>OZ024813.1:20144488-30036988 GCA_964017055.1 Chloromyia formosa | reverse complement strand
GACAGTTCGTTATGGAGGGCGTTATTGGCGCTATTGGCTTCAACTAGTGCGAAATTGATTGGATTTGGGTGGATTGATGTTGGCGACGTGATTTTGACGTTGGGCGATGATTGATTAAACAGACGATTCTTCTGATCCTGGGCACGTTCGGATTTTGATTGGGTCCCGCCCTTTCGAACGCGTTCCAACAGGCCCTGGCGTGTGAATGTTTGTGAGTCAAGGTGACAGGACGTGACAAAGTGCTACGAACTTACCATGAAGTGATCCTCGTGGAAAAATGAAGTATTCATTAATCTATCTAAATATCGACATTTCTTGTACACAGCCAACAGTTTTCGCATCACCTGAAAATTGAACAGAAAATGGCTGATTCCGGAAACTTTTCGCGACATCCCAGACTCACCTCATGATTTTGCAAATTCGGATTTATAATGAAAATCTCCTCCAGTCGGGCCATCGCTATCCGGGCACGTTCCAAATTCTCCGACAAGTGCGGCTCGGAAATCGGCTTCGGTTCAATGCCGCCCGGTTCGCTCACCACGCTCTCAGTCTCCCAGGAATCGTCGGAATCGTTGTTGCCCGCAAAATTATTATCAGCATCATACTGACCTACTTCGAAAAGATCCTGCGGCCAGCACATGCTTATGTGTCCATCGACCCACCAAACTTTGACCCGACCGTCGGCGTAGTTGTCGATTATTTGACCCGCCGTGCACGTGGCATCTTCGCCGATAAAATTCGCCACACGTATCACAATCGTGCCGGGCCGATATTGAAAGTCTGGATGGTCTTTCAGGTCGTACACGCTAACTTCGGATTCACCTTTGTACATGGGCCTGGTGGGGAAATCGAAACCGTGAATTAAAAAAAAAAAACAACTGACCGTTCCAGAATGAGTGTTACTTACTGCGGATCATCGGCTGACGTGTAAGTGGTAAACCATCGAACTCTTGCCGTCCTGCCCTGATGGTCGACGGAATGAATCACTCCGTAGTCACGATAGGAAACATCTGCGTCCTCTACACTCGACAGGACAAAATCACCGGGGAAATACTCCTACAAAAGCAGACAAAATTAAAACCCACTCTTCCCTCTTCGAAAACAGCTGAACTCTTACATGATCATCCAAATGATGAATCGGATACAGCTGCGTCGACGGAATTCCCGACTCGATTGTGCCATCCTGCCAAACGACCGTGGCCGTGCTATAAACTACTAAAGCTTCTGTTACAACCTCATCGCCAACCGCCGGCGGTTTATCATTATTCACCGCTCCCGAAGTTTTCTTCAACTTCTTCACATGTTTCTTCTGAATGAGCGGCCGATGTTTGGGACTACTTTTTGGCGTAGGACTTGAACACGACGAGGCATTCGTGACGCTGTCCGTAAACGAATCTTCATCACCATCGTCCAGTTCGTCCTCGTCCGTTTGCCAATCATCGGATCCCTCGATTTTCGGCGAAGCTTCGGTCGTGGTGGCCGGTGTTGCTGGCTTGGTTTTCGAATCTACTTTCTCCGCCGACACCACAGTCCCCGTCGTCATCGTAGTCTTCGTATCAGTCTCATGTCTCTCCTTCGTGTAGATTCGTTCCACGTTGAAATTATGACTCAGACGCAAATTGGCCACGTGATGTTGCGATTTGGATTTCTTCTCCGGCTCCAGTACCGAACTGGAGAGCAATTTGATTTTGATTTTCTCGAGTTTTGCGGCAGGCCCCACCATTGTTGTGGTGGTGGTGGAATTGGAATTTGTTGAGTTCAGTGTAGGAACGTGGGGCTCGTCTTTTTGCAGTTGGGATTGGATCAGTTTATACTTAATAGCTGAAAAGGAAGAGGAAATTTCAATGGAATTTCCAGGAGTACAACACAAGTCCCATTATACCTTGCTCCTTCTCCCATTGCGACTTACGAATTATCACATCACAGTCAGAAATTTTCAAGTAATTTTTATCGTTTATTTGCAACATGCACGATTCGAAAAGATTTAGGCGTTTCAGTCGTTTCAAATCATCGCCGACGACTAACGGCTTAGGCTGCTGCAGAACACCCGGCTTCAGGTCGATACAATCCTCGGATAGCGCTTTACATTGCCAATGAACCCAAATGCCTTCGACTTGCACCGATTTGACCACGAACTAAAATTAACGTGCCCAACAATTATTAGCGGTGAATGCACTGCCATGCCGGTCCATGACTCTGGGACTTACCTTTCGTGACAATAATTTTCCCTTCTTGTTCGTTTTTAGGCTCGTGGGTGTAAGCAGTTTCACGTTATCCAACGATTCCAAGCGACCGGTGACCACTTGACCCGGATAGAAAACCGTCTCCGAGAACAATCCATTTCGATATTTTGTATTTACATCTTTTAGTTGAAGCAGCTCACTATCGGGAACTTCAATCAGAGCACCACACGAGGACCTATTATGAATGCGCGCGAGAGAGAGAGAGAGAAGAGAAGGTTGAGAGAAAATCGATCGGGCATTTGACTCACCTGCCGGTGGTACATGCCGGAACGCTGGTACGTACATTAAAACAACTTTTTCATTTATGCATTTTGTGCTGCCAACCCACGAGTCCAGGCACACGGCATTGTCCCGTGGGATTGTTTGGATCGGTCGCAAACGTTCGCCCATGACGTTCTTCACAACGTACTTGGTGCCCACTATTCGTACATCTGCTCGCATGCTAATCTCGCGACAATAGCCCCGTTGAGTGTCCTTGCCGGGAACAAGACGTCGAACAACATCGCCAGGCATCAGAGTTCGATCCGCCAGGCCAACCTGAAGTGGATGGAGCAAAAGACCGGGTGGTAGATGAGAGGATGAAGTGGAAAGTTTAACCAGGAGCATTTTAAAGAAGGTTGCGTGTTGAAAATGTCATTATGCATTTTTCATTAGTGAGAAGTTGATTTTCTTACAGCAAGGGGAGTAGTAATAAAGCTTATACTTGTAGTGAGACGTATGGCATGTCAACCCTATTGTAATTAAAGCAATGTGTTCAGACTAAAAATCGTCTCGAAACCTTCGTCTAACCTACCTTAGACCTTACCAACCATTCCTATCGTTCAAGGAGACGAGAAAAATATCAGAGAGGCGTTTGATTCTTTTTACAGACACCTCCCTGAAATAGGAAACAAACAAAACAATAAGTGCTTCATATTCGTGGTTGCGGAGCACCCAAGACAGAGGAGGATAAAGATGTAGCACCTGAAAAGTCCTGAATAAAAACGGCGGAGATGTATTGGAAATTAAAAGAACTACAAAACGGTCATACTAGTTTCTGTTCTCCCATCAGTTAAGCTATAAGTCGATCTATCAATTGAGCTATCCGTTTTCAATCAAATCCTACCCAAAACTTATCGAAAATGGATGGAGAACCAGATGGACCACTAACTTGCGGTTTGCTTGCGCTTGTAATGAAGTAAAACGGGTTTTTTGTGGTGAATCTGCCGAAGACGTGGGTCATGTTATGACGCAGTCGAACGGGATGCGATACGCTGAAAGAGATAGACTGATTGAAATTTCCACCACATCCCATCGACAGAGGAGTTGCATGAACCGCTAATCCACCCTGTTCTTGCGGTCCACATCCAGCTAGCGGATCACCAGCACGGCTTCCGAAGCATGCACAGTATGACCACGGTATTGGATGCTATTACATCCCGCATCCACAATGGCCGTAACCAAGCCCGTCCATGTCAAAGAACATCGTTTCTGCGACAGCCGGATCTTCGTACCGGAACGACCCGTTTTTAAACGGCCAAGAGCTGTTGGGGCGACCGGTATCGCAGTGTGTTGAGGCATCAGTCTCATGTTTGACTACCGGCGTTTCGGGTTCGAATCCCGTCCACAACGACGTTCGTGGTCATGGATGTGCAGGAGGTGCATACTGGCAACTGCATTCTCTGAAACCAATTTATGCCAACGAAACGTCAACTGGGCCATATGGAACAGTTGACGCGCTATGCCCCACAAGGGGTTAGGGCAGTTGAGTAAGAAGAACTGCAGTATTCGAAGCATCGCTACCACCACAACAACAACAACATGTCAAAGAACATTTCTGGCGGCGCTCGACTTATCGAAAGCCTTCGATACTGTCAGCCATTCAGTACTTCTGTCCGACATAAGCTGTTCATCGCTTCCGACGCAAGTAGTTAAATGGATTGCCAATTATTTCGCTGGTAGGCAATCCTATACCGAATTTAGGAACAGTAAATTGAAGCTTAGGAGGATTAAATAAGGTGTGCCTCAAGGAGGAGTTCTATCTCCCACCTTGTTCAATCTCTATTTATCAGGACTCCCAACACCATCTGAGGGAAGGATATAATCTCCTATGCTGACGGCTGCTCCATTCTGGCAACAAGAAACAACATCACAGAAATGTGCGAACAAATCAACAGTTATCTTGAAGCACTTAACTCGTTCTCCATAAGCAAGAGCCTAACCGTCTCGGCATCTAAATCCTTGGCAACCTTATTTACCATCTGGACGAAAGAAGTCAGGACGAAACTTGGGATCTCGATTGACAATCATCTAATTCCTACTATAAACCATCCTAAAATTCTTAGAGTCACTGTGGACAGCATGGCCACGTCATCACTTCATGCCTCAACCGAGTCCGACAGGATGCGTATTAGGAATAAGATCCTCAACGCATTGGCCAGTAGCACCCGGGTCAAGGACAAAGAAACTCCACTGGTCGCGTATAAAGCAGTCGATAGAACAGTGGCCAACTATACTACTTTGCCTTAACCCCTAGCGGGGCATAGCGCGTCAACTACTCCTGCGCGTCATCGTACTCTGTTCTGGGCAATGGGGCGCAGCTCCCCAAAAGACTTACCCAGTGCCTGACACTCCTTTGCCACAGATCGACGCCATGTGATTCGATGACCCCCTTTTGGTCGGCCTTGGTTGGAAATGGGGTTCCATTTCATGGCATGCAAAGCAATGCAGTTATCACTCTTCCGCAATGTTTGACCTATCCACTGCCATTTTCGCCTGCGTATCAATTCGTCGATTGGCATCTGACCCGTACGCCGACTTAGCTCTTCATTTGATATTGTTGCGGGTTAGAATATTCTTAAAATTCGACGAAGACATGAGTTGACGAAAATCTGCAGCTTTCTGGTAACTCCTACGGAAACTTTCCATGTACTGCTCCCATATAAAAGCACTGACAGTACCAGGGAACGAAACAGGCCCAGCTTGGTCTTGATGCTGAGATAACTGCTCTGCCAGATTTTGGACAGCATGCCGTATGCGCGTTTAGCCTGGTTGATACCCTCCGCACTGTCATCGGCTGTCTCCTAATGTTACCCCACCTACATCGGGAAATCAAGACGATGCCTTGAAGGGACAACAACAAGCCTCTTGTCAAACAGTATCTGGTGGGTAGTTACCGGAGGGAGCTTCCAAACTTCAACACAAGACAAGACGCTGCCGCGCCGCCTAGACATGTTAGGCGTGATTTGAGGTACAAAAGGGTACCCTTTGATGGCGACGGACACAGATGAGCCATCGCAGCGATACATCAGGAGGAGGTACTTTCATCGATCGTTAAGGTAAGCCATGAACAAAAAAAAAAAAAAAAACAAGCAATTCCGGTTTCGTCCGCTGACTACAGACTCACTCATCAGGTGCTACCTCGTGCCTTACGACATCAGCGGGGGTAGTACGACCGGATTGCAAATGGGATGGACACTACGCCGATCACATATCAAACGTTCCTTTATGTGACGCCTGCTTAGGAGGCTGGATTCCGCCATGTTGTGATATGGCTACATGGCACTCATGCTGATATCAACAAACACATGGGAGAGAGTGCGTGGCAGTTTAATTTAATACCATTCACAGGGAGCTTAAGTCCAAATTAACGGCGAACGACATAACTATGTGACAAAGAGTGACATCAAAATACGCCTTAAACGTTCCTGCGGCGTAATAGGTATTTTCAGTCTCTTTATATATAAGCGAACAGTGTCGTCGATAAAGCGCCGAGTGTGTCGATAAAGCGCCGAGTGTGTCGATAAGTGCGGACTGTATCGATAAAGCGCGGACTGTGTCGATAAGCACGGACTGTGTCGATAAAGCGCGGACTGTGTCGTTAAAGCGCGGACTGTGTCGTTAAAGCGCGGACTGTGTCGTTAAAGCGCGGACTGTGTCGTTAAAGCGCGGACTGTGTCGATAAAGCGCGGACTGTGTCGATCAGCGCGGACTGTGTCGATAAAGTGCGGACTGCGTCGATAAAGCGCGGACTGCGTCGACAAAGCGCGGACTGTGCCGATAAACGCGGGGTATGTCGATATTCACAGACTGGCGTTATATGCGGACTGTGTCGGTATACGCGTACTGTATCGATTTACGCAGACTTTGGCATTATACGCGGACTGCGTCGATATGCACGGACAATGCCGGTATGCGCGAAAATGTGTCGATAAGCGAACTGTGCCAATATTCGTAGACAATGTCAATATACGCGGATTAATGTCGATTTTCACGAACCAAAAAAAAAATACGCGATGCACACTCACTCTATTCCACCACAAGCGTCACACAGGAAGTCAACATACATCCACAGATACACTAGTTCTTCTCAAAAAGCTTTGCTCTCTGCTCAACTGCGCTTCCACAAAATACAGCATGGACGCGTGCACATACTGACTACAAGTGTCAATCCAAAAAGATTCCACCAATCTAGTATGGAGTGGGAAGCCACAGGTCCACTCAAATTGGTTTTACGTTCCGTTCCACTCAACTTTAATGAACCTCTTCCGAGTCGCCCATGTGTTTCGCGGTTTCGTCCGCTGGCAGAGATAGATGTACTCTTCAGGTACTACCTCGCGGTTCATGAAATGCGGGAGTAGCACGACCGTGACACTGTGAGTTGATGTGTACTGGAATTGGAATCTTTCAGGAAAGAGGATGGCACCTTAACGTTTGATGGTATAATGATCCTTTTTTTTTAAGTGTTGTCCCCTGACCTGAACCTGAAGGTCGATTTTAGGTTCTAATCACGCTTACATATTTGTAAGGAATTTTGACACTCTCTGCAGACAAAAGCCTCATTTATGACAACTGCGATGAGCAGTCCATAATAGTTGGGCTCACAGTTTTGGCCTAACCACTAACACCTTTGTGTATACCCTTTGAATCCAGGGCACTTTTGCTGCGTGATAGAAATCTTAGATGCATAAGCAGCACATGTCATTCAACATGACCATTGTGGCCGATATTGGATTCTAGTCACTTCACAAAATATTGAAGAAACTAGAGTGGCCCATCGTTTGCTTATTCACTTTAAAGTTTTATTTTATAGTGTGTACAACTTTGCTTCCGCCGTTTTTTCCTCGAATTAAAAGCTTATTGTCAAAAAGTACTTATAGATGTATTACTCAAAGTACTGTCGACAAATTTCGTCCATCTCTCCGGCAATTTTCGGATTTCAACTCGGAAAAAGGAGGCGTCTTTCGACGCGATCCATGATTGGATCCATTTTTCGACTTCCTCGTACGAACGAAAATTCTGATCAGCCAGGCCGTGCGCCATGGAACGAAACAGATGATAGTCGGAAGGAGCAATGTCTGAGGAGTACGGCGGGTGGGGCAAGATTTCCCATTTCAGGGTTTCCAAGTATGTCTTGACCACTTTTGCGACATGTGGCCGAGCATTGTCATGCTGGAGGATGATTTTGTCGTGTCTCTCTTGGTACTGTTCGGTACTGCGTTCGGTACCGATCTGCTGTGATAGTTTCATTCGGTTTCAGTAGCTCGTAGTATATCACACCGAGCTAGTCCCACCAAATGCAAAGGATAACCTTAGCGCCGTGAATATTCGGTTTTGCCGTCGACGTTGAGGCATGTCCGGGCATTCCCCCCATGACTTTCTGCGCTTGGGATTATCGTAACGGACCCATTTTTCGTCGCCGGTTACGATGCGATGTAGAAATCCCTTCCGATTCTGCCTTTGAAGCAGTTGTTCGCATGCAGATAATCGCCGTTCAATACGTAGTGCGGTCCATGAGTTCTTGGCCTCATATAGTAAATAGAGTGCGTTCGCAAAAATCTTTATGCAAGCGTCAGTGACAAGTCTCGACAAGCTTTACACAAAACTTCAACTTGCTACTTCAATCCGTTTAATTGTAGTAAAGCTCGAACGATCACTCCGGCAAGTTGTTTTAAAAAATTTCTCAAAATGGGTTTCGCGGTGTTATAAAGTTTTTGACTAAAGAAGGATTAACGCCACCACAAATCAAAGAAGGAATGATGGCTGTTTACGACGATTTGTGTCCATCATTTTCAACAATAAAAAATTGGTCTAAGTTGTTTCGTTGGGGACTAGAATCATTAGAAGGTGACCCACGTGCGGGAGGTCCTGTGACGGTGACTACCCCAGAAAACATTAAATTTGTGGAAGAAATTGTTCTAAGTGACCGACGTCTAAAAACGAAAGAAATTGCAGCACAGACCGGCATTCCCAAAACAAGTGTTCTAAGGATCCTACATGAAAATTTAAATATGGCAAAAATTAGTGCAAGGTGGGTGTCTCGAATTCTCAGCGCAGTGCTAAAGCAGCGTCGAGTAGAATGTTTTGATCAATTTTTAGAGCTTTGCCACGAGGACCAAGAAGGAGTAATCCAATCAATTGTAACGGGTGATGAAACCATGGTCTGTTACTATGATCCGACATCCAAAAGAGATTCCATGGAGTGGCATCGGAAAGGAGAACCCGTGCCAAAAAAAGCAAAGGTCACTCAAAGCACCAAAAAAGTGATGGCTACAACCTTCTGGGACTGCGAGGGAATCCTTCCGATTGACTTTAAGGAATCAAATACAACCGTGAACACAACATGTTACTCTGACTTACTGAGGCAGTTGCGTCAAAAAATTATCGACAAAAAGGCGCGGAAAAATCAGCCAAGGTGTGCGCTTGCTTCATGACAATACTCCAGTCCACTTCCAAGGCTACTGTTCGCGAATGTGGCGTCACAGAGATTGAATACCCACCATATAGCCCTGATCTGGCCCCATCCGACTATTTTTTGTTAAGGGGTAGAAGATTCAACAGTGACGATGAAATTAAACAGGCGGTGTACGTCCATTTTGACTCTAAAGATGCGTCATATTTTTATAGTGGCTTAGAAGCTTCAATCAGACGTTCTGGAAAGTGTGTGCAAATAAAGGGAGAATATATTGAAAAATAGTCACAGTTTTTTTTATTTATGACTTTTCTTTCTATCTTAGGCTAAGAACTCATGGACCGTACTACGTATCTCTCGGTTTTATCTCGTACGGAACCCAATTTCCTTGTTTCTGAATCAAGCCCATGGCCTTGAGACGTTCCGAGACGGCTTCCTGAGTCACTTCCAGTGATTCAGCTAATTCATCTTGCGTTTGGCACGAATATTCATTGAGCAGTGCTTCCAATTCGTCGTCTTTGAAAAAAAATTTCTCTTCCACCACCATGCTTGTCCTCGACGTTGAAATCGCCACTTTTAAAACGTTGAAACCACTCACGACATGTTCTGTCACTCAGAGCAACCTCACCGTAAGTATCTGAGAGCATTCGATGAGCCTCAGCTGCAGTTTTTTTTTTTTCAAATGGAAGCAGAAGATCAAAAAAACTTCCCGCAAATGACGAGAACTTGGCTCGAAAGCAGACACTTTGAATCGCGAATCTTATTAAAAATGCGAACAACTTTTACTAATGCGAGGATGGGGCGGAGGCGTAGCAATATTAATTAAAACGCATATTAAGCATTATGTAATGCCAGAATATGTACTAAGCTCAGTGGAGTGTATTGCTGTCAAACTAGAAGATTACAATTTCACAATTTTCGGCATATATTTTCCGGGTTCAAAAATAAATAAAATTAAATTAACATTGTTTGAAAATGATCTGATCCAGTTAGTAAATTCTTGCGACAGATCTTTACTATGCGGAGATTTTAATGCTAAACATAGGCATTGGAATTGTGTGAAAGCCAATTCTGCAGGTAAAATCGTATTTAATTTGCTTAGTAACGAAAACCTTTCCATTCACACCCCTTCAAATCCGACTTACTATCCATCGCAAGGTTATCCCTCGTTGCTAGATCTAGTAATAAGCAACGGCTTCATAAACGTAGATCAACCAATTACGATGAATGCACTTTCTTCTCCCCATCTGCCCGTATTATTCGATATTAACAATGTTCCGTTTACTTCTAATAGAGTCCAGACGCGTGCTTCATATAAAACCACAAACTGGCGAAAATACAGAGTCATACTTGAGAAAAGTACAGACCTCAGATCGCTTGACCTGTCGACTATAACTGAAACAAGCCAGGTGGACGACATATTAAACTTCTTTAATTCTTTACTGCTAAATGCACTGGAAGAATCATCATCAGTAAAAGAATATACCTACTCAGTAAAGAAGAAATTGGATGCCAAAACTAAATACCTGATTACATTAAGAAATCGGTTCAGGAGAAAATGGCAACGCATGCGATATCCTCACCTAGAAACTGTTGTGAACAAACTCACTAAAACAATAAGACAGAATCTTATTCAAACAAAAAATAATAAGTGGAATAAATGTTTATCTACTTTCAAAAAGAACGATAATCAGATTTGGAAGCTAAAGAAAATGTTTAACCGAAACTCACACATGCCGCCCCTAATGGGAACTCATGGTCTGATTTTTGACAGCCGCGATAAAGCCCAAATGATAGCCGCCCACTTTCAGGCATCACACAACGCTAGTGCTCACCTGGGAAGTGCCGCAATAAAAAAAATCGTTGAAGATTCTATTCGTAACTTACCTAACCTACCAACTGAAATTGCAGAAACGTATCTCTGCACACCAAGGGAAATTAGAAAAAATTTAAAGAACCTAAAAAATAACAAAAAACTCCTCTTCCATAGTCCTCCGCGTGGGCGCCCCCTGGAACGGCAGTGGTCACAGACCATTGCCAACCAACGTCAAGCCGCCAGTGATGGCGGTGCGATGATTTGGTTGAGGTACCCCTGTGGTGTTGGGTGTGAAAAAAAAATACCACGGCCTTTCCCTTTGAGGGCCTGTCGTTAAAACCGACAATCAAAGGACAGGATGTGTATGCCAGCAACTTGCACTATCCGAAATCTTTATATGCTAACGAAACGTCAACTATGCCTCGGATAAGGACTGACTCAACGGTTACGACTTTTAGCTATCGTACAATGACAAAGATTGGGTTCTGGAATGTGCGTACTCTCCTGGACAATGGATCAGAAGGTCCCCAGAACGCACGATTTCTTCAATTAGAGAGTGAATTTCTGAGGTACAAATTAAATATCTTAGGAGTTAGTGAGATAAGATGGTGGGACAGCGGAGAATTCATCTCTCCAACGGGCAGCACTGTAATGTTGTACTCCGGTAAAGCTACCGGTAGTCGTCGTGAGTCAGGTGTGGGGCTCCTTTTAACCAGAGCCGCGTGAAACTGTCTCTTATCCTGGGAACCGGTCTCTGACAGGGTCTTGACCGCCAGGTTCCGGACCAAAATGAGGAACATCTCAATAATACAATGTTATGCCCCTACTGAACCCGACAATGTCTTGGCAAAAGACTCCTTCTACGAAGAACTAAACGCCGTTCAGAGCAGAACACCTAAAGGTGACATTATAATGGTTATGGGTGATTTGAATGCGAAAGTTGGCGCTGATAACTATGGGCTCAGACATGTGATGGGGAGACACGGTCTTGGTGATCGTAATGACAACGGTGAAAGATTTGTAGAGTTCTGCAACTTTCACAGTCTCTTCATCGGTAGTACTATGTTTGAGCATAAGGACCACCACAAAATCAGTTGGTCCCCTGTTGATCGGCGCAGAACACAAAATCAGATCGACCATTTTGCCATTAGTAAAAGATTCAAGAGTTGCCTCCTGGACGTGCGAAACAAGAAGGGTGCCGATATTGGGATGGGAAGAGACCATTATCTTATGATCGCTAATGTTCGATTGCGTATTGCAGCCGTGCGCCGCCCCAGCGACGAAAGATCCAGGCCCCGCAAATTCAACACCGCTCGACTAAAAAATCCAGCTGTCTTACAACAATATAATGACCATCTTGCGCAAAAAGCGGCTGAGATAACTAGTCATCCAGATAGTGACATAAACGAAAACTGGGATGCCATAAAAAATGCGTACATTGATAGCGCAAATACCATCCTTGGCCCAAACCCGGATTGCCGGAATAAGCCCTGGATGTCCGACGCTTCATGGCAGCGGATTGTTGAAAGAAAGGAGCTGAAAGTTCGTTTGGCTGCAGCAGCAGACGACAATCGAAGCAGCATCGAACTCCTTTACCGTCAGAAAGCTCGAGAAGTTCAGCGTAGTGTGCGACGCGATAAAAGAGTTTATGCCAATTCTCTTTTAGCGTCAGCAGAAGAAGCCGCTAGAAGTAACAACTTAAACGCCGTATACGGTGTCATCAAGGAGTTTACAGATGGTCGTAACTCCTGCCAACATCCGGTGAAAGATAATGATGGAAAGCTACTTATCTTGGAAGAAGATCAAATGAGGCGATGGAAAGAACACTTCGCCGCGGTCTTGAACCGTGTAACCTCTGGTGAAGTTCCCCCTCATATAGATAATTTAGCTAACCATCAAAATGTGCGTATACGGTCCACTGCCCCGACTAAAGAGGAAATAGTCACTGCAATTATTGCACTAAAACGAAGAAAGGCCGCCGGACTTGACGGCATCCCTGCCGAACTTTATCAAGCAGCGCCAAGCGTAACTGCCGATTTGCTGCACCCACTTGTTGATAAAGCGTGGAATACAGAGACCTTTCCCACTGAGTGGAAGGAAGGTTTGATCATCAAACTTCCAAAGAAGGGTAGCCTCACAGACTGTAATAATTGGAGAGGCATTTGTGTGCTTCCTGCCGTTGCCAAGATAATAGCTAAAATCGTCCTGGAAAGACTAAAGGCCCACTTAGAAAGCACAATTGATGAAGAGCAGGCTGGCTTTCGATCCGGATTCTCCTGTGTCGATCACATTAACACCTTGCGAATCATCATCGAGCAATGCGCTGAATACGATTCTCCGCTTCACTTGCTTTTCATCGATTTCGAAAAGGCTTTCGATAGTGTGAACCTGGATTCTATATGGGCGGCCTTGCGCAGGAGAGGCATCCCTGAGAAGCTTGTGGCTATTATTAAGGCAACCTATGACGGCGCGAAATGTCGCGTTCTGCATAAAGGTAAGGTGTCGGGGGACTTTGAGATTCGCAGTGGAGTTCGGCAGGGGTGCATCCTCTCACCGATCCTATTCCTCATTGTGATCGGCGATGTGTTGCATGCAGCCCTATCCGGACTCGACAGAGGAATTCAATGGACTTTGACATCTTATCTACAACATCTTGACTACGCTGACGACATATGCCTACTCTCCCACAAAATCATGGATCTGTCCGCAATGGCGTTAGATCTCGAGAGGGAGGCAAGCAAGGTTGGGCTAAAGATTAATACCAACAAGACCAAGGTTCTTAGCCCGCCGTTGCAAAAAAGAAATCCGACACCTATTGCCATCAATATTAATGGGCAGCCTGTGGAGAAGGTGGACAACTTCGTCTACCTGGGTAGCATTGTTGCCGAAAATGGTGGTACGGAGCAGGACATCGCTCGTCGTATCAACCAGGCTAAACGCGCATACGGCATGCTGTCCAAAATCTGGCAGGGCAGTTATCTCAGCATTAAAACCAAGCTGGGCCTGTTTCGCTCCCTGGTACTATCAGTGCTTTTGTATGGGAGCAGTACATGGAAAGTTTCCGTAGGAGTTACCAGAAAGCTGCAAGTTTTCGTCAACTCATGTCTTCGTCGAATTTTAAGAATTTTCTGGCCCGAAACAATATCAAATGAAGAGCTAAGTCGGCGAACTGGTCAGATGCCAATCGACGAATTGATACGCAGGCGAAAATGGCAGTGGATAGGTCACACATTGCGGAAGAGTGATAACTGCATTGCTTTGCATGCCATGAAATTGAACCCCATTTCCAACCAAGGCCGACCAAGAGGGGGTCCTCGAATCACATGGCGTCGATCTGTGGCTAAGGAGTGTCAGGTACTGGGTAAGTCTTTTGGGGAGTTGCGCCCCATTGCCCAGAACAGAGTACGATGGCGCGCAGGAGTAGTTGACGCGCTATGCCCGCTAGGGGTTAAGGCAAAGTAGTAGTAAAAAATAACAAAGCACCTGGTCACGATAATATAAATAACTTACTACTTAAAAATCTACCCAAGAAATGTATTGTGTTTATTAACCTTATTATAAACGCCTGTCTGAAACTTCACTACTTCCCTAATGCATGGAAGCACGCTATAATACACCCAATTCCTAAAGCGGGAAAAAACCCAAAAATCGCATCAAATTATCGACCAATAAGCTTATTGCCGGCTTTGGGAAAACTTTTTGAAAAGGTCATCTTGTCTCGTCTAAATAGTACCGCAATTTCGTTGAATGTAATACCTTCATTTCAGTTTGGATTTCGTGCGGGCCATTCCACAACGCATCAAGTGTACAGGGTAACGAAAAAAATAAGAGAAGGATTCGCTGACAAAAAATCAGTCGGTCTACTAGCGCTGGACATCGAAAAAGCATTTGACACCGTATGGCACGATGGATTAGTGCACAAATTGATAACTTTTCGGTTTCCAAATTACTTAGTCAAGATTATCAGTAGTTTTCTATCTGGCCGCACCTCTGTTGTAAAAATTGGGGATAAACTATCAGACAGTTACACACTTAGTGCCGGTGTTCCGCAAGGATCGTGTCTCAGTCCCACCTTGTTTAATATCTACACTGCCGATATTCCTAAAACCAATGATTGTGAAATATCATTATTTGCAGACGACATGTGCATATTCTGTTGCTCTGACGATTCCGAAAATATCACAGTTGCACTGGAAAATCAGCTGGAAGCTTTACACCAGTATTACCACAGATGGAAAATTAAAATTAATCAATCTAAAACCAAAGCTGTATATTTTACAAGGAATAGGAGCAGGAATAAATTACCTACTCGGAACCTGAACTTTCTCGGGCAGCAGATACCTTGGGATAACGACATCAGTTACTTGGGAGTAACTTTGGACAAAAAACTGACCTTTAAAAAACACGCAGAATTAATCCTATCCAAGATCTCGAAAGCAACATACGCACTCTATCCTTTTCTGAAAAAACGCTCCCAACTCTCACTAGTGAATAAAACGCTTATTTACAAAATCGCTATTCAACCAATAATCTCCTACTGTATCCCTGTCTGGGGCCAATGTGCCAAAACCCACAAAAGCAAATTCAGATCGCTCAAAATCGGATCCTGAAAATGATCACGAAAAAGTCTCGTTACTACTCGACGCACAAACTTCATATAAAGTCTAATATCTTGACAATTTTCGAATTAGCAAGGAAATTATCTTCTAGTTTTGAGGAAAGATGCTCCTCCAGTTCCAATACTACTACTTTGCCTTAACCCCTAGCGGGGCATAGCGCGTCAACTACTCCTGCGCGCCATCGTACTCTGTTCTGGGCAATGGGGCGCAACTCCCCAAAAGACTTACCCAGTACCTGACACTCCTTTGCCACAGATCGACGCCATGTGATTCGAGGACCCCCTCTTGGTCGGCCTTGGTTGGAAATGGGGTTCCATTTCATGGCATGCAAAGCAATGCAGTTATCACTCTTCCGCAATGTGTGACCTATCCACTGCCATTTTCGCCTGCGTATCAATTCGTCGATTGGCATCTGACCCGTACGCCGACTTAGCTCTTCATTTGATATTGTTTCGGGCCAGAAAATTCTTAAAATTCGACGAAGACATGAGTTGACGAAAACTTGCAGCTTTCTGGTAACTCCTACGGAAACTTTCCATGTACTGCTCCCATACAAAAGTACTGATAGTACCAGGGAACGAAACAGGCCCAGCTTGGTCTTGATGCTGAGATAACTGCCCTGCCAGATTTTGGACAGCATGCCGTATGCACGTTTATCCTGGTTGATACGACGAGTGATGTCCTGCTCCGTACCACCATACCGTCAAGTCCGGCGGCCTTTCCTCGTTTTAGTGCAATAATTGCAGTGACTATTTCCTCTTTAGTCGGGGCAGTGGACCGTATACGCACATTTTGATGGTTAGCTAAATTATCTATATGAGGGGGAACTTCACCAGAGGTTACACGGTTCAAGACCGCGGCGAAGTGTTCTTTCCACCGCCTCATTTGATCTTCTTCCAAGATAAGTAGCTTTCCATCACTATCTTTCACCGGATGTTGGCAGGAGTTACGACCACCTGTAAACTCCTTGATGACACCGTATACGGCGTTTAAGTTGTTACTTCTAGCGGCTTCTTCTGCTGACGCTAAAAGAGAATTGGCATAAACTCTTTTATCGCGTCGCACACTACGCTGAACTTCTCGAGCTTTCTGACGGTAAAGGAGTTCGATGCTGCTTCGATTGTCGTCTGAGGCTGCAGCCAAACGAACTTTCAGCTCCTTTCTTTCAACAATCCGCTGCCATGAAGCGTCGGACATCCAGGGCTTATTCCGGCAATCCGGGTTTGGGCCAAGGATGGTATTTGCGCTATCAATGTACGCATTTTTTATGGCATCCCAGTTTTCGTTTATGTCACTATCTGGGTGACTAGTTATCTCAGCCGCTTTTTGCGCAAGATGGTCATTATATTGTTGTAAGACAGCTGGATTTTTTAGTCGAGCGGTGTTGAATTTGCGGGGCCTGGATCTTTCGTCGCTGGGGCGGCGCACGGCTGCAATACGCAATCGAACATTAGCGATCATAAGATAATGGTCTCTTCCCATCCCAATATCGGCACCCTTCTTGTTTCGCACGTCCAGGAGGCAACTCTAGAATCTTTTACTAATGGCAAAATGGTCGATTTGATTTTGTGTTCTGCGCCGATCAACAGAGGACCAACTGATTTTGTGGTGGTCCTTATGCTCAAACATAGTACCACCGATGAAGAGACTGTGAAAGTTGCAGAACTCCACAAATCTTTCACCGTTGTCATTACGATCACCAAGACCGTGTCTCCCCATCACATGTCTGAGCCCATAGTTATCAGCGCCAACTTTCGCATTCAAATCACCCATAACCATTATAATGTCACCTTTAGGTGTTCTGCTCTGAACGGCGTTTAGTTCTTCGTAGAAGGAGTCTTTTGCCAAGACATTGTCGGGTTCAGTAGGGGCATAACATTGTATTATTGAGATGTTCCTCATTTTGGTCCGGAACCTGGCGGTCAAGACCCTGTCAGAGACCGGTTCCCAGGATAAGAGACAGTTTCGCGCGGCTGTGGTTAAAAGGAGCCCCACACCTGACTCACGGCGACTACCGGTAGCTTTACCGGAGTACAACATTACAGTGCTGCCCGTTGGAGAGATGAATTCTCCGATGTTCCACCATCTTATCTCACTAACTCCTAAGATATTTAATTTGTACCTCAGAAATTCACTCTCTAATTGAAGAAATCGTGCGTTCTGGGGACCTTCTGATCCATTGTCCAGGAGAGTACGCACATTCCAGAATCCAATCTTTGTCATTGTACGATAGCTAAAAGTCGTAACCGTTGAGTCAGTCCTTATCCGAGGCATAGTTGACGTTTCGTTAGCATATAAAGATTTCGGATAGTGCAAGTTGCTGGCATACACATCCTGTCCTTTGATTGTCGGTTTTAACGACAGGCCCTCAAAGGGAAAGACCGTGGTATTTTTTTTTTCACACCCCACACCACAGGGGTACCTCAACCAAATCATCGCACCGCCATCACTGGCGGCTTGACGTTGGTTGGCAATGGTCAGTGACCACTGCCGTTCCAGGGGGCGCCCACGCGGAGGACTATGGAAGAGGAGTTTTTGCCCCCACGCACGCTATAATACACCCAATTCCTAAAGCGGGAAAAAACCCAAAAATCGCATCAAATTATCGACCAATAAGCTTATTGCCGGCTTTGGGAAAACTTTTTGAAAAGGTCATCTTGTCTCGTCTAAATAGTACCGCAATTTCGTTGAATGTAATACCTTCATTTCAGTTTGAATTTTGTGCGGGCCATACCACAACGCATCAAGTGTACAGGGTAACGAAAAAAATAAGAGAAGGATTCGCTGACAAAAAATCAGTCGGTCTAGTAGCGCTGGACATCGAAAAAGCATTTGACACCGTATGGCACGATGGATTAGTGCACAAATTGATAAAATAACTTTTCGGTTTCCAAATTACTCAATTGCCCTAACCCCTTGTGGGGCATAGCGCGTCAACTGTTCCATGTGGCCCAGTTGACGTTTCGTTGGCATAAATTGGTTTCGGAGAATGCAGTTGCCAGCATGCACCTCCTGCACATCCATGGCAACGAACGTCGTCGTGGACGGGATTCGAACCCGAAACGCCGGTAGTCAAACATGAGACTGATGCCTCAACACATTGCGCTACCGGTCGCCCCTCTGTTGTAAAAATTGGGGATAAACTATCAGACAGTTACACACTTAGTGCCGGTGTTCCGCAAGGATCGTGTCTCAGTCCCACCTTGTTTAATATCTACACTGCCGATATTCCTAAAACCAATGATTGTGAAATATCATTATTTGCAGACGACATGTGCATATTCTGTTGCTCTGACGATTCCGAAAATATCACAGTTGCACTGGAAAATCAGCTGGAAGCTTTACACCAGTATTACCACAGATGGAAAATTAAAATTAATCAATCTAAAACCAAAGCTGTATATTTTACAAGGAATAGGAGCAGGAATAAATTACCTACTCGGAACCTGAACTTTCTCGGGCAGCAGATACCTTGGGATAACGACATCAGTTACTTGGGAGTAACTTTGGACAAAAAACTGACCTTTAAAAAACACGCAGAATTAATCCTATCCAAGATCTCGAAAGCAACATACGCACTCTATCCTTTTCTGAAAAAACGCTCCCAACTCTCACTAGTGAATAAAACGCTTATTTACAAAATCGCTATTCAACCAATAATCTCCTACTGTATCCCTGTCTGGGGCCAATGTGCCAAAACCCACAAAAGCAAATTCAGATCGCTCAAAATCGGATCCTGAAAATGATCACGAAAAAGTCTCGTTACTACTCGACGCACAAACTTCATATAAAGTCTAATATCTTGACAATTTTCGAATTAGCAAGGAAATTATCTTCTAGTTTTGAGGAAAGATGCTCCTCCAGTTCCAATGCACTAATTAGTTCCCTAGTTAACTAGCATTGATTTAAAATTAGTTTGGGTCACCTGTTATCTGATCTCAAACTTTAGATAGTAAGATAGTAGTAGGCTTAGAATAAGTTAGATGTAGGCTTACAGTAAGTTAGATATAAGTTAGTATAAGAACCATATACTCGCAAGGTTTTTTGTTTAAATTTTTCCTTGAATTATTATTATACTATGTAACTAGACTAACTAAATTTGAAGTATCTACCAATTAAACCATAGTAGCAAAGACTCGAAGAGTCTGTACTCTAACTTAATATAACTGTCTTGAATGTATGTATTATATTAACAAATGTAAATAAATAAATAAATAAAAATAATGCGAGGATGTCGATACATTCACAGACGTCCAAACTCACTTTGCGATACTTTCGAATTACGTATTTTGACCAGCCCTCACCGATGCAGTCAGTCGAAAAACGGCGGAAGCAAAGTTGTACACCTATAATTAAAATGAGGACCACACCGTAGGGAATTTAGCTACATACTTCTTGCCCATGCGTTTCATACACCAGCTACTAGGCTGACTACACTATTGATAAGCGCCCACCGGAACTCAGTATGTAATGTATCACTCGAAGGGATGGGCCGATATTCCGGTAGCAGTGACTAGGAACCGAGTATTCGCCTGTCACTGTGACTACCTGTTCCCGGAAAACAAAAATACTAGTTCCCAATAGTCACAGTCGGCAACTGTATTGATCAGTCACTGTTGGTCACAGTCACTGCTGGTCACAGTCACTGCTGGTTACAGTCACTGCTGGTCACTACTAGTCACAGTCACAGCTAGTCACAGTGACTACTGGTCCAGTCACATATGTGTATGGTCATCTCATACGTATCGTATTACGAGTATGATTTTTTATGGTTGCATTGCAACAGGCTGATAGAGTGGCACTTGAAAGAAATCATATTTGTATGATTTCGAAGATTTTTGAATGTATGATTCTATTGTAGTATGAGGATTGAATGTACAATAAACGCATAGAGTTGATTTTGGAGCAATATCACATGTATGAGTAGCGTAGATTCATGAGATATCGCCACGTCCGTTACGCTAGCACCCCCACCACTAAGTATCGATATCAGGCATAGTGCATAATTAGGGGCTAATTAGTTGCTAATTAGTTGCTCTATTCCCGAGTTTATTGCTCCTGCCGATCCGCCAGAATTGACGATTTTATGTGGGGGTGCTAGCGTAACGTTACGCTAGCACCCCCACTTTTTTATCCAACATCTATCGCACGCAAATTAGATGCGAAATGAAAAACAGAATTAATTGCTAATTTGTTGCTCTATTCCGGAATTTATTGCTCCTGCCGAATTGCCAGGATAACGTTTTTTGTATGGTGGTGCTAGCGTAACGTTACGCTAGCACCCCCACTTTTTAATACGGCATTTGTCGTCTCTAAATTTAATGCAAATTGAAAGCCATAATTAATTGCTAATTTGTTGCTCTATTCCCGAATTTATTGCTTCTGCCGATTCGCCAGGACTTCAGCTTATATATGGAAAAGACACCACATTTGTACCCCCCTGTACTATCTCCACTGGCACAAATTAAACAAAAGCTTGATGCAGAATAAAAGCAATAGATATTTGCTAATTTGTTGCTCCATTCCGGAATTTATTGCTCCTGCCGACTTGCCAGGATAACGTTTTTTGTGTGGTAGAGCTAGTGTGACGTCACATTAGCACCTCCCTTCTAAATGCGGCATATATTTTCCTCAAATGCAACGAACAATTAAAGAGATAATTAATTGCTAATTTGTTGCTCTATTCCCGAATTTATTGCTCCTGCCGATTCGCCAGGACTTCAGCTTATATATGGAAAGGACACCACATTTGTACCCCCCTGTACTATCTCCACTGGCACAAATTAAACAAAAACTTGATGCAGAATAAAAGCAATAGATATTTGCTAATTTGTTGCTCCATTGCGGAATTTATTGCTCCTGCCGACTTGCCAGGATAACGTTTTTTGTGTGGTAGAGCTAGAGTGACGCCACATTAGCACCTCCCTTCTAAATGCGGCATATATTTTCCTCAAATTCAATGGCCAATTAAAGACAAAATTAATTGCTAATTTGTTGCTCTATTCCCGAATTTATTGCTCCTGCCGATTCGCCAGGACTTCAGCTTATATATGGGAAGAACACCAAATTTGTACCACCCTGTACAATGCCCACCGGCATAAATCTAACAAAATCTTGACGCGTAATGAAAGCAATAAATATTTCCTAATTTGTTGCTCCATTCCGGAATTTATTGCTCCTGCCGATTCGCCAGGACTTCAGCCTATATATGGGAAGGACACCACATTTGTACCCCCCTGTACTATCCCCACTGGCACAAATCTAACAAAAACTTGATGCAGAATAAAAGCAATAGATATTTGCTAATTTGTTGCTCTATTCCGGAATTTATTGCTCCTGCCGAATCGCCAGGATAATGTTTTTTGTATGGTGGTGCTAGCGTAACGTTACGCTAGCACCCCCACTTTTTAGCACGGCATTTATCGTCTCTAAATTCAATGCAAAATGAAAGCCATAATTAATTGCTAATTTGTTGCTCTATTCCCGAATTTATTGCTCCTGCCGATTCGCCAGGACCTCAGCTTATATATGGGAAGGACACCAAATTTGTACCCCCCTGTACTATCTCCACTGGCACAAATTAAACAAAAACTTGATGCAGAATAAAAGCAATAGACATTTGCTAATTTGTTGCTCCATTCTGGAATTTATTGCTGCTGCCGACTTGCCAGGATAACGGTTTTTGTGTGGTATAGCTAGAGTGACGCCACATTAGCACCTCCCTTCTAAATGCGGCATATATTTTCCTCAAATTCAATGGCCAATTAAAGACCAAATTAATTGCTAATTTGTTGCTCTATTCCCGAATTTATTGCTCCTGCCGATTCGCCAGGACTTCAGCTTATATATGGGAAGGACACCAAATTTGTACCACCCTGTACAATGCCCACTGGCATAAATCTAACAAAATCTTGACGCGTAATGAAAGCAATAAATATTTCCTAATTTGTTGCTCCATTCCGGAATTTATTGCTCCTGCCGATTCGCCAGGACTTCAGCCTATATATGGGAAGGACACCACATTTGTACCCCCCTGTACTATCCCCACTGGCACAAATCTAACAAAAACTTGATGCAGAGCGAAAGCCATTAATATTTCCTAATTTGTTGCTCTATTCCGGAATTCATTGCTCCTGCCGAATCGCCAGGATAATGTTTTTTGTATGGTGGTGCTAGCGTAACGTTACGCTAGCACCCCCACTTTTTAACACGGCATTTATCGTCTCTAAATTCAATGCAAAATGAAAGCCATAATTAATTGCTAATTTGTTGCTCCATTCCGGAATTTATGGCTCCTGCCTATTCGCCAGGACTTCAGCTTATATATGGGAAGGACACCACATTTGTACCCCCCTGTACTATCCCCACTGGCACAAATCTAACAAAAACTTGATGCAAAGCGAAAGCAATTAATATTTCCTAATTTGTTGCTCTATTCCGGAATTTATTGCTCCTGCCGAATCGCCAGGATAATGTTTTTTGTATGGTGGTGCTAGCGTAACTTTACGCTAGCACCCCCACTTTTTAACACGGCATTTATCCTCTCTAAATTCAATGCAAAATGAAAGCCATAATTAATTGCTAATTTGTTGCTCTATTCCCGAATTTATTGCTCCTGCCGATTCGCCAGGACTTCAGCTTATATATGGGAAGGACACCACATTTGTACCCCCCTGTACTATCCCCACTGGCACAAATCTTACAAAAACTTGATGCAAAGCGAAATTAATTAATAAGCAGGAAAGTGCAGTTTGGATGAAAAAATAGCATGCGATATAAACTCAGAAAATTTGGAACAGCGCCATCTTTTTTTTGTGTGTCTATATTTAAGCAACATGTTGGCGACTGATGAATCTGCGTGCGGCGGAAACTTCGAGAAACGCTGAGCACTGAATTCCTTTGTCGATTCCCTACGAAATCGGGAGGGTTTAAGGTGTGGGAATTTTTTTCCGGTCACGAAGGTCGTCGAATATACTTTCCCAGCTCAAAACTAGCAGCAGCAGTTTATTTGCAAATACTGGAAATGGATTGTAGTCTTTTGCGTCAGGTATTCACAGCCATTGGTTTTTCTCAAATATTCCGCCAGACACAAAATTTTCCGCCTCAAACATGTTGCTTAAATTTCAACTATCCCGGAATTATTACAGTGTTCTCCCTCTTCCAAATCTATGTGACATGCTCCCAAGCCCATTTCAAACGTTTTAGCCTAATGTTTTAACGGAAAATCTGGCTCACTGACTGGCTTCCACGTACGTAAGCCAGCTTTCGTAAGTCTTTTCTCATCAAATTTGTTGAGATTTGAATACCCGTTGCCAAAACTAGATCGTTCCTAAGGCCAGATGGCTTTGTAACGGTAAAAATTAGGTCGTTTTTTTCTTGATCGTCCAAAGCCTTTCTTTCGCTCGGTGGCACCCTTTTCCCGGAACTTCTTCGAGTACCATTTCACAGTACGCTGCGCAACATTCATTTTTTCACCTATTTTACCAATATTTCGACTTTCTCGCGCCAAAATAAAAATATTGCTTTCGTTTTCCGCGCTTACTATTTCCTACTTTTTCACCCAAACTGCACTTTTCTGTTTACTACGCTATTGTCACCAAATGAGTGAGCTTCGTTCAAAACTTTTCATTATTTCTAGACACGATATAAATACTTTGTTATAACCTGAGCCAATAAAACACCATCACACTAACTACTTAGGAGAATTTTTATGAAAAAGGGAGTAAAATAGTTTGAGCAACTTTTTTTTTCTAACACTTTATATTGAACATTATCCTGTGGCTGAATGCGGAATAGAGGCGATGCAAACGGCAGCGTTCTTGCGAGCTCCTGGATCAAGTAATATGGATCTGAATTTTTCGGTTTCTCCTCTCCATATGCTTTCCCCTCCGGTTAAATACGTGCCATCAACTGTCAATTTGTGTATCTGAAAATCATTCCCGTCCGGGTCTGAAGAGTATATATTCAGAATTGAATCGACTGCTGGTGAATTTCAAGAGAAAACTTAAATCCTTTGTACATACACAATCGGAAAAATTTCCTTTAGGCAGCAAAATAATTTTGTATGTTGACTATTTCGAATAATTACACAAAACGGACATTTTATTGAGAAGAAATGAACTTTATGTGCTTCCCAAACTGTAAACTGTCCAAAAACTTCCACCACCTGCGCCGCTTACATTTCAAATATGGAACTATTTAACAGAGTAGAAAACCTGCACTAACGTTCCATCGAGAGCAACTCAGATCAAATTGTTAGTGTAATTGTGTGGTCTTAACCTGCTCTGCTCTATATGGATCTTGAAACAAACGTGCCTATTATTAATAAGTTACGGAACTTTCTGGCCGCTGCAATTTTACTACACAACTTTTTTGACTTGGCTACAAAAGAAGTTGGAATAAGCATCAACCAGGGCAAAACGAAACTCAATGAACGACGAGGGTGCCAGCACAACCCAAAATCAACGACGAAACCGCAATGTCGAAATAACGCAAGGGAGAGAGGCGAAATGCAAAATCGCGTCGGCCAATAAGACATGTTATTCGTTTACCAATTGATGAAAACATTAAAGTGGCATGTTCGGATCAGTTTGTGCATTAAATGAACAATACGGCCATAAGAAATAAATTCGGAAATATTACAACAAATTATAAATTAATTATCTAATATACTGTGCGTTGAATTTAAGTCCAAGATATATACTGCATTTAGAAATCTAGTACTTATTGCCTTCATTACGCGTCAAGTTTTTGTTACTCGTAGATTTGTGCCAGTGGGGATTGTACAGGGGGCTCTAAATGTGATGTCCTTCCCATATATAAGCTGAGGTCCTGGCGAATCGGCAGGAGCAATAAATTCGGGAATAGAGCAACAAATTAGCAATTAATTATGGCTTTCATTTTGCATTGAATTTAGAGACGATAAATGCCGTGCTAAAAAGTGGGGGTGCTAGCGTAACGTTACGCTAGCACCACCATACAAAAAACATTATCCTGGCGATTCGGCAGGAGCAATAAATTCCGGAATAGAGCAACAAATTAGGAAATATTAATTGCTTTCGCTTTGCATCAAGTTTTTGTTAGATTTGTGCCAGTGGGGATAGTACAGGGGGGTTCAAATGTGGTGTCCTTCCCATATATAAGCTGAAGTCCTGGCGAATCGGCAGGAGCAATAAATTCCGGAATAGAGCAACAAATTAGCAATTAATTTTGTCTTTAATTGGCCATTGAATTTGAGGAAAATATATGCCGCATTTAGAAGGGAGGTGCTAATGTGGCGTCACTCTAGCTCTACCACACAAAAAACGTTATCCTGGCAAGTCGGCAGGAGAAATAAATTCCGGAATGGAGCAACAAATTAGTAAATGTCTATTGCTTTTATTCTGCATCAAGTTTTTGTTTAATTTGTGCCAGTGGAGATAGTACAGGGGGTACAAATGTGGTGTCCTTTCCATATATAAGCTGAAGTCCTGGCGAATCGGCAGGAGCAATAAATTCGGGAATAGAGCAACAAATTAGCAATTAATTATCTCTTTAATTGTTCATTGCATTTGAGGAAAATAGATGCCGCATTTAGAAGGGAGGTGCTAATGTGACGTCACACTAGCTCTACCACACAAAAAACGTTATCCTGGCAAGT
Source organism: Chloromyia formosa (assembly GCA_964017055.1). NCBI lineage: Eukaryota > Metazoa > Arthropoda > Insecta > Diptera > Stratiomyidae > Chloromyia > Chloromyia formosa. Next base: position 30,011,001 of record OZ024813.1, on the reverse strand, counting down.
CGGCAGGAGCAATAAATTCCGGAATGGAGCAACAAATTAGCAAATATCTATTGCTTTTATTCTGCATCAAGCTTTTGTTTAATTTGTGCCAGTGGAGATAGTACAGGGGGGTACAAATGTGGTATCTTTTCCATATATAAGCTGAAGTCCTGGCGAATCGGCAGGAGCAATAAATTCGGGAATAGAGCAACAAATTAGCAATTAATTATGGCTTTCAATTTGCATTAAATTTAGAGACGACAAATGCCGTATTAAAAAGTGGGGGTGCTAGCGTAACGTTACGCTAGCACCACCATACAAAAAACATTATCCTGGCAATTCGGCAGGAGCAATAAATTCCGGAATAGAGCAAAAAATTAGGAAATATTAATTGCTTTCGCTTTGCATCAAGTTTTTGTTAGATTTGTGCCAGTGGGGATAGTACAGGGGGGTACAAATGTGGTGTCCTTCCCATATATAAGCTGAAGTCCTGGCGAATCGGCAGGAGCAATAAATTCGGGAATAGAGCAACAAATTAGCAATTAATTTTGTCTTTAATTGGCCCATGAATTTGAGGAAAATATATGCCGCATTTAGAAGGGAGGTGCTAATGTGGCGTCACTCTAGCTCTACCACACAAAAAACGTTATCCTGGCAAGTCGGCAGGAGCAATAAATTCCGGAATGGAGCAACAAATTAGCAAATATCTATTGCTTTTATTCTGCATCAAGTTTTTGTTTAATTTGTGCCAGTGGAGATAGTATAGGGGGGTACAAATTTGGTGTCCTTCCCATATATTAGCTGAGGTCCTGGCGAATCGGCAGGAGCAATAAATTCGGGAATAGAGCAACAAATTAGCAATTAATTATGGCTTTCATTTTGCATTGAATTTAGAGACGATAAATGCCGTGCTAAAAAGTGGGGGTGCTAGCGTAACGTTACGCTAGCACCACCATAAAAAAAACATTATCCTGGCGATTCGGCAGGAGCAATAAGTTCCGGAATAGAGCAACAAATTAGCAAATATCTATTGCTTTTATTCTGCATCAAGTTTTTGTTTAATTTGTGCCAGTGGGAATAGTACAGGGGGTTCAAATGTGATGTCCTTCCCATATATAAGCTGAAGTCCTGGCGAATCGGCAGGAGCAATAAATTCCGGAATGGAGCAACAAATTCAGAAATATTTATTGCTTTCATTACGCGTCAAGATTTTGTTAGATTTATGCCGGTGGGCATTGTACAGGGTGGTACAAATTTGGTGTCCTTCCCATATATAAGCTGAAGTCCTGGCGAATCGGCAGGAGCAATAAATTCGGGAATAGAGCAACAAATTAGCAATTAATTATGGCTTTCAATTTGCATTAAATTTAGAGACGACAAATGCCGTATTAAAATGTGGGGGTGCTAGCGTAACGTTACGCTAGCACCACCATACAAAAAACATTATCCTGGCAATTCGGCAGGAGCAATAAATTCCGGAATAGAGCAACAAATTAGCAATTAATTCTGTTTTTCATTTTGCATCCAATTTGCGTGCGATAGATGTTGGATAAAAAAGTGGGGGTGCTAGCGTAACGTTACGCTAGCACCCCCACATAAAATCGTCAATTCTGGCGAATCGGCAGGAGCAATAAATTCGGGAATAGAGCAACTAATTAGCAACTAATTAGCCCCTAATTATGCACTATGCCTGATATCGATACTTAGTGGTGGGGGTGCTAGCGTAACGGACGTGATATCGCCACGTGTATCATATTTTGTATGTAATACGTGCATTAACGCGACAATTTATGATTTTTTTTGTGATTATCAGGAACAGGAACTGGACCGGTAAGCAGGAACTGTTAATTGCCAGTCACAGTCACAGTTGGAACTGCTACTCAAAAATATCGGTACGGCCCATCCCTTCTCGAAAGCATAATGAATTTATGCGTTCCCTTACTCCTTATGGGTGCGTCTTCGTAACAAGCATTTTATGAGTCTTATCGTCGCATGATTACAAGACTGTTTAAACGAAATTGATCACCACTGAGGCAGCACCAAGAAGCGATTAGTGCTGCATGCCAAACTGAACATGGCATTTGACAAATGAGACAGCCGGCAAACCGTTTCTAAAACACGAAAATAATCACAATGTGCTGGTCAGCAATTTTGAAGCGCTGACTAAGCGCCGACTCAGCGATTTTTTTTAGGTGTGCAGCCAATCTTGACGCGCTCGTTGGTCGTATTCGTTCGGTCACCGCTCTACGACCAAGAAAACGTAGGTTCGATCCTCAACGCGAATAAAAAAAAAAGACACCTGGCGCAGTGAAGCCAGAGGAACTGATTTTTGATATGGGCTAATTCAGGATCATTTATGAGTTTGTGTATAATTATGACATGGATTACTTAACTGCAGTTGTTGGTACCAGGTGCGGCTGCTGAATTTTGTATTTCGATATTTGCAGAGATATTTTCAGATGATGAAACTTTTTAACTGTTCTATTGATATTACTATATGAATTTATCTCCAGTTTCATTAACTAAATGTCTTTCGTGTAGGTAAATCTTTGCTTATTACTTTTTGCTGGTGTATCACTGTAACCTTTCGACTGTACTGTGGATTTTTCTGAAACTGCACCGGAAGCCTATTCCCCACTAATTTTCATCACTTAGACAAGTTTTGCTCAACTAGCTTTTTCCGTTATAAATTAATTGAGTTTCCAAAATTTTGCGGTTATATAGCTGTAATTCTGGAACTGACTCATTGATGTTGCTGAAATTAAATAGGAACAAACTCTTGACGATTGCCCATAAATTAGAAAAGTTTCACTCAACTAGCTTCTTGCGTTATAGAGTTATTTCGCTTAAACATATTTGCCGTTATATGGCTATAACTTTTGAGCCGTTTGATGAATTTTTCTGAAATCAGATAGGAGTCGAGTCATCCTTAACATCCACCAACGGGGTAGGTTTCGCCGAGCTAGCTTCTTCCGTTATGTGGTTATTTTGTTTATAAAATTATGCCGTTATATAACTGTAACTTTTTAACCGCTAGATGAAATTTTGCTGAAACTCAATAATAGGCTAGTCCTTATCGACGGCTACTTACTGGGCAAGGTTGGTTTAGCTACCCTCTTCCGTTATGAAGTTATTAGGCTCAGATACTTTTGCCCTTACATAGCTGTAACTTTTTAACCGCTTTATCGATTGTGCTGGATTTCAATAGCAGCCGGCTCCCCACAGACATCAATCAACTGGAAAAGTTTCACCTTGCTTATGACTTCCGTTCGGCTGTTATCGTGTCCATAAATTATTTTTTCTTCAAAAATCAGTTAAAAAAATTCCTGTGTGTACTAGTAGAACTTTCACTGCGCTCCGTGCTTGTCAGTATAAAGACGGCGCTGATAGGCAGTACATGCTAGCAACTGCACGTCCGAAAAGTAGGTATGCTATCAAAACGTTAGCGACCGGTAGCCAAGTGTGTTGAGGCATCAGTCTCATGTTTGACCACCGGCATTTCAGGTTCGAATCCCGTCCACGACGACGTTCGTGGCCATGGATGTGCAGGAGGTGCATACTGGCAACTGCGTTCTCCGAAACCAGTTTATGCCAACAAAACGTCAACTGGGCCACATGGAACAGTTGACGCGCTATGCCCCACAAGAGGTTAGGACAATTGAGTATAGAAATGGAAAAGATGTTAACTCGCCCATGCCCCTGGAAGAGTCAATGCAATTAACAACACTACTTCATGAATAGTACCCTCAGTGCCGCGTAAACATATCCATGTTAAAAAAAACACAGACTAATAATATACCTCCTGCAGGTGAGTTAGTTTGAATTAATAAAATTATCGATAGATGTGGAAAAAAAAAACAAATTTTGTCAAGAGATGAAGATGCTATAGGGGCGCTAAAAGTCTCATAATTTCATTGTTGGAAGAGAAGAATACATACAGGCAACGAAGAGACGATGTACAATCATTTTTTAATGAACCCCTAAATTGATAAAACACATGTTACCTTGAACACTTCTTTTTTTGGCAAATAGACGGATCCTTATGTGCACAAAAAGCGCACAGACAGACAACCTGCATCAGCATTGCAGCAGTGGGCCATAAATTAGCGGTGGCGAGATGTTTACACAACGGCACTATTGATCATCGAATTTGACTTCCCCCCCAAGACACATGCTCCAAATCAATTTAGAGAGAATTTTAACGGTTTCTTGAATTCACAGTGTGACTTCCGATATTGACCTGTCATGTAGTACGACATTAGAGTTGTGGAGCAGGGGACTTGAGTGGCAAGGTGGATTTGGGAAAAGGTTTTATCCGTTCCACTATCTTGTTACCCAAATCCTTGAGGGTCACTGCCACCTTCTAACGGAATGCACTAATAAATGTCCCCCTTCATGGGGCCACATTACATAACCACAAAGAAAACGTCAAAAAAGGACACGCGACACTCACCGCCCGCTCTTGCATTGTTTCCTCATCGCCATGGGGATGCCAGGCAACGCGTATCTCGCCCTTGGACAGGGCCATATCGAAATCGTCTTCATCGTCGCTGGAGAAGGCCTCCGAATTTTCCAGCACCAGGCCGAAACGTACGCGACCCTTTTTGTCGAAACGGAACACCTCATCCTCGTAGAAGTACTGATTGTCAGGGGTTCCAGTTATTGGGGGGCCGCCTACCGTTAAACTGGTCGCCATAATCAATATTAGAACATTTATACAGCTTACGACCAACGACACAACACGCGCGACTCCTTTTCACGCACGACGGGGTCGTCCTCGAAACGTTCTCCACGCGCTCCGCGATTCGTTCGCGCCGAATAACAGAAAAATTTTGTTCGAAAGGTTTAAACGGAACACCCAAATTGTGCGATGTAGCTGCAAACGGGAGCTAAGCTAAGCAAGAAATGTAATTTTGACGGATAGTTGCGAACGATTCCCAATCAGAAAGACACTGAACTTGAACCGAGTGGACGGCTGTTTCGCCAATATTCGAAAATGACGGTAGGTGGCGCAGGGTGCAAGGTGCCGTTAAAAGGGAACACCCCAATAGTGACGTTCGGGGAGTTTTAAAGAAACGGTTAGAGTACGTTCACATTCTATCTTCTGTCTACAGTGAGTCACAGTGAAAATGAACCATCTTATGTTAGAAAAAGAAGTACTTGAGAAATTACTGAAAAACCATTCAGCTTACATTTGTTTTTATATAAATTTATTAACTCAACATGTAAGTCTCTTATTTCAGTATGTATTAAGGCCGTCACACACTAGCGTCCATTTGGATGCGGGAGAAGACGTGCGCACTCCAAGTGCCCCCCCCCCCCCTGAAAATTTCGGGGATACAGACTGCAATCCAATCCATCGCGAACCAGGGGTCGAATTATGAGCTCCGTGAACGGATTACTCGTCACGTAAAAATGTGTATTTCGTATTATGCAATTGGTGAACGTAGCAAACGGATCGTAATTGGCTATTATGGTTTACGTTAACGTATACGATATCGTATCAATCGTTCGATCCCCCATTCGATTACATAGAACCGTTCGTATGGCACAAATTTCGATAGAAAAATGGAAGCAAATAATTAAAATAAAAAATTTAAAAAGCACGTTTATTGGTTATTCTTCAATAAATGTAACTTAAATTATTTCTTAAGAATCACTAAGCTTAATAATGAGCAAAAAATATTTTGGACGAGTTTAACTCTGTAAAGGTGCGTTTAGATTAAGCGAAACCACTCGCGCAACTGGCGCGCCAGGAAAAATTGCATGTTGCATGCAGTGTGAACATGTTCCTCGCCCGAAACTAATCTCCTCCTCTTCCCTCCTCTCGAGAGGAACTCGCGGTGTGACGCACCCGGTTGCTCATTGTGAGTTGCTCGCATGCAACTACTCGGTCTCCGATTTCGCTTAGTGTGAACGCTGCGCGTGTATGTTTCGTGTGAACATGAAAGCATTCATTTATGATTTAAGCTTCTATGTAAGTAAGCTTGGTCATAGTGTTTTCGATCTCGGTTATATAGCATTTGTCTTACGCCGCATTCGGCCACCGCAAAGCGGATTTGGTTCACAATTCGTATTTATGTTACTGTCGAGGCACATACCACTGTCGAAGAGTTGCAACTCTTCAGTCTACCATAAAGGCGGAGGTATGGGTCTAAAGACCTGGACCTATGCCATCTGCACTCATAGTAACGCGTTCCTCATTGCAAACACTTCCGAATAGCGTACTATGCTGCTTCTGCCTTTTTTGGTTTCTTCAATTCCAAATATTGGACGATTGAAGAGTCTCCCCTCAGTCACTTACGTAAAAATGCTTTGTGAAATCGAGTTCATGTGTACACACAATGCACTGACAACATTATTCCTTAGAATTTTCCACTATATTCCTCTTCTTTCTTTTATTGCAGAACCGTACTAGGCTCTCTAAATCTTCGGGTGTCAACCAGTTCGCCCATCGCTCCTAAACTCCATCGCTCCTGTCGCTTCACCGACAACTTCGGGCCTACAATCCTCCCGCTCTGTCTCCCGCATGACCAGCCAGTCCGTTCGACTTTCGCTTTACCATCCTCTCGCTCCTTCTGCCGCTTCACTAACCAACCAGCCCGTCGAACTATCGCTCTCTAACTCTCTCACTTCTTCTTCCGCTGCACCAACTACTCCGTTCGACTGTTGCCTTGCCCTCCAACTCTATCGACTAATCTGTCGCATGTTCGCTTCTTTTAAGCACATCTGTAATGTAAAGACACGCACACAAATCAACCACAAATTTAGAAAAAAAAAGTTAGACAAGACATGAATTTAAACTAACCTTGTGTTTTAGTTCTACTTTTTAGTAATTTGATTTTTTTTGTCATTCAAATGACACTAACTTGTCATATTTTCAATTCGAGTAACTTGGAATCTATTACATTCCTAAAAAATTACGTTCCGTGAGCAATCGTAAATCATAATCCCAGTGAACTCGCTCGTACGAACAGTCACGTAATTTTTTTTCATACGACTGCCGTTCCGTTCACGGAACTTATAATTCGACCCCAGACTGCATTTCAAAAGTCAAGTTCGATTACGATTAACTCAATTTTCACTTATCGAATTTAATTTCATGCACCGTCAATTGCAAAAGTCTTGCATAAACACCCTAGCTCCAACACGTAAAAAACTTGGAACATTCCTGTTTCGCAAAAATTAGGAGAATTCTCTCTATTCAATTAGAGAGAACTTTCACAAAACTCGAAAAATTTCCCCGTAAAGGATCTAGGTTCTTACCACCTAAAGTGGAAATGGAACATTCCTGTTTCGCGAATATTAGGAGAATTCTCACTATTGCATTTAGAGAGAATTTTTTAATATTTCTTAATTGCGGCATTTCCGCTTTGGGTAGTCCATTTCCGCTGTAGGTGGTAAGAACCTAAAATCCAAGTGAGGGGTTTTGTAGGTCCTAAAGCGGAAATTTCTTCAACTTTGTGAAAATTCTTTCTAATCAAATAGAGAGAATTCTCCTAATTTTTGGGAAACAGGAATGTTCCCCTAGAACCCACGCGGGGGGAATCGTAGGTCCTAGTGGGAATTTTTTAGGGTTTTGTGAAAGTTCTCTCTAATTAAATAGAGGGAGTTCTCCCAATTTTTCCGAAACAGGAATGTTCCGTGGAAATGAACTACCTAAAGCGGAAATCTCAAAATTAAGGAATTTTAAAAATTCTCCCTAAATGCAATAGAGAGAATTCTCCTAATATTCACGAAAAAGGAATGTTCCAAACGTTTTCTGTGTTGCTATTCAGCAGTGACAACACAAAACAAGCAAAATTTGATTCCGTTAACAAAAACGTCGCGGCAGTCGGGTGGATTTTGGGCAAGTCGAATATCCAAATTTGACTGCGGTGGATTCCGGAGCTCTCAACTTGAATCCCATACACAAAAAATGATAAAAACTTAAGAAGTTCAAAAATACACCTCACTGTAAAAATGAACCACTTAAGTAAAAGTAAAAAGCATTTACAGGGTGCCCCACTTCAGACGGTAAATACAGTCGAAACCGTTTACAACGACACCGGAGAGAAAATACTGCAATGTTTCGACCGAAGCCGGGTTTGTTAGATATTCTTATTCTGAATAATGAAACACTTCGATTGAAAAACACACAAACTTTATTTACTACTACTACTACTTTGCCTTAATCTCTAGTGGGGCATAGCGCGTCAACTACTCCTGCGCGCCATCGTTCTCTACCTATATTCTGGGCAATGGGGTGCAACTCCCCAAATTACTTACCCAGTGTCCCTCACTCCTTTGTCACAGATCGACGCCATGTGATTTTAGGACCCCCTCTTGGTAGGCCTTGATTGGAAATGGGGTTCCATTTCATGGCATGCAAAGCAATACATTTATCACTCTTCCGCAATGTATGACCTATCCACTGCCATTTTCGCCTGCGTATCAATTCGTCGATTGGCATCTGCCCCGCATCCCGACTTAGGTCTTTATTTGACATTTTTTCGGGCCAGAAAATTCTTATAATTCGACAAAGCCATGAGTTGACGAAAAGTTGCAGCTTTCTGGTAACTCTTACGGAAACTTTCCATGTACTGCTCCCATACAAAAGCGCAGACAGTACCAGGGAGGAAAACAGGCCCAGCTTGGTCTTGACGTTGAGATAACTGCTTTGCCAGATTTTGGACAGCATGCCGTATGCGCATTTAGCCTGGTAGATACGTCGAGCGATGTTCTGCTCCGTACCACCATTTTCAGCAGCAATGCTACCCAGGTAGACGAAGAAGGTGGATACCTTCTTCACAGGCTGCCCATTAATATTAATGACAAAAGGTGTCGGATTTATTTTTCGCAATGGCGGGCTAAGGACCTTGGTATTAATCTTTAGCCCAACCTTGCTTGCCTCCCTCTCGAGATCTAACGCCTTCCGGACAGATCCATGGTTTTGTGGGCGAGTAGGCACATGTCGTTAACGTAGTCAAGATGTTGTAGATAAGATGTCAAAGTCCATTGAAGTAATCTGTCTAGTACGGAGAGGGCTGCATGCAAGACATCGCTAACCACTATGAGGAATAGGGTCAATGAGAACTCCGAACTCCACTGCGAATCTCAAAGTCCCCCGACACCTTAACTTTATACAAAACGCGACATTTCGCGTTGTCATAGGATACCTTAATAATAGCCACAAGCTTCTCAGGGATGCCACCCATATAGAATCCCGGTTCAAACTATCGAAAGAGACCAGCCTGTTCTTCATCCATTGTTTTTTCTAAGTGGGTCTTCAATCTTTCCAGGACGATTTTAGCTATTATCTTGGCAACGGCAGGAAGCACACAAATGCACACAAATTATTACAGTCTGTGAGGCTTCCCTTCTTCGGAAGTTTGGTGATCAAACCTTCCTTCCACTCAGTGGGAAAGGTCTCTGTATTCCACGCTTTGTCAACAAGTGGGTGCAGCAAGGCAGTTACGCTTGGTGCTGCTTGATAAAGTTCCGCAGGAATACCGTCGAGTCCGGCGGCCTTTCCTCGTTTTAGTGCAATAATTGCAGTGACTATTTCCTCTCTGCACAAAAACCGTCACAATCTAGAAAATGAGATGATGCTAACTCATCTCGAGGCCGTGGTTCAAATTGGACTGTTGCGCCAGTTATTTATTTTATTTATTTATTTCCTCTTTAGTCGCGGCAGTGGACCGTATACGCACATTTTGATGGTTAGCCAAATTATCTATATGAGGGTGAAGTTCACCAGAGATTATACGGTTCAAGACCACGGCGAAGTGTTCTTTCCACCGCCTCATTTGATCTTCTTCCCAGATAAGTAGCTTTCCATCACCATCCTTCACCGGATAATGGCATGAGTTACGACGACCTGTAAACCCACCGTATACGGCATTAAGTTGTTACTTCTTTTGAGGCTAAAAGATGATTCGCATAAACTCTTTTATCGCGTTGCACACTACGGTGAACTTCTCGAGCTTTCTGGCGGTCAAGGATTTGGATGCTGAATCGGTTGTCGTCTACTGCTGCTGCCAAACGAACCTGAAGTACTTTTCTTTCAACAATCCGCTGCAATAAAGCGTCGGACATTCAGGACTTATTCCGACAATCCGGGTTTGTGCCAAGGATGGTATCTGCGTTATCAATGTATATGCATTTTTTATGGCATCCCAGTTTTCACTAGTGTCACTATCTGGGTGACTAGTTATCTCAGCTGCGTTTTGCGCAAGATGGTCATTATATTGTTGTAAGACAGCGGAATTTTTAGTCGAGCGATGTTGAATTTGCGGCGCCTGGGTCTTTTGTCGCTAGGACGCCGCACAGCTGCAATACGCAATCGAACATTAGCGATCATAAGATAATGATCTCTTTCCATCCCAATATCGGCATCCTTCTTGTTTCGCACGTCCAGGAGGCAACTCTTGAATCTTTTACTAATGGTAAAGTGGTCCATCTGATTTTGTATTCTGCACCGATCAACAGAGGACCAGCTGATTTTGTGGTGGTCCTTATGCTCAAATATAGTACCACCGATGAAGAGACTGTGAAAGTTGCAAAACTCTACAAATCTTTCACCGTTGTCATTACGATCACCAAGACCGTGTCTTCCCTTCACATGTCTGAGCCCATAGTTATCTGGTTAAAAGGTGCCCCACACTTAACTCACGACCACTACCGGCAGCTCTACCGGAGTAAAACATTGGAGTGCTACCCGTTGGAGAGAAAAATTCTTCGCCGTTCCACAATCTCATCTCACTAGCTCCTAATATCCTCCATATACGATGCAATCCGTCGTCAGATCGAACTGACGATATTGTGATAGTCAGATCGATCGCACAGTGTATGTAACTATTGTTGGCGATTTTTGTGACAGTTACATATAATTTCGATCGTCAGATATTTTGTGGCGATCCATCGTCAGATCGATCTGACGATGGATCGCACCGTCTATGGCGGGTCTAAGAAGTTTAATTTATACCGCGGAAATTCACTCTCTAATTGAAGAAATTATGCGTTCTGACGACCTTCTGATCCATTGTCTAGGGGAGTACATACATTCAAGAATCCAATCTTTGTCATTAGGCGCGTTTTTTTCGTACAGAGCAGAGCAGAGCAGGTTAAGCGACGAAAAAAAACGATCCAGAGCAATTTAACGGAGGGGCGACCGGTAGCGCAATGTGTCGAGGCATCAGCCTCATGTTTGACTACCGGCGTTTCGGGTTCGAATCCCGTCCACGACGACGTTCGTGGCCATGGATGTGCAGGAGGTGCATTCTGGCAACTGCATTCTCCGAAACCAATTTATGCCAACGAAACGTCAACTGGGCCACATGGAACAGTTGACGCGCTATGCCCCACAAGGGGTTAGGGCAATTGAGTAATTTAACGGAGTAAGTTTTTGTCTTTGCTGGGAGTGTGTCTCAGTTTAGTTAGAATTCAAATGTCAACTAGAATTTCAAGAGAAAACTTAAATCCTTAGTACATATACAATCGGACAAATTTCCTTTAGGCAGCAAAATTATTTTGTATGTTTACTATTCCAAATAATTACACAAAACTGACAATTTATTGAGAGTAAATGAACTTTATGTGCTTCCTAAACTGTAAACTGTCCAAAAACTTCTACCTCCTGCGCCTACATTTCAAATGTGGAACTATTTAACAGAGTAGAAATCCGGCACTAACGTTCTATCGAGAGCAACTCAGATCAAATTGTTAGTGTAATTGTGTGCTGCTCTATATGGATCTTGAAAAAAACGCGCCCTAACACCTACCTCACATTTGCAAAATTTTTGCACAAAATATATATATATATATATATCTGGTGTTTGTGTGAAAATATTGGGCCAGAATAGTAGTGTTTTCGGGTAACATTGTCGCTCAAACAACAGATCGTGAATTTTTTGTTCAAAAATTTACTAATGTGAGGTGGGTGTAACACGTTATGACGTCATAAAGCTTCAGGACTGGTTCAATACACTACAAAGAGAGTGATGAAGACTCTAACAAATTTTGTTTTCGAACACATTGTGAATTTCAGAATATTTGTTAGTGAATGGCATTGTCGGTATTCTGCTAGAAATTAGACACTCGATGAATGACTTCGTCCAGTTTCAAACAAATAAAATCCTCCATGTGGTATATAGTTTTCAGGATCCTTGTATCCATTTCAGCCTTAAGTTGCTCTGTAAGCCCAAACCACAATCCTAAGAAAACGTCTCCAGCAAACCTTGTTAACTCCATACCCCAGAGAATCTTCTCAACCTCACTCATAGCAAACAAACTTTCAATCTTTTTATAGTTTTCAGATCCAATTGAACGCAACTCATTCGGAAAATTATATATCCCTTATCTTTCGTCCTCTCGGCAACCATACGGGAAATATCTTTAGCTTTATTAAATCAAAAAAAAAGTAGCAGTCATTCGAAGCTCTCTAAAAGATTATGTACGTGTGACATTTTCATATCCGCGTGCGAAGTTTTCGATTGCCCTTCAGGTGGTCTTGGATCCCTGTCGTTTATGATTTAAGGACTAAAAATACTGCTTTGATGTCTGCGTATGTAGATTCATCGATTCCATGTAACTTTCCATTGATTTAAAGATGTATTGGAGGATAATGAAGACCTTTACTTACTCTACGCAGCTTAAAGGACTTTGTGAAAAAAAAAGATAAAAACAAAAATACTAAATTCTGTTGTAGGCAATAAACCGAATCAGGTTCTTGCCCTTCACGTACGAGTATGTATAATATTGTAGTATCTAAATCTAAGTATCTATCCGCTAAGTATAATTGCTATGTATTCAAAACCATCAACTGGAATAAAGCAATTGCACCCGGAATACAGACAGAGCGACCCGTTAAAGGTATCATCTGCTCTATTTAGGATTCATGCAGAATACGGATTTATGGGTCATATTATTATATCCATCATAGGCGAAACAGAGAGCGTGGTTATCTAGAAGTTCCTTTGACATGGCTGAAGCTGTTGGGAGATATATGGAAAACGAGTTTCCCTTTTCACGCCACAAAACGGCCAACATCTAACCTATGCCTGTCATATGAATCCACGTCGTCGGCAGGAAAGATAATGCGTGAATGATGGGGATAGGGGATAGATGGGTTCAAGGGTTCAGAAGAGAATTTTCAATGTGAATATGAATAATGAAAGGGTATTGGAGGAGATCTCCGAATCCTGATTGCGTCAAAAATGTTATTGAAAATGTTCAGCAATAATCCTTAAGATTGAGTTGAGGTCGAGGCTGTGCCAGGATCCAATTGATTAGATAGAAGCCGCCCCTTCCCTTTCGAACCAACTCTGGGTCCTGATTTTGTCCAGAGACAAATTAATCATCAGCTACTGCATAAGACCTTTCGCTTGAAGCAAGACGACCAGGTTCCAGGGCTGGTCAAAGAAGTCTGGCTAAAAATAATGAGGGAGGTTTTCTTCAACAAACGAAATTAAACTTTGTATAGCCTCCTCCCTAGGTAGGTATGTACGAAAATCAGGCTGTAATGGCACTCACTGCACACTTAGACCATGAAATTGGCTGAGCAAAAGACGGAAGCCGTTCTCACCAGTAACCGAAGAAAAAGGAACTCTCCGAGGATCAGAGTCGGAAACACTATCATCATTTCTAAGCCAGCAATTAGGTACGAGTACCTGGGGGTGATGATTGAGGCGAAGCTGACATTTGGAGAGCACCTCAAGTACATATGCAAGAAGGCGGCTAATGCTACTGTGGCTTTGTCAAGGATGATGCCAAATGAAGGAGGACCATGACCGAGTTGTAGACTTCTATTATCTAGAGTGAACACCTCTATACTGCTGTATGCGTCACCAGTTTGGATCAACGCGCTTCGACGCGCCTGTTACAGTCGAAGAATCAAATCTGTTTATCGAAGAAACGCATTAAGAGTGTGCTGTACATACCGAACAACATCAGATGAGGCTGCCTACGTTGTATCAGGTATGATCGCCACAGATGTTCTAGCAGACGAAATGGACCGATTGTACAAAGGCCGATGTTTGGAGCCACCGGACGTATCTACTGCGCGCAAAAAACGAGAAAGGTTCGAGTCTCTGCGGAAATGGAAACAGCGGTGGAATGAGACCCCGAAGGTAAGCTGGTTACATATACTTATCCCGCAAATCGAATTGTAGCTGAACCGCAAACATGGAGAGGTGAATCACTATCTAACTCAGTTTCTTACTGGACATGGCTGATATAGAAATTACCTACACAGATTAAAGCTGGACAATTCGCCCGACTGTTCGAGGTGCCCGGGAATAGTGGAAGACCCGGAACATGTATTCTTTCACTATCCAAGGTTTACAGGAAAGTGTGAGGAGCTCTGCTGGAGGCCGAACTTGGCAGTGACCTCCATCCACATAACATAGTGGAGTACATTATAAGATCTGCATCCAATTGGGAGGCCGTAGCTCCATAGGATTAAAGGAGGAGCAAATACGAAAAAGGACGCAACGGATTAACGGCTAATTAGCCAAAACCAGCCCTGCGATGCAACACCGAGAGGTAGTTCCGTAGGGAGAATGGTGGAGAAAGAGGGTTGAAGGTTTGCCGTTCAATTGACACTAGTTGTCGGCAGTGCCTCCTGAAAAATGAGATTTCAGATGAGAAGTAATCTATGGACTACAACGTTCCAAAGAAGGAGGCATAGAACATCGCCCTGTAGAGTGCCCCTTCTTGACACATCTGCGTTCCGAAGATGAACCCAGGGAGAGGCGGACGACTCTCGATGAAAGCCTCCTCTCTCTCAATTCTTAAAGAAAATAGTAGGCTCGACCTAAAAGTCGTTACCTGGACCTGGGATACAAAAAACACAAGAATTTTCAACCAGCTCTTGTCAAAAGGATACCATCAGCACACCCCATTGCCCTTCATCTTCTAATACCTACAAGCAGTCAACTCCAAGCCTCGGAAAAGTTCAACCAAACGAAAGTGGTATGCTGTCGATATCCGTACTCCTGGCACAGATTTATTTTATATGGCGGCGTGTACAACGAGGAAATTGGCTGTATACGAGAAGATGCCGTGGTTCTGTTCCTTATAAATAGACGTGCTTGAGGTGGATGTCGGGTTAAACGTGTGTCTATCATTCGGGCGATAACACCTGTTGCGAGTCGCATACTCGAATGTCGGTTGGTCCTCGGAGTGTGTTATAGTTGTTGGTGTTTCTAAGAAATTACTCCTGTTAGTGTAGTTCCTAGTCCTAGTTCAGATCGCGCGACAGAAAACCATGTTTGGCCCATCCTCGTCCAATGGTGGTGATGGTGGTTCGGGACGAATCGTATCCCAAAATCGTCTACTCATCGCCGCTCTAGTTTACTTTGCCCTCCTGGCCGATAACATATTGTTGACCGTAATCGGTAATTATCGCGAACCCCGTCCAAAACCCATTCAGGTGTACGTATCACGAGCCCTGAATGCTTGCCATTTGTCCTTTCAGTGCCCATTTTACCGGATTACATACAATTTCTGGATAATAAAACGCTTGTGACGACAACACACGACGGGCACATAGTACCATCACTGAAACAGGACATTCAACAGGCTCCCAATGTTATTGGCAAGCATCCGATAGCTTTAAGGAGCCCACGCAACATATCCTCGTGGCCTGTTGATGATGTTGACGAGGATGTCGCTGTTTCGGCTATCGCCAACGACGATGAGATGTTAGAGAGTGAAAACGGCTCAATCGGATTGCTGCTGGCCATGAAGGCTCTGGTCCAGCTCATCGCCAATCCGATTGTCGGGAGTCTTTCAACACGACTGGGATATCGAGTGCCCATTGTTTTTGGCACGCTCTGGCTCCTCTTGTCCTCGTTGAGTAAGTGCGATTTTATTTATGGATACAAGATTGAAAAGTGAAAAGGACAATTTTTATCCTGTGTTCCATCTGTTGGATTTTCGCCCTAAACAGTTTTCGCCTTGGGTGAAACATATGTTACGCTATTGATTGCTCGTGCTATCCAAGGAATCGGGTCGGCGTGTATTGGCGTTTGTGGAATGAGTTTGGTTGCGCAAGTAAGTAGATTTGGTTTAATTAACTTTTCTCTGAACAGTTATGTATAGATGTTGTGTTCGTGCGTGGGCGAAAATGTGATCAGAAAAGATGAGGATAGATTTGAAATAATAAATGACATTAGGACATGAAATTAGGTGAAGGATTATTATAGGAGTAGGCTTCAAGGCTTAGGGATGATAAATTATATTGGTCATTTATTGAAATATTTATAGATGATGTTGGATGGGCAAATGTTCTTACACAATTCTTTTGAAGTCGCAACTCTTAAAAGTATCTCCTGAAAAAAGAACGGCTTGAAATGAATGAATGAGGAACAAACAACTGGGAAATTGGAATCTTGGTCTAATATAATCCCAAAAAATCCCAATCTTGAGGTCTCACCCTATGGAGGACCCAAATGCTCCCATAAGTTCTTGGATCGTAAGGGAATTTTGAAAGGGCGCATCAGCGGATTAAGGCTGATAGGAAGTCTCGGTCTTTTTGGGGAGACTCGGTGGATACTGTAGCCAAACACTTACTGGGTTTCCAGAATTGAAGGACGTGGTCACTTAACGGTAACAGTTGGAGGTAAACGATCCTGATGGTCATGGTCCGACGCGACGTCCGACTGTCGCACTGCAATAAAAACAATTTTTATGATGACTTTCATTCAGACTTCCCCATGAGCTCATATATAACTTCATCATGTTATGGGTAGCAGGGTAGTTTCTGAGGCATTTTTAGTCATCCGCACTCTTAAGTTCTAATTAGATCCTCATATCTGAAATTCTATTTCGAACTTAGGCTCAAATTCAGCAACATTTTGGGCTCAGGCTTAAATCGTCAATTTAAATGGTTCTTATCTCAACCCAAGTAAATTGTAGGAAAATTATGGCTTTAGATAAAACGTAAAAATAAAGGCTCATGCTGAGGAGCTGTACGTATACAACGTTCACAAGTGAAATCTGGATAAAACAACGCCCAGGCAGTAGGGCCGAACGTATAAAGATCAAAATTGAAGTTTTTTTGTTTCAAAATTTAGGCCTAGAATTAAGGGATCAAAAAATTAGGTTTCAACTAACGTCCTATACTCACATGCTTCTGACCTGAAATTCAGTGAAAATATATGCTCAACCTAATGACCTCAGAACTCAGATATAAATTAAAAACTCTGCCGCAAAGACCTAAAAATGCAGTCAAAGCTTGGGCTAAAACTGAAGACCTAGTTTTGGACTCAAATGGAATGCCGAATTTACATTGCTCTGAGCTGAAACTAAGTCAAAGTCTGGGCTCAAACAGAAGTCTTGAAAAGATAGATTTCCAACCTAGAATGCGATGGAAAATCTACGCTCAACCTGGCAACTTGAACTCACATGGGTTTGGTTTTGGAATTTGGTGAAAGTCAGATTCTAAACTGAAGAGCAGCACTTACGTTGTTCCGAACTAATAGTCAGTCAAATGTCATCTGAAGGCATCAAATTTTGGTCACATTTCAGGATCAAACTGAAGGCCTGAATTTGTAATGCTGCGACCCCGAATTTGGTCACAATGTAGGCCCAAGCTATAGTCCGGACGTCACATTGCTCCGACCACCGATTCGGTCAAAATTCAAGCCTCAATATCACGTAGCTTTGACCTAAATTTTTGACTCAGACCTAATAGTCGCCTTTCTGCTGTTGCATATCATGAATTCTCATGCGAAGGAATTACTGGCTGTTTTAAGGCAGCTCGAAGTCCTCTCAAGGAAAACTGTATAATTCTGTTCACAGAAAAGACATCTAGTACCGCGGGCGTCTTTCAAGTATGGCCGACTTTTCGTCTTGTTGGACACGCCTATTTCGTTGAAGTGGATATCTGACCAAGAGGTTCTTCGAAAGGTACCCTACAAATAGACCCAAATCCGCTCTACTTGTACTGCAGCATTTAAACTGAAGGAACTAATTGGTTCCTTGAATAGCCACAGCCCTGAAAGATCTTTCCAGCGTTGCTAGTTTTTGTTAGTCGACCATTCTCTAACTAGCGTTCTGGCTGAGGCCCTTCCCAGGCAACAATATGGCTCTGGCCCGTTGAGAATCGAGGAAGAACCCTGCCAAGCAAGTTCGTCCGCAACGCCATTTCCATCAATGCTACCATAACCAGGCACCCAGTTTAGAACCTCAAAACACTCTTTCACTAGCCGCGATGTGAACATATGATTCGAAAGCGGTTGGATGGTCGCCTGGCCATCAGTGCCAATATAGGAATGCTAGTCTCACGGAAATTGTGAGCTAGAATTTCCCCAGCATGGGTCTCAATGACATGAAAATCGCACTTCTGCGCCAACTTCCTATTCTGTTTTAAATCCAGCGGTGAACCACATGGTACACCGTACACCTGGGATCTGGGCAGAGCTTGTAATTCCCCCATTCTGCGTAGTCTGTGAGGAGGACCCAGAATTTTCTTCTTACTACTCATATAATCAAATCTCAAACGTTTCAAATGCCAGGACTTCAATCTAAAATATGCAGCCGTGTTCTCTTTTGTATGTACCCAATGTTAGATTCATCCTGAGAACATTAGGTTAGGTTAGGTGCAGGGGCCGCCGTGATGTATCACAGCACACTTAGACCAGCATTGGGTCCGTTATGGTACCATCAAAAATCGCCTCCAAACAAACCTACATATCAAACCAGCCTGTGCCAGCTATATAACTGTTGAGGCTTATGGCTGTCATATTCGTAAGGTTATCCAGATTATAGAAGACCCAAGAGCCCAGAAATTTTCTTCTCCTGCCGGCCAAGGCCGGACAATGACAGAGAAGGTGGAGAACACTCTCCTCCTCATCTACATCTCCACAACTCCTGCAGGAGTCGTGATGAGGAATCCGGAGCCTCCAGGTGAGCTCCCCGATTGGGCAGTGCCCCGTGATAACCTCTACTACTCTACCAATGTGCTTTCTGTTCAGCGACAGTAGAGTGGCAGAGCGACTTGGATCAAATATCGGCCAAATCATCCTTGTTATTTGGCAGGTGTTGCTGCTGAGCCATCTTGTTTTAGCCCTGATCACAGCAGCTGTCTTAATCGACAATTTGTACATGCTAAGTGGCATTTTAATGACTCTGCGTCTTTCGTCAACCACGCCTGTTGTACCCTCCCGAGCCAGTTCATCCCCCTTGCAATTACCCACAAAGCCACTATGGCTCGGGATCCAACAGAGAGTGATATTGAAGAAGACACCCATCTCTGCAAGGGCTGAGCGGCAGTTATCAATGGTTTTAAATGTCGTGAGGACGGATTCGAGTGAACGAATCGCCGCCTGACTCTTCCTCACAGTAATGACATGACTGCCCAACAATACAGGACTTCCGAGATCGCCGAAACCTCCGCCTGTAGGACACTGCAATAGTCGGAAAGACGGAATGAGAGGTAAATCCCCAGTCCTTCCGAGTAAATGCCCACCCCGACCACCTCGTTGATTCTAGAGCCATCTGTATTGATGACCATGGTGTCGGTAGTTAAGGGCACATCCGCCGTCCATAGACTCCTCGACGGAATCAGGCTGAAGAAGTTTCTGCCAAAATGGTATTTTGGAGAAATGTAGTCCGTCTCCCTGGGGAGATCCAAGTTGTTCAGTAGAGTAGAGTGTCCCGCACTCAGCGCACGCCACTGGCTCGCCTCGCGAAGGCGCAAATCCGTGTAAGCTGCCAGTTGTTCGCCAAGAATATCCAATGGGAGCAAGCCTAGAATCACGTCCAGTTCGGCAGACGGAGTAGTTCTAAAAGCCCCCATCGTAGCCAACGCAGCCAGCCTTTGCACCTTCCCCAACAAACCACAGTAGGATGCTACTCCGAGTACTGACCACCACACACTGATACCGTACAATAAAATAGGACGTACAACGGCTATGCACATATGTCCAATATACCACTTTCGGCTGTTAGCCCTAGTATTTACCTATTGCTCTCTTACATGAGTAAAGTGCAATGGTAGCCTTTCTTACTCGTTCTTGAATATTAAGCTTCCACCTTAGCTTTCTGTCAAAGATGAGACCAAGAAATTTAGCTTTATCAGTGAAAACCCTGGAGGGCAAGGGTAGGAGGATGAATAGAAAGGATCGAGTGCTTTCTAGTGAAAAGCATAAGTTCCGTCTTATCGGGGTTAACCCTAAGGCCGCACCGGTTTGCCCACTCTGTTAGAGTGGATAGGGCATTTTGTAGCACTCTGCTGAGGGTATCAGGAAGCCTGCCCGTGACGGCGATAGCAATATCGTCTGCGTAAGCAATGACTTTACACTCGATATTCTCCAGATCCAAAAGCAGTCTGTTAACCGCCAGATTCCAGAGAAGGGGAGACAATATGCCCCCTGAGGTGTTCCCCTACAAATACGTCTGCAAACAGACGATGTACCCATTGTTGTATCTCTCTCTCTAATTGCCTTGACCCCTCCAGGGGCATGGGCGCGTCAACATCTCTAGCATTTCTATGCCTTGTTGACGTTTCAATAGGCACAGCAACTCATCAACCTGCAGGCTCAAGAGTGCTTCGATGATCGCACTAGGTTCAATGTTATTGAAAGCGCCCTCGATATCCAGGAAAACAACCATCGTGTAATCCTTTTGCTCGAGAGAGTTTTCAATAAAACTGACCAAAGGGTGCAGCGCTGTGTCCACTGATTTACCCTCCCAATACGCATGTTGCGATGCAGATAAAAGGCGAAGTGGTATGGTATTCCGCAAATGAACATCAACTAGATAAGAACATTAAAAGGCGCCGATTCTTATACTTGTATGTAAAAAACACAGACGAGTCTGTTCAATAACCGCTTCAAAGGAAGACCGCAGACCATGATGCACCAAAGCATATAGGGCACCGTAATTTGATGGTCATTTGTATGGTAAAAATGAAGCTCCTTCCATAAGTCAACAATTCCGAATCAACATTGTCAGAACAGGGCTAAAAGTAAAATCCAAATAATAACATGATTGGTTCCGTGGATTGTATTATTTATTCAATAATAAACAATGGGAATTATATTCGATGGATCAGCCGGCACGCTCCTCCTCTCCTTCTCCCTCACATGGTGCTGAAAAGATATTTTAAGGGTTGTATAAGCAACAGGCTTAGTGAGTTTCATACGCACACACAGATGCAAACTACAAGTGGGCAGGCAAGGAAATAGTGCACCAAGGGCGGCCAACACATGGCACAGTTTGATTAAGGAGTACGGAACAGCATGCATAAGTCGCACCCATGGTTAGGGACCCAACGACTATGCCATGCACCGAATACAACTCCCAGGGAGAGCGGAACAGCATGCATAAGACGCACCCATGGTTAGGGACACAACGCCTATGCCATGCACCGAATACAACTCCCAATGAGCACGGAACAGCATGCATAAGACGCACCTGTGGTTAGGGACGCAACGCCTAAGCCATGCACCGAATACAGCTCCACAAACACCCTGGACCAGCACTGCGTCCATCTACTACAAATAAACACTACTATACAATACAAGCAACTAATAACTACGTACTACACTCACCAAAAATGCCAGCACTCGACACACCACACTACACTTCACTGTGATCAGAAACTGACTGACCACAGGCTACAATTAGAAGTGCCAAGAAGTGGTAATACTTCTTGGCTTCTTTTGGCACTGGGTTGCCAGCTTACCTTTTTACTCTGACAACATTCACTAGTATTAAAGAGATAGGGCGATAATTTTGAAGCTGTGTTGCAGCCGCTGCTGCTAATTTGCCAGATTAAATCTGCCTAAATGACGACACTTCCTAACTGTCGCTGTGACAGATTTAATGATAAACTTTTCATATTCATATTTTTTAACGTATTTTTTCTCGATTTTCTTTATTTCCAATTCCGCTGAAAGCTCTATCCGGAAGATGACAAACGATCTCGTGTGATGGGCATAGTCCTGGGAAGTATAGCACTGGGCGTGCTAATCGGATATCCGTTCGGTAGCTTTCTCAATGATTTTGCCGGGAAATCAACGCCCTTCTACATTTTGGGTGTTTTCATATTTTGTAATTTTGGTAAGTAAAATTATTTTTTTTTTCAAAACAGATAAATAAGAAATTAAAATAAAAACAAATATTATTTTAGTTGCACAGATGTCATTAATGGACTTGTCAGTAAGACCTGAGGTAATTTTATAGTCAGACTTTATTTAAAATATGTATATCCGTTACCGACAAAATATTGGTTTATAAATATGTCACCTTACCATTCTCCATTTTCCATTTTCTAATTTCTATTTTTTATAATCTATTTTAAATTGTCTTTTTTCCATTTTCAATTTTCTTTTCCTATTTTCTACTTTCCATTTTCTATTTTCCATTTTCTATTTTCTACTTTCTATTTTCCATTATTCCATTTTCCAGTTTCCATTTTCGAATTTTGATTTTCGATTTTCTAATTGACTGACCTCAACTCTTTTCTTTATTACTATCTATTATTATTCTTTTTCTATTTAAAATTTTTAATTTGAAATTTTCTGTTTGCCATTTTATATTTTCCATTTTAAAATTCAAATTTTCCGTTTTTAACTAACATTTTGTATTATAATTCATTTGGAAGTGTAATTTATTACATTGTCATCTGCTGTTGTGTGATGTTAATGTCTAGACGCCTAAAGTGTCGTCTAGACTAGAAAATAACTTGCTGTGCTTGACCCCCAATCAGAAGACATATCCCCGTCAAAATCAATAAGGTTTAAATTGCTTGGCCACATTTGCGTAATTTGAAAATACCACAGATCCAAGCATATTGCTTCGTGTTTTCAATTTTGAAAAAGCTTCCGGGTTAACTGTATAAGTTAAAAGCATGCCATGGCCATGCCCATTGCCTGGCTTATTCTGCACAAGCATCATCTCCATTGGAGGTACAACTACAATAGAAGTGGACTGGCGTAGCAGCCCAAAACCTATTAGTTTCCCTTAAATCGAAGCCTGATTCCGAACCTCATATGATGGAGATGATCTTTCATTATCATCGTGGCGCGACAGCCCGACGTCGAGCCTTGCCCGCCTGGTGTCGTCGTTGTTGATCCGTCCAATCCGAGGCTTTTGCTCCAGGTTGCTTGACGTGGAGTGGTGTTTGAAAGGATGAGTTATCAGCACATCGCTTAACTCCATTGATGGGATGGCCTCGGAAGTAGCTGCTTCAGATGGTTTAATAAACGCCCAACTAACAATTTACCTCTTATAAGTCTCTGGAAGCGTCTTATAAGACTTAATTTGATCTTATAAGACTCTTCCAGAGTCTTATAAGAGCAAATTGTTAGTTGGGCGTGCAACTATGTTGCAGGTCCAACTACACAAATCATTCCATCCTACTAAACCTGAGACGCTTAGGTGTTGTTCAGCCACTCAGGCTACAGCTATCTGCCTTTTTCCAAACTGTCTTATCGCTAAGACTTGCCCGTCAGCGGTTTGACACACTGCCGTTACCAGGGAGCGCTCACGAGGAGGACTATTGAAAAGGTCTTTTGCTCCCCATGATGATGTTTGGGAACAAAAAAAATACATTTTTTTTTAATTTATAAATTAAAGTAAGGATAAGAAGAGGGAATCCGGCTTTTGATTTGAGAGAACATAGGCTTCCCTTAGACCGCTATGGTCTTTTCTAGTTGTACCGACTGGATTGGACTGAGAAGCCAATGGAAGAAGGTACCTTATACTCGTATAATAGCTTAGTCTAAGTTTCTTATTTGATAGTATATTTAAGTTTGCCTCTGCCGTAGATATATTCCAATTGTTTCATAGTTCACCCTAAATTATACTCATTCATTCCGTCACAAGATTGTCGTCGAAGTGGACAAACCCAAATGGAAACCGCTCCTCAAGAACAAAATGATTGCAGCCATAGTAATCGCAATATGGCTGTCCACCTCGACGATGGCTATGCTGGAACCATGTCTTCCCATCTGGCTTATGGAACATCTGCATCCGAAAAAATGGCAACTTGGTACCGTCTTCATTCCCGACTCGCTAGGATACTTTATAGGAACGAATTTCTTCGGAACGATCGCTTACAATTTGGGTCAAATTAAAGTGTCGTGTGTCTCATTGATGGTGGTGGGCGTGTCAAGTATATTGGTAGGTATTGTTCTGAACCAAAGCCATGTGAATGACAAGCCCGGAACCAGGCGAAATAAATAATGTAAGTAGGTCTATTTACTTTATTCCTGTCCCTTACTAATTGTATCAAACAGGGACCATGTGTGTGCTGTGCTCTGTACGGCAGCCTCTATAACCTAACCTGAATAGAGGTCGTAGTAGTAATAGGCCAGTTTCCCTTAATTATTTCTGTGGTTCCAGGCTTTGTATGGAGATGGTTTTGTTTTGAACCCATGAAACTAAATATTCTTACCCAGAGATCTAAACTTTTTTCCCTTTTTATTTTAGATACCAGATGCAACAACCGTCTACCGACTTTTGCTTCCACATTTTGGTCTAGGACTTGGTATCGGAGTGGTTGATGCCGCACTTGTCCCGATGTTGGCATCCTTTGTTGACACAAGTTTGGCGGATGATGAATCCATGTCGAGCGACTCAATGTCTAGCTATGGAACAGTTTATGCAATTCAACAGACATCTGTCAGTTTAGCTTATTGCTTAGGTATGGGCTTGTTCTTTCTTATTTTTTTAAAGAGTATAATGAGTTCAACCTAAAAAAAAACCAAAATGAAATAAGACAAGCTCGAGCTTTTAGCCAAAGTAAGACACCCACGAATCCGCTAGCAAAATGCAAAGTAGCAAAAGACCTATGGCGGGGCAATAAACATATCCCCAGGAATTCCGATAAATTATTCAGGAAGCTCAAAGTCTAGCCAACGGAGGTGTATGTCAGTACTTTTGGACATGGCTTCTGTTAAACCCGCCGTAGAGGATTCGGAATTCTTCTGAATATGGCCCTCACCACACACGATCCGGAATTCTTCTTCAGAAAAGCTGATCAGGCCTGACCTTGAGGCAACCGGGTTGACCTTCAGGCGGCCGAATGCACAATAAAAGAAAACTCAATTGACTAGACGTACTCAGAGAAGAGTACGTTATTTCAGATATAAGATACTCGTATCTGAATATTCAAGAATGAATGAATCTGTGGATTTTCTTAATGTTGACGGATGCTTGCAGGAGAACCTGCGGTAAAAACTGGAAACTCAAAAAATGTTCTTGTGGTTGTACACGGCGGTTGTGCCACCGATGCTCATTCTGTCCACCCTGGAGGGTGTGGTGCACAATATGCTACCAACGGCGTAGCCGAAACATACTTCGAGAAACAGTTCGCAACTGGATACCCAACTAGAGCGGAATGGTGTGACGAAGATATCATGTGGGGATATGACCAGAGGATTTTTACCGATGGCTCGAAAATGCCTTGTGAAGTTGGTGCAGGGTTCTTCGCTGAAGACCAGTCTCCAAGTCGTTCCGCCTCTCTGATTTTGCTAGTGTATTTCAGGCCGGAAATGCTAGCAACTAGGGAGGCCTGCCGGATGTTGAGGCGCATCGCGGTTACCACAAAGGATAATGCAATTTTCACGGATAGCCAGGCTGCCATTATGGCCCACGAAGCGGTGACAGTGTCATCGAAATTAGTAAAACAATGCCGTCAAGAGTTGAACTCTCCGACCTTAACAGAGTCACCCTCTTCTGAGTTCCGGGTCATAGGAGTATAACGGAAAATGAGCAAGCCGATCAGCTAGCACGGGTGGGCTCTGCCCTTGACGGATCCTAGACAGTCACTGTCAATGGGCCACTTAGTGAAGAGGGAAGTACATAAATCCTTACATAAACTTAGCAACCAATAGATGGGGCGCACTAAGGACGTGCATCACCGCTAGGAAAATATGGCCATCCTATGATACACAAAAAATTAATGGTCTTCTGATAAGGACCCGTCCAGAGGTGGCCAGGATTGTCGCGATCACGACGGGTCACTGGCCTGCGAGAGAGCACACAGCCAGACTTGGTACTCCCTACAACGAGTGCTGTTGTAGTTGCAGGGACAGTGGGACAAGGAAACTCTTTTACACTTTCTTTGTAAATGTCCAGCACTGGCTAGGACGCGACACCGTACTTTGGGCTGTGCCTTTTTTACAGGCATAACCGAGATCTACTCTTTGGAAACAAGCAAGATACTTCATTTCCTAAATTCCACTGGGTGGATTTAAGGAAATACCCCCCAGACCCCTCTGAAAGACGTAATAGCATTTGTTTTCCTCTTATGAGGTTCGTAGTATCAAAAAGGAGCACACTATCGCTAATGAGTATTCCCCTTTTGGGGATTCTACTGCCATCTTAACCAACCGATCAATGTTGGTGGAAGGCAAATGCTCATTCAGTTGATTGGCTTTTGAAAACTAAATTTTCAAGGCGAATACTCCAAATGATATGATGATTGAATTAAACTCCTCCAAAAATTCAATCCGATCAGTTTTTCCGGATCGATTTTCAATTGTGCATCCAGCCGCCTAGAGGCGCCTGAGCCGGAATTCGACATGCACGATCCGGAATTCCTCAAGGCCAGGCCTGATCAGCTCTTCGGGAGAGGAATTTCGGAACAATCAGATTTTGCATCCGGCCGCCTGAACCGGCCAAATTTCGACATACACGATCCGGATTTCGTCAAGGCCCGGCGACCTTTAAACTTCACATCCATTCAACTTGATTCGTTTGTGAAGAGCGGCCGCCGAAACTCGACGGGTAAGGCCTCGATCTATCGAGCGAGACGCGGTGGGTTCAATTCATTTTGCAAGCATATTCGAAAGATTCGAACTGTTGTTTGTTTTTAAAATGACACGATAAGTAGCGATGATCATAGGCCCGTGCCTTAACTTCTCATGTTGGTTACTAGCAATCTTACCGATCATATGATACCCGTATATCTATGCAATACGGGTATCATATGATCGGCTAGAGTGCTAGTAACCTTCATGCTCCAGAAGGTTCTTTTCTCATGTCCAACAGTACCTTCAACAGTACTCCAGGGCATTCATCTCGTCACACCGATTCAGAAAATGCTCACATAGAATTGGTTTCTGTTTAATTTCTTGATTCCAAGAGGGTCCTTTTGTCTTCACGCGCACCTGTAGTTACACGACAGAAGAACACCGTGTTTGAAATCACCCAAGGAAGGTTAGGTTAGGTTGAGCTGACTGCTCTGACATATAGAGCCCACTTAGACCACGATGGTCCGTTGTGATACCACCATGGACTCATCATCTACCGTCCAAAGCATACTTTGCAAACCAGCCGGAGCTGATAATGAAACAATGTAGCTGACCTACATTCATCCCCTTCATATCATCCAAATCGGTGAAATAGTAGGACCCAAGAGTGGCTTTCTCACTGCCATAGGATTAGTTTCATTTCATGATTAGAGAGGCTACAATGTAGCTGACCTACACTCATCTCCTTCAGGTCATCCAAATTGGTGAAGTTGTAGGACTGAAGGGTGACTTCTCAACTAACATCCTAGGCAAAACAGGCACAGAGCAAATAAAAAGAGAGAGCTCTGCGGCTCATCTTCGTCACCACAGCTTCTGCAAAAATCATTGTGCAGGACTCAAAGTCTCCTGACATACTCTCCAATAAAGCAATGATCAGTCATAAACCCCACAATATTCCTAATATGCTCTATATCCAAGAGCAGTAACCCTAAGGAGAATTCATGGCATTTGCTTCTAATAATTTTTACCCTGTTTACCCTGTCAGACGCAGCAGCCTTTAAGGCCAATTAACAAGTTGTCAGAGGCATCTCTTTGTTAGAGAAACGTTAGCTGACCATGTTGGTTGTGCCCTCACGAGCCAGCTCATCCGCCCTGCTGCTTCGACAAAGCCGCTATGGACAGGAATCCGCAACAGAGTAATATTGAAAAATTATCCAATACTAGAATTGAGTTAAGACGGTTCTCTAATAGCTGCAAATTGGCCACCGGCGCCGTAGTGCCCAACGCTTTTATCACTGATTGACTGACAACAGGGCTTCATAAATTGCCCTTACCCTCGCCTGAAAAAGACTACAGAAAACGGTGAGACTGGATAATACACACTATCTTCGAGTACACATCAGCCCCAATGGCTTTATCCGTCTTAGAGCCGTCAGGAAAGATGCTGTCTTGCTACTCCTCCTGCGACGGGATGAAAATTTCAAAGTTATTTTCAAACAAGTAGTTAGGAGAGGGGATAATCTGTGATTTTTGGATCACCACTTTAGAAAGCTACGTTTAAAAACTTGGTTTAAATCGGAACACAATAAATGCCTGGAGAGGCGAGAGACCTATAATTTGAACACAACGACCCAATCACTTGATCTGGCCAAATCATTTGATCCGCTGAAATGCGGCGTACCTGATCAAGTAATCTGGCAGGTTAAGTAATTTGATTGCTAGTGTGAACCTGATGTCGATAATTGAAACATCCGTCAATGGGCCGTGTTCAGACTTACCAAAGGAACCTATTGTACATATCAAATTTAACGGGGATCGGACGCGAAGTGCCCGGACAAACGCACAGCATGTATCCGACTATGTGTCCGTCCATTATATTTTAATTGTAATAAATAATTTTAGTATTTAAATTAAGAAAACATATTTTATGAGATTGGTGAGTAATTCCTTCAATTTACGTAATTTTTTAGCTCCTCTCCTTGGTGGGGAATTGGCAGAAGCTATTGGATTCCCGTGGCTTATGCGACTAGTGGGTTTGACCAATCTTCTCTATGGACCAATTTTACTATTATACTATACACAAACAAAGGGAAGGGTAAGTATCTGATCAGTAGTAAAGATATATTGTATTTAAAAAAGAAACCTAAAACGTCTTAATTTTTTTGTTAATTACAGCCAAAAAAAGAGGCTGGTGATAAGACCAACCAAATGCTGCTAACTGGAGCGACTGATGAAACGTCCAGTGACTACAAGAGATTATACAATACCGTTAATGAGTAACTTGTACGTGTCATAATTGTTTTATATAAATAAGTTTTAATGTCCAAACTGAATAAAAAGCTTTACTATATTACTAACAAATCTTCAGAACCTGGTTATACGAGCACATTAGCATTATACTCCGCTAGCGAGAATGGTATTTCCATTTTGGTAGCTATAAATTTCGGGGAACCCTGTATTTAGGTGTTGATTGAAATACAAGTTTAAAGATGGTTTTAATAACTTAAGAGTTTATGTACATTTTTGAAAACAGTTGTTTCCTAATGTTTTCTACTTTTATTTTCAAGTTGTTACTAATTTTGAGAAATCATTAATTTCATTCGGAAAATCGTCAATTTCATGCAGAAAGTCGGTAATTTGTTTCGAAAATTCGGAAATTTAATTCGAAAAAACATTATTGTCATTCGAGCAACAGCTGCTCTAAAATGGTGGAGAACTGAGAAGGACTTCCAAGTCTTGCTATTGACCTGAAGCCAGAAGACGAAGTACACGTAATCTGAAATGTTCTAGGATTTCTGCAAAAGATTTCTGCAAAAGGGCGAAAAAGTGCTGGCACACAGTCAACGCAAACCTGAAAAATGACTTGTCTTGTATCATCTTTGAAGGGTATAAAACTGGCTCAGCAGTTTTACGTATTTTTCTAGTGTGTGTGAAACTATTTAGGGACTTTAGAAGCTTCTCAATGGCTAGGCAGCTGTAAACCTATCTGGTAATTTTTGTGGGCTTCTTTTTTCTGATCGCTGGAGAACTGTCCAAGTTTTTTGTTAGGCTTTTTAGTGGCTCTATAGTTCTCAAGAATTTCTAGGAGTATGCCACACTGGCTGTAAAGTTGTGCTACAATTTTTGGGAACTTTGTCGTGGCTGTAAAACCGTCCCAGAGCTCTTTGGAGTGCTCCATTTGTCATGAATTTATCCTGCAATTGTTGGGAGCTTTCCAGTGACCTTAAAACAGTTTGGAATTTTTTTTCGGCAGAAGTTCACCGGATAGTACAATAAAAATACCCAAAAAGAAACGCTCGACCTAGAAAGAAATTAACCAAAGGTCAACTTCCATTGCCTTTATTTTTTTTTTTCCTTTGCTAGTTTTTTAGGTCGTGGGACCTTTGTTACCCTGTGTGTGCTGTTGTTCCCTAGATATGAGAAATATTTAGAATAGTAATGGTAGGGGCAGCGAGATGGCAAACACCCCGCCCACATCTCCCGTCACTGAGCTACAGCAAGTTCGTGCTGCCGCCTATCCCACTGAGGAGCTTTTGCCAGATGGCGTCGCTGGACCTCCACGGTCAATTCGGCAAACCTTCATTCCGTCCCCATGGACGCTCTGGTGTCCGCCAACTCCTATCCATTACAATCTTGGCACCCAACGTGGGGCCCATTTCTGATAAAAAACAACACTACAAAGGAGCTCATCGGGTTCTTTTTAGTACTTCCACCGATTTGCATCCCCACAAGCACATTAAGGCTATTTGCTCTAAGTCTTAGGACTTAGCCACTTTACTTCACCCCCATCCTTCCAATAGAGAAGATTATCCTTTTTAAGTCAGTTCATCAAAGCAATCCTGGTACTGTGTTTGTCTCTTGTATAGTTTAGCCACGTACCTAAGGCCTCCATAAATGTTTTAATTGCCGGCATTTGGAACATCTTCGGTGTCCGGACAAAGCGCGGAGGAGCCCTGGGTACCTTTCTGTTACCAGGATTGTCTTTTCACTTCCATTAATATTTATGTAAACATAATTGCATTTGTTTCTACTATTGAATTGAGATGCTCAACAGTTTTCAGAGATCATGAGTGCATTATTGCAAGGAATGCAGTGTTGCACACTCTGTTCTCAGTTTCTATTGTATTTCCTTGCAGGAATCGAAGTAGAAGCTGTCCTGTTATGAACCATATTCTGGTCTGGTTGTACTGCTTCCGCCGGCAGATCGAAGGCAGCACCTGATGGCATTAGGTCTAAGTGACACTCTAAGCCGACATTCTTTGACAATTTAGAGTGGTTATTGAAATCCCAGGTCTGCTGATGAAGTTCTTAATAACAACGTCAGTCGAAGTTATCAATGAATTCGTTACCAATCGTCGATTTTCCTTTTCAATGGGATATATATGTTGAAAGTGATAGTACAAAATACCCAACATGGGTGGGGTCCTTTTCATCTTCGATATTTGTTCATGGTTTTCCACAAAAATTTTAAAATCTTTTGGTTGCACTAAAATATAAATCGCGAACCCCTCTACTCTAGTGCAATGCATATGCCCAAACATGAAATTTGAAAATTTTTCTTAAAAAATTCGCTAATGTGAGGTTTGCTTAATTGGCACGTCAGACTAGCACATTCAACTTAAGACCGCACTCACTGCCCCAATTGTGTTTCGAGATTTATATTTGAAAAGGTTCTTTCAATATTCCGCTAGACACAGGAGCAAAAGCTTCATTTATGGCTCTCCTCATGGGGCATATGCCTAACCAAATTTGACCCCCTTTTATTCATTCTTTTCCGATCAATATTTTTTGGAGTAAACCGAGTTTTATAGGCCCCTCATATAGGCTCCCTCTAGCAAAAATTTGCACAAATTTTTGTAAAACAATTCAGTGGCTTAGAACTTTAACAATAACATTCCATTTTGTCTCTCTGCCGCGGAACACCCGCCCAGTACATATAAAAGCAAAAGAGATGTCAAGTTTCCATTCCCCTTTCTACTTCGTCACTTGTGCCTTGTGCTGAATTACTTCAAATCTCTCGCTCTTTTTCGTTTCCTTCTATCTCTCTTTTTGTGATAAAAGTAAAACGAAAGCAAATTTCTAAACCACTAACTTTAAAAAAATAACTGGCGCAACAGTCCAATTTGAACCACGGCCTCGAGATAAGTTAGCATCATCTCATTTTCTAGATCGTGGCGGTTTTTGTGCAGAGGTATGTGATCAGCAATACGCTCAAGCGAGTTATTTACCCCATCATGGGTACTCATTTAACAGCTGAGTGGGCTCATAGCCCGACACGTAAATCCCCGGAATCGAACCGGGACCCAGTGCGTTGAAGGCGAACGTGCTAACCGTTGCGCCATCCGGACTACACTACACTAACCACTAACTTTGCAACCGCAAAAATTTTCAAATGGCTTTGAAAGTTTTTGCGACCTCATCCATTCTGTCTGTGTGCAGTTTTGAAGGATTCACGGTCAAGGAAATTTCCAAACCAGAGGCAAAGCTCTAATCAAATTTATGTAAATTTTTACTAGTCTGAGGGACCTATTACTGGAAGTTTAATTTTTTCTTGAATAATTTTATTGTATTTTAAGATTTATGTAATGCGTCTTCGTTTATCTAAACTTCTCTCGATAGATACACAATAAAACGCGCCTTTTGTAATTTCAATACTTCAAACTCAGATCCTCCTCTTCATTCCATCTTCATCATGGTCGAAAATCATCTAAATCGAAAATAGTTTCATGGCGTTTCATTGAAAACCGATACTGTTGAATTAGCTGCATCTAATGCATTCCAAAAAAGCATCCTGAAAATTGATTCAATTAAGGAAAGATGAGATCAAAACGCCGCCATGTAAACTATGGGCTGGTTGTTTACACATGGTCA
This sequence comes from Chloromyia formosa, assembly GCA_964017055.1. Classification (NCBI taxonomy): domain Eukaryota; kingdom Metazoa; phylum Arthropoda; class Insecta; order Diptera; family Stratiomyidae; genus Chloromyia; species Chloromyia formosa. The sequence goes on along the minus strand of OZ024813.1, from coordinate 29,978,461 downwards.
CTAATGCGTTGTCAACGGATGCATTTGAAATTTTTCGAAATTATTGGGCGTTTCTTTGAAGTTCGGGTGTTTGGCGCCTAATTGAATAAGCTGTTTGATTGTATTATACACAACAGGTTGCTTCTGATTTGGTAAAAAAAACCCACCAACTGTTGATCTTTTGAAAGTGCGATGGCTCATTTAGGGGATGGTCATCGCATGAAACAAAGAATTTTTTTTTCGCCCGCCACTAAAATATATTTCGTATTTGAGTAAGGGGCCAAAAAATATCCTAGGGCTTTATTCCAGCTATCGCTAATGCTAAAACTCTATCTCGATGTGTTTCAAGCCGAATAACATTTAGAGAATTTTGGCAATAGAATTTTTTGCAGACTTTTTTTTTCTTTATACCTATATTTTAACAACTATCAACATCCAACCAAATTTCCAATACCCTAGCTTCATTCTATCGGAAGTTATCGTAGTTAAAGGAATCTTCCATGTTTTTAAGATATGCAAAAAATCAACTTTCGACGTCAATTGGTTCAAGAGTCATATACAAAAATGTGAAAAGTAGGGTAATACGGGGCTCTTTATAAGAAAGCACCGTTAGTTTCCAACTGATCGTTCTTATTTTTAAAGGAAAATATAAAGTGACCCTCTCGAGTCATCAACCAAAGTTAAAACTTTTCACGTTCAATTCATCGGGAATTACAGATACATTTAATTATTTTACAAGTGTAGGGGAGGTAGGTGTTCCATTAGTCCGATCATGCTTATTTTCAATACCAGATCCTACTATAAACAACTAACCAAATATCATTCATTTCAAGTCGCTAGCTTCATTCTATCGAAAGTTATCGTGCGAACGGACAGACATGGCTAAATCGATTTAGACGACGACCCCGATCATTGTCACATATCATATGCTGTATCTACGGAGCCACCCTTAAGGAGTTGCGTATTTTCTTTGTAACAAAAACAATATACCCTATACTATAAAAGGTCTAGGGTATGTATACAATAGGGATTGTCAAAACTTCCATACTACAAAATTTCCTGTGGTAGGTCAGCCGTGGTTCAAAAAGATGAAGCTATTACTGCACTTACTGCAAAGATCATGGCGGGGGAAATTACTACTATATATGTATAACCTTAAGCAAATTATTTAATGATTTGTTTGAAACTGACTTATTTATTAGGGAGTGTTTCAGACGCAAAATCAGCCACTGAAATGCATTTTTCAGAGGGAGCAGTATCAGAGCAATTTGTCCAATAAAAAAAAATCTGTTTCAAGTGGTCCTTTTCGCAAAACTGACACCGCGAGCATTTAACCGAAGGATATTTGCGTCAAATATGCAATAAAATATATAAAACAACAAATTTTTAAAAACCCGTTATAGGTGTTTGAAATTATTTAAAGTAGGGGACATTTGTATAATAGCCAATAGTTGCTGCGCGCCCCGAGCCCGGATTATCGCGGGCTGTGGCTGTGTGGAATAAAGTCCCTGCTCCCCGGCCATTTTTTTCGGGTTTAGATTAGATTAGATTAACAAAACCACTTGCAAGACTGTTGCCCGACGAATCTCACCCGAGGGCAGTCTCGCAGTTTTGGATGAGGAACATGTTCACACTACGCGCAATTTTCCTCGCGCAGCAGTTTTGCGAGTGGTTTCGCTAAATTTTAATACACCTTCAGAATGTTCACACACCAGTCGGCTAAACTCGCGTTATTGTGGAGTATGTTTAAAATCTGCAATGTAAATGAACTGAAGCTCACACATGAGTCGGCAAGGCGATGATGCGACGATGGCTAGGTGATGTTTCGGTGATGATTGCTCACTGTATATGTAATATGCGTATGTACATGCAGGAGGCGCCACTAGATATCGACATGGGGTTGGTGTGGTACCGATTTCTCGGCGACCCGTGTGCGGAGAAAAGAATATCGTTTCGATGTCGAGCAGATTCGAGTTCAAACCGAGTCGATGTCGAGTAGAAGTTGCCTCGAGTCAATATCGAGTCTGTGTCGCGTCGAAATCGAGTCTAGGTAGAGTTGAGGTCGAGTCGATCGGTGAGTTAATTTTTTTTATGCCTTTTGGATATCTAAGGTAACGTCTTTGACTTAAGAAGACAGCGATTCCATTGCTCGGTGAGAGATGCAGTCAAGTTCCCGCTTGAGTGAAAAGAACGAAATCCATCATTGATGAGATTGTATCAATCAGATTATGTCTTGTTTTTTTTTTAATTGGACGTATGCAAGTCTAATTAGTGACATGAGTTAACCCCAAGACCACCATACTTTCTAGAACTCGTACTTAAAAAAAGCGTAAATGAACTCTACGTTTTATTGGTGTTGAAAGATGCCATTTCAGGAGTGCATTTGATTGAACCTGAACGAGAGCCAAGGCCCGACGTCGGGCTGTCGCGCCACGATGATGATGATGAACGAGATCTGTTGTTCGGAGTTAGGGATGATTTTCAGCAGAGATCTTAACCACAAAATCAAGTAAAGGCTATTAAGTGTATCGACGAAAACATCATCAATTTCCTTGCCGTAATTACTATTCATTTTGATCCAATTTGCATTACTAATTACCAATAATCGAGCTTGGTATAGTACTATCCACAAGTTAAAGACCCAGACGTACATACACACATATCTGCATTTAAATTATTGTATCTTCTAATATTATTCAAACCAACGTTTGTTGGCTCTCATGCCCCAATCATTAGCACACAGTACTCTTGGACATAATAAATTTCTAATAAGTTTTCACTGCGAAATTCTTCGCACATGTCTCATCGGCGCGGTCTTGAACTTGAGCCAGAGTTAGTGCAGAAAACTCATTCAAATTGAATCTTGATCGTGCGTTTTATTCACCTGCAATCGTGAGCACCTTACAGAAGATTATATCAAGATACCGGTGTAGTTATGACTTTGAATATTAGAAAAATCTATTAACGTCAAACGAAAATAGAGCCAAAAATTATAACAAATTAAATTTCTAAAAAAAAGTCGAGTAAATTTTAGGTGTGAATAATTTTTAATATTAAGAGATGGCAACCAGATCAGCAGGTAAGTGATATCAAATAAGTGAAATGGTGACTTTTCAAAAAAATCTGTACTCACCAAGCGCAATAACTTTTTTGAGTATTTCTTTTCAAGTGTTTCAAGTTTGCATTGGTTTTCTGGATTTTAGATTCAAAGATGCATTACAAGTTTCTTGAATTATGTAGTTCTGTACTCGTATAGTTCATAGATATTTTAGGTGAGTTAACTGAACCTGAAAGCCTTAATTGTAGTTTCATTGTTTTACAGGTCCCGGGCCCGGTGCCTATACTCTACAATCGTTGGTGGGCTATGAAAAGCATGATGCAAGCAAACGTCGAATGCCACAATATTCATTTGGAATGAAAAGTAAATTGAAACCGATGACAATTGGTCCCGGTCCCGGTGCCTATTCCTTGCAAGAAGTTACCAGATACGGTGCAAAATCTTCACCGGCCTTTACGATTGCCAGTAGGGTTCAAATGAAATGTAAGTCGATCGATTGAACAGCTAAATACGCATTCAGATTCAAAAGAAAACTTATAATTCCAGCTAAGGACATCGGTCCCGGTCCGGGAGCATATTCAATACAAAGTCTTAAAAATTTCCGGGGCCCTTCATCACCTGCCTATACAATAGGGATTAAAACCAAACCGTTAAAACAGGCTACCTACCCCGGACCTAATGAGTACTCTGTCAACGTAAACTCAATAAAGCCAGGCTGCCCCGCTTTCAGCATGTAACTATTAGGATTTCTCGATAAGTTAGCAACGCAATCTGAACCATTCCATCCCATTCTATTCGGCAGAGGTCTAAAGACAAAACTCCTGGACAACAAAAACCGATCGCCCGGACCGGCAGCTTATGGAGCCTCACAGAATTGTACATGGTATCGATGTCCACCAGCCTATACTATGGCAGGACGTCGAGAAGGAGTGAAATCGAAAGGACTTCAGCCGGGACCAAATCAGTATGATTTGCAGACTTATCGTCCAGGACGCAGAGGACCAGAATTTTCATTTGGCGTTAAGCATTCGCCATTTACCCGGCCATTGGTGTTGCCATGTGATAACTAAAGTTTTTAAAAAGTTTGATACGGGTGTCGATTTAGGCCTTATTTTCGGATCTCATTATAGTTTATAGTATTTTAGGATGATACGTGTTTTTTTTTATGATAATAAAAATGACCAAAGAAAAGTGTTGGTGCGGGAGTTTTAATATAGCTACATAATAGAATTCAGTCATTTGATTTGAACTCCTTTAAGTCCTGTCATAAATTTGTAGGCTGCTTGATAGCAAATGTCCGTTCTTCGAAATCAATAAATCTTTTGATATTCATTGGATTGGTTCAGAAGTTTGCGAGCAACTTCTGTTTAGGTGATCATGATCAAATTATCTCCTTGACTTTCATTATGAAGTGGGTGACAACGAGAGCGAGGTTCGCCAGGCACAGATTGAATAACCGAGGGGTTGCGGAACCGCTTGCGAGTGGTGTGTGATATTGAAAAACTTCAGAACCCACCCATGGTCAGTTAGATGCTGCTCTTTCATTATAAACCTGCGTTCATAATGCAAGACAGAAGCTGACCTGAGAAAACTTTTCCCAAAATAAATTACGTAGCCTAAGGGCCGACCACAGAGTGGAAGCTGATGCCAAGCTGGATGCTGGCGTTTTGATTGTGAACACTCAGCTAAGAGAAACGTTCAGGTGAAACGTGGTCATGGAGCCTTCCCTCGACCACTGAGTGAAAGCTTATGCCAAGCTGGATGCTGGCGTTTTGATTGTGAACACTCAGCCAGGAGAAACGTTCACATGAAACGTGCTCATGCAGCTTTCCCTCCCCAGGCTAATGTTAAAGCTCAAGATCACATTCGTAATTGTTCAGTATATTCGTTTCATTTTTCTGTGTTTTATGAATGGATTTTATGTAGAAAATCACCAAACAATTGCGAATGTGGTCTTAAGCTTTAGCAATAGCATGGGCAGGTAAAGCTCCATTAGCACGTTTCACGTAAACGCAGAGAAGAGATAATCACAATCTATGTACACCAAATTCACTGAAGCAATTTTACCTCATTCTGTCTGCTGAAAAATAAACAAAGAGACACGCGACCTCTACCCCGGAACACTCGCGCGATCCATATAGTTCCGAGCCAACCTGTCAAACTCACATTCCCCAATTCCATCTCATTTCCCCGGAACACCCACCCGGTCCAAATAGTAGAAGAATGAGGCCAAAACAATGGTGCCGAAAAATTGCTTCGTTTCTCTTGGGTAATTTCATTTCCTTATTTCTCTCTCTTCTCTGCGTGAATGTTTCTCTTGGCTGAGTGTTCACAATTCAAACGCCAGCACCCAGCTCGGCATCAGCTTTCACTCTGTAGTCGCCTTAAGCCATTCACACTGCTTCTGAGAAGATACCGAGCCGAGCGATGCTGTCCGCTGAGGGGCGACGCCGAGTGATGAACATAATGCCCGTACCACATTATGCGGGACTCGCCGAGTCACGAACCAAGTGGATAACACGTTGTGCACTTCCAAGCACCTACGAGTGAGCGACTTTCGTATAATGCACCGGATGCCGAGCAAGCACCCGTGGAGCATTTTGTTCACCCGATGAATCGCTGGACGGGAGAGACGCACGGCGTTTGGGAGTACACAACGTGTTATCCACTTGGCTCGTGGCTCGGCGAGTCCCGCATAATGTGGTACGGGCATAAGGCAATAATGGGCCATCTTCTTTGCGATTTGGTGAAAATGCGAGTGATAATCACCTCGTCCTCCCATACTCGCAGGAGTAATTGATGTATGGCATTAACTAGACCCGTTCCACCGAATTTTAGCAGTTCAGCTGGAATACTGTCAGCGCCCGGCGCTTTATTTTGTTTTAGTGACCGCAACGCGAGATCAACTTTCTCTACTGTCGGGGGTTGTATGGGTGGGCCTGGATCAACAATATCGTCGAGAGCTTCTTGTGTGGGGATGTTAGATGGTAGTTTCAAAAGCTCTTCAAAAGAAGAGGCCCATCGTTTGTTAATGCCATCGGAGTCGCTTATAATGTTTCCATCCTTGTCCTTACAGAGGCTAGTCCTGGGTTGAAAGCCGTTCCTAATTGTATTTACTTTGTACGATTGTCTGGTGTTCCTATTAACTAAGTTTTCATTAATATTCAGCAACTGCTCGTCAGAGTAATTACGTTTCTTACGTCTAATTATTCTGTTCGATATTCGCTCGTCATACTTTTCTCTTTCGGCTCTGGTTCCTCGTTGAATCCATTGTCTATAGGCCTCGTTTTTCCCGTCAAATGAATTTTTGCATTCTTCGTCGAACTAGTCATTTCGCACTCGCCGGGCTTCATATCCCACGACCTTCTCTGAGACCTATTTGATTGTTCCCTTGAGTTCTTCCCAGAACACATGCCTGTGTTGCTGATGTTGTGAAGCATAGGCGATAGTCTTTCCTCAAGGGCGGTAGTATACGCCACCGCCGTAGCGTCACTCAGAAGCTTATCAACCGTAAAGACTTTGGGAGGGCTGATTCTCGGTTGGTGCACTGATTAAATTTTACAGTAGGTCGTCTTCACCAAGTGATGATCTGAGTCGCAGTTTGTTCACCGATAGGAGAGGACAAAGAGAGTCTCAAGGTGGGCGTATAACCCGTCTTTTACTGCGTCTTCCTTAACTTCACTGGGGGCGAGCACATTGATGAGCCAGAGATTGAAGAATCGACTCCTAATGCGAATCGCACACAGCCATTCATTTATGATTTGAAGTCAATAATGTGCGGCTTGAGGTGATTGTTCACCATAAATGCTACTCCAAACTCCTTGTGTCCCGATAGTTTGTGTCGCATAGCTCTAAGAACATCAAACCAACTACCACCTCTTGGTTTAACAGATGCAAAAAAGCTGTTAGGAGAAAAGAAGCAGCATACCGTGCACACGAACAAAGCCCCTGTGTCGAACTAAGGGAGGTCTACAACTCTGCGCGGAACACCTGCACATCTGTTGTTAATAAAGCTAAATTTAAGTTCGATAGCAAAATCAGGCAAAAAAAATTTCGTTGAACGAAAAGGTTGCAAAGGCAAGGTCACTTGTTAAATCTGTAAAGAATAACTTCAGCCCTTCTTCCATTCCATCACTTGAATATGATGGGAAAATATGTACTAGATAAGGCCAATTTGTTTGCTCAGATCATCGGTACAAAATCTTGCCTACTGTACACTACTCAATATCCACAAGCCATACCCTGATGCGATTCACACCAGAGGCCTTTGCATTTCTGCACTAGACAAGTATTTAAAGTACTCTCAAAGCTCGGTGTATGAAAATCGGCTAGATCTGACGGCATTTACCCTTTAGTTCTCAGACACTGCGCTTCTTCATTAGCGAGACCTCTCTGAAAACTATTCTAACTATCAGAATCGACAGGGGTATTTCCATCATCAGGAAAGCTAGCCCATGTCCAACCAATCCAAAAAAAGGTGAAGCATGTGATATCCGTACCTCTAACTATCGACCTTCGATTCGACTTCGATTCTGTGAAAACATTTTTGAAACCCTGGTGAACAACCAACTTATAAGCTATCTTGATTCACACCATCTCATCACCGATCCACAATACGACTTCCGTTCTTCGCACTCCACTTAATGGCATATCTCACCGAAACATGGAATCGCTGTATTCATCAATTTGGTGGAGCTAAAATCATTTCCCTTGACATTTCGAAAGCTTTTGACTGAGTTTTGCATCTGGCTCTTTTAGCTAAACTTCAGGCTTTCGGTCTGGACCCAAAATTAGTTGAATGGATTAAAAGTTTTCTCCACGGCCGTTCGCTTCAATTCGTCCTTGATGAAGCTAAATCAAATTGCCATACCACCAACACAGGGGTCCCTCAAGGTACCGTCCTATGACCAACGCTCTTTCTTCTGCTCACCAACGATCTTTTAAGTGTGACTTCAAACCCAATTCACAATTTTGCATTTGACGGCATCCTTGATTCTACTTATACTTTTAATTCTGTACTGCTGACTCCCGCCAAAATGCTACATCTATCAACCGAAATCGCATATCTGACTCACTAAATAGAGATATCTTAAAAATTATTAAATGGGAAAAGCGAATCGAGAAGAGTCTAATGCCTCCAAAACTCAATGTTGTCTTATTTCCAATAAAGAGCGTGTCCCATCTGCTGCCCAACCCATTCTTGTCGGTGGTGTCAGCAATAAACCGGGTGGGTGCGTCAAATCTACGATACCCGTCCAGTGTAAACAGTAAATGTGTTTACGACGACGCATAACTTGTTAGCTGACGACGGGTCCCGACGGGTCCCGACCCGACGGGTACTCAACCGCTGCTGATGGCTGCTGATGAGTCAATAGATCCAACAGGAAACACTTGAAAAAATATAATTTCAGTACTCGCACATATGTTATCGAATCGTAAACGCACCTCGCGTAAACACAACGACTTGTGCATTATCTCCGCGTCAGTAAAATTCACGTCGATACCACTTTCTGACGTTTCGTCCTGGTAAACCCGACTTACGTGTAAAAACTAGTTGCGTTTACGCAAATTGTGTAAAAAATCAAGCGATCTCGTATATGCATCCCGTGTAGCAGAACCTTTAGACGAAGTTCAACGGAAAGTCTTCAGGCTTATTGGCGATGAATCCATATCATATATCGAGCAGTTAAACACCGGCGAAATGTCAGTTGTTTATCACTTTTTTATGACTACTACAACCGCCGTTTCTCTGGCGAAATATTCAGTCTTATTCCTGAGCTTGCTCTGCCTTTGTGTAACACTCGGCTAGCCAGCCGAGCCCCATACTCATTTTCCTGAGCTCAGTAGTAGTCGTAGCGTTACATTCATTGATTCATTCCTATCGCAGAGTAACACGAATGTGGAACCACCTACCGTCTTTTGTTTTTCCCTGCAGTTATGATCTACAAAAATTTAAACGAATCGTACACCGGTACCTCATTCAAACTGAACCCATCCCAGCCGCACTACTAATTTCCTTCCCGCCAAGGCTGTGCTCTCTCGTCAAAGGGTATCCCCTACGCTTTGGCATAAACATAAAAAAAAGAAAAAAAAGTCGCACTTCTTCCGGCCTGATTTATGTAGATGTAGCCAGGTTAGTACCCAGCAAGATCAATAACTTATAACTCATTTGATCTGAATGAAATGGTGGGGTAAAAAACTGAAGGCTGAAGAGTCTCAGAAGCCGATAGCAAATTTTTCCTTTAATTTCGAAAATCGTTAATTTCATTCCGAAAATGTTCAATTTCACTCAGAGATTCGTTATTTATATTTAGATTAGAAATCGTTCCTTTGATATGGAAATTTGTCGATTTCATTGGAAAAAATTAATTTGGTTCGAAAAGAGATGTTTCGGAGGATCAATGTCTTGTTAAAAAACTGATACCAATATGTAATATTAAAAAAAAAAACGAGTAACAAATTCCCCATTTTAATGTGTATCTTTTTGATGGTGTTTCACATTTAGATTCCAATACGAGACACGTCTCATTGGAGTGGAGCAGATGCTTTTCTATATTCTGGATAACTCAAAAATCTTACAGAAAATTTAGAATCCATATCAAAAATCCACTTTAAACCGAACCATCCATCTATCACATGTCATACATCATTGTCGTGTTCATATATGTTTAAAACAAACCCAAAAAAATCTAAAAATGTTTATTTTCGATACAGTACGCATTGTCGCGTCTAATAACAAACACCAAAAATACAAAAACAGCAATCACCCAGACCCCACACAAGATCTTGTGTACTTTTCATTATTATCCGGATCCAGGACAACACTACATACACATTTCCACTTCTTCCTTTTTTTCCTAAAAGACAAAAAATATCAAATTTCCAAAATTTTCTTTTCATCTATCCATATCAACTGCGCCATTGCTACATTGCATTAGTCGTCCTCGTATTGTGAAAATGTGTACGGAAAAACTACATTCAATTCGCCAAGGAAAATTCTGTCCAGAACATTTCATTGGACGCATTGAAACAAATTTCCAGCCAATCGGAGTATCCACAGGAGGAAAATGTTCGAGGAAAAAGACACGCCCTGCTCACAGCGGAAAATCCATCATCCATCCATCGAATGTTTCATGGACGAAAGGAAAATCTGCTGTTGGAACAATATCAAAGAATGGTTGTATCGTATCTGTCGGTGAACGTGGAGTATCTGTAGCAAAAATTCGTAGGCTGCCTTGAAAGACAGATGTTTGACGGTGATTGTTGTTCGGATGGACTGTGGATTTTTGTCGGAAAATATTTAATTCAAAACTGTTGTATAAAATATTATAAAAAAAAAAATTAGACAATAAATAAATTCAGGACTCTATGGACAGTGGATTTTTTGTTCAAGTTAAACGGAAAGTGTCGGTGAAACAAGCGATCAAAATGTCAGTGAAAAATAATTCGAGCCTGAAATTGTTGAATCCGCGAATTCCGAAATGTGCGAGATGTCGAAATCATGGCGTGATCTCTGGCCTAAGAGGGCATAAGAAACACTGCGCCTATCGCAATTGTCGGTGTCCAAAATGCGAATTGATTCACGAGCGACAAAGGATAATGGCTGCACAGGTGAGTCTAAGTGTATGTATCCTCCTTCCTAGTTCGAAAAAAAATTGGTGATTTTTTTCTTTCGTTATATGTAATTCTTAATCTAAAATTAAAATTTTATTTAGTATTATTACCTTCAAGTGCTCCCAATTGAACAAAAAGGGTCAATGTGTTTTCGTCAGCCAGAAGAACCATTATCATTATCAAACTGATTTTTAACAAAAAGCGTCATACGAAACTTCATTTAAGTTTATTTTTCTTCTTGATCAACCTAATTACCCCCAACTCAGAGGCCGTTTTTGGCCGGAATCACACCAGCTTGATTCCGTCGAGGAATCTATGGGGTGTTAACACGCTCATGACCATCGACTCCATGGTCATCTACACGGATGGCTCTAGGACCGACGGCGGAGTTGGAGCTGGCATTTAATCGGAAGGATTAGGAACTAACTTGTCATTCCGTCTTCCCCACTTCTGTAGTGTCCTGCAGGCGGAGCTTTCGGCAATCCTGGAAGCTCTGACCTGGCTGGGAAATCATGTTGTGACGACGAAGGACGTTACTGTTTATACGGACTGTTAGGCTGCAATTCGATCACTTGAATCCATCCTGACTACATCGAAAACCATCGCGAGCTGTCGTTTAGCCCTCAGGGTGGTGGGTGGTTTTTTCAACACTACGCTCTGTTGGATACCGAGCCATTGTGGCTTCGCAGGCAACCGCGAGGCGGATGAGCTGGCTCGGTAGGGGACAACCGGAGTTATTGACGGGGACCGTGTAAACATCAAAATGCCAGCCTCATCGTGCAAACTTGTCGCCAAGGCCACTGTGGTCGACAGGGTGAACATGAGAATGAGATGGATTAACGGCAATACGTGCCAAACAACGAAGTCGCTCCGCCACACAGCTTTCACTGAACAAAAAACACATTGGCAGAGTTGTGGAGGTTATTACGGGGCACCGTCCTATAGGAGAGCTTGCCTGGAGGCTTCATATTCCTCACAATGACTTTTGCGGGAGCTGTTATGACGTGGACGAGGAGGAGAGCGTTCTCCATCTTCTTTGTCACTGTCCGGCCCTGGCTAAGAGGCGGAGGAAATTTCTGGGTTCTTGTTTTTTCCGGGAACTGGAGGACCTTAAGGATACGAGTGTAGTACAGCTCAATCGCTATATTGCTAGCACAGGTGGTTTGTTGCCTAGGTTTAATTAGGTGACTTTGGTGGTATCACAACGGACCCAGAGGGGGTCTATGTGTGCTGTGCGGTAGCATGGCAGCCCCTTTACCTAATCTATCCTAACTCTGTTGTAAAAACGGTCGGCAAGAAAGATTTTTCAGCCGCAAAAAGGATTGATATGTATCGTATATCATTCCGCCAAAAGGGTATGCTCTGCGCTACGCACCTCGGTTTTGAATGTGCATTTTGAAACCTGCTTAAAATCGTTAATTTCATTAAACTCTGTTTTTTTAGAACAGTGGTTTTTTTTTGGAAGATATCATAACTTTTGGTATTGATAATTTTATAGTTCACGCAAGCTACCTGAATTTAATTTTAGATCCAGAGATCAAATTCAAATTCGCTACACTTCCTAAGATAACCCTAAAAATGACTCTATCAAATTTCAACTTCCACGCCCACCCGGCGCCAGAGCTGCAGAGATCCGAAAACCCGTACTTGCTTTGTCGCGTGAACATAGTCTTGGTCGCTTTTTATCGTTTCCGCTTTTTTCAATTTCTTCGTTTTTACTTGACAATACGCTTTCTATAACTCTCACGCCACGTAGGTTAGTATGTCTCTTGCAGGAGTACTCCTGATAACAGCAGGACTCATCGAGACCTGCCCGAGGAGCGTGCATCTAGCACGCGAAACTGCCGGGCAATTACACAAGACGATACTCCGTCTCGTTAGACAAACTTATTTTGTTGAAGAGATAACTCACCCACTGATGGCCCGATAGGTAGCCCACAAGCAGCCGCAGATCATCTCTACTTAAGCAGATTATGTACCAATAGTTGGGGGTCACATTAACTCCATCGTTTGCCGCAGCCCTGAAAAGTTTTGCCAGTAGTGCTGTTATACTTCACACCACTCCCTTAAAATTTTTCTGGCTGAAGCCAACCCTAAAGTACAGTCGGATTCCGGCTTATAAAAATTTTAGGATGAACCCAGTCTAGAAAGTTCATCCTCAGCCTCCTTTCATGCTTGTAACTGCACGTCCGTAAAATAGATATGCTATCGAAACGTCAACAAGGGAATGAAGTGCAAGAGATGTGAACGCGCCCATTACCCTGGCAGGATCAAAGTAATTAACAACAGCAACCCGGTATATCTAACATGATTCGGTTTGATCGAGGATCAATTCCTGTAGAGATTTCCGACGACGGGAAAAAACTCGTAGAGTGGAGACCCTTTAGGATATCATATCTGCCGAGACATTTTCTATAGTCCTTTTAAACCGCATCCGGAACCTCTCAAAAGCAAACCGGTTTATCTCAAGAGCTCCTTCAGTGAAAAAAAAGAAAATTTCATTACTCCCAGACACTCCTATCACCAATTACGTCGACATATCGGCACAAAATGACTTTTCAATCGAATAAGAAACCTTGGAAAATTCCCGTTTCGCGAACAATATGCTCAAGGAATTTCCACTTTAGCTACTACAAACACCAATTGTGAGAGTTCTAGTTTCTCACCTCCTAAAGCAGAAATCTACTTTGAAGCAGCAAAACTTTGACCGCGAGCGGCAAGCTGGACCGAGCTTGATGCTCATACATTTTCACACAAAAACCCACGTACCTGCGAAAGTAAAAACCAAGTCGATTCCGACTCGTAAAGCGAGACCAGTGTGTATCTCACATTCACCATCTTCTCGCGTCTCAGGTTTAAGCTTGACCTGAACATTCGCTTGGTGGTCATAGTGAAAGCATGAAGCTGAGCGTAAAGCTAAACCATCTCAAACTTCAGCTTCGGTTCGCTCTCTAAACGTGCCCTAAGGTCTTAAGCTCGACTCACATGTCGAAGCAAATGGCTGCATTCATGTGAACATCGCTACGGAACGCTACATCCCCTCCACTACACATTTGAGGAGACGCTACCTGTCAACATTTCTTTCGTGATTGAACCGCTACAATGGTGGTTATGTTAACATGTTGAAATCCTCTCCACAGCTTTCGTTCACCAATTTCCCACTGCAAAACATTTCTTTGGCATTCACGAAACAAGGAAATATCAAATCAAACGACAAGAGGACAGTGAATTTACACAGACGGGGATTCTATTTGCACTTTTGAGGTTCACAAACGTCACAACCTACATACCAGCTGCGAATTGTCAAATGTAGCGGCTACATGCCCAGAGAGCGTAAAAAATTTCTGCTACCAAAGGGAAGTAACCGCTCCGGAGCGGATGGAAGGAGCGATTGCAATCACGAGCGGCAGGGGTAGTAGCGCTACGGAGCGCTCCGTAGCGATCCGGATAAAACGAGCGTCGTGAATGCACTCAATGGTTCACGACCACCATCGAACCAGGTCAAAATCAATAGAACAGTGGAAACGGGGAGATTCTTTTTTCCGTACGTTCTAGTGATTTTGACGTGGTTCGCCCATATGTATCGAGCTTAAGGCAAGATGAATACATTGCGTTTTGCATCCTGGTTGTGGAATAATGAAGATCTCGAATCTATTTCGACCCGCTTCGGCCACTTAATATTCCCCAAGCACTCTCTAAGCGCACGGAAATAAAACCAAACTGCCGAAAGAAATCGTTTTCATTCACTCCTTACTTTACTTACTTGACTTTATCTCATTTATCTAAATCAAAAAAGAAAATATCTTTAGGACATTTGATTCTTGTCCTTCGTGTACAGATCCTTCGCGTACACAGATTGATAGTATACTCGCCACCTAAATCAAATCAACCGTAGACAGAATCCATTGTTTACGCAAGTGTTAATCATCCGAGCAAAGTTACCGCTGAACAAATAAAGGGGAAGTCCCTATTTCAGGATACAACCCACTAATATTCATTCGTGCAGGAAATGTGTTTGCTCATTCTCGAGTTACCTCTATACTACAGCCGAACGTCTAGTTGTTCAGTTAAGGCTCCTGAAATCTTTGACAATTGAATTATGATAATGTCGATTATAAGATTTTCTTCGGGATGGACATTGTACTATACTATCAAATGTTACAATGTTGTTCCTTCATCCATACACTCAACAGGATATCGTTTGACAGTATATGGTTCATTGGTATGATGAAATTTAATTTGGATTGGATGGATCTAATTTCATCGGCAAACAAAAACGATTTTGTTAGGATTTGTATTTGTCTTTGGGATGTTGAGATATAGGATTGGATTCCGACGAATTCGTCCTGAAGGCTCGAATACTTCTTTGCAATTTATACTATTATGCAGGACTAGTGCGTAAACTTTCGAGAGAAATGCAAAAATTTCCCGATAAAATAAATAAATTTCTGGATCAATTGACTATTGACTACATTTTCGGATCAAATGAATTAATTTGCATCATCCATCAGCAACAAATAGACTTCAAGTGAAATAATCTACCTAGCTGCGTTCGTTTTACCCGGTCTCGGATCCAGAGTGAATCGTACGTCACGGATCTGCAATGAGCGAATTTAAACAGCTGACATACAGGTGGGGGCTGAAAGTGGGGGCGAATTGTTGACTCATATTATGTGCAAATACTACTACACATTTGACCGAACCCTTAGTTGGACATAGTGCGTAAACTATTCCATGCGTTTTAGCTGACGTTTCGTTGGCATAAACTAGTTTCGGACGATGCACATTGCCAGCATGTACCTCCTGCTCCCATTTATCCGCCTACCAGCGACAAGTCGGGAGATGTTGTGGCTTATTATTACGCCCCACACCACAGAAGGAAGACAGCAAACATCCATGGCCAGGAACGCTGTGGACGGGACTTGAACCCTTAATGATCGTAGTCATACATGAGACTGACGCCTCTATGCACTGAGCTACCGGTAGCAAATTGCGGAGAATCACGGTGATGTTTAACCAATTCCTTAAATGTCACTCATCAAGAGACCCGACGGAGCCTGAACCGATTCGGCAGCTGAAACCCTTGAACTTCTTATAACAACACTCTTCCCGGGAAACGAGGACCGCTGCACCACCAACAGGCCAGGTGAGCAGTTCATCTCGTGGAAAGAAACTGCATCGGCAATCACAGGAGAGAGGACGATTTGGGCTATCAATAGGTTCTCGCCGTATAAGTCTCCAACACTTGATGGCATTTTGCCAATCATGCTTCAGCAGTGACAGACAAAGCAGTCGCAATGTTCAGCACTTAACCACGTCCCCGTGTACATATCACGTTCATTGGCGGACAGATTTTGTAATGAGTCCCTGAAGGACTTCACCCCTAGTTCCTTCGTAATGAAGGCACTGGAACGAATCTTGAACAGCCATTTTCGACAGATTTTCTTGTAATCGCCAATTTCGAAATGTAAGTACGCATACGTATCCCAAAGGATAATCGAGTTAGACGGCTCTCCGTGAGGCAATACGTACGATTGAGCATGAGCTACATGACAAGCGCAAGCAATACACCCTAGCCGCTTTCTTGGACTTTGAGGGTGCGTTTAACAACATACGATTGATCAATTGACAGCACGTCAGCAGCGATGATTCATTAAGAATCACACAAAAATGATCCCACCACGGAGTCTGTGGTTAAGAGGGAGTTTCTACTGCACTCGCTGAAAATATAAGCGGACGGGACAAAGCCTACCGAAGGCGTAGGTGCTGGAGCATTCTCTGAAGAGCTCAACCACCACCTCTCCTTCTGGCTACCAGAATACTGCAGTGCTTTCAAGAATCAAAATTATGCGCTTAAGGAAGCGTTGACTTGACTGAGACATTCACGCAATCTCCATGACGAAAATTACTATCTTTGCGGATTGTCAATCCACAGTAAAATTCCTTGAAACGGGGTTTTGTACGCCGAAAAGCCTATCGGAGTGGAGGGCGTGGCTAACGAAGATGAATTACTTCTTTGAAATTATCCTGCGCTCGATATGTGGCCACAATGGCTTTTTCGGTAATGGCAGGGCTGATGAGCTCACCTGGAAGGGGGGGGGGGGGGCTACTGTCGATGACTAGGTACCAGATCAGCTTGGTGTTCGGCTCCGTTATTGGACACTGCCTTATCGGCGAACATGTTAGGAGGCTTCGGCTTTCTTTTTATGATTACTGTAGGAGCTGGGGGGGAGGTAGGAAAGTATTACTCATCTGTTTTGCGAATGCCTGGCTTTTGCACAGTTGATGAGGTCAACTCTTGGTAAATGCTTTTATAACCATCCTGGGGAGCTTGCAGAGCCGGAGGTGGGACAACTCCTTCGATTCGTCAGTGGTCCCGGCTGGTTCTAATATGTTGTTTCGACTCTTCAATTTGTTTCGCCTGTTTTTAGCAGCCCTGGTACCTAACCTAATAACATACAAACTATATCATTCAGAAGTCCCTGGCCAAGCTTAAGGAGGAGATTTGTTTTAGCAGCTGGATAGTAGCGATGCTATAAAGTCAAATGATTCAATCAGAGAGAGGATGTCAATCAACCAAATACGTGCGTAGAGCAGCCCCCATGGTGAAATGATGTCTCGTCTGCTGTATATTATAGCGATGGACGGACTCCTAAGAAAGCTGGAACCGTCCGGAGTCAAGGTAATCGCATACGCAGACAATGCGGTAATTATGGTTTTGAGAAAGTTCCTACCCGTGATGAGCCAGCATAGAAAAGACCTGGATTGCAGAGTGCGCACTTAGTGTGAACCCGAACAAAGCCGAGCTAGTCCTTCTTACCACATGGTCCAAAATACCTGAGCTTTAACTCCGCATAATGGCACCTTCTTAAAACTATGACCCAACGTTAAGTGTCACGGAGTTTTTCTCGACTCATAAATTAGTTGGAAGATGAACATTGAGAATCGTAGAAAAAAGCCTATATAGCCCTCTATTCATGCAGGAGAACTTGCGACAGAAGCTGGGGTCTTCAACCAAAGATATTGTGATGGCTGTAGAAGGCTATTGTGCGACCAATCCTCGAATATGGGCCACTGATATGGTGGCCAGCTCTTCGTAGGAAGTATAATATTGACCTACTGAATAAAGTGCAAAGAACCGCGTGAATTGCAATCACGGGAGCTATGCGTTCATGTCGAACGGGCGGACTTAATATAATCCTGGGTCTAGTTAGACGTACAAATAATATTCAACACCGCGTGTAGCCTAAGCCCAGCCGTCCACTACAAGCATATTGGAGCGGCTACGTACTTCCGCGCCTCAAGTGTCGACAAGCTTCCGCGAAATAAGCGATCACGAGCGACAGCAGGGATCGTCTATTGCTGGCGTCTTAGCGCCTCAATTTGCTAGACTATATCTCTTCCATTGCACACAAAATCAATGAGCACAAAGCTTCTTTCATACATTCCTAAAGCAACACGCGGCTACGAACGGGAAATCCCAAATTTTTTGAATCTGGCGCTCGAGTCGCGTGACGCACGTAGACGCTCTTAGTCGCTTCGCTCAAATACGCTTGTAGTTGGCGCATGTTCATGAAAATCCTCAACTTTGATTCTGGCGCACATTGCCGCTTGTTGATGCTTGTGTCGCGGAAGCTCGTTGCCGCTCAAATACGCTTCCAGTTAATGGCAGCACTAAGGGAGTCTGAATGTGGGTCTTTCAAACTAATGGTTACAGCAATATACTGGAGTGCATATATCCATGGAGTACGAGACATGTTGCCAACAGATTATGTCGTGATCGAAGTATACTTTGACAAGCACCTCGCAACTAGGTTCCCAATGAGACCGGAATGAAGTGAGGGAGAGTGTAAAGGGGTACTGCAAAATAATCACTCATGGCTCTTAAATGGTTTGTGGAGTCGGTGTGGGGATCTTTTCTGAGGATCTCAGAGCATCAATGTCCTTTCGCCTCCCAGATAATGCAAGTGTATTCACAGCTGCAAATAGCCATGCTCAGCTCAGGAACCAGTAGGACTATCGCCACAGATAGCCAGGCCGCGAATAAGGCTCTGGTTAATGCTTTTATATGGTATCGATGACAATCTCATCGAAAGTAGTCAAACAATGCCGCAGCGAGCTGGCTGGACTGGTTGAACTCTTCAGAGTTTCCTTCTATGGGTTCCAGGACAAAGTAATATGGCGGGGAACGAAAGGGCCGATTAACAAGCGAGGGCCTCGCACTTTATGAGTCCTACTGGATGACTGTTCACCCGCCGTTCAGTGTTGTAAAGAGTTGTAGAGCTAGAGCGGTTACGACACGGGACTTTGGCCAGTGGGAGTGCACGTGGCCAGATTGGGTATGCCTTGCAACATGTATTGTCGGGGATGCAGGAATGACGAAGAGAAGGAAACTCTGATCCCGGCTCTAGCAAGAATCAGGCATCATGAATTGGGCAGTACTCTCTTCCTAGATATATCCGACATGTCCTCGAAGGGTATCGGGGAGATAATACTTTTTCTCAACTCCACGGAATAGGGCATGGGCGCGTCAACATCTCTAGCATTTCTATGCCTTGTTGACGTTTCGATAGCATGTCTACTTTCTTGCAGTTGCTAGCATGTACCTCCTATCCGCGCCGTCTTTATACTGACTAACTCTGATTGCAGTTGGGGTTCTAGTAGTATCCACAGGCTGTTTTTGATGGCGCCGAGTATCGAACTTCCATTCTCTAGATCGTAGAGAAGATATCGAACGAACACGGTATCAACTTTATTTATGGTATGCGTTAATTTATATTGTATATTTGATGCATAAATTTATTTATTTGGTTAGGAGATTTAGGAACTCGACCTGGAGCTTTATCGTTTTCATTAAATTCTTAAATTTTCTTACAGGTAGCTCTCAAACGACAACAAGCTGTCGAAGATGCCATAGCCCTACGTCTTGCCTCCAAAGAGACCGGAACATCGCTCGACACACTTCCGCCTGGCAAGATTTTCGGTATGACCGTGACCGAACCGTGCACCACACCACCACCTCCATCGCCGACAACTTCCGACAAAGAATCGATCAAATCAAGTAAATATCGCCTTCCTCCTACAAATCCATCGTGTCACATCCATATCTAAAATTCTAAACATGATCGACATCCAATTATTTGGCTCTGAACTCTCTTTTTATTTTTAGGCCCGTCAAACACCGCGTCCTCATCATCGGCGTCATCATCATCGTCCAACATGGTTGTATCGCAAACGGCTATTGACATGTTGGCACAATTGTTTCCGCATCGAAAGCGTTCCGTTCTGGAGCTCGTCCTTAAACGTTGCGATCTCGATCTTTTGCGTGCAATCGAGCAATGTGGTCCACAGCCAAGCGCTTTTCGACCACCCGCGACGCAGGTAAATAAACACAGAAAAATCCAATATGATCTCCCAGGATAGATCGTATCGAATTTTCGAAATATTGAAAAAATATATATGAGTACATAGATATATTTCGGTCAGGGCTAGATACTCGGTATCTCATCCAATCGTTGGAGGTCCTCTTCCTGAATCGCTCAGTCCATTAGCTGGTACTAATTACTGCGGCCTAGTCAAAGCCGAGCCGTGTCTTTTTCACTCCTGCTCATTGATCGTTCAAGTGACACTAGAATAACATCGGTTCAATCCCAGTCCATTAACTCGGATATAAGATACTTTTCAAAGATAACAAATTTGCGGTCAAAATGTGTACGCGTAAAGTACGTGTACGTGAGTATGTACGTATGTATAAGCCACAAGCATGAATGAAACACACATGGAGTACGGATTGAGCAGATGAATGAACGAAATTCATTGAACATTATTTTAAGAAAAAGTCACGAGAGAAAAGATGGATGTGAATCGTTAAAAGTTTACTTAAAAAATAGCAGATATTGATAAAATGCAGCCGTTCAAAATATCTCGAATAGTAATTTTCTCTGGACACCTGGTGAACCAGATAGTTCTCCATTTTTTGGGGGTAAGGGGGTTTCATTGCCATGATTAAAAGTTAAAGTTTTTTGTTATCTTTTTTGTCCCGGAGCGATGAACTAGCCATCTGCCCCTAGAAGAACTGACGACAGCTTAGAAAAAATTAATTAAGGACGACATATCTCATAAAGGGACAAATAAACACCAACAAAAAAAATATTGTGAGGGGGTCTTAAATCTTAACATCAATTCAACTTCACAGGAAAATGAAACCGGAAAATAGAGGGTGTACTGGACGGTTTGGTGGGCAGGTTGCCCCTGTCCTTTACGTATTAACAAAAAAATGCGTAGGCCTGGGGAAGACAACACAAACAGGGGAGGTAAAAATGGGGAATAAAAAAAAAATATTCGATAAGGATGGAATGTTTGGCGGACGGATCAGACGCCCACGCGGTCGCACCTGGGTCCAGGTGTAATGGGACCCTCGACCTCTGGTTTCGTACCACCAACAGATCACTACTCATCAGGTGCTGCTTCGATCCGCCGGTGGGAGCAGCACTACCAGACCATAATATGGTTCATTACAAGTGGTTACCAGACCATAATATGGTTCATTACAGGTGGTTTATTACAAGGGCTTCGCCCGCAATCCGAGGGTTTTGTAGTGTCCCATACCAATAGGAGATGATCTGCTCTATTGTATTGTACTATTGGGGTTGCTTAACCATTTATATTAAGATGATTCTGAAAATGCAAGCTTGCATAAAAAAATTGTAAAAATATATTGTTTGAATTATTATAGAAAGTAGAGGCAGCAACCAAATTGAAATGAAATATTACGTGATTGTTACGAAACTTAGACAATATTTTTGTCCTGGGATGTGTTTGTGGGACGCAGGGGTATGCTAACTGTAACTATTGAAATATACTATTATTAACCTATTTTGAGGATATATCAATTTTCCATTATTTTCAGTTTTCTACATTAGTCGGAAGTCATCTTTCTGTAAGTTTTCATATTTCTAAGTGTAACGGTCTCGAAATGCAAGGGGTGTGGGACAAGTTGTGATCTCATATTTTCCCCTCTACCTCTTTTCCCCTTTTTTGAAATTTGATGAAAATGCCAAAGATAAAATGTACTCAGTATTACCTTTCTCATGATACTCCACTTGCCTATACCAGATGAAAATTTTTCTTTGACCTTCATTTCCCCTCTATGGGTACCTCCCCTTAAAGTCAGCCTATTACGACGCATCGCTTTCTCCGGCGAATTATATTAATTCTACATACTGTCACAAAATTTAATATACATATATAGCTTCAGCCGTTCGTGAGATATTCTATGGATAGACGGACGGACAGACATTTGACCGATTTCATAAGGGTTTTGTTTTTACTAAAAAACCCTAAAAATTGTGCCGACAACACATCCCCTCCCCTTGTAGTAAGCTATCTAAGTTGCTTGTAAATAGGCACCATGTACTGCCATTCCAGAGGCATTCCCACAAATTTACTACTCCATTCCCATAAAAAAGGTTTAACTAAATTAGGAAAATATTTTTCATAATTATGGAAAACTTTTAATTGACCTGGGCAAATATTGAAATTAATTGGAAAACGCTGCCATGAAACATTTTGAGAATCTTTAACACATACACATTTCCGGGCTAGTGTATTCGCTAATCTTAGCGGATATGCAACTCTTATACAGTCCAGACACACAACAATCTAGCTGTGATAGCAACCAAATGAATGTTATTGATAACACTCAGTGGTGCTCAAACTGAAACCCACCCTAAGTAGGGTTTGATTGGACTAAAAATCGACTTTTTCGCTAAATCAGCCCGCCCCCACTCATTTCAATTGAGATATGTATGTACATACATATATTGTTGCATAAAAGTGGGAATATCCAAATATGTATGATTTTGTATTTTTTTAGTGGCTCTATTTGTATTTTAGAATAATGCGGCGACCGATACCTCAATTCGTTCGTGTTTGTGTTGTCTTCCCCCTGTAGTGCGGGGCGTAATAATAAGCCACAATATCTCCCGACTTACACTGACTAACGGCAGTGTTTCAAACCGCTGACGGCCAAGTCTTAGCGATAAGAAAGTTTGGAAAAAGGCCGATAGCTGTAGCCTGAATGAATGACCAACACCTAAGCGTCTCAGGTTTAGCAGGATGGAATGACTTGCGTAGTTGGGCCTGCAACATATTGTAGTTGTTAAAACTCTAGCACGTTTATTAAACCATCTGAAGAAGCTATCTTCCAAGGCCATCCCCTGATGGGGTTAAGCGATGTGCTGACAACTCGTCCTTCTAAAAACCACTCCACGTCAAGAAACCTGTAACAAAAGCCCCGGATTGGACGGATCAACAACGACAACCACGCAAACGATTAAAGGATTATTCTTTCGGATCCTGGAATGTACGCTCCTGAACAAACCGGGGGCCGAGAAGGCCCTCCTTCAACAGGTCGAAAAATACAAACTGAGCATTACTGTAATCCTGGAAACAAATTGGCTTGGCAGCGAGATCAATGACAATAAATCGCACACAATTTTTACAAGTGGCAAACCATCGGGCAGCAAGGAGTTTGGAGTAGCATTACATCTCCCATATTTAGTACTTCTCCGTATGGTCGGTATAAACACACCACGAACAAGTACTAACACTAAAACGATTTATTTAAATCGCCGGAACATTCCTGTTTAGGAGAATTCTCTCTGTTTGATTAGAGAGAACTTTCACAAAACCCGAAAAATTTCCGCTTTAGGACCTACAAATCCCCCCGAGTGGGTTTTAGGTTCTTACCACCTAAAGCGGAAATAGACTACCTATAGCGGAGATGCTGCAATGAAGGAGTTTTAAGAATTCTCTCTAAATGCAATAAAGAGAATTCTCCTAATATTCACAAAACAGGAATGTTCCAAATCGTCTTTTAGTTCCACGGCATAAACGTGGCCTCTGATTCCATAAATAGCTCTGATTTTGTCCGAAAGCTTTCCCTAGAAGATTCGTGTATCAGCTCGTTCTATTGTGACTTGCACAGAGACATATAGAAGAAGACGAAACCACCATTTACTGTACACTAAATTCTGGACGTAATTCCACCACATACGAACTAGACAAAAGTAAACAGAGAGACACATGCCGTCCACTGCGCAACACCCGCGCAGTCCATATAGAAGCACAGGAAGCACAAAAGATGTCATCCCCTCTCCTATTTCTCGTTTGTGAACAATAAGATTCCATTTTGTCTCTCTGCCGCGGAACAGCCGCCCGGTCCATATATTGTAGAAGCAAAAAAAATGTCAAATTTCCATCCCCCTTCCTACTTCCTCACTTGTGCCGAATTACTTCAGTTCTCTCGCTCTTTTTCGTTTCCTTCTAATTCTCTCTTCCGTGGTGACTTGTTATCGAAGCGTTTAGATGGTTCGAGACTCCGATAGAACTTAATGCAGTCTGTGCCATAAGAGTGAAGTAGTCCATGCATATTACAGTAGAATAATAATCAGGCGTTGGTATTCATTTTTAAGGCATAACATTTATTTTGTTTGAAATTAGATTTTTACCATTTTCTTCGTTTTTTCTTTGCAGATGATCAGCGCACCTTCAACACAAACGTCGCCTGCACAACAACACTACGCACCCCTAATTGCCTACCCCAAATGGCTACTACCCATGTCGATACCAGTGACAATGGGTCATCTGCCCAATTTGGCACCCCGTTGTACGCTGCCCAATTGTCCCTGTATGGATGCCTATCACCTTAATTGAGGGAAGGCGAATAAAATGGGTGAACAACGTACGAGTACTTTACTTTTACGAGTAATGATGCAAATATTCTTACAAGAAAACTTAACTTTACGATAATTATAATTTAATGTTAATGGATGTATACAATACTTTAGTGCAATAATATGTCTATGTGGGAAAAAAATAAAAAAATAAATTTTATTTAAACATTAATAGGCCAGTAAAATTAAATTTTGTTAATAATAATTAGGGAAAGATCTGGAAATAATTTTAATCCCTCTATAGATACTGAATACATGGAAACTGAGTTCGCATGGTCGTAGAAGGTGAGCCTAACTTTTGGAGGGCGAAAATCCGAGAAATTTGAGCCCTTTTTTAATATTATTCTTATAACTCCTTAACGGTGCCTCGGATCGAAAAAACTTGCATCAGTTAATTAAAGACCGTTGAATTCTGCGTTCAATGCACTGCTCAAAGTTGGAATTCGGTTGAGTAGCGTAGTCAAAATCGATAGTCAAAAAATGGCAATTTTTGAGGCTTCGGAGAAAAATCACACTTTATCACTTTTCAACCTCACAGATCTTTGCAACGGAAGCTCGAAATGAAAAAGCTTATCCGCTTATCTGAGGATAATTTGATTGTAAGTCTAACGTGGCCAATATTTTTCAATTCGGCCCATTTTTAGAGTAATTATGAGCAAAAGTTCAAAAATGCCTGCTCATCGCTTTATGCCTTAAAAGCTCTATCACGGTAATTATAACAGCTAGAAGTTTTATTTTAGTCTCAAATTGTCGATAAATTACTCTAGTTTAATAAAGTTTTACAAGATTTCTTGTAAGGTCAATTTAGGAGACACAAAAAAGTAACAGAACAAGCCAAACAATTTGGCATATTTTCAACATGGTGGCGGGATCCGAGGCACCGTTAAGTAGTTATAAGAATTATTTTAAAAAAAAAGCTCAAATTTCTCGGATTTTCGCCCACCAAAAGTTAAGCTCACCTTCTACGACCGTGCAAACTCAGTTTCCATGTATTCAGTATCTATAGAAGGGATTAAATTATTTCCAGATCTTTCCCTAATTATTATTATTAAAAATTACGCCCCAAAATTGGCGTAATTTTACTGGCCTATAACACTAAGTAGATTAGATTAGGTGGAAGGCGATTCGCCCGAAAAGCCGCCAAGCACTGCCACTTGCAGGTTTATTGTCCTACAAGGGTGTCGATCCAGCCAAATTTTGTATTTCCTAATCCGTGGAAAAAAATACAATAAAAGACCGGAACACTCCTAGTTGATCGGGCTACGGACAGTGGCCTCGTTTATACCGTAGAACTAAAGGAAGTATTGACTAGATCTTATTAGATTTAATTCTAATTCGTGGAGTGTTTATACCGACGTGTACTAAATATGGCAAATGTCAGATATTGGCTTATCACTTGGTTTTATAGAGAATTTTAGAAATGTAAAGAGCCAGTAGCTTCTTGTGAAGTAAAATAAAAACTAGCTAGCCTTGGGCTAGCTTGCCGAAATTATGATACCCCTTCACGCGAAATGTGAAGGATATCATACTTTCGTTGTGACTTATGGTGCATTTGCCACTTTAAAATTAGTAGTAAAACTTGTTCCAATTTGATTGTTTCTATGAGAGGTATATGAAATAGTGGGCCGATTCCAACCAAATTTGAGCAAGTGGTTTGACAGTCAATATAACTGATTAATATGAAATTTGGTAAAGGTATCTACGGAAATAAAAAAGTTTATCTAACAAAAACTTTCATTTGGAACGATCGTTCCTATGACAGCTATAAGAGTAGTCCAATTTCAACCAAATTCGGGAATGTGATTTGGCTAAAGATACTATTGATTATTGTGAAATTTGAGAAAGATATCTTTAGAAATAGAAAAAGTTTTTTTCACAAAGACGGACTTTTGGACCGGTCGTTCCTATGGCAGTTATATGACGTAGTGGTCCGATTCCATTAATTCTGGAAAATATGCAGCGTGCTACAGAAAGAAGACTTTGTGCAAATTTCAGCTCGATAGCTTCAAAACTGAGAGACTAGTTTGCATAGAACCAGACGGACAGACGAACACAGCTTAATCCACTCGTCTCACCATACTGACCAAGAATATGTTGTACTGGCATCGTTATTTCGCGATTTGTTTTGTATTGGGCTACTCGAATGTAATTACGTAATTGATCAATATGTCGTTTAGTTTATATGGTCAGAGATGCTTTCTCTGTGCGTTGCGAACTTCATGACAAAGTTAATTTACCCTATCACATCCGTTAAGGGTATAAAAAAAAAACAGAAATAGGCTTTGAAGTCCCAAGCTAGGTATATTTTCCACATATTTCGGCCTTGGCGAGTCGCAAAAAACCATCCTCATCCCAATTCTACCCATATTTTGGAAAAGGCCCCACTTTTTTTTGCAAGATGGCCGCCAGATTTCGAGAAACTGAAATAGTTTAAAAGCCCTAAACGAGGTATCTTTCCGCATTTTTCGGCCATGGAAAGTCAAAAGAAATCACGCCCAAATCGATTCGATCCATATTTTGGCCAGGGGTCCCACCTGTATCTCGCTTCATAGGGAGGACATACATTTGCATTTCATTTGTTGTTTGCCGTCTGTGTACAAAGAAGGAATGAAGCTACTGCGACCCAATTCATGTTTTTGGAATCAGCGTGACGAGATGAGTCTTTTGAAAAGGTTTCAAGTCATTTGTGACCGAAAGGTGAGCAGGGCTTACTTGGCCTGGAGGGGAATGTGGTCAACGAATACACCTAGAAAGTCGTACAGGAGTATTTATTATTTTATTTTTGCAATAGAAGGTTGCGCTTTAGTCACAATGCAGCATCGATACAGAGATGGCCGTTGCCAATGGCAGTTCTCACATCATCTGGATCGTCTGCTTCGTCTTCCTTGGTTTCTACTCCCAATTCAAACACAAACCGAAAAAAAACCTTTTACTTAGGCATAGTAAAAAATATAAGAGCGAAAAAGATCGGGACTGAAGTCGTTCCTCTCACAGGTGTTCCCACACTTGCCATGGCAACCTGCGCAGTGCAGCAAGGGGCGTATCGGATATTTGCAGCCCTGCAAGGGCAGCAACTCCCTTCTGCGCAGCCTGCTTTCTAGGAGCAGTTAACAAGCTCCCGCACATCATCCTCTATGGGTTTCTTGTTCGTTAAATGAGGCGTCCACCGCTCATCCACTCTGCGGATCCATCCCCATATTGATGGACAAGGAACCTGGGAGTTCAGCCCATCGCACTGGCCCCAGATATGGCCTGCCTGATATGCGGCGCGAAGTATGTGCTGACGCCTAGCCACTAATTGGTGGCAATGTCATTAATGGGAAGGAATCTCTTGGTCCTTCTAGTTCCAAACAAAATTCATAGCTCTTGAAGTCCGCATAATCTCAGGAGGAAAAATGCGACACGGCAAATTACTACGACGTCGGACTCCACCGTGCAAAGAAGGACACATTAGCTCCGTGGGTGGCCATATCTTTAGTATGTGCCAAATTCTTCCATCGGCTTCCACATCGGAAGAACACGATGCACCTTCGAGGTCCGTTGCGCAAAACTGCTTACACTTAACTGCCTATAAATCAATAAAGGATTTTTATAAGTTCCCATTTTTTACAATAAAAATCTTTAACTTTACCCTTCGGCCCCAAATGACTTGAAACGTTTTCAAATGAATCGTCTCGTCATCCCGATTCCAAAAACATTTGAACTTGGTTGCAGTAGCTACTCTACTTTCTTATACAGAGACGACAAACAACAAATATTGTAAAATGCAAATGCATGCCCTCCCTATTCTATGAATGTAAGGGGTGGGATACAAATGGGACCCTTGGCCAAAATATGGATCTGATCGAGTTGGGGATGGTTTCTTTCGACTCAGCATGGCCAAAATATGTGGAAAAGATACCTCGTTTGAAACTTCTAAGCTGTAATGGACGGTTTGATGAGCATCCGAAGATGCCCGTGGGGACGGACGACCCTGAAGGTCGGGCCGTGCCATCTGGGGAAGAAAAAGGCCCCTCAACGAGCTAAGCAGCGGCTTATGCTTGCTGTAGCTCAGTTCGGGAGATGTGGGCGGGGATTTCGCCGCTCTGTCGACGGGTTACGCCTGTGGTTTGTTCAACAAAGACGCAATTCTGTCAGTTTGATAAATACTAGGCTGTTATCGTATTAAAAATTGTGTGCGAAAAAAAAAATAATTAGGTTAGAAATAAGCACTGATATAGGATACATGTGCTCAGCTGTTTGTTTTATCACATACTCCTTAGCTAATTATTTGTTATAACACACAATAATTATTAACAAAAATTGTTGACACGATAACCGCCGAGTGTTTGTCTAACTGAAAATGATGCGTTGACAGAAACACGCGATTGCGATCCGATATGCGGTCACGGTCAGCCTATGTTTATGTGCGGGATATCACACTTTTAAGTAAAAAGAAATGCGTGGTTGTTGTGACGATATAACAGCTGATTATTTAAGAATCAGCCCTCCCAAAATCTTTGCGGTTGATAAGCTTCTGAGCGATGCTACGGCGGTGGCGTATCCTGCCGCCCTTAAGGAAAGACTATCGCCTATGCTACACAACATCAGCAACACAGGCGTCCATGGGTTCTGGAAAGAACTCAAGGGTACCATCAGAGATGTCGCAGAGAAAGTCGTGGGATATAAAGCCCGGCGAGCGCGAAATGACTGGTTCGACGAAGACTTGGGCGTCAGCGGTTTGAAACACTGCTGTTAAAAGGGGGCGCCCACGAGGAGGACTATGGAAAAGGTCTTTTGCAATTTCGGATACCTGCCAAATTAGTGCGACTGACAAAGATGACGATGACCAACTCCGTCTCACAGGTGAGGATGCATAATAGACTTACTGATCTATTTCAAACACGCACTGGTCTGAAACAGGGCGATGGACTGGCACCGACACTCTTAAACCTAGCACTGGAATACGGTATTCGGGCTATGAATATGGACAACAGCAAGACGCTACTCATCAAGTCGACGACATCAACATCATGTCCCGAAGACTGGCCAACGCAGAAGAACTTCTGCATACGCTCGATACCGCTGCAAAAGAAGTTGGACTACGTATCAACGAGGGTAAAACTAAAATAATGATGCAATCGACGACAAGGACACCTGCACAACCGAGCATCAATGTGTGGGACCTCAACATCGAGTTTGTGAACGAGTTCATATACCTGGGTTGCTACTTGTCAAGAGACGCCAACGAAACTGACGAAATCAAGCGACGGATACAGTTAGCTAATAAGACTTTTTTCTCGGTTCTCACCATAATGAAATCGAAGCATGTGCACAGAAACACGAAGCTCCGCGTGTACAAAACCATTATACGCCCAGTGCTATGCTACGGCTGCGAAGCATGGACCCTAATGCAAGCCTCCGGAAACATGCTAGACACATTTGAACGTTAGATTCTTCGGCGAATTTTCGGGGCTGTTTGCGATCGAGATGGATGGCGCATCCGGTACAACCATGAGTTGTATGAACTGTACGATGAGCTGGAAGTTTCGAAAATCGTCAAACTAGTACAACGACTTCAATGGGCAGAGCATTTACAACGAATGGACGATGATCGCATGCCAAAGAGAGTAATGAATGCAGAACGAGTCGACGGAGCGAGACTGCCTAGAGGACCGAGATCTGGTTGGGAGAGCTCAGTATATGTGGACGCCGAACACCTACTGGGCTTCCGAGATTGGAGGACGCGGTCACGTCACCGAGATAATTAGAGGACAACGATCCAGGCGGCCAAGGCCCGACATCCTGCTGTCGCGCCACGATGATGATGATGTTTATCGACCAATTTAATTTAGGGACTATATTGTAAAATCTCAGAGGTGTCGGATCAGAGGACCAGTGATAAAAAAAAGGAAAAACAGAAAAAAATAATAAAAACCCATGACAAACTCCACGTACTTATCTGCATCTAAAAATTATGAAAAAAATATGTTCGATATCTGATAATTTCACCTTGTAAAAACATTCCGGATATTTCTAGTCAGCGTCAATGATTGGTAGAGTATTCGGCATAGCAAACATTTTTCACCTCATTGACATTGACGAAAAAAAAAGAAAACATTTCTCGACAAATTAAAAAAAAGTCGCAGGGTCCTTGACATATATTAAGTTACATCGACCAATCAATTCCAATTTCAAATAAAACAGCCCCGTGTACATCCTGAACAAATTTGACCTCATTTTTTTACAAAGTGCTTGCTTTTTCCATTTCTAATTTCAACTTTTACTCTTTTTTTATCGATACTACAATACTACTCGTACATTATCAGTGTCTCTTTTTGCTTGTTTTTTATTTATTTTCTTTATGTCTTAACATGCCTATCAACCGTATCAGGACCTAAGACCACAATCTGATTATGTCAACGTTATCTAATGCAATTTTCTTGTTCTATTTTCTATCACATCACAATTTATTTATTTGGTCCAATTTGGAAGCAATGTTTGGAAAGTTGGGAAGCTTAACAGATATTATGATAAAAGTAAGTACTCGTATTTGTTATCATCATATCTGTTAAGATCCAGGTTCCAAATATTGCTTCCAAAAAAGGTCTAAAAGATATGGGTTTAACGTTCAAAATACATTTTTATAGTGTAGAAAGAGGCAGATGATCCATTCGTTGGTCCTGAACTATACTCTGTAAAAGTCCCCTACGTTGAGGCTCGATTGTGCTGGCGTCCTGGTTCTTGATTGTTTCATTACTTTCGTTTGGTCCTCGTTGATGCGTAGACCAACTTCTGTTGCAGCCGTGGCCAGAGTATGCAGAAGTTTTCTGTGTCAGCCAGTTTTCGGGACATGATGTTGTCGTCTACGTACGCTATCAATTCTGTCGGCTTGATGAGTAGCGCTTCGTTGGTGTTCGTATCCATTACCTGAATGACGTGTTCCAGTGCCAGGTTGAAGAGCGTCGGCTCCAGCTCATCGCCCTCCTTCAAACCAATACGTGTTTCAAAAGGATCAGTCAACCTGTTCTGGATCCTGATCTGTGAGACGGAGTTGGCCATCGTCATGTTTGTTAGTCTTGTTAGTCATGTTTTTAGTTTTGCTGGTACATATACCAAATTGCAGCATGATGTTGTACAGTACACCACGATCGATACTGTGGTATGCTTGCTTAAGGTCGACAAAGATTTGGTACACCATGGCCATGATCAATAATAACGCCATCGATTTCGGCTTCCTGTATGAGGACGTTAGATGTTGGACTCTATCTCTTAAAAATAGGACACCCAGCGTTTATTGATGCTACTGGTGTCGCTGATGATGTTTCCATCCTTGTCTTTACAGAGGCGATTTCTGTGTTGATAGCCGTTCCTAATTGTATTTACTCTTCTATAAGCTTGTCTGGTGTTTCTGTTAGCTAGGTTTTCATTAATGTTCAGAAACTGCTCGTCAAAATACCTCCGTTTTTACAAATTATTCTATTCGATTTTCGCCGTAGCTCGCCATATTTTTCTTTTTTGGCTCTAATTGCATTTCGCGCTCGACGGGCTTCCCTGATGGTACCTTTAAATTTTCCCCAGAATCCGTGTACATCTGTGTTGCTGATGTCATGTAGCATAGGTGATAGTTGTTCCTCAAGGGAGACTGTATATGCGTTGATGAGCCAGAGGTTGAAAAAACGAGTCTTGATGCGAATCGCCCACAACCTTTCATTAATAGTTTTGAAGTGAATAACGTGCTGCTTGAGCTGCTTACTCATGAATGCAACTCCAAACTCCTTGTGACCCGATGGTTTGTCGCTTTTGAAAATTGTGAGAATTCTAATTGTCTATCTCGCTGTCAATCCAATTTGTTTCCTCGACTACAGTGATGCTCAGTTTGTAATTCTCGACCTGTTGGAGGAGGGCCTTCACGGCCCCGGTTTGTTCAGGAAGTGTACATTCCAGGATCCGAAAAAAATAATCTTTTAAAATTTTGCGTGGTTGTCGTTGTTGATCCGTCCAGTCCGAGGCTTAGGTTAGGTTAGGTTAGGTTAGATGGCAGCCTCACGGCTCCGCATAGACCCCTTGGGTCCATAGCGATGCCACAAAGAATACAACAAAGATCGTTAGGTGTTGGTATCAGTCGTAATCAACAAATTCTTGTTGTGCTCGAAGGTTTTCGTCACGCTTGCGAATCTTAGAAGATTCATTATATTAAGGTTTGCATTCGCTTTAAGGTTGCGAGGAAGTAGGCTCCAAGATATATATGTCTTGTCCTTGCGAGTGCCGGGCATTCGCACAGGAGATGCTCCAAAGTTTCTTTGGTATTTGGCAGCCTACAATTCCTGCAGCCACTGTCTATGATCAGTCGCAGTCTGTGTGCGTGCTCATCTATTAGGCAGTGACCCGTTAATAAGGCCACCAGCATGTACAATGATTACCCCTAAGAGAACATCGGTTTTGTTAGTGTTGTATGAGTTCCAGAGTTCTCTCGTTATTCTGGAGTTGATAGTTCTGTTCCAATTTTGGTTTGTCCAGTTGCATCATCTTAGAGTCCCTTTTGTATTGAAATAGGAGTTGCTATTGCCATTGTGACATCCAGTGCAGCTCCCTGCTTTGCCAATCCATACACAATACTGTTGCCAAGGCAGCCGCTGTAGCCTGGTATCCATCGGAGTTCCAGCTTCCTTAAGGTGCCCAATCTCTGAAGAGTTGAGAGGCAGTTAAGCACCGTCCCTGATCTGATAGTGTCTGACTGGAGCGCTTTCAACGCAGCCTGACTGTCTGAGTGAGGTGAGAGAGATTTCTGAGATAGGTGTTGCCTATCCTGCTGTTGTTGAGACTTTCTGTGCAGCTTTTTGTATCGCTACCACCTCCGCCTAGAAGA
This sequence comes from Chloromyia formosa, assembly GCA_964017055.1. NCBI lineage: Eukaryota > Metazoa > Arthropoda > Insecta > Diptera > Stratiomyidae > Chloromyia > Chloromyia formosa. The sequence continues at coordinate 29,945,226 of OZ024813.1, read as the reverse complement.
TGCTGCACTCGTTCGACAGTCGGAGCGATAGATTGTGTAGAAGCTCCGGCGAATGAACCGCGGCTCCAACACTTCTTTCCGTCTTAGAGCCATCCGTATAGAGGTTTAGGGAAGAATTGTGGCATGGAGTAGTTTTTGCAATTATGGGTTATCGGCCCATCACTAAACCCTATCCAGGGTTAGCTTCAGTGATAACTGCTTCAGGTGATTGATAACGTGCTAAATTTCACACAACTACGTTGCAGGTCTGACTACGTAATTCATGACACGCTACTGACCTGAGATGCCTAGGTTTGACTCAGCCATTCAGGCTACAGCTATCCTTCCCTCCTCCTTTCACAACCATGGCTTGGGACAGGCTTCGGCGGAGCCTTCCATCAACATTAGGAAAATCCACAGATTCATTCATTGTTGAATATTCAGATACGAGTATCTTGTATCATCTATGAGGACGTCTAGTCAATTGAGTTTTATTTCATTGTGCATCCGGCCGTCTTCAGGCTGCCTGAACCGACCAATTTCTACATAAACGATACGAAATCCCTCAAGGCCAGGCCTGGTCAGTTTTTCCGGATCATCTATGGTATGGCGGGCTTTAAGACTGGAACACAATGTGTAGTTGTAGATAAGGGAAAGTTATAGCTGAAGTTCGTAGTTCGAATGTTTGAGCTTCCAACTACAAGCTACAGCTACACATTGTGTTCAGGACATTAAGAACCGCTTACATAACGGCAGCATGTTTATTGGAAAAGTGACAATTGAGCGCATATTGCATTCATAATACTGCAACTTCTGCGTACGCTGCGGTGTTGCTATGCACTTTATTAAGTTTTAGTGTTGAAGCTTTAATCTTTTTGTCTTATACAATAATTTTTGAATAGAAATCTTTTAACGATGAAATGGAATTCTATATATAATACCCTTCCTACTGATTAGACTGGAAAACCTGTGTACATTAAGAAAAACCTATCGACAAAGCAAATGTCCCTTAATGTTAGCCATGTCACACCAAACCGTTTGTCTCGTGCTTTTACGAGTACCCTACTCGTATTTATCATTCTACCCTATACTTTATATGTATAATTTTGTATTTGATGCTCATTCTACCATCACGTAATTATACAAATATATTGCCTACCGGCTGGTGCTTCTACTACTCCAGTCCCATACATAACACACGAGTACATCCCGACAGGACGCGTTTCTTTCAAATACGACTTAGTGCAGCCAGCAAATTTATTGTACAATCGCTTGAATTTTGAGGGTCAAGCCTCGAACACGGATACCAGTCCTTGTCGTTCATACAACCAGATATATACATATGTAGACATATGTAGCTTCTATGTTGTACGAATATGTTCCTTGGTTCTGGTCTGCATCATGTGCTGATTACTATACAATAGGCACCTGGCTCTGGCTGTAGTACTAGTCACCATAACATCAGGGGGATGCAAAATTGAAAAACTTCCTGCGTCCATTCTGAAACCGGCAATGATGCGGCGTCACTTTGCCAGTTCTCCTTCAACAATTCAACGATGATGAGTGAAATTCTCCAAAATTGTTCCTATCAAGTGAAAAGTGTGTACTCCCGATTGGTACCAGAAGCGATTACGGTTGCGAATTTAGTCGCCAGATTGGTCTTTTGCAAGTCCAAGTCGCGGAAAATTACCTACAAAGTGTACTCGTAAGTATATACAGACAAGCCACTTGTGCTTCTGTAGTAAGCATTACTGCACTAACCTTCCCTCGAGACCCAGAATCCCCATGTGCCCATCGGGCATAACAAGTTGCAACTTTGATAAGCGCCATGGCATGACACCCGCCCAGCTAATCGTACTTAAAGATAGTAAGCTGCTAAAAATAACTTTCACTCTCCGCGACTATCGCCATTTGGATGCAAGAAGCGATCATGGTTGAATAATGGTTAGAGCTCATTGCTCAGGCCTACTGCCTATAGTACGTGTTCATTTTTTTCTGGCCTGCTGCTGACTGGCACTGGCGCCACTTTTCGACATTACACGGACTCTTTAAGTACCGATAAAGTCATGAAATTGCAGTAAAATTATTGAGTACTGTAATACGTGTTTTCCAGTAACATTACGCTCTAACATTTGATGATACAGAACGGACAACTCAAGCCATATTTTAAAGACTGCCCCGCGCAGATATGAAGTGAAGTGGTCGCGAGAAAAGCGCAATGACCGCACTATTTTCAATGCACAAAAACGTGCTGATAAAATGTTATTACGCGAATATTGTTTTATAGTATTATTTTTTTGCATTTTGTTTTTTCTTTTTTTTTATAATAAAATATATGTGCATAGCTATGAGCTGCTGGATTGACGATGCTGAAGATATTTTGCGAAGCAGATACTGGCACTTGGCTGGAGTGGCAGATGCAGATACAAACGACCGGCAACAGAAGGAGAAGGGTACCAAACAACTTTCTAAGAGAGGGTCGATTCGAGCGGAGTGGAAAGGAGTCGGATGGCACCTCCAAGTCGCTGTGCGAAGAAAATACGAGATCAAAGATGCAGTCAACTTCTTGTTTCTGGTTTTCATTTGCCAGAGCAACAAAACCACTGCGACCTGCGATGACTGATCGATCGTCTTGACTTGGCGGCTGTCGTCTTGAGGCAAGACGATGCATTGCCCATAGTATGTTGGGTTCGATTAGTGCCAGCATTTTGCATTCAAAAGTGCAACGTGGTTTATCCATTCACGATACAGAGTTTTCCAATTCAAATTGAAAGCCGGTAGGCGGTTCATTGGAGCGATATAGGGGCGGATTTGGATAGTCTTTGCACTAATTTGGGCTCTATTGTTGGTAACGACGGATTTAATGATTCAATATCGACCTTAACTGTGTACTCGTATGTGTTCTGACTTTCACTCTAGACTTCAAGCAGCAAGATCAACAAATTGGTCTGTCGATGAATGTGTTCCGATACAGGGTGTCTTATGCTAGCACTCCCCACTAGGCATAGTTGCAATCATGGGCCAAAATAACGCGTTTGTTGAAGGTATGGCGCTTCTTGCGCATTGCCGCCAATTTTTAAATTAATTTTTATTAGTGACCAACCTTACAATTTTAGTTTTATTTTTTTTTTTTATGTCTGAAGTGGTAGAGGCTCCCACTCCATAATCCACTGACAACTTTAAGCCAGTAACACCTCTGTCCAAATTTTCTAAAAGTTCGCATTTTTTGCCAAACTCAATGTTTTATGAGGTCTTTTCATCATGAATTTCAAGAAAAACGTAGTAGAATTCTGACACGTGCACCGCTTGCATACATACTACCAACGCCATCTAGATATAGAGGCCTGCGCTCAGCTGATTGTGTACGTCATTAATTCCTTCGGCAAGGCGGTGACTGCACACGACGATGTCCTCGGCACGACATTCATATGTTTACAATTGGAATTGCGTCAGACGGCATTTTAGTCCTCTAAAAACACACTTTCTGGACACTTGCAGCAATTTGGTCGAAGCCGCAGCCCCGGGGATCAGTCGCAAAGTATCGTGGAACAGTTCACACTTGACAAAATTCATCTTTTGACCGCACGACACACTTTCATCGCGCACGTGTTTGTTTTCTCCGATCACTAGATGAAATTTTACTATCAAATAAACACTGAACGCGGAAAACAAAAATTAAACACGGAACGCACAAATACCGGGGACTCGCCGCCATCAGTCGGCGACCACGGGATTGTGGATACGATGGCGTCATCAAAGGAAATAATTGCGTAATTTAGCCGTCAAAATCAGCTGAGCGCAGACTTGTATATCTAGATGGCGTTGATACTACTTACAACGAAATGAACTGATAGACTTAGGCCGTTTCCTCACTTGTTGGTACGGTAGCGACCAAGCTTCCAGCACTCGAACGAAGGTTAGTATGTCTTATGTAGGAGTTTTCCTGCTAACGGCAGGCCACGTGGTGAACTGCCCGAGGAACGTATACCTCACCCGCGCAATCGCCGGGCATACACATAAAATATGACATGTGGTTTCAGCGCCCTCCAAAAACAGATGACACTCCGTCTCGTTAGACAAACCCATCTTGTTTAGATTAAATCTCACCCAGTGGTGGCCCGATAGGTAGCCCACAATAATCTAAAGTAGGTTCTTTTCATGCGGGTGGTTTCTACGTAGTCCTGTGAGGTTGTCCCAGTAGTGTTGTCGCATCCTTTTAGGCCAATTCTTTATTATTGCCCCAGCTAAAGCTAAGCCTAGATCACAAAGGGTTCCAACCCGAGAAAATTTTATGATGACCCCTGCCATGCAAATTCATTTGCTGCTTCATTTCCCTCAATGCCACACGGTGATCTGGCACCCAATACAAAAATACATATCTGTTTGGCGGTCGTCAGACATTGCAGATGTTTACGACACCATTTTGCAAGTTTTTTTTTTAATTTCTCCTAAATTAGTCAGTTCAAAAATTTAGTAAGACTTTTTTTTAACTAGAGTCAGTTATTTATAATTTGAGACTAAAACGAAGTTTCTAGCTGTTGTACTTACTGAGATAGGGCTATTGAGGCTGAAATCGCTAAACAGATATTTTTACATACGTTTTTACTCAAAACCGTATTAAAAATGGGCCAAATTGAAAATACGATCACCTTGTACCTCGGACAGACGATGCACCCGAATTTACATTCAACGAATTATTGCCTGCATTCATAAATTGGTAGCGCTACCAGAGCGCTCTCATTTCTGCACCATTTCTGTACTGTATCGCAACAACAAAAATGGGAACGCTCCGGTAGCGCTATGACGATGAATGACGATGTTCGAATATTCGAATGATCATTCGCGAGGACAGGCACGAAATTTAATTACAATTCGAATGGGAATGATCATTCGGGTACATCGTCTGTCTGAGATATAAGCCTTGACGCCAAATTATGATCATTTTTTATTTTATCAATTTTTAATCTGGAGCATCCGTCTCAAAGATCTGTGAATTCGAAAATTTATAAAATGAGATATTTCTCCTAATGCCCGAACCAGAATGAACGCAGAATGCAGCAGCAGCGGCAGCCGAAATTTCAAGTTAGAAAGCATGCAGTTCCCTTAAGTGACCTATGTAGATTGAACGCAGCGGCAGCGACAAAAGCAGATCTGCATGTTGTTGTTATTATCGCTGCCGCTGCCGCTGCTGCTGCTGCTGCTGCTTTCTGCGTTCAATCTGGTTCGAGCATAAGCCTTGAAAATTTTGATTTGGCGTCTTTGAAGAGAGAGAATCAGAGGAAATGAAAAAGAGCGAGAGAAACGAAGTAATTCGGCACAAGTGAGGAAGTAGGAAGGGGGATGGAAATTTGACATCTTTCGTGCTTCTATATGGACCGGGCGGGTGTTCCGCGGCAGAGAGACGACTGGAATGTTATTGTTCCAATAGGAGAAGTAGGAGAGGGGATGACATCTTACCTTTGAAGAGAGAGTATATGAGGAAGTGAAAAAGAGCGAGAGACACGAAGTAATTCGGCACAAGTGAGGAAGTAGGAAGGGGGATGGAAATTTGACATCTCTTTTGCTCTATATGGACCGGGCGTGTGTTCCGCGGCAGAGGGACAGACTGGAATGTTATTGTTCCAATTGGAAAAGTAGGAGAGGGGATGACATCTTGCGTGCTTCCTATGCTTTTATATAGACTGCGCGGCTGTTGCGCAGTGGAGGGCGTGTGTCTCTCTCTCTACTTTTTACGACTGGAATTGCTTCAAATAGTTTAGTGTTGAGTATATGCGGATTGCTCCTCCATAGGTATTCTCTATGTTTGACGACCATCGATTTGGACCATACTGCTAATCTGAAATTCGACTTTGATCCGCGCGTCGGATGCAGAATGCAACGCTATTTAATTTGCATCCTATTAAATTTGTCGATCTGAGGTAACGGTTTGAAGTTATAAGGAAAATATAAAAAAAAAAAGTGTTCATATTTCTCGGATTTTAACCTGCCAAAAGTTAAGCTTATCCTCTATGTACAAGTATGATCTATTAAAGGGATTGAAATTATTCCCAGACCTTTCATTATTATTTCCTAAAAATTTACTTAATTTTACTGACCTACATACATATACATATGTACATATGTATGTACCTATATACGCATGCGAAGAACCATTGCACTCATCCGTTGCAATTTGCTTGTGTTTATGATGGGCCTGTCATACATTCCCATTTCACTTAAGCGTGTTTTGCACTTATAGAGACGGCTAGCTCAGTTGGTAGAGCACGAGATTTTTAATCTCAGGGTCGTGGGTTCGAGCCCCACGTTGGGCGCCAAATATGTAACGGACGGTTTGGTGGGCATCTGAAGATGCTCGTGGGGACGGAGCCCAAGGTAGCATATTACCGTGAAGGTCGGGCCGTGCCATCTGGCGAAGAAAAAGGCCCCTCAACGAGCTAAGCAGCGGCCTATGCTTGCTGTGGCTCAGTTTGGGAGATGTGGGCGGGGTTTTCGCCGCTTGTTGCCCCTGTCCTTTACGTATTAACAAAAAAATTCGTAGGCCTGGGGAAGACAACACAAACAGGGGAGGTAAAAATGGGAAATAAAAAAAAAATATTCGATAAGGATGGAATGTTTGGCGGACGGATCAGACGCCCACGCGGTCGCACCTGGGTCCGGGTGTAATGGGACCCTCGGCCTCTGGTTTCGTACCACCAACAGATCACTACTCATCAGGTGCTGCTTCGATCTGCCGGTGGGAGCAGCACTACCAGACCATAAAATGGTTAGTTACAGGTGGTTCATTACAAAGTCACTGGGCTTTTAACTATTTCGCACTAATGCGGTTTTTGCACTGTAGTATTACACAAACAGCAAGTCGCCTGTTGTTTGTGTAATGCGTATTCGTCACCCTACACTACACTCGATAGAAACGCGAAAGAACGCGCCTAATAATAAAATTATTTAAATTTCACCAATTAAAAACCGTTTACTTCTGCATATCGATCCAGCAACCTAATCAATATGCATACTGAGAACACCTATCGTTAATGCAAACACTGTCCTCCATCAATTCGCCTCAATTCACGTGTTATTCAGATTACTTCTCCTATATTTCGTACTGTACTCATATAAAGTATAGTATCTCAAATATTTAGATATGTATGTGAAAAGATAGGTTGGAAAAAACCGGTATAGCTGGCATATGGCATTCTTGTTATGAAGCTTTAGTTTGTAAACAGAATGTTGAGTTGAAAGTTTACGTATCTTTTTTTTTGGAATTGAGTTGTTTGATTTTCTTAGGTCCCTCTGCTCCCACAACCACAACCACCTCCTGCCATCAACATCTAAAGATTGTCTTCCTCTCCTCCTGGATTTCGTCCGTTGGAAGCTCCCTTGAACATGCTCGCATATGGCAAATGCGTAGTAAGAAGCATGGAACTGTGATGTGAACTACACAAACTAAACAAAAAATCGTTAACAACTTTGGTGCCAAGCCGGCCGGCCGGTTTACTTTTGCTTTGAAAGGTTGCACGCAAGGCGAGGAGTGGGGCGACATAGGGAGGATTTCCTCGCTATAAATGTATGGCGAGAACAGTTCTATAATGGGAGATAGACTATTATGAACTTATGGACAGATATATGTATGTATAGAATATTGTTTTGCCAAATTGCGCAACACTTCGTTCGTCGTTAGATCTTTCTAAGCCCACAAAAGAAAAAAAGTGATAAACACAACAAAGATCCAATTATCTATTGCGACTTTCATCGCATGTTATATAATGTCAATAAATTTTGAATGCATTTTATTATTGTTAGTAAATAAAAATGTTTATCTGTAACGCCCCGTCCGTTCTATTGTTAGTTGTTGAATTTATTAATTGTAAATACAAACAATTTAGAGGCGATTATTCATGTACACACGGTCACAAAAGTCTTCATACACTTGCGATTTGTGGGTTAAAGGCTAACAGACAAATATTTTCCACATGAAATATAAGCCATATGATCCTTTGGAATACAAAAATAAATATATGCAATATAATTCAAATTTTCACAAAAATCTTCACATAGAAAAATAAAAAAAACTGAAAAAACTCGACCACAAAAGTCTTCATACAAGAGAAAAAAATAAAGAAAAACAGATTTTTTTATAGAAATCAAATTAAACTTAAAATCTAGTTGGGCCTCCATTAGCATCGATGACCGCTTGAAGTCTTCTTGGCATCGAAAGAATAAGGTTTTCAGTAATAGATGGCGTTATTTCATTCCAAGCTGTTTGTAGAGCTTCCATGAGTGAGTTCTTGTTGGTTATTTTATATTTACGTACGCGTCTCTCTAGTTCATACCAAATATGCTCAATCGGGTTGAGATCCGGCGATTGGGGTGGTGAATGCAATTGCTTTGGTACATTATACAGGATCCATTCTTTAACGATCATAGCGGTGTGCTTAGGGTCATTATCTTGTTGGAATATCCAGTTGGTTCCAAGCTTTAAGCACTCTGCCGATGGTCTTAGGTTTTGCCGCAATATATTCAAATATTGATTTCGGTCCATTATTCCTTCAATGAAATGTAACTTTCCTACCCCTGTCGCCGCCATGGCTCCCCATACCATAACGTTTCCTCCACCATGTTTAACTGTGGGAACGAGATTTTCTTTCTTCATTTCAGTGTTGGCCTTCCTCCAAACTTTTCCTGGTCCATCGCAACCAAATAAATTAAAGCGACTTTCATCCGTAAAAAGCACAGTTCTCCAAAATTCGAAGTCCTTTTTTAGATGCATCTTAGCGAAATCAAGTCGCTTTTGCCGATTTACTGCCGATTTAAACGGCTTCTTCTTTGCGATTCGTCCATAATAGCCAGCAGATCGTAATGTTCTTCGTACGGATTCAGGGTGTAGGACTTTACCCAAATCATTCTCAATATATTTCGCCAGTTCAGGTGCACTTATCTTAGGATTTTTTCTCACTTTTTCTAAAACCAATCGAGTATTTCGTTCACTTAACACTCTAGGTCGCCCAGATCTTGGTTTATTATCTACACTGCCAGTTAAGTTAAATTTTTTTACAATGCTTTGGACGGTGGGACGACTTACTTTAACTATTCCGGCAATTTCGCCCAAAGATTTTTCTTCCTGTCGCAATTTAACAACTAAAAGGCGTATATCCTTCGAAATTTCTTTTCTAGAGCTCATTTTTCCACTATTTCAATTCCAGCGCTTATCGAAAGTAACTCTAAACAAATAGTGAAATACAGAAAAGCAATGCAACCAACAGTTTTAAAATTTCTGAGAAATGTATAGTTAAGAAGATGCAATTCGTTGAATTAAATTTCCTGTATGTAGACTTTTGTGGTGTGCTCATCGCTCCTTTTCTCGTTTTTCTAGAGAAATAACGGATTCTTTTGGTATTTTTTATTACTTTATTGTTTGGTTCATACTATTGCATATTTTAGCTTCTTTGGTTTGAATCTACTCTTTGTTGTTTTTTTTTATATAACATAATTGAGCGGTGTATGTAGACTTTTGTGACCGTGTGTAGATACATAAGAAATAGTGATAGTGTGTTCAGATTCAATAAAATGTATTTTTCAAGTAATCAACATGACGTACAGACTCACTTGAGTACTTACATATGTACATACATATATTATTTACATTATTATTACATTACATTATTACATTATTACAACAAAGTTCAACAATCACAGATGATGTTTAGAAATGAAATAGAGATCTTCCGGTAAGCCTCACTTAACGTGCAGGCAAGGAAATTTTTGGCGCCCCTCCCTCAGGGCCGTTTTCTCAATGTCTGGTTAAATCTTATCCTGTAGATAAACGCTAACCGGCTCTCATTTTCCGGTTAAGAATTTATCGGACAATAATTTCAAACAGGTGATACGTACTGCTGAGATTTTGACAGCTAGAACTGTTTACGTTTGCTTATTCAAATGAGACAATTAAACTGGTCACAAGCAGCAGAGTTCTGGATATTCATTCGAAGGAAATGGATCTGAAACCAACTCAGCCGCAAATAATTCTGAGAGGTGGCGCAGACGTAGAATAGAATTGAACAGGTGGCAGAGTTCCGCCGAGAAAATCAGCTGACTTTCTGCTGCATTAGCTGCGCTGTGAACTGCATTATCATATTTTGAGCGTTGCATGCGCTAAGGTTAAATTTAGTGTCCCGGATAGCTAACTGGCAGTTTAATCAGACATTGAGAAAACGGGCCATAGTCCGTTGCATGCTGCATGTTCGTTGGTTGTTAGTTTATTAGTTCGATTGTTCGTGCACTTCCAATATTCTGATCTTTACCAAATTTGGTATGTAGGTTCCTTGTGTGACTCTAACCACGGATTGGGGACCACAGTTTTGGTTGTCGCGACTGAACTAACGGTAGACTGTTTTGTGTTCAAACCAGAATTACTCACCTAAGTATTTTTAAAGATCCTGCTCCAGGCATTTCCCGTGGTCCGGTTTCAACCAAACGTACGTAGCTTCGTAGGGTTATTATAAGCACCCCAAGCTGATATTTTGGTCCTGATGCAGTTGTTAGAGAAGTGATATGTAGGCAACATGGTTATTAGATGACTGGCGGTCATGACTTAGGTGAATGCACTGTCCTACCGTTGAAGGCAGTTTGAGTCCTTTGGTCACAAAAAAAGCAACTTTTTGGTCATGAATTGAAATAGAAACCAAAATTAGCAAGCCGCGGAAAATTTATGATCGGGGTGGTGATACCAATCATCTGGACTTAAGGGACATACATCATACAGGATATAAAGGACATAACGGACATAGAGAACTGTTTATGCTTTGGACGGGCCTAAAGTGCCGATGAACATTACTGCTTTTGTTCCTATTTTTAAAACAGTTTTTCATATAACCTAAAATGATATGTACATCGCTTCAAATATTATTTGCAAGTAATTTTCATGAATTTGGAATCAAAATCCTCCCAAATTAAAAAAGATTAGAAAAAATCAAGCACATTCGAACAAAATATGTTCTTAAGAATAAAGTGGAGTGGGTCATTGCGAGTCTAAGTCAAAAATGACTCAAACTCGCTCTCCACTACCATACAAAAATTATCATCTTAAAGCCAATTCATCCTCCTGTCACTTGGTTTCGTCCACACCACGGATTCACTCTTCAGCAGCTGCCTTAATCCATAGGGGAAGCAGCTCGACCAAGCCAGGGGTTTGTACTCCGACCTACTATAAATCGGAATACGTCCCTGAGTGGAATGCTTACACCTTATATAGTATGCACTACATGACACGAGTACGAATTTTTATCCAACGAAAAGTCACTGTGTTTATTCACGCATAAGCGCATTTTAAAATTCAGACCTGGTCGCTCGACAACCGATCACCTCTATACGGTCAAACTGATACTCCAGAAGTGCTGGGAATACAACGTAGACATATACCGAATCTTTGTTGACTTTAAGCAGGCATACGACAGTATTGATCGTGGAGTACTGTACAACATCATGCTGCAATTTGGTATACCGGCAAAATTAGTGCGACTGACAAAGATGACGATGACCAACTCCGTCTCACAGGCCAGGATCCATAATAGACGTACTGATCCATTGGAAACACGCGCTGGTCTGAAACAGGGCGATGGACTGACACCGACGCTCTTCAACTTAGCACTAGAATACGTTATTCGGCCTATGAATATGGACAACAGAAAGACGCTACTCATCAAGTCGACACAAGAAGCAGCGTAAGCCGATGACATCAACATCATGTTCCGAAGATTAACCGACGCAGAAGAACTTCTGCATGCGCTCGATACCGCTGCAGAAGAAGTTGAACTACGTATCAACGAGGTTTAAAACTAAAATATGTAATGAAGCAATCGACGACAAGGACACCTGCACAACCGAGCATCAATGTGGGGGACCTCAACATCGAGTTCGTGAACGACTTCATATACCTGGGTTGCAACTTATCAAGGGACGCCAACGACACTGACGAAACCAAGCGACGGATACAGTTAGCTAATAAGACTTTTTTCTCGGTTCTCCCCATCATGAAATCGAAGCATGTGCACAGAAACACGAAGCTCCGTGTGTACAAAACCATTATACGACCAGTGCTATGCTATGGCTGCGAAGCATGGACCCTAACTCAAGCCTCCGAAAACATGCTAGACACTTTTGAGCGTAAGGTTCTACGGCGAATTTTCGGGGCTGTTTGCGATCGAGATGGATGGCGCATCCGGTACAACCATGAGTTGTATGAAATGTACGATGAGCTGCAAGTCTCGAAAATCGTCAAACTACAACGACTTCAATGGGCAGGGCATGTACAAAGAATGGACGATGATCCCTTGCCATAAAGAGTAATGAACGCAGAACGAGTCGATGGAGCGAGACTGCGAAGACGACCGACGTACAAGGCCGTCGGGCTGTCGCGCTACGGTGATGATGATGATGACAAAAAATGTTAATTCAGATCTTCATTGACAAAATTTACTCTCAAACTTGGCTTTTCTCTTGGCGCCCTATTTAACACCCTCTTTGGCGCCCTTTCGGAGTCGGTGCCCCAGGCGACCGCATGTTTCGCCTTAGTCTTTGACCGGCCCTGTCCAGTGATTAGAAGAAATGACGCCAGTTTCGCAAAAGAGTAGCGAAAGAAGTGCAATTATGAAAGGACTAGCTGAGTCTTCCACTATTATTATTATTATTATATTCTGGGGGATAGCCGAAGCAGACCACTAACGTTTGGGTCCCTTTTCGCCCCCTCCCGGTCATCAGTGGCTTCCAGATGTCGACTGATAGTTGTCGACCTCTTTCTTCATCACTGATTCCCGTGCTATTGCTAGCATTTGTTTAAGGCTGAGTTCACTCATGGCTTCCACACTTATCGTGTGCTTGCCTGTGATCCTCAACCTCGTGCTAGCCAGTGCTGGACATTCGCACACAATGTGTGCTGCCGTCTCAGCCTCCTCCAGGCATAGCCTGCAAACGTCATCTTCCCCGATTTTCATCTTGGCCAGATGAGCCTTAAAATTATCATGCCCTGTGACCAAGGCAGTTATCCAGCTTAGGGTACTCCGTTTATAACTGAGTACCTTTCTCGCTTCCCTGCCTAAAGGGCTGGTCATTGCATTCCAAGCTTGTTTGCAAGTGACTAGCTCTTGCCATTTTTGTCGATGCATGGAGTCCATCCACTCCCCAACCTTCGCTCCAATCATGCCGTTCCCCAGAGCAACTCTGGGTTCTGGGCCAACGAAAGTTGCCGCAGATCCCGTCTTCCACTAAATAAGATGTCAAATCAAAGGTCTTTTTGTCCTCTTTCCGAAAAGCCTCGTGAAACTTTGTCGGAAGTGGGTGCAGGGTAGGTAATAAGGCCATATGAGCAAATTTGTTTTTACTTTCGCGAGGCAGGAATGGTTTTACGGAAAGAGGACATCAAGGCCTTTAATTTGACAATTAATTCAGCGCAAACCGTGATAAGGGTTGTTCGTCGACCTGAAACTTCACCTTTGCCCGCTCCTGCCACCCACGTCCAACAAGCTTTCGGGAGGCAGAATTGGTTTTGCGGAAAGAGGACATCAAGACCTTTGATTTGACAACTAATCCAACGCAACCCACGAGGAGGGTTGTTCGACGACCTGAAACGTCACCTTTGCCCGCTCCTGCCTACCACTTTCGCGAGGCAGCATTTGTTTTTCCAAAAGAGGGAATCAACGTCTTTAATTCAGCACGTAATTCAACGCAAAACTCGATGAGGGTTGTTCGACGACCTGAAACGTCATCTTTGAGCTATTCTGCCAGTGTGTTGCGGCAAGCTTGGACGATGCAGGATCGTATATTCGGACGCCCTGCCTAGGCCTCTTTACTTAACATGTGCATATTTTACTAAAAACCGAAACGAGGGTTGTGGGACCCATTTATTTTAAATTTTGTAATTCATTAAAAGGCATTTCCGGTAGGCTCTCCTCAGGCAGGATTGATATTCCGTGATTGCACATATCAAATCTATGTACTAATTATAGGGCGGAAAAAAAATTAGGACAATTTTGACGCACGTTCCTAGGAAAGTAGCTCAGCTGAACCAAAAAATGGTTCGGCTCGATAATGAGTTGCCTGGGTCCAGAAGATACCGAGCAATCGAAACCGCTTGCGAGCAACTTCGCGACTAGTCGGTTATGCAGTCTGTGCCTGCTAAACGCCGCTCTTGTTGTTACACACTCTTTATACGAAAGTCAAAGGGAAGCGTGAGCCGTGAGCAGAAATATTTCTTGCTCGGTGATCATTTGATCATGAACACTCGAGCAGAAGTTGCTAGGTATCTTCTAAACCCAGCCAATAGTTCTGAGATAACCATGGAAAAAGAGCACGCCACTAGGAAAAGCCGAATTAGAATTAGAAGACTTAAAAAAGTGACTACGGTTTAAAATAAAGTTTATTTACAAAGCTTTTACTTTTACAATGAATATTAGCGTCACCATACACTGTCGAACTCGAACACATGAACCTAGTACAAGTGGACTGGTTTTCTTCACACCTATGTGAAGTGTATGTGTGTGTCAGAGGACATTTGTACCAGGTTCGTGTTCGAGTTCGACAGTGTATGGTGACACTTACAGCAACACACATTTTTGTATTAAAAATCATGGTCCTAGACTAGGCAGGCAATTCGAGCTCAACAAACTCCCTTAGAGTAGCATATTCATTCCCCTGCAAAAAAAAAGAGATTTAATAAATAACTTTGACAATTCGAAAAAAATCACGTACTTTGACGAACAACTTTATCTCATTACATTTGGAAGACTGGGGTTCGGCCCCGACTAATAATTTCAATCTTCCAACTTCTCGAAAGGCTTTTCTTATTCTTGAGATTTCCTTATAAAAACTGACACTGAAACAATCCCAAATTGGCAAGTCAGCAAGCACCACACTTTTCGATTGTCGAAAAAAATCCAGAACAGCGTCCTGCGTCACACCGTCACCATCACGACGGTCTACTCGAATTGTCAGCTTCTCCAAACGAGGACAACTCTCACCCAATCTTCGCAGTGCATCGTCTACTCCTTGTTCCGACGAACAGTGCACATTTAATTCAGCAAGTTTCGGAAAAAGCAAGCCTTTCGGAAAAGAAAATTCCCGCCATTGTAGACAAGATAGGGTCAACAGAGTTTCGCCCATGTCCTTCGAATACTGATCGAGAATAACTTCACCAAATTTCGGATCGTTCACATTATGAACTGTCATATGTTTCAACTGGTGGAATCCTCGTATATTAGTGAATTTTTCATCCAAAACTTTAAGGTCAGCGTCAAATTCGAGCGATTCGAGCTTCTTAAGGTTTTCAGCCATACACTGATATGAATAGTAATACATGTATCGGCAACCATGAATGTTAATCCGCCTGAGATTTGGATTGACCAGAAATGCTTTGAAAAAGCGTTCGGTGGTTACATTCTCGCATCGGCATAAGACGAGCTCTTTCAGTTTTCTGAACTCGTTTAGTCGATAGCCACTTAAAGGTGCATCATATATCTCAAGAATTTCCAAATCCTGTAATTTGATGATTTCATCGACAACACTCTGATCTACATCGCCTTGTAAGTGCAGATGGCGTAATGATTGCATTCGTCCAATAAAAGGCAACCCATCGATGGCATCCGCTTTGACAACGATTCGCATGTACTCCACATTTTTGCAGTATTCGGGCAATAGATTCAAATGCTCGGTGTGATCAGCCAGCGTCTGAATGCTGATACGTTTGATAAGGCTTCCGTAGATGGTGAAAAAATCGCGCGGTTTCGTATAGTAAAAACATTTCGCCAGACCGCCAAAGTCAATTTCATTTTTAGTTATCCAGCGTTTGGCTTTCTCCCGGAAGCAATGAAACACAAAATTCAGTAGAACTACATCTTTTATCGTCAGGAACTTGAACAAGTGATCCAAGCAATCGTCGTTTAGTTCTGACAACTGCATGTTGATTAATTGGGGAGGACACTTCACAACACTTGTATTAGTACTAATTGAAGTGCACTGATTTTAAATAAAATTGGTCGGCAAAAATACTTAACCGCCAAGGTTAGGTCAAAAATTGTACACAGCAGCTATGAATATAATTTGTGGTATTTCCCCGGTGTATATCTAATCACAGTTTTTTTATTGCAATCGATAAGGCTGCTTTCACACAGAACCATCCAATTGGTCGGTCTGAAGGAGACAAAACTGCCGTTCACACCGAATTGATTGCGATCTAAGAGCCCGATAAACTCGATGAGACAGAATTTCAATCGATTAGGCTCAATTTCTGTTCTTCAACTGCCTACTCGGTCTAAAAGTCCTGTTTCGCGAATAATGGGAGAATTCTTTCTATTGCAATTAGGGAGAATTCTCTCTATCGCATTTAGGCAGAATTCTCTCTATCGCATTTAGGGAAAATTCTCTCTACCGCATTTAGAGAGAACTTTCACCACACTCAGGGAATTCAAGCTTAGAAAGTAACAATCCCCGTCTGGATTCTAGGTCCTGGAACATTCCTGTTTCGCGAATATTAGGAGAATTCTCTCTATTCAATTTAGAGAGAATTCTTAAAATTCCTTCATTGCAGCAATTCTCCTATTTTTTCCGAAACAGGAATGTTCCCATTCCTCTTTTGCGAATATTACGGGAATTCTCTCTATTGCATTTAGAAAGAATTTTTAAAATTACTCAATTGCGGATTTCCGCTTTATGTAGTCCATTTCCACTTTAGGTGGTAAGACGAAGAACCCTCGCGGGGAGATTTGTAGGTCCTAAAGCGGAAATTTTTTGGGTTTTGTGAAAAAAAAATTCTCTCTAAACGAATAGAGAGAATTCTCTTAATTTTTGCCAAATAGGAATGTTCCTAGGTTCTTACCATTTATAGCGAGAATCGACCATCTAAAGCGAAATTACAGCCGCACTCAAGGAATTCTAAAAATTCTCTCTACAAACAGTAGGGAGAATTCTTCTATTATTCGCGAAATAAGAACGTTCCCTGTCTGCTTTAGGCCTGTCGATTGGACCGCTCTATTCAGTGTGCAAGCAGCCTAATAGAATACCGGGCTAACGAAAAAAAAAACTTTTATTGAGTGATATCACAGCACACTGTCCATGGGGCATGGGCAACAATACGAATCAGACTGCAGTTTGTGGTTAGCCTCACTTTCAAATAGCACACTGTTTTAATGTGGAAAATTGTGAGTAGGTTAAGCACACACGTCACGCCATGCGAAGCTTTGCGACTAAATTTTTTCTTAATTAACTACAGACGATGGCCGTCAGTGTTCCGCTTCGTACTAGGTAGAATAATTACTTATGAATTATATTTAACGTGAATACATTTTTGGTAAAATTATTGTTAACTTAAACTTGGACAATTCTATCACATGTCTATTGTACTACAATACAAAACTATGTGGCTACTCTGACCAACGAAAGAAACAACTCTATCGATCAGCAGCACTATTAAAGTTAATGTCATATTATACGAGTATAGTAGCTGATGATGACGCACACCTAATATCATGGCGCTGTAGATAGGGGTGACCACGATACATTTTTTTGAAATACTTAGAATTATGATTAATAATTCAAATAAAATTTATTTTGTTGTTAACCACAGAGTCAAAAGTCGAAACAGGCGGCCACCTAGGGCGCCGACTCTGAAAGGGCACCTAAGACGACACCAAGAGGAAAGCCAAGTTTGAGAGTGAATTTTGTCAATTTAGAGCTGAAGTTAATATAATTCCATTTTAACCGATCGAATGTGATTTTCACACTTCAAATTTACGCGTGAACGATTCAATTTCGAATCTTGGGCGTCAGTTATTTACCAAGCAAAAGCGAAACTGCTTGGACAAAGGCGGAACTTTAAAAGTGACTCTCCCAACCGCCCTAGACCCCCCCCCCCCCCCCCCCCAAAAAAATTAGGAGAAGGGCTCCAAAATTTTCTAGCCTACGCCTTAAGTTCGACTTTGACCAACCCTGCTTAGTCCTAGGCCGGCCGCATCTTGGACGTAGGCAGCGCAGCGCAGCGCGCACATGGCATTGTTGTTGTAAAATCAGATTTTGACAATTGTTACAACAACAATGCCATGTGCACGCTGCGCTGCGCCTTCGTCCAAGATGCGGCCGGCCTTAGCCACATCGTTGTGTTGTGTAAAAATGCACGCCAACTCGATTAAGTATCATCGACCTAGCCTTGTGTTCTTCCTCGTTGACTGCATCATCCAGTTTATCTCAACCCTTTGTTGGGCATAGCACCTCAACTAGCCCTACGTCGAGGCCTACTTAGCGTTGCGTTACAATATCCAGGGAATGCTCATTTAGTGTCTCCATCTACAAACGGATTATCGCCAACAAACTATTTTTTTTTTTTTTAATTTATCTAGTAAATTTAAATATTCCAAAACATGTACATACGTGCAAATTAGATTTTCACCACTCAGTTAACGCAGAATAATAATCGGTTGACTGAGAATTCTAGCACGTCTGGTGTTGGAGTTGGAAGCCATGTCACGTCAAGAGTTACATTTGTGATAATTATTCGCATAAATAGTCATATTTGTTGATTAAAGAAATTCTCTAGCCAATATATGAGTCCATCTGTAAGGTACATTTGTTTTGCAAAAGATGGTCAGTCTAAAAACAGATAAATGTGGTTGAGATGTTCCTATCGCTCGCTACGTGGACATACACACTGGTCTCTCTGATATCGCGAGATACAAGATGATATCATCTTGTTGGCACATGAAACGCAAACAGGTTCCATATCAGGTTATCAGGTGGTGTGTACATATTTGAATTTGCAATTTAAAATTCCAAAATAAAAATAACATAGTCGCGGGTTTACTGAAGATACACCTGAGTGCGAGTATTAACCAAACACGCATATGGTTCGCGTCTTTGGGTTTTAAATTGAATTGATTTCGCATTCCCCTTGCGTGGGCTCCGCTCGCTATGCAGCTCCGTGGCTTAAGGGGTTGCTACCCTCACTATACCGCACCAGAATAGTCGCTCTATACGCTATAGCGATAAAACCACTGTTAGCCAAGACGCGAACCACTGTTAGTCGCAGGGACAGTATAACAATTATTTGTATTATCCATTTCTTCAATAAAATTATTGCGTTTTTAGAGTTTTGCAGGAAAAAACAAAACCCTTATAAAATCGGTCAAATGTCCGTCCGTCCATCTGGGCAGGGAATATCACGTGACCGACTGAATGAAATTTGGTAGGAATATGAAGGATTGCTGTAATTCGTGGTTCACAGGTTTTCATTGTAATCGATGAAATTGAAGGGAGGGTCTCCAAAGAGGGGTAAAAGGGACACTTTTGCCTTTTCAACGGGTGTAGGCATGAGAAGTGTCATATAAAAGGGCACAATTCATCATCATCATGGCGCGACAGCCCGATGTCGGGTCTTGGCCGCCTGAATCGTTGTCCTCCAATTATCTCGGTCACGTGAACGCGTCCTCCAATTTAGGAAGCCCCTAAATTACTGAGCTCTCCCAACGAGCTCTCGGTCGTCTTCGCAGTCTTGCTCCGTCGACTCGTTCTGCGTTCATTACTCTCTTTGGCATGGGATCATCGTCCCATCCTTGTTCTTACTAAGGCTAGTCCTGGGTTGGTGGCCGTTCTTAAATGTATTTACTAGTTTGTGCGTTTGTCTGCTGTTCCTAACAGTTAAGTTTTCGTTTATATTCAGCAACTGCTCGTCAAAGTATTTACATTTCTTACGTCTAATTATTCTATTCGATATTCGCCGTAGCTCGTCGTGTTTTTCTCTTCTGGCTCTGGTTCCTCGTTGAATCCATTGTCTGTAGGCCTCGTTTTTCGCGTCAAATGAGTTTTTGCATTCTTCGTCGGACCAGTCATTTCGTACCTCAGTTCGGGAGCGGGGTTTACGCCTTTTACGTTTTAACAAAAATTCGTAGGCCTGGGGAAGACAACATAAACAGGGGAGCTAAAAATGGGGAATTGAAAAAAATGAGGTGATAAGGATGGAATGGTTGGCGGACGGCTCACTTGCCCTCGCGCTTGCCTCGGGAAAGGTGTAATGGGATCCTCGGCCTCTAATTTCGTACCACCGACAGATCATTACTCATCAGGTGCTGCCCTCGATCTGTCGGTGGGAGCAGCACAATCAGACCAAAATATGGTTCATTACAGACAGAAGGTTCCCGCGCCTAACATGTAGATATATTTTTGGTCACCCTTATCACGAAAACAACATATTAAAATTTCAGGAAAATCGGAGGTGAAGTAGGTTATCTGCATAATTACCCCATAAGCTACCTTAAGGTTACCTCAACCTTTTTATTTTTGTATATTACGTCAGTGAAAATTTACAGTAAAAAATAGTTATGCCCGGTTCACATTATTCCAGTAGCAATCCAGCGCTGGACTGGATTACTGGACTGGATTGGTTACTGGAATAATGTGAACCGGGCATTAAGCAAATTCGTCAGTCTTTTTTTTTAGCTTGAAAATATTTGGAAACCAACGTGAGTTCAACGTGATTTTATCCATTCTATTTTATAATCCTCCTGCTTTCTCTGCGTTTTCAACGCATACATATGTATATTTCCTTTTCAGCATAAAGGTCGATACACACACATCAGTCACGTCACAGTTCAGTCAACCTTCCGAATCCTACGTCGCCGTCAAGTCACAGTCAAAATAGCGGCTGTGTTCACATATAGCCGTCAGGGTATTCAGACCGTAGTCAGTCATTTTTTGTGTATGCTCTCGAGTGTACCTAAAATAGATTTACCATCTATTTTTATTTCATTTCCAATTTGTTTCCATATCCTGTTTTTATATGCTATATCCATATATTTATTATGCGATAAATCGTACAGAACGGGGTAATTTCGAACCAACTCGATTAATTTTTCGTCATCGCCCATGTTCACTTTCTAGACTGACGTCCGTCAAACACAAAAAATATCGTTGGGAAGAAATGTGAATTTGACTGTTCGGTGACGGAAGCGCGACTGACGGTTCTGATTCGTGACTGCGCCGGCTCAATGTGGACAGCGCCACTTGACTTTCAAGAAACGATATTTTTTGTGACTGATACCAGACGGTGCTGACGGAACTGTGACGTGACGTGACTGATGTGTGTGTATCGACCTTAAGACATCGAAAGTACCTTCCAAAAAAAATTAAATCAACCAGATATGGTATGTGCACTCAATGAATCTGATCGCAGAAGGGTTGAACCAATGAATAACTCAACATATTGGCAACTATACTGCAAAGATTTATCTTATTAGCACGATACATTGTCACAATTTATAACATATCTATTTCCTCATATATATGGGCTTCGAGCACCCTTCCAATCGAACGTCACTCCGTGCATTTATGCAGATTTCCCCTGGCGATTTATTACCACGGCACAGCTGCAAATAAGCAACTTCAAATTTACCTGGGTGCCCGAACCTCAGCACATATCACAACATTATCTAAGCATCTGCCAACTGCCACATGATTTGCGTAGTGTGCATTCTTGGGAGTATCTTAATTCAAATTTCATTCTGCAAGTTTACTATTTATGCCTCGGCGCATATTAACGAGAATGCAGATCAGATATTATATGAATCTAGATAGTTAGATACTCTTGTTCACGGAAATTTCATCAGGTGGGTTGTTGCATGTAGAGCGCAATGCACTCTGAATTTGAATTTCAAATGTAAAATTGTTACATGGGCTTTGGATACGGTCGTGTATCCCATGTTAGATCTAATGTTCGCATATTAGCGCCAAGCCCACGCAAACCTGATAAGGTTCAATATATGTATGTGTAATTCATTTTTACGATAGTCGCAGATCGTCGCGGCTCTTGAGCTATGAATGCGCAAACATGCCCCCACTGGGTTGCAAATTTCTCGACTGAATTACTAAATACGTTCACTCTGCAACTCGAGGCTGTTGACTGATGAGACTATTATTTTTGCGATTTGTTGTGCTATCAATCAAATGGTGCAGTCATAAATTTGCAACAAAAATGCGATGGCGTTGGGAAACAGCCGATGTCCGCCTGATGGCAGTGGGAAGCTTCAAATGAGGGCTGCGTGGAGGAAAGATAAGATTTATAGGAAAGTAGTGGCGGTTTAAGCGTCCTTGCGCTACGTAGTTCTTAGGAGCGATGATAGCTCAGTGATGATCGCCGACAACATGTCCATTTCATTGAATCTGTGACAAGCCGAAAAGGCTGTAGCTAGCTTGTTCTTACGCCCCACGCCACAGCAAAGGAAAAACAAACATTCATGGCAGCGGCGGGATTCGGCACCAGGCGTTTTGTTGGCGTAAACTAGTTTCGAGGAATGCAGTAGATCATCAGCTGTTTCCTCCGAGTCGCAGTGGTTGGACTTACAGTCTGGACAATAAACTCAAGTTCAGCGTTTCCATGATCGCTCCCAGTAAAACAATCCATTAGAGTCCCAAGCCTAACAAAAAAAGCTTAAACTCAGCGATTATTGTTGAGCTATCATCGCAATAATCGCTTCGAGAAATAATAATAATAACTTTATTGCAAAAAATTCAAATAAGACAATACATGTTAGTTTCGAAATTGAAAGTTTTAACGATGGTTTCATTTGAAGTTGAAGTTGTGGACAGAAACCCTCTTCCATATTCCTCCTCGTGGGCGCCCCCTGGAACGGCAGTGGTTACTGACCATAACTAATCAAGTCAAGCCGTAATGGCGGTGCGATAATTTGGTTGAAGTTTGAAGAACATTCAGCCTGTGGTGTGGGGCGTAAGAATAATACCACGACCTTTTCCTTTGCCGGTCTGCCGTAGAAACGAACAAACAAAGCACCGGCTGTATATGCCAGCAACTTGCACTATCCGAAATCTTCTATATGCTAACGAAACGTCAACTATGCCTCGAATAAGGACTGGCTCAACGGTTACAACTTTTGGCTATCGTACAATGACAAAGATTGGATTCTGGAATGTGCGTACTCTCCCGGACCAGAAGGTTCCATCACTCAATTAAAGAGTGAATTTCTGCGGTATAAATTAAACATCTTAAGGATTAGTGAGATAAGATGGTGGAACAGCGGAGAATTTATCTCTCCAACTCAGGTGGGGCTACCGGTCGTGAGTCAGGTGTGGGCTTAACCAGAGCCACACGAAACTGTCTCTTATCCTGGGATCCCGTCTTCGACAAAATCATGACCGCGAGGTTCCGGACCAAAATGAGGAACATCACAATAATACAATATTATGCTCCAACTAAACCCGACAATGTCTTGGCGAAAGACTTCTTTTACGAACAAGGTAACCGCAGTCCAGAGCGGAACACCTAAAGGGGACATTATTATGGTTACGCGTGAACTGAATGCAAAAGTTGGCACTGATAACTATGGGCTCAGACACGGTCTTGGGGATTGTAATGACAACGGTGAAAGATTTGTAGAGTTCTGCAACTTTCACAGTCTCATCATCCGTGGTACTATGTTTGAGCATAAGGACCACCACAGAATCAGTTGGTCCTCTGTCGATCGGCGCAAAACACAAAATCAGATCGACCACTTTGCCATTAGTAAAATATTCAAGAGCTGTCCTACAACAATATAACGACCATCTTGCTCAAAAAGCAGCTGAGGTAACTAGTCACCCAGATAGTATCATAAATGAAAACTGCGTACATTTAGCGCAGATATCATCATTGGCACACACCCAGATTGCCAGAAAAAGCCCTGCATGTCCGACACTTCATGGCAGCGGATTGTTGACAGAAAAGAGCTGAAAGTTCGTTTGGCTGCAGCATCAGACGACAATCGAAGCAGCATCGAACTCCTTTACCGTCAGAAATCTCGAGAAGTTCAGCGTAGTGTGCGACGCGATAAAAGAGTTTATGCCAATTCTCTTTTAGTGTCAGCAGAAGAAGCCGCTAGAAGTAACAACTTAAACGCCGTATACGGTATCAAGGAGTTTACAGGTGGTCGTAACTCCTGCCAACATCCGGTGAAAGATAGTGATGGAAAGCTACTTATCTTGGAAGAAGATCAAATGAGGTAGTCGAAAGAACACTTCGCCGCAGGTTTCAACCGTGTAACATCTGGTGCGATGTTCCCCCTTATATAGATAATTTAGCTAACCATCAAAATGTGCATATACGGTCCACTGGCCCGACGAAAGAGGAATTAGCCGCTGCAATTATTGCACTAAAACGAGAAAAAGCCACCGGACTCGACGGTGTCCCTGCCGAACTTTATCAAGCAGCGCCAAGCGTAACTGCCGAGTTGCTGCACCCTCTTATTGATAAAGCGTGGAATACCTTTCCCACTGAGTGGAAGGAAGGTTTGATCATCAAACTTCCGAAGAAGGGTAACCTTACAAAGAGTAATAATTGGAGAGGCATTTGTGTGCTCCCTGCCGTTGCTAAGAAAATAGCTAAATCGTCCTGGAAAGACTAAAGGCTCACTTAGAAAGTACAATTGATGAAGAGCAGGCTGGCTTTCGTTCCGGATTCTCCTGTGTCGATCACATTAACACCTTGCGAATCATCGAGCAATGCGCTGAGTACGATTCTCTGCTTCACTTCCTTTACATTGATTGCGAGAAGGCTTTCGATAGTTTGAACCGGGATTCTATATGGGCGGCCTTGCGCATGAGATGCATCCCTGAGAACCTTGTGACTATTACTAAGGCAACCTATGACGGCGCGAAATGTCGCGTTCTGCATAAAGGTAAGGTGTCGGGGGTCTTTAAGATTCGCAGTGGAGTTCAGCAGGGGTGCATCCTCTCACCGATCTTATTCCTCATAGTGATCGGCGATGTGTTGCATGAAGCCCTATCCGGACAAGACAGAGGAATTCACTGGACTTTGACATCTTATCTACAACATCTTGACTATGCTGACGACATATTCTCCCATAAAATCATGGATCTGTCTGCAATCGCGTTAGATATCGATAGGGAGGCAAGCAAGGTTGGGGTTAAGATTAATACCAACAAGACCAAGGTTCTTAGCCCACCATAGCAAAAAAGAAATCCGACACCTATTGCCTTGATGGCAATATTAATGTGTAGAAGGTGGACAACTTCGCCTACCTGGGTAGCATTGTTGCTGAAAATGGTGATGCGGAGCAGGACATCGCTCGTCGTATCCATCAGACTAAATACCCATACGGTATGCTGTCCAGAATCTGGCAGAGCAGTTATATCAGCATCAAGACTGGGGCTGTCTCGTTCTCTGGTACTCTCTGCGCTTTCGCGTGGGAACTGTGGTTAGAAAGTTTCGTTAGAGATACCAGAAAGCTGCAAGTTTTCGTGAACTCATTTCTACGTCGAATTCTAAAGATTTTCAGGCCCGAAACAATTTCGAATGAAGAACTAAGTCGGTGTACGAGTCAGATGCCAATCGACGAATTGATACGAAGGCGAAAATGGCAATGGATAGGTCACACATTGCGGAAGGAAGATAACTATTACTACATTTCTTTACATGCTATGGAATGGAACCTCATTTCCAACCAAGACCGTCCAAGAGGGGGTCTTAAAATAAAATTATTTTACTTAGATTCGATCTCTCGCTAAATAGTGTAAGGCGCTGGGGAAGTTGCCCCCAATTGTCCAAACAGAGTACGATGGCGCCCAGGAGTAGCTGACACGCTACGCTATGCCCCACTAGCGGTTACGGCAAAGTAGTATTTGAAGTTGTAAAACTTTTTCTTAACTTCTAATGTACGTTCTCAACGAAGCGATTATTGCAATGAAAGCTCAAAGATGACCATGATAATTTTTTTTATCGGACTGTGTTCGTCCGGACGAACGTCCGAATAATGAGCTTGAGACTTAAGCGCGCTCGGTGGCCGTGGTCGTTGGGTCACCGCTCTTCAATACTAACCTAGAGCTCGGAGTTCAAATCTCGGCGCGATACAAAAAAAAATGCTGCCTGTGAGTACTAACAGAACACTCATAGTGCTCCGAGCTTTTCAGTATAAAGACGGTGCGGATAGGAGGTGCATGCTAGCAACAGCACTCCCAAAAAAGTAGATATGGTATCGAAACGTTAACAAGGCATAGAAATGCTAGAGAATTTGACGCGCCCATGCCCCTGGAGTGGTCAAGGCAATTAACAACAAACGTGTGGCATTATTCCCTATTTCTATTCTATTCCACTTGGTGACGTTAGAAATGGCTCTTATCGGGTAAACGATCATCTCGAAACGACAAAAAACTGCAAACATAAACAAAAATAATAATAAAGTCGCTAAAAATAATCGTTTATTCGTTTCTTAGCAAATCGTGCTGTTTAATGCTTTAAACATAAATAAAAAGTAAACATTGTAGCACCCCGTGCAGATAAGAACGCCTGACTTAATAGGCGCTATTTTTTTTTTACAGAGCAGAGTAGAGCAGGATAAGCGGCAAAAAAACGCTATAGAGCAATTTAGGGAATATTCCTACTCCACCGGGCGAAGCATAGTGGTTGGCGTCTTTGACCAATAGTGGGTTTTAATTTGAGTGGATTTCTCACTCCCCTTGGGTGGGCGTGGGCTTAAGGTGTTGCAACCCTCAGTATGCCGTCCTAGAACGCTTGCTTATTATCCCACAGCAGTAAACCCACTATTATAGCCAAGGCGCAAACCTCGATGCGTCACCGGTTGAAATAGGAATATGTATATGCAGATTAGAGTAGCGAAGACGAAAAAGGGGCATGTCTTTGTGGAATGTGTCTTGGTTTAGTTCAGCATTCAAAACTCAACTTAAATTTCAATCGGACAAATTTCCTTTAGACAGTAAAATCATTTTGTATGTTTACTATTCCAAATGATTACACAAAACGAACATTTTACTGACAGGAATTGAATTTTAGGTGCTTCCCAAACTGTAAACTGCCCGTAAACTTCGACACCTGCGCCGCCTGCATTTCAAAGCACAGACTACTTAACAGAGGAGAATTCGTGCACTAACCTTCTATCCAGAGCAGCTCAGAACAAATTGTTAGTGTAAATGTATAGTGTTAACCTACTCTGCTCTGCATGGCTATTAAAAAAAACGAGCCTAATAAATACTTATTTGTATATAAATTTCTTTATTATGCTCATTTCGTTTATTTGACATTATCGCTGAAAATATAAATTGGCGAAGTATTTTCCATGTGATAAGCGGATTGCTGTTGATGATAAGAGACTATTGCGTTCTAGTTTACATTCTGAAGTGGATAAAAAGTAAAAAAAAAACGGCTAATTCGCTTCTGCCCGTATTTGGGCGATTTATATCCGTGCGCCAATTAGATACAAATTTTGGATAAAAGATTCCATTGACGATTGACGGTAATATAGGCTGTAAGCCTACGAAATTTTCCATTTTCTTATCAATATAATTTGATTGATGTGTTTTGCTGACCTATCCCACAATCGGTGGCAACTCTTTTTGGCAACAAAATGTAGACATCAGTTTAGGAATATAAGCTAAGTATCCCTAGAACGAAATAATACCGTCAAATGTACATACATATACGTGCGTTATGTACTATATGCATAACCAGTTGAGAATCCACAAATTTACTGCGCATTACAGTGCGGCATGTTACCACCCAAAATCGCAGCCCTCCATTCTATGCCTCATCCCCTTTTAGACACATACTACTGTCAAAGACTTCAATCGCATAGAGGTGGCAGTTTATGCAAACTTAGAAAAAAAAAACAAAAACAATATACCCTATACCAAAAGTCTAGGGTATAAAGATTACGTTGTAACGAAGAAAACCTGATTACATTAGAGGTTTTGAATTGATGCTATCGCAACTTTTCTACATGGGACTTGTCCGTTTATTTTAGGTCGATGATGAGCTAACTACTTGTTCACAAACTTTGAATTTCGAAACTTAAATCAATCCATTCGAATTGTATGAAGACATAAGGTCGGTGGAAATAGGGGAATTTTTTTTCCACACGTCCTATGATATTTGATGGTTCGATGGAAGTTTGGTCGTGGTTGTGCTCGTCAATGGGTGGCGACCTTTAGGCTGCGCGCACGTTGGCACACGTTCGCGTGTCGCATTCACGTGTTTTATGTCAAACGGTTTGAGTCTATGGTTTGCAACCAAAGATGCGAATCTGTCAAATTGACAAATGCTCGGCTGTTGCCATATCACCA
Organism: Chloromyia formosa; assembly: GCA_964017055.1. NCBI lineage: Eukaryota > Metazoa > Arthropoda > Insecta > Diptera > Stratiomyidae > Chloromyia > Chloromyia formosa. The sequence goes on along the minus strand of OZ024813.1, from coordinate 29,917,137 downwards.
AATTAAGTTCATTATTGTGTATTATCGCCAATAATTTAGTATGAAATGTGTGTTTATGTACATACATCCTACTACTCTCCAGTCGTTTGTTTTGCCACTCAATTCTTACCTAATTATCCGTTTTAAAGCACAATAATGAACTCAATTTGTTGATACGACAATAGTCGAGCATTTGTCATATTGACAGATTCGCGTCTTTGGTTGCAAACCATAGACTCAAACCGTTTGTCATGAAACACGTGAACGCGACACGCGAATGTGAGCCAACATGCGCGCAGCCTAAGTCTGGACATTCACGGACGGTCCATATCCAAATTTTCCCTGGTCGAAGCCAAAATTTCCCCGGTTGCACTATGCATTTGACAGCGAAATTTTGGCTTCGACCAGTGAAAATTTGGATTTGAACCGTCCGTGAATGCCCAGCATTACAGAAGCCAATGCCAATGCATATCCTTTCACAAAATAAAAAGTTCGGAGTGCCTCCTCTGTGTTGACTACTCTATGGCTCAATTGTATTGTATGTAGTTCCAAATTCTCTGACTGCACCACAATAAAGTGATGTTGAGATTTTACATAGTCAAATATTGCGTATTACGAAAACTGAGCCTACCACCTTCCCCGTGATCACTTTCCTTGAATATTGTCAGCCACTGGGTTGCAGGGTGGGTGGATGAAACAGGGAGGACTGTGCGTAATGTTTCTGGCCTGTAGCTTCCAAAACAACCAACAATGACTGATCCGATAATCAACAATAATTTCGATTGCCAACATTTGCCAACATTTAAATTATGTACATGTACATATTCGATTTTCACAAAATGCATTTAGATACATATGTACATACGTAAGTATGTACACATGTAACCGGCTGTTCGTTCAAATATCTTTTTATTTTCTTTCTATTTTGCCGGCCGGCGAGAAAACGCGCATTTCGCGTTAATTTAAACGATGGGAATTTAATTAACATTAACAAACGTGTAGTATGTACATGGTATAAACATACGCTTATTGATGGGGCCGATGAAGCACAGACAGAACCAAAAGGGTTGGAAGGTCTCTTTCGAATGGTAAAAGTGTTCAAACTCGAAAGCACTGCTCATTCTACAGGACCTACCCAATCAATTTGGGGGAATTTCGTTATCTGTATCCAGTGGATTAAAGGATGGCGTGCAAGCAAGGTATCTATGAATGTACGTAATGCAGTGTAGTGGAGACGAAGCCTGAAGTTGGTCACGTAGATCATGACGGTCCAAAAGCACTGAAAAAATACAGGTAGGGACGGTAAGCGACAAATATGAAAGCAACCTTGCAAAATATGATAGAGGGATGCCATTTGTTACGAATTATCTGTTATCTATCCTCTATCTATATAATACAGGGTTACCTTTTAATACGTTATAATAGAGTGAAAATGCAACAAAATAAAACCACAAATGCTCTACCGATTTTCAGTGGTTACTGAAATGTTTGACGTTTTAGGTTTTCTTTTACAAACATTACAAACAACGGATTTCATCATCATCGTGGCGCGACAGTCCGACGTGGGGCCTTGGCCGCCTGGATCGTTGTCCTCCAATTATCTCGGTCACGTGACTGCGTCCTCCAATCTTGGAAGCCCAGTAGTTGCGCGGCGTCCACACAAACTGAGATCTCGGTCGTCCTCGCAGTCTCGCTCCGTTGACTCGTTTTGCGTTCATTACTCTCTTTGGCATGCGATCAGCGTCCATTCGTTGTAAATGCTCTGCCCATTGAAGTCGTAGTTTGACGATTTTCGAAACTTCCAGCTCATCGTACAGTTTATACAACTCATGGTTGTACCGGATGCGCCATCCATCTCGATCGCGAACGGCCCCGGAAATTCGCCGCAGAATCTTACGTTCAAATGTGTCTAGCATGTTTCCGGAGGCTTGAGTTAGGGTCCATGCTTCGCAGCCATAGCATAGCACTGGTCGTATAATGGTTTTGTACACGTGGAGCTTCGTGTTTCTGAGCACATGCTTCGATTTCATTATGGGGAGAACCGAGAAAAAAGACTTAGTAGCTAACTATATCCGTCTCTTGATTTCGTCAGTTTCGTTGGCGTCCCTTGACAAGTTGCAACCCAGGTATACAAAGTCGTTCACGAACTCGATATTGAGGTCCCCCACATTGATGCTAGATTGTACAGGTGTCCATGTCGTCAATTGCATCATTATTTTAGTTTTACCCTCGTTGATACGTAGTCCAACTTCTTTTGCAGCGTTATCGAGCGTATGTAGAAGTTCTTCTGCGTCGGCCAATCTCCGGAACATGATGTTGATATCGTCGGCGTACGCTGGTAATTGTGTCAACTTGATGAGTTGCGTATTGCTGTTGTCGATATTCATAGCCCGAATACCGTATTCCAGTGCATGGTTGAAGAGCGTCGGTGCCAGTCCATCGCCCTGTTTCAGACCAGTGCGTGTTTCAAATAGATCAGTAAGTCTATTCTGGATCATGACTTGTGAGACGGAGTTGATCATCTTTGTCAGTCGCACTAATTTGGGCGGTATACCAAATTTTAGCATGATGTTGTACAGTACTTCACGATCGATACTGTCGTATGCCTGCTTGAAGTCGACAGATTTGGAATACGTCTACGTTGTATTCCCAGCACTTCTGGAGTATCAGTTTGACCGTAAGGAGCCGGTCGGTTGTTGAGCGACCAGGGCTGTAACCGCTTTGATATTCGCCAATGATTCGTTCTGCATACGGTTTTATTCTATTTTCCAGAATTTTCGTCAAAATTGTATAGGACGTACAAACTAGTGATATGCTTATCTTCCTTTTTGTGAATCGGACAGATGATGCTTGTGCGCCAATCGTCTGGGATCACCTCGTCCTCCCATACTCGCAGGAGTAATTGATATATGGCGTCAATAGATCCGTTCCACCGAATTTTAGCAGTTCGGCTGGAATCTCGTCAACGCCCGGCTCTTTATTTCGTTTTAGTGACCGCAGCGCGAGATCAACTTCTACTACTACTGTCGGGCGTTGTATGGGTGGGACTAGATCAACAATATCGTCGAGAGCGTCTTGTGTGGGGATGTTAGATGGTAGGTTCAGAAGCTCTTCAAAATAAGAGGCCCATTGTTTGTTAATGCCATCGGTGTCGCTGATGATGTTTCCATCCTTGTCCTTACAAAGGCTAGTCCTGAGTTGGTAGCCCTTTTTAATTGTATTTACTAGTTTGTACGCTTGTCTGGTGTTCCTATTAGCTAAGTTTTCGTTTATATTCAGCAACTGCTCGTCAAAGTATTTACGTTTCTTACGTCTAATTATTCTATTCGATATTAGCCGTAGCTCGTCATATTTCTCTCTTCTGGCTCTGGTTCCTCGTTGAATCCATTGTCTGTAGGCCTCGTTTTTCGCGTCAAGTGAATTTTTGCATTCTTCGGCGAACCAGTCATTTCGCGCTCGACGGGCTTTATTTCCCACGACCTTCTCTGCGACATCTTTGATGGTACCCTTGAGTTCTCGGTTTTGATCGTATTAACGCCAACACCGCAGTCGTTAGCCCAGTTAACTAAGACAGCGAGAGCATTCTGCGTTAGCTCGCTAAGGGTGCTGGGGAATTTACCTAAGATGGCGATAGAGATATCATCCGTGTAAGCAGTTACTTTCAATCCCATCCCCTCCAGGACTAATAGCAATCTGTTGATCGCTATGTTCCAAATCATGTTTGACTACTGGCGTTTCGGGTTCGAATCCCATCCACGACGACGTTCGTGGCCATGGATGTGCAGAAGATGCATGCTGGCAACTGCATTCTCCGAAACCAGTTTATGCCGACGAAACGTCCGAAAACCTGGGACACATGGAACAGTTGATGCGCTATGCCCCACAAGGGGCTAGGGCAATTGAGTAGTAGTATGTTCCAAAGCAGGGGAGTACCCCTGCAGACACTCCTGCGTTCAGAGGATACACCTAATTTGGATGAAGTAACCCTGGATGTTAGCATCAGGTTAATTAGTCCGACCAGGTTTGGATCCACGTTAAGTCCTCAGAATGCATTCGTAATCGCCTCAGGGTTTCCGCTATTGAAGGCCCCCTCAATATCTAGAAATGTAACCATAGTATATTCCTTATAGATCAAGGATTTTCCAATTTGATTAATGAGTGAGTGTAGAGCTGTGTCCACTGATCTCCCCTTACAGTAGGCATGTTGCGAAGCTGAGAGTAGTTGTTCTGGGATGGTGTTGCATTGGTAGAACTCAGTTAATCTCTCAAACATCTTAAGCAAGGTTGAGGACAAACTAATGGGTTTCAGATCCTTGGGGCGTGCATGCGAACTTTTTCCCGCTTTGGGAATAAAGATCACGTTGACTTCCGTCCATATCAGGGGAATATAGATCAATTCCAGGCATGCCCTGAATATATATTCCAACCAAGTGACAACAGGATCCGATGTGTGTTGTATGTCTGCCGGGATAATACCATCGAATCCAGCAGACTTGAAAGGTTCAAAACTGGATATTGCCCAGAGAACTTTCTCCCTTGAAATAACGCGATTCGAATCAGCCGACGTCAATTCGCTTTCCTTTGCGTAAAGTGTTTTGGGTAACCTCCGATAAACAATCCGGAAAGTGTGTATCCATATCCAGTAGGACTTTCAGTGTCTCTTCGCTGGACGTTGTCCAGGACCCATCTGGTATTAGGATTTATGTAGCTAGGTATAGATGGGTTAGCTGAAAGAATTTTTCGGAGTCTAGAGGCTTCGCTCGACCCCTCGATACGTTCACAAAAGTGCCTCCACGAGCTTCGTTTGGCTTTCCTTAGTTCTTTCTTATGCACCCTGAGATGTTGTTTGTAGGAATCCCAATCCGATTCCAGCCTGGAACTCTTTGCTGCATTGAATTTTTGTCTACACACTGTTTTGTAGGCGGCCAGCTTAGAATATAGAGCCATGGAATGAGCTTATCCTGTATGTCTCTGGCTCCAACATTTGGCGAATAAGTCGACAGCCAGCCTACTCGATTGTTGTTTGATATTGACATATGTTGTCGAATTTTGCATGAATAAAGGTCAATTCTTGTCAGATTATCGACAGTCAGCCTACTCAGTTGGCGTTTCGGTATTGACATAATTTTGACCGCGCTGTCGAATTGTGCATAAACAAACGTCAATTCTTGTCAATATTTAAATTTCATAATTACAAAACGGTCTATTGAGTTAGCTGACTGTCGACCACATGTCGACTTAGTACCCAGATTTTGGAGCCACTGTTTCTATGGAGACATACAGGACAAGTTCATTCCACATACAGGACAAGCTCATTCCATGGCTATATATTTAAAAGTGGCCAGCTCCCTGGACCACCACACAGGTTTTTGTTTCCCTTTTGGTCTCCTGACGGGACATGATTTTGACGTGGCTTGGTTCAGGGCATCCGTTAAGGTGCGCACCATATTATCCAAGTCACGCTTATCGCGGGATTGATCTGGCAAATTTGGTAAAACTTGCTGAATGATCTCTCGGTACTTGGGCCAATTTTTTCTGCGTCTGTTTAGAATAGCCGGACGGGCTGTTGGAGGTTTGTCTAGACTGAATTGAATGTACCGATGGTCGGAGAAAGAGTGTTCCGCTGATGCCCTCCAGTTTTTTACTCGATGTATTGTATAATGTCATCAAAGACAAGAGAGATATCCAGAACTTCCTATCTATTCCTTGTGACGAATGTTGGTTCACAATCCACATTGCAAAGAAGCAGGTTTGTTGCGATAATATATGCAAATAACAGCTTCCCACGAGCGTTCGTATCGGTGCTGCCCCATACAGTGTGATGAGCATTTGCGTCGCATCTCAGTATGAAACTAATTTTTTTCGCCCTGGCTGCTTCGATGGCTTCCCGTAGACGCTCAGACGGGAAAACCCCTATCTGATCGTACGGTAGATATGCTGAAGCTATCCAGAACCGCAGGCCCGGCCCTAAAATATGTGCAGACTGTGCATTTGAACAGGGCGTCAATATGTAGGGGCGTGAAATCTCGCATCTAATTTATATTTTAAAATTCATAAAGTATCCTTAAGGTAACGTCTAAAATGTTTAATGGTAATTCCTGGTACCATGCGCCTTTGTCCATTTCAGTTCCATTAGTTAGATAAAATTACACCGATCCCACATTGGGCGCCCAACACTCTCAGGCTTTTTCGATATCTTTCTTTTCGATTGCTTTTTACTGTCAATTTTTACTGATGTAGGATCAGAAAAAAAGGCAGCAACTCAACTTATGGTAGGTTATGGTTACCTGAAGGTAGATTAGGGTAGCCTTAAGGTCTAAATCGATTTTGGTTTTGTGACTAACGGTACACCGCGCCTATTCTATTGCCATTTCAGTTCTATTGACTAGATAAAATCATACCTCACATTGGGCCCCAAATATTTTCAGGCCTTTTTGACTATTGTCTGTTGTAAATTTTCACTGATGTAGGATCGAAAATAAAGCCTTATGTTAAGCTTAAGGTAGCTTATGGTAATATCTAAAAAGATTTCGGTTCTTATGTTTTCTGAGTAACGGAACCGCACTCCCAGCCAATTGCACATTTAATTTTCACCGACTAGATAAAATCGTAAAATCGCACTGGCCCCATATTGGGCGCTGATTTTTTTCGGCCGTACATGGCCACTGTACATTTTCAATGACGCAGGATAAGAAGAAGTTTTACGATAGCCTTGCAATAGTAACTTCTAGTTTTCTCGCAGTCTTTTCCACAACAACAATTTTCTGTTTTAAAGATCTGTACCGGCTACACGAATTTCTCGTGGAGAAAGAGCGCGTCAGCAAATCGATCAGCAACCTGTATCGGTTATATCTATTGTAGATTTATTCGCACTATTTTGGTGGTGCTTTTCCAAGAATTAGGAGGACTACATTTCGAAGTGGACTATTCTAAAAATGTTACGAACGATTTCCAATTATTTGAACAGGGCGCTAAGATAGTTGAGGCCGGCACTGCAGAACCGACAAAAGTGATCCTTCCAGGCTGACCAGAATTGTATCTTCTTCGCTATAGGAGCCCATCAAGAAGGCGCTGTGTATTTTTTTATACCCTAGACTTTTAGTATAGTTATACCCTAGACTTTTAGTATAGGGTATATTGTTTTTGTCACGACGAAAATATGTAACACCTTAAAGGAGGCTCCGGAGGTATAGCAATGTACATATATAAATGATCAGGGTCACCTCCTGATTCGATTTAGCCATGTCTGTCTGTCTGTCTGTCCGTCTGTCCGTCTGTCTGTCTGTCTGTCCGTTCGCACGATAACTTTCGATAGAATGAAGTTAGAGACTTGAAATTTTGGTCAAATGTTGGAAGTATAATCTACTTGGTTGGTATTGAAAATGGGCGTGATCAGGCCAAGAGAACGCCTACCTCCCCTATATATGTAAAATAATTAAATGTATCTATAACTCCCGATTAAATAAACATAAAAAGCTCTAGCTTTGGCAAATTGCTCGTGAGGATAATCTTCTACTCCCCTAAAAAAATAAAATCGATCAGCTGAAAACTAACGGTAATTTTCTTACAAAGAGCCCCGTACTACCCTACTTTTCGGTTTTTTTGTCTATAACTCTTGAACAAATTGACGTAGACACCTGATTTTTGGCAAGTAACCTTGGAGTAAGAAGGTGTTTAAGTTCTAGTAAGTTGGGCGTAATCAGATCAAAGGAACGCCTACCTCCCCTACAAATTTCATAAAAATTAAATATTCTTTTAATTACGATAACTTTCGATAAAATGACACTAGCAAGTTGAAAATTTGACAAAATGTTGTTAGTAGGATCTTCTTGCTTGGCATTGAAAATGAGTAAGATCTGACTCAAGCAACCCCTACCTCCCCTACAAATGCAACTTCAATAAGCGATAACTTTTGACAGAATCAAGCCAGCGACTTGAAGTTTTGGTCAAATGTTTGAAGTGAGATCGGGTTAGTTGGTATTTAAAATGGGTTAGATCAAACCTAAGGAACCCCTACCTCCCCTACAAATGAAACTTCAAATAAGCGATAACTTTCGATGGAGTGAAGCTAGGGACTTGAAATTTTGTACAAATGTTTGTAGCATGATCTTATTTGTTGGTAGCAATGATGAGCAAGATCCGAACTAAGGAACCCCTACCTCCCCTACAAGTGAAACTTCAAATAAGCGACAACTTTCGATAGAGTGAAGCTAGAGGCTTGAAATTTTGTGTAAATGTTGGAAGCATGATCTTATTTGTTGGTGGCAATAATGAGCAAGATCCGACCCAAGGAACCCCTACCTCCTCTACAAGTGAGACTTCAAATAAGCAATAACTTTCGATAGAATGAAGCTAGCGACTTGAAAAATTCGACATATATTTGTAGAATGGGTTAGTTAATTGATTTTGATAATGGTCAAGATCCTACTGAATGATTGCCAACCTCCCCTATAAACTGGCCATACAGGAAACTCACTTTTAATGCATATGGTCGTTACCAATTGGTACTTTTGGTATCACCACTAGGTCTGTACAAGTCTAGGGTATATACGCTTCGGACTGGTTTATCATTATATATGACCTCGGTTTGCCAAGATCACTTGTACGTACAAATAGAAAATATTATAATTAGGGGAGCTTAAACCCCTTACGAGATTATTAACGACCCATGGTTCCTGGATCAGAATTATATGCTCATCACTGCGTTCGAGACGAAGTAGAAGCGCAGCCGATGCTGCTTTCGAATGATGCAGGGTAATCTGAAGAAAACTGATCATTACTAAGGAGAGTTCTCCGGCTCAATTACCGTATTATCAATTTCGCCCTCTAGGTCAGAGTCAAACGAATCTCCTAAGATAGAAGGGGCCGTAACATCCTCCAGCGTCGTCTGATTGGACGAGAGTGACCTAGCCTCGTCCTCGGGATCCTGTTCAGAGGAGGGAAAACAAGTGTTGAATTTAGCTTCAATGTTTTAATTTTGTACATTATGTGTGTCTTTGGCGCCTACTAATTTCTTTCCTAAATAATATGTATGGGGTCTAGGTATCTGTTAAAAATCCCAAAATCCAATCGTTGTTCCACTAGTTGAATTTTATTTGATCTGTAGGCGTGTTTACCCAAACCTTTCCCCTCCCAGGAGAATGATGATAACAGCTTTGGATTTTACTGACACTATGAAGAAACCGCCTTAGCTACACTGATCCCATCATCCCTGTAAAAAACAGTCACCGAAGCCACAAACCAACAACTGACACCTTTCATATTTAGTACCTCTCTCTCCTCTATGGTCGGTGTAAACACACCACGAACAAGTACTAGCACTAAAACGATTTAGTTAAATCGCCTTTTTGTTCCACGGTATAAACGTGGCCAGAGTTCACGTGTGAACGAAGCATAAGATACAACCTCAAAAGAACTTGAATTTTTTAGAAAATTTTAAATAAAAAAAATAATTCAGTCATTTTTTTTCAGAATCCAATCCACAAGTGAATTACGACGCAGCTCAATGTACTAGCGTAGTACAATCCATCTCCACCAATCGCACCGGGCGGCAACCCTACGGACAGAATCATCTATTCCTCCGACATCACCTCATTTCCAATTTGATGCCGCAGCTGTACACTCACGAACTACAGTTGGATGTGTGTGGTGAACACGCACACCAACGCGTCTGCCTGCTGCACAGTCAGTAGCCAATTGCTGAATAGCTGAAGAAACGGCAACTCATCCGCTACACTGGGGACTTCTCGTTCGCTGTGCGCACCATGTCCACTTCAGTCGGAATTTAAACATCGAGGGGTTTGTGTGTAAAATGGAGCGGTAGCTAAATCAAATGAGAAATTCGGCCTTTGTCCGCTATTTTAGCGTTTTTTTAACATCATTTATTCGAGTGTCTTGAGCGAGTTTTTTCAAATCTCTTAGTTTTTTCTTTCCCGCCGTTCGCGCGTTCGTATGATGAGAATCATATCGAAATCGCCAGTGCAGCAGAAAAATCGTCATTCGCAGCAAATTTGCAATAAATTCGTGAAAATTCACCACCAACAGCAGCAGCAGCCGCTGAAGCCATAGTCCGAGTCAAAGTAAAGTCCGTTTTCCATCTCGTCCGTGCTGTCGCCGTCGTTTCTTCTTTTCTTTCGTGGCGAAGAGAAGAAAAAAGTCATCCAGAAATCCGATTGCCGTGGAAAAAATCGTGTGCGAGAAAATCCTGACAACTCCCGCACCACCCCCGCACACAGCAAGGACTTTCGTTGTTTTTGTTGTCTTCAGGCCATCGACGTCGCACCGCACATCTCGACGCCCGTTCGTACGCGAATTTTGCCGTTGTTCCGTCGTGCGTCCTTTCCCCGCACGCACACAGTAGCCACCGCAGTTATTTTTTTTTGTTCCTGTTCCTGTGGAACGGGTTTTCGTCCCCGTTTTTGACGCCGGATCATCTTCAACATCATCTTCTGATCTGCAGCTCCTCTCCGTTCCACTGGAGTTTTAGGGTTCTGTACGTAACCCGCACGTTCCGTGTCTCCGTCCTGTTCGCTTTTCTTTGTTGGTTTTCGTCTCTTCTTCATTGCCGGTGTGGGAAAAACGCTTCCTGTTCCGATCCGCAACAGTGTGTCTCATCATCTTACAACAGTGTCGCGGCGGTCCCGTTAAGTGTTTTGTTGCTTGGCGCTATCACCACCACAACGATCGCGTTTTGAGAATTAGCCAGTGAATTTCCCAGCACAGTGTGTATAAGAAAATAAATTGACACTCGGGGAGGGAATTTTCAAAATATTCGACGGTTGAGATTTTCGTGCGTGCAACTGTAGAACGGTCGTTCGTGTGGTACGTGGAAGTGCATTCATCCAGCCGAAGTTTCGTGCGTTCGTTCGTGTCCCGTGGTGGCAACAGCAGCGCAGAATTTGCAGAACCGAAAAACTTTTTCTGTACACGGAAGCCACTCGCATCCGAACATCGTCAGCCGTAGCAGCAGCAGCAGAGGAGTCGCACAGCTGACGCAATGGTCGAACGAATTCTCGAGGAAAACACTTCGGACGCCAATTCAGGTACGCAAATTCAATGGATAGCGTCCGTTTTATAAATTTTCAGCGATTTTGTCTAGGTGATTTGTTTTTGGTATCGGTGGTTTGGGGCGGCGAAAATGCCATCCGAAGTCACAGATGACAGTTTGCCAATTGTGCAACGGCTGTTGGAACGGGAACACCGACCGCTGCACCGTGTTCCAATTGGACTTGTATATGCGCTACGCACGCAGTTGAACGAGACGGATCGGGAAGTGCAACGTTGCCGGCTGGGGCACATGATGGCTGCCGTGAACCGGTGTGCTTTCTTCGTTGCGTCGCAATTCGGTTATTTTGTTTTTGCTGGTGCTTGTTGCTAGCCTGGCGGATTGTTATTTTTGAATCCTTTTTTATTGCGTGCCCGGTGAGTTTTTGCTTTGGATCTGGGTGGGTGGCGGGAGAAGTAGCAGCGGCCGACGCAAAGTTGTGGATGATGATGGGCTGCCGTTTTTTCTAATTCTATCCACAGCATTGGAAAAGAGCGCAGGAAATTTTCCTTCTTTCAAATTGGCATTCGAGGGAAAAAATTTGCTAATCGGGAGTTTGCAAGCCAGCTGTGGCGGATTTCAACTCAATGGGTGCGTTCCGTTATGGGTATTTTGAGAGAGTGCTTACGTTTCAGATACTGATACTTGAACTTTTGAGGGGAAAAGCATCACGAATTTTTTCCGATCAAATATCCTTTTTAATTCCATGGGGCTTTGACGGCACGACTTCAATATCTGAGGCACCCAATTTTATCGGCGGCTCATTTACGCTAAATGTAAAATATGAGTGGCCTGAAAATATAAAACATCAAATGATGTATCATACTAGGTTCGTAACTACCTAATAGCCCTCATATACGATGCAATCCGTCGTCAGATCGATCTGACGATATTTTGATCGTCAGATCGATCGCACAGTGTATGTGACTATCGTTGACGATTTTTTTGACAGTTCCATATAATTTCGATCGTCAGATATTTTGTGGCGATCCATCGTCAGATCGATATGATGGAAGGACGGGGATGGGAATTTGACATTTCATGTGCTTCTACATGGACTGCGCGGGTGTTGCGCAGTGAAGGGCGTGTGTCAGCTCTGTTTAGTTTTTACTAGTTCGTATGTGGTGGAATTACTTCCAGGATCTAGTGGACAGTAAATGGTGGTTTCATCTCTTTTATATTTCTGTTACAAACACTCATTGTTAATTGCCCGTTTGTTCCCAGAAAGTAGGTAGAAAAATCATAGTTTTTATGATGCATTTCATTAAATAACGGGTAAAATACTAGTCGCACGAGGAAAATATTCCGGATCGATTTTTTTTATAAATAAATTAATATTCATTTGAAATAAGTCAGATATCCGTAGATACGAGGGTAAGGTGAAAAGTTCTCGGCCTGCCACAGAAATACCGTTACAATCAGCAAGAATTTATGTTTCCTGCCTGGGTGCACGTGTCATTAGTTCGTATGACAAGTTTCAACTTGTTCTCGCAAGTAGTTTGCTTACACGAATTTTTGCGGTAGACGTCTTACGTGTTTTTTCGTTAAAATGGAGAAACTTGAATAATCGTGCGGTCATAAAATTCTTCGTTTTGGATGGATTAACCCCTAAGTAAATTCATCCGAAGTTAACAAAAGCTTACGGGAACTCTGCCCCTTCGATGTCAACCGTTAAAAAATGGGCAGATGAATTTAAACGTGGTCGCACGTTCCTCGAAGACGACCCACGTAAGAAAAAAATCATCTTTCATCAGGAAAACGCAACTGTTCACAGGTTTGCGTTGGCGATGGGAAAACTGCGGGATTCGGGGTACGATTTGCTCGACCATCCCCCTATTCGCCTGATTTGGCACTGTCAGAATTCCATCTGTTCCCAAACTTGAAGAAATTTGTTTCTGGGAAGCGCTTTGCATCCAATGAAGAAGTTGAGAGGGCCGTAAATGAATATTTTCACAGCTTTCCAGACTTTCACTTCCGGGAAGTAATACTGATGTTGCAGAAACGCTGGACCAAGTTGAAGTCAAGGGAGATTATGTAGAAAAATAAAATCATTTTTTAACTAAAAAATCGCAGTCTTTCATTGTCAGGCCGCGAACTTTTCACCTTACCCTCGTATTAGTGTAGAATGTCTTCAGTGCATCAATCGAGAATCAGCCTTCTCAAAATCTTTGGCGATATTATTGATCGTGGCCATGGTGTACCAAATCTTTGTCGACCTTAAGCAAGCATACGACAGTATCGATCGTGGTGTACTGTATAGGATTTTCGTGCGAAGAACTCAGTACCAAGAAGAGCGAAAATATTCGTGCGAACCGGATTTCTGACAGTTTTCAATGAGATTTCAACATCATGCTATACTAGCAAAAGTAGTACGACTAACAAACATGACGATGACCAATTCCGTCTCACAGGATCCAGAACAGGTTGACTGATCCTTTTGAAACACGTACTGGTTTGAAGCCAGGGCTACGGACTGACTCCGATGCTCTTCGACCTGGAACTTGAACACGCCATTCGGGTAGTAAAGACGAACACCAGCGGAAAGCTACTCATCAAGTCTACACAACTGATTGCGTACGCAGAAGACATCATGTCCCGAAAACTTAGTCGTACATATATCCTCTTGTATCGTTCATACCACAAATTCGGACCCACGGTTCTTGAATAAGTGCGAGGGTGCGTTTTTTCTCGACGAACCACCTGCATAGGGGGTGGCCGATGCTCCTTTCGCGTGGATGTTTGCGCATCGTTTTTTTTTTTGGTCACCATAAAACAATGCGCAAACACCCGTCTCGACGAGAGTTTGCGCATCGTTTTAGGGTGACCCAAACATCGCGGGACAAAAACCGAATTAGTCAATCAAGGGATCAATCAATTCGCGTGGTGCATGTTTGCCTGAAGCACCTTAATGGCGCTCATTTTTATTTGTAGATTGGATGATTTGAATGCCAAAATCATTATCTTGACGGGATCTAGTGTTTCCTTCGCTTCCACAAGTTTGCTTTTGCAGTCGGAAGCTCTTGGCAGAGCCTGAACGATTTTCAGCAAGGGGACCGGTCGTCTTCTTTAAAGCCGTTAGTAATCTTGATGTTGAACCGGTGATGTTCAAGCTATAATCAGCTCGAGGACCGGGCATAATACTGGGAGTCGCGGTTGAGGCAGCGATTGCGGCACGGCTGGTTGACTCTATGGGCCTCGAATTTTGGCAGTCAGGTCCTGCATGTCACTTGGTTCAAGAGTTATATGTAGATAAGAAAGAACACGTTTGTAAGAAAAGTTGCGTTACTTTCCACCTGATCGATCTCTTTTTACTAGAGAGGATAAAATGACCTTCTCGAGTCATCTTCCAAAAAAAAGGTTTTCAAGTTTATTCACTCGAGAGTTGTAAATATGTACATTTAATTATTTCTTTGCTCTGTTTTGGGTCATATGTTTGTACTGTGCAAATCCATGCTGAGCATTTTCGTACATGGAACGATACATTCGTACTGTCTTAAACTCTGACTTCACCCCCAAAATATATTTACGCTTTATGCCTAGTACTAACCTTTGCTTTTCGTACGAAATTTCATTCAAATACTGTCAAAAGGACGAAACTTTTGAAATTTCATACAAATTTGTATGAAATTTCGCACGAAAAGAAAATATTAGTATGTACTACGCATTAGGCAGTACAGGCTGGTATTAAGTTCTTCGTGCGAAAATGTTGCACTTATCTCTCCCACGAAAAAGTGGCAGTGTAGACTTGCACACAGCACATATCCGCGGCGCTCTACACTTGGATGTCCCCTTTTCACTCAAAAGAAAGCGATCGCCCGCCACTGTAATGACCGCTTTCCACACGGAGTAAAATGCAAAGTAATTGTTTTCGCGTGTCAGTATATGCGGACGCCGAGCAGCTACTGGGCTTCGAAAATTGGAGGACGCGGTCACGTGACCGAGATAATTTGGAGGACAATGATCCAAGGCGGCCAGGGGCCGACGTCGGGCTGTCGCGCCACGACGATGATGATGATGAATTGTTTTCGCGTGGAAATTGCCCACAACAGTGCGGAGACTCCTATCTGTGTATGGGATTTTCGAGCGAAGAACTCAGTACCGAGAAGAGCGAAAATAGTCGTGCGAACCGGATTTTTGACAGTTTTTGTATTTCGCACGATAAACGGAGGTTAGTACCTTAGAACATAGAGGCATGGAATGAGCTTGTCCTGTATGTCTCCATAGAAACAGTGGCTCCAAAATCTGGGTACTAAGTCGACATGTGTAATTATGAAATTTAAATATTAACAAGAATTGACGTTTGTTTATGCACAATTCGACAGAACAGTTAACATATGTCAATGGCTGCGTTCCTATTTTGGACCGTGTCGGAAGCGCGTCGACACGGTTTCATAGATACTTTGCGAAGACGGTACGATTTCAGATACCGATACCAGAATCTTTTTGAAGGGCAAAAGTATCAGGAATTTTTTCCGATCCGATTACCCCTTCAACAATTCCTAGAGTTTTGACAGTTCGCTCTTGACAAGTTCTGTCACTCCATTTGTAAATAACTGTTTGTTGGTCTCAAAGTGCGTATAGTGACCGCAAAGTCTGTCCTCGCTCGTAATTTTATTTGGAAATTGTGTTTGAAAGTGGAAATATCCCTTATTAAGTGGCGTATGTTTGTGTGAAATATATTCATGGCGGCAAGGGAATCGTGTCGTTCCCCGGAAAAATCACGAATCGGAGAAGGGACAATGGATCAGTGGCGGATTTACGATACTTTTAGGAACGCACCCAATATCAAACAACAACCGAGTAGGCTGGCTGACGACTTATTCGCCAGAGACATACAGGACAAGCTTATTCCATGCCTCTATATTCTAAGGTTAATACCTTCCTTACGAGCCTACTATGTTTACATTAGTAAGACATTCAAAGTACATATTGACACTTTGATGTGCACAAATTTATGGATGTTATGGGATAATTGAATTTGCTAAAATTGTGGATTCTGTAAATATGGATCTTGGTTCCTGGATTTTTGATTGTCGAACTAACCCTTTTTTTTTTGTATCGCTCAGCAGCCTTCAAGATTGTGAAATTTTGTCTTCAAAATACCGAGCAGATACGACAACCCACTTTTACTTTTGTGTGTTTATCAACAAGAGAGTGCCCCGATGTTCGATTTTCGAACGTAAGAGGCGCGTCTTATCACTTGCTGAATATGTGCGTGAAAAAGAGACGATACGACCAAGTAAAACGGCAACTATCACCATATCAACTCCACATCATGAACAAGGCCACCAAGTGTGTACGTGACGAGTGGCGTAAGCTAAAACCTAACCAAATATATTCGAAACTATCCACTCCACGCTTTTGTAAAGTTCTAGAAAATTTCGCCCAAAATGGCAAACACGAGATATTACAAACTTTGTGCAGAAATTTGTCAGGAATATTGCTAATGGTCTGAAAGTCCTATATTATGGTTGAAAGGCTCTTCCTCTATACAGGTTCCGCGTTTCCAACTTCCAGTCCTGCGCAGCTCAAGCAGGAGTAGTGATTTTTCGAAATCGAAATAAATATCTTGGTCACGTGGCTCCTATTGTCATACGCAATAATTTTCTCTTAATGCATAATTCGTCCTTGTCGGAGCACAGTCCTCCTCTTCCCCGTTGCGCAATGGAAATTTTCCGGGAAGCACGTACTGCCTGGGGGTTTCTATTGACTTCTGGATTGCTACTGCGGGTGGTGGGTGACCGGGTCTCGCCTGATTATAATTCTCCGGTGTGTGATGCAACCGTTTGTTGTTATTTGCTCACCCTCTAATCGACCCCCCGTGACCCGGAATGTCGTCCTGGGTCACCACCCGCCTCCGCATTTGGGTTTACTTTGCAGGCAATTTATGTTGCGTCACTTCCACGTCAACGGAACCGTTGTCGGTAAGTTTTTGTGTCTTATCTTCTTTTTTTTCAATGACACTATTGTTAGTATGTATATTCGTTAGTGTATTCGCTTATGTCGTTGTCTGAGACTTCAAGTCTCCACCCCTCTCCGTTCATTCGCCACTATGACTAAGAAAATTGCTCTTCTTGATTATCTCATCATCGCCAGTTTTTGCCAAATTTTATTGCAATTCATATTTTCTGCTTTTGCTCTGTACATACTTGCAAATTTATACTGTCTGCTGTCATGACGATGATAATGATAAAGAGTTCGAGGTCGTCGAAACAGAAAGATGAGAATTTCGGCCTCAAAACGCGAGGCTCGTGTGTTCTTCTTGTGTTTGCATTTTCTGGAGCGGTAATTGATGAATTGATGAATAAAGCGAATTTTATTAATTATACTAATTTTGTTTTTAACATCAACATGAAACTAGGCCAATAAAAACAACAGTTGTCTAAGCAGCGTGTGATGACGGTACGTATATGGTGATGATGAGCGCAATTAATCGTTTGGCCATTGACCTGCTTGTCACATTTTAGTATGGCATTCTGCCTATTGGGCAGAGACACTTTGCATTCATTGTAAAACTCCTTACTTTGCTGTAATCGACTGGACGGCTATCATAGCTTTGGGTGTATGTTCGGGGGAAAGCTATCTCAGCTTTGGGTGTTATTGAAGAATCCCAGAATCATTAATCGACCTGGGGTGATACAAGGCTAGGGAGGGTTGGTTAGGTAAAGAGGCTGCCATGACACTGCACAGCACACGACCAGAGTCACCTAATTGAACCAAGGTTCCACACCAGCCTGTGCTGCATATAGCGATTGAGTATTACACTCGTGTCCCTAAAATCCTCCAGATAACGAAAAATCCAGGAGCCCAGAAATTTCTTCCGCCTTTCAGCCAAGGCCGGACACTGACAAAGAAGACGGAGAACGCTTTCCTCTTAATCCACGTCCTCACAACTTCTGCAGTAATCGTTGTGAGGAATACGGATCCTCCAGGCGAGGTCTCCGATAGAACAGTGTCCTATGATAACCCTCACAACCCTGCCAATGTGCCTCGTATTCAGCGAGAGCAGTGTGGCGGAGCGGCCAGGGTCAAGTTTTGGCCAAATCATCATCGTCGTTTGGCACGTATCGCCGTTTAACCATCTTGTATTCGCTGTCAACCGCAGCGTCTTTAATTGCAAGTTTACACGATGCCATTGGCATTTTGATGTTTACCCGGTCCCCAGTCAACAACACCGCTTGTCCCCTCAGCCCGCGAACCACTACGACTCGATATCCAGCATAGTGTAATATTGTCAAGGCCACCCATCTCCTTGAAGGCTAAGCGACAGTTCATGATGGTTTTCGATGTAGTCAGGACAGTTTCGACCGATCGAATTGCAGCCTGACTATCCGTATAAATAGTAAAGTCTCTCGCGGTCACGATATGATTTCCCAGCAGGTCAGAGCTTCCAAAGTAGTCGAAACCTCCACCTGCAGAACACTACAGAAGTCGGGAAGACTGAGTAACAATTTAATCCTCAGTCCCTCTGAATAGACCCCCAAATATTAGAGCCATCCGTGTAGATGACCATGGAGTCGGTGTTATTAGCCCATTCCTCAACGGAATAGGGCTGGTGTGGCTCTGGCAAAAAAAAAGTATTTTGTAGAAGCATAATCAGTCTCCACGTGGAGATTCATGATACTAAGTATAGTGGAGTTGTCCACAACTCAGCCAATTTCACGAAGTAGTAAAGCCGTGTATGTCGCCAATTGTTCGCCGCAAATATCCAACAGGAGAAACCCGGCTTACGCGGTAGTTCTAAAAGCCTCCGTCATGGCCAGCGCAGATAGTCTTTGTACCTTTCCTAGTGGTTGTAATAGGCTGCTGTCCACCACACTTACTCCATGCAGTATTATTGGACGTACGACAGCTGTTTATATCCAATATACAGCCTCACCATACACTGTCGAACTCGAAACTGGTACAAATGTCCTCTGACACACACACACACTTCACATAGATGTGAAGAAAATCGGTCCACTTGTACTAGGTTCGAGTTCGACAGTGTATGGTGAGACTTAGTCTGCAGACCTCAGTTTTTACCTATGGCTTTTTGTGCACGAGTGCAGTGCAACAGTAGCTTTGCTAATCCGTTCTTCAATATTGGACTTCCACCCTAGTTTCCTATCTAAAATGAGGCCTAGTAACTTAGCTTTGTCGGTGAATATCAGTTCAATACCCTCCAGTGTGGAAGGTTCGAGTCGAGGAGTCGTGTGTCTTCTAGTGAAGAACACAAGCTCCGTCTTAGCCGCGTTACATAGATATGTAGTTATCAAAGCCACATGCACAATATAAAAGTCTCTTCGGACAGACATGGGGGCTCACCCCAAAGATAATTGAGTGGTTGGTTGTATACCATATATGTATGTATACCATGGTGTGGCCCAAGGTGACGCATGCAGCGCTTGTGTGGTGGCCAAAAACTTAGCAGTCTTCTGTTTTACTAAAGTGCAATTAGCTTCAACGCCTTGCCTGCGCACTTGTGCAACGCCAGCCCTGGAGGCGATCATTGAATTTACTCCCTTGCATGTATTCATTCAAGAATCAGCAGCTCTAAATGCTCTCAGAATTCGTTTAACTTCAGACGTACGTACCTGGAGAAGGCGGTCACATGAGCATTCCAAATCAAATTCCTGACGTGCAGATCTGCTTGAGATCAGATTGCATGATCGCGGAGGTTTGCTTCGGTTGAAAATGTTCAGTCCTCATCCCTGACCGCACCAAATTGGAAAGTGGCACACCCTGTCCAGATCATAGATGTATTAAGTAGTTCACCGATGTGTCTAAAACAGAACAGGGTGTTGATGTAGGTGTGTTTGGACACAAAACCAGAATTTCGATCGCAATGGTAGTCTCGTCCAGCGTTTTCCGAGCTGAGCTCCACGCCATTGAGGTCTGCGCCGGGGTAATCGTAGAAACGGGACTTCGCGGTACCTACATTGCTATGTTCTCAGACAGCCAAGCAGCTATAAGGGCGCTCTGCTCACATAAGGTCTGTTCAAAACTGGTGAAGGAACTCCTCTACGAACTCCTCTAACTGTTGGCAACCAAAAACCGAGTCTTCTTGTGTTGGGTGCCAGGCCACCAGAGCATTGAGGGAAACAAGACTGCGGAAGAACTTGCTGGACAACGATAATCCAGTCGCTTTCATGGACCTGAGCCTTACTGTGGCTTTGGGCTGGCCTCGGCCAAACTGCGGATCACAGATTGGTCTGCACTGTTATGTCAGCAGTACTGGAATAACCCTCCAGGGCTGCATCAATGAAAGGAGCAGATAATGCCCTTCAGTCACAAGGGAAAGGGAACTACTCAAATGAGTGTGTGAAATGCTTTTCCGATTTCGAAATATATGGTGAACTGCCACTGTTTAATTTGATAAAAGCTTTCGACAAATACCGTGTCTCGTACACGTCGTGTGATATTAGCATATGGCGGCTTTCAAACGACGCTGCGCCGTTCGATACAATATTTTTTCGGCTGAGCTTTTCCCGAAATCAAAACAGCATTTCACACGGCTACATTCAATTTTGCACGTAAATTGTTTTATCGAATAGTCTTAGTTGTAAAAATATAGCGCGTGTGCCTAAAATGCTTTCGTGGCTTTGAGAATACCACACAACAGAGTCGCGCACAACATGTGTGCTTGAAATGCATACGAGCTTTACCGAATCGCAGTGGCAAGTGTCCTATGTACACGAGAAACCATATTTCTCGATTGCATGATTTTCTCGAACTAGCTCCGTGTGAACATCTTCATACAGTGTATACTGCCACTGTTTGATTCGATAAAAGCTTCCGTCAAATATCGTGTATCGTGCACGTCGTGTGAAAGCAGCCGTACATGGTAAACTGCCACTGTTTAGAGCCCGCGCAGACGGCAAACTTTTTAGTCTGCAGAAAAACTAAATAGTTTAGTCAGAAAAATAGAACACACGGCGGCTTTTGAGACCGCGCACACAGCACACTAAACTATTTAGTAATCGTTGTGTGCGCGGTCTCATAAAACACCGTGTGTTCTATTTTTCTGACTAAACTATTTAGTTTTTTTTTGCGAACTAAAAAGTTTACCGTCTGCGCGAGCTCTTAATTCGATAAAAGCTTCCGACAAATAACGTGTCTCGTACACGTGTACGGATTCGTTAAACGTTATTTGACGAAAGCTTTTATCTAATCAAACAGTGGTAATGTGAATGTACAATACATTGTATGAAGACGTTCATACAAATCATGTAATCGAGAAATATGGTTTCTCGTATGCTTACGACACTTGCCACTGCGATTCGGTTAAGGCTCGTATGCATTCTAGACGCACATGGTGTGCGCGAGTCTGTTATTTGATATTCTTAAAAGCTCGGAAGCATGTTAGGCACATGCGCCATCATTTCACAGCGGAGGAGACTATTCTATTAAACCTATGTGGAAAATTGAGTTTCGCCGTGTGAAATGCTGTTTCGATTCCGAGAAAAGCTCATCCGAGAAAATATCGTATCAAACGGCGTCGTGTGAAAGCAGCCTACATGTGCCTGAAATGCATTTGCCGAATCGTAGCGGCAAGTGTGGTATGTATTGTACATACACGAAAAATCAAAAGCTTCCGTCAAATAACGTGTAACGTAGACGTCGTGTGAAAGCGGCCTTCGTGTCTATTTTTGATCCACACACCCGGAAATCATCGAGCTCCTCAAACCATTGGCCAATTTACATACTTAATGTGTATACAAGTAGATTGCCCAATGTTGTTTACAAGACATTTCTTATCTAAACAAAACAACAAAAATATTTTCGTCAATTTTTGTTGGGATGGTGTCGGAGATAAATGTGAATGATCCAACTGAACTGTCGGGACAGCCAGGGCGCCCCTTGCGTCACTACAAAAATAGTAAACAAAAACAAGATTGACGAATTTATGGGAAAATTCTCAATGCATGTCTGCAAAGTCTGGATTTTCGTCTATGGCCTTGGGGCTTGGGTTGGCTTACTCGACGCACGTCATAGAGTTGAGTGAGCGTGAGCCCAACCCTTTTGATATTGCACAGAGGGACCTTGGTTCTCTCCACTCTGGTCATTGACCAAAATTCAGGTGGATTACTTCGTCCCAAGAAAAAATATTATCTATTGCCCAATTTTTGCCTAATCTACAAGCGCGTTAAGTTAAAAAATACGCGCGTTCGTCTCACCCGGTCTCAAATCCACTCCCATACAAAACGACTGAACGGTCCTTGATCCAGGTCTCGTATGGAATCTTATCGTATCAACGCTGAAAGGAATTGGTTGAAAATAAACATGTTTCTCGGTAATTCTACTCTGCGATCTAGAGAATCGAGGTTCGATCCTCGGCGCGAACAAAAAAAAACTGCCTGTGACAGCCTACCAACAGATAATTCGCGACGGTGGCGAATTGCGGGCTCAGTATAGAAAGGTATAGAGCGAGAAGTTGACGTTCAACCAATTCACTTTCAACTCTGATCCAGATGTGATCAAATACGAGACCTTGATCATAGACCGCTCAGTCGTTTTGTGTGGGGATTTAGCTTTTGTTCGGGTGAAAAGAACACTTTTCAAAATTTTGGATTGAAAACATAAACAGTCCATTCCATACATATCGCGAAGACGTGAGTTTCTTGATGAGCGTCGCACGTCTCGCTGAGAAAATGCTGAAGGGCTCTCATTAATTTTTTTTCCATGGGTGGAAATTTCCACGCTTGTTGATTGCTGTGCTGCGTACGAACGTTTCGATAGTAGACGATGTCGCAGTCACGTAGGCATGAAGTGTACAGTCTGTTGTACGCATGGGGAAAATGTGCGAACAAACATGCAACGGAATCCCTTCGTTCAATTGTACTCGTATACTACCCTAATACCTGTACGTAACAAGGACTTCGTGATAGAACGGGCAGTTGGGAATTCTCAGGCTTTTCATTCATTGTCGTTCCGTTTTCTTACGAGGATGTTTTGTGTGCATCCTTAGGAAATTATGGACTTGCTTCGTTCTGTTCTATTGACCGACTTTACTTTAATAGCAGTTGTCCCTTCTCTTTAAGGATTCTGGGAAAACTTGAAATGCATTGAATTGGATTGATT
The DNA here is from genome assembly GCA_964017055.1 of Chloromyia formosa. Classification (NCBI taxonomy): domain Eukaryota; kingdom Metazoa; phylum Arthropoda; class Insecta; order Diptera; family Stratiomyidae; genus Chloromyia; species Chloromyia formosa. The sequence goes on along the minus strand of OZ024813.1, from coordinate 29,894,051 downwards.
GTTATCACAAATGAACGCGGAGGGTTGCTGTAATTTTGGTGTTGCTTATAGTTTTTCTCTCGTAAGAGTATGAGAGAAATTTTTTTCTCTGATATTTAATGGTCCGAGGAATGAATGGGGGAAAAATTATGGTAATTATTACATACTTGTGAAACTCTTGAGAAATGTTTATAGATTTAAGATGGATGGTTACAGCATAAAAAGAAAAAAAAAAGAACACAAATTTTCCATGGGAGAATATAATTTTAAAGTGTAACTTTTATAGCGTCGACACTTCAATTGGTAGTGAATCGAAAAAAAAAACAATTTGGCTTTACTACCAGGTACCAGAGGCGGCGTTAGCGTCGCTTCGATACTATGTATATCATACATTTGCACTGTACATACATACTATATATTACACAACGCGAAAAGAATTTGAACTGATACTCAGTAGTTTGGTGATTAGCGAGCGGGACTTGTAAGCCATTGGTCAAGAAGGGTTCGATTATCGAAGCTACCGAGGTACTTTTAACCCTATGGTGTTGACATGATCACATTCTTGGACACGAAGTGAAATCTAGGAAATACGGGCGTTGTTTGAATCGGGGTGATGAAGCCTATGCAATCCAGTGTTGTTTAAGGCTTTTTTGTAATGCTATGGTGTTGACATCAGCACATTCTTGGACATGGAGTGAATCGGAATGATGAGGCCAATGCAATGGAGTGTTGTTGAAGGCATCTTTAACCCTATGGTGCTAAGATGAGCACTTTCTTGAACATGAAGTAAAATCTAGGAAATACGAGAATCATGTGAATCGACGTGATGAGGCGAATGGCCTGGAGTACTTTTGAAAGCATTTTGAGTTCTTCGGACAAAAAAAAGGCCTTCTTGGCAATGAAGTACAATCTAATCAATATGGGTATCATGTTAATTGGGGTGATTAGGCGGATATTCTACAATAGAATGGTGATGTCAAATAAAAATCGACAGTTTTAATGCTCAATCTATTGTTGGACTATTGACAACGTATCTGCCACCATCTCCATGGTTTAGGGGAAGAAGGTGGAAAGCAAAATCTGAAAGTTACACTTTTTTATTCGAATTTTTATTTACGATAAGCCTAAGAGGGACTACACACCTTCAGTTTATCACGTGTGACATCATGTCTGAACAATAATCCGTGTGAACTACGCAGTTTTGGGAGATTTTTACGCAGATCTGAGATCTGTGCATTTGAACTCTGTTTTGCAACGATAATCTGCGCAGATTACACAGTTTATCGTTCAGTTTTATATATTATATATATTTAGCACAGATATCTGCTCAGATAAACTGTAGGTCTGTAGTCCCCCAAACAGGACGAACACAGTTCCATATTTAAGATCTCTTCGTCGAAAGAAAAAGTCTATGGGACAATGTGACAATTTTCTTCAGATTTGTCTGAAGTTCCTTAAGCCATTCGCTTGACGATTCATTTTCCTCAATCGATGCTCTGAGATTTCCTGCTTGTGGCTTAAGATACTCCACACACATAGTTCGAGTTCATTTTCGGCAATGTGTGGCCCGGCTTATATGTACTGACGCTGCATTCTATCACATCATGTGCACTGAAATGTCGATAAGTATCAAAGAGGGAGGAGCGAAAGTGACCCGGCGTATCGCGTCATTGGGACGTCCATATGCATTAAGCCTCCATCAAACCAACGTGAATAAATAGCAGCGAATAAATCCGCCGCCGAATTATTCGCTGCGGACTCGCAATTATGTTCACACCGATGCGATTTATTCGCTATTAAAATTCGAGCAAAACTTCAGTGATAGAGTCGCATTTTCTAAAATTTCATTTGACAACTCTCATCACTTTGATTTTGTCAAATTTCATTTGACAACTCCCATCACTTTGATTTTGTCTTCTTCTTATTTTGGTAAGTATTGCCAACTGTTAGATATTCAATGCATGAATTGACTCTTGAGATCCATGCTGTTTTATTCAGTCATGATCCAGGTCTGAATGAATCGAATGCGTCTGTTGATATGGTTTTCAAGTCAACAACATGCGGTTGGAGGCGTTTGTTCACGATGAGTGCAACTCCAAACTTCTTGTCTTTCTGTAGATGGTTTACCGCTTTTGAAAATTGTGTGCGATTTTATTTCCTGGCCTGTTGTAGGAGGGCCTCTTCGGCCCCCCGGTCCAATCAGGGAGCATACATTCCATGATCCAAAAGAATAATCAGTTAAACATTTGCGTGTGATCGTCGTTGTTGATCCGTCCAATCCAAGAATTTTTCTTCCTCCCGATTTTTTGACATAGAGTGATTTATATGATGACGGGTTGTCAGTCGAATGTCCCTGCCTCGATAATACTTGCTTCAGGTAATTCGTGACGTGCTAGATAGAATTCACACAACTATGTTGCCGGGTCTGGCTACGTAATTGGTGCAACCCTACGTACTTAAGACGCTTTGGTGTAAATCGGCCAATCAGGCAATACAACTATCTTATTGCCTTAAATAATTGTTTTACTAAGAGGAACTTGGTTAGTTTCGGTATAATATCCGTTTCAGAGGGAGAGGAGTCCACGTGGAGGATATTTTTTTTTCTTCAAAAATTTTTTTTTCTTTCAACAATGGTTTATCTCACAACTGTTTCTCTCTCAACTGTTTCTCTCACAACCGTTTCTCTCACAACTGTTTCTCCCACAACCATTCCTCTCCAAACGTTTGTCTCACAATTGTTTCTCTCACAACTGTTTCTCTCACAACTGTTTCTCTCACAACCGTTTCTCCCTCAACTGTTTCTCTCACAACTGCTTCTCTAACAACCGTTTCTTACAATCGTTCCTCTCACAACCACTTCTCTCACACTTTTTGTAAGTTTCAAGACCCAATAAACCTAGATACTTTTAAGAAAAATCGTTGGCCATTTTTCACAAGAGCCGCTTAACTAAAGTCGTACCACCTTTTTTTTTTACAACCGATTCCACAGCCGTCTGTTTTTCACAACCGTTTTTTTCCCACAACTTTTTTTTCTTGTAGCATTATTTTTCTCGCAATTGCTTTTTTCAACAACCGTTTTTCCAGCAACCATTTTTCCGTTTTCTTTCTCAACAACCGGGTTTTCGATCGTTTTTTTCAACGGTTTTTTTTTTACTTTAAATTGTATCGTTTTTCGTTGCATTTTGCTCGGACATATTTTTTTTTCGATAGATTCTATTTTGCGTCGATAAATTGTTTTTTATACTCTAGACTTTATAAAGTACAAGGTATATGGACGAAAATATGTAACACCTTAAAGGAGCCTCTGTAGGTACGACAATGCATACATATGTTTTTTTTTTCCTTTGCCGATACCGAGAGTCGGATAATGAAAATAAAATGCTTTCGTTCCATTTAATGATCATAAATGAACCGAAAGCGTTTTATTTTCAATTATCCGATTCTCGGTTCTCCATCCGTTCTAGAGATCCTATAGTAGGACCAACGAATGGCAAAAATTGACGCTTACCCCTTTTTAATAGCCATACACGAGAAACTCAGACTCACCTTTAAGCCAAGGCTGGTTTTCACTACCAGGGGCACAGATAGCACGAGTGCTTAGGTGCCTCAAGGAGCTGCGATTTTTTTTTCAAGCTCCGAAAAGAGTACCTGTGGATGTGGATTAGTTTTATCTTCTGAAATGGGTTAGTGTAAAATTTCTTGGAGGAATCATTTCACGCATGCATATCTTGCTTGAAACAGTGTCAGATCCACGAGCTGCTCAAGTTTCCTGCCCTACAACGAAAGGGTGACCTATGTTCAGACATGCTCTGCAAGTAGTTTTCTGACCAAGCACAGGTCAAGGCGACGTTTTTTTTTGTAATCCAGACTTCCCGTTTTTCAAAAAGGGTTGTCTTAATCGAAAATTTAAAACTTGCCGAAGTTTCCGGGCAAACTCAATAGGCCTCCACGATTCGGACCATAGATAGGTCGGCAGAGATTCTGAGGGTCAACAGATTTGCTACCTACGAAGAATTCGATGGCGTTCAGTTGAGTTCCTGCCGCTTTCTCAAAAGGGCCTTAGATCGATAATTCATTCCCAGAATACATAAACCCTACGTAGCATCGTTGTTTGTTTCCAGCACCTTCCGAGAGTGGAGGGGAAAAGATTTGTAAGGAGGTTCCTTCCTCGGTTCCAAAAGATTTGAAAATGTACTTTAACGATTCTGGATGTCCAAGGGACGTTTGTTTTGATCCCCGGGACCTACAAAAGGTACACAGAGTTATGATGGTATGTATTTTTTTTTTATATATGTGACTAGAAACGTGTTTCCTATTTGTTAATGTACGAGTTCGGGGGGCAAAAACTCCTCTTCCATAGTCCTCCGCGTGGGCGCCCCCTGGAACGGCAGTGGTCACTGACCATTGCCAACCAACGTCAAGCCGCCAGTGATGGCGGTGCGATGATTTGGTTGAGGTACCCCTGTGGTGTGGGGTGTGAAAAAAATACCACGGCCTTTCCCTTTGAGGGCCTGTCGTTAAAACCGACAATCAAAGGACAGGATGTGTATGCCAGCAACTTGCACTATCCGAAATCTTTATATGCTAACGAAACGTCAACTATGCCTCGGATAAGGACTGACTCAACGGTTACGACTTTTGGCTATCGTACAATGACAAAGATTGGATTCTGGAATGTGCGTACTCTCCTGGACAATGGATCAGAAGGTCCCCAGAACGCACGATTTCTTCAATTAGAGAGTGAATTTCTGAGGTACAAATTAAATATCTTAGGAGTTAGTGAGATAAGATGGTGGAACAGCGGAGAATTCATCTCTCCAACGGGCAGCACTGTAATGTTGTACTCCGGTAAAGCTACCGGTAGTCGTCGTGAGTCAGGTGTGGGGCTCCTTTTAACCAGAGCCGCGCGAAACTGTCTCTTATCCTGGGAACCGGTCTCTGACAGGGTCTTGACCGCCAGGTTCCGGACCAAAATGAGGAACATCTCAATAATACAATGTTATGCCCCTACTGAACCCGACAATGTCTTGGCAAAAGACTCCTTCTACGAAGAACTAAACGCCGTTCAGAGCAGAACACCTAAAGGTGACATTATAATGGTTATGGGTGATTTGAATGCGAAAGTTGGCGCCGATAACTATGGGCTCAGACATGTGATGGGGAGACACGGTCTTGGTGATCGTAATGACAACGGTGAAAGATTTGTAGAGTTCTGCAACTTTCACAGTCTCTTCATCGGTGGTACTATGTTTGAGCATAAGGACCACCACAAAATCAGTTGGTCCTCTGTTGATCGGCGCAGAACACAAAATCAGATCGACCATTTTGCCATTAGTAAAAGATTCAAGAGTTGCCTCCTGGACGTGCGAAACAAGAAGGGTGCCGATATTGGGATGGGAAGAGACCATTATCTTATGATCGCTAATGTTCGATTGCGTATTGCAGCCGTGCGCCGCCCCAGCGACGAAAGATCCAGGCCCCGCAAATTCAACACCGCTCGACTAAAAAATCCAGCTGTCTTACAACAATATAATGACCATCTTGCGCAAAAAGCGGCTGAGATAACTAGTCACCCAGATAGTGACATAAACGAAAACTGGGATGCCATAAAAAATGCGTACATTGATAGCGCAAATACCATCCTTGGCCCAAACCCGGATTGCCGGAATAAGCCCTGGATGTCCGACGCTTCATGGCAGCGGATTGTTGAAAGAAAGGAGCTGAAAGTTCGTTTGGCTGCAGCTTCAGACGACAATCGAAGCAGCATCGAACTCCTTTACCGTCAGAAAGCTCGAGAAGTTCAGCGTAGTGTGCGACGCGATAAAAGAGTTTATGCCAATTCTCTTTTAGCGTCAGCAGAAGAAGCCGCTAGAAGTAACAACTTAAACGCCGTATACGGTGTCATCAAGGAGTTTACAGGTGGTCGTAACTCCTGCCAACATCCGGTGAAAGATAGTGATGGAAAGCTACTTATCTTGGAAGAAGATCAAATGAGGCGGTGGAAAGAACACTTCGCCGCGGTTTTGAACCGTGTAACCTCTGGTGAAGTTCCCCCTCATATAGATAATTTAGCTAACCATCAAAATGTGCGTATACGGTCCACTGCCCCGACTAAAGAGGAAATAGTCACTGCAATTATTGCACTAAAACGAGGAAAGGCCGCCGGACTTGACGGCATCCCTGCCGAACTTTATCAAGCAGCGCCAAGCGTAACTGCCGATTTGCTGCACCCACTTGTTGATAAAGCGTGGAATACAGAGACCTTTCCCACTGAGTGGAAGGAAGGTTTGATCATCAAACTTCCAAAGAAGGGTAGCCTCACAGACTGTAATAATTGGAGAGGCATTTGTGTGCTTCCTGCCGTTGCCAAGATAATAGCTAAAATCGTCCTGGAGAGACTAAAGGCCCACTTAGAAAGCACAATTGATGAAGAGCAGGCTGGCTTTCGATCCGGATTCTCCTGTGTCGATCACATTAACACCTTGCGAATCATCATCGAGCAATGCGCTGAATACGATTCTCCGCTTCACTTGCTTTTCATCGATTTCGAAAAGGCTTTCGATAGTGTGAACCGGGATTCTATATGGGCGGCCTTGCGCAGGAGAGGCATCCCTGAGAAGCTTGTGGCTATTATTAAGGCAACCTATGACGGCGCGAAATGTCGCGTTCTGCATAAAGGTAAGGTGTCGGGGGACTTTGAGATTCGCAGTGGAGTTCGGCAGGGGTGCATCCTCTCACCGATCCTATTCCTCATTGTGATCGGCGATGTGTTGCATGCAGCCATATCCGGACTCGACAGAGGAATTCAATGGACTTTGACATCTTATCTACAACATCTTGACTACGCTGACGACATATGCCTACTCTCCCACAAAATCATGGATCTGTCCGCAATGGCGTTAGATCTCGAGAGGGAGGCAAGCAAGGTTGGGCTAAAGATTAATACCAACAAGACCAAGGTTCTTAGCCCGCCGTTGCGAAAAAGAAATCCGACACCTATTGCCATCAATATTAATGGGCAGCCTGTGGAGAAGGTGGACAACTTCGTCTACCTGGGTAGCATCATTGCCGAAAATGGGGGTACGGAGCAGGACATCGCTCGTCGTATCAACCAGGCTAAACGCGCATACGGCATGCTGTCCAAAATCTGGCAGAGCAGTTATCTCAGCATCAAGACCAAGCTGGGCCTGTTTCGCTCCCTGGTACTATCAGTGCTTTTGTATGGGAGCAGTACATGGAAAGTTTCCGTAGGAGTTACCAGAAAGCTGCAAGTTTTCGTCAACTCATGTCTTCGTCGAATTTTAAGAATTTTCTGGCCCGAAACAATATCAAATGAAGAGCTAAGTCGGCGTACGGGTCAGATGCCAATCGACGAATTGATACGCAGGCGAAAATGGCAGTGGATAGGTCACACATTGCGGAAGAGTGATAACTGCATTGCTATGCATGCCATGAAATGGAACCCCATTTCCAACCAAGGCCGACCAAGAGGGGGTCCTCGAATCACATGGCGTCGATCTGTGGCAAAGGAGTGTCAGGTACTGGGTAAGTCTTTTGGGGAGTTGCGCCCCATTGCCCAGAACAGAGTACGATGGCGCGCAGGAGTAGTTGACGCGCTATGCCCCGCTAGGGGTTAAGGCAAAGTAGTAGTAGTAGTAATGTACGAGTTGAGAATCTACGCCGTCCTCGGTGTGACCGCCAAGTGAGCGTCCGATTTTACACCACAAGTTTCGTCGACAGTCGTGCTGTGAGCTCTTTCTCTAGCTTTGTGCCCAGTGGAGAATTCAGAAAAACATGGAGCGTCACTAAGCTCTAAAGATACCAATCATATGTCTTCGACACATGACCCAGACATGGTTAAGGTATCTTCCCCCTCACATGGAAATTCTCATTCATAATAGCAATCACGTTTCCCAGAATGCGTCCCCTTTGCTAACCGCTAATTAGCACGTCTTAAAAATGTCGCGGAATTTTAATTTACAGAACATGCACACATTGTTTAGTGATAACACTGATCCAATTATTTGCGCAAAATTCATAATCCAATTAACCAGAGATCATTCAAACAAATCGTTTCGTTGTTTTAATGTTATGAAAAGGTATTCACACGATGGATTTATTTATTTTTCGAAATTCTTGCGAAATAACGAATGTGTTGACAAGAGCAAACGTTCATCGCTTATTTTACCGAGTATTTTTGGAATTACACCGCCGGCTGATAGTGGCGTGACACATACTTGTACATTGCACAATCAAAAACAATAATTTCGCCCTCGCGCTAATTCTCTAGCCTCCTTTGTTTTTGTCAGGAGATTAGGTGTGAATTTATGCAAACTTGTTGATTCGTTTTCAAGCCGCCCGCCGTGTAACGTACACCTTGGACTTGTTTCTTTCACCCCCAATCAATACTGATTACTGAAAATCTCATTATTAGAAACGCAGTCGCGCTCCAGTAAATGGTCTCCTCGATAATCGGCCGAGGCCTTTTCTGTGTGCTGTGGGAGTCAACGAGGATTATAGGCCCAAGCGGAAGCCTCAAGCTCTGTTTGGATCGTACCTATTTGTATTCCGCTGTATGCCCGCAGAAAAATCGATACAATAACACTTCTTCTGGGCGATACACAATCCAAGATAATTTGTCTGTCCATAATCGGCTCACGATATAATTATTATAATTTATTGATCGGTCTTGGATGATGAGTTCTTCGACGTAATTCGCTTTTATGTTGATGGAGTTTGGAAAATTGTGGATAACGAAAAGTAGCAGATGGAGGTGTTTGGAGAATAGGTTTGTAGTAAACCTTTCAAATTAAACATTTCCAATTGCAGGCTTTCTATAGCCCTAATAGTTGCAGCAGTGTGAATTCTGGCGCAACCGTTAATTTGGAGAGCAGTTAATTTAAACTAAACTAGTGGAGCTGTTAATTTGGAGAGCTGCTAACCTGGCAAGCTGTTCATTTAGGAAGCAGTTAATTTTAAAAACTGTTATGCTATTAATCTGGAACATAATCTCTTCCATAACGTTAAAAGCAAGTTGCTAATGCCAAAAGTTATTAGCTGCTAAAAAAGGAAAAATTTTGCTAATAGTAAACCCATCTCTAGTACAATGTTTTCCAATGAAAAATTTCGCCACATCATAAAACGCCAAAACTCCGTCGCAGACCGCTTTCCAAGTCAACTCGATCCGATTTCGAAGACGGTCAAATGTATTTCCTATTTAGTAGTAGTGCTTAAATACTAATGAGTCCCCGTATCGTAACCAATTGTTCACAAGGGCCCAGAGTCGGAATCATTTACATAAGGCGTAAAGACCGTGTCCACAGAGATCTAGAGAAATGGCACATCCCTGCCTGACAACGAAGCAAAAGCTGTTGCTGCGGGATAAGCTCCAGTCAGGAGATTCCTTTATTTTGTGTACCTCAAGGTAGAGTTTAATTCATACGGGCACAGAATGCCGGTGTCCCTGAAATCCGGACCTACAGTGCATTATAGCCGACAGAGACAGTTCCCCCCCCCCCCCCCCCCACTCTTACTTAATTCCATTTTCAATCGTTTGTAGTGTCGTCTAGGAGGGGGATTGGAGCGGATGGAACTCAAATGGACCTTAAATTGCTTTTAAATCCCGAAATGGGCCCCAGTAGATTTCTTTTCAGCCCACATTAAGGGCCGTTGTCCATGGGCGGTTTTTCCAGCTCTGTAGCTCGGTATTTTGTTATTGCAAACCCCTTTTTGATGCCGTGTCGATGAGACTGATGTTTAGTAAAGGCTGGCACTTTCATTATCAGGCACGCATAGCACGATGGCTCATCGAGGACAGATTAGACAGATATAGTACCCGCCAGGATATACCTATTCCATTGAAAATATTATTTACTGAACCAGCCGCGGAACTGGCAATGAATCAACAAAGCCTTAACGGGCTCGTGTCCCTTAGGTCTTCCAAGTGGATGAAGAATAAGTCCCTCCGAAAGATGCTCATACTCACGGCCGAGGCAGGACAGGAGCACAGAACGGGAAACCTATTCTCGACCTTGTCAGTATCCAGCCTCTAGCATGCTCTACAATGGGACAGTGTCCAGTAATATTATTAACAACCACTTCTATGTGCTTCCTATTCAGCGTTAACGGAGCGACCAGGGCCCGCTTTGGGACACATCACGTTCGATGTCTGACACGTACTGTCCTCAGTCCATTTAACGCTAGCTTTATTTGTTGAGTTATGCGTTATACTTATCTTGCAGATTGCAGTAGGCATTCCGATATCTTAACGACCATCGTCAATTGTGCCAGCCGTGCAAGCCCATCAGCCTCACAATTGCCAGCATTACCACTGTGGCTTGGAATCCAACACAAGATAATTTTAAAGTAACACCCCATTTCAACAACTGTCCGCGATGTCGGCAGATAAAATTCATTAATAAACGAAATTCATTCATAAACTAGCCTCCGTCCCTACACTTTAATGGTGGTCCCCGATTCATCTTCAGCACGCTTCGGAAGTTGGCGATCAATTTGCCCTCAACCAATCTTCCGTTTTCCAAAGAAACACACCCATAAATATCGCTCGGTCGATCACCGCCAGCTCAAGTCACCCCCTAACCGCATCTGCGTAAGAAAGGGATGAATGACACCCACCGCTGACCTTCGGTCTCTTGGGAATCATCGGCGATTCCTCAACCTACCTCTGTCTTTTAGCACTCAATTGCCCTAACCCCTTGTGGGGCATAGCGCGTCAACTGTTCCATGTGGCCCAGTTGGCGTTTCGTTGGCATAAACTGGTTTCAGAGAATGAAGTTGCCAGCATGCACCTCCTGCACATCCATGGCCACAAATGTCGTCGTGGATGGGGCTCGAACCCGAAACGCCGGTAGTCAAACATGAGACTGATGCCTCAACACACTGCGCTACCGGTCGGCATACTAGGTCTCTCCGGTAAACCGGCGCAATAAGGTTTGCGGACCACTCAAATGAAGCCTTCTGCTCCTCCGTCTTTTCCTCTACTGGGATATTCTTAAAATAGTATCTGACACAATAAGCGTTGCGGGGCAGGTGCTTCCGATTACAGCCAAACCGGCAGCGGCCAGGCTCATTGTCCAAAGCCGCAGTTCATAGCGGAGCCCCACTCACGGAAGCTCTTTACGAAATCATACCGTTGGTGCCTAGTACTACTGAATACGATAGGCAGGCACATTGTGAACGATTTTCTGCCGGGGACCAGATTTAGATTTAACCATATGAGGTTCGTGCCATATCCGCCTGTTGACGACTAGTACTGGGCGGTTGGATTGGATGTGGAAGTGCGCCCACCCAGACGGTCAGGGTTCTTCGTCAACCCGAACGCGACACCAGGGGACTTACCACCCTCTCCGGTTGGTTTCCTATTCGCACTGATATCTGAGATTAGCGTTCCGCGACGGAAAAGTATTGTAATACGAAACATAATTTCTTACAAAGTGACGAGAACAGCTGTACGATGGAAGACGGCCAAGCAGACAAACACAAAATACTAGTCACGGACGAAAACACGTACAGGAAAACCGTCCTGCCTCGTAACGTTCAATTTCGCAACAACTTATTGAAGCCTCCACGAAGATGGGGCGCCTGTTAAATCCCCATTCTTCTACCTTTTGTTTTGTTTTCACCGTCACACCTACTACACTATTCGTCAGGGATTTGATTTCAATTAGAAAAACAAATCCACGACAGAAACAAGTGTTTCGTGGCCACTTAACAAATCAAAGTTAACGGAGCGGAATTCCAGTTGTACACAACAACATTACTAGATAAAAATTACGTGAAAACTGATTGATAGACCAGTGGCCGTACGCTGTGGAAATTGTATATCACAAAAGCACTGGGAAAAATATTGAGAAAAAGGAAAGGAATATTTTTGGTCGATAGCGAAGGTCTCAGTTTAGTGCCTAAGTGACGTGAGCTTTTATACTATTACCCAACTGATACAAGGACTTCCCCTGGAACGTTTAAGTCCCCCCCCCCAAGTTGTTTCAACTTTTTCCAAATTTGTTTACATTTCTTCCGATTTATTTAAACCTTTTCCAAAATCGTAAGTCTTTCCTAAATCGATTAAAGCTTTTGCCAAATCGTTAAAAGACTCCCTCTCCCCCCTTCTCAAATCGCCAAATCGTTTTCCAAAACGGGACAAAACGTTTTCCAAATTGTTGAAATTTGTTTCCCCTCGTTTGATCTATGCTATCTTTCAGATGGCTTAACTAGGATCAAAGTGTGCTGGCTCATAATCCACGGTCATACTGGCTGGCCTAGCCGGGACATGAGCCACCGAGTCAGATTTCACTTTGGTCAAAAATATTTTTGCGGCTCGACAAAGCTGTGGTTCGCAACTTATGTCCCCCCGAGGGTTTTAAATCTTTTCTCAAATCGCCAAGTCTTTTCATAAAAATGGAAAACCTTTTTCCAAATTATTGAAATTTTTCTCGAATTAATTCACAATTTTTCCTCGATTGAGTACCTTTTCCCAAATCATCAGGTCTTTTTCCAAAATGTTTGAAATTTTTCTCCAATTAATTTCTGATTTTTCCCGATTGTTTTAAACCATTTCCCAAATCGGCAAATTCTTTTCCAAATCGATTCCACCTTTTTCCAAAACATTTGAACTTTTCCCCAATTAATTTCCTGATTTTTCACGATTGATTTAAACCATTTCCCAAATCGTCAAATCTTTTTCCAAATTGGCAAGTCTTTTTCCAAAACATTTGAACTTTTTCCCTAATTAATTTCTCGTTTTTTTTTTCGTTTGATTTGAACCATTTCCCAAATCGACAGATCTATTGATCTTTTGCCAAATAATTTCAACTTTTTTACAATTTATGATTTTTTCCCCTTTTTTTTTAAGTCGTTTGAACCTTTTACCAAATCGTTTGAACTTCTTCCCCATCGATTTAAAACTTTTTTCAAAACGTTTGATTTAATTTTTTTACATGCGAATTGTGCGGAAAAGTGGCCTGCTTCAGATAAGTATCTCTTGTTGTATAAGATTTGTTGTTGGAAATAGTATTTTTCCAAAATTAAAAAAACCAGTCCGAAGCATATTTACCCTAGACTTGTACAGACCTAGTGGTGATACCAAAAGTACCAATTGGTAACAACCATAAGCATTAAAATTGAGTTTCCCATATGGCCAGTTTATAGGGGAGGTTGCAGCAATCATTCAGGAGGATCTTGATCAATTAACTAACCCATTCTACAAATATTTGTCGAATTTTTCAAGTCGCTAGCTTCATTCTATCGAAAGTTATTGCTTATTTGAAGTTTCACTTGTAGGGGAGGTAGGGGTTCTTTGGGTCGGATCTTGCCCATCATTACCACCAACAAATAAGATCATGCTACAAATATTTAAACAAAATTTCAAGTTTCTAGCTTCACTTCATCGAAAGTTATCGCTTATTTGAAGTTTCATTTCAAGGGGAGGTAGGGGTTTCTTATGTCGGATCTCACCCATTTTGAATACCAACTAACCCAATCTCACTTCAAACATTTGACCATAATTTCAAGTCGCTGGCTTGATTCTGTCAAAAGTTATCGCTTATTTGAAGTTGCATTTGTAGGGGTTGCTTGGGTCGGATCTTACCCATTTTCAATACCAATCAAGTAGATCCTACTAGCAACATTTTGTCAAATTTTCAACTCGCTAGTGTTATTCTATCGAAAGTTATCGTAATTAAAAGAATATTTAATTTTTTGATATTTATAGGGGAGGTAGGCGTTCCTTTTATCCGATTATGCCCAACTTACTAGAACTTAAGCATCTTCCTATTCCAAGGGTCACATGCCAAAAATCAGGTGTCTTCGTCAATTGGTTCAAGAGTTATAGACAAAAAACCCGAAAAGTAGGGCAGTACGGGGCTCTTTGTAAGAAAATTACCGTTAGTTTTCCACCGATCGGTTTTATTTTCGCAGGGAAGTAGAAGATTATCCTCACAAGCAATCTACCAAAGCTAGAGCTTTTTAGGTTTATTTAATCGGGAGTTATAGATACATTTAATTATTTTACATATATAGGGGAGGTAGGCGTTCTCTTGGCCTGATCGTGCCCATTTTCAATACCAACCAACTAGATTATACTTTCAACATTTTACCAAAATTTCAAGTTTCTAGCTTTATTCTATCGAAAGTTATCGTGCGAACGGACAGACAGACATGGCTTAATCGAATCAGGAGGTGATCCTGATCATTTATATATATACATTGCTATACCTCCGGAGCCTCCTTTAAGGTGTTACATATTTCCGTCGTGACAAAAACAATATACCCTATACTAAAAGTCTAGGGTATAAAAATGTCCTATGGCTCGAAAAATTGATTTGAGACCTCACTTCTTGTATACGGCAGTGTCTATTGGTTCTCCGTTGCTCGCACCGTAGTTCGATCGTGCACTGGCAGTATTGGGAAGAATTTGGCTATTGATGAGGCACGGTCCCCATTCATGGGGGTCGAAACCGTGCCGATTTTCCGGGCTTTTTCAAACTCCTTTGTTCTGCGTCAATTTTCTGGATTTCCCAGAGCAAAACGTGCACTCGGATCTCGGCTATTATTAGCGAAAACCTTCCAGGTTTAGAAAAAAATACATAAGTACAAGCATGTACCAAGAAAATCGAAGCATCTTAGAGCCTAGAACGAATTCATGTAATTTTCTTCGTTTCCTTTATAGTCCAGTTTGGAGAGCTTCAAACAACTGGGGCTCATTATCGAATCTTCAGGATTTTAATTCCAACCTACTTTGTGGTCCCTAATCGAACATATCCCCGCGACAGGACAAAGCTCGTCTCATCTCATTGGTGTCTCTGTCGGTGTCGTGGGGCTTTCTGAAAAGAATTTCTGTTCGTGTCGCCTTCCTCGTTCCAATTCGAATTCTCGCCAAAACATTCAAAGCCCGCAGCGCCACAACTAAAAACAGAAACACGCATTTTGCGTCGTATTTTCGTGCGTATCTCTGGTGCGACATTATCAATTCACCCAAAAAAATCTCATGCCAAGCAGGCAGTGATTGTTTTTTTACAGAACAAGAAGAGCATGCGGTTTTTCGTTCTTCTGTTTGTATTCGCGAATCAGATCGTCATGTCGTCCTGGTGTTGTGTTGTTTTCTTACTACACACACAAATACAAACCGCACCATGTGGCAACCACCGCGACCATTGATATCAGAACTGTGTAATAATAATCTCTACTGCGTAGTTAAACCTGAAATCTTTTTAATCTTTCGCCTCTGTAAATGCCGGCTTTAATGGCCGACTGACTTCGGACATGAATATATACATATTTTGTTGGCCTTGTGTCTGTGAAGGAGATGTAGGTACGAACGTATAACCATATTCGTAGCCATAGTCAATCCAGCTATAGAAGCCAAGCCAGCTTATGGGCTTCTTATGGCCCCAAATCTCTGAACATAGTACCAGTACGTAGTGGCGAAAAAAATGTAGGCATATAGCCCCCCCCCCCCCCCCCCCCCCATATACACTCACAATCTACAAAAAGCTGGTTCCACACTCGTTTGATATGAAAGTTCCAAACTTGGAGCATTTCCTCGGCAGCTGGTTTTTTTTTATTATTCAACTCCAATGCGAGTTCCAGTTCCACTTTGTGTTGTTTGTGGTGTTGTTTTGATTTGAATCGAAAATTCAAATGAAATTACTGGCTGTTCGGCTCCCCGCTTGCCGCGAGGCAATTTCAGTTGGTGGGTGTCGTCGTTCAAGCAAGTCAATCATTGTCGGTGGATAGCACTTGGGCTCATCGTGGCCGCTTTTTTTTTGTGGCTGGTATCTGAAATAATGAAAGCCAATAGTGTTGCCACTATTGGTGCTGGTTGCAAAATTGGTGAAAATATTAAGTTTTTGATCGATTTGCGGGCTTAAATTTGTCTTATTTTCCCGAACAGTCTTATTCTTACTTTTCTTATCAGTTTACAGCACGGACGGGATAGTCATCATCTGCTTCTGAAAGTTATCGCCTGCTTCGAAATCCTATCAGCTTTCACCGATATTCTCGTTACCAGCGTCCTGTCAATGCTTTCTAGGTCTACCGGCAGCTGCTTTTCTATGTTCTCCAAGTTTGAGATCTCTGGATTCGATTTGCAATTTTGAGCCCGTTGCACGGCCATAGTGTCGGAATTTGTTGCACTCAGTGTCCACCTGTGTCACTTTGTCGGCTCAATTGTCCGGGCCTAAACGCTTCTTCTCTGCTCCAAATGCGCCCAAAGAAAAAGGGTTTCTTTATGTCATCGCATTGCCGAATGAAAGATTTCCGATTGCACTTTATGTGCGTACAAATGATGTTCGATTATATCGATTAATCATTGGAACACTACAAATTCCCATTGTCACGAATCATACTATCACTATGTTATCTAATCTTCTTCATGCTGTTTTCTTTTTAAAGTTTTAGAGTCCAATGAGTCAGTACTGCTACCTTTTTATTTATGGTCGCCTCAATTGCTTAAATGTCTTCCGAGTCCGTCATGCGCGGTAGCAATTCTCTCCACTTCTCACATAATTATGTTTGCCATTTACTCTTTTGCCCTAACCCCTAGTGGGGGATAGCGCGTTAATAACTACTTTCATGTGGCTTTTGACGTTTCGTTAGCGTAAATTGTTTTTTTTTCGTACGATGCATGTTGCTAACATGGACCTCCTGTCCATTTGGCCACGTAACTGCGACAAGTCGGGAATGGTTGTGGCTTATTGTTACGCCCCACACCACAGGGGGTAGACAATACAAATATCTATGGCCACGACGGGATTCAAAACCGTAACTAAATGGTAGGAAATCAGGCTTACGCCTCAACGCACTGAACTACCGGCGCTGTCGTCCCGTTTAAAATTCTTATTTTATATTTTATCTTTTCAATTTTCCCACTTTCCTGTTGATCCATTTTCTTTCCCATTTTTCAATTTTCCTTTTTTTCCCCAATTTACAATAGGTACATTTCGCATTTTTAATTTTCCACTTTTCCAGTTCCCACTTTCCCATTTCCCCACTTTTCCAGTTCCCACTTTTCCATTTTCCATTTCCTCAGTTTTCCATTTCCAATTCCCAATTTTTCAGTTGCCAATTTTTCGGTTATCACTTTTGCAGTTGCCGCTTTGCAGTTGCTACTTTTCCAGTTCCCGACTTTTCCAGTTCTTCACTTTTCCAGTTTTACACTTTTCCAATTCTTTACTTTTCCAGGTGTCCACTGTTCCAGTTGTCCACGCTTCCAGCTTCCCGCTGTTCCAATTTCCCGCTGTTCCAGTTCCCCACTTTTCTAGTTCCCCATTCTTTCAGTTTCCCACTTTTCCATTTTCTATAGACCGGATGGGGCAACGTTTAGTATTTAACATGTTCGCCTTCTATTCATTGGGCCCCGGTTCAATTCCTACTGAATGCAGGTATTACATATTCATTTGGGGTAAATAATTCGGTTCAGTGTGTGTTTCTGATCGCACACCTCTGCACAAAACATACCGTCACGTTCTATTAAATGAAATGATGCTAACACATCACGGGGCGTTGGTCCAAAATTCCATTTTGAAAGTTCAATTCCAGTACACATCAACTCCCTGTGTCACGATTGTGCTACTCCCGCTGGCATGGACCGCGAGGTAGTACCTGAAGAGTGCACATCTGCCAGCGGACGAAATCGTGAAGCACATGGGCGACTCGGAAGAGGTTCATTAAAGTTGGGTGGAAGGGAACGTAAATTCAATTGGAGTGGACCTACAGCTTCCCCCTCCATACTTGACTGGTGATTATTCTTTCGATTGAACCGATTGAGAGGATTTTTGCCTAACACGTGTAGTCAGTATGTGCACGCGACCATGTTGTGGAGTCGGAGTCCGGTTGCGCAGAGAGCAAAGAAAACAGCATGGGGCATTCGCGAATGGTGACCTTCTTGTGTGGCGCTTGTGGTGGGATAGAGTGTGTGTGCATCGCGGAGATTATTTTGACCGTGGAAATCGACATAGGTTTACGTGTACCAACATATTCCGTGCATATTTCGACGGAGTTCGCACCTATCGATACAGTCTCGCATGGTACGGTTCAGTCCATGCTTATCGACGTAATCAACGCATATCGACACAGTCCGCATATAACGCTACAGTCTGTGTATATCGAAACAGTCCGCGCTTATCGACACAGTCCGGGCTTATTGGCACAATCTGTGAACAGTCCCCGCGGATACCGTTGTAGTCCGTGCATATCGACACAGTTCGCGCATATCGACATAGTCCTCGCCTATCGACACAGTTCGCGCCTATCGACACGGTTCGCGCCTATCGACACAGTCCGCGCCTATCGACACAATCCTCGCCTATCGACACAGTCCGCGCTATCGACATAGTCCTCGACACAGTTCGCGTCTATCGACACAGTCCCCGCCTATCGACACAGTCCGCTTATGTAGGAAGCAACTGAAATAACCTACAACGCTCCGTTTTGTCGTTCGCCGTAAATTTGCACTTAAGCTCCCTGTGAATGGTATTAAATTAAACTGCCACGCACTGTCTCCCAATTGTTTGTCGATATCAGCATCCGCGCCACATGCTCATATCACAACATGGCGGAATCCAGTCTCCTAAACAGGCGCCACATAGGGGGACGTTGATATGTGATCGACGTAGCATTAGCATTTGCATCCCGGTCGTACTACCCCCGCTGATGTTTTAAGGCACGAGGTAGCACCTGATGAGTAAGCCTTTAGTCAGCGGACGAAACCGGGATTGCTTGCTTTTCGTTTTCTTTGGCCATGGCTTACTTAAACGTATTAACAATTTATGTGAATGTTAGGCTGCGCGCACGTTGGGACACGTTCGCGTATGGCGTTCATGTGTTTTATGTCAAACGGTTTGAGTCTATGGTTTACAACCAAAGATGCGAATTTGTCGAATTGACAAATGCTCGGATGTTTTCGTATCACCAAATTAAGTTCATTATTATGGGTTACAGCCAATAATTTAGTATGAAATGTGTGTTAAGCGCATCCTACTACTCCCCAGTCGTTTGTTTTGCCACTCAATTCTTACCTTATTATCCATTTTAAAGCACAATAATGAACTCGATTTGCTGATACGACAATAGCCGAGCATTTGTCATATTGATAGATTCGCGTCTTTGGCTGGAAACCATAGACTCAAACCGTTTGACATGAAACACGCGAATGTGTGCCAACGTGCGCGCAGCCTTAATTTAAAGTTCATGGAAATTTCAAAGGGCGATTTGCTGTCACCGATGAAACATTAATCGCGTTTCTCCTACTTGGATTAGGTATGAGACGAAGTGGTGACCCCTAAAGGGTAGATCAAACATGAACCATTATATGTACTTCAGTCAAGTGCAAAAGATTTGAACACTCCGAAATCTGAGATAATTTACGATACGATCATTAATTTATTGTAAGTTGCAGGAACCAAGCCCAGGGAATTTTATCCCTTGTCAAAATCACAGCGAAATGAGACGTCTTCCTGTACATACATTCCCGAGCTGCCCGAACTCCGCTGAGCTGTCTGGGAAATGTGTCGCTAGCAGGACGTCAATAGCCTCCTTACTAGAGGACGTCCACATTCTATCGGGCTAAGGTAGCTAGGAGTTTATGGATTAGAGGCTAATACTTTACGAAGCCTGAAGGCTTGATTTGTCGATGCGTTCGCAAAACAATCTCCACGAGCATCGTTTCGCGTTCCTGACTTCCTTCTTGAATCTTCTAAGATGTTTTCTGTAAATACACCAGTCCGATTCGGCCCCGATGATTCGCCGTGTTAAAAGCCTTTCTGCACAAGAATCTAAATTCAGTTACCAGCGTTCTCCGTCTATTTAAATAACTTGTAGGTCGTTTCAAGAAACGTTTGTAGTTCGTTTGACGAAACGTTTGTAGTTCGTTTGAAGAAACGGTTGCAGTTTCAATAAAGTTAAAACGGTTTCAATAAAAATGCCAGTCAATTTGTTTTGTTAGTAAAATGATTGAAAATTAAAATTTAATCAGCAGTTGCCAAAGAAGGCCTCGAAACAAAATCCTTGTTTATTCATTTATTTATTATACTCTTTGCATGAAGATTAAGTAATCAAAACTCGAGAATAAATCTTGACGAAGCCTCGAGAAAAACATCTGTTCTGTTCCGATTCCATTCATTCTTCCCAATTGTATGTCGAGTGCTTGCAGACGAAGACATGCTTCAGGCTTCACCCTCACTCAAGTGTACACCGAGTTTTTCTTTGAAGAATAATTTTTCTCTGTGCTGTCTTGCAAGATGATGTGGCATCTATTTATGAATTCGACAACAACAAAAAAGTAAGAAGAAGAAGAAAAGTATCACATTAAATGCATTCGACGACTGACCGACCATGCACTCTTATTACGTACACTCAGTATCTGAACATTACACAAATCTAAACGTATGTACTCATACTCGTAGTATTCAATTCAATCTTCAGTTGTAGTCGTCGTTGGTCTTGACTCATTCAAGTGAGTGCATTTTACAAGGTTGTCTTTTCACGGCATTATCGGCGAGAGCCGAGAGTAGACACAGTGCACATACTGTACGTATACGTACGAGTATGCATCGAGTGGATTTTTAATTTCAATTAGCATTTAATTAAAATTAAAACAAAAACACAACCGATTCCGTAAAAGATACTTAAACTTTATCTATGCCATTCTGACGCCACTTTGTGGCACTTTATGTTTTGAAGTCATGACCATCGAAAGTAAGCCCCTCGGGGCGAAGAGAGACGTGTGGACGAACGATTTGTGTGAGTACAATTTAATTGTTGTTGTTTTTCCAATATTTTTAACATGTTTATGTTGTTTTCATGATGGGTTCGGGCCCAACGTATCGATTTATGTTTATTGCTCACGTTCGCTGATTATTTAGTAATGAGAATGGCTTCAAAAGGCTCGAAAAGATCGGACAGGGACACGGGGGCTTACGATATGAATTTTTAATATTTATTAGTTATCGTTTAAAAAAAATATTTACGCGAGTATACATTTCCTGCTCTCTATGTCAAGCATTGTTTATTAAAATAAAATTTACATTGATTTGTCCTTCACATAAAAAACTAGCAGAAAGCGAATGTCACTCATGTTTACTGCACTTAAGCCCACATATGCGTTTGCAAATTCAATTCGATTGAACTCAACTGATTGATTCTCAAGTGTCGCTTGCACCTTGCACACTATCGATTCGTTTGTATTGTATTTGTGTTTGAAAAAAAAAATCAATAAATAAAAACGAAATAAGAAACGAACATAATAACATCCTTGAAATTCAAGCAGGCGAAAAGCGTTTAAACCGAACTTTGAATATTGATACTCAGAACGCCTAATTTTGACATGGATATGTGTTTTGGTTGGGTGTCAGATTAAATTTTGAATCACACGACGCTAAGATCATCACGCTCTAGGTAAAACAGTACAATGGAGTGGAAAATGGATAGTCAAAGAAGGAAATTGAAAATGGCAAACGGAAAGTCGAAAATCGAATCATAAACGACAGAAGGATGTATCCATGGTACAATATTTTCCCCAATAAGGGTAAAATTTCTGTTTGTTATTTTTTTTTTTTTTTGTATTATTCGAATACGTTGAGTCTTGACTCATGGTAGCCTGAAATACCATTTGTGTTTCAACGTATTCTTCAATAGACTAACTGCATGGTACTATCTGACACATTCATCTTCTTTAGCAGCAAAGTTGTCCTCTGTAGGTATAAGGGACTCCTGCAAGACGTCGTTTTATTTTTAATTTCTGATCTTAACCCTTAAGGACAAATCAGGTTCTGACTTTGCCTCCCTTCCCGATCTTAACTCTATGAACACTTCTCAATTTTCATAGTCAAGTCGCTGTTAAATTCGGTGAAAATTGTAAATGGGCGTGTGATCGGTCCAAAGCTAAGCTTAGGCCATACGAAAGTTGAAACCGCCAACTTGTCAAGTTTGCTTGAATGTCTATAACAACCTTAAAATTGCCGCACTCCCTCTCAATGGCAAGCGATTTTTAAACTTGTTCGTCCTACGCCATTCTGTGGGCCCAACTTTTACCTGGCCTAAGTTCAGCTTTCGACGCATCAAGCCCATTTGTAATTTTCATCGAATTTAAGTATTTATAGAGTTAAGATCGGGAAGGAAGGCAAATTCTGCCGGAACTTTCGCCTGTCATTAGCTTCGTTACAAATGCCGAAATTCTGATCGGAAGGAATTTATTTATCTAAATGGCTACTCTGCTCTTTCTTCTCTGTTGATTGATTCAGATCACTCCCAATAAAAACAAAGCCTACTTTTCATATTGGATCTAACTGTCTTATTTTTTTTTTAGAGATTTTGCCCTTAAATAATGAAAATATTCCCATAGAGAGATAATTTCTTGGAACATTCCTTGTTCACCGCACGCGAGCGGAGCGGCTTAGGCCGCGTTCAGATTGCCGAGCGATAAGCGTGCGACTGAGCGCGTAAGCGACTAAAAAAAATCGAATGCATTGTTTCATATGTAACTGTTCAGATTGGCTAGCGCGTGAGGGCGCGATATTCCTAAGCACGTTTACGCGCTCAATCGCTCGCGCGCTTGTCGGTCGGCAATCTGAACGCGGCCTTAAGGGTTTGCTTTGACGACCTCGGTAGCAGTGAGAGCTCGGCTCGCTCTATGATGCTGCATCTAGAGAAACAGAGGTTTAATCCTCGGCGTATTAGTAAAATCTGCCTGTAGGTACTACTATAACTCAGACAGTATTCCGAGCTTGTCAGTACAAAAACGGCTCGGATGGAAGGTGCACGCTACCAACTGCATCATCCGAAAATATGCTATCGCAATGTCATCAAGACATAGCTATGCAAGAGATGTTGATGCGCCTATGCCTCTGGATGTGTCAAGGCTAACAAAACCCTCAATATAACAACCTACAACGCTCGCTTCACTCGCTCTATATGCTACAGCGATAACGACACTATTACCCAAGGCTCGCTCACGATGGTGGGGCCCTTTGAAATAGGAATATGCCGATTTTTTCCTCAAGCGGATTTCAGGAGGGATCTTCGTTTAACTCTTGTAAAAGAAGCCTCTCTCGTCCAAAGCCACATTTGCGCTCCTACGGTAGCCGGTTCTACGCACCGGGCGACTCGTTCATCAGCAACGGCCAAAAGCTACTGAACCCCCGCTGCTAGACAACAACAAGACCGTGTCTACCTCGCATACCATCGGTGCTGATTTGTTTATTAACTTAATTTTCGATTTTTTTTCCTATTGTTTTTGCTTAATTTAATATTCCTCTTCTTCTAATTTTCTTTGCAGGCTCCAATACCGAAATGACTCGCTATAGTAGCGAGGATATTTCCGGCAATGAGTCGAATGAAGCGAATAAAATGACGGAAACTGAAAGACAAGCTGATTTCAATCGGCATAAGGAAGAAATGAAAAGAAAACGCCGAAAAAAGAAAAGGACAAGTTCTTCATTGCATTCTTCAACATTTCAAGGTAAGTTGATCGGTGAAAGATTAATTTTTCTATTCAATAAAATAGAATTTGTGGCTAGTATGGTCCTTCATTTATGGGTCGATATTTTAAGATGTTCGTGGGGACAGAGCTAAAGGTTGTCATGTTGATCGTCATTGCGGCGTGGAAAAGGTTCTTCAACGAGCTAAGGAGCGATCTGTGCTTGCCTTTGCCCAATTTCGAATAAGTGGACGGAATTTTTTACGCTCACTATTTCGCGCAGTGTCGTTCCCTCACCTCAACAAGCTAAACAGCGATCTGTGCTTGCCGTTGATGAGTTGCGGAGATGTGAACGGAATTTTCGCGGCTTACTGTTTCGCGCAGTTCCGTGTAGAGAAGGCACCTCCACGAGCTAAGTAGCGACCTGTGCATGCTCAGTTGCGGAGAAGTGGACGGAGTTTTTGACGCTCACTGTTTCGCGCAGTGCCGTTCTGCGTAGATAAGATCCCTCAACGAGCTATGTATGTATAAGTAGCGACATTCACTGTTTCGCGCAATGCCGTTCCGCATAAAAATGGCCCATCAACGAGCCAAGCAGTGAACTGCGCTTGCCTTTGGTCAATTCAGGAGTAGTGAACGAAATTCACGCCGCTCACTGTTTCTTGCAGTGCTGTTCCGTGTAGAGAAGGCACCTCCACGAGCTAAGCAGCGAACTGTGCTTGCCTTTACTCAGTTCAGGAGAAGTCGGCGGAAATTTTGACGCTCCCTGCTTCGCGCATTGCCGTTACGCGTAGATAAGGTCCCTCAACGAGCTAAGCAGCGATCTGTGCTTACCTTTACTGAGTTGCGGAGATGTGAACGGAATTTTCGCGGCTCAATGTTTCGCGCAGTGCCGTTCTGCGTAGATAAGATACCTCAACGAGCTCTAAGCAGCGACATGTGCTTGCCTTTGATCAGTTGCTGAGAAGGGAACGGAACTTTTGACATTCCTAAATTTGGTTGAAATCGGCCCACTATTTCATATACCTCTCATAGGAACAGTAAAATCGAAACAAATTTTACTGCTAATTTCAAAGTGGCAAATCCGCACCACAAGTCATAACGAAGGTATGATACCCTTCACGCGAATCGTGAAGGGAATCATACATTCGGTAAGCTAGCCGAAGTGTCTGTGTCACGTACTTAGTCACGAAATACTTTAAATCGGTAAGAACCGGGACAACAAGCGGAAAAAACGTCTTCAACCTAGGCTACGGCTAGTCCATGCTGCTACTTAGCTGGATGAGGATCTTTGACAGCTATCAATGTCAGACCTTTACGGTCAATTAAGCTCCGTCTCCGTGAACACCGTCGATAGTCTTGCAGTTTCCTTTACACTTGCTCTAAAGGCTATCGCAATTTTTTTTATGAACCTTTCGCATTTCTTTGAGCGTACACAAATATCGAGTATAGATGAAACTTGTAATAATAGCCTTAAAGAGATCCCAACTTCCGCTTCTAAATCTTATAATTCCGGCAAATCTATTAACCCATACATCCCGAACTGTAAATATTTATAAACCATTAAAAGATTTTGAAATGAACTTGAAGTCGTCTATCCAAAGTCAAATATTCATCTCACCTTGAATAAACCATCCAATCTTTTTTTATTCGTACCGGTAATAATAATATTTGCTTCAATTGTGTGTTTTTGTTTTTTTTTTCATAATTTTTTTTTTAATTTAAAGACTATCCGCATAATTTCCCATGCCGATGCCATTTGATGGCTGACTCTAAATCAGATCAGAAATATTGACCGACAAAAATAAAATAAAGGAAAGAGACGAAGAAAATGGAATAACTGCGTTAATGAATCTCAAGTGTGTAATATTTTTATTAACTAATTATCTAAAGCTCTGAGATTAGAAAAATTATGATGTTTGTTTTGAAGATTAGATGATTATATTGGGGTATTAAAGTCATGTCGATATCATTTTTGTGGATGGAAACGAATATCGTTGTCCATGGCCTTGGCGGTGGCGTCGTCCAATTACAGCTTACGCTACAGTGCTGTTTTGTACATAATATATACTCAGAAGCTTTTCTTCTTGGTTTTTGGATGCGGATCATATTGTCAACTGTCTGGGGTGATAGCAGTTCATGGCTTTTGAACCCGCTGTGGCTATGGTTATTTCCCTTATCTTCCTGGCAAATGTACGAAAACTTTTGTCGACACCTCTTTGCAGAATTTGAAGGGGCTATGTCAGCTAACGAAACGGCACTGTGTACGTTTTTTGATACTGAAGGAGCCTTTCTATCGAAGAGTGCACTTTGAGCTAATGGAGCCGATCTCATCACCACGGTCTGGGTGAAACGTATGCTGTCCTTTAGAAGGGTCGTCACTACGGTAGGAAACTGTACAGTCTTAGCAAATGTCATATATGGATGTCCGCAGGGTGGAGTATTGTCTCCCCTCCTGTGGTGAATCGTAGTCGACAGTCTGATGTGGAAACTATCCACTATGAAATTTTCCACACAAGCTCAGACTTGGCAATTACAGTCACGGTAAGATTTGAGGATGTTCTGCCCAATGATAAGATTTGAGGATGTTCTGCCCAATGGTATTTATTCAAGGCGCACTGTGAGTAGTTCAAAAATGGTGCGACAACAGCGGCTTTTTTTCCTCTTAGGGCAGGCTAAGATAACCGAAAGGTGGGCACTGCGATCATGAGATCTATTGTGCCATAGCTTTAACTAATCCAAAAGATCCCCAGCCAGTAAGTCCTTTGTAGGAGCGCTCTTAACGACAGCGGAGCTCACGATAGAATCTTCAAGAAATAAGTACCTGGAACGAGCAACCGCCGGGCATTCGCAAAGAATATGTTTGGTAGACTAGTGTCCTCCAGTCAAAGCCGTCATTCCGTCTCGGTGGACAGACTCATTTTGTTGAGGTGATATCTCACCTAGTTGTGCCCCCGTGAGGTAACCAACCATTAACCTCAGATCAGCTCTGCCCAGGCGGCTGGTTTCATTGAGACCGTAGGGGTTTAAAGGTTTTTGGACTGCCGCAAACCTGGAAGAGTATCCCAGTGACGCAGTCTTTCGTTGGCTGATCATTCCCTCATTAGCGACCTGGTTGTAGCCCAACTCAGACAACAGTAATAATGATCAAGCCCGAGAAATTTCGCTGAGGAGCCTTGCCTAGCGAGTTCTTCGGCAGCTTCGTTACCATGAACGCCATGGCCTGGTACCCAACATAAATTGAGCTGATTGCCGTCTGTGAGACACATCACTAATTTCGATGAGAATTTATGTGAGAAAAGAGCCTTAATGGCTGCCTGGCTGTCAGTGCAGATAGCGATGTTAGAGCCATTGAGTTTCATGTGCAGAATTTCCCTGGCACAGGAATCAATGGAATGTATATGCTAGGCCAGGCGCCCATGGCGATTGAGATTCTGGTGTTCATCCTGACCCATCGATATGCCACATGGTACATCTGAGGTCAGGACAAAGATTGTCATTATTCTTTTTCGAACGGGTGGTGATGGATACCGAGAATTTCCCACCAAAGCAGTGTTTCGTAATCATATAATCTGATCTCGAGCAGATCTGCATACCAGGAATCCGCCAAAGAATCCTCATGTGACCTTGATTGTACACATGCGCATTATACATTAGACGCATCCTGAATAAAAATATGCAACGAAGAGGCCAACAATTGTTTCAATAGCTGATGTCGGGACATGTACGGATGGGTCCTGCCATACTAAGGCATGCAAGACGTTGTAGTTTGCTAGATAGCTGTATGGTGCATCGTTGCTTGTTTGGCCCACGATACTAGTGCAGCATATGTAACAACTGGTCGTACAACCATCAAATAAAGCCACTCGGTCATTTTAGGGGTGAGTCCCCAGATTTGGCCGAACATAGACCTGCAAGCCCACATGATCCAAGTGCAGTTTCGCAGTTTCCACGTGAATTCTCTAGTTGAGCCTCCAGTCCAGCGTAATGCCCAGGCACTTGACTTCGGTGGACAACTGAAGTACCGCGTCCTGCCTAGGCTGACCGAGCTTAAGCTAAGATTTTTCCTTCGAGTGAAGGGAACTAGGGCGGTTTTTTGAGAGTTGACGCTCAGGCCAACTTCAGTGCACAAGCGAAGAACTAGGTCGTCTACGGCCAGTGAGCGGAGAAGTGGGGAAAGAACCCCAATCTCAGTAGGTTAGCAAACGGGGGGCCTCCAAAGCACAGAAATTTTTTGTTTTTATCACTCTACTACTGAAGAAACGCACTTGCCACATCCCAATGCGATGCCCTTCCAGGCCTGAGACGTGTCAAACTATTCATCTCGAGCTACTCACGCATTCGTACCTTGGAATTACTGCGGTCGAGCAAAAACAGAGTCAAAGTAATTTGTGGAATTTACTGCTTTTGCGAGACGAATGATGAGACCTCACAGCACATCCTTTGCGAATGGTAAGGTCTCACACAACGACGCACGGAATGCTTCGGCCTAACATTCCCTTTGGCCGAGGACATCTCCTCTGTAAACCTAAACAGATCAGTCAATTTATCGAGAAGAGTCGACTGTATACTGACTCGGTATGAAGGGCTTTAGCACAATAGACATAAGGTCACAGTGCTTGTGGTTTCAACACGATCCACGGTCCACCCCCTTTATCTATCTGTGAACTGCTATAACAAACATCGCACTGACGCCTCAATTCACTCAGCTTGCGGGCCCTACCTCGATGCCTCTTGGTGTTCTACAATTTCTAAGTCACCGGAGGTCGGTTGGTTGGTAAAATTGGCGACAGAACCCCGAAAAGGGGCGAACACCCAACTAGTGCTGGTGTGCGCGGTTTTGATGCCACAAACCTCGTAAGAGGAAAACCACTCAAATTTAGTCTGTCTAGGGGGTTCAACGGGGCACTTGCTTAGATCCCATGCTGGGGAATTTAAAAAATGAAGTATCTCGTCTATACCCTTAGAGGAGATCTCGGTGCCGTGCTCTTGCTAGTGCTGGACATTTACGAAGGAAATATACCAGAGCTTCCTTCTCCGCACATCCTTGCAACTACGACAGCACTCGTTGAAGGGAATACTAAGTCTGGATGCGTGCTCTTCCACTTGTCAGTAACACATCGTGACCGCGACAATCTTGGTCACCTCTGGACGGGTCCTATTCAGAAGGCCATTAGTTCTGTGTGTATTATAGGATGGCCATATTCTCCAAGAGGTGAGGACCGAAGGTCACTTGGGAGGATTTCTGAAAAACGGTAGAACATCAAGAGAGGTAGAGATGAGGCCAGAGTAGCTCAATGCGTCGAGGCGTGAGTCTATCAGTTTGTGAGTTCGATTCCCAACGCGCCGTGCCGTGATTGTGTTGGTCTTCTCCCTCGTGATTTTGTGGCACAATAGACCTCTTATGGTACCCATTGGGTCAGTAGTCCGCTTTGTTATTATCTTTATGATGCCCCACAAAGGGTAAAGGCAAATTGTATTTATGAGAATATGAGAAGTGGACTCACAAAGAAAATGTTAAAGTGCCCAAGCAGTACAAGTTTCTCAGCTGTACAACAAACTTTGAAGGAGGCAAAAACGGGCCATTTGTGTTGTCAGTTTGAAAAATGACTTAGCTAATTGAGTATGCAGTAAAAAACGCATACGAGGAAGTTGAAAAACTGCAGTAACATTTTTCAATATCATTTCTACAAATTGTTGTATGCATTAACTTCCATAAAAATCTTCCAAAAATATTCAACCGCTAATTTCAGAAGACGAATCACATTGAAGATTTTTTTTTCTGATTCATTTACAAGGTTATCTGCTATTTGCTCAGAATGTAGGTGGTAGCAAGCAGCAAGGTGGATGTTCACCTTTTGTTCAACTACCTCCTGAAATGAGTCAAACCTCTGAAAATGGATAGTGGATCATGCTCACTGTGAGTAACTGAACTTGTAGTGTCGCGGCGCGACGTCTTTCTTACGATTCAGATGAGTCATGAAAACGACCGAACAAAACAAAACCCAAAATCATCGTGCCGCTTAACACAGATATGGATGAGCGATGTTTTGAATAATTTCAGTGATAAAAAGATATCGCTCGACTCAACAACAAAGTGATGGTTATTTATAAGCTTGCATATATGGACTCGTTGCTCAGAGGTGTGACAAGTACAATAATCACTGCACTGTCTTTCCGCAATCCTTTTCATTCTTTCAGTCCTCTTCTGGATTAATTGATGGCCCGTCTGAATCTGATCTTTCAAAAATAATTAATTCCGGAAGAATTATGAAAAATTTATTGAATGAACGATTTTGAGGAGGTGGATGGTGAAAAAGAATGCGGTCGTGTGGGATCTTAACTCGATCTTTTGTGCAGAATTGTAAGATTTTTAGACACTTGTTTTTTTTTCATTTAGAAGAAAGATCGACTAATATTTTTAACTCTTCTTTATCGGAATACTGAAATTGAGATAAAGGCTACTAAGACTTCAGCACATGTCTAAGAAATTGATCGATCGTTCTCGTCAAAAATTTAAGACATTCGTCTCTATGTGTGGCATCCCACAATGGGCGCAACCATTTTGCAGATACATGCCTGAGAGGCAAGAAAAGTGATCTCAAACAGCATGTTAATGTTTTTATTAAAAAAAATTGCCTGGGACATCATTTCGATGCTAGCCGTTGGAACGTGATTTTTCAATAGCTTTTAGTAGAAAATCGATAGTCAAATTGTATTTTATTTTTCAACTTAGATAGCAGAAGGACAAAATATTAAGCAGTCTTTCGACGACACGAGTCGTTTGAAAAGAGCCGTTTAAAAAGCAACGTCCACAAAAAGTCATTCAAAAGGAGTCGTTCAAAATAAGTCATTCAGAAAGAGTCGTTCAAAAATAGCCGTTCAAAAGGAGTCGTTGAAAACAATCGTCCAAAAGGAGTCGATACCAATACGATTACGGTTACCGATACGATACTATACCGAAATTAAACGATACGATATCAATACATATGTACGTTGATAAGTAGGTGGGCAGGATAGGTAGGAGGGGTAGATGGGTGGGTATGTGGTAGGGTAGCTGCGATAAGTGATCGTCGATAACGATAAGAGATAAGAGGTGAACGCAACGTTGACTCAACTTTGCCGCAGCTTTGATGCAAAATTGAAGAACGGTTGATGCTAGTGAACTTTGACATAACTGTGACGCAAAGTTGATTCGAGTTAGCTTTGACGCCAGGTTGAAGCAACTTTGATGTCAGGTTGAAGCAATTTTGACGCAAGTTTGACTCCAGTTTGACTCCAGTTTAACTCCAGTTTAACTCAAAGTTTACGAAACGTTGACGCAACGTGAACGCAAGTTTGACGCAACTTCGATACGACTTTGTCGCAACTATTACGCACCTTTGACGTAGTTTTAGTGCAACTTTGATGTAAAGTTGACGCAACGCCAACGCAAAGTTCACGCATGAGAATGCTCGTATGTCGATAAAATCTGTATGCAGCTTTTTCTATGCTTAGGTTAGGCTAAAAAGAACGCTGTGTAGAATACAGCATACATAGACTACCATTGCCACCAGCCTAGTCGTCAAACCACACGAAGCTGTTAATAAAGCGATGTAGATGACCAGCACTTTTGTCTTTTAAGTCATCCCGGTCAAGAAAGTAGAGGGAACCTAGAGTATCCTTTCTTCTATCGGCCGGAGCAGGGCAGTCTACACAGCAAGTGAACTATTGTCTCCTCTTCCTCTCCACAGCTTCTGTAATGATCTTTATAAGGAAGCCGAAGCGGTCTGGCATGCTCACCTATCAAGCAATGTCCCGTAATTATCCCTACAACCTTCCTTAGATGCTTACTCTCCCGCTTGAATTACAGAGGACATGAACTACCTTTTTCTATTAATAGTAAAGGAGCTGGGATCAGGCTGGGTTTCCTATCAAAAATAATGGGGAGAGCCAAAGGGACTTTTTCGACGAACGAACTGAGAGTTCAGTGAAGCCTGTTGCTGACAATGCAAGATTCCTGAGGCTTAGCCTCGACAAAAAGGGGCCTACTAATGAATGTAGTCCACTGGCTTTACTTGTCTTGTTAGATCACTTGTGCATGTACATGATGTCTATCCGAAGACCCTTAGAATTGCGACTTACTAAAATTCAAAGACTATCTAAGGATTGCGACTTATTGTACTAAAATTCAAAGACTATCTAGTGTTGTTATACAAGTAGAAAGGGCTACTGCCTTGGGCATGTTTCCCAACCTGTTTTCTCTTCCTTAGCCGAACAAATTGTTGCAAAAACGGCCATCGTGAATGAAGTTAGTGGGTTTCTATGAGAAACTATTGCCCGGAAAGGAAAATTAACTGATGCCCCAAAATGTTTCCACAGTTTGGAGCAACAGCAACTCTTTGACAGAAGTTCATAAAATGTGTGACAATACTCGTAGCTCCAAAGTTCCCTACCCCTTTTAATGGGAAAAACTCGCCTCAAATTTCGGTTCTGCCTGCAAAAATTCTGTCGTTGACGCACTAGGTGACCATGTTCGTTCGGTCACGGTCAACGTTCTACGATCTAGAGAATTGAGGTTTGATCCTCGGCGCGATTTGAGATCTGGGACTGCAGATTTTCCTATCAGTCCTGGAATCTTAAGATAATGACGCAAGTGAGTGGTCTCCTTGATTAATCCTTTCATAAATCTTGGTGGAAATTATGTGAACTTTTAGCACTACCTAATTTGTTTTCTTCCTCTCCTCACATCTCTTTTCCACTCGTTAAGTGCACTATGCATTGTTTATTCATTTTGTTCAATTCGACATTCATGAGTACCCCAGATAACAAATGAAATCCTTTCCGAAAAAACCTTCTATCGACATTATGCTTATTAGCGCCTTTCAGTTAATTTCGATAAAAAAAACAATGGGTTTCATATATTGCGAAATTCTGTCGTTCGTGTTTCTCTCAGTCAAGTAGTTGTTGGTATAAGGGATGGCACTGTAGTTTAGTTCCGGTATTTAGTGATTCAACTAAGAATTTAAGTTACGAGATATTCGTAGTTCTGTGATCCGAATCGGGATGATAGAGACTTTCTGCCGCCTGTCTCCATATGCCATCCAACCATGTTTTTTTTTGTAAGACAGTAATAAAGAAAATAGTAAATAGAAAAAGAATCATACTTCCCGTGTCCAGTGATTCAATCATTTATCATTCTTTTTTTCTTCCATTACAGAACTGTACAAATTAACAGGAGAAATTCTTGGCGAGGGTGCATATGCATCTGTACAAACGTGTGTAAATATTTACACGGATTTAGAGTATGCTGTTAAAATTATTGACAAGATACCTGGTCATGCACGTGCAAGAGTTTTTCGTGAGGTTGAAACTTTCCATCATTGTCAAGGCCATCCTGGCATACTTCAGTTATTTGAATTTTTCGAAGACGACGAAAAATTTTATTTAGTATTTGAGAAGGTAAGTACAAACATTTATTTGAAAATTTTAAAAATCTTTTATTCGAATCGATGTTCATCTTTTTTCATGCATGAAAAATTGGATCAAATAAATTTTTCCCTTATTGTAAAATATCTTTTTAAATTCAAATTTGAGAAAAAAAAAAAGAATTTGAATTATATTCATTTAATGATCCTTATCAGAAAGTATCTTTAGAGCCACGTGATTTTTGTTAAGTCCTGTGTGTGGCCCAAAATGAAATCATGTACATATTCGCCGCCGACATCCAATACCTCCTCCAGTATTATTCCATTGCACACTTTCATCCTTTACGCATTTTGTTTCAGTTCATATTTATTTTTGGTATTTATATAAACCGCGCGTGGCTGTGGCTGCGTCTACATGTAAAAATAATAATTATGTCCATTTTTTGTTTTGCCTGCGATTCACTCACGTCATTTCAATTTATCAAAGACGAGAGTTCAGAGTACTGCGTGGATGTTGAATTTTGGTCTTCGGTTTTATTTTTTATTTTATATTTCGGGAAAATGTTGACTGAATGTTTTTTGTTTTTTTCCGTTTTTCCTCATCTACAGAATCACATGTGAAAAGTCTAGGATTGAAATATGAAATGCTCTTCTCACTATCATACAGATAGCCGAAAACAGCTAGAATATTGCATTACAGAATTTTTTGCTATTTTAAGTTCCTCTGCATCTGGTTTTTCGCTCGCCTTATTTTGTTTTTTTTTTATCGATAATGATTTTGAAAGTCATTCTCGTTTGTCCGTTTATTTTAGAAAGACAGAGAAACTGAAAGGATTTTCCAACAAAAATGCGTGATTTATTTTTCGCGCTCTTTTCTGTTAGTCTTCTTTTCTTCCTATTCTTCGATATATGTATTGTATCAAAAATGCACAATGAATCCCCATCAGCTGCTCCAATAGACATTTACTCTTTTATCTACATTTACCGCATCTTACTTAACATTTGCAGACATTTCAACCAGCAGGTTGGCTACAGTACCATTTCATGCACTTTTTCGTGCAGTTCTTTTCGTCTCTCAAAAGTTACGGTTTTTACTAAATTTGCATGTCCTTTCGTTGAATTTAGTGTCCCCGAATATCTACTGTAACCCCCCTAAAAAGTGGATTGCAACGCTTTTTAAAGATTCATGTCAGCTGCGTGAAAAGACACTTATGTTTCTGTATATCGCATCGTACATAGATTAAGTGCAGCTATCAGCTGGAAATCTAAACAAACAAAACAATAAAAATAGCAGAAACTATTAAGGCCGGGCGCACATAGCATCGCTTTCGTGTGTCTTCTGCCAAATTGTTTGAATCTATGCTACTTGCAAACAGGCTCTTGACACTCTCCGAGTTTGACAAATTCTCGGCTGTCTTCGTTTCACCTATTGTGTTAATTATTGTGTTTGTTTAAACAAGTAATTAGGTAAGAAATGTATACTCAATTGCCCTAACCCCTTGTGGGGCATAGCGCGTCAACTCCTCCATGTGGCCCAGTTAACGTTTCGTTGGCATAAACTTTTTTCGGAGACTGCAGTTGCCAGTATGCACCTCCTGCTCTCCCACTTAGCCGCCTACCTGCGACAAGTCGGGAGATGTTTTGACTTAATATTACGCTCCGCACCACAGGGGGAAGACAACACAAACATCCATGGCTACGAACGTCGTGGTGGACGGGACTCAAACCCGAAACGCCGGTAGTCAGACTTGAGACTGATGCCTCTACGCACTAAACTACCGGTCGCCCAATACGTTTTACACTGTCCAGTTGTTTGTTTTGTCGCTCATTTCATGCCTAATTATTTGTTGTAAAGCACAAAAATTAACCCAATTTTCCGATACGATCATCATCGTTGCACAACACCCCGTCGTAGGGCTTTGGCCGCTTTGATACGATGATGCCTGATTATTTGTCAAAGTGATAAAGTCCCATACTTGCTGCCAAAGCAAAGATTCAATCCGTTTGACAGAAAACATGCGAACGCAATGCGATGTACGTCCGGCTTAATTGTGCTTTGAATCGATGCAAGTGGTCCGATTAAAAATTCGTTGAACAAAATACCATGTCCATTTTTAAGGAATTTATAAATTTTGGAAAATTTTGATTATTGCAAATTCCAGGCTCATGGCAATTGTCTTTGTGGCGCTCACTCTTTCCTTTTCCTCATATTCTGTTGCCTTCAATTTATAGAAAGAAAGAGTTTTGTTGGAAGTGGAGCACTAGGGTTGGGGCGAGGGTGAGGAAATGTCTGGTACAATTATTGTACCAGGACCTTATTGCGATATTCTAAGAAATAATGCCGTAACATGGTAAATTTCGTAAAGTAGGGTTATACGTGATAATGCATTAATAAAAGTTTTTTTTTTCTCGCTCTCTTTCCTAATACAATTTTTTTTTGTTTTCTCATCCCGCCCTTCTCCTTCTTCATATTTTTTCTTCCATTTTTCTCATTTCTTCCCTTTTCCCCGTTTCTTCCCTTTTCCTCGTTTCTTCCATTTTCCTCGTTTCTTCCCTTTTCCTCGTTTCTTCCCTTTTCCTCGTTTCTTCCCTTTTCCTCGTTTCTTCCTTTTTCCCCCGTTTCTTCCCTTTTCCCCCGTTTCTTCCCCCCTTTTCTTCCCTTTTCCCCCGTTTCTTCCCTTTTCCCCCCGTTTCTTCCCTTTTCCCCCCGTTTCTTCCCTTTTCCCCCGTTTCTTCCCTTTTCCCCCGTTTCTTCCCTTTTCCCCCGTTTCTTCCCTTTTCCTCGTTTCTTCCCTTTTCCTCGTTTCTTCCCTTTTCCTCGTTTCTTTCCTTTTCCTCATCTTTCTTAAATTTTTCTCATTTATTCTTCCCTTTTTCTCATTTATTCTTCCCTTTTCCTAATTTTTCTTCAATTTTCCTCATTTTTCTTCCCTTTTCCTCTTTTATTCGTCCCTTTACCAAATTTGTTCTTCTTTTCCTCATTTGTTCTTCTCTTTGACTTATTTTCTTTTTTTTTCTCTTTTCTTCCCTTAATTTTTCCTACCCAATTCTTCTTGCCAATTTTTTTCTTCCCGTTTCGTCATATTTGGTCCCCCCTTTTTCTTTTTTTTTGTTTCCTTTTCTTGTTCGGTAAACTCCCCCTTTTTTTCCGCATTTCTTCTACTTTTTCATCCACTTTTTCATTTTTTTTTTATTTTCTCTCATTTTTATGTTCCCCTTTTTTCATTTGTTGTTCCTCTTTTTTCATTTGTTGTTCCCCTTTTTTCATTTGTTGTTTTCCTTTTTTCATCTTTTTTGGTTCCTCTTTTCTATTTTTTTTTTGTTTCTTTTTTTATTTTTGTGTTCCCCTTTTTTGACTTCCTTGTTTTCCTTGTTTTCCTTTTTTTCCACTTTCTTGTTCCCCTTTTCTCATTTTCGTGTTCCTTTTTCCCCATTTTTTTTTGCTCCCCCCTTTGTCATCTTTCTTGTCTAATTTGGTTGTGTGGTTTGCAACACTACTAACTTTTTCTTCCTCTCGCCTAATTTTCTTTTTGCCCCCCCCCCCCCCATTTTATTGACTTATTTTTCCTGAATATTTCTTCTCTCTTTTCCTGAATATTTCTTCTCTCTTTTCCTGAATATTTCTTCACTCTTTTCCTGATTATTCTTCCTTTTCCCGATTTTTTCCCTTTTTTCCTGATTTTTCCCCTCTTTTCCTGATTTTTCCCCTCTTTTCCTGATTTTTTCCCTCTTTTTGATTTTTTTTTCTCTCTTCCTGGTTTTTTTTCCTCCTTTTGATTCCCCCTCTTTTTGATTCCTTCCTCCTTTTGCAGATTTTTTTTTCCCCTTTTCCTGATTATTTCTTCTCTCTTTTTCTGATTATTTCTCCTCCTTCGTCCTTATGTTTCCCATTCCTTCCCCAATTATCCTACCTTCGCCCGCTTTCCTTATTCTTTTTTCCCCGCCTCTCGGCTACAAGGCACATTCAGCTTTTTGTTTTCTCAGGTATCATTTTTTCCAGAAAACCACTCCCATTAAAAAAGCATATATTCATGTTAAAAATAAGTACATCATTATCCTTTTTTCCTCTCTTTTTATGTTTACAGATTAATGGAGGACCTCTTTTAACTCGCATACAAGAGCATATTTGTTTTTCCGAGCACGAGGCCGCTCAAATTATCAAAGAAATCGCCTCTGGCTTGGACTTTCTACATAAGAAGGGTATCGCACATAGAGATCTTAAGCCAGAAAATATACTTTGTGTATATCCGGATAAATTGTGTCCAATAAAAATTTGTGATTTTGATTTGGGTTCTGGAATTAAGTTCACCACTGATATATCATCGCCTGCAGCAACACCATTACTACTAACACCGGTAAGTGAACATGGCTCAATTTTTTTAAATTATTTTCAGAAAATGACTGAACTGCAGGGATTTGTTTTTTTTTTAGGAATTTATGGATTATTTTAAAGAGTCTGTGTTGTAAGGATTTGAGTCGATATCGATATCGTGGTATCGTTAAGACACTCAGGAGTTGTGGGTTCAAACCTGGGTTTAATCACGGATGGTTGGGTGTGCTCAAGAATGAGTAGGATAGAAATCTATCGTATCTTCTTTCTATAATTTTGATTCGAAAGGTAAATTTTCTGTATTACCCCGGACACACTGTCGAACACGAAAATGGCACAAGTGGACAAATTTCTTCAGATTTGCGTTAAGTGTCTTGAGCCATTCGGAGGGCACTTCTTGTTCCATGTTCGACAATGCATGGCCGGGCTTTACGAATTCAGACAATTAGCACGATGGGTATAGCCACAATTTCACCAAATCAGTGATAAAATTGAATCTCTGGTTTGGTGTCAAATGTCAGTGATCGAGTTATTTTTTATTTTCAATCAACTGACTGCAAAATTCGTGCACCACTGTTATCTATCAAATTAGATCTGTATAAATTAGCCATCGTCTCAAACTGGCAGATTTGGAAAAAAAAGCAGAACACCAGAAATTGACGTAAATTAAAAACAGATTGCTTTATAACGGCGACACAATTAGGCGTTATGCTATTCATAGTATAATTCTGCCAGCTTTTTAGATACATGATGTATCTCTTAATGCAAATCGCGTATGCTTCTGACCAGCAGAGCAAAATATTCAATACACAAACGAAACAATGGCCCGCTGACTGCCATTAAAAATGTTGCGCTGTGTGACCTCTTTCTGGAGAGTCAATTTTGATGTCGATTTTTTTGTGTTTTTGCATGGCTACGGGTATTTATCGGTTAATGCACAATTGATGACATGGTGCGCGATGTTATGAGATTTGTATTGTTACGGCCACCGCGTTTTAATGCACATATCCACTCCACTGTATAAATATGAATTAAGTTTGTTTGATGCATTTATTGTGCCCATTGTTTTCGTAATTTAACGAAAGTGCGACGGAAATGATTTTCGTTACATTTCATGGATTTTGAGGGAGACTCAAAGCGATGGCGGCGGCGTAAAATCAGATAGTGGAACGAATGGGATATGGAGGTGAAGTAGTGGTCATTGAGGTTGACTATTGTTTTGCATTTTGTGGATTTAATTTGAATTGACACAACTTGACCATCGTGAGTTTTTGGTGGGTTTGGTAGTTTCTATTTCAATAGATTTAAGTCTGCGGAGCGAGACCTTCGGCTTAGCATATTTGAGCATCGAATTGATAAAAGTTGATAGAAATGTAAGTTTTTACGTATTACTGCAAAAGTACACATTCAGAATTTAAAACTGTTACTTTACGGATAGTTGACAATGGGTTCGTTTTACTAGACCTACTTTCACCTAGACAGTTGTGGATTAAAACCGCAACTGTAAGCTAAAAACTCATCTCAAAAATCTTTGTTACGAACCACGACCCTGAGGTTGAGTCTCATGCCCGGCTAGCTCAGTCGGTATATGACCATAAAGCTAAATGCTGCGCATCGCAACCATAGCGTTACCAAGATAGAATGCTTAGGTGCGGTGCAAAGCGTTAAAAGAGTTTGAACAAATAATCAATGGGACGCTCACCACCATTATCGTCCTTCTGGAACAAAACACTTTCAACGTTAGTGTAACTGGCATAAAGTATATTATAGTGGGTTTATAAAGTCAGGATTGACTAGGACGGGAGAGGAAACTAGTAGTTGTTTCGATCGCTCAAAGGAATCACTGGCTACTGGTCTCCATTTCAAGGAACGCTTACCTTTTAGCAAATTCGTGTGGAGTGCAGCAATAGACGAAAAATTCGGGATAAAACGTCGATACCAACCTGCCATTCCTATAAA
This sequence comes from Chloromyia formosa, assembly GCA_964017055.1. Lineage (NCBI taxonomy): Eukaryota > Metazoa > Arthropoda > Insecta > Diptera > Stratiomyidae > Chloromyia > Chloromyia formosa. The sequence continues at coordinate 29,854,945 of OZ024813.1, read as the reverse complement.
CTGTCTCTCGCCCTTTGCACTTTTGGGCTCTGGATATACAGTGATACCGTAGACCTTGTCCACATAGTCAAGGTGCCTGATTCCGTTCACGGTTAGACTGGCCTCCTTGCAGCCCTCGAAAGGAGTTCCAAATGTTCCTGAAAGGTGGAACTAGTGACAAGTAAGTCATCCAAATATACTTGCAGCTCATGTGGTATGATCTTACGCATGAGTCTGCACATGGTCTGTGTCGCATTGCAGAGACCAAAAGGCATTGCCATGAAATGGTGTAAGGGCCTGCCAGTTACGGTAAACGCAGTCTTCTCCCGAGATTCCAAGTGTGTAGATGCAACCTAAAGTCACCTATCACGACCAAGGCCTCCGTACCCAGGATACTCCCGCTGGTGTACCACTATCAATTTGATCCGACCTTGCAAGACAATCTCGACAAATTGCCTATTATCTTCCTTGGAAGATACAATGGAGGCTAAGCAAGCCCACTTCAGATGACGCCTGTCGTTAAAATATCTCCAGCAACAAGCAAACCGTTTGTTAGATCTACTTATCGTTGGAGAGAGCGCAGCTCCGGATTGACGTTCGTTGCCACGTCTGCTGTTGTCGGTCGCCTCCAGACTTGTTGAGGGGAAATATGCGAGCTCCCACTGGTCTCACACTCCCATTTTCCGACCGACTACAACATCGGGAATATTTGGGCTTAACTGTACCTGCCAAACCATATCCAAAGCAAAACACATGTTGGACTGGCAGGGGACAATCAATGGAAGCATGCCCCATGCCCTTGCAGTTCCAGTGAAACCGAAACTGATTGCTGGGGAATGGTTCTCCAACGACCGGTGTTGACTTGGTAAGCCAACAGTTTCTACCTCTAATTCGGAGTTTCGCTTTTCCACCTCTACCTCGTCTACATCAAGACGACTCTGAGTAGGTTGTCCAAATATTTCTGGTCTGGGGAAGTTTCAGGTCTCTTCCACTGCGATACAACGACGTATCAATTGTCGAGCCGTAGTGAAACCCAGTTTCACCAAGTGATCTCGCATGCGACGGTTGATATTCCCTAGAATAATACATTGCATGTCTACGTCACTTAACGGAATTTTCGGCTCGCATTTGAGAGCCTCGATATCCTTTCGCACGGTGAATGTCGACGTTCGTTTTGTAAGTCCCGAACCTCCTCAGAAAATCAGATTTTAAATCGCCTCGCAACGAGGAGCAGCGCAAAGTGGACGCGAGACTGTTGATGAGTTTGATCCTGGTACGACATCTTACCCAAGTTTAAATCAAATTATAAAAAATAAGTACTTAATCAAGAAAAACGAAAAGGTAACATCGGGAAGAAATAAAAATAAACGAAAGAAATTCCAGAAAGAGAAAAGAAAGTGGAAAATTTGGATTCTTCCATGACCATGAACACAATATTAGGATGGGAGAAAGGTTGAAATTTGAAAAAGGCTGGAGGAAGTAGGATTTGCGCCGCGTCGATGATATTAAATCAACTAAATTAACAGAAACTCAACGCATTTCGCCGGATAGAACAAGAGAGATCGCAAAACTTCACGAGCGCAGATGGTCAACTATCGAGATGTTTCCTAATTCGCTAAAGGCCAACTTTCGGGCTTTATCTCATCCGGGGGATATATTGGGTTGGCAACTAAGTACTTTCGGTTTTGTAGTATAAAATAAAACACTTTTTTTTTAGCAAAGAATAGTTTTTAATCAATTATATATTTTCCATTTTGCTCAATGACCTTTTGCCATCTTTCTTTCAGCTGCATGATTCCGCGCTCATAAAATTTCTGGTCCTTATCAGCAAAAAACTGAACCAGGTGCGAGTGAAGATCATCTTCATTTGTGAAAGCTGTACCATTCAAAAAATTCTGCAAACTTCGAAATAAATGGTAATCAGATGGTGCCAGATCAGGGCTGTATGGGGGATGTGGCATCACTTCCCAGCCAAGCTCCAATAGTTTCCCACGAGTTGCCAAAGATGTGTGAGGCCTTGCATTATCATGGTGGAACACTACACCTTTCCGATTTGACAATTCTGGCCGATTTTCTTTAATTGCTTCATCCAGTTTCATTAGTTGTTGACAGTAAACATCAGAATTGATCGTAAACTGACAGCATGATCTTTTTTGGATGCAATTCAGCTTTCGATGTGGTTTTTGCTGGTTCATCGTGTTTGCTCCATGATCGTTTTCGAACTTTGTTACTGTACAGGACCCATTTTTCATCACCAGTGATGATTCTTTTTAAGAAAGGGTCGATTTCATTTCGTTTAAGGTGCATATCGCAACAGTTGATTCTTTGTGTTAAATGAATTTCTTTCAATTCGTGAGGTACCCAAATATCAAGCTTCTTAACTAGCTTAAGACATTTTAAATGTTTTTCAATTGTTGTGTGCGATACATGTAGCCTCTTCGCAACCTCTCGAACAGTTATATGACGATCCTCTTCAATTATGACTTTGATTTGGTCATCATCAACTTCAGTAGGCCGACCAGAACGTTGCTCAACTTTGAGGGAAAAATCTCCAGAACGGAATTTCTTATACCAATTCTGACACGTGCGCTCTGTTAAGCAATCAGCACCATAAACTTCACATATCTCTTTGTGAGCCGCAGCAGCTTTCTTTCCTTTACGGAAATAAAAAAGTAAAATATGCCGAAAATGTTCGCTTCTGCACTCCATTTAAAATTAACCCGCAACTAATAGCTTTAATAAAAATCACGCACTACTTGCTTCTAAAGTTACGTCAATGTGACAAGTATCACGTGACAAACGGCAAAGTACAGCACTAACATATGTTATACAAAAAATAAAGCAACGCTATCTATCAATAAAAGCGAAAGTACTTAGTTGCCAACCCAATAGGAGCGGTTTCGATAGTCGAAGCCATCCTACGACGAGATCCGCCTCCTGTTAAAGGCACAATGTTGGACGCCATTGTTGCAATGACAACTTCTCCATGCATAGCTCGCACATGCGGACCACTTGCTTCCATTCAAAGTTGACAAAACCATAGTCAAGCGATGACGAAGCCATCGGAATTAAAAGCATTTTATTTTCGACGCCATATGTTGCGAACCACGATCCTGAGGTTAAGAGTATTATGCCCGGCTAGCTCAGTCGATGCAGCATGAAACTCTTAAAGGGCCGCGGTACGCAACATGCGGTACGCAACATAACTGGTTTTGGGCCCCGGGCGCCAAATGTTGCGAACTACGACCCTGAGATTAAAAGTCTCATGTCCGGCTAGCTCAGTGGGTAGAGCATGAGACTCTTAATTTGAGGATCATGGTTCGCAACATCTTCAAGACCTAATATTAATACCTCTGCAATAGTCATGGTTGCCAATTCACGAACCTGCTCTTTTCAACCTCTCCGTACACCGAACTAGGTCGACCTACTCCGCAATCGAAAAATGATCAGGTCGAAAAATGATCAGTATCGGAGCATGAATACGAACCTAGATCATATGGCTCCTTTAAGTTCGGGTCGGAGTCAGAGCAGTTGAAAGTGAAAAGGAAGGAGAGGTGATAAAAATGCCTGATATGGTTTCACCATTCAGTCACCACGTGGTTACCATTCATTCACCACGTGGTTGCTGTGTTTCAATGTTCATGCAATTTATGTATACTTTGAATTTGATTAATTCGCAAAAAAAGGAGAAAAAAACAATCCTGTTTTATTTATTTCCATGGCAAAAGTTCCATTAATCACATCGCATGCTTGCATTTTTTTCCTGTAATTTTTTATTTTTCTTCAGACACTTAAGAATTTAATGTTATGTCTCTCTTTCTCTATATTGGTATTGCCACTCACTCCATTTATTATATAGATTTATATGTATCACAACAGATACTCTAGAAGTGACAGATTTCCATGCAAATCAGAATCAAGGTTAGTCGAGCAAGTAAAAGTAGATAATACTGTTCGAAACGCACATTCTATGCGAGCATAGAGTAAAAACAAAAACACCACGTATCTTGGGAAAAAAATAAATAAATGTTTATTCAAATTGAATTAAAAGTAGCACACATTTCCGCATCTATAGAGGAGCCCATAGAGAAACGTTCTGTAGACACGCGGACCGAAAGGAAAATTTGCAATAGATTGGATGTCATCATGCGTACGTGTTCGTTCAGGCGTCGCAATAAATTTGTCGATTACGTGGGCGTTGGAGCAAATTATTGAGTAGAAAAATAAATAAATAAATAACTAAAATGATAATAAAAATTAGGAGAGAAACAATAGGCAACATTTAACATCTGGAACGTGTTTGTTTAAATTGCTATTTTTTTTTAAATAAGGTTTTATGTGAGCCCAGCTGTGTACGAATATTTGGGTCACGTCGTGAATTTTTTTTTAGGTCGCATCTTGCTATTTTGAAGAACTGACAGCTGACGATTTTAAGAAATTTATTGGCCATTTAGTCTCAAATGGGTTAATTGACAAAACGACTGTTCTAATTTAACGCCATCGGGAACAGCATCTATCCTTTTTCCATGAAATCTCTGTCAACTTGTGATAGGAATTAGTGACACGTGAAGGTGTCGTTCATTTTGAACGACTCAACAAATTGAGCGAAAGAGTCAGCATAGTAGTCGTTTGATTCGTTCAAAATTAACATAGCGCATTTGCTGCTATACTCTGTTGTGGAACAAATAATCAAAAGCAATATGTGCACACATCGTACATATGGCTCCCCGAATTAATTTTTTTTCAGATTTTGCGTCTGATCGACTCACAAACTCACTATCTGAAAACATTCATTCCAGTCCATGCGAAAAGCCATCGGTCGGATATTGAACTCACACACTATTCTGTCAGCCAAGATTCCGGAATTCTCCGTGGAAACACGCGAAACACTATCAATATTTTGTGTCGAAAATAGATAGGGAGTCGGGATATGTGTAAAGCTCGCTTACGATGAATTGGTCTTGAGCATTCTTCAATCTTTCTCATAGATAAGTAGAGGGTAATTATTGCCGAATGGGATGCAATAATTCTTATGGAGAATTATAGGTTAAATCCAAATGAATGGGATACGTTTTTGCATCGCACGGATGGTAGTTCAATGTTGTATGTGGTGAATATGATTTTAAAAATTGTTGCGTTATTCCGGATATCTTTTTTTCCGGTCACTAAAGCCATGGAGATTTAATGATTTTGGCATTTCCATGGCTTTAGTGACCGAAAAAAGAAGATATCCGGAATAACGCAACAATCATGATTTGTTTTGTGGGTCATGAGGGCAACCAAAAGTATACAAAATGCATATTTTTTCTGGGATGTCCTATCGAAATATAATTCAGATATAAATCCGATTCATGTAAAAACTAATTGTTTGAGCTGTATTTGTTAGTGCATGTTTTTCGCTTATAAATGCAGATTTTGCATATTTCTGGGATGTTTTTGATTTTTTTTTTTTTACATATTTTGGAAAAAAACGGTTGTAACTTGCAATACATTCTTCAGAATAATGCAGTAACAATTGGTTTCGTCTCAAGCAAACCTCAGCTTAAAAAAAATTTTTTTAACAAAAATGTTAAGATTTCGTATTTGTGCATAAACATTGCATCCGAATAGAGATGTTTTTGGTTAAGATGGTAGCACAAACATCAGATCTTAAAACTCTTGTTCGAACAAAATTTACAAAAATTTGCTAATGTGTGGTTAAGGTTAGGTTAGGTGCAGGGGCTGCCGTGATGTGTCACAGCACACTTACACCAACATTGGGTCCATTGTGGTACCACCGCTATCACCTTTCATTGAACCTACGTATCAAACCAGCCTGTGCTGTAACGATCGAGCCGTGTGGCGGTCATATCCTTAAGGTCATCCAGATCGTAGAAAATCCGTGAGCCCAGAAACATTCTTCTCCTACCAGCCAAGGCCGGGCAATGACAGAAGATGTAGAACGGTCTCCTCCTCCTCCACGTCGCCACAACTCCTATAGAAGTCGTGGTGAGGAACATGTAGTCTCCTGGCATGCGCCCCTATTGGGCAGTGCCCTGGGATAGCTCCTACTACCCTGCCAATGTGCTTCTTGTTCAATGACAGCAGTGCGACAGAACGGCGGGGATCAATTTTCGGCCAAACACGTATCGCCGCAGAACCATCTAACATTAGCCCTATCCACGGCAGCGGTTTTAATCGCCAATTTGCACAGGGTAAGCGCTCGTGCCCACGGCAAACTTTTTAGTTCGCAGGAATACTAAATACAATAGTTTAGTCAGAAAAATAGAACACACGGTGTTTTATGAGACCGCGCACACAACGATTACTAAATAGTTTAGTTTGCTGTGTGCGCGGTCTCATAAACCGCCGTGTGTTCCATTTTTCTGACTAAACTATTTCGTTTTTCTACGAACTTAAAAGTTTGCTGTGGACGCGAGCTCTAAATGGCACCCTTATGTCTTTGCGGCTTTCATCAACCGCTCCAACTCATCAGCCTTGCAGTTACCCGCAAAGCCACTGTGGCTCGGAATCCAACAGAGGGTAATATTGAAGAAGGCAGCCATCTCTGTGAGTGCTAGGCGACAGTTCTCGATAGTTTTGGATGTCGTCAAAACGGATTCGAGTGACCGAATCGCCGCCTGACTATCCGTATAAATAGTAATGTACCACACAGTAATGACGTGACTGCCTAGCCAGGACAGAGCTTCCGAGATAGCCGAAACCTCCGCTTGTAGGATACTGCAAAAGTCCTGGAGACCGAGTGATAGGTTAATCTCCAGTCCCTCCCCAGTATATGCCTACACCGACTCCGTCGTCGGTCTTAGAGCCATCTGTATAGATGGCCATGGGTTCGGTGGTGGAGGCCGCGTCTCTCAATCATTGACTCATCGACGGAATGAGACTAGTGTAGTCCTTGCCAAATTGGTATTTGGGAGAAATGTAGTCCGTCTCCCTTGGAAGATTCAGATTGTCAAGTATAGTGGAGTGTCCCACACTCAGCGCACGCCACTGACCCGCCTCACGAAGGCGTAGAGCCGTGTTTGCCGCCAGTTGCTCGCCAATTATATCCAACGGGAGCAAGCCGAGTATCATATCTAATCCGGCTGATGGAGCGGTTCTAAGCCCCCCGTCCTGGCCAGCCTTTGTAACTTTCCTTGCGTATTATTTTTCTTAGTAGGCTGAAGGCTTATAGCCGCATAATTTGGTCCTCCCTATAGATATTCCTTTTGACCGGCATTGTCCTAGTCTTTATACGTTGTAGACTCAAGCATATTTTCTCGAATCCATGAGATACCTGTTCTTTTCGTACAAAAATAAATTCGTTGGTCGTTGCGTTGGTCGAGGGACGACCGGTAGCGCAGTGTGTTGAGGCCATCAGTCTCATGTTTGACTACCGGCGTTTCGGGTTCGAATTCCCCATTGTTTGGTGGGGGCGGGGGGATATTAACTGATAACAAAAAAGAAGTCATGTCCAATTTAGGTAATTCAACTCAATGCATATTCTAAAATAAAAATCCACAAATAAATAAAAATTTAGCACGCACTTGCATAATTTATTATGTCTGCATAATATCGGAATTTTTCTTTTCTAAAACGAAATCAAAACAAACAATAATCATTCGATGGTTCGCTTCATACTTGAAAACATATTGACGTAATTTTTGCCTGTTCTTCTCCCGACGGAAAGTGTTTGATGAAAATTCCATGTTTCTGTTTCATTGACCCATATGAAGTCATTCATGTGATTCCGTCTATATCCAGAGATATTTAAATATTTTTCCTTAATGCGCAGAAAGAAATCCGTAAATCTTTTCTTAAACATTTTAAAGAAAACGTTTCCCGAAAATAAAACTGCTTATTTACGAGTATATAGATACTCGTACGTAACGTATGTATGCTACATTAGCGTATCTTTGATTTGTTTGAAGGATGAACTGACAGTTTCCGTGGATCCGTTTTTTTTTTTCTTAAAATTTGATTTGTTATTGAGGAGAGATATTTTTGACTTTCTTTTTAACTTAATTCTAATCGGTTTTTATTAAATTTCCGCCAGTAATAACTAATAAATCATTCCTATAAAGTACATATTCGTATTTTTTTTAAATTAGGTATGACGACGCCAGGCCTGATTTAAACTATCCCAGGTAGTCAAGTTGTGTCTGTTTATCTATCATACTATATGTCTATCACTATCGCATCAAGGAAATGACTTTTCATCGTATGATTTTCTTGTTTTAATTTATTGTTTTATTTTGTTTTTTATTGACTTTATTTTCACATTTTATCGTAGAATAGTTTTCAAATATATATCCAATATATTACATAATATGATAATGAAAACGAGGTCGCCGCGATGCGTAGATATGAGAGAAAAATTACGTATTTCATGATTTCTTAAATTTAGTTTTGTTTTTATCTGCACTGATAATAATCAAACAGTGAAATGCCTGAAGTGTATGTGTACGAAATTTTGTTGATGTGCATTCGATTTCAAGGATTTCAGTGTGATATCACTTTCCACTCGATAAACATATCCGTTCAATCTAATATGTTGTAACATGATAAAAAAAAGGCATTTGGGGAAAATTGAAAAAGTTTTCCTAACAAAAACTTGCTTTTGGAACGATCGTTCCTATGATAGCTATATGATATAGTCCGATTTCAACCAAATTCGGGAATATGATTTATCTAAAGATGCTATTGATTAATGTGAAATTTGATATCTTTATAAATAAAAAAGTTTTTCTCACAAAGACGAATTTTTGGACCGTTCGTTCCTATGGCAGCTATATGACGTAGTGGTCCGATTCCGTTGGTTCCAACATATTTACAGCGTGCAATAGAAAGAAGGCTTTGTACAAAATTTCAGCTCGATAGCTTTAAAACTAAGGGACTAGTTTTCATAGAAACAGACGCACAAATGGACAGACGGACAAAGCTTAATCGACTCTCATCACACTGACCAAGAATATATATAGTTTATATTGTCGGAGATGCTTCCTTCTGTGCGTTGCAAACTTCATGACAATGTTAATATACCCTATCACATCCGTGAAGGGTATAAAAATCCTAGCTGTTTTAGAAGTGACGGATTATATTATAGTATACTATCCTAACTCGGATAAAAGCTTTATACTCCTGATCACTTCACGGTTTAAGTTTTTCGCGAATTAAATGCTTAAAACATCTTTACTTTAAGGCACGTTTTCTCAATATCTCCTTAAACTGCCCGATAACTAATAGGGACATGAGCTTATCCGATAAATACTTTCGTTTTCTGATACGCCCGTTAAATGATCAAGCCAAAAAGAGTGGAACACATCTCAAAGCTCAAATTATGGTACAATTAGCTGTTTTTTTTTGCCGAATTCTAGGGTCACACAATTATATTCAATATCTGTACGGTCTCGCGGCATATTCAGTTGCGACTGAGTTTGCTCAAAATTCTCTACTATCGAATGAATTTTCAGGAACTCTGTTCTCTATGGCCAGTTTTATTGTTTTCGTTTGAATTTACAAAAGTGAACAACTCTAGCTATCAAAACTTCAGCACCCGGTATCAGGTGTTGAATTTTTGTTATGGATGCACTTTTAACCGGATGTGAGGTTTTGGGATTTTGTTTTGGTTAATCGATTTATCTTTTCGATAAAGGGGACAGATAAGGTTCCCTTTAGCGTTTTCGATCGGATTAACGCTAAACAGACATTGAGAAAATAAATATGGCGTTAACAAGCACTTTAACCTTCCGATAAATTTTAACCGGACATTAAGAAAACGGGCCTAGGACTCATGCAAGAATAGAATATAGTAGAATAGTTTATGCAAACGAAACGTCAACTAAGCCACATGAAAATAGTTGACGTGCTATGTCCCTCTAGGTCAAACAAACAAAGCGGTGGCACACGTCATTAAAAGCATCAAACGATGGACGCACTTGATTCGAACAGCATTCGGTTCAGAAAACTCCCACAAGTATACCATAAACGCAAAAAAGAAAAACTGAAAATTAGGATATTTGGATGTCACAAAAATTCTTGTCAGCGCTTCAAAAAAAAAAAAAAAACTGCCTGTGAGTGAGTACTAATATGTACATAGAACTCCCGCAGTGCTCCGAGCTTGCCAGTATAGGAGGTGCCTGCTAGCAACTGTACTTCCGAAAAGTAGATATGCTACTGAAACGTCAACAAGGCATAGAAATGCTAGAGATGTTGACGCGCCCATGCCCCTGGAGGGGTCAAGGCAATTAGAGAGAGAGTTATCTATAGATTCTCGTCAGCGCTTCATCAGTTACTCCTACAGATTTTTTGTCCTTTTCCCCCCCGCAAGATTTTCGTCCGTGTATCCTACAAAATTAGGAGGGATCAATGATATCATCAGTTAAACTGATTGTTCGGCCGTGGCTCATAAAACAGCCACAAACACTGCGACAATAAATACATACAGTCATTTCCACAAGACCGTATACCTCACAAAATAAAAACAAAATGTTACAAGTAAGAAATTTTAAATACAAAATACATTTTCGCAATTATATTTAATTCATGGTCCAGTCGCCGTCACTATTGATTATTGACTGGCATCTTCGGTGACAACTTTCGGCCAATTTTTCCGCGTAGTTTTTTGTAGCGTTCGCCTTAAATGTGCTGCTCCTTTTATTTGCTTTCCTTGAAGCTTCTGCTTCATTAATCCCCAAACATTTTCAATAGGATTGGCATCCGGCGATTGCGAAGGCCAATCAAGTACTTGAATGTTATTTTCTTCTTTCCAGCGTCTTCTGTGTTTCGGATCGTTATCTTCTTGTAGAAACCAATCGGTGTTGTCGTTGCCATATAGCATCCTAGCAGACTTCAATAATCCTTTCTTGTACAAAATGATCATCCTTTCAGCAGTAAGAATTCCGGTAAACGTTATTAATTTTCCGAAACCGCGTGCAGAAAAGCATCCATAAACATGGACCTTCACAGGGTGTTTAACGGTTCGGTTCACGACAGCTTCTCCTTTTTGTGACCACACTCGTCTCCTGAACGTATTTACAGCAAAACTTGATTCATCCGTAAAGATCACGTTGTCCCAATCACGATGTTTTCCTTAGCCCACTCTACACGTCTTCGCTTCTGGTTTTCGGTAAGTAATGGTTTCATCAAGGCATACCTGGTTTTGATGTTTTCCTCTTGTAATCTTCGCCGAATCGTATTCAAGGACACGTAAATATTCTTCTTCGATAACATTTCCTTTGCTTGCACTAAGGTAGTAACGGACGGATTTTTCTTAAAAATATCAATGATGGCCTTATCCTGGGGTTTTGAAGTGCTTCGGGTTTTACCCCTACCAGGTAGATCGTCTACATTTCCAGTATCTTTAAAACGCTTTATCCACTTATTCACAAACTGTGTCGAAACTTTCAGGTACTTTCCGGCCGATGCAGGTGTCATTTTTGGTCCTTTCGGATGACTTACTAAAAACACAGCTTCGAATCGTTTTTTGTAAATCGCACTCATTTCACTTGACGTCTTATCACTCTCCTACTTGAACTTAGAATGACCAAATTTATACAATGCGAAAAAGAGGAAAAATGCAGGTAACTAAAAGTCCCCCACCACTCTTTGAGAAATGGCGCATTAAAAAGTTACAAAGTATACGCTCTTGTGGAAATGACTGTATATTGTGGTGATTGCGAAAGAGCACCTTTATAATCATAGAGGACTAAAAACTGGACAGTTTGAGATCAAGTACAGTTGTCAACGATGAGGGTTTGACGATTAACAATTGATTTTTGGAACGCATATCCCCTCCCACGTCACCCCGACGATTTTTTTCGGCAGGGATTTTGTCATTTCCTACCATCCAACACTCCCTAGAATCGAAAAGATATACTGCGGTTCGAAAATTTTGAATACAGTGTACATATTTTGGAACTGAACTACAAAATCGTAAATCGTGCTTTCGATTCGATTCGATCGTATTATGCTTCGTTTACACGTGTTCGCTGAACCAATTAAATTAAAAAAAAAATTATGATACAATTTTCAAGTTGTACGCTTAGCAACTAAATTTCTGCTTTCCTGCACTGAGACTAAATGTTTTTTTTTATGCTGTGCGGCCCACCTAAATATATTTCTATTGAAAGTGACCCACTGTTCTAAAAAGGTTGCCGACCCATGGTATAAAGGATGGCACTTAATATTCATGTTACCATTGAGCACCTGTGGGTACTATTACAAATCCCAAAGCATCAAAAAGAGACAGCTATACAGATAGGTGTACGCTAGCAACTGCACCATCCGAAATTTATATGCTATCAACTGAAGTTTAATCAAATTCAACTCAAAGAAATGTTGACACGATCAATACATGTTCAGGGCTCTGAAAGCTAATAGCCCCCATATACGATGCAATCCGTCGTCAGATCAATCTGACGATATTGTGACTATTTTTTTGACAGTTCCATATAATTTTGATCGTCAGATATTTTGTGGCGATCCATCGTCAGATCGATCTGACAATGGATCGCACCGTCTATGACGGGTCTAAACCAACTAATATGGAATTAAAAGAACGACTTTTGCTACAAGTGTATAGTGATTCACATCGCATATCGTTCGTTATGTAATATTGCTTTCTTTTTCAAGTGATACCAGTGAATCTTTGGGTCTGAGCTTATTATCAATATCCTCAAAATATTGGATTAGACCACCCCAAAGCTTTTCTTTTGCACCTCATTTGCATTTTTGATCTATGCAAATTCATTATAGTGCCGCTGAATTCATAAAATTGTGATCTCTATTCAATATCTTGTTGTTCGTTTATTAAAGTTACATTGAAAATGGTCGAGTGTAGTGTTAAGTTGAGTTGATTGACTCTTTCGGTGTTATGTACACTCGCGCCACTTTCACCCGATATCATCGAACTTCCGATACACACTGTCGCGCCACTTTCTACCTGACAGACTTACAATGGGACACTTTATTTGTTTTAATAAAAAGATTTAAAGAAAAAAAAAATAGTGTACTATGGTATGTATCGTATGTTTTTTCTTTTAACCATTTGTCATTGTCGCCGCTTGAAAAGTGTTGGGACTCTTTGTCTGTTTTTTTACGTTTGTGACCACAGAACGTACTTGTGTATTGTACAGATGATGGTAATTATTGTGCTCATGAACGCGTAGGTGCACTTTGTGATGAATATATGGTTACATCGAATTGATGATTACCATTAAAATTGACGATAAAAATCATTTTCAATGCATAGCGCATTTCGATTTCTTTCAAGTCAATTTAACGCTATACCAGATCCAAGAAAATTCCATTGTATCGGAAAATTAAGTAAATTTTCTATAATAGAACACAGGAGATCCATTGCATTTCTGCTCATCAGATTATTTACAGAATAATAATTAGAATGCGAAGCTTGGCCTATTTTTTTCTTTTACTTTCCATAGAGCACGTGTAGGATTACCCAGAGGGATAGATGAGAGCTCGGAAAGGTGACTTCAATGATTCTCATTGTCGAATAATGTGATAGCATGGTATCATTGGCTCCGATTGATGACAGATTGAATTGTCCTAAAAATAAACTTCCCGAGCTTCAATGTGTCTGATTAGGTAATCCCCCACGTGTTCCATGAGGCTTACGTCTTCAGGCCATGCGAGATAAAGTCATTTTCATAACAAAAAATGAAGGAGTGGACAGGTACAATTGAAATATTGAGTTGTGCTCGTATGTGTTATGAAAATTTTATAACTTTTTCTGCAGGATGGGAAAAGTATTGAACTGAGAACATATACCTATAGTCACAACATTGATTAGAATTACAGCAATTATTTCCTTCTTTTAGACTGTTACTTATCACCCCCCATGAATCACCTTCGATTCACTAATTTCTAATGTCTTAAATCGAACAACAAGCATTATCACTTTATAAAATAAACTGTGACTAACCACTTAAAGACACACGTTAAGACGATACATTTCCTGCTTCTTTGAACCATGTAGCGTGCGAATTAAAAAAAAAAAATCCGGAAGCATCCGAGCAGGATGTGTCGCTTAATTCTCAAAATTTGCGCAAGCTACACTATATGTGCAATATTTATTTTCGTATTGAAATTCACCCGCGTCCGATATCAGTCCGCGCAGGACTAAGTTCGTCCATCCACCCCATGCTGTCTGCGTCCGACTTGTTAAAATTAGATACAATTCACGCGGATTTTCTAATGAAAAGTGCCGAATGGCAGCCAAAAATTCCCCGCTGTCAAAAAGATAAAGATACACAGAGCAAAAGTATCTGACATTGCATTGCGGACAAGAGATTATGGCAGAGTCGAGCAGAGCTCTCCTATTTTTTTTTTTCTTAATTTTCTGTGGAAAGTGGGCATTATTTTATCATTTGAAAATAAACAAGACTTTTCTCGACGCACACGGGCGTTAGTCGTGCGAGTTTGAAGAAGGTGGTAAAGAAGCGTGTACGCCATGCGATTACATGAAAATTCTTGAGAAAATTGTCTGATGATAGCAGGAGAATTTAGAAAAAGCTTACAGAATGGGGGAAAACCCATCCCAAAAAAAAAGTGAGATTTGCTTCTTTTTTTTTTGGCATAACATCATCGTATGATCTCTATGCCACTGTTTTTCTAGAAAAGTCGCGTGGCGCTCTAGAATATGGGGCGTGCTATCAGCACCAGCTCCACCTAGCCAGGAGATTTTGTGGGCGAAGATTTTTGTTGATGCCGATACGGCGATGAGGGCAGTGGCGTGTTTCCAGGGGTTCGCGTGTCGTGGCCCATAAATCTGTTAAAAGATCATTCACCCTTCTAAAAAAGGACAGTATGTCTTTTGCAGGAATCAACCTGAGTCTGCAGAGCTAATTGTAGCCTGCCCAAGACATCCTATAACGCGCAATGACGAGGCATTCGCACAAGATTCGATTGGTCTTTTCCACGTCCTCGAGATATAGACGAGATCAGTCAGTCTTGATAGACAAATCCATTTTGTTTAGGTGATATTTTAGGCCCGTTTTCTCAATGTCTGATTAACGCTAACCGGGAGTTTAATTTATCGGAGCGATGAACTAAAACGGCTAATACGAATTAGTCAGCTAGAGTTTTTTACGTTTATGAATTCAAATGGGTTAATTAATCAATTATTATAACTCATTTCAATGTACAAACGTTAAAAATTCTACGTAACGAATTCATATCAGCCGTTTTAATTTATCGATTCGATAAATTAAACTCCCGGTTAGCGTTAACCAGACATTGAGAAAAAGGGATTTTATGTTTTTTTAGTCGAGGCCAGTCCTAAGCCACAGTATAGGGTCCATGGAAGCGATTGGATGGTCTTTGTCTAGCAAGATCATCAACAGCCTCGTTCCTCTCAACGCTCTCGTGGGGTGTTGGTAGAACTCCCACATCGTTCTAGCTTGTCAGTGAAAGACGGTCAAGCAGATAGGATGTATGCTAGCAACTGCACCATCCGAAATTTATATGCTATCGAATCGTCAACAAGGCATTTGGTAAAGATGCTGCCGCGCCCATACCCCACTGGAGGGCTTAAGGCAATAGTAGTATGATATGTTGCTCGGGGGGATTTGTGAAACACGCGGGAATAAATTCCATTTGCCGGAATTTTGTTTTCCACCCACCATAGAGAGACTGTCTAGATTGGCTGGCCTATTATACCTAGTCTAGCCATAAATACTGTTACAAACTTTTTGAAGCACTGTTCAATAAAAGAGGTTATATGTTAAGAAATCATTGTTTATTTATTAAATGCATTGTCAACAACGGAAATTGCAACAAGTTATTCGAAGTGATTGCCTTTTGCCTTTACACAAGCCTTTAATCGAGCTGGCCACTTATCTATTGAAGCACGCACGACTTCAATCGGAAAGTTGGCGACTGCATGTGTAAGAGACTTCTTTAAGGATTCGATATTAGAATGTCTTTTAGAGCACGTCATTTGCTCTAAGGCAGACCATAATTCGTAATCCAGCGGATTCAGGTCTGGGCTAGAGGAAGGCCAATCTTCAGCTTTAATAAAATCTGGAACATTTTCTTCAAGCCATTTTTGGGTTGACTTCGCCTTATGACCTGGTGCAGAATCTTGCTCGAAGCTCCAAGGCTGAATTTGAATAATGACGTGTTGGGAGGTTTCACTACACTTTCAAGGACACTTTCTTGATAAATTTTGGCAGACGTTTTGACGCCCTTCTCACAAAAATGCAACTTTGTTACCCCGTTGTAGCTAACACCCCACCAAACCATTACTGAGGCTGGATGATGACCTCTTTGAACCTTTTGGGCAACTTGAGAAGCTTCTCTGGCACTGCGAGCATAAACCCTATCGTTTTGTTTATTAAATGTTTCTTCGACAGTAAAAATTTTTTCGTCCGTAAACAAAATTTTACGGTGTTCTTGGTTTGCGTACCGGCAAAGTAATCGTTTTGATTTTTCCACTCTATTTTTTTTTAACGAATCTGTTAGTAAATGCCCGGTAGATCTACGATAAGCACCCAACCCCAAGTTACTTTTGATGATACGTGAAATTGTTCTTTGGGGTATTTTCATTTCACGCGATAAAATTTTTTGTTTCAGAAGAGGATTACGGCGAATTCTCTCGCGCACGGCTTTAACCGCTTGTGGTGTTCGAGTAGTTCGCGGACGGCCACTTCTTTCACGGTCACTTACTCCAGACGTATCATTAAATCTTTCAATAGCCCGATATACAAACATTCGGCTTATACCAAGGGTATGCAGAGTCTCAAAAATATCACTTGGTTGCATTCCTACTTTATGAAGTGCAATCACAGCAATTCTATTTTCTTTGTCACCCCGACCCATGTTCACTACACTAAAAATTAAACTCAAATGATGACAAATGCATCAAGCACAAGCGTACTATAGCGATTAGCTCAATTTTTAAGAAATGCAATATAACGGTTCCTTTCTGCAGGGTTGCCAAACCTTGTAACAATATTTATGGCTAGACTAGGTATAAATTATATATTTATACGAGTATATTCCAATAACCTTTATACACATTTATATGAGTAATATGTATGAATAAGTAAGTTGCGTTTTACTTATTAAATAATTCGAAAAAATCCCCCCTCCCCTCTCTTTTTTTTATTTTCGTAAATACGCCACTGGATGTGGGGCTGTTAAAAAGCCAAAAAATCCTTCACCTAGATACAATGTGCCGCACTGTTTTAAATTTCGTGTTATATTGTGGTCGTATAATCTGGTAAAGACGTGATGGTGTTCTCGAATGGCTATGTCTCAGTTGGACTCTTGATACATTGGACCCGAGACCGCAACTGACCCACTAAAAAGTCGAAAAGAATAGCAATTTGTGCAGTGTCTGGCTGGCATCGGGCAGAATTTTAAGGTGATAGCGGACACTGATTTTATGGGAAATTTGTCATCATTGCGTCTATTATACAAAACAATCTGCGAAAAATTGCTTTCTTCTATAAGTCTTCAGTCTTCAGACTCGGAGATGTATGTACAATATATAGCAGTTAAGATTTTCACGATTAAACAAAATCGAAAGCCATCGAGTCATATTCAGATCGGAGGCAATTAATTAATTTAGGACCGTTTTCACAATATCTGGTTAAAGTTTATTCTATAGATAGACGCTAAACGGGACCCATGCTCTAATTTAAAAAAAATTATCGGACGATAATATCAAACAGCTGATACGGGCTGCTGAGATTTTGACAGCTAGAACTGTTTGTGTTTGCACATTCAAATGAGACCAGTTTCTGGTAGTTCATTTGATGGAAGAGGACTTGAAATCAACTCAGCCGCAAATTAATGCTGAGAGACGGTACAGACGTAGAATAGAACAGGCGGCAGACTTCCGCCAAGAAAATCAGCTGATTTTCTACTGTATTAGTTGATTTTTGTACTGAATTATCATATTTTGAGCATTGCACACGCTAATGTTTAATTTAGTGTCCCGGATAGCTAACTGGCAGTTTAACCAGACATTGGAAAAACAATCCTTAGGCACACAGTAGTTGGAGAATTCTGCTACTATATAAGCCGTGAAGGCGTGATTTTTGCTTGTAAGCTCGAACGCGGAGGTCTAGATGGTGTGAAGCACCTTACTAACTCACTAGAGGGGGTGGATAGAGGGTGAGAAGTGAATATATTTGTTCCCTGGCAATTTTAATACATTTATTCAATGTTCTTGCAATGTGCAAGTGGGAATTATATTTTTCAGTGGAGATTTGAATTTTTTGTGACACTTGGTTTCATTCTGTACACCAACTCAGTATGCGCCTGTAGCTTTTGTTAACGCACCAAGCACTTTTTGCTCAAAACACGGCTTGAGCCTCAGCCCCTCAGCGGGACACATATTTTTATTCTCAAATTCCCTCTATTAAATTTCTCCAAGCTTAATGGTTTCGTGTGGATAGAAACACTCATCAGGTCATGCATCTTTGCAGCTATCCGTGTGCAAGACGACCACGATAGTGTGAGAATTCTGTTATTACAAGCCATGAAGGCATGACTTTTTACTTGAAAACTCGACCGTTGAGTTCTAGATGGTTTGAAGCATTTTATTAATTTACTAGAAACTAGAGTTTCGAGTAGAAGAAAAAAAAAAGAAAAATGCTCGCAGCGTTGCCGAGCTCTAAGCTACAGACGCATACTGAGTTGGTGGGCAGAATTAAACCAAGTGTCACTTCAGGGAATGCGTCGCCGAAGCATTTCAAGCGGCGGAGATGAAGTGCGCCACAGAGATTGTGCTGGAATGTCTCATCTTCACTCTCACAGAAGCGATAGTTTGGGTCAGAGACAATTCCCACTCTATGCAGATGACCCCTCAAGGTATAGTTACTCGTAAGGAGCCCGCAAATAATTCGTAATGCATAATATTAGCAGCTCAAGGGTACGATTACGTCAGTGGCCAACTATAAACAGCTTGACCTGTCTGAGACCGTGGGTATTGTCCCAGTGCACAATAGTTACTGAGTGCTCCCATTCCCTGATGTGCCGTCTTACACTACACAAGGGGTTACCACACGGCTTCAGGCCGTTGGAGCACAGTTGCAGAAGCCCTCCTGGCCAACTAGTTTTTAGTCTGGCTGGCTACTGCTATTTTTACCTTCGCCTTGAGGTGATTGTGGAGAGGCGGGAGATTGAGTAGCTATTTACCGTTAGTCTAATACTTAAGATGGTGGAAAACTTATGCTGTCAGCCATATGACAGTACCTGGCATCAGCATAAGCAAAAAAGTCTGTTCATAAACGTTATTGAGGTGGCCGGAGTTAATTTTGTTGTTTTTGTTACAAATAAAATGATAAACCAAGCTTTAATAAATATAACAAAGTTTCGCTAGCCCCTGGACTATTTAACCTTGGCCTCTGTATGTTCATAAAGCCAGCGTCACGAAAGTTCAATTCTCCAATGCTGCAAAAGAGCTTTAAGCTCTCCAGATTTCGGACCCCATTTACATTGCACCATCCAACGGACATGTCTGCGAGCTTTAAAATCCATTTCGGCTCTGCTCACACGGCGATACTCAAATCTTGGATACTCGGCGACTGGGATACGGAGACTTGGAGACTCGAGACTGTAGTTGCTCGTCATCTTAACACGGCCGCTATTGAAGTCGCGAGTTTCTCATCAACCTACTCAATTCTCAGTGAAGGAAACTGAGCGACACCGAGACGATCATGACGATTCGCCTAGTGCTAGTCTCTTGTAGAAAAAACGGTTGTAGAAAATAAACCGTTAATAAAAAAAGCGGCTAATTAAAAAAACGTAACATATGGTACGTCACAGTTACAAAAAATAAGGCTGTCGAGAAAAAAGGGCGTTTCTTTTTTACAATAAGCCGGTTTCTTTAATGAGTTGTGGGTGTGTTTTTTTTTATTGGTACTTGTGGATTTCGATCTCGGTACTATCAAAAAAAAAGGTTTGAAAGTGATATACCGGTTTTAGGAACAGGCTTACGCCACCAAGTTCCACTCCGACACTTATTGTCGTGAACTCCACAAAATGTTATATTGTTAGGAAAGTGTGAGATGTCTTAGTTGCCAAAGTTCCGTAGGTGACGATTCGACGAGGGCGAAAATGGTAGGTCAGACTTTGACCTCACATTGGGCGCCCTTGGAAATCCGAGGACGACTGGTTTATAACGAGCGATTACGGAGATACAACTATCCTCTGATCAATGAATCCTCCCTCTTATGATCAGTATATACAGAAATTTAACCCCTGCGAAACGATTTTCAATTTTTTTCCCACCAATTTTCTCCCATACGCACCGCACCCCCCCTTAAGTCTCAGAACGATGCCAATTGAAGTAAAAGCTTCATTATTGCGTGACCATGTCGCTGCTCTTCTGTGCAACGTATAAACGAAATCCAGACATCAACAATATCACGTTTTGCCATACAAATCTGCTGCACAACATTCAGATTGACGAAAATCAACAACAACAACAGCAACTACAGATTTAATTTTAATTAATTAGCGCCTGAAATTTCAAGCATTCGGTCAGAATCAACAACGTTAGGTATGCTAGGATTCGCGACAAACAAAATACTACGCTGTTTCATGCAATAGAATACTAGAAACGCAATAAATTCAGATTGAATTAAGTTTCATCTATTGAAATTGCAAAAACCAAATAAATGTACATAGTCATGAAGATGGCAGCGGTGGTGGGAAGAAATGAGAGATACATACTAGTGCGTCACGAAAGATTTCGTGCTTGAAGTAATTCTGTAGAGGTGAAAAATCAAAGTAAAATCTGAATATTCTGGGCGGACGATACGACCCTATGTCGTCTCTATTAGGGGGGAAAAGTTCTCTGCATATTGTGGAATATTTATGAGAACTGAACGTGATAAAATTCGCGAGTAGTAGATAGTCTAAACTATATTTGAATAAACATAGTAGCTTGAGATCGAGTTTTCTTGGAATGATTTGCTGCTCACTGTTTCTGGCGAAGATATAATTTTTTTTCGGAGTTCTGCAATTTAATCATAGATTTGATTTTTTTTTTTAATAATTATGTCTGCACCAGAAACACATCTGTATTCTATGACTGAGGTCAGTGATTAAAGCTCGTAAGTTCAGGTCGTACATCCCAGTTTGACGTTCTACACATTGCACACTATTTCCGATTTAAGTCTAGCGTAAATAACGGCGGGCGGTGGCATTATTGATGAATGCAACTGGTGATGCTTATATTACGAGTACTTTTACGTTGATTAACCTTTCTTGCGAATATGCTCTAACCCTTAGTGGGGTATAGCGCGTCAACTATTCCATGTGGCTTAGTTAACGTTTCGTTGTCATAAACCAGTTTCGGAGAATGCACGTTGTTAGCATGCACCTCCTGATCCCATTTAGCCGGCTATCTGCGAAATGTCGGGAGATGTTGTGACTTATTATTACGCCCCGCACTACAAACATCCATGGTCATAAACGCCGTGGACGGGACTTGAACCCGTAACGACCGTATTCAGACATGAAACTGATGTCTCTACGCACTGAGCTGCCGGTCGCCCCATAGCTTGCATTTCACTTTACTCAACATTCCTGGGTTAGGCAATGACAATCCCGCACGCGATTTATCTTGTAAGTAGCTAATGGTGAATTACGCACTCATGTTATGTAGAATAACCTAGATAACCCAAAGAAACCCGCTTACTCTTTTCGCCAGAATTTCTATGCAATCTTTCAGGTAGCCAGATGACTACACCATATCCGGAAGCGGTTATATATTCTCGGAAAAAGAAAAGAATCGTCACACACTAGGACGATCAGGCTGCGCTAAAGGCACTACAGTCCGTTACACATCGTGTCGAAGACAGTACATAACTGTCTAGCAGCCCTCGAAGCGTTGCAGACCGTTAGAACAGTAGAACTGCGGTGGGTTCCGGATCACAGGGGGTTCTAGGTAGCGAAATCGCAGGATGAACTAGCTAAAAGGGGCTGAGGAGCTGCCGATACCAATACAAACATGCAAGCAGAAATGGGACGATGGGATGTATGGGCTGTCCAGTGCAAACCGCTACAATACCAACGACTCTAGAATAACGAAAATATTCTGGAACTCCTTTTATAGGAAGAAGACCAAAAACCTATTCGAACTACCCAGACTACAGAGCACAGCTGGTAACACTGGTAGTGTATGCAGAAATTGCAAGCTACCAAATACAACTCTAAGGTGCGTTTTGCTAGGCCACGACCGAGCGACTTGCGTTTCTGACAGTGAAAAAAAAACTACATATTGTAGAGGAACACTATTCGTGTGTTTTTTTTAATGAAGTACAGTCGTACAGCTAGCATCCGATGATCCCCTAAACTTTAAAATATACACGAATATTTCTCCATTATGATCGTTTTTTCCACAGTCGCGAACGATCGTCGCTCAGAAGTACCTAGCAAAACAAACCTTAAGGCGAATTTCACACACACGACACTGCGCTGCACGACTGCTTGAAATTTCAGTCGAGATACACAGCATCAAATGGACGGATTCACACTCATCGCTCAGCATGCGATACGATCGACTATGCTTGGCTATTGGTGTTTCAAGGAGTCGTGCAGCGCGGTGTCGTGTGTGTGAATTTCGCCTAAGTCATCTTATTTGCGACTGTCTAGCGCTTGCTAAGAAAAGATCAAAATGCCGGGGGCCTACTTTGTGAAAAGACCTTGAAGGAGCTGTTGGTCTCATCTTGAAAAGTCTTTGGAGCTTCGCTAATAAATCAGGATCCTTCGAGCTCAACAAAGATCTTTTGGTAATCACTAACAACGGAACGATACCCATCGTAAGCATGTGGTATTGCTATGGACCCAAGTGGTCTATGCGGAGCCGTTAGGCCCAACCTAACCTACAGAGCTCTTTTTTTAACTTTTTCGCATATTTGAATTTGTGAACCGGATTTTTTTTTATAGCCTAGACTGATAAAGCCAAATTCCTTGGTCTCATCCTGGATAAAAAGCTATGCTGGAAGGCAGGTGACAAAGGCAACCGTTGCGCTGTACTCAGGCAAGAAGGCCATAGGCAAGAAAGAAAGCGTACGGCCTAAAGTTGTTTGCTGGCTTTATGTATGTACTCGTATGTATTACCATCACGCGGGCTCTAGACATAACACCGACCGCTGCCTTAGGCACATTGTTGAATTTGCTTCCCTTGGACATTTTCGCATGGCGGCGAAGACGGCTGTTCGCGTCTCCGGGTAACCAGTCAGTGAACTGCGTCAATCGTAGGCCACACGGCTATATTGGGAAACATAGACATTCCCGAAGTGAAACACTACACCTCTCCAAAGTACCTGTTCGACAACGGCTTTACAAGCCTCTGATCCTATCGAGGAATGAGTGGTCAGAGAACACCATAATGGCAGCTGATGCCATTAGCTTTTTCACTGACGGCTCTAAGACTGATGACGGTTTGAGGCTGGGGTATACCCGGAGAAGTTGGATATTGGTTTGTCGTTCCGCCTTCCGGGTTTCAGTATCTTTCAGATGGCAGTTACAGCAATTTGCGAGTCGCTAACCTGGCTTGCGCCCTATGTTATATCTACTGGGTATATTTTTCATCTACACGGATAGTTAACCGGCGATTAAATCGCTTACTTCTGTCCTGATTACATGATAGCCAGTACTGGAGTGTTGCAACCTTCTCATTCTGATGGAAGGTTTTTTCAACATTTCGCTGTGCTGGATACCGGGCCACTGTGGTCTTCTTGGGAACTGTAGACCTGATGAACTGGTTCCGATGGGTGCGACCAATGGATCACGAAGTGCCTGCGTAGCACGGATATTCCTCTAGCAGCTTGTAATTGATTTATGATGGAGTAGAGATTCTACATGTCATGCAATTGGGCAAATATGGTCCAAGCTGTATCCCAACCTATCCCATGGGCTACTGATGCTGAATAGAAGACATACCTGTAGCATTTGTTGCAATGTTCGCATGTGTGGGGCTTATCACTGGACACTGGTAGGAGAGTTCGACTCCAACATAATGATTTTTGTAGGAGCTGTGGGGACGAGGAGGGGAAGGAAAGTGGCTATCACCTTCTATGTTCTTGCCCTGCTCTGGCAGAGGAACATCATTGGATCCTACTTTTTTTGTCGATTGGGACGATCTAAAGAATGTTAACGTTGGTCGACTTCATCGTTTCGTTGTCAGCTCTGGCTGGTCTGACGATTGAAATGGGCTCAGGTATGCTGAATCTGGTGGGTATCACACCGGACCCAGCGATGGTCTATGTGGGCCTTGCTCTCGCAAGGCGGCAACCCGTCTAACCTAAACTATACCCTAGACTTTCGCATTAATTTTTTTTAGTGTTCAGGGTACGCTCTAGCCACCAAAATGATTGGGACTTGAGATCAACCTCAGGTTCGTGGCCCATTAGAGGGAAATTATTTTCCAAAAAATCCATCGCTCTGAAAAAATGCAGAAATGCAAATATTTTTGTCATGTTGCAGACATGGGTTTATGCACCGGCCTATTTCTCGTCACACACGTAGTTTGTATATGCATAAATATATCTTCAGCAGAAATAAACCAAATCAAAGACGAATCTGTATCTGAATACTTAAACAAATTATTTTTCAGACCGCTAGTTGCAATTTTCCACGAAAATCAAAGGAAAAAAGCGTGAACTCACATTTTTTCGCAAAACAAGTTCATACGTGTGCCAACAAAATTTTCCGGCATTTTCATTTTGTTAAGCAAATATGTAGGGGGGCTCTGGTCAGATATTCCGCTCATGAAATATTTCAACTGAACCGCATGCGGTTAGGAGTGTAATTCCTTCAAAACGGCAAGAATATGTAGGCCTAGTGAAAATTATTCACACAAAGGAAAAAAAACAGCAATCGTGTGCCATTCTACCCACGAGGTGTGGGCCTTCTCTTTTTCGGCACGTTGAACCAAAGTGATATGGGAAATTAATTATCGCGATTAGCTTGAATTTTTCTGGTAAGAATTCCTGAACAAGAGAGGAGAGCCTAAAAATAGAATGTGCCACGTGTATAAGAGGATGTTAAGGAACAAATTACGTACACGTGCTATTTTTCATTTTCAGTATTGGATGATTAATGATAGGGGGTTCAACTCAACTGATTAGTTTTAATGGAATACTCTCTCTCTCTCGTGAGATGGCTTTTCGCCTTATAGTACCTGGCGGTTTAACTTTTCAGAGTTTTACCCACTCCTCTTCGCTGATTCGAGCGACTTTGCTCAGAATGTCGACACACACACAACTCAAAGTTGGCTTCTTACGAGATATAGGTTGCCTAAATTAATGTTATGAGCATAACGTAGTAAGTGTCTCAACGGGTCATTGCCATGCGGCCAGTTATTTTTTCATCCGAGGCTGCGGTAGTTCGGTAGTCTTGATTTACTAAGCGAGAGGTCGTAGGTTCAACTCCTACTAGGAGCTTATTCGAATAGCTGCAACTCATCTGTGAACGAGTACTTTGATGAAAATCAATGGAGTAAAGGCGGGACGAGCATGTGATACCATATCTAATTACCATCTTCCCGTAGATAGATAGAACGAAAGGCCGTGAAGCAAAGAGGGTCACAAGCACTGAGACCAAAAGATCTATTGTCTCTCTCAATTGCCTTAACACCTTGTGGGGCATAGCGCGTCAACTGTTCCTTGTGGCCCAATTGACGTTTCGACGGCATAAATTGGTTTCAGAGAATGCAGTTGCTAGAATGCACCTCCTGCACATCCATGGCCACGAACGTCGTCGTGGACGGGATTCGAACCCGAAACGCCGGTAGTCAAACTTGAGACTGATGCCTCAACACACTGCGCTACCGGTCGCCCCAAGCTTGATCGTACTAACGAACCGGGTCGGGCAACGCGATTCCAAGACTATCCTTCCGACGATATGCTAACGTCTCACAATCGCAGAGAATGTGATTTGACGTTTCGTCCTCACGCTCAGAGAATCGACAGATGCTGTCCTCCACTAAGCCCATGACTTTCAAATGGCCTCGTAGACACGAATGTCCGGCGAAAAGACCACATATGGTATTAGCCTTATTACGGTTTAGTTGTATCAGTTCAGCAAATCTGCTACTTGTCCTAAATGGCGAGTGTCCCCGTGGATGTCCTCGGAGAGAGAGGGGTGTTAATCCCCCTTTCTCTTGTGAATAGTTGTGCTCAGTTTATTGTGAAAATTCATCTCGCTGAACTTCTCCACACAGGGTTACGCAGATGACCTGGTAATCACTGTCGAGGGTAAATTTGAAGAGGTTTTAACCGAGATCTCTAAAAAGCATTGAGTATAGTACAAGAATGATGCAACGACAACGGCCTTGATACGCAGGCGAAAATGGCAGTGGATAAGTCACACATTGCGGAAGAGTGATAATTGCATTGCTTTGCATGCCATGGAATGGAACCCCATTTCCAACCAAGGCCGACCAAGAGGGGGTCCTCGAATCACATGGCGTCGATCTGTGGCAAAGGAGTGTCAGGCATTGGGTAAGTCTTTTGGGGAGTTGCGCCCTATTGCCCAGAACAGAATACGATGGCGCGCAGGAGTAGTTGACGCGCTATGCCCCGGTAGTTAAGGCAAAGTAGTGTTAATCCTGCCAAGGCAATCGTAGTTCCTTTCACAAGGAAAAGGAAGACTAGACAAATCAGACACACAGCCATGTGTAACACTTCAGCTCCCCTGGCAGACAACGCCAAATATCTGGCCATAATTCTTGCTTTGGTCAGAGCCATTCAGAGGAGTCTTAGACAAGGCCACCAAAGCTATATGTAGGACTTGGGGAACCAGATCCGCTATCGTCCTCCTATCGTCAGACCCACTTTAGAATACGGCGTAGTAGATAGTTTAGTGGAAGAGAACCTTTACCGCAGGTGGGAAAGCCAATCTGGCCAAAATTCATGTCTTATGGTAACAGGAGTCATTCGCTCTTGTCCCACAGCCGGCGGCTCTGCATGTTGATCTTCACCCTCTGCATATTCATGTGAAAGCAGAAGCCAAAATAGCATGCGATGCATACATCAAGATAAACTCTGAACAGGAGAGTTGGCTCAGTGAGAGCATCGAAACAAGCGTGCCCACGGACTACTTGGTGAAAGAACCGTCGGACAATAATCTGTTCGAAGTAACAACTTGGAGCAGAGAGTGCTAGGTTGACGAATATTCCAAACTCCCACCAGACACCATCAAGTGTTCTACGGATGGTTCAAAGACTGACGAGCGAACTGAAGCAGGTATTAGCCGTGTTTTTTTTTCAACAGTCCAAATCAGAGCAGAACCAAAATTGCACGCGTTACACTAATAAAACTGTTCTATACAGAGCAGGAGCCTATTCCACGAAACTGTTAAACTCCGAACTTTGCATTTTACACTTTCGTCATTGTGACCCGGCCGGCGGCTCGTCGTCGGACCTTGGCCATCTGGATACTCTCGCTAATCGATCAAATGACCGATACAATTGGAGGATAACTATCCAAATGGCCAAGGTCCGACGACGGGCCGTTGCGCCAGAATGACGAAAGTGCCAAAAGCAAAGTTCGAAGTTGAAAAGTTTCGTGGAATAGGGCGCCTGCTCTGTATAGAAAAGTTCGGAGTTACAAATTTGTTTCGTGGAATAGGCCCCTGGTTGTTAGTGTAATGCGTGCGATTGTTGCACTGCTCTTGATTGTTGGGAAAAACACTGTAATGAACCATCCTGGTAGTGCTGCTTCCACCGGCAGATTGAAGGCAGCACCTGATAAGTACTGGTCTGTCGGTGGCACGAAACCAGAGGCCGGTGGTCCCATTAAACCCGGACCCCGATGCGGGCGCGAGGGCACCTGCGCCGTCTGCCAACCATCCCATCCTTATCCCCCCCCCCTTTTTTTTGTATAATTCCCCTTTTTTGCCTTCCATGTTTGTGTTGTCTTCCCCAGGCCTATGAGTTTTAATTAATACGTACAGGACAAGGGGCAACGAGCGGCGAAAACCCCGCCTACGTCTCCCGAACTAAGCTATTACATCAAGCATAGGCCGCTGCTTAGCTCGTTGAGGCATCTTTTTCTTTGCCGGATGGCACGGCCCGATCTTCCCGATCATTAAGCTGCCTTGGGCTCCATCCCCACGGGCATCTTCGGATGCCCACCAAACCGTCCAATACTCAATTGCCCTAACCCCTTGTGGGGCATAGCGCGTCAACTGTTCCATGTGGCCCAGTTGACGTTTCGTTGGCATAAATTGGTTTCAGAGAATGCAGTTGCCAGCAGCACCTCCTGCACATCAATGGCCACGAACGTCGTCTTGGACGGGATTCGAACTCGAAACGCCGGTAGTCAAACATGAGACTGATGCCTCAACACACTGCCTACCGGTCGCCCCCGTCCAAACCGTCCAATACAACACGCCTATTATATGTCCATTGCATTGAGCTACCGTTCCTATGGGTATGCTCGCTACTGTCTTCCAGGCTGAGATACATGCAATTGAGGTATGTGCGAAGTTTTGTCTAGCGGACAGGTTACCAAAATGAAAGCATCGCAATCTTTAAAGTCAGGCGGCCATTATGGCTCCTAAGTGGTCGGTCAAAGTTAGTGCGGAGATCCCAGTCTCTCCTTCAGAGATCTTTCCGTAAAAAGGGTCTCGGAAATGAACTGCTCATCTACGACAATTTTAAGTAGTGACTTTTTCACAAGGTAGAAATCCAGATTTCACCAGTAGAATCAACAATATTATTATTTTTATCATTTTTTGACTGCCGCTTTCCTAATTTCAGCTCAATACTTTTTTCTGAAGGACTTTCGGTAGTAGCCTCAGCAAGACGACTTTATAGCCATTCAAGGTATTGTTTTTTTAAGTGTCGCGAAAACAATGCGAATTAAAAACTCATCTTCTTTTTATGTATGTACACATGGTACACGCTATTATGTTCATTGCGATAAGATATAAACTTATGCTTTTAATTAGTTTGCGAATTTCATCGGATTCAAGGACGCAAACATAAAACTAGACTATCTTCTTTTCCATATCTTGTTTGTGATTTTGAAAATATGGCGCAGATGTTTCAAGGTCGACAGGGGTGATGTGTAGCGTGGCTCGATGATGGGCGATTGGAAATTAAGGCTGCTAAACATGTCTGTCAATAAGTCTATTAGACGCCTGTTTTTAAAAATAGAAAAAATGGTAATTGAATTTCGCTGGAAAAGATAGCTAATGGCCTATATCTTTAGTCACATGTGGTATTCGTATTGGCGAAGATTTGCTAAATATTTGATCAAACCGAATAAGTTTGACTAACAATTGGTTGTCTTTGTTACTTAAGGAATTTCTAACATGATAAAGTTGGAACCCCGACATATTAGGATTCAAAAAATAATGCTACAACTCGGCAAAAGTCAGTCCCGCGAGAAAAGGAAAACTTGATAAAAGTCGAGCCGTCTCGGGAGATGTAAAAATTTGGGGATTTCTGGTTTCCCAAATTTTTCCGTCTCTCGAGGCTCGACTTTTGTCAAGTTTTCCTGCTCTGGAACGATTGACTTTTGCCAAGTTCAAGCCTTATTGGCTCGACATGTGACTCCAACAAGATGGCCGGCGTTACCTGCTACACAGCGCAAATGGATCTTCAGCACGGCAAACTCGACGGGAGGTCTATCTCGCATTTCGGCGCCGTCAACTGGCCACCGAGATTGGGTTATTTAACGCCATTAGACTTCTTCTTGTGGGGCTACGTTCAATCACAAGTCTTTGTGAATAATTGTCCGACGAATGATGCCTTAACAGTCAATAGCCGCTTTCGATTCGCCGGATCTCAGACCATTTTCATACAAAACGATAGACCAGTTTTAATCCTGGTCTCGTATGGGATCTTCTCGGATCAGAGTTGAAAGCAAATTCGTTTAACATCAGCTTGTTCGCCTCCATGATGTATACTGAGTCCGGAATTCACCCTCACGACGGCGAAGTATCTGGATGGCTGTTTAAGTTCGCTCGGAGCAGAGCCATGGCGTTCTTTTCGGTCTGAGACCGAAATGCAGTGAATCGAAAGCGGCTAATATAACCAACGAACAGAGCCGCCGAGAAGCAACCTGGGCCCCAAGTCTAGGGTCTACCGGGCCCCCATCTACCGGAAATGGGGAATACCACACAACCTAAAGGGTGGTCCGGAGGTCTTCCTCCAGAAAATTGTGGGGATATGAGTCACATATTTATCGGTAGCTGAACTAAGACCTCGTCTCAACCCTTTTAACCACGAGTGTTCCGTAGGGACCGCATAAACGCTAAGCCAAATGATTCCCCATGGCATGCCGAGCAAAAAATATTATTATTATTTTTTTTTTTTCGATTTCTAAACCCTTTAGGTTTACAGGAGTTTGAATTTGGGACGGGTTAAAAACCGTCCCATATATGAATATAATATGGACGGTATATAGTCCGATTCATGCTGTGCGTTCGTTTGTTCGTTTACCCGCGCACTTCCCGTGGTCCGATTGCAACGAAATTTGGTATGTAGCATCCTTGGGTGATCCTAAACACTTTCCGGTGGCGGCTTTTTTGGTTTTCTACTGGAATAACGGCGCATTGCGTTTTGTTCACGCGAGAAAGTGATACGTAATGCGGGCTCTTCCCGTGGTCCGATTTCAACCAAATTTGGTATGTATCATCCTCGGGAAAACCCTAAACACAGCCTGGTTAGTCCAATGAACAGAAAGTTTTTACCTTGCAAAAGGTGCGGTGGTTCTGAATTTCTGATATGTTGGATAGGTCGGTAGAGTAGTAAAAAATCCAAGTTTGCGTCACTCTCCCCCCTGTGCTCCCCCGCTATCTTGGAAAAACTGGCACTTTTATCAGTTTTTCGCCCATAACTCCGTTCCAGTCCATTTTAACGCAAAATTTGTTCCCACGAACGCTAAATTTCTTCCCACGAAGTGGAAAAATTATCATTTTTTGGTACATTTCATCAAATAACGGGTTAAATATTAGTCTCACAAGGAAAATTATTAGAATAGATTTTTCTTTAAACTAACTAAGCTTTAATTTGAGATAAGTCAAATGCCCATAGCTATGACAGTTACGTAGAAAAGGGGAAAAACGCCATTATTCTTAAAAATATACGGTTTTTCCCCTTTTCTACATAACTGTCATACTTACGGGCATTCGACTAATCTCAAATTAAAGCTTATTTAGTTTAAAGAGAAATCGATCCTTATCATTTTCCTTGTGGGACTAATATTTAACCCGTTATTTGATGAAATACACCAAAAAATTATTATTTTTCCACTTCGTGGGGACAATGGACAATTGACAAGAAGTGTTTTTCAAATTAAATTAGCTTCGTTGCTGTTAGTTGTAGAAAAAAACTTGTCAGATGAAATTTGTAGTAAATTTTGTATTCTACAAAACTGGGATACATATATTTTGCGTTAAAATGGACTGAAACGGAGTTATGGGCGAAAAACTGATAAATGTGCCAGTTTTTCCAAGGTAGCGGGGAGAGCATAGGGGGGAGAGTGACGCAAACTTGGATTTTTTTACTACCCCACCGACCTATACAATATGTATATCAAAAATTCAGAACTACCGCACCTTTTGCACGCTAACCCCCTTATTTGGTCTCTATTTATTGGATGAAGTGGCGAGTTTTCAGATTTTCTACTGGAATATTGAGTTTTTTTCGCATTAGAGAGTGATGCGTAATGTGGGCACTTCCCGTGATCCGATTTTCACCAAATTTGATGGCATCCTTAGGTTCTCCTAAGCTCAGTCTGGTTTTCGATTTTCTACTGGAATAACGGTACATTGCGTTTTGTTCACACCAGAGAATAATGTGTAATCCATGATGTTCCAGATCAAACTTGTCCTGGGGACTTAAATGGTGGGGGTGGGGTTGAGTAGGAATGGTAAGACAGTGAAGGGGTGGGTTGGAAAAGAAAGGCAATGTAGGAGAAAGAGACGAAAAGCATTTTAAGTCCTTGGCTAATATGATACCCTTCATGCTTCGCGTGAAGGGTATCATACCTTCGGCAAGCTAGCCGAAAAGTTCGAGCGCCCTTAATGGAAAGCCCTATATAAGCAAATATACACAAAGCGAAATACAGTACGGATATATGGTACAAATAAATAAAATAAATACAAAATGTATCTCTCGTTCTGTTATTTTCATATTTTTTTTTTATATAGAAATGAAAACAAATAAAGATTTACTGGGCAGATTTTTTTAATCGGGGATTTTTTTCTGTATGCCTTCTGATTTTCGCGAATCTATTGTATACGGAGATTCAATGTTTTTATTTCTCTCTAGTGACGTCAATTCCCGCATATCTACATACATAGGCAAGGCATATTCTTGTAAAATTTATTTAAATTTTTTTTTTTTTGCTGGAATGATAATTTGAATAACAGAAAGTCCATCCAACCATGAAACCAAATATCAGTATCAGACGATGTCTGACTTTAAAGGAATTATCTTATCTATGTATAGTATGTGTATGTAGAGATTAGACGAAACGAAAAAATAGACATTCAACTTGGAGAGCTTAGCTTACAAAGATTATTCAACTTTTTCTTCCTTCATTTAGTTATTTTTATATTTGTTTATATTTTGATTAAACAATATAAATTTCCTAGGAGTGAATACTAGGTGAGGTCGGCATCTCATGAGGTGAAGAATAAATGGCTTGGACAACATTTACGTCAAACGATTTGGTTGAATGGTCGTATCAAGTGTCAAATATTGTTTTTTTTAATAATAATGATAATAATTCTCAATAATAAAATTTCTTGAACGATGAGATTAGATTGGGAGAAGGTTTGTGGCTTTCCCACAAGTACCGAGGCTAAACGGTCTATTGTGATATAACCCCGCACTCGGTGGCCGTGGTCGTTCGGTCACCGCTCTACGATACTAATCCAGAGCTCGGAGTTCAAATCTTGTCTCGGCGCCACCAAAAACTGCCTGTGAGTACTATTATAATAGAACTCTCACAGTGCTCCGAGCTTGTCAGTATAAAGACGGCGCGGATAGGAGGTGCATGCTAGCAACTGCACTTCCGAAAAGTAGATATGCTATCGAAACGTCAACAAAGCATAAAAATGCTAGAGATGTTGACGCGCCCATGCCCCTGGAGGGGGTCTAGGCAATTAGAGAAAGAGAGGGATCAAGTTTGATCGTACTGACAAATTTGTTTTAAAGGATGGGCGAAATTGAGGGAAGGCCACGCTAAAGCGCACTTCACGACTTGTCAGCATCGGACTAACGTCTCACACAAAGCATATGCAATGGCGTTTCGTCATCCCCTCCAACGGCGGCTCGCATCCGATACTATTCCAATCATTTTTAAGATAGCATCTAAGAAATGAATGTCCTAGGAGGAATAGCTCTAACCCTAACAGCTTGAGCGTTCAGAGGATCTGTTACGTGAATAACCCGAGATGAAAAGTTTGATCAAGCCAGGGAGATTATCTTATTGTACTCCCAGTCTCTAATGCGTTATCTCACGATACTTGGCGGGATACCGCAAAATAGTATCGGCACAAAAATAGCATTGGAAGATGTAATGGACGGTTTGGTGGGCATCCGAAGATGCCCGTGGGGACGGAACCTAAGTTAGTATAATAACCGTGAAGGTCGGGCTGTGTCATCTGGCGAAGAAAAAGGCCTCTCAATGAGCTAAGCAATGCCCTATGCTTGCTGTAGCTCAGTTTGGGAGACGTGGGCGGGGTTTTCGCCGCTCGTTGGTCCTGTCTTTTACGTATTAACAAAAATTTAAGTCTGGGGAAGACAACACAAACATGGGAGGCAAAAATGCGGAATAATAAAAAATGGGGCGATAAAGATGGAATGATTGGGTGTATTGGGACCGGACCCTTGGTCTCTGGTTTCGTACTACCAGCAGATCATTACTCATCAGGTGCTGCCATTGATCTGTCGGTGGAAGCAGCACTACCAGGATGGTTCATTACAGGTTATTCATTACAACTATTCCAATCATTTTAAGACAACATCTAAGAAATGGATGCCCAGTTAGGAGGAATAGCTCTAACCCTAACACGGTTCAGCTTGAGCAGTTCAGAGGATTTGTTACGTGAATAACGCGAGATGAACAATTTGGGCAGGGAGATTCTCCCAAGGCGGGACAACGCAAAAGGGCTCCGGCCAAAGCCATCCTGGCTTATTCGTCGGCCAGTTCACATATGGGCTCGGACCCAGTATAACGCCACCTTGTTTGAGGCTCACACCTACTGTAACACAGTCTGGCAGTTACACACTAGCGTGGGTACTACTGGCCATTAGCGACTATCAGTGAAGATCGAAATTTTCTTGTCCAGGTATCGGCCATCAGGCTTGTGCTCCGCACAGGCTATAATGGCCTATGAAAGACAGTGGCAAATTTTCCCATAGAGTAGGCCACGATGTACCAGCACTGGTACCCTTATCTGTCTTAGATCCATTTGTAATCCACTTGGTAGTGTTTTGTGAAAGAGTGGAATGTTCTTCCACCCAGACCTCTTTGCTCCAAACGACGCTAGTGAATAGCTTCATAGGTTGTTTTACCAAGTGGTCCAATGGCATTCTGACTTCGTTGCTTACATTGAGCCAATTTCTCTGTTTTAGGTTTATCTTTACGTGGACATCGCATGCAATACATGTTGTTGTAACAACGCCTGCTGGAGTTGAAGGGGTTTGGCAGCCATTGGTCGTTGCTTATAAACGGGTTGCTCCGGTGCGTAGAACCGGCTGCCGTGAGATCGCATGCAATATATAGTTAGCTTTGCTTCTGCTAACACATGTGAATATTCCTGTTTGGCGAATAATGGGAGAATGGAGGTGCATGCTGCTAGCAACTGCATCATCCTAGAAAAACGTCAACAAGGCATAGTAATGCAAGAGATGTTAACGCAGCCATTGCTTGGTCAAAACAATTAAGATCCTCTATTGCCCTTTAGAGAGAATTTTGAAATTTCCTTGCCTTCGAAGTCCATTTCTGTCGAATTCTTCCGGTTAATACGTAAGTAGTAAGTAAGTCGAGACTGAAGTGTTTGATGTTAGTACAGAAATATACTTTATATACTTTTCAATGTGTCGCAGCCACCAACCGAGTAACTCTTTAGTGGGTTCCGGGTCATCAGGGCATTGATGGTAACGAAGTTGCGGATGAGCTTGCTAGGAAGGGCGCGTTCTCGCAATTCAGCGGACTGGATCTCTACTGTGGCCTAGGCTGGGGCTCAGTCAGGGCACTTGTTGGGCAATGGTCAGATAACAAAAGACTTCAACACTGGAACAACCTTCCAGGACTGCGGAAGTCTAAAGAATTAACGACGCCACCCGTTTGAGTAGGGCGGACTTGAGACTGATTCTGGGTTTCCTTTTGGGGTACCACTGGGTGAGATATCATCTCAATATTATGGGTCTGGCCAGCGAGACGGAGTGTCGTCTATGCCTAGAGGACATCGAGTTGACTACTTATACACCTTCTCTAAAAATGCCCAGCGATAGGTCGGTATAGGAGATTGATTCTTGGAGAGGCAACTGTGATCGCAGATGTTATCAAGAGTAGTATCACACAAAGAACTTACTGGCCTTTATTAGGTTATTGAAGGGTCTTTTGTCCTAATTAAAAGACTACGTATGACACAATAAATCATTTTTCGGTGGCAGTGTCCACAGTATGGGTAACATAGCTTGTAAGGGAAAAAATCCACAGTTATTTCAAGAACGGCCGTATTACCTTATTCTTACCTTACCTTACTTTACCTTATTCTTTTTAGCAGGACTTTTTGTTTTCCTGTATGTATAACCAATCAGGTTTTTGTCGTCATCTGATTCTGAGTGAAGAATTTGATTTTTTTTTGTCATCTCTCTAGCCATTCTCCTAATAGAACGCAGCATGAGGGAGTCATGGAGAAAAATGTACTCGTACAATCGATCGATCCATGTCCCGGATGAGGTAATCGAACATCGACACTTTCATTAAATCTAATAAATGATGTCCTTTCGCGACTAATTCTCAATGTAATTTTCTCGAATGCTCCGTCCGCCTCTATTTACACGAGCCGTAATAGAGCCTTTTATTCAGAAATCCACATTTTCTATTTAGACCCAATAGTACAATATTTACTCAAATTATGCGTATCAAATTTATGCGCGGACCGAATCCCTCGCACAAAAACAGTTCAATTTGAACCATGCTCTCGAGATGAGTTAGCATCATCTCATTTTCTAGATCGTGACGGTATGTCTTGTGCAGAGGTGTGTGATAAGCAACACGCTCAACCGAGTTATTTACCCCATAAATGGGTACTCATTTGACAGCTGAGTGGGCTCATAGTCCGACACGTAAACCCCCTTTTTTTTATCGAAAACTACCGCATTCAGTAGGAATCGAACCGGGGCCCAGTGCGTAGAAGGCGAACGTGCTAACCGTTGCGCCATTCGGACTACAATCCCTCGCACAAACGATTTTTTCCAACAATTCAACTGTGATAGATAAAATTTTCACAGCTCCGTTATTGGATCACACTTACCCCACATTGGACGCCACTTATATTTTTTGAAAAATTTAAGGTTTCGCATCTTAACGATACTAATGATTCAATTCCAGATATCGTTGAATTCATTGATCCGGTGCTATTGTGATATTCGGAGCAAAGGTCATAACATTGACATATTTCAAATTTGTTTCTACAATAATATAAAAAGTTTATTATGTGATATCATTGCCATCTCTATGATGAAAAAGAAAAAATACCAAACAGCTGTCCATCAAAACATTTTATTTAGCAGCAGCGTGGCTTGAATCCTTGAGTTCTACTCAAAATAAATTGGCGAAATTGCCACAATTATTGCATGTACAAATGTGTTTGTGGATCTGTTTTTGTGGAGCCATATCTAACAAGCAATTTAGAATATTGCCTTTGATTGCGAGTTGTTTCTAAGCCACATTTATTTAGTCAATCTGAATCTATAAATATGCAGAGAGAAAGTAATTTAAATTTAAATTTTGCAACAAATTTTCTGAAGGCAACTTGAGAACGAACATATGAGTTCAGCAACAAAGTTTGCGGTCGATTCAAGGACTCAAATTTCTTGTTTTCCATTAAAAACGCGCTCGACTAAACAACAACATGCTCATTATTATCATAATTCCGGAAAAAATGTCTGGACCTCCACAGAATAATTTCCATTTAATTTACTGAAGATTCTTGAAAGAGTGTCTATTCAACTTATGTCAGTTGTTTTCTGACGGCACGTTTTTGTATATATCAGACTAATTCAAAACTGTGTGTCGACTTTCCAAACTCGTAAATTTCTTTAAAATAAAAACGTACAGCATCAGAGGACAACACTCTACGACAACTTCCTCATTCTTGTGACTAGAATTTTGGCGTAAATATGCTCCGCAACTCTCATGTTGTTTTCGGTGTTTTTGAGCCTAGTGGTGCGATCAATTAACACACACTCCATAACACACTATAAATTTTCGATACGCATGAAAAGTCGCCAAAAATAGATGCCCTCCTCCTATTATGTGAAACTTCAGAGAAAAGTCATCAATTTCCATAATAATGGAGAACTACGTCCGCGTTTTGCACACATGTGATGACCATTTGATCCTTCAATATGTTGCTGTCATTTAATTTTAATCACTTGCATGTAATGTTGAGTGTGTATGTATGGGCTTTACGTATATTTTCAAAAGAAAATGAGAAAACAAAAATGTGCGCCACGAACTCGGCAAGTTTATTTTTAGCGGCAAGAAACGACGCAAAAAACATGATAAGGCAAAATAGAAAATGTTTTCTTCCCCAGGGAGCCACTTAATCATCCCATGATTTTATAAAAATCTCAACATAAACTGCACGTTGGAATTTTTATAAAATCGTTGGATGATTTTGTTTTTATTGTGTTTGCTTTTGCGTTGAAGCTTTTGATTAGGGATGATGTCAATTTTCATCGCATAATTTCACAACATAAATGCTTCCGATGGCAAGAGGTATCAAGTAGCGGCGCCTGATGAGCTGTTTCCTCTGGTCGGTGAACGCAACTAATGTTTTTTTGTGGGATGGGGGGGGGGGGGGGGGGGCTATTCTTAATGTTTTGACAATTGCTTTCACCCCTCCAGCGGCATGGGCGCATCAATATCTCTTGTATTACTATGCCTTGTTGACATTCCGATAGCTCTCATATACATATGTAATACATGTTTTTCGGATAGTCCAGTTGCTAGCATGCACTTCCATTGGCATGTACCTCGATAATACCTGGACGGATGCAAATAACCAGAGTCCCTCTCCTTCACGAACCTTTCTGATTATCCTTCACTCGTAGTTTTAAAGATTGGCGTCTTGTCGCTCAATAAGGTCGATCGGTTGAGTGGGAGGCCTGGGCAAATGTGTACATGCAATTGTAGGTTAGATCGTAGATTGATGTTCCTGGTGGCCGCTCGGAGAAAGGCGCCTTCTCAAGGTATGAGATTGGCCAGTCGTTGGGTTGCTACATTCTAAGATACTAAACCCGGGCCGGATGAGAGTGCTTCTTAATGCGGACTCATAACAGGGGCGTCGATGGGGTGTATATCGCATCGATCACCGCACCTAATCCGATAAGTCAGAAAATTTACAGCAGAAAATAAAACTAGTCGAGAAATTTCTTTAAAATATTCGGCGTCCTATATGGGGTCATCTAGTCAATGAACTAGACGAAAAATCCTGAAAAATTCGGCGCCCAATGTGGGGTCAGTGTAATTTTGTCTAGTCAATGAACTAGTACTATTTATAGATAAAATCGCACTAACCCATTAGGTGCCGGATATTTTCAGGCTTACTCGATAATTTTTTGGCTATTTTTATTTCTACTCTAAATTATCACTGCATCGACGCATTCACAAGCAGACCTGGAAGTCTCCAGACGCACATACCGTCAACCAAATTGACCACGTCCTCATTTGCAGGAGATGGGCGTCTAGTGTGATG
The DNA here is from genome assembly GCA_964017055.1 of Chloromyia formosa. Lineage (NCBI taxonomy): Eukaryota > Metazoa > Arthropoda > Insecta > Diptera > Stratiomyidae > Chloromyia > Chloromyia formosa. Next base: position 29,816,047 of record OZ024813.1, on the reverse strand, counting down.
GATGTCCGCTCCTATCGAGGAGCAAACTGCGACTCAGATCATCACTTGGTGAAGACGACCTACAGATGTAGAATTTCCTCAGTGCACCAGTCAAGAATCAGCCCTCCCAAAATCTTTGCGGTTGATAAGCTCTTGAGTGATGCTACAGCGGTGGCGTATACTACCGCCCTTGAGGAAAAACTATCACCTATGCTACACAACATCAGCAACACAGGCGTCCATGGATTCTGGGAAGAACTCAAGGGTACCATCAAGGATGTCGCAGAGAAGGTCGTGGGATATAAAGCCCGGCGAGCGCGAAATGACTGGTTCGACGAAGAATGCAAAAATTCACTTGACGTGAAAAACGAGGCCTATAGACAATGGATTCAACGAGGAACCATAGCCAGAAGAGAAAAATATGACGAGCTACGGCGAATATCGAATAGAATAATTAGACGTAAGAAACGTAAATACCTTGACGAGCAGTTGCTGAACATAAACGAAAACTTAGCTAATAGGAACACCAGACAAGCGTACAAACTAGTAAATACAATTAAGAACGGCTACCAACCCAGGACTAGCCTTTGTAAGGACAAGGATGGAAACATCATCAGCGACACCGATGGTATTAACAAACGATGGGCCTCTTATTTTGAAGAGCTTCTAAACCGACCATCTAACATCCCCACACAGGAAGCTCTCGACGATATTGTTGATTTAGGCCCACCCATTCAACCCCCGACAGTAGAGGATGTTGATCTCGCGTTGCGGTCACTAAAACGAAATAAAGCGCCGGGCGCTGACGAGATTCCAGCTGAACTGCTAAGATTCGGTGGAACGAGTCTAGTTGATGCCATACATCAATTACTCCTACGAGTATGGGAGAACGAGGAGATCCCAGACGATTGGCGCAGAAGCATCATCTGTCCAATTCATAAAAAGGGAGATAAACTGCGGTGTGAGAATTACAGGGGCATCTCACTAGTTTGTACGTCCTATAAAATTTTGACGAAAATTCTGGAAAATAGAATAAAACCGTACGCAGAACGAGTCATTGGCGAATATCAAAGCGGTTTCAGACCTGGTCGCTCCACAACCGATCAGCTCTTCTCAGTCAAACTGATACTCCAGAGGTGCTGGGAATACAACGTAAACGTATACCAAATCTTTGTCGACTTCAAGCAGGCATACGACAGTATCGATCGTGGAGTACTGTACAACATCATGCTGCAATTTGGTATACCAGCAAAATTAGTGCGACTGACAAAGATGACGATGACCAACTCCGTCTCACAAGTCAGGATCCAGAATAGACTTACTGATCTATTTGAAACACGCACTGGTTTGAAACAGGGCGATGGACTGGCTCCGACGCTCTTCAACCTAGCACTGGAATACGTTATTCGGGCCATGAATTTGGACAACAGCAAGACGCTACTCATCAAGTCGACACAATTAGCAGCGTACGCCGACGACATCAACATCATGTCCCGAAGATTGGCTGACGCAGAAGAACTTCTGCATACGCTCGATACCGCTGCAAAGGAAGTTGGATTACGTATTAACGAGGGTAAAACTAAAATAATGATGCAATCGCTGACAAGGACACCTGCACAACCAAGCATCAATGTGGGGGACCTCAACATCGAGTTCGTGAACAACTTCATTTACCTGGGTTGCAACCTGTCAAGGGACGCCAACGAAACTGACGAAATCAAGCGACGGATACAGTTAGCTAATAAGACTTTTTTCTCGGTTCTCCCCATAATGAAATCGAAACATGTGCACAGAAACACGAAGCTCCGCGTGTACAAAACCATTATACGACCAGTGCTATGCTATGGCTGCGAAGCATGGACCCTAGCTCAAGCCTCCGAAAACATGCTAGACACTTTCGAACGTAAGGTTCTACGGCGAATTTTCGGGGCTGTTTGCGATCGAGATGGATGGCGCATCCGGTACAACCATGAGTTGTATGAAATGTACGATGAGCTGCAAGTCTCGAAAATCGTCAAACTACAACGACTTCAATGGGCAGGGCATGTACAAAGAATGGACGATGATCACATGCCTAAGAGAGTAATGAATGCAGAACGAGTCGACGGAGCGAGATTGCGAGGACGACCGAGATCTCGTTGGGAGAGCTCAGTAGGTGTGGACGCCGCGCAGCTGCTGGGCTCCCAAAATTGGAGGACGCGGTCACGTGACCGAGATAATTGGAGGACAATGATCCAGGCGGCCAAGGCCCGACGTCGGGCTGTCGCGCCACGATGATGAAGAAATTATCACTGACTTATGATTGAAAAAATAAAGCCTCGATAAAATCGTTTTTTTACGTCTTGTGACTAAGGGTACCGCGTGGCGGGCGCATATTCAATTCCACATTTAGTTTTCATTGACACACGCACACATTTGGCATTTCAATTGTAAATGTTCACTGACGTAGCATACAGAAAAAAAACTTAAGTAGCCATGCACAAGTTATCTATTGTAGTTGATGTCATCATGGATGAATGGCTGCAAAAAAGAAACGTCACCAATAAAGTGTCATGAAATAAAGTAGGTTTCATGTATGAGTTCCGAGTTTTAATTTTAAAATCAGTATTTTGGATTATTCATAATATATGACTCATGAGGAGGGGGGGATTTATTCCCTTGATCACTTCCCTTTCTACGCAACTGCTAAGTCGGATCAATTGATGGTTTAGCTGTTTTCTCCCATTTGATAAAATAGGGAAAAAATTGAAAGTAAAAATTAAATGAGTTAGTCAATAATTTACTTTTTTGGGAAACCAGTTCACCTAGTCGTTCGACTGAACTAGTTCACTGATGAACAAATCACTAGTTCACTAGTTGTTCAACTGAACTAGTTCCCTGACGAGCACATAACTAGTTCACTAGTTGCTGTTGTAAAAAACAATTGAATCCCCATTTTTTGGCAAGTTCTTAAGTAATTTTAAGGATCTGAGTAATACATTTAAAAAGTTATAAATTGACATTGCAATATGCATACAATATCCAGTATTAAATCAAACCTTTTCCTGGTTTCCACTACTTTTGAGACTAATACCCAACAATTCGGCATGCTTCTGTATTCGTAATATCGTCTCATTACATCGCTCTGAACCGTACACCCAATAAACATAAATTACGCCCATGAATTACAATTTCTTGTCACCCGGAAAGCAAACACGCACGTCTTGAATAGCCACATATTAAGATAGGCCCGCGTTCGAGGTTTTTCCCATTGTTTATTTGCAAAAGTTCCAGCCTCTGCACACAACTTATCGTGTTTAGTGTAGCAGAAAAATTCCAGAGAAAAGAACAACATCAACAACATTAATATGCAGAACAGGTGCGAAAATTATATCCACGATTCCTACTACCGGTGATGGTGGTGATATTTTAGAGGTTCCTACTACCGGCTCTAAAAATGTTGCCTTGTCTTCTGTTGCAGTTCTATTCTAATTTCAATATTCCAAGGCTTTTCCCGTCCAAACCAGATGACCTTTCGAATCATATGGATTGCGAATTGTAGTCGTTATTAAAACCATACTCTATTTTATTTACTATTACAATATGTCGCGATCAAGTGCAGAAGGGAGACAGCCTGGCGGAGATAGACTTGATTGGCTTGTTTACAAACTTGGCTTTCAATTTGCAAAAAAGTAAATATTATTCAGTTAGGTACAGATAGGTACGTACCTAATGTACCTAATGTGCCTGTATTCATATTTGTACCCGACAAACGTTTCAGATTACAATGTTTGAGGAGATTTGCCATTTGCCCACAACCCAACCATCATCCGATCCGAGATGACTTTAAGCACTAGGCAGCGCTGTTTGTTTCTTAGTGAATAATTATATAGGTTGGTTGTTGTGGTTAGTTAGACAAACACGGCCGAGAGTAAGTGGATGAGATTATTATTGACTTGGATATTTTATTGACATTCCTCCTATTCTACTCGTATATGTATGCATATCCGAACTATTTGCACCGTACTTTGTTGCATTTTGATCGTAAACTCGCCGAGGTTATTTTCATATATGTACATATTTGCATCGTTAGGCTCTTTTATGACCCTTTGCGGCTAGAGAAGTTGTTGTGCGCCGTCTGTTGTGTAGAGAAAATGGTGTCAGTTAAGCTGTCGGAGCAAATAGAGTGGAAAATGTTTATAAAATTGCATAATGTGCTGAGCGAGGAGAGGTGAACCGATAGACATTTGTAAGTCCAACTCATCAATGCCGTTTGTGTATTGCATACAGATGGCAAAATCGACTAATATTGTTAGTCCACAGAGATATATAGAAGATGAAACCACCCAATACTGTACACTAAATTCTGGACGTAATTCCACCACATATTTTACGAACTACAATAGTAAAAAGTAAACAGAGAGACACACGCCCTCTACTGTGGAACACCCGCTCAGTCCATATAGAACACATGTAGAAGCACATGAGATGTCAAACTCACATTCCCCCCTCTCCTTTGTGAACAATAACATTCCATCTTTTCTCTCTGCCGCGGAACAATTGAACTGAATTGATAGTTTGGTTCTTGGCTCTTGGTTTGGCTCAAACAGACAGCATAACATTCTTTTGATGAATATCTGCTTTTGATGTCGATAGTGCAGGTTCATCTCGCTTGCCCCAAGATCGTTTTCGCACGACGTTGTCGTAAAAAAAAACCATTTTTCATGGCCCGTTATGAATCGCTTCAAAAATGGGTCGATTTCGTTACGTTTCAGCAGCAAAAACGTTAATTCGTTTGGTGACGTGAATTTCCTTCAATTCATGTGGAACCCAAATATCGAGCTTGCGAACGTATCCCAGCTTCTGTAAATGTTAGTGAATGGTTGATTTAGATAAATTGAGTTTCTCCGCTATCTCCCGTGTCGTACTGCGCCGGTTAGCTTCGATCATTGCCTTTAATTTGTCGTCATAGACAGCTGTTGGACCGCTCATCACTGACATACAAATTTCCGGAACGAAAACGAGCGAAACAGTTCTGGCACTGGCGTTCTGTTAATGAGTCTTCACCATAAACATCACACACCTTTTTCCACGCTTGCACAGCGTTTTTGCCGTTCCTGTAGTAAGAAAGCAAAGTATGTCGAAAATGTTCACTTTTATTTTCCATTTTCAAGTCGATGCCAAATAAAGATTTGCAAACAGAGGACCACCAATTTGTGATTGATTATAGCTTGAAATGTCAGCTGTCAAATGGCAAAAAAAAAATCTTGGCTAACTCTATCATTTTTTTTTCAATAACAGCGCCATCCCTTGGAAGGTAGCGAAATGACTTTCCGGACAACCCAATAGTATTGCTTATCGATCAACCAAATGTACAGAAAAAAAAAATATGCCGAGAGAAAAACAAATGCAGCAAGATCTGATAGCCTAAGATTACATTTTCCTACAATTTTTTTCTCGTCATTTTTTCCCAGGACATTTTTTTCCTGAGAATTTCTCGGGAATTTTTTCCTGGGTATGTTCTTTCTTGGGTTTTTTTTTGACTGGGCATTTTTTATCCGTCGCTGAAAACAGATGAAAGATCAAGGATTCCATCCATCTACTAAAGGGTCCTGTTTTGTGCGTAGAGTTCGTAAGACAAACGGGGTACGGCTTCTTCATTATTCCGGTTCGTAAGACAACCGGGAGACCTCTAAGTACACTTTCACACGAAGGGCCGCACGGCTCTCGCTCGCGAGTGAGAGCGGGGCGCGTAAGACTGAAATGCAAAGAATACACTGCAGCCTTCACACGGGGAGCGCGAGACTTTACGTCGCGCGAGTGAGAGCCGGTACGGCTCGTGCATCTCGAGCCGTGCGTCGCGGCTCTTGATATAAATGCAAAGCGAGGAGTGCCGGCATTCACATGGGAAGAGCGACAAAGGCTCTCGAGCTCTGTTCAGTCTCAAAATACGCGTTGCAGACGTGTTATTGACTATGTATCTTCTTTACCGTCGACGCCGTCTTCGACGACAAAAACGCCAACGTTTCAAAGCGTATTGTGTCCATCCTAGCGGGACTGAGGAGCGAGAGCCGTTGTCGTTCTTCCCGTGTGAATGCCGGCACTTCTCGATGTGCATTTAGACCAAAAGGCGCGACGCAACGGCTCGAGATGCACGGCTCTCACTCGCGCGACGTAAAGGCTCGTGCTCCCCGTGTGAAAGCTGAAGTGTATTCTTTGCATTTCAGTCGTACGCGCCTCGCTCCCATTCACGAGCGAGAGCCGTACGGCTCTTCGTGTGAATGAATGGAAGGTGGGAGCGGAAAAGACTCTCACTCGCGGCTCTTCGTGTGAAAGTGCACTAAGCCTCCCCAGCCAAGATTGAATTCTCCGGATACATAGTCGAATGAAATACTACTCTAGCTTGATAATGTTTTTTTTTTTTTCAAAATAATAAAAAAAATGGACATCTTCAAACAGGAAACGTCTATTATGATCTCATTCCTGACAGGGCATTTCCTTTTTTTACTATTGAGATTAACAACAAGTCCAAGCTGTTTAGGACCCTCCTACACATTCTGCACGCTAATCTAATCCTCTAATTCTCCTCCCACCTTGCTGACCGATAAAATTCTGCCTTAGCTGAAACTAAATAAAAAAGACTAAAAAGTATTGTTGATGAGGCTGAATCGCCACAAGTATTGTATCTGCGACGACGATCAATTGCACTGTGCTCTTGGTAAGCACAATTGATTTTCCGCCTGGCGATTAAGAGCGTGACATTTACATTACGAAATAGCGAATTTGTTCTTTAAATTTTTTGTTTTTTTTTTCTGCTATATTTGTGTTTCATACCCCAGTATGTATTACAGTGGATTTGGGTCCGGTAGGAGGCACCGAACTCTATCCAATGTATTGATCGAATTAGCGCTATATACGTACCCAAAAAAGGAAAGAAATGAATTGAGGTGGAATATCTACGTTCAAATACACCTATGTATGTACGACTATCTTAAATCTTTCAATCTGCTGCACTTAAATTGCACCCATACACGAATCTAGCGACAAAGCGAACCTATAGGCTAACTATAATGGTCATATGACGCCTTAAGAGTACTCATTTAATTTTATTATGATTGCTCATGATGCTCGAAGGCCTAGACGCTGCGAACGCCCCACACAACTGCACAACTAGGCCTCGGAAACTGGAGGATGCGGTCTTTGGACCGAAACAATTGAATAACCCAGACGATCAAGGCTCGACGTCGGGCCGTAGCGCCATTATGGTGAAGCTGTCAAATATCAATGAATCTTTTGTGATCGTAAGCGCGGTCGTCCACTGGAAGCGTATTTGAGCGGCAACGAGCTACCGCGGTGGAAGCGTCAACAAGCGCGCCAGATCCAAAGTGGACAATTTTCGTGAACATGCGTCCACTACGTATTCGAGCGAAACGGCTAAGAACGTCTACGTGCGCCACGCGACTCGAGCGCCAGATCCAAAAATTTTTGAAAGAAGCTTTGCGGCGATTGATTTTATGTGTAATGGAAGAGCTATAGTAAAGCAAACTGAGACGCGAAGACGCCGGAAACGGACGATCCCTGTCGTTCGTGGCCGCTTATTTCGCGAAAGCTTGTTGACGCTTATGTCGCGGGATAGTGCATAGCCGCTCCAATATGCTCGTAGTGGACTGCCGGGCGAATTCATTTCAAAGAACCATTATGATTTGACAACATTATGCACTACGTTTAGATCGCACTACTTATTACTTCTGTCAAATCCATGTAAACCCTATACCTTATAAGGTCTAGGATATAAAAACACTTATCTGTATCCTAAGTTGTGCGGTTTAAATGCGGTGATGAGCAATCAAAACCAAATTGAACACGTACATAATCTTATGGCGTCATATGACCATTGTAGTTAGGCTCTATGCTCTCTATTGTATGTGCAGAAACTACTAAACACAGATACAACGCGTGATATAATGGTGGATACCCCGGCGAATTGGCTTAAACCACTTTAAAATAAAAGTCACGACCAGGCAAGTGCATTGCACTTTGTGCTATGGATGGACTCCCTGTATGGGGTTTGAATTAAAATGAGTTGGGTTTTCTAGTTAGACTGCCTCTAATAGAAAAAGAAAAGCGAGAAAAATAGACTCAGTACATGGAGGATGGGAGTGGGTTGGAGCACAATTATTGTATTGTCATAATGTGGCATTGTTTTGTAGTGTGACTCCGTTTAAATGGCTGTTGTTGCACCGACTATATATGGATTGGAATCTAGTGGAAAATAACTTACGAAATCAATATCTAAAGGAGGGCAGTATTATTCTGTTTTTAATTCAATCATCGTAAGGCTAGGCTTGAACTGGTTTGGATACTGGTTTTGGAAAGATTTCGAATCTCGGAGAATGGATTGTGTCTAATTTATTTCCGACCTCTTTATCAAAACAAGATACCTTAACTGTCAAAAAATATGACATAATGGCTACAACAAGGAAAAAAGATACCGAGTCATTTGAACAACGAAATGTAGGACTATTCTATCGACTGATTGATTAATCCTCCACTAATCCGTGGTAGGGTTCATGATGAATTATAAACCAAGACCAACCATCTGCATATGAAACAGTAGTACAGTAAAAACTGGCCTATTAGATTGGATCCTAGAACATCGTCTTTGCATCAAATTTCGATATAAGTTTCGATAGGATTAATGTACAAAAAGCCACAATGTTCATGATAGGACTTGAATCTACGAGCCTACAACTCCTGAAAGCAAGTTGCAAACTTTACACCACCAAACCGTAATCCGTACTGATTTTGAAGTGTTACTTTGATAGCGACACTTCGATGGACTACGAGTTTTTAGTTTCTGTACTTTTCCTCGGGTATCACAATTTGTTGCGCTTGCCCCGCTATATAGAGAGCTCACTTGTATTCGATATACGAGTATAACGTACATACAAACTGGAAGAATTGTATTACTTGCCTAGGGGAAGGACATTCGTGGCGCCATCATGCTACGAGATACAGTAACTGGACCAAAGAGGGAACGATCATATTTCATATTATGTATAATGGACGGTCATGCAATCTGGGTGCATCTGTGTGTTTGATTGGGCACTTTCCGATATTAATTTGGTACATACCGTCCTTGAGTGATTCTAAGCATCACCCGGTGTCGGTTTGATGATGGATGAAGGTGCGTGCGCGTGAGGACCTTTTGGTCATGAAATAAAACCGAAATCAAACAACAAATATGGGTACTTGAAGGCATTTTGAGTCCTTGTCCTTTGGTCAGAAAAAAGGGACCTTCTTAGTATTTAAGTGAAATCTAGGCAGTACGGATATTACCTGAGTCGGGGGGAAGAGACCAATGCACTGGAGTATTGCTGAAGTTATTTTTGACTACTTTGGTCGGGACAAAAGGAGCCACTTTGCCAACTTTTTTTTTCTACTACTTTGAGATATAAACACTACACTTCTGATTTGATGCAAGTTTATGGACTAGGACCTAGCTTTCTAGTTGGGCAGATTGAATGCGATCGGACCTAGCCTTTCTATCAAGTTTGAACAGTATTAATGCACTCGCATCACAGGCAGGACGGTTGTCCCCATAGTTTTTGATGCGATATTTGAACCCACGACTCGTTAGTCGGATACGACCATCCCTACACAGCGTCGCGTCTTAGTAGTCATCTTATCAATAACTTTCCCCTCTATCCAGTGTCTCATTTCTAATCTTTTTCATATTTATATTTCAGGTGGGAAGTGCTGAATTCATGGCACCGGAGGTTGTTGATTTGTTTGTTGGTGAAGCAAACTACTATGATAAACGATGCGATCTATGGTCTCTTGGAGTCATCGCCTACATCCTGTTATGCGGCTATCCGCCATTCTCTGGTAATTGTGGACAAGATTGTGGCTGGAATCGTGGTGAAAATTGTCGTACCTGTCAGGAATTGTTGTTTGAATCAATTCAAGAAGGTAAGTCCGTTGGTGAAATGAATTATGAAATATGTACAGAAGGAGGAGGAGATTCAGTGAAACCTCAAAAATTTTGTTCCACGTAACATCATTTGGTCGCGCGTCGAACCAATACCTTATGTGGGGAGTTTCAGAACGACTCCCCCGCTGGTACCCGATCAAGACTGTTCGCTATGTCGTGAATTACCGCTTTTGTGGACTTAAAAAAAAACGGCTCCCTGAATAATCGTTAGAGGTTTTATTGCGGCAAAACGGAAAAGAACTGTTGTCTCTATTTTGTGATAATTCCATCTGAACTGGAATTTTCGCCTCAGAAAGAGATGAACGATTGACCCAAAATTTACTAACTATCGCTCTGAAGAATCGCCCCAAATTTTGTACCCCGGAAAAAAATGAAAGTAAGGTTTCACTGGCTCATCCTGTATATTATTATGGATTTATCATGATTTCTATGACAATAACTAATTCTTTGCTGTTCTTCCTTTCTCCATTTGTAGGTAGATTCAGTTTCCCCGAACAAGAATGGGCTGAAGTGAGTCAAGAGGCTAAAGATTTGATAAAAGGTTTGCTAGTTAAGGAAGCTCCAAAAAGGTTAAGTGCTGAAGCTGTTTTAAATCATGCCTGGATTAAAATGGCAGAAGAAGAACCGGCTGATAGTGTTAAGATGGAATGCCGTCGAAAAGCATTGAAAACACCTGGCAATATTCGACGGTAAGTACATGTTTAAAAGACGAAATATATCTGTATTTTTGTTTAAGAGGAAATTTCTTATTTGGGAATCCAATAGATATGTATATTTGCAAGTATCGATGCGTATTTTATCCTACACAATTTTATCACCAAGGACGATATTACCATGAATATTTTTTGTATCAGTCTTATAAATCTTGATGGACCCGAATAAGCTCTCGGGTGTACAAAGAATGGTTTCGGTTTTTCGGGGAAATTGATGATGGCATTCGAAGCCTTTTAGTGGGAGGCAAACAATTTTTCTTCTTATGATGATGTATCGGTGAAATCGTACCAGAAAGATTGAAACAATAGCACACGTGTAAGGGATTTCGCATGAAGAGCACGACAGCTTCTCCTTTGGGACTGTAGAGCATAATACTCACTTGTGGGCATATTTTCGTCTCATGGAATTGTCGAAATCAAATGATATTTTTGTATATCAAGTTAGTCTTTCTTTTGTTTAGTTTGAGGTATGTAGTAGTTTAGATTTTTTTTTCTGCAATGTCAGGATGTTACCCTAAGTGATCAGTATCGTATCATTTTCGTGAATATTATTATCACGTATACTTCTGCCATTCGGACTACTCCCGTCCCGTCTAGAAGTCCGCCCATGGCATCAGAGGTAAGTCCTTACTTGATTTTCTTATGTGTAAACAAGTATTCGTTCTCAACAAAGGGTGCAAGCCCACTTTTGTCACTGTTGCTAGGAGAGAGGTACTTGATCTCACTCTTGCTAGCAGTGTTTTATCGGAGACAGTTATGAACTGGAGGGTTTCAGATGAAGTGTCAAACTCTGATCACATGCATATCAGATTTGACATTCCTGGAAGCTCTGAACTCCGGTCTGCGTCCTTTTGTCCTAAGAGGACGAATTGGAAATTTTTTCACGAATTAGTGTGTTCCAAAACTGACCAACTGCTAAGTTCCATTAGCACGACTGGTGAGTTGGATTTAGCCGCGGAACAGCTTAACGACGTGTTAATCACCTCCTACCAAGATAGCACTCTGGCACGTGGTTTTAGTACGACACGTAGGGTTCCCTGGTGGAACGAGGAACTGGCGCGCAAGAGAGCCCAGGTTAGGAGAAACTTCAACAAAGCGAAGCGAAATGATGAATGGGGTGCATACAGAAGTGCGCTCACGGAATATAATCTCCTTATAAGACGCTCCAAGCGGGAGACCTGGAGGAAACATTGTGCCAAAATTAACTCACTACCTGAAGCGGCTCGCATCCACAAAGCTTTATCAAAGGATCATTCCAATGGTATTGGTCAGCTTAAGAAACCTGACGGATCCTTCACTGTGGATCCAGTGGAAACATTACAGCTGCTCTTGCACACCCACTTTCCGGGTTCAGTACAAGCTGGACCCCGCGTGTCTGCTCCACCAGCTGACCATCGGGTTCCGGTCAGCCTGTTAAGAAGCCTCTCTGGGGTCATTTTCGACAAAGAAAAGGTCAAATGGGCCGTGGAGTCCTTTGAACCCTATAAAGCACCTGGCGCCGATGGCATATTTCCTGCTCTTCTGCAACGCAGCATTAGTTTCATTATCAATCCATTGATTGCCCTGTTCAGAGCTAGCTACACCTTCAGCTACATACCGCGTTTATGGAGAGCGATCAACGTGGTGTTCATTCCAAAAAACGGAAACAAGCCGGAAGAGCTACCTAAATCTTACAGACCGATAAGCCTTTCATCGTTTCTTTTAAAAACTATGGAGAGGTTATTGGATCTGCATATTCGACAGAAAATGGAATGCACGTCACCCCTGCATCGTACCCAGTTCGCCTACGTAAAAGGTAAGTCGACAGTGGTTGCCTTACACAATCTCGTAGGAACGATTGAAAAAACCCTCAATGACAAGGAAATTGCCTTGTGCGCCTTCATTGACATCGAGGGAGCTTTCGACAATACTGGCTACAGCTGCATATCTAGAGCACTTGAGCTCAGAGATATACCCACAGCCACTATTATGTGGATCGATGCCATGCTTCGCGGGCGCGAGATCTACTCAACGTTGAGTGGCGCCTTCTCCTGTGTTAATGCTGTTAAAGGTTGTCCTCAGGGAGGAGTTCTTTCCCCACTTCTCTGGTCACTAGTCGTAGACGAGTTACTAGCTAGGCTATGTGATTATGGTTATCATGCTATTGGATATGCCGATGATATAACTATTATAATCAGAGGAAAGTTTGAAACGACCGTCACTGAGGTGATGGGTGCTGCACTTGACTTAGTCCTTCGTTGGTGCACTGAAGTTGGCCTGAGTGTTAACCCTCAAAAGACCGTCTTGGTCCCATTCACACGGAGGAAAATTCTTAACTTAAGCTCGGTCAGTCTAGGCAGGACGGTACTTCAGTTCTCCACTGAAGTCAAGTGTCTGGGCATTACGTTGGACTGGAGGCTCAACTGGAGCAATCACGTCGAGGCTGTCATTAATAAGGCCACTCGAATCATGTGGGCTTGCAGATCGCTCTTTGGTAAAACCTGGGGCCTCACCCCTAAAATGACTAAGTGGCTATATTTGATGCTGGTACGACCAGTCGTGACATATGCTGCGCTAGTATGGTGGCCCAAAACGCAGCAGCGTTGCACCATACAGTTGTGTACCAAACTACAACGTCTTGCATGCCTTGGTATGGCAGGATCCATCCGTACATGTCCGACATCGGCCATTGAGGGGATTGTTGGTCTTACTCCGCTGCATATTTTTATACAGGAATCTGCAGCCCTTAGCACTCTTCGAGTGCGTTTAACTTATGATGCTCATGTGTACAATCAGGGCCACATGAGCATCCTGGAGCGGATTCCGGGTTTGCAGATCTGTTCGAGATCAGATTACATGACTACGGAATTTTGCTTCGATAGAAAATTCTCGGTCTCAATTCCATGCCGCTCGGAATGGGATAGTGCCAACCTCTGTCCTGACCCTAGCTGTACCATGTGGTTTACGGATGGGTCAAAGACTGATCAGGGAGTTGGTGCTGGGGTCTTTGGACCGAGCACCAGGATTTCAATCGCCATGGGCGTCTGGCCCAGCATATTTCAAGCAGAGATCCATGCCATTGAGACCTGCGTCAGAGAAATTCTGCACAAGAAACTTAATGGCGCAAACATTGCTATCTGCACGGACAGCCAGGCAGCTATTAAGGCTCTTTCTTCATACAAATTTTCTTCAAAATTAGTGAAAGAGTGTTTTGATACCCTTCAGTGTCTCACAAACACCAATCGGGTAACTCTATGTTGGGTACCAGGCCATCAGGGCATTCAAGGTAACGAAGCTGCGGATGAACTCGCTAGGCAGAGCTCATCTGTGAAATTTATCGGGCCTGATCCGTACTGTGGTCTGAGCTGGGCTACAACCAGACAGCTGGTTAAGCAATGGTCCGCAAATGAAAGGTTGCGTCACTGGAATGATCTCGCTGGTCTTCGTCAGTCGAAAGATCTTATAAACCCATACGGTATCAAAGAAACTAGCCGCCTGGGCAGAGCGGACCTGAGGTTAATCGTTGGTTACCTCACGGGACACCACTGGGTAAGATATCACCTCAACAAAATGGGTCTGGCTACTGAAACGGAATGCAGACTTTGCCTGGAGGACACTGAGTCAACCAAACACCTTCTATGCGAATGCCCGGCGGTTGCTCGTTCGAGGTTCTTGTTTCTTGGAGATTCCATCGTGAGCTCCGCGGTCGTTAAGAGCGCTCCTACAAAGGACCTACTGGCCTTCATCAGGCTGATTGAGAGTCTTTTGGATTAGTTTAAGGCTATAAGGCACAATAGATCTCATGGTCGCAGTGCCCACCTTTGGGTATCTTAGCCTGTCCTTATTTATTATTATTATTATGGCATCTAAAAATATCAGTGTGGCAACGTCAACTGTAACCACCTCTTTTTTTAGTTCCGAGGGTCATTTCTTTGTTTTGCTTTTGGTGTTGTTGTTTCGCACTTCAGTGAAGCTTTAAGCTCCTCTAAGGTTGAATACAGGGGTAATTTCACCGGGGGCAAAGCTGGAACCTGCGACTCATAAAACGCTACTAATCCTCATATCCGATGGTGAGAAAGTTATATACCTCATCATCATCAAAATGTGTAGTGGAGACTTACCTATCCATCCACGATTGAAGAGTGAGAAGTGGAGATGAGCGCCGATGGGAAATTCCAGGAGTGCGTTTTTTAGTAATGTGAAATCTGGTTCCTCTTGCTGGGAGAACTTGTATGGCTAAGCATGGTCTTCTTAAGTTCAAATTGAGGATCTATGAAGCCGGCCATATACGTTCAGGTTTACCTTGAGGTATATCTGCCCAGGTACAACTGTACAGAACTGGACGCCTGTGCAGTGGGACAACACACACTACGGTAGACCTGCACAGGCATACATCAAGGTATACCTGAACGTATGTACATATATGGCCGGCCTAAGAGTGACTTTAAAAAAGGCAGCAAGCCATCATAAAATCTCGTAGAGGAGGATGTGTCTCAGTTGGATGATACCGCAGCTGAGCCACCCTCCTCCTCTTCCCTCTTCCTCTTCCCTCTTCCTCTTCCCTCTTCCTCTTCATCTTTCCTCCTCCTGTTCTTTCCTCCTCCCATTCTTCTTTCCTGCTCCCGTTCTTCTATCTTGCTCCTGTTCTTCTTTCCTGCTCCCATTCTTCTTTCCTGCTCCCGTTCTTTTATCCTGCTCCTGTTCTTCTTTCCTGCTCCCGTTTTCTTTCCTGCTCCTGTTCTTTTTTCCTGCTGTTCTTCTTTTCTGCTCCTGTTTTTCTTCCTCCTCTTCTCTTTTCCCTTCCCTTTTGTCAGTATCTAAACCCAGAGAGGCGAACACGGATGAGCAGTGTGTGTGTCATTTACATCTAATTTAGTTGTAGCTGCTTTAGACGATAGTTTGCAGGCATCTGTTGCAAACGATTCCGTTGAGTCTGATACGGAGGGAGAGGCGGACGCGACTATAGTTGAGGTGGGAAAACATCACCGTTTTGATGTATGGCAGAGGTAGGTTTGCATGCACCCCCTGTCGGCGACATTGAGACGTGCTTACAGTTAAGATAGTCGAGCAGGCCCTTTATAGCCGATTCCTCACACCGTGATGAGTGACGCTACTTCCGTTAATGCAGCAGCTAGGTCTGTGAAATTATACGACACAAACATCTATGGCCACGAACGCCATGGACGGAACTTGAATCCGTAACGACCCTAATTAGACACGAGACTGACGCCTCTACGCACGGAGCCACCGGTCGTCCCAAGCAACAACTTTCCTGATGTAACCCTCAAACCTGCAAATTCGCCCACGAGTCATCCACGGCCCTTGAATGCAAAAATTGACCGAGCCAATGGGGCACAGCTGGACGAACGGTATCTACAGACTACCAACAACAACCTGAGCCGCAACATTCTCAATGTTTGGGGTAGTGTGTAACGTCGACAAGCCTTGACGGGGTCGGAGGCTGAGGGGAATAATCGCGTAAACCGTCCATGACACCTACGTGTCGTCACTAGTAACGAGTTGGACATTCGCTGGGTTGCCACTCCGGTAGCGAAGAGCTGGGTAAAAAAATCATTTCTGCTTCGCTTGTGTTACAAAAAAGAAAACTGGTCAATGCGGAGTCTATACTATCCTGAAACTAACAAAAACGTTTGGACCACTGCGCACTTCCACCCCGCCAGGGATTCGGACCTTTGAAGAAGTCGGAGGCTGACGGAACTGTCCTATCATTCATGACTACAAAGTGTGAAAACCTCCTCAGTAAGTCACAATTTGACGGTCCGCTTTTTGGTCATACGAGTATGTAGGCCCTGAACCAAGTAAGTTAGCCTCTAGAGGTTTTTCTCTGCACTCTTGCCATCAGCCGTAATCACCTAACTGACCTAGTTACCTAAAAGCTAAGGAGACTCCCTGATTTTGGATGAATTTAGAGCTGCATTTGATTTTTTTTGGTTTCTAACATGAATATTTAGGGAGTGTATGGACGGCTAACAAAGGGGGTGCCGTAGAACCGCACGGCGGCGTTCTGTCGCGAAAGAGTGTGGGTTACTGGGTAAGTCGTGGGGGCAGTTGCGTCCCATTGTCCAAAACCGAATACGATGGTTTACAGGAGTAGTTAATGTATTATGCCCACTAGGGGTTATGGGGGGGGGGATGACAAAGGTTATACTCGTCCAACTCAATACAAGAAGGAAAGAGAGAAGGCGTCAGCTTTCATTGGATTTTTTTGTAATTCCAAAATTAAAATTTGAAAATGAAGAAGAGAGGGGAATGGAAGGAAGAATAATGGAGAGGGGGGGGGGTTAATAAAAACTGAAACGCTCATATAACTCAATATGACTGGACAAGGGAGAAGGCGTCGCTCAATAGAAAATTGGAAATGAGAGAGTAAAGCTGAATGAAATTCGGAAATTTTTAAATTCAAAAATTCGAAAATTGGAATTTGAAAATGATGGACAGTGCCCTCTGGGGAGCAGGGGAGAAAGAGACAAAAATTCTAACTCGATAAGACTGAACAATGGAGGAGGAAGGCGTCACGTCGCCGCTCAATCGAAATCGGGAGATGGGAGTGGAGTGGGAGCAATTTGAAGATCGATATTCGAAAATGATGGAAAGAGTGAAGGGTAGGGGCGCTGAGGAGAGGACGAAGAGTGAAAAACAAAATAAATGCTCGTCTAACTCGATAGGGCTGGACAAGGGAGTAGGCGTCATGTCGCTGAATAGAAAATGGGAAACTGAAGATGATTAGAGTGCAGCAAAATTCGGAAATTTTGAAATTCGAAAATAAATAATTGCAAATAGAACTTCGAAAATGGAGATAAAACAGGGTATACCGGACAGGGCAATCGCACTCTTCCACATCATAAAGTAGTGTTAAAAATGATGGGACTTGTTCAGCTAACTCGACGAGATAGGACTGGACTAAACTGAACAGAGGCCGAACGACAAGTCCGGCGTCACTTGTCCATCAGGGGAAAAAGTTTGAAGGAGGTAGGGCTGTCATGTTGTTGAGGGTCTCTTGTGTTTCTCTAAACTCTTTACTCAAAATCGGAAATCGTATTTCCTTCGCGACAATGAGTATCTGCAAATGGTTACTTGCATGGGTACATGGGTACGGCGAGGTTTTTTTTTTACATTTTATTTAAAGTTATCACAGTTATCCCCTTCTTCCATTCAACTAATCGCTGATTTTTGTTTCTGTTTCTTTGTAGCAATCAATCGGCACGTGAACTATCGCAATTTGCGGAATCTGCAATGGCTGTGAAACGTGTTATCTTACAACATTTCTCGATGCGTTACGATTATATGACGAAAGAACGTCCCAACATCTATCAACCATCCCGCACCGACTATTCGGCTACCGTCAATAGCCAATCACCATCGTCATCATCATTTAATAATAAGAGTAGCACTCGTAGCCGTAGTAACATCCAATCACGTTACAGCAGTACCTACGGCAAAAGTAATAGTCTGAGTAATAAGAACAGCTATCGAAGCAACAATTATCGAAGCAACAACAACAGCAATCGTAACAGTAACACGTACAGTAGCAGCAACGACTATGATAATCATATGCAACGAGAAAATGTTGAGAATTTTGTTGATGATTGTACCGACCTACTACAACAAACTACAAAACAAAATAAACATTGTGATATAGTAATTCAAAGTGATGCAACAAAATGCGAGCGCAATTCGCAGCAGGAACTGGAATTTTGCCATCAAAGTGAGGAGAGGAAGAAGGAGGAAGAGAGGGAGAATGAAGTGGAGATGGAGGAGGAGAAGAACTCTATGATTAATGAAGCAGCAACGACAACAACTACTACTGCTTCATCTTCGAATTCGAACGTTACTAACTCTATTTGTAATGTGAACGACGCAATAAGCCAATCTTCTACTAGTAGTGATAGTATTTTGATGCCGCCCCCGAATATCATACCAAACATTACCCTGAATTCGGCGGATTGCCCGAAATTGTCGTCATCTGTCTCCTCGCCGAACAATGTTGCTGGCCATCATCATCATCAGTTGAGTGACGATGACGAGGAGGATGCCGATATTGATGACGATTTCGATGATTATTTTCGGAAGAAGGATTTGACAACTTCCACCTCCGCGCCCGCTAAATATTCAATGACCAAGAAGCCGCGCGATAATACCGTCAAATTGTTGAATAGTATTACCGAGTTGAAGGAGAAATTGCCGTACGATGATGATCGCTGGACTGGCTCGGCGGATACGGCCAATCGTAATAATTGGCGTCAGCCTAACAATCGACGATCACCACCGACTTATGAGAACGATCGTAAACCGTCCACGAACAACATTTGGAAGCCAAGCCAAGTCGCGACCGCGGTGTATAATCGAAAGTATTTCGCCGAGAACGGCGATGACGATTCTGAGGAGAATGATAGCGACAAGATGATGTCGTCGCCCAAGCATCAACCCCGTTCCGGTTACGCAAAATATCGCAATCCAGCGACTAATGCACATCCGCGTAATGTGTACGGAAATTTTGGCAACGGAGTCGGTGCCGGTAATAATGGTACGAACGGTCGCTATCGTACCGAGGACAATTGGCGTTATCGTCGCAGCAGCAACAGCCATCCGATGGGCTATCGTAATAATTGCAACAACATGTACAATCAGCCCCAAGGACCGCCTCCGACTATGATGAACGGAGGAGGCAGAGCAGCGGGAGGAGGACGTCCCAACTATTTCGGTCCGCATCGCAATTACTATGCAAGTCATAACAGTGATACCAGCACCACAAAGTACAACAATGCAGGGGGAGAACGAGGTGGCGGCGGCGGTGGCGGAAACAACGGCGGAAGCTACTATGGTAACAACACCACCAATCAATAT
Source organism: Chloromyia formosa (assembly GCA_964017055.1). Lineage (NCBI taxonomy): Eukaryota > Metazoa > Arthropoda > Insecta > Diptera > Stratiomyidae > Chloromyia > Chloromyia formosa. The sequence goes on along the minus strand of OZ024813.1, from coordinate 29,796,538 downwards.
TCCAACTATCATCGTGGAGGAGGAGGAGGAATAGGAGGCGGTCGCAATAACACCAGCGGCATTGAAATTCACAATTGGCGTAACAATTGCATTTACACGACAGCACGTAATTGCGGCTTTGCCGCATCCACTACGCCACCGAATAACGATCATCATAATTCGCCAGTTGGCTCGTTTGGCGGTCGGATCCAGCGTCAAGGATCGGGCGATTATGATGAACACAATGGCTGTACGTTGGGCATTGGCCTTTCACCGCCCAGTGAAAGTTTACTTATGCAACGACGTATGCGTTTGAATGCCAATCGTAATGCGGGAATTGAAATGCGCGGCACCCCCGCCACAGCAAGTGGCTAATATGGGTTGCGCACAAATACTTTCTTCGTCGTCGTCATACTCGTCTCTTTTAAAAGTTTGAGAGCGCGCGTGCGTGTTCGCAACGCCGCCGACATGACACCTGCGCATAGAGAATCACCAATACAAAATATAAAACAAAAAAAAATTATAAAAGTAAAAAAAAATATTATATTTTCGTTAAAAAAAAATAAGAGTCTGTACCAACTTTTTCGGGTGAATAGAGAGGATAGAAAGAGTGAGCGCGAGAGAGATAAGAGTTACGAGTTTAGCAGAGAGACGTTTTTTAAGACATGTGTGTGAACACGATCTACACACATCAATATTTCTAATTTTCAATTTATTTTTTCATACTTTTCCCTTTTCAATATTTCTTTAAAAATTTACTATCTTTTCTCTTTTTTCCGTCGGTTTTTTTAACATCCAAAACACATAAACACACACACATAATCGAGAGCTTGTTAAACGCGCAGTCCGTTGTTTAAGCAAAAACAAAAAAAACTTTAACAGAATCCAAATTCAGCATAAAATAAAAACACCTTTAGCGTGTGGACGTCAAAGAGAACATAATAATTAGAATTTAAGCCTTAACAAGAAATTCAACAATTTAAATTTTTCGCAAAATCATTTTTTTCTACATATTTAGATATAGAACATACACACACATATATCCTTTCATACTTTTTTTTATACAATTGTTTAGATATTACAACAATACTTCTAATTTCCTTTTTTTTCGTGTCCCCCTTTTTGTATTTGTAATATTAAAATTTTGATTCGAGTAGCTTCCGTAAGCATCTCAATGGAGCAACGATATTGTGCATATGTACACGTCCAAGTAAAGTTGAATGCAATTTTTTATCTGCGCGCCTTTTGATTTTTTTCTGTTAAATGTTTATGTGTCGTACACGTTGTGTGTGTAGAGTTTTGATAATGTTATGTGAACGAGGAGCTGCGTATTGGGAGAGTCGTCGATGTCGACTGAAGACAATCGACTAATTCACAATACGTTTTTCGCGGTCGATTAATTCTATTCGCGGAAATTATTAAGATGTTGAGGTATTGGACGAAAATTAAATGCTGCCGTGCGTAGGAAGGACAAATTGTGACATTCCCTACTTTCCGAACCTCTGGTGTCGGACATGCTGGATTTGAAACTGTTGCTTTTCGCTGACTTCGAAATAATTAAACTGGAAATTTGTACATCGATTGGATGGCAACGAAAGAAATGGGAATGTTTTTTTTTTGCATAAAAAGCTAAATTACGTGCAGACGGATGGACGGGACGAAAGGCAAAATTCCATTGATTAACTTTTGATCATTTTTTCTCTTTTGCAGTCAGTTTTGAGCGACATTTGAGCTTTTTCGCAAATTACGCAAATTCCATATAGACATCTTCTTTGTAACCTGTGTGGAAAGGAGCCAGCTAGTGCATGCAAGTTTTTAAATTTCATTACTCTTCGCAGAATTTTTTTTCCCATCAGCAACAGTGGCATCAGTCATCATGTGGGTGGTAAATGCATGCTCTGAAATGATCGCCGCCACATGAAACAATGCCATATGGCGCTAAGTCCCTTGTCTAACGATACGGCGAGCTTTTGAAAAAGCATTGTATAACATCGAAAACAAATGAGTGTATTTACATTTGGTTGAAGTCGGCGTTATAAAGCGCTTTTCACAAGAAGGGACTGGCTCTTTACATTTCTTAAATTCTTTTTAAACTCAAGCGATCAGCCAACATCTGTCGTTTGCTATATTTAGTACCGGTCGGTATAAACACTCCACGAATTAGTACTAAATCTAATATGATCTAGTTAATACTGCTTTCAGTTCCACGGTATAAATATGGCCAAACACTACATTTATATCGCGGGACTATCTTTTACTATTAACTAATCCGAGCTAATTCACGACGATGTAATCATATCGGATTAGTTAGTTTTGGTACTTTTAGTTCCACTTGCGGTGCAGTACTGGACTGCAAAATTGGGACTAGATGGTGTTACTGTCTTCGCCAATTTTGTTGTTGAATATAATCCATTTTATATTATATAAATACCTCGTACATTTCCTGCAACTCTGCATTCGTCTCATTCTTTGATTGTAACGGTATAGAAGCTCTTTTTTAGGAGGCTACTGTCTCTTCACATTTTCCAAACAAAATTCACAGACCGACATCTTTCATATTTAGTACGGGTCAGAATGATCGGTATAAACACACCACGAACAGGTACTAACACTAATACGACTTAGTTAATACGCCGATTACTTCCACGATATCAACATGGCCAATAAAGAAGTCATAGTTCCATCTCTTCCATATCTGTCGGCTTCGTCAGCAGCCTGTATGTGCTGCAAAATTTCCAAGCGAATGTGGGTCCCCTCAAATCCTAACTTGCCCTGCTCAATTTCAAAATCAAACAGAACGGGTGAGAAAAAATGAACGCCCTTGATCAACTCCTGTGATAATATCATTACGATGCGAACTTTCAGTCGGTAAAAATGCTTCATTTGATTGTACAGCATTCATGATTAGCCCGGCGAACGATTTAGGTCGCGTTTGACAAATTTACATTGAATTTAAATGCAATCTCGCCGCTCAGCGGTTTGTTAAATTTTAATTCAATGTAAATTTGTAAACAGCGAAGGCTCGCCCTCTAAACTCGACTGAAGAGTCGTCCAGTTCGGCTCTAGCGTTCAAGTTGGAAGATTTTGTACACGCGGCGAACAAGAAGCTTCAACTGTTAGATAGATAGATATAAAAAACACTTATAACTTAAACGTCTAAAGAGAGCCTCCATAACTTCCGAATCCAGTCCAGTAATGGACAAAAAACTCCATCTTCGGACACTGTCCGGATCTTAGACTCAGTTAGGTCTGTTAGGAGGGAATGTTGTTCCACAGTACTCTAAATTTTCCCACTTCCAATTATTTATAACTTAAACGTCGGAAACGGGCCTACATAATTTCCACTTGAAATCCAGACTTCCTTCTATTACATGGTTCAAAAAGTCCCGGGAAAAATTATGAAAACACAAACTTTTTGATACAAGTTGATTTTATTCTTCAACAGGTCCCCTCGAGGGAGATACACTTCATCCAACGATCCTCCAACATTTCGATACCTTTTTTATATTTGGTCTACAACTTAATAATGAGACTTTTTTTGGAATTTTGGGCATTTATTCATAGATTTATTCATATAACTAAATTATTCAAAATATTGGCCATCAGCAGCGATAACTTTCTCCCATCTTTCGGGAAGTCTACGAATTCCGTCGCGAAAAAAATCTTGGGGTTTCGAGGCTATCCATGAATCGAGCCAGTTCTTAGTATCCTCATATGAAGTGAAGTGCTGATCAGCCAACGCATGAGTCATCGAAGCGAACAAATAGTAATCGGATGGAGCAATGTCAGGGCTATACGGCGGGTGGGGTAGCACTTCCCATTTGGTTGTTTCCAGGTACGTTTTCACGACTTGCGCAACATGAGGGCGAGCATTGTCATGCTGAAGAATTATTTTGTCGTGCCTTTCAGCAAATTGTTGCCGTTTTTCACGCAATGCTCGACTCAAACGCATCAATTGCAGTCGATAGCGCTGCCCGTCAATGGTTTCATTCGGTTTTAGCAGCTCATAATAAAGAACACCGATCTGGTCCCACCAAATGCAGAGCATAAGCTTGGAACCATGAATATTTGGCTTCGCGGTCGATGTTGATTGGTGCCCGGGCGGTCCCCATGATTTCTTTCGCTTTGGGTTATCATAATGAATCCACTTTTCATCGCCGGTCACAATACGATGCAAAAAACTCTTCCGTCTTTGCCTTTGAAGCAGTTGTTCGCACATGCAAAAGCGCCTCTCAACATCTCTTGGCTTCAACTCGTACGGAACCCAGTGGCCTTGCTTTTGGATCATTCCCAGTGATTTTAACCGCTTCGATATGGCTTGCTGAGCCACTTCCAACGAAATTGCCAACTCTTTTTGAGTTTGGCACGAATCTTCTTCGAGTAATTTCGTCAATTCTTCGTCTTCAAACTTTTTTGGCTGGCCAGGTCGCTCTTCGTCGGTAATGTCGAAATTATCATTTTTGAACCGATGAAACCACCGAAAACACTGTGCACGCGAAAAAGCATCGTCACCGTAAACTTCCACGAGCAATTTATGACTCTGAGCTGCAGTCTTCTTAGCAAAATAAAACTTCCCGCAAATGTTGTTTTTTTCGTGAATTTTCGAAACTTTCCATGGTCCGGTAAAATACGTTGTCAACAATCAACACGAAATGTTTATACTGACATTGACAGCTTATGAATACAAACTTCAAATGGTATGTATGTCAAAGATGGACTACCATTGGTTTATCGGTGTTGCCATCTCTAAAAAAAGTCTCATTATTAAGTTGTAGGCCAAATAGTATTCGACGTCGAGGCTCTCAAAATAGATATCAGTTTCGAACTCAACCTCCTCATTTGAGTAAAATCTCTTTCCCCGGAGCCATTTTTTCAAGTTTGGAAACAGATAATAGTCACTGGGGGCCAAGTCTGGAATACGGTGGGTGGGGCAAGCAATTCGTATCGCAATTCGCTCAATTTTGCTATTGCTGTGAGCGATGAATGAGCCGGTGCATTGTCGTGGTGAAACAGTACTTTTTGCTTTGCCATATGCGGCCGTTTTGTCTTCATTTCATTGTTCAAACGGTCCAATAACGCTACGTAATAGTCGCCCGTGATGGTTCTGCCTTTCTCAAGATAGTCGATGAGAATTATGCCATGTGCATCCCAAAATATGCTGGTCATTACCGTCCCAGCCGACGTTTGCGTTTTAGGGCGCTTCGGACGACTCTCACACCCGGTTGTAACCATATTGCCGACTGTTTATATCCATGTTTCATCCATTCTGACGAATCGACGCAAAAATTCTCTTCGATTAAGCCGAAACAGCTTCAAATTGGCCTCCGAATCACCGACACGATGTTGCTTTTGATCAATTGTCAATTTCCTTCTATAATTGCTAGTTGTATTCGCCGCTTGGGAGAAGTTCAGTTCGGAGCTCGTTTACTAACTTTTCCCATGTCATGATGTGTCTCGATAGGTCCGGTACCAGATCAGGGCTTTCTCCGGAACAATTCCACTATGGACCTGAAATGTTGATAGCGCTCTTAAAACGCATTGAGAATATTGCATTTCCTTCAAATTTTATGCTTACACGGTCGATTGCTACGCGTTCTACTGGCGCGTGTCCAAGAATGTATCTTCCTCGGTGTCTCACATTTTCTACACTATCTTTTTGTCTTGTTCAGAAACTGCTCCTCTTCTACCCACAATGTTAGGTTTTGCAACAATTGATAGGTCACGAAGCCGTTTTCTCTCCGACGATATTCCATCTACTCCGGTTAAAGACCTATCTATCTACGACGGGAGGGTCACGAATGACGATTGAGCTGGCGGTCATCTGAATTTCGTCCAAAGTCTTTGACTGGAGTGCTCTCCGCGCAGTGTCTTCGGCATGGCGTGGCCTATTCCCGGGACGGGGTAGTTTAGCTTTTAGAGGGCGGTCGCGCCAACTTCAAATTTAGTGAGTACTCCTTAGCTATTAAGGACCTGTCACCCAGAGCCTCATCAGACTGCCGTTCGCACGGTGCCTTCCGCATAGCTTTTTCGACTGTCCACTGAATTGGAAGTCCCGAATAGAAGTTAAGCTTCTGGAAGGCGTTCTAGTCCATTTTAATGTTGAACGGCTGCTTCTTAGCTGTTAAGAACATGTCATGGCTCATGGGAAGCACTTGACCTGAGTGCCGTCCGCGAAGTGTCTTCCGCATGGCTTCGAATGTCCTCGGGACGTGAAGCCGTCCCGAATTGTAGTTTAGCTTCTCGAGGGATGTCACGCCAATTTCAAATTTAAGCTGGTGCTCATTTGCTATTAGGACCTGACTTCCGAAGCGCATGCCGCCCGCAGTCTATTCTGCATGACTTCGACTGTCCCAACGAGAAGTTCTGAATGCCTGTTTACAATCCAGAGCTGATTCGTCAAACAAAAGTCTAAACTAACAACATATTAAAATCCTTTGATCGCTGTGTCACCCGCACACTATCGTCCGCATGCCACCGACTGTTCATTATGAGTGGTCCCGAATGGAAGTTTAGCTTAGGATGTCCTTTGTCACCCGAAGCATCTGACCGGGAATGCTACCCATACACGTCTCACTCCGCATAGCTTCGACTGTCTCCGAGACGGATGATCCCCAATTGGAGTTTAGCTTCACGGTGGGTCCCATATTGCAGTTTAGCTTTGCGGGAGATTCCGAATGGCAGTTAAGCTTCATGAGAGGTTCCGAATGGCAGTTTAGCTTCACAGGCGGTTTCGAATTGCACTTTTACAGGAGGTCCCGAATTGCAGTTTAGCTTCCCGGGAGTCCCAAATGGTAGTTTAGTTTCGCTAGAAGCCCCGAATTGTAGTTACGCTTCGCGCGAAGTCCCGAATTGCAGTTTAGCTTCGCGAGAGGTCCCGAATTGCAGTTTTAGCTTCACGGGAGGTCCCGAATGGCAGTTTAGTTTCACAGCAGGTCCGAATTACAGTTTATCTCCACAGGAGGTCCAGAATTGCCGTTTAGCTTCTCGGGATGTCTCGAATGGTAGTTTAGCTTCTCTGGTGGCCCTGAATTGTAGTTTAGCTTCTCGCTAAGTCCCGAATTGCAGTTTAGCTTCACGAAAGGCTCCGAATTGCAACTGGCAACGAAGACGCCACTCGCACGTAGGCATGACATTATTAATTTTTGTTTTTGCTTCAAAGCAGCTCCGCAATTAGTCAAATATATAACGACATGCGAAAGGAAACCTCTTATTGGTGAAAAATTGAAAAAAAAAAACTTTCTTATAAACCTGAAATAGAAAATATCAAAATGATATGGAAAGTAAAAATAAATAAAAATTAAATTGAAAAAAAAAATCATGTTCTCTTTCTTTGTTAATCATCCACACACACAAAAGAGTGGCATAGAAAAAAAAAAAAACAAATAAATATAAAAATTTGTTAGATAAAAAAACGTCCTTAAAAAATCTCCTAATTAAATTGCGTTAAAAAAATCTGGAAAAAAAATATATTAAAAAAAGAAAGAAGAATTGACATAAAACGTAGAAGTATATATTATATATTTTTGTATTTGTGAAAGAGTTAGACGAAAGAGAGAAATTTCTGACGAGAAAGGACTGAAAAAGCGTAAAGATTTGGGCGTCATAAAAAAAGAGAAATAAAATTGCAAGGAAAAAAAAAATTCAAAGCAACTTCTCCCCTCTCAAAAAAACAAATTATAAAATAAAAACACGGCCCCCTCGCCGTTTATCTCCACCAAATTTATATTACCTTACCTTAAATTTTTTCTCTATTTTTTATTTTTATTAAAAAAAAATTTGTGTCTTTTTTTATAACTGCTATTTACATTAAATATACACACATTATTAAAAGTACCGTTACTACAACTACTTTTTTCGATTAAACACACACTAATTACACACACGTGGTTACGCGATTGTGACTATTATGTATGTATACAAATCGTTTTTGTTTGTATTTTTGTTTTCGTCCTACAAATACGTACATGTATTTGAATTTTTTATTTTGATTTTTTATTCGCGGAATAGTTTGTTCGGCCGACAACATCATCATCAACAACAAGAGAACATCTGATCTTAGATATGAACCTTTGTGCCACTACCACCGTTTTGATTAATTAATAATTACATTTAAACAAAACAAAAAACATATGAAATGAGTATCTTATATTTGTAGTGTTTTCCATAAGTTTTAAGATGATGAACGAGAACAGAAGGAAAAAGTTATATCATAATTATGATAATTTTGTTTGTCGGGCGGCCGACGGTCGTCCTGGCGCGATCAACCGATTTATTATAAATGATGTCGGCATTGAGAAATTTTTTGATTTGATTGAGAGTGTGGATCCGGAGGAGCGTCAGTTATAGTCTTTAAAAACGGAAAACAATAAATTAATTAAATTAAATTCTTTTCTATTGTATATTGTGTAATAATTTAATTGTGAATATGAGCCGTTTGTTGTTGTATAGATCTTACTTTTGATTAAGCTAGGAATGACAAGCGATAGAATTTCTTAACTGCTTTAGTCACATTGATTTTCCGATTTTAATAATATTTATTTTTGTATTAGACAATTTTCAGAGGCGGCAAATTTCCAAAAAAAAAAAACAATCCCAAGATGTTTGCGTGTCCGATTCAAGACTCATATAGAAAATAATTTGGAAATTTGCACATACGCACACATACACATGAGCGCTTCGTGTCACATCGAAGCGCGCCTCGTAGACACACATTTTCTTACACCCAACGAGAGATGCGAATATGAACTAATATTTAGCCAAAATTATGAATCTATTAAAATTTAGGTACAATATACGTATATAATTGAATTTGCGAATATGAACGAAAGAAAAAATCTAGAATTATACTGTAACTGATGCTCTTTTTAGCGATCGCGATCGTATGTCATCGTATACAATAAAATAATATAAATTGTTCCATTCAGACTGAGATTTTTTAGAATTAGAGAGTAATAATGATATGTATTTTTTTATATAGTATGTACTGTACAGTGTTATTTTTTCTACTATATTACAACATACAAAACGAAAGTATATAAGAAAGAACGAAAGTGTGTTACAACAACATGGAGACATAATAGATACAATACACAATAAAAACAGAATAGAGCAGAACAAAACGCACGCAAATGAGACGATCAACTTCATTAAAGGTGCGTTTTGCTAGACACACGATCGTCGCATATTGTTCGCTATCAGCGATCAAGCCATAGAGCACGGGTCACTATTTGTATGTTATTTTTTTATCGTCGCCTGCGGTCGACGCAGAGTGATGCCTAGCAAAACGCATTTTATCGCACATCAGATAAAATGAAAATAAATGTATTGTATGTATCAAACAAATCGAGTAACATCAAAAAATAAAGACATAAAAATAAGTTCTGTTCGTAGTAAAAATATTGGGTCTCTACAAGAAAAAACTATGATATGCTCCCGAAGCATACGAGTCTACAGATGTTGTTGTACACAATACATGAAAAAAATACACACAAACACAAAATAATAATCAGAGATATTTAAGAAAACAAAGAATAAATAAAAAAACCATCCCAACACGCACTATTTGTTACATTTTTATATTAACTAACAAGTTTCAACATAAACGGTAAAGTTTTCATTTCTTTTCCCTCGATTTTGTGTTTTTCTGTTTTTTTTTTCTTTCTTATGCATAAAAACTGAAAATTTATAAATAATTAGACATTTATGGAGAATGTGTTGTCATGTTTCCTTATTCTCTATTCGAAGTTTTCGTATTTTTCTTTCTATGTTTTGTATCCTAAAATACTGTGAAACGAAAGTAAATAGAATGTGATTTAGAAGATTGCATTGTGCATTGCAAACAAGAAAAAGAAGAAGAAGAAACAAAAACGAAACATAAAATAAGAACACACATGTGAATGAAGAGAAATAAATTGAATGTACGGTACACGCCTAAATAAAATGAGTTTTTTATTTTGTCGATTGTTGATTTTCTTTCTAGAGGACATTTTATTTTTCAGAGATAAATGGTAGTTGAAATTAGAAAATAGGCTTTCCACTTCTCCCCTTGTTGTTGTAGCTACGCGCAGATATCCGATGAGTGTGTGTGTCATACAGTTTCTCTCTCTCTCTCTCTCTCTAATTGCCTTGACCCCTCCAGGGGCATGGGCGCGTCAACATCTCTAGCATTTATATGCCTTGTTGACGTTTCAATAGCATATCTACTTTTCGCAAGTGCAGTTGCTAGCATGCACCTCCTATCCGCACCGTCTTTATACTGACAAGCCCGGAGCACTGTGAAAGTTCTATTAGTACTCACAGGCAGTTTTGATCGCGCCGAGATTTGATCTCCGAGCTCTAGATTAGTATCGTAGAGCGGTGACCGAACGATCACAGCCACCGAGCGCGACAAAGTCATACAGTTTGGTTCGCCATAGCTGGGTCCCTTACGAATAGTGTGTCATAGTTTTCGTCGCGAACGAACGTTTCACACGTGTGCTACGATCATGAGTGAACATCAAGTGCCGACCGCCGTTGCCCAACATATTGTCATTCGTTTTTTGGTGTGGGAAGGCGTTAAAACCACGGAAATTCTTCGTAGTTTGCAAAATCAGTTCGGTAGTGAGTGCCTGAGTAGGTCTGCTGTGTTTAAATAGGCCAAAGCTTTCAAAGATGGCCGTGAAACCATCGAGAATGAGTCGCATGATCGTCGACCGTGAACCAGCATCACACCAGACAACATTCGCCGCGTAGAACAACTCATTTTGGAGGACCGTAGGACGAATGTTCGAAGTCGGCATTAGTATTGGTAGTGTAGAGTCTATCACCCACGAACACCTTCAATATCGCAAAATAACGGAGCGATGGGTTCCCAAACCGTTGAACTTCAAGCAAAAATTCATGCGGTTGGTAATTTGTCGCCGCTTTCTGACGCGATACGAGGCGGAGGGGGACGGTTCTTTGACACGAATCTTCACTACAGACGAGACATGGGTACACTATTACACTCTCGAAAGCAAAGTGTCGTCTAAAGAGTGGAGGAAGAAGGAGGAAGGGGCGCCAGTCAAAGCGAAGATAACCAGGTCCGCGGGTAAGGTTATGTGTACTGTATTCTGGGACCGGCGGGGAGTGCTGTACGTTGACTTCCTGCGCACACAACGTTCCATCAATGCTGCATACCACTCTAACCCTCTGAAAACACACGTGAAACCCGCTTATCGCTCGAAACGGAGGAGCATTCCAGCGTGAAGTGCTATTCTCCAGGATAACGCGCGCCCTCGTACCGCGCGTCTCACGCTCGATACAATATCAGAATTGGGGTGGGAGGTACTAGAACACCCCCCCCCCCCCCCTACAGTTCGGATTTATCACCCTGCGACTACCACATGTTTGGACCACTGAAAGAAGCCTTCGGAGGTCAAAGATTCAACACCGACGACGAGGTAGAGGAGTTCGTGCGCGCATGGCTTGCCCAAGAAATTCTTCGATACCGGCATCAAAAAACTTCCGGAGAAGTGGCAAAAATGTGTAACTAGTGAGGGGAATTAACTAGAAAAACTACATTTTTGTAAATATTTTCGATAATAAATAAATGTGTCAGAGCGTTTGTCTCGATCATATTTGAACCGCCCTCGTAGAAACGCAGCTGCCTCAATAGGATTCTCCCATCTGGCAGTAGGTGTTAGGCGCGTGGGAGCTGCAGGAGAATTAAAGATATGCTCATCATCATAGTGTGGAGTGAGGCCACAAGCTGGACAGGAGTTCTGTATGTCGCTATCAATTCGGGATGGGTACGAGTTTAGACGTGAGCACCAGTCAGAACGAAGTTGGGCGAGTGTAGTCCTGGTTGCTCTCGGAAGTCGTAATTCGTCTGAAGATATAGCTGGCGGTTATGCATTTAGTACCATGTTTGGCTTCATGCCCGCGATTAAAGAAAGCACTTCTACACTATGCAGTGTAGTGATGGTCGACTTGTAGCTGCCGTTGTCGAAGGGAACTCTTTTAAACTTTTGGATCTCCCGCTCGCGGTCTCTCATCTTACGTCTTATGCTGGAGCCACACCTGCGTTAACGCCTAAAAAATCATAACGTAAACCAGGCGGTAATAGGAATGGCCACACTTAGGTTAGGTAAAGGGGCTGCCATGCTAACGCACAGCATACATAGACCGCCACTGGGTCCGTTGTGATACCACTAGATCCACCTAATGAAAAACCAAGGCATTAAAACCAGCCTGTACTGGCAATGTAACGATTGAGCTGTATTGCACTCGTTTCCTTAAGGTCCTTCAGTTCCCAAAAAAGCGGGAACCCAGGAACCTCATCCGCCTCTCAGCCAGGGCCGGGCAGTGACAGAGGAGATGGAGAATGCTCTCCTCCTCATCCACGTCATCACAGCTCCTGCAGTAGTCATTGTGAGGAATGCGAAGCCTCCCGGCAAGCTCTCCTATAGGACAGTACCCCGTAATAACCCCCACAACTCTGCCAATGTGATTTCTGTTCAGTGAAAGCAGTGTGGCGGAGCGGCTAGGGCCAAGTTTCGGCCAAATCGACTTCGTTGTTTGGTACGCCGTTTAACCATCTCATGTTCGCCCTGTCAACCGCAGTGGGTTTGATAGCAAGTTTGCACGATGAGGCTGGCATTTTGATGTTAGCGCGGTCCCCGTCAATAACTCCGGTTGTACCCACCCGAGCCAGCTCATCCGCCACGCAGTTACCTGCGATGCCACAATGGCTCGATATTCAACAGAGCGTTATATTACGTTTACACTATCCCCAGATTACTTCATCTGCAGCGTAATCTGGGTGTGGTGAGTTCAAAATTGTATGTATTTGACAGTCGCAGATTATCTCAGCTGGCGCCGATGAAGTAATCTGGGGATAGTGTAAACGTAATATAATGTTGAAATAACCACCCATCACTCTGAGGGTTAAACGACAGTTCGCGATAGTTTTCGATGTAGTCAGGACGGATTCAAGTGATCGAATTGCAGCCTGACTATCCGTGTAAATAGTGATCCCTCGTGGTCACAACATGATTTCCCAGCCAGTTCAGAGCTTCCAGGATTGCAGAAACCTCCGCCTGTAGGACGCTGCAGAAGTCGGGAAGACGGAATGACAAGTTAATTCCCAATCCTTCCGAATAGATGCCAGCACCGACTCCGCCGTCGGTCCTAGAGCCATCCGTGTAGATGACAATGGAGTCGGTGGTCATAAGCGTGTTAACACACCATAGATCCCTTGACGGAATCAAGCTGGTGTGGTTCCGACCAAAAATGTATTTCGCACAAGTATAGTCAGTCTCCACAGGGAGATCCAAGTTACCCAGTATAGTCGAGTGTCCGCCACTCAACGTGCGCCACTGGCTAGTTTCGCGAAGGCGTAAAGCCGTGTTAGCCGCCAGCTGTTCGCCGTAAATGTCCAGGGAGAGCAAGCCGAGCACCATGTCTAGTCCGGCTGACGGAGTTATTCTGAAAGCCCCCGTTATGGCCAGCACCGCTAGCCTTTGTACCTTACTTAGTAGATTGCAATAGGCCGCTACTCGGAGTGCCGTCCACCGTACAGTAGTATAGCACGTACTACAGCTGTGTATATCCAATATACAGCTTTTTAGGCTGCAGGCCCCAGTTCTTACCTATGGCCTTCCTGCACGAGAAGAGGGCAACAGTAGCTTTCTTGACCCGTTTTTCAATGTTGGGTTTCCACATTAGTTTCCTATCAAAGATGAGACCGAGGAACTTACCTTTGTCGGTGAAAACCAGTTGAATGCCCTCCAGTGAGGGAGGTTCGATAGAGGGAATCACACGTCTTCTGATAAAGAGCACAAGCTCCGTTTTAAGCGGGTTAATTCCGACGCCGCAGAGGTTTGCCCACTCTGTTAGAAAAGAAAGGACATTTTGCAATAGCCCACAGAGGACAACAGGAAATGGCCACACTTACGTTAACTTCTAGTCGATTTGTATTTGACGTTTGTCAAAAAAATAACGCGTTAGATGATGACAGCTGTATTCAATGGGTGGGTTTCTGTTTTGGACTGTGTCGACACGGTTTCATAGGTCGCGGTCCTCAAAGCCTGATCGGTTAAGGAAATGACAGTGAGCAACAGAGATGGCAAAGTATTGTGTATCCGTAAGTGAAAGAGAGACGCATTTAACTGATGCATTCACACATTCGATGCACACGAGAGAGCAGAATGACAAGCAACCAATTTTCGTTAGGCCTGTTTCTAGTAATTGCACTAGAGCGAAAGAGACAGAGAGGCCGGTAGATGTATTTGTTTTGATTTGATTTCTAAAATCATAGGCTGGGGAAACGAACCAACAAATTTTTCCGGTATATTTCCCATCTAAAGATCCTCTCAGATAAGCGACACTCTCTCTTCAACTTACGGATATACAATACTTCACATCTCTGTTACTCACTGTCAAATTTTCTGATCCTGTAAGTTTCCCAGAACGCAGCCATAGATACTTTGCGAAAACGATACGATTTCAGACACCGATACCAGGATCTTTGAGAAGCGGAAAAGTAACACAATTTTTTTCCATTTCCAGCAACAATGCTACCCAGGTAGAGAAAGTTGTCCACCTTCTCCACAGGCTGCCCATTAATACTTATGGCAATAGGTGTCGGATTTCTTTTTCGCAACGGCGGGCTAAGAACCTTGGTCTTGTCGGTATTAATCTTTAGCCCAACCTTGCTTGCCTCCCTCTCGAGATCTAACGCCATTGCGGACAGATTCACGATTTTGTGGGAGAGTAGGCATATGTCGTCAGCGTAGTCAAGATGTTGTAGATAAGATGTCAAGTCCATTGAATTCCTCAGTCTAGTCCGGATTGGGCTGCATGCAACACATCACCGATAACTATGAGGAATAGGATCGGTGAGAGGATGCACCCCTGCCGAACTCCACTGCGAATCTCAAAGTCCCCCGACACCTTACCTTTATGCAGAACGCGACCTTTCGCGCCGTCATAGGTTGCCTTAATAATAGCCACAAGTTTCTTAGGAATGCCCTTCCTGCGAAAGGCCGCCCATATAGAATCCCGGTTCACACTATCGAAAGCCTTATCGAAATCGATGAAAAGCAAATGAAGCGGAGAATCGTATTGAGCGCATTGCTCGATGATGATTCGCAGAGTGTTAATGTGATCGACACAGGAGAATCCGGATCGAAAGCCAGCCTGCTCTTCATCAATTGTGCTTTCTAAGTGGGCCTTTAATCTTTCCAGGACGATTTTAGCTATTATCTTGGCAACGGCAGGAAGCACACAAATGCCTCTCCAATTATTACAGTCTGTGAGGCTACCCTTCTTTGGAAGTTTGATGATCAAACCTTCCTTCCACTCAGTGGGATAGGTCTCTGTATTCCATGCTTTATCAACAAGTGGGTGCAGCAAATCGGCAGTTACGCTTGGCGCTGCTTGATAAAGTTCGGCAGGGATACTGTCGAGTTCGGCGGCCTTTCCTCGTTTTAGTGCAATAATTGCAGTGACTATTTCCTCTTTAGGTGGGGGCAGTGGACCGTATACGCACATTTTGATTGTTAGCTAAATTATCTATATGAGGGGGGACTTCACCAGAGGTTACACGGTTCAAGACGGCGGCGAAGTGTTCTTTCCTCCGCCTCATTTGATCTTCTTCCAAGATAAGTAGCTTTCCATCACTTCACCGGATGTTGGCAGGAGTTACGACCACCTGTAAACTCCTTGATGACACCGTATACGACCTATAAGTTGTTACTTCTTGCGGCTTCTTCTGCTGAGGCTAAAAGGGAATTTGCATAAACTCTTTTATCGCGTCGCACACTACGCTGAACTTCTCGAGCTTTCTGAAGGTAAAGGAGTTCGATGCTGCTTCGATTGTCGTCTGATGCTGCAGCCAAACGAACCTTCAGTTCTTTTATTTCAACAATCCGCTGCCATGAAGCGTCGGAAATCCAGGGATTATTCCGACAATCCGGGTTTGTGCCAAGAATGGTATCTACGTTATCAATGTCCGCATTTTTTTTTATGGCATCTCAGTTTTCATTTATGTCACTATCTGAGTGATTAGTTATCTCAGCTGCTTTTTGCGCAAGATGGTCATTATATTGTTGTAAGACAGCTGAATTGTTGAATATGCGGCGCCTGGGTCTTTTGTCAGTAGGACGGCGCACGGCTGCAATACGCAATCGAGCATTAGCCATCATAAGATAATGGTCTCATTCCATATCAATGTCGGCACCCTTCTTGTTTCGCACGTCCAGGAGGCAACTCTAATGGCAAAGTGGTCGATCTGATTTTGTGTTCTGCGCCGATCAACAGAGGACCAACTGATTTTGTGGTGGTCCTTATGCTCAAACATAGTACCACCGATGAAGAGACTGTGAAAGTTGCAGAACTCTACAAATCTTTCACCGTTGTCATTACGATCACCAAGACCGTGTCTCCCCATCACATGTCTGAGCCCATAGTTATCAGCGCCAACTTTTGCATTAAAATCTCCCCAAACCATTATAATGTCACCTTTAGGTGTTCTGCTCTGAACGGCGTTTAGTTCTTCGTAGGAGTCTTTTGCCAAGACATTGTCGGGTTCAGTAGGGGCATAACATTGTATTATTGAGATGTTCCTCATTTTGGTCCGGAACCTGGCGGTCAAGACCCTGTCAGAGACCGGTTCCCAGGATAAGAGACAGTTTCGCGCGGCTCTGGTTAAAGGAGCCCCACACCTGACTCACGGCGACTACCGGTAGCTCTACCACCATCTTATCTCACTAACTCCTAAGATGTTTAAGTTATACCTCAGAAATTCACTCTCAAATTGAAGAAATCGTGCATTCTGGGGACCTTGTGATCCATTGTCTAGGAGAGTACGCACATTCCAGAATCCAATCGTTGTCTTTGTACGATAGCCAAAAGTCGTAACCGTTGAGCCAGTCCTTATCCGAGGCATAGTTGACGTTTCGTTAGCATATAGAAGATTTCGTATAGTGCAAGTTGCTGGCATACACATTCTGTCCTTTGTTTGTCGGTTTTAACGACAGACTGTCAATGGGAAAGGCCGTGGTATTATTTTACGCCCCACACCACAGGGGAAGATTTACCTCAACCAAATCATCGCACCGCCATCACTGGCGGCTTGACATTGGTTGACAATGGTCAGTGACCACTGTCACTCCAGAGGGCGCCCACGCAGAGGACTATGGA
This sequence comes from Chloromyia formosa, assembly GCA_964017055.1. NCBI lineage: Eukaryota > Metazoa > Arthropoda > Insecta > Diptera > Stratiomyidae > Chloromyia > Chloromyia formosa. The sequence continues at coordinate 29,779,396 of OZ024813.1, read as the reverse complement.
AGAGGAATTATTGCCCCCAAACGAAACGATTATTATTTCTTACATTTTAACAAAATCCATAGTGAATTTGCAATTTTCGTATCAATTTGGCTTCATAGTTAATATTGCAATCAGTTTTCTTTGAGTGTACGTTGGACTCCATCCATCCATATCCATCCATCCATCCATCCATTTCTTGTATATCAATGGATGCCCTAGACCCCTCCCATCGCTACGTCACTGCTCTGCTTAATTCTAAAGTAGAGCTCATGTAGATGATTTAAAGCGAATTTCAGGACAGTCGCAACGAACTTTTTGATCTGAATCATTTCGTGTCTTTATCTACAAATGTTTAATGACAATTTCAAAGTTTCTCGAAGACAGTTAGCTTAGATCCATCTGATCCAGGAAAAAAAGTCTCTTTCGAATTTTAACAAACTCATCCACTACAACGAACTTTTCCGCTTCATTTTCCGCACTGGCAGCACTTTCTTCGCACCCACCAGACTAAAATTCCATGGTAGTATCTCAGTATCTTAACTTTTCTGAGCTTTCCAATCTATTGCGAGTAAAAGCTCCGCATCTAACATGAGCTACGTAAAAAGTTCTCCTCCTCGGTGGCTTTTCCATCCGATTCCTTTCATTCGAGTGTCGCACTTCGGACTGAGCGGTGCAGCGAGATAGAAGAGAAGTGTCGCGTAGCGTGCGTAGCCTGCAATTGGACAAGTGCAACTCAGATTGCATCTGAAAGATACGCCACTTTTTTTTTTAATTCTATTGGATGCTTTAAAATCGGTCGACATTTTAAACTTTTTTGACTTGAGGTTTTCGTCGTGGGCGTGAAAAAATAGTTTTATTTTTCCAAAAAGAGTTTTCAAAACGAAGCACACGTCGAACTGAAGTGATTAACCAATTATTGTTGGCGAGACGAGAATAAGATCTTTGTATCTGAGTCGAACTGTGGACCGTTGACAGTGGAATTGAGTGTGTGAATTTAAAACGCATTCGGATTCTGCATCGCGCGATTACTTATTGGCGAGTGATAGTGGTGCGTGTACGCGTCTTGGCGGTAGGGTGAAGCGAATCTCGCGACAGTGCCGTTATGTCGTGCTCGTTTCCGGCGTAAAAGAAGTGTTGGCATATTTATACGAGAATACCACTTACATATTTCCTTTTCCGGATTAGTTGCATTGTCTTGATTTTGCGGGGTATTTTCTTGAGATTATTTTTTTTATCCTGTGTTTGGGATTGAATTGGAAGTGGTGGAATCTGGATGGCAGAAGTGCCCCGATACTAGTCAAGGGCGAAAAAGGACGAGTTCGTTGAATGACCCTTTTGCAAGAAATAAACTTTTAGATAAATATTGGACATTCGCGGAAAAGAAAGACAAAAGTATTGAGAAAATTCACCGCTTAAGGCCCAGTTTGCATTTGTCCTTTAATTGAATAATAGAAATTTGTGAACTAGTTTTTTTTATTGTTGTTGTGAGAGGACGTATACAGGGGAGTGATTTCGAAGTCTGTGTAATGTGAATTTCGGTCCCAGTAAAGTATATGTATTTTTTTCTGTATTTAATTTAAATTTTCTCATATAATCTCTCTGTGATTTGTCGTGCTCGTGAGTCCTTCCCCCCAGTGTGACACTGTTCGATCAGTGCTCCATAAAGGCAAAAAAAAAAAGAACGTGCTGGTGAAGTTAAATACAGTGTGTCGTAATCCTTTTGAAAATTATTGTCGTTTGGTTTTTGTTTGATTTGATTCGGAATCGCGGTACCACCCTTACGAGGAGGTGCAGTCAAGGTCATCACTTCGTTATGAGTTTGAGGAAGGTGAGTCGTGTCAAGAGCCAGTCTCTGAGTGACGACGTTACCGCCGTACGTTCACCGAAACCACGAAATACCGCCTCGTTTAGCGCTATGCCGTCGTCGGCATCAAGACGTGTCGAGGATACGGCGAAAATGTTGAAATATATTGATGACAACATCGTGGGAAAAGGAGTGGCCTTCTTAGGACCGTTTGGTAGACGAAAAGGTAAGTGCGATAATAGTTGGATGGGAAAGGATAGTTTGACTGGATGAGTGAGTGAAGACTGTATGCTTGCAAGTTTAATTTTTGTAATGAAACTTTCTAGGCTTTCGTTGAAAAAAAGGGTACTGTCCTTGGAGCTTAAGTGCTGTACCGAATCATGTTCTGGTGCTTTATAAAGAAAAAAAATTAAAATTTCCAATTCAAGTTAACGCTATTTCAAATGATGTTAATAATTTTATCCAATTTAAATTAATTAAAGTAAAGCATTCCGCTTTGGATTTAAAATATGAAGTGTTCGTATAAGTGGTGGCTGAAGCACAACTTGCCAGAGCCCAATTAGCGCGAATGCGTCGTTTTGTAACCACAAACCTCGTGAAAATCGATTATAGAAAGATGATTGGACTAACAGAGGATGCAAGGATGCCTAAACAGTGGCAGATCTAGAAATCGAGTTTGGAGGGGGCCCGACTTTGTTGACTACTTGAGTATGTTCACAATTATCCAACTTTAGGTCCTCAAGAGGTATACATACATCGATTGAACCCGCGGACGCATTTATCATTAGGGAGAAGCAAGCAATTATGAACATTCAAAACCATAAATCATGGTTGGGTTAGGTATAAGGGCTGCTACATTTACCCAGCCCGCATGGACTGACAGACCACATAGAATTTTCAGTAAAACGATAGAGTTTGCCTCCACCAACATTAGCTACAACATCCAGTGCAGTGAAAAAGTGGGAACTCTTGGATCCTGAATGCCTTCCCCCTTATTGCCATAACCGGACAGGTGCTGAGAAGATAAAATATACGCTCCTTTTGTAACGTTTCTGCTGCGTAGGCCGAAGCCTACATGAGGACGGTAGTCAAGCTCTGGTCGTGCGGACCGCGCGTGGCACCTAAGTGCCAAGACTTCCTCAGATGTGACCAGTTCGCGCGTGCTGGATAGCTAGCTCAGCTATCGGTAGTCGGGGTAGGGTGAATGGGTCACACCTGCCTCGCAGTGTTACAAAACAAATAATCACGCGCGTGCCCGGGTGTCTAGACAGACGAGCAGTACCTAAAAATAAGATAATATCTGAAAACGCGCACGACCGACAAGAGATGACTAATTCCCACGACGAACACGGGGGCCCCTTGATGTTTTAGGGGCTCCGCGCTCCCTCCCCTCCATCGGGCCAGGCCGCGCTTAAATTCCTAGCCCCCTAAGCGAACAAATAACGAGCGAGAAAGCGGAGCGGGGCCAGGAAGGGGAATGGGGAATGAAAAAAATAGTCGATAGGGATGGAATGGTTGGCGGACGGATCTGACGCCCAAGCGGTCGAATCTGGGTCCGGGTGTAATGGGACCCTCGGCCTCTGGTTTCGTACCACCAACAGATCACTACTCATCAGGTGCAGCTTCGATCTGCCGATGGGAGCAGCACAACCAGACCAGAATATGGTTCATTACACTTTTTGTTCCTATGACGTAAACTTCTACAGTATAGTCTTTACAGTAGATGCGACGTCTTATGGCGTGTTCCCCAAATATGAAATGCTCAGTGATGGCTCCCACAGCAGTTCCGAAAAATTAGTGCAGCATCACTTGTTGTACCCTGCCTGGCGAGCTCGTCGGCGCTACAGTTACCAGGGAAGCCACTGTGACCCACAATCCAACATAAAAAAAATACCAAAAATAAACACATTCATCTCGGTAATGATTGACTGACAATCCGTCACGGTCCTAGTCAGACCCAGTTCGAGGGACTTAATTACAGCGGTGGAGTTTACAATATATCTGTAGCTCATGTCACGTGGCACCCCAGCCAGGTTAGAGTTCCCTTAATCGTTGTAACCTTCGTCTGGAAAACGTTGCAGTATTCAGGGAGACTGAAAGATATATTTAGGTTAATCAGAGAAAACTCTGATCCCTAATCCTTTATCCGTCAAGAGCCCGAAGTAAGCCACTGGGCAGGGTTAATGACCATATTTCACTAAAAATATCAAGAAGTAGCAGCCTAATAGTATGTCCAATGCTCGGAGCAGTCCACCAGATAAGTAAAACAGCTACATAGAAATTCTGTCTTATCAGCAAAAACTATAGTCTCGCCTCACAGGGGCTTTGACTAAAAATATCCTAAACTTATAAAACTAACAAGCTCTGTTTTGCTCGGATTAACCTTTACCCCACAGCCCACAGGTAACAGCCTAAATGGTTTGTTATGAGAGGGCATTCTGCAATAAATCCACTAAAACCCCGGAAATGCACTAGATACAACAACAGCAATACCAACCCCATAAACACACTCCTTTCAGCGCGACACTTCCAAATTTTCGAAGAGTCTAGTGGCAACTGTGTTAAGTCCCAAAGGACACTGCACCTTGTGAGGTATCCATGCTCAAAAGTCAAGTGAGCTTCGTGGAAAATCGAAGGTCGCGTAACGCAATGAAGCTTACCCTCGACGGATAACTTTTGTATTTGCTGTCATTTTATCAATCATTTGCGAGTATTTCCTTGAATATTCCAAGAGCAAGCTCAATGTACTGAATATTTCGATGGGGCCCTGGGACCCCATGCCCCCCTTCTGGATCCACCACTGTTAGATCCAATCGGTGGAGTCCAGGAAGTATAGCAGCGCCCCGATTTTTACCCCCGACACATCCCCCAGGTTAACAAGAAAGACTCTGTCTAATGCTCGATATCTGGCCCTAGCAAGGGCCGGGCATTCGCAAAGAAAGTGAGTGAGAGTTTCGTTCTCATTCTCGTTCCAGCAGCTACGGCGATGCGGATTGTAGGGGATGCCAATCCTTGTTGAATGTTCCTCGATAGGCCAATATCATGTAATGACCGCCGTACATGATTGGGCCAATAGCTCAGCTGTTTTCCTCGTGCCATAGGAGGGCCATATCTTCCTTGATACGGCGCAGGGCAGATTTTGCCATTTGGAAAACGCAACATTGAGGTAGTGAGAGGAGATCTTGTTCTTAACAGTCCTCACCGAAATACAAGCAGGTTGCGCATGAGAGCTTTTTTTGATTGCCCCTTTCCTGGCCAGCTTGTCGACTTTTTTTGTTGCCCTCAATGCCTCTATGACCAGGCACCCAGAGTAGGGTGATATTGAGCCGTCTGTCAAGGTAAGTCCACTCTTTCCCACATCGCCCGACCAGCTTGGAGGAGGTGCTCACCGCATTTAGTGCCGTGATAACTGCTTGAACCTCAGTTTGGGCACAGTAAAGTCTGTTTTTACCTACACCACATCTTGTGGCAGCCGGCTAAGGATGTCGCTATGGCCGTATGGCTTGGCAGGCCAGGCTCCTGAGTCCCTGAGCCTGACTACACTGCCCGCCGCCAGCTGTTTAATAGAAAGGTCTGTTGGTGGAAGATGCAGGATCACGTTTAGCGCTTCCCTCGATCATGTTCGCACGGCACCTGTAGTGCCAAGGCATTCGGTTCTCTGCGCCCTGCCTAGTTTTGTTAAGTTGTATCCTTTAGCAAGTGCTGCCTACCAAACTAACGACTCATATGAATGAATCGGACGGACTACTTCTGTATACATCTAGAAGACCATGTTTGGCTTAAGGCCCCACCTTCTTCCGAAGGTTTTCTTACAGGCGTAGAAAGCGATACAGGCGTAGTTGGAGTGACTGATCGTTTAGTTTAGGGAAGGTAAAATGCGGTACTTTGACTTTATTGGTAAATAACATCAGTTCAGTCTTGCCTGGGTTAACGCCAGGTCCACAGCTTGTGGCCCAGGCGGTCACCATATCCTTTCCATGATTTCACTTATGACGGAGAGGCACATTCCGGGCACCACTATTACATCATCCCCGTACGCGACCACTTTCATCCCATTTCTGTCAAGCCTTCTTAGGGTTTTGTTGATGACCACTAGCCATAGTAGCGGAGAGATGACGCCTCCTTGAGATGTCCCTTTGAATACAAATCCGGTTAGATTGCTGTATCTCAAGTCCGCATGAATTATTCTAGATCTCAGCAGAGTCAATATCCAGTTGCCGATTCCTGCCTAGACTCCCAAATCTGATAGGGCGTCGTGAATAGATTCGATGCCTATATTGCTTATACTGAAGGTTCTGCTCGATGGTACGCATCAACTTGTGGAAAGCCGTTTCTGTGGATCTACCCCTGATGTAGGCGTGCTGTGACTTCGAGAGCGGTGAGCTTTCCAGATATTGTCGAGTGTGGAAGTTTAAGATACGGTCTCGCGTCTTGAGTACGAAGGTGGATAAACCGATCGGCCTGAAGTCCTTCGTAGTTTTATGTCCTCGCGTGCCTACCTTTGGTATGAACACAACTCGAACCCGTCGCCACGACTGGGGGACGTGGTTCAGACGAAGGCCGCTTCTGAAGAACATCACACACAGCCTGGCAACGACTAAATCTTGTAGTTTCGGTCTCATAATGGGCAGTTTGCTGTCTGGCCCGGGTGATTTGAAGAGAAAGAAGCTGTTGATTGCTCAGGAGATTCATTCCTCTGTGATGACGAATTGCATAAATTCACTTTTCACGCGCACTGTGTATCATGCGGCTCCGGGCTTTTTGTGCAGGTTTCTTTGGAACCAGGAAAGTGTGTGTTCAGAAGGAGCTCAAGGGATTCAGAAGTGGATTCCGTCCAAGTGCCGTCCGTTCTTTTCACTAAGGACGGATTGGAGTGCTCCTGGGAGAGTATTTAGCTGATCTTTGCTATGTCCTTTATGTTATACAAAGATTGGCAAAAGTCCTCCCCGCTTGGACTTTCGTCATAGTGGTTGAAGTATGTACTAACCTTCTTCACCGATCTGGATGACCTGAAAAAGGTAAATGTTGGTCGGTTACATCGCTTCATTGTGAGCTCAGGCTGGTTTAACAAGTGAGTTGGTCTCAGTTGCTGAGTCCAGGGGTATCACAACGGACCCAGTGGTGGTCTAAGTGTGCTTAAGCAACCCTTTTAACCTAACCTAACCTATATACTAACTTTTGGGCTTACCGAGAAATCCGATATACCGAACTAGTTCTACAACTTCAGTTCAATTCATTCCGGCTGGGAACTTACGACTATTTTTCACACTTAAATTTCCTTATTTGTTTTTTGTTTTATTACTTGTTTAAAACTTGTGCAAATATACTTTATCAACAATTGAAAATTTTATCACGTTCCCACTCTGACTCTGCGCTGATTGTTGAACCGTGCATGTTTTTCTCTTTAGTATGTAATATAGTATGTTTGAATAAGAAATTGTTATTTAACATGCTGGCAAAATATTTTACAGAGTTAAAAATGGAAAATCTTAAGTTCCAGATTCTCGCTTTTTTTCTGCTTATTTCGTTGTTTTGCAACGAAAAATGAACATAGACAACATTGTTGTTTGGCGGTAGATTACATAAAAACTACAGGCATTGCATGCCAGCCATTTGGAACGGTGTGCTTTAAACTGTGTTTATCTACGAAGAAGTATATCTTGCGTATCTTTTTAACTAGAGTCTGAAGAAGACTTACTTTTGTTATTTACAAAAAAAAAAGTGGTTTAAGTAGCATTAGCGTGGATTAATTTTTTTTTTTGCTTGTATTTGGGCATTGAAAACGGCGGCTTTCAATGTTCAACAAGCGTGCCAAAGAAAAGTATTTGTATCTAAAATTTCTGCACTGAACAGTGCCAAGACTTAATGCCACGACTCGGTAGCATTTTTTGCCTCATCTTAAGAAATTTTCCTTCCTTTTCTCACCAACTGCCTCCATATTGTTTTAACATTCTTGGGTCCTTCCATACTGTTTTCCCAACCAGCAGTACGCGCTCGGTAGCCGTGTTCGTTCGATCACCGCTCTACGAACTAGAGGATATAGGTTCGATCATCCATCAGCTCAAACAAAAACTGCCTGTGGATACTAATAGAACTCCCACTGCGCTCCAAGCGTATCAGTATAAGGACGGCGCGGATAGGAGACGCATGCTAGCAACTGCGCGTCTAAAAATAGATCTGCCATCGGAATGTCAACAAGGCATAGAAATGCAAGAGATGCTGACGCGCCCATGCCGCGCATGCTAGCAACTGTGCGTCCAAAAAGTAGCCATCGGAACGTCAACAAGGCATAGAAATGCAAGAGATGCCGCCGCGCCCATGCCCCTGGAGAAGCAAGGCAAGTAACAGTATACGGGGGTTGCAAGGGATTTTGACGCGCCCATGCCCCTGGAGTGACTGGTTTAAGTATTTTTTTTTTTCAAATCGCGTAGTTTGACTGGGTACTGTAGGCCTCGAAAAGGCTCAACTAGGTGTTAAGCTTTTCGTCAACTAGGCTCGTTCAATTGCAATTTTGTGTCTAAACACCTAAAGGTAAGACCAGTAAAACGAGGGAAACTCTACTGTTGTACTCTGTTGGTTCTCGGGTTCTCTAACTCTAATGTGCAGATAGTGGTCTTGGGAAATGAGCCGGAAATTTGCCAAAGTGACCGTGAAGATTCGGCGGCGCTATAAACGAATGCGAATGTGCTAAGTGGCGGCACATGCTTGTTTCAGCTCAGTTCGGGAAATGTGGGCGGGGTTTCTGCCCGCTCATTGCCCTTGAAATTATAATGATAACATATATCATGTGCCTTGGGGGTAGACAAACACAACAAAGGATGAAGCTGGGATGGCAATGGCCGTTGGTCGCTCATGCTACACGCTTGGCCTCTTTACCCATGAAAGCCCAACCAATGGGGTCACGTGGCCGGCAAAAATGTAAACCTCCTTGAACCATACAAAGAACTCAAAAGTTTTCTTTGGTAAGCGTTGATCGCTGTCCCGATTACTACGAGTACGCATAATCGTAGGGCCATGCAGATTATTTAACGTCGCAGTGAGGTTTGCTTCTCTAACCGACCAACACGTTCGCTAATCACTTCTATTTTTTCTTTCAGAAAAGGCTCATTGATGAGCTGTTTCCTTACTAATTGAAACGGATTAAAAAACAACTAACAAAATATCCGCATAGGATCCACCGTAGCTCCCAACACAAACAATCGCGGAATTTCATACAATTGTACCAGCATAGCATACCAATACCTCCCTGTGCTTCCCAAACAAGAACTTTGAAAAGCTCTGAAATGCGCATGTAGGTCCGAACGGAAATCCTGACCTAACTGCAAAACCATAACACGAAGAAAAACGGTGGGAGCAAAAAACAAAACAATGGTTGAAACCAGAAGGGGGAAACCTGCAATCCAGGATCCCATCTCCCCCATATTCAAGTACCCGTAACTATTTCTTCGTACTCCATATGATTTCTGTGCAAAGGATGTGAACATAGCATCCCTCGTCCTGTTGCCTTCATCCGCTCGACATGTCCTACAACCGGTTTGCGGAAGTCCTTGGATTTTACGTTGCCACGTGCCGAACTGACACCATTTCGGGAGAAGATAGCAGAGCGACTTTCATTATGCAATCTACGGAGACGCCATGCCACCCCCCCTCCCCACTAACTGGACGATAATGGATTGTCTAGATATTGTGTTATTCTCTGACACGCAACAGAGTTCCCTTCACATCATGAATGTTTGCCTTGTGACTGTACTGTTTTACAACAGGCTGGATATTGTTTAGGGGTGGATTTAAATTTTTAATTGGGGTGAGACTAAGAAGAGAAGGTTGGAAACATGACGCCGTCGTTCTGTCTTTACTTACAGATTATGTTCATCGGGGGGAGGTCGGGATGAGATGGATGTTTGTTGTTTACTGGTTCAGTGAGCTATGATAGGATTTTGGATTTTACAAGAGTAGTCCAGTGTCGATGACACGACATCAATCCAACCAGTTGACCAATATGTCCTTTGTTTTTACGTTTAGTACGTATGGGTGAAATAAACATCGCAGGCAGCAGGAAAGCTTCTGTATGGATATTTTTCCACAACAAAGGACTCGGTAGCTCAGAACGATGAACAAAGAGTTTTTTTACTGAGTGGTAATTCTGGTTTACATGTTAGTAAGCCATTTCAGCGGAATGGATGAATTGACGGTACCTTTAAACGCGCATTTGAGTTGACGCGCCAAAGTTCCAGGAATCCTTGTAGTCAGGACATTATTCTGCGAAGTGTCCGTTCACTACGTGTTAGCATTTCCAGGAAATGGTATTGCGCTTCTATTTCATGGAATTGATTTAACGACGGAGCAATTGAAAATACAGGGAAGTGGTAAGTCTTAAATGGAAAAGTATGAGTCCTTCATGAAGCGTAGAACTTTTCAATTTGTCACTAATGTTTTTTTCATTGTAATGTTGATAGAAGTTCTTAGATATTGTGCCTTCTGCAGAATACGTTGAATAGCATCAGCTCTTATTTTTTCATTTTTCTGGACTAAGCATTGAATGTTGATAAAAAGTCCCGTGTAGAGCATTAAGAAGTCTCTTGAAAGTTTCGAGATTTTTGAATGATATACCACCATCACCATGCTTACAAATTTCATGGTACACTGTTAAGTTTGAAGTGGATGGGATATTACTATTTCCCCTAACCCCTACTGAGGCATAGCTATTCCCTTGTGGTTTAGTGTTTGCTCACACGGGTCGTCTCGTAATCGGCTCGTCTGCGATTCGAACTCCACTTCCCAAGCAAATCGATTAGCTTACGTGCCGACCAATGGACGACCCGTGTGAGCATCTCCATACATTTGCTTGGGAATTGTAGTTAGAATCGTAGACGAGCCGATTAAGAGCCGAGACGACCCGTGTGAGCAAACACTTGGTTGACGTTTCGTTATCATAAACTGGTTTCGGACCTCCTGCCCATTTAGCCGCATACCTGCGACAAATCGGAAAAGTTTGTGGCTTATTGTTATGCCCCACACCACAGGGGGAAGACAAAACAAACACCCATGGCCACGACGTGGACGGAACTCGAATCCGTAACTGATCGGGAGCATGAGACATCAGGGCCTTAACGTACTGAACTACCGGCCGCCCCAACAGCAACAGGAACATACATATTGGCACTCAATGTGGGCACCATGACCCTCGTAGGTAATATGGCTAAGTACTAAGTAACACGTTACGCCCTCGGCAGCCGTGAGGTCTCGGTTGCCACGCTACGATGCTGCAGGGGTTCATTTCTCCCGGCGCATTAATAAAATAAAAAAGAAACTTCCTGTTGGTATTTTTACAACTCCAACAGCATTCCAGGCTTGCCAGTAAAAGACGGCTCGGAGGAGGTGCATTCACGTCAGCAAGGCATTGCTGGAGATGTTAACTGGAGGGCATTCGAAGTAGTAAGTAACGTGGGTGAAATATTATTACGCAAGCTTCTGAGGACTCGAGTTTTACAATATGTTAAAAAAAAAATTATTTAACCAGTTCATGAATTTTATAATTTAAAATTAAATCACCTTATTGACTTTGCTATTATAAATTCATTTTACAATAAATTTAATTATTTCGAATGCATTTCGACTATTGCCATCCTCAGCGAGCACATTTAAACTACATGAGGCCTCGTTCAGTCATTAAGAGCGTGAAGCCGAGCGGGAGTTTGGACGAGAGGGAAGCCGGGACGAGCTTAAATATCATAAACACGAGAAAGCTCTACATACACACACATTTTCCTACTAAAACGTGCGTGCTTGACAGAGCAAAAGCAAATACGACCTAAGCTTATTCCGAGGCATAAAACATGAAAGGTGGCCGTGATAATTTTTCTCAAGCAAAGTGGTATCGAGCTGGGTCTGAAGCATGAAGCGAGAAAGATCCCGGCGCTAAATACTGTGTGTATGTCACATTTGCCATGTTTTTGCATTAGTCAATTCAGTTGCAAGCTCGGCTCGCTTTCTTTCTTGACGATCAGAGCGAAACGTAAAACCGAGCGGGACGTGGAACCATCTTCAGCTACAGCTCACATTCTGAGTATTCCCATATCTCTATGTAATGGACGGGTATATACATAGATCGATGCATGCTGTGCGTTTGTCCGTTTATGTGTTTGTCCTCCCCGTCTATCTTAAATAAATTTGGGATTTCGCTTCCTTGCGTGACCCTTGCGTTTTGTAAAAGGGTCTCTGCTAGTGCAGCTTGCATTAGGCCTCCGATTTGGGTCCGTTTGCCATACTCTCCGCTGGCTAACTACAGCTGCCAGGTGATCACTTCGCTAAATTGAGTCAGCTGATTCAGCGAGGCGGCACTTGCCACCTCTGCTAGCTTTTAAGCTGTAAGCCCCTACGATTTTGAGGGGTTTCCAATTTAGGGCTGGACACTATCCAGCATACAAAGTATGTTCAATGGTGTTCTCTTCCATCTCGCATCTCCTGCATAAATTACTTGAGGTCAGTCCCAATCTTCTCGCGTGAGATGCGGCAAGGTTGTATCCTGTGGGTAGACCTACCTTCGGTCTCAGCCTGTTTCTTTTGAATTTGAGCAATATCCTCCTCTTACTCAGATCGGGTGATGGCTCCAAGTTCTTGGCTATCCTACAATCCGTTCTGTTGGTTCAGTCCATTTATTTCGTTTGTGATGTCCTCAAGTGACCGTGGCATAGATGCCCGTGGGCTGCTTAGGGCTCCCGAACCTCTCCTTGCCAGTTCATCGGCTTTCTCGTTGTCTGGAACACCACTGTAGCCAGGCACCCGCATAATCCTTATAGGAGTATGTTTAGCCTTTCGGTTGACAGCCTCTCTGCTTACGTTTACAGTTCTCGGAGAACATTAGTATGACGCTAGAACCAGAATGCACGCCCTAGTGTCGACGTAAATCGTCGTCATCTTCGTTGAAGTTCATTGAATAGACTCTGACGCGTGTAATTCCGACTGGAATACGGTCGCATGATTCCCCAGTCCGAACGACTGGCTCAGGCCCAGACCCGCCGTGTAGACGCCTGAGCCTACTCCAGTGTCAGTCATTGAACCATCTGGATAAATCAGGACGCCACCGTTATCTGCTCTCCTAGTCTTTCCTTGTAGGGAACTTCACTTTGAAGTTCCTTTCGAGGTATGTTATGTGTATCTCTGATATGTTGTCAGAATACAAGAGGGACCCTTTCGATTTGAATCGTACCACATACTTGAACTTTCGACGCGTATTGCAGCTAAGCATGCGCTTCTGCAGATGAACCGGTCCAAGGGCATAAGCCCTAGGATCATTTCCAGCCGTTGGGGTGATTCTCAGGGTATTCGCAGTACTTATGTAGACCAGTCGCTACAATCTCGTTAGTTTCTTGACGTTGGTTTTGTTCTCGGTCGCTTTCCACTATACGACCACTCCATGAGCAAGTGTGGGTCTCACTACACATGTAAATATGTAATAGGCCGTCTGAGGTCTGAGATCTCATATTGGCATACGGCAGTGTTGCCAACCGACACGCGTGACCCTTCCGACGACCTTTTTCGATTACCGACTACATTACCGGAACATTCGGTTGTGTAACAAATCATGCCTTTCAAAGTTTGTTCCCCCAGACATCTCTCGTGGTTCGATTTCAACCAAATTTGGTACGTAGCTTCCTCGGGTGATTCCAAACACTCCTCAGTAACGTTTTCATGTTGCTGCAGGTGCGCGTCAAGACACGCGTCACTTAATGGGTTCCCATGAAATGAAATAGAAACCTAGCATTTTTTGAAACGGGTGATGAGACTAGTGCACTGGAGTATATTCTTAAAGTCATTTTGAGTCCTTCGGACTGGACAAAAGGACCTTCTTGGGCATGAAGTAAAATTTAGACAATACTACGGGTATCTTCTGATTGGCAAGTCCAACAGGAATGATGGAAAATTCAAGGCAAATTATTGTGTTTTCATCCAGAAGGCCCATCATTCTTGTGTTTTTACATGGGACGGGCCTAAAGTCCCAATGGCCATTGCTACTTTTTGTGTCATTACCCCTCCATACGCGGCACCACTTACTTCAAAAAATATTAATAAGTTTCCATCTAAAGTGTCACAAATGCGACATCCGTCACCTAAACATCTTCGGTGGACCTCTCATTCATACAGTGTAGTTTGTCTGTCTGTCATCTTATAATGACGCCACATGGAACGATGTGTTGCAGCCTGCATCTCCATTTACAAATTCCCAAGCTTGCATTTCAAATATATAATAGAAAAACCACTTCCCATATGGCTGGGCTGGCATTGTACTCGTACATCGTCACCTGAATTCCATGTTGTGTGTCACTTAATTGAGCTTGATGAATCCAATGAGCCTACAGTAGCAGCTGTAGCGCAGGCTAACATGCGAAATGGGCTCATAGCCTGTTCTAGTTCTCTTTACTGCAGTTTTTGTCGCTTTTATTGCAATCGATTGCAATACACACATATCTTTTCAATTTCTGTCTTTTTTGTTCTTGTTGTTTTTGTATTGATTGAAATCAATTTGAACTTGAGAAATGTGGTACATATCCGTGCGCTTCTGTTTGCTAAAGCGCTTATGTCTATGCTCAGTATATCTGTGCAGTACGAGTATCTGTACCTGTGGCGAATATGTTTAAATGCAATTGAAGGCATGTCGCAAAAATATCCGGAATGATTAAAGTGTCATTGAAAAATCTATGCATTTGGTGTTTTGTACTCTGACAAGTGTTGTTCCAGAATAGATTGTCTTGAATGGGCACACGCGCTGCGCTGAGAAGTATAAGCGTCTGCTAAACGAGTGTGTTCAAAAGTGAAAACATTGGAAAAAACTGGCACAGCCGCAAGTGAATGGCTGACAAAGCATTCGCTACTGGAATTCTTTGACATTATTCTATCTGCTTAGACAGGAAGAGCTTGCCAATTCAAACCGGTACAGCATAACAATAATGAAATCTTAAATGGTTTTTAGACACAAAACCAATCAGCCACAAGATCTTCTTATCTGCTACTCGTTTGCCTGACAGCAGACCAGCGCTGGCGGAATGTGTGTGTGTGTGAATATCGCGCTCGGTGGCCGTGGTCGTTTGCTCACCGCTCTACGATACTAACCTAGAGCTCAGAGTTCAAATCTCGGCGCGATCAAAAACTGCCTGTGGGTACTAATAGAACTCCCACAGTGTTCCGAGCTTGTCAGCATAAAGACGGCGCGGATAGGAGGTGGATGCTAGCAACTGCACTTCCGAAGAGTAGATATACTATCAAAACGTCAACAAGGCATAGCATGCACCTCCTGCTCCCACTTAGCCGCCTGCCTGGGACAAGTCGGGAGATATTGTGGCTTATTATTACGCCTTGCATCGTAGGGGGAAGACAACACAAACATACATACATGGTCACCAATGCCGTGGACGGGACTTGAACCCATAACGACCATAGTCAGACATGAGACTGACGCCTCTACGTACTGAGCTACCGGTCGCCGTAACAGATTTGTAATTTGGTATTTAAAATCACTTTATATTGCATTTTTGTGTAAACTTAACAAAACTAAACTAATTCAAGCATCGGCTTCTCAGATATAAACTGCTCACAAATTGAAGTGGACCACTTATAAAAATTCAGATCTTTGGATCAACTGCGCTAGCGTATCTTTATCCAAGAATCAGCAGCTATTAATGCTCTAAGAGTACATTTAACTTCTAGCATAAATCATGTCGGCCATTAAAAAAATATAATATATATCTGATATGCAGATCTGCTTAAGATCTGACTACATGACCACGGAGGTTTGCTTCGACATAAAATTCTTAGCCCTCATCCCGGACCGCTCGGAATGGGAAACTGGCAATTCCCGTCCAGATCATATGTGTACTAGGTGGTTTATCGATGGATCTAAAACAGGACAGGGAATTGGTGCTGGCGTCTATGGACCAAACACCAGGATTTCGATCGCAAGGGGGGCCTATCCCAACGCTTTTTAAGTCGAGATCCGTGCTCTTGAGGTATGTGCCAGAGTAATTTTAGACAAGAAACTTTGTGGTGCTCACATTACTATCTAATCAGATAGCCAGATGGCCATAAAGGTGCTCTCTTCACATAAGCTCGCTTCGAAGCTGGTGAAAGAGTGGATTAAAAAAAAATGAGTCTTCCTGGGTTGGGTGTTGGGTCTGCCCACCATGGTATCGAGTGAAAAAAGACTGCGGATGAATTTGCAGGGTAAGGTTCTTCCTTCCATTTTCTTGGACCGGAATCATATTGTTGTCTGAGTCTCTATTCAGTCAAAATGTTTATTAGGGAATGGTCTGAGAGGATATGGCCGCAATTCTGGGATAATCTTCCAGGGCTCCATTTGAAGGAGTTAATAACGCCCTTCAAATACAGAATCACTATTCGCATGAATAAATCCGATCTTACGCTTCTTGTGGGCTACTTATCAGGCCACTATGTGAAGTATCAGCTAAATAAAATGGGCCTGTCTAAGGAGACAGAATATCGTGTTTGTATGGAGGGCGATGAAACAACTATGCATACCTTGTGCGAATGCCTGGCAATCATGTGGGCCATGATCAAATTTTTGAGACAAGTTACAGTGAGCTCTGCAGCTATCAGGAAAGTTCCCGCTAAAGATGTAATGCCCTTTGTAAAGATGGTGGAGGGTCTTTTGTAATAACATGGGCTATGGCGCAATAGACCTTTCCATGGTCGCATTGGCTCCAATTTATAAATAACCAAATCGGCAGGTCTAGATGGCATAATCCCGGCGGATATACAGCAAACATCCGATATTGTTATCCCATGGACTTCAACTATTATTTTCAGGGCCTGCTTGAAATTGGTATACATTCCTCGCATTTTGACGGAGATTAAAGTGGTATTTATCCCTAAGGAGAGGCAAGAGTTCACATGCGAGTCCAGAAGACCTGAGATCTGTCAGTCTCTCCTCAAGTCTTCTTAAGATGTTGGAAAGGCTCTTAGATACTTAATTTGTAATAATAAGGTAGGTAGGTCGATCAACACAGCTTTGCACTCCGTTGTCAGCTATGTTGAGAAATCTTTGACCTTTAAGGAGTACACTTTAGTCATATTTCTAGACACCGAGGGTGCCTTCAACAACATAAAACCTGGAGCAATCGTCAAAGAGCTCTTGAGCCTGAATTTGGGGGACTCCCTGACGAATCTAATCATCTGATGTAACATCTAGGGTTGTTGCACAAGTTTAGGAATATCCTCGGCAAAAAGGCAAGTGAGTAGGGGTATACCGCAACGCAAGGTGGTTTTCCCTCTCCCCCGCTATGGAATATAGCCGTGAAAAGTCTGCTTCTTGGCCTGGAAGGGTTGGGTTGTAAAGTGGTTGGGCACGCGGGTGACGTTGTCATTGCTATATCGGGGAAGTTTCCATGATACACTGCAGAACGCCCTATCTGCTCTAGTTAACTGGGCGAACCGCTGTGGTTTTAAAGTTAGCCAGGCAAAACGAAACTGGCTTCCTCATATAGAGCCCCCTTCGATAAACGGAGTGAGATTGACCTTTCAAGGACGAAGCAAATTCTTAGGCGTTATACTTAATAAGTAGTTGAACTGGAGGCCTCATCATGAAGCGTGTAAGCAAAGCCTTTTCCTGCTGTAGGAGAGCTATAGGTAAAAAATGGGGTAAGCAACGAAAAATGGTTGACTGGCTCTATGTATCAGTTATTCTTCCCATACTTATGCACGGCGTAATTGTCTGGTGGTTATCTCTACGAACCGAGGCGAACCGAGTTTTGCTAGGTAAGGTGCAACGAATGGCTTTTATTGCAATCACTGGAGCTCTTAGGACAACCCCGTCCACTGCCCTTGATGTCATAGTAAACATGCTTACGTTTTTGCGGAAGAGGTGTCGGCAGTCTGTCTGCGTGAAACGGGTATGTGGACCCCATTAAAAACTGGATGGGTGTCCTTGGCAGTCCAGATATTCCTGAAACAGCCGACTAAATTCTTCCACACTACGCTTTCGACAAAAATTTCACAAGTTTGATTTCATCTCGGACCCAATGGAAGAATGGAACTTTGCTCCTTGGGTCCGCTACCGTGTATATCACGGACTGTTCGAAGACTGATGCGGGCGTAGGATATGGAGTGCATTCGGAATCGCTGGGTATAAATCTGGTTTATCGAATCCCTCATCACTGTAACGTTTTTCAAACGGAAGTCTCTGCGATAAACTAAGCCTAAACATGGTTAACAAGGTTGGGCGAAAATGTATTAACGAGTAAGGCCATAATTGTCCTTACCGACAGCCGAGCAGCTGTAAAAGCTCTGGAGTCTGCTTTGATTACTTCAAAGACTGTCATGAAATGCCGGTCAACACTGAGGGAGCTGAGCAACCTTTTTAACATTATATATGCTGGATCCCGGGTCACAGTGGTTTCATCGGGAACTACAGGGCTGTAGGGTGCGCCAAGGAGTTACGGTCGTGGTTCGCTGTATCGGTATGCCCATTGCATCATGCAAAAAAAAAACTGAAATCGAGCCAACTTGAGGTAGACTAATGGAAATAGCTGTCATGTAACAAGGCAGATATGTCCCAGGTATGATATTGGCCGCTCCACACAACTGTTGTCGCTGAGAAGAAAATCTTTTGAAACTGTTGTGGGTGTCATTACAGATCATTTTTTGGTTGGAGAGCATACAAGACAACTCCGGCTACCTTTTAATGACTGGAGGAGCTGCAATGACGTGGATGAGGAGGAGAACACTTTTCATTTGCTCTGCGCCTGTATAGTGCTGAGCAGGAGTGGACCATTACTTCTAGGTGCCTACGTTTCTTACGAATTGAGCGATCTATTAAGCGTTGGCATCAGTTAACTACATAAATTCATAATGCGCTCCGATGGGTTCGCTGCATAGGATGGTTGGTTGCAGCTTCCCAGTGGTAACACAACCGACCAACTTGGAGTTTATATGTCGGCAGTTTCTCTGCCTACCTATCTATAAATAATAAAAAAAATTTAGGGGTTAAAAATTCCATAAAGCGGCTCTCAATTGTGCAAACAACATGAATTTGTTTTGCTTAATTTTATTTTTTTATTAATACTCACAGAGATTATGTAGGGAAAGATGTACTTTATTTTAAACTGTACTTGTAACAAAAAATTGAGTAATATCTATTAGAATTTTTTGTAAGGTGTCCACAGTTTAGTATGTGGAAATTCAGCCTTCGCAGACAGCCCATCGAATATCTTGGGTAGATTATGCCAAGAACACTTTTTATCTATTTTATTAGAAATGAAAGTAACTAATATACCTATATGTATGTATGTATTGCCAACAAAGCTGTAATAATCAAAAGGAACAGCCATCCATATAAAAAAAAACTACTTCAACACCTCTGCCTAATAGATTTTAGTGGTTATCGTCGTTATCAACAAAAGCACTTACTATTACCGTGACTATGATAAGAAATTTCTTAAGTGACTGAAGTGTAGACTAAAAATGATTAGGAGGTAATAACAAACTGAAGACGGTGACAACAACCAATGCCCCATTTCACATAATGATACCACACAGAACATATTGTTATTTTTCATTAACTCACCTTCGTATGTAGATTAATCCAATGAAAAATCGTTTCATCGATTGTCGTCTACTAAAAAAAAAACACAAAAACTGTTTAAGACATAATAAGAAAATTAAAAAAAAATTTTGTTTGGAAATATGGTTTGGTAGAAACACCATACAGTATACTCGTATTTTATGAACGAGTGTGTAAACAAGGTCAGTGTCACGAGACCTATAATTTTCATTTTACTGTCTTTAAACCAGTCTGTGTCTATAATGATCGTAGATTGTTAACTGGTTTTCTAATCTTCACTTTGGAAAAATATTAGAAAAAAAAATTAGGGTATAAAAAATAAGTTGACAACTTTTATTAGAGAAAATTCTACAGTAGGTAACGAGCACTGTTATCATCATATACGAAAAGATAAAATCGAAGATATGTCTGATACATGAAATTATAAAATACGTCTGATTGGATCGAGTGTAAACAAGCTTTAAGATGACTGAAAATCGGTCCGTGAATCAGTACGGAAGCAATGGTCTATGGAAAATTTTCAAAATTTCATGTTAAGATGGATGCTTGGAATAAAATTATATCTATAGAAAATTTAGGTATTCGTAGTATATATACCGAGTGGGACTGAGGGTTTTAACTACAAAAGAATTGCAGGAAGGATTCTCAAAGGTTGTGGAGGTAATAGCATTTTAGGAGAGGGTCGACCCGAACTTCGCAAGAAGTGCCAAAGTGAATAGGGGCTTGAAAGATCAAATAACTTGCTATCGCGAACTTCTCAGAGAAAGGAGAAAGAGATCTACGAAACAAACGTCAATGTTGTCGTATTTCTGCGCAGCCATCGACAACAACCTCTTCGGATTCAAATCCTGAAAGTTCCACTTCTGCAAAAAGATTTAAATTTTAGTTTTCTATTGCTTTACCATTTTTTCAACTGTTTCGATAACTATTCTCTTTACTATATAGGGGATATATCCTATTTAATTAATAGGGTAATTAAAAAGTGAATTATTTACAAATACATTTTTGTTCTGCATTTGTTTAATCATTTGTGTTATTAACCTTTCATATTCTTTAAAAAATGAAATAAACGTGTATTTTACATTTCAAGGCGGTCAAACCAGCTGAAAAAAGCTTCGTTCCGCTTTTCGCCGAATTCCGCTTTTCGTTGAATTCCGCTTTTCGCTATTGGTCCGGTCTCTAACATGGCGAATAAGCGGGGGACGTCTGTAAATATTTTTGTTTTTTAATTTGCAAAACCAGCTGGTCCATTGGTTGCAGGATAGTCGTTGTATTGGGAGGAACAAATTTCACTGTTAGCCAATCGAATTCAGCTTCGGTGCTAAGAGACAGATCAGGATCATGACCAGGGGCGTTATCGAGAAGCAACATGGCCTCGAGAGGTAATTTATATTTTAGTAAATATTTCTTTACTGAAGGACAGAAAACATTGTTAACCCGTAAATTAAAAAGAAATCGCGTTACCCAAGTTTTTTATTCGACTGTCAGTATACCCCTAAACTCTCCTTCTTAATATTCGCCCTCTTAAATATTCGAGGCGTTTCGGAGTGATATACAAGCATAGGTTTCAGGGCATTAGCTCGTTTTTTGAACAACGGCTTAGGGCAGGTTAACTCGTGGAGCAAAAAAAAAACGATCGGGGGCAGCCATCCAGATTAACCTTTTAAACGTCATGTCATTCCAAACAGAATAGTCTAACTGGCTCCAAAAAATTGACCGTAGCGACAAGCAATTATGAATATGACCGCCTAAATATTAGATAGTAGTGACCAGGAAATATAAAATTTGTAAATTACGAATGAACTGTCGTCGGAACTTCTCACCAATCGTCAAATTAATGACAAGCATACCTATAGGCGCATTTTCTGGTACAATTGTATAATCTATCGAGTTCAGTTTAGCAGTGACGTGCAGTGACTTTTTAATCTGGTCAAGCGCTAGAAAATTTTTGAAAAGTACAAAGCTCTATTAGCCCCCATATACGATCCAATCCATCGTCAGATCGATCTGACGATATTTTGATCGTCAGATCGATTGCACCGTGTATGTGACTATCGTTGACGATTTCACCGATCTGACGATCAAATTTTATCTGCCGATTTTACTGCAATCCGTCGGTCTGACGATCGATTGGACGGTGTATGTGATTATCGCAAGTAAATGTCAAATTATCAAATTATTCAATTGTGAAATTTGACCGATTCTGGTGATTTTAATGGATCTGTAATACAAATATCAAATATGTAGTATACGAAAATGCCTCACAAATCCAAATAGTTAACGAAAATCAATTTTGGTTATATTGGGAGTGAAACATAACCTATATTTTTTGAATTGCCATCCGTTATCGCATCGCACGAAAATTGCACCGTGTATGTGCAGCGGAGATCGTCAGATATTTTGTGGCGATCCATCGTCAGATCGATCTGACGACGGATTGCATCGTATATGGGGGCTATAAAAGTGCTATTTTTTTACATATGGACATCTTTTGTGAATTTTTGAAAGTAAAGCGATAATTTCCCCCAAAAAAACTCCTAAATTAGTCTTCGGCCCAAACTCAGTGCATCCCCTTTCTTGGATGAATAAATATATTTCATCAAACAACTACCGTGTAAAATCAATTTCAAACCAGTTTTTAACCAGAGCACTGTTTGCATAAGCAATATTAACTCTCTACTTTGCAAAATGTTTGTTTTAAGAAAAATGCTAGCAAATACGGGAGATAGATGAAACACGGGACAAATTTTAACAATGGATATTTCTCCCGGACCAGAGTTTGAACTCTTTGAATTTCGGAAGGGGAATTTAAAGTTGGAAAACTTAAAAAATTAATAATATTGGCTTGAGCAATTTCTGAGTTGTGGGCAATTAAAATTAGGGTAAAAATACTTTAAAGTAAAAAAAAAACCACGCGGTCGGGTACATTCCTATGCATTTTATACTTCCATACAGTAAAAAAACGCTAACAGTTACTTTTTATACATCCTACAAACACCATAAAACAGTTTTTGGATGGTTTACCATACAATAGAAACCCCTCTTTAACCATGTTGTCAATAAAGATATTAAAAGTCTCCATGATAAATAGGAATTTGCGATCGACGTCACAAATATATCTCTCGTGAAAAGTTAAAGTTTTACCGTTTTTGGTCCTTTTTTTCTCCCTACCTCAATTCTTATATCGGGTCTAAAAACCTGGACTATTATTTAAATGAAAACTATAAAGTTTAGCCAACTGTAAATTCTTCACCATTGCTACCAATTAGCCACCAATTAGCTCCCTTTTGATTAAAAATTATTTTCCTAACATTAATGTACGTCGAAATACAAATTAATTATTGGAATATTTTTATCAGCCAAGAAAAGATGTAAACAATTATCATTTTTGTAATCTTTGATCAAAAGAAAGTTCAATTAAATCTTCATATGATAATTTGCGAAAGGAATAAAGATTCTATCATGTGTAGTATCCGAAAAAAGGGTAACGAAAAATTCACCTTTTCCAAATAAATAGGAAGACTTCGCAATATACATATCATAGATGCATTTTTTTCACATGCTAATATCCTCCATCATCTTTCTTCATGTACAATATAAAGAATCAGGCTACATGTTTCAGACAGTTGTTGCTGATTCATCATACAAGCTGAAAATATAGCGCTTGCATATTACCTATTAAATCGAAAATGCATTTAAACCAACATAAGAAAATTGTATTGACTGATTCCAGCAGTCTAGACCGATTATGAGAAATTTTGTTTCGCAACAAACAGCTCTGTTCCCCAACCAACTAGTTGGCTTTGATGCGTTGTACCGAGCGAATTCAAATAGCTCATCTCACATACAGATAGCTGAGAATGAGGGTGAATTGAAGTGGAGGAGAACAAACCGGTCTGTTCCCCAACAGAAACATCTTAACAACCCGGTTGGCTTTGATACGCTGTAGCTCGCAAGCAGATAGGGGTAAAAATGAATGCGAATTGCGTTGAAGAAGAGAAATGCGTTATGTACATATGTGCATCGTATTGTTTTATGTCTTGTATAAAAAGAGAGTACTGTGTAAATGTATAAATGCATGTCTAGTTTAAATGAAATGTTGAGATACATTTCTACAATTGTTAAGTCAAGCGGCGCTTGACTCGCTTGTATGAAGTGCACGTCACTGCAGTTTAGCCACCCCACTGGCCCGTACAAGTTTAAGTTGTTGTTGTAGTGTATGGAGATCCCCTAACCTGCAACAGATAAATGTTCAAAAAAACACACCTAATGTAAGTGGGTTTTTCATGGGTTTGAGGCCGGGAACCGCCGAAACTTCCCTTGTGATACGAGCGCGACATAGAAAGTTTCTAAAAAAAGGAATATAAAAATGTAGAAAAAAAACATCGGAATCATAAGTATCGACTTTATAGCTTTTCAAAATAACCTTTACACTCAATACATTTTTTCATTCGCCCAAACCACTTTTCGAAGCATGAATGTCACTCACCACTGGTTATTTCAGACAGCACTTGACAATAAGCGAAGGCATCTTGGGGTTTGCAAAACACTGTCCACGCGATTTTTTCTGGCGTTTGGAAAAAGGTAGAAGTCGCAAGGTGGCGCATCAGTTCAGTGTTTGCCTTATCCTAAAATTCGGTTTTCTGGACGGCTATGTGAGAATTTACATTTTCATGGTGCTAGATGATTCTGCGATTTTCAATAAGTTCGGGCAAGCAAACGATAGTGTGCCAATCAGAATCAGATCCTTCAAAAATAGTGACCACATGTCCAGAAATTAAAAAAAAATTAAGCGATCATTTTCTTTGAAGCAATTCGTGAACGAACAAATTTTGTTGATTTTTTTAAAATACGTTCGGAAACGCAAACACTGAATTGACATTTAGTTTCAGGCTCATAACAATAAAGCCAACTTTCGTCACCAGTAACAATATTGTAAACGCATTGGATGACCCCTGATTCAATTTTCTTAAATTTTCCCGGCACCATGTGACCCGATTTTTCATCGGATCATTCGTTAATATGCAGGGAATCCAACGCGAACACAGTTTTCGAACACCTAAATGTTCGTGCAGGATCGTCTGCATCCGACTCATTCCGATGCCTAGGGAGGACACAATCTTGACATAAGTCACGTGACCGGCTTCAGTCAGTTGTCGCACAGCGTTGATGTTTTCTTCAGTGACAGGTGTGCACAGAAGACCTTTACGAGCCGCATCTGCAAGACTAGTCTGTTCTAATGCGATTATATTCCGCAAAACAGGTGTAGATTGTTGCACTTGATCGTGCCTCATCCTAAAAAACCGCACAATTCTTTCCTTCGACTTCAGCCCACTTTTAAAATCATAAAAATCATTGCGCGAAAGTTTTCTCTAGTTAACTTCATTATTGGACCCGACCCGACACACTCATGATACAAGGAAGACCTGAATACCTACGTCACAGGCTCATACTTTTGTATGAAAACCTAAAATATTTTTTGGCTTTTATCTCTGTAACTATTAATCTTAGCAAAAACTTTCTGAGGCGAAATTGAAGACCACAAAAATATACACAAAATGTGTAAAAAAAGCTTTTTTCTATCTTAAATAGTTTTCGAGATAATTTAATTCAATGGCTCCACGTTCGCACGAAGTTGAAAAAAACATATCAAGCACATTAGAGAGCGCTGCACTGTGCGCGTGCTGCATCTTCAACAAGCGAAGCGATACTATCGTGAGGGTTGCAATGCAATGGCTGAATGTTATGAGCCACCAATCTCTCAAATATATACGCGCGTATGACGTGATGCGCAGAACGATAGGAAAATGAGACGCGAGATGGCATTATCTTGTCTTCCTTGTATCATGCGACATACTGAATTGAATAGCGCGCCTTGACTGAACAGAGACTGATAACGAGATGAAAGTACTGGTGGTTCTTATCTAAGGTTTGTTGATGAAGGCCATGTACATATTTAATTATTTCTTCCAAACCCAAACAAATGTACAATTCTAAAAACTTTAAGTCTGGCCATCGTATAGATTTTGTTGAGTAACTTTTTCCAAAAAAAAGCCCCTTTGCGGGCAATTGAAAATTAAATCATTTATTAAAATTATTATTATTATTCAGAATTATTTTCTGTACAATGATACATATATATTGTACAGAAAAATGTTGAATTCATCCTTAATGTAGAAGTAATCCAAAGATTGAGAGAGAACATATCTTATAATGTTAATATCTTTTATTTATTTTATTTTTACGGGATATATTTCATATTTTAGGGTGTCCCTAAATTTTTGGATACGGCCTTCATGCGGTTCCTCGTACTATTCTAAGCAAAAAAAAACATCATAATATTTTTCATTTCCTAGCTCTACACCAGCTGTCGTCTTTTGATTTTTCGAAAAGCTGTGGATCTAACATTCATGGAAATGCAAGATAGAATACTGATGTTAACACCCTATAACATAAAATTTACCCCGTAAAAATGAAATCTCTCTAATTGCCTTGACCCCTCCAGGGGCATGGGCGCGTCAACATCTCTAGCATTTCTATGTCTTGTTGACGTTTCAATACCATATTGATCGCGCCGAGATTTGATCTCCGAGCTTTAGATTAGTATCGTAGAGCGGTGACCGAACGATCACGGCCACCGAGCACGACAAAAATGAAATAGTTAACTTGACATATTTAGCTCAACAAAATTAAAAAAGTCTGTTTTCCTCTCTTTAAACTTAGCTAATTTTATAGTTACTTCTACGTTAACGATAATTAAATATTTTGAAAGGTTAGGTTAGGTTATAGAGGCTGCTGTACTTGAGCACAGCACACATAGACCACAAGGGTCCGTTGTAATACGTCACCATCTCAAAACCATGAGATTCTAGTCGTCGAACCAACCGGAGCTGTCAATGAATCGATATATGTAGATGACCAGCACTTACGCCCTTCAGGTCACCCAGGTCTATGAAATAGAAGGACCCCAAAGTGTCCCTTCTTCTACCGGCCAGCGCAGGGCAGGTACATAGGAAATGATGTATAGTCTCCTCCTCCTCCTCGTCTTCACAGCTTCTACAATAATCATTGTACGGAAGCCCCAGACGCCTCGCGTGCTCACCCATCGGGCAATGCCCCGTAATGATCTCCACAACTTTCCTAAGATGCTTCCTCTCCAGCATCAGCAGCCCTGAGGAGCGGCTTGGATTGAAGTTCGGCCAGGCCTGTCTTGTAATGTTGCAGGTACTTCCATTTAACCATCTGATGTTAGCGCGACTTAGAGCTCCTTCTTGCAAGATTCTATGGGTAAATCGACAGTTCGAAAACATCCCATATCCATATTAGTCCTACCAGCCCGAGTCAGTTCGTCTGCCTTGCAGTTACCGCCGAAGCTGCTATGCCCTGGAATCCAGCACAAAGTGAAGTTGAAAAAGTCGCCAAGCTCCTTGATAGCTGTGCGACATCTCACTACGGTTTTTGAATTGGCAAGCACCGCGTCCAAAGATTTGATCGCCGCCTGACTGTCAGTATAGATAGTAATATTCCTTACCGACACGACGTTACCTCGTAACCATGCGAGAACTTCGGCAATTGCAGTAATTTCCGCCTGAAAGACGCTGCAGAGAGCTGGGAGACGGAGTGCCAAGAAAACATCTAATTCCTCCGAGTAAATCCCAGCGCCCACACCCTCTTCCGACTTTGATCCATCAGTAAAAAAGCTAATGGTTTCCGACTCTGGAGTTCTGCCTACACCCCAATCTTGCCGTGAAGGTATTAGGCTAGTGTAGCCCTTGCCGAGAGAGTACACCGGCGTGGTATAATCCATTTCTTCTGGAATGGCCAGGTTGTACAGTATAGCAGCGTGACCATAAGTAGACTCCACCCACAGTCCAGTTTCCCTAAGACGAATTGCCGATATCGCAGCCACCTGCTGAGCTCAAATGTCTAAAGGAACCAAATTAAGCAGAACACCAAGAGCAGCCGTCGGTGTCGTCTTGAGGGCCCCCCTGATAACAATACAAGAAAGTCTTTGAACTTTATTCAATAGATTCCTGTAGGACACTTTTGTGTATTTTGAAATGTTATGCAAGAAACAATTCTAAATCGATTGATACTTTTTAATTTGTAATTATTACCGGGTCCAATATGTATACACTCCGCGACAAAACTTTAAGACAGGGTTCAATTTTTGGTTTAGTTTTCAAATAAAATATTTTTTATTTCATTTTCGTAATTCATATTTATTAGAAATATTCCTTAACATTAACAATTAACAATTTTGTCAAATAAAAGTGGAATAAAATTTATTTTTAATTCTTTAAAGAAACATAAACTTTAAATTGTCAGTATTTCGGTGCGACAAAACTATAAGACACAATAAATAAATTATCAAGAAAATAGTTCATAATATCAAACTTAATGAAATTTTCATTCTTTAATAATTAGTTGAAGCTCCGTTATTTTTTACAACTTCTCTCATTCTTTTTGGCAAGGATTTAAATAATTTTTTGATCGTTTTTTGGCTCAAGAGCCTCCATTGGTCCAAAATGCACGATTTTAAGTCTTCTATTGACTGAAATTGACGGCCATCTGAATAAACGGCACGTGCTAAGATCCCCCAACAATTTTCGATTATATTTAGGTCGGGGGATCTTGCTGGCCAAGGAAGAGTTTGTATTCCATTGGCCTCAAAGTAGTTTTTTACAGTACGGGCCGTGTGAACTGAGGCATTGTCCTGTTGAAAAATAAAGTTTTCTGACGCAATTTGTGTTCCAAATTGAGCTAACTGTTCACTAATTACGTTCACGTACGCTTCGCTATTCATTTTACCTGGAACAAATACTAAATCGCTCTTTCCATTATATCCAATAGATGCCCAGACCATAACACCGCCACCTCCCATCTGTCTTTTCTGCAAAAAAAGTCGATCTTTGCGTAGGTCGTGAAAATAATAGCTCAAGCCATCAGGCCCATCTAAATTAAAACGCTTTTCATCAGAAAAAATAACTTTTCGCCAGCGTTTTTTCCAGTGAAGTCGTTGTTCCGCAAAATCCAATCGCGCTTTTTTATGGGCAGCAGTCAAAGGGGGCTTTTTGACTAATTTTCGTCGTTCTAAGTGGGGGGCTTCTTTTATAATCCTTTGAACATTTCGGATATTCGTTGTTACTCCTGCTTTTGCGGCGATTTGACGCGCTGTTGAAGAAGGATTTGACGCCTCCTTTAAAATACGCCGCTTTTCTCGAACTGTTGTTGCACTTGGTCGGCCTCCAGGATTCTTTTTAGTATAATTTTCTTTATTTTTTAAATAATTGCTAACAACGCAGCGACTTCTATTCAATAATTTAGCAATTTTACTAATTGATTCATTTTTCTCCTTCAATTTATTAATAATGTTTATTTCACTACTATTTAACTTTTTTCCTCTCGGCATGTTCACAACTCAACACAAATAACTTCAAATATCTACCAAAAACAAAACTCTCAATCACACAAAGTACTATCCGCGTCGAACACCTCGAAATAACTGTATAATTACGCATTAACTTCTGCCTGTCTTATAGTTTTGTCGCACCGAAATACTGACAATTTAAAGTTTATATTTCTTTAAAGCATGAGAAATTAATTTCATTCAATTTTTATTTGTTAAAATGTAGACTTTATTTAGTTAAGAAATATTTCTAATAAATATGAATCACGAAAATTAAATAAAAAAATATTTTATTTGAAAACTAAGCCAAAAATTTAACCCTGTCTTAAAGTTTTGTCGCGGAGTGTAGGTACATACATATATTGAGTCAGTTTCACTATAATTAGAAAACAGTAACAAATCACAACTGCACAAATTGAATTTTATTGATTTTATTGTCTTTTGATTGGTTTGTGACCCGGGATGAATTTTGGCAATGAGCACCATCTAGTAACCCGCAATCTCGTAAGTCGGGGGTTCACGGTTTTTTGATATTACAAATTTAATTAAGAAAATTAGTTTACTTAAGTAGTAAACTACTACTAAGTATAATAGTAAACTACTACTACACGACCTATGTCCATTAAACAAAAAATACAAATTGTGACGCTGCAAATCATTGTACTCTGAATGGCACCCAATTGTAAAAACTTCGCTATCAAAATTGGAACAGGGACAAATCTCCGACAAACAGACAGATTTTTTTTTTGCTGCATTTGCAATAAATTAATTAGCCGATAACATTATGTTAACCGAAAACAAATTGTAGTACATACAATGTTAGTCATGCGGCATGATTTTTATTGATTTCTTGAAAGCTGGATTATTTGCAGGCGAAATGCTGCAACCGTATTTCGTGCAAGATGCAATATGTATTTTCTTTTGTGTACAGTGTTTAATTAACATACCCAAAGACTCAATTAATTTCTGGGAAACCTTGTAAAGTGAACGATTGGCAAGAAAAAAACAACAACAAACGATGGAAATGAAACAAGCATTTTCATTGACATTCGCGTGTTAGTTGTAATTAATTAATTAATTGACAGTATCGCGGAAGAAGGCGAAAACGGGAGTGGAGAAAAGTTGATAGATTAGTACATAGTTCAACAAGTGTTGTGCTTAAGATATAATTATCGATTATCAATTTGGATAGTGCAAAGAAAAATATAGAGAAATCAAAACTTTAGATGGACCGCGCCTATTAGTGTATATGTACGTCTTTAGCGATAAGGAAACAAGGAATGATTCTTTCCGTGGTGCCAATTATGGAGATTGAAAGACCGCATCCTTTTAAGAGCTAAGCTAATTTTTAAGTTCAGTACAGATTTTTCTGTCATTCATTACCAAACACGATGTTCCAGGATACCTTCATCGCCATAGTTTTTTGATTCGCTCAAAGATCATGTTAGCCAGAGGTTAGCCTGATCAAATCTACGTTCTACGTTCAAATTAGGGACTAGAATGGATTGAAACCAACACAGGTTTAGCATTTGCGCACTAACTCGTTTGAATTTAAAAAAAAACATTTCCTGAATGCCTTTTTAAATGCGTGAAAAATACGCGAAAATTGACTGCAATTGCTTGTTCACTTTCCTGCGCTTGGAGCGAACTAAACACGCATCGCTATGGATGTCGCGCTCGGTGGCCGTGGTCGTTCGGTCACCGCTCTACGATACTAATCTAGAGCTCGGAGTTCAAGTTTCGGCGGGATCAGAAACTGTCCGTGAGTACTAATACTTATAGAACTCTCACAGTGCTCCGAGCTTGTCAGTATAAAGGCGGCGCGGATAGGAGGTGTATGTTAGCAACTGCACTTCCGAAAAGTAGATATGCTATCGAAATGTCAACAAGGAATAGAAATGCTAGAGATGTTGACGTGCTCATTCCCCTGGAGCGGTCAAGGCAATTAACATGCATGTTACCGTTCGCGAAGGGCGTATTTTGTAGAGCGAAATAAGTTTTGATCTAGACAAAATGAATGCGGTTGATGGAACCGTCTCGTCCCGACGAGCATATTTGTGAAAACGCAGCGTCAGCACGAATCGATTAGAATTGAGAAGAAATTGAGTCTCATTTTAATCGTAACTGTCAAAACTGGGCTCTATCTATGTCATTATACAAAATATTCTTTTACACCATCTCTAAAATGGCATTTTTAGGACGCTGATGTCGCAGTTCGACTGTATAGCAACAGCGGATAATGTTTCGGCGTTAGTTTTTCCTGTCTTTACCATGGTTTGGAACTAAGTGCAGAGCCACAAACTCGCACCTATCTTTCACCACATCTAGATCTCTTTGTTTTGCGATTAATGAGAATCGACATTTAAAGCGATCCAGAAATGTATTGTTTTTTTAATTAAACGCTGTGTGAGGTCTCATAAAATACTGTGTATTCAATTTTTCGTGCTAAACTATTTAGTTTTTCTGCGAACTAAAAAGTTTGCTGTGGGCGCGAGCTCTTAACAGTACCGATCAGTTTTTACTGTCACGGTCACAATTTCTTCTTCGTTGAATTCACGACAAACTTCGTTCAGAGTCTTTTCACTCGACCGGCGATTCACGGACTCATCAACACATCGACTCACCGGCTCATCGACTGATGGATTAAACATGGGTCTAAAGTGAGACATTCACACGGTCTGCCTATGAGTCGGATTCATCAACCAAACCTCCTTTTGAACAAATATTAAATTTCAACATCACAAACATCATGTCGGTGTGTACGCCAGGATTGAATTTCATGCGAAGGACTCATACCGTTCAGAAGATTACAAGAAGAACTCCAAATGTATGGTTGTCCGGAAAAGTGTATTGAGTAACACTTGACAAGGAGCGCTTCAGGCTGTTGAAACTTGTACTCTTCCAAATGCGTATGTCGTGCGATCGTGCTAAAACTTTGTAGATGATAGATATCTGGGATCCTTTACAATTTTAGATATCTGGAATCCTTTGCAATTTTACGGTGGCGTGTAACAACAATGGCCACTAACGCCCATGATTTTCGAAATGAACATACTGAAGCTATTTTTCCGAATGCAACATTCGTATG
This sequence comes from Chloromyia formosa, assembly GCA_964017055.1. Lineage (NCBI taxonomy): Eukaryota > Metazoa > Arthropoda > Insecta > Diptera > Stratiomyidae > Chloromyia > Chloromyia formosa. Next base: position 29,747,544 of record OZ024813.1, on the reverse strand, counting down.
AATTTATTCGTATTCGAAACTGCATTACTGATAAGAAAACTTTGTAAATTTAAATTTTCATAAATTGTTATACATATTCGTGTCTGACCTGCATACATTTATTTTGCGATTGGACTCGAATTGATTATTTCAACACATTCAGATTTAGTTATACATGTGTAGCTAAAATTAAACTTTTTGCTGTTTCCAGTTTTCAACAGTACTGCTAACATTTTATCTTAACGATTAGGTATCTTTTTAAAAAATGTCAGATCTTTGCTGTGAGTTTGATAGACGAAACCTTTCAAAAATGGCACAAAACATTTTCCCCGCGATTGTGCTAATGATTGGTTTCTGCAGCTGAGTAGAGAATGCTAACGTGAACGTATATATTAATCACAGGAAAGACCTTGAGTATCTTGCAATCGTTAAAACGTGCTACTAACCATCCATTTTTATTTCAATTTTCACGCTAGTATTATGTGAATTCAAGCGTATAGACAACGGCGCGGCGCGTCTACAAGAATTCTAATGGCTGTGTGTGGTGTAAGGCAAGAAAATTACTCGTATCTGCAGCTGAAATTAACTGAAATTATTACCTTTCTGAAATGCCACTATAAAATCGACTGGTGCCGATGTCGAACTAATACTTTTGATTTAATATTCAATTCAGCTGTTCGTCGTACGTTTACGTATTAGATTCGATTGGACTGGATTGCTGTTACCAGGTTTCTGCAAATATTTTGCTTCTGTTTTATGGTCCGTTCTAGTTTAATGTCAATTTATGATAGATTTAGTTGGCAAATGGACGGATACGATATTTATCAATAAATTCGATAGAATTTTTAAAAGGAGGATCGATTGTAAGTATAGGTTTATTAATTGATTTTGAAAGTGAAATGAAGCATATCGTGGTGAAGGTTAAAGAGCGTAGATTTGAAGTTTATCAGAATGATCGTCAGATTAGGGTAAACTGACGGAAATTGTATTACTAAAATGGGTGTTCTTGGTTCAGGGGTCTGGTAGCTCAGTGCGTTGAGGCGTCAGTCTGATGTTTCGATTCCTCCCGTGCCCATGAAAATTTGTGCTGTTGTCAGCCATCTATCTCTTGAGACGTATGAAAAAATCACAACCATTCCCGACTTGTCAGAGAATGGGGCTAAATGTGAAGGAGATGTATGATGCTAGTACAACGTACATCGTCCGAAACCATGATTCTGAATATACATACATACTAGCGAATTGTCAACTAAGCCTCTCAGGAATAGTTGACACGCTATGCCCTATGCTAACTAGGCGTTAGGGAAAAGGTATTAATTGTCTTCACTCCTCCAGGGGCAGTGGCGCGTCAACATCTGAGGTCCTGGCATGCACCACCTATCCGAACCGTCTTTTACGCTCCGAGGATTGAACAGATACAGCATCGTAGAATGGTAACCGAGACCTTACGGCTACCGAGCGTATTAGTGCAAATAGAACATTGTAAATGCTCTTAACTGCAAAATACTGGTTATTCTAGATTATTCTAGTTTGCTTAATGTACTTCTGTTAATAATATAGAAAAACAATATTAGCCTTTTCTTAAGGAAATTGTAACAACGCTTTTTACAAGACAAATTAATATCTAACAAGTTTCATTTTAAAAGTTAATTTCGCAATGTTGTATACATTTCGTTATGTCTTTACAAAATACTCTGATTTAAATGCGGCGGAACGACCTAAAGCCTTGACGGCTCTTAATAGAATGCGACTTAATACCTTAAACGGAACAACTTTATGCCTTGACGGGTCTTAGCAGAATGCGACTTAATACGTTAAACGGAGCGACTTTACGTCTTGGCGGCTCTTAACAGAATGCGACTTAATATCTTAAACTGAACGAACTTAAGCCTTGACGGCTCTTGACAGAATACCCCGAATCTATCTTTAACTGACAGTTTAGCCATTTAATGGTACCACGCAACGATACAGCCTCCCGTTGTAGTGTGGCTCTCATGTTGCTATTACCTAGGATGGTACTAACTTTTTCGTAAAAAAATGTTGCACTCATCTCTCCCATGAAAAACTGACAGTGGAAACTTCCATTCCGCACATATCCGCGGCGCTTTACACGACGCTTGAATTTCCCCTTCTCACTCAAAACCGAGCAAGTAATAGACAGGTGTTAGGGACACCAAAGTGTCCATGGGGACGGAGTGAAGTTTGGCCGAATTGACCGTGAAGGTCCGGCAACGCCATCGGGTAAAAACTCTTCAGTTTGAAGGCGGCGGCACGAGCTTGCTGTAGCTCAGCGACGGGAGATGTGTACGGGGTTTTCGCCCTCTCACTTCCCCTTGCCATTAACATTCTAAAATAATTCTGGTGCCTTAAAGTACACAGCCACGCAAACGAGTACCAAAGGTCCCACGACCTTAAAAAAATGGCAAAGAAAAAAAGAGAAGGAAACTACATGATGGAAATGGCCGTCGACCGGCAGTAACTGCACCGATGTGGCTTAGGCGGAAAAAAATCTCCAGCGAAAATCTCCCGTCCGTGGGCAATCTAAAAAAAAATCGCATGTCCGGCGGTGGCGTTGCCGATGCGACGGCTTTGGCGGGTGAAATTCAAATTCAACTCCCGAGCGATCGCTCTCCTAGCAGGTCGTGACCCTCGATGCAGCACAGGCATAGACCGAAATTTTCTCACCATAAAATTTTTTGCTACGGAATTCTCCGTTCGCATAAAACTCGTGATGGATAATACCCGCTTGTCTATTGTATCACAAGGCAAGGTCGATGACATCCCATCAAACAGTATATTTTCAAAGGAAGTATTATACTGTTTACTAATGTCAACCACCCGCAGTGTGAAATAATGACAGAGTTGTCGTTGGAAAATTCGAATTGTTATGCGACAATCATTTTAGGAAAAATGCTTGACAATTGACAATCCGAATCCAGAAAAGTCATTCATTGCACAATCACCACTGTAATGACCGGTTTCCACACGAAATAAAATGCAAAGTAATGATTTACACGTGAAAATTGCCTACAATAATGTGGAGACTTTTATCTGTTTAGGCGATTTTTGTGCGAAGAACTGAGTACCGAGAAAATCGAAAATTGTCGTGCAAACCGGATTTGTTTTTTGTATGAGAAAAACGGAGGTTAGTACCTTCCTTTAACACTGAAAACAAGTTATTTCCCTTTTCCCTAATCCTCTACCGAACTATTTAATTGAGAAGCCTTCCACTTCCAGTTGAAATGTCTAAATATGAATAAACTTTCGTGACATCATTCATCAAATCTTAAATTCTATTTTTGGATACTCTGCGAAGTTTTAAGCAACTTTTATATAAATTTTCCATTAATTGGCAATGTTTCACGTGCTGATAGCTTATAATCAGAATACAAACGACCTTAATACTGAATACTGCCTTTAAGGCGTTTGACAAAATGCCTGGGTACAAACAGCCAAGTAATAGAAAAGAAAGAGTTCTTTTCGAAGTATGTGCTTATCTTCTTCTAGTCGAAGAATTGTGTTGGCAGCCGATTAGGTGGGTCGTGGGTTGCTTCAAAATAAAAACAACATCAAAACTAGTACACAATAGATATGCGGGGGAAGATTGATTGATCGTTTTCTTTAAAATACTCGTACTATCGGAAAAATACGAGTACAAAAGATCTTCATTTTAAAAATTGAAGGGGCTTCTCAGTGTTGGATTTTATGTTCGAAAAAAGCTTTGTAAATATGAGTGGCTATCTATGAGAAGGTGGTATGAACTAAACAAAAAATGCCACTCTTGTTAATTTAAACCCAATGCTAATTAAACAAAAGTAGCTCTTGCTTTGTTTAGATTGTTAATTGTTTTCGTTAGCTTGACTTGTTGTTTATTGTGACCGTGTATTTCCTGGTCTCCTGCTCGTTTCCATAACTTCTGGCTTAAATTAAAATCGAAATTTTCTCTATTTGGCATACGGTGTGTGTTATGATTGAAATTTAATTTGAAATTATCAAGTCATTCATAACAGCCACTGCACGCTCATATACTACGTAAGAGGTGATGACACACGCCGATATGGCGACACAGTGTCTAGCTGGCCACAGGCCTTGTTGATTTGATTGTCACCCGCTTGTCACGGCAAGCTGGGAAAATTCCACTGGCAAGGGTTGGTCGTCTGATTGTTTACGACTGAGCTTTAAGTAGTCCAACTCATATTAAAGTGATTTAAATCCGATAGTGTTTTTTTTTTGTTCTGGGTTGGATAACAACTCTACTCTATGAACTACGGAAAATTACTTGAAGGTCTCAGCGCTGACATCGTTTTTGAATCATCCGAATTCTGAGCATGTGTGAGGACTGTCTGTAATGTAATCTATCGCAGAAGTAAACTCACGCAGTCAGCGGGAGATCGACACACTACACATAACATTATCGGATTATACGCCTGTTAGTATGTAGTACGTATGCAAATAATAAAAATAAAAAACTAAAATATCAAACGTTTGTGTGTTGTTGTTATCAACAATTAATATGATAAGTGTCTTAGAAAATAAATATTTATAAGTAGTCATATGTATTTTGTATCTTATTTATAACAATTTGAATAAATATACTTACATTCACGAGGCATAGGCATGGGACAGGTTACTCTTATAAGTTGTTGTTTACTTGTCAATACGGAAAATTTATTACAAGGAACAAGGTAGGAGCATTCTTAACCCGCACCCCATAGTGGGGCATAGCGCGTCAACTACTCCTACTAATCAATTGCCGTAACCCCTTGTGAGGCAAAGCGCATCAACTTTTCCATGTGGCCCAGTTGACGTTTCGTTGGCATAAACTGGTTTCGGAGAATGCAGTTGCCAGCATGCACCTCCTGCACATCCATGGCCACGAACGTCGTCGTGGACGGGATTCGAGCCCGAAACGCCGGTAGTCAAACATAAGACTGATGCCGCAACACACTGCGCTACCGGTCGCCCCACTCAACTACTCCTGCGTGGCATCGTACTCGATTCTGGGCAATGGGACGCATCTGCCCCCACGACTTACCTAAAAACTCACACTCTTTCACCACAGATCGGTGCCATGACTTTCTAGGACGACGCTTTGGTCGGCCTTCATTGGGAACGGGGTCCCATTTCATGGCATGTCCAGCAATGAAATTATCACCCATCCGCAATGTATGATCTATCCATTGCCATTTTCGTCTGCGTATCAATTCGTCGATTGACATCAGAGTACACCGACTCAGGTCTTCATTTGATACTTACCCCAATCGGATGACGTCCGTTACGCTGGCACCCCCACCACTAAATATCGACATCAGACATAGTGTATATTTAGGTGCTATTTAGTTGCTCTATTCCCGAATTTATTGCGTAACGTTACGCTAGCAGCCCCACGTTTTAATGCAGCATTTATCATCTTCAAATTCAATGCAAAATGAAAGCCATAATTAATTGCTCATTTGTTGCTCTATTTCTGAATTTATTGCTCCGGCCGATTCGCTTGGATTCCAGCTTATATATGGGAAGGACATAACATTTATAACACCCTGTACTATCCCCACTGGTACAAATCTAACAAAAACTCCATGCATAATGAAAGTAATAAATATTTGCTAATTTGTTGCTCCATTGCGGAATTTATTGCTCTTGCCGACTTGCCAGGATAACGTTCTTCGTTTGGTAGAGTTAGTATGACGTCACCCTAGCACCCCCTTCTAAATGCGACGTTTCATTTACCCAGATTCAATGCACGATGAAAGATATTATTAATTACTAATTTGCTGCCCTATTCCCGAATTTATTGCTCCTGCTGAATTGCCAGGATAATGGTTTTTGTAAGGTGTTGCTAGCGTAACGTTACGCTAGTACCCCCACTTTTTAATACGGCATTTATCGTCTCCAAATTCAATGCAAAATGAAAGCCATAATAAATTGCTAATTTGTTGCTCTATTCCCCAATTTATTGATCTTGCCGATTCGCCAGGATTCCGGCTTATATATGGGAAGAACACAACATTTGTAACATCCTGTACTATCCCCACTGGCACAAATCAAACAAAAACTTATAGCTTAATGAAAGTAGTGAATATTTGCTAATTTACTGCTCCATTGCGGAATTTATTGCTCCTGCCGACTTGCCAGGATAACGTTTTTCGTTTGGTAGAGCTGGTATGACGTCACCCTAGCACCTCCTTCTAAATGCGGCATTTCAAATACCCAAATTCAATGCACGATGTAATACCTTTCATCGTGCATTGAATTTGGGTAATTGAAATGCCGCATTTAGAAGGGGGTGCAAGGGTGACGTCATACCAGCTCTACCAAACGAAAAACGTTATCCTGGCAAGTCGGCATTATTAATTGCTAATTTCTTGCCCTTTTCCCGAATTTATTGCTCCTGCCGATTTGCCAGGATTCAAGCTTATATAAGGAAAGGGCACCACAATTTTACCTCCCTGTACTGTCCCCACTATCACAAATCTAACAAAAACTTCGTGCATAATGAGAGTAATAAATATTTGCTAATTTGGTGCTCCATTCCGGAATTTATTGCTCCTGCTGATTTCCTAGGATAACGTTTTTTTGTTTGGTAGAGCTGGTCACCCTAGCGCTCCCTTCTAAATGCGGCATTTCATATACCCAAATTCAATGGACGATGAAAGATATTGTTAACTGCTAATTTGTTACCCTATTCCCGAATTTATTGCTTCTGCCAAATTTCCAGGATAATGGTTTTTGGATGGTGTATCTTTCATCGTGCAGACTTCTGTTAAAAACATTTTTCTCATAGTACCATATAATCAAAAATCAAATATAAATCAAATGATTGATTTTTTTTCTATTTCTTAACTAATGTTCGTGAACATTACCTACACCAAAAGTCCTCATGAATTTAATTGATATTTAGGCAGAATCTTTGGAAAATATTTTGAAAACGGCTAACCCTAGAGGAGCACCCGTAGCTCAGTGCGTTGAGCCATCAGTCTGACGTCTCAAACTAGGGGTTCGAATCCCAAATTATTTTGACTGGGTTATAGACGCAACGCCGAGCCGTTGCGAACGGTATTAAAAATTTCAGAACACTTCCCGTACGCTCAGATTATAGTTCGGTCAAATTAACGCTTCCACTCGAACTAATTACCAAAGTTTATATTTCTTTTATGAAAAAATTTTTTAGGATGAACATTACACATAAAGTCCCAAAAAATTGAAAATTATCGGGGTTAAAAAAAAACAACGATTTTTTTTATCTTTGAAATTCCATATGTATTTTTTAAACGCTAATAAAAGTCTGAGATAAAAAGAAAGGCCATCAACAAATGTATAAAAAATGTTCTCAGTGCTTTTTCTGTATTTTAAATCTGCGATCGGGCCGGGTAGTCGCGTACGACTTTTTTCTCTCTAAGTAGCTCGCGACGGCAGAAAGATTGAGAACCTCTGTAATAGCCAAACGCAAATGTACTATAACATTTGAGTAAATACTTTGTTACTGTACTTTACTCAATATTTTGGCTAGTGAGTAAATGCTAAAAATGGCGATTTTTATTCCTACGGCCTATTATTTAGGACCAGAAAATACTTAAAATTCTTCGAAGACATGAGTTTACGTAAACTGACAACTGCAAATAATTTTGTAGCAGCCGATTATGACACATCAATAGTGTCACCCCTTTAGACCTACTCGCATGTTAGTTATTTATTGCGCACTTTGCACCAGCTGGCCGTTATCAATTCAACCAAATATTTTATAAACTACTCAACGCCATTTTAAATATTAAACGAAAACAAATATTAATAAAAACACAATTGACTTCAATATAAAATATTGCTTTCTAATTTCCCTACTATCAGGTTCTAGTCAGTTGCGTAGATATATGGACGAGCTGTGTTGCAGTGTGGTTGCCATAAAAAATGATATCTCTATCCTATACGTTTTATATTCATTTGTAACTATTTTGTTTCATTGTTATGGAAAAAGATTGCATCTTTCTTTTATATTCATAAGTATCTATCAGTGCAGTAATTTATAGTTTCATATTTCATTACTAAAGGCGTATTGTATATCACTCTGAATTTCAATAACTTTTTCCCCTGACCTTGTTCGAGTGTCAGTAGATTAAAACAAAAAGAAGAATTACGTTGATATGATATGGTAGAGAATATTCGCATAGTGCTGTTAATATTACAAAAAATATAGCACTTACGTATTTGTTGCCAAGCTGCCGTAGATTTCAGAGAATATAAATGAATATGCGTACAGAACAGACAAAACCCAAAACTGAAATGTTCAGGCTGCGGGCTTTAGGTTAGGTTACGTTAGGTTAGGTAAGAGGGTTGTCGCTAACGCAGCCCGCATTAAGCCTCCGTTTTGGGTCCATTTGTCACCCTCCCCTCCGCTAAATTGAATTAACTGACTCGAGACGGCACTGGCCACCTCTGCTAACTCTTGAAAGCAGTAAATAAAGCACCCAAGATGTTGAGGTGTTTGCATAGGACTGGACACTCACACAAGGGGGCACCGAAATTAGCCATGGCGAAAATGGCCATCCGAAATAATCCAAATAGATACTTACGTTTTGAAACAAAAGTGTCCATCGAAAAATAAACTATGGATAATATCGGTTTCAAATCGAAATAAGGCATAGCCATGCAGGGCTCATGGTAGAAATGCAAAATTGACTATTGTGTGGGCTTTCGCCCTTGCATCCTGAGCGCACGTTTTTGATCGCGCCGAAATTTGAACTCAGAGATTAGTATCGTATAACGCTGACCGAACGACCACGGCCACCGAGCGCGATCATCTAAGGGGTTGAGACCCCCAGTATATAGCCCTAGGTCACTCGTTTCACTCGCTTTATATGAAACAGTATCCTTTTCATCCTAGCACATGTGCATCCACCATTTTTTTTTTTGGTCTGTGCACAATTTCCCTTTAGAACGAAAGTGTGCATATCGCACAAACGTTAATAGGGCAACAGCGGCAACTCGTACCAATATCTATCCGTGCATGGCAGTGTCCTGTGAGTAGACCTACCATCGCTTTCAGTTTATTTCTGTTGGATTGGAGCAGTATCCGGCTCTTGTTGAGTTCGGGTGTTCGCCACAAGCTTCTGGCCACTCTGCAATCCGTTCTGTTCGTTCATTCGAATTGTAGTTTAGTCCATATGGCGTCATCTATTTAGTTTCTAATGTCCGCAAGTGACCATGGCATAGGTGCCGGTGGGCTGTTTTCGGCTTCCGAACCTCTTCCTGTTCCACAGGTTTCCTATTGCCTATGATAGCACTGTAGTCGACCTGTCATAGGCATATAAACCTAATACGGATATTTTAGGCTTCCTGTCGACAGCCTCTCTCCACATATTTACAGTTATCGAAGAGTACTTCTGTGACACTAGACCCAGAATGGCCGCCCTAATGTCGACGCAAATTCTTGTTGAAGTCCCCGGACTATGCTGCCATGCGTATAGCATGTGTAATTCCGACTGGAATAAGGTCGCATGGTTCGGCAGTCTAAACCACTGGCTCTGGATCCGCCGAGTAGACTCCTGAGCCTACTCCAGTGTCCGCCTTTCAACCATCGGTATATGAATCACACGCCAGGATTATTATGACTTCCTTTCTCTCCCGGTGTCTCCTTGTTGGTAACTCGACTCCGAAGTTCCTGTCAAGATGTTTGTTTGGTCATGTGATCCGTACCCTCAAGATCTAGGCTGTATGTTGTCAGAATACAAGAGTCGCCTTAGCCCCCAGAGCAGTTTCCCGTCCAGTATTAGGTCGAAATATTTAACATTGTGAAGAAGGTGTAGTGTTATTCCATTGAGGGAGGGTGCGGTAATTTCCGGCACGTTTCCTGGTTCTTAACCTCTCTAGTATTTCGTTGATTATCAGGATCCAGAAGGGGGAGAGAGCGTCCCTGTGCCGACTGTCTTATCTTTTTTAATTTTTAAAAGGTGGTCTCGATTCTGTTCCTTTTCCCAAGCAAATCCGACGCCCAAGTCGTCAGGGTTGGGTCAAAACCATATCGGGTCACATCGTTAATAATGCTCGTAACGGTGATATTGTTGAAAGCCCCGTCGATATCTAGGAAGGCTGCTACCGTAAATTGTAGTAGTTCAGACTACTATGTGTAGCGCCATTTCCACTGATCTGCCCGAAAAATATGTCTGCTGGTTAACACAGAGTCCCCCGATATCTATGGAGTTTTCAATGTGAGAAACCACTAGGTCTTTCTAACGTTTTTAGCAGAAAAGATAACATCATATGATTGGTCTGAAGTCCTTCACATTATTGTAATTCAATCTGTTTCAACGGGGTTTCGGAATGAAGATCAGTTGTGCTGTAGTCGATTGTTCGAGTATTGTATCAAATCGTAAGCAAGTGCTAAAAATGCGCTGCAGTATGGGGATGATGACCACTTTCGCCCTTTGGCGCATAATAGGCGAAATTTCATCTATCCCATCATCCAGTTGATTTTTACCTCGTCTGTTACTTCCTTTAGCAGCTGTTTCGACGTCACGTGGGCTGCGTCTTGGATTCATGCCTTGCCCGGGAAAACTTTGCTGAAATAAGTGAATCGCTTCATTCAGCACAAAGAAAGCTTATTCAAGTTTTTACTTCCAGTACGTACGTCTGACTTAAGGTCTCCAAGTCGAAATGATGGCTAAGGAGAGAGGCACACCATCGACCCGAAAGTTATCAACGAGGCTGCTAAAACAGTGCTTAGAACTACTATAACGTTAGTTGGCTAAAATTCGGGCCACAAGGCTTATGACATTTAAGTGAAATAAGACTACAGATGAACTTGCATGGCAAGTTACAATCACTTGGGCCAGAACCTTACTATCTGTCTGGTTTTACAAAAACGGTTTGCGAGTAAACTACGCCACTCAGACCCGTTGACATCAAGTATATTGCTTACATGGGGAGACCAGACCTCAGGTTGCCGCGGGGTTAGCTCCTGCCACGACTGGATGATTCAAATTTGACCACTACAGTGTCAATGTCATCCATCCTTCGGCTGATTGTCTGCCAGTCTGCGTCAAGCTTTGAATCGCACTTATCTCAGACAGCAACCGGAAATTCGATACGGCTGATGACTAAATTCTGCTTGGTTCTAATCCGTTCTGAGGTGGAGAGATTTCAAAGTTTGGGTTAATACGAAATTTTTCAAAATTCGTGATGAAATTTAACTTCTTTGTAACTGGGGATTTAGTTAGTCACATTCCAATAGCCACTTGCACTTCTCATCTTTTTCTACAAATCTCTACAGATTTTCACGATAAGCCACAGAACGCAGTTCATTAAACGACCTTTGCATAATATTTTGCATTTATGATGTTATTTATGTACATTTTAGATGAAAGCAGAAATCTGACATTCATTTTTGTAATAAAACATAAAATATACAATATTTAATTGAATTTTCTTTTCATTGTTTATGCTCATTGAGGGTCTTCCGCCGCCAGAGTTCAGTGTTCGGTTCATTTGGCTGATTTACCAACAGAGCGAGACGTTTTTGTAATAAAAATCAGCTTTTATTGTATAAACAAAAGATTGAAAATGATATACTCGAATCTTTCATCTGAATTTGACGAGAACTTTGTGTAAAACAACAAGAACTGGTTGAGATATTTTTAATTTTATGATTTACAGATTCATTGATGAGAAGTTAGGTTTTTTATATAAAAGTAAATTCGATGGTTGCTTATATGATCGAGAATTTCATATTGCGGTCAGTTATGAAGTCTGTGGTGATCAGCTAAACAAAATCGTGGCGTTCCAACAACTGAACTGATTCGGATGTAGTATGACAGAGATGTAAATAGCTGGCAATTCATGAGTGAATGAGTCTGCTATGTGAATTTTTAGAGGGGAAATTGACGGGAGAAAATAAATACATCTGTTCTGAATGAGTTGCAGAGGAAATCACATCAATACCCAGCAACTTACATGGATTGGACCATCCTCTGTTGGTGGCCAAAACGCCGAAGGCCTCGGATCTGGTTTCGTCCACCGGCAGATCACTCATCAGGTGTTACTTTTGATTTGCCGGTGGAAGCAGCTCGACCAGATATTGACCCGCCAGACAACATGTTTGGACTGGGCATCTGGTGCCAGGTGGACATGGTCTTTGTGCGCGACAATTTATGGCGAGGGTACGAATCATGTTTAAACTAAAACAAGTACATTACTTTCGGCGTCTTGACCGCAATCAGAGTATGTCTCATCCAAACAAGTTGCTGGATACTAATATGACCTCCTATCTTCATCTCGTTTGTATTAAATGGGCTAACCTGAGCATTCGGGAAAGCAGTGTGCTTCTTTGCCTTGACTCCTAGGGGGAATAGTGCCTCAACCACTCCTGTGCACCATCGTACTCTGTTTTGGGAAATGGGGCGCAACTTCTCCTGCGATATGAACGTAGTCAGTGTTGTGAAAATGTTAAGAATCAAATCGTCCGCATACTTAGTGACGTAGGACACAGATCAGGGCCGGTCAAAGCCTAACTGAAGGTGCAGCCAAGGAAATTTCCTAGGTTTATACAAGTCAACGTCAACGTTATTCCCTTTCTAATCGTCTAAACAAAATAACCAGGACAAGTACACATTACGAAATCAGACTTGTTATAAGGAAGACCTATTGAATGTCAGTGCCTACTACAGAAAGGTGAAAACAACGATCGTGGATCTCGGATTGGATATTGGGAGTTAAATCCCGACACCGGTAGCTCCACAGGGTATCCACGTCGATACTGTTGCTGCCTACGATGCAAAAGCAGCTGAAGACGAAACAACATACATACCAGTCTGTTGTGAGAGAGGTGTGGGAATGAAAAGTTTACATGGATTGGATAAGAATTAAAAGGGAGAGAAAAAATTCCGGTGTCTGTACTACTCAACTGCCCTAACCTTTTGTCGGGTATAGCGCGTCAGCTGTTCCATGTGGCCCAGTTGACATTTCGTTGGCATAAACTAGTTTGGGAGAATGCTCCCCATTTAGCAGCTTAACTGCGACAAGTCGAGAGATGCTTTGGCTTATTATTATGCCCCGCACCACAGGGGGAAGACAACACAAACACACAAAGCCACAAACGTGGTCGTGGACAGAAATCGCAAATATTACGACTGAACCTCAGAAGTCATCAAATGGCCTAGTAATTTACCGTTAAGGTTGGTTTCTGTCCCCGTCCGTCCATTTTTTAAATATTTTAACCCTTATCTCATCCAAGCATCCTTTCCTTGTAGAATAGGATTTTCCCTAGTGTCGTTACACCTTGAAGTTTTTGATCAACTTTTAGGTTTAAATTTGGGCATCAAAGGCTAGACAAAATGCACCGCTAACCCTAGCAGGGGTGGGAGTGCATGGTGTCCCAAACGCCATCAGGAGGCACCTGTATCAGTTGTAGGGTCGAGCTAGCTACTCATCGCGTGTCAAACCTCTCATTTTTTGCACTTAGATGTCCGGGACGGTGCGCACGACCATATTTTCAGCGTGAGACCTTACTTGTACGAGGATTTGTTATCAACAGCACATAAATAGGCGAATCCATCCACATATAGCCGGTACAGATGACTGTTGGAGTTGCTGACGTGATACGCCGAACAAGGGGTTAAGACAGACTAGTGTAAGGTTCCTTCAGTTTATTTTTTGACATCATTGACAGAAAAAAACCCCAAAATATCCAACACCCAATGTGGAATCAGTGTGATTTTATCTACCTATAGTATAAATAGCGTCACAACGAGCAATCGACTCAGTATCGTTGGTCAAAGGCGCAAAAACCGAAAGCGTTTAAGGACTTTTCTCTTGGCGCCCTTTCGGAGTCGGCACTCTAGGCGACGGCCTGCTTGGCCTTAGCCTTTTACCCGCCCTGACTCAGGTGCGCACACAGCATTCGTCGCGCCTCCATGTCGATATAGGCTACCGTGCAGATTTAAGACTAAAGCCTTTTTTTAAATTCTTTCATTCGCTCCTATTGTATCACGAAATGCACGAAACTCAGATTTCTTTCTGGCTCTGTTATATCTTCCAGTTTTTTTTTCGAATATCAAATTTGAATTAACTGCTAAGTGTCACAATAACCCTACGGTGTAGCTTCATATCACCTTTCAAAAGTGTCGGAAATCATTTCCGCAGATGCAGGAATTTCGCGTAAATATTTACGAGAAAAGAAATGAAATTGAATTATGGCCCCAAGGCCATTTTGCCCATTCAGTACTGAAAGATGAACTCCTCAAAGTTTTCCATTTATTTTTTTTTTATCTTTTTTTTCTTTCTGTATTGCGTATCTTTTCAGTCATGTAGAGCACATACCGATTTTAATGTTAAGTTTTTGAGGAATTTTCAGTAATCAGCATGCATATGATATGTACGTATTTTTATATGAATATATTTTTATACAAAATTGTAAAACGTAAATGAATACTTTCTTTGGATATTGCCATATTGCAACTTTATTGACGAGCTACCAATCTTTCAGTGAAGCAACTCTTGTTTTGGAAAAGTGGCGCTGGAAATGGACTTGCAGAAAAAAATATGTATACATACCTTTTTTTTGCGGACGGTGTTTTTGTAAACTTCAGTTTTTTTATTTTGCTATTGAAAACCTCTACGCCAAGCGTTAGTCGGCACACGAAACGTGGGGTATAAGTCAAACAAAAGTAAATGTGCTTGATTTTTCCTGACAAGGAGTATTATTGATGTGTAAACATCTTATGGCGCGGTACGGTGTAAAACCTTAGAATCTGTGGAATGCGTAAACAACACTAGTGTGAGTGAATTCTCAATTTATATTCAGTTCTATATTTTCTGTACACTACATAGCGTGCACAATGAACAGCTCTCGTCAAAAGCTGCGTAGCTGAGTTGGTAGCACGCCGGGCTAGTGAAAATATGGTCCAGGCTTAAGTTCCCGTCGCGCAGAATTTTTTTTTTGTTTTTCTTTTTTCTTGAACAATTGTGTGTGATAGTGAATACAGTAGTCCCTCGTTAAGACGAACTCGACGGGGGAAAGAAATACTCAGTTCGTGTTAAATAAATTCCGAATTCGTTTAACACGAACTGGGTTCGTGTTATCCGAACCCTATTACACACATACTGCATCCATCTCCACGCAGTTAAACACAGTTTATATCCATTCTGTCCAAAAAATTTCAATGAAAAAATAGATCATGTACCTACAGAAAAAATATATTTTTTTTTTATAACACTTATATAATGTACATAGGATACGATGACATAAGAATTTATATTTCTACCTGTGTTTCAGAAAGTTGGTAATTGTGGTTTGTTGGTAAGTTTTTGGAAATTGTCGAATGCACTCTCTTCTTATCTTGTCCAAATTGTCTTCAAAACTTACATCTATGTTTTCGGTAGGAGTTTTCGCAAGCCTTTGTAAAATCTCCAATGCCGTTATGACTTCACTTCTTCCTCTTCTTCTTGGTCTTCTCTTTCCTGTTCTTCTTCGTCGGATAAACTACACACTGGTTAGTTTTCGTCCAGTGAAAGGAACTCCGAAAAAGTAAAAGCTACAGGTGTTTCAGTTACCACTACGAGTCTCTCCTAGTCTTCTGGTCCGTCGATCATGATTCCCAGGTTTAGTAGAGGCGAAGATGTTGGTTCAACTTCCATTGGATTGTCCGAGTTCACGGTAGTTCAAGCTTTTTTGAAACAATAAGATATGGTTGTTGGCGAAACGTTGTTCCATGAAGCAGTCATAGCTCTCATCGCTTGCAAGATGTTCCATTTTACAAGAGCCTGGTCGGATTCAATGGAAAATATGGCGTTTCGCACAAGTCGCGCTCTAAAATGGCACTTGAAACCAGCAATGATTCCCTGGTCCAATGGCTGGAGACGACTGGTGCAATTTGCTGGAAAAAAATACGACTTTTAGATTAGGCAGCTCCAAGCCGTAGATGTTATGAGCGCTGCAGTTATCCATTGTTAGCAGGACGTGTCGATTTTCCCTTGCCAGTTTCCTTTGAAATTTCGTTAGCCATAAACGAAATGAGGTCGAATCAACCCAAGCATTTTTTGGTTATTTTGTTGATACATCTTGGGTTTTGGTATTTTCCAATAATCCATAATTTCAGCTTTCCGGAGGCTGTAGCATTGCAACATATGACTACAGTTAATCGTTCTTTGTTCTTTCCGCTACCGTGGCACTTGTTTCCCTTAAAATCGAGAGTAGGATCAGGCAGCAAATTGTAGTACACCCCTGTCTCATCCATGTTCAAAATATCTTTGCCGTCGTATTTTTTCTTTACTTCTTCAAATTCTTTTAGCCATTCGATCAAGTTTTTTTTTCACTGACCTTGTTCAGTTCTCCGCTCACCACAAGAGACCCAATTTTAAATCTTTTTTGGAATCTCCAGAGCTACCCATCGCTACATTTAAAATTTTCGAACCCGAGTGAATCACTTATTTCTTTAGCTTTTTCTTTAACTAGTGTTCCTGAAATCGGCACATTATTGTCTCTCACTTTTGTAAACCACTTCAAAAGTTCCTTTTCCACGTCCTCGTTCGTAGCTTTACGGAGCCGCTTTGATGAGCCGGATGATCCTGAAGCAATAGCAGCGTCTATTTTTTCTTTGTTTTTGATGATTCTCGACAAAGTTGATTTTGGGATGCTGTATTTTTCCGCTATTTTCATTTTCGATATCAAACCACATTCCACTTCTTCTTTTCTCTTTATCGAAGAAAGACGCGATAGAACTAGAGCGAATCGTCAAAGTAAACAGTAACGATAAAGGGCAGATCGCAAGTCTAAGCATAAACAAAACTTCCCGGTGCACAAAGAATCCTTGGCTTTTTTTTTTTCGTTTCCATCGTCAATCACAAAATTCGTGTTAACCGACATTTTCGTATTGGCGTTACAAAATTGAGTTCGCAGTTCGTGTTACCCGAATAATTCGTGCTAGCCGGTGATTTTTGGTTTGAAACCATTGGATTTAATGGGGGAAAAGAAATGGTTCGCGTAAACCGAATGTTCGTGTTATCCGGGTTCGTATTAACGAGGGATTACTGTAATGCAGTTTTAATTACGGCCAAGTAAAATTGAATTTGTTACTGTCTGAGGTCAATCTTGTAGATTTATTTTCCCATATTGATCTCAGCTAACCATCTCCCATCTCCCATGTATGCAGTCGCGGTGACCTTTTGTATGTTCACATATGTTCATGTGAATTCTACAACTTAAGGCCGGGCCACATATTTCATGCACCCATCCGATCATACTCCTGTCCGATTTTGCCCCAAGAATCGGATCGGTGCGTGATCGGAAAGCAGTGAACACACATATCATACACCGTTCCGACTCCACTCAGATTTGCGGCTCTATCTTGATACAATGCTCACTCGCCAGTCTAAATTCATACAATATCACGGAAGGTTTTGTGCGCAAAAATCCCGCACGAAACTGAAACACAAAGAGAAATACACAAATACGCATCGATCGACACATCATGCAGTCGGAAAACGGATAGTCTACACAATCGGAGCATGATCGGATGCTGGATCGGAGTCTGGTGGGAGTATGATTGGTCGCGTGTCAGAAATGTGTGAACTAACGCATCTGAAATCCTATGTCATTTCCCTCTCATACACTCGTCCGACTGTATGATCGGAGTATGATCGGATGGGTGCATGAAATATGTGGCCCTGCCTTTAAGTGTGTGAGCGTGTCATACTATTCCGTGGCCCACGTTATGTACAATAAATAGTAATATTCATGCACAGTATTTTCAATTTGGCGTCGATTCATAACGCGATGAGATGTTTACACATTGACCTCGAGTTCGGAAAGACTTGTGTTTTTTGTTATTATTCTTTCCTTCTTTTTTTGTAAATGTACATATTTTCCCAATTGTATGTACATTGTATTATATCTATGTTTCTCAAGAACAAGTGGTCGTCAAACGTTATCGGCTTAGTTCGAAGTGAATTTTCAAATTCAGAGTGTGCATATTGCGGTTCTGGATTTTTTTTTCATATTCACAAAATAGGTCGATCCATCATATTTTCTACTTTTCTAACTATCTTTTTCAGTGCTCGGTTTGCCATTTTCCCCGAAAAATATTTTAGAGTGTTACTCGAATTCGAATTATTTTATTTTTCACTTTGCAAAATTCTACAGAATAATTAATATAGTACAGCCGAGTAAAGTTTATGGAAAGAAATTTACAAAAATTGTCTTGTTCCCTTTTCCCTCGACACTGTCCATATTGCAATAAACCGTATTCGCAAAGCTAGTCACCCATACAACGAATATTATCTAATATTAATATCTTTTCCTTCGCACATTTCCCACATTTTAATTTTAAAATAATCGGAACCTGTGCGTTTGTTGTCGAATGATCCTCTACAAATTTGGAAAAATCTCAAAATCTCTTCAAAATCCCAGATGTTCCCAAAATCGCAAAATCTGGTAATTTTTTAGAAATCTCTCATAAATTTCGAAAATTTTAAATGTTTAAATCCCTGAAAAATCTCAAAATGTCTCTAAAATCTCTAAAAAAAATTTAGTTCTTTAAAAAATTTCAAAATTTCTCGAAAATCTCTAAAGAATCTTTAGATCTCTGAAAAATCTCGAAATCTTTCACCAATTTTAAAATCGCTCAAATATCTTTCAATTCAAAATTCTCTATTAAATCACTAAATTTTGCAAAAATCTTTTCGAAAGTCTCTAAAAAATCTCTACTACTACTATTTGCTCTAACTTGTGGTAGGGCATACCGCGTCGACTACTCTCAGTTGGCTAAGTTGACGTTTCGATGGTATAAAATAGTTTCGGACGATCCATGTTGCTAGCATGCACCTTCTGCTCATTTAGCCGAATACCTGTGACAAGACGGGGAAGGTTGTGGGTTATTGCTACGCCCCACAAAACAGGGGATCAACAATACAAACATCCATGGCCATGACTGGATTCGAATCTGTGGCTAATTGGTATAGCATGAGACATCAGACTGATGGTTTAACGCCCTCTTCCCCCTGTCTCGAAAAAAAAATCAAGTCATTCAAAAATTTCAAAATTTCACAAAAATTTCGAAATCTCTAAAAAATTTTAAAATGTCCTTAAAATTTCGAAATTTATAAAAAAAATCTAAATCTATTTCAATCGAAACAAAAAAAAAAGGCCTTCGCTTGGGTGTAGCATCTGAGAGCAGGTGCGTCAGAAGGGTTACTATCCCTTCTTTAAAGTCTAGCTGTCAACAAACTGCTTTGTACCTGGAGGGTGTGGGAAGCACAATCATCGCGTATGCGGACGATATCGCCACCCATCACCATCTCTGGGAAGTTCTCCTGTGTGTTTAGGGATATTTTACAGAATGTCCTCTCAATCCTTATGGATTGGGCTGGCCTAGCTGGGGTTAGTGTCAATCCGGATAAAACAAAACTTGTTCTCTTTACAAGGAAACACAGGTTACCAATATTTGAGCCACCTCTCCCATAGGGCCAAGTTTCTGGGGGTCATCCTGGACAGGAAGCTGGCGTGGAGACCCAGTATTCAGGAACGAGTAGCCAGGGCGACTGTTGCACTGTACCCGCGTTGGAAGGCCATAGGTAGGAATTGGAGTCTACAGCCAAAGTTTGTACTCTGGCTGTACGTCTCAGTCCTGCGGCCTATACTTCTGCATAGAATCCTCGACTGCTCTAAACTTTGCAATTCACCGCAAATTCCAGAGAGTGCGTTACTATTGCAGAGGCTCTTAGAACTACACCGGCGGCTGCTCTTGATGTGCTGCTGATTTTGTTCCCTTCAGATATTTTTGCTAAGCAGGTGGCCGCTGCCGATTGTCGGATCTCCCTCCTGGAGATGGTGAAAATGAGATAATTGTACAAATAGACAACATGTCATGCTAGAAAAGAGAAGCTGGGAGTATTTCCAGATTTTACTTTCCCAAAAATTTGATTTGACAAAAAAAAAAACAATAAACAAATTAATTGAATCACAATGATCACGGTCCTAAAAGCGTCTGAGCTGGATAATAGCTGCGAAGTATACTCATTTAGCAGATGACTTCTACAATATAATATAGCAATATACCTATAGTATGTAACATGTAGCTCATACTCGTAATTAGTCAGTTGATTGTATTAAGGTTCAATTGGACACGCGAATGGAATGGATCTGACTTTTTAGATTTTTCTCTGATTTAGGTCAGACGCTTTCAGGACCATGATCATTGTGATTCAATTGATTTGTTTATTGTTTTTTTTTTCAAATCAATATCTTGGAAAGTAAAATCTTGAGATAATCCGAGCTTTCTAGCATAACATGTTTACGAGTATTTGTACAATTATCTCATTGTACAAGTTTGTCCACACGTCGCGTCGGCGAAGCGAATGTGAATGGGCTGCGACCTATAAATTGCGTCAAACCCACAAGCTGTTTCCCAAAATCAGCACTATAGTATGATATTTACAATAATTGACAGTGAAAAATAATTAATTTCGAGTTCAATACAAATTTATTTACATATTATTCGCCACGTTAGCCCTCCTTGCAATTTCGAAGTAAACCATTTCAGTATACTTAAAAAAAAGGAAAAGAAGAAACTAGCACACAAATTTTAATCTTTTATTTTCGATCTCTTGAACTAAATCACGAAAAATGCACAAAACCCAAAATTGGAAAGCTCAGCTTTAATGTGATTAGTGCAAAAACAGCAAACAAAAGATTGAAATTGCTTGTATCATTTGTCTAGCTAAGCTAATAATAAATCAACTCATTTAATTTATTATATAAATGGAATAATAATATGATAAAGATTATCGTAGTTATGTTAAATAAATCAATTTTTTACGTTGGTTGATTGTTTTGGGTGTGTGCATAATGTTATGGTGGTTCTTGCAATATTTTGCCCGCGATCGCATTTTTTTCGTGGATTTGTGACGTATGCCGGTTTTTGAATTGTATTTATTGTGATTGTTGATAAGTCATGAATTTATAATTCGGTGATTGTTAAGCCTGACAAGTTGCAATCATTTGAAATACCTTAAGCGATTACTGTTTTTTTTTTAATACCTATGTGTAGTAGACACACACTAGGTTGACTTTACCACTTGGGGGCAAAGCCCGAAGATTACTCCTGGAGGCGTAGTTAACGTTTCGTTAGCATATAAAAGATCCCGTAGCAACTTGCACCAGTTGCTGTCATACACATCCTGTTCTATTCAATCGCCTTCTGCTACAGGCCTTAAGAGGCTGTGGCATTATTCTCACGCCCCATATCACAAGGAAATTTCACATCACAGGGGAAATGTACATATATGTATAGAAAGGCACAAATTAATCCAAGCAGATTGGGACCGTTTAGAAGGATGTAACTAGGGGAGAACGGTATTCCATTTCGGCTGAACACTTTTTCCTTCCGACAGAATCGTGCGCATCGCATTAGCGGGTTTTTCTATTGTATTTCAGTCATTCTACTGTCTTAAAAGAAACACATCTGTTCGTATTTATTGCATTATGTGACATCTCATACTAATTGAGATGTATGAAATTGATTCATGAATTTACTCTTATCTTTCACAAGCATTTGTAAGAAAAAAATGCACGCAAGATATTCCAAGTGATATGAGTTTCTTTTTCTTCATATCTTTGGGTTTAAAAATATATGTGTCCGGTAAAAACCGGTAAGGTATCTTATATAGGTATTTGCGTATTTTGTTTACCGAAATTCGCTTTGACGGTTTGAAGATTATGCATTCAAATTGGTTTTCAAAACATTGCAATTTTTAAGTACATAAGTGCTTAGCAGATTAGATTAAAGATAAATTGAATGCATTTCTGTATTATACTCGTATCTGGCTTTTGGTAGTACACTCAATTTTTATACCCTTCACGGATGTGATAGGGTATATTAACTTTGTCATGAAGTTTACAACGCACAGAAGAAAGCATCTCCGACCATATAAACTATATATATCCTTGGTCAGTATGATGAGTCGAGTCGATTAAGCTCCGTCTGTCCGTCTGTTTCTATGCAAACTAGTCCCTCAGTTTTAAAGCTATCAAGCTGAAATTTTGTAGAGAGCCTTCTTTCTATTGCAGGCAGTATATACAATATGTCGGAACCAATGGAATTGGATCACTACGTCATATAGCTGCCATAGGAACGACCGGTCCAAAAATTCATCTTTGTGAGAAAAACTTTTTTATTTCTAAAGATATCTTTTTCATATTTCACATAAATTAACAGTATTTATAGTTAAATCACATTTACGAATTTGGTTGAAATCGGACCACTACGTCATATAGCTGCCATAGGAACGACCGGTCCAAAAATTCGTCTTTGTGAGAAAAACTTTTTTCTTTCTAAAGGTATTGTTTCCAAAATTCATATTAATCAATAATGTCTTAAGCGAAATCATATTTCCGAATTTGACTGAAAGCGGACTACTCGATCATATAGCTGTCATAGGTACGACCGTCCCAAAAGCAAGTTTTTGTCAGAAAACCTTTTTTTATTTCTGAAGGTATCTTTACGAAATTGCATATTATTCAATCATATTGATTGCTAAGCCACGTTCCTAAATTTGCTTGAAATTGGCCCACTATTTCATATACCTCTTATATGAACAGCGAAATCGGAATAAGTTTTACTACTAATTTCAAAAAGTCAAATGAACCACAAAACACACGAAGGCATCATACCTTCGGCAAGCTAGCCGAAGGCTAGCTTGTTAGACTTATATTGCGATTACAATCACTAAGATTATGGATTTGAAAATAATTGTTATGCAAGTTTAAAACTGATTGTTTTATTGTTTGTGAAAATGAATTAATTAATTCAATAAGCCTGAGAAAAAAATTGCTCTACTCAGTTAATGATTTCATGCTCGTTTTAAGTTGAAATAGTTTGTTAAAAGAAAAACTCTACTCTTCGAGCTTCTTTCATTTCCCGACATTCGTCCGTGTTGCGTTGTGAAGCTGTGTTGCCACATACACCGGGAGACGACCGCGTGTTTACTACCCTCATTGCATTTTATTTCCGGAATGTAATTAGGTTATAGGTGCAATCATAGATTATCAATGCCGCCTGAGCAGATCCTGTCGGAAATGCCTTTTAATGAATTTCAAAAAAAAAAAACTTCAAAAAGCCTTATGTCTGTTTGTAATCAAAAATGTATAAAAATATAGAGGGCTGGGTGGGGCGTCGGAATATGGGATCGTGTCTCGTCCCAACTTGCCCAAGGCCCTACCAGGAGAGCGCAGAGGTGATGATTTGGGACCGACGAACTACCCCCATCACGTTTTTCCTTAAATACTCGTACTATGTCAAATCAAAGGTCTTCATGTCCTCTTTCCGAAAATTAATCCTGTCTCGTCCAAACTTACCGGAAGTGTGTGGCATGACATCTAGGGTTCGCCTCACCTACATTATTGACATTAATTTCGGTTGTTTTGCACATTTTTTTCACCGCAAGATCGCGTAACAGTGATGTTGCGGGCCGACGAACTACCGTCATTGAGGTTTGCGAAAAACCAATTCTGCTTCGCGAAAGCTTACCGGAAGTGGGTGGCAGGATCGCGCAAAAGTGATGTTCGGGGTCAACAACGGCAGTTCTTAAGTGTAGGAAGGGTAAAAAGTATAAAACATTTTTAAAAATTAATTTCTAACATAATATACCGTTAAATTAGAAATTAATTTTTAAAAATGTTTTATACTTTTTATGATATTGTCTTCCACTTTTTTAAATATTTTATTATGTTTTATTTTGCTTTATCAGCTGCTTGATAGTGCATATTGCCTCCATAAGCTCGAATACACTTACTACTTTGCCTTAACCCCTAGCGGGGCATAGCGCGTCAACTACTCCTGCGCGCCATCGTACTCTGTTCTGGGCAATGGGGCGCAACTCCCCAAAAGACTTACCCAGTACCTGACACTCCTTTGCCACAGATCGCCGCCATGTGATTCGAGGACCCCCTCTTGGTCGGCCTTGGTTGGAAATGGGGTTCCATTTCATGGTATGCAAAGCAATGCAGTTATCACTCTTCCGCAATGTGTGACCTATCCACTGCCATTTTCGCCTGCGTATCAATTCGTCGATTGGCATCTGACCCGTACGCCGACTTAGCTCTTCATCTGATATTGTTTCGGGCCAGAAAATTCTTAAAATTCGACGAAGACATGAGTTGACGAAAACTTGCAGCTTTCTGGTAACTCCTACGGAAACTTTCCATGTACTGCTCCCATACAAAAGTACTGATAGTACCAGGGAGCGAAACAGGCCCAGCTTGGTCTTGATGCTGAGATAACTGCCCTGCCAGATTTTGGACAGCATGCCGTATGCACGTTTAGCCTGGTTGATACGACGAGCGATGTCCTGCTCCGTACCACCATTTTCGGCAACAATGCTACCCAGGTAGACGAAGTTGTCCACCTTCTCCACAGGCTGCCCATTAATATTGATGGCAATAGGTGTCGGATTTCTTTTTCGCAACGGCGGGCTAAGAACCTTGGTCTTGTTGGTATTAATCTTTAGCCCAACCTTGCTTGCCTCCCTCTCGAGATCTAACGCCATTGCGGACAGATCCATGATTTTGTGGGAGAGTAGGCATATGTCGTCAGCGTAGTCAAGATGTTGTAGATAAGATGTCAAAGTCCATTGAATTCCTCTGTCGAGTCCGGATAGGGCTGCATGCAACACATCGCCGATCACAATGAGGAATAGGATCGGTGAGAGGATGCACCCCTGCCGAACTCCACTGCGAATCTCAAAGTCCCCCGACACCTTACCTTTATGCAGAACGCGACATTTCGCGCCGTCATAGGTTGCCTTAATAATAGCCACAAGCTTCTCAGGGATGCCTCTCCTGCGCAAGGCCGCCCATATAGAATCCCGGTTCACACTATCGAAAGCCTTTTCGAAATCGATGAAAAGCAAGTGAAGCGGAGAATCGTATTCAGCGCATTGCTCGATGATGATTCGCAAGGTGTTAATGTGATCGACACAGGAGAATCCGGATCGAAAGCCAGCCTGCTCTTCATCAATTGTGCTTTCTAAGTGGGCCTTTAGTCTTTCCAGGACGATTTTAGCTATTATCTTGGCAACGGCAGGAAGCACACAAATGCCTCTCCAATTATTACAGTCTGTGAGGCTACCCTTCTTTGGAAGTTTGATGATCAAACCTTCCTTCCACTCAGTGGGAAAGGTCTCTGTATTCCACGCTTTATCAACAAGTGGGTGCAGCAAATCGGCAGTTACGCTTGGGGCTGCTTGATAAAGTTCGGCAGGGATACCGTCAAGTCCGGCGGCCTTTCCTCGTTTTAGTGCAATAATTGCAGTGACTATTTCCTCTTTAGTCGGGGCAGTGGACCGTATACGCACATTTTGATGGTTAGCTAAATTATCTATATGAGGGGGAACTTCACCAGAGGTTACACGGTTCAAGACCGCGGCGAAGTGTTCTTTCCACCGCCTCATTTGATCTTCTTCCAAGATAAGTAGCTTTCCATCACTATCTTTCACCGGAT
The DNA here is from genome assembly GCA_964017055.1 of Chloromyia formosa. Taxonomy (NCBI): domain Eukaryota; kingdom Metazoa; phylum Arthropoda; class Insecta; order Diptera; family Stratiomyidae; genus Chloromyia; species Chloromyia formosa. Next base: position 29,722,084 of record OZ024813.1, on the reverse strand, counting down.
GTTGGCAGGAGTTACGACCACCTGTAAACTCCTTGATGACACCGTATACGGCGTTTAAGTTGTTACTTCTAGCGGCTTCTTCTGCTGACGCTAAAAGAGAATTGGCATAAACTCTTTTATCGCGTCGCACACTACGCTGAACTTCTCGAGCTTTCTGACGGTAAAGGAGTTCGATGCTGCTTCGATTGTCGTCTGCTGCTGCAGCCAAACGAACTTTCAGCTCCTTTCTTTCAACAATCCGCTGCCATGAAGCGTCGGACATCCAGGGCTTATTCCGGCAATCCGGGTTTGGGCCAAGGATGGTATTTGCGCTATCAATGTACGCATTTTTTATGGCATCCCAGTTTTCGTTTATGTCACTATCTGGGTGACTAGTTATCTCAGCCGCTTTTTGCGCAAGATGGTCATTATATTGTTGTAAGACAGCTGGATTTTTTAGTCGAGCGGTGTTGAATTTGCGGGGCCTGGACCCTATCTTGCATCAAAACGAAATCCTGTCCACTAGGAGGTAATCTTCCAGTAACATGAAGGCTTAACACTTCGTTGATGTATGATGATGCTGAACTGTTAAATTGCCATTAGCGATCACAACTTCATCGCCAAAAAGTGATGTGGTTAGAAGGGCGGAAGCATTCGTGTTCTCTACTCAAAACTCGAATTCGACCATTATTTCCACATAGGCAAAATCTTATTCAGATCAAACAACGAATTGGGGTAAAATCTGTTTTTCATATCGAAAGAAAAAAACTGTTTTTCTTAAATGAATTTCGAAAAGGGCTCATCTCGAGGAGCAAGGACGTAAAAACTTTTCAGCAAAAAAAAAAGTTCAAAAAATATCAAGAGGACGGTAGTACTATAGTATTATGGGATTCATTGCCAGTGCTGCCAGTACAGGAAGTTTTTTAGTACCGTCCACTATGCGTGTACGAATTTTGTGTGCTTAACAATGATTCAATTGTTTTGCTGTGTGTATTTCAAAGATTTTTAGGTCTATATTTTGTGGTCGAAATTTGAAACAAATTTCATTTTAAGTCCTACTGAATTCGTGTCAAATCTCGATAGAAAATCCTCTTTTATATTCAAAACCCCAAATTTTTCTAATTTTCTCTTCGTTATCAGCTGGCAAACAGTCATACGACAAATAAAATCTTCTTCTACAAATATTTCTGGCAACCGGTAGCGCAGTGTGTTGAGGCATCAGTCTCATGTTTGACTACCGGCGTTTCGGGTTCGAGTCCCGTCCACGACGACGTTCGTGGCCATGGATGTGCAGGAGGTGCATGCTGGCAACTGCATTCTCCGAAACCAGTTTATGCCAACGAAACGTCAACTGGGCCACATGGAACAGATGACGCGATATGCCCCACAAGGGGTTAGGGCAACTGAGTATGTGGTGTGCATATGGTATAACAATTAACTATTTTAATACATTGACAAATAACATACCACTACCCACCACCTCTTACTACGCCTGCCCATATGTATGTCATTTAAATAATTGGTTTATCGTTTGGTCATGTTTTTTTATTTTATTAAAAAAGAAAGACTACACATTAGTTTTTTTTTTAAATAAAGTATAAGTATATGACCAAACGAGAAATCAATTAGTCAAATGACCATTTGCGACGAAATGAAATAAATATACGGTACATTATTTGCTTTCAACAAATGTAAATCATATTGCCAACATATGTTGTTTACATGCCTTTCCCCAGTGCGAATTTTGTGGTCTTCATTTTTTAATTCCTCTCATCGTCAGACACTTACACATTTGCCAATCCTAAAAACCATATGCTAATTTCTTATCGGGCACCGTCATCAAACTAATCGATCAATGCATTTCGAAAAATTTCCATTTTATTTCGATTTCAATATTTACATATTTCCCAACAAAATTGGGTGCAATAAATTTCTAGATACTTGGTTAAATCGGTTCAAGACCAATTAAAAATTCCAAATAATTAAAAAATCCAAAAATATTTGGTTAGTTTCCCGTCGCAATTAATCTTTGTATACGTATGCGTATAATACACATACACACCTTTTCATATGTTCATACTGTACGAGTACGTATTGGTATCCACATGTGAATCTAAAGCTGTCCATTCACCGTCGGTTCAACTGGCGATAGTTTGGTAAAACTAGGAAAAATTGCGGAAAGTTTTTGGGTAGCTGTAATCTCTACGCTCTCATATATTTTTTGGGTCGCTGAACACGAATCTGAGACTTGCTGACAGAAATTTTTCCCGGAACCTTGTTAAAATGCAAAAAACTTGGCACTTTTTTCAGTCTTTTGCCTATATCTTGAAAACTAAGTATTTAAGCGAAAAAGTCATGCATACTAAAGTAAACAACATTTCCTACAATTTTCAAATATTAAAATTGTTTCTACGACCAATCGTTCTTCCGCTAGAGCGCGCCGAAAATGGGGCGAAAAATTCCAAAAGATAAAAATCCCGATTTACTGGACTTATCGTCCGATTTCCGTGCAAACTACTCATGTTGCGCTGTCAACCCCCGTTTTTCAGTTTTTGCGAAGATATTGCGGTGATCGTTTCTATCCAGGTACCAAGTGCCGTTTTGAAGTTCCAATATTGGCTGCGTTCCTGCTAACGAATCAGGATTTGACCCTTTTCGAATCACTTCTTTGATTGTGAAGAAGGAAAAAAGGAAAGATACTTGGAATTTTTAATGTTTTTTATGAGATTTCGCACGAAAAACAGAGGTTAGTATGTTCCTTTAATAGAGAAAAATGACTTGTAGCTTAAACTGATGATAATCTCAAGTGCTGACGATAATCTGTTGATGCGGTATGCCCCAGTTAAGACAAATTAGTACGATACTCTTTCTTTAGGAATGCGGACGATAATTTCTATAGGAAAAATTGAAGATGGTCTCAAGTGCTGACAAAATACTGATGTTAATGGTATGACCCTTTATCTTCCGTTGTCCTGCAGATTCTCGTCATGAATTGATATTATGGTTAGTCTTTCCCCATAGATTTTCGTCGGAACTTGAAATTATCGTCAGTTTTTCCTTCAGTTTCTGGTCAACACTTGAGATTATCGTCAGGTTTTCCTAGAGCTCCTCGTCAGCACTTGGGATTATCGTCAGTTTTTCCTTCAGTTTCTCGCCTGCACTTGGGATTATCATCAGTTTTCCTTCAGTTTCTCGCCTGCAGTTGAGATTACCACTGACTTTTCCTATAGTTTCTCGCCTGTATGAGATTATCGGCAGTTTTTTTTTCAGTTTCTCACCTGCACTTGAGATTATCGTTAGTTTATTCCACATGATTCTCGTCAGTTTATTCATCAGATTGTCATCAGTTTTACCTACAGCGTCTGAAATAATAGTCAGTCTTTCCTCATCAGTTTTATCAATAAATATATCTTTAGTAACTCCTGTATCTGAATGGGCTTGTAAGCTTATTATCATTTTTCCTGTAGAAAAATCGTCAGTTAGATTGAAAGTGAATGGGCTCGTTAACTTTAAAGAATGATAGCCACTTGTAACAAGCACACCTTTTTAAAATACCAAAACACGCGAAAAAAAATAAACAGAAAATTTTGCATAAGTTAGAGCGTATGGCATTTTTGAATTGAATTCTTTATAACACTTTTGTTTATATAAGATAGCCTGAGAAAATTGTCGTATAGGCATGTTTGTACGTATGTATACTCACAAAATTGTTTATCTATGCTTAGGAGTACGCGAATGTAGTAGATATGTAAAGTATCTTTGAAAAGTTAAGTACAGAAAAGCTCTACTAAATCCGATGATGGGCGTACAATTCAAGGTCAAGATAGAATAAAACCAGCACATGTCGTAAATGACTTAAATGAAAAAGGATACTTAAATATATCATAGGAATGTAAATGCAAATACGAGTATCTTATTGAATAAATCCAATATCTAATTCACAACGCTCAGCACACACGATAGCTGTCGTGGCTAAAACTAGTAAGCTCTTGAAGTGGATTTCAAAGTCTACATAATGGAATAATTAATGACATTGCCACGCCTTGGAATGAAACGACCAGACATTCTGAAATTTTTTTAATATCTAGATATTTTAGAAAACAAAAAGTATAAGCGAACCAAGAAGGAATTGTAAAATAAACTTATTAGAAACATATAACGACTACTTTATTTTTACTTACAGTGTAGATTAAAAATAGCGTGGTATGAAAAATAGCGTTCAACAGGTAGAACTATTTAGGGACGCGGGAGCTTCCCGCCCGCCAAAGAAAAACAAAAAAATCGAAAGAAAAGCGAAAACGAGGAAAAAGCAACCAAGGCTATATTTACGCGTTTGTAGCATGTCTCTGGCGCCGGGTAGACGTAGGGACTCAAATTTGGTAGGGTTATTTTCTAGGGTCGTCTCAGGAAGTATAGCGAATTTAAATACGATACAATAAAAATCACACGAGATATGACAATTTAAAAATCGCTATTTTTAAAATTATTCTTGTTCTCTTTGTTCCTATTGTTCTTTGACAGGGCTACAGCTACAGCCTCGTAGGGAGAGTCGCGAGCTTTGTCATCTTTTCTCACGGACTGACTGCTCCGAAGGTCTGTATACACTATCATTTGCTCTGATCCGTACAGTAGAAATGCAAAGAGCCCAGAATGTGAAATTATAGAGTTTCACGCTTAAGTCTTTTGGAGATTTCAAGGAAAACAAATTTCTACAGCTATTTCCCGTGGTTCAACTAAATTTAGTACACAGCTTCTCTGGGTTATTATAAGTACCCCACGGTTATACTTTGGTCCTGCTGAAGGTTTGCGTCATTACAAAGGACTCTGTGGTCATACAATGTAACAGAAAGCAAACTTGGTAAATATGGGTGTCTCCCGAATCGAGGCGATGAGTTCAATGCACTGGAGTACAGTTGAAGACATTGTTACCTCTTTGCAGGTATTTCTAACCCTTTGGTCAGTCAGATGGAAATAGGAGACGCGAATGCACTCTAAAAGACATTTTGAGTCCTTTAGTAAGGATAAAGAAGAGATTATAGAACTCAAGTATCGGTGGGAGATTTTAGGCTGCTTTTTCGGACCCAGCTGACATTTATAGTTTTTTTTTTCTCATGATTTTCAAACTTCTTTTATTGATACAAGCAACAAACATTATTCAATTATATATTGGCCATTTTTTCCGATGACCTTTTACCATTTTTTAGTCAGCTGCATAATGCCGCGCTCGAAGAAAGTGTGGTCTTTAGAATCAAAAAACTGAATCACCTCATTTTTGACAGCCTCATCCGAGACGAATGTTTTTCCATTTAAATGGTTCTGCCTGCAGTGAACGGAATAAGTGGTAATCTGATGGTGCAAGGTCAGGGCTATACGGTGGATGACTTACGATTTGCCATTTGTGGTCGTTTCTCCTTGATTTCTTTATCCAATTTCACTAGCTGGCAACAGTACACATCTGAATTGATAGTTTGATTCCTTGGGAGCAGCTCAAAATAAACAACACCTTGGAAATCCCACCAAACAGACAGCATAACCTTCTTTTGATGTCGATTGTTCATCTCGCTTGCCCCAAGATCGTTTTCGCACGACGTTGTCGTAAACAACCCATTTTTCATCGCCCGTTATGAATCGCTTCAAAAATGGGTCGATTTCGTTGCGTTTCAGCAGCAAATCGCAAACGTTAATTCGTCTGGTGAGGTGAATTTCCTTCAATTCGTGTGGAACCCGAATATCGAGCTTGCTAACGTATCCCAGCTTCTGTAAATGTGCGTGAACGGTTGATTTGGATAAATTGAGTTTCTCTGCTATATCCCGTGTCGTACTGCACCGGTTAGCTTCGATCACTGCCTTTATTTTGTCGTCATCGACAGCTTGCGTGAACTATAAAATTATCAATACAAAAATACAACCCAGTTGTAAAAATCATACGTGTTCCTAATGACTTCAATGCTACCTCGGTCTGTGTGACATACATGGATCTTTCAGCTAAATCTGGATTAGCGACTATGGCTATTGAAGATTCACCTGTGTTGTAATGTTCGAACTCTTTTTGGATCCATTTTAAATATTTAATATTAAGCAATAGGGTTGGCATAACGACAGGAGTTGCATCTTATTCGCCAGCCTAAGAAGGATGAAGGTGATCTGATACATATTCAGAGTGAAAGAACCAACGAACTCAGACTTTGCATCATCGTCACGAGACTTCGACACTTGACACGCTCGGCAGCCGTGAAGTCTCGGTCACGACTCATCGATGCTTTATCTATAGAACCTGGGTTCGATGCCTGTGGGTATGATTAGAATTAATAGCAACAGAAAAACTTCACGCAGAGTGACCGTAGCGTATATAATTCATGTAATTAATAAACCCTCTCTCTCTCTCTCTGATACAGTTAGCTAATCATACATTCGACTAGAGATTGGATAGCTCTTTTATTTCTTCAACTATTTAACCATTATGTAGGGAAACAAGCTAGCAATTTAAATTTTGTTTTTGTTTTCGGGTCGAAGTCGCAGCTTCACACGTGTCTGCTTTTTTTCGTAATTTTCTCGGGGAAATAGGCGATAATAAGAAGGTATCGATCATGGAGGAGGCCGAAGAATGCCGTCTTCTTAGGCTCGCTCCGCTATTCACAAGAGCAGAGCGTCTGCAAGTGGATTTCACGACTGGTCTTCGGAAAATGTTTTTCTACACCTTTGGTGTTCTCTGGACTTCACGATCGTTTCGCACTAGTCGTTTTTCAGTGACATATCTAGTAAAAACTAGCATCATATTTTTAATGGGTCTCTGTGGATTATGGCTTTTGTTTCCGGTTGTGCCCGAGTGCTGCCAATTTTATGAGTGGCTAATAGCGTCCCTCGACTTTGGGCTTGGTTTCATTAATTCCTTATGCGCTGGCATAAAATTGCAAATCAATTTGTCAGTTGTGAAACTGTCGCAGAGGCTTTCATCTCTCACACCTACAAACCTGACACTCTTCAACCACCCAACAGAAACTTTCAACAATCTAAAAGCTATGAAAACATCCTTTATCATAAAATTACCCCACATTGGGCGCCATTATATTCGAATAAATAAAAGAATTGATAGTAAAAATTCAGCGTGATCCTTGATGAAATTCAAATATATGAGTAGACTAAAACGTTCAAATACAATTGCAAATTTTGTTCTTTTTCCTTTATGCAAAGATTGAAATTCTTTCTACATTTTCTGTACACACGAATCTCTCGAAACTAGTTTAATGACTTTTCGTTGCCAATTACCGCAGACGATTTGAATGTCATGGCATAAGTTGTAAGTACCCGCCCGGAGCGCACAAATCTCGATCAAAACAATCTCGATAAAAAAAGAATGGCTAAAAAAAATTCGCCAAATATTAATTCTTAGAGTAAAATGCGATTTTTTTTTCTACGTTGAAGAAATCGCATGACATCATTTCTAAAATTAGATACACGCTACTCTTACGTTTGTACGTAGTATACACGCTGTTTTTGCCGATTGCTTTTTATTTTATATTATACGCGATGGGCAAAGATCACCACTCTTGTGGAGGCATATTCTTGCTGGATGGCTTTGCTCTGGTATGGAAACTTCGGAATTATAATATTGTCTATTGCTTCTTCTTTTTTTTAATCATTCGATAAAGGTGACCGGTAACTATTCTTGGTACAAGTGGAAGGAAGAGAAATGAGTGCCCTTGAAATCAACGACGAAGATATATTTTAGTATGTTAATAACAGTAGAGTCGGGGCTTTTTTCAGCGACTCTGTGATTGGAAGCACGTTTTTCAAGCATTTTTAATTTTTATTTTAGTCGATGGTTATCTTGGAGTGAATTTAAGACATGGAGAAATATAAGGCCTGAAGATCGGACTAATATTCCAGTGTCATTTTTTGTAATGCCTTTAGCCGCTATAATGTAATAGGCTCCTCACACTAGACAAATTTTTGTACAAAAATATAAGGGCTTTACGCTTTTACAAAAATTTGTGGAAGAAAATATCTAAATGGCTAACTTTGCGACCGCAAGAATTTTCAAATTGCTTCGAGGATTTTTGCGGACACTTCAATTTTTTGTTGACTATTTCACTATTTTTGCGAATGGAGTTCCGTATGAGGGCAATCGTACTTTTCCATTCTACCTGTGCGCATTTTTGAGGGGTTCACGGTAATGCAAATTTCCAAACCACTGACAAAATTAGAAACCACAGTGATTTTTGTACAAAAATTTGTGCAAATTTTTGCTAGTTGAAAATCGTCTTAAAAGCATTTTTTTCTGTAGGACTTCCTAATTACAGCTGGGCAAGACTCTCGTTTAAAGTACGAGAAAAGTGTTTCGTGAAAATTCATATCAATTCACTAGACACCCAACACATACTCGCGTACGGCCAATTTCCGAATCGGAAAAAAAGGAAATGTCCAGTAAGCTAAACGAGGAAAACTATGTGAGTTAACGAGGCGGCGTCCGTCGGTGTAGAAACGCTTGACTGAAACTTGCAATTTGTTTTATTTTCCTTCTTCTCCTCTTAAGTCTATGCCGGTATTTTTATCATCATCGATATCACATCGTCGTCGCATCGCGTAGCATACGCCGCAGCGTTCGTAAGCTTGGTAAAAGAGCCTTGAAGTACATTCGCGAGCGTAGCGCGCACGGAGAAAACGGGGCACTATCGTTGTCGTGAAGAACACCATCAGCCGCAGCTGCAACGAGGAGAATTTCTCCAAAGACTGAAATCACCTGTTGGACATTCTTCGGATAAAAATTGACGAGAGAAGCCGCGCGAGTCGAGAAAACGCGACTTAGTGGAATTGTACGAGTTCGGCCCATAAAATTTCCATAACTTGTCTCGAGTACAAAGTATTTTCTGGTCGTATCGAAGGGAGGCAGCCCGAGCAACCGGGAAAGTAGCATTGGAAAAGTTGTCTTCGTCGTCGTCAAAGTACGAAAGCGCTGGTGCGAAGAAAAATTCTTGTGGGTTTATTTCACGTCACCCACAGCTATAGTATTTTGGGTACCCGGCAGAAGAAGTATCGAAGGAGATTGCCCAAAATTGCACCGAAGTGTATGTCCTCAGCCAGGTATTTATCCGAAAATTTCGGGCACGAAGCCGCTACCCCTTTTACGACAAACCTTGTTATATACTGTGCGCGACATCGCTCGGTTTAGCACGTATACGGACCTATTTATTCTTAAAACGCGTATTCTTAAAATAGTTTTTTTTCTCTTTTTAATACTTGTAAGTTTGTTTGTTTGTTAAGTATGACATTGGAATGAGATAGTTGTAGACGAATACATTTATATTTGAAAAAAAAATATAATAATAATGAAAGTTGACTAGACAGAAATTTTGCTCCCTGACTCCCCGAGGGCCCCTCCGGTCCTCCACTCTCGTCGCGCTTAGTTTTCAGTATCGATTTCGCTAAGAGGGTTGAGCAATAGCGCGCAGCTCAACCTAAGATCCGGGGCGGAGCCTCATCGCCATCAAAACCCCGCCAACACTACCAGTAACTGAGCTAGTATCGAGCATGCGTCATGCCTGGTCATTTCTGAGGAGATTTTTGCACTTAAGTGTCAGAGCTGGACCATACCTCGGCCTCCATCCTCATTTTGAGCGCAGTTCAAAACTCAGCAGCGTTACAAAATCCTCGTACTAATCTAGCATTGACGTGCTCGGTCAGGGTCACGCACGGTCACCGCTCTAAGATGCTACATCTAGAGAGACGGAGGTTGAATCCTCAGCGCGTTATTAAAAACTGCCTGTGTGTACTACTAGAACTCCCATAGCACTCCAACCTAATCGGTATAAATACGGATAGCAAATGCATACTGGCGGCTGCACGGCCGAAAAGTAGATATGGTATCGAAATGTCAACAAGGCATAGTAATGCAAGAGATGTCGAAGGGAGGAGAGGTCAAGGCAGTTAACAATCCAGTATTATATAATAACATTATCCTAAAATTATTATAAGCACACTCGATAGGTCGTGATGAGAGCTATCGATTAACACTTCAACCACATTCGTACCTTCCTTGAGTCAGAAGTTATACTATCAGGAAGTTATGAAGTGTAGCGAAATGCACTCGTAATGGCGGTGCGATCGCATTCCCCATTCAGTGCAATAATTTCTTTTAATATTTTGCCTATCAAGTGGTGCATTTGAATTTGCGCTGCAATCGATAGATTCGGAACGACGATGCCAAACTGTATTCTCTTTGTTTGTGTCACCGATTTTATTTAGAATGACAGCGAACCCCAGGACGTGTCCACATCGAATCAGCCGTTGGCATCGGGCCTAACTACAATCGCAGAGAGCCTTCAATGTCGACATCGTACTTATAACTGCCGTTTTGAACTACTGGTTTTAAAAATTATCTCGTCGGTGTTGCGTCATATTTCTGTTGAGGGTGCCTTTCGAACAAGCCGGCCACAATTACGCGTCGCTTGTCTAAAAGTCAAAGAGTATTTTGTGGAAAAAAAATAACCAATCATTGGCGAGAGAGTTGATTCCGATGGAATCCCTGCCCCTCCTTCAGTTCGTCCTTAGTTTGGTGAGTCATTCACAGTGCAATATTACTCCACGCACCGTCCGCTCCTATTTACGTCGCCCATTACTGCATTACTCTACTTTCACGTAGAACTTGAAATTTATGGTTGTTCGGATTTGACGGCCAATCACAGCCGAAAAAAAATTAATCCCATGACTTACCCCCCACCGTCCGTCCTTGAGTTACGTGACTCATCCATAGTGCAATATTGCTGCATGCACCGTCCTCTCATATCTACACCGGCCTTTACTGTAGAATCATTTTTTCCACATGGAACTTCAAATGTATGGTTGTTCGGAAACTGTATTGAGTAACACTTGGCAAAAACTGCCCGAAACTGCTAACTAATTTCTACATATCAAATTTGATGGAAGTCATGATTGCATATCACCCTAAAAATTGGGTCTTCTATCATTTTTTGGGCGACAATTCATTGGCGCGATAGTTCGTTAGTTTCCAATAGATGGACTATCGAAGATAATACACATCACACCGTGCAAGTCCCTCGAAGTTATAGAGCAACATACCTCTTGATATGTCAACGTATCTTTAATTGGTGACATGTGTGCTAAAGTCACATATACAAATGACCAGTACTCACGAAAATCTCTGCGTAAAAAATGATTGTAATACTGGCAATGGCCTGTTTAATGTAATCATTTATCACCACTGAATGCACAAAAGCAACAACAGCATCGTAAATAAATTTACTTGGTGTTTTTCCGCAATATTTTCAAATGTTTGCCAAATATTTACTCGACCTAATTCTTCCTAAATAGAAAAAGAAAGAACAAAACAATTGGTTGCAGTTTTTATAAACATCGAGCTTCGTTTTTTTTTTGTACAGAGTAGAGTTGAGCAGGATTAGCGGGAAGAAAAAACGTTATAGAGCAGATTAGAGTAGCAAAGTCGAAAACTGGGCATGTCTTTGCTGGGAGTATGTCTTGGTTTAGTTTAGCATTTTCGGGTTCGAATCCCGTCCACGACGACGTTCGTGGCCATGGATGTGCAGGAGATGCATGTTGGCAACTGCATTCTCTGAAACCAATTTATGCCAACGAAACGTCAACTGGGCCACATGGAACAGTTGATGCGCTATCCCCCGCAAGGGGCTAGGGCAATTGAGTATAACTCAAATTTCAAGAGGAAACTTAAATTCTTAGTACAGATACAATCGGACAAATTTCCTTTAGGCAGCAGAATCATTTTGTATGGTTACTATTCCATGTAATTGCAAAACGAACATTTTATTGACAGGACGTGAATTGTAGGTGCTTCCCAAACTGTATACTGCCCGAAAACTTCGACACCTGCGCCGTCTGCATTTCAGGACGAGCAAATGCTTACGGATCAAATTGTTAGTGTAATTGTGTGGTGTTAACCTGATCTGCTCTTCATGGCTTTTAGAAGAAAGCAAGCCTATTGTATGCATAATAGAGTGTTGAAGATTGAAGCATCGTCAGAATTTTGTTGTATGCATCTATACAAATTACACTTCAGTATTCGCTCGATTCAGTTTATTAAAAAAAACCAGGCCCGGAGTCCGAAACGTATATACCCTAGACTTGTACAGACCTAGTGGAGATACCAAAAGTACCAATTGGCAACGACCATATGCATTAAGAATGGGTCTGCTATATGGCCAGTTCATAGGGGAGGTTGGCACTCATTCAGTAGGATCTTGACCATTCTCAAAATCAATTAACTAACTAACCACATCTACAAATATTTGTCGAATTTTTCAAGTCGCTAGCTTCATTCTATCGAAAGGTATTGCCTATTTGAAGTTTCACTTGTAGGGGAGGTAGGGGTTCCTTGGGTCGGATCTTGCTCATCATTGTCACCAACCAATTAGATCACCCTACAAACAATTAAAAAAAAATTTCAAGTCTCTAGCTTCACTCTATCGAATGTTATCGCTTATTTGAAGTTTCATTTGTAGGGGAAGTAGGGGTTTCATTGGTCGGATTTTACGTATTTTCAATATTAGCTAACTGGATCATACTACAAACATTTGATCAAAATTTCAAGTCGCTAGCTTTATTTTGTCGTAAGTTATCGCTTATTTTAAGTTTCATTTCTAGGGGAGGTAGGGGTTCCTTAGGTCGGATGTTACCCATCTTTAATGCCAACTAACTCAATCTCACTTCAAACATTTGACCAAAATTTCAAGTCACTGGCTTCATTCTATCAAAAGTTATCGCTTATTTGAAGTTTCATTTGTAAGGGAAGGTGGGGGTTCCTTGGGTCGGATCTTGCCCATATTTAATACCAACTAAGTAGGTCTTACTAGCAACATTCCACCAAATTTTGAATTCGGTAGTATCATTCTATCGAATGTTATCCTACTTAAAGGAATATTTATTTTTTGAAATTTGTAGGGGAGGTAGGTGTTCCTTTGATCTGACTATGCCCAACTTACAGAACCTTAAGCAGCTTCTTCCCTCAGGGTTACATGCCAAAAATCAGATGTCTACGTCAATTGGTTCAAGAGTTATGGACAAAAAACCTGAAAAGTAGGGTAGTACGGGGCTTTTTGTAAGAAAATTACCGTTAGTTTTCAACTGATCGATTTTATTTTCCCAGGAGAGTATAAGATTACCCTTACTAGCAATATACCAAAGCTAAAGCTTTTCATGATTTTTTAATCGGAAGTTATAGATACATTTAATTATTTTACATACATATGTAGGGGAGGTAGGCGTTCTCTTGGCCTAATCATGCCCAATTTCAATACCATCCAACTAGATCATACTACCAACATTTGACCAAAATTTCAAGGCTCTAGCTTCATTCTATCGAAAGTTATCGTGCGAACGGACAGACAGACAGACAGACGGATCATTTATATATATACATTGCTATACCACCGGAGCCTCCTTTAAGGTGTTACATATTTCCGTCGTGACAAAAACAATATACCCTATACTATAAGTCTATGGTATAAAAAAACTAATAATAATAATTGATTGACTATGAATATGTACTTTATTTATTAATTTTTTTTTTATTTTTTAAATGACGTTCATCGTGTTATCTGAAAATAAAAATTAATTTCATTTTTTTTTCTAAATCTACCCATAATAAAAATAAATGTGTAGACAACATGACGCTGCTTACATCGTTCCACGAAAAATTCTATTCTGTCTAAAATTTTGTTGCAATTTCATGCGAAATTGAAAAACCAACTCATAATTTCCTGAAAATAGATGAGCACACATCCGTAACCATCACAACAAAATGTCCGTCCTCGTTATCCTCCTATGCAATAACTTAAACAAAAAACACTAACAACTTTAATTTTGAAAATAAATGTCAATTTCCGTGGATGTGATTCATCTTCCTCGTGACAAAATATGTGCATACGTGTAGAACGCAAACGAACTCGAATCGGCTAAAAGTAAAAATCTACAAAATAACAATATACTCGTATATATAATAAAATATATTATAAATCTGGGTAATATATACATATGCAATATAAGTCTATCTTTTGGCAAAGTGCTACACTTAATAATTCTCTTCCGCTCTCCTAATTTCTTCGATGGTGCTACAGCAATTTGAAGGATTAAAACAAACACAAAATTAATATCTGAATTTGTTGTCCTACATTCTAAATGACGAGCAGCGACAAAAGCGTAACACAATTTCGAGTAAATTACGAGGGCGTGTGTGCGGATGAATAAACGAGAGTGCGGTCTTTTGAAAAGAAAAAGAAAAATAGATTGTCACTTTCATGTTTTCTGTCAAGTTTTTGTGCGGTTTCCGCATTCATTCATCACGAGTTTGATTCATGGACTAATCAGTAATGGGGTGAAAAGTGACTAAGTGAAACAGGACTCCTTTTCAAGTTAACTGCGAATTTTAATTTTTTTTTAGTGGTGGAAAATTCCCGATTTGCCTCGGTTATCTATTTTCAAAGAAAAAAAAATACAATAGATGTTGGTGGTGGCCCATATTTGAAAACAGATAGCTAATGTCTTGTTCACATTGGCGCAAATGAGGTGATTTCATCGGGTGATTTCGAAAATCACCGAAGAACGTTCACACTGCACTGTGACTTAACAAAAACAAGCTTCACTAACTTCAAACTTTGCATCTGTTTTTGCTGAAAAAATCAGCCAATTAAACTTCCTCCTCGATGGTGACTGCCCGATCAGACGTTCCGCCGTGGCGGCGGCTGACATTTTTGTCAACTTCCAATCTGTTCATTCAGCATATTTTTGAAGTGATTTGGTCTTGATTTTGTACAAATCACGGCAAACGAGATGATTTCGATCTGTCAGATTGTATGGAGATGGAGAACGAGATGATTTGGGTAGTGATTTCGCATGAAATCACGAAAGTGTGCCGAAATCACGTGATTTGGTCAGTCTGAACATAGGATAACATAGATACTAAAATCAGTCCATTGCTGCATGTATTTATTTGATGTTTAGTGAGGACTTCAGGCGGAGACCCTCAAAAGGTGAAAATCTGTTTCAGTTATTTTTCGTAGCTGCGAGGACGAGGAGGATGAAGAGAGCATTTCGAATCTGTTGTGTGATTGTCCCGCACTGACAAGTAGAAGAAGGGCATACTTTGGTGAATTCTTCTATGCAATTCTGGGAGAATTGGCGGATGTGGAGATTAACCCAACTCCGGGTCTAAGTGTGCCATAGATCACCGTGGCAGTCTGTAGTATATCACCTAACCTAATCTTGGTAGCCTTTTCTGTTAGTAGACGTTTCTATTATAGTCGTTTATTTCATAGTCGTCTCTTTAAAAGTCGTTTCATTGGTAGTCGTTTTTTAGTATACTCTTTTTTTCGCAGTAGTTTATTTCGTAGCGGGTTGTTTTTTAAACCGTTTCTTTAGTAGCCCTGTTTTTTTTTGTAGTAGCTTTTGAGTAGCCACTAGCCGTTTCTTTCTTAGGATCTAGGATAGTGACTTTTGTTTTGATGCGAGAAATGGGTTTTCTTTTGAGGCATTCATTAATTTTTTTTTATTTGAAAACTGAAACCCTAAATATTTCTCACTAGACGTGTCTGTTCACCACTTGTTAATTGCTGTTTTCGTATTTTTAGTCACTTTAATCTGAATAGATCAACCATCACGTTTGATTAGCAAACAATCGTAGACAATCGGTAAACGTTTTAGTCGAATTGTACTCGTACATATCAGTTACATGAACTGTCTTATATATTCCCACAGGGTGTCGGCGTGCTTGTGCAATTGCATCTGTAGCTGATGTTTGTGTGCAAACATCCACAACTATCATGACATTAAGATTTGAATCGTATCTAATTTTATGTAATTAGAATCCGAGTCAAATGCAAATGCACGAATTTGTCACATGCGAAATGTTTTAATCAAGGTGACATGAAGAAAGAAAATGAAAAGCTTTGTTGGTTTGGTCACATTTTCACGTAGGTACCGAGCAAATAGCGGGTGCGGTTATTCCGGTTAATTGGCTATTAGTAAGTGCTATAAAACTGCCTTAGGCAAAATAATGTTAATTTCCTCTCGTCTATCTGAAACACGTGACATGTTAAGCGTGACTTTTTAATGTGCCAACGAAATTGATGAATTATCTTTCAACCGATCGCTTAGAAAATCTTTTATATTTTGCGTTGCGGAAGAAATTATCTCTTTTTTTCTTGCTCTATCAAAATTTCTGCTAATCCGCTAAATTTAGAGTCTGCAGATGATATAATCCGCCTATTTTGAGTTATGAATAGAAAGGTCGACATCATGTTGACCCTTATGTGGAAGCAATGTTGCTTGATGTACGTACAATACATTCTCTTTCCATGGATCATGGTCAATGCAATCAGTTTTAGTACGTCCGACAATTATCTTTGCTTGTTACAAATAATTGCGGTGACGGTATTTTGTCAAAAATACAGCCTGGGGTGAATGACACCACCCCCCCCCCCCCCCCCATAACCCTCCATAATGCCAACTGCTTTCTATTGTACTAAACATTCTTCCCTAATTTACATGTTACCTTAATCCGTTTTAATAATTAATTATTAATTTAAGTCGCAGCAATGTCAGGTTTCAATGCCTCCTCATAGCCCGATTTATCTCGAAACCCATACGATTTCTCATTCTTCATTTGAAAGTTCACTAAATTTCATTAACAAAATCGCTTCAAGTATTTTACTAAGTACTTCCTACTACAAGTTATTGTTCCTTGGAAATCATTAAGTTCTCAGGCATATTAAATCCTCCAATTTATGCTACCATCGTATGTGATGTGTGCACGGTTAGCCGTTCCCAATCTTTCAATGTACGAGTGTATGGGTAGTTTCCTAGAAAAGAAAGGCAAAAAAAAAGCAACACATCATCATGTTCAGATTAAAGTTCCGCCTACTTGACATGATCGTCTCGCATTTATTCATGAATTTTTGCAAGGCATGCCGCGCCGCCACAATGTCTGCCACGATGAACCAAATCACCGTCAGACGTGTCTCTAAAATGATATAATTGAGCGCTGTTGGCGAATTTGAAAGCCGAAATCTAAATTCACGTCAAAAACTTAGCGGGGCAAAAAAAAACAGACATGTACATAAAAAAAAGATACAAAAAAAGATACCGTATGTACAACCTAACCACTACTTTCGCCTGCCGGCTTCACTCACACACCAAAAAATGCCACAGGCAACAAATATTATATTTCGACTTTGAACTATCCAACTTTTTTTTTCCTAGCTATGTACATCCGTCGTTATCTTTTCAACCTGTAACTCTTTTTCAAACTACTTCGATATTTTGACTGGCATTTTTTAGAGTTCCATTCAATGATTGTGTTGGATTTTGATCAAGCCGACTGCCAAACGCATTTAGAATTTAATAGACATTTTTAATGACATACAAGCACGAATTAAGCCTTTTGAAAGACACGACAGCACATCATTTTAATATATTTTTGGCACTGTATGCTTAATTGAATATGTATAAATGATATAATTGCAAATCTAAATACGTTTTCATTTCAGCTTTCAAACTGGAATTATTAAAATTATTCGCCAATTCTTTTCTACGAGTATTTATCTTTTCTTTTATTTATTTTTTTCTTTTTGTGTGAGTATGGGAGACAGTAAAGATATAAAAAAAGATTGTTTCTTTTCGTAAGATTAAGATTAATATGTAGGTTTGCCATATACAGACAGACACTGTATAAGAATATGAAATGCTAAAAATAGTTTTCATAAATACTAAGATAAAAAATAGAGACACATTTTCACCACTATTACATCTTATTCAAATTGGGTATTGGGGAGAAATAATGTCACTATCCCAAAACCGGGTTACCCGTGCTGCCGACCATAGAAAGATTAATAGACCTGATAAAATGTAAATTTCAACATTGCTGACATGCTACAAGAAATTTTTGAATATTTTTTCAATACATTGTATCAGAGATGGAATCAAAAGTAAAAAAAATATTTTTAATTTCGATTTTCTTGGTAAATTTGGATATTTTTAAATTGGCATGAGATAAGTCTGATCTGGAGCAGGGCATTTTGTTTAAGATAATATGCATTAATTCAGTGCTTGTGTCAAAATAAGTATATCACGACAATATTTCGCGTCCAATGTGGGACGAATATATCGTCGAGCTCCAAAAGAATCTGTAATAGATTCTACGCGCTGCCGATGGCGATTCAGAGAATCTTCAAATTTGCGAACAAAACGACCATAGTTCAAAGTAAAGGAATTATGAAACCATAATATAATTAGAGGGACTTTCACTGGCTGCTAGTTGTTGTTGATATGTGGAAGCAGAAGGTGGCTTTTGGCAAATATCCTACCCTATCAGGTCTGTGAAGTTGGCACCCTACCGTTTGCCCAGGAAAAAATTTTCATTCTCCCACTCTTGCAAAAAAAGTTATCAACAAAACAAATTTTTTCAAACTGAAAAAAGTACGCTATTTCATTTGCCTAATGTTAGCACAGAATTATCCATCCAAAATTATCGTTTGCCAATTTTTGTTACTAAAAAAATGAAAATTTTAATCCCACGTTGGGCGCCAAATTAAATACCACAATTATATTTTTTAATTTAAACTACGTAGTTTGTCCATCGTAAGCCCTCGTTAGCAAAAATCTCGTTTGCCCACCCAGGCAGGAAAAAGTTATTAACAATTTTTTTTTTGGTTGCGAATCCTTAATTTTGCTCCTTAAAGGAATTTTTCTCTGGTGCAAACTGGGTATTTCGTTTGCCCATCGTAAGCCGTCGTTTGTCCATCGTAAGCCCTCGTTTACCCAAGAAAAGATTTCGTTTGCCCACTCCTCCAATTTTTTTTTTATTCAAGAAATAAAATTTTGATCCCACTTGGGTGCACATTTTACATTTCTACTGGCTCCTTAAAGGACAATTTTTTAACGCAAGCTGGGTATTTCGTTTGCTCAAGGAAAAGTTTCGTTTGCACATCCTCGTAAAAAAAGTTATTGACGAAATATTTTTTTTTTTGGGTGGAAATCCGTAATTTGGTTCCTTAAAGGACGTTTTTATTTATACCAACTGGGCAGTTCGTTTGTCTATCGCGGACTATCGTTGCCCA
This sequence comes from Chloromyia formosa, assembly GCA_964017055.1. Lineage (NCBI taxonomy): Eukaryota > Metazoa > Arthropoda > Insecta > Diptera > Stratiomyidae > Chloromyia > Chloromyia formosa. Next base: position 29,703,005 of record OZ024813.1, on the reverse strand, counting down.
AAATCTGAAAAAAAAAGTATTTTGCTTATAACTTTTTTTTTGCGAGGGTGGGTAAACGAAACTTTTTCCTGCGCCAACGATAGTCCACGATGGGTAAACGAAATACCCAGTTTGCGTCCTAAAATTGTCCTTTAAGGAGTCAAAGGGAAGGAAATGTAAAACGGTCCGTCTATCTTTGGCGGCCGTAGAAAGATAAATAGATGATCAAATGTAAATATCAACATTGCTGACATGGTACACTAAATTTTTGAATGTTTTTTTTAATATATTATAGCAGAGATGAAATTAAAAGTAAACAAGTAAAAAAAAATATTGTGAGACTCGATTTTATCGGTAAATTTGGATATTTTGAAAATGGTATAAGCCTAATTTAGAACAGACTATTTTTTAAAGGAGAATCTGGATTAATTCAATGCTTTGTTTGGTCAAAATAAGTATATCACGAAAACATTTCGCGCCCAATGGCAGATATATCATTGAGCTCCAAAAGAATCCGTGATAGATTCTACGCAGCGACGATGGCGATTCAAAGAATTTTCAAGTTTATGGACAAAACAACCATATTGTTATTAATTGCCTTGACCCCTCCTGGGGCGCGTCAGCATCTCTTGCATTACTGTGCTTTGTTGACGTTTCAATAGCGTATAGATTTCGGATAGTGCAGTTGTTAGCATGCGCCTTCTATCCATGTCGTCGTTTACTGACGAGCTTGGAGCGCTATGGGAGTTTTAATAATACCCACAGGCAGTTTTTTGAAATGTATATGTCTTATCGCTTGCCGTCACGCAATATGTCGAGATTTTGTTAAGGGAAGTGCAGCTCCGTTAGTTTTCACCCCACGAAAATCGGTCACCAAAGCTCTCAATTTATCTCATCAACTCGTGCTGCCAAAATCTACCTTACCGGACCTCATCAAATTGAATTGAATTTTTGTATAATCACAAAACCAGTGCCGTTCTGCCCAATTCTCATCACAGTCACTTCATGTACCACCGGCGACGTACGTCCAGTTTCTCTTAAAAATTTGAATGTTATGCAAAACAAGTGCCATTCCATTCGTTTCTTAAAATTTAACACCCCGAAAACCACTGTGGTTGGCGATGACAAACACACTATCAAAGTACACAGTCGGGTCCAGCTTTACGTTGAATTTAGTCCCCGTATCCATTTACCTAGTAGCTCATCATCAGTAAACGGATGACGAGCATCTAACAGTGCATGCAGATAGATCGGTACATGGATATGTCTTAGGCGAAATTCACACACACGACACCGCGCTGCACGACTGCTTGAAATTTCAGTCGAGATGCACAGCATCAAATGGGCGGATTCAAACTCATCGCTCAGCATGCGATACGATCGACTATGCTTGGCTATTGTGCGTGGCTGCGTCGGAGCTGAAAATGTAGCTAATCTGAATATCGCCTTATGGCTATCGAATATGTGGAACATGTTTTGTCGAAGATATCGACGTAGGTTTTATCAATATCCCAGTATCGTTAATTATACTAAGTGAAATCATTCGGCAAAACATGTTCCACGCACTCGGTAGCCATAAGACATATCCATGTACCGAATCTGCATGCAGGGTAGATACTTTCGAAAAATTTCTATACTGATTGTCCCGTTTCAGATGGTAAATACTTTAATGGTACACCCAGTGATGAAAAAATCGCCGCACTTTGAAATTCTTCAAAAGTCGTAGTGAGTCCTTAATAACCTTCCTAGAAATCGTTATGGTATGTTCAATAGTACTTTGTAGAATGGGTATAAATAGCTCTGTCAACATTATTATGGTCCTCATTTGTTTTCAAAGATCTAGTGGGTAAAGTTTAAAAACATGACCGATACCAAGAAATTGTGTATTGAACAAAAGGCGAGAATTGTGGCGTTAAAAGGAGTGAATAAAATGTCAAATCGAGAAATTGCGCGAGTAATGGCCTGCAACGAGTCAACAGTGCGAAGATTTTTAAAAAGTTATTCCAACAGTGGAAATAGTCCTTAAATCGTTATAATGGTAAGAAAAAATCAGCTGAAGATATTCGGAAGAAATTATTATATAAATGAAATGACAAAACTCTAAAGAATGCAAATACAAAAATATATCTAATCTTCCACTCAAACATATCTTGGAACAAAGGAATTGAAAAAGGTGAGTGCGGCAATTTTTTTGTCACTGGGTGTAGATTGAACTGTTATTATTGTAAAATTGACACTTGACATGGACACTCTACCTTTAACCGTTATAGAGTTATAACATTTTATTGACTCGTCGGGGATAGAACCCATGTTCCCCAGACAAACCATCGTAGACTGCTGACCGAAACTCCACGGATATCGAGCGTATCAAGAAATGCTTATTAAAGTTCAAACAAAAAACATTTGCCAGCTTCAGGAATAACAAAAATAAATAATAATAAGAATAGGAATTTAAATTTTCTCCTTTGCAAAAATACACATCGATTCGGAGAATACATCTGCAACCAGTTACAGAAGGCTTTGGTACATAGGGAAAAAATCGGTACTACCTTTTTAATCGAAGCATTGTATTAGACCTTACTTTAAAAATTTTTTTTATTCTATTGTAATACTACTATTGTAGAATATTGATACAATTAATATTTTTAGGGTTTAAATATAATGCAAATATAAAAAGAAATATTAAATGCATTCCGTATTAAATTTTAATATTTTTGGTTTTATATTTAGTGCTCGTGCTTTCGTCGCATGAACAAACCCGACTTAGCTAAGCTATTAGACTTTAATAGAGAGTGGCGGCCGGTAGCTCAGTGCGTTGAGGCGTCAGTCTGAAGTATCAGCATAGTCACGGGTTCAAGCCACGTCCATGGGCAACAACAAAACGGCTTTAATTATTTATCAAATCATAAAATAAATAGGTAATACACAAAACATATTACAATGAATCACACAAAATAATATAATTTAATAGTAAATCCATTAAAATGAAATCTGCGGAAATATTGGAAAGCATTCGACTATTTAAAAAGTAACAGAGCCCTTATTACAGTTTAATCCGCCTCTGTCTTATTATTAAATTATAAAAGTAAATATTTTCGATATTAAAATTTTAGTATTTTCGTGTTATTTAAAATATAGTATAATACAGTCATTTCCACAAGAGCGTATACTTTGTAACTTTTTAATGCACCATTTCTCAAAGAGTGGTGGGGGACTTTTAGTTACCTGCATTTTTCCTCTTTTTCGCATTGTATAAATTTGGTCATTCTAAGTTCAAGTAGGAGAGTGATAAGACGTCAAGTGAAATGAGTGCGATTTACAAAAAACGATTCGAAGCTGTGTTTTTAGTAAGTCATCCGAAAGGACCAAAAATGACACCTGCATCGGCCGGAAAGTACCTGAAAGTTTCGACACAGTTTGTGAATAAGTGGATAAAGCGTTTTAAAGATACTGGAAATGTAGACGATCTACCTGGTAGGGGTAAAAACCGAAGCACTTCAAAAACCCAGGATAAGGCCATCATTGATATTTTTAAGAAAAATCCGTCCGTTACTACCTTAGTGCAAGCAAAGGAAATGTTATCGAAGAAGAATATTTACGTGTCCTTGAATACGATTCGGCGAAGATTACAAGAGGAAAACATCAAAACCAGGTATGCCTTAATGAAACCATTACTTACCGAAAACCAGAAGCGAAGACGTGTAGAGTGGGCTAAGGAAAACATCGATCGTGATTGGGACAACGTGATCTTTACGGATGAATCAAGTTTTGCTGTAAATACGTTCAGGAGACGAGTGTGGTCACAAAAAGGAGAAGCTGTCGTGAACCGAACCGTTAAACACCCTGTGAAGGTCCATGTTTATGGATGCTTTTCTGCACGCGGTTTCGGAAAATTAATAACGTTTACCGGAATTCTAACTGCTGAAAGGATGATCATTTTGTACAAGAAAGGATTATTGAAGTCTGCTAGGATGCTATATGGCAACGACAACACCGATTGGTTTCTACGATCCGAAACATAGAAGCCGGTTGTGTACACGCTGGAAAGAAGAAAATAACATTCAAGTACTTGATTGGCCTTCGCAATCGCCGGATGCCAATCCTATTGAAAATGTTTGGGGATTAATGAAGCAGAAGCTTCAAGGAGCTTCAAAATCAATCAATCAATTTGGAATAACTTATCGACAGACTACGCGGAAAAATTGGCCGAAAGTTGTCACCGAAGATGCCAGTCAATAATCAATAGTGACGGCGATTGGACCATGTATTAAATATAATTGCGAAAATGTATTTTGTATTTACTTTCAATAAAAAATAAAATTTCTTACTTGTAACACTTTGTGTTTATTTTGTGAGGTATACGGTCTTGTGGAAATGACTGTAAATAAATATCTAATCTTGCCTCACTAATAATTAAGTACATCAGTTTATTACATTTGTTTTAAATAAACAGTATGTATTGAAATTTAATTCATTTTTCGATCGGACTTTTATGTAACCCTAAAAATATTGGAATTGAATCCAAAATTTTTGTGTGTGTAGTGTCACTCATTACACTTCTTCGAACAACCATACATACTTCCAAAAATCCTATTTAGGCGTGGTTGCTCGTATGTGGCCACAACTCTACAATGGAAAAAATAAATTTGTAAAAAAATACGCACAATTGACACGTTCTTAACCGGCAATGTCTTCGCATGAATAAGACACAGTAATAACAAAGACGGAATAATTTTTTTTATCCATTTCAAAAGATCTGTTTTCCTGCATTTGGTTGTACAACCATTTTCCTTTCATAGGAATGTACGGAAAATTCCCGTGTTTTGTATGTTTCTATGAAAGGAAAATGGTTGTTGATCAAACAGGTGTTGTGAATGTCACCCAATGTATCAAGTTACTAAACTTCCATGAAATGAAAATGGCAGCTTATCAATGAGATATTCAATGAAGTGGCAGGTTAGCTAACGAATTTGTTACCTGTCATCGTACCAATGATTGTAAAATTTGTCGCCCTTTTGGAACACATTCCCGGAAGAAGAATTTAAATTGGATAATAATTAGTATTCCATTCTGACCTATTTTGAACTTAAGATAATAATAAAATAATCTTGTAAAAAATGGAATAGTACACGGAAAAAAGCCAAAATAAGTTTCCTATAAAATAGAGCGTCATGAATTCCGAACAGCAGAGACGAATTAACATTAAGAGCCCGCGCAGACCGCAAACTTTTTAGTTCGCAGAAAAACTAAATAGTTTAGTCAGAAAAATAGAACAACAAACAGCAAACTAAGCTATTTAGTAATCGCTGTGTGAGTAGTCTCATAAAACACTGTGTGTTCTATTTTTCTGACTAAACTATTTAGTTTTTCTGCGGATTAAAAAGTTTGCCGTCTGCGCGGGCTCTAACTTGACCTCCCTTTTAATGGCCTATGTGTGATGTGTCACTCACGTCGGCCTCTTTAATCTCAGTTGAGCTGTGAAGAATATTCTCAGATTAAAATTTTTCACATTTAAGTAATAATTAGTGAAATCAAATTTCAAATTAAATTTTTTATTAAATTTAAACTAATGTTTTTTTTCTTTTCTCTTTGCAGGTATGTAATTGTTTTTCAATGCGTGGAATGTCTTTAGACGTTTGTTTGTTTTGTTAACAGGTAATATTGTAAAAATAGCCACAAATTTATTTACCAATAGAATGAGAAAAACGTTATAGCGTTTCGATTGAGTAAGGCAGGTTGAAGTGCCGTCTAGCGAAAATTAGCGCATCGCAACCTAAAAAAATAACAAAAGCACACATTCAGAGATTTATTCGAATTCTTTTTATTGAATATTATTGATGTACGAGTATATAAATTCATAACTGTCAAATAGCCGCCTGCGATTCGATTCTGGGGATGTAATTTGTAACCATTTTGTTGCACATTTCGGATCATAATTTATGTTGTCTTAACCATTTCAGAAGCATGGGCGCGTCAACATCTCATCAATGTCTTGTTGACGTATCGGTAGCATATAAATTTCGGATGGTGCAGTTGCATACACCTCCTGTCCGTATAGCCTGTCTTTTACTGATAAGCTTGAAAGGCTGTGGGAGCTCTAATACAATATATAGTACCCACAGGATTTTTTTTTTAACGCACCGGGGAAATAAATCTCTGATCTCTAGATACAAGCTTCGTAAAGTGGCGACCAAGACCTCACGACTACCGAGTGCGTCTGATTATAACTTGGCGGATATGTTGGTTTTTAGCCTGGCATTACAAACTGCGTTTTTCTGCGGGAATAGCAATCCCGTAAAAAATGCATTATCGCATAAAAAGAGGAATGCGTACCTTTAAATGGAACGCTTTACACTTATGCGTTACGAAAACATTGAAATTTCCTGCCGCAACTGAACAGCGCGCTTGAATAGTTATGGCCGGCACTGTCACTAACTGGAAAATGCGAAGAGAAACAATTGCGAAACCATCGAGTTGCCCGGTTATTAGAGGCTTAGTTTGAAAAATAACTGAAAAATATGTTTCCGTGTCCGGCTATAGGAGCGTCCGGTTAAGGGAGCCTAATTTGTTTGAAGACAAGCAAAAACCAGCTAGCCTTCGGCTAGCTTGCCGAAGGTATGATACCCTTCACCTTCGTTATGACTTATAGTGCATTTGTTACTTTGAAATTAGTAGTAAAACTTGTTCCGATTTCACTGTTGCTATGAGAGGTATATGAAATAGTGGGGCGATTTCAACCAAATGTAGGAACGTGATTTTGCAGCCAATACTTGCTTACAAAAACTTGCTTTTGGAACGATCGTTCCTATGACAGCTGTATGATAGAGTATTCCGATTTTAACCAAATTCGAAAATATGATTTAGCTAAAGATAATATTGGTTAGTGTAGTAGTAGTTTAAAAGATATCTTTAGAAATAAAAAAGTTTGAACCGGTTGTTCCTATGGCAGCTATACGACGTAGTGGTCCGATTCCGTTGGTTCCGACATATTTTCTTTGTCCGGTTATGGGAGGTGTCCGTACAGAGAGCGCACACTGTATACGGATCATATCATGTATCCGTAAATGAATTCCGCATTGAATAATTTGTCAAATAAGCAGACTATGTTGTTTTTGACGCATACTGTAATCGTTCACTACAATAAATTTGTCTATTCAAATACCAGTTCGGCTCGGACGGTTTTTTGGATGTTCGAACCCGCCGCAACCCAAACCAAAACTACAATACAGGGTCAGCAAAGGTAGTCGCCGATCTGTCACTATACACTTATGCGGAGCAGGGTGGTGGCGCGGTGGATTGGTACGCACGTCTATGACATGCATTACAATCTTGTACTCGTGTCAAGGTTTCACTCGAATTCAGGATTGGATGGAGCTTTGGTTAGTCAGGCATGTTCAGTGCTGAGATTTCTTGGTCGGAAATGATTGATATTTATCATTCTCTGGGAGTATGCGTGAATATGTCTCAATGTAATATTTCAGAGGTCAGCTTTAAGCCGATGGTTAGAGCGTCGATTTACATACCAAGCGAGAGTTCGCAGTTCGATTTCTGTCACGAACATATTCAAACAGTTGCTTTTCTCGACGGTGCTCAGTCGACTCAGCGACTCAGATTTTTTTATTTTTATGCCTCTAAAAGCCACATCCCTTGACATTGAGCAGTTCACTTCCAATCTTCACTATTGTCATATTTGAAACAAAAGATGTTTTGCTCATTACCCCCCACACTCGTAACTGCAATTATATAATTCATTACACTCATATACTCGTATAATTTATATCTCAAGAGCTGTGGAATGCAAAATGGCATTGTTTGCTCGTTACTTGGTGATAATGCATTATTTTATACAATACTACGGATATACTCGTACATGAGTAGTATATTATATAAAATGCAGTCTAGCTCGTAAACAAGCACACAACAGAATAATTCTTGTTTAAATAAAACGCATACTCGTACACATACTTGGGTGCAATTTTGAATGCATTGCACTCTTATTTTGCATTTAACGAAATAATAAAACAAAAGCCTCCACTAGTTTTGCGATTTGCATGAACGATGAAACGTTTTTGTTTTCAAGGCAGCTCAGGTCAAATTTTGAAAGTATCATGACATTAGTAATACAGTTATTGAACTCATATCTTCATAATCGAAAGTTTACTAGGAGGTTCCAGTCAGATGTTCACGGCATTAAGCCCTTCCAGTCCAAGGTCCACACCATTAGGTCCTGATTCTAAATAATGTGTCCAAACGTAAGTTTATATTCTCTTGCGGATAAATGGAATCATTTTTCGAAATATGGCAAATAGTTGGTGCAAATGCAGGCGGCCAAGGCCCGACGTCGGGCTGTTGTGCCACGATGATGATGATGGTGCAAATGGTGCATTTGTCACTTTGAAATTAGTAGTAAAACTTGTTCCTATGAGAGGTATATGAAAAAGTTCGCCGATGACAATCAAATTTAAGAACGTGATTTGGCAGTCAATATGTTCGAATATTATGAAATTTGGTAAAGATACCTAATGAAATAAAAAAGTTTTTCTAACAAAAACTTGCTTTTGGAACGGTTGTTCCTATGACAGCTATATGATAGAGTAGTCCAATTTCAACCAAATTAGGGAATGTGGGTAGGATATCACACCTTCGGCAGCTTGTTTTTCATGCGTTTGTTGTTGGATTCATCGGCTCATCAACTGCGGATGAGTACTCGTCGGGACCCGTTGTCAGCTAACAAGTTACGCGTTGTCGTAAACTCGTTTGCTGTTGACAGAGGACGGGTATCGTAGATTAGACTCGCTCGACGGGCTTACGCGCCTCATGTATTAGAACTTTAAGGCTGTCTTAAACTACCTTGGGGCTTTTTTCAGTCCTACGTAGAAATTAGTCGAAAAGTGTCGAAAATACCTGAAAATATCCGGCGATCAATGTGGGTTGTGATTTTATCTCGTCGATGAAACAAAAAAAAACAGACAAATGAAACGAAACCTTTTTATGCCTTTACCCTAAGGTTACACTACAGCTTTTCTATCTTATATCAATAAAAATTAACGGTAGAAAATAGTCGAAAATAGAATGTCCGAAGATAGTAGGCGCCCAATGTGGGCTTTGTAGATTTTTCATTAAAACCGAAATGAAAATCGAATAACCGCATCGTGCAGTTAGTTACACCGCACAAAACCGAAATCTTTTTAAATCTAACCTTATGATTTTCAAAATGTAAGGCCGGCCATACAAGTACAGGTAGAACTGAACAGGGCTGGAAACCTATCCATGTCTGGACGCCTACACACACTACGATAGACCTGTACATACCTCGCATACCTCGAGGTATTCCTGAACGTATATGCCCGGATTAACACTTTGTTTCACCAGTCAGCAGATCTTGCGGCCCTACATAATGCTAGGCGTACCCTTGGTCAGATCGTACCTATTTGCTGTACCAACCAATTAGATAGATATTAGATCTCAATTAGAATTTTCGACCAAATTTTCATGTCGCTAACTGTATTCTATCGGGAGTTATCGTGCCGTTTTTTCTTTTAAGGGAATCAATATATATACCCTATATTATTTTATGGTCTAGAGTATAATATACCATTTTATAGTCTAAGGTATGATATATCGCTTTGTAGGAAATCTTATATACTTTGATTCGGTTTTGGTGCATTTTTTTGTAGGATTCTTAGTTTTTAAATTAATCAAGGAAAACTGGAAAAAAGAGGACTTTTGACCTCCTTTCCCCTACTCTTCCGGACCCTCTATCATCGGGAACTTTCGAGCACATATTCTATAATTGTGCCAAATTTCAAAATTACACGATCTATTTTTCCTATTTTTCGCTCCTAGCTTGGACTACGAGACACATTCAAAATTATGAACGATGAAGGCAAGGTAGCTATTTAGAAAACACGATGAATATCAAAACAGTGAAAGCACGGGTCGGGTGCAGACGGGTGCACTGAAGATTAATAAACTCGAAAAAATTCTACCTTCTTTTTATGGCTTAAGAAATATAAGTCAACTCCCATTATTTCAATCATTTCCCGAATTGTATACCCTCGATTATCATTTTAATTGCATAATTTGTATGCATATATACGGATTTTAATTAAATTTAATTGCACGATGCAAATTAATTCCGCATTGAATATTACTTCAAATTAGCAAATAATGTTCTTTTTTTGACACACGCCGTTCACACGTCGTTCAGTATAATAACTTGTCTATTCAATATTGAAATAGCGGTCAGACTTGGCGACTACCTACCTACCCTATATCGAAGTTGTTGTTTGGGTTGGCGTCGGGCTCGTTGCTCAAAATACCTGACCCGACGCCAACCCAAACAACAACTACAATATAGGGTCAGCGAAGTTAGTCGCTGAGCTGTATCTATACACTCATGCGGAGCGGAGTGGCGGCAGTAGTGAATGACTTGCTTCACTACTTCGCTGGAGTGAAAATTATATGAATATGGTTCGCGTATCAGTGGTTGATACCCGACCAATTCCGCGAATTGGTATGTATGTACGTCTATGCTTAATGGGTTGATTGACCACTTTGTTTTTCTGTGTGGCACAAAACACGAGCTTTTGTGTTACCCGGATATCTAGATACTGAAAAAATACATGTTTGCATTTTTTTTTTAATTTTATCAGTTAATACCACAAAATCGCATCAATAATTTATTGCAACCGAACTCAATCGTTTAATCATACAGTGGAATCTTTAAGAACCACAACCATAATCCCGCTTTAACCCGACCACTGCACATTTGCTTGACTGTACTTAAAGAGACTAAATTAATTATTGCACTTATCACTGACATGGTTTCTGATAATGTTTTCGCTTTGGATCACTTACGAAAATGATGATGTTTACGAAGACGATTTAAGTGACTGACAAAATGGATAGGCTTGATCGCCTCCGAGCAGAAAGAGAATGTTTGGTTTACGAGATGAGGGTTGATGGCTGTCACAGTGACCTTCTTTGTCACTTTATTCATTCTTTCTTACATTATTAATATTTGTTCCGCTGCTTATGTCCATTTTAACGATGGAGACTTGTTGTCTCGTATTCAGAGCAGAGTGCATACTCATATTTAGTTAAGTCAAGTTTGTAAAGTTTTCTAGTGGCTCCGTGCAGTCTTTATCGCGTTGGACGTCATTATTACTTTATAATTATTATTCCAACGAGTCGCTATTGTTGTGTTGTGGAATACGAATTGATGAAACTTGTGGAGTTTAATTGCAGATCCACTAGTACGAAACGAACTGGTACTAGAGCTGAGAATGTTGACTATGGGTTGATTATAATACATAGATATGAGTTTTACTGTAGCTCAACGAGTTTCAGTTTATTACGTACGAGTAGTTAGCTAATCTGGTTTTCTACTCAAGAGAATTGTATACATTCAATTGCGGAACGATTAAATAATCTCTCGGCTTATACAACAGCAGATTCTGCATTTAAATGATTTTTAATTAAAATGAGAGTTTCTGTTTAATTGTTTTAATTGATATGGTTGATATTATGTGGCTTAAAAGAATTTTTCTATTCACTGTTGAAGTAGTATTAGAGAACGTCTGATTTAGGTATTTATAATTTTCGGTCGATTTGCAAGTCGGATAGAACATTGCACAAATTGCGGTTGCATTTTCTCCACCTTCAAGTATAATCGAAAGTAATTACAATACTTAAAATATCTGCATGATTGGGCCCTCGATCACAGAGAGCTTATATACATGTTTTGAATCCTTGATTTTTTTGTAACTGTGCTCACGAACCGAATCCTGCTAACGCTTTCTGAGGCATTTGGCTAACATTCTACCTTGATCTGTTAAATAGATTGTACTTTTGGAATTGAGTTTTGGTTCATTCGAATGTTAATTGCCTTGACCCTCCAAGGACATGGGCGCGTCAACATCTCCTGCATTTCTATGCTTTACTTACGTTTCGATCGCATATCTACTTTTCGGACGTGCAGTTGCTAGCATGCACCTACGAGTACTATCCGCGATGTCTTTATACTGATAAGCTCGGAGCGCAGTGGAAGTTCTATTAGTACCCACAAGTAGTTTTTATTCGCGCCAAGGATCGAACCTCCATTCTCTAGCTAGATCGTAGAGCGTTGCTATGCATCTTTCGAAATTTTATGAAGTGAGGCCTCATATTCCATACAGCTTGCAATTCTCTTTTCCGATTGACTACATATTGCTTTTCGACTTTCGGGTGCGTTATGCTATCTTTGGATTTGGATTATATCGACAGGCGTTGATCTACCTGTACGACATGGAATCAATGTAAACTTCGTTATATTCCGCTTCTTTACTTAAATGGAGGAAAAAATACAACACTGCCAGGAAATATATTACATGCGTACCATACACAGATTCTCCGTAAATTTTACATTCAACTGTATCCGATTTTTTTTCTGTTGTCTATAACAATGTGTCCAAGATTAGAAATGGATTAGAGGAAATGTGACACCTGTCCGATGAACTGTTGACCGCTTGGATCGAAAGTCATTGCACTGAGAACGTGTAATGAGGTGAAATGTGTTAGAATTAAGAGGAATTTTTTAAACGTCGATTGCCTCTCCAATTTTTTTTTCTAAATTTTTCATTTCTTTTTTCTGGTCTTATAAAAATTATCACAATGAACAAAAAAAAAAAAAACAAAAAAATTCAAAGGATTCGCATTTTGAATCAAATTCCTGACGTGCAGATCTGCTTGAGATCAGACTATTATATAGGTACATGATCACGGATGTTTGCTTCGGCAGAAAATTTTTAGCCCAGACCGCTCTGAATGGGAAAATGGCACGCACAGTCTCATCTCACCTGGCTGGGTTGTCACATGATATGAGCTAGAGATATTCGCTGCGTACTTAAGACTCAAGCGCTGATAAGAGCTTAGTGATGCATAGTAATTTGTTCTAGAAACGCTTGTGATGAGCTAAGGGATTTCACTTTTAGGCAGCATAAAATTTTTGCGCTTTACTGGCTCAGCATGTATTTGTGGATTGTCGAATCCGTCGCAACTTGGGTTCACTGCGGAAACCAATGATAACTTTTAGTGCGCACGAATTGTGTGATATTCCCCTATCTCGCTGGATGTCCATCAGTCTCAAATGTCAAACTGAGCACTGAATTTAACAAATGAGACAGCAAGTCGTCCCTAGAACACAAAATAATCACAATTTGCTGCTCAGCGATTATACTAAGCGCCATTTTGTTGCTAACCAACAGCCAAACTAACTAAATCCCTCGAATTACGCAAAAGACTATGGCAGAATGTCGCTCAATGCTTGCGGAGATGAGTGCGATTTAGTTTAGGATTTATTATGTTGGATTCTGGGTTACAGTGGTTTGGCTGATAACTGTAGATCAGGCGAGCTCGCTAGGCAGGGTACAACAAGCAGTGCTGCACAAATTCGTCGACACAGATTGGATTCTAGTTGCTCCGCTTTACTATAGCCACTGAAAAGGCAAAATATCAAAGCTTTTGTGGCAGTCATCGCTGGGTAATACATAGTTGGGGGAGCATTCTATGAGGGACATCCCTTATAATGACTATTGTAGAAGCTGCGGTGACGAAAACAAGGAGGAGTATATTTTTTATCTTCTCTTCATTTATTCTGCTCTGTCAAGAAGCAGGATGACATTTAAGAGATCCCACTTCCTCACTGAACTGGACGACTTAGCTAATATTGATAGTGCCAAGCTCCATTTTTGTTATGGGAAGCTCTGTCTGGTACAATGGTTAAGTTTATTGGGTGATGCGTCTCTAGGGGTAACAAAAGGAACCCTATTGCAGTCCATGTATACTGTGCAGCAGCCCTTAAACCTAACCTTAACATGGTTCATAGTTGTGAAAGTTCATTATTGCATCTCTCTCAAGTGCCCTAACCTCTTATGGGACATAGCGCGTCCACTGTTCCATGTGGCCCAGTTGACGTTTAGTCGGCATAAACTGGTTTCGGAAAATGCAGTTGCCAGCATGCACTTCCATTACTGCATGCTTCCCTCCAATAAGGAACGCGTCTACGCTTTCAACATACCTCTTGAGGATCGAAAGCTGAACGTGTGGTTATACCCTCTCTAGGTAACACACAAAGACGGGCCCCTCCAAACTTAATTACTAGATCCGCCACTGTGAACAGTTACCAAATTAAACCGAAGAAAAGAATTTTTGAACTTCACCCTGAAGGTAAAAACCTTCTAGTAGCGTTAGTACAAGTACAAGTTAGTACTAACTTTTTATTCAACTGCTATACATATTAAAATATTATTTTATAAAAATAAATTGACCATAATTTGCCCTCTTTGGGGACCCTCTCTTAATGTTGGTTTATAACTATGATTCGATTTCTCCAGTGAGTATTTGTATGTTTTAATATTACTGACAAATTTCGTGCTTATAGCTGCAAGTTATCACAGTTAAAACTAGTTTTTTTCTGCAAAATGTCATTTTTGAACCACTGTGGGGCGTGGTGTTGGCAGCAGAATTGGGGTCTGTTTTCTTGCACTCCTTGTTTTTCTCACTGTGCGGCCCGCCTAAAGATACTTCTTTTGAAAGAGGCCCATTGTCCCAAAAAGTTATCGACCGCTGCATAAGACGATAAGCCGGTGAGTGGGTGAGCACACTATGCTTTCAGCATGGGTCCTGAGCTCACCAAAGTACAGAGTTCAATCAGCGCTTTTACACAGATAAGTCTGTGAGTCATTTACTGGCTAATGGACTTGTCGAACGATGACTTCCACATGGGCTCTACTAGAGACTCAGAAACTCACCCACCGATCAATGGCTTTAAAATGGGCTCTACTGAAAATCAGTAGCGAGGATTTAATGTTTTTATTGTTTGACCCATATCAGCCGATGGTTTTTAACGTGGGCAAAACTAGTGTTGCACACAGCGGGTCGATGAGTCCGACTCACGGGCCAACCGTGTGAAAACCTCTATTTGATCCTATGTTAAATACATCAGTTGATGAGTTGGCTAAAATTAAATGCTGCTACTCCTTTTGAGAGTCTGAAGACCTTTAAACTGTCTGTGGAAACATTTCTAAATAAAGAAGAAGAAAAAAAGAACAGCGCTATTAACATGCAAACATTTAAATTCGGCATTGTAAAATCCTTGACCATGAATACGGGACTAGTTATTTTTGGACAAACTCACTAAAGCTTACCTGCTGCTCGAGACATGATTTGATCGTTGTCCACGTCAATCAGATATGTTTTTTCTGGTTCCCATCAGCAACAACCACAAATTAAATATAAGCTGCTTACAACCAGTTAGCTTAATACTTAGATCTGCATCTGACGAAGATTTATTACGCTGAAGGTGGTTTTGCAAATTCAAATACTGTATGCTTGCACACTGGTTTGAACTGCAATAGATACATGTATCTAGACAAGATGACGTATTTACACAAAAAAGATATTTTTTTTTGCTAGGCAGAATAACTTGTAACTCGTTAGAGGAGCGAATTTACTATACTATTGGCTAACTAGTTTACCTTGTACTATAGAGAAAACCTCGCCAGACAAATTGTCGACTTTTGTTGAATGTTGGGGAAAAAAAGACATGGACTTGGATGGTCGCGTATTCAATGGGGTATTAGTATTAACATTACATGTATACGAGTACCTATACATGCTGGGCTTAGATTCAAAGAACTTATTGTTCGAAATGGGTACGTAACGAAACATCCGCGATATTAAATATCGGAGCTTATGGATATATGTATACGTGGAAATGGACTTCCTAGAGAGAAAAAGTGTCACGTGAATGTAAGTGCAATCCCTCTTGACCATTCACCTCAAAAGTGGGGGGTACATCGGAGTTTACTGATTTTCCTAACGCGAATAGATGGTTGAAAAATTACTGCCTGAAGTGATTTTTCCGATGGATGAATCAAATTATCAGGATACTAGTAAAGTAATCATGGAAGACCTGCATCTTTTATTATATTTTAGTATTATCGTACTTTCTTAACAAAAATAATATTGTATAAATTATTGATTTGAGCATTTTCATGTGAAGATCCATTGATCCTTTATTTCCTCCTTTTTCATCTTTTTCAACTTATCCAACTTCCGCACTCATTTCAATCAAACAAACTATTTTCCCCGATCTGTTAATGCAAAACACGGAGAATGTTCAACAATGAAAATTTATTAGCTAGTACGACACTGTATTACATTGTACTCGTATAAAGTATGTACCAGGTACTCGTAGCTTTTTGAAATTTACAATTTTATTAGCACCTCAGATTAAAATTTAATTGACATTCAGTGAGGTGAAAGTGCGGTCCTAGTCAATGAGTAATCGTAACATTGAAAGACACTGCATCCGGAGACATTGTAAGTGAAAATTGTTGTTCAGGGTATTATAAAAGACTTATTTACGATAGTGCTAATAATCATAAAAAAAATAGCAATTCAGTGCTGTTTGCATTCTTAACTGAAATTTCTAGTCCAAGTAGATGTCGGGGATAATGCATGTTTACAGTGGTTTCGTTAATGCACATTTGAGTAGAGAACGTGACTACTGAATTGGATTTTTGGATGGGTATTGATTTCTGTATTAGGCTCAATTTACATTGCCGCATGAACCGGATGAGGCGCATTAGCAAACCACATTGGCGACCAACAACAAAGTAAATGGTTGTGACGCGAGAGCATGCGGTTCATCCGGCTCATGCGTCCAATTTAAATTAAGCCTTCAAATAATTGGGTTTCCAGTTGCAATGTTTTATTGGCTCAGGTAATAACATATTATGGGTACTCGTATCCTAGAAATAGTGAAAACGTTTCAAAGAAATTAATTCGGTTGATGAAAATAGAGTAATAACCAATAAAGTGAAATTTGCGTGAAAAAATGGGCAAAAGTTCGTGCGGAAATCAAAAGCAATATATTTTGGTTTGGCGCAATAAAATCTAACTACTTCCGGAATAGGTGAAAGACTGGATATTCCTCAGCGTCCTATGAGCATAGTCCTTGAAGAAGTTTTGATAAATGGGAAATGAATTAATTTCTTTGAAAAGTTTTCACTATTTGAGACAGGATACACATAATTTTTTATTACCTGAGCCAATAAAACATTGGAACTGTAATTACTTTCAAGGATTTCAGCGAATGAGGGAATAAATTGGTTTGAGCAACTTTTTTTCCAGCACTGTATTTTGTATCCCACATTCAGTGTGGTGTAGAATTACTGGCAAATTATTAGGAAGGGTCATTGTGATAAAACATAGAACGGTTTCATAGCGCATGCTCGTTACTACCATTCCTCACAATTGATTGCGGCGATTACAAACTTGTTTAGATACGTTTTTTGACATTTAGACTAATCAAATTAGACAGTCCCTGTATGAGGAGGTGGAAATAATTTTCCTGTCGATGAAAGTCATATCATCGTGCCGGGAAAACTCCCCCGACCGTGCCAGCTCGAGCAACGCGTCACAAACTCTGCTCAGACCTTAGGAGAGTTGGAAGAAGCCCTAAAGGACGAAAATTCCCCAAAATGATTCAGGCATCTGATAATAATCATGCCTAGGCGAATTGAAGCTGTTATTCGAGCTCGTGGTGGCAATACGCGCTACTAAGCAGCCGATGAAGCAGAAGAAAATGAGAAAACATTAAAAAAAAGATAAAAGAAATCATGAAATATTGCTGGATGTTGGTTTTTTGAAGAGTTTGTAAAATTTGTATGAAATATACCGTATACCGTATTTTAGAATTTAGGTGTACAACTTTGCTTCCACCGTTTTCCGACAGACGGCTGCATCGGTGAGCGCTGGTCAAAATACGTAGTTCAAAAGTGTCACAAAGTGAGTTTCGACGTCTGTCAACGTATTGACATCCCCGCATTAGTAAAAGTTGTTCGTATTTTTAATAAGATTCGCGATTTAAAATGTCTGTTTTCGAGCCAAGTTCTCGTCATTTGCGGGAAGTTTTGATCTTCTGCTTCTACTATATTTGAAAAAAAAAAAACTGCAGCTGAGGCTCATCGAATGCTCTCAGTTACTTACGGTGAGGTTGCTCTGAGTGACAGAACATGTCGTGAGTGGTTTCAACGTTTTAAAAGTGGCGATTTCAATGTCGAGGACAAGCATGGTGGTGGGAGAGAAAATATTTTCAAAGACGACGAATTGGAGGAAGCAGTCCTCGGTGAAGATTCGTGCCAAACGCAAAAAGCATTAGCTGAATCACTGGGAGTGACTCAGCAAAGGCAAACCATCTCGAAACGCTTCAAGGCCATGGGCACGATTCAGAAACCAGGAAATTGGGTTCGGTACTAGTTAAAACCGAGAGATATTGAACGGCGATTATTTGCATGCAAACAACTGCTTCAAAGGCAGAATCGGAAGGGATTTCTACATCGCATCGTAACCGGCGACGAAAAATGGGTCCGTGACGATAATCCCAAGCGCAGAAAGTCATGGAGAATGCCCGGACATGCCTCAACGTCGACGGCAAAACCGAATATTCACGGCGCCAAGGTTATGCTTTGCATTTGGTGGGACCAGCTCGTTGTGATATACTACGAGCTACTGAGATCGAAAAAAAACTATCACAGGAGATCGGTACCGAACGCAATTGATGCGTTTAAGTCGAGCATTAAAGGAAAAACGACCACAGCACCAAGAGAGACACGACAAAGTCATCCTCCAGCATTACAATGCTCGTCCACACGTCGCTAAAGTGGTCAAGACATACTTGGAAACCCTGAAATGGGAAATCTCGCCCCACCCGCCGTACTCCCCAGACATCGCTCTTTCCGACTACCATCTGTTTTGTTCCATGGCGCGGCCTGGCTGATCAGAATTTTCGCTCGTACGAGGAAGTCGAAGAATGGGTTCAATCATGGATCACGTCGAAAGACGCCTCCTTTTTCCGAGATGAAATCCGAAAATTGCCGGAGAGATGGGCGAAAGTTGTCGCTAGCGATGGACAGTACTTTGAATAATACATCTGTAAGTACTTTTTGACAATTAAGCTTTTAATTCCAGGAAAAAACGGCGGAAGCAAAGTTGTACACCCAAAAATATTTTGCACTGTTTGCTCTCCCTACACTTATATCAAAAATAGTCGCCTTGGCTTCCCTATTTTATTCAGCGAGAAGAATTTTGGACTTTTGCAAGTGGTCCTTTAATTGTTTCGCTGTGTACTCGTATATAGATGTACTGAGGCGGACGGTGGCTCATTGTGTTGAGGCGTCAGTCTGATGTCTCATGATACCGATCAGTCAGCTATGGAATCGAATCCTGTCCACGTCGTGACCATGGATGGCTTTTTCTTGACTTCCCCTGTGGTGTGGGGCGTAACAATAAGCTACAACTTTTCCGGACTTGTTTCGCAGGTATGCGGCTAAATGGGCAGAAGGTAGATGCTAGCTAACATGCATCGTCCGAAACCAGTTTATGCTAAGGAAACGTCAAGTAAGCCACTTGGGAAAAGTTGACGCGATATGTCCCACTAGGGGTTAAGGCAAATAGTAGATGTGCTCGGAGTAACTGAGATAATCAGCCCTAACGCATGGGCCCACCACAACTTAAAAAAAGTTCTCATAACCAATTTACTGACAATTTAGGCAACACAACAGGAAAAAAAAAATCATTCCATCATTCTTTGAGAAAAAAAAAATCGTTCAAGGTTTTTAAACCCAGTCACATCATTGCAAAAGTTGGTTATGTTGCGTGCCCAACAACTTTTCAATTCAATATCCAATACCAGGCACTTTTCGACCTTAAGCAAATTTTCATATTTCAGTTCTTTTCTTTCGCATATCGCAAAAAGAAACATGTGTACGTGGTCCAATGCCAAAAATCTGGCTCCATAAATCTCTTCAAACGCTAATAGGTCGCACTAGCCAGGAATGATTATGAGACTACATACTCGAATTTAGCGAAAAAATATTTAATGGTGCGAATAAATTCACCTGTACAGGTGTGTGTGCATGCTATGTAATTTGTGGTCATCAATCTTTTTATCTGAATTTTATTTTCAATTTTTTTTCTTGGTTTCGTTCATTTGATCTCCTACAAACCAATTTTGAACCTGTTTATTAGATGTATCTTATCTTACTTGCATTTGGTGGAGTGGATATGAAGTTGCGTGTATAGGCTGTCAAATGCCATTGTCGGAAATTTTGTATTCCTGAAATATGGACAATGTTTTCAGTGTAAACTGAAACGGAAGTTAATTAATCTTATATGCTTCAATGGAAGCCGGCAAGGACAAATCTGAAAATTATGCTTGGCTCACAGTAGCCTCTTCACGTTGGCCTATAATGGACCATTGCATGCCATTGTGTAGAATGTAGATTGTAGACGAACGGCCAGTGATTGCTGTAGAATTACATTGGAGCCAATTGAAGAAAAGCTTCAAGTTAAGGCCTAAATTTTTAAGTTATTTTCTTTTAGAAAGGAAGCCACTTATTTTTAGACTAGGTTAGATTAGGTGCGAGGCCTGTTGTATAAGATACAACACACATGGACCGCATTTGGGTCCGTTGTGATACTATATATATTTGGGACTCCTCATTATACCTTGGGGCGACCGGTAGCGCAGTGTGTTGAGGCATCAGTCTCATATTTGTCTACCGGCGTTTCGGGTTCGAATCCCGTCCACGACAACGTTCGTGGCCATGGATGTGCAGGAGGTGCATGCTGGCAACTGCATTCTCTGAAACCAATTTATGAACGAAACGTTAACTGGGGTATATGGAACAGTTGACGCGCTATGCCCCACAAGGGGTTAGGGCAGTAGAGTATTATACCATCCTATTCATTGAACCAGCCGGAGCTGATAATGAATCGATAAAGTTTACCAACATCAGCATTAGCTAGATGATCCATCTCAGTGAAAAAGTGGGATCCAAGAAACTCTTTGCCAGACCTGGCTCGAGGCATCTAATTATCGCTTGGCTGTCGGTCCAGATTGTTATATCTCTGGCTGCCACCACCAAGAACACATCAAGACTTCGGTAATGGCTGCAACCCCGGTTTGAAAAACAATGCAGTATTCAGGGAAACTGAAAGAGATGCTTATGTCAAGTACACCACGCCCCCACTCTCTCTTCCGTCTTGGAACCATCCGTGTGGATTTCAGTTGAAGTGGGCCGTGGAAGTGCTTTCTCTTCCCATTGATTGCGTGATGGTATCAGGCTGACGAATTTCTTCTCCAATAAGCACTCGGGAGTAGTGTAGTCAGTCGTTGCCGGAACATCAAACTTGCTCAGAATTTCAGCATGTTCTACATTTGAAACAAACCATTGATCGGTGTCACGAAGTCGAATAGCCGACTTTTGGACTAAACCCCTATTGAACATCGAGGCCACATTAAGATCGAATGTGGAAAGAATTCTCAGTCAAAAGCTGAGACAGGCAACCGACTCAATAACTTGCATCATTTTCCTTCGTCGTTGTTCTTCCATTTTCGAAAGTCCTAGCAATTGTTCGGATTTCCTGTCCGCATCAATTTGACCTTTCCCATCAAGCTCACGGTCTTCCTCTCGGTCTTGTTCCGCTGATGCCTCTTTGCAGAATTTACTGAGGCATTCGGCTGTACTTAACTCCAGTCCAGGAGCATAACGAGAAATATTTTTCGGAGGGTGTTTTCTAAAGAAAAAAATGTTCTTTATGCATTATATTTTTCGTGGAAACTTACCAGCTGTGTTGCAGAGAGGAAAAGAAAGATTAATCCCATACCTCCTCAGTATATTCAGGGCTAGCTTTGCTCTTGGTTACATTCCAGATTCCTGGAGATCGATAAAAATAGTGTCTAGTACTCTTTCTTGATATCGAAATATCCTTTGAAACATTCTTCTCCTCCATCGATTCTGCTCTTAGCGAAAAAGGAGCTGATGACACCCCCGCAATCTGGATTAAACAAAAGGATGTTACCGCATCCAGACGGCTCATCACTGGGAACATTAGCAGCAAACGTCACTCGAGGTTGTCCACAAGGAGGCATCGGAATAAATAGCTTGGTGTGGAAACCTACCGCTATGGGGTATGAGGCCAACACAAGGGTATGCTGATGACTTGGTAATAATTGTTAGGGGAAAGTTTGAGGAAGTCTTAACGAAAATCCTCCAATCAGCCCTGAACATAGTTCAAATATCAAGAATAAAGTGGAGTGGGTCATTGCGGGTCTAAATAAAAAATGATTCAACCTTGCTCTCCTCTGCCACATAAAAATAATCAGCTTCAAGCCAATTCTTTCTGTCGCTTGGTTTCGTCCACACCATGGATTCCATTCATCAGGAGCTGCCTTAACCCATGGGGAAGCAGCTCGACCAAGCCAGGTTTGCACTCTGACCCAAATCGGAATACGTCCTTGAGTGCAATGCTAACACCTTATATAGTGTGCATTACACCACATGACTGCTGATTTTCAAAAAGCTGTTTTCAGTGATCCTCACATCCCACACCACGCAGAAAAACCCACAGCACCTGCGGCGGAAATTCGCAGAGAATTTTGAAAAATAAGTGTGTACATAGACTTCAGACGACATTGGGAAAATGTGGGAGAAGTAATGTCGATGTAGGAATAAGTTTACGTGTAGTTTGTGCTAGGTTTTAGTCACACTGCGCAACTCCCTGCCAACGTGTCTTCTGCAGTTGTTGTCGTTTGCACAGGGTAGGGCAGTGCCGTGTAAACGACTACGTACTCAAACCTACGTTAGTCATACGATCATCAAATATAACTAGTACAGTATGGCTTCTTATGCAGGGACGTTGGACGCCCATTGCTCCTTGATGCAGTGTTGCTAATGACATTTCCATCCTTAATAGTCTTTGTACTAGCTTATATATAATTGAAAGCCATTCTTAATAGTATCGTAACTTCCTTAAAAAAGTTGAAGGGCGAAAAATACAAAAATGATGCCAACAGGTGACCCAGATAGCTGTAGAAGTGAAACAAAAACTTAGAGGCCTTAAAAAAAATCAAGCGATATATCAGTAAAAATCAGTACTAAGAAACAAAGAACTACCATACCATCTATTACCCAACCTAATCATCACCGGTGGAACTCAACAGCTACTTACAACCTCTCTTACATAATACCATGTAAAATTACGGCAAAGTTATCTGCCTCACCTTCCATTTACACTTAGCCTGATCCGTACACATTGGATTGGAGCAATCAAGCCAAACGTTGTAATTACAGTCAGACGTAAAATTAGTCGACTTACATTATTTCTATGTATTTGAACGAATGCCGTCATATTACAGGTTTGCCGGCCAGCTCGCGCACCGTTGCAGTAAAAGTGGTTTACACTTTAATTCGACTATTTTTTTAAATCTCGTTTGAAATCGGGCCAAATTGTAGACAGAGTAGTAAATAAGTAGCTTCAGATTGTTTCAAGTAGCTGTATAAGAGCTAAGTACAAACCAATAAAATGGGCATAGATTTTCAACATGACCTCTCCTCCCTCTTTCAGTTGATCTATACCATTTGATACGGCGGGGAATAATGATAGTCACGTCATAAAATCTAAATTCAAACTCGAAAATGCATACTAAAATTTAATTATGGTTGTGAGGAATGTGACTTAATCGCGAAGAATAATGACGACGGACAACGGTGTGAAATGGAGGCTGAGCTGCCTTCGAGCGCAAGTCAAGTCTGTTAATCACACAGGTATGCAAATTATACGAACTCGTATTTATCATGTTTTCCATGAATTCGCGTAAATGCTACGTCAGTTGATGTTACATTGTTAACATCTACTCGTGCCTATGAAGTAATGTTTTATAAAACAGATGTAAGTATACAATGTTTTTGAAGGTCGTTGTTGAGCCCAAGATCGAAATAGATTTCTTCATGTAAAGAAACATCGAATCAGTCCTTAGCCTTAGCCATTATCGTTCTCCTTCTAATCATCCATCAAGTTATAATTTCTAGAATCTATTCACTATCTTACGGGCCTGTCGCCATAGAGTAGTTCTAGTAAGAAACTCTTCGACCTAAACTGTATAAGCAAACTGCACTTTTCACACAGCAAATACCGAATATTTCAAACTATTAATTCGCTTTAAGAACAAGTTTCTTGCTTCAACTGTTAATGTAATGGAGCAATTGTTCCACAAAAGAGTCCAAAAACCGCGGCTATTATATTACAATACTTGTAGACCGATCAAAGAAACACACCTCGTTTTGAGGGTCCAAACCGATTAATGCACATTTCCAGAGAATTTAATGTTGGCGCCCAATGTGGAATCGATCACTGGTTAAATCTGGTTGCCATAGGCGCCGACTATGGAGGGGGGGGGGATATTGGATTAATATTATTAAAATTTAATTCATTTCTCATTACTCATTTCCATACCACGCTGATGATTTGTACGGTCGGGCGGGACAATCAAAACTATATGAAAAGTTGTTGTGCCCCTCTAATATTTTTTTACAGTCGGCGACTCTGTTTGTTGTAAAAATTGTAGTTGGTTTTACGGAAGGAATCCTAAATTGTGTATTGAAAAATTAAGTAGCTCGATGGGATATTCCTCTCCGCTGGGTATAAGTTTCATCGGTCCGTCTCATATATTCATATGATGGTATATGTAATGATCCATGCTGTGCGTATGTGCGTTTGTGCGTTAGTCCGAGCATTTCCCGTGGTCCCATCTTAACCAAATTCGGTATGTAGGCTCCTTGAGTGACCCTGATCTCGGAATGGTGGCAGAAACTTCGTCATCAACCGAACTAACGGTATATTCATTCAAACCAGAGTTACTCGCCTAAGTCTTTTCAACTGATAACACTTATTAGGCCATATGAATAAAAAGCAAATACTCATAGTATTTACTCACTTAGCAGATGTGCCTCTTGTTGTTATGGCTGCTGTTTTTTTGCGCGTAATCTGGTTTGGGCATAAACAGTGTTGTTGTGGCAGTCTATAAATTTAACATGTATTTGTTATTGATCTGAAGATCAAGCCTTAATTTCCATGGACTTTTTTCTCGCGCTGTGTGGCAATGGAACTTGTTCCGAGTACGTAGCGATGAATAATAATATGGCTAACAATATTAGTCGATTTTGCCATCTGTATGCAATACACAAACGGCGTTGATGATGGACTTATAAATTGTTCAAACTAGAGTTACTCGCCTTTAGTCTTTTTAAAGATCGCTCCGCCTGGCATTCCCGTAGTCCGATTTCAACCAAAGTTGGTACATAGCATTGGGTTATTATATGTACCACACGGTGATATTATGGTCCTACTGCAGGTGTGCGTCAGGACAAAAGCTGAGATCATGAAATGAAACAGAAACCAAACCTACTAAATATGCGTATCTTCTCATTCGGGGTGGCGATACCAACGCACTGGAGAACTGTTGAAAGTATTTTGAGTTCTTTAGTTAGGACTGATGCCATTTTAAGTCCTCTGGCAATGAAGTGATATCTAGTGAAGATGGGTGTCGTCTGACTGGGAGTCACGTGCCAAATGCAGCAAACTATTAATGATGGCATTTTTTTTTTTGAGTCCATTGGTCAGTCCGGGAACAGCATTTTCTTGGGCATTTGAATTGAAATAGAAATATAAACTTAGCAAACATCGGTAATTTTTGGATGGGGTGGTGATGCCAATCATCTCGAGGTAAGGTAATATAAAGCGAAGAGCACATATACGCGATCGCAATGGCGATGGCGATCACGATTGCGTTTGCGATCGCGATCACAGAAGGAAGCGAACACACCATGTTGCAATCGCGATCGCAGTCACAAAGATTTTTTTTATTTTTTTAAAATTGTATGCGAACATTGTTGTAGTCAGCATGTGACATATTATAGAAAACATAATCTTTTTTAAAAATTCAATTAACTTTTCCGTGAGATCTGCCATTTTTAATACTTGCGATCTGCGATATATTCAACCAGTTGCGTTTGATCGCAGATCGCCGACTACCCTACGATCGAACGCTGCAGATGTCCACTCTATCGCTAACAGATCGCGACAAGTATGTGCTGCTTAACTTACTAACGTGGAACGCGTTTGATCGCTATCGCGAACGCAACCGCAATTGCCATCGCGATCGCGTATGTGTGTTCTCCGCTTAAAGGACATAATCGACATAAAGGACCGAAAGATTCAAACTTAAAGTTATATCAAAGGCACACTTACTGAAGGACGTGCACCTTAACAATTAGTTCTTTGGGGACAACATTTTTCAAAGCAAATCATAGACAGCTTGAATGAAATGGATCAAAATGAAAATGGTTTTGCATGGGATGGGCCTAAAGTGCCGATGAATAGGCGTGTTTTTTTGTACTCCGGTGGAGGTTAATTGGGGTTATCCGGGTTAACTTACACACATTACACAAACAACGAGGGTATGTTGTTTGTGTAATGTGTGTAAGTTAACCTGGATAACCCCCAATTAACCTGCCCCGCAGTACGAAAAAACATGCCTATTGTATCACTTATAAAGTTACACATTTCAGTCACTCAAATTCAAGAATATTACGTATCCGGCGATATTAAATATGTTCAATTGAAATCGATTTTTGGAAAACATGAAAATAAAGCACCGTCCCAATATTAAGCGTTTGTATTCATATATTTTACATATGTACATGAATTGATAATATCTCTGACTTTCTCCAAAGACGCAATTGAATGTTATCAAATCTAATAGATTTATTGAACGCGTAACACTTCAACGTAACCTACGCTAGAATCCGAGTACATAGTTACTTGTATGTATGTACGCTCTTAATTGGCATTTTCCCATCTATTTAAATTCCTCGCAATCTTTTCGAACATATTGAAGCGTTGGTTACATTTACTGTCAATTGCTAATAAAAATGTTCGGATACAATTTTATTCAATATTTAGTAATTGCATATCTGGTTTTTTTTTCATTATTTTATTTTATTGTTTTTTGCTTTTTATTTTTATTCTTGCCGAGAAGAGTCGTTTATTTATATTAACCTTTTGAATAACATTTCAATCGTTGACTATCTGAAATAAATGTGAATTTATTGCATATGGATGGGTGTTTGAGAAATGTTTTAAGTTTGAGTATGAACGTCGATGCATATCCATATGCAAATATAGTACATAAAATATATAAAAGAAAAATTCATCGTAAGATATCGAAGATCAGTTTGAAAACTGCGTTGATTCAAATCAGATACGCAGATCCAGTTAATTGTTATTTTGCTCCACTCTCATCTACTCCCACTACACAATTGTCCTAACCCCTTGTGGGGCATAGCGCGTCAACTGTTCCATGTGACCCAGTTGACGTTTCGTTGGCATAAATTGGTTTCAGAGAATGCAGTTGCCAGCATACACCTCCTGCACATACATGGCCACGAACGTCGTCGTGGACGGGATTCAAACCCGAAACGCCGGTAGTCAAACATGAGACTGATGCCTCAACACACTGCGCTACCGGTTGCCCCGAATTTGGTTGAGATCGGACTATTCTATCATATAGCTGTCATAGGAACGACCGTTCCAAAAGCAAGTTTTTGTTAGAATTTTTTTTTTTTTTATTTCTGAAGATATCTTTACAGAATTTCACATTATTCAATCATATTGACTGCCAAATCACGTTTCTAGATTTGGTTGAAATCGGCCCACTATTGCATATACCTCTCACAGGAACAGTGAAATCGGAACAAGTTTTACTACTAATTTCAGAGTGACAAATGCACGATGAGTCACAACGCAAAGCGTGAAGGGTATCATACCTTCTGTTTTTTTTTGTTTTAAGTGAAAATGAATTTTGTGTGTTTGTCTTGCAAAAACTTTTAAACGACTGGGGTGATTGCCATAAAATTTTCCTCGGATATATTTGGGGAGCCAGAATAGATAATCAGGTGGCCCGCGACCCCATGCACTGAAACCCGATTTAACTGAACCCAAGAGTATAGCGTCATTTTGGATAACGATATTTTCCATAAGTACTTTCGGGAGGCCTTGGAGGAAATAATGTGATTCGCGACTGCAAAATGATATAGCACATACAGTAAAACCTCGATTAACCGAAACAAAGAAGTCGGCGCCATAAAAAAAATGCAGTATTGGTTTCGGGAGACCGTGGAGGAAAATGTGGTGGCTGGCAAATCCAAATACAACCCCAATTAACCGAGCAAGCGGCATTATTTCAGAAAACGATATTTTTCAGAAATACTTTCTGGAGGCAGGAGGTGCTATTGTAACGATTTTTTGTGTGAAGTGGCTTCACAGGAGGAAGAAGGTAAAGGCTTTAGTCATTTAGACCATGCCGGATACCTAAGTGTCAAAACCTGACAGGTATTCGCGAGCTTGATACCTAGCTCAGCTATCAGTAGCAATGTACGTGGTCTTGTAGGTGTCTCTGCTGCCTTGAACCTATCCGACAAAGTTTATGCTCACGATAACCCTGAAGGTGGCTCGCGAACACACAAAGACGCCGAATATAGTAAAACCGCGAACCTAAGAGGACGGCGTCATTTCGGAGACAAAAATGTGGCACGAGTAAATTCTTAGGAAGGCGGGGATGAAAGTAAAATGGTTAGCGACATACAGTAACCATACTTAAGATGTCAGCTTCTTCTCGGTTTATGAAATTTACGAATAATCCGTGAAATGATCGTGAAAAAATGCCCAAAACGACCGAAATTAGTGTCAGATTGTGAGAGTAGCGAACGCCAGATGAAAGCTAGTTGATACTAAAAAATAACCAATAGTCTTAGAAGGTTAGGATCCGGAATATATTCGTCGCCTGTCTTTCAGCAGGCTACATCCCGAAGGCATGGAGGGAGGCTAAAGTGGTCTTCCTGCCTAAACCGGGGAAGAAAGACTACACAGAGGCAAAGTCCTTCAGGCCGGTTAGCCTTACATCATTCCTGTTGAAAACAATGGAAAAGGTGTTGGTGGACTACCTGGAGAACACCACGCTAATGTATAGTCCTCTGAGTAGGTGCCAACATGCTTATAGAGCAGGCAGATCTACGGAAACCGCTCTACATGAACTTGTTAGAGTTGCAGAGAGAGAGATTAACAATGGCGGGATCGCTATGTCTACTTTTATGGATATAGAGGGTGCTTTTGATAAAATCTCCTTTACCAAACTAAGGAACGCCCTGATTGAGCGGGGGGTTGATTACATTATAATTAAGTGGATCGACTCTATGCTTAAGCAGAGGGCGGTAAATCTTAGCAGTGGATGTGACAGAATACGGAGTAAGGTAGTCCGAGGATGCCCACAAGGAGGTGTTCTTTCGCCTCTACTGTGGAACATCACCGTGGACAGTCTTCTCTGGAAGCTGGACTCGATGGGCGTACACACTGTAGGATACGCCGATGACTTGGCACTCACGGTCAGTGGAAAGTTCATGGACACAATTCTAGGTTGCATGGGACAAGCTCTCAAAGTAACCGAAGAATGGTGTAATGAGCAAGAGCTAACCATAAACGCTAGTAAATCAAACACTATGATTTTTACTCGTAAGAGGAAAGACATAGAGATAACTCCCTTACGGCTTTTTGGTTCGGAAATCAAGGTGTCCAAGGAAGTGAAGCATCTAGGAGTTACCTTAGATGCGAAACTAACTTGGAATGTTCACGTTGATGAAAAGATCCAAAAAGCGAAAAGGATTTTGCATCAATGTAAGAGAGTGTGTGCTCGTAGGTGGGGAATTTCACCTAAAGCGACACACTGGATTTACACAATGATGGTAAGACCTATTCTAGCCTACGCATCAGTGGTATGGTGGCCAAAAGCCATGCAGAATACCACAAAGCAGAAGCTAGATGGGGTACAAAGGATAGCTTGCGTAAGCATATGTGGTGCAATGCGCACCACACCAACGCGAGCAATGGAGGCAGCATTGCTGGGACTGCCGCCGTTGGACTTATTTATAAAGAAAACGGCGGCGCTTTCGGCAATACGCATGGAAAGGGATGCCATGTGGCATCGCTTTGGAACTAGCAGCGGTCATAAGAGCATCCTAGACATTATTCATGATGAGGTCAGGGAGACTCTAATGCCGGTAGAAGGCATGAGTAGACGTAGGGTAGTTGAAAGACTACACAAGACTCACATTGCAGATGGAAACATACATAATGAGTGTATGTACAATGACATCAGCATTTTTACTGATGGCTCTTTAATGGACGGTAAAGCGGGGGCGGGGGTTTACTCTGAAGAGCTAAACCTAGCATGTGCGCTTAGTCTAGGAGAGTATGTGTCCGTATACCAGGCAGAGATGCTTGGCTTGTTGCATGCGTTGGACCACTTGCTTGAAGGTCAGGTGCGGGGGAAGAAAATCCTTATTGCACTGGACAACCAATCGGTGATCAGACGCATGCAGCAGACGAACATAAACTCTAAACTGGTACTAGAGTGTGTCCGGAAGCTCAACACGTGTGCCTCAGAAAATGAGGTTACGCTGATGTGGGTAAAAGGACACATAGGTACAACAGGAAATGAGGCGGCGGATGCCCTAGCAAAACAGGGATCTGCGGCAACTTTCATTGGCCCAGAACCCAGAGTTGCTCTGGGGAACGGCATGATTGGAGCGAAGGTTGGGAAGTGGATGGACTCCATGCATCAACAAAGATGGCAGGAGCTAGTCACTTGCAAACAAGCTCGGAATGCAATGACCAGCCCTTTAGGCAGGGAAGCGAGAAAGGTACTTAGTTATAAACGGAGTACCCTAAGCTGGATAACTGCCTTGGTCACAGGGCATGGTAATTTTAAGGCTCATCTGGCCAAGATGAAAATCGGGGAAGATGACGTTTGCAGGCTATGCCTGGAGGAGGCCGAGACGGCAGCACACATTGTGTGCGAATGTCCAGCACTGGCTAGCACGAGGTTGAGGATCACAGGCAGCCACACGATAAGTGTAGAAGCCATGAGTGAACTCAGCTTCAAACAAATGCTAGCAATAACACGGGACTCAGTGATGAAGAAAGAGGTCGACAATTATCAGTCGACATCTGGAAGTCACTGATGACCGGGAGGGGGCGAAAAGGGACCCAAACGTTAGTGGTCTGCTTCGGCTATCCCCCAGAGTATATAATAATAATAGAAGGTTACCGTAGAATATAATGGAAATTGTACAAATATAATTTTCTAAGAATGGTTAAACTAATGCCATATTAATCTAACTTATTCAATTTACTGTCCTTCCAGAGTATAATTTAAATTTCCGTTGCACTTTAAGTACGTTCTAATTTCGACTATAAACTGTTAATTCAACAAATTACATTTGAGGTCATAACTACAATATATTGTCTAGTCCCTAGAATTGTTCGTATCATAATAGCCTTCAATCTCAATTAGGCCCTTCTCAATCGTAACCATCTTGCATTGAATCTGCTTCTTATGCCTTAAGACAATATTTGCAGTTTGTAATTGTAAAATCTGAAAATTGCCTTTAAGTCGTTCGCACTTAACACTTAACATGAGAAGACCCTATCAACACACACTATCTAAACAAATCTTTCGAAAATTTAAGTAAAATACATAACTTAAACTTTGTTTATGTCTTCGCATTTACCACTTTGCAGAATCTGATGGAAAATATTGGTATGAATTTTAGTATTTGTGTTGTGTAACTTCTTTTCTGTATCTTCAAATAATAATGCAATAATGTGACTTTAAGGTCGGCCGATTATCACACTACTTACGAGTACGAGTATATTCATACGTAGTACAGTACTTGTACCTTCATTCTCATTTGATTTTATGAACGAGTCACAGAGAGTTAATAAGGAAATAGTTAAGGCTTTTGTCGTTCGTGATAAGATTTCCCAACATGTCAAGTATTCACAAACGACTGAATGTACACTGTAACTCGCGGCATCATACGCCGAAAATATGCAAGTACAGAAAACAAACTGACATACGTAGCTTATGTTAGTGTCACCATACACTGTCGGTCTCGAACTCGAGCACGAACCTAGTACAAGTGGACCGGTTTTCTTCACACCTATGTGAAGTGTGTGTGCGTGTCAGAGGACATTTGTACCAGGTTCGTGCTCGAGTTCGAGTTCGACAGTGTATGGTGATACTTAGTGAATCCATTATAATTCTTGAGGCACGCATTACGATGCTGATTACTATGACGTTTTGGAAAGCGAACATACTCTGATGTCTATATGTTACGCTTACATGAAAGATAGTTCACCATTTATGCATTTAATCCAATGCTCCAATGTTTGTTTGATACGGATATGTACTATTTTTGATTGGGTTACAAAGGTGTGCTATGCTTAGTGATCAGTGATTATGTTTTTATAGCCTTTGACAGCGTTGTCTCTGTCTGACGTCTGCCTATTGATAGGGCAGTTGGTTTTTCAAGCTAAATTTTTAGGGGATCCCTCCCTAGCTTTTTCAAACTCATGCCTTTATGAGAGGCTTCCTTCAGGTATCATTTCAATTTCAATATCCGTTTCTATTTCGGTTCAGTACAAAAAGAGATTTATTTTGAGATTACCCTTTCAGTACACTTGAACTGAGACTGTAACTGAGAACTAAAATTGAGACTTGAATTGATACTGAAATTGAGACTGGAACTGATCCTGAAATTGAGACTGAAATGGAAACTGACATTGACATTGAGACTGGATCTGAGACCGAAACTGTAAATTTAACTTAAATTTAATTTAACTTGGTCTGATACCTTTTTTTCAGTATGGGTTTTTCAAACCATGAATCGCTTCTCCCGCCTTTTGGGTATCGGTGTTCTTCCCGGGTACCGGTTTTCGAGTTTTTTTAATGTCGGTACTAAGAAATCGAGTGCTAAAAACATCGATACTGTTGACAAACAGGTACTCACAAAAACCGATACTTAAAAACCAGCTCTTGGTTTAAAAGTAACGCCGGGTAGCTCTTGTAAAACAAACTAAAGTGAAGCAGTCACTCTGCATTATCTCACGATCCTCTGTCTCAACATTCACCTCGCCTAAGCGTCTTCGTCTGATAAGTGAACTCGTCAAATTTAAACAAGGCGAAACATCCGAGATTAAACTCAGACTGGGTAACCTAGAAAAACCATCTAAGTGCTTATAAAAAGGAACCAAGAATGTCTAAGCGAAGTTCCTGGCGGCTCTTCTGTGAACGCATAGAAGAATCAAGCGAGGCCTCTAGGCTTCGCAAGGTACTATCTTCAAATCCATCTATGCCTAGTTTTTTACTAAGGGACGACGGATTGCAACGAGCGAAGAAACTATTAAGCTTGTGTTTGATACTCATTTTCCTGATAGCTCGACTGCGGACACCCTGAATTGTTGGATTTGATGGGTGGCTTCCAGCTTTGCATCGTTTAAGATCGCTGAGCCAGATGGTATTACCCTCGGCAGACTTACAACACACGTTGGATTTAATGAACCCTTGGATTGCATACATCTTTAAGGAATGCTTAAAATTTATGCACATTCCACGGTTGTGGGCAGAGGTTAATGTTGTCTTCATCCCGAAATCAGGCCAACTGATCTCCGACCTATTAGCCTCTCATCGACCTTATTAAATATCCTATAGAGGCTGATTGATATCCTACGAACCAGCATTTCACAGAACCTCTTATCCACCTCACAGCACGCCTACTGGAAGGGTAGGTCAGTGGATACTGCCCTACACTCTCTAGTAAGTCACATCGAAAAATCTCTTGTCTGCAGAAAATACACCATGGTGGCCTTTTTCGATTTTAAGGGGGCACTCAACAATGTCCGAACAATCACTGATGCACTCGCAATTCTGTGTGCCGAAGATTCGCTCAGCAGAT
This sequence comes from Chloromyia formosa, assembly GCA_964017055.1. Taxonomy (NCBI): domain Eukaryota; kingdom Metazoa; phylum Arthropoda; class Insecta; order Diptera; family Stratiomyidae; genus Chloromyia; species Chloromyia formosa. Next base: position 29,669,286 of record OZ024813.1, on the reverse strand, counting down.
TTATTAACCTGAGGCAAATATCGAGGATTATACCTATATACACTAGTCTGGGTGTATCGTCTGAAAGAAGTCTAGTAAGTAGCCGTACCCCCAAGGTGCGGTTCGGTCTGCTCTTCTCTAGAATTTGGCGATGAACAAACTGCTTCTGGACCTGGAAAGGCTAGGGTGTAAAGTGATTGCTTACGCGAACGACATTGCTATCTCGGGCAAGTTTGCTAATGTTCTGTGTGATATAATGGAGAATACACTTTCGATTATGGCCTTTAGGTAAATCCGAGCAAAACGGAGCTTGTTATATTTACAAAGCGACCCAGAGTTCCTGATCTCACTCCTCCATTGTTGGATGGGACGAGGTTGGTGATCGCTCACAAAACAAGTTTCTGAGTTTCATCCTGGTCAAAAAATTGTCATGAAAACTCAACATACAGGAACATGTGAACAAGGCTACTGTGGTGCTTTACTTCTGTAGGAAGGCCACAGGTTAAAAATGGGGCCTGCAACCAAAAGTTGTTTTCTGGCTATTCGCGTTTATATTGCGACCCACACTCTTACATTGTGTTGTTTTATGATGAACGGCACTACGTGTAGTGGCTTATCACATCCTGCTAGGAAAGGTGTGGCGTTTAGGTTGCTCTGGATATGCTGCTTAACATACTTTTGCATGATATTAACAGTTAGCAGCAAGCACGGCCATTCGCCTTCGGGAAACTGGTCAGTGGGTAACGTTAATTGTCGGACACGGCTATTCTCAAAAACTCAAATGTTCCTGCAACTACCGACTCCACGTGTTCGAGGATTGGAGAAGAACTTTGCAAGCCTGATTCCTTTGCGGCGTCACTGGGCAGATAATTTTCCCTCAGAACGTTTCATTGTCAGTTCCGGCTGGTTCAATGAGTAAAGTTGTTAATGCAGGTTGGTGAATCCAATGCAGGGTATCACAATGGACCCAGTGGTCGTCTAAGTGTGGTATGACATTCATGGCAGCCCTTCTAAAAATAACCTAACCTTCAATTAACGTACTTTGTACGATCGTGTGGCGTTCATCTTAATTGGGCGGTCGTGATTATAAATAAAATAAAATAAATTACTGGCGCAACAGTCCAATTTGAACCATGGCCTCGAGTTGAGTTAGCATCATCTCATTTTCTAGATCGTGACGGTGTGTCTTGTGCAGAGGTGTGTGATCAGCAACACGCTTAACCGAGTTATTTACCCCATAAATGGGTACTCATTTAACAGCTGGGCGACCGGTAGCGCAGTGTGTTGAGGCATCAGTCTCATGTATGACTACCGGTGTTTCGGGTTCGAATCCCGTCCACGATAACGTTCGTGGCCATGGATGTGCGAGAGGTGCATGCTGGCAACTGCATTCTCTGAAACCAATTTATGCCAACGAAACGTCAACTGGGCCACATGGAACAGTTGACGCGCTATGCCCCACAAGGGGTTAGGTCAATTGAGTATTTAACAGCTGAGTGGGCTCATAGTTCGACACGTAAATCCCCTTTTTCATCGAAAACTACCGCATTCAGTAGGAATCGAACCGGGGCCCAGTGCGTAGAAGGCGAACGTACTAACCGTTGCGCTATCCGGACTACGATGGTCGGGGTAGTGTAATCCCGCTATACAGGCGGATGCAAGACAGACAGAGGGGGCTGGACAGAGTCAACTCTTAAAGACCACACTGACGTTTCATTGCTCCCTCAACCTTACCCACAGGGATTAATTAATTACCATACATACAGATAAAGTACAGTACAGATAAACTGGCTGTAACCTCTGATTTGATTATAGCGATAACCCATTTCTTATAAAACGAGTCTTTCTGAGAAGATTTTTTCTTTTTTCAAATTAAAAAATAAAATATTTCACTGACTTGCGGAATGCTTAAAAGAAGGAACCATCTATTATAGCATATCTGATTTATTTATTATTATAGTAAATAGCTTTCTTGGTGACGTATTAAGCATGAGTTATTCATATTCCATTTTATCTCACTATCACTACGCAGAAAAAATGCAAATCTAAACGGTGAAAATTCAAATAAAAAAGCGAAAATTCTAAAAATATCGAAGTATACAATGTAATAATCTTAAATAATCATAAATCGTAAAATGTCTGATATTTGAGTTAATTTTTCTTCATTTTTAATACATCACAGTTCATGATGAATATTCTCTTGACTCATTTTGTTTTTGTTTATTTTTACTTTTGTTTTCTGCTGTTTTTTAAATCCCAAAGATATATTCGTATAGATAAAATCTAAGATTGATTCAATTTAACAATTTCTTCATTTTTTTCCACTTTTTTTCAGGTAAGCCTATGACTTATTACTGCTGGACGCACGGATTTGTGTACTCATAAATAAGTATGTATATATATGGTTTACCACAAGCTAGCGTTATGGTATTTACCAAGAATAGATGGCAAATATGTCGATTAAAAGTTCTATAAAAATAAATAAGTAAACAAAAACATAACATAGCGTTCGTATTTATTTTATTTTCTGCTAAGTATTTATTGGGTGAATATTTTGTTATGGCTACCATGGGTTCGAGAAAAACTTCTATAAAAAAAGAAGATAAAATTGGCTGTTGAGTGGGAGCACTATACATGCGTTTCGTCTAAAATTGGAATTTTCAATCTTAGCCGGTAACATGTGGTTTTAGATAATAACGTAGTAAATGTATATACAATTTTTTTTCTTTTGCTTTGTAATATTTTTATTTTCTTTAGTATATATTTTATTTATTTTTTTTTTTGTATTTTTGGGCATTTGAAAATATTGTTTTTGGTGATTTCGAATTTTCGCTGTTCTTTTTTGACCATTGACTTTTTTATGGAAAGTGTCGGACACACCATCGTTGTTTATTTTGGTTATTATATTGCATAAGTCATATTTGTACACATGGTTTATATTAAACACAGCGGCGCCCCTGTAAAAAAATATGAGTGAAATTATGAGAAGAAAGTATAAGGTCTTTTGTCCTGCAGGTGTCGAAAATCTATACTTTCAGGGTGTGTATTTTTTGTATTTGTGGGAACCAAAAATACCACGAAAACATTCTATCTTTACCGGTATAGCATTTCTGCAATTTTTGTTGTTGTTGATAAAAAACTGGGCTCTTCGAAAAAAAAAATGAAAATTTGCCAATCTCTGGATCATTGAAAAATTTGATTAAATTTTTTGAAACTACGCTTAAAATATTCAATGACAACTTTATGATTACAAAATTTACCGTTTGTTTCAAGAAACAGAAAGAAGTTTAATTTTTTTTATAGAAAAATTAAATGCAGTTCCCATAACCGTACTCAAACCTTGCAGTCTGCAATTTCTACTTAAAATCCCGCAAGAGAAGTTTCTGATTTGAAAATTTTTAAATGTTGCGTATTAGAAGAAAAAAGTCCTTATTTCGAAGACTTCTTATATAGCGGATTTAAAAATAAGCAGGAGAGAGAGACGCACCATATCACAAGAAAATACTCCTGTCTGGAAGAATCCGCGAATGTATCAAGTAGAACCTCGATTGTTTCTGTATTCTGTTGCGAAGCCGTATCGAGCCGCCGTCACTGCAACAAGAATTGTTTTGACCTGGATGCTTTTTAGTTCGGTGGCTCGTGTTCCGGCTAGACCAGTCGTGGGTTTTAAGCCAAAGCACCCCGGTCCTATATAAGCCACTTAGAACATTAAAACATGAGGGAAGAATTGGGAGGAAGGAGGAAAGTGTTCATCCTTCGGGACACGGTACGAGAAGAACCCAATGGATGTGAAAAGATTACTCAAAATTATAAACTCTTGTATTTCCGAAAACCAAAATCATAAATAGTTCAGAAAAATAAGCAAAAATAAAACTACAATGAATGTTAAATATAGTAATTATGAAGTACGAAAATTTAATATGAAAATAATGAAAATTAAGGAAAAAATCTGTTCTTTATAAAAACTTGAAAGGGGAAAAAATTAAATAGAAGAAAAACAAAACTTACAGGTTTCCAGCGACGAACGATCGATCGCTCCTCTATGGTGTTCCGATGATAATTGAAGTCAGAAAAAAATGAAACAACTTTAAAAGAAAATAATAATGGAAAATAGGAAAAAATCAAAATTCTCCAGTGATGGAAATTATCATTTCATTAACAGATTTTAAAACTCAATTCCACTATCAGGGCTTTTCCCGTATATGACTTCCAATTATAATTGATTGTTTGGCTATTAGCGAACACTGTCTAAGTAATACATAATACGTTCGAAGTAACTAGAACTTATATTACGTAAATAGAGTCACTTTAACAAAAATTCAAATTACGGATTCGTAGCTTTCTCATTTATATCTTCAATAATTACGATAATTCCAAACTGTCGTAAGTACATTTTGAATCACGAACAAGATAAATATGGCAAAATCATCGTCTAATCCAATTCTTTTTCTTTCGTTTTTCACTACACTTTCCAAATATCAATACATAATTCTCTGGATTTCAATTTCTCACTAAAGACTCCGTCTATACTTTGCAATTTCTTTTCTCTCACTTTCTTTATCTTTTCAAACTCTAATTGCCAAAACTTCAGATCGCCAAAAAAAAGGACAAAAATCAACCCGTTTCTCCATTATCCAAAATCAGTTTCCCCCACAAACTCACGTATCAAACCGCAAACTCAGAGTCGGTCAATCCTTCCAGATTTATCGCCCTCAACGGTCCTCCGCCAAACACCGGTAATTCAGATTTTCCCATCTCTCATACAAAACGCCCTTGACCGGGTCATCGCTCGAGATGCATGCCGTCCACTCCTCGGCAGCATAGTCGCCAACAACACCATAGATGCGCCGTACCGGCTCCATAACCGCATCAGCATAGATTTTGCACGGTGCACCACCGTTTCATCTATGCGTGTTATGTAACCGGTCAGCTGAGCTATGCGTTGTCGGCAACAACTACTGATTGGCGTAGGTCAGTTCAGCCGAATCTACGTGCAGCATACATACTACATGATAATTCGGCTGACCGACCAGTGGTTCGCAACAATTCTCGAAGATGTCAGTAACCCTGGCCACATACTGTCGAATTTGAACTCGAACACAAACCTGGTTCAAGTGTCCTCCGAATGGCTAAGGCCACTCACTTACACTTCACACAAATCTGAGAAAAAGGTCCCCTTGTTACATGTTCGTGTTTGAGTTCGTGTTCGACAGTGTGTGGCCGGCCTAATACGTCTTGTTTCAGTAGAAAACTGGGAAAATATGGATTTTCCGATATGATTTTGCTTGACTGTAATTTTGTTTCACTATTCTCTGTTTTTATTTTTTTTATTGACGCTCAGGAGCTTTTTTAGAGGATTAAACTTTCACCTTATTAAAACTCCTTCGGAAGATTATTTTGAGCTCGGAAATTTGAACAGTTCCTCCAGGCTGACTTACCTCTTCTATTCATGGGTCTACTGACAAAACACGGTCTGGATATTGCTAGATTAATTGCTCCCAATTGGACGTGTACCATGTTATCTAATACATGCTTGTTATATAAAAAAAACTTCTCGGTGTCTCAACCACTTCAAAATATCTGTAGAGTGAGTACCACTTAAAACAGGCGGACAGACCGGACCGATTTTATAAGGTGTAACCATAGACTTATAAATGATACAAAGTATCTACACTGCATGCAGATACATCGAAACATGGATATGTCTTATGCCTACCGAAAGCGTGGGATGTGTTTTGTCGAATGATTTCATCCAGTATAACTATACTGGGATCTTTATAAAACTTACGTCGATATCTTCAACATAACAGGTTACACGCAGTCGGTAGCCAAAGTCATATCCATGTTTCGATGTATCTGCATGCAGTGTAGATACTTTGTATCATTTCCCACCAAAAGCCAATAACCTGTCTTCCAAGAACCGATTCCCGATAAACCCGCCCCAAATCAAACTTAACACCCCCTTTAAGAGACAGAGAGACATACCCCATTGAAAGCTAAAGTCCCCATATGAACCGGATACACCCGTTATAATGAGATTGAACATCCAACCACATGAGACAGATAGACACGCCCTATTGAAAGTCAACATTTATGCTGCTAATACATCGTACCGTATGTGGAGATTTTGTTCTATGTTTATAGCACGTAGTATAAATCCGCCATTTTGTTCTATATGTTTATTGCACGTGTGGTGGGGGCCCACATTGTGAACCAGTCAGACCTCAAATCGCCGCCATTGCAAATGCACAACAACAGTCGCTGGATCACCCGATTTGGCTCGAATTAACTTCATCCTCTCTCGCTCATCTTCGGGGGGCGGGAACTATGTACACTCTCTCAAATTGCGTCTGCGCATGTTCAAGTGTTAGTCGAACTGACTACTTGCTACTTTTTCTGGGATCCTAGTGATTCAGATAGGACAATGAGTGCTATTTTAAATCGGCCACTACATTCATTCTTGCCATCCACAACGTCAACCTTTATCGCTATCAAATCAACATCTCAACATGTACACACAAGATCCCCGCAAGCGCGCCGCCCGCGCGGATCCACAAGCAACAGCCATGCACAATGACCACTTCACTCAAACGACATACACAGCCAGAATAGAAAAATTTTCAATGGGCTTGTTTCCTCTTCTGAACCCCGAGTAGAAAAACAGACATTTCGTGTGACGGACAGATTTTTAGTATGACCCCCAGCTATAAGACATATCCATGTCAAAAAAACTTTCCAGTGTCTCAACCAATTCAAAATATCTGGACTGGTTCCGTACGATCGGATAGGCTTAATTCCGGTGATCAGCGAACGATTACTCCGGCGACATTCTGCTACAGTGCTAACTGCAAAATCTCCCCTGAAACGGGAGAAATATCTGAGATCTCCTGTCTGTTTCTTGTATCAAAAGTGGGTTTATCGCTCTTGCTCCATCCGGCTCCTAGGTATCAGGCAAGGCCCACAATTTTTACGATATCTTTATCGGTTTTATTTTTGACGGATAGCTAATGCCACAAAAATCAGGCTACTACTCGTATGTTCACATTTTTTAAGATATCTTGATCGGTGTCTTTTTTTTTGGCCCATATCAATACCTATCGAAAACTATGTTTATATTGCCGGTAGATGTCGTACTTGCTGAGATATCCTAGTGTATTCGATGCAATTTCAGGACAACAGACAAAGAATCTGTGATGCCTACAAATTGGGATTCGGTGTCCAAAATTTTTTTCGCTTGCAAATAGCTACTGTTAATGTGTGTGTTAATTACCTTGACCTCTCCAGGGGCTTGGGCGCATCAACATTGCTAGCATCACTGTGCCTTGTCGACGTTTCGATAGCATATCTACTTTTCGGACGTGCAATTGCTAGTATGCACCTCCTATCCGCGCCGTCCATATATGGTCAAGTTCGGAGCGCAGTGGGAGGTAGTTTTTGTTCGCGCCGATGATCGGAGGTTCGATCATTCTTTAGATCGTAGAGCGGTGACCAAACGAACACTGTCTCCACTTCATCGGGTTTCGGTGTCCGCAATTTTTATGATATCTTGATCAGTATCCTTCTTTGCCAGATAGCTACTGGCAATGCCTATTCAAAACTGTCTTCATCTTGCCGCAAGAGGACATATGTACATGCTGAGATATCGCGGCCATCATTCAAAAACTGGAGGATGCCTAAGCAATTTGAGTGCTTCTGTGATCACAGTTCTTACGATATCTTGATGGGTATTTTTTCTCACTGGGAATCCAAGACTGTCTCCAGAATTTGGTTGGTCTATTTTCACCTGATACTGCGGTAATATCTAAAACTGTATCCATCGTGCCGTTGCAGACGTACTTACTGATATCGTGTATCTACATCGATGATGCCTCAAAGTCAGGATTCTGTGCCCACAATTCTTACGATATCTTCATCGGTCTTTTTTTGCCTGATAACTACTGGAAATACCCACCCAAAAGTGTCGCTATGTTGACGCTAGAAGTTGTACATACTTCCTGAAGATATCGTGGTGTTCTCCATGCTTTTCCAAGCCTACAAACTCGCGCTCCTATATCTATAATTTTTAAGATATCTTGATCGAGTTTTTGGCCTAGCTACTGGGAAAACATTACCATTAGGACTGCTTCAAGGGTTTTTCTATGAAGGATGGCCTTTAACATGTGTAGTCAGACGATCCTACGTCTCTTACGACCTATGGGTTCTGTGCCAGTGCGATGTCCTCCCCACTGGTCGATTAGCATAAATCTGAACATTTGTGCAAGATCAATGTCAGCTTGAGAATAGTCGTCCAGCAAACATTCGGATGTGTCACGCACAGTTCGTCGGTATTGGCTTGACACTGAGAAACTATTAGCTTTATCATTTTTGCCTCATGCTCTTTCGTGGGGATAGGGTTTTTATATTTACCATTTTATAGAATTTTAATCGCGTACTTAGCGTTAGAAAAAAAAGTAAAGCTTCATAATTCATCCCAATAAAAGGTTGCAACGAAGCACGTCTAGATCGGAATGGGTTTTCATCTCTGGCGATAAGATTGACCTTTTCGCTCCCACGTACGACGAACCTGAAAATATCCACAGGCCAATTGGCTAATTTCATCAGTTTGATGCGGTTCTGAAACTAGTCTCCGTTTTTCGTACAACCTGACGACAATCCCGGATTCGCCTTCATCACACTTCCGAAGTTCATGATAAGTCTGTCTTCGACCTACCTCCAATTTCCGATTGATTTGCAGCCATCCTCATGATTTCGGTCGACCACCATTCCTATTGCATCCGCGTAAGGAAGGACTGAGACACTACTACCAGTGGCCTTCTTCGATTTCGGGAGTCAAAAAACAATTACTTCCAAAGCCATCAATTTGCTAAATAAAATTAAAACATTGAACATTTGTAACAATTTCTTTGAGAAAAATCTCCGATTGCAGTACATTAAAACTCCTCCACTCAATTCTTCATTTCCATTTTCTCTCGGTTCATTTTATTTATTTGTGGGATTTCGAATTTCCCAATTAGTAGTGAACGTGTACCTGAAAGGGATACAATAGAAAATTGAAAAGCAAAATTCTCTTGAAATTATTCAATAATATAGTATTCTACTCTCTATACGAGTAGGATTACGAACATAATTTTGTTCAAAGCGTAGAGCGGGACGCACACGTGCCAACCACGCCATGATGAAGTTATCAATGAGCTCATGATGAGTACCTGCATTAAAGTCATCATAATAATTGTTCTGAACTAATGTCGCTTATGTATTTTCGACTTTTATATCATTTTATGAATATATACCTGACCACTTTATGAGTTTATACATGAGTATCATTGACGAACTCATCAGGCCGTAGCTGATGATATACTTACTGAAAGTCATTCGCAAACTCAAAAAGCAGGTCCTCAGCAAAATCATCAGGATGAAAACAGTTATGTGTTTGGGGCAGTATTTGAACCAACCCCACCGAGCTTCTGCAGATGTCTTTTTCTAGTTCAACCCTCTCGATGAAAAATGAAAAAAAAATCGTCAACTATAAGTTATCAGGTAAGTCACTAGACAAGCAAGGTCCTAGTTTGGTGGAATAGACTCTTGTTTTGGTTCTTTCTTCGTGGGATATTTTTTTAAAGTCGTCCCTTGTGAAATAAGTTAATTACTGCTACTACAATTCTGGAAAGATAGATAGGATGGATAGATGGACTGGCTGAATAGTATCCCACCCCATATCTTAATTTTACATAAACTTGGAAATTATCCCAAATTAGCGCACATCAAAAATCAGTTCCTCTGGCTTCACTGCGTCAGGTGTCTTTTTTTTTTTTTCCTTCTGCTTTCATGAATATGCAGAGGTGGAAGATCAAGTAGTTCAAGGGCCTCCGTGGGGCGAATGACTCCCATTAGTTCTGGAAAAGATAGACTCTTTCTTGATCAGCCTAGTTGTTCCCTCCGTCATCTCACTGTTGTAAGAAGTTAGCTCCAATCATATCTTAATTCCGGGCAATTTTTTTCTTGTTTAAGGACTGGATACTATAAAGCGGCGATATCCTTATTGCATGGGCAGCTTAAAAATCTGTGGCGCGCTTATTTCCCCTTGAACTCTGAAGTATTTACTCGGTTACTACTGCTGTCTCTTCAACCTGCTGGAGTCCTCCGTCCATCTATGACGTTTTATCTTACAAAAACGAGTTTTTTCTTTCAATCAAGTCTACGAAGGAGATGCATCTTCTACATACATATAGTACAAGCTAAATCCAACTTCTTTAGTTGCTGCATTAGCATTCCACTTTGTCTTGGGGCGCTCGACGTTTTTCTCCTATTTTTTTTTTTGCTGTGAAATGTAGGTCAATGGCGTTGCTATGTATATGTTGCTTGCGAAGAACAAAAACACTACTTGGCCGACATCGTACTCCTCTCCACTGCGCTTTGCCCGCGTTCACTAGCCAGGATTTAGCGTGATTTTGCCATTATATAGGACGCCGAGCCGGTGACGACTATATCTTGATGATAACTAGTAGAACTTGAAAATTGCAACAGAAAATTGCTGCTGCCGAACACAAAAGATACATTTGGATGTTCGAGAATAGTATATGCCTGATGTATCCGTAGATTTCAGATTCAGATTCTGAATCTAAAACCAAGTGCATGTCTACAAATACAGAATGAGTACATCGTGTTGTGTAGCCGAAGACTCAGCAAGTACGAGTATCTATTAGTTGTTTCATCGATTTTACTAGAAAAGTTGCTTTGAATGGGAAGCTGTCCGCGTGTCCCCCTCTAAGAAAAGATACATCTGCGACACTACACGAGTATGTACTTTGTTTGGTGGCGGCATTTTTTGATGTAGTCTGTTAATTTGATACGACAAGGATATCCGGATTTTACAGGGTTTAGGCAGGTGACGCGATTGACATGTGACACGATACAGGTACTGTACTGTTTCCGATGTATGTTACCTCGATTAGGTAATTGACAGACAGTGTCACGATAGCGTGTCAGATATTTGCTTTGAAAATAGAAGAGGTCATTCACGTAATTTGAGTATAACATCAATTAAGTCGACAGCGTGTCTAGTCTATGGGATTTTTTGGGGAATGATCAAGGTTGTGCGCGTATTCTGCAACTTATGCTAAACATTATGCTGGCACATAAATATTTACGCTTTTCATCACAATACGTCTTAATTTCTGAAGTTAGCGAAGCGTGTTTCGCAGTGTTTACATGGCTCATTTAATATGGTAATAATTAAGTTACTAATTAAAATACGAGAACATTAGAGAATTTGACGATTTATTCATTTGATGAGTTTTGAGATAGTGGATGCATAGTAGTAAATGGGCAATGCGTGGGCTGTGTGTATACAAAAAGATCCCGTCTAGGTCATTACAAACAGGGACGCTGGCCTTATATTTGGACCTTCCCATATCGGCTGATAGTTTAGAAGTAGTCATGGTTGCTCAACATCGGACCTAATCTCTTCAACCTAGGTCACTCACCCAAACCTAGGTCCGATAGGTGCGATTTGAAAAATATCTAGGTATGCAGGTCTGAGTAGGTCTTAAGATCTGGGTAGATACTGTAATGAACCATATTCTCGTCTGGTCGTGCTGCTTCCACCGGCAGATCGAAGGCAGTAGCTGATGAATAGTGATCTGTCGGTGGTACGAAACCAGAAGCCGAGGGTTCTATTACACCCGTACCCGTACCCCGATTCGAGCGCGAGGTCATCTGCGCGTCCGCCGACCATTCCAACCTCATCGCCCCATTTGTTTATTCCTCAGTTTTGTCTCCCTCTCCCATGTTATCTTCCCCAGGCCTATGAATTTTTATTAATACGTAAAGGACAGGAGTAACGGCCAAAACCCCGCCCACGTGCCCCGAACTGAGCTACAGCAAGCATAGGCCGCTGCTTAGCTCGTTGAAAGGCCTTTTTCATCGCCAGATAGCACGGTCCAACCTTCACGGTCATTATGCTACCTTACGCGCCATCCCCACGGGCATCTTCGGATGCTCACCAAAATTTCCATTACAAAAAGCCGGTTTTGAAAGAACAGAAGATCAGTTGTGGGTAGGTCTGCAGGTCTGGGAATGGTTGCAGGCCTGCGTAGGTATGCAAGTCTAAGTAGGTCTGCAGACCGGAGTAGATACGCAGGCTTTGAAAGGACGAAAGATCTGTGCTGGGTAGATCTGCAGGTCTGGGAATGGAGGTCCGTATAGGTATGCAGGTCTAAGTTGATCTGCAGATTTGGGTAAATACGCACGTTTTGAAAGGACAGAAGATCAGTGCCGCGTAGGTTTGCAGGTCTGGGAATGGAGGTCTGTATAGGTATGCAGGTCTAAGTTGGTCTGCGAATTTGGGTAAATACGCACGTTTTGATGAACAGAAGATCAGTGCTTCATAGATTTGCAGGTCTCAGTAGGAATACAAGTCTCAGTACACAGGAAGCTTTTGGAAAGAACAGATGATCAGAGGTAGGTATTGTTGTTGTAGCAAGTGTCAAAATCACATTTCACAAGAATAATAATATCATGTGGCTTGTGCGTGGGTTGGGAACAATATGCGTTCCGGCTTATATCGATGAGAATACGATTTTACATTATCATCCACACCCTCAGAGCCGTGGAGAGAAAATCTGGGCCGGGGTATATAGTATATAGCAATTCCGGGCCGCAACTCCAAAGGGTTGAAATGAAGTAAAATTTTGATTCGGAATATATAGCCGAGAAGAACAGATAGAAAAGTTTAAAAATTCAAATTTTCATAACCATTGATGTGCTCGTAGTTGGTCTATTCCGTCAGCCATCTTTAGATTTGACAATGACTTTGATATGAAAGCAAAGAAGAAGTTATTTTGGAAAGTTCAAAATAGAAAGATTAAATTAAATAAATTAGAGAATTAATCCAATTATAAAAGGTACATGTACGTATATGCAGTTACTTTTTTTTTCGGGTGCCGAATCTCTCATCGATTGTACTATCGTGCTATCAAAACTTTTTTTCTTTTGAAGAATTGAATAATAAGCAAACATTGATAAGAACCTCATCTGGACAAAATTAAATTTAAAATTATACCAGACGTTTGATTAGATAACAACCAAGAGGGGGTTGGTATGAATTATCATCAAGTCGGAGAAAAAAGAAAAAACAAGCATGAATTTCTACGGAGAGTTTTTAAATTTTTTTTTGATTATATTATGGGGCGACCGGTAGCGCAGTGTGTTGAGGCATCAGTCTCATGTTTGACTACCGGCGTTTCGGGTTCGAATCCCGTCCACGACGACGTTCGTGGCCATGGATGTGCAGGAGATGCATGCTGGCAACTGCATTCTCCGAAACCAGATTATGCCAACGAAACGTCAACTGGGCTACATGGAACAGTTGACGCGCTATGACCCACAAGGGATTAGGGCAATTGAGTATACAACATTATTGTCAGATAAATGATAACATAATAGTTTTAATCGCAAATTGCTAACGTAGATTACATACATGGGCTTGCCGCGGCGTCTCAAATCAGTTGAAAACTTCAAGTGTCTGTGCAGTGTGCAGTGCTATTGCTGTTTATTTCCAGATTTCGGAGCTTTAGTTTTGAGTAGTTTCCATCTATTCTGGAATGTCAGACGTCTTGTCATTTGGTTCCGCCCTCGATCCTGAAATTGTGAACAGACGAACAAAAGATGTGCACATATGCACACATCTTCGAAATGGTCATTTTCATCTTCGCTTTAGGTTGAACAAGTGTAAGAAGTGGACCCACATTGTGCGCTCTTTCCTACGGTTTCTTACAACTTTTTAGAAACCGCTTGTTAATTTATTCTACCGTGACTCCGTGCTTAATTCATCAACAGATGTTTTGCCTAGGGATGGGTATCGATTAATGGAAATAATCGATTATTTTGTCGAATAATCGATTTTTATTTAATCGATTACATTAGGGTCGATTTAATCGATTATTTTATAACGATTATTGAACTTTCTTCTTCGCTAAGACTTCAGATTTCAAGAGCGATATATTTTTCTTTCATTGCGAAAAATCACTTACAACAGTCGTGTATAGTGTTTACCTACTACTTTTCTCATTCTACTTTTACCTATCTACCACAATTTTTCTCTGAAGCTGGTCAAATTCTGAGGGAACAGAGAAGCCGGCTGACCGCCGATATGGCCAATACACTTATATTCCTTAAGGACGTTCATGATAAGTATTGGGATTAATAAATAAGCTCAATACTTCCCACAACTCAATAATTAAAATACTATAATTTCTTCAGCTACTGGGAACGTTTCAGGCAACTGCTTCCAGTAGGTGTAATTATTATTTCTCTGTATGATGATCTTTCTTCTGTTTTCATGTGAATAAATAAGGACTATTTTTTACTTGGAGTTCGTTGTTTTCATTGTACCCAGTTTTTAATTTTTTCCTAACCTTTTTTGAAATTGTCTATTAATCGATTTTTCAAGTCACAAATAATCGGTGTATCGATTAATTCGTAAAAAATTATAATCGATTTCATTAATCGATTACTTGTTCGTCGATACCCATCTCTAGCCATTGAAGCCTAATCTCCCCTTGGAAAAGAGTTACCATGGGTCCAGGGTTTGGTTATGCCTTAGAATTGCGAATTGGCATTCCCAAAGCGTTAGAACTTTTTCATTTATTTGGCTTAGAACTTGGTCAGTAAGTCATTTTTATACCCTTCACTGATGTGATATATTAACTTATATTAACTTTGTCATGAAGTTTGCAACGCACAGAAGGAAGCATCTCCGACCATATAAACTATATATATTCTTGGTCTGTTTGACGAGACGAGTCGATTAAGCTTTGTCCGTCTGTCCGTTTGTTTCTATGCAAACTAGTCCCTCAGTTTTAAAGCTATCGAGCTGAAATTCTGTACAAATCCTTCTTTTTATTGCACGCTATATAGGTATATACATATGTATATGGGCCACATGGGACACTTGACGCGCTATGCCCAACAAGGGCATTACTTCATTACTCAAATGAAGGAAATGAAACACCAAGAGGCGGAACCGGATCCCACAGACAACAATTAGACTCACTGAGAAATGAAGTTCGTTGTAGTGGTTGCGTTTCATTTTGTGAACTCCAGAGATTGAGACTCCACCAAGGCCTAAAGTAAGAGAGCAAAGGCGTGAGTCAACGATATGGACGATCGACGAAGAAGTTAGGATGAGGTTGTCCGAAAGATCCGCCATGCGATATGCCTCGGCACTCTATGCACTTTCTGAACGGTCAGGCTTCTGGGGCTCGTCCGCCCAGCTTTATTTGACTGTACATTTGTACAATTTGCATAGTAGTCAAAAAAAATTGCAACAATCCTTTTTATTGGAGTATTCAAATATTCATTGCGATTGAGATTGAGACATTCATTTAATCACCATAAATCAATCTTCTATTCTATAATATTTGCAATTTGCAGATTTGTTCGGTTTTTTTACCAATTTTTCCTAGACTTCGAATTACATACGTACTAAAAATAATAGAGACGAGCAGATACAGATGATGATGATTATCATGACAGTCAAGGTCGGATTTTTATTTTCTCAGACCAAATTAAGGAGAAGGAAAAAAGAATGTTCGATTGTGTGAGGGTAGCTATTAAAGTATCATTAAGACACCATTTGTGTTGCAAGTCAAATCATATTGAGATATATGTATGTACTTCTCAAAATGGGTACAAATGAAGACTACACCACGTGTGTACATAAAAAAAACTTTAATACTAGAATGAAGAAAAGAAAATAATTAGGTTCGGCTCCGGCACACTTGGGTACTGTAGAGACGATTTCAGTTGGTGTTGCCTGTTTAGGAGGAGTGTTCGTAGAATATGACTAAAAAACATAATAATAATATGAGACGCGTAAATCGTTCGCAAAGGCCCGGGAACTCGGATAGCCGGGGTGAGGTGAATTTGGTGACTGGGTCCACCTCTACTAGGTCACAGCACGGCGCGACGCCGTTCTAGCTAGACTTGGAGCAGAGCGGCGTTTAGGCTCCACGCCGACCAGAGGCGTAGCCCCGCCTGTGGCTGATGTTTCGCCTGACATTCAGGCGATCACAGTTGCAGGTCCGTGCATGACACGGAAAATATGGACTCAAGAAATTAGCCTTTTCATTATCTGTGTTTACTTCGAAATAATTATTTCACGAGGTACAACAACTTCGTATTGTCCCTGGTTGCACCAGAGGTTCGTTGAGCGTTTTCCGCAGTATGCGCATGCATTGGTGCAGCGGGTTTCAGGTCAGTACCGTTACATCCCGCGCAGCAACTCTATACCGGAAATATAGGGAGCGGATACGACTTGAGGTTCTTCATCAACTCAATTGATGAAATACCACCACCCAATCGCCGAGCCATCCCTAGAATTAGTACCATATATGTAAAGCACCAGAAGGAATACCCTTCTTCACTGCCAAGCGGAAGTCTCCGCAACGAGCTAAGCAGGGGCCTATGCTTGCTGTAGCTCAGTTCGGGAGGTGTGGGTGGGGCTTTGGCCGCACGTTGCCCCTGTCTTTTACGTATTAACAAAAATTCATAGGACTTGCGAGGACAACACAAACACGGGGGGGGGGGGGGGCCAAAAATGGGGCAATGAGGATGGAATGGTTGGCGGACGGCGCAGATGCCCTCGTGCTCGCATCGGATCCGTGAGTAATGGGATTTTTGGCCTCTGGTTTCGTACCACCGACCGACTCATCAGGAGCTGCCTTCGATCTACCGAAGCTGCACTATCAGGAAATGGTTCGTTACAGGTGGTTCATTACAAATCGTCTACAACGATACATGCTGAGCCAAAAGCCAGCAAAACTTCTTCAAGTCTATCAATGAAGAGCAACAGCCCAGCTCTACTATCAACTCCTCGGTGACTGACGTGGAACACTACTGGTATGGACTCTGACAAACTTTGCAGAGCCGAAACCACCCGCCATGCCAGCTTGCCTGGTATGTCTTTCGCTGACATCACCGAATCAGATGTCCGTGAGGTTGTAAAGCGGCACAAAAATTGGAATAGGCCTGCACTTGATAAGGTGCACAATTGCTGGTACAAACGTTTCCCGAGTATATGTGATGAGTTTGCACGGCAAATAAATTGGCTAATAAGCCAACCTGAGGAATTTTCATCTTTCCTTGGACGGTGCTGGCACTCTCCACCGAAGTTAAATGCCTAGGAATCATGGTCGACTGGAGGTTCAGCTGGAACAACCATGTCGAGTATGTGATCATAATCGGCAAAGTAACACGAATAAATCATTTGGGCCGTGCAGGAACCTCTTTGGAAGATCATGGGGGCTCACTCCGAAAGTGACAGAGTGGTTGTAGTTGATGGCATTTTTTTCCAGTAGTAACATGTGCTGTGCTGGTATGGGGCCCAAAACCGCCGGAGCCGGTGAGAAACCCACGCGCAGATTCGAAACATCGAGCACTCGCCTCCCTGGCCATCGAGTTACCACGATTTTTGTGTGTGCTGTGCGATGTCACGGCTCACGGCAGCCCCTTTGCCTAACCTACCACGATTTTTGGCCCGTCTTTTGAAAAAAAAATATAATGGACGGTCATATAGTCCGATGCATTCTGTATGTTCGTTAGTTTGTTTGTTCGGGCGCTTCCCTTGTTCTGATCTACCATGTAGTATGAAGGTGATCCTGAGCACAGATCGGGGACCGCAATTGCAATTCTTATTATATTGTGAATAAAATTGAATCGAATTTAGTCGTTTTAAAAATCACTTCTCCAAGCATTTTCCGTAGTTCTATTTCAACCAAATTTGGTGCGTAGCTCACCACACGGTGATATTTTGGTCCTTCTGTAGGCCATCGTCAGGACAAAAGGACTCTTTTGATCAAGAATTGACACAGAAACCAAACCTGGTAGACGTGGGTATTTTCTGATCGGGAGTAATGATACCTTTGCATGGGAGTACTGTTGAAGGTATTTTGAGTCCTTGATAATGCTCATTTGCCCTAGTGG
Organism: Chloromyia formosa; assembly: GCA_964017055.1. NCBI lineage: Eukaryota > Metazoa > Arthropoda > Insecta > Diptera > Stratiomyidae > Chloromyia > Chloromyia formosa. Next base: position 29,651,325 of record OZ024813.1, on the reverse strand, counting down.
GGCATAGTGCGTCATCTGTTCCATGTGGCTTAGCTGACGTTTCATTGTCATAAGCCTGTTTCGGGCGATGAACGTTGTCAGCAGTCCTTTGGCCAGGAAAAAAGGACATTCTTGGCAGTGAAGTGATATCTGAGCAAGATGGGTGTCATACATATGACTGAGGCGAATGGAGTGGACTGCTGTTGATGGTATTTTGAGTCCTTTGGTTAGATAAAATGGACATTCTTGGCAGTGAAGTGAAATCTAGGCAAGATGCATATCACAGGAGTGAGGGTGATGAGGCGAATGCGGTAGACTACTAATGATGGCATTTTTTTAGTCTTTTGGTCAGGAAAACAGCAACTTTTTGGGCATGAATTGAAACAAACCCAGCAAACATCGGTGATTTTTTTGGATAGGGGTGGTGATATCAATCATCTCGACGTATTGGACATATAGAATATAAAGGAAATAACGGACATAGAGAACCGAAAGACATAATGCTCTCGAAGACAACTCGAAAGTTATGTTAAGGCGAACATACACCATCCGGAATTCCTGTCCGGAAAAACTGATGAGCCCCGGCCTTGAGAAATTCCGGATCGTGTATGGTCGTTTCAGGCCGCCTTCAGGCGGCCGGATTGGCCTTTCAGGTGGCCGGAAGGAAAATCGTTCCCGCCAGGCCTCCACCACACACATTCAGGCCTGGCCTTGAGGAATTCCGGATCGTCAATGGCATGTGCAGACCGCCTTGAGTTGGATGGACAATTGGCAATCGATCTTATTATCATAGAATGAAAGTATCTATCTATTGGATTGAATTTTACATTCCATAGCCAAGCTTCAGATACATTCGTCTATTGAAATAAACTCCAGTGAAAATTCATTCTAGTCACGCGGTCACAGTTTGAGGCGGCCGGATGGATAATTGCAAATTGATGTTATCGCCATAGAATGAAAGTATCTATTGCATTGAATTTTATGGCGTTTTACTTTCCATAGCCAAGCTTCAGATACATTCGTCTATTGAAAATGAAACCGGAATATAGAGGGCTACGCCCGCAATTCGAGGGTTTTGTAGCAAGCGCTTATTTTGGCATGTAAATACTGGCTCCCTGTTCTTCTTGGTACCCCTCAGCTGAATAAAAACACCATAATTAAATGTTTTACCCATGATATAGTATCTTACATGCCAATTCACAAAAAGACTGCATCTGTCACCTCTCAAAGTAATAGTTTTAATACGAGAAACTGTAGATAGATATGTACATATGTATACGAGATAAACTGTCCCACTCTTCGAGATGCTTAACCATTCATATTAAGACGACATTGCAAATTGCAAACTTGTGTAACGGCTTCGAAATTCAGGGCGGCTGGGACAAATTACGGTCTAATATTTTTTTCTCCTCCACTGTTCCCCTTTCTACAAATCTCAAGAAAATGCCAAAAATGGAATGTACTCAACATTACCTTTCTCATGACACCCCACTTGGCTATACCAGTGGATAAAAAAAATTTACCTTAATTTCGCCTCTATGTGGACCCCCCCCCCCCCCCCCTTCCTCCTCCCCCCCTCTTAAAGTTGGCCAATTACAACACAACGCTATCTCCAGCAAATTATAGCATTTCTACACATTCTCGCCGAATTATGTGTGCAGCTTCAGCCGTTCGTAAGATTTTCTATGAACAGACGGACAGACAGGTATTTGACCGATTTTGTAAGATTTAAGACACAAAACCCTAAAAAAATTAACCAATCACCAATCTTCACCCTTCCAAAGTTGGTTCATTAAATAACTGCAATTCGCACTACGAAAAACAACATGTAAGTAGTACACGCATATCTATGCGTGAGCCCGGTAGCTGTATTTTTTGTATGGATAGTGTCAAAATGCATAACTTTAAGTCAATGCACTATTATTAAATATCATGTCATTGTAATGAAACTTAGAGGTATTATTGCCTATGATGTTGATTATCATTGCCCATCAATATTTTTGACCTAGGGTGTGCTTGAGGGGTGTGCTAACTGCAACTATAGAAATGTACTATTATTAACCTTTTTGGATGAGATTTAAAAATTCTATTATTTTCGGTTTTCTATGCTAGTAAAATGCCGCTTTTCTGTAAATTTTCATATGTCTAGCTATAACGGTCTCGAAATGCAAGGGGGGGGGGGGGGGGGACAAACTCGGACCACATATTTTCCCCTCTCCCTCTTTTCCCGTTTCTTCAAATTTGAAAAAAATTCCAGAAATGGAATGTACTCAACGGTACCTTTCTTACGATACTCCACTTGCCTATACCAAACGAAAAAAAAATTTCGACATTCATTTCCCCTCTATGGTTGACCTATTACGACGCATCGCTTTCTCCAGAGAATTATAGTATTTCTACATATTTCCACCAAATTTCATGCATGTAGCTTCAGCGGTTCGTGAGATATTTCATGGACAGACGGACAGACAGACGGACAGACGGACGCATGACCGATTTCATAAGGGTTTTGTTTTTATACAAAACCCTAAAAACTGCAGTGAAAATTCATTCTAGCCACGCGGCCGGACAGTTCGCCTTGAGGCGGCCGGACAGGCCGCCTGACAGGCCTTGGAGCCGGCCGGATGCATAATTGCAAATTGATCTTATCGCCATAGAATGAAAGTATCTATTTATTGCATTGAATTTCTCGACACTTTACTTTCCATGGTCAAGTTTCAGATACATTCGTCTATTGAAATAAATTCCTGGAAAAATGCATTCTTGTCAGGTGGCCGAACAGGCGGCCTGGAGTTTATTGCAATGTATCCCGCTGCTACCCCGCGGAAATAAAATCGGCTAATGAACGATTGTTTCCGGGATGGAGCGAAGTGGACATGTGTATATGCATAGCTTTTGTTAAGATAGTGTAGTGATGTTCACAATTCAACTCAATGCAATAGATAGATACTTTCATTCTATGGCGATAAAATCAATTTGCAATTATCCATCCGGTCGCCTCAAAGGCCTTTCCGGCGGCCTGTCCGGTGGCCTGTCCGGCGGCCTGTCCGGCCGCCTCAAGGCGAACTGTCCGGCCGCGTGGCTAGAATGAATTTTCACTGCAGTTTTTTTTCAATAGGCGAATGTATCTGAAGCTTGGCTATGAAAAGTAAAACGCCATAAAATTCAATCCAGTAGATAGATACTTTCATTCTATGGCGATAAGATCGATTTGCAATTATCCATCCGGCCGCCTCAAAGGTTCTTCCGGAAGGAATTCCGGATGGTGTATGGTGTATTCTATATTCAGGCAAACCGGAGGGCCGGGCCTCATCAGTTTTTCCGGACAGGAATTCCGGATGGTGTATGTTGGGCTTTACAGGCTCATTTATTCAAGGATGTGATGTCTTATTTGCCTTGATCCCTCCAGAGGCATGGGCGCGTCAACATCTCTGGCATAGTTAAACCTGTGCCCTGTTGACGTTTCGATTGCATATTTTTCGGATAGTGCAGTTGCTAGCATGCACCGCGAAGACAACTTAAAATTATGTCAAATGCACATTTCCTCAAGGATGTGCACCTAAAGAATTAGTTCTTTCTGGACAACCTTTTTCAGAGCAAACCATAGCCAACTTGAAAGCAAATGGATCAAAATGCATGCATGCATGAAACGGGTTTAAAGTGCCGATGAACGTCGCTATTAGCGTTACTATAATGTATTACGTATTAGCGTTACTATAATATACGAATGAATAAAAAGTTGTAAAGTCGGCTACTTTACCCCATACCACTAGTAGCATTACTAGTACTTGCTAATTGATTCGTCAAACGAAAAAAAAAAAAAATTAAAATAAAATAAAAAATAAACATATTTCAAGTCATGTACTAATATTTTTATTTACATTTTTTTCGCGTGTCTATAAAAATGTATTAAGTTTCGCCAGTCGCGCCGCGTTACGCCGGCATCTCGCCATTCTGTCCGAGCTTCAATGGAACATATTAATTGAATGAAAGACATATTGGTGACATAACAACTTCTTTTTTTTTTACTTGTATACATATTCACATCCAAGAATGGATATATTTACATTTGTATATAAACAATTAATTTTTATTTATTTTTTCTCTTGCTTCTCTTAACCGGCCAGCCAACAAAACGTAAATATTGGCGGTAAATGGAAACATTGAATGTTTACTGACCAAATTATGAAGTCATGACGCATTTGGATGCATTTTATTTGTCTTTATTTTTAAATAAAATTACTAAAACGTTTCTGTTAAATTTGATTATTGTTTTCTTTCTCTTTTTTTTCATTTATTAATCTGAATTCTGGTTTTCTCACTTCACATTTATTTAAATCGGTTCAATTACCGACCTTGACTTTCAGAATATATTTTTGATACGCGGTAATTTTTTTTAAATGTGTGCTTTATTTAGACGCGTGTGCATAATCATTTTGGGAGTGGTTCTTTATTTTGAGAATGTTTTATTTTATTGCTAGAACTTGGACATTTTTTTACGTCCGTTATGCTAACACCCCACCACCCAGTATCGGTGTCAGACATACTGCATAATTAGGTTCTAATTATGTGTTATTTAGGTGTGTAACATAATAAAATTAAACGACGAGACGCGCATACACGATCACGATACTGTTCGAATCATCTATCTGCAAAGATTATTTTTCAAATAGATGAGAAAATGTGCTGAACTAGTCCACAACAACTACTACAGGCGAACTACGTAAAGCTTCATGCTAACTGAATTAAGTAAATATTCAAACTATGGGTTTTGAGGTGAAGACACCTCACAGCGCGTTAACTATTCCATGTGGTTTAGCTGGCGTTTCGTTAGCATAAACCGGTTTCGGGCGATGCACGTTGCCACCATGCACCTTCTGCTCCCATTTAGTCGCCTACCTCCGACAAGTCGGGAGATGTTGTGGCTTATTATTAAGCCCCGCACCACAGGGAGAAGACAACACAAACATCCATCGCCACGAACACCGTAGACGGGACTTGAACCCATAACGACCGTCGTAAGACCTGAGCCTGACACCTCTACGCACTGGACTACCGGTCGCCTCCGAGCACCACTGTTTTATTCCAACTGGCATACATCTAACTGGGATTGAATGTGTAATGAAAGCGATAATTATTTGCTAACTTGTTACTCTGTTCCGGAATTTCTTGCTCCTGCCAACTTGTCAGTATAACGTTTTTTATATGAATTGTTCATTATATGGTAGTGCTTGCTAGGATAACGTCTTGCTTGCTCCCTCACTTTTTAATACGGCATTTATCGACCCTTAAAAAGTGATAATTATTAAGTTATTGCGACGTGGTAGCGTGGCGTCATGCTAGCACTACCATACAAAAAACCTCATCCTGGCAAATCGGCAGGAGCAATAAACTCCGGAATAGAGCAACAAATTGGTAATTAATTATGGTTTTCATTTTACATCAAATTTGGGTTAATGTTGCATAAAAAAGTGGGTGTGCTAGTGTCACGTCACGCAGTAGTAGTAGCGATTTGCTTTCATGTGTTGTTTGTGGAACGTAACGTTGTGGATCAATTGCTCACATTATCCTAACTACTCGTACTGGATTGTTCTATATAGATAGCTTGTCAAGAAATCCTGTTTTGTTAAGTGCTGTCGCGCTCGGTGGCCGTGGTCGTTCGGTCACCGCCCTACTATACTACATCTAGAGCTCGGAGGTTCAAATCTCGGCGCCAACAAAAACTGCCTGTGGGTACTAATAGAACTCCCACAGTGCTCCGAGCCTGTCAGTATAAAGACGGCACAGATAAGAGGTGCATTCTAGCAACTGCACTTCCAAAAATTAGATATGCTACCGAAACGTCAACAAGGCATAGAAATGCTTGAGATGTTGACGCGCCCATGCCCCTGGAGGGATCAAGTCAATTGCTCTCTTGACCATCCATTCATGAAATCAGATACCTTTGTTTTAGGTTCGTAAATTAAAGGTAGCTGCAAGATAGTTTAAGTTAGTTTTTATATTATCTACTATAGATTTTAAGATATTTTTTCTTAAATCTTTTCCTCCAACTTGATTTAATACTCCATTTATTCTTTGTAATATATTTTCTCTGCCATAGATTTACAGACTCTGTCTAACTTTTAATGGAAGGAATTAAAACATGTGATCAATTAAACTAAATGGCCTATATACATACATATGCCGACATTCAGGCATCAAGGCATATAGTATAGATTCTCATCAAAACTACAAAATTCCTAACCGAATTCATCTTCTTTTCGACGAGACAGCAACCAGAAATAGACGAAAATCTGACGCAAAAATAACTACATAAGTCAGTCATTATGATTCTAATTCGATTTGGCTCGTCTGCAACTTTTTGCCCATCCGCTTGGCTGTACTCGTCATATTCGTAATACATTTTCGAATACTCAAAATTTTTTCATAAATTTCCTGACAGCAAAGAGGAATCCAAAAATTAGATTTTTGGACGTTCACAGATTTAGCTTGACTAAATCTCACAATTTTTATACCCTACACTTTTAGTATAGGGTATATTGTTTTTGTCACGACGGAAATATGTAACACCTTAAAGGAGGCTCCGGAGGTATAGCAATGTATATATATAAATGATCAGGGTCACCTCCTGATTCGATTTAGCCATGTCTGTCTGTCTGTCTGTCTGTCCGTCTGTCTGTCTGTCTGTCTGTCTGTCTGTCTGTCTGTCTGTCTGTCCGTCTGTCTGTCCGTTCGCACAATAACTTTCGATAGAATGAAGCTAGAGCCTTGAAATTTTGGTCAAATATTGGTAGTGTAATCTAGTTGGATGGTATTGAAAATGGGCATGATCAGGCCAAGAGAACGCCTATCTCCCCTACATATGTAAAATACATAAATGTATCTATAACTCCCGATTAAAGAAACATGGAAAGCTCTTGCTTTGGTAGATTACTCATGAGGGTAATTTTATACTCTCCTGGGAAAATAAAATCGATCAGTTGGAAACTAACGGTAGTTTTCTTACAAAGAACCCCGTACTACCCTAATTTTCAGGTTTTTTGTATATAACTCCTGAACCAATTGACGTAGGCACCTGATTTTTGGCATGTAACCTTGAAGTGAGAAGCTGCTTAAGGTTTTGTAAGTTGGGCATAATCAGATCAAAGGAACACCTACCTCCCCTACAAATTTCAAAAAATTAAATATTCCCTTAATTACGATAACTTTCGAAAAAATTATACTAGCAAGTTGAAAATTTGACAAAATGTTGCTAGTAAGACCTACTTTGTTGGTATTGAAAATGGGCAAGATCCGACCCAAGAAACCCCCACCTCCCCTACAAATGAAACTTCAAATAAGCGATAACTTTTGATAGAATGAAGCCAGCAACTTGAAATTTTGGTCAAATGTTTAAAGTGAGATTAAGTTAGTTGGCATTACAGATGGGTAAGATCCGATTTAAGGAACCCCTACCTCCCCTAGAAATGAAACTTAAAATAAGCGATAGCTTAACGACAAAATAAAGCTATCGACTTGAAATTTTAGTCAAATGTTTGTAGTATGATCCAGTTGGCTAATATTGAAAATACGTAAAATCCGACCAACGAAGCCCCTACTTCTCCTACAAGTGAAACTTCAAATAAGCGATAACTTTCGATAGAGTGAAGCTTGAGACTTGAAATTTTTTTTAAATGTTTGTAGGGGGATCTAATTGGTTGGTGGCAATGATGGGCAAGATCCGACCCAAGGAACCCCTACCTCCCCTACAAGTGAAACTTCAAATAAGCGTTAACATTCGATAGAATGAAGCTAGCAACTTGAAAACTGCGACAAATATTTGTAGAATGGGTCAGTTAATTGATTTTGAGAATGGTCAAGATCCCACTGAATGAGTGCCAAACTCCCCTATGAACTGGCCATATAGGAGACCCACTTCTAGTACATATGGTCGTTGCCAATTGGGACTTTTGGTATCACCACTAGGTCTGTACAAGTCTAGGGCTTCGGCCTGGTTTTATCTATCTATGTATCTAGGCTGTTGGACTGCACTTGCGCCTTCCCCAAAATTCCCCGAAAAACACACGATTTTTGGACATTTTTGAATTCAAAATCCATTTGTGAAAATACAATCCATTCCGCTCATCCGGAAAGTTTTTCGCTGAAACTCGCAACACGCTGCCAAACAGAAAAGATGTGTATGGCCACCTTTTTCATGGATACTTTTTTTTTTAGTTTTTGTTTTGTTGTTGGCACATGTGTAAAGTGGCCACTTAAAATAAGCACTTTGCAAATGTCAGTGTCATCAATTTGGTTGAAATGATGGCGACAGATTGAAAGCGATTCGCGATAGTTGAGGTGCCAATTTTCTTCGGAAACTAAGAATTGCATTTTATCAACCGACCGCATGGGAAATATCGCCCGCCTGAGCGGATTTGATCAGGCCAAAATTAGATGTGCGCAGCGCTAGGGTGGTTGCAGCAGCTTCCTCAATGCGCGACGGTTGGTTCTATTGTTTGTGAAAACTATTTCTAGTGAAAATTGTTTGGCAATTAAACGGACGATTGGACTAGGGCTAGGAAATACGAGTTAAGAAAACGATAAGCAGGAAGGAAGTTCAAAAATTTATTTACTTTGTTTTTTTTTTCTAATTTTTTGGGGGGTTTCATCATCATTGTTGTGACTACATTCCGACGTCGGGCCTTGGCCGTCTGAATAATTTTTCGTTATTATTTTTTTTTAGTTTGGCCTATCTCAAATACAATATAACTTTGTAAAATATAGTCTCGTCTTTTATCTAAATCTCAATCCCCTCATGGAGATGAGTCACTTTTTCAACATTACCCTCTGTTGGATACCAAGTCACAGTGGCTTTGCGGGCAACTGCAGGGCGGACGATCTTGCGCACGAGGGGACAACCGGTGTCGTCGATGGGAACCGCAATGACATTAGAATGCCAATTGCATCATGCAAAGTGGCAATTAAGTCTGTGGCAGTGGATAGGGCCAGTACCAGATGGCTCAATAGTCGCACTTGCCAAACGACGAGAATGATTTGGCAGAAATTCGACTCTTGCCGCTCTGCCTCTTTGCTGGCACTGAATAGAAAGCACATTAGTAGAGTGGTGGGGACTATCACAGGGCACTGCCCCATTGCTGAGCTCGCATGGAGGCTCCGTCTTCCTCATCATGACTACTGCAGGAGTTGTGAGGATGAGGAAGAGAGTGTCTTGCACCTTCTATGCCGCTGTCCGGCACTGGCCATCAGGAGGAGGAAATTCCTGGGCTCCTGGTTCTACTTTGACATGGAGGACCTCAAGGATATGAGTGTGATACAGCTCAATCGCTATATTGCCAGCACAGGCTGGTTCGGAACCTAGGTTTCTTAGAGAGGTGTTTCGTTACTGGTGGTATCACAATGGACCCATGAGAGGTCTAAGTTTGCTGTGTTGTATCATGGCAGCCCCTTAACCTAACCTAACCTATCCCAATTTTTCTTATTACACACATTTTTGTTTTCTTGGTAAGCACTGGAAAAGATGTACTTTTCATCCCTCAATGCGGGTCGAAATCTTTCTACTGGAAGGGCTATTTTCAACATAAAATTAATGGCGTAGCATAATCTCTCATGAAATAAAAACATCTAATTTCGACGTATTTTTCACTTTAAGGGTCGTTTTCTCAATGTCTGGTTAAATCTTATCCTGTAGATAAACGCTAACCGGCGCTCATCTTCCGGTTAAGAATTTATCGGACAATAATTCCAAACAGCTGATACGTACTGCTGAGATTTTGACAGCTAGAACTGTTTACGTTTGCACATTCAAATGAGACAATTGAACTGATCACAAGGAACAGAGTTCTGGATATTCATTCGAAGGAAACGGATCTGAAACCAACTCAGCTGCGGAGAGGTGGCACAGACGTAGAATAGAATTGAATAGGTGGCAGAATTCCACCAAGGAAATCAGCTGACTTTCTACTGCATTAGCTGCGCTGCAGACTGCAATATCATATTGCATGCGCTAAGGTTAAATTTAGTGTCTCGGATAGCTAACTGGCAGTTTAACCGGACATTGGGAAAACGGGCCTAAGTCAGTGTATCTTTTACCGAAAAATCGGCAACAAAATGTTTTTTCTACGACTATAATAAACACATTATTAAATCCACCACCCCTATTCAATCCAACACCCAGACAACACAATAGCCGAACTATATCAACTTATACCAGAGTTTTCCTAGTGGAAAATTTTCGTTTTCGCATATTCCCAATTCATAAAGTCAGGCGGAAAATTAGCACGCCGATTAGTTCAAGTTGTAAATTGTATAAAATGGCGAATTGTTTCTAAAATTGTAGAAAAATATGAAAACTGAAAAACAAACACATTAGCAACTCATCCTGGCACTGGGCCAAGATTTTCGCTTGATAAACTAAATGAGGCGAAAAGCTATTCCTGCATTGCTAAGTTCTGCGCACCGACCATAGTCAGATAGTTGCCGGCTAGTTAGTGGTGTGGGGCATGAAAATGTTTACACTAAAAAGGGGCAAGCACATGGATCAAGACTTACTTGAAGATTGATGAAAACAAGGTCACTAGAAAGGAGGAAAACAAATTGAAAAATTTTCCGGCAGAAAAGATTAATGAAGAAGTATCAAAAATAAATTTAGTGGGACATGTGAAAAGTCCATTCTTGTTCTAAATATTTTCCTATTTTGGGATAATTGAGTGTTTGATCGAAAACTAATTTTAAAATGAAATTAGGCCACTGTCATGTCAAATTTTAAATATGTACATCAAATTATCGAAATTTTATATTTTCAAAATGAATTATTCAAATGGTATGCAAGATACATTTTTCCTTCAAGTTAACATGTGTCTTTATGAACCATCATCATCTTCGAATGAAATTGACAATTTTACGAATCAAATTAACAAATTTTTCAATTACATTTTATTGAGAAATTTGTTAATTTTATTCGTAGAATTTGTTAATTTCATTCAAAAATTTAGCATGTCTCTCCCAAAAAATTCCTACTTTCGTAAATACTGCTAACTTGGTGGAAAAAAAGGTATACAGTCGAGAACGGATAAGTGCAGTCGCCTCAAGCAGTGAAATTGATTGCACTTATCCATTTTTTTCACTTATCCGTTGCAAAGATAGGTCAGTAAAATTGAATCAATTTGGGAGTCATATAGGAAGTAATTGGAAAAATATTTATAAATAATTGTAATCCCTTCTATAGATTCTGAATACATGCAAACTGTGTTTGCACAGTCGCATAAGGTGAGCTTAACTTTTGGCAGATGAAAATCCGAGAAACTTGAACACTTTTTAATATTTTTCTTATTAATTCTGTGCCTCGCATCGAAAAATTTAATAGGATCCAATCTAACGAGTGTTGAATTCTGAGTCCAATGCACTGCTCAAACTCAAATTTCGATTCAGCAGTATAGTTGAAATCGATAGTCACAAAATGATAATTTTTGAGGCTTTGAAGAACCATATTTTATCAATTTTCAAGCTCATAGGTTTTTCAAACGGATTCAACAAGTGAAAAATTGATTACATAAAAGTTGAAAATTTCAAGTCTATCGTGGGCAATATTTGGCCCATTTTTATTGTGATAGAGAAGTTTTGTTTTAATTTCAAATTGTAGATAATTTACTATAGTTTAAAGAAGCTTTACTAATAAATTTTTTAACAGGCTAATTTAGCAGATATTAAAAAAAGCTGGGCTAGCTAAGCAATTAAGCGATTTTTTCAAGACGGCGGCCTCCGTGGTGGTGGGGGAATTAGAAAACTTGAATTTTTCAGCAATGTGCCAACTCATGCAACAAATTTGATACTACCGTAATTAATACAACCAGTGTTCTAACAATCTGACAGGACACAGGCAATTTAGTCTTTGCAAAATAACCGACCATAGTTCATGTTCACACTGCGGGTAAAGCAGTCGATTTCAGCTCAATAAGATTCCCTCCCAGAAAATCGATTTTGTTTTATAGACGGAAAAGTCGTTAAAAGACTCCTCTCCCATATTTAATTTGGATGGATACATTTTTTTAATGTTTTCAATAATATTTGAGTCGTGTATTTCAAATGTACAATATCGAAACCGTAATGGTTGTACTGTTAAAAGCGGAGCTCACACTCTAGCGAATTTGTGCTTTACGCAGTATGAACCTACGTTTTTCAGAGTAAAACTATTGTATCGATGCATTCAGTCTACGTTTGTACTGTACGAAGCGAAAATTCACTCTAGAGCTTCCTCCAATTCGATTTCCGCTTAAGTCAGTTAGAATCCACATTTTTCAAACGATTGTTATGAGACATTCATGGTACGTTCGTTCGTACTGTCTAAAGTGGCAATTCACTTTGAACTCACCCTCAAGTCGATTCGCACTTTAGGCAGTATGAATCTAATTTTTTAAATGTGAAACTATTATCATGATGCACACATACGAATATGTCCGTACTATCAAAACCGGAAATCCACTTTGAACTCAACATAACGTATGTTTCCTTTAGGGCCGAGTTTAGAAGCTGCGGGAGCACCTGCACTTTTCAAATTTACATTGAATTTAAATAGAACAAACCGTTCAACAAACCGCGGAGACTGCCGCCGCAGTTTGTTGAGCGGCGGCATTGTATTTAAATTCAATGTAAATTTGTAAACCCGGTTCATCACAGAGTGAAAGCTGGTGCCGAGCTGAATGCTAGCGTTTTGATTGTGAACACCCAGCGAAGAGAAATTTTCACGTGAAATGTGCTCATTGAGCTTTTCCTCCTCATGCTATTGCTAAGCTTAAGATTACATTCGTAATTGTCCGGTGATTTTCTATATATTGTAACATCCATTTAGTGTCACCATACACTGTCGAACTCGAGCACGAACCTGGTACAAATGTGCTCTGACACACACACATACACTTCACATAGGTGTGAAGAAAACCGCTCCACTTGTACTAGCTTTGTGCTCGAGTTCGAGTTCGACAGTGTATGGTGACACTTATAGCACACAGAAAAACGAAACGAATACACTGGACAATTACGAATGTGATCTTGAGCTTTATCAATAGCATGAAGAGGGAAAGCTCCATGAGCACGTTTCACGTGAATGTTTCTCTTCGCTGAGTGTTCACAATCAAAACGTCAGCATCCAGCTTTCACTAAGTGGTCGCCCTTAGGCAGTATGGACATGCCGAGTTGTATCTTTCGTAAAATTTTCCACATATTTCCATTTTTCAAAATTTTTGGAATTTGTAGGGATTAGGGTAGTTTGTAATTTTTATTTGGTAGGTGGGGGAGGGGGGATGTGTTAACTTGCATCATGATTTTTTGGGAAGATAATCCATTGGGGGGTTTTACGTTCGCGGAGCCACGGCACTCGATTGAGAATTGCCGATTCCGTAGACTGTTGACAGAAGAAGGAACAGAAATTTCTCTACTAGTATCTTTAATAATCGTCACAGATGTGCCATGCTAGTAAATGCAGAGTGACATTCCCGAATCAGACGGTGCCATTTAAAGTTAATATTCCCATTTAGAATAATGCTGTATTTGTTGATTCTAAAACATACCAGTAGGAAGCGCTAAGTTCAAATAAACCCCCAATTAACTTATAGAGAAATCGAGGAACTCATTCAATGGCTGACGGAAATCTTTTCAAACTTCACAATTCGGAAGTGCTGTAAATAATCAAACTAAACATAAATGCTAATTAATTAAAATTGCAATTGTAATTCTTTTAATTGAAAATCGATTACGTTATTAAGTTCGATTCCTCCAGCCGCACTTTAGAGGCAGTTTACTGACATTACCAAGGTTAGGCTCAATCAATGTATAAAGCTTATGTCTAAAATCTTACTTATGTGCTAATAACGAGATATTTTTAGTTGCATAATTTTTTTATTTTTTTTTTTAATTGTAGCAGAACATCCAACTCTTACACCCATATCTCTGACAGCTTTTCGAAAAACAATTCCTCCGTCATTCTCATTCTAGTTTCCAGTCTAGCGTCATATTGTAATCTCTACTGTTTTTCGTTTAAATCAAAATGTCAAAAGCATTTACTCATTGTGTATTGAAAATTGGCAGACACTCTATCGCCAGATGTTACAGCAGTAATTACTCGTATTATCCATACATTCTACGACATGAGATTGTTTGAATTGTGATAGCCCATAAGCTTACTAACTGATAGACAATCGCATTCTTGATATAATGACAAAAGCTACCGCCTTATTGTTGTTGGGAAATAATTACACTGAAGAATTTCTTGATATAAAGTTTTCCTGAATTCCATTTTATATGAGTGAGTAATATATGATTTCCGTGAAATCAATTTATCGAGTGATATTGATATGTCGGTCATTCAGCATCTGAAATGAAGCAGGAAAGTTAAGATGCGAAATATTACGGAAAATAGTAATTAAAGGTATTAGATTTTTAAAAGATGTCTTTTTGTGACGCATACGATACAATATCTATGTATAAGGAATGCTTCCAGAAAGATATTTTATATTTGCTTAGCATATAACCCGAAATGAGCACTCCAAAATTAAAAAAAAATTGTATGGAATTGTAAAAAAAAGTTGTTTGCAATAAGGCATATGACGTATTCCCCTAAAGTTGAGGGACTCCACAATACTCTAAATATAAAATAGAACGCTTAAAAATTGTTTATAAAAAATATTCCTACAGTATCAATACTTGTAGATTCATGAATGCACAAAACCAGCAAGCACAGCATGCGAAAAATCTTTGACAAATGTTCGCAGAAGCCGAGTCAACGAACTGTCTAACAATAAGTTAGATATGTATCTACAATAATTTTCTGCATGCCAACATCAAAACGGATTAACTCAAAAAAACTAAAACACGCGATTCAATTCCAGGCCTTCATTCTACGAATATTTAGTATGTTCTACATTTCTATGTTCCCACCAAATTTAGACAAATTAGACTCTTGACCCTTCAAACCATCTTCCTTTCTTTTCTAGAACAATCCATCATTTTTTGTTCCTGAAGATTTACACAACTAATAGGCTTTCTAGTGCGATATTGCCCCCGCCCCGAAACGGTAGGATGTCTTCAGATGTTGTCATGCGAAGTTCTGAAAAAAAAGAGAAAATGATAGCTTGTCAACCAGTGGACTATTTGTTTTAAACTCTTGCTCAAATAAGCCATCTCGATGATTATATATTTTTTTCTTTCTTGGAAAAATTCAAAGAAATGAGGGCATCCTTTGATTATTTCTTTTTTCTGAGTTGTTCGTTTTTGTGGGATATTAAGAACAAATGCATACCCATGTATACGACATACGGACATATCCATACTGACAAGATATACCCATACTTATGGCTACTACAGACAATAGCCCATCCCCGGCCTTTTGAAGTCACCGCCATTGTGTGAACGGGCGGATGGCGTTCAGTGGACAATGGCGCGTAACCGTCGCAGCGATGGGCTATCAGATGGCCACACAATGGCCCATCGTGCGTCTGTCAATTTAAATCAGCTGTTCACAGTTATTGTTGGCTGCTACACACAAGACCTCGATGATTGTTGTGTTGTCACTTCGATGTGGAGGACTTGAATATTGACTGGCCCATCTGGGGGCGACCGGTAGCGCAGTGTGTTGAGGCATCAGTCTCATGTTTGACTACCGGCGTTTCGGGTACGAATTCCATCCACGACGACGTTCGTGGCCATGGATGTGCAGGAGGTGCATGCTGGCAACTGCATTCTCCGAAACCAATTTATGCCAACGAAACGGCAACTGGGCCACATCGAACAATTGACGCGCTATGCCCCACAAGGGATTAGGGCAATTGAGTACTCGTATCATGGTCACCATTACGCTGGTCCATTGTCTGGAGGAGCCATTACTACATACCCATTCTTTATCTGGCTAACAGATGTTAATTGTTATCTAAACTTGGATTGGCAATGGGATCTTCACAAGACAGAGTAGACAATCTGTCGCGAATCCATCATAATATTTGCTTCTATAGTGACTAAATAGGACTCTACCACTAGATATATGTATCATCAAAGACGGTATGTTCGTATCTGACATAATATTGTAGCAGAATAAAAAATAGAATTTGTGATGATGAACTTTGGAGAGACGTACGAGTATACTAAAAAGATACATTCATTCGCGTCTGTTTATTTGCGTGCGGTGTATTATTTGTGTTTGTGAGGCCGTTGACTCTTGTCACGGACACATAATCCGGAGGAAAAACACTCTTCCGTGCAGGAGTGTGTTTTGTCACTATTAAAGTATTAACGTCCGCGAGTGCATGCCAATTTTCAGGAAAATTTACCTTCGAGGTGAAACGTTTTTGCAAAATGTGCTGATTTTTCTTTGATTTTTTTCCTGGTTCTTGCACTATAAGCGCAATTTTTGACGTCATACAAGATACGAGTGCGTACATGTAATATTTCAGATGATTTTTAGGTTTTCTTTGACGGCATCGCATGAATGGACTAATTAGAGCAATCTTAAATATTTTCAATTTTAATGAAAATGGAAGTGTCCAATAAGGAGAAATTTTGACTTAGCTGTCACTTGGACTTTAAGATATTATGCTATTATGTATATTATTATTTTTAGTGGATATATTCGGTGTACAACTTTGCTTCCGCCGGTTTTTCCTGGAATTAAAAGCTTAATTGTCCAAAAGTACTTACAGATGTATTATTGATAGTACTGTCCATCGCTAGCGACAACTTTCGCCCATCTCTCTGACAATTTTCGGATTCCATCTCGGAAAAAGGAGGCGTCTTTCGACGCGATCCATGATTGGATCCATTTTTCGACTTCCTCGTACGAACGAAAATTCTGATCAGCTAGGCCGTGCGCCACGGAACGAAACAGTCGTAACGTCGAAACAGTAGTCGGAAGGAGCGATGTCTGGCGAGTACGGCGGGTGGGGCAAGATTTCCCATTTCAGGGTTTTCAAGTGTGTCTTGACTACTTTTGCGACGTGTGGCCGAGCATTGTCATGCTGGAGGATGACTTTGTCGTGTCTCTCTTGGTACTGTGGTCGTGTTTCCTTTAATGCTCAACTTAAACGCATCAATTGCGTTCGGTACCGATCTCCTGTGATAGTTTCATTCGGTTTCAGTAGCTCGTAGTATATCACACCGAGCTGGTCCCACCAAATGCAAAGCATAACATTGGCGCCGTGAATATTCGGTTTTACCGTCGACGTTGAGGCATGTCCGGGCATTCCACATGACTTTCTGCGCTTGGGATTATCATAACGGACCCATTTTTCGTCGGCGGTTACGATGCGGTGTAGAAATCCCTTCCGATTCTGCCTCTGAAGCAGTTGTTCGCTCACTGTTGTCACTTCCAGTGATTCTCTCCCACCACCATCCTTGACTTCGACATGGAAATCGCCACTTTTAAAACGTTGAAACCATTCACGACATGTTCTGTCACTCAGAGCAACCTCACCGTAAGTATCTGAGAGCATTCGATGAGCCTCAGCTGCAGTTTTTTTCAAATGGAAGCAGAAGATCAAAGCTTCCCGCAAATGACGAGAACTTGGCTCGAAAACAGACATTTTGAATCGCGAATCTTATTAAAAATGCGAACAACTTTTACTAATGCGGGGATGTCGATACGTTCACAGACGTCCAAACTCACTTTGTGACACTTTTGAACTACGTATTCTGACCAGCCCTCACATACATACATATTTGAATTTATGGAGGAAATCTGCCAATTTTGTTTTACTACTTTTACATTTAAACTTTTCAGTTGCATTAATTATTACTACTGTATAATATTCAAAATCAGACGGCGAAGGCATTGCCCCGCCCCGTTCAACTAACGCTCA
Source organism: Chloromyia formosa (assembly GCA_964017055.1). Classification (NCBI taxonomy): domain Eukaryota; kingdom Metazoa; phylum Arthropoda; class Insecta; order Diptera; family Stratiomyidae; genus Chloromyia; species Chloromyia formosa. The sequence continues at coordinate 29,633,509 of OZ024813.1, read as the reverse complement.
TAACATTTTATCGAAGTCCTTGAGGATGCATGTTAGCTTCAAAATGTCTGTACTCTTCTGAATACACCCTGGTTCACTGTCTTAATTTGTGGAAAAGCACCACCAAATCGTTACGTTTTTGTTGTGGCTATCACAAGGTTAGAGTTGGGGAGAAAACTTTGAATTAACCAGTTCATGTGTTCTCGAAACCACAAATAATAAAGAAATTTGAATCGCAAATACTGATTTTAAACTTAAACTCATTTAAAGTAAATCGCAAAAAAATTAACTAGAAGTAGTCATTAGTCATCCGTCATACGTAATTGTTGGAAAATTGTTCAAAGAGCCTGGAATTTTGGCGCCCAACGTGGGGTAAATGGGATTTTATCTAATCAACGTGATATGGACAATCGAATAGGCGCGCAGTACCGTTAAACTCAATACCTGAATCTTTTCTGGACCCGATCCTATCTTACAGCTACATTTATATACCTCTATTCTTATTTAAGGCTATAAGTTGCCTATTTATTTTAACCCCTTAAGTAAAGTCTAAAAAGGTAAGGCTTTTGTGTTTTGTAACTAGCGGTATCGCATAATATCGTAATCACACTAACCTCATATTGGGCGTTAAATATTCTCGGGCTATTTTGATTATTTTCTATTGTAAACTTTCATCAATGTAGGGTAAAAGCCTAAAACCTACAGTACATGGCATGGGCTTATACTGTATTTGCCGGCTCCAACATTTGGCGAATAAGTCGACAGTCAGCCTACTCAGTTGGCGTTTCGGTATTGACACTGACGCACTGTCGAATTGTGCATAAACAAACGTCAATTCTTGTCAATATTTAAATTTTATAATTACTTAACGGTCTACTGAGTTCGCTGACTATCAACCAACTGTCGACTTAGTACCCTGATATTAGAGCCACTGTTTCTATGGAGGCATACAGGATAAGCTCATTCCATGTCTGTATGTTCTAAGGGTAAAAACGTACCAACGTATCCCGACATTGTTTAGCGCCCAATGTGGGGTCAATGCTTTGAATATATAGCCATGGAATGAGCATGTCCTGTATGTCTCCATAGAAACAGTGGCTCCGAAATCTGGGTACTAAGTCGACATGTGGTCGACAGTCAGCTAACTCAGTAGACCGTTTAGTAATTATGAAATTTAAATATTGACAAGAATTGACGTTTGTTTATGCACAATTCGACAGCGCGGTCAACATTATGTCAATACCAAAACGCCAACTGAGTAGGCTGACTGTCGATAATCTGACAAGAATTGACCTTTATTCATGCACAATTCGACAGAACAGTCAACAAATGTCAATATCAAACAACAACCGAGTAGGCTGGCTGTCGACTTATTCGCCAAATGTTGGAGCCAGAGATATACAGGATAAGCTCATTCCATGGCTCTATATTCTAAGGGTCAATGTGACTTTATCTAGTATCTAGTCAATGAAATCGCAATGGTTAATCAAATAGGAGCGCGGTAGTTACAAAGCACAAATTCGAAACTTTCTTTCACCTTACGCTTAAACTAAGGTTTTAAATAGGCAGAGGATTTGGCGCCCTTACATAATGACACCCTGTTCAAATTTACAGTCTGTACATATAGTGGAGTAGTGGTAGTAGCAAATGCTAAACTGGGCTACCGCCGTTGTACCTAGAGCGAGCGAAGCGAGCGTTCATGTTTGTGCGATATTGAGAGTTGTGATCCCTTAAGCGCGGAGCGAGCGTAGCGAGCGGAGCCCACACGAGAAACTATTGATTCACAATAGTTTCTTGTGTGTGCACTTGCTTGCATGATTTTGTTGAATGATTACAGTCTGTTTTGCGAAAAATTATAGTGCGAAATAGTCTCTTTTGGTATCACAACACTCGATATCGCAGCAAAAATATGAACGCTTGCTTCGTATGGGTTCCGATCGCTCCGCGCTTGAGGCATCACATCCCTCAGTAACGCAAAAGTATGAATGCTCACTTCACTCGCTCTGCGTGCTACGGCGGCAACCCAGTTTGGAATTTGTTTGTTAAACAGAAAATCGGCCAGATGGCAGGACACACGAAGTAGAGTCGAAAGAGTCTTCTTATTGTTACGAAACAGGAATGTTCTAAATTTTATAATTACTAAACGGTCTACTGAGTTCGCTGACTATCAGCCACCTGTCGACTTAAATAAATAAATAAATAACTGGCGCAACAGTCCAATTTGAACCACGGCCTCGAGATGAGTTAGCATCATCTCATTTTCTAGATCGTGACGGTTTTTTGTGCAGTGGTATGTGATCAGCAACACGCTCAACCGAGTTATTTACCCCATAATGGGTACTCATTTAACATGAGTAGGCTCATAGTCCGACACGTAAATCCCCGGAATCGAACCGGGGCCCAGTGCGTTGAAGACGAACGTGCTAACCGTTGCGCCATCCGGACTACCTGTCGACTTAGTACCCCGATATTGGAGCCACTGTTTCTATGGAGGCATACAGGATAAGCTCATTCCATGTCTGTATGTTCTAACGGTAAAAGCCTTTTTTAAACTTTTTTGTATTCTACATCAGTGAAAAATTACAGCAGATTTTAGTCGAAGAAAAATGGTTGAAATTGCTCGACAATGTTTAGCGCCCAATGTGGGGTCAGTTTGACTTTATCTAGTATCTAATCAATGAAATCGAATTGGTTAATCGAATAGGAGCGTGGTAGTTACAAAGCACAACCTTTACGAGTTAGAAACCCCTTATTTAGTCGAACCTGAGCTAAGGCTTAAAATCAAAAATTATTTAATTATATTTACTAAATAGAAATGGCGAATTTAGTTACAATCATATTAAAATAAATACTCTGTTAATTTCTTTCCAGCTACTTATGGTGATTATTATTCATGTGGCCGTTCCCTACAGTTCTTCGAGGAATATATACATAAGGAAGTTTTACCAGTATTTGGTGATACAACGTGCACATCATCAGTAACTGGACTACAGTCATATTTATATAGGTAATTATGCAATGTAAACTTTAGAGAAGAAGATGAAAATTGTTTCCAGAGATTATGAGATCTAGAGATCTGAAAACATCTAGAGAGCTGACAGCTAACAAATTAGGAATATAATAAAATATAAGTTTGTAACTAAAAAAACCAATGTGCGTACTTTGTTTCGGCACCTTTTACAGTTCATCACTTTTTTCATCTATTGATAGGGGTCAGTTTAATTAGCGGGAATCTCTCCCCCCCCCTCCCCATTCCCGCTAATTAAACCGACTTTTTTTCACAGCTTTTCAAATCATAGATTTGGTACATGAATTGGCCTAATAACCAGCCGAAAGTTTGCACCCTGTATCGCCCGATCTCCGTAACCGTAATAAATTAGATCTTAGTAAGATAGGTATAACATTCACAGACAACTTGTTGTATAACTTCAGTTGTTTGTAGTAAACAATTCCCAAAGTCCTTTATTGAGATCACAAGGAGTCAGTTATCCTATGGTACTCGATTTGGAAAGTGCTGTCAGTTGAGTTTTCGCACCATCGAAAGAGAGTTTGTTGCACTAGCGACGTTGCAAACCCATTATGTATATGTTAGAAGTTAGTTAAACAGCGAAATTGGGAATTAGATTTCAGAAAAAGTGTTTCCAAAGTACTTAAAAACCGTTTGGAAAATATTCAGTTACCTATATTCAACTCAAGCTAAAAATAATCCCTTGTGGTTTTTACTATTTAGTTTTTGTTTTGCTCTATCGAAAGTGCTGTAACTGCCCGAGCTTAAGAAATTAGTGTAAAATAATGTTATCATGATCTGATTAAAATAAATTACAGATTAAATTTTTAGAATATTTTCATATTATGTACATATATGAAGACTCTAGAAAAATTAGGTAAAATTGATAAATTTTAAAAGAGAAAATCGCAATTTTTCAGTTCATCGATCAATGCCTTCTTCAAAAAATTTAATCGGACCAATTTTCACATTATGGGGCTATGGGGAGAGTTAAGCCGGGGTTTCCTAGAGAAACATGGCTGTCAGTTGACGGCCATGAACTAATGGCCGTGATGTAGTTGTGGCTTAAGAACTCAGTGTCAAAAGGCAGCCGTTCCGTCATGTAGCAGCGGCGTCAGTGGGCCAACTAGCATTTTCATCCATTTCTGATAAATCAACTCAGTTCACCATTAAAAAAGGTTCAGCTACGAGCTGTAAACTTTATAGCAGCCGTTCTAAAAAAAAGCCTGTGGCAGAGAAAGGGTTAAAAAATAGTAAAAAAAATTTCCTGATATTTTTTTTACTTAGAATTGCATGAGAAATCGTGTGCTGAAATTCGTGTCTGACAGTGTCTGCATATCCTGTAGTCATGGTATGACCTGCTCCTGTTGCGAATCAGGTCGACCTACTCCGAGTCCGACAACGGAGTAGGTTCAAGACACTAGGTTCGCAGACCTACTCTTTATATGAAACGAATGTGTCGTCCGGCATGGAGTTGGAGATGGAGTGAAAGAACAAAAGAGTGGGTGAACTAGGTTCGTCGTCGTAATTGTAAATAAGAGAATGGAGAACTGAACTACTGACTATATTAGAAGACAAATACAATACATATCGCTATATTGCAGTGTCGAATAAAATGGATTGTATTTCCAATTGGATTTTATTGATATTAGATGGAGTGGAGCTTTTATGGCCGGCTTACATTCTCGCCGAGTAGACGAGGCGAGTATATTCGGCGAGAATGCCCGAGGCAAGTAGCCTGGGCGAGGTGTGCGTTCACAATCTCACCCGAGTACAAGTCACGAGTACTGTTCTGTTGTGCAATGGCAAACAACTAATAGTGTGGTAACTTAGGCGCTCCAATAGGGAAATAATATGCGCACTTGTGAAGAGCGTTTACTTTAATTTAATTTTTACCAACCATATGTTTCATGTAATTTTCTCCGAAAACCGTTTGCGTGCGTTCAGGTTAAGCGAAACCACTCACGTAACCCCCTACCAGCTTTTTGCACTGATTGTCCGTTTCTTCGAAAAAAAAAAATTGCCGTTCAGAATCTTTTTTTTTTACTACTTTGATTTCAGATTTGCAATCAGCGACCTAATCAGCCTCCTACCAGTTTTCTTCCAGGAAGATCGGCAGTGTTTATAAAAAAAAGAGTTGCCATTCTGGATCCCCCATTTGCTTTTTAGCCATTTGGACATCAGCGACCCAAAAAACCCCTACCAGCTTTTTTCAGCAGGATTGACCGTGTTTTTGCGGAAAAAAGGGTTGCCGCTTAGAAACTCCTTTATTTTTGAATTTTTTGCAATTCTGACTTCAGATTCGCAATCACCGACCAAATCGACCTCCTACCAGTTTTTCCCCACAAGATTGGCCGTGTTTATAAAAGAAAAGTGTTGCCATTCTGAATCCCCCCCATTTGTTTTTTTTTTGCAATTTGAACTTCAGATTCGCAATCAACGACCCAGAAAACCCATTACCAGCATTTTCCACTTTCACTTTGTTGAGTTCGATTACTTCAGCTTCAGGTACTGCAGTACTTACCTGAAGTTATCGTGCACAACAAAGTATGAAATATTTACATGTTATGAGCACAAATGAACGATGACGATTAATGCTTTTTTTTTGTCCCATTGAAATCTTTTTTTTTAACTCAATTAGTACTCAACCAACGAAAGTAGTTAATGATCAAAATGTCACTTAAGGCGATATATTAATTTCTATGTAATTTAACATCATGGTCAAAAACGCTTTCTCGGTTTAACCTAGTCCTTTTTATGTTTGGCCACCTCCGCAAACGCCTACTATAAATTAGTAAGGATAATTACCCTCTCTCTCTTTTAACTTTTTTTCCAGTAATGAAGCCCGTCAAATAATCGCATCGGCTGTGAATGCCACCAGTGACGATCAAATCATATTTTGTGAATCCAAACACACAATCATAATGGAACGTTTGTGCAATTTCTTTTGCAATTCATCAAATTCCCGGCACGAGCCACTACACATAGACGATGTTGAGCTGCGACGAAAAGGACCGGTGCTGTTTGTTAGCTCTAGTGAACCAATCAAACATATTAACATATGGGAGAATGCAGGAGCACAGGTAAGTAGGGATCTTCGGAAGATCTCGTCCTTTCCACTAATTAAAAAAGATCTAATTTACTTTTTTTTTCAAACAGATTGTCGTGATATCTAAAACTCGTGATGGTTTCTTAGATTTGGTAGATTTAGAGAATAAATTGGCGTCATTCGCGGATTCAAAAAGACTGTTAGTAGGGCTGTTTTCGGGTGCATCCAGATCGACGGGCATTGAAGCGGATGGTGTGGCAACAACAATTTTATTACATCAAGTAAGTGGTTGATTTATGAAGAATGCAGTATTTTTTCGTTGGGAAGGGTCGATAAAAATTTAAAAATGAGGAATTGTGCCTCGCGGTACTTGTTACAAGGCAAAGATACTGTTTTAATGTGAACTGTTTGTACATATAGCATTTTTGTAGATCTAATCTATCCTGTACGCCGATGTCTTACATTTTCTAGACAATTTATAGCTTTCTCAAATCAAATTTGCGTTTGTCCAAATAAAATTAACGCTTTTTCAAAACCATCTTTCAAATCAAGTTAGCGATTAATCAAATAAACAGTTTATTTGGCAAATCGTTCATTTGAAGAGTGGTTAATGGTTTTGAAAAGGAACATGGATGTTCGAGTTCGACAGTGTGTAGCCCGGCTTGCAGACTGTGCTTCTATGATTAATTTAGGGGATATAATTTTAGGAAATACTAATTTTCACCTAATCATTTGTTTTTACACTTTCAGTATGGTGCCATAGCGATTTGGGACTATTGTCTGGCCGCCCCGTATACGACGATCGACATGAACCCCCAATTGCCCGGATCAACGAAAGATATTCTATTCTTTAGCACAAACAAATTCATCGGTGGCGTCCAAGGACCGGGCATATTAGTAATTAAGAAATCATTGATCTCATCGCATCATCATTCAACTATTTATGAGGATACCGTGGGCATCGTGGAAACGATTCGAGCCGGTCTTGTGATGCAGCTGAAGGAGTCGTTAGGAATACAAAATATTGCCGCCAAACAGGAGAAATTGTGCAAGTAAGGGATACACCCTAAAATGCTTGTACTCAAAATGGTTCACTCATTTTGAAAATCGTTGTTTTTGATTGCAGAGAAATTTTATCGCATATCAGAACGATCCCGGAAATTGTCTCGTTGGGATCACTACAGTCGACAGCCAAAAGGATACCTTTGTTAAGTTTCCTGGTGAAACATCCGAGAGGATCTTTTCTTCACTATAAGTAAGTGAGAAAGGGCTGGTTTCAACATGGCACGTAAGGTATACGAGTTTTCACCCAAAATCGCAAGTGTAAGCTAGCTTTCAATATACGATTGTGCAAAGCTCCCTCGCTACTGGTGCTATTTTGGGGAAATCTCGTAGATCGTACGTGCCATGTGGAACTGACCAAAGGGTATTAACAGTTAGGCCATTTTCACACGGAACGTACGATACACGAGTTTTCCCCAATAAGCACCAGTGGCGAGGGAGCTTTGTATCTGCGACGATTGGATTAAAATTTCACATTCGTATAAAGAAAGCTTGCTGCCACCGAATCTGGATTCTCGTATACGCACGTGCCGTACGTGTGAAATCGGCCTTAGGATACGATTTTTTAATCTGGCTAATCCTTTTCCCAGATTTGTGGTGGCCGTTCTGAACGACGTTTTCGGCATCCAGGCCACCGGCACATCGCACATTGGTGAAATTCTCGGAATCAACGAACCACTCACTCGTAACTACGTGAAGTTCATCTCGGAAACAAATTCTGAATTTTTACGTCCCGGCTATACGAACATTTTAATTCCGTACTTTATGTCCGACGCGGAAATTCATTTTATTCTGGAAGCCATAAAAATGGTCGCGACAGAAGCGTGGAAATTGCTACCGCAATATGAGTACGTTGAGCGCAGCAATGAGTGGCGTCATCATTCAAACTCACTGATCAAGGAGCGTAAATGGTTGGGATCGATTCGTTATACGGACGGACGAATGCAATTTACGGATCGAAGAATTTCCGGTCCCGGTAATTTTCCACAAAACTATTCGGAATGTCTGCAAACTGCTCGGAATTTGTTTAATCGGGCACGAAAGATGGCGCAAAAGTCAACGCTGCCGTTGGATTTGAAGCTGAAAAACGAAACAGCCGAGGGTTTGCGGTGGTTCATGTTGCCCGGCGAGGCACATCAATTGCTGCTTGGGCATTCGCAGAATGTCCGGACACAGTTGCCGTTTGATCCGAATAGGACAAAAGGTAGGTGATCTTTAAGGTTTATTTTTTACCTTCATATCAGTTCTAGACCAGATATCAGTTCAAAAACTTATGGAAAACAGCTGGAGAACGGATAGCTCGGCTTGTAGCTCGACTGATACGTCGACTAATGACTCAACTGATAGTTATATATCTCATGGCTTGACTGATAGCTCGTCTCATGACTTGACGGATAGCTGGTCGACCGATAGTTCGAGTGATGACTCGACTGATGACTCTACTGATAGCTCAGAAAATGGCTCGATGGATCGCTTGACTGATACTTCGACTGATGTTTTGACTCATGGCTCGATTGGTAAATCGACTGATGGGTCCACTGATAGTTCCAATGATAGCTTGACTAATAGCTCGACTGTTGACTCGACTGATAGCTTGACTGATAGCTCAACTGATAGCTAGATTGTTGGCTCGACTGATAGCTCGACTTATGACTTCACTGATAGATCGACTGATGGTTCGACTGATGACCGGACTGGTAGCTCGGATAATGACTAGACTAATACCTCGCCTGGTAGATCAGCCGATGGCTCAACTGGTACATCGACTAATGGGTCCACTGATATTTCGACTGAAAGCTCAACTGGTGGCTCGACTGACACCCCGACCAAATAAATGATTATCCTAAGGAACTTAACACCTTCTTCGTCAGTAAGGGTCTTACTCTGTCGGCGCCAAAGTTTTTTACTACGTTGTTTACTAGGAAGGAAGGACCAAGGAAGTCAAGCTACAACTGGATATCGCAGTAGATGATCAAACTAATCCCACAATTGACCACCCAGAACTTCTCGGTGTCACCCTTGACAGCATGGCCAACTCGGCTCATTCGTCAATTATTTGTGACAGGGGGTGAAGCAGCAAAGTCTTTAAAGCTTCAGCTGGCCGTTCCTGGGGGTAAGATAAGGAGACCCTACTCGCGACATACACATCCATCGGGAGATTTGTGGCCGACAATGCGACTCCCATCTAGTCAGATAATTTATGCGACACTCAGTGGAAACAGCCCTGTCAGAACACTGTTCTTAGAACTGTCACAGGTTGCTTCCTGATGTCGTCGCAGGATCATCTTGATCATGAGACCAATATGATGCCCTTAAAAAGCCACAACACTCTTCTCATCAAGCAGTTTCTGGTTGGCGGTTATCGGAATGACCATCCTAAGTCTTATGGACAAGACCCCACCGCTACGTCAAGTTAGACACAACATGATGGAATCCGAAAAGGAAGTCCAAAGGTTCAAAAAAGTTCGCTTTGGTAACGCCAGCTATAGCTGGTCGGCCATCACAACGCTGCTCAGTGAGGAAATGCTCCCTTCGATTGTGGAACTAAAACCAAATAAGGTACAGAATGTGCAACCACCTGCCATAGCTCCAAAACTACGTTGGTCGAATTTCATTCTGGCTAGTGTTCGCGTCTGAGCTCATATGTACCTGTCCCGCTTCGGCAGTGACCTTCAAAACTCCTGCCCAGCATCTGGCCTCACTCGATACGATGTTGAGCACTTCTTTAATTGTCCATCAGCCCCCACGCGTTTAACTCTTATTGCGTTGTGAGCGAACGCCATCGAGGCAGCTGCTTTTTCCTCCACCTGGACTGAGAGGGTAACAATATGGATATTCAGAATTTGTGACGCATACATGCGCCGCTACAACCGCAACAACAACTAATAGCTCGACTGATGGTCCGACTGGTAGATAGACTGATACCTCTACTGAAATATCGACTGGTAGATCGACTAATAGCTCGACTGATGGCTCCGATGATAGCTTGACTGATAGCTTGAATGATAGCTCATCTGATAGATCGACTGATGGAGCCATCAGTGATAGGTCAACTGAAAGCTCGACGATAGATCGACTGATGGCTCCACTAATAGATCGATTAATAGATCGACTGTTGACTTGACTGCTATCTCGACTGATGGCTGGACTCATACCTTGACTGATAGCTTCATTGACGGCTCGAATGATAGGTCGACCGTTAAATCGAATGATAGACCGACTGATAGCTTGATGCTGGATGAATCCGTTATTAATTCCTATTTCTTTTTCTTCCTTTTTTTTGCAGAAATCCAATCGTTCTTCCACATGTTCCGCCATAACAGTCTCTCGGCGTTGGATGTGAAACGTTTCAAAAGTCGCAGTCTTCCAACATCCCCGGTGCAAATTCCAATACGCCGTCAACAATCATCCCCAACGCCACCATGTAGCCCGAAAACAATCAGTCTGACAGATTGTGCATCACCGCCCGTGGTTCGTTTTTCATTAGGTGGTGAAGTGACTACAATGGCATCTTTCAGTCAGCCCCGAATCGCGAATTTAGTGAATAGCGAAGAAGCCATATCCAGCCGAAACAGGTAAGCTTAGATTAGACTATCTTTCGATACTGAGCCACTAATCCAATCATTCTTAACATTAACTTTAAATCTTCTAATCTTTGTATCTAAATCCTTTTTCGAGTATTGTATGTACTCTAATTCTCCTAACACCTTTTTTTATATAAGCAATTCCAATCTAACAATTTAATCTGCAAGAAACGTATTAAGAACAAACAATTCGAATGATCTTCCATTAATGTAGATGTCATAGTTGGTCATCGCCGGCGGCAGGTGTAAAATCATTAAGTCCACAAACACGCATTAATCTAGGATTGGCTAAACACACTCACGTGCCCGGACATAGATTAAAGCTCATGCGAAAATTGTGCTCATGCAGTAGTCAAACTGATTTGAATAGCCCGACCTTTCCGACACATAATTCATCGTCTGCTCCTAGCCTGCAAAATATCGCACGGGCTGGGAGGTGAGCTAAGAAGACAAAAAACCGAAAATTTATAGATTAAGGCCCGTTTTCTCAATGTCCAGTTAAAATTTAAACTGGAGATAAAATTTGTTGTTGTTTTCCCTGTAAAATTTGACAGATGGGTACGTTCAATGTCTGTTTAACTGGAGTTTAAATTTTAATCAGACATTGAGAAAACGGGCCTATGAAAAGTTTTGTTTGTAAAATATTTGGTTTGATTCGATGTTTATAATTTTTTAATGGTATAGTATGTACTCGTATAGATGTGTGTTTAACCTGCTTCACTCATACATTCATTCATTTTTATTCATCCTGTAAATAACTTCATTTGTACATTTTCCATTTCATTAGTATTATAGAGTTTTGTATACCGCCCTTTAAGTTGAATATAAACCAGTAACGTCAAAAAATAAAATTGGAGCTAAACATCAGTACGGGTAATATAGGCTTTAGGGGTCAAATAGACGAACGTGGTCCCACGAGCAACGACCATATAAAAATTAGGAAATACGTGGAGGCAGTGGTCGTCACTCGACATACTCTAGATCCTGGTCATACAGTGCACTTAATTTGACCTAATTAAAACCAGCTTCTTTCAAGATACCGAATTGTTCACAAGAGCGAATACCATATTCGTATGGCTGAATCACAATTTTTTTAAATTTGTTTTATTCAACATGAAAGTGAAAGAGAGAGGAGGCTACGTGTATATCCGGCCACTGGCTTGAATTGAGCCTTCCTCCGTTTGCGGCCAAAACGCCAAAGACCCTCGAATCTGATTTCAAATTGAATGAGCTTACCTGAGCATTCAGGAAAATAACGTAATCGTTTTGGTTTTGGACATGATTCGTACCCTCGTCTTATAGTTTGGTGAAGTCTTGTTATATTGGGTGCCAAGTCACTGTGGCATTGAGGGAAATGAATGAACTTGCCAGGCCAAGACTCAACGTTCAGTTTTATTGGATCGGAACCAAATTGTGGTTTACGCTTGGCCTCAGCTAGGACGATAATAAAGACATGGTCTGAAAGGCTACGACAGCACTACTGGCATGACCTTCCTGGGTTGCGGCAATAGAAGGAGCTCGACCATGTGGACACTACCCTCATGAGTAGAATTGACCTGAGGCTACCTTTCGGGTCATAATTGGGTTAAATATCATCGGAAACGGAATTTCATCTCTGTTTAGAGGACGACGAGAACACATATCACATTTTATGTGAATGTCCAACGATTGCACGGATAAGGTTTACGCTCTTCGGGGGGGTGGGGGGTCGCCACAAGCTCTGCAGATATCAGGAATACTTCTGATAAGACACATAAAAGACATATCAGCCTTCGTAAGGTGAGTCTCTTGCTATCATTTTTCAAGGGCTATGGGACAATAGACCTCCTATGGTCGCAGTGCCCACCATTAGGGACAGTAGCCGTACTTCTTCATTCTATAGTGTGGTGCCAAGTCCAAATAAACTTGGCGGGCTAACATCTGGTCGTGCTGCTTATACCGGCAGATCGAAGGCAGCGCCTGACGGGTAATCAGCCGCGTACGAAACCAAATTAGGGCTTCTTCGTCTTGGCCGCAAACGAAAGAAAGGCTAAGTCCAAGGCTGGAAATTCATGTAGCCTCCTCACTCTCACTCTTTCACATTGTTTTATTGTTTTACATTTTCTGAAAAAAAAAAAAAACTGTTGTATTAGGTTGGTGCAGATGAAATGTCGGATTCAGTAGTAAATTGTAACTTTTTATAAAGATAATTTTATTAATTGAAATTGGTACCAGCGGATGCGATCCCAACGAGATACAATCGCATTTATTCCTGTTTCGTAGAAGTCCGAGTTTCTGGTTCGAAGAAACTCCTCGAATGCATTTTTGGCAGCTGCTTCATTGTTAAACTGTTTTCCTGTCGAAAAGTGATCCAAATGTTTAAAGAAATGGTAATCTGTTGGCGAGAGGTCTGGTGAATATGGCGGGCTAGGAAGAGTTTCATAGCGCAACTCATTAAATTTTTGGATTAGAAATCTCCATTCGACACGCCTTGTTTTGCTCGATAAGAACATGCGGAACCTACTTGTCAAGCTTTTTCACTTTTCCAAGTTGTTGCAAGTGGCGGCAAACTGTCGAATGGTGAACGTCCAATTTATCCACAAGATCCCTTATTGTATGGCGGGGGTCAGACTCCACTAATGCACGCAGCTCGTCGTTATTGATCGATATTCCTGGGTTTCCACGTGGCTCATTTCGAAGGTTCGTATCTCCAGGTCGAAATTTTTCGAACCACTGAGTGGTTCGTTCGTTAACCGTATCAGGTCCAAATGCACTGTTGATATTCCTGGTTGCTTCCGTTGCGTTGTGCTCTAGATTAAATTCGATAAGGAAAAGTAGCCGTTTTTTACTCGCTCTTTTTTTTTTGTTTTTGTTTTTTTTTTCACCGATCACCATGAAGTGCAAAACCGAAATGACTCCAGCCAAGGTAGCAGTATTTATACTTCAATATGTCATATCACTAGCGCCGCCTGGTGGCAATTTGATGCATAAAAATCGCAGCCAAATTCATGTCATTGCGCCATCCGATATTTCATCTGCACCAACCTGATGTTTTAAGTTTATTTCGAATAAATTATGTCTTTGATTGAAGAATATTATGTATTTTGTTCGGGTTGAATTTTCCATACATGGTTTGCTAAATGGTTCATGGCTTCGCTTCGACTGAATTTACACACCCATTGTGCCCATGTTCTTGATTGACTTCAGCCTCAAAATTGCAGCCTTCAATCATTACAGTGTCAGTAAAATGAATGTTCGCCTTGAATTTGGACTCTATGACTGTTTTTTTTATTTCCAATTAAGGACATTATGTTTTTTATGTTTTCTAGCGGCGTCCATGCCAAAATTGTTTTAGGCTGTTTGTCGGATTTACTTCCCAGTGCCTGCTATTGCCCTAATAGACACGAAGTTTCCTTTAAAAGAATTTTCTAGTATAACCCAGACTCATCTTCATTACAAATTTGATCCTGTCCTCGCAAAGGCCCAATTCTTCGCACCCTCCCCCTCCAAAATGGTGACAAAACCCTTAATTTTTGGGGATAATTGATCATTGTAACATAGCCCCAAAAAAATAACAAATCGGCCCAAAATAATGAGTTTTGCTCCAGAAAATAATGACTTACGGGTAGCCGCCAAATTTTGGGGATATTACATATGAATAATTTGTGAAAATCATTTTCGCCTACTGGTCTTGAAGGGGTTTGACAGCTTTTGGCGGTTGCTGATTAACGGGTCGCTCCTGTGCGTAGAACCGGCTGCCGTGGGAGCGATGGTCAAGGAGTTGGGTATAATAGGTGTGTTGACTAACCAGTAATCTCTGTCCAATTTCGCGAAGGCCGTACTCGCCGTCAGTTCTTCGTTAAAACTATCCACCAAAAGCATGTTGAGCAGCATGTCAAAGCCAGCCAAAGGAGTAATTCTCAAAGCCTCTGTAGCTACAATCGCAGCAAGTCTTTTCACATTCCCCAGCTGAGTACCGCCCGCCATACGCATATGCCATACAATGCAATAGGACTCACAACCGCTGTATATAGCCGGTACACCATTTTCGGCTGAAGGCCTTACCTATGGCCTTCCTACAAGAGTAGATGCAATAGTAGCCCTGTTCGCTCATTCTAGAATATGAAGCTTCCACGTCAGCTCCTATCGAGGATGAGTCCGTGCAACTTAGCTCTGTCAGCAAAGTCCAGTAGGGGAGGCTCGCGCTTTCTAGTGACGAGCATAAGTTCCGTTTCGTCGTCTTTGCAAATACCTCACAGACGATGTTCCCACTCTCTTGATTATGAAATGAAACGGAAACCAAATTTAGTAGACATGTATGTTTCCTGAATCGGGGCGATCCGATGAGGCCAATGCACTGGAACTGGAACACTGGAAAACCTGTTGAAGGCATTTTGAGTCCTTCGGTTAGGACAACAGCACCTTCTCGAGCATGAATTGAAACAGAAACCAAATCCAGCAAATATTGCTGATATAGATGATATAAAGGACTTAACGCATAAAAGGACCGAAAGGGAGGCAACTCAAAGTCATTTCAAAGACACATTTACTCAAGAATGGACACCAAAAGAATTAGTTATTTGGGGATATGATTTTTTCAGAGCAAATCATAGTCAACTTGAAAGCAAATGGATCAGAATGAAAATGTATTTGCATGAGACGGCTTGTCGTGTCATTCAATGTTGTAATTATTTTCGTTACATCGTTTAAGTGTTTTTGTCAACGTTCTCTTATACCCTAATTCATTCTGATCCAATCTAAAAAAGTTCGAAGTTCATAACCATGCATGTTTCATTGTTAAGTTATTCCACTCATTTAACCAGCACTAATTCAATTGCATTCACCACTATTTTGGTCCGTCATCGTCAACGGTGCATCCTGTTTGTGAATATAAAAAAATCGTTTAAATGTTATGGAAATGTTACGTGTTCCCCGCACCATACTATCGCTGGACCCATCTTCCGTAAAATTAAAATACTTAAATCATTTTTCCTTCCCTCTTCTCTTTCCGCTTAGCACCTGCAGCGATTGCACCGAAGAGATCCAAGCGTACGTTGCAGAATATACGAAAACATTGGCAACGGAAATTAAATCTGAAATTCGAGAGGTCATATCTAAAGTGGAGGACGTTCTGGAAAGTACGGATCCAGTGGATATGAGCTCAATTAATATGCTGTCAGTGGCAAATGCTAATACGTAAGTGTCCTGTGAAGGACTATTCTTATTCCCATTAATGATTTTGCCATTTTACAGCGGAGACGATTCGCGTTCCGATTCCGTATCAGCCACCTACGTTGCGGAATATCTGAAAGGACTCTCCAAAGAAATGGCTAGTGAAGTAAAGTGTGCAATAAGTGAGGCTGTTAATTCTATTCCAGTTGAAAGTTATAATACAAATCGAAAATCTTCGCCACCCGATGTATTTGTTGAGAAAGCGTTCGACAAGGAAGGGTAAGATCCCTTGAGATGGTGCTTCGTTTAAAGGATATAACAATCTCTCTCTATGTATATATATATGCAGATCACCGATACACAAAAACTTGAACGGTCGTAATGGCATCACGGGAAGTCCGTTGTCGAAAAGCGAAAAGGAAAATTTTATTCGCGATTCAATACCACGGCCAAATTCAACGCCCGGCTGGCATCCACCGACTGCTACAAGCCCGGAAAATTCAACGCCCCATTGTCGGTATACCGGTGCAATATCAAAACTCAGTGATCCCAACAGTACAGCATCACAGGATTCCGGTATTAATATGTATTTCGGGGAACAGGATGAGAGTCGTAGTCGAACAACATCGGAAAATTTCACAGAAAGGTAAGAGTTGAATTTGCAAGTCAATTCAAGTGCTAAGGTCGAAAGAAGACAGTCCGAAATATTTTCTTACTGGCAAAAATACCATTGAGACTTGATCGGCCAATTTGTTTTGTTTAATTGACATGGGATATCCAATTTTCACGAGAAATGGTATGCACACTTATTATTTTTACATATAAAATTTTGACAGTGTTTTAGAGGTTTAGGTCTCGACTAAAATTTCTCATCAGTAACCCTAGTAGATAGATTGGAGATGGGCCGTGAGCTGGCCCACTAGCACTGCGACCTGATGATTTATTGTTCTGTAACCCTATGTCTGATTACATGGCTAGGCCTGTCGATAAAGCGTAGTTGTACGGTATATTCCTATTTCACCGGGCAACACATCGAGGTTCGCGCCTTGACTAACAGTGGGCTTACTGCTTGGTTGGTTGGTTTGCAAAGTTATTACTTATGCGGACGACATTGCCATTAATGCTTCTGGAAAGTTTCCCGGGATCCTTAATGATATCATGCAAAATGCTAGACAAGTTGACGATGGGATCAATCCGATCAAAACAGAACTTGTTCTCTTCACCGGGAGGAACACTCCACCTTCATTGGTGTCACCATAGCTGGAGCGGGCAAAACTGGTCCTAACCGCAAAGCCGGGAAGGGGAATATTTAGCAGCGCGTTACGTAGGCAACTGTTGCTCTTTATCCTTGTAGAAAGGCTGGAAAGAGGCCTGCAACCGAAAATGGTATTCTGGCTCTACGTATTAGTTATACGCCCCATATTAGTGTCTGGGGTAGTAATTTGGTGGGCGACTATAGGACTCTATTGAATTAAGTTCAAAAACTATCTTTTATTACTATTATTGGTACTCTCAAAACTACAGCGACTGCTGCTCTTTGTGTGCTGATTAATTTGCTTCTTTTAGAGATCTTAGCTGGACAATTGGTTGCGATAACGGCCATCCGTCCTCGGGAAACAGGACAATGGAAAGAGTCTTCTAATTGATACTCGGCTTTACTGGCCAATCTGGATATCCGGAAGAAACGGATTATACCCGTCCGGTGGAAAATCTCGACAAAGGCTATACTAGCTTAATATCTTTGCAGCTAGGGTCACTTTATACTCTCTTGTAAAAATGAAATCGATCAGTTGGAAACTAACGGTACTTTTCTTTCAAAGAGCCCCGTATTATCCTACTTTTCAGGTTTTTTGTCTATAACTCTTGAATCAATTAACGTAGAGAGCTGAATTTTGGCATGCAAAGTTTAGATAAGAAGTGGCTTTGGTTTAAGTAAGATGGGCATAATCAGACCAAATCAACCCCTACCTCCCCTAGAAATGGAAAAAAAATGAAATATTATTTTAACTTTTGATAGGCTGAAGCTAGCGAGTTGAGAATTTGGTTGGATGTTGGTAGTAAGATCTAGGGTATTGGAACTGGGTAAGATCCGTTCAAAGAAACCCCTACCTCCCCTACAAATGGCACTTTAAATAAGCGATAACCTTCGATAGAATGAACATAGCGACATGAAATTTTTGCAATTTTTTTTACATTTACAATAAAATTCTGATCGATTTTAGAGGTTTGTGCTTGAATTAAATTTTTGGATGTCAAATTTTCACGTGAGAGGATACTCGTACTCCTGTATGCACTTTGAAGAATTTTGTTAGAAAAAAAGCAAAACACAAGGACTAAATATTCTAGAAACAGACGGCAGTACTGACGACGTCATTTCATTTCAAGGAAACGAAGAATCTGATAAATTTTTTGTCCTCAATTTATCGTCAAACATCGACCTTAGTACTAGACTTTATGATAAAAAGATATTTTAGCTTAAAAGTTCCATATTTTCATTGCAGGTCAAAGAAAATCTCGGAGCGATCTCAGAGCGACAATTCTTATCGAAAAATGTCCTCCAACACCCGCCAACAACACAACACAAGTCATGCCGATCATGTGACCCGTCAAATGGCCGTTGATCCTGCTGACTATGATCGTAGCAGCAGCCATTATCCGCTGACTCCAACTTCGGAAAACGGTACGCTGTCCCTACGATTCCCAGCCTACGAGCGACATGAATCGGTGGACGAGCCCGATCGTGATCTTCACAGATGGCAACACTTGCCCCAGACTATTTGGAAGCAAACGGCAGAGGTTAAGAAAGATTAATTTTATCATACTACACTTACAAACGCAGTAGATTACTAAACTGAGCTTTTCTTCCGTCTTGTGGGGTAGAAGCTATTATGGTTGGTTAAGATATTGATACGAACCTTTAAAATATCTGCCTATATACTAATGTAAACTATATATCTAGTTGTATCGATATTATTTTGACTATCCCTGTTGTTGAATATTCTAATATCGGGTGGGGTGTTTTAAGGGCGCCCTGGGAGTGGAAATCATTGATCTTACCCAGTATATGTATGTATATGCTTGGAGAATTGCGCTAAGGAGTGGTACACACTCATTCCATTCGGATCAAGATGTTGTTGACACGCAGGACCCATCATTGGTGGTCAGGACGTTCGCGGGGCAGTCCGGTTTGCAGGACTGCCGATCAGATTTGATCTAAAAATAGTCACTCCATTTTTTTCTCCGACTGGAATGAAGTTTCATTTTTGAATAGTTGCTTGCTGCTCTCTAACAAAAATAATGTATTTCTGCTAATCGATTTTAGATTTAAGCTGAAGATTGCATTGAATGTCTAGCTTTAGTCTTAAAACGTTTGGAGTTGTTTCCATTTAATTGTTTTTATGTTTGCCATGTGTTTTTTTTTTAAATATCTAAAAGAAATGTTTGATATACACAGAAGATATGTATGCAGTATGTATGCAGTATGTATGTTTCATCGAAGCAATGTGATTTAAGGAAAGTATTTACCTATATATATACTATATAAAAATTAAGGCCTCTGCACACGATTGACTACAACCGTTCGATCAGGCGATTAGTGAGCATGTCGGTTGATTGGATAGTATATAATTTGAAAACGTCACTGTCAAATCTATCAATCGTGTCTTAACTATCGCCTGATTAAATATTAGTCGTATGCAGAAGTGCTTGAGAGTTGTTTGGAGCGGTTTTAAATATAGTTTGGGCATTCGTAGACGTTAAAAATAACTGTTATTTTGGTTAGTTTTTGCCCAAGCCTAGTATTGAATTTTTTGCCAATCATCACTTATTCCTTCATTCAGTTGTCGCTATTACACACAACAAACATCTCATCAGATGTCAAATTGTCGCCAGAAAAGAATATGGACCCCTGTACACATTCTTTTCTTATGACATTCTGACAGTTGTGCAGTATCTCAGCTCAGTTGTTGCGACGGTTGATAGTAAAAGCCTGGAAGCAAAGAGCGAATTAAGAAAAAACGGTCTACTTATGGTATCTCAGTCCATGGACAGGTATAAAATATATTCTCTCTCTCTTGATTGCCTTGGCCCCTCCAGGGGCATGGGCGCGTCAACATCTCTAGCATTTCTATGCCTTGTTGACGTTTCAATAGCATATCTACTTTTCGGAAGTGCAGTTGCTAGCATGCACCTCCTATCCGTGCCGTCTTTATACTAACAAGCTCGGAGCACTGTGAGAGTTCTATTAGTACTCACAGGCAGTTTTTGATCGCGTCGAGATTTGATCTCCGAGCTCTACGATAGTAGAGCGGTGCCGAACGATCACGGCCACCGAGCGCGACTAAAGTATATTGGCCTATCAAAATTATTTTCTTGGTCTGGTTCCGGGCTTGCCGTTGTTGTAAGGTATAAAAACCACATGTTAAAAATCCTCAAATAAAAATCCACCAATCAAAATCCATCAGCTCAAAATTCATAAATTTTCGTATGGAAAAGTACCAGTCTGAAGTCAGCCTCTCTCAATGGGGCACAGAAACCAAAAAGGGAATAACAATAATACCGTTAGTTTCCCCTTTAAGGCTGGTACTAACCTTTTCATGCAAAAATGTTGCACTTATCTCTCCCACGAAAAATTGACAGTGTAACTGATGTGGAGACATTTTTCTTCGAATGAAATATGTATGTTAGTACTGTGAAAGCGACAATTTTTCATTCGAACGCAACTTTCGACAGTTTTTGTATGAGATTTCGCACGAAAAACTGATCTTATTAACTAGCATTAAACAAAATTTATTTATGGAACAACATTCGTAAGACCATAACATTTTACAAAATTCATGAACGGAAAATTACAATCGGCAGGTGATGTCCGTTTTCATTGATGTATTTTTGAAGTCGTTCAAGAAAATTAGCCTTCACTCTTTCCAGCAGGACGGATCTCATCCTTCAATTCATCTAACGTACGAAGTTTGTCCTCTTATAGCCGTGACATGAGGTACCCCAATAGGAAAAAATCACACGGAGGAGATCGTCAGGAGATCGAGGGGGCCATACTCGTAAAACAGATTAATATGTTTCCATCCTGCTCATGAAGTGCATGCATTTGTTGTGTTCTGTTGTCAATTTCGCACTCGAAACCAATGGATGAGGGTCAAATGGCTGAGGACCAACTGGCCTCTCCATAAGTGTTCTATCAGGATGTAGCGTTTGCAAATGTCAACGACCCGCAGTGTGATATTTTAGAATGACGGTGTTGCCGTTCGTGAAAATTCCCAATGGAGAATTCGAATTGTAATGTGTTAAATATTGTACTTGTAAGAAAAATATTTGACATTTGACAATCCGAATAATCCATCAGAAAAGTCAATGGCTAAGTTCATAACACACAACGGTTGGCATACTGTTGCCAATTTGTTTTATGAATTCTTTCCACTGAGCACTGAGACACAACATGTCATTTTTTTCCATCACAAAAATTTCTCCGCTGGCTAGGACCAGCATATGATAACAATTTAGAAATGACACCCACGTTGCCGTATTCATACTATTTTTCGTCAGTAGACATTTTTGAACTGGAAATTTGACAATTGGTCGGTGACTAAATACGAGTGCAGTTCAGAACACAACAAGTTGCTGCAAAGCTGCTTCGATACTGTTGCCACAGCATGTTGCAATTCCGTTGTGTGTTATGAACTTAGCCATTGATTACAGGTTTGTTTTTCATACCCTAGACTTTATAAGTACATATAGGGTATATTCTTTTTGTCACGACGAAAATATTTAACACTTTAAAGGAGACTCCTGAGGTATAGCAATGTATATATCTAAATGATCATGGTCACCTCCTGATTTGATTTAGCCATGTCTGTCTGTCCGTCTGTCTGTCTATCCGTTCGCGCGATAACTTTCGATAGAATAAAGCTAGAGGCTTGAAATTTTCGACAAATGTTCGTAGTACATATAGGTAGTATCTAGTTGGTTGGAAACGGGCGTGATCTGCCTAAGGGAGCGCCTGCTTCCCCTACATATTCAAAATAATTGAATGTATCTGTAACTCCCGATGACTTGAAAGAGTCATTTTGTACTTTCCTGTTAAAGTGAGATTGATCAGTTCAAACTGATAACGGTACTTTTCTTGCAAAGAGCCTCGCATTACCCTACTTTTCAGCGTGTTTGTCTATAACTCTTGGACCAATTGACGTAGGGAGCTGATTTTTGGTACGGTCAGATGAGAATTTTGCTTGAGTTCTAGTAAGATGGACATAATCAGGCCAAAGGAATGCCTGCCTCCCCTACAAATGGCAAACATTGAAACATTATTGAACTACGATCACTTTCGGCAGGATAAAGCTGGCGAGTTGAAAATTTGGTCGGATGTTGATAGTAAGATCTAGTTAGTTGTTACTGAAAGTGGGCAAGATCCGACCCAAGGAACCCCTATCTCCCCTAGAAATGAATCTTCAAATAAGCGATAACTCTTGATAGAATGAAGCCAGCGACTTGAAGTTTTGGTCAAATGTTTGAAGTAGGATTTAGTTAGTTTGTACTAAAGATAGGCCAGATGCGAACCAAGGAACCCCTACCTCCCCTACAAATGAAACTTCAAATAAGCGATAATTTTCGATAAAATGAAGCTAGTGACTTGAAATTTTGGTCAAATGTTTGTAGTAGGATTCAGTTGGCTGATATTAAAAATTCGTAAAGTTCGACCAACGAAGCCCCTACTTCCCTTACAAATGAAACTTCAAATAAGCAATAACTTTCGATAAAATGAAGCTAGTGACTTGAAAATTCAGCAAATGTTTGTAGTGTGGGTTAGATAGTTGATTTTGAGAATGATGAAAATCCTTCTGAATGAGCGCCAACCTCCCCTATAAACTGGCCATATAGGGAACTCACTTTTAATGTATCACGTCACCAATAGGTACTTTTGGTATCACCACTAGGTCTGTAGAAGTCTAGGGTATATACGCTTCGGCTTGGTTTTTTTTTTAATTATCGAGGCTCCTGTCACGCACGGGGACAAAGTTTTTTCGATGAATATTGAATTTCCGGCGTAATTGATGCTGAACTGCAATAATCGACTCGCCACATCTAATGAAACAATCATACGCGAATATGCGTTGCTCTAGTGTCCACAGCTGCATGATGGTTACTGAAAGTGAAATGCTGAGTCAAGGAGTGGATTGTAACATGCCGTACGCCCCTGCCTTTTCTAATGGCTCAGTACTAGCCATTTCAAAACACCCTGTATCATGTTATACGGCCAAAATACAGTACTTCATTTAAGCAACACATTTGTATGTATCTGGCGGTTTCAGATATAACGCTTATAGCGGAAAATGATGTATGCCCTGTATAGATTCAAATTCAATTCAAATTGGAAATAAAGTTAGGGGTGCGGACAGCTGGAGAAACTATCCTATGAATTAGAGAGATTTTTTACATAAATGAACCCCCGAAATCGTGAAAAATTACCCGAAATTGCACTTCATGAAAAATGTTGAAATTTAACATGGACATGACGCTTTGTATGGTGGACTACGTTCAAACCGCACGACTTAATACGATTTAAAGCATGCATTTTGTTGTTCATATATTGATTCCGACTGAAGTTCATGGATTAATTCCCATTAAATCATGCGTTCTAAAAGTTTTTATTGTTTTAATGTACAGTACATAGATTCCATAAATGGTGGATTTGTAGTTCCTAAAAATTCCTTGAGTGTGGGTTCAATGTCCATTTCCGCTTCAGGTAGTAAGAAACTAGAACCCATCCCCACTGGGTTTTAGTTTCTAGAGCGGAAATTCGTTAAATGTGTCCATTTCCGTTTTAGATGAAGGAACCTAGAATCCATATACGCAGAATTTGTAGTTCCTAGAGCATAATTCGTTGGGTGCCGGCCCAGAGTTCACTTCCGCTTTAGGGACTAAAAATCCATTGTGTGTGCATCAAGAATGGCTTTACATCGAATAAGGTTATTAGTACCTAAAGCTGAAACGGATTCTCAACTCGCACTCATGGAACCTTTAGGAACTACAAGTCCACCCTGCATGGGTTCTAGGTTCTTACCATAAACTTTAGGGGTTTCTAGGTTCTAGGTTCTTTTCACATAAAGCAAAAACGAAACCCAAGGAATTTTCGCTTTGGGGACCACAATTCCATCGTGGCGTCGTGAGCTCTAGGTTCTCACCACCCATAGCAGTCGCACTCAAGATATATGGTATACAAATGTGTTAAATTAAGTATTTTGACCGTACCTTTTACACACAAAAATGTTTGGATTTTGAACATGTGGATTTTAAATTTTTATTTTTATTTTTTTTTGTTGGATTTCGAACTTATAGATTCTGATTTTGTGGATTTTGTACCTAACCCAATTTCCTTTCTACATGAGCGAAAACGATCGGATTTTCTTTGCAATTTTGTGTGTAAAGCGACCTTAGTACTGGCCTTAAAAACCAGTTCTCTGAAACATACATAATTCTGTATAATCATCGCATACTTTATGTTTGTGTTAGTTGTTACTATAGCTAATAACGTTAGTACTCGTAAACTATATTCATATGTAATATTGGAATTGAAACAAAACCAATTGCAGTTATCACTCAAAGTGATTAATTTACTTTCATAATTTTTTTTTTCTACTTCTTATGATAATAATTATTACATAAATGTGATAAATGAATTGATAATGTTAATAATCGTTACTGTTAAATATTCATAAATGTTTATTTTCATACATCGAGAACGTATTGAGAGAGAGAAACTGAGAGAGGATTTGAAAAAAAAATGGAATTTATTTAGATTTGCTGTGTTTTTTGAATAATTCAAAATTTTTCGAAAATATGAAATTGAAATAAAAAAGATTTCTGTTTTGTAAATATGTATGTAATTAAAAAAATACGAGATCACATAATTGTCTATTACATGTATGTTTGTTGTCATGTCTAAACATTCAATGCAAAAATAAAAGCAAGATAACTTGTAAAAAGAAAATTATTACATTAATCAAATAGACATGAAAAAAATAACATATGCATTAAAAAAATTAACGAAAAGTTCTTGTTGTTTTGTATATTTACACACATCTGGATATTGGTGAAGTCTTGTCTTCCATCAATTGTGTCGGGATTCCATTTTGTAGATTGCATGACGACCAAATCTAACCAAATTTAGTTTTAACGCTTTAATAACATCTTCACGCTTGATTGAATGCTGAATTATTGGGAATGGGTGAAACGGGCCTATTGCTTTTTTTTAATTAATGATTCAACCGTATACTGATTCAAACTGGTCAGAGAAAATCTTAAATGTATCAGAAAAAATAGGGTTGACCTGCTGTTGAAACCACAGTTGGTTGAAGATACCCATCATGTCGTCCGATCCGATGATAAAAATTGAAGTCAGTGTCTATCTTAACACCTTGTCTATATAAATTTGTTGGGATGGTACATTCATACCGCTGGATGCAAAACCTTCTAATACCCCTGTTAGTCTATGCTACGTCAAATCTGAAAATCCTCCCCTACCAAGTTACAACCAGAGCCAGTAAGAGTACGCTCGAAAGAGCCTCTCGCCCACCACGATTATCACCACAAAATAACATGCGGCCCACTATGAGTTTTTGTGCAGCCCGCCAGATAATAGATGCGTTTCTTGTTAACAAAATAGAAGAGGATATGTAGAAAAGAAACGATACAGAAAATTCCCTGAACAAGAAGTGTCGTTCCTGCGGCAGCCGGTTCTACGCAACGGAGCGACCCGTTCATTAGAACGGCCAAGAGCTGCCAAACCCCCTTCGTTGCCAGAAGGAAGTGTGTATGTGTACTATATGTCCAACTCCGTTTTTTGTACAAAAACTACGAAATGAAATTGCTGAGTTATCATCGTTCATAGGCAGACACCGCATCATGGTAGGAGCCATACAGGAGACGAAACTCCATTCTAATTCGTCCCTCAACTCTCATGGTATGTAACTACGCTGTTATAAGGAAAGACTGATTGACCAACGCAGAAGGAGGACTTGCCTTCCTTATTCATCATTCCGTGCAATTTCGGGAAATTGACATCTCCATTAATGAAAACAACATGGAAGTGCAGGCCATTGCCATACAATCAGGCAACGTTGATATCGAAGTCTACAATATTTACATACCACCGGTATCCAGCTGTCCCTCGGGATACAATGCCAATATCAATAATTTCCTCACTGGTCAACATCGTCTTTTGCTTGGTGACTTCAATGCTCACCATGAACTCGGGCATTCCAACTTTTACAACGACGCCAGGGGCATATCAATATTTGATGCTTCAGATTTCTACCCACTAAGTGATGACAGTCCCACTCGTATTGCTGGCACCTGTTCCAGTTCACCTGATATTACGATAATCAGTGCAGCCCTTTTAAATGAAGCCCAGTGGGAGCCGTTCTTAACTTTATCATCTGACCATCTCCCAATCGTTACCAGGCTTGACAAACCAACAAACACTCTTCCTGCTGAACACTGCACGTTTATCAACCACAACAAGGCTGACTGGAACAGTTTTCGATCCTACACCAATGCCAAATTTCTTGCTCTGCCAACTCCAACCGATGTACGCAAGGCCGAGTTCAACCTAAGGAAAGTCCTGAATAAAGCGGCTGCAAAATTTATTCCTGCAGGACGAATACCGAAAGCCAGGCCTTACTTTCCCACCTCAGCCGCCAGATTGGCAGATGAAAGAGATCAAATCGGAAGCAATAACCCGGACGATCAAAGAATTCATGAGCTGAACTGCGAAATATACAAGCAACTAGCCGAACATCAGAGATCAAAACAGAGCAATCATCTGAACAGCTGTAACTTGACAACAGGCGTCAACAATGGTCCACAGTCCGTGTCCTTTCAAATCCAACAAAACAAAAAAGGAATATCGCTACTCAATTTGTTGATATTGCGGTAGCCACTTCAATAAGCAATTTATTAAACATCCTACATCTGACAGGTATAAGCGCATAAATCGAAGGAAAATTCACAACCGAGCCATCGACCACACGCCATGTTTTGCCTTCAATGAAGTAGCTGCCGCTATCAGAAAAGTGAAAAACTCAAAAGCCAAAAGCATCTCAATGGTTATGCTGAAAAATTTCGATATACCAGCAATCGAGTACCTTACGGCTACATTCAACCTGTCCATCTCTTCGCTGATCGTTCATGAGTTCTGGAAGAAAGGGCGAGTGATCCCAATTTTGAAGCCGGGCAAAAAAGCGACACTAGGCGAATCTTACCGGCCTATACACTTTTATCACCAGCTGCCAAAACGCTAGAGGCTTTGAAACACCCTGTTCTTATGGACCACATGTAGCTAGAAGATCACCAGCATGGCTTCCGAAGGATGCGCAGTACAACAACGCCCTTGTCATAGAACCATTTTAGTTGCGCTTGACCTGTCGAAAGACTTCGATACAGTCAACCACTCAACGCTTCTATCTGACATAAACTGCTCATCCCTTCCAACACAAGACATCAAATAGACCGCCAACTATCTCCCTGGTAGGCAGTCCTACACGGAGTTCAAAAACAGCAATTAATTAAGCAAGGTGTTCCCCAAGGAGAAGTATTAACCCCCACCTTGTTTAGTTTATATCTATCAGGAGTTCCAACACCTCCTGATGATCTCCAATTAATTACGTATGCTGATGACTGTTCAATTCTGGCAACAGGGAACGACATCAATGAAATGTGCAAGCTGAATCATCCAAAAATCCTTACCCTGGATAGCATGGCGACCTCATCTGCCCATGCCACAACTCTTCGCAACAGAATACTCAAGTGCCCTAACCCCTTGTGGGGCATAGCGCGTCAACTGTTCCATGTGGCCCAGTTGACGTTTCGTTGGCATAAACTGGTTTCGGAGAATGCAGTTGCCAGCATGCACCTCCTCCACATCCATGGCCACGAACATCGTCGTGGACGGGATTCAAACCCGAAACGCCGGTAGTCTAACATGAGACTGATGCCTCAACACACTGCGCTACCGGTCGCCCCAACAGAATGCGTGGCAGGAATAAAATCCTTAAAAACTTTGCCGGCAGCACATGGGATGGAGACAAGGAAAAGCTACTGGCCAGCTACAATGCGGTCGGAAGATCTGTGGCCAACTATGCTGCTCCTGTGTGGTCTCAGATCCTATGTGACACACACAGTGGAATCACATTCAAACTTGTCAAAATACCGCTGTCCGCGCCGTAACTGAATGTCTCCTGATGTCTCCCCAAGACCACCTACACCAGGAAACTTGCCTATCAGAGGCCACAACAACCTCCTTGCGAAGCAATATTTCGTATGCTGCTACCGGAGGGAACATCCTAACTTCCATCTAATGGACAAGACTCCACCACAAAGACATGTTCGGCGTGATATGAGGGACCTTGAGCGTGATGTCCAGGAGTATAAAAGGAATCCTTTCGACGACGCCGCCAACAAATCTGCCATGTCATAACTCGATCCGCAAGAGGTGCATTCATCAATTACGGGATTAAAACCAAATCCAGTACTTTTGGCTTAACCACCACCCATAGCACCTGGATAGAAGAGGCTTCCTAAAGCCACCAGGACGACACTTGCTCAATTTCGATCAGGCTGGTGTTCACGCCTCAACTCTTATCTATCCCGTATTGCTGAAAACATCCAAAAACTTTGTCCAGCCTGCAATGGAACACCTCATGACGTAGACCACATTTCCACGTGCCCAGCTGCACCCACACATCTTACCCCTAGGTCGTTGTGGGAAAACCCCATCGAAGCAGCTACATTCCTTGGCCTTGACACCGAAGAGCTTGAAACGGAATTAAAGCTATAACACACACACAAACTGCAACTCTGACCATCGCTACAACAACAAGCGTGGATTGTGGTATGAGCTGTTGTCTACATCTTACGAAGCAATATAATGCGCCATCAAACTTTTCAATCTTGAACCATAGGTTAGGTTTGGTTAGGTTTACGATAACCCACAGCACACATAGATCATGAGTGGGTGGGTGCGTTGTGATATCAGACACAGACAGGAGTGAAAGACTCCCGTCCAGTCTATCCATTAGGCCGGTCAGAGCCAACAATAAACCGATTCAGCCAGGCCCGGCTCTACCATATGCGCGAAATTATGCCTAATTAAACAAAATGTTTCATTTTAAAAATCTTAAGGCAGTTTTAAGCGGAGAACACATGCATTCTCGTACGCGATCGCGATCAAACGCGTTCCACGTTAGTAGTTAAGCAACACATACTTGTCACGATTTGTTAGCGATATGGTGGGCATCTGCAGCGTTCGATCGCGGGGTAGACGGCGATCTGCGATCAAACGCAACTAGTTGAATTTATCGCAGATCGCAAGTATTAAAAATGGCAGATCTCACAAAAAAAAATTAATTGAATATGTTAAAAAAACATAATCTTTTGTTTGATATGTCACATGCTGACTACAACAATGTGAAAATAAAATTAAAAAAAGATAAAATTTCGCTTCCTCCTGTGATCGCGATCGCAAACGCAATTGTGATCGCCATCGCAATCAGTGACACGAATGGAGCCAAAATAATCCCGGTCCGAGCCAAAACTCGTAGTGTGTGGGGTTAAACTTGATGGCTCCGCTATCCACCTGCGATCCAATTTAGATATTCGACACACCCAAAATCCACAACACTAGAGCCACTAGAATCTTCTTTGAAAGAAATCCTTTTCCCATTTTGGCAGCCGTCTATGTCTTTATGCAAAACTTCTGCAATCCATTTGTCGGTGCGTGAAATTAAATTTAATAAGTGTATTAAATTTAATAAGTGAGTTCTTCGACGAACTTGACTTTTAAAATGACGCCTGGCTCGGGATGGCTCAGCTTCGCTGTGGGTTTCAATTCAATTATAATCGGGACCATTCGGATACGATCCATTTTGATCTGCGTTCAAATGGACGCATGTGTATGTCCACCTTAAAGGTAAGGTTTTAAAAAGTTTCGGTTTTGTACCTTATAACTAACTGCACGACGCGCCTATTCGATTTCAATTTCGGTTGTAATGACTGGATGAAACCACACTGACTCCCAAATATCTTGGGACTTTCTCTACCATTTGTCGACTGTTTTCTGGCGTACATTTTCATTGGTATAAGATAACGGTATTCGATGATTCGTTTCGATTTCGTCGACGACATAAAATGACACAAACCTAACATTGATCGCCGAATATTTTCGCCAATTTTCGATACAATTTTCCGACCAATTTGAGTTTTCACTGACGTAGGGCAAAAAAAGCCACGACGACTATTTTGGTCGCTAGCATGCATTGAACTATGTCAAAGTCAGTAGGAAAGAAAATCTCTACATTCCCACAGTTCTATAATATTTGATAGCTCGATGGAAGTTCGGTCGTGGTTCTGCAAGATCACGTGTCGCGAACTTTAAAATAACCTCATGGAAGCCTAAGGTAGTCTTAGGAAATCTTACGGATGGGTTTAGATAGCCTTAAGGTGCCAATTCGATTGGTTTCATTGTGTGGATCCCACGACCCTACATTGGGTGCCGAATATATTCGGGACATTTTCTCCCATTTTTAGATTAGTTTCAACTCTAAATATTCATTCACGTTTTATAAAAAAAACCCTTAAGTAAGGTCTAAAAAGGTTTCTGTTTTTGCACCTTAAGGAGGTCTCATTACAGATTCGGTTTATGCGTATTGTGGTTATAACGGTATTCGATTGTCGATTTCAGTTTCGTCAAGCGCCGAATATTTTCGGGCTTTTCGATTAATTTCTACTATTTTCACTGACGTAGGATACAAAAAAGCCTTCAGATAGCCTTAGGAAAGGTATCTTAAAGTTTAAAAAAGCTTCGGTTTTGTTATTATAATTGTTGAAAATCACTTTGACCCGACATTGGGCGCCGAATACGTACCAGTTGGTTGGTGGTGCTTTCCCACAAATAGAGGATAGTGAACTTAGGGTCAACTTTGTGAAGTACAAAGATTTCGAAGCTTTTGTATTTTGTCTAACATGCCTTTCCAAGGACGATGCGGGAATGATACGAGCCATTTTCTATTAATTAAACAGAGCACTAAAATAGTTAAGGCCGGCACTGGTTTCAGCTGACTAACACCCACCGTGGCCAGTCCCCCAAGTCGGTATAGAAGTGTGCCCCAATCAAGCATTGTCATCCACAACACGCCAACGTCGGACACTCGCAAAGCAGATTAGTTGTACTCTCCTCCTCCTCATCGTCACAGCTCATACAGTCGTTAAAAGGAATGCTCCCCGATTGCGCAGTGTACACCCGCACTTATATAACTCTTAGTGTCACCATACACTGTCGAACTCGAACCTGGTACAAATATCCTCTGACACACACACACACTTCACATAGGTGTGAAGAAAACCGGGCCACTTATACTAGGTTCGTGTTCGAGTTCGACAGTGTATGGTGACACTAACTTGACGACAACAATCTCATGGAGCGACATAATTTAAACACAGGCCACAGCATCTCCGTTATCCGACACGTACTGTTAACTGACAGTCTAGAGTTAGCCTTGCTAGTTACGGACAGGCTTATAGCGTGCTTGCAAAAATCAAGGGGAATACCAATGCTCCGCCGATTTTGTGAAAGCGCCTTCGTTGTCCCCTGTTGAGCGAGCTCATCAGGTCAAACGTTACCGAAAAAACCGCTACAGATATCCAGCACAGCTTGATGTTAAAGAAGTTGCCCATTTCTGAGAGAGAGGCGCGGTAATCTGCCACCGTCCTGGTGAGAATAGACTCTAGGGCTCTTACTGTAGCCTGGCTATCTATTGTACATATATAAATTGCGGCTTCTAATGAGTACATTGATTTAGTAAAAATGAAAGGAGTGAACGCGGGACGAGCGTAGTAGTACTGATAATGAGCATGTTGCTGATCACCGAGAGATCTTGAGCTGTTGCGCCAGCTATTTATTTTTTTTTTTTTATCTATTAATTTACGTAGTATTTAATAGAGATTTTATATATTGATACTAACAAAATATTTGTATGCCTACGAAAAATTTACCAAGCGCTCTTTTATTTGGTACAAACTTCATTCAGCATGACAGGGAAAGGTGTAACCATTGCACTAATACTCTTGGTAACGAATGTCGATATTCTTTGACAATAAAATAGAAAAAAAAAAATACTAAACATCAATTTAAATCCTTTTTTCCTTTAGGCTATCGATGAGTTCGAGATGATCAAAGAGGGTGATCGTATTCTTGTGTGTTTGTCGGGAAGTTGTGCCTCATTGTGTCTCCTGCATGCAATTCGACAATTTTCACGTGCTCGTGGCATACATGTGGAAATGGCGGCTATAACGGTGGGGAAATGCAGTATTGATCCAAGAGCTCTTATGTTATACATGAGAGATATAAATATTGAATTGTATATTGAACAATTAGGTAAGAAGCCTCTTTTTCGTTTCAGTGAATTCATTCGATAAATGTCCTTAAAGATGAATTTACCGAAAATGGAAATTATTTCATGTTGTTCGTTATAGGATCTTCGGAAAATTATAAAACAAAAATTTGCGCTCTGGCGAGAAGGAAAAGTTTCAATGTTCTGGCCATGGGAAATACATTGGACAAGATTGCTGATGATTTCTTAGTGTCTGTGCTGTCAAGAGGAAAATTACATACGCCACCTGCATGCTGTACTATTCGGTGAGTAGTGGAAAAATGAGTTTTTTTGCGGCGCCATTTTCTTATCTTTAGAACGCGCTCAGAGTAAAAGCGTGGGGCTGAGCGAGAAGCCGAGTCGAGTTTCAAGATGGTAAATGCAGGGAAGCTCCGCTCATACATTTTCTTTCAAAAATATGCATACGTGCCAAGTTAAAAGAAAAATCGAGCAGAGCGAGATTGTGTGCGAAGCTTTATCGTATGAACCCGATTCTTGCTAAGCTTCACAATTTAACACTGAATACAGCCTTAAAATACTAGCTGTTCAAAACAAAAACGATTACGTTATTTTCCTGAATGCTGCGATAAGCCCTTTCATTGTGAAAGAGTGAGAGAGAGGAGACTACGTCCACTTGCATGGATTGAGCCTTCCTCCGTTTGCGGCCAAGACGCCGAACGGAAAGCAGATTTGAGGGTGTTAGGCGTATTAGCTGCAAGTGGCTGGATCTCGACGTAGCCTCCTCTCTCACTCTTTCACAACTCCTAGTTGTTCTTGAGCCCTTGAATTAAGGAAAAGCCTCTTTTGGGATATCTATCTAGTTAATGCAATTTAAAACAGACAGTGATCCTAAAGAAGGCCAGGTTTCTCTCCCTCTCTCTCTCTTTCTCTTTGTTTTTTTTTCTCTCCCTCTCTCCTTGTCTTATTCTCTATCTGTCCCTCGAAGATTGAATACGGGCCTCCGTTTGTGATGATTTCGACCCTTATGCGTTTTTGCTGAAATTTTGTTTACCACTATTAACTTAGTCTTAGATACTCAAAATCTTCAATCGCATATGCCTATTGGTAGAAAAAGAAGTAAAAAAAATCCCTTTTTGTAACTCTCTTGTTTTTCCTATTATTTTTTTCCAGTGACAACAACTTACGTGTGATACGTCCCCTGATCTATGTACGTGAAAAATCTTTGGAAATTTTCGCTCTACAAAAGAACATGCCAGCGTGTCCGTCAACGACATTAACGAAACCCTTGGACGCATCGAATAGTATACTGAAAGTTCAGGAAATGGTCAATCCGAATGTGTTTGAAAATATCAAAAATGCTCTGAGACCGCTCTTGTCTTTAAGGTTGGTGTCGTGATGGTAAATGTTGGACATATACCTCTATAACACTATAAAGTAGCTATTTCAATATATTTGCTTGAGTTTGAGTAGATAGAGCTAGTATGAGAAACGAATTCATCTCAATAAATACTTTTCTTTTCATTCTAGATTGGAAACAAATAATTCAACATATGAACAATTAAAATTAGCTTTGATGACAAGAGATTGACACATTGTTGAACGTACGAATAATCGTTGTTTTTTAAGATATTCTATCCATGATATTTATTGTAAAATGAATTTATTAAGTTCACTTTGTGATTTATAATACATTATATTATATTGTTCTATTTTTTCTAAGAAGTGATTTGTGTTTTATTTCAATATAATTTCGTAGACATTCAAACTTTTCTGAATTGGGAGGAAAAAATACCTCTTCCATAGTCCTCCCCCGTGGACGCCCTCTGGGACAGCTAACCAAGCCAACCAAGTTTTGCAGTTCAAAACATTTGGTAGAGGCACATAACGATGATCATCCTGAACACCAACACGTCAAACCCAGCTGGAAGATCATCAAAAGAACGCGCGATTAAAAACACTATTGGAGAGCTACCTCTGAACAATTCAAAAAAATTGCTCCCGGCGGCTCTTAGGACACCTAAGGAAGCAACCCTTGAAGGCAATGGCCGTCGACAGGCTCATGTACCTCGAAATGGCTCCGCGTCTTGAGGGATCGGACCCTTGCTTCTAAGCCCACCTAACTTGCAATATATCGCGCCATTTAAGAATTTGGTACCTCCCTTAACCAGTCAAAAACCTTGACGCTTTCAGTGGCAGATCTAAAAATCAAGTTTGAAGGATGCCCGACTTTGTGTGTTACTTATAGAGCTTAGGGTATGCCACATTGAACTTTCAGTGTTCATGAGGCATGCATCTATGGAAAGCGCGAACACATTTCTTATTGAAAAGTACGAAATGATGAACGTTTAAAACCATGAAGGACTGCAGTGCTGACCACAGCACAGATGGACTGCAATAGGGTTCACTTTGTTATCACAAGAGACTCATTACTCTACAGCCACAATCATTGAACTAGACAGAACTTCCAATAAAACGATGGAGTTTCCCACCATGAACATAAGCTTAGTCATTTAGTACAGTGAAGTAATGAAATTTAAGAAACGTCTTTTGTCTTATTGCCAGAGAAGAAGAGGTACAGAGAAGACAAAAAATGCGCCTCTTTTCCTTGTCAGTGCAGCTTCTGCAGCACTCATTACAGGGGTTGCAAAGCCTCATAGCGTACTCGTCAACGATGCAGTGCCCAGTAATGACTCTCAGCTCCGATGTGTTGTTTTTTTAGCGACAATAGTTTAGCGGTGACACAACGGTTTTTTCAAACATTTGTTTTACTACTTACCCATCTAGAGTTGGTCCTGCCAATCGCTTTAAACTTAAGAGCTAGTTTGGAAGCAGCGTCATCTATGTAAGTATTGAGCGACATTGCGTAACGGTCTTTGACGTAGTCAGACCCGTTTCGAAGGATTTTATTACAGTTTGTCAGTCGGTGCTTGCCTGTCAGTGCTTGCCAGGTCAGAGCTTACGTAAACGCCGTATAATTGGCCTGAAAAACATTGTAGTCGTAGTAGTACCTTCAAAACAGCAGAAAGGGTTGTCCTAAGAGCTCCACAAAAAGCCTAGCAGACGAATCAGACCAACTTTCCAGGATCTACGGTTAGGCTCTGTAAACATTAAAAAACAGCAATATAGAAATTTCGCCTTATAAGCAAAAGCTAGGCTTGTTCCTGCAGCTCAAGAAGCTCAACTGGAAGTATCCTATACTTCTGAAGAGAACAAAACTAAGACGAACGCGTAGCGCAAAGAAATCCACCCGTGCCTGGTATCTTTTGTATTCGCTGTCATTTTTATAAATCATTGTTGTTGTTGTACATTTAGGGTTCATCATAAGGCGTCAATTAAAAATGCCTCCTCGTATTCTCCTTCAATGTCGAGGCCAAGGAAGAATGCGACCTCGATGGGGTTTTCCCACAACGAAATTGATGTTAAATTTGTGGGGGCCTCTGGGCATTCAAACAGAAGGCGGACATCATGTGGAGTGCCATTGCAAGCGAGGCACATGTTGTTGATGTTACGATCGATTCGAGACAGGTATGAGTTTAGTCTCGATCACCAGCCAGATCGGAGCTGCGCTAGGGTGGTCCTAGTACGCCTTGGCAGCGTAACTTCCTTGGAATATATATTTTTAGGACGGGACTGGAGTATCGGGTTGGA
Source organism: Chloromyia formosa (assembly GCA_964017055.1). NCBI lineage: Eukaryota > Metazoa > Arthropoda > Insecta > Diptera > Stratiomyidae > Chloromyia > Chloromyia formosa. The sequence goes on along the minus strand of OZ024813.1, from coordinate 29,597,635 downwards.
GCGAAGGTCTTGGATCGATCGTCGCGACTCCTCAGTGTGTATTGATGCAATGGAAAATTTGCAAGCTTGGAACGGCACCCTCTTGAACCTTTGGACCTCCCTCTCAAGGTCTCTTAGGTTACTTATGATGTTTCAGGGTGGGGGAGTTTTATCTGTGAGATGATGGTTAGGATGTCCGCTGCGATTTCACCCGACAAGACATTGCTTGGACACCAGGAGGTTGTGTTGTTTGGCTGGTAGCATGTTGGTTTCCTGGTGAAAGTGATCCTGGGAGGACATCAGATGACAGCCCGTCACGGTGCGAAGAGCAGCATTTTGACAGATCTGAATCTTTCTCTAATTAGTGTCTTTGAGGTTCTCCGTCCACGTGGTGCAGCATAATTTGCCACAGATCGTCCTATGGCTTTGTATGTAGTAAAGTAAGCATATGGTCTCTTTGTCCATTCCCCAGGAGCTACCGGCGAGAGCTTTTAGGACCTTATTACGGGCTCTCATTCGATCACATAGCGAAGAGGCGTGGGCCGATGATGTAACCATGTTATCGAGGGTTACCCCAGGAATCTTCGGATGGTTGACTGTGGGGATGGGTACGTTGCCTATGCTTACATCTACCTGTGTGTTGACCTCCTTGGTCCAAAATGTGAATACGGTTGCTGTAGACTCAGGTGCTGATAACTGTAGGTTACGACTGGCGAAGTTCCGCCAGATATCCGTTAATCTTTCCATACATAACCGGGATACTATTGTTCGTAGCTACAATGAAGCAGTCATCCGCGTAGAAGATGAGAAGCAGATCATCAGGCGGAGATGCCATGTAAAGGTTGAATAGGTTGGGCCATGTAGAGGTTGAATAGGTTGGGGGACAAGACTCCACCCTGTAGTACTCCTTGCTTTACTCTCCTGAGTTTGGACTTTTTGCCTCTAAACTCCGTGAATGATTGTCTGCCAGCGAGATAGTTAGAAATCCACTTCTTGACTAGAGCTGGGAGAGATGATGACTGGATGTTCAACAGAAGTGTAGTGTAGTGTGGCTGACCGTGCCGCACGCCTTCTTGAGGTCAAGGGCAACGAGAATTGTTCTGGAACATGGGCGTGACTGATTTAGTCCATTGTGGATGCGAGCCGTGATGGCATCTAGGGCTGTAGTCGTGCTATGCATCTTTCTGAAGCCGTGTTGATGGTCGGCAAGTCGAATGTGGGTCTCTACTATCAGTTTGAGTATGGCCTCGAGGGTTTTCGCGACTGGGGAGAGCAGATAGATGGGACGGTAGGACTCTCCCAAGTTGGCCTTCTTACCGGGTTTTAATATGGGAATTATTTCTCCGGTCTTCCATACTTCCGGTATTACTAGTGATAGGTTTAGTGTCGTCGTTAAGTATTGAATAGCTGGCGTGCCCAAGTGTTTTAGCATGGTCATTGTTATGCCTTGGTGTTGTTAGCGTCCTTAGCAGCTTTAGCTACTTGGCTTGGGGTGACCTGAAACATTTGGTCCACTGCTAAATTGCCGATGTTCCTTCGGATTGTGCGCTTGAGCTTGTCGATGGGTAGGCGTTCGACAAACTGCCAGTTGAAGTGGTTGGCGCACTGGGTCGGGTCGTAGTCTTTTCTTGGTGGGGTTGGTCATCGATTTAACAGTGGACTAAAGACTAGATACACTGGACTTGAGGTTGCAGGTGTCCAGGTGGGCATACCATTTGGTCTTTCTATGTTCAGCTACACAGAGTGAAATAAATTTGCAATATCAAGGAATGATGTTTGTTTGATTCAACTTTCGTTGTTTTCTTACAAACATTTTTTCAAATCTGTTAAACAATTTGCAGTGACAAAAGGCACGATAGTTTGATTTAGCAAAGGAAATTTTGTTGGGTTAACCAAAATGTAATCTTTTGAAACGAATTAATTGTTTAGTGGTTATAACAAAACTTTAGAATAATTTGACTATACCAAAATGAAACAATGTATGTAGCAATAAGAAATCAGAGCATTTGTTGACGGCAGCAAATCTTTTATTCCATAAAAGGAACAAGCGAAACAAACGCTGAAGAAGTTTTGTTATGACAGCGAAAACTTTTGTTGCTAAACAGACACGTGATCTGTACAAGTATGAACGAGCTTGCATTCAACCAAAACTTTTGTTGGAGATGCAAATGTGGAGGCAAGAGTTACGGTAAATTTTCGTTAGATTCGGAAAATTAAACAAACCTTTGGACAAAGTGGCAATTTATTTGGAGACGTCGAAAATTAGAAAGAACGAAATGAGTAGTTGCTGTTTGTGTTTTCATTCAAGTATTTTTTTGCATAGTGGTGTAATGTGATCAAGTGTAACGCAGTGAAAATATATTTGAAAGGTGCGAAAATAGATAATTTGATCGGCAAGAACGTATATTTAGGCGAAAATCAAGAAATTGAAGATTTACAAGTGATTAGTGTGGATATTTTAGGAGAATCCGAAAAGCTATTAATTGAATGGGGTTTTTTTGATTTGTTGGATGAGTTTAAAAGTAAGGGCATCGATATGGAAGCTCTTAAGAACATTACACTCGCAGACATCAATGAATTGATTCCTGTGGAGAAATTAGGGCTAAGAATTAAATTCCGTGCGAAATTGTTTGAATGGCGTTATCAGAATGTAAATTTTCGATAGAAGCTCGCGTTTTCTACAGAATTTTAAATTAAATTCTTTTATTTAGGGTTACCGCACTCCCTTGGCGGATACTATGTCTATGCACAGCAGTCAACTCTATTCTTGGTTACAAGGCAGTAATAATTGCCAGTCCTCCACGACATCAAATGCTGATGCTGGCACTATTGAATTGCCAAATAATTCTGATGCCACAATTGTTAATAAATTAATTACACTTTACAAGGGCTTAAAAGTTAATGAAAGTTTATTTACAGAATTTAGAGAAAATCCTTTCGGAGTCTTTAATGGGAAGAAGTATCCTAGAGGATTATTCTAAAACGAAATTCATGTCTCATAAGAACAGAAACAACCTTTGCACGATAATTGTGGATTACTGGTTAACTCGTAACGCCAAACAAGTCACGTCCGACATGTATGAAAGCGCGGTTGAGCAAATAATAAGCTTATTTCCAAAGGAATCTAAGGTTAATTTTGTGTTCCAATTATTATAGTAATAATTTTTTTACTCATATATAAATATAATGCATTTTTCTAAAATGTTCACGTCTATGAACGTATTTCTTGCAGGACATATATGTCAACAAAGAAAAAAAAGAGCAAAGTAAATTAGTCCAAAGATATTATAGCCTATCTAGAAAGTATAGAGGAAAGGGGATTATTGAGAGCAGGTACAAAATAAAAAGAAACAAACTTGAAACGGAAGTTCTTGGGAAAAAATTGGAGGATTCTGAGGGTGACGATAATTCAACACAAGCATTTTTGTGGCTGAAGCACAATAGAGCTCCTGAAGAACTGGTGTTTGAAAAATGGAAAAAGACCCATAAATTCCGTATGCATCAAGTATATGAAGGCCGAGATATATTCAATGAATGGCCGCTTTTGAAACAACGCATTGGATCTTCTCTTGTAAATAATAATATTTATTATAAAACTCTCGGGACGAGAAATAACTGCAAAATTTTTTTACAGATTGAAACAGACTTCGAAATATTGTATCCAGAGATAGATCAACTCCTTTTCTCCAAGTGGGAAAAAATCAATGAGGTTCTGCAGGGAATATTTGATAGGGATATAAAAGACGAGGCGTCTAAAACTCTATTGAAAGAGCTGAAGAACACCACAGATAAAGGTCCGAGCAGCTGTTTCCATTACGTTGCATTCTTTTAATCTTATATTATGTATTTTCAGACATATCCGACTATTTGAACGCAATTTTGTTATGCAGCGTACTTACTCCAACAATTATCTATAATAAAGATACAAAAAAAAACTTGGAAACCATCCATACTTGATGCACAACAATTTTTTACTTTGCATATTGACGTAAGTGTTAGTGATTTGTTTTAATTAAACTTCCACTAAATCATTTTCATATAGGTAGAAGGTGATATAACGAGCGCAATATGCAGCCATAAGAAAAAACTCCTGGAAAAGGGATTATCAAATCAACCGTTAATCATAGTTGTTGGGAGCATTCAGCGCAGTTTCTCACTTATGTTTGTAAATATACTGGATACTTTGTACGAAGTGGATAACTTCCTGAAAGCTTTATCGCTCACATTCAAAATTTTCTTCGTTTTTAATTTGGAGTACCCAAAACCAGCTAAGCACGTTTGGGAGTTCCTGCAGTCCTACATATATGAAATACCTGTTAAAGGTAAAAAAAAGTAGTTCACTGTGTAGTTTGATAACAGAACTAGAATCTAAGTTATTAGAAAAATATCCTAAATAATGATTCCTTGCTTCATTTGCACGCAAAACATTTCTACAGTAGAATTATACTTTATTCATTTAAAAATTTCACATAAGATTACTATTCATAATAATTTCTTTCAATGTACGCTTTGTCCCCAGTCTTTTCAAAATATGTATGCATTTCGTCGTCATTTAATACGTAAGCACTTTACATCAAATGAACGAAAAAACATTTGTAATAGAAAATTACATCAACAATGTAAAAGTGAGTTTGAACGTGTTGAAGCAGAAGAAGTTTCAACTGAAGAAAAAATTTTTGAATCAATTACGTTACGCGAAGAACTTACTACTTTTATCCTAAAATTGTATGGACATAAATATCTTAGTAGAAAAACTGCTGACGACATTGTTCAACAATTTTGTCACTTCATTAAATCACTGCAAACATTTTGTTCTACTGTAAAGAGTTTTAAGAATTTCGAACAAGCAATCTCTGACCTATCAATTTTTCTTGACAATTTTAAATCGGAATTTAAATTTAGGAATTTCATTAAGGAGAAAGATCTATACTCTGCGTCCGAGGAATATATAATTGACGATAGTATAAGCACTGAAAAAATTTCTTTGAAACCAGAAAAGGGAGTAATTTTGCCTGTTAAAGAAAATATAAAAAGATTTTTAGAATCAGGAAATTATATGGAGTCAATGTTTAAAAAAATGAGTACGTTACCAAATGAGGAAAAAATATCTAACATAATTCAGGGAAGTGCTTGGAAAGAAAAAGTGTCTCGCTTTGATGGGAAATTAGTTTTGCCATATATATTGTACCAGGACGATTGCGAAATTAACAACGCCTTGGGGGCAAAGAGTGGGGTGCATAAAATTTCAACAATATACTTAAGTTTTCCTCTTCTAGATAGTGGAAATTTGTCACAACTATCGAACATAATAATATGTAATTTGACCAAATCTTCTTCAATTCCCCATGGAAATTTTTCTAATTACATGCCTCTAATTAACGTACTCAAAGATCTCGAAGAAAAAGGTTTAGAAATACAAGTGAAGGAAAATAATTATCATGTGTACTTAATATTAGCAGCGCCTACAGGAGACAATTTAGGTCTTAATTCTTGGCTCGGGTTCACATCTTCTTTTTCTGCTAACCATTATTGCAGGATATGTCTGGGGCATAAAAAAGATATGCAAAGTCAAGTTAGAGAAAATCAACAACTGTTAAGAACAGAAAGTAATTATATTACAGAGTTGGATGAACCTAATATATCAACTAGCGGAATAAAAGATAGGTGTATTTTTAAAGTATTACCTTCTTTTAAAATTTCACACCACATAACTTGCGATATTATGCATGATTTGTATGAGGGAATTTGCCATTATGAAGTATGCGATGTATTGAATAATTTCATATTTGAAAAAAAGTATTTTTCACTAGAAACACTAAATAATCGCAAATTTTATTTCGACTATGGCTCTACGGACTCTTCAAATAAATCTGTCAACATTCAAATATTGCATATCAAATCTAGAAAATTAAAAATGACAGCGTCTCAGATGAAATGCTTTATTAGTTATTTGCCGCTTATTATAGGAGACTTGGTGCCAGAAAGTGATGAGGTTTGGCAGTTTGTCTTGCTGTTGTTAAAATTAATTGATACTATCACTTTACCCTCATTTGCTGAGATTGATTTGCAAATTCTAAGCGATCTTATAGAAAAACACCACACTGTATACATGAACTTATTTCAAAAGCCGCTAACGCCTAAACATCATTTCATCACCCATTACCCAACAGTAATAAGAAAACTGGGACCACTAAAAGGGCTGTGGACAATGCGTTTTGAGGCAAAACATAAAGAACTAAAGTCCTATGCAAATATTTGTTCTTCAAGGAAAAATATTCTTTTGAGCCTTGCTTTAAAAGTTAACTATGAATTCGCCCTACATATATATATGAGTCGAGAAAATATTAAGCATGAAAACTATGTTTGTAATGAGGGAGAATTTGTTGATTTAACAGTTAATATCACACAGAATACGAAATTTGTAAACGTAATAAATTGTTTTGATAAAGATGAATTAAAATATATTTTTTCCGCGCAAAAGGTCAAAATTTATAATACATCATATAGAGTAGAGAATGTTTTAGCTATATTAAATGAACAGAATGAAGTTACTTTACGAAAAATAATTTACATATTATGTGGTAAAGATAGGAGGATTATTTTCTTATGTGAAACACTTTCAATTGAGTTATTTGACCGGCACTTAAATAGTTTTGTTTTAACAAGCGACACTACAGATGGATGCTTGAGTATATATTTTGTGGAAGATATCAGATTTCCTCCCCTCCACATTATAAAGTTATGTAACAATAAACTAGCTGTTACAATGAAAACGGCATTTTTGTAATCACCATTGACATATCTTCAAAATCGTAGTTATAAGAATACAACATTGAATAAAAATAATATATTGAAGTAAATATTTGGTCTTTTAATGAAGGAGCTACGTGGATGACAATTTCAATAAAAAAAAAAAGAAAAAGAAAAAAAAAACAGATTTTAGAAGGGTTTTGTTTTTCTACAAAACCCTAAAAATCAGAGAAGGAACCATTCGACAAAAGATGATACGGCATATAATCTTTTGAATACTATCATATAAACACTGTTGAAAAATAAACCAAAGGTTTATACAAAATTTCAAATAACATTTTGGAAAGACAACAACATAATTCGCAAATATATCTGAAATTTTGAATAACATGAATTAGCTTTTTGATATGAAATTTTGTTCAGTTTCGCTGATGGGAATCAGCTTTCGTAAACAAATTTTTTGTTTCAAATTTGTTGAAATTGCAAAATAAATTATCAATTTCAGAAAACATTTTTGTTCATGTGAAAAAAATGTTTATTAATTTTAGCAAAAGGGATTTTGTAAAATTAAACAAAATCATTTTGCAATTACAACGAAAATTCCCTTATGACTGGAAATTAAAGAAAACTTTTGAAAATACTAACAAATGTTTCAATTGTTATCGAACAATCATTTCTCTCTGTGTACCTGTTTATTAATTGTAGCATTCAGCACTCCTATTTGTGGCTCGTTTGAGTGGCGAATACGATCTCTGTCGAGTGTTTACTCGAATAATTGGAGATCCAAGCTCTATAGGTATATACCAAACATTTTGGAGGGGGCCCGAGCCCCCATGGTCCCCTTCTGGATCCGCCACTGGAGGCTTTCACACCTCATCGGACCAACGATGACCTGATTGTGGGGACGCTAAGCGACAAATACGGCTGCAAATATGACAGAGAGATTCTGTTTGATACGATTGTTGATTGGACTGACATCTTCACTTTAAGGGATTCGATCTTCGAACTTAGTACCAAAGCCCATTCAAAACACTCGACCTATAAAACTTAATTTATTTAGATTTGGCGTGTGGCAAGATAATCACAATTCTATATTCTAAGTAAACTAGCTAATGTGCATGTCTAGATTCATCGATATTTCTGCATTATTTCAACTAGGGTCGAGTAAACTAACTTCGGAGCATCGATACCCCACAGAAAGTCGACGTGATTGAAGTTGTCGTATGGTACCTTGTACAGGTGTGAGTTTTGCTGTAGACTTTTATAGATTCTCTCGACGTCCTTAAATTAAATTTAAAAAAAGTGGCATTAATCCTTGCTTATAAAATATATTTCATATTTCGAAGCGTCAGTTACCTTTGGTCCTGCCAACCAATCATTTTGAGCATAGAACAGTGCAAATGGGGTGCTTATCTCTGTAACATTGTATGCGGGAGGCTTATCTTGGCCGTATCTTTTCTGGTTCTCATCCTTACCATAATCGAATTTCTGAAAGTTCCCATCTAAAGAAAGGCAATAAAAAAAGAAAAAGGCATTTTATGTTTTAAACAAAATAAAAAGGGATTAATCTAATTTAGGACTAACCTTCGTCAATCTCCTGAGCGTAGTGAACTACAGTTTTCGTTGATGTCCCCGCGGGCGCATGACTAAATATCACTGGCATCAATGTCTGCAAATATTCAGGTTCGGCATTTGTTTTCAAAATATTTCTCGTCTATTCACACCAAAACCCTATGTCAAACCTACCGAATTAAATTGGGACTTATCGAAGCCTGAGATGACGTAGACCGAATTCTCGCAAATCTCTCGTTCCACTTGCGTCAATTCGCAACCATACTTGGCCAAAAACTTCATAACTCGGTTCTGTGGCATGAATTCGTTGGCTCCCAAAAATTTGAAAATCATCTAAATGGGCGATACATTAAACATTGGTTAGTACAAAAAAGAAAATAACACAACTGACTAAGTTTCGCCCTTTTGAAATGTTTGATTTGATTAAAAAAAATTCCCAAGTCGAGTTCTGGTTTCGTCCACTGGCCAAGGCCGAGACACCAACTCTACAGGCGCATCCATCTCATGATACCAGTGAAAGAGGCATGACCAAATCATCGAAAACATCAATCGATTTGATCTGGAGAGTAATGTGAAGTTCTCGTGGCTTGTTCACAGGACAAGGACGAAACCAGAGCAGGTTTTTGGGATCCCTTCGGGGCATTTGCTTTTAAAAAACATGTAGACATTTGGGTGTTATTTGGAGATTTGTTAGGCATTATTTTCCGATTTCCGATTATGGCAATCGGAAAGGTAATGCTGGGGACCAGTGAAATTACCTTTTGATAGAACGTTAATTTGACATGGAAATTAGATTACCTCTATTCAACCTCCACCACAGTTAGTCCTCGTATATACGAATACCACAAACCCCTCACCAACTTCTGGGAAATTCAATTTCGGCGAGGAGCAAAAGAAATGACTTACCAAAATTCTCAAAGACATGTTATTCAAAACTCGATTGGCAATTATATCAATCCAATCCGGTATGCGAAGACTGGTCAAATATTTTAAGGGAAATTCTACATTTAAATTTTGACGATTGGACTTCGTTTGCTACAGAGGTTGAGGTTGGTCTGTGTAGAAATTAAATGATGTGCATAAATTCAAATCCGAACAAGCATTACCTGAAAGTCCTTGGAGAAAGGTGCCAGCAATCGTATTGGACTCTTCACGTGACTCATGTAGGCAACCGGTGCCAGAGCGAAGGCTGCAAAAACTTTCTCATTGTATTCGGGACGCGATGAAAGCATTGCAAAAGCCATTGTTGTGCCCATAGAATGGCCAATGAATAGCAGATCGTGAGCGGTGCTACGATCATCCAAGTAGTTCATGTAGCTTTCTTCGGCTGTGGAGGGAAAATATTTCAGTAGTGGCTAAGACCTAAGGACGGAAGTTACCTTTGATTTCATACACGTAATCAATTGCAGCTGGCAAATCATAGATGGCCATTTCGTGCCAGCTAAAGTCCCAAAATTTCGAATCCGAATTGCTCATGGACACATGTCGTCGAGAGTATGTATTGCCACGGGCATTGCCCAGCCACACATCATATCCGGCATCGGCAAGAATAAAGGCTGCGAAAAATATATATATTAATATCCGAGGTTTTTGATGTTGTGGAAGGTAATGTCACCTAGTGCCTTGTCCGGTCCACTTATAACCCAATCGGCTGAACTTGATAGCAATCCGTGCTGTAAAAGTACCGGCTGGCCTCTTCCACGGCCACCCTTTTGATGACATCCTATCCGGCCGCAGGGTATTCGGTGCATGGTGAGTAAGTAGCCATCATCTGTTTTTACAGTATGCGCCTCAGCCGCATAGCCGTGACGAGTTGCGATTTCAGTCTACATAAAAAGTCGATCCACATCAAGGGCACAATGCATGCATATAAGTTGGTCGAAAAAAATCTTACCGTGGTCAAATCTATATCAGGATTGTAGGGTTGTTCCAGAAAATTATGCTTGATCCATGTGAGCGGATCCCATGACTGATTTTCATTCTCCGGCTTGGCTGGTGCATTGGCAAGTATTTTGGTTACAAAACTGTCGACAATCTGGTTGCTCAGTGCCGGTAGGAATACAGTTGAGAAACAAAGAGCGACGATATTCAGTTTGATCATCATGGTTTCGACTTCTGAGGAGGTTAAATAACGTACAAAATATCTTAATATTAAATTAGTCTCCGTGAACCGGCGCAATAGTTTGTAATGAACCATATTCTGGTCGTGCTGCTTAAATCGACAGATTCAAAGCAGAACCTGATGAGTTGTGATCTGTCGGTGGTACGAAACCAGAGACCCAAAGTCGCATTACACCCGGACCCTGATTTGAGCGCAAGGTCATCTAAGCCGTCCGACAACCATTCCATCCTTATCACACCATTTTTGCCTCCCCTGTTTGTGTTATCTGTCCCAGGCTTATGAATTCCTTTTAATAGGTATGGACAGAGACACCGAGCGGCAACAACTCCGCCCACGTCTCCCGAACTGAGCTACAGCAAGCACAGGCAGCTGCTTAGCTCGTTGAAAGGTCTTCATCTTCGCTAGATCGCACTGCTGGACATTCACGGTCATTATAGCAACTCTAGGCTCCATCCCCATGGGCATCTTCCGATGTCCACCAATCCGTCCTTTAGAAATTTGGCGCCCAACGTGGGGCTCATTTCTGGTAAAGAACAGAACTAAAAAAGGAACTTATTGGCCTTCTTTTTAGTCCTTCCACCGATTTTTATCCCCACAAGCACATTAAGGCTACTTGCTCTAAGTCATGGGACTTAGCCACTTTACTTCAAGTATTTTCCCTTCAAGTAGCTGTTTTTTTTCCGAGCAGCACCCCTATCCTTCCTATAGATAAGATTATGCTTTTAGATTCAGTTCAACAAGGCCATCCTGGTGCTGTTACATACCTAAGGTCTCCTTAAGTACTTTGAACAACCGTCATTTGGAGCTTCTTCGGTGTTTTCTATGGTAGTGACATGCCGCTTTCCTGCAAATTTTCATATTTCTGAGTATAACGGTCTCGAAATGCAAGAGGGGGGCAAACTCGGACCACATATTTTCCCCTCTACCTCTTTTCCCCTTTTTTCAAATTTGATGAAAATACCAAAAATGGAATGTACTCGGTGTTACCTTTCTCATGATACCTTGCCTATACCAGATGAAAAGAAAGTTTTGACCTTAATTTCCCCTCTATGGGGACATCCCCTTAAAGTCAACCTACTACAACGAATCGGCGAATTATAATAATTCTACATATTCCCACAAAATTTCATCTATGTAGCTTTAGCCGTTCGTGAGATATTTCATGGACAGACGGACAGACATTTGACCGATTTCATAAGGGCTTTGTTTTTACCACAAAACCCTATAAAAACGAAAGCATTTTTTTTTTTTGTCTAAAAGGGTTACTTATTCAACATTTTTGTTGTTTTTAGCCACCGAAATACCATTGGAATAAAGAAAAATCCGAAACAATAAAAATAGTTACATTAAAACAACCGCCTAAAGGTTACCCAAAAAACGTTATTTTGATCCATATCTTAATTTTCCAAGCGAATTTTTGTTGGTAAACCTCGGAATCGTGTTCAACACCCCCAAAAACATAAAGGTACACAAAAATCAAAAGGTCTGCAAAACTTTCGATCTGGGCCGTTTATATAAACCAGCAATCTTAGACTATTTTCCCTACGGGGACCAAAAACATCCTCGAATTGTGTAAAAAGAATTTTCAGGATCGTATGATATGATTTTGCTGCCACTAGCCGTTTTCGTTTCACCCGTTCTCAGATCCATATTCATACAAAACGACAGATACAGGTCTCGTATGGGATCTCATCGGATCTAAGTTGAAAGTGAATTGGTGGAACGTCAATTTGTTTCGTCCCTATCTAAATGTATACTGAGTCCCTCACGCGGCGAAGTATTTGTATGGTGGCTGTTTAAGTTCGCTCGTCGCAGATCCGTGGCGTTCGATTCAGACTGAATATGGGACCGGTGAATCGATAACGGCTATTATGTACATTTTGTACGCACCATAGAAGGATAAAGCTCCTCGAAGCATGACTCAGCTTTCTCTTCTGTGAGCCAGTGACTCGTCAACGTTAAAAACCGCAATTCCTTCTGCTGATTTCGGAAATAGTAGTTTCTTTGGCTGAGAAAAAGCTAACTTGGATCGTCCGCACGGACTTAACCACTATATCTTGGATTTGCAAAGGAACTGCGGTTTCGACGAATAGGAAGCAATGCTTGCAGTTGTCTCTATTCAAGTGGCCCGAACTGTATATTACATACTAGGTGAAAGATCTACGCCTTCAATCACAATTTTGCACTAATTTCGGTCGTATTGGACATTTTTTCACGATCACTCTCTCCGCGAGGAGGGGGCTTTGGAAGCGCTACCATTGATTTCAATAATCACGAAAACCATTGGTTAAACACTAATCTGGGTCATTTTCGACATTTTTTCCACTGTCTTTTACCCCCGGGTTTATTATGTATATTCTAATTTGCATGTCCTCCGTTCCCACTCGATCCAATGGGGTTCGGAATAGGCGTACACCAATGCATTGGTGGGGTCAAGCAGGGATTCGGAGCGGAGCGGAGTGGAGCGGGCATGAAAAGCCGGAGCGAAGGAGCGAGCGTGGAGCGGTTTTAACAAAGAGGAGCGGAGCGGAGTGGAGCGATTTTTTTTGGTGAAATCGCTCCGCTCCGATTTTTCTTTTTTGTTCATTTTCGTTTGTATGGCAGAGCCCTAGAATTTAAGCACTCTAAATTTTGTTTGTCCGACATTATATAAAGAAATTTAATGTGCATTACATTAGAAGAAATTGAAAACTGATGGGTAGTACAGGACCGTTTCCATATAGCGCGGTTTTCATCACACTTCGTTCGTTCGTCTTATCAAGTAACGTATAGTAAATCGGAGATTAAATTGAAGATTGGGTGCAAAATTTTATACGAGGGGACTAAATCTCCGAAAATTGATTCGATGTAATCCAGAATGTAAATTAACTTCCACTGTAGCTGCTACAGTGGAAGTTAATGCGTCTCTCGCATAATGCATTTGTTTGTTTGTCAACGCACGACACGCGAGTTTCAACGAGAAATTAATGACCATTTGGTTTATGGGGGAAATCATTAGAGAGATCTTCGATTCTTGAAAGCGCTATAGTTCTAGCTCTTGAGTTAACATTTGAATTTTAACTAAACCAAGACACGCTCCCAGGCAGACATGCCTCGTTTTTGTCTCCGCTACCCAAACTTGCTCTCGATCGTTTTTTTTTTTTCACCGCTTAACCTGCTCTACTCTGCTCTGTACGAAAAAAAACGCAGCTGATATGTCCACTTTTGCGGAACATTCGTTTCTGGCCAACATTCGTTTTGTGATTTGCTGGGATAATACTGATTTTTTTCTTATATGAATGGAACGCACCCTACTCTAGTTCTAAAACTATAGATACCTTATTGTATGGTATATGCGAACAAGTGCTACACTCGAAATTTTCATTTGTCCGGAGCGGGGAGCGGAGCGGAGCGAAACTATTTACCCGGAGCGGAGCGGTTCCCTGTATTGTGGAGCGGGAGCGGAGCGGAGCGGAAAAATCGCATCGCTCCGAATCCCTGGGGTCAAGGCAATTATACTCATACTCATTTGCCCTAACCCCTAGTGGCGCGTCAACTATTTCATGTTTTTTAGCTGACGTTTCGTTGGCATAAACCATTTTCGGACAATTCACGTTGCCAGCATGCACCTCAAGGCAATTAACAATTCAATAATATGAATCTACCCTCGTTAACAACTCTTTTTGCTCCAAACGATGTTATTTGGAAGCAAGCTCTTTACTTCCTGGTATTTCGGAAGATATGTTTTGACATTGTCCAAAATATTTTGAAAGCGCCTTTAGTGGCTCCATATGTGAAGGCAGTTGAACTTTTCCATTTAAACAGCACATTCGGGTGTTTGTTTTTAAAATTTTAAAGCGTGGCAGTATTTAAAATACACACTTTCTTCATCTTCCCAATTGAAATGCTTGGATGGAAACTGCAATCTAAATTTTGATCAAATTGGAACGCAGGCATCACCAAATCTCTCTATTAATTTGGGGAGTTTTGGGAGTACCACCATGCATCTCAGCAACACGAAAACCAGTGTTTTGACACTAAACACTGTCATTTTGGAGATTAGCAGCGGAAGCGGCATGTGTCCACAACGTGAATGGCTGTGGCAGCTGTGGCGTCGGGCTGGAATCGGATGTCACCATTTCCTCTTAGGATAAGTTTTCCGCGAGTTCTTATAGAAATGACGTGGTTCGGTGCCACCCGTAAATAGCCCGGTAGTGACTATCGATCTTAAGGCAAGTGAAACTAATCCTCAGAACTCAATGGGATAAATCGATATTATTTTTAAGTACATAAATTTGATGTACGAGTATAGTATATGAATTTGTAGTTTCATCCCAATTTACAATTATCATTTTCGGACCAAAAATCTTCTGGGACCGGGTGGGTGTAGTAGGGTGCGTTTCTTATATAAAATTCAACACGCGAGTTTTACTTGTTCCGCCGGCCCTTGTTTCAAGGAGACTAATGAAGTTGAAATGCCATCCAACTACTTGATGAATGAGATGCCTTGGAGCCATAGAATAATTTAGGTCTAGGATAGAAATTTACTGTTGATCGAATAGGTCACCAAATACACAAAAAAAAAATCTTTTCACTTAATAACTACACAGGGTCGACTCACAACATTTAACTGTTATCAGGATTAAATCCGGTGCATACTCGTATTACGATCAAGTTATAATTTTTTTTAATTTTCAAACTTACAGTACACTTTAATTTCACTCCACAGTTATACCTGGACCATATACACCAAGTAGCATTAGTACGTACTTTCAACAGCACTTCGAATTCTTTTCATTTCCACTAAGACCTTGATATCTTTTCTTCTTTTGAATTTCACCAAGTCCACTGTACTAACTGTGACTGACCGCGATTTACCAATAACTATTCGTATTTTTCACGGACAATATGCGTACATTCTAAAGCGTAACTGAACAATGATAAATTCACCAGTAAAGTACGAGTATCTTCTTGTATAGCGCGAGTCAGTATCTGCACAACTAGAAAACACTAAAGATACGAAGATTGGAATTCCGTCAAATGATTTCGGCGTCAGCTTAATCGTTCTTGTACTGCGAAGCGATGAAAACTACTCAATGCTGGCGACGACTTATCACCAACTGACAAGTTAAGCTGTTGCACAGTAGACGGGAGATACTCACAAGAAAAAAGATTAAAAATGGTCAAGAGCATTTTTGAAGAAGCGCACTGCTATGAATTGTCTGGAAACAGTGGATGATTGGAAAATCTTACAAGAAATTGTTGCTGGTATATTTTAAGATTCTCGACATCTGCTTCAGTAAATGTATTTTTTTTTACTTTTTTTTTTCTTGACAATTATTTAGGCATGATCCAATATTTAATTCATTAAATTAAATAATTAATAATTATTTTTTTTTGACGAAGTACTTTACTTTTTGGAAATTCGTAAATTTTTTTTTATTTTTATTTTTTTTTATCTTTTGTGTCTCTTCTGTCGATTTTTATATTTTAACTTCTCATATTTTTTTGTGTCAAATTTTGATTTTTTTTTAGATATTTAGGTATTTTTTTCTTTTGATTTTTCTTTTAGTTTTGTAAGTTTATTTATTGATTTATTTATTTTTCAGCTTTTGAAGTTTTCCTTGAGTTTTCTTAATTCTATTTTATTTTTATTTTTTTCGATTCTTTTTTAAGTTAAGTTGCTTGTAAGTTTTTTTTTTAATTTTTATTTTTGTTGAGTTTTTGCTTTGTTTTTCACTTTTGTTTTCGGTGTGCCGGTTTTTGTTTTGAGTGTTGTCTACCAACCCACAGCTCCGTTTGTTAGAATTGGTCTTACGACGGCAGTGCATGCCTAGTGTGTGATAATTGATTTCATACCTCATCTTTTATCCAGCAAACTTTGGCAGGTGTAGAAGCCAATGTTAGCCTATCTGATTCGTTCTTCAACACTACGACCCAATTTAAGGCCACTATCTGCGATCATCCCTAAGTATTGTACTTTGCATGGGTTGACAAAGTTAACTCGGTCTCACCCATTTTGGGCAAATTAGATTCCTGAATTTTGGTTCTCTGTAATGAACGATATTCTGGTCTGGTAGTGATTAAGGCAGCTCCTAAAGAATAAATCCATGGTGTGGACGAAACCAAGTAACAGAAAGAATTGGCTTTAAGCTGGTTATTTTTGTGTGGTAGTGGAGAGCGAGTTTGAGTCATTTTTGACTTAGACTCGCAATGACCCACTCCACTTTATTTTTTGATATACTTTAGGGGTATTTTTTATACCCTAGACTTTTAGTATAGGGTATATTGTTTTTTTTTTATCTTATTCTTGTATGTATTTCCAGTTGGGTATGAAGTAACGGGACATTTTTGTACTCGTTTTGATAGCAATGAACTAATGGCAGTAACTACATCACAGAAGTCTGCCAAATTATTAATAGAAATTTTAGCATAGGTTTTTCCAAAAGTGTGTCCTGTGCCTAGAGTTGTTTGACTCACTGAATGACACGCAGATGAACCTCTGGCAAGAGATATAAATCAACGGACCTGTTAATACTGTGAATAAATAAATAAGTTTTATTTTCCTCCAGGATGAGATAGTTCTTTTTTTTCATAAACCGCCCATTTTGCATCAATTGCGGTTCAAGTATTTTAGAGAATCACTTTACTATTATTAACAATACAGACAGCATTCAGCATTATTGTCTTCGCGCTTCCTGCGATTCGTACATTGCTCGAAAAACAAACAGCATTCCAATCACATCTCATTCAAACAACAGTAGTAACTAAACTCTATTGCTCGTATAGGGTACAGATACTCATATGAATGAAGATACCAGATGGGAACGAATGACACCATGATAAAACCCGTCTCCAGAACGAAGAAAGTTATTGTGGATCTCCCAGCCCAGTAAATGTCTCTTAGGTCGGCAGTAATGTTGATGTCTCAAATCGCCAGCGAATCACCACAGGTGACGCCAGTTGCTGACATCGTCGTGACTGTGATTTGTATCTATGGATCTTTTTATGAGAATATCTAAAAGAAAATGAAACTGCCGTCACTATTGCTTTCATTGGGGGCATTCAATGGGTCCCGAAAATCCTACACGGTTATGAAGCGGCTGCACAATCTGTTCGTAGCAATGCATTTTGCGCTACCTGAACGGCACGAACCATTGGCTGTGACTCTTTTCGAATTTTCCTCATGCACGTGTGTGTTTCACAAAAGTTCATTCTTCCTCCGCAAACTGACGGCACAAATATAGCCTGTCAAAGCTATTGCCACAAAATGTTCAGCAAAATATTTGCTGCTCAATGAAATTACATTTAATAGCAGCCTGAGCAGAAGCCGTTCGGAAGACTCTTAAGCAACAGTTGCGACAATGATTGTGTCTTCTGAACGCACCCACTTAAGCTAATTGCTTCCAGAGCGTATATTGGTTAGAGATCGATATCAGAAATCCGATGACCTGTGATAAGTGCTAATGATACATTTCGGCTACTAAAGGTTATCGCTGAACTTGGCGGTAGGTCCTTGCTGTTGATTGTAGAGTCATGATCACGATCAATAAGTAGCACAAAATGTTAATCATCGTCCGAAAACCACCAAGTTCAAAAGTCCAATATTTACTGAATCATATTTCTGAAGCTCCATAATTGACTAAAAATAGCTCAAGAGTCGGAAAGTAACTTTGTTTGATATGAAAACGATGATTGGGTATTTTTTATTTTTTCAGCGATGACCCATGACTTCACTACGCTTTCTCTAAATCTTCTGAATAGCATTTATTTGAACTACTTCTTGTTTTCCACATTAGTGTGTATTGATTTTGTGGAAAATTTTCTTTTTCGGGCGATTTGTAAATAAAAAGCAAGCTAGGCTTGGGCTCTGTTTCCATCTCTTGTGGTAACGACTCAAATGCTCGTAAATTCATGTCGGCCATGTAAGAACAGAAAGGTATCTCTTTGTTGTTGGTGCTTTTTAATGCAATTTTTCAATGTTCCGTGTTTGTTTTGTTCACGTGTAAACGAAGCATTAGGCTCAATTTACATCACCCCATGAACCGGATGAAGCGCATGCTTTAGCGCCACAACCATCCACTTTTGAGTTGGTTGCCAATGTGGTTTGCTAATGCGACTCATCCGGTTCATCCGGTTTATGCAGCAATGTAAACTGAGCCTAATGCTTCGTTTACACGTGAACGAAACAAACACGGAACATTGCAAAATTCCATTGAGCCTTCTAACGGCGCGGCCCACAGTGTCGCAAAATGGGCAAAAATCTAATAAATTTGTTTTTTTTTTCCTTTTTAATTGAGTTTGAGAGTATTCTATTCTTTAATGAGAATATATTTGAGCTTCCAAAAAATATATATGTGTTTAGGTAGCTAATATTTCTTTTGTTTTAATAATATTATGGGTCAAAGCTGACAATTTGGAAATATTGAAAAAGCGATTCATGAGTTGCGATATGCCTGTTGGTCCTTATGCACGTGCTAGATACCTAAAGTTATATTTTTCTGGTAGACTGTTTACTAGGCTTTCAGAATTATATGGAATAAGTTCAAAAAAGAATTAAAGGTATTAAATAAATAACAAAATTAAATTAATTTTAAGTAGGGATTAAAAAAAACGTAAAAAAAACATTTTGGCTGGTTGACAGTTTCGTTAAGGTGTGTGTTGCCAGTTGCATCTTTGAAGTAACGGTGAATTTCGGAAACGGGAAATTTTATATGTTTTACACGAAAGTTTTATGTAGTTTCAGAAAGTGAGATAAAATCTTGGATTAAATGATTGGGAGAGTGGCAAACTTTGACTTTGTTCGGAAAGTCAAGCTTTTTGACACAATTTACAAAAATTGCTGTAACTCTGTAATGGTTAAAAACAGAATGTCCACTTTGTTGACAATTTTCCACAAATGAACATACTATCTACCATTAAAGTATTTACTATCTGAAGCGGCACACCCTGTACATGCTTTTTACTTTTATTTAAGTAGTTCATTTTGAATGTGTATTTTGAACTTTTTAAGTTTAAGTTTTATAATTTTTTGTGTACTGAGAAGAAAAAATAGAGAACATACTGAAATAAGAGACTTATATGTTGAGACAATAAATTTATATAAAAACAATTTGAATCTGAATGGGTTTTTAGTCATTTTTTAAGTAATTCTTTCTCTAACATAAAGTGGTTGGGAGGAAAAAAAAAACCTTTTCGTTGGTCCTCCACGTGGGCGCCCCCTGGTAACGGCAGTGGGTCGAACCACCGACGGCCAAGTCTTAGCGATAGGACAGTTTGGAAAAAGGCAGATAGATAACACAACGGTTGGCATACTGTTGCCAATTTGTTTTATGAATTCTCTCCACTGAGTTTTTGATGGACACAACATTGTGTGAAAAATGTCATTTTCTCCATCGCAAAAATTTCTCCGCTGACTAGGACTAGCAAATGATGACAATTCACAAATGACACTCACGTTGTCTTAATGGCTAAGTTCATAACACACAGAGGAATCGCAGCATGCTGGGGCAACAGTATCGAAGCAGCTTTGCAACAGGTTGTTGTGTTCTGAACTGCACTCGCATCTAGTCATACATCAATTGTCAAATTTTCAATTCAAAACTGACTACTGAGTTTCCTATATGGCCAGTTTATGGCACTCATTCAGGATGATCTTGACCATTCTCAAAATTAATTAACTAACCCATTCTACAAATATTTGTCGAATTTTTCAAGTCACTAGCTTCATTCTATCGAAAGTTTTCGCTTATTTGACGTCTCACTTGTAGGGGAGGTAGAGGTTTCTTTTGACGAATTTTGCAAGTTTTTAATCACAACCAACTAGATCCCAGTAAAAACATTTAAACAAAATTTCAAGTCACTAGCTTCATTCTATCGAAAGTTATCGTTTACTTGAAGTTGCATTTGTAGTGGAGGTAGGGGTTTTTTGGGTCCGATCTTGCTCATTTTCAATACCAACTAACTAGATCTAGATCTACCAACATTTCACCAAATTTTCAACTCGCTACTGCCATTCTATCGAAAGTCATCGTAATTAAATGAATATTTAATTTTTTGAAATTTATAGGGGAGGTAGGCGTTCCTTTGATACAATTATGCCCAACTTACTAAAACTCAAGCAGCTTCTCACCTCAGTGCTACATGCCAAAAATTAGGTGTCTCCGTCAATTGGTTCAAGAGATATAGACAAAAAACATGAAAAGTGGCGTAGTAGGGGGCTCTTTGTGAGGAAATTACCGTTAGTTTTCAACTGATCGATTATATTTTTCCAGAAGAGTATAAAATTACCCTCATGAGCAATTTACCAAAAATAGAGCTTTTCATGTTTATTTAATCGGGAGTTATAGATACATTTACTTATTTGACATATGTAGAGGAAGTAGGGGTTCTCTTGGCCTGATCATGCCCATTTTCAATACCAACCAACTAGATAGTACTGCCAATATTTAACCATAATTTCAAGGCTCTAGCTTCATTATATCGAAAATTATCGTGCGACGTGCGAACGGGGAGACAGACGGACAGACAGACATAGCCAAATCGAATCAGGAGGTGACTCTGATCATTTATATATACATTGCTATACCTCCGGAGGTGTTATTTGTACATATTTTCGCCGTGACAAAAACAATATACCTATAGTATAGGGTATATTGTTTTTGTCAGTCTAGGGCAGAAAAACAGGAAGAATAGGTGTGAGATGCTTGTGGATTTCAAAAAGGGTTTTTTTTTTCGAGGTGTCGAATGTCACTCTCGCAGTCATTGTATACATTTGTATAAACGTCCTTTTTGGAAATGCGCTTTTGAAAGTTCCAAATATCAAACTTGTTTTCGGTGCCCCCCTCCCCCTTATTAATGGCACCTGGAGGTGGCCCCCTCTTCCTTCTCACAATCACACATTCGTTGCGGTTTATTCAATAGTTCAGATCAGAGCCGAACAACGATTGCACGCATTACACTAACAACATTGTTCTCGATAACTCTCGATGAGCAGCTGGTGCAGGATTTTTGTTCTGAAGGCTAGTTCGTAAGGTTGAAATATTCGAATTCGCTGCGGGCAATGCAGTTCACTTACACAGCTTGGGAACCAGATGGAATTCATTCCTGACAAAATGTTGATTTTGAGTAATTATATGCAATAGTAAACATACAAAATGATTTTGCTGCCTAAAGGAAATTTGTCAGATTGTATCTGTACTAAGGATTTAAGTTTTCTCTTCAAGACACAATCCAATCTATATCATTTTTTTCCAACCAGTTGTTCTGCTTTCATCTGGACGGTTGAATAAAACGCAGCAATTATGGGCTGACTTAGGCCCGTCACATATTACTCGATTCGCGCTTTCGATATCCAATGTAAATGAATGGGAGCCCATTCAATGGTAGTATCGAACTCGACTCGGACTCTGTACGACATCGACATGCAACGGAAATGTCAAACGTACTGAAAGTGACTTGCGAAAATTCATTGGAAATGAAGTGTGTTTACATTTACGGCGCCAAATACACTCTACTGATTATATGATATTTATTTTTTTGTGATTATTGGTAATAGAAGTGTGTAAGTTTAAAATGACATGGATCCTTATCGCTTGACTTACCCGTATGTTAGAAGTTTTAAATGCAGTAAAATGTAAAAGTCAAATGGGAAAACAAAATTTATTATTAATGTGATCACGACCGAGTACAATTTATGAGCCTCGATGATTTAGCGAAACTTCCAATATACCTTTAAACGCCGTAAAATCAATCAATTGTTCGTCTATCGCTGCTTTCGTCGTAAGTTCAGGAGCTATTGTGAGCTAAATTCTTTTGAAACACTGTCGGTGTTAAAACTAACATATACCCCTAGATAAATAATATCAAAAATAATGTTCTCCAATAAATCTTATAATAAATAAATAAATTAATCATCAAACGTAAAAAAAACATTAGGCAGTGCTACGTCAGCCCAAGATGACTATTCTGTGTGTGTGTTGTCCTTAAAGATACAGTCAATATGACGAATAACATTCTTTCTATGCCAGTTTGTGTTCAATATGCAGTTTTCTGATTATATGCATATATGTACTCCGGGGTACAGTTCGTCGAACTGAGGAGGAGGGCAGCCTTAAAAAAAAAACAATCTTTAGTGCTGTGGAATCGAGCTCATTTGCTTAATGGGCGCGATTAAAAATAAAGAACTAGAGACAAGTTCAATGTGCCTTGAAGTTGAATTCATGACGTTGACGTGAGGCAATAAATACTATAGTTTTACAGCAATTCAATACCTTATTATGCTTACGTTTACACACGTGGGGATGCAAGCCCTTTATTGCCCTCTGAATTTACAAGAGCCTTGTAAATTTAGAGGGCAGACCAATATTAGAGTACGGTGCAGAAGTCTAGTGGAAAAGAACATTTACTGCTGCTGGCAAGACTATTTTAGGCAAAGTCCAGAGACTTGCATGCCTAATGGTGACAGGGGCTATTCGCTCTTGTCCATCTAGTGCTCATGATATACTGCTCCACCTACAGCCATTACACATTCATATAAAGGCAGAAGCTAAAATGGCACTCGCGAGACTAGTTGCATACAATGCTAATATAGAGCTAAATACAGTACAACTCAGTTGGCTTAATGACGGTATAGTATAGTCACAAGAATGCCATCAGACCATCTTGTGAAAAAATAGCATGCAATCAACGGTTTACGGCCGTAATATGGAACAAAGAGCTTTGGCAGGAAAAAATTGCCAACCTTCCCCTTCACACCACCAAGTGGTTTACGGATGGCTCGAAAACTAATGAAGGAACCGGGCAGACGTTGTGGGTCCCAATCATCAGGTTTTCATACCCACGGGCAAGTTTGCCACTGTCTTTCAAGAGGAAGTGCATGCCATCGAGGCATGTGCTGAGTTATGCCTGAAGACCGGCTACCACAACAAGAGTTTGGCAATATTCACGGACAACAGGCGGCCATCAAAGCTCTGTTAAAAAGGACTACTTGCCAAAAGGCGCTGCATAGAATAGGCTCTTTTAATTGAGTAACACTACTCTAGGTCCCTGACTATGCTGGCATCAATGGCAAAGAACAGGCGGACGAACTGGCCAGAACAGCTTCAACTGCCCCCTTTTACGGACCAGAGCCCTTTTGCGGAATTTCAACCTGCATAATAAAGAAACTTATCAAAGACTGGGATTCGCTGCATTCCCAGTCTTTGATAAGTTTCTTTATTATGCAGGTTGCTGCCCATTGGGACAACCAGCCAGGACTGAGGCAAGCTTACCTTTTCATATCAGGCTATTCACAAAGCAGATCGATAGGACTGCTAAAGTTAAACCGGTACAAGGCTAGAGCCATCAGTGGTCTCCTAACTGGACACTCATGCCTGAGAGATCACTTAAAAATTATGGAAATTGTCTCGGACTTGAGCTGTCGTTACTGCGGTGAGGACGACGAGACATCGACCCATATCTTATGCGGTTGCGACGCCTTGATCCGACGACGCAGAGACTGCTTTGGAGCCGCCTACCCGGCAGCTGATGATATCGCTTCAGTGTCACCGCTCCTCCTGAGCAAATTTATTAGCTCGTGCGACAGGTTTAGGCCTGATAACAGACTCTGGGCTATAGCACAATATTATAGGCCATCCGGCCTCAGTGGTCTGTACCTTGCGGGGTTCAACGCCCATTTCACAATGTAATGTAATCTACGTTTACACTTCGGTCGGTCCTAGTACCTTGCGGATATACGTATGCGCATATGCCGCATTTTAAGTAGATAGCGCTCACTTGTTTTCTTTAAACGGGCTGTGTCTTTGCTATGTTCAGCATCAAATTTCTGGCTTAAAATTAATGTCACAACCAAAACAGGAATCATTTTTGGAACATTCCAGTTTCTCATATAATAGGAGAATCTCTCTATATTGTGTACCGCCATCTAGGGCGTTTGTGTTTAACAAACAAAAGCCTAGTTGGCTTGCCGCCGTTGCACTCAGAGCATGCGATGTAATATTGAGGGTTGTGATTCCTTAAGCGCGGAGCGTGCGTAGTCCACAAAAGAGACTATTCCGCACTATAATTACTCATTATCTTCCAAACACACACAGGAAACTATTATGAAACAATCGACTCTTGTGTGGGCTCCGCGCTCAAGGGATCGCAACCCTCAGTATAGCACACAAAAAAAGAACCATCGCTTCGCTCGCTCTGGATACAGGAATAACATAGTTTGGTATTTGTGTCTATACAGAAACCCAAATCTAACCTATACAACCCAAAATAGCTTAAACACAACCTAGTTTGATAAATTTTTCGATCACAAATGATTTTTTGTCCATTGAAGTTCTTACATTGGTCGTTCTTTTGAACTCCCACGCAGGTTAAAGTCAAACGCCGTGGAAAAGGAACGTTTCGGGTCAATTACTTGGCTAAGTTCCAAAGTGAAATAAAGCCCTGGCGACCAGGGGTCCCAAATCAAATTAAACTTCGAAAATTTATATTTCTCCATAATAAATCCGCCATTTAGCGATGCAAGCGATATCTGTTGATGTATCTATCGGTTGTACATTTATTCGGCGGTTCTCCATATTAACCCAGGCTAACGCATTGTTTTAATTCCATGGTGTTAACCGGAATTAACCTAGAGCGGGGTACAAAAAAACGCACCCAGAGAAAAATACGCAATTCACCTGAATTAATAATAATTAATACAAATTAAACTCGTAATTTTTCGTTTGAGAAATCATCATGCAGGACGGTCAACTCATTGGATTAGCGTTCCTGAGTTGCCTTGTTACTACTCAATCGCAACTATTCAATTTCTTCAGACCGATAGAACCCATAGAGACTTTTATTGAGGAAACTGAAGGCGAATTGACACTTGGGCGAGATGCAAGCCTAAATACGGTATATGCTATGACAGGCTACAGGCCCCATAAGACTAACGTGTGTATTTATCGAGTTACAGTTGGAAATATCGCGAAGATACGGCTATCCATCTGAAGCTCATACCATCCGGACAGCGGACGGATATTTATTGACATTACATCGTATCCCGTGCAGTAAAAGATGCAACTATGACGGTAGTCACTTTCAAAGGCAACCCGTTCTATTGCAGCATGGTCTATTGTCCAGTTCTTCAGTTTGGGTAACCAGTGGACCAGCTAGATCCTTTGGTAAGTATAGTAGGCAATCATCCATTCGTTTCATAAGGCAAGGTAAGATAAGGCAAAGGCGCTTCCACGATTCCTCCCAGCACTCGTCTGTTTGAATACCACCAAGCTCACTTAACAAATACATAGATCTCAAACCAACCTGTACTATCGATGTAGCGGTCGAAACAACCAGAACCCAGAAATTACCTCCTATCTTTTAAGGCGGGGCAAAGAAAAAGAAGGTCGAGACCGCTCTACTCCTCATCCCCATCCTCACAACCGCTGAAGAATTCTTTGAAAAAAAAAAATACGGAGCCTGCAGGCAAACTCACAGCTAGGGCAATGGCGCATGATAATAACACCCACCCGGCCATTGTGTTTCCTGTTCGATGACAGAAGTATGGCTTGGTTTCGGCCAAATCATCCTAGTCGTTTGGCATGCGCCATTTAATTTAATTACCAATTTATGCGAGGCGATTGGAATTTTAATCTTTTGGCGGTCCCCATCCATAACGCTAGTTATCCCCTCACGAAGCAGCAGTTAGATTAGGTTAGGTTAAAGAGACAGCTGTGCACAAACACAGCACACACAGACCACCACTGGGTCCGTTGTGATACCTCATAGGCACAAACGCCTGTGAGCCTAGTCGCCAAACCAACCGGATCTATCAATGAAATGATGCAGATGACCAGCATTTACGTCCTCCAGGTCATCGAGGTCAATAAAGTTGAGGAAGCCTAAAATATCCCTTCTTCTACCGGCCAGAGCAGGGCAGGTGTACAGGAAGTGATGTACTGTCTCTTCCTCTTCTTCGTCCCCACAGCTTCTGAAGAAATTATTGTAAGGAAGCCGGAGACGCCTAGCAGTGTATGTGGTCTTTTAGCAAGACATGATTAAATTCTTGGTTTCTTCAAATCCGTTTAAGCATTCATCCTAGCGGAAGCCGGTTACGATGTTTGGATGGGAAATCTGCGCGGCACGCAATACTCCAACAAACACATCGATTTGAGTACGAGTCCACAATCGTCATATTGGAACTTTAGCTGGCATGAAATGGGAGTGTACGATTTACCAGCTCAGATTGATTTCATTCAGGATCGCAAAGGTCGGTATCAACATTTTCCCTGAACGTTAAATATCTTAAGGCATGTGCTAAGACTGGAAATTTTTTTTTAGCCGCCGAAGGATACGATCATTCTGATGATTTGATCTACATCGGCCACTCAATGGGCACAACTGTGAGTTTCGTCCTTTTAAGCGTCCGGCCGGAATATAACCACAAGCTGGCAGCTGTAATAGCGTTGGCACCGCTTATGTATATGCGGCACGTGAGGTCGCCTTTGCGAACGTTGATATCCTTGCCAACGCATGGTGATGTAATATGTTTGGGATAGGTTTGTTTGTTTGCTGTATAATGAGTCGCCTTTCTTTCTAGGCCCTTTTCTGGCTATTCGGCGGAGCTGCCTTTGCTCCGGACTATCGGCTGACAGAGACATTCTCCGCATCTGCCTGTACACTAACCAGAGCACAAACACGGATGTGCGGAAATTTTCTATTTTCGGTTGCAGGATATGATAAGAGACAGTTTAATGAGGTAATTGTGTGTTTTTTTATTCTTCGTCTTATCAAATCTCATTGTTCGAAACGCAATCCCCGCAGTTTATTTGTACCATTCAGTTCGAGGTAACATGGTCATGCGAGACCTCAGATAAGCTGGAAACAAATAGAGTTCCATTTAATTTCAATTTCAATAGAAATAGGGAACTATAATAGTTTCCTGATAGTGCGAAATTTGTTCGTACAGTTTTCTACAGTACCAGCCGGCTCTGCGAACTATCCCCCAAATGAGCTTTTCCTCAAAAACAAATAAGTTACTACCTGAAATAATGTCTTTTTGAGGTTATTTCGTTTTTGAAAGGGGAATAACGACAATTGACATTATTTCAGTTTTGAAAATATTTAGCTATTTGCATGTCTGTTGCACCCAGAACGAGCGACGCGATCATTTATATTTGTGCGATACTGAGGTTCGTGTCTCTTGTGTGGGATCCGCTCGCTATGCTCGTTCCGCGCTTAAGGGATCACAACCCTCAGTATCACAGCTTTGAGGACATTTTTAAGGTCTTTTTTCATGTGAATTTTACTCCCCCTCCCCAAATTTGGGGCGCTTTTCTTTCTTTTTGGGACAAAATTGATATTTTTTGGGGTGTTTTTTTCTTTTATAATTTCTTTTTGGGCAAAAATTCATTGGGGATAGGATAGATTGATAGACGCTAATAATTTGGTAGGAAATATGTGCTTATATGCATCCTACTAAACTACTACTAAAATGACTTGATTCTGCCTTCAAATTGGATTACTTTAAGCCTGCTACAGACAATGGCCCATCTCCGTCCATTTCAAGGCATCACCAATGTGTGGACGGGTGGATGGCGTTCAGTGGCCAATGCCGCGTAACCGTCATTTCTGTCAACAGCGATGGACCATCGGATGGCCACAAATGGCTTCGAGAGCCATTTTCCTCCACGCGATGGCCCATCGCATACACAACATTGAACAGCTGATTTAAGTTGACAGGCCACTACACAATTATCGCAATGCTACTATCATGGACCTTCTGTTGTACGCGATTCGTTTGATTATAGCTGCCGTGACGCACAGAGCGACAGCTTTCAATTTCAATGGCCCATCATAGACCATTGTGTGGACGGACAACGTTTGAAAATATTCGAATTGACATTTGGTGTGTGATAGCGGCCATCAAACTCACCATCGCGATGGGCCATTGTCTTAAATTTTATTTTATTATTTTGGGCATCGTTTTTTGGCTTTGTTTTTAGAGTAGGCAGGGCAACGCAGCACAGCGCGCACATGTCATTGTTGCTGTAAAATCAGATTTTGACAATTGTTACAATAACAATGCCATGTGCGCGTTGCGCTGTGCTGCCCTGCCTACGTCCAAGATGCGGCCGGCCTTAATGCGAATCGCACACAGCCGTTTATTTATGGGTTTAAAGTCAGTAATGTGCGGCTTAAGGTGGTTGTTCATTATAAATGCTAGTCCAAACTCCTTGTGGCCCAATGGTTTGCCACTTGTAAAAATTGTATGCGAATTCTTGTCATTGGTCTCGCTGCCACGCCAATTTGCTTCCTGGACTGCAGTATTGCTCAGTTTGTACTTTTCCGCCTGTTGAAGGAGGGCCTTCTCGGCCTCCGGTTTGTTCAGGGAGCGTACATTCCAGGAACCGAAAGAATAATCCTTTAGTCGTTTGCGTGGTCGTCGTTGTTCATCCGTCCAATCCGAGGCTTTTGTCCCAGGTTTCTTGACATGGAGGGGTTTTTACAAGGACGAGTTGTCAGCACATCGCTTAACCCCTTTCAGGGGATGGCCTCGGAAGATAGCTGCTTCAGATAGTTTAATAAACGTGCTCGAGTTCACACAACTATGTTGCAGGTCCAACTACACAAATCATTCCATCCTACTAAGCCTGAGACGCTTAGGTGTTGGTCAGCCATTCAGGCGGCTACAGCTATCTGCCTTTTTCCAAACTGTCTTATCGCTAAGACTTGGCCGTCAGCGATTTGACATACTTCCGTTACCAGGGGGCGCCTACGAGGAGGACTATGGAAAAGGTCTTTTGCCCCCCTTCCGGACAAAATACATAGATAACTTTAAATAAATTAGAAAGTTATTAATTTCATTCGGAAAATTGTTTACTTGATCTGGAAAGTTATTTTTTGATCCAGAAAGTTATCTTTTTGATCCAGAAACTTATTTATTTATGTGAAGAAGAAGAAAAGACGGAATGGTATAATTTTATACTGTGGATATTTTGTTGAGCTAGCAGACACGTGTTTCAGACACAACTTATGTCAGTCAGCTGATGATATGTCAAATAATGGCCAAGAACTTCTTGGGATGGTAATTGCAAATTAACCGTGGATTTGCTCATATAGATTTCAGCCATATTTCCGCGGTCAGAGTTGACCTAATGTTAATAACGAAAGCATATGCTGTCGTTAAGCATTTCTCTCACCGGTTTCAAAAAAATTTCCCAGTAAAATGTTAAATTGATTACACTATATTAAGTTTTCGTCGTTTTCAGTCACTCTATCCCGTCATTATGGGTCACACTCCAGCCGGGACATCATCCAAAGCAATAATCCATTATGTTCAAGAGATGAAGGCTGGTAGGATTTGATAAAACAAAAATCATATTGAAGGACACCTTTTTGTTTCATTTTAACTTTCTTGTATCAAAAGGAGGCATGTTTCAACGATACGACTATGGTTTTAGCGGAAACAATAGAAGATATGGAAGACTCTGGCCGCGAGCTTACGATGTCAGCAGAATCACGGCACCCGTAGCATTATTGTACGGCGAGCGCGACCTATTGGCTACAACTCTGGTAAGGATCAAGGCTGGTGGAATAAGAATTAAATTTTTAATGGAAAGAAATGTATTTCAGGATGTATTGCGAGCTAGTACCAGTCTGCCGAACGTGATAGACTTGTATAAAGTTCCACATGGCAGATTCCAACACTTGGATTTTCTGTGGGCAAACAATGCACCCGAGTTAGTTTATAGAAAAGTGTTGAATATAATCCGAAATTACTGAACCAAACTTAAATTACTAATAATAAAGACACTTTTACATAGCAATATACATACATACATGAAAATGAATTACATATTTAAGAAATTATTGAAAAATCATTCATTTAAAAATTGTTTTTATATAAATTTATTGTTCAAACATTTTATTTCAGTATGTTTTATAATTGTGTGGTCTCGGAGAATAAGTAGATAAGTCAATTTATACCGAAAATGATTTAAGTGCATTAAATTACTCCTACAAGTGCTCTACGCAATGTAGAGTAGTGGGTAACTCTAAAATCCAATATTTTGATAGTTATAGGAATGTGCATTTTTAGACATCTCGAAAAATAATGTGCGTACTTGGATAAGTGCAATTACTCAGTTGGAGTTACAGGAAAGAAAATCTCCATCGTGAATATTGAGGTATGTCGACTTATTTATTTTAATTATTTTTATTTTATTTATTTATTTATTTTGAATTATTTAACTGCCATTGTTGTCTATAACATAATTACTGACATAGCGGTTCTTTTATTCGAGAATCCATAACGAGCTTGCTCTTTCATGTCCGATGAAAATTCCCAGTCGGACAAGAATCGATACTGGACCGGTCCTGGATCGATGACTGTCTACTAAGGAATCGATGACTTTATCGGAGACACGTCGGAGATATTCCCAGTCGGACATTTGTCTCCGATTCCAGTGGAATCGCAAAGTCTTCGATTCCTTACCGGTTCCATTCATCGGTTTGTCTCCGAAGCTGGACAAATTCAAATGTTTTCAATTATGTATCGAGTTAGCCTGAAATTTGAATTCATTTGAAAGTATCTGGCATTTGGCGGCGTATGTTGTCATATATGAAATATGGAATAAAGGAATATGTATGTTTTTTTTTGTAAGCCATGAATACAATCCGCCGTTAAATTAAAATTGCCGTGAAATCAATCACGACACTTTTAGTTTCTGGACGAATTGTATATCAGGCTAGATTCAACCCATTTATACAGCCATCGATCCGAATTCGATCTGTGTTGATTCCTCGTTGGCTACAGTCATCGGTCCGGAATCGATTCCAGTCATCGATCCGGATTCGATTCCACGTTGACTACAGTCATCGATCCCAATTCGACCCCAGTATCGATTCTACGTCGACTCCAGTCATCGATTCTCCATCGACTACCGTCATCGATTCCGGATCGATTCCTGTCCTCATTTTCGGTATCGCAAAAGCGGCCATGCCCATACAAATATCTCCGACGTGTCTCCGATAAAGTCATCGATTCCTTAGTAGACAGTCATCGATCCAGGACCGGTCCAGTATCGATTCTTGTCCGACTGGGAAGAAGCTCTTTATTTAAAATATTTACGGAGGAACCCATGCCGCAAGGCAAGGAACAGCGAGTATAAAGCAAATGTTGGAAGTATTCCATACGTTGTAGATGCTAGTTGAGGGTCCTTTGATGTGTCCCTCCCCCGAAATGCATGGTTTTTGGATGAGCACAACACCGTAGGGGTCATCAAGCAGCATCTGTAGTAGCTCCGCTGACGCGGAACTACTGTAGTGCAGATTTATTTGCAAAACCCTTAGCATGCTACAAGGGATACACTCTTTCACCCGTAGAAAGTATTGTAGTAGTCCCAGATTCGCTGTCTTCCTCGCTCAGCGTTATGCCGTCAGCCACCTTGGTTAAATGTTCTATGTCTAGATCCTTCTCCACTTCGTTGGCCTCAAACGTGTTCTTGTTGTCGTCCATGGGGCTTCGTTTTTTCAGCTTCAATTCCCAATTATTGGGTATAGTACTCGTATGTCCTCTGCCTCTTTGCTAATTTGAAGAATCAGTGTCTGCTTTTGTCTCTGCGAGGTGCTCGTTGACACGTAGGACTACCCAATCCGCAGTGGAAATGTCCGGATTTTCTCGCTGGAATAGCTTTAGCGCCATCTCCTTGTTTCTCGTTAATAGGACTTTCGCCCTGGCCCCAGTTGGAATTTGGTCTCTTGCGACTATTTCCAATTGTGCTCCTTCCCAAAGACCGTCAAGCGTTGCAATGGTGCTCTTGCACCATTCAAGTATCGCTTCATTGTCACAGTTGATGATTTTTGCGTCGTTAAACCAACCTGCGTCATCGAAGGATGGCATGTGTTGATCTTAACATACAGCTCTTTCGGTCAGTTTGTCGAAAAGCAACGTCTCGACCAGCTCCCACCTCTCCCGGCTTAACTTTCCGAGAGGCTCGCAACGGTCTTTCTTCTTCGTATTTTTGGCACGCGTGGGCTCTTGCGCTGTAGTTGATCTCCCAACTAGCATTTTTGGTTCCAGTCACGTAGCTGCCACTCCAGTTTCTCCTTTGAAAGTAGCGGTTACTGTGAATCGGTACGTAATAGGGACGTCTTTGCCACGGAAATGTTACTAAAATGGGGAATGAAAAGGTTCGTGATTGGTTCGATTTCGCCACCAATTTTGCCACGTGTTTGGGACGTACCAAACTAGTGAAAATGTTTACCCAAACACGTACCTGGTACTTTATTGTATCCCGTTTTCCTATACAAACATAACTTGCGAATGTGTGTTGGAAATGATTAATACAATTCAATAACATATGTTTTAATTAAACATGTATGAATTGCATTGTTGATGCCAACTTATTCTCGAATAGGAATTGAAAATATGAATTTAATATTTAGAACATAATGATCATCAGTTAGCGTCTCTTTTTAAGTACAAAAATGTATGCCAAAGAAACTTCACTGTGAAAGTGCAGATTGTACTTCGAAAAATTGTAACGCCCTTTAAATATTAGTAAGATTCCTTAGAAGAATATGAAAAATGCAACAAAATTGAATTCAATTTTGTTACTAATTTCTTTTTTTTTCTCTTGAATTTTCGTCAAAAATATTTACTTGAAAATAAAACTGTCCCGAAGTCTTAGAATCTGAAAAAATTGCTGTTTTTCCAAAAAGATTCCAATGCAATTTTATAAAATTTTGAAAAATATGGTGATTAATCATTTGGGTACCATAAACTATTTGATACCTAAAAATGCTACTTTAAAGTGAATGTTTCATTAATGTTTATTTCGCCACCGTGAAACTGCAACTTCATGGTAAAAATAACCACCCATTTGGCACTATATAGCTCCCTGTGGAACTTTTTGGTAGCCTCAGCAACTTTATATAGGTAGTTCCAAATATTACTATAAAGTAGCTACCACCATTTCGGTACTTCCAAGTGACAATTTTTGACACAATTTTCACAATCGGCTAACTAAGCTAAGCGTCGTAAAACATTATACGAACGTGCTGACGTACGTTTTCGTAATACGTACGTCAGCCCGATCCTGCCGGTTCCGTGACCCATGCTGACCATGTTGAGCGGTCTTGTGGTGGTCAGCACAGGTCACCGACTCGGGGAGGACTGGGCAGACATACGTTTTCGTAGCCTTCTTACTATGTATTGCTGTGTAAAGGATAAAAATGATACTAGGTAACTAGAAAACTAGCTTCTTCATTTCAATAATCATCGAATGTTCGTTACGGAATTGTTCGTTCGAAGAAAATCTCGATGATTTTCGAGATTGGGAAATTGGCTTTCGATTTATATGATGCAATTTTCGTCCGTTCGAAAGCAATTCAATTCGAATGGAATTACATCATCGGGCCCCTAATTCCCAATATACGTTGAATGATTGTGTCTGTACGTTTAGAATCTCACATGAAGTGTCAGGTACGTTTCTTGAGACATTATAGTGACTTTTGGAACTATCCAATAAAGTAAGTGTTACTTTATGGTACCAATTAAAGTACCAAAGACTAAGCTTTTCACTTACGAAAATTACTACCTTTATGGTAGAATTAATGAAGCTACAACCACGGTTTTGCCACTTTAAAAAAATGCTTTATAGTTCCTCACTAGATAGTAGCAAAAAGTGGTACCCAAAACGAAGCATTCACCTTCATTTGGTTAATATATAGTGGCAACATTTTCTTCAAGTTCCAGATTATGAAAAATTACTACTTTGGAACCAAAATAAATACCGCAAAATAATGACACCAAAATGTTACAGCTGCTACCATCCTGGCACGTTCCACGAGCTACGTTAGAGGATTTCTTACGATAAAGTTAAAATTTTGGTACCAAAAACGTAGCCGTAACGTTATAAAGTGGCAAAATCGAAAGCATTGGTATTTGCTACTTAAAATGTTACTTGGGCTCCCTTTCGCAAGTTGCCTATGTGGGGGACATTGCTGTTTCCTGGTTGAGAATTGTGGATCCTCATCCCACCGTTGTCTCTTGAAAGCTAGTTTTCTGTTTTAACTTTCCGCAATACTGTTGAAGAATTTCGGATCACTGTTGGCAAATCCGCTTCTTGTCGAGAAGCGCTTCCTGGTATTCTCAATAGTTTCCTCGAATCATGCTAGCCTTTCCAACTCTTTCGGGGTAAAGTCTACTCTGGTGCCGAGGTTCCGCTTCAGCCTAATGGCTCTTTTATATTGCTTGAGGGGCTTGAGTTTTCCTTGGTCTGATTGGGACTTACGGTCGTACGCCGAGCAGCACCCTCGCTTGACTGAGGAGAATTAAACAGAAGTTCCTCTTCTGCTGGTGTGATGTCGAGCCCCTGTTCCGAGCGATCCTGGTCAAGCTCAGCAACGAGGGGATTGACTGCAATTGTTGTTTGTAGCCCGAACTTGGGTTTTGAACCAGTAGCATGACCGTCTGAGCCGCCTGGTTTCCACGCTGACTCGACTGTTTTTGAAAGGCCGCTGGCGACTAAAGAGGTGCGAGAACCTCCCGAGCCCTCGCCGGTAGTCGCAGCCTTGCCTCCTACCGACACTTGGGTTGTTCCGTTTTGTCATTTTCTTCTCCATTGTTAGTATAAAGTTTTGGGATTTCTTTAACCGTCTACCGACCCTGAAAAGACTAGGAAACTCTAACACCACACCAAGTTTTCCACCGCTATAAGAGAGCATGTCAATAAATTTCGCAGTGTTTGGGTGTATTAGAAGTAAGACTACTGCAAAATCGATTGGGACATTTTCGCGTAAACCTTGAAAATTAATGTTAAATATACGGTGGTCGGTGTGAATAAAATACTCGAAAGAAACCCCAACACTCTCCTAATTTGATGTTTTGAACAAAAATATTTTATTTTGAAAACCCCTTATCCAATTTGCCTTACTTATCTTGTTGTTCACCCACAATTATCTGTTTATTCACTGAAGCTACTCAATAATTCACGGCGTTTAACTATTACACACTAGGAAATATGAATATTCAGAATTAAAAAAATTGTAGTTGATTATTTTTATACAAATCTTTATTTCAAAAATAAAAAAAATAAAACAAAAGTAAATTTGCAAAGAAAAATACTGAATTTGTATAAAAATAATCAACTTCTTTTTTTTTTAATTCTGAATATTCGTGTTTCCTGGTGTGTAATAGTTAAACGCCGTGAATTATTGATAACTTCAGTGAATAAACAGATAATTGTTGGTGAACAACAAGATAAGTAAGGAAAATTGGATAAGGGGTTTTCAAAATAATTTTTTTTTTCAAAACATCAAATTAGGAGAGCGTTGGGGTTTCTTTCGAGTAACACAAGTTATATCACATCAACACATCGATTTACAGAAGGTCGCCAAACCTTTAAAACGCCGCCCTCGAAACTAACATTTTTTTTACTTATCTACTTATTCACACCGACCACCGTAATTATTCTTTCTTACAGTAAAAATGAGCCACTTAAACGGAAATAAATAAAGCATAATAAATTAGAAATAAGTAAGAGCAGGCTAAGAAATCCATCTGGTAGGCACATGACCAGGAGATAAATTCTCATTCCAAGAGTTTGTTTGGTGACTAAATAACCTCCGTCTCAGTAGACCGCCGCACTTTATTTAAGGGTATTTAAGGGGCTATACCAGCGTGAACGCTGAAAATTTGGGTGATTTTCGGGAATTTTTTGGAAGAAAGGTACTCAATTAAATGTTTCGAAAAATTAAGAACATATTTGGCTATATTTGACCTATATTATTTACATAATTTTTTCACACAAAAGTATTGGGATCCAGGCGACTTGTGCGCTGCCATCGGAAGCCCCAAAGAGAAGTTCCTCCACTGCTGACATGACTCCGGCCGATTGAGTAGCTGAAGCCGAAAAAGAAAAAAATGTCGCTAAACTGATAGATAGAGATATTTGCTGTGCAATGACGTAGGATTTTCGAGAAATATCAAAATCTAATCAAAATGGCGTAGTTATTAAAAAAAAAGTCGGTTTTCTTGTCTATAAAATGGCTGTTTTTTCAATGTCAATTCGTCGATTTTCATCCAATCAAAAATATCTTACGTCATTGTAGACTAAATATATTGAGTAGCACTCAGTACAATTTTCAAGCTAATCGGATAATTGCTCTTTGAGTTACATTGTCAACAAATTTAAAAAATCTCGTTTCGAGAAAAAACGCGTTAAAGATTTAACTAACGAACTGCGTTGAACGACTCCAGAATACATTTTAAATTGCAACGCTGTTTTCAAATGGCCCTATAGATATATTTCTATCTTAAATAGTGCCCCCTCTTAATTATGTACCGTTTATGATGCCGAGAGATTCAGGTAACAACACGTCAGAGCTCCGCCCCCAGGTAGATGGAGCATTTTATACCTGTGAGCGGTTCCTCTTTAGAAGGCTGCCGTTCGGGGAGTATTAGAGATAACGGCCTTGAAATTTTTACAGGATATTTTTGAAAGTAAAAACTGTTGAAAAGGACAAAAAAGGAAAAAATCGATTTTTGGAAATTGTCACACTGGTATAGTCCCTTAAGTGGTATCTCTATCTCACGCAGTGATGCCCCGTGAGGTAACGAACAATTAGCCTCAGGTCCGCTCTGCCCAGGCGGCTAACTTCTTTGCGACTGTAGAGGTCAATGAGCTCTTTAGATTGCAGCAGTCCTGGGTGATTATTCAAGTACTGAATCCTTTCGTATGCAGACCATTCCCTCGCTATCGCCCTGGCTGTGGCCCAGGTCAGAACGTAGTAGGGATTAGGCTCAAAAATTTTGTTTGATGAACTTTGCCTTGTAAGTTCATCCGCAGTTTCGTTGCCATGGCTGCCCCGATGCCCATACTCAACATAGAGTGACCCGGTTTGTGTTTGCGAGACAATGAAGGGTGTCAAAACATCCTTTCACTAATGAAAATCTTTCCGGTTGTTTACACCATACGCGCAATTTCTAACTTTTTTTTGGGAATAAAAGTGGAGTTCATAAGTCATTGCTAACTTAGTTTATCTGACTAAGCCAGCAATAGACTCCACTAAAAAATATTACCACAAAATTCAACTTGTCGACTAGTTTCGTCCACACGACTGATTCTACTGAGTGTGTTTTTTGATGGCTTAGTCAGAGAGACCAAGTAAGTAAGTAGACCAAGGTAAGTTACCAATTACGTACTACACTGTTACTCTTTCAGCTTCGATGAAAACTTTTGTCAAGAAAGAGCCTTCATAGCTGCCTGATTGTTAAAGAAGATAGCGATGCGAGTGCCAGTGAGCTTCTTGTGCAGAATTTTTCTGGCGCTGTCCTTTAATGACAAATCGGCTTGGAAAACGCTGAGCCAAATGCCCATAGCAATTGAGATCCTGGTGTTCGGTCTAAGGACCGGAACCGGGACCGGGACCAGGACACCAACTTCTTGTTCTGTTCTTGACCCATCAGAAAACCACATGATATAACTCGTGTTACGGGAATGATTGCGCCAGGACATTTTTCTATCGAAAGCTGGCACCTTCAGATTTTTCACAGCCGATTCGGTCTTGACGACTCCTGCTGTTTCTATGCGCTCCGGTTCGCTCCTCAATCCTTCGATCCCCTCAGCAACCGTATCGAATCTGCCATCCATTTTGGCGTTCACCTGCATGAGGTCGTGTTCGAAGTTATCGTCTATCAGTCTCTGCAACTGCTGGGTTTGCTCGTCGAATCGCTTGTTAAGCTCGTCAAATCGCTCGTCAAATTTCGACAGTAGCAACTGCGGAAACCTGTTTTGCTCCCGATCCGTTTAGATTTTTCGACGACTTGTCCTTATCCGGAAATTCAAACGTGTCCGGATCCTCTCCGCCGGCTCTTATCACTTCTGGTAGTTCGTTTTTTTAACTCCGCAGTTGTTAATTCCCAAATAGTACGCGGCATTTTAGTTCGTTATTCACTATGCAAGTTCAAAACAATCAATCGCGCAAGTTCTATCCTCTTACAGCTTCCCGGCGCTTCACTTCAAAGTTTCTTGAAACTTCCCGTGCTTATTTACACCACCGTAAATATCCCGCACGACTTTTACTCTGCTAGTGCTTCGTTCAGTTGGGACTTATCATCGATGGTTCGAGACTATGCTAGAGCTAGTACAGTCTGTGTCATAAGTGTCATGGACTTCGTGCACTAACAGAGTCTCGTACCATATGGAGTCTTCGTTAAAACTAGTCGATACACGAATCTATTCTGAAACGCTTTCGCTACCAACAATATTGTTGTATGTACGGAGTACGTCTCTCTTATGACGCAGACTGTACTAAGCTCTATCATAGTCTCAAACTATCGATGACAAGTACCAACTGAACAAGCACTAGCGGATTCTCGAACCAACTGGAATCTTCGTTAACTAATGGAAACGCGAGTCTAGCAGATAGCAGTCTCCAACCATCCAAACTTTTCTGGAAACAGAAGATCAGCTATATAAAGCAAGATGCCGTCAGAACCGCCAGCAAGTAGTAGTAGTCGAGACTCAGTCGGAAGTCGATCATCGTAGAGTATCCGCTCGGAAGCCATGAATTTTTTGATGAAAACTTCGTTTTGATTGAACGCTAAAGACTTCAAAGCACTTTGAAAGGGGGTTGACACGTTCAAAGTAACCTCAAAGTAGGTTGTCAACGTACTTTGCTAAAGTGTACTTTGAACGTGTCAACCGGCCTTAAAACAGAAAAACTAGAAAACGTTATTTTTAATAACCGTCATCCCTAGTTCAAGAGATGCGATTTAAACCATCCAACTTGGATGAATCTCAACAGAAATTCTTTGTTTTTTTCCTAAATTTTAGTTACAAAAGAAAGAAAAGTAAATACAATTTCCCAAATAATTTTATAACCGATTTTTCCGTTAAACAACAGCATTGCCCTCTTTTAACATCCGGCATATTATCTCCATTGTGAATACACCCACCGCAGCGCCACCTGCCGATCCAATCGACAACCTACTTGACAACCACACTGTCAACACCGAGAGCATTCTCCGGCATTTGTACGTGCGTAGTCTTTTCAGTGTTTCGTTTTTCAACGTTTATGTGATAAAACCTCGTCAAAATGCCACGGATTATGATAAAAGGCGGTGTTTGGCGCAACACCGAGGTAAGCATACCTTCGACCAACCGAAATACCCGCTACTAACACCCAAATTTCAGGATGAAATCCTCAAAGCCGCCGTCATGAAGTACGGAAAGAATCAATGGTCGCGAATTGCTTCCCTGCTCCACAGAAAGTCTGCAAAACAGTGCAAGGCACGCTGGTACGAGTGGTTGGACCCGAGCATCAAGAAGACCGAATGGTCGCGCGAGGAGGACGAGAAACTGTTGCACTTGGCCAAACTGATGCCGACACAGTGGCGTACAATTGCTCCAATTATCGGCCGGACGGCGGCACAGTGTTTAGAGCGCTACGAGTATTTGCTGTAAGTCGAGCGGGAGGGGATGGGGTTGATTGAAAAGGACGGGTTCCTGTATAGAGTTTTGTTTTCCTTTCCAGCGATCAAGCACAAAGGAAGGAGGATGGTGACGATTCGGTGGACGATCCGCGAAAGCTCAAGCCCGGCGAGATCGACCCCAATCCGGAGACAAAGCCGGCGCGACCAGATCCCAAGGATATGGATGAAGATGGTAAGCGAGTTGTTGTTTGTCAACCTTCAAAACATAACCGAAATTGTTTCGCACAATTACAGAGCTCGAAATGCTGTCCGAAGCTCGCGCCCGTCTCGCCAACACGCAGGGCAAAAAGGCGAAACGCAAAGCCCGCGAAAAACAACTGGAGGAGGCGCGGCGTCTGGCGGCGCTCCAGAAACGTCGCGAATTGCGTGCCGCCGGTATCGGCTGTGGCCATCGGAAACGACTCAAAGGCATCGACTACAACTCGGAGATTCCGTTCGAGAAGCGACCGGCCATCGGATTCTACGACACCTCGGAGGAGCACGTCGAAAAGATGGAGCCCGACTTCAACAAGATGCGACAGCAGGACTTGGACGGCGAGCTGCGCGTCGAGAAAGAGGAGCGCGAACGTAAGAAGGACAAGCAGAAGTTGAAGAAACGTAAAGACGACGACATGCCCCTGGCCATGCTGCAAAACCAGGAGCCGAGCAGAAAGCGGTCAAAATTAGTCCTTCCCGAACCACAAATTTCGGATCAGGTAAGTGGTTGGTCGTCCTGGCGACGTTCTAGGGCAGTCCTGATTCTCTTTTTCCTCGCAGGAGTTGCAACAAGTCGTCAAACTGGGACGTGCCAGCGAAATTGCAAAAGAAGTCGCTTCCGAAAGTGGCATCGAAACAACCGACGCATTGCTGGCCGACTACAGCATTACTCCGCAGATTGCTGCGACGCCGAGGACACCGGCTCCGTACACCGACAGGTAGGCAGCCATACGATTTTCACTCAATCTCCGAAATTGAACAATTTCCTCCCTTTCAGAATAATGCAAGAAGCGCAGAACATCATGGCCCTGACGCATGTAGACACTCCGCTCAAGGGGGGCGTGAACACGCCCCTACACGAATCCGACTTCTCGGGAACTCTGCCGAAAAATGCCATCATGGCCACTCCGAACACCGTTCTCACAACCCCATTCCGATCTAGTCACGGTAACGCCGCCACACCGGGCGGATTTGCCACGCCCTCATCATTAGCACTGACTAAAACTCCGGGAGCGGCCACGCCCGCCCTGGTTCGCGACAAATTGAATATAAATCCCGATGAAGGTATGAGCGTCACCGAAACTCCGGCTGCGTTTAAAAACTACCAACGGCAGGTCAAACAATCGTTGCGTGACGGCCTGGCCAGTTTGCCGACCCCCAAAAACGACTACGAAATTGTCGTCCCCGACGAGCAGGAGGAAGTCGAAGAGCCAAAGTCCGCCGAGAATGTCGTGGAGGACCAGGCGGATGTCGATGCCAAGGCGATAGCCGATATGAAAGCCAAAGGTAAGTCGTACATCTCCACTCCTTCCTACGATCTACTAAACGTTTTCCCCCCGCGTTCCAGAGTTGGAAGAGCTGGCCAAGCGCTCGCAAGTCATTCAACGCAGTCTTCCGCGACCCACCGAGGTCAACACAAAGATCCTGCGTCCGCCATCTGAAAAACAAGGCCTCAACGATCTCCAAAAAGCCGAGGAGTTGATCAAGCACGAAATGGTGACCATGCTCCTCTTCGACTCGGTGAAAAATCCCGTGTCCAATCAGCAACAGAGCAAAGTCGAACAACTGCAGAACTACTTTAAGTCCAACCCGTACGAAGACTTCACCGAGTCGGATCTCAAGCGGGCCGATGAGTTGCTCGAGGACGAAATGAGGGTTGTGAAACAG
The DNA here is from genome assembly GCA_964017055.1 of Chloromyia formosa. Taxonomy (NCBI): domain Eukaryota; kingdom Metazoa; phylum Arthropoda; class Insecta; order Diptera; family Stratiomyidae; genus Chloromyia; species Chloromyia formosa. The sequence goes on along the minus strand of OZ024813.1, from coordinate 29,555,891 downwards.
GGCATGGGACATGGTGACCTCTCGCTCGAGAGCTACTCCCAAGTGTGGCAGGAGTGTCTTAGTCAAGTCTTGTACTTGCCCAGCCAGAATCGCTATACGCGCGCCAATCTGGCCAGCAAGAAGGATCGGTTGGAGTCGGCCGAGAAACGACTCGAGCAGAATCGCAAGCACATGGCCAAGGAGGCGAAACGTTGCGGTAAGATTGAGAAAAAGTTGAAAATTTTGCTTGGCGGCTATCAGGCCCGTGCTCAAGCGCTCTCGAAACAATTGCAAGACACCTACGAGCAAATCGAGCAGAATCACTTGGCACTGTCGACTTTTCAGTTTCTCGCGGAGCAGGAGAAGGTGGCCATACCGAAGCGATTGGAGGTGAGTTGGGAATGATGATGTGAGGGGATTTTTACCTATTTTTGTTTTTTGTTTCAGTCCCTGACCGATGATGTCAAACGGCAGATGGATCGTGAGAAGGATTTGCAGAGTAAATATGCCAGTTTGCGTGATGAGTTGGAGGACATTAGACGTGCGCTGCAGATGAATCATATAAACAATGACGTCAGCAAAGCGACTGTGGAAGTTGCCGAGAATGATGAGGAGGATGATGAATAGATGGAATCCTGTGCGTTTAGTTATTGATCTTTTGGAAAAAAACAATATGAAAATTAATGAATAAAAGGATATTAAAGTGATGGAAGAAGTTCGGTGTCTGGTTGTTGTTGTCAGTTGCCTTGACACTTCCAGGGGTATGGGTGCGTCCACATCTCTTGCAGTTTTGTTGACGTTTGGATAGCAAATTTTTCGAATGGTGCAGTTGCTAGCCTGCGCCGTTTATATACTGACAAGCCCAGGGTGCTGTGGGAGTTCTAGATCATCTAGTAGTGCCCACAGGCATTTTTTTGTTTAATAATGCACCGAGGATTGAACCTCTGTCTCTCTAGATGCAGCATCGTAGAGCGGTGACCGCGGTCACACGGTTACCGAGCATATTTTTGGAAATTGTGACAAGATTCCTTTTTGGGGATGGAGCTGTCCCGCCACCAAGGGACTGCAACACGAACCGCCCGCAAGCAATAATCGTTATCGGATTAGTTGAAATTCTAAATTTAGCGGTAACGGGAACCTAGTCACGATATCGACTATGACCGCTGTTGAAAGGGTGGGTTTTTTTTGGACGGCAGCCGAGGAAGGCGAGATTTCCGCGGTTTCAGGAATCCGATACTGGTGTTCCATTTGTGGCGTTTTTTGGCTGTGAATAGTTACTAACTTCGATTTTTCCACATGTGGCTGCACCCAAGACGCTCCGCTGTTCGGAAATCGCCCTAGCATTTGTGCATGGCTTCACTTTAGGCGCTCCACTGGCCGCAAATCGCCCCAACATCTGCGCGTGGCTTTATTTTAGGCGTTCTGCTGGTCCGAAGTCGCCCGACATCTGTGCGGGACTTCATCATAGGTGCGGCTTCCCGTCTTTCCTGAAAATTTACGATAAATTCCTCAAATCTTCCAACCAGCGAACATTTTTTGCGGATCGATTATCATGGTTGAAAGGAGCCCACCTGATCTCCATGGCCACTCTAGTAATCTTGCACTTTTTGACTTTGAGCCTGGAACATGCCAGACAAGGAATTTGATAGCTATAACAAGTTTATTAGAGCAGTAAGGGGGAAACTTGAAATTTTTCAAATGGCTCTAACTCGAAAACTACGTGAGCTAGAGTGTTGGAGCTTGCCCGAAAATGCAGCCTGAACCTTCCCCCGAAAATAGAAAATACCATTCCGGACGATAAACTGCAGAAAAAAAAACCCTGAAAATTTTAAGGCAAAGTGACCCCTGAGCTGCCAAATATAAAAGTGCGTGCAGCTAGAGGGTCCACCCTTGCACTTTTTCAAATGGCTCTAACTCGAAAACCTCGGCAGCTAGAGAAAATTTTGAATTGAGTTGAACTTTGAACCTTCCTTCAAAAATAGAAAATTCGATTCCGCGCCGAAAACTGCAAAAAAAACATGAGAGTTTCTAGGCAAAACCACCCCTCGATTGAAAAATATAAAAACGCAAATATCTCCCTAAACTACGAGGGCGGTCCGATAAGTACTTAGCCTACAAAAGAAAAACGAAAATTTTGGAAAAGTGGCGATTTATTTCTCAACATAGAATCATTTTAGCTCGATACACTTGACCCAGCGATGTTACAACTTCTTTAACCCGTCTGAAAAAAACGTTTTCTCGAGGTCTGCAAAGTAGGCCTTCGTGGCGGCGATGACCTCCTCATTCGACTCAAATTTCTGCCCGGCGAAGGACTTTTTCAAGTTTGGAAACAAAAAGAAGTCGCACGGGGCCAAATCTGGAGAGTACGGTGGATGGGGCAGCAGTTCGTAGCCCAATTCGACCAATTTGGCCGTGGCGACGGCGGAGGTGTGAGCCGATGCGTTGTCATGGTGGAAGAGCACTTTTTTCTTCGCCAAGTGGGGCCGTTTTTTCTGCAATTCGGCATAGTAGAGCCCTGTGACCGTTTTGCCCTTCTCCAGGTAGTCGATGTAGATCACACCTTGTGAGTCCCAGAAAACGGTGGCCATCACCTTTCCGGCCGATAGGACAGTCCTCGCCTTCTTCGGAGCACGTTTGCTGGGTGAGGTCCACTGTTTCGACTGTTCCTTGGTCTCTGGTGTGTACCAGTGGATCCATGTTTCGCCGACGGTCTCTTAAACAGCGTCAAACACTGCTCTGAAGTGGTCTCACGGTTGCGCTTGCTGTCCGAAGTGAGCAAACGCGGCACTCATCGCGCCGACAGCTTTCTCATGTCCAAAATTTCATGCAGGATATGACCCACGCTTTTTTTTTGAGATGCCTACTGTTTCAGCTATCTCGCGTACCTTCAATCGGAAGTCTGCCAATACGAGATCGCGGATTTTTGTCATGTTATCCTCCGTGGCAGCCGTTTTCGGGGCACCTGGGCGTGGCTCATCAAAAACCGACGTGCGACTACGTTGTAACTCGTTAAACCAATTTTTGACGGTCGCCATCGAAGGAGAAGAGTCACCGTACACAGCAAGCGCTCTTTGATTTCGCTGCGCGATTTCCCTTCCAAAAACAAAAATCGAATCACCGATCGATATTGCTCTTTTTCCATTTTTCTAAAATCCGTGGACACGTTGGCTTCAACACGCCGTCAAAACAAAACTACGAGTCCGATTCGGCTGAAATTTTGACAGTAGCCGTCTACGAGAATGTACTACACGATAGTTATCGGACCGCTATCGTATAAAGCAAAGGGTCGAAATCCACGGCTGCCTTCCTGTCGTTTGGCGCTGTTTGGCGTCACAAGGATGAATCTCAAGTTTGCCCGAGAATGCCAAAATGAAACAGGAAGTCTCAAACAGACGATGACGACGAAAACCAAAAACGCCTCCATGGAACTAACGCGGGTGTGCCCTGATGATGTTGGCGTAAGCACTTTTCGCTAAGGGCCGGTTGACACGTTCAAAGTACACTTTGGCAAAGTACGTTGACAACCTACTTTGAGGTTACTTTGAACGTGGCAACCCCCTTCAAAGTGCTTTGAAGTCTCTAGCGTCCTATCAAAGCAAAGTAGGATGGTGCTCAACTTTCCATCAAAGAATTGATTGTAAATCGACAAGTTCACAGAAAAAAGTTGTTGGGGCGGGAAATAGTGAGTTGTTGGTGGTTTTTATTCAATTTACGGTGGTCTGAACAATGTGTTTTGATATAAATTCCCTAGAAATGCTAAATCCAGGGTTTTTTGCAAGTGGCCAAGTGGTAATTCACAATGGTGGATATTCTTGCCAAGTCATACTTTGACAAAGTGTACTTTGAGCATGTCAACCGGCCTTAGGGCCGGTTGACACGTTCAAAGTACACTTTGGCAAAGTACGTTGACAACCTACTTTGAGGTTACTTTGAACGTGTCAACCCCCTTCAAAGTGCTTTGAAGTCTCTAGCGTCCTATCAAAGCAAAGTAGGATGGTGCTCAACTTTCCATCAAAGAATTGACTGTAAATCGACAAGTTCACAGAAAAAAGTTGTTGGGGCGGGAAATAGTGAGTTGTTGGTGTTTTTTATTCAATTTACGGTGGTCTGAACAATGTGTTTTGGTATAAATTCCCTAGAAATGCTAAATCCAGCGTTTTTTGCAAGTGGCAAAGTGGTAGTTCACAATGGTGGATATTCTGGCCAAGTCATACTTTGCCAAAGTGCACTTTGAACGTGTCAACCGGCCTTTAAGGGCCGGTTGACACGTTCAAAGTACACTTTGGCAAAGTACGTTGACAACCTACTTTGAGGTTACTTTGAACGTGTCAACCCCCTTCAAAGTGCTTTGAAGTCTCTAGCGTCCTATCAAAGCAAAGTAGGATGGTGCTCAACTTTCCATCAAAGAATTGATTGTAAATCGACAAGTTCACAGAAAAAAGTTGTTGGGGAGGGAAATAGTGAGTTGTTGGTGGTTTTTATTCAATTTATGGTGGTCTGAACAATGTGTTTTGGTACAAGTTCCCTAGAAATGCTAAATCCAGCGTTTTTGGTAAAGGCCGGTTGACACGATCAAAGTACACTTTGACAAAGTACGTTGACAACCTACTTTGAGGTTACTTTGAACGTGTCAACCCCCTTCAAAGTGCTTTGAAGTCTCTAGCGTCCCATCAAAGCAAAGTAGGATGGTGCTCAACTTTCCATCAAAGAACTGATTGTAAATCGATAAGTTCACAGAAAAAAGTTGTTGGAGCGGGAAGTAGTGAGGTGTTGGTGGTTTTAATTCAATTTATAGTCGTCTGAATAATGTGTTTTGGTGTGAATTCCCTAGAAATGCTAAAACCAGCGTTTTTTGCAAGTAGCAAAGTGGTAATTCACAATGGTGGACATTCTTTTCAAGTCATACTTTGCCAAAGTGCACTTTGAACGTGTCAACCGGCCTTAAGTGGCAAAGTGGTAATTCACAATGGTGGATATTCTTTCCAAAGCATACTTTGGCAAAGTGTACTTTGAACGTGTCAACCGGCCTTAAGATAATGCAAATATCTTTTTGAAATCTCAGGGGACTCCCCCAAATAACCAATCAACATTCTAAATGTTGCTGAAACATTCCACCACTTCCAATACAACTTTTTTTCACTTTTCTTCAGTCACTTTCTAATATCCAGGCGATCAGCCCGCTTTCTGTCACCTTGATCAGCTGTTCGACCTGTCATCGCCGGATCCTATCATAACACGGCGGGAACGATACAATTCACAAGTGGTCTGGCGTGTGCCATCAAAGATAAACATTGCAGTCGCTCGCGACCTATGCAATGAATTTTAAAAATAACTCGTCAACACAACACCCAAGAACACTAATTGAGATCAAATCGAGCGCACACGAATCGCCATCGAAAGCGCTTGTGAAGATACCAGAAAGTGGCACGCAGGCCACGCACATTGTACTCGAATTTGGTGTTGTGGTGGTGGCGGCCGCCGCGGGTCGCCAGATGTGTTGCAAATAATAAAAGTTTCCCAATTCCGGCCTGTGATCGCCAATTGTGGCCGTGCCAGTGGCCAGTTGCATTTTGCGTCCGATGTCGGGCAGATGACCAACAAACGGGTACTGTACGTGGTCGGCGTGGTGTTGGCGCTCGTTGCGCTCGCCGTGGTCGGGAACGTTTATCTGTTGTCGCGGCTGAACGATGAGGCGGCGATGAAGGTGAGTAGCGTCCGGGCGCTGGAGAATATGATACGACACCGGGTGCGTCAGCTCAAACCGTCCTACCTGAACCGCAATCCGCGCTTCTTTATGTACCGGAACCGGTTGCTGCGCAACTATAAGCCCGCGGAGTACGAGAATGCGAGTGTTATTTGGGACATCGTTAATTGGGTGAGTTATCAAGAGCCTGCTGAGAGGCTTCCTCTTGGATATCGCCTAATCGAAGGTCTGTTTGCTTCATTCCAGTGGCCGGCCGAGAACGAGATCTTTCCCATGTACGACTCGTCCATGGGTCAGCTGCTGAGCACTCTGACCAAGGAGCCCATCACCAGGGCCCAGAACTCACCACGAGGAACACAATTAAAATTAGTTCTTAAATTGGCAAATCAGCAAAAAGTTATTTTTAAACCGCAATGGTACGGTCGTGACGAGATCATTGATGGACCGGTCTATGGCGGCAAGGACCGACACAACGCCGAGATTTACGCATTCTACTTGGCCGCCGTGCTGAATTTGCGATGGACACCGATCGTGGTGGGTCGAAAGCTGGACCTGAAGGAGATCTACCAGAAGGCGGATCAGGACCTGAAGGCAACAATGCTGGTTCAAGGTGAGTGTGGAAAGGGCCGGGTGCATGGCGGGGACGTTAAAAATAGCGGCACGGAACTGCATCGCGTGCACCTGATGCACATTGTTATGAGTAGGACATGATATGTGTCGACGAGGGTGTCATTGAAATTGTTTTCGGATTTTGTTAATTATTGTCTCAATTATGCGGTGCGGTAGGTGCCAAAGCGGTCAGCTGGCTGTCGACGGATCATCTGGCGGTGATAACGGGAAGTTCCGAGTGCTACTTGCTTCCGCCATTTCCCAATAACTTGCCAAGTCAGTGTCGCTTTTACTAGTGTAATTTGTCCAGTGTGGTGCAGGCTTATGGCCTAGAGAAAGAATCGGCCTATCAAGAAATGATCAATTGAACACGATTTCACGAAATTTTCGCATGAAATTGTATTCAATTCACTGAAATGGTTACCAGAGGCCTATTTTTTTTTTTTAAAGTACTTTTCAACTCTTCACGGGAATTTCTGTTCTATGGAACTAAATTTAATTGGGCTTAATTGGTTAATCTGAAAAAAGAAAAGAAAAAAAAACCTATGTGAAACGGAGTGTACTCATCGTTCATTTGACATCGCACATGCCTATACGCAAAAACAAAATAATTTGCCATTCAGCCTCCTCTATTTGAAGGTCATACTTTAAAATAGATAGCATTGGTGGCTTCCGAGGCTTCCCTACTGGAGGTGATGGACGGTAAGGGTAACAAATCACGTATGCAGTCACGGGGTCCAACTTGAAAACCTCAGGCCATTAAAGAAGCGGAAGGTGCCGTCTCAGCGGAAATTTTCCCATCATGGGACTCGCGATCCTTTCCTTTTAAGTTGAGGGTCACTATTGAGAAGCCCTACCCAATCACTCCCTTCCACTCTTTTAGCCTTGCCATAGAAAACGCATCCACGGCAAGTACTAGGTGGAGGTAATGGTCGTTGTTGTTGTAGCAATGGTCAGAAGTTCATTGTGTGAGTGTGTTATATGCTGTTATTGTTCGTTGTTGTTGTTGTGGTAGCGATGCTTCGAATACTTCAGTTCTTCTTACATCGAACGGGTTTGGCAGCTCTTGGCCGTCGAAAAACGGGTCGTTCCGGTACGAAGAACCGGCTGCCGCAGGAACGCTGTTATTGTTCGTCATCTTCCTCGGTGTAAACGAACGAATACAGCATGTAACACATAGACACATCCTTCTTGAAGGGGTTTGGTAGCTCTTGGCCGTTGTAAAAACGGGTCGCTCCGGTGCGTAGAACCGGCTGCCGCATGGTCTTTAATACCACTGTTAATTAACCTCCAACGCTCCGTTGGGAGGAGGTTGAAAGCACCTACAGTCGTTCCTACGGCAGCCGGTTCATTGTACCGGAACGACCCGTTTTTCGACGGCCATGAGCTGCCAAACCCCTTCGATGTAAGAAGAACTGACGTATTCGAAGCATCGCTACCACAACAACGACAACCTACAGTAGCCAGAACGGTTTCCGGGGAGTAGGTGGAACTTTGGGGGAAATATCCGTGGACCACATGTGTCCAAGGAAATTCAGACTCCTCGACCAGCACGAAGTTGAAAGAACACTTGGACCTTATATGTCTCGCGTTTCTTCGTACCTACTCAGCGGCAGCGGAGTCCAGACCAACTAACAATAGCCAGCCCGATCTTCGTACAGAAGCCGATGTTTTTGGATAATCCATTAGACGACTGTTATTTCTTTATTATTTTTTTCAGAATCGAGTAACGGCACCGAGTACTGCGTCTACGGGAAATGCCACTACTGCACAGAGGACGAGCCCGTGTGCGGTGAAGAGAACAACATAGTCGAAGGTGCCATCATATATCTGATCCCCGGGACGCTCCAGCGACATCGTTCGCCATGGCAAAGAACGTACAAAGACGGAGTTCGGGCTGCGTGGGAAGATGAAATGACCTATTGCGTGTAGGTGACCTCAAAGATCCAATTTCTATGCGACGACTGGAATGACTACAGCCGTGCGGCTATAGTCGACTTAAATTACGCGACTTTAGTCGCGCGGCTCTAGTCGCTTAAATCGCCGGTTGGAATTCACACTTTAGATCTCTTGTTTTCTTCGATAAGTCCACATCTCCAATGAACTTCTTTCTACTTTCAGACCACTCAAAGATAAAATCGAAACAACACGCTTGCTCGATCTTATCGATGCATCAATTTTTGATTTTCTTATACAGAACGGCGATCGACATCACTACGAAACGCGTGGCGGAGGTCTGGTGTTGATCGACAACGGCAAGGCATTTGGAAATGCTAATAAGGACTTTTTCGATATTCTGGCGCCACTGTATCAGTGTTGCATGTAAACATTTTTTCTATGGGTTTTCGTTATCCAATCCTTATTTATTTTAAATTTCACCACAGTTTGCGAAAAACCACATGGGATCGATTGCTCGTCTTCTCCGGCGGAACACTCACCGATCTCATTGATCGTATGACGAAAACCGATGAACTTTATCCGCTTCTTAGCAAAAAACACAAACAAGGAATCGAAAGACGTCTACTCACCGTCTATAGTGTCGTCGAGTATTGTCTGGATACATTTGGCGAGAAGATTCTCAAGTCGTAAGTCCATCGGGAATTAAAAAATGACTACAAAACCCTAAACAACAACGCGAAAATGAACAAAAATGTGATTAAATTCTAGTTTTACGAATAAGGACACGAAATTTCCCTATTTTAAGATGAAAATCTCATTATTCATGTGCTTGCACAAACGTAAATTTAAGGCAACTGAGAGGAAGTCATGTTGTGTATGATATGGATTAGAACAACCGTTAAATAGACGAATGTCATTCAATTGTTCCTTAAAAAAGTAGAAATAAAATTAAAAACGAATATCGAACAAATGAGACGTATTGTTCAGTTTTCTGTTTATTCTTTCTTTAGGAATTAGGGAATTTTCGATTTTTTCTTGTATTTGAACAATTTTACAAAGCTTAGTATATCAGTTCTTTTTCGGGTCTCTTGATTTGACACCCTAAAACAATAATAGACGGCGTAACCTGTCCAAAACTACAACTTTTATTTTTTATGCAAATACATGTATTTCGAGAGCAACTTACTCTCTTCTTCAGTACAATGGTTACTAAAACTATGGCAGAACTACAAATCGTTAAATACTCCACTTACATTTATGACAGGTAGACAGGGGATAATAAAAAGGAAAAGATGATACTAATTATCCGCTTTCTACCTGTTTTTATGCTTATTTGCTAGAAATTTTATTAGGCGTGATTGGCAATTCCCTTCGTCGGTGTTTAGCAATTTTTTCGGATCTTCGCGCATAATTTCGAGACTTTCCCACGGGTCCAACATGCTCGGTTTTTTAAGTGTCGTAGCAGCTCCAGGTTCTCGTGATAAACGGTGTGCCCTTCCTTGATGATGTGTGACGCGACGGATGATCGAATGGTCGCATTCGGTCCTTTCCCTGACGTGGCCTCCCGGATGTGTTCCTTGAAACGCGTTGTGATAAATCTCTTCGTTTGCCCAATGTAGCACTGGTCGCAATCGTTGCATAATATTTTGTATATGCCGCTCTTCTCCTCCAATTTTAGCGGGTCCTTCGTACTTCCCAGGATGTTCCTCAAAGTCGTATTCCTACTCGAGCCGACCACCTGTAAATGAAAAGAATGTAAGAAATTTTTAATTTTTTTGGAACATGTGGGATACGGGTATACCTATCCTTCTTGGTACTTCGATGCTTTGGTCAAACAGGAAGTCCGAAGGACCCGCTAAAATTGGAGGAGAAGAGCGGCTCGAGTCTCGAAATTATGCGCGAAGATCCGAAAAAAATGCTGAACACCGACGAAGGGAATTGCCAATCACGCCTAATAAAATTTCTAGCAAATAAGCATAAAAACAGGTAGAAAGTGGATAATTAGTTAATATCATCTTTTCCTTTTTATTATCCCCTGTCTACCTGTCATAAATATAAGTGGAGTATTTAACGATTTGTAGTTCTGCCATAGTTTTAGTAACCATTGTACTGAAGCAGAGAGTAAGTGGCTCTCAAAATACATGTATTTGCATAAAAAATAAAAGTTGTAGTTTTGGACAGGTTACGCCGTCTATTATTTTAGAACAAACTACAAACACCGGACAATATCCAGTAAACCCTAAAACAATTCGATTTCAGCAAACCTACTATGATCCGCGATTTCCTAAAAAAAAACAAAGAGTTGTATTAACATTAAAACAGAAAAATTCACCTACTTCCATGAACGATTGTATCTCCCTATATTCAGCAGCAGTTTATCGGTGCGGAAGTATAATTTCAATCTTTCCACAATTCTCATCAATTTTCTTATCTCCACGATTTCCTTGTACAGACTGACACTGAAACAAGTCCACATTGGTATTCCAGCAAATAACAAACACTTCGATTGTCGAATGAAATCAAGGACAGCCGATTCCGTCGTTGTGCCATTATTGTTGTTGTTGTGGTAGGGATGCTTCGAATACTGTAGTTCTTCTTGCATCGAGGGGGCTTGGCAGCTCTTGGCCGTTGAAAAACGGGTCGTTCCGGTACGAAGAACCGGCTGCCGCAGGAACGTTGTGCCATTATTCATAATCATCAACGCCTCCAAACAAGGACAACTGCTGCATAATCTTTGCCGTACAGTATCCACGGGATCTTTAAATTCATGGCCGTGCAAACTCACTTCAATAAGCTTTGGAAATAGCAAACCATCCGGAAAATACATTTACAAGTTAATCTGATGAGAAAGTTGCTAGTGTCTTTTGAATATTGTCTGAGATCGATCTGACGACGGATTGCATCGTATATGGGGGCTCATAGGGGGATTCATGCTAGTATTTTTCGTAAAGAAGGGATGCCAAAAACCGGTCGGTTAAACCGAACAACAGTTACTTTGAAAAAAAAAATTAGCCCAGTTCTTTCGGTTTTTGTTTCTTGCGGTTTATACCCGGTCGGTTTTTCCCCCATCGGGTTAAAAACCGGAATCAAAAAAGCCTATATGGACCCGATAGCCGCAAGTCAGGCAGGTACGTATTTCAGCACGGAAATGAAAACACTGTTCGGGAAACATCTGCAAAACAGCAAAAATTAACAAGTTTAAGGCCGGCCACATCTTGGACGTAGGCGGGGCAGCGCAGCACGCACATGGCATTGTTGTTGTAACATCAGATTTTGACAATTGTTACAACAACAATGCCATGTGCGCACTGCGCTGCGCTGCCCTGCCTACGTCCAAGATGCGGCCGGCCTAACAGATAGTTCAATGAATGCACCAAAACGATAAAACGATATGGTTAAACGAAAAAAAATCGTTCCGACATCTTCAACCTTTCCCGATACCGTCGCTTGAATCCGCTAATTCTACATCAAAAAAGGTTGAGAATTGTCGCTCGGCACTCATGGAAATTAGCAAATTTTTCAATATTACTGTTTGTTGAATTCCAGGCCACAGTGGTTTCACAGGCAATTGCAAGGCTGATGAGCTTGCCGTCAAGGGACGCATCTTTACCACATTAGGTCGCCTATAGTAGTGTGTAAAATGGCAATCGAGTCCACTACGATCGGCAAGGCCAATGCTAGATGGCTCGGTGCTAGTACTTGTCAAACAACGAGGATGATATGGCCCCGGATAAATACTAAATGCTCTGCCTCATTGTTCTCATTGAACACGAAGCATATTGGCAGGATGGTGGAGGTTATTACAGGGCAATCGGCGAGGAGGCTTCGCCTTCCTCATCACGACTACTGCAGAAGTTGTCAGGAAGAGGACAAGTAGAAGAGTGTCACCTTCTTGGTCAGTGCCCAGCCTTGGCTAATAGGAGAAGGAGGTTTTTGAAACTCTCTTTTTTCCAGGACCTAGAGGGTCTCGTGGATGTTAATGCGATTCAATTCAATCGCTTTATTGGCAGCATCGGCTAGCTGGGTACCTCGTCTTAAGAGTTTAGGTACAGAGTCTTGGTGTCAACACAACAGGACCATGAGGTATCTGTATGTGCTGTGGTTTATTCACAACCCCTGAACCTTCCCTGCCTAGTATCAAGGCCGGGAAACCCAATAACCTACTGGCTCCAAAGCCGAAGTTGTTTCCCAACTCTTTCGGAAGTTGCACTGAAACATTTAATAGCAGTTGGAAGCTCGGTTGCGTCCGAGAGGTTGGTGTCAACAATAAATAATGTCGTATCTGAGGAAAGATGCCGGCTAACGATCCAGTCTAAGCCTGGCATTATACTTTGCGTTTTTCTGCAGGAAGAGCAATCCCGCCATAAAACGCATTGTCGTACATTTAAATGGAACGCTTTACACTTATGCGTTACGACAACGCTGCAGTTTACAGGAATCGTTTTGCAGCAGCAAGTCCAACGACAGCGGGAAGACTTCGCCCGCAAAAAAACGCAGTGAGAAGATGAACACACGGTGGTATATGAAACGCATTACACCTTCCGTTTTTTGGTTCAACGATAAACTAGAAACGCATGCACCCAGTGACGAAATTCATGCAGTGCATCCATTGAGGACTGTCTGAAATTGTATCGGCCTCCCGACTTCTACCTACTATATTGCCACAAAAATAAAACCATCAATATCCTCACTGGGATATATTTATTTCTTTCACATGCTTTCCCGCAGAAAAACGCAATGTGTAATTATAGGGTTCTCTTGTACGACAATGCGTTTTTTTGCGGGATTGCTCTTCCTGCAGAAAAACGCAAAGTGTAATGCCAGGCTAACAGAGAGAGTATTTATCGCTAAAGTCCGCGAAAGAGACTAGCTCGATCTCGAATAAACTACAACTTTGTGCGCAGTGATTAAATTTTCGGTTTATGTACGAGTACATTCATAATTGAAATAAAAGTAAAATATATTTTCATTTCCTTTAATAACCCAGTCGGACATTTGTCTCCGATCCCAGTGGAATCGCAAAGTCTTCGATTCCTTACCGGTTCCATTCATCGGTTTGTCTCCGAAGCTGGACAAATTCAAATGTTTTCAATTACATATGTATCGAGTTAGCCTGAAATTTGAATTCATTTGAAAGTATCTGGCATTTGGCGGCGTATGTTGTCATATGTGAAATATGGAATAAAGGAATATGTATGTTTTTTCTTTGTAAGCCATGAATACAATCCGCCGTTAAATTAAAAGTGCCGTGAAATCAATCACGACACTTTTAGTTTCTGGACGAATTGTATATCAGGCTAGATTCAACCCATTTATACAGCCATCGATCCGAATTCGATCTGTGTCGATTCCTCGTTAGCTACAGTCATCGGTCCGGAATCGATTCCAGTCATCGATCCGGATTCGATTCCACGTTGACTACAGTCATCGATCCCAATTCGACCCCAGTATCGATTCTACGTCGACTCCAGTCATCGATTCTCCATCGACTACCGTCATCGATTCCGGATCGATTCCTGTCCTCATTTTCGGTATCGCAAAAGCGGCCATGCCCATACAAATATCTCCGACGTGTCTCCGATAAAGTCATCGATTCCTTGTAGACAGTCATCGATCCAGGACCGGTCCAGTATCGATTCTTGTCCGACTGGGAATAAAAACTAAACAATGTAATTTTTTATTTCCCTGTACCCGGTTTCTTTTTTTTTAGATGATGCGGTTTTCGAACTACTGGTACTCTTTTTCTGAAAAAACCGAACGGTTTTTTGCCAATTTGTATGGAGATCCAACGAGATCCGGGGTGAATCGAATAGGCCCAAAGTTGTAAACTTCTTTCTATGGGGATGACAGAAGTTTACGACGAATACAACGTTTACGATATTTATGACAGGGAGCGTGAAGATCTTTATAAAAGAACTTATAGTAGGGGGATTCACGCTCCCTGTCGTATATGTCGTAAACGTTGTATTCGACGTTTACAACTTTACGACAAATACAACATTTACGACGTGAGCATGAATCCCCCTAGTGAAGTAGCATGCCATCTTAATATATATATCTAGATGGCGTTGGTAGTAGCCGCCTATACAGATCAGTGGTTTATAACTATAGATATAAATTGAACAGATCGGTAATAGTACTATCCCCACTCTGTGCTTCAGGTTATTTTCGAACCAACTCGCGCATGCGCACTGCTACCCATTTGCACGCAGTCGCTATACGTTCGGTAAATTTCGTTAGGCCATCGGCCACTCAGCCACAATTTTGACATTTTACGAAGCATTTGGCGCCTCGCTCCTCGGGCCCCTGGGTTAAATATTAATACGTGTTGTGCGTGTTTAACTCCGCATATATATATATATACAATATATATACTCCGCGAATATGTCAACCATAACTCGGTATTCAAATGTTTACCCCAACTCTGTGCCTATTTCATATCTGTTCAATATATATCTATGTTTATACCACACAATTTAGTACTAGTTTTAACTAATCCTATCTACTTCACCACGGTATAAACGTACCAGATTACTTAGAAGTGGGACCAACTTAACTCGATTGTGATACAGTGCACGGGCTAACAAATTCGTACTAAATGGTGTCGCTGTCATCGTGGATGTTGACGTTTTCTCACTGTTTGCTGTTTGGAATTCGTTTAAATTTTGTTCGCCTTTACATTTCGCGAGAGAGTTGATTGATACTTTGGGGTAAGTTTTTGGCGCGTATAGTCCGGTGTTGGGGCGTACGGATAAGCCAAAGCCTTTTGCTGAGTTGCAGTATGCCTAGTATGCACTGCGATTCTTCGAATAGATTCATTTTTATCTCGCCTGCCTTCACTTATTGCCGCCGTGAATTCTGTATTTTCTCCATTCTGTATTTCATCCATCAGGCGAGATTCTGGTGCCAAGCAAGAGAATCTATTCAAGAGTCACAGTGCGTACTAGGCGGTAGAAGCCCAGATAACATTTTGGTATTGATCCTGGAGTATCGATAAGTGCGCTTTCACACGAAGAGCCGTACAGCTCTCGCTCGCGAGTGAGAGCTTTTTCCGCTCCCACCTTCCATTCATTCACACGAACGGCTCTCGCTCGCGAATGGGGGCGAGGCGCGTAAGATTGAAATGCAAAGAATACACTTCAGGTTTCACACGGGGAGCACGAGCCTTTACATCGCGCGAGTGAGAGCCCGTGCATCTCAAGCCGTCGCGTCGCGCCTTTTGGTCTAAATGCACAGCGAGAAGTGCCGGCATTCACACGGGAAGAGCGACAACGGCTCTCGCTCCTCAGTCCCTCGCTACCCAGCGTCAAATCATGTATTTCGATGTGGAATTTGGGACAAAAGTATTGAAACTTACAAGGACCGAAATGAAGTGGCGAGGAATCAAAATATAATTTTGTATAATCCATTGCATGCAACGCGTACTTTGCGACTGAAAGCAGAGCGAGAGCTAGCTCTTCCCGTGTGAATGCCGGCACTCCTCGCTATGCATTTAGACCAAAAGGCGCGACGCGACGGCTTGAGATGTACGAGCTGTTCCCCGTGGTCCGATTTCATCTAAATCTGTTAGGTAGCGTTATGGTACTGCAAGTGCGCGTCAGGCTAACAGGACCTTCCAGAACATGAAATGAAACGGTAACCAAGGCTAGCATTTTTTGTTTTGGAAACGGGTTGATGCGACCAATATCTCCTGAACATAATGCCCAGCTTCATATCCACTCGTCAAAAAGTGTAGGTGGAATCAGACACAAAAAAGGGTTGGTTGCAGTGGTCACTGTTGCTACACACCGAACCACCATCGTACCACCACTTCATAGAACGTGAGGAAAAGGAAATCTCATTTCCTCCACCGTTCTATAAACTTTATGGTTCGTGGTTGTGCTCGATTGTGTGGCGACTCAGCTTAAGACCCGCCATATACTTTGCGATCCGTCGTCAGATCGATCTGACGAACAACTCAAAAAAATCGCCAACGACATCATAATATCGTCAGAACTCAGCGCACTTTTTCACCATTCTGTAAAATTGACGTGGTTCGATGGAGCTCACGAACGGTTCGATTCCCTCGTCTGCTGACAGCAAGGTCAAAGAGGATTGATAATTCTACAAGAGCTATCACTCCATATAACTTTCCCCTCTGCCAGGAGATTTGTATGTATTGACAAATTGTATAGACTTCACAAGAAAGCTGACATGCCCTTCTCATTGAAGACGTTGTAGTTTGACGATTTTCGAAACGGCCAGCTCATCGTACAGTTCATACAACTCATGGTTGCACCGGAAGCGTTATCCATCTCGGTCGTAAACTGCTCCGAAAATTCTCCGAAGGACTTTCCGTTCGAATGTGTTTAGCATGTTTTCGGAGGCTTGGGTTAGGGTCCAGGTTTCGCAGACAAAGCATAGGACTGGTTGTATGACGGTTCTGTATAGGCGGAGCTTCGTGTTTCTGTGCACATGATTCGATTTTATTATGTGATGGACCGAGAAGAAAGTCTTATTTGCCAGCTGTATTCGTTGCTTAGTTTCGTTAGCGTCCTTTGACAGGTTGCTACCCAGGTATGTGAAGTCGTCTACGAATTCGAGACTGAGGTCACCTACGTTGACGTTCGATTGTGCTGGCATCCTAGTTCTTGATTGCATCATTATTTTTGTTTTGTCCTCATTGATGCGTAGTCCATCTTCTTTTGCAGCGGTGTCAAGAGTATGCAGTAGCTCTTCTGCGTCGGTAGTTTTCCGGACATGATGTTGATGTCGTCTGGGTACGCTATCAATTGTGTCGACTTGATGAGTAGCTTTCTGCTGGTGTCCGTATTCATTACCCGAATGGCGTATTCAAGTGCTAGGTTGAAGAGCGTAGGCGCCAACCCATCGGCCTGGTTCAAACCAGTACGTGTTTAGAAAGAATCAGTCAGTCTGTTCTGGGTCCTGACCTGTGAGACGGAGTTGGTCATCGTCATCTTTGTTAATTGCCTTGACTTCTCTCTAGCATTTCTATGCATTGTTGACGTTTCGATAGCATATCTACTTTCCGGAAGTGCAGTTGCTGGCATGCAGCTCCTATCCGCCCCGTCTTTATACTGACGAGCTCGGAGCACTGTGAGAGTTCTAAAGGTACCCACAGGCAGTTTTTGGTCGCGCCGAGATTTGAACTCCGAGCTCTAGATTAGTATCGTAGTATCGAACTACCTCGGCCACCGAACGCGACGTTATCTTTGTTAGTCGTACTATTTTTTCCTGGTATACCAAATTGCAGCATGATGCTGTACAGTACACCACGATCGATACTGTCGTATGTCTGCTTGAAGTCGACAAAGATTTGGTACACGTTAACGTTGTATTCGCAGTACTTTTGCAGGATTAGCTTAACCGTAAAAAGCTGATCGGTTGTGGATCGACTAGGTCTGAAACCGCCTTGATAATCGCTTCGTTCGGCGTACGGTTTTATTACAATATATTCTCAAGAATTTTCGTCAATATTTTGTAGGACGTGCAGACAGGTGAAAGACAGTTCACTCATGGCTTCCACACTTATCGTGTGTTTGCCTGTGATCCTCAACCTCGTGCTTTTTTTTATTTCGCTCCTACGGTAGCCGGTTCTACGCACCGGAGCGACCCATTCATCAGCAACGGCTAAGGGCTGCCAAACCCCTTTCACGACAATGGGCGTTACTATTACAACGTTTATTTTTGCCTTCACCATCGATCCAAAGCGGGTGCTTTTGGTAGAGCTGTTTTACCTACTACTTGTCTACTGGTGGCTACAATTGACTACATTTTAAAGCTGCTACACACAATGACCCACTACTGGCTATTTGAAGTCATTTCTATCGTTCAGACAGTCAAATAGCTTATAATGCCTTCCGAAAATGGATCTGAGTGCCGGGCCATTGTGTGTAGCGGCTATTATGAGGAGTAGAAATGTCTACTTATAAGGTGCATTTAAAAATAAAACTTTTCGTAATAATTTTCTCATACCGTTTAGGAATATGGACAGAAGAACGCCAAATTGGACGCCTGCCGAAATAGATCTCTTCATTGATTTGTGCTTCGAAAAAAAAATTCCAGAGTTAATGGACGGGAAAAAATTCCGAAACATGGAAATTTTCAATTCATTAAGGGAGGAAATGCTGGACAATGGATATGACCGAACGGATATGCAACTTCTTATCAAATACAAACAATTGAAGGCGCGCTATAGGGCCGAATCGCTGAAATGCACAACAAACGGAACTGGTGCCACATCCCATTGGGAACATTATGAAAAAATGGCGGAATTGCTACGTGACTGCCCTCTGCAATCCTCTCCAAAAGCTGAGCAGACGATAGCAAATTGTTCGAATCGTGGCGATACGAAGAAAAGAAAACTAAATTCGCCGCCGGATACGGAAAGAAGGAAACCAAATTGGACCGAGGCCGAAACGGCTCACTTTATAAATTTGTCCATTCAGAAAAAAATTCCATCGTTAATGGATGGAAAAAAATTTCGAAACTTGGAAATCTTCAATTCACTAAGGATGGAAATGCTGAAAAGAGGTTTTAATCGATCGGTTATACAACTTCATATGAAATTCAAGCAGTTGAAGGCGCGCTATAAGGCCGAAATGCTAAGATGCGAAGAAAGCGGATCGGTTGCATCCGATTGGACACATTACGATAAAATGGCGGAATTGCTACATGGCAGCAATATGGAATCCTTTCTTGAAGATTGGAAGACAGAATCGGTTCCAGAATTTGAATCGATCTTTGTGATTAATCAAGGTAATTAATTAACTCGTCCTCTTACGCTGTTATTTGTAATTGTAATTGTCTCAATGTATTTCATAGATGGGAAGAAGTGGTCTGCAGCCAATGACACGGACAGTGTGAAGGAATGTTCGACTGAAATGCGTCCGGAAAATTCGAAGCTGAAGAAACCAAAAGGTATAGAAACATTTTTATTTTCGCAGTTGTAACGAATATATACTAGTCAGGTTGGAAGCTGGAAGGAATGGTCGTGTAGATCGTCCGGGACGCGTATTTCGAAAACCGTGAAAGGCGGAAATTCCTTGAGTACGGGTTCACAGTCCATTTCCGCTTCAGGTATTAAGAACATAAAACCCACTTACACGGATTTGTAGTTCCTAAAGCGGGGATTCCTTGAGTGCAGCCTCAGACTGAATTTCCGGTTTAGGCCGCAAGATAGAGTTACCAAACGTCCTGATCTAGCAGGATTTGTCCTGTTTTTCAGTCGCGTCCTGGGAGATCCTGCTACAGCATTAAAATGTCCTTCTAGGCGATATTCCTAGTCGACCGAGCGACGTATAGTGGTTTGCGTCTTTGACCAATAGTGGATTTTGAATTGAGATAATTTCGCACTCTCCTTGCGTAGACAGCCACTTGAACCAACCAACCACCGGCGCCAAAAACATCGTCTGTCTCTCCTGGAGTGACAAGTTTGACGTGAGCTGGAAACTAGCTGAGTTGAAGGGGTCACGTCCTGCCTCGCTAGCGTTAACAAAAAACAACAAACATAAATCCGAGCGTCTACCCGCGCGAGATGCTGACCGCGATAAGTTCCCCAACAGAGTTGACGACTAAAAAAAAATGCCCATAAAATGGATCCGACCTTCGTTCTTGCAACAAATACCGGTGCCTGGGGGTGTTTGGGGTACCGTGCACTCTCTCCTCTCCCTGGGTTTAGCGCAGCCATTTAGCCATTTTTCAGTCAATTCTTGTGGGAACTTTTCTCGCTCATCATTCAGCAATCGGGTAGATGCGCGGATTACCATAGTACATATCTATATAAAATTACAATTTCGCATTTGTTGAATATACTTTCTGACACAATGTCTTTCATAGATGAGAAGGAAGAAGAGGAGGAGTGCTCTTTTGCCACTGACACAGAGAGTATGGCGGAGGAATGTGCGGCTGAGATAAGCTCGGAAAATTCGAAGGCGAAAAAAAGTATGGAAACACAGGTTTCTGCAGAAAAAAAAAATAATATTACAATTTGTCATTTCAGGAAAACGTTCATCATTTAGTAGCGCGTTCGCGGAATTTTCGGAAAAATTTTTCCAACGGCAAAAAGAACTAAACCGGCAGTTTCTTCTAGAATTAAGAGAACTCTTTCGCGAGAAAAGAGAGTACAGCGAAAGGGCGAGCGCTGAGAATCGAATTTTCTTACAAAATTTGCTCCTTCGCCAGTCACCGCCTGACAAGAGTGAATCGTCGTAATTTGTATTGTTCTCTAGTCTAGATCTGTATTATATCGGTATAAAAAAAAATAAGAATTGTTTTCGTATACTGTGAATATGTTTTTTTTTCAATATTACAAGCGATGGTAAGGTCCTGTCAATTTGATAGGTTTATTCCTATTTTACATGGCGACGCATCGTCGTCGTCGCGCATTGCAGTGATGTGTCCAGGGAGGGTAGTGGATTCTTTTTCCAAAAATAAAAAAAAAGTTCTTGAATGATTTTTATTGGGCCATTGAGGTCCGCAAGTGCAGAGCCCAAACGGTTTGTTGTGCTATACCTTTAGGTCAGATAACAGGACTAAGACTGTCTATCGTGATCCTATTGATGAAGTTATGGAATGTTGGATAAGGTCGAAACGATATCTGACTGCCGGGGAAACCTACACCAATGCGTACCCTCCCACAAATTAACAGACAATATGCTGCATTGAAGTTATCACTCTCGCCGACAGCTACCGTCTTCTACAATGCTTATATCTTAAGATGGTTCTCAGACAATAGTGTCTAGTTAGGAAACCACGGCTAATTTTTACTTTATTCCGGTTTAGCTCCAAGAGACGTCATAACTGCCGGGGAGTCTACCAATAGGCGGTTGCCTCCCTGCTTCATAGGTGAAAGGTATAGATTATAGGATAAACTAACTCATGCAGAATTATGTTGTTAAACTGCGTTGGCTGGAACGGTTGACCTTGGTAAAGTCGCTCTGTTTCATCTATTGGGATCATTCTGCCTACGTCGTCGCCGTTCCAATTGATTGCAACTGAAACCCTAGTGAACAAAACCAAACGACTTTGTAAAACCCAACGTCTGGAGCTACTCGCAGTTTTGAAGCGTATAGAAAGAGGAAGAAAAAAGTATCCAATAAAATTGAAGGAGCGATGGGAGGAATCGTCAACAGGGCCCAGGGCCAGTCAAAGTCTAACTAAAGGCGCGGTTAAGGAAATTTTGACATCCCCGCATTCCACAGACATTTTTTCTAGGGCGTGTGAAAAGTTACTCTTTCAAGCGCCACTTTTGCCCAAACGGGTTCGCTTGATACTAGTATCGACATCGCTTGGAGCAAATCAGTTGTGAGAGTGCCTTCCGAAGATGCCCATGGGGACGGGCCCTAAGTAGCAAAATGACCGTGGAGATCGGGCCGTGCCATCTGGCGAAGAAAAAGGCCCCTCACCGAGCTAAGCAGCGGCCTACGCTTGCTTGGGAGACAAGGGCGGGGTTTTCGCCGCTCGTTGCGCCTGTTCTTTACGTATTAACAAAAACGCATAGGCCTAGGGAAGAAAACTCAAACAAGGGAGGTAAAAATTAGGAATAAAAAAAAATGAGGTGGTAAAGATGGAATGGTTGGCGGACGGCTCAGGTGTCCAGGTGTTATGGCACTCGCGGCCTTTGGTTTCGTACCACCGACAGATCATTACTCATCCGGTGCTGCCATCGATCTGCCGGTGGAATCAGCACTACCAGCTCAGAATATGGTTCATCACACTTAGTCAAAGATCCTTTTTGTTATAATAAGTACCACTCGGTGATTTTTTAGTCCTCCTGCATGTCTTCGTCGGAAAAAAGGACTCTTTATCATGAAATGGAAACCTGGTAGATATGGGTTTATCCTGATTCATGGTGATGAGGCCAATGAACTCGAATACTGCTGAAGACATTTTGAGTCCTTTGGTCAGGACTGATACCATTTTGAGTACTTTGGTGGGGAAAAAATGACATTCTTGGCAATGAGGTGATATTTAGGCAAGATGGGTATCATATAACTGGGGCATTGGTGCAAATGCACTGGACTACTGTTGATGGTATTGTTGTATGTACGGAGTACGTGGAACTTATGACGCAGGCTGTACTAAGCTCTATCATAGTCTCGAACCATCAATGACAAGTACCAACAGAACGGGCACTAGCAGAGTCTCGAATTATCTGGAATCTTCGTTAACTGGTCACGAATCTATTCGGAAACGCTTTCAGAGTCTCGAACCATCTAAATTATTCTGGAACGAAGATCAGCTACATACAAAGCGAGGGTTATCAAGGGTAAGTAAGTCAGTCGGAAGTGAATCGTTATAGAGTCGTTATCCGCTCGGAAGCGGAAAGGAGTACAATCGTTATCGTGACGATGATTGGTTTTTAGTTACGCGTGTTTATAGTTCGTTTATTAAAGTGTGTGTCTTTCAATCGAAGTGTTTTCATTATTCTGCATAAGAATATTTAACGAACCCGGCTTCGGCCAAAACAATACAGTATTCTTGTCGAGTCCGAGTCCTTGGGTCAGAAAATAAGGACATTATTGCATTCGCCTGGTAGATATGGGTACCTCCTGAATCATAGCGATAAGGACAATATTTATCAAATTAAATCATAGACAACTTGGAAGTAAATGGGTTAAAATTAAAATGTACTTGCATGGGACGGGCCTAAATTGCCGATGAACATCTTGCTCTCTTTGTGTCATTTATTAACGCGCCGGGGATCGAACCCATGTTCTCTAGATACAGCATCGTAGAGTGGTGATCGAGACTTCACGACTACCCACCGTGTGAAGCAGATTAGATCGGAATTGGAGAACGCGATTACTGGACCGAGACAATTGGAGGAAAACGATTTAGAATACCATTGGCACGATATCGGGCTATATGTAGATTCTCAATGATGATAATAATTTATTATAAGAGGAATAAATATTTAAAAATACATCTTCACAATCTACGAAAAAAAAAACAAAAATTTCAATAAATACTTGACAAAATAAATATCCTAAAACTCGACACACCACCGAACCACGTCAATCTCAATAGAACGGTGGAAATGAGATTTTTTCCGCACGTTCTATGAAGTTGACGTGGTTGGGTGGTTCGATCGTCCTTGGCGACCATAAGTAAATCTACTTCCACTACACTATCAACATGACTCCTGGTGATAGATCAATTTAAAACCGCGCCCCACCACCTGTTCGTCCGTTTGAAATGGAATAACGATAGGGCCGGCTCCATACTCCGTGATTGGAGCATTTTCGTTGTAATTCTGTGAAATGCTGCCATCGTTCAGCTTATCGCCGCACAAATGCACACTATTGATTGCAATGAAATCATCCGGACAACTGAAAATATCGGATGCTGCTTGTCCCGGTGGGGCGAGTGGAACAAATTCTGAAAATAAATAAATAAATGTGCATGGATGCAATATTTAAATAAAGAAGTCGAGAAACATTCAGGAAGGTACTCACGTTCGTTTACATTCAACAGTTGAAAAGGCAATTCTCCTTCCGTGACTTGATTTGTGTACGTAATTTGGCATTTATCTGGCAACCGTTCGATGCAGATAGCATAATTCATGTTATTCTGGAAATAAATAAAAAATAAAAAAATTACAGAAATTCACCCTTGTTAAAGAAAATATTGTTTCTGACTTTCGATTTGAAATTTTCGGTTTTGGATTTTTGGATATACATATTCCCAAGGTCCATGATTTTTTTATAATTTTTATTTGTTAACACAGTTCAAAGTATGGAAGGTTGATTGGACTAATTACGAAAAAAAAACATCCCCCAAATGGCCTCCATTTTCGACTTCGCAAAAGGTGGCCCATTTTAAGGTATTTTGCAAATTTTTCTGATTGTGGTTCCCTTATTTTGGCGCGTATGTTGTCCATTAACTGTGCAATTATTTGAAATTTCCTTCCTTACATAAAGCCCCACAAAAAGAAGTCAGAGGCCGTTGGATTTAGAAAACGTGGTGGCCATTGAAATTCTTACCTTCACGAAATTATGCGTTTTCCGAAAATTTCTCTAGGGGTTCCAATTCCGTATGGTGCATAACCCTTGAATTTTCGTTGCTCGAAATCCTGCAATTCTGCTTATTCACAAAACCGTTGAGTTGGAAGTGAGCCTCTTCTTATTTAGACAACTGATGGTTTTTGTTTGGTGGTTTTTAAAATAAAACAGTAAAATTTGAGGGGCTGGTGACCTATAAGCCTGTATTTAGTGTGCTGTATTTAGTGTAGTAAAGGACAGTGATATAGAAAAAAAAAACCGCTTATCAGTCTGATCTCTGGCTTGTTATTGAAATGTTTTGTCTGTCCTTTACTGGTTTTAAAAAGTATGCTTGTTTTATAGCCCCCATATACGATGCAATCAGATCGATCTGAGGATAATTGTGATCGTCCATATTAGACACTTCTTGTACAAAAAAAGTGTGAAAAAAGCGACGGACGCCAAACGAGAGATATGCACTGTCTACGGCGAGGAAGCCGTTAGTGAGAACACTTGTCAGAGATGGTTTTCTCGCTTCCGTTTCGAAAATACGGATTTAAACGACTCTCCTCGCACTGGTCGCCTTTTCACCGTTGAAAACGATGTAATCTTCGACCTCATCAAAACCGATCGACATATAACAACTCACGAGATTGCAGAAAGGCTAAGATCATTCAACCGTCGCAAAACGACTAAAGCAGCTTTTAGTCGTAAAAAAGTCCGACGTGTGGGTACTCCATGAGTTGTCCATGTTAAACCGAATTTCGATCTGCGAATCTCTACTGAGATGGCTTTCGTTGGAACCATTTTTGAAGAAGATCGTAACGGGGGATGAGAAATGGGTTATTTACAAGAACATCAGGCGGAAAATATAGTGGTGCTCTCCCGGAGAATCATTCAAACCGTTGCAAAGGCGGAAAAAAATGTTGCTTAGCATTTGGTGGGATTACAAGGGTCGAGTCTACTACGAACTTCTTCCACGCGGTCCAACTATTGATTCGAGGAAGTATTGCACTCAGCTGGATAAGCTGCAACGAGCAATAGCAAATGGCTAACAGAAGCGGGATCGTTTTTCATCACGACAACGCCAGACCCCATACTTCTGCGGAAACGAAACAAAATCTACAGAGCTTCGGCTGGGAAGTAATGCAACACCCGCCTTACTCACCGGATCTTGCGCCGTCGGAATACCACCTTTTCCGGTCTCTTCAGAATCATTTGGATGGAACACGCTTTGAATCTGTGGAAGCCATCAAATATGACCTTGATAAGTTTTTCCGCAATAAACCACAGCGCTTTTATGAACGTGCCATCATGCTCTTGCCAGAATGTTGGCAGAAGGTTGTTGAAATGAACGGACAATATCTGATTGATTAAATGTATTTTGAAGACTAAAAATTTTCTGTCTTATTTTTGGTGCAAAAAATCGCACATATACACAACCCAATATCATATACATATATCACCTTTCATGCGTTTGCCCAAATACACATAATTCAAATCGTATTTCCCTCCAAAACCCTTCAACGTGTGCATTGCAGCATGTTGCTGAGAAATATTTGTCAACATTTTGCCCCCTTTCATTTTTAAGATGCAGGACCGGCACTGGGCGTGAGTGACTTTGTTTTGACAGAACAAAAGTCATAAACACAAAAACATAGCCCAATGAATTGTGCAAAAAAGTAGTGGAATTGTTTACAAATAAATAATGGACTTGAGTTGATTTCAAGCTGTCGCGTTTAGTAGTATAACTCTTTAGCATTGGTTTCTGTAGTCTCGTATAGTGTAGTGTTGCCTGGAGATTAATCCAAACTTGATAGAAGTTTCAGTCCATCTGTTTCGGTCCTGAAAGGTAGGCGCCGTATGAATTTCAATTTATAGGATGTATTCACTAGATAATGTTCTTTTTTTAGTATCGTCTTGTAAGAAGCGTCCCTCAGCCAATTTCTATCTTTTGTGGTAGTCCCTTATGATCCTTCCTATTTTTTGTCAGCATATTTTTGGGGCGATATGATACGCTTTTACATTAGTCTCACCACCCACTGTCGATCTCGAACTCGAACACGAACCTGGTACAAGTGGACCGGTTTTCTTTACATCTATGTGAAGGAAGTTTGTGTGTGTCAGAGGACATTTGTACCATTTGTTAAAATTCATGTGCATCGAATATGCCTTAAACCCATATTTACTACTTTGCCTGAACCCCTACTGGGGCATACCGCGTCAACCACTCTTGCGCGCCATTGTATTCTGTTCTGGGCATTGGGGCACAACTCCCCAAATGACTTAGCCGATTCCTTACACTCTTTTGTCATAGGTCGATGTCATGTGATTTTAGGACCCCCTATTGGTCAATCTTGTTTGGAATGCCATTTCATGGCATGTAAAGCAATGCAGTTATCATCCTTCCGCAATGTGTGCCCTATCCACTTCCATTTCCGCCTGCATATAAATTCGTCGATTGGCATCTGACCCGTACGCCGACTTAGCTCTTCATTTGATATTGTGTCGGGCCAGAAGATTCTTAGAATTCGACGAAGACATGAGTTGACGAAAACTTGCATCTTTTTGGTAACTCTTGCGGAAATTTCCCATGTTCTGCTCCCATACAAAATCACAGACAGTACCAGGGAGCGAAACAGATCCAGCTTGGTCTTGATGCTGAGATAACTGCTTTGTCGTCGGGCTAAGAACCTTGGTCTTGCTGGTATTAATCTTTAGCGCAACCTTGCTTGCCTCCCTCTCAAGATCTAACGCCATTGCGGACAGATCCAGGATTTTGTGGGAGAGTAGGCATATGTCGTCAGCGTAGTCAAGATGTTGTAGATAAAATGTCAAAGTCCATTGAATTCCTCTGTCGAGTCCGGATAGGGATGCATGCAACACATCGCCGATCACAATGAGGAATAGGATTAGTAAGAGGATGCTCTCTCTGGTTCCTGTTAACCCCTTTTGGGGCATAGAACATTAATCCCACCTACTTTCCACCTCGTCCTGTTCATCGCTTTCAGCTCACTCCACGATTTTCCTATTGAGGCACCCTCTCTCATAGCTGATTTTCTCTGGTTCCTTGCGGGTTCCAATCGAGGGCGCAAATGCCCCCTCGCGCTAGCATCGGGGTCTGGGGAAGACAACACAAACAAAGGAGGCAAAAAATGGGAATAATTCCAAAAAATGGGGCGATACGGATGGAAAGATGGCAGACGGCCCAGATGCCCTCGCGCTCGCATCGGGGTTCGGGTGTAATAGGACCCTCTGCCTCTGGTTTCGTACCACCGACAGATCACTACTCATCTGCCTTCGATCTGCCGGTGTTGTCTGTGTGTATTTTTGTTAATACGTAAAGGACAGGGACAACGAGCGGCGAAAATTCTGCTCACGTCTCCCGAACTGAGCTACAGCAAGCATAGACCGCTGCTCAGCTCGTTGAGGGTCCAGATGGCACGGCCCGATCTTCACAGTCACTATGCTATCTTAGGCTCCGTCCCACGGGCATCTTCGGATGCCCACCAACCCGTCCGTTACAAAGTCCACGTGAGAAATAACCCCAAAAAGCACCAACTGGGTTGATGAATAATAACCGCTGCGACGGCAGCCGGTTCTACGCACCGGAGCGGTTCGTTCATCAGCAACGATGGGCTGCTGAGGGCTGCTAAACCCCTTCAGCAGACGTTGCTGTACCAACAACGACATAAATAACAATTCCTAATTTAGAGGTTTTTTTTAATTCAATTTTTGTCCAAATCGAAAATGTGCTAGTCCCAGTTGTTTTTCGATTTGAAACTTTTATTCTGATAAATACGGTAAATATGGTACGTCCGTACTGCCTAAAGCGGATTTTCATTCTAGGCCCACCCTAAAGTGAATTTCCACTTTTCAGTGTAAAAATGTTTGTAAGATATACCCAGTAGATTCGTACTGCCTAGCTAGGTACTAAGATCAGTTTTTCGCGCGAAATCTCATACAATAACTGTCAAAAGTTTCGTTCGCACGAAAAATTTTCGCTCTCTCAGTACTAACATATTTCATTTGAAGAAGAAAGTTTCCACATCATTATGAGAAATTTCCACGCGAAAACAATTACTTTGCACTTCATTTTGCTTGAAAATCGGTCTTTTGAGTAAGAAGGGAAGTTTAAGTGTCGTGTAGAGCACCAAGAATATGTGTTGTGTGCAAATTTACACTGTCATTTTTTCGTGGGAGAGATAAGTGCACCATTTTCGCATGAAAAGGTTAGTACCAGCCTTAAAGCGGATGACTACTTTGCAGCCAGCCTCAAGTGGATTACTACTTTAGTAAGTGCCCATCAGGGACGCAAATGGTCATCATTAACGAAGCACGTTACTGTCACACACCAGTACAATAACCAATTGTATGGGCTGTGTAAACTATCACCGCGACCGTAAGTTGGCAGAGGGGCGCCCATGTAACTCTCTGCATAGGTGGCACGGCGACTAGGCGTGAGGTTTGAGCTGGTGACTCAGGTGAAAGTCCACCTGCGGGGTTCCGGAGCCAACACTTCACTTTGCTCCTTTCTTTCACCTGGTGAACCGTGGTCTACAGAGTAGCGATCTGCTAGGCTAGGGGAAAAACCGTGTTTGCTGTGCATCAAGAGTAGCAGTTGCAGAGTAGCATGAACGCCTACGGAACTTTCGGGAGGTCGCGAAGGAATCTTCTTCGTGGCATAAAGAGAGGAAGGGACGGCCGGATCACTCCGATGTTCCTTTAGGGCCGGGGAGTAGCGGGAAGCAATATGCTGGCTTTTGCCTCGGCTATAATCCGAGAACGAGAAACCCAAACCTGAATCAAAAAAAATCAAGATTTGGAATTCAATGAAGACATTCTTGGAAAGATCGGCTGGAGGAATTCCAAGGAGATGGACAGCGACGACTCGCAAGGGTTGGAGAGGTTAGTCTCTGAAGAAGGAGCTCCAGGGGAGAAAGGAGGCGTTGTTGGAACGGAGAATGATGCGCCAAAAGGCGCGGAGAGGTCAATTCAGATAACGTGTACTCCGAATAAACACCAAAATGCCGACTCCAAATCGATGCGGATCACAACAAAAAGTGAGAAGCAGAGAATGAAGAGGCGTCGAAGGGAAAGGTAGGCCATCGGGAAGAACTCGAATCAACTCGGTGAGTTAGGGCATAAGGAGTCGACGCCGGAAGTGGGAAGACTGGTGAAGAGATTCAAGGGCGGTAACCCTAGAAACTCAAAACCGGACCAACCACTGGGGGAGAAGAGTCTTCGCGGAAAGACAGTTGCACTTGGTGGACCACACGCAAGAGGTTAACCAAGGTGAACAAACAAGGCACATAGAAACATTAACTGTGTGCCAGTTGAATATTCATCACAGCAAAGCAGCATCAGCGATGATGACGAGATGTTTTGAGGAAGAAAAACTGGACATAGCTTTGATACAGGAACTCTGGATTTTACATAACAAAATTAGGGGTTCGTCACAACAAACCGCAAATCTGTACAATGCACAGGTGGACGGTAAAATACGGGCCTGCATCCTGGTGCGTCATGGAATACGCGCAGTACAAATGATGCATCCCTGCTCGTCTGACCTTACGGTAGTAATGATCGGTAGTGGTGCAGGTTCATTCCTAATTGCATTCCTAATTATACTCCGGTTGTGGATTGCCCTTGTCACAAATGCGGCAGTTTTTCTCATTACTACTACTCATTTGCCCTAACCCCTTATGGGGGCATAGCGCGTTAACTATTCCATGTGGCTTAGCTGACGTTTTACTGGCATAAACCAGTTTCGGACGATGCACGGTGCCAGCTTGCAAGCTGATAAGGATATCGAATAAATATACTCACCAAATAGCTGGCCGTTCTTCCTTCAACAACCTGACCCACGTTATCATAGTTAAATGATTTTATGTATCCTGACGGGTCGGTGAAATATTGTAGACAATATTTGGGTGCTAAATTGTATCGCAGCTATAAGAAAAAGAGTCAATACAAATGATAAAATATTTTATTTGATAAAATTACCGCACCTGTGTAGCTCGAATACTAAAAGCCCTCGGACCAGTATTTCTTCCAATAATCGACAGTTCCAATTTCCTTTCAGTCGTCTCATCAACGTCTATATACACTGAAAAAGTGATTAACATAAATTAAAATTTGCTATTGCTTGTGCCGAGGTTCTAACTTACTGTGTTGACCGCTGTTGATACCGCAAAGGACCGGAACAATGAAATTTTTGTTGTTACCCGACACGACGAACTGATCATCGACACAATTTCCTGACACCGGTTGTCGTAGCTGCAAGTATCCGAATTCAAATCAGAGCCTCAAATTTAATAAATTATTTAGCGTAGACTGACATGTGGTATGAATTGCGGCGATTGAGTCTGTCTACCACGTACTGTCCACGCTTCGAGTGTAAAGGTATGTTGGCCGAACTATCAAAGCTGCACTTTGATCATAAAAGCGGTCAACACTTCGCACTATTTGTGTATATTTTATATGGAGCTGTTCTCTTCCGAGCGGCTTCGGTTGGAGTCGCAATGTGCATAATACGCTTAAAACACACAGCAATCGTGACTAAACTATGATAATAGCGCTGCGAACTACCCCGTCCCCCCAAAGAAAAAAGGTACATATATCCCCCCAATATAGTATAGGTTTGGTGTATTGGGGGGGCTTAATTCGCTAGTAGATACCTCCAAAAATTTGATATTGCTATCATGGAAAAAAAACCCAAAAAGCATTAAATTTTGCTGTTGAATTGTCAACCAATTTTTTCTTTGTTTTCCATGGTAATTGAGTCATGCAGTTTAAATGTACAACTAAAAAAAAAAACCTTTTGCTCGTACTGCCTAAAGTTAGGTACTACTTTGCCTTAACCCCTAGTGGGGCATAGCGCGTTAACTACTCCTGCGCCCATCGTATTCTGTTCTGGGCAATGGGGCGCAACTCCCGAAAAGACTTACCCAGCGCCCTGCACTCCTTTGCCATAGATCATGTGATTTTAGGACCCCCTCTTGGTCGGCCTTGTTTGGAAATGGGGTTCCATTTCAAGGCATGCAAAGCAATGCATTTATCACTTATCCGCAATGTGTGACCTATCCACTACCATTTTCGCTTTCGTATCAATTCGTCGATTGGCATCTGCTCCCTACGCCGACTTAGCTCTTCATTTGAAAATTCTTATAATACGACGAAGACATGAGTTGACGAAAACTTGCAGCTTTCTGGTAACTATTACGAAAACTTTGCATGTACTGCTCCCATACAAAAGCACAGAGAGTACCAGGGAGCGAAACAGACCAGCTTGATCTTGATGCTGAGATAACTGCTTTGCCAGATTTTAGACAGCATGCCGTATGCGCCTTTAGTCTGATTGATACGACGAGCAATGTCGAAAATTTTTCACTCTCTCAGTACTAATCTATTTCATTCGAAGAAAAAGTGTCCACATAATTAATGCAAGAATTACAAGATTTAGTAGGTCGGTAGGTAGGTAGGTGCTGGTGTTCTTTAGAAGCTGTCTCCGACTCAACCGCGTCCCCCAGTTCGAGTTCCCAAAGGTAGGGAAGAGAGGACATGAAAGTGCGAAATAGTTCAGGCCGATCAGCTTATCCTCCTTCGTACACAAAACGCTAGAGCGTATCCTAGACTTCCACATCCGACAATTCCTGGAAAACTCACCGCTCTCGAAGTCACAGCACGCCTACATCAGAGGTTGATCCACAGAAACGGCTCTCCACGAAGTGGTGCGTGCTATTGATCAGAGCCTTCAGTATAAGCAAAATACAATACATTATCAGCTTTCCTCGACATAGAGTATGCCTTCAACAACGTCAGTATCGAATCTATTCACGACGCCCTATCAGATTTGGGAGTAGAGGCAGGGATCGGCAGATGGATAGTGACTCTGCCAAGATCTAGAATTATTCATGCGGACTTGGGATACAGCCATCTAACCAGATTTGTATGTAGAGGGACATCTCAGGAAGGCGTCATCTCTCCACTACTATGGCTAGTGATCATCCTAACAATGGTTGACAGGGAAGGGATTAAAGTGGTCGCGTACGCGGATGATGTGGCAATAGTAGTGTCAGAAATGTGTCTCTCCGTGATAAGTCAAATCGTGGAAAGCGCTCTGGATATGATGAGCGCCTGGGCCACAAGCTGTGGACTGGGCGTTAACCCAGGCAAGACTGAACTGATGCTATTTACCACTAAAATCAAAGTACCGCATTTTACCCTCCCTAAACTAAACGGTCAGTTACTCCAACTATCACCCATCGCAAAGTATCTAGGTGTCATTTTAGATACGAAGCTCAGCTGGAAGTTAACTAGCACTTGCTGAAGGATATAACATAACAAAACTTGGCAAAGGACGGCATGTCTTGGCACTACAGGTGCCATGCGAACTTGCCCGAGAGAAGTGGTAAACGTGATCCTGCATCTTCCACCAATTGACCTCTTTATTAAACAGCTGGCGGCGGGCAGTGTAGTCAGGCTCAGAGACTCGGGAGCCTGGACTGCCAAGCCGTACGGCCATAGCAACACACTCAACCAGCTGCCACGAGATGTGGTCAACGTAAAAACAGACTTCACTGTGCCCAAACTGAGGTTTGACAGAAGCTTCTCTGCCAAATTCCCCACCAGGGCTGAATTAAGGGGGGGGGGGGGGGCGAGGTGGTGAAGGACTTTGACATCACGATTTTCACCGACGGGTCGAAAATGGACTGCGGCGTCGGTGCAGGAATCTTTTCTGAAGCACTGAATATCTCGGAGAGTTATCACCTTCCGGAATGCCAGCATTTTCCTGGCGGAAACTCTCGCAATTATGGAGGCGTGTCTCAGAGATATACCAGATAACCAGAACATCGTCATTTGCTCAGACAGCCAAGGCACTGAACTCAGTGAGTACTTCCTCCAAACTGGTCGAGCGGTGTGGGGAAGAGTTAACTCGCCTTGACAGACGGCTTAATATCACCCTGCTCTGGGTGCCTGGTCATAGAGACATTGAGGGAAACGAAAAAGCCGACCAGCTGGCCAGGAGGGGGCTGTCGTAGCTCTGGTGCTAGCTCTCATGTTTGTATTTCGCTGAGGACTGTTAAGAGCAAGATATCCTCTAACAACCTGAATGTTGCGGTTTCAAAATGGCGGAGTCTGCCCACCTGCGCCGTATCAAGGAAGATATGGCCCTCCTATGACAGTAGGAAAACATCTGAGCTATTAACCAAGTCCCGTAGAGATGTCGCCAGGCTCACGGCAGTCATTACAGGACATTGGCCTATCGGAGAACATGCATTAAGGCTT
This sequence comes from Chloromyia formosa, assembly GCA_964017055.1. Taxonomy (NCBI): domain Eukaryota; kingdom Metazoa; phylum Arthropoda; class Insecta; order Diptera; family Stratiomyidae; genus Chloromyia; species Chloromyia formosa. The sequence continues at coordinate 29,522,426 of OZ024813.1, read as the reverse complement.
GGCATCTCTTATAATCCGCACTGCCGCAGCTGCGGGAATGAGGATGAGAAAGAAACCCTCACTCACTTCCTCTGCGAATGCCCGGCCCTTGCTAGGGCCAGACATCGAGCATTGGGTGAGGCCTTTCTTGTTAACCTGGGGGATGTATCGGGGAGCTGCTATACTTCCTGAACTCCTCCAGTTGGATCTAGGCATCCTTGCATCCCCTGTTAGTCCAACCATCTTCTTATAAACGATTTTGCCGAGGTTTGTGGTTACAAAACGGCGCATTCGCGCTAATTGAGGTAAGTTGTGCTTCAGCCACCACTTATACCAACCAACCATCTGCCCCGTACGCCGACTTAGCTCTTCGTTTGATATTGTTTCGGGCAGGAAAATTCTTTTTTTTTTATAATTTGAAATTAATTTAATTAATTTAATTTAAACTGAGTTTAAATCTACTCGCTGAGGATGACAATAGTCGAAATGCATCCGAAATATTGAAATTTATTGTAAAATAAATTTTAAAAATAGCAAAGTCAATAAGGTGTTTTTAATTTCAAATTATAAAAATTCATGGACTTTGCGGTTAAATAATTTTATCGTTTTTTAACACAAAACTCGCAGGAAAATTCTTATAATACGACGAAGACATGAGTTGGCGAAAACTTGCAGTTTTCTGGTAACTTTTACGGAAACTTTCCATGTACTGCTCCCATTCAAAAGCACAGACAATACCAGGGAGCGAAACAGACCAGCTTTGTCTTGATGTTGAGATAACTGCTTTGCCAGATTTTAGACAGCATACAGCATGCGCATTTAGTCTGATAGATACGACGAGCGATGTCGAAAGTTTTTCACTCTCTCAGTACTAACCAATTTCATTCGAAGAAAAAAGTCTCCACATAATTATGAGCAATTTTCACGCGAAAACAATTACTTTGCACTTTATTTCCATTGAAAACCGGTCTTTTAAGTAGAAGGGAGGTTCATGTGTGGAGTAGAGCGCCGCGGTAATGTGCTGTGTGCAAGTCTACACTGTCACTTTTTCGTGGGAGAGATAAATGCAATATTTTCACTTCGTACTAACCACTTCATGCGAAAATTTTGCACTTATCTCTCCCATGAAAAAGTGACAGTGTAGAATTACACACGGCACATTACCGCGGCGCTCTACTCCACACATGAACCTCCCTTCTACTACACGAGACGTGGTTTTCCTTTCTACTCAAAAGACCGATTTTCAAGTGAAATAAAGTGCAAAGTAATTGTTTTCGCGTGAAGGTTGCTCATAATGATGTGGAGACTTTCGTTCTTCGGATGAAATATGTTAGTATTGAGGGGGCGAAATTTTTTTTCGTGCAAATACAACTTTTGACAGTTTTTTTATGAGATTCGCACGAAAAACTGATCTCAGTACCTAGCTTAAACCGGGGATTCACCCTGGGTCGACCCTCAAGTTGACTCCCTATTTAGGCAGTATGAACCTATATTTTTTAAAGTTGAAAAATATTGTTATGACATTTTTTTGGGGATATGTCAAACTTAACTGCCCTCCTCTTTGTCTTCTTTTGAGGGAGGCAAGGAGTAATTTGTTGGGGGATAGTTCATGAAATCCGGAATGATCTCTCCGAGCGAAACATACTCCGAGAACAAGACTTACCTCAAAGAACAGTAGATCCAGCTTCACTTGGCTCACTGCCGGCTGCAAATGTATTGTGAAAGCACAGGTTAGTGGCTGTGAGGTCGCAAGTGGATAATTCGGGCTCTCCAAATAACTGACTTCGGCTTGTGTTTGTGCACCACATCCGTATTTGACTGTGGAATGATGTTTTTTATTAGAGCACTCACAGTTGAACACTAAGTGTCTGGAAAGGAGGCAAATTCGGACACCTCAAAATAAAGCAAATTTTCCCCAACACTTACAAACACAGCACACTCCATATCCTTCGGCACATGTTCCTGTAATAATTCCGCTCCGCTCGATACACTCCGACTGATAGAAACATGTTCCGTTAACAGGTCGAACACGATTAAGGATGCCTGTGCAAGGCCCATTTTTAAATTTAATAACATCGAAGAGGTTCAAGAATCCTCTACTTGTTTGTGGCCGCTTTATAAATGTCGGGCCCGGTCCGAAAAGCAGATTTGTCATTCGATTTCCTATCAGTGATAGCATAGTTGGAATTCGTTGTGGTCTCACAGAAGACGATACGATATTAGGAACTATCAGTGGGGATAGTGGACGTGAAGGAAGCAATGTTCCAACGGGTTGCGTGAATCCATTAATAATCGGCGTGTTCGGAATGATGGGAACGTTTGGACGGATTGGTATAAGGGCTGATGATGTTGGTAGGACATGAAGAGGAGTTTGTAGTCCTACGAGAGGGGTGACGGTTGTTGTTGCAATCGGCTGGGGGATCGCGGGGCTGGGAAATGTTTGACTCGTACTAAAGTGGGGAACAACGTTTGTAAAGGCTGGATCAATTGTGGGATTGATCGTGTTGGAATTGAGAGAATCAACCGTCGGATTCTGCTGGAAAAGAGTCTGATCAGCCGGTATTGAGGGCAAATTTGTAAGATTCGGCAATGAAGCTAAAAAGTCTTCCAAATTAAAGTCAGAACCTATCGCAGTTGGTATATTGGGAGCAGCCAATTCAGATCTCCGTCTTATGCTGGCCGGGTCAAAACGTAGTCCATATTTCTGGCGATGATGTCGTTCCGGACGGTAATCGTAAACTTCACTCTTTTCGGGATTCTTATAACTTTCAACACTATTGTCCCAGTCCATACGAAAACTTGCCAATGCACCGATTACACATAGAAAATCACAAAACCACACGAACGAAAACAAAATCATCGTTGCGCTTTTGAAGTTATCACGAAAATTAGTCAAGTCTTGAGTTCAAAGGTGTTAGCTTCATACTAACGGCCGTGCCAAAGTCGGAAGAAAGTTTTTTCCCTTTGGCGGTCTTCAACAACACTCGAAAGACAGTTTATCACTTACTTAGGGCAGTCAAGTGTAAATTCTGGAACAGCAGCTCTGATGTTAACAAGAATTGAAATGAATTATAGAGAGGTAATAGATTTACATACATGTGTCTGTTGTAAGGTTGCATCGAGGTGCCTCGTAGGTACAAGTACATATTCTGTTTCCCTATTTTGTACGCATGACCGGTTCGTTGGGTGCGCACACAAGTCTGGGATGAGAATATTCTGTTGTGATTTTCTTTTTGTTTTGGGAAAATATCAGGGAAATCAAATAATTTAGATGAAAACAAAATAAATTTTATTTTAAAATGATGGCGTGAAATTTTAAATTGGATGTAGTTAATGGAATAATGAAGATGTTAGTGTGACTTTCTTATTAAGTGAATTTTGTTTGGGGGCGGTAGAGTGAAGACGTTAGGTTCACTTAAATTAAGCATGGTTAAGTGTCTAAGTCAGTGCGAAGATTGTAGAATTAGAAGCGTGTCTCTCGTTTTCTCTCTCCCTTTCTCGCTCTTTTTTGTTTCTCTTTCTTTCTCTCTCCATTTGACGATCTCTCCCTCTCAATCTTTTTCCTTCTTTCTCTCTCTTCTTCTTTCTCTATTTCTTTATTCCCATTTTTGAATGCGCTCGGGGGTGGTGTTCGTTTATTCACCGCTCTACGATCTAGTGAATGAAGGTTCGATCCTTGGTGCGAACAAAAACTGCCTGTGGGTACTAATAGAACTCACTGTGCTCCGAGCTTGTCAGTTAGATGGCGCAAAGTAGATATATTATGGACACGTCAAGGAGGCATAGAAATGCAAAAGATGTTGACGCGCCCATGCCCCTGGAGGGGTCAAAGCAATTACCATTCTTCCTCTCTCTCTCTCTCTATTTCTCTTTTTGCCCTCTCTTTTCCTTTCTCTCTCTCTCTTTCTTTTTCTCTTTCTATGTATCTTTCTATCATCCTAGGTGTTTTGTACCTATGGGTTTGAGTTCAACAAGTCTGGACATTTATTAAACTCAATTGAATTCATTCCTATTATTTCATCTCCAACAGTCTTGCCAGTCTTTTTTCTGTCGTGTTAAAATAATCCTTCTAATATTACTAATTTCCCCACGAGTTCGTGTATAATACTGCTAGAGAGACTATTTCCAACACCATTTTTGTCACTCTTCCAGACCGCCATCATGGGTTCCGAACAATCCCATCCTCAGTCGGACGTGCAAACCTCCCTATCATCACAATCGCGTACCGTAAATGCACAACGTTTGCAACGTGGCAACACGATCGCTGCAACGACAGTAAGCAAGCGTCATTATGACGATACGTCCTCACTAAGTAACGACTCGCGACCGGTATCGCCTCCCATAAGTGTATGCTCTGATTCCGATTTGCCATATATATCGTATACGGATCGACCGATTGGCGGTAAGCATATGAATAGAGTTTTATTGCCCCCATATCCATAAATGGGCGTCATTAAATCTTTTTCCATTCTTTCTTTGTGTGTTCAGACTCGCCAAAAATACGCAACAAAAGTCAGTCGGGTTCACGAAATGTTCGATCCAATTCCATATCATCGACAACAGCACGAAAGCCAGTGAAATTGAAACAGCGACCGGTATCCACGGCCCATAGTATAGTGGTCGTCAAGCCGGCCACTAAGGAACCCGATCGTGATCCGGACATTGTGAAAATTCAGGTGAGTGGAATAGTTGATTTATTTATGTATGTAACCTTCAATAATTGATTCGTTTGTGGTTTTTAATATGAAGCTCATTGATCTTAAGTATGAGCCTCAACCAGCCTAATTTTGTATTTTGCGTTTCTGCCTGATTAGGTCTTTACTACACTGGCACTTCCCACTTAAGCTCCATGTCGATGACGTGACTAACAAAGAAATTTTGCCCCAAATTACACTCTAGACGGCACTGTTCATTTATCGTGGAGTGATTTGCGTGCCCGGGTGTTGGTACTACTTTTTGACATGTATATGGCTTTTCGGCTGGGGCCTGAATATATTTTGCACAACGTCACTGTACTCTCAGGTGCTCTTGGTAACACAGTGCATACATGGATAATCGAAGTCGGCCAACGGGAAACGAAAGATGGAGGAAAAAGGGTTGTTCCGGAAGCAGGGTGATGCGATCAATGTATTGAAGTACCGCTGAAGGCATTTTGATTCCTTTAATTAGGACAACAGGACTTTCTTGGGTATGAAATGAAACGGAAAACAAACCTATATTTTTTCCAACAGGTTCTTAATTGCCTTGACCCCTCCGGGGCATGGGTGCGTCAACATCTTAGCATTTCTATGTCTTGTTGACGTTTCGATAGCATATCCACTTTTCGGAAGTACAGTTGCTATCATGCACCTTCTCCTCCTCTGTTAAATAGGCTACGAAGGGAGGCGGGCAAAAGACCTTTTTCAAAGTCTTCCTCGTGGGCACCCCCTGGTAACATCAGTGGCTCAAACCGCTGACGGCCAAGTCTTAGTGATAGGACAGTTTGGAAAAAAGTAAGATAGCTGTAGTCTGAATGGCTGACCAACACCTAAGCGTCTCAGGTTTAGTAGGATGGAATGATTTGTGTAGTTGGACCTGCAACATAGTTGTATGAACCCCAGCACGTTTATTAAACCATCTGAAGCAGCTACCTCCGAGGCCACCCCCTAAACGGGGATAAACGTTGTGCTGGCAACTCATCCTTGTAAAAACTGCTCACGTCAAGAAATCTGGATCAAAAGCCTCGGATTGGACGGATCAACAACGACGACCACGCAAACGACTAACGGATTATTCTTTTGGATCCTGGAATGTACGCTCCCTGAACAAACCGGGGGCCGAGAAGGCCCTCCTTCAACAGGTCGAAAAGTACAAACTGAGCATTACTGCAATCCAGGAAATAAATTGGCTTGGCAGTGAGATCAATGACAAGAAATCGCCACAATTTTGAGAAGTTGTATACCATCGGGCCACAAGGAGTTTGGAGTAGTATTTATAGTGAACAATCACCTCAAGCCGCACATTATTGACTTTAAACCCATAAATGAACAGCTGTGTGCGATTCGCATTAAGACTCGATTCTTCAGTCTCTGGCTCATCAATGTGCACGCCTCCACTGAAGTTAAAGGACACAGTAAAGGACGAGTTCTATGCCCGGCTTGAGACTCTCTTCGACTCACTTCCAACAAACGACGTCAAACTGCTGCTGGAAGACTTTAACGCGAAAGTCGGAAATGAAAGTTGGCACCGGTGGACCATAGGAGGCCACAGTCTCCATAAAAAATGGAACAACAACGGCCAAGGACTTCGCCTGAAGCAGGAATCTGGTCGTAAGCTCTACGTGTTTCCCGCATCGACGCATTCACAAGCAGACCAGAAAATCTCCAGGCGCACATACCGTCAACCAAATTGATCACGTCTTTATTTGCAAGAGATGGGCATCTAGTGTAATGGATGTCCGCTTCTATCGAGGAGCAAACTGCAACTCAGATCATTACTTGGTGAAGACGACCTACAGATGTAGAATTTCTTCAGTGCACCAATCGAGAATCAGCCCTCCCAAAATCTTTGCGGTTGATAAACTTTTGAGCGATGCTACGCGGCGGTGGCGTATACTACCGCCCGTGAGGAAAGATTATCACTTATGCTACACACACAGGCGTCCATGGGTTCTAAGAAGAACTCAAGGGCACCATCAAAGAGGTCGGCGAGCACGAAATGACTGGTTCGACGAAGAATGCAAAAATTCACTTGACGCGAAAAACGTGGCCTATGGACAATGGATTCAACGAGCAACCAGAGCCAAAAGAGAAAAAATATGACGAACTACGTCGAATATGGAATAGAATAATTAGACGTAACAAACGTAAATACTTTGACGAGTAATTGCTGAATATTAACGAAAACTTCGCTAATTGGAATAAGAACGGCTATCAACCCAGGAGTAACCTCTGTAAGAACAAGGATGGAAACATCATCAGCGACACCGATGGCATTAACGAGGTTAGGTTAAGGGGCTGCCATGATACAACACAGCACACTTAGACCTCTCATGGGTCCATTGTGATACCACCAATAACAATTCACCTCGCTCAAGAAACCTAGGTCTCGAACCAGCCTGTGCTGGCAATGTAGCGATTGAGCTGTAACACGCTCATATCCTTGAGGCTCTCCAAGTCACAGTAAAACCAGGAGCCCGGGAATTTCTTCCTCCTGATGGCCAGTGCCGGATATCGACATAGAAGGTGCAAAACACTCTCTTGCTCATCTACATCCTCACAACTCCTGCAGTAGTCATGATGAGAAAGACGGAGCCTCCGTGCGAGCGCCCCGATGGGGCAGTGCCCTGTGATAGTTCCCACCACCCTGCTAATGTGCTTTCTATTCAATGACAGCAAAGAGGCAGAGCGGCTAGAATCGAATTTCTGCCAAATCATTCTCGTCGTTTGGCAAGTACTGTTGTTGAGCCATCTGGTATTGGCCCTATCCACTGCAGCGGACTTAATTGCTACTTTACACTTTGCATGATGCAATTGGCATTCTAATGTCAATGCGGTGCCCATCGATAACACCAGTTGTCCCCTTATGAGCAAGATCGTCCACCCTGAAATTGCCCGCAAAGCCACTGTGACTCGGTATCCAGCAGAGGGTAATGTTGAAGAAATAACTCATCTCCATGAGGGCCGAGCGGCACTTCTGAATAGTTTTCGATGTAGTGAGAACAGAGTCAAGCGAACGAATCGCAGCCTCACTGTCCCTATAGATAGTAATGTCTCTTGCAGTCACGACATGATTTCTTAATCAGGTCAGAATTTTCGAGATCGCCGAAACCTCAGCCTGTAGGACACTTCAAAAGTCGGGAAGACGGTAGTATAAGTTGATTCCCAGTCCATCCGAGAAGTTACCAATACCAACAACGTCATCGGTGTTAACAAACGATGGGCCTCTTATTTTGAGGAGCTTCTGAATCTACCATCTAACATCCTCACACAAGAAGCTCTTGTGCGTTGCAGTCACTAAAACAAAGTAAAGCGCCGGGCGCTGATGAGATTCCAGCTGAACTGCTAAAATTCGGCGGAATGGATCTAGTTATCTACTCCTGCGAATATAGGAGGACGAGGACGATGACGATGACCAACTCCGTCTCACAGGGCGATGGACTGGCTCCGACCCTCTTTAACCTAGCACTTGAATACGCCATTCGGGTAATGGATACGGTCACCAGCCAACCAGTCGACATAATTCATAGTGTACGCAGACGACATCAACATCATGTTCCGAAAACTGACTCTTGGCATACTCTTGACACTGCTGCAAAAGAATTTGGAGGAAAAAACGAAAATAATGATACAATCAAGAACCAGGACGCCAGCACAATCCAACATCAACGTAGAGGATCTCAACAACCTGTCAAAGGACGCCAATGAAACTGACGAAATCAAGGGACGGATACAGCTAACAAATAATACTTTCTTCTCGGTCCTCCCCTCTCATAATGAAATCGAAGCATGTGTACAGAAAAACGAAGCTCCGCGTGTATAATGCCCGGTTCACATTATTCCAGTCCAGTAATCCAGTCCAGCAATCCAGTCCAGTGCTGGACTGGATCATATCGTCTACATGATTCCAGTCCAGTAGTCCGAGGAGTGTGTTGTTGATTCGGTAACTATAGTGACAATGATATCTGGGCGAGCTGGAATCAAAAAGTAGACCGACAATCCAGTCACTGGACTGGATTGCTGGACTGGATTACTGGATTGGATTGCTGTCCAGTGCCGGTTCACATTATTCCAGTAGCAATCCAGCGCTGGACTGGATTACTGGACTGGATTGGTTACTGGAATAATGTGAACCGGGCATTAAACCATCATACGACCAGCGCTATGCTATGGCTGCGAAACCTGACCCTAACCCAAGCCTCCGAAAACATGCTAAATAAATTCGAACGGAAAATCCTTCGGCAAATTTTCGGAGCAGTTTACGACCGAGATGGATGGCACACATGGTACAACCATGAGTTGTATGAACTGTATAATGAGCTGATAAGGTTCGAAACTACAACGTCATCAATGGGCAGGGCATGTACAACGAATGAACGATGTTCGCATGCCTAAACAAGTAATGAACGGACGACGAGTCGACGGAGTGAGACTGCAAGGGCAACCGAGAGCTCGTTTTGAGAGCTCAGTATATGCTGACGCTGACGCCGAGCAACTACTGGGCTTCCAAGATTGAAGGACGCGCTCACGTGACCGAGATAATTGGAGGACAACGATCCAGGCAACCAGAGCCCGGCGCCGGGCTGTTGCGGCACGATAATGACGATGAAGAGGAAAGGTAAATTTTCAACTTAATCGATATTCCTTCATAAGTCTAGAACTGCCACAAAGTGATAAATTAGGGTGAAATGATCTTAGTACGATTTGATCATAAGAAATAGAGATTTAATTTTTGGATACGAAAATTCGAGAAAAAGGGATAAATGATGATAACGAGCTTAAAAAAAATGTAGATAGCTAATTGTCAAGAGTTACCCGAGATGAATGAAGACTTATACCAACAGAAGCCAGATGCTGACAACATACAAAAATTATCATCCAATTGTTAATTTCAAGCCCAAAATTCGCCCACTTGCTAATAATAATTAAATTGCGGCCAATCATAGTTTCTCTGCACTAGTTATGTTAGGCGGGTGGATTGAATAATTAACGAACAAGCATGAGATGTTTGTTCGTGAATGGATTTTGTGACAAAACAGGAAGCTATTAAAATTCAGTATGTTAATTAATAATCGTCACAACGTTTTGCATATAATCCATAAATGCAACTGAAGATAAATAAAAACAATATTTTTACCTACAGATTCTCCAGATTCGCTAAATGAAGAAGTGCACGAAGGCCATTTGCAAATTTGCAAAACCAACGTAATAGAATTACTTTAGTGGGCGGTATTACTGAAACAAACAAACTTCTTTCCATTGTTGGTACTTCTTGAAGATGCCATGATATATGGAAAATACGTGGTTGTGTCCAGTTTCGCTCGCTGAAGATCAATTGGAATAAATTATAAATTAAAAAAATAAATAGAAGAATTCGAATCTTCTCCAATTAAACGAGCAAAGACCGAGGAGCTTAATTTGTGTAGGAATTCGTTTTTTTTAATGTGTTAATTCGATTTTTTAAGCTTCGTCAGTCAGATAGATATTTTGTGCTGAAGCTGGGTGTACACTCTACAGTTAGCCGAGACCCTTAAGTAAGGCGATACAATTATGCAATGCCCAAAATATAATAATGCAGCGGAAAAATTGGCTAATGCCGTAAAAAATCGGCTGATTTTCTCGGTGGAATTCTGCCGCCTGTTCTAATCTGTTCTACGTCTGTCTCTCAGCATTAATTTGGGGCTTAGTTGATTTCAAATCCTCTTCCAACAAATGAATTTCCAGAGCTCTGTTCTTTGTGACCAGTTTAATTTAGTTAATTTTTTTTATTTATTTAATTAGGGCGACCGGTAGCGCAGTGTGTTGAGGCATCAGTCTCATGTTTGACTACCGGCGTTTCGGGTTCGAATCCCGTCCACGACGACGTTCCTGGCCATGGATGTGCAGGAGGTGCATGCTGGCAACTGCATTCTCTGAAACCAATTTATGCCAACGAAACGTTAACTGGGCCACATGGAACAGTTGACGCGCTATGCCCCACAAGGGGTTAGGGCAATTGAGTGAATATTTGAATGTGCAGACGTAAACAGTTCTAGCTGTCAAAATCTAAGCAGCCCATATCACCTGTTTGGAATTATCGTCCGATAAATATTTAACTGGAGGATAAACTTTAACCATACATTATGGGCCCTATGCCGCAGATAAAAATGCTAAACGATTTCGGAATCTGATACTACATCGGGAAAAGTTGCTCGTCCTCAATGAAGGACTCGAAATCGAGCAGTCATGTTGGAATTACACACCGTCAGAAGGCACCCGCGATATCGACCACGGAAATAACCGATGGGCGGATTTGAAAGTAAAATTCAGAACCTAGGTGGGTGGGTTTTTTTAAAACCTGTATAAATTTTTCTGGTTGGGAGAAATAATGGATAATTGATTTTTATCTTCACCCTGAGCAAAGGTCTAAACACACACTGCCCGTACCAGGGCAGCACTGTAGTCGCCCGTATACTGGCGATTTACGGTAGGCGAATTGTACCAAACTGACACACGGGGAACATACGGTTGGGTCCCGGTACGGGTAATGTGTGGTTTCGCTTGCAATGTCCGCCCATGTACCCGATATACAGGCGGCTACGGCGCTGCCCTGGTACGGAGACTGTGTGTTTAGACCTTAATAGGTAGGTATGGATTTTCTCGAAAAAAGACGGCTTGGTATAGCTCGATGGGTATAGCGTCGATATATCTAGCAAGAATTGTCGCTTTTCTTACAAGCTACCAGTCAACTTTGCATCGAATGAGTACAATTATTCGATGGACATTTATTGGGTGTACAACTTTGCTCTCGCCGTTTTTTCCTGGAATTAAAAGCCTAATTGTCAAAAAGTACTTACAGATGTATTTTCGAAGTACTGCCCATCGTTAGCGACAACTTTCGCCTATCTCTCCGGGAATTTTCGGATTCATTTTTCGACTTCCTCGTACGAACGAAAATTCTGATCAGCCAGGCCGTGTGCCATGGAACGAAACAGATGGTAGTCGGAAGGAGCGATGTCTGGGGAGTACGGCGGGTGGGGTAAGATTTCCCATTTCAGGGTTTCCAAGTATGTCTTGACCACTTTTGCGACTTGTGGCCGATCATTGTCATGCTGGAGGATGACTTTGTCGTGTGTCTCTTGGTACTGTGGTCGTTTTTCCTTTAATGCTCGACTTAAATGAATCAATTGCGTTCGGTACCGATCTCCTGTGATAGTTTCATTCAGTTTCAGTAGCTCGTAGTATATCACACCGAGCTGGTCCCACCAAATGCAAAGCATAACCTTGGCGCCGTGAATATTCGGTTTTGCCGTCGACGTTGAGGCATGTCTACTACTTATCTTGGAAGAAAATCAAATGAGATGGTGGACAGAACATTTCGCCGCGGTATTGAACTGTGTAACCTCTGGTGAAGTTCCCCCTCATATAGATAATTTAGCTAACCATCAAAATGTGCGTATACGGTCCACTGCCCCGACTAAAGAGGAAATAGTCACTGCAATTATTGCACTAAAACGAGGAAAGGCCGCCGGACTCGACGGTATCCCTGTCGAACTTTATCAAGCAGCGCCAAGCGTAACTGCCGATTTGTTGCACCCACTTGTTGATAAAGCGTGGAATACAGAGATCTTTCCCACTGAGTGGAAGGAAGATTTGATCATCAAACTTCCAAAGAAGGGTGGCCTCACAGACTGTAATAATTGGAGAGGCATTTGTGTGCTTCTTGCCGTTGCCAAGATAATAGCTAAAATCGTCCTGGAAAGACTAAGGGCCCACTTAGAGAGCACAATTGATGACGAGCAGGCTGGTTTTCGATCCGCATTCTCCTGTGTCGATCACATTAACACCTTGCGAATCATCATCGAGCAATGCTCTGAGTAGGATTCTCCGCTTCACTTGCTTTTCAACGATTTCGAGAAGGTTTTCGATAGTGTGAACCGGGATTTTATATGGGCCGCCTTGCGCAGGAGAGACATCCCTGAGAAGCTTGTGACTATTATTAAGGCAACCTATGACGGCGCGAAATGTCCGGTTCTACATAAAGGAAAGGTGTCGAGGGACTTTGAGATTCGCAATGGAGTTCGGCAGCGGTGCATCCTCTCACCGATCCTATTCCTCATGCAACAGATCGCCGATCACTAGGCGATGTGTTGTATGCAACCCTATCCGGACTGGACAGAGGAATTCAATGGACTTTTACATCTTATCTACAACATCACGACTACGCTGACGACGTATGCCTACTCTCCCACAAAATCATGGATCTGTCCGCAATGGCGTTAGATCTCGAGAGGGAGGCAAGCAAGGTTGGGCTAAAGATTAATACCAACAAGACCAAGGTTCTTAGCCTGCCGTTGCGAAAAAGAGATCCGACACCTATCGCCATCAATATTAATGGGCAGCCTGTGGAGAAGGTGGAAACTTCGTTTACCTGTGATAATTGTGATAAATGCAATGCTTTGCATGCCATGAAATGGAACCCCATTTCTAACCAAGGCCGACCAAGAGGGGGCCTAGAATCACATGGCGTCGATCTGTGCCAAAGGAGTGTAGGGTGCTGGGTAAGTCTTTTGCGGAGATGCGCCCCATTGCCCAGGAGTAGTTGACGCGCTATGCCCCACTTGGGGTTAAGGCAAAGTAGTATGGTTGCGAAACTTGGACCCTAACTCAAACACATTTGAACGAAAGGTGCTTCACCGAATTTTCGGTGCAGTTTGCCGAATGGATGGCGCCTCCGGCACAACCATGAGCTGTATGAACTGTACGATGAGCTGGAAGTTTCGAGAATCGTCAAACTACAATCTCTACAATAAGCAGGACATATACAACGAATGAACGATGTCCGCATGCCTAGGAAAATATTGAATGGACGACGCGTCGACGGAACAGGGTTGCGAACAAGACCGAGAGCTCGTAGGACTCAGTAGATGATGACGCCTAGTAACTGCTGGGTTTTCAAAATTGGAGCATGCGGTCACTTGACCGAGATAAGTGGTGGACGCTGATCCTGGCGGTCAGGGCCCGACGTCAGGCTGTTGCAATAAACAAATTAAAATCTATGTCTCGAAGACAATTCTAAAAAGATGAGTCTTCTGCATTCACCCACACCACAGATTTAAAAATAAGGGTTGCTCCCTTTCTGACTCTTCCACGAAGATGCCGTTGAGCAATGTTCCTCCTCTGACTATTGGACTTTCAATATCGGCATTAATACCCAGTTGCAACATATTTCAAGTAGTGTCCAATATAAATTTAAATAATAGTGAGTTGGCTAGACCAATTTCGTTCTTACAAATTTACATAAATATACTGCGAACTGTATGACTTTTTTTCCATGCAACTAATCGATCATTCAACCCACAGTTTTCACAACACCTTACACGCCCATTACTCCCAATACCTGTATCAGATCATTTATAAGCAAATTAGTGCTCTGAAAGTATTTCAATCGCTAAAAAAGGCAAACTAGAGAAGTCGTTCTATTCATTGGTTTATTCAAAGCGCTTCGACAGTACAGTAAGTGTATAATCATCGTTTTAAAAAGTATCTTATACGAGCATATAAATAAGGTTGGATTAGTCTTGCGATAGTATCAAATGGGTCCACTCATTTCATAGTACAATAGTTTAGTAATTACAGAGTACAGTCTCATAACAAGTGGGTCGCACTGTCTTTTATGCGTCCGGCAATCCCACACTAACTCGTGTTACGGCCGAATTGCGTATACTGCGCGATGGACTGTTACTGGTTTCCGCATCACTCCAAAACGCCACATTACTAACAAGATGTCTTTGGGCTCTACTACTCTGCACTCGACTGTTATATGGGGGCGTTTGGGTGTTACGTATGAGATTATTTGGTTTTTGACCTTCGTCAATGTTACGGTCAAGATTGGCGGAGGCACCAGTAGTAGTAGCAGGTGGAGGGCTCACGGATCTCGTCTCCTGGGTTCCATTTACAACCGGCTCATAGTCATGGTCATGATCGATCTGTGGTCGATGATTGTATTCTTTTGGTAGGGCACGTTTTGAAGTTTCACTTCGACGACTCCTCTCGAAGCGATGATGGTAGTCATAGTCATCATCGTAATCAGGCGCACCGCGACTAGCCATCCTTCTTTCCACCCGATGCGTGTAGTACTGCTGCGATGTGTTAATTCGTGGAGTACGGTAGACATCCTCGAAATCATGATCCTCGTCGTAAGGATTGTACATTCTGTGATGAGGCAGTGGTTTTATGAATCCCGGCGATCTTCTGCGTGGTGTGTAGTAGTAGTCATCGTCGGCATCGTCAAAGTACTCGGTTACGGGTCGAGTGCGTCTTGGCGGCGGTTGTGGGCCAGGACGCACTTGGGACCGAATTTGCCTTCTAGGAGGCGGCATATAGTCATCGTGATCATCGTAATCGTGGTGGTTCTGTTTACGTGACAAGGATATATTCTTCATATTGTTGGCAATAATTTTGACATTTTTCTGAGCCGAGACGTCGCTCATACTTTTCGATTTACACAGATTCTTAATTGGAGGCGTTGCCGGAGTCGGTTTTGCTGCTGGTGACGTTTTGTTATTTTTCAATATACCTGCGGGATAAACGAAAGAGACCTTTGTCGTGATTAAAGTTCATTGAATAGAAGGTCTTAGGTAACCAAAGATACATAGGGGGGGGGGGGGGGGGGCGTTGATCCCCATAGGGTTCAAAGCACACACTCAGGACCTTGAATGTTAATTTTAGTCTTGTACTGTTCGTCCAGAAGAAATATCAAAAACTCAGCCAATGAGAGTGAGGCGAAAGATCCTTTTAACATTGGGTGAGACGTCTAAGTCATTCATGGACGGACATCGCAACCAAGTTGGAGCCATACAGGAGACAAAACTGCACTCCAATTTGTCTTTCATCACACATGTTAACTACGCTATTGTAAGGAAAGACAGGTTGACCAACGCTAATGGAGGGTTTGCCTTTATTATTCATCATTCTGTGGAATACCGGGAAATTGATTTCACCAGCAATGATAACACAATGAAAGTGCAGGCCATCGCCATAAAATCGGGCAATGTTAATATTGAAGTTTACAATATTTACATTCCACTGGTATCCAGTTCTCCCTCAGGATACCATGTAAACATCAACCATTCCTTACTAGTCACCATCGCCTCCTGCTTGGTGACTTTAATGCTCACCATGAACTCTGGCACTCTAACCTTAATAATCACGCCAGAGGTATCTCAATAGCGGCCCAGCTTGAATGACGACACCTCTACTCGTATCGCCGGTACCTGTTCAAGTTCTGCACCACGATTGCCAGTGCAAGCCTCATAAATAAAACCAGTGGGAGCCGGTCCTAACACTATCTTCGGACCATTGAATACGTGATGATAAGGCTTGACAAACCGACAAATATCATATCTGCTGAACACCGCACTTTTCTCAACCACAATAAGGCTTACTGGAACGGTTTCATCTCCTACACCAAAGTTAAATTCCTCACTCTACTGACGCCAACCGACGTACGCAAGGACGAAACCAACATTAGGAAGTCCTAACTAAAACGGCGGCGAAGCTCATTCCTTCAGAACAGATTCAGAAAATTGGGCCCAACTTTCCAACCACTGCCGTCAGATTGGCAGACTAGAGAGATAGCATCAAGAGCGTTAATCCGGACTATCCCAGAATTCATGAGATGAATTGCGAGATCCGTAGATAAGTTATCGAACACAGGAGGTCAAAATGGAGCACCGAACTGCAACCTAATTACAGGTTTGAGCAAGTTCGATTTGCCAGCTTTCGATTGACTCTCGGCTACTTTCAGTCTATCCATCTCCTCGCTAATCATTTCTGAAATCTGAAAGAAAGGGAGAGTGATCCCGATTCGGAAACCTGAGAAGAAAGCGACACTCGGTGAATCCTATCATCCTATAACTCTCTTGTCACCAGTTGCCATAACGCTTGAAGCACTAATCCACCCTGTTCTTGCGGCTCACATCCAGCTAACGGATCACCAGCACGACTTCCGAAGTATACACAGTACGACTATGGCCTTGGATAACATTACATCTTACATCCAAAATGGCCTCAACCAAGCTCGTCCATGTCACTCGAAAGCCTTCAACACTGTTAGCCATTCAGTACTTCTGTCTGACGGAAGCGATGAACGGTTTACATCGCTTCCGACGCAAGTAGTTAAATGGATTACCAAGTATCTCGCTGGTAGGAAATTCTATACCGAACTTCGAAAATCGAGGCTTAGGAAGATTAAACAAGGTGTACCTCAAGGAGGAGTTCTATATCCTATCTAGTTCAACCTCGATTTATCAGGACTCCGAACACCATCTGACCACTGCTCGATACATCAACGGTTATCTCGATGAACTTAACTCGTTCTTCGTAAGCAAAAATCTTCCCGTCTCGGCGTCAAAATCCTCGGCAACCCTATTTACCACCTGGATGAAGGAAATCAGGATTCAGCTTGGGATCTCGATAGGCAATCATTTATCAATTCCTATCATAAACCATCCTAAAATGCTCGGAGTCGTTTTGGACAGCATGACCACATTATCACCCCATCCCTCAACCGAGTGCGACAGGATGCGTAGTAGGAATAAGATCCTTAAAGCCTTGGCCGGTAGCACCTGGGGCAAGGACAAAGAAACTCTACTGGTCACGTATAAAGCAGATGGAAGATCAGTGGTCAACTATGCGGCTCCTGGGTGGTCACAAAATCTTTGTGACACACTGTGGAAAAACATCAAGCGTGCCAAAATGCCGCTCTCCATACTGTCACTGGCTGTCTCCTGATGTCACCTCAGGGCCATCTACATCAGGAAATCAAGATGTTGGCTTTAAGGGGAAGGGACCACAAAAAGCTTCTTGCCTAACGATATCTGGTGGGTTGCTACCGAAGGGAGGATCCAAACTTCAACCTCATGGACAAGCCGCCGCTAAGATATGTTAGGCATGACTTGATGGAAGATGAGATGTTCAGAGTTATAAAAGGGTACCCTTTGACAGCGACGCACACAGATCAGCCATCGCAGCGATACATCAGAAGGAGGTACTTCTATCTATCGCGGGTTTAGGTCCAAATTTAGTTTTCTCGTCCATACCACCAACAATATCTCCGGAAGAGGAAAGGCTTTCGAGAGCAACGAGAATGACACTCGCCCAACTTCGGTCAGGCTGGTGTTTACGACTGAATTCCTATTTGTCCCGCATTGACCAGGACGTCTCAAACATCTGTCCTGCATGTACTCGTAATGGAGCCCCTCATGATGTGGACATCTTCCATTACCCAGCTGCACTCACGCACCTGATTCTCAGATCGCTGTGGGAGAACCCTATAGCAGCAGCTAATTTTCTATCCCCCGACACCGAGGATTCCAGGCGGCCAAGGCCCGACGTCGGGCTGTCGCGCCACGATATCATTATCATCGAGGATAACAACGAACCGTAAGCATGAAATATACCAACAAACGGAAATTCCGATCATCGCTACAACAACAACGTCTCAGTGAGTATCTTCTATCATTTGGATTCAGTGTGCTCGGCAGCCGATGCTGCATCTAAAGAGCAGGGTTCAATCCCCAGCGCGTAAATATAACCAAAAAAAACAGTCAATACTAATAACTCCCACACCCCTGCGCCAACTTGGGAAAGGCTGTGGCCTATTGATACATTCTACACCACAGGGGAAGACAAGACGAACATTCGGACGATGTATGTTGCTAGCATGCACCTCCTGCCCCTTTAGTCGCATACCTGCGATAACTCGGGAAAGGTTGTGGCTTATTGGTACGCCCCACACCACAGGGGAAGATAACACAGACATTCATAGCCACGACGTGGATGAGACTCGAACCCGTGACTAATCGGTATGCTGAGACATCAGACTGACACCTCAACGCACTGGGGTACCGCGAAAGATTTCAGACCTATCAGCCTTACTTCCTGCGTTATGAAGTCGCTTGAGATCCTAGACAATTCCATTCGGCAATTTCTGCAGATCTCTTCATTATCAGTGTGTCAGCATGCCCACCTGAAGGGAAAGTCGAAACCGATACCATACTGGAAGCCCTCAATTGGATGTGGACACATAATTCAGTAGTTGGTAATAACCATGCTGAAAACAAGAATAATTCAGTCCGATCTCGGCAAGAGCCGGACAACGAAGCATGTGCGCAGGATGGGGTCATTTCCCCTCTTTTGTGGATTTTGGCAATAGATAGCCTCCTCGGAAGATTGGAGAAGTCTGGAGCTTACGTTGTCGCGTACGCAGATTATATTGTAATCCTGATTTCGGGAAAGTTTCTACCCGTGATGAGTGACATCATGAGTCGCGTCCTGAAGATAGTCAGCCCTTGGGGAGCCTAGTGCGGCCTCAGTGTGAACCAAGGGAAAACCGAGTTGGTTCTTTTTACCACAAAAACAAAATTTGAGGAGTTTGTGTTCCCAGTACTAAATGGACACTCACTGATTCTATCGACTAATGTGAAGTGCCTGGGAGTCAGTCTCCACTCGAAGCTCTCATGGAAACTGACCGTCGAACACCGCATCCAGAAAGCCTGTATGGCACTAGCATGCCTGCAGGAGAACCTGTGGCGAGAATTGGTTCAACCGAGAGTGTTCTTATGATTATACACAGCGGTGGCGCGACCGATTCTCACATACGGAGCGCTGGTCTGGTTGGTGGCCAGCGCTGCGCAGGAAATATCTTGCTGAGCAGGATGCAAAAGACTGCATACATCGGGTGCTATGCGATTATGTCCGACAGAGGCAGTAAATACTATCTTACTCCTCCTTAACCTACAAATTAGCTTCAACGCAGCTTGTAGCGCGGTCAAATTCAGGGAGTCTGACAGCTGTACAGCGAAATCACATGGTCACAGCCAACATACTGTCATCTCTTCCGAGTGAGGTGCAGGACATGCTCCCAACCGAATACATCGTCGCCGAAATAGAACAACAGAAATACTTCACCACTGGCTGCCCAACTAGAATGGAATGGTGTGAGGAAGATGTGACGTTGAGATATGACCTGAGGATTTTCAATCATGTTTCGAAAATGGCTTGCGGCCTTGGTACAGGGATTTCCTCTGAAAAGCTTGGAATTTCGAAATCGCTTCGCCTCCTGTTTGTGTATTTCTGGTGGCAATGAGGGAGGCTTGTCGGATGCTGAAACGCAACACAGTAGCCTCAAGCTTCTATAAAGGCTCTAGAGGCGGCGACAGCGTCATCTTAACTACAATAGTAGGCGTGTTTTTTTGTACTGCGATGCAGGTTAATTGGGGGCTAACCGGGTTAACTTACACACATTACACAAACAACTATGTATGTTGTTTGTGTAATGTGTGTAAGTTAACCCGGATAGTCCCCAATTAACCTGCACCGCAGTACAAAAACACACGCCTAATATAACAATGCCGTCGGGAGTTGAACGACATGACCAGTTCCCACAGAAACACCCTCCTTTGGGTTCCGGCTACATTCAGTCGATAATCATCCTGCACGACATGCAGTACGAGTACTACTAGTTGGGGTATTAAAGGCAGACTTAATTCAGATGTTCAGTTGTAGATAAATCTTCTTTACAAAACCAAGAAAAGGTCATAAATTTATAATGAACGTAAAGTTGATAATCGTTCTGCACGATATGCAGGACTACTAGTTGGGTACTTAAGAAGAAGAAATATCCTAATCTTGTCATTCACTGTGCACTTCCAGTGACTCTCCACGTTGTATCTCCTCCATCAAGCAATGCCTGCTTCCACATTCGGTACGGAAGTGGAAAGGTAAGATGCAGGATTACAACGGATACAGTGCAAGGGAGCAAACATGAAAAATAAAATAGTAACTACGGGTCATCTCACCACTCCATTCTTACTCAATGAAATTCAAACTGTTTACATTTATCAACTATTTATTAAAAAAAACGTTTCAACTATCCTAATATTAATCATAATATCCAGAGAAATGCATGATGCTTATTTATAAAAATATACACGTTGATTTGAAAAACAGATGTTCGAACATCTGTCTTCTTCGAACCCGAAGAACAAAACACCTTTCGAGTCATACGTAAGAAATCTAGTTTCTAATTTCCATAGTCATAGTCACAGCCAGAATCATAGCCGTTTGTGGGGGAGGCTGGTTTATCTGAAGATTGGAAAAAACTTAATCAATACTTCGTATATGGCAAGTGCGACAATAAAAACTGATCTGACCTCTCCTACCTCGTCGTATTGTGTAGGCAAGCAGTGTCGATTAGAATTTTTGTGTTTTTTTTTTTTAATAAAAGTGCAGAGCATGCAGAGAGACTGTATGTTGAGACAGTTTCAGGGAGAGTTATATGCCACAGTTGGCCAGGATTTAGGATTACTTGAAAAATTAGTCTGACGGGTCAGTCAGTTCTAGTCGGCAGCAGGCGTTTTCTTGGATGTTAATAGTGTAACCAAGAAATTCAGCAGTTGCACGCAGGGACAATGTTGCCCGTTTAACAAAAAAAGCCCACACTTACCTTGCGACCCAGCACTGGGACTCATATCCCTTAACTTATTCTCCGTAAATGAAATTCGCTTGTCGCTCGTTTTCGTTGAGTTTTTCGAATTGTTCTCCACATCAATATTCGAATTTTTTTCGGTCCTGCGACGTGCAGGAGTCTGCGACTCGTTATCAAAATCGTAAAATTGAATTCTTGACGAGAACGTATCACGCCTCTGGATATTGGTAGACTTTGCAACAGCTGGCTTCAAAGTATTCGTCATGGGCGTAGACGTCACTCTGGTCTTCTCAGCGATGGGCAGATTATCGTTCAAATTGATTTTCGATGACATCTCCTTTTTATGCAACTCATTCGGATTGACCTCAATGTTTATTGTCTTTTCTGGCGTTTGTTCGACGCGTCGATTGTTACGCATTCGTGATCGCGTTTCGTTGGCCGATTCCATATCCGATTCATCGGGCCAGAAGAAATTCGTCCTTTGTCGATTCGGGCCGTCGTGACGATCCATCATTTTGGCCGGTAGACCGGTATAGAATTTTCCGTTTAGCATTTTGATTAAATTCGAGTTAGGGCGAGAGAGAGAAAGAGAGACTCCTGGGGGTATTCAACAAAACACTTGATAAACACCCGACAAAATATTTGTATAGTCCTTTTGGGTCGAACAATCTATGGAATATCACACTAAAGATCAACCGTATCTCGCTGTTTCGAAAGATTAATCACGACTGCGTATTTTTCAAGCCAATGACAAATCCATTTTGCTTTAATGAGCTGGGGGACAGAAAAAATAAAGAAAAAATACTTCCACCATTCATTTATGGTATTACTGAATTTGGCGGTGTCTAGTTATATTTTGTATACAGTAAGATTCTGTATCTTTAGATATTATACTGCCTATGAGAGACAAAAATTTACATATTATACTTATGAGGCGATCAAGTGTAACAACAACGACGACGGAGGCTCAACCTCAACGACTCCCACGATCGGTGCGGTCAACGCCGATAATGGTAATACAAGTTTGTCACCGCAAAACTAAGTGCTTTCGCGATCAACAACAATGATCATGGAATTCATTCGTTTTGGGTGATAATTCAATATTTACAACTACTAAACAGGGCGAGCAATAAAAGAAGATCTAGACGTTGTCGAATCTACTTTTGGCACATCCCTTTTCTGTTCATCCCACCCTTTCCATTGCCAATCTTTGTAACTTTCACCACCAGAAGTTCATCTTCAAAATCTTTGAGATATTACATGCTTGAATACACTATCATATGCCCATTGCGGATTAGATGATATCGACCTTGTGTGCACTGCCCACATACTCGTAGTGTTGATTGTCGGTAGACGTTTCTATTGCATATTTACATTTATTGAGATTGAATACACCGAATAGTAGGTACAGTCATTAAAATGTTTGTAATGTTGGAAGCAAAATGGGTCAGTTGCATCATTCAATCTTGGACTTGGAATGTTCTAGCAGATATAACAGCCGCATTCGTTCACTAGATTTCGGTGTCAGACCGACCACGAGTGAAAAGAACGCCACTGATCTGCGACAAGCGAACTTAAACAGCCACCATGCAGATACTTCGCCGCATAGGAGCAAATTGCGGACTCAGTATACATTTAAATAGGGACGAAACAAGTTGACCTTCAATCAATTCACTTTCAACTCTGATCCGATGAGATCCCATACGAAACCTGGATCAAAACCGGTCTGTGTTGTATGAAAATAGACCGAAACCCGGTGAAACGAACGCAGCTAAACTTACTAAATGATGATGCTGAGTTGTATAGGTACTCGTAGTACTGGTGTCGCTAGGAAGGCTAGACATACTGTACTGTATTTTTGAGTTGATTAGTAGGCTTGTAGACAGACTTGCTGTTGTGCAGACTCGGTCCTTTCGGATAGTCTCCCGGAATTCGTTAATCATTTGATAATCGATTTTCACTCCCCAGTAAAAAGTGTGGCTAACCAAATACAATAGAATAGGTAGCTGGGTGGCCAAAACTTGAAAATCGTAGCCCTCGCATGGGTGCTACGAAATGTTAAGGATAGGGTAACAACAAAATTCATCAATGTCACAGGTATTTTGCCAACCAACGATGCCCGCCCATGTTACTAACGTAGGCTACTACCGTATTTACCCTTCCTAAGTTGGTCCCCTAAACACCCACCGTGGGTTACCTAAATCATGAACTTCGTAGCCCCCGTCGTTGGGTACGTGCCTGGGTTACCTAAATCATGAAAATCGTAGCCCCCGCGCCATGGATCTCTTGGACATCCTATGGGCTGAGTAAAAATGGTGGTTACGCCAGGACGGCTATTTAGCATAGCTATTTTGGGTGGTACGCGTTACCGGGGGGTACGGTTTTCTGCTAGGTAGCTTAGTGCTTAGACTGAAAGGTCTCTTGGAACTGATTTCTATGCAGCATTCGGGAACTGACCTCCCGTGTATAGTGTAGAAAATGCTGCTAACTCTTGCCAAAAGTAAGTAGATCTACTTACTTGTATGCTTATCTACTTACCTACTTACTAGTAGTCTTGGTTGGGGGGAGGGGGGGGGGGGGGGGGGGTTGGTGGGAATGAGACAACTGACCTATTGATTAAATTAGATGATGTGACATATATACGATGTCGCTGCGCTATATTGTGGTGTAGAATGAAGTGGACTGGGGATTTTTTTGGGTCGGTGATTGCGAATCTGAAGTCCAAATGACAAAAAACCAAATGGGGGATCCAGAATGGCAACACTTTTTTTTATAAACACGGCCAATCTTGCTGAAACTGAAGTCCAAACGGCAAAAAAAAAAAACAAGTGAAGGATTCAGAATGACAATACTTTTTTTTATAAACACGGCCAATCTTCCTGAATCTGAAGTCCAAACGGCAAAAAAAAACAAGTGGAGGATTCAGAATGGCAACACTTTTTTTATAAACACGGCCAATCTTGGTGGAAAAAACTGGTAGAAAGTCGATTGGATGGTTGATTGCGAATTTGAAGTCAGAATTGAAAAAAAGGAGTTTCTGAGCGACAACCCTTTTTTCCTCAAAAAGACGCACCAATATTGCTGGAAAAAGCTGATAGGGGTTTTTTTTAGGTCGCTGATTGCAAATCTGATGTCCAAATGGTAAAAAATCAAATGGGAGATCCAGAATGGCAACACTTTTTTCATAAACACGACCGATCTTACTGGAAAAAAAAACCAGTATGAGGTTAAGTGAGTGGCTGATTGCGAATTTGAAGTCAAAATAGCAAAACAAAAAATAAAGGAGAGTCTGAACGGCAATCCTTTTTTCGAAGAAACGGCCAATCAGTCTGCAAAAAGCTGGTAGGGGGTTACGTGAGTGGTTTCGCTTAACCTAACGCGCGCAAACGGTTTTCGGGGAAAATTACATGAAACATGTGGTTGGTAAAAATTAAATTAAAGTAAACGCTCTTCACAAGTGCGCACATTATTTCCATATGGAAGCGCGTATGTTACCGCACCATCAGTTGTTTGTCATTGCCCAACAGAACAGTACTCGTGACTCGTACTCGGACGAGAATGTAACCGCGCACCTCGCCCAGGCAACTTTCCTCGGGCATTCTGGCCGAAGATACTCGCCTCGTCCACACGTCGAGAATGTAAAGCGGCCATAAAAGCTCCACTTCACCTGACGTCAATAAAATCCAATTGAAAATGCAATCCATTTTATTCAACACTGCAATATAGCGAAATGTAGATATGTCTTCTAATCTAGTCACTAGTTCAGTTCTCCATTCTCTTCTTTACAATTACGACTCAGACTTCGACAAACCTAGTTCATTCACTCTTCTGTTCTCTCGCTCCATCTCCAACTCCATGACGGACGACAGATTCGTTTCATATACGGAGTAGGTCTGCGTACCTAGTTTCTTCAACCTACTCCGTTGGAGGACTCGGAGTAGGTAGACCTGATCCGCAAGAGAAGCAGGTCATGTCATGACTACTTACTAGTCCCACATTTCAACTTACTTTATTACTTTATACAAAAATGAACTGTATTGAAATGATCGATCCAAAGATTATACGGATACAATACTTCAGAGCAATTCAATTAATTATTCAACTAGTCAGTAGTTTTTTTTTTTAGTTTTTTACTTGCTTTTATCTTAACCCACGTTCAAAATAAATAATATCCACTTATTCGGTATAAGATTATCTTCAACTTTTGCGTACAAACTGTTAAGTTGCAATAAATACGTAAAATACTACTACAACGGCTAGCTTGCCGAAGGTATGACATCCTTCACGCTTCGCACTATTTCATATACCTCTCATAGAAAGAGTGAAATCGGACCAACTTTTACTACTAATTTCCAAGTGGTAAATGCACCAAAGTCACTACGAAGGAAGCGTGAAGGGTATCGTACCTAGCTTGTTTAATTTTTACAACCTCCAAAGTAAATTGACTGCAGAAATGCCATTTTTGACATAGGAGGTTGGGTACCTTCACCATCGATATGTATGTATACGAGACGAACTGTCTTACTCTTTCGAGATGCTGCACCATTCATGTTAAGACAATATTGCAAATTGCAAGCTTGCAAAAAAAAATTGGGTCAATAATTATAGAAAGTAGAGTCGGATAGTGTCATAATGTCCAACTTTAAATGAATGTATTATTGTTAAATGTCACGGGACTGTTACGAAACATGCAGATATAATTGCCCATCGTGCGGATTATAGTTGGGCATTAGTACTTTTGACTTCGGACTTGTTTAAGGGATGCAAGAGTGTGCTAACTGCAACTATAGAAATATACTATTATTAACTTATTTTGAGAAGATATTCAAATTCCATTATTTTCTATATTCGATGCTATTCGGAAGCCATTTTAATGCAAGTTTTCATATTTCTAAGTGTAACGGCCTCGAAATGCAAGCGGGTCTCTAGTTCTCCTTCCCTGCTGTTCCCCTTTTTTTAAATTTTAAGAAAATGCCAAAAATGGAATGTGCTCAACGTTACCTTTCTCACGACACCCTACTTGCCTATAGCAGTCGATAAAAAAAATTGACCTTAATTTCGCCTCTAGGTGAACAAGATATATGGAGATATTATTGCCTATGTTGTTGATTATTGTTGGCCATCAATATTTTTGACCTGGGTTGTATTTAAAGGGGTGCGCTAACTGCAAAAATAGAAATGTACTATTATCAACCTTTTTGATGAGATGTCAAAATTCTACTATTTTCCATTTGTGCTAGTGACATACCGTTTTCCTGAAAATTTTCACATTTTTAAGTACAACGGTCTCGAAATGCAAGGGGAACTCTGATCACATATTTTCCCCTCTCCCTCTTTTCTCCTTTTTTCAAATTGGAAGAAAATGTCAAAAATGGAATGTACTCGACCCGACGGTACCTTTTTTTTTTACAATACCCCAATTGCCTACACCAAAGAGAAAAAATGTTTGATCTTTATTTCCCCTCTATGCCCCCTCTCCTCAAAGTTGGTCTACTATAATGCATGGCTTTTTTCTGAGAATTATAATACTTCTACATACATATTTCCACCGAATTGCATGCATGTAGTTTCAGGGGTTCGTGAAATATTGTATTTCATGGACAGACGGACGTTTGACCGATTTCATAAGGGTTTTGTTTTTACTATAAAGTAGGTGGTCATGTATGGTTTCACTGAGGGCTATCAAGGTGAGAAAAAAGTATTTGTTCGGGGCAGAGCTTAAAACCAGACCGCAAGAATTATGAGATCACATCTCTACCCATTGAGCCACCATAGCTGTTTTTTTTTTCTGAATGTAATTAAGCAAATATCAAAGCCCTCGATGGTAACTTTTGGCAAGTGTTGCATCATCGAGGTCAAAACAAAATAAGTCGTGAGCGTGAGCAATATATGAAGGTACGAGGACGGTTCAAATATGATCGAGATAAACGCTCTGACACATTTATTTGTTATCGAAAATATTTACAAGAATTTACAGTTTTTCTAGGTAATTCCCCTCACTAGTTACACATTTTTGCCACCTCTCCGGAAGTTTTGTTGCCGGTATCGAAGAATTCCTTGGGCAACTTGGACAGCCATGTGCGCACGAACTCCTCTACCTCGTCGTCGGTGTTGAATCTTTGACCTCCGAGGGCTTCTTTCAGTGGTCCAAACATGTGGTAGTCGCAGGGTGATAAATCCGGACTGTAGGGGGGTGTTCTAGTACCTCCCACCCCAATTCTGATATTGTATTGAGCGTGAGACGCGCGGTATGAGGGCGAAGCTCAACAGTTTGGGAACCCATCGCGCCGTTATTTTGGCCCATTTAAACACAGCAGACCTACTCAGGCACTCACTACCGAACTGATTTCGCAAACGCCGAAGAATTTCCGTGTTTTTAACGCCTTCCCACACCAAAAAACGAATGACAATACGTTGCGCAACGGCGGTCGGCACTAGATGTTCTCTCATGGTCGTAGTACGCGCGTGAAACGTACGTTCGCGACGTAAACTATGCCACACTACCCGTGAGGGATCCAGCTATCACATACTCAAGTCGCGACCTTCAAAACATACAGGCGCGCCATCTACAGCGTTTGTCTCGATCATATTTGAACCACCCTCGTACATAAGCGATCGAAGTGGGAATGTATATCTCTACACACATATCTTTGCATGATTTTCTTGCCTCGCTGCTTCCCCGAAATGTCTTCCTCCTTCTTGCCAGAGCATAAAAGGTGCAGTGAAATAAAAAATACAGTTCTCCTCTACTTTCCCTCGTCACCGTAGCTTCTACAGTAGTGATTGCTGCTGTTCAGTTATGACTCCCTCAGCAGCTCTGATATGTTGCCTTTACAGCGACAACAGCGGTGCAAATAGAATACTATGTGTCTAAAGGCTTGTTTCACCATTTATCCATTTAGAGTTGGTCCTGCTAATCGTTAGTTTGGCAGTAGAGATAAGTGTATACATAGATGTTTCGACGCATTTGTGAATTAGTCAGATTTCAGACCCAGCTCGTATCTCTTGGCACTCGAGCCAGGTCAGAGCTTCCGTAATCGCCGTAACCTTGGTTTGGAAAACATTGCGGTATTTACTATTTAGAGAGACCTTTTAAATTTAGCAACAGAAGCGCGTTCTCTTCCCATTGACTGCATTGTTGTGGTAGCGATGCCTCGAATATTGCAGTTCTTCTTACATCGAGGGCATCTGGCAGCTCTTGGCCGTCGAAAAACGGGTCGTTCCGGTACGAAGAATCGGCTGCCGCAGGAACGCATTGACTGCGTGATTTTATCAGGTTATAACAAAGTACTTGTCAAGCGCATACATATTTGGTAGAGGTGTAGTTGGAATATTTGGGTTGGGTATTTTTTGTATTCGCTGTCATTTTCATAAATTGTCATATTTTCGAGTATTTCCTAGAATACCATATGCCAAGACCAAGCTCTATATACGAGAGATTTTGGAGAGGTCCCACGGCCCTCTCTAGATCCGCCACTGTCATTGTCGGTTGGATGAAGTGGCGAGAAAACTCTGGAGTTTTCTGAGACAAGAAGATGCCACGAAAGCTTAAGGGCAAGTTGTACAAAACGGTCGTACGTCCCGCACTCATATATGCTTCTGAATGCTGAATTATGTACAAGACATACCCATGTAAAATGACTGCGACCGAGATGAAAATGCTACGAATGTCAGCCGGTGTGACCCCCCCCCCCCCCTCTCAATTTGGTTTATTTCAATGAAAAGCTTTGAGCTACGAATTATAGCAATCCTTTATATTTCTACAGAATTCCATGCATGTAGTTTCAGCCGTTCACAAGATATTCTCTGCCCAGACGGACAGACAGACAGACATTTGTCCGATTTCATAAGAGTTTTTTTTTACAAACCCCTAAAAATCGGTACTTAAAAACCGGTACTCGTCGATATTGGTACCGTTTCTGAAAAATTAAACGTTACCAAACCGGTCAATGGATATATTTTTCTTCTAGCACACAGTGGACCCTGCAAACCAAAATGTCATTCAACTAATGTTTCTCAAAACAATTGTTGAATTAACCAAAGTCTTTATAAGGAACAATCAGCGGATTTAACGAATTATGTTGGCGTTGAAATACATACATAAATACCCTCCCACTAGATGTATTCATTTTGATTCATGGTAACCGGAAGATACTCATCTATCATAGTAATCGTAGCATTCATTACATTGCGAAATTCCAAAAACAGCTTCCACCCTTATATGGTCATTGCCTTATCGTCATTGCATAAGATGATGTTTTACGGTATCTTCTCGCTACGTCATGGTCGACCATGGTATGTGGCCTTGATTGGTATTCGGCGTTCGCTGTAAAATAATTAAAATGCATATTTCGTTTTTAATAACGCAACTTGAATGTTTGATAAGTTTTAATTAAATCCTTTCTTACTTTTTTTTCAGAACATTCCCATGTTTCTGCCTGTGATGCGTGGCACTCTATCCCATTCATCGAGTCGTGATCCTGAAATTCTTGAGCGCCTGCAACCGATCCACTTTCACAATATCTGCAATCGAATGCTGACACACTACAATCTGTGTGCAACAAAAGTGGCCGGTGATCAACAACAGATTGGAATCAAAATCAAAGAGGTACAAAGATACGCCTTAAGGGTGTGTTTTGCTAGACACACGATTGTCGCACATTGTTCGCGACTAGCGATCAACCCATAGAGCACTATTTGTGTGTATCTTGTTCATCGTCGCCTGCGATCGACACAGAGTGGTGCCTAGCAAAACGCACCTTAATACTGATTACTGTTATCACTAAACTAACTTTCTTATATTCTCTTTTAGGTCGATCAGCGCATTGCCAAATTATTCGCTGCCTATGTTGAGAAGCAAAAAGCGTATGCCATGTACGCCGAACAATTCTCCAAAATACGTACAATATCACAACAATTGACTCGTTGCAATAATTTGTTGAATCAAAATATCGAAAGTTTAGAAGCACTGAACAATATGCTCGAGATCGAAGATCGACTCGAGCCGTTTGTGTGGAAAACGGATTGAAATGTGTGTGGTGTGAAAATCGATTTGGATATATTACGAGTAGTATGTAAGTTCATATATACTCGTATTTAGCTTATGTAGTATTTGAATTATTATAAAATTCTATTCTGTGCTTTGAATGACCAAAATATTTAATTGTGAATATTTAAATTATTAATTCCATATCTATATCTTTGTCGATAAGCCGATAAGATTAATTTATATGCAAATAAAATGCAATCCATGATGCTATATACGAATATGGATGAATTTTGGGTGTGATTTGTTCCCGGATCCCTTTTTTTCTACAGTTTCAACTGTCAAGTTTGTTCTCTGTCCTCGGTATCATTGTCCGAATTTGTAAGCTGATTGAATCAAACTACATCTATTGTTCTGAATAGTCGTGTACCTAATTGCCTGTCACCTTTGATTATGTCCTTAAAATTCTCAACTAATTAAAAGTACAAATGTATTTTTCTCCAAAAACTCGGATATCTTTAATAAGAGCAAGCCATAACTTAGTACACCTCAATATATTTTAATTTAATTATTAAGCACCAGAACACATTAAAATTAAAATTGAATTATGTAGTTTAATAGTATAAAATCCTTAAAGCTAATATTGAAACATACACTAGAAGTAGCACCATACCAAGTTGGCAGAATGTCCTGATCCAAAACAATCTGAAATGAAAAACGAAATATAAGATCAATATCAGAGGCCAAAAAGATATGCTACAATTGACGTTTTCCAAAATTTTGAAACTCAACGGCCACAACAACAATATTCATTACTTACTTTTTGATTTAAATAGTAGACTTAATATTTTTGTAGAGGCAACAATCCCACCTTTGTTACGAGGTCTAGGAGTGAGGTGCTAGACATTTATTTTTGGTAGCGATCTGGCGGCCAGCTGGATACACAGAAGTGGCATGTGGATGAACATTCATTATCAAATCATAACCATATTCGATTTGATCTTGATGCGCACGTATCAAAACCTCGTGTCAGGCAAATTCCATTTCTAACGAATTGGTCTAACTATGCTTCGTTTTTGCAGGAGAGATTAACGGTGATTGATAGGACAGTTTCGGGATGACAAAGACTGGACAGTCTTGTAATCAGTGTTACCAGTGTAATAGTTGCTTCGTACGATGCAAACTGTCGCCCGAAAACCATCAAGGATAATAGGGAAGGTTAGGTTCGGTTAGGTTAAAGGGCTGCCATGAATAACCATAGCACACATAGATCACATCTGGGTCCGTTGTGATACCCAACGGGATGTGTTGTCCTGACCCGCTTCGAACAAGCCTCTGCTCACAACAAAACGTCGGAGCTGGCAAACATCAACATCCTGCATCCGCGCTCGGTGGCCGTGGTCGTTCGGTCACCGCTCTTCGATACTAATCTAGCGCTCGGAGTTCAAACCTCGGCGCGATCAAAAACTGCCTGTGGGTACTAATAAAACACTC
This sequence comes from Chloromyia formosa, assembly GCA_964017055.1. NCBI lineage: Eukaryota > Metazoa > Arthropoda > Insecta > Diptera > Stratiomyidae > Chloromyia > Chloromyia formosa. Next base: position 29,490,799 of record OZ024813.1, on the reverse strand, counting down.
ACAGTGCTACGAGCTTGTCCGTATAAAGACGGCGCGAATAGGAAGTGCATGCTAGCAACTGCACTTCCGAAGAGTAGATATGCTATCGAAACCTCAACAAGGCATAGAAATGCTAGAGATGTTGACGCGCCCATGCCCTTGGAGGCGTCAAGCCAATTAACAAGTCCCCTAGCTCAGCAAAGTAGTAGGCTCCAAGAATTAACCTCCTCATACTTTGCAGGCCCGGACATTCACAGAAAAGTGGAATGTAGTCTCCTCCTCTTCTTCATACCCAAATCTACAGTAGTCGTTATACGGAAGCCTCCTGGCGTGCTTCCCAATGGGACAATGCCCAGTGATGACGCCCAAAACCACACCAAAATGCTGCCTTTTCAGCAACAATAGTTTGTCAGAACGGCTCATGCTGATATGGCCAAGGCTAACATGGACATTAAAAGAACGGACGGTGGAATTACAATTGATGCCGAGGATATCGGTAAACTTTTGGTGAGTACGCATTTTCTTGGATGCATGATCCTAGGTCCCTAGGAGATAATGTTCCTCCTCCTATCTCGGGTCATCTACACAGGGCACGTCCGTTTGATTGGAGAGCTGCAAGAACCATATTCACTTCCGATAAAGTTAAATGGGCGATCGATTTATTTAGTCCATTCAAATCCCCGAGATACTGACGGAATATTCCCTCCCTTCTCCAAAAAGTGCAGGAAGCACTGACTTCATATCTCACGAGACTCCTCTACTTCCCCTGGTGAGTGACATTGTATCGGCAATGGAGGCGAAAGAAACTGCATCGGCATTGAGGGTGGCTTTGACAATACATACTTCGTTCACTGCTATCGACAGCGCATTAAAGGCCAAAGGAGCGGACGTCACCACCACGAAATGGTTGGGACAAATGCTCTCATTGGAGACTGCCTCCTAGCGGCTAGTATCACAAGGAGGTGTTCTATCGCCACTCCTGTGGTGTATAGTGGTGAACAGTTTGCTTTGGGAACTTACATCACGGGGCTTCTCCACTCAAGGACACTCCATTGATCTGGTGATCTTGGCTAGGAACAAGTTCGAGGAGGTCTTATCAGACATCCTTCAATCAGCATTATGCATAGTACAGGAATGGCGCAACGAAAATGGCCTTCGAGTTAACCCTTTCAAGGCAGTTGTAGTCCCTTTTACTAAGAAAAGATACCTCAGACAAATCAGATGTCTCCTCATGTGCAATCTATCCATACCCTTGGCAGACAATTCCAAGTATCTCGGGGTCATTCTTTAAAGAATAAAGAACTGCTCTCGTCAGAGTATCTGAAAGTAGTATCAGACAAAACCACTAAAGCTCTGTGGATATGCAGATAATATGTAGGCAAGACGTGAAAAATCAAATCCTCTGTCGTCCTCTGGATTTACAAGGCGATCGTTAGACCCATGCTAGAATGTGGTACAGTTCTATGGTGAGAGAGCCTATATGGTAGTAACTGGCAGATCTACAGTAGGTAAAATTCAGAGACTCGCTTGTATCATGTCTACCGGAGTCACGCACTCTTGCCCTTCTGTGGCGCTAGAGGTACTGCTAGATCTTCCACCATTGTATGTACCCGTGATAGCACAAGCAAAACTGACGATCCTTAGATTGAAGGCTTGCGATGCCCTCACTTAGCTGAATCCGGAACAGGAAAGTTGGCTCAGTGGGAGCTGCATGACCAGTATGCCATCGGACCATCTCGTGAAAGAACTATCCAGCAACAAGCTTTTCAACACTACAATCTGGAGCAGAGAAAACTCGTTGGAGCAATATTTCACTCTCCTTCCCGGTACTGTCAATTGGTTCACGGATGGATCAGAGACGGCTAATAGGGTATTTCTATACCTATGGTTAGGTTCGCCACAGTATTCCAGGTAGAAGTACATACCATCGAGTCGTGTGCGGAGCTTTGCCCGAAAATCGAATTCCGTAGCTAGAATATAGCTATATTTACTGATAGCTAGACAGCCATCCTGGCGCTAAGCAATTGGTTTGTCTCGTCCAAGCTAGTGCGTGGCTGCCAGAACACCTTAAACAAGTTGGCTCCTCAAACATGGTAACGTTATACTGGGTTCTTGGCCACGACGGCATTTCTGGGAATGAACAGGCTGATGAGCTGGCCAGGATGGCCACGGACACGCCATTTTGTGAACTTGAGCCCTTTTGCGGGATTCCGCTAAGTTCCGGTGGTAAATGCATCTGAGACTGGGAGCGTGCTGAGGCCACCGTCTGGGACTATCTTCCAGGCCTGAGGCAAACCCAGATGTTCATATCTGATTATTCGCGTAACAGGACATATGAACTTTTAAAAATGAGCCGTAACAGGGTAAGAAGCATGTGTGGCCTTTTAACTGGATATTCTGGCCTAAGAGGTCACTTAAAAATCATGGGTATAGTAATCGACGCCAGCTGTCGTTTCTGCTAGGGCGATGATGAAACGTCACTGCACATTCCTTGCAAATGTGAGACATTTGCCTAACGTCGCCAAGTACACCTTGGCATCGCCTTCCCTGAAGTTGTTGTTGTAGCAACGGTCAGAATTCAGTGTGTTGGTATGTACATGCCTACGGTTCGTCGTCATCCCCGGTGTCGAGGGATAAAAAAATTATCCACCTCTATTGGCTTCTCCCACAGCTATCTGGGAGCCAGGTGTGTGGGTGCAGCTGGGCAGTGAAAGATATGGTCCACGTCGGGAGAAGATCCATTACAAGCAGGACAGATGTTTGAGACGCCCTGGTGGATGCGGGATAGGTAGGAGTTCAATCGTGAGCACCAGCCTGACCGAAGTTGGACGAGTGTCGATTTCGTTGCTCCCGGAAGTCTTTCCTCTTCCGGAGATATTGTTGGTGGTAACTCGTATGGCTGAGAAAATTGAATTTGGACCTAACCCGCAATTGATTGAAGAACGTCCTCCTGATGTATCGCTGCGATGGTTGACCTGTGTGCGCCCCTATCAAGGGGTACCCTTTTGTACCTCTGGACTTCTCTTTCTAGGTTCCTCAAGTCGCGCCTAACATGTCTGGGCAGCGGCGTCCTGTCCATGAGGTTGGAGTTTGGGTCATCACTTCGGTAGCAACCACCAGGTATTGCTCAGCAAGAAGCTGGCTGCGGTACCTTATCATCCTGGTTTCCTGATGTAGATGGTCCTGGGGTGACATCAGGAAACAGCCTGTGATAGTACGGAGAGCGGCATTTTGGCACGCTTGAATCCTTTTCCACTGTGTATCACAGAGATACTGTGACCACACAGGAGCCGCTTAGTTGGCCACTGATCTTCCGACTGCTTTGTACGTGATCAGTAGGTAGAAACGGCTGCCGCAGGAACGCCTTCCCTAAAGCTTCGATCCCGCTCACAATTTTAAGCAAATTCATTATAAAATAAACCGTTTGGCCTTGGTGCTAGCGGGCCGTTTGGCGCCCGCAGTCCCCATCTCAATCTAATCTACTTACATTTGCAATTTTCTCCTGGCTTTCGGTAAACTTTTCTCATCATCCCTAAGAACAAATTTCCGAATTCCAATCATGAAATTTTTCACATATTCATCGTAGTCCATTGCGGATATATCGCAAGAAAACTTGTCGTCATCCCCCGTCGCTTGCATCTCTTTAATCAGTTGCCTCTGATTCTTGTTCTCGAAAATCCATTCGTGAAGGACGAAAAATTTACCTGAAATAACGAACAAAAAAAAATTAAACTCATTTCCCAATCAATTTCAATTTCGTATTACCAATTTCGCATGACTCATGCAGTTTTCTCGCCATTTTCATCATAATCGGCTTGGATCCTTGCAATCTGAGTACACCATCGAAAATATAAGCCGGTAACATATGGTAGAAGGTTTCATAGAACGTATGAATCCATCGATTTGTTGTATAGTTAAAATGCGGATAGAGCGCAGTGTACTTCGAGGGGTAAACTCGTGCCCATTTTTGTGTGAGAAAGCCCAGCTCTTGCCAGTAGATTGTTCTTAATTGCCCGGACGTGCAGTTGTAAACGTTTGTTTTCTGATCACTACAAATAGCCAAGGCTTAACTTAAAAGCCACAAATCAGAGGAGGTATAAAATGTGTGTGTACGTACTTATTTACAAATCCTCTCCAGGCAGCTCCCAGCATTGTATTCACAACAATATCGACCGGAATTATGTCGCACACTAGATCGCCATTGCCTAATATACTTTTGATTGTACCGCGACCGATTTCCATCATGATTCCTGTGATCCCTTGAATATTGTCCACCCAACCGGGACACGGTTCGTTCAACGCTCCCGTGATAATCGATGGTCTCACTATTGATACCGGAAATCTTCCGCTGTATTCGGAGACGATGATTTCGGCTATGGATTTCGTCAGAGTGTACGTGTTCGGATGAGGCCCCTGCGAAAAGACTTAAGGACTGTGATAGACTCTATGCAGGAGACTCGACATACCTTTATATTGTTCCAAATGGCATCAAGGAATTTCTCTGGTAAAATATCCACACATTTCATGAAGCAGTCCTTATCAAGTGGTGAACTGGATGGGTAGACAACCTCGTCGACATTTCGTTGTCCTGGATTGCAATATGCAGTTGAAACGTGAACGAAACTCTGAAATGGCAGAATAATTATGAGGTCTAGTCCTGTCCTGAGGGCTATTTTAAAAATCGGGACAATATCGCTGTACGGAAAGTAGAGTATAAGAGTTTGTCGAAAAGTGCTGAATGTACTCTAAGTGTCACCATACACTGTCGAACTCGAACTCGAGCACGAACCTAGTACAAGTGGACCGGTTTTCTTCACACCTATGTGAAGTGTGTATGTGTGTCAGAGGATATTTGTACCAGGTTCGAGTTCGAGATCGACAGTGTATGGTGACACTAATACGTAACTCGTTTTTTTATACCCTTCACGAATGTGATAGGGTATATCAACTTTGTCATGAAGTTTGCAACGCACAAAAGGAAGCATTTCCGACCATATAAACTATATATAGGTATATTCTTGGTCAATATGATGAGACAAGTCGATTAAGCTTTGTCCGTCTGTCTGTCTGGTTCTATGCAAACTAGTCCCTCAATTTTAAAGCTATCGAGCTAAAATTTTGTACAAAGCCTTCTCTCTATTGCACGCTGTAAATATGTTGTTATTTTAAACAACTCACTGTGTACTTGATTTCAGTACCTTCAACTTCGCCATTTGCGTGCACATTTCCATCAATCTCCAGGTTCCATAGGCATTAAGGTTTCCTGCATACTTTAAGGGTTCGTTAAATTTAACGGTAGCGGCGCTATGAAACACTACCGTCACATTATTCAAAATCGCTTCATAGTCTGCTTCATTCAGACCTAAAGTAGACAGCAAGATAAAAAATCGTCTTCGAATTTCCGAAATTAATCTCACGAATACTTACCAAGTTTCGGTTGAGCAACATCGCCTGACACGCACACCAATTTCTGGAAGGCTTCCGGGTTACTTGTCATGAGATTCTTAAAAATTTCATGATTCAAAAAATTCTTGTAACGAACACTGCTTTGAACTCCTCTTTTGGGTCGTATGTTGACGTAAATTGTGTTGAGGTCGGTACATGTTCGTAGGAGTTTCTCGATGAGAACTTTTCCAACGAAGCCCGTGGCTCCTAAAAACAAATAGGGGGAATTAGGTGCACGGATAAAGTCATTGTCGACTGAAAAATCTAACCTGTTATGAAAATGACCGCATTCTTGTAAAATTCGGAAATACTAGAGGCAGCCGTAGAAGCATTAGCACAGGTAGATGTCGTACAGGTAGTCATGATGATCATTTAGATGTAAATATTGGAGGAAATTGACTTTGCCTGCCACGTTCTGTATTTTATCTGTGAATGAAACTGTCAATGAAATCTGATGGGTTGAACAAAGTTTATTAAGTGCTGATGAATTGAAAAATATTCCGCAAATAGCCAGAGTTGATACCAGCCCACCATCTAAACGGGAAGTAACTGTGGCTGTTAAATCGATGGAAGCGGGTAAAGCCTCGGGGATAGATGGATTTCCGGTGGAACTCTGTAAGGCGGATATCAACGCTACTGCGGATATTCTTCTCCCCCTTATTCAAGAGTGTTGGGAAACCGAAACTCTCCCTAAAGAATGGAAGAAGGGCGTCATTATTAAGATCCCGAAGAAAGGTGAAAGAAAGGATTGTAAGAATCGGCGTGGAATTTGCCTCCTCCCCGCAGTCTCCAAACTGATGGCAAAAATAGTCTTAAACCGCATCAAGCATACAGTTGACCGCACACTGAACGATGAACAGGCTGGTTTTCGCAAGGGCTTTTCATCTAGCGACCACATCAAAACCTTTCGAATTATTATTGAACAATCCGCAGAGTGGAGATCCCCGTTACATCTCATGTTCATCGATTTCGAGAAGGCGTTTGACAGCGTTGATCAGGAATATATCTGGAGGGCTTTACATAGGAGAGGTATACCAGATAAAATCATATCCACCATCAAGCAGTCCTATAGCGGAGCCCAATGTCACGTCTTACACAAGGGTAAGCTTTCAGATCCCTTCGAAGTACATAACAGAGTGAGACAAGCCTGCATTTTGTCACCTACATATATTGTTTTTGATTGCCATTAAGGGTACAGTCTGCAGTGCGCTTCATGGACACCAGAGCAAAGGTATCAGATGGTACCTGTTTGAATACCTTCAACACCTGGATTACGCTGATGATATTTATCTTCTTTCAAATAGATCGGATCATCTACTTCAAATGACGGATGCCCTGCACCGCGAAAGTGGCAATGCGAGGCTTAAAATCAATGCTGCCAAAACTAAGTACTTGAGCTTGGATCCAGGAAGACAGAGCGAAATTTGTGTTTCGGGGCAGACGGTGGAAAAGTGGACTATTTTTGCTACCTCGGAAGCGTAGTTACAGCAGATGGTGGAGGTGCTGATGTACTGTCTCGGATCAATAAGGCTCGGGCAGATTTATTCAGTTTGACTCCTTTCAGGCAAAACAACATCTCCAGACGTACCAAACTCAGGATCTTCGAAACAAATGTAAAATCTGTGCTTCTTTATGGGTGTTCAACTTGGAAGGTGAACAAGGCGATAACAACTAGATTCACTTTCGTGAACCAGTTTCTACGGCGCATCCTACACATACGCTGGCCGAAGGTCATTTCTAGCGACGATCTCCTGTTCATTACTGGCCAGGACAGGATAGACACCTCCATAAAAAGGCAAAAGTGGCAATGAATAGGTCAGGCACTTCAAAAAGGGCGGGAAAACATTGTTAAACAGGCCCTCGATTGGAACTCACAGGGAACTGATGCAAGTCGCCGCGTTGGACGACCTAGAAACACCTGGAGAAGATCAGTTGGGATGGAGGATAAGTCAATAGGTAAATCGTGGAGTCAGTTGAAGGCGATGGCGATGAACAGGACGAGGTGGAAAGTTGACGTGGTTAATACCTTATGCCCCACAAGGGGTTAACAGGATCCAGAGAGAGAGATGAATTGACGTATTATTAAGTTTGAAGCCAGGGGCATACCCAGGTGGCGGTATGATGAGGTGTTCCATGTGGCCCAGTTAACGTTTCGTTGGCATAAACTGGTTTCGGAGAATGCAGTTGCCAGCATGCACCTCCTGCACTGTACAGATGGCTTAAAGACTTAAATGTAAATAAGACTCTCGCACTTCAAGCAAGCGATTAGTTCAATACTCTGGGGCTCAGTTGAGGTCAAACTCCAAGCACTAGCACTAACAATTTGACGTTTGATCGCTTTTTGCACTAGCTGGTACGACTAATAAACTCACAAAATGATAACAAAATTGGACGGCTAAAATGACACTTCGATATTCTAGTAATGTCAATCGACAATCTACAATCGACAATTACAAACGGATCTGGTATTCTAGATGGTTATTTCAAAAAATGGAAAATAAAAATTAACACGGACAAGCCGGAAGCAATTCTCTTCACAAGAAAACGAAAAACCAGCGAGATTCCCAATCAGTCTTCGCTATTAGGAATTAATACAATCAACTGGAATCCAGAATTAGGAGTTTTTCTCGATAAGAAATTAACTTTCAAAGCAAACACGTATGCTTTATTGAAAAAATCAAATACCTTAATCAAATCACTTTATCCTTTAGAAAATCACCTTTGTCGGCCGATAATAAAATTTTGCTATTTAGAAGTATAGTTCAACCGGTGTTACTATTGTATATGCAGCCGCTGCCTGGGGATCATGCGCTGTGTCCCACATTAAAAAACTCCAAATTAAACAAAACATAATTCTAAAGCTAATACTGGATCTACCATTTTATTTTTCGACATCAACACTTTCAAAGGTATCTTTAATATATTCTAAAATTATACATAACTTAATTACACAAACAACAAGGGTATGTTGTTTGTGCAATGTGTGCAAGTTAACCCGGATAACACCCAATTAACCTACAGCGCAGTACAAAAAACAAGCCTACTGCATCTGTGATCCGAATTAATTTCGGCATTCCATTGCAATAACACAGATGGTAGACACAACTGATTCCTGACTTACTTTTGTAACCAACAAACTTGGAGTTGAATGATCTGTGTACAGGTGCGTGATCCAATTATTACACTCCCGGCCACTTGAATAGGACAAAGAATTGTTTTATTCAAAATCTCTAGTACCTACGGTCAGACAGAAAAACTTGGTATACGTTATGAAAGGCTACTTTGTTGATCAAACTTCTTGAGAACAATTTGGGAGCTTTGATTAATAACAGTTATATTTCGTTAAAATTCTGTTGATGCACTAAGTCGGCGTACGGGGTAGATGCCAATTTACGAATTAATAACGTAAATAAAATAAATAACTGGCGCAACAGACCAATTTGAACCATGGCCTCGAGATGAGTTAGCATCATCTCATTTTTCTAGATCGTGACGGTCTTGTGCAGAGGTGTGCGATCAGCAACACGCTCAACAGAGTTATTTACCCCGTAAATGGGTACTCATTTAACAGCTGAGTGGGCTCATAGTCCGACACGTAAATCCCCTTTTTTATCGAAAACTACCGCATTCAGTATAGGAATCGAACCGGGGGCCAGTGCGTAGAAGGCGAGCGTGCTAACCGTTGCGCCATCCGGACTACCAATTACGACGAATTAATACGCAGGCGAAAATGGCAGTGGATAGGTCACACATTGCGGAAGAGTGATAACTGCATTGCTTTGCATGCCATGAAATGGAACCCCATTTTCAACCAGCCGACCAAGAGGGGGTCCTAAAATCACAAGGAGTCGATCTGTGGCAAAGAAGTGTAAGGCACTGGGTGAGTCTTTTGGGGAGTTGCGCCCCATTGCCCAGAACAGAGTACGATGGCGTGCAGTAGTAGTTGACGCGCTATGCCCCACTGGGGGTTAAGGCAAAGTGGTAGTACTAATAAATTTTACGTTTAAAATTGGCCCACATGAATAGGGACACTAGGAAAATTCTGCTTTTACAAAAAAAGTACACTTATAGTATGGAGTTCTAGCTGCTTTTTGTCCTCAAACTGCACTCTTCCTTCGACCTTTTTTTGAGAAAGTCACCCCCAAGCATGTTTCATAATATTTAAGTGTGGGGGCACGGGGGTCGTGTCATAAAATCCATATTTTGAGCTTGGGTTCACATTTTTATCAGTCGTGTTGTATGAATGGGATCATAATTCCGCTGAATTGCGGAAAAATCGTTCAATACTATACGGCAAATAGTATTGTACGATCTATTCGCCATTTTGTACGCAGGACCTAGGACGAAACCCCCAAAAGCCTGACGCAATTTGCTCTCCTGTGAGCACTTTTCAAAAAAACGGAATTTCTTCGGAAATACCATTTATACTTCTATACTACAATACTTTGATCGTTGATCCTCGTTGATCCTCGAAATTCGAAAATGTATAATCGGAACCGGTCGCGGTTCTGAAAGCCCTCTGATCTGGATCGAGAATCTGACGTTTTCGATTTCTCCTCCGGTAAAATATGTACCGAGAACTGTCAATTTTTGTATCAGAATACTTTTCAGACCAAAAAATTGACAGCTGCCAGTACATATTTGACCGGAGGGGAAATCATGTGAAGGAGAAATCGAAAAAGTCAGGTTCTCGATCCTGATCAGAGGTCTTTCAGAACCGCGACCAACGCATCTAAGATTGCGCCATATGTTTTTGAATGGGGTACAATTGGACATAAAGGATGTCGTTATGTCATATATGTAGTATGTTTGTATATTACACGATTCCTGACCTTGCAGACCTTTAAATGGGAAGAAACAGTTTACGTTGAAAAGTCGAATACTTTCATAAATTGCGAAATTCTGCATGAAAAATTATAATTTTTGTGCTTTGGCTTTACATTTATAGGGTAATAATTAGTCGAAATTAAGTAATTATGGCGAAAGAATGTAACCACAATTTGAACGCAATAGAACAGGGATATTTTTGATGTAACAAAATTAATATGTTACGAGTATGTAGGTGAAAATTCGAAAGAAAAAAATGAATTAAGTTTTAGAATTTTTAAGAGGTTAAAGGAACATTTTTACTTTTGACAGCTATAGTTCATCCTATTTTCATGGGCTGAATTTCTTATTTTAGGATGAATTATAGACCGCATGGCAGCTATATGCGGTCTTATTGCATCATTCTACGTGCCGTAAGATGAGTTACAGCATGTGTGGTTGGCGATTTTTAAAGCATAAAATGGCTGCAGCAAATAAAGGTTTAAAAAATTCTAAAATGACTTTTTAGGGTTGTGTAGTAAAAACAAAACCCTTATGAAATCGGTTCAATGTCTGTCCGTCCGTCTGTCCATAGAATATCTCACGAACGGCTGAAGTTACATACATAAATTTTTGTAGGAATGTGTAGAATTATTATAATTCGCCGGAGAAAGCGATGCGTCGTAATAGGCTCACTTTAAGGGGAGATTCCCATAGAAGAGAAATGAAAGTCAACATTTTTTTTTATCTGGTGTAGGCAAGTGGGGTATCATGAGAAAGGTACCACCATTTTCACGCCCACTTAGAGGCGAAATTAATGTCAAATTTTGTATCGGCTGGTATTGGCAGGGTGGGTGTCGTCAAAAAGGTAATGTTGTGTACATTCCATTTTTGGTACATTCTTTAATTTTAAGAAGAAAGAGGAGCAATCATGGGTAAGACATTTTAACTATGGTGTTTTTATCTATCTGAGTGGTACCAAGAAGAGCCAGGAGCCGATACTTACATACCAAAATAAGCGCTTGCTACAAAACCCTCGGATTGCGGGCGTAGCCCTCTATATTCCGGTTTAATTTAATATTTTTGCCGAGAAGTGAGTGATAAACAACGTGGTAAAGAGCTTGTCCGGTCAAACTGGGCCACCTTGCTTTTTAACATGCAATTGGACGGAACAGGCCTTTTCGGGAAAGGAATTCCATCTAGAAGAATCTTATCTGTGGAGATGATTACTGGCTCCTGGATGCAGATCGTCATTAAATTGCTTCTTAGAAGAAATACGAATGAGAATCTTTAGCTCCATTAATTTCCATACGAAGATTACAAATAATTTGATGTTTAAACAAAAAGACGTCGATGATTTTGCATCAAGTCAACTTGGAGCAGAATATCAAATTCATATTTTTGCCTTCGAACACCACCTCCTATGGACCAGGAAGTATTTGCTTCTTTTAAGGCTTACTACTTAAGGTAGCCATTCAATAGCGTACGGAACCATTTTTCGGTCGCGTCGAATCATCTCACTTTTAAAGGAAAAAATACGACCAAAAAATATTCGGCTCGGTAGTGTCACCTGGACCTTTACATTGGACGTTTAGACAACTTATAACCGGAATTTATATAGGAGATAACTTTAATGACAATTCGAAGCTTTTACCGATATCAATGCACTGAAAGTGGTCGAGAAAATTCATAAGCCTTGAAAAGGAAGTAAAAACATCCAATATACATAAGTGGAGACTGGAAAAATTTCTTTGCTGAATGCGTAAATAGGTAAATAAATCCGACAGAGTCACCCGACACCGTTGAAACAGATGATTGGGTTTGGTTCATCATATTGGATTTACCGAAGTCGCACGATGGAAAAATTTCCGCAGAAAAACTAATCCAACTTCTAAAAAATTTTGACGAAATTGAAACTGAAGTGAAAGTCGGGTAAACTGAAAAAAATATTTCCAATGCAGCGGATATAGATCCATACTTTTCAGGATCGTCCCCCAGGCAAAACTTCGTTACTTGCTACCATAGGCGTTTCAAATGACGCAGACTAAATTTTATGTATTTTTGTTTTCTGCGATTAACACTGCACATGTGCATTTGTGTAGTATTTTACATCACAATATTTCTATTTACTGGTAAATAGTTTGTCATAAATAATATTAGGCGTGTTTTTTTGTACTGCGGTGGAGGTTAATTGGGGGTTATCCGGGTTAACTTGCACACATTGCACAAACAACATACGCTTGTTGTTTGTGGATATTAAGTTCTGCTATCTGACCGTAGGTGGCGTAGGTCCCTATTCAAGTGGGCGGGAGTGTACCACCGCCCGATGGTGCAGCACCGTTTAGAAAGAGGAACCGAAATGCGTGAAAATACGCGCTTGAGACCAAAATACCGAAATTTCCGTTTGGTAATGACTAACTGGGTTGAAGCTGCCCGGACGCCTGACGATGACCAAACGTGGCTCCTGCTGTGGCTGGTCGACGACGATCCTTGGTCCAGAGCTCTCCTTGACTGTCTTCGCTAAGTGCGGATTTTTCTTTCCCCAATTCCAGGGCACGTCACAGTTACTACGATCACGGCTACTCTTTATTCAACTTTTATAACCAAAAAAAAAAAAAACTCGATAGATTGACGATTAACACACTTGCATCAAATTTGCACCAGATATTCTCACGACCATTTGCCATTAGCTTTCTGCACCGACTGCTCGGAAAACAGATTCCAATAGCTGGAATATATACACGCTTCTACGGCAGCCGACTTCCCAGCAAGACATTTATTTGTCTTCGATCCAGGATCGATCAAGTTTCGATTCTTGTCTGACTGGGTTGTTCATCGCAACGGCCAAGAGCTGATACGCCATTCAACGCCAGAAGGCGTTGCTACTACAACAACAACAAAAACGGAACCCCCCACCGAATATGTACTTGTTTTTGCCGTTTTCTTTCCTCGTTGCTCTAAATTTAAATTCGATCGAGCAGTGCTATTATTCTATAATTCAACAAAAACATTTGCAGCAGTTGCACAAATTCAAATTCGCAGATATATCGCAACATTCAACAGAGCATGGTGAGCAGAGCATAGTCAAGTGGTTACAGACTCAAGGCCATGATATGTTCTTCTCCATCCCCATATTCCAAATTTGTTTTCAACTCCATAGCCATTGCTGGATCTGGTGATATCCTCAGGGTGTGCTGTTGTGCTCCAGCTGCAGATGGTGGTAAAGCATCAATGTTTGAACTGTAAGGTTGATTTCTTGTACGAAAGTTTAACGAACTATATTCTGGTCTGGTAGTGTTGCTTCCACCGGCAGATCGAGGGCAGCACCTGATGAGTAATGATCTTTCGGTGGTACCAAGCCAGAGGCCGAGGGTTCCATTACACCCGGACGCCGATGCAAGCGCGAGGGCATCTGAGCCGTCCGCCAACCATTCCATCCCTATCGCCCCATTTTCATTAATATTCCGTATTTTGTTTGTGTTGTCTTCCCAGGCCTATGAATTTCTGTTAAAACGATAAGAACAGGGGCAATGAGCGGCGAAAACCCCTCCCACGTCTCCCTACAGCAAGCATAGGCCGCTGCTTACCTCGTTGAGGGGCCTTTTCTCTTCACCAGATGGCACTGCTCTACCTTCACGGTCATTATGGCAACCGGATTGCCGGAGTAAGCTTTGGATATCCGACGGCGGATTGTTGAAAGAAAAAAGCTGAAGGTTCGTTTGGCTGCAGCATCAGACGACAATCGAAGCAGAATCGAACTCCTTTACCGTCATATAGCTCAATAAGTTCAGCGTAGTGTGAGGCGCGATAAAAGAGTTTATGCGAATTCTTTTCTAGCCTCAGCAGAAGAAGCCGCAAGAAGTAACAACTTAAAAGCCGTATACGGTGTTATCAAGGAGTTTACAGATGGTTGTAACTCCTGCCAACATCCGGTGGAGGGTAGTAGTCGTAAGCTACTTATCTTGGAAGAAGATAAAATGAGGCGGTGCGGTGGAAAGAACACTTCGCAGCGGTCTTGAACCGTGTAACCTCTGGTGAAGTTCCCCCTCATATAGGTAATTTAGCTAACCATCGAAATGTTCATATACAGTCCACTGCCCCGACTAAAGAGGAAATAGTCCCTGCAATTATTTCACTAAAATGAGGACAGGCGGGAATCGACGATATCCCTGCCGAAGTTTATCAAGCAGCGCCAAGTGTAACTACCGATTTGCTGTACCCACTTGTTGATACTCGTAAAGCGTGAAATACAGAGGCCTTTCCCAATAAGTTGAAGGAAGGTTCGATCATCAAACTTTCGAAGAAGAGTAGCCTCACGGACTGTAATAATTAGAGAGGCATTTGTGCTTCCTGTCGTCCTGGAAAGACTAAAAGCTGACTTAGAAAGCCCAATTCATGAAGAGCAAGCAGACTTTCGATCCGGTTTCTCCTGTATCGATCACATTAACACCATGCGAATCATCATCGAGCAATGCGCTGAGTACGATTCTCCGCTTCACATGCTTTTCATCGATTTCGAGAAAGCTTTCAATAGTGTGCACCTGGATTTTATATGGGCTGCCGTGCGCAGAAGAGGTATAGAGATAGTCTTCAGGTGTTCCGTCCAGAGAAGTTTCCTATCGAAGGTAACACCCAGGTATTTTATGGAACTTGAGAGTTGTACATGGTAAGATCGTGAATTTCGTTTTCTTGTGAAGGGTACAACAGCTGCATTGGAGGGATTAACTCGAAGGCCATTTTCATCATACCATATTTTTACTACATTTAAAGCTATTTGAGGGATATCTATTAAGACTTCCTTGAATTTTCCCTTAACAGTGATTACTAGATCGTCAACATATCATTGTGTTGAATAACCCATGGCGGTGAGTTTCCACATCAAGCTGTCTACTACGGTGCACTATAGAATAGAAGAAAGTGCGCCTCCTTGTGGGCAGCCTGGAGTGACGTTTACTGTTAAAGTAGAGTCCCCAATCTCGGTGATAACCCATCTGGATGATAATCTCCTTTTGACCCAGGTTGTGGTGGTAACGTCAGCTCTTAGCATAGAGTCAATACACGCCATAGAAGCATGTGCTCTGCTTTGCAGGGCTGCTGCTGATTGTCAGGCAGCTATCAAGGCGCTAACTATAATTATTGTGCCGTCACTTCAAAACTAGTATAGAGCTGCCGGCAAGCACTCCAAGAACTAGGATACTCAAACACAGTGACGCTATATTGGGTTCCGGGGCATGTCTACACAGCTGGTAATGAACAAGCCAGGTTGGTGAACAAGCCAGGTTGGTATCCAGGGCCGGTCAAAGTCTAACTTAAGGCGCAGGCAATGAACATATTGGCGTCCCCATCTCCTCACATTTCATCAAAACGATTCTTTATATAAACTAGTATAATGCATTGTTTTTTTTTTCATATATGTACCAGGACAAGTACGCAAAAGTCGTAGGATCCTACTTTTTTGCTGATTTGTACAATCTACAGAATATTAATGATGATTGGCTCCATCTTTTGGTTGTCAGATCTGGCTGGTTTGAGGATTGAAAGGGGCTAATGTATGCTGAATCTAGTGGGTATCACAATGAACCCAGCGGTGGTGTATGTGCACCTTACACTTCTTTGGCAAGGCCGCACGTCCAACTTAACCTAATCTAGCCTAATGTAAAAGGCCAAAACTAGACAATTTTCAGGATCAAATAGGTGTACCTATATAGCATTTCCAGGTTAAGTATCTAAAATTCAGAGACAAATAGATATCTTTCCGGATCGAATAAACCATTTTCAGATAAAATAGGTAACTTTCCGGATTAAATAGACAACTTTCCGAATCAAATAGATAACTTTCCGGATCAAATAAATAAATTTTTAAATCAAATAAATAAATTTCGCAATCAAATATTTAATTTGCCTAGTCAAATAACTTAATTGCCAATTGAAATTAATAAATATCCGGAGGATTAATAAATGCCGCCGTATTCACCAATGTTAAACCCTTTGATGTCTAGTTTACCCGATCTCTTATTAATGATCGTAGTACCAACGTTGATCTTTATATTTAATTTCTTAATGGCAACACAAGAATTTCATTCGCTTTAATTTCAACCATTTCATTCTACAGTTTCTTGAGGCGACATCCACATTGCTTTCGTTCCAGCGACTTACAATCGGTGATGGTATAATGTTTGAAGAACATTCAAAAACATGTCTTGGAAATTGTATATTTATTTGCGAAATAAATTATTTGATGTATGAATTAATTTCTTTAGACGATTTCGTTGATTTGGGAGTTTGCATTTTGATTTGAAAATTTATTTATTTGATTAGGATATTTATTTATTTAATTCGGAATTTTTTTTATTTGATTCGGAGTTTTGTTTATTTGGTCCGGAAAGCTATATATTCAAGCTAGAACGTTATTTTTATACCCTTCACGGATGTGATAGGGTATATTAAAATAACTTTGTCATGAAGTTTGCAACGCACAGAAGGAAGCATCTCCGACCATATAAACTATATATATTCTTGGTCAGTATGATGAGACGAGTCGATTAAGCTATGTCCGTCTGTCCGTCCGTCTGTCCGTCTGTTTCTATGCAAACTAGTCCCTCAGCTTTGAAGCTATCAAGCTGAAATTTTGTACAAAGCCTTCTTCTTATTGCACGCAGTATATATGTCGGAACCAACGGAATCGGACCACTACGTCATATAGCTGCCATAGGAACGACCGGTCCAAAAATTCGCCTTTGTGAGAAAAACTTTTTTACTTCTAAAGATATCTTTTTCAAATTTCACAGGAATCAATAGTATCTATAGCTAAATCATATTCACAAATTTGGTTGAAATCGGACCACTACGTCATACAGCTGCCATAGGAACGACTGGTCCAAAAATTCGCCTTTGTGAGAAAAACTTTTTTATTTCAAAAGATTTCGTTTTCAGATTTCACACTAATCAATAGTATCTTTATATAAATCACATTCCTGGATTTGGTTGAAATCGGACCACTACGGCATATAGCTGCCATAGGAACGACCGGTCCAAAAATGCGTTGTTTTTTTTTTGTTTCGGTAATGTCTTTATTTGATCTGGAAAGTTATATATTTGATCCGGAAATTTATTTATTTGTCTGACGTACTTGACCTGGAAATGCTATATACGAAATCATTGGTGCATTTTAAACAAGCGCCACTCCTGTTCAAGCGGCTTCGGTTTGTACTAATACGGGTATCGACACCGCTTGGCGAAAAGTGGTTATGAGAGTGCCACTTTTGTCTGGACGGTTCTGTTGGGCACTAATTACCGTCGATAGCGGTCGCTGCAGACGATCTAACCAAATGGTTGGCGATCACTACGAAACCACGTCAACTTTATAGTACGTGCGGAAATAGATCTTCTCATTTCCACCGTTCTATTGAAATTTACGTGGTTGGGTGGTGGTCGCGAACCATTTGGTTCGACGTGTCTGTCGAGCGTAAGTCGCTCTCACTGGAGAATGAATCACTTTGGATAGGATAAATCGCCGAATATTTATAACTAAATGGAGTTTATTAAATTCAGCTCCAAATTGATAAAATTCAATCTCAAACTTAGTATTCCACTTCTCGCCCTTTTCGGCATCCTTTGAGGGTCGGCGCCCCATGCGTTCGCCTCTTTCGCCTTAGTCTTTGACCGACCCTGTTGGCATCGTCCACACCTCTTCATGGACCAGAACAGTTCTATTCCCCTGTGCAACGTAAAAAGATGTATTAAAGTACAGGAGAGAACCGAGGCCGCAGCGTATTAGGACGGCCTTCCGGGTCCGAGACAGAAAAAGCTGTTTATTGCTAGATACTCACAAAAACGAGCTTCAACACTACTTAGCATGAATGGACTTAAGGTCAGAAACATTTGCAGACTTCTTTCAGTTCACTCATACTTGAGACATCATTTAGCAACATTGGGTTTGGTACCAGATTCAACCTGTCGTTTCTTTCGTGAAGAAGACGAGACTTCGCAACATATTCATATTATTCATATAGAATGTTTTGGGTGTGCTTTTCTTGAGCCAGATGAAGTTTTTGCACTATAAATTAAAGATTTACATATTTCACTTCATTAGTCCGACTGGTTTGATTGAGAGGCATAGTCATAGCTGTAAGCAGACATAGGGCTACAGCACAATAGACCACCAGGTCACAGTGCTAGTGGGCCAGCCCACGGTGTATCTCCAATCTATCTATCTGAAAAAATATTATAATATTTCTTATAATTAAAAACAAATTGCAGCCACTTCCTATTTCAATAATTGTTACGCAACATCACGACGAAAAATGAGTCTGGCACAAATCACGATTAGATGAATACCCGTTTCATAGGAGCTTACCACTTCGTCTCTACTGCCGATCCTAAGATACAAGTAGGTACCTTGAGTCTTGAGCAGACAGCAGCGAGATAATTGCAAAGATACTTTAACGCCACTGAAAGCATCTTATGCATAAGAAACTAACTGCACTTGCATTAGGCCGTTAAGATGTGAAAGTAATCCAACCAGTATATTACACCGATATTTGATGCTGATGGGTTCTTTGACTGCGACACTCAGCTTAAATGGAGAAATGCGTAAGCCAGGAATTTTTGTATTTATTTATTTTGTGATTTTTCTAATTAATTTGACCAGGGAAGAAAACACAAGCATTTACACACTTTGAGGATATTGTCCATCCACTTACAGTCCTCACTCGTATCTTAATTCCAAAAGATCAAAGGTTAACTCGATTGGGATAAACAACAATTCTTTTTGCACTTTTGAACACATCACAATACTCGGAAAGGATCACAAAATTATACTGGGCATTACTTCGTTTGATTTCCAATTAACCACTAACAGCATCGCGATCTAAAACAACACGTCCGTTACTACCGCTTACTGGATGCCTACTAGATACTAGGTAAAGCGGTAACTATCTTAAATGTTGGAAATTAATAGGACTTTGGTGAAGCCAGGTTCACCACCAGGTTTCATATAGGTAATACGTCGCCAATATAGACACTCATAGTCCCCATTCATGTTAACGTTCAAGCTAGTCAGACAGGGCGATAAATCGCTCAACACTAGTTTCACCAAAATGAAAATTGCACATTGATGCTAATCGGGAAAGTCGCGCTAAAATACTACGTCATAGTTTATGGATTTTCCTCAAGCAGACAAGCAATGCAAGTGGATGGTCGTGTGGCATGGCATCTAATGCCTGCTACAGACAATGGCCCATCGCGATGGTGACTTTTATGGTCGCTATCACCAAATGCCAATTCAAATATTGTCCGTCCACACAATGGTTTTCGATGGGCCATCAGGAAATTGCGGATAGTGGGCAATTGAAATTGAAAGCTGACAGATGGTCGGTGATAGTAGCATTGCGATAATTGTGTAGTAGCCTGTCAACTTAAATCAGCTGCTCAAAGTTGCGTACGCGATGGGCCATCGCGAGGAGGAAAATGGCTCTTGAAGCCATTTGTGGCCATCCCATGGCCCATCGCTGTTGACAGTAATGACGGTTACGCACCATTGACCACTGAATGCCATCCGCCCGTCCACATAATCGAGATGGCTTCAAATGGCCGAGGATCGGCCATTGTCTGTGGTAGGCTTAAGATTCAACTCTTATAACCGCATTATCTGTGGAGAGTTTACCATTAAAGATGACTCTTTATTTACGCACGAAATTGATGGGTTTATTTAATGATTTTTTTCTTAAAAACAAATATTCATGAGAAATATTCCCAGGATAAAAAAAAATATTTACAGCTTCTGACCATCTCAGCTCTCCACCTTAATTTCCGGTTCGGTTGAAATATAGCCCAAATTTACAACATATCGCCCCTTGCGAATATTCTCTTGGACCAGGATCTCATTCAACGGTGAGCCTTTCGTGCATAAAGCCACATGCTTCGTAGTATCAATTTCGACCTGCAACTTCTCCTCGACATTTTTCAGGATCAATAGAACGTCCTTCTTGTGCAGATCATCAGCCAAAATGTGCAACCCTCGACTGGCTGTAAAGTCCAATCCGGTCACTTTCTTGCAATCAAGCACTACGGGGATTTGGAAATTCGCACTGTTGCAGACTTTCAGGATTTTTTCACGCAAATAATCGATACCGGGGAAGAAGATTCCCGCCTCAGGAAGTATATAGATGTATTGCATGTGTTCAGTCTGAAAAGATGAAAGGAGT
Organism: Chloromyia formosa; assembly: GCA_964017055.1. NCBI lineage: Eukaryota > Metazoa > Arthropoda > Insecta > Diptera > Stratiomyidae > Chloromyia > Chloromyia formosa. The sequence continues at coordinate 29,470,364 of OZ024813.1, read as the reverse complement.
ATAAGTTCTAGTAAGTATAGAGAAAAAGGCGCATAAGGCGATCTTATGTTTCTTACCTCTTCCAGACGAATTTCAAATTTCGGTCTTGATGACGACATAACCAACATGAAGACGTTGACCAAAACACCGCACAATAGACCAATCTCGACACCTATTACCAAACATGGAACGATGCATGCCAACCATCCTATTAAGTCCGGTTTACTATCACGCCAGAGACGTTTAACGATACTCAGGTCGATCTATAATAAAAAAAAATATGAAAATTGAATGCCTTAATTTACGACGATGGGGAGGGTTTAGGTTAAGTTAAGGGGTTGTCATGATGCAACACAGCACACTTAGACCACTCTTGGTTCCACTGTCCACCAATAACATTTCACCTCACTAAAATGAGATCTAGTTCCCGATCCAGCCTGTACTGGCAATGTATCTACTGAGCTAAATCACGTGAATGATATCTTTGAGGTCCTTGAGTCGTAGTAAAACCAGGAGGCTAGGAATTTCCTCCTCCATGCGAGCTCACCAATCTGGCAGTGCCTCGTGATAGTTCACACCACCCTACCAAGGTGCGTCCTATTCAGTGACAGCAAAGAGGCAGAGCAGTTAGAATGGCATTTCTGCCAAATCAATCTCATCGTTTGGCAAGTGCTTCCATTGAGCCATCTAGTGCTAGCTTTAACCACCGCAGCGGACTTAATTGCTAATTTGCATGATGCGAGTGGCATTTTTCATTGACAACGCCAGTTGTCTCCTCATGAGCAAGCTTAACCGTCCTGCAGTTACCCGCAAGGCCACTATGGCTCGGTATCCCGCCGAGCGTTACTCGTATATTGAAGAATTAACACGTCTCCATGAGGGCCGAACGGCACGCAATAGTTTTCGCAGTAGTGAGAACCTGAGAGCAGAGTCAAGTGAGCGAATCGCAGCCTGATTGCCCGTATATACTCAATTGCCCTAACCCCTTGTGGGGCATAGCGCGTCAACTGTTCCATGTGGCCCAGTTGACGTTTCGTTGGCATAAATTGGTTTCAGAGAATGCAGTTGCCAGCATACACCTCCTCCACATCCATGGCCACGAACGTTGTCGTGCCCGTATATAGATAGTAATGTCTCTTGCAATCATGACATGACTCCTTAACCAAGTCAGATCTTCCGAGATCGCTGCAACCTCTGCCCGCAGGACACTTTAAAATTCGGTAAGATAAGTTAATCTCCAGTCATTCCGAGTATATTCCAACCCCAATGCCGTCATCGGTCTCAGTTGGAGTTGGGGGTACATTATCAGCCCCTCGACGGAATCAGGCTGATGTATTTTAATACTTACCAAAAACTAGTTTAGGAAGTATATCAGTTTCCAAAGGGAGATCCAGATTGCCAAGGATAGCTGAGTGGCCAGTACTCGACGCCCGCCATTGCCTTGTTTCGCGGAGGCACAGAGCCGTGTTTCCTGCCAGTTGTTCGCCAAATATGTCAAGACGAAGCAAGTTAAGCAACGTATCTAAGCTAGCTGACGGAGCTGTTCTAAAAGCCCTCGTTGCTAGTCTTTGCACTTTACTTGACGAATTACAGTAGGGCGCCACTCTGAGTGCCGTCCACCACACACATATGCCATGTAGCAAAATAGGTCGTACAACTGCTGTATATAGCCGGTACACCACTTTCGGTTACAGCCCCAGTTCATGTCAATTGCCTTTCTACTGGAATAGGGTGTATAGTTGTGGCCTTGTTTACTGCATTAAGGATTTTGGGCTTCCCCGTCAACTTCCTATCAAACTTAGCTTTATCAGTGAAAGGTTTAGGAAGGTTTAGTCGATGCGGACGCCGAACAACAGCTGGGCTTCCGAAATTGAAGGACGCGGTCTTTGGACAATTGGTGGAATACGATCCCGAATGCCAAGACCTGAGGTTCGGCCGTAGTGAGTGAGTGGCTAGATAGCAGGCGGTTTTATCTTTTTGACTTGGGAAAGAAGCGTTTCTAAAGTGACGTAAACCACAGCGTGTGACTGTGGATAAAGTTTCGTGGCGCTAGTCGTTTGTACTTATAATTGAGTTAAGAGTATCTCGTCGTACAGTGGTACGCGATTGTGGGAATCTCCCTCCCAGGGCCACAGATTGTGCGCCTTGTCAAAAGTATGAATCGAGGATCCACTTCAAACGCTACACTGCTGCACTGCTGCAAGCACTTCCATCCGTCTTCGTGAAACAGGGTACTAGTTCTCGTTGAGCACTGGCCAATCGGTGGTTTTGAACTACCGGAGGATCCCTGCCACTGATTCCATTTCGTGATCAACCTCCGGAAGTTAACCAGGGAGATCTTTAATATTTGCTACAAGCATAAATTTTGGCAGCCGTACAAGGACTGCTTAAAAACATCCAAAAAGAAACCCTCAGAGATGCCAAGAAGGAATCTTGGAGGGATTACTGCGAATGAATTTAAATGACTGGGATTTCAGCAAAGTTGTGCAAGATCCTGTCGAAAAGCCACAGTTGTCTGTCTTTCAGCAAAAGACCTGATGGAGCCTGGCCCCAATCTGCTGCTGAAACCCTCGAGCTCATAATGGCAACCCTCTTCTCGGGCAGCGAAAATCGCTGTAGGTTCACTGATAGACAAGATGATCAGCGTACCTGGTGGGAAGAAATCGCATCGGTAATCACGGTAGAGAGAACGATGTAGGCTATCAATAGCTTCTCGCCATATAAGTCTCCTGGCCTGGATTGTGTTTGCCTGGTAGTCCTTCAGCAGTTACAAGACGTAGTAACCCCATGGCTAATAGCTGCATATCACTCAACAATGTATGATACCTAAGTCTTCGAGACATCTACGAGTCGCGTTCCTTCCGAACGCGGGCAGAAGCGGTTCGATTTCGCGAAGGATTTTAGGCCCACTAACCTCACTCCTTTCTTAATGAAGATACTGGAACGAATCTTGGACAACCATATATATCTATTTCGAAATGTCAACACGCGTAACGCAAAGCAAAATCTACGGAGACGGCTCTCCATGAGGTAGTACGCACGATTGAGCATGACATATACTACAAATAGTACACCCTGGCCGCCTTCTTGGATATTGAGGGTGCCTTTAATAGTATCCGTACTAAGGTCATTCAGAAGTCCCTCACCGAACATGGAGTGAGCACTCACTTTAGTAGCTGGATGGTAGAGATGCTAAACAGCAGTTTAATTGTATCGGAGCTGGGAAATTGTCAAGCCACTAGATACGTATGTAGGGGAACTCCCCAAGGCGGGGTGTTGTCCCCCTGCTGGGGATAATAGCGATGAACACACTCCTTAGGAGGCTGAAAGCATCAGGTGCCAAGGGAAGTATATGCGGACGCCGAGCAGCTACTGGGCTTCCAAGATTAGAGGTCGCGGTCACGTGACCGAGATATTTGGAGGACAACCATCCAGGCGGTCAAGACCTGACGTCGGGCTGTTGCGCCACGTTGATGATGATGAATGATTTATTAACATTTCAAGCTCGCTTGATGCATTCTATCCAAATTGATTTTACGTCGAACATCACTAAATAATTTGGAAGGTGTAATGAACCATATTCTGGTAGTGGTCTGTCGGTGATACGAAACCAGAAGCCAAGAGACCCATTACTCCGGGAACTCCAATACGAACGCGAGGGCATCTGCGCCATCCGCCAACCATTCCATCCTGATCGCCCCATTTTGGCTTTGCCTCCCATGTTTGTGTAGCCTCCCCAGGTCTATGAATTCTTATTAATATGTATAATACAGGGGCAACGAGCGGCGAAAACCCCGCGCACGTCTCCCGAATTGAGGTTCAGCAAGCATAGGCCACTGCTTAGCTTGTTGAGGAGCTTGTTTCTTCGCCAGATGGCACGGCCCGACCTTCACGGTAATTATGCTACTTTAGGCTCCGTCCCCACGAGCATCTTTGGGTGCCCACCAAACCGCCCATTACAAAGATTATCCTTTTGCTTTAGGTGTACCTATGGTATTTTACTCTGTAATAAAAAGAATATTCAATCATACCATAAACATCACAGCACACGTCAAAACAGCGGCCAGTGTTGTCTTCGGAATAAAGTGGAAATATGGAGTCAGAAGACTCAAGGCCAATAGTACCATTATTCCTACAAAAAAATAGAAAGTCGGTAACAGAATTTAAATTTATAATAAAAAGTAGTTTAAATCTCACCAGAATAAATCCCCGCTAATGGCGTTCGCACCCCACTAGCCTGACTTACAGCCGATCTAGTGAAAGCACCACATGCAGGAGACGATTTGAAAAAGGCACCGATAAGATTACACAAACCCAAGGCGAGCATTTCCTGTGAAGCATTAACTCCGCTAGTAGCTGCGAAAAAAATTATCCCGATAATTTTCCAAGAAATTTTCAAGAAATCGAGTCAACTTACCAAACGCCTTGGCAATCGCCACATTAGCCAGTACAGCAACCACCGGCACAACGACTATTCCGCTTCCAAGTTCACCCAAAACTTCAATGAAATTGTACGTTGTATTACCGTGCGTGATACTAAACGGAGGCGGTTGAAAATTCGGAATGCCAGGTTCAACGTGGGCTGATAGGGCGAAAGGCAATTTACCCTTCGGATCGGTAGTCCAATTATAGGCCATAATCGAGGTGAACAAAACGGCCAAAGCGTTACGCGAAATACTCAAATACCATATTCCCTTCTTTATCAGGTGTCCCCGTTTCGTGTCTTTACTAATTGGAATCCTAGTGATATTCTGGAATTAAGAAGGAGGATCCGGATCCTTTGTTAGAAACTTTCATGCCAACTTCGCGAGACTTACCTTTAAACTCAAAAGAAACACCATCACACCCAATCCCAACAAGCTATCACCGATCGTCGTGAATCCAACTCGTTTGCAAAGCTCAATGATTGAGTCAAAGAATCCTTTCGATTCATATTTTATTCCCAACAGATTTTTCAGCTGCGACCCGATAATGATTATGGCTGTCGCGGACGTGAAGGCGCTAGTAACCGGAGCCGATATAAAATCAACAATAAATCCTGAAAAATCAAAAGTTACAATCAGTTTTCAAAAATCCCAAAATGCCCATTGGACCATTAACGTTCGTGTACCTAGTTTCAGCAAACCCATCAGCAACTCAACAAGTCCTGCCATAAATCCCAGAACTATGGCAAATTCTGGAGGTTTATGATAAGTGTATTGCAGAATGAGCAGTGACATCAAACTTGTGGGACCAATAGAAACTTCCTTCACGGTTCCGAAGAATACGTAAATAAGAGATCCTGGAATTATTAGATTAGAAATTGTAGTTATTGTGTTCCCTATTCCAGCTATCGCTAACGCTAAGGCGCTATCGCTAAAATTGGCTAGACGCGTTTTGGCATAAGACACATGTTGTTGTTGTAGCAACGCGTCGAGTTTTAGTATATGTGTGTGTGTGTGTGGAGGGAGGGTTGGGGGTCGGTCTTGAAGTACAGGAGTGCGATTAAGTCCCGCGATCGACATTTGTACCTCCTCTGTATCTGTATCGTCAAATGGCTCTCTTTTATATCTTTGGGTTTCTCTCTTGAGGTCCAAGCTATGTCTGATTTTACGAGGTGAATAGGTATGAAGATTTTGTAGTTGTGTCATTTGATGGGCAGTATACTTATTTCCTGGTGGAGGTGATCTTGACGGTCACGCTGCGAAGTCCAGCATTTTGTAGCGACTGGATGTTTTTCCAGTGTGTGCCGCTCAAGTTCAAGGTCCATGCAGGCGCTGCGTAGTTGACCACCGATCCTCCAGTTGATTTGTACGTGACCACTAAGGTTTCACTAACCTTTCCCCAGGAACTACCGGCGGACGCTTTGATAACTTTATTGCGCATTCTTATTATATTGCAGATCGTATTGATATGGCCCGACGACGCGTAAGGACAGAGGACAACTAGTAGCAACTTCATCTAACACGCCTCAACATCCAATACAACGAGCGCTCAGACAGGTTTACAGCCATCCCCGATGACTCCTGCTAACAGTTCCCATAGGATTTCTCAACACAATCTTACGCATTCACCACAGACTGCCATATTCAATACGCTCTCACTCGTCCAATTCAACTGCAATGGGTTGCAGAACAAGATCGCCTAACTCGCATCATTTATGGACAGACATCGCATCCAAGTTGGAGCGATACAGGAGACGAAACTGCACTCCAACTCGTCCCTCAACACATATGGCAACTACGTTATTGTCAGGAGAGACAGGCTGACCAACGCTGGAGGAGAGCTTGCCTTCATTATTCACCATTCCATGCAATACCGGGAAATCGATATTATTAGTAATGATAAAACCATAGAAGTGCAGGCCATTGTCATAAAATCGGGTAATGTTGATATCGAAGTTTACAATATTTACATCCCACCGGTATCCAGCTGTCCCTCAGGATACCATGTAAATATCAACCATCTCCTTACCGGTCAACATTGCCTCCTGCTTGGTGACTTTAATGCTCACCATGAACTCTGGCACTCCAACCTCAACAACGACGCCAGAGGAACCTCAATAGCCGAACTGCTAGATGCCTCCGATTTCTGTACTCTAAATGACGACATCCCCACTCGCATTGCAGGTACATGTTCTAGTTCTCCAGACATCACGATTGCCAGTGCTAGCCTCATAAACGAAACACCATGGGAGCCGGTCCTAACACTATCTTCAGCCCACCTACCAATCGTGATAAGGCATGACAAACCGTCAAACATCATATCTGCCGAACACCGCACGTTTGTCAACCAAAATAAGGCTAATTGAACGGTTTCACCTCCTATACCAACGCTAAATTCTTCGCTCTGGCAACGCCAACGGACGTTCGTACAGCCGAATCCAACATAACGAAAGTCCTGAACAAAGCGGCTACGAAGTTCATTCCTGCAGGACGGATTCTGAAAACCAGGATGATGCCAAAAGGGTATTGTATTGTGGCGCACACAGGTTGGCCATCACAGTGATACATCGGGAGGAGGTTCATCAGTCAATCGCAGGTTTAGGTCCGAATCCAGTTCTCTCGTCCATATCACCAATGATATCTCCGGAAGAGGAAAGGCTTCCGAAAGCTACGAGAACGACACTCGCCCAACTTCGGTCAGGCTGGTGTTCACGACTGAACTCCTACCTATCCCGCATCGACCAGGACATCTCAAATATATGTCCTGCATGTAACGGAGCCCCTCACGACGTAAACCACATCTTTCACTGCCCAGCTGCATCCACGCACCTGACTCCTTGATCGCTGTGGGAGAACCCAATAGAGGCAGCTAACTTTCTATGCCTCAACACCGGGGATGAAGACGAATCCGTTGGCATGTAACCAACAAACACACCGAATTCCGGCCACTACTACAACCACAACAACTACAATAAATTTTTATTCGAAGTAAATATGTACAAGTATTTCAGGAGCGGCTCACTCTCTTCTTCAGTGCATTTGAGGCAAATGTACTGAAGAAGGGAGTGAGTCGCTCCCGAAATACTTGTATTTACTTGGAATAAAAATTTATTGTAGTTAGGAGAGCTACTCGTACTTATAGATAATCCGTTGAAACTATTTATGGCAATAAAAAGTCGCTACAAACATGATTCACACACGAAATATTGGTAAAAAATATGCTTATTCCTCTTTCTTTTTTCTCAATATTCAAATGACGCTGTGATGAATGGTGACACTGCGAAAGCCCTTCCCCCGGGGAGAAGGACCATGAAAAAATGTCTAAAACTACCGAAATTTGTGCAAAATTGTGAGCGTAACGAACAGCTAGTTTAGAAAATAAATGAATTACAGTCAGTCATGTGTTTCAAGTCAAAAAGCCATTAGAACATATTAGCGAGAGCAATTGCTGGAATAGTGTCATATGTATACTCTTGCTTCTTACCCATAAACGCTGCATACAGGCCATATTGTGAAGGCAGTCCTGCCAAAGCGGCATACGCTAAACTCTGCGGTATAATTGTCAGTCCTAATGTGATCCCGGCAATCAGATCCGATATCGCTTTCTCTCTATCGTAATTTTTGATCCATGTCAAAATGTAGATTTTCTCTATGATCCATGGATGTTTTTTCGAATCTTCCAGGGATGTCACGCGAAATGGATCCTCTTTTTGCACTGGTCGTTTGTTGAGTTGCTTGAGCTCTTCCGTTTCGGTCACTGAAGATACAAATTGATCAATTTATTCATTTAAAATTGCTGACTATTTTAGTGGTTAGTGTTTGGGGGAAAAACTTGACTAATATTTACCAAAAATGACACACTTTCAACGAACAAAAATGGAAAGAAAAAAATGTGTGCATGCCATTTGTCACCTTGATAGGTTATGCTAATAACTACGTATTTAATTGGTTTATTCACGTTGTTAGAGCAGACGATACTTTGGAATTTGTATAGGTGCTTCGGAAAATACGTACTCATATTTATGTTTGCTCTGGGTGTCATGAAAATATTTTTGGCGAAATGAAATTCATATATATAGTTATGATGACTCTCTCCAGGTGTTAATTGTTCAAAATTTGGCGCCTTTGGTTTACTTTTAATAATATAAAATTCAGTTTTGGCAATGAAGTCTAAATTAGTATGACACGAATGTGCATTGAAGATGAAGTACTCATTTTATGATGTGACTCACTGTGTTCATATCGCAATTATTTACGGGCTCAAATATTTTGAATTGGATCTTACTAAAAGGCACATTGTCAGATTGTACTTCAGGATCCTCTTGATTTAACTGGTATACCTGCCTCGGGTTTATCAGACGGTCTTCTGGAAATTTGGATTGAAATAAGCGTCACCCCTTATTCCTTTAAGGACGTTACGATTTATGTCATCTATGCATATGCAGCGTTGAACAAAAGAGGAATGATTGGCTATTTGCCAGTTTCTAAGATGTTATTAAGACTGATTTCAGCCTGGCTATCTATGTAGATAATAATGTCTAGCAATTATAGCACGCCGCGCCATCCTAACAAGATTAGAGCTTCAGAAATCGCCGTAACCTCCGCTGGCAAAACACTACAGTGAACTGGTGCGAAAGGTTAGGCTTACCTGTCGCAATAGATGCCCGCTCCAACCCCGCCATCTGTCTTGGATCCGTCTGTTCTATTGGCATCTAGAGCCAGAAAGCGGAAGCTCGCCCCCTTCCCACTGATCCTGATTAAAGCTAGCTGTCTTGGATCCGTCTGCTCTATTGGCATCTAGAGCCAGAAAGCGGAAAGTCGCCCTCTTCCCACTGATCCCGATTAAAGCTAGCGGTTGTGAAGTGCTTGTCGAACATCTAAACTATTTAGAATGGCTGAGTGGCCATAGGCCATTTTCACGAAGGCGTATGGCAGTGATTGCAGCAGTTGGTTCGCCCATGATATTCAGAGGCAGCACGTTGAACAGCACGTCCAAGGCAGTAGATAGAGTTATCCTCAAAGCCCTGCTTATGAGACACTGGCTAGCTTTTGAACTTTACTAATCAGGTTGGAATAGGCCGCAATACGAAGCGCTTTCCAGCAAATCAACAATACCATGAATAAGAATGGGGCGTACAACAGAAACGTAAGGCCAGTGCACAAAATCCGCTTGCAGACCCTAGCTTCTAGCTAAAACTCTCCTACCGGAGTACAAAGCAATGGTAGCCTTTTTCACTCTTTCCTGGATATTGGGTTTCCATCCCAACCTTTTGTCGAAAATGAGCCTAAGAAATTGTACCCTATTCCTCCTGGTAACAAGTTCAGTTTGGCTCGGGTTAACCTTTAAGCCACAGATTTGTTCACATGCAAACCAGGAAGTGCGTCGATGATTGCTTCAGGGTTGACGTAGTTAAAAGCGCATATGTCTAGAAACGCGACCATGGTATACTGCTTTGCGATAGGCATGTTGGGATGTATTGTAGATATGCTGCGATGAAATACTACTCTGTAAATAAAGACCAATCAGCCTCTCAAACAACTTCAGCAGATTAAATGATAGACTGATAGGTCTAAAATCTTTCGGGCGTGCGTGTGACCTTTGACCCATTTTCGGATATACAAGTTTCAAACACGCCCTAAAATGGTTTCGATCCATTCGGCTGGAATAACCTCATCATCATCACGTCCAGGGGATTTGAACGTATCAAAGCTTCCAATTGCCAACAAAACCTTTTCCCAAGGGACAGTCACTTCTAAAGAAGTGGCAGTGAGAGAAAAATCAGCTGTGCTGTTCGGGAAGAGGGTTCTAACCGAAATAAGAATCGTATCCGAACTAGAGGTGGTCGACGAACCATCATGCTTGGAGGTGGATGCTGGCAACTGCATTTTCCGAAACCAGTTTATGCCAACGAAACGTCAACTGGGCCACATGGAACAGTTGACGCGCTCTGCCCCACAATGGGTTAGGGCAATTGAGTAACCATCATGCTTCATTTAATAGCTATGCGAAGCAGGATTAGAAGTGAGGATCTAACGGAGTTAAGAGGACACATCCAAGAGCTGCGCTTAGCCCTGCGTAGTTCCTTCTGAAACATACTTAGACCCTTTTTATAGAAAGCCCAATCTGATTCGTGTGGATTTCGCCTTATTCAAGAATCTCCTACATAGAAGACTGAGCTCAGAAACTTGCACATTCCCACAGAGGGGTTTAATTTTACCCTTAATTCTACAGACCACGCATGATTTGGAAGAAGCTCTGTTGACCTTGACCCCTCCAGGGCATGGGCGCGTCAACATCTCTAGCATTTTTATACCTTGTTGACGTTTCAATAGCATATCTACTTTTCGGAAGTGCAGTTGCTAGCATGCACCTCCTATCCGTGCCGTCTTTATAATGACAAGCTCGGAGCACTGTGAGAGTTTTATTAGTACTCACGGACAGTTTTTGATCGGGTCGAGATTTGATCTCCGAACTCTAGATTAGTATCGTAGAGCGGTGACCGAACGATCACGGCCACCGAGCGCGACAAACATCCTTGCACTTAACATAATTTGTCCTTTTCCGGTTATGAAGGATATGCTTGGACTCAGCATCAGACAGCAAGTGCTCCGTCGGCACCGTACAATCTTTCACTAAGTCAAGAATGGACTGTGTGTTAATTGCCTCGACCCGTCGTCGACATCTCTTGCATAGCTAAACCTAGTTGACGTTTCGATAGCATTTTTTCCCGAGATATTTATAAGACGTCTTGCTTGTTTTTATGGTAACGAACGTAGCCTCGCATCCACTTATGCACAATAGGAAGTTTGTATTAATGATAAGTCAAAAGGTAACTCACCCCGATTGTTTTTACTAGAGCTGCCCTAACCCTAAACAGCATGATGAGCGTTTGAGTCGCAGCCCAAAACAAGACCAATTTTCGACGTATTAGCAGTGGTGTTAGCTTCTCTTAGGTTTTCCGGAGGGAAGCTACCAACGTGCTCATAAGGCATATAAGCTGATGTAATTCAATAATGCCTGGTCCTAAATTCTAAACTAATGATAACAGAGTCCTTCTCTCTGAGCTCTGAAATAAGAAAAGGCTTTAGAGCGTTTTTAATAAGAATGAAGGATCCCGGGGTCTACCCTGGACGACAACATAGAAAACTGGATAATTCGGGGACTATGATCAGCTCACAATGTCATGGATGACTCTGGGCTCCTGTACCAAAGCATTATCTTCACCAGTTATCGCCCTTGATACCAGCCGGTACATTTATATTTGGCAGGTCTAGGAAATTCCTCCATTATACGTAGGAGATTATAGGCCAGTCCATCCGCGCCTTATTCCATTTGGCGATGGAGATGCTCCCATCCACATCATTATGGTCAATGAGTTGGCGGTCGCTCAATCCACCCTTTTACAGCATCTGCATAAGAAGCATTCGAGCCAGTAGTGTCGGCGGTCTTTTACGTTTTTGTTTCTTGGGGAGATTGACATCGGCCCGATTTGTTTTGGAGCTGGTTGGCTCAGAGGTTTATTCAGACCCCATTCTAACGACACATTCTGTCGTGCTGCCCTCCGCTCCTCATAAACCTTTTCGAAAGAGCATCTCAGCCTGAAACGGGCTTTAGAGGGAGGGAGATTCCTAAGTCTAGAATCTCCTCTAACTGACTTGTCCGCGCTATCCTGACTGGCCTTTAATATACCGCTATAAGACCAGGCATAGCTAGAGTTGAAGTGGCTTGTGGTTTTTCAAAAAAGGATCCTCGCAGCGAGGCATTCCTGATAGCAACACCCGTCAGATCTAGAGGGGCACGTATGAAGTGCGTCCTCTAATTGGTTTGGCAAACCGATCGTGACCGACCTTCACCGCACCACTGGGTCCAGGCAATAGGGAGGTCATCATCACATACAATTTAAAAAAATTTCTTCCACCTCGCAGCCAAGGCCGGACTGATAAAGATGATGGAAAATGCTTTCCTCCTCCTCCACTCCTTCACAACTCCTGCAATAGTCGTTGTGAGGAAGGCTCCAGGCGAGTTAACCGATAGGATAGTGTCCAAATACTCCGTTACTGGATACTGCCTTTCCGGACACATTAATAGGCTTCGATTTCTTTTCAATGATGCTTGCAGGAACTGCAAGGAAGACGAGGAGGAAAATATTTCTCATCTGCTCTGCGAATGCCCCGCTCTGGCACGGTTGAAGAAATCAACTACAACTTAGTAAATGCTTATATCTTGGGGAACTGGCAGAGGTGGAGGCGGGATCACTCCTTCGTTTCGTGAGTAGCTCCGGTTGGCTCTAATATGCTGTTTGGCTTTCCTAGGGTATCACAATGGACCTATGATTTAAGGTTTAAGTGTGCTGTTACAGCAACTCTGTTACCTAATCTAACCTATAATACATATGGTATCATATAGGACAATGACAATACTGCTGACACTTGACAGTCGAGGACAAAATACCGGATAGATAGATGCCGGAACGAGAAAAACAACATTGCCCATTGGCTGTGTGTTGTCAGGTACTCTGCGCTGTGCTTCTGTCACAATCTGGGTAAGCGGGTACCGAAAAATACCAAATGACACAGAAATTGTGAAATCAAATTTTTTTTGTACCAATTATTCAAAATTTTGTAAGTTTTTCTTTTATTTCAAGGATATGTTCATTTTTTTAAATAACTTCTGAAAACAGAAATAAGGGAAAAATAATTGGGATAATTTCTAAACTAGAATCGATGAACAAAATTCAATCCAACACCAGCATTGGGTCGTCCAGTGCCCATAGGACCGCCAAAATGTCGTTCATAGTAGGCATTACCATCCAAAGTCGATCGGCCGTTGTTACCCTCCCAAATTCTTCCGTTGGCTTGGGCTCGCACGTCTCTTCCCCATCCACTTTGTTGGCTCATTGTAACATCAAATGATCCCGCTTGTCGGGGTCTAATTAAATGCGGCAAATAGTCCTCCTCCTCATTGGGTTGTTGCATATATTCTTGGTCGTCTTCATCGATTAGCAGTAAATAGCCCGGGTCAAGTATTTGGTGAGAGTACTGGTCAATTTCGTGGGACAGGTCATCATCGACACGAACCATGTGCTGAGGCATGGATAGTGCAAGATTGATCGAAATGACACCGAAAATGAACAACACTTTGAACATCATGATGGTTTTGCGATTGGAATTAGAACTTAGACTGAGAACGTTCTTTTTCTGAGATACTGCTGAACTTGATTGATGAAAATTTCGACTTTCACTCGCTTTTATACGAGTAGATCCATCGAAATTTAATCTAAAAAAATGATGAGCTCTTGGCGTCGATTTGGATTTTCCTATTCCAATTTATTGGGCTCTACTGATAAGAGTGAATCTGAGGGAATCCCATCGGCTGAATGTATTCCATTCAATATTAAAATTTTATTTTTGGCGGTTGTTCGCCCTATGTATGAATAGATGCAATTTATATTGTTTATCAAATATGAAATATGGTTTTACTTTTCCCCGACAAACAATAAAGTCCATTCAGACTGTTTTTTTTAAACGCTGAAATTTCAGCGAGGCATTCCTGATAGCACCACCCATCAGATCTAGAGAGGCACGTATGAAGTGCGTTCTCTAATTGGTTTGGCAAACCGATCGTGACCGACCTTCACCGCGCCACTGGGACCAGGCAATAGAGAGGTCATCATCACATACAATTTTACAATCTACCACCTCGCAGCCAAGGCCGGACTCTGACAAAGATGATGGAAAATGCTTTCCTCCTCCTCCACAACTCCTTCAATAGTCGGAATACGGAGCCTCCAGGCGAGCTAACCGATAAGACAGTGTCCTATAATAACCCCCACAACCCTGCCAATGTGTTTGCTATTCAGTGGGATCAGTGTGACAGAGCGGCCAGGGTAAAGTTTCGGCCAAATCATCTTCGTCGTTTGTCACGTTTCGCTGTTTAACCATCTTATGTTCGCCCTATCAACCGCAGTGGGTTTAATTACAAGTTTGCACGATGCGATTGGCATTTTGATGTTTACGCGGTCCCCGACAACAACACCGGTTGGCCCCCATCTGGAGCCATCTCATCCGCCACGCAGTTGCAACACCCATCTCTTTGAGGGCTAAGCGACAGTTCATGATGGTTTTCGATGTAGCCAGGACAATTTCGATTGATCGAATTGCAGCCTGACTTACTGATTCAAGTTGCCCAGCATAGTCGAGCTCTCAAAACTCAACGTGCACCACCAACCACCAACGTGCCGTGTTTGCCACCAATTGATCGCCGCAAATTTTCAACGAGCATCATGTCTAGCCCGGTTGACGGGGTAGTTCAAAAAGTCCCCGTCATAGTCAGTGCAGCTAGCTTTTGTATAATACCTTAGGTCATAATAGGCCGCTACTCAAAGTGTCGACCACACACTCATTTCGTGCAGTAGTGTAGGACGTACGACAGCTGCATATACAATAGCTCTAGACCGCATGCTCCAGTTTTTATCTATGGCCTTTTTGCACGACTAGTATGGGGTTACATATGGTATTATGTAGAAAGGCCAAAGGTAAAACCTGGGGTCTGAAACCCAAGGTACCTATTGTACTGGTTCTACGTGGCGGTGCTCCGTCCCATATTGCTGAATGAGTGATGGTTTGGTGGGACGCCCTACAGACAGCAGCTAATCTGAAATTGTTAGCCAAGGTACAGAGAACTTGCTATGGATCTAATGCCATTCTATTGCCGTTGGATATTCAGGTGAACTTCATGGCGGAAAATCAGCCATCAGAATAAGAGAGACCTACCACCACCAACCTTGGGTACCGGTCACTCAACAATCTTGAACGATAGAGATAATCCACAGTCAATTGATTACATCTCATCAAATCGATGGTTCATTAAGAATCATACAAATCTGATCCCATCATGGAGTCTGTGGGAGATGGTAGGTCCGTCTCTATCACACACGCTGAAAACATATATGTACGGTTCTAGGCCTTGCACCCTGAGGAGCTCAACCTTCACTTTTCTTTCCGGCTACCGGAATACTGTAACGTCTTTCAGGCGGAAATTTTCGCAGTTAAAGAAGCAGTGACTTGACTGACTCTCCACGGAATCTCCTTGACGAAAAACACTATATTTACGGATTCCCAAGCTGCAGTGAAATCCCTCGAATCAGGGTTTTGCACGTCGAAAATCTTATCGAATTTCAGGGCGTGGCTAGCGGTGATGGGTGACTATTTTGATGGCTTTGTTGGTAATTGCAGGGCTGACGAACTCGCTCGAAGGGGAGCTACAGATGTGGCAAAGGAGGTTAGTAGCAATATCGCTATACCGATTTCCCTGGCAAAATCCAGAATAAAATCAGATGGGGACAGTGAATCTAACCTTAGATTGATTAATGACGTTACATGTTACAATGCCAAACTTATTTGGCCTTGGCTGAATAACAGCCGAACTGCTAAACTACTGTTGCTGACCAAATAGGTACTCCGTTACTGGATACTGCCTTATCGAACATATTAGGAGGCTTCGACTTCTTTTCATTGATGCTTGTATCAACTGTTGGGAAGAGGAGGAGGAAAGTATATCTCATTTGCTCTACGAATGCCTCGATCTTGCACGGTTGAGGAAGTCAACTACAACTTAGTAAATACTTTTACTATATAACCATTTTGGGGAACTGGCAGAGGTGGAGGCGAGATCACTCCTTCGTTTCGTGAGTAGTTCCGTTTGGCTCTAATATGCTGTTTGGTTTTCCTAGGGTATCACAATGGACCTATGTTTTAAGGTTTAAGTGTGCTGCAAACCTGCTACCTAACCTAACCTACATATGGTATCAGATAGGACAATGACAATGCTGCTGACATTTGACAGTCGAGGACGAGATACGTGCCGGAACGAGAAAACCAGCATTGCCCATTGGCTGCGTATCGTCAAGTACTCTGCGCCGTGCTTCTGTCACAGTGTGGGTAAGCGGGTACCAAAAAATACCAAATGACACAGAAATTGTGAAATCAATTTTGTTTTGTACCAACTACTATTATTTATTAAATATATTATTTTATTTCAACGATATGTACATTTTTTTAAATAACTTGTGAAAACAGAAATAAGGGAAAATAATTTAAATAATTTCTAAACTAGAATCGATGAACAAAATTCAATCCAACACCAGCATTGGGTCGTCCAGTGCCCATAGGTCCGCCAAAATGCCGTTCATAGTAGGCGTTACCATCCAAAGTCGATCGGCCGTTGTTACCCTCCCAAATTCTTCCGTTCGCTTGGGCTCGCACGTCTCTTCCCCACCCACTTTGTTGGCTCATTGTAACATCAAATGAACCCGCTTGTCGGGGTCTAATCAAATGCGGCAAATAGTCCTCCTCCTCATTGGGTTGTTGCATATATTCTTGGTCGTCCTCATCGATTAGCAGCAAATAGCCCGGGTCAACTATTTGGTGAGAGTACTGGTCAATTTCGTGGGACAGGTCATCATCGACACGAACCACGTGCTGAGGCATGGATAGTGCAAGATTGATCGAAATGACACCGAAAATGAACAACACTTTGAGCATCATGATGGTTTTGCGATTGGAATTAGAACTTAGACTGAGAACGTTCTTTTTCTGAGATACTGCTGAACTTGATTAATGAAAATTTCGACTTTCACTCGCTTTTATACGAGTAGATCCATCGAAATTTAATCTAAAAAAATGATGAGCTCTTGGGGTCGACTTGGATTTTCCTATTCCAATTTATTGGGTTCTACTGATAAGAGTAAATCTGAGGGAATCCCATCGGCTGAATTCAATATTAAGATTTTATTTTTAACGGTTGTTGGCCCTATGTATGAATAGATGCAATTTATATTGTTTATCAAATATGAAATATGATTTTACTTTTCCCCGACAAAAAGTAAAGTCCCTTCAGACTGTTTTTTTTAAAGCTGAAATTTCAAATATCTCCGTTGTGATTTATTATGCTCATACTACACTATCTTCAATAGATTTTAGATTAATTTTGCAAATATTCAAAATAAAAATTCATTGTCATGCTGTGATGTTGCTTTCTAACCGAGATGCAGATATTACATTTCATATTTACTGAACGTTTAACGACCTTGACTCGGCACACAGTAAATAGTAGTCAAGTTAAGCATTTTACTGGGAAATTTCGCTTCTATGTACTTAGTACCATATTATCATTTCATAAGCCACTGATAATCAACACGAATTTATCTTTTGCTAATTAAGTGCTGAGAATCTGGCGAGCAAGTATAGTAAGATACAAGATCTCAGTACAAACAACGCTTGAAGGTAGAGGCTAGAGAGTGATATTTTTATGGCAACCCACAGACTAATTACGTAATACTATATTATCTGAGCGATGAACTTTGCTAACTGTGTAAATCTTAGAGAAACGGACAGGAGAAAAGAGGACATGAACCACAATTTTGGATACCCTGCAACACCTGACGACACCCAGGCAATGGGCAATGTTTGTTTTCTCCTTCCATTACGGAACTAGTTCTCGGCTGTCAAATGTTATTCATCAACTGTCAACATCCTATATATTTGATCCTATGCAATTGTCTGTGGAGAGCAAACCACCTGACAGGGGAAGGTAGAGGATGAAAAAAAAGTAAAAATTGGACAAAACAGGATGATGGCCTCTGTCTTAATTTTTCATTTCTCTAAGGTTTAAACTCACTGTAGCTAGAATGTGATTGACGGCTATCGCACTAAGTTTGTAGTATGCAGAGCAGCAGTGTAGCGTACCCTAGCATTAACGTTTATCAATTCACTTTAGATTTATACACACTGCAGTCTTCTTGTGCAACCAAAAAGTTTTTTTTTTTTCGTGTATGAGTGTTTTTTTTCTGCGTATTTTAGAAGACTTAATTTGACGCAAGCGTCATCCTCCAAATAAGATTAGGTGGTGAATGAAGGTGCGCGTGACGACCACCACAAACAGATACAAACAACAAGCAACTTTCTTTAGTTATCTAGAACCATGTACGATTAGTTCAATTGACAGAATGTTGAAATGAAAAATCTTTAAATTTTCTATATTGAGAACTGTAGCGGTCTATACTATAGTTCAGGACTCTCCATGTAAAGATCATTCTTCCTCTTGGTACTAGTCTCGGACGTTGTTAGCTTTTCCAAGTTATCCGACGCTAATCGCAAGCCCGTGAAGTTGATCGACATGCGCATCTCTAAGTACCCCCACCTGGTCATAAAACAGTTTCCTAGGAGTCGCCTCCTTTCATTAGTCAGTGCTGGCCAATTACAGAGCAGGAAACTCTGAAGCTCCTCGTACACACCCACTTTCCGGGTTCAGTGCAAGGTGGCCCCTGTGCGTCTATTCCATTGACTGACCATCGGGTTCCGTGTAGCCGGTTATATAACCTCTCGGTCATTTTCCATGCTTTTCTGTAATACTGCCTTCATTTTATTATTACCCCCTTGATTGTCCTCTTTAGAGACAGCTACTCCTTGAGCTAACCACGTTTATGGAGGGCGGAGAACGTTGTGTTTCTTTCAGAAAAACGGAAACAATCCGGAGGAGCTACCGAAATCTTGCAGGCCGATAAGGCTCTCATAGTTTCTCCTAAAAACTATTGAGAGGTTATTGGATCGGCATATCAGGCAAACAGTGGAATGCACGTTGCCTTTGCATCGTACTCAGTTCGTCTATTTAAAAGGTAAGTCAACTGTTGTTGCCTTACACATCCTCGTAAATACGATTGAAAAACCCTGAACGACTGGGAAATCGTTCTATGCGCCTTAATTAACATTGAAGGTGCTTTCGACAATACTGGCTGTAGAAATATATCCAGAGCACTTAAGCTCAGGGATATTACCTATGGACACAATCATCATGTGGATCGACTGCCATGCTTCGCGGGTGCGAAATCTGCTCATCCTTGGGTGGCATCTCCATTTGGGTTACGGCTGTTAAGGATTGCTCTCAGTGTAGGGTTTCTTTCCCACTTCTCTGGTCGCTTGTCGTAGATGAGTTACTCGCTAGGCTCTGTGATTATAGTTATCATGCTATCGGATGGATACGCTGATGATATATATATAACCATAATAATAAGGGGAATGTTTGAAACAACCGTCACGGAGGTGATGGGTGCGGCACTCGACCTAGTCTTTCGCTGGTGCACTAAAGTTGGCCTGAGCCTTAACCCTCAAAAACCATCTTAGTTCCATGCCGTTTTTACGGGGTGGTGGTAACAGGAAGGTGATACGATCAGTACTACGCCTTCACTATATAAATGTTTATCAAATCAATGCACATGCTCCTTTACAGTTGAGTCGACTGGAGGCTGGCGAGAAAAGCAACTGTTTCACTATATCTGTGGCAGGAATCAAACCTGCGACTTCTTGCTTGGCAGTACGACGCTTTATCCATCGAGATATCGCGGCCAAGATAAAGGACGAGTCGTTTCAGAACTATAAAAACTTTCTCAAAGGATAACTCTGAGATTTCAAACGAATAGGCATTATTAAAATCGGAGAAGCCAGAAACCAGCTAAACTTTGAAATCTCTCCAAACAAGTATGTACAGAAATTTCACTAATTTTTCTAAATACCGAAACTTTTGTTATCGACACCGCCAATTCGATCCATTTCGACACTATTCACATCGTCTTCACTGCAACTTCTTTTCATACTATCACCGGTATTCGCGTAATAACTTCACGCACTTTCAACCAACCACTGTGCAATTTCGTTTGCCGAAAAATCTATTTTAAACAAATTACTGAGCATGACTGAAGCCCGGTGAATAAGCTTGGTAAATACAGAATTTCCAAAATATAACAGCTACAGCGTCCAGGTACATATTGGATCTTTTTTTTTTCGTGTATCTTCAGCGATGACAATTCACATTATTTATCTAATATTCGCAAATTCACACAAACCTAGTGACGATAATTTTCTAACGCTTATTACGAGTATAACTATTGGCAAGTAAGCTCGTAAATTCTCGGATAAATGAACTATTGAAAGCTGGAAAGATAAATAGATACATAGCGTATGTAGAATTATTGAGCTTTTTTCACTTACTGTTCAGGCTGGATAATAGTAGTGGGCACGTGATTGGCGGATACTTCAGGCCGGGGATTTCCTGTAAAGAATATTGTTCGGGGTCTAGGTCGAATTCATTTAAGTACACCGCACCGTGACACTTTAGTTGTACGCGCCGAACTGACCGAATCTCAATTGAAAAGACAATGTAGTTGGTTAATTGCAGATCTTCTTTAAATTTGATAGCGTAAATGGATAAGCAGCATTTTCGTCTTTACGATTTGTTTGAATTTCGATAATGTGACATGGCGATAGCGCGCATCTATTCAATTATTATACGGAGGGTGATAAAGTTATATACGAGTATAGTATACGAGTACATGATGCAGGATGATACTAATTTACCTTAACCCCTAGTGGGCATAGCGTGTCAACTTGTCCTCCGCGCCATAGTATTTGGTTCTGGGCAATGGAACGCATCTGTCCCCACGAATTAGATCAGATTAGGAGGTGAGCCGTGCACAAGTCTACAAGCATTGCGACCCAAAAGTGTTTACAGTACTATACTAGCCCCGCCGATCAAGCTCGTATAATTCAGCTACTTAAATCCTTCAACGAGAGTGAAGAAACTTCCTCGGCTTCCAGATGAGCAAATACAAAACATTCCATGCAAAGCGGGCGCAGAGAAAATGCTGCAAAGGTTCATCTTCTTCCTGGCAGAAATGATAGGTGGAACCAGATTCCAAACCCATTGCTGCAGGATAATATCTCAAACAAATTCGAATTTTTGTGACACTTGGCTTCATTCTGCACACCAACCTCTGTAGCTTGGCTCGACAACGCACCGCTTGAACCTCAAACGACCGTCTTTCGAATGGCAAAAAATGCTGGGTGCATTGCCTACAGACGCATACTAAGTTGGTGTACCAAGTGCATAGATATACATTGAACAGATTGGTAATAGTACTATCCCCACACTGTATCTCTGGTTATTTTCGAACAAATTCGCGCATGCGCACTGCTGCCCATTTGCACGCGGTCGCTATATGTTCGGTAAATATCGTGACGGAATCGGCCACTCAGCCATAATTTTGACATTTGCGAAGCATTTGGCACCTCGCTCCACGGGCGAACCGATGAACAATAACGCCATATTCAAATTTTTACCCCCACTCTGTGCCTATTTCCTATCTGTTCAATAAATATCTATGACCAAGTATCACAAAAATTCTAATTTCACTAAAAAATACTTCGCAATTTGCTAGAAGATTGAATACATACATAGAGTGATATCTCAAGTTTCAGGACCTGATAAAAGTCCGTAAATTCTTCTGACCTTAAATCGACTAATACTGAGTAATGTTGCAGCTCGGTTCCGCGCCGCGAGTATCTAATGATAAAAAGATCCCCTGTGGTATAGGGCGTAACAATTACCACGGCCTTTCCATTTGCCCGCCTGTCGTAGAAACCGACAAACAAAGGACAGGATATGTAAGTTACGTCCTTTTCCGACCGAAAGAATAAAAAAAAACTTCAATTGTTTGTATTAAGAGTTACGTGTTTATTGTTCGATCGATTACTGAAAAAGGCGTCTTATTCTAAGGTTACAAAGTATTTATTGACTTTCACAGCTTGGTAAGCAATTTCATTTGACACAATTTTACTTAACTAAGCATCTACCTGGGTGCATTAAACTAGATCGGATGGTAACAGAAAACGAATTATGAAGATAATGCAATTGATCGTGAATTCGAACATTATACAAATATTATTGAGTGTGCAATTTGCATGTTAAGGGGGGAAACCACATTAGGAAGTTTCTAAAATCCAATTTGTTTTTATTGCATAAATTGTTAGCTTAACAATTCAAGAATACGCTCCCAAAATTTCAAAGCGAAATTCGCATTCGTTTAGATTTTATACGCATAGAACCGAGCGCTCACCGGGTATAGTCTAAAGGCTCGAGCGCACTCTAGGGGGTAGGGCGGAGCACTACCTCAGGTAGTCGCTTTATGTACTTACGTAGCTTTGTAGGGGAACCCCACTTTTGCATCTTTGTTTTCAAATAACGGTATAGAAGGTACTAGAAGCATCAACAAAAGCGATTATTTCGGTTATATTCTGTTTTCAAACGCGTTTTTCTCAAAATGACTTTTTTAACATTTGCGGGACTTTTAACTCAATAATTATGAAAATTGAAAGTATGATTCTTTATAAAATTACGAAGAATATAAACCAACATTTGGGATGATCTCATATTTTTAACGGTGTTTTTTGCATAATTAGTGAAGAAAAAATGGTGAAAATTGACATTTTTTCCAACACCTGCCAAATTTTTAATTTCCATTATTCCATATTTTTCATATTCTTAGAAAATGGGTTAGTAATGTAAAACCAAAACCTTTTTAATTTCGGATAAAAATTGGAATCGCTACAAGTCCCGCAATTGGAGAACTCCTATACGACCTTCAGCAGACATCAGTGCGTAACTTTGTTATTTTTGGCTTAAATTAAATAAAAAGTAAGTTATAAGTTAAAATAAGTTATTCGAAATATGAGTAAAATGATGTCAAAATTTGATTGAATTCTAATTAACTCTTCCCACCAAAAAAAAACTCCTAAAATATCAGTGAAAATCAACCTCCTAATGTTTTCCCCCACCTTAACTTAAATTGAATTGTAATGTGCCTTGGATAAGAATTGACTCAACGGTTACGACTTTTGGCTATCATACAATGATAAAGATTGGATTCTTCTCTGCTAACTCTCCTGCACAATGAATCAGAAGGTCCCTAGAACGCACGATTTTTTCAATTAGAAAGTGAATTTTTGCGGTATAAATTAAACATCTTAGGAGTTATTCCGGCAGTCCGGGTTTATGCCAAGGATGGTATCTGCGCTGTCAATGTACGCATTTTTCATCCCATTATACTAGTTATCTCAGCTGCTTTTCGGCGCAAGATGGTCGTTATCGTTGGTTGATCAACAGAGGAATTTGTGGTGGTCCTTATGCTCAAACATAGTACCACCGATGAATAGACTGTGAAAGTTGCAGAGCTCTACAAATTTTTCACCGTTGTCGGTAAGATCCGCAAGACCGTGTCCCCGAACATATGTTTAAACCCATAGTTATCAGCACCAACTTTGGCATTCGAACCCCCCATAACTATTATAATGTCACCTTTCCTTAGGTGTTCAGCTCTGGGCGGCGTTTAGTTGTTCGTAGAAGAAGTCTTTCGCTAAGACATTATAGGGTACAGTTGGAGCATAACATTGTATTATTGAGATGTTCCTGATTTTGGTTCGGACCCTGGCGGTCGTGATTCGGTCGGAGACCAGATCCCAGGATAAAAGACAGTCTCATGCGGCTCTGGTTAAAAGGAGCCCCACACGGGATTCACGACCACTACCAGTAGCTCTACCGGAGTACAACATTACAGTACTGCCTGTTGGAGAGATAAACTCTCCGCTGTTCCGCCGTCTTATCTCACTTACTCCTAACATGTTTAATTTATACCACAGAAATTCACTCTCTAATTGAAGAAATTGTGCGTTCTAGTAGCTTTCTGATCCATTGTCCAGTAGAGCACGCACATTTCAGAATCCAATCTTTGTCATTGTACGATAGCTAAAAGTCGTAACCGTTGAGTCAGTCCTTATCCGAGGCATGGTCTACGTTTCGTTAGCATATAGAAGATTTCGGATAGTGCAAGTTGCTGGCATACAAATTCTGTCCTTTGTTTATTGGTTTCTACGACAGGCCCGCAAATGGAAAGGCCGTGGTATTATTCTTACGCCCCACACCACAGGGGAAATGTTTGCCTCAATAAATCTCGCACCGCCATTACTGGCAGCTCGACTTGGTTAGTAATGGTTAATCATCACTGCCGTTCCTGGGGGCGCCCAAGAGAAGGACTATGGAAGACGATTTTTTCCCTCCAAACTGTTGCAATTTCTCGAACTACATCGACGATGAAATTTGGAGAAAAGAGCTGAAAATAGAAATCTCTTCATCATCTTCCCAGAAGCCAATAAAAGAGGGAAGAGGAAAAAACTCGACGCAAAAAATGAAGACGAAACCCCAGTAACTTCAAAGGTAGGACCAGGTTGACCTAAAAAGGAACTGGAAAAGGGGAAGGAAACCAGAAAACCAAACAAATCGTTCCGACAGATTTCGATGACGGAAAAAGACCCCAAAACCGCGAAGAAGTCGCAAATAGACGATGAGGAGCATTTCGCCAGCTTTATCGAATCCGCGAACCCAAAAGCAGTAACGGAAGCAGCCTTTTCCAGTTCCCAAGCCGAAGAATAGAAGGAAGTGATGCTTAAGGAGTTCGAAACACTCGAGAAATCAAAACTTGGGTCATCGTAGATCGCCCCCGAAGGAACGAAGATCGTCGAATCGAACTGAACATTCACTAGCTTCATGTCACCAGTCTATTTTTATGATTCCATCTTTAAAGACTAGTTCAGATTTATTTGTCAACCTGGCAAGCTTATCTGCTACTTGTATAAATGGAATATTCCCCCAAAACTGAATGTCAGGCTTTCGATTTGTTTAAAAAAAAATTAGGAAATCTCAGAACAATAAATTTTGATGTGTAGCTTATTCGCAAAGAAGCATATGGATTTAAATTTGTTACAATAACGTTCAATTCTTGGGAAAAGTTAGAAAGATAAAATTTGATTGTGGCTCAAATCTAAGATAACATGTACATACTCGTACTATATGTGTAGATATGGTTTTAATTTGTACCGCTTTACTGTTGGATGTGTAAACAGTTTAATGCTGTCTAAATCGTAATGGCTAACATTAGCCTAATGAGATTTATTGTGTGGGCGCCTATTTACATTTTGAAGTAATAGTACTCCGTATCAGAGCATTACGTTTGTCTTGAGCTCTAAATTGACATTTATTTGATTTTGATACGAGTATATTTGACAT
Source organism: Chloromyia formosa (assembly GCA_964017055.1). NCBI lineage: Eukaryota > Metazoa > Arthropoda > Insecta > Diptera > Stratiomyidae > Chloromyia > Chloromyia formosa. The sequence goes on along the minus strand of OZ024813.1, from coordinate 29,445,011 downwards.
CTGGAACAGGTTGCGTCAGTTTGATAGGCATCGACAGAAAGGATGTATTAATTATGTATCTTTATCCATTAGCACTGCATCGTGCATAGGACGGACGTTGGTAGCGATGATTTTAACTACCCATTCCTAGTTTAGATATTGGTTCGTGTCTAGATAATACCGGATTCGTTCCAAGGGTAAATTGACAACTGCTCGATAATTCGTTGACAAGTTAATTCACCACAAATGTCAAATTAACAGTTGGCTGGGTTCCCGTTATTGCACTCAGAGCGAGCTAAGTTAAGCTAAGGGTTGTGACCCCTTAAGCGCAGAGCGAGCGGAGTTCACACAAGAGTGTTAATTTACAATACGTCTCCTGTGTGTATTTGGAAGACTTACTATGAATAATTACAGTGCGGAATAGCCTCTTTTGGAAATAATTATAGTGCGGGTTAGTTTCTTTTGTTGGCTCCATTTGTTACGCTTCCTCCGCTCTTAAGGGATCACAACCCCCAGTATCTACTTGCGTGATGCGGCAAGCCGATTTGCCAAATGCTTCTTGGTGCGACCTGGGTATTATCTTGACACGAAGCAACATCTAAACTGCTCTGTGATAGTAATTCTCAGTGAGTTAGTCTATATGCTTCTTGTTTGCAATCACTATAGGTCATCCTTACAGGATGTGGGAGCCTTTTCTGGTCAGATTCGGACAAAGGAACCTTTTTTGATGACACTCATATGAACTGCCTCTGTGATGAGCAAAATTACAAATTTGACATTTCAAAAAGCCTGCGTCGTACTGCATACATCAAACCCAAAAAGTCTTACCTTCTCTCCGTCTAGAACTCTATTTTTTTTTAATCTTAAAAACCAAACAAATTTACCAGAATAAATAACAATATTTATTTGGTTCACAGACTCATAATGCATTATTTTCTAAAATAGAAAAAAAAATCAACAACATTCTCTTCAAATCAAATCGACTTTATAGCCTAAATCTATTGATGCTCTAACATGATCCTTAAGACTAATTATACCATTTCGTAAACACTCTTGCGTTAAAAACTCCCTCAATTTGTCCTCCGTCTCGCAGAACAAAACATTATTGCCCGTGTCGATGAGTTTTTGAAACGGTAGCGACAATTGAAACAGAATCAGCGCTTGAGCTCGATCACCTTCGTCCAAATCACAGCCTAATTTCGTTATACCACGGGCGGCACTAAAATCTAAGCCTGTTATTTTGCGACAATCAATCATCACAGGAACTTGAAAGTCGGCCTCGATGCATGCCTTTAATGTACGCTCGCGTAAATAGTCGATTCCAGGGAAATACATACCGTTGTTCGGAAAAACTTTGATGAATTGCATGCCATCAATCTGGAGTGGAAAGGAAAAAAAAAGTTTTGTTATAAGAAGAAGAAACTCTGATGAAATCAATTCAGTTACAGTTCAGTTTTAGTTCAGTTCACTTTTAGTTCAGTTTCAAAGCAATACAATTCGACTCATCTCTAACTTCGGCTAATTCTCTCCTCTCTCAGGTTATTTGTCGATTGTTGTTTGTGTCTTGAACTGAGAGTGTTCTATTTCGTGCCCCACTTGGAAAGTTACGTGTTAATTCACCATTTTCGTTGTTCTATTTTGTATTCCGCATTTTTGAATTTCTCTTTCGAACAGAGTGAACTATTGCATCCTTTATTTTCCATTTTCCATTTTAAGTTTACCACTTTCCATTTGCAATTTTTTTTGCTTACGTTTCGGATTTTCCATTTTCGATGTTTTTTTTTATTTTTTTTTTATTTTTTTATTACATCCTCCTTTCCCAACGCTTTCGTGTCATACCCCCCTCCCTGGCCTTTCTGGAATATTCATTTATCTTTTATTTCTTCCCTGTTTCCCTTCATTCCCCCTCTTTTCCCTTCCCTTTCGTCCTCTCTTCCCGGTCCCTCCTATCCTAAAGCCTAATCCTAGCTTTTTTTCGGAATACTGCATTTGTTTTTTTTCTCAGCCTTTTCCCCCTCCCTTCTACTAAATATCCCATCCGCCTACAGCTCGTTTCCTTTCCACTTCCTTCCGCTTCATATCACATCCCCCTACAGTCTAGTCCTCGCCTTTTTTCGATTATTTCTATTGGTTTTTTTTATTTCCTCCTTCTCTCTTTTCTCCTTCCTCCTTTCCGCCTCATAGCCCTTAGAGCCTAGTTTTAGCCTTTTTGAAATACTTCATTTATTTTTTTTATTTCCGCTTCTTTCCTTGTTTTGCTTTTTCCTGTCTTAGTCTTTTTGGAATGTTTCATTATTTTTTATTTCCTTCGCTCCCGCTCCATTCCGCCCTATCCCCCCTCCCCCTCTCACACTAAACCTAGCGTTTTTAAATCATTTTTTTTATTTTTTAATTCCTCCTCCCCGCGCCTAATCCTAGGCTTTTTAGAATAGATCATTTATTTTTTATTTCCTCTTCGTTCATCTTCTTTTCCCCTTATTTCCCCTCTCTTCCACCTAATATCCACTCCTCTTTAACCTTGTCCTAGCTTTTTTTTAATATTTCATTACTTTTATTTATTTCCTCCGCCATTTCGTTTATCCTCCTTTCAGTTCGTTTCCCCATCTTTCCCTCTCCCTTCCCCTCAACCTTCGGATTAACCTGATCTTACGGTAAAGTTGCCGCCTGTCATTTCGTTGCCACTCTTTCCTCCCTCCCTTCCGCCCATCTTCCATCCTAGCCTATTCCTACCGTCAAGTTACCCCCGTCACTTCGTTTCCCCCTCACTTCCGGTCATCCTCCACACTAGCTTAATTCTACTGTCAAGTAGGCCCCTGTCACTATACTTACATCTTCCAGTCGCACTGTAATATCTGGCCTGGCCCAAAGATACAATAAATGTGCAGCCGTGACACCTATTCCGAAGAACAGGCCCACCTCCACGCCGAAAAACACACACACTCCAAAACATGACACCCACGTGAAGAGATCGCGCTTACTATCACGCCACAATTTTATGGGCATGTTAAAATCAATGAGCGTAACAATGGCACACATCAGTATGGCAGCGAGACAGCTTTCGGGAATGTAGTGGAAGTAGGGTGTAATTAGACTCAATGCCAGTATGACCAGAATACCTAAAAGGGAAGAAGTATAGAAGGGTTAAATTTAAAATTCGATATGGAATGGCGAGAATGGCGGAAAAATCACTGATTTGAAATTATTGTAGTTTGAAAGAGATGTTGTGCGTCTGCGTGTGAAAGAGAGAAAGAGTCGCGGCATTTGATCGTGAATCATGTCGACCTTTAAGTTCGCTACTGGCCATCGAACCGAACTTTTCCGGACCATCATCAAACCATGTCTACGGTATAGGTATTTCATAGAACGGTGGGGGGTCTTCTCCTTATTTCCACCGTTCTATGTAATTGACGTGGTTCGGTGGTTCCTAACGGTTCGATCCGGTATGACAACCCATGATCTGGAGGAAACAAATCGCAATCAGTCAATTTCCCCTCTTAAGCCTGGTATACAGTTCGTCGAGGAATGAAAAGTGCAATGAAATTTCGCACAATATGCATGCGAACCGGTTTGACGTTTTTGAATGGATTTCACGGCACTTTTCATTTCACGACAAACTATATACCAGGCTTAAGAGTCAACATGATTCGATGTTAGATACCGCGACTATCTTTCTCACTCATGGATGCAAAATTTTACATCTGTTCCATACTGCTTCCGCATCAGTGATTTTTCCGCCAATCCCCAAAACGCAGCATTTGTACTCACTGGAATGGAGTCCGGCAATTGATGTCTTCAGACCGCTCGCTGTACTGATGGCTGCCCGTGAAAATGCTCCACATGTAGGCATTGATTTCACGCCCGATCCAACGATGTTGCAAAGGCCCAGAGTCATAAGCTCCTGACTGGCGTTCACCAGACCCTTTGGTGCTGTCAAAAAGAGGGGAAAAATTGTAATTTTGTTCGGTTGGCCATTCTTAGGTGTCTAAAAAATTGGTTGAAATTATCGTTCGTTATAGTTCAATTTAAATTAATTCTCTTTGAACTGTTGCAATTTTTGATACATTTTTAATCACTTGCTTAAACAGAATTATAGCATTTCTCTTTCAAATTAACGACTTCCCGAATGCAATTAATGACTTTCTCAATGAAATCGATATTCAAAATTAAATCAACGATTTTCCGAATAGAATCTACGATTTTCCAATAAAATTGACGACTTTTCGGACCATATCAACGACTTTCCGAATGAAATTGACGGTATTCCGAGTGAAATAATCGACTCTCTAAATCAATTAAAAAATCTCTCCAGAGTCCTCGTCGCGGGCGCCCCCTGGTACAGTGACTGTAAAACGTTGCTAACCAACTCTTGCTGCACTTTGTACGGTAAGAAAGGCAGAAACTCGGGCGATAGAAAACTAAGAGGCAAACGTGAATTTGGAGTAGCTTTCGTGGTGGATAAAGTTTTTAAATCCCACATTATTGATCGGAGACCCGTCGACGAACGATTGTGCGCTATCCGCATCCCCGGATGGCTGTACTTACAACCAAATAGACCATGACCTCATCCAACGAAGATGGGCATTGAGCATCCCCGACGTACGTACATTTACAGGAGCAAACTGTGACTTTGATCACTATCTTGTCAAGACTAAACACCGCTGTCGTGTGTTCAAAGCCTATCTAACTAAAGCCAGCCCGCTCCGAAAATTCAGCATCGAGATGCTGTGAATACTGGCACTAGCGGAGCAATACGTATCGATGCTAACAACAACTACATCCCATTACTCAAAGCACCTCAGAAATATCCTTAGACCATGCGGGGAATGCATCAAGGATAAGATAAAGGCGGTCGCAGAACAGGTGTTGGGGTACGAATACCGGCGTAGGAACAAAGATTGGTTCGACGATGAATGCTTAGAAGCGGTGAAAAAATTTTACTGCGAGCGGAACGAGAAAAAATCGGAAGCTTTATGAACATCATACATAGACGGAGCGATCCGTCGCCCGATCGATCGGCTGATGAATCGCCACAAAATATCAGTTGACCAAAGTAATATTGAACTGTCAAAAAAATCGCCAACGATAGGTTCATTGCATACACATCCATCGGCCGATATTGATATCGGGCAACGGATCGGCCGATCGATCGCTGCGTCTATAGATAAGATCATTTAGCGCAAAAGCGAAGCTACTTCGATGATAAACTGCGACGCATCAACGACAATATCGAGAGAAATAAAACCAGGCAGTTCTGCAAAGTAGTGAAAATGATTAAAATTGGGTTTAGTCCGAAAATCACCTCGTGCGGAGACAAGGATGGCTCTATCATTAGCGACACACAACAGGTCAACAAAAGATGGGCATCCTACTAAAGATCGGCTCAACCCCGAAAGCAACTCAACATCAGTTGATATACAATAACACTTGACCACCAAATGGAAGAACCCTTACTGACTCCCCCAACACTCGAAGATGTCGAGGCCGCTATCCGTGCACTAAATAGCTGCAAAGCGCTAGGCATCGACAAAATACCAGCAGAACTTATTAAAAATGGCGGATGCACTATCATAAACGCCATTCACACGCTGATTCGCGACATTTGGCAAGAAGAAACCATACGCGGAAACAATAATCGACGACTACCAGGGAGGGCTCAAGCTTGGACGATCTACAACCGATAAATTCACTGTAAAACAAGTACTTGGAAAATGTCTTGAATTCAACAGAGTCCACCAAATATTTGATGACTTCAGATTGGCATACAACAGTATTGACCCAAGTGTCCTATATAAAACCATGCGGCACTTTGGTTGTAATGAACCAGTGCTGCTTCCACTAAAAGATCCAAGACAGCACCCGATGAGTAGTGATCTGTCGGTGGTACGAAACCAGAGGCCGTACACCCGCACCCCGATGCGAGCCAAGGGTATCTGTGCCGTCGGCCAACTAATCCATCCTTATCACCCCATTTTTTTATTATTCCCCATTTTTGCCTCCCATATTTGTGTTGTCTTCACCAGGCCTATGAATTTTTATTAATACGTAAACGACAGGTGCAACGAGCGGCTAAAACCCCGCGCACGTCTCTTGAACTGAGCTATAGCAAGCATAGGCCGCCGGTTAGCTCGTTGAGGGACCTTTTTCTCCGCCAGATGACTAGGCCCGACCTTCACGGTGGTTATGCTACCTTAGGCTGCGTCCCCACGGGCACCTTCGGATACTTATCAAACCGTCCACTACATGGTGTACCAGCAAATTAGTCCGACTGACCAGATGATAATGTCGAGCTCAACATCGCAGGTCAAAAATAAAAACAACTTGACCGAACCATTTGAAACACGAGTCGGACTGAAACAGGGTGATGGGCTGCCCCCCGTGCTGTTCAACCTTGTTTTTGAATATGTGATTCGAAAGCTACCAGTGGACATAACAAAGACCCTTTTAATATCGACTATCCAAATAGTGGGTACACAGATGACATTAACATCATGTCAGTATCGCCCATGGAAGTGATACGCTGCAAACGCTCAATCAAACAGCGAAAGAGGTTTGTCTATAAATCAGAAAGTCGAAAACAAAGACGCTAACACAAAAAAACCGGAACACTCGGGCACCTGAATACATGATAAACTCCTTCGAAAGAAGTGTCCTTCGACGAATCTTTGGAGCTACGCTCGATGGAGACCAATGGCGAAGAAAGTTCAACAATGAGCTGTACGAGTTATTTGACGAGCTAGAGGCCTCCATATTTGTGAAAATTTGCAAACTGCAGTGAGTCAGTCCATTCTTTACAGATAACCTGCTGTAAAGAATGGACGAACACCAAATCCTCAAAAAGGCCTTTGCTGGAACCGGCGAAGTTGTGAGAGCGCGTGGAAGACCTATGAAGCGCTGCGAGAAGACAGTAGGAAGTTGCGCGGCATGCGGAACTCGAAACAATATGAAGACCGAGTCGATTGGAGGCAACGACTTTCGGAAGCCATATCCGAATGGGGACGACATGGCTAATAAATAAGTAAATCAAGTCAACGACTATATCTTAAATTGTTTGAGCACCTACACTAATAAGTTGAAAGTAGATTAAAACTTGGGAAGACAACACTCAAAGCAACTGTAGGTACTTAAATGCGAAGTTATTAAGCTTTATTTGAACTTGTATTTTCTTCCTCACGGTTGCCCCGAAATTTCCGAATAAGCTCGTCATCTTGCGCTTCTTGAAAGTCGCGAATTTGAAAGAGATATACTATACTGTATTTAAATTTTCGATTTGGTAAATGAGTTAAGCACATTTCGATAACAAATTAACGCTCTTCCAATCCAAAACCACCAATTTGTATTAAAAATTAGCGGAACATTCCTATTTCGCGAATAATAGGAGAATTATCTCTATTATCTTTTCAACTCGCAAGTAATTTCCGCTTTAGGAACTACAGATCCTCCGTGTGTTGGTTCTGGGTTCTTACCACCTAAAGCAGAGATGCACTTTGAAGCTGCAGTCAAGGAATTTTTGAAATTCTGTCTAAATACCTTTTTATTGCATTTAGAGAGAGAGAGAGAGATTTCCTATTATTCGCGAGACAGGAATATTCCAAATTAGCTAATTACATTTAAAGTATGTCGAATTAATCCCGAAAAGAAGTTCTTTTTTTTATTAAAAGCGGTTGATGTACTTTATACCATTTTTCCCTTCAAGTTACAAGTAACATATTTACGAACCAAATTGCTAAATTTTCGTATGAAATTGACAATTTTACAAATCAAATTAGCAAATTCTCTCAATCAAATGAGATTGGGAAATTTGTTCATTTGATTCGCTAAATTGTCAATTCCATTCGAAAATTTAGCAATTTTATTCGTAAAAATGTTATCTGGATTATTATAAAAGGTTATAAAAAAAACTTACTCAGAGCCTTTGCTATCGAAATATTTGTCAGAATCGATACGAGCGGCACTACGAATATTCCAACACCCAATTCGGAACATATTTGAACGAAACCATAGGTCGTTTCGTTGTGCTGAATATGAAAATGCGGAAAAGAAAAGGTCGGCAGTCCGGGCACTACATTTTCAGTAAGACGAAAAGGCACTTGCCCCGTCGCCGATGTCGATGACCACACGAACGCCACTGTGCCCGTTATGAATACGATCAGGGCGTTTCGCGAAAGGCTAACATATTTTAGGATTCCCCGCAGAAATCTTCCGCGAGAAGTTGATTTGTTTATTGGAATGTAGACCATGAACTGAAAAGGAGGGAATGGAAATTAAATAAAATGCTAAATTAAAATAATTTAATTTAATTTAAAATTACCTTAAGCAACAGCAGAAAAGTGATGGAACAAATTCCCATAATTGCATCTCCCATTCGTGCTTCGTCCATTTTTAGGAATAAATTTTGTAAGGAGTTTACAAAACCCGGGACAAGATATTTGATACCGAGGACCACTTTCAACTGGGACTCGACGACTAGAATGGCTGTTGCGGTTGTAAAGGCACTGATAACAGGCATGGAAATGAAGTCGAAGATGAAACCTGAAATTATTATATTGGTATTAAGATTATTATGATCATATTAAGGGCAAAGGGTTCCCTCATACCAAAGCAATTTATTTGTGGCTATTTTTTCGCTGCGATTTATTCGCTGCAATATATTCGTTGCGATCTATTCCCGGCGATTTATTCGCTGCGGACTCGCAATTACCTTCACGCTGTCGTTCGTTTTTTGCTCGTAAAATTCATATAAAACCCACATCAGTAGCCGTAGAACCGAATGATTTACGGAGAAATAAAAATTGCTAGAGAATCGCGGCGAATTCGCGTCGGCCCTGTGTTAATAATTCCAGAGGACGCTATGCAAAAAAAGCTTAGATTTATTCGCTGTGATTTATCCTCTGCGGATTCCCAAATTTGTTTACGTAGCATTTAATCTAGTTGTCTATACTGGCGGCACGCAAATTCGCCGCGATTTACATTTGTCCATAAGTCATTCGTGTTTCTATCGCCACAGATTTTGACACACCCTCCTCCCCCTCACCCCTCATTTTTCCAGATTTATTTGCAAGTATTTGGAACCATTTTTGCATATTTTTTTCAAGCGCGATTTTTGCAAAGTGGTTTTGCTTCTTTATTGACGCCACTTTGAGAAAAGCGGTTGTGAAAACGCCACTTTTATCCGGGTTGTGCTTGGCACTAATTATCGTCGATAAATGCGTTCTGCTGAGAAAAACTATACGCTGTTTTTAGACGCTAGACCACCTAACCGCGTTAGACCATGCATAAGACCGTCCATTAGACCGCTTATTAGACCGTTCATTAGACCGCGCATTAAACCGTCTATTAGACCGCGCATTAGACCCTCCATTAGACCATTACACATTATAAACGCATTAGAGCACGTATCGCAGCTATTTGATTGTTATAATGATAAATCATTATAATCAAGTAGCTGCTCTGATACATGGTTTAACGGGCGGTCTAATGGACGATCTAATGCGCGGTCTAATGGACGGTCTAACGGCTGGACGGTCTAGCGGGTAAAAACAGCCTTAAGCGTTGCAAGTTGCTTGCAATTCAATTTCAGATGCATATTTCATGTAAAACATGAACTGGGGAAATAAATAAACAAAAATCTGATTTATTTCCCCTTTTTCAGATGCATGTGAATTGCAATTGCAACGTTTAAGATCCAGAACGCACTCAATGATCGCAGCAGACGATCCAATCAAACGATTCGCGACCACGCCCAGCCACGTCAACTTTATAGAATGTGCGGAAAAAAATTCTCCTCTTTTTCAAGAGAGAAGATTTTTTTCCGCATATTCTATGAAATTGATAGTTCGATGGAAGTTCGGTCGTGGTTGTGCGTGATTATGTGTGGCGACTTTAAAAAGCAAATTACAGTGATAACTACACGATTTTAAAGTACGCTGAAACCTTGCGACCGGGAACGCCGCTAGAAAAATCTAATTAACGATGAAGCGGCATTTTGTGGAGTATGGGCAGCATACACTGTCACTCTCACTACGCTGTACATAACGTCATGGGTTATGGGTTGAACCTCGTAATGTACGATTGAGGACACTCGAAAGTGTCGATGGGGACGGAGTTCATGTGAGGTGAGGTTCGGCAGTGGCAGCTGTCAAAACTGAAGCTCCTCAGCGGGATAACACACAAACGCACAACATGCATCAGACTGTATAGGCTCCATTATATGAATATATGGGACGGGCCAAAAATAAAGACCGAAATTCGTGGCTAGATCATCTTAGAACTGGCTTTAACCTACAGGCTTGCAAACAGCCCATTGAATTGCGGGCTTAAAAATGAAAAGCATATTATCCAGCATTTCCCCTACCCTATTGGATAAAATTGTGAGCTCAGCCGAATCGAGTATTACCAAAAAAATATTTAATTCGGATGACATGCATTTAAAAAATACCCAACTCCATCATCATTAAAATTTGAGGCATAGTGCAATAATTACATTTTTTTCAAATATTATTCGTAGCAATTTTTCATATTTCGACTCGTCAACTACAATACGCGTTGACAACTACTCGCTTATCACCATAGTGCTGTCTTCAGTTTGAAATATTAACTAGAAATTGTTTAGGAAAGGTAATTATGGGGTTTTGGTGTTGTATTTACCATTGAAATATATATTGTTGATAATAAAACAATAAAATTGTCATAAATATGACAGCTGGCATTATATTGTACTATTTATACAACGATGGCCACGAAGCTATACCTGTCCATTTCATAAGTTGAATTGAGAAATTACTGATCACATATGACATGGCAACTATTAGGCTGCCCGCATATTGGATCACGTTGGTGTTTTTAACACACAAGGATGAACAAAATTTGTTGATATGATAACAGCCGAGAACTTGTCAACTTAACGAAATTGCGCCATCCGTTGACGGAAAACACGCGAACACAATACTCAAAAGTGATGATCCAATATGCGAGTAGCCTTAATATGATTGTCAATTTGAATTCACTTTCAAACCAAACCAGTGACAGTTAAGCTAATATATTTATAGCATTTCCCAAACTGTTTATATTTTTTCCCAACTGCATTAGCCTTTTTCTCATACGCTTTCGGCCTTTTCCCAAATGCATTCGAACTTTTCTTAAATACCTTAGACTTTTTCCCAAATGCTGTAGATTTTTTGTTCTTATTAGCTGGATCGAATGGAACCATGGGTCGGGTTCAAGAGGCGCAAGGCTCTCTCGGCGCGTGACGTTATAGTTTCAATTTCTCATATGCGGGCGTTGCATTTTGTACGAAATTTCATGTGTTTTTAATGAAAAATTTAAAATTGATAAAATTTCAATGCCTGAACAAGGAGAGGGTCAATGTCTACATGCGATTTTTAAAAAGTTCCCCCATGCCGATTTCCAACCCTTTAAAGCAATCTACAGTTTTACTCCGATCTTGATGAAATTTAGAAGACTGTGTGAAGTAATAACTTCCCTCGAATACTTCAGGCACAAATAGCGAAAAGCGATCCTCACCAATTTCTTCGTTTAAACAATCAAACACTTGTTTAGCTATGACACATAGGGAAGGAGCTTCTATGGACATATACAGGGTTATCCATTTTCTCTTTCGGAAAGTAAACTTAAATTAAACACAGTAAATATTTATTGGAATTTTTATTTCATAATAAAGTTTGGATTATGCCATTATACGTGGAATACAATATCTGTCAAATGTCCCCCACGGGACCGCTTGCAGGACTCGATCCTTTTGAGGTAATTTTCGATTACCTTTTCACACATTTCGGGCAATAACTCGGCTATAACTCGACGGATTTCGTCCTTCAATTGACCAATCGTCGTGGGATTGTTCGCATAAACACGGTCCTTCGCATAGCCCCACAAAAATAAATCTAACGGCGTTAAATCGCAAGACCTTGCTGGCCAAGCCACATCGCCGAATCTCGAAATTACGCGTCCTGGGAATTTCTCGCGCAATAAAGCCAAATTTAGTCGCGTGGTGTGGCATGTGGCCCCGTCTTGTTGAAACCACATATTGTCGAAATCCATATCTTCAATTTCCGACTAAAAAAAGTCATGAATCATGGCGCCATAGCGCTGGCCATTGACTTTAACGGCGGCTCCTTCATCGTTTTGCACACCAAAAAGTCACTTTTTGCGGGTACAACGGTTTCTCAGCGGTCACTTGCGGTTGCTCACTGCCCCAGATGCGACAATTTTGTTTGTTTACATAGCCGCCGAGCGCAAAATGGACCTCATCGCTAAAGAAGATTTTCTTCGAAAAATCGGCATCAGTGGCCTGCTGTTCGAGGACCCAATCTGAGTACTCACGACGCAATCTGTGATCAGTCGGCTTTAATTCTTGCGTGAGCTGGACTTTATGAGGATGGAGATGAAGGTCCAAATGCAAAATGCGCCACAATGTGCCGTAAGATAGGCCTAAATGGTGGAATCGGCGCGGAATCGACAAATTCGGGTCTTCGGCCACACTTTCACTCACAGCGGCGATGTTTTCGGTCGAACGAGCAAAACGATGATGCAAAGGTGTAGAAATGTCTGTCACCGGTCCAGTTTCTTCAAATTTTTTCACTGTGTAGGCAATTGTGCGCTCATTGGGACGATTATGTCGACCATAATCTGCGCGTTATGCACGAAACGTGGCCACCGTAGATTCACCATTTTGGTAGAATAATTTAATAATTTTAACGCGTTGTTCAGTCGTAAAACGTTCCATCTTGTAAAATGGCAAACCTTCAACTAAACCAATACCAGTTTGGAATACACTGACATTTGACAGATGTCGAATGGCAGGGCTTTACTTTCCGAAACACGAAATGGATAACCTTATATACATATATGGCCCATGAGGATTATACTATTGAATCTTCTACTTTAACAAGGCTTGACAGCCGTCAATCCCCCGGGTCACGAGAACCCGTGTGATATTAGCCCGAACCATAATGGTTATATGAGGTACTAAAACTCGTGGTTCAGTTTGGTAATGATTCCTCAAGATGCTGTCAAAACTTAATGAATCTTTTATGCTATACTATGCATATAATGATCTTCAGACGTGAACGGTTATTTGAATTTGGATTTAATTAAAATTTAACTTATTAGTTTTGAGTTATCATATTATATTTTACAAAAAAGCAGTATGGTTCCATCAACGAATGCTTGAAAAATTGATCCGGTTTTTAATAGTTAATTCTTAAAAACAAACAACAAACATCATCTTCATACATCGCTGATGATTTGCATGATCGGGAGCGTACAACTCCAGACTTGGCGAATGAATCGGTTCCAAATTGGCTCGCCTCAATCGTAAGAAAATTTTGATTGACTGTATAAGAATATATATTCGTATCGATCTCGAAAATTGTCTGCATAAAAAGTGGACACATACTTGCGTCCATTTGGACGCGGATCAAAATGGATTCGCTCCGAATGATTCCGATCCAAATTTCAGATTCATCGCCAGCCAGACGTCATTTTAAAAATCAAGTTCGATGACGAACTCAATTTTTCACTTAACTGATTTAATTTCACCCACCATCAGTTGGATTGAAAAGGTTTTGCAAAAATATCTTGGCGGCCACCCTCATGCAAAAACGATTTCATTGTTACTATTTAACAATGACAACATGAAGCATAAACAAATTTGACTCCGTTCAGTTTATATTCGCGCAAAAGTGCCATAGCAGTCCGGAGCTGGCTCGTGGATTTTGAGCGAGTCGAATATTCAAATTGGATCGCAGTGAATCGCGGAGCCATACACTTGAACCCCACATACTACGGATTTTGGTTCGAACCGGCATCAATTTGGCTTTTGGACGCTTTTTGGATGTGTGTTCATCTTAAGACGTGGACTTAGCTAGGGCTATTGGGCCGTTCTGTTCGTAGACCCATCATCAGTCATTTTCATTAAGTGCAAGAGATACGTTAGTTATTTCCTCCAAGAATGGATCCATTTATTGTGAGCATACTGCTGTTTACCCGAACCCCTACTGGGCCATAGTGCGTTAACAATTCCCATGTGGCTTAGTTGACGTTTCGTTAGCATAAACTGGTTTCGGGCGATGCATGTTACTAGCAAGTACCTTCTGCCCATTCAGTCGTGAGTTATTGTTACGCCCCACATCTCAGACGAAAGATAACACAAACATCCATTTTCACGACGTGGACAGGACACGAACCCGCAACTGACTGGTAGCATGAGATATCAGACTGACGCCTCAATGCACTAAACTACTGGCCGCCTCAACAAAAAAAGTTCACACAATAAGTCAATCCGTCAATGAAAAGCTTATGAAAAGTTGTTGCGCCTCCCTAATATTTTTTAACAGTCGGCACCTCTGGTGCAGTTGCTAGGAAACACCTCCAATGTTAATTATACATATGTAAATATAATTAAAATATTATAAGAATTATAAATATTCAAAATAACATTTGAAAAATACGAAATACTCACCCAGTTGAAATATGCCCATTAAAAGTTCCACAAAGCCGGCCAATAGAGTCAAAATAAATGCAAACTCCATGGGCTTTCCAATAGTAAATTGTACAGTGACCAGGGCAACGAGACTAGTCGGGCCAATTATCACTTTTTCCACAGTTCCGAAAATTAGATAAATAATTGGACCTGCAATGGAAAAATTTTATTTTAACGATATTGTTGCAAATATTTACATAAAAATGTTTTGAGAATTACATTTAATTGTTGTTATTTCCGTGTCCTTTGGTTTTAGATTATTTTGACCTCTCATATTCCTTCATTCGAACGCTTCTTAAATAATTAGATATGGGGCTATTGCTGCTTAGTATAGTAGTGACTAAAACCATATCGTACTTTCTGATTAATTGAGAACTATTTGTGAATTCGTCAAATCGTTTGACAGACAGAAATGAAATTAAATCAATATCATTATATTCACGCATAGCGCTTTTTTTCCTATAAGTTTTTAAGAATGAATGGAGTGTATCACTACCAACTCAATACAACAATATTAAGTTGGCAATGCACTCCACACAAAAATTTCTCAGCATTAAAGCCGATCGCACTAGCAGACTGGTTTCGTCCACCAATTTATGGTATTCCATGGCTAAGTAACGTCAACATTAATTTCATCTTCATTATCACAGGCGTTTTGGAGAAAGTCCTTTGCGACTGTGTTTCCGCTCAATTACTCTTGACAGAATGCAGCTACTACTAATTTGCCTCAACGTCTAGTGGGACATAGCGAATGAATGAAGAAAGGATCTTAAAATTTGAATCAACTATTTGTAGTAACGACCTGTAAATTCATGTGGAATTCATCCAAGGAGGACTTTTATATCCCCACTTTGTTTAACCTATATATGTTACGAATATGATTCCCTACACGACCTGATGGACTCAGAATCATCAGTTACGCTGACTACTCTTCGATTTTGGCAATTGGCAACATTACCACCCAAATGTGCAAAAAAATAGATATCTTGACAAACTTAACGACTTCTTCGTCAATAAAAATATAAGTCTGTCAGCTCCGAAGTCTTCCGCTACCTTGTTTAGTACATGGAAGAGAAGTGAAGCTACAGTTGGATATCGCAGTAGATGGTAAAATTATTCCCATCAACAAACACCCACATCCCCTAAATGGGGTTAAGCGACGTGCTGACAACTCGTCCTTGCAAAAACCACTCCATGTCAAGAAACCTGGAACAAAAGCCTCGGATTGAACGGATCAACAACGACGACCACGCAAACGACAAAAGGATTATTCTTTCGGATCCTGGAATGTACGCTCCCTGAACAAATCGGAGTCCGAGAAGGCACTTCTTCAACAGGTCAAAAAGTACAAATTGAGCATTACTGCAGTCCAGGAAACAAATTGGCTTGGCAGCGAAATCAATGACAAGAAATCGGGCCGCAAGGAGTTTGGAGTAGCATTTATAGTTAACAATCACTTCAAGCCGCACATTACTGACTTCAAACCCATAAATGAACGGCTATGTGCGATTCGCATCAAGACTCGATTCTTCAATCTCTGGCTCATCAATGTGCACGCCCCCACTGAAGTTAAAGAAGACGCAGTAAAAGACGCCCGCCTTGAGACTCTCTTCGACTCACTTCCAACAAACGACGTCAAATTGCTGGTGGGAGACTTCAACGCAAAAGTCGGAAATGAAAGTTGGCGCCGGGGGACCACAGGAGGCCACAGTCACCATGAAGAATGTAACGACAACGGCCAGCGACTCACCGACTTCACCAGCAGCAGGAATCTAGTCGTAAGCTCTACGTGTTTCCTGCATCGACGCATTCACAAGCAGACCTGGAAATCTTCAGACGCACACACCGTCAACCAAATTGATCACGTCCCCATTTGCAGGAGATGGGCGTCCAGTGTCCTCCTACCGAGGAGCAAACTACGACTCAGATCATCACTTGGTGAAGACGACCTACAGATATAGAATTTCCTCAGTGCACCAATCGAGAATCAGCCCTCCAAAAATATTTGCGGTTGATAAGCTTCTGAACGATGCCACGGCGGTGGCGTATGCTGCCGCCCTTGAGGGAAGACTATCGCCTATGCTACACAACATCAGCAACACAGGCGTCCATGGGTTCTGGGAAGAACTCAAGGGTACCATCAGGAATTTCGCAGAGAAGGTCGTGGGATATAAAGCTCGGCGAGCGCGAAATGACTGGTTCCACGAAGAATGCAAAAATTTGACGCGAGGCCTATAGACAATTGATTCAACGAGGAACCAGAGCCAAAAGAGAAAAATATGACGAATATTTAGACGTAAGAAACGTAAATACTTTGACGAGCAGTTGCTGAATATTAACGAAAACTTACCTAATAGGGACACCAGACAAGCGTATCAACTAGTAACTACAATTAAGAACTGCTCCCACCCAAGACTAGCCCTTGCAATGACAAGGATGGAAGCATCATCAGGGACACCGATGGCATTAAGAAACGATGGGCCTCTTATTTTGAAGAGCTTCTGAACCTACCATCTAACATCCCCACACAAGAAGCTATCGACGATATTGTTGATTTAGGCCCACCCATACAACCCGCAACAGTAGAAGAAGTTGATCTCGCGTTGCGGTCACTAAAATGAAATAAAGCGCTGGGCGCTGACGAGATTCCAGCTGAACTGCTAAAATTCGGTGGAACGGGTCGAGTTAATGCCATACATCAATTACTCCTACGAGTATGGGTGGACGAGATGATCCCAGACGATTGGCGCAGAAGCATCATCTGTCCAATTTACAAAAAGGGAGATAAACTGCGGTGTGAGAATTACAAGGGCATATCACTAGTTTGTACGTCCTATAAAATTTTGACCAAAATTTTGGAAAATAGAATAAAACCGTACGAAGAACGAATCATTGGCGAATATCAAAGTGGTTTCAGACCTGGTCACTCCACTACCGACCAGCTCTTTACGGGCAAACTGATACTCCAAAGCTGCTGGGAATACAACGTACACGTATACCAAATCTTTCTCGACTTCAAGCAGGCATAGGACAGTATCGATCGTGGAGTCCTGTACAACATCATGCCGCAATTTGGGATACCGGCGAAATTAGTGCGACTGACAAAGATGACGCTGACCAACTCCGTCTCACAGGTCAGGATCCATAATAGACTTACTGATCTATTTGAAACACGCACTGGTCTGAAACACGGCGATGTACTGGCACCAACCTTGCTCTGGAATACGCTATTCGGGCTATGAATATGGACAACAGCAATACGCTACTCATCAAGTCAACACAATTAGCAGCGTACGCCGACGACATCAACATCATGTCCCGAAGATTGGCCGACGCAGAAGAACTTCTGCATATGCTCGATACCTCTGCAAAAGAAGTTGGACTACGTATCAACGAGGGTAAAACTAAAATAATGGTGCAATCGACGACAAGGACAACTGCATAATCGAGCATCAATGTGGGGGACCTCAACACCGAGTTCGTGAACGACTTTATATACCTCGGTTGCAATTTGGCAAGAGACGCCAATGAAACTGACGAAATCAAGCGACGAATACAGTTTGCTAATAAGACTTTTTTCTCGGTTCTCCCCATAATGAAATCGAAGCATGTGCTTTGAAACACGAAGCTCCACGTGTACAAAACCATTATACGACCAGTGCTATGCTATGGCTGCGAAGCATGGGCCCTAACTCAAGCCTCCGGAAACATGCTAGGACACATTTGAACGTAAGGTTCTGCGGCGAGTTTTTGGGGCCGTTTGCGATCGAGATGGATGGCGCATCCGGTACAACCATGAGTTGTATGAACTGTACGATGAGCTGGAAGTTTCCAAAATTGTCAAACTACAACGACTTCAATGGGCAGGGCATGTACAACGAAAGGACGATAATCGCATGCCTAAGAGAGTAAGTAATGAACGCACGACGAGTCGACGGAGCAAGACTGCGAGGACGACCGAGATCTCGTGGGGAGAGCTCAGTTTATGTGGACGCCGCGCAACTACTGGGCTTTCAAGATTGGAGGACGCGGTCACGTGACCGAGATAATTGGAGGACAACGATCCAGGCGGCCAAGGCCCGACGTCGGGCTGTCGCGCCACGATGATGATGATCAACACTCTAGGCGCTTACTGCTTCCAAGAGTTGAGCAAAAGTGTCCAGTGCCGTCTCGCGGAGGGCGACAAATGGCCATAAACTGGAGGCCTAATGCGGGCTTCGTCAGTGGCAACCCTCTTAGCTGTCTTATCCTAACATAGGGTGTGCTTCGAGACTCTGTAAGATAACTTATTTTCTCGTTTTCGTACGTATTTGAAACAGATTTAATTAGAAGTCATACAAATACTCGTACATCTGTTTTAATTTCTCTCGACTCAATCAATAACAGTTTGTTCGGTACATATTTTGCCCATTGTACAATACTTGTATATTGTAGAGAAATCTGCTTCATTCAATAACAATAGAAGCTAACAACAATGATAACGTATTTTCTTATATTGTAACTATAAATAAAAATTAGAGCATCTCTGCATACCAATGAAAGCCGAATATAATCCATAGTGCGTGGGAAGTCCAGCCAGTAGGGCACATGCTATACTCTCCGGAATGATGGTCAATCCCAACGTAATTCCCGCAATAAGATCGGATATAGCAAAACTCGTATTATAGTTCCGTATCCATGTCGAAATATAAAACTTATCCTGCAGCCAATTTTTGATTTTCGCCTTCTTATTCGAACTCGATCGATTCACCACTATCACGTTGGGTTTCTTTAAACTTTCCGTTTCCATAATTTCCGCGATTCGTCGCTTTATTTAAAATATTTTTTTTTGTTTAATTCAAATTTAAATCTCGCTAAGCGTGCGGAGCAGACGTTACACACACTACAGTTCACTTGCACGTTTGAATTTCAAATAGGATAACACACGGCGCGTTTCCGCAATAAGGTGGGCCCGTCCGTTGGCAATTCCAATTTAAATAACGAAAAATGAAAATAAAATAAAAAATAAATAATTCTAATAATTTAGCGTGCAATCAAAGTAATGGAGACTTCAATTAGGCGCTGATTAATTTCCTTCCACTTGCACAACACAAATGTTGGAGGTGATAATCGAGTTAGACATAGTGCTAATATTGTTAGTAATAAGCCTAAGTAAGACCAAAACTATCTGTCGACGAGGAGGGTAAACAATGGTACAGATTGCACGTGTAAACTTTGATTCCAAAGGTTCTCATTGCTTCACTAATTTTGTTTATTAAATTTTCCGAACATGTATACGGACACGGGCTGTGCTGATGGACGCCGCGCTCCACATTCGGGGGAATTATAGCTCGAACTGACCAACAACCCGTCGGAAAGGTACTCGCGAAAAAAAAAATATTTTGCCCGGTTATCTAGAAGCCCCCGTCCAGTACTGTGTGGACACACAATCGAGCCGATATCAGTCTGAGTACAGCACAATGCGCTTATCACCTTGATCTTGACTACTAGTTCGATCTAAAAAGTAACATTTATCTAATTATTTGTTTGAATTTAGCAAGGGCTTGTGAATGTGCTGTCGAGGAAATTGACTGACAACGACAATTCAGAGGCGCCCGAATGATAGTTACCAATCTTCTGAACACTATCGCTGGTACTCGTCCTAATAATGGATGATAGTTAAATAAATAATTGGTTGTATCCGAAACAGTGCTATTAAGATGATAAGAAGATGAGCAAACATTTCTTATTCTTGTCAGCTTAATTATTGTCCAAGGCACCAGCCAACATTTGTGTGTGTGTGTGGGCGAAATTTAAATTGTCAAATTTTCAAATTTGATAGTCTTAGGCTTCTCAGAAGTTCAACAAATAGCAGAATCATCACGGGCTTATAGGAACTTATCTAAAGAAAATTGTGGTGTAGTTTTATTCTTTTTATTCACTATATGTTTTTTGAGGTGCTGATTACGAATCTGAGGTTTGCGATCAAAATTTTTGGTTCAATTTGAGTTATAGAAAAAAACAAAACAACAAAAACACATTTTCAACTGAACTTTGAAAGAAAATCAGTTATTCGACCCTCCCACGATAACGAGTTTCCATCTCGGAGTTGGTTTTCTTTACGGTGACCACAGGAATCGATTGACATCATTCGATTTTTTTCGTGTCATTTATCTAGGGACGCGGTAGCGTCCCGCCCGCCAAAGGAAAATGTAAAAATTGAAAAAAAAAGTGAAATCGAGAAAAGTGACCAAGACTATGTTTACGCAATTTAACCAGTACGGGCTTTCGGACCTTTGTAGCTCCGACCCCAGGTGATCGTCGGAATTCAAATTAGGTATGGTCATTTTTTCCGGTCGTCTTACGAAGTGTTGCAAATTTGAAGTCGATACGAAGAAAAACACTCGAGATATGAAAGTTTAAAAACCGTTATTTTTTTCAATTTTTCTTGTTCTCGTTGTTCTCAATGTCGTTGTTTTTCTTTGACAGGGCTACAGTCTGGTAGGGAGTGTATTAAGACCTGCTTTCTTTTTCCACAATTTGACTGTGTCCCAAGGATGTGTATAGACTATCACTCGCCCAGATCCGGGCAGTAGAAAAAAAGATACATCTAAAAATGTGAGATTCTATAGGGTTTCTAGCTTAAGTCTTTTCAATGATTTCAAAAGAAAAATAGAGTTTCTCGCTTAAGTTTTTTCAATGATTTCAAAGAAAAATTCTTCCCGGCATTAACCGTACTCCGTGGTTCTACTAAATTTAGCACATAGCTTCCTTTGGCTATTATAAGTACTACACGATTATATTTTGGTGCTGCTGGAGATGTGCGTCAGGAGAAAAGGACTCTCTTAATCGTGAAATGAAACAGAAACCAAAGCTGATAAGTATGGGTATATTCTGACTCTTATGAGACCAATGCACTGGAGTTCGGTTAAAGGCATTTTGAGTCCTTTGGTCAGGACCGATAGCATTTTGGATCCTTTGGAGAGGAAAAAGGACAGTCTTGGAATGGAAGCGATATCCAGGCAAGATGGGTATCACACGACTGGAGGTGATGAGGCGAATGCAATAGACTACTGTTGGCAGGCATTTTGGCATGGAATCGATATCTAGGCAGGATGGTTATCTCATAACTGGGGATGGTGACGCGAATGCAGTAGACTACTGTTGACGACATTTTTAATTCTGTTAACAAGAAAAAGAATATTCTCTGAGAGGAAGCAATTTTTTAGCATGATGGGTATCATTCGACTGAAGGTCGTTTTGCGAATGCCACTTGAATACTGTTGATGGTGTTTGAGTCCTTTAGTTAGTAAAACAGCATCTTCTTAGGCATAACATGAAACGGAAACCAAATCTGCAAAATATCGGTCTCGACTTAGGGGATATGTAGGATATAAATATTGTAACTCAACAGATATAAAGGACCGACAGACGTAATTTTTTCGATGCCAACTCAAAGCCATGCCAGACGCCTAAAATGCCGATGAACATCATCGCTCTTTTTGTGTCACTTTATGTTATCGCCAAAACTTCGGGGCTACCCTTTAATGAAATAGCATAGCCTTGGCTGGTAAGGGAAATTGAGGTAAGGGAGTTGGGATGGGTTTAGTTGTACCAGATGAAATTAAATATCGGCGAACGTTTAGTTTGAATTTTTGCAAGTCGTAACTGCAGGGAAAACGGACGATGGTAAACCCTTCCCAATGCGAGTTGTACTGCATACGAATGAATCATGACATTTGACAGTTCGACTCATGCCAGCCTCGATGGTAAGATTGTGGATACGACTAGACTGCCCGGTATTGCGTAAGGGAAATGCAACATCGGCAAATAGATTGCTTATTTTATGAGAGCAGCAGTAGTTGAAGTACCGACGAAAAATTGATTGGCAACCAACGTCGCGTTTGTGCTGAAGTGATTCAATGCGGGAAGTTTTACTATTATATGATATGTTGAGCTTACAAGGTTCCTGCTGTATGCGAAGTCGATTAGTCGTTGATCGTTTTCATTGCATTTCTCATGAAGGCTGTGTCTTCCAGTGGTTCCCCGATGCCAACTCTCGTTCCCAACTTTCGCGTTGAAATCTCCGAGCAGTATTTTGACGTCGTTTGTAGGAAGTGAGTCGAATAATGTCTGCAGACGTTCGTAAAACAGGTCGTTTACTTCTTCTTCCTTCACTTCAGTGGGGGCGTGCACGTTGATGAGCTAGAGGTTGAAAAATCGGTTTGCACACAACCTTTCATTGAAGGGTTTGAAGTCAATAACGTGCGGTTTGAGGTGATTTCACGACAAATGCAACTTCAAAGTCCTTGTGTGTAGATGATTCACCACCTTTGAAAATTATGTGCGATTTTTTGTCATTGATCTCGCTGCCAAGCTAATTTGTTCCCTGGACTGCATTGATGCCTAGTTTGTATTTCTCGACCTGTTGTAGGAGAGCCTTCTCGGCCCCTGGTTTGTTCAGGGAACGTACATTTCAGAGATCCTGAAGTTAAACGTTTGCGTGGTCGTCGTTGTTGATCCGTCCAATCTGAACCTTTTTTTCAGGTTTCTTGACATGGATGGATGTTTATAACGATGGCTTGTCGGCCCATCGCTAAGCCATATTCAAGGGTGTAACACCATCTGGTAAAAACAGACCCCTTCGTAATGTGTAAGAACAAGAGACACATTAAAAGTTTTTCAAATGCTTGGAAAATGCCAAACTCGACAGAGGATAATAAAAATTAAAAATTTATGGAAAAAAACGATGAGGCGATGAGAGAAAAATGGTTTGTGCCAGCTAAGGTGCCCTTAGACTTGCGGTGGGTTCAACCTTAGCTCTTATCGACGAAAGAATACAATTTGAGGAACCTCTCCCACTAACCTCACAAAGTAATTTCCGTCTCCGTCACGACGATGTCCGGAAGAAGATGAGATTGGTAAGCTCGCAAACCAGAATAACGCCCATTCGTAACAAACTTCGTATTAATTGGAACACTACGTGCACCACGCCACTGTACTACATATTTCGTTTCCATATCAAAAGTAGCAGTAGACAACATCGTCCACCATACAATAGTCTCTTCTCTATCATATTGTATTGTTATCGATAGCCAAGTGAGTAATACGCTACATAACATCTTAAAATTATAAAAGCCGCTTCCAGTAAATTTCCCGATTTCGTTTCTAGGGGGAAGCATACAATTGTCTGTTTCCACAATTTATTGTCTTCCACCTTGTGTTTCTTCCTTTTATTGATAAATTCACGAAACAATGAGGATTTCATAGTTATGTAAATATCATCAACTGATAATCGCTCTATTTACGATAGACACAGACAGTTATGAAGAAGAGTTTTAATCCTTTCAAAACAATTATCCGATAACCAGCGGCAGAATACTTGTATAGTATACATAATATCTTTAGTTGATTACGAGGCTGATATCTGAACTGATGGTTGACCGTTCCCGTGAACCGTGCAACATTCACGTTCAATTCAAACCATAAAAGATAGTAATTACCGTTGGGGAACTTGCTCTACTTGTGAGTAGTACGTAGTTCAACATCTCTAGGTGTATTCATGATTCTGTCACATGTTGACCAGAATATTAGTTCAAATGCAAGTACGAGAAGAAGCTACTAACCAACACGACACCGACACATAAGATTAGAAAATTGCTTATCAGCTAATCACCAATTCAATTGACCATCATCTGTACAAATATGCGTCATCAATTTGGATGTATCTTCTTACGTGACGGCGTTTACTAATGTAACGTGATAGCTTTGTGTCCGAGAAGGCATGTGTGTCTTGTGTGTTGCACTTAATAAAAATTAGTGATAGCTAATTGGAAATTCTTAAGTGGTTTTTACACACGAGATTCAATCAGCCATAAGACATGCTGTGCGACCACCTGTTCGACCAGTCACGACCAATTACCAAACAGGTTGTACGACCAGATGTGCGACCACCTGTGCAACAAGCGTCCTCGATTCTGATCGCGTGGTCATCGTCTCGTGGTCGTAGCCGGTCGCATAGGTGATCATAACATTTGTGACAGCATGCTCCAGATTTATTGCTTAATAAATTCAATAGGGGACGATATGCTAACAACCTGTCTCCAAAAGAAATTATGAGTGATTTAGAGATCTTGAATAAGTGTGGTGCTTTTACATGTTAGACCATACATTAGACCACCTATTAGTCCAGTCAACAGACCACGCATTAGACATCTATCAAACCAGCCTTACGACCACGCATTAGACCACCTGTCAAACCCGCCTTAAGACCACACGTTAGATCACCTTTTAGACCAAGTATCTTAGCAGGTGGTACGTATAATGCGTTGTCTAATGGCTGATAGGTAGTCTAATGCGCGGTCTAACGCGGCTAGTTGGTCTAATGTGTAAAAAGAGGGAGAGGGAAAGATAAAAGAATCGGAAGGCTAACAAATTGTGAAGAAGAACTGCGAAATTCCGATAATAATAATAAAAAAAATACGTTTGGTAATTTCTTGCTTGATTTAATATAAATTTATTGCATTATCATAAAAGCAATAATATTCTCATACAAATTACTAAAACAACTCTGCAATGTTTATACCAAATTATTTGTAATAAATAGAAAAGAAAAGTTTAATAGTATTTAAAAAAAGAATCACTGACATAGATGTACATGATTTCAAATTAAAATGCAGAAAAGATAATAATTGTTATAATCCTAGTCTTTTACGTGTCGTAAAAAAAAGTAGTCTAAAGAAAAAGATGTTTTTTTGTTTGTTTCCTCCTTCATGGTAGAATACAATTTGTAGCGCAGATGTAATTTCCTCCCCCAAAAGATTGTTTTGTACAATTTCGCCAGTGGCATGAACGAATTACGACAAAAAGCTCGAAGGTGGTTTATTTATATTTATGGGGATTCTCATTTCACTTTCAATGAAATTTCATCGATTAATTCATCAATACGTTGACTCGTTCCTTTGAAGGTTTTTGGATGGGGTCCAATCATTTGAATGAACTGAGGAACATCGGCTGAAACCTGTTGATGAAAAAAGAAATACAATTTTTTTTAATTTAGTGTTCTTTTTACATGCGCTTTACTAGAAATGGCTTTAATGAAATGGAGCATTACGATGAATAATGTTATTATTAAAAGTCTTTGTTTCTTCGAGTTTGCAGCTTGTTTTATTTGTATGTTGTACGTATTCGATAGATAACACCAGAAAAAATGGCATACAGTGCTGGAAGATAAAAATTACTCAAACTATTTTAGTCACTTTTTTTGCAAAAAAACTTCGATGTAGTTAGAGTTACTGTGTTTTATTGATTATGTGTATCCTATCTATAAATAGTGAGAAGTTTTCAAAGAAGTTCACTTAGTTGATGATAATAGCGTAATAAGCAGGAAGATGCAGTTTGGGTGAAAAAATAGGAAAAAGTTAGTGCGACAAACAAAAGCAATATTTTGGATTTGGCGCGAGACAATCAAACTATTTGCAAAAGAAGTGAAAGACAGGATATTCCTCAGTGTAATGTGCAATGATACTCGAAGAAGTTTCGAGAAATGGGTCCCACCGAGCGTAAGAAAAGAAAGCACCATCGCTCTTTGCACCTTCAAGAGTTCGCTCGGTAAGGAGTGGGGACTTAAACCAAGTGTGATGCACTGGGTGTACACAGTCGTGGCTAGGTCGATTCTAACGTACGGAATCTTGGTCTGGTGGACAGCACAAACAAAAAGTGGAAAGGATTCAGAGACTGGGATGACTGGGTATCACTGGAGCAATGAGAACAACGTCTACGAACTCCCTAAACACTCTCTCACTCTTTTCCAATTGATCTCTTTCCCAGGACTCATTTGGACGCTACATTTACTAGCGTCCAAATGTGTCCAGAGACTCAGGGAAACAGGACAATTTAGAATGAGACTGTATGGCCATCAAAGTATTAAACTACCAACCGAGACCCCTGACTACATAACACCAGTGAAGTCTTTCAATAGAAACTTCTCAGTAATGATACCAGACAAAGATTTCTACGCAACAGGCGAAATCTCTACACTGATGGCTCAAAGATGGAAACTGGTATAGGAGCAGCAGTCCACTCACCAGAACTTTCCTACAATCTATCCATCCGACTGCCTGATGAGTGTAGCATTTTCCAGGCGGAGATATTCAGAAGGCAGCAGAACTAGTCTCACAACTCGCAAAAAAGGAAAGATTTTCATTCATTCGGATAGCCAAGCAGCATTAAAAAGCGCTACAATATATTTCCATCAGATCTATGACAGTGCTTAAGTGCCTTACAGCTCTCTAGATGCTAGGTACTACAAGGAAGGTAGAACTCCGATGGATACCAGGCACAGTGGAAACCTAGGAAATAAAATTGCAAAATTAGGTGCTGCTCTTCATCACGCGGTAGCTGAAATGGTTCCTATACCAATACAAACACTAAAGACGAAAATGGACTGTAAGATGATGGAGCTAGTCAATACTCACTGGAACAGCGCCACCAACTCCAAAATAACTAGAAAACTCTGGAACTCTTATAACCCAGAGAAAAAGAAATGCACTCTTAGGGATTCCCAGAGGAAAATGTGCAATGTTAGTTGGCTGACTGACTGGACACTGCCTGATAGGGAAGCATGAACATGAATTGGGTTTAATCATAAGTTATGGCTGCAGGAATTGTAAGCTACCAGATACTAAGGAAACCCTAGAACACCTCTCATGTGAATGTCCAGCACTCGCCAGATAAAGACAAAAATATCTAGGGGCCTACTTCTTTCGCAATCTGAAAGCAGTTGCAGACCTTAGCATGAAGTCTTCTATCATTCACATATGCGACGAAGACTTTTGAACTCAATAAAGATCCGGCACTAACCATCAGCACCAACTTATTATAGACACAATATATATGTGGCATCGCTATGGATCCAAGCGGTCTATGCGGGCCGTAAGGCCGCCACCCAACCTAACCTAACCTAGCAGATATAGAATTACAGAGTGACGAGAAACGTTGACTTGATTCTCGAAGCAATGTTTGTAGCAGTCTGCTCTCCAAAAATATCGAGAAGAAGAGGTTTGAGAAAAGTATCCAAGGCAGCAAGGCAGGGTTGACCACACCGATGAACAGTTACAATTTAGGTCTCCTATCCGCCCCGCTGAGGCCAAAATTCCAACGATCCGGCCCTTTTCAGAAAAAGTTTGTCGACCTCTGACCTAGATAGGGAAAGATACAAAAAATATAACAGACAAACTATATAAAAGCCGTATTCGAGCCAAGTGGACAGAGATGGAAAATGAATCGAACGGCTTCAATCTGTGAGGAGCGAATTCAAACAGTCACCATATAGATAATTCGCCGCGTGGGGGCGTCAGTATAGAGAGGTATAGGGACGAATTACCGAGAAAAAAATGCCGTTCAACCAATTCACTTTCAACTCTGACCCAGATGTGATCCCATACGAATAGTGTGAATAGTTTTGTATGAAAATGAATCGAATGAATGAATTAGATTAGATGGAGGGCAGGTGGCCCAGAGAGCCAACAAGCACTGCGACCCGGAAGTCTATTGTGCTAAATGAATGAATTAAATGAACGGGCTATACTTACTTTGACAAATGTCGCTAAAGCTTTCATTGTTCGGAACAAATGCTCTTCTGATGGTTTCGAATTGAAAAATTGCAAAATAGCCATGGACAGTTCGACAGCTACGTCATCGAAAACCTGTAAAAAATATAAATTAATTGTATTTTTATATTGAAAAAATTATATATTTTAAGAAACACTCTCTATTTTTATTTAATATTCCCTATTCTATCTTAAGGCTCACGGCTCACTGTCAAGGAATAAATTTTAGTCGATAATGTATTCGACTTTTCTCGACCCCAGACTAACTAATGAGCGTGTTATTTACTAATCGTTACGTCTACAGTAACCTCAAATAATAAGAGCTAATATGCGAATAATAATCAATTATTGACTTCATTGTTTAGCGCCCAATTAGCGGCTTTGATTGATATGTTAATCATATTATCTTAATCGTCATTTTTCAAAAACACCGAGTACAAGGTGTATAGCTGTGCCTCGTAATGCAATCCACACAATACAATACAGCAATAAAATTTTGAATGCCATTCGATCAACGATCACGTTTTCGACCTGATCCTCTAATGAAGTTGTATGGATACATATTTTTTTAATTTTCATGTTTATGTTTACAACCTTATACCTTTGACACACGACGCACGCGATTTATCATTCCCATTCGAATGATAATTCGTTTTCATGTGTATCCTTGCGAATGGTCATTCAAACATCGTCCGAATAATAATTAGCGAATTAAAATTGGCAGAGCAAACTTAATTCCTTCTATGTGTTTGCAGTGCCACCTATCCGACAAATTGTCATTGAGTAGAACTTGAACTATTAGCTGCGGTTTTCTCGTTCAACAGTAGAGGCAACATTATGGATTTGGTAATGGGAGAATTCTCTCTACTGCATTTAGAGAGAAGGACCTAGAACCCAGGCAGGGAAATGTGTAAATCCTAAAGCGGAAATTTTTTTTGAGTTTTGTGAAAATCCTTTCTAACGAAATAGAACGAATCCACCAATTTATGCCAATTCCATAATGTTCCCAGTAGAGCAGGTCAAGTGAAAAAAAAAACGATCGAGAGCAAATTGGAGTATCGACCACAAAAACGGGGCATGTGTTTGCTGGGACTGTGACTGGGTTTCGTTCATCATCATCATCATCGTGGCGCGACAGCCCGACGTCGGGCCTTGGCCGCTTGGATCATTGTCCTCCAATTATCTCGGTCACGTGACCGCGTCCTCCAATTTTGGGAGCCCAGCAGCTGCGCGGCGTCCACACCTACTGAGCTCTCCCAACGAGATCTCGGTCGTCCTCGCAGTCTCGCTCCGTCGACTCGTTCTGCATTCATTACTCTCTTAGGCATGCGATCATCGTCCATTCTTTGTACATGCCCTGCCCATTGAAGTCGTTGTAGTTTGACGATTTTCGAGACTTGCAGCTCATCGTACATTTCATACAACTCATGGTTGTACCGGATGCGCCATCCATCTCGAATTCAAATGTCGGCACATTCCTTTTTCGCAAAAATTATGAGAATTCTCTCTATTCGATTAGAGAGAACTTTCACAAAACTCGAGAAATTTCCGCTTTAGAACTTGCAAATCCCCCGCATGGGTTGTAGGTTCTTACCACCTAAAGTGGAAATTAACTACCTAAAGCAGAAATCCCGCAATTAAGGAATTTCAAAAATTCTCTCTAAATGCAATAGAAAGAATTCTCCTAATATTCAGGAAACAGGAATGTTCCCAAATGTCAAGAGAAAACTTAAATCCTTAGTACATATACAATCGGACAAATTTCCTTTAGACAGCAAAATCATTTTGCATGTTGACTGTTCAATATGATTACATAAAACGAACATTTTATTAACAGGAAATGCATTTTATGTGCTTACCACACTGTGAACTGCTCGAAAACTTCGACACCTGCGCCGCCTGCATTACAAAACGCAGCAACATTCTTGCACTGACGTTTTATCCAGAGCAGCTTAGATCAAATTGTTAGTGTAATGGTGTGGTCCTAAGCAAGTCTGCTCTGCATGGATCTTGAAAAAAAAAACGCGCCTAATAGGTAAGTTCTTTTTGTACAGAGCAGAGTAGAGCAAGACAAACGGCAAAACCCCGCTACAGAGCAGATCAGGGTAACGAAGACGAAACGGGGCATGTCTTTGCTGGGTGTGTGTGGCTTGGTTTAGTTAGCAACTCAAATTTCAATAGGAAACTTAAATCTGTAAAACTTTAATCCTTAGTATTACAGATACAATCGAACAAATT
Organism: Chloromyia formosa; assembly: GCA_964017055.1. NCBI lineage: Eukaryota > Metazoa > Arthropoda > Insecta > Diptera > Stratiomyidae > Chloromyia > Chloromyia formosa. The sequence goes on along the minus strand of OZ024813.1, from coordinate 29,414,708 downwards.
TCCTCTAGGCAGCAGAATCATATTGTATGTTTTGTTTAATATTCCATATAATTACACAAAACGAACATTTTATTGAAAGGAAATGAACTTTTAGTGCTTCCCAAACTGTAAACTGTTCGAAAACTTCGACGCCGCCTGGATTGCAAAACGTGGAAATGCTAACGGAGCAGCATTCTCGCACTAACCTTCTATTCAGAGCAGCTCAGATCAAATTGTTAGTGTAATTGTGTGGTGTTAACCTGCTCTGCTCTTCATGGCTGTTAAAAAAATGCGCATAATATTCACTCGTTGCTATGCAATAGAAATATATTTACTCGTTGCTAACCGATATGTTCGTTGCTAAACGATATAAACAATATTTATTAGAAAAAATCAGTGCTAAGGCGGTTTTGCAGTGACAGTTGGAATGACGTTCACATTAATAGGTGCGTTTTTTTCAAGATCCATATGGAGCAGAGCAGGTTAAGACCACATAATTACACTAACAATTTGATCTGACCTGCTCTGGATAAAATTTCAGTGCAAGAATGCTGCTCCGTAAAGTAGTCTGCGTTTTGAAATGCAGGCGGCGCAGGTGTTGAAGTTTATAAGGTTAAGGCCACACAATTACACTAACAATTTGATCTGACCTGCTCTGGATAAAACGCCAGTGCAAGAATGCTGCTCGGCCAAGTAGTCAGCGTTTTGAAATGCAGGCGGCGGCGCAGATATCGAAGTTTCCGGGCAGTTACAGTTTGGGAAGCACATAAAGTTCATTTCCTGTCAATAAAATGTTCGTTTTGTGTAATTATATGGAATAGTAAACATACAAAATAATTTTGCTGCCTAAAGGAAATTTGTCCGATTTTACATGTACATATGTACTAAGGATTAAGTTTTTTCTTGAAATTTGAGTTAACATTTGAATTCTAAATAAACCAAGACACACTCCCAGCGAAGACATGCCCGGTTTCCGTGTTCGCTACCCTAAGTTGCTCTCGATCGTTTTTATTTGCCGCTTAACCTGCTCTACTCTGCTCTGTACGAAAAAATCGCACCTAATGTGTGTGTGTCCAATTCGTCATTGCCAGTAATTTATCATTCGCCGAATGATCATTTGGGCACAATGTGTATCCAAGTTATTACACGCTTCATTTCCAATTTGAATTGGACAGAAGAACGTATAATGTTCTTCGTAACTCAAAACAGTGTGACAATTTTTTCCTGTTCCATTTTTCTGTTTATTTTTTGTTGTTTGTGAAAAAAAAAAATTTCCATGAAATAGAATAGACGATAAGTGCCATCTTTGCCATTACCACTTATTAATCAACCAAATATCACTACTCGTGATTTGTTCACACCTTGTGCAAACTCTGATTGAAAATGTTCACACCTTGTACAAAGTTTGATTCAAAATATCCACCAGAATTAGTGCATTTAAGATCACACTGTGAATGACAGTTTGTCACTTCAGGTAATTTAAAATTCAGCGCAAATTCATCTATTTTGTAGCAAATATTGGAAGTAAAAATAATAATTCCAAAAGTGGATGGTACAAAAGAATATGATCTTGGTGTCAAGCCTTCTTTTTAAAAATAGATCCCCTGCGATCAAAAAAAAAAAAAAAATAACAGTCTGTTGATGTTGTTGAAGGTGTGTCTGCTTTCAACCGGATCTGAGAGTTCTTGATCTGGGATTTTATTGAGCTGTGTGTGAGTATTAGCAAAACCTTACTAAAAGAAAGGACGAAAATTGAATATGATCTGTCTAGATCATTTTATCTGATCAAATGATCTACCAGATGAAGTGATTTGTCCGCTAGTGTCAAGTGTTAACCCAATATCAGGTTAACACTTGCGGACAAATCACTTGATCTGAAACCTGCGATGCTACATAGTACGATTTATCGTATTCTGTACGATTTTCAACCACAAATACGGTTTTACGATTTGTAAATACCTGGTAGATTTACGATTTCCAAATTTCCACATTCCACTTAAAGGCCGCCATAGACGATCCGGAATTCGTCTCCGGAAAAACTAGCCAGGCCAGGCCTTGAGGAATTCTGGATCGTGTATGACGAAATTGGCCGGTTCAGGCAGCGTCAAGGCGGCCGGATGTACAATTGAAAATCGACCCGGAAAAACTGACCGGATTGAATTTTTGGAGGAGTTTATTTTAAAGTATGTACCAATTTGAAACTTCCTATGGCAAGTAAAAAGTAAAAATTATTTTAAAGTTACAAGAGAACCCGCGTGTTAACCCAGTAAATTTAAGAAGGCGACAGAATGAGTTGCACGTTTGGCAGGCGAAAATCGGAAAAATTTCAGGCTTTTTTTAATTTAATATTTTCCTTGTAACTTCCAAACTTGTCTCGGATCGTCAATTTTTATAGGATATAAATTAAAGAGCAGGCAAGGAAATTTTGGCACCCCCTCCCCCTCACATTTTTTGAAAACAGTTTTACATATAAACTAGATTGATTGATAGCAAATTCCGAATTTGGGCTCACTTTTTTCGGAGAGATTGACTTATCAAGCGACACTTTTGGTCACCGGTTGTCCATACTAATATCGATGAAATTGTTGGGGGAGGGGGCGGGTTGTAACAAATATAAGTTCTAGAGTAGCGTGTGTTGCAGCGACACATTAGGAAGTTATTATTAGGTGAACCAAAACTTATAACTTACGTAAAATGGAATAGTTTGTGAAATACGCAGAAAAAGAATTTTACGGTAAGGAGATATACGATTTACTTCCTGAATCCCTTTCGGGCTCCTCCTCTCTTGCACTCTTAAAAGTTTTATCATCATAGAAACGCGGGCTAGTTCCAGGATGGGAAAGGAATTCCGCCGGCCAAGAGAAAATATATTGTACAATGTCAAAAGTTGGTGTTTAGTACGGATTCATTCCTCGTCAATAAGCTACTCATCGTATACCTAAGTAGGTTTCGGAAGATCGGAGTCACGATTTACTTTCTCCTTTGACCATCATCAAAACTGGGTAAGCCGGGCAAAGACGAGTTCTGAAATTGGACTTGTTACGTAAAAGAGCTACAGAAAGCCTACAACAAAGGTGAGAAGACGTTCCAGGGACCCAGATTGGAGATCGGGAGTAAACGGTATAGGGATTGATAGAAAAAAAAGCAACAAAAAAATGGCCCGATTGTGTGAAGCACTAAAGTAAGGAAGACGCTCAAAAGTTATTAGACTTCAACAGTGGGAGCGATGAGTGGTCCTTGAAGTGAAATGAGGTCCTAGGGTGACCTAAGTCAACCCTAACGGTATATTTTTGGCATCATGTTGGGTGCTATTTGTCGGGGATTGAATACCCGGTGTCCCACCGCCATGAAGGGCACACGTTTTCGTTGCAGGGGCGTCAAATGGGTTTCTCGGAGGCCATTTTTTTATTTCACCTCGGTTAGGGACTTACCCGGGTTTTCATCCCTCAATCAGGCAGAAGAGCTATTATCTTTTTCTTGTAACAACGAGCGAGGCAGGAGTCCTGTTACCGACCTTGTTTAATCTCTACCTTGCTGGAATTCCCTCACCTCCAACAGGAATCCAGATTGTGAGCTATGCCGACGACTGCACCATACTAGCAACAGGAGACGACATTACCCAAATGTGTGCTAGGATAAATGACTACCTAAACGAACTTAACACCTTCGTCAGCAAGAATTTGAAGCTATCAGCTCAAAAATCAACCGCAACACTATTCACATCCTAGACCAAAGAAGTAAAGATGCAGCTGAACATCTCAGTAGACGGTCTCATAATACCCACCACAAATCGCCCAAAAATCCTTGGCGTTACTCTGGACAGCATGGCAACATCATCAGCCCACGCATCTACTGCAACTAACAAGATGACGAGCAGGCACAAGGTCCTTAAGGCTCTCGCTGGTAGTTCCTGGAGTAAAGACAAAGAGACACTACTAACCACCTATAAAGCGATCGACAGATCTGCAGCAAATTATGCAGCACCAGTATGGACACTAAATCTTAGTGACACTAATTGGAAACACATTCAGACCTGTCAAAATGCAGCCCTACGCACCATCACAGGCTGTCGATGTCTCATCAAGACCACCTCCACCAAGAGACCAAAACTATGCCCATCAGGAAACACAACATACTACTATCAAAGCAGTATCTAGTTGGCTGCTACCGAGATAATCACCCGAACTTTGACCGTATGGACAGAATCCCACCGCCACGACACATCAGGCGAAATCTAAGAGAACTCGAAAGGGAAGTCCAACGATTTAAAAGAGTCCCCTTCGATAGCGCTAGCTATAAATCTGCCATCGCTACGCTGCACAGGGAAGAAGTACATACGTCGATTGTGGACCTGAATAACAACAAAGTACTTGACGCTCAACCACCAGACATCTCACCGGATGAACGAAACCTGCCTAGAGCGACTAGGACCACGCTCGCACAGCTTCGTTCAGGCTGGTGTTCGCGCCTCAACTCATACTTGTCCCGAATCAACCACAGCATCCAAAACACTTGTCCGGCTTGCAACAGTTCTCCCCACGACGTTGAGCACATCTTCGACTGCCCTGCAGCACCAACGCACTAAACACCTATAGCACTCTGGGAGAACCCCATCGAAGTAGCTCCGTTTCTGCAACTTCCTACGGAGGAAACTGAGTCGGACGCGCTGATTTTATGACACACACACACACTGAAACTAAATTTCTGAATTGCTACAACAACAACAAAAATTCGCACTTAATTTGCAAAAGCGGTAAACTATCGGGTCACAATGGGTTTGGAGTTGCATTCATTGTGAGCAAGAAACTCAAGCCACACGTTATTGACTTCAAGCTTCATTAAGAATCATTTTTTTCAACCTCCTCCTCCTTTTTCCACAAAATCATGGATCTGTCCGCAATGGCGTTAGATCTCGAGAGGGAGGCAAGCAAGTTTGTGCTAAAGATTCATACCAACAAGACCGAGGTTCCTAGCTCGCCATTGCCATCAATATTAATGATTAATGCCATCAATATTAATGGGCAGCCTATTGAGAAGGTGAACAACTTCGCCTACCTGGGTACCACTGTTGCCGAAAATAGTGGTAGGGAGCAGGACATCGCTCGTCGTATCAACCAGACTAAATGCGCATACGTCATACTGTTCAAAATCTGGCAGAGAAGTTATCTCAGCATCAAGACCAAGCTGGGCCTGTTTCGCGCCCTGGTACTGTCTGTGCTTTTGTATGCGAGCAGTACATAGAAAGTTTTCGACAACTCATGTCTTCGTCGAATTGTAGGAATTTTCTGGTCCGAAACAATAACAAATGAAGAGCTGAGTCGGTGTACGGGTCAGATGCCAATCGAGAATTGATACGCAGGCGAAAATGGCAGTGGATAGGTCACATATTGCAGAAGAATGATAATTGCATTGCTTTACATGCCATGAAATGGAACCCCATTTCCACCCAAGACCGACCAATAATCACATGGCGGCGATATGTGGCAAAGTGATATAAGGCGCTGGGTTAAGTCGTTTGGGGAGTTGCGCTTCATTTTCCAGAACAGAATACGATGACGCACAGGGGTAGTTGACGTGCTATACCCCACTAGAAGTTAAGGCAAAGTAGTATGGCCACGAACGTCGTCATGGGCAGGATTGGAACCCGAAACGCTGGTAGTCAGACATGAGACCCATGCCTCAGCCACAGCCACCTGCTATATCTTCAGACGAATAGTGACTTCCTAGAGCAACCAGGACTACACTCGCTAAACTTTGTTCTGAATGGTGCTCACGTCTGAACTCGATAAGGACATACAGAACTCCTGTCCAGTCTGTAGTCTCACTCCACACGATGTTGAGTACAACTTTAATTGTTCTGCAGCTCCCACGCGCCTTACTCTTACTGCGCTATTGGATAATCCTACTGACGCAGCTGCGTTCGTTTATGCCACGGTCAAGCAAACTTGGTGACACACACACTCATCGGATATCCACGCGTCGCTACAACAACAACAAAAGGGGAATTTTTGATTATCAGTTGAAACAGAAGCCAAATCTACTACTACTACTACTCAATTGTCCTAACCCCTTGTGGGGCATAGCGCGTCAACTGTTCCATGTGACCCAGTTGGCATAAACTGATTTCGGAGAATGTAGTTGCCAGCATGCATCTCCTGCACATCCATGGCCATGAACATCGTTGTGGACGGGATTCGAACCCGAAACGCCGGTAGTCAAACATGAGACTGATGCCTCAACACACTGCGCTACCGGTCGCCCCCAAATATGTATTGCTAGATTTATACTGTTTTGGTATTTTCTGAATCGGGTTGATGAGACCAATGCACTGGAGCACGGTTGAACACATTTTCTGCCCTTCGGTCAACACGAAAGAACCTTCTTAGGCATGAAGTGAAATCTAGGCAATATCTTCTGAATCGAGTTGATGAGGCTAATGCACTCGATATACGCCAAGTAAGAAAAGGAGAGGAAAGGGATGGGAGGAGAGTGGGGAGAAAGAAGAGAGCGGGAGAGAGAAGAGGTTGTGAATGGGAAAAAGCGAGATACAGATCTATAGACCTGCTTTGCCCATCTACTTACCACAGTTTTCACCTCCTTAATAGCCAGATTGTATATTATACTAGTTCCAATATCCAATAGAGTCGGACACGTTGCCAGCAAACAATGCACTGCCACTTTTGTCGTTCCACGAATATTTGAAATCTGTTGATTATTGTACGACCATTCCGAAATATACAGCAACCATTCCGATGCGCTCAAATTCTCAAACATATTACACATCTGTCAACCGAAAAAAAAATAAAGATTAATCCTCCAAACTCCAAAAACCAATGGCAACTTCCTGTAGATACTTACAAACAACGCCCAGGCGGTTTGTTCCTCAAGAGGCGCTCTGTCAATGTCCTGTGCAAAATTCATTAAAATGTGATCGCGACGATCTTGATGCAAAATCAGTATGACATCGTCTTTAAGGGCGGCTGCTGCCATAATTCGAAGAAGATGAACACGAGCTTCGGATGGGAAGGAGGGTTCGCGCAGAACTCGTCCTGAAATAATAAAAAAATGGTGCTATAGGCTTCGCAGGTTTCACAGCTAGGGATGTGTAAATTAATAGTTTATACATACCGACAAAGACGAGGAAATTGTCTCCAAGAGCCCATGATCCTTCGCCTTGCACTAAATATTGATACATCTCTTCAATGTTAGTCTGCTCTTCCGGTGTTAGTTTTCCGTCCAATATTTTAACGAGAGCATCGAGTTCAGTTTTTGCCTGCGCGGATAAAGTACAGTAGATTCATGTTTCCACGGAAAATGTCCAAATCAACTTACATCTATATCCCTGTACACAATTGGAGGAATTCTGTTCCTTTTTCGCTCCTCCTCTTCGGCACGCTCCTTCGCCTCGTCCTCGAGTAATCTCTCGGACGGCAACATTTCCGAAGGAATTGCTTCTGTCGTGCCATTGGCACCACCATTCATTTCTTCAACCTCAGACATTCCGCTATTTGATGTGTATTCACAACAGCTCGACTCTCCGTTTTTCGTCACGTCCTTTCGCTTCTTTTTCTCTTTTTTCTTCTCCTTTTTGGCGATCTTTTCGCGAATAGTTTCGCGACGTTCTTCGAGGACCAACGATTGTAGGCGAGCCTCTTCGATTTCGCTGTTCAGGTCGTCGAAACCGGGACTGGGCTGACGGGCCGGGGCTTGTGGTTCAAATGCAAAATTACTCACGCCGTGGGCACCGAGCCGATCGAACAGGGGCGCTAGCGATTGTCCAAGGGGCGTTGCTAGAATCTCTTGCGGCAGATCGAGGATGTATTTGGGAATGCCGACGCCGCACAGAAATTGACACAAATCCTGCGAGAAAGTGTTGCAATTGTGTTTGAGCAGATTGTATTCGGAGCCCCTGCGAGAGGAATTGAGGTAATTGTTATATAATTGAACTTCATTTAAAATGTTACTCATGGAATGCACTGATTTATTACAAATAGCCGCCTTTCACCTACTCGCTGTACATTTTCCTATTTTGGGCCACTGACCGACATTTGGCACGAATCCAAAAATAACAATACATACGACGGCGCGGCGGGGCGGCGCGGACCAATATTAAATTTATATTTAACTGTTTGATTAAGCCACACCGCGGAAAATCATGGAAAACAGTTGTTATATTAATAAACATCGGCGCGGATTCATTTTTAATGCGCCATATTAAAAGATGAGTGTAACAAAAATAAGTGCTTGCCGAATCAATGCATTTCTAAGAATGTGATCGTATTTTTAGAGACGGCATGACACGGTTTGTGACACATTTAAGAGGATGTGATGAATATCACAAAAGACAGCACTCGGGCGGAAAAACAATCAAAGGTGGAAATCCATACTTAACCACTTACTTAAAAGTACTCTGCGATAGTCCTCTAATGTAGTCCTTAAAAATTTGATATGGGATGAAAGTTTCGCCGATCTTTTCGATTTTCGTCGGCTGTCCAATGATGGTGCCACCCTGAAATTGAAAATTCCACAATAATCACAAAAAAAATCTTTTTTTTTTCCACGGTCAATGAGATGTTAAGTAAATTTTCCAGAAATTCCCTAACCGATAAGGCGAATTAAACGCGTACGACTCGTCTCACACACAATCAGTACGTTTTTCAAATTGGGGAAAATCGGTTCACGTCCAGTACGAAACTGAGAGATCCCAAAGTATTTTCCCTAGCGGTGGCTACATTACATATATTATAAAAAATGTGGTGAAAAGTGTGTGCCGGTGTGTGCGACGATCGAAATCTTATTTTTGGGATATTCTCGTGAGAGAGGAGGTTTTTTATCCCGATTTTTTCCCCCGGGATATTTTTAGAATATTGACGATGACTCAAGAAATAGAATGAATGGCCCAACGAAATTCCGCGAGAGGAGCACGACACATAATACACATGATGGGGATTGAGTTAGATGCGCGCCGCTGTTTCTAATGATTGGAGAAAGTGTGTATGGAATCATTCAAATGTATATAATTATCACACCTCTGGATGTTACTAGAGAATGTTTGTCTCTTCAGTTGTTTCGATGATTTTTCGATTTTTGCACATTTATTTGGAAAAATGTCTTTTCAAAGAATTAGTCAGCATCAAGGTTTCCCTACTTCGTTTGTATGGTATTTTCTAGGTACATGAAATGACTAATATATAGAATCGTATGGAGAAAGCAAGGCCATTTCTATTCTTTTCTGCTATCTTTGGAAGCCTGGTTTCGCCCACCGGCACCACCAGGACCGGCAGATCATACTCGGCCGCAACGTTTGAAACGCTAACCGCAGCCATTGTTGGATGAAGTTTTTAGTCCTCTCAAATCACCTTCGTCAAGGCCTAAACTGAGCCACGCAGTTTTTTTATAACGGTATCTAATGGCGCAGTGTCCCTATAAATTTTAATTTTTGTGACGGTGTATTGACCTTTTTTTTAGCTATAAAATATTGTGAATGTTCAGCAAATGCTCGTCAAAAAAATTTCGTTTCTTACGTTTAAATTAGTTGGATGTATTTGGCATTCTTCTTCAAACCAGCTATTTCACGTTCGCCGGGCTTTATTTCCCACGACCTTCTCTGTGACTTCCTTGATAGTATTCTTTAGTGCTCCCCAAAAACCGTGTACACCTGTATTGCTCATGTTATGTAGCATAGACGTTAGTTTTTCCTCAAGGGCGGCTGTATATGCTTGCGCCGCGCCGTACCACCCGTCATGAGTTTGTCGACTGCAAAAACTTTGCAAGGGCTGACTCTAGATTGGTGCACTGAAGAAATTCTACACCGGTAGGTTGTCTTTACTATGTGATGGTGAGAATTGCAGTTCGCTGCTCGACATAATCGGACATCCATCACATTGGAAGCCCATCTCTTGTATATGATAACATATTGATTTGATTGACGGCGCACGTATCCGGAGATTTCTTTATGGAGGATTCTTTATGAATGCTTCAATGCGAAAAGTATGAAAACTCATGGTCCTTAAAATAGATAAAATATTTTTATCGTTAGGTTTAATTTTCATGATCCCCCTTTATACAGATAGATAGAAATTGATAGGGACGAATTGGGGTGAAATATGTTGACGTCCAACCAATTCACTTTCAACTTTGATCCGACAAGATCCCATAAAAAAACGACTAGCCGGTCTTTGATCCAGTTCTGAACTGGATCAAAGACCGGCTAGTCGTTTTTTATGGAAATTGACCGAAATGCAGTGAAACGAAAGCGGCTAAGAATATATTAACGCGATAATTAAATGCGTTAAGTCAGATTTGCACGAAAGCCAAATATCTCTTTATTCTATTGCGTTCACAAACAAGGGAAATCCGCACTTAATGCCGACTCAATCCATGTTTCGCGATCGCGAGGTATACTAGCTGGGGAGCTGGCGGCCTATACGGTTACGGTACAAGTGCCACGGTTAGAACTTTCGCGATCGTTTCCTTCTAATGCAAGAATACGAAAATAAGAAGTTTGGCAAGCCTCCGAGGGTGGGTTTGGCGGCCGTAGAGGTTTAAAACTTACAAAAAAAACGTTAAAATGACGTCATTTTATCAAGTTTGCCGCTTTGTATTGTAAAAGATACTAATTATCCCGGATATTTTTTACTTTCAATATTTGTAGTGGGATCGAAAGTGCTCGTAAATACAAATTGAACAGTCGGTAGAATCTCGGAAAGAGATCTTTTGAATTTTTTTTTTAAATATTTTGGAAACGGTCAACCGCAGCGTTAAAATGAAAGATCACTAGGAAACTCTTAAAAATGAAATATCAATCTTTTTCGTGTCTCAAATAGTTTTCGAGATAATCACTAGAAAACACGAAACAAAAAAAAAACTTTTTTGGTTTTTTTGATAATATTTCGAAAATGAAAGATCACAAAATCTATAAAAGATGTCATAACAATTTTTTTGGTATCTGAACAAGTTTTCGAGATAACCTTCTGCTAAAACTAAAAAAACGACAAAAAATAAACAAATTCTTGTTTGTTTTTGGACATCATTTCGAAAACGGTTAACCGTTCGAAAAATGTTCTGAGACAAAATTGAGGATCACATGAAATTCATAAAAAAATGTTATAACAACTTTTTCCGTATCTCAAATAGTTTTCGAGATAACTTCATTTAGAATGTGGGGTATATTTGGCAGAAATTCCAGAGCATTGCGGAATTGGAAACATTTTATGGCCGCTGACTCTTGACTGTAAAAATCTTTGACTGAAATTTCTGACAAATATACCACTCCCAAACAATTGTTCAATAAGAACTTCACATCCGTCATCCCAAGTCGGGATCAGTGGAAGGAAGGCGAGTTTCCAATTGCTGACTCTATCGGCATATATGTATACGGACCGATCCAAAACAGACGGAGGGGTAGAAGCGGGTGCCTATTGCGACAGATTAAATCTAAACCTGACTTTCCGTCTACCAGCTCACTGTAGTGTTTTGCAGGCAGAGATCACGACGATTTCGGAAACTCTAATCTATTTAGGATGACATGTCATAATGGGTAGAGACATTACCATCTATACGGACAGCAAGGCTGGAATCAGATCGCTGGAATCAGTCTTGATAACATCTAAGACTGGATAATTATCGATCATCCCTCTCTGAATTGGGGAGCTATTTAAACATTCTCCTGTGCTGGGTCCCTGGTCATAGTGGCTTGGAAGGTAACTGTCAGGTTGACGAGCTTGCCAGAGTGGGTTGTTTGAATGGGGTGCTCCAACAATATGGTGATATCTATCCGCCCATTGCTTCTTGCAAACTGATTGTCAAATCTGAGGCGATTAACAAAGCCAATGCAAGATGGATTGATGGCAATACCTGCCGTACAACTCGATCTCTGTGGCCCATACTGGACGTTACCCGATCTGAAAATTTGCTGTCGCTTAACAAAAGGCATATTAGCCCGGTGGTGGGTGTTATCACTGGGCATTGTCTCAGTGGGGAACATGCCAGGAGACTTCGGCTTCCCTATAATGACTTTTGCAGGAGCTGTGGGGATGTAAACGAAGAGGAAAGTAGCTTCCACCTTCTCTGCTCCTGCCCGGCTTTGGCAGGTAGAAGGAGGTCATTACTTGGATCCTACTTCTTGGAAGAGCTAGAAAGCGCGGATATCGGAAAACTCCAGAGTTTTATCGTTGGCTCTGGATGGTTCTAACTATCAGAAATGTTAAGAGAGGATGTGTGTTAGTGGTGTCACAACGGACCTATTTGAGGTCTATGTGAGCTGTGATTTGTCACAGCAGCCCATCTACCTACTCTTTAAATGATGTTATTTCGAGAACTATTTCAGATACAAAAAAAAATGGTTAAAACGTTTTGTATGGATTTTGTTGTGATCTTTCATTTGGCCTCAGAAACTTTTTTTATGATTAACCGTTTTCGAAATATTAAAAAAACAGACTTTTTTTTGTTGCGTGTTTTCTAGTGATTTTCTCGAAAACTATTTGAAACACGAAAAACATTAATATCAGACTTTTAGGAGTTTCCTGGTGATCTTTCATTTTGTCTTAGAATGTTTTCCGCTGCGGTTAATTGTTTTCAAAATATGCAAAAAAAAACTAAAAAGGTCTTTTTTGTAGTTTTTCCGAGATCCTACCGAAAGTTCAACTCGTATTTACGCGCACTTTCGGCAGAATCTTCTCCGAATCCCACTACAAAAATACAATAAAAAACAAAAAATATCCTGGATAATTAGTATCTTTCACAATATAAAGCGCCAAACTTGATAAAATGACGTAATTTTAACGTTCTTTTTGCAAATTTTAACTCTTTACGGCCGCCAAAACCACCCTCGGAGGCTTGCCAGACTATTCATTTTCGTGCTCCTACTTCTTCTCCCTTGCCCTTTCATACCACTCTGCGGCTTCGCGTTGCTCTGCCTGTGGTATTGGCACTTCGCTCACTCTGGCGGTATAGTCTCAGCTTCCTTCTGCAGGCAGCTCGGTCTTGGATCGTATCATCGCCAAGATTAATGCGTTGTTGTTGCTTCTTCACCTGATCGATCCACGTGTGTTTCCGTCTGCCTCGGGGTTTGGGTCCAGCAAATGGAATATTCATTGATAGTGCATCCATGACAGGGTTCTCAGGCGGACCCGATGTTTGATGTCATCATCGCAGGTAGCATCCTTGTTGACCATCGAGCCCAGGTAGTTGAACCTTGTACATGACTTCGGTTGCTCTCCTTTAATGTAGATATCTGGTATCGGTCTCTCTGGATCTGAGAAAGGCCAGCAAAGATACTTTTTGGTATGCTAATCCTCAGTCCATGATCTTCCAGTATCTTACACCAATTGGTCAGTGCAGCCTACAAAGCAACGATATCTTTGCTACCCAGGACAATGTCATCGGCGAAGAGAAGGGTTATTTCCAGGCCGTCAGAAATGAGTGTTAATAAATAGACCATGACATGTTACACTGCCTTGGTGAACTTTAACTGGAAATTCTGCAGACTCACCAGCTGTGTATCTAACTTTAGTGGTTGCCCCATCATACATTTCTTGTATCATCTTGACATATGCCTCGAGGACCTTACCATACAGGGTGTCCTGCGTTAGATGGATACTGATAGGGTGGATAGAACAGTTTGTGGAAAAAAAATCTCTAACCGTTACGGAATTATCGCTCTTTTTGTGATTGTCATCAAAAATTTGACTTGCTAAAGAAAATTAAAATTTTCCTCCCTCACAATCATTTAATTCGAAACTTAACCTCATTTCTAGAATTTCATATTTTCCCCGGCTGAAAAATTTACCGTTACTTCAAAGATATAACTGTCCCAAATTTAAAGAAATTTTAAAAACGATTTTTCATCGACAATTCAAAGGAATATTTGGTATATTAGAAATATACCAAATATTCCTTTCACCACCATCGTGGTTCGCTCCTTGGCGTCATCGCCACAAACCGCTATCTGCCCAGATCACTATAGCAACTGACAGCGATGGATCATCGTCTGTAGCAGGCGTTAGGTTTTGCTTATTGCTTTGTCTGCGCTTTCTGTATTGGGTCGCGAGAGGTCTTTGGAGTTTTTAGTGCGCGTTGAAAATGACAGAGGTCGGTATTTCTAGACGCGGCTGTGCGTCAATCGCAGACGACGATCGTAGAAGCGGTTATAGTTTTATGATGATCGTGTGCGTTTGGCTAGGCGGGTGAAAGTAAAATGTAGTGTATTGGCACAATGTTGTTTGAGCGCGGTGGTGTCTGCGAGTTGCGGCTGTGCAATGCAGGATTTTTGTATGCACATGAGGCGAATGTATGTCAAAAGGCGAATGCACTGGACAGACTAATGTTGATGGCATTTTGAGTCTTTTGAGGAGGAAAAAGGGACATTCTTGGCTATGAAGTGGTATAGGCAGGATGGGTATAATATGGCTGGGCGTATTCAGGGGACTGCACTCCACTACTGTTGAAGGCATTTTGAGCCCTTTGGTCAGAAAAAGACCTTCTTTGTAACGAAGTATTTTCCATGAAAACAGGGTTGCCATTCTGGGGGTGGGCACCATTCCTCATATACATACAAAAATATTGCAACACACAGCTAGAAATTAAAGACGCCGTGCTCAATCATCCTCGCGGCAATATACTACATTGCACTGCCACAATCCCTGTTGCCATGCAATCTCTCATAGCTTTCGATCGTGCAATGCTGTCGCTAGCCGCACTAGCTTGTAGCAAAACACCAAATAGTACCGGTCGCTTGATCGCTAGTCGCGAACGATTGTCACCAAAGAGACCGTAAGAACGAAATTGTTAATAACTTAGTAAGCTTTGATTTGAGGTAAGCGAGATGTAATTCTGTATTAACTATAAAATTAATGAATTTTTTGAATTTTCTTTGCTCACTAGTGAAATCTGTAAAAAAAAATTTTCTATTTTGAAATTTCTAATTTTCGAAACACTCAATATGAATATTATTAACTTACCGGCGGACAATATTGTATACCACCTCCACCAAAGAAATATTCTTTTCCAAATACAACAACGGCTGTATGCCAAATGCCCTCAATTTCACGACCTACAAAACATTGATACAAATTTCACGAAAAAAAACGAATGAGAGAGAAATACACACCTATTAGCATTGGTGACATGATCTTAGCGACTCCTTGTGTTAAATCGTAGATGTAAAGTTCTACGCTCTTGGATCCTTCGCCGTCCATTTTGACGCAACAAAAACAGTCTGAAATTGGGTAAAAGAAGACCGTTTTATCTATTTTACTCGTAGAACAGTTTTTTTTTATTTAAGTAAAAATACATTCAATCATGGTCTAAAAATATTTGGAAAAAAAGATGTTTAAATGCAAACATTTACAACTGGATGGTTGTTGTTTCTTTGATCAAGCGATTTAAAAAGCAATTCCAACACACAATTTCAAAACAATCACCTGCCATACATATATCAAACCAAAATATTGACCAGGGCGATAGCTGGCTCACACACATATGTTGCTACTTTTAGCTGGTTGTGTCGTCGCCACAAAAATCAAAATTCATTCAATTTCACTGGGAGAATTCACGCTCCCTGCCGTGAATGTCATAAACGTCGTATTCGTCGTAAACTTCTGTCATCCTCGCAGAAGTTGACAACTTTACGACAAATACGACGTTTACGACATGAACATGAATCCCTATTATTATGCACGTTCGACTTTTCTGGTTTCAAACAGGCCGTATGCCTCAAGTCAGACTCGAAATCACTTCAAGTCAGCGTCGAAGTCGTTTCGACTCGAGTCGACCTATGAACGAATCTCCATTCATATTGAAATACTCGTATATATTAATTCGCAGTTGATACGACTTCCAGTCGACTCATGCTCTGGTAGTTTTGATTCAGCTCGCCAAATACTTTCCGTTTACGCTTAGCCATGTTTTCACGTTTTTTTTTTCCATATCATAAAAGAAAATCCTCCGTGATGAGAATGAAATCGCGTCTTAAAGTCTTATCCAAAATAGAAAATCCACCTAATATCTGTGATTCTCAAAGAAGTTTCTGACATTTTGTTTACACGAATCTGGAGGACAGAAGCTGTTTTATAGGAAGTGCCCAGGAGAATTTGTTAAGATCACCGCAAAAGCCCATAATTTATTGCGGATAACGCGTCATGCATTTTTTTGCTATCCGAAAGCTGCTCACTGAGTTTTGTCCCCTCAGACGGATAAAAAATCACAAATGCTTCGCCCAGATCGCTTCAGGTCATGAAAAAATGTCCTCAATGTTCTGGTAGTTGGCAGACTTGGAGCCCCTAAATGATACGAACAGTAAGTTTCATGACGCAAACTACGTGTTCAGCCATGACCGCAAATATCGTTTAGCTCCGTGTGTTTCTCTCATGGAGATTGTCCGGAAAGGACTTGGACATCGTTTTCCAGACGATGGCATTATGGTAAAATTACCCCTGATAATTTGAAACAGCAACGATCCAAAAATAAATGTTGTTTAACTCGTCTTTTTTGCTACACGTGGAATGGATAAATGACGTTTATTTTCATAGTCAAGAGTTGGATACGTGCCAGAATAAGTTACAATTTCACTGTAAGCATTTAAATCAAATTCATACAATTTGATGGAATTTATATTGACCGCTTAGTTATATTTAAGCCGGGAAATGTGATGATTGCTGCACGTTCTTGTTCGAGATATTTGTTTTACTCTTATTCGTGACAATTACACATACTGAAAACTATAGTAAAACGGTGAGCGGTGTCAGTATGGTTTTCCAAATTATCATAAATCTTTGCACAACAGACTAAGGCTTACATATTGTGGAAATTTAATACCGACATTAGGGCTTAGGAACAAAATGGTTAAGAACAAAATCGCGTTAAGTGACGAGTTTAATTTTTTTTCGTAATAGACACATTTGGAGTGAACTGGCCAGTGCCCGCCTTAAGGTGTGTTTTGCTAGGCACACGATCGTCGCATATTGTTCGCGGTTAGCGATCAACCCATAGAGCACGAAGCACTATACTATTTGTGTGTATCTTTTTCACCATCGCTTGCGATCGACGCAGAGTGGTGCCTGGCATAACGCACCTTTAGGTATTTTTAGCGTCCTGTTCAACTTATAGAAAAGCGCTCATAACATTTTCGCATCATCATCGTTGGTCGCGGTTCTGCAAGCCTGATCGGTTAAGGAAATGACAGTGAGCAACAGAGATAGCAAAGCATTGTGTATCCGTAAGTGAAAGAGAGACGCATTTAACTGATACATTCACATATTTGACGCACACGAGAGAGCAGAATGACAACCAACCAATTTTCGTTAGGCCTGTTTCTTAGTAATTGCACTAGAGCGAAAGAGACAGAGAGGCCGGCAGATGTATTTGTTTAGAAATCATAGACTGGGGAAACGAACCAACAATTTTTTCCGGTATATTTCCCATCTAAAGATTCTCTCAGATAAGCGACACTGTCTCTTCAACTTACGGATATACAATACTTCACATCTCTGTTACTCACTGTCAAATTGTTTGATCCTGTAAGTTTCCCAGAACGCAGCCATTGTGGCGCAATAGCTTGCCGTCAGGCCTTGATCGTCTGCTCGGGGCTCTTTTCCAGATTTCTTGGCATCGAGTAGTTTCTACAAGGATGTGGCATAGAGTAGTTTTTACAAGGATGGGTTATCGGCCCATCGCCGAATTCAGGGGTCGACTCATAGTTCACCGTTTACTTTGTTTGCGGAAAAGCCCTTCGAAGAAAACTAGAAATTTACCAGACCTTGTGTGGTTGAAACCAAAAGTACAATAATAAAAAAAATTGGTGAAACCTAAATCCTAATTTTTTATTTAAAACTGAGACTCAACAATTTAACTCGCCTGTCTTTTTTTTCAGCCCACCAAGTTTTTTTTATCCTACGTCAGTGGAAATTTACCGTAAAAAAAAATAACCGAAAATAATCGGCGCCCAATGTGAGGTCAGTGTGATTTGATCGATTTACCGAAGAAGACATGTGCAATAGATAGTATAGAATCCGTCAATCACAAGAAACATAAACCGTTTTAAACTTTATCATAAGCTGTAGGAAGGCAATTAGCAAGACATGGGGTCTGCAACCTAAGGTTCTTCATTGGTTTTACATACCAGTATTGCGTCCCATGTAGTCCGGATGGCGCAACGGTTAGCACGTTCGCCTTCAACGCACTGGGCCCCGGTTCGATTCCGGGGATTTACGTGTTGGACTATGAGCCCACTCAGCTGTTAAATGAGTACCCATTATGGGGTAAATAACACGGTTGAGCGTGTTGCTGATCACATACCTCTGCACAAAAAACCATCACGATCTAGAAAATGAGATGATGCTAACTCATCTCGAGGCCGTGGTTCAAATTGGACTGTTGCGCCAGTTATTTATTTATTATTGCGTCCCATAATGTTGTACGGGCACGGTAGTGTGCCCTGCGCACTGTATAACAAATTATAATTTGCTGGCTAAGATGCAGAGAGCGGCCATCGTGGCCATCAGCAGAGTTCTTCGGGCTACTCCATCCGCGACGCTGGATATGATGCTTGACCTGCTTCCGGTGGACATTCTAGCTAGGGGAACAAATGGCGATGAACTCAGCCATTAGAACTCGGGAGACAAGTTGATGGGGAAACTTGAGTACCGGTCACATAACGATCTTGAACGATAATGATATCCCATCTTCGGCAGATTATACCTTACCAACTTGCTGGTTTGAAAAGAACTACGAAAGCCTGATACTACAACGGAGTCTCTGGGGATCAGGAGGTCTTACCAGACCAATCTTCTTGAAGATTTACACGGACTATTCCAAAACTGCTGGTGATATGGATGCCGGAGTGGACATCAATCTTTCCTTTAGGCTCCCTGACCATTGCAGCGTTTTTCAGGCAAAAATCTTTGCGGTAAGAGAGACTGTGGCTTGCTTGGAACTGCAAATCACAACAACGAAAGTGGTCATGATTTTCACGGACAAGCAAGCTGCAATTAAATCTCTCGAATCAGGTTAGTACAAGTCAAAAATTATAAGTGTGAGTGCCGAACGTGCTCGACATGGTGCTATGTTGGATTCCAGCCCATAGTGATTTTGCCGGAAATCGCAGGGCCGACGAGCTTGCTGGCGGGGAGCAATAGATTAGCGGTAACTTGCTAATACCCCTATCTTCCATCAAATTTAGTATAAAGTTGGCTGCGGTCAATTTAAAGTGATACGTGTCTTACAGCTAAGCTTATTTGGCCCAGGTTGCATATCAGTCGCACCACAAAACTGCTTCCTGTATGGTCACTATGCACTATGTCATCGGTGAGTACGCCAGGAGGCTTCGATTTCCATACAACGATTTTTGCAGGAGGTACTGAGATGCGGATGAAGATGAGAAGGAATCTAGAAGCGTGTTTTTTTTTGTACTGCGGTGCAGGTTAATGGGGGGTTATCCGGGTTAACTTACACATATTACACAAATAACATACCCTCGTTCTTTGTGTAATGTGTGTAATTGTCTCCTCTTTCCTACTAAAGGTACTAAGATCAGTTTTTCATGCGAAATCTCATACAAAAATAGTCAAAAGTTGCCTTCACACGAACAATTTTCGCGCGAAAACAATTACTTTGCACTTTATTTCGCTTTGAAACCG
The DNA here is from genome assembly GCA_964017055.1 of Chloromyia formosa. Taxonomy (NCBI): domain Eukaryota; kingdom Metazoa; phylum Arthropoda; class Insecta; order Diptera; family Stratiomyidae; genus Chloromyia; species Chloromyia formosa. Next base: position 29,395,095 of record OZ024813.1, on the reverse strand, counting down.
TTTTTTTGAGTAGAAGGGAAATATGTCGTGTAATGTCGGTAATGTGCTGTGTGTAAGTCTACACTGTCAGTTTTTCGTGGCAGAAATAAGTGTAACATTTTCGCAATTTAGTGTCAGCCTTAAAGCTGGACAAGCGCAGGGGCGGAACGAAAGCAACTTTCCCTCTCGTTAATATCTCCAGATATATTCCTATTTCACTGGGCGATGACATATCGTGATTCGCGCCTTGACTAAAAGTGGGTTTGCCGCTGTAACGTATAGAGCGAGCGCTCTACGGCGGGTTGCAACTTCTTCTGCTCACGTATCGAGCGGAGCCCACGCAAAGGGTATCGTACTCCCTTTGCGCATCATCATCATCGCATTTTATAACTCCTATTAGTCAAAGACGCGAACCACGATGCCCTGTCAGCTAGGAATGTTCCTATCTCCACAGCTTCTTCAGAAGTCATTAAAAGGAAGATGAAGTCTTCTGTCGTGCTCGCAAAAAAGACACTGACAAGTGATCACACCCACAACAGAGCTTTTTTGCTGTCTTTTCAGAGACAGTAGATTGCACCCCGTAACACGATCTCGAAAAGAAGTGCCAAATATTTTCTAGAATATATTTTGGGTAATTGTATTGGATAGCTAAAAGGTCCTTGAAGATGAACTGAAACCTCGTCTGTCGTCTGCAAAATTTATCTAGTCCAAGAACGATTTGAGAATTTTTTTTCGTAAACACAGACATTGATCCACTTCCTTCGACAATTTTTAATCTTTTTTTTTCCAAAATAAATGACCGGAATTTAATCCGTTAAATTAGCTTAAAACAGGAAAAACAGCATCCGTAAAATTTTTCAAGTCAAGGAAGACATTTACGATTATTCGAAAAAAAAAACTAAAATAAAATATAGACTATAAAAACGCACCACAAAAATTTTGAACACTGCGAACAACACAAAAGCACACACGCGTGATTCTTTTCTTTTCGACGGAATAGGAAATTATTGTCACCCACTCTGATCTTAGCAAAGATCCTCGCTGCACTTGAAGCCAGCCGCCAGCCGAAAGTGGCAAGTTCACCTGAATGAGTATCTTGGAGCGCAAAATGTCGCCTCCGTTGCACTGTACTGACGTCCAAGTTCAATAAATCTTTTTGCGTTATGAAAATAGAATTATCAGATACATTTATATTCGACACGCGATGCGAATGGACTAGAGAGGATCGCGACAATTTCACTTCCTTGTTTCTAGCGTTTGCCAGAAGACTGATGTCACAAACCACTCATAGAAATAGGTTTCGCAGATACATAGTCCTCACGCGGGAATATTTTATGCTCATATATGACGAATAACGCGCAAATGCAATATCAAATTTAGAATACGATTAGACATAGAAGAACCACACGAGATTCCACTGAAAAATTGGAATTAAACGAAATGCGAATGCTTTGGAAGACTCCGTCGCGATTTTAAATAGTTTTCGACGGTTTTGCACCTCTAGGGTGGGCAAAGTTCGTCGGTTCGTTTTCCTGGGCGAATGATACCAGCAACTGATGGCTGGCTGCTGTGAAGAATTTGAAAAACGTAACGAAACATATCGATAGTGAACTCAGCGCCTACACACCTGACAGAGGGAAAGTTTATTTATTAAATCGCACGAGTAGGGGAGAGGCTGGGGCTATTACATTTTTATGTGCTGCAGAAATTTCAACGAGACTTGTGGCAGCAGTTGACGTATCAGTGGCGGATCCAGTGGGGGCCATGAGAGCCCCTTAACTCTCCAAGTAATAAAGTCGGGCCGCATCCGAACTCGATTTCTAGATCCGCCACTGCGTACTATGTTCAACAAGAGGTTAAGGAAAACGGTAGTAAGAACTCCCCAACGGGCTACGACAAATATAGTATAGTATTTTGTATTCCTGTATTAGGCCAGACTTTGTGTTGCATGATTGATCAAGGCGAAGGCGTATTGTACTCTAATGGCCGTGTTTTTTTTCGTGGCCATGGATGTTTGTGTCGTCTGCGGGGCGTAATAATAAGCCATATCTCTCGACTTGTCGCGGGTAGGCGACTAAATGGGAGCAGGAGATGCATGCTGGCAACATGCCTCACCCGAAACTGGTTTATGCCAACCAAACCTCAGTTAAGCCATCTGGAATAGTTGACGGTTCCCGTTCGGTGGCCGTGGTCGTTCGGTCACCGTGCGATCAAAAACTGCCTGTGGGTACTAATAGAAATCTCACAGTGCTCCGAGCTTGTCAGTATAAAAAACACGGCGCGGATAGGGGGTGCGTGCTAGCAACCACCATTCCGAAAAGTAGATATGCTATCGAAACGCTAGAGATGTTGATGCGCCCCCCTGGAGGGGTCAAGCCAATTAACATGCCCCACAAGGGGTTAGGGCAAATGAGTATAGTAGATCACCATAGGTTTTTAGAATATCAATCAATCAGCCTTTCTAATAATTTTCGTAGATTGGAAGATAGTGTGATCAGTAGAGCATGTGAGAGTAAAAACCACCCCGACTTCATTCCTTATACGAGAGATATAGATAGACAGGGAGCCCCTTAAAATGGTTTCGATCCGGATTGATACGATGTTTAGATTGTCCTGTAGAACGGTATGATACAGATTCAGCAGATTTGAACCGGTTCGAAGCTGCCGACAACCCCTATGATATCATAGCAGCAGATTCACAAGAAGCTGTTCTGAAAACACGGGAGCATATGAGATGTCAGTTGTACTGTCAGGAGAATGAGTCAAGCAAGAGATTAATAGTTTTCGAGCTAGTGGAAGTCCACAGGCCATCCTGTGTCGAAGGGTTGAAAGCAAGAGCTTTTTTCAGTCTGGCGGCTTCATCGGAGTCCTCAATACTATCACAAAAAAATGTGTCCACGAACTACACTTAGCCCCTTTCAATTCCTTCTTGAATAGGTAGGTATGTACAGTACAGTCCAGCTCCGACGTATTTTCGGCTGCCAAGGTAACATAGGTAGCACCTCCAAGGGAGTTTGATTCAGTTCGTTTTTCTTCGATTCAGAATGATGGCTTCTCGCACAGGTGGTAATTAAAGACGTGCTGATCTTGGATATTTGTTGCTTGTTGCCTTGACCCCTCCAAGGGCATGGGCGCGTCAACATCTGTAGCATTACTATAACTTGTTGACGTTTCGTTGGCATATATTTTGTCTCCGTTTCTCTGGATATAGCATCGCTCAACTCTGGAAGAAAAAATGTAGTAAGAGCTTTTTCTCACAAGAATACAGGTAGCATAGAAAACTACGTAGTTTGGAAACCCTATGTTCTGCATTTTTATAAACCATTGTCGTCCCTATTTTACTCTAGGTCTGCGATATTTAGTAGTATGTGAAGACAGGAGTGATGAATGGAAAAAACCTGATCCTAAATTGGGCTACAGCAATCGCAGGCCGCTGCTTAGTTCGTTGAGGGGATTTTTCTCCGTTCTGACATTCACGCACATTATCGAAATCTAAGCTCCGTCCTTACGAGTATCATCAACCAAAATATTTTGGCGCCCAACGTGGAAACCTTCAGGTTGAAAATAAGACTGAAAAAGGACCTCAGCAGGTTCCTCTAAGGTCTTCTTTTTTTTGCACGGCGCTTATCCTTAATTTGAATTCACCTACATTGGAATACAAAAGAACGCGATTAATATTTCACAAGGGAAATCCTCTCCCATCATATTTTGATGGTCATGGGGACCCTCTTATGGTAGAATGGCCAATCGTGTGAAGATCGTATCGGAGCAGCTCAGTCGGCCGACTCTATCGCTTTACTTCTCGTCCTTTTTCCATTCGTCCATTACAGCCTAGCCCCTTCCTGCTACGGCTGATCTAAGATATATATATAGAGAGAAAGAGAGCTTATTATCTTCCACTCGATGAAATGGGCATCCGTGTCCCACTTTTCCCCTACACAAAATACTTCAAACGTAATTTTTACGTTAGATTTGAGATCTGCAAGAGAGTCAGTCGTGTCCTCATATAAATTCGACTATGTATTTAAAAATATTTCTAAAAATAAATGAAAAATACACAAAAAAATCATCTCTGACTTTTCTCGACTTGACGTAGTATCTGAGAATCTCGAGTTGAAGATGATGATAACAGGGCGCGAACGCACGACTTTCTTCTTCCTCGTACTTTTCTCGTGTTTTATGTTAAAATTTAAATTCGCATTGTAACGTCGACCGATTGTTCGTTTTTGATAATTGAAAGAAACGGATTTAAAAATGGATACCGTACAAAACTTTATTTACGTCCTCTCTCTACAAGTCACTTTTTTAGAAGAAAGATGACAACCCGAGGTGTCAGTTTCCGAAAAGTCCAACTGACGCCTCGTTTACACAGGGTGTTGGTGAGCTGCGTTTACAAAACGAGTTTTTTTCTATTTGGTCGTTAAATTCAAATTTAAATTGACTTTATACTACAGCTCGACCATCCTGACAGAATGATTGACCTCAATCACGAGTATATATGCAAGCGAAAAATTTAAATGTATAGTGAATTTTAGGTTGTTATAGTGAATGTGATGGTGTTGCCAATAGTAACCACAAATGAGCCCATTCCACCTACCGCTTTACCCATTTTCTAAGTCGACATGACTCTACTACTCCGTCATAGGGCAGCTGCGTTATTTGACAGTTTTCGACATCGCGTATGACATACCGGTCATTTGGTAACTTCTTATATACAACATACGGTCCGCGGTATTTCTCATTGAACTTTTTATTTGTCCCTGCGGTAGTGTCAGTGTGTCGGACAACGACGTAGTCACCCTCCGAAAATCCGCTCGGTAGTCGGTTTTTGCTGGCAATATAATTAGAATTTTTTTTCTGCGATTGCTGTATTGCGGTTGATGCCTTGCGGCGCTTACTTTCTAAATCTTGCCTCGTTTCCTTTATGAACTTTTCCTGCAGGAACTCCGTCATATAATCCACTATTATACCTTTTTGGTCGACACCGAAAAGGAGTTGGCTCGGCGTTTGCTTCGTTGAACCATGTGTTGAGTTGTTTAATGCGAATTCCACTTCTTCTAATCTCTTCGCCCAGTCCGAATGATCCAGCGGATCCGTAATCTTGCTGAGCATAGCGGTTATTATGCGGTTGACTCTTTCCACTTGTCCGTTAGCCTGCGGTGATGCGACGGCAACCTTTACGTGATCGATGTTTCGCTTTATCAGAAATTCTCCAAATCGCAACGACGTAAAGCTTGTTCCTCGGTCGCTGATGATTCGTCGGGGTCGGCTGTACGCTGAGAAATATTTATCAAGGCATACTTCCACCTCCTTGGTTCCAGTTGACTTCACCGCAAACAGCTTTGTAAATTTCGTGAATCCATCAACTACCAACAGAATATACTTGCGGGTGCCTCGAATCGACGGCAGCGGTCCAAAATGATCAATATGGATCGTGTCAAACGGGACTGGTTCCTTCGGGATGCTAAATAGATTTCTCTCTGATACTCGTGCCGGCGGTGAACACATTATACAGCGAATGCAATTTTTTATGAACTTTTCGATTTTTCCCTTCATCTTTTCAAACCAATAATTTTTCTTGACTTGCTCATAAGTTTTGTCAATTCCCAGATGACAAATTTTCTCATGTACCATCCGAATCACGTTTTCTTCCATTTCCGTCGGAACAAACAACTGCGGTCGACCGGCTTTGTCTCGTCTGAACACCAGTCCGTCTTTCAGTTCGAATCCCTTTACTGTCGTCTTCTCCAGTCGCTTCCGTAAAGATACTATATTATCATCCCTGCTCTGTGTGGCCTGTATCATAAAGTCCAACTCCATCTGATTGGCAACCGTAATAACCTTGCAAGCTATCTTCTTCCTAATATCATCATCGTCAACTGGCGATTCGCTTACGTCAAAAACAGATTCATTTCCTTCCAACTCAACTACGGCTACAACCCGGTTCATGATATCGGCGTGGTAATTCATCGGTTTTTATTTCGGGAGGCTCATGGCATCGACTTAATGCATCAACATGTCCCATCAGGACTCCGCTTCGGTGTTGTATGCGAAACGTGAAATGTTGCAATTCCAACGCCCACCTGGCGATCTTTGGACATATGTTCTTTTTGTCGAATGTGAGTGAAAGTGCACTACAGTCCGTCACTATCTTGAATGTTATACCATGGAGGTAACTGCGGAATTTTCTTACAGCGTAGACGATAGCGAGAGTCTCCAGCTCATAGCTATGCATGCGGGATTCTTCGGGTGTGGCGGCTCTTGAATAATAGTACACCGGGTGAAATTTTCCATCTTTTTGTCTCTGCACCAACATGGCTCCGTATCCAACACTACATGCGTCGGTATGCAATTCGGTTTCTCTCGTCGGATTGAAAATAGCTAACAGCGGTGGAGATAAATACTTTTCCTTCAACTCCTGGAATGCCTGCCTACAACGGTCGTCTATGTTAAAGGGGACATTGTCTCTCAATAACCTCTGCAGCGGGTGCGCGATCTTTGCATAGTTAGGTACAAATCTTCGGAAAACGGAAAAAAGTCCCAAACACGAGCGCACCTGCTTAATCGTACTTGGCATAGGATAGTCCCTCATTGAACGGATGTGCGCGTCGCTTGGTCTGATTCCCTCCTTACAAATGGAATATCCTAAAAACTCAACATTTTCGTAGGCGATTCGACATTTTCCCATATTTAGCTTCAGTCCGCATTTAGCAAGACGATGCATCACTTCTGCGAGCGCCTTTATGTGTGCCTCCAAATCGTCGGTGGCGATCGTGATATCGTCCATGTATACGATGACCTTTCCCGTTTCTATCAAATCTCTCAACTGCCGGTGGATATATCTGAAAAATACTGCAGGCCCAGTTTTCAGGCCAAATGGCATCCGATTATACTCATATTGCCCATACGGTGTAACGAAAGAGGTGTACTTTTTCGAGTCTTCGGCTATCTTTACATGGAAAAATCCATTCTCCAAATCGAGCGTTGTGAAATACCTCTTTCCTCCCAGGTAATCAAGGCATTCCTCAATCAGCGGCATCGGATAATTGTCGCGAATCATCATCTTGTTTAAGCTGCGGTAGTCGACACATTTCCGGTACTTCCCATTTTTCTTTCGAACCATAACAATAGATGAGGTATATGGAGATTCGCTAACTCGGATAATCTCTTTCTTCAGCAGTTCGTCTATGATTTCCTTTAACGCGCCTTGCTCCTCAACTGATAATCTTTTTGGATAATGGTGAAACGGTACTTCATTTTCTAGACGGATGTGCATTTCAAAATCGCTTTCTTCCGGTGTAGCTTCGGGGCATAAATATTCGTCGGTGATCACCTGCTCAATTATTGCCATCATTTCCTTCCCCAACTGCGGATTAATATCTATTTGGTGCTCGTCTTCGTCGTAGTCGATTGCCATTACATTTCGTATTTCATCTTGCAGCGATTCCACCAACTCAGGATTTTCTTCGGGCTCTCCGCGGACACATGACACCCCACCTAACGTTTTATCTCTATATTTACCCGACAAATCTACTTCGGTTTTACGTTTGAATAAAGCGGACGGCAGATGGGCGACCTTCGCAATTGCTACCTCCTTTGAAACATTAACTACAAGCGAACAAAAACAAAACGCATCTTCTCTCTTGTCGACGGGTCCGTTTTCTTTATTTTTATTACTATCTTTCACGGTTTTGTTCCTTAGTACATTTACAGTTTTTCTATTTATCATTGTAAGCGCAATCCCAAATTTGGATAATGCTGCTCTTCCAAGAAGCATCGGCGTCGGTATCGTTTCATCTGGAATTACAAGGAAATTTACTCTTTTGCACCGACCGCGGATCGTAACATCACCGGATATCTTACCGAATGTTCGAATAGGGGTTTTTCCCAGGCCCACAAATGGGGTATCGACTAACGCATGGTGGACTTTAAATGGGACAGCGGATTTTCTTACTAGATTAACGGGGCTACCGGTATCGAAAAGAGATAAGAAGGTCATGTTCGCGCTACACTCATTTTCATTGTTACTAAAGGCAACACTCACCAGATTTAGAGCGCTGAGCGACTTTGCTCCATCCTCATCGTCTTCGTCGTCGTCAGAATCAAGCGTACTCCGTGCAACAGCGGCTACTGTCGTGGACTTCTTCAATTTCTGCGTGTATGGCGGGTTCGTACAATTTCTGCGGTCATGACCGAATCCCCAGCATCGGTAACAGGCGTCTCGCGGTCGTTCCTCATACGGGCACATCGGCTTTCTGTGTCCAATTCGGGAGCAATTGAAACATCGATCCCCCACAGCGGCGGTGTTTACGGCGGCATTGGAACTTGGGTTGGCGGCGGCGGCGGAAGTCGAGTTTCGAGCGGTGGCGGTTGACATCGTTTGTCTGGCTGCGGTGTAGTCGGTTCGGGGCCTCATCTGCGGTCGGGCGGTGTCAGGCGGGTTCTGGCGGGCACGCATAGCCTGTCGATGCTCTAGCATGTTTACCGCGTTCTTCAGCTCATCAATAGTTTTGGCAGTAAGAAACAGCGTATAGTCGTTCGTCCGGTTATTCAGGCCCTCCTGTATATAGGCCACCAGTTCAAATTCCGTTACGTCGCTGCGGTAGGAAATAGACTCCATTTCCATGATGTATCGGCGAACGCTCTCTTCGGGTCTCCTTACCCGGTTCCTAAGGGTCTGATACACCTCTTGTCTGCTGACTGTACGCCCGAATTCTTTCAATAAGCTGCTCTTAAGGTCCCTGTAGGTTAATGCACCTCGCACTAATAACAGTCGAGCTGATCCCTCTAATGAATTTCGCAGCGCTAAAAATTTCATTAGTTCGTCAGCGTTCACTTGCTCGAAGATCTGCTCCAGGTGCCTGAAGAAATCGTGCACTCCATATGCGCGGTCGTCGCCACTAAACTTGACGATGGCGTGCTCAATATCTTGAAAGTGCACTCGCCTGATAGGTCCACCTGTCAGCATGTCTTGTTCCCTTGCTGCTACTGGCTGTCGGGCTGATTCAACCGTCTCTCCTCTCTCCATACGAGCTATCTCGTTTCGCAGACGCAAAATTTCGTGTCGGCGGCGAAGATTTGCCAGTTCGCGCTCCAAATTTTCCGTTTCGGGATCGACTGGCGACGGCCGTGGTTCCGTACAGATCGGCGGCATCGTATGGATGTACTGCGGATGTGAGGATTCGCTTTGCGGCTGCGGCAACACTGCGTTGGGGGTCAGCGGTCGCACATGGCTACGCTGCTGGTGTGAAGATTCACCTGTAACCTCTTGCGACTGCAACGTTGAGGTGTGTGTCGGCGGCGTCGTGTTTCTGTGCTGCGGGTGCGAAGATTCGCTTGGTGGCGGTAACGTCGGGCTTCGGTTCGCGGGTTGTTGATTCCCGCTGGCGGCTACAATTGTTGCTTCTGCGTTTTCCGACTCGCTGTCGTCTGTGTTGGCTTCTCCATCGGTGGATCTTGCGGGTCTCGATGACATATTTCGGGTCACGCGGTACGACATTCTTCGATTCTTTTTCCTCAAAATATTTATTCTTTTGTGCCGATTGGGTTACTATCCCACTTCTGACGTTGTAACGTCGACCGATTGTTCGTTTTTGATAATTGAAAGAAACGGATTTAAAAATGGATACCGTACAAAACTTTATTTACGTCCTCTCTCTACAAGTCACTTTTTTAGAAGAAAGATGACAACCCGAGGTGTCAGTTTCCGAAAAGTCCAACTGACGCCTCGTTTACACAGGGTGTTGGTGAGCTGCGTTTACAAAACGAGTTTTTTTCTATTTGGTCGTTAAATTCAAATTTAAATTGACTTTATACTACAGCATTAAGATTTTGTCGTAAATGCAACACATTCCAAATGCGTATTCTGAATATCCGTGGGACTATCCAAAAGAAATTTCGACCGCAATCAAAAGTTCGCCGAACCAAGTGTTAATGAAAAGTAATAAAAATAAGAAAAGCCGGAAAAAAAGTCATGCGTATAGATTAAGGTAAATTACTGAGAGTAAGATCATTTCTTACTCATGAATAAGGAGGACAAAAAGTTATTGTAACGATTTAAATTATTTATTTATTTGAGAATAAAGTGGGATCGGGAAAAATTGAAGATAAATTCAAGCAGTAGTATTTATGAATGTTTCAAAATCACATTTTCTTATGTTAAATTTCGAAGAAACCTCATCTCGACATAACGCATATGCCTAATGGTAAATTGTCTTATTTTCAAGGATTGTTTACTTCGAAAATTAATGGCGCTTTTGAAGGAGACTCTCGTCGTTGAAAAAAAAATCCTACAAAATTTGTAATCAAAACACACAATAATAATAAAATGGCTAACATACAAGTATTTCAAAAACATCAGCGTGAACTTGAGAATTAATTTTTTGTTGAAATTAAGATGCATGCCATTTGGAGAAATTTATATTGAGGCTGGCTCTGAAATATTCACCTCATGCAACACGTCATCTCTCCGTCGCGTCCCTTACAAGCTCAAAGGCACTTCTCGGGGAAAAATGGATTTGATATCACCACCGTTACAGCATGCGCCCATAGCAAACTTTTTAGTTCGCTGATAAACTATATAGTTTCATTAGAAAAATAGAACACACGGTGATTTGAGACCGCGCACACAGCAAACTAAACTACAATATTTAGTAATTGCTGTGTGCGCGGTCTCATAAAACACCGTGTGTTCTATTTTTCTGAATAAACGATTTAATTTTTCTGCGAACTAAAATGTTTGCTGTGGGCGCGTGCTCTTAGCCAGTTAGGTCTGTTCGGTATTCAGATTTCAGTACCGGTTTTCGATTTTTCTTTTTCGGTACTCGTTTCAGTATCGGTTTTTTACCCGTTTTTTTTTTAACCCGGATTTTTGTCCGTTTCTTACCTGTTTTTTTTTAATACCATTTTTGTTACCCGGTTTGTTAGTATCGGTTTTTTACCCGATTTTTTTTAGTTTCAGTTTTTTACCCGGTTTTTGAGTACCGGCTTTTTAAACCATGAGTCAGTTTTTTAGTATCTCCGGTACTACTAGTAGCGGGTAGTGACAAATATTGGATGAATTTGGATCGTCATTTGTAGCGAGATGAATATTAGATGAGAGGGGCGGTGGAACCGGAGGGCCTACAAGCATTGCGACCCAGAGAGGTATATCGTGCTATAGCCCACATGGACTAGTTCACCTTTAAGGTTGGCGATCAAGTTTGATCCGGCCAACAAAGCTGCTCAATTCTCTGAGCTCAAGTCAAGCGAATACGTCCACCTCAGGAAAGGGATCACCGAGATATTCTAAGCGACGACGGAAAGGGCCTCACACTCGCAGAGGATATGCTGGGAAGTCTCATCATCGGCCTCGCAAAAACGACAGCTGACATCAGGGACAATGCCCATTTTGTACAGGTGGTGCCTCAGGGTCGAGTGCCCCATGAGAAGGACGCAAATGATTACCCTGTTCCTGCATAGATTCAGCAGTTGTAGGGTGCGCTTGCCTGAGTGGCCTGGAATGGTCAACTTAGACTGTCTCAGGCCAGGGAGATTCTCTCAGTACACACCGGTATCTACACGCTCCTGTTCCGTAATGTGGCTTTTAACACTGCATAGAGGATACCACAAAAGGACTCTAGCCCAATAAACGGGGTTGCGGATGCTTTTCTAGCCAACTCGTCGGCAATCTCATGACATTAGACACCGACATGGCGGGAACCAGTATTTGGTGACTTTAATAAGGAAACTAAGTCTCTGCAAAACCTCATGGCAATCAAGTACTGATTTACACACGTCCGTTACGCTGACACCCCCACCACTAAGTATCGACATCAGGCATAGTGTATAATTAGGTGGTAAGCAGTTGCTCTATTCCCGAATTTATTGCTCCTGCCGATTCGCCAAAACTGACGATTTTGTATGGGGGGTGCTAGCGTAACGTTATACTAGCACCTCCACTTTTTTATACAACATCTATCGCATCCAAACTTGATGTAAAGTGAAAGCCATAATTAATTGCTAATTTGCGAAATGAAAGCTATAATTAATCGCTAATTTGTTGCTCTATTCCCGAATTCATTGCTCCTGCCAATCGCCAGGATTCCAGTTTATATATGGGAAGGACCACACAGTTGTACCCCCTATGCTATCTAGTATGCTAGTATCTGCTAATTCGTTGCTCCATTCTGGAATTTACTGCTTCTACCGACTTGCCAGGATAACGTTTTCAGTATGGTAGAGCTTGTATGACGTCACCCTAGCACCCCCTTCTAAATACGGCATATCTTTTATTTAAATCCAATCCACAATGGAAGAGTTAATTAATTGCTAATTTGTCGCCATATTTGCGAATTTATTGCTCTGATTTTCCAGGATTCCAGCTTATATATGCGAAGGACACTAAATTTGAATTCCCATGTATTATCCCCACTGGCACAAATTTATCAAGACCTTCATGCGTAATGATAGCAATAAATATTTTCAAATTTGTTGCTCCATTCCGGAATTTATTTCTCCTGCTGACTTGCCAGAATATGGTTTTTTGGATGGTGGTTCTAGTGTAACTTTATGCTAGCACCCCCACTTTTGATGTAAAATGAAAGGCATAATTAATTGGTAATTTATTGCTTTATTCCGGACTTTGCGGTTGATAAGCTTTTGAGTGATGCTACAGCGGTGGCGTATACTACCGCCCTTGAGGAAAAACTATCACCTATGCTACACAACATCAGCAACACAGGCGTCCATGGGTTCTGGGAAGAACTGAAGGGTACCATCAAGGATGTCGCGGAGAAGGTCGTGGGATATAAAGCCCGGCGAGCGCGAAATGACTGGTTCGACGAAGAATGCAAAGACTCACTTGACGCGAAAAACGAGGCCTACAGACAATGGATTCAACGAGGAACCAGAGCCAGAAGAGAAAAATATGACGAGCTACGGCGAATATCGAACAGAATAATTAGGCGTAAGAAACGTAAATACTTTGACGAGCAGTTGCTGAACATAAACGAAAACTTAGCTAATAGGAACACCAGACAAGCGTACAAACTAGTAAATACAATTAAGAACGGCTACCAAGGACTAGTCTTTGTAAGGACAAGGATGGAAACATCATCAGCGACATCGATGGCATTGACAAACGATGGGCCTCTTATTTTGAAGAGCTTCTAAACCGACCATCTAACATCCCCACACAGGAGGCTCTCGACGATATTGTTGATCTAGGCCCACCCATTCAACCCCCGACAGAAGAGGAAGTTGATCTCGCCTTGCGGTCACTAAAACGAAATAAAGCGCCGGGCGCTGACGAAATTCCAGCTGAACTGCTAAAATTCGGTGGAACGAGTCTAGTTGATGCCATACATCAATTACTCCTGCGAGTATGGGAGAACGAGGAGATCCCAGACGATTGGCGCAGAAGCATCATCTGTCCAATTCATAAAAAGGGAGATAAACTGCGGTGTGAGAACTACAGGGGCATCTCACTAGTTTGTACGTCATATAAAACTTTGACGAAAATTCTGGAAAATAGAATAAAACCGTACGCAGAACGAGTCATTGGCGAATATCAAAGCGGTTTCAGACCTGGTCGCTCCACAACCGATCAGCTCTTCTCAGTCAAACTGATACTCCAGAGGTGCTGGGAATACAACGTAAACGTATACCAAATCTTTGTCGACTTCAAGCAGGCATACGACAGTATCGATCGTGGAGTACTGTACAACATCATGCTGCAATTTGGTATACCAGCAAAATTAGTGCGACTGACAAAGATGACGATGACCAACTCCGTCTCACAAGTCAGGATCCAGAATAGACTTACTGATCTATTTGAAACACGCACTGGTTTGAAACAGGGCGATGGACTGGCACCGACGCTTTTCAACCTAGCACTGGAATACATTATTCGGGCCATGAATATGGACAACAGCAAGACGCTACTCATCAAGTCGACACAATTAGCAGCGTACGCAGACGACATCAACATCATGTCCCGAAGATTGGCTGACGCAGAAGAACTTCTGCATACACTCGATACCGCTGCAAAGGAAGTTGGATTACGTATTAACGAGGGTAAAACTAAAATAATGATGCAATCGGTGACAAGGACACCTGCACAACCAAGCATCAATGTGGGGGACCTCAACATCGAGTTCGTGAACAACTTCATTTACCTGGGTTGCAACTTGTCACGCCAACGAAACTGACGAAATCAAGCGACGGATACAGTTAGCTAATAAGACTTTTTTCTCGGTTCTCCCCATAATGAAATCGAAGCATGTGCACAGAAACACGAAGCTCCGCGTGTACAAAACCATTATACGACCAGTGCTATGCTATGGCTGCGAAGCATGGACCCTAACTCAAGCTTCCGAAAGCATGCTAGACACTTTTGAACGTAAGGTTCTACGGCGAATTTTCGGGGCTGTTTGCGATCGAGATGGATGGCGCATCCGGTACAACCATGAGTTGTATGAAATGTACGATGAGCTGCAAGTTTCGAAAATCGTCAAACTACAACGACTTCAATGGGCAGGGCATGTACAAAGAATGGACGATGATCGCATGCCTAAGAGAGTAATGAATGCAGAACGAGTCGACGGAGCGAAACTGCGAGGACGACCGAGATCTCGTTGGGAGAGATCAGTAGGTGTGGACGCCGCGCAGCTGCTGGGCTCCCAAAATTGGAGGACGCGGTCACGTGACCGAAATAATTGGAGGACAATGATCCAGGCGGCCAAGGCCCGATGTCGGGCTGTCGCGCCACGATGATGATGATTCCGGACTTTGCTCCCGCGGAATTGCCAGGATAATGTTTTCTGTATGGTGCTGCTAGCGTAACGTTACGCTAGCACCCCCACTTTTTAATACGGCATTTATCGTCTCCAAATTCAATGCAAAATGAAAGCCGTAATTAATTGTTAATTTTTTGCTCTATTCCTGAATTTATTGCTCCTGCCGATTCGCCAGAATTCCAGCTTATATATGGGTGGGAATACACAATTTTACCCCTCTGTACTATCCCCATTGGCACAAATCTAACAAAAACTTGATGCATAATATTTGAACCGTAACATTACACTAGCACCCCCCACATAAAATCGTCAATTTTGGCGAATCGGCAGGAGCAATAAATTCGGGAATAGAGCAACTAATCAGCACCTACTTATATACTATGCCTAATAACACAGAAATTAATTTGTGGGTATTTTACGAAATACTCTTAGTAAATTTTCCACATTCTTCAAAAGTACACATCTGTACATATTTCAAGAGAAAGTACGATTTTAAAAAAATAGCATTCAACTATACAATTAACAGGTATAAAAATATAAATTCAAAAAATAATTCCACATAACCGAATGGGTGTTTTGATCACACCCTCAGACCATGTCCACCAAAATTTGGGTAATTACCAATATCATAAAACAAACAACACCTACTATCCTGGTTTCGCTTTTTCCTACCTGTGTCACTTTTAAAACAAGAATATCTTTAATGACCTCTACATAAATACTGACTTTCTGAACCAATGTGATCACAATTCAATTTCGAATACAATCCAAAGAAGTTCATCTTCATCTGTTCAGCATCAAATTCAACCCTCGCAAAGTATCAACATGAACAAGGCGTGTACAATTGAATACAAATCGGTGGAATCTAACGATAGTATCCTGGACCATAGTCACGGCGACGAGGGCGACGAATTCTTGCTCGTTGTATATAGCGAAGAGGAGCTGGAGCAATTGCAATCCACCAAAGAATTCAGGGAAATTGATAGGGCATTTTTGGGCGACGACGAATGCGATGTAGTGAATTTATCGGATGGTAAATTGGCCATGAACGAGATTAATATGAAATATGCTACGGCTAGATTGTTGCCTAAAGATTGGCGGAATCGTTTCTTGCTAAGGAAATGTCGAGATTTGTTGGAGAGTCGCCGATTATCTGAGTCGATGTTGTTCTTGAAGAATAAGGCATACGAAGGATTGCGCAAGAGTCGTGCTCAATTGTCGTTCATGTTTAAGAAGCGCAAGTGATTATTTCTAATCCTTTGACCATTATTTCATGATTTTTATTATAATTTTTTTTCAATAAAGTTATCGTTTTAAGCCTATTAAATTTTTTACTGTATACCCCAACACCTAATTAACAGACTATTTGAAGTCCAAGTTGTTCAAAGGCAGTTATACAAGGTGACGCAAAACTAATCATCTTATGTTTTTTCGCTGTATTTTTTACGAAAAACTTTGGTTCTGCTTGTGGATTATGTTTATTTGATATTCTAATTTTTTTCAATCAAATCGAGAAAATGATATCAGTCAAGTGGCATTTTCCATCACTTTTGCCAGAACTTCCGGCGATAGGTTCTCACATTCTCTCGCTTGTTGACATAAGCCCATGACTTCAAAAAGAAGTCTGGAGCGGTCAAATCGGGTGATCTTGCGGCAATGGCGCCGGAACAGGGGGCAGTTGCTCCCC
This sequence comes from Chloromyia formosa, assembly GCA_964017055.1. Classification (NCBI taxonomy): domain Eukaryota; kingdom Metazoa; phylum Arthropoda; class Insecta; order Diptera; family Stratiomyidae; genus Chloromyia; species Chloromyia formosa. The sequence continues at coordinate 29,378,652 of OZ024813.1, read as the reverse complement.
CCCCCCCCCCCCCCCCCAATTTTTTGGTTGGCCAGTTAGTAGTGCATTTCACAAAAAATCGCAAATCATTTTTAAATATTTTACTAATGTTTCTATTCACATAAATATGTAGGTACTACTAAGATATCATTCTAAAGAATTCCATTCTATTGTATAAGCCATACATATATATTTCCAGCCTGCTTAACAGTTAACAGGCGGGCTCCTCGGTCTTCGCGAATTTGAGTAGATACACACGATTTATGCAATGTATACATACTTTATAATGGGTTCGACGACGATCTCCGATTTCCCTATACATAAATAACATTCTTGAGACAATGGAATACTTCTCAATGCTTTTCATCATCAAACGCAGTGAGCTTTTGAAAAATTGTATTTGCTGACGGATCAATGGGCAAACAATCAATCCCTTATATTCCTCACATGCAATTTAGTGTGTCCGTTCGTCGCGTCGATTAATCTACCCTTCACGTAAAACACTTTGATACTATTCACGGGGAAAGTAGTATCTAGTATACCTATATTTATTGATACGTTATTTCGTTTCTAAAAATAAGTGAATGGCGCGAAGAACATTATTTGATTATGATTTCTGTAGAGCCAGCTCGGCATCGAAAAGGGATAGAGAACATGGTGATATCGAGGAGTACGCCAGCAGCACGAAAATAGGTAGTGTAAAATAAGTTATCGCGAAAAGAAATCTTGTTTTTATTATGATTTTTGATATTCTTTCAGTCGCACTCGGTGCTGACTCAAGAAATGAATTCGAACGAAGTGGAACATCTGTGCAAAAAACAAAGATCTTAAGATTGGACAACATTCCTAATATTGTTAAACAGAACCAACCTTCAGAAAATTTTGTTTTTCCTGTAACCAATGGTCGAAAATGCAATATTGCGTGGTTTTCAATCTTCAAATGGTTGCATTATGACGAAGGAAAAGATGCTGTATTGTGTTACCAATGTGTAAAAGCTTGTCTGATTATTGAAAAATCTGACACATCATGGTTATCAAAAGGAGAAGAAACTTTTCTTATTACTGGCTTTCGAAACTGGAAAAAGGCAACCGAAAAATTCAATATACACGCAAAGAGCTCTTTTCACCGAAAAAATATAGAATTACTTTTCAGTCGCGAAAACCAACAGCCAGTAAATATACAAATAGGAGTTGCAATGCAGTCGGACCAGCAAAAATCTCAAAAATGTTTAATGGTAATAATCAGCACCTTAAGATATTTGACACGCGCTGGATTAGCTATTAGAGGTCACGAACACAACACAGGTAATTTCTTTGAACTTTTGGAAGAAAGAACAATAGACGTACCTGAACTGAAACAGAGGCTTTCGCGAACCAACAACTTCGTCAGTTCAGACATTCAAAACGAAATAATTGAAATGATGGCCCATATGTTGCTTCGCGATCTCGTGAATGAAATAAATGCATCGGAATACTTTTCTCTAATTGCTGATGGTACAACAGACAGTGAAGGAGTGGAACAGTATTCGATTTGCTTACGATTTGTTACACCTGAGAGCCTAGAGATACAAGAAGTTTTCATCGGTTTGTACAACCCAGAAGATACAACGGGAAAAACGTTAACAGCTGCCATCAAAGATGCGCTACTGAGGCTGAATATTTCTTTGACAAAACTACGTGCGAATTGTTTTGATGGAGCTCGAAATATGTCCGGAAAAAACAAAGGTGTCCAAAAATTGCTAGGCGATGAACAGCCTAAATCTTTGTTCATTCATTGTGCCAATCACTCAGCTGATCTAGCTTTTCAGGAAGTGGCAAAAATTAACGCAGGCGTTTGTGATATTTTATGTTTGGTCAAGGACTCTTCAAATGTAATTTTGCGTTCAGCAAAGAGGCGAAATATTTATGCTAATATTATCATATCACCATGCAATGACGCTAATGACAGTGAACAAATAGGAGCTGCACGGAAGAAGCTTGTTCCTCTCTGTCCAACGAGATGGTGCGTAAGAGCTAAATCATTGGTGCGGTATAAACAACAATATGCGGTCGTTCGAGAGACTCTTCAAACAATTTTGGACGAGGACAAATCTATTTCATCGGAAACAAAGTCGTTAATCCGAGGGTATCTAAGAAAGCTTTATTTCTTTGGGACCATGTTTTTTCTGGTTGTGTGCATTGAAATTTTCGGACCGTGTGAACAACTTGCCAAATCTCTTCAAGATCCACACTTTACAGCTACGGGTGCTAAACAAGCGGTTCGAATATTGAAGAAGCGAATCCAGGACCTTCGCTGTGATGAAGAATTCGAGAAGATGTATGATCACGTAAACGAATTGGCTATAAAATTCGAACTTGTTGATCCTGATCATAGGACAAAGAAAATACCTAAACGATTCGAACAAACTGGCTCCACTACTCCAACGCAGTCGGTAACACTAACGAAAAAAGAAAAATACCGAAAAGATTTTTTCGAAGTGTTGGATCTTCTGATCAACGAACTTGAACGAAGGTTTGATCAAAAAGGTGAAAAAATAATATTTATTATTTACCTTAAGTATGAAATATAAAATAAAACTTTTGCCTTGTAGCATTGGAAACCTTGGAGATGTTGGAAAGTATTTTACTTGATGCCTACAAAGGGACAGTGCCGACAGAAGAAGATTTAAAAGTAAAATTGGGGCGCTATGATGAAGATTTCGAAACTGGTGATCTTCGCTCACAGTTGTCACTTCTAAAGAATATGCCGGGACCGGGAGTGTTACCTACATGTTGCGCGGAAATTTGTGAACAATTCCGAAATATGCCTAGCACAATGAAAAATCTTTTGAATGAGGTGGTACGATTAATAACATTACTGTTAACGGTTCCAGCATCAGCAGCATCTTCCGAAAGGTCCTTCAGTGCTTTGCGACGTTTGAAAACTTGTCTGCGTTCAACTATGACGCAAAAGCGGTTGACACACTTAATCCTTCTCCATGTGCATAGAGATCGGACTGGAAATTTGGATTTGCTAAGGATAATGAAAGAGTTCGTTTCCCGTGGTAACCGAAAAATAACCTTTGGAAAAATTGTGTAATACATGAAATGTACAACATGTAAACAAAATAAATAAATGAATAAATGTATAAAAAAAAACTACATTTTATATTATTCAATCCTTTGGAAGTATTATAAACTCAAAATGAATTAGAAAATAAAACTTGAATTATCTACTGCCTAATTTGAAAATTAAAATAATCTGCATACATTCAACAATTAGAATTTCAACATTGTACATGTTTTAGAGTACCCGTAGAGTAAAATTTTTTTACATTGGTAATTTAATTGAACCAAAAATGTTTGCCCCCCCAATAAAAAATCCGTTCCGGCGCCACTGTCTTGCGGCCATTGCAAATCGCCAGAACGAGGGATTAGGCGACCCGCTTCAGGATTTCGGTCGTGGCTCGTGCAGTGTACGCCGTTGCTCCATCCTGTTGGAATCACATGTCCTCCAGTCCCAATTCATCCAATTGAAGAAGGAATGACCGCCGGCTAATGCCCATTTGCCTGGTACGTCGTCTGATCGATATTCTGGGGCCCTCTTCGGCTACAGCGGTGATATTCTCAGTAGAATGGCTGCTCCGGGCCAGCCACGCCTGGCAACATCCTGTGTTGTCCCACTCTCTTCAAGGCGAGCGGCTAAACGCCGCAGTGCCCAGTTGGGGTCGGAGAAATTCACGCTGCACCGATACCATAGGCGAATTATTCCGCAAAAAATTGGTTCTGCGCACCGGAGCGACCCATTCATCAGTAACGGCCAAAGGCTGCCAAACCCCTTCAACGCCAGTAGGCGATGCTACAACAAACACAACCCTTTTCCCCTTCTCACTCAAAAGAAAACAATCATGATAATGACCAGTTTTCAGACGAAATGTCTCATAATAAGAATACCAGACTGTTATTTGAGCTCACGGTGGCAACACGCGTTACTAAGCAGCCGATGAAGAAGAATAACAGAAAAATGAAAAAAAAAAACTCAAATGTTGCTATGTATTCGTTTTTTAAGGGTTTATAAAATTTGTATAAAATATACCGTTATGTTAGAAATTAATTTTTAAGCATGTTTTATATTTTTTTCCTCCCTGCACTTATGTATGTATGTATATAAAAATTTGCCGTCTTGGCTTTTTTATTCTTTTCAGCAGGAAGAATTGTGGACTCGTTTAAGTGGCTATTTGATTGTTTTTCTGTGGATATGTATGTATATTGAAGAAAGGGTTGATTATATCGTTCATTTAGTCTAGTAAAATAAGTTCCAAGGGCCTTTATATCCGGCATTTATTTATCGATCATTAAGGAAAATACACTTTCATGTAACATCCAAAAGTGGGTATACGTACATATAACGTATGTACTTTCCTTCACTGTTGACCTTTTCTTACTGCAGTATACAGTTCGCACTTTGCAAATTCTTCTTTCGACCACTAGCTGACACTGACGCTAACTAATTACGTGACCTCCTTTTCAACCGACCAACCTTGCTTCAGAGACCAGAAAAAATCTTTCTGTGTGTCTCATTATTGAATATTCTAGAGCTTACTAGGATTTCTACTCGAGCGTAACTGAATTATCACTTACCACGGATACGCCTTAAATACTACACCACACTGAGACTGATTCACAAACTACTTTTAGTACAATTTCGTAACTCGCGTCTGAATTGTCCAAAATCCGAGTATCTTCACTATCATCAGATGACTTTGCATTTGCATCCCAGTAAAAACAGCTGACAATGACAGTTCTTATCGGAGGTGGACATAAACAAATCGGAATGTCAGTAGATGACAAAGGGCGTTACCAGCTTTTTTACTACTGGAGAATTAATTTCGCCGCGAATACAGTTCAGTGCCTACACCGGTCAATTTCAAATGAGACCCTTTCAAATTTGTGGATGAATGAAAATACACTGCCGGCAGTTGGAGAAAAAATATGGACTAATAAAGGCGAAACAGAAATGGAAAGATAGGATATAAATTGGACTAATTACCGTTAAAATAGATACTACTTTGCCTTAACCCCTAGCGGAGTATAGCGCGTCAACTACTCCTGCGCGCCATCGTACTCTGTTCTGGGCAATGGGAGGCAACTGCCCAAAAGATTTACCCAACACCTGGCACTCCTTTGCAACATATCAACGCCATGTGATTCTAGGACCCCTCTTGGTCGCTCTTGGTTGGAAATGGGGTTCTATTTCATGGTATGCAAAGTAATGCATTTATCACTCTTCCGTAATGTGTGACCTATCCACTGCCATTTTCGCCTGCGTATCAATTCGTCGATTGGCATTTGACCCGTACGCCGACTTAGCTCTTCATTTGATATTGTTTCGGGCCAAAAAAAATTCTTAAAATTCGACGAAGACATGAGTTTACGAAAACTTGCAGCTTTCCGGTAACACTTTCGGAAACTTTCCATGTACTGCTCCCATACAAAAGCACAGACAGTACCAGTGAGCGAAACAGGCCCAGCTTGGTCTTGATGCTGAGATAACTGCTTTGCCAGATTTTTGACAGCATGCCGTATGCGCAGGTAGCCTGGTTGATACGACGAGCGATGTCCTGCTCCGTACCACCATTTTCGGCAACAATGCTACCCAGGTAGACGAAGTTGTCCACCTTCTCCACAGGCTGCCCATTAATATTGATGGACAAAGGTGTCGGATTTCTTTTTCGCAATGGAGGGCTAAGAACCTTGGTCTTGTTGGTATGAATCTTTAGCCCAACCTCGCTTGCCTCCCTCTCGAGATATAACGCCATTGCGGACAGATCCATGATTTTGTGGGAGAGTAGGCATATGTCGTCAGCGTAGTCAAGATGTTGTAGATAAGATGTCAAAGTCCATTGGACTCCTCTGTCTAGTCCGGATAGGGCTGCAGGCAACACATCGCCGATCACTATGAGGAATAGAATCGGTGCGTCACCCACCATACCCGCCAGACTTTGCTCCAACAGACTATCACTTCTTTCGCAATTTGGATAACTTCTTAACGGGAAAATCATTCAATTCCGATAATGCTGTAAAACGTGCGTTTGAGCAGTTCAAAGTCGGGGAAGGTGAAATTTTCTAATTTTCTAACGGGATCTTTTAAAATAACGGTAAAGTGCAATGCATCCCTTCAAATAAGACCAGGAAGCTCGCTCTCCGGTGTCAATTGTTTTGTTAACTTTAGGTAATTGCTAATGTTTGTCATCTAAACTATATATGTATTATATTAATTAAACCTCATTGTATTTTCTGTAGAAAAAAAGACCCTGATGATGGGCTTATAGCCCGAAATATATTGGTCAAACGGAAAAAACTTGAGCCTTTTAATACTCGGAAATCGTAAGAGGGAAAACAACACTTCAAAACGAAAATTTCATCGATTCCGGCAACTACAACAACATAGGTTGTATATTTTTATCAACCTTATTCATATACTTTAATTATGGATATTAATGTAGTCGACGCAAACGGACCGAACCCAACACATAACAGTGCTGATTGTTTGTTTTTCCTTTTCAACCCTTGCGAGACTTGATCAACGTTTACTCAGTGTGCCAACTATACAAAACTCTTCTCTTACCGCGGTAAGTTATTTCAGCCCCCCCCCCCCCCCCCCCCCTAAATTTATTTTTACATAAAACAAAGCGCAAATATATTTGTTCGACATTATCTCCATTTATTTTTACGCAATATTCAATAATAACACATTAATCCCGTTAACATGGGATCAGCGATGTACAATTAACATTTTCCCCATTTGATTTTTGTGATACGTTTCCGCAAAGTTTCAATTTTACGCTTAAAACATCGCTCGGTTGGCCGCATTATATCGATGAATGGTTTACTTCAAGTGAATGAAATGCCATTTGTCGACTGAAAGAGAAAAACATATAAATTAACACGTTTCAAAGGAACCAAAGTTCTCATAAACATTTTCTTTAAGTGAATGAAAACTTACATGAATGTGCAACATTTTCTGGCTCCGCCATTTCGACAGGTTGATTCAAGATTTTGACACCATTCTCTTGGGAGACGAGGAATGGCGAGTCGCTGAGAGTGGTGTTGACGCTAGAAGTAGGAAAGAGCAGAGATAAAGATACATTTTTAAGGTTTTAAAGGCAAGTGAAAAAAAAATGGCAAGAGACACCTTGTTCTATTCGAAAAACAGCGCAGCCAACCTCCCAAGGAGAGAGAGTGCGCGGTGCCTCCGGCGCCATCTGGGGTCACCCGTCTGCAACTAGCAGAACCGGGGACCGGATTCTCCATGGGTTTTTTCCAATTCTGTTAAGGGGTGAGTTCTTGGGCCACGACTGAGCAACTTGTAATGAGCCATATTATGGTCTGGTAGTGGTGCTTCCACCGGCAGATCTATGGCAGCACCTGATGAGTAAGGATCTGTCGGTGGTACGAAACCAGAGGCCGAGGGTCCCATTACGTCTGGACCCTGATGCGAACGCGAGGAAATCTTCGCCGTCCGCCAACTATTCCGTCCTTATCGTCTCATTTTTTATCATTCTCCATTTTTACCTCCCTGTTTGTGTTGTTTTCCCCAGGCCTATGAATTTTTGTTAATACGTAAAGGACAGGGACAACGAGCGGCGAAAACCCCGCCCACGTCTCCCGAACTGAGTTACAGCAAGCATAGGCCGCTGCTTAGCTCGTTAAGGAGCCTTTTTCTTCGCCAGATGGCACAGCCCGACCTTCACGATCAATTATGCTACCTTAGGCTCCGTCCCCACGGGCATCTTCAGATGTCCACCTAACCGTCCGTTACAGACTTGTGAAACAACTATCATAACGGAGCACTATTCGCGTATATTTAAAGTTTAAGATCGTCGAATGCAGGTTATAGTTGTACGACTGTACTTAAAATACACACGAATAGTGCTTCGTTATGTTACCTGTGGCTACTGTTTCGCCTGGTATCCAGGCGACCACGGCTGCGGGCTCGCGTAGGCAACGGATGTAATGGACAGAGGAGATGAACCTTTTTATCAGCCATGCCTACTACGAACTCTCGCAAGAGACAACATCATATCGTTCCTTGCTACACCAGAGGTTTGTCGAGTGACTTCCGCAATATGCACATGAGTCAGTGCAGGGGATATCAGACCAATACCGCTCCATTGTGCGAAGGAGTGCGATACCGAAGACGACAAGGGAAAGAGTTCGACTTAAGGTTTTGGAGGCAACTCAAAACCAAGAGTCGGCGAGGCAGGATGTGGCATCCCCACCACCTACACGTCACTCTGTCCCGCACAGGAGTACCTACAACACCAGACGAAGTACACTACTTCACCGCCAAGTGAAAGTCTCTCCTGAAGTTCACGGCGAGTATGAAAGAGCTTGCTTGGAATATCAGGAAACAGATGCCCTGCACAGACCTGGCATCCCCAGGTTACATTCATCAACACCTGATATTCTTTCTCAAATCGACCGCGAAATCGCATCCAGACTTAGCTCTGGTACGACGTTACTGGAACTGCAATCTCTTGTGTATTGTGGTGCAGTGGCCGCTTTCAAGCAGAGATCCATGCCGTTGAAGTCTGTGCCAGGGAAGTTCTCGATAAGAAACTCCGTGGTGCTCACATCGCTATTTTTTCAGATAGCCAGGCGGCCATTAAGGCGCTTTCTTGACATAAGCTCGCTTAGAAGCTGATGAAAGACTGTATGAACTTCAACAAATTCTGAGTTCAAATAACCGAGTAATCTTGTGTTGGGTGCCAGGGCATCATCTCTCAATTGCTCTAACCCCTTGTGGGGCATAGCTCGTCAACTGTTCCATGTGGCCCAATCGACGTTTCGACGGCATAAACTGGTTTCGGAGAATGCAGTTGCCAGCATGCACCTCCTGCACATCCATGGCCACGAACGTCGTCGTCGTGGACGGGATTCGAACCCGAAACGCCGGTAGTCAAACATGAGATTGATGCCTCAACACACTGCGCTACCGGAAACGAAATCGCAGACGAACTTGCTAGGCAGGGCTCGTCTTCTCTTTTTCTTGGGCCGGAACCATACTGCGGTTTAAGCATCACTTCAGCCAAAATGGTTATTAGAGAATGGTCTGAGGAGTTAAGGCAGCTATACTGGAATGATCTTCCGGAGCTTATAACGTCCTTCCAGTACAATAATGCTACTCGAATGAGTAGAGCCGATCTAAGGGTTCTTTTGGGATACTTATCGGGCCATCACTGGGTGAGATACAACCTAAATAAAATGGGCCTATCTAGCGAAACTGAATATCGCGTCTATGGAGAAAGATGAAACCACTACGCACATCTTGTGTGTGATTTAAGTTTCAGGGACAGGCCACGGTGAGCCCTGCAGTTATCAAGAAAGCTCCCGCAAAGACATTATGCCATTCATAAAAATGGCGGATAGTCTTTTTCAATAATATGAGCTATGGCACAATAGACCTCTCCATGATCGCAGTGTTCACCGGATGGGTAAAACGGCCCCAACTTGTTATAATAATAATAATCTCTTTAAGCACACAATCAAAGGGGTGACAATAAAATCAAGGCTGTATTGCAATAGAGCAGGAAATACTATCGGCACCAGGTGACTTAAAGGGTCCAAAGGACTCCACGGCCCACTTGACCATTTCTCCGTTATGATATTTTTTCCAGTCGCAAATGCAAGGCGTTCAGTCGCGGTCTAGGAACTCACACATTTAAGGTGCGTTTTGCTAGACACACGATGTCACACATTGTTCGCGATCAAGCCATAGAGCACGGAGCACTATCAACAATCCACGCAGAGTGCTGTCTAGCAAAACACACCTTTAAGCAACTTTTCTCGATTAGCATTCAGCAGGAGGACGAGGGGGTATGTGTTTTTTCTTTTTCTTTTTTTACACGTGCGAGGCAAAATTGGACGCCTTCATTACCAATAACGGATCTAGCTATTCAGCGCGGGTCAAACTTGTCACTGACTGAGGAGGTTTTTGGATTTGGAATACCCCGGACGATCTAAACGACCGCCTTTGCTTTCAACAAGACTCGTAAATGTTACAGAGCTCAGTGGAAACTGTTCACAAATAAAATTCACAGAATTTTCTACTTACCAAGTAAGTGAGCCTCCATCCAATTCCTTTTTAACCAGTCCTTGCCAAAACTTGTGCGTCTCAGCTACAACATTTGTGGCAAATGCAGCATTTTTCGCTTCTCCGTTAAATGCAAACTGATTTTCAGGCTTGCCATCGGGAATCTTGTAAATCTGCACGTAAAGAAAATAAAACGATTGAGGCGTAATATGACTTCACATTCTCGTCGTAACAGGGCACGGGAATTTGATTAAATAATCATTTTCACCGCCGCATATTATCGGGGAATAAAAACTGACTTAGTCGCTCACCATAATGTGCGACAGTGCAAATGAAGACTTTCAAAACAAATCGACACTTACCTTGAACCATTCAACAGTGGCTCGCAAAAGACCCGGGAAATGTTTCTCAATATCAGCAATGTCGTTGACTTGATCGGCCAGCGGATCCTTAATATCGATGGCAAGCACCTTCCAATCCGTCTCGCCTTCATCGATCAGGGCCAAAGTGCCCAAAATCTTGACTTGAACAACTTCACCCCGTTCGGCCACACGGTAGCCAATTTCCAAAACGTCGATTGGATCATTATCACCTGTTCAATAAACACGAGAATTAGATATACACATACACACATTTATTGCACAAAAAAGAAACGAGAGAAATACATTGCGGAAATTGTCGAGCAAAAGTGCTTAGACGAAATCAGAGCAGATAAGATAAAAAGAAATTTCTGACAACAAAGTTTGACTCAAGGCACAACTGTTCAAATTTTCTCGTGGCGTATTTTTTTTTATCAGGGTGCCCTATCTATAATAGTTATTATTTATTGCACGTCTATCGCTGTATGTACGAGTACGTACCTTTAGCACATGTGGACGGTTCAATGTGATCGGGATTCTCCCAGGTTTGTGGGAAAGCGCCATAGTTCCAGATGTAGCCGTGATGCGGAAAACAGTTTGCCACGAAACGCAATTTGCCCTTCTTCACGTCCTGTTTGATTGGATTCAAAGGCACTTTTGTTGAAATCTAAAAAAACATCATAATTAGATGGGGCTGAAAAGTTAATGCGTACGATTAATATGAATGAAAATGAATTCTATTAGGAAAGCAGAAATTCGTGCATGATGCATGCATGCATGTTCCTAACTACATGCTACGTGCGGTTCTTCACTGCAAGCGTACGCTCGCAGACCAGCTCAGTAACCGGGAGTTGCGGGGTGGGTGAACGGCAGCTAAACAGCCCGTTAAACAAGAAAAAAAATGTACTCTACCAAGATATGAGATATATTTAAATAATTCTAACAAAATGGAACGACAATGGGACGCCTACGCGTCAAACTCCCTAAATCGTCGAAAACAAAGTTCCCGTGAAGGGAAAAAGAGTTCTACAGCCAACTACTATGATGACACAAAGGCAAAAACAAAAGGAGAGGAAGAAAAGATTACCGTCCAGTCAGGACAGATTCTTTTTCTTTCCAGTCGTGAGCCTACGGTGGAAGTCGATTATGATATGACCCATGTTGTTGGCTACCCTCCCTTCCATGGATTTTCGGGCGCGTATATAGCTGGGGGGCAAAGACCTTTTCCATAGTCCTCCGCGTGGGCGCCCCCTGGTAACGGCAGTGTATCAAATCGCTGACGGCCAATGTCTTAGCGATAAGACAGTTTGGAAAAGGCAGATAGCTGTAGCCTGAATGGCTGACGAACACCTAAGCGTCTCAGGTCTAGTAGGATGGATTGACTTGCGTAGTTGGACCTGCTACATAGTTGTGTGAACTCCAGCACGTTTATTAAACCATCTGAAGCAGCTATCTCCGAGGCCATCCCCTGAATGGGGTTAAGCGACGTGCTGACAACTCGTCCTTGTAAAAACCACTCTATGTCAAGAAACCTGGAACAAAAGCCTCGGATTGGACGGATCAACAACGACGACCACGCAAACGAATAAAGGATTATTCTTTCGGATCCTGGAATGTACGCTCCCTGAACAAACCGGGGGCCGAGAAGGCCCTCCTTCAACAGGTCGAAAAGTACAAACTGAGCATTACTGCAGTCCAGGAAACAAATTGGCTTGGCAGCGAGATTAATGACAAGAAATCGCACACAATTTTTACAAGTGGCAAACCATCGGGCCGCAAGGAGTTTGGAGTAGCATTTATAGTGAACAATCACCTCAAACCGCATATTACTGACTTCAAACCCATAAATGAACGGCTGTGTGCGATTCGCATCAAGACTCGATTCTTCAATATCTGGCTCATCAATGTGCATGCCCCCACTGAAGTTAAAGAAGACGCAGTAAAAGACGAGTTCTACGCCCGCCTTGAAACTCTCTTCGACTCACTTCCAACAAACGACGTCAAATTGCTGCTGGGAGACTTTAACGCGAAAGTCGGGAATGAAAGCTGGCATCGGGGGACCACTGGAGGCCACAGCCTCCATGAAGAATGTAACGATAACGGCCAGCGACTTATAGACTTCGCCTGCAGCAGGAATCTAGTCGTAAGCTCTACGTGTTTCCCGCATCGACGCATTCACAAGCAGACCTGGAAGTCTCCAGACGCACATACCGTCAACCAAATTGACCACGTCCTCATTTGCAGGAGATGGGCGTCTAGTGTCATGGATGTCCGCTCCTATCGAGGAGCAAACTGCGACTCAGATCATCACTTGGTGAAGACGACCTACAGATGTAGAATTTCCTCAGTGCACCAGTCAAGAATCAGCCCTCCCAAAATCTTTGCGGTTGATAAGCTCTTGAGTGATGCTACAGCGGTGGCGTATACTACCGCCCTTGAGGAAAAACTATCACCTATGCTACACAACATCAGCAACACAGGCGTCCATGGGTTCTGGGAAGAACTCAAGGGTACCATCAAGGATGTCGCAGAGAAGGTCGTGGGATATAAAGCCCGGCGAGCGCGAAATGACTGGTTCGACGAAGAATGCAAAAATTCACTTGACGCGAAAAACGAGGCCTACAGACAATGGATTCAACGAGGAACCAGAGCCAGAAGAGAAAAATATGACGAGCTACGGCGAATATCGAATAGAATAATTAGACGTAAGAAACGTAAATACCTTGACGAGCAGTTGCTGAACATAAACGAAAACTTAGCTAATAGGAACACCAGACAAGCGTACAAACTAGTAAATACAATTAAGAACGGCTACCAACCCAGGACTAGCCTTTGTAAGGACAAGGATGGAAACATCATCAGCGACACCGATGGTATTAACAGACGATGGGCCTCTTATTTTGAAGAGCTTCTAAACCGACCATCTAACATCCCCACACAGGAAGCTCTCGACGATATTGTTGATCTAGGCCCACCCATTCAACCCCCGACAGTAGAGGAAGTTGATCTCGCGTTGCGGTCACTAAAACGAAATAAAGCGCCGGGCGCTGACGAGATTCCAGCTGAACTGCTAAGATTCGGTGGAACGAGTCTAGTTGATGCCATACATCAATTACTCCTGCGAGTATGGGAGAACGAGGAGATCCCAGACGATTGGCGCAGAAGCATCATCTGTCCAATTCATAAAAAGGGAGATAAACTGCGGTGTGAGAATTACAGGGGCATCTCACTAGTTTGTACGTCCTATAAAATTTTGACGAAAATTCTGGAAAATAGAATAAAACCGTACGTAGAACGAGTCATTGGCGAATATCAAAGCGGTTTCAGACCTGGTCGCTCCACAACCGATCAGCTCTTCTCAGTCAAACTGATACTCCAGAGGTGCTGGGAATCCAACGTAAACGTATACCAAATCTTTGTCGACTTCAAGCAGGCATACGACAGTATCGATCGTGGAGTACTGTACAACATCAAGCTGCAATTTGGTATACCAGCAAAATTAGTGCGACTGACAAAGATGACGATGACCAACTCCGTCTCACAAGTCAGGATCCAGAATAGACTTACTGATCTATTTGAAACACGCACTGGTTTGAAACAGGGCGATGGACTGGCTCCGACGCTCTTCAACCTAGCACTGGAATACGTTATTCGGGCCATGAATTTGGACAACAGCAAGACGCTACTCATCAAGTCGACACAATTAGCAGCGTACGCCGACGACATCAATATCATGTCCCGAAGATTGGCTGACGCAGAAGAACTTCTGCATACGCTTGATACCGCTGCAAAGGAAGTTGGATTACGTATTAACGAGGGTAAAACTAAAATAATGATGCAATCGGTGACAAGGACACCTGCACAACCAAGCATCAATGTGGGGGACCTCAACATCGAGTTCGTGAACAACTTCATTTACCTGGGTTGCAACCTGTCAAGGGACGCCAACGAAACTGACGAAATCAAGCGACGGATACAGTTAGCTAATAAGACTTTTTTCTCGGTTCTCCCCATAATGAAATCGAAACATGTGCACAGAAACACGAAGCTCCGCGTGTACAAAACCATTATACGACCAGTGCTATGCTATGGCTGCGAAGCATGGACCCTAGCTCAAGCCTCCGAAAACATGCTAGACACTTTCGAACGTAAGGTTCTACGGCAAATTTTCGGGGCTGTTTGCGATCGAGATGGATGGCGCATCCGGTACAACCATGAGTTGTATGAAATGTACGATGAGCTGCAAGTCTCGAAAATCGTTAAACTACAACGACTTCAATGGGCAGGGCATGTACAAAGAATGGACGATGATCGCATGCCTAAGAGAGTAATGAATGCAGAACAAGTCGACGGAGCGAGACTGCGAGGACGACCGAGATCTCGTTGGGAGAGCTCAGTAGGTGTGGACGCCGCGCAGCTGCTGGGCTCCCAAAATTGGAGGACGCGGTCACGTGACCGAGATAATTGGAGGACAATGATCCAGGCGGCCAAGGCCCGACGTCGGGCTGTCGCGCCACGATGATGATGATATAGCTGGAACCCCCATGGCGGCGGCACCTACCCGAAATATGCGAGTTTTCTATTCAGAAAAGAAAATCTACACAGGCCGCGCAATGCTTAGATTTCGCGTGTTATTCTACAATTACGGGCTATGGGAAAACTTTAGACTAGACTCGAGCGTTCCGACGCGAAAAATGACAATTTTCTTTACGCCCTTTGAGAATCTCCAACTCCCGACCATGCGCTCCCAAATCCACCGGTCGGTCTCCCGTATAGGGGGCGCTCTATCAGAACATTTTGTTGTTCTGTCCGCCAGGATAATTTTCATCCGGATACTCAGCCAGTCCGGTAGGATAAATTTTGGCACATTTATGAAAAATAACACTACCGTGAACGCGGTAATATTTTCATAATTACACTAAACTTTCATCTACCGGAAGGGGTTTTTTTTCTTAAAGAAAAATGGCCGATGCTTTATCGAGTCAAATTCAAGATGGCGACGGCGGCCAAAAAAATAAAAAATAAAAAAATATAACGGAAATATATGAACCATATGCAGTCGGTTGTTACTAAAACGCTACGTTACAATGTTTAATTGCGTTTCGAGCTCCTCGGTGTCAAGGCCAAGGAATGTAGCTGCTTCAATGGGGTTTACCCCACAACAACCTAGGGGTTAGCTGTGTGGGTGCAGCTGGGCACGTGAATATGTGATCTACGTCGTGTGGTGTTCCATTGCAGGCTGGACAGATGTTTTGAATGTTTTCATCAATACGGTAGATATGAGTTGAGGCGTGAACACCAACCGGATGGAAGTTGGGCAAGTGTCGTCCTGGTGCCTCTAGGAAGCCTCTTATCTTCAAGTGATATGGCTGGTGGTTGTGCCAAAAGTACTGGATTTGGTTTTAATTCCGTAGTCTTTGTTTCCTGGTGTAGGTGGCGTTGGGGAGACATCAGGAGACATCCAGTTACAGCGCGAAGAGCGGCATTTTGACAAGTTTGAATGTGCTTCCACTGTGTGTCACATAGGTTCTGTGACCACACAGGAGCAGCAACTTCCGATTGTTTTGCAAGTGACCAGTGGCGTTTCCTTGCCTTTTCCCCATGTGCAACCGGCCAAGGCTTTAAGGATTTTATTCCGGCCACAAATTCTGTTGCACATAGTTGCGGAATGGGAAAATGAGGTCGCCATGCTATCCAGGGTAACCCCGAGGATTTTTGGATGATTGGTGGTGTAAGAAAAGATTTGTTTGCATGAGTTTTATTTTTCAATTTCAATAAACAAAACAATAAAATAATAACCCCTACGCAAGAAATCACTTGTGATTGTGTACACATGTGTCGTTTTATGACCATTTCATCTATTCAAGTATGTGCCTAGATTAGAATGCACAAGCGATCTTTTGCTTTTTTTTTCGTATAGTTTATGAAATTGGTCTGCGTATTAAGATACGTTTTGATGACCTAGACCTTTTTGAAGGATTTATCTTTGTTTATTTTATATTTGTCTGAACTGAAGAGTTTCAGAGGGATATCTTGATTTGTATTTTGGGCTGATGATCTTTGAGTCAGTGACCAGTTAGTTAGTGATCTCGTAGTTGTAGTGGTCCTCCACTGTCGTCTTCCAATTTGAATTCGTTTACTACGGAACAGGAGGAAATTGTCTAACTCCCGAGTTTTTCCGTTCTACTCTGCTTGGAAATCCTCGTGCCGGCAAATATTCGGTAAAGTGATTGTGTAGACAAAGTTGCTGTCCGAAAATCCTGGAATTGAGTCGTGAGCGTGGAGTTTGCATTTGGTCACCGTGAGCTTAATTAATTGTGTGTGTTGTTAGGCCGATCGGCCCACTCTCTCGCGTCCCTCGCGCTCTCATCTTGTCATTGACGCTGCCGACACCGAAATCTTGCAAAGGTCGATCAAAAGTGAAGAATAATTTTGTAAATCTAACTTACTTAGTGCATTGTACGCATGGCGTAGATTATTAATTTATATTTTGTGAGTGGTGAACTGTGGCGCGTTCTTGGTTATTCAAAATGGTTGAAGTCGCGAGTCAGGTGTTACGATTGAACCCCAGGTTGGCTCTCCACCTTGGGCGGTTCCGAGGATGATTAGTCCTCGCAGGGATGGGTTTTCCGATGCAGTGGAACATATTCGAACGAACGAACTTCTTCTAGCGCCCTAAATAAAAGCTTTGCCATAATTGCTGCTTTCAATTAGGCTTGGAAAGCAGAATAGCCAAGACACAGCCGATGCCGCTGGTGCTGCCGGCAATGAAATTCCCGCATCCCCTTAAGCCGCGGAGATCGCCTAGCGATTGTAGCCCATGCAAGGAGAGTGCGAAATTATCTCAATTTAAAACTCCCTATTGGTCAAAGACGCGAACCACTATGCATCACCCAATCGTCAAAGAAACGAACCACTATGTGTCGCCCGGTCAACAAGGAATGTTCTCTTGATTCATCTAACAAAATAGAATCAATTTAATAAATTTTTCTGACAAGGAAAAACCATTCCCAAGAAAATGACGAGTATAATTCCAAATCGACAGTCGTTTATCATTTCCTTTGCATATCGTGTATACCTAATAAATAATCGCAAAGCGAACACGCAAAGGAAATAGGGAGGCAGGTAATGATTAAAACTTTTAATTGATGTTCAATTAATTGCAGTGCCATTGTGTCATTACACTTAGACTCTAAGGATGGGATTGTTTTGCCCAAAATCGATACGAAGACGTTTAGACAAATGCCATATCGTGCGCTACATCCCGACGTTGCTTGGCTGTCTGTAGACAAATGTCATGCAAAAAAAAACAAAATGATGAGCACGATGAGCGGTTGTTTGCTTGCACACAAGAAATTAGAAAATCAATTAGCCCACAATTACCTCCATTTTAGCGTTTGTCCATCGTGGAATTTCAACGACCATATTGTAGACAGTTTTCGCTTCGTTCGCATAGAGGGGGATATCATGGAATGGTGAAATTGGTTGGCCGGCTTCATTTGCTAGAAGAGAACAATAAAATGATCTCAATTATGATGGCAAGTTTATTGATTGCAAATTGTCTAATTACAAAAAAAAGGAAAAGCAGAAAGGAGTGAATGTATGAATAAACGGAAGAGGACAACGAAATGCGACATCAATTATCATTCACCTGATGTAATCTCGTCACTGACAAAACAATTGAATGAATGCGGATGTATGCTCTTAAGTCAAATCGAAGCCGAGTCAAAGGTGACGCTCCGGTACTATTATAAGTAGCGGTAATTATTTCGGCATCTACCGGGAACCGGTATTCTAAAGTACAGTAAGACCTCGCTTAACGCTATTTCAGTTTAACGCTGTATTCGCCAAAATCGTATGTGGTACTGAACTAGCGCAAGATATTAGGCGTGTTTTTTGTACTGCGGTGCAGGTTAATTGGGGGCTATCCGGGTTAATTTACACACATTACACAAACAACAAGGGTATGTTGTTTGTGTAATGTGTGTAAGTTAACCCGGATAGCCCCCAATTAACCCTCACCGCAGTACAAAAAAAAACATGCCTTTTGATTCTTTGCAGTACGAATGCATGTTTGATGTGTCGTGATTTTTGATCGATGAATAAAACGATAAACAAAATTAATAACTTTTGTTATTCTCTCTTCTTGTCTACCATTATACTGTTGATCTAGGCCCACCCATATAACCCCCGACAGTAGAGGAAGTTGATCTCGCGTTGCGGTCACTAAAAGGAAATAAAAGCGCCGAGCGCTGACGAGATTCCAGCTGAACTGCTAAAATTCGGTGGAACGGGTCTAGTTAATGCCATACATCAATTACTCCTGCGAGTATGGGAGGACGAGGTGATCCCAGACGATTAGCGCAGAAGTATCGTCAGTTCAATTCACAAAAAGGGAGATATACTGCGGTGTGAGAATTACAGGGGCATATCACATCTTTGCATTCTGTCATTGATCCCAAAAATTTTCGAAAGTCTAGTTACTGATTTAATCACACCTATTATTCGTCCTATTATCATTCCAAATCAGCACGGGTTCTGCTCTGGTAAGTCAACTTCAACAAATCTCATCTCCTACCATAATTATATATGCAACTCATTTGCACGATTCCAACAAGTACATGCGGTATATACGGATTTCACAAAAGCTTTTGACAGAATAAACTTTGACCTTTTAATAAAAAAACTGAATAATATCGGGATACATGGTCCATTGCTAAATTGGTTAAATGACTATATAAGAGATAGAAAACTTGTTGTTAAATTCAAAGATCAACTGTCTGATCAATTTTACCCTTCATCGGGTGTACCTCAGGGATCTCACCTTGGACCGCTTTTATTTTTAATATTTATAAATGATATTAGCACTATATTTGATGAAGTTGAATTTCTTTTGTTTGCTGACGATTGCAAAATTTTCAAAGCCATTTCATCTTCTCATGATACCGAAGTTCTGCAATCGAATTTGGATAAATTAAATTCTTATTGTTTTAATAATAGTCTGAATCTTAATCCATCTAAATGCCACCTTATGATTTTTAATAAAACCAGAACATTATTTCAGAATGAATACACCATTAATTTAATACCTATAAAAGAGGTTAAATTAGTTAAAGACCTAGGCATAACATTTCATTCTACTTTAGATTTCTTACCTCATATTACCAATATTTGCGAACAGGCCAGGCGAATGCTTGGCTTCATTATTAGAAACCCAAAACAATTTTCCAATATACATGCACTTAAATCACTTTACTTCTCTTTGGTAAGAAGTAAACTGGAATATGTCTCCGTATTGTGGAATCCTTATTATACTACACACTCTGATCTACTTGAAAAAATACAGTACAAATTTTTGAGATATATAGCATACAAAACTTATGTGTCTAGAGATAACATAAACTACGCAAACATATTATTTATTTTAAATACACATTCATTAGAAGCTAGAAGACAATTTTATGATGCTATGTTTCTTTTTAAGCTATTAAATCACAACATTGATGCTCCAGATATTCTTCAAGAAATATCATTTAGAGTTCCTTCTATTAATACAAGATCGAACAATATATTTCATACACAGATCTGCAGATCAAACTACCAAAAATTTTCGCCTGTTGAAAGAATTAAAACAATCGGAAATCGAATATCTACTCAGGTTGACTTTTTCAATGATCATAGCTACATGATAAAGAAAGCTATTTTGAATTAGTAGTTGATTTTATTAGTCGCAATAGGGTTGCTTGAATTACTATAAATTATACTTTGATTGACTATTTTTACATATTTTTACTCTATAAATAATTTCCATAAACATATGAATTACATGTATTTTTAATTATAAAGGACTACTTGGTCCGTTTTATTGAATAAATAAATAAATAAATATCACTAGTTTGTATGTCCTATAAAATGTTGACGAAAATTCTGGAAAATATTTTAGAATAAAACCGTACGCAGAACGAATCATTGGTGAATATCAAAGTGGTTTCAGACCTGGTCGCTCCATAACCGACCAGCTCTCTACGGTCAAACTGATACTCCAAAGGTGCTGGGAGTACAACGTAGACGTATAGCAAATCTTTGTCGACTTCAAGCAGGCATACGACAGTATCGATCGTGGAGTACTGTACAACATCATGCTGCAATTTGGGATACCGGCAAAACTAGTGCGACTGACAAAGATGACAATGACCAACTTCGTCTCACAGGTCAGGATCCATAATAAACTTACTGATCTATTTGAAACACGCACTGGTCTGAAACAGGGCGATGGACTGGCACCGACGCTCTTCAACCTAGCACAGCAATACGCTACTCATCAAGTAGACACAATTAGCAGCGTACGCCGACGTCATCAACATGTCCTGAAGATTGGGCGACGCAGAAGAACTTCGGCATACGCTCGATACCATAATGAAATCGAAGCATGTGTACAGAAACACGAAGCTCCGCGTGTACAAAACCATTATACGACCAGTGCTATGCTATGGCTGCGAAGCATGGACCCTAACTCAAGCCTCCGAAAACATGCTAGACACATTTGAACGTAAGGTTCTACGGCGAATTTTCGGGGCTGTTTACGATTGAGATGAATGGCGCATCCGGTACAACCATGAGTTGTATGAACTGTACGCTGAGTTGGAAGTTTCGAAAATCGTCAAACTACAAAGACTTCAATGGGCAGGACATGTACAACGAATGGACGATGATCGCATGCCAAAGAGAGTAATGAACGCGCGACGAGTCGACGGAGCGAAACTGCGAGGACGACCGCGATCTCGTGGGGAGAGCTCAGTTTATGTGGACGCCGCGCAACTACTGGGCTTCCAAGATTGGAGGACGCGGTTACGTGACCGAGATAATTGGAGGACAACGGTCCAGGCGGCCAAGGCCCGACGGCGGGCTTTCGCGCCACGATGATGATGAAATATAATGTACACCTTATTTGAGCTCAATTAAATGTTATAATACCGAATTGATAAGTGTCTCGACAATTTCACCATACCGATGGTTTCAACCAAGCTGGTTTTTATTAGTTGAAATTATCGCGACACTACTGTATTTGCAATTGTCGGGAATTATAGGACATCCTGTATAGGCCTAATAGTTGTTGGGCCCCGGGCCCGGTAGTTTAACCGTTTCTGAAAGGGTAACGATTGGTGGGAGAGGTAGGCTGGTCGCTGGACTCTACTTTCTACAATTATCCACACAATTTATTTTTTTATTTTATATTTTTTTTTAATGCAAGCTTCCAATTTGCAATATCATCTTGACATGAATGGTTAAGCATCACAGTTCATTTCCTATTGGCATAGGATACTCCAAAAAACCCCGGATGGCCGGCGAAGCTCTCTACTTTCCTGTTTCATTTTCTTTTTGCTTGGAATTTTGATTGCATCGGAAAGATTCATAAAAATCTATTTTACGGGGAAGTCCCCAAAACAAGAGGGGAAAATTATCTCAATAGGGACTTTGGCATGGTGGGAGTGAATGCGTAGGTGTGCTACTCGTATGAATCACGATGATTCCGCATACCAACTCCCCACGAATAAACGATAAATATTAAAATCCGAAGTACAGCACCACCGAAAATAAGTTTCAACCGGACTGTAGGAAACTGTTGGCTTAAAGCGAGAGAATTGTAAGTGGGTGTTTATGTGTGTTTTTCTGTTTTTAATAGCAACCTCATGGTCGAAATGCTTGTGGTTCCAATACGACCCACGACCCACCTCCTTCATCTATCTTATACGTGTTTTAGGGAGTTCCCCTGAAGCACTGTTGATATGGTGAAATCCATTACACACCTAGAACCAAAACCATCTAAATGACAAGCCCGGAACCCGGCAAAATGATGTATTGTATACAGGCCCATTTACTTTATCCCTATCCGTTACTAACTGCATTTAGTACAATTAGTAACGGATAGTGATAAAGGAATAGAGGTACATCATAAGTAGGCCGGTTTCCCTCAATTCTCTGTTACAGGCTTTGCATCGAGATGGTTTTGCCTATGTAGATTTTTGCATAAAATCTTGGGTAATTGAAATTAGCCGCCCCTTAGTTCAATAGTGTAGTACATGCATACATATATACACTACGAACCAACCAACTTCGGTAATTATGACACTATCAGACAGATAACCGGATTAAATCAGCAGTGTATGATGTGGTCGGTATGTGCATAAGCAGCGAATAAACAGTTGTTCGCACGCCTCGCGAGAAGTGAGACCTTGGAATGCACTAACCTTAAATCGGAACTTTTTCTGCTTTTTCCCCACGAAGAATCCGATAAGCGGACGAACTCAATTAACCGCTGTCCACTGACCACGACCACTATTAAATCGCCGCACTGCGTCCGGCGATGATGTTCATGACATGTTGGCACTTTTGACCACAGAACTTTTTCTTGACGAAATTTGCATTCGTTCTGAATGTAAAAGCAGGTCACCATAGGTCGACCACACAGGGCTGCCCTCCAATCACTCCACCACTCACTGTGTTGACCTGCGACCGGGAGATAAGCCGGCGCCTTATGTAATTTTCGAGTCGACGATTGTACTTACTGTAGTAAATGGCGTAGCTGGTTGAGTTCTTGACTCCTTTTTCCACGGGAATGTACTTGGCCGACATTGCACTGCTGCTTGCTCCTCGGTAGCTTTTAGAAAAGTGGCGAAAGACGGAACGCACTGATTCGCGACCGGCACAATTTGTCACTGACGATGTCGACAATGGACTTGGCAGACGAGCAAGAATCCAATTGGATGGAACCACTGCTGATGATGGTGACGAAGACAAGTGACCACTTCTTGAAGCGACTTTCACAGCTCGCGACCAAAACACGTGTGAACCGGGCGCAAACTTTGGAAGCATTTTGACACCTAGCGAGGGCACGGGGAACTGGTTGACGTTTCACTGGGGGTGGGCTTTTCGGCGCTTTTGGCACGGTCAGCTGATTGGATGTTGACGGATAGCGTTGTACATGGTGGCGAATGGCAGTTGTTGGCTGGGAATTCGCCATGGATATAGAGTGTTCATGGATACGGTCGGATGAGGAAGTTGAAAACGGCCAAACAGCAATGACCGTTAAAACCGGTTAAAGTTACAATTACTATTTCTAAATATTGAGACGTTCTGGGACAATTGATTAATAATTAATGTAACTTAAGATACGCAGTAAACTTTAAATGTTGAATATATATCCAATATATTAAACATTTAAAGATTACTGGGGTTCAGAAATTATCGAGCAACTTCTGCTCAATGTGATCATGATCAAAAGACCAACCACCACGAAATATTTCTGCTTACCGCTCTCGCTCTCTTTCTTCTTCTTTCTCGTTGACTTTCATATAATATTACATTTACACTATTGCCTAATTGCTTCATCTGCGGCTTCTGGGTGTGCTGAGTTTAAAATTTTACGTATTGACAGTTGTAGATTAAAGGTGCGTTCACATGTCGCTAATATTTGTCCAAATTTTCGAAGAAACATTTGTCCACAGAGATTAATCTGGCAAAGCAGTTTTGTCGCTTGTTCACATGGCCTTAAATAGAATGAAAATGTTATCGGTTCACACGTGTAACAAATATTTTTGCAAATATTTACCTTTCTTTGCGTAATATTCGTAATTTTTGCCAAATATTTGCCACATGTGAACGCACCTTTAGTAAGCTGGCGCAGGTGAAGTAATCAGAGTATAGTGTAAACGTAATATAAAGTTGTGTGACAACGACAGTGGCGTTCAGCAGGCACAGACTGAATGACTGAGAGGTTGCGGGACCGCTCGCGAGCTATGTGTGATTTTGGTTAACTTCTGAATCCACCCATTTTGCGTTGTCTCTCCTCGCTATCAGGATATCCACTACAAGTCAAAAGGTTTGTGACACTTGGTTTCATTCTGCACACCAACTTAGTATGCGTCTGTAGCTTAGCTCGGTAACGCACCGGGCATTTTTTTGCTACTCGAAACACGGTCTCTGCGGTTCGCGCCCCGCAACGGGACCAACTATTTTTTATTCTCAAATTCCCTCTGAATTAATTTCTCCGAGCTTAGTGGTTTCGTATGGATAGTAGCACTCATCAGGTCTTGCATCTTTGCAGCTATCCATGTGCAAGACGACCACGAAAGTGTGAGAATTCTGTTTGTATAAGCCGTGAAGGCGTGATTTTACTTGAAAACTCGACCGTGGAGGTCTAGATGGTGTAAAGCACTTATATTAACTCACTAGAGGGGTGGAGAGAGGGTGAGAAGTGGAGATATTTGTTCCCTGGCAATTTTACTTTATGTATTAATGTTCTTGCAAATGTACAAGTGCGAATCATTTTCAATTTAAATTGGAATTGTTTGTGACACTTGGTTTCATTCTGCACACCAACTTAGTATGCGTCTGTAGCTTAGCTCGGTAACGCACCGGGCATTTTTTTTGCTACTCGAAACACGGTCTCTGCGGTTCGCGCCCCGCAACGGGACCAACTATTTTTTATTCTCAAATTCCCTCAAAAAAATGCCCGGTGCGTTACCGAGCTAAGCTACAGACGCATACTAAGTTGGTGTGCAGAATGAAACCAAGTGTCACAAACAATTCCAATTTAAATTGAAAATGATTCGCACTTGTACATTTGCAAGAACATTAATACATAAAGTAAAATTGCCAGGGAACAAATATCTCCACTTCTCACCCTCTCTCCACCCCTCTAGTGAGTTAATATAAGTGCTTTACACCATCTAGACCTCCACGGTCGAGTTTTCAAGTAAAATCACGCCTTCACGGCTTATACAAACAGAATTCTCACACTTTCGTGGTCGTCTTGCACATGGATAGCTGCAAAGATGCAAGACCTGATGAGTGCTACTATCCATACGAAACCACTAAGCTCGGAGAAATTAATTCAGAGGGAATTTGAGAATAAAAAATAGTTGGTCCCGTTGCGGGGCGCGAACCGCAGAGACCGTGTTTCGAGTAGCAAAAAATGCCCGGTGCGTTACCGAGCTAAGCTACAGACGCATACTAAGTTGGTGTGCAGAATGAAACCAAGTGTCACAAACAATTCCAATTTAAATTGAAAATGATTCGCACTTGTACATTTGCAAGAACATTAATACATAAAGTAAAATTGCCAGGGAACAAATATCTCCACTTCTCACCCTCTCTCCACCCCTCTAGTGAGTTAATATAAGTGCTTTACACCATCTAGACCTCCACGGTCGAGTTTTCAAGTAAAATCACGCCTTCACGGCTTATACAAACAGAATTCTCACACTTTCGTGGTCGTCTTGCACATGGATAGCTGCAAAGATGCAAGACCTGATGAGTGCTACTATCCATACGAAACCACTAAGCTCGGAGAAATTAATTCAGAGGGAATTTGAGAATAAAAACTAGTTGGTCCCGTTGCGGGGCGCGAACCGCAGAGACCGTGTTTCGAGTAGCAAAAAAAATGCCCGGTGCGTTACCGAGCTAAGCTACAGACGCATACTAAGTTGGTGTGCAGAATGAAACCAAGTGTCACAAACAATTCCAATTTAAATTGAAAATGATTCGCACTTGTACATTTGCAAGAACATTAATACATAAAGTCAAAAGGTGTTAATGGATCTTCTCATGAGGATGTGTACATAGTTGGATCTCTGTTTCGAAATGGTTCGAGACTATGAGTGCTTGCCTTCGATGGTTCGAGACAATGATAGAGCTTGTGTCATAAGAGAGACGTACTCCGTACATACAACACTACGATAAATTTTAATCGGACATTGAGAAAACGGGTCCAATTTTTTTTATAAGCCGGGGGAGTTTTATAAGGAGATCCGGGCGAAAAGACTTTACTTGGCGTCAGAGCTTTAGCCCGCGAAGCAATCCATCACTCCGCGATAAAAGAAATTATCTAATTTAATCATGGTTCAATATGCATATCCTAGAGCGAGGCGCAAAGCTACGAGCACTTTGGCAGAATTACGTTCATATCAATCCTTTTTTCGGCTGATGAGTTTTTCTTCGGCGGGAAGCTTTTTACATCGGGGTTGTTTTTGGGCTATACGATCGTCGCACTGGCACAAGTTGTTTTCATTAAAAAAAAATCCGTTAGCTATGCGGCCCGCTTGACAGATTTGAAACATCCTAGGCCCGTTTTCTCAATGTCCGATTAAACTCTTTGTTAACTAACAGGGGCACAAATTAATCGAAGCTATAAACAGCCCGATAAGCATTTTCGTTTTCTCATACGTCGATTAAATTACCAAGCCATAAAGTGTGGAGCTTATCTCAGACCACAATTATGGCTAAATCAGCTGATTTTCTTGGCGGAATTCTACCGTCCACGAACCTATTTTGTATTAGTACGATCTCCCAGCATATTCATTTGCAGCTGAGTTTGTTGCAAATTCTCTTCTATCGAATGAATTTCCAGGTACTCTGTTCTTTATGGCCACTTTCATTGTTATTTTCATTTGAATTCGCAAAAGTGAACAGTTCTACTGGCAACCAGGATTTGGATTTTGTTATGGATAAGAGGTTAATCGAAGGCTAGGGGACGGTTAGCGTTTATCCGATTAATAACACTAAACAGATATTGAGGAGATCAAACTGTGCTAAATGGCAATTTATTGTTAAGATAAATTTTAATCGGACATTGAGCAATCGGCCTTTACTAAAATAACCGTTAATCGAAACAGTGTAGCTAAATTATGTGCTACTAAAATAAATAAATGTTGTGGCATTTTGAGTCAAAATAATACTGAACCTAAGTATTTGTCGCCGAGTGTATCTATAAATTTATTGTACTGTACATAATCTTTAGATCAGAATCGTGTATCGTTCATATTTTTTTTCTAATTTGTTCCAAATGCAGCTCTGTAACCATGAACAAATCATAAGCTTTAGCCTTAAGCCCGAAATACATGTAGATGAACGGACGGATAGATGAACGGCAATTTTCGATTGATCACCTTTTTGATCAATTATTCTCCTTCGCATTCAATTTTGCCTACAACGTATGAACTTTTTCTTAAATTATGCAAATTCCATAAAATCTCCCCTGCAGCCATTTGTAGAATGGAGCTGGCTAGTGCTTGCAAAAGCTTACAAATTTCATTGTGCTCCGCGAAAAGTCGCCGAACACGATGTACGCAAAATTTATACTGGATATGTACGACGATGATTTCCGAAGATCTATATCCCCATGAGCAGCAGTGAGTTTCTCAGCAGTGGGTGGTAAATGCAAGCACAAAGCTCTGAAATGTTCGCCTCGTGAGGAAGTATCATACTTCGCAACGTCCCGCATCTATAAACATCATGAACTTTTGAAAAAACTTGTTTCGTCAGCGATGCAAAGGGAACAATTGATTGGCGTTGAATGATAATACCCAAAATAAAATACGTCGGTCCGTCCACGTCTGCGTGCATTTCGGCCTTTAATGTGCATGCACACATACTACATACGATACGTGTGTTATGTGTTAATTGCCTTGACCCCTCCAGGGGCATAGGCGCGTTAACATCTCTAGCATTTATATACCTTGTTGACGTTTCGATAGCATATCTACTTTTCGAAAGTACAGTTGCTAGCATGCACCTTTTATCCGCGCCGTCTTTGTACTGGCAAGCTCGGAGCACTGTGGAAGTTCTATTATTTTGAAAGAGAATAGCCTTGAGTGTAAATAGCTTCGAAACTGTTCTCATCGGTGACGCGATACACGAAGCATGGAAGCTGTGCATACTGAACAAAAACAATGAAGCAGAACGACACAAAATGAACTTTTTTTTTACTTTCTCTGTAACCTAGGTAGTGTCCCAGTAGTTGATCGGTTACTTAAGGTAACCACCAGCATTAACCTTGGACTTCTCATCATTATCTTCCTTTAAGGCAGTGAACTACATACTTGATCGGTTACTTAAGGTAACCAGTAACTATCGATACCTATGTTAGGATGAGAGAGAATAATCCGGTCTGATAAATGCGGGAAATATATGTAAATGTATTATGATGATCAGATACATAATGGATCAAAAAGCTTAAATTCTATGCAGTCCGAACAAAGAATAAAATTAAACAATCTAATTTTCAACTATTTTTTATTAAGTCACTAAATATTAAGCTAGTCTGCGTAGTGAAGCATTTACAGGATATTATTCCTCTGTGATAATTAAGAGGGTTAAGAGTAAGTAATACATGTTTCCGCATTATCTACGTAGACAATGAAAATGTATCTATACAAAAAGCCAACTAAATTTCGAAAGTATAATAATACTGCCAACGAAGAAAAAATATTTGTCTGTTATATACCTTTTTCCCTTCAAGTTGACATATTTACGAACCAAATTTTCGAATGAAATTTGATGAGTTTTCCAAATCAAATTAACAATTTTCCCAAATCAAATAAGACTGAATTTTTGTTTAAATTTGATTCGTAAAATTCGTTAATTTTATTCGAAAATTTTGCAATTTGGTTGGTATATTTATGTTAACGTGGAGGAAAACAAAGTAAATCTCGTTCGTTCGTCCCTGGAAATATCAAAAGTATCGTTTCGCGGCAAAAATTTCATCTCAAGGATATACATCAACAAATATACCCTAAACTTATTATTAGTAAAAAATATTTGTCTAATTATTATTAAACATTCATATAAAAGTATCTATTCTTAAATATTAATATCTAAATAATATTTTATATTTTTTTCTACGGAATTGTATCGCTTTGATTTTTTTTTTTAATTAAGTGCTTTAGCAAAAAAATAGCCTGTCTTTGCCATGTATGCATGATACATCCTATTTCTCACATTATACGGAATATCTGAGAACAAACTATCGCTACGAACACTATCAATCTGAAAGAGTTCAGATGTGCGGCGATATTCTCCTCGCCGTTGTACTCCTCCTTGGGCAAATACTCTCGAATA
Organism: Chloromyia formosa; assembly: GCA_964017055.1. Lineage (NCBI taxonomy): Eukaryota > Metazoa > Arthropoda > Insecta > Diptera > Stratiomyidae > Chloromyia > Chloromyia formosa. Next base: position 29,349,342 of record OZ024813.1, on the reverse strand, counting down.
TGTCGCGTTTTATTCATCATCCAATAGAATGCTGGCAAATTACTTTGTCGTTTCAGCTCCTCGCCGACTAGTTCGCGTATTTTCGCATTGTATTCGTTGAGCCATCGTTTCTGAGTTACAGATTATGCGAAAAAAAATTAAAACGTCAATCAAATTAGTATTAGCAAAGATCAGAATCATATTTGATACAGCCGGCATTTGGAAACTACCATATCTTACCTGAGGCATACTCAACAGAGACTTGTCAATAAGTTTTGGCTCGTATGGAACGAGCGTTACACCTTGGAATTTCAAAAATCGAACACCGGACGGATGTCTATGACCAGTGTCTACCACCTCCAGGACGTTTTCAAGTTGAATGCCAAATACGCCATTTTTGTAGTATCCAGGCTCTTTGGGAATACAAAAAGGAAAAACAAATACAATGGATACATGTATGCCACAGGTAATTAGAAATAATTAATTCGATGGACAAGAGGGACATCAAAAATAAAAATCTGAACATCACTCGTTGATCAGGTAAGCTTGAATAATCCGTATAACGGGTTTGTGTCTATACTAGAATGGAGTTTTACCTCGGTTAGATGTAATTTCACCTCAGTGGAAGTGAGTTTTTAAAATCATAAGATACTCCCTAGGATGGCTTACCGCTGTTGTACACAGAGCGAGCACTATAGGACAACAACTTAGCGCGGAGCCATATTTAGATCGCACGACTTAATCCGGATTAAGGGTTTGGTATACTCCTATTTCACAGGGCGACGCGTTGTGGTTCGCAGTTCGCATCTTGACTAATATCGGTTTTATCGCTGTAGCATATAGAGCGAGTATTTTAGAACGTTGTGCTGAGGATATATATAGCAACACCTTAAGCCGGAGCCCACGAAAGGGGAGTGCGAAGTCATCAAATTAAAGCCCCACTATTAGTCAAAGACGCGAACCGCTGTGTCGCCGGGTACAGGAACATTTCTACTTGACCGGACGAAGCATAGTGGTTCGCATCTTTGACCAATAGTGGGTTTTAATTTTAGTATGTATATTTCTCACTCTCCTTGCGTGGGCTCTTAAGGAGTTGCAACCCTCCGTATACGACCCTAGGACGCTCGCTGCACTCGCTCTATATCCCACAGCGGTAAATCCACTATTAGCCAAGGCACGAACCACGATGCGTCGCCCGGTGAAATAAGAATATACCGTCGTCCGATCTAAACGTAGTGAATGGTCTCATTGGCCACGTTTATGCCGTGGAACTAAAAGGCGATTTAACTAAATTGTTTTAGTGCTAGTACTTGTTCGTGGTGTGTTTATACCGACCATACGAAGAGGTACTAAACATGAAAGATGTCAGCTGTTGGTTTGTGACTGCGGTGACATTGGTTAAGAAAATGTCAAGGGGCAGTAGCCTCCTAATAAAAACGCGTTTCTACCGCTACAATCAAAGGATGAGACGAATGCAGGGTTTCAGGAAAGGATGAGGTATTTATATAACAAATAAAATATAATTTTCAACAACAACACCATTAGCGAAGACAGCAACACCACCTAGTCCCAATTTTCCAGTCCAGCTCTGCATAGCAAGTGGAGCTAAAATTGATACCAAAACTAGCTAGTGCGACATGTTTATGTCGTCGTGAGTCAGCTCGAATTAGTTAATACTCGAAGATAGTTCCGCGGCATAAACAAGGCCATTTATGCCGCGGAACTATCTTCGAGTATTAACTAATTCATGCTAACTCAAGACGGTGTAAACATGAACCCGATATTCATTCATATTCATATTCATTAAATAGGGAAAGTCCCTAAAAATTATTTACCATTCGAGAAAAAGTATCCTTCTTTGAAGTTGAACCTTTGCTTAGCTGTGTAGGATACATCGATAGGCGCTAAATGACGAAATATAATATGACGGATTAAACGACCTTTTAAAAAAAAATTAAATTTCTTACATTCTCGAACCGACAAAAAGGATCCGATTCCGTGCCCAGTTGCATGGGGATAGTCACTCATCGAGTCCCAAACTGTACTTCTGCAAATCAAATATGAAAGAACTCCAAAATCTCCTCAAATTTTCAACAGAAATTAAATCACCTCGAAAATGCATCCAACTCCGATGGCCAAATATTCTCGGGAAATTTCAACGTCGACAAACGAATAATACCGGCCAAAACATTGGTATACGCTCGTTTCATCTCATCGGTGGGTTCACCAAAATGGAATGTCCTGGCAACATCGGTGGTGCCTTCCAAGTATTGTCCACCCGATTCGATCACAAGCGTACTATCGTCGGTCACCTTGATGTCGGTTATATTACTGGACGCATAATGTGGCAATGAGCTATGCGGTCCGAAAGCCACAACCGTCCTGAATGAAAGACCCTCCGAGTGATCCTGCGATTGTCGCGAACGATCCACTTCACGTTTGATTTTCATTTCGGTCCAAACATCGCCCAGCCCGAACTGAAATACCAGTAACAGTTAATTTTCAAATTATCCTTATCAGATCGGTGTAGTGCAATAGTACCCTTTCCTCCAAATAGCTCATAACATCGCACATGGCGGCCGCGTCCTTTATGTGCGCTGTATGCATTCCAGCTCGTTCGACCGAATTCTTTTGGGCTTTCATGAATACGATGGGCGAGATGGCTTCGTAGACCACGGTTTTATTGAAGGCGGCGTAGATGGCTTCGGATGCGCCCAGATCGAATATGCACTGCGATGGTATCAGGACTTTTTTCCAGAGTTGCGAAAACGTTCGAATGTCCCGCCAGATCATCTGATAGTCCTTAACCCTGAAATCGGAAAAAAGATCCTTGCAGAGCTACTACCACACGTTGAATGGAGAGATTACTTACGAGACGCACATCTCGTTATAGCAGAATCCCGACTCCAGATAGATCTCCACGTCCAGACGCATCTTGTTCTCGTGCGTGTATAGAATGATCCGATCATGTGCCACCACTAGGTAGCCCTACACTGAATTAGTTTTCCAAATTGTTCTATAGATATCAGAAATGACTTAAGTCGCCTACCTTGAACACCGGCGTATAAGGAATATCACTGCCCCGTATATTCAGGATATACGCGATTTCCGGTAACGAGGTAACGACCATTGCATCGCAGTTCAAATTCCGTAGCGTCGAGCGCAACGCCGTGATTTTAGACTTCCACTTTTCGCCAGCATACTTGGTTTCATGAACACGAATCCGGTTGTCCTCAACGGGTGGTCTCTCCGGGCCCCAGATCACGTCGATCAGATTGTTGTTGACTTTAACCAGGAATAGGAAGTGTTTCAGATAGAGCGCCTTCTCCCATTGACGCCACATGGCGAAGGGTATCAAATGCGGATCGGCTCCAATTCGCATTTCGGGCTTCAGCATGGACTGTGAAAAGGATATGAAACGATGAGTATAAATTAAGGGTTAGGTGGACTGTTTTAACTTACTGCTAGCCAGTCTATGATGGTGATGTCCCCATCGCTGCGGAACAGGTCCCATTCACAATTCAACTCCCCATTGGCCTGACGTAAGTAACGATCGCTTACGAACAGCGCTGCATGTTTCGCCGTTACTACGGCCGTTCCAGTGGGTCCTGTGAAACCAGTCAAATATTGTAATCGCCGATCACGCTCGGCTACCTCCTCGTTTTGATGCTCGTCGTAGGATGGGACAATGTAGGCGTCGATTTCAGGTCCTTCGATAGTGGCTCGTATCAGCATGTGTTCGCGTAAATTTTGCAAGCGTGATCGATGAACGCTGACCGGTTGAAGCTGTAAACGGAAAGGACAGATTAGATAATGCAGAAAGATATGCCAGCCGCTGATTCCTTAGACTTGTTTTTTTTTTTAATGTAATATAAACTCATCAAAGGCTGCATCCAGAGCTGGTTAAGCTTCCGAAATTCTAATTTTAGAGACTTCATTCAGAGTTTTGATGAAGCTTTCGTCCAATTCTCCTTGGGGCGTAAGCCTGGACTGGACCTTATTACTCGATTTGAAACGTCAAATACATATATGTATGTATGTATGTAGTAACAAAATGGGGTCCAAATTAAGCAATTTTGCAATAGTGCGATCGTACCCTTAAATCTGCTGAAAATATTTTCATGGGGGGTTTTCTTGGCTCCGAATCTGCAAAATGGTGAGTACACAAAATCCGACATAAGCACCAAGGGTTAGCTTATACCAAAACAATTTTTTAGTACAAACTCCGAAGACGAACTGTATCCGGTGGACGGAGCCAACGTCTTGTTGGAGATATGTTTCGGAACAGGCGACCCCTGTAACGATGTAGAAGGCAGTGGAGATTAATGCTGAAGCATCATTCTGAAAGTGTTTCTAATAAACTGCTGGTCTTCCTTAGGGAGGAAAACATTGACATCGGTCATCGTGGACAAACAGTGCAGTCTTTTTTTAAACCCAAATCAATATGGACCAAGGTGAACCATGAACTTACATTTTAATCAAAAAATGCATTAGTTTCTTCCTTTACCTTAATTTCAGCTCGTCCGACTCAACAGTTCTTAGGCCGGCCGCATATTGCGTCCGCGCAGCGCGCAAATGGCATTGTTGTTGCCAAATTTGATACTTGTTACAACAACAAGGCTGCCTGCCCTGCTTACGACGCAATGTGCGGCCGGCGTTCGAATTGAGGTTCCAGAGAAAGTGAGTTATACATCTCCTCCGCCTACATAGCCCATGGAAGACTTGTCCCGCCAGAGGGGCTGGAGAAGCTTTTGACATTCACAATATCAGAAAGACCAACCTGTTGGTGGGGTGCTATGCCAAGGCACGACACACGCTGTGAGGGAGCACCGAAATCAATGATAGAGTTGAGTCCCCGTTTGACTTCATCCTGAATAATAACCTCGTGGTGTGCAATCAAAGGGAAACGCCCCAACTTTCCCAGTTTTTTCCAAGCTCGGAAAACAATGTAGGGTGGTAAGAAGTTTTATACCCCACATACACGGAGCTATCCGTCGCCCGATCGATCGGCTGATGGATCGCCACAAAATATCAGCTGATCAAAATTATATGGAACTGTCAAAAAAATCGTCAACGATAAGCGCATACACAGGCCGATGCATCGGCCGATATCGATATCGGGCGACGGATCGGTGTGTGTATGGCCCGTTTAAGATGTCACACTACTGACAGACAACCATATATTTAAGGTTGAATATTGGAGAGTATCCGATCTGAGATCTTTCTCGTACAACAACTGGATACTTTTCAATGTCAGTGTCTTCAGGGAGACTCGGAAGGCTGATAGAAAGCCCAACAGATCTAGACCGAAACTCTTTGGTACACCCAATCCCTTAGAGAAGCTGGTCGAAGATATTGAATCTTTTGAGAAAGCCATAAAAGTAGCTTTCAAAGCCTCACGTCCGGCAAAAAGAAGTAGGAAAACTTTTCTTCCGTGGTCAAATTCAGGAAACTGACTAGGCTCTGGCAGTCATATATAGGTAAAGACAGCATAAAAATATACAAAAACAAAAAAAAACATTAGGGCTGCCAAAGTTCAAGCGTGGAAGGACTTCTACTAATCTTTGGAGAACGTCAAGGACTCAGCAAGGATTAACAAAATCCTGTCCAAACTATACATACTTGGACGGAATCCAATGTCGAATCCCTGGAGCTCTTTTTGAACACACACTTTCCTTTCCTAGGACTGAGCTGATGCCATTTACCACAAAAACCATAGTACCGCATTTAACCCACCCTAAACAAAACGGACAGCCACTCCAATTATCGCTCAGCGCAAAGTATTTAAGTGTAATTTTAGACACGAAGCTCAACTGAAAGTTAAACATTGAAAAAAAAAACGGGCGAAGAAGCCCTGCATAGCTCTCTACGCCTGTCTTCGGAAGAAGGTAGAGCCTTAAGCCATATTTTGTCTTTTGGATGTACACAGCAGTAGAAGTTTGGCAGGGTGCAAACAATGGCATGACATACACAGGTGCTATGCGAACGTGCCCGAGGGAAGCGCTAAACGTGATCGTGCATCCCTACCTATTGGCCTTTTTATCAAATAATTGGCGGCAGGCAGAGCAGTCAGGCTCTGAGAGTCGGGAGTCTGGACTGCTAGCCCGAACGGCCATAGTGACATTTTAAACCAGTTGCCACGCGTTATGGCCAAGGAAACAACCGACTAAACCGTGCCCAAACTGAGGTTTGAGAGAAACTTCTCTGATAAATTCCCCACCAGGGCAGAATGGAGGGGAGTTGAGTTAGTGAAGCACTTTGCACCGCGATTGAAACTCGCGGTGCATTCTGCACTAATTTGGCTGTGGAAAGTCTTGCTTCAGCAACCACTTATATTGCCTTACCAACAGCTAGTATTGCAGCACGAAATGCTTGCGACAAAATAATTCGGCGTTCGACAATTACCGGATTTAGATCGCACGGTTTAATACGGAAGGCCCGTTTTCTCAATATCTGGCTAAGCTACCAGTTAGCTATCCGGAACACTAAATTCAACTTAAGCGTATGCAACGCTCAAAATATGAAAATACAGTAGAAAAATCAGTCTCAGCATTAATTTACTTCTGAGTTGATTTCAAATCCTCTCCCATCGAATGAATTTCCAGAAGTCTGTTCTTTATGACCAGTTTAACTGCCTCATTTGAACGTGCAAACGTTATCAGTTCTAGCTGTTAGAGTCTCAGCAGCCCGTATCACCTGTTTGGAATTATAGTCCGATAAATTTTTAACCCGAGGATGGGTGCCGTTTAGCGTTTATCTATAGGATAAACTTTAACTAGACAGTGAGAAAACGGTTTTAAGTGTTTTTGTTTTATGAATTTTGACAGAAGTCAGTAGCTTAATCTAGAGTTAAGTCGTGCGATCTAATCTAAACATAGTAGCCCCAGACCCGTCCAATATCTCTTGCATACTATTCCTTGTTGACGTTTCGATAGCATACTTTCGGATGGTCCAGTTGGTGGCACATTCTATCCGAGCCGCCAATTAACTATCAAGCTCGGAACGCTTTGGGAGTTCTAGTAGTACCCACAGGTGGTTTTTATTAATGTGCCGGGGATTGAACCTCTAGATGAGCATCGTAGAGTGGTGACCTCACTGCTACTGAGTGCGTCATAAACGCAGTGAATGGCATCTCACATAAATCATTAAATTTAATGGTCAAATTAATTTGGCGCTATCAGCGATGATTATTGTGCTTTCTCAGTATAAAAAAATCCACATGCCCCCCTCCCCTCTCTGTATCAGTCTCTCTTTGGCGAAATTTATCACATTCAAAATAGTTGACAATCATTACAAATGATTTAGATTGACATACGAATTTAAATTTAATAGCCAGGTTTATCGAAAAAAAGCACATTTATTAACAAAAAACGAAAAATATCAGCCAGGGATTGTTCTGGAATCTTGGGAATTTTGACCGCCTTCGCCCCCACCTCCTCCCACCACTTTTCCACTTTTTCTTCAGACATCATCAATCAGATGTTGTTTCGCGTATGTGCGAAAATTAATTTATTACAATATATTAGATTTATATATTAATACCGTTGATATTCCACTGTATAGATACTGTTTAGAGTTATCAATTCAAATGATGTTTAGATACATCTAGACATCAGTTTGGCATAAATCCAAATAAGCATGGTAACAATATTGTATGTGGGGCAAACATGAACCCTGAAAAAGAAAACTGACTGTTCTAAATGTTGAAAAATTCAATGTTTTCCATAGATTTTGTGGTCATGTTTTCCGTCCCACACGTGAATCATGTGGACGATTATGTATCATAATCATGACAGAGTCCGGAGATCAGGAAAATGATTTATTCTCCGCAAATAAATCAATGCGAATTTTTAATGATATTGTATCTTTTAAAAAGAAAAATGATGAGCCATTAAAAATTATTGTATCTTACCACTTTGCCTTTTCTGTAGCCACATGTCTCTCGTTCGATGCCCGAAAGTCTTTCAGAGAAACATTCCGGAAATAAACCTGAAAAGAAAAGTTATACTAGCCGATTAACTTTAATTAGTTCATTTTTTTGGACGATTCCCAGTTGACCGGGCGACGCATAGTGGCTTGCGTCTTTGACCAACAATCGGTTTTTAAATTGAGATGATTGCGTATCCGCGCAAATCTACGTGAGCTCCGCGGCGTAAGGAGATGCTACCATCAGTATACCGCCCTAGAATGCTCGCACTATAAGCTCTACCGACAAAATCACTATTATCCAAAACGCGAACCACGATGCGTGTCGCCCGGTGAAATAGGAATACCAATTTTTAAATACAATACTATATATATATGGCAATCACCACGTATCGTTTGAGCCCGATACAACGCATAAAAATTAGTGATGTCGCGGATAGTGATTTGACCGAATACTGGATACCGGATATCCAGCGACGTTCTCGGACGGAGCGCCGGATATTCGGCCACCGGATATCCGGCGGGAGGTTTGTTTACTTTTTCGCCCTATGGAAGTGACGATACTGAGTGTTTGATCGATGGTGTTTGTTTACGTTCAACTGGAGGCACATAGTGTTTTCGTTAACTGTACTATACACAGTTACAGTTTTCTACAATTCTATTGTCCCGCGCGCCCGTTGGGATTGACAAGCCTGAAGCATTTAGCTATTTGCTTATCGGTCGATTGTTTACCCTTTCTCCCCCCTCCCCCCCCCCCCATTTTTTCATCAATCGGCGCCTCTGCATTCACACAATCGTCGTGTACAAATCATGCCGAAACATCTACATACGGACCCCGAGTGGCGAATGACACGAACGAATTTTCGATACCTCTGTCTCTCAGTAATTGCACTAGAGCGCAAGAGAGACCGCTAGATGTCTCTTCAGAAACCATGGGCTGGGGAAACGCAACCAGGAATTTTTCTGTTCTATTTCCCCTTTAAAGATCCTGTCAGATACAGAGACACACTCTTTTCCACTTATGGATATACAATACTTTACATCTCTGTCACTGAGTGGGTTCAGGTCCCGCAACGTTTTAAACGCAATTGCAAACAGTTCGACTGATTTTGCTTGTGGACGGTCCGTTTCAGTTTGCGTTTGATCTACCACATATCGGGGAAATTAACCAGAAATTTTTCCTGGTTAATTTCCGGTCAACCGGGGGGTAAGGGGTATTAGCGCATTTGACAGTTGTTAGTTGACGTATTGCATATGACTGCCAGATGGTGTGGATTTTCGTTTTCGGTTTCTTGATTTTTACATGGCGTCTTGTGCACCGGAGCAACACAAATTTGTGGCGATTTTGCAGTGTTGTTCATTTTTCCTGAAACCGTCGCGAATTTAATTGAAGTTTTGTTTTAAATTCAATAGCGAATCGGCTATCAGGTGTTTAATACATAACAACTGCAAAACAAGTCGTTCGGGTTAAGAGTTTATGGTTGGGTGGAGGGAAAATCCTTACCGCAATTACAACGTTGCGGAACGTGAACGCAGCCACTTATTGTCAATCTGTCTGATCCTATCGAGTTTGCCAAAACCATAGATATACATTGAACAGAAATACGCAGGGGGGTTAAAAATTTGAATATCGAGTTATGGTGGACATACTCGCGTCTGCGCAGTGAAACACGCACAACACGTATTAACATTTGGCCCAGTGGCCCGAGGAGCGAGGGGCCAAATGCTTCGTAAATGTCAAAATTGTGGCTGAGTGGCCGATGGTGTCACGATATTTACCGAACGTATAGCGACCGTGTGCAAATGGGTAGCAGTGCGCATGCGCGAATTGGTTCGAAAGTAACCTGAAGTACAGAGTAAGGATAGTACAATTACCAATCTGTTCAATGTATATCTATGGCCAAAACGCAGCCATTATAATCAAAATTTGGACTGGTCTGAAAATGGTTAAAGACGTCAATTCCCCAAATAGCGATGGACGAGAAATCTGGAAGATAACAGATTGTACGCTATTCCCCATATGAGCACTGTCATGTCGCGCTCGGTGGCTGTGATCATTCGGTCACCGCTCTACGATACTAATCTAGAGCTCGAAGATCAAATCTCGGATCAAAAAATGCCTGTGGGTTCTAAAAGAAAAGTATTTATAAAAAAGTAAATATGCTATTGAAACGTCAATGAGGCATAGAAATGCTAAAGATATTGACGCGCCCATGCCCCTGGAGGGGTCAAGGCAATTAGAGAGAGAGACTGTCATGGACAGGATAACAGACCTCAATGCTTCTTTCTCACCATGTCTGACGTATTGCCGGCCTTAACTATTTTAGCACCCTGTTTAACTAAAAAAAAAAAACATCGCTCGTGACATTTTACCGTAGTCATTGAAAATGCATATTAGACATATGTACATAGGATACCCCGCTACAAAATCTCTGTACTTTTTAAGTTTACTTTCCTGACACGCCTTCTTCTAGCCAGCCCTTCCCTACCGAAGGCCTAGAGAAATTGTTCACAAAATACATTTTTGCAAACAATATAGGCACAGCCTGTTGGGGGATTGCTGTGTGAAAAAGAGTAAATGGATGGGATAAGGATTAAAAAAAAATGGAATCTATAAGGCCGCGTGTATATGAAGCACAAATATTAGGATTAGTAGCCCAGGACACTATTGTTTGACCATTTGTGAAAACATTGTAATGAGCAACCTGTAATGAAAACATTGTAATGTAAGCAACCTGTAATGAACCATATCCTGGTAATGCTGCTTCCACCGGCAGATCGATGGCAGGATCTGATGAGTAATGATCTGACGGTGGTACGAAACCAGAGACTGAGGCTCCTATTACACTTGGACCCTGATGCGAGAGCGAGGGCAATTGATCCGTCCGCCATTCCAACCTAATCGCCACACTTTTTTGTGTTTCGCATTTTTGCCTCCCCTGTTTGTGTTGTCTTCCCCAGGCCTATGAATTTTTATTAATACGTAAAGGACAGGGCAACGAGCGGCGAAAACCCCGCCCACGTCCCAGGAACTGAGCTACAGCAAGGATGACCGCTGCTTAGCTCGTTGAGGGGCCTTTTCTTAAGTCAGGTGGCACGGTCCGACCTTCACGGTCATTATGTTACCTTAGGTTCCGTCCCCAGGGGCATCTTCGAATGCCCAACAAACCATCCGTTACACATTTAGCGCCCAACGTGGGGCCTATTTCTGGTTAAAAACAGGATTAAAAAGGACGTCATCGGGTTCCTTTTAGTCCTCCTGGTGTTGTGTTTGTCTTCTGTGGTTTAGCCACGTCCCTAAGGCCTCCATAACTGCTTTGAATTGCCGTCATTTGAAGCATCTTCGTTGTCCGGACAAAGCGCCGAGGAGCCCTGGATACATTTCTGTTGCCAGGATTGTCTTTTCACTTCCATCAATATTTTTGTGAACATTATTGAATTTGTTTCTATTACAGAGATGCTCAACAGCTTTCAGGGATCATAAGTGAATTATTACAAAAATAAGGACAGGGGCAACGAGCGGCGAAAATCCCGCCCTCCCGAACTGAGCTATAGCAAGCATGGGTCGCTGCTTAGCTCGTTGACGGAACTTTTTCTTCGCCAGATGGCATGGCCCAACTTTCACGGTCACTAGGCTACCTTAGGCTCCGTCCCCACGGGAATCTTCAGATGTCCACCAAACCGTCCATGACAGAGGTTTTGTCACTAAGGTGTCTTGGACGGTCCGCACGCTACCATACCTTCCCCCACAGATCTCACTAAGGCTTGTATTTATTACCAACAGCACCAAAATAGTCACAAAACAGAATCCATCTACATATAACCAGTAGCGATGACTGATGAAGTTGTTGACGCGTAAAGCTCTGCAAGGGGTTAAGACGAAATAGTAGATGCAAGGGGTTAAGACGAAATAGTAGATGAACGCCAGTGAAACTTTATACCATAAAATAGTCGAAAATGCCCCAAAATATTCGGCGTCCAATGTGGGCTCTGTGCGATTTTATTTAGTTAATAAAGCTGAAATGGGCAGCCAACTTGTCGCTCGGTACCGTTAGTCATAACGCACAAAAACCGAAAGCGTTTAAGACATTAAAGTCACCTTGAGATTTTTTTTTGTCCCACAAGGAGTGAACATTTTTCATTGGAAAAAGTTGAAAATTTATAAAAGCTCGAAAATATTCGGCCCCCAATGTAGGGTCAGGCGGCCAAGGCCCGACGTCGGGCTGTCGCGCCACGATGATGTAGGGTCAGAGTGATTTTATCTAGTCAGTGAAACTGAAATGGGTGTCGGGCAGGTGCGCGGTTTCGTTAGTCACAAGAAAAAAAAATAAACTGTTTTTAGACCTTGGTCACATACTTGCGTCAAATATTCAAATTGTCCCCGGTCAAATCCAAAATCTCGCCGGTCGATTTATAGATTCGACGGGGAAATTTTGGGTTTGACCGGGGAAAATTTGGATTTTGGACGCAATAACATTTTGGTTTTTGTGTTTTTTGACGTACCGCCCAGTCGATTGCAAATTCGATTTAATTACTTTTTTTAAATCACACCGACCCACAATTTTTTTTCTGGCTTTTCAACCATTTTTCTAAAAAGATTTTGAGTTTTTTGACTTGCGATACCGTTCGCCCAGTTGATCGCAAATTCGATTTAATTGCCTTTATAAAATCACACCGACCCACAATGGGCGCTAATTTTTTTCTGGCGTTTTTCCACCTTTTGTAATGTTTAATTTTTTAGATTCGAGACTTCACGCCCATACTCTGTCCAAATGCAAAGTCTAGACATACGAGTATAGTAGAGCCGGGCCTATGGTCTTACGAGTATGTGTCTACATACGAGTAATAAAGTTTTGTTAAACTCAAATCTCAAAGTGGTTTCCGAAAAATTTTCGGATGTGGAAGATGTCGATAGTATCAGATGACTCAATAACAAACTCTGGCGACCAGTTGTTAATCAAATACATGGTGATCAAAAGATACTTGAATCAAAAAGATTACATGTTCAGAAAAAATCACAACAAATGATATTAATAAAAAGTGACTTGTGGTCCCATAAAACCACCAAATCCGATACGTTCGTGTGCTATTTCAATTTTATAACCCACATTATGATGGGCGGATGAATTACAGGTGGTTGCTGCAAGCCAATCTTCAAGCACTCATAACACAGTAAGAAAAGATGTTAGATCTCGACACATACTACTACTTCGTGCGAGCACATTTATCTAAACTACGAATAAAACGTATGTGTTTACCTGTTAATAAAATGACAATATAAAGGGCAGCCCATTGGATGTAGGCTGACCAGCCGCCCATGATGTATTTCCAATGATTTTTTGCTTCGTGTTGTCACCACTTCTCAACTACGTTTATCTGTGCGTTCAATCGTTAACTGAAAATAAGCCAAAAACAGATTATTCGATTATTTGCCTTTTCATGTGAACTAATAAAATAAAAATAAATTAATAACGATAACAGGCTATTTTCGAATCACAATAATTTCGCAAAATTTCAAATTAATTCAATAATTTAATTATTTTTAGAATTCTCTAACATCACACCTTAAAATTAGCAAACATTGAATGACTCCACCGGGATCGGGTCATTCCATCGCCATATGTTCACCAAACGTTTGGACTCATGCCAGCAAATTTATTTAATCCAACTATTAAAAAATCAATGAGGATTAAAAATGTAATACGGAGCATAAAAATGAAAGGAAAAATAAGCAAACAGATTCTTCCTGCAAAAGCTGTATGCGATTTTTCGTTTCGCGAGAAATTTAGCTGAACGTGTTTCCGTTTGTTAATGATGCTCATGTCATTATTGTGGTGAAAGCACGTGAATAATCGCCATTATCAAAATGAGTGTGTTGCTGCTATTGAAGTAGCCCTGTCTGTCTGTTCATTGCTAGCACGGGAAATGTGGATGAAGTCAACATTTTAATACTATTTTTTCGAGCTGAACGCTTAGCAGATGGCTCAAATAGATTTTTTGTTAAGTGCACTCTAAAAATATAGAGATTTAAAAAAATGTTAGGCTAGCGGCGGAAATGAGGCGTTTTAGTCTTTCTATCAATAATAGGGACTTGTTGACAGGCAACAGGATGCTAAAAACCTATATATGTTTTGTTGGTACCAGGAGCGTAGTCAGGAGGGTTTTAAGGTCAATGATATGATATGAACGAAATCATTTTTTTTTCACATTTTTGCCGTGTGGCGATGTCGGATGTCTGGCTGCTTGGTCGAACAGCAGCAAACAACCGGAGAAATTTCGATGTAACCTTGCCTCAGTTACTAGTCTGTGTCGTGTGTCCTATAGGCAGGGCTGGCCAAAGACTAAGGCGAAACAGGCGGTCGCCTGGAGCGCCGAAGAGGGCGCCAAAGAGGGCGCCAAAGAGGGCGCCAAAGAGGGCGCCAAAGAGGGCGCCAAAGAGGGCGCCAAAGAGGGCGCTAAGAGGAAAGCCAATCTTGAGAGTGAAATTTGTCAATTTAGAGCTGAATGGAATATAATTCCATTTAGTTATACTCGTATGTAAATATTGTAATTCGCGATTTATTCGATTGAAAGTGATTCTCACAGTTGAAGTTTACACGCGTGAACGATTCAATTTCGAACTTTAAGTTCGCCATACATGATCACGCACAACCACGACCGCCCTTCGTCGAACCATCAATCTCATAGAATGTGCGGAAAAGAAATCTCCTCATTTCCACCGTTCTGTGAAATTGATGGTTCGATGGAAGTTCGGTCTTCATTTTCCAGTGAGAGTGACAAGCTCGACACACAGTCGAACTAAATTGCGCTCGAAACGCGGTAGAAACGGGGAGAATTTTTTCCGCACATTCTATGAAGTTGGCGTGGTTCCGCGTGGTCGCGAACCGTTTGGTTCGATCGTCTGTTGCGATCGTTGGAGGAGTTCAGAAAGTTCAGAAAGCAACAGTTCTGGAATGATGGGGTAAATTTCCCCCGCCTAGGTGAACAGTTTCCGATTTTATGTTTCTACTAAATTTGCCGAGCATGGTGCGGCAATGTTTTTTGTCAGTTCACAGGTGATATCCACGAGCCACTTTCCAGAGGGAAAATGAACTTTTGTAAACATACTTGCGAAAGTTGTGTAAAGAAAAGTTCGGAAACAGTATATATAAAAATTTCACATCTGATGGTCGCTCAGAAGTTGCAAAAAGAAGTACTGAGTAGTTCCGCTACCGTTCCGCATTAGTGCATCTTCTGAAACTATTCATTGAGTGGGTTCTGGATCTTAAGCATTGCATAAACGTTGCAAGCATTCAGCAATTCAGATAATTGTAAATCTGAAAGAGGAGAAACAAATCAGAAAAAAATTTCTGATTTAAAAATTTAATTGAGTTTAAAGCAACTTGCAACGTTTAAGGTTTTCCCATAACGTACATTGAGTGCGTTCAGCCAAACACAAAAAATGTTTTATTGCTTTCAACTTCTATTCAATTTCAAGTACAGATTGCATGTAAACTTGACAGATGAGGAAAGTACCACAAATTTTTTCCGGGACATTTCTCCTCTTTTAGGTTCATATGTATCTGAATTAATTGTTGAATCAAACAAGTTGAATTTTAAAAAGGCAGCCATTATCGACGGTAATTAGTGCATAGTAAAACAGCCCAGCTCAGGGGGCAAAAGACCTTTTCCATAGTCCTCCACATGGGCGCCTACTGGTAACGGCAGCGTTTCAAACCGCTGACGGCCAAGTCTTAGCGATAAGACATTTGGAAAAAGGCAGATAGCTGTAGCCTGAATGGCTGACCAACATCTAAGCGTCTCAGGTTTAGTAGGATGGAATGACTTGCGTAGTTGGACCTGCAACATAGTTTTGTGAACTCCAGCACGTTTATTAAACCACCTGAAGCAGCTATCTTCCGAGGCCATCCCTTGAATGGGGTTAAGCGATGTGCTGACAACTCGTCCTCCTAAAAACCACTCCATGTAAAGAAACCTGGAACAAAAGACGGATCAAAAACGACGACCACGCAAACGACTAAAGGATTATTCTTTCGGATCCTGGAATGTACGCTCCATGAACAAACCGGGGGCCGAGAAGGCCTTCCTTCAACAGGTCGAAAAGTACAAACTGAGCATTACTGCAGTCCAGGAAACAAATTGGCGTGGGGGACCACTGGAGCCCACAGTGTTCATGAAAAATATAACGACAACGGGCAGCGACTTATCGACTTCGCCTGCAGCAGGAATTTAGTCGTAAGCTCTACGTGTTTCCCGCATCGACGCATTCACCAGCAGACCTGGAATTCTCCAGACGCACAGACCGTCAACCAAATTGATCACGCCCTCATTTGCAGGAGATGGGCGTCTAGTGTGATAGATGTCCGCTTCTATCGAGGAGCAAACTGCGACTCAGATCATCACCTGATGAAGACGACCTACAGATGAAGAATTTCCTCAGTCCACCAATCGAGAATCAGTCCACCCAAAATCTTTGCGGTTGACAAGCTTCTTACCGATGCTACGGCGGTGGCGTATGCTGCCGCCCTTGAGGAAAGACTATCGCCTATGCTACACACCATCAGCAACACAGGCGTCCATGAGTTCTGGGAAGAACTCAAGGGTACTATCATAGATGTCGCAGAAAAGGTCGTGGGATATATAGCCCGGCGAGCGCGAAATGACTGATTCGACGAAAAATGGAAAAATTCACTTGACGCGAAAAACGAAGTCTACAGACAATGGATTCAACGAGGAACCAGAGCCAGAAGAAAAAAATATGACGGGCTACGGCGAATATCGAATAGAATAATTAGACTTGAGAAACGTAAATACTTTGACGAGCAGTTGTTGAATATAAACGAAAATTTAGCTAATAGGAAGACCAGACAAGCGTAGAAACTAGTAAATACAATTAAGAACGGCTACCAACCCAGCCTAGCCTTTGAAAGGACAAGGATGGAAACATCATCAGCGACACCGATGGCATTAACAAACGATGGGCCTCTTATTTTGAAGAGCTTCTGAACCTACCATCTAACATCCCCACACAAGAAGCTCTCGCCGGGCTTTGACGAGATTCCAGCTGAACTGCTAAAACGGTGGAACGGGTCTAGTTAATGCCATACATCAATTACTCCTGCGAGTTTGGGAAGTCGTGGTGATCCCAGACGATTGGTGCAGAAGCATCATCTGTCCAATCGACGACAAGGACACCTGCACAATCAAGCATCAATTCCAACTACAACGACTTTAATGGGCAGGGCATGTACAACGAGTGGATGATGATCGCATGCCAAAGAGAGTAATGAATGCGAAACGACTCGACGGAGCGAGACTGCGAGGAAGACCGAGATCTCGTTGGGAGAGCTCAGTATATGTGGACGCCGAACAGCTACTGGGCTTCCAAGATTGGAGGACGCGGTTACGTGACCGAGATAATTGGAGGACAACGATCCAGGTGGCCAAGGCCCGACGTCGGGCTGTCGCGCCACGATGATGATGATGGTGAGCTGAAATTTTGTACAAAGCCTTCTTTATATTGCACGCTGTATATATGTCGGAATCAATGGAATTGGACGACTACGTCGTATAGCTGCCATAGGAACGACCGATAAAAAATTTCGTCTTTGTTAGAAAAACTTGTTTATTTCTTAAGATATCTTTTTTATACTAATCAATAGTACCTTTAGTCAAATCACATTCCCGAATCCGGTTGAAATTGGACTACTCTATCGTATAGCTGTCATAGGAACAACCGTTCAAAAAGCAAGATTTCGATGGAAAAACTTTTTTTTTTCTTTTTGAAGGTATCTTCACCAAATTTCATATTATTCAATCGAATTGACTGTCAAACCACGTTCCTAAATTTGGTTGAAATCTTCCCACTATTTCATATACCTCTCATAGGAACAGTGAAATCGGAACAAGTTTTACTACGAAGGTATGATGGTATGATACCCTCGGTTAGCTTGTTTTAGGTATTCTTTGTACAAGTGAAAGTAAGTCATGGGCTTTGTAACCGCCAATGGGCTATGGTTATGACAACAAAATCTCAACACCGAACTGAAAAAATAAATAAATAAATTGTTTGGCATTAAAACGAGTATTTAACATGAAAACTCAAAACATCGCCAACCGATGTTTTGATAATCGGTCAATGCCGACACACAACATTATTGCGACCAATGTTTCAGACGTTTTGTCAGCAAATAAATTTCAAATAGAGTAGGCGCGGGATGTTTTCCTATTCCGCGGCCAAACTAAACAAATTAAACGCCCGCGGTCGTCGTCAATTCAAAAGACCCATCCGACCCGTCATCGCTTCTTTCCGCAAACACTCTCCCAGCATCCCACAAATATAGTGATTGGCTAATTAAGTTTTTCCAATTAACTACTCAATGCAGCTGGAACGAAATTTAATCGAAACACGCTAAAGTACTGACCTAATAAAGGAAAAAATGTTGAGTGCGGTGCGTTGGCTATACTTCTTAGTCCACTTGAATTCTTCCAACTAAAAATCTTTCTCAAGAATTTCGGAAGACAATGATTTATGAGATGCTGTAGTAGCAATTTGGCCGAGATCGTCCTTGATTCAGAGCTTATTTTTGGCTGGTACACTCAGTCCACTCACCACGAATCGGACGATTCACAATTGGATTTTTCTTCTTTCTTTTCACTATCACGCACCTCGCACTTAGATACTTTTGCATAATATTCAAATTTTAATTATTATTATTCATCGAAGATTTAATTATATTCGATTATAGCGTTTCGATAATCCACTAAAGGTCGTAAGACGCGAACTAAGTTTAGATACAATATCCGCGATAGTCATCGAATTGTCTGTCCCCAAATCGCGTTGACTTGCCGCAGCGATATCAGAATCGTAACTGCCACATATTCTTCAGATGTTTAGCGTACGTCTTGAATCCGTTTTTTTTTTAGTTTTCAATGAAAATCTGTGGAAAACGTGAAGTGGGCGAATTAATGGCAAATGAAAATGTATGTGATGAAAAGATAAATAAATGTTGATAGGGTTTGCGGGGCTTTTGTATCGATGCGAATCTGAATTGGCAAGAAGATGCCAATTTTGGTATTCACATGTTACATTACATTACATTACAATAGCTGCGTTTCTTTGTAATCGGAACAGAATAAACATCAAAGAAACAATATAGAGTAAAACAGTGAAAAGGGAATTTAGGGGAAAGTGAAGCATTTTCTTGGTTCAGGGTGTGTCTAAGGTCAGGGGAGTGCTGAAGGTTTTTGAGGCTTCAGCAACGTTTCATTTGAATTATAATTTGTAGTTGCCACGTGGTGATGGAAATTAGGTATTACGTTACAGTACACTCCCTCTTAACCGGACTGCATGGGAACGCACCTCAGTCCGGCAGCCGTTTTGTTCGGTTGATCAAACCACGTATATCTACATATATGACATTTACGAAAGTTCTGATAGAGAAATAATCAATTATTCCGATTCTGATACCCGCTATTTCCGCTGTCCTCGATACAAACCAATTTTTAATTTTAATTAATTTTAATTAATTTTTTTTCCACTCGATGAATCGATGAACGGGAGGCATATTTCGAAAATCGTGTTCAGTACGTTTCCAAGTCAGTGACCAAATCGAGACAGTGACTAAATTCATGATTCTCAATCTTTATGAAGTCGTGGAACACATAACTTCTGATATTTTTTTCGGGGAAACACAAAACATTTTTGAAATCTGGACCGTTATGAAAACAGAAACACCGACAGGAAAAAGGCAGCCCCCTCCCCTTAGTTTTACAAATCTTATTTTTGAATGAAGTAGCCATAGAGATTTTTATAAACATATTTATAATTTATCTTCTAATATATAAAAGCGAAGATTATTTTTGTGTTTGTCGTAAAAAACCTTATAAGCCACTGGGGCGATTGTCACCAAATTTTGCAGGAGTACTCGTATATTTGGCGAGCTGGAATAGATAGTTAGGTGGGTTGCGACCACATACAGACAGTAAAAGCAAAAAAACCTTTTCCATAGTTCTTCACGTGGGCGCCCCCTGGGAACGGTAGTGCGCCAAACCACTGACGGCCAAGTCTTAGCGATATGACAGTTTGGAAAAAGGTAGCCTGAATGGCTGACCAACACCTAAGCGTCTCAGGTTTAGTAGGATAGAATGATTTGTATAGTTGGACCTGCAGCATAGATTTGTAAACTGCAGCACGTTTATTAAACCATCTGAAGCAGCTATCTCCGAGGCTCGCTCCAACACTACCATCTACCAGGAACAATGTTGTTAATGTAACGCGTGTATGTTGTTCTGTTTTGGCTATAAAAAAACGCGGCTAATGTATGTACTTGCAGTTTTATCACATATGATGGTATGTTAATATCTAGTCTACATTTAGACTCTCAGCTCAAGGTCGTTCTTATTATATAATCGGCTCAGTTCCCTATAAAGCTATGTATGAATGGGCAGTGCACCAACTCTATCTTAAATATTGAAATAAGCTATTAGCAGATATTTCTGTTTGTCTCCCAGCTGGCGGTGCCATCGATGTCATTCTAATAGGAAGCCCGAGAGATAATTACCATACAAATTTAGCAGAACGCGGTATTATGCATAAGTAGTTTAGAAACGAAAAACAATGGATACGGTAATCAACGTGGCTATTTAAGTATGCAACATAAAATAAACAATAAATATGTTTCGGTTTAGATAGGATTTCCGCTACAATTTTGAAAATTCGTTTTCAAATTTATTGTAACGAACAGAGATAAATTTATTTCTTACAAGCCAAATGTAATAAAAATGATTTTATTTTTGTAGTCGGCTGGGTAATTATAATTATTTTGAGGCGGAATAACGGGAAATACAAAAAAAAAAGTGTAGCGTACCGGGGTTGATCTCCCCCAAAAAGGTGGCAAGTTCACTTATTGGGGCCCCCGGTCATTTTACTTTTTCACTCAATCATGTGAACTTGTTTGTTCAGTTGAAAAAAAAAATTATCCAAAATAATAAAAAGAATTTTTCGAAAATTCAGAAATTTACAAGAGGTGGGGTCTAAAGTCAACTTCCGCTTAAGGCAGTACGGACCTTGAGGTGTACATAACACTTCGGCAGGTACAAAAAGAATATAGGTTCGTACTGCCCAAAGCGGAAATCCAATTTGAAAGTGCGCCTAGAATTGATAGGTTGCCACTAGCTAAAGCGGAGATACATTTGAAGGTGTACCCAGAATCATTTTAGATAATCTCCATTTTAGGCAGTTCGAACCTGGGGGGGATTTGTTAACTCTTAATGGGGCATAGCGCTTCAACTACTCGTGCGCGCCATCGTACTTGGTCAATGGCAAGCTTCTGCCCCCACGACTTGACCAAAGACTCACTTTTTTTCGCCACATATCGATGCCATGACTTTCTAGGACCACCTAGAACCCCTTGGTTACCTTCATTGAGAATGGCGTCTCATTTCATAACACGTCCAGTAGGGTGTTTCATTATTTAAAAAATGCGATTTCCAAATGACTTTGCTTACGCCCCTAGTCTCAGTGATATAAAAGATACGAGTATATATGCCAAATTTCAAGAAGATTGGATATCATTTAGGAGTTGCACACATTGATAAATTTTATTTCAGAAATTTCGAATACTGAAGTGCTTTGTACTAATGGGTTTCTCATGCATTTCTTTAATCTTTTGAAGTTAATTGAACTCTAAAATGGGAACCAAAAGAGAAATTTGGCTGCTAGAAAAGGTGCCTAGTGGTGATTTTTTAGGAGCTCGGCCTCCTTTAAAGGAACAAGTACTTTTAGTTTTCATTTACCATCACAAGGATATAAAAGAAATACTTTCGGATACTGCTTAGTCGACCAGTACTAAAATACAGAAAGTGTGGAGGAAAGCAAATATCCCTGTTTAGACGGAAGAAAATATCCATGCTGGTATACAGAAGGTGCACAAAGAATACTAAAATCTGGGTAAAGGAGAGGCCGAGTTTTTGCCTCAAGCAACGAAAGAAATACGTTCGAGTCCTAAATTAAACCTCTTGATCAGACACTCACGTCTACTTTGGATCGAGAAAAGTACTCTATATGAAATAAATTTTTTCCTCTCCTCCATCATAATTAAAAATTGAGTATTCCGAAGGGGCAAAAAGAAAACAACTTTTAAGGCTTTGTGGAAGGCTAACTTTTGAAATCCATCAAATTCCAGTTTGAGAATAGTTTTCAAATACTTTGAATAGTTTCTAACTGATTAAAACCATTTCCCGCTGCAACTAACTATCTATAACTTTCGATACTAATCAATTGCTCTAACCCCTTGTGGGGCATAGCGCGTCAATTGTTCCATGTGGCCCACTTGACGTTTCATAAGCATAAACTGGTTTCGGAGAATGCAGTTGCCAGCATGCATCGCCTGCACATCCATGGCCAGGAACGTCGTCGTAGACGGGATTCGAGCCCGAAACGCTGGTAGTCAAACATGAAACTGATGCTTCAACACACTGCGCTACCGGTCGCCCCCCCCCCCCACAATTCCAAATCAATCAGCGCCTTAGTTTTACATTTTCCATTTAACAGAATGCGGGTTTAATATTTAATAAAATTACAGTATGTTAAAAAACGTTTTCGGGATTTTTCACAATTTACGATTTTGAATGCTCCATTTTTTAAATAGCCTTTTTAGCTTCCTCACTTCGCAACGAATACTTTAAATTATGAAAAAAAAAATACAGACTACGCTAGTGATCAATGACGGAGTTTATTGAAAATGCATTAATTTTATTGTTGATATACAACTAAAATATCACTTATTTCAAATTAAAAAGCTTACTTAGTTATCAACGGCCTCGATCGGGACGATAATTCGCGACTAGCGATCAAGCGACCAGCACAGACCACTATTTGTGTGATTGATTCCGAATCTAAAATCACAGAATGGGGTCCCCCACTCCAGAATTGCAGCCCCGTTCTCATTAGAAATTCTCGTCCGATCTGGCTAGCTTGAACTACAAGGTAATTTTGAGTCACCGTTTCCGAGTCTGGAGTAAAAAAATGAAGTTACTCACCCCAGAATGGCAACACTGTTTTCATGGGAATTACTTTGCTACAAAGGAGGCCTATTCTGACCAAAGAACTCAAAATGCCTTTAACAGACACCCCCAGTCCAATTATACCCATTACCACCCGTATGTCACTCATAGCCAAGAATAGGCCTGTTCCTAATACCGGGATCCCGGTTTGGTACCGGTTTTTTTTCAGTACCGGTACCCAAAACTAAGAGTACCGGTATCCCGGTTTTTTAGTACCGGTATTGAGTACCGGGATCCCGGGATTTGAGTACCGGTTTTTTCAACCATGAGCCGGTTTTATTCGGGATCCCGGTACTCATTACCGAGTCTTTTCAGTACCGGGATCCCGGTACTCAGTACCTGTTCTTTTCAGAACCTGATATTCAAATACCCGGGATTTAATAAAAGAAGACGAATTCATTGCCGAACCGAGTCTTCAGGTTTTAACATTGACAATGTTCATAGAGTCGTGCATTGTAAGATTTTTCAGATACACATCGTAGTAGTTATAAATAGTACGTACATCGTACATAGATATATGTACATTGTACATACATAATTGATTTATATGAATGAATAGGTTTTGTTAGGATTGAGACTGAGCTCAGAGTATTTGTTGTATTGGGAGTAGCTCGTTTCATACCGAAATTGTCCATGCACACTTTGTGCGATACTGCGGGTTCTGAATCAACAGACGCGGGTGTGGAGTTCCACCCGCTACGCTCGCTCCCCGCTTCAGGAATCACAACCCTCAGTATCGCTCAAGCATGAACGCTCGCTTCGCACGCTCTGGACACTCCATGGCTATTTCGAATACACAAGGAACTGTTGATTTACAACCGGAGTCCACACAAGAGACTGTTGCACCCAGAGCGAGTGAAGCGAGCGTTCATGTTTGAGCGATACTGAGGGTTGTGATCTCTTAAGCCCGAAGCGAGCGTAGCGAGTGGCACACTACACCAGGGACTGTTGATTCAGAACCAGCAGTATCGCACAAAGTGTGCATCGACAATTTCGGTTTGAAACGAGCTGGGCTAGCTCCGCCCCTAGGGGGTTGCGACCCCCCGCATATAGCCCTAGGTCGCCCGTTTCACTCCTTCTATATGTACCTGCATCCGTTTCGTCCCAGCATATCTGGAACCACCATTTTTTTTTGGTCTATGCACAATTTCGGTTTCAAATCGAAATCAGGTATGCGAAGGGAAACGAAAATAGCCATGTACATACCAGTGACGTGCAGTGGAAATTTTTCATAGTCAAGCAGTTGGGCGCCCTAAAGCCAATTTAGCATAAACAAAAATGGACTGTATAATAGAATATGGACAGTCACAAAAACATTTATACCAAGCGGCTTTAAGCCTTAAAGAAGAAATCAGGAAAGATATAAATAAAATATTGGCACATATATTCGGAATACAAAAAAAAAAAATAAATAAATAAAATATTACTAATAAAATAAAAAAAATGATAAATAAATATTATGTTAATTAAGACTAAGAAAAATTCAGGGGTATTTGAAATAAATAAATATTCTTTCGCCATTGCCATTTATTTGTATTCCAAATCTATGCGCCGTTCTTTAAGTAAAAACTCTTTAATCACATTATCAAAAAAATCGTTTTCTCTTCGCATGTGTATAAGAAGATCCTTTTCAACCGCAATTAAAGCAAGATCCGAAAGTCGTTCTTGGGATTGGCGATTTCTCAAAAATGTGTGAACGCGCTTTAGTGTTGAAAATGACCTTTCCGCAGTTGCCACTGTGACTGGAATTGACGTTAATAATTTTGCTAAAATATGAACTTGCTTAAAACCGTTTGCGACATAAGGCCGTTTTTGAAAATAATCGAGAATTTTACTAGGATTCGCGTTTTTAAACTCATCTGAAGAATAAATAACTTTTAGCTCATTTTTCAACTTTATTCTGTCGAAAAATTGACCGTGATATTCAATAAGTGAGTCAAAATTTTTATCGGGAAAATTCGACTTGAATTTAGAAAAATAATTCGGTTCAAGCAACTCTAAAAATGAAAGATCTTTAAACGAATGGAATCGATCTCGAATTTGCCCGAGAATAACATCTATAATCTCCCGAAATATCCGCCGTAAATTTTGTAAAGGATCTATCGCATTTCTACATTTCTTACGTGGTGGCTGATATTCTGCTGTAACTGTCGAATAGAAATTATCAAACTTTTTAGAAAAGTCATTTTCAAGCCAATTTTCAAATTCAATAATTTTTTGGCTTGCATATGAAATGTTTACCACTTTGCTCTGAATAATATTAAATAATATATCAGTTTCCGAAAAAATTTCAGAAAAAATTAACAGATATAATTGAAAATCTGACTCTGCGAATTTTTGTAAGTATTTTATATATCGGAAAAAGTCAAGGAATCGCCATCCCAGTGTTGAGAACCATTCGAAATTGTCTCAAAAACTGTACAAATTTCATGCTTATGTTCAAATATAACGTTAATAATACGCGAATGATAATGCCAACGCGTTTTGGAAACCGATGGTAAAAGACGATTTACTAAAATATTTTATATTTGCAAAAAGTTCCGACCTTTTAGTGGATGTATTAAAAAATGATGCGATTTTATTGATGTGCGCGAAAAATAATTTAATTTCCGGAATAAACTCAACTGCTTTAGACAATACTAGATTTAGTGAATGAGCGTAACATGGAACGAAAATTGCCGATTTCTGTTTTTCCCGAATTAAAGTCTGAACTCCACGAATTTGAGAACTCATTACTGCTGCGCCATCGTAACATTGTGCAATTAATTTCTTATCGATATTAAAATTTTGCAATTGTTTTAAAATGTGAGAGCTTATTGCTGTAGCTGTACGATTAGCGCTTACATCCAAAAATCCGATAAATCTTTCTTCAATCTCATTTGATATTGTATATCTAAAAATCATCGTTAATTGTTCCCGACCGCTAACATCTGGCGTTTCGTCGACCATTACAGCTACAAATGGAGCCTCCTTTATTTCCAAATTGATTTTATTTCGAACCACATTAGCTATAGCGGAAACAAGATCGTTTTGGATTCTATTAGACAAACCCGAAAACGCTGCATTTGCTTTTATAGAATCTACGTGGGACTCAATTATCGGATCGTACAAACTCAAGAAATTTACGGTTTCGATAAAATTACCACGATTATTTGAAGAAGAGTCTTCATTATTTCCGCGAAAAGGAAGCTCCTGTTTTGCCAAAAAAATTACAGTATCGATTAAACGTTTCAAAATATTACGATTACGCTCAACTTTTTCATTATGCAAACTAACAGATATTGCCACCTGGTTACTAAGCATAAACTCTATACGCTGAGAACCAAAATTATCTAATTTAATTAACGACTGAAGATGTTTTTCGGAACTTGAATGCTTTGCTGCTGAGCCCGTAAAATTATTCAAATCACTAAATCCAGCTTTATTCCAAACAGATTTTTCATTCGTGAACAAAAGACACGGCCAGCAAAATAACTTATTTAATTTACAGCTTCCCGTTAACCAAATGTACTTTTCATACGTTTCGATATGGAATTTTCGCGTAATATTTTTTAATTTAAACTCTAAACTAAGATCTGGCTTCGGTCTATCCGATTCTATAATTTCTCTTTTCTTGGCAAAGGAAAGAGTTGAAAATCCCGCTTTTAGTACGAAATCCGTCGCGCAGCAATACTCCGACATAATGCGAAAAGAAAACTTACCACTTTTATCACAAATCAAATCAATTAAATCACTACAAACGGTCAAAAAACTTCAAATCACAATTTAATCAAAATCACCCGATTGCACTGATTTCCTCTTTTAAATTGCAACGGAAAATCCATTACATAACAAAAACAAAAGCTCTACTGGAAAAATCAAATTCCCATAAACATTCCCTGCATTGGCAACATTTCATTAACAAGCATCATTGGGCTTTATCCCACACACAAAAGCAGTCGCGCCAGTGCTTGACTTGTCTCATATAAATTTGCGAACAAAACAAAAAAAAAATCGTTGTCCAATGTACTACCGAAATCCAAGATTCCCATTTTCTGGAATCAACATGTCTCTAGTATTTGGATGCACACATGGTACATGCATCTAAAGATCTAGGCACATTTTCCTATTCTAAGTTTGGTGTCTATGGTGTGCAAAATGTGGGAGGTTTGAATATTATCTAAAGTAATTGAACGAATGTTTTTTAACCAAAAGAAGGCGCGGATCAGAATTTGAATGTGTAAAGGAATATTTGAATGATAATATGTATTCTTCAGCTTAAAGAAAAACATTGACTGAAATGATGATATGTGTATTGGTGTAAGCAAAGTTTATTATTGAATTGCTTATTTCGGTAAGTCAAGCAGTTTGGAATTGCTTACTAGGAGTGCACGTCACTGCTGAGTACCGGGATCCCGGTACTGAAAAGACTCGGTACTCACTACCGGGATCCCGGTACTGAAAAAAAACCGGCTCATAGTTTAAAATACCGGTACTAGTACCGGTACTGAACGAATACCTGTGAGTACCGGGATACCGCTTGTGATACCGGTACTTGAAAATATCAAATACCGGTACTGAAATCTCAGTACCGAACAGGCCTAGCCAAGAATGACTCAAAATGCAACATTAATCTGTTTACTACGAGTACATTTGCCTCATGTAAATACAAAAGCCCTGCATTGCACAGGCACAAGTCGCAGACGCCGCCCCGCTCAATCATCATTGCGCCAATACACCAAGCACTGTCCAAACATCATATTGGAATATTTCCTCTGACCGAAGCTGGGTTCGTTAGATATTCTTATGCTGAATAATGAAAACACTTCGATCGAAAACACACACACTTTATTTAATAAACGAACTACACACGCGTAACAACCAACGTCAAACTAGCTCTAACTATTCGTTACCGGCGGGTAACAATAACGACTCTTCGACTTCCGACTGCGTCTCGGCTATTATTACTTCCAACTGTGACTGAGTCTCGAGTATTTCTACTTCCCGTCGCCGGCGACATTCGCCTTTTATACAGGGTCTCTGCTTCGAGATGGTTCTAGGCTCGGGTTTCCACTAGTCAGCGAAGACTCCAGATGGCTCGAGATTCAGCTGGTACTTGTCATCGCTGGTTCGACGCTATGATAAAGCTTAGTACAGTGTGTGTCGTAACAGATACGTACTCCGTACACGCAACAATATTCATACCCCAACATCCTATTCCCAATACAATAATATTAATCCCAATCAAAACCATTCATCCTCAATCAGCAATTATGTACATATGTGTATACATACATTCACACATACATACATACATACATACATATATAATTACTGCAAAGTGCATCACGAAAGTCATATACGCACAACTCTATAAGTGCCTAAAGCAATGTCTGTTAAACGGCAACAACCACATCCAATACCCAATGACGACATCCTGGAGTATATTGACGTCATTTCCGTAACACCGAAAAATCAACGATGTACCCCAATACGCTGTACATACTCACAAATTACGGACTAGACTATGTAAAATACACAAATATTGAATTGGTTCCCTTTAAAAACTTTCATTGTGCGCCGTCACTGCAATGATTTGTAAGATTCAAATACAAAATAGCCTGAATGTAGGCAAACAAAAGAAATTTGGTTCATACATTTCGTGTGAAATATAAGGGTTGCTGAATTCGTTGAAAATAGAAAGAAAAAAAATTATCATTTCAATCAAGGAACAACCTTCTGAATTATTAATCAATGCGGTGAAACTGCATGATACTGCACAATAAAATATTAAGGTCCGTTTTCTCAACGTCCGATTAAACTCTTTGTTAACTAACAGGGACGCAAATTAATCGAAACTATAAACAGCCTGATTTTTGCATTTTCGTTTTCTCATCTCTCTCTCCCTCTCTGGTTCCTGCTAACCCCTTGTGGGGCATAGGGCATTAGCCACGCCTACTTTCCACCTCGTCCTGTTCATCGCCATCGCTTTCAGCTCACTCCACAACTTGCCTATTGAGGCACCCTCTCTCTTAACTGATCTCCTTTAGGTGTTACTAGGTCGTCCAACACAGCGTGTTGCGTTGGTTCCCTGCGGGTTTCAATCGAGCAATGTTGTTCGTCCCTTTTCGGAGAGTGTCCATTGTCACTTTCGTCATATAATGGAAGTGTCTACCCTGTCCTGACCAGCAATAGTAAGGAGGTAGTCGCTAGAAATGACCTCCGGCCACCGTATGTGTACTTTGCGCCGTAGACACTGGTTCACAAAAGTTTGCAATCTAGTTATCTTATTGGTCACCTTCCAAGTTGAACAGCCATATAGAAGCCCCGACTTCACGTTGGTTTCGAAGATCCGAAGTTTGGTGTGTCTGGAAATGTTGTTGTTTTGCCAGAAAGGAATCAAACTGAAAAAAGTTGCTCGAGCCTTGTTGATGCGAGACTGTACACCAGCATCCGCTCCGCGATCTGCTGTAAATATGCTTCCGAGGTAGCTGAAATTGTCAACTTTCTCGACTGCTCCGCCCCGATACATTATAGTAAATTTCGCTTTACCTTCATGGACCCAAGCTCAAGTACTTAGTCTTTGCTGCGTTGATTTTGATTTCGTTTTTTCATACGTCGATTAAATTACTAAGCCATAAAGTGTGGAGCTTATCTCAGACCACAATTATGGCAAAATCAGCTGATTTTCTTGGCGGAATTCTACCGTCCACGAATCTATTTTGTATTAGTACGGTCTCTCAGCATATTCGTTTGCGGCTGAGTTTGCTGCATATTCTATTCTATCGAATACATTTCCAGGAAATCTGTTTTTAATGGCCACTTTCATTGTTTTCATTCGAATTTGCAAAAGTGATCAGTTCTGGCTGTCAAAATCTCAGCATCCGGTATCAGGTGTTGGGTTTTTGTTCAGGATAAATTTTCAACCGGAAACCATGAGTTGGGTCTTGTTTTGGATAAGAGATTAATCGAAGGCTAGGGTACGATTAGCGTTTACCCGATTAAATGCCGGTTGCTCAATGTCCGATTAAAATTTATCTTAAGAATAAACTGCCATTTAGCACAATTTGGTTTTCTCAATATCTGTTTAGCGTTATTAATCGGATAAACACTAACCGTTTTACGGCCTGTCGTAGAAACCGATAAACAAAGGGAAGGACGTGTATGCCAGCAACTTGCACTATCCGAAATCTTCTATATACTAACGAACCGTCAACCATGCTTTGGATAAAGACTGACTCAACGATTACGACTTTTGGCTATCATACAATGATAAAGATTTGATTCTGGAACGTGCGTACTCTCATGGATAATGAATCGGAAGGTCCCCAGGACGCATGATTTCTGCGGTAAAAATCAATCATTGTAGGAGTTAGTGAGACAAGATGGTGCAACAGCGGAGTAGAGTACCTACTCCAGTAGAACTATCGGTAGTGGTCACGCGTCAGGTGTGGGGGTCCTCGTAACCAGAGCCGCAAGAAACTGTCTCTTATCCTGGGATCCAGTCTCTGACAGAATTTCAACCGCCAGGTTTCGGACCAAAATGAGGAACATCTCAATTATACAATTATGCTGTAACTGAAGCCAACAATGTCTTGGTGAAAGACTCCTTCTACGAACAACTAAACGCCGTCCAGAGCAGAACACCCAAAGATGACACTTTCATGGTTATGGTTATGCAAAAGTTGGCACTGATACCTATGGGCTCCGGCATGTGATGGGAAGACACGGGCTTTGGGAATTCTAACGATAATGGTGAGAAATTTGTAGAGATCTGCAACTTTCACAGCCTTTCATCGGTGGTACTATGTTTGAGCTTAAGCCGCTCCATTAAATCAGTTGATCCTCTGTTGATCGGCGCAGAACACAAAATCAGATCGACCATTTGGCCATTAGTAAAAATTTCAAGAGTTGCTTCCTGGACATGGGACAATCGAAGCAGCAGCGTCGTACTCCTTTCCCGTCCGAAAGTTCGAGAAGTTCAGCGTAGTGTGCGACGCGATAAAAGATTTGTTCGAGTTTATTCAGCAGAAGAATCCGCAAGAAGTAACAACTTAAGCGCCGTATACGGTGTCATCAAGGAGTTTACAGGCAGTCGTAACTTCTGCCAAACATCCGGTGAAGGATACTGATGGCAAGCTACTTATCTTGGAGGAAGATCAAATGAGGTGGTAGAAAGAACACTTTGCCGCGGTCTAGAACCGTGTAACCTCTGGTGACGTTAACCCTCATATACATAATTTAGCTGACCACCATCTTGCAGTTCGCTGAGTTAAATTCTCCCCTTCACTCGCCTTTTATCGGTTTAGAGAAGGCTTTCGATAGTATAAACCGGGATTCTATATAAGTGGCCTTACGCAGGAGAGACATCCTTGAAAGGATTGTGGCTATTATCAAGGCAAGCTGTGGCGGCGCGAAATATCGCGTTCTGCATAAAGGTAAGATGTCGGGGACTTTGAGTTTCGCAGTAGAGTTCGGCAGAGGTGCATCCTCTCACCGATTCTATTCCTCATAGTGATCGGCGATGTGTTGCATGCCGCCCTATTCGGACTAGACAGCTGTCCAAAATCTGACAGTTACAGCAGTTATTTCAGCATCAAAACCAAGCTGGGTCTGTTTCGTTCCGTGGTACTGTCTGTGCTTTTATTTGGGAGCAGTGTACGGAAAGTTTCGGTAATAGTGACCAGAAAATTGTAAGTTTTCGCCAACTCATGTCTCGTCGAATTCTAAGGATTTCCTGACCCGAAACCATATCAAATGAAGAGCTAGGTTGGCGTACGGATCAGATGCCAATCAACGAATTGATACGCAGGTGGAAATGTCAGTGGATAGGTCACACAAACCCAGAACAGAGTACGATGTCGTGCAGGATTTGTTGACGCGCTATGACCCACTAGGGGTTAAGGCCAAGTAGTATGTTCGTAGTTAAAGTTATGTAAATTTAAACAAATAAAATAATAGAATAAAATCAATAAAATACAGATAATTCTAATTATTTCACTTTTTATTTGTTTACATATATCGCCAATAAATTGGCTATTTCCCATATCTCTTTAAAATTACTCTAAAATTTGCATTTATATTTATTTACAAAGCGATTACTCTAAGTAGTCGTAAACTTGTAATAAACATCCAAACATTGGAATTTCTCGCATCGAGAATTATAAAACAAAAATATAATTTGGAAAATAAAAAATTGGTGTAGCGACTCCTATTTCAAAGGGCGACGCATCGTGCTTTGCATCTTGGTTAATAGTGGCTTTGCCACTGTAGCGTATAGAGCGAGCGGAGCTCACGCAAGAGGAATGCGAAATCATCCTATGCGTCTCCCGCTGAATTAGGAATACTCAAAAGTTTATGCGCTGAACTGCTTGCTTAGTTTACAATTTCTAAAATTAAACCTATTTAAGCGGCGATTATACGGTCAAATATTTGACTACTTTTTGTGCCAAAATTTTTGACTACTTTTTGTGTCAAATTTTAGGAACATGTCAACAGTCCAAATATCGTCCAAGTAATTCATAAGTACGTTTAATCCAAGTGTATCAAAGCAACCAATTTGATTTAAAAAAAATTATGCTAAACGCGTCAAATTGTTTTGACTGTGAAATGGCCGCTAAAGTAATAAAAAAAAACAATTTAAGATTTTCCAACAAGAACATAATTTAATTTTTTCAATCGGAGAAAGTTAATGACACTCATTACATTGGTACTAGCTACAAAAGTCAGTACTGCGGAATTCCAAATCGATTAGACTTCGACCCAAAAGAGACTTAGAAAAAAGCAAATACAATAGTGTAGTTAATTTATAACTGCAATGGGTCATCACTTGTCACAATTTATGAGTTTGCCTAAATAATAAAAATAAAAAAAATTGGTTGACGCGTTCGGTGCCAAATGTCATGGTTTGCGTATTTGGTGTGAGCAGTGATTTTTCTTTATTTTTTTTTGAATTTGTCAATCTATATTGTTAATTTATAATACGTATATTCGAGTTGAGGTCCTTTACCGGTGGCTATGGTGCATTTATATATTTAGCACGGATACAATCCATAGCTAATCACGATTTTGGTATCCTATTTCACCGGCGACGCATCGTGGTTCGCGATGCAAGCGTTCTAGGGCGGTATATTGAGGGTAGCAATCCCTTAAGCCGCGGAGCTGCCATAAAGGGAGTGTGAAATCATCTTAATTTATTGGTTCAAGGTGCGAACCACTGTGCGTCACTCGGTCGACTAGGAATGTTTCCCGATTTCATTACAAGATTTTAAGACATATATACATATATCAATGGAGTTGTTCTTTTTTGACATAGGTGCATATTTCCATGTTCTGTTAATATTGGAAATCATGTTGTTCTTATTGGAAATCCGAGTGCTTAATATTTAAAAATCTATTCTTTGGAATACATTCGATCAGTTCTAAATTAACTTGTTGCCTAGAAATATTTATACTAAATACTACTACAATACTAGCGAATACCCTGTGTCTTTAATAGCACGCGATTGATAAGTTCCGTTTCGACTGACTTCAACGCAATCCCAGATAAAAGAATAAACCATTCCATGAGCCATAATATATGGCTAGTGATTCTATCATATCTCTACAACCCCATGATAAATCCACCCTACTCCACCAGCTGAGCCTGTGCATCCAAATCATCTTTCGATCCGGATAGTAAAATCTGAATTTGTGTTGCACTCTTTCCTTTCGTCTCGAACACCTTCACTCCAACAAACGTCGTCCCTATGGCCATACAGACGGCGAAAAACCAAAATGTTAGATCCGAACCCCACGAATCGACCATCGCGCCAAAGCATTTTGTCACTACGAACACGCCCACCCAATTAAAGGTCACGCTCAACGATGATGCGACACCCTTGTAGTCGGGCAAGAACAGTTCTCCCATCATGAGCCACGGAATCGGTCCGAAGCCAATGGAGAAGGTGACAATGAACAGGATAACACTGAGCAACGGAACCCATCCGATAAACGAGACATCATGTCCGCCATCTTTCAGGTGGAAATAGACGCCCAGAACGAACAGGCAGATACCCATCACGGCGCTACTTATCATCAACAGGATCTTGCGTCCAGCTCGTTCGATTAAGAGGGACGAGCCAAAGGTCATAAC
The DNA here is from genome assembly GCA_964017055.1 of Chloromyia formosa. NCBI lineage: Eukaryota > Metazoa > Arthropoda > Insecta > Diptera > Stratiomyidae > Chloromyia > Chloromyia formosa. Next base: position 29,315,258 of record OZ024813.1, on the reverse strand, counting down.
GACTTGGACAGCACTAACTATGATACCGCACAGCGATGCATTCATAGTGCTGCCAGCCGATTTGAAGATTGGCACGGTGTAGAAAATGACGGCGTTGATACCGGAAAGTTGCTGGAACAGCATCAATGCCAGCGAAATCATCATTCCGACCCGATTCGCTTTGTTGGTGAAGAGATCGAAAACGGAAACTTTACCGGACGACGATTCCAATTCTTGTTGCAAAAATTGGAGTATGGTACGAGTGTCACATTCGCGTCCCCAGAGCCATTTCAGCGAGAGGGCGGCATCGCCGCGGCGACCCTATAAGAGAACACACAGAAGGAATTTTGTAAAATGGTGCAGGAAATACTACATCGAATATCTTACATTTTTCACCAAATACGTTGGCGTTTCGGGCAAAAAGAACATTGCGATCAACAAAACTGTTGGGAAGAGCAGACAAATTGTACTCAACGTGACCCAATCAACAAGTGCACCAACCAGGTTTGTTATCAGAATTCCAATTGTCAAGGACAACTGGAAAAATGTTCCCAGCTGACCACGAATATTTGTTTCAGCAATTTCGGAGATGTACATAGGCGCGACGACGCAGAAGGCTCCGGTTGATATACCTGAAATTATATAAAGAGAATACATTCATGTAGACAGCAATCGCATATCCTTAACGATATATTTGCATTCTCGGCGATTCAACTACATATCAAGAAATTCGAGACGATTAGTATCACCTGTTATACCAACTACCAGTTGTCTGGGAGATACTACAGAAAATTTATATGAAGGGCTGTATAACATGGAAACTACTTGATGGTTGATCTGCTTCATGAGAGTGCAAATACTCGTACAACATACTCAACATGTAAGCTACGACTTACCGATAATAAACCGTCCAGCGTACAGCATTTTCGCTGAGCTGGCGTACTTAATTATCAACAAACTGATCACGAACGGTGTGCCCATAAGCATGGCGGTATATTTTCGGCCTATCTTATCAGCTATGTAGCCGGATGGAAGAGCGCCAACTATGGCACCGATTGCCAATAAGGATCCAACCCATGATGCTGAAAAGAAATAGAGATTTTAGGCTGCAATTGAGTAATCTGCATGGAATTACATACTTTGGTCCGATGTTAAATATAATCGCCCTTCGTCTGTCCCATTGGTGACCAGTGTCATATTTTCGGGCATTTCGAGTTGTGGAATGACTGGCGATGTCCATGCTAAGGCTGTACCGGCTGAGATAGCACCGAAACATACTGCAAAAATAAAAAAATAAAATTATAAGTACTTAAATTTGTAGATTTGACCAATTTGTTGATAATACGCACTCAGAATGGCTGCAACATACTGCATAGTTGTTGATGTTCTACTCTCATGCAGCGGATCGTACAGCATGGCATTTCGTGACTGAGGATCGCTGTCATCGTCATTCACATTCTTCAAAATAAAGTTGAAAGATGATAAGTAAATAAAGAGTAACTAGATAGTTGTGGTTATCTCAAAATCTACTTCATAAAGTATGAGCAAAATAATAATTTTTAAATATCGAAATATGTAGTAAGGTCAGATTAGGGCAAGACTATTTTTTAATTACCCCCCAGATGTCTTTATATTGATTTTTCAACCTTTTATGACTTTGTAATGACTGATCGTTTTATGCTCTTCACGTCTTTCGTATCCATTATGTCCTGAACGTCCTTTATACCATTCCTGTCCTCTGTGTTTTTTGATATAATTTATGTTCGCGTAGTCCGTCATATCCTATATGTCCCTTCTGCCCACAGGACTGGTCTCATCATCCCATTCCCGAAAGAACGCCCATATTTGCAAGGTGTGTTCTCCGTTTCGTGACCCAGCAGGCTCTGTTATCCTGTCCAAAGGACTTAAAATTCCTTCAACAGTACTCCAGTGCATTGATAATTCTGATCATCCCGATTCAGAAAATACCAATATTTGCTAGGCTTCGTATCTACTTTTTTCATGATCGATAGGGCCCTTTTGTCCTGACGCGTACCTGTAGCAACGTCACCGGGTAGTGCTTATTATCACACAAGGAAGGTATGTACCAAACTTAGTTTAAAACGGACCATGAAGAATACCTGTAGGAACGGTAGGAACTTTGAAAAGACTTATGTGAGAAACCTCTGATTTGGATGATCCGTAAGTTCAGTAGTTGATTGCAAAAGCTGTTAGCGAGCGTGTTTACGTATATCATTATATGAATATATTATCATCATTGTGGAGCAACAGCCCGACGTCGGGCTTTGGGCGCCTGGATCGTTGTCCTCCAATTATCTCGGTCACGTGACCGCCTCTCCCAACCAGCTCTGTCTTCCTGGCAGTCTTGCTCCGTCGACTCGTCATCCGTCCATTACTTTTTAGGCATGCCAATATCGTTCATTCGTTGTACATGCCCTGCCCATTCAAGACGTTGTAGTTTGACGATTTTGGAAACTTCTAGCTCATCGTATAGTTCGTACAACTCATGGTTGTACCGGATGCGCCATCCGTTTCGGACGCAAACTGTTCCGAAAATTCACCGAAGGACTTTCCGTTCACATGTGTTCAGCATGTTTTCGGAGGCTTCGGTTTGGACCCTAACCGCAGCCATAGCATAGCACTGGTCGTATGAAGGTTTTGTATACGCGGAGCGTAAGACGAGAGAAGCGAAATTACATCAACGCGCTAGCGTAGAAGGCAGAGGAAGCGGCTTACCGCGGTGACAAAGGAACTCTTTTTAGGCTTATTAAGCTTATTAACTGTGAAATCTACTGCAACAGAACATCCTGTGAAAAATAAGGATGGGTCTCTACTGGTAACCGAAGAACACCAACTGCGGAGATGGAAAGAACACTTCATTGAGGTCCTCAACAACACCTTTGGACCTTTGAATGCATCTCCATTAGTGTCAGAAGATATTCTGCAAATAGCCAGAGTTGATACCAGCCCACCATTTAAGCTGGAAGTAACTGCGGCTATCTAATCGATGGATGCATAAAGCCCCGGGGCTTGATGGAATTCCGGTTGAACTTTTTAAAGTGGATATCAACGCTACTGCGGATATTCTTCTTCCCCTTATCCAAGAGTGTTGGGAAACCGAAACTCTCTCTCTCTAAAGAGTGAAAGAAGGGCGTCATTATTTAGATCCCAAAAAAGGCGACCTGAAAGATTGTAATAATTGGCGTGGGATCTGTCTTCTCGTAGTAGTCTCCAAACTGATGGCAAAAATAATCTTGAACCGGATCAAACAAACAGCACATTGAACGATGAATAAGCCGGCTTTCGCGAGGGCTTCTGCTCTGACCACATCAACACCCTTCGAATTATTATTGAACAATCCGCAGAATGGAGATCCCATTACATCTCATTTTCATCGATTTTGAGAAGGCGTTTGACAGCGTTGACCGGGAATACATCTGGAGGGCTTTACGTTAGAGAGGCATATCAGATAAAATAATTTCCATCATCAAGGAGTCCTACCAGGGAGCCCAATGTCACGTCTTACACAAGGGTAAGCTATCAGATCCTTTCGAGGTGCAAAGCAGACTGAGACATAGCTGCATTTTATCTCTTATACTGTTTTTAATTGCCATTAATGATGTACTATGCGGCGCGCTTCAAGAACACCAGAACAAAGGTATAAGACGGAAGTTGTTCAAATACCTTCAACACCTAAAATATGCTGACGATATTTGTCTTCTATCAAATAATTCGGATCAAGTAGCTCAAATGTCTGATGCTCTGCATTGCGAAAGCCGTAATGCGGGGCTTAAAATGAACGCTGCCAAGACTAAGTACTTGAGCTTGGATCCAAGAAGGGAAAGCGGAATTTGTGTTTCGGGGCAGGCAGTCGAGAAAGTTGACAATTTTTGCTACCTCGGAAGAGAAGTTACAGCAGCTGGAGGAGCGGATGCTGATGTACAGTCTCGCATTAATAAGGCTCGAGCAGCTTTTTTCAGTGTTTTTGGCAAAACAACAACATTTCTAGACTTACCAAACTCCGGATCTTCGTACCAACGTAAAATCAGTGCTATTATATGGCTGTTTAATCTGGAAGGTGACCAATGAGAAAACAAGTAGATTGCCAACTTTTGTGAACCAGTGTCTACGGCGCATCCTACACATACGCTGGCCGAAGGTCATTTCTCCCGACGACCTCATTACTATTACTGGTCAGGATAGGATAGACACTTCCATTTAAAGGCGAAAGTGGCAATGGATAGGTCACACTTTTCGAAAGGGGCCTAACAACATTGCTCAAAAGGCCCTCGACTGGAACCCGCAGGGAACCAACGCAAGTCGCCGTGTTTGACGTCCTAGTAGCACCTGGAGAATATCAGTTAAGAGAGAGGGTGCCTCAATAGGCACGTCGTGGAGTGAGCTGAAAGCGATGGCGATGAACAGGACGAGGTGGAAAGTAGGCGTGGTTAATGCCCTATGCCCTAAAAGGAGTAAACAGGAACCAGAGAGAGAGAGGGGAGGTGGTCGTTCTCTTGGTCTGATCATGCCTATTTTCAATACCATCCCACTAAATCATACTACGAACACTTGCCCATAATTTCAAGCCCCTAGCTTCTTTCTATCGAAAGTTATCGTGCGAACGAATAGACGGACGGACAGACAGATAGACGGACAGGCAGACAGACATGGATAAATCGAATCAAGAGGTGACCCTGATCACTCATATGTATACATTACTATACCTCCGGAGCCACTTTTAAGGTATCACGTATTTTCGTCGTAATAAAAACAAAATACGCTATCCTATACCTTATAAGGGAATAAAAATCAACGGAATCGAAGCTGCTGAAACAAAATCACTATATTCTCTTATTTTTTTTTTTTTTAGTTTAAGTAGCACACACACTGGAGTCTGGTGGAAGATTGGAGTTGCCTATCCCCCAGTTCTCACTGCTCCAGGTTACTGCTCTAAGGCAATGGATTCGTTAGATGATTCTTTGACAGAGTAGTTCGAAAGCAATGGTTTCTATGGTCTCATTGAACTAAGCACTAAAGCTCGTCACACTAAACGATCCAAAACGTTCGTGACCACCACCGAACCAAGGCCATTTCATAGGAACGTGAGAATTGAGGAGAATTTACCCCGCATGTTTATGTGAAGTTGATATGGTTTGGTGGGATCTACTATATGCCGCTAGAAAGCACTTCAAAGATGAGGAGCGATCTGAGGTCGCCGCCTGCTAGAAGAGTCTCCCGGACTCAGATCCACCAGGCTGTGGTGTTCTTTCAGGGCTTCTCAAGTATTTGATCTTTTGATCTAATGTAGCTTAACTGGAAAAAGGTTAGAATCATTTGTAGCCTTTTGACACTGGTGTCTGATAGGCTTTAAAACCATGGTGATACGTAGTGAAGGCTAGTAGCTGCCGTTTGAACATTCACGAATAGACGACCGCCGCATGTCTAAACGAATATTGAAAGGACGTATAAGCGGAATAAGGGCAAGAGACAAGAGTAAGAACGAGAGTTCGCTGGGAAGACTCAGTAGATGGTGACGCTGAACAATTGCTAGGCTTCCAAAGCTTAGTTGGCTCATAGTCCGACACGTAAATCACCCTTTTTTTTATCGAAAACTACTGCATTCAGCTGGAATCGAACCGGAGCCCAGTGCATAGAAGGCGAATGTGCGAACCGTTGTGCAATCCAGACTAAATCGGAGGATGGATTTAAATAATTAAAATTTTAAGAAATACAATAATTCCTTTTTCTATTTCTCTATTGGACAATGATCCGCATTTACTTCCGCACTTAATATACTTATTGCGTTGTTGTCGATGACTAAGGAAGGACGGTGCGTCAGTGATTAAGCAAGCACATTTCGTCTGACAATTATTGTTGTTGCCAAAAAATGTCAGCACATGCTACAGAATATTATCGTCGGCTCACGAGATTCTGCTAATAGCGCAACAAAAGAAACAAACGTAGTACATGCATGTTAGCACATACACATATTTGCTTTACTCAGTGAAAAGCTGCGCAAGACCCAGTACAGTATATACAAGTGGTTTGAATCATGCTGATCCTCTTCTGCAGTGCGCCGCGACCTTCTTCAAGGACGAAGTGCCCCTCCTCCAAATAGTCTGTGACGTGCCCCCTAGAAAGCTTGGTCGTCATGAACTATGCACTATATACGGATAGTACAAGAGGAAAGGCATTGAACTTCGGTCGATTGCACTTGTACGTGGGTGTATATCAGACGTCTTGAATTTTGATCTTCAAGGAAGTGTCCGACGGAGGAAACACCAGAGATTCAAGTCACGAGTAATAGATAGCTGGCGTTATATAAACCGATTTGTCGCCAATCGAATTGATCAAACTGACCAGCACGAGGTATCGAATTGGTTTCATAACTACCGGCGCCGACTGGACGTTGCTTTGCATAAGGATAAGGCTGGTTGGTTTTTGATAATTACCTGCCACCAACGGGCCATGGCTTTCACCATGCGATCCGTATCCATAATCGACGTAGTAAATCCTATCCCTCACACACACTAACTTTTAGGATATTATAATTATCACTTTTTTTTTGGGGGAGGACAATTTTTTTTTGTCGCCCCGAAAACGAGGACGATTAATTTTAGCAGAATGCGATACACTTCACTTCCATTCAGCGCGAGTAATCATAATCCATTCAGTGGAAATGAACGAGAAATAATAAAAACTTAATAAAATATTATTTTCTAAGATGCAAAAAAAATAAAGACACTGGTCAAAGTGAAAATGAAGAGGACAACGGACGACTGACCGCGGCGAAAAGGCGAATCAACTAAAAACCAAGCTGATCACAAAGGCACTAAAGGTCTATTTATAAAATGTTTTTCAATTAGTGGCGAAATTCAAAAGTTTGGTATGTACATGCCAAAGTTTGGCGTATTCAAATACACCACCGAACACATTGAGAAAAGATCTGCAAACATTTTCAGTACATACCATAACATCCAGTACGTATCTCTCTCTAGACCGCTCTGTATTCGATATAGGTTTTTATTTATATTATTAACTTTTTAGTTGGTGCAAAAGATATCACACACTGTATCTCTAAATCGATATGTATCTATGTTGGGATGTTGCGTCCTATGCAGAAATAATTGTCGCCAATCTGACGCAATTTTGGGTTGAAAGTTCGTTTAACTGCGAAGCTCGTTTTTTTCTTTTCTTCTGGTTTTGCCTGGTCCAACCAATATTTTATGGATTTATCTATAAAAATTAATTGGTGAGAATTGAAATGATTTGTGGGCCAACGGTTAATAATGTTCGTACCACGAGCTCGAGAAATGGAAAGAAGAAGACGCCCTGGAACAAGTTGTTTTGGAGTAGGCATAAATGTGCAGATGATGGAGGCGCATAACTATCTAGCAGTTGTATATCAAAAGAAAAGACAAATGATAAAATTCTAGATACCAGTCCAGCCACATAGTGTGGGGATATATTTGCAGGGCCATATATTCATCTTCCGTATTCAAAATATATATGTAAGTAAATATTTTGGCCCGAAATTTTGATGAGATTCTAATGAATGAGTGAGCCCATGTAAGAGGGCTGTTAAACGTTTAACCAAACTTTTTAAATTTATGATTTGGGCTATTTACCAGTATGGAGGGCTTGGGCACCGCGACTATAAACAGGCAGTACGAGCTCCAAAAGTTCAAATAAAGAAAAGTTTTAGTGGAGTTTTGATTTTAGGTACCTTTATGTTTTTGGGTCGCTAAACACAAATCTGAGGTTTTCCCGGGAAATAAAATATGTTTTTTTTTTCCTAAAAATTTGTTCAAAATATCTTTTTTCGGATTATCCAATATAACTCCAAAGCTATACATTTCACGTAAAAGATAGCTGTGTTGAATTTAAAGAGGGTAGAGTTTCTCTACTTTAGTTATAAGCTTTTTTCTCCGATGCTTTAGCCGCGAATGTGTCTCGAAAAATGGGGTCAAACGTGAAAAGCTTATAAAGCGGGAACAAAGAGGATTGATATTCTACAAGAGCGATCACTCCATAGAACTTTCCCCTCTGCCAGTAGATTTATATGTATTGATAAATAGTATAGACTACACAGTATAGATACACCAGAGAATCAATATATACAAATCTACCGGCGGAGACTAAAGTTGTATGGAGTGAGCTTTCTTGTGTAGACTATACAATTCGTAAATACATACAAATCTTCTGGCAGAGGCGAAAGTTCTATGGAGTGATCGCTCTTGTAGAATATCAATCCTCTTTGGGGATCCTTAAGGATGTTAGCATCACCCGGCTCCAGCGCTTTATCAACAGCTCAGGCTGGTTCAATGAATAGGTAGGACTCGGGTTGTGGAGTCGATGGTGGTATCACAAAGGACCCAGTGGTGGTCTATGTGTGCTGTGGGTATCACGGCAGCCCCTTTAACCTAACCTAACCTTGGTGGGATTAACACGAATACACACACACAGGCTGCTTCCACACGATACACGATATTTGGCGTAAGCTTTTATTGAATCAAACAGTGGCAGTATACATTGTATGAAGATGTTCACACGGAGCTAGCACGAGAAAATCATGCAATCGAGAAATATGGTTTCTCGTGTACATACGACACTTGCCACTGCGATTCGGTAAAGCTCGTGTGCATTCCAAGCACATGATGTGCGCGACTTTGTTGTGTGGTATTCTTAAAGCCCCGAAAGCACTTTAGGCACATGCGCCGTCATTTCACAACGGAGACTATTCGATAAAACAATTTATGTAGAAAATTGAATGTATGGCCGTGTGAAATCCTGTTTCGATTTCGAGAAAAGCTCAGCCGAGAAAATATCGTATCGAACGGCGTCGTGTGAAAGCCGCCATAGGCTGCTTCCACACAAGGTGTACGAGACACGTTGTTGTGGTGGGCGATTGCTTGGGTTTGCGGCGTGTCTCAGTCAGATAAGTATTATTGCTTTAATATTTTAAATCTGTATTACTTTGTGTTTTCCTCCACTTTCCAGCATCGCGGTATCCAGGACCGTATAGACTATCCGCATGAGATTGAAATCTGTTCGGAGGGCATTCGACCAAACTACCACCCCATGCAGCAGTATTGGGCGCAGGACCGACACATAAAGCCAATGGAGTATGTTTTTCCTATAGCTCCCTGCAGTAGTATAGCGCTATGTTTGCTTTATTGACCCATTCCTGAATGTTCGGCCTCCAATTGCAGAGAACTGTACGTTGGTGGAGCTAGTGGTTCTCACTTTTACTCCAATTTTTTCTGTGGGCTCGGTGAGTCCATCGTCAGTCTTTACAAGTTTGCTTAGACCTCGGTGTGCACTTGTGTGTTATTGTTCTTAAGTATCTTCCCACCATAGCGAATTTCAAAGGTCCCAGAGTACTGTTAGTATGGTCATCTATTTTGTCGTAAAGTTTAAGGGCTTTGTCCTTTATGTATGTCTTAATAGTGTCTACCCGAAGGACTTGGTGAATGTCCGTATTTCTAACGTACCAATGGGACTTTAAAAATTCTCCGTAGTGCTAGATTTTGGCAAATTTGCAGTTTTTTAATGTTAGTTAGTATTGAGTAAAGTCGGTAGTATTGTCGGGGCGACCGGTAGCGCAGTGTGTTGAGGCATCAGTCTCATGTTTGACTACCGGCGTTTAGGGTTTGAATCCCGTCCACGACGACGTTCGTGGCCATAGATGCCAGTTTATACCAACGCAACATCAACTGGGCCACATGGAACAGTTGACGCGCTATGCCCCACAAGGAGTTAGGGCAATTCAGTAGATGAGTGACCGGTTCTTGTTGCTTAGTCGTCTGGAGCTGGTAATGGGGTACAGGGCTTGGAGTGTTCCATTGCACTTCTGTCTACAGCGTTTTATGTGTTTTGTATACGTCAGTGATTTGTCGAATGTCGGTCCTAAATAGATGGCAGTTTCCTGCCAGTCTATTTCTTGTTCGTCTACTGTCAGATTATCGGGATTTTGTCTTGGTCGTCTCGTGATAAAAATCGCCTGCGTTTTGTCCGCGTTCACCTGGATCTTCCATTTCTGGAAGTAATCCAAAAGTATGTCTATGGATTCCTGGAGTATTGAAGTAACTCTGTCTGCATTTCTTGCAGTGTTGAAGATTCAAGTATCATCTGCGAACAGTGAAATACGCGCGTTGGGTGGCATTTCGGGGAAGTCTGCAGTGTACAGTGAGTACAACATTGTGAAAGTGGTGATCCTATGGGACTCCGGCTTCAATGGGTCCTTTGCTGAGAAAGGGCGGAGTTAATTCTAACTCGAAAAGTTCTGCCTTCTAAGAACGAACCTATTAATTGAATAATAGGTAGCGGTATCTCGAAGTCATGCAATTTGACTTTGTCAAAGGCTTTCCCTACGTCAAACATAAGGAGGCCTGTTGACTTGCGCTGATTGAATCCTATTCGGAGCCTCCAATCGGGCTTCCTATCCAGTATAAGACCCAAAAAGTTCGCTCTTTCTGCGAAGGCAAGCCTCACACCCCCTAGGGCAGGAAGTTTTACGGGAGGAATTCGATGTTTTCTCGCGAATAGCAAAAGCTCAGTTTTGCTTGGATTGACACCAACCCCGCAATCGTTAGCCCAGTTAGTTAAGACATTGAGAGTGGTCTGAGTTACTTCACTAACGGTGCTTGGGAATTCACCTGAGACGGTGATCGAGATATCATCCGCATAAGCAGTTACCCTACAGTCTATCCCCACCGGGTCTAAAAGCAATCTTGACCTCTATGTTTCATAGCAGGATAGAGAGCACAGCACCTTGCGTAGTTCCTCTACAGACACTCCTGCGTTTAGAGGATACGCCCAATTTGGATGTAATAACCCTAGATGTTAACATCAGATTAATTAGTCCAACTAGGTTCGCATCCACGTTAAGCCATGAGAGTGCACTAGTGATCGCCTCATGGCTGAAATTATTGAAGACCCCCCCAATATACAGAAATGTGACCACACGTTAGGTTAGGTTAAAAGGCTGCCGCGGACGCCGCACCACACATAGGCCACCAAAGGGCCCGTTGTAATACCTACCAGGATAAACACCTATCCCGTTGAAATTGCTATCCATTGAAGCAGCCAGAGCTGGCAATGAACCGATAAAGCCTGGCCGGGCTCACGCCCGTTAGCTCTTCCAAGTGAAGGAAGAAAGAGTCCCTCAGAAAGATCCGCCTCCTCGCCGCCAACGCAGGATAGGTGCATAGAAAATGGAGGGTAGTCTCCTCCTCGTCAGCATCCTCGCAGCTTCTACAGAAGTCATTGTAGGGTAAGCGAAGTCTCCTTGCGTGCTCCCCAATGGGAGAGTGCCCAGTAATAATATTCACCACCACGCCAATGTGCTTCCTATTCAGTGATAATATTGCAGCTGAACGCCCGGGGTCCGCTGTGGGTGGTGACCAGTGACCATAGTACGAGTATATTCCTTATAGTATAGGGATTCCTCAATGTGACTAACTAGTGAGTGTAAAGCCGTATCCACGGATCTGCACTGGAGCAATTCTTCTGGTATGGTACTACATAAGTGGAACTCAATTAGTCTCTCAAACATCTTGAGCAGGGTAGTGGTCAAACTAAAAGGTCTGAGATCCTTCGGGCACGAGCACAAACTTTTCCCCGCTTAAGGGATCAAGATCATGTACAGAAGAGGTACATAGACCAATTCCAAACATGCCTTGAATATGCATTCTAACCAAGGGACTACAAGATCCGCCATGTGCTGTATATCTGCCAGAATAATCCCATCGGGTCCAGCACGCTTAAAGGGCTCGAAGCCGGATATGGCCCAGAGAATATTCTCCCTAGAAATATTATGATCTGAGTGAGTCGAGGTCAATACGGTCTCTTGTGTATAATTGCGTTGAGTGAGCACCAACGAATTATCAGGAAAGTGTATATCCAGTAGGGCTTTGAGTGCCTCTTCGCTAGAACCCATCCAGGACCCATCTGGTTTTTGATTATAGCTGGGCATTGATGGGTTAGTTGACAGGTTTTCCCGGAGTCTTGAGGCCTCGCTTGATCCGCTCGATACCAAATAGCCGCCACGAGTTTCGTTTAGCCTTCCTTAGCTCCTTCTTGTACATGGCGAGTTGTCTTTTATACGAATCCCAGTCCGATTCCGTCCTGGAACTTTTTGCTGCGTTAAATTTATGTCTACACGGGACAAGACGAGACATGATCTTGGCGTTAAATCTGGCAACTTAGCATACATTCGGCCAGAATTTTTCTCACCTAATTTGATAGTTATTATCCACGAAATATTTGCAGATGGATAAAAACAGAACAGCAAGAATATGATTCTAGCTATTTCTGACACTTTCACTCTACAAAGTCAACTTCAATAAAATCCATACTTTCGTTTCTATTTATACTAAATTCATTTCAATAGGCAACGAAAACAACAATACAAACAAATAATTTAACTATACTCGTACAAAGTTAAAAAGTATATTTCATAATAAACCCTAGACTTACTATCTACCATTCAATCGTTCCTGAATCTGTTTCAAACTTAGTCCTTTCGTTTCCATTACAACGAGAAGAACGAAGGCGAAGGCGCAGGCACACAGCGCGGCAAACAGCCAAAAGGCAACATATGTCCCGACCGCTTCCAGAGCCGGATAGAAGCGAGTCACCAAGAATCCAAGGACCCAACAGGTGGACGCAACTATTGAGCTGGCAATTGACTTAACATTGGGCGCAAACATTTCACCCAGAACAGCCCATGGCAATGGTCCGAATCCAATACAGTAGACGGTCACGTAGAGAATTAATGAGCAAACTGGCAGCCAGGCCAACGATGATGTATCCGAGCCGGTTTCGTCGAGGTAGAAGTACAGACCCAAGCATCCCTGGAAATGAAACTACTGTTCAGAAATGCTCGCAGGCGGATACTAACATTTACTCGTATGTACTTACCAATCCTACAAACTCGAAAATCGCCGAGATCAACAAAATTGTCTTTCGGCCTAGACGAGTAGCAATCAGCGGAGTACAACCGCTAGCAATGACCTGAACGATACCAACAATTATTGTAGCGACAGCCGGATCCAAGCCAGTGTTGGCCTTCTCGAAAATCGTCTGACTGTTGAATAGCACCACGTTAATACCAGACAATTGCTGGAAGCTGATAAGACCACAGCAAATGATGAGAGCCTTCAAGTTGCCCTTGTTCTTCACTACGTCCACGATAGTTCCCTTGTTCTGCATCGCTTCCTCGACCGAACTTTGGATTGCATTCATCTCGTCCTGAACCCCGTCAGTGGATTGACCACGTAACCATTTCAGGGCGGCCAGAGCTTCAACTTTCTTTCCCTTGGCGGCATAGTAGAAAGGACTCTCCGGCATGAAGAAGAACGTCGCGGCAAACACGACGGGTATAACCAGGCAAGCAATTTGTAGAGCGATGTACGAGACATATGGTCCGATTATGTAGACATAGAGGATGCCACCTGAGGTGGGAAAAGGAAGTGATTAATTATTGAAACTATTTAAGGTGGAATTACTTACCGACAATAAACAATTGCATGAACGCTCCCAACGGTCCTCGCATATCATCCGTGGAAATTTCTCCAACGTACATTGGTTGTGCTGTCATTACGAATCCAGCTCCGAAACCCTGTACAAAAGATCATAATGAAAGGAGACGTTGAAATTCATCTCGTTTATCATATTTAATCGGAGTAAAACTGGTGAAGCTGGAAGAGTTACGTACAATGAACGGCAACCCCTTGCCTTAACGAATATTGAAAAGACGCATCAGCGGAGCAAGGCTGTGAGAAAGACTGAGAGCCCGTTGGGAAGAGTTAGTGGACACTATTTTTTGCCCTGACCCCTAGTGGGGCATAGCGCGCCAACTATTCCCATGTGGCTTAGTTGAAGTTTCGTTAGCAAAAACTGCTTTCGAACGATTCATGTTGCTAGCAGGTACCTCCTGTCCATTTAGCGGCATACCTGTGATAAATCGGGAAATGTAGTGGCTTATTGTTACGCCCACACCACAGGGGGAAGACAATACAGGCATCTATGGCCACGATGGTGGACGGGACTCGAACCCGCAGCTGACCGGTAGCATGAGACATCAGACTGACACCTCAACGCACTGAGTTACCGGCTCGGCTACCCCTAGTGGGCTTCTGAAACTAGACGACGCGGTCACTTGTCCAAGACAATTGAAGGGAAACTTTTCATATGACCAAGGTACGACGTCGCACGTCGAGCCACGGCGATGAAGATACTAAAACTGTAGTCATGACCCTAATCTACTAAATTATAGAATGAAAATCATAAGATACTATACCTGGATCAAACGTGCAAGGAACATAACCCAAACTTGACTGGCAAATAAGAGCATGACATAGGCTATAACAAAAAATACAGTACTCGAAAGTAGGGTCCATTTTCGACCGATTTTATCGGCCAGAACTCCTGCCGCGAATGGTGCTATAAAGACGATAACAAATATTAAACAACTAGAACAATAATAGAGCAATTGAAGCAAGTACTTACCAATCAGGGCACCTATCGCAATCAGTGACGATATCCAGGCAAAATCTTCCGAGCTAGATGATACCACAACGCTCAGGGGCGAATCCTTTAATTCAGGATCTGCCAATTTAGGACCAACTGGTGATGTCCATCCTAGTGCGGTTCCTAGCGCAAACGCTGACATGTTCGCTGTAAGTAGGGGAATTGAATGATGTTAGTATTTTGGCAGTTGAATTATTATGTGCTACGGAGATTGGGCTAGTAGGTTATTGAAAATAGCTATATGTAATTAGTAAATTTTTTTAAACAGGCCTGCTGCAATGACGTTACAGTCTGTGTTACCACTACTGATGTGGTATCCAGAATGAGAATATATATTTTATTTTACGACTACGTGTCAGGCTCTCAAAAAAAAAACGGGATTTTAATGCAGTGGCATTGTTAAGCTTTAACCACGTCTGTAGAGAGTGTTTCGCCCAGTAAGTTTTGGTCGGCGAAGCTGCTGAATTTAAAGGCGCTTACTGGTGTCGACATACACACAAACAAACAAAAAATCTCTTCCGTTTTTATAAGGGTTATCCACTCTAAGTGGCTGTAATTCTGCGATCCGTACAATTTGATGATTGTGGTGGTTGCTTCGAATGCACCTGGGATCTTTCGTTTAAGGTGAAGAATGAAAAATTCCAACGAGGTTTCCATATAATGAGTCCTGGATACATCGGCATTGCCCGAAATGAAAGGCTGTCGAATCAACCAGGATCACTTCCGCTGTTTCCTTCTATGGTCCGGAATCTTTCTAGGGGATTTCACTATGTGTCGCTGGAAAACCTGTCAGAGATTGGTAGCGATCCGACGAAATCCGATCCGATCCGAAGACACCTAGAGCTTAAGTACGGTACAAGTGCACCTTAATGACTCAGAGCTCTCATCTCTCCCAACTCCAATCTATATTTCAATTAGCGCGTCCTGACAGCGCCGGCCTTAACTATTATAGCGACCTGTTCAACTAATAGGAAATCGCTATTATCATTTTAATATACTCCTGGAAAATATATATTACGACCTATACAGTATGTTCCGCCAGTTCACGTTCCTCTTTATTTATAGAAAAGCACCACGGAAATAGTCCAAAAGACTGCGACATAACCAAAAATTTTCTAGTCTTTGAGACTATATAAAACTCCCCATAAAATTGTATTTTTTGAAATGATGTCTGCAACAAAATGTTTTGGGTTTGTAACGGACGGTTTGGTGGGCATCCGAAGATGCCCGTGGGGACGGAACCTTAGGTGGTGGTGGCGGCTAAGAAAAAGGCCCCTCAACGAGCTAAGCAGCGGCCTATGCTTGCTGTAGCTCAGTTTGGGAGACGTGGGCGGGGTTTTCGCCGCTCGTAGCCCCTGTCCTTTGCGGATTAATAAAAATTCATTGGCCTGGGGAAGACAACACAAATGGGGAATAAAAAAAATGAGGCGATAAGGATGGAATGGTTGGCAGATGGCTCGCTTGCCCTCGCGCTCGTATTGGGGTCCAGATGTAATGGGACCATCGGCCTCTGGTTTCGTACCACCGACAGATCCTTACTCATCGGGTGCTGCCATAGATCCGCCTGTGGAAGCAGCACAACCAGACCAGAATATGGTTCATTACAGGTTTCAAATTGCATAAATCTTAATGTTCGGCAGTTTTTAAGCCCTTAAATTAAGTAACTTTAACTTAAAACTCAAACTCGTTTAAAACAAAAACTCAAAGGCCCAACTAGAAGCAAAGTCGTCAGTCATTGGTGATCTATCGTCATACGTCAGCAATCAAGCTGCTAAATTATTGCTACAGTCATAACAGTCGCTCGAAGGAACACGGTTGAACAGGGTATCATTATGTAGGTGGTGCGAGATCTCCAATTTAAAACTCGCCACGTACGATCGATGTGCAACTTTGATTAAGGCGACGGTGAAGATCTACCCAATCTTAATTACAGGGAGACTTCTATAATACTCATATACATATGTACGTGCATGTATACGTATATAATATCGTTCCTATAAATTCTGCATTGAAAAATTCGTCAATAAGCAGACCATATTTTATTTCGACACACACCGTAATCGTTCATTCACAAAAATTCGCCTATTCAAATACCGGTCGGACTCTGTATTGAAATTGTTGTTGGATCGGGTCTGGGTCGGAGTCGGGTTCGTTGTCTTGAGCATCGAGCTCGACACCAACTCAGAGCCAACCCAAACAACAACTACAATATAGGGTCAGAAAAGGTAGTCGCGCGGGCTGTAGCTGTACACTTATGCGGAGCGCGTCGCGGCGATAGAGAATTACTTGTTTGACTACTTTTCTCGAGTAAAATTGTATGAATACGGTTCGCGTATGAGTGGTTGACGTCCGACCAATCCGACGGATTAGTACGTGCGTCTATGGCTTGCATTAGATATTCCGATACTTGTTTGGCTAGTTTAGGAGCACTTAATTTCGGGTTTTTATAAATTTGTTGTACAATCCATCGTCCATTTGAATTTGAAACTGCTCTAGGTCTACCACTTTTTTGTTTATTTTCCACTGACTTTGATGATTTAAAACGTTTAATAATGTCATGAACTGTAGAGTGTGCCCTATTTACGATTTTCCTAATATCACGGAACGATTTCTCTTCTTTATAATATTTTATAATAAGTTGTCTTACTTCTAGAAAACTTTGGCCACATTGCCTTCCCATTTTCAATTTTAAGTTCACAGTTTCACACAAATAACATATTCAGGCCTTTAATTTGATTCAGTTGAATACAAGTACATAAAATCCGGGAACTCCCCTTTTAAACCCAAAATGAAAAAGAGCACTGCCACCTGTCCGAGTTCTGTTTTGGCATGAATTTTATACACATTTTTACTTCTTAATTTTTATAAAATCATGAGATTGAGTTATGTTTTCAATGTTTTAATTATTCATAAATAAATGATACGCAGTTAAAAATAGTTTTTGTGTGAAGTGCATTCTTGGGCTGTTTATTCTCTTTTAAAATGTAAGTAGATATATCTCCGACTTATTGAGCTGTACGTAAACGTAAAAGTTTCCAAACTCCGAACTTCTACACTCTATGACAAGAGATTTCTAGCATACTACCTAAAACTAGCTGCAATCTTACATATGAGATTTGAGTTGGACTCTGACCCCATTAGTATACGTCAAACAATGAAACTTTAATTATGGCATGACTTGAATTCATAGTATTTTTTTTTGTTATTTGGGATTAAAACTTTATTTACATTCTGAAGAGTTCTAAAGTCAATATCAATATTGAATGGGAGCAATTCGACCTTGTTATCAACAAAATTTCTGTTTTTCATTGATCGTTTTTTTTGGTGCATTGTTGATCAACTGGTTTGCTATTTTGAATATGTTTACTCGTAGTTTTTATATAATCTTATTTTAGTCAGTGCCAGTTGTGAAAAATTAAAGAAACACCGGCTTGCTTGGAGATTAACATTTAATAACAACGTTTCCTATAAAGAATTGTACTATACATTGTTTTCCATTAAGGGTGCACGAACTTAAAATAAAACTTAAATAAAACAAATTGTGATAGACGAGTATTTATATTTTTGTTTTATATGAAAAAGTATTCGATTAGATAATACGAGTATATGAAATATAATGCACACCCCCGACCACTGGGAACTTTGGCCATTTTACGGAAAGAATTAGCGCATAGGCGCCGACTATGGGGGGCATAAATATCGTTTCCCAAGAAAAGCGATCTTCACTCGACTTCTTCGTTCAAACAATCAAACGCTTATTTAGCTACATATGACACATAGGAAAGGAAGGAAGGAGCTTCTACGGACATATATGTGGCCTATGAGGATTGTACCATTGAATCTTGTGGTTTAACAAGGCTTGACAGACAGTTATGATTCCTCAAGATGCTAATGTATCTTTTGGTCTAATTATAATGATGTTAACACGTGGACTGTAAAACTATTTGAATTTGAATTTAATTTACCTCAGGCAATAAGACTTTCTAGATAGAAATGTCGGTACCACAAAAAAGAACTATTGGGTTTTGTTTGGGTTAGTTAGAAGGTAAACATACTAAAAGTTCCCGTACCAACGAGGTGTGGAAAAGAGAGAGAGAGGGGGGGGGGGGAGAAGTTGCCATTTTTTAGTTTTTCGCATATATCTCGGAAGTCGTTCATCGTAGAAGAAAAAGTTATATGGCAAAATTCACAAAATTCACTAAATTGCCTATAAGATTGTTGTACACCATTATTTTGTATCTTTTATATTTTAAGAGATGTATAATTTTTAAAGTCGGCAATTGAAAAAAAAAAATATTTCTTTTTGTACGATTTTTTGGAGCTTTTTCCTTTTATCTTTTTGATGATGTTTACACATTAAAGAGATAAACATCTTATGCCGCGGTACGAGGTTAAAACCGTAGAGTCTGTGGAATGCGTAAACACATTCCTGTGTATGAATTCTCAATTTGTATTCAGTGCTTTTGATGTATACTATATAACGTGCACAATGAACAATTGTCGTTATGAACTGCGTGGCTGAATTGGTAGCGCACCGGGATAGTAACCATACAGACCGGGTTCAAGCTCCCGTCGCGCCAAATCCCTTTTTTGTTTTAAAGTGTTACTTTTATAGCGACGATACATCGATGGGTAGTGAATCGAAACATATAAATTACCAGTACTGCCACGCACTAGAAGAAGCGCTCGCGTCGTTGTGATACAATCTGTAATGAACCATATTATGGTCTGGTAGTGCTGCTCCCACCGGCAGATCGAAGCAGCACCTGATGAGTAGTGATCTGTTGGTGGTACGAAACCAGAGGCCGAGAGTCCCATTACACCTGGACCCAAATTCGACCGCATGGGTGTCTGATCCTTCCGCCAACCACTCCATCCTTATCGACTATTTTTTTTATTCCCCATTTTTACCTCCCTTGTTTGTGTTGTCTTCCCCAGGCCTATGAATTTTTGTTAATACGTAAAGGACAGGGGCAACGAGCGGCGAAAACCCCGCCCACATCTCCTGAGCTGAGCTACAGCTTAGCTCGTTGAGGAGCCTTTTTCTTTGTCAGATGGCACGGCCCGACCTTCTCGGTCACAATGCTACCTAGGCTCCGTTCCCACGGGCATCTTCGGATGCTCACCAAACCGTCCATTACAAATCTCATAGATTTGTATTTTACATAATGTTTCATAAAGCAAAAAGAGTTTGACAGGTACTTCTTGGCTTAGTAGTTAGCGAATCTGACTTGTGAGTAGTTGGTCACGGGTTCGATTGCATACGTATTTTTCACCTTTTTTTCTTAATCAGCCTTGCGGCGACAGTCGGCACCTGCTGTATACTTGAAACACAGCGGGTGCCGACCGCGACTGAGATCCATCGATCGCCCACCGTGTGCATTGCAGGAACGAATGGAATGTTTTTAATATGGATGGGATCAATTTAACAGTGAGTCTTTGATCCACCAAGTGTAAATCGCATTAAAATTTTGAACACATACATACATATTTCGTTATGTGAGGAAATATGTATCTAATCAGAAAACATATTTATGTTTGATATGACATTTCGTTCCACATTAAGAGCGAATGTGCGAGGCTATAAGTATATCACGTAATGTGTACGATGTCTTTAGAAAAGCTCAGTGGCTGATCAGTTGGTCTATGAGGATTCCACACGGGGGTCACGGATTGGGTTCTCCGTTTAAACTTCTTATTTTTTCTGTTTTTTTTTTAACAATTTATTTGAATAATTTATGGTTTATGAAAAAGTTACAAATTTTTCACAAACCATAAATTATTCAAATAAATTGTTAACAAAAAAGAAGAAGTTTAAACGGAGAACCGAAGCCGGGTTCCCCGTGTAACTGTATGGGCATTAAACATGATTCAAAGCCCTATTCAACCGAACCAAATGGAGAGGTGAAGTTTCGGATAAAGAAATTTTGTGCGTGTACATTTGGGAAGCAAGGGAAAACAATAAGGTGGGTCGCGACCCCAAAGTTCTACCACATATATTGTAGTAAAACCACATTTTGACCATAATAACGGGGGCGGCGACGGGAAGTGGCAACCGCTGCATTATAAAGAACGAGCTCCCACTGTCGTCAAAGCGAGAATCACGACGGAGGGGCTCGATCGCCCGCCAGGTTCATTGCCACACATACGGTGGCCCGGTGGTCATTTCTAACGACGCCCTCCTTACCATTACTGGTTAGGACAGGATAGAAAGTTCCATTAAAAGGCGAAATTGGCAATGGATAGGTCACAGTATTCGAAAAGGGCCGAACAACATTGCTCAACAGGCCCTCAATTGGAACCTGCAGGGAACCAACGCAAGTCGCCGTGTTGGAAGACCCAGTAACACCTGGAGAAGATCAGTTAAGAGAGAAGGTGTCTCAATAGACAAGTCGTGAAGTGAGCTTAAAACGATGACCAAGAACAGGACGAGGCGGAAATATGGCGTGGTTAATGCCCCACAAGGGGAGCAAAGACCTTTTCCATAGTCCTCCGCGTGGGCGCCCCCTGGTAACGGCAGTGTATCAATTCGCTGACGGCCAATGTCTTAGCGATAAGACAGTTTGGAAAAGGCAGATAGCTGTAGCCTGAATGGCTGACAAACACCTAAGCGTCTCAGGTCTAGTAGGATGGAATGACTTGCGTAGTTGGACCTGCTACATAGTTGTGTGGGCTCCAGCACGTTTATTAAACCATCTGAAGCAGCTATCTCCGAGGCCATCCCCCGAATGGGGTTAAGCGACGTGCTGACAACTCATCCTTGTAAAAACCACTCCATGTCAAGAAACCTGGAACAAAAGCCTCGGATTGGACGGATCAACAACGACGACCACGCAAACGAATAAAGGATTATTCTTTCGGATCCTGGAATGTACGCTCCCTGAACAAACCGGGGGCCGAGAAGGCCCTCCTTCAACAGGTCGAAAAGTACAAACTGAGCATTACTGCAGTCCAGGAAACAAATTGGCTTGGCAGCGAGATTAATGACAAGAAATCGCACACAATTTTTACAAGTGGCAAACCATCGGGCCGCAAGGAGTTTGGAGTAGCATTTATAGTGGACAATCACCTCAAACCGCATATTACTGACTTCAAACCCATAAATGAACGGCTGTGTGCGATTCGTATCAAGACTCGATTCTTCAATCTCTGGCTCATCAATGTGCATGCCCCCACTGAAGTTAAAGAAGACGCAGTAAAAGACGAGTTCTACGCCCGCCTTGAAACTCTCTTCGACTCACTTCCAACAAACGACGTCAAATTGCTGCTGGGAGACTTTAACGCGAAAGTCGGGAATGAAAGTTGGCATCGGGGGACCTCTGGAGGCCACAGCCTCCATGAAGAATGTAACGATAACGGCCAGCGACTTATCGACTTCGCCTGCAGCAGGAATCTAGTCTACGTGCTTCCCGCATCGACGCATTCACAAGCAGACCTGGAAGTCTCCAGACGCACATACCGTCAACCAAATTGACCACGTTTGCAGGAGATGGGCGTCTAGTGTCATGGATGTCCGCTCCTATCGAGGAGCAAACTGCGACTCACATCATCACTTGGTGAAGACGACCTACAGATGTAGAATCTCCTCAGTGCACCAGTCAAGAATCAGCCCTCCCAAAATCTTTGCGGTTGATAAGCTCTTGAGTGATGCTACAGCGGTGGCGTATACTACCGCCCTTGAGGAAAAACTATCACCTATGCTACACAACATCAGCAACACAGGCGTCCATGGGTTCTGGGAAGAACTCAAGGGTACCATCAAGGATGTCGCAGAGAAGGTCGTGGGATATAAAGCCCGGCGAGCGCGAAGTGACTGGTTCGACGAAGAATGCAAAAATTCACTTGACGCGAAAAACGAGGCCTACAGACAATGGATTCAACGAGGAACCAGAGCCAGAAGAGAAAAATATGACGAGCTACGGCGAATATCGAATAGAATAATTAGACGTAAGAAACGTAAATACTTTGACGAGCAGTTGCTGAACATAAACGAAAACTTAGCTAATAGGAACACCAGACAAGCGTACAAACTAGTAAATACAATCAAGAACGGCTACCAACCCAGGACTAGCCTTTGTAAGGACAAGGATGGAAACATCATCAGCGACACCGATGGTATTAACAAACGATGGGCCTCTTATTTTGAAGAGCTTCTAGATTAGATGGTTAGATGGTCGGTTATCTAACATCCCCACACAGGAAGCTCTCGATGATATTGTTGATCTAGGCCCACCCATTCAACCCCCGATAGTAGAGGAAGTTGATCTCGCGTTGCGGTCACTAAAACGAAATAAAGCGCCGGGCGCTGACGAGATCCCAGCTGAACTGCTAAGATTCGGTGGAACGAGCCTAGTTGATGCCATACATCAATTACTCCTGCGAGTATGGGAGAACGAGGAGATCCCAGACGATTGGCGCAGAAGCATCATCTGTCCAATCCATAAAAAGGGAGATAAATTGCGGTGTGAGAATTACAGGGGCATCTCACTAGTTTGTACGTCCTATAAAATTTTGACGAAAATTCTGAAAAATAGAATAAAACCGTACGCAGAACGAGTCATTGGCGAATATCAAAGCGGTTTCAGACCTGGTCGCTCCACAACCGATCAGCTCTTCTCAGTCAAACTGATACTCCAGAGGAATACAACGTAAACGTATACCAAATCTTTGTCGACTTCAAGCAGGCATACGACAGTATCGACCGTGGAGTACTGTACAACATCATGCTGCAATTTGGTATACCGGCCAAATTAGTGCGACTGACAAAGATGACGATGACCAACTCCGTCTCACAAGTCAGGATCCAGAATAGACTTACTGATCTATTTGAAACACGCACTGGTTTGAAACAGGGCGATGGACTGGCACCGACGCTCTTCAACCTAGCACTGGAATACGTTATTCGGGCCATGAATATGGACAACAGCAAGACGCTGCTCATCAAGTCGACACAATTAGCAGCGTACGCCGACGACATCAACATCATGTCCCGAAGATTGGCTGACGCAGAAGAACTTCTGCATACGCTCGATACCGCTGCAAAGGAAGTTGGATTACGTATTAACGAGGGTAAAACTAAAATAATGATGCAATCGGTGACAAGGACACCTGCACAACCGAGCATCAACGTGGGGGACCTCAACATCGAGTTCGTGAACAACTTCATCTACCTGGGTTGCAACCTGTCAAGGGACGCCAACGAAACTGACGAAATCAAGCGACGGATACAGTTAGCTAATAAGACTTTTTTCTCGGTTCTCCCCATAATGAAATCGAAGCATGTGCACAGAAACACGAAGCTCCGCGTGTACAAAACCATTATACGACCAGTGCTATGCTATGGCTGCGAAGCATGGACCCTAACTCAAGCCTCCGAAAACATGCTAGACACTTTTGAACGTAAGTTTCTACGGCGAATTTTCGGGGCTGTTTGCGATCGAGATGGATGGCGCATCCGGTACAACCATGAGTTGTATGAAATGTACGATGAGCTGCAAGTCTCGAAAATCGTCAAACTACAACGACTTCAATGGGCAGGGCATGTACAAAGAATGGACGATGATCGCATGCCTAAGAGAGTAATGAATGCAGAACGAGTCGACGGAGCGAGACTGCGAGGACGACCGAGATCTCGTTGGGAGAGCTCAGTAGGTGTGGACGCCGCGCAGCTGCTGGGCTCCCAAAATTGGAGGACGCGGTCACGTGACCGAGATAATTGGAGGACAATGATCCAGGCGGCCAAGGCCCGACGTCGGGCTGTCGCGCCACGATGATGATGAATGCCCCACAAGGGGTTAACAGGAACCAGAGAGAGAGAGAGAAATAATACGCAAAGAACTAATGGCCTTTTGAATAGGAACCGTACAGAGGTGGTCAGGATTGTTGCGGTTAGAACAGGTCACTGGGCAGTGGGAGAGCACACGACCAGACTTGCTATTCCCTACAACGGGTGCTGCCGTTGTTGCAAGAATAATGCAGAGAAGAAGACTCTGATACACTTTTGTTGTAAATGTCCAACACTAGCTAGGGCGCGGTACCGAGCACTTTTCTCGCAGACATAACCGAGATCTCCTCTAAGGAAATAGGCGAGATACTTCATTTCCTAAATTCCACAGGGTGCAATCTAAGGAAGTGCCCCGATTAACCCCCTAGACAGACTTAATTCTAGCGGTTTTCCTCTTACGAGGCTTGTAGCATCAAAACGGCGCGCACCAGCGCGAATTGGGTGTGGTGTGTTTCACCCCTTTCAAGGGTTCTGCAGCCACTTTAACCAACCAACCAATCAAAGTCTTCCAGGTGATCGACAGAAAGAATGATGTATTTCAAACTTAAGTTGATGTTAAGCAATCATTGAACTTTTCATAACCGGTTTTCTAGTACATTGGGACATTTTATTTGAATTGGAGTACATACATTTAACATTGAACTTGGAGCATAAGAAACTTGAAACATTGCCAATGCCAATTTTTGTCTTCTTTTCAAATATTCTGAGTTCTCTTTGATTGTTCATCAAACAATTCATACAAAAGCTGAAATTGGGTTGCCTGTATTCTTTTTGGTCCATTTCAAGGGCAACATGTCAAAAAAACATCGATCACTGTCAACATTATTCGGTGATAAAGATTCCTCTTGTCAATAGATTGGCGCCTCTGTCGAGTATTCGACGATAATATTGTAGATTTCGATTATAATAAATTAGAAACATACGAGTACATAGTATAAGTATTCTAAAAGCGCTCTTCGCACGTAAAGTTCAGAGAGATTTTGAGAAGAAAATGATAAGAATAGATCTATTCCGTCGAATTGCTGACGTTTGTTCAAGTAACCGACATGAATGAAACGAATTCTCAATGCAATATACAATATATTTCTAGAGATTCTTGTACCCGTACACATTGATGATTGATTGATGTAATACCCATCCATTATTATCTTTAGCACTTTAGCCGTCAGAAAGGCATGGAAATTTTGATAAATATTTAAGAACGTTAGCGATGCTGCAATTATTGTATTTCAACTGATGAAAGTATGTACGCAACAAGAGATACATCAATAGTCCAGGCTATGAATGCCGAAAATCGTGATTAGGAAAAAAAAATTGTGTAGTTTTCAAATTTGGCACAGTTGATGAGAGCAGTCTCTTAGTATGACTGTGGAACCCTTTACAAACTTATCAAGCCATTAACTGGTAAGCAACTGGTTGCAACTGAGCATTCCGTGAAAGATAGAGACGGGTCCCTACTGGTCACTGATGAAGACCAACTGCGACGGTGGAGAAAGCACTTCATTAAGGTCCTCAACAACACCTTTGGACATTTGAACTCATCTTCACAAGAAGCAGAAAATATTGCGCAAATAGCCAGAGTTGATACCAGCCCACCATCTAAGCAAGAATTAATTGTGGCTATTAAATCGATGGAAGCGGGTAAAACCCCGGGCAGATGGAATTCCGGTGGAACTCTGTAAGGCGGATATCAACGCTACTGCGGATATTCTTCTCCCCCTTATCCAAGAGTGTTGGGAAACCGAAACTCTCCCTAAAGAATGGAAGAAGGGCGTCATTATTAAGATCCCGAAGAAAGGTAACCTAAAGGATTGTAATAATTGGCGTGGAATTTGCCTCCTCCCCCCAGTTTCCAAACTAATGGCAAAAATAGTCTTAAATCGGATCAAGCATACAGTTGACTGCACACTGAACAATGAACAGGCTGGTTTTCGCGAGGGCTTTTCATGTAGCGACCACATCAACACCCTCTGAATTATTATTGAACAATCCGCAGAGTGGAGATCCCCATTACATGTCATGTCCATCGATTTCGAGAAGAAGGCGTTTGACAGCGTTGACCGGGAATACATCTGGAAGGCTTTACAGGAGAGGTATACCAGATGAGGAGAGGTATACCAGATAAAATCATATCCATCATAAAGGAGTCCTATAGCGGAGCCCAATGTCACTTCTTACACAAGGGTAAGCTATCAGATCTCTTCGAGGCACATAGCGGAGTGAGACAAGGCTGCATTTTGTCACCTATATTGTTTTTGATTGCCATTAACGACGTACTCGGCAGTGCGCTTCATGAGCACAAGAGCAAAGGTGTCAGCTGGAACCTGTTTTAATGCCTTCAACACCTGGATTACGCTGACGATATTTGTCTTGTTTCAAATATATCGGATCATCTAGTTCAAATGACGGATGCCCTGCACCGCGAAAGTGGCAATGCAGGGCTTAAAATCAATGCTGCCAAAACTAAGTACTTGAGCTTGGATCCAGGAAGATAGAACGAAATTTGCGGTTCGGGGCAGACGGTGGAAAAAGTGGACAATTTTCGCTACCTCGGAAGCGTAGTTACAGCAGATGGTGGAGCGGATGCTGATGTACTGTCTTGCATCAATAAGGCTCCGGCAGATTTTTTCAGTTTGACTCCTTTCTGGCAAAACAACAACATCTCCAGAAGTACCAAACTCAGGATCTTCGAAACCAATGTAAGATCTGTGCTTCTTTATGGCTGTTAAACTTGGAAGGTGACCAGGGCAATAACAACTATATTGCAAACTTTCGTGAACCAGTGTCTACGGTGCATCCTACACATACGCTGGCCGGAGATCATTTCTAACGACGACCTCCTGTTTATTACTGGCCAGGACAGGAGAGACACCTCCATAAAAAGGGAAAGTGGCAATGGATAGGTCACACTGTTCGTGAAGGGCCGGAAAACATTGCTAAACAGGCCCTCCCATAGGGAACCGATGCAAGTCGCCGCGTTGGACGACCTAGGAACACCTGGAGAAGATTAGTTGAGGTCGAGGGTAAGTCATTAGGCAAATCGTGGAGTCAGTTGAAGGCGGTGGCGGCGAACAGGACGAGGTGGAAGTCAGCGTGGTTAATGCCCTATGTCTCACAAGAGGTTGACAGGATGCAGCGAGAAAGAGTCTCTTAATATATGCTCCAAATTTCCCGTTGATGTTCAACTGTGCAGGTCTGGACTTCTGTGCAGCGAGACAACATACACTACGGTAGATCTGTAGTACAAGTCAAGGTCTACCTGCACAGGCATACCTCAAGGTATACCTAAACGTTATGGCCGGCTCAAAAGTTCTGCCAAATATCGAAAATATATTATTTTTTTTACTTTTTATTGGTTCGTTGCCTGAACTATAAAGGCAATATACACTAAGTGATTTGTGATCGCCCGATGGATCACACCATGTAAAATACGTATGTAGGTATCTATCGTAGACGATTTTCTTACAGTCCCATATAAATATCGGCCGATCAGATATTTTATGACGATTCGTCGCCCGGTTGATCGGCCGATAAATAGCTTAGTATACGATTATACGAGTACATTATACACCTTCACCTTCATACGGATATATTGGGATTTTGTCTTGGGCACATCGCCTGATTTGAGTTGAATCATAACATAATAAATGAACCTATTAACTCATAATAATTTTGGAAGCATCAATATTACTGTTTAATACTATTACTAATAATTATGGCAGTTGGTTGACATTGGATGTTCGTTATTAACGCGGAACTATCGATTCATAGGCGGGTCACGTATGAAAAGCATATTAAATGATTGTGTGCTGATGTGAAAATTTTTATCACCTTCTCCGAATAGGGTTCAGTTAACTGTCAATCAAATGATCTATACCCAGACCTTTTACCTTAGACTTATAAACGTGATAGACCAAAATTGTGCTTCAAGTAGCTTTTTAAATGTTTAATGTTTTGTTGATTGTTTGTCTGACTCGAGTTCGAACTTTTGTTGGCATAATGCCAGTACCGTTGTTGTAAACGCATCCTCTTCGTAAATGGACGAATTTTGAGACCATCATAGCAACTTCGCGTAAACATAAAGGTCACAGTTTACTCGTATATAGTACATGTACGTCTGCAGGACCAGGAAATACTTCTTTGGGTTCCATTCCGCATAACTTCATAGTTCATACCGAACATTTAGACTGAATTGGATAGTATACGGTGGATGAAGTTGTAAAGCACAGCCCATTGATGAGCCCCAAATCCATGATACCAAATAATTTGCATTCTCAAGGTTGAGGGCTCATAAAGGTACCAATTGAATTTGCTGCAAACTCAGGACTGGGGACCAATGCAGAGCTATTTTACCATTTCTGAGGTCGGCTTAGATTAAAATCTGTCCCTTCGAAAAGCGTCATAACGCCATATGGCCATGTTTCGCAATGTGTAGATGTCACAAGACCATATAGTATTGTACAATTGTACAATTTCTTCAACGCGGGCCCAGAGCCCATTTCCGTTATGAGTGGTCAGAACCTTGAACGCCTACCCTCTGGATTTGTTATTTCCAAAGCGGTAGTTCCTACAGTGCGGGTACAAAGTCCATTTCCGCTTCAGGTGATAGGAAGCTATTTTAGTTTGTTCTGTGTGAAGCCATTCTTATGATGCATACATGGTGGATTTTTAGTGCCTTAAGTGGAAATTTTTTGAGTGCGGACCCAGAGTCCATTGGGTGGCAAGTACCTAGATAGGTGCATGCTGACAACTTGCATCATCCGAAACATGTTTATGCCAACGAAACGTCAGTTAAGTCACATGGAATAGTTGACGCGCATTGCTCCACTAGGGCATAGGGTAAATGAGTAAGTACCTAGATATGTCAAGCCATTCTTATGATGGGAAGGGAATTTCCTGTTTAGGCAGTACGAACCTACCGTGGCTTCTAGGTTACCGATACGAAAAGCAGAAATAGACTCTTTAGCCGCAAGCAAGAAATTTCATAAATCTGCGCTTTTCTTTAAATTTGGGCTTACGACACTTTTAAAAAAAGCGACATTATGCTTTGAAAAGCGTTATATCGCTATATGCCCTTATGATGCTTTTCAATGTTTCATTTCGCCATATGGCATTAATTCGTATTCGTTATTTTAAGCCCCTTGTATTACCCTGTGATACTCAACCAGTTGACCAACATCTGCATTAGCTAAGTGTTCCAGATGAGCACGACGAGAAGTAGACCCCAGATTTAAACTTCTCCAATATATGCTAATGCCAAGCAGGTGCAGAGTAGATAAAACTTCTACTGAAGTCATAGTATGGAAGTCAACACCTTCTGGTGTGTTTCATCACCAAGCTGATGTAGTATTTGTTCTTGGGCAGTGGTTTAAAATAGATGGGTTTGTAGTTTGGAGCGGATCTGCATCGCTTTATGAAAATTGCTACGATTTAACCATTTCGAATCGCTTTTGCTGATCGCAGTTATCTGTATTCCAAGTTAACATGTAGAGTGGGGCATGCATGATATGGCTGGCTTTTCCACTTTGATAGAGCTAGCAGCTATGCATTTCATTACCAGGGAAGTCAATATTATCTGTTATTCAGTATAGTAGAATAGTAACATACTCGTACAAGCATTGCTATGCCCACGATTTTCTTATGCACGCACCTGCATGCGCGTAGAGAATATCTGGAGTAGCTTACCTACATATGGAAGAGCCGCATAAGATACAAGCGGAATTGGTAGAAATTTGGGAAGTCCTGGTCTGGCTGGGGTTGTCATCTCTGTGAGGAATATTATTATTTTAATAGACAGCCAAGCTACGATTAGTACCCTGGAATCCCTATCCTCGTGGAATGGTGTTTGAGTGCTGCGAATCTGTTAAGGAGATGGTTAATTTCTTTGACATTGTTTTGTGCTGGATTCCGAGTCAGAGTGGTCTTGATGGCAACTGACTAACTTGCTAGAAGAGGGTCAACGGAAGAAGCCGAACGTACTCCCTGCGAAGTTGAAATGCTTATCGATGTATACAACCATGGCATAATGCAGGCTGCTATGAGGAGGACCAAGACGCCATGGCTAAGTAGCAGGTGGGGCGATCGGAAGCTCAGTGCGTAGAGGTATCAGTCTCATGTCTGACTTCAGGCGTTTCGGGTTCGAATACTGTCTTCCCCCTGTGGTGCGGGGCATAATAATAAGCCACAGCATCTGCCTAAATATAGGGAAAAAAAGAGAGAACGACGCTCTAAATACACGCTCAAAAATCCCCGTTGATATGACAATTTGGGTTCAAAGTATGGTCTCATATTCTATCTCACGCAGTTTGTATTAATTATTGTCAACAGAGCTAACTGATTCATCTTTCTAATGAAACCGGAAATCCGAGGAGGCATATATAGAAATATCCCATAAAAAAATCAAAAACTTGTGTTGCAAGTCGAGCCAACAATTCTTTGACCAATTACACTGGTCAGTGCACCCGACTGATCATCAAATTGCATTATCCAAATGACAAAAGTGTGCCATCATCCAACCAAAAAGATAACACTATGAATTCAATTCTGTTGTATCTTCCACAATGCACTTCTCAAAGTCCAAATGGACTCAATTTGATAATGCCGGGCTCGCGACCACATTCATTTTCACCAGCGCACCAATTCTGTTGTTAGCTAACCATTCTACGAGTATCTATCTTCGTCATTTATCTGTTAATCTGATGTAAAGGTCATCTTCAATCTTCATCATACACATTATTCAGATGCGTTTCTATCTTTTCAAGAATTTATTTGCGCGTTACTTGAGTAGATTCTATAACACTATGGTAACGAACAATCTCAACACTTGGAATAAAATTAGATGCTAGTTATCCTCGTGGGTAGAAGACAGGCCGAAGAGTCGAAATCTCAAATCTACTATCCGTATCCGCCCATCTTTTCACATGTCACTCGCAATGAGGCCTACGAGTATAGCAGTCCAGTAAAGAACATTTAAGCATTACTAATTAGCATGGCGAGAGTTTATCACTGTTCTGTATTTCGCGGTTTACTTAATGAATCTCTTAATTATCATAATTATGGGGTCATCGGTGCGATCTGTTGTGGCTTTTTTTGGGTTGTTAAAAAAAAGAATGGCTTAAGGGAATAAGCTCGCGCTGGTGATAAGAACGCCGTCGACCGCGACACGATCAATTAGCGCTTCTTTGTGACCAATTATTGTCTTAACTTACAGCCATAAAAAAAACAGAGAGGAAGTTAAAAAAAAATCGGTAAAGAAAGTGAAATCCGGTCATTCAGTTTAGATTCAGTTAATACTTGCCCAAAACAGCGGCGATAAGTTGACGTGTCTTTTTAACAGGCTCCATTTTCACAGGCTTTACTTCGCCCAAATCGAAAGCGATCACTTCCTGATATCTGTTTTCAGTTGAACTCATTTAATGGGTTATATGAAGCGCGCCTCTCGCGATCTCTACGTACAGACAAATCTGAAAGATGAGAGAAAGGCGATACAGAACCAGATTAGGCAAGGACTTTGGGTCAAATCAAGGATACCGAGGAGATTTTAGGATACTAATTTAACTACTTCAAAATGATAGTGTTGAACTCTGCTTCCACGATTCTGATTTCTGAATTTCACTAGAACTTCACGGGTCACCAACAAGGCGTCCAATGTAGTGATATGAAAGTCCGCGATTATCAGTTTTATCACAGACGGTCCATTCAAGCACAGCAAGATGCGCGAATTTTAATCCACGATCACATTGAAGACTCGCAGCAGCGATTTGAAGATGAGTTGTCTCTTAGCCGACGACACTTACAATTTAAAAAGATTTCCAGTGCACATACACTCTGGGGGGTAGCGTTTAACCCGTTTTACTGGCTCGATTCGACTCGCCAGTTACTGTCACGTCTGAAAGGAAACTGAGCCCGTCTCGTGAAGGACTTGCCTATAAATACGACCACTTGACAATCACTGTAAATATTGTTTACACGGGGCACCCTTATACGAAAA
This sequence comes from Chloromyia formosa, assembly GCA_964017055.1. Lineage (NCBI taxonomy): Eukaryota > Metazoa > Arthropoda > Insecta > Diptera > Stratiomyidae > Chloromyia > Chloromyia formosa. Next base: position 29,282,970 of record OZ024813.1, on the reverse strand, counting down.
GAAAAATTCTTCTTACGAAACTCGTATCGGTTTTGTAAAAATCTTTCCCCCGATATGTCGCTACCTCGCACTTGTACTTGGACAGACAAATAACAAGTGGTCTGCAACTATCGTCGCCAATCGTCAAACCACTATCAATATCATCGACGTATAGTGGTGAGACACATACTACGTTACGTCTACCGTCTTTGATAATGTAACGATGCCGATCTGTTTAACTGGCCATCGAGAGCGTTGAATTCATATAAATTATATACGTATAGGTTGGCTTTAATTGGTAGAAAAAGTAGTAGCAAGAATCCACTGATATTAGAGGTATCCATGGTCAGTGGTGTTTGTATCTAATTCTTTAGACACTAAGCAGATACTTGTACTCGTATCAAAGGGGGCGGAAATGCTATTTAGGCTCACTCATACATTTTCGTCATGCATTTCAGTTTCACCCCGAAAGGGTGATTGATAGTAGTAGCTAGCGCATACGATATGAATCTTTTGTGTGGAATAGAATTAGGAACATTCCTAGTTGACGGGGCGATGCATAGTGGTTAGTGTCTTTGACCAATAGAAGGGTGAACAGACGTTCCGATTTAGCAGGATTTGTCCCATTTTCCAGTCGCGTCCTGGAAGATCCTGCAACAGCAATGAAATGTACTTCATTTCAGCCAAAAGCCGAAATAAATTGTTTGCTCAATATATTTTCTTGTATTCAGTAGTCCGAGAGAAATGAGTACATTCACTCAGTCTAGTAAGAGACCCGCGTCACCTTACTTTTTCTTCCAGCTCTCGAGCTTGATGTACCGTACATACATCATCAGAAAGGTTTCCACTTCCTAAAGGCAGTGTACAGTGGTGCCAGATGAGCGCCTGTCCCGCGAAATGCTGCAAGATTTGAATATGTAACGCGAGAAAAAGCCACCTGCCGCGGGAGCGGGCATTTCAGCGGTTTTCTAGCACGGACTTCCCTTTTACCGGCCTGTCGTTGAAACCGACAAAGGACAGAATACGTATGCCAGGAACTTGCACTATCCGAAATCTTCGATATGCTAACGAAACGTCAACTATGCCTCGGATAAGGACTGTCTCAGCGGTTACGACTTTTGGCTATCGTACAATGACAAAGATTGGTTTCTGGAATATGCCTACTCTCCTGAACAATGCATCAGAAGGTCGAAAGAACGCAAAATTACTTCAATTAGGGAGTGAATTTCGGCGGTATAAATTAAACATCTTAGGAGTTAATGACATAAGACGGTGGAACAGCAGAGAAATCATCTCTCCAACGGGTAGCACTGTAATGTTGTACTCCGGTAGAGCTACCGGTAGTGGTCGTGAGTCAGGTGTGGGGCTCCTCCGCAGCTACTGGGCTTCCAACGTTGGAGGACGCGGTCACTTGACCGAGATAATAGGAGGACAATGATCCAGGCGGCCAAGGCCCGACGTCGGGCTGTCGCGCCACGATGGTGATGATCTTAGAATCCTGTCTCCGATCGAATCATGACCGCCAGGTTCCGGACAAAAATGAGAAAGATCTCAATAATACATTGTTATGCCCCAACTGAACTCGACATAATCTTGGCGAAAGACTCCTTCTACGAACAACTAAACGCCGTTCAGAGCAGAACACCTAAAGGTGACATTATAATGGTAATGGGTGATTTAAATGCAAAAGTTGGCGCTGACAACTATGGGCTCAGACATGTGATGGGGAGACACGGTCTTGGTGATCGTAACGACAACGGTGAAAGATTTGTAGAGTTTTGGAACTTTCACAGGCTCTTCATCGGTGGTGCTATGTTTGAGCATAAAGACCACCACAACATCAGTTGGTCCTCTGCTGATCGGCGCGGAGCGCAAAATAAGATTGACCACTTTGAAATTAGTAAAAGTTGTCTCCTGGACGTGCGAAACAAGAAGGGTGCCGATATTGGAATGGGAAGAAACCATTATTTTATGATCGCTAATGTTCGATTGCGTATTTCAGCCGTGCGCCGTCCTAGCGACGAAAGAACCAGACGCTGCAAATTCAACACCGCTCGACTAAAAAATCCAGCTGTCTTACAACAATGTAATGAACATCTTGCGCAAAAAGCAGCTGAGATAACTTGTCACCCAGAAAGTGACATATGTAAGTGAAAACCGTGATGCCATAAAAAAATCAGACGGCGCAGATATCATCTTTGGCACAAACCCGGATTGCCGAAATAAGCCTGGATGTCCGACGCTTCATGGCAGTGAATTGTTGAAATAAAATAGCTTAAGGTTCGTTTGGCTGCAGCATCAGACAACAATCGAAGCAGCATCGAACTCCTTTACTGTCAGCTCGAGAAGATCAGCGTAGTGTGCGACGCGATAAAAGAGAATATGCGAACTCTCTTCTAGCCTCAGCAGAAGAAGCCACAAGCAGCAACAACTTAAACGCCGTATACAGTGTCATCGAAGAGTTTACAGGTGGTCGTAACTCCTGCCGACATCCGGTGAAGCATAGCGATGGAAAGCTACTTATCTTGGAGTAAGATCAAATGAGGCGTTGGAATGAACACTTCGCCGCGTTCTTGACCCGTGTAACCTCTGGTGAAGTTCCACCTCATATAGATAATTTGGCTAACTATCAAAATGTGCGTATACGGTCCATTGCTCCGACTAAAGAGGAATTAGTCCCTGCAATTATTGCACTAAACTGAGGAAAGTCCACCGGACTCGACGGTATCCCTGCCGAACTTTATGAAGCATAACTGCCGAGTTGCTGCACCCACTTATTGATAGAGCGTGGAGTACAGAGACCTTTCCCAGTAGAAGCAGGGGTTGATCATCAAACTTGCGAAGAAAGGTAACCTTCCAGACTGTAATAATTGGAGAAGCATTTGTCTGCTTCCTGCCGTTGCCAATATAATAGCTAAAATCATTCTGGAAAGACTAGAAGCTCACTTGGAAAGCAAAATTGATGAGGAGCAGGCAGGCTTTCGATACGGATTCTTCTGTGTCAATCACAATAACACCTTGCAAATTATCATCGAGCAATGCACTGAGTACGATTCTCCGCTTCACTTGCTTTTCATCGATTTCGTGAAGGCTTTCGACAGTGTAAACCTATATGGGCGGTCCAGCGCAGTAGAGGCATCCCTAAGAAGCTTGTAGCTATTATTAAGACAACCTATGACGGTACGAATTGTCGCGTTCTGCAAAAAGTTAAGGTGTCGGGGAACTTTGAAATCCGCAGTGGAGCTCGACTGTGGTGCATTCTCTCACCGATCCTATACCCCAAAGTGATCGGCGATGTGTTGCATGTTGTTCTTCGCCTGCCATTGCGAAAAAAAATCCTACACCTATTGCCACCAATATTCATGGGCATCCTATGGAGAAGGTGTACAACTTTGACTACCTGGGTAGCATTGTTGCCGAAAATGGTGGTTCGGAGCAGGACATCGCTCGTCGTAACAGCCAAGCTAAATGTGCATACGGCGTGCTATCCAAAATCTGGCAGAGCAGTTATTCCAGCATCAAACTGGGCCTGTTTCGCTCCCTGTTACTGTCTGTATATTTGTATGGGAGCAGTATATGGAAAGTTTGCGTAAGAGTTACCAGGAAGCTGCAAGTCAATTGTGCATGGACTATGAAAAGAAAGTGGAGGATGGAGACATGCTAGCGGGAAAAGGATGTTCTTATGTATAGAGCGAATAAAATTTTTTGTCGGGATAGTCGAATTTTTTCAGCTACCTTGCGGTCATGCATTTTCAAGCAGCTTTTTTATTGGTCTTTGATGTCGGTCAACAAACGTAAAACATTTGAAAAAACCGCGAATTGAAATTTTTCTGTCCCTACTTAGTTTTTATACACTTTATAAATGCATATGTAATATTAAAAGTACAGATAATGAATAAAAAATCAATTTTGAATCGTAATAAACATGGATTAATCATATACATATATCGCTCTTTTAATTTAAAAACTTAGAATAGTGTATATAAAATGAACTTTTACTTTGAACATTGCATTATGCAAGTTTTTGATTATCCGAGTTGGGGTCCCCCACGACAAGTTCGGATAATCGGGAGTCTATTGTATCATCTCATTTGCTGAGAATACATCGCAATATCGTATCGTACGATACTACGAAGTATTAGATAGTTTTAGCAAGACGTACAAACTTAGTCGTCTACGACAATTATAAACGTTAAACAGGTTAGCTTGTCGTGTTACGACATCTTCTTGTTTCTTTTTAACGACAACAGATTCCATGTACATTACCTTTCCGGCACTCGAAGATGTGAACGACAAGCGGTTTGCATGTCTGCGCACGCGCATTACTTTTTCGGCATTCAAAGACGTAAACGACAAACGGTTTGTACGTCTTGTAAAACTCTCTATACTCATCAAATGAGCTGAAATATGCAACAGAAGCTCGTAGTTATATTGTGTCATGGTTATGGTATAAAATTTGTTATTATTATTATTATTGAAGGCGTAGTAACCAAACTACATTTTTTTGTTTACATTTAAATTGGACGAAAATATGTTGATAATGCTGATATACGAGATCGAATTGTTTGCTAAATTTGCTGACAATACCGGTTTTCAATTGAAGATAGTATTGATCATTGAATGGACATTTGTAATGGCTGGTTTTAATATTGAAATGAAAGAAGGAAATTAATGTGGATTTGTTTTCTCATAAAAAAAAATAAAACATTTGTTTTCGTGATTTGTTGAGACCTTAAGTATTTCATACCATGAAAAGACTGTACACTACACTACACGGTGAAGTGTTGTCTCATTCAAAAAAGAGGCAGCAATACTACCGTTCTGAAGAACATCGAAGAAAGTAGACTAGCTGATATTTTGTACTATATGGTGTGTTTCCCGCTTAAAGCCAGTGACAGAGAGCCCATTTTTCGCTTGACAACTTGCGAAAATTTAAAAATGTTCCCAATTCTAAAAAAAAAATAGCTTTTTTAAGTGGTAATTTTACCGGATATCTGGAAAGTAGGCAACCTTACCTCAGCCGTTTATAAAACACAATACACACGTGTTTATAAAACACAATACACACGTGTTTTATAAACGGCTAAGGCAAGGTTGCCTACTTTTCGGACATCCGATAAAATTACCATTAAAAAATCTGTTTTTTTCACGATTGGGTACATTTTTAAATTTTCGCGAGTTTTCAAGCGGGAAATAGGATCTCTCTCGCGTTTGGTTTTTTCTGCGAATTTCAAACGAACTGTTAAATATTTGTCCACGATAGTTTTAATTAAAAATGTACGATGTCCATCTATTGACCCTGTGCCAAAAATGTGTTGCACTAGAGCTCTAAAAAAAATATCAAAATTTTGGGCGAACGTACATGCACTATGCATTATTTTTTGAAAATTGGCAAACCTCTGGTCGTATTGGTTGGCATCCTAATATACTCTTCAACAATTTTACATAAAAATAAATAAATAACTGACGCAACAGTCCAATTTGAACCATGGCCTCGAGATGAGTCAGCATCACCTGATTTTCTAAATCGTGACGGTCTTGTGCAGAGGTGTGTGATCAGCAACACGCCCAACCGAGTTATTTACCCCATAAATGGGTACTCATTTAACAGCTGAGTGGGCTCATAGTCCGACACGAAAATCCCCTTTTTTATCGAAATCTACCGCATTCAGTAGGAATCGAACCGGTGCCCAGTGCGTAGAAGGCAAACGTGCTAACCGTTGTTTTTAGGAAGAAAAATAATCTAAAATCGAATACCATCACTGCCATCTTTACTCTCAGGCCGGAGTGTCAGCTGATTGTCAAAGCACTAACGACATGACAAGCAGTCAACCAAGTGTGAACTCGCGCGGTCGCCCGGTGAAATTTCGCGATATTTGTGCGTAAAAGTGAGTTTAATGTCGGGATTTTAAGTGAAAATAAAAGGAGTGGCTATCAGTGCCGTGTGAAAGTGAAAAAATAGTGAAGTGCCGGGAAATATCCGAGTAAAATGGTATATTGAAAGTGCGAGGTTAGGAAAGTGCGACACGGGAAATTTCGCATTTTTCGTTAATTTTCCGGCAATTTGGCTAGTGTGAATGGTGTACTACCTTGGGTCGAATCCTCAGGCCGGTGAGGTCAGCGGAAACTCTCGGAAGTGCCCCAAACAGTGAATTCAAAGTGGTTGTCAAATGACAACATTACAGTTGATTTCCGGCCTTTTCATCGGAATTCATAGGGTAAGTATACATTTTTTGTTGTGCTAAAATTTTAGTGGATTGATGCGCCCCAAAATGCGGATTTTGAGCACGATGTTGACGAACCGGACGAAAGTTTCACCGCCAGGCATCTAGTCCTGTCAGCTGCCGTGAAACTTTCGTCTGGCTCGTCAACAACGCGTGCAAGACCCGTATTTTGGGGAGCATCAATCCACTTAAATTTTAGCACAACATAAAACGTATACTTACCCTATGAATTCCGATGAAAAGGCCGAAAATCACCTGTGATGTTGTCATTTGACAACCACTTTGAATTCACTTTTTGGAGCACTTCCGGGAGTTTCCGCTGAACTCACTGGCCCAAGGATTCGTCCCATGGTAGTGCTGCACCATTCACACTAGCCAAATTGGCGGAAAATTAACGAAAAATGCGAAATTTTCCGTGTCGCATTTTCATAATCACACTCATGTCTCGCGCACTTTCGAGCAGTTCATTTTGGTCGGAAGTTCGCGGCACCTTGCGTTTTTTTCACTTTTAAATATCAGTGATAAGCACTACTTTCAATTGGACTTAAAATCGCGACACTAAAATCACTTTTACGCACGAAAATCGCCAGATTTCAAGAGGTCGACTGCACGCGTTCTTCACTTTGTTTACATGTGGTTCACTGCTTGTCATGACGTCATTACTTTGACACTCCGGCCTGAGAATAAAGATGGCGGTGATACCATGCCATCTTGCAGTGGACAAAATTATGTAGGATGACGTAATCGTGCAATTCTATACACCAAACGGTAACGATAGCATCCCATGCCCGATAAATACATTCTATATCACGGTGACGTCACTTCGGTGACACCAAGAAATCGAAGTTGTTCCTCTATGCGCTATGCGCCAATTAAATGCAATTTGGTTCACTAAAAACATATTCAATGTTAAAAATTCGCCTATCCTTTACGTGCAAGTTTATCTTGCCTAAACCATCTAGTGCAAATTTATAATATTTCATGCAGCGTACTCATAATTCAAATAGTTATCTCTTTAGTCAAGAAACCTATATATGATACAGTTATGATATATATATATATATTCACAACCCCCGTCAAACATCCCCATCCGTGGTAATAATTCCTCATGCCAACTCTATAAATTTTCAATATCTATTTGCTCTCCAAACTGCACCTCAATGATTTTGTTGAGTTACTCGATAGCCTATTGCCACCTGAAACGGCTGGAAGATGATAGTAGCTCACTGCACAGAAGCCAATTTCTTACGTAAATCTTATAGACTACACTTAAGTGCTGCCTGAAGTGCGTATAAAGATATCAATTTTATGATATTTTTGTTGAGTCTAATGTCTAATGTTTCTTTTCAACTTGAAAATATATCAATCGGGCTGAGGAGAAAGCGTGAGATCATTGGTTAGCGGCTAGTTATGCTACTTGATTAATTTTCGCGTTGAAATGTTGAATGAATTAAAAAAAAGAGCTAAGGTATTCAGTTAAGCGGTTGGGAATTTCGATACGTACAAAGTATGTTAATTATTGGGGATAGCTAAACAGACATTGTAGCTTTTCATTCATAAAAATAGCGGGTGTGACACACTGTCTTCGCATTGTCCTTGTGGTTGGTATAGGTAAAAGAGTTGACCTTCCTTGAAATCATCAGAAGTTAGTTCCAAAGCTGAGGAGTTTGCCGACCTCCACCTCTAGATGATAGAAGAAGATGTCACTGAGAGTTGACCTCATCTTCCGCCGAACTTTACTAAATTAACACGAGGTGTGTTATGTGTTTTGTAGTAAGCACTATCAATACACTCTGTCACTTGGTTTTGTCCACACCACTAATTTCACTCATCAGGAGCTACCTTAATCAATGAGGGAAGAAGCTCGACCAAGCCAGGTGCGTATTCCGACTTAATCGGACTTAGACTCGCACTCCACTTTATTCCTATTATTACTATTACTAGATTACCTCTTTAGGGACCTTAAGGACCCAATCTAACCTACTTAAGTACCTGTTAATTTTTTTCAAGTTTTCATGGACTCACTCATCAAGGTCTTTGATATTTGCTCACTTATCACACGACACGTACTTCTTTTCATCTAGATGGCATTGATGACGACGATCTGATGAGTTTGTCAATGACTTTCGTCAAGGATTTCATCAACTACGGCCTGATGAATTCAATTCGTCAATGATACTCATGTATCACTTCATTGAGTGATCAGATAATGTATCTTTTCATCATATAATTTGAAATTTTATAAGTGAAATTAGTCCCGCCGCAAGAACAATCAGTCATGATGACTTTCATCCAGGAACTCCTCATGGTAAGTTCCTTGATAACTTAATAATGACACCGTTGCCATAGGGAGGCTTCATTATTAATGCAAATAGGTAAGATATACAAAAAAAAAAAACATCTTTCCACCAATGATTGTACAGAATGCACTTTGCATGATTATTTATCAATGTGTGCGAAAATGCATGAAACACGTCCATGAATTTTTCCGTTTTCGAGTTCTCGAACAAATGCCACACATAGTATCTGGTTATATGAAGTATCTATCCACTTGAAAATTGGCAAACAATATTTTTAATCATTATCACGCTAACGCATACCGAGTAAAAGACAATACGGATGATTAAGTAGGCAAGGATTGGGGTGATAACAAGGCTTGCAGGCGACTGTTCGGCATTTTTCTGTCTCATCATTTTTTCGTTAGAAATGCAAACTTTGATTAGTGAGTCGTAGATGGAATGTGGAAAAATTTATTTGATGCACCGCAAATTGCATTAACAATGCGTTAGTAATAGGTGGGTGCCATATGGATCATTGGATTCGTTCCTAAAACGCCAGCGCTGAGTCAGCACTAAGAAGCAATTAGTGCCGCATGGCAATTCGTGGTAGAAACGCTGCACTGAACTAAGCGCTGACACTAAGCGCTTGCACTTTTAGTCAGCATAACATTTTCTGGTTCAGGGCAATATTTGCCATTTGCAACAATTGTCATTTGTCATTTATAGTCCGGATAGCGCAACGGTTAGCACGTTCGCCTTCTACGCACTGGGCCCCTGTTCTATTCCTACTGAATGCGGTAGTTTTCGATGAAAAAGGGGATTTACGTGTCGGACTATGAGCCAACTCAGCTGTTAAATGAGTACCCATTTATGGGGTAAATAACTCGTTTGAACGTGTTGCTGATCACACACCTCTGCACAAGACCGTCACGATCTAGAAAATGAAATGATGCTAACTCATCTCGAGGCCATGGTTCAAATTGGACTGTTGCGCCAGTTATCTATTTTCAACCATTGTCAAACTTCGATTCTAATCTCGATTGTGTTGTGTATGGTTGATGGTCGTGTTTTAAACGAAATTCTTAAACCTTATTGTGGGAAAGAACGTTGTTACTTTATCTAGTGTGTCACCTGGAACAAAGCGCGAAATTTCGAGTTTTTTGTCAAATGCCAAACTGAACATGGCATTTGGCAAATGAGACAGATGGTATGCCGTTTCTAAAACACGAAAATAATCCCAATATGCTGGTCAGCAACTGTGAAGCGCTGACTCATCACGATTTTTTTTAGGTTCGCAGCCATTGGCGTAGTACAATATTATCTTTTTTTTTTTTTATTTATTTTGTGTCGCTAGGGGCTAGGGTTTCGGAGGCTTCCAAAATGGGTAGTAACTGTACGAGTACGTACCCATTTGTATGCCCTTCCATTCGTACTTCTCTACCCCAACATGTACTACTACTTTGCCTTAACCCCTAGCGGGGCATAGCGCGTCAACTACTCCTGCGCGCCATCGTACTCTGTTCTGGGCAATGGGGCGCAACTCCCCAAAAGACTTACCCAGTACCTGACACTCCTTTGCCACAGATCGACGCCATGTGATTCGAGGACCCCCTCTTGGTCGGCCTTGGTTGGAAATGGGGTTCCATTTCATGGCATGCAAAGCAATGCAGTTATCACTCTTCCGCAATGTGTGACCTATCCACTGCCATTTTCGCCTGCGTATCAATTCGTCGATTGGCATCTGACCCGTACGCCGACTTAGCTCTTCATTTGATATTGTTTCGGGCCAGAAAATTCTTAAAATTCGACGAAGGCATGAGTTGACGAAAACTTGCAGCTTTCTGGTAACTCCTACGGAAACTTTCCATGTACTGCTCCCATACAAAAGTACTGATAGTACCAGGGAGCGAAACAGGCCCAGCTTGGTCTTGATGCTGAGATAACTGCTCTGCCACATTTTGGACAGCATGCCGTATGCACGTTTAGCCTGGTTGATACGACGAGCGATGTCCTGCTCCGTACCACCATTTTCAGCAACAATGCTACCCAGGTAGACGAAGTTGTCCACCTTCTCCACAGGCTGCCCATTAATATTGATGGCAATAGGTGTCGGATTTCTTTTTCGCAACGGCGGGCTAAGAACCTTGGTCTTGTTGGTATTAATCTTTAGCCCAACCTTGCTTGCCTCCCTCTCGAGATCTAACGCCATTGCGGACAGATCCATGATTTTGTGGGAGAGTAGGCATATGTCGTCAGCGTAGTCAAGATGTTGTAGATAAGATGTCAAAGTCCATTGAATTCCTCTGTCGAGTCCGGATAGGGCTGCATGCAACACATCGCCGATCACAATGAGGAATAGGATCGGTGAGAGGATGCACCCCTGCCGAACTCCACTGCGAATCTCAAAGTCCCCCGACACCTTACCTTTATGCAGAACGCGACATTTCGCGCCGTCATAGGTTGCCTTAATAATAGCCACAAGCTTCTCAGGGATGCCTCTCCTGCGCAAGGCCGCCCATATAGAATCCCGGTTCACACTATCGAAAGCCTTTTCGAAATCGATGAAAAGCAAGTGAAGCGGAGAATCGTATTCAGCGCATTGCTCGATGATGATTCGCAAGGTGTTAATGTGATCGACACAGGAGAATCCGGATCGAAAGCCAGCCTGCTCTTCATCAATTGTGCTTTCTAAGTGGGCCTTTAGTCTTTCCAGGACGATTTTAGCTATTATCTTGGCAACGGCAGGAAGCACACAAATGCCTCTCCAATTATTACAGTCTGTGAGGCTACCCTTCTTTGGAAGTTTGATGATCAAACCTTCCTTCCACTCAGTGGGAAAGGTCTCTGTATTCCACGCTTTATCAACAAGTGGGTGCAGCAAATCGGCAGTTACGCTTGGGGCTGCTTGATAAAGTTCGGCAGGGATGCCGTCAAGTCCGGCGGCCTTTCCTCGTTTTAGTGCAATAATTGCAGTGACTATTTCCTCTTTAGTCGGGGCAGTGGACCGTATACGCACATTTTGATGGTTAGCTAAATTATCTATATGAGGGGGAACTTCACCAGAGGTTACACGGTTCAAGACCGCGGCGAAGTGTTCTTTCCACCGCCTCATTTGATCTTCTTCCAAGATAAGTAGCTTTCCATCACTATCTTTCACCGGATGTTGGCAGGAGTTACGACCACCTGTAAACTCCTTGATGACACCGTATACGGCGTTTAAGTTGTTACTTCTAGCGGCTTCTTCTGCTGACGCTAAAAGAGAATTCGCATAAACTCTTTTATCGCGTCGCACACTACGCTGAACTTCTCGAGCTTTCTGACGGTAAAGGAGTTCGATGCTGCTTCGATTGTCGTCTGAGGCTGCAGCCAAACGAACTTTCAGCTCCTTTCTTTCAACAATCCGCTGCCATGAAGCGTCGGACATCCAGTGCTTATTCCGGCAATCCGGGTTTGGGCCAAGGATGGTATTTGCGCTATCAATGTACGCATTTTTTATGGCATCCCAGTTTTCGTTTATGTCACTATCTGGGTGACTAGTTATCTCAGCCGCTTTTTGCGCAAGATGGTCATTATATTGTTGTAAGACAGCTGGATTTTTTAGTCGAGCGGTGTTGAATTTGCGGGGCCTGGATCTTTCGTCGCTGGGGCGGCGCACGGCTGCAATACGCAATCGAACATTAGCGATCATAAGATAATGGTCTCTTCCCATCCCAATATCGGCACCCTTCTTGTTTCGCACGTCCAGGAGGCAACTCTTGAATCTTTTACTAATGGCAAAATGGTCGATTTGAGTTTGTGTTCTGCGCCGATCAACAGAGGACCAACTGATTTTGTGGTGGTCCTTATGCTCAAACATAGTACCACCGATGAAGAGACTGTGAAAGTTGCAAAACTCCACAAATCTTTCACCGTTGTCATTACGATCACCAAGACCGTGTCTCCCCATCACATGTCTGAGCCCATAGTTATCAGCGCCAACTTTCGCATTCAAATCACCCATAACCATTATAATGTCACCTTTAGGTGTTCTGCTCTGAACGGCGTTTAGTTCTTCGTAGAAGGTTTTTTTTGCCAAGACATTGTCGGGTTCAGTAGGGGCATAACATTGTATTATTGAGATGTTCCTCATTTTGGTCCGGAACCTGGCGGTCAAGACCCTGTCAGAGACCGGTTCCCAGGATAAGAGACAGTTTCGCGCGGCTCTGGTTAAAAGGAGCCCCACACCTGACTCACGGCGACTACCGGTAGCTTTACCGGAGTACAACATTACAGTGCTGCCCGTTGGAGAGATGAATTCTCCGCTGTTCCACCATCTTATCTCACTAACTCCTAAGATATTTAATTTGTACCTCAGAAATTCACTCTCTAATTGAAGAAATCGTGCGTTCTGGGGACCTTCTGATCCATTGTCCAGGAGAGTACGCACATTCCAGAATCCAATCTTTGTCATTGTACGATAGCTAAAAGTCGTAACCGTTGAGTCAGTCCTTATCCGAGGCATAGTTGACGTTTCGTTAGCATATAAAGATTTCGGATAGTGCAAGTTGCTGGCATACACATCCTGTCCTTTGATTGTCGGTTTTAACGACAGGCCCTCAAAGGGAAAGGCCGTGGTATTTTTTTCACACCCCACACCACAGGGGTACCTCAACCAAATCATCGCACCGCCATCACTGGCGGCTTGACGTTGGTTGGCAATGGTCAGTGACCACTGCCGTTCCAGGGGGCGCCCACGCGGAGGACTATGGAAGAGGAGTTTTTGCCCCCCGTGTGTATCGGATTTGAGTAATTTTATGAACATCCGAAGAAGGGTAGCCTCACAGACTAATAATTGGAGAGGCATTTGTGTGCTTCCTGCCGTTGCCAAGATAATAGCTAAAATCGTCCTGGAAAAACTTTGGCGAAATTCACACACACAACACCGCGCCATAGAGGAAGTAGATAAGAGGTGGAACTCAGTACAAATAATTTTGTAGACAGGGACGCACATACTCCAACGCACACAAACTTACCCCGTTGAGCTGAAAACGACAGCTACAATCAGGAGGAAATGACCCTTTAGAGCGATAAGGACAAAAGCAATTCCGAACAGCTGCTCAAAAGTAAAATTGGGTCCAATCAGTTTTAGTTGCGATTGTATAAGTAACACGGTGGAGAGGTTACGTATGTGTGCGTGCATGGTTTTGATTAGATTTCCCTGTATGCGTGCGATTTGACAGATATTTAGTATTGCCAGAATCGAAAACAAGAGAATGAACACACTTTTGGTATTACCCGATCGATCTGCTGTGATAGTCTTATCTCTTTCTGGTAAACGGAAACATATGATGCGGTGGTTTTGCTATCTACTTTCCGCATTTCCATTGTGTACCGACAGTGGTATTCAATACATATGCAACAAATCCAATAGGAACAACCATCGTCTCAGTTGTACTGAGTTCCACCTCTTATCTAGTTCCTCTATGACCGCGCTGCACGACTGCTTGAAATTTCAGTCGAGATACAAAGCATCAAATGGGCGGACTCACACTCATCGCTCAGCATGCGATACGATCGACTATGCTTGGCTATTGTGCGCGGCTGCGTCGTGCAGCGCGGTGTCGTGTGTGTGAATTTCGCCTAAAGGCCAACTTTGAAAGCACAATTGATGAAGGACAGGCTGGCTTTCGATCCGAATTCTTCTGTGTCGATCACATTAACACCTTGCAAATCATCATCGAGCAATGGGCTGAGTACGATTCTCCGCGTCACTTGCTTTTCAATGGATTTCGAGAAGGCTTTCGATAGTGTGAACCGGGATTCTATATGGGCGGCCTTGCGCAGGAGAGGCATCCCAGAGAAGCTTGTGGCTATTATTAAGGCAACCTATGATGGCGCGAAATGTCGCGTTCTGCATAAAGGTAAGGTGACGGGGGACTTTGAGATTCGCAGTGAAGCTCATCAAGGTTGCATCCTCTCACCGATCCTATTCCTCATAGTGATCGACGATGTGTTGCATGCAGCCATATCCGAACTAGACAGAGGAATTCAATGAACTTTGACATCTTATCTACAACATCTTGACTACGACATATGCCTACTCTCTCACAAAATCATGGATCTGTCCGCAATGGCGTTAGACCTCGAGAGAGAGACAAGCAAGGTTGGGCTAAAGATTAATACCAAGGCTGTTAGCCCGCTATTGCGTAAAAGAAATCCGACACCTATATTGCCATCAATATTAATGGGCAGCCTGTGGAGAAGGTGGACAACTTCGTCTACCTGGGTAGCATTGTTGCCGAAAATGGTGGTACGGAGCAGGACATCGGTCGCCGTATCAGCCAGGCTAAATGCGCATACGGTATGTTGTCCAAAATCTGGCAAAGTTATTTCAGCATCACGACCAAGCTGGGCCTGTTTCGCTCCCTGGTACTGTCTGTGCTTTTCTATGGTAGCAGCACGTGGAAAGTTTCCGGAAGAGTTACCAGAAAGCTGCAAGTTTTCGTCAACTTATGTCTTCGTCGAATTCTAAGAATTTTCTGGCTCGAACCAATATTGAATGAAGAGCTAAGTCGGCGTACGGGGCAGATGCCAATCGACGAATTGATACGCAGGCGAAAATGGACACACGTTGCGGAAGAGTGATAAATGCTTTGCTTCGCATGCCATGAAATGGAACCCCATTTCTAACCAAGGCCGACCAAGAGGGGGTCCTAGAATCACATGACGACGATCTATGGCAAAGGATCTCGAACACGAACCTGGTACAAGTGGACCGGTTTTCTTCACATTTATATGAAGTGTGTGTCAGAGGACATTTGACCCAGGTTCGTGTTCGAGTTCGACAGTGTGTGGTAACACTAAGAGTGATCAGAATATGTTGATATCATATGAAATTCGATTGGGTTGTCGACTTGATTTTTTATGTTATTCGTCATCTGTCCTTATTCTAAAAAAAATGTTTTTAAAGGTATTATTGAATTGCCTCATGCTAGACCAAATATATTATTATCCCTAACCACTATTGGGGCATAGCGCGTCAACTATTCCCATGTGGCTTAGTTGGCATTTTGTTAGCATAACCTGGTTTTGGACGACACATGCTGCTGGCATGTTAAAATACCTTCTGCTTATTTAGCCGTAAACCTGCGGGAAATGTTATGGCTTATTGTTACGCCCCACATCACATGTGGAAGACAACACAAACATCCGTGTCACCGTCGCGACGTGGAACTAACCGGTATACTAACACATTAGGCCGACGCCTCACCGCACTGAGCTACCGGCCTCCCTGCCGAGATCAGGATGACTCAAGGAACCTACTTACCGAATTTGGTTAAGTTCGGACCACGGGAAGTGCTCGGAATAACGAGCAAACTGACAAAAGCACAGCATGGATAATTGCTTATGCCCGTCCATCATATGAATATATGGGACGGGCCATAAAATCAATCCAAGTCTAACGAATTGACTATTTGGCTGGTGTAAAACAGAGAGCAGAATTTTGGGGACTTTCACACCAACTAGGCCAATCCAATCGACATACGAAAAGCAGACGAACATACAGATATTAAGTCTAATCGACTGAAATTAGGCTGCAAAGAAGCTAATGTACAATATGACCATGAAATATCTCACGAACCGCCGAAGCTACATGCATGAAATTTGGTGGAAATATGTAGATGATGCGTAAAACAACATTTTCGCGTGTAAGGGACGATGGAGACACCCGAAGGTGTCAATGGGGACGGAGCTCAAGTGACCGTGAAGATCCGATAGCGACAGCTGTTCAAGGTGGCAACTGTCAAGGTAAGGGATCTTCAGCCCCCTCGGAATATTTTTTTTTTATTTGCACATCAAAATGCTTGTAAAAAATAAAAAAATACAACAAATTAAAAAAATTTTCGCACAATTTGTGCAATTCGTTTGCCTATCGTTAACACAGCATTGCCCAACCCTGACTTTCGTTTGCCCATCCCTCATTTTTTTTATTCGCACATCAAAATGCTTATAAAAATAAAAACCGTTATCAACAAACCAATTTTTCTGGATCGAGTTGTTAACAACAAATTTTAAAGTTTTCCATATTTATGCGCCATTTCACGCTATTTTGTTTGCCCATCGTTAACACAAGATTGCCCAACCTTTAAACATTTCGCTTTCGTTTGCCCACTCCCCAATCTTTTTTATTCGCACATCAAAATGATTGTAAAAAATAAAAAATGCAAATTTAAAATTTTATTTGCGCTATTTGTATAGTACAATTCGTTTGCCCATCGTAGGCCCATGTTTGCCCAAGAAAAAATTTAGTTTTCCCACCCACGATGTGTCATTCTAGCAAATATGCAATCCGTTTGACATAAAACACGTGAACGCGATCAACGTGCGCTCAGCCTTAACCTATCCACACTCTGCTGAATATAGAAAACACAAGGACTTTCATCTTTCTGAAGAAGAAATTTTTAAAGTATTGTACATCAGGGCATCAGATATCCAAGATAAATTTCCAGGACAGAATGAATGAAAAATCTTCTCCAGGAAATTCGAATCACACTCAATTAAATACACGAGAACTGAGTGCTTGCATCAACATCACATATGGCATCATGAATACCCACCAAATACGAGTAGCTACCGTATTAGCTGATGAAGACTTACCTAGCTTTAGCTATATTAGCCGTAAAACTTGAACCGACTAATTCACTGGAAGCACCAATGAAAATCCATTTGATATCGCCTGTTATTAGTGGGGTGGTGGTAAAAAGGCACATTAGTGGCATGATTAGAAGATTACGGTGCGAACTTTTGCAGGCCTGCACAATTGCAATGCGTTCACCTGTTAAGTATGTTAACACCTACCGGACAGCCGGCAAAACTTAAACACAAAACAAACACCAGACTCTAACTACTAGTATACGATACTGGATCCTCGTTACTGATGATAGTACGCGATGTCAGCTAGCGTTCTTCTGCCACATGGTTTTTCACTTTCACTATCCAACGCGACGGCGACATTGAGGACAACTTAACATGTAAAACATGGCACGACATGGAAGCACAATATTTTCACTTTCCTTTTATAGAAATGAATGCACCTACACGGCAGCATGCTTAGAGAACTCTGGGGAGGAAGCAATGCGGTAGTCTGTTGGTGTTCCCGATTCCCGGCGTGTACTACATTTGTGTAATGTGTTCCACCGTAGCAACAATTTTGTCAGGTTGCGCTTCCCCTTTGATGAGACTATGGGGTGGTTTGGGACATGCGCTTCATATCCTAGAAATGGTTAAGTAACCGATAGGGTGCTGGAAAAACATAATATGGCTATGTGGAATGTTTTCCAGCAGTTTTTTTTGCGCTAAAAACGTAACGGACAAAATATGCATAATGTTGATATGTAGCAGATGCATTAGCCAATCGTTCGAAACTTATGTATCTCTCTGTCTGTCTGTCTATTCGTAATAGAACGAGCTCCGAGCACCGTGAACCATCCTTGATGATTCATGTCTCTTTTCCTGTGAATCGAGTTATCTACAATAGTTGGAATGAATTGGAAGCAACCAGTTGACAAGAATTGTTTTCCGACAGGAATTTCTTTTGTTGCAGGTTGTTAGCTTTGAAATGATAACAGTTGCCCAAAAATCTAAAGTGGAGTGAACTAAAAAATAATTTCGGGTAGCACCCAATGTGGGGCCTGTCAATTTGAATAATACAGAAATGAATATCTGCAAGGGTTGATTTTTTAAAATGTTTATTCCATTATCCAAGAGTGTTGGGAAACCGAAACTCTCCCTAAAGAATGGAAGAAGGGCGTCATTATTAAGATTCCGATGAAATGTAACCTGATGGATTGTAATAATTGGCGTGGAATTTACTTCCTCGCCTCTGACTCCAAACTGATGGCAAAAATAGTCTTAAGCCGGATCAAGCATGCAGTTGACCGCACACTGAACGATGAACAGGCTGGTTTTCGCGAGGGCTTTTCATGTAGCGACCACATCAACACCCTCCGAATTATTATTGAACAATCCGCAGAGTGGAGATCCCCATTACATTTCATGTTCATCGATTTCGAAAAGGCGTTTGACAGCGTTGACCGGGAATACATCTGGAAGGCTTTACATAGGAGAGGTATACCAGATAAAATCATATCCATCATCAAAGAGTCCTACAGCGGAGCCCAATGTTACCTCCTACACAAGGGTAAGATTTCAGACCCCTGCGAGGTACATAGCGGAGTGAGACAAGGCTGCATTTTGTCACCTATATTGTTTTTGATTGCCATCAACGACGTACTCTGCAGTGCGCTTCATGAACACGAACACCAGAGCAAAGGTATCAGATGGAACCTATTTATTTGAATACCTTCAACACCTGGATTACGCTGACGAGATTTGTCTTGTTTCAAATATATCGGACCATCTAGTTCAAATAACGGCCCCTGCACCGCAAAAGTGGCAATGCGGGGCTTAAAATCAATGCTGCCAAAACTAAGTACTTGAGCTTGGATCCAGGAAGATAGAGCGAAATTTGTGTTTCGGGGCAGACGGTGGAAAAAGTAGACAATTTTTGCTACCTCGGAAGCGTGGTTACAGCAGATGGTGGAGCGGATGCTGATGTACTTACTCGCATCAACAAGGCTCGGGTAGCATTTTTCAGTTTGACTCCTTTCTGGCAAAACAACAACATCTGCAGAAATGTCAAACTCAGGATCTTCGAAACGAATGTAAAATCTGTGCTTCTTTATGGCTATTCAACTTGGAAGATGACCAGGGCGATAATAACTAAATTGCAAACTTTCGTGAACCAGTGTCTACAGCGCATCCTACACATACGCTGGCCGGAGGTCATTTCTCCCGGCGACCTTCTATTCATTACTGGCCAGGACTGGATAGACACCTCCATAAAAAGGCGATAGTGGCAATGGATAGGTCATACACTTCGAAAAGGGCCGGAAAACATTGCTAAACAGGCCCTCGATTGGAACCCACAGGGAACTGATGCAAGTCGCCGCGTTGGATGACCTAGGAACACCTGGAGAAGATCAGTTGACGTCGAGGGTAAGTCATTAGGCAAATCGTGGAGTCAGTTAAATGCGATGGCGGCGAACAGGACGAGGTGGAAAGTCAGCGTGGTTAATTCCCTATGCCCCACAAGGGGTTGACAGGATCCAGAGAGAGAATAAATTTGCAGAAGGCAGAAGGTTTTACAATCTTTTCAATAATGGGTGCGTTCCTAAAAATATCGTGATTCCGCTACTTATCCATTTCCCCTTCTTCGATTCGTGATTTGTCTGGTGAACGACATATGTCGTCTTTTTGACGAATTAAACAGCTAACAGCTGATATCATTCCGATCCAACCTATTGTACAAAGTGTCCAGTTGTGTTTTTATCCGATTCCAAAACGAATTGGCTGTGCAGCTGGGTTTCGATTTTCGCTATATTTTCTTGGTTTCTGTTGTATTAATCTTTAAGTAACTATTTCGGCTTTTATCGGGGCGAAGGATTTTTATATGCACGTGAGGCTAATGTACTGAAAGAGGAGAATGTACTAGACCACTGTTGATGACGTTTTGAGTCAATTAATGAGACAAGGGACTTTCTTGGGAATGGTATAAACTATAGAAATGTGAATCGAGGGATGAGGCGGGTGCTCTGCAATACATTTTAAAGCACTTTGAGCCCTTTGTTGATGAAAAGGACATTCTTGGTAATGCCGTGTGTTTATTGCAGTAAAAACTGTTTTTGACGTCCATTAGAGACTGTATATCGATGGTGAAGACTCACAACCTTCTATGCCAATTATTAGGATTTTTTTCTGATTTTCTAGCGTGTTTTTAAAATATTTATGTATCAATTACTCAACCGCCTATGGTGTTACTTTCAGTGAAAAACAGTTAGAAGCAGCCACATTCAAACCCTCTATGTCAATGTTGTGTTTTATAACTTTTACAACCTCTTATTGTAAACTGACTGCAAAAATACCATTTTTGACATAGGAGGTTGGCTACCTTCACAATCGATATGCTGCTGTATATGTATTTATATACCAATATGTATGTATATACTGTATACAGGGTGTCCCAAACCCCAACGTCAACCCGGAAACCGGTAATAGGCCAAGTGGTGGCAGTTATCAGAAAAGTATTAGAAAAAGTCTCCGTCAATTATTTTTTGACTTATAGACATTCAAAAAAGAATTGGAAAAATTCATACCCTGTGATGATTTTTTAAGTACTGTTATTACAAATTTTAATTTTTTTTTAATATTTTTTTATGAAGCAACCCTGACTAACTGTTCTATAAATCACAATCTAAAAGTAAAAATTACTGTATTGGTTTTAAATAAAATATGACTTTTTTCCCCAATTTTGTACTCAAAATTATCACTTATCCCAACTTCAACTGACTGTACTGTAAAAAAAATATACCACGCGGTTTTGGCAAGTAACTGTAAAAGATGGCGCATTTTGTCTAGATTCCAAAATGGTACGACATATGTAGCACATGTAACCTTATGAATGATTTAGTAATTCAGTAACAATTTGATTATAGGACGCATTTAACTGCCATTATGCCATACAGATACAGTGCGCGGGAATATGCTATCATGCATCTTATTTATGGGGAATGCAAATGCAATGCTAGTGCTGCAGCCAGACTTTATCGTGAGAGATATCCAATTTGCTGAACGTTATCCGGATCACCGAATATTTATAAACGTACACCAGTCATTCTCAGAGGGTCGAATTCCACACCACATGTCAGGAGAGCCAAATTCCATCATGCCCTACGAGGGGAAGTCTTACAAGCAGTCGAACAAGACCCCAGTGCCTCAGCACGTGCAATTGAATGAAGCACAGGAGTACCCAAAAGTACAGTTCAACGAATTCTACGGAGAAACAAGATGCACCCGTACCATGTTCAACGAGTCCAAAGTCTGCTACCTCGAGATTATCCGCAGAGAGTACAATTTTGTCAAACGATGTTGCGTGAGTACAGAGAAGATCCCCGATTCTTTGACAAAATTCTATGGACCGATGAATCCACATTTTCTAAAGATGGTTACATTAACCTCCACAATTTACACGAGTGGCACATTGAAAATCCACATTTAATGCGGCAAAATAGAGCGCAGCACCGCTTTAAAGTGAACATGTCAACTGGAATTTTAAATGGCCAAATTATTGGACCATTCGAGCTTTCGGAGAACTTAAGTGCCGAGACATATTTATATTTTTTAATGAATCATTTATCCAATTTATTGGAAGACGTGCCAATCAGTACTTTTGCAAATATGTGGTATCAGCACGATGGCTGCCCAGCGCATTATGCCCGTACAGTAAGAGAGTTCCTCGATCGAGAATATCCCGAGAGGTGGATAGGGCGGTCCGGTACAATTTCGTGGTCGGCACGTTCACCTGACCTAAATCCCCTCGATTTTTTTTTTACTAGGGAGCGGTAAAAGAAAAGGTTTACACGAAAGAAATAGAAAATTTGGAGGAACTCCGCCGAAAAATTGTGGAAGCCGCTGAAGCCATTAGTTCCGGAAGATTCGCCCGGCTTATAACTCGATCCTTTTTAAGAAGATGTCGTGCTTGCATTGCAGCTGAAGGCAAACATTTTGAACATTTGTTGTAAATTGAAGTTCTAACGTTTAATTGTAAATTGATTTTTTTGTTCAATAAATTACACTTTTGCCTAAATGAGATTATTACTTCTTTTCACCTCAATTAAGAGATAATATAGGAAGTGTCGTACCATTTTGGAATCTGGTCAAAATGCGCCATCTTTGACAGTTACTCGCCAAAACCGCGTGGTATATTATTTTTACAGTGCAGTCAGTTGAAGTTGGGATAAGTGATAATTTTGAGTACAAAATTGGGGAAAAAGTCATATTTTATTTAAAACCAATACAGTAATTTTTACTTTTAGATTGTGATTTATAGAACAGTTAGTCAGGGTTGCTTCATAAAAAAAAAAATTAAAAAAAAAATTTGTAATAACAGTACTTAAAAAATCATCACAGGGTATGAATTTTTCCAATTCTTTTTTGAATGTCTATAAGTCAAAAAATAATTGACGGATACTTTTCTTAATACTTTTCTGATAACTGCGACCACTTGGCCATCACCGGTTTCCGGGTTGACGTTGGGGTTTGGGACACCCTGTATAAGCATTAGATCCAAAAAATTTTTTTTAATGGATACAGTATCTACTGACAGATACAGTATTTATTAACCAGCAGATGCAGCATTTATTGAGCAGTAGACGCAATATCTAATGACTAAAAATGCAGCACCTACTGAGCATGAAATACAATATCTATAGATCAACAAATATCAAATCCATTGAGCAACACACGTAGTATGTATTGACAAACAGATAATTGCCAAGAATAATCTTTTTCCTAACCAAAGAACTCAAAATGGCATGAACAGTACGCAAGAGAATTCGGCTCATATAGCCCCAATTCATATGACACCCATCTTGCCCGTATTTCCCTTCTTTACCAGGAATATCCTTTTTTCTACCAAAGGACTCAAAATGCAATGGACAGTAATCTAGAGCATTCGCCTTATCACTCCGATTCATATGACACTCATCTTGAGCATATTCCCCTTAATTAACAGGAATATCCTTTTCCCTACCAAAGGACTCAAAATGTCATGAACAGTACACGAGAGCATTCGCTTTATCACCCCAATTAATATGACACCCATCTTGCCCGTATTCCCCTTCATTACCGGGAATATCCTTTTTCCAAACCAAAGGACCCAAAATGCCATGAACAGTACTCCAGAGCATTCGCCTTATCACTCCAATTCATATGACACCCATATTGCCAATGTTTTACTTCATTATTAAGAAAGTCCTTTTCCTCATCAGAGGCCTCATCGAAGGATTCGAAACCCCATCAACAGTAGTCTGGTGCATTCCTTTATCATTCATTATCATTCACTTATCATACAAACATTCGCCTCGCGTACATATAAAAATCCCTCACCTACAGCTGAAATTTATACTCACTCAAATATCAAAACACCAGAAACCAAAAAAAAGTCACACGAAAGTCGACAGCCAAGTCGCTTTGGAGTCGCTCGCGTCCGAGTCGCGTTGCAGTCGCACCAGTGGACGAGGCTCCACGCAATAACACGTGTGCGACTTTGTTATGCGACTCCTGTCCATAGAGAATAACTATGGAGAAGCAATCCGCATATACTCAACACTAAACTATTTGAAGCAATTCCAGTCTAAAAAGTAAACAGAGGGACACACGCCCTCCACTGCGCAACACCCGCGCAGTCTATATAAAAGCACAGGAAGCACGTAAGATATCATCCCCTCTCCTACTTCTCCTATTGGAACAATAACATTCCAGTCTGTCTCTCTACCGCGGAACACCCGCCCGGTCCATATAGAAGCACGAAAGATGTCAAATTTCCATCCTCCTTCCTACTTCCTCACTTGTGCCGAATTACTTCGTTTCTCTCGCTCTTTTTCATTTCCTCTGATTCTCTCTCTTCAAAGCTCCTGTCCAACGCCCATGCAACTCGTTTTTCAGTTGGATCGCAGTCGCGTTGCGGCTGTGGACGAAAGCCCTAAAGCAAATTTGACCGATTGTATCTGTACTGGGGATTTAAGTTTTCTCTTGAAATTTGAGTTGACATTTGAATTTTTAACTAAACCAAAACACACTCCCAACAAAGGCATGACCTGTTTTCGTGTTCGCTACCCTGATTTGCTCTCGATCGTTTTTTTTTTGCCGCTTAACCTACTCTACTCTCCTCTGTACAGAAAAAACGCAGTTTGTGTCGTTTTAACCTGCTCTGCTCTGCATGGCTGATGGAAGAAATTCTTAATGTGTGCGTTCAGAAGGAACTGAGCAACTTCCGCTCGGCGAACATGTTCAGAACGAGCGGGTTCAGAAGTGACTGAGCAACTTCCGCTTGGGTGAGCATGATCAAATTTCACCGAGCAAGAAATATTTCTGCTCACTGATCAGTGCTCAGTGCTCAGGTTCTTCTTCTTCTTTTTCAACCTCACGCTCATGTTGCGAGTTTCCGAGTTTTGACAATCATCAAATTGGTTGTTGTGTTTTCGCCGTTTTCGGCTTCTAGTTCTTTGGTTTTCGGGTGGTTTTGAATTTGTTTTCTCGTTGTTCGTGATTTTTGTAATGGACAGCGTGGGATTCATGTATTTTCCACTTTTCGGCGCTTGACGTCTAAAATTGTCATCGTCAGCTTTCAGCTGGTCGATTTGTCAGCTGGTGAAATAGCGTTCAGCAGGTGCAGACTCCAAACCGAGCAGCTCCGGAGCTGCTCGCGAGCAGTTGCGGAGCTGCTCGCGAGCGGTTTCTGCTCTTTTGCCACCTTCTGAACGCACTCATTATTTTGTTCGATCGTCCGTCGTGATCGCCTCACTGCTCTCCAATCTTCATAAACGCTCGGATAAAATGGGAAAATCGCTTTAATTGCTTTTTTTCATTTGAAAAAAAAAGGCTGCTACTAAAGTGTGTGCCTTTGTTTTAACCCGTCAGTTCCCATAAGCACCTACAGGTGCGTCGTTTTATTTCTCCCGTAGTTTTTCGCCCACCAGGGAGAGCTAGTGTTTGTGTTTACAGTGTATTTTCAGTTTGAAATACGCGGTTTGCTGCATGAAGGCCTGTTTACCAAGTCGAAGACTTCTTTTGAAAAATAAATGTCACATGAACGGTAAGTTTTGACCTTTTTTTGTTAGCATGCCTTCATAAACGTTCAAGGTAACATGTAGACTAGTTTTCATGTTGATTAATTGAGGATTGTCTGATTGTATCGTGAAATAAAACCCTGTGCACCCAGAAGCACCTACAGATGCATACTCATTATATGGCAAAATATTGGCAATACTTGTGCGAAAACGTTACAAACAAAGTTAATTAGGATATAAAAAGAGGAATTATTAAAAAAAAGGAAAATCTAACCAGATATCTTATGGGAACTGAAGGGTTAATTAGGAATTTTATTCAAAACAACGTCACTTCCTGACCGCCACTTCCGCCTACTTAAAACATTCCAATTCAACCAAAAAGTGGTTGTCTCGGCTAAGCTAACTCGCATCTCCCTCTACACGCCACTCGACTACATCAATTCCAACGCACTTCGCCGTACGGCAATTTGGTTTTTGTCAAACGACCATCCGTCATCGCTGTCATCCTCCACAAAATTGACATTTTCCGTGTTCGCTTGGCTAGTTGATGGTTGGTAGTTGGCCCGTCGTGGTGTAGTTTGTTCTGTCGCTTTCTGTGGTTTCCGCGTTTCTGTGTGTTTTGAACGGGCCGTGGCGCAATGCAAAGTGAATTTTTGTGATTTTCGTGTGATTCGGCTGCTCGCGACTCAATCGGACGCGCGCGTGTAACACAAACGATGGACAATAATTGTGATGGGTGCAAGGCATAATGAAATTCGTGGCGAGTGGCTGCTCCACGGCCTGCGAGTGATGTTATTGAGTGTTCCAGCGCTGCAGCGATGGAGGTGCAAACTCCGACCTCGACGATTTGTTTACCCGCACCAGTCACGGACGGCGAACAGCATTTCAGAACTGCAAGTGGGCACCCTGAGCCTGATCCTGCTGGCGCTCGTTCTGGAGCCCATCGTCATCGTTGGGGCAAACGCCCATTCCACCACAGCAGGTAAGTGTCCGTCCGCCAAATGTCCTGCTTTTTGGGAATGAAAAACGGGGCCAACGACTGTGCTTTGATTTGGTTTTGTCGGTCACCATGGAGTGAAATGTAAGGCTTCAGCTGGGTCACGAGCGGTGTGGATTCTTTGTTCGCTGTCGTTCGTGCCCCCGGCCCAGGCCATTTACACAGCCGTGCACACTTGTTCCGCTCGCTCGACGCCGTCGCCGCCTGCAGACACACTCCATCGGCTTGGTCCGTGTAGTGGAAGAAGCGTGTTGTGGGGACCCCGGAGCTGTCTATGGCTCGAACTAGGTTGAACGGCGGAAACCCGCTGCTTCTGTTGGTGCTGGTCGAGGCGGCGACTGCCTCTGCCTGCATGCATGCAAACAGATGACTCACGGCCCACACTCAACGGCGGCTCCCAGCTCCCATTCAGTTCGACCAACTTGTGTGCGTTTGTGTTCCGCACGATTACTCGCCTCGCTGGAGAGCTTCGACCGCTACTCGCTACGTTGTGTCTGTGTAGATAATTACTTCTTAATTCCGCTAATTGATATCTTTTGCCTTCCTTCCAATTCGCATGATGATGAGCTCTGTCCGCATTCGACCCGTCCACGCACTTCTCCCTCATTTGCCTGCCTGGCGGCGGATGATGGCTTATTTCAAGGCGTGTCCAGGGTGCGACGAAGGGACGACACAAATAAAAATAAATAGGCACGGAAATGTGTGATGGCTGTTATCGCGCTGGCTAATCGCTCTCTGTGGTCGCATCGCCCGCGACAAAAAACACCGCAGTACCTTGGCAATCTGAAAAAGTCGCGCGCGCCAAGGTCGCAATCGACAACACACAATCGATTTTCTTGTTTTCCCGCCGCCTGGCAAAAACAGCAATTCCCAAAAGAATAGAAATAGTTAATTAGAATCGCAGATGGAATAATGGTCGCGATGTGGTCAGCACCGCTGATTATCAAGTACCAAGTTTCCATGGTTGGCCAAAACCTCTTGAAAATCTCGATACCGAGATGCGAGAGCCACCGCGCACGTCACGTGCACTCGGTAAAGTGCAAAGAGTCACGGCTACCGCCGCCGAGTGCGGACCAACATTCCTTTTTGAGTCAGCACACCTCTTGAAATGGACACCATCAGACCAGAAGCAGCAGAAACGATCGGCGGCGGCCCAAAAAAGCCGCTGGCTCAAGTGGATCGCCCCCGGTCGGTTCGATTGCACTGCACACACTTGATCCAATTTGTTTATGTTTTGGCCCCTTTTCCCGCCCGCTATGGTGGTCACTCGATCTGCAATGTTGGGCGGCCAGTTCCAGTGCATAATTTCGAGACTCTTTTTCATGGTCTCCTTTTTGTGCTCCAACTGTTGCCCAACACTTCGGGCCACTTCCCGTAGTAACAGTAACCGGAGATGCGATAGTGCCATATGTTTCCATTTCCACAATTAACTCGCTCGCTCGCTTGTGTTGTCTATTTGGTATTCTTGATATGAGCTGTCGCGCGGCGGCAGAGCCAGTACCGGAAAAAAATGAATAATTAACAAGATGTCTTTGCCACCCGCCCGCGACGTCGTCAGCGTCGCCACACAATGGTGGCCTTCGTTCGGCACATTATTTTGATATCAATCGCTACTCTGTTCCGGTACATGATACTATTGTTGCAGCTGTGTACTTTGTTTGCACGACTGTCCCCGTAATTTGTTATTGTTTGCCTGGAGAACGGTCGAGACGTCCGATCTTGCCTTGATGCATCATGCAAATTCTCAGACACGTCTAATCACCTGACCTGAGTCGTATCGTCCCATTGTGCTGACCCATCGATCTCGAGCTCCGCAGCCCCAGATGCTGCTGCAGTGCTACTTTTTATCTGTTGACTCATTTCCATTATGCATCTGCTGTAACCTCACTGCGAAGCGCTGATGCTGCGTCTTTGGATTCGAGCAAACGGAAAGGCATTGTCGGAGATGGCTCTTTCAAGAGTCATTGCCTCTTAGTCACCGGGCATGAACAAATTATGCACATTTTTTCCATGTGTTTTGATTGTGCGCGAAATTCGCGCTCGGGTCCTATGCTAATGGCGCCCCATTGTTTGTTTGCTGAACGTCTGAGGCGTTGGGGAACACCTTGTCTGAGTCACACGCACCACTGATTCGGTTTTTCGCTGGAAATGATAGCCCAATTACCGAGTATTATGGGAAATGGTTGTCGTCAAGTTGAAGGGAGTTTGGGGTAATCATCAAGTTCAGAGTGTAACAAGAGATCTTTCGGTTGAGTTGCACTTGATCCAAAAATCCATCACGTGAACATTTCAGTCGCTTGTACGGGACGTTGTATTTCTATCTGAATTTTTGCCTCTATTCTTCGTTTGCTAATTGCTTCAGCAACCCGTTGCCCAATGAAGGGACAACCATGGTAGGTTGGTAGGTTCAGCACACTTAGACCACTCACGGTCCGTTGTGGTGCCACCAAGATTCTTTTACCTAAAACTCTAACCAGAGGTATCCAGTCAGCCGATGCTGGTAGTAAGGCAATTGATTGGAATCGCATTAACATCCACGAGACCCGCTAGGTCCTGGAAAAAGCAGAGTCTCAAAAACCTCCTTCTCAAATTTGCCAAGGCTAGGCAGTCAGTAACAAAGTTGAGCGACACTCGCCTCTGCATCCTCCTCATGACAACTTCTGCAGTAGTCGTAATGAGGAAGGCGAAGCCTCCACGCATGCTCGCCGATAGGACAGTGCCCTGTAACGACCTCCACCACCCTGCCAATATATTTCCTGTTTAATGAGAGCAATGAGGCAAAGCGATTGGGATCTATCCTGGGCCATATCATCCTCGTTGTTTAGCAAGTACTACCCTGCAGCCATCTACAATAGCATTGGCCCGGTCGATCGCAGCGGACTCGATTGCTATTTTACACACTGTTATGTGGGCATCCGAAGATGCCCGTGGGGACGGAGCTTAAGGTAGCTTAATTGACCGTGAAGGTCGGGCCCTGCCATCTGGCGAAGAAAAAGGCTCCTCAACGAGCTAAGCAGCGGCCTATGCTTGCTGTAGCTCAGTTCGGGAGATGTGGGCGGGGTTTTTGCCGCTCGTTGCCCCTGTCCTTTACGTATTAACAAAAATTCATAGGCCTGGGGAAGACAACACAAATAAGGGAGGTAAAAATGGGGAATAAAAAAAATGAGGCGATAAGGATGGAATGGTTGGCAGATGGCTCGCTTGCCCTCGCGATCGTATTGGGGTCCAGGTGTAATGGGACCCTCGGCCTCTGGTTTCGTACCACCGACAGATCCTTACTCATCAGGTGCTGCCATAGATCTGCCGGTGGAAGTAGCACTACCATATGGTCCATTGCAGGTGGTTCATTACAGCTGGACAGGAGTCTTGTTTGTCGTTATCAACGCGGGATAGGTAGGAGTTGAGACGTGAGCACCAGCCAGAACGAAGTTGGGCGAGTGTAGTTGTAGTTGCTCTAGGAAGCCGTAGTTCGTCTGGAGATATAGCAGGTGGTTGCGCATTTAGTACCATGTTTGGTTTCATGTCCGCGATTAAGGATAGCACTGTTGTGATGGTCGACCTGTAGCTGGCGTCTTACATGACGTGGCGATGGGGTTCAGTCCATAAGGTTAGAGTTAGGATGGTCATTCCGATAACAGCCAACCAGATACTGCTTCGTTAGTAGTGTGTTGTGGCTTCTTAGGGGCATCACTATGGTTTCTTGGTGAAGGTGTTCCTGCAACGACATCAGTAGGCAGCCTGTGACAGTTCTAAGAGCTGCATTTTAGCAGGTCTGGACGTTCCTCCATTGAGTGATAGACTTGTAAGTGGTTAGTAGAGTCTCCATGTCTTTCCCCCAGGAACTTCCAGCTGGAGCTTTGAGGACCTTGTTCCTGCTTCTCATCTTGTCACGAATGGTAGACGCATGGGCCGAGGAGGTAGCCATGCTGTCAAGGGTGACACCGAGAATTTTACGGTGGTTAATGGTGGGGATCCTTTAGCCGTCTACTGCAATATCCAGTTGTTGTCTTACTTCGTTGGTCCATGTGGTAAACAGTGTAGCGGTAGACTTCGGCGCAGACAGAGTGAAATTTTTGGCAAGTCTAAAGCCACCAGAATCGTTCGTTGACAAGGACGCGCTTGGTTGAGGCCATTGTGTATTTTTGATGTAATGACACCCAAAGTCGTCGTAGTTATACAGCCGGTGACAGTACGGAAAGTGGCATTTTTGGCACGCTTGAATGTTTTTCCACTGTGTGTCACAGAGATTTTGTAACCACCCAGGAGCCGCATAGTTGGTCACCGATCTTCCGACTGCTTTATACCAGTAGAGTTTCTTTGACCTTGTCCCAGGTGCTACCGGCCAAGGTTATGAGGATCTTATTCCTACCACGCACACGGTTGAGGCACGGGGTGATGATGTGGCCATGCTGTCCAGAGTGACTCTAAGAATTTTAGGATGGTTTATGGCAGGAATTGGATGATTGCCAATCGAGATCCGAAATTGCATTCTGACTTCCCTCGTCCAGGTTGTAAATAGGGTTGCCGAGGATTGAGACGCCGAGACGGTTAGGTTCTTACTTTGTTTAATGCGTCAGTATCTTTCCGTAGGTGTGGCTATTCTGCTGAGGGTATGAGAAACGAGGACGGGGATTGCAGAACAGATCGTCAAATTCTACAGGAATGAGGCAGGTCCTTCTGGCATGAGTGAAAACGAAGAACGAGTTAAGTTCTTCAAGATAACCGTTGATGTGTTCGCACATTTCCGTCATGTTGTTCCCTGTTGCGAGAATGGCGCAATCGTCAGCATAGGAGATGATATCGATTCCCTCAGGTGGTGATGGGAGTCCTGATAGATAAAGATTGAACAAAGTGGGAGATAGAACTCCTCCTTGGGGCACACCTTGTTTAATCTTCCTGAGCTTCGATTTATTGTTCCTAAATTGTGTATAGGATTGCCTACCAGCGAGATAATTGGCAATCCATTTAACTACTTGCGTCGGAAGCGATGAACGGTTTTTGTCAGACAGAAGTACTGAAGGGCTGACAGAGTCGAAGGCTTTCGACGAGGGTTGTGTCTTTTAAATTTTCCATATAGTGAAATCAGTTTCCGAGTCGATCCTTATAATAACCTAGGGTTTTCTTTATATTCTCAATCTCTTTTACGATCACCACTTGTCTTTCTCTCCTTTTTTCGTACATTTATCTAAATATGTACAAAAAAAAAACGGTTTAAAGTGCAATCCTGGCTTAATTCGTACACAATTTTATTGGCCGTAAATGAAGGACTGAAAAAGGATGTTTATGTTGACTGTACATACGTATACGTACTACTATTTTATTGGTTTCCAAAATTGAACCAGCAGGCCCTCTATTAACATACCAAATGTTGTGCAGTAGATATTAAGATATTAACCCATCAACACTGTAAAATTATGTTAACCACTCGACCACTAAATCCTGTAAACATTTGAACACAAAATTGGGTTCGTTTTTCATAAATTATTACCACTCGACGCGGCCATAAATAGAAACCTTCTTAAGGACCTTCGAATTGTGGTGTTAAAAATCTGGGAAACATGAAACCACAGCAATCGGTTTTTTTTTCTTTTTTTTTTCAAAGAAAATATATTTTTGGTCTATTCAAAAGACACCTTTCAACTATGTATGAGAAACTGAAACTTTAGAATCATAGAAAATTATAATCAAGTACCGAGTAATACAAATCCCACTGATCAAATTTAGATATCGTATCTTAACCGCCTGCCAGATTTCCGAAATTTCCAAGGACATCCTAACAAATCCATACAACCCATAGTAAGAAAACTATCTTTCAGAGACAATGGGCGCAGGTGAATTCTTCGCACATTTTCGCAAACACATAAAAGGTCGAAGGCACAATGTCCTTACTTTCCTGTGGCACGAGCAGTTGCTTATTAGGAGGAGTGAAAAGGTTTCCTTACAATAGATTTTCGTCATTAGTTACCTGCTTTCGATTTCATTGACCCTTGAGACTTTTGTCAAATTATTTTTTGCTAAAGAAAAAAAAATGCTGTTCCTTTGTTAAATTTGCGAGTACCTGCTGTCTGTTACTTTTTGACAGTACATATTACGATTTGGGAAACCCCCTGCCAGGCTCATAAATTCATCTCTGCATGAGCCTGCACTTGCACCTGTGCAGATTTTAAGATACATATAGTACATTTTCATTCGTATCCTGTAAATTTTTGTTGTAGAGTTGATCTAATGCAATCTAACGACATGTAAGATGGGCTATCAGCCCTGGATTTATTGTAAAAAGATTTTGTAATACAAAAGGTGACATTCGTGTTTTTTTTTCACATAGGCTTAGATCTGTTACCGTGCCCTCAGGTCCACATTTATATGTATTATACCTAAATTGGGCCCTTTGCTTACATGTTACGACGACGAGCCACACAAGACACATGACATGTATTCAGAAATATGTGGCCAGGCCGTTGTGTCGCTTCCCCTGAATTTATTGAGATACATATCTCAGTCAGTATCTGTTTTGGGTGGTCGCTACGCTACGCTGCACTGGTCGGTTGTCTGGGAACAACTTTGAATATTCCAGTGGTGCCTTTGCGGAGATTTTTCTTTTTCTATACATTCTTGTGACAGAAAGTAATGAGGGATTTTAAATACAAATCAGTTGAATTGAATACAAGGTGAGTTGCTCTTCCCTCTTCCCAATCAATCAAAAGATCGTGTCTCCCCATGAACGCCATGAGCAATTGAACCACAAACCTATGTACACTTAATAGAAGCTTATCTGTGAACAAAAAGAAAAGTGGGTCGACCTTGCCCTTTCAGTGCGTTCGAACTGTTTGAAATCATTCATGAGAGCAGACTCGGAATAAAGATTAGCTCATTCATCGTCACCGCAAAGCCATCATCAATTGATATTCTATGCAAATGACCCCTTTTTATAAGGCGATCGTATAATTAACTACAATATATGCATGTCGAGATGGTGATAATATAATAAGCGGAAAAAAATGCCGATCGACACGCATGGAGCGTTAATTTTTAACACATACGATGGGAAATACAAATTAGGAAGAATGACAAAACAAACCATAAATATCACAAGTTATTTTTAGGGCCCTTCAAGAGAGTCTTGTGAGTGATGATACAGCAAAAAATGTACGTTCTGTTCAATTGCAATTCAAATCTTCTTCTTCTTTCTCTTATGTCCAAGCAGGGCTTGGTATCCTGATCATCATGATCGTGGGCGCAACAGCTCAACGTCGGGCCCTGGCCGCCTGGTTTCTTCGCCCTCCAATTATCTCGGTCAAGTGACCGCGTCCTCCAATTTTTCACGCCCAGCCGTTGTTCGGCGTTCTGAGTTTTTCCAATGAGCTCTCGGTTGTTGTTGTTGTAGCAATGGTCGGAATTTGGTGTGTTGGTAAGTTACATGCCTACGGCTCGTCGTCGTCATCCCCGGTGTCGAGGGATAGAAAATTAGCTGCTTCTATTGGGTTCTCCCACAGCGAACTGGGAGTCAGGTGCGTGGGTGCAGCTAGGCACGTCATGAGGAGCTCCATTACAAGCAGGACAGATGTTAAAAACGTCCTAGTCAATGCGGGATAGATGGAGTTCAGTCGTGAACACCAGCCTGACCGAAGCTGGGCGAGTGTGGAACTCGTTGCTCTTGGAAGTCTTTCCTCTTCCGGAGATATCGTCAGTGGTATGGACAAGAGATATGGTTTTGGACCTATAGTAAATCCGTAATCGATTGAAGAACCTCCTCTGACGTGTGTGCTACACTATCAAAGGATACCTTTTTGTACCTCTGGACATCTCTTTCTAGGCCCCTCAAGTCCCGCCTAACATGTCTGGGCGGTGGCGTCTTGTCCATGAGGTTAAAGTTTGGGTGCTCACTTCGCTAACAACCCACCAGGTATTGCTTGTCAAGAACCTGGTTGTGGTCCTTTAAAGGCATCATCCTGGTTTCCTGATGTAGATGGTCCTGGGGTGGCATCAGGAGACAGCACGGAGAGCGACATTTTGGCACGCTTGAATGTTTTTCCACTGTGTGTGATTCGGTGACCACACAGGAACCGTATAGTTGGCCACTGATCTTCTGACTGCTTTGTACGTGACCAGTAGAGTTTCTTTGTCCTTGCCTCAGGTACTACTGGCCTAGGCTATGAGAATCTTATTCCTACGCATCCTGTCGCACACGGTTGAGGCATGGGGTGATGATGTGACCATGCTGTCTAGCGACTGAATCTTAGGATGGTTTATGGTAGGAATTGGATGATTCTCAATTGAGATTCAAGCTGCATCTTCACTTCCTTCGTCCAGGTGGTAAATAGGGTCGCCGAGAATTAAGACGCCGGGACGGTTAGGTTATTG
Organism: Chloromyia formosa; assembly: GCA_964017055.1. NCBI lineage: Eukaryota > Metazoa > Arthropoda > Insecta > Diptera > Stratiomyidae > Chloromyia > Chloromyia formosa. Next base: position 29,248,463 of record OZ024813.1, on the reverse strand, counting down.
CTTTTGAAGAACGAGTTAAGTTCTTCAAGATAACCGTTGAATTGTTCGCACATTTCCGCTATGCTGTTCCCTGTTGTCAGAATGGAGCAGTCGTCAGCATACGAGATGATATCGATTCCCTCAGGTGGTGTTGGAAGTTCTCTCTCTCAATTGCCCTAACCCCTTGTGGGGCATAGCGCGTCAACTGTTCCATGTGGCCGTTTCGACAGCATAAACTGGTTTCGGAGAATGCAGTTGCCAGCATGCACCTCCTGCACATCCATGGCCACGAACGTCGTCGTGGACGGGATTCGAACCCGAAACGCCGGTAGTCAAACATGAGACTGATGCCTCAACACACTGCGCTACCGGTCGCCCAAAGTTCTGGAAGTTCTGGTAAGTAGAGATTGAACAAGGTGAGATAGAACTCCTCCTTGAGGTACATCTTGTTTAATCTTCCTAAGTTTCCATTTACTGTTCCTAAATTGGGTATAAGATTGCCTGCCAGTGAGAAAATTAGCAATCCTCATAGAGACTCATACTTACGTCGGAAGCGATGAACAGTTCATGTCGGACAGAAGTGCTGAATGGCTGACAGTGTCGAAGGCTTTCGACAGGTCAAGCGCCACCAGAATTGTTCTTTGACATGGACGAGTCTGGTTGAGGCCATTGTGGATGCGGGATATAATGGCATCCAAGGCCGTAGTCGTATTGTGCATGCTTCGGAAGCCGTGCTGGTGATCCGCTAGCAGGATGTGGGTGAATTAGTGCTTCAAGCGTTTTGGCAACTGATGACAAGAGAGTTATGGGACGATAGGATTCGCCGAGTGTCGCTTTCTTCCCAGGTTTCAAAATTGGGATCACTCTCCCTTTTTTTCAGATTTCAGGAACGATCAGCGAGGAGATGGATAGATTGAAAATAGCCGTGGGATAGTTAATAGCTGGCAGATCGAGGTGTTTGAGCATTGTGTCATTGAAATGTCATCAGGTCTCAATGCTTTCGAGTTTTTCGCCTTCCTTATGGCTGCAACTACTTCGTATGTGGTGAAAACAGGTGTGGTGTCTGTAGTTCGGTTGTGGATCTTCGGATTTTGCGCTTAAGTCTGTCAGATGTGGGGGGTTTAATAAATTGTCTATTGAAACGACTTGCGCAGTGGGTAGGGTCACTTATTGACTATTCACCGAACTGAATGGCGACGTTCCCTTACTGTTTTGGTGGATTAGGAAGGGCACGGACAGTCGACCATATCTTGCTCAAACCTGTAGTTACGTTGCAGTTATTCAGATGCGTGCTGCATAGAGGTGGAGGCAAAAATAGCAGTAGCAAAACTAAAAGCTTGCCAGAATTTCCTCAAACTAAACCCAGAGCAAACCAACTGGGTAAATGAGGACCACGTATCTAGTATGCCGTTAGACCATTTAGCCAGGGAGCTTTGCTTCAAACTTCCATTCTCAACCAAAATTTGGAGTAGAGAGGATTGGAATCTGAAGCTAGACACTCTCCCCTCCAACGTTGTTAAGTGGTACTCAGATGGATCTAAAACCGAAGAGGGTACAGGCGCGGGCGTCGTAGGTCCGTCTCACAAGATATCCATTCCAATGGGATAGTACGCTACAGTATTTCAGGCGGAAGTTCACGCAATCGAGACTTGCGCGAACACATGCTTAGCAGCTAGATACCGAGGCAGGGATATTGCAATCTTCACAGACAGCTAGTCGGCCATCAAAGCACTAAGTAACTTCTCCGTCTCATCGAAATTGGTGCTTAGTGGTCGTAAAGCCTTGCAAAGATTAGGCTCCGTAAATAAGGTTACCATTTACTGGGTCCCCGGACACGCCGGTGTCCCAGGAAACGAAATAGCTGACGAATTGGCCATGGGAGCTTCTGCAACCTCACTCGTCGGTCCCAAAGCCATAATGTGAAATTCCCTTGTGTAGTGTAATACGACAAATCAATGAGAGCACTCAGTAACCATCGCGTATTGGGACAATACCCCTGGTCTTAGACAGGCTAAGCTGTTGAGGGGTCATCTACATAGAATGAGAATTGTCTCTGACCCAAGCTGTCGCTTCTGTGAGAGCGAAGATGAGACTTCCCAGCACATTCTCAGTGACTGTGACGCTCTTCATCTCCACCGTTTGAAATGCATTCCCTGAAGCGGAAACGATTGCCTCACTAACACTCGAACAGCTGAGCAGATTTATTAAGATGATTTGTCTCGAGAATTAGTCGGATCACTAATCTGCATAGACTCCAGGGTGCAGCACAATAGACCTCCGGGTCGCAGTGCTTATTGGCCCTCTGGGCCAACTGCCCTCCATCTAATCTAATCTACGTCAAAGTATGGTAATGCCCTTCATGCACAAGGGTACTACTTAAATGAGTACAACCCATCTAAGACTTCTAGTGGGGTTCTTATCTGGCCATTACCTGGTCAGATATCACCTGAACAAGATGGGTCTGACCAACAAGACTGACTGCCGTCTCTCTCTAGAGGACGTGGAAACGACCAAACACATTTTGTGCGAATGTCCCGCCATCGCGCGTTTTAGAATGTCACTCCTCGGGCAAGCTATTGTACTATCAGCACTTCAGACTTCAGGTTGATTCCGACATACAGCGTTCCAAGCTTGTCAGTAAAAGACTGCTCGAATTGGAGGTGCATGCTGGCAACTGCAGTATCCGATATTTATATGCTATCGAAATGTTAACAAGGCATAGCTATGCAAGAGATGTTCACGCGTCCATGCCCCTGAAGGGGGCCCAAGACAATTACTGGTAACAACAACATCCCCGACTTGTCACAGGTGTACGTTCCTGCGACAGCCGGTTCTACGCACCGGAGCGACCCGTTGTACCAGCAACGGGCAAGAGCTGCCGAACCCTTCAACGCCAGACGTGTTGCTACAACAACAACAACTTGTACCAGGTATGGGGCTATGCGATACCTTAAAGAGTACCTAGCACGGGGCTTTCACCTCCCCCCTTACGGGATGGCTTTCTCCGACCGAAGTCAGAAGGATGACTACTTTAGAACATGCACTTTCCTCAGTACCTTATCATTATATGCTGCGACCTAGCTTAGCCGACTTAACAATAACCACAGCCCCCACGAGTGCAACACCTTGATGGGCCAGCACCTTGGTTGGTACTGTGAGCATACCGATCCCCGTAGTTCATTATTTGCTACTGACTTCTCAAAAGCCGGAATGATCGCACCGTTCAATATCTTTACGGAGTATTTTGCTGATTAAGGAGTGCATTCCGGGCTCAGCTAAACCCACTATCCCCAAAAGAGTTGAAAGTGCTTCCGTTCCTCTCGTACTAGTAAGCATTCTCCTCAGATGGAGATAGTGCTTCTTTTGCCATCACAGGCCGGCGCCATGTTCAGGTACTAGTAAGCCAATTGACTGGGTCCGTGGGGTTATCAGGCCCCAAAGCAGTATAGGAATCAGTATCTCTCCCTTTCCACCAATTCACACCTACGTTAGAATCAGAGCTTGGGAAGACCCCAAAGCCGTGTCTTCATCAAGGCTAGGAATCAGAATACTGGCAGATCCCAACAACCTTTCTGCTTCATGGCACCTATAGGATTGCTCCAATAGGAATCGTTCGAGAAACTTTTCAACCTATATGGCCCCCTTACGCGGGGGCACCACTCCCCAGGTGTCGCATAACGACGGAATCTATTACGAGACCATCATGCAACACCGGTGACATATAACGACGGAAACCAACTAGCGAGACCGTCACTCAGCCACCATAACTTCATAACTAAGGTACGTGGGGTCGTCAGTCCCCAAAGGCTTGCATAGGGATCAGCGCCAAGGCCCCTTTACCCTATGCACCACCTCCATGCGTAGCATCAGGTCCATGGGCTCGCTACACCCAAAACACCATAAGCCTTTCGACTCAGTGGATGTCCCCTGCGGGGGCTAAACGGTCAGGAGGCGCATGCTAGCAACACGCAACGTTCGAAGCCAGTTTATGGTAACGAAACGTCAATTAAGTCACATGGGGTCAGTTGACGCGCCGCAACGTAGCCGAGCTCCACTCGAAAATAATTTTATTTAAAAATATAGATTGCAAGTCTTTCCAAGAATATTTGCGGCGATAAGTTTGTTCTAATTTCCGAGGGCAATGCTCGTAATCGTTATTTTTGTTTTCTAACACTCGGTCAATTGCTTTGAAACAAACTTCTTAGTTCGAATTTCTTATCACCTCATCCCTATTCATGTATTCGTATTATTACATTGAATTGACGGGTCACTGAATGACCGGCACGGCACCCATCTCTCTATCCAAACAAATTCTCTGTACGACTACATATTGTCCAAGTTTATTTGCCACATGATACTCCGGGGGGCGGTCAATATAAACACGAGCAGTTGATATTAAATCATCACTTCTAACATCAACTTATCGATTTAATTCACTTATTCAGTTGATAGTGATAGTAGTGACCATGCAAATTAAATTGTTCATTGATCGACAACGTCACATCTGGTCGATGAATATTGACCTCCATTGCGCTAATTTTACTATCGAGTGAAATGTATTTCTCTGCTTTTCATTAAACATCGCGGAAAATTAGAACTTTCTACTCATGACTTATCGAAGCAATTAAAATGATATCGAGCTTGGTAATAAAAGTGAGTATCGCTAAATACTAAACAGTTGGGCTTTCGAGTTGATTGTATTTGTTTGTGCTTGTAGTTTTAATTATTTGAAATTGGAAACTGATGAGAATAGATCTTGGGTGTTTTATTATTGTCTATTCAGGTTTTTGATCGACATAGCTCAAATTCGGGGAATCAAATGGATAGGGTGTCATTAACCCCGGTCACTATTCATCTGAATCCATCCATGCCTGACATTGGATACTTAGGCCGTTTCCTCACTTGTGGTGGCGATGCGGGATCGGCATGCTCGGTACACGCGGTACCGAAAGCCTACCGAGCGCCTTTATTTCAATGAGTGTTTCCTGATTGGCTCGGCCCCTTCTCGCATCCGCGAATACGGAGGGAGCCAATCAGGAAACACTCACTGAAAAAAGGTGCTCGGTAAGCTTTCGGTACCATGTAGGTATATCGAGCATGCCGATCCCACTACGGTAGGCAAATTGTATAATATATAGTAAAAAAGTCTGCTGGTTCACACTTTCCCACATGGATTTTCTCGCTCACTGTGCGGCACGGAAAGAAATTGGAAACACACATCAAAGAACAAGGTCCAGTCGCCGCCGAGTGGGTCGTTGTGTAGTCATCGTACGGCGAAGAAAATGTACAATGTTTAACAGACAGACGCACGTTTGCACTTCCCAAAAGTAACCGCAGGTCATACACACAATATCGCCGACTGTACCGATTGAATGGAATTGTGTGCCGCAGTCACTTGCGACAAACCGTTGCCAAACCGACATACGGGGAGCATACGGCTGGGTACGGCTACGGCGTCCCGTCCCTAACTTGAAGGAATCAGTAGATTTTCATTTGAACCTTTTGGTCAGTACGCAAAAAAAGCAGGTTTTTGATCGGCGAACTTCCTTCTGAAACCTAAACTCGAGGCCTGCAACTGAAAAACAGACCTATAGTTCGATTGCAGACGACGGCTTGACGGATTAGTTTTTATTTCAAAAGCCTGACCACGGATCTTTCGTATTCCCTAAACTGCAGTCCTCGCCGGACTAACAATAAACGGACGATAGCGAACTATGAGTGGCAGGCCAATCGTCAGGCCATCGACTGTTTGTGTTCGTCTAGATTCGAGATTTTTGCTTGAAATTTTTTCCATCATTCCTGAATCTTCGGGTCGCGATCGGTGGCCGTGATCGTTCGGTCACCGCTCTACGAAACTAACTAGAGCTCGGAGATCAAATCTCGGCGCAATCAAAAACTGCCTGTGAGTACTAATATAACTCTCACAGTGCTCCGAGCTTGTCAGTATAAAGACGGCGCAGATAGGAGGTGCATGCTAGAAACTGCACTTCCGAAAAGTAGATATGCTATTGAAACGTCAACAAGGCATAGAAATGCTAGAGATGTTGACGCTCCCATGCCCCTAGAGGGGTCAAGGCAATTAGAGAGAGAGAGAAAAAGAGAGAGAATCTTCGGGGAAACTGTAGGTCAGTTGGCTTTTTTGCCTTACTGCTACAATAATAGAGTCCTAGCAAAATATATTAAAGATCAGCGTCTAAAGTGAGCGCTAACCTGTTTCATTATTTGTTCCTGGGGGCGACCGGTAGCTCAGTGCGTAGAGGCGTCAGCCTCATGTCTGATTATAGTGTCGCTACGGGTTCAAGTCCCGCCCACGGCGTTCGTGGCCATGGATGTTTGTGTTGTCTCCCCCCTGTGGTGCGGGGTTTTATAATAAGCCACAATATCTCCCGACTTGACTCAGGTAGGCGACTTAGTGTTTGCTCACGCGGGTTGTCTCGTAATCGGCTCGTCTGCGATTCTAACTACAATTCCCAAGCAAATGTATGGAGATGCTCACACGGGTCGTCCATTGGTCGGCACGTAAGCGAATCGATTTGCTTGGGAAATGGAGCTCGATTCGCAGAGGAGCCGATTACGAGACGATCCGTGTGAGCAAACACTAAATGAGAACAGGAGGTACATGCTGGTAACGTGCGTCGTCCGAAACGGACTTATGCCAACGAAACGTCAGCTAAGCCACATGGAATAGTATAGGTTAGAGGCTAGGGCAATCCTTTAATTGAATGTTGAGTCGAATTCCCAGTTTTCTACGCTAATGCTGACAGTATTGTTTGTTTGTCATCAGTGCACTTGCTAACAATTCCTTTTGCTTTCTTCTCACCTTCAGTGAATATTTCTGTTTCTTTTTTTCATTCCAAGACTTGTGGTAATCGTTTACAATTCTGTTTACTTTTTGCGGTTGTGTAGACCAGACAACTATTTCAAAACATTACAATCGTAAAACTTTGTTGACAATGATAAAGAGTTTATCTATCGTCAATTAAACTTGTGTATTTAAATTCCCAAAATCCCCTCGCGTCCAACAAGATTGAGTGAGTGTGTTGTAGAAATTGTGGAGGCTTGTCGGCCAAGAACGCGTTCGGCAGAAAGAGGCCACAAAGCGATGTCTTCGAGAACTTCTATAAACTGGCCAAACTGGGGCACACACCAGCTCTAACAACAATGCTAAAATATTATGATAGATAACGACAACGAGTGAGGTATTAGTGGATCTAATGTGTTTCGGTTGAAATCAAGATACTCATTAAGATAAGTGGGTAATCTAGTTGTTGAAGTGCAGTTCGACATCAATTAAGAAGAGTTAAGATTTTCTTGAACTACATACGATGCTGCTGCTAATGAAGCGCCCACTCGATTGTGAGTTCGTTGGGAATAGCTGGAGAATATTTTTAGACAGTGCAAGTTTCTCGACTACTAGTGTTTATTAATTTCTAAGGCTCTTCTCCTTTTCGAGATTCGAGGATAATTCTGCAGAGGTATCCTCCACTCTAAGTCTTCCAATATCTGTCTTTTTTCAATTCCTGGCGCGTTTATCTTCCGAGAGTTCTTGAAGGATATCCATTTAGGACCTATTGAAACTTGCCCTTAACAGTTATTGCCGAATTGGCAGGATTTCCCTTGGCTGCGAAATCCATTGTGGTTAATTTCCTCCGTAAACTGTCTGTCTACAATGCTTCATATAACAGAAGGTAGGACGCCTTATCTTTTTCTATTTCTCTCCCTTTCTCTCCATTTCTCTCCCTCTATTGCTCTCTTTCTCTCCTCTCTCTCTCCCAGGGAGAAAGGGACAATTCTCCCTGTCTCTCTTTCTCTGTGGGTAACTCTGCGTGACATTAGCTATGAAAGTACCATCCCCAATTTCACTGATAAACCCTTCTAGATGTAAGCACTTGTTTTACCTTGCCACCATACTTTTGATCCGAGCGCAAAATTTGTACAATCGACTGTGTTGAGCAGTCTCAGTGGATATTACGGATTAACACGCAAACTGCCTATTGCGGATCAAATCTCTCCTTACGAACCCTTACGACTCGAAAATAGTTTGTGACCCCCTTTATAGGCCGGTAGGATTTAAGGGTGGAGTGTACCCCAGAACGCAGATACCCTTAAAGAGTTTCAGAAGGTATGGGGTTTAATGCATAAGAATCCGCGTAGATCTAAGGTCTGACTTTCACAATTGATCAGGCCAGGAAATCTACTCAAGTGCCTTAAGTTTTTTTGACGCATTCGCCTTTGTTTCATCTAAATGTTATCGAAACATGTAAACTGTGCGGCGGCGGAAAAACACAATCCCCTTAGCTCAATAATCGCTCTGGAATTAAAATGAATTACAGTATTACTTTCATATCAATACAAATACATATAAGCACTATAATTTACTTATTATAATCAACGATGAAAAAAGTTGAGGATAGTGGTCTGTCTTTTCTTTACTTGCAAAACGTCTCTTTCAATTTGGCTCTTGATAGCATAGATGCTGCTTAGTACATCTTCGTTTCCAATTCCTGTTGCATAATTTCGAATAATTTGCAATGCTTGTAGCTTCCGATCTGGCAGGTTGGTTTTCTGTCTCCTCGTCTGAAGAAACATTCACACTCAATTCCAAATTCCCAAAATCTTCGATGTTCTCTGATTCAGTTAGTACGTTGGAATCGATATTTACATATTCTCTGGCTGACACATCTTCAACATAAGCTCTAAGAAGTAGAGGCAAAAGCTCATCAGCGTTAACATCATGATCGTCAACACTGACCAAATTCGTATTTTTTTAAGTACTTTTTAACGCACTCTGATGAAATTTTTGCAACAGCTGTTTGGCTCCAGTATATCGCATCCAGACAGCTAATTGATTTAGCCAAATCATGAACACTGTTGCAAGTATCCATTTTAGAAATAGGATGTGTAAGGATTTGCTTTCGATATAAAATCTTGAAATTTTGGATAATTCCTGCGTCTGATGGTTGACACACGCTAATCATGTTTGGCGGGAACAATGTTAACTTTATGTTCGTTAGAATCATCTTTGGATGTGAAGTGGCGTTATCAAGAAATAGGCAGATTTTGCGGCCTTTTGCATTTTTTCATTGAATTCAATAAGCCACTCCTCCATTATCGTAGATGTCATCCACGCCTTCTTATTTGATTTCCATGTGACTGGTAAGTTTCTTATGTCTATACGGCGGAAACAACGTGGTTTCTTGGCTTTACCGATAATCAAGGGTTTTTCAAAGGAGCCGTCGGCAAAGGCACACAAAAGAAGAGGTAGTCTTTCCTTCGAATGCTTTCCACCATAGCATTGTTCTCCATTCAGGTCGAGGTCTCGTCTACATTGGCAATGTCTTTTATATAATAGTCTTTTATCATTTGACCCACTTTCAATTTCCAATCATCTGCTTCAACTTGCGACACATATGTATCTTGATTCTCCGCAAATTTTAGTGAATGTAAGCGAGTGTCGTTTCCGGAAGCTCTCCAGCCATCCATTAGAGACTTTAAATGTATGGAGATTCAGTGAATTTGCTATATCTCCTGCCTTTTGCTGGAGGATTGGCCCCGAAATAGGCAGATTTTTTGCCCTAGCTGCAACAAACCAGGAGGTTTCAAACTCTTTCATTGATCTTATTTTGCAAGAAGACAATTCCGAGTTACACAGGTTCTTAATAACCAAAATATCGCAAGTTTGGTATTCCGGGTTCGCGTTAAACCGGTTTCAGCTTATACAGATTGAACTCACATGAAAATCATGAGTAAATGCTTGGGACCCTCGATTTTTTTCTGGGTAACCAGGTTTACGGCTTATAAAGGTTCCGGCTTAAACAGGTTTTACTGTACTCTTGTTTCTATATTATGCAATTGCAATTTGTAACTTTAAATTAAATCCGATTCCCTTCTTAATTTTGCAGCTTTCATCAGCACGACCGGCGGCCATCCCAAAGATGAATTTTCACGTCATTTTGTCATCAAGCCACAAGTGTTTCACGGAAGGCATAAGCGAGCGATTAGCAATACACTGGAAGAGGTAAGATTTCTGAAATTAAATAAATTGGTGACCACCGAAACCGCAGCCAATTGACATTGAGAGTCCGTGTTAACCTATTGCCCTATTATTCGTTTGACATTAATTTTGTGTTTACACATTTTGCTCCTTTCTTTTTGCAGCCGGGCGCTCATGCATCACACATTACCCTATCGTACGTGCACAGCGGCGAGAGTGTAATTGCAGACCTAAAACTTAATGAGGAACTTATTCCTCAGGGGCATTTTTTACGCTATCAAAATAAAAATGGTGGGATTGGTGAAAATGCCATGAAAACTTTTAATAAGACTGATATTAACCTTTGCCATTACCAAGTAAGTTGGTCATTTTATTTTCAATTTTCTATTTATGTACACAAATGTGTGTACACTGTAGATGTATCACACGTTCCGGTGATAGTTCAAATGTGAAGTTCTGGAAGGAGAAGTGTCTTTTTTTTTTTGCCTTTTTAATAACTGATAATTTTCTTTGTAATTTAAGGGTGCTATTAGAGGTAAGGCTAACTCACGTGTTGCCGTTTCCACCTGCAATGGAGGAATAAATGGACTTGTGTACGATGGCACTGAATCCTATTACATTTATTCTGATTCCGACGGGGAATTGGATAGTGATCATTATTTGTTCCGGTATGTATAGTATGATTTATGTTGTTAGTTTTATTGAAATTTGAATTGCACAAAATGAAGTTCTTAACAACTGCCAAGGTGTTCTAAAATCGTCCATTGGATTTTCTTTCATTTCTGAATGTTGTCCATTGCTGGTGTTAGTCCCTGATCGGAGCTAGTGTTGAAGGTTGTCGTGAGGTCGAAGGTTTGTAGGGATGGTCATGGAAATTGTCGGTGACTCCTAAGCAAGGGCGTGCTGGGTTCTAAATATCAACCGAGATTTTATAATAAGTGCCGCCCAAAATCTGTTTTTTTATTTTTCAATGTCGAACTTCTTTCACATGCTGCTGGCGTCATTGGCAGAGTCGGTAAAAACTTTGAATAAGATTTCACATTCCAAAGAATACATTCTATAATCTACTGTAAATTTATACACACACACGCAACACAACGATCACAATTTCGATGTGTTTGTTGTTAACGAAAGCTGATTCATCGTTCTCGCTGTTACAATATTCTACATCATAACTTTTTAATACTATAGTACATACTCTTGTTTGACTGTCATTGATTTTTTCTCTCGATTTTTGTGACAATGAATGATACCGACGGGCGAACGATAAGAGTTTATCCCAAACTTCTTCTACGTTTGTACGAATGTATGTATGTACTTACATATTTTGATCAAAAAGTCATTTGCCAAACCATCTTCGGTAATTTTTGCAAATCTTTTTAGATGGAAGCATTCCACGTTTTTATAAAATTCTTCATGTTTTTCGTTTTTCGACCGTCTTAAAAATGTTGTCAAGAATCACGTAATTAGTTACCTCGAAAATGTTTACACTGTCCATACAATTTTTACTTTTTGACGTTCGCTGAACAGGTAGTGCACCTTCAATGCAAGCATCAAAATCGCTTAACCCTTCGCTCATTACATTGACAAACTTTTTGGCGCATTCAAATACAGTCTGAAAACTTCCGACTCGTAAATTATTGTATGTATTTAGTTGTTCAAGCATCAAATTTATTTCGCAGAAAAAAATCATGGCTGTCAATATAATAGTTTCGATTTTCATGAATTGACTCAATAAACAAGCAGCTTCATACTTTATTTTTCCTTCAAACGTTTTGTCTTCTGAAATGAATTTTAAACCGGCAACTACGTGTAGAAAAACAGCTTTAGCCTGAATATCGCCAATTGTCGACGAAGAGTATGTATGTTCAAAGTGCCCAAATATTTTTTTTAATGCATCACTTCTAAAACTCGAACATGTATTGCCAATCAAACTTTAACTTTGGATTTGTTCTTTCATATTTGAGTATTCGTTTGTAAGAGCCTTTGAAAAGCACTGCAGATGATTGCAGCATACCGAGTTATAGTCATGGTATGATCCGCAAATTTAGCGGATCGGATCGGACCTGATCCGGTACAGCATATGAGCTAGGTCCGAAAACCTAGGGCGGCGGACCTACCCTATGTTTATGGAATGGATTAATCCCATTCACATTTGCAATGCGGCAAATCTAATTTTGACTTTTGATTCGCAATCAGCGACCTAAAAAACCCCAGTTTCTTCTCTAGCAAGACTGGCAGTGTTTTTGGAAAAAAAGTGTTGCCGTTCTGGACGCTCATTTCTTTTTACTTTTTTTGCAATTTTGACTTTAGATTCGCAATCAGCGATCCAAACAACGCCCTATTATTTTCTTCCGGCAAGATTGGCCGTGTTTTTAAAAAAGTGTTGCCGTTCTGGATGCCGCATTTTTTTTTCAATTTTGATTTCAGATTCGCGATCAGCGACCCATAACACCCCCTATCAGTTTTTTTCCAGCAAGCTTGGCCGTGATTACAAAAAAAAACTTACCATTCGGTGTTCCCCATTTTAATCTTGGAAATTTAGATTCAGATCTGCGACCAGCGACCCGAAAAAATCCCTACTTGTTGCAACAAGATTGAACGTAAATTTCCTACAAAAAATCAATAATTTCTAACCAATTAAATCAAATACATAATCTACGGACGGAGACCTACTCCTCATCTTCTGTTCTTCCCAAACCTGTGTATCTATCCAGACCTACTCCTTATCAATGTCTACTGTTCTTTCAAAATCTGCGCATGTACCCAGATCTGATCTTCTGTTCTTCTAATCCCATCAGGAATTAACTTCTTTTGGTCCGTTGTGTTACCACCAAAGTAACCTAATTAAACCCACGCACCAAACCAGCCTGTGCTGGTGATAAAGCGATAGAGCCGTATGTCACTCGCATTTTTAAGGCTGTCCAGATCTCCGAAAAACCAAGAACCAAGACATTTCTTCCGCCTCGCAGCCAAGGCCGGACAGTGACAGAGAAGATGCAGAACGCTCTCCTCCTCATCCATGTCCTCACAGCTCCTGCAATAGTTGTTATGAGGAAAACGGAGCCTCCAGGCGAGCTCACCAATAGGACAGTGTCCTGTAATAACCCCCACAACCATACCGATGTGCTTCCTATTCCTAGCAATGCGGCAGAGCGGCTGGGGTCAAGTTTCGTCCAAATCAACCTCGTCGTTTGGCACGTGTCGCCATTTAACCATCTTATATTTGCTCTGTCAATCGCAATGGCTTTAATTATAATTTTACACGATGCGATTGGCATTGACGTTAACAGCACCGGTAGTCCCCTCTCTACCCAGTTCATCCGCGACGCAGTTACCCACGAAGTCACTATGGCTCGGTATCCAACAAAGTGTAATGCTGAAAAAGCACCCATCTCTTTGAGGACCGAGCGACACTTTGTGATGATTTTAGATGTTGTCAGGACGGGTTCGAGCGCTCCAATTGCAGCCTGACTATCCGTATAAATCGTAATGTCTCTCGCGGTCACTACATGATTTCCTAGCCAGGTCAGAGCTTTGAAAATTGTCGCAACCTCCGCCTGCAAGACACTGCAGAAATCGGGAAGACGGAATGACAGGTTGATTCCCAGTCCCTCCGAATGGATACCGCCCCAACACTGCCATTTGTGTAGATGGCCATGGAGTCGGTGGTCGGAGAGATGTAATCAGTCTACACGGGAAGACTCAAATTATCCAGTACAGTTGAGTGCCCGCACCGCAGGTGCGCCACTGGCCAGTCTCACGAAGACGTAGAGCCGTGTTTGCCGCCAGTTGTTCACAGCAAATATCCAACGGGAGCAAGCCGAGCACCATCAGCCCGGCTGACGGAGTGGTTCTAAAAGCCCCCGTCATGGTCATCGCAGCTAGTGTTTGTACCTTAGTGTGACATTACACTTTGTGTTTTTCTGCAGGAAGAGCAATCCTGCAAAAAAACGCATTGTCGTTCAAGAAGAGAACCCTAAAATTACACATTGCGTCTTTCTGCGGGAAGAGCTTGTGAAAGAAATAAATAATATATATCCCAGTGAGGATATTGATGGTATTATTTTTGTAGCAATATAGTAGGTAAAAGTCGGGAGGCCGATACAATTTCAGCCAGTCCTCAATGGATGCACTGCATGAATTTCGTACTGGGTGCATGAGTTTCTAGTTTGTCGTTGAACCAAAAAACGGAAGGTGAAATGCGTTCCATATACCACCGTGTGTTCATCTTCTCATTGCGTTTTTTTGCGGGAGAAGTCTTCCCGCTGTGGTTGGACTTGCTGCTGCAAAACGATTCCTGCAAACTGCAGCATTGTCGTTACGCATAAGTGTAATGCGTTCCATCTAAATGTACACGTTCGTCTTCTTGGACGACAATGCATTTTTTTGCGGGATTGCTCTTCCTGCAGAAAAACGCAAAGTGTAATGTCACGCTTACTCAGTAATTTATGATAGGCCACTACTCGAAGTACTGGCCACCACACACTAATTCCGTACAGTAGTATGGGACGTACGACAGCCGTATATAACCAATATACAGCTTTAGGCTGCTAGCCCCAGTTATTATCTATGCCCCTATTACCCGAGTAGAGTGCGACAGTAGCTTCATTAACCCGTTCTTCGATGTTGGGCTTCCACCTGTTTCCTATCTAAAATAAAGCCAAGGAACTTAGCTTTGTTGGCGAAAATCAATTTAGTACCCTCCAGTAAAGAGTTTGCCCCCATTCTGTTAGAATGGTTAGGGCATTCTGCAATAACCCAATGAGGACATCAGGAAACTTACCTGTGACAGCGATGGCAACGTCATCTGCATACGCGATGACCTTACACTCAATTTCTTCCAGCCTCAGAAGCAGTTTGTTGATCCCTACGATCCAAAGGAGGGGAGACAATACCCCCCGGTGTCTTTCGGTCACCGCTCTACGATACTAATCTAGAGCTCGGAGTTCAAATCTCGGCGTGATCAAAAACTGCCTGTGGGTACTAATAGAACTCTCACAGTTCTCCGAGCTTGTTAGTATAAAGACAGCGCGTATAAGAGGTGCATGCTAACAACTGCAATTCCGAAAAGTAGATATGCTATCGAAACCTCAACAAGGCATAAAAATGCTAGAGATGTTGACGCGCCCATGTTCCTGGAGGAGTCAGGGCAATTAACACCCCCTCTTCCTGGTGGGACGTTGATCGTTTGGTCGCGCATACGAGCTTCTTCCCGCTTTCGGGATAAAAACCACCCGCACGTCCCTCCAGATACGAGGAACGTACACCAGCGTCAGACAGGCCGTCAGGATATACTCTACCCAAACAATGCTGAAAGTCCGCCGGAATGATGCCATCAGGCTCACCTGATTTAAAGGGTTCAAAGCTGGAGATCGATGTGCGACACGTAGAGAGTCCGCAGCAGCAGCCGAACTTCCAGGGAAATGTGTGTCATGCAGATACTCGATGGTTCCTTTACTTGAAGACGTCCATAATCCGTCCTCCTTTTGTAGAAAACTTGGCATAGATGGATTGCCTTGCCTTCCTAAGCCTAGAGGTCTCGCAGAACCCTTCGATACTTTCGCAGAAGCTCCTCCATGCATTTCGTTTGGCACACCTTAACTCTTTCTTGAAAGCGGTCATGTGTTTTTTGTAGCACTGCCAATCCGACTCCCGCCTTGAGACCTTAGCCTTATTGAAACTTTTCCTACACACAACCCTAAGTTCGGAGATTCTAGTACTCCACCAGGTTGGTTTTTTCCTACCCACATGTGAGGTATTCGGACACGATGTAGACACTGCCGTCTTCATCGCATCTGTCAGAGTGTTAACCATATCGTCTAGCTCCTGTTCATTCATAAAGAGCGTCACGATACTTAGGCTAATTTGTCCTTCTGCGATTAATAGTACGCTGAATTGCCTCAAAACGCTCAGCATTACAGATATACATAGGAAAGGGGCTTTTTTTTTCTGTTCTTCACTCCCATCCCAGGCCTGACTCCATGACGAACAAAATTTGCTGTGATAATTTTTCAAGTGCTACAACTCCCGACTGAACTACAACGACACCGACAGATAGAATTGTTCAGCCTGCTCATTTTTTTATTGCGGAGTAGGTCGACTTAATCCGGTGTACAAAGTAGGTCCAAAAGAGTAGGTTTGCGAATTGACAGCCATGATTAACCTTTACGCGTTCTGTGCACCTTGTGACGTTTTTCTTTCTAGTAAAAGATATTAAGAAACGACAAATTTAATAATATTTATGACCAGTACCAGTTCCCTTTAAAATTTACTCAACTCTTGTTATTTTTTCAGGAATTCTGATAAGTTATACAATGCTACATGCGGAGTGCGCTCAGACCGCAACCACGAACCAGAGGATTTTCTTCTGAGCAATACACCCAATCGAATTCTTCGTGTAAGTATTTAATTTATTTATTTAATCAGAAGTTAGTAAAATTATTCCCATTAAATCGGTTGATATGATGGGGGAAACTTTGCAAGTTGTGTAATTTTCCCCGAATTTCGATTGAATATTTATCGTCATAATAAAAAATTGCAAATACGTATAAATGTTGCTTATTGATTTTTTTACGGGACATGTTATACAGCTGTGACAATGTAAATATTTTTTAAACGAGTGAAATGCTTGTTTGCTTGTTTATACATATTGATATTGAGAATGGATCTTATCCCATTCCCATTTATCTCATGGTAATGGTTATGTTCTGAGAAGAGCTGATCTCAATCGCTCGACTCTCTCTCTCTCTCTCTTTCGCACTCACGTTTGCACAACATTTCACATCTCTGTCACTCACGGGATCAGTTCTTCTAAGAACCTGGCCAATAACACCTAAAACGATATTACGGGTTTAATACTAATGCCCAATTATTTTTAACAGGAAACAGGTGATGGTCGATACCTTCCCATTTTATAAAAACAGAACATGATAAGAATAAATAAAATTTATTCGCGAGTTCATAGTACTTTATTTACATGTCTCATTTTATTTACCGTTGCAGTATAAACGCTCATCAAAAACGGAAAATATCATTCGAGGTCCGTACAATGCGAATCGACACTCATCGTTTGTTGAACTTGTTATTGTTGTTGATAATAAAGTTTACAAAGGTCTGGGCGAAAATATGAAAAAAGTCCACAATCATTGCAAAGATATCGCCAACATTGTGAATGCGGTAAGTCGAGTGCGAGAGCAGGAAATATCTATGCATAAATAAAAGGGAAAAAAATCATATCAGTTATAGAGATAGATAAACTCTTTAATTTTTCTCATTTCTTGTCAATATTTTTCATCTTCAGCTTTATGTTCCGCTTAACATATTTGTTGCATTGGTTGGCGTCGTTGTTTGGAATGAATCCAACGAAATTGAATTATCGAGCGATGGAGACGATACGCTCAAGAAGTTTCTGCAATACAGACGAAATTCACTGCTATCGGTGCCGAACGATAATGCCCAGCTGCTGACGAAAGAACAATTCGATGGCGGTGTTGTTGGTAAGACAATGTTAAGTTATTATTTTTGTCTTCTTTGGTTAAAAATACGGCAATGTTTAGTCAGTACTACTAGAGTGAAAGTCCTTGTCAGCTCAGTCGCCATGTTCCGAATCAAAAAAGGATTTGTGTAGAACACGAGAATATTTTTCGGGGTGCAGTGAGGTGAAGGCTCTGTATAATACCCCCCCGCTTTTATTCCTAAACTACCCATCGACCGCAACTACTATCTCCCAGAATCGTGCATTGTCATTATTGAAGTATGGAATCATTAACAAAGCCCTATAACGATACCATCCAAAATTTCTTTGCCGATCGGACTCTGCACACAACCTCACTCCCCTGCCTTCACTAAAAGCACATATCAATTTTGTGTCAAAATTATCCTCACCCTATTCTGTCTATCCTATAAGTCATTTCATGGTTGTTAGCCATTCTATTTTGGTAAGGAAGAGAATAAAAATTACTGAAGAACAATATGTGCTTGACACAATTATGTTTCTGCAGATCACTATCTTCAGAAATAACATTGAAAACAGGACTCATTTGAATACCCTTCAGAGAAACATGTCGATTCTCTTGAACACTGCTCATTACAGAAAATCGTTCCAATCAAACAAGAGGCATCAGTTGCTTGATTGCTAAATTAGAAGTCAATGGTATGACAATTTGACCGTTTGTAGTAACAGAAAAAAATCCGGAGACAGTTATTCCTCGATTGTGTTTTGCTTCTGCCCATCATTCTAATCATCCACTAACCAGTTTATAACCTTACAGCCCCAAATTATAATTCACGAGTAGTGCACTCATGTTCAATGGATGACTGATGATACTGGAGCTTCCAAAGGTGCTAATTGAATGTCAATCAGAATGATATCAATAATTCCATTATATTAAAACCCACTTTAAGTACATTTGGCGATATATGATTGCAAAGTAGACGCAGCTACAACTAGATAGGGTCCCTGACGGGGACGAAATTACAACGCCAGAATTTACTTCGAGAATTTTCAACAAGACGGGAGGTTGAGTTTAATGAAAATATGGCTTCTAACCATTCATTGTGTTGCCCAGGGTTGACGCAATTATCGCCATGTCGAGTTGGGCTCGTCTTTCTTTTTTTCGATCTTTAATATTCCATACTCTATAACAGGCCCAAGAAAGGAAATTGAGTTTTGCTGGGACTGGAGGGATAAATTGGGGTTCAATAGGAAGAAAAATTAAAAAACGACAGACTATTTCTAGACGGAGCCTAAAAATATGCTGGCATTGAAGGGGCGCTCCGGTGCGTAGAACCGGCTGTCGTTGGAGCGGGATATTGTAAAATACATTGGAATTAATAATGTATGTCCATGCTCAACTTTCCTCAATTGGTGTCAAGGCCGCCCAAGGGGAAATTTTTCCTGACACGCAAATTGTTTTGTTTTGTTTGCCCGGTTCTCTTCCACACCGGCCGCGTAACAGAATGGAGGTGGATGCCTTGGTGCGTACACTAACGGATGCACTTAACAAAGCATCGACTAAATCGTGTCCTGTCATAAGACAAAGAGGTAAGAAAAAACCTGCTTGGTGGAATCCTTTGATAACAGAACTTAGGATCTCATGCAGAAAGTCCTTTAACATGGCTAAATCCTCCAAGCTTGATTTTGATTGGGCCTCATACAGGAAGTCTCTTGGCTTATATAACAAGGAACTGAGACGGGCGAAACGAAATTCATGGAAACTTTTTTGTGAACGCATCGAGGAGTCGAGTGAGGCGTCCAGGCTTCGCAAAATTCTTTCTACCAATCCATCTGCATCCAGTTACCTACTGAAGCAAGATGGGTCGTGGACAACCTCCAGCAAGGAATCCATTGAGGTACTGCTAGACACGCATTTCCCAGGTAGCTCACCTTATGTATCGAATGTGTATTCACCGACTACGGGTAATAGTTCATTCGATGCTAATAACATTATATCTAGGGAAAAAATTATCTGGTCTTTATCCAGCTTGGAACCTTACAAGTCCGCGTGCCCGGATGGGATAATTCCGGCCGATCTGCAACAATCATCGGATATTCTGGCTCCATGGATCGAGACTATTTTGAGGGCCTGCTTCGAGCTGGTGTATATTCCTAAATTATGGACTGAGGTGAAGGTGGTATTCATCCCAAAAGCGGGTAGGACCTCACATGTACGTCCAAATGATCTAAGACCAATCAGCCTATCGTCAGTTTTTTTAAAGGTACTGGAGAGGCTCTTAGACATTCACCTGCGTAATAGTATTCCATCGAACCTTCTGTCTACCTCTCAACATGCCTACCTCAAGGGCAAATCAGTAGATTCAGCTTTACACTCTATTGTGAGCTATATCGAGAAATCTTTGGGCAATAAAGAATACACCGTGGTTATTCTCCTTGATATCGAAGGGGCCTTCAACAATGTTAAACACAGAGCTATCACTGATACACTCTCTAGTCTTGGAGTTGGAGATTCCCTTTGCACGCTCATTAACCTGATGTTAACATCTAGGGTTATACACACGTGCTTAGGAGCGTCGTCCGAACGTAGACTAGTGCGAAGAGGTACTCCGCAAGGTGGAGTGCTCTCTACCCTTCTCTGGAACTTAGCTGTCAATAGACTGCTTTTAGACCTGGAGGGGCTGGGTTGTATGGTGTGTGCTTATTGCCATCGCAATATCGGGAAAATTTCCTTGTGTTCTTTATGAGGTACGCAGAATGCCCTCTCACTTCTAACCACTTGGGCTGATAACTGCGGTTTAAATATCAATCCGAACAAAACTGAGCTTGTCCTCTTTACAAGAAGCATATTATACCTCGGTTTGAGCCTCCTGTGTTGAAGGGGACGAGCCTGGTTGTTGCGGATAAGGCAAAATTTCTAGGACTCATTTTGGACAAAAAATTATCTTGGAGGTCGAATATACAGGAGAGGCTGGACAAGGCTACTGTTGCACTCTACTCTTGTAAGAGGGCTATAGGTAAAAGCTAGGGCCTTCAACCTAAAATATTGCACTGGCTCTATGTAGCTGTTTTGCGCCCCATACTTACGTTTGGGGTTGTGGTTTGGTGGACTGCTTTGGGTATAGAGGCTAATCGGAGTTTGCTGGGAAAGGTGCAAAGATTGGCCAGCATCGCTATAACTGGGGCTCTTAGCACTACTCCTTCTGCGGCCCTGTACATGCTGCTCAACCTACTCCCTCTTGACACGTTTGGAGAACAGATGGCCGCATGTACGGCCATTCGACTACGTGATAGTGGTCATTGGCTTGCTTCAAACTCTGGGCACGCTGCTGTTCTCAACAACCCAATTATTCCGGCAACGACTGACTATACGGCTCCAAAATATGCCCTTGATAAGAACTTTGTCAGTCTGATACCATCACGCAGTCAATGGGAAGGGAACGTAATTCCACTACATAAGTCATTAGAAATATACACAGATGGATCTAAAACGGACGAGGGAGTAGGCGCTGGAATTTTTTGTGATGGGCTGAACCTATGCCTCTCTTTCAATCTCCCCAATTACTGTAGTGTTTTTCAGGCGGAGATTACGGCGATTACAGAAGCCCTGTACTGGTTGGGGCGTCATGTAATATCAGTTAGAGATTTAACAATTTTTACAGACAGCCAACCTGTAATTAAATCTCTCGAACGGGGTTTGATTACGTCAAGGAGTATCGCGGAATGTCGCTCTCTGCTTATATTACGTTTACACTATCCCCAGATTACTTCATCTGCAGCGTAATCTGGGTGTGGTGAGTTCAAAATTGTATGTATTTGACAGTCGCAGATTATCTCAGCTGGCGCAGATGAAGTAATCTGGGGATAGTGTAAACGTAATATTACGGAGATGAGTGAGTTTTTTACCATTTTCTTATGCTGGATTCCGGGCCACAGTGGTTTCGCTGGTAATTGCAAGGCAGACGAACTTGCCAGGCAGGGTACAACTTACTTAGCTGGTGAAATTCGTCGTAATATCTACATGCCTATCGCTGCCTGCAAACTAGCTATTAAAACCGAAGCAATTATCAAAACCAACTCTAAATGGTTAAATGGAAGCACATGTCTTTCAACAAAGTCGCTGTGGCCCACATTGGATTCTAGCCGATCAGCTAAATTGCTGTCACTCGGAAGGCAACATATCAGAGCGGCGGTGGGAGTCATCACTGGGCATTGTGTGATTGGTGAGCACGCCAGGAGGCTTCGCCATCCCTACAATGACTTCTGTAGAAGCTGCGGTGACGAGGAGGAGGAGGAGTTCGTTTTTCATTTTCTATGGACCTACCCTGCTATGTCAATAAGGAGAAGGACTTTTCTGGGATCCTACTTCTTCGCTGAATTGGACGACTTGGCTAATGTTGATATTGGCAAGCTCCATCGTTTCATTTACAGTTCTGGCTGGTTTAATGATTAGGATGGTCGGGTGTTGAATCCCCGGTGGTAATACAACGGACCCTGCTGCGGTCCATGTGTGCTGTGTTAAGCACCGCAGCCCTTTAACCTAACCTAACCTTGCCCGGTTTTTAGCGAAGCGAGTTGGGGATTTGTTAAGAACGAACTAAAATAGGGTCAGGAATAGATGCAATCTCCTAATAAGCCACTCGAGTGTAAAGGGTTCATTTAAAATAGTGGCCATGATATCAGATTGAAGTCGTACGAGATTTATTAACATACATATTCCCTGCGAGGCTGTTGCAGAGACTTTTTTGGCATTCCTTTTCCCCGCAATCAATTTCCTAATCTAATCTGACATTATTGAGCCGTTAGAGTTAACTGGGGAGTTGTTTAGCACGAAAATGGCTAGCAACAATAATTCTGTTGTCAGACTGAAGGCTTACGTGATTTTCTCAAGACAATCACGTGTGAAATCTTAATTACGATGGACTTAAAATCGTTCCTGTGGCAGCTGGTTCTTCGTACCGGAACGACCCGTTTGTCAATGGCCAAGAACTGTTAAACCCCCTCGATGCAAGAAGAACTGCCGTATTCGAAGCATCGCTACGTTACCACAACAACAACAACATGGACTTAAGATCGTGAATTGAAAGTTCTAGTGTGTGGCTAAAATGAGATTTTCATCAGATCGGGCCGTTAGAAGCCCGAATTGGAGATCTGGTCATGAGATTTTCCATCAGTCAGACCATGAGATCTGCCATCAGTCCGCTCAAAGTCACGTCGGGGCACTGAAACAATGCGTAGCAAAATAGTGCGTATGCACATTTTCGGTTTGAAATCGAAATGGTCCATTGAAGAGAAAACGAAATAATGCATAAAGTACACACGCATTTTTTACGCGATTGGCAATAAGAGTCACTAGCGCGGTTTTATAGTTTTCCTTGAAACTTTTATGCACTTTTTCGCTACGTACTTTATTTTGTGGCGCCTGTCACAATATAGTTATGAGTACATATTTCCTAAAACGTAGAAGGCAGATTTCATGTGCGGATTGATGGCTGATCTTAAGACTGGACTGACTGCAAAACTGTTAGTGTGTGGCCAGTTAAGATCATCATCAGATCTGAACGCAAGATATTCTGTGAGTGGCGGTTTGAGATCTGGGACTGCAGATTTTTCCATCAGTCCTGGATCTTAAGGCATTAACGTAAGTGAGTGGGCTCCTTAACAGTCTCACCACATAGAGGTACTGTGAGGAATTGCCTGCGAGAGTAGCAAGTATTCATCATTAGTTACCACCTTCCTGGTGGATTGATTGACCTCATCAAAAAAGAAAATTCATCTACCAAATATTTATTATTTATTTAAATATTTTTTCCTAAATACAATTTTTATGATTAATTAAATTCTTTATAATTTCCCGTTTTCCATCTTAATTCACAGGCAAAGCATTGAAGGGTCCAATCTGCACCTACGAATATTCCGGCGGCGTATCAATGGAGCACAGTCAAATAACCGCAATCGTAGCCACCACAGTGGCCCACGAAATGGGTCACAATTTCGGCATGGAACACGATTCGGCCGATTGTAAATGCGATGAAGAGAAATGCATAATGTCCGCTTCGAGCACGTCGCTAGTTCCGCATCATTGGAGCTCGTGCAGCATAGACCAATTGAACGTGGCGTTTTCGCACGGCATGAACTACTGTTTGCGCAACAAACCGGCACAACTATTCGAATCGCCCCAGTGCGGCAACGGATTCGTCGAACCGGGCGAACAATGTGATTGTGGATTGCCCGAATACTGTGAGAACAGCTGCTGCGATCCGAATACGTGCATGTTGCACGGAAATGCCTCGTGTGCGACCGGAGAATGTTGTGACTTGACAACTTGCCGGCCGAAAAGTCCCGGCACGGAATGTCGCTCGGCCGAGGGTGAGTGCGATTTACCCGAATATTGTACGGGCGAATCGGAATTTTGCCCGTCCGATGTTTATAAACGTGACACCGAGGTGTGTGATAATGGGCACGCCTATTGCTATAAGGGTTCGTGCCGGTCGCGAACGAATCAATGCAAAATCCTATGGGGACCGTCGGGTGAATCATCGGATCATTGCTACGGGAAAAATGTGGAAGGCAATCGACATGGTACCTGTCGCTATGATCGGTTGAAGAACGAATATCAGCCATGCGAGAAGGAGGATGTGCTTTGCGGCATGTTGCACTGCAAGCATTTGAACGAGCGACTGGAGTTCGGGATGGAATCGGTTGCGATATTGTCGCATAGTTTTATGAATCACGAAGGAACGATCATTCCGTGTCGAACGGCCATAGTTGATTTGGGATTGCAGTCGCCGGATCCTGGCCTGGCACCGAATGGAGCCAAGTGTGGGACGAATAAGATGTGCGTGAATCAAAAGTGTGTTGCGATCGAGGCGCTGCAAAGAAAGGGAATCGGTCCGAGGTGTCCGAATGATTGTAATGGACAAGGAGTGTGCAATAGCGAGGGTCACTGCCACTGTAATCTGGGGTACGCATATCCGGACTGCTCGAATCCAGGACAGGGCGGCTCGGTTGACAGCGGACCGGCGAGCAATCCAAATGGTAAGATACGCCAGTCTCGTGGACCAGAGTCAGTTGTAGTAATGTTTTTTTTCCGTTGCAGGTCGAATTGTCTTCACACGCGCCATGTACATCATCTTCCTGGGCTGCGTACCGTGCATAGCAATCATATCGTTCCTCACCTACTACTGGAAACAAAATCACCCGCTACAGTTCCGTAAAGCAACCAACGTGTACGTAGAAAATGATAAGTTTACATGCACTGCCAAAGAGAAACCTGTCATAAGTGATGTTAAATTAATATCTAGCACTAATCAACATGTATTTAATAGCACTGAATTAATCCTAGATCCTAATAGGTTGGTCTAATCCATCTTCTTCCACCTCTTTTCTGGTCTCTATCATTGTCACTAGATTTCTGTGTTCTGCCGTAGAATGTAACGTTTTGTGTGTGTGTTTGGTTTTAATTTTTAATTTGGGGGATGTTTGTTATGTAATCTGATTGCGAAGTAGTAGAGGTAGTTCGTTTAATGTGCATGATGTTTTGTAATGAACTGTAAACCGTGCAGACGGGACTAAGTCGTGGCCTGTCCAGCGGTCGCTTCTTTTGTCGTCTGCACTGGTACGTCTTCCCGTAGCATGTTCTTTTACCATACCCAAATGTGTGTTCATTTTATCGTAAATTTTATTATAGATCATTCGTGATATAACATTTCGTTAAAAAATAGCGAAACGAATATAATTTGGTGTCATTTATTATTTTGGCTGTTTCTTTTTTCGTCTATCATTCATCCGTTCTTGTATTTCTTCCTGGCTAGAGCGCATTCATAAAAAGACTTGCTGTATTATTTGTTGTTGCTCTTTGTCGATCTGCATGCGAACAAGTGCTGGCTACGCGTAGTTCCGACTACTTTCAAACTAAAAATCCCTTTACTTCTATTCTTCCCCATTTCAGTACAAAAGTTACTCTGAAAAAGAGCCCACCATCGCAAGGAATGCCACCATCCAATCCAAGCACGGAGGACATGAATTCCGCACTACTTAAAACCCAAAACGACGACAAATCCTTACAAAATTCCATGTTTGGCAAATTCAAAGGATTCACACTGAAACCGTTGCCCAACGCAACGACCAACATGACAAATAACGTGGGCGCTAAAGTGGCTCTAGTTCATCCGGTGGCAAAGACGCCTGACACCATCGCCCCGACACCACCATCGTGTCCGGTTCCAATTCGTGCCGCACCGCCCGTTCCCAAGCGTCCGCTCACCATCGTCGAAAATGAGGAGGAAAATTTGGTGAAACCATTGAACTCGATGAAAATGGTCGTCGCGCCGCCGCCGGCACTGCCACCTCCTAATGCCAGCTTCCAAAGTGCTCGCCCGTTGATCTCAGAGCCGGTCCTAAAAACGTCCACGTGCACGGCCAAAGAGCTGGAATCGGTAAAACAAACTGGACCTATGACACGCCCATTGGTTGCTACTCAAAAAATTGCACCACAGGTCAAGTTCCAGGAGCCCGAGATGAACAAGGATTCGAAAGAGGGCACGATCAAGCGGATCGCGTCGTTTCTGAAGAACGACAAAAAGCCCAACAACACGGCTCTGGCCGCCAAGCAATCGTTCAAAGCGAAACCGATCATAAATCGGGAGAAATTGAAGGATATTCAAATTTCATCGCCCATTCCCATTGTCGACGGCGATTTAAATGAACAAACGAATATTGTTCAGCGAACACAAAGTATGCGGGATCCAGCGTCGTTTGACCGAAAGGCGAATGTGCAGACGTTCGGTTCAATGCGTCAGCCGGGCGCTGCAAGGCCCAAGAGTGTGGTTGGATTGCGACCGAAGAGTCCTCCGCCACGGCCACCCGTACCGCCTATAGTAACCGGTCCCGGGAAGCCGCCTTCAAATTACTTGAAGAGGCCTGTGACTGAGATCCATGACGTGTCGTCGAGTGAATCGGATAACATATACGCTGAGGTGGACGAGTATCCACATTCAGGGCCCAACGACAGGTCCAATGTTGTGGCGGACAGCGACGATAGTATGGGACTGCTCAGTGAGATTGTCAACGAGATGGAGAAGAAAAACGGACAGACAATATATTCGAACACTGTGACCAGTTTGCCGGAAACCAGTCCCACGTTCAATGTCATTCAGATAGGTGAAAATGTCCGGACGCCGGTTGCCCGGGTGGCACCCAGCATCCCCGAATCGTTGGTCTCGAAAACGAAGCCCAACACGTTCAGTAGCTTTAAGGCGGATCGACCGCCAACTACACTCAAATCGAGAGATACTTTATCCAGTGCTAAAACCAAACCTGATTCAACTCACCCCGCAACGAATAAGCCGTCGGCGCCGGCATCCAATCAAGGGCCACAATTAGTCAATAAACCCTCCACGAAGAAAACAATTTCGTCCACGACAAAGCCCGTAACTAAAACGGCCGATACGACGTCCTCATCGTCGTCCTCGCCATCAGCAGCAGCAGCATCCGTTCCTGCCGGCAAGAAAAACTTAGTCTCGCAACGAGCCGAATTGTGGGAGAGCAATTCAAAAGGAAAAGTAGGCAATAAAGTTAGCAATAGTACTAGCAGTAGCAATAGTAATAGTCATAAATCGTCTAGTGCCGACAAAACATCATCAACGTCCACGGCATCAGACCCTAGTAAAAGTAGCAGTGGCAGTGGCGCTGGTGGTAGTGGAGGTGGCACAAAGTCGGCCACCATAAATAAGCGAGTCAAAAGTTTCACAACGTCCGCCGCTGCACCCGCATCATCATCCAAGTCGTCCTCGTCGTCGGCTGCGGCGTCAGCAAAACCACATACCTCGTTAAATAAACGAAAAGTCGGCGATTCACAGTCGTCCAATGTTTCGGCATCGGTTAATAGGTTCGAACTGAAAAACAATAAATTAGATAATGCAACAAATGTTCGCTTTGCAACAAACACTAGCAATAATTCGTCCGCCGCGTCGTCGTCGTCGAGTTCTAAGCCAAATAATTCCGCTTCTGCGTAACTCCTGTATTTTCGTTTTAGGGTCCTGTTTTATATGTTAATGTTAGTTAACGGAATTCTTAAAAGACTATATATAATGATATATATATTATATGGATGATACGATTGATAATGATGATGATAATTATATATTTTATTGTTAAACGAATTGTGTACATACATAGACTAAATAAAATGTAAAATGTAAATTTAACACTCCCCCTACATATATTTATATTTCATACACACGTAAATAAAAGAGTTTTTTTTTGGTTTTGTCCAAAACTAGCACAATCTTATGAGATTATTTACCAAGTGCTTTATTGTCCTTTTATGTTTATATTGCGTTTTTATTCGTAATAAAGTCGAATGTATCGAACGTGCACTTTGTTTGAATTGGAAAGTGAAGGCTTGAGGGAGTGGGAATTGTGATGATTTGAGGAAAATTTGCCATAGACATCCAGGACTAGACATAGAATCATGATCATAAGTTCAATGGTATACCACTGAGTACAGCTGTTTTCGGCAAATGCATTACTGTTTTCATCATCATCATCGTGGCGCGACAGCCCGACGTCGGGCCTTGGCCGCCTGGATTGATGTCCTCGAATCATCTCAGTCACGTGACAGCGTCCTCCAATCTTGGAAGCCCAGTAGTTGCGCGGCGTCCGCATATACTGAGCTCTACCAACGAGCTTTCGGTCATCCTCGCAATATCGCTCCGTCGACTCGCTGTCCGTTCACCACTCTCCTTGGCATGCGATCATCGTCCATTCGTTGTACATGCCCTGCCCATTGAAGTCGTAGTTTGACGATTTTCCAAACTTCCAGCTTATCGTACAGTTCATACAACTCATGTAACGGATGCGCCATTCATCTCGATCGCAAAGAGCCCCGAAAATTCACCGCAGAACCTTGCGTTCGAATGTGTATAGCATTTTTCCGGAGGCTCGAGTTAAGGTTCATGTTTCGTAGCCATAACATAGCACTGGTTGTATGATGGTTTTGTACACGCGGAGCTTCGTGTTTCTGTGCACATGCTTCGATTTCATTATGGGGAGAACCGAGAAAAAGGTCTTATTAGCTAGCTGTATCCGTCGCTTGATTTCGTCAGTTTCATTGGCGTCCTTTGACAAGTTGCAACCCAGATATATGAAGTTCACATACTCGATGGTGAGGTCCCCCACATGAATGCTCGATTGTGTAGGCGTCCTTGTCCTCGATTGTATCATTATTTTAGGGTTGATAGCCGTTCTTAATTGTACTCGTATTTACCAGTTTGTACGCTTGTCTGATGTTCCTATTAACTTAGTTTTCGTTAATATTCAGCAACTGCATGCAAGTATTTACGTTTCTTACCTCTAATTAGTCTATTCGATGTTCGCCGTAGCTCGTCATATTTTTCTCTTTTGGCTCTGGTTGCTCGTTGAATCCATTGTCTATGGGCCTCATTTTTCGCGTCAAATGAATTTTTGCATTCTTTGTCGAATCAGTCATTTCGCGCTCGCCGAGCTTTATATCCCACGACCTTCTCTGCGACCTCTTTGATGGTATCCTTGAGTTCTTCCCAGAACGCATGGACGCCTGTGTTGCTGGTGTTGTGTAGCATAGGGGATAGTTTTTCCTCAAGGGCGGTAGTATACGCCACCGCTGGAGCATCGCTCAGAAGCTTATCAACCGCAAAGATTTTGGGAGGGCTGATTCTTGACTGGTGCACTGAGGAAATTCTACATCTGTAGATCGTCTTCACCAAGTGATGATCTGAGTCGCAGTTTGTTCCTCGATAGGAGCGGACGTCCATCACACTGGACGCCCATCTCCTGCAAATGAGGACGTGGTCAATTTGGTTGACGGTATGTGCGCCTGGAGATTTTCTGGTCTGCTTGTGAATGCGTCGATGCGGGAAACACGTAGAACTTACGACCAGATTCCTGCTGCAGGCGAAGTAGATAAGTCGCTGGCCATTTTCGTTACTTTTTCATGGAGACTGTGACCTCCAGTGGTCCCCCGGTGCCAACTTTCGCGTTAAAGTTTCCCAGCAGCAGTTTGACGTCGTTTGTTGGAAGTCAATCGAAATGAGTCTCAACGCGGGCGTAGAACTCGTCTTTTACTGCGTCCTCTTTAACTTCAGTGGGGGCATGCACATTGATGCGCCAGAGATTGAAGAATCGAGTTTTAATGCGAATCGCGCACAGCCGTTCATGTATGGGTTTGAAGTCAGTCATGTGCGGCTTGAGGTGATTATTCACTATAAAGGCTGCTCCAAACACCTTGTGACCGGATGATTTGCCACTTCTAAGAATTGTGTTCGATTTTTTGTCATTGATCTCGCTGTCAAGCCAATTTGTTTCCCGGACTGCAGTAATGCTCAATTTGAACTTTTCGACCTGTTGAAGGAGGGCCTTCTCGGCCCCCGGTTTGTTCAGGGAGCGTGCATTCCAGGATCCACAAGAAATAATCCGTTAGTCGTTCGCGTGGTCGTCGTTGTTGATCCGTCCAATCTGAGGCTTTTGTTCCAGGTTTCTTGACGTGGAGTGGTTTTTACAAGGACAAGTTGTCAGTACATCGCTTAACCCCATTCAGGAGATGGCCTCGAAGACAGCTGCTTTAGATGGTTTATTAAACGTGCTGGAGTTCACACAGGCTGCAGGTTGTTGCAGGTCAAACTACGCAAGTCATTCTATCCTACTAAACATTTGACGCTTAGGTGTTGGTCAGCCATTCAGGCTACAGCTATCTGCCTTTTTCCAAACTGTCTTATCGCTAGGACTTGGCCGTCAGCGGTGAGGAGGACTATGGGAAAGGTGTTTTGCCCTCCAAATAAAGTCTGATAAATTAGAAGAGACTTTTCCAAATATTGAAGCTGCCACACGAGTATTTCTTTGCTTAATGGCTGCCAATTGTAGTAGAGAGCGCCCATTTTTACGGTTAAAGAGAATAAAAAAATGAATTACGAACAACATTGTTACAAGAACGACTAAGTAATTTGCCAATTAGTGCATTGAAAGTGATATACTTCAAAAAATAGATTATAGATATAATAGCCGCCATACTCTATACGATCCGTCGTCCGATCGATCGGCCGATGGATCGCCACAAAATATCTGCCGATCCCCATTGCACACAGACTGTACGATTTTCATGCGATGTGATAATGAAGGACAATTGAAAAAATAGGCTTCACTCCCAACACAACCTAGATTAATTTGTGTTAACTATTTGGATTTATGTGGTATTTTCGTATACTAAAATACATATTTGATATTTCAGTTGCAGAGCCGTTTAAATCATTAGAATACTTCAAATTTCATCATTTAATAATTTGATAATTTGACATTCACTTGCGATAATCACATACACCATCCAATCGATTGTCGCCGACGGATCGCACGAAAATCGCGCTAAAATATCGGCAGATAAAAATTGATCGGCCGATCAGTGCGATATGCACATACATAGGCTGATCCGTCGGCCGATTTCGACATCGGCCGATGGATTGGCCGATTGATCGCTGCGTGTATAGTACATTTAATAGAAGATTTTGCACAACAGAATACCGAAAAGAAACCATTGTCGAAATCGTAACCTATTCAAACCAGCAGCATACTTATAACTTATCTAAGGCGGCTATTACACTATAAAAGTTCTTTAACAAAAACTTTTTATGAAAGATATTTTAAAAGAGCTTTTATGAATAATATTAGCCGCCTAAGGGAAAACGTGCGGGAGCTTGTCAGAGAAGTAGGTACTTGAAACAAGCAATGTTCATGTCGCAAATCTTTTCTGAGGCGGCTATTACATTATAAAAGTTCTGTTAAAATATCTTTTATAGACGCTATTTGTAAAAGAACTTATAGTGTTATAGCCGCCTTATTAATAACATATGTATATTTGATTTGTACCAATTAACCATAACAAATACGAGTATAAGATTATAGCAGAAAAACGTTTTTGCAATTAACTTTTTTTACTTTCCAACAGGGCTCCAAATTCTTGTGTGCCCAAGGGCCCCGGCATGGCCTAAGACGGGGCTGGGTGAAGGGTCAGTATCTTACCCCCGCCCGTTTATATTCCTGAGCTACCCATCGACCGCGACTACTATACACAATATGGAATGAATGAATGAATGGAAATATGGAATCACTTAAAAGGCCATATTACGATACCATCTAAATTTTCTTTGCTGATTGCACTCTGCACGCAACCTCACTCCTCTGTCTTAATCAAAAGCACATATCAATTTTGTGTAGAAATCATCCTGACCCTATTCTATCTATCCTATAAGTCATTACATGGTTGTTAAGCCATTCTATTTTGCCCTTTTCTAAGGCCACAATACACGATAATAGGTGCGATTTTTTCAAGATCCATACAGAGCAGAGCCGGTTATGACCACACAATTACACTAACAATTTTATCTGAGCTGCTCTGGATAAAACGTCAGTGCAAGAATGCTCCGTTAAGTAGTCTGCGTTTTGAAATGCAGGCGGTACAGGTGTCGAAGTTTTCGAACAGTTTACAGTTTCGGAAGCACATAACGTTCATCCTGTCAATAATGTAATTATTTGGAATAGTAAACATAGAAAATAATTTTGCTGCCTAAAGGAAATTTGTCCGATTGTATATGAACTTAGGATTTAAGTTTTCTCTTGAAATTTGAGTTGACATTTGAATTCTAACTAAACCAAGACACACTCCCCAGTGTTCGCTACCCCAACTTGCTCTCGTTTTTTGCCACTTAACCAGCTCTACTCTACTCTGCTCTGTACGAAAAAAAACGCAGCAAGAAATAGCACACAATTTTTTAGAAGTTTATTGATTGGTTTCTTCACTGGTCTTTCTTAAAGTTATTAATCCTTTATTTTTCACTTATCCAGCGTATTTATACAATTCGATTAGTTATTTGTCGACGTTGCGCCCTTTGTGGGCATTATCAAGACTTCTTCTTCTTTTAAACTTAATATATAATAATATAATAATAATAATAATTAGACAAAACAATATAAAACTATCTTTCGGTTTTACAAATTAAAAAACTCAAGTCTGTTTTTGTAGGTCACAAATTTAACATTAGTCACCTACACCTTGTCTATCCCTATGCTACACAACATCAGCAACACAGGCGTCTATGGGTTCTGGGAAGAACTCAAGGGTACCATCAGGGATGTCGCAGAGAAGGTGGTGGGATATAAAGCCCGGCGAGTGCGAAATGGTATCAACATACGATGGGCCTCTTATTTTGAAGAGCTTCTGAACCTACTATCTAATATCCCCACAAAAGAAGCTCTCGACGATATTGTTGATTTAGGCCCACCCATACAATCCCCGGCAGTAGAGGAAGTTGATCTCACGTTGCGGTCACTAAAACGGAATAAAGGTCGATGCAGACACATCAGTCACGTCACAGTTCAGTCAACCTTCCGAATCATAACCGTCGCCGTCAAGTCACAGTCAAAATAGCGGCTGTATTCACATATAGCCGTCAGAGTATTCAGACCGTAGTCAGTCATTTTTTGTGTATGCTCTCGAGTGTACCTAGATTTACCATCTATTTTTATTTCATTTCCAATTTGCTTCCATATCCTGTTTTTATTTGCTATATCCATATATTTATTATGCGATAAACCGTACAGAACGGGGTAATTTCGAACCAACTCGATTAATTTTTCGTCGTCGCCCATGTTCACTTTCTAAACTGACGTCCGTCAAACACAAAAAATATCGTTGGGAAGAAATGTGAATTTGACTGTTCGGTGACGGAAGCGCGACTGACGGTTCGGATTCGTGACTGCGCCGGTTCAGTGTAGACAGCGCCACTTGACTTTCAAGAAACGATATTTTTTGTGACTGATACCGGACGGTTCTGACGGAACTGTGACGTGACGTGACTGATGTGTGTGAATCGACCTTAAAGCTTCGGACCCTGACAAAATTCCAGCTGTACTGCTAAAAATCTATGGAACGGGTCTAGTTAAGGCCATACATC
Organism: Chloromyia formosa; assembly: GCA_964017055.1. Lineage (NCBI taxonomy): Eukaryota > Metazoa > Arthropoda > Insecta > Diptera > Stratiomyidae > Chloromyia > Chloromyia formosa. The sequence continues at coordinate 29,215,054 of OZ024813.1, read as the reverse complement.
AATTACTCTAGCCAACATGAGAGGTCGGGGTGATCCCAGACGATTGGCGCAGAAGCATCATCTGTCCAATTCACAAAGAGGGAGATAAACTGCGGTGTGAAAATTACAGAGGCATATCACTACCTATAGTCTGTATGTCTTATAAATTATTGATGAAAATTCTGGAAGGAAAATAGAATAAAACCGTACGCAGAACGAATCATTGGCAAATATCAAGGCGGTTTCAGACCTGGTCGCTCCACCACCGATAAGCTCTTTACGGTCAAACTGATAGTCCAGAAGTGCTGGGAATACAACGTAGACGTATACCAAATCTTTGTCGACTTCAAGCAGGCATACGTCAGTATCGATCGTGGTGTACTGTCCAACATCCTGCTGCAATTTGGCATACCGGTAAAATTAGTGCGACTGTATCAGTGTGTGGTAGACAGCACTCAGAGTAGCGGCCTACTGTGGTATGTTGGGGAAGGTACAAAGGCTGGATGCGTTGGCCACGATGGGGGCTTTTAGAACCACTCCGTCCGCCGGACTGGACGTGATTCTAGGCTTGTTCCCATTGGATATTCTTGGCGAACAACTGGCAGCAAACTCGGCCTTCGCGAGACGGGCCAGTGGCGTACGCTGAGTTCGGAACTTCTTCAGCCTAATTCCGTTGAGGAGTCTATGGACGAGGGATATGCCGTTAACAAACAATGGTCATCTATACAGATAGCCCTAGTACCAAGGGGGCGATCGGGGTGAGCATTTACTTGGAAGGACTGGGGATTAACCTCCCACTCCGTCTTCTCGACTATTGCAGTGTCCTACAGGCGGAGGTTTCGGCGATCTCGGAAGTCTTGTCTTGGGGGGGCAGTCATATCATTACTGTGATTTGCTCACTCGAATCCGTCCTCACGACATCTAAAACCTGATAATTACCGCTCAGCCCTCGCAGAGATGGGTGGCTTCTTCAATATCACTCTCAGCTGGATCCCGAGCCATAGTGGTGATGAACTGGGTCGGGAGGGTACAACTGGAGTGGTTGACGAAAGACGCAGAGACATTCAAATGTCACTTAGCATGCGCAAATTGTCGATTAAGACAGCTGCTGTGGACAGGGCTAATATAAGATGGCTCACATGGCAACACACGGCAAATAACGAGTATGATTTGGCCGATATTTGATCCCAATTTCTTTGCCACACTGTTGTCGCTGAACAGAAAGCACATTGGCAGGGTAGTAAGGGTTATCACGGATCACTGCCCAATCGGGGAGCTCGCTTGAAGGCTCCGGATTCCTCATCACGACTTCTGCAGGAGTTGTGGAGATGTAGATGAGGAGGAGAGTGTTTTCCACCTTCTCTGTCACTCTCCGGCCTTGGCTGGCAGGAGAAGGACATTTTTGGGCTCTTGGGTCTTCTATGATCTCGATGACCTTAGGAATATGACAGCCACAAGGCTCAACAATTACATCGCTAGCACAAGCTGGTTTGATACGTAGGTTCGATTGGAGTTGATTTTTGGTGGTACCATAACGGACCCAATGGTGGTCTAAGTGTGCTGTGATACATCACGGCAGGCGCCTGAACCTAACCTAACCACTGTCATTATACTCGGTGTATGGAAAGCAAAATGCTAATACACAACTTGTTTGTGACACTAGTACAACTACAATATTTCAGTATCGAAATAAAAAAGGCTTGTTCCAAATTGTATAGTATATTCGTCATCCAATCAAAGCCTTCGTTCGCTGACGCCAATGTGGTGGAATGCGAAAATGCATGCATGCTGGAAAGCACAAAAGGTAACTCAACTTGCTCACTTCTTAGGTCTTAGCATGTCACACCACATTACCCTTCACAATTTATTTTCTTTAGCGAAAAATCCCTGAATTTATGTCCCATTAATGTTCATGAATCACACAGTCCTCGTGGAAGATTTATTATTATTATTTTTTTTGTTTTCTTTAAATTTTAACCCATAGTCCATAATTAAATAATTTCAGTCATGCCACCTTTAGGCAAAGGTTACCCATACCGTCATAGTCATACCTCGCCTAAAATTGAGTAGTTTTGTTTGGCCTGTGTACACTCCATTACTGTTGTATTTGTGTGTATTTTTATCACCTTTCTGATTCTGGCCCAATTCTGGGCTGATTCGAAAGGAATTCGCTACGAATCGCGATTTGTGCGTATTTTCAATTTTCCACCCTTAACTATAGGACAACACACTCTCCAATGGCCGGTCGTGCGATTTATTCGTGTGTTCATGCAAATTTAGGCTAACCAAAAGCGGTCGTTGCTCAATATTATTCCTTGTACATACCGTGCCAATAAAAATTCATGTTATGCCGAAATTTTTAGAAGCTTGCACATTTCTGACTTTAACCCCCGGTCCGAATATGTTTCGGCAAATTTAAATAAATATATTCTGAAAAGTAACAGGCGAACCGAAAGAAATCAGCCCAAACACGGATTAAGACTGATCTCTCATATATAGTGGCGGTATCGATTATATGCGTGCGGCTCGCGATTCTGTGCGATTCAGAAGTTCAAGAAGTATATAATGACCTTTTCCTTGAATCGTCAAACGAATACTCCCATCCATTTGCTAGGATTTTTCAAAAACGTTCGTCGTAACCGAAATATAAAGCAGTCCAACGTACGGGCCAACGTAATATATTTCACGAATAAGGAAATTAACGATATGGCTGCATAAATTATTTGCACGAACAGAAAACATTACAGACCCATCCATGTATTTAGGCAGGAAAATCTCAAAGGACGACACAGCACAAAACACCGCGCTATAGAGTGGTAGAGGGATTTGGTGAAACAGCAAGAAGCCAAAGCACTGGCATAACTGCCTTCTTACCAATATGTGTACTTGCAAATAAAAAAAAACGAAATAAAGGGAAAAGAACGTTATAGCGCGGTTACCAGACTAACCAGACATGCGCTTCCCATGTCGAGGTCAATTATGCCTCAAGGGTTGGCTAATAACAACCCTAGCCTGGTAAGTGTACTTTACTTTCTTCAAATCATTGCTTTAAGTAAGACGTGTTGCGTGTTCGCTGTGGTGAAATTTAACTGGCTTTTGTGAAACGCGACAGTCAGACCAGAACCAGTGCTGGTGTTAACGGCTCCGCAGAAACGGTCCGGTGATCAATAAAGAAGTGTTAACAAATCAGAACAGACACAGAACTCTGATAGTGAATACGCCCAGTGTCCAAGCCCAAACACAAGGACTAATTCGCGCATCCTATCCACGATGCATGCCCTGAAACGATTCACACAATGCGGAAGCCTGACGATGCTCTTCACGGTCTTCATTGTCCTGTTCGGAGTTAGTTCCACGGCGCTAACAACATTCGGCAAGACCAGCCCCAATGTCCAACAGCCGCCCACCACACCTCCAGGTAAGCACATTATCTCTAGTCACAGTAGTCCGTATCCCTCAATCTTGATAGAAATGTTCAGGCGAAAACGCGAATATCAGTTACCAGAAATCACGGGAGCTCCGCATTCCACCACACCGCAGGCAATGTCAGTTAGTATATCAAAAGAGTCAAATAGTGCGTTCTCATGGTCTTATGGTCTTACGGCATGGCTCAAGAATTTCAAACCGTTTCCTGTTGAACGAGGCCAGGCCATTTACGAATGGCCGCGGTTGGAACGAGGCGAATGTTTTGAATCTTTTGCATAAGGTGTCTGCATAACGTATACAGTACTAGGAACTAGTGCTAGTAAGCGTAGTTAATCAGTTAGGAATGAAGGCCAGCTTAATAGGCAAAATGTAGGTTAATTGTTATGTCGCGAAACTAAATTTAACGAAAACTAGACACGGGACATGCAGATCTGTAGCGTAAGGACGTAACGTAGGAAATGACACGCATTCATTTCATTTGGCCTTTAAACAACCAAATAAACCTCATGCTGGGTCACTGCATGAATATATAAATCAGTGACGACCAGGAGGTCGTCAAGTGTGTAATTTTAGAATTAATGACATCAACGAGACACAGTAGGTAGGAGAATGTGCAAGCACCATTGTTCCAGTGATTAACTCGTTAATTAGAATCCTGGAAAAAATTAAGAGAGTTGTTTTACGATTTATTTAAGGTTAAAAATAAGGGAATCCTATTGTATCCGAGTATTACGGTGTAGCCCGGTTTAGTGTTAATCAGCTGCGAATCCATCGCGTAGTATTACGCCTTCCCTCGTTCTTCCAAATCTAATTTTGAATTGCAAATATCTGACACACTGTCTCGAAGCTCTTATACTACTTTGCTTCAACCCCTTGTGGCGCATAGCGAATCAACCACTCCTGCTCGCCATCGTACTCTGTTCTGGGCAATGGGGCACAACAACCGAAACGAATTACCCAGCGCCTTATGTCTGCTACAGACAATGGCCCATCGCGATGGTGACTTTGATGGCAGCCATCACACACCAAATGTCAATACAAATATTGTCCGTCCACACAATGGTCTTCGATGGGCTATCAGGAAATTGCGCATAGTGGGACATTCTAATTGAAAGTTGTCGCTCTGTGCGTCACGGCAGGTATAATTAACCCATTTCTTCCCAACGTTGCGTTTTCGCAACATTATTTTCAAGATTTTTTTCTCGTGTCTAAACTATTATTTTTTTATTTTTTATTTGCTTGGTTAACAACGTTCACCTCTTTCCTAAATACGTATTTTTTTCCAGAATTTTTTACATCATGTATGTATTTTTTAAATTTAGTTTTCTGAGATGATCCGGGGGTGGCTTGGAAGTTGCAAATTCATCTATTTTTCTTTTGCCGTGAACCCTTTTCAATTGCTTCTATTGTTACTAAAAAATAATGTACAATCTCTGTCCTATTTATTCCCAGACATAAGTTAGAAAAATATAATTTCCAAATGTGATTTTTTGAGGATTGAAATTAATGTTGCGTTTTCGCAACGTTGGGAATAACCAATACACTACGTACCACTTAATACATCATGTTTTAAAGAATTTCATCAAAAAAATGTATAAAACAACGGAAAATATAAAAATAACTGCAAAAGTGCTCATACATGAGTTTTTGTTTTTTTTTGTCATCCTTCTTCCCAACGTTGCGAAAACGCAACATTAATTTCCCAAGCCCTAACGCAATGGAAAATTTTTTTTTTATGTTTTATAGTTTAATCAAGCCTAAACATGGACTATTACCAAAAAACACGGTTTTTGGAACACCCCTTCATCCCTTGGGAACAAATGGGTTAAACGGATCACGTACGGCAGAAGGTCGGTGATAGTAGCATTGATAATTGTGTAGTCAACTTAAATTAGCTGTTAAAAGCTAAAATCTTAAAAGGAAAATGACTCTCGAAGCCATTTTTGACCATCCCATGGCCCATCGCTGTTGACAGTAATGACGGTTACGCGCCATTGGCCACTGAACGCCATCCGCCCGTCCACACAATGGTGATGGCTTCATATGGCCGGGGAAGGGCCATTGTATGTAGCAGTCTTTACACTCTTTTGCACAGATCGACGCTATGTGATTTTAGGACCGCCTCTTGGTCGGCCTTGGTTAGAAATGGAGTTCCATTTCATGGCATGTAAAGCAATTCAGTTTACAAAGATGACGATGACCAACTCAGTCTCACTGGTCAAAATTCAGAACAAGCTGACTGATCTCTTTGAAACACGTACTGGACTGAAGACGATGGATTGACTCCGATACTCTTCAAACTGGCACTTGAACACGCCATCCAGGTAGTGAATGCGGACCACAGCGGCACACTGCTCTCCAAGTCGACACAGTTGATAGTACGCTGACGACATCAACGTCTTGTCCCGAAACCTGCCAGCCGCAAAAGAACATCTAAATAATCTTTACACGGCTGCAAAAGAAGTTGAACTACGCATTAACCAGGACAAAACAGAAGTAATGATGCAATCAAGAACAAAGACGCCTGAATAACCGAACATTAGCGTCGGGGACCTCATTATCGAATTCGTTGACAACTTCAAATACCTGGGTAGAGGACGCCAATGAAATTGACGAAACCAAGCGTCGAATACATGTAGCAAATAAGACTTTCTTCTCGGTCCTCCAAATATTGAAATCGAAGCATGTGCGCAGAAATATTAAGCTCCGAATACACAAAACCATCACACGACCTGTGCTATGTTCAAGCCTCAAGCTTTCGAAAACATGATAAACACATTTGAACGTAAGGTCCTTCGACGAATTTTCGGAGCAGTTTGCAACCGAAATGGATGGCGCATCCGGTACAACCGTGAGTTGGACGAACTGTACGATGAGCTGGAAATTTCCAGGATCGTCAAACGTCTATAATGGGCAGGACATATACAACGAATGAACGACGAACGCATGCCTAAGAAAATATTTAATACAAGACGCGTCGACGGCTGCTAGAAAGACCGAGAACTCGTTGGGAAAACTCAGGAGTTGAGGACGCCGAACAACTGCTGGGCGTCGAAAATTGGAGGACGCGGTCACTTCACCGAGATAATTGGAGGACGATGATCCAGGCGGCCAGGCGCCACGATGATGATGAAAGCAATGCAGTTATCATCATTCTGCAATGTGTGACCTATTCACTGTCATTTTCGCCAGTGTATCAATTCGTCGATGGGCATTTGATCCATACGCTGACTTAGCTCTTCATTTGACATTGTTTCAGGCCAGAAAATTCTTAGAATTCAACGAAGACATGAGTTGACGAAAACTTGAAGCTTACTGGTAGCTCTTATGAAAATTTTGTATGTGCTGCTCACGTACAAAAACACAGAGAGTACCAGGCAGCGAAACAGGCCCAGCTTGTCCTGCTCCGTACCACCATTTTCGGCAACGATGTTACCCAGGTAAACGAAGTTGTCCACCTTCTCCACAGGCTGTCTATTAATATTGATGGCAATAGGTGTCGGATTTCTTTTTCACAATGGCGGGCTAAGAAACTTTGTCTCGTTGGTATTAATCCCTAGCCGACCCTTGCCCGCCTCCCTCTCAAGATCTAACCCCATATCGGACAGATCCATGATTTTGTGAGACAGTACGCATATGTCGGCAGCATAGTTAAGATGTAGTAGATAAGATGTTAAAGTCCATTGAATTCCTTTGTCAAGTCTGGATACAACTGCATGCAACATACCGCCAGTCACTATGAGGAATAGGATCGGTGAGAGGATGCACCCCTGCCGAATTCCACTGCAAATCCCAAAGTCCCCCGACACCTTAGGGTGCGGTTATGTTGGAGCTTCGACAAACGATAAGAGCGGCGCTGATAGTGAAGCGATGGAAATGGATTCGTGCTTTTACATAGAACTGTATGTGTTGGGGCTGCAATAAACGTTAAGAGCAGTTCTTATCATAGGTTGGAAAAAAGAGAAAGCAAATGCGTTGTTTCAACATAAACAGCTCTATGTAAAAGCACGAATCCATTTCTAACGCTTCACTATTAGTGCTGCTCATATCATTTGATGAAGCTCCAACATAACCGTACCCTTACCTTTATGTAGAACGCGGCATTTCGCGCCGTCATAGTTTGCCTTAATAATAGCCCCAAGCTTCTCAGGGAAGTCTCTCCTGCGTAAGGTTGCCCATATATAGTCCCGGTTCACACTATCGAAAGCCTGCTCGAGATTGATGAAAAGCAAATGAAGTGGAGAGTCGCACTCAGCGCATTGCTCGATGATGATTCGCAAGGTGTTAATGTAATCGACACACGAGAATCCGGATCGAAAGCCAGCCTGCTCTTCATCAATTGTGCTTTCTAAGTGGGCCTTTAGTCTTTCCAGGATGTTTTTAGCTATTATCCTGGCAACGGCAGGAAGCACACAAATGCCTCTCCAATTATTATAGTCTGTGAGGCTACTCTTCTTCGGAAGTTTATGATCAAATACCTTCTTTCCACTCAGTGGGAAAGGTCTCTGTATTCCACGCTTTATCAACGAGTAAGTAGCAACTCGGTAGTTAAGCTGGGCGCTGCTTGATAAAGTTCGGCATGAATACCGGCGAGTCCGGCGGCCTTTCCTCGGTTTAGTGCAATAATTGCAGCGAATAATTCCTCTTTAGTCGGGCCAGTGGACCGTATATGCACATTTTGATGGTTAGCTAAATTATCTATATGAGGGGGAGCTTCACCAGAGGTTACAATTTTCAAGACCGTGGCGAAGTGTCCTTTCCACCGCCTCATTTGATCTTCCTCCAAGATAAGTAGCTTTTCATCACTATCCTTAACCGGATGTTGGCAGGAGTTACGACCATCTGTAAACTTCTTGATGGTTCTAAAGCACTTGTTTGATTTTTGATGCTATTTCAACTCCTTTTGTCTACTCATAATCCACAAGTTTGATAAAGCTTTCGTGATTAGCCCATTTTGAATCGGTTTTCAATGCGTATGGGAGTATAAATACTAGTTGGTCAGGGTGAGAAATGTCGAGTATGCGGAAGGCTGAATACTGTTGCCACACATTTTATTTCATATCAGGGGAATACTTCGTGATCAGTGGCAGAGTTAAAAGAAAAAGTCCCGAGGGCCGGGGTAGATTTGCCCTCCTCTGCTTTCTCCACCATTTTGTGGGCGTCTGGTCCCTTATGTTCGGGGGATATGTTTCATCACTTCGTTCCGAAAACACCTATATTTGCTAGCTTTAGGCCGATTCCACATGGCACGTACGGTATACGAGATTCTAGCAAAAAGCACCAGTGACAATTCAATCGTCGCAAATACAAAGCTCCCTTGCCACTAGTGCTTTTTGGGGAAAACTATCATGTATCATACGTTCCTTTAGGTTTCATTTCATGATCAAGAGTGTTTTGTCCTGACGCGCACCTACAGCACGCCAAAACGTCACTGGGTAGTGTTTAGAATCACCCAGGGAAGCGATGTTCGAAATTCGGTTGAGATCGGATCACGGATTCGGACAAAAGCACAAACGTACAGCATGGATCGGAATATATGCCAGTCCATTCTACTATATGAATAGATGGGACGAGCTAAAAACTAAATTTGTTCAAGATGTTGTTGGGAATTTGAAGACTCAGATGAAGTATCCTTAAAACTTAAAAGATCCATGGAAACGAAACCCATAAATATTAGGCGCTTTTTTTTAAACAGCTATACAGAGCAGAGCAGGTTAAGACCACACAATTATAGTCCACTAACAATTTGATCTGAGCTGCTCTGGATAGAAGGCTAGTGCAAGAATTCTACTCGGTTTAGTAGTCAGCTTTTTGAAATGCAGGCGGCGCAGGTGTCGAAATTTTCGGACAGTTTACAGTTTGGGGAGCACATAAAATGAATTTCCTGTCAAGGCTCGTAAAATGTTCGTTTTGTGTAATTATTTGGAATAGTAAACATACAAAATAATTTTGCTGCCTAAAAGAAATTTGTCCGATTGCACCTGTACTAAGGATTTAAGTTCCCTCTTCAAATTTGAGTTGTCGTTTGAATTCTAACTAAACCAGGACACACTCCCTGCAAAGACATGCCCCGTTTTCGTGATCGTTACCCTAATTTGCTATCGATCGTTTTTTTTTGCCGCTTATGCTGCTCTACTCTGTCTTGCACAAAGAAAACGCAGCTATTGTTGTAACTCTGGAAGACCTTAGGATTGCACTTACAAATGGGAGTCTTACCCGTACTTCAGAATAACTATTTTAAATACTGCACATTAAAAGGATAGTGTAATGCCGGAACCAGATTGCCACCATAAGCAATGCGGCATCGTCTGAGTCTTGGGTAAATTTGCTTTCTTACACCTCACTCGCATCTGATAAATTTTCTGAACAAAAAGCTTAAGATTTGTGTGAAAATTTCCTCGGTGTGAGCTGGATCAGGGCCGTCGAGAGAAAATCCGGGTCCAGGACTGAACAACTATTAGCCAATATACTGAATGTCCCATATTTGCCGACGATTTCCAATACTTTTAACTGTTTTCTAAAGATTTGTTTATACTCTATTTTTAATATACTACAATATATGAGTAATTAAAAATTATATCGCTTGCTTAAATATTCGCAGTCTCAATTTGCAAAAAAGGAGCACTTGAAGAAATGTTTTTTCACTGGCTCTATTGCTCTGAAACAATGAATTTTTTAGGGCTTATTTCTATACATTTGCCTGTCAAATAATCCCAAATAAGTAAGTCAGTTTGCATCAAATCATATCAATAGTCTGTAGAAAATACCCTGCTAACCATACCGTCGCTCATCAACTGCTGAAATATTTAATGAAAGTAATTGATAAATTCATGGCGGGTTCACGTTCTGCCACGATCAAAATGTTTTTTTTATCTGTCAAAGGATGAGTAATTTGAATAATATGATATAAACATATGTACCAGTCCACTCAATGCCACTCCTGGCCCTCGTATCTGCACCGACCCAGATCACTGGTGTTACTATCTTTGTAATCGGACCAAGTCGAGTGCAGCCCGAGTAGCGACCGGAGCTGCACCGGACAAATCGAAAATTTAACACGGAAAGAAGGAAATTGAAAATTGTTATATAAAGTAAGTTTTAATATCAAAATTTTCATGCTCAATTAGAAGAATTACTTTTGCTCCATCCTTGAACAATATTTGACACGTATCTTTTTTTACAAAACTTATCGACTTTTTTCAATGTTTCAAATTTCCGGGCCCCTTTAAAATCAAAGGCCCGGGGCGTTTCGCCCTTCCGCAACCCCCTCTCGAAGGCCCCGGGTAGGTGGAATGCTGGACATTCACGGACGGTCCAAAACCAAATTTTCCCTGGCCGAAATCAAAATTTCCCTGTCAAATCCATAGTGCGACCGGGGAAATTTTAGCTTCGACCGGGGAAAACTTGGCTTTGGACCGTCTGTGAATGGGCAGCATAAGAAACCACATTTACCCAAGACACAGACGATGCTGCTGTTGGCGCTCCTTTGCTTCTGCCGGCAAACTGGCTCTGGCATAAACCGTGTACTATTCGAAAAAAGCACAGGCGGAAGGATTCGAAGAATATGAAATTTGAAAAAGAAAATTTACGTCTAAAATCGACTATCCCGAGCTAAAAAAAAAGATGAACGTTAAAAGAAAAATTTAAATATTCATATTCGTATATCGAGCATTTTTGTGGGTGATAAGTCTATCGTTGATATTTAAAAAAAATCCCAACAGAACAAATTGAAGTTAGCAAGTTATAAAAATGATGCGTGATTTGAACTTCATGGAGACCGAACTTCTGCTGTTCCTGGTTTATAAGAATTTGAAACGCTGAGGTGCTCGGCAGCCGTGTGGTAACGGTCACCGATCTACGATGCTAACGTTCAATCCTCGACGCGTTTATACAAATGCTTGTGGGTACTACTAGAGCTCCCACAGCGCTCCGAGCTAGTCAGTAGTCGGGTCGGATAATAGGTGAATGCTAGCAACTGTACTATCCGAAAAACATGCTATTGAAACTTCAACAAGGCATAGTAATGCAAGAGATGCTGACGCGCCCATAGCCCTGGAGGGGTCAACGCAATCAACAAAGAAAACACCCAAACAGTATCCTCCGTCTCGTCTACTCGCGTTGCTCAATTTTTCGTTCTCCCCTGAGCCAATATAGTTTAGTGTTTGTAATATTTATTGGGAGCTCAAAAAAATTTTCCTGTCAGTACTTTCTTTAAATCACTTGTCATATCATTCAGTGACATATTACGAGTAAAATACTAAAAATTGAAGCGACGAACCTGTCCATAAGTATGTAATTATTAAATATTTTTTTTACAGTGAAAGGACGTGAATGTAACACCCACTCAGACTGCAGCACTATACAAAGCACAAGCTGCGTAAAGGACCCCAATGACGGCAGGCTTCGATGCTTATGCGGTGACAACATAGCTCCCGTAAATGGCCAGTGCTTCTCAAAATACAAAGGTTAGTAGATAGATAGAAAATAAGTAATTATAAAGTTTCCGGGACATTACAGAAGAACCAGAGCTTCTTCCATATTGAATAATTCAAGATCCGAACCAAACTATCCAATGTCTATACAATTTGCTCTGAACCCTATTGGGGCATAGCGCATCAACTGTTCCATGCGGATCAGTTGATATTTCCTTAGCAACTGGTATCGGAGGACACATATTGCTAGCATGTACCTCCAGCCCATTTAGCCGCCTACCTGCGACAAGTCGGGAGATGATGTGGCTTATTGCTACGCCAAACATCATTCATAAAATATTTGGTATCTACAGGGTGTCCCGTTCATGATGGTAAATATTTCAATGGTAGATAGTATGGCTCATTTGGAGAAAATTAATATACGACATGAACCCTCCATCTTTAACCGTTACAGAGTTATAGTATTTTTTTTTTAAATGTCCAAGCCCCTGACTTGTCCAACAAATTCTAAATTTGCCAAGCCCCCCATTATTCGATCCAAGATTTGATATTACTTTCTAAAACGACATAAAATTTCATGTAAACGAATTTTTTACCGGTTAAAAAAATCACCGTTATTTCAAAGATTCAACCGTTCGAACTTTTAAAAAACTGTAAAATCTATTTTCATCCAAAATCCAAATGATTACTTCGTATGGACTGAGGAAGACACGTGTAAAACTATAAAGAGGTTATGGCCCATAGCGGACCATGGCCGCACTGCTGCAATATTATCATTGAACATTAAGCACATTGGTGTGGTGCTGAATGTTATCAATGGGCACTGTCCCATTGGGGATCACGCTAGAAGACTTGGCCTACCCTACAATGACTTCTGTAGAAGCTGGGAGGATGCTGACGAGGACGAGGGTACCCTTCATTTTTCACCTGTCCTGCCTTGGTTGTGAGGAGGCGAGTCTTTCTGGGAGACTCTTTCTTCCTTCACTTGGAGAACCTAAGGGACATGAGCCCGCTCAGGCTTTATCGGTTCATTGCCAGCTCGGGCTGTTTCAATGAAAAGTAATTTCAATGGGATAGGTTTTACCCTGGTAGGTATCACAACGGGCCCTTTGGCGGCTTATGTGTGCTGTATCATCTACGGCAGCCTTCTAACCTAACCTAACATAGAGTTGTGCGTATTGAAGTTAATATTGTAGAATCCCGTTCTAAGGAAACATTAAGAGATGAGACACAAAGTAATAATGCCTAACAAAGGTGCGTTTTCAACCATTCCTATTTTTAGAATCTGTTGCGCAAACAATAATAGAGTTTTTCTTAGGCAAACACCCCCCAGAGCTCTGGTTTTGACCATCGCGGAAGTTTCCCTTTCCGCGCATTTCACACTTCAGCTCTATCGGTGTGAGTAGTACTTTAACATAGTTGAAGAAACTTTCCACTAATGAGCCTCTTACGAGTTTCAGAAAATATACAAAGTATGTACGTAAATAGGCATACTGACGTACTTCGCGAAATGAATAACAATGAGGCAATTTTACTGATACATATCTTGATCAATTATGGGAAAACAATAGACATTTGGTGGTGAACAAAAGTAATAAGGAGAAAGTCATTTAATTGGGATCAAAGTTCCTATACTCGTATCTTATAAAAAAATCTCAACAGTGACATATTCACAATCCAACCTGCTTCCGGCCGAGCGTTAAATTAGCAAATAATGAATCGATGGCGAAATAACAATGACCACCACTTCGCCCGGTGACTTTTCGAGAAATTCAATCATATTGCGAACTTCTTCCAGATATGGTCAGGATAAGCAGCTCCTCGGGAAGTTGACCTTTAGAACAAGTCGACCTGTAATGGTATTTGCAAAAAAAAAAATCAAGAGAATTACATAAATTGGCTACACTACGCCTTCGAAATGAACGACCGGAACCCGAAGACTTTTTCGATAGCTAATTGTTAGAACTCAACCCGCTCCCCAACGGTTAGTTCTTCCACAATCGAATCACGAAATTATTATTCAAATTTTTGTGACTCGACTCCATCTCTACCTACACCCCCCAGAGCACTGGCTCGTGCAACCCGCGACGAATCCTGAACCCGCCGAACAAAAAAGAAGAAACTATAAAAAAGAACTGAAATTCCTATGCGTAAAAAAATCCCAGTCATAAGGATGAAAGAAAAGGAGTAGTCTAGGTCCTAGGGCAGCACACCAAATCACCGTAATAAAGTGAAAGTGAGTACTGGGTGTATTATACGGGGGTGATGGTATGGCTTCGAAATTACATGATGTGGGTAATCTTCGTGATTACCAACACTAATGAAATATAAACCCAAGGCAAATGAGCCCTTCGCCATGACGTGACGATTGCGAATATGCCAGCGAAAAATGAAAAAAAAAGCGTTGAGTTTTGAAAGCTGGTTAGTTAGTGGCTTCCCCCATCGATTTGCTGCAGACATAGTGTACGAGAGTTTAGTTTCGCCCCCCCTGGCGACCGTTGGTATTGCAGAATATTTGAGCCATCATGTAAATACTTGGCAAGTGTACGACGGACGTATGTATTTTTAAAGCCAAACAACTAGGACGCTATGTTGTGTATTCGTAGTACGCGGATGATACAGAAATAAAAATGTAATCAGGACGAAGGCCCTGTACTGTGAAGGTTAAACCAACATTGATGGATGGTTGGACGTTCGGAAGGGCGCGAAGCTCTTTGGCAAATGTCGCATTAGAGTTTTAACAGCTAGAGCCATAGTATCCACAATATCCAGAGAGTCTTTGACAATTACTTGACGACTAACGAAACCACTGCCAACGGGTTTGGAAGGTTAATTAAAGTTTCCATTTTGTGTGGAATCTTTTCACGCTGCGACGGTAAAAAGCATTAATAAATGATAGCGGGCGATTGGTTGAAGGTTATTCATGTCAGGACGATCGGACGAAATTGCCAGCGATGATTTATTTCTTCCATTTGAAATGCTGATTGAATTTTGGATACAAATAGAAACTATGACTAGGATATGGCTAGTTGTCGTGGTGAGACACGGAGGAGGAGCATTAAATTTGAACGTGAAGACTGACGAAGGCACCTGAAGTACAAAAATCTCCACCATCAAAGTTCAAATTAAAGGGCATCGCACAACCGGCCCGACACAAAAAAGAAAAATTCGAATAAAAAAATACTGAAAATCGGAAAAGGGGAACTTCTACACGTCAAACTACCAACTACCATCTGATCACAGTCTGGTGTGGCAAATAATTTGATGGTTTGTTAAGTATGTGTCTCGCTGAAAGGAATTTCTTTCATATGACCGAGATCAAGATCCTGCAAAATCCCAGTGTATTGTACCTTCAACTCCTGGTTGCGCTCGAGTGGACTCTTCATTAGCCGTAACCGGATAATAGCATCCTTTCTTGAATCGAGAAGGCTAGCTGAACAATTTTCCGTGTTAAATGCTTAGCGTACCATGTATCGTCCTGTTTCTTGACGTTTCGTTGTTGAAGCGTAATGATTTGAGCACTCTTCGTCCACTGGTGACATTTTCCTGGTTATGTCTACTTCCTCCAACTCTCAAATCCCCTTGATCGATGATTCAAGCTCTTACAGATTTACCATGCTGACTTGCGTGTTGAAATCAGCGACTGATGTCAGTTTAGAAATGTTCCAACCAGCGGGTACATTGTGCGATAAGCTGTTGTTCTTGATTGAAGATTTTCCTAAATCCTGGTTCAATGATTGAACTATATGGATCTGCTCCTAATAAAGGGTCGATTTTCTCTGGAATATTCTAGTTGACGTCGGCTAATTGATTCCGTGTTATCTCTTCAATAAGCTTTCTTTGAGGTAGTTCTAGCGGTATGTTGGATAAAACGTGCAATTTTAATTCGATAGTTTCTGCAGACCACTTGTCCTTGCATTTAGTTGTATAGTGATGACTGCCGGAGGACGATGAGTGTTGGTTGACCGTGAAAGCCGAAAGGCACCAAGGGTGCAAAAATCAGCGTACAACTTAAGTATCGCACATCAAGCGCGAGACGAAAAAAAAGACAAAAGCTAAAAATTCGAAAGAAATACTAAAATCGGGAACGAAGGTGCACGTCAGAACGGCAAACTCCCATCAAACAACAACAAACTCCCGTGAAGGGACAATGAACCACATCAGTCAAACTACTCACATAAAGCACGAAGGCCAGATAAACACAAAAGGAAACCGTCCATTCAGAACAGATCCTTTTCCTTTCCAGGTTATGTGACCCTACGGTAGTATGCGGCTCATATATGGGCCCCAGATGATATGGGCCCTGCGCTCACCGGAATTTTGCGCGGTATACGACAACACTTTAACAGGGCTCACGGGAAATTTCCGAAAATGGCCGCAACGTGTTCCGTACACGCACGACTTCCTACCTCGGCGGTCAGGAACCAACTCCCGACCATGCGGTAAAATCTCCCGGTCCGTCGCTCGTAGGGGGCGTTGTTTTCGAACATTTTAGTTGTTCTGGCAGCCAAGAAAATTTTAATTCGGATTTTATTCGGCCAATCCGGTAGGATAAATTTTGGTGTATTTATTAAAAATATCACTACCGTGAACGCGTTAATATTTTCATAATTACACTAAACTTTCTCCTGCCGGAAGGCGTTTTGTTTTCCTAAAGAAAAATTGCGGGAGCAGTACCGAGTCAAATTCGAGATAGCGACGGCGCCGGCGGCAAAAACAATTCAAAAATGTAACCGACAGAAATGAAACCATATCCTGACGGTTACTACACTAGTGGCTACCTTACCAAAGGTTGGTGGGTGGAAGATATTGTACTACACGGCAGTTGGATCTTCGCAATATACGAGTACATATATATGTAGGTATTATAATAATTTGCGGTATTACATAGTATTGATGACACCCTTGGTCATGACGTTTGATTCTCCAATATCGTGGAAGGCAAACTAAGGTTTGTCAGAGCCCTGATCTATAAGAGCTCTCAGCGGAACGAAATTGCCTATTTTGCTTTGTATAAAAACTCTTGAAGTTGCCAACAGTGTGAGGCAATTCCTTACCCGAAAAACTATCGCCAAAGCTATGGTCCTTTCAGCTTAAGTCTCATTGTTTGGTGTAGAAACTCCATCAGCATGGAGGGCGTTGTGGTGCCTGTTCGTGCACACTAGTTCACTCGTGAAAAACTTTGAACATTGGATTGATTGATTCTGTGTTCGCCCTTGCAGAAATCATATGATGGTGTTGGATTAGTCGTGGCACTGAGCACATTCACTGATTTTGACTTGTTTGCTTTGTCATGGATCGCCTCAAGAACCGCAAGTCGTTCTGTTAAGAACGTGATGAATAGGCACTGCAGTCTACCCGCTAATCATTTTCTGTCACTCTGTGTTTGAGTCAGAATCCAAGGGCTGTTGCTAAAAGAAATACCATAAAGGTATCGATGGTATCTGCTTTTAACAATTCGGCGCTGTTTAACATCTCGCTTGTGGTATTTAGCATTGCCCTCAATATTTTAGTTGGAGCTCCCGAGCCTTTCATTGTTTAGAAGAGTTTCATGAGTTACGAAAAAGGAAAAGACGTGTTGTCCTTTTAACGCTATATTTACAACTCACTTCAATACATTTTCCTTCAATCTATTTATACTATTCCTATACTATGATTCATTATATATTTTATTTATTTATTTTTATGTACTTTAACTATCCTAATACATAATGCATATCTGGTAATGACACATCTGTTGTACATCTTGAAAACTCCATACAACTGATATCATCAAAAGTATCTATTTATGCATGTACGAACCGATCCATTCTTATCTGAATGGTTTAATTGGAATATTTTATGATGGGTGCGCCACTCATACGAGAGTTCGCAACTGCTCTCGGGTTGTCGAATCTTTTCTGGATCGTTGTGATTCTCATCCGACGAATTCAAATGTTTGATGAGCCATTTTCACGCGAAAACCATTACTTTACACTTTATTGTGTTGAAAACTGGTCTTTCGGATAAAAGAAAAGTTCACGTGTTGTGTAGAGCACCGCTGTAATGTGCTGTGTGCAAGTCTAAACTGTCACTTTTTCGTGGGAGAGATAAGTGTAACATTTTCGCACGAAGATGTTAGTACCAGCCTTTATTGTGAAATGTGTACTCATATTATTTCACGGCACAGAGATATATAGAAGAAGATGAAACCACCATTTACTGTATGTGCATATACTAAATTCTGGACGTAATTCCACCACATACAAACTAGTGAAAAATAAACAGGGAGACACACGCCCTCCACTGTGCAACACTCGCGTAGTCCATATAGTAGCACAGGAAGTAGATGAGATGTCATCCCCTCCTTTGTGAGCAATAACATTCCATTTCGTCTCTCTGCCACGGAACACCCGCCCGGTCCATATAGAAGCAAATGAGATGTCAAATTTCCATCCCCCTTCCTACTTCCTCACTTGTGCCGAATTACTTCATTTCTCTCGCTCTTTTTCGTTTCCTTCTTATTCTCACTTCTGTGTTTCACGGGTACTAAAATTCGTGGGATTCTGAGAGATTGTCGCTATTGTTTGACGTTCAGTGTGCGCGTTATACAATATATCGAACATTTTTCCGTTTTAGCACGGGATGCGGTTTTGTTGCTAACGTTGGCCTGAACCTGAAACTTAAATATTTATTTATATTCGATCATGTAGCTTATAAAAGACGCTCAATACATTTTGGCATGTTTTTTTTTCTTTTTATGCAATTTTAGGTCTCCGTCACATGTGCAGCAACGTCCACGAATGTGACGAAGGAATGATTTGCGCTATCGAAAATGTAACAAAAACCTCAAGTTTTGGTAAACTCACCGGTGGATCAGGAACAACGAAAACTTGTCTGTGTGACGATGATAATGGATATGAAGAAAATGCGCAGGACTTTTCATGCAACATGGGTATGTACATATTTTAATTAATACACAATATGGTAGAATATCTGTTATCCGAACCCACCACGGGTTTGTCTAACGAAACACCTGGCTTTGCCGGGTGATTTGCACATATGGTTTGTTTGTAGCAGTCTCTGAAAGACCTACGCGTTGGCTGTCAATCGCGAAGCAAAAAAACATCATAAACTCCACTTGTAGCTTTCATGTAACTCACTTCATCGTTTCACGAAGCCGACTGTAAAACTCCATCAAATGAACGTCGAATGTTCAATCGCTCGGAAAAATTTTCCCAAACAGCTGCACAAATTTTCGTATTGTGTCAATCATACATCCTAAGTGCGAAAGCGAATTTGAGCTCCCGCGACACAAACGTCAACGGGCGGCAATGTACGTCAGATCCAAAGTTGAGGATTTTTATGAACATGCGTCCACTTCCACCACAATCGTGTTTAAGAGAAGCGGCTGAGAGCGGCTACGTCCGCTACGCGACTCGAGCGCCAGATCCCAAAAAAATGTATTAACAATGTTTTATCAAAACAGCTTGCCGTATAATACGCGTGAAGGGTATCATACCTTGGTTGTGACTTATGGTGCATTTGCCACTTTGGAATCAGTAGTAAAACTAGTTCGGATTTCACTGTTCCTATGAAAGGTATATGAAATAATGCGGTGATTTCAACCAAATTTAGAAACGTGGTTTAGCATTGATATGATTAATAATATGAAATTTGGTAGAGATATCTTCAGAAATAAAAAAGTTCTACCAGCAAAAACTTGCTTTTGGAACAGTCGTTCCTATAACAGGTATATGATAGAGTAATCCGATTTCAACCAAACTCGGAACTGTGATTTAACTAAAGATACATATTATTGATTAGTGGGAAATTTGAAAAAGATATCTTAAGACATAAAAAAGTTTTTCTCACAAAGACAAATTTTTGGACCGGTCGGTCCTTTGGCAGCTATATGACGTAGTGGCCCGATTCCATTGGTTCCGACATACTTACAGCGTGCAATAGAAAGAAGGCTTTGTACAAAATTTCAGTTCGATAGCTTTAAAACTGAGGCACTAGTTCACGCGATCTTCTCCTGTTCATTCCTCATCCAAACGCCTCAGAGTAGAAAAATTCCGCTCATTAGGCTTGGAAAAAGCGCCTCATCACAATAGATCAATGCGTCAATGAATGTCTTCGGTTTGTCTTCTGCAGCAATCCAACATTAGGCGTGTTTTTTTTGTACTACGGTGCAGGTTAATTGGGGGCTATCCGGGTTAACTTACACACATTACACAAACAACATACCCTAGTTGTTTGTGTAATGTGTGTAAGTTAACCCGGATAGCCCCCAATTAACCTGCACCGCAGTACAAAAAAAAACACGCCTAATGTCTCCAAAATAAACTTCGTTTTCAACAATAGATGCAGCAGTCACTGTAACATTTGGCCACTGTGCCATAAGTATGTACTTCAATGGTTTTGAAGATGATATTGCCATTTTTGACATCCACTCTGACCAACTTATCAGGGATGATATTTTCAATCAATGACAACGTACTTTTGTGCTTCTCGAATTTGCCATTCATTCAATGCAAATATGAAGTGATCAGCGAATGGTGTGAATATCAACTTTATAATATTCTTCTACCGAACTGGTTTCGTAGTTTTCTCGGTACATCAAGAGGAGGTTCTTCAATCAATTGCGGATTTAGGTCTAAACCTAGTTCTCTCGGCCATACAACCAACGGTATCTCCGGAAGAGGAAATACTTCCGAGAGCTACGAGAACGACAGTCGCCCAAATTCGGTCAGGCTGATGTTCACGACTGAACTCCTACCTATCCCGCATCGACCAGTACGTCTCAAATATATGTCCTGCATGTAATGGAGCTCCTCTTGACGTGGAACAAATCTTTCACTGCCCAGCTGTACCCACGCACCTGACTCCCAAATCGCTGTGGGATTACCCAATAGAGGCAGCTAATTTTCTATCCCTCGACACCAGGGATGACTACAAACTGTAGGCATGTACATACCAACACACCAAATTTTGACCATTGCTTCAAAAACAGCAGGAACCTTTTTTTTTTCAGATTGCCGCCCATTGAATTGTTGCTCTAAAAGTTACACTTTATTAAAATATTAATTATTAAATTTCTTTAATTTCTAGGTGATCTTCAGGTATATACCAGCTTCTTCGTACCGGTCTTCTCAGTGATACTCTCGCTAATTCTCTCATCGATAAACAGCAAAGCCTAAAATCCAGCCTTCATTAAAGTGACTCAATGATATTATCGTCAATACTCGAAATACATAGATTTAATAAATAAAATATAAAATAATAAATAGACTATCTGTAGACATATATGAGCACGTTAAAATTGTTTTTTATCATTAAATAGCTTAGTAGAAATCGTGCCGATTGTTAGATACATACATACATATTTTTAAAATGCCTACATACTAATATACTCGTATATTTATAATACTTCTAATGAATTTTTCATATTAGCCTTTCTTCTATAAAACACCATTTAGAAATATAAAACGAAAAAGAGCAAGTTGTCTAAAAACAAACTAAGTTAATAAAATCTGAAAACATCGCAATTATTTATATCTTTTGTTATCATTTCACGAACATTGTTCTTTTACATGTAATAATCAAAATTATAAACCAGAAAAATATACATATAAATTCATATCAAATCTAAAAATTTAAAAAATTATGAAATTTCGATAATTATTTAACACTTAATGTGAAAACTTTCCTCCTCATGTACATGATTTAAAATTAAACAAATTTATTGTTGTTCATTAAAAACACTCTGATTTTCAGCGTGACTATTAATTTTAGTATGCGTATTAATTAAAATCGAGCTTGATTCAAAACTAATATCGAAACTATAATTTAACAAAACTTTATTAAAATTGTACTTCTCAATTAACAAATTTAATTCAATAATATAATGGTAGATACCCGCAGTAGTGTTAGTGGAAAACACCGTTTCATTTGTTAAAACACAAACTAAAAAAAATAACTAAAAGTATATATATATATAAGTAGAAGCTGTGCACTTAAAAATAATAAAGTTTTAAACAAAAACACCCACAAAAAAAGATGAAAGCATTGTGATTGTATAATAATACCTAAATCTAATATTTGTAAAATTTCGCAATTGAATAGATGATGCATATTATTAGAAAATACGTATTATAATGTATTTAAATTTTTGATTTCTCTTACGAAATTTCTTTAATTCTCATGAGGCATTCCGTCAGGTAGGTTTAAACTATAAGAGATTGTATGTAAATTAATAAAATTTAGCGTTTCGCATAAATATTGGAGATTTTGTAATGAACAAGGTGGTCACCAGGTGGTGTCTAAGTGTTACCACCCACTGTCGATCTTGAACTCGGACACGAACCTGGTACAAATGTCCTCTGACACACACACACACACTTTACATAGATGTGAAGAAAACCGGTCCACTTGTACCAGGTTCGTGTTTGAATTCGAGATCGACAGTAAGTGGTGACACTAATAAACCATATTCTGATCTAGTGGTCTGGTTGTACTGCTTCCACAAGTAGATCTATGGCAGCACCTGATGAGTAAGGATCTGTTGGTGGTACGAAACTAGAGGCCGATGGTCCCATTACGTCTGGACCCCGATGCGAGGTCGAGGGAATCTGCGCCGTCCACCAACCATTCCATCCTTATTGCTCTATTTTTTATCATTCCCCCGTTTTTGCCTCCCATGTTTGCATTGTCTTCCCCAAGTATATGATTATTGTTATTACGTAAAGGACAGGGGCAACGAGCGGCGAAAACCCCACCCACGTCTCCCGAACTGAGCTACAGCAAGCATAGCCCGCTGCTTAGCACGTTGAGAGGCCTTTTCTTCGCCAGATGGCACGGCCCGACTTTCACGGTCATTATGCTACCTAAGGCTCCGTCCCCACGGGCACCTTCGGATGCCCACTAAACCGTCCATTACAGGTGTTATGGGGATGGAGCCGAAAGTAGAGACGAAATTAAGCTCAAGTTTTTTTTATCGACCCGTATAGGCAAGTAATGTGTCTTGAAAATGGTAATGTTGAGTTCATTCCATTTTTCTATTTCCTTCAAATTTGAAGAAAGAGGAACCATGGGAGAGGAGAAAATACAATAAAACTTGCAGGAAGGCGGCTTCCAAATGGCATACAGAATGGCTGATCGCCAACTTTAGTTTTAACGATTATTCACACCATTTTCATTACTATTTTTTTTCTCTTATGCATGTTTGCAACTTGCAATGTCGTCTTAACATGAATCATTAAGCATCTCGAAGAGTTAATCTCGTATACACACAGTGAGTCACAGTGAAAAAGAACCACCTTATGTTAGAGAAAGGATTATTTAAAAATGCCCGAACAACTTAAATAGAAGTAAAAAGCATATACAGGGTGCCCCGCGTCAGATGGTAAATATTTTAATAGTAGGTAGTACTGTTCATTTGTGGCAAATTGGCACCAAAGTGCACACTCTGCCTTTAACCATTACAGAGTTATAGAATTTTTAGAAAATTGTGTCAAAAAGCTTAACTTTCCGAACAAAATCAAAATTAATCACTGTTCCGATCATTTAATACGAAATTTGACCTCACTTCGAAACTACATAAAATTTCATATAAAACTAATACAATTTCCCGGTTTTGAAATTCACCGTTACTTCAAAGATACAACTGTTCAAACTTTCAAAATCGATTTTTCTGAGAAAATTTAAAAATAATTTTAATTTTTTTTTAATTTTGCAACGGTACTTTGAACTGACAGATCTGCAAATTTCTCAGAATTTGCCCCAATGTGTTGACATTCCAAAGGAATATTTCTTTGATACGTTTGGATTTAAAAATTTTCGAATACTACGCATTTAAGAAAAAAAAGCATGGTCTCAAGATGAAACAAATTTACTTCAACCTACACGGGATATGTCCATGCTACCAACGAAAATAGGAAAACATATCGTACAGTTTTGAAAATTTGGCAAAATTAATGTGGAGAGTCCTCTGAATATATGCTCCAAAGTCTCTGTTAATAGGGGGTCCAGAAGTGTGGGGAAAAGGGGGTCAAAGTACTGTTTTACAGTTTTCTTTGAATATTTTGAAAACTATGGGTTCTACAGAAATAAGTTCAAAAAACGAATTAAATCACATAAAATTTGGAAATTTTCAAATCCAAATATGATAAAGTAATAGACTGTTGGAAAGCCAACATATTGGGTCAACTTTTGTCAAATTTGCAGATCTGTCAATTCAAAATACCGTTGTGAAATTATCATTTGAATTTTCGATGAAAAATCGGCTTTGAAAGTTTAAACAGTTGTATCTTTGAAGTAACGGTGAATTTCGAAAAGGGGGAAATTCTATACGTTTTATTTGAAATTTTATGTATTTAGTTTCAGAAAGTGAGGTCAAATCTCAAATTAAGTGATTGGGACAGTTGCAAATTTTGATTTTGTTGGAACAGTTAAGCTTTTTGACACAATTTACTAAAAATGATATAACTCTTTAACGGCTAAAGACAGTGTGTCCACTTTGGTGTCAATTTTCCACAAAAGAATGGTACTATCTACCATCAAAGTATTTCCATCTGAAGCGGGCAGCCTGTACATGCTTTTTACTTTTATTTAAGTGGCTAATTTCTACTGTGAGGATTATTTTTGAACTTTTTAAGTTTACGTTATTTTTTGTGTCCTAAGTAGAAAAAATAATTGTAAAACATACTAAAATAAGAGACTCGAATGTTGAAACAATAAATTTAAATTAAATAAAAACAATTTCAATTTGATTGATTTTTCAGTAATTTTTAAGTAATCCTTTCTCTAACATAAGGTGGTTATTTTTCACTGTAACTCACTGTACATATCTATCTACAGTACAGCTTCCTGTTTTAAAATTATTACATTGAGAGGCGAGAGATGTAGTCTTTTTTTATGAATTGGCATGTAAGATACTATATCATGGGTAAGAAATTTTAATTATGGTGTTTGTATCCAACTGAGTGATACCAAGAAGAGCGGGGAGCCGATCTTTACATACAAAAATAACCGCTTGCTACAAAACCCTTGGTTTGCGGGCCCTATATATTCCGGTTTCATTTTTACGTGGTATCGATTATATAGGTACATGGTTGAATTCGGATGAATCAGATTTGCAGTTATTCAACCATTTTTTAAAGGGTAAGGATTGGTTGAGGGGGAAAGTCGGTGATTCTAACTAGAATTATTCATGCACTCAACATATTGTATGTCCAGGAGGACAGCTCATCTCCTATTGAAATCGGAAACTACAAAATCCTCGCATTGCGGGCGAAGCTCTCCCCCCCCCCCCCTTTACGTATTTATTTTTTTAATATGTCGAACCACGTCACTTTCATAGTAATGTGAAAAAGGAAAAATTCTTAAACATCCCTATGAAAGTGACGTGGGTATGGGTCGGCTAAAAAAAAATGGCTTGGGTCGCTTCGCTTGCTCTGCGTGCTTGAACTCCGCTTTCTTTTCAGCGCCCCAATGAGCTTTCGGAATTGTGAATTTAAGCCTCACAGCTTAAATATCATTGAAAACACTTTTTAAATTTGGGAGATAATTCATTGTTTTTTTCATGAGTCGAATTTATGCATTTTGTTGTCTAGTGTCATGATGACCTCCAAACCAAAATCGAATTTTTTTTTGGGGAAACTTGCAATTTATTTCCCAAATTCAGGGGATATGTAATATGAAATAACTCCCCAATCCTATAAAAATTCTTCGAGAGAAATGCTATTTGGCAGGGAGGCTAGTTTGCAGAGCCGGAAGAAGATAAAGTCCTTCAGAAGTCAGATCAGACTTAACCATAACAATCGGACCGACAAAAAATTAATGAAGAAAGTGTTGAATTCTTCTTGTAGCCAACAACAGATGGACAACCCTAACTAGGTTCAGGCTAAAAGATATGTTCAGCAACATTCCATCCATCCCAGCAGATGTTCCAAAAATCTTGCTTTATCAGAAACATATCTAATCAATTAAATGCTAATCGTATTATTGTAATATACCAAATCATTCAATTTCAATTTCTCTGAGGTAATCTCGCTTAGGTTTGCTTATCGCCGAAGAATTCATTTATTTCGATGGCAATCGGCCCAGGTGTTCACATCCAAGCACGTAACAAAGTTCGGCAAGTTTAAAACAGGTGTAAGAAATAATGAACAGTGCAGTGTTGACTCTTCTTAGTTACAGTGGTTTAACAATATGAAAGGAATTTTCATAGTGAGTTGTTGCCTGATCGCTGGTAGCCTTCAAGGTATGATCCTTCTTTTTGGACCGTTCGTTTTGTTAGAGTGACATATAGAAGTGAATTTTGATAGTGGTTGTATGATTCAAGAAATACTTTCGAAAACTTTAAAAAAATACTGAAATGTGTGCAAAATAAAGTTCTGCTTTCTATCGCGAGGTGTCTACAGGGTGCCTTAATATTTCTGGACAATTTAAAATGCGGTCCAAAATTACAACTTCGCTGATAATCCGTTCGATTTAATTTTAACACAAACTGCTAACTGAAATGAAAAAAACAAGTTAATGGCACCTCAAAAGGTCGGGCCAATGACATCCAATCCAAGGCGACATACTCTTTTTCGGAAAACTGTACAGTCGAAAAATTCCTTGAGCAAACATTTTTCTACAGTCCTAAAATTCCTTGAAAAATTTTCCAAATTGATTTTCGATTTGGGTTCCGGCTAATTGGACTAGACTAATCAGTCGGACTGTACAGTCCGTTTTCAGCCACACACGTATGTTAGCTAGCCAGAGCGTATTCGAATAGACAATAGACGATGGTAGTTAGTCCTCAACAAGATTTTGATCTGATACAGGCTAGTTTTCTCCCGAACATTAGTGCATCACCATCGAATTCATGTTGTCGAAACCAATGAACCATGATGTATGAATTATGACGTTACCATGTACATGTCTTACATTAATACAATGTCACTCAGAGTATGCCCCTTGGATTCAGGGTAAATGATTCCCAACTTTTCAATGATCGAATTTTTATTTGTTGCGCTATACCGTTGCAATTTCGCGTTATAAATCTTATAATGGACCACATTTTTTTTATTAAAAAAAAAAATAAAACAAGAAGTTGTGAAATTTGAAATCCCAGTATAGAGAATGATATTCCAAAGATGCGACTCGAGACTCTGAACAATTGGGCTCTTAAAAAACTGGGGAAAGCAAATATCACATTTAAGAACCTATCAATATGATTTCATACTTTGAAATGATACAAAGCCTACAACAAATAAACGTATTTTTTCCTTATCATCTTTTAGGTATCAATTAGAATTAAATGTATAATCCCAATTATTCTATTTTTGAAATAATCAAATAAAGTGAAAACTCGAGATTAGAGTGAATCCTCTACAGTCTTCAATTATTGTGGCGCTCAGTGGCCGTGGTCGTTCAGTCACCGCTCTACGATAATAATCTAGAGCTCGGAGTTCAAATCTCGACGAGACCAAAAACTGCCTAATAGAACTCTCACAGTGCTCCGAGCTTGTCAGTATAAAGGCGGCGCGGATAGGAAGTGCTTGCTAGCAACTGCTCTTCCGAAAAGAAGATATGCAACCGAAACGTCTTTAAAGTAGCGTTTACACATGCCAGTAGACCGTGCTAGTACGTACATTTTCCAGGCATTGCAAGTGCCTTGCAAGTAACTAGCAAGCTGTCACCTGCATATGTATGTGTAAACACCCGTGCCTGTGAACTGCCAGGCCAGTAAGCCCGCACGGTACCTTGCAAGTAGCTGGCCTCCCGGGCCAATTGATTTCCTACAGGCATTCCAGTAGAGACTTGCGAACATATATTTCTTGTCATTCGTAGATTTGCCGACAAGTCTACTGGCATGCCTGTGCACTGGCAAATGTAAACGAGCCATAAAGCATAGAAACGCTAGAGATGTTGACGCGCCCATGCCCCTGGAGGGGTCAAGGTAATTAACACAAGTATGGAGTGGCCTCAATAACGACACCAACGAATGAAGTTCTTCTTATTATTAAGTTAATTAAATTAAATTATTTTATTCATAGTTAAAGAGTAAGATCTCTCGATTGATTGCAAAATTTCAAATCAGAATTACTATTATCATACGTTTTGCTTATCAGTATCGCTACTGCATTTGACTACCACCAGCCGTCTGCCATAAAGATATTGTATCTTTGGATTGAAATTTATGAGACGTGAACACCTATCGCAACAAAGTTGAAACTGTTACATTTTGTATGCAATTGTATCAAAATGAAAATGGACTTAATTTACTACACTTCATTCAGCAGATATATTTTTTTATTATTTTTTTTTATTTCTTTTATCGAAATTTTTTTTTTCGGAACTTTGCAACAACTGAGCAGTAACACGTGTCGGTTGTGGTTAACTTAAGATAATTTGGGAGACTTGTGTCCGCTGTATGCCATCAACACACCAGCTGTTAGGTCCCTGAGTCAGGGTGCCATTTATAAGCTGCGGTTTCTCGTCGATCAACATACCGCGGCGGCTCCCGCGGTGAGATTGTATTTAAATTTAATTACTGAATAATGAATAATGTAACTATAACTCGTTTCCTATTTTTAGTCAAAAATCTAATTATTTCTTTGAACTTTGAATTTTTGTTATATTTCTTTTGTAATATTATTTTAAATATTTCCTTAATTATTGAAATCCTTAATTTGTAACAACTGTCACTAACGCAATTTCGTAATATAACTCCCTCCCCACACAAGTTTTACTTTGGAGGAGGGCTGCAAAGTCATTTTATTATATTATTATTGTAATTTACACGAAATATGTGCAATAAATGAATTATGAATTGAAATACAATGTAAACTTGAGGTGTGTTCCGCTGCACCCCTCTAATGGAAATTTCCAAAACAACTATTGCTCACATGTACCGCATTTAGGCCCGTTTTCTCAATGTCTGGTTAAACTGCCAGTTAGCATTCCGGGACACTAAATTTAACTTTAGCGAATGCAACGCTAAAAATATGATAATGCAGTCGAAAGCTCAGCTGATGCTGTACTACATGGGCTGAAAGATCCCGGGATTTTTAACGAAAACAAGCTTTTTTTGGGCAAAGTTATATTATTCCTTAACGTAGTTGCCTTCGAAGGCTATAGCGATTTTCCAACATTTCGATGCCCTTTCTGTAGTACGAAACGTCCAAGCCTTCGAAATACGCCTCGGTTTCCGCGATGACGTTCTCATTCGATCTAAATCTCTTTCCCTGGAGCCACCGTTTGATGTTTGGGAACAGGTAGTAGTCGCTGGGAACCAAGTCTGGAGAATACGGTGGGTGAGCAACCAATTCGAATCGAAATTGGCTTAATTTGGCCATCGTTTTCAAGGACATGTGTGACGGTGCCTTATCGTGGTGGTACAGAGCTTTTTTCTTTGCCATATGGAGCCACTTTTTTCTTTATTTCGTCGTTCAGTTTGTCCAATAACGCTGCATAATACTCTCCTGTGACTGGTCTTCACTTCTGCAGGTAATCGATGGAGATTATGCCATGTGCATTCCAAAAAACAGAGGCCGCAATTTTTCAGGCCGAGCGTTGGTCTTTTGGCCGCTTTAGTCTGTTTTCGTGGTTTTCGACTCAGTCTGCAGACCGCCAATTGGACCCAGGCGTATGGTTATGGACCCATGTTTCATCCATCGTCACAAAACGTCAAAAAAGTTGGCTCGAAGACGCTGCAACAATGCCAAACCGGCCGTTGAAACATCAAGCGCTGCTGTTTTTGGTCGACGGTCAGCAAACGCGGCACTCATCGCGCTGATAGCTTTTTAATCTCCAAAAGATCCAGCAAAATGAACCCCGCCCGTTTTTTTGAGATGCCCACGGCCTCAGCTAACTCGCGCAACTTCACGTAACGATCATTCAAAATTTTCCGCATTCGTAGCCTCTTTTGACCTTCTAGAGAGAGGTGCGTCTTTGGTGCTTGTACGACCAATTTTAAATTCACTAAACCACTGATAAGCTGTTGCTCTCGAAGGAGCAGATGTGGGACAACATTTCTGCAACCATTGCAATGATTCTTCAGAAGATTTTCCCATCAAAACACAATGTTTAATCAAGATGCGATGTTCCTGTTTTTCCATTTTTACGAAGGCGAAAGTAGCGTCACTCAAACGACTGTAGCTTGTAAACGAATGGACGAAATGTCATGAAACTTTATACATAAACTACAATAGTGATAGATGAGCCTCTCGAAATGAGTCATGTTCATTTTCTAGTGGTGCCACCTAATGAAAAATCCCTGGACTTTTCAGCCCATGTAGTAGAAAATTAGATTTTCTTGGCGGAATTCTGCCACCTGTTCTATTCTATTCTAGGTCTGTGCCATCTCTCAGCATTATTTTGCGGCTGAGTTGGTTTCAAATCCTCTCCCTTCAAATGAATTTCCAGAACTCTGTTCTTTGTGACCAGTTTAATTGTGACATTTGAATGTGCAAAAGTAAACCGTTCTAGCTGTCAAAATCTCAGCAGCCCGTATCAGCTGTTTGGTTTGGAATTATCGTCCGATAAATTCTTAACTGGAAGATGAGTGCCGTTTAGCGTTTACCTTCAGGATAAATTTTAACTAGACATTGTGAAAATGGTCCTTCAACATTTTCTGCTTGTCAATTTAAAAAAATATTAACCCTTCAAAAGGGGTGTGTAGAAGAAAATTCCGTTACACTTCCCAAAGGATAAATAATAAACGTAATAAACTTATCTTATTCAAACCCATGGAACAGTTATGTTCTAGTTATGCGCCGCATTTAAAAGTTTTGATCGAGGACAGCTATCCAGGTTAAATTTTTAGACGTCATGTTGTCTACTCTGATTAGCTTCTGAATTGACAGTTGCTTTCAGAATTCGTTCGTTTCTGTAGATGTTGCCCCACTTATTTTTCGAAAATCACCCTTGTGATGATCTGCCGGTGGGTCGGGTCGTTCTATGCCTTAACATAGGCTCAAGTTTATCTTACGAATTATCCCCTAAAGTGGGGGACATGTCATATGAAAATATTTTTTGGGGAATATGTCATTTGGGGGGATAATTTGTTTGGGGTTAGTTCGCAAAGCCCTCTACTATCATCATCCGCTGGTCTACTACAGCTAAATTTGAGTAAGTTTATAATCATTTGGTTTTCCGACTAGAGACCCGTATTTGAAAAGCCACCTTGAACCCGAGGGTTTGTAAATTCTTAGTAAATGTCGTCAAACGAATTGCTTTGTTGACACCTTCCTTGACTCGGATATGATACATTCGATCCCGCTGAAGCATTCGATCAGCCTCGTCAGTGCGATCAAGCAAATAAATAATGGAGTACTGAATACGGGCCCAGGACCCAGCAACTGAAGTCCGGAAAGCATCATGCCTCACGGAAACAAAATTGTTCTTTTTTTTGTATATCATGAAATTACTTCTTTTAATTAAGACTGCATCAATCAAGAGTCCATTTATCCTAAAAAAAAAATACCAACATTATTTCCAGGTATCCAAGGAGTCATATGGCCATGTACATCCCAGGATGATTGTCCAATAGCTGGTACGCAATGTTCCGAATATGGAGCATGCGAATGTGATAAAGGCTAC
The DNA here is from genome assembly GCA_964017055.1 of Chloromyia formosa. Taxonomy (NCBI): domain Eukaryota; kingdom Metazoa; phylum Arthropoda; class Insecta; order Diptera; family Stratiomyidae; genus Chloromyia; species Chloromyia formosa. The sequence continues at coordinate 29,183,642 of OZ024813.1, read as the reverse complement.
ATGTTGTCCAGTGATCTGACCCGATGTCTGAAAGGAGCTCGTTATGGCGAAGAATGCGAAGAGCAGATCCAGTGTCTATTCGCACCATCCGGAGCCACTTGCAAGGGCGGAAGCTGCCTTTGTGACGAAGGTTACCAATATATTCATGGCCATTGTGCTAAATACAGTAATCTCAATGAACCATGTGCAATGGTTAGTAGTCATTAAAATAAAAAACATAGAGTAAGGAAAAATTAGATAATCCAAAAAAAATTTTATTACAGACTTCAGACTGTAATTTTGGATACGATATACAATCGGTCACGTGCACAAACCGAGTCTGCAGATGTTCCAGCGGATATTATGAGCGTTACACAAATGTATGCCGCAAAAGGGCAATTGGTAAGAACATTTTTAGTAAATGACGAAATTAAGTTGTCCTTCCTATTTCATCATTGTGACACTATACAGCACGACGTCGGGTCTAAGCCGTCTGTATAGGTACAATTGTCCTCCAATTATTTCGGTCAAGTGACCGCATCCCTTAATTTCAAAGGCGCGTCAGCATCTACTGAGCCTTCTCGGTCTTCCTCGCAGCTTTGCTCTTTCTATTTAATATTTAGTTACGAGTATGCCAAGGATCAAGCGTCACAGTTAAGAGGTACATTTGCACCCATAGGTTGTGAGTTCAAATCCCATTTGAATCATAGTACATAATTTTCATATTCGATCTAATTGAAAGTAAAACCTGACCAAAAATGCCTACAAACATCTCACGAGACTCTCTACTAAAAATTTATATGTATTTTAGTTAGGATTATCGCATTTGCTTGTAGTCCGGATGGCGCAACGGTTAGCACGTTCGCCTTCTACGCACTGGGCCCGGTTCGATTCCTACTGAATGCGATAGTTTTCGATAAAAAAGGGAATTTTCGTGTCGGACTATGAGCCCACCCATTTATGGGGTAAATAACGTGTTGCTGATCACACACCTCTGAACAAGACCGTCATGTTCTAAAAAATGAGATGATGCTAACTCATCTCGAGGCCATGGTTCGAATTGGACAGTTGCGCCAGTTATTTATTTGTTTATCGCATTTGCTACTTCTAATTCTAGCTGGTGAAAATTGCATCGTAAACGAGGACTGTGAAGGTACTGGACTTCCTTGTGTGAACTTCCTGTGTCAAAATCAGCCAGAAAGCGGCGAAGAAAAGGACATTCCAGTTGAAAAGCAATCAAAAGAGAAGGTCTTACGAAGAAGCGGACTTCTGCAACGTGCTAGTAAGTTTAGATGAGATATCCTTTTAGGAAATTGATCTTTACCCGTTATAATCCTGAAGGATTCTCGTTGTTGTCATACTGATAAAATATCTCTCTCTCAGTTGTAGGTGACCGATGCACCAATTACAAACAGGAGTGTGCCGATCTGCCCAACTCAATCTGTTCGGATGGCCGTTGTGTCTGCAAAACAGGATTCTACGAAGCAGACGATCAATGCTTTGCAGGTTGATTCATCCCCTAAATTTCCTCACGCACTTGCGCTAATTTTTTAATTTCTCTGAATTCTGACTTTCAGAATTGGGAGAAGAGGCGAATGATGAAGAGTCCTGCGAACATTCCTTCGATGCCGAAAGTGGTCTATGCCTGTGTGACCCCAACTTTCTCTACGAGCCAGGACTAAGGGATTGCCGCAAACGTATGATGTCCTTTAAATGCTCTGATAATCCGAATTAGGTTGTTTTATAATGGATTTTGTTTTTATAGCGATCGTCGTGGCCGAGGGTAGATGCGTGTCGGACAGCCAGTGCAGTCCATTTGGTGCATCGTATTGTCGCGAAGAGCGACCTAGACTCTGTGAATGCCGCAATTATGCCGAATATGATGCCGCCGCTCAAAAATGTATTCCCACCGAAGGACTGGGAGCGTATTGTGAAGATTCGGATGAATGTCACCTGCCGAATACATATTGTTCCGCGGAGAGCATTTGCGATTGCAAGGAGAGTTTTGTTCAATCGAATGGAGCTTGTTTACCAGGTAAATTGTTGGAGATTTGAATATGTTTTATGAGTGGATTTGTTCTATGGAGAAAAAAATTAAGACCGTGGTACATGATGTTATTGTTGTTAATTGCCTTAATCCCTCCAGAGGCATGGGCGTGTTAATATCTCTAGCATTTCTATGCTTTGTTGGGGTTTCGACAGTATATTTACTTTTCGGACGTGCCGTTGCTAGCAAACATCTCCCATCCATGCAATCTTTATACTGGCAAGCTCGGAGCGCAATGGGAGTTCTACCAGTAACCACAGGCAGTTTATTTGCACGTGACGACGATCGAACCTCCATTCTCTAGATCGTAGAGCGGTGAGCAAACGAACACGACCATCGAGTGCGTCAAGAGAAACAAAACAAAAATAAACAGTGTGTCGTGGTAAGGAAGGATGGGTTGTTAGTAGGGACAGATAGTGGAGGATTGGGAAGAGTAGGGGAGGGGGGCGAAGACAAGAAGGGGGTGTAGGAAAAATTAATAAAAATATAAAAAACGATAAGGAGAAAGCATATGCAGCAGAAGTCTGTTCTTGATCCGCTCGTAGGATCGCAGCCATATTGGTCGCCTTGAAGTGCTTGCTTCTCTTTCGTTGTCCCAAAAGGGTTAAACAAGTTTCAAATAACTTTTATAATTTCTTTCAGGCCTTGGTGCAGAATGTCGTTTCACTGAAGAGTGCTCGGCTCAAAATTCAATCTGTGAGAACAGTGTTTGCCGTTGTGCTAATGAATATGTCCGCTTCGAAAATGAGTGTCTCAAAGAAGGTATTTTATATATTTCTATTTTATTGTCTGATAAAAGATGTATTGACATACAATTCAACGGTAAAGTCAAGAGGCAGGCATGATACCCTCATTTCGTTCTAGCACTGAAATTGTATTTCGATATTCATCCTTTTGGCTTTCTAGGATTGAGACTAACTTTCCTCGGTTTTTTTTTTTTTAATTTTTCATTTATTTTAGCTGCAACTGTCGGGGATAATTGTACTCAGTCCATTCAGTGCAACACTCTAATGGGAAATTTGGCCCAGTGTATAGACGACAAGTGTAGCTGCAGTAATGAGAGTCATTTGAACAATAATGTGTGCCGTGAGAAACGAAGTGAGTATCCGTGTTTTTTTCTCTCTCTGTTCTCCAGAAGCGTTGTGATCAGCGGAGTGCCGATCGTCGATCTATTTCAAGCGAGAGTTCGACGGTTTGAGCCTGCCTGACACGTTATCATATTTCAAATTGGGCATACGCATGACTATCATTTTTGCTTTCAGTGTTGGGCGATTCTTGTAAGACCACAGCAGAATGTTTCGCTGATGCTGATCAAGATTTTATCCAATGTCGAAATTCAATTTGTCAGTGCCAATTTGGGTACGTGCTGGATGAAGCGAAGCGGGTGTGCAAGCGGCAAGGCAAAAGTAAGCCTAAACATGTTAAAATTCGGTACAGAATTTTTGATTACTAAATTATCTATTGTATTTACCTTTATAGACTCATCGTCACAAATGTTGGCTCTGCCCATTGGAATTCTAGCTTTTATTGCTGTGTTATCAAATAAATTTTGAAATAGATTTCTAAACTTGTAGAAAATATTGTATCATATTAAAAAAAACAAATAAGCTTATTCTTAAGTGCTGTTACATCTAAGTATAAATAGAATTATTTAAAGAGAAACATTTCTTATTTTTAGGGTTTGAGTAAAAACAAAATCCTTATAAAATCGGTCAAACGTCCGTCTGTCTGTCTGTCCATGAAATATCTCACGAACCGCTGAAGCTTCATGCATGAAGTTTAGTGGATAGAATATATAGAAGTATGGGGCTGGAGTCCGCATAGAATAAAATAAATAATAGAATTTTGATATCTCATCAAAAAAAATTAATAATAATACATTTCCATAGTTGCAGTTAGCACACCTCTGCACCCTTAAGGACATCTCAGGTCAAAGTTAATGATGGCAAACGATAACCAACATCATATGCAATAATATCTTCAAGATTTGTTACAATCACGTAATATGGTAGGCTGGTCGCTGCCTCCACTTTCTATAATAATGCAAACAATTTACTGTTAGTATTTATTTTATGCAAGCTTACTATTTGCATCGTCTTAACTTGAAGGGTTAAGCATTTCCAATAGTAGGACAGATCATCTCCCATTGGCATGGCACACCACAAAACCCTCGGATTGCGGGCAAAGCCCTCTATTTACCGGTTTCATTTCATACTTCTTAATACAAAATTGCGAATTGTTGGCTGTACAGAGGACAGCGGAGTCGGGAATGCCATTAGTTATATAATTCGTGACGTTTTACTACTTTGCCTAGTGAGGCATTGCGCGTCAAGGACTGTTGCTCGCCATCATACTCTGCTCTGGGAATGGGCGCAACTTTCCAAACGACTTACCCTGCGCCTTGCACTTTTTTGCCATGCGCGTCAACATCTCTAACATTGCTATGTCTTGTTGACGTTTCAATAGCATATCTACTTTTCGGAAGTGCAGTTGCTAGCATCAACCTCCTATCCGCGCCATCTTTATACTAACAAGCTCGCCGCACTGTGAGAGTTCTATTAGTACTCACAGGCAGTTTTGATCGCGCCGAGATTTGATCTCCGATCTCTAGATTAGTATCGTAGAGCGGTGACCGAACGATCACGGCCACCGAGCGCGACGGCAGATACGCTTGGGGTTGCTTTATAAAGTACGGCAGGGATATCGTCGTGTCCGGCAGCGTTTCCTCGTTTTAGTGCAATAATTGGTGACATCTTGCTCTTCAACATCACCGGTAGCAACTAATTCCTGCATAGACAAAACATACATGTTTCATCTTTAGATTTTTTTTTTCTCTTTCGCAACAATTCGTGTATTACGACTGCAGTTGTTCTATGATGCAATTCTTTTACAAAGGCTCGTCTGAAGTCCTTCCAAGTAGTAAAGGCTGTTGACCGCTGAAAATGCTTCGCTGTGCGGTTCAACAAGCACTGACAATATATTAGAGACCTTTGATTATCCCAGTTGAAAATTTATTTTGCATACTCGAAAGACCTTAAAAACCGAGTTTTTTAGTAACTATCATCGCTGAGAACAATGGCAATGATTCCTGCACGTCTCTGAACGAAACATTAAAATTCGTCGGCTCCTCTTTTTCACACAGCTCACTTAATATTTTCTTTAACCGCAATAACTCCATATTTTTCTCGATAATCTTCTGAGTTTTATTAATTTCATCCTGTACCTGTACATTCCCCGTTTCCAGAATGCTATCATAAAATTCAACGATTCCCTTGTCTGCTTCCTCTGAAGTTCCCACACCATTTCCACCATAGCCGTCCGTTCGCTCCATCAGATATTTCGGGACCAAATCTTTCAAATCAGCATCTGGTAAATTCTGAATACTATCCATCAGCTTCATGTTCAACTACAAGCTGATCGGATTCAGGAACTGGAGGACGTGGTGTTTGAACCTAGACGACTGCAGGCAACGACTGGCAGAAATCATATCTTGCAGAGAACACATAGACTGATAAGCAGAAGTAGTAATAAATCTATTTTTCTTCTCTATACCTATTTCCTTCCGCTATTGAATAGAAATATAAGAGCAGATAAGCACTGGAAGCTCTCGACTCTACGTAGTGGTACCATAAGTTTTGTTCTTTGTTCAATTGGGATCAATTAAATTAAAACGTTGAACTAAACAAAATCTTTTATTGGTTTTTCTCCATTCACAAAGGAACAAAAAAAACTACATGTTACTCGAAATGATCACCCTTGGCTTTTACACACTTCTTCAATCGTTCAGGCCACTCTTCAAACGCTGCACGCACCACTTTCTGGGGAATAGAAGCGGCCGTTTTTATCAAATCGGCCTTAAGTGACTCGATATTTCTACGCGGTTTGCTGCAGGCCCTCTCCTTTAAGTAGTTCCACATCCGGTAGTCCAGATGATAGAGATCGGGACTTCCAGAAGGCGAATCCTCAGCGGCTATAAAGTCAGGAAGATTGTCAGCACACCCCCTCTGGTTCATTTTAGCTTTATGTGCTGCACTAAGTCTTGCTGAAATGACAAGTCTTGTCCATTAAACAGAGTGTCTTCCAATGATTTCACTACCTTTACCAAAATATCGCTCTGATAGTTATCTGCTTTGGTTAAACACTGAATTCCCTAAAAGTCATTTATGAAGAAGTAGTGTAACCGTACAAAAGATCCCGGAAGACAAAAAAAAATGCTGTTTAGAGCGCAAGCGTCCATCGGAGCAATAAAAGTTCAGTTCAGTGTTCACCATATTCTTAAGGGCTCGTAACTTCACTAATGTGGATGATGAAGCTTAGCTAATATCTATACCTTGCTGGATGTTATTCGACCATTCAGTAATGGGTAATATAGTCCAGTCATTCAGATGAGCTAGACTCAGGAAAAGACATATAAATATTTATATAATATCATTCCCGGTCACGCCTCTCCCACTGGTGCGATGCGCGGAGCAGAGGCGTCTGATGAGACGCGCTTCGCACCAGCGGTCGAAACCGGCGAATCACGCTTTTTGGGCCCCCTTCGAGGGGGAAATCATTCTTAAAAACTTTTTTTTTTTTTTTTTTTTTTTTTTAAATATTTATATGTTTTTTTAAATTTTGGATAATGTCTTTTTTTTTGCGAATTTGTAATTAACCATATGCTCTGGTAGTGCTGCTTCCACCGGCAGATTTATGGCAGCACCTGATGAGTAAGGATCTGTCGGTGGTACGAAACTAGAGACCGAGGGTCCCATTACGCCTGGACCCCGATGCGAACGCCGTCCGCCAATCATTCCATCCTTATCGACTATTTTTTCTTATTATTCCCCATTTTTACCTCGCCTGTTTGTGTTGTTTTCCCCAGGCTTATGAATTTTTATTAGTACGTTAAGGAAAACGGCAACGATCGGCGAAAACCCCGCCCACGTTTCCCGAACTGAGCTACAGCAACCATAGGCCACTGCTTAGCTCGTTGACTGGCTTATTTCTTCGCAAGATGGCACTGTCCGACCTTCACGGTCATCATGCAACCATAGACTCCGTCCCCATCTTCTGATGCCCACCAAACCGTCCATTACAAATTTCTGAGCATTGCTGTCTTTCTCACAAAGTTCGTTTGATGGTTACTAGGTAACTATCGGGTTTACGGACCAGCGGGACAATTAAAGGTTATTGGATTATGTACCTAGGTACAAACTCATGTTTCATAATTTTCTTGTAGGAACACAGTTTCCCCGGAAGCTTTGTTCTGGCTAGGCAGTCATGCCATTACTGTGAGGGATATTATTTTACTTTACACGGGCAGTCAGCCATTCGCTTACACGAATCCTTCTTGACGACATCTGAAACTATCGAGAACTGTCGGTTAGCTCTTGCAGAGATGGGTAGCGTCTTCAATATAACCCTCTGTTGGATCTCGAGCCATAGGGGCTTTGCGGGTAACTGCAAGGTAGATGAGCTGGCCCGGGATGGGCACCAGTTGCCGATTAAGACTGCTACTGTGGACATGGCTAACAATGAAGATTTGGCCGAAAATTGATCCCCACCGTTCTGCCACATTGCTGTCGCTGAGCAGGAAGCACATTGGCAGGGTAGCAGGGGTTTTCACGGGGCACTGCACAATAGGGGAGCTTGCCGGGAGGCTCCATTTTTTTCAACGCGACTTCTGCAGGAGTTGTGGCGATGTGGATGAGGAAGAGAGTGTTCCATACCTTCTCCGCCATTGCCCGACCTTAGCTGGCGGGAAAAAGAAGTTTCTAGGTTCTCGGGTCTTTTACGATATGGATGACCTTAAGGACATAACCGCCACACGGCTAAATCGTTACATTCGCAGGACAGGCTGGTTTGATACGTAGATTCCAAGAAGAAGGCGATAGTGGTGGTACCACAATGGATCCAATGTTGATCTAAGTGTGCTGTGATACATCACGGCAGCCCCTGTACCTAACCTAACCTACAATGGGAATACCGATAAAGCGATGTCTCAGAGGAATTACGCCCGTAATTCCATGACGTACCAATGCATCAGGCTTGCAGTTCACGATGTAAACTTTGTATGAAGTCCCATACTAAGTCAAGGCGAGTACCCGGGTACTCATTTGCCCGAACCCCTAGTGGGGTATAGCGCGTCAACTATTCCATGCGGCTTAGCTGGCATTTCGTTGCCATAAATCAGTTTCAGGCGAAGCGCGTTGCCAGCACCTCGACGTTTTATTGGACTGCGAGTGTTAAAGCCGACTCCAGATCTTTTGTAGCCGCTTGGCTGTCCATTAAGGACCATTAAGACATTTTCGTCCATCCTTGTAAACTATGTTAGGGCTTTCTTTATCGCCGAGACCTTCCCTTGAAAAACGTTACAGTGATCAAGTATTCGAAAGCGAGGCTTATACTAAGCAATTTGGAATGCACTCCATATCCCGCTCCCCCATCAGTCTTCGACTCAAGCAGCGAAGGACCATTCTCCTCTCATTCCATCCAATGGACAACATGACATCAAAGCAGCGGACGGAATTGTCTTTAGAACCCCAGTGATTGCAATCTAGGCCATTCGTTGCCTAAGCAAGCTACCCAAATCGATTACTCGTATAATCGCCTAGACTTACCTAGCTACCAGAAATACTGCTCCGCTTCCATCTGCTGTATGGCAACTCCATTCAATTACTATACACATTCACCGGTTTCTACTAGTGGATGCTCGTAGATTGCACTACAATGACCTCGCGCGCCACCCCGGTCATCTTGTGCATTCAACACCCTCTAGCTCTAGTGCTGCATTCTCGTACGCATGCAATTTCCATTGCCACCACCACATCTCCCATCCTCTTTCATCCCTACTCCTTTAACAACCATCCAGAGAATGCGATGGTAATATTATCCCGTTAGTCAATGAATCTGGGCCAGCTTTAAATGGTTAGCGGTTGAGTTTACCACCCACCAGTCATTAAAAGCTCATTGTAGCCGACACTAACGTCATCACGATTGGGGGTGGTGGTGATGGTGATACGTTGTATGTGGTTAGTTTTGCCTGCACATACGAAATTCAATTCCAGGGGGTGGTTCAAGATAGATTGCTGCCACTTCCAGTGAGGACCTTGGAAACGGCTTGGGGGTGAGTTCGACGAACGCGTTACACGCCGTTGCGCACAAAGTTTTAGGAGAGAGCAAGAGAGCAACCAACCAACCCCAAACCATCTAATGATAAGACCGAAAGAGGAGTCCCGATTTTTGGAAGTTCTATGGAACTTACAATCGAATAGGGGTTGGAAAATTCGAGCGAAGCACAAAGCACCTGCGCGCACTTCAGCTCTTGTCTCTATCTCTTCCGAGTCCTGATACATCAATGGGTTGCCTAATACACATTATCGCCCGCATCCACCATCCACCCACTTTCCCGTGAGAATACAAGGGGAAACGAAGAGATAAAAAAAAACAACTCGAATTTTTCCCAATTTTCCTTTAGAGGTCCGTAATCGATTGTTAACAACGCGACGTCGACAGTCGACGGCGATGTTGAAGCGTTTTTTTATTTAGAAAAAAATAAAACAAGAAATCCAATTGTCGGGTATTTTCACTGGGAAAATTGACGAGTGTCTGATTTATCCCGTTCCTAATTTTCTCCGGCTCCGGTTTCGGTTCGGTTCATTTTCCTTAACCCGGAAAATTTCGTAACGAAAAAAAGAGAAGTGAGCACACAAGTTCGCGCTAGGATTTCCTTTTGATTTTCCAACCAGCCAACCACTCATCATCGTCTCGATGAAAATCGTATAGTAATGTCGGTGTCGTAGTCTCGAGAAAATCGGAAAAGTGCAAGGAGTTGAAGTCGGAGTGGAAAAGTCTTCGCGGAAAAAAAGGAGGAAGAAGTTCGACTAAAATGTGAGAAGAAAATTTTCATAGCAAGATTAAGGGTTTTCCATGGACACACGACGACGGACACGGAACGCGTGAATGGTGCGAAGGAATTTTCCATTGAAAAAGGATTTTTCCTTTTTCGTGTATCGCCGTCGCGTTGAGTGAATCTCGGGTTCGTGATTTTCCTCGCGATCAAGTGTGTGCAAAAGGATAATTTTCGTGCGATGGTGAAGATTTTCAGTGACGCGATGCAGTGTCATGGATGCTCCAGTAATATACTCTCGTGATTACGAAGGACAAGTGTCTGATAGAAACAGTCTTTTTTTTAATTGCCACACAGGAACTTTAAAACATTCTCCGAAAATTCGGAAATACCTTTACATCGGATCGGATTGGGACTGAATTCAACGACCGACATCTGAAATTGGCTGGCAACTCCCCCGCCCCTTTCCTGGGCTGGCGCATCTATTTTTAATGAAGTATCTTAGTTGTAGGGTGTACTAGGTCGATTTCATCGTTCACAGGACGTATTTCGGTCTCTGCGGACATTAACACTGGATTCCCGATAGACTTTCAAAAGTTTACCCATTTAGGTTCCCTTTGGTTCATCGCGCTTCGGCAATAAAGTTGCCAGGAGCAATTTTATCGATCGATAAAGAAAAATACGAATTCCTACGATGATAGTACACGTGTATTTGTACGATTGTGATGTCATAAATTTCACGCATGTCTATTGGCTGGGGAGGAGATTATCATTCAAACAACCATGGAGTGAAAAATAGAGAGAGAGCGACCGATTTTGGAGGGAGAATGAGAGAGCGCCTGATAGCGCGCCTAAGTTCACAGAACTTCATAGGTGGACTGACTGATAACGCTTCCAGTCCAAAACAACGGGAATGGAGAGGGCGGGAAATTGAGAGCGAGAACTCAGGTCGATGGTCGCGGCATAGAAAACCTTGTCTGGCTGCAGTACGATAAGACTTCCAGAGAGAGGAACATCCGAAAAATCGCTGAGAGCCTGGAAGACCTAATCGAGGGAAATGGCCAAGCGTCACATTTTGCCTCTCAATGCAATTTGTGTTTCCTCCACTCCACCGCTAATAGTACTCCAGCGCTAAATTTTATTAAAATATTGTTGCAACAACGTCCTTTGAATTCAAAAGAATTCCGAAACGAAAACTTATTGCTCTCTTGGCTATTCATTATAATTGGCGGTAGCATCTGTCCTACGGTCGCCTTATCTACGGATTCAGGAGATATGCAAAGCACGATGCCATTGAAGGCGATTTCATCCTCCTCCACGGGTTGGGTTAGGGGGATGAATAGAAATAACATTGTGCCAATATTATTCTACAACAATGAACACATCGGGCGCGGGGAGAGCAGATCGCTGGCGCTTGTCCGGATACCAAATGAGAAAAGGGGGTACTGGGCTAAATATATTATCTAGGGTCAAAAATTCTTATTGCCTTGGGTCAGGATCTTCAGCGTTCGCATCTAAATAGTAGAGAAGTCCTTCAAAAGGAACAACAAACGCGGTTGCATATAAAGCCAAGGGAGATGATTTCATCGATCCTGGTGGGGGTTGAGGCGGACGATTACGGACGAGATTACATTCTGAAATTGTTTTCGTTATATTAATAAGCGAGATATTAAGATGATGATTTAATTTTCGTTGAACGCTTAATGGCCGTTCGAAGTGAAGAGGATGCATCCTTTGGTTGCTGATGAGATGAGATAAAAGTAGAAGAGTTTAACAGATTTAACTGACTGTAGGTGGTAATTTGTTTGATTGGATTGTTTTATCTTAACGGCACGACGGGGGAATAGAATAGCAATTATGTGATTGGGATAAATAAGGCGCTCAATGTGACTCAAAGTAAATTGATTGGATTGGAATAGCCCCATCATATTTTCAGTTACCTAAACTAAATTAAATAAAAAGGCTGTACAACTGTACAAAGGCTCACAAAAAGACATCCATCCGAAGTACTGAGAGTATTGATTGTGGATCAATGTTCCTGTTTCTGCACTTTGTGGATGCACAGAAAATATAGCACAACCAAGTAATAAGCGGCAGGCTTATGCACTTGCACTTGGTTGTGGACAGAAGCGTAACTAGCCTCTGGCAAGTATGACGGCGCTGTATGCTCTTCACGAAGAAAGGTGCCATCGCAAAAATTGTAATTGCATGCATCATCCAATTTGTTGTAACCGAAAACCGCAAGTCTGTATCGGCCCACGGTCATTCTAGATGGTGTTGGAAAAAGCGATCAAAAGCTTTCGAAATGTCGAGGGCAATGATTGTAGTTTCACCAAATTGATGAATACAGTGATTACATCCTTCGGTGAGATATGTCATTAAGTCCCTGGTGGAGCGCGGAGAACGGAAACCGTATTGTCGATCGCTGATGAAATGGTGTGAAACCAGATAGCAGGCTGTTAACCAGGGTTTCAAAAATTTTTGACAGGATAGGGAGGGAGGAAGGGATCACATGCTTTACCTTTTTTTGGGGATTGGTCGGACATGAGCTAGCTTCCATATGATGATGAAAGTATCCCTGTCCAGTAGGATAGATAGAATAGTTTTCGCAGATGTCTCGGTAACAAGAAAGCGCAGTGTCTGAGCACCAGGTCCAGCCGATTTTGATATATCGAGCTATGAGAGTACTTTAAATACTTCCCTAGTGCGAAAATGCAAAGGCCCCTGGTGTAAATCGTGATCCTCGGCGCGACAAAAAAAACTGCCTGTGAGTACTAATAGAACTCCCACGGCGTTCTGAGCCTGTCGAAATAAAAACGGCGCGAATAGAAGGTGCATGCTGGCAACTGCACGTCCAAAAAGTAGATACTCGTATGCTACCGAAACGTCAACAAGGCATAGAAATGCTAGTGATGTTGACGCGCCCATGCTCCTGGAGGGGTCAAGGCAATTAATATGGCTGTTGAATTTTGAGTAGTTGGCAATAGGCAAGAGTTTGTACCGAAGATTTCAGCAAACAAATTGGCCTTACCTAGTGATTCACTATATATTTTCCCACCATTTACAAGTGGTGGAATGGAAGAAGAGCTGCAGATATTCCACACAGATTTAACAAGTGACCAGAAGCCTGTGCTACCTTTTCGTTCTACGATAACTTTTTGCCTGATTTTACTATCGAACTGAAATTTGGCTTTATTAACAACAGATTTGGAGGTGTTCGGCGCAGAGTTGTAAACTTTTCTCAGTTCGACACAGGGGCATTGTTTGTATGCACGGTATGCCACTTATTTTCTCCTAATAGCCTTTTTGCAATCTCTGTTAAACTAAGAGATGGTAATTGGCTTTATGTTCTGAGAGCGGTGCGGGATGAAACAGTACATTCCGCACCGGATGATGTTTATAACTGATGTGCTTAGATAGGCAACGTTGTTGGTAGATAAGCACTCGGCCCAGTTCAGTTCACTGGTGTATTAATTGAATGTGACCCAATCGGCCTTATTATGATAGGTGCGTTTTTTTCCATTCGGACAAAGATCAAAAGTGAAAAGAACGGCACGGATCATGTGCCGAGCGAAGTTGCACTGCCACCATACAGATGATTTGCCGCGTGGGGGAGAATTGCGGACTTCGTATGTACTGTACATACAAGGTCTGTCAAAGGCTAAGGCGAAGCAGACGATCGCCTACGACGCCGATTCTGAAAGGGGGCCAAAAAGGAAAGCCGGGCTTAAGAGTGAATTTTATCAATTTAGAGCTGAACATAATTCCATTTAGTGATAAATATCTCGTGATTCATCCGATTGAAAGTGATTCTCACAGTCCAAATCAACACGGGCGAAAACTTCAATTTCGAATCTTGGGCATCATTCTCCAGTGTGATTGTGACTTACCGACAGGTCCGGCTATCCCATATGTGCCGATTGTGGTGTCATTATGTAGGTGTGCGATATCTTCATTCTAATTAATTAAGCTTTACATTTAAAAAATCAAAATGTACCATTAAGGTAGTTCTAAAAAATTTATTTTCTTTTTCTTGTGACTAACGGCAACGAGTATCTGTCCCATTGCCCATTTCAGATTCAATGACTAGATAAAATCACACTGACCCAACATTGGGCGCCCAATATTTTCGCGCTTTCGCATTTATTTTTCGACGATTTGCAATGGTAAATCTTCACTACTTCCATGGATAAAAAACCGTAAGGTATAGTAGCTTTACGTTTTTAAACGCTTTCAGTTTTTGCGCCTTTTGACTAACGGCGGTTGACGCCTAGTCGAGTGCTCGTTTTGGCTTTATTAACCAGATGATATCTGAGGAGGAGGAATAGGTGCATGATGGCAACTGCATTCTCTGAAACTAATTTATGTCAACGAAACGTCAACCGGGCCACATGGAACAGTTGACGCGCTATGCCCCACAAGGGGTTAGGGCAATTGAGTGCCGGATATTTTGAGGTTTTTTCCAGTAATTTTCTCGACTGCTTTTTAGGTCATTTTTCGAAAATCTTTTCCTATAAAGTGTCACTGATGACAAAAAAAAAACCTTAAGGTCGTCTTAAGGAACCTTAGACTAGTTTTTCTTAACCTCTTGTTGGGCGTATTGCGTCAGCAACTACATCAGTCATCTGTACCGGTTATATGTTGATAGATTTCCCTATTTAGGTGCTGTTGATGATATGGTTGTCCGCACGGTCCCGGACATCTAAGTGCTAAACCTCCTTAGTAAGCGACAGGTTTGATGCGCGATGAGTAGCTAGCTCGGCCATTCAAACCATTCCAACCAATCCACGGCCCTACAACTGATACATGTGCCTCTTGATGGCGTTTGGGGCACCGCGCACTCCCACCTCTGCTAGAGTTAGTGGTGCATTTTGCCAAATCCGTTATGACTGCGAAACCTACTGAACACAGCCTCAGAAAACATGCTGAGCACATTCGAACGGAAAGTCATTCGGCGAATTTTCGGAGTAGTTTGCTATCAAAATGGATGGCACATCCGGTACAACCATGAGCTTTTGAACTGTACGATGAGTTGGAAGCTTCAAAAATCGTCAAACTACAACGTCTTCAATGGGCAGGGCATGTACAACAAATGAACGATGTTCCCATGCCTAAACATGTAGTAAACGGACGACGAGTCGACGGAGCACGACTGCGAGGAAGACCGAGAGCTGGTTGGGAGAGCTTAGTATGTGCTAACGCCGAGCAACTACTGGGCTTTGACTGAAGGACGTGGTCACGTGGCCGAGATAATTAAAGGACGATGATGCAGGTGGCAATTCACTCAGAATAGAAGAAAATTAGAAGAAAATCCCTATCACACTAAGTAACAAGATGTCACTAAAGTAAGTAGAATCTAGGCAACATGGGTATCAAAAAATTGGCATTCTTGAAGTGGCAATATAGGCAATTTGGGTTTCATATGAATCAAGGATATGAGGCTCTGAATGCTCTGAAGAACTTTTGAATACATTTCGAGTCCTTTTGGCAGGAAGAACGGACATTCTTGGGAATGAAATGCAATATGGGTATCATATGAAACGGGGAGATGTAGGTTAGGTTAAAGGGCTGCTGTGCTTAACACAGCACACATGGACCGCAGCATGGTCCGTTGTGCTACCACCGGGGATTCAACAGCCGACCATCCTAATCATCAAACCAGCTAGAACTGTAAATGAAACGATGGAGCTTGCCAATATCAACATTAGCCAAGTCGTCCAATTCAGCGAAGAAGTAGGCTCCCAGAAAAGTCCTTCTCCTTATTGACAAAGCAGGGCAGGTGCATAGAAAATGAAAAACGCACTCCTCCTCCTCCTCGAATATAATATCGAAAAACTTCTCCATTTCAATAATACAGAATATAAAATAATATTTCAGAACTCCAACAAAAAGCTCAAAATCTCCATTGTAGGAGAGAGGGTGTCAAAGGTACTTTTTTCCTGTTTTCCTTGAATATTTCGAAAACTATGAATTCTTATAAAAAAAAAGGTCTAAAGGTGAATTAAAGCACATAAAATTTCCTACAAAATGATATATCACACATGTAATGGACCGGTTTGGTGGGCATCCGGGGGACGGAGCCTAAGGTAGCATATTGACCGTGAAGGTCGGGGCATGCCATCAGGCGAAGAAAAAGGCCCCTCAACGAGTTAAGCAGCGGCCTACTATGCTTGCTGTGGCTCAGTTCGGGAGATGTGGCCGGGGTTTTCGCCGCTCGTTGCCCCTGTCCTTAACGTATTAACAAAAATGCATAGGCCTGGGGAGGACAACATAAATAAGGGAGGTAAAAATGGGGAACGAAAAAATGAGGCGATAAGGATAGAATGGTTGGCGGATAGCTATGGACGTCACCACAATCACTTTAGAATTCGTTTGGAATCGAGCAATTAATGCATAACCGGCAAAAAAAACGGCAAGGCGAGAGCGCAAGTATTTAGTCGCGAAACTGACGATACGAAAAAAAAACTTCCGATCAGATGGCTTTAGACTGACGTTTGTGTCCAAATTGACACAATCGTAGCATGACGTTTGTGTTTAAATTGACACAATCGTTGTATAAACCCAAAGAGGGAGAGAGTGCGGAGATTACACTTATGTTTCCAACACGTATGGACTCTGTGTGAAACCCCTCCTTCCATCTTATCTTCTAGTTTTTGGCTATGTCGACCACCTGTCGGCTTACGAGGGTAAGGAGAAAAGTTCTCGGCGTTACAATGGAAGACTGCTATTTTCAGTTAAAAAATGACTTTATTTTTCAACATAATCTCCCTTGAGCTCAACACACTTGGTCCAGCGTTTCTGTAACATCAGTATTCCTTCCCAGAAGTAAGAGTCTGGAAGGCTGTGAAAATATCCATCTACGGCCCTCTCAACTTCTTCATTGGATGCGAAGCGCTTCCCAGAAACAACTTTCTTCAACTTTGGGAACAGACGGAAGTCTGAGGGTGCCAAATCAGAAGAATAGGGGGGACGGTCGAACAAATCGTACCCCAAATCCCGCAGTTTTCCCATCGCCAACGCACACTTGTGTGCAGGTGTGTTGTCCTGGTGAAAGATGATTTTTTCTTCTTAAAGCCAGGCCTCTTCTCGCGAATTTTGGCATCCAGTTGGTCAAGAAGTTTGGAGTAATATTCGCCTGTTATTGATCTGCCTTTTTCAAGGTAATCAATTAACAGGATCCCTAGAGCATCCCAAAACACGCTGGCCATGACGGCAGATGCGACTGAATCCGTTTTCTTTGGCGTCGAACCACCGACTTCCACCCACTGCATCGACTGCTGTTTCCTTTCTGGCGTGTAGGGGTGGACTTAAGTCTTATCCATGGTGACAGATCGCCGCACAAAATCGGTTGGACCCCGAATGAAGCGGTGCAAAGTTTTCTGCGAAAATCGTTTGCGCACTTGCTGTTGATCGGCATTCAGCTAATGCGGCACCCATCTTGCGCAGAGCTTTCGCATCTCTAATTCTTTGTGCAAGATGTTTCGAAGGACGTGCTACCACGTTTAAATTCAGCTGCCCATTTTTTAACGGTTGACATCGAATGAGCAGAGTCCCAGTAAACTTTTGTTAACTTCAGATGAATTTCCTTAGGGGTTAATCCATCCAAAACGAGGAATTTTATCACCCCATGATATTCAAGTTTCTACATTTTAACGAAAAAGACGTAAGACGTCTACTGCAAAAATTTCGTGTAAACAAACTACTTGAGAGAACAAATTGAAATTTGTCATACGAACTAATGACTAATTAGACGTAAGAAACGTAAATACCTTGACGAGCAGTTGCTGAACATAAACGAAAACTTAGCTAATAGGAACACCAGACAAGCGTACAAACTAGTAAATACAATTAAGAACGGCTACCAACCCAGGACTAGCCTTTGTAAGGCCAAGGATGGAAACATCATCAGCGACACCGATGGTATTAACAAACGATGGGCCTCTTATTTTGAAGAGCTTCTAAACCGACCATCTAACATCCCCACACGGGAGGCTCTCGACGATATTGTTGATCTAGGCCCACCCATTCAACCCCCGACAGTAGAGGAAGTTGATCTCGCGTTGCGGTCACTAAAACGAAATAAAGCGCCGGGCGCTGACGAGATTCCAGCTGAACTGCTAAGATTCAGTGGAACGAGTCTAGTTGATGCCATACATCAATTACTCCTGCGAGTATGGGAGAACGAGGAGATCCCAGACGATTGGCGCAGAAGCATCATCTGTCCAATTCATAAAAAGGGAGATAAACTGCGGTGTGAGAATTACAGGGGCATCTCACTAGTTTGTACGTCCTATAAAATTTTGACGAAAATTCTGGAAAATAGAATAAAACCGTACGCAGAACGAGTCATTGGCGAATATCAAAGCGGTTTCAGACCTGGTCGCTCCACAACCGATCAGCTCTTCTCAGTCAAACTGATACTCCAGAGGTGCTGGGAATACAACGTAAACGTATACCAAATCTTTGTCGACTTCAAGCAGGCATACGACAGTATCGATCGTGGAGTACTGTACAACATCATGCTGCAATTTGGTATACCAGCAAAATTAGTGCGACTGACAAAGATGACGATGACCAACTCCGTCTCACAAGTCAGGATCCAGAATAGACTTACTGATCTATTTGAAACACGCACTGGTTTGAAACAGGGCGATGGACTGGCTCCGACGCTCTTCAACCTAGCACTGGAATACGTTATTCGGGCCATGAATTTGGACAACAGCAAGACGCTACTCATCAAGTCGACACAATTAGCAGCGTACGCCGACGACATCAACATCATGTCCCGAAGATTGGCTGACGCTGAAGAACTTCTGCATACGCTTGATACCGCTGCAAAGGAAGTTGGATTACGTATTAACGAGGGTAAAACTAAAATAATGATGCAATCGGTGACAAGGACACCTGCACAACCAAGCATCAATGTGGGGGACCTCAACATCGAGTTCGTGAACAACTTCATTTACCTGGGTTGCAACCTGTCAAGGGACGCCAACGAAACTGACGAAATCAAGCGACGGATACAGTTAGCTAATAAGACTTTTTTCTCGGTTCTCCCCATAATGAAATCGAAACATGTGCACAGAAACACGAAGCTCCGCGTGTACAAAACCATTATACGACCAGTGCTATGCTATGGCTGCGAAGCATGGACCCTAGCTCAAGCCTCCGAAAACATGCTAGACACTTTCGAACGTAAGGTTCTACGGCGAATTTTCGGGGCTGTTTGCGATCGAGATGGATGTCGCATCCGGTACAACCATGAGTTGTATGAAATGTACGATGAGCTGCAAGTCTCGAAAATCGTCAAACTACAACGACTTCAATGGGCAGGGCATGTACAAAGAATGGACGATGATCGCATGCCTAAGAGAGTAATGAATGCAGAACGAGTCGACGGAGCGAGACTGCGAGGACGACCGAGATCTCGTTGGGAGAGCTCAGTAGGTGTGGACGCCGCGCAGCTGCTGGGCTCCCAAAATTGGAGGACGCGGTCACGTGACCGAGATAATTGGAGGACAATGATCCAGGCGGCCAAGGCCCGACGTCGGGCTGTCGCGCCACGATGATGATGATGATAACTAATGACATGTGGACCCAGGCAGGAAACATACATTTTTGCTGATTCTGTGTCAGGCCGAGAACTTTTCATCTTACCCTCGTAGTACTCAGATATTGGAGCCACTGTTTCTAAGGCGACATACAGGACAAGCTCATGCCATATCTGTGTGTTCTAAGGTTATCTCCCATCCAAAACAATGACAACTCTTTATTTTTTACAAATCACATCTAAATACAAAAAATATCAAAATTTAAAAAAAAAATACTGAATTATTTAATACAGCATCCAAAATTTAAGAAAAAGGCGTTAACAAAAAAATATTTTTTTAAGGCAAAGTAAACATTTGGATTTTAAAAATTTTTAATAATTTAATCATTTGTCTGATTTTTACCAAATAAATTTTACATTTTAGGAGAACATAATGGCTACGGTTATCATTTTATTTGGGTGTTCTGGTTATCGTAGTTTCCGAAATAATGAATTGTTAATCGTGTGCGGCGGCGAATTGTCAAGAAAAATGTAAATGCCTGTGGCAGCTAAATGATTAAGAATTCGAAAAAAAACGTACATTTATATTTTTTAATAGAAATTTCATGGAAAATCGTGCAGCATTGCGTTTTTCCGGCAATATCTGGACACCCTGTACTCGTCAACAAAGCAGAGTAATGCATGAGCTGTTGACGCACCCATGCCCTTGGAGGAGTGTAGATAATTAACATTCGTGTCTCTTTAATCATCATCGTGGCACGACAGCCCGACGTCGGGCCTTGGCCGCCTGGATCGTTGACTTCCAATTATCTCGGTCATGTGACCGCGTCCTCCAATCTTGGAGGCCCAGTAGTTGCGCGGCATCCACATATACTGAGATCTCCCAACGAGATCTCGGTCGTCTAGGCAGTCCCGCTCCGTCAACTCGTTTTGCATTCATCACTCTCTTTGGCATGCAATCATCGTCAATTCGTTGGACATGCCCTGCCCATTGAAGTCGTTGTAGTTTAACGATTTTCGAAACTTCTAGCTCATCGTACAGTTCATACAACTCATGGCTGTACCGGATGCGCCATCCATCTCGATCGCAAACAGCCCCGAAAATTCGCCGTAGAACCTTACGTTCAAATGTGTCTAGCATGTTTCCGGAGGCTTGAGTTAGGGTCCATGCTTCGCAGCTATAGCATAGCACTGGTCGTATAATGGTATTGTACTCGCGGAGCTTCGTGTTTCTGTACACATGCTTCGATTTCATTCTTGGAAGAACCGAGAAAAAAGTCTTATTAGCTAACTGTATCCGTCGCCTGATTTCGTCAGTTTCGTTGGCGTCTCTTGACAAGTTGCAGCCCAGGTATATGAAGTTGTTCACGAACTCGATGTTGAGGTCCCCCACATTGATGCTTGGTTTTGCAGGTGTCCTTGTCGTCGATTGCATCATTATTTTAGTTTTACCCCCTTTTACTTCTTTTGCAGCGGTATCGATCGTGTCTCTTTACCCATTGACATTATCTTCAGACCACATCCACACCATCACATTCGTTACTTAATACTCCCACTTTTGGAAATGTAATCAGATAGACTCTGTTACCTAAATCCAAAAATGTCATAGTCGAGCCTTTCCGTAACCTTCCAGTATGTATTACGAGTATACATGTTAAAAGCCTGACATTCAAGTCTCAAAGCCTACATGTTGCCATTTAATCCGCAATAATTCAACTCAGCTTATCAAATTATCGAATAATTGAAAACGTTTTCACTCCTTCTAAAAAGGAGTTTTTCGAAGTGAACGGTCACCAATCCGTATCAGACATCTCTAAACGAATTTCAATTGCAACGAGACGACGAAGAAACTTTGACCTTAACCAGTCGAGCGCGTCTTCTTATAGAAACCTGGAATTCCGACAGAAATATGACGCCCAATGTGGGTTGAATTGAGACGAAGATATGAAAGTAAATGTTAAGTCTAACAGTATTCAATTTTTCAATTTAAATACATAAAAGGATGTGCTTACATTTACACCCCCGTTTCAATTACGCATAAACATGAATAAATCATAGGCACAGGATAATATTGTAGGCCAAAGAAAGCAAATTTGACCTTCAATCGAAAAGTAAACATTTCTAGAATTCGGCGACTTTTGCCTGGGCGTTTTTCCAGAAATAGACTATCAGACTGTTTTAACATTTCCCATAATTCAAATGAAATTCAGGACGCTCGGATACAGTGCAAAATGTATCTCGGGGCTTTCGCGATATTGTCCCACAGCAAGGCAATATAGAAAAATAAGAGAAAAAGAACTAATGAAAGGCAATAATAATTACTCGCTCGCTCCGAAAACGTTTCGAATCCGACAAAAGGACCATAACAAAAGCGAGTGAGGGTGCATACTTCGAACGAACAATACTTGTACTAAACGTTTGTAGGCAAGCACACAAACAGAAAAAAAAAATAAAAATACAAAAATCTTGTCTCGCGAAAAAAAAAAAATAATTCCTATCCTGCTGTTGCCCCAATTAAAATGCATTTATGCCAAGCATATAAAAATTCCGCTGTATGGCAAATGATTTCAGCCCAAGGACTCGTGTCGTAGCGCGGCGGCCGAGGAAATGGTAGAGCAAAGTTCAGCGGACGATGGCATGGCGGGTGGTTCGAAGGATACACAAGGATGCGATGTGCAGCGGGAGGGGACAGTTTGGAAAATCAGAATCAGGCCAAATTCCCACGACAATTGAGCACGCTTGGAAAATAATTTTCTTACGGTGGTGGCAGCATCGTACACAATTACGCCCCCTCCCCCTCAGAAGGGTTGAAAGCTTATACGACTCGCACCACCCACTTTCGGTGCATCGCATCATCCATGCCGAACAACGAGAACGCCCGACCGTGGATACGACGAGAAGCCATGGATATGGACCAATGAACTTTTCCATTATTATGACGTCATCATCTCAATGAATTTTCCACATTATGTCGGGGTCGGGGGTTTCTTTTCTGTCGGATTTGTTTTTTTTTTTGTGTGTTTTTTTTTTTGTGGTCGGGTGGGGAAACAACGCCAGAATCTACAATATAATGCGTGACGGAGTTGCCAGTCCGAGATGCGAAAGGACGAAGGATTTCAGTTTTTGAGCTTGTGCCGTGGATACCTGATGAACTTTCTATCCGTTTTACATATTTTTTTTGTCGGTTGTCGGATTTATTAATTAAAATTAAATTTCTCAATTTGACAGATTAATTATTTCGCGAGCGATATTATGAAATAAATGTGCTTGAATGTGTCGTAAAACTGATGAGAGAAGGACTTGCAATAGGCAGGCCATAACGCCAAATACGCAACGTAGCGAACGGGCCAAAACTAAAACGTATAAGATTGCATACTAATGCAGTGGAGGAAGTTTACGCGATTGAAAGCAGCTACTGGACATTCGCGTACGCGAAGAATGCTTTGTTGTGGACGAAGAAAGGTAAATATTTTGTTGTTTCATTTTAAATTATATTAATTAATTGTGTGTTGGTGATAACTTCTGACTAGTGAAGCAGACATGAACCTAGCCGCTTTTGTATATGTCGTAGACAATTTCTCATTTTGTCGGCTTTTGTCGCTGCATTGGCTACTTTCTGCAGTCTTGGTGTGATCGGGTCCGTATCATACGGGAAGTAAACGACTGACAGCAGGTACCTTTCCGCATGATGTGATGTTAGTTGTGTTTTCATTGCTAAGTTGCGGGATGAAAATTACATTTAGTTCTTTTTTGGAGACAATGCACGCTCTCACTTTGTCGCTGTCTATTGGTTGGAGCTCAGCGTAAGTTCACTGCGAAATTCACAGACCGCATTCTTATACAGATGCGGTTCCTGTATGAGCGCGATATTAGCGTATCCTTGACTAAGGTGTCGAAGCAGGTTGGTCGTCGCCGCTCTGGTGTGGTGCAGGACCACCTGTTGCGAAATACTCAAACGCAACTATTGTAGTTTTAGCGGAAAGGGAACATCGCAAATCAAACCCGGCGTTAAACTGACAATGTTTATTTTTAGCGTATAGTATTCTCTTTCTCTCTGGTTCCTGTTAACCTCTTGTGGGACATAGGGCATTAACCAAGCCTACTTTCCACCTCGTCCTGTTCATCGCCATCACCTTCAGCTCACTCCACGACTTGCCTATTGAGGTACCCTCTCTCTTAACTGATCTTCTCCAGGTGTTACTAGGTCGTCCAACACGGCGACTTACAATGGTTCCCCGCGGGTTCTAATCGAGGGCCTGTTGAGCAATGTTGTTCGGCCCTTTTCAGAGACTGTCACCTATCCATTGCCGCTTTTGCCTTTTCATGGAAGTGTCTATCCTGTCCTAACCAGTAATAGTAAGGAGGTCGTCGTTAGAAATGGCCTCCGGCCACCATTTGTGTAGGATGCACCGTAGCCACTGGTTCACAAAAGTTTGCAATCTAGTTAATACCTCATTGGTCACCTTCCAAGGTGAACAGCCACATAGAAGCACCGATTTTACGTTGGTTTCCAAGATCCGGAGTTTGGTGGTCTGGAAATCTTGTTGTTTTGCCAGAAAGGAGTTAAACTAAAAAAGCTGCTCGAGCTTTGTTGGTGCGAGACTGAACATCAGCATCTGCTGCACCATCTGCTGTAACTACGCTTCCGAGATAGCAGAAATTGTCAATTTTCTCGACTGCCTGCCCTGAAACACAAATTCGGCTTGGTCTTCCTGGATTCAAGCTCAAGTACTTAGTCTTGGCAGCGTTGATTTTAAGCCCCGCATTACGGCTTTCCCAATGCAAAGCATCAAACATTAGGGCTACTTCATCCGATTTATTTGATAGAAGGCAAATATCGTAAGCATAGTCTGGGTGTTGAAAGTATTTGAACAACTTCCATCTAAAAACCTTTGTTCTGGTGTTCTTGAAGCGCGCCGCTTAGTACAATACATCATTAATGGCAATTAAAAACAGTATAGGTGACAAAATGCAGCCTTGTCTCACTCCGCTATGCACCTCGAAAGGATCTGATAGCTTACCCTTGTGTAAGACGTGACATTGGGCTCTTTGGCAGGACACCTTGTTGATGGAAATTACTTTATCTGGTATGCCTCTCTTACGTAAAGCCCTCCAGATGTATTCCCGGTCAACGCTGTCAAACGTCTTCTCGAATTGGATGAACACGAGATGTAATGGTGATCTCCACTCTGCGGATTGTTCAATAATAATTCGAAGGGTGTTGATGTGGTCGCTACATGAAAAGCCGGTTTGTTAATCATTCAATGTGCGGTCAACTGTGTGTTTGATCCGGTTCAAGATCATTTTTGCCATCAGTTTGGAGACTGCTGGGAGAAGACTGATCCCACGCCAATTATTGCAATCCTTCAGGTCGCCTTTTTTCGGGATCTTAATAATGACGCCCTTCTTCCACTCTTTAGAGAGAGTTTCGGTTTCCCAACACTCTTGGATAAGGGAAGAAGAATATCCGCAGTAGCATTGATATCCGCCGTAAATAGTTTCACTTCCACCGGAATTCCATCTACCCCCGGGGCTTTACCCGCTTCCATCGATTTATGTAATATAGCCACTTTACTTCCAGATTAGATATTTACTAATGAAGATGCATTCGAAGTTCCAAATGTGTTGTTGATGACCTCAGTGAAGTGCTCTCTCCATCTCCGCAGTTGCTGTTCTTCGGTTACCACTAGAGACCCATCTTTATCTTTCGCAGGATGTTCTGTGGCAAAAGATTTGCCAGTTAATGGCTTAATAAGCACTGTCACCGGGGTAAGCAGTTTTCTCTACCTTTTCCGCTAATGCGTTGATGTAATTTCAATTGTCCCGTCGTACGCTTCTTTGCGCGCCTTTCTGCAGTGCACGGTATCCTGCTCTGAGTTGGTCTTTGGCTGAATAATGGATCCAATAGCCACAGTGATCTCACACTCGGCGGTCAGTCAAAAATTATTGAACAAATGTCGGCCCTCTCAAAACCCAAGTACTCTAGGCGGAAACGATACAGCTGCGCGGTAATTCAGACAGCAAGGCGGCTTTCACACGGAACGCATGATACACGAGATTCTAGCAGAAAGTACCAGTGGCGAGCAAGCTTTGTATGTGCGACGATTAATTTAAAATTGCACTCGTATAGAAAGCTTGCTGGCCACTAGTGCTTTCTGATATAATCTCGTATATCGTACGTTCCGTGTAAAAGCCGCCTTAGGCGGTGCTTTCTGCTAGAATCTCGTTTATTCCGTGTTAAAGCCGCCTATCTACCCGGCAATCTTTGCAATTAAACGATGTACAAAAGTCATAACCGAGTATAAATTATAATAATAGTTGATGAATATATATTTTGAAAAAATTAGCACGCTGAAAAAAGTCGCTCGATGCAGAATTTGAACCAAAAATCCCTTGATTAGTAGACTTGACCCATTGATTTCCACCACCCGTTCTGTTTTGGAGAGAAATTGCAAGAAACTGACCAAATTCTACAAGCTGAAAAAAACAAGCATTCGCCTCACCACTGCCAGTCATAACCCATCTTGGCTAAATATCACTTCATTGCGGAGAATGTCCTTTCGTCCGAACCAAAGGACTTAATGTAAATAGTAGTCTAGTGCACTCGCCTCATGATAGTAAGCCATCAATATCCAACCAACATCACCTAGCCATCAGTTTTCAATCATCAATACAGAAACGATCACGCACAATGATCGTACACAGCATATCACATATCTATTTTCATCACCCTTCCCTCCACAATACCCCTCAAATACACTATACCACAACAATTATACACCCCACTACCCTACAGATAAGTCGAATGTCTGTTGCTCGTACATGCTAGCGAATCTCCTTTAGAACCA
This sequence comes from Chloromyia formosa, assembly GCA_964017055.1. Lineage (NCBI taxonomy): Eukaryota > Metazoa > Arthropoda > Insecta > Diptera > Stratiomyidae > Chloromyia > Chloromyia formosa. The sequence continues at coordinate 29,157,387 of OZ024813.1, read as the reverse complement.
CGTCGCTTTTTTGTGTCGCTTTTCTGGCCGCTTTCTATTATATTAATCACCTCCTAATATACATTTTCACGCTAAAAAGAAAAAAAGAAAACGCTCGACGCGACGGGAATTAGAGGGAGACAGTACCGGGCATGTTCTATAGTCCCCCACGCTACCGATGCAGCTACGCAGCTCATAACGAAGACTATTATTTGTGCACACTAAACCGAAGCACTGAATATATAAAGTTGAGAATTCAAAGAATTCACATGTACATACGCTAAAGTTGTTTACGCATTCCGCAGCTTCCATGGTTTTACCCCGTACTGAGCGATAAGATGTTTACACATCAAAAAGTGACCAGTACTTATCCAAGCACTCCGTGATAAGTTCTCACGTAAACTACAATATCTTCTCAGTTTCAATTCCATTTATTCGAATTAATATAAAATTCATTAAAATGAAACTATAAATAATGTCTGAATTCGTGACTCCTCTAAAGCTCGACACACACGTGAACCATTTTAGTCGCGAGTCACCATCGAAATACGTCAAAATCAGTAGAACGTGTGGATTTCCATTGTTCTATTGATTTTGACGTGGTTCGATGGTGACTGGTGACCAAAACAATTGTCGTGCGTGTCGAACTTTAGCTTCGTTATATCTCCTGCAATAAGTTCCAAGTGATTTGACCTACTGAAACGATGCGACGTCTCAAGTAGCCTATCAAAAACCTATTTAAATCAATGACACACAAGTGCCTCACATCGATGCCAGGACCTTGCAAGCAATATTTCATCGTACATAGGACCTCGTAGGAACACAACACCATCTCCAATGTTCCAGTCAAACCAACAATAGCCACAGGAGAATTATTAAAGTCCATTGTTCGGTTTCTATCGTCTGATGTGCACAAAACAATGGTATGCCCATAGCAAATGCAATCTAGTGGACGACGCATCAAATCTGTTATCCTTGGCCTGGTATGCAAGTCCACGACGACGATGATGTGGCTTCAAATAGGCAAGCCCTTTAGCAAGCAACAAAATATTCAGGATTTTCTGTAAAATAATTTGCGTTGGAATTTTCATCATCATCATTGTCGTTGTCTTCGTCCTACACGGGCATCGCCTCTCAGGATGCCAGAGTGCATCAAAATTTGTCATGATCTTTAAGACTTCATCGACCCTCTTCTTCCTGTTCGAATATCAAGAGCTGGAGTCGCATAATTGCAGTGTTTTCGCCCTCTTTAAATGTCTCCTTCCACCGCTCCCAATCAACCTCCCCATGTCGAGTGCGGCGTGGCATATTCGTCCTTTCGCTCGACTCTTTCTCAAATACCATCCGGCAGTGCACTATCTGCACCGCACCGTTCAACGTATTTAAGTTTGTTTGCACTTCTAATTGAGAACATTTATTACACTCTATAGGGTGATTAATTCAAGAGCTCTGCATTTTTAAAGAGGCCATGCAGTCGAAGCGAATGATAAGAGCGGAGCCTGGGAAAGGGCCAAGCAAAAAAACATTTAACGAAAAAAAAGAAATAAAAGGCCAAATCCCCTTCGTAATTGAGTGGCTCGACGTCCTTAGTTTGTGTGCTACGGTTCACTTCTATTGCCATCCGAGAATCGTTTGCAGGACAAAGTTTACTGTGAATTGATGCAGCTGTAAAAGATTTTCAATTGGACCTCATCCTTTGCTGCCTCAGTCGTGAGGAATTGAGAAAACGGCAAAATTCCCAAAACTATGTCCGGAATGATGAGGAAATGGCGCGACGGCCACGAGCACAAGTATGGAAACTAACTAGCGAACCGACAAACGGGCAATTTTTAAAATAGTTTTATAGTTTAAGTTTTAATTCATGTGACTATCATGAGAGTACTTGTGACGAGTATCTAATTTTTCGGATTTTTCCGAAAAGTTCAAGCAATTTGAGAACGCAAATTTATTTTGAGCAGTGATGATAAGAATTTGTCGTTAGGATTTTATTTTACAAGTTTATAGTTGGATCAGAATAATGAATAATGTTCGAAGGAAATGCGGGTGGAGTGCTGTCAAGCGTGACAGCTCTTTACCCACATTTCCTTCGAACATTATTTATTATTCCATTCAAACAGAAATAAATTCAGCGCCCAGTCCAGATCAAGTACAAACATGTATCACAAATCGAATTTCTCTATGAAAGGCTGACAAAATCACAACTTCAGAGAAGCTTCGGAAAAACTAAAGGCGAAAACATCTTCGGCGAAACTGTGACCAAATCGAAACTTCGGCGAATCTTGTGACTAAATCGCAATTTGAGCGAAACAAATACAAAGTCACAACATCAGTGAAACTTTTGTCACAATTTCGCAGAAGTTGCAACTTTGTCACGAGTTTCGCTCAAGTTGCGACTTATGCCGGAACCAGATTGAACGCAGAAAGCGGCAGCAGCGACAGCAGCAACAACAACAACCTGCAGATCTGCTTTTGCCGCTGCGTTCAATCTAGGTCGCGTAAGGGAAATGCATGCTTTGTAAATCGTAGCTTCAGCGAAACTATTACATAATGGCAGCTTCGACGAAGCTAGGGACAACATCGCAACTTCGGCAAAACTGTGAAAAAACCGTAACCTCGGGGAAACTGAAAGTAATATCACATCTTCGGTGAAACTATGACAAAGTCTCAACGTCGGCGAAATTGTAAGCAAAATCGCATCTGCAGCGAAACTGTGACAAAGCACAACTTTAGCGAAACTTACGGCAAAATCACATTTTCGACGAAACTGTAACAAAATAGCAGCTTCAGCATAACGGTGGGCAAAATCGCATCTGAAACGAAACTTGTGACAAATCGCAGTTTCGACGAAACTATGATACCTATAGAATCCCAACTTCAGTAAAACTGTGACAGAATCGCAACTTCCGTGAAATTATGGGGCAAAAATCTAATCAGTAGCGAAACGGTGACAAAATCGCGACTTCGGTGAAACTGTAGTAACTTCAGCGAAACTTGTGATAACATGGCAACTTCGGCGAAAGGGTGAGAAAGTTTTATATTAACTTCGGGGCAACTGAAGGCAATATCACATCTTCGGCGAAACTGTGACCAAATCGCCGCTTTGTCAAACTGTAAGAAAATCGCAAGGCAGGATCACATTTTCGACGAAACTGCGACAAAATCACAAATTCAGCAAAACGTTGGCGCATCTGAAGCGAAACTGTGACAAAATTGCAGCCTTGACAAAGCTGTTACCAAATCACAACTTCATCAAAACTGTGACAGAATCGCAACTTCAACGAAATTGTGGGCAACTTTGGCGAAACTGTGACAAATCGCAAGTTCATCGAAACTTTGAGAAAATCGTATCTTCAACGAAACTGCGACAAAATCGCAAATTCAGCAAAATTGTGGCCAAAATAGCATCTGCAGCGAAACGGTGACAAAATCGCAACTTCGGCGAAACTGTGACAAAATGACAACTTCAGTGAAACTTGTGACAACATCGCAACTTCGGGGAAACTGAAGGCAATACCACATCATCGGCAAATTTATGGGCAAAATCGCACCTGCAGCGCAACTGTGATAAAATCACAACTTCAGCAAAATTGTGGGCAAAATCGCATCTGAAGTGAAACTGTGACAAAATCGCAACTTCGGCGAAACTGGATTCAAAATCGCAATTTCGGCTAAACCGTTAGAAAATCGAAACATCAACGAAACTGCGACAAAATCGCAATTTTCGCGAAACTGTCACAGAACCGCCACTTCAGCCAAACTGTGACAAAATCGGAACTTCAGGGCAGAATCGCAGCTTCGGCGAAACTGTGATAAAATGGCAGCTTCGAGGAGAAGTGACAAGATTGCAGCTTTACAACTGGAGATAAAAACGCTATTTCCGCTATGAAATAAAATCTTAATCTGTCATAGAAGACGAGTGTTCGCCGCATAGGTTTAAGTTGAAAGACTTGGGCCGATTTCTACTGAGATTTGGGTACCGATCATCCTACACGACCTAAATAAACGTTCCGACTATCTCTGTAATGCGCCTTGCGTAAAAAGCACATCTGACCTCCAGAATCATTAAAAACCACTTAAATACAATTAAACGCGTACTATCCTTCTATCTCGCCGCCAATTCAATTCAATTTACTGAATTTTGCATTCACTCTCGTCCATGCACTTTTGCCATTTCAAAAGAATTGGATTTCACTCAATTAAAAACAATTTCCTTCGTAACTAGGACATGGCACGCGAAATCAGGTCAGTTCTTTTGAATGTCCTTCCACTGGCCGCTTCCGCCGTGCCGCCTCATGTTCCCTGTGTCCATTTTTGTTTTTCTAGTCCGTATATAGTTGTGTTGACAATGCCCGGCGACGACGTATCAAAAGTCCAACCAGTCCCGCCATCCTTCATTCATGCTCCTAAAAGTCTCCGACCAAGTATCGTAAGGATTTCGAGTACGCACGATTACTATGAACATATCGTTTGGCCGGCCGCCGCCATGTTGAAACAGTGAGGAATAGAAGCCGACAACAGCTCCGTGCTTTTGTACTGTACTCCGATATATGCAAAACAAACGGTACACTACACCCTATCTCGTCCTATATTAACAACAGCCCCGGGGTGGGCTTGAGATAGTTGAGACTTGAGAGTATAGTCACGACCTCACAACCGTGGAGGAATAGTTAGTGACGTGAGCCGCCTGGAACAGCGCGTTCTCATACTCGGAGAGAATGCTTTCTGTGGAGTGAATTGCGCCAACCCGTTCTCCACCGGAAATCAATAATTTCATTGGTACATTGGATGGATACAGAGAAGGGACTAAAATTATGAGGTGTATACGATAAGGTTTGTGCCATTTACAAAAGTTGCAAGTATCAATTATAAATGAGCCTACCTTGATATAAAATTGATGGGAAGCTTTTAGCGTACGACGTTAAGTTGATGGGCGATAGTAAAACCTAGATCCTTATTTGTCAAGTGAATTCCGTAAATTTAGAGATTGTGTGGCGTCGGGAAACATAAACTATTTGACGAGTTGTCCTTTGAAATGTTCATTACTGATTTGAGGGCTTTTTAAAATTTGGTGCACAATGTGGGTCATTGCTTATTAAGGCTGAAGCGAGTTTTCCGGCTCAGGAAACTATCCTCCCAATGATTTATTCCCCAATCAAATGGTATAACCCCCAACGATTTGGTGTGGGATTCGGGGCTTTTTCGCAAATTATATATCCACCAAATTTGGATAATTGGCAAGATCCCCCCAAAAATTGGATTTTGGTTTGAGGGAAAAGTCATTATGATAAAAGACTCCAAAATACATTGATGATGAACGTACGTATCGACTTAAGTGGAAATCCACTCTTCATCCGGAGGTGAAGAGATGACCACGTCATCGAAGGGTGGCGACAATTTCATTTACCGATTTGATCCAATCGCGAATCCAACTTGAAATTTGCTTCTATTCGATGCTCATAATATTAAAATCAAGCTGTCTGCACAGGAAGGCTAACCTGAATGCCTACAAAACAATAATCAGGCCTGTGTTGTGGGGGTTAGTTGTTTGGTTTGGTTGGTTAGGGAAGTGTTATTTTAGAAGAAGAAAAAATTAGTGCGGGTGTGCGCCGCGCAGTTCCGATGCCACAAAACAAAATTCACGAAAGAGAATGACCATTAAGGTTGGAGTCTGTTAGGTAGATTAATCTGGGAGTTATTGTACATCTAACCTGTGAAATTGAGAAAACAAAGTATCTCCCCTATTCCATTGCTGGCGATCTCAGATATATCTGTGAGGAACGCTCTGCCAGAAGCTCGGCGCCCTGGCTAGTGCTTGGCAGAGGAAGTGTGTCCGGGTTCCATTATCCGCCTTATCCTCACAGCTGTGGCAGAACTCATCGTAGAGGATGACAAGTTTGGCCGCATGCTCTCCTATTGGCCAGTGTCCCGTCATGATCGCGAACACTCTAGCCACATCTGTCCGGGTCCTCTTCAGAAGGGCATCGGTCCTTTATTTATTGTAAAATTACCCTATGTTCCTAGATGTTGCACACTTCGCCAGGGCGCTCTATTTGTCGTTTATTAATTTTATGTAATAGTTGCATAAATAGCAAATAGTAAATAGCCCCAAGTGGCGCGTGGACTACCACAGCGAAAATACGTCAAGGGCAGAACCTAGCCTCACAAGTTGGTCGGCTCTCTTGAACCGTCAGTATAAACCTTCAACGAATTCGATACTGGAGGGCCACCCGATTTCCATAGACTACGTTGTGGGTTTAGACTCTCATGGTTCTTCTCGAACTAGCACGTTGCTGAGGTATAATCTGTCAAAGCTGGGGTATGCCAATCGTTCAATGTAGTTGAGTGGCCAGTACTCAAGAAACACCACCGACCGTTCCCCCGAATCCTAATGGCTGCATTTACTGACATTTGTTCTCCTAGAGTGTCTACCGGAAGCAGTCCAAGCAAAGTATCTATCACCGCAGATGGGGTTGTCCAAGGAGCTCCGCTAATTGCCACGCAGGCCAGCCTCTACACATTTGACAGCAGATTGCGATTAGCTTCAGTACGAAGGTCCAGTCAGCATACCACCATCCACCACCACCACCAGCCATAAACTAGGAATATACACTAAATCCAGACAAGACCTGAGAATATTTTCGATCCAAGGAGCAACTATGCCCGACGTATTCTGTAAATCTGCCGGAATGATTCCGTCGGGTCTCGCAAACTTAAAAGGCTCATAGCTCGATATTGCCCACACGACCTTCACCCTTTGAAATGATGGAATTGGAGTCACATGGTGCCAAAACGATTATCAGATCGTTGGTATTCTGATCGAGCACAGTTCACCCGTGAGAACAGATCTAAAAAATCCGTAAACCTCTATACGGATGGCTCTAAGACGGAAACAGGTGTTGGAGCCGCAGTTCATTCGCCGGAGCTCGTTCCAACTACCGAACGAGTGCAGCATCTGCCAGGCGGAGGTGCTAGCGGTACAAAAAGCTGCAGAACTAGTCTCAACAACACGCAGGATGGGTAACATTTACATTCACTCAGACAGTGAGGCAGCGTTGAAAGCCCTGCAATCAGATACTATCAGATCAAGGGCAGTGCTTATCTGCCTCTCAGTTGTCCAGAGATTGGACACTTTAAGCATGCTGGAACTCCGATGGATACCAGACCACAGCGGCTGCCTTGTCAGCGATATTGCGGGTGGACTCGCAAAGCAGGGAGCTGCACTTGATGTCACAATGGAAATAGCAATCCCTATTCCAATACAAACACAAAAATTTACTCTAGGATGAAGCAACTAGCCAACCAAAATTGGAAAAGAACCATCAAGTCCAGAATAACGAGAGACCTCTGGAGCTCATACAACACTAAGAAAACTCTTAGGGCTCTCTAAGGGTAAATGTGCAATGCTAGTTGGGTTACTATCGGGTCACTGCCTAATAGAGAGCACGCACACAGATTGGGACTGATCACAGACAGCGGCTGCAGTAATTGTAAGCTACCAAATACCAAGGAAACTTTGGAGCAGCTCTTGCGCGAATGCCCGGCACTTGCAAGGAGAAAACATACAATGCCTTGGAGACTACTTCCCCCGCAACCTTACGGAGGTTTACTTTTATATTTCGGGATTGGACAACCCTAGTGTTGCAATTTGGCAACTGACAGCTCTATCGTAAAGTTTGACATTTTTGAGGTTATACGTACTCAGAACGTTTTGACATACGAGCGCTATTTGTGTTTTTTACAGTAACTTCAAAGATTAATCTCGGCCAAATAATGGAATTCAATCGTGAACATTTTCGTGCGATTATTTTTTACAACTTTCGACGTGGATTAACTCAGCAACAGTGCATGGATGAACTGAATTCAATTTTTGGCGACGAAGCTCCATCAAGGACCAGTGTTTATCGATGGTATGGTGAATTCAATCGAGGTCGTAGTTCACTCCAAGACGAATTTCGAGAAGGTCGTCCAAAATCAGTTGTTGTTCCGGAAACCATTGATGCTGTGCGCGAACTGATATTGCAAGATCGCCATGTGACCTATCGTGAGATTGAGACAACCTTAGGCATTAGTGGGACCAGCATACATTCAATATTGCATGAACATTTGACTGTCAAAAAAATTTGTTCGCGTTGGACTCCACACAATTTGTCAATCGCTCAAAAAAAGGCTTGTGTCGATTGGTCGAAAGAAATGCTCAAAAAATACGATCGCGGTGCTTCGAAACACGTCTATGACATCGTGACAGGTGATGAATCGTGGATTTACGCGTATGAGCCCGAAAGTAAACAGCAGTCGACTGTATGGGTGTTTCAAGATGAGCCAAACCCAACAAAATTTGTTCGCGCACGAAGCACTTCCAAGCAAATGGTCGCCTGTTTTTTCGGAAAAAATGGACATGTCACAACCGTACCACTAGAACAACGCAGAACAGTCAATTCTGAGTGGTACACAGCCATTTGTTTGCCAGTTGTCTTCCAAGAAATCAGGAAAACCAACCGCCGAAGACGGATCACTCTTCACCACGACAATGCGAGCTCTCACACATCAGCTCAAACAACTGCATTTTTGAGCACTCAAAACATAGATTTGATGGGTCACCCGCCGTATAGTCCTGACTTGGCACCGAATGACTTCTTTTTATTCCGGTACGTAAAAAACAAATTGAGAGGTCAACGTTTTTCAACACCTGAAGAAGCGATTGCTGCGTTCAGAATGCATGTTTTGCAGACACCTCAATCAGAGTGGCAAAAGTGCTTTGGCAATTGGTTCAAACGCATGCAAAAGTGTATAGATCTTCCCCATGAAGAAAAACAATAAAGCGATTTTCAATGATTAATATTTGTTTTTGTTTTCTAATCCCGAAATATAAAAGGCAACCCTCGTAAAGCGATTGCAAACCTTGGTAAAATAAATCTTCTAAGATTCGCAAGCGCGACGAAAACCTTGGAACTTGTTACTACCGACTGATACCAACACCTAACGATCTTTGTAGCTTGTTTGTGGCATCGCTAAGGACCCAAGTCGTCTGTTCGGGGACGTGAGGCCGCCACCTAACCTAAGTTAACCTATGTGACTGATTTGAAAGGGGAGGCAAGAGTTGCAAAAGGGTTTTCCTGTGCACTGGCCAATCCGATTTTTTTTCTGTTTACAAAGATGGGACGGGACGCTGTTTTAGTCTTAATTTCTACATTGTTTGATCCAGCAAAAACTACGATTACCATACTTCGTTGCTCTGATAAAACACACTACTGTAAATCCGAATATCTGTCTCACTGTTGCATTTTGCAACTAGTGGAATCCTAGTGGAATCCCCTCGTCCTGCTGCCTACATTCAGCGAAAATCGAACCTACGCTAATAATCCACCCAACTGATTTGAATCCTTCGTGTAAATCCGTACAAACACTCGAGCGTCTATTACCCCATGTCTGTAAACATACGCCAGCAACGATAATGGCAGGGAATCCTTTTTCGCAGTAAGTGCAACGTTGCAATTTATACGAATACATTATGCGAAAAACACCGTGTGACCGGCACATCCTGTCGATTCTAGCCCGGAATAGTGATGCTCAACAGTGAGGAGGACTGCATTAGCACACTATCCGGACAAGAGCCAAAGGGTAGATCAGGCTTAACCCCTGCCTCAGTCATAAAAATAAAAAAGAGAAAAACAACAGTCCACATGTGTGCCACTGATTATTACGGAACCAACGACGTTTGTTTGTTGGCAAATGGATGGCTATATAATGTCGGTCCTGCTGCTGCTACTGGATGGAAGTTCAAGGAGAAATAAGGACGAAATTTGCCGAGCAACAATCATGAGTTGTGTGACATGCGCCCTCTAGAAATTTGTTGCTAGTTAAGCTCTCTTCCTTTACGGCCTACCGCCTGTTATACTTTTCTTCACCAAAGGACGTATGAGTACTAGTAATTGATCAACCCCCCCCCCCCCCCCCCCCACCATCCTTTCGACCTCATCATTTCATATTGTTTTTCCAGTTTTCCAACACAATGTATACTCGCAGTTTTGCTTGTGAATCAAATCAGCAACTCTCTGCTGTTTGTGTTGCTCCTTGGACTCACTCGCAGTTGAAGGATGTGGATACGCTGGATACCACGCGCCATCGTGGTAGTCACAAACCAATTCTGTGTGTGTATTGTATATCCGCTCTCCGTCTCATCAGGGACGAGCGATAGAGAGAGAGAGACAGGGAGAGCGCAAGTAAAGAGTGGCCTACGTATGGACTGAAGGTGATACCAAAAAAAAAGGATACGAAATGAGAAGTGTATCAAAATGACGACAGGCGCCATATTTGCGTTCCACACATAGCATAGGGACGTCGAACGTTGGAAGACATCGAGAACGACAAAAGCGCGGTCGTGGTGGAGTAGGCTGTTGAGAGTGCGAAGGACGACCACGTCGAATCCTTGGCAAAAGTCGAAGGAGGCAATCTTTTTTTCTGTCGTCGTAGTCGTCTTCCAGTAGACTCCTTAATTAGCCCTTTGAAAGGATATTCGTTTTGTTCTCTAATTTTCCTAACGTTTTTCCGTTTCAATTGTGTGTCCTGTCGTAGTCGGGAATTCGCTTTAGGAAAACATCGTGTGTTTTTTTGTGTCGATTGTTTTATAGCGAACAAAAAAAAAAACAACGAGTTACTCGTCATAGTGAATTTTTTTAATTTTTGTGCAGTGTACATACTAGAGCCAGGAGAAGGATAATGGATGTATGTACCATTTAAGGATATTTCAAGTGAACTGGAAGAATTGTTCTATCTATGTATAAAGTGTGTGTGAACGAAACCGCAAGTGCTTCTTATTTAGTGCTAAGCGAAACCTTCATATCATCTTCGGATAGTCTGTGGTGAATATTTTCAAAATCCTGTCAAAATTTTGGTCCTGGATTTGATGTCAGCATTGAACGAAGTTTACTTCCGAGCAAGTCTTGCAGTGTTTGTCCTTGATTAATGTGTGATAGTGCGACAACGGGGTGCTTTTTTACCAGCAGTAACGCTAAAAAGGTAAGGGCTCTACATTGCAGGAACTTTTTACTCGGCCGAAAACCCCGTCGCTTAGCTTAATTGAGGCATGTCTAGCCCAGGGATAATTAGGCTTTCAAGTTTTTCATCCACAAATGAGTAACTGAGAATTAGGATCCCTCCTCTGCACCTCCGCTTCTTGCATACTTAATACCGGCAATATAGAAGAATGGCTTGGTGTGGTGTACGCCTGTCATGTATCAAGGTGAGCTACATTGGCATCATGATATCCTTAACAGTGGCTACATGACACACCGTCTCCTTAAGTGTTCGTCGGGATTAGTCATTAAGTGAATAAGACATGGCTCAATGCGTTTATAATGACAGCAAACGACAACCTAGTATCGGCAAGGACGTGTTGAGGGTGGTGATTGTATAGGCTCTCTCTAAAACGCTCGCCGTTTTAGGTTTTCACCTTTCACTTAATTCGTGGATTTTCTGGTTCACTTGTTCACATACTCGCATGCAACACATAAGAGCATTGAGAGTGGATGCATTGTCCTGCACGCTATTGCCAGGGTGTACACAACCCCCAAAACGCAAAAGTAGACTTAGTCAGACGGGAAAACGTCCTTGTTTTTTTTTGTAGTTCGTCTACTTGTTTCGTCGTTGTGCACAACCGAGCAGCCATAAGCCGCGAGAAGAAAATTAATCCGTCAGTTGGATTAGGTGGTTGTTTGCTGTATCCGGAAAAACTCGGCAACATTGTTCATAAGTACGGGAGGCATTTAGATACAGGGGCTGCGTGGGCGAGGGGATGCGAAGCGGATGTTAGGGAGTGCGGCAAATGTTCGCAGGCGTTGAACGACGGTTCTGGGTTAAATGGCAATTCAATGGGCAATTTAAAGTGTGTAACATACTCCAACGCTTGTTGTGCAATAAACTTGCAGACGTTGTGCGTTTTTTTTTATTTCTATTCGTAGGTTTACCGAATAATAATATTCTGCAGTAGAGGGTGGCACGTGGTGGGTGTAATATCGTAAAACGTGACCGGACTAGATGGCCGTGGGATGTGAATTTTCATGTGATAATGTTTTGAATTTTGGGCAGTTGCTTGGCTTTCAATCTCCTTTGGGAGGTCAACTGTAGTCTACGAAGGGATCAATGACAGCTACTGATGCGAGAGGCTGGATAAAGTATTGAGTTTGAATATCTGTCCAAGGCATTTTAAGGGACACCAAGGGCTATGGCCTTCGAAACATTTCAAGTTGGCTGGGCGAAACATAGCGGTTAGCGTCTTTGACCAATAGTGAGTTTCAAATTGAGATGAGTTTGCACCCCTTCGCGTGAGCACCGTAGTTTGGAATATTTGTACGGATCATCGACTGTGGCAGTCTGTTGAAGAAATAGAAACAGGATCTCCAGAAAATGTCTGGAATAGCAGTGTATACTGCATTAATATTGGAGTGTGAAAACGCCATTTGCCCCGGGGTTTCGCTTGTATAAGTGTGCGGTGTGTCGAAATTAGAAAATGGAAACGTCATTTCACTATAATTTTTCAAAAATTAAAAAACCGTTTTTCAATCAATCCACAACCGCTTGTCAACGGTTCATTTTCTGGATAAATACTTTTCAGCTGTTTGTTATTCGATTATCGCTTTCTTCGACTGCTTCATTTTCGGCTGAGTTCTCTGTTAAGACTTTTTAAACTTTTTCTTTCTGTGAAAGTTATTTTGCAGCGAGGAAACTAGGATTTTCGTATGCAAATAATGTTGTGACTTATTTTATAAAACAATCTGATCAAGTTCTACGATACTCATTTTTCCGACAGATCAAAAGGGGCAAAAATCCTCTTCCATTGTCCCTCTCGTGGGCGCCCCCTGGAATGGCAGTTCATTGACCATTGCTAACCAAGTCAATACGCCAGTAATGGCGGTGCGATAATTTGGTTGAGGTAATCATGCCCCCTGTATGAATAATGCCTCGGTCTTCCCTTTGCCGGCCTGTCGTAGAAACCGACAAACAAAGGACAGGATGTGTATACCAGCAACTCGCAGCAACTGGCACTATCCGAAATCTTTTATATGCTAACGAAACGTCAACTATGCCTCGGATAAGGACTGACTAAACGCTTACAACTTTTGCCTATCGTACAATAACAAAGATTGTATTTTGGAATGTGCGTACTCTCCTGGACAATGGATCAAAAGGTCGCCAGAACGCACGATTTCTTCAATTGAAGAGTGAATTTCTGCTGTACAAACTAAACATCTTACGAGTTAGTGAGATAAGGTGGTGGAATAGCGGAGAATTTATCTCTACAACGGCTAGCACTGTAGTGTTGTACCCCGGTAGAACTACCAGTAGTGGTCGTGAGTCAGGTATAGGACTCCTCTTACCGAGAGCCGCAATCAAGAGCAGAACAAAAAGTTGGCTCAGGCGTGTGCTGGGAAGACACGGTCTTCGGGATCGTAATGACAACGATGAAAGATTTGTAGAGCTCTGCAACTTTCACAGTCAATTCATCGGTGATACTATGTTTGAGCATAAGGACCACCACAAAATTAGTTGGTCCTCTGTTGATCGGTGCAGAACACAAAATCAAGAGTTACCTCGTCAACGTACGAAATAAGAAGCGCGCCGATATTGGGATGGGAAGAGACCATTATCTTGTGATCACTAATGTTCGATTGCGTATTGCAGCCGTGCGCCATCCTAGCGACGGAAGATCCAGGCGCCGCAAATTCAACACCGCTCGACTAAAAAAACCAGCAGGCTTACAAAAATATAAAGACAATCTTGCTGAGATAGCTAGTCACCCAAATAGTAGCATAAATGAAAACTGGGATGTAATAAAAAATGCGTTCGTTGACAGCGCAGAAACCACCCTTGGCACAAACCCGGATTGCCGGAATAAACCCTGGATGTACGACGCTTAATAGCAGCGGATTGTTGAAAGAAAAGGTCTGAAGGTTCGTTTGGCCACAGCATCAGACGACAATCGAAGCAGCATCGAACTCCTTTACCGTCAGAAAGATCGAAAAGTTTAGTGTAGTACGCGAGGCGATAAAGGAGATTATGCGAAATCTCTTCTAGCCTCAGCAGAAGAAGCCGCAAGAAGCAACAAACTTAAACGCCGTTTACGGTGTCATCAAGGAATTTACAGATGGTCGTACCTTCTGCCAACATCCCGTAAAGGATAGTGATTAAAAGGTACTTATCTTATAGGAAGATCAAATGGGGCGGTGGAAAAAAACACTTCACCGGTCTTGAACCGTGTAACATTTAGTGAAGTTCCCGCTCATATAGATAACTTAGCTAACCATCAAAATCTGCATGTACTGCCCCAACTAAATAGGAATTAATCGCTGCAATGATTGCACTTAAACGAGGAAAGGCCGCTGGACTCGACGGTATCCCTGTCGAACTTTATCAAGCAGCGTCAAGCGTAACTGCCGGGTTGCTGCACCCACTTGTTCATAAAGAGTGGAATACAGAGACCTTTCCCACTGAGTGGAAGAAAGGATTGATTATTAAACTTCCGAAAAAGGGTAGCCTCACAGACTGTAATAATTGGAGAGGCATTTGTGTGGATCCTGGCGTTGCCAAGATGATAGCTAAAATCATACTGGAAACACTAAAGGCTCACTTAGAAAGCACAATTGATGAAGAGCAGGCTGATTTTCGATCCGGATTCTTTTGTGTCGACCACATTAGCACCTTGCGTATTACCATCGAGCAATGCGCTGAGTACGATTCTCCACTGCACTTTGTTTTCATCGATTTCGAGAAGTCTTTCGATAGTGTGCCCCGGGATTCTATATAGGTAGCCTTGCGCAAGAAAGGCATCCCTGAGAAGCTTGTGGCTATTATTAAGGCAACCTATGACGGCGCGAAATGTCGCGTTCTGCATAAAAGCAAGGTGTCGGGGCAAGTCACAAGGCGGAGTACGCTCACCCCTCCTACAGAGCATCACAGTTAACAGATAAATCATGAACCTGGAGGTTGTAGGTTGCAAGGCGACAGCCTACGCTGATGGCTCTTTTGCCAAATCAGGCATGTTCCCTCGTACTCTAAACGAAGTTACACAGAAGTTAGTTAGTTAGTTTTCTATGTTAGTGAAATAATAATAATAATTCTTTATTGCCTCTAATTCAATGTAATACAGATAATTTATACAAAACTTATTCTACTAAATTATACAATAATACTACAATATATAAATTACTAGTTTAGCCAACAAAAATAAAAATAAAATTTAAAATAAAAACAATTAGATAATAACTGCGTTGGAGTATTTGCATGAAAATAATAATAATAAGATATGTATATAATAATGTAAACAAGTAAAATAATAATTCAGGCCATCTCACTATGAGCTAGGCTCGTGCTGTGAGACTTTTGATCGACATATCAGAATTTAGGGTTTACCCGCATTTTGTTTTGTTTTTTGCTAAATTTAATTGTGTAACGTTTCCATGAAGTAATTTTTTAATGCTATTTTAAAACGGTGGAAATTTGTGATTTTAATGATTTCTGCTGGAAGATTGTTAAATAACCTTGGTCCTGAATAAAATGCATGATTAGATGCAGCTGACGTATTGTATCTAGGCTCCCGTCGTAATTTTCTTGTACTATTCCGAGTCAAATGTAGTGCATCGTTTAGATTATATGGAAATTCAATCAAGTGTGTATGAACAAATTTAAGTGACTTGAATTTATAAAGTTTTGGAACTGTTAGAACACGAAAATCAGAATAAATCAACATGGTTGGATAATCTAACGGTTTTTTAAGGCAAATTTTGATTATTCTCTTATGTAATATAATCAGGGGTTGTAGATTGGAAGTTGCTAAACCTCCCCAGCCTATGATCCCATATTCTATAACGGACTGTACTAGGGCTGTGAATATCATCCTTAAACGTTCAACTGAGACCATTGATCTCAATTCTACGAATTTATAAATTATTTTTCTTAGGCGACTGCAAACGTAGGATATATGTTCTTGCCAGCGTAAATGTCGGTCTATTATTATTCCTAAGTACTTAGTACTGTTTACAATGTGCAGCGCAGGACAGTTGCAACATATTGTTGTGCAGCCACTAGTATGTACTGAAACTCTGAAATTATCCGGAGGAACTCCTGCTGATGTGAGAGAAAATGGAATGACTACAGTTTTATTTAAATTAATGCAAAGCTTATTTTTAGATAGCCAAGCTATTTTTTTCACTAAACCATCGTTGGCAAATTCGAATGTTTCATTCCAGCTTTCTCCATGATATAGCGCTACTATATCGTCAGCAAAGGCATATAATGTGCAGTTCGTAATATTAATTTTCAGTAAATCATTAATATAGATTAGGAACATAATGGGACCCAATACTGTTCCTTGGGGCACTCCAATCTTTATGTTGAGGGGAGAGCTCATGCAGCCATTTATACGCACAGATTGTGTTCTACCTCCCAGATAAGACCTGAACAAATCAAGCGACACGCCTCTGATCCCAATATTATTCATCTTGGACAGTAAGATTTTATGATTGACGGTATCGAACGCTTTTTTAAGATCCAAGAATATTCCTATACATTTCAAGCCTTTATCTAAGTTGGACATAATTGTTTTCGTTACGCCATAAATAACATCTTCTGTGCTTTTACCTTTCCTAAATCCAAATTGCCCCTTTGAGATAATATTGTTTTTATCTAAATAGTTAACTAGCCTATTTTTGATCGCCCTTTCAAAAATTTTCGACAAACATGACAACAGGGATATTGGTCGATAATTGTTCATATCACTCTTATTGTCACCCTTATGCAGTGGAACCACAACCGCATGCTTTAACCGTGTTGGAAATTTGCCTTGGGTGAAGCACATATTAATTATGTGTAACAAAGGTTTGGACAAAACAGTGGCATTATCTTTAAAGAGTTTTGACTCAAGATTGTCCATTCCAGGAGCGACATTGGATTTGAGGTCACTTATAAGGCCCACTATTTCTAATTCGGATATTGGGTGCAAAAAGAATGAATTCAAACTATTTTGACCAATATATTCTCTTGTCATGTTTCGATCTGCTTCTGTGATGTTCGGTGTATTCCTTGTAATATTTTGGCCAACTTCTATAAAATGTCTATTAAATTCATTGGCTATTTCTACTTCTTTGTGACTATGAATTAATTCACCGGCTATAGAAGTTATATCACTATTAAATTTCCCTCTCATAATTTTCGTTTCTGTAGCCTCATTGACAATATCCCAAATCTTTTTTATATTATTTCCACAGTTTTGAAATTTGGCCTTGTAATATTGATCCTTAGCACAGCGAATTAACGTTTTGAGAATATTTCTATAATGTTTGTATTGGTTAACTAGATCCGTATTGAAAGGCTGCTTTCGTAGCTTACTGGCCATTCTATCCCTATTCCTGACAGATATAATTAACCCTCTAGAGATCCAGGGTTTGGGTTTTTTCATCTTGCAACTAATTTTACGTGAATTTTTTAGGTTGTTACTATGAATCTGTAAAAGTCTATTGTAGAAATTTTCAAACGACTTTTCAGCTTCCTCTTCGTCATACACTGCTGACCATGTTTCTCTTTCTAGTTCGAGTTTAAACTTGGATGTATCTAGAGTTTGTTTTATAGATGTTTCCTTTGAAATATTGGTTAGCTTATAGTTCTGTGCTGTACATAGTATGTTTCCAAAGATAGCGTAGTGGTCAGTTATGAAAGTAGTATATATAGCTGAACTAAATTTATAGGATTTTTTGCATTTAAGGAATAAATGGTCTACGCACGATTCTCGTGTGTTGCATTTACGTGTACACCCGTACACATGATTAATAAAACCCAACCCATATAACATATTCAGATATTTATGTCCGTTATTGTCCATTCCACCTTCTAATACGTCTATATTGGTATCGCCAACTATTACGTGATTAGAAAAATATTTGTTATTATCAATGAATATTTCCAAATTATCAATAAAATTGTCAACATTTGTGTCATTTGGGGAACGATATAGACAAGTCAGCAAAAAATCATCCTCATTCACACGTATTACTACATTTAGAGAATTTACATCATTGATGTCCTCATTTAAGATATTATAAATTAAAATCTCCCGTATGTATACTACTACTCCATCGCACTTATTAAATTTGTTTTCTTTTACTATTTTATTATAGCCAGGTATTTGATAATTCGAGCTATTATAATCTAACCACGTTTCAGTCAAGACTATAATGTCAAAAACCAAGTTCAGGTCTGATATTAATAAACAAAATTCGTTAAAATTTTTACAAATACTTCTAATGTTTAAATGTATGATTTTAACACCGCTTAGATTTTCAAAAAATTTATGACACTGATATTTATTTTTAATTATAACTGATTTTTCCCGTTCGGAGCTGATTGTATTTAAGAAATTACAAATATCCATGCTCATTATGTCTTAAATCAATAATCTTTGTTTTCATATTATATATAATTTTGGGACTAATTCGTCAGGTGTCTTAAGTCTAAGTCGGACTCGCACAAGATTTTATGAATTCTAGTGGTCTCAGATTTTCTCATAAATAGGCTTCCGTTTTTCAGCCATACAAATTTAAATTCATTTTCGCGGGCGAAGACTTTAGATTTGTACAAAAGTGTTTTAAAAGTTTTGGTGAGATGATAGTTAAAGTAGACTCTTCTCTTTGGGAAACTATTATGGATCTTGTCCGCCGTAAAATTAGAACACTTTTGCTTAGTCTCTTCTAACCAAGCGTTGCGATCAGTCGTTGAGTTGAATTTGACTATTATCGATCTTGGATTTTCGCCTCTCGTTTTGTTTTGTTGTCGAGACAGTGATGTTGGTGTTATGGTTTGTTGTGTTTCCAAAACTTTCCCTATTCGAGTAATTACTTCGGATAAGTTTTCGTTTTTGGTCTCAGGAATCCCGGATATCTCCAGCTCGGTTTCCAATAGACCTTGTTCAATTTTGTTTACGTGAGCTGTCAAAGAGCTTACTTGGAGTTTTAGATCATTATTTTCCCTAGCTAGATTTTCACATGTATGTGTGAGGCTATCGATTTTAGCATTATATTGTGAGAGTTTTATGTTAAAATCGTCGACTTTAGAGCAGCAATACTCTAGTGATTTGCGATACTCATCCATGTCATTTTTTATAGATGTTTTAACTTCTACCAGTTCAGCTTTTATGTTTGCCTTCATTTCATTCATAGTGTTAAGGATGTCATTCAAGCTATGGTTGTTTGCGCATGACGTGTTATCCTGGCCGGTACGACATGTTTTGCAGATCCATGCCTTTTTCCGTTCCTTCGAAAGTTTACGAAAGGTGGAGTCAGAGTATTCGACACAATAGTAATGATACGATTGCAAGCATTTCGTACAATCCAATGCATCTACTTTGTCGACTAACTCAATATTACAGCTGTAGCATTTCATGTTTGGTGAGGATTGTTTGTGCAATGTTTACCTGAGTCGGTGTTGTGTTTACTTACGACTTTGCTGGTCGGCGCAAATGTTGTTGTCGGTCAGCGAAGTTGAGGCCCCGCGGAGTGATGCGAGTTTCTGATGTGAGTTGTAGCTTGATGTCTCAAATTTTTCGCTGCCTCACTCTTAAATAGTCGAAGGCGTCAATTCTGTCGGCTATGTACCAGATCTCAGTCTCAGTTGAGTGCCAGCGGAGTGATAAGAGTTTCGTTAACGTCAAAAATGGGTACTTGAAGTCGCGAATTTCGGCGGGGTTGCACTGTCAGTAGACTTGTTGCGTTGATTGTTCTGGGTGAATGGATTTTATCACGAATCTTCGCTATTTCAACCAATTAGCGCGGATGAATGCGATACTTGAACGTAGAAGGACAAACAAGAGTCGCGTATATGGTTAAAAGTGAATTTCTATGAAAACGTTCGATTTTTTTAAAGATTTTATTTTGGAGCTAGTTAAGATGCAGCCGTCACTTAGTTTGAACTAGTAAAAAAAAAAAAAAAAAATGCCGCTTTCCTGTAAATTTTCATATTTCTAAGTATAACGGTCTATAAATGCAAGAGGGAGAGGGGGGACAAACTCGGATCAAATATTTTCCCCTCTCCCTCTTTTCTCTTTTATTTTTTTTTTTTCTATTTTTTTTTTTATTAATTTGAAGAATACCACAAAAATAGAATGTACTCGACAATACCTCTCTAACGTTACCCCACTTGCCTACGCCAAACAAAAAAAAATTTTGACTTTCATTTCCCCTCTATGGGGACCTCCCCTTAAAGTTGGCCTATTACACCGCATCGCTTTCTCCAGAGAATTACAATATAATACTTCTACATATTTCCACCAAATTTCTCGCATGTAGCTTCAGCGATTGGTGAGATATTTCATGTACAGACAGGCAGACAGACGGACGTTTGACCCATTTCATAACGGTTTTGTTTTTACTACAAAGCCCTATCAAAAAAAGTGCAACTATTTTTTTGCGCAAAGAACTAAATTAGTACTAAATACAACAAGTAAATTTTTACTAAAAAGAACAACAATTTTTTTTCGATTCTCTGCCAGCTTAAAGCCCTCCACAAACTAGCGCGGTACGGTACAGCGGTAGCAGCATACCGCGTGCCCATTTAAAGCTCTCCACAAACCAGCGCGGTACGCGGTAGTGGTACGGTACAGCGGTACAAATTTACATAGCGGTATATGCGAGCTCTCACTGCATACGCGGTATACCGCGGCGAAGTTGGGGTATTGCAGCGATACACTTTTGTGTACCGCGGCAAAGCTGCGGTACTGAACTTTTGTATCGCAGCCGGCACTATTGATCGCGATGGTTTGTGGAGAGCTTTAAGCTCTCCACAAACCAGCGCGGTACGCGGTAGCGGTACGGTACAGCGGTACTCAGCGGCAGCAGCATACCGCGTCCCCATTCAAACCACCGCGTTACAAGCACGGTACCATCGATAGTACCGGCTGCGGTACATCGCGATCCATAGTGCCGGCTGCGATACAAAAGTTCAATACCGCAGCTTTGCCGCCGTACACAAAAGTGTATCGCTGCAATACTCCAGCTCCGCCACGGTATACCGCGTATGCAGTGAGAGCTCGCCATGTAAATTTGTACCGCTGTACCGTACCGCTACCGTACCGCGCTGGTTTGTAGAGAGCTTAAGTTTGTCACTACCGTAACTACGAGTATTTAGAAAAATATGTAATTATATTTTTTCGGCTGTACGAAATTAGCACTAAATATAACGACCAATTAGTGACAAAAAGAAATTGTGTTTTTTGAATGTCTGCCATCTTAAGTCTTAAGCTGGCTGACACTAGCGTAACTTTTAAAAGTAAAGTGTTATGCATTTTTTTCGACTGTACGAAATTAGCACTAAATATGCCCGAGTTCAGTACACTTCTTTCAATTATGTCTGCTACTTTTGCTCTGTCAGCTTAAGTGAGCTGTCAAATTTTGGGTTACTTTGTACAATTTTCGGGGCTGTGCGAAAAACGTCGTGTTTTATTAATTTTTCATTCGAAAATGGTTTCATCGTTTTTGTCGCTGAATAAACCGTATTTTCGACAACATTTGTGTAATTTTGTGCCTATCTCTAGTCAAAATTAATCTTTCATTCAGAAAATTTAAGGGACGTATTCGCTCAAATAAAATAAAATCGATATTTATATTTCAAGCAATCCCTATCACGGCAGAAATGACGCTGTCGCCCTTATCACTTCCTTATCGTGTTCACTTGACAACTTTGTAAACCCAAAATTTAGTGGCAATTCGTTCTATCTACAGCATTCCATCGTTCGCATCATTACACAATATCTTTGCAAGACACTCTTGCAAGTTTGGATGTAGTTTTGCTCGTCAAGCACTACACACTGGGGTGCCTCTCGAAGCCTACACAAGGTATTCGACAAAGTATGACACTTAACGTGAAAATTATCGACCCCCATCCTCTGATATACGACCCTCAATAGAGTACAAAGCGCATCATCACTTCACGGTTGTACGGAAGATGTAAAGTTTCTTCGAGTACTTGTTTGAGAATATATTTGGAACCAGCCGAGAACGGCAGACAGCCTGTAACCAATGGGAATCTTGCAATATACTTGTACATACTATATTCTGTTCACGTGGCACAGGACCCGTATTTCTCTGCAGATACAGAGACAGTTATCGTGTTAACAAAAGGACACCTCCACAACTTTGTCGGAACACTTTTCGGAGAAATTTGGAAGAAGCGTCTTGGGCACAATAAAAAGTCACTGAGTGACGACAAACGGGTAGTTTCGGAAGAGATAATAGTGACCAACCACACGATTGTGTGACCACGACACCGGGACCCTTTAATATAAAAACCTCTATCAAAATACCAGTATGCATGTCCTTTTTTTGGGATGGTGCATAGTCGTCCTTCGTCCATCCATCACAGACCATCCCTAAATTTGTTCATGTGGTTATTCTATGATACTTCTTTCCTTCAATCTCTCTGCACTTAGGTTGAAGGAATTTCAGAACACTTCATTCAGTGATTTGCAGCTTTGGGGGATGTGAAGAATGTCTTTTATGCGGTTCTATTTTAGTTCGTAAGGATATTCTACTTTTTCGTCGAATCATTGTGTAAAAAAAATCAGGGAAATAATCTCCGTGTGAATGATAGGACTGAATAGAATAGACACACGTTCTCGTTTTTCTTGGAGACGTTGGATCTTCGTCAGGTCGAATGATTCAAAAGATACAAGGACTTTCTTTTCTCAGAGGTATTTCCATTGCAAAATGTGTCTGCTTGCGGACAAATAGAGGTATTTTCGAGGTACCTTTTATTAAAATGAGCTCATACTTCAGTTCGCTTAGAAAGATGCATGGGGATGTGTTACGACCAAATCATAGAGCAAAAACATAGAAATATATGGAATCGCAATCAGCATATCATCATCGTGGCGCGACGGTCCGACGTCGGACCTGGGCCGTCTGGATAGACCTCCTCCAATTGTCTCGGTCAACTGACCGGGTCATCCAAGTTCGAAAGTCCAGTAGTTGTCGTGCGTCAGCCTCTACTGAACCCTCCCAACGAGCTCTCGGTCTTCCCGACGGCCTTGCTCCGCTGATGCTGCCTGCGGGAACTTTCTTGGGGACTCGACTTTCGTCCAAGCGATATACCTATCCTGCAGATTATAATCGTTGCAGTTTGATGATCTTCGAAACCTCCAGCTCATCGTAAAGACTGTACAACTCATGGATGTACCGAATTCGCCAGTCATTTCGATCTTGAACAGCTCCGAATATTCGTCGAAGGATTCTCCGTTCGAAAATGTTCAATAGGTTTTCGGAGGCTTGGGTCAAGGTCCATGTTTAGCAACTGCAACCCAGCACAGGTCGTTTTGTAGATGCGGAGACTCGTTTTCCTGCGCACGTGCTTCGTTTTTATTATTGGGAGAACCGAGAAATATGCCTTATTCACTAGTTGTATCCGTCGTTTGATTTCGTCCGTTTCACTGGCGTCGTGTGATAGCTTGCTACCCAGGTTTTCGAAGTGTTTTACGTAATCAATGATCAGATCCCCGATGGTATGGATACAATTAGCATATAATGTACACTAAATTCCCTGAAGTAATTTCACCATATACGATCTAGTAAAAAGTAAATAGAATGACATACGTCCGGTACCCCGGAAATCCGACCGATCCATATTGCCATGGTATGAGTTGAGCCATCATAATTTTTGGTTAATTCAGAACTAAATTTAATAGAATTCCATAAAAGTACAAATATTTCACGATTTATCCAATTGAATGTGACTTATCAACGAAAATATAGTGCCAAGCGAAACCAATCGGACAACAGTGCCGCCGAAAAGTCAGTTTCATAACCACCCTTGTCCTTGTGCCATGAGGGGGGACATGGCATGGCTTTGCGTGAATGGTATCATATATTCATTTTGATTTACGATGCTTTTGCCACTTTGAAATTAGTACTAAAGTTTGTTCCTATTTCACTGTTCCTATGAGAGGTATATGAAATATCGGGCCGATTTCAACCAAATTTTAAATGTGGTTTGACGGTATGATATACGAGTATGATTGAATAATATTAAATTTGGTAAAGATATGTTTAGAAAGAAAAAAGTTCTTCTAACAAAACCTTGTTTTTGGAAAGGCCGTTCCTATGACAGCTATACGATAGAGTGGTTTAATTTCAACCAAATTCGCGAATGTGTTGTGGCAATAGATATTATCGAATAATATGAAATTTGAAACAGATAGCTTTAGAAATAAAAAAGTGTTTCTCACAATGACCGATTTTTGGACCGATCGTTCCTATGACAGCATTAGTGGTCCGATTACATTGGTGCCGACATATATACAGCGCACAACAAAAAGAAGGCCTTGTGCTAAATTTAAGGTTGATAGCTTTAAAACTGAGAGACTAGTTTGCATAGAACCAGATAGACAGACGGAGCAACAGACAAAGCTTAATCGACTCATTTCATAATACTGACCAAGAATATAAATAACCTTTTTTTTTCTTTTGAATAAAAATTTGCCAAAATAATTTAAACAACTTTCTCTTTTTTTTTCTTTACAGGAAAATGGAAGATCAGTTCCTGATGTTACAGCCAGTCCGGGTCGAGCACCGCCCGGACCATTGCCTGCCAATCAAATGCAATCAATGCCCCAACGACAAGGTGCTAAGGAGCCTGTATTGTTGCAGGGGGATTTTCGTAAAGTGTCCGGTATTAGTTCAGAGATATTTCGACAGATAGAAGCTGTTGAAAATGATCATGATCCAAGTACGGCAGCCGCATTGGAGGTATATTTCTTTTTTCTTTAATTTTTTTTTTACGTTTGTAACATTTAGGCTCGTTTTCACAAAGTCCGGTAAAACTGCCAGTTAGCTATCCGGGACACTAAATTAAATCTTAGCGTATGAAACGCTTAAAATATGATAATACAGTTGACAAATCAGCTGACTTTCTTGGCGGAATTCTGCCGCCTGTTCTATTCTTCATCTGTACCGTCTCCCATTTGGTTTCAAATGCTCTTCCATGGAGTGAATTTCCTGGGGGGGGAGTTGAGAAGTCAGCCTGATGTCTTGCCAGCGTCGAGGGTTCGAATCCCCCCGTAGCAATGGATGTTTGTGTTGTTGTCTGAACATTCCTAGTTAACCGGGCGCCTCGAAGAGGTTCGCGTCTTTGACTACAGCGGTAAATGCACTGTTAACCAAGACGGGAATCACGATACGCTGCCTGTGAAACCTGTTTTATTTCCCTGTAGTCTGGGGAATAAGCCACATTTTTTCCCCAACTTAAGACAAATTTGCGGCGGAGTTGCATGCTAGCAATATGCATCATGCGAAACCAGTTTATGCTAACGCAACATCAACTAAGCAAAGTGGGAAAAGTTGACACGCTTTGCCCCAATAGCGGTTAGAGCAAATAGTAGTATAGAAACAATATATCAAAGAATTTAGCGCTTATAGCGGAAGCCGTATTGGTGCTGAAAACAGCAAAAATATAAAGTCTGACAATTTTTTAATCAGCTAATTTAGAAAGCTGCTACACTAGTAAGTGTCAATACATCCAAGTGTTCACTGTCGAGATACAGCTGCTAAATTATATCTGTTATGACGTTACCACAAACCTTTTTATCCTAAAAATGCTTATCTGCAACAAAAAAATATGCTAATATATGCTAATACCAGCCCAGAACAGCGTAGCTTTTGTTGCAGTCATGCAACTTAGAGGACTTATTTGTTGTGGCGGATCGAAATTTTTCGGAGCCAGATACAAATTATAGATAACACACTTTCAAAAAATCATGTCCTTGCATGACTCAAAAATATCTCTGGAGGTCTTCAAAAAAAGTGGAGAACCGGTGAAGGCGAAGACTAGGATGTCTATCTGAAACGCCATATAATTTCTCCACGACTAAGGTGTGAGTTCCAAGGCCGCGATTGAGCGACTTGTGCTTGCGACTGTGAAAAAAAAACTATCATAACGAAGCACTATTCGTGTGTATTTTATGTGAAAGTACTGTCGTACTGCTTCTTTATTGCTGTTCAACTTGGAAGGTGAAGGCGATAACAACTAGATTGCAAACTTCCGTGAACCAGTGTCTACGGCGCATCCTGCACATACGCTGGCCGGAGGTCATTTCTAACGACGACCTCCTGTTCATTGCTGGCCAGGACAGGATAGGTACCTCTATAAAAAGGCGAAAGTGGCAATGGATAGGTCACACACTCAGAAAGGGCCCGGAAAACATTGCTAAACAGGCCCTCGATTGGAACCCACAGGGAACCGATGCAAGTCGCCGCGTTGGACGACCTAGAAACACCTGGAGAATATCAGTAGAGGTCGAGGGTAAGTCATTAGGCAAAACGTGGAGACAGTTGAAGGCGATGTCGGCGAACAGGACGAGGTGGAAAGTCGGCGTGGTTAATGCCCTATGCCCCACAAGCGGTTGACAGGATCCAGAGAGAGGCTGTCGTATAAATACAGCCTACATTCGACGATCCCCTAAACTTTAAAATTCACACGAATACTTGTAATGGACGGTTTGTTGGACATCAGAAGATGCCCGTGGGAACGGAGCCTAAGGTTGCATGATGACCGTGATGGTCGGGCAGGGCCATTGGGCGAGGAAATAGGCCCCTCAACGAGCTAAGCAGCGGCCTATGCTTGCTGTAGCGCAGTTCGGGTGACGTGAGCGGGGTTTTCGCAGCTGTCCTTTACGTATTATTTCAATCAACGACCATAACTAGATCAGTTGTTAGTATTGTAGTTACTCGGAAGTGGTTCCTGGTTTTTAAGTGACGGACTTTGTGATGAATATAACGCGCCGTTTTTGTATATCAAATGATGAAAATGTGCAATTACTGAAGGCATCTGATAGCGAAGATGAAGAAAATAATTGGATCTAGACGAGGAAGATATAGCATTTTTTGAAAATTATATTAAAGTCATGAAAACTGGTGAAGTTGAGATCGAAGATTTTGTATCAGCAGAAAAGCCATCAACAAGTAAACGTCTAAATATTGAAGCATCTACGAGTCAAGTATTTTCCGCACCACCGCCCATTCTGGAAAAAGAAATTACATTCGAATGGAAGAAAACGAAGGAAAATTACGTTTCACCGACATACGACGCTATACAGTATGAACATGGAGCAGTTGTACTCCCAAAAGTAGCAGATGGTGATGAAATACCGCATCTTAGAAGTTTTTAGTGCGGTCTGTCTGTCTGTCTTTATTGCGAGCAAAAGGGCGCTATATTTACGATAACGCCATCCGAAATAAAAGCTTTTCTTGAAGTAATTATAGTAATGTCCATACACCAATTGCCAGAGGCCAGACTTTATTGGTCAACCCTGCCAATATACTGGGTGCCGATAATTGCAAACGTTATTTGTAACTGGGGCACGATTCGAGGAAATTCGTTCTAATTTGCATTTTGCAAATAATGCTGAGCAGTCAAGTCGTGATGATCCTAGATATGACCGAGCATCCAAAATTCGCCCAGTTTTTGAGCATCTAAATAAAGCATTCGAAAATGCTATAAATGAAAATGAATGCAAATGTCAATCAATAGATGAACACATAGTGAAGTTGAAAGGGCGCAACATCATGAAACAATACATGAAAGGCAAACCTATCAGCTGGGGGTTTAAGTTGTGGTGTCGCTGCGATGCCAAAACTGGATATGATGAATGATTTCTAAATTTTCTTCCTTTTTTATTTCAGTCCTACTATGAATTCAGCTGCAAATCAAGAACCCGATTCTACCTCCGTCTCTTTTTCGACCTACTTGATATATGTGTGCATAATTCGTTTATTGTATACGATAAAATATGCAAAAAAAACAGGAATCCAATATTCACAAAACTTCTCGATTTCCGTTCGCAGCTGGCGACACAGCTAATCAATTCTTAATCGAGTCGAAAAACTGAATGCAGCTCAATACCCAAAGAAGGATCCAAACGATTCAAACTGGGAGCTACTAGCTCTTTAACCGGTCATTACCTGACCAGATTAGATAGTGGCACAAGGAAAAGCTGTGTTGTCTGCACACGAAATGGCTTAGATAATCGAACGAATACTTTTATATTACTCATTTGGCAATAAGCCATTCTGATTCTGTTTCACCGCAAATCGTTGTTTCGAAATTAACCATTCCTAATCCACATTACACAACACTTTTTAATCAATACTTTTCCGTTTTTTCTGTATTTTTTTCATTACCAAACCAAATGAAAAAAATCCTACTTTTTCACGGTCAAGGACCAATGGGACACCGGTGTCCCATCCTTAAACGTGGTAATGGAAGAAAAGAAATTCAAAACAAAGATTGGTACATTTTATTTCATAACGCTTCATGTAACAAAATAATACCATTACACTTGATTCACCTGAAAAAAGGAAAAGAGGCGGCGGAGAATATAAATGGGACATATATGTCCCAGTGGTTGTGAAAGGGTAAGGCATTCCAGGAAAGGGATGATGCGAAACATGACCCCAGTGCCTATTGTTCTATGCACACAAATCCTTTCATAGGCAGACTTTCTATAATGCAACGCGACGTTTGCATATACATTTGTACATGTTAAGTGAAACAACCACTCACTCAATTTCAGAAGAACTTGGTCAATCGCCTGCAGTCTGCTAAAAAAAAATACTGTAGGGTTGTACCACAATCCCTAGGGTGGTGGAGGCCTGGGGGTAATGTTAAATAAAAATCGCAAATTTCAATGTTATATCTACAGTTTTTGGTGTTTCTGAGATGAATACTCTTGATGGCGTATTTTCCATCATCTTCATGGGTGAGAAAATCCAGTATGCTGGCAGCCTTAACAAGATTTTTAAAAGCTACAGTTTGGTCGCGCGGTAATCTTAGCATTTCATTTTTGTTATTGTTACTTTTGTCGGGTGAATGTTCTATTTACGTATGCAGTGTCTTGATTGCCTGGATTGACCCCTCCAGGGGCATGGGCGCGTCAACATCTTTAGCATATCCATGCCTTGTTGACGTTTCGATAGCATATTAAAAATTGTTTAAAAGTTTTTTATCAGAAGGTGCGTGGGTTAAGGTCCAAGCTTTTCGGAAGTGCAGTTGCTAGCATGCACCTCATATCCGCGCTTTTGAAGATATCTTTCCGAAATTTCATATTATTCAATCATATTGACTGCCAAATCACGTTTCAAAATTTAGTTGAAATCGACCCACTATTTAATATACCGGAACAAGTTTTACTACTAATTTTAAAGTGGCAAATGCACCATAAGTTACAACAAAGGTATGATACTCTTCATGCGAAACCGTGAAGCCGAAGAGTAGCTTGTTTTTTTTTCTCATTTTCTATATAACTGCTAATCCTAACTTGAGATATATAGTACATAAGCAACGTGTGTATGCTTAACAAATTCTAGGAAACATATTGTTTTTTCAAAGTTAAGTGTGCACTTTTTTCGTATAATACATACTATACTTAAGGTGAGAGGTCTTTCCATTTTTTTCGCCAGTAGGCTAAATTTTAGCTAATTTTTTTATACCCTTCACGGATGTGATAGGGTATATTAACTTTGTCATGAAGTTTGCAACGCAAAGAAGGAAGCATCTCCGACCATATAAAGTACGTAGATATATATATTCTTGGTCAGTATGATGAAACGAGTCGATTAAGCTTTGTCCGTCTGTCCGTCTGTCTGTTTCTATGCAAACTAGTCCCTCAGTTTTAAAGCTATCAAGCTGAAATTTTGTACAGAGCCTTCTTTCTATTGCAGGCAGTATATATATCGGAACCAACGGAATCGGACTATTACGTCATATAGCTGCCATAGGAACGACCGGTCCAAAAATTCGTCTTTGTGAAAAAAACTTTTTTATTTCTACAGATATCTTTCTCAAATTTCACAGAAATCAACAATATCTATAGCTAAATCACATTTACGAATTTAGTTGAAATCGGACCACTACGTCATATAGCTGCCATAGGAACGACCGGTCCAAAAATTCGTTTTTGTGAGAAAAACTTTTTTATTTCTAAAACTAATGTTTTCAAAATCCACAATAATCAATAGTATCTTTAGTGAAATCACATTTCCGAATTTGGTTGAAATCGGACTACTCGATCATATACCTGTCATAGGAACGACCGCCCCAAAAGCAAGTTTTTGTCAGAAAAACTTTTTTTTTATTTATGAAGATATCTTTACGAAATTGCATATTATTCAATCGTATTGACTGCCAAGCCACGTTCCTAAGTTTGGTTGAAATTGGCCCACCATTTCATATACCTCTTATAGGAACAGTGAAATCGGAACAAGTTTTACTACTATTTTCAAAAAGGCAAATGTACCACAAACACAATGAAGGTATGATACCCTTCACGCGAAGCGTGAAGCATATCATACCTTCGGCAAGCTAGCCGAAGGCTAGCTTGTTTTTCTATATAACAGATAATCCTAATCTAATGGGCTGTTCAATTAGCTTTAATTTGAGATATAAGCAACGTCTACATGCTTCAATCTCAAATTAAAGATAATTGAACAGCTTATTAGATTCCGGACAAGCTTCTTCGTAGGATGAGTATTTTTTACGATATTTCACAATGTGTATCACCAAAACGGACAATTTTCGCTTTTCGGAAAGTATTTTCAACGTTCGAAGAACTTTTCTTCAGAAAAGCTTACGTATACGCGGCGAAGCTTTATATATAAAATTTCAGGAAATTCAATACTCCTTAAAAAAGTAGGAGACGACTTTCCAGCAGGACACATGCCTTAAGAGTTATTAAGCGATGTTTACATTTGTGTTTCGTGAAATCCATATTTATGGCAATTGGGTTTCGCCCTTTTCTGAGTAACTATGTATAATATCTACGGTCATCTGACTTATCTCAAACTAATTCTAGTTTAGTGATGGAAAAATTTATTTGGCTTTATTTTCCTCGTGCGACTAGTATTTTACCCGTTATTTGATGAAATACATTACAAAACGATGATTTTTTGGAGGAACAAACAAGCACTTGACAAAAACCGTTTCTCAAGTGAGATTTTCTTGAAAACTATTTGAGATACAGACATATGACTAAAGCGATTGTTATGTATTGCTATGTATTTTTATGCTCTTCAATGTTGCCTCAACAAGTTTTTTATTGCGATTAATAGTTGCAGAGATAAATACGAAAAACTAAGGAAAAACCTTTAAAACCCTATTACCTCCTGGTGAGGATTGTCAGTATGATTTACTGAAAGTATCAACCTACATTCATACTAAGTTTCAAAATATCATGCATTTTTTCACTCGATCTTCAATCGTCAGTTGGGGTATAACTGGACATGGCAACACGGAATCTGAGGAAAATTTTATAAATTTTTATAACTTGCCACCTGTTCAAGATACAACAATGGATTTATACCCATTTTGTGGCAATTTTTATTATCTGCAGCTTTTTCTTCGACAACTTTTTTGTCCAATAAAGAATAAAAAAGATTAAAAGTAAACATCTTGAAAAAACGTAAAAAAAAACTTTTTTAATTACCAATTTTAAAAAGCAGATATCTCTTAAACTATAAAACATACAAAATAATAATGTACAAGAATCTTATAGGGAATTTAGTGCTCTTGCTTAATTTTGCTATATAACTTTTTTTCTACGATGAACTACTTCCGTGATATATATATATAAAGAATTACACCTTTTTTGTCCCCCTCTCCCTCTCTTTATTACATATTATTACAAACAAAATTAATTTGAATTATCTGTACATCTTCACTCTACAGGCGGTTGAGAGGCGTGGTGAGATGATTGTTCGCATATTGGAACCAAGATGTATAGGTGGTAAACATGCGGTTGAAGCTGCACAAAAATTAATGTCTAAAGGTGATGCTCGACATACTGTACAGGTGAGTTCAATAAAAATTTAATAAAAATTACATTTATCTATATTCTCAATTACAATCTTCTTTGTATGTTTGAAATTTTCCAGTTAGTAGAAATTGTTAAACGGCCCGGACAAACGCTAGGACTTTATATTAGGGAAGGTAATGGTGCCGATCGATCAGACGGTGTTTTCATATCACGAATAGCTTTAGAATCAGCAGTATACAATAGCGGATGTCTCAGGGTGAGTAAAATCGTGTAATTTACCGACTTTTATATGTATTATGTAAACAAAAAAAAACAATTATTTGAGATTCCTGAGTTCTTCCAGACAATTAAGTACTCAAGGATGCAATATATGCAAATTTTTTAAATAAAAAGAAGTCGCATTTCTCCAACGCAGTTGTTCATTTTGCACTTGAGCTTTAGTTCCGTGACACTGTCTTCTTCGATAATGAAGCATTAAATGCAAATTATTCGAACTTACAGAATCATTTGCATATTGGCAGAATCCTCCCTGACTATGTCTTTTGCTTAAGGAATTAGCACTTGCATAGAGTTTGCATATTTCACTAGTACGAATCATGGCATAAATAGGAAGTGGAATTTGTAGGTAGTTTAAATGATAATATTTGAATAGCTCTATGTGCATACATACTTCTTGTCATGGCTCTGATTTCCCTAACTACAATATTTTCAGTTCTAAGACATCTTATACTACGTCATTGGTTTCGTTGATATCGTCTTTACTTTTATAATCTTTCCTGATTTAAAAATCAAGAAAAACATCAACACTTTGGATTCGAAGCGAGGCTTCAGCCCAGAGTCCGAAGCGTATATACCCTAGGCTTGTACAGACCTAGTGGTGATACCAAAAGTATCGACTGATAACGACCATATGCATTAAAAGTCATCATCATTGTGGCTCGACAGCCCGACGTCGGGCCTTCGCCGCAGAACCTTACGTTCAAATGTGGCTAGCATGTTTCCGGAGGCTTGAGTTATATCAGTTTGATCGTAAAGAGCTGATGGGTTGTGGAGCGACCAGGTCTGAAATCGCCTTGACATTCGCCAATGATTCGTTCTGCGTACGGTTTAATTCAATTTTCCAGGATTTTCGTCAAAATTTTATAGGACGAACAGACTTGTGATATGCCCCTATAATTCTCGCACCGCAGTTTATCTCCCTTTTTGTGAATTGGACAGATGATGCTTCTGCGCCACTCGTCTGGGATCACCTTGTCCTCCCATACTCGCAGGAGTAATTGATGTATGGCATTAACTAGACCCGGTCCACTGGATTTTAGCAGTTCAGCTGGAATCTCGTCAGCACCCGTCGCTTTATTTCGTTTTAGTAGCCGCAACGTTGACGGAGTCAACTTCCGCTACTGATGGGGTTGTATGGGTGGGACTAGATCAACAATATCGTCGAGAGGTTCTTATGTGGGGATGTTAGACGGTACGTTCCGAAGCTCTTCAAAATAAGAGATCCATCGTTTGCTAATGCCGTCGACGTCGCTGATGATGTTTCCATCCTTGTCCTTACAGAGGCTAGTCCTGGGTTGATAGCCGTTCTTAATTGTATTTACTAGTTTATACGCTTGTCTGGTGTTCCTATTAGCTAAGTTTTCGTTAATATTCAGCAACTGCTCGCCAAAGTATTTACGTTTCTTACATCTAATTATTCTATTCGATATTTGCCGTAGCTCGTCATATTTTCCTCTTATAGCTCTGGTTGCTCGTTGAATCCATTGTCTATAAGGACTCGTTTTTCGCGAATTTTTTTCATTTTCTAGATCGCGACGGTATGTCTTGTGCAGAGGTGTGTGATCAGCAACACGCTCAACCGAGTTATTTACCCCATAAATGGGTACTCATTTAACACCTGGGCTCAGAGTCCGACACGTAAATCCCCTTTTTCATCGAAAACTGTCGCATTCAGTAGGAAGCGAACCGGGGCCCAGTGCGTAGAAGGCGAACGTGCTAACCGTTGCGCCATCCGGACTACTACTCCGTTTATTTACACTACCGTAAATATCCCGCACGACTTTCATTTTTCAAACGAAACATTCATTACACGCACCCAAATAAAATATCCCACTTCTGACACCAATTGTAATGTTTCGACTGAAGCTGGGTTCGTTGGATATTCTTATGCTGAATAATGAAAACACTTCGATTGAAAAACACACACGCTTTATTTAATAAACGAACTATACACACGCGTAGCTAAGAACCAACGATAAAAGATCGATTCAGACACATAAGTCACGTCAAGTCACAGTTCCGTCAGAACCGTCCGGTATCAGTCACAAAAAATATCGTTTCTTGAAAGTCAAGTGGCGGTGTCTACATTGAGCCGGCGCAGTCACGAATCAGAACCGTCAGTCGCGCTTCCGTCACCGAACAGTCAAATTCACATTTCTTCCCAACGATATTTTTTGTGTTTGACGGACGTCAGTTTAGAAAGTGAACATGGGCGACGACGAAAAATTAATCGAGTTGGTTCGAAATTACCCCGTTCTGTACGATTTATTGCATAATAAATATATGGATATAGCATATAAAAACAGGATATGGACGCAAATTGGAAATGAAATAAAAATAGATGGTAAATCTAGGTACACTCGGGAGCATACACAAAAAATGACTGACTACGGTCTGAATACCCTGACGGCTACATGTGAATACAGCCGCTATTTTGACTGTGACTTGACGGAGACGGTTATGATTCGGAAGGTTGACTGAACTGTGACGTGACTGATGTGTCTGAATCGACCTTAACTAGCTCTAACTATTCGTTTGCAACGGATCCCGATAACGATTGTACTACTTTCCGTTTCCGGGGGGATAACCATTCTATAACGACTGACTTCCGCCTGAGTCTCGACTACTACTTCTCGCTGTTCTTGGTGCCATCTGGCTTTATATACATAGAGGATCTCGGATTCCAGAACAACCTGGTTGGTTCGAGACGAAGACCCCAAATGGTTCGAGAATCCGCTAGTGCTCGTTCAGTTGATACTTGTCATCGATGGTTCGAGACGAGGAGTGCTAGTGCTTGTCATCTATGAGACTATGATAGATCTTAGTACAGTCTGTGCCATAAGAGTGACGTACTCCGTACATACAACAATAAGCTTACAGGCTAGATTTTATATACCGCTCGTAACTCCTCTTGTGGCGAAATATCGAAATGGCTGGGTCGTTACACACCCTTTCCGCTTCATTGCGTCTCGAGTCTACCCCATTTAACACGCATAAGCACAAATGTCAAATGGGTTACCGCCGTTGCGGAAACTATTCCGCACTGTAATTATTCATAGTAAATCTTTCAAACACATGCCAGAAAATTTTGTGAATCAACAGTACCTTGTGTGGGCTCTGATCTTTATGCGAGCTCCGCTCTTAAATAGTCGCTACCCTCAGAAAAGTCATGGAACGCTCTCTCCGCTGGTTATTTATAAAAAGGCGGCAACCCAGTTTGGCATTTTGGGATGAGATTTTGGATAAAACTTGGTTGGAATATGTAATAAATGAAAATAGATCACAGGGGTGCAGCGATCTCCAAGTGTATTTTAAAGATTTGAACGGGTTTTTCACTTCCGTCCCACCTTTTTTAAGATATACTCCTGAAAGATGTTGTCACATCAAAACTGAGAACATTATGTATTTGACATTAATTAGAGAATTCTTTCTATTTAATTAGAGAAAATGTTCACGAAACTCAAGAAATTTCCCCTTTAGGACCTACGCATTTCCCTGCGTGGGTTATAAGTTTTTACCACTTAAAGCGGAAATTGACTACCTAAAGCGAAAATGCCACAATTGAGGACTCTCTCTAAATGCAATAGAGAGAATTCTCCCATTAAGGTTTAATCCATATTGTTCCCAAAATGGTGCGCAAGATATATCAAAACCCCATCAAATCGACAATGATCCGAACTAGTCAACGCATCTAGACTCATATAATATTCTCTGGAAAATAATGTGGATCGGTTGTTTAATTTTTTAACTAATTTTTTAACTAATTTTTTAAGCCATCAGGTCAATGTTGGAATGAAGAGGTTAATTTACCATAGTTAGATTTAAAATATACATAATTCTGGCGATTAATATCACTTGATTAAAAATGGAGATTATTCGGCGGGCTACAAGTTTACTTCCCTTAAAAAAATTACATTTAAAAGCATTCGTTTAGTACCTAATATACTTTAATCACAAAGGGTTGAGAATGGTAGTCAATTTTACAACTCCCTTTCGTTTTCTCCTTTCTTCCCGCATATGTGTCGATTCAATGGTACCATTATGAATATGTCTGCATGGATCACACATGTACATGTACTTGTATATCACTCATGGGAACAAAGAAATCATTGTCCATGTTAATAATTACCCGCGTATCCCCATTCAATCTTTATACGGTCGTATCGAACAGGACATCAGCCAACGTGGACATTTCTGGTCTCATTTGAGGTGTAATTTCCACAATCGAAATACATTACCCACATCCACGTGTCCGGTGTTAACTTTTGACCCCATCGTCTATCTATCTATCGATTTATAAAGTTTCACTCCTTTTATTTCATACTAATTACCATAGTCCATTTATATTTGGAAGCGATTAATTTGTATTTACGTGAACACGGATACCGGCGCGGCGAGGGTATCGAATATAACATCCTTCAATCAGACACTTTTTGTATATAGCATTCTGTAGTAATGAAGATTTCGTGTCGCCAATGATTGTGTTAATTGATTGTTGGGATATTTGAAATAGATTTAAGGTTTTTTATGTTTAACACAAAATGTAACAGATTGTTATATGAAGGAAGAAGAGAAGTGTTGAATTGAATATTTTCGATTAACGTACGCTTTTCGCCTTTGATACAGTTTTTTTTCATTGTTTTTAAATTTTTGTTAATTGTCTTGACACCTACAGTGGCAATTTACGCGTCAACATCTCTTGCATTACTATGCCTTGTTGACGTTTCCATAGTACACTCCGCGACACTTTAATAGGCCACTGTATAAAGTGTTATTCAAAGCCTTATATCGTGCAAACAACCCCTTAAGCCCAGATTTTCCCCGATCAAATCCAAAATTTCCCTGGTCCGTGCTTGGAGTCGACGGAGTAATTTTGGATTTGACCGGGGAAAATTTGGATTTTGAACTCAAGTGTATGTCCACCTTTAGGCTTTAAGAGCAGTCGACCAAAGAATCTCCTATGAGATTTGCAACTTCTCTATATTTGTCCTTCATTCTGCGACCAACTAAACTACTCCAAAAAGGATGAATAGACGAATGTCTTTGTTATTTGAGAAGGTCAGCTGTTCTAGAATAAGCACAGTGTAAGAGTTCCAGTTTTATTATCATCACAAAACTATTCTGAACCGTCCCGCTGAGGTTACTAACACAGGAACCCTGTACTAGCTTAGTCTTTCCTTTATAAAATTTTTCCTTCTCTCAATTTCCAGGTTGGCGACGAAATTCTGGCTGTTAACCTGGTAGACGTAACACACATGTCACTCGATGATGTCGTCATAATCATGTCAATTCCTCGACGTCTGGTATTAGCAATAAGACAACGACGCGGTAGTCGTGGTGCCAATTCGCCTGGTCCACCGCCATTATCGCGTCCCGAACAGAAACCACCACCAGTAGTTGTGATTAAACGAGATATCAGAGAAGAAGACTTAGATGATACCGATCGTATACCACGATCGCGTTCATCTCGCGAAAGGCGAACAGGTAAGTGTTGCAAAGGAATCCAATTTATTCTCAAGTTGTTGTTTTTTTTCTCTGAAGATCAACTGGTTAAACCTTCAGATCGTAGGATATTCGCCTATTGTAAAACATGACTGAATCCCGAAGAATCAAATGTCTAAAGAAGTGTATCTTCCGATGATTGATTTTTCTAGGCTTCAGGTCCGTCTACCACCAATCATTATGATGAAACTTACTTAGGGTTGGAAGAACCTGAAGCCGAAATCCCTAAATCTTCTATTATTCGACTTATCTTTTCCTCAATGTTTCTGAGTATTTAAAATAGTTCGGTAAAACCATCTTCGGTACAGAAATACCCAAAAATCGTTCACCTATTTGAATCCTGTACGAGATCTGCAGGATATAAAACTAGATCTTCCATCGCTTCAATATTTAAAATCTACCCCATCTTTTTCGTGTTATGGTTTCCGAGGAGTCGGCTATAGGTTATCGGATACTCTAATATGGAAAGCTAGATTAGATTTCAAATGACTTTCAGTTTACGATGTACTTCCAAAGTTATAACTTCAAGATCCTGTGACCCAATAAAATACGCCCAATGCCAAAAAATCTCGAAGCCTTGAATTAAGACACCATCTGACAGTAATCCTTTTTGCTTTAATTTTCCAGGTGACGGCAGGGAGATGACGGAATCACGATCACGTCTTGGACTTGGCCTAAATAACTATAGCCCGCAGAGTGAACAATTGGATTTATACTACAATAGTCGTCCGAATACAATAAGTGAACCACCAAGTTGGGGTTATAAACCGCCACCACCACCGTCTGTTATAACGGAACAGCCAAAAAGTCATGCATTCGCTCCCACACACGCCTACTATCAAAATGCAGGTACATTAGAAAGTTTAGCTGAGAAAGTACACTCCTTCTATCCGACGCCGTCGCGACGTATGTCCACGGGCACGGGTGTAGGTATCAGTCAACCGCACACACGTTTTCCACATAGCGGGTCTGAGCAACATTTACCTCGCGTCGACTACAGCTCAGACTATTCCTCGTCGTTGGGCCGACATTCGTTGCTCCGATCTAGTCTGAAGCCGGGCACAATGACAACGGGCGGTACGTTGGGTCGTTACGGACGTTACGAGCCACCGCGTACGTCCAAATACGGTACGCCGCCAAGCGGTTCGGCCAGTTTGACAAGGCGGCCACGTCCCACGCTGGACTACTCAAGCGATACGGAGGCTACGATCGGTTCGCGTCCTAGCTACTATTACTACAATAGGCCGGCCATCAGTAGCATTCCGCGAGGCGCTACGTCTGTTCTGGGAGGCGGTGCGGATTTGGCGAAATTCAATTCGTTACCACGCGAACGACCGGGCGTGCGTTTAGGCGGAATCCGCCCGCGAATCGGCGAGCGTCTTATGGATGATAGTGACGGTAATTTATCGGCGCCCGAGTTACCGGCTCGGCGAGAACGCGATCTAAGATCACGCCTAACTGCCAGTCCGTCGATCTTTACGTCGGACGAATATCGAGCATGGTTGCGACGAGCGCCAAGTAGTTCGGCAATCTGTGACCAAATGAGACTGACACGTGATATTTTAAGTCAGCCACGTAGTCACCGATTCTCATGTAGTGCTGAAAATATTCATGACGCATTGAAGAACGTGAGTATCTGCTAGACACCAAATGTACATATTACGTGACCCACGGTGAACCAATTCTTCTCTCTTTTGCAGACGGAAAGCATATACAGCAGTCGCACGGGAACCTTCACGGGCACTCTGGATCGACACCTGGCTGGCGCTCCCAAAGGTCTCTCCGCTTTACCCGTGCGCTCGCTCTCATCACAACACATTTCGGGGCCATCTTCGATACGATCGCCCAGCATAAGAAGGATGCGACAACTGCTCGAATTGTCCACTGGTCTGGCGAGTCCGGCTAGCATTCTAAGCGGCCATCAGAGTCCGGCACCGACCCCAAGCGCAACACTTCCACGAACGCACAGACAAATTGATATCAATCCCGCTGAATTTATCAAGTATAAGCTGGACAAGCCAGTCCTGGATGTTGGCGGCATGTCGGGAATGCTTTGGATACACCTACTGGCCGGCCGTGGTCTGCGATCCACACCGGAGACAGCGACACAAACCGGTCAGGGACAGATGCGTGATCTGTACTGTGTCCTAGAATGCGATCGAGTGCATAAGGCCCGGACGGTTGTGCGATCCGGTGATCTTCAATTCGATTGGGACGAGTCCTTTGAACTCGATCTGGTCTGCAATAAGCAATTGGACGTGCTAGTCTACTCGTGGGATCCTCAACATCGTCACAAACTATGCTATCGGGGTGCAATCTCGCTGGCATCATTGCTCAGACAATCACCGCTTCATCAGTTGGCCCTGAAGGTTGAACCTCGCGGAACCATTTACATACGTCTTCGGCATACGGATCCGGTAACGCTATATCGTCGACGTGGTCTTCCCAGTTTGCGTGCCGGCTATCCGCAACTGTTCGGTGCCGATTTGGAAACTGTGGTCAATCGGGAGTCCAAGGGAGCGCCGGGCAGTGCTCCGGTTCCGGTGGTGTTGCGACGATGTGTCGAGGAAGTGGAGAGACGCGGTTTGGACATTATCGGTTTGTATCGGCTGTGCGGATCGGCAACGAAAAAGCGCCTATTGCGCGAAGCCTTTGAAAGGAATAGTCGTGCAGTTGAATTGAGCCCCGAACATGTTCCTGATATTAATGTAATAACTGGGGTACTAAAGGATTATCTCAGGGAACTTCCAGAGCCTCTATTTACTAGATGCCTATTCCAAATGACTGTAGATGCATTAGGTGAGTATTTTAAAATTATTAGGCGATTTGAATTCTTTTAACATTTCGTTTAACTCTCAGCTGTATGCTTACCTGACGATCCAGAGGGCAATGCAAAATTAATGCTTAGTATATTAGATTGTCTACCTAGAGCGAATAGAGTAAGTGCATTCAGGGCTCACTTGAGTTGGAAGTGTCACTAATCGTTTCTTTGCAGGCCACGTTAGTTTTCCTTCTGGATCATTTATCTTTAGTTGTATCGGCTTCGGAGCGTAACAAGATGTCGGCACAGGCCCTCGCCACTGTTATGGGCCCGCCATTAATGTTGCACTCGTCTAATGCTCAACCTGGTTCCGACATTGATCATGCACAACCCATAGCCGTTCTTAAGTACTTACTGCAGATATGGCCTCAACCGCAATCGTCGGCTGGTGTCTCAGGTAACGTCTTCAAATTCATGTCGAACATTGGTCACTATCCACTAGGGTACATGACAAGAAACTATACAGCGCAAGGATACTGATTAGGTTCGAGGGGACCTTCCTAGAGAACCTTCCCCAGGCATACCCCTGCATCACCCGCCTTGCCATCCCACCTCCTCCCGATAGATAGTCAATTGCAAATTGTAACACGACAAAAATATACATCGCGATACATTTATCATTATTTAACATCCTATATGGTTAATACAGAGTCGTATGTAGACAGGTCGTCGCGGCGAGCCAATAGGGCAGCGTGGAAACAAAGCCAGTGCATTGCAAGTGGCCAAACTCCACCCATCCAGTCATCGTATCACAGCTTCAATAGTCAGCAATCAATCGGTCGGCCAAATTCATCTCTCAGCCATTCCCAGCAGTCATCCGTATCAATCAGTAGTGGATCAGTTAGCTCAATCGCATCGAGTCTTGCAACAAGTGGACCAACAGGTAAGTTATCAGTTGCAGACCTAATTACCTATCTATCTATCATTTTTTCCCCTTTTTTTGGTAGCCCCATCAATTGGCGGTCTCAGCGGACTCGGCAATGCGAGACCAATCGCCACTGCCAGGCACACCCTCCCCAGACAGTAGTTCATCGACCACAGGAACAGAATCTGGATCAGGTAAGTTTTATTTTTTTTACGTAATAACATTTTTTTAAAATACAGATACAGATCGACTGATAGAACAATTGACCCAAAGGATGTAGACCCTCGGCTTGGAACCATTTGTAAAAAAGCCTCTAAGAACTACATACGTCTAACTCTCCTCAATTCCAAATCGATTTCTTTCTACTTAAGGTAACGTCGGCCTCCTCTTCGACGTTTGATTGAAATGCCGGAGCATGTCGTTGGTTCTTTTTGGAGAAGCCTTAAACTTCTGTGTTCTGTGGATTTTGAATTGAAATAATTTCGCATTCCCCTTGGATGGGCTCCACCAACGCCATCTAGATAGACAGGCCTGCGCTCAGCTGATCGTGTACGTCATTATTTCCTTTGCCAAGGCAGTGACTGCACACGACGATGTCCCCGGTACGACATATGTTTACAATTGGAATTGCGCCAGACGGCATTTTAGTCCTCTAAAAACACACTTTCTGGATACTTGCACCAATTTGGTCGAAACCGCAGCCCCGGGGATCAGTTGCAGAGCATCGAGGAACAGTTCACACTTGACAAAATACATCTTTTGACCGCACGACACACTTTCATCGCACACGTGTTTGTTTTCCCGGATCACTAGATGAAATTTACTAACAAATAAACACTGAACGCGGAAAACGAAAACTAAACACGGAACGCAAAAATACCGGGGACTCGCCGCCATCAGTCGCCGACCACTTGGTTGTGGATACGATGGCGTCATCAAAGGAAATAATTGTGTAATTTAGCCGTCAAAACCAGCTGAACGCAGGCCTGTCTATCTAGATGGCGTTGGTTCCACTCGATACGTGAGCTCCGCGGTTTGAAGGGTCGTTACCCTCAGTATACCGATCTAGAAACCTCGCTTCGCTCGCTCTATGTGCTACAGCAGCAAAAAAGCTATTAGCCAAGACGCGAACCACGATGCATCGACCGGTGATGTAGGAATATGTATGTATATCGAAACTTCTTATAAATTGGTTGTTCTGTCTCCATCATCCATTTGCTCTGCTCATCATCATTCACTAAAAGAGCTCATTTGACACTTATTGGAAAATCACGCAAATAATCGAGAAAATTGAGTTCTTCACCAAATTATCCATTCATTCATTTCAGGTACTGATACAGTAAAACGCGGTGCATCACCGGCCATTAGTATAACATCCGCTTCGAACAATAAATTGCATGAGTCGACCAGCGCGTATTCATTCAAACAATACGAACCACCCAAAGATACGGCTCTGGACAAGGCCCGAAATGGTGGGAGTGGTGTAAGCGGCACGATCGGCAGCTATGGACCAACTATAACTTTAGAGACTTTTCCATCCGTACGAAGTGTTCTACCCTTAGCCAGTGAAACATCATCATCATCAGCCGTAACCATGTCATCATCAGCATCCGCACACTCAGTGCGTTCATCCAATGGGAACGGATCACTATATTCAATCAGAGCAGCACCCGAA
This sequence comes from Chloromyia formosa, assembly GCA_964017055.1. NCBI lineage: Eukaryota > Metazoa > Arthropoda > Insecta > Diptera > Stratiomyidae > Chloromyia > Chloromyia formosa. The sequence continues at coordinate 29,114,432 of OZ024813.1, read as the reverse complement.
ACATCACCACGATCATCATCCCAACCGATTGCCACAACATCGGCGGCATTGTCCGCTCTCTTATCATCAGCCGGCGGGTCATCACCGTCATCATCAGCACGAGATTATCTGCAGCAACTACGAGGAAATGGCAACAATAATAAAAGTAGTAATTTAAGCGAAAGCAGTCTAAGGAGTCATCATCTAGGTAAACAAATGCAACAATCATCATCCACATCGTCATCTTCAGCCACCACCATGTCCACAACGCGAGCATCGGAGCCTAGTAGTCATACGTCTTATAGGAGTCAGTTAAGTAGTAGTCCTTCCTCCTCTTTAGGTACCTATCAGTTTCCTTCGAGTAGTGTGAAAACTACGTACGGTGAATTGACTACATCTTATGGTGTAACAGCGACCTCGTCGGCAGCCGGCATCGCGGCTGCATCATCCATTTCACCAACGACCACAGCAACATCATCGACAGATTCGTCAACGCCACCAGCCGACCTCAAGGGGTCTCCATCGCCGTCTAGACAAATAACTAATGCAAATAACACTTTACCTACAAGCGTAGCTAGAAACCTTTTATTATATCAATCAGACTCAAGCTATTGTATAAAGAATCAGCAGCAGCAGCTGACACAGCCGCTAGAATCCGAGAAAACCAATAATTTCGCAAGTTCAGGTCAAATGACAGATCGTTCGGTTGAGGGAGGAGCCTCTAGCTCCGCCTCCACGTTACAATCTTCGCAGTTTTCAAATGTCGGCTACAACGGCGGCTCGCAGTCGTTTAGCGCGAGCATGAACATTTATGGTACTATGCCTAAAACATCGTACAGTAGTGTAGCGGCTTCGTTAACTGGTCACAGCGGCGGTTCAGCAGCAGCCTCGTCGTCAGGCTACTCGTCGTCCTCGTTCGGCGAAACTCAGCTGCATCAAGCGGCGGCGGCAGGAAGTGCCACAACATCAGGTACGGGCAGCGGTACGGGTAGTAGCATGAGTAGTTATGATTTGTACAGTAATACTAGGCAACATCAGCAACAACAACAATTTGGAATGTCCAGTAATGGCTATCACACGTTAGGTTCATACAGAGTGCAATATTCGTCAACGAATCCTTTCCTAGAAAGTTTTGACCCACCATCGGGCGGCGGAGGTGATGTCACCTCGCCCGATACTTCATACAATTTAGATACAAAGGACAATGATAAGTTTGATTTGAAATGAATTTTGACATGACACGCAGGATAATGAGAAATTAGGAACAAAAGGATAAAGGCAGACAACTCGAAGATATTCTAAAAATAAACATACAAAAAAAAACACACAAAAATCTCTCTTTAAAAAAAGACTAAGAACTAAAACAAAAACCAAACTTGCAGGCATTAAGTGTTTACACGACTTTTTGATAAAATTTTTGTTGGACTTGTTTTTCGGGCGAGAAGGACATTTTGTTTTCCAGTGATACTGATTCATCCGGTAGCATCGCAATCGGACGGTATCTCTTTTCATGACTTGTTATATTTTTGAATCCGTGGGTAACGCACCGTAGCGTTCAAGTTGTTCAGCTCATTTCCTTTGTCAATTCAGCAGATCCTTGTTATCCAAAATAAAACGAAGCGATCCCGCTATTTATCACTCCCATTAATGCTTGACTCGCAGGATCCTTTCTCCCTTCATACCAGGAGCAAACAAATTAGCTGTGGCTTTATGAATCATTATCCTGAAATTAGTCCAAGATACTTTAAATTCTCGAAGGTTTCTATCTATCAGCTCATTCGACCAGAAGACCAATATTTAAAAAAATTCCAAAGTAGCCAATTAAAAAGTATTCTACATAAACCATATCACTGGAAAACAAGACAATCCTTTAATTCGACCATTTAGAAAAAAAACTACGTGTAACATAATCTTTCATAAGACTTGAAATCCAGATAAATAAAACACACAAGACACAATAATACTTTTAAGGATATTAAAAAAAACTAAAGTTACTGCGAATTATGTCATCCATCAGCGTCATTTATATTAAAGTAATGTCACACATACACATACATCACTGTCAACAACTAAATGTGAAATTTTCATGGTATTAGTGTAGAGTGTCCTGAAATTGCAGTTGCGTAGATCGATCAAGAGACAGGATTAACATCCCTGTACTTCATGGCTCCTGGCAACCCTAAATATATCCTCTGTATGCACCATATGGCTCAAGGAAATGTTGACACATTGTAAAGAATTCTGCAGGAGACCCGAGAATGTTCAAGTGTTACTATTTGCACTAATCCCTAGTGGGCCTAGCGCCTCAAATAAAATAATCCCGTGTGGCTTAGTTGACGTTTTGTTAGCATAAACTGGTTTCCGACGATACATGTTGGTAGCATGTACCTCCTGGCCATTTAGCCGCATACCTGCGACAAGTTGGGAACGTTTTTGGCTTATTATTACGCCCCACACCACAGGGAGGAAATAGTTCTAACATCCACGGCCACGAGGTGGACGGCATTAGTACCCGTAGGTAGGTAGGTAGGTTCAGGGATCGCTGTGAATTAACCACAGCACACATAGACCACTCAGGGTCCGTTGTGGTGTTACCAAGATTTTGTTACCTAAATCTCTTAACCCGAGGTACCCAGCCAGCCGGTGCGCTAGCAATAAACCGCATCAACATCGACGAGACCTAGGTCCTGAAAAAAAGAAGAGTCCCAAAAACCTCATCCTCCTATTTGCCAAGGCTGGGCAGTAACAAAGAAGATGAGCAATACTCTTCTCCTCATCTTCATTATGACAACTTCAGTAGAAGTCGTGATGAGGGAGGCGAAGCCTCCTCGCATGCTCGCCAATAGGACAGTACCTTGTAATAACCCCCACAACCCTGCCAATATGCTTCCTGTGGGAAGCAGAACGATTAGGATCTACAATACTCTGTGCCATATCATCCTCGTTGTTTGAAAAGTACTACCGTCGAGCCATCTAGCATTGGCCCTGCCGATCACAACCGACTCGATTGCCATTTTACACACTGTTATAGGTGTCTTAATGTGGTTAAGATACGTATCAGTGGACCCGATTGCTGCTTGACGGGCCAGCTCATCAGCCCCTCAATTGCCAGTGAAACCACTGTAGCCCGGAATCCAACAAACAGTAATATTGAAGAAGCTGCTCATTTCCATGAGAGTCGAGCGACAATTCGCAGCCGTTTTTGAAAGATAAATTACCGATTCAAGGGAACGTATGTATCGCCGCTTGACTGTCTGTGCAGATAATAATGCCCTTAAAATTAACGACATGCCTCCCCATCCGTATTCACTTATCGGGCAATGCCCCGTAATGATTCCCACGACCTTCCTGAGATGCTTTCTTTCCACCATCAGCAGCGCTGACGAGCGGCTTGGATTGAAGTTTGGCCAAACATGTCTTGTAATGTTGCAGGTATAAGTAGCCATCAGTTGTTAACACGACTTAGGGCGCTTGTCCTGACTAGTTTCTTGCAAGCTTCTATAGTTATATTGACATACATATATTGAAAACACCCCATGTCCACATTAGTAGTACCCGTCTGAGCCAGCTCGTCTGCTCGACACGATATTACAATGCCCAAAATTTCGGCAACTGCAGTAGTCTCTGCCTGAAAGACGCTGCAAAAAGCAGGAACACTGAGTGACAAGCAAACATTTAATTCCTGCGAATAGACTTTTGAGCCAACAATACAAAAGCTAATGATTTCCGACTCTAGATTAATTTCTACACCCCAATCTTGCCGTGAAAGTATTAGGCTGGTATAGCCTTTGTAGAGTACACCGGAAATGTATAATCTGTTTCTTCTGGAATAGCCAGATTGTTCAGTATTGCAGCGTGATCATTAGTCGACTCTGTCCAATAGATTCCTGTAGGACTCTTTGCTTAACGCCGTCACCAAACTGCTAGTCCATACAATAATATGGGGCATAGGACTGATACATACTACAATATATATCCAAAACACCACCTTAGGTCGTAGGCCCCATTCCAGGCCATCTTACGAGAGTACAGAGTGACAGTTGCATTAGTAACGCGCTCCTGAATATTTGTTTTCAACGATAGCTTCCTATCTAAGTTCAAGGAATCTGGCTTTAACACCAAGGACCATCCTGGTCCCCTCCAGTATTGGTGGTGTCACTGAAGATAGGGTACTCTTCCTGGTGAAGAGAACAAGTTCAGTTTTAACTCCAGCACCAACTTGCCTAGCCCACTGAGACAGGATACCTAAGGCATACGGCATGATCTCATTAAGAACTCCGGGAAAGCTTCCAGAGATAGCAATGGCAGTGTCATCTGCAAACGCAATAACCCTACATTCTACGCCCTCCAAATCGAAGAGCAGCCGATTAAACACCAGGTTCCAGAGAAGGGGGGACAGGATACCGCTTTGGCGGGTGCCCCAACATACCTGTCTTCCTATTGTCGATGATCCCAGACTGGTAGAAATAGTCCTAGATGTAAACATCAGGTTGATGAGGTCACCGAGTGGGCCATCAACTCCCAGCCTCTAGAGTGCATACGAGATAGCCTCCGTTTTAACGTTATTAAAGACGACCTCAATATTCAAGAAGACAATCAGCGTGTACTTCTTCAACTCAGAAATTTTTCAATGTATGATACCAATGAGTGCAGAGCTGTGACCACCGACCGAGCTTTTCAGTAGGTATGCTGAGAAAAGGAGAGTAGGTTCGATGGAATGGTGGCAAGTCAGTGTATGTCGCTTCAGCAGAGCCGATGATAAATTTATGGGATGGAGATCTTTGGGGCTTGAGTGCGAGCTCCTTCCCCCTTTTGGGATAAAAATCAACTTCACCTCCGATGACGTGTGAGGAATGTGTACCAGTTCCAGACAGGCTCTGAACATACGCTCATCCCAGGGGAACACTAAGTCCTTTGTTTGCTGAATGTCTACTGGAATAGCACCGTCCAGTCCCGCTGACTTATACGGGTCAAAACTGTTAATTACCCATGCTATTTTGCCTTTCGTGAGAATAGAGTCAGAGTCATAAGGCGCCATTACTACTTGGCAGTTATCTGGCACCCCACCAGATGAGTTATCAGGGAAGTGAGTATCATGAAGTTTCCTCGCTAGTGGTCGTCCACGTCCCATCTTATTTCAGCAGATAGCTTAGTAACATGCTCTGCTCTTAAAAGCAGTGAATAGAACTTTCCGTAGGCCGGAAGCTTCGACTCCTCAATTTGTTGACAGAAGATCCTCCACAACTCACGCTTAGCCCTTCTTATTTCGTTTTTAAATAATCTTAGATGTTTTTTGTACATTTGCCGATCTGAGTCAAACCCTGACGACTTTGCCACATTGAAGCTTCTTCTCCTCACGACCCTAAGCTCGTCAATCCGAGCGTTCCACCAGGGCGGTTTCCTCTTTCCTCTGTGCCTGCTAGCTAGACACGATTTGGAACCAGAGTTATCGAGCGCTCCCGTCAAAACATCCAAATCATGTTTACTACACAGCTAGCGTGGCAACGGGGTTAGTGTCTCTTTGGGACAATCCTTAAAATTACACCAATAGGGTCTTTTACGATTTCTGAGAACCGAATTTTCCCCAGTGCGCTCGTACAGTCCAAATTGGAGGTATCGGTGATCAGAGAATGAGTGCTCTGCCCACACACTCTAATCTCGCAGCAGATACTTTATATCTCTTGACACAAGGGTGAGGTCCATGCCATGGTAACTTTTTCCGTCTCCTTGTCAGAGATTCTGTTTTTCCATAGGCTGATGATGAATTCAAACTTTTTAATTAATTTAATTCGGATTGGTAACATGTTTTGCTTCTATGCTACACCACAACTAATGCAATTAATCGGACACTCTACCTAACGTTTCATAAAAGAAATCACACAACAAGACTTATTAAAACTAACAAAACAGGACACAATTAAAAAAAAAAAAGAAAAACAATTTACAAATTTAAAGACTTTTCTAACACCGACTTTATGTTCATGTTTTTTCTACACTAGAACTAAACAACAAAATACAATAACTATATTACCACTTTTTCGAGTTTGTATACTGTATTATTAAAATTAAATTTAAAAGAACAAAAAGAACAAAAAAAGCTCATACTTAAATAAAAAAAAAAGAAATTTATTAAATTGTAAAAATTCCATTTGACTACCATAAAATAAAAAGAAAAATACAGCAAACAGAAAACGCAGAAAATTTCCTAGGAAACTACATAAATAAATACAAGATAAAGAGAAAACAAAAGAAAAAAATGCTAAAAATATACTGTAGATAAAAAAATACAAATACAACGCCGAGGTAACTACAATTTTCGTTCAGACCATTCGTACCAAACATTCAAGAAGTGACCATTTTATCGTACTACGCAAAAACGCAACTCGATTTAATTTAAGTTGACCAATTAATAAATGAACCAAAAACAAAATAAAATGCAAAATAAAATTTAATAAATATGACGTCAGATTTGCCGCATTTGCCTAGGCAAATTTTGAATGGAGAAACTCCATTGATCGATCATCAATTTCGATTAATACTACGAGTATCCATCATAATACTATCCATTGTAGCCAAAACCATCGCACAACCCCTTGAGGGTAATTTAATGCGAGAATATAACCCCACCCTCAGATTAATACAAAAACCAGCCCGAGGGCTTTACGCGGGGCTAGATATGTGCAGTTGATCAACGATTATATAAGGTTGGTTTAAAGGGCTGCTCTGACACAAAGAGCACACTTAGACTATCATAGGGTGAGTTGTAATACCACCATGGATTGATAATCCACCGACCAAAGACCTACTCATCAAACCAGCCGGAGCTGACAACGAAACGATGTACGTACCTGACCCACACTCACCTCCTTCAGGTCATCCAAATCATACCTCCAGCCAGTGGATCCTCAAAGTCTTCTCAACACTGACATGCCCTTAAGTCATGCAAGCACACATTAAAACTGGCCGCGATAAATAAAACCAACCGAAGGTGGATGCCGATTCAACCGCATATTCCGGCAAGTCCGGAAAGGTTTTGGCTTACTCCTACGTCCAGTGGTGTGGGGCGGAAACAACATAAACAACCATGACCACGACCGCCAAAACCATGACAGTGAGACATCAGACTGACGCCTGAACACACTGAGCTACCGGCTCCTCAAATGGCAATACTTGTCATGTAACAAGGAGGAGGTTCAATCTAAGTGCCCGCTGATGATCTCAGGGATCTTATGAGTTGCAGTCACAGAACAACAAAATGAGAAAATGTTTAACTTCTGATGCAGATTCGTGGAATATTTTTGTCTAAGAAACGGCTATGATCCACCAGCTGTCAGTTTAGAAGTTTCTAACTTACCAGCTAACAGCTGACGACATTGAATTTGTTCTCATACCTTCAATAGTATGTGTTGCTTGGGCGACCGGTAGCGCAGTGTGTTGAGGCGTCAGTCTCACGTTTGACTACCGGCGTTTCAGGTTCGAGTCCCGTCCACAACGACGTTCGTGGCCAAGGATGTGCACGAGGTGCATGCTGGCAACTGCATTCTCCGAAACCAGTTTATGCCGACGAAACGTCAACTGGGTCACATGGAACAGTTCACCGAAATCTACGAATGTGGTTTGGCGGTAAATATGATCAAGTAATGTGAAATTTTGTAAAGATATCTTTACAAATCAAAACTGATCATTTCTATGAAAGCTATATGAAATAGTAGTCTAATTTGAAACAATTTCAGGAATGTAATTTGGTAGTAGATACCATTAAAAAATTAGAAATTTGGTTACGATATCTTTAGAAACTAAAAAGTTGTTCTCACTAACAGACTTTTGAACCGATCGGTTCTACGGCAGCTAGGTTAGGTTAGGTGGCGGCCTCACGGCCCCGCATAGACCCACTTGGGTCCATAGCGATCCATCTATGACAGCTATATGACGCAGTGTTCCGATTCCGTTGGTTCCGACATATATACAGCGTGCAGTAGAAAGAAGGCTGCGTACCAAATTCCAGATCAATAGCTTTAAACTGAGAGATTAGTTTGCAAAGAAAGAGTCGGACAGACAGCCAAACAGACGGACAAAACTTAATCAACTCATCTCGTCATACTGACCAAGAATATATTGTTGTTGTTTATATGGTCGGAGATGCTCCCTTCTGTGCGTTGCAAACTTCACGACAAAGTTAATGTACCCTGTTACATGCGTAAAGGGCATAAAGATCGATACCACACAATTTACACACGACAACAACTGAAAATTTTGATTTTTTGATCTACTGAGTCTTTCCAACGAGCTCTTGGTCTTCCTCGCAGCCTTGCTCCGTTGACGCGTCGTCCATTGAATATTTTCTTAGACCCGCCATAGACGATGCGATCCATCGTCAGATCGATCTGACGATGGATCGCCACAAAATATCTGACGATCGAAATTATATGGAACTGTCACAAAAATCGTCAACGATAGTCACATACACTGTGCGATCGATCTGACGACGAATTGCATCGTATATGGGCGCTATTAGGCATGCGTTCATCGTCCATTCATTGTATATGTCTTGCCCATTGTAGACGTTGTAGTTTGACGATTCTCGAAACTTCCAGCTCATCAAACAGTTCTTACAGCTCATGATTGTCCTGGATGCGCCATCCATTTCGGTCGCAAACTACTCCGAAAATTCGCCGGAGGATTTTATGTTCAAATGTGTTTATCATGTTTTCGGAGTCTTAAGTCCAGTCCTGGTCCTGAGTTGAGATGTGCTCATTTAATGGTTTCCTGGCATGGTTATCGCTTTGCTTGCAATTTGACCTGAGATTTACTGAGACCATGGAGATATATGGGGAACTACATTCACGGAATCTTCGTATCTGGTTGTGATTCGTTTATTGGTTTGCTGGAAAGTTACGACCGCATAAGGCCGAGTTTATCCAAACTGCGGCAGCAGCCGCGGTAACCGTCATTTAAATTTAAATGCAATCTCGCCGCTCGCTGCGGTTCGTTGAGCAGTTTGTTCCATTTAAATTCAATGTAAATTTGACCGCAATAAAATTTATGTTCCGATAAATTACGTTAGTTGGAAACATGTTTAATTGGGTCGGAACCGAACGGGGAACGTTTCTAAGAAAACTAGAAAACAGTTTTAAAAATCAGAAAACAGTTGTAAAAATCAGAAAACAGATTAAAAATCAGAAAAGTTTTGTCGTAGAAACCCCATGATGATCATTATAAATTCGTAATGCGTTGGTTCGCTACATGGGTGAACGATCGAACCCAGGTGTGCTCTATGTATGTTGTGACAATTATGGCAGCCTGCCTAAGCTAACCTTTCTTATCACACGGTACGACCACAACCGATTCAGCTAAGTGTGAATCGTGCGAAGTTTTTTATAGGCAAACAATACCAGTGTGTGTCCTCCTCACATAGGCACCGGATTTTGTGTTACCCCCTATATAAATTGCGCAAGGACCTATTTCATAACTAGACTTTCAACCTTGTGATTAGTATATGATACGTGCAGGCAGAAGGTACCGAGTTCAATTCTCAATGATACTATTTTTTTTTTTTTATTATAAAGAGCGAGTTACTTTTTTTGAACAACTGAACTGAACAAAAAATTGCTTTTATACTCGTAGTAGAAAACCAACCAGAAAACCAACTGATCGTCACTGATTTGATAGCGACTCTCACACTGGTACGTGGCACGAAGTGGAACAGTTGACGCGATATGCCCCACAGGGGGTTAGGGCAATTGAGTATTGAGTAGGTTTCCCGTGTAACCCTGAGCACAAATAGGGGACCGCAATTTTGATCATCGACTGGACTAACGGTATATTCTGTTTTGTTCAAACCAGAATTACTCGCCTAAATTTTCTTAAAGATTGCCTCTCCCGTGGTTAAATTTCAACCAAATTTTTTACGAAGCTTCCTGCGGTTATTATAAGTACCACACGCATGTTAGCGCCAGAAATGAAAAACCATCTTTATCATGCAACGAAACAGAAACCAAACCTTGTAGATATTGCTATCTCCTGATTCGTGGCGATGCGATCAATCCTTTGGTCAGGACGGATACCATTTTGCGCCCTTGGTGACGAAAAAAGATCGTTCTTGGCAGTGAAGAGATACCTAGGCAAGATGGGTATCATAAGACCGAGGGTGTTGAGATGAATGCACTAGACTACCGTTGAAGGCATGTTGAGTCCTTTAGTGCGAAAAAAGGACATTCTTCATTCATTCTAGGTAATGAAGTAGTCATCGCTTCATTTGATGCATATCATACGAATGGTGGTCATGAGGCGAATGACTCAACTACTGTTGATTGCATTTCGAGTCCTTTGGTGAGGAAAAAAGGACATTCTTGGCAATGAAGTGATTATACCTTTGCGAGATGAATATCATATGACTAACCACCAGTCATATGATATTCATCTCGCAAAGGTATAAGACAAATGACAAATGCACTAGACTAGTTGGTGATATTTTGAATCCTTTGATGAGGAAAAAAGGACATTTTTGGTAATGAAGTGATATCTAGGCTAGATGGGTTCATATGACTGGGGCTATTGGTCCGAATACACGAGACTATAGATTTATATACTGTTGATGGTATTACGAGTCCTTGGGCTAGAAAATGATGACATTCCTGCATTTGCCTGTTAGATATGGGTATCTCCTGAATCGAGGCGATAATGACAACAATGTTCAAGGCAAATCATAGAAAACTTTGAAGCAAATGGATTAAAATTAAAATGTACTTGCATAGGACGGGCCTAAAGTCATTGTCATTCTAATCTTTCAAATTCAATGCGATCCCGTGCTATTTGTAAGGCTTTTATCTAAAACTTATCGCGCTTTCGAATAATGGAGCCCCAAAAGTTGAGGCAGCGTCTTAAAGGGTCGATTTCAGACGAACCGTTTAATAAACTATCACCGTAATAGATTAACACGAAATACTACATTATTTTCAAATTGAAACCTTATTGCTATTCTCTCCTTTACGGCGTCAAAATTGATACAAATTTAAAAGAAAAATAAACGTTGTTGACTTTAAACAAAATTAGGCTTAATATTGGAAAATAAAAATTTCAACTGTACTTATGAATAAATTAATTAAAGAATGAAAAGACATTAAAAAAATATTAATAAATAGCAAAATAGCGAATTATGCAAAATTGAAGAAAAAACAACAACAAAAAGAGAAAGAAAACTAAAAATTAAATTCTACTAAATGTAGACAGAAGAAAAAAATAATAATAGTGTGTAGACTATACGATGCCTTGTTTCATATTTAAATATGGGTAGACGAAGCTAAGAAGAAAATCAATTTAAGTTATCTATGACATCCTAATCAATATAAATTTCATGTTGAAATTCTTCATAACTTCATTGAAAACCTTTTATTTAATTTATCACAAAGCAAAAAAAAAAACAATTCTTACTTACTGAACCAAATAGTCCGGAGGTTAGGGGAATCCATCTTTCATTTTGTGATCCCGCAGAATACAGTTTCAAATTGCAGAATTTGGTGTGAGAGGTAGCTCTTAATAATTCCAGGCAAATACTCGGGCACGCCAATCTTCTGCATTGATGCATGAATGTATCCAGTGTGACCACAGCACAACACTTGTCCTCACGCACTGCGTGTTTTGCCAGGCCAGTCACTGATTGCGTCAATAGTGGAACGCGCCCTTCAGAAACCGTACTGTCGGTTCGACAAACCTCCTTTTTCTTTCACAATTTGGGAAAGCCGGTTGAAAATAATCCGCTTGAATACTTTCCCTTCTGCTTCTTCCTTGCCCTTTTATACCACTCCGCGATTTCGCGTTGCTCTGCCTATGGTGTTGGCTCGAATATTTTCCCTACGGTGTCCAATAAACAAATTGGGCGGTAAAAGTTTGGTTCACCCGACCCCTTATTCCGTTTTTTTTTTTGCAGTAAAACCAACTTCTGCCATTTCCAAGGCTTTGGAAAGATTCCTTCCACCAAGCGGATCCATGCATCCGAGCCCGGCGCGTGGCTATCCCTAATTCTCGAAGCGAGGAGCTCGTATTTCGCGATATGGCGAGTATAGCTTCACAATTAGAAGTTGTACCCTTACTCATAGCTTCATTTTAAGAAATATTTCGAAGGAGGCGGCGGAATCGCCATGCGGAGGCCGCGCAGGCAGGTTACCTATATTTCAGGAGCAATTTCAGTGATTTTGCGATTCCGCCGCAATTTTTCAGCCAATGTTGATTTTTGGTATGCAGTCATAGATTTGCATTTAAAACAGTTTGTGACACATATTTGCTTACATTTCGACTTGTCATTGTCTACTTGCCCACCTATCAGGCGCAGATAATCTTATATCTCCTCCTTGACCCTACGCATCAATGTTCTCGCATTGCAAACGACCCTATCAGACTTATTTAAGTCGGAGGGTCTAATTGGACCGTAGGCAACCAAACAGAGCTATCTGTTACCCACCGGAAGTACAGCTACTTTCACGAACATGGCGGGGGGGGGGGGGGGGGGGCTGTCAACGTCTCTCTGAAAGGCAATAAGTATGTTTTGGCCCGCAGTTACGCAGTGTTCCAGGTCGAGACACTCAGCCAGAAGGCGTTCACCTAGGCGGGATGAGTGGATCTCGCCCGCTGCTCCTAGAGAGGCAAACTCCCCGGCGTACAATCATGCCTAGTCAGTCACTTTCCACACAGGAACACATACACTGCGGAATTGAGGAGCCGAATGATACAGCAGAGCTTGTATTTTTACATAAAAGTACGAGTATAATGAATTACTACAAAGTCGAAAAGTCGTCAATCGAATCAATCAAAGTTCCTATCGGTTATGAGCGATATCATGAGTCAACGCCTAGACTGCAGAATGCGGACTAAGTGTGAATCCGAGTAAAACCTAACTGCTAACTATTTACCACAAACTCCAAAAGACCGGAGTTCCGAGTCCCACAATTAAATGGCTAATCTCTAGAGTCTCTACCCAGGGAAGTACAGGGCCTGCTCCCAACGACTACATCGTCACCGTAGACGACTTCGAGCGACACTTTATAAATGTCTTTTCAACAAGAGCAAAAGTGATTAGGAAGTACGAATGCAAAATGTTCACTGGTGGCTCAAAAATGGCATGCGGGGACGACGCGGAGATATTTTCCGAAGGTTCGGTCTGTCAAAGTCCTTTCAGGGGAAAAGAGGCCCCTATAGATGCATGTAGCGCGGTAAAACTTAGGGAGTCCATGAGCTGGGCTCCCAGACCCTATGACCACGGCAGCATCCTGTAGTTTCTACCCAGGGATGCACAGGACCTGATCCCAACAAACTACATCGTCACCGCAGACGGCTTCGAGCGACACTTCACAAATGGTTTCCCTACGAGAACGATATGGGACAGAGGAGAAGTGATCAGAAAGTACGAATGTAAAATTGTCACTGATGGCTCAAAAATTACATGCGGGGACGACGCAGGGATATTTTCCGAAGATCTGGGTCTATCAAAATCCTTTCAGGCGAAAGGAGGCCCCACACCACGCAAATGTGTTTCAAGCTCAGATACTGGCGATAAGAGAGGCTTGTCGATCAGTAAGGCGCACCTCTGTCATGAAAAATAACTGGCCGGATTGCCGAACTCTACAACATCTCCCTTTTATGGATTCCGGAACATAGGAATAAGCGGACGGACTGGCGAGACAAGGCTCCCCCTCTTCACGAGTCCTATGCGATAGTAATCCACGAACCGGTTAATGCTGTAAAGAATCTAGACTCTACTTGAAACGGACTAGCGAGCTCTCGAGCGCTATAGCCATCATACGACTAACAAAGGACTGAAGCTCTCCTAAGTCACAGCCATTATAACAGGACACTGATCCGTGGGATAGCATGCAGTCAGACTGGATATACCATTCAATGAACACTACCGGAGCTGTAAGGATTAGGCGGAAAAAGAAACCCAGATCCACTTCCTGTGTGCATGGCTGTAGCTGGAGCCAGGCATCAAGATCTGGGCGAAAAATTATTCGCTGGCATATCCGCAATTTGGAGCGACCGGCAGCTTAGTATGTAGAGGCATCAGTCTCATGTCTAACTACAGTCGTTATGGGTTCAAGTCTCTACCACGACGTCCATGGTCATGGATGTTTGTGTTGCCTTCCCCCTATGGTGCGGGGTGTAATAACAAGCCGCAACATTTCCCGACTTGCCGCAGGTAGGCGGCTAAATGGGAAGAGGAGGTGCATACTAGCAACGTGCATCGTCCGAAACTGGTCTATGCCAGCGAAACGTCAGCTAAGCTACATGGAATAGTTGACGCGCTATTCCCCACTAGGTGTTAGGGCAAATGATTATGAGTCGTAGTATATCCGCAATTAACGCGCTATGTGCGCTATGTTAAGGCAAAATAGTATATCCGCAATCTCCTCGAAGACGATTGGATGGGGAGATATTAGGTTTTGTTAATTCGACAGAAGGGTTCTGAGAACCTTTTCCGACAACCATCATGCTAGACTTCGATAACCAAGGTGTTGCCTTCCTACGAGGCGTGTGGTATCAAAACGGCGCCCAATAGCGCTATCTGTATCCTCTCGCAACATCGCATTGACAGCCACTTGAAACAACCAACCGTGCCATTTTAACAACATTTCCTAAAATAAAGATATGGATATGTTCAAAGTTCAAGTCAAGTGGCATCGCGGAATCACAAAATGCAAGGTGGAAGCTATATATGTCCTTTATCCTCCGGACTAAAAGAACAACAAACAAATAAAGTATTCAACGAAAAAAATATGTTTACGAAAAAAATATGTTTACGAAATAAATAAATAAAACAGAAGTGGAAACTTAAACTTAACAAAAAAAAATATGAAATCAATAGTATTGTATTTGTAATTAATAAGAATATAGATCTAACGTAATACGTGTCATTATTGTTTAAAAAAAATATATTTTCGTTGCATAAAGTTACTAATCCGTTTATTTTTGTATTTATTGTTATTTCATAATTTATGTATCGAATTTTAAGTTATGATTTTAGCAAATTATTGTTTATTACCTTTAAATTTTATCATTCGTCGTTTTTTTTTTCAAAATGATTAAATTACAAAAAACGGTTAACTATATTTCACTAATACTTATTTATTTTTTATGTACTATTTGTATGTATTATAAACACAAAGGAGAAAAACCACAACATAACTAAGTTACTTCAACTCTTGAACTAGGTGCTTTTTACTAGAAAATAATGTGTAAAGTAGAGTTTATACATACATCTAAATATATATATAGACATACATAAATCAATATATATATATAGAAATAAATTAATAAATCATCTAAGTCAGACAACAATGAGACAATTAAATACATAATTCTTAAAGGAAAAAAAATAAATGTAAAAAGTTTCTGATTATTATTACTAACAATTTAAAATTCAAAGAAACCAAACTGAACGAAAAAGGTTTTAAAAAAATCAATGAAATAAATTTAATTCATATAACAGGCAAATCTTTAATTAAAAATCAACAAAAATAACAAACAATTATTAACTATTCAATTCAAACAAAATATTTCCCGAAAAAACAACATGTCGAAAAAAACTAAAATAAAATCCTTTCTAGTAATGTAAGGCAATTGAATAAACCTCTCGCAGAGGATACTTACTCCGGAAATATTCAAAAAAATCATAAAAATATATATATATATTATACATATTAATATTAAAAAGATATGTTGTTAAGTTCTTTGCAAATTTATTTATTAAAGACAAAAAATAATTAACTTTAAAATGCAAAGTATTATCTCTATGTTTGTCGAATCCAATGCAAAAAAAAGATGAAACTAAATGATCGTAAATTATAAACATTAAGATATAGAAAATAAAAAATAATAATAATAATATTAAAAAAAATATACACGAAAACATTTGCGAAAGAACTGACAACAGTAGTTTCCAAATGATATACATTACATAGAAAAGTAGTTCAAGGATATGAATTAAACGAACAAAACGGATAATAAAATCATCCAACGAAAATATAAATCAACAAAAAGAGAGAATTTAGGAGAATATATATGAAAGTAAATAAAAAAGAGAATAAGAAAACACATACACACACACGAAACCAGAACAACAAAAACATCTGAATTACAACTATAACACATACTCGTATACGAGTAAAACGAAACATCAATAAAATTATAGTGAATTTGTCTATGTCAATTTTATAATTACCGAACAATTAAATTAAATTTTTTGATTTTTGAAACTTTTTACAAAATACATCTATCTGTTTTATAGAGGATGCATTAGTGACACCTGATGACTCAGTCAGTGAAATTTGATGTTTTTTGTTCTTAGTGGTGGTACTCAGCAGTCCAGATGTTGGTTACAGTCTCGACCTAGTGTACCCCTATTCGAGGAGAACACAGTGTTCCCGTATTCGAGGAGAAAAATAGTGCTCCCTTATTCGAGGGGAACACAGTGTTTCCCTATTCGTAAGAAAACATGGTGTTTACCTTTTCGAGGGGAACATAGTGCTCCCCTATTCGAGGAGAACATAGTGTTCCTCCATTTGAAGAGAACACTATAAGGCTGACACAACTCCGCCGAATGATAACTGAACAAAAGACATCCGCTTTTACAGGCTCAGGCTGAACATAAATTTGTCATCCGTTGATACCTAATATTTTATGTGTAACTCAATGAAATAGAATTAATACACATAAAAAACCAACGTATCTAAAAACAAACAATATAAAATTAAAATATACATTCTAGTCACGATTATTGCACTCTGTGTGAAATTTTTAATCAAACAAACCGACAACACAAAAAAAAACTGTTAACTATTTTTATTAAAAATCAATAAAAAAAATGGCAGAATTAAATTAAAAAAAACATTGCTAGTTTTTAAGACAATTTTTAATGTTGATAATTACAAAAAAAAAAACATGGATGGGGAGGAAATTGTTGCTTGTGCTGCAAAAGTTGTTAAAACTCTTGCAAAACGTTATTATTGCTTGTTTTTTTTAGAGTTGCTGAGTTACTTAGATATGTAAGTCTAGAATTGAGATGTACTGATGACTGCATATATAAAATGCACTACTACGCTTCACTTCTTCATGGATTCGTCGACAAGAGTATGTATCTTCTTTCTGTTATCTTTCCGTTGCACCGGTGACCAGTTAACGATGATTGCCGCCGATATACGAGTACTTCAATTATTTATGTACGATTTTTATTAGTAATTTACTAAGGTTTGCCTGCGAATATTTTTAATTCTCAATAAATTCAGTTACAGACATACAAAAAAAGATATTCCATGTGATTGGAATGACAACCATACAATTCAATAGATTTGATTAATGCATCGATTAGAGGCCGTCCCAATGAAATAATTCGACAAAGGAAAATAGTAGAATTAAAAAATGAAATCGTCAGGAAACTGATTAATTGAATATTAATTTTGAAATGTATACTTTTCAGCAGTTATATGGATTTTCGTGCAATTTAATAAAAATAAATCCAATCCCGCAGTTACACATCCGCGACATATCGTCATTCAACATTTGGTCGAAAATACATGATTTTCCAATAATTTCTTGTCAAAATAACGAGACGCACTTCACGTACGATACTAAGGCTTTTCGGAGTAATTGACGAGCTATGACCCACTAGAGTGTAAAGCAGACGGTATGTTTATACGGTAACCTAAATTTTTAACAGTCAGCGATTTTTTTGCACCATTTCCTAAGCTTTTCGCTTTTGCAAAATAATGCGGATTAACTTTTTTGTGACCACACAAAAATACGAAACTATTGAGGAACTTTATATCAAGTCGTATCAAAATTAGAAAGTCCATTCTTGGGTCCTAACAAAGCTGTTTTAATGCTGTACTATTTTTAAAAAAAAATAGCGTATTATAGGCCGACTATGCTGGCCAATTCAAGCTCGCTTGGTGAACCAAGATCACTAATTAACGAATCAGCCTTTGAACTAATTAATTTGTTTAAAAACATGCAAAAAAAATCGGGACTTAGAAATATGTCCACTTAAGAGGTGTCCGTACAGGTAGTGTACATTGCGTACAAGGAGCGTACGTTGCTAGCCAGTCAACGAGAATAGGTTAGCAATAATAGGTAGCTCCTCATGAGCATAGTTTATCGGGCAACGAAACCCGCTCTAACACAGTGTGAAGTGGTTTCATATTGAACATTTTTGGTTTTGTTGACTGGTTGACAATGATATACTCCACGTATTCTGAAAAAAAAGTGAAAACATTTGCTTATGCGTGACTGCAATGCAGTCAGAATTAAACGCGGTCCTGATAGTGGGGTTGGTTGCTTCTCTTAAAAGAAGCTCATCCATTTGCAGAAAAGTACCAGTAGGTGGTAGGAGCATGGATAGAGAGTTGACCTATCAAGCGAGAGGTCGTCGTCGGTTCGAATAGATCACGAACGTCCTTAGGGAATTGCTAGTTTTCGCCTGATTCAAGTCCATTGTTTTGCGGAGCATAAATTTGGTAAAACACTATGAATGAAGAAGGAATGATGGCGCAACTGTTAGCACGTTCGCCTTCTATGCACTGGGCCTCGGTTCTATTTCTACTGAATGTAGTAGTTTCCGATAAAAAAGGGGGATTTACGTGTCGGACTATGAGCCCACTCAGCGGTTAAATGAGTACCCATTTGGGGTAAATAACTCGGTTAAGCGTGTTACTGACCACACACCTCTACACAAAACACAGCTTTGTCGATCCAGTAAATTATATGATGCTAACTCGTCTCGAGGAATTGGTCCGAAATTGGAGTTTTGCGTCAGTTATTTATTTTACTACGAAGGGATAAATAGTGACCACATAAGTCTAGAAAATTAAATGGTAAATGTTGTGCCCCATAGTCCGAAATTCTATTTTATTTCTTTTTTTATTTATTCAACTGAAATCCTAAAGTTATTCTTCTAGGGTGGAACCCGATCTAAACTAGAAGAAAACCAAAAATTGTTACCAAAACACATTCCAAATGTACAATTTCCAATTTCTCTGGGTGTACAACTTTGCTTCCGCCGTTTATTCCTGGAATTAAAAGCTTAATTGTCAAAAAGTACTTACAGCTGTATTATTCAAAGTACTGTCCATCGCTAGCGACAACTTTCGTCCATCTCTCCAGCAATTTTCGGATTCCATCTCAGAAAAAGGAGGCGTCTTTCGACGCGATCCATGATTGGATCCGTTTTTCGACTTCCTCGTACGAACGAACGTTTCAGTAGCTCTTAGTATATCACTCCGAGCTGATCCCACCAAATGCAAAGCATAACCTTGGCGCCGTGAATATTCGATTTTGCCGTCGACGTTGAGGCATGTACGGGTATTTCCCATGACTTTCTGCGCTTGGGATTATCGTAACGGACCCATTTTTCGTCGCCGGTTACGATGCGATGTAGAAATCCCTTCCGATTTTGCTTTGGAGCAGTTGTTCGCATGCAAATAATCGCCGTCTAATATCTCTCGTACGGAACCCAATTTCCTTGTTTCTGAATCATGCCCATGGCCTTGAGGCGTTTCGAGATGGCTTGTTGAGTCATTTCCAGTGATTCAGCTAATTCTTTCTGCATTTGGCACGAATTTTCATCGAGCAGTGCTTCCGATTCGTACATTGAACATTTTTTCTCTCCCACCACCATGCTTGTCCTCGACATTGAAATCGCCACTTTTAAAACGTTGAAACCACTCACGACATGTTCTGTCACTCAGAGCAACCTCACCGTAAGTATCTGAGAGCATTCGATGAGCCTAAGCTGCAGTTTTTTTTTTCAAGTGGAAGCAAAAGATCAAAACTTCCCGCAAATGACGAAAACTTGGCTCGAAAACAGACATTTTGAATCGCAAATCTTATTAAAAATGCGAACAACTTTTACCAATGCCGGGATGTCGATACGTTCACAGACGCCCAAACTCACTTTGTGACACTTTTGAAGTACGTATTTTGACCAGCCCTCACCGATGCAGCCGTCTGTCGGAAAACGGCGGAAAGTTGTACACCAGAAGAAGAAATTAATCTCTGAAAAATGTATTTGTACGAGAACCAACAAATCAAACATAATACAGAATCTGACAAAAAATAATAAAAATTATTAAAAAAAAAGTTTCAAATCCTTAATGTTAAAAATACTATTTTTTAAAATAATTCAACGCCGACAACTGTTGCAGAACAAAACCTCTTTCATCTGACCTGGGCTTGCTTTTATATCAGTGTTTCATATCGTATATTTAACAAAACCAAAAAAAGTATATTTGAAATAATAAAAAAAGAAAGAAAATATTATTAATTGAAAGAAAAGAAATGAAAATGATAGCGTATATATAAATGTAAAATTAGTTGAATGTATGCACAATTATATTTAAAAGACAACAAAAGAAAATTAAATCCGAAGAAATTGATAGAGAAAGAAAAAATTAAGAAAATCAATAAAAAAAGAAACAAACAATAAAACCAAGAAACGTTATAATTTATAACGTGTCAAAAATGTATTTAATACTATCAAATTTATATTATTAATTATATTTCAATTATTGCAATTGAACGCGATGAAACCCAAGAAAAATAAAACAACCAAAAGAAATCCGAAACAAATAGATCGCAGAATGAAAGAATGTGTGAAGTGATTAAGAAAACATTAAAATAGTATTGTAGTAAAAATCGAAATCGTAAAAGAACATGAATAGAAAAGGCAACTAGATCAAAAAGGAAGAAAAGATAATTCGAAAAATGGAATAAAAGCAGAAATAAATCAGAAGTGAAATGATATAGAATATAATGTATATTCGGTATATTTTGTTCGTCCTTTTTCCAACGTTTGTACGCATTGCTTTTGCTTATCGGATATTTATGTAATTTCATATACTTTCTATATACATCTATATGCATTGAATTGTTTACATATGTTTGACTATAGTTTAAATGCCTTTTATGTACTTTTGAATTACACTATACTATAAGCAACTTATTTTTAGTCCTAATTTCTAATTTCTAAAACTATCCGTTTCGAATGAAACTTCCAATGATACTATGGAATTTATCGCTAAAAGCGACTTGACTTGAAAATATAAATAATAGCGATTGTGTCAGTATATTTCAATGTACATACATAAGATAATAGGAACACATATACATAACATACACAAAAATGTTACAATAATTAATTCTAGAGGCATTTTTTTTTTAAATATGGTTTTAAGGAGATCCCTGCCTTTTTGGATCTTTTTGTTATTATTATAATTTTTTATCGCTATATGTTTGTAAAGAGGACAGGGTTGAACAGATACAGTGCATGAGACTCGAACCCATGGTCGTCGTTCGGATGTTGCGATTCTACAATGTGTTGGCAACAGTTTTGCTGAAATAAATATGGTTCTACCTGTCATGTCGGTTCTTTTTTACTTGTTGAAGCACGCCTTTGCATGAAAGCCTTGACATTTAGCGTCTTGATATCGTCCGAAGGGATATCCTCCAAGCAGCGGATAACTATCGTCGCGTTTTTTTTGTACTCCAGGTTAAGGTTAGGTGCGTGCAAAAAAAAAACGTTACAGATCAACTACTTGGTTAAGTGTCAAAGTGCGGTGGACCCCTGGCGTCAATATATATTTATTAGCATTTGTTTTTATTGCTTTCCCGAGATGAAAATATGGAACATATCCGGAAAAATGTATACGATATTTTTGCCAATAAACTTGATGCCAAAAATTAAATCAAACTACGAAAATTTCCAACTTTTTCATGCTAAATTAACGCGGCGGTAGCCGGAGTTCTCCGTCGCCACTGTACGATTATACATCTACAAAAACATATGTAAGTTTATTTGTCGGCGCACCAATAAAACTAACTATGGAAACTACTAGAACTTCCACAGCGTTCCGAGCGTGTCAGTAAAAGACCGCTCGGATAGGAGGCGCATAATACTAGCAATTGCACCATCTGAAAAATATGCTACCGAAACGTTAACAAGCAAGGTTGAAGCGTCCATGCCCCTGGAGGGGTCAGGTTACTTAACAACAACATACTAAATTTGCGATTTAGCGATGACAACGACATCTGTCGCTGTATCTGTAGCGATGTTTTGAATACTTGTGTGTGTTATGTGCATCAGAAATCAATTTCTACGTTCTCGGTATCAAGGCCAAGGAATATGGCCACTTCGATTGGGTCCTGACAAAGCGCTCTGGGTATTAATGGCGTGGGTGTAGTTGGACAGCTGAATATGTGGTGAACGTCATGAGGGATGCCGTCACACGCTGGCCAGATATTTTGAACCAATGGGTCAATACGAGACAAGTACGAATTTAGTCGCGAGCTCCACGCAGACCTGAATTGAGCAATTACAGATTTTGTTGCACGTGGTAGATTTACTTCATTCGATGATATATGTAACGGACGGGCTGGTTGGGTTGGGCATCCGAAAATGCACGTGTAGATGGAGTCTAAGTGTCACCATACACTGTCGAACTCGAACTCGAGCACGAACCTAGTACAAGTGGACCGGTTTTCTTCACACCTATGTGAAGTGTGTGTGTGTGTGTCAGAGGATATTTGTACCAGGTTCGAGAGTTCGAGTTCGAGATCGACAGTGTATGGTGACACTAAGATAGCATAGCGACTGTGAAGATCGGGCAGTGCCATCTAGCGAAGAAAAAGGCCCCTCAACGAGCTAAGCAGCTTGCTGTAGCTCAGTTCGGGAGACGTGGGCGGGGTTTTCGCCGCTCGTTTCCCCTGTCCTCCTACGTATTTACAAAAATGCATAGGCCTGCGGAAGACAACACAAATAAGAGAGGCAAAAATGGGGAATAATAAAAAAATGTGTCAATAAGGATGGAAGGGTTGGCGGAAGGCTCAGATGCTCTCGCACTCGCAACGGGGTCTGGGTGTAATAGACTTTCGGGGTTTCGTACCACCCACAGATCACTACTCACCAGGTGCTGCCTTCGATTTGTCGGTGGAAGCAGCACGACCAGAATATGGTTCATTACATATGGTTAGTGGTCGTGCCGAGAGTACTAGATTTGACTTTAAATTCTCGATTGACTTTTGAATTTCTTCCCCATATAGCGTGGCGATAGCAGTTCTATTGGAGGCATCGTCGAATGGTTCTCTCTCTCTCGCGCGCTGGACATCCCCTTCAAGATTTCTTAGGTAGCGACGAATATTACGAGGAGGTGGTATTCTGTCCATAAGGTTATGGCTGGGTTGGTTACAACGATAACATCAGGATGTAGGATATTGCTTCGATAAAAGGCTATTATGGGATCTTAGTGGCATCATATGGATCTCTTCGTGTAGATGATCCTGAGGAGACATTAGAAGGCAGCCTGTCACAGTACGTTGCGCACCATTTTGACAAGACTGGATGGTATTTCATTTAGAATCGCTCCGGTTTTGAAACCAGATGGGTGCTGCATAGTTTGTCACTGATCTAAGGCTCACTTTATCCTTACCCCAGGAACTGCCAGCAAGAGCTTTGAGAACTTTCTTCTTACTTCTCATCTTGTCACAGATTGTTGATGCATGGGCAGAAGATATGGACATGCAATCAAGGGTGATACCGAGGATTTTTGGTGGTTTATCGTTGCGATAAGGTAATATCCCACTGATATGTTCAGTTGCATTCTCACTTCTTTTGTCCAGGAGGTGAAAAGCGTGGCGTAAAACTTCGGAGCAGATTTTTGCAAGTTCTTATTAACGAAGAAGATGTTGGGCTCTTCAAGTTACTCGTTGATTAAGGTGCACAGTTCAATATTATTACCCGCAGCTAGAATAGAACGCATAGCTGATAATTTGAAGTCCTCCAGATGGGGTTAGGAACCTTGGCAGATAGAGGTTAAACAGGTTGGATGATCAAACTTCTCCTTGCGGAACGCCCTGTGTAACTCTTCTGAGCT
This sequence comes from Chloromyia formosa, assembly GCA_964017055.1. Lineage (NCBI taxonomy): Eukaryota > Metazoa > Arthropoda > Insecta > Diptera > Stratiomyidae > Chloromyia > Chloromyia formosa. The sequence continues at coordinate 29,090,544 of OZ024813.1, read as the reverse complement.
TGAAATTCTTATTTCTAAACTCCGCGAACGACTGTCTGCCAGAAAGGTAGTCTGTGATCCATTTGGTAAATTGAGCTGGAAGCGAAGTACAGCCGATGTCCGATAGCAGTGTCGAATGGTTCACAGTATCAAAGGCTTTTGATAAGTCAAGGGCAACCAGAATCGTTCGATGACATGGACGGGATTGGTTAAGGCCATTGTAAATTTGCGATGATATAGCATCCAATGCCGTCGTGGTGCTATGCATATGCCTGAAGCCATGTTGATGGGCAGCTAATTGCAAGTGGGTCGCAAGTTTAGGTGGGAGTACCGCTTCAAGCGTCTTGGCAACCGGTGAAAATAGGGTGATCGGTCGATATGATTCGCTCTGGGTTACTTTTTCCCTTGTTTCAGGAGGATGGCTACCCTTCCTCTCTGCTACACTTCAAAAATTACTGACGTTACGATTGATAGATTAAGGGTGGACGTTAGATACTAAAATGCTGTAAAATCAACGTTTTTGAGCATGATCGTACACAATGCGCATGTTGTTGCCAAATTGAATAGCAACATTCCCTCGTTGGTCAGTGGGATTAGTGATGGTATTGACAGTCGTCCAAAGTCTACTGATGCCAGATTTCAAGTTACAGCTGTTAAAGTGTTTATTCCATTTGGCCCTTCTATCCTCGGTGACTTGACTATATACTTCGGACCCCTTGACTTCTCCAGGTTAATCCAGGTTAACTTATTGTTGTAATTGCGTCTTGTTAACCCAAATTAACCTACACCGCAGCAAAGAAAGACGAGTCTTATACATATTAAAGTGTTTTGGCTCCGGGGAGGAGGTAAGTGGTACTGGTAAGCTAAAGTATTGGTTTTAGCGGTCAGCTGTGCACCTCGTGAGTGCAATTGCTTCAAGAAGTCACAGGATGTCTAAATAGTTCCTCTTGGCAGTAGTTTATCGCATAGTATGGTGTTCGTGGTCCCGCATGTAGTGAAAGTGTTGGGAGTACCCCTAATTGATCCATCAAATAAAAACAGAATAAATCTAAACAACCCATCAAAACAAACTAGTATGAAAACATTTGTCGAAAAATACGTCAAGTTTTTTTTAGTATTGTGTTCAAGTCGGCACTGTATCGTCGTCCATTTGTTTTGCTCAAAATAACGGGAACTATTTTAGCTTTTTTAGGTCGAAGCTCAAGGGGGTTCCGACCCAAGGCTCAACCCTTCCCAGGATCAACCCATGTCTGACAGGGTTCGCGCACTACTTTTGCAACACAGCGATTCAACAATGATGGCTCTGTTCAAGTATTATCGCTTAAGAGCTTTTTAGCTCTATGCAAAGGCCGAATATCGATTTTGAGTTGTAAACCACAGCCAGCATGACTGGTATCGAACTTGGCCTTTCACCCGGTGCCTACGTACAAAACTGCTGAGGACATTCACACGAAGACCATAATTACTGGAAACCAGACGCACTTATCATAAACCCTCAAGCAAAAGCAATCCGTTAGCATCTCTTTTCAGCATAATGTGTTCCCTTCGTCTACCAAACGCATTTTTTTAACGAAGGCATTAAGAGCCACGACCTGAAACCGTTCAGACAGACAGGAAGACTGCTTATAGAAGTCCTAGTCCTCGCTAAGTGGGTTAGAGTCAGTAATCAGGAATACAATTTTTGAATGGATACTGGTAAGGGATAAGCTAACGCCCCGCCGTCGTGCCAGTCTTGAGGACAAACAGAATGACAAATTCAAAAATAAGAGGCACCTAAAGAACCTCTCGGTCATTCAAACAATGAAGTTCTGAATATTTCGTTTACGTTTGGTAGACGTTCATGGTTCGTGCTACGCAACCTCGCCCTTGTATCCATTTAGCAGTAGCTAAGGTTCGATACGCCCACAATTTGGCACTAATTTCGGTTGTTTTGGACATTCTTTCGCGGTCACTTTGGGAGCGCCACACTCTCAGCGACTTCTGTATATTGAGACAAAAAGGAAAAAGAATAAGCGATGGATAGCACAATGCATAGAGGTGCCAGCCTCATGTTTGACTACTGTCGTCTCGGGTTCAAGTCCCGTCCACGGCATTCGTGGCCATGGATGTTTGTGTTGACTTCCCCTGTGGTTCGGGGCGTAATAGTAAGCAACAACATCTCCCGATTTGTTGCAGGTAGGCGGTTAAATGGAAGCAGGAGGTCCATGCGGCAACGTGCATATTCGAAAACTAGTTTATGCCAACGAAACGTTAGCTAAGAAGCCACATGGAAGAGTTGACGCACTATGCCCCACTAGGGGCTAGGGTAAATGAGTATATTCTTTTCACCATAACATACAACATATCGGACGTGGATCATATTTGTAGCGCTTTTTTATTGTCATAAGTAGTTTCAACTGATTATCCGTAAATTTCGTAAACCAAGATGATGCGATGATGCGACCTCTTACGTGCGGTTAAATTAGATTTTACTCTATTTAAAAACATTAGGCAGTCGCTAAGCATTCGTATTCGATAAAGAAGGGAATTTCCATGTCGGAAACTCAGCTGTTAAATGAGTACTCATTTATGGGGTAAACAAATTGGTTGAGCGTGCTGCTGATCACACACCTCTGCACAAGACATAACGTCACAATTTAGAAAATGAGATGATGCTAACTCATGACGAGGCCATGGTTAAAAAAATTGGACTGTTGCGCTAGTTATTTTATTTATTTAGTCGCTAAGCATCCACCCGCCTTTCCAAACGTACTCGTGTCAAATTTAGTTATCCTAAAGGACGCTGCACACTTTGGTACAATTAAACGAGTTTTTACCGTATGTGTATAATTTTGGCGTCGCGACCGACCTTCCTTCTTCCCTGGCCTCCCGAAAGTACTTATGAAAACTTCATTATCCAAAACGACGCCGAACTCTTGGGTTAGTACACCGTTACATTGAATTTGACTGTTTGTAAAAATATTAATTATATTTTATTATATTTTATATTTTAGCTGCAAACGACCTTATTTTCATCGGCAATCTCCCGAAAGTACTTGTGAAAAATTTTCTTAAATCAAAATGACGCCACACTCTTGGGTTCAATTAAGCGTGTTTTTCTATGTATGTCGTCGCGATTTCAAACGACTCTCTTAAACCTTTCCAGCGATGTGTCAGACCTAACAGCAATAAGTGAAACAGTTTGGTTGCTTTCACACGACGTGCACGATCCACGTTATTTGACGGAAGCTTTTATCGAGTCACAAATTGGCAGTGTACATTGTATGAAGGTGTTCACACGAAGCTAATGCGAGAAAATCGTGTATGTAGTCGAAAAATATGGTTCCTCGTGTACATATTGTACCATACTTGCCACTGCGATTCGAGAAAGCTACAACGCGTTTCAGGCACACATGATGTGCGCGAGTCTATTATGTGATATTTGCTGCGTTCAGCAGTTACCGAGCAACTTCCGCTCAGGTGCGATCATGATCAAATGATCACCGAGCAAGAAATATTTCTGCTCACTGCCCACACTTTTCTTCTTCTTCTTTCTCCTTGACTTTCATATGAAGAGCGTGTGACAACAAGAGTAGCGTTCAGCAGGCGGAGACTGCATAGCCGACAACCGCTCGCGAGCAGTTCCGACTGCTCGGTAGCTTCTGAACCCATCCATTGTAAAAAGCTCGAAAGCATATACTGTTCATCCGGTTCACACGCCCAATGTAAATGAAGCCTTACGATGGCGCGGCGACTATTTCAGACGGGAGACTGTATCGCCGCGTGAAATGCTGTTTCGATTTCGCGAAAATCTCATTCGAGCAAATATCGTATCGAATTCGAATAGCTTCGTGTGAAAGCAGCTTTAGGAGTCTATAAGCCCCATCCAAACGTACAATCATTTTTAAATATACCTATAAATTTATTACAGATTTTAGTTTGGGATTTCAAAAATTACAGAGCGTCAAGAGATCCAGAGCAGATTTTCATAAAAGTAAAATCTAGTCAATAGTCGTCGGTCTGCGAACGCAAAAGAGAGAAAAAGCTCTTTGAGAACTATTGAAAGCTTTCTAAGGTTTCTGAACATAGGAATTTACAGCGTATAAAGTTGACATGCTGTATATCATAACAGCCGATGTCATATGTCGCTTTATTAAGATTCGATACGTCACGAGAGACAAACGAAACATTCGTGTTAATAACAACAAGTAAACTTTATTTGTATGAGATGGTATATACAACGACTGTCTGTGGTGGCGTTTTAACCTCGGCAGACTATTGTCAGTAAGGTTACCAGATGGATGCACTTAAGCGCTTCATTCGCCGATAGTGGCAAGTTGCCATGGTCACCACAAAGTTATGACGCTGTCATGATCATCTTTCCATTACATTCAAAAGTGGAGAATTGCATGTTCGAAATTCTGTTTCTACTACTCAACTGTCATTTTTAATTTTACTGTTATTTATTTGTCACGAAAACCTTAATAAACTGAACTGGTTCCATGAAATCGCATTTCCACTAAACAAACTGAGCTAATTATTGTACTTCAAAACAAGGAATGAATAATAAAAAGAAAACCGTATGTCAATAAATAACACAAAACAACCAAAAACAACATGTTTAGAACAATTTTTGCTTATACTTAACATTTTCTCTCTTTCTACAAAAATAAAATAATAAAAATATGCGCAACAACCAAAAAAGACATACATTTTTTATAAACCGAAAAAGGGTTAAAACTTGTTATCATTTTTATTCATTCGATATTTCGAAACAACTACAAGAAACAAAACTGATTAAGGAAAAATAAATAAACTAAAGTACCGTTTCATATAGCAAAATGCCATAATAATAAAATTATTACTATATACATATTAAATATTAATTGAAAATGGAAAGCAAATGTTTAACTTAATTACAAAAAAAAAAGAAATGAACAAAAAATGGAATTTAATATACATAAATTTAAAAAAAAAAACAAGTAATAGAAAATCACAGTCGCAAATAATAGAAAAAATACATGAAATACACAATAAGAAAATAAAACCAAATAATAAATCTGTTATAAAGTTCAAATAAACCCAAAACGAAAATAAAGAAAAACGAAGCAAAAAAAAAACAAACTTACACAATAACAAAATTTAGACAAACTGTAACCAAACGAAAATTTGTTGCAATAACACCAATATAATTAAAAAGTAAAAGCAGAACCCGAAAAAAAACTAAGTCAAAATAAATTATAGCGAAATGTGAAAAAGCGAAATATCTGCTGCGATGAATACATTATGTAAAATATATTAAATATTAAAACCGAGAACAGTAAAACCCGCAACCGAAACCAAATACAATACAATATTTAACTATTGTACCGTACGGTATGTTTTTTTGTTCGTATTTTGGTTACTCGTAATTGAAAAGAAGACAGAAAAGAAACAAGCAATCAATAAAAACATCTTTACATGAAATCCGAAATCGTATTAGTTAATTTTTGAGTACGATAAACCCGAAACCATACACGAAAGAAAAATTTAAAAAAAAATTATATTGGAGAAGCGAAGCTTTATAAATAAATATTATATACAATATATAAAAATTCAATATTATAAAATGAGAGTCAAGAATTTTTCAGTGATATTTTATTTTGAGCTTCATTTCAATGAATATTATATATTCATATTTATCATACTGTTTTCATTCCTGAATTTTAAATTTCCTTAAAAATTAAATTAATTCATTTAATTAATTCGTTTATTGTTATTGTTTACTTTCTTTGTTTTGGGCAAACATTTTTATTTTCGCTTTTACTAAAGTTTAAACCGAAAATGCTTAATAAATGAACTAAATGTGGCATAAAACATACTTTCCATCAGTAAACTAAAATTAAAAATAACAAAAAAGACAAGTGTTGTTATTCAAATTTAACAAAAAAGACAAAAATCAATAAAACATAAGCGTGATAAGTAAAAAAAAATATCTTATGTACTCTCCATTCCAAAAGGTAAAATAACGTAAAATTAACTGACAAAAAGAGATATAAAAATAGAATGAAATATGTTAGCACACAGCTAAGGAAAAGAAGTGAAATGAAATGTTGAAAGCAACTCACGAAAAAATGACTAAATATATGATATAATCTATTTTCTTTTATTGGTCAGTCTAAGTTTGTCTCATCTCTTTTTTATCTGATCTTCCTATTTTTTCCTTTCTTTGCTAGGTGTACGATATTTTTCACTTCTTATGTTTTAACTGAAGACGTAATATAAAATGTCATGGACAAATACTCTGATTTTACCACTGCCACAATATATATATAGTATAAATATATAGTTCTTTGGGCGAAAAAATAAACGATGTTAATCTAAATAAATATATATATAAAAAAAAGTTCTGTAATTTTTATTTCAATGACTCGGTGGAGAGTTTGGCATAATAGCAAGGTTTAGACGCTGAGAAAAGTAAGTTATACGATGCTAGGAAACGGACAGACGTATTGCATTCGACGCAAGAAGGAAGATAAGTGTGTATGTCACACACTCTAGATATACAATACATCGTTTTTCCTGGGAATTGGGAGCAACACATGTCGGAACAACTGCTCTCACTTCTCCTCCAATGCGCCGGAATTGAGCTCAACCTAGGTCCAAGAACTTGCTGGATCTGCTGCGCCTGCAACAAACAGCTGCAATATAATGCCACTACAGCAAAATGTAGATGCTGCGACGAATGGTGCCATTTGAAAATCTGCTTTGAGCTGCATCACCACAGGCAATGGAATTCCTCTTTACTGTGAGTCTATGCAGAAACAGAGAACACCAGTCATCAATATCAACACAAATGTCTAGCGTACAACTATCAACTAGTACACAAGCGGGTTCCCAGCTGTCTGTTGAATTAATTAATATAATAATCTGATCATCTTATTTGAATTATTTTATTGTAATACATTTTTGAACTCACTTCTAGTACTATTTAATGATGCTCTTAGTTTTGCTCAAATTGCTCTATTACAACTAATCATTCTGTTTCCTGTTTTTTCTCACTCTCTCTCTGATTGTCGAATCGCACGCAATAAATCGAATATTGTTATCTGAATCCATCCGCGTGTTATATTATTTATATAAAGTATTCCGCCTTTCTAACAAAGGTTATGGGCCCAGGCATCAGTGTGTATCGAAATTTTTTTTTTTGAACCGTGAAAAAGACAGAATTTTTGTGCCGCATATAACCTCAAAATTTAATCATATATAATGAGTGACTTTCTCGCAAAATATTCAATACCGCGATTAAATGCAACTAACTATTTTAACTGGAAATTCCGCATGGAAATGTTGCTAAAACGTGAGTGTGTTTGGTACACAATCAGTAGTAGCAGGCCTACGGCTAATTTCGACTCGTGGGACACCGCCAACGAAAAAGCCCACACAACTATATCGCTAATGGTCGAAGATGAGCAAATACAACACATCAGAAATGCAGCAAACGCAAAGGAGGCATGGGTGGCACTCAAAAATTTTTATGAAAGGGATACACCTGGAACAAAAGTTCGAATCCTGAGGGAAATCATGAGTCAACGAGCTACGGAGGACACCGATATGGAGGTACATGTCAGTCGTATGAATGAATTATTTCAAAAATTACTAGCTCTTGGTGCCGATCTAAAACCTGACTTTCTCATGGTGGCGACTTTACTCGGATCCCTGCCTGGAAGCTACGATGGTCTAATAACTGCGCTCGAAGCCCGAAGTGATGCTGAATTGACGTCGTCTTTAGTATGCACCAAAATAACGGAGGAGTATAGGCGAAGAAAAGCACGGGATGGAGATAATGTTTCGAATAATGACGTTGCGTTGCAAGTGACAAGCAATGATTCTCGCACGAAATCAAAGGTAACGTGTCATTTTTGTAAGAAGATGGGACATTTCAAAAGAAATTGTCGAAAGTATATTCAGTGGAAAAATGATAAGGATACGTCTTCCAAAAGACAAGGTGCGAACGTAATTGAAAATACTTCGGATAATGAGCTCCTATTCTTGGTTAGCAAAGAGAGTGGGTGGATATTGGACTCAGGTGCCACCTGTCATATCAGCTGTAATCGGCAATTCTTCACAGAGTTTGATGATAGACATTCTGAAACGGTTTCCGTCGCAAACGGCGATGAACTTACAGCATCTGGTATAGGCAAAATTTGTGTGAACTTTATCAATGGTGATGGCCATTTATCTTTGGTGACAATTGAAAATGTTTTATACGTGCCATCAATCGGCCTGAATTTGATATCGGTGAAGAAGTTGGCTGACAGGGGTTATAAAGTTCTTTTTCACGGAAATTCATGCGAAATTCGATCCCACGATAATTCTCGCCAAATAGCTACCGGCGATATTTCCAATAATTTATATAAAGTATTCCGCCTTTCTAACAAAGGATCAAGGCGAATAGCATTAATACGGTAGCGAAAGAAAAGAAATGCGTACATGAGTGGCACCGTATACTAGGGCATCGTGACATCGAAGTCATCAAAAGCATTCCATCTCAACAAATTGTGGAAGGGATGATGATTGGGCCATGCAGGCCAGAATGTAACCAAAACTGTGAACCTTGCATTAAGGGAAAGTTAACTCGTGCACCATTTCCGAAACAGTCTGTTTCAAAATCGAAGGCAGTTTTTGATCTCATACATACCGACATTTGTGGGCCAATGCAAACCAGAACACCCGGAGGAAAGCGTTTCATATTGACCTTCATTGACGATTTCTCAAGGTATACAACCATTTATCTTCTATCGGAAAAATCAGAGGCATTTGCGAAATTTAAGGAATTCCACAACATGATTCAAAATCAATTTAATAAACGCATTAAAGCTTTACGCAGCGATAGAGGAGGTGAGTTCGTTAATCAACCATTTCTAAAGTTTCTCAATGAAGAAGGCATTAAAATTCAAAGAACTGCTCCCTACTCCCCTCAACAAAACGGATTGGCGGAACGAAAGAATCGAACGCTCTTAGAGGTGGTAAGATGTATGCTGATCGAATCAAATTTGGCGAAAACTTTCTGGGAAGAAGCAGTAATGACTGCAAATTTCCTACAGAACCGACTTCCATGGAGAAACATTGACAAAACCCCATATGAGTATTGGAACAAAAAGAAACCATTTTATTCGAATTTACAAAGGTTTGGCACTAAATGTTTGGTGAAGATTCCTGATGAGAAACGTAGTAAGCTGGATTCTAAAGCGGTTGAAGCAACATTTATGGGACATGATATGGAATCAAAAGCCTACCGATGCTATGTACCATCATCAAAGAAAATATTAATCTCAAGAGATGTAAAATTTGTTAAGGAGTTGTCCAAGACAGTTATTCAAGAATGGCCACTTAGTACCAGTATTAGCGAAGAACCACTTGAAGACCAGTATGAAGCTTTACCGAAGAATGATAACGACATAGAGGCGGGGATACCTAATAAAAATGACGACTCATTTTCCGGTGCTGACATGTATGCAGAATTAACTCCAACAAGAAAACCAAACAGAAATTCCGAAATTATATCCAACGTTCCAAAGGATATTTCATCTACAACGTACGATAGAAAGCAATGCCAGTCTTCAGATGAATCATCGAGTGAGGAGAACGTCGAACATCAAGAATTAAGGCGATCGGAAAGAATAAAATCCCAACCACCCAAGCGATTCATTGATGAAATAAAGTTAGTGGTAAATCATGAGCCTTCGTCGTACAGTGATGCTGTATCGTCCCATCAGAAAGAAGAATGGTTTAAGGCTATGCAAGAGGAGATGGATTCCCTACTTGCTAATGGGACATGGACTTTGGTCGATTTGCCCCCAAACAAAAATTTAGTCGGGTGCAAATGGGTATATAAGATAAAAGCAGACATAACTGGTAAATTAAAAAGATATAAAGCGAGACTTGTGGCCCAGGGCTTCAGCCAAAAATACGGTACCGACTATGACTTAGTCTTTGCTCCAGTTGCGCGTCAAACAAGTTTCCGTGTCCTGTTATCAGTAGCAGCTGCACGAAGTATGAGAATTTTTCATTTCGACGCAAAAACTGCATTTTTGAACGGAAACCTTGAGGACGAGATTTATATGCGACAACCTACAGGGTTCATCAGAAAAGGGTACGAAAATAAGGTTTGCTTACTGAAGAAAAGCATATATGGCCTTAAACAATCCGCACGAGTTTGGAATCAAACCTTGCATGAAGTACTATCGAAATCACAATTGAAGCAAAGTTATGCAGACAGCTGTTTGTACATTTCTTGCGACCCCGACTTATACGTACTGGTATACGTTGATGACATTTTGGTTGCAAGCAACAATTATTCAAGTATTCAAAACGTGCAACGAGTTTTGGAGAAACATTTCAAAATTCAAAATCTTGGCGAAATTACTAGTTATCTGAATATCAGAGTTAGCCGCGGGGAAGGATACTTCATTCTGGACCAAGAGAATTACATCGAAACTGTCGTATCAAAGTTTAGTCTGACCAATGCAAAACCGTCCAGTATTCCAATTAACCCGTCATACTACAAGGATCCATGTGACGAGCCATATCCGAACATCGAAATATATCGAGCTGCTATTGGTTGCTTATTGTATATATCTATTAATACACGTTTTGACATTGCAGCCGCCGTAGCCATTCTATCCCAAAAATTAGCGAATCCGACGACGAAGGATTGGATTGAAGCCAAAAGGATCATCCGTTACTTGAAGGGGACTTCATCACTTCGTTTGAAGCTGGGCGGTTCCAGCGCAGAACCAAATCTAATTGGCTATGCGGATGCGGATTGGGCGGAATGTAAAACAACGCGAAAATCTAATTCTGGTTGTATATTTTTGCTAGGTGGACCGATAAGTTGGTATTGCAAGCGGCGTATCATTATCATCAACTGAGGCAGAATTTATATCACTATCCGAAGCGTGTAAAGAATCTGTGTGGCTCCAACGTCTTTTGGCTGATTTTAATTGGACTGGCGAAATGTACTACGATTTACGAAGACAACCAAAGCGTTCTTAAGTGGATCCAAACCGAAAAGCTAACAGGACGATCAAAGCACATAGACGTTCGGCGACATTTCGTGAAGAATTACATTGAGCGAGGAGAAGTTCGTTGTGCCTACTGTCCAACGGAGACTATGCTCGCCGATCTCCTTACCAAAGGCTTAGCCAAGAATAAATTTGAAAAATTAAGAAGTAAATGCAATTTGATTTCATTAAAATATTAAAGTAACGCTTATTACAGTAATGATCAGATTAAGGACGAGTGTTGAATTAATTAATATAATGATCTGATCATCTTATTTGAATTATTTTATTGTAATACATTTTTGAACTCACTTCTAGTACTATTTAATGATGCTCTTAGTTTTGCTCAAATTGCTCTATTACAACTAATCATTCTGTTTCCTGTTTTTTCTCACTCTCTCTCTGATTGTCGAATCGCACGCAATAAATCGAATATTGTTATCTGAATCCATCCGCGTGTTATATTATTTATATAAAGTATTCCGCCTTTCTAACACTGTCCTCCACGACTCCAGTGGAAAGCATTTCCATTTGTACAACTTATTCGCAATGGGTTGCAGCGAAAAATCTCAGAATTATCGGCACTCATGTACAGACATTGCATCATGATTGGAGTCATTCAGGAGACGAAACTCAACACCAACTCGTCCCACAAATCCTATGGCAACTACAATATCATCAGGGAGGATAGAGTGGAATTGCTTCTCTAATCCACCACTCAGTACCGTATCGAGAAATTGCCGTCACAATAGCCGACAACATCATGGAGATACAGGCCTTAGCCATTCAGTCGGGCAATCATCATCATCATCATCGTGGCGCGACAGCCCGACGTCGGGCCTTGGCCGCCTGGATCATTGTCCTCCAATTATCTCGGTCACGTGACCGCGTCCTCCAATTTTGGGAGCCCAGCAGCTGCGCGGCGTCCACACCTACTGAGCTCTCCCAACGAGATCTCGGTCGTCCTCGCAGTCTCGCTCCGTCGACTCGTTCTGCATTCATTACTCTCTTAGGCATGCGATCATCGTCCATTCTTTGTACATGCCCTGCCCATTGAAGTCGTTGTAGTTTGACGATTTTCGAGACTTGCAGCTCATCGTACATTTCAAACAACTCATGGTTGTACCGGATGCGCCATCCATCTCGATCGCAAACAGCCCCGAGAATTCGCCGTAGAACCTTACGTTCGAAAGTGTCTAGCATGTTTTCGGAGGCTTGAGCTAGGGTCCATGCTTCGCAGCCATAGCATAGCACTGGTCGTATAATGGTTTTGTACACGCGGAGCTTCGTGTTTCTGTGCACATGTTTCGATTTCATTATGGGGAGAACCGAGAAAAAAGTCTTATTAGCTAACTGTATCCGTCGCTTGATTTCGTCAGTTTCGTTGGCGTTCCTTGACAGGTTGCAACCCAGGTAAATGAAGTTGTTCACGAACTCGATGTTGAGGCCCCCCACATTGATGCTCGGTTGTGCAGGTGTCCTTGTCACCGATTGCATCATTATTTTAGTTTTACCCTCGTTAATACGTAATCCAACTTCCTTTGCAGCGGTATCGAGCGTATGCAGAAGTTCTTCTGCGTCAGCCAATCTTCGGGACATGATGTTGATGTCGTCGGCGTACGCTGCTAATTGTGTCGACTTGATGAGTAGCGTCTTGCTGTTGTCCAAATTCATGGCCCGAATAACGTATTCCAGTGCTAGGTTGAAGAGTGTGGGAGCCAGTCCGTCGCCCTGTTTCAAACCAGTGCGTGTTTCAAATAGATCAGTAAGTCTATTCTGGATCCTGACTTGTGAGACGGAGTTGGTCATCGTCATCTTTGTCAGTCGCACTAATTTTGCTGGTATACCAAATTGCAGCATGATGTTGTACAGTACTCCACGATCGATACTGTCGTATGCCTGCTTGAAGTCGACAAAGATTTGGTATACGTTTACGTTGTATTCCCAGCACCTCTGGAGTATCAGTTTGACTGAGAGGAGCTGATCGGTTGTGGAGCGACCAGGTCTGAAACCGCTTTGATATTCGCCAATGACTCGTTCTGCGTACGGTTTTATTCTATTTCCCAGAATTTTCGTCAAAATTTTATAGGACGTACAAACTAGTGAGATGCCCCTGTAATTCTCACACCGCAGTTTATCTCCCTTTTTATGAATTGGACAGATGATGCTTCTGCGCCAATCGTCTGGGATCTCCTCGTTCTCCCATACTCGCAGGAGTAATTGATGTATGGCATCAACTAGACTCGTTCCACCGAATCTTAGCTGTTCAGCTGGAATCTCGTCAGCGCCCGGCGCTTTATTTCGTTTTAGTGACCGCAACGCGAGATCAACTTCCTCTACTGTCGGGGGTTGAATGGGTGGGCCTAGATCAACAATATCGTCGAGAGCTTCCTGTGTGGGGATGTTAGATGGTCGGTTTAGAAGCTCTTCAAAATAAGAGGCCCATCGTTTGTTAATACCATCGGTGTCGCTGATGATGTTTCCATCCTTGTCCTTACAAAGGCTAGTCCTGGGTTGGTAGCCGTTCTTAATTGTATTTACTAGTTTGTACGCTTGTCTGGTGTTCCTATTAGCTAAGTTTTCGTTTATGTTCAGCAACTGCTCGTCAAGGTATTTACGTTTCTTACGTCTAATTATTCTATTCGATATTCGCCGTAGCTCGTCATATTTTTCTCTTCTGGCTCTGGTTCCTCGTTGAATCCATTGTCTGTAGGCCTCGTTTTTCGCGTCAAGTGAATTTTTGCATTCTTCGTTGAACCAGTCATTTCGCGCTCGCCGGGCTTTATATCCCACGACCTTCTCTGCGACATCCTTGATGGTACCCTTGAGTTCTTCCCAGAACCCATGGACGCCTGTGTTGCTGATGTTGTGTAGCATAGGTGATAGTTTTTCCTCAAGGGCGGTAGTATACGCCACCGCTGTAGCATCACTCAAGAGCTTATCAACCGCAAAGATTTTGGGAGGGCTGATTCTTGACTGGTGCACTGAGGAAATTCTACATCTGTAGGTCGTCTTCACCAAGTGATGATCTGAGTCGCAGTTTGCTCCTCGATAGGAGCGGACATCCATGACACTAGACGCCCATCTCCTGCAAATGAGGACGTGGTCAATTTGGTTGACGGTATGTGCGTCTGGAGACTTCCAGGTCTGCTTGTGAATGCGTCGATGCGGGAAACACGTAGAGCTTACGACTAGATTCCTGCTGCAGGCGAAGTCTATAAGTCGCTGGCCGTTATCGTTACATTCTTCATGGAGGCTGTGGCCTCCAGTGGTCCCCCGATGCCAGCTTTCATTCCCGACTTTCGCGTTAAAGTCTCCCAGCAGCATTTTGACGTCGTTTGTTGGAAGTGAGTCGAAGAGAGTTTCAAGGCGGGCGTAGAACTCGTCTTTTACTGCGTCTTCTTTAACTTCAGTGGGGGCATGCACATTGATGAGCCAGAGATTGAAGAATCGAGTCTTGATGCGAATCGCACACAGCCGTTCATTTATGGGTTTGAAGTCAGTAATATGCGGTTTGAGGTGATTGTTCACTATAAATGCTACTCCAAACTCCTTGCGGCCCGATGGTTTGCCACTTGTAAAAATTATGTGCGATTTCTTGTCATAATCTCGCTGCCAAGCCAATTTGTTTCCTGGACTGCAGTAATGCTCAGTTTGTACTTTTCGACCTGTTGAAGGAGGGCCTTCTCGGCCCCCGGTTTGTTCAGGGAGCGTACATTCCAGGATCCGAGTCGGGCAATACTGATATTGAAATCTACGACATATACCACATATACATACCACCTGTACCCAGTCGTCCCTCGGGATACAATGTCAATATAAGCACACTGCTCACTGGCCAATATCTTCTCCAACTTGGTGATTTCAATATCACTCTCTCTCTCGCTCTCTCTCTCTCTCTGGTTCCTGTTAACCTCTTGTGGGGCATAGGGCATTAGCCACGCCCACTTTCCACCTCGTCCTGCTCACCGCCATCGCCTTCAGCTCACTCCACGACTTGCCTATTGAGGCACCCTCTCTCCCAACTGATCTTCTCCAATTGTTACTAGATCGTCCAACACAGCGACTTGCGTTGGTTCCCCGCGGGTTCCAATCGAGGGCCTGTTGAGCAATGTTGTTTGGCCCTTTTCGAAGTGTGCGACCTATCCATTGCCACTTTCGGCTTTAAATGGTAGTGTCTATCCTGTCCTGACCAGTAATACGTGGTAATTGTAAGGAAGTCGTCGTTAGAAATTACCTCCGACAACCCTATGTGTAGGATGCGTCGTATACACTGGTTCACAAAAGTTTGCAATCTAGTTGTCATCTTGTCGGTCACCTTCCAAGTTGACCAGCCATATAGAAGCGCCGATTTTGCGTTGGTTTGAGCTAGCTGCGCTTGGTGGAAATGTTCTTGTTTTGCTAGAAAGGTGTCAAACTGAAAAAAAGCTACCCGAGCCTTATTTATGCGGGACTGTACATCAGCATCCGCTGCACCATCTGCTGTAACTACGCTTCCGAGGTAGCAAAAACTGTCCACTTTTTCAGCCGCCTGCCCCGATACACAAATTTCGCTCTGTCTTCCTGAGCCCTAGCTCAAGTACTTAGTTTTGGCAGCATTGATTTTTAGCCCCGCATTACGACTTACGCTGTGCAGAGCATCAGTCATTTGAACCACATTATCCGATTTATTCGAAAGAAGACAAATATCGTCAGCATAGTCATAGTCAATCAAAAATAACATAGGTGGTAAAATGCAGCCTCGTCTCACTCCGCTATGCACCTCGAAAGGATCTGAGAGTTTACCCTTGTATAAGACGTGACATTGGACTCCCTCATAGGACTCCTTGATGATGGATACTATTTTATCTGGTATACCTCTCCTACGTAAAGCCCTCCAGATGTATTCGCGGTCAACGCTGTCAAACGCCATCGTCGAAATCGACGAACATGATATGTAATGGGGATCTCCACTCTGCGGATTATATGTACAAGTATATTGCAAAATGTCATAGTCGTAGTTCGGATAGCGCAACGGTTAGCACGTTCGCTTTCTATGCACTGGGCCCTAGTTCGATACCTGCTGATCCAGTAATTTTCGATAAAAGAAAGGAATTTACGTGTCGGACTATGAGCCGGGAGCCCACTCAGCTGTTAAATATAAGTACCCATTTATGGGGTAAATAACTCGGTTAAGTGTGTTGTTGGTCACACACCTCTGCACAAAACACACCGTCACGATCTAGAAAATGAGGTGATGCTAACTCATTTCGAGGCCATGGTCCAGATTGGTCTGTTGCACCAGCTATTTATTTTAAAATGTCATAAGCTCACTCACTGGTGGATGACTTGACATTTACTAAATTTGCATCGAAAGGCACAGTTGTGGTAGGTCTTTGCGTTGATTTTCATTCAAGAAGTGGGGGATTCATATTCTACCCCGAGCACATATTAAAAAACTCACTACACTCACTACACCACTGGTTGTTACGTATACTGGGGGGTCCCAACCCCTGCGGAGCGAGCACAGCTCTTTCCAAATCAAAACAGTCCTTACAGCCTTTTTCTTCGCCAGATGGCACGGCCCGACTTTCACGGTCCTTATGCTACCTAAGGCTCCGTCCCCACAGGCATATCCGGATGCCCAACAAACCGTCCGTCACATATACGAGTATGTTCATATCGAGCGTATAGAAAATAATTTTACTCGTTTCGCTAGTTACCAAATTGGCCGGCGTTTTAAGCCTGAATATGATATGATACTCGTTGCTCCTTATTCGGTTTACAAACGTTAGATTATAGAAGGGCTTTCTTGAACGCGATGTTTATAAGAGACTTTTAATAAATTTCTTTATTAATTAATTAACTTTAACAATCTTGTAGAGTTCACACTCGATGGATTGATTAGTCACTTACGTCGTAGTAAGTAAAATGATGCAGAGAAGCCCAGTCCCGAGATGAAAGCTTCTGTGATGCACAAACGGAATATTTTTAGTTTCCGGGTCCCGGAGTGAAAAAATCACGTTTCACTCGGATTTTTTGTCATTTATCGCTCGCGTCACCCTAAGACTCAAATTTGCAAAAAAAAAATTATTTTTTTTTTTTTAATTTTTAATTTTAATTTTTATTCCACTCTCGCATTGGCTAATTTCGGTGCACCGATCTAACTACCTTCGTTCCATCCACTCATCCAATTCGCGAAAAAAAACTTCCCTCACACTTGTAGTTTTCGAATCCATCACTCCCCTATTTAATTAAACCGAAGTATTTGCTAAGCCATTCACTTTCGTTTACTTTCCACCGCTGGACATCGCAAATTAGTCTTGGCAGTGATGGGATGGTGGGCTCCATATAAAGCTACTCCATTTTTCGATGCTCAGCTATTCAACAAGACGAAAAGGGGGGCTCGTGGGAAGACTATATGCTCCCATCCTCCAATTCGAGCAATCATTCAGCGCAATGAGAACTGAAGATGGTACGACACCACAATGGGCTGCCAACAGGCTGTTACCAGCTATCGCTGCTAATGGGAGTCGGACGGGGGTCATCCACTCTCAGAACCAGCCAGCGCCAGCGGGAGCATCATCGCTTCAGCAGACTGTTAGTCGTTTCAGAGTTGATATCGGTCACTGATAGTTCGGGGCTGTTAGTCGGCATTTTCGCAGCATCCAACTCGGTACCGTAGTACAAGTAGCAGTAGCCCGCTGTATCGTTTGTCCACTTGTTGAAGAGTCTTCCTACTTCCTCCCATATTAGCCGCGCGAAATTGAATCGTTCCTGGCCGATCGGGTGGCCACCTAAAGGATGCGGGCCTATCCGTGGTGAATTCGCTTTGCAAACGACTGGCTCGTGTGCGTTTTGTGTATCCTTTTCCATATTGCCCTCGAGGGCGGTAGCGAGAGGATGTGGAAATGAACCGTTCGCTAATGTAAAGTAGTGTCGAATGACTTGGAACAGTAAGCGAACACGTGCAACGCGAGGACGACGACGTGTGAATCCGGATCGGGCTTCCGTTGCAAATTAGTTCTCATTCAGAACGGGAAGTGTGTCCATTGTCCTTAATTGTGTATAACGTGCAATCAGTCTAGCAGTGAAATTACGTAAGCATCAGAGCAAGTTAGTTAGTGGTGGGTGCAAGTGTGAGAAAATTCTCAAACATTAATCGACTAGTGAAGTGCATTTTAATTGGTGAAAAGGATACTCCCTTCCGTTCCTGATCCAGTACATCGATCGTGCAGGTGAGTGCAATTAACGGTCCAACTAGCTTTTGGCGGGCATTTGATAATTTTCAAATACACAACTCGCAACGAACCCATCGTTTTTCTAATCCAATTAATTTTAAATTGCCCACATAGAAGTCGACGCCAATCCAACGAACGTCGAACGGTCCATTGCATTGTAGTGACTAGGAGATCGTCCGTCTCCCAAGTGGCTTAAGTGCTTCGGATACTTGAACACTGGAACGAACCTCCATACTCCGAGTCCGAACTCCCAACTCCCAATCATCTTACTTAATATGCGAAAGTATGTACCGGAGAAAAAAAACACGCTGAACGGCATAATAGCATTATCGTAGTTATCAGCGCGATGACCAGCAGCAGCATCCATCCAATCACTGTCTCAACTTATCAGTTATTGTCTCATTAGTGACGGTGTCTTTGAAAGGGGAAGAATGGGGGAGGCTGGGCGAATTAATAGATAGAATAGGAATCTGATGTGGGTCACCACCAAATGAGCGGGGGCGACTCATGAGAAATCAATTTAGCGGAAACTTATTAGCGTAATTGATGCGCTAATAAGATTAGAATAGCGATAAGAAATGGTTCTCACATCGAAAGTGTTCTGAAATTGAATTTTTCTCGAGAGAAATGTAAACACTTTGGCTGATTACGGAAAAAAAAGAATTATGGGGAGTGTAAATATTTGGATTAAAGAAACTTTCCTGCTAAGTGTTGAAAGAAGAGTGCTTATTCTTTTTTTTTGCTACTGAAAATTTACATTGGCAAAGAACAAAAAAATAGTTTTTTTTTCATTGGTAATTGCGTAAGGCTGCGTTCACACCCCCAACTAGCAATTTTGCTCTTATAAAACTCTTACAGAGGCTTATAAAAGTCAACATGAATCGTTCTCTTTTTGTTATTTAACTCTAGCAGAATACTATAATAAGATAAGAGTCTTATGAGAGTTAGTCCACGACGACGTTCGTGGCCATGGATGTGCAGGAGGTGCATGTTGGCAACTGCATTCTCTGAAACCAATTTATGCCAACAAAACGTCAACTGGGCCACATGGAACAGTTAACGCGCTATGCCCCACAAGGGGTTAGAGCAATTGAGTAGAGTTTTATTAGAATTAAATGTCGCACTTTCTAACAGTTATTTTATCTTTTGGCAAGAGTGCACCTCTCCTAATGAGAGCTAATGTCTCATAAGGCTTTCAGGCTTATTAACTGAGTTAATTTTTACGCTTGTAAGTGTATTATACAAACAACTATACACTTGTTACGAGAGTTGAGCATTCCTTTATAAGTGTAGCTGGAAAGAGAGAATATGATATATAACCAGGCCGAAGCGTATATACCCTAGACTTGTACAGACCTAGTGGTGACACCAAAAGTAATAATTGGCAACGACCATGCATTAAAAGTGAGTTTCCTATATAGCCAGTTTATAGGGGAGGTTGGCACTCATTCAGGGAGATCTTGACCATTCTCAAAATCAATTAACTAACCCATTCTACAAATATTTGTTGAATTTTTCAAGTCGCTAGCTTCATTCCATCGAAAGTTATTGCTTATTTGAAGTCTCACTTGTAGGGGAGGTAAGGGTTCCTTGGGTCGGATCTTGCCCATCATTGCCACCAACCAATTAGATCACCCTACAAACATACAAACAAAATTTTAAGTCTCTAGCTTCACTCTATCGACCGATATCGCTTATTCGAAGTTTCGTTTGTAGGGGAAGTAGGGGTTTCGTTGGTCGGATCTTACGCATTTTCAATATTAGCCGACTGGATCCTAATACAAACATTTGGGCAAAATTTCAAGTCGCTAGCTTTATTTTGTCGTAAGCTATCGCTTGTTTTAAGTGTCATCTCTAGGGGAGGTAGGGGTCCCTTAGGTCGGATCTAACCCGTCTTTAATGCCAACTAACTCAACCTCATTTCAAACATTTGACAAAAATTTCAAGCTGCTGGCTTCATTGTATCAAAAGTAATCGCTTATTCAAAGTTTCATTTGAAGGGGAGGTAGGGGTTCCTTGGGTCGGATCTTCCCCATTTTCAGTGGTAACTAATAAGACCTTACTACCAACATTCTACCAAATTTTCAACTTGCTAGTGTCATTCTATCGAAAGTTATCGTAATTAAAATAATATTTAATTTTTTGAATTTTGTAGGGGAGGTAGGCGTTCCCTTGATCTGATTATGCCCAACTTCCCAAAACCTAAGCAGCTTCTCACCCCAGGGTTACATGCCAAAAATCAGATGTCTACGTCAATTGGTTCAAGAGTTATGGACAAAAAACCTGAAAAGTAGGGTAGTACGGGGCTCTTTGTAAGAAAATTACCGTTAGTTTTCAACTGATCGATTTTATTTTTCCAGGGGAGTATAAGATTACCATCACGAGCAATCTACCAAAGCTAGAGGTTCTCATGTTTATTTAATCGGGAGTTATAAATACATTTAATTATTTTACATATGTAGGGGAGGTAGGCGTTCTCTTGGCCTGATCATGCCAATTTTCAATACCAACCAACTAGATTATACTTCCAACATCTAGTCAAAATTTCAAGGCTCTAGCTTCATTCTTTCGAAAGTTATCGTGCGAACGGACAGACAGACGGACAGACGGACAGACAGACAGACAGACATGGCTTAATCGAATCAGGAGGTGACCCTGATCATTTATATATATACATTGCTATACCTCCGGAGCCTCCTTTAAGGTGTTACATATTTCCGTCGTGACAAAAACAATATACCCTATACTAAAAGTCTAGGGTATAAAAATACACGGTCTTTGACTGGCAAGTACGGGTAGATGTAAGCTCACGAAGAGTTTGTATTTACTGTCACTCTATGTGATTTTCGATGATAAATTAAAAGTTTTTGAACGCAAAATTATATTGGCTAAGTTCATAACACACAACGGTTGTCCTACTGTTGCGATTTGTTTAATGAACTCTCTCCACTGAGTTTCATATAGACACCATATTGGGGCGTCCGGTAGCTCAGTGCGTCTGATGTCTCATAAACGGGACTCGAACCCGTAACTAACTGGTAGTTACGGGTTCGAATCCCGATTTTTCGGAGTATCAAACACATGGCTGCTAAGTCTCTCATAAGTGGTCGATTTTATGACCAGTATTCTTAGATATATTTGAAGATCACACTGCTACAAGAATGTATCCGCGTGGGAAATTCCTAATCAGGGAAAACGAGACTGTTTATTGGCGATAGTTGTATCAAGTGTGAACCACTTGGGAAACGTGTGGTCCGCACGTAAAGATGAGTTTTTGCAAGAAACTACTAACCGTGGCTGCGGAATTAGACGACTATCGCGTATTGAGTCAGTCTAAGGACGATCTGGGATTCATTCGTGTTGCCTGTGCAGTCTGATATTTTATGTACCGCGCGGTGTTGTAAAGTAGTTTGTGGAGCGATTGTGTGCCAGCTATTTTTGATATATGATTTTGACGTGGTGAGTAGATTACTAAAACTTGGTAGTGGTTTAGAGGTAGTGTTAAACGGATGGACGTAGAATAGTTATATCTCGATTAGAGTGGAGAATAGGGTGTGTTAGCGAGGATAGGCGATCCGGGGGCAGTATGGGAACCTACTCCCGTCTCCGTGCGAAAGCCGACCGATACTGATGTGCCGTTGCAAGCAATCCGGGGGCAGTTTGAGAACTGCCGTCTCCATGCGCAGACTTCGCCAAATCACAGTATCTGGTCATCAGAAGGACAGTAGTATATGTTAGGGAGGATAGGCGATCGGGGGGCAGTTTGGCAACCTACTGCCGTCTCCGTGCGAAGGCTGACCGATACTGGTGTGCAGTGGCAAGCAGTCCAGGGGCAATTTAAGAACTGCCGTCTCCGTGCGCAGGCTTCGCTAAGCCGCAGTATCGGGTCCTCAGTAGGTCCTTTAGTCACGGTGCTGGTGTGCAGTGATGGGCGATCCGGGGCAGTTAGATAACTATCGTCTCCGTGAGCAAACGTCACTAAATCACAGCACCTGATAGAGAGGAGTAGATCAATTATTGGAAGTACAAATTAGTTCGGTCCGTTTTCAAAAGGTGGCTCTGGCTGTTACGAATATTTAATAGTAACAGCTGATGTCGGTAGTTTCAGAGAGGTTAGACATCTGTCAATAATATTCAGTTCATATCGCTTCGAGTTTCATAAAAAAAAACCTTGTTTTTCACTGTGTTAAATATGTCCAATTTTGTGTTAACTAAGCAGCATTTGCGGGAGGTTTTTTGTTTTAATTGGAAGAAAAGTGCAGCTGAAGCGCATCGAATGCTTGTGGAAGTTTATGCTGACAATAAGTTGGATTGAGCTGCATCAATCGAGTACGGAGGTGCTGCGTGAAGGATGAGCTCAGTCTGGCGAACTTTAGTAAATGGAGAAAATGTGGGCAGTTGGATAATTATCGCACGAAGATGCAGGCTAAAAATAGAGATTGTTAACAAGAAGTTTTCGTTAGTATTTTGTAGGACGTACAGACTAGTCAAAGGCCTCTGTAATTCTCACACCGCAAGAGAGTGATAATCTCATAATAATGGTACAATGAGAGCTAATTTAAATCTTATTGCAAGAGCTACGTTTTGAGGCTAACGGAGTCTTATTAGAGCTTTTACTACTACCCTATACATTAATATGGGGCGGATAACTGATAACTGAGGCGGCCGGTAGCTCAGTGCGTTGAAGCGTAAGTCTGATGTCTCAGCATACCGACTAATCACGGGTTTGAGTCCCGACTAAATGAGCAGGAGTTACATTCTATCGACCGAAAACAGGTTATGCTGACGAAATGTCAAGTAAGCCACATGGGAATAGTTGACGCGCTATGTCCCACTAGGGCTAATAGTAGTATAACTGATATGTAATACAGGAAGACCCCTATTTCAATACAATAGCCTTTCTATATGAATCTGGTTTTTCGGCTGAGGACCATTCTCGTCCCCTCCAGCAAAGGCACCAATGAAGGTGGAAAGTTCTTCCTGGTGAAGTAAACACTGCAAAATTCGTCAAAAAATCAATTTTGATTTGGGGGAAAAAGGTCACACGACGAATAACTTAAAATACCTAAAATTGATTGACGGATAACAATCAAAAATTTCTTGAATTCTTCGTCGTTTGAAGAATTTTAGGTTTATGTAAAGTCAGAATTTGATAGTCGTAGCTGTGGTTCAATGTAAAGATAATAGTATGATGCATATACATTCAGGATATGTTTGTGTACTGCCTATAGAGGAAATCGACTTGAGCATTGATCCAGAGTAAATTTCCGCTAAAGGCAATACGAACCTAAGTTTTTTCATTACGAAACTATATCCATGATCCCACACATAAGACGATCTTCGCTTTAGACCGTCTGAACTCACGAGTTTCAGAGTGTGATAATTTTGTTATTATGTACATATATACGATAGGTTCGTCCTGTCTAAAGCCAGGTCTGCTCTGTGTGCATTTATAAAAAGTGATGTACAAAAACCTCAAAAGATAGAGCGTTGAGATAAGGACACGCTCGGTAGCCGTGAAGTCTCGATCACCACTCTACGATGCTTTAACTACAGAACATGGGTTCGATCTCCGGCGCGTCCATAAAAACAGCATGCGGATATTATTAGAACACCCACAGCGCTCCAAACTCGTCAGCAAAATACGGTCCGGATAGGAGATGCATGCTAGCAACTGCACCATCCGAAATCTATATGCTATTGAAACGTCAACAACGCATAGTAATGCAAGAGATGTTGACGCGCCTATGCCCCTGGAGGGGCAATTATCCGTAGCAACAGTTGCGGTAACGAGCAGCATCACCTGTTCCCTATACTACGTAGTAAACTACGCTCTATTTGATCTAAACGATATATGTAAACTAGGTTAAAATATTTATGTATATTACTTGTCCCTGGCGCCAAGCTATTGTGTTTTGACATGACTGTGACCACTGTCGTTCCACTCGTTCAATTGACCATGTGCAGTTGCATTCATAACATCGTGTAATATGATTAAGGCGTAATGACTGTTGATTCAATTGAACCGCACTACGGACATTAATGGATATGGATGGTACATAGTAGCGTATTATGGGGTGATGCACCAGAAAGCATAAGTTTAAATTGTTTACATAGAACACTTTAACTGCGGTAGACATGCTTGTTGTAAACTTAATTGAATTCACTTCGAGTGCTGCCGCCATACCGGTTGATATGTATTTATTTAGAAATTAAGAAAACTGCGGTCTCTTGGAATATCATTCTGAAACGAAAATATTTCTAAAGGTCATTTTAAACATACTTGCGGTATGCTGGTGTAACCTAATGTCCAGTGACTGGTATAAGACCCACCATAGACGGTGCTATCCATCGTCAGATCGCCACAAAATATCTGACGATCGAAATTATATGGAACTGTCAAAAAAATCGTCAACGATAGTCACATACACTGTGCGATCGATCTGACGATCACAATATCATCAGCTCGATCTGACGACGGATTGCATCGTATATGGGGGCTATAAGACTGCAATATTGGGAAGGTCTTCCAGGACACCAGGACTGCGCCAATCAAAGGAAATATAGTCACTTTCTTAGACGCTTCTATCCACATTAGCAGGTTATAAGGTCCAATTCCTCCGCGGCGACTGAAAGGACTACAGCCGCGCGGCTGTAGTAGTTTCAATAGCAGCATAGTACAATAATTGAACCTTTCGGCTGGTGAAAAGTCTTTTATCGTAAGCACAGATAGGGTCAATAAACCAACGTAACCCCAAGGATTTATTACGGGGCCAACTACGCTGATAAATGACAATGAAGAAGCTGTCACCCAAATGTCCAGGCTCCTTGTAGATGCTAAACAAGTGACTCGGGCTTTTACGTGTGCCACCAGACCCCTCCTGAAAGCCGATCGGATTTGGATCTAAAACGACTTTTTCGATTTTTCCTCCATATACTTTCTCCTTCGGTAAAATATATGCTGTCAACTGTCAGTTTTTGGATCTGAATACTTTTCAGGTCCGAAGGGGAAATTTTTTCAGATCCAAAAATTGACAGTTGACGTCACGTATTTTAGCGAAGGGGAAAGCATATAGAGGAGAAATCGAAAAAGTTAATTCCCGATCCTGATCAGAAAGGCTCACAGGACCGCGACCAATAAAACCCTCCATTGGCATCCCTATATACTAGTCGCTCTTGTAAAATAAATTACAATATACATAACTTCTCTCCTTTTTTCTCGAATAATGAATCAACAGATAAAAATCCCTTTTGAAATGTTTACAAGCGGTTATGTTTACAATACGTGTGGCTGTCGTAGAATGGAAAAAATCGAAACCCATTTCGAATATGATTTATGAACGTGCTCAATTTTGGACTATTTCAATATTTTCTCTAATGCCGGAAAATATATTGGAAACAGAGAGCCCATAGCTAGCTGGGTTTTTATGTTGCATGATGAATGAATACGAGGCCGTCAACAACAAAGTGTACGAGTACGTTGCGTATATTCGGAAGAGGACTGGGGCAATGGCGCTGGTAATATTTTGTAATAAAATTCAACAAGATTCATGAGTACTCATGTGTTCTATGATACATTGAAATTTAGTAGAATTCGGGAAAAAATGGAAATATTTATTGTAGCTAGTTTGGTCACATGTAAATTGAAGTATGTGTGCTACGAACAAACAATGCAACAATGTTGCAGACATGACACCGCGCCTTTTTACCTACTCGAACCAGCATATATTTTGTTCTACTCATTTTTTTTGTCCGATTCTGTCCCTCAATACCAGGATACGACTCATAATTCCACATAATATTAGAACTCAACGATTTCCCATTGACTGCGGGGTGGAATAATGCATGTGTATTTTTATTGAATTAGTGTTTTTGGTATGGTTCTTACAACAGTAGTGTATATTCAGCCTCCAGTTTAGCTTTCTATCAAGTACAAGACCTAGGAAACTCGCTTTGTCTATGAAGGATAGTCTCACCCCCTTCAGTGCAGGTGGGTCAACACGAGGCAGCTGATGTTTCCTAGTCAATAGAACAAGCTCGGTTTTTGTTTGGATTAACACTGCGACCGCAGTTTATGGCCCAGTTCGCCAAGATAGTGAGGGCATGCTGTGTTACCTCACTATGGGCATTTGAAAATTTTCCTGAGATGGCAATAGAGATGTCATCCGCGTATGCTGTTACCTTGCAACCCACCTGTTCTAGGTCCAATAGCAGCCAGTTGACCTGTTGTTTTGGGAAATATAGATTAGGTCCAGGCATGCTTGGAAAATAACTTCAACCCAAGGAGCAACTACGTCCGAAGCATGTTGTATATCTGCCGGAATGATGCTATCAGGCCCAGCAGACTTAAAGGGTTCGAAGCTGGCTATAGCCCAGAGAACTTTTCCCTCCGAGATAATAGAATCGGAGACGCAGGAAGCTATTCCGTCTTCATGTGCGTTTTTGTGTGGGATTTGTTAATTGCCTTGAACCCTCCAGGGGCATGGGCGCATCAACATCTCTTGCATAGCTAAGTAACAATTTGTAGTAGTTGAGGCCGGAGATCGAGGCATGGTCGTTCAGATCCGCCGTGACACGTTGCTGAAGGTCAAACTGCCTCGTTGTCATCACAAAAAAAAAATCTCACGCGTCTGCCCGAGTGCTTAAACGACACGGGAAGTCCCTCACAGGATACACACAAACATGGACTGACCGGCGAAATTCCCAAACGTCCCTGCCACTAGCACGGGAGCGCCTTGAAGGCGATGAGGCTCCGCGCTCCCTCCCCGACCTTGGGTTGAGCGGCGCGATATGGCTCAGTCCCCTTAGCGAAGTGATTTCAAAGCGTCATAAGGACGGAAGGAGAGTGTCCTAACAAGGACCCAGGAAGCAAAAATAAATGGTTTCTATTTTGAATGCATTTTTTTTATTGTGTATTTCCTAGCATATTTTATTCTTTGTATTTTTAAATTGGTCCAAATAAATTTATGTACATATATACAACAGCCTGTCCCTATTTATTTTGTATTTCTTGGCGTATGTTATTCATTTTCATTTTTACCTTGGCTGAATAGATATATGTACATATATGTATACAATTGCCTCATAAATTGTGTTACGTACAATATTTTAAATATACATACATGGTTTCATTATTTTATGCCTGTATGTATGTCATAATTCCCTTAGGCGGGTATTACACTATAAAAGTTCTTTTACAAATATATTTGACGAACGATATTTCAAAAGAGCTTTTATGAATGATATTAGCCGCTAAAGGTATGCAAGCATATAAGAAAAGTAGTTGAAACAAGCAACGTCCAGCATCAGATGCTCCTTCGGTAACTCCGCCAAACTATCGCAATCTATCGCATATAAGAAAAGTAGTTGAAACAAGCAACGTCCATGTCGCAAATCTTTTCTTAGGCGGCTATTACACTATAAAAGTTCTTTGAAAATAGCTTTCATAAAAGATATTTGTAAAAGAACTTTTATAGTGTAATAGCCGCCTTAGTCTTAGCTAGAACAGTGACCACACACAATGAATAAGAGCATCAGATGCTCCTTCGGTAACTCCGCCAAACTATCGCAATCTAACCTAATTATCCGCTAAGTATTCACCACTACTCAACTTGCAATAACAGTAAAGCACTGAACAAATGCACAGACTCTGTTGTCTCAATTTTTTTTTTTCTTATTTTTCGGAGTAATTTGAATGAGCCCGGAAGATTCGGACGTTTTCAATTCAATGAGATTACCTTGCCGCCTTAGTTCTCCGTCGATTAAATGCCCATCTGCAGGTTACCCAAGCTCTTTTTATCCGACTGCCGCTGGGAGAAGATCTTGTGGTCGATGATGTTATGCCGCAATCTGTAACATTTGGTATTTCGTCCTTCTGATAACCGACGCTCCTCGGATCTCACCCGAGCTCTGTGGCGGGCGGTTCCTACCGTGCATGCATTCTACTGCAGTTGAGGCCCGCAGACACACCGTTCTAGTTCACTGTACTGTCGTTTGCTGAAATTCGTGTCATTTATTGTCAGCGAAGATGCTGTCAACCGATTCCCAGTGTGAATTTTCGTCACCAGCGAACTAATCCGAGGTAATTAAGATCAATTCGCTAGAGACGAAAATCCTCCGAAGAATCGGTTGCCGACATCTGATGATGTTTCAATAGCATCTCTACTTTTTTGGACGTGCCACCTTTAGTCTGAACCTCTTCTTTGCGCCGTCTTTACACTGACAGGTTCGGAGCGCAATGGGAGTTCTATTAGGACCCACAGGCAGTTTTATTCGCGCCGAGGATCAAACCTCCATTCTCTAGCTAGATCGTAGAGCGATGACCAAGCGCTAGTATGCACCTTCTAAAAAATGGGAAACGGTTCATATGAAATGGGATATGGAAATTTCAAAATTAAAGTTCCAAATTTCA
The DNA here is from genome assembly GCA_964017055.1 of Chloromyia formosa. Classification (NCBI taxonomy): domain Eukaryota; kingdom Metazoa; phylum Arthropoda; class Insecta; order Diptera; family Stratiomyidae; genus Chloromyia; species Chloromyia formosa. Next base: position 29,061,910 of record OZ024813.1, on the reverse strand, counting down.
ATTCGAGTGTCGAAATTCGGGGAAATACTATCGAATCTGTCTGATGCCTGAACCGGAATATTGCATACTTGCATGCAATATTCCGGTTCAGGCATCAGACAGATCATTGTCTCATTACACGCGGACCCCATTTTTGCCTCGCATGTTTGTGTGTGTTGTCTTCCCCAGGCCTATGAATTTTTATTAATACGTAAAGGACAGGGGCAACGAGCAGCGAAAACCTCGCCCACGTCTCCCGAACTGAGCTACAGCAAGCATAGGCCGCTACTTAGCTCGTTTAGGGGCCTATTTCTTCTCCAGATGACACTGCCCGGCCTTCACGATCATCATGCAACCTTAGGCTCCGTCCCCATGAGCATCTCCGGATGCCCACCAAACCGTCCGTTACAACAGTTCTTGATGAAGTTCTGGTGCAGGAATTTTGTTTTCTTAATATGCTTCATGATTGAAGTTTTAGATGGCGCTGTCAATTCCTTATGATAATTTCCACATAAATAATAATTTTTTTTGCTTATTTTTGTAATTGCAAGGAATAGTGCACATAATGTATAGGTACTAATTCTACCACCTCAGAATATACCGGGGTTTGAGTTCACGGTGAGTTTATATTACATACTTCATCATATATTGAGAACAGCTGATTTCACTGTCCGCGACCTGGACACTTCATGTTCTGGAACTACGATTTGCTGCTTATTCAGTTCTACTATGTTCTATTACAAAAAAAAATAAATGCGGCTATTAAAAACGATAATGTGCATTGCGCTCCATATGCCATAATATCCACGATAGTGTTTCACATCGCTCATGAATTATTACCCCAAACATTCTGTATTCTGAAATATAATACATACTCGTACATCCCCCATCAGCCATGTATTACATCCGGGCAACATTAACTGCTGTCACTTAGAGCAGACAACAGCAAAAACTGCGAATGCTGACACACAGAAGATGGTACATATCTGTATCTAATTAATTTCCGAAAATTTCGTCAAAGATTGTAACGTGGATTAAACAAAAAACTGAGGAAAATTTCTGTCCACACAACGCATATCATTAGCAAGCAGTTGATAATTAGCTACTGAATTTCCAACCTTCTCTCACTTGGGGAGGAGTCGAGTTTAGTTAGCACTGTATTAAAATATATGGTAAATGACACGGTCAAGACGAGAACAGTCATCGTATGGTCAGCATTAGCATTTGATGTCGTACATTAGTAAAATGACACTGTGTTAACAACAGTTGAGTAAAAGTAGAGAAGAAAGAGGATTGGATTGCAAAAATTTCGGTAACTAACGGCTCCCCATAGACGGCTTGAGTCGATAGCGATACCATTTACGTTCCGGTGTTACGCCCGAATCAGATTGCCGGCACAAGCAAAGCAGCATCGTCTATGTGTCTTGGGTAAATGTGCTTCTTACACCTACCTCGCACCTAGGAAATTTTCATATAAATCTTGAGCTTTTTGTTCAGAAAATTTGTCAGACACTGACGATGCTGCTGGCGCTGCCGCTGCTTTGCTTCTGGCGGCAATCTGGTTCGGCCATTAGTCATTACTAAAAGTTCTTTGTTAAGTTCGAAGGATCCTGACTCATTAGCGAAACTCCAAAGACTTCTCAAGCTGAGACCAGCAACTCCATCTAGGTCTTTGAAAAAGTAGGCCCCCTGGCTTTTTAATCATCTCCTAGCGAGCGCTGAACCGTCGCACAGACGGTGCATTGTATTGTAGTTTCCTCTGTATTTAGTAGCTTCTAATTCCTGCCTCCACTATTTGATCAGTTTTAATCTGTATGCGTGTTTCGGTAACAAGCAGTGCACCGTTAGAACGCCCACTAGTAGTGTGCACCGTCGTCTGGGTAGTTCCAGCCTTGTTGCTATCATAGGAGTTCCAGAATACTTTAGTTATTTTAGAAGAGTTGGTATTGTGACAGTCTGCGTTGGCCAGCCTATATATCCGATCGTCCAGTTTCTTCTTGCAGGTCTGTATTGGCATCGAAAGCTCTTCAGCTCTCCCCCGGTTAAGACTAGCCCCTTGTGTAGCTAGTCCAGTCGCAATTTCGTCACCTATAATCCCGCTGTGACCCCGAACCCAACGAAGCTCCGGTTTTAGCGGTCTCCAACATTTGGAGCTGCAGTTATGTACTGCCTTAGACTTGATGGTAAGGGATTTTAGCGCTTTTAGCGCATCCTGACTGTTCGAATGTATGACCATTCTACCCTTCTTCCGAGATGAAATAACCGCTTCGGCAGCCTTCTGAATTCCAAGCATCTCCGCCTGTATGTATGCTGCACTTATCTGAAGGACAGATTGCATGAAAGTTCTGGCGAATAGGCTGCTGCACCAAATCCAGCTTCCATCTTAGAGCCGTCTGTAAAGAGGTTCAAAATCTTTCCAAGTCCACGCTCAACTATCGAGAAATGGCCTCTATTGGGTCTATTAACATTGAAGTTTATGCTAAAATTCTGATGTAGTTTCGTGGTAGTGGTAGCTTAATACTGCGATGGCCATATGGGCTTTGTCTGGATCTTTGATCAAGATGCGATATTCCTGTTTTTCCATTTTTTTTAAGAAGGCAAAAGTAGCGTCATCCAAACGACTACAGCTTGTAAACGAATGGACGAAACGTCATGAAATTTCGTACATAAACTAGTGATAGATGAGCCTCTTGAAATTGGTCATGTTCATTTTCTATTTCTAGTGGTGCCACCTATTGAAAAGTCGCGGGACTTTTCAGCCCGTGTATTAAGTATGTTGACTATTCTGTAAATTGTGCATAAACAAACATCAATTCTTGTCAGCTTATCGACATTCAGCCCACTTATGTAGTTGACGTTTCGATATTAACATAATGTTGAACTGTCGAATTGTGCATAAATAAAGGTCAATTGTTGTCAATATTTGAATTTCACAATTGGTAAATGGGCTACTGAGTCAGCTGACTCTCGACCACCTGTCGACTTAATTCACAGATATTGGAGCCACTAGCTTCTATCAAGACATACAAGACAAGCGCATTCTATGTATTGTTTATTCTAAGATTACGGGATACAAAATAATTATACCCTAGTTCAAATTTAAATTTGGTATAATATTATATTTTCAAAAAGCATAAACTCAACAGATCTTCAACCTTGTTCTAAGGTTGAGACAGGTAGGAAGCTGGTAACCTTTTTTTATTCTTTATATAATTCTCTTTCAAATTATGTCATTGATGACATCAGTGCATTTCGAATCGAGGTGCCATTGTTTTCACCACTCTGCCCATGATAATGACTGGCACGGATACCTTCTGTTAAATATAATGCACTTACAAGCCTTTGCCGTATATTTTATCCCACTAACAGATCGGTGCAAATTTTTCAGCCGGCTCTTAGACTATTATTAAAGGTCTTTTTAGACAATACGATCGGATTCAGATTTTCCTCAGTTTTAATTGCGATTTGCTTCCGATCCGATATCGTTTCCAATTTCCCTCAGATTTCCTTCAGATTTGTTTGCGATTTGCAAACTTGAAGAAAAGTAGAAGATAGTCCAGGCTACGCAAAAGCGTTATTAGGAAAATAACATGGTTTAGTTTTGAAATTTTGCACAATGGTGGAAGTCCTCTGAATATATGTATGTTCAAAAGACCCCGTTGATGTTATTCAGCCGATTGGACTAATTTTGCACGTGGACTCAGTAAGGCCCCTCATCCACCTAAATTTAACGTGCGTATATTGCGCTATATATATTTTTATTAACAAAAAAGGCGGAGGCGTTACCGTTCTGAATAAGAATATTTGATCAAAATTTTATATCGCTAGTTTTATTCTATAATAAATTATCGAGCGGTTTTTCCTTGTGAGAAAATCAATATGACCTATATTAGGCGGTTTGTTTTTAATAACGACGCAGAGCAGGTTATGGCCACACAATTACACTAGCAATTTGATTTGCTCTGCTAAGTAGTCTGCGTTTTGAAAAGCAGGTGGCGCAGGTGTCGAAGTTTTCGGGCAGTTTACATTTTGGAAAGAACTAAAATTCATTTCCTGTCAACAAAATGTTCGTTTTGTGTAATTATATGAGATAATAAACACACAAAATGATTTTGCTGCCTAAAAGAAATTTGTCCGATTGTATCTGTACTAAGGATTTAAGTTTTCTCTTGCAATTTGAGTTGACGTTTGAATGCTAAACCAAACCAAGACACAGCAAAGATATGCCCCGTCCGTCTCCGTCTTCGCTACTCTTATTTACTCTATAGCGTTTTTTTTATCCTGCTCTACTCTGCTCTGTATAAAAAAACGCACCTTTTGTTTCATTTTTATTTTTCATTGTCAAACAAAAGATTCACAACCTCCTATGTCAATTTTTGAAATTTTTTTTTCTCGTTTTTCTAACGTGTTTTTTTAAATATTTATGCATCAATTGCTCAACCGCCTTTGCTGTTATTTTCAGTGAAAAACCGTTAGAAGCAGCAACATCCAAACCCTCTATGTCAATGTTGTGTTTTATAACTTTTACAACCTTTTATTGTAACCTGACTCCAAAAATGCGATTTTTGACATAGGAGGTTGGCTACCTTCACCATCGATATTGTTTTATGGTAGGGTATAATATTTAAGATATTATGTTCTAATGTACGGATATCATACATTTTGTATGAAATTTGAAGTAGTTTGATCCCTTGGAACTATTTTGAAGAACTCATAATTCTCGAAATATTCAAAGAACCTTTAGTCCTCTCTCGTCTACACTTCCGGACGCTCTATCGAAGAGGAGTTTGGAGCATATAGATTATATATATAACGAGCGGTTTAGTACTCAATTGCTCTAACCCCTTGTGGGGCATAGCGTGTCAACTGTTCCATGTAGCCCAGTTGACGTTTCGTTGGCATAAACTGGTTTCGGAGAATGCAGTTGCCAGCATGCACCTCCTGCACATCCATGGCCACGGACGTCGTCGTGGACGGGATTCGAACCCGAAACGCCGGTAGTCAAACATGAGACTGATGCCTCAACACACTGCGCTTCCGGTCGCCCCAAAGAAAAGGGCCCCCAACGAGCTAAGCAGCGGCCTATGCTTGCTGTAGCTGAGTTCGGCAGACGTGGGCGGAGTTTTCGCCGCTCGTTGCCCCGTTGCACTACCAGAATATGATTGACTATATAGTCTGGCCTATAAAACAAACCCACAAAAACAGCAGAAAGGATTTGTTTGACGCAAATCGCAAACATATCTGAAGGAAATCGAAAGCTCTTCAGAATTAAATTGGGTGCAAATCGCTAACAAATCTGAAGAAAATCTGAGAGAAATCTGAAACGATATCGGATCTGAATCGTATCGTCTAAAAAGACCTAAAGATTTAATTTGTGATTGTGAAAACAAAAGACTGACATGGTACACCAACAATTAGCTGATAAGCGTCACTTTGGATTCTATTTGTAATTTATCGGAAAACAATAATGTCCATCGCACTCATGCGTACTCTCCGTATTTAGCATTTACATGAAGAAAAATGAGCCTCTTGCCTAGGAACATTAGAGAGAAACAAGATTTTTCTTTAGCTTGGATTTTAACAATCTCAACTATAGCCCAAAACCAAACTTTAATCTAGGGAAAGACATTTTTCATTATTATATTATTAAGTGCTTCACTACACATACAACCAAGCATGTAAAAGAATCGTAAAGTTATTGCTTCCTCGAAACATATATTTAAAAATGACTCACATAAGCAAAATATTAGCAACATGTAAGATTAGCAACATGTATTGGAAATTAGCGTGGCGCTACTAAAAAATTAACTTAACAAATGCCGACTGTGTTTACTGTACATGTTTGTCAAATCTTACTAATTTATCGGGAAGAAGAGATTGTTTGTTAATCGTAAAATTAGGTGGTTGCAAATGAAATCGAGGTTAGCGTGTCCCTCATACTATTGCGAGTCTAATAACGGCTTATTTCCATGGCACACATATGTTGTTTATATTTATTTCCGTTGACGATGCAAGTCATTACACGCCCAAAAAGATATGCACATACTCGTACAGGTAGATGCGTTTAAATTAAGGCCGTTCACAAACGGGTGGGCTCCAACTCGGAGCGACTCGAAATCAGTGCATCTGCAACTCGAAATCAGCGCGTCGCTCGAACCGATATCCAACTTGAATCTATCAAATATACATTTGTATATCGTGTATCGTATATTCATGCAAATAGCGCTAACTATACCCTTCACGAAGTAGCATATATTAAATTTGTCATGAAGTTTGCAACGTACAGAAGCAAGCATCTCTGACCATATAAAGTACGTATCCGTATATGCTATACATACACATACATATATTCTTGGTCAGTATGGTGAATCGATCAAGCTTTGTCTGTCTGTCTGTTTCTGTGCAAACGACTTTCTCAATTTTGAAGCTATTGAGCTGAAACTATGTGTTGTTAATTGCCCGTGCCACTGGAGGGGGAGGGTAGGCGCGTCAACATCTCTAACATTTCTATGCCTTGTGCACGTTTCGCTAGCATATCTTCTTTTAGAAAGTGCAATTGCTAGCATACGCCTCCTATCCGGGCCGTTTTTAAACTGACAAGCTCAGAGCACTGTGGGGTGTTCTACTAGCACTCACAGGCAGTTTTTGATCGCGGCGAGATTTGAACTCCGAGCTCTAGATTAGTATCGTAGAGCGGTGACCGAACGACCACGGCCACCGAGCGCGATTTTTATTACACGCTGTATATATGTCGGAACCATGTCGGCAAGCTAGGCTAGCTTTATTTTAATTTAAACCTGACCTCTTTGAACTCGTTATTTTTCTATTCGTACATACGATTTCTGTACTATACCTTCCTTGAATACAACAGATTAAATGGTATCCTCTAGCGCAGCGTCTCGATATATACTACTACTACTACTCAATTGCCCTAACCCCTTGTGGGGCATAGCGCGTCAACTGTTCCATGTGGCTCAGTTAACGTTTCGGTGGCATAAACTGGTTTCGGAGAATGCAGTTGCCAGCATGCACCTCCTGCACATCCATGGCCACGAACGTCGTCGTGGACGGGATTCGAACCCGAAACGCCGGTAGTCAAACATGAGACTGATGCCTCAACACACTGCGCTACCGGTCGCCCCAAAAAAAAAAAAAAAAACTTTTTACTGAAAATACAGAACAATATTCCCTTCATCGCATTTGTTACAACGAACGGAAATGGTGTAAAAGAAATATTTTTAATCAAAGCATTTTATAAAAATCTTGCAAGGATATTGTATTACTCGGAAGAGGGTAAAACATGAAGCGATCGATACCGCAAAGAAAAATAAACAATCCTAAAATACTTCGCGACCAGTATGAATGGATCAAATTTCCCAATAGACTGTGGCGTTTGAAGGGTTTCAATAGGGTTGAAATGGAACCCCTTTCCAATTGAACGACAAGGACCAACCAAACAAGTCCGCGTATGGACACATATTTATTGTCTCCTTTGTACGATGTGTATTTTGAAATTAATACATACTCAATTATGAGATTAATTTAAAGCAAAGTAATGAAATGTTCTTGGGCCACATTTCAAGGTACTCAATGAGCCGTGAAATGAATTCCTGAAAGGCCGAAAATCGGAGGTGATGGATGTAATGAAGACGAGCCTTTTTCATGAGGTTGGAGGCTATGAGGAATGGTCGTGCAGACCGTCCGAAAGACCGAGAGACGAAACCTCCTCAGCCAGTTACAAGTTTGACGCGGACTGGATAGCTAGCTCGGCTATCGGTGGTAAACGGCGAGGCAATAAAAGACGTCACTTTCTACCTTGCTAGTGTTAAAAAAATGCGTGCCCCCCAGAAACTAAAATGGGTTCCTCCGGTGGTATTTTGAGCACTCCCTCCTATCCTTGTATAAGGTGCCAGCCTAGGTTTAATCGTCCTTGGCTGTACGTTAACCAGGATCCTTGAGCTTCGTCTTTTTTTACTTTTCTCTATCAGGCAGTGACGTAGCACGGGTGAAGCGATCGAGGCATTTGCCTCAGGTGTAATAACAGAGTCACATTAAGTTTACTAAGTTTGATAGGTAAAAAAAAGCTGGACGAGAAACGCGCATTCACCCCCATTCAGCACGTGACCGTGTTGTTAATTTTGAACGACTAAACAGTGTCTCTGGGACTGAGGTACGACAATCTGCATAACCATCTTCGAGTTGACCGCAGTAAAATCAAGCGATTTAATTATCAATTGGATATCAGTATAAATTACTAAATCTTAATCGCCACGACAATGCGCTCCAGCCACAATAGAGCTTCGCTTTGAAAACACTACAGTAATAAGTAAGGACAGGGAAACACAAGCTAATATACAGTCTCCAAGTAAACGTCAACCGAACATTCATCAGTATTGGAGTCGTCAGTACAAATTCAGATTCTAGAAATGCGCTATCTGCCCATTCTTTCCGAGACGGGACCAGGCTGTCGAAATTCTTATAAAACAAGTACTTAGGAGAGTCATAGTCCGTGACTTCAGGAACCTCAAGGCTATTTAGAACAGCCGAGTGTCCTATGGCGGACGATTCCATGCATAAATGTGGGACGCAAGACCGACACAGACAAAAACGTCCTTCGGTTGTGGGTTGCAGGAGTGTAATGCAACAGTTGCCTTTGCAGCTCCTGAATGTAAGGCCACCATCATAGTTTCTTATCTAGGATGAGCCCAAGGGTTAAGCTTTATCGATGGAAACAAACCTTATATGCTCCACCAACGGTGGTTCAAACGAACCTTGTATCTCCTGAAAAAATGTTCCGTTTTAGTCCCATTCACCCACTTTTCCGGAATATAAAGACTTTCAGCATTAAATCACTAACAACACAGGGGAACTTACCCAAGATGGCAATTGGAATTTCATCCGCGTATGCAGTTTGCATTCCAACACTTCTAGCTCCATAAGCAGCCTATTGACCGCCAGATTCAAGGGAAAGGGAGGGAGAACACCACTTTAAAGGTTCTCTTGCATACATTCCTACATGCAGGCGATGTACCCAGATTTCAATAGCATGTTAACAAGCTTGCAGATTGAGTCATGTATACCAAGATTTAATACTGCACCGTTATCACCGGTCGGTTTTATGTTGTTAAAAGCGGCTTCGATATCTTTGAAGACGACCAAAGCATACTCCTTGTATCCAAGAGATTTTCCGATGATGCCTACCAGTAAGTGTAGTGCCGTATACACTGATCTTCCCTTCTAGTGGGCGTACTGGGAGCAAGCCAACAAATGTGTCATTGTCCAGTGGTTTTTGATATGGGCTTCGCCCAGACTATTAGCAACTTACTGGCTCATTCACTCAACGCGAGAACGAAACATTATGTATGTGGAAAGTAAATTGACATTGTTTTATTTTGCATATTTTCAAATTTACCTCGGGCGCCAAGAGACCTTGCTACGGCACTGCTATCAGGTACTTCCCTGTCTCATATGACTACTAACAACACAAGTTACTATTATGAGAAGTAGTAGTTTAGCTATTCGAATATTTTAATTGTTGTGAATATTATATTTCTTTTTTCTTCTCTTCTATTTCCAGTGCCACAGCCACCATCTGCCATCATCTACATGATCCACCTCTAGAATTGCCTCCATACATCCCATGAAAATGCAAGTTCACGAAAGTCTAGCAATAGACGAGCCACGCCGGCCAAAATGTTGGCAAACTCTATGTCCCAACTATTTATCCGTTCTAATGTATTTAGTGTCAATGTTAATAGTAGCTACAACCGTAGGCTTATTGGTGTTCAATTTCGCACTATGTCCGAAGGAGCATATTGTTCAAACAGTTCGACATCCGCCCGATAACGAAACGTTTCTGAATCAGTCCCGAACGCAATTGGATCAAAACGATAGTAGTCAAGTCGGACAACCGAATAATCGGTTACCACGCTCCGTAGTGCCAATCTCGTACGATATACGATTGATACCGTTCCTGACCGAGGGCAACTTTTCATTTAACGGCGAAGTGAAGATTCGAGTAAAAATCCTCGAGGATTGTTTCAATATAACGTTGCATAGGCTGAACTTAAGGATACTGCGAAATGATGTTTTGGTGCGACATATTAATCCAAATTCAACATTAAATCAAGTGATTCCGATCCGGCGACATGAACTGATCGACGTGGAGCATTTTTATATTTTGCATTTTCACCAGACACTGCGAAAGGAGAGCGTTTATGAGATTGATATTAAATATGTCGGAAAGTTGAATGATAATTTGGTGGGATTCTACTTGAGTTCGTACGAGGAGAATGGACAGAAAAGGTAAAATATGTTTCTAAGTCATCATTGTGGTTCGACAGTCCGGTGTCGGACCTAGGCTGTATGCTTATATGCGTATAATGTTAATTGTTAACTGAAAATAACCCTGGACAGAGAGATTCCCGCTTTTAAATGTCTAAACCTTCATATAACTGGCTACAACATAAACCGCCAAAATCGCGAACTTCGTAGAGCAGGGGGTTTTTCACGATTTTAGGATCTCTGAAACCGTAGCTATCGACAACGGGGTGTAATTCAAGTCTACCCGGAACACCTTGTTGACCTCATCACCACAAGCCAACGCACTAAAAAGCCTAAGCCGTTCGCAACTTGCTGCCATTCGTACTTACATATGTCAAAGAAAACATTACTTTACTAAGATTCCGTACGTTCACTCAGGAAAAGGGAAATTAATCGTTTTACATGAATTTGAATTGCGTTTTAAATCCTGAACGCAGCCATTTTTATCATCATTCCGCAATAGGTCACTCACCGTACTGTTCGCTCTTCGGCCAAAGTGATGATACTGCCTAGGAGCTTTATCCAGCAAAAAACTCATTTTTTTTTTCATCCTGATTTAAGATCAGATTTAAAGGAATTTTCATTCAACCAGTCAATGCTCGAACCAAATTTCGAAGAGGTTGAATCCTGGCTCCGGTTGGCAGTGTATATCACACACTGATTATCCTAAATGGCGCGAAAAGAGCCCACTTTTCACGTAAAGGATTCACGGTTTTGTGGACTTCAACAATTCTCGTTTCATTTCATACCGGTGGAAGACCATTCAGGTGAATCTTCACTACTGATGGTTTTAGTGAAGATTCACCTGTGTTGTAATGTTGAGTATGATGCATTATATTGTAGTATTTCATTGACCGAATTGCAAACAATAATTTTCGCCTGCTTTTACATTAAAATCTTTTGATATACAAGACGTAAGAATTCAATGAGATAGAGAGTTCGATGTTTACGAAACTGTCAGAAAATATCCAGGCAAAAATCATAGAATTATTCAAACTCAAGGTTATTCATCTGATCAAGCTTTTTTCTGCCAATGAAACTGGGCTTTGGTGAAAAAATGTCCACTAGCTTCAGTTAAAGGGGTTGGCAAACTTTTCCTGGATAAAGCCAATTTTTTTTTATTTTAGGCTCAGCGAGCCGGACAGCAAACTCAAAGTATAGGCACCAAGATAAAAAAAAAATGGTTTTGTAACTGTAGGTTTAGAGAAGATATCCACTGAACTCGGCATTGACTTCTCGACGAAACAGCAGCAGTATCTGTAATGTACTCATCAAGAAGCAACAAAAAGGGTAGTAAGTTTATCGAAAGTGTTTTCCTGATTCCAGCAGTGCTCACCATGGCCTCTGCAAGGATATAATGTGTGAAAGTGACGTCTTCCAAAAAGACGATATGCCGTTTCATTGAACAGACTGATGAGGTTCAGGAAATATTCCATTCAGTGATATCCCACTACCTACTTCAAATCAACCCTTCCTATGCGGGATCCTTCGATTGCCTTTTGTTAGCAGACCTGACCAGTGCCTTGGTTTAAGCCGAGCTAAGCAAACAAAAGAGTTCTGGCCCCGGATAATTACAGCACGAGCTCCGCCTATTAAGTTTATCCCAAGCCTATGCCGCAGTATCCCAGCGGCAGCGTAATTCGTTAACCGTTTTTATTAAGCCCCAAGCCAACGACGAAATCGATTCGTCTTTATAGTGAAAAAATTACTAGAAACTGTTTCGATTTCCTCATTCAAAGTGACGAAACAGTGACGTTCTCGATGACATTTGTGACTATGATACTATACGTTACGGCTATCCAGCGCAAATGATACTATACTATACTACTTTGCCTTAACCCCTAGCGGGGCATTGCGCGTCAACTACTCCTGCGCGCCATCGTACTCTGTTCTGGGCAATGGGGCGCAACAACCTGACACTCCTTTGCCACAGATCGACGCCATGTGATTCGAGGACCCCCTCTTGGTCGGCCTTGGTTGGAAGTGGGGTTCCATTTCATGGCATGCATAGCAATGCAGTTATCACTCTTCCGCAATGTGTGACCTATCCACTGCCATTTTCGCCTGCGTATCAATTCGTCGATTGGCATCTGACCCGTACGCCGACTCAGCTCTTCATTTGATATTGTTTCGGGCCAGAAAATTCTTAAAATTCGACGAAGACATGAGTTGACGAAAACTTGCAGCTTTCTGGTAACTCCTACGGAAACTTTCCATGTACTGCTCCCATACAAAAGCACTGATAGTACCAGGGAGCGAAACAGGCCCAGCTTGGTCTTGATGCTGAGATAACTAAAATAAATAAATAACTGGCGCAACAGTCCAATTTGAACCACGGCCTCGAGATGAGTTAGCATCATCTCATTTTCTAGATCGTGACGGTTTTTTGTGCAGAGGTATGTGATCAGCAACACGCTCAACCGAGTTATTTACCCCATAATGGGTACTCATTTAACAGCTGAGTGGGCTCATAGTCCGACACGTAAATCCCCGGAATCGAACCGGGGCCCAGTGCGTTGAAGGCGAACGTGCTAACCGTTGCGCCATCCGGACTACGTTGTTCGCGCGTCAAATGAAGCGCTTTGTGTGTACCGCGAAAGAAGTTGCCCGCGAGTTGATAGTCGCGCACGAGGCGCTTACGACGGGCCCGCTCACGCAAGCGTCGCGTGTAAATATCAACCTGGAAATGGAAAGAAAAGTTATCGTAATTCAATTAAATGATACAGCAGTATGTTCCTCAATTTAGGCGAATTGGGAAGAAAGTGGTCGCGGCTCATCGGAAAGCCTTAATAAGTAATTGTCGTCGCAGCAACTATTACTCCAAACAGTTTTATAGAAAGACGAATCAAATTTTGATACTGCCTAAGGCGGCAGCGTGAAGACTTGTTTGCCAAGGTAGCTTTGTTTCGGCTGCCGCATGTTTAAAACTCAGACCATCGGGAACATCCAAATAAAAGTTCTTCCTAAAAAAAATAACGGATCTTTTCAATTACATGTCGATGGATCATCGAAACGACAGTTTCGTGTAACTGACTGATTACAGATATTCCGTTTAGTTTCCGAGTTATTGCTATTTAACTGCGACGTGTCGTTATAAAGTCGCCCCATTTCATCGGCAAGAATATCTACTGGGCTCATCCCTTCCAGAGATAGTCGTCTCGTTACATGTTTTACTATAGGCGCAAGCGACGGTAAATTGAGTTTATTTGAGTCTCGCATTATATTCCTAAAGAAACGCTCCCGACTGACTGAGATAACTGCTCTGCCAGATTTTGGACAGCATGCCGTATGCGCGTTTAGCCTGGTTGATACGACGAGCGATGTCCTGCTCCGTACCACCATTTTCGGCAACAATGCTACCCAGGTAGACGAAGTTGTCCACCTTCTCCACAGGCTGTCCATTAATATTGATGGCAATAGGTGTCGGATTTCTTTTTCGCAACGGCGGGCTAAGAACCTTGGTATTGTTGGTATTAATCTTTAGCCCAACCTTGCTTGCCTCCCTCTCGAGATCTAACGCCATTGCGGACAGATCCATGATTTTGTGGGAGAGTAGGCATATGTCGTCAGCGTAGTCAAGATGTTGTAGATAAGATGTCAAAGTCCATTGAATTCCTCTGTCGAGTCCGGATAGGGCTGCATGCAACACATCGCCGATCACAATGAGGAATAGGATCGGTGAGAGGATGCACCCCTGCCGAACTCCACTGCGAATCTCAAAGTCCCCCGACACCTTACCTTTATGCAGAACGCGACATTTCGCGCCGTCATAGGTTGCCTTAATAATAGCCACAAGCTTCTCAGGGATGCCTCTCCTGCGCAAGGCCGCCCATATAGAATCCCGGTTCACACTATCGAAAACCTTTTCGAAATCGATGAAAAGCAAGTGAAGCGGAGAATCGTATTCAGCGCATTGCTCGATGATGATTCGCAAGGTGTTAATGTGGTCGACACAGGAGAATCCGGATCGAAAGCCAGCCTGCTCTTCATCAATTGTGCTTTCTAAGTGGGCCTTTAGTCTTTCCAGGACGATTTTAGCTATTATCTTGGCAACGGCAGGAAGCACACAAATGCCTCTCCAATTATTACAGTCTGTGAGGCTACTTCACCAGAGGTTACACGGTTCAAGACCGCGGCGAAGTGTTCTTTCCACCGCCTCATTTGATCTTCTTCCAAGATAAGTAGCTTTCCATCACTATCTTTCACCGGATGTTGGCAGGAGTTACGACCACCTGTAAACTCCTTGATGACACCGTATACGGCGTTTAAGTTGTTACTTCTAGCGGCTTCTTCTGCTGACGCTAAAAGAGAATTGGCATAAACTCTTTTATCGCGTCGCACACTACGCTGAACTTCTCGAGCTTTCTGACGGTAAAGGAGTTCGATGCTGCTTCGATTGTCGTCTGATGCTGCAGCCAAACGAACTTTCAGCTCCTTTTTTTCAACAATCCGCTGCCATGAAGCGTCGGACATCCAGGGCTTATTCCGGCAATCTGGGTTTGGGCCAAGGATGGTATTTGCGCTATCAATGTACGCATTTTTTATGGCATCCCAGTTTTCGTTTATGTCACTATCTGGGTGACTAGTTATCTCAGCCGCTTTTTGCGCAAGATGGTCATTATATTGTTGTAAGACAGCTGGATTTTTTAGTCGAGCGGTGTTGAATTTGCGGGGCCTGGATCTTTCGTCGCTGGGGCGGCGCACGGCTGCAATACGCAATCGAACATTAGCGATCATAAGATAATGGTCTCTTCCCATCCCAATATCGGCACCCTTCTTGTTTCGCACGTCCAGGAGGCAACTCTTGAATCTTTTACTAATGGCAAAATGATCGATCTGATTTTGTGTTCTGCGCCGATCAACAGAGGACCAACTGATTTTGTGGTGGTCCTTATGCTCAAACATAGCACCACCGATGAAGAGACTGTGAAAGTTGCAGAACTCTACAAATCTTTCACCGTTGTCATTACGATCACCAAGACCGTGTCTCCCCATCAAATGTCTGAGCCCATAGTTATCAGCGCCAACTTTCGCATTCAAATCACCCATAACCATTATAATGTCACCTTTAGGTGTTCTGCTCTGAACGGCGTTTAGTTCTTCGTAGAAGGAGTCTTTTGCCAAGACATTGTCGGGTCCAGTAGGGGCATAACATTGTATTATTGAGATGTTCCTCATTTTGGTCCGGAACCTGGCGGTCAAGACCCTGTCAGAGACCGGTTCCCAGGATAAGAGACAGTTTCGCGCGGCTCTGGTTAAAAGGAGCCCCACACCTGACTCACGACGACTACCGGTAGCTTTACCGGAGTACAACATTACAGTGCTGCCCGTTGGAGAGATGAATTCTCCGCTGTTCCACCATCTTATCTCACTAACTCCTAAGATATTTAATTTGTACCTCAGAAATTCACTCTCTAATTGAAGAAATCGTGCGTTCTGGGGACCTTCTGATCCATTGTCCAGGAGAGTACGCACATTCCAGAATCCAATCTTTGTCATTGTACGATAGCTAAAAGTCGTAACCGTTGAGTCAGTCCTTATCCGAGGCATAGTTGACGTTTCGTTAGCATATAAAGATTTCGGATAGTGCAAGTTGCTGGCATACACATCCTGTCCTTTGATTGTCGGTTTTAACGACAGGCCCTCAAAGGGAAAGGCCGTGGTATTTTTTTCACACCCCACACCACAGGGGTACCTCAACCAAATCATCGCACCGCCATCACTGGCGGCTTGACGTTGGTTGGCAATGGTCAGTGACCACTGCCGTTCCAGGGGGCGCCCACGCGGAGGACTATGGAAGAGGAGTTTTTGCCCCCCCCCCCCCCCCCAGCGCAAATTTATTTATTTATTTATTTATTAGTAAACGGACAAGTGTCCTTTATATAATATAAAAAAAAAATGAGCAGCTCCAATGATTTTTTTTGGTTTACGTTCTGTTGTAATTGTTGTTGACCTGTATTGCACCGGATAGTGCCGCAAAAAGAAAAACCCCAGCGCCTCGAAGCATAGGCGCGTCAACATCTCTTGAATCTCGATGCCTTCTTGCCGTTTCGATAGTATATATCTACTTTTCTGACATGCAGTTCCTAGCACGCACCTCCTACACGTGCCGTCTTTATATTGACAATGATAAGCGGAGCTTAGTGGGAGTTCTGTTAGTATCCACATTCGGATTTGTTCGCACCGACGACCGAACCTCTATTCTGTAGATCGTAGAGTGGTGACCGAACGAACACGGCCACCGAGCGCGTCATGTACCCGCACGTAGTTTTTTATTTTATTAAGGAGGTGCAAGCTGGCAACGTGCATCGTCCGAAACTGCTTTATGCCAAGGAAACGTCACCTAAGCCACATGGAATAGTAATCGCGCTTTGCCCCACTAGGGTTTAGGGCAAATGAATATGAGTATATTTGAGAGGGGTATACATTTTATAGGTGCTGGAAAGAGATGGAAAAACAATGCACTCTCCACTGGGAATGATGGGAACTGTACACAAGGAAGATAAGTTGAAAACCCAAGCCTAAATGGGTTTTCTTAAGCAAGGAGCTTACATGTCGATGTGGAGTGTCACTTGGTGTCAGTACTATTGGCAGCACAATGGACCATTACATAGATCCTCGCCCTCTTTTAAGTTTATAAAACTACTCGTATATGGTCAACTCCAAAAATTGTCTGCTTGTTTACTTAATCTAATTTTTATATAAATTCCAGATACATTGCCTCTACCCAATTCCAACCAACCGATGCCCGACAAGCATTTCCATGTTTCGACGAACCGGCTCTAAAGGCGACATTCAACATAACAATTGGTCGACCCAAGACCATGTCATCGATTTCCAACATGCCAAGGGTGAAAGGAGAGCCCAAAGAGATGTAAGTATAGTCATTTTCTCGAATAGGATATTTCCGTAGCATATGCTTATGTTCCAATTCACTTCTTTTACATAGCGACTACCTTCCCGACTATGTTTGGGACGTTTTCGAGCCATCCGTGCCAATGTCGACGTATCTCGTTGCATTTGCCGTAACCGATTTTCGCAATCTGACCAACGGGAATTTCTCCGTGTGGGCTCGAAACGAGGGCATCAATGCCGCGAAACATGCCCTCGATATTGGTCCGAAAATTCTTAAATTCCTCGAGCGATTCTTCGATATACCGTATCCATTGCCGAAAGTCGATATGATAGCTTTGCCGGATTTTAGTGCCGGAGCTATGGAGAATTGGGGACTGCTGACGTTCAGGTATGTATGGAGGGCTAACATAGTATGGTGACCTAGTAGTTTTTTCCCCTTTTTCGATACCTTGATTTTCTATCTGTTGAATTTCGATGATAAAATTTTTAAAAATTATTATCAGGGAAACAGCGATGCTCTACGAACCTCGAATTTCAGCGACAGGCATAAAACAACGCGTGGCTACCGTCGTCGCTCACGAGTTGGCACATCAATGGTTCGGTAATTTGGTAACGCCCATTTGGTGGACCGATCTATGGCTCAACGAAGGTTTTGCCAGCTACATGGAGTATATAGGCGTGCAGGCGATCGAACCCGACTGGAAACCGATGGATCAATTCGTTATTCATGAATTGCATAACGTTTTCATATTAGATGCCTTATCCTCGTCTCATCGTATTTCAGCCGAAGTAACACGACCGGAGGGGATCAACGAAATTTTCGATCGGATCTCGTATGCCAAGGGTGCGAGTATCATCCGTATGATGAGCCATTTCCTAACGTTCGATGTTTTTCGGCGCGGTCTTACCAACTATTTGCGAAGAATGTAAGGATAATCATGAGACCCTGATGATTAAGAGCAATTAGGATTTCATTTTTTTCAGGTCCTACGACTCGGCCGAGCAAGACGACTTGTGGCAATTTTTGACAAAGGAAGCGCACAAGAGCAACATACTGCCAAAGTCGATGAACGTTAAGGAGATCATGGACACGTGGACGCTGCAAACTGGCTTCCCAGTTCTGGTCGTGACGCGGGGCGATACGAACGCTACGTTGAAACTAGAACAGAAGCGATTCACCTACGCCCCTTTACCGGCCTCCAATGAACCTGAACCTTTGTGGTGGATACCACTCACCTATACAACTTCCACGAGCCCCGATTTCAATAAAACCGAGACCAAACTATGGATGAAACGAAACAAAACCATTGTCATCGAGAATGCCAATCTCCTGAACATCGAGTGGTATATCTTTAACATTCAGGAGACAGGATTCTATCGGGTCCAGTACGATGAGAACAACTGGAAGGCGATAGTGGCGCACCTGCGCGATCCTACCCGATTCAAGCAGATCGCATCGTCCAATCGGGCGCAACTTATCGATGACGCCATGAATTTTGCCCGAGCCGGAATGCTGAGCTATAAAACAGCCATGGACATGACATTGTACTTGGAGCACGAGGACGACTATATTCCGTGGAAGGCAGCCGTGAATGCGCTGTATTTTATTGATACGATGTTTATGAAGGAGGGAGACTATCACTTGTTGCAGGTAATCAGGTGACGGATATTTGTTTGCCGTTGATCCAGTTGAAATGGTTTCTATTTTTGCAGAAATATCTACTGCGCCTGCTGACGCCCACCTACAAGCAGCTCGGATTCGACGAAAGTCGCGACGAATCAAATCTCCTGAATATTTACAAACGAATGGATATCCTGACCACCGCGTGCCATTTGGGCTATAAGAATTGTATTCAAAATTGTAATGAACAATTTCACATATGGATGGCCGACTCGAATCCGGATCAGCATAATAAGTACGTGAGTTACTTTTTCCCACTGTCATCTTTTTGATTTTCTTCCTTTCCGTTGTAAAGTTGGTCTTTATTTGTTGTTGTTTGGGTGCGTTCCTAAAAGCATCGTAAATCCGCTACTTATCTATTGTCCCTTCACCGATACGTGATTTCTCCGGCGAACGACACGATTCCCTTGCCGCCATAAATATATTTCACACAAACATACGCCACTTAATAATGGATATTTCCACTTTCAAACACAATTTTCAAATAAAATTACGGGCGAGGACAGACTTTCCGGTCACTATACGCACTTTGAGGCAAACAAACAGTTATTTACAAATGGAGTGACAGAACTTGTCAAGAGCGAACTGTCAAAACTCTAGGAATCGTTGAAGGGGTAATCGGATCGGAAAAAATTCGTGATACTTTTGCCCTTCAAAAAGATTCTGGTATCGGTGTCTGAAATCGTACCGTTTTCGCAAAGTATCTATGAAACCGTGTCGACGCGCTTCCGACACGGTCCAAAATAGGAACGCAGCCATTGTATACAGCAACGCGTCGAATTTACATATGTTTGTGTATTGGATAAGTGTCAGCATCAACTCATCTCCTTCTGTTATCGAGGCCAAGGAAGATTGCGGTTTCGATTGGAATTTCCCATAGAGCTCTATGTGTAAGTGGCGTAGGAGCTGCTAGGCAGTCGAAGATGAGCTCAGTATTATAGGGGGTACCATTGGAAGTCGGACAAGTATTTGGAATATCATGATCGATGCGGGACAGGTTCGAATTTAAGGCTGGTATTCAGATCGCGTGAAATGAAAAAAATGGCAGCAGCACTTTTCATCGGCGAAATGGCTCCTGGAAAAGATTGCGTGGAACATATCATTTTTAGGGTTTTGTATAAAAACAAAACCCTTATGAAATCGGTCATGCGTCCGTCTGTCCGTCTGTCTGTCCGTCTGTCCATGAAATATCTCACGAACCGCTGAAGCTACATGCATGAAATTTGGTGGAAATATGTAGAAATACTATAATTCTCTGGAGAAAGCGATGCGTCGTAATAGGTCAACTTTAAGGGGGGGTCGCCATAGAGGGGAAATGAAGGTCGAAATTTTTTTTTCGTTTGGTATAGGCAAGTGGGGTATCGTAAGAAAGGTACCGTTGAGTACATTCCATTTCTGGAATTTTTTTCAAATTTGAAGAAAGGGGAAAAGAGGGAGAGGGGAAAATATGTGGTCCGAGTTTGTCCCCCCCCCCTTGCATTTCGAGACCGTTATAGCTAGACATATGAAAATTTACAGAAAAGTGGCATTTCACTAGCATAGAAAACCGAAAATAATAGAATTTTTAAATCTCATCCAAAAAGGTTAATAATAGTACATAGTACATAGTAGTAGTAATTCCACATAGAGGCGAAATTAAGGTAAGTTTTTTTTATCCACTGGTATAGCCAAGTGGGGTGTCGTGAGAAAGGTAATGTTGAGTACATTCCATTTTTGGCATTTTCTTGAGATTTGTAGAAAGGGGAACAGTGGAGGAGGAAAAAATATTAGACCGTAATTTGTCCCAGCCGCCCTGAATTTCGAAGCCGTTACACAAGTTTGCAATTTGCAATGTCGTCTTAATATGAATGGTTAAGCATCTCGAAGAGTGGGACAGTTTATCTCGTATACATACATATCTATCTACAGCTTCTCGTATTAAAACTATTACTTTGAGAGGTGACAGATGCAGTCTTTTTGTGAATTGGCATGTAAGATACTATATCATGGGTAAAACATTTAATTATGGTGTTTTTATTCAGCTGAGGGGTACCAAGAAGAACAGGGAGCCAGTATTTACATGCCAAAATAAGCGCTTGCTACAAAACCCTCTAATTGCGGGCGTAGCCCTCTATATTCCGGTTTCATTTTACTTTTCACCCGATCTGTGTACCGGTGAAATGAAATATTAGCACCACAAGAAACATTAACACCGATTACTTTGTTCACTAATCTACCGCTCATTTATAAATAACACCGGGAAAATACAACACAACCTAAATGACACCAACAGAGACAGCTGAGCTGTCAGTGAAAATTTTTCTCGTACATTTGGCACGAGAAAAAATTTCATCCACGTGAAATCCACAAACTTGACATTTCACTCAAGGTAGTACACAGATCGCGTGAAATGAAATTTTAACTTCCACACAATTTCACGGCTGTTTTCATCGGGGAAAAATTTTGCGGTTTTGTATGGTATTTCACGGCACTTTTCATTCCACACGATCTGAGTACCGGCCTTTAGACGGGAGCACCAGTCAGATCGGAGTTGTGCCAGCGTGGTTCTGGTTGATCTGGGCAGTCAGTTCTCGTTAGGAGAAAGGATTGGTGGCCGATCTTGAAGTACTGAATGGGGATTGAGTCCTGCAATCGATATTTGTACCTCCTTTATGTACCGCTGCCATGACAGGTTGAATCGTCTAATGGTCTCCTTTAATTTCTGTGGACTTCCCTTTCGAGATCCCTCGGACTATGTCTAATGTTATGCGGTGGCGGCGTTTTGTCCATGAAATTGTGATTTGGGTGGTTATTGCCTACTTATCCTACTACTGCTTTTCAAGGAGATTGTTGCGACATATAATGGGAAGCATGCTGGTTTCCTGATGGATGTGAGGCAAGATGACATCACTGTGCGTAGAGCAGAACTGGATATTCTTCCAGTGCATGCCACTTCAGTTTCAGGGTCCATGTAGGTGCTGCATAGTTAGCTTTATAGATAGGGTATCCTTATCCATTCCTCAGGAACTACCGGCGAGCACTTTGAGATTTTTGTTGCAAACCATAGAAGCATGGGCAGATGATGTTGCCGTACCATCCAAGGTGACAGCGAGGATTTTTGGGTGGTTTATAGTGGCGATAGGTTGGTTCACCGCCGATATATCCAGATGCATTTTTAACTCCTTGGTCCAAGAGGTGAACAGATTTGGATTTGGCGCTGAAATCAATAGGTGCTTGTTGACTAAAATGGTGTTGAGTTCAAGATAACCGTTGATCAGCTCGCACATATAAGAGATGTCGTTGCCGGCAGCCAGAATCGCACAGCCATTCGTGTAGGTAATGATCCGGAGTTCATCAGACGGTGTTGGGAGCTGTGATAAGTAGAGGTTAAACAGGGTTGATGATAAGACTCCTCCTTGAGGGTCGCTCTGCTTGATTCTCCTAAGTTTGAACTTTTTGCCCCTAAACTCCGTGAAGAGTGAAGCCGACGATTTAGGAGCTGACATGTGCAGATCCTTATTGAAAAGAAAGTTTTGAGTTCTTCAAGACAGCGGTTGATCAAATCACACATATCTTCGATATCGTTAACTGTAGCTAAAATCGAGCAGCCGTCTGCATAGCTGATGATTCGAAATTCGTCAAGTGGTGTTGGGAGTCCTGATAGATAGAGATTAAACAGGGTGGGTGATAAAACTCCTTGCGGAACGCCTTGCATAATCCTTCTGAGTTTAGACTTCTGCTTCCTGAACTCTGTGAACGAGTGTCTGCCAGCGAGGTAGTTTGCGAGCCACTTGGTAAGTTGGGCAGGAAGCGAAGTACAGCTAATATCAGAAAAAAGGGTCAAATGGTTGACTTTATCAAAGGCTTTCATAAGTCCTTGTACGTGAAGTAATCGGACGATGAGATTCACTTAATGCCCGGTTCACATTATTCCAGTCCAGTAATCCAGTCCAGCAATCCAGTCCAGCACTGGACTGGATCATATCGTCTACATGATTCCAGTCCAGTAGTCCAGCGAGTGTGTTGTTGATTTGGTAACTATAGTGACAATGATTTCTGGCGAGCTGGAATGAAAAAGTAGACCGGCAATCCAGTCACTGGACTGGATTGCTGGATTGGATTGCTATCCAGTGCCGGTTCACATTATTCCAGTAGAAATCCAGCGCTGGACTGGATTGGTTACTGGAATAATGTGAACCGGGCATAATGCTGTTTTTTTTTTTCAGATTTAAGGATAGGATAATCAATCATCCTTTTTTCCAAACTTCTAAAATCACTAACGTCGCTATTGAAATGTTGAGGGTGAACGTTAGATACTCTAGGGCTGGCTTATCAAGGTTTTTGAGTATAATCATCGATATCTCATCGGGACTTAAAGACTTTGGAGCCCTTGGCCTTTTTTATGTCTGCTTCGACTTCAACGGAAGTGAATTGGAGTGTCTGATCAAAGGTGCTGTTCCGGTCCACAAATTTTGCGCTTGAATTTATTTAGTGGCGGGGGTTCGATAAATTGCCTGTTAAAACGGCAAGTGACAGACTAATCGTGGTGTTACCAAATTGGATTGCAGCATTCCCTCGTTGTTTGGTGGGATTGGTGACGGCTCTGACAGCTGACCAGGATCCAGTCTCTTTCTGCCAGTCTTGCTGTAATGTCGAAAAATAAGGCCGAACATCGGAAATTCGCCCTGCCGGAATAAATTTTTTAGCTGCTTATGCTAAGATGTCTGAACTTTTTCTCTGCCACGCGTACATCTGAATGTGTCCGTAGGGCAGTTAAAACAGCATTGAAATTCCTAACGCTGTCCCAATTAGCTTTGTTATGGTTCAGAAACCTGCGGCGGTTGGTGGTGGTTGGACGATAAAGTCTGATGATAATGGGAAGATGGTCAGACGAAATAGTTCAAACGGACTCTAAGTGGACACCGTTGATGAGGCCAGGACTTAATCTTGATATTGATATATCTGGAGAGCTACAGCATGATCCAATCAAGCGGGTCCGAGTGTCTCCGTTTAAAGGACATAAATCCGACTTGTCTAATTGCTCCGCTATAGCAATTGTGGTATTGTAGTCCATTGCAGTTAAGTCGCACAAGCGAGAGGATGTTGTTTATAGGTACAGGAGCACGTGTAAGATTATGCTGCAAACGTATCCTATGATATACTACTTTGCCTTAACCCCTAGTGGGACGTAGCCGGTCAGCTAATCCTGCGCGCCATCGTGCTCTGTTCTGGGGAATGGGGCGCAACTCCCCAAATGACTTACTCAGCGCTTTATACTCTTTTGCCATAGATCGACGCCATGTGATTCTAGGACTCCCTCTTGGTTGGAAATGTAAAGCAATGCAGTTATCATTCTTCCGCAATGTGTGACCTACTCGTATTCATTGCCATTTTCGCGTACGTATAAATTCGTCGATTGACATCTGACCCGTACGCCGACTTTAGCTCTTCATTTGATATTGTTTCGGGCCAAAAAGAATCTTAGAATTCGTCGAAGATATGACAAAACATCCTATGATGAATAGTGTTGTTGTTCATCGGGTTTACTGGGGACAACTATGTGCCCATGTTTTTGTTCGCTGGTGTCGCCAGGTTGGTAGTGTTGGGCGAGGTGGAATATCGTTTTTTGGTTGTTTGTGGGGCATAGCGCGTCAACTATTCGTATGTGGTTTAGTTGACGTTTCGTTAGAATAAACTAGTTTCGGACGATGCATGTTGCTAGCATGTACCTCCTGCTCACTCAGCCGCATACCTGCAACATTGTGGAATGTTAAAGTAATGGGTCTATTAAAAGGAATGGTTGTTGTTGTTGTAGCAACGCCTCCTGGCGTTTAAATGTTTTGGTAACTCTTGGCCAGAACCAGAACTAGAACCAGCTGCCATAGGAGCGAAAAGGAGTGGTCAGCACACTTAAGTGCCTTGTGACGTTAATTGATCTTGTTTTGTCCGCAATTCATGCCATAATCAGCCAATTATCGGTTAGTGCAACCTAACTAACTTTGTGCCTGAAGTCAGGCACTTACCAATGAGTTCAAATACAAGTCTAAATTGAATATGTTCTTTATTCGATAAAACTTTCTTCTTTTATACAACTTTCACTTACATGCTAGACATATTTAACAAAAAAGTGTTTAGGTATTTAAAAAAGTATCAACATATTTCCAAAGAGTAGACATATTGTCCACGAACTATATCTAAATGTATTTCCTTGCACAACAATCGACTTTGACTGGCCGCACATTGCGTCCTGGGCAGAGTGCCCGCACAGAGCGCACATGGCATTGTTTTAAAATGTAATTTTGACAATTGTCACAACGACAATGCCATGAACGCGCTGCACGGGCTGACCTGCCTACGACGCAATGTGCGGCCGGCCTTAAGGTCGACGCGTACTCAAAAGAATATGCTTATGGCATACTTTGTGATGAAAAGAACGTTCTATTCAAATGAGTGCCATGTTTTCTCATCGTTAGTAAAAACCAAACCACTGCTAATCTCATAACACCTCCATTTCAGAATATCGCCCAATTTACGAAACGTAGTCTATTGCAACGCCATCCGTTACGGCACTGAAGAAGAATGGGACTTTGCGTTCGAACGCTACAAAAAATCGACGGTGTCAAGTGAACAAGAGTTGATTTTGTCGGCGCTGGGCTGCAGTCGCGAGTTGTGGATCCTGAACAGATATCTGGAATTGACGTTGGACGAAAAGTCGGGTATTCGCAAGCAGGACTTGCATAAAGTATTTAGCGCCGTGTCGAATAACGTTATAGGACAACCCATTGCCTTTGGCTTCATTCGACGGCATTTCCATCGATTGAAGGAGTAGTAAGTGTTTAAAAGGACTCGGTACATTTTGCAGTTTCTAACTGTAACATTCATTTCAGTATCGGCGAAAATATGTCCAATCTCAATCAGATTATCAAACAGGTGGTGCATCAAATGAACACTGAATTCGAATTGGACGAACTGAAGCGGTTCATTGAGAAGCACTACGGCAATGCTACGCGATCACTTCTTCTTCAGCAGTCTATTGAACGTATTCAGGTCAACATTGATTGGATGAATCGAAATTATGCTTCGATTTTGGAATGGTTGCGAGAGGAAGTCGGGAATGTCTAGGATGCCGCGGGACGCGTTGAACATTCTTCAAATATTTCAAATCCACCAAACAAGACTGCAATTCGAGTATATAAAATACATATGTACATGAAATGTATTAACCCATTCACACTCACACACACACATACACACACATATCAATAATTCGAAAAATTTTATACGTCGAAAAGATATAAAAATAACGTTCCATATCAATATTATTGGCTTTTTTTTTCTTCGAACTAACGGTTTAACTAGGTAGAATGGAAGAATAATCCCAGCTTCCCGAACATCTTATTTCTTGATGATTTTCAATGGATTTGGTGTTTAGAATACCCTTCGATATCTGTGCAGGCGAACTCGAAGTTCCCGAAGTGACCGTGACGACGTGCTTGATGTCGCTCCCACGGCAGCCAGTTCTACGCACCGGAGCGAACCGTTCATCAGCCACGGCCAAGGGCTGTCGAACTTCTTCAACGCCAGTAGACGTTGCTATTACAACAACGACAATGGGTGACTGTACCTCAGGTAGGACATGTGGGCGGGATTTTCGCTCTCTCGTTGCCTCGATTCGTCGTCCACTTCAGCAGCGTCATGGAGGCTTTTCTAGGACTTCCACGCAGTTGCAAAGACGGAGGCTAGTATCAGGGCCGCGTGAAGCTGATGAAACATGTTCAGGTTTGTCATTAGCAGGGCGGGTGAGATCTGGCCTGGTGCTAGGCTGGAAGTGGTAACCACGGATTGAGATTCCATCGCACCCTAGGGCCCGTGCTTGACTGCCTCCGTTACGAACGAAATTTTAAAACATATTCGAGTATGTAACGTGGACCTCCCAACTCATGATTGGAGTATTGTGAAATTTGAGGAATCCGTGAATGACTGCAGATACGCAGTCTTTGTGAAATGAATCATTGGTGCCCCTTGCCAGGTGGAAGGGGGTTATTAGACTCGGCTTTGCCAACATCGAGCTGCGCGTTTATAAAACTGATATTAGGGAGGACAAACAAGGTTGCATCTACCCCCATGAAGGAGGATGCGGTTCCCGTGACGAAGAATCCTCCTTTCGTAGTATCCGAGCCCACCGACGAGGACACGGATGAGGAATGTGTATCCTTGTGCTCTGATTTGGCCGCCTTAAATGACACGTCGAAGCCATCTCTGGCGCATGACATTTCCGACTCCGACATGGAGAGGCACGCGGACGTCACGGTGGTCGAAAGGGTGAGTAATGCTCACTCTCACTAGAGAATGAAGCCCAAAATTCGGAATTGAATCGTTCACGCGCGATAATCATATTAGATCGGATGAATCGCAAAATATTTGTAACTAAATGGAATTATATAAAATTCGGTTCTAAATTGACAAAATTCACTCTTAAGGTTGTTTTTACTCTTGGCGCCCTTTCAGAGTCGGCGCTCCAGACGGCCGTCCGTTTCGCCATAGCCTGGGACCATCAACAAAAAATCGCAATTACAGTTACCACAGATACGGACAAAGGTCGTTGTTCTAGTCAAAATTGGCTTACCTGCGTTTAAATGTCCCTAGCAGGATTTGGAAATTCCATAAACCAATCGGTTTGGTGTTACTACTTTATTAAATACTTTGTTTGCTTAACAAATCTATTATTTTATTAAGCTTCTCATTCTGTCTACTCTCCAGTTCGTCAAGTCGCACCTGTATTCGCTGTTCCATTTGATCGATTTTCGAATCCACGTATTGTGTTATTGTCTGATACATAGCAACGCCATTTTTAATAGATTCCTGCATTTTTGCTGCATTACCATTGTCGCTATCAGTTAATTTTTCCTCCTTCGGGGCTTCTGGCAAACGACCATGATTTTGAGAATCAATTCCACCCGACGAAGCACCGCCAAGTAAGTTGCCATTCATCATGGACATTATCGCCTCAATATTCGGCGATCGTGGACTAGATTTTGAGTTCATATAGGTCCGGAGAAATTCCTTACATTTCTCGGCACCCGGTGTCAAATTCGACTTGGAATGTGAGAGCATATTTTGTACATTCTCGAAATTAATTGATGGGCCAAACATGCTGGTCGAGAGTGCCTTTAAATTTGGTTTAATTGTAATTTGAATGCCGTAGATCCAAAGCGTTGGATCTTTTGGTATGAACTGAAAAAGGAGTGAAGACAATTAGGAAAATAAGATATTGGGTACAAAGTACTAGTTACCTTCGATGTGAGCTCCGAAACCGACGATTCTCTTAGTTCAATATCGTAGCGATAGATTCGACTGTCTTCTATCTCGTCCACCAGATCGCCGTAGTATGTTTTATGATATTCTTCGCATTTACCCAAAAACGTTTCGAGCTTTTGGCAGTCTGTTATAATTGTAAGCGTATCAATGGAGCAGGTTGGCGGAAATTCGAAATGAACACTGCACGGTTGTAGGATTGGAGTTTCAAGTAAAATGGCACGTTCTTCGTCGACAATTTCGTCCAAGGCGGATGGTTGGTAGGTTTCAGTCGTGCTTATACGTTTGGTGATAATGGTATCGTTAATTGATTTCCCATGCGATAGACTCCAGTCGTTGCATGATACTCGACAGTCTGCGGCCATTGTCCGGATCTGTAAAAGATTGAAAGTGTAAGCAAAGCTTGAATTTCCATTTTCAGATACTCATTTGCTGTAGCCCCTAGTTGGGCATAGCGCGTCAACTATTCCATGTGGCTTAACTGACGTTTCATCGGCATAAACTAGTTTCAGACAATGCACGTTGCCAACATGCAACTTCTGCTCCCATTTAGTCGCCGCTTTTTATTACGCCCCGCTTCACAGGGAGAAGACGACACAAACATCCATGGCCTCGAACGCCGTGAACGGGACTTGAAACCGGAACGACCGTCGTCAGACATGAGACTGGCGCGTCTACGCACTGAGCTACCAGTCGCCCCATATAGATTATTTGCCGAAGTACAAATAAAACCTTAATTCGGAAAAGGAAATCCTAGTAAAAAATGTATTGTCTGAATCGCTTCAGATGAGTCCCATCATGACTTATTCCAATTTTTGCCCCAATGGGGTCACAAGTGGTAGCACAGTGCTAGGTAAAATTCGCTATAGAGCAGATCCTAAGAAGAGAGAGATAGAAGAAAGGATAATCAGAATCTAAGAATACTAAATTCCCTGAAGTAATTCCACCTCATTCCGTCTGCTGAAAAGTAAACAGAGAGGTACGTGCCCTCTACTCCGGAACACCGCCCGGTCCATATAGTCCCGAACCAACCTGTTAAATTGTAGTCCGGACCGGATGGCGCAACGGTTAGCACGTTCGCCTTCTACACACTGGGCCCCGGTTCGATTTCTACTAAATGCGGTAGTTTTCGATAAAAAAAAGGCAATTTGCGTGTCGGACTATGAGCCCACTCAGCTGTTAAATGAGTACCCATTTATGGGGTAAATAACTCGGTTGAGCGTGTTGCTGATCACACACCTCTTCACAAGACCGTCACGATCTAGAAAATGAGAGGATGCTGACTCATCTCGAAGCCATGGTTCAAATTGGACTGTTGCGCCAGTTATTTATTTAAATTCTAGATAAACCAAGACACACTCCTAGCAAAGACATGCCCCATTTTCATGATCGCTACCCCAATTTGCTCTCGATCGTGTTTTTCTGCTCTGTACGAAAAAAAACGCAATTATTGAAACGTCAACTCAAATTTCAAGAGGAAACTTAAATCCTTAGTACAGATACAACCAGGATTTTAAACGTTGCAATTATGATTGTGTTATGCCCGGTTCACATTATTACAGTAACCAATCCAGTCCAGTAATCCAGTCCAGCGCTGGATTGCTACTGGAATAATGTGAACCGGCACTGGACAGCAATCGAATCCAGCAATCCAGTCCAGTGACTGGATTGTCAGTCTACTTTTTTATTCCAGCTCGCCCAGAAATCATTGTCACTATAGTTACCGAATCAACAACACACTCGCCTGACTACTGGACTGGAATCATGTAGACGATATGATCCAGTCCAATACTGGACTGGATTGCTGGACTGGATTACTGGACTGGAATAATGTGAACCGGGCATAATTCAGAAATTCAGATTCATAAAAACCGTGAATAGATAAAATTTATGGGGAAAATTTGTATTTCGTCAACGTTGCGTCGAAGTTGCGTCAACACGTTGCGTCAGCGATGCGTAAATGTTGCGTCAATGTGGCCTCAGGGTTGCTTCAACATTGCGTCAGCGTTGCGCCGGCATTGCGTCGGCATCGCGCCAGCGTTGCGTCAATGTTGCGCCAGCGTTGCCTCAATATTGCGTCGAAATTTCGTATCGATATCATAAGTATTCAATGTTACGTTCACCTTGCGTCAATGTTGCATTCACCTCGCGTCAATGTTGCGTCGAAATTTCGTATCGATATCATAAGTATAAATATTGCTTCGATATCGCTTTAATACAGCTTCCATATCGCTTCAATGCAATCCACCCCCACCTGTAGGGTTGGGGATCGTTCCAGGGACGAATAATGTTGATGCGCTTTAAGTCAACTGGACCTGATGGCCGATATACAACATTCATCGGATGTTGTGGCTCAATGGTTAGAAATCATTTTCGAATCCTGTCTGACTCTCATACCCAGCATGTGGATGGAGGTCAATGTAATGTTCATTCCCAAAGTTGGGAAGAGTTCACATTCACACCCAAAGGACCTAAGGCTCATAAGCCTGTTCTCTACACTTCTAATGATGCTAGAGGAATTAATTGATATTCATTTACGCAGCACCATTCTAACACACCTTCTCTCTACTTCGCAGCATGCCTACACCAAGGGCAGGTCAGTGGATACAGCTTTGCACTTAGTCATATAGAAAAATCTCTGCATTACAAGAAGTTTACCTTGATCACCTTCCTGGACATCGAGGGTGCCATTAACAACGTCAAACTAGCAATTACTGATACACTAAAGAGACCCGATGGTGGGGACTCCCACCATACGCAAGTGTGTCTGATCTGTAGAGGTACTCCACAAGGTGGTGTACTCTCACCCCTCCTGTGGAACATCGTGATCAACAGACTGCTTTTAGGACTGGAGAAGGTGGGATGTAAAGTGACTGCCTATGCGAATGACGTTTCTATTGCCATCTCCGGTAAGTTCCCAGGGACTGCACTCTCTTTACTTACTAAGTGGGCCAGGAAATACGGCCTTAGTATTAATCCTGAGAAAACAAAACTTGTACTATGTACACTGAAAAATATCATCCCCCAGTGGAGCCTCCTACCTTGGAGCAGCACTCTACTACTGCAGATAGGATATAGGTAAGTTTGCAGCCTAGGGTGCTGCACTGGCTCTATGTGTCGGTCCTGCGGCCTATACTCTTATAAGGCATTGTTGTATGGTGGATCGCCCTTCACACAGAAGCCAATCGTAAATTGTTGGGCCGGGTACGGAGGGCGGCCTGCTTGACAATCTGCGGAGCTCTTCAATCGACTCTATCTGCAGCGTTAGATATAATGCTTGGTAAACTTCCTCTAGATATTCTACGGGAGCAAATGGCGGCAAACTCAGCCATACGTATTCAGGAAACCAGTACCTGGTTCACTTTGAGTATCAGGACGCCACAATTCCCAATAATTAAGATATCCCGAAATCGGGAGACTACACGATACCGAAGTACTATTTCGGTAATGACTATGCAACCCTTGGTCAATGGGATTTAGGGGCAAGACTTCCATATCTGAGGCGCCAAATTTAATCGGCGGTTTATTCACGCTAAATGTCAAATACAAGTGGCCTGAAAATTTGAAAAATTAAATGATGATGTATCATAGTAGGTTGTTAACTATCTAAAGCGGAAATTTATTCTATATACAATTCTAGCACCGGATTTCCTCATTCATACAAAAGTTCCAACTTTAAAGGTAAATATCTCCTAAACGGTTATGAATTCGCGGAAAAGGACTTCAGATTCGTCCATTTCAGACCAAATTCGATTGAAACCTATCATTAAAAGAGACCGATGCAAGTGTGGGCGCCGGAGTATACTCCGAGGAGCTCAACTACTCGTTTCAACTTCCAAGCTATTGCAGCGTTTTCCAGGCGGAGGTTTATGCGATAAAAGAGGCTGCGATGTCGTCATGTCTCGCCACAACAACTAAAGGCGACATCACTATTTTCACAGAGAGCCAAACTGTAGTTAGAATACTTGAGTCTACGCTGATGGTGTCTAAGTGTCACCATACACTGTTGAACTCGAACATGATACAAGTGGACCAATTTTATTCAGGTTTATGTGAATTGTGGGTGTGTGTCTTGAGCTATTCAGAGGATATTTGTACCAGGTTCGTATTCGCGTTCGAGTTGGACAGTGTATGGTGGCACTTAAGTTGTTGCTGAATGTCGAGCATACCTTATGGAAACTAGTAGCTATTTCAATATTACATTGTGCTGGATACCTGGCGACAGTGGCTTTGCCAGGAATTGCAAACATGAAACTGACTGCAACAGCTAAATGGAGAATCGTTTGGCACGCCGCTTATGAGGTAGTTACGGGACACCCTGTAAATTGAGTATAATGATTGAAACGGAATTATTATATACGTTGCCGTTGTCTTATTATAAAGAATTTACTATAATTGCTTTTTGGCATCATACCAGTTATTTGCGGGTTC
The DNA here is from genome assembly GCA_964017055.1 of Chloromyia formosa. Classification (NCBI taxonomy): domain Eukaryota; kingdom Metazoa; phylum Arthropoda; class Insecta; order Diptera; family Stratiomyidae; genus Chloromyia; species Chloromyia formosa. The sequence goes on along the minus strand of OZ024813.1, from coordinate 29,029,347 downwards.
GAATCCCGCCATAGTCATGGATGCTTGAGTTGTCTCCCCCGCGTGAATCAGTGCGGAAAAATAAACCACAACTTCCACCGATTTGCAGTAGGTATGCAGCTATAAATAAATGGGCAGGATGTGTATGCCAGCAACAGGCATCACCCGAAACCTTTTATAAGCTAACGAAACGTCAACCAAGCCTCTTGGGAATAGTTAAAGCGCTGTGCCCCATTACTGGTTATAACAAATGGTATATACATAACTACTTTTTCTCACCAGTTACGACGCCTTCCGATGTTTTCTTATCAGCACTGTTGTCGCTGGAATTCGATCAAAACAAACAACTGTCAAAATGTCAACAACAAAGTCGATTTTTCCCCCATCTAAATACCCAACTGCCCTCTACAATTCTGAATTTCTGGCTCTAGCCTCGGATTCTCGTATAGCAAAAAGTTCCTCAATTTCAGTTAAAAAACATTTCGCTAGACGTCGCTGAACTCACAAAAGAGCCATATTACGTACGAACAACCTTGTCACTACCAGAGGTCAAATCTCTTGCGCGAATTCCTGGCCGGGTGAAAAATTTGTTATTTCCCTGGAAGCACTCCGTGTTCCGTGTTTGGCAGTAAGGTGTGTGTTAAAGGAGTTTGTTCTTAAGTTGAAACTCGACTTTTCATCCCAAATTCCTTTCATAGATTCTACGAAAAGTTTGGAAAATGGCCGGAAAATATAAAATCGTTATGGTCCGTCACGGCGAGTCGGAATGGAATCAAAAGAATTTATTCTGCGGCTGGTTCGATGCCAATTTGAGTGATAAGGGTGAGTGGAGTTTGTTGTGTACTTCGGAAAGTTGGACTGTACTCGGGTGATAATTTTAAATTTATTTTTTTTAGGCAAGGAAGAAGCCCTGGCCGCTGGTAAGGCCGTCAAGGATGCAGGACTTAAGTTCGATGTTGCCCACACGTCGGTGCTCACACGGGCTCAAGTCACCCTGAACAGTATTCTGGAACAGTCCGGACAAACTGGCATTCCTATTGAGAAGACGTGGCGATTGAATGAACGGCACTACGGTGGATTGACCGGTCTGAATAAGGCCGAGACGGCTGCCAAGTACGGTGAAGAGCAGGTGGGTTGTGGGTGTGTCAATTCGGTTGATGGTCATCTTTAAGGACATTTAGTAGGTATTCTGTTTTGTTAATGACCATTGAGAGGGATTTAGGGAGACGACATCAGCATAAAATAAACTAAATTCACTGAAATAATTCCACCACATACAAACTAGTAAAAAGTAAACAGGGACACACGCCCTCTACTTTGCAACACCCGCCCAATTCACATAGTCGCACCATGAGATGCCAAACTCACATTCTACTTCCCCCCTTGTGCAAAATTGATTCATTTCTCCCGCCCAATTTTATTTCCTTTTAATCTCTTCTGAGGTAACGCGGAGCCATCAGCGCGCTTCGGCTTCGTTTTAATGGCACTTGTACAGAAGCTGTGAAGATGAGAGTGCTTCTTATATGCTCTATGACTGTCCTGCCTTAGCTAGAATGAGGATACGGTTGGTTCAACAGATAATACTAACCATTTGCTCTAATCCCTAGTGGGGCGTAAGCGCGTCAACTCGTCCTAAGCGGCCCAGTTGACATTTCGTTAGCATATAGCTAGTTTCGGATGTTGCTAACATACACCTCCTGCGAAATTTAGCCGCATTCTGCGACAGGTTCGCTCCTATGGCGGCCGGCTCTAACACCCGTTCATCAAAAACAGCCAAGAGCTGCAAAAACCCTACAACGTGGCTGTGACTTATCGCTACGGCCCACACAACGGGGGGAAGATACAAATATCCATGGGAACGACGGAATTGGAACCCGCGACAACCGTTATGATGATACATCAAACTGACGCATCAACGCACTGAGCTACCAGACTCCCAATTGTAATCTATGTGTGTTCTGGAAAATCATTAAACCTCCAGACCCATCTACATGTGTTGGTCAAATCTCGGAGCACGGAAGAACTGTTTACTGTAATACTAGAGGCTTGTGATTATTCGATCGATATGTGATCCATGGCCACGTGCTTACTACTCATTTGCCCTAACCCCTAGTAGGACATAGCGCGTCAACAATTCCATGTGGCTTAGCTGACGTTTCGTTGGCATAAACTAGTTTCGGAGAATGCAGTTGCCAGCATGCACCTCCTGCTCCCATTTAGGTGCCTACCTCCGTCAAGTCCGGGAATGTGGCTTATTAGCACACCTCGCACCACAGGGGAAAGACAACACGAACATCCATGGCCACGGACGCTATGGACTGTACTTGAACCCGTAACGAATTGAGAATGACGCCTCTACGCATTGAGTTGTTCGTCGTAGAACACCCCGAAGCTACAACTTGAGTGCATCATTCATCATAACAGAAAAAATAACTTTCAACTTCTTTCCTTTGTAGGTCCAAATCTGGCGGCGCAGCTTCGACGTGCCTCCACCACCAATGGAGCCCAGCCACGCCTACTACGACGCCATCGTCAAAGATCCCCGCTATGCCAGCGACCCTAAGCCCGAGGAGTTCCCAATGTTTGAGTCATTGAAACTCACCATTGAACGTACATTGCCATACTGGAACAACGTGATCATTCCCCAAATGAAGGCGGGCAAGAAAATTATCATTGCGGCTCACGGCAACAGCTTGCGAGGCATCGTCAAGCATTTAGACAGTAAGTTTGCCCAGGCGAGACTTTCTTCTAGTCGTATTATGACTGTAGACTCGAATCGACAGCCGAGCGCAAGGTCGAAATTTGCCGATTCGATTCGACAATCATAAAACCCGTAATTGTTGAATTTTCACTTTACATTTTTTGAATTTTGTGTAGATATGTCCGACGATGCTATCATGCAATTGAATTTGCCCACCGGTATTCCATTCGTCTATGAATTGGATGAAAATTTCAAACCGGTCGTCTCCATGAAATTCCTGGGCGACGAAGAGACCGTTCGAAAGGCCATGGAGGCTGTTGCTGCACAAGGAAAGGCCAAGTAAATTGGTCTCCTGCAAGTGTTCAAAGTTCAAACAGAATTACAACACGCACTTTAGCTTAAGGGAAAAGTGCGTGAATAAAAGTTGAGATGTAAAAATAATTGAGAAGCACGCGTGTGTGTCGTGCAGAGCAAATTTAATGATAATTTTAATTTATTGTAATGTAATGGAAAATATTGAAAATACCGAGAGATTTAAACATGACATAAAATGTCGGTTGATAGTAATAAAAGGAAACTGTTGACAAACTGTTCTGATATTTTCCTTTAGCCGGAGTTTTTGTTTGATTCTTAAGGATTTTTATAATATTATAGGATTCGCACTTTCGGCTAAAACACTTGATATAGACAGATCACTGTCATTTGTATGTAACAAATAGGGGCTTCTTGAGGTCAATTGTTTTGACCACAAGTGTGAACCTTATATTAAGCTCAATATAGACGATTGAACCGTTCGTGGTCATCTCAGAACCACGCCAATTCCGTGCAACGGTGGAAATGAGATTTTTTTCCGCACGTTCTAATAAATTTAAGAAATTGACGTGGCTCAGTGCTGGTCACGAGCGAGCTTTATTCGTGACGCCACAAATGAAACAAATCATTTTCGAATACTAAATATTCAGTTCTATTATTCAGGGACTCGGAGTGCTCCACGATTGATGAAACCACTTCACCGCTCCGGATTAAAATTTCCCGCTCCACTTCCACTCCATATAACAAACAGTCTGATGGTTTTTTTTAGAGCTTGCTTCCATCGAAAATGAGTATGCACCTCAATATCGTTCGATTGGTAGTTTATGATGCAATAAAAGTAATAAAGTCAGATTTAATCCAACATAATGGATATATAAAAGTAGAGTCAAGTGGACTCGTAACTCGCGCGATGCCATATTGTTGGTTGAAAAACCAAGTGATCTGCCATATACATATGTAAAAAGTGTTTTTCAAGAGCGACAAATTTTTTTTCTTTTGAATAATATCGACAGGAATCATATTTGTGTCAAAAATCTTAATTCATTAATACTGGTACTAACCTTTTCGTGCGAAAATCTGCACTTATCTCTCCTACGAAAAACATTGGAAGCTGGCACACAGCACATGTTCGGCGCTATACACGACACTTGAACTTCCCCTTCTCACTCAAAAGAGAGCGATCATTACTATAATGACCGGTTTTCATGTGAAATAATTGTTTACGCTTGGAAATTGCTTACAACGGTATGGAAAATTTTTCCTATGTGCGGTTTCGGTTTATTTTTGTAACAACGCCTGCTGGCGTTGAAGGGATTTGGCGGTAATAAAATACATACGAGTATGACATCCTGTTGTTGTTGTTCTAGCAACGCCTGCTGGCGTTGAGGGGGTTTGGCAGCTCTTGGCCGTTGCTGGTGAATGGGTCGCTCCGGTGCGTAGAACCGGCTGCCATGGAAGCGTGTATGACATCCTCGGCTGTTTTTGTTAGTCCAATATTGGACCACTCTTTTGAAAATGTCGGGCTTTATCTCATCAATAACGCACTAAAGATTGGTTTTCAGGCTTACGTTTTTTTGCGGCTTATCATGATTCTTTTGTGAATCTTGTGTCAGAACAGGGCTAGAAGTTAAATCAAAATGATAACACTACCATTATTTACTTAATATAAAGATAGCTTGATAGATCTATCCAGTGAATCAGCCGGCATGCTCCCCTCTCCTTCTCCCTCACATGGTGCTGAAACGATATTTTAAGAAACTTATAAGCAACAGGCTTAGTGAGTTTGATACGCACACACACATGCAAACTTCTAGTGGACAGGCAAGGGAAATAGCGCACCAAGGGCAGCCAAAACATGGCACAGTTTGAGCAAGGAGCGCGGAACAGCATGCATAAGTCGCACCCATGGTTAGGGACCCAACGACTAAGCCATGCACCGAATACAACTCCCAAGGAGGACGGAACAGCATGCATACGACGCACCCATGGTTAGGGACAAAACGTCTATGCCATGCACCGAATAATACTCCACAAACACCCTGGAACAGCACTATGTCCTTCTAATGTAAATAATCACTACTATACCTATACAATACAGGCGACTAATAATTACGTACTACACTCACCAAAAATGCAAGCACTTGACTCACTACACTACACTCCACTGTGATCAAAGACTGACTGACCACAGGCTTCAATTTGAAATGGTAAGAAGTGGTAATCCTTCTTGGCTTATTTTGGCACTGGGTTGCCGGCTTACCTTTTTTACTCTGACACTTGTTTTTAGTTTTTGTTCCGTTTTCCAAATAAACGAAAGCCTCTACACTAAACATAATAAAGCATTTTATATAGCAAGTTTTCATCAACATTGGCGCGATCTAAGGCCGTGTGCTCTCGGTCACGTCTACGATGCTACATCTAGACAAACGGAGGTTAGATCCTCGGCGCGAACAAAAACTGATGATGTTGACGCGCCCATGCCCCTGGAGGGGTCAAGGCAATTAAGAACATGAGTTGTATGAACTGTAACGATGAGCTGGAAGTTTCGAAAATCGTCAAACTACAAAGTCTTCAATGGGCAGGGCATGTACATCGAATGAACGATGTTCGTATGCCTAAACAAGTAATGAATGGACGACGAGTCGACGGAGTAAGACTGTCAAGAAGACCGAGAGCTCGTCGGGAGAGCTCAGTATATGTTGGCGTCGAGCAAATACTGGGCTACCAAGATTGGAGGACGCGAATACGTTACCGAGATAATTTGAGGACAACGATCCAGCCGACCAGAGCCCGACGTCGGACTGTTGCGCCACGATGATGATAATTAAGAACATTACATAATAAAAATGTACTGTTGATAATTTACCAAAGAGAAACAAACCATAAAAAAAAAGTAACAAAGCGGTTTGAAAGTTATGCCCATTTAATCATCTCAAAAACTTCCCTTATATGAAAACTATCAAATAAAAAAATTGGAGCGGAGCGGTTTATGAAAAAAAAACTCAAATTCAACAGGTGATACTCTCACTTGTTGAATTTGAGTTTGTTTCTCCTAGTGTAAACCATTAAGAGAAACAATGAATTTGATATATAGCATCGTATCATATGTATCGTGAACTGGAGCGAAAATTTTAAGTGCGCCAGCAACAGAATAATAGACTGTCCGGATTTTTTTGTTGTTGTAGTAGCAGTGCATTGAAGGGTAAATGAGCCGCTCCAGTGCGTAGAACCTGCTGCCGTAGGAACGGGATCTGAGAATTTTTCCGCATACAAGATTGTTTATGGGTATGGCTCTATGATGGTAGAATATTCTCCAAGTGCGCCACGGACGCTTAAACCATTAAGAGTATAAATGTGCGTAAAACCGAAGAGAACGTAGATGATACGCTAGCATCCTACTAAACTGGAGCGATAATTTTAAGTACACCAAAACAGAATAATAGACTCAGTTTTTTCCTTTATTTTTTAACCCCGATTCGAAGTCGGTGATCCCCAATGCCATTTAGTTGTTGTTGTTGTAGCAATGGTCAGAAGTTCGTTGTGTGAGTGTGTTACATGTTGTGTTGTTCGTCGTCTTCCTCGGTGTTAGGAAGGTAGCTGCCTCTACGGGGTTCTCCCACAGCGATCTGGGGGTCAGGTGTGTGGGTGCAGCTGGGCATCTGAAAATGTGGTCTACATCATGAGGTGTACCATTGCAGGCGGGGCATGTGTTCGTAACATCCCGATCAATGCGAGACAGGTAGGAGTTTAGACGCGAACACCAACCCGACCTAAGTTGGGCAAGTGTCGTCCTCGTTGCTCTCGAAAGCGTTCTCTCGTCTGGAGAGATGGCTGGTGGTTGTGTCGAGAGGACTTTGTTTGCACCTAGTCTCGCAATTGATGCTTGTACTTCCTAGTGGTGTATTGCTGCGATGGCTGTTCTGTATGCGTTGTTGTCGAAGGGGTCCCTTTTGTACCTCTGGGCGTCTCTTTCGAGGTCCCTCAAATCACGCCTGACATGCCTTGGTGGCGGCGTCTTGTCCATGAGGCCAGAATTGGGGTGCTCCTCACGATAACAACCCACCAGGTACTGTTTTGCAAGAAGTTTGTTGTGGTCCCTTAGAGACATCGTCCTCGTTTCCTGATGTAGATGGTCCTGGGAAGACATCAGGAGACAGCCAGTTACAGTACGGAGGGCGGCATTTTGGCAGGCCTGGATGTTATTCCATTGTGTGTCACAGAGATTCTGTGACCACACTGGAGCCGCATAGTTGGCTATAGACCTTCCGACTGCTTTGTATGTGACCAGTAGGGTCTCTTTATCCTTGCCCCAGGTGCTACCGGCCAAGGCTTTAAGGATCTTGTTCCTTCCGCGCATCCTGTTACACACTGTTGAAGCATGGGGGGATGACGTGGCCATACTGTCCAGGGTTACTCCTAGGATTTTAGGATGGTTCACGGTCGGAATAAGTTGGTTACCAATCGAGATCTCAAATTGCATCTTGACTTCCTTCGTCCAGGTGGTGAATAATGTTGCCGAGGATTTGGGCGCGGATACGATTAAATGCTTGCCCGTGAAGGAGTTAAGCTGTTCCAGGTAAGCATTTATTCGCTCGCACATTTCCGTGATGTCGCTCCCTGTTGCCAGGGTGGAGCAGTCGTCTGCATAGGAGATAATTTCGATTCCTTGAGGTGGGGTTGGAATTCCAGATCGGTAAAGGTTGAACAAGGAGGGAGACAAAACTCCTCCTTGTGGCACACCTTGTGTGATCTTCCTTAGCTTCGATTTTTTGCTCCTGAATTCGGTATAGGACTGCCTGCCCGCGAGGTAGTTGGCAATCCATTTAGTTCGAGCCAGCCAGATCGGACTACTATTTCCCATGAAAACGGGGTCTCCAATCTGGGATGGACGACCCCCATTTTTTTGCCTTTTTTGACCCCAGATTCTGAGTCAGCGACCCCCCAATGCCCTTTAGTTCGAGCCAGCCCGATCGAAACACTATTTCCCATGAAAACGGGGCTGCCAGTCTGGGGTGTGCTCTTTTGACTCTTTTTGAACAAATTGGACGACTCGATTTTGTATCGTTCGTCTGTCTGCATTACAGTAGCTGGAAATTTGAGTTTGCTTACACTGTAGCTGTAGTGGAAGTAGAAGCTATGGGCTTTAGTTTGGTTTCATCTAAAGTTGAGCTTGAGGTGATGATACGTAAGACGAATACTTTTGTTTTAGAATGTTGGGGTTGTTTTCTGTATTTGGAGAAACTTGGATGTGCGGTGTGACGTAAGTAAATGATTTTTGATATGCTTGCAGTCATCATGGGTTGTTGTGTATATATATGGGAGTATACACAATGCGTGCATTGCATACTGCATAGAGATGATTATGAATGGATTTAGATGGGATTGCTTTGGCAGATAGATGGTGGTTTTAGTTTTAGATAGATAATGGGCTGGGATGTGAGTGACTGAATGTATTGTAGTATTTTACATTATATGTAATGAGAAATGAGTGTGGATTGGTTATGCGTTGGGTAGTATTTATGCGATGGGCTAGTTTGGGAATTAATTTTACAGTGTGTCATTCTTAAATTGAACGACTCGGAGGCTATTCCGCTGTGCCGAATCTTTCGCTCATTCTGTTCAGTCGCTCAAAATGAACGACTCGTTACTGTGCACTAGTGTGCACTCATGGTGCAAGATTCGCCAAGTGTGCCATGGACTCGGAAATCAGAGCAAATACAATATATTGTGCTTAAATTTTAATTTGTGAAGAAAGTGCTGCTCCCAGTGGGACTTTGTTTGTCTTTATAAAAAAAAAGTAAATGATCATTCATAAGAATGAGTTATCAGTGAATCAGTAGGAAGAAAACCAGTTTTGATTTTTTTAGTGGTTGTTTAAAAGACTAACACAACTATAAACATAGATGCATTTGCTATACTCTGGTCTTTTCTATAATAATTCAATGAACACATGCGCCCTTCTGGAAATGACACCCGGTGCGACTGCTCCGCTTGTCTATGAAAACGCTGGCCCTGTTTACAAAATTACGAGACAAAAAACAACACTTGATGGTTGACTATATTTTTTAATTTCTTAAGCGATTTCTACCATTTTTTGTACAGTTTTGTTCATTCAAGTTTGTTTTATTTTTTTAGACTAAATTTTTATAAATTTTAATAATTCTTAAATTCATACATTGCCGTAGTAGTGACAATTTCCTGGCAAAGATTCATATGCTAATAACAATCGTTCGTTTTGCATGTATGCAAAACTCCGTACAAATAAAAAAAGTAAACTATGAATATAAAAAGTAATTAAAAAAAAAATGCAATGACAGTGGGTGGAAAAGGAAGATGAAAAGGTATGGGAAAAATAAAGAGTCAAAGTGACGACTCAACGACTCACCACCACATGAATCAGCATCAGCCGTGTTGAGAAAAAAAAACCGAGCAACTATAGTTAAGACGATTCGATGGCCAAGGTTGTGTAGAAATTTCCATTTAGAAAAAAGTGCATGTGAAATATATTTGGTTACTGTTACGAAAAATGTACACACCTTGTAGCAGCCATGAGCAAAAGAAACAGTCAATTCAGCAAAAGAAGAAGGACGGGGTGAAAAATTCCAACTAAGAATATTCATGTAAACTTTTCTACAAACTAAAAACAGCCGAAGAACCGAGAAAACTAATTTTCTCCGAAGTATAAATAAATAAACGTATTGCTCAGCGTAAGTCAAGCAATTCGCGTGATGAAATCAATGACTCAGCCAGCCAGCTTTGATAAGATATTTGCGAACGGTATTTTCCGTGTGAGAGCTGGTCGCGGGCGCGCCGCTCAATAGCACAGTCTTCAAAGTGATGTAAACGGTCGGCGGCAAATTCAGCGTCGAGCACAATTTCTTCTCGTTACTCGACAGCAGACTCTCCCCGGGCTGGAGGTGGTGTTGTTGATTCGATTGTTGTGGTGGCTGCGTCTGCAATTGGCTCTTGGTCGGGCTGTTGTTGTTGCTGCTGCTGCTGTTTTGGTTTATTGGTGGCTCTTGTTTGCTTACGCCTGCCACGACATTTCTTTGATTTAACGGCTGCTGTTGCACTGCTGCTGCTGCATGGCTGTTGCTGATGTTGGCCTGAGCCGTTGTTGTCGGCGTCATCAAAGTCGTCAACTGACTCGATTGACCCGACGAGCCCCGATAGCTATCCGAGTAGCATTTGTTGGGCAATGATGCGTCGGAGTAAGGCTGGTCGACGGTGCGGTGCATGGGACTTGGCCCGATGGAATTTGAACTTGTTTCGCCGCTTGCGTTTGCGAGCTCCCTGGAAAAAGTACACACACAAAAAAATGAGCACATCCAGCTGTTTATGGCTCGAGAGCGAGCGAGTGATGGGACGAAAATACTTACGCCGCCTTTTTGTTGCTTTGCTGCGAGTTCGAAGACAATCCGAGCCGGTTTCCAGCCGATTGCTGCTCCTGTTAAACATTTTCGAATACAGCCAGTGATTTGTTGACCATTCGACTCAATTATACACTTTAGCTATGTATGTATTGATATATCGCCAAAATACCAAGTCAAAGGCATCGAAATTGAAAAGAGAGATACACAAGAGAGTGAAGAGTTACGAGATTAATGTTGTTGCGTGCATTTCAAGTGAACGAATAAAAAAAAACAAGAAGAGACAAACTCAACGGTTTTACAAATCGCACGACCAATTTCAGTACATATATACTAAAAAAAATTTACTTGGAACTTGCAACGGGTTCGAAAAGGATGTTTTCTTGATCATTTTTTTGTTTACTTTGTTATTTTAGCGATATATGCAAGAACTGGTGTACAATTGAAAAAATACACAAATGCATCCACTCGCTTCCAAACCAAATGACCGTTATTCATGGTTATTTGAAATGGAGGGAAGGAGTCATCAACCACACACACACACACACACACACTGACCACAATACTTACGGTTCTTCCATGTCCATACGGGCCGGTATTTCTGTGGGGTGCGACGGCAGCATGTTGCTCGAAATGAACACACTCGTCGATTCGGGTCAGACCATTCGAACGATAACGATACAATTCGGACAATCGAATCCTGAGCTCACGCTCACGTTCAATGGAATTCAACAGACGCTCGTACTCGTACGATGTGTAGAATTGAGCGAATACACGAAATCTATCACGAAAGTCGCGTTGTTCGCGCGTCAAATGAAGCGCTTTGTGTGTACCGCGAAAGAAGTTGCCCGCGAGTTGATAGTCGCGCACGAGGCGCTTACGACGGGCCCGCTCACGCAAGCGTCGCGTGTAAATATCAACCTGGAAATGGAAAGAAAAGTTATCGTAATTCAATTAAATGATACAGCAGTATGTTCCTCAATTTAGGCGAATTGGGAAGAAAGTGGTCGCGGCTCATCGGAAAGCCTTAATAAGTAATTGTCGTCGCAGCAACTATTACTCCAAACAGTTTTATAGAAAGACGAATCAAATTTTGATACTGCCTAAGGCGGCAGCGTGAAGACTTGTTTGCCAAGGTAGCTTTGTTTCGGCTGCCGCATGTTTAAAACTCAGACCATCGGGAACATCCAAATAAAAGTTCTTCCTAAAAAAAATAACGGATCTTTTCAATTACATGTCGATGGATCATCGAAACGACAGTTTCGTGTAACTGACTGATTACAGATATTCCGTTTAGTTTCCGAGTTATTGCTATTTAACTGCGACGTGTCGTTATAAAGTCGCCCCATTTCATCGGCAAGAATATCTACTGGGCTCATCCCTTCCAGAGATAGTCGTCTCGTTACATGTTTTACTATAGGCGCAAGCGACGGTAAATTGAGTTTATTTGAGTCTCGCATTATATTCCTAAAGAAACGCTCCCGACTAAACAAGGCGCACACACTTTCCCTCTCGCATTGATGATGATGATCGGAGAATGAAGGAACTAATCTTTGAGATTCATAAGCAGGTAACGGGCGACCGGTAGCACAGTGTGTTGAGGCATCAGTCTCATGTTTGACTACCGGCGTTTCGGGTTCGTATCCCGTCCACGACGACGTTCGTGGCCATGGATGTGCAGGAGGTGCATGCTGGCAACTGCATTCTCCGAAACCAGTTTATGCCAAGGAAACGTTAACTGGGTCACATGGAACAGTTGACACGCTATGCCCCGCAAGGTGTTAGGGCAATTGAGTATAAGCAGGTAACCGAGCACAGGAAATTAAAATGGAGCACACCCTTGAACAGCTGCAATGGAACAACAGGAGTAAATAAGCTATAGTCCACCGTCCGAGCCCTTATTTACCAACCAAAGCAGAAAGGGAATGGTGCCATCACGTCGATTTTTACCATGTCAGAAAATATTCAACAAAGTTCGATTAAATTTTGTGTTAGAAATGATATTTCTGCTGCGGAAACGCTCAGAATGTTACAAAAAGCCTTCGATGAACAGGCTATGTCTTAAACACAAGTATACGAATGGCATAAAATGTTCAAAGAGGGCCGTGAAGGCGAACCACATCAAAGACGGCCAAGAATATCAACTGACGAACAGCACGTCGCGAAAATTAAGGAATTGGTGCTCCAAAATCGTCGATTGACAACTAGAGAGCTTGCTGATATCGTTGGCATTTCAAATGGATCAGTCAACACCATTTTGAAGAAAGTTTTGTGCCTCAAAAAAGTCAAATCTCGTTTGGTTCCAAAACCCTTAATTTTCTGGAAAAACAGCGTCGCATTGATGTGTGTGAAACAATGCTTTCTGACTATCAGGACATGATAAAACGCATTATTAAGGGCGATGAAACTTGGATTTATGCTTACGACCCCGAAACAACCGATCCATCAAGTGAATATCGTGCCAAAGGTGAGCCGAGACCGAAAAAATCACGCCAAAGTCGCTCAAAAATTAAGGTCATGTTGACGGTTTTCTTCGATTATCGTGGTGTTGTGCATTACGAATTCCTTTCACTGGGCCAAACTGTCAACAAGGAATATTATTTGAGTGTTATGCGTCATTTGCGTGAAGCTGTTCGCCTCAACAGGCAAGATTTGTGGAAAGAAAACTCTTGGGTTTTGCACCATGACAACGCAACATCTCACACTGCACTCGTTATTCGTGACCATTTCTCCAAACTACGTCAATTTTATGGGAACTTTGGAAATGAGGAGAATTTCTTCCCGCACGTTTCAATGAAAATAACGTGGTTCGGTGGTTGTCGCGAACAGGAATCAATGACTAGCTTGTTCCACGTTAACAGGAGTATCGGAACTTGGCCTACGGCTGCCCTTGAGGTGCATCTCGATTTAGCACCACTGCACGGACGGAGGCGAAAAACCCATTGAGATTCTTTCAACATGTCAAGTAGATACAAGGACAAATAGACACTCAGTATGTCACACGACTTTAGTCATTCATCATCATCATGATCGTGGCGCAACAGGCGGACGTTGGGATCTGGCCGCCTGGATCGTTGTCCTCAAATTATCTCGGTCACGTGATCGCGTCCTCCAATCTTGGTAGGCCAATAGTTGCTCGGCGTCAACATATATTGAGCTCTCCCAACGAGCTCTCGGTCTTCCTGACAGGCATGCGAACATCGTTCATTCGTTGTACATGCCCTGCCCTTTGAAGACGTTGTAGTTTGACGATTTTCGAAACTTCCAGCTCATCGTACAGTTCCTACAATTCATGGTTCTACCGGATGTGCCATTCATCTCGGTCGTAAACTGCTCCGAAAATTCGGCGAAGGACTTTCCGTTCGAATGTGTTTAGCATGTTTTCCCAGGCTTGGATTAGGGTCCAGTTTACGCATCCATAGCATAGTACTGGTCGTATGATGGTTTTGTATACGCGGAGCTTCGTGTTTCCGTGACCGAGATGAAAGTGCTAGGTGTATCCGTCGCTTGATTTCGTCAGTTTCGTTGGCATCCTTTGACAGGTTGCTACCCAGATATGTGAAGTCGTCTACGAATTCGATGCTGAGGTCATTCATCCATCTAAATACGAACCCTGTCAAGATTGGAAACTGGAGGGAATGGCAGTGTAGACCTTCCGGAACACCTAAACGTCATGTCTGATTAAATGTCATCAGCTAACGAACATGCGTCATGACAAACTTGCTCTTCTTTTCAGCATTTATCATTAACCCTGTTGAAGTAGCAACAAATGCTCTTCGGAGGTGCTCGTGGCCAGCAACAAATCGAGGTAAACGAACGCCTGGTTGTACAATGGCGCTGAAATACGCGATCCATTATGCCGGGGACACACCTATCCGATCATACAGTCGGACGAGTATATGAGAGGGAAATTATATGGGATTTCGAACGCGTTGTGGCCCGGGCTTTAGTTCACACTTTTCTGATACGCGTCCAATCATACTCCGTTCGAAACCCAATACCATTTCCTTCTCATACACTAGTTCGACTGCATGATCGGATAGGTGTGGCCCGGACTTTAGGCGTGCGTCATTTGTGGTGCATGATGACAAGCTGATATAACGGCTTGCCGGGGACATCCTTTGGAAGTTTCATCGAGTCTATACTCGATATAAACTCTGCCTTGAAGAGGCGGCTCAAAATCCTACCGATAAACGCAAAGAATAAACATCCTTAAAAAAGTCACCTTGTTGCCCAAGCCAACTGTTGGTTGCAATGGTGACCACGAGCTCCGTGATTCTTGAATCATCATCATTATCGTGGCGCAACAGCCCGACGTTGTTGGTCCGTCCAATCCCAGGTTTTTCCAGATTTCTTGACATGGAGTAGTTTAGACCCTATTCAGGGGTGCCTGGGTGATAGCTGCTTCAGGTGGTTCATAACGTGCGAGAGTTCACATAACTATGTTGCAGTTCTGACTACGTGATTCATTCCAACCTAATGACCTGAGACGCTTAGGCGTAACTCAGCCAGCCAGGCTACAGCAATCATTCCCTCCTCCTTTCAAAACCATGGCTTGGGACAGACTTCGGCGGAGTTGGGATTCCCACATACTAAGCTTTGGGGCGACCGGTAGGGGGCTCAGTGCGTAGAGGCGTCAGCCTCATGTCTAACTACGTTCGTTACGGGTTCAAGCCCCGTCCACGGCATTCGTGGCCATGGATGTTTGTGTTGTCTTCCGCCTGCGATGCGGGGTGTGATAATAAGCCACATCTCCCCAATTGCCGCAAGTAGGCGGCTAAATGGGAGCAGGTGGTCACAACGTGCATCATCCGAAACTGGATTATGCCAACGAAACGTGAGCTAAGCCACATTGAATAGTTGACGCACTATGCCCCACTAAGGGGTTAGGGCAAATGAGTAGACAATAAGTTTTGACTGAGAGTCGGCATTATCAAAGAACTCTGTTTCGGACGGTCCACGAAATATGACGTTTGCGAAAATTTTCTCTTTAGAAAAATGGCAAGTGCCATTAACCATTAACGCCACTCTACGATCCTGGGGCGACTTCCATATCTGAGGCGCCAAATTTTAATGATGGGCTTCAATCGAATTTGGTCTGAAATGGACGAATATGAAGTCCTTTTCCGCGAATTCATAACCGTTTAGGAGATATTCACCTTTAAAGTTGGAACTTTTGTATGAGGAAATACGGCGCTAGAATTGTATTTTATATAGAATAAATTTCCGCTTTAGATAGTTAACAACCTACTATGATACATCATTTAGTTTTTAATATGTTCAGACCACTTGTATTTTACATTTAGCGTGAATAAGTCGCCCATAAAATTTGGCGCTTCAAATATGAAAGTCTCGCCACGATCCTTGAATCTAGAGTTCAGGGGCCCATTTCCCCGGTGCGGTGATAAAATAATTACTTAATATATGTATATTTATAAAAAAAAACTTGTGGGTTATTAGAACTCCCATAGCATTCCAAACTTGTCAGTAAAAGACGGTCACAACGACAGGTGTATGCTAGCAACTGCACCACCCGAAATTTTTATGCTAATGAAACGTCAACAAGGCAAACCCCCACCCAATAAACATATCCGTGTCCAAAAAGCAAACTCACCTGTGCCAATTTCAAAATCAAATCAGTGTCCTGATCATTGGGATTCAGCGTCAGCGCCGACACGAGTTGTTCAGCGGTCGGGTCATACTCGCGCTCGAAGCCATCGCGATTCGGCATGTAGCCGAGCTGTAATGCCTCCTCGGGCGAAATGTCCAGCGGCGGCAATTTCAGAATATTATTCGCCCCAAGCGGTCCGGTGTCCTCCTCGTCCGTGTGATCGATCAGATGCGGCCGATTGTGTTCCGACGCCGGAATCCACGTATGCCGGCCAATCGTTCCCTTCAGATACTTGCTAATGTACTCCTCCTTCGAGTCCTCGGCGCTGCGTGTCTCAATGTGCTTGCTGATGTCCTCCCAGTTGCCGAACCCATACTTCTCGATCGCGTCCAGCAGCAACAACTCCTCCCGCGCCGACCATGCATTCTTTCCGCGAAAGATCGTCAACATGCCGGTACCATTGTCGATGAATTGATAGGCGTGATCGTTGCGATGCGCTCCTATTTCAGCGCCCGATGCAAAACACTGGAAATGGAAAATCAACCGAAAGACGTTATTTTGTTTACTCAGAGGGGCTCCATTGCGAATGGGGTCCCGTTACAAATATATAATCTGTTTTGTTGACGTCACGGCAACCCCCGACGAATCGAACTGTCAACTCACCTGCAGGCACAGATCAAACGACTGGCATTCGGCACAATGAACACGCGTGC
Source organism: Chloromyia formosa (assembly GCA_964017055.1). NCBI lineage: Eukaryota > Metazoa > Arthropoda > Insecta > Diptera > Stratiomyidae > Chloromyia > Chloromyia formosa. Next base: position 29,012,661 of record OZ024813.1, on the reverse strand, counting down.
CCGGTATATCGTCCTGGCAATTGACGCAGCTGTACTTGGCGAACAATTCTGCAAAGAAATTGCGTTAAAAATCGTTTAATTAAGCCCGTAAAACGCGACAAAACGCAACACAAACAACGGCTCACCCACCCGCCATCTTTGTTCCTCGCACTCAGACTGCGCCTAGTGGACGATGTTCACTTGTATGCAGCAGCAGTGCGACTCTCGTGTCGCGTTCATCGGAAATTCCCATGCGCACAACTGTGGCGGCCCTGGTCCACATCATTCCAATGGGTAAATGTCAAAGTTGTCAATATGTCAGAAAAGATTTCCATTCTCGGGGTTCGTCGTCAGGGTTTATTTTGATCGCAATAGATTGCGAAAAAATCAACAAAACAGCACACATTCGCGTCAATTTAAGTAGATCGTCCATGTAAGGGCCTAGCGTGACCCAGATTGCGTATGAAAGTGGTGTAGCGAGGGAGTTATCCCCCCGTTCGATTGTGGTTTCTCGTGGACAGTGTTTTGCAACCACCTGAAAAATTTTCCATCAAAAGATTATGCCGTTGGATAGCACGGCCGGGCAGGGCAAGGCGTCCTCGTCAATTATGAAGCCGCCCAAGCGCGCATCACGTCTCACAAGTCTCGTGGAGGACTTCATACCGCCGGACGATGCTCCGTTTCGGGCCCGTTTGCATGTCCTCTTCTCGCAGATTGAAAAGGAATTCGAAATGCTTTACATTGAGAATTTGAATCGTAAGTAGCCCCGCATAGTGGAAGTCCTGATTTAATGGTCCATTTCGCTTGCAGTTCAGGAAAAACTCGAATCAATCTACGCGAGGGACAGTCTGGCTAGTGATCGCGCAGGCAATCCAGAGATCCTGGATGGCGATCCGGCCGTTCACAAGAGCCTGAAGGCGAAGCTCTCGGCGTCCGGCGGCAAGGTGAAGGCCAGTCACAAGCTGAAGGCGCAGACGAGTCGCATTGTGTCCAGTTTTAAGGCGCAGTCGGTGGCGAGCTCGTTGGTACGCGACTATTGCGGCCACAAGGATGGAGTGTGGCAGGTGGCGACCAAGACGGGACAGCCGATTATTGGCACGGCCTCGGCGGATCACACGGCATGCATTTGGGGCATCGAGAGCGGACGCTGCCTGTTGCAGTATCAGGGACACGTAGGCTCTGTGAATTCAATCAAATTCCATCCGACCAAGGATCTGGTGCTGACTGCCAGCGGGGACGGGACGGCACAGATATGGCAGGCGGCAGTCAACTGGGAAGTTTCAATGAGGTACGTGTTTCACCTCGAATCAGTCCAAATTGAGTCTTAACACATGGTCTCTTGCAGGAAGGGACATTCGTCGGAAGAGGAATTGGACGATAGTGACGGACAAATGGAGGAACGGGATCGTGTCGATGTACTGCGCACGCCATTGTGCGAATTCTCCGGTCCCGGCGGACATACATCCGTCGTGGTGGCGGCCGATTGGCTACCGGCCGGCGATCAGATCATCACCGGCAGTTGGGATCGCAGTGCAATACTTTGGGATATTGAGACGAAGGAACCGATTCAACCGCTCACCGGACACGATCACGAATTGACACACGTTTCCGCACATGGGACGCAAAGGCTCGTGGTGACGGCTTCGCGTGATTCGACATTTCGTTTGTGGGATTTTAGGGATCATATTCCGGCCGTTTCAGTATTTCAAGGACATACAGAGTAAGTGGATTTTTTGGTTTCTTTGTTGGGCCTAGTGAAAGTGGTTCTGGATAACAGCGTTGGTGGTATATATAAATGTACAGGAGGTACGATCGGGTATCATTGACCTGGCTGTCTGCTAAACATGTTGCTTTTTTAAAGTGTTTTCTCTCTGGCCGTCCACGTCATGTTGTGAGGAGAGGAAAGTTTGTTCTATATGATACAACTCAACATTTGTGTGTGTGTGTATGACGGACGTGCGCCCCAATCTCTCGAGGTAAGAAATAATAGAGGCAAGCAGATTTTTGTCCATTAATGCGCACGCAGAGTTTCAGCACCACCTAAATCGGACAACCATTATAGTCCCTACCTTATCCCAATTTTATGGATTGTTGTTGTCTATTACTCGAGATGTGATGTGTTGGCAGGGGCAACGAGCCGCAAAATATCAACCCACAGCAGGTGGCATTCTGCCAAACCTCTCTCTCTACCTTTCTCGCGGCTATCTTGCCGCACACTGCCATTCTCATTTTCAGTTCTATTGTATTATGTGACGTGCGTGATGTCTGGGAGATGACGTGATGCCTGGAGTGTGATGTGATGCCTGGAGTGTGATGTGACGCTTCATCTCTTCTCCCTTGTCCAGTCTTATCGAGTTAGATGAGAATTTAAAATTTCATTTCTTTTCTACCTCCCCTCTCCGTCGTCGAGATTTTTTTGAAACAGCAGACAGATCCTGTTATTGATCCAGTGAAAGAGATGTAAAATGTTGTCCATTCGTGAGTGAGAGCGAGAGAGAGCAGGAGTCAAATATCTGATTCAGAATCATGTCACTTCCCCAGATCATAATTTCTGAAAGCCGACATGATTGAGGATTAGGTACCGCGAGATTCTCTCACTCGTTCTCATTCTCACTTACTCTCTTTCTCACTCACTCTCTTTCTGACTCACTCTCTTTCTCACTCAATCTCTTTCTCACTCACTATCTTTTTCTCACTCACTCACTCTCTCTGTTTCACTCACTCTCTCTCACTGATTCTCTCTCTCTCTCTCTCACTCACTCTATTTCTCATTCATTCTCTCTCACTCACTCTCTCTCACTCACTCTCTCTCACTCACTATCATTCTCTCTCTCTCTCTCACTCACTATCATTCTCTCTCTCTCTCTCACTCACTATCATTCTCTCTCTCTCTCTCACTCACTCTCACTCTCTCTCTCTCACTCACTCTCATTCTCTCTCTCTCTCTCACTCACTCGCATTCTCTCTCACTCTCATTCTCTCTCTCTCACTCACTCTCATTCTTTCTCTCACACTCACTCTCATTCTTTCTCTCTCACTCACTATCTCTCACTCACTCTTATTCTTTCTCTTTCACTCACTCTCATTCTCTCTCACTTATTCACTCTCTCTCTCTCACACTTATTCATTCTCTCTCTCACTCACTCACTCTCAATCTCTCTCTCACTCTCTCTCTCTCTCACTCTCTCTCTCTCTCACTCAGTCTCTCTCGCTCACTCTCTCACTGACTCTCTCTCACTGACTCTCTCTCACTCACTCTCTCACTCACTCTCTCACTGACTCTCTCTCACTCACTCACTCTTTCTCTCTCAGTGTGTGAGTGTGCTGTCTCTTTGATTCACTCACGCTCTCTCTTTCATTCGCTCACTCTCTCTAACTCACTCTCTGTCACTCACTCTCTGTCACTCACTCTCTCTAACTCACTCTCTCTCACTCACCCTCTGTCACTCACTCTCTGTCACTCACTCTCTGTCACTCACTCTCATTCACTCGCTCTCATTCACTCACTCTCATTCACTCACTCTCTCTCACTCACTCACACACTTTCACTCACGCTATCTCACTCACTCTCTCTTTCTCATTGGATCGGTGTTGCGGTCAGCTTCTCTAGGAGCTCGCAAATTGAAATATAAATGTTTTTCAATAAAAAGACTGTTGTTCCCTTTATACTGCAGATTTATTTTTATTGCCACAGACACGTGTTTCGGGCGTAACTTGCGCCCTTCGTCAGTGCCTGTTTCACAATGACTCCATACATAGTCTTTTGTCTCTTATATTTCAATCAAAGTCGGGTATGCTTAAATTATTTACATATGATGGTTTACTTAGCTAGATGTCGTTACCTAACATTTTTTTTTGTCTTTTTATTGTCTGGAAGAGGTTCAACGTACAATTTCCCTCGTCTGTGTTGAGCAATCCTTTTTTTCCTCGCTTGAATATCTCAAGACTCTCTGCAACATCGAGTTTGTTGTATTACTTGCTTACGTTGCTGATGAACGGTTCGCTCCGGTGCCTAGTACCGGCTGCCGTAGGAGCGAGGTTAATTACACTCTATCGCAACACTCATACATTTTACAGAGCGCAAATTGGGGCGGGCGCTGCGCACGAATAAAAGCTAAGAGCATAAGTATCATTGACGTAGTTTTTTCTAAACATTCAGATAAACTCACATTGGAAACTTCAAAGTTGCACTTTTAACGCATTCTAAAAATGCGCCTGCGTTTGTAGACTAGAGGCCTTGACGGCGAGCTTGAGAGTTACATGAGACGAATATTTCAAGACTTTGTGCTTTAGCTTCACCACCCAAATATATATTTTTATTCGTATTGATGGGATGGTAAAGAGGGGTTCGCAAAGAATGACAAAACTTAAAATCGTTGTCCTAGCATGCAATAGCAATGGGTTATCGGATAGACATAGATCGTGACAAGCTTAAGCATCCCATGTTCCTACTAACTGCCTAACTGCGATTAGAAATTCAAAATGCGCGCGACATGAAGTCTGGTCCTATCCGCACAAGAAGGACTCACACATTAGACTCACCATACATGCATCGATTGATCGGCGGATCCATCGCCCGATATCGACATCGTCCGATGGATCGGACTGTGTATGCGCTTATCGTTGACGATTTTTTTTTTTGACAGTTCCATATAATTTTGATCAGTTGATATTTTGTGGCGATCCATCGACCAAACGATCGGGCGACGGATCGCTCCGTGTACGTGGGGTATTAGTTAAACGATCATTATCATTCGTCTTTGTGGGCGCTAATCTTTAAAATCATGAGCACCTGGAAATAAGACAACACCACCAACAACAAATGCCATCAAGTAAGCTGAGTTGTCGTTAAAAATATTTTTCCGATTAATAATTAAAGAGAACTTAAACGTCGTCTCCGTTCAGGCTCAATCAATTCGAGCGTCGTCGTTGATAAATAAAATAAATAACTGGCGCAACAGTCCAATTTGAACCACGGCCTCGAGATGAGTTAGCATCATCTCATTTTCTAGATCATGACGGTTTTTGTGCAGAGGTATGTGATCAGCAACACGCTCAACCGAGTTATTTACCCCGTAATGGGTACTCATTTAACAGCTGAGTGGGCTCATAGTCCGACAATCCGTCGTTGATGATTTATGTTTATATCCCCCTTTGGGGGACATCCCCATACTTCTTCTCAGAAAAACTAAATTTATTTATTTATATTTCATATCCTAACTCCGCAGGAGCGTCACATCGACCGTTTTCACCAAAGACGATAAGGTTGTGTCCGGCTCGGATGATCGCACCGTCAAAGTCTGGGAATTGAGAAATATGCGCTCCGCACTGACAACAATACGAACCGATTCGGCCGTGAATAGACTTGCGGTTTCGGCAAGCGGCGTTATCGCCATACCGCACGACAATCGACACATCAGACTGTTCGATTTGAACGGACAGCGAGTCGCTCGACTGCCAAGGAATAGTCGACAGGTAAGCATAAGCACACTCATTCAATCGAATCAAAATCAAATGTTTCAATCACAGGGTCATCGTCGTATGGTGTCATCGGTCGCTTGGGCAGACGACATGAACTCACACTGCAATTTGTTCTCGTGCGGTTTCGATCGGCGTGTGCTGGGCTGGTCGGTGTGCTTACCAAAGGAAAATTAAACAGATCAAAACCTGGAGTGGGGGAAATTTGGTTTTTGGCCATCATTTATTGATACCGCCGTCTGCCGCGAGGGACGGAACATGTTTTAGCTGTTATATCTTCATATCTATCATAGTCATTGTTGTCTTATTGAACTTTTTGTAAATATCTGTTTTATCTTTAGTTGGATATTTAATAATATTAGAGCAAATTAAAGGATTTATATGGTTCTAGATATTTTACATCCGAATAGACGCGGATGAAATGATTTTAGTCATGATTATCAAGTATTAACTTATGTATTTAAAAAACAAAGAAAGCAAACAAAATTATTCTCAGAGGTATCGCCAGACACACTAGAAGGACCTACACATATATAACCGATTCACATTTATTCCGGGCCGTTCTAAATACTCGCAGGAAGTCAATGTGACTAGTGTGCGATATCCTCTCCAACGAAAATGGCATTTGAATAGGTTTTTATTGGTTTGATTATGAACTAACCCATTATTACTAGACGGTAAGGAATGTAAAATTATCGAATCGCGACGACGGCTACATTTGCTGCCTCTTTTGCTGCTGTGTCCTATGTACCTCAACAAAATCATTGAAATATTGAACTGTTTGTGTAAAATCTATCGAATCACTTACGAAAGTGAAGAAGAAGACACCATATATGGAACTCTGAATTACTTAAATATTGTTTATAGTCGAATATTGTATGTTGCTATGTATTTAGTAAAAACTTTTCAGTCTCGCACGTGGTGCGGATAGAACTCTCTCAATGTGCTTGCAATGTAAACGGGGAACTACAATCAAAGATGAAAATGAAAAATAAATGTATGTATAGAACTGAAAAGAATGTCTTAATAAAGAAAAAAAACACAAAATGTAGCGGTGGAATTATTTAAATTTGTGTTTTTGTTTTCGTGACAACATACAGACCTTTTATTAATGTTTAATGTACGAAAATTGGAGGCATGACCGTTGCGTTTGGTTGGGAATATCTTTCGCAAATGTATCTGTTTATGGTGTTTGTATTTGTTAAGAATTGTTTGTGTTTTGCGGCGTTTTTTTGTGTTATATTGGACTTCCTCGAAGCCAAGCTGGCACAGCACAACAATTATCCATTGCACTATAGGCACGCAGCGAATATATAACGTTATAATGTTTATAACGTAAGATCGTAAGGCAGCACCTGATGAGTGGTCTGCCGGTAAACTAGGTGAAAAATTGGAAACGGGGAGTTGAAAAAGAAAAGTTCAGGTGCAGTGCGGGTGGTTAAAATGTTATTTCCATGTTCCAACATTTTTCTCAATACTAAATTGAGCCAATCTAAACGAGGCAGTAATTTACTCCCTCAGATCGCATGCCGACGGATGTCCACGACAAGCTGTTTGTGTCTCTCTCTGGCAAATGTGCATGAGATTTCACAGAGAAGGACGGAAACACCTAATTATGACGACGGATCCAACAGTCCGAGCGCTCGTTCGGGTGAGGAGAACCATACGAAATTGTGCGATTATCACTACGACGCCATGGTTGTGGGCGTGACTTGCGGCAAGTGCATGAATGAAAAGTGTATGATGAAAAAATTGAAACTGAATGTTTATGGGTGCAAACTAGCCAAATGTAATTACTGATTACATTTTGCATCACAATTATACTGGAATTGAAACGATTTATTTGTAAAATTTAACTGACTTTTATAAAACCCTCCTAGCACCTTCGACACACTAGAAAAAATCATCTTACATCATAATTTATATCTCAGACTTGGGGGACAAGCCCTCCAATAGTACTATGGATCTATAAGGCAATTGTGAGACCCATAACTGAATATGGGGCTGGTGGAAAAAGCTACCACGATGGAAGGAATGGCTATATTAGGAAAGATCCAAAGACTGGCATGTCTCACAATTACTGGGGGTATTCGCAGCTGCCCCAAGGCTGCCCTTGAGGCGTTGTTAGATCTTCCGCCGCTCCACATTCACCTAAAGGCGAAGACAAAATCAGCAGTAGCTAGGCTTAAAGCTAATCAAACTAACATCAAGTTTAAGAATAAAATAAAAGAGTTAAGCTTCCTTTATACTGCAGATAAATTTTATTTCTATTGCAAACACGTATTTCGGATACCACTTGTATCCTTTACAAGATTGTAATCTCAGCACTGAAGAAGGATACAAGTGGTATCCGAAACACGTAATCTCAGCACTGAAGAAAGATACAAGTGGTATCCGAAACACGTGTTTGCAATAGAAATAAAATTTATCTGCAGTATAAAAAAAGCTTAACTCTTTTATTTTATTCTTGTCGAACTGTAGAAAACAAAGGGAACTTAACTTAATATTATTATCAAGTTTAATTTGGAGCAGGAACACTGGCTCCAGGAGGATAATGAATTAGGCTTGCCATCAGACCACATAACAAGGGAACTCCGCTTCAATCACCTCTTCTCTACAACTGTATGGAGCAGAGAAGAATGGGAAATGAAGCACTCAACCCTTCCTTCCAGTACTGTTAAATGGTTTACGGATGGTTCCAAAACTGAAGAAGGCTCAGGGGCGGGTATGGCAGCCCCCTCAATTAGAGTGTCTATTCCTATGGGGAAGTACACCACGGTTTTCCAAGCTGAAGTTCACGCGATTGAGGTATGTGCGAACTTTGGTCTAGAAGCTGGCTACCGTGACAGTAGGATTGCAATCTCCACTGATAGTCAAGCTGCAGTCAAGGCGCTAAGCATCGAAACTGGTTCTGAACTGCTTTGAAGCTCTACAAAGAATTGGCATTGCTAATAGTTACCATCTATCTATCCCTGGACATGTTTGTATTGAGGGTAACGAAACCGTTGATGAGCTAGCCAGGACGGCTGCAAGTCCGTTCACAGGGCCTGAACCCTTCTGTGGTATCCCTCTATGTAGGGTAAAATTCCACATAAAAGAGCAGGAACAGTCAGAAACCACTGCACATTGGGAAAACCTCCCTGGCCTGAGACAATCGAAATTGTTTATTTCAGCTCACTCACCCAAGCGCTCCCTGGAATTGGTGTGCCTTGTCAGAAGCAGAGTGAGAATCATTTGCGGTCTCCTCTCAGTGCATTCCACCCTGAGGAGTCACTTATACAGGATGGGGATTGTCTCTAACCCCAACTGTCGTTTTTGCGAAAGCGATGATGAGACTTCTCAGCACATCCTCTGTGAGTGTGAGGCACTCGCCCGTCGCCGCTTGGAGAGTCTCGGTGAGGCATTCCCTGAAGCGGAAACGATCGCCTCTTTCAAACTTGGGCAGCTGAGCAGATTTGTGGGATCGATCAAACTCGATCGCCCACTCTAGATTTACAGGGCTATAGCACACTAGACCCTATGGTCGCAGTGCTCGTGGGCTCTTCGGGCCCACTGCCCACAACTTAATCTTAAGTCTTATATCTCATATACCATAAATGAAATTAAATCATATACCACACAGCATGTTTTCTTCTTTCCGGACATCCTAAGATGCAGCCATAAACATTCAGTTTCAATTTTTTCATCACGCACTTTTCAACAATCCGAGCGCTCGTCGGGTGAGGAGAACCTTACGAAATTATACGATGATCACTCCGACGCTATTGTTGTGGGCGTGGCTTGCGGCAAGTGCATGAATGAAAAGTGTGTGATTTAAATATTGAAATATTTCCATTTGTGTTTACCCACCCTTTCCCTTTTCCCTCCCAAGGAAATTATGATAACAGCTTTGGCTTTCACTGACAATATGAAGAAAGCGCCTAGCCACACTGATCCCATCATCCTTGTAATAAAAAAAAACTTTACGCCTCTACCCCCACCTCTCCTCGGAGCAACCATCGCTTCACGGCGCCAAATTCAAATAAGCAAGTTACTCTGCCCCACGCCCTCTCTGTACGTCTACTGCCTGAAAATAGCATGTTGTAAAAAAAAACTATGCTAAAAACAATTCTACCAGCAATCTTTCAAAACGGCTACAACCAACACTCCACCAAAAATTCCACACACAGATGTCACTTTCGGCGTTCGAAAATCAAATTCGTGTACTAAAGCGGAAGAGTGACGTAGCGCTGCCAACTGAATGGAAAGCTAAAGCTGACGTTTCTGTGCCAATATACGTTCGGTCGGGAGGAGACGACACACACAGGGCCCGTACAGTGCACGAATAGAGAGAGAGTCCTGCAATAAATTTTTATTTTTAAAGCAAACTCCTTCGTCTTACGTTCGTACCGAACAAACGTTCAATAACCACGCAGGTACGGTTAAGTGTTCGCCACGAAACGTGAGTAATTTCGGGTCGATGCGATGTGCGTTTCTGTCGAGAATCGAACGAAAACATGAACACGGGGCTCAGTGACTGTGAGCGATAACGACAGCTGCGGCGGTGGCCACGAAGACGTCGCCCGTCTGCTGCCAAGTTTTTAGTACAGCGCCACTCGGAACAAATCGATTTTCGATTATTTCCCAAAATGTTTTCAGTGATTTCACTCGCGGTGAATGAATTTGTGTCGTACGCCTCGCCTTGCCCCACTGCGTGCGTGTTGTGTGAAAGTGGCGCTACAGTGAAATTCGTTGCGCAGATCGACGCGAGACAACAAAATCAGCAACGACAACGGGATTGCGGAGGCCCTAACCTCGAACGCGAGCTGAGTCACGGTCCGAAAAGCTGATTGCGGCACTGACAGCTGTCGCGGTCGCTTGTCATTGGCCCTATCGAGTGCCCTGAGGCCCTGGCATTCTTTTTTTTTCGTTCGTTTCATTTGCGTGACCGTGAAAAGCAGAAAACGCATCTATCGCATCGTTCTCTTGAACTCTTCTCTCGGTCCGAGGTCCACCTTCATTACCCCCTTCCCTTCTCCAATTTCAGCACACGCAACAGCATCAACACTCTCTCGCCGCAATCATCTAATAAAAAAATACAAAAATGTGGGTTTGGGACTGGTTCACTGGCGTCCTGGGATACTTAGGTAAGTCATGCGTCCCAGACAACCTCTTGGCAGGCCTGCGGAGTATTTTTAACTCTTTTGTTGTGACCAGCGCCGGGAGTCGTACGCGAGACGAACAAGTGATTTGTCATGGCACGGCGCCAGCGAGACAAAGCGTGCTACTATTTTGTCTGAATATGGGACAGGGCGCGTTAATTTGCAATGGTTCTGCGTCCTCCGGGGTCTTTGAAACCATCGTCGATAAGAGCACTCAAGTGACCCAATTTCATTGATAGTCTGCCACTTCCTCGTCTGTTCAGTGTGGCTGGCGGGGAGGTCACAGCCATTGTGCGTTAGAAATTTAATTGCGCAGCTGGTGGGACAGTCAGCTGGCTCTCCTTTGTGGTCTTATATAGGTTTAAATTCGTTTCAGGTTTGTGGAAGAAATCGGGAAAACTTCTTTTCCTCGGCTTGGACAATGCTGGAAAGACGACCCTCTTACACATGCTCAAAGACGACAGGCTGGCGCAGCATGTGCCTACCTTGCATCCTAGTAAGTGTCTGCGAAGTGACCACTCGTTAAAAACTCTAATCAGTCATTTTTTTCAATTTCAGCCTCAGAAGAGCTGTCGATCGGTAACATGAGGTTCACAACATTCGATCTTGGCGGTCACACTCAAGGTAAGTCATTCATAAAACACTTGCGTGCGCTATCAGCTCGTAGAAATGCCAAAGTGCACTTAATTGTGCAGAAAAGTCTGTAGTACTATGTAAATGATGGGTGGAATGATTTACAACCCGGGAAACGAGCGACGCCGGACCGAATATGCTAATTACGAAATTTTCGGAAAATTGCCACTGATCTTACAACGTGGTGTTGTGTGGCCTCTGAAAATGACGACATCATGCGTCGGCGATAATGTGGATGGCTACCGTGCTGGCGATAAGATAATAAGCAGCAGCACTCACCACCTGAATGAACTTCAGATTCTGCTCGTTACGAGTGCGCGCTGTTTGCAATGGCAAATTGATTGGTCGAGCAAACATTTGATTGTGGGCTGATTAAAGAGCGTGGACAATTGCGTTTTTTTTCTTGTTAGATCAAGATGACTTTCAGTTTTACAATTGTTTGCTTTTTCGATATTTTGCTGGTGGATGATTTTAGAATAAATGAATTTGCATCATGGACGGCCCTAGAGGGCGCTTTCATACTCAGTTTAATTAACTGAAGGAAGTTAGTTATTTTTGCTGTAAATTCAAACCCATCCACGTCAGTGAATTGCCGAAAATGCGTGTCCTTTAATGAAATGAAAAATTTCACTAAATGCGTTTGAATGATCGCTGAATCAATGTTAAACTACGTCTTCTTCGGAGCGATCGTTGCGTCGTCAATCGTGTTCATCCATGATCGCTCAGCGATCATCGTGGCGCACACTTTTTTGTCTATTTTATACGGAGCTCCGGAACGTTTGCGATTGAGGACGCTGTCGGTTTGCTCGGAGCGATTGTCATGATCATGGCAAAACAACCGGGGATAGATTTGCAGGTCTGGGTAGATATGAATGCACTTGATTTGAACGATTTGTTTGGCATATTCCTATTTTTCCGGGCGACACAGTGGTTTTACCGCTGTAGCGTATAGAGCGAGTGGGCGGTGTATGTCGCACAATCGACGCAAGGACATGGCGAATTCATCTCAATTTACTATTGGTCAAAGACGAGAGCCACTATGTGTCGCTCGGTCAACTAGGAATTTTCCGATTTTTTTTATTTTATTATACCCTTCACGAATGTGGCCAGGGTATATTATTGGGAGTACAAATTAGTTCGGTCCGTTTTCAAAAGGTGGCTCTGGCTGTTACGAATATTTAATAGTAACAGCTGATGTCGGTAGTTTCAGAGAGGTTAGACATCTGTCAATAATATTCAGTTCATATCGCTTCGAGTTTCATAAAAAAACCTTGTTTTTTACTGTGATAAATATGACCAATTTTGTGTTAACTAAGCAGCATTTGCGGGAGGTTTTATTTTTTTGTTTTAATTTGAAGAAAAGTGCAGCTGAAGCGCATCGAATGCTTGTGGAAGTTTATGCTGACAATGCTCCAACTGATAAATCATGTCGGGAATGGTTTCGACGTTTCAAGAATGGAGATTTCAGCGTTGAAGACAAGCCTCGATTTGGACAGCCAAACAAATTCGAAGACAAAGACTTGGAGGCATTACTCGATGAAGATCCGAGTCAAACACAAGAGGAGCTCGCAGAATCATTGGGAGTAACTCAGCAAGCAGTTTCTGTACGATTAAAATCCATGGGAATGATTCAAAAGCAAGGCAATTGGGTGCCTTTTGAACTGAAACCGAGAGACATTGAAAGGCGATTTTTCACTTGCGAGCAGCTGATTCAAAGTCAAAAAAGAAAGGTTTTTTTTACATAGAATTGTTATTGGGGATGAAAAATGGATATTCTATGACACCCCAAGAAGAAAAAATACTACGCTATGCCCGGTCGATCGTTGCCATCGACCTCAACATCAACACTAAAGCGGAATATTCATGGTTCGAAGGTCATGTTGTGTATCTGGTGGGACCAAAAGGGTGTTGTGTACTATGAGCTGCTACAACCTGGCGATACCATAACGGGCGATCGGTATAGACTGCAATTGATTCGTTTGAGCCGTGCATTACGAGAAAAACGACCGGAATACAAGCAAAGACATGACAAAGTTATTTTTATGCATGACAACGCTCGGCCTCATGTCGCAAAAGTCGCGAAAAAAATATCTGGAAACGCTCAAGTGGGATATTTTGCCGCACCCGCCGTATTCTCCGGACATTGCTCCTTCTGATTTCTGGTTGTTCCGACAGATGCAACACTTCTTTCGCAGAAATCGAAAATTGGCTCCTAACTTGGACCACCTCAAAAGACGAGACATTTTTTCGAGATGGAATTCGAAAACTGCCTGAGAGGTGGGAAAAAGTAATAGCTAGCGATGGACGATACTATGATTAATCTTTTGATTCTTTTTATTTTGAAATAAATGTATTTTTGACCACAAAAAAACGGACCGAATTAATTTGTACTCCCAATAACTTTATCATGAAGTTTGCAATGCACAGAACGAAGCATCTCCGACCATCATCATCATCGTGGCGCGACAGCCCGATGTCGGGCCTTGGCCGTCTGGGTCGTTGTTCTCCAATTATCTCGGTCACGTGATCGCGTCCTCCAATTTTAGAAGCCCAGTAGCTGCTCGGCGTCTACATATACTGAGCTCTCCCAACGTCTTTGCAGTCTCGCTCCGTTGACTCGTTCTGCGTTCATTACTCTCTTTGGCATGCGATCATCGTCCATTCGTTGTACATGCCCTGCCCATTGAAGTCGTTGTATTGGGTAGTTGAATAAGTTTCCGCCCTTTTTTTTCGATATTTGATATTTATTTAAACAATTACAAAATGATTTCATTCAAAGTATGCTCCATTTGAGGCGATAACTTTACTCCGTCTTTCAGGCAATAAATGGATTCCTCTATAAAAAAAATTCTTGATCTTTTGACCCGATCCAATTTGCGAGCCAATTTTCGATGTTTTCGAAAGAAGAGAAAGGGCTGTCTGCATGGACCAAGACAAGTGAAAATCCGAAGGGGCAATGTCTGGAGAGTAGGGCGGGTGTGTTAAAATTTCCCATTTCACTCCTTCGAGGTAGTTTTTGACCGGCTGTGCAACATAGGGCCTGGCGTTACCATGAAGCAGAATTAATTTATCATGTCTATCGATCGTTCCATTCTGGCCGTTTTTCTTTTAAAGCTCGGTTCAAACGTATAAGCTGCAGGCGATAACGATTCCCAGTGATGGTTTCGGACGGTTTCAGGACTTCATGATACACGACTCCTTTATGATCCCACCAAATGCACAACAAAATCTCCGAATTGTGGATATTTCGTTTTGGCACCGATGAACCAGGTTCACCTGGCATACTCCATGACTTACGTCGTTTCGGATTGTCGTATTATATCCATTTTTCGTCCCCAGTAACAATTCAATGCAGGAAACTCTTTTTTCGGTACCGCTCAAGCGGTATCTCACATGTAACCAAACGCCTCTCCATGTCTCTCTCCTTCAGTTGATGTGGCAACCAATTTCCTAGTTTCTGCACCATTCCCATTGCATGTAAGCGTTTACTAACTGTTGATTTATCAACATTTAATCTTTCTGACAACTCCTCAAGCGGTTGGCACGAATCTTCATCGAGTAATTCTCCCAGTTTAAGTTCTTCGAATTTTTTAGAGGCTCCCTCGCGTGCTTTGTCACTTACATCAAAATCGCAATTTTTGAATCGCCGAAACCATTCTTTTGTCGAAGTACTCGACGGGGCATTGTCACCATAAACATTTACAAGCAAACGATGTGTCTCAGCAGCGCTTTTGTCCATTAGGAAGTAGTGCAGCTGAACTTCCCGCAAATGCTGTTTTGTCGGATAGAAAGTTGACATCTTTGATACCAGATATAAAATGTTTGTTTAACTGAGAATGAATGTCAGCAACTGCGTTTCAATGCTTACTAATACACCTTCAAAATACATGTACGACTTGTCTGTCAAACACGATCATAATGCTCTAGCGACACCTTTCAGGAAAGGGCGGAAACTTATTCAACTAACTTCCAGGTCATCGTACAGTTCATACAACTCATGGTTGTACCGGATGCGCCATCCATCTCGATCGCAAACAGCCCCGAAAATTCGCCGCAGAACCTTACGTTCAAATGTGTCTAGCATGTTTCCGGAGGCTTGAGGCTGCGAAGCATGGACCCTAAATGCTTCGCAGCCATAGCATAGCACTGGTCGTATAATGGTTTTGTACACGCGGAGCTTCATGTTTCTGTGCACATGCTTCGATTTCATTATGGGGAGAACCGAGAAAAAAGTCTTATTAGCTAACTGTATCCGCCGCTTGATTTCACCAGTTTCGTTGGCGTCCCTTGATAAGTCGTTCACGAACTCGGATGTTGAGGTCTCCCCACAGTGATGCTCGATTGTGCAGATGCCCTTGTTGTCGATTGCATCATTATTTTAGTTTTACCCTCGTTGATACTTAGTTCAATTTCTTTTGCAGCGGTATCGAGCGTATGCAGAAGTTCTTCTGCATCGGCTAATCTTCGGGACATGATGTTGATGTCGTCGGTGTACGCTGCTAATTATGTTGACTTGATGAGTAGCGTCTTGCTGTTGTCCATATTAGCGTATTCCAGTGCTAGGTTGAAGAGCATCGGTGCCAGTCCATCGCCCTGTTTCAGACCAGTGCGTGTTTCAAATAGATCAGTAAGTCTATTATGGATCTTGACCTGTGAGACGGGAGTTGGTCATCCTCATCTTTGTCAGTCGCACTAATTTTGCCGGTATGCCAAATTACAGCATGGTATTGTACAGTACTCCTCCCAGAACCCATGGACTGGGCGCCTGTGTTGCTGATGTTGTGTAGCACAGGTGATAGTCTTTCCTCAAGGGCGGTGGTATACGCTACCGCCGTAGCATCGCTCAGAAGCTTATCAACTGCAAAGATTTTGGGAGGACTGATTCTCGATTGGTGCACTGACGAAATTCTACATCTGTAGGTCTTCTTCACCAAGTGATGATCTGAGTCGCAGTTTGCTCCTCGATAGGAGCGGACATCCATCACACTTGACGCCCATCTCTTGCAAATGAGGACGTGATCAATTTGGTTGACGGTGTGTCCGTCTGGAGATTCCCAGGTCTGCTTGTGAATGCGTCGATGTGGGAAACATGTAGAGCTTACGACTAGATTCCTACTGCAGACGAAGTCGATAAGTCGCTGGCCGTTGTCGTTACATTTTTCATGGAGACTGTGGCCTCCAGTGGTCCCCCGGTGCCATCTTTCATTTCCGACTTTCATGTTAAATTCTCCCAGCAGCAGTTTGACGTCGTTTGTTGGAAGTGAGTCGAAGAGAGTCTCAAGGCGCGTGTAGAACTCGTCTTTTATTGCGTCTTCTTTAACTTCAGTGGGGGCGTGCACATTGACGAGCCAGAGATTGAAGAATCGAGTCTTAATGCGAATCGCACACAGCCGTTTATTTATGGGTTTGAAGTCAGTAATGTGCGGCTTGAGGTGATTGTTTACTAAATGCTACTCCAAACTCCTTGTGGCCCGATGGTTTGCCACTTGTAAAAATTATGTGCGATTTCTTGTCATTGATATCGCTGCCAAGTCAATTTGTTTCCTGGACTGCAGTAATGCTCAGTTTGTACTTTTCGATCTGTTGAAGGAGGGCCTTCTCGGCCCCTGGTTTGTTCAGGGAGCGTACATTCCAGAATCCGAAAGAATAATCTTTAGTCGTTTGCGTGGTCGTCGTTGATCCGTCAATCCGAGGCTTTTGTTCCAGGTTTCTTGACGTGGAGTGGTTTTTACAAGGACGAGTTGTCAGCACATCGCTTAACCCCATTCAGAGGATGGCCTCGGAGATAGCTGCTTCAGATGGTGTAATGAACCATATTCTGGTCTGGTTGTGCTGCTCCCACCGGCAGATCGAAGCAGCACCTGATGAGTAGTGATCTGTTGGTGGTACGAAACCAAAGGCCGAGGGTCCCATTACACTCGGACCCAGGTGGGACCGCGTGGGCGTCTGATCCGTCCGCCAACCATTCCATCCTTATCGATTATTTTTTTATTCCCCATTTTTACCTCCCCTGTTTGTGTTGTCTTCCCCAGGCCTATGCATTTTTGTTAATACGTAAAGGACAGGGACAACGAGCGGCGAAAACCCCGCCCACATCTCCCGAACTGAGCTACAACAAGCATCGGCCGCTGCTTAGCTCGTTGAGGGGCCTTTTTCTTCGCCAGATGACGCGGCCCGACCTTCACAGTCATAATGCTACCTAAGGCTCCGTCCCCACAGAGGCATCTCCGGATGCCCACCAAACTGTCCGTTACAATGGTTTAATAAATGTGCTGGAGTTCACACAACTATGTTGCAGGTCCAACTACACAAATCATTCCATCCTACTAAACCTGAGACGCCTAGGTGTTGGTCAGACATTCAGGCTATTGCTATCTGCCTTTTTCCAAACTGTCTTATCGCTGCGACTTGGCCGTCACCGGTTTGTCTCTTTTGTCTTAATCAAAGGACTCAGAATGCCATCATGGTTGATGAATGTAGTCTACTGTATTCGCCTCATGACACTCGGCCATCAACATCCAGCCACCCTCACCTACCCATAATTGTTCAGCCATTACAGCAATTATCACGCACAATTATCTTACACAGAATGCACATGACACATTTAACTGTATATCTAGTTTCATCCCCCCCTTCCCATCACAATAACCCTCAAATACACTATAGAATATCGATTACATACCCCCACTACTCCATACTTGGGGTGGCCGGTAGCGCAGTGTGTTGAGGCATCAGTCTCATGTTTGACTGCCGACGTTTCGGGTTCGAATCCCGTCCACGGCGACGTTCGTGGCCATGGATGTGCAGGAGGTGCATGTTGGCAACTGCATTCTCCGAAACCAGTTTATGCCGTCGAAACGTCAACCGGGCCACATGGAACAGTTGACGCGCTATGCACCACAACGGGTTAGGGCAATTGAGGGAGAGACTACTCCATCCTACATATAAATCGCGCTCGGTGGCCGTGGTCGTTCGGTCACCGCTCTACGATACTAATCTAGAGCTCGCAGTTCAAATTTCGGCGCGATCAAAAACTGCCTGTGGGTACTAATAGAACTTGCACAGTGCTCCGAGCTTGTCAGTATAAAAATGACGCGGATAGGAGGTGCATGCTAGCAACCGCACTTCCGAAAAGTGGATATCCTATCGAAACGTCAACAAGGCATAGAAATGCTAGAGATGTTGACGCGCCCATGCCCCTGGAGGGGTCAAGGCAATTAACAATGGCTGCGTTCCTGCGAACGAATCAGGATTTGACATTTCTCAAATTCTCCCCCATATGCTTTCGCCTCCGGTAAAATTTCTACAGACAACTGTCAATTTTCGGATCTGAAAAATATTCTGATCCGGAGGGGAACATTTTCAGATCCGAAAATTGACAGTTGTCTGTCCAAATTTTACCGGAGGGGAAAGCATTTGGAGGAGAATTCAAGAAATGTAAAATCCTGATTCGTTCGCAGGAACGCACCCGTTGTCTCATTCTTGTACATACATGATAGCGATTCTCCTGATCGCGTTTTTGGTCGGATTTCTGGTCGCTTTTTATATGAATAGCCTCCCAATAAATATTTTGATAGTACATCTCGTTCAGAAGGCGCAAAATGAATTGCTGAGCAGTTCCGTTGCCGTTCCACATCAGTGTGCATTTTCTGAACCTATTCAATATTTCATAATAATTTCTTAATTTCTGACGACTACAAGCACATAATTCAAAATTATTACCTTCTTTCAGCCCGTCGTGTATGGAAGGACTATTTCCCAGCGGTGGATGCTATCGTTTTCCTAGTTGACGCTTGGGATCGTGGCCGTTTCCAGGAGAGCAAAAATGAACTAGACTCGCTCCTAACAGACGAAGCTCTATCGAATTGCCCCATCCTAATTTTAGGCAATAAAATCGATAAGCCTGGTGCAGCAAGCGAGGACGAGCTTCGCAATGTTTTCGGTCTTTATCAATTGACGACTGGAAAGGTGCGTACCACAAAGCTAAGTCAGTTCCCGACCCATTTATAATTTTCTTTCTTTCCCGTTCCAGGCTAATGTAGCACGCTCTGAACTTCCCGGACGTCCATTAGAACTGTATATGTGTTCTGTGTTGAAACGGCAAGGCTACGGGGAGGGTTTCCGTTGGTTAGCGCAGTATATCGATTAAGAGCCATTTAATTTAAAGAGAATTTTTAAAGAAAACAAAACAAAAACAAGAAGTGAAAACATCCAAGTAAATCAGAATCCACAACAAACGCAATACTAAACGAATGTTTCTTCGTCATTCTACCGAGCAACCAAATCGTATACAGAAATTTTAAGATCATAGATAGAGGCATCAAATCACCAACAGCAAGCAACTAAAATGTTCCCAGTAGATCATAAAATCATGTTTACGGGGAAACAAGAGCAAACGAACATCCCTACGTTTGCGTCGGGGCTAGGGGCACATGTACATCATTTTGTTCCATACTGCATTATTTCGTTGTACCTATTACTACTGTTTTTTTAATAATATAAACTTTCGCGATTGTGTAATTTAATTTCTAGTGAGAGAGAGAGAGAGCGAGCGAGAAAGCGATTTACAATGCGCTTAAGTGGTAATTTAATGCAAGAATGAAAATTTATTTATAGACCGCACCAGTCCAAATATTAACAAAAGAAAAAAAAGTACTCCCGCAGCAAATTTTTGTTTTTTTGTTTATTGTCGATTTTTTTTTGTACATTAAGAAAATTTGGTTTTCTTGTTTTCATTCCGTAATATTTTTTTTCCTCGGTTATTCAGTTCATGTTTTTTTTTCTTTCTTGTTTCGAACCAAACTCTTTTTCGATTTTATCCAGTGTAGATCAGCGTAACGAGCACGCATTATACAAACAACGGACGCCATGTTGTTTGTGTAACGCATGCTCGTTACGCTAATCAACACCGGATAATCTGCAAAAACGTACGTTTTGTTTCTCTTCTATTTTATCTGTACGATTCGATTTATCATTTAAATAGTTTTCGTTTTCTCTCTTTTGAAATTTCCTATCATGAACTTTGATATCCAACCAAAAAATGTAAGAAACTCGGTTCTTTCTCTGATATTATTGTCGGGCAGCAAAACAACAACAAGCATTGTGTCGTCATTGAGTCGTCGTGTGATGTATCTACATTTAGTAAATATTAATATTATTATTTCCTAAGAAATATTGAAAGCAGGATGATGATGTTAAAATAGGATTTATAAAACAACACAGTAAAGAAAGAATAATCACTAAAAAAAATTAAACTCGAAGATTGAGAGGTGAACAAGACAAGGGAGAGTTGAAGAAAATGCAGTGAAAGATTATTTCATTTATTTCTTATTTAAGAACACATAACGAAAAAACAAACACTTTATCGTACACACACATAAAAAAATGCGGAAAAGGAAAACATTTAAGGAGACAAAAGTAAAAAAAAAAACGGAAAAATCATACAAAATAAATTTGTTTTTCTACATGAACGGTGTTTATTTCTTGTCATTCTGATGCAACATTGAAACTTCTCTAGTGAAACCCATCACGTGCCATTCCAAGCTATTGATTGAAGGCTGGCGAGGGCCAATGCCTATACATCTTATCCGTGCGGTCAATCGCTAAGATGAATGGCGCTCTCATAGGACTGAATGTCAGCTCATTGGCCCAACTCTTTAACCTGATGCTAACATGTAGGGTCGGTCAAAAGTTAAGGCGAAATTGGCTACCGACCGCCTACTACTACTACTTTGCCTTAACTCCTAGTGGGGCATAGCGCGTCAACCATATGTTACCTGCACGTCGACCATCCCTGCGCGCCATTGCACTTTGTTCTGGGCAATGGATCGCAACTCCCCAAACGACTTACCCAGTGCCTTACACTCCTTTGCCACAGATCGACACCATGTGATTTTAGGACCCCCTCTTGGCCGGCCTTGATCGGAGTTGGGGTTCCATTTCATGGCATGCAAAGCAATGCATTTATCACTCTTCCGCAATGTGTGACCTATACACTGCCATTTTCGCCTGAGAATCAATTCGTCGATTGACATGTGACCCGTACGCCAACTTAGTTTTCATTTGATATTGTTTCGGGCCAAACAATTCTTAGAAGAAGACACGAGTTGACGAAAACTTGCAGCTTTCTGGTAACTCTTACGGAAACTTTCCATGTACTGCTCCCATACAAAAGCACAGACAGTACCAGGAAGCGAAACAGGTCAGCTTGGTCTTGATGCTGAGATAACTGCTTTGCCAGATTTTGGACAGCATGCCGTATGCGCATTTAGCCTGGTTGATACGACGAGCGATGTCCTGCTCTGTACCACCATTTTCGGGAACAATGCTACCCAGGTAGACGAAGTTGCCCACCTTCTCCACAGGCTGCCCATTAATATTGATGGCAACAGGTGTCGGATTTCTTTTTCGCAATGGCGGGCTAAGAACCATTGGCCTTTTTGGTATTAATCTTTAGTCCAACTTTCCTTGCCTCCCTCTCGAGATCTAACGCCATTGCGGACAGATCCATAATTTTGTGGGAGAGTAGGCATATGTCGTCAGCGTACTCGAGATATTGTAGATAAGATGTCAAAGTCCATTGAATTACTCTGTCTAGCCCGGATAGGGCTGCATGCAACACACGCCGATCACTATGAGGAATAGGATGCACCCCTGCCGAACTCCACTGTGAATCTCAAAGTCCCCCGACACCTTCTTTATGCAGAACGGCACATCTTGCGCGGTCATAGGTTGTCTTAATAATAGCCACAAGATTCTTAGGGATGTCTCTCCTGCGTATGGCCGGCCATATAGAATCTCGGTTCACACTATCGAAAGCCTTCTCGAAATCAATGAAAGGCAAGTGAAGCGGAGAATCGTACTCAGCGCATTGCTCGATGATGATTTGCCAGGTGTTAATGTGATCGACACAGGAGAATGCGGATCGAAAGCCAGCCTGCTCTTCATCAATTGTGCTTTCTAAGCGGGCCTTTAGTCTTTCCAGGACTATTTTAGCTATTATCGTGGCAATGGCAGGAAGCACACAATGCCTTTCCAATTATTACAGTCAGTGAGGCCACCCTTCCTCGGAAGTTTGATGATCAAACCTTCATTCCACTCAGTGGGAAAGGTCTCTGTATTCCGCGCTTTATCAACAAGTGGGTGCAGAAAATCGGCAGTTACGCTTGGCGCTGGTTGATAAAGTTCGACAGGGATACCGTCGAATCCGGCGGACTTTCCTTGTTTTAGTGCAATAATTGCAGCGACTATTTCCTCTTTAGTCGGGGCAGTGGACCGTATACGAACATTTGATGGTTAGCTAAACTATCTACAATATATAAGGGGGAACTTCACCAGAGGTTAAACGGTTGAAGACCGCAGCGAAGTGTTTCCACCGCCTCATTTGATCTTCTTCTAGGATAAGTAGCTTTCCATCACTATCCTTCACCGGATGTTGGTAGAAGTTACGACCACCTGTAAACTGCTTGATGATACCGTATACTATACGGCGTTTAAGTTGTTACTTCTTGCAGCTTCTTCTGCTGAGGGTAAAAGATAATTCACATAAACTCTTTTATCGTGTCACACACTACGCTGAACCTCTCGAGCTTTCTTACGGTAAAGGAGTTCGATGCTGCTTCGATTGTCGTCTGATGCTGCAGCCAAACGAACCTTCAGTTCTTTTCTTTCAACAGTCCGCTGTCATGAAGCGTCCGACATCCAGGGCTTATTCCGGCAATCCGGGTTTGTGCCAACGATGGTATCTGCGCTATTAATGTACGCATGGTGCATTGGTGTGCCCTTCTTCTTCCTTTCTCTTCCTCCTCTTTTCCGCAGCTTCGACAAAAATCTTTGTTTAAGAGCCTGAGCATGTATGATCCCCAATGAGGCAGTGACCAGTAATGACTCCCTACAAATTACCAATATTTTGTCTACCTAACGGCAAAAGCCTGGTCGTGCGTGCAGGGTCCAGTCTGGGTCACAGTTATATAGCTGTACGACAAGTGTCACCACCGAGTACGAGTTTGCACGTAGCCATGAACATCACGCTATTATAGTGATCCTGAAGGATCACACCAGTTGTTTGTCTACGAGCCAACTCGAAGTCCCTATGAACTGCAATCCAGCACAAAGTGATGTTAAAGTGATCCTCCATCTCCAAGAGCGCGGATGGGCACTCCTTCACAGTTTCGATATACTTAGGAATTCGAGGGACCTCTTCGCCGCGATACTGTCCCTGAAGATAATAATGTCCCTAGTCGATACGACATGCCGTGGCACCAATTGCCGTGACTTTATTAACTTGAAATATACGAAATAATCGTAGAGCAAAGCATAATCGTCTGTGGCTAATGTTTCAAACACTTGAAACTCAAGAAATAATTGTTCGTATCGACTGCACATGCATAGACAACAGAAGGAAGTGAATGCATGCATCGGTTTCATCGAAAATTGATTATACAACATTCATGCGAATGAACCTCTCTTACAATTTTGAACTTAAGGTCGTTTCGGATTCCAAAGCAACGTAACCTGAGTTTCCCTTGTCTATTGGCATTGCGCACTACAACACCCACGAATGGCTAGTGCAGTCCCCTATGGTCCGACTAGTTTGTCGTGATACATTTCTTTTATATTTTTTACAAGGTAAACAAAAATTTATTGGCAAGGCATGTCTTTCCCCACTGAAGTTAAAGAAGACGCAGTAAAAGACGAGTTCTACGCCCGCCTTGAAACTCTCTTCGACTCACTTCCAACAAACGACGTCAAATTGCTGCTGGGAGACTTTAACGCGAAAGTCGGGAATGAAAGCTGGCATCGGGGGACCACTGGAGGCCACAGCCTCCATGAAGAATGTAACGATAACGGCCAGCGACTTATCGACTTCGCCTGCAGCAGGAATCTAGTCGTAAGCTCTACGTGTTTCCCGCATCGACGCATTCACAAGCAGACCTGGAAGTCTCCAGACGCACATACCGTCAACCAAATTGACCACGTCCTCATTTGCAGGAGATGGGCGTCTAGTGTCATGGATGTCCGCTCCTATCGAGGAGCAAACTGCGACTCAGATCATCACTTGGTGAAGACGACCTACAGATGTAGAATTTCCTCAGTGCACCAGTCAAGAATCAGCCCTCCCAAAATCTTTGCGGTTGATAAGCTCTTGAGTGATGCTACAGCGGTGGCGTATACTACCGCCCTTGAGGAAAAACTATCACCTATGCTACACAACATCAGCAACACAGGCGTCCATGGGTTCTGGGAAGAACTCAAGGGTACCATCAAGGATGTCGCAGAGAAGGTCGTGGGATATAAAGCCCGGCGAGCGCGAAATGACTGGTTCGACGAAGAATGCAAAAATTCACTTGGCGCGAAAAACGAGGCCTACAGACAATGGATTCAACGAGGAACCAGAGCCAGAAGAGAAAAATATGACGAGCTACGGCGAATATCGAATAGAATAATTAGACGTAAGAAACGTAAATACCTTGACGAGCAGTTGCTGAACATAAACGAAAACTTAGCTAATAGGAACACCAGACAAGCGTACAAACTAGTAAATACAATTAAGAACGGCTACCAACCCAGGACTAGCCTTTGTAAGGACAAGGATGGAAACATCATCAGCGACACCGATGGTATTAACAAACGATGGGCCTCTTATTTTGAAGAGCTTCTAAATCGACCATCTAACATCCCCACACAGGAAGCTCTCGACGATATTGTTGACCTAGGCCCACCCATTCAACCCCCGACAGTAGAGGAAGTTGATCTCGCCTTGCGGTCACTAAAACGAAATAAAGCGCCGGGCGCTGACGAGATTCCAGCTGAACTGCTAAGATTCGGTGGAACGAGTCTAGTTGATGCCATACATCAATTACTCCTGCGAGTATGGGAGAACGAGGAGATCCCAGACGATTGGCGCAGAAGCATCATCTGTCCAATTCATAAAAAGGGAGATAAACTGCGGTGTGAGAATTACAGGGGCATCTCACTAGTTTGTACGTCCTATAAAATTTTGACGAAAATTCTGGAAAATAGAATAAAACCGTACGCAGAACGAGTCATTGGCGAATATCAAAGCGGTTTCAGACCTGGTCGCTCCACAACCGATCAGCTCTTCTCAGTCAAACTGATACTCCAGAGGTGCTGGGAATACAACGTAAACGTATACCAAATCTTTGTCGACTTCAAGCAGGCATACGACAGTATCGATCGTGGAGTACTGTACAACATCATGCTGCAATTTGGTATACCAGCAAAATTAGTGCGACTGACAAAGATGACGATGACCAACTCCGTCTCACAAGTCAGGATCCAGAATAGACTTACTGATCTATTTGAAACACGCACTGGTTTGAAACAGGGCGATGGACTGGCTCCGACGCTCTTCAACCTAGCACTGGAATACGTTATTCGGGCCATGAATTTGGACAACAGCAAGACGCTACTCATCAAGTCGACACAATTAGCAGCGTACGCCGACGACATCAACATCATGTCCCGAAGATTGGCTGACGCAGAAGAACTTCTGCATACGCTTGATACCGCTGCAAAGGAAGTTGGATTACGTATTAACGAGGGTAAAACTAAAATAATGATGCAATCGGTGACAAGGACACCTGTACAACCAAGCATCAATGTGGGGGACCTCAACATCGAGTTCGTGAACAACTTCATCTACCTGGGTTGCAACCTGTCAAGGGACGCCAATGAAACTGACGAAATCAAGCGACGGATACAGTTAGCTAATAAGACTTTTTTCTCGGTTCTCCCCATAATGAAATCGAAACATGTGCACAGAAACACGAAGCTCCGCGTGTACAAAACCATTATACGACCAGTGCTATGCTATGGCTGCGAAGCATGGACCCTAACTCAAGCCTCCGAAAACATGCTAGACACTTTCGAACGTAAGGTTCTACGGCGAATTTTCGGGGCTGTTTGCGATCGAGATGGATGGCGCATCCGGTACAACCATGAGTTGTATGAAATGTACGATGAGCTGCAAGTCTCGAAAATCGTCAAACTACAACGACTTCAATGGGCAGGGCATGTACAAAGAATGGACGATGATCGCATGCCTAAGAGAGTAATGAATGCAGAACGAGTCGACGGAGCGAGACTGCGAGGACGACCGAGATCTCGTTGGGAGAGCTCAGTAGGTGTGGACGCCGCGCAGCTGCTGGGCTCCCAAAATTGGAGGACGCGGTCACGTGACCGAGATAATTGGAGGACAATGATCCAGGCGGCCAAGGCCTGACGTCGGGCTGTCGCGCCACGATGATGATGATGATGTCTTTTGGCTGAATAAATTTTGCACATATGTAGGTCACGGTAACAACAGCTTTGATATTTACAATTATATGAGCAGACGTATCCGATTCAATAGTTTTGACGTGACAACGCCTTTCAGAATTGTGTCGGGAAAATCTGGGATGGACGTGGAAGTGCTTTAAAAACCATTGGGAGATCACTGCGCGCCCCTATGATCCTTTTTCATTTATTGCATATTCCCGCCAAGCTTCATCCAAAATCACATCAAAAATGTCAAACTGGGTTGTCGCCTTTGTATCCACAGCCAGAGGAGTGAGCGTTTTCTGGGTGTATTCTGAGGGTATTTAAATGCGGAGCGAAGATACTGTTGGATTTTTAAGGGATTTTGGTATATTCTTATTTCAACGGCCGAGACATGGTGATTCGGGCCTTAGCTAATAGTATCTTACCGTTGTTGCGTACAGAGCGAGCGAAACCAGCGTTCTAGGGCGGTATACTGAGGATTGAAACCACTTAATCCGCGGAGCTCGCGTAACAAGCGGAGCCCACGCAAAGGGAGTCGAAGTTATCGCAATTTAAAACCCCTTATTAGTCAAAGAGGTGAAGACTATGTATGTAGACTAGAATGTTTCGGGATTTTTAATAAAGGAACAGTTTCTATTTTATTTTTATATATATATATGTGTATAAAAATATATCACGCATCGTCTATATACAAACATACATATTATTTCGTGTATTATACAAGTTTACAACTGTAATCACAATTTAGACTTTTCCTCCCTGCAAGAAAAAAATAGATATTAAATGTACACAACCGCTATAAAACACTCAAACAACAATAATTACAATTTTAATTCCTCGTTGGGCGCCGGGAACGGTTGGAAGTAGAATTGGACGCGGCTGTCCGTTACCGCTTCAATTGTGGCGGGATTCCATTTAGGCTTCTTATCCTTGTCAATGAGCAGGGCACGAATGCCTTCTTTGAAGTCACTCTTCTCCATAAAACGTACAACCATACGATACTCCATTTTCAGACAATCTACCAGGGACATGTTGGCACCGTAGATGATTTCTTTGTGGGTTACCTTCAAACTAGTGGGCGACATTTTTGACAGTGTCTGAAAAGAAAATTCCATTCAATGCAAGACTATGAGGAGAGTAGGGAATAGAACAAACCTGCAACGTTTTCTGAGCCCATTCACTGCCATCGCTCTTCAAACTCGCCACAATTTCCTCGACGCTGGCCTTGCTAAAGTGGTTGTTGATCTGATCCATGTTCTTGGCTAACCCAAATTCCGAGGAAGAAGTTTTGTTGAACTTAACCAACACTCCATCAATTTCATCCCTTTTCGCATTGAGAAGTTCCTCTTCCAGTTGTCCGAGTTGTTCGCTCGGGCAATAATGCGTGGCGAGGCCCACCTTCGTAACGTCCTCTCCTTTCAAACGGGACCCAGTCAAACCTAGATACATCCCAATTTTGCCTGGCAACCTGGGCAAAAAGTGCGAACCACCAAAATCCGGGAACAGTCCGATTTGGGTCTCTGGCATGGCAAACACTGTCCTCTCGGTGGCTACGCGATATTTACCATGCACCGAGATACCAGCTCCTCCGCCCATCGTGATGCCATCAATTAGGGCAATATATGGAATTTTGTAGTTTCCAATCAGAGCACTAAGGCCGTACTTATCACGAAAGATGGGACACCATTCTTCCGCCGACCTAGTCTCGCATACAGCGCGAATATCGCCACCTGCACAGAAACTCTTGCCACCCACTGCTTTGATGATCACCGCACTCTTCGTATTCTCCCATCGTTTCAGGTGACCGTAGATCTGACGCACCATATCCACGTTGATGGCATTCAGAGCTTTGGGCCTGTTGAGGATAAGGACTCCTTTGTCGCCGTGCTCGGTGGCAATAACCGTATTGGCCGTGGGCATGGCTGCGGTGATCGTCCGTCTATTTGCTTCACGAAACGCCGAAATACTGAGACTGAGGGACAGTCAGAGTATGATCTGTGCAAGTGATAAGCACAAGGTTCAATGTACGAGTACATATGACTTTCGTCTAACGATAATGGGGAAATGTATTTACAATTTGTATAGGTGTTGTGTTACGCAATGGATGTAGTTGAGTCGTTTTTCTGGATAGTGGGGGGGGGGGGGACATTTTGATTGTAAGGTGCATGCTAGCTAGCAAAATGCATCGTCCGAAACCAGTTTATGCTAACGAAAAGGCTACGAAGCCACATGGAAATAGTTGACGCGATATGCCCCACTAGGATAAATAAAATAGTACCACCCTCTGGGTTTGTGATTAGTCATTATTTCTAGCTAATGGTAAATAAAAATATTCACATACAAATAACGGAAACAACAAACAACACAGATGATCAAATGTCAAATTTGCAAAATGTTTCGCCGATTTTGACAGTTCACAGCTGACATGTGATAACAGCGAGTTGCTCGGTTCTGCTGAACGGAGCCATGATTCGATCAGTGATGTGTGTTGCAAGAAGCGGTTGAGCAACCATAGGTAGCCTATCAACATCCTAGGAAAACACATCTTGTACGATTCTCACTGAACATATCATCGAGAGAGGACACTGTCGGTGAGGCAATACAGACCTAAGTTGCTGTTCAGATCAACATATCAAATGTCAATTGAATCAAATATTTCGATTCCTCTCCAGTATCCCGAGCCCGAACGACGATCTAGCAACACCGATTTATTACACCTTTAAAAATGGTAAACTAAATGATTCTTCTCCATATTATCGTACATTGAACTTTGCACTTGTCGGTTTTGCAGATCATACTCCGACCGACCCTCAGTACATCTCGTTTCATGAATCGGCAGACAAATAGTCGAACGATCATTGCAGCCCTGTCTACGAACAAAACTATTATCGCCAGCGAGCCTAACGACAAAGGAGTCATTATCCTGAACAAGCCTAAAGCGCTGAATGCCATCGATTTGGATATGGTGCGGCAGATCTACAGTCATCTGAAACGATGGGAGAATACAAAGAGTGCGGTGATCATCAAAGCAGTGGGTGGCAAGAGTTTCTGTGCAGGCGGTGATGCACGCTCTGTCGCCGAAGCGGGTTCTGTGGAGCGATCTAGCGCCTTCTTCCGCGAAGGGTACCCACTCAATGCTCTGATCGGGAATTACAAAATTCCATACATCGCCCTAATTGATGGCATCACGATGGGCGGAGGAGCTGGTCTCGCGGTAAATGGTAAATATCGCGTAGCCACCGAAAGGACGGTGTTTGCCATGCCTGAGACACAAATCGGACTCTTCCCGGACGCTGGTGGTTCGCATTTCTTGTCCCGCCTGCCAGGCAAAATTGGGATGTATCTAGGTTTGACGGGATCCCGTTTGAAAGGAGAGGACGTTACGAAAGTGGGCGTTGCCACGCATTATTGCCGCAGTGAACAGCTTGGCCAACTGGAAGAAGCCCTTATTATTGCGAAAAGGGATGAAATTGATGCAGTTTTGGCCAAGTTCAACAAAATATCTTCTTCGGAATTTGGGTTAGCCAAGAACATTGATCAGATCAACAACCACTTTAGCAAGGCCAGCGTCGAGGAAATTGTCCAGAGTTTGAAGAGCGACAGCAGTGAATGGGCTCAGAAAACTTTGCAGGTTGGTTCTCCTCGCTGATTTTCACATCGTCTGGCATGTGATTAATTCTTTTCTTATTTTTCAGACACTGATGAGGATGTCGCCGACCAGTTTGAAGGTAACCCACAAAGAACTAATCCACGGTGCCAAAATGTCTCTGGTGGATTGTCTGAAAATGGAATATCGTATGGCTGTACGTTTTATGGAGAAGAGTGACCTCAGAGAAGGTGTTCGTGCACTGCTCATTGACAAGGATCAGAAGCCGAAATGGAATCCGGCGACGCTTGAAGCGGTCACGGACAGCCACGTCCAATTCTACTTCCAACCGTTGGCTGCCAATGAGGAATTGAAATTGTAATAATTTTATTTTTTTGTGTCCTTTATTAGATTTGAAGCAGTCGTCTTTTTTTTCTAAGAATTTTGTATTCATATTTTGTTATTTTTCTTGCTTGCAAGTAGGAGAAATCGAAATTGTGATTATAGTTGTAAAGTGATCGAAACGTTATATAGGAAAATATATGCTTTTATAGATATAAAAAAGACGTCTGTAATGAAATGTATCCAGTGACATACATGGATTGCCTCAACAACAGTGCATCGATCAAGTCAATTTGATTTTTGACCATGAAGCACCATTATCATCATTGTTGCGCTTTAGCACGAGGACCAAGGCCGTCTGGATCATTGTCCTCCAATTATCTCGGCCAAGCAATCACGTCCTTTGATTTCAGAAGCCCAGCAGATGTTCGGCGTCTGCATCTACTGAGTCATCCCACTGAGCTCTTGGCCTTCCTCGCAGCTTTGCTCCACTGATGTATTTGTGCGAACTGATAAAGCAAGGTTATTGTATTACCGCGAGATTAAGCTATCCTGTGCTATAGTAGGGTGGGACAAGCATACATAAAATAGTACACATACATTTAGCCGTTAGAAACGTCTGTTACCGTTAGATTTCCCGTATAATTTGGAAATCGTTCCAAAAAAAAGGCTCGTGTCGATTGGTGCAAAGAAATGCTCAAAAATTACAATCGGGTGTGTCAAATGTCTTGTATAAGGACGCTACTAGACTATATTGCCGAACAATGGCGGGTCCCTTGCACCGCTCCTATCCGTCGACTCATCGAGTGGGAAAAATATTCATCGATTTGGAAATTGGTGTGTATTGAGTAAATGCTTGTCGTACGTACTCACTGCGAAAAGGGCGGGTACCACCGCCCGGCAGCTGCTCGGTGTTTGGCAATTATTCGCAATATCCGCAGCGTGGGGATACCATACAAATATATTTGCTCTCGATATTCGTTCTAATTTAAATTGACTCACTAGGAAAGGCGTTTGTCTATTTTAACTGTTTCTCACCGAATGGTTGGTAGCATGGTAAGATTACCCGTACTTGGCGAGTAGTTGTAGCGTGTGGCTGATGTCTTAATTCTAGCTGGTGGATACTTTACCTACTCGGCATATCGATGCAACTTAACATTTGTCGAGTACTCGTGAATTGGGGTGCTTTTTCGCATGACACGGCGAGTAGTATAGCAGCGCCCTAACGAAACTTGAATCTGCCTGTGCCTAGGCGGCTATTAGGATTCATTATTGTGTATTAACGCTAATAATTTAGTATGAAATATGTATTTGTGCTCATCCTACTACTCCCCAGTCGTTTGTTTTGCCACTCAATTCTTACCTAATTATCCATTTTAAAGCACGATAACGAACTCAATTTGTTGATACGACAATAGCCGAGCATTTGTCATATTGACAGATTCGCGTCTTTGGTTGGAAACCATAGACTCAAACCGTTTGACATAAAACACGTGAACGCGACACGCGAACGTGAGCCAACATGCGCGCAGCCTAACACTATAAAAGATCTTTTACAAATATATTTGACGAACGATATTTCAAAAGAACTTTTATGAATGATATTAGCCGCTAAAGGGGGAAGGTGTGCATGGGTGTGCAAGCATATTAGAAAAGTAGTTGAAACAAGCAACGTTCATGTCGCAATTTTTTTCTTAGGCGGCTATCACACTATAAAAGTTCTTTGAAAATAGCTTTCATAAAAGATATTTGTAAAAGAACTTTTATGGTGTAATAGCCGCCTTAGCCGGGAGCAGTCAACGGTATTAAGAGTCCAAGATGGGTCAAACCAAACAAAAGTTGTTCGCTTAATAGCCCCCATATACGATCCAATCCGTCATCAGATCAATCTGACGATGTTTTGATCGTCAGATCGATTACACCGTGTATGTGACTATCGTTGACGATTTCACCGATCTGACGATCAAATTTTATCTGCCGATTTTTCGGTGCGATTATTAACGATAATGGGGGAATGCATTTACGATTTTTATAGGTGTTGTGTACGCAATCGATGTAGTTGAGTCGTTGTTCTGGATAGTGGGGGGAGGGACATTTTGATTGTAAGGTGCATGCTAGCTAGCAAAATGCATCGTCCGAAACCAGTTTATGCTAACGAAACGGCAACGAAGCCACATGGAAATAATTGACACGATATGCCCCACTATGATAAATAAAATAGTAACCACCCTCTGGGTTTGTGATTAGTCATTATTTTTAGCTAATGAGTGCATTCACCACGCTCGTTTTATCCGGATCGCTACGGAGCGCTCCGTAGCGCTACAACCCCTCCCGGTCGTGATTGCAACCGCTCCTTCCATCCGCTCCGGAGCGGTTACTTCCCCTTGGTAGCAGAAACTTTTTACGCTCTCTGGGCATGTAGCGCTACATTTGACAATTCGCAGCAGGTATGTGTGTTGTGACGTTTGTGTACATCAAAAGCGCAAATAGAATCCCCGTCTATGTAAATTCACTGTCTTCTCGTCTTCGATTTGATATTTCCTTGTTTCGTGATGTGCCAAAGAAATGTTTTGCGATGGAAAATTGGCAATTGTCAAATATTTGCGT
Organism: Chloromyia formosa; assembly: GCA_964017055.1. Taxonomy (NCBI): domain Eukaryota; kingdom Metazoa; phylum Arthropoda; class Insecta; order Diptera; family Stratiomyidae; genus Chloromyia; species Chloromyia formosa. Next base: position 28,979,613 of record OZ024813.1, on the reverse strand, counting down.
TGTCACCTGTTTGTCAGGCATTTCATATGTAGCGGTTCAATCACGAAAGAAATGTTGACAGGTAGCGTCTCCTCAAATGTGTCGTGGAGGGGATGTAGCGTTCTGTAGCGAAAATTTTTCACATGAATGCAGGCAATGGTAAATAAAAATATTCACATACTAATAACGGAAACAACAAACAACACAGATGATCAAATGTTAAATTTGCAAAATGTTTCGCCGATTTTGACAGTTCACAGCTGACATGTGATAACAGCGAGTTGCTCGGTTCTGCTGAACGCAGCCATGATTCGATCAGTGATGTGTGTTGCTAGAAGCGGTTGAGCAACCATAGGTAGCCTATCAACATCCTAGGAAAACACATCTTGTACGATTCTCACTGAACATATCATCGAGAGAGGACACCGTCGGTGAGGCAATATAGGTACAGACCTAAGTTGCTGTTCAGATCAACATACTTATCAAATGTCAATTGAATCAGATGTTTCGATTCCTCTCCAGTATCCCGAGCCCGAACGACGATCTAGCAACACCGATTAATTACACCTTTAAAAATGGTAAACTAAATGATTCTTCTCCATATTATCGTACATTGAACTTTGTATTGTACTTGTCGCTTTTGCAGATAATACTCCGACTTACCTTCAGTACTTCGCGTTTCATGAAGCAGCAGACACATAGTCGAACTATCATTGCAGCCATGTCCACGACCAACACGATTATAGCCAGCGAGCCTAACGACAAAGGAGTCATTATCCTGAACAAGCCCAAAGCGCTGAATGCCATCGATTTGGATATGGTGCGGCAGATCTACAGTCATCTGAAACGATGGGAGAATACAAAGAGTGCGGTGATCATCAAAGCAGTGGGTGGCAAGAGTTTCTGTGCAGGCGGTGATGCTCGATCTGTCGCCGAAGCGGGTTCTGTGGAGCAATCTAGCGCCTTCTTTCGCGAAGAGTACCCGCTCAATGCTCTGATCGGGAACTACAAAATTCCATACATCGCCCTAATTGATGGCATCACGATGGGCGGAGGAGCTGGTCTCGCGGTAAATGGTAAATATCGCGTAGCCACCGAGAGGACGGTGTTTGCCATGCCTGAGACACAAATCGGACTCTTCCCGGACGCTGGTGGTTCGCATTTCTTGTCTCGCCTGCCAGGCAAAATTGGGATGTATCTAGGTTTGACGGGATCCCGTTTGAAAGGAGAGGACGTTACAAAAGTGGGCGTTGCCACGCATTATTGTCGCAGTGAACAGCTTGGCCAACTGGAAGAAGCCCTTATTATTGCGAAAAAGGATGAAATTGATGCAGTTTTGGCCAAGTTCAACAAAATATCTTCTTCGGAATTTGGGTTAGCCAAGAACATTGATCAGATCAACAACCACTTTAGCAAGGCCAGCGTCGAGGAAATTGTCCAGAGTTTGAAGAGCGACAGCAGTGAATGGGCTCAGAAAACTTTGCAGGTTGGTTCTTTTTGCTGATTTTCACATCGTCTGGCATGTGATTAGTGCTTTTCTTATTTTCCAGACACTGATGAGGATGTCGCCGACCAGTTTGAAGGTAACCCACAAAGAACTCATCCACGGTGCCAACATGTCTCTGGTGGATTGTCTGAAAATGGAGTATCGTATGGTTGTCCGTTTTATGGAGAAGAGTGACGTCAGAGAAGGCGTTCGTGCACTGCTCATTGATAAGGATCAGAAGCCAAAATGGAATCCGGCGACGCTTGAAGCGGTCACGGACAGCCACGTCCAATTCTACTTCCAACCGTTGGCCGCCAATGAGGAATTGAAATTGTAATAATTTTATTTTTTGTGTCATATATTAGATTTTAAGTAGTCGTCTTATTTTCTAAGAATTTTGTATTCATATTTTTCTTGCTTGCAGGGGGAAGAAATCGAAATTGTGATTATAGTTGTAAAGTGATCGAAACGTTATATAGGAAAATATATGCTTTTATAGATATAAAAAAGACGTCTGTAATGAAATGTATCCAGTGACATACATGGATTGCCTCAACAACAGTGCATCGATCAAGTCAATTTGACTTTTGACCATGAAGCACCATTATCATCATTGTTGCGCTACAGCCCGAGGACCAAGGCCGTCTGGATCATTGTCCTCCAATTATCTCGGCCAAGTAATGGCGTCCTTTAATTTCAGAAGCCCAGTGCCCTGTTGTGACCGCCGTAACCAGCCAACTCTGGGCGGGTTCTACTCAAGAGGGCGTTGGTTTGCCTTGAATTGTAGGATGGCCATAGTTTCCTGGGAAAGCGCCCCACCTAAGATCATCCCGTGAAATAAAGCATCTGTCCTGTCTGATGGCGCACAGCGGCGGTTGCACTTCCACCGCATAGGATGCATGGAGTGTGGATCCTCGCGAGTTGGCCGGCCTCTGTTCCTATGCCGGGGGATCCATAGGAAGCAGATTTTGAAGTGGCTGGTCAGCTCGATTAACGCTTGGTGACACTGCCTCACCAGTATTGATGACAACGCCTTGATCGGGGCCTGACTATCAGTGAAAATTGTAACGTTCTTTGTGATTTCGGTCGTTCGTCTTAACGCCCTACAAGCCTCCCGTATATCCAGTCCTTCCGTCTGGAATACACTAGAGCTATCCGAAAGACGAACGAAATTTGAGACTCGGAGATCCATCGAGTAGATCCCGGCCCCAACCCCGTCATTCGTTTTGGAGCTGTCACTGAAAATGGTTTAATCATATCTATTCGTGACCTCCTTCCTGCTTCATTGCACTCTGGTTGGAAAGGCAGTAGCGAATGGCTTTTGGAAGTCCACCTCGGTAACGGTGAGGTCTGTTCGAAGCAAATCGCGCACGTTCCTCGGTAGGGACGCTAGGATAATGCTATGTCCGTATGGTTATGCCGTCCAACACGCGAATTTCCCGTTGAACTTGATTTGCAGATCCAGCGGCAAAAAGTGTAGGATGGTGTTCCTCCGCTGGACTCGAGCGCAAAGCGCCTGTGATCCCAATGTAAGCGGTTCTTTGCGTCATATTCAGCAGTGTGCGGTTGTATTTTCGACTGAGAGCTGGCCACCAGACCAGTGCCCCATATGTGCTGATCGGTCGTACTTCTGTCGTGTAGAGCCATAAAACCATACTGGGTTGAAGCCACCAGCTTCTCCCGCATGTCCTCCTGCTTCCTGCAGGCATACAAAGCCAAGTGGGTTATTATTGAACGGGTCACGCCATTGCGTAGAACCGGCTTCCGTAGGAACGACCCGATACTTTTTCTTGAGCTAAGTTATCGCCTCCTTTACGAGAATGCTTGGGAAAAGAGCTTGAACGTCAAAGGATACTATGCACTTGTCTTCGCTGATGGCCTTTATGCTATCTAGTTTTCCTGAATTCGGCGGAATTTCTAATCACGTAATAGAACTCTTCAGCCCCAATTCGCTGCGTTGGACGTCGAAGAGTTGGTATTTGCAATAATCTCGAGCACCTTGACTTTTTTTTGTGTATTTTCTCTTTTTTTACTCAACCTAATCGAGTGTGTAGTGATGGGTTCGGCATACGTTAACTCCAGGATATTCTTCACAAGACTGCACCATCCGAAAAATATGCCATCGAAACGTCAACAAGGCATAGCTATGCAAGAGATGTTGACACGCCCAAGGTCAAGGCAATTAACAACAACAACACCACTCTGTCAGGGCCTTTTTCACTGACTCTGGTAATGGATTGGTTCGAAGCTCGAGGAAGTTACCCATTTGAAGTTTGTCGTACTTGTCCATGATGACGATGGTGTTCCTCCTTACTGGCCTTGGGGAAAATAGACATCCATTTCCTTGAGCAACTTTACTGCTGTTTTTGGCCCGTTCCACATATTCATATGATGGACAGGCATACGCAATGATCCATGCTGTGCATTTGAGTTTTTGTGCGTTAGTCCGAGCACTTCCCGTGGTCTGATTTTAACCAAATTCGGCATATAGGTTCCTTGAGGGACCCTAATCTCAAAACGGTTGCAGCAAATTTGGTCATCGACTGGACTAACGGTATATTCGGCTGTGTTCAAACAATGGTTACTCGCCTAAGTCTTTTAAAAATAACTCTTCCAGGCTTTTCCCGTGATCCGATTTCAACGAAATTTGACACGTTGCTTCCTTGGGTTATTTGAAATACCCCACGATGATATTTTGGTCCTCCTGCAGGTGTGCGTCAGGATAAAAGGTCCTTCTTAACATTAAAGTGATACTCAGACAAGATGGGAATCATATGACATGGTTGGTTGAGACCAAATCACTAGACTACTGTTGAAATCATTTTGAATTCTTCGGTAAGGAAAAAGGACGTTAAGGTAAATTAGCGTTATTGAAATTCTGAGTCCTTCTGCGAGGAAAAAGGACATTTTTGGCGATGTAGTCATACATTCTTGCCTATGGGCATCATATGACTGGGAGCCATGAGGCGAATGCAGTAGACTACTGTTGAGGGTATTTTGAGCCCTTTGGTCTGAAAAAAAGAACTTATTGAATTCGCCTGGTAGATATGGGTATCTCCTGAACCAGGCGATAAGGACAACATTTTCCAAAGCAAATCACAGACAAATTGAAAGCAAATGGATCAAAATTGGAATGTATTTGCATGGGACGGGCCTATCGCTCTTTCTGTGTCATTTAATTGTTATTGATTGATGTGATTTGTTCGACGTCGCACTGCGCATTCTCCATCCTCGCTGGACACGTGGAGACATCTTCTCCACGTGTCCTCGATTCCAACTCTACCTGCTGAAATATCATTTAGTCCTTTACTTAACAACTCCATTGATTCACAGGTTACTGTACATTCGATTTATTTCTAAGGGTGACAAATAGTCTTTTTCAATGAGAAAACATTTTATTATAATATATAAAAATATATATCTGTAAATTATTCCAATTATTTTCAAGTTTACAACTGTAATCACAATTTAGATTTTTCCTCTCTGCAAGAAAAAAAAAATACGTTTTTAGAAAAAAAAAATGCTAACATTAAATTGCAACAAATACGATTGCCTAAAACCTAATAAATGCACGACTGGTATTTGGAAAATGTAGAAACGGCACAACTGTGTTACAAAAAATACACAAAAACAACAATTATTACAATTTCAATTCCTCATTGGCGGCCAACGGTTGGAAGTAGAATTCCACGCGAGTGTCCGTGACCGCTTCGATCGCAGACGGATTCCAATGCGGTTTCTGGTCTTTGTCAATGAGCAGAGCGCGAACGCCTTCTTTGAAGTCACTGTCCTCCAAGAAGCGCACAACCATACGATACTCCATTTTTAAGCAGTCCACCAGGGACATGCACGCGCCGTAGATGAGCTGTTGGTGGGTAACCTTCATACTGGTTGGCGACATTTTCGCCAGTGTCTGAAAAGAAACTTCGATTAAATGCCAGACTATGAGAGTGGGGACCCAAACACAACCTGCAACGTTTTCTGAGCCCATTCGCTGCTATCGCTCTTCAAGCTCTCGACAATTTCCTCGATGCTGGCCTTGCTGAAGTGGTTGTTGATCTGATCCATGTTCTTGGCTAGCACAAAGTCCGACGAAGAGGTTTTATTAAACCTGGCCAATACTTCATCAATCTCATCCTTTTTCGCATTGAGAAGGGCCTCTTCCAGTTGCCCGATTTGCTCGCTTGGACAATAATGTGTGGCAATGCCCGCCTTCGTAACATCCTCTCCTTTCAGACGGAACCCACTCAGTCCGAGATACAGTCCTGTTTTCCCTGGCAAGCGGGGCAAAAAGTGCGAACCACCAACGTCGGGAAAAAGTCCGATTTGTGTCTCTGGCATGGCAAATAGTGTCCTCTCCGTGGCTACACGATACTTACCATGCACCGACAGGCCCACTCCACCGCCCATGGTGATGCCATCAATCAGAGCAACGTATGGAATTTTGTAGTTGCCGATCAGAGCATTGAGCGTGTACTCATCGCGGAAGAAGGATTTCGATTCTTCCGTAGGACCTGCCTCTACCACTGCCCGAACGTCACCGCCTGCACAGAAACTCTTGTCACCCACACCTTTGATGATCACGGCACTCTTCGTGTTCTCCCATCGTTTCAGGTGACCGTAGATCTGACGCACCATATCCAAGTTGATGGCATTCAGAGCTTTGGGCCGGTTCAGGGTAACGACTCCTTTATCGCCGTGCTCGGTGGCCACCACCGTGTCGTTGTTGTTGCCCGTAGACATGGCTGCAGTCGTCGTCCGCATGTGGTGGGCCTGCTGCTCCACGAGCCGCGAAACACTGCGAGTCAATCGAAGTGTGATCTACGAAACCGACAAACGCAAGGTTCAATGTTCACATCGTGTTTATCGATAGATGGGGGTAAACGATTATTTACCATTTTTACAGGGGCGCTAAGTTATGCAATAGTTGTAGGTCGGATCGCCGTGCTGGGCACTGGAGGGAAAACACGGGCAGGCAACTCACGATCAAATGTCAAACTGATTTGCACACATTTGGCCGTTTGGTTAGTTTCAACTTCATTCAACTCGCTTTCAACTACACATAAGTTGAATTAAAATACGCTCGACTTGGCAACCTCGCAAGCCGGCAATTGTTGACATTTCTTTGCGGACACTGACCAACTGGCGGTGCTCAATTGTGTAAAATTCTTTGCAGAGGTCCAAGATGTCGCGAAATCGTCGAGGAAATCGTCCAAATTGGCAGAATAAGAACCGTCAAAAGACGGAGCCGCTCGAGGAGTTGAACGATAGTCCGGTGGTTGCGTGTTTTCGCGAATATGCCAAAGAGCTCGACGACAAACATGACCGCTACGAGCGAATTGTGAAAATTGGTCGCGACATTACGATCGAGAGCAAAAGGATTATTTTTCTGTTGCACACGATTGATCCGAAGTAAGTTTTTGTGTTTATGGATTGTTTTTATTAATGTTTGTTTCGTCTAGGTTGGGGGAACAGGAAATGGTGCGATACTAAATTTCCTTTGACCCGTGACTGAGACTGAATGGCATAGCGTGGGTCTATTCCTACAAGGCCTAGTTGACGTTTTGTTTGCGTATAAATTATTTCGTATGATGAATTCTAGGATATACCGGGAAAGGCGGTAGTTCTTTCGCCCCACATAATACGGGGAGTGTGGATTGGAGTATTGAAACGATCGCACAAACTACCTAAATAGCTTTTATCCGTTATAGAATAGAATAGAAAAAGAGGTGCGGCTACTGACCCTCGTGGTGGGCACTGCGACCATAGGAGGTCTATTGTGCCATAGCCTTTAATAATATCGCAAGAGATCTTCTACCACTCTTACGAAGGCTAGTAAGTCTTTTGCAGGAGATTTCCGGATATCAGCAGAGTTTGTGACGATCCGCCCTAGTAACGCTAACCTAGCCCGCGTAATCGCTGTGCATTCACATAAAAGAGATGAGTGAGTTTTTTTTACCATTTTCTTATGCTGGATTCCGGGCCACAGTGGTTTCGCGGGTAATTGCAAAGCAGAAGAACTTGCCAGGCAGGGTACAACTTACTTAGCTGGTGAAATTCGTCCTTATATCTACATGCCTATCGCTGCCTGCAAACTAGCTATTAAAACCGAAGCAATTATCAAGACCAACTCTATATGGTTAAATGGAAGCACATGTCTTTCAACAAAGTCGCTGTGGCCCAGATTGGATTCTAGCCGATCAGCTAAATTGCTGTCACTCGGAAGGCAGCATATCAGAGCGGCGGTGGGGGTCATCACTGGGCATTGTGTGATTGGTGAGCACGCCAGGAGGCTTCGCCTTCCCTACAATGACTTCTGTAGGAGCTGCAGTGACGAGGAGGAGGAGGAGTGCGTCTTTCATTTTCTATGCACCTGGCCTGCTTTGTCAATAAGGACTTTTCTGAGAGCTTACTTCTTCGCTGAATTGGACGACTTGGCTAATGTTGATATTGGCAAGCTCCATCGTTTCATTTACAGTTCTGGCTGGTTTAATGATTAGGATGGTCGGGTGTTGAATCCCCGGTGGTAACACAACGGACCCTGCTGCGGTCCATGTGTGCTGTGTTGAGCACAGCAGCCCTTTAACCTATTTAAATGAGATCTAACCCAGTGATGGCCTGATAGGTAGCCAACAATTAACCTCAGATCAGCTCTACTCATGTGGGTAGTATCCCCATAGTCGAAGGGTCTCATTAACGCCTTTGATTGCCGCAGCCCTGCCAGGTCATCCCAGTGGCGCTGTCGTAGCCTGTTAGACCATTCATTTATGATAGTCCTGGCCGAAGCCAGGCCAAGGCCACAATAAGGTTCCGGTCCGATAAAATTAGACGTTGAGCCTTGCCTGGCAAGTTCATCCGCCAATTCATTGCCTTCAATGCCTTGATGACCTGGCACCCAATATAAAAAGACTTGGTTGTCAGTCGCCAGACATTGAAGAAGTTCACGACAATCTTTCACCAGCCTTGAATAGAGCTTGTGTGAAGATAGAGCCTTTATGGCTGCCTGACTATCTGCAAATAGCAATGTGAGCGCCTCTTAGTTTTCTTTCCAGAATAATCCTTTTATCCAGCGCCGCCAAGTTGTCTGGGAGGTACTAAAGTGAACAACGTATATGAACTACAGTATCGTCGAACAACACAGCATTGATTTTTCATGAGCTTGAGCGTACACTCTGCGACACTTGAATAGGACACTGTAAAAAGTATTATTCAAAGTCTTATAACGTCCAAAGAAATGCAAGCAATCTTTTTTTTTTTTCAGTGAAAATTGAAATTTTTGGGGCACTTGACATCATTTTTCACACCAAATTAGTATGCGTCTGTAGCTTAAGCTTGGCAAGTGTGAAAACACACCGCATCAGACAAAACGTTTTTGTCTCATAAGACAAGAAAACATTTTTTATTGCAACACACACCAAGCGAAACACAGTGAAACAAAACAAAACCATTTTTGTGTCTTGTTTCGATTGGTGTGTGTTGAGATAAGACAAAATTGAATTTGCAACGACGTCCATAATCTGCAAAATTTTACATAAAATTACCAGCTATTAAGCAGAAACAATTTTTTGTTTCCGAAAGACAACTGGCCGCCTAGTGGCAACGAAACATATCTTTCTATTTTTTCTTGTCTTTTTGTTTCGTTTCATGCGGTGTGTTGCGCCTATTGCAATGTATCGGCAACGACGTTTGTCTGAAACGAGTTTGTCTCATTCGGTGTGTGTTGATCATATTCAAAGACATGCATTATCGACAACCAGTCATAAAACGCGTCGAGACAAAAACGTTTGTTTTGTTTCGTTTCTTTTGGTGTGTGTTGCCTGATAAGAAGCAATGGTCGGTTGTTTCTTGAAACAAAAACAAACGTTTTGTCTTATGCGGTGTGTGTTTCAGCCTAACGGACCGGACAGTTTTTGCTGCTCGTAACACGGTCGTTTGCGGTTCAAACCTCGCAACAGGACCAAATATTTTTGTTCTTAATTTCCCTTTGTTAATTTCTCTAAGCTTAGTGATTTCGTATGGATAGAAGCACTCATCAGGTCTTGCATCTTTGCAGCTATCCATGTGTAAGACGACCACGAAAGTGTGAGAATTCTGTTAGTATAAGCCGTGGGGTGGAGATAGGGTGAGACGTGGAGATATTTGTTCCCTGACAATTACTTTATGTATTCAGTATTCTTGTAAAGTGCAAGTGCGAATTATTTCAGTGAAAATTGGAATTTTTGTTACACTTGGTTTCATTCTGCACACCAACTTAGTATGCACCTGTAGCTTAGCTCGGTAAAAGTGAGTTTATTAAAGCCTACAAAAAATAAATTAAAACTAATTGCAATATATTTAACAGAATATTTTTCTTAAATATTTTATTATTAAAGTCGTAAAATTGTAAGAGAAAAATGCGACACTTGAATAGAACACTTAAAAAAATATCGTCGACATCGACATATTTTTTTCTTAGATTTGAATCAAATTTAAACAAATTAAATTAATTTTAGTGATGGCTTGAACCCCACTTGTGTAGAACTGCTTCATAAACTCTATTAGGAAGAGAGTCATACAGTTTTTTAATATACTGCAGCAAAATGATCGATCATGTCTCTTTCGTTCCTGCGGCAGCCAGTTCTACGCCCCGGAACGACCCGTTTTACAACGACCAAGAGCTGCCAAAACCCTTCAATGCAAGAAGGAAAGTGTGTTTGTATGTTACATGCCTCATATCGTCTTTTTTATGTTCACGGGGAGCAAAACATCTCGGCGCAACTGCTCTCAGTGCTAATTCTCCGCGCCGGCATTGCGAGTGGATCTGCTGCGTATGCGACAGAATGATGCACCCAAACGCGACTACGGTGAGATGCAATTGCTGCAATCAGTGGTGCCACCTAAGATACTGCTCTGAACTCTGAGACGCCGTCTAAAACCCCTTATAAACATTTTTCTATTGGCCAGAAATCACACTACTCGTATGTCCTCCATAATTTGGAGGAATATTAAGGCCTCCGACTAAATTTTGAGGCTTCCTATGGGTAATTTGATTCAGCCTGATCGTATATTCCAGCGTCTTTCCATATTCGAGTTTTACAGCGGGCAACATAGGTGTAATCGTTGTTGACGTTTGTCAAGCCTATTGATGAATTGAGGGCGAAAACTCTTCTTGAATACGCAGTGTTCACAAAATTAATGGACTCTTTTGGAGTGAAAGACGGCTTCATGTGGCTGCAATTCAAGCTTACGTCGACCCTAACCAACGATAATTTCTTCCAAAACTGTGCTTGTATATCCGCCTACCATTTCGTCCTTTCATTCTCTCTTTAGTTCGTTGTATTTTGTGCAAAATATGGTAAATCACGAAAACAAATACGTCCTTTTACGCAGCCTTCCCATGCAAGCGTAAAAACGTACATCGTTTTACGCAGCTTTCGCATGCAAGCGGAAAAACGTTCGTTTTACGCAGCCTTTCACATGCAAGGGAAAAAACGTTCGTCCTTTTACGCAGCCTTCACATTCAAGCGTAAAAACGTACGTCCTTTTACGCAGTCTTTCACATGCAAGCGGAAAAACGTACGTCCTTTTACGCAGCTTTTGCATGCAAGCGGAAAAACGTACGTCCTTTAAGCAGTCTTTTCTCATGTAAGCGGAAAATCGTACGTCTTTTTACGCAGACTTCACATCCAAGAAGATTACGTATGTGCAGGTCTGGACGACTGATGGCACTTCAGAGCACGTGAATCAGTCACAGGTGTGTGCAGTTCGAGCTTACGATCGACAATAACCAACGATAATTTCTTCCAAAACTGTGCTTGTAAATCCGCCTACCATTCCGTCCTCGATTCTCTCTTTATTTCGTTGTACGTAGTTTGGGCAAAATATAATAAAACATGGAAAACGTGTGCCAATTCTGGACGTCTGTGCAGATTCTCGACATCTGTGCAGATTCTAGGCATCTGTGCAGATTCTGGACGTCTGTGCAGATTCTGGACGTCTGTGCAGATTCTGGACGTCTGTGCAGATTCTGGACGTCTGTGCAGATTCTGGACGTCTGTGCAGATTCTGGACGTCTGTGCAGATTCTGGACGTCTGTGCAGATTCTGGACGTCTGTGCAGATTCTGGACGTCTGTGCAGATTCTGGACGTCTGTGCAGATTCTGGACGTCTGTGCAGATTCTGGACGTCTGTGCAGATTCTGGACGTCTGTGCAGATTCTGGACGTCTGTGCAGATTCTGGACGTCTGTGCAGATTCTGGACGTCTGTGCAGATTCTGGACGTCTGTGCAGATTCTGGACGTCTGTGCAGATTCTGGACGTCTGTGCAGATTCTGAACGTTTGTGCAGATTCTGGACGTCTGTGCAGATTCTGGACGTCTGTGCGGATTCTGGACGTCTGTGCAGATTCTGGACGTCTGTGCAGATTCTGAACGTCTGTGCAGATTCTGGACGTCTGTGCAGATTCTGGACGTCTGTGCAGATTCTGGACGTCTGTGCAGATTCTGGAAGTCTGTGCAGATTCTGGACGTCTGTGCAGATTCTGGACGTCTGTGCAGATTCTGGACGTCTGTGCAGATTCTGGACGTCTGTGCAGATTCTGGACGTCTGTGCAGATTCTGGACGTCTGTGCAGATTCTGGACGTCTGTGCAGATTCTGGACGTCTGTGCAGATTCTGGACGTCTGTGCAGATTCTGGACGTCTGTGCAGATTCTGGACGTCTGTGCAGATTCTGGACGTCTGTGCAGATTCTGGACGTCTGTGCAGATTCTGGACGTCTGTGCAGATTCTGGACGTCTGTGCAGATTCTGGACGTCTGTGCAGATTCTGGACGTCTGTGCAGATTCTGGACGTCTGTGCAGATTCTGAACGTTTGTGCAGATTCTGGACGTCTGTGCAGATTCTGGACGTCTGTGCGGATTCTGGACGTCTGTGCAGATTCTGGACGTCTGTGCAGATTCTGAACGTCTGTGCAGATTCTGGACGTCTGTGCAGATTCTGGACGTCTGTGCAGATTCTGGACGTCTGTGCAGATTCTGGAAGTCTGTGCAGGTTAGGTCTGATATGCGAAAAAGTAATAATTTTTCAGGGTTATACGGAACTGTTTCGCGTTCGCATTCTATGCGACTGTAGCTGTACTTACTGTTAAAATATCAATTTTACATTCATGTCAAACACGTAGAGTTAGGAACGACAAATACCGTTTTGACCATGAAAATTTCCCTTCCCACAGGAAGAACAATCGCGAAAAAGTCCTCGAGGAAGCCGAGAAAAGGCTACGAACAGTATTTGAAACGAATTTTCTTCAAATTGCTCGCGAACTGGACGGTCTCGATCAAAATCAATATTCACGAGGCTTCTCGGCTGGTCTCCAGGAGTTCATAGAGGCCCACTCGTTCTACGAATATCAAAAGGGCAGCACCAAACTATCGGATTGGGACAATTTGCAAGAACATCTAAAATACACGGTTGACGACGAATCGCCGCCGCCACCAAAAACTGAAAATCCAGAGAAAGATGCAGTAGCGGTGCCATCGGAGGAGGCGGACAAGGCAGCCATCAAAAAGGAAGTGACGTGCATCATTAAGCCAATGGAATTTATGCTTGGCTTATCCGACGCTGGCGGTGAATTAATGCGACGTGCTATTAATTCACTTGGAAGCGGCGATATGGATTCATGTTTTCATGCTTGCAAAACATTGCAAGCATTGTATGCCGGGTAGGTAACCGCTTCAAGTATGGCCGTTATAACGGAATTTCCGATGTAATTCAAATTTTTCTTTCAGCTACTTACGTCTGGGCTACACCGGCAATCGTGAAATGTCCCGGAAAATCTCAACACTACGCCAAAGTACACTGAAAGTGGAGAATGTTTGCTACAATGTAAAAGTGCGCGGTGGCGAATCCGCTTTCTATGATACACTCGATGCGGGAGGCTTTGCCTCGCATGGCGATGAAGACGAGGGTTTTTATTAGTAACCAGTATTTATTTTTCAAAATAGATTTTGCATCTCTTAATTAATTAAAAACACGAATAAAAACTAATGTTTCACATACTACTATAATTCATTGTGTTATTCTGTAATTCACGCTCCTAAAAGATCTTCGGTATCAATGTATTCCGAATCGGATTTACCCGGAACATAATCCTCATCTTCATCAGTACTGAAATCAGAAAACTCCTCCTCATCGTCGTCTATGAAATCCGATTCGTACTCATCATCATCATCCGGCTTTTTGGTCTTTTTCGGTCGTTTTCTTAGTTGTCGTTTTCGATCGCGATAGTTTTTCTGGAAATCTGCTAGATTTGGGGAAGATAGAGAGAGAGAGAGTTGATAGTTAGTCCAGGTGTTTATAGAGAAATTTCTGATGGTTAAGTCAACCGTTAGAAATTTCTCTTCAAATTACAACTTACGGTGGTACTAACTTGATGGTGGGTGGGCGAATTGTTGAAAATGTATGGGATTGCGACGATAGCAACGATCGCCAAATGGACAGTCGGGCGTACCGAGTGGTGGATCGGGATGGGACGGTCGTCTGTAGTCTGAATCGCCCGGATGTGCTTGTTCGGCCCGATGTATGGGATTTTTTCTGAAATAAAAAAAGGACGAATGGATTATGTAGAAATGTGTGGGAGTTTTTCTGAAATATAAGAAAAAGACGAATGGATTATGTAAAAAATTTAGTCTGAGATTTGCGATTTTTGTGGACCGAGTTTAATTTGTATGACGTGTGTTTGTGAACTATTCGGGGCACTTGTACCATGTTCGTGTTCGACAGTGTGTTGCCACGCCTAGCTGCAGTTGCGAGTTCCTGCGCATACGAGATCTAATAAAAATAACGGTACTTTTTTAATTACATGTCGATGAATCGTTGTGGCGACGGGCAATTGGCAGCACTGCAACTGTTATAACCTTCCGTGTAATTGACTGTTTACAGATTGTTTATATCTCGTTTAGTTTTCGAGTTATTGCTATTTGAGTACAACGTGTTTTGGTTCTCGTGGTGATTATCCCAATGTCCTATTAACGAGAGTAATGATACAACGTGAAGCTTACGTGAAATTGGGAAACATGTTCACGGATCATCACAGGGGACGAGAGTTGTCGGCTAAGCCATTAAAGAAAATTCGCCACAGACCTTAAACATGTTGCACTATAATAGCAATGACCCGGAAACTAATCGTGTAATTTACTGTTTAAGTCAATTACACGGAAGGTTATGACAATGGTAGTGCTGCCAATCGCATGCCGCCACAACAATCCATCATTTTTGATTAAACCTCGTCTAGTCGGGTGGGAAGAGGTCGGTGAAACGCGATACTGTGCACAATTGTACACAGTTAAGGTTAGCGGTCGTTGCGCCTTAAAAATATTGCATTGGTGATGCATGACGGTTGTAGTCCAAATGACGAAACAGCTAGCACGTTCGCCTTCTGTACATCGAGCCCCTGGTTTCAATTCTACTGAAGGCAGTAGTCTTTTCGATAAAAGGGAATTTACGTATCGGACTATGAGCCCACTCAGCTGTTAGAAGAATACCCATTCGAGGTAAATAACTGGGTTGAGCGTACTGATCACACACCTCTAAGTACACCGTCATGATCATGAAAATGGGATGACACTTAGTCTTCACGAGGCCTTGGTCGATTAATTGGACGGTGGACCATTAATTTATGAATCACGGTACCAATAACGGATGTTCATGCCATGGTCAATTAAAAATTTGGCTACGCGCAACGTCCGCCGCTATGTACGTCTAGGTAAACGGCTCCATTGAGAAGCGAGTATGCATTTTTGTCACTATCATCGATGCTCTTGTTAAAATCTATCCAATGACCTAAGTGTCACCATACACTGTCGAACTCGAGCACGAACCTGGTACAAATGTCCTCTGACACACACATACACTTCACATAGGTGTGAAGAAAACCGGTCCACTTGTACTAGGTTCGTGCTCGAGTTCGGGTTCGACAGTGTATGGTAACACTGATGTTGCATACATTTTTGATAAGTTACGATGTGAAAATTTCATTCTAAAAAGATTTTACCGAAACAACGAAAAAAAACTCAACACGATAACCGCAATTTGGATTCTAAAATTGTCTGCCAACGTAGGGGCTATTGACAGATGAAGTACTTAATCCTCGGCCTTATGTATCTCTCGTCGAATTAATTTAGGGAACTACGGAAAAGTGATGAACTTTAATGAAACATGTTGAGTCTCTCACGAACGCTTATCCATCTGGTTCCAAGAAAGAGCTTGGATTGACCTATGCCCAATCCAGGAGAGGTTTTTTTATTTGTTTGTTGCCTTGACCCCTTCGGAGACATGGACGCGTCAACATCTCTTGCATTACTATACCTTGATAACGTTTCGATAGCATTTATGGTGCAGTTGCCGGCATGCACCACCAAGAGGTTTTCTATGCTTTGTTACGACTCATTTTGCATTCGGCGTAAAACATATTCCATTGACCTCCTCGTGGAAATCGCGCCGCAATGGTCATAGCGCTGTTGGTGAAGTCCTTTAACGGAAAATGTCAAGCCAAATATGGAAGCGAGAGGCCGATCTTGAAAGACAACTAAAATTGTTCAAAAAGCTGAGGTCCAATTTCGGGAATTACAGAACCCAGGATGGTCATCGACATCCTGGGTAGGTCGACCAAGAGAAGAAAATTTAACTGGGAAACTATGCAATCGCATCAGGTAAGTATGCCTCCCTGATACAGCAGTAATACGTCGCACTCAGCAGCAAGTCGGAGCGTTCGGGGTTGGCGGACAACACTCACTGTTCCCACACTCAACGTTGGATGCCTCAAAAAAAAAAAAACGGCTGCTAAAACTGACTGCACAAAAAAGTCAAAGAAACGACTACAATGGCACGAAACAATACTTCTGGCGACGTTGAGCAGATCTTCACTGCCCAGTAACATCGACGCACCTTACACCCACAGCGTTATGCGATAACCCCATGGAAGCGACCGCGTTCTTTCAACTCGGTTCAAAGAAAACGGAACCGAGCATGCAGATTTTTTGATACACACAAACTTGAATTCTACTGGTTAACAACTACAAAAAAGGCTACGAAAAAAAAACCACTACTGACAAACAGCTACGAAAAACGACTACAAAAAATCGCCACTAGCGACATCGCCAGCAGCGAAACCGACTTCGCTAGTAGCGTTCCTGCGGCAGCCGGTTCTTCATACCGGAACGGCCCGTATTTCGACGGCCAAGAGCTGCTAAACCCCCTGGGGAAGAACTGCAGTATTCGAAGCATCGCTACCACAACAACAACTTCGCTAGTAGCGACGTCGCTGGCAGCGACACTAGCGATTTAAAGCAATTCGCAGTCGCGTCGCGCGACGCGATTCGCTCGGCCATGAACGCAGCCTTAAAGTGCGTTTTGCTAGGCCGCGACTGAGCGACTTGCAACTGTGAAAAAAAAACTATTATTCGTGTGTTTATGTGGAAGTACAGTCGTACAACTACAGGTAAACTTCAAAATATACACGATTCGCACTCCATTATGATCGTTTTTTCTCCACAGTCGCGAGCGATCGTCGCTCAGAAGCACCCAGCAAAACACACCTTAAAAATGCGTTTTGCTAGGCACTACTCTGCGTCGATCGCACGACGATGGAAAAGATACACACAAATAGTGCTCCGTGCTCCATGGGTTGATCGCTAATCGCAAACAATGTCCGACGATCGTGTGTCTAGCAGAACACACCTTAAGTCTGGACATTTAGGGGCGCTCCAAATCCAAATTTCCCCCGACCGAAGTCAACGCCACGCCACGCTTTTTATCTCCTAGACCAAAGAAGTCAGAATGCTACTGAACATATCAAAAGGGGATCAACTTATCCCAACGATAAAGCAGCCAAAAATTCTCGATGTGACCCTTGATAGTATGGCCGCATCTTCTGCCCATGCATCAACATTCTGTGACAAGATGAGAAGCAAGAAAAAAGTTCTCAAAGTTCTTGCTGGCAGCTCCTGGGGTAACGATAAGGGTACTGGTAACCTATAAAGCTATCGGTAGATCAGTGGCAAATTATACAGCTCCTATCTGGTCTCAAAATCAGAGTGATACACAATGGAATAACATCCAGTATTCCATAACAATCTCTTATCGAAACAATATCTAGTAGGATGTTATCGTAACCTCCAACCTTATGGACAGAACATCACCTCCTCGCAATATTCGTCGCTACTTAAAAAACTTCAAAAAGGATGTCCAGCGTTTCAAGAGAGAACCATTCGACGATAACTCCTACAGAACTGCTATTGCCACGCTGGTTCTGTAGGGAAGAAGTTCAGACGCCAATCGAGGATTTAAAACCAAACCCAGTACTCTCAGCACGACCACCAACCATATCGAATGAAATAAATCTACCACGTGCAACAAGATCTGTACTCGCTCAACTCAGGTCTGGACGGTGCTCGCGATTAAACTCGTTGTAATGGACGGGGTAATGTACCACCTTGAATGGACCATATCCTGATAGTGCTGCTTCCACCGCAGATCTATGGCAGCACCTGATGAGTAAGGATCTGTCGGTGATACGAAACCAGAGGCCGACGGTCCCATTACGCCTGGACCCTGATGCGAACACGAGGGAATCTGCGCCGTCCGCCAACCATTCCATCCTTATCGCCTCATTTTTTCATTCCCCATTTTTAGCTCCCCTGTTTGCGTTGTCTTCTTCAATTTCATGTATGTAGCTTCAGCCGTTCGTGAGATATTCTATGGACAGACGGACAGACAGACATTTGGCCGATTTCATAATGGTTTTTTTTCTACAAACCCGTAAAAAGGTAGTTATACGCTTATGCGTGATTAATCAGAAATATTTTCATTATAAATGCTGCGTTCACGTTCATTTGCAATTACATATTTAGCAATTCAGATGCATGAAAAAATGAAAAAGCAGAAAAATTTTCTGATCACATGCATTTGAATTGCTGAATAGTTGCGAAGTTTAAGAACGTGCGTTCACGTTCTTAAACTTCAAATATTAATACAAGAACAAACAGAGATGTATCTTCTATCTTCGCTACACTTACGCGAAGAAGGCATTGGCAAAAAAATTGTTGTGTGTACACTGAAAATCAGCAAGTTTGGAGCCAGAAAGCCACAAATAAATAAGCAGAATTGTAAATCAAATTTGTATTTATTTTTTCTTATAAATAACTAACACATATAAGTCTTCAAACATTTTTTTTGTTCAAGGTCAGTACTAACCTCCGTTTTCCGTGCGAAATCTCAAACAAAAACTGTCAAAAATTTCGAAAAAAAAAGTTCGCTACTTTGTTACAAACATATTCTACACGAAACCGCACATATATAGAAAGATTCTCTACACCGCTCTAAACAATTTCCACGTGAAAAGAATTCCTTTCGTTTGAAAACCGGTCATCACCATGGTGATTGTTTATTTTTAAGTGAGAAGCGGATATTCAATTGACGTTTAGAGCGCCGCGGATATGTGTTGTGCGAAAGTTTCCACCGTCACTTTTTCGTTGGAAAAATAAGTGCAACATTTTCGCACGAAAAGGTTAGTACACTGGCCTTTATTTCAAATTTTTGATTATTTTTATACACCGAATGTTTGGAATGAGGGCAAATTGAAGTATGAAAAATAAAATAAATAAGCTTGCACAGCCCCTGTTAATGTGAAGGCGTTGATGACGACGATGTTGACGTGCTCGTCGATGACTGGGCTTTAATTTTCGTCATCCTCGACCGCACACGATCTCCAGCATGCAGAAAATATTGTTGGAGTATTTTCTCCATTTTGACATCGTTGCAGTCTGGCCACATCTCAAAACAAGTGTCTAAGAAAATTAGAAGAAGAAAAAATTGTCCAAATTTCTTTACAAGCACATCAAATATAAGTAAATAAATTATGCTCGTATACCTTTCAACACTTTTACAAAAACCGTATTTTTTCCCCTCGGTTTTTCATTTGCTTTGCAATTGGAACGTGACTTTCCCGACCATGTGAACTGCATGATTAGCTCATCGGTAAGGATGTTCCGTATGCCTCGTCGTAGGAACTCTTCCACTGAATTTCCGCCATTGCGCATGAATTTTGCTTTCTGGAAAAAGAAAGATGATAGATAGACGATCGATTGAGGGATACGATAAGGCCAATGACATGCAGACTGGCTAGACGCGACGGACGGACAGCAATATTCCATTGATCACTTTTTGATCAACTATTCTCATTCGCAGTCGTTTGGTACACACGACGTTTGAGATTTTTCGCAAATTATGTTACAAAGGGGAATGAAGGGCGGATGAAGCCATCACCTTTGTAACCATTTGTGGAAAGGAGCCGGCTAGGCTAGTGCGTGCAAGAAAACGCTTTCAAAGTGCATTGTTCTCCGCGAAGAGTTGACGCACACAACGTATGCATAGTTTATAATGGATACGTTCGACGACGATCTCCGAAAATCTGTTTCCTCATGAGCGAGAGTGAGTTTTTCATCAGTCAGTTGTGGGTAACTGCAAGCACCAAGCTCTGAAATGCTCGCCTAATGAAATGCCATACGGCGCAACGCTTCTCCCTCGACTACACAGCGAGTTTTTGAAAAAATATGTTTAGTGATCGATCAAAGGGGAGAGCATTGATCGTCGGTGAATGAAATTGAAAATAAATGAGTTCAATTGAAATCATGTCCGTCTGCCCCTCATCTGTCACGTTCAGCCGTCTGCATGTTATTTGACTCTTAAAAGGTTGGATTACATTGGGCGAGTTTACTAGCCACAAAATAGATGCCGTATCAGCGAGTATTGTTATGGCCAATCTGAGCTATATGCTAGTTAGCTAGCGAATTTGATTGGGCGCGGGGTTTCTATTATACATAGTAAACTCGCTCAATGGAATTCAATATAATTGTGTACTATACTTACAAGTTGGTTTACCGCCTCTATATTTTCTTGCAAATCCTTCTCTAAGTAAAGAAATTCTTCTATGCAATTAATTGGGAATTTCGGGAGAAGCTCCTGTTCTAATTCCGTTGTTGCGCCATTTCCAATTATCACCTGCCGCTTTAGCGCAAGTACTTCGCCGGAAAGCTGGCAAACCGTGCGTTGTAGCGTTTTATTTTGAGCAATTACTACGTTTACCAATTGCGTTAAGTGCATCAACTGATCGCCTATGCTGGCTGTTGTTTGTGGTATTGGTGGTATGGTCTCCAATTGAATTGGAAGATATTCAATACAATCGGGCGGTTGCGCTTCGTTGCAATTTGAATTATGTTGGGTTGAGGTCGTTAGTTTATGTCCTGTACAATTGGATCATAAAAACTGTTGCTCCATCATGTAATTCCAATAATTACCTACCTGGTACCATTTCGTTTTCACTGAATGTATCCTTCGCTTCGTCGGATAGCATAGATAATAATGGATCGCAGGAACTAAAATGAACAGTTGTGCAGTTTTTAGGCTAAGTCTGATCTGAAGACTTGAATGTGTTATTTTTTACGGAACATAAACAAAAATGAGTGAAACTAACAACAAGTAAAATGTTTATATGGCTTTGCTTAATTCTGGTTCTTCCGGTTGCTGATTTTCAACGAACACAAAAAAGTTTTTTTTTGCCAATTTCCGTCACACATTGCCTTCTTACACGAGGACAAACGACACACCTATGCTTGTTATTGTATTAACATTATAGTCTTCGTTGTTCACAAACATAACTGGACGGTTTGCCTGCTGTAGAGTGTTAAACACAAACAGTGTAATGTGCGTGGTGCACATCTCGAAGCTTATCGAATCGAATATGGAAGCTTCGAACTACGAACTTTCTACCAGCTCTACCTGAGCTTTTCGGGTAAACGGAAGACCTGCTCTCTCTCTCTCTTAATTGCCCTAACCCCTTCTTGGGCATAGCGCGTCAACTGTTCCATATTGGCCCAGTTGACGTTTCGACGGCATAAACTGGTTTCGGAGAATGCAGTTGCTAGCATGCACCTCCTTCACATCCATGGCCAGGAACGTCGTCGTGGACGGGATTCGAACCCGAAACTCCGGTAGTCAAACATGAGACTGATGCCTCAACAAAAAACGGAAGACCTGCACCACCTGGATAATTCTACGGGTAGTAGTAGTAGGCACTTCAATTTTCATCTGAAGAAGTTGCCGCAGTGATAAAAAGAGCGAAGAGTTTGAAAGCCCTTGGACCAGACGGTATTTCGATGGTCATGCTCAAACATCTGACACGAGCAATTGATTACATAACAACCACGATCAGCCTCTTCATCTCATCGTCTATCATTCCCGAATTTTGGAAGGTAGGAAGGGTGATCCCTATTCTGAAACCAGGGAAGAAACCAACACTAGGCCGTCCCATCATACTTTTGTCTCCTGTAGCCAATATCCTCGAAGCGTTGCTCTACCCTATAATCGCGACCCACATTCAGCTAGCCGACTACCAACAACAACATGGCTTTAGAAGGATGCACAGCACCTCGACGGCTTTGGATGCCATCACATCAAAAAAAAAACACAATGGCCCCCACCAAGCACGTCCTTGTCAACGAACAATTCTAGTGGCATTAGACGTGCCAAAGGATTTTGACACTGCCAGCCACTGGGTGCGTTCCCAAAAGTATCGTGATTCCTATACTTATCCATTGCCCCTTCTCCGATTCGTGATTTCTCCGGTGAACGACACGATTCCCGTGCCGCCATGAATACTATATTTCACACAAACATACGGATCGGAAAAAATTCGTGATACTTTTCGCCTTCTCAAAGATTCTGGTATCGGTGTCTGAAATCGTAGCGTTTTCGCAAAGTATCTATGAAATCGTGTTGACACGGTTTCGAAACGGTTTCGACCCGGTCCAAAATAGAAACGCAGCCACTCGTTTCTCCTGTCTGACATATGCGGTACATCGCTTCCGTCGCATATAACAAAGTGGATTGCCAACTATCTTGGGCAGACAGTCCTACACAGAATTTAGAACTGGGAAATTTATACTATTTACAACGTATTAAACAGGGTGTCCCCCAAGGAGGAGTCTTATCTCCCACCCTATTTAACCTTTACATGTCAGGACTCCCTATGCCACCTGACGGACTGGAAATAGTCAGTGATGCTGATGATTGCTCGATTTTGGCAACCGGCAACGACATCACTCAAATGTGCGAACAGATAAATATGTAGGTATCTTGACGAACTGAACACCTTCTTCGTCATCAAAAATCTTACTCTGTCTGCGCCGAAGTCTACCGCTACCCTGTTTACCACATGGACCAAAGAAGTAAGGCAACAACGGAATATCGCAGTAGATGGTCAACCTATTCCCACCATTAACCAGCCTAAAATAGTTGGTGTCACCCTTGACTGCATGGCTACCTCTGTAACAAGCCTCTCAGCGGAAATATTGCGACCGCTTCAAGTAGCGAGATGCGCTGCCGACCAAAATGTGTGAAATTTCACACAAACTGAGAGACTAGTTTGCATGGAAATAGACGGACAAAGCTTAATCGACTCATCTCATCATATTGACCAACAATATACAATATGTAGTTTATATGGTCGGAGATGGTTTTTTCTGTGCGCTGCAAATTTCATGACAAAGTTAATATACCCCATCACATTCGTGAAGGGTATGAAAAAACAAAAGTTTGAGAGTCGCTGTAACAACAGCTGTCGTGACGCGCGAATTCTGAAAATGGAATCAACACCTAAATTCGGTCGCCCATATTCCAATTGGGAATGTGGAAGACCGAAGACCTTTTCTATAGTGGGCGACCGGTAGCGCAGTATGTTGAGGCATCAGTCTCATGTTTGACTACCGGCGTTTCGGGTTCGAATCCCGTCCACGTCGACATTCGTGGCTATGGATGTGCAGAAGATGCATGCTGGCAACTGCATTCTCCGAAACCAGTGTATGCCAACGAAACGTTAACTGGGCCACATGGAACAGTTGACGCGCTATGCCCCACAAGGGGTTAGGGCAATTGAGTATACGTGGGTGCCCCTGGTAACGGCAGTGTGTCAAACCGCTGACGGCCAAGTCTTAGCGATAAGACAGTTTGGAAAAAGGCAGATAACTGTAGCCTGAATGGCTGACCAACACTTACGCGTCTCAGGTTTAGTAAGATGAAATGATTTGTGTAATTGGATTTGCAACATAGTTGTGTGAGCTCCAGCACGTTTATTAAACCATCTGAAGCAGCTATCTCCGAGGTCATCCCCTGAATGGGGTTAAGCTATGTGCTGCAAACTTGTCCTTGTAAAACCACTCCACGTCGAGAAACCTGGAACAAAAGCCTCGGATTGGACGGATCAAGAACGACGACCACGCAAACGACTAAAGGATTATTCTTTCGGATCCTGGAATTTAACAAACCGGGGGCCGGGAAGGCCCTCTTTCAACACGTCGAAAAGTACAAACTGAGCATTACTGCAGTCCAGGAAACAAGTTGGCTTGACAGCGAGATCAATGACAAGAAATCCCACACAATTTTTAGAAGTGGCAAATCATCGGGCCACAAGGAGTTTGAAGTAGCATTTATAGTGAACAATCACCTCAAGCCGCATATTACTGAGTTCAAACCCATAAATGAACGACTGTGTGCGATTCGCATTAAGACTCGATTCTTCAATCTCTGGCTCATCAATGTGCACGCCTTAATTGCCCTAACCCCTTCTTGGGCATAGCGCGTCAACTGTTCCATATTGGCCCAGTTGACGTTTCGACGGCATAAACTGGTTTCGGAGAATGCAGTTGCTAGCATGCACCTCCTTCACATCCATGGCCAGGAACGTCGTCGTGGACGGGATTCGAACCCGAAACTCCGGTAGTCAAACATGAGACTGATGACTCAACAAAAAACGGAAGACCTGCACCACCTGGATAATTCTACGGGTAGTAGTAGTAGGCACTTCAATTTTCATCTGAAGAAGTTGCCGCAGTGATAAAAAGAGCGAAGAGTTTGAAAGCCCTTGGACCAGACGGTATTTCGATGGTCATGCTCAAACATCTGACACGAGCAATTGATTACATAACAACCACGATCAGCCTCTTCATCTCATCGTCTATCATTCCCGAATTTTGGAAGGTAGGAAGGGTGATCCCTATTCTGAAACCAGGGAAGAAACCAACACTAGGCCGTCCCATCATACTTTTGTCTCCTGTAGCCAAGATCCTCGAAGCGTTGCTCTACCCTATAATCGCGACCCACATTCAGCTAGCCGACTACCAACAACAACATGGCTTTAGAAGGATGCACAGCACCTCGACGGCTTTGGATGCCATCACATCAAAAAAAAAACACAATGGCCCCCACCAAGCACGTCCTTGTCAACGAACAATTCTAGTGGCATTAGACGTGCCAAAGGATTTTGACACTGCCAGCCACTGGGTGCGTTCCCAAAAGTATCGTGATTCCTATACTTATCCATTGCCCCTTCTCCGATTCGTGATTTCTCCGGTGAACGACACGATTCCCGTGCCGCCATGAATACTATATTTCACACAAACATACGGATCGGAAAAAATTCGTGATACTTTTCGCCTTCTCAAAGATTCTGGTATCGGTGTCTGAAATCGTAGCGTTTTCGCAAAGTATCTATGAAATCGTGTTGACACGGTTTCGAAACGGTTTCGACCCGGTCCAAAATAGAAACGCAGCCACTCGTTTCTCCTGTCTGACATATGCGGTACATCGCTTCCGTCGCATATAACAAAGTGGATTGCCAACTATCTTGGGCAGACAGTCCTACACAGAATTTAGAACTGGGAAATTTATACTATTTACAACGTATTAAACAGGGTGTCCCCCAAGGAGGAGTCTTATCTCCCACCCTATTTAACCTTTACATGTCAGGACTCCCTATGCCACCTGACGGACTGGAAATCGTCAGTGATGCTGATGATTGCTCGATTTTGGCAACCGGCAACGACATCACTCAAATGTGCGAACAGATAAATATGTAGGTATCTTGACGAACTGAACACCTTCTTCGTCATCAAAAATCTTACTCTGTCTGCGCCGAAGTCTACCGCTACCCTGTTTACCACATGGACCAAAGAAGTAAGGCAACAACGGAATATCGCAGTAGATGGTCAACCTATTGCCACCATTAACCAGCCTAAATAGTTGGTGTCACCTTTGACTCCATGGCTACCTCTGTAAGAAGCCTCTCAACGGAAACATTGCGACCGCTTCAAGTAGCGAGATGCGCTACGGACCAAAATGTGTGAAATTTCACACAAACTGAGAGACTAGTTTGCATAGAAATAGACGGACAGACAGACGGACAAGGCTTAATCGACTCATACCTTTTCCATAGTCCTCCTCGTGGGTGCCCCTGGTAACGGCAGTGTGTCAAACCGCTAACAGCCAAGTCTTAGCGATAAGACAGTTTGGAAAAAAGCAGATAGCCGAATGGCTGACCCACACCTACGCGTCTCAGGTTTAGTAGGATGGAATGATTTGTGTAGTTGGACATGCAACGTTTATTAAACCATCTGAAGCAGCTATCTCCGAGGTCATCCCCTGAATGAGGTTAAGCGATGTGCTGCAAACTTGTCCTTGTAAAACCACTCCACGTCGAGAAACCTGGAGAAAAAGCCTCGGATTGGACGGATCAACAACGACGACCACGCAAACGACTAAAGGATTATTCTTTCGGATCCTGGAATGTACGCTCCCTGAATAAACCGGGGGCCGGGAAGACCCTCCTTCAACAAGTCGAAAAGTACAAACTGAGCATTAATGCAGTCCAGGAAACAAGTTGGCTTGACGGCGAGATCAATGACTAGAAATCCCACACACTTTTGTACAAGTGGCACAAGTCACAAGAAGTTTGGAGTAACATTTATAGTGAACAATCACCTCAAGCTGCACATTACTGAGTTCAAACCCATAAATGAACGACTGTGTGCGATTCGCATTAAGACTCGATTCTTCAATTTCTGGCTCATCAATGTGCACGCCTCCACTGAAGTTAAATAAGACGCAGTAAAAGACGAGTTCTACGCCCGCCTTGAGACTCTCTTCGACTCACTTCCAACAAACGACGTCAAACTGGTGCTGTAGGAGCCTTTAACGCGAAAGTCGGAAATGAAACTTGGCACCGGGGGAACACTGGAGGCCAAAGTCTCCATGAAAAGTGTAACGACAACGGCCAGCGACTTATCCACTTCGCCTACAGTAGGAGTCTAGTCGTAAGCTCTACGTGTTTCCCGCATCGATGCATTCACAAGCAGACCTGGAAGTCTCCAGACGCACATACCATCAACCAAATTGATCACGTCATTTGCAAGAGATGGGCGTCCGTCGACGGAGCGAGACTGCCTAGACGACCGAGAGCTCGTTGAGAGAGCACAGTATATGCGGACGACGAACAGCTACTGTGCTTCCAAAATTGCAGGACGCGGTCACGTGACCGAGCTAAGTGGAGGATAATGATCCAGGCGGACAAAGCCCGACGTCGGGCTGTCGCGCCACGATGATGATGATGATTCCAAACACTCATGCAGTGAAATAGGTATTGGCGAAAATGCTAGCGATCATTAAAAACTCAATTCAGTAAAAACTATTGCACTTTATTAAACTAATGAGAATTATTCGATACAACATGATTCGAGCTCCACCTTAATACGTACACAACGTGTAAAAAATATCTTCTGTCTATGTATAAAAAATATCTGTGTATATGCATAAATCTATGTATAAACGTACTCGTATATAAGAAGTGGAAGACTTAAAATTACTAAAACTGATCAAGTCCTAATTGAATCTCATGCGGTTCATTCAATACTGTCTCTGCGTATATTTCATAACGCACATCGGTCGATGGGACCATTGTCATTTTAACTGTCTCATTCACCAGCACATTCTGATTACACTCCAGCGTACTGCTCGCATGCGTTGCAATGTCACACAATACATTTTTGATTTGTTTCTTGGCAATTTCTCGCAGATCGTCGGGTAAATATCGCAACGAATCGGCCACATAGTCACCGAAAAGGTGACAATCGTCTCTTATCTGATACGTATGATTAATGTATTCAGTCTTCATTACTTGGATATCCTCCGCCAGCATGGTGGCGTTGCTATCCGGCGATGGCTCGGGTGGAGGTGTAATTACGGCATTCGTCAAATTGTTTTTGGCATGCTTTTTCGAACGGGACTCCAGTCGAATGCGCTTCTTCCATGGCACATCTGTCGCGGATTTCGGACCAATTTCGTCATCCTAAAAGCAAACAGTGCGTTAAATTGGATCATGTGTTCATAAAGAGCATAATTATAGACAGAGAAAGACAGCATGCCATGAAAGTACTTATGTGGCTAAGAAGTTTAACAATCTAACTACAAAACATACTTTCATCCCATGTGTTATTCAATAAGGTGGGAAAAACGGCATATGGTACTCACCCATGGATCACCGTCACTTGACATTGCACTCGAATACATAAACTTCATATCATCAAAAAATCTCCACTTAACTGGTCTGTTATGCAACTGGGCGGTACGATACTGTGTCCGAAACGTACAGCGCATATTATGCAATTTTCGTTTAATTTCTAGTGCCGGTATGCCGATTTCAGCTTCGATTTCCAAAAAAGCATTCGGCCTACTTGTCCGATCACTGAAATCCACTTGCCATATTACCGGACGCTCTTCAACCATTTGTAACATTTTTCGTATACTATTCGAGGTCCATTGCTGTCGCGGTAACACGGGTGTGATTTGGGCACTTGTATCATCATCATCACCATCGTCATGATCATTATCATCCCTAAAATATGGGCCACACACGAATCAATTGATTGGGTTTTCGGGGCGTCAAAAGGCAGATTTACAGTAAATCTGTCTTTTGAAATAGTTTCGACGAAGGAGGGAGGACGGAGGAGTTTGAAATAGAGGAGAGACGTGTCGTGAAATGCATGTTACAATAGTTTTTGAAAACAATCGGGGGTAGAAGTTGAAGTTATTTATTAATTCCATGTTCGAGAAGCATGCATTGAGATAGAATCAGGAAATTGGTTAGTAAATTGAGTTTTGTACAATAGAAATATTCAAATATCAGAATTGTGCTTAACATAAATAGTCCAGTCACCATTGGAAATTTTATAAATAACATACGACTACGCTTATTCACATAGGCTTAAAATGTAAAACAAAAATATGCCTATTATCAGATAATACAATGAACAAAACGACCGCCCTATCTATGTACCGATAGTTTGAGGGGGGTTTAACTCCCATTGCGTTGTTGAGGACCCTATCCAGGGTTTTTCAGAATTTTCGACACACACATTTTTATCAGCGTTCGAAGCGCCGCTACAACAACAATAACCGTCATCAGTAGGTTTCGAGCCAGGATCCCAGTGCCAGAAGGTCAACATGCAAACCGTTGAGCTATGCACACTATTTACTACATGAATGAAATAATTGCCAATTTATTTTGATCGCGTAGTCCTTTACAAATTTATCTTATTTCTATCCTGGAAAAAAAAATAGTTTAGAGAATGTTTTCCTAATTGTCTCGCAATTCTATTGCAATTAAGACATCTAATTAGGCGAGTTTTTTAACAGCCATGCAGAGCAGGTTAGCACCACACAATTACACTAACAATTTGATCTAAGCTGCTCTGGATAGAAAAGATTAGTGCAAGAGTTCTAATCTGTTAAATAGTTTAGTCAGAAAAATAGAACATACAGCGGTTTATGAGACCGCGGACACAGCACACTAAACTATCATATTTAGTAATCGGGCGACTGATAGCGCAGTGTGTTGAAGCATGTCTTATGTTTGACTGCCGGCGTTTGGGGTTCGAATCCCGTCAACGACGACGTTTGTGACCATTGATGTGCATGACGTGCATGCTGGCAGCTGCATTGTCCGAAACCAGTTTACCAGTTTATGCCAACGAAACGTCAACAGGGTCACATGGAACAATTGATGCGCTATGCCCACAAAGGGGTTAGGGCAATTAAATAAGGTCTCAGAAAACACCGCGTGTTCTATTTTTCTGCCTATTTACTTTTTCTGCGAACCAAAAAGTTTGCCGTTTGCGCGGGCTCTAAAGGGGATTTGTCCTGTATCTGTACTGTTTCCTCTTGAAAATTAATAATAATAATAACAAGGACAGGTTAAGATACCCAAGGATGGGCACTGCGACCATGAGATCTATTGTGCCATAGCCTTAATTAATCCAAAAGACCCTCAACCAGCCTAATGAAGGCTAGTAGATCCTTTGTAGGGGTGCTCCTTACGACCGCTGAGCTCACGAAGGAGTCTCCAAGAAACAAGTACCTTGAACGGGCTACCGCCGGACATTCGCAGAGAAGATGTTTAGTGGACTCTGTGTCCTCCAGGCAAAGCCTGCACTCCGTATCAGTGGATAGACCCATTTTGTTGAGGTGATATCTCACCCAGTGGTGCCCCGTGAGATAACCCACGATTAGTCTCAGGTCCGCTCTACCCAGGCGGCTGGTTTCTTTGAGACCAAGAGTTTTATAAGATCTTTGGACTGCCGCAGTCCTGGAAGACAATCCCAGTGACACAGTCTTTCACTGGCAGACCACTCCCTCAATAGTGATCTTGTTTTAGCCCAACTCAGACCACAGTAAGGATTAGGCCCGAAAAATATATCCGAAGAGCCTTGTCTAGCAAGTTCATCGGCAGCTTCGTTACCAGGGATGCCCTGATGGCCAGGTACCCAACATAAAGTAGCCCGATTGGTGTTTGTGAGACACTGAAGGGTATAAAAACACTCTTTCACTAATTTCGATGAGAAACTATGTGAAGAAAGAGCCTTAATGGCTGCCTGACTATCAGTGCAGATAGCGATGTTAGCGCCTTTGAGTTTCTTGTCCAGAATGTCTTTGGCGCAGGCCTCAATGGCATGGATTTCAACTTGAAAAACGCTAGGCCAGACGCCCAAAGCAATGGAGATCCTGGTGTCCGGTCCATAAACTCCAGCACCAACGCCCAGCTCCGTTTTAGATCCGTCGGTAAACCACATGGAGTACCGGGAGACAGAGCCAAGAATGCCACTGTCCCAATCCCCGCGAGTGGAGATGGAGACCGAGAATTTTCTACCAAAACATATTTCCCGAGTCATATAATCAGATCTCGAGCAGATCTGCAAGCAAGGGTTCCGCTCCAGAATGCTCATGTGTCCCTGATTGGACACATAGCCATCGTATGTTAGACGCATTCTAAGAGCGCTGAGAGCCGCAGACTCTTGTATGAAAATATGCAGTGGAGTAAGTCCAACAATCGCCTCAATAGCCGATGTCGGAAAAGTACGGATGGATCCTGTCATACCAAGGCATGCAAGGCGCTGTAACTTACTACAAGGCTGTATGGTGCAACGCTGATTCGTTTTGGGCCACCAAACTAGCGCCGCGTAAGTCACAACTGCACGTACGACCATCAAATATAGCCACTCGATCATTTTCGGGGTGAGTCCCCAAGTTTTGCTAAACAGAGACCTGCAACCCCACATGATCCTAGTGGCCTTACTGATAACAGCCTCAACGTGGTTGCTCCAAT
Source organism: Chloromyia formosa (assembly GCA_964017055.1). NCBI lineage: Eukaryota > Metazoa > Arthropoda > Insecta > Diptera > Stratiomyidae > Chloromyia > Chloromyia formosa. Next base: position 28,948,629 of record OZ024813.1, on the reverse strand, counting down.
TAAGCCGCCAGTCCAACAAAATGCCTAAGCATTTGACTTCAGTGGAGAAATGAAGTACCGTTCCGCCAAGGCTGACAGGGTTTAAGCTTAGATTTCTTCTTCGAGTGAAGGGAACTTAGACGGTTTTATGAGGGTTGACGCTCAGGCCAACTTCAGTGCACCAGCGAAGTACTAGATCGAGTGCCGCATTCATCACCTCAGAGACGGTCGATTCAAACCTTCCTCTAATTATAATAGTTATATCATCGGCATAACCGATTGCATCATAGCCATAGTCGCACAACTTAGCTAGTAACTCATCTATGACAAGTGACCAGAGAAGTGGGGACAGGACCCCGCCCTGAGGGCAACCCTTAACAGCATAAACACTAGTTTGGGTGCCGCCCAAAGTTGAGTGAATTTCTCGCCCACGAAGCATTGCGTCGATCCACATGATTGTGGCAGTAGGTATGTCTCTGAGCTCAAGTGCTCTAGAAATACAGCTATAGCCAGTATTGTCAAAAGCTCCCTCGATGTCAATGAAGGCGCAGAGAGCAATTTCCTTATCCATAAGCGTTTTTTTCAATCAATCCTACGAGATTGTGTAAGGCAACCACAGTCGACTTACCTTAGACGTAGGCGAATTGAGTACGATGCAAGGGAGACGTGCAATCCATTTGCTGTCTGATGTGCAGATCCAGTAGCCTCTCCATAGTTTTCAAAAGAAACGATGAAAGGCTAATCGGTCTGTAAGATTTCGGTAGCTCCTCCGGCTTATTTCCGTTTTTCGGAATGAATACCACGTTCACCGCCCTCCATAAACGTGGAATATAACTCAAGGAGTAACTGCCACTAAAAAGAACAGTCAAGGGGGCGATAATAAAATCAAGGCTATATTGTAAAAGTGCAGGAAAAATACCATCAGCACCATGTGCCTTAAAGGGTTCAAAGGACTCCACGGCCCATTTGACCTTTTCTTTATCAAAAATTACCTCTGAGAGGCTGCTTAATCGGCTAATAGGTACACGATGGTCAGCCGATGCAATGAATAAGCAGGGTTCAGCTTGGACAGAACCAGGAAAGTGGGTTCTTAGGAGGAGCTCAAGAGTTTCCTCTGAGCCCTCCGTGTAGGATCCGTCTTGTTTCTTAAGCAATCCAATACCATTAGTGTGCTCCTTAGACAGGGCTTTGTGGATGCGTGCCGCTTCAGGTAGCGACTGAATACTCTCACAATGTCTCTTCCAGGTCTCCCGTTTGGAGTGTCTGATAAGAACATTATATTCCGTGAGCGAAAATTAAGTTGACGTTTGAATGCTAAACTAAACCAAGACACACTCCCAGCAAAGAAATGCCCCGTTTTCGTTTTCGCTACTCTAACCGCTCTATAGCGTTTTTACCCGCTTTTCCTGCTCTACTCTGTTCTGTACAAAAAAAACGCACCTATTAGCTATAATGATAGAGGGGAGCCGATTGATCTGCTCATAGACGAAGTATTTACTTCAATCATAGCTGTGCAGGATCTATCGGCTTCGGGCCTTGAAAAACTTGTGTTAGATTCTCCCAATAAAAAATGCTTTGAGCTACAAAAATGTCGGGGTCAGGCATATGACGGGGCAGCGATCATGAGCGGCGCTTATACAGGATTGCAACAGAGAATCAAATATGTAGCTCCACATACACATGTTGTACAATACATTGTGCTACTCACAACTTGAGTCTTGTTTTAAAAGACGCAGCATCTTCCAATAGGAACATCGAGGAATTCTTTGAAACTCTTCAATCTGTGTATGATTTTTATTTTGGTAACAGCATAAGTCGATGGGAGACATACAAAGTGTGGAACATTCCTATTTCGCGAATATTACGAGAATTCTCTCTATTGAATTAGAGAGAATTTTTGTAATTCCTTAATTTCCGGCATTTTTGCTTTAGGTAGTCCATTTCCGCTTTAGGTGGTAAGAACCTAGAACCCGCCCGGGGGGATTAGTAGGTCCTAAAGCGGAAATTTCCCGAGTTTTGTGAAAATTCTCCCTAATTTAATAGAGAGAATTCTCCCAATTTTCGCGAAACAGGAATGTTCCCAAAGCGTGTACGAAAACGGGGCACCCATTTTGAAAACATTGGCTGCGTTTTGGGAAACTCATAGGATCAGAATTGTATATCCGAAGTTGAAGAGAGAGTGTCGCTTATCTGAGAGGATCTTTAGAGGAGAAATATACCGGAAAAATTTGTTGGTTCGTTTCCCCTGCCTATGATTTATAAACAAATACACCTACCGGCCTCTCTGTCTCTTTCGCTCTAGTGTAATTACTAAGAAACAGGCGTAACGAAAATTGGTTGGTTGTCATTCTGCTCTCGGAATTCGTATGTAGATGCTTTGGCATGAGTCGTGTGCGTCGAATGTGTGAATGATCAGTTAAATGCGTCTCTCTTGCACTTACGGATACACAATGCTTTGCCATCTCTGTTGCTCACTGTCAATTCTTTAACCGGTCAGGCTTTCAGTACCGCGACCATTGAATCCAACTCGCCTTTCTAGGAGTTACGACCATTACGACGCTGTTCATGCTTTGAAACAAAAGTTTTGCAATATACTTGAATACTTGAGCCAGATAGTATTGAAAACAAAAAAGTTTAGCGAAAGGAGCATGGCGCTGGGGATTCGGAAAAAAATCGAAACTTGATTTTGTTTTTCTTCTTGTTCTTCCAGACGAAATATTGTGAATTATGAGCTTACCTTCCAAATTATTGCAGTCGCAAAAGACCGATCTTTTTTTGCACATGACCAGCTCCAAAATCCGTTGCAAAGTATTCAGAGCTTGAGAGTAAATTTTGATCCAGTAATGAAAAAATGTGTCAGGAATTTACGTTAAATGAAAAATCGAGAAAAAGTTTATAGACAAGAGATCACGTGAAGTCAAGTTACATTTCGATGAATTGTTAATGATTAAAGATTTAATGATCCTCAACGATTCCGAGTAAATATTTTCTACCCAATGATAGATACGTTTGACTACCGGCGTTTCGGGTTCGAATCCCGTCCACGACGACGTTTGTGGCTATGGATGTGCAGGAGGTGCATGCTGGCAACTGCATTCTCCAAAACCAGTTTATGCCAACGAAACGTCAACTGGGTCACATGGAACACGCTATGCCTCACAAGGGGTTAGGGCAACTGAGAGAGTATATAAGCCAGAAATGTATAATAGTTGCATCGGGCTTATTCTGTGTTTTGGATTAACAAGTAGTCGATAAAAATGTCAAAGCGTAAAATTGCGAATCTGGCAAAACCAATCGAAATCCGAAATCGCTCGTGAAATTGGATGCCATGAGTGGACAGTGTGAAGTATAATAAAAAAGTAGTCCGAAGCATATATACCCTAGACTTGTACAGACCTAGTGGTGATACCAAAAAGTACCAATAGGCAACGACTATATGCATTAAACGTGAGTTTCTTATATGGCCAGCTTATAGGGAAGGTTGGCACTCATTCAGGAGGACCTTGACCATTCTCAAAATCAATTAACTAACCCATTCTACAAATATTTGTCGAATTTTTCAAGTCGCTAGCTTCATTCTATCGAAAGTTATTGCGTATTTGAAGTTTCACTTGTAGGGGAGGTAGGGGTTCCTTGGGTCGGATCTTGCCCAATATTGGCACCAACCAATTAGATTATCCTACAAACATTTAAACAAAATCAAGTCTCTAGCTTCACTCTATTGAAAGTTATCGCTTATTTGAAGTTTCATTTGTAGGGGAAGTAGGGGTTTGGTTGGTCGGATTTTACGTATTTTCAATATTAGCCAACTGGATCCTACTACAAACATTTGACCAAAATTTCAAGTCGCTAGCTTTTTTTTTTGTAGTAAGTTATTAAATTTCATTTCTAGGGGAGGTAGAGGTTCCTTCGGTCAGATCTAACCCATCTTTAACACCAGCTAACTTAATCTCATTTTAAACATTTGACCAAAATTTCAAGCCGCTGGCTTCATTCTATCAAAAGTTATCGCTTATTTGAAGTTTCATTTGTAGGGGAGGTAGGGGTTACTTGTGTCGGATGTTGCCCATTTTCAATACCAACCAAGTAGATGTTACTAGCAACATTCCAATAAATTTTCAACTTGCTAGTGTCATTCTATCGAAAGTTGTCGTAATTAAAGGAATATTTAATTTTTTGAAATTTGTAGGGGAAGTAGGCGTTGATTATGCCCAACTTACTAGAACTCAAGCAGCTCCTCACCTCAAGGTTACATGCCAAAAATCAGGTGTCTATTGGTTCAAGAGTTATAGACAAAAAACCTGAAGAGTAGGGTAGTACGGGGCTCTTTGTAAGAAAGCTACCTTTACTTTTCAACTGATCGATTTTATTTTTCCAGGAGAGTATAAGATTACCGTCAATACCAACCAACTAGATCACACTACCAACATTTGACCAAAATTTCAAGGCTCTAGCTTCATTCTATCGAAAGTTATCGGGCGAACGGACAGACAGACAGACGGACAGACAGACATGGCTAAATCGAATCAGGAGGTGACCCTGATCATTTATATATATACATTGCTATACCTCCGGAGCTTCCTTTAAGGTGTTACATATTTTCGTCGTGACAAAAACAATATACCCTATACTATAAGTCTAGGGTATAAACAGAAGGAAAGAGGCACTGTTGAGAGGAAAGCAGGCAGCGAAAGGAGGCGGGTTACTACGCCAACAGAGGAGAGCCGTTTGAAGCTCTTATCACTTCAGGATCGCTTCAAATCGGCTTCAAAATTAAGAGCTGATCTGGAACCTCCGATGAAGAAACCTTGTAGTACACGAAATATTCAAAGAAGGCTAAATGAGATGGGTTTGCGCTCCCGTCGACCTGCCAAGATGCCCCTTTTGCAAAAACGAATGAGAAAAACTCGACTACAATGGTGCAAGGAGCGGGAAAATTGAACTTTGGAGGATTGGAAACATGTTATTTTTTCCGATGAATCCAAATTCAATTTGAGTGGGTCCGATGGATCAGTCAGAGTACGCCGTAGAGCCAGAGAGCGTTATTCTGATGATTCCGTTCAATCAACTGTGAAGCATTCCCCCTACGTTATGGTTTGGGGATGCATCATGTACAACCGCGTAGAGCCTCTAATCCTTCTAGAAGGATATGTGAAAGCAGCAGCATACATGAAAATAATAAATGAAGGTGTTGTTGCAGCAATTGAGGACCTAACAGAAAACATTCAAAATTCGATATTTCAGGATGACTCTGCTCCAGCACATCGAGCTCGCTCTGTAAGTTTCTTTGACATTGAATCAAAATCCGCTGTTATCGTAACATTTATCAATAATTTTTCTTTTACAGATCACGCAATATAAGGAGCAACTCGGGATTGAAACGTTACCCTGGCCTGGACTTGAACACCATTGAAAATCTATGGCGGATAATGGGATCAAAAATAAGGGAAAAAGAACCAAGAACAATCAATCACTTAAAAACACGTCATCTAAGAGCTATGGGAAAACGAAATAAATGCAGATACGTTGACCACGCTATATAATATGTAGTATGAACAGGTGAATAAAAGCTGTCATTAAAGCAAAAGGCGGCCACATTAATTATTAAGAGCTTTTATGTGTATTAATTTTAATATGTTTTCATTAATTTTTGTTTAACAAAACCAGAATTTATACGCATTCACTAATGTAAGAAACAGTTCATCGCACATGAACAACGCCCAACATATGCAACCAGGACACATCCACGTCAACACCCCGTCTTGCGCCATTGCATCAAGTTTCACGAGTGCATGCAAAAGGCATCATATACATAAACATCCGTCGGGGCATTAGCGCTTCACATTCAAGGGACACGTGAATACTGTGTGTAGGCACCAGGCGGTGATCCTTTCTCAGAAAAGATCTTAAGTACTAAGGCAAAAGGAATAATGTGTGATGTATCTGGTTATGCGGTGTAGCATTTAAGTGTGCATGATTATTAAAGTGTGAAAACTCGAATAGAACAGTTCGTTTCCTTTTAATATTTTACAGTTTGGGTCGTCTTGACTCCAGGATCTTATACTAAATTCCCCTAAAAAAACAATATCTCTCAAATACGTGTTTAGATAAAATTATTTATAAAGAAGTACTATTGTCCAAAAAGTCACTCTCTCCTGTATTTTTAGACCGTCTTAATATCGGATTTTTTTCATCGTCAAAACATCAATTCAGTATCGCAAACACAACAAGAAATACATATTTCCATAATTTGACAATAATTTTTGACATTCGGATGGAAAAATAAATGAAACCGGAATATAGAGGGCTACGCCCGCAATTCGAGGGTTTTGTAGCACGCGCTTGGTATCTAAATATTGGCTCCCTGCTCTTCTTGGTACCACTTAGCTGAATAAAAACACCATAATTAAATGTCTTACCCATGATATAGTATCTTACATGCCAATTCACAAAAAGACTGCATCTGTCACCTCTCAAAGTAATAGTTTTAATACGAGAAGCTGTAGATAGATATGTATGTATACGAGATAAACTGTCCTACTCTTCGACATGCTTAACCATTCATGTTACGACGACATTGCAAATTGCAAACTTGTGTAACGGCTTCAGGGCGGCGGGGACAAATTACGGTCTAATATTTTTCCCTCCTCCACTGTTCCCCTTTCTACAAATCTCAAGAAAATGCCAAAAATGGAATGTACTCAACATTACCTTTCTCACGATACCCCACTTGGCTATACCAGTGGATAAAAAAAAATTGACCTTATTTTCGTCTCTATGTGGACCCCCCCCCCCCCTCTTAAAATTGGCTGATTACAACACAACGCTTTCTCCAGCAAATTATAGCATTTCTACACATTCTCGCCGAATTATATGTGCAGCTTCAGCCGTTCGTAAGATATTCTATGAACAGACGGACAGACAGGTATTTGATCGATTTTGTAAGATTTAAGACACAAAACCCTAAAAAAATTAATTGTGTGAATAGTTATTGTTAGGATCACCAATTACCAATCTTCACCCTTCCAAAGTTGGTTCATTAAATAACTGCAATTCGCACTACGAAAAACAACATGCAAGTAGTACACGCATATCTATGCGTGAGGCCGGTAAGTGTATTTTTTGTATGGATAGTGTCAAAATGCATAACTTTAAGTCAATGTACTATTATTAAATATCATGTCATTGTAATGAAACTTAGAGGTATTATTGCCTATGATGTTAGTTATCATTAGCTATCAATATTTTTGGCCTCAGGTAAGCTTGAGGGGTGCAGGGGTGTGCTAACTGCAACTATAGAAATGTACTATTATTAACCTTTTTGGATGAGATTTAAAAATTCTCTTATTTTTAGTTTTCTATGCTAGTGAAATGCCGCTTTTCTGTAAATTTTCATATGTCTAGCTATAACGGTCTCGAAATGCAAGGGTGGGGGACAAACTCGGACCACATATTTTCCCCTCTCCCTCTTTTCTCCTTTCTTCAAATTTGAAAAAAATTCCAAAAATGGAATGTACTCGACAGTACCTTTCTTACGATACCCCACTTGCCTATACCAAATGAAAAAAAAACTTCGACCTTCATTTCCCCTCTATGGGGACCCCCCCTTAAAGTTGACTTATTACGACGCATCGCTTTCTCCAGAGAATTATAGCATTTCTACATATTTCCACCAAATTTCATGCATGTAGCTTCAGCGGTTCGTGAGATATTTCATGGACAGACAGACAGACGGACGCATGACCGATTTCATAAGGGTTTTGTTTTTATACAAAACCCTAAAAAACTGATTTCGGTAAATTTGTTATTTCGGGGTTTTTTTGTCACTGGGTGTATTCGGTAAAGCACATATGTACTCACACACACACACATTCATAAAATGTGCGTCCTTCGTACTTAAAAAAAATGGAAATGATCTCACATAATATCCATACCATCCAATTTAAAACAGGAAGAAGAGGTGAGATGAGATGCATGAGGATTTCAAAAAGGGTTTTATGACGACGTGTTGGATGTCACTCTAGCGGTCATCGCATCAATTTGTACAAATGTCCTCTTTGAAATGCGCTATCGTAATTCCCAAATATCAAACTCGGTTTCGGCGCCCTTTTAATTGAATTGCCGTGTTCAATTTCCCCATTCAACGTTCAATAGAAAAAAGGTGGCAACGTCGCTAGTGCAAAAAAAAAATCTGTCGAATTGGTTCGTCTCATATTGTGTACGGTTTACACAATATGCGAAAAAAAGAATCTTAAAACAAGTGTTTAGTGGCTAGAAGAAGGATCGACTACTTTTGTTATCACCTCAGCCATCACCCAAAAGTGATTTACCATCTAAAAGAAATCCTCGCAAAATCTTACCTGTAGCATGTGATTCCAAATCGGCACGACTCCCGGGCGGAGGATGATGCCTCGGCTTTGACTGCAACTTCGTCCGGCTTCACTTTAACTGCCTCTTGGCCCGGCTCCACTTTAACTGCCTCTTGGCTCGGCTCCACTTTAACTGCCTCTTGGCCCGGCTCCACTTTAACTTTCACTTCCATATTTGAGGAGGAGGCATCAGCAGCCGCACGGTCACTTTGACCCGGCGCCGTGTCGTCCGGCGGCTCTTGCTTTACAACAACACCCGCGTACGGTTCCGCTTCCTGGGCACTTGTTGCTTCACCGCTGTCGCCGTCACCGCCACCATCACCACCTGTTGCTTCTGTCCGCGACGGGCCTGGCACGTCATGACCATTTGTACCGGCGGCGTGTGCTTCATCTGTTCTGGGCTTTTTCGAAGATTCACTGCTATTCGAGTCTTCCCCGCATTCGGCTTCATTCTCCGACAATTTTCGTTTCTGTTGAACTGGCGAGAATGGGGATGCATCGGTTGCATCCGCGATCGCCGCAGAATTGTCTGAAGTGTCGCCGTTTGCGCCATTTAGGTAATTCGGAATTGTCGTTGTTGTGGAGTCGATGTCTTCGGACGACATGTTTGCGTGTTTTGTGTTGTGATGATGCAGTCGTCGCCGCCACCGCACCACCGGGGTAAATTCTTCTCCTGGGGACAAATTCGCAAGATGCCTTCATCGGTAAGCAACGATTTGTGTTGTTTACTCACCTCGCACTCTTATCTCACATTCGATCTTATCACAATTCCGATGCTAGTGAAGGCACACGGTTGCGTTGAATTTCACCATCTATTGAACTAGTAGTGGACTATGGGCATCAGGCAACAAAACAACGTACGGGAACCACTCGCTTTGTGAAATGGAATGCGTAATTCTATGTTGACGCATCTTGTCAAAACAAGGGTGGGAGGGGGAAGTGGTCGCAAGTGGTCGACGCACTAGCCAGTTGACAGTTGTCAAGTATGGAAATACTGGAAAATAACCGTCTCTAAAGTTTTCATGGCCAGAATTTAGCTAATATACTATTATAATATACTGAGAAGTTTAGAAATAAGCTTGGTTTACAGAAAGAAGTCTCCATTCACCATTTTTCTTCTCAAAAAAACTACAAATTTAGTTATTTTGGTTAATGTTTTTCAAACTCCGAGCTGTCTTAAACCGCTGTAAATGTAAATATAATTCCAGATAATTCCAATGGGTTGTTGAAAAATTTTCCCATCAGCTGGCGCTTTGTTCTCAAAGAAGACAATTGAACTGGGACCCGATTTGACAATTAATTCGGCGTCATTCGGCATTCACCGAACGAAGAGCGGTGCCCATAATCCGAGGATTTTTGTTTTATCGCATTCGTTCAAGGAAAACAAAGTCACTCCACAATTTTTGGTCTAACAAGTTCATCGAAGTGATACCAATCAATTTGTGACCAACACAATATCATTACTTTGTTCGATTGCCTACACAAATCAATCAATCAATCGAGGACTCTTCGTAAGGTGCTTTCAAACCCCACTTCTTCCACCTTCCATTGAAAATCATTTAAAATTGTAATTTCCCACTCTTTCAGGTAATTATTCATCAATATCGTCAACGAAATTAATGTAAAACAGTAAAAATCAGAAATAGAATGAATCTCATTCGTCGCGTTGTTTCCAAAACCTCGTCACCTCGCCGCTTGTGCACAGGTCGTCCTAATGGCTCCCCGTCATCTCAACAGCAGGCGACCTGCCCGCCAACACAAAACACTTTCCTTTTTGAAAAATTAACAGAACGTTGTCTGATTCGTCTGGCGGGCAATGAGACCGGTCCATTCCTTCAGGGCCTGGTGACCAACGACGTGGGCCATTTGCATGGAACCACACGCGCCATTTATGCAATGTTCCTGAACAAGGGCGGGCGCATTATCGCCGATTCGTTAATTTATAAATCCCCGGAAGCCGACGCGCTACTCATTGAGTGTGATGCCAGTTTGGTAGATGATTTGTTGCGTCACTTGAAAATGTTTCGGGTGCGTCGAAAAATCGACGTGGACATCATTAGCCCAGAGTTCGCAGTTTGGTCGATTCATAGCGGAACAAAAAGGGAAATCACCTCCCCGCCTAAAATTTCAGAAATTCCCGGCGATTTGAAGGTGGTCGTGAGCCAAGATCCGCGGCTTAAACACTTGGGAACTAGACTGATTGCCCCCGCGGACTCTGACGTGAAGGGCTTCTTCCCCGAGGACAATCTTCAGCCGGCCACCGCCGACAATGACTACACGACTCTTCGCTTTAGGCTCGGAGTTGGCGAGGGTGTGACGGATCATCCGCCCGGCAAGGCGTTACCCATCGAATCCAATGGAGACTATCTACACGGCATTAGCTTCCAAAAGGGCTGCTATTTGGGACAGGAGCTGACAGCGAGGTCTTATCACACGGGCGTGATACGCAAACGACTGATGCCGATTGAAATCGAAGGCAGTCTGGCCGCCGATGCGACCGATAAGGATGTGAAGAATGCAAGTGATGCATCGGTCGGGAAGCTGAGAGGTCATAAAAATGGCCACGGCCTGGCGTTGATAAGAATTGAGAAGGTGGCGGACAATCCAACGTTGAAAGTGAATGGGGCGAGTTGTACGGCAAAGAGGCCGTTTTGGTGGCCCGATACATTGCCAAAGACAAAATCGGAAATGGCGGCAGCTACGGCCTCGCCGACCACTCCAGAAACGTAGTTGATAGTCGTAGATTAAGTAGATTATGTTGTTATTGTTTATTTATTGCAGTGGAGCTGCGAAAACTTGTTTTTTTTTGTGACACAAATTGAATTTGAAGCGTTTTCGTTCTATTTGAGTTTTTGTTGTACAGTCCTTGGAACTAAACACCCAGTGCATGTTGGTAAAAGATCTGTCCTGGTTGTACGAAAACGGTTTTGTCAAATGGACGGTTCTCCATCCACCAATCTTTCTACGTTCCAAAAATAGATTTGTCGATTGGTAATTGATCTTTTCCAAGTATCGTAGTGTTGCATTTTTTATGGCATGTTTAATCTCTAATTGCATTGACCCCTCCAGGGGCATGGCCGCGTCAACATCTCTAGCATTTCTATGCCTTCTTGACGTTTCAATAGCATGTCTATTTTTCGGAAGTGCAGTTGCTAGCATGCACCTCCTATCCGCGCCGTCTTTATACTGACAAGCTCAGAGCACTGTGAGAGTTCTATTATTCTCCGAGCGCTAGATTACTATCCTAGAGCGGTGACCGAACGATCACGGCCCCTGAGCGCGACATGTTTAATGGAAATTTGGATCGGCTACGTTTTTTTGTGTACTAATTTTTCTCATTGGGTGGTGCCAATATGCTCTTCCCAATGGGTTAACGCGTCTGCTTCTTGGTAAAGTTCTTTGAGCGCGGTCCTCCATTGGAAGTGTATTTGAGCGGCAATGCGCTCTCGCGACACAAGCGTCAACAAGCAACGCGCGAAGCTACGAGTGACAGGGATCGTCCATTGTAGGCGTCTTCAGTTTGCTTGTGGTGAGTTCACACATGACAAATATTTGTCAAAAATTGATAAAATATTTGTTGTACGGTTCACACGTAAATATTTTCATTGTAATGGCTGCGGTCAGAAGGTACCGACGAAGAGCACGAACTGCTGGCGAGCGGTTCCGCAACATGGCGATTATGCAGTCTTTGGAGAGGTGGCCGGTAGCTCAGTGTGTTGAGGCGTCAGTCTGATGTCTCATGATACCGGTCAGTTAGTGTCACCATACACTGTCGAACTCGAACACGAACCTAGTACAAGTGGACCGGTTTTCTTCACACCTATGTGAAGTGTATGTGTGTGTCAGAGGACATTTGTACCAGGTTCGTGCTCGAGTTCGACAGTGTATGGTGACACTTATGGGTTCGAATCCCGTCCACGTCGCGTCGTGGCCATGGATGTTTGTGTTGTCTTCCCCCTGGGTGTGGGGCGTAACAATAAGCCACAAACTTTCCGCTGGTGTGCGGCTAAATAGACAGGAGGTACATGCCAGCAACATGCATCGTCTGAAATCAGTTTATGCTAAGGAAACGTCAGCTTAGCCATATTGGGGATAGTTGACGCGCTATGCTCCACTAGGGGTTAGGGCAAATAGTAGTATATTTGCCTGCCAAACGCCACTCTCGTTGTCACATACACTTATTATGGAAAGTCAAGGAGAAATAAGAAGAAGAACGTGAGTGGTGACCAGAAATATTCCCTGCTTGGTGATCATTTGATCATGATCACCTAAAGCAGAGGTTGTTCGGTACATTCTGGGCCGCAGCCATTTATCGCCGTGGGAACAAACGATAAAAATGTTTTTGCAAGTATTTCTTCAAAAATTTAGTCAAATATTTGCTACGTGTGAATTTACCTTTATTATCTCTTCCATTGCACACAAAATCAATTGGCAAAATGTTTCTTTCGAATACATTCCTCGAAGCAACACGCGCTGGCGCTCAAGTTGCTTGGCGCACGTAGACGCTCGTAGTCGCTTCGCTCGAACACGCTTGTGAACACGTGTTCGGGCAAATCCGCAATTTTGGATGTGGCGCGTATAACCGTTGCTTGTGTCGCGGAAGTGCGTTGCCGTTCAAATACACTTTCAGCGGACTGCCGCACGGCAGCAGTTCCGTTTACTTCTCTTGATCGCTTGAGTTTGTCTGAGGTCTTATGGGATTGCGCCGAATTAGTATAGTATAATTCGATGCCCCCGTCGGTCGCTGGCTGAGACGCCGCGCTCTACGTCTCAGTCTTGTGATTTTATTCCACCTATAGTTTTCCTGGTATGAGCACTTCTTTTTTTTTGGCATAAAGACATCGCACGCTTCCGCTATCTGTGATGTTTTCTGTGCTACTGGTCCTTCGATGGGACCTTTTTGGAGCAAGACCTCCGTAAATGATCCCTCATCGTATATCTTTGCCGACTATTCGTGGTGGGTGACTGTTTTACCCGCTGGGCATCTCCGGCGGCGAGCCCATAATGAAGATGGCCTGATGGTCGCTGTGAGTACAGTCCTCACTAAATGCGGCACTCCACGCTTGTTGCCAAGGAACTGATAACAAGGGATAATGGGGACATTCATTATTTGTGAAAAATTACAAAGGAGCTTTAGGTCTTGATGTTACAGACCCTTGACCTCTAAAACCCATACCCAACCAATGAGGTTTCGTGGGCGGCAAACATGTAAAAATAGGTTGGGTAATCTTGGGTTTAGATACCAAGGGTCTGCAATATCAAGACCCGGAGCGCCTTTGCATGGGCCGGTCGACGGCCAATACCATTTTTTCCGTTGTGGAGCATTCGCTTCTAGCGCCACGGTCAATTTAGCGAGTTTCCGGCTCCTTCCCCAAAAAGACCATCCGGTGGGCATCCTGCATATTATGCAAATTGGGAGTTTGGTGCATAGGCAACAAATGACTTTTTAGATTTGTTGTAGTTTTTAGTTTATTTAGTTTTGGTTGACGGGCGGATGTGCAATTTAGTTCTTTCTTCTCTGGAATGGAAGAGACCGACGACTGCCGTGTTCTACCCACCCCGCTACTCCCGACAGCTGACCTGGTCTGCCAGCGCACGTCACGGGTAGTCGTCGGAAAATGTTTTTTTCGATACTTTGTGTACTCAGGCCTTCACGGCCCTTCTGATCTTCGTCTTTCGATGTCCATTACTACAATGACTTTTGGTTTCTGTTTAGGATCATGATCCATGAGTTATTCAATTGGTCGTTTCCGCTATCAGACGCCAGTTTCCAGCTGTCACACTACAGAAAGCTACTGAACTCTTTGCTACGGTTGGTGTTTCTAACCACAGGTAAGTGCCCGGATTTTACAATGGTCCCGGAAATTTCAGTTTGGTCCTTTTATGGACGAGCCGTTTACAGCGGGAGAAATACGTCTCTAAGGTTGAAACACCTGCGGACAGAAGCATATCTGGATCTCTCGAAGAGACGTCCTTCTTGTTTATAACTGTAGCCCCACGCCATGCCTTCTTCCGTCAGGCTTTTCTCTTACGGAAACTCGGGTCTCTCCCGGTTACAGATTATTTCGATGTGGTATCAGATTTAATGAAATAATGTGACTTGTGGGCAAAATTAAATTGTTCTCCGGTTTGGTTAAAATAGCTAAATTAGCTTTTTGAGGGTGTACGCTTAAACATGTACACATAAAGAATATAAGCGTAAGCTTTCCATTTTTCTGGAATTAATTTCATTTCCCATATTGACGAATCGATTATCATTATTTGCAGATTAAATGACGGACACAGTATCCATCATTTCTAAGGATTCATCTTCCCAGCCTTCTACTTCCAATGAACAGGAAAAACCACCGCCCACCTCCCCGTTACCATCTACCAGTAAAAACACAGAGTCAACGCCACCATCCAAAGATGATCCTCCCCCGCGTGAAACGTTCCATTGTACACTTTGCGGCCTGACCGAATTGTACGACTACAAAGGCAAGGAGCCACCCTTCGTCAATGGCATTTGTTTCACCGAAAACTGTTACGTAATGCGTGATGCATTCGCTCCGCCTCTCTTTCGCATTCGCTCCAAACCGGAGTACTTCATCGTACTGGGTGCACATTGTCGTCTGTGCGATACAGTTGTCTGCAAGGGGCGCAACTGCAGTGTCTACTACGACAGCACCTTCTGCCGACATTGTGCTCTATCCCACTTGGAGATCTTTCCCGATGAAATTCGCGAGAAGACGCGGAACGGCTTCATGGCGGCCGGTTAGAATTTAGAGTAGATCGTAAGAAAGTAAATAAGAACTCAATTGTTTTAAATAAAATTTAATTTCATTTCGGTGCTATTTTTTTAGCTAATTTCTGCAAGTGGCTGGGGCCCTTCTTCTTAGCTTTATTTTTCTGGAAATCAGATGAAAAGAAAACAGTAAAAATTTTGGTCATTCAAAGCAACAATCGAATCAACAATATGCGCTACATCTTACCTTTTTGTCAGCCGACGTCTTCTTGCCATGGAAATCGGACTTTTTCTCCTTTTTCGGCGTGACGGGCTTCCCATCTTCTGATTTTATATTTTTTGATTGTTTATTCTTATCCGGCCGCTTTGACCCTTTGCCCCCCTTTGTACCCTTTTCCAGTTTTTGCTTTTTCTCCAGCATTCGTCTTACTGGACCGCTCATAACTTTCTGTTGTCCCTGAATTTTTTCGGGATTCTTCTTGTAGCGTTGCACCCGAATCGGACGCTCGTCAAGTATCGTGTTGTTCAGATCGAGAGCAAGTTGAACAGATTCTGGTTTTTTAAAACACACATAAGCCACACCCGTGCATCCTTTATCGTTGCAAACGGTACGAACGTACTCCAATTCGCCGCATGTCGAGAAAATTTCGTAGAGCTTCTCGTCAGTGGCACCTGAAAGACGATGTGAAGTAAGAAACGAAAACTTAGGACTACACGTCCTACGTGTACTTACTGTATTTTAAATTTCCAACGAATACAATTCGTTTAGGCTCGGCCTCGTTTGCGGAGTCCTTAGCGGCGGTCACACGAATATGTCGTCCTTTGTATTCGGTGCCCGATAGCTTCAGGGCCTTTTCTTTCGATTCGATATTATCGAAGACCACGTAAGCGTTTAGCGATTCAGCCTTTTTGCGTATGGCATGCTTGAAGAGCTTTTTGCCTTGGCCGGTGCGCAATCGAACGGACACCACTTTGCCGAATTGGGCGAAGAGGACGTTCAGTTGTTTGACTTTGGTGTTGTTCGGGAGGTTTCCAACGAAAATTGTATTCTCTGCGGATGAAAAGATTGAAATGGGCATTTAGACATTTTGGAAGGCCATGGACACTATTCCAATTTGATGGTTTATAAAAGGATATAGTTTCGGTCAGACTTACCAGGCTTAGAGTCGTGCTGGACTTTTTTATCGGACTCTACCTTTATTGCTGTCCCCTTGGTGGTGGTCTCTGACGATCCTGCGAACAAGCAAAGAAATGGATCATGCAAAATCGAAAGGCAAATGAGTATAAGTTGTCCCGATAGCGCAACGGCTAGCACGTTCGCCTTTTACGCACAGGGCTCCGGTTCGACTCCTACTGAATGCCGTATTTTTTCGAAAAAAAGAGGATTTTCAACTGTTAAATGAGTACCCATTTATGGGTTAAATGACTCGGTTGAGCGTGTTGCTGATCACACATCTCTGCACAAGACACACCGTCACGATCTAGAAAATGAGATGATGCTAACTCATCTCGAGGCCATTGGCCAGATTAGACTGTTGTGCCAGTTACTTACTTTTTTTCATCTATGAGTTCTTACCATTTTCTGTTTTTATTTCCGTTTTTATGTTCTCCGGTTGCTTTTCCGTTTTTATCTTCTCCGTTTTCTTCTCTTTCTTCAATCCTTTCTTTTTCTTGTCTTTCTTTTTCTTTTGAACACTTTCAGAGCCTAGAGGGGCCTCTCCAGCTTCCACCTTGATTTCAGTCGCCTTTTCAGGAGTTGTCTGTTTTTTATTTTTCTTGTTTTTCTTCTTTTTTACTTTTCCCTCAATTACGCTTTCAGTCGGCTTGTGTGTAACGTCCGCATCGGATTCTTTGGGCTTCTCGTCCTTTTTCTTAGTTTTACCCATAACTGCTGCTATTCTGTGCCGGCGGCGGATGAAATTTTAACAGTGAGAAATGTCAAAACAAGCGCTACATGTGTCAACGTTGCACGTGTAGTAGGAGGGTTGAACGATTTCCCGGCAGATGTTCTTGAGTCGAAATGTGGTGATTTCTGATAATGGGTGGGTTTAGAAGTTACCGAAGAGCACAAACTGCTCGCGATTAGCTCCGCAACTTGTCGGCTATGCAGTCTCTGCCTGCTGAACGCCACTCTTAAGGCGCGTTGACATGATAAACTACGGTTTGACAAACCAGCATTTGATGAAAAGTTGAGCCCCGTCCAACTACGGTTTGACGGGAGCACAAGACTTCAAACCAGTTTGACAAGGGGTTCACATGTTCAAGTAGGTTGTCGAACGTGGTTTGTCAAACCGTAGTTTGATCATGCCAACGCGCCTTTAGGCCGGCCGCACATTGCGTCTTAGGCCCTAACCAGACTGAACGCAGAATGCAGCAGCGGCGGCAGAAGCAACAACAACAACAGGTAGATCTGTCGCGATGACACAGCGGCGATGACAGATCTACCTGTTGTTGCTTCTGCCGCTGCTGCTGCATTCTGCGTTCAATCTGGTTTGGGACTTAGGCCTTAGGCCCTAACCAGATTGAACGCAGAATGCAGCAGTAGCGGCGGCAGAAGCAACAACAACAACAGGTAGATCTGTCGCGGTGACACAGCGGCGATGACAGATCTACCTATTGTGGTTGTTGCTTCTGCCGCTGCTGATGCATTCTGCGTTCAATCTGGTTAGGGCCTTAGGCGATCCATCGGCCGACGGATCGCATAATGTATGGCGGCTATTAGGCAGGGCAGTCCTCGCAGCGCGTACATGGCATTGTTGTTATAAAGTATGAGTTTGACAATTGTTACAACAATGCGCGCACATGGCATTGTTGTAACAATTGTCAAACTCTGCGCGAGCTGCCCTGCCTACGCCGCAAAATGCGGCCGGCCTTGTTGTCACGCACTGTTTATATGAAAGTCAAGGAGAGAAAAGAAGAACAAAAGCGTGAGCGGTGAGCAGAAATATTTCTTGCTCGGTGTTCATTTGATCACGATCACTTGAGCAGAAGTTGCTCGATATCTTGTGAACCCAGTCAGGATCACTTGAGTTGTTGCTCAGTATCTTCCGAACCTATCGAATGATTTAATACGGGGGGAATCCCCGCTTAGTTAACGGGTAATTGGCCACGTTTATACCGTGGAAATAAAAGGCGATTTAACTAAATCGTTTTAGTGTTAGTACTTATTCGTGCTGTATTTATACCGACCATACGGAGAGGTACTAATTATGACAGATGTCAGTAGTTGGTTTGGAAAATGTAAAGGATGAAGCGAACGCAGAATTTCAGAAAGGGATGAGGTATTTACATAACATATACATAAAATGGAATTATCACCAACAACACCATTAGCGAAGACATCAACACCACCTAGTCCCAATTTTTTAGGCCAGTTCTGCGTTGCAAGTGGAGCTTAAAGTTAGTACCAAAACTTAAACCGATACGTTTACATCGTCGTGGGTTAGATCGATTTAGTTAAATCTCGAAGATAGTCCCACGGTATAAACGTAGTGATTGAATCGCATTTTGGTATTTATTTTTAATCAAAGAGTTCGCGACACACCATCGAGCACACTCACGTCCGAATCTCGACTGAACTATAAAATTGTTTTCTCACTTTCTGGTTCGGTGGTGGTTGTAAAATAGTTGGTTCGCATTCAATGGCCACGAGCACTTCGGTCATGGTCTATGGCCACGTTTAGACCGTGGAACTAAAAGTCGATTTAACTAAATCATTTTAGGTTAGCACTTGTTGGTGGAGTGTTTATACCGACCATACGGAGAGGTACTTCTTCTTATTCTTTCTCCGTTGACAGCACAGATAAATTTGATAGACATAAATTTTACGACAGAAAAAGGCTTTTTCTTGCCCGTGATCACGCACTGCTTTCCTGAAATTGCAAACAAAACAAATGCCGAACAAAAAAAACGACAACAACGTCAACATTAGCCATGACAGCGACATAGTCCCAATTTTTTTAGTCCAGTTCCGCATCGCAAGTAGAGATAAGTCAAGTCCAAAACTAACTAAATCGATACGTTTATATCGTCGAGAGTTAGATCGATTTAGTTAGATCTCGAAGATAGTCCCGCGGTCTAAACGTAGTGATTGCCATCTTAAAAGACAGGCCTCCGCTCAGCTGAACGAAACTTTTATTTCAACGTCAATTTGACGTCATTTCCGGCTTGCCACTGCCATGGCTTAACGTAATCCAAAATTTATTCAAACCCCCAGCTAAGATACATCCATGTCAAAATCCAAATAAAAAGGACTCTAAGGAAATTCATAAATTCATGTCTTTCCAAATTACACAAAAACACCAGAAATGTAATGCACTCGTCGTATGCATCGGCAATAGTATAGTCGACAAATTAACACACTACGCTAAAGGATTCAAACGCATATATTGACCGTCTTCCCCTCTAATTTCAGACGTAATAGTTATGGGAAAAATGAATAAAAAGGGCAAGACGCCCGGAGAATTCAATACGGACAAACTAAAACCGCCTATGAGCACAATCAATGGGAAAGTTAAAAAGAAGAAAATCATGAAAAAAATTAAACAGAATACCTTGCGAAAAACTACCACAAGAAAGTTTCAAGCTGTCAAGGTCGCTACTGCTTTGAAAAATGTTCAAACAAAAAAGAAGCACAAGTCCAAAAAACGTTCACTGAAAAGACGAACAACAGAGATGACAGAGCCTGAAAATGGTAAGGATTCATTTCATTCCTTATTAAAAAAAACATTAAACCGTTTTTCTCCAGGATTGTCGAAGACTTCCACCATGGAGCCAGAACCGAAAGAGGAGTCGGATTTAGATAAAAAGATCCAGCACAACTCGAATCTTGGTAAGTTCGCTTAAAATGGCCAAGAAGCAAGACCTCTTCAAATTCAATTCTTCCTTTTGCAGAAAATACAATTTTCGTTGGAAATCTTTCCAACAACTGCAAAAAGAAACAGCTCAAAGCGTTTTTCGAACAATTCGGCAAAGTAAATAGTATCCGTTCGGTTGCGAACCGATCAAGGAAAGCTACTCTCTAAATACATACGTAAAAAAGCTGAATCGCTAAATGCATACGTGGTGTTCGATAATGCCAAATCTAAGAAAAAGGCGTTGAATTTATCGGTGACTGAGTACAAAGATCGAAACTTTCGTGTGAGCGATGCCGAAGACGACACTGAGGTGAAACAAGTTTTTACTGATACGAAAGACAGTAAGCACAGTACGTACAGAATATCAAACCTTCTCATTGATGTCACCTGTGTTCTTCTGAAAATATCAAGGACAGCAAAAAATGGCGGTCTAGTCCGACGAATGCTCGAGAAAGAGGAAAATGTTGGCAACCCTACTACTGCTGGAAACCCCACTATTTTTCCCAGCATGTGGGATCCTCCATAAAATTGATTTTATTATTATTACCTGGAGCTAAGAGTATGTCTACATTTATTAAAGTTTCGGCATTTAAAGAGGCATGCGTCTATTGCAAGCGCGGACATATTCCTTATTAGAAAGAAACATGTAAAGATCAACGTACAAAATCATGAAGGGATTAAAATAGGGTTTGTTCTATTTCAAGGGAGTCATCATCCAATCATTGAACTAGACAGAACTTCCTATAAAATGATGGAATCATCATCCAATTCCGTGAAGAATGAAATATCTTTCACCTTCTTGTCAGAGTACGACAGGAGCAGAGAACCGTCATTGCAGAGGATGCGAAACCTGATAGCGTGGTCCTTATGGCTCTCATGTGTTGCCTATACTAGCGACAATAGTTTAGCGGTGCGACTGGAATCCAATCAGCGTCACAACGGCTATGTGGAAGCAACGTTTTACCATCTATCCACCTACAGTTGGTCCTGCTAATCGCTTTCAACTTTAGAGCTAGTTTGGAACCAGCGATTAGTATGTAAATGTGCCAACGAAGTTGTGCTGCATCGTTTGTTGTACCCTGCCTGGCGAACTCTTCTGCTTTACAGTTAACAGTGAATCTAATGTGGCTCAGAGTCACATAAAAAATTGCAAAAATGCCTTAATCTTGGTTTCGGGTTCGAATCCCGTCCACGACGACGTTCGTGGCCATGGCCATGGATGTGCAGGAGGTGCATGCTGGCAACTGCATTCTCCAAAACCAATTTATGCCGTCGAAACGTCAACTGGGCCACATTGAACAGCTGACGCGCTATGCCCCACAAGGCGCTAGGGCAATTGAGAGAGAGAGAGTATTCAGGGATATTTAAAAAGAGATTGAAGTTAATTTCATCGCAGAAAACTAACCTCTAATCCTTCATTTTTCTGGGAGCCATCGGTATAGATTTATAATAAGTTAGGCAACGGAACCGTGTTGTCTTCCCACTGACAGCGTAATATTCTCAGAATGACAAAATGCGTGTCTAGCGCATATTTGATCAGTCGTTGTCGGAATATTTAAGTTTTTTAGAATAGTAGCGTACTCAGAGCCTTAAGTAAGCCACTGACTAGTGTCCTGTAGTCGAATTATTGTATTTGAGGCCGTATATTCCCAAAAATTTCAAGAAGTATTGTACATACGAGTATAGTAGCATTTTTAGAAGTGACAAATCATCGGGCCACAAGGAGTTTGGAGTAGCATTTATAGTGAACAATTACCTCATGCCGAACATTATTGACTTCAAACCCATAAATGAACGGCTGTGTGCGATTGGCATTAAGACTCGATTCTTCAACCTCTGCCTCATCAATGCACGCCCCCACTGAAGTTAAAGAAGACGCAGTAAAAGACGAGTTCTACGCCCGCCTTGAGACTTTCTTTGACTCACTTCCAATAAACGACGTCAAACTGGTGCTGTGGGAGACTTTAACAAGAAAGTCTGAAATGAAAGTTGGCACCGGGGGACCACTATAGGCCACAGTCTCCATGAAAAATGTAACGGCAATGGCCAGCGACTTCTCGACTTCGCCTGCAGCAGGAATCTTGTCGTAAGCTTTATATGTTTCCCGCAAATTGATCACGTCCTTATTTGCATGAGATGGGCGTCTAGTGTAATGGATGTCCGCTCCTATCGAGGAGCAAACTGCGACTCAGATCATCACTCGGTGATGGCGACCTACAGATGTAGAATTTCTTCAGTGCACCAATCGAGAATCAGCCCTCCCAAAATCTTTGCGGTTGATAAACTCCTGAGCGATGCTACGGCGGTGGCGTATACTGCCGCCGAGGAAAGGCTATCACCTATGCTACACAACATCAGCAACACAGGCGTCCATGGGTTCTGTGACGAACTCAAGGGTACCATCAAAGTGGTCGCAGAGAAGGTCGTGGGATATAAAGCCCGGCGAGCGTGAAATGACTGGTTTGACGAAGAATGCAAAAAGTCACTTGACGCGAAAAACGAGGCCTATAGACAATGGATTCAACGGGCAACCAGAGCCAAAAGAGAAAAATATGACGAGCTACGGCGAATATCGAATAGGAAAATAGGACGTAAGAAACGTAAATACTTTGACGAGCAGTCGTTTGTATTCACTGTAATTGTTTTAAAAATCATTTTGGAGTATGAAGGCCCAGGTACCATGCCACCCCCCCGGTCCGCCACTGGCACCATGGTTGGATGACAAGACATGACTTGGATTTCCTTATTCTTTGCAGTTATCCCCTTCCCTCTGTAAGCACATATCACATGAAGGTGAAACGTGGGTCCACTGTCTTTTTTTATATCTCCTCATACTATTTTGCCCTAACTCCTAATGGGATATACGGCGTTAACTATTAACTGTCGCACTTTGTGACAAATCGTGAATGGCCAGAACGCGTATTTCGAAAACCAACTTCAGTCGTCAGTTAATCCGAAATTTCCCATCATTGACAACCCATCCAAAAGCTTTTTGTTTCCTCACTTAAAGAAAAAACATTTTTTTTAATGATTGTTTCATTTTCGTAGTATCTAGAACTGAATCCTCTTCACGAAGATCTAAGCGCATCCCTAATAAAAGCATCGCAAATTTAACAAATTCGGGGATTATCAATTCGACAATGATACAATCGCAGGAATTGACATTTCAGTTCAAGGGAAACTCAAAATCGATGTACGAGTATAATACTCCAGGGAATAAAAGGAACAATAATTCTGGACGCAATAATGCTACGCCAGTCCTACCATATTCACCTCAAAGTGACGCCCCTTCTCGAAGATCTGTGCGCATCCATAATCGAACTCTCGCACGCATGAAGACAACACCATCCAATCTCAGTCTAACAAATGTGAAATTTATCAATTCGACACCGATGCCGTCGTCGACGGAATTGGAAATTCTGGGAAAGAAAAAACCAATGTACAGTACGCCGCCAGGACCATCGACTGCACTTGAAAACAAATCGGTTAGCAATAAAAAGAAAAATGATATAACAAGATCCAGTCAATCGTCTAGACGTCATAGACTTTTGGCGCCCACCTATCTCTACTCACCGTACAAGGAAACCGGGTTGCTAATAGAACCGTTGGTAAACTTAAAGACGGAAAAAGTGACATTCACGCATAATGACATTGATCAACTAATCGGATCGAATATTCGACGGAAATGTTTCGGCGACAGAAGCACTGTCCAAATCAGCACCAAATCGGAATTGTTACTCATACCGCCACCGCTTGAAAAACTCGATAATGGCACCGATGAGGATTGTGATTCGGACGACACCGATATTTTGGAGACATTGATGTATCAGCGAAATCCAAGAATCCTTGAAGTTTTTTATTTGTAGAGTAGAGGGGTAGAATGGAACCTTCGAAGGGTAATGTGATTATACGCCTTCGATTTTTTGATTTTGTTTTTTTTTTTTTTTCAAAATCTTCGTTAACTGAAAGGCTAACAAAAGTAACGATACGCATTAGAATTGAAGGGTATCCCCTGAGCTTTGTCAACCAAATAAGAATGGAATTTGAAAATCAATTAGAATCGACCAAAACCACCTTGATCGTCCTACGATAATGTGTTCCTTATGAAATTACCTTTTTTTCTAAAGCTAACAAAAAATTTTCTTATAAATAAAAACTCTAGTTATGTTTTTGAATTAACTATGATGTGGATGGCACTAATTAGATTGATATTGAATAATTATGTGCAGTTATTGGTCAACACTGCCCACAAATCTCAAGCCGTCAACTTGCAACAAGAATTTTTTTTTTTTGGAAGCGGACAACTATTTTCATGCATGAGGAGGCGAATTTATAATGCATTTAATGAAGTTAGCTAGAGTATTCGGAATGTTTAAGCTCCCTTTGACTATTAATGCGTAATCAACGTATGGATTCAAATCCTTACGCATGCAAATAGACTGCCATAATGAAATTTTTCTAAGTTTGTTGGCTTTAGATTAGTGGATAGTGCTGTTGAGTTGATTAATGTTTTTTTTTCAATGAATTTCTAATTTCGTTTCTTATTTTATATGAATTGGACGTTAAATAAATTTATTTCTATATTTAAATATGTTTCTAGTAAAAAGTATTTTTTTTTTTATTCTATTCTGGTGCAATGTGTATGCACAAACACGAAGTCTTAAACTTTTTGTCGAAAAATGTGTACAAAAATTTGCTAATGTGATTGATGATCATCCTGAATGGCCAATAACACCAGTGCGTCTCAGGAAGTAGGTGAATACGGCAGAGATGCAACATAGTTGTGAGAACATCAACACGTCACACCCAGCTCAATAATCACCAAAAAGAACGCGCGATCAAAAACACCATTCGAGAGCTACCTCTGCGCTATATAAAAATAGCTCCCGGCAGCTTTTAGGACACCTAAGGAAGCAACCCTTCCCCTAAGATTGGGTATGTGGTCTTGTAACCTGGGTACCTGATATCAATTTACACTCGAAACATTAAATGAGCCTCGGATACCACGGACTGATTCACCGGCAATGACTTTTGGCTACAAACAACGGAGCACGATCGGTTTTTGGAACGTTTGAACGATGTGGGGCGAGTGCAATAGTGCGAGGCTCACTGAAGTCGAACGGGAAATGACCGCATATAACATCGATATACTAGGACTGAGCGAAACAAGATGGCCTGGATCGGGTACGTCTTTATCACCAAGCTCCCAAACAGTGCTACTCTACTCTGGAAGTGAAGACGATACCTCACCTCGAATGGCAGGCGTTGAAATCCTGTTGACTAGGGAGGCACGCCTATCTCTAATTGACTGGAAGCCCATCTCCGACCGTATCATCACAGCCAGATTCAAATCCAGGGTTCGAAACATCACAATAATTCAGTGCTACACCCCGACTGAACTAGCGGGTCAATCGGCTAAGGACGCCTTTTATCAACGGCTTGGCGACACCTTCGACAAGGCTCCCAAAGATGACATAAAAATTATCACGGGGAATCTCAACGCCAAAGTTAGGTCTGACAATGTAGGCTTAGAACACCTAATGGGCAATCATGGACTAGGCAACAGGAACAAAAATGGCGAGATGTTCGTGGAGTTTTGAAACTCTCGTCAACTCGTCATTGGCGGTACCCTATCCAAGCACAAACGCTGCCACTTAACAACCTGGACCTCTCCGGATGGCAGAACAGAAAACCAGATTGACCATATAGCTGTTACCAAGACATGGAGGAATTGTCTCTTGGACGTCAGGTCGAAGCGAGGTGTGTAATCGCAAAAATACGCTTACGAACGGCAGCGATCCAGCGTCAGCCATTACAGTGGCTGGAAAAAGCTGATCGCAAAGCGCAAAGTGAGAAAAGTGGCCGCGACAAGCTTCCGCAAGAAAAGTCGAGCCCACCTAGAAACGGTAGATCACGCAGACATACCAGCCTTAGTCTTAGCTTCTCTCTCTCTGATATCCAACCTTTCCTTCCGGATTCATCAGAGATATCTGCACCTTATTACCGCATTCAGATGAAAGCGAATTTATTTAATTTTTATTCTTAGAAATGTCCGCTACGGTTTTACTTGTTCTATCTCTAGCACAACATTGCAGCAGGACAATTTGTAAACGGTTTTAATTAAAAACTATTCAAACTTTACATTTTCTCTCGGTCAAGAAGTAAGCAAGCACAAACCACAAGAATACCAAGAAGTATATACGGTTTGGTTAAACCTAAAGCCAGGTACTTCTTCAATGTAATTTCAGATAACAGAAGAGATTAGTGCCATAAAATATAGTGCAGAGAAGAAGATTCGCCAAACGAACAGGAATGCAAGAGAGCATGATGCCTACGTACCCTTCTCGGTGGGGGAGCTGGCGATGTCGTCCTGTATAATGGACGTTCCGACAGATTTTTATGATATAATTTCTTCTCGTTGTTTTCCGTTCGTCCTGTTGTTATTGTTGTGTTCACGGCGAAGAGCAAGAACTGCAATAGTTTAAATTGCAACTTGTTATAAATGTTGGAGGACTGTAATTTTTCCGTTGACACAGTTTCAAATAAGAAGAACCGTCTGCCACGTTAGAGATATAAATGACGGTAGCTCGTCTTGCAGGATATCAGACAGAATGAGGTTGACACTTTGTTACGGCCCGTCGCGCCGTAACGGTGTAAGGAATGATGGCGGGAAAGTAGTGATTAATGCTGGTCGATATGACTATGTGTCAGAGGGCTATGTGTAGGTTTTTAATTAGAACAAAGAGCAACCGGTAAGTGGCAGGAATTCGTAACAAAAAGCAGACTTGCTCCGAATCACATGTTGTGATGTCGGAGGACTCATAGAAGTTTTGAAGACTAGATCGATCTTATTTTCGTGGACAAATACATCGACAGGGTCGTCGACAGCGTTTTTATGTTGAGGCAGCCATTACGATCCACCTCCTCCCGCTGAGTGGTGGATCTAGACGGGGGGGAGAGGTCAGTCACCCCGAGCGCAAAAACTGAGGGACTTCAAAATGATGCTCAATTACACATCAATATTGCAAAAAAAAAAAAATAGTGAAAAGACCTGCATGTGTTACTCTAAAGAATGGTGAAAAAATCTTGGTTCTGCTTTTGCTGTCTTAAACTATACATTTCTGGCTTAGGTTAGGTTAGGTACAAAGGCTGTTGTATTCGCTAAAGCATAGGGTTAGCCGCTTCTGTCTTCAGAGCTAGTTTGCAAGCAACCATAGGAAATAGGTATACATAGATGGTCCGATGAATTAGTGCAGCCTCACTTGTTGTGCCCTGCATGACGAGCTCATCTGCCCTACAGTTACCCGTAAAACCACTGTGACCCGGAATCCAGCATAAGTACATATTAAAGATGTCACCCATCTTTGTAAGTGTAGAGCGACATTTCGCCACGGTCTTTGACGTAGTTAGGCTTGGCTCTCAGTGAAAATTATTATATCTCTAATTGATACTACGTGACACCCCAGCCAATACATTGCTTCGGTAATCGCCAAAGCCTCGGTGTGAAGCACACTGCAGTAAATAGGGAGACTAAAGAAAAGGCTGATGTCAAGTCCATCAGAGAAAACTCCAGCTCGTAGGTGCATTCTTCCATTTCTGGTGTTTTATATTTAAAAAAAAAACCTTAATAGCTGGGCCGAAGGGATCATCCCTGGTTTCTTTCCCTTTCCATAGAGAAAATCCAGGCCAGAGTAAACACCAGGAACATTCCATTTCTGGTATTTTGTTACGAAAGAAATATCGTATCAAATAACATGCCAAAGAGGATGACAAAGGGGAGTGATCTCATCCGAAATCTTCGCCTTCTCATCTGCCCGAATGAGCTCAACTGTATTTAGTATTAGCTACCAACATCTTTCAAGACTAATTTATTATGAATTTGTTGTAACCCGAACTTTGGGTGATTTTGTATTTAAATCCTAAGTTTGTTATATGGAAGAATATGTACATAACCCATAAAATGAAATCCACACAGGATGAGGAACCATTAAGACAACCAGATTAAAAGTGAACATGTATTAGCAGAGCGTCTTTCATCTGAAATATTCATTATAACAAATTATGGTGCTCTGTTTAATTATAACCTCGGTACGTACTCGTAACCGTAAAGCATTTGCCAAAAGTCATACACCCAAGGAGTTCTTCCTTCGCCTTGACTCTCTGCACCAAATGAAGAGTCAAGCGGACACCAAGACGAAGAGTCTTAATTCAGGAGCTACAGCATCCAATATGTACACACTGCTATTTAATGAATTTTTCATATGTTTAATTAATGCGCTTAAGAAGAGTCATCATCTATTTATTGAATTTTATCACAGTAGTCCTGCTTTTCGAAATTAAACTGAATGTGAAAATTTCGAAATTTCGTGTGTCCTTTCATCAATTTTCAACGCTCCCCGAAAACGCAAAAACCAACGGCAGCGCAACTCTTAAGAAACGTATGAGGACACTTTGACGAGCACCCATATTCATTCATTCATTCATACAAATTGAGGTTATGTAATTATCTTTCATCGTCACGTTGAAGTGTAATTTTCTCCTTGAAATAGATTAGCATGTGTAGTTGGAAATCTATTTGAAAACATGTTTATGCGGAAAGTGTAAATTGAATTGAAAAGAAGCAAGTTAATTAATTTAATTAATTTAATGAGTTTTCGGAATTATTTCGGAAATTTGCATCAAGCAGAGTTGGGAGAAAATTGGGCGGATGGAAAGCGAATTTGGCAAATGGATCGAATGTAGATTTTTTGTTCTTGAAACTACCGTTAGACAGAAAACGCACCAGTTTATTTGAAATACATACTATACAGGGTGTACCGTTCCTGATGGCAAATTCGTTAGTGGTAGATAGTAGTGTTCATTTGAGGAGAATTAACATATGACTTGGACACTCTCTCGTTAACCGTTACAGAATTATAGCATTTTTTTTGTAAATTGTGTCGAACTCCCTCGATCATTTAATCCGAGATTTAACCTCACTTTCTGAAACTACATAAAATTCCATATAACTGGACTTTTTCCCAGCTGCAAAGATCACCGTTACTTCAAAGATTAGATAAGGTTGAGAGAGAGGCTGTTGGAGTTCAAATCTCGGCGTGAATTTCAACGTGGAGGTAGAAGTGGACTGGTATCTATGAAAGAAGAGAGAAGCAAATCTGGAATTGGTGTGACTGAAAGAAAAATCAGTGAGTTGTCAGTAAATATTCAATTGTTTAAAACTTATTACTTGTTTGTCAAATTTGGTATCCGACGCAGCGAATAGAGATTGAGCAAGCTGTTTGTGGACCTCGGAACGGGGTCAACTGGCCCGAAAATCCATCGTCGCCATTAAGAGCGCCCGACAGTCAGCCCAATTTCGCGGGAACGGGTACAACCGGCCCGAAAATATAATATCGTCGCAATTAAGGGTATCCGACAGTCGACCCAGTTTCGCGGAAACGAGGTCAACTGGCCCGAAAATCCATCGAAGCCATTAAGAGCGCCCGACAGTCAGCCCAATTTCGCGGGAACGGGTTCCACCGTCCCGAAAATATATCGTCGCCATTAAGAGCGCCCGACAGTCGGCCCAACTTCGCGGGAACAGTGTCAACCGACCTGAAAATCCATCATCACGTTATGAGCGCCTACCGGTCGGCAAAGTGCCTTTTTTCTATGTGACCACACCGCCCAGCATTCATGCGAAGCTTCTCCTTCTTTGCGATCGCCCGCATATTCATGAATGGTATTTAGGGGCAGGATTGTCAAGGTTATTTATACATATGTATGTATTTATACATAATTAACGAGAAGACTTAAAAAACAAAAAATTCTGTTAATTACAAACTTATCGTTTTAAGATGATGCAATCCGTCGCATGATTAATACCTTTCTGTTGTTACTTTTAAATATTGTTTCATAAACGTTAAAAACATAAAGATAATTACTAGATCGTAAAATATACAAACACATATTTAATTTAATGAACCCAAAAAAAAAAATCTGTTTTCCGTAAATTACAACATATCCAGCTAAACAAATTAGACATCTATAAAAAAATCCATTAATTCATTAAATGTCTTTAATATGTGTAGTTAGCCATCAAAACAAAACGCAGAAGCGTTTATACCCTAGGCTTGTACAGACCTAGTGGTGATATCAAAAGTATCAATTGGCAACGACCATATGCATTAAAAGTGAGTTTCCTATATGGCCAGTTTATAGCGCAGGTTGGTCATCATTCAGAAGGCTCTTGACTATTCTCAAAATCAACTACAATAACTAACCCACACTGCAAATATTTGTCGAATTTTTCAAGTCGCTAGATTCATTCTTTCCAAAGTTATCGTTTTTTAGAAGTATCAAATGTAGGGGAGGTAGAGGTTGCCTTTGTCGGATCTTAAGCATTTTCAGTAACAACCAACTACAATAGATCCTAGTACAAACATTTCATCAAAATTCCAAGTCACTAGCTTCTTTTTATCGAAAGTTATCTCTTATTTTAAGTTTCATTTGTAGGAGAGGTAGGGTTTCCTTGGGTGGGATCTGGCCCATCTTTAATACCAACTAATTAAATTTCACTTCAAACA
Source organism: Chloromyia formosa (assembly GCA_964017055.1). NCBI lineage: Eukaryota > Metazoa > Arthropoda > Insecta > Diptera > Stratiomyidae > Chloromyia > Chloromyia formosa. The sequence continues at coordinate 28,918,136 of OZ024813.1, read as the reverse complement.
TTTGACCAAAACTTCAAGTCGATGGCTTCATTCTATCAAAAGTTATAGCTTATTTAAAGTTTAATTTGTAGGGGAGGTAGGGGTTCCTTGGATTGGAGCTTGCCTATTTTCATTACCAACTAACTAGATCTTACTACTAATATTCTACCAAATTTTCAACTCGCTAGCTTCATTCTATCGAAAATTATAGTAATTAAAAGAATACTTAATTTTTTGAAATTTGTAGGGGAGGTAGGCGTTCCTTTGATCTGATTATGCGCAACTTATTTAAACTCAAGCAGCTTCTCACCTCAGGGTTACATGCCGAAAATCTGCCCAAACCAGAATGAACGCAAAATGCAGCAGCAGCGGCAGCAGCAACATCAACAACAGGTAGAACTGTCATCGCCGCTGTCGATGCTGCTGCGTTCAACCTAGGTCGATTAAGGGAAATGCATGCTTTCTAAATTGACATTTTGCTGCTGCTGCATTCTGCGTTAAAAAAAAAATACAATAGAAAAATCAGAAAAGTTATACTCAATTGCCCTAACCCCTTGTGGGGCATAGCGTGTCAACTGTTCCATGTGGCTCAGTTGGCGTTCCGTTGGCATGAACTGGTTTCAGAGAATGCAGTTACCAGCATGCACGTCCTGCACATCCATGGCCATGAACGTCGTCGTGGACGGAAAACAAACGAAGACCGTGAAATTATAAAGAAATGAAAATGGAGTAGAAAATTTTCATGTTTTGCTTCCTGATCTTCCGCGGTTGACCTTCCCCCTCCCCACTCTCTAGTACATTTATCTTGGGGTGATTAGAACCAAACTTGCGCCACTAATCTTCGGTTTCGGGTGGGAAATGGTGCGGTGCCCCATCAACATAGGGACTTACGGTTTTTCGGCGGTGGTAGAGGGGATCAAGGCACCGGATGGTTGATTTTTGTATAACTGCTTTCATTCGTACAAATTAACGAAGTGCCTAGTGTTGGTTTCCATAGTGAGTACACAGAGGGATAATACCAGCTAACAAGCAAATTACTCAAACAATGACACCTACTAGGTAGTTGTCATTTGTTGTCTGTTAAGTGCTCTACTACACTTCGTACCCCATGTTCCAATTCGGAACGAAAGCGTGAATATTTTGCTTTTGCAAATTCCGATTTTTCAAGGGCTGATTTGTCTGCTCTTCTCCTGACAGTGCAGGGTTGTCATTCTTCTTCATTCGTTGGATGAGTTTTTATTTTGTCAGAGTTCGGACGTTATGTTCTAATTCTTCTTTTGCGTTTATGTATTGAAAAGTCGACGGTTTTCAGTGTTTTTAGATAAGGTGTGCTCCCAGAGCTATTTGAAAATGTCACTGTGACACTACTCTCTCATATTTGCTACTTTATTACTTAAATCAAAAATTCAGTCTTCTAAATCTAACTTATTCCAAAAAAAAAAAAAAACGTTTAATTGAGTTTTTAGCGGTTAATTTGAAAATTCTGAAAATTTCAGGTCGAACAGAATTCACTCCCAACTTAACCAAGCGTAAATACCAAACACTAAGCATTTCGGACAACCCTCCTACACTCTGTCTCCTAGACTCAATCTACTGCTAGTCCTGAAAGTAATCCTTTTAACCTTGAACAGGCGGTCTAATCAAATTACACGTGCCTTTCTCTTCATTTCTTTTCTATTGTTTTCCTATAAAATGGTCGTCGGTTCCTTTCATCTTTCATCTGTGCAAATTAGGACAACGAGTACTCACAACTCTCGGGCACAGTTGTTAGTTAATTTCTATCGTAGCAAGATGATCTTACACAACAAACGAAGAAGATGGGACTTCTGCTAAGGACAGAGAATCGACCACACCAGACACAACCATCTCTTTTCAAATATTCGATAAACCTTTTTTACCAAACCGCTCTCTTTTGTTCGTTTAGCCTGAAGAACACGATTTTATCCAACATGTTTGGATACTCTCGTCTAAACAAAAGCCTTGGATTGTTTATATAGTCGTGGACAGGAATATCATAGACAACTGAAGGATAGATTCACGGAAAGTCCATTCAAAAAGGATATGTGGTGCATTACTCCCGGAGGATGATTGGAACAGAGAAAGAGAAAAAGGGAGAGAGAGAGAAAAAAACTAAGAGGCTACACAATATAGTCCAAGAATTAGAGCGTGTGATGAAGATGCGATGAAGTCGAAGTACCTTAAGGACTTAAGCAAAAAGAGAGTGTGCACTGGGTAGAAGAATATATGAACGCCAGCAGGACTCGGAGCAGTAAGTGGAAGTCAAGAAAATCTTCTACTTTGAAGTTGTACATTTTGCTGTAGGCGAAATACGTTTGAAATCATGAAATAGACGATAGATGTCTGCACTGAGAGCATCGTCGTCTTGGCCCTTTCACATGTCCTAGCGGTATGGTTTTCTTAACGTGTATCCAAGACCAGATGAGTCGAGCTCATAAGATAATGGCAGTTGATTTGTGATACTCTTTCTTGACTATGGTCAAAGGTTACAATACGTTGATGGATTAAATTTAGTCAAGAGTGAAATAGCTTTGAAATGAAAATGCATTTGTGTGCTTACATTGGAAGTCGTTTCGTGTAATATATTCCGTGTATTTGATTTTAATATAGGTACTTAAAACTATTAAAAAAACAGTTAAAAATAATTACACGCATAGGTCCCGTCTTCTACACAGACTTAGGTACTTGCTTGATAGTTGGTGTGAAAAAAATTAAAACAAAACCGAAATTTTTTGTCTAGTAACCACAAATCTCAATCCCCTCCACCCACTCCCCAGTCGAACATACACCTCACCCACCTACAGAATTCATAACCATCAATCTATTCCCTCATTAAATGTTTATTTGTCCTGAATATGTGTCCTTTGGACCTGGAGAAGATCAGTTGAGGTCGAGGGTAAGTCATTAGGCAAATCGTGGAAACAGTTGAAGGAAATGGCGGCAAACAAGACGAGGTGGAAAGTCGGCGTGGTTAATGCCCTACGCCCCACAAGGGGTTGACAGGATCCAGAGAGATGTGTCCTTTTCCCCGTTCACAACTGACCGGATAACTATACTATCGTAAAAGTTAATTTTTTCCCACTCGGGCGACCGGGAACAGGAGGTGCATGCTGGCAACGTGCGTCGTCCGAAACTGGGTTATGCCAATGAACCGTTAGATAAGCCACATGGAATAGTTGATGCGCTATGCCACACTAGGGGTTAGGGCAAATGAGTATTCCTCATCGAGCTTAGCTATAACGCGAGCTGCGCTGCGGACATCTAGGACGCGCTACACGTTGCCGCGATATACATTTCATACGCTCACATATGCAGCCAAGGGAATTCAATTTGTTTAATATTGGGTTCTCACTTGGCGTGAGGTCAATTCGACCACGGAAATAAAGTTGTGGTGAGTTTAAATTTGTATCTACCAGTTTCAGATCAAGGGAACTGGCCCGATCAAGCTCAGATCGAGTACTTTGACCGCACATTTATATAATGTATTGTAGATTTGTCGCCTCATGTGTCCCATTGACTTGTGGCAGCTCTTTGAAAAGTCAAAGCTGAAGTGTAAGGCTGCACGATCATTATAAATCTGTAGTCAGCATTTAGTAGGGATCGAACCGGGGTCCAGTGGGGGTAAAACTGGCTGTCAAAAAAAAGAAAAGCAATCAGGAACGACACGTTAAAAAAGATGACTAAAAAAGCAATCGCATTATTTAACTTTTTCCATTCCTGTTTCAAAATCACTTGTGGGGGAGAAAACAATGTGTTTTTTTTTTATTTTTTTTTTCTGTGGAAAATAAGCGAAACACGCCAAAAATAAATTGAATGTCGAGGAATATTGTGCAGAAACTACTTTACGATAATGGGTGGCTTGGAGAATACTGAAGCATGCATAGCGAAGCACATTGTAATGAACCATATTCTGGTCTGGTTGTGCTGCTTCCACCGGCAGCAAGCGTAGTCCGCTACTTCGCCAGATGGCACGGCCTGAAGGTCGGTCATTATGCTACCTTAGGCGCCGTCCCCACGGGCATCTTCGGATGCCCATCAAACCGTCCATTACAACACGCCGCAAAATATCGTCGCCAAAGCACGTGATTCACGTTACCACCCCCTATGCGGTTTAATAGGTTTACTCAAATCAAGGATCTTCATAGAGGGTAAAATGGAGAGAACACGTTTTTTTTTTGTCTTGGACATGTGGTGTTTTTATATTCCTGGAAGTATGTAGGTGCAGCAGGGGCAATAACGGATAATCTGTACTCTTCGGTGGGGTCAAATTATATCATTAAATATGATATTTTGAATTAACCTCCTAGGAAGAAGGGGTCCACCGGAGGAAGTTTGTTAATAACCCGAATTATTACCCACTTGTGAACTCAACGAGCGGAGCAGTGATATTTGTTTGGTGTTGCTGAGTTAAAGAGATGTGGGTGGGGGGTAGTCTGACCAAAATTTATGGACGCCACAGAAAAACTCCGCAATTTCAATCGGCTGCCAATATCTCACCTGACAAAAATTCGTACTGGAGATCTCCTTGCTGATGGCAAATTTGAACAGATCGCCAGTCTGCAAAAATCATAAGCTTCACGCGGCCCTGAAATCAGTCTCCGTCTTTGCAATCAGAAGGCGGTAGGGGAAAACCTCCATGACACTGTGGAAGATGACGGTTAGGATGCCCTTAACCTTTCTCCAGTTGTTAATCGGAATGCACCCATCCGCGACATTCCGGTTGATAACCGCTAGCTCCGACCGGCTCATTACCGCCCTCGCTCCTGCACTTCTTCCGCCGTTTGGGGATTCCAGTGCCATTCGGAATTTTGACGATGACCCGACGCACCCAACTCTAGAGACGCCTTTCGCTTATCGCTCCATTACGATTCCTTAATATTATAGATTACATCGGGGACCCGAATAGCATTGCACCTGTCCCTAGAGCGGGCTTTAGATGGGGTCAGGTTTGTGTGTGTGTGTGTGTGTGCATTAGGCGCGTTGGTATCACTTGGCCTTGAATGATATCGAGTACAAAACGACTGTTCGGCCTTTGATTTTGTCGGCTCAAGGGGGTTGGCTGTCTTTGCTTAGTGTATACTTAATTGCCCTAACCGCTTGTGTGGCATAGCGCGTCAACTGTTCCATGTGACCCAGTTGACGTTTCGTTAGCATAAACTAGTTTCGGAGAATGCAGTTGCCTGCATGCATCTCCTGGTCCCCCATCTAGTCGCCTACCTGCGACAAGTCGGGAGTTGCTGTGGCTTGTTATTACGCCCCGCGCCACAGGGGGAAGACAACCCAAACATCCATGGCCACGAACGTCATCGTCGACGGGATTCGAACCCAAAACGCCGGTAGTCAGACATGAGACTGATGCCTTTACGCACTGAGCTACCGGTCACCTCCAAATGTAAATGTATACTAATGCTTCATGTTTGACATTTGGAATCCGTGGCCTTCGTTTTGCTCGTCATCCAAGACCGGATGAAACGATCGCGCCTAACGTCTGAATGGAATGCAAACATCCCGCCCACATATTCCGACCTGAGCTGCTGAAAGTTTGTGCCGCTGCTCGTTGAGTATTTTGACTTTGTTGTGTCTTACCTCACTATCGGATCCTATCGAGTCTTCGTCTCCATGGACACTTTCAGGTACTGTTCTGTTTACTTTCTGCTCTTTTCTCGTACTGATCATTGCAATAGTTCGGATTTACGTGACGTTTCAAGAAATATTGACAAAGTCACTCCTGAGCGCAAAAATGTAAAATTAACAGCCAGAATTATGTGAAATTCATGGCTCTAAAAACGACACAGTTTTAAAATATAAATCGAGTTGTATTCTGAAGCAAGTGAAAGCACATTTCTCTACTTTATAACATATTCCCATTATACACTAAAACCGTCGCACCGCGCCGTCTTAAAAAAAAATCCGACAATGATTAAGCAAATGTCTCCATTAAGAATCCTTCTTATATGATTCTGGTAATAGCCTTTTCAGGCAATCCATTTCTCAACTCTTCTATCCACATTTCAACATACAACACACACGTTGATTTATTAACTCCCATCGGAGTCATTTCAATGCAACAGGACGACGACCACTTGGAAAAAGGATAATGTGTGCCAGCTGGCACATCATTCACACAATAGCATCGACCCAACCAGCAAAAACCAACTCTCCATATTTTTTGCAATCGACAAAATGCAATGTCTGCCCACATCGAGCATTCGCTACTTCTTCTTTTTCGGCTTCTTCTACAAGGTCCGGGGCAAAAAAAAAGCCGAGGCACTCACTCGGCTTCCGACATGCTGAAAGCATTTCGCGCTAGTGCTAGTGAGGTTCTTTTTTTTGCTGATAGTTGTCCGCCCAAAAAAAGGATAAACTCCATGCACCGAAGAAGCCAACAAGCTAAAGCATTTTCCGAAAAAAAATAAAATAAAAATAGAAACAGAACTTCCAAGGAAAAAGATTTGACTTGGAGTAAGAAAGGATTTCCCAGGACTTCGAAATCAATTTCCCTTATGCCGTGCTTGTGCCATTGTGAAGCACAAAATTTAGCACTGGGTCACTAGATGCCTGGGCAAATGGGTGATCCTTTTACCCGCCACTATACTCAGCCATTTTCATTTTTGTTCGTTACATGCTGCGCTGCGAAATGCTCGGTGATGTCCTTGTCTTGTTACGTTGTGTTTTTTTCCGAATCCTTTTTTGATTGTGGATATTTTGTTGCATTCTATGTCGATGGTCTTGTGAATTTTAATCTGTTTTGTTTTTTTCTAGGACCTTTCCTTAATGCAATCTAACAGGTCCTGGCATACATATGAACCGTCGTCTACGGTAAGGACGGAAAGCACATTGGGTCGTTTGAAACGTGGTGAGTAGTAATTTGTCTTGTTTTTCTTTCCGCAATTCAATTGAGGATATATATTGTAGAATTGGATTTGAGTGGAACGATGCAAGCAATATGAGCTAATAGATGTGAAAGCTAGAAATCAATGTTGGGGGGGGGGGGGGGGGGGAATTTTTTTTTATGGAGAATGGACCTCTCCGACCTTTTTGTGATCCTACTTCTTCATTTTTTTTACCCCTGGACTCAATTCAATTACAGCTGTATCGAATGTCCTTTCATACTTTTACCGCAGCATTTTACCAACGTACGACCCCGAAATGACACGACAATTCTGAAAATCGTATTCTGAAATTGTGAAATTGTCTTGCCCCCAAGGCGTCAAACTGGTGTTTTTGACAAGTTTCTTGTTAGCTCGTTCCAGTACGACAAAGAGGATAATTTCCATATACTACGAACTATACGAGTATATCTTCCGTTTGTCGTTTACTTTGAGAATTGTGTGTATCTTTTCTTTTAAGTGCCAGATACGTAGCCGAGCATACGAGTCTATGGGAGAGCCCCCATGCACAATACCTGTGTAAAGACATTTATTCAATTAGAAATGTCCAAAGATACATTCTCAAAGGTATAACGTACTACATACTATTTTTATAATATATGAGGACAGGAACAAAAGGAAGGACCCTGCTCTACCCAAGGCAACGATAACAGGTGGATGTAGTGTGTACTCAAATGACAAGGACAATGTCATCAAAAAGATACCGAAACTTTTGTTTATCTTTCGTTCCAATATTTTGAAGTAGGTACTCGTATAAGTCCTTGCAAAAAAGATGCAAAGCCTGAGGAGCGTTGTGCATGGGGCCCAGGAATTACTCGGATGAGAGAGTCACTTTAATTTCTTGCGAAAATTTCATCTTTTCTATTTATTTAATTTGTCGGGTATATGTTGTGCATTTGATGTTCATTTTTATTAAAAAATTGTTTAATTTTTGTTTCGTTGACATATCACCACCAGGAGAGTTGTGTGATGAAAGATAAACGAAAGACGTTTTGTAGGCAGGTAATAACTTTTATGACAAAATGTTTTAAAAAGTGGGTACTGTAAAATTTAATTTAAAAACTTGTCTTTGAGGTAGAGCTATTTGGAGTTGGAGTTTTATTGTTTGATGGTTGGCTTAGTGCAGAGGAAAGTGCTCTGCTTTGTGGGACATTTGACAATGTTCTCTTTATAAAAAGGAATTAATTTGAATCTTTGGATCGTGCGCTCGGTTGGGTGATTATTTCGGCCGTAAATATTAAGTATTAATTTTTTAATTTTGACAATAACTTTTATCAATTCCAACGCGTTGTTTAATGGGGTCGTTATCGATGGTAAAATGACGACTGTGTCAGAACACAAACACCGAGGAATAACAGCGCTTCCACTTGAAAATCGTCAGAGTAATAAAGTGTAAAAGTTCAAATACTACTTCACCTTAACTCCTAGTAGGGCATGGCGTATAAACTACTCCTGAGCGCCATCGTACTTGGTTCTGGGCAATGGCACGCAACTGCCCTCACGACTTATCCATGAACTCACACTCTTTCGCTACAGATCGCCGCCATGAGATTTTAGGGCACTTCCTTCGTCGGCCGTCATTGAGATTGGGGTCCCACTTCATGGCATGTCCAGCAAGCTGTCACCCTTCCGCAGTGTGTGACCGATCCACTGCCATTTTCGCCTGACCCGTACTCTGACTCAGCTCTCCATTTGATATTGTTTCGGGCCAGAAAATACATAAAATTCGACGAAGACATTAGTTGACGAAAAGTTGCAGCTTTCTGGTAATCCTTATGGAAACTGAGAAAACTGTAATTTTTTACAGCAGGCCTAATGTGGATCTAGCCTGGTTGATACGGCGATCGACGTCCTGCTTCGTACCACCGTTTTCGGCAACAAAGCTTCCTAGGTAGACGAATTCTTCCACCTTCGCCACAAGCTGTCCATTGATACAGATACGAAGAGTTAGGTTTATTTTTCGCAACACTTATTTGCCTTAACCCCTAGTGGCGCATAACGCGTCAACTAATATATTCTATGCGGTTTAAGATGACATTTCGTTGGCATTAACCAGTTTCGGACGATGCACGTTACCAGTACTCGTATGCACCCATTTAGCCGCCTACTTGTGACAAGTCTGGAGATGCTGTGGCTTATTATTACGCCCGACACCACAGGGAGAAGACGTAGACGGACGCCATGGACGAGATTTGAATCCGTACTGACCGTAGTCAGACATGAGACTGACGCCTCTACGCACTGAGCTACCGGTCGCCCCGGTGGTTTTGTTGGTGTTAATCCTTAGCCTAGCCGTGCTCGCCTCCCTCTCAAGATCCAAAGCCATTGCCTTCCATAATTTTGTGGGAGAGTAGTCATATATCGTCAGTGTAGTCAAGACGTTGTAGATAAGATGTTCAGGTCCATCGAACTCCACTCTGGATCTCAAAGTCCCCCGACACCCTAACTTTATGCAAAACGCGACATTTTGCGCCATCGTAAGTTGCCTTTATAATAGCTATAATCTTCTCAAGGATGTCTCTAGTGCGCAAAGCGGCCCATATTGAATCCCGGTTCACATTGTCAAAAGCCTTCTCGAAATTAATGAAAAGCAAGTGAAGCAGAAAATCGTACTAAGCGCATTGTGCGATGACAATTCGCAAGATATTAATAGGAGAATCCGGATCGAAATCCGGCCTGGTCTTCATCAATTGTGCCTTCTAACTGAGTCTTTAGCCTATCCAGAACAATTTAAGCTATTATCTTGGCAACGGCGGGAAGCACGCCAAATTCTCTTCAATTATTGCAGTTTGAAAGGCCGCCTGGATTACACGCTTTATCAACAAGTAGGTGCAGCAACTCGGCTGTTATGCTTGTCACTGCTTGATAAAGTTTGGCAGGAATGCCGTCGCGCTCGGCGGCCTTATCTGGTTTCAGTCCAATAATTGCATTATTGATATTATTGACTATTTCCTCTTTAGTCCGGGCAGTTGCGGATTTTGATGGCTAGCGGAACTGTCGACATAAAAGGGAACTTCGCCTTAGGTTACACGGTTCAAAACCGTGGCGAAATGCTCTTTGCACCGCCTCATCTGTTCTTCATCTGACTTAAGTAGCTTTCCATCATTGTTCTTCACCGGATGTTGATATGAGCTACGACCACCTTTAAACTCCTTGATGACACTGTATGCGGCGTTTAAATTGTTGCTTCTTGCGGCTTTTTCTGCCGAGGCCAGTAGAAAGTTTGCATACTCGCTTTTATCGCACATTATGCTGGACTTCACGAGCTTTCTGACGGTGAAGGAGCTCTATGCTATTTTATATTGATTGTCGTCTGTCGCTGTAGATAATCGTGCTTTCAGCCGTGTTTCCTTTCAATAATCCGCTGCTATGATGCGTCGGGCATCTAAGGCTTATGCCGCCAATCCGGGTTACGCATATTTTATGGCATCACAGTGTTCGTTCAAATCACTACCTGGATGACTATTATTTATCTCAGCTGTTTTCTGCGAAAGATGTTGGTTATACTGTTGTACGACTGAATTTTATAGTCAGGCGGTGTTGAATTTGCGGTGCCTGGATCTTTCGTCACTAGGACGACGCACGGCTATTATTCGCAGTCGAATATTAGCGATCATAGGATAATGATCTCTTGTAATTCCAATATCGGCACCCTTCTTATTTCGCACGTCCGAAGGCTAGTTTTGAATCTTTTGCTAAAGGCAAAGTGGTCGATCTGATTTTATTTTCGGTGCTGATCAACATAGGACCAACTGATTTTGTGGCAGTCCTTATGCTCAAACATGTTACCACCGACGAAGAGACGGTGGAAGTTGCAGAACTCTACAAATCTTACATATATCGTTGTCGTTTCGGTCACCAAGACCTGTCTCCTCATCACATGGCTGAGGCCGTTGTTATCAGCACTCACTTTCGCATTCAGGTCTCTCATAAACATTACAATATCAACTTTGGGTGTTCTGCTTTGCACAGCGTTAAGTTGGTCGTAGAAGGAGTCGTTCGCCAAAACACTGGCGGGTTCAGTTGGAGCGTAGCATTGTATAATTATGATGTTTCTCATTTTGGTCCTGGTGGTTATGATTCTGCCGGAGACGGGATTTCAGAATGAGACACAGCTTCGTGCGGCTCTGGTTAAAACGAGTCCTACACCTGACTCACGACCACTGCCGGTAGCTCTACCGGAGTACAACATTACAGTGCTACGCGTTGGAGAGATAAATTCTCCGTTGTTATACGATCTTATCTCACCAACTCCTAAGATGAAGATGTGTAATTTATACCGATGAAATTCGTCATTGAACAGTAACCAAAACTCGTAACCGTTGAGTCAGTTATCATATAAGAGATTTCGAATAGTGCAAGTTGCTGGCATACACATCCTGTCTTTTTTAGTCGCCGTCTACGATATCTCGGGAAAGGCCGTTGAATTATTTTTACACCCTACAAGACAGTGGGAATAGGGACCAAAGTTAAGGGCTAAACAAATAAGCCCAGTTCCGTTGTGTGAAAAAGTTTTAAAGTATGTTAAATACTTGCGCACAAATCTTGCGACTGAATGGAACCCTTGAAATAGGCTAGCCGAAGCCCGGAAAATAACTAGCCGCCGGTTTATAACATGCGCCTATTGCATTATTTCCGAAAGTTGTTCTTTGACTGCAACGTTTACCTTCAAACTTTCTGAAACAGCCTTCCCTAGTTTGTAATTTAAACATTATTGATAATAATTATACGCCATTAAACAAAGCATCCACTGTGTTTCGAATTGTCCATTTGAATCTCGTTTTCATTTGATATCATTATGCTCCTATTTCAACGTTCATCGGGAACATGTCCTGCAAATTAAAAAGTTCAAGTCCTCCGTACCATTGCATGGGTTGTTAAGTGTCCTATGTACCCGGATCGGATCCCTCTACATGCTGAACATTACTGACGGACGTTCATATGTACGCAATGTATGGATCAGATTTCCTACGCCATGCTCGAATAACGACTAGGAAAACTAAACGACTATTGCTAGGCTAGACAGTGTAACTGGTCATTCTTGTAAATGGCATACATCCAAAGGACATGTATGAAGGAAAAAAAATGAAATGGGACAACCCCCGGTCACTTGAACGGGATTCTTTTGTCTCCATCGACAACCCAGGGAACTGCTGTTAATGTAAATACCTATACTGTGTGTAAAATCACCGAATTAGGAGGAAAAAATGACGAAATGTTCATCAGGTGGATCTAAATGTTACTAAATTATAATGTGACGAAGTGTCATATGCTATTGTTCGAGGAGAAAGTTTTATCATTATCATCGTCGCGCAATAGCCCGACGTCGGGCTCTAGTCGCCTAGATCAATTAGGAAGAAGGTTTAAGCGGAGCCTAATTTTAGGATTCATTATGGAAATTTAATCCCAACATTTGTTTCTGAATCTGCATTCAATAAAGATAATTATGCTTGTGACTGTCAGTCAGTTACAATATTTGCATAAGCTTTCTTACAACATGAATATGAGTAATGAGTCTGCACCCATTTACTTGGGGCGACCGGTAGCGCAGTGTGTTGAGGCATCAGTCTCACGTCTGACTACCGGCGTTTCGGGTTCGAGTCCCGTCCACGACGAAGTTCGTGGCCATGGATGTGCAGGAGGTGCATGCTGGCAACTGCATTCTCCGAAACCAGTTTATGCCAAGAAACGTCAACTGGGCCACATGGAACAGTTGACGCGCTATGCCCCACAAGGGGTTAGAGCAATAGAGAGGTGAGAATGAGATCGTAGATGGACTCAGTGGCGTAGTTAGGGGGAGGGGGGGGGGGGGGGGGGAATCGAAACCATTTTGGGCCCTAACATCGGCAGGCTACCTTAATCTTCCTTAAGGTTACTATACGCTTCCTTAAAGTTTTCATCCTATGTCAGTAAAAATTTGCAGTTAGAAATAGTTGAAAATTGGACGAAAAGTCTTGGAAATACTCAGCGCCCAACGTGGGGTCGAATCGACGTGAGTAATTCAGTAGGCGTATAGTACCGTTAGTGTTTAAAATGTAGCGCATTGTTCAATTAAGAAGGAAATTTCGTGCTTTTTATAATGACACCCTCTTTAAATGCTTACTCGTTCTCAATGAATGCTTCGAAGATGTATTGGAAAATGTCATCAGTCAACTCATTTGTGGAAGGTTGGATATTTATTTTCATACAATTCATTCGATTTTCACTCATAAGGTCTAGGGTTCCCGACCACATTAAAAAAAATAATTCCGACAACATATCCCCTCCTCCGATGAAAGCTATCTACGCCACTGGCATGGACTTGCCAGGCTTTCACTCCAGCTGGCGTCCTTTTGTAGATTGATTGTTGTTGGTGACGCTACTAACCCTTGCATTTGTTATGCTAGTGCGCTCTTGGTCTGTGTTGTGTTCGCTAGTTCATGTCGACTCTTTTCAACTGGTTCATCGAAACTCCATCCATGACATTTGAGCTGTAAAGGGAGCCATCCGTCATTTGGACTAGTCATAAGCTTTAAGTGAGTCTCTTTTATTTTCAAGAGAATCGAATGGCTAGTGTCCCCGACACACAACCAAGTCTACCATCGCTGGCGAAAATGGCAGTGGGTAGGTCACTCATTGCAGAAGGGTGATAACTGCATTGCTGGAGGTGCCATGAAATGGGACCCCATTCCCAATGAAAGAGGCATCCTAGAAACTTATGGCGGCGATCTGTGGTCGACGAGTAAGTCGTGAGGACAGATGCGTCTCATTGCCCAGAACCGAGTACGAGGAGTACACAGGAGTGGTTGGCGCACTGTGCCCCACTAGGGAAATTAGTTAGTCTGCCATTCTCTCAAAAGGAGAGTTTTCGTCTTAGGCTGAATTCCCAACTAACCTTACACGTTTTCACGATTAGATGAATGTATATATTGTACAATAGGTTTTTCCAGAAGTGTGTATCTATAATGAATTCAACGTGATGGTGTTTGAATATGAAAGAAAAAATACAATATAATAGACACTGAGAATTATACGATAATTCTATTTTAATTAAAGTAGTTCAGGAAAAGCAATGAAGGAAATTGTAGTTTCCAATTTCATATTACAACCAGCATGCTTGTAACTGCAAATTGAATTGCACAAGATATGTACATATTACAATTCGAGTCTATTCTACTCGTACTATCGTAATGTCTGTCGGGATTCGCTCTACAATCTAATCCTAATGGAAACACTATCTAGGAACTCTTTAGGTGCCGCCTGATTGCTGGCGTGTCAACTACAGTGTTCAGTTGACACCCGGTTGTTATTCCAATCATATGTTTTGTACGCCGAACACAATTTTGAATTGAAAACTTTTAAAAATGTGTGGAACACAATTATTTATTATAATGTACAAATTAGAGTCTGTATTTATTATTTTTTGCGCAATTTTTATAAATAGCCGACAGCGACCATGCGGAGTAGAGATAATAATGCATTTGTATTTTGCAACATGGATGCCGGCTGACATTAATCCGTTAGTCATCATAACGAGAAAATGTTGGGTTGCTTTGGTTTTGTTCTACCTGTTGAGTTATTCATTTGCAGAAGTAGGCGTGATTTGTGAGATTCGAAGTGCTAGTTGCAGTAAGATATATAGTACTTTTGAAGGTTTGTCTCTATCGATATATCAAGGCCAAAATGATGAAGTGTTGCAAATTTGATTTCGATACGAGGAAAAACACCCGAGATATGACAGTTAGAAAATCGTTGTTTCAATTTTTTCTTGTTCTAAAATAGTTGTCGTCGTTGTTCTTTGACAGGGCTACAGCCTCGTAGGGAGCGTATCGAGAGCTGCTTTCTTTTCTCACGGATTGACTGTGTCACAAACTCCCAAAGGTGTGTATAGCCTATCATTTGCTCTGATCCGTGCAATAGATAAAAACATACATCCAAAAATGTGAAATTTTATAGTTTTTCGCTTAAGTCTTTTCAATGATCTCAAATAGAGTTTCTCGCTTAAGTCTTTTCAATAGTTTCAAAGGAAAAAAATCTTCAAGGCATTACCCGTGGCCCGTGGTAACTAATTTGGTGCATAGCTTCCTTTCTGCTGGGGATGTGTGTCAGGACAAAAGGACTCTCTTAATCATGAAATGGGACAGAAATCAAAGCTGGTTGGTTTGGGTATATTCTGACTGGTGGAAAAAAAACCAATGCAGGACATTCTTGGAAAAGAAGTGATATAGTAGAAAGGCATGATGGGTATCATATGACTGGGAGTGATGAGGCGAATGCAGTAGACTTATCGCGCTCGATGGCCGTGGTCGTGTGGTCACCGCTGACGATACTAATCTAGAGCTCAGAGTTCAAATATCGACGCGATAAAAAAGTGTCTGTGAGTACTAATAGAACTCTCACAGTGCTCCGAGCTTGTTACTATAAAGACGGCGCGGATAGGAGGTGCATGCTAGCAACTGCACTTCCAAAAAGTAGATATGCTATCGAAACGTCAACAAGGCAGAGAAATGCTAGAGATGTTGACGCGTCCATACCCCTGACAATTAACACACTTTTGCAGGCATTTTGGGTTCTTTGGAGCGGAAAAGGGACGATCTTCGCAAGGAACCGATATCTAGGCAAGATGAGTACTATAACACGGGAGGTGATGAGACGAATGGAATAGACTACTGTTGAAGGCATTTTGATTCCTTTGGACAGGAAAAATTATATTTTTGGAAAGGATGCGATACCTAGATATCGTATCGGGTATCATATAACTGGGGGTGATGAGGTGAATGCAAAAGAAGAAAGTGGCAATGGATAGCTCACACCCTCCGTAAAGGGCCGAACAATATTGCTCGACAGGCCCTCCACAGGGAGACAATGCAAAACGCCGTGCTGGACGACCGAGAAACACGTGGAGAAGGTCAGTTGAGAGTGAGGGTGCCTCTATAGGCAAATGGTGAAGAGAGCTAAAGGTAATTGCGGAGAACAGGACGAGGTGGAAAGTAGGCGTGATTAATGCCCTATGCACCACAAGGGAGGAACCAGAGAGAGAGAAATTTACTATAATCGTTTCCTATTCGGTTAAGTTTTATCAACAATCATTCTTTCAACTGTTGTTTTTTCGAACTATTTTTCAGGCGACTCTTTTTTCAATTACAGTAGAACCCCGATTAACCGAAGTAAAGGGGGCTGGTGTCATTTCGGATAACGAAAATTTCGGTTAATCCGTGGTAACAACTAACTGCAATGAAAAGGTCAATAAAACACTTCGTACGACAAGCAGTTTAATATAAGATGATTGTTTGGATACATATGTAAATTATTTTTTAAAGTAATCTGATATTTTTGTCTGAATCTTTGTATTGTAACGCTTACGAGCAGCTATATCGCGCTACCGTGTATACATTTTATGAGTTCGAAATTAAAAAAAAATCTAGTCGCCCCTTTCGGTTAAAGCGGGTTCCGGTTGAGCGAAGTTCGGTTAAGCGGGGTTCTATTGTACAATATTTCCTTTTAGGTTGCATTGTTTCGACAACCGTTTTCAAGTGTGTCGTTATCAGCAGTATCGTTATCGGTTGATATTTTACAACCTTTTTGTCAATGGTTGCGTTTTCGGTTGCGTTTTTACCAAACAATTTTTTTTTTTTCAACTGGTTCCTTTTCGGTTGTTTTTTTCGACAACCGTTTTTGTCAGCTGTGGCGATTTCGGATGGATCATTTTTGACGACTCTTTTCTCATCTGTGTTGTTTTCGGCTGCGATTTTTTTTTTGCTTTGACGTTTCCGGTTGCGTTTTTTGTCGACAATCGTTTTTTTAACTGTTTACTTTCTGGTTGGTTATTTCGACAACCGTTTTTTTTCAATTGTGATGTTTTCGGTTTCGGTTTTTTTTCGATTACTCTTGTTTCATTTGTTGTTGTTTTTTTTTTATTTTTTTTTTAATAATGTTCGCTGATGCCAGTAAGGATTGTTGACATTAATTTATTTTCTTCTGTCTTTCTTTCTTTTTAGGCACATTTTCTGTAGTAGTATAGCATTCAAATATCTGAATTAAATCTTGGATGAAAGCCAAACGTTAGCAACCGATGAGTCATCGTTGGGCCGTGGATTTTTTTTTTATATATTTTACGTAATAGATAGATTGCCTTAGACTTACGACCGAAAGTTGTTCCTTTGTAAGCTCCTGCCTTGATAACTTAACTGTATCATCAAAGAAAAATCTTTTCTGCCTCCTTCATTTCCATAAAAAATTTGAAAAGCATCTTTTTTTTTTAGAAAATAAATACACTGCAAAAAGAACTTCTTTCCTGCATACATTTGTGCATAATTCATAAATTGCTTGGCATAAAAATCAAAGTTTAATGGATGAATGCGTCCTTAAACGCACACATGCTCCCGTAAAACACTTCACTTCAGTTACCTTCATGTGGAGGAAAATCACTAAAACTCAAAACTGAAAGGAAAATGTTGAATCTATGATAAAGACCTGAATTTATGCCATTTATTTTCGCAAACTTATAAATATCAAAGGACTAGATTGTAAGTAGTAAGTAGAACATAATGCTCATGGATGATGGCTGGCGAGTTTTCAGTGGGCGAAGGATTTTTTATATGAGTGAGAGTAGAGTGAGTTGGGAGTTTTATGGAACCATTTTTACTCGAGGTTAGGTACAGATGTGCTCACAATACAAAATATGCTTGTAGGACTGACTTATTCAGCTGGCTGTATCTCGCCATTTACATGGCCTATTTGACTTAATGGCAAAGAACTATTTTTCTTAGTTGCTTTTGGAACTAGTTGAACTAAATTAGTTCGTCGCTGAAATTAAATTAAGTTTAGCTCACACATAATCACCATATTCCCCTATTCACACCCACACAAGCACTCTACAATAAATTTCATACCGGGTATCCATTTGCTCGGTATTTTTTTCAAAAGTCGTCCTTTACATCGACCTTAAGGAAATTGGTGGGCATTTTATCTTATGTCGGTGTTTCATGTGTACATTTTAATTTCAATTTCAATCACACAACCGTCGTGCTCCAGTTCGTAAATTATTCATATGCGAATATTAGGGGAAGGGCCGAATGTTATGGCGACAGTGGTGGTGGAAGCAGGAAGGCAAGGCGAGAATTTCGCATACAGAGTTGGGATAGTTGAAAATCATTGTATGGCAGATTTTGGAAATTCAGAGATATCGAGACTATACACGACCTGTTCCATATGGACGAGAAACAGGCTGGAGGACAGAGCAGAGCGTCAATGTAAAGACTTAAGTCCTGAACTGAATCCTGAAATATGACGAAGGACACAGGGGTAAAGGTAGATGCAACTATAGCAGGCGACCTGATTGTATCTTTCCTATACAGCGAATATTTTACTTCGTTTCGATTCAGATTGCATTCAGGACAGTTCAGCCTGTGTGTGTGTGTTTAGTCTCTTTCGACAAGGGACTTCCATACAAATGGATGTCTTCCGCCTGAATTATTTCATGCTTGCCCATACGTACGAATACACACATCATATGCAAATCCTCCTATTTTGATGGTTTAAAGCTTTTCGAGGTCTTTTAATGGCATTAATTATAAATTCAGTTCAAGTTTGGGCTACACATAGTGTCGAGAGTTACTTAAGCTCGTTTACACATCTTGTGTACGAGTGGGTCATCTGTGGCTGCGGCTGGGAGGTCCCCCGCTGCCTAGCAAAATGTTTTTGTTTCGATCCGCTCAAATGTATCGTCCTTGCTTCCAATTTATGTCGATAGGTATGTGTGTGTGCAAATAAATAAATCCCTAGTACTTGGGTCTTGTTGGGGGTGACCAAGTTTGAATTGGGTATAAATAGGACGTACTCGTCTTGTACGTATACTACAAATGTGGAGCCAGTTTGAAATTTTGAAACCTTTTGAATTGTATTGTGTATAAGTTCGAGAGATTTGATCACCTGGTGTACTTTGAAGTAGACAAAGAGACATATTGAGACCTTTGTTTTTAGCGCTTTGTATTAAAGTGGGACTTAAAATCTGTTATTTGTTGAGATATTGTTTGAAGGACAAATTCCTTTTTATTCCAATTATAGTAATTTAGTGGACAGATTCGAAATATTATCAAAACATTCTCCTTCTGTGGAAATGAACTTTCGAGTTTTGAATGATTCGGTTGCTAGATTATGAGGTTTACTGGACACTACATATCCGAAGTGTAACTTTTGTTGGCGGATCAGTTCAAAATATCTACCCAGCTTATTTAAAAGGATACCAATGTTAATATAATAGAGTCGCGATATACTACGCAGCCTTTCACACTCGCCTTTTTTTCAGTTTCATTTAACACTGCTTCCTGAAACTGAAAAGTGTCTTCGGAATACGCCTGACTCAGGGTTTTATACTTCGAAAATCATATCGGAGTGCGGAGTATGTTTCGCGGAGATGGGTTGCTTTTTCGATATTATGTTGTGCTGGATACCTGGCTACTATGGCTTGGCGGGTAACTGCGGGGCTGTGCATGAGCTCGCCCGAAGGGGAGCTACAGATGTGGCACGGCGGAACAGATTTTCGTGGTAAAATTCTAAATAAAATTGGCTGCGGTCAGGGAATTCAACCCTAGAAATTGGCTGCGGTCAAGGAATTCAACCCTAGATAGACTAATGGCCTAGGTGATCTGCCCTAGGCTGGATATCAGCCGATCTGCTAAACTACTCTCACTGACCAATACCATACCGGCGTGCTAGTCGGCTCCGTCACTGCCTTATCGATGAGTATGCTAAGAGGCTTAGGCTTGAGCGGAAGTCGATTTCTGCAGGAGTTGTGGGGAAGAGGAGGTATACAAAAACATTTCTCGTCTGCGCTGCGAATGCCCTGCTCTGGCACGGTTGAGGAAATCAACTTTTGGCAAATGCTTTTACAATCATCTTTAGGGTATTTGCAGAGGTGGAGGTGGGGAAACTCCTTCGTTTCATGAATAATTGCAGTTAGTTCCAATACTAAGGACTGGTGCTGGTTTGGTCATCCTAGGGTATCATAATGTCTCTCTACATGTAGCATCGTAGGGCGGTGACCAAAAACACACGGCTACCGAACACGTTAATGGTTGGTGGTGATCAGCAAGTCGGCGGATATGCCTTATGACCACATTGGTACCTTTCCTCAGGAAATCTAACAAAAGCGATAGCTAATACGCTATTACGTCGAAGATTGGTCTTGTTTTAGGCTGCGACTCAGGTGCCCATCATGCCATCTGGGACAGTTCTAATACAATTGATCGGGGAGGGTTTCTCTTAGATTTTATCAGTGGTACAAACCTTCTGTTGCGTAATACTGGATGCCAGCCTACGTTCGTTCTCTGATCATCGCTAGCTCCAATTCGACATTGATGAGCTTTCTTCTCAAGCCTATTGTTCTTAATCGAAAAACGACAAACTGGGTGAGGTACTATATCCTCTGACTCACCAGCCGTCAAGCAAGTAAGAACTGGATGATATGGAGACTTTTCTGTGAGCAGATCAATAAGGCGAGAGAAGCCTCTAGACTGCTTAAGATTTTCGCTTCTAATCTTGCTGCTCCTAGCTATTTACTCTACTCAAGTGCCCTAACCCCTTGTGGGGCATAGCGCGTCAACTGTTCCATGTGGCCCAGTTGACATTTCGTTGGCATAAACTGGTTTCGGAGAATGCAGTTGCCAGCATGCACCTCCTCCACATCCATGGCCACGAACATCGTCCTGGATGGGATTCGAACCCGAAATGCCGGTAGTCAAACATGAGACTGATGCCTCGACACACTGCGCTACCGGTCGCCCCAAAGCTATTTATTGAAGCATGATAGTTTATGGACCACCACCAGTTCGGAGACTATTCGTATTTTATTGGATACCCACTTCACGGACAGCTCAGCTAATTTTTCATTCTGCTCCTTGTGATTGTGCCTTTATTATATCCAGTGAAAAAATTGTATGGGCTATTCGAAGCTTTGATGCGTTCAAATCGCTTGAATGTGATGGCATTATTCCGGCTGATTTGCCACACACATCTGATATTATATTCCCCTTTTGTTTCTTGCAAACTGATTTTCAAGTCTGATGCGATTAATAGAGCCAATGCTAGATGGATTGATGGCAATACCGGCTTGGTGGTGGGTGTTGGCACTCGGCATCCTCTCATTGGGGAGCATGCCAGGAGACTTCGGCTTCCTTACAATTACTTTTGCAGAGCTGTGGGGATGTGATCGAAGAGGGAAGTAGCTTCCACCTTCTCTGCTCCTGTCTTGCTTTGGCAGGTAGGAGTTCATTACTTAGATACTATTTCTTCATTGACATGGAGGAGCTAGATAGTGCGGATATTGGAAAACTCCTGCGTTTTATTTGTTTTAACTACCAGAAAAGGTGAGAGAGGATGTATTTTAGTGGTATCACAACGGACCTATTTGTGGTCTATGTGAACTGAGATTGTCAAAGGAGTCCATCTACCTAACCTTAGGCTCGTTAGCCAGCTCTCGGAGAAAACACCGGGAAAAATTCAACGTTACCGAAAAGGTAGCAAGAACTGATGCCATATGCGATAGAATTTTTCATTCTGTCTGGACTGGATTCCGAAGAGACACGGACTTAATTGTAAAAAAAAATTATATTATTGTAAACGCTGATTCATCCAATGGACTGGAAAGCCCGTCCTGTAAGAAAGCAGCCGGGGTCATCACGCGCCATCGCCAGCAACGACGACAAAAAATAAATCAACGTAAAAACGATCAGGATAAACAAGCGCAGCCTCAACTTCCTTCGTCCAATGATTTACAATATCTATTTCTTCAAACGCCATGTCTGCCGTAACAACAATAACAACCGCCTTCACCTAATCTGTTGCTGCAGAGCCCGTTTACCGAATATGCCGCAAAAGCTACTTCAATTGCCTAGTGAGTCGCAGCATCAACATCAGCTTCTATTACCAAGCCTCCCGCAAACTCAGCAGTCGCTTCAGCACCAATCGTCGCTACCAGATGATCAGATGGCAACAGGGTAGCCTCCTCTTTCGAGTTAACCATTCTTGCTGATTTGCGCACGCCTTTTGAACAATCTTTCTGGACAACTGGAATTCCACTTAATGCGCTTGGAAAGTCTGATGATGGAGGAGCTCTTATCGCCGTACGTAGCACTATCGAGTGTTCGTTGATGTCTACCAGTGACTCCGTCCCTTATGACTGTGTTGCCGTTTCTGTTTCTATTTAAATAAATAAATAACTGGCGCAACAGTCCAATTTGAACCACGGCCTCGAGATGAGTTAGCATCATCTCATTTTCTAGATCGTGACGGTTTTTGTGCAGAGGTATGTGATCAGCAACACGCTCAACCGAGTTATTTACCCCATAATGGGTACTCATTTAACAGCTGAGTGGGCTCATAGTCCGACACGTAAATCCCCGGAATCGAACCGGGGCCCAGTGCGTTGAAGGCGAACGTGCTAACCGTTGCGCCATCCGGACTACTCTACTGATTTCATGTGTCTATGTTCCCTCCAGGTCTTCCAGTATCTTCGGCTTCACCTTCCCTTTTGTTGTCACTATCATCTTTTATCGAGTTCTGCAATCTATTACAGTTGAATACCGTTCGCAATTTAATGGACTGTATCTCTCAATTGCCCTAACTCCTTGTGGGGTATAGCGCGTCAACTGCTCCATGTGACCCAATTGACGTTTCGACACCATAAACTGGTTTCGGAGAATGCAGTTGCCAGCATGCACCTCCTGCACATCCATGGCCACGAACGTCGTCGTGGACGGGATTCGAACCCGAAACGCCGGTAGTCAATCATGAGACTGATGCCTGAACACACTGCGCTACCGGTCGCCCCCAAGGAAGTAATTTACCTATGTCCTATTTGTCATCCTCTAGGATTTGCCGGCGGAGCCATAACCTAAATATTCCCTTTGAACCCTCTCGTTCGAGTAATCTTCATACACAACTTGATTTTAGGAAACCCGACTACTTAACCGTCAATCAAAGGTTGAACGAAATAGACTGGCAAAGAATTCTGTGCGATCTTAGCTGTGAATCTGCTGTATCAATGTTTTACAATCTCCTTTATAATATTATGTATGAGTTCGTCCCACTTCGTGTATTCAAAATACGCAAAGGACTAGTCTGGCTTACACCCTTAATATAAAAAATGATCCGCAGAAATTATCGTGCTCGGTCTCGCTTCAAGCATTCTCAGTATCATTCTGACTCCTTAGCTTTGCATTTTGTCTTCTCAGATCTAAGACCATAAAACTTATTCAAATTACCCACTCTGCATACTTCTTAAGCATCGAAAATAGTGTCAACAACAATCCTTCGTGTTCTCTTTGGGATTTGCCTTCGCAAAGCTCCTTCCTTATACGATCGATGCTAGGCGTTTCCAACTCTCCTATGAAACTCTCCGGTGCAAACCCACCTAAGGCAACCCGCCATAGGTGCCTGTCCATTGAGGTGACATCGTAGATACCATCTATTACATATGAGTAATTAGCCGAAATTAATTAGCTAAGAAGTCCATAACAGCTTAAACACTCTACATCAACACATCCTTTTATATACAAACGAATCTTTCATCATTCACTAAATTAATTTCAGTGATTGTATCCGATAAGTTCGGTCTAGCACTTTTGTTTATTCGACAAAACTTGAGAAAGTTTAAAAATTTATTTTCAGCCCTTTGGTCTCGTCCAAGGATCTTGTTGAAACGACCGACAAAAGGCACACACTTCAACCCCAATCTTGAAATAGATTCTGAAACGTTCACGGGATGCTGATACCCTGTGTGCCAAGACGAAGTCTCGAAGCCCGATAATTCATACATCGAATGTTAGGACGAAATCATAAGTTTCGTTTCGTCTCCTTTTCCACGAAGAGTTCACAGAGCTCGACCCAAAGTGGATACGACGTCCCAAGTCACAGGCATGTGAAAATACCATTTCAAGTTGCTCTGCCCGGGGATCAATGAATGACCATGGAAGCATCCTTTACACATATTTACTGTAAATTGCTTTTACGAAACTCATGGAAAATGGAAATGCTAAATGGCTGATAAGCTTTGTTGCACTATATTCGAAAGGATCCTAAAGTCGAGTTTCGCCCGTACGACGAGCAGCCTATATGATGAACTCGAGACCGAGAAGAGTATCGTTTGGCTATTGCTGGATAGGATTCTTGACCTGTTGTATTCCGGCGTGTCGGAGAGGAGTAGACTTGTGACAGCCAAAGGCAGTTCACACAAGTTTTGTAGATGGACTCTGAACGAGTTGTTTATATTTTCGGGAGTAGTCTGTTGCATGCCATAGTTTGTCCGTATCGTTGTTGGCCAGTTGTCTTGGTCATTGTTTGGTAGTTTTCATCCGGAAAGGATACACGAACATTTGTGTAGGCGAACAAGAAGTCTGGACGAGACTTTCGATGATGATGTTGATTTTCGACGAAAGGACGCCGTGACATGTTCGACAAAATTGAAGATACTCGTAAATCCTGTTGCTCAAATGTTTTCACTTTGCTTTATTTGGGCATAACATATTGTTTTAGTTAGGAATTAGCGAATGGCTACAGAGATAATTGAATTCGTTAATCTTCCAAGGAGAGATGGTATGCAATTTGGAAACCTGTACCCTTCCTTCAAACACCCCAGCCTCATTCCCTTTTCATCAAACTCAGATGTCTTCACCCTCAAATCAATTACGAACTCAATCGTAACCATATCTAAAATTCAGACAATTGTAATTAAATTGCTGGCTATCCGACACATTGCTATTATTAATTGGTTGAATATCCTTTCGACGAAAAGACTTCATTATTCAAAGTCAACGTGATGCCTATACATTCTTGTAAAGTGGCTTCAGGTTGTTAACTGCAAATTGTGTAGATACATTTATATCTCTAGGTGTCTTGTATCTTCCAGAAGGTGGAGTAAGGTATCTGTACGAGTATCAAAAGGAGATTGTGGTAGAGAGCCTGTTTCCGGGAATGGAATATTCACTTTGGGGTAGGCCTCAACCAGCAAAACCGCTATGCGAAAAAAGCAGAATAGAGATACGGGTTGTATTTAGATGGATATTTGAATGAGCCGAACACCTCAGGTGTTTGCCAAGAAACTTTCTAATTGAAATGGAGGTCCTTATTTAACTTAGTCTAAACACAAGTGCCTTGGAAATGTTCGCAGATAAAGTACTACCGTATGCTTTGTAACAGAAACAGGAAGAAGTTGAACGTATTATCATATACGTATCCTGTATTGCTGATATGCTCAGAAGATTGTTTGTGCAAAAAAGGGAACCGAAGGTGTTGGGGGTCTGGTTGAGATGGACAGTAGTAGTTCGGGTCAGAAGGTGCTTTTGGTAACTGACGTGTGAAGTCCGTCCAAGAGACTGTGAAGGTTCGTAAGGACATCAGGCAAGCGACACGACACAGGTTTGCTGTAGCTCAGTATCGAGAAACATGGGTGCGTTTTGTACCCGTTTGTTGCCACAACTATTTCGATGCAATCTTCGCGATTATCGGTATTTTCCCGCTGCAGTAGCTTGAGCGAGGTCTTAGCCGATAGAGTAGGTCTTTGCCAGTAGAACCTTCGTTGGAATCTGATCCCTTTCGACTATTTCCAACTTAGCTGCTCCCACGGGGCCACTGTGTTGTTGTAAGTTGAACTTCGCTTCGTCTTTGCAGTTGAGAATCCTCACATCATTGAACGATCCTGCTTCATCAAATCATGGCACATGCTGGTCGTCAGATTCCATCTTCTATAGTTTTTCTTAGCCTCGTCTCCACCAGTTTGTTTAGTTTGCCTAGATGCTCATCGCGGTTGGCCAGTGCCGAAAGTAGATGTTTTTTTAGCCACAAACAAGCCCAGCAATCAATATCGTATCGTTTGGAAGATAAATTGCCCGAATGACACGATGACGATTCTTCCATACGATAAATGTATCGATTATTTGTCGCTTTTTCAATAATTAGGGGATATCCCTTAGGCGGAGGACTCGCGATACGATTTCAATTCGCCAATCTATCGCCAAGATGATATTTTGCCAATTCATAATAAATACAAAACGACGATTGTGTCATTCTCATTGTTTTTGTACTATAGTCTAGATAGCGCAACGGTTAGCACTATGGAGTTGCAAACCTGGAAACCTGGTTCGAATCCTACAAATAGTTGTGAAAAAGGATGCAATATAAATTATGAGCGTCAAAGAATATGTAAGATAAAAAAGGATGAAGGTTAATCCGATAGAACAGCGATAATAATCTTTGTTTTATGTAGTTGACTTTTATCGCCAAAATTTCTTCTACGCGACCTTTTGTTAATTTATCCCCGTCGCGATGGGCTTTCTTGTTGCCGACTCGTTTCGCCAAAATTTCTCCTAGAGGTTTCGCTTTCGGTAACTATTTTTTCCGCGATAAGATGGCGATATTTCCGTCGATAAATTTATCTTCCAATGCGAATCGCATTCTTATCGCGGAAGATTGTAATTGTTTGTTGGAATAAGCTATACTATTTTTCATTCTGGTTTTCTTGGGTTTACTCACTTTTTTGGCGAAAATAGGAGCTTGTGTTCTTGTTGTAACCTTCGCCTCCGGGCATTTGGTCTTTGGACTCGAGTTTCGCCGCATTTCGTCGTTCGACATTGCCGCTGGCTTGTGGAAGGTTGTGGCTTTTCCTCCGAATGCTGCTTTTTGTTTACCATCTTCGTAGATCTATTCTTATTGTAATACTGCGGATTGTTGCTAGCGAAGCCTTTGCGAGTTTCCAAGTGCTTTTCGTCCTTTATCGATGGTTTCCTCGGTCCATGCCAACCTTTTTTATTCTTCTGAAGTCAGGTGTTTTTGGGTACCGAGTTCCGCCTTCATACTGATGGCCGCTTTGTTGTGGTTGAGGGGTCTGAGTAACTCCTTTCGGTCTGAGCCTTTTGGTCTTTTGCGGTTCAGAACCCTTACATTACGAGGAAGAATTGCGAGCACTCCTCTTCCGCTAGGGTTTGTCATGTTCCAGATCCCTGTGATCCTAGGCAAGCTCGGTATCTGGATTGTTTACTGTAATAGTCCTTTGTAGTTTTCGCTTTAAACCAGTAATATTAATATCGGAGCCCCCTGGCTTAGTCGCTGACTCGACTATTTTTGTGTGGCCACTGGCGGTTAAGGAGGTACACACTCGTCAAGATATCTTTAAAATTGTCGACACTGGAAACCAAAATGCAAACTGCTTGGATTTATTGGTTTTACTCGTATAGTAAAAACAAAACCCTTATGAAATCGGTTAAATTTCTGTCTGTCCGTCTGTCCATAGAATATCTCACGAACAGCTGAAGCTGCATACATGGGAGTCTGCGAATTACGGGAAACTACAAGGCAACGTTGAACCCACAAATCGTTATCGACGAACATTCCATTCCGAAAGCGGAACATGTTTTTAGTGGCATGAGAAACGCTCAACTCTTCTGTCATCTCGACCTTGTAGATGCTTATTCATGCCTTGACACTGAATACTCCAACACATGGATTAATAAGACCAAAAAGGGCTCTTTATCGTGCAGCCAACATTCCTGCGGTATGTCAGCGACGAATTGAGGAGGTTGTACGAAGTCTGCAATAGGTACGGGTTTTTTTGACGATATCGTCGCGTTTGGAGAAGATTTCGACGACATGTTAGCTGTTTTAGAAAAACTCCTTGATCGTTTAGAATTTCATGGTGTTCGTCTTAACCGTGGTAAGTGTACACTTGCTTATCCAACCATCGAATTTCTTGGTCATCGCATCGACATGAATGGAGTGCCTAAATCAGATAAACACATCGAAGCAATCCGTGATGCTCCAAAGCCATCCAGCTTCGATGAACTTCAAATATTCTTGGGTAAAGCTGTCTATTACAATTCGTTTATGCCGAATCTTTCAACATAGCCCGACCCCTAAGGGACATTTTGCAAAAAGGCGTATTTGAGTAGATCCCTGCAGCCGAAAAAGGATGGAACTATCAAAAACACGCCCATCTCAGAAAAAGTACTAATGCCGTACTATCCTGGCTTACCACTATTGCTCGCAACGGACGCCAGCAAAATAGGTATTGGAGCGGTTATATCGCATTGTCTACCAGATGGACGCGAACGCATCCATACCTCATCCAACAAAATCCTTACCAGTTTTGTGTATAAGTCGAATGGCAAATTACACCGACTATATCTTTCGCATTTCGACTACGAAGTAATCTTTAGATCTAAGAAAATGCAAACGCTGGCTACTGCTCTCGTGCACCTATCGTTTCCGAATCCGTTCACACGATTGTAAACTCTAGTAAGAAGGGGAAGAATAACGATGATTTCGACGACTTTGTGCTTCACCATATTAGCCAGTCCGAGCCGAGAAGATCGCCAAAGAAACAAGGAGAGATACCTGTTTGTTTAAAATTGTCCAACACCTGGAATCTGGGCAAAACTTACAAAGATTTGGATACAAACTGCCGGAAGTCAATTATGCCTTAGAAGGAGGTTGCTTAGTGTTTGAACATCGTGTAGCAGTTCCGAAGACGCTACGGAACCACATACTTCCAAGATCTTCATGCAGCACATCTGGGAATCGTCAAAATGAAAGGAATCGCCAGATCATTTGTTTATTGGTCGGGAATCGATGGAGACATCGAGAAAATCGAAAAGTCATGTCCACATTGTACAAAAACTGCACATGCGCCCGCTAACTTTCGAACTTATCACTGCGAGTATTCTAACTCTCCATGGGAACGCATACATCTGGACTATGCGGGACCAGTCGCCGGCTATATGCTGCTCATTATAGTGGATGCATATAGTAAATAGCTTGAGGTAACCATCACTAAGTCAACTACATCCGCTGCTACGATAGAAATTCTCGACAAGTTATTCTTCTCTTATGGTGTCTCCATCATCGTCGATACGAACAACGGTACTCAATTTGTTTCGGACGAATTTCGCTCATATCGACAGGAGTAAAATACCAAAAGTTGACAGCACCCTACCATTCATCGACTAATGGTCAAACCGATCGTAATGTGGGAACGGTCAAAAACGCTTTGCAGTGTTTAATGACAACGTAAGCTACACTTAAATCCGATCTTAAGTGGATGTTCACACTGCGTGCGATGCCGAGCCGAGCCGGGTCGAGCGATGCAATGCGATTACAAGCTTTTAAAGCAAGGAAATGGAAAGTCTTCAATTTTAAATGGAATCATGCTTTGAGTGTACACACTGCGCGCGATGCAAAGATGAGCCGAGCGATGGCCCGATGTTTTCACAAACTTCTTTGCTTTTTCGTGCGAGTACCGGCTGCTGATTTTTTGCGATGGAATTTAATGGGCTTTGCGATGGAGTTTATGGGCTTTGCGATGCTTTGCGATGTGAAGCTTTTTGGAGCCAGTATGGTGCAAGTTCGAGCTGTAAAGTAATATTTGATGTAAGATCAGACTGCAAAAAATGCATGTATGTCTCCTTTTATACCCTAGACTTTTAGGCGCGGCGGTGTGGCAGTGTATACATGGAAATTATGAGGGTCATCTCCTGATTCGATTTAGCCATATCTGTCTGTCTGTCTGTTCGTTTGCACGATAACTTTCGATAGAATGAAGTTAAAACCTTGAAATTTTGGTCAAATGTTTGTAGCATGATCTAGTTGGTTGGTATAGAAAATGGGTAAGATCCAACCGAAGAACCCCTACTTCCCCTACAGATGAAATTTCAAATGAGCGATAACTTTCGATAGAATGAAGCTAGCGACTTGAAATTTGGTTCAAATATTTGGATTTAGATTTAGTTGGTTGGTATTGGAAATGGCCAAGCTCCGTCCCAAGCAACCTCTACGTCCCCTACAAACGAAACTTCAAATGAGCGATAACTTTCGATACAAATGCTAGCGACTTGCAAAATGCGACAAATATTTATAGTGTAGGTTGTTAGTTGATTTTGAGAATGGGCAAGATCCTATTGAATGAACGGCAACCTTCCCTATAAACGTTAGTTCAAATGTAAATATCCAAAATTCGAATGGATGAACGATGAAACTTTTCATTGGATCCACGCCCACAGCTCAAACTGACCATATGGGAAATTCACTTTTAATGCATATGGCCGTTGCCAGTTGGAAGTTTTGGTATCACAACTAGGTCTGTACAAGTCTAGGGTATATACGCTTTGGACTCCGGTTTTGATTCAGTATGGCTCAAATGAAAGGTTATTATCACCGTAATAAGGTCGCGTTTAGAAGGCGTGGTTTCACAAGCGGTTTGAATTCAAATTCAATCTCGCCGCTCCACAAACCGCGGCGGTGGCCGCAACGGCGAGTCGAGCGGTTTATACATTCATCGTCCTAAAGCCGCCGCGGCTGCCGATTTTTGCGTTTATACACAGCGGTGCGCCGCTGCTCAATCCGCTTGTGACACCTCTCGTCTGAAGTCGCGGAAGAGATGATGAAATTCATCAACACTGGGCCTTACTTCATTAATAGGATGCACCCAATCGCGACGCCCTTCCATTTTTAGAGCACTGTTTTCAAACGGAAATAAATTTACTTGGTCAAGCATACAAACGACATGATATCGAACGGATTCTATTCCTTGAACTAAATTGGTCTCTACTCTCCATCATTGCGTGCAGTGAACATCCCGGATCATCTTTGCATCGCAAGCCATCGCTCGGATCATCTTTGCATCGCAAGCCATCGTTCGGCTCGGCATCGCACGGCGTGCAATGTGAACACCCACCACATCGCATCGCTCGACTCGGCTCGGCTCGGCATCGCACGCAGTGTGAACATCCACTAACGTTTTCCTGCAGCACTATCGTAGAGCACCACATTCTACGATAAATGAATCGCCGTCAAAGCTTTTCTTAGGTCAAAATATGAGAATGAAATTCGATCTCTTGCTCCCTGACGATGAATACACCAAGGTGTCACAAAAACAACGAGCTCCATTTGATTCAACATTTCGGGAATTTACTGAAAATCAAACTGTCTTCTTCATGTCCAACAATCCGAAGGTACATAGACAAATGGATTCGTGTTAAAATAGTATTATAAATAGACTTGGACACTTTTATTACCAAATCGCTTATCAAGAACAGCCATGTAGACTAGATACGATCGATTTCGAACAAAACGACGTTCTTCCTGCTACTCCGAGGGTACGTTATCATGATCCCCAACAAACATCAGTATCAGGAACTCAATGTTTCACATTGGGTTCAGCGACTTCATCGCCTGCATCTTCCGTGTCTCCAAAGGATTTCCATCAATGTCGAAATGGACAATCACAAACAGCAGCAAATCCAGCTCAAGATATGACAACTTCAACTCCTCGAAGATCAGCTAGGACCCATCGACCACCCGATAGGTATACCCCTAAAACGCAGGTGGAAATGTTATGTATCACGGCACCTGCGGCAAGCACCACTATTAAATAATTATTGCCAACTTCACAGTATGTTTTAATTTCTTCTGCAGTATACGGTACTTGCATTGTTAAGATCGGTCTGTGCTTTACTTAAATTATTTTTAATAAAGATTGGCATTTTCATCCACATCGTTGTTTAAATACACAACAGTGACACTGAGAGAAGGAAATTGCTTTTCTGAGCGCCCTCTCTTCACAATCGGCTTAGAGGTTTGTTCCGAGGGGCGCTCTCAAGAGCCTCTTCCCTTGAGTGGCCATTTGCATTCGGCTTCGTCGAACGCCGTGTTTGGGCCGTATTCAGCCTAACGAAACCATGATTATCTGACCGAGGAAAGCCCAGACTTCACCGAGCAGCCTGTATCCAAATCAGTATCGGTGTCCGAGACCAGGGTCTCAGCATCGGTCCCGCTAAAATGATTAAGAGAGGAACCACGCCCTGAGGTAGCTAGTTCACGAGCTTCCATTACGTGCGCAGTGGTTGTGCAAGCGGAAGATAAAGTAGGTAGTCCAATGACTACTGGTAGTTTGTTATAGTTAGATAGTGAATGACCCTTAACGATTGCCTGTCTGATTCACCGCAGGCTCTAATGTCATCGCCAGTAGCTTTGCCTTCACCTACACTGTGCTATTTAAATTTTCAGGACATGAATTTCCGCCGGATTTTCTGACTACACTGTTAATTACTGATTGAATATAAAAACGACAATCTCAAATGGTGATACTTTGAGTCATTAGTCTTAAACTCTACTAATCCTCTTACCGACAACTTACGAGCTTTTTTCCTTCTAAAACGTATTCACCTCCAAAGGATCAAATGACGAATATCTTATACTCGTTTCGGGTGAACTTAATACCGAACTCAAAATTCCACGCCTCCAGGCACGTAAGCAAACTACAAAGCGAAAATTAACTCTTAAGTACATAAAACACATTACTAATAAACTAATCCGCTTGCCGGACGATGCGACGTCGGACGGGTCGAAGAGAGTTCGAGTCGGAAAAGACACACATCTATTCCATTTTCCATTTTGGTCGTCGTCACACAGTCTTAACTAAAACTTTTTGTATTTTGCACAAAGCGACGGTGAAAGTCATATACCTCCAGCATCTCTTAAGGCCCCACCACTTGCTACCTCCGCCTCCCCTGAAGGATTACCCGAGGAAATGTTCAAGAAGTTTTCGTAAGCGCCCGAAGAGGTCGTTTTGTGGTTTGGCTTTTATTCATGTTCACGTATAGCAGTTGAAGTTTCGTTGGTTTTTGCTACGAAATTGCCATTTTACTGTGGTTCGTAGTACCACTTGAGCCGGGCACCGCCAGAATCTCTCATCTCACGCAGAACACATCGCTACCTGCAAAATGGGTATTGGAGAAGTGCTCGGTTGTCTCTGTCTCTGAAAGTAGCAGGCGTAAGGATATAAAGACGATGGGTGATTGCATGGGGGGTTGCCCGTAAAAACCCCGCAACAACATGAAGATGAACAAGTGGTTTTGTGCTAATTCCTTGGTTAAGCCAGAAAAGTACCTGAACGGTGAATCTTCGGAAAAGGATGTACATCCACTTATTTGTACCTAATGGATAGGATTAGAAGTTTATATTTTTCGTTTTGGTACTTTTAATGGCTGTTTAATAATTTTTTATGGAGAGAGTGGTGTTGGATAAATCTATTTGCGCTTGGTATTCGGAGAGTTGCAGTTTCAGAGTATCTTTTACTTGGAATTGTGGCTTACAAAGTTTTTAGATAGCAAGATGTAAATCATAGTTATAGGGGCGATTCGGTTACGAGGATTATATGGTTACAGTAGTCCTGGTCCATTGTCGAGACGAAGAAATTGTAAGTTGTGGTTGGTTTTTTTTTATAGAAGCAAATCTAGATAGCTTCTGTGAAGTTTCCGCTTTGAATCACAAAGGTCATCCATCGAAATCATCTACTCACGCCTAATCCGGTCATTTTCGCTGAAATCATTTCACTAAAATGATGTTCGCGTTCCGGCCATTACTTGTCGACTATCCTCGGACACATTATCCACTAAAACACCTAATCCAGGCTAACAGTCAAGAGTCAACCTGCATCCCGAAATCCTGAAACTCACTTATCAGTTTGCTTGCATAATCAAAGCACAAATCGCCTAATTTGTATTCCACAATGGTTGCCAATTAGTCAGAAATCTCTGGTTGATTCTTGATTTCAGTACACGGGTCTTGAGCTGGACACGACGACGGTAGCATTTGGCTTCCTTCAGTACTGAGGCTCTGGTACCTCTGCTCGTGTATCCTCTTCAAATGCGAGGCTCTTATATGTAATGAATTGTGGTCGTATAGGCTTGTAACCATATTCAAGAGCCTCACTTGCATGCCCGATAAAGGAAGGACTTTACATCGTTTGGCATATTGGAAAGTCCTTGTCGTTCGAATTCCATAACACCCGAGGAATTCCCTTTGCATAGAGCAAAGGTAGTCGTAGTATTCGTGTTCAATATGGGTTCGGGACTCGTAATTGGTGAATTTCAATCCTTATTAACAGGCCGCATATCATCGACATATTCAAGGATTCACATTTTACAATATTAAGCGCTTGAGTTTCGGGTATTAATTTAACGCTGGAGGACACACAACATACATGTGTGTATTACGTGGGGCCAACTGAAGAATGGCGATGAAGTGGTGAGTTCCTATGCATCGAGAGAGCCTGATGAATGTGGGTGTTGCAGGTGCATAGTCTCGCCCGCTTCGGGGCGATGTTGGCGGGTTGCTGCTTGGACACAACAACAGGACTCTTATCCGAAAATTTGTTTCCGTCCGTGGCATCACTTCAGTTGAGTTGATTAATGAGATTCATGTGTGATGTTGGACCGGTGCTTGGTCTATTCTAGGACTCGTTCATATAGTCGAGAAGGACTCGACTGACTGCATTGTGCCTGATGAATTTGCGGCCAGCTTATGTGTAGGGTTCTGGCATAGGCCTCGGTATGTATTACGGTCAAAATGAGTTTGCATTAGCACTAAAAGGAAAGAGGATGTTTCAAGTGACCATTATCGTCAATGACCGCATTGTTTTGAGCTAGAATTTTGTATTGAGCGTTTACAAAGAACGTCACTTTACATGATGCATACGTAACCGACGAGTCGCGGATATTATGGTTCATCAATTTCAAGTTGACATATGTTTGTTGGGTTGGGCAATAAGGCCGATGTTGAGGCGAGCCTTTGAACATATTTGTATTTTGAGTGCGGACAGTGATGGTGCGGTGAACGTTATGATATTGGTACCGAGAAGGGTTCAAATCAAGTTATCAGGTAAATATACTTTGGGTGAGTAGCTATCAATCTATAGCCTGTAGCCAGAATGCAACTTTGAAGAGTCTAGATCGTCTAAACTTTTCTAGGTATCTTTAAATTCGTTTGAAAAATTTGCCTTCGTTTTTCTTTCAGTTTAAGCGACAAGGATTCAGAAAGGGTGGTCCCCCATAGATCATTTAATCGTCATGAGGACCTAAGGTTGGGTTGTTGTACTGAATCTACCGAGCGTCTGGGAAGCCATGTGGCCCTCATGGCTGGGATTTTTATGAGTATTGAAAACAAAGGTTTATAAAATCAGAATTTAAACTTTAAAATTTGCTTCCTTCCTTTTCAGTTTCAGTCCCAGGGGTTGTAACGGATCGGTTGGTGGGCATCCGAAGACGCCCGTAGGGACGGATCCTTAGGTAGGTTAGTACTACTACTACTCAATTGCCCTAACCCCTTGTGGGGCATAGCGCGTCAACTGTTCCATGTGGCCCAGTTGACGTTTCGTTGGCATAAATTGGTTTCAGAGAATGCAGTTGCCAGCATGCACCTCCTGCACATCCATGGCCACGAACGTTGTCGTGGACGGGATTCGAACCCGAAACGCCGGTAGTCAAACATGAGACTGATGCCTCAACACAATGCGCTACCGGTTGCCCCAAGGTTAGTGACTGTGAAGGTTGGGCCGTGCCATCTGGCGAAGAAAAAGGCCCCTCAACGAGCTATGCAGCGGCCTATGCTTGCTGTAGCTCAGTTCGGGAGACGTGGGCCGGGTTTTCGCCGCTCGTTGTCCCTGGGGTTTTGATGAGTATAGAAAGCCAATGTCCATAAGTTTAGAGTTTAAACTTTAAACTTTGCTTCTTTTTCTTTGAGTTTCAGTGACAATGGTACGGAAAGGTAGGTCCCACATAGATCCTCTAACTGTCATGAGGACTCCAGGTTGGGTTATTGAAGTCTGTAGACAGGCATTGTTCATAAGACCTGAATGGGGAGTCAGCCGTTCGACGTTCAGTATGCTTGCAGTTTTTTGGTTAGAACGGACTAATAGAGAGAGGTCGCCCATGAAATTCATTTCAAGGGTAGAACAGACGACAGTCAGTCTATTGTGCAATTGCCCTGAACCTAGAGAGTCTGACTGGATTGCTTTATCCAATCTGTTCTTTTCGATAAATCGATTGAAATGGCTAGGTTTAGTCGAGGCTATGTTCCCGGCCATAGAGAAGGCAATGCTGAAGGACCGATGTACGCCATGATGGTCGGTTGGCTACCGGTAAAAATTCCTGTGTTTTTGTTAGTTTAGCTTGTGGACTGGCACAGACCTCAATGGCATGCACTTCGGTGTGTGTTCCGTGTCAAGTACCTTTTCACTTGCCCTAGTAACAAAGAGAGCTCCTATTGAAAATATTGAGGTCAAGGACGTTTATGAGTCCTGAAACGTATTCACCTCTGATGTTTGTCTCCGCTATACTGTGGAGTTGGTCCCTACGCTGCCGGTTGGTGCTGATGTTGATGTTGGTCCGGCACAGTGTGAGAGAGAGAAAAAGAGAGCAGAGATAGAGACGACAATAATTGGGTTGACTATTGTTCTGTCAGTATGAGGGCGAGCACCAAGGATGATCATTTCCGCGTTAAACACAAAGGCTTGATGTATGTTTGCCCTGGAGACACAGGGCCGGAATCTATCGCTGTTGTTGTTTCTGCTCTAAGAAGCTGTCTCCTTTTTTCACCACCTTTCCAGTTATTTATATACACAGGTATCCTCTGAGAGCGATTGCGGAATTGGAAATTGCTCCTTTCGATTAATTGCATCGACTGCTAATGGTGACGATAACAGAGATTCCGTCTCATTCCCGAAATTCTCTGATTATCCTCCACTCGTGAGTCTTGAAGACCGAGGCTTTGTCACCCAATAAGGTCGACCGCATTTGCCGTGGTTGACCCGGGAAATTCATCGGCCTAAATGCGTCAAAGTTTCGTGGAGCAAGTGGCTGCATTTGCCAAACTAAAATATAAGTCGCTATGACCGACGATATACTTCAAAAATATGTTACGACGACGGTTTAGTCTGGGCAGATACATTTTTCCTTTCAAGTCTTGAACCGTGATACGTCAGTTTGGCTGTGGATAGGCCACTGAAGGTTTGGGCTCGGCGCTCAAAATTCCCACAGGTTTAGACCACAAAAAAAAAAAAAAAAAACAGGAAACAGGAAAAACGACAAAATTGTATCATAACCGGAACGTATTCGATCGGGCACTCTCGCTTAAAGCACTAAAAAACTAAACCCCGGTAGTAGTAAGTAAGTAGTAGTTGAAAGGTCCCAAAACCAACTACTATTTGCTTTAAGTCGATTTTCTTATTTCAACTTCTCGTTGTTGTTTGTCTCGCTATCTCAAGGTTTTACTTTTACAATATTGCGCTAAATGTATTGGCTTCGATAGGAAAGATTTGGGATGTTATGTAGAAATCATTACAACACAGGTGAATCTTTACTAAGTTTTGCTCCCAACTTTTTTCATGCTATGCGATAGCATGCACTTCCAAGTGGAGCCAGAGTTCGAATTTGCGACCTAACTAACTTAACCGAACTGACTCGGATTCAACTTCACATCGAGTGCTGCGACAAGCGAAGGTTATATGCGATTAGTTGGAATTGGAATCTTCCTGAATTTTAGTTCAATAGTACGGTAATCTTCTGACCGAAATTATTGTGGTATGGTGCGGTCTTCCTGGGTCACAATTCAGCAGCATTGCCTTCATCGGTTCGAGACAAGGCACCGAAAATTTAAAGCCCTGCAATGAGGTAGCCGACGGACTCTGCTTGCCTAACTGTCTAGTCGACCGTGCGTGCATCGCAGACTCATTATCCACCAGAGGGACGCATGGTCAGTAACAACATTCAATTCCTTCCGTTTAAGGCTGGAACTCTCTATCGGCATCATAGCAGCAATGGTGATTGATTTCAAGGCATGGACTTGATAGTGGCTTTCTCGACCACAAGCGCAATTTGAACCAGCACCGCACTGATCTCGTTCTCACTTATGCTGCAATGAGATGGATGGGGTGAAAAGAGATGTTTATTTTTAATATTGGAAAATAATATTAAAACTTTTTATGTCTCTTTCTACTAGGCTACCTTCTTATTTCTAAAATCTACCTAAACAATGTTCATTCGTGTCTAATCATAAACTTAATTGAATTCGTGAAATTACTTAGTGGGGAATCAGCTTGAATATTTAAAGTTATGCGTATGATACGTGTAACGATGCACACATGTGTATATTATATCCCTTTTAGTTGTACTGTGATTTTCTAGTGCAGATTGCCGAGCTTATTCTATAATTTGATATCGTTTGCACGTTTCATATAACCGAATTCATTATTATCCTTCGGGGCGCCGCTTTAAGACCGAACTATCGTCTAACGTTTCTAATTACTTCTTAATTACGATGCCCCGGCCAAGTGCGGATACATACATGCTTGAAGCGTATATTAGTGGGTCTTCTGAGTGTCTTACATAGTACTCCCCTCTAAATGATAATAGCCATCCCACCGCCACGATTGATACACAATTCGTAATTGAAGGATATCGTCAAATTAGTTTAGTTTACTTGTTGGCTTCCTTGGAAGTGAGTCACGAGAAATTCCTTCGGTCTTTCAAAGTGGATAGGTGTCTTTCGTGGCGATTGCAAAAATGATTGAAATCTAGGATGTGTTATGGGTACCATGACTTCAGTTATGCTCGCCAGGATTGGTTTTTTTAGCAGCGGTTGTGGCTCAGTACTTTATGAGGGAGTAGTCCCTGTTTTGAGCTTTTCACAAACCATGATTACGTCTATAACATAAAAAATATATTTGAGAACGATTTCATGTAGTCCTTTTGTTCTTTGTTTTTTTTTTTTTTTTTTTTTAAAGAAAAGATAAAAGTTGGGCGCTTCTAGGAGAAGCCATCCACCCTTAATGGACCTTGTCATGGTTACCCTCACTCACTTAAGTTGAAGTTTTTGTCTTTGTTTCTTCATTGCCAGAATCTGCCCAACTCTTTTTTTCATAGCG
The DNA here is from genome assembly GCA_964017055.1 of Chloromyia formosa. Taxonomy (NCBI): domain Eukaryota; kingdom Metazoa; phylum Arthropoda; class Insecta; order Diptera; family Stratiomyidae; genus Chloromyia; species Chloromyia formosa. The sequence continues at coordinate 28,879,523 of OZ024813.1, read as the reverse complement.
TTGTCTGATGCCTTCCTAGTGGGGCATAAACCGTCAACTATTTAAAGCTTAGTAGGCGTTTCGTTAGCACAGGCTGGTTTCGGGCGATGCATGTTACTACAGTTTTCGTGATCACTGGAATTCATGATGACATTCCAATGTCATACTCTAATATAAGCTACTTAAATAAATTAAATTATCCCTAAAATAATAAAAATTGTATTCACTTTCTTCCTGGACATGGGAGTAAGTAGACACGAAAAAAAAAAATGTCTTGAAATACCAAAATTAGTGTGGAATCCAACGTTTTCGGTGTCACTTATTTGATCAATGACATGCCCACTGTCCCACTCCCAGTTAAGTCCCAGGTTAGTATCCATCGACATCGGTGGTAGGAAATAGTGAAAAAAAAAAAACAATCTATTGAATGGCCACGGATTGTGTAGAACTTAACATGATGGTTCACTTGTTAGGGTCCCCGAAATGAAAAGAGGTATTCTCATTGCCCAATAAGCCTGCGTTTACCCCATTGTCTCGAAGGCAAAAATTCGCAGTTAGCAAATGTCCAAAATGAGCGAAATTAATGTCAAATATTTTGGTGATAGAAAGTGGGTCGCCTTGATTTAATTCTTGTTCTCGAATTTTTTTTTAGAATGTTTAAGTTGATTTCAGTCAAAGTTCGCTCGACGGTTTTAGTCGTTGTTGATGCCGAGTCACCACATTTCCGATTCGTTCCAAACAGTTTAGCTCGGCCATCCACTCCAAGCACATTAGAGCGACTACATACTCCCGCGACTACGTACTCCCGCGACAAAAACGTGAACAAATAAGCGGCCAAGGGCTTCTTCGATTGCACACAAGATCAATCGGCACAAAATCAATTGGCACGAAGCATATTTCGCATGCATTCCTTGGAGCAACGCGCGGCTACGAGCGGCAAATGCAAAAAATGTTGGACTCGTGGCGTACGTAGACGCTCAAATATGCTTGTAGTGGTCGTATGTTCATGAAAATCCTCCTCATGAAAATCCTCAATCAAAATTTTAAGTTACTAGCTTCATCTCATCGAAAGTTATCGCTTATTTTAATTTTCATTTATAGTGGAGGTAGGGGTTCCTTTGTTCGTATCTTGCGCATTTTCTACAGTAGCTAACTAGATCCAAACACAAACATTGGCCAAGTCGGTAGCTTCATTCTATTTAAAGTTATCGGGTTTTTGAAGTTTAATTTGTAGGGGAGGTAGGGATTTCCTTGATCGGATCTTTCCCATATCGTAGTTTAAGGAATATGTATTTAATTTTTTGACATTTGTAGGTAGGCGTTCCTTTGGCCTGATTACGACCATCTTATTAAAACTCAAGCAGCTTTTCTTCTGAAGTTTACGTACCAAAAATCAGCTCCCTACGTCAATTGGTTCAAGAGTTACAGACAAAAATCCTGAAAAATAGTGTAATGCGGGGCTCTTTGTAAGAGAAGTATCGTTATTTTCCAACTGATCAATCTCATTTTTACAGGAGAGTACGAAATGACCCTTTCGAGCTATCTGCTAAATTTAGAGCTTTTCACGTTCATTCAATCGGGAATTCTAGATACATTCAATTATTTTGAATATGTAGGGGAGGCAGGCGCTCCCATGGCCAGATGACGAAAATTTCAAGCTTCTAGCTTCATTCTATCGAAAGTCATCGCTCGAACAGACAGACAAACTGACATGGCTAAATCGAATCAGGAGGTGACCCTGATCATTTATATATACATTGCCGTACCTACGGAGGCTCCTTTAAAGTGTTACATATTTTCGTTGCGACAAAAACAATATACCCTATACCTTATAAGGTCTAGGATATAAAAATCCGATCTAGCGTTCGCAAATCCATTTTTATTAAGGTCTCTATTACTAGACACGATTGTGCGACGATCGTTCGAGACCCGCGATCAAACGACCATCGCGGAGCACTATTTGTGTGTTTTTTATATGAGCGATAGCATGGCAAGAGTGAAGAGTGGCTGTGGAATGTAGTGTATTGGCGCGATTATGATTGCACACGGCGTCTGCTATTTGTGGCTGTGCAATGTACAATTTTTATTTCTATGTATTTTGCTCATCCCAGAATGACAACTCTGTTTTCATGGAAAATATTCCTTCGATCTGGCTGGCTCAAATTTAAGAGCATTCGTGGGTAGCTGATTCCGAGTCAGAAGTAAAAAAAATAAAGTTTTTTTTGGGGTTATCCACTGGAAAATGGCAACTCCGTTTTCATGGGAAGTACTCGTCTGATCTGGCTGGCTCAAACTAAAGAGCTTCAGGGGTCGAAAATTGGGGTTGTCCGCCCCTATTTTCATGGGAAATACTTCGTTGTAAAGCAAGCTTTTTTTCTGACCGAAGTACTCAAAATGCGATCAGAAGTAGTGTTGTGCATTCGTCCCATGTACATACCAATTCTACATTGGACAGCCACAGATCGCAGACGTGCACCGTGCTCAATCATTATCGCGCCTAGTAAAATGCATCCACATGTTCATCATAAAACTGTAATTGCTTTAACGATTATCGCCTGCAATCGGCGGACAACAGCGTCTAGCAATAAAGACCTTAAAACACCCGAACTGCACTATCAGCAGTTCGAACTGAGAAGAGGTTAACTTGACTCGCAGAATTGATACACTCTCGATTTTACCCGCAACGCGAACCGATATTTGAAGCAAAAACGACGAGCTGCGATCTGGTACAACGGTATACCATAGCGAGATTTATCATAGATGAAACAAAACCGCTGTATCACTCGTTAATGTATCACCGCCTTAAGACTGTCTGTCTGTGTGCCTACTCTCTAAATTACGCTGTTAACCGTGTCATGATGAAGGCATCAATGCGCTCATTATGAAGGCCTAGATGAAAATCATCATGACTATTGTTCTAGCCGCGGGACTACTTTCCATGTATATGATGAAACGATACATGCCTACACACAACCTGCTACATGAGCTTCATCGACGAATTCATCAGGCCGTGGCTGATGAAATACTTGATGACCAGTATTGAATAATGCATCAATGTAAAAAAAGTAACCGACTGGTGAGTGGTCGTTAGCAGGGTAACGGGCGGAAAATTTCAAAATTTGTTCTTGTTAATCCTGAGAGTCTTTTTGAACAAAGCCATCCAAATCCAACCAGGCGATGATGTACATACTTCGGATAGTACTTTATATACATATTTGTGTATATGTTGATTTGTCTGCGAGCCATGATATAAAACTTTACCCACAGCATTAGATTGTATCCGTGTATCAATATTTGAAATTGAAAAGGCCTTCCAATAAAATCTGTCGAATGTAACGTTTCTAAATATTAATAAATACACAAAACTTAACCATATTTCCCCCCTTGGTACTATAAATCATCGACCAGGCGCTTAAACGCATTGTGCCAACTAATATCTTTCGAAATCCTCACCCGATGTCAGCCCGAATTGGACGAATTATCTATCTATCAAACCGGCAACATAGCCGAGCCCATAAGAAGGACGAAAGTCATGTTATGACTATGGAAACACGAGACCCTTCCTTGGTATCAATGAACAACATCTTGGCCGAAAGTGAACTTCTTGGCAGCTGTAGAAGAATTCCGCCCGAATGCCTTCTCATCTCATCGTCTTCATCATCATCGAAAAGGAGAGCAAGCAACAGATGGTCGATATTGTCTTATCAGTCATGAATACGATTTTTATTTGGGTCGTAATTAAATATTTTGTGAAGAAAATTATCTCTCAGGAAGTTGAGATGGTTTCACTAGAGCAGACTAGTAGTCACTCTCGGTCCCAGTGATAGCCTAATGATTGTCCATTGAAGCATTCAATGGTGCAGAGTGACGGAAAATCGACTCCCCGCTCTTTCTCGTAGGTCTGATTGATCCTTGCATATTTGCATATTGCATCGCTCTCCCAAATGGGAACTGATTTCACTTGATATTCCGGTATGCGACTCTTTGGTATATCGCGAGTTTGAGTACCTGTCAGGGCTCCATTGTGTATACATCGCATTCGGGATCCCTTGATGGCGTTCTGCATAATGTTGTGCACACTCGTATTGTATTCCCATTTTCGAGCGCGCTCCGTGTACACATGAAGACGTGACTTTGTATGTGTATTGGTCCTTCGGGAGCAACCGGCAATCTGTCTGGACTACCATTCAAAGATACTTTTGCATATACTAGAGAATTCTGTCACATCTTTCAGGATACTTTACGATACGAGTACGTACGTTGTTTTCTTCCCTTTGCTCGCCCACGGACCGGAGACCCAATCCTTAAGGAAACTTACGTTTATTTTCACTTTACGTAAAATCATTTCTTGACATTCCTTTTCGTACGAGCATATATAAATCCATTCGATGATTTCTTATTCACAAAAAATGATAAGGGTTGGGCAAGAGAGGGTGGGTTGCAGCAGGTACCACCCCGCGTGGAAGACTCCGTGTTCGCTAAAAATGGAGATCAACGTGGAGTGACTGTGCGACTACGTATGTGGAAAGTAGTTGGTACCTCGTTTCGGTGGAGGATTTTTGCGATTCAATTCAAACGGAATCATGCATGCGATTTTGCTATTCTTTCAGATGCATCAAACTATCTTTTCTTGTTGGGCGTTTTGTTTTCGTTTTCTCTGTTCTTCTGTTGTTCTGTGCCTTTGTTACCGTCTTCTATAGTTATGCATTTTTGATTTCAGATATACCTTTTTCAGAGTGTTGAATATGCCAAGAGGAGAGCAACAAGGGCAATGGGCAGTTGACGAACAATCTTATGAAATATTCAGTTACGTGCCATCCCAAGATATATTCAGAATAATTGGCGGAAAATGCTTAGTATCCTTTTTATAGACGAACAGTTTATGGGATTTATGTCAAAATGATGTAGAATCCGGACTGTCCATGCTAGTCTGGCATGGATGGTTGCTCTTTATTGGTAACGGTTAGTATTATTTCTGTATAGTTCAACTTTAAGGACTTGTGGGTAGGGACGCGACGCCGCGATTATTCTAAAATATGTAGAATTGTTTGTATTCTAATTTATTTCCTTATTCGATCCACTATAGGGACAAAATCGGTAAAAATATCCTTTCTATAAGTAGGAATGAGAGATACCTAACTTTAAAATCAAATCGGAAACTTTTTCTTTAATAAACAACAAAACAACAAACAATGACACAAAAAGAGCGACCATGTTCATCGGCATTTTAGGCTCGTCCCAAGCGAGTACATTTTAATTTTAATCCTTTTACTTTCAAGTTGCCTTTAACATGCTTTGAAAAATGTTGTCCTTATCGGCCCGATTCATGAATGTCCTTATTTTCTGACCCAAGGACTCAGATCAGAATACGATCAAAAGTAGTCTAGTGCATTCACATCAACACCAATAGCCATACGATACGCATTTTGCCTACATATCACTTCGCTGCCGAGAATGTCCTTTTTCCACACAAAAGGACTCAAAATACCTAGTGGACTCAAAACGACTTCAACAGTACACGAGTGCATTGGTCTCATCACCACGAATCAGGAGATACCCATATCTACCTGGTTTGATTTTTGTTTCATTTTATGATAAAGAGAGTCCTTTTTTCTGACGCGCACATGCAATACGCCGAAGCCTGTCCCAAGCCATGGTTGTGAAAGGAGGAGGGAAGGATAGCTGTAGCCTGAATGGCTGAGTGTCATTCATTACGTAATCAGACCTGCAATGTGGTTGTAGGAACTGTGGGATGTTATGAACCACCTGAAGTTATCACCGAGGTTAACCCATCCTTGTAAAAACCACTCCATGTCAAGAAATCTGGAACAAACAACAACGAAGACCACGCAAACACATTATTCTTTCGGATCCTGGAATGAACGCTCTCTGAACAAACCTGGGGCCGAGAAGGCCCTCCTTCAACAGGTCTCGAGAATTACATACTGAGCATCGCTGCAGTCCAGGAATTAAATTGGTTTTGCAGCGAGATAAAAGACATGAATTCGTACACAATTTTCAAAAGCGGTAAACCATCGGGTCACAAGGAGTTTGGAGTTGCATTCATTGTGAGCAAGTAGCTCAATCCCCACGTTATTGACTTTAAACCTATTAATGAAAGGTTGTGTGCGATTCGCATTAAGACCCGTGCACGCTCCGACTGAAGTTAAGGAGGATGCAGTGAAAAACAAATTTTATGCTCGCCTGGAGACACTGTTCGACTCACTTCCAACAAACGATGTCAAAATACTGCTGGGAGGTTTGAATGCGAAAGTTGAAAACGTAAGTTGGCATCGGGGAGGCGTGGAGTGCAAAGCGTATATACCCTAGGCTTGTACAGACCTAGTGGTGATACCAAAAGTACCAACTGGCATATATATATGGCCAGTTTATAGGGGAGGTTGGCACTCATTCAGGAGGATCTTGACCACTCTCAAAATCAATTAACTAACCCATTCTACAAATATTGTCGAATTTTTCAAGTCGCTACCTTCATTCTATCGAAAGTTATTGCTTATTTGAAGTCTCACTTGTAGGGGAGGTAGAGGTTTCTTTTGCGAATCTTGCGCATTTTTAATAAAAACCACCTAGATCCCAGTACAAACATTTGACCAAAATTTCAAGTCGCTGGCTTCATTCTATCAAAAGTTATCGCTTATTTGATGTTTAATTTGTAGGGGAGGTAGGGGTTCCTTGAGTCGGATCTTGCCCATTTTCAATAGCAACTAACTAGATTTTACTACGAATATTCTACCAAATCTTCAACAAGGAATATTTACTTTTTTGAAATTTATTGAGGAAGTTCGGGGCTTTTCTTTGATCTGATTATGCTCAACTTACTAGAACTCAAGCAGCTTTTCACCTCAATGTTACTTGCCAAAAATCAGGTGTCTACGTCAATTAGTTCAAGAGTTATAGACAAAAAATCTGAAAAGTAGGGTATAACGGGGATTTTTGTAAGAAAATTACCGTTAGTTTTCAGCTGATCGATTTTATTTTTCCCAGAGAGTATAAAATTACCCTCACGAGCAATCTACCAAAGTTAGAGCTTTTCATGTTTATTTAATCGGGATTTATAAATGCATTTAATTATTTTATATATGTAGAGGAGGCAGGCGTTCTATTGGCCTGATCATACCCATTTTCAATACCAACCAACTAGATTATACTGCCAATATTTGATCAAAATTTCAAAGCTCTAACTTCATTCCATCGAAAGTTATCGTGCGAACGGACAGACAGACAGACTGACATGGCTAAATCGAATCAGGAGGTGATCCTGATCATTTGTATATGTATATACATTACTATACCTCCGGGGCCTCCTTTAAGGTGTTACATATTTTCGCCGTGACAAAAACAATATACCCTATACTATAAGTCTAGGGTTACTAGGCATTACTAGGCTTCTAGCCAACCCAATCAAACTATTTTTATTCCATAATTATCGTAAATAGTTTATAAATTTATTGGATGCAAAACAGTGATGCGAATTAACGTGCTCATGACAAACTTTATGAATTTATATTTTTTTGAAGGGCCTTAATGCAATACTTGCACTTCCAACGAAATTATTAGAGGATAAGCTGCCCCCGTTGACCCGTGCTGGTAGGGGCCAATGAGGAAATCCTAATTTGCACTACAACTCTGGACAGCTCCGCCGCCAGCCAACTTTTTAACGACTAATCTCCATTAAAGATACTCCAGTCAGCTTACTAGCAGAAAGTAAGAGAACACACAAAGACCACTAGTCCAGACTCTTGTCCTTTCGAATTCCACTGCGGATTAAGTTAATAAAGCCGCAAAATCTCCGGCACTTCTCGTGACTATATTTTATCTACGAAGCGATTCCCTATGAATTCATCCTTCCTATACCTTTCTGTAAGTGCCGGAAAGACGACAAGTTCTCGTACTCTTGAGATTTAAGGGTTTCCTCAGATCTAACCATACGCCAATATGCCATTGTGTTGTGCCTTACATCAATAATTCATTAACAATGATAATTTCAAGCCAATAATCCGTTTTAATCCATCTTAATACCTTGAGTAACAAGCGGGCAACTTAATTGCTTTCTAGACACTTTGGGTAATTCATAATCAATATTAATAGTATACTCGTACTTGCATTTACAGGGGAGTACTCGTACCATACAGTGGATCCTATTCTCTAATCAAAATCCCCAACAAAATTTAGTGGAATGTCACACAATATCCCTATGCGTATTACGATACGCATATTAGGAATATTGACTGTTGTAAAGTGACACACAATGCTATGCATCCAATTAATTTATTTAAATTGTATTGCTTCGGCTAATGCAAATCTTCGTCCCCGATGATGGGATGACGCCATTTTGGATAATTTCTAACCTCAAACCTTAATGCAGACGGCGGCGGGGTATATTGAAATTTACCATAATCTTGAGTGCTTAATGGAATACAAATCATCATTAAATGTATGGCACACACTCAGATTTCGATAATTGTATCTGTCAATATCAATTGTCATTGAAAATTCATAAGGGACCGGAGCGTAATTGAAAGCTACACATGACAGTTATTGTTTTGCGAGATGTGGTTGTGATGACGCCATTTTTTGTCACGTGGAAAAAAAAATATGGCTGAAGAGCTGTCCAAAAGAACATTCACAACCGTTTCAAAAATCGTTTTTCTCCGCCATACCGAGCAGCTATCATATCACCGCAGCTGGGCTAGTATTAGCGCAACAATGACTTGTATACGCTAGTATAATCCTTTCGCAAAGGAAAACTTCAGAACAAATTACAGCAATGAATAAAACATTTAAAAGACATTTTCTTCTTTATGATCCTTGTCCGCGCGACATTACGCCGCTACCGAGAGATCGTCTCAACGATGACGACTACTGTGTACTGGAATGGAGAAAGCAAACGCAAGGACAACGGCAACGCGATGGAACTATACATGGTTATAGTCATAGACGGGCGCGCGTACATTAATATCCACTTGAAATCTCTACGTAATGTACAGATAAAAAGGATACAGGTGTGTTTACAAATGAAAGACACATTGCAGTATGAAAAACTACCAGACTGTTAGATTCTACCACAGCTGGCCTAGACTTCCTTCAGATTCGCATATCCGCAGGAAGGATATGAAATCATTGACGGGTAACCGCACTGATGGTAATTAGTTACGCTACTTTCCAACAATACGGATAAGTGCGGGCTGAGCTTTATGTTTAAAGAAAATGTCTGAGAGATTTTAATTGTAACGATTTTCTCGCGGAGATGGAGATTTGCTTCAGTTGATTTGAAATGGATTGGAGAAAATTTCGAAAAGTTTTAGATATTTGAACCTTTAGTGCCTTCTTATGGTGTCTGACTTGTTATGGAAGATGGAGTAAAGCTAAGTAAAGTTAAAGCTTTTCCCAGAAGAATTCAGTTTAAAGTCAGGAGATAATGTTCAGAAGGTTTGTGTCGAGATCGAGACACACAGTTTCTAGATGTAGAGTGGGCTATACTGCTTAAAACTAAGGCTACAACAGTCTACTATGGTATAGCCCTAGGTCAGATAACGGTCCTAAGCTTGTTGATTAGGTTTGATCGTACTGTTGAAATTACTCAGAAGGTTAGGCGAAGTCGATGGCGAGGATCTTTTAGACATCACAAAAGCGTATCTCCTTAAACAATAGTCGCGTTCTTTTGCAGCTATCCAGGTCAAGGGTAGTTAACCCGAGCTTGTGTGGAAAAAAAAACGATGTATCTGACCCGTACAGGGAAAAAGCATGTATTTGACATGAAATGGATTTTGTCTCAGATAAAGTTTTGATTTTAAGTGATGGAATAATCCAACTCTTTGAAAACTGTTATATTTAAAACAAACTTCATTATATTACATCAAGAGTAAGCATTGAACCTATCAAATGCAATTGTGATAGAAGAAACTATTGATTCCGAGTAGTTTCCTAATATTTCGACAAAAACCACTTTTTTAATTGGTAAAAAAGTGGAATTCAATTGAATCCAACTGAGGTGAACTCAGGTGAAAATCGTGGATTGAACGACATTCTTCTACCAACCGCTAGATGCGTCCTAAATACAAACTTTACTTGTGCGCTATCCAGGTCTCAATCGTCCCTCGATACATTTCCAGGTTAAGCGCTAACCTATATAGGGTAGCATTGTTTTTGTATTGTGTGTTATTTCACCAACCTAAACAGGTTAAGAAAAGCAAAAGAACGCGCCTAATAACACCATCATCATCATCGTGGCGCAACAGCCCGACGTCGTCGCGCTCTGGCCGTCTGAATCGTTGAACTCTAATTATCTTGGTCACGTGCCTGCGTCCTCTAATCTTAATGTTGGAAGCCCGGTAGTTGCTTGGCGCCAGCATATATTGAGCTCTACCAACGAGCTTTCGGTCTACAGTCTTATTCCGTCGACTCGTCGTCCGTTCATTACTTGTTTAGGCATGCCAACATCGTTCATTCGTAGTACATGCTCTGCCCATTCACGACGTGGTAGTTTGACGATTTTCATAACTTCCAGCTCGATCGTAAACTGCACCGAAAATTCGCCGAAGGACTTGTTTTCGGAGGTTTGGGTTAGGGTCCAAGTTTCGCAGCCATAGCACGGCACTGGTCGTATGATGGTTTTGTATACGCGGAGCTTCGTGATTTCGTCAGTTTCCTTGGCATCCTTTGACAGGTTGCTACCCAAGTATGTGTAGTCGTCTACGAATTTGATGCTGAGGTCCCCAACGTTGATGTTCGATTGTGCTGGCGTCCTGGTTTTTGATTCCATCATTCTAATTTCTTTTGCAGCAGTGTCAAGAGTATGCGTCGGTCAGTTTTCGGAACATATCATAGGAACATATACATAGGTTGATATCGTCTGCGTACGCTATCGTAGGTGAGATTATACCGCCAGAATAAGTGAAGTGCCAACATCACAGGCAGAGCAACGCGAAGCCGCAGAGTTGTATGAAAGGGCAAGGAAGAAGAAGAGTAGGTGAGTAGCGTTTCGCTGGTGTTCCTATCCATTACCCGAATGGTGTATTCAAGTGCTAGGTTGAAGAGCGTCAGCGCCAGTCCATCGCCCTGTAGGTAGGTAAAAGAGGCTGCCATTGGTCCATTTCGATACCCCGGAGATTCACCAACTTAACTATACTACTTCTCCAACCAGCTTGAGCTAGTAATAAAGCGAAGTAGACGGCCAATACTGGCAGTTCTCAGTTCCTTAAGTTCCTGGACAAAAAATAGGAGCCAAGAATAGACCTGCTCTTAGCCGCCAGGGCCGGACAAGCGCAGAGAAGGTGGTAGCAGCTTTCTTCCTTGACAATATCTCCACAGCTTCTGCAAAAGTCATTGAAAGGTAGACGTAGTCTCCTGACGTACTCACCAATAAGGCAGTGACCCACCGCCACGACAGAGCGGATGTGCTGTCTTTTCAGTCATAAAAGATGAGAGGAGAGGATGGGTCCATTACAGGCCACAAGGACCTGGTCGCGAGACACGTATTACTGCTTAACCACTTGCCATTCGCCCTACTAATAGCCCCTGATTTGAAAAAGGACTTACGTGCCCTGATGGACATAAAAATGCTAATATGCAGTTGCAGAGCCTCGCTGAAAATCCCCTGCCTAGCAAATTCATCAGCGTGGCAGTTGCCATCAAGGCCACTATGGCCTGGGATCCAGGACTATATCGAAAACCTCCCCCAACGCTTTGAAGGTTGAACGAGAGTCTACAATCTTGGATGTAAGCAAGACGGATTCTAGGGATCTAATCGCAGCTTGACTACCCGTGTAGATTGCAATGCTCCCAAAGGCTATGGCGTGCCACCCCAGCTAAGTAAGAGCCTGCAAAATTGCAGCAATTTCCGTCTGGAGAACACTGCAATGATCCGGGAGACGGAAGGAGAGGCTTGAATTTCATCTTTGTCAGTCGTACTAGTTTTGCTGGTATACCAAATTGCAGCAGGATGTTATACAATACACCACGATCGATACTGTTGTATGCTTGCTTAAATTCGACAAAGATTTGGTACACTTCAACGTTGTATTCCCAGAACTTCTGCAGGATTAGCTTAACCGTGTAAAGCTGATCTGTTGTAGAGCGATAAGGTCTGAAATCGCCTTGATACTCGCCATGATTCGTTCGGCACGTGGTTTTATTTTATTCTCCAGAATTTTCGTTAGTATTTTGTAGAACGTACAGACTAGTAAAAAGCCTTTGTAATTCTCACGCCGCAATTTATCTCCCTTTGGGGCAGATGATGCTGTATGATGATGTATGGGATCACCTCATTCTCCTAGATTCGCAGAAGTAATTGGTCTATGGCATCTAATAGACTTGTTCCACCGGATTTTAGCAGCTCAGCTGGAATTTGTCAGCGCGCAGTTGCTAGCATGCACCTCTTATCTTCCTTGAGCCGCCTTTATACTAATAGACTCAGATCACTGTGAGAGTTATATTATTTGGTCTACAACTTAATAATGAGACTTTTTTTGGAATTTTGGGCATTTATTCATAGATTTATTCATATAACTAAATTATTCAAAATATTGGCCATCAGCAGCGATAACTTTCTCCCATCTTTCGGGAAGTCTACGAATTCCGTCGCGAAAAAAATCTTGGGGTTTCGAGGCTATCCATGAATCGAGCCAGTTCTTAGTATCCTCATATGAAGTGAAGTGCTGATCAGCCAACGCATGAGTCATCGAAGCGAACAAATAGTAATCGGATGGAGCAATGTCAGGGCTATACGGCGGGTGGGGTAGCACTTCCCATTTGGTTGTTTCCAGGTACGTTTTCACGACTTGCGCAACATGAGGGCGAGCATTGTTATGCTGAAGAATTATTTTGTCGTGCCTTTCAGCAAATTGTTGCCGTTTTTCACGCAATGCTCGACTCAAACGCATCAATTGCAGTCGAAAGCGCTGCCCGTCAATGGTTTCATTCGGTTTTAGCAGCTCATAATAAAGAACACCGATCTGGTCCCACCAAATGCAGAGCATAAGCTTGGAACCATGAATATTTGGCTTCGCGGTCGATGTTGATTGGTGCCCGGGCGGTCCCCAAGATTTCTTTCGCTTTGGGTTATCATAATGAATCCACTTTTCATCGCCGGTCACAATACGATGCAAAAAACCCTTCCGTCTTTGCCTTTAAAGCAGTTGTTCGCACATGCAAAAGCGCCTCTCAACATCTCTTGGCTTCAACTCGTACGGAACCCAGTGTCCTTGCTTTTGGATCATTCCCAGTGATTTTAACCGCTTCGATATGGCTTGCTGAGTCACTTCCAACGAAATTGCCAACTCTTTTTGAGTTTGGCACGAATCTTCTTCGAGTAATTTCGTCAATTCTTCGTCTTCAAACTTTTTTGGCTGGCCAGGTCGCTCTTCGTCGGTAATGTCGAAATTATCATTTTTGAACCGATGAAACCACCGAAAACACTGTGCACGCGAAAAAGCATCGTCACCGTAGCAATTTATGACTCTGAGCTGCAGTCTTCTTAGCAAAATAATGTCCAAGTAAAACTTCCCGCAAATGTTGTTTTTTTCGTGAATTTTCGAAACTTTCCATGGTCCGGTAAAATACGTTGTCAACAATCAACACGAAATGTTTATACTGACATTGACAGCTTATGAATACAAACTTCAAATGGTATGTATGTCAAAGATGGACTACCATTGGTTTATCGGTGTTGCCATCTCTAAAAAAAGTCTCATTATTAAGTTGTAGACCAAATAGTATCCACAGGCAGTTTTTGGTCGCATCGAGATTTGAACTTCGAGCTCCAGATAAGTATGGCTGAGCGATGACCGAACGACTACGGCTACCGAGCCCGACTAAAACTCCTCCAGTGGTTCCCCGATGCGTTTCCAACCTTTGCATTAAAATGTCCCAGTAGCATTTTGACGTCGTTTGTTGGAAGTGAGTCGAACAGTGTCTCCAGGCGGGCATAAAATTCGTCTGTCAATGCACCGTCCTTAACTTCAGTCAGGGCATGCTCGTTGATGACCCAGAGGATGAAAAAAAATGGGTCTTAATGCAAACCGCACACAACCTTTCATTAATAAGTTTAAAGACAATAACGTGCGTCTTGAGCTGCTTGCTCACTTAACTCCTTGTGACCCGATCGTTTCCCGCTTTTAAAAATTGTGTGCGAATTCTTTTCTTTATCTCGCTGCCAATCCAATTTGTTGGCTGGACTGCAGTGATGCTCAGTTTGTATAATTCTCGACCTGTTGAAGGAGAGCCTCCACGGCCCCCTATTTATTCAGGGAGCGTATATTCCAGGATCCGAAAGAATAATCCGTTAAACGTTTGCGTGGTCGTCGTTGCTGATTCGTCCAATCCGAGGCTTTTGTTCCAGGTTTTTTGACTTGGAGTAGTTTTTATAAGGATTTGTTGTCGGCCCATCGCTAAACCCTATCCAGGGGTGGCCTCGGTGATAGCTGCTTCAGGTGGCTTATAAGGTGCCAGAGTTCACACAACTAACATATGTTGCAGGTGTGACACCCTACTGAACTGAGACGCTTAAGTGTAACTAAGCCACTCGGGCTACAGCTATCCTTCCCTCCTCCTTTCATAACCATGGCTTGGGACAGGCTTCGGTGGAGTTTTAAAATAATAACAACAATAACAAAGAATACATTTCATGTTATGATTAAATATTCTTTAAGCCACTATTAACAGAAACCCGTTCTTTTTTTTCCAGATTACATACGGCGCTTGCTGAGCTTCCTGTCCATAAAACAATCGATTAAATTGCAACATTAGCAATACTCGTATAATATCAGTTTAAATCGAATTGCAACAATATCGGTAAGTGCACGTGCCGAATGGCGTCCATTTGTTAGCATTTAATTGAACGTTTTACAACATCCCTGTTGTGCCTTTCATACGACGATATCCTTGCTTGCGCTAATCTAAAATGCCCGGAAGCGGCAATATATTTTCCATTACAAAATATTATCCATTACGAGAAAAATACGAATCAATTGAATTGTGCCATTTCGAAAATTGTTTTAGCTTCAGTGAAGAACGGCGCGGCGGCGGAAAAAAGAACCGACGAAATCATTTCAAATAACCACACTCCATTATTATTTGTCCTTACAATTTTTTTTTTGTGGTTTTATTGTGAATAAAAATGCGATTTATTGTAATAGACTCCGCATGCTTACTCGTATTTTATGGATAACGTATGGAGTATGGACATCTCGTATGAAATTAAATTTCCGAAATTATTACCAACAGCGCCGGTATCCCCATATCATCCCCTCTACGAAAATAATTTATTAAAAAGATAATAAGAAACTTGGAAATTGTACCGCAAATATAGCGTTGTTGCGTGATATTGAATGATACAAAACGTACGGACGTTCTTCGGTACTTGAGGCTCACCCCATGATCGATTTGGTTTCCAGCTTTTGATTGAATAAAGCAGCAAATTTTTGGGTGCGCCCTTTTATTGCAAATATGTCTTTTAAATGATGTCGAGTCCTTTATGCTCTTCACGTCCCATAACGTCATCTATATCCTTCCTGTTCTTAATGTTGTTTACGTCCCTTAAGATGCGTTTAGATTAAGCGAAACTCGACCGAACACGTTCACACTTCGCGCAGTTTTTCCTCGCATAACAGTTTTGCGAATGGTTTCGCAAAATCTAAGCGCACCTTTATGCTTGCCAATTCCATTAATGTCATTGATTTGCGCGCTGTTTCTGCTTTTTGGGCGCGAGAGTTTTTTGCAGGCTTGTTCCTAAAATCGATACATTGATTTGTTTTTTAGAACTGATTTCTGTAGTACCGTTTTTTTGAGTACGGGTTTATTTAACCATAGGCCCGTTTTTAGTACCATTTTTTTTTACCGATTTTTCCCATTTTTTTGCATCGTTTTTTTCCCGGTTTAATGGTTTTCATGGTTTTTGGGGGGCAAAACACCTTTTCCATAGTCCTCCTCGTGAGCGCACCTTGGTAACAGCCATGTGTCAAACC
This sequence comes from Chloromyia formosa, assembly GCA_964017055.1. Lineage (NCBI taxonomy): Eukaryota > Metazoa > Arthropoda > Insecta > Diptera > Stratiomyidae > Chloromyia > Chloromyia formosa. The sequence goes on along the minus strand of OZ024813.1, from coordinate 28,863,561 downwards.
ACTGACGGCCAAGTCTAAGTGGTAAGACAGTTTGGAGAAAGCCAGATAGCTGTAGCCTGAATGGCTGACGAACACCTGGCCTCAGGTTTAGTAGTATGAAATGATTTGTGTAGTTGGACCTGCAACATAATTGTGTGAACTCCAGCACGTTTATTAAACCATTTGAAGCAGCTATCTACGAGACTATCCCCTGAATGGTGTTAAGCGATGTGCTGACAACTCGTCCTTGTAAAAACCACTGCACGTCAAGAAACCTGGAACAAAAGCCTCGGATTGGACGAATCAGCAACGACGACCACGCAAACGTTTAACGGATTATTCTTTCGGATCCTGGAATATACGCTCCCTGAATAAATAGGGGGCCGTGGAGGCTCTCCTTCAACAGGTCGAGAATTACAAACTGAGCATTACTGCAGTCCAGGAAACAAATTGGATTGGCAGCGAGAACAATTACAAGAAATCGCACACAATTTTACAAGTGGCAAACCATCGGGCCGCAAACAGTTTGGAGTAGCAATTATAGTGAACAATTACCTCATGCCCATAAATGAACGGCTGTGTGCGTTTCGCATTAAGACTCGATTCTTCGATATCTGGCTCATCAGTGTGCACGCCCCCACTGAAGTTAAATAAGACGCAGCAAAAGACGAGTTCTATGACCGCCTTGAGACTCTCTTCGACTCACTTCCAACAAACGACGTCAAACTGCTGCTGGGAGGCTTTAACGCGAAAGTTGGAGATGAAAGTTGGCACCGGGGGACCACTGGAGGCCACAGTCTCCATGATAAATCTAACGACAACGGTCAGCGACCTATCGACTTCGCGTGCAGTAGGAATCTAGTCGCAAGCTCTATTTGTTTCCCGCATCGACGCATTCACAAGCAGTCCTGGAAATCTCCAGACGCACATTCCGTCAACCAAATTGATCACGTCCTCATTTGCAGGAGATGGGCGTCTAATGTGATAGATGTCTGCTCATATCGAGGAGCAAACTGCAACTCAGATCATCACTTGGTGGAGACAACCTGCAGATGTATAATTTCCTCAGTGCACCAATCGAGAATCAGCCCTCCCAATATCTTTGCGTTTGATAAGCTTCTGACCGATGCTACGGCGCTGCCAAATACTACTGCCCTGGAGGAAAAATTATTACCTATGCTACACACACAACATCAGAAACACAGGCGTCTATGGGTTCTGGGAAGAACTCAAGGGTGCCATCAAAGAGGTTGCAGAGAAGGTAGTGGGATATAAAGCCCGTAAATACTTTGACGAGTAGCTGCTGAATATTACCGAAAAGTTAGCTAATAGGAATACCAAGAACAAGCGTACAAACTAGTAAATACAATTAAGAACGGTGATCAACCCAGGACTAGCCTCAGTAAGGACAAGAGTGGAAACATCATCAGCGACCCCGATGGCTTCAACAAACGATGAGTCTCTTATTTTGAAGAGCTTCTGAACTTACCATCTAACATCTCCACACAAGAAGCTCAAGACGGTATTGTAGATCTAGGCCCACCCATGCAACCCTCAACAGTAAAATAAGTTGATCTCGCGTTGCGACGGACTGGCACCGACGGTGTTCAACCTAACACTGGAATTCGCTATTCGGGCTATGAATTCGGACAACAGCAAAACGCTACTCATCAAGTCGACACAATTAGCAGCGTACGCCGACGACATCAACATCATATCCCGAACAATGTCCCACGCAGAAGAACTTCTGCATACGCTCGATACCGCTGCAAAAGGAGTTGGACTACGTATCAACGAGGGTAAAACCAAAATAATGATGTAATCGAGGACAAGGACGCCAGCACAATCGAGCATCAATGTGGGGGACCTCAGCAGCGGGTTCGTGACAACAACTTCATATACATGGGTTGCAACGTGTCAAGAGACGCCAACAAAACTGACGAAATCTAGCGACGGATACAGTTAGCTCACAGAGCAGGTATACTAAGAGCAGGAACTCAGAACAGATTTATTTTTAAAGCAGGATGCAAATAATCCCACGCACACAAATAAGCCTCACCACTCTAGAAGCAACGGCTACAATTTAAAGTAAACCGACCTTTAGAGTGATAAGGACAGCAACACATCAAATCAACTGTGTCTGTTGATTAAAACGCCCAAGCTTCCTCAGTTGCTATTGTATGCGTGACATGGCTCCTCAATTTCATATGTGTGAGTTACCATTTTCGGCCATTGCATTCGTGCATTTCCATCTTTGGGGGCGTGGCTTGTGTCAAGTGCATGATGAAACGTCTGTGATGAAAAAACGATTTATTTGAAAAATTTTACAAATTTTAAAAACACCCTAATAGCACCTCCACCACTTTAGAAAAAATCATTTTACATCATAATTCACATGCCATAAATCATATATAATACTAAATCATAGACCACATAGCATGTTTTTTCTTTCCGGATATCCTACTTGGTCTACAACTTAATAATGAGACTTTTTTTGGAATTTTGGGCATTTATTCATAGATTTATTCATATAACTAAATTATTCAAAATATTGGCCATCAGCAGCGATAACTTTCTCCCATCTTTCGGGAAGTCTACGAATTCCGTCGCGAAAAAAATCTTGGGGTTTCGAGGCTATCCATGAATCGAGCCAGTTCTTAGTATCCTCATATGAAGTGAAGTGCTGAACAGCCAACGCATGAGTCATCGAAGCGAACAAATAGTAATCGGATGGAGCAATGTCAGGGCTATACGGCGGGTGGGGTAGCACTTCCCATTTGGTTGTTTCCAGGTACGTTTTCACGACTTGCGCAACATGAGGGCGAGCATTGTCATGCTGAAGAATTATTTTGTCGTGCCTTTCAGCAAATTGTTGCCGTTTTTCACGCAATGCTCGACTCAAACGCATCAATTGCAGTCGATAGCGCTGCCCGTCAATGGTTTCATTCGGTTTTAGCAGCTCATAATAAAGAACACCGATCTGGTCCCACCAAATGCAGAGCATAAGCTTGGAACCATGAATATTTGGCTTCGCGGTCGATGTTGATTGGTGCCCGGGCGGTCCCCATGATTTCTTTCGCTTTGGGTTATCATAATGAATCCACTTTTCATCGCCGGTCACAATACGATGCAAAAAACCCTTCCGTCTTTGCCTTTGAAGCAGTTGTTCGCACATGCAAAAGCGCCTCTCAACATCTCTTGGCTTCAACTCGTACGGAACCCAGTGGCCTTGCTTTTGGATCATTCCCAGTGATTTTAACCGCTTCGATATGGCTTGCTGAGTCACTTCCAACGAAATTGCCAACTCTTTTTGAGTTTGGCACGAATCTTCTTCGAGTAATTTCGTCAATTCTTCGTCTTCAAACTTTTTTGGCTGGCCAGGTCGCTCTTCGTCGGTAATGTCGAAATTATCATTTTTGAACCGATGAAACCACCGAAAACACTGTGCACGCGAAAAAGCATCGTCACCGTAAACTTCCACGAGCAATTTATGACTCTGAGCTGCAGTCTTCTTAGCAAAATAATGTCCAAGTAAAACTTCCCGCAAATGTTGTTTTTTTCGTGAATTTTCGAAACTTTCCATGGTCCGGTAAAATACGTTGTCAACAATCAACACGAAATGTTTATACTGACATTGACAGCTTATGAATACAAACTTCAAATGGTATGTATGTCAAAGATGGACTACCATTGGTTTATCGGTGTTGCCATCTCTAAAAAAAGTCTCATTATTAAGTTGTAGGCCGATAAAATGCGACCATAAAGATTCAGTTTCCGATTTTTCATCACACACTTTTTATTCATTCACTTGCTACAAGCCACACCCACAAAGATTCACCCACCCACACCCACAAAAATTCTTGGTGACCATCCCACAATTTCGCATGGTTCCCCTTACCTGACGAGCGCACGGTCGCCATCTTTTCACAGTTTATCAGCGTTCATGTACATTTGCCAGAGAGGATCAAACAGCATGCGATCTCATTGATAATGCATCCAATATGAAATGGGTTTGCTATCCGTTGCCATGCGAAGTTCACTCCGATTTTAGAGGCCCCGCCAGGCACAATGAACGCGGATATAAGACCCCCATAGACAATGCAATTCGTCGTAAGACGACAACGCTATTCATCGTCGGATTAATCTAACGATGGATCGCCACAAAATATTTCGCGGCTAAAATTATATGGAACTGTAGAAACAAAACGACAACGATAGGCGCATACACTCTGCGATCGAACTGACGATCACAATATCGCCAGATAGGCGTCGACTGATCGCAAGGTAGAAGGGGGGCCTTAGTTTTCACTTTTTGCACATCCATTGTGTACCGATTAGTGAACACAACACATACGCAAGTGAAATACTATGGGCAAACTTTGCTTAATTTATACTGAGTTCCAACTCTGTTACATTTTTCCCCTATGCCTCTAGCTGCTCAAATAACGAAGTTACAGGCACTTTTATATTTGGCAGTCGACGGGTCACTTTGCCATGAAATTTTCGGGGTTTTTCGCAGGTTTTCGTCCGGAATGGTATTTTTGGTTTTTTGGGGCAGGGGTCAGGCTGCATTTAAAGCTAAAATTCAAGCCTCTAGCCTCCGGGGTTTTGGAGAAGGAGCCTTTTGAAAAAGTGCAAGTTTGACCCCTCTAGCTGCTCAAATAACGAAGTTACAGGCACTTTTATGTTTAGCAGTCGAGGGGTCACTTTGCCATGAAATTTTCGGGGTTTTTCGCAAGTTTTCGTCCGGAATGGTATTTTGGTTTTTGGGGCAGGGTTCAGGCTGCATTTGAAGTTAAAATTCAAGCCTCTAGCCTCCGGGGTTTTGGAGAAGGAGCCTTTTAAAAAAGTGCAAGTTTGACCCCTCTAGCTGCTCAAATAGCGAAGTTACAGGCACTTTTATATTTGGCAGTCGAGGGGTCACTTTGCCATGAAATTTTCGGGGTTTTTCGCAGGTTTTCGTCCGGAATGGTATTTTTGGTTTTTGGGGCAGGGTTCAGGCTGCATTTGAAGCTAAAATTCAAGTCTCTAGCCTCCGTGGTTTTGGAGATGGAGCCTTTTGAAAAAGTGCAAGTTTGACCCCTCTAGCTGCTCAAATAACGAAGTTACAGGCACTTTTATGTTTAGCAGTCGAGGGGTCACTTTGCCATGAAATTTTCGGGGTTTTTCGCAGGTTTTCGTCCGGAATGGTATTTTGGTTTTTGGGGCAGGGTTCAGGCTGCATTTGAAGCTAAAATTCAAGCCTCTAGCCTCCGGGGTTTTGGAGAAGGAGCCTTTTGAAAAAGTGCAAGTTTGACCCCTCTAGCTGCTCAAATAACGAAGTTACTGGCACTTTTATATTTGGCAGTCGAGGGGTCACTTTGCCATGAAATTTTCGGGATTTTTCGCAGGTTTTCGTCCGGAATGGTATTTTTGGTTTTTGGGGCAGGGTTCAGGCTGCATTTGAAGCTAAAATTCAAGCCTCTAGCCTCCGGGGTTTTGGAGAAGGAGCCTTTTGAAAAAGTGCAAGTTTGACCCCTCTAGCTGCTCAAATAGCGAAGTTACAGGCACTTTTATATTTGGCAGTCGAGAGGTCACTTTGCCATGAAATTTTCGGGATTTTTCGCAGGTTTTCGTCCGGAATGGTATTTTTGGTTTTTGGGGCAGGGTTCAGGCTGCATTTGAAGCTAACATTCAAGTCTCTAGCCTCCGTGGTTTTGGAGATGGAGCCTTTTGAAAAAGTGCAAGTTTGACCCCTCTAGCTGCTCAAATAACGAAGTTACAGGCACTTTTATATTTGGCAGTCGAGGGGTCACTTTGCATTGAAATTTTCGGGGTTTTTCGCAAGTATTCGTCCGGAATGGTATTTTTGGTTTTTGGGGCAGGGTTCAGGCTGCATTTGAAGCTAAAATTCAAGCCTCTAGCCTCCGGGGTTTTGGAGATGGAGCCTTTTGAAAAAGTGCAAGTTTGACCCCTCTAGCTGCTCAAATAACGAAGTTACAGGCACTTTTATATTTGGTAGTCGAGGGGTCACTTTGCCATGAAATTTTCGGGGTTTTTCGCAGGTTTTCGTCCGGAATGGTATTTTTGGGTTTTTGGGGCAGGGTTCAGGCTGCATTTGAAGCTAAAATTCAAGTCTCTAGCCTCCGTGGTTTTGGAGATGGAGTCTTTTGAAAAAGTGCAAGTTTGACCCCTCTAGCTGCTCAAATAACGAAGTTACAGGCACTTTTATGTTTGGCAGTCGAGGGGTCACTTTGCCATGAAATTTTCGGGATTTTTCGCAGGTTTTCGTCCGGAATGGTATTTTTGGTTTTTGGGGCAGGGTTCAGGCTGCATTTGAAGCTAAAATTCAAGCCTCTAGCCTCCGGGGTTTTGGAGAAGGAGCCTTTTGAAAAAGTGCAAGTTTGACCCCTCTAGCTGCTCAAATAGCGAAGTTACAGGCACTTTTATATTTGGCAGTCGACGGGTCACTTTGCCATGAAATTTTCGGGGCTTTTCGCAGGTTTTCGTCCGGAATGGTATTTTTGGTTTTTGGGACAGGGTTCAGGCTGCATTTGAAGCTAAAATTCAAGTCTCTAGCCTCCGTAGTTTTGGAGATGGAGTCTTTTGAAAAAGTGCAAGTTTGACCCCTCTAGCTGCTCAAATAACGAAGTTACAGGCACTTTTATATTTGGCAGTCGAGGGGTCATTTTGCCATGAAATTTTCGGGATTTTTCGCAGGTTTTCGTCCGGAATGGTATTTTTGGTTTTTGGGGCAGGGTTCAGGCTGCATTTGAAGCTAACATTCAAGTCTCTAGCCTCCGTGGTTTTGGAGATGGAGCCTTTTGAAAAAGTGCAAGTTTGACCCCTCTAGCTGCTCAAATAACGAAGTTACAGGCACTTTTATATTTGGCAGTCGACGGGTCACTTTGCCATGAAATTTTCGGGGCTTTTCGCAGGTTTTCGTCCGGAATGGTATTTTTGGTTTTTGGGGCAGGGTTCAGGCTGCATTTGAAGCTAAAATTCAAGTCTCTAGCCTCCGTAGTTTTGGAGATGGAGTCTTTTGAAAAAGTGCAAGTTTGACCCCTCTAGCTGCTCAAATAACGAAGTTACAGGCACTTTTATATTTGGCAGTCGAGCGGTCATTTTGCCATGAAATTTTCGGGATTTTTCGCAGGTTTTCGTCCGGAATGGTATTTTTGGTTTTTGGGGCAGGGTTCAGGCTGCATTTGAAGCTAACATTCAAGTCTCTAGCCTCCGTGGTTTTGGAGATGGAGCCTTTTGAAAAAGTGCAAGTTTGACCCCTCTAGCTGCTCAAATAACGAAGTTACAGGCACTTTTATATTTGGCAGTCGAGGGGTCATTTTGCCATGAAATTTTCAGGGCTTTTCGCAGGTTTTCGTCCGGAATGGTATTTTTGGTTTTTGGGGCAGGGTTCAGGCTGCATTTGAAGCTAAAATTCAAGTCTCTAGCCTCCGTAGTTTTGGAGATGGAGTCTTTTGAAAAAGTGCAAGTTTGACCCCTCTAGCTGCTCAAATAACGAAGTTACAGGCACTTTTATATTTGGCAGTCGAGGGGTCATTTTGCCATGAAATTTTCGGGATTTTTAGAAGGTTTTCGTCCGGAATGGTATTTTTGGTTTTTGGGGCAGGGTTCAGGCTGCATTTGAAGCTAAAATTCAAGTCTCTCCGTAGTTTTGGAGATGGAGTCTTTTGAAAAAGTGCAAGTTTGACCCCTCTAGCTGCTCAAATAACGAAGTTACAGGCACTTTTATGTTTGGCAGTCGAGGGGTCACTTTGCCATGAAATTTTCGGGGTTTTTCGCAGGTTTTCGTCCGGAATGATATTTTTGGTTTCTGGGGCAGGATTCAGGCTGCATTTGAAGCTAAAATTCAAGTCTCTAGCCTCCGTGGTTTTGGAGATGGAGCCTTTTGAAAAAGTGCAAGTTTGACCCCTCTAGCTGCTCAAATAACGAAGTTACAGGCACTTTTATGTTTAGCAGTCGAGGGGTCACTTTGCCATGAAATTTTCGGGGTTTTTCGCAGGTTTTCGTCCGGAATGGTATTTTTGGTTTTTGGGGCAGGGGTCAGGCTGCATTTGAAGCTAAAATTCAAGTCTCTAGCCTCCGTAGTTTTGGAGATGGAGTCTTTTGAAAAAGTGCAAGTTTGACCCCTCTAGCTGCTCAAATAACGAAGTTACTGGCACTTTTATATTTGGCAGTCGAGGGGTCACTTTGCCATGAAGTTTTCGGGGTTTTTCGCAGGTTTTCGTCCGGAATGGTGTTTTTGGTTTTTGGGGCAGGGTTCAGGCTGCATTTGAAGCTAAAATTCAAGTCTCTAGCCTCCGTGGTTTTGGAGATGGAGCCTTTTGAAAAAGTGCAAGTTTGACCCCTCTAGCTGCTCAAATAACGAAGTTACAGGCACTTTTATGTTTAGCAGTCGAGGGGTCACTTTGCCATGAAATTTTCGGGGGTTTTCGCAGGTTTTCGTCCGGAATGGTATTTTTGGTTTTTGGGGCAGGGTTCAGGCTGCATTTGAGGCTAAAATTCAAGTCTCTGGCCTCCGTGGTTTTGGAGATGGAGCCTTTTGAAAAAGTGCAAGTTTGACCCCTCTAGCTGCTCAAATAACGAAGTTACAGGCACTTTTATATTTGGCTGTCGAGGGGTCACTTTGCCATGAAATTTTCGGGATTTTTCGCAGGTTTTCGTCCGGAATGGTATTTTTGGTTTTTGGGGCAGGGTTCAGGCTGCATTTGAAGCTAAAATTCAACCCTCTAGCCTCCGGGGTTTTGGAGAAGGAGCCTTTTGAAAAAGTGCAAGTTTGACCCCTCTAGCTGCTCAAATAACGAAGATACAGGCACTTTTATATTTGGCAGTCGAGGGGTCACTTTGCCATGAAATTTTCGGGGTTTTTCGCAGGTTTTCGTCCGGAATGGTATTTTTGGTTTTTGGGGCAGGGTTCAGGCTGCATTTGAGGCTAAAATTCAAGTCTCTAGCCTCCGTGGTTTTGGAGATGGAGCCTTTTAAAAAAGGGCAAGTTTGACCCCTCTAGCTGCTCAAATAACGAAGTTACAGGCACTTTTATATTTGGCAGTCGAGGGGTCATTTTGCCATGAAATTTTCGGGGTTTTTCGCAGGTTTTCGTCCGGAATGGTATTTTTGGTTTTTGGGGCAGGGTTCAGGCTGCATTTGAAGCTAAAATTCAAGTCTATAGCCTCCGTAGTTTTGGATGGAGTCTTTTGAAAAAGTGCAAGTTCGACCCCTCTAGCTGCTCAAATAACGAAGTTACAGGCACTTTTATGTTTAGCAGTCGAGGGGTCACTTTGCCATGAAATTTTCGGGGTTTTTCGCAGGTTTTCGTCCGGAATGGTATTTTGGTTTTTGGGGCAGGGTTCAGGCTGCATTTGAAGCTAAAATTCAAGCCTCTAGCCTCCGGGGTTTTGGAGAAGGAGCCTTTTAAAAAAGTGCAAGTTTGACCCCTCTAGCTGCTCAAATAACGAAGTTACAGGCACTTTTATATTTGGCAGTCGAGGGGTCACTTTGCCATGAAATTTTCGGGGTTTTCGCAGGTTTTCGTCCGGAATGGTGTTTTTGGTTTTTGGGGCAGGGTTCAGGGTTCAGGCTGCATTTGAAGCTAAAATTCAAGTCTCTAGCCTCCGTGGTTTTGGAGATGGAGCCTTTTGAAAAAGTGCAAGTTTGACCCCTCTAGCTGCTCAAATAACGAAGTTACAGGCACTTTTATGTTTAGCAGTCGAGGGGTCACTTTGCCATGAAATTTTCGGGGTTTTTCGCAGGTTTTCGTCCGGAATGGTATTTTGGTTTTTGGGGCAGGGTTCAGGCTGCATTTGAAGCTAAAATTCAAGCCTCTAGCCTCCGGGGTTTTGGAGAAGGAGCCTTTTGAAAAAGTGCAAGTTTGACCCCTCTAGCTGCTCAAATAACGAAGTTACAGGCACTTTTATATTTGGCAGTCGAGGGGTCACTTTGCCATGAAATTTTCGGGGTTTTTCGCAGGTTTTCGTCCGGAATGGTATTTTTGGTTTTTGGGGCAGGGTTCAGGCTGCATTTGAAGCTAAAATTCAAGTCTCTAGCCTCCGTAGTTTTGGAGATGGAGTCTTTTGAAAAAGTGCAAGTTTGACCCCTCTAGCTGCTCAAATAACGAAATTACAGGCACTTTTATATTTGGCAGTCGAGGGGTCACTTTGCCATGAAATTTTCGGGGTTTTTCGCAGGTTTTCGTCCGGAATGGTATTTTTGGTCTTTGGGGCAGGGTTCAGGCTGCATTTGAAGCTAAAATTCAAGTCTCTAGCCTCCGTGGTTTTGGAGATGGAGCCTTTTGGGAAAGTGCAAGTTTGACCCCTCTAGCTGCTCAAATAACGAAGTTACAGGCACTTTTATATTCGGCAGTCGAGGGGTCACTTTGCCATGAAATTTTCGGGGTTTTTCGCAGGTTTTCGTCCGGAATGGTATTTTTGGTTTTTGGGGCAGGGTTCAGGCTGCATTTGAAGCTAAAATTCAAGTCTCTAGCCTCCGGGGTTTTGGAGAAGGAGCCTTTTGAAAAAGTGCAAGTTTGACCCCTCTAGCTGCTCAAATAACGAAGTTACAAGCACTTTTATATTTGGCAGTCGAGGGGTCACTTTGCCATGAAATTTTCGGGGTTTTTCGCAGGTTTTCGTCCGGAATGGTGTTTTTGGTTTTTGGGGCAGGGTTCAGGCTGCATTTGAAGCGAAAATTCAAGTCTCTAGCCTCCGTGGTTTTGGAGATGGAGCCTTTTGAAAAAGGCAAGTTTGACCCCTCTAGCTGCTCAAATAACGAAGTTACAGGCACTTTTATATTCGGCAGTCGAGGGGTCACTTTGCCATGAAATTTTCGGGGTTTTTCGCAGGTTTTCGTCCGGAATGGTATTTTGGTTTTTGGGGCAGGGTTCAGGCTGCATTTGAAGCTAAAATTCAACCCTCTAGCCTCCGGGGTTTTGGAGAAGGAGCCTTTTGAAAAAGTGCAAGTTTGACCCCTCTAGCTGCTCAAATAACGAAGTTACAGGCACTTTTATATTTGGCAGTCGAGGGGTCACTTTGCCATGAAATTTTCGGGATTTTTCGCAGGTTTTCGTCCGGAATGGTATTTTTGGTTTTTGGGGCAGGGTTCAGGCTGCATTTGAAGCTAAAATTCAACCCTCTAGCCTCCGGGGTTTTGGAGAAGGAGCCTTTTGAAAAAGTGCAAGTTTGACCCCTCTAGCTGCTCAAATAACGAAGTTACAGGCACTTTTATATTTGGCAGTCGAGGGGTCACTTTGCCATGAAATTTTCGGGGTTTTTCGCAGGTTTTCGTCCGGAATGGTATTTTTGGTTTTTGGGGCAGGGTTCAGGCTGCATTTGAAGCTAAAATTCAAGTCTCTAGCCTCCGTAGTTTTGGAGATGGAGTCTTTTGAAAAAGTGCAAGTTTGACCCCTCTAGCTGCTCAAATAACGAAATTACAGGCACTTTTATATTTGGCAGTCGAGGGGTCACTTTGCCATGAAATTTTCGGGGTTTTTCGCAGGTTTTCGTCCGGAATGGTATTTTTGGTCTTTGGGGCAGGGTTCAGGCTGCATTTGAAGCTAAAATTCAAGTCTCTAGCCTCCGTGGTTTTGGAGATGGAGCCTTCTGGGAAAGTGCAAGTTTGACCCCTCTAGCTGCTCAAATAACGAAGTTACAGGCACTTTTATATTTGGCAGTCGAGGGGTCACTTTGCCATGAAATTTTCGGGGTTTTTCGCAGGTTTTCGTCCGGAATGGTATTTTTGGTTTTTGGGGCAGGGTTCAGGCTGCATTTGAGGCTAAAATTCAAGTCTCTGGCCTCCGTGGTTTTGGAGATGGAGCCTTTTGAAAAAGTGCAAGTTTGACCCCTCTAGCTGCTCAAATAACGAAGTTACGGGCACTTTTATATTTGGCAGTCGAGGGGTCACTTTGCCATGAGATTTTCGGGGTTTTTCGCAGGTTTTCGTTCGGAATGGTATTTTGGTTTTTGGGGCAGGGTTCAGGCTGCATTTGAAGCTAAAATTCAAGCCTCTAGCCTCCGGGGTTTTGGAGAAGGAGCTTTTTGAAAAAGTGCAAGTTTGACCCCTCTAGCTGCTCAAATAACGAAGTTACAGGCACTTTTATATTTGGTAGTCGAGGGGTCACTTTGCCATGAAATTTTTGGGGTTTTTCGCAGGTTTTCGTCCGAAATGGTATTTTTGGTTTTTGGGGCAGAGTTCAGGCTGCATTTGAGGCTAAAATTCAAGTCTCTGGCCTCCGTGGTTTTGGAGATGGAGCCTTTTGAAAAAGTGCAAGTTTGACCCCTCTAGCTGCTCAAATAACGAAGTTTCGGGCACTTTTATATTTGGCAGTCGAGGGGTCACTTTGCCATGAGATTTTCGGGGTTTTTCGCAGGTTTTCGTTCGGAATGGTATTTTGGTTTTTGGGGCAGGGTTCAGGCTGAATTTGAAGCTAAAATTCAAGCCTCTAGCCTCCGGGGTTTTGGAGAAGGAGCTTTTTGAAAAAGTGCAAGTTTGACCCCTCTAGCTGCTCAAATAACGAAGTTACAGGCACTTTTATATTTGGTAGTCGAGGGGTCACTTTGCCATGAAATTTTTGGGGTTTTTCGCAGGTTTTCGTCCGAAATGGTATTTTTGGTTTTTGGGGCAAGGTTCAGGCTGCATTTGAGGCTAAAATTCAAGTCTCTGGCCTCCGTGGTTTTGGAGATGGAGCCTTTTGAAAAAGTGCAAGTTTGACCCCTCTAGCTGCTCAAATAACGAAGTTACAAGCACTTTTATATTTGGTAGTCGAGGGGTCACTTTGCCATGGTTTTTCGCAAGTTTTCGTCCGGTATGTTATTTTTGGTTTTTGGGGCAGGGTTCAGGCTGCATTTGAGGCTAAAATTCAAGTCTCTGGCCTCCGTGGTTTTGGAGATGGAGCCTTTTGAAAAAGTGCAAGTTTGACCCTCAAATAACGAAGTTACAGGCACTTTTATATTTGGTAGTCGAGGGGTCACTTTGCCATGAAATTTTCGGGGTTTTTCGCAGTTTTTCGTCCGGTATGTTATTTTTGGTTTTTGGGGCAGGGTTCAGGCTGCATTTGAAGCGAAAATTCAAGTCTCTAGCCTCCGTGGTTTTGGAGATGGAGCCTTTTGAAAAAGTGCAAGTTTGACCCCTCTAGCTGCTCAAATAACGAAGTTACAGGCACTTTTATGTTTAGCAGTCGAGGGGTCACTTTGCCATGAAATTTTCGGGGTTTTTCGTCCGGAATGGTATTTTGGTTTTTGGGGCAGGGTTCAGGCTGCATTTGAAGCTAAAATTCAAGCCTCTAGCCTCCGGGGTTTTGGAGAAGGAGCCTTTTGAAAAAGTGCAAGTTTGACCCCTCTAGCTGCTCAAATAACGAAGTTACAGGCACTTTTATATTTGGCAGTCGAGGGGTCATTTTGACATGAAATTTTCGGGGTTTTTCGCAGGTTTTCGTCCGGAATGGTATTTTTGGTTTTTGGGGCAGGGTTCAGGCTGCATTTGAATCTAAAATTCAAGTCTCTAGCCTCCGTAGTTTTGGAGATGGAGTCTTTTGAAAAAGTGCAAGTTTGACCTCTCTAGCTGCTCAAATAACGAAGTTACAGGCACTTTTATATTTGGCAGTCGACGGGTCATTTTGACATGAAATTTTCGGGGTTTTTCGCAGGTTTTCGTCCGGAATGGTATTTTGGTTTTTGGGGCAGGGTTCAGGCTGCATTTGAAGCTAAAATTCAAGCCTCTAGCCTCCGGGGTTTTGGAGAAAGAGCCTTTTGAAAAAGTGCAAGTTTGACCCCTCTAGCTGCTCAAATAACGAAGTTACAGGCACTTTTATGTTTAGCAGTCGAGGGGTCACTTTGCCATGAAATTTTCGGGGTTTTTCGTCCGGAATGGTATTTTGGTTTTTGGGGCAGGGTTCAGGCTGCATTTGAAGCTAAAATTCAAGCCTCTAGCCTCCGGGGTTTTGGAGAAGGAGCCTTTTGAAAAAGTGCAAGTTTGACCCCTCTAGCTGCTCAAATAACGAAGTTACAGGCACTTTTATATTTGGCAGTCGAGGGGTCATTTTGACATGAAATTTTCGGGGTTTTTCGCAGGTTTTCGTCCGGAATGGTATTTTTGGTTTTTGGGGCAGGGTTCAGGCTGCATTTGAATCTAAAATTCAAGTCTCTAGCCTCCGTAGTTTTGGAGATGGAGTCTTTTGAAAAAGTGCAAGTTTGACCTCTCTAGCTGCTCAAATAACGAAGTTACAGGCACTTTTATATTTGGCAGTCGAGGGGTCATTTTGACATGAAATTTTCGGGGTTTTTCGCAGGTTTTCGTCCGGAATGGTATTTTGGTTTTTGGGGCAGGGTTCAGGCTGCATTTGAAGCTAAAATTCAAGCCTCTAGCCTCCGGGGTTTTGGAGAAAGAGCCTTTTGAAAAAGTGCAAGTTTGACCCCTCTAGCTGCTCAAATAACGAAGTTACAGGCACTTTTATGTTTAGCAGTCGAGGGGTCACTTTGCCATGAAATTTTCGGGGTTTTTCGCAGGTTTTCGTCCGGAATGGTATTTTGGTTTTTGGGGCAGGGTTCAGGCTGCACTTGAAGCTAAAATTCACGTCTCTAGCCTCCGTAGTTTTGGAGATGGAGCCTTTTGAAAAAGTGCAAGTTTGACCCCTCTAGCTGCTCAAATAGCGAACTTACAGGCACTTTTATATTTGGCAGTCGACGGGTCACTTTGCCATGAAATTTTCGGGGTTTTTCGCAGGTTTTCGTCCGGAATGGTATTTTTGGTTTTTGGGGCAGGGTTCAGGCTGCATTTGAAGTTAAAATTCAAGTCTCTAGCCTCCGTAGTTTTGGAGATGGAGTCTTTTGAAAAAGTGCAAGTTTGACCCCTCTAGCTGCTCAAATAACGAAGTTACAGGCACTTTTATATTTGGCAGTCGAGGGGTCACTTTGCCATGAAATTTTCGGGATTTTTCCGAGGTTTTCGTCCGGAATGGTATTTTTGGTTTTTGGGGCAGGGTTCAGGCTGCATTTGAAGCTAAAATTCAAGCCTCTAGCCTCCGTAGTTTTGGAGAAGGAGCCTTTAAAAAGTGCAAGTTTGACCCCTCTAGCTGCTCAAATAACGAAGTTACCAGCACATCTATGTTTAGCAGTCGAGGGGTCACTTTGCCATGAAATTTTCGGGGTTTTTCGCAGGTTTTCGTCCGGAATGGTATTTTGGTTTTTGGGGCAGGGTTCAGGCTGCATTTGACGCTAAAATTCAAGCCTCTAGCCTCCGGGGTTTTGGAGAAGGAGCCTTTTGAAAAAGTGCAAGTTTGACCCCTCTTGCTGCTCAAATAACGAAGTTACAGGCACTTTTATGTTTAGCAGTCGAGGGGTCACTTTGCCATGAAATTTTCGGGGTTTTTCGCAGGTTTTCGTCCGGAATGGTATTTTTGGTTTTTGGGGCAGGGTTCAGGCTGCATTTGAAGCTAAAATTCAAGCCTCTAGCCTCCGGGGTTTTGGAGAAGGAGCCTTTTGAAAAAGTGCAAGTTTGACCCCCTCTAGCTGCTCAAATAACGAAGTTACAGGCACTTTTATATTTGGCAGTCGAGGGGTCACTTTGCCATGAAATTTTCGGGGTTTTTCGCAGGTTTTCGTCCGGAATGGTATTTTGGTTTTTGGGGCAGGGTTCAGGCTGTATTTGAAGCTAAAATTCAAGTCTCTAGCCTCCGTGGTTTTGGAGATGGAGCCTTTTGGGAAAGTGCAAGTTTGACCCCTCTAGCTGCTCAAATAACGAAGTTACAGGCACTTTTATATTTGGCAGTCGAGGGGTCACTTTGCCATGAAATTTTCGGGATTTTTCCGAGGTTTTCGTCCGGAATGGTATTTTTGGTTTTTGGGGCAGGGTTCAGGCTGCATTTGAAGCTAAAATTCAAGCCTCTAGCCTCCGTAGTTTTTGAGAAGGAGCCTTTAAAAAAGTGCAAGTTTGACCCCTCTAGCTGCTCAAATAACGAAGTTACCAGCACATCTATGTTTAGCAGTCGAGGGGTCACTTTGCCATGAAATTTTCGGGGTTTTTCGCAGGTTTTCGTCCGGAATGGTATTTTGGTTTTTGGGGCAGGGTTCAGGCTGCATTTGAAGCTAAAATTCAAGTCTCTAGCCTCCGTGGTTTTGGAGATGGAGCCTTTTGAAAAAGTGCAAGTTTGACCCCTCTAGCTGCTCAAATAACGAAATTACAGGCACTTTTATATTTGGCAGTCGAGGGGTCACTTTGCCATGAAATTTTCGGGATTTTTCGCAGGTTTTCGTCCGGAATGGTATTTTTGGTTTTTGGGGCAGGGTTCAGGCTGCATTTGAAGCTAAAATTCAACCCTATAGCCTCCGGGGTTTTGGAGAAGGAGCCTTTTGAAAAAGTGCAAGTTTGACCCCTCTAGCTGCTCAAATAACGAAGTTACAGGCACTTTTATATTTGGCAGTCGAGGGGTCATTTTGCCATGAAATTTTTCGGGGTTTTTCGCAGATTTTCGTCCGGAATGGTATTTTTGGTTTTTGGGGCAGGGTTCAGGCTGCATTTGAGGCTAAAATTCAAGCCTCTAGCCTCCGTGGTTTTGGAGATGGAGCCTTTTAAAAAAGGGCTAGTTTGACCCCTCTAGCTGCTCAAATAACGAAGTTACAGGCACTTTTATATTTGGCAGTCGACGGGTCACTTTGCCATGAAATTTTCGGGATTTTTCGCAGGTTTTCGTCCGGAATGGTATTTTGGTTTTTGGGGCAGGGTTCAGGCTGCATTTGAAGCTAAAATTCAAGTCTCTAGCCTCCGTGGTTTTGGAGATGGAGCCTTTTGAAAAAGTGCAAGTTTGACCCCTCTAGCTGCTCAAATAACGAAATTACAGGCACTTTTATATTTGGCAGTCGAGGGGTCACTTTGCCATGAAATTTTCGGGATTTTTCGCAAGTTTTCGTCCGGAATGGTATTTTTGGTTTTTGGGGCAGTGTTCAGGCTGCATTTGAAGCTAAAATTCAAGTCTCTAGCCTCCGTAGTTTTGGAGATGGAGTCTTTTGGAAAAGTGCAAGTTTGACCCCTCTAGCTGCTCAAATAACGAAGTTACAGGCACTTTTATATTTGGTAGTCGAGGGGTCACTTTGCCTTGAAATTTTTGGGGTTTTTCGCAGGTTTTCATCCGGAACAGTATTTTTGGTTTTTGGGGCAGGGTTCAGGCTGCACTTGAGGCTAAAATTCAAGCCTCTAGCCTCCGGGGTTTTGGAGAAGGAGCCTTTTGAAAAAGTGCAAGTTTGACTCCTCTAGCTGCTCAAATAGCGAACTTACAGGCACTTTTATATTTGGCAGTCGACGGGTCACTTTGCCATGAAATTTTCGGGGTTTTTCGCAAATTTTCGTCCGGAATGGTATTTTTGGTTTTTGGGGCAGGGTTCAGGCTGCATTTGAAGCTAAAATTCAAGTCTCTAGCCTCCGTATTTTTGGAGATGGAGTCTTTTGAAAAAGTGCAAGTTTGACCCCTCTAGCTGCTCAAATAACGAAGTTACAGGCACTTTTATATTTGGCAGTCGAGGGGTCACTTTGCCATGAAATTTTCGGGGTTTTTCGCAGGTTTTCGTCCG
Source organism: Chloromyia formosa (assembly GCA_964017055.1). Taxonomy (NCBI): domain Eukaryota; kingdom Metazoa; phylum Arthropoda; class Insecta; order Diptera; family Stratiomyidae; genus Chloromyia; species Chloromyia formosa. Next base: position 28,846,030 of record OZ024813.1, on the reverse strand, counting down.
GAATGGTATTTTTGGTTTTTGGGGCAGGGTTCAGGCTGCATTTGAAGCTAAAATTCAAGCCTCTAGCCTCCGGGGTTTTGGAGAAGGAGCCTTTTGAAAAAGTGCAAGTTTGACCCCTCTAGCTGCTCAAATAACGAAGTTACAGGCACTTTTATATTTGGCAGTCGAGGGGTCACTTTGCCATGAAATTTTCGGGGTTTTTCGCAGGTTTTCGTCTGGAATGGTATTTTTGGTTTTTGGGGCAGGGTTCAGGCTGCATTTGAGGCTAAAATTCAAGTCTCTAGCCTCCGTGGTTTTGGAGATTGAGCCTTTTAAAAAAGGGCAAGTTTGACCCCTCTAGCTGCTCAAATAACGAAGTTACAGGCACTTTTATATTTGGTAGTCGAGGGGTCACTTTGCCATGAAATTTTCGGGGTTTTTCGCAGGTTTTCGTCCGGAATGGTATTTTTGGTTTTTGTGGCAGGGTTCAGGCTGCATTTGAAGCTAAAATTCAAGTCTATAGCCTCCGTAGTTTTGGATGGAGTCTTTTGAAAAAGTGCAAGTTCGACCCCTCTAGCTGCTCAAATAACGAAGTTACAGGCACTTTTATGTTTAGCAGTCGAGGGGTCACTTTGCCATGAAATTTTCGGGGTTTTTCGCAGGTTTTCGTCCGGAATGGTATTTTGGTTTTTGGGGCAGGGTTCAGGCTGCATTTGAAGCTAAAATTCAAGCCTCTAGCCTCCGGGGTTTTGGAGAAGGAGCCTTTTAAAAAAGTGCAAGTTTGACCCCTCTAGCTGCTCAAATAACGAAGTTACAGGCACTTTTATATTTGGCAGTCGAGGGGTCACTTTGCCATGAAATTTTCGGGGTTTTCGCAGGTTTTCGTCCGGAATGGTGTTTTTGGTTTTTGGGGCAGGGTTCAGGGTTCAGGCTGCATTTGAAGCTAAAATTCAAGTCTCTAGCCTCCGTGGTTTTGGAGATGGAGCCTTTTGAAAAAGTGCAAGTTTGACCCCTCTAGCTGCTCAAATAACGAAGTTACAGGCACTTTTATGTTTAGCAGTCGAGGGGTCACTTTGCCATGAAATTTTCGGGGTTTTTCGCAGGTTTTCGTCCGGAATTGTATTTTTGGTTTTTGGGGCAGGGTTCAGGCTGCATTTGAAGCTAAAATTCAACCCTCTAGCCTCCGGGGTTTTGGAGAAAGAGCCTTTTGAAAAAGTGCAAGTTTGACCCCTCTAGCTGCTCAAATAACGAAGTTACAGGCACTTTTATATTTGGCAGTCGAGGGGTCACTTTGCCATGAAATTTTCGGGGTTTTTCGCAGGTTTTCGTCCGGAATGGTATTTTGGTTTTTGGGGCAGGGTTCAGGCGGCATTTGAAGCTAAAATTCAAGTCTCTAGCCTCCGTAGTTTTGGAGATGGAGTCTTTTGAAAAAGTGCAAGTTTGACCCCTCTAGCTGCTCAAATAACGAAGTTACAGGCACTTTTATGTTTAGCAGTCGAGGGGTCACTTTGCCATGAAATTTTCGGGGTTTTTCGCAGGTTTTCGTCCGGAATGGTATTTTTGGTTTTTGGGGCAGGGTTCAGGCTCCATTTGAAGCTAAAATTCAAGTCTCTAGCCTCCGGGGTTTTGGAGAAGGAGCCTTTTGAAAAAGTGCAAGTTTGACCCCTCTAGCTGCTCAAATAACGAAGTTACAAGCACTTTTATATTTGGCAGTCGAGGGGTCACTTTGCCATGAAATTTTCGGGATTTTTCGCAGGTTTTCGTCCGGAATGGTATTTTTGGTTTTTGGGGCAGGGTTCAGGCTGCATTTGAAGCTAAAATTCAAGCCTCTAGCCTCCGGGGTTTTGGAGAAGGAGCCTTTTGAAAAAGTGCAAGTTTGACCCCTCTAGCTGCTCAAATAACGAAGTTACAGGCACTTTTATATTTGGCAGTCGAGGGGTCACTTTGCCATGAAATTTTTGGGGTTTTTTGCAGGTTTTCGTCCGGAATGGTATTTTTGGTTTTTGGGGCAGGGTTCAGGCTGCATTTGAAGCTAAAATTCAAGCCTCTAGCCTCCGGGGTTTTGGAGAAGGAGCCTTTTGAAAAAGTGCAAGTTTGACCCCTCTAGCTGCTCAAATAACGAAGTTACAGGCACTTTTATATTTGGCAGTCGAGGGGTCACTTTGCCATGAAATTTTCGGGGTTTTTCGCAGGTTTTCGTCCGGAATGGTATTTTTGGTTTTTGGGGCAGGGTTCAGGCTGCATTTGAAGCTAAAATTCAAGCCTCTAGCCTCCGGGGTTTTGGAGAAGGAGCCTTTTAAAAAAGTGCAAGTTTGACCCCTCTAGCTGCTCAAATAACGAAGTTACAGGCACTTTTATGTTTAGCAGTCGAGGGGTCACTTTGCCATGAAATTTTCGGGGTTTTTCGCAGGTTTTCGTCCGGAATGGTATTTTGGTTTTTGGGGCAGGGTTCAGGCTGCATTTGAAGCTAAAATTCAAGCCTCTAGCCTCCGGGGTTTTGGAGAAGGAGCCTTTTAAAAAAGTGCAAGTTTGACCCCTCTAGCTGCTCAAATAACGAAGTTACAGTCACTTTTATATTTGGCAGTCGAGGGGTCACTTTGCCATGAAATTTTCGGGGTTTTTCGCAGGTTTTCGTCCGGAATGGTGTTTTTGGTTTTTGGGGCAGGGTTCAGGGTTCAGGCTGCATTTGAAGCTAAAATTCAAGTCTCTAGCCTCCGTGGTTTTCGAGATGGAGCCTTTTGAAAAAGTGCAAGTTTGACCCCTCTAGCTGCTCAAATAACGAAGTTACAGGCACTTTTATGTTTAGCAGTCGAGGGGTCACTTTGCCATGAAATTTTCGGGGTTTTTCGCAGGTTTTCGTCCGGAATGGTATTTTGGTTTTTGGGGCAGGGCTCAGGCTGCATTTGAAGCTAAAATTCAAGCCTCTAGCCTCCGGGGTTTTGGAGAAGGAGCCTTTTGAAAAAGTGCAAGTTTGACCCCTCTAGCTGCTCAAATAACGAAGTTACAGGCACTTTTATATTTGGCAGTCGAGGGGTCACTTTGCCATGAGATTTTCGGGGTTTTTCGCAGGTTTTCGTTCGGAATGGTATTTTGGTTTTTGGGGCAGGGTTCAGGCTGAATTTGAAGCTAAAATTCAAGCCTCTAGCCTCCGGGGTTTTGGAGAAGGAGCTTTTTGAAAAAGTGCAAGTTTGACCCCTCTAGCTGCTCAAATAACGAAGTTACAGGCACTTTTATATTTGGTAGTCGAGGGGTCACTTTGCCATGAAATTTTTGGGGTTTTTCGCAGGTTTTCGTCCGAAATGGTATTTTTGGTTTTTGGGGCAAGGTTCAGGCTGCATTTGAGGCTAAAATTCAAGTCTCTGGCCTCCGTGGTTTTGGAGATGGAGCCTTTTGAAAAAGTGCAAGTTTGACCCCTCTAGCTGCTCAAATAACGAAGTTACAAGCACTTTTATATTTGGTAGTCGAGGGGTCACTTTGCCATGGTTTTTCGCAAGTTTTCGTCCGGTATGTTATTTTTGGTTTTTGGGGCAGGGTTCAGGCTGCATTTGAGGCTAAAATTCAAGTCTCTGGCCTCCGTGGTTTTGGAGATGGAGCCTTTTGAAAAAGTGCAAGTTTGACCCTCAAATAACGAAGTTACAGGCACTTTTATATTTGGTAGTCGAGGGGTCACTTTGCCATGAAATTTTCGGGGTTTTTCGCAGTTTTTCGTCCGGTATGTTATTTTTGGTTTTTGGGGCAGGGTTCAGGCTGCATTTGAAGCGAAAATTCAAGTCTCTAGCCTCCGTGGTTTTGGAGATGGAGCCTTTTGAAAAAGTGCAAGTTTGACCCCTCTAGCTGCTCAAATAACGAAGTTACAGGCACTTTTATGTTTAGCAGTCGAGGGGTCACTTTGCCATGAAATTTTCGGGGTTTTTCGTCCGGAATGGTATTTTGGTTTTTGGGGCAGGGTTCAGGCTGCATTTGAAGCTAAAATTCAAGCCTCTAGCCTCCGGGGTTTTGGAGAAGGAGCCTTTTGAAAAAGTGCAAGTTTGACCCCTCTAGCTGCTCAAATAACGAAGTTACAGGCACTTTTATATTTGGCAGTCGAGGGGTCATTTTGACATGAAATTTTCGGGGTTTTTCGCAGGTTTTCGTCCGGAATGGTATTTTTGGTTTTTGGGGCAGGGTTCAGGCTGCATTTGAATCTAAAATTCAAGTCTCTAGCCTCCGTAGTTTTGGAGATGGAGTCTTTTGAAAAAGTGCAAGTTTGACCTCTCTAGCTGCTCAAATAACGAAGTTACAGGCACTTTTATATTTGGCAGTCGACGGGTCATTTTGACATGAAATTTTCGGGGTTTTTCGCAGGTTTTCGTCCGGAATGGTATTTTGGTTTTTGGGGCAGGGTTCAGGCTGCATTTGAAGCTAAAATTCAAGCCTCTAGCCTCCGGGGTTTTGGAGAAAGAGCCTTTTGAAAAAGTGCAAGTTTGACCCCTCTAGCTGCTCAAATAACGAAGTTACAGGCACTTTTATGTTTAGCAGTCGAGGGGTCACTTTGCCATGAAATTTTCGGGGTTTTTCGTCCGGAATGGTATTTTGGTTTTTGGGGCAGGGTTCAGGCTGCATTTGAAGCTAAAATTCAAGCCTCTAGCCTCCGGGGTTTTGGAGAAGGAGCCTTTTGAAAAAGTGCAAGTTTGACCCCTCTAGCTGCTCAAATAACGAAGTTACAGGCACTTTTATATTTGGCAGTCGAGGGGTCATTTTGACATGAAATTTTCGGGGTTTTTCGCAGGTTTTCGTCCGGAATGGTATTTTTGGTTTTTGGGGCAGGGTTCAGGCTGCATTTGAATCTAAAATTCAAGTCTCTAGCCTCCGTAGTTTTGGAGATGGAGTCTTTTGAAAAAGTGCAAGTTTGACCTCTCTAGCTGCTCAAATAACGAAGTTACAGGCACTTTTATATTTGGCAGTCGAGGGGTCATTTTGACATGAAATTTTCGGGGTTTTTCGCAGGTTTTCGTCCGGAATGGTATTTTGGTTTTTGGGGCAGGGTTCAGGCTGCATTTGAAGCTAAAATTCAAGCCTCTAGCCTCCGGGTTTTGGAGAAAGAGCCTTTTGAAAAAGTGCAAGTTTGACCCCTCTAGCTGCTCAAATAACGAAGTTACAGGCACTTTTATGTTTAGCAGTCGAGGGGTCACTTTGCCATGAAATTTTCGGGGTTTTTCGCAGGTTTTCGTCCGGAATGGTATTTTGGTTTTTGGGGCAGGGTTCAGGCTGCACTTGAAGCTAAAATTCACGTCTCTAGCCTCCGTAGTTTTGGAGATGGAGCCTTTTGAAAAAGTGCAAGTTTGACCCCTCTAGCTGCTCAAATAGCGAACTTACAGGCACTTTTATATTTGGCAGTCGACGGGTCACTTTGCCATGAAATTTTCGGGGTTTTTCGCAGGTTTTCGTCCGGAATGGTATTTTTGGTTTTTGGGGCAGGGTTCAGGCTGCATTTGAAGTTAAAATTCAAGTCTCTAGCCTCCGTAGTTTTGGAGATGGAGTCTTTTGAAAAAGTGCAAGTTTGACCCCTCTAGCTGCTCAAATAACGAAGTTACAGGCACTTTTATATTTGGCAGTCGAGGGGTCACTTTGCCATGAAATTTTCGGGATTTTTCCGAGGTTTTCGTCCGGAATGGTATTTTTGGTTTTTGGGGCAGGGTTCAGGCTGCATTTGAAGCTAAAATTCAAGCCTCTAGCCTCCGTAGTTTTGGAGAAGGAGCCTTTAAAAAAGTGCAAGTTTGACCCCTCTAGCTGCTCAAATAACGAAGTTACCAGCACATCTATGTTTAGCAGTCGAGGGGTCACTTTGCCATGAAATTTTCGGGGTTTTTCGCAGGTTTTCGTCCGGAATGGTATTTTGGTTTTTGGGGCAGGGTTCAGGCTGCATTTGAAGCTAAAATTCAAGCCTCTAGCCTCCGGGGTTTTGGAGAAGGAGCCTTTTGAAAAAGTGCAAGTTTGACCCCTCTTGCTGCTCAAATAACGAAGTTACAGGCACTTTTATGTTTAGCAGTCGAGGGGTCACTTTGCCATGAAATTTTCGGGGTTTTTCGCAGGTTTTCGTCCGGAATGGTATTTTTGGTTTTTGGGGCAGGGTTCAGGCTGCATTTGAAGCTAAAATTCAAGCCTCTAGCCTCCGGGGTTTTGGAGAAGGAGCCTTTTGAAAAAGTGCAAGTTTGACCCCTCTAGCTGCTCAAATAACGAAGTTACAGGCACTTTTATATTTGGCAGTCGAGGGGTCACTTTGCCATGAAATTTTCGGGGTTTTTCGCAGGTTTTCGTCCGGAATGGTATTTTGGTTTTTGGGGCAGGGTTCAGGCTGTATTTGAAGCTAAAATTCAAGTCTCTAGCCTCCGTGGTTTTGGAGATGGAGCCTTTTGGGAAAGTGCAAGTTTGACCCCTCTAGCTGCTCAAATAACGAAGTTACAGGCACTTTTATATTTGGCAGTCGAGGGGTCACTTTGCCATGAAATTTTCGGGATTTTTCCGAGGTTTTCGTCCGGAATGGTATTTTTGGTTTTTGGGGCAGGGTTCAGGCTGCATTTGAAGCTAAAATTCAAGCCTCTAGCCTCCGTAGTTTTTGAGAAGGAGCCTTTAAAAAAGTGCAAGTTTGACCCCTCTAGCTGCTCAAATAACGAAGTTACCAGCACATCTATGTTTAGCAGTCGAGGGGTCACTTTGCCATGAAATTTTCGGGGTTTTTCGCAGGTTTTCGTCCGGAATGGTATTTTGGTTTTTGGGGCAGGGTTCAGGCTGCATTTGAAGCTAAAATTCAAGTCTCTAGCCTCCGTGGTTTTGGAGATGGAGCCTTTTGAAAAAGTGCAAGTTTGACCCCTCTAGCTGCTCAAATAACGAAATTACAGGCACTTTTATATTTGGCAGTCGAGGGGTCACTTTGCCATGAAATTTTCGGGATTTTTCGCAGGTTTTCGTCCGGAATGGTATTTTTGGTTTTTGGGGCAGGGTTCAGGCTGCATTTGAAGCTAAAATTCAACCCTATAGCCTCCGGGGTTTTGGAGAAGGAGCCTTTTGAAAAAGTGCAAGTTTGACCCCTCTAGCTGCTCAAATAACGAAGTTACAGGCACTTTTATATTTGGCAGTCGAGGGGTCATTTTGCCATGAAATTTTTCGGGGTTTTTCGCAGATTTTCGTCCGGAATGGTATTTTTGGTTTTTGGGGCAGGGTTCAGGCTGCATTTGAGGCTAAAATTCAAGCCTCTAGCCTCCGTGGTTTTGGAGATGGAGCCTTTTAAAAAAGGGCTAGTTTGACCCCTCTAGCTGCTCAAATAACGAAGTTACAGGCACTTTTATATTTGGCAGTCGACGGGTCACTTTGCCATGAAATTTTCGGGATTTTTCGCAGGTTTTCGTCCGGAATGGTATTTTGGTTTTTGGGGCAGGGTTCAGGCTGCATTTGAAGCTAAAATTCAAGTCTCTAGCCTCCGTGGTTTTGGAGATGGAGCCTTTTGAAAAAGTGCAAGTTTGACCCCTCTAGCTGCTCAAATAACGAAATTACAGGCACTTTTATATTTGGCAGTCGAGGGGTCACTTTGCCATGAAATTTTCGGGATTTTTCGCAAGTTTTCGTCCGGAATGGTATTTTTGGTTTTTGGGGCAGTGTTCAGGCTGCATTTGAAGCTAAAATTCAAGTCTCTAGCCTCCGTAGTTTTGGAGATGGAGTCTTTTGGAAAAGTGCAAGTTTGACCCCTCTAGCTGCTCAAATAACGAAGTTACAGGCACTTTTATATTTGGTAGTCGAGGGGTCACTTTGCCTTGAAATTTTTGGGGTTTTTCGCAGGTTTTCATCCGGAACAGTATTTTTGGTTTTTGGGGCAGGGTTCAGGCTGCACTTGAGGCTAAAATTCAAGCCTCTAGCCTCCGGGGTTTTGGAGAAGGAGCCTTTTGAAAAAGTGCAAGTTTGACTCCTCTAGCTGCTCAAATAGCGAACTTACAGGCACTTTTATATTTGGCAGTCGACGGGTCACTTTGCCATGAAATTTTCGGGGTTTTTCGCAAATTTTCGTCCGGAATGGTATTTTTGGTTTTTGGGGCAGGGTTCAGGCTGCATTTGAAGCTAAAATTCAAGTCTCTAGCCTCCGTATTTTTGGAGATGGAGTCTTTTGAAAAAGTGCAAGTTTGACCCCTCTAGCTGCTCAAATAACGAAGTTACAGGCACTTTTATATTTGGCAGTCGAGGGGTCACTTTGCCATGAAATTTTCGGGGTTTTTCGCAGGTTTTCGTCCGGAATGGTATTTTTGGTTTTTGGGGCAGGGTTCAGGCTGCATTTGAAGCTAAAATTCAAGCCTCTAGCCTCCGGGGTTTTGGAGAAGGAGCCTTTTGAAAAAGTGCAAGTTTGACCCCTCTAGCTGCTCAAATAACGAAGTTACAGGCACTTTTATATTTGGCAGTCGAGGGGTCACTTTGCCATGAAATTTTCGGGGTTTTTCGCAGGTTTTCGTCTGGAATGGTATTTTTGGTTTTTGGGGCAGGGTTCAGGCTGCATTTGAGGCTAAAATTCAAGTCTCTAGCCTCCGTGGTTTTGGAGATTGAGCCTTTTAAAAAAGGGCAAGTTTGACCCCTCTAGCTGCTCAAATAACGAAGTTACAGGCACTTTTATATTTGGTAGTCGAGGGGTCACTTTGCCATGAAATTTTCGGGGTTTTTCGCAGGTTTTCGTCCGGAATGGTATTTTTGGTTTTTGTGGCAGGGTTCAGGCTGCATTTGAAGCTAAAATTCAAGTCTATAGCCTCCGTAGTTTTGGATGGAGTCTTTTGAAAAAGTGCAAGTTCGACCCCTCTAGCTGCTCAAATAACGAAGTTACAGGCACTTTTATGTTTAGCAGTCGAGGGGTCACTTTGCCATGAAATTTTCGGGGTTTTTCGCAGGTTTTCGTCCGGAATGGTATTTTGGTTTTTGGGGCAGGGTTCAGGCTGCATTTGAAGCTAAAATTCAAGCCTCTAGCCTCCGGGGTTTTGGAGAAGGAGCCTTTTAAAAAAGTGCAAGTTTGACCCCTCTAGCTGCTCAAATAACGAAGTTACAGGCACTTTTATATTTGGCAGTCGAGGGGTCACTTTGCCATGAAATTTTCGGGGTTTTCGCAGGTTTTCGTCCGGAATGGTGTTTTTGGTTTTTGGGGCAGGGTTCAGGGTTCAGGCTGCATTTGAAGCTAAAATTCAAGTCTCTAGCCTCCGTGGTTTTGGAGATGGAGCCTTTTGAAAAAGTGCAAGTTTGACCCCTCTAGCTGCTCAAATAACGAAGTTACAGGCACTTTTATGTTTAGCAGTCGAGGGGTCACTTTGCCATGAAATTTTCGGGGTTTTTCGCAGGTTTTCGTCCGGAATGGTATTTTGGTTTTTGGGGCAGGGTTCAGGCTGCATTTGAAGCTAAAATTCAAGCCTCTAGCCTCCGGGGTTTTGGAGAAGGAGCCTTTTGAAAAAGTGCAAGTTTGACCCCTCTAGCTGCTCAAATAACGAAGTTACAGGCACTTTTATATTTGGCAGTCGAGGGGTCACTTTGCCATGAAATTTTCGGGATTTTTCGCAGGTTTTCGTCCGGAATTGTATTTTTGGTTTTTGGGGCAGGGTTCAGGCTGCATTTGAAGCTAAAATTCAACCCTCTAGCCTCCGGGGTTTTGGAGAAAGAGCCTTTTGAAAAAGTGCAAGTTTGACCCCTCTAGCTGCTCAAATAACGAAGTTACAGGCACTTTTATATTTGGCAGTCGAGGGGTCACTTTGCCATGAAATTTTCGGGGTTTTTCGCAGGTTTTCGTCCGGAATGGTATTTTGGTTTTTGGGGCAGGGTTCAGGCGGCATTTGAAGCTAAAATTCAAGTCTCTAGCCTCCGTAGTTTTGGAGATGGAGTCTTTTGAAAAAGTGCAAGTTTGACCCCTCTAGCTGCTCAAATAACGAAGTTACAGGCACTTTTATGTTTAGCAGTCGAGGGGTCACTTTGCCATGAAATTTTCGGGGTTTTTCGCAGGTTTTCGTCCGGAATGGTATTTTTGGTTTTTGGGGCAGGGTTCAGGCTCCATTTGAAGCTAAAATTCAAGTCTCTAGCCTCCGGGGTTTTGGAGAAGGAGCCTTTTGAAAAAGTGCAAGTTTGACCCCTCTAGCTGCTCAAATAACGAAGTTACAAGCACTTTTATATTTGGCAGTCGAGGGGTCACTTTGCCATGAAATTTTCGGGATTTTTCGCAGGTTTTCGTCCGGAATGGTATTTTTGGTTTTTGGGGCAGGGTTCAGGCTGCATTTGAAGCTAAAATTCAAGCCTCTAGCCTCCGGGGTTTTGGAGAAGGAGCCTTTTGAAAAAGTGCAAGTTTGACCCCTCTAGCTGCTCAAATAACGAAGTTACAGGCACTTTTATATTTGGCAGTCGAGGGGTCACTTTGCCATGAAATTTTTGGGGTTTTTTGCAGGTTTTCGTCCGGAATGGTATTTTTGGTTTTTGGGGCAGGGTTCAGGCTGCATTTGAAGCTAAAATTCAAGCCTCTAGCCTCCGGGGTTTTGGAGAAGGAGCCTTTTGAAAAAGTGCAAGTTTGACCCCTCTAGCTGCTCAAATAACGAAGTTACAGGCACTTTTATATTTGGCAGTCGAGGGGTCACTTTGCCATGAAATTTTCGGGGTTTTTCGCAGGTTTTCGTCCGGAATGGTATTTTTGGTTTTTGGGGCAGGGTTCAGGCTGCATTTGAAGCTAAAATTCAAGCCTCTAGCCTCCGGGGTTTTGGAGAAGGAGCCTTTTAAAAAAGTGCAAGTTTGACCCCTCTAGCTGCTCAAATAACGAAGTTACAGGCACTTTTATGTTTAGCAGTCGAGGGGTCACTTTGCCATGAAATTTTCGGGGTTTTTCGCAGGTTTTCGTCCGGAATGGTATTTTGGTTTTTGGGGCAGGGTTCAGGCTGCATTTGAAGCTAAAATTCAAGCCTCTAGCCTCCGGGGTTTTGGAGAAGGAGCCTTTTAAAAAAGTGCAAGTTTGACCCCTCTAGCTGCTCAAATAACGAAGTTACAGTCACTTTTATATTTGGCAGTCGAGGGGTCACTTTGCCATGAAATTTTCGGGGTTTTTCGCAGGTTTTCGTCCGGAATGGTGTTTTTGGTTTTTGGGGCAGGGTTCAGGGTTCAGGCTGCATTTGAAGCTAAAATTCAAGTCTCTAGCCTCCGTGGTTTTCGAGATGGAGCCTTTTGAAAAAGTGCAAGTTTGACCCCTCTAGCTGCTCAAATAACGAAGTTACAGGCACTTTTATGTTTAGCAGTCGAGGGGTCACTTTGCCATGAAATTTTCGGGGTTTTTCGCAGGTTTTCGTCCGGAATGGTATTTTGGTTTTTGGGGCAGGGCTCAGGCTGCATTTGAAGCTAAAATTCAAGCCTCTAGCCTCCGGGGTTTTGGAGAAGGAGCCTTTTGAAAAAGTGCAAGTTTGACCCCTCTAGCTGCTCAAATAACGAAGTTACAGGCACTTTTATATTTGGCAGTCGAGGGGTCACTTTGCCATGAAATTTTCGGGATTTTTCGCAGGTTTTCGTCCGGAATGGTATTTTTGGTTTTTGGGGCAGGGTTCAGGCTGCATTTGAAGCTAAAATTCAACCCTCTAGCCTCCGGGGTTTTGGAGAAGGAGCCTTTTGAAAAAGTGCAAGTTTGACCCCTCTAGCTGCTCAAATAACGAAGTTACAGGCACTTTTATATTTGGCAGTCGAGGGGTCACTTTGCCATGAAATTTTCGGGGTTTTTCGCAGGTTTTCGTCCGGAATGGTATTTTTGGTTTTTGGGGCAGGGTTCAGGCTGCATTTGAAGCTAAAATTCAAGTCTCTAGCCTCCGTAGTTTTGGAGATGGAGTCTTTTGAAAAAGTGCAAGTTTGACCCCTCTAGCTGCTCAAATAACGAAATTACAGGCACTTTTATATTTGGCAGTCGAGGGGTCACTTTGCCATGAAATTTTCGGGGTTTTTCGCAGGTTTTCGTCCGGAATGGTATTTTTGGTCTTTGGGGCAGGGTTCAGGCTGCATTTGAAGCTAAAATTCAAGTCTCTAGCCTCCGTGGTTTTGGAGATGGAGCCTTCTGGGAAAGTGCAAGTTTGACCCCTCTAGCTGCTAAAATAACGAAGTTACAGGCACTTTTATATTCGGCAGTCGAGGGGTCACTTTGCCATGAAATTTTCGGGGTTTTTCGCAGGTTTTCGTCCGGAATGGTATTTTTGGTTTTTGGGGCAGGGTTCAGGCTGCATTTGAAGCGAAAATTCAAGTCTCTAGCCTCCGTGGTTTTGGAGATGGAGCCTTTTGAAAAAGTGCAAATTTGACCCCTCTAGCTGCTCAAATAACGAAGTTACAGGCACTTTTATATTCGGCAGTCGAGGGGTCACTTTGCCATGAAATTTTCGGGGTTTTTCGCAGGTTTTCGTCCGGAATGGTGTTTTTGGTTTTTGGGGCAGGGTTCAGGCTGCATTTGAAGCTAAAATTCAAGCCTCTAGCCTCCGGGGTTTTGGAGAAGGAGCCTTTTGAAAAAGTGCAAGTTTGACCCCTCTAGCTGCTCAAATAACGAAGTTACGGGCACTTTTATATTTGGCAGTCGAGGGGTCACTTTGCCATGAGATTTTCGGGGTTTTTCGCAGGTTTTCGTTCGGAATGGTATTTTGGTTTTTGGGGCAGGGTTCAGGCTGCATTTGAAGCTAAAATTCAAGTCTCTAGCCTCCGGGGTTTTGCAGAAGGAGCTTTTTGAAAAAGTGCAAGTTTGACCCCTCTAGCTGCTCAAATAACGAAGTTACAGGCACTTTTATATTCGGCAGTCGAGGGGTCACTTTGCCATGAAATTTTTGGGGTTTTTCGCAGGTTTTCGTCCAAAATGGTATTTTTGGTTTTTGGGGCAGGGTTCAGGCTGCATTTGAGGCTAAAATTCAAGTCTCTGGCCTCCGTGGTTTTGGAGATGGAGCCTTTTGAAAAAGTGCAAGTTTGACCCCTCTAGCTGCTCAAATAACGAAGTTACGGGCACTTTTATATTTGGCAGTCGAGGGGTCACTTTGCCATGAGATTTTCGGGGTTTTTCGCAGGTTTTCGTTCGGAATGGTATTTTGGTTTTTGGGGCAGGGTTCAGGCTGCATTTGAAGCTAAAATTCAAGTCTCTAGCCTCCGTAGTTTTGGAGATGGAGCCTTTTGAAAAAGTGCAAGTTTGACCCCTCTAGCTGCTCAAATAGCGAACTTACAGGCACTTTTATATTTGGCAGTCGACGGGTCACTTTGCCATGAAATTTTCGGGGTTTTTCGCAAGTTTTCGTCCGGAATGGTATTTTTGGTTTTTGGGGCAGGGTTCAGGCTGCATTTGAGGCTAAAATTCAAGTCTCTGGCCTCCGTGGTTTTGGAGATGGAGCCTTTTGAAAAAGTGCAAGTTTGACCCCTCTAGCTGCTCAAATAACGAAGTTACAGGCACTTTTATATTTGGCAGTCGAGGGGTCACTTTGCCATGAAATTTTCGGGGTTTTTCGCAGGTTTTCGTCCGGAATGGTATTTTTGGTTTTTGGGGCAGGGTTCAGGCTGCATTTGAAGCTAAAATTCAAGCCTCTAGCCTCCGGGGTTTTGGAGAAGGAGCCTTTTGAAAAAGTGCAAGTTTGACCCCTCTAGCTGCTCAAATAACGAAGTTACAGGCACTTTTATATTTGGCAGTCGAGGGGTCACTTTGCCATGAAATTTTCGGGATTTTTCGCAGGTTTTCGTCCGGAATGGTATTTTTGGTTTTTGGGGCAGGGTTCAGGCTGCATTTGAAGCTAAAATTCAAGCCTCTAGCCTCCGGGGTTTTGGAGAAGGAGCCTTTTGAAAAAGTGCAAGTTTGACCCCTCTAGCTGCTCAAATAACGAAGTTACAGGCACTTTTATATTTGGCAGTCGAGGGGTCACTTTGCCATGAAATTTTTGGGGTTTTTCGCAGGTTTTCGTCCGGAATGGTATTTTTGGTTTTTGGGGCAGGGTTCAGGCTGCATTTGAAGCTAAAATTCAAGCCTCTAGCCTCCGGGGTTTTGGAGAAGGAGCCTTTTGAAAAAGTGCAAGTTTGACCCCTCTAGCTGCTCAAATAACGAAGTTACAGGCACTTTTATATTTGGCAGTCGAGGGGTCACTTTGCCATGAAATTTTCGGGGTTTTTCGCAGGTTTTCGTCCGGAATGGTATTTTTGGTTTTTGGGGCAGGGTTCAGGCTGCATTTGAAGCTAAAATTCAAGCCTCTAGCCTCCGGGGTTTTGGAGAAGGAGCCTTTTGAAAAAGTGCAAGTTTGACTCCTCTAGCTGCTCAAATAGCGAACTTACAGGCACTTTTATATTTGGCAGTCGACGGGTCACTTTGCCATGAAATTTTCGGGGTTTTTCGCAAGTTTTCGTTCGGAATGGTATTTTTGGTTTTTGGGGCAGGGTTCAGGCTGCATTTGAAGCTAAAATTCAAGTCTCTAGCCTCCGTAGTTTTGGAGATGGAGTCTTTTGAAAAAGTGCAAGTTTGACCCCTCTAGCTGCTCAAATAACGAAGTTACAGGCACTTTTATATTTGGTAGTCGAGGGGTCACTTTGCCATGAAATTTTTGGGGTTTTTCGCAGGTTTTCGTCCGGAACAGTACTTTTGGTTTTTGGGGCAGGGTTCAGGCTGCATTTGAGGCTAAAATTCAAGTCTCTGGCCTCCGTGGTTTTGGAGATGGAGCCTTTTGAAAAAGTGCAAGTTTGACCCCTCTAGCTGCTCAAATAACGAAGTTACAGGCACTTTTATGTTTAGCAGTCGAGGGGTCACTTTGCCATGAAATTTTCGGGGTTTTTCGCAGGTTTTCGTCCGGAATGGTATTTTGGTTTTTGGGGCAGGGTTCAGGCTGCATTTGAAGCTAAAATTCAAGCCTCTAGCCTCCGGGGTTTTGGAGAAGGAGCCTTTTAAAAAAGTGCAAGTTTGACCCCTCTAGCTGCTCAAATAACGAAGTTACAGGCACTTTTATGTTTAGCAGTCGAGGGGTCACTTTGCCATGAAATTTTCGGGGTTTTTCGCAGGTTTTCGTCCGGAATGGTATTTTGGTTTTTGGGGCAGGGCTCAGGCTGCATTTGAAGCTAAAATTCAAGCATCTAGCCTCCGGGGTTTTGGAGAAGGAGCCTTTTGAAAAAGTGCAAGTTTGACCCCTCTAGCTGCTCAAATAACGAAGTTACAGGCACTTTTATATTTGGCAGTCGAGGGGTCACTTTGCCATGAAATTTTCGGGGGTTTTCGCAGGTTTTCGTCCGGAATGGTATTTTTGGTCTTTGGGGCAGGGTTCAGGCTGCATTTGAAGCTAAAATTCAAGTCTCTAGCCTCCGTGGTTTTGGAGATGGAGCCTTCTGGGAAAGTGCAAGTTTGACCCCTCTAGCTGCTAAAATAACGAAGTTACAGGCACTTTTATATTCGGCAGTCGAGGGGTCACTTTGCCATGAAATTTTCGGGGTTTTTCGCAGGTTTTCGTCCGGAATGGTATTTTTGGTTTTTGGGGCAGGGTTCAGGCTGCATTTGAAGCGAAAATTCAAGTCTCTAGCCTCCGTGGTTTTGGAGATGGAGCCTTTTGAAAAAGTGCAAGTTTGACCCCTCTAGCTGCTCAAATAACGAAGTTACAGGCACTTTTATGTTTAGCAGTCGAGGGGTCACTTTGCCATGAAATTTTCGGGGTTTTTCGCAGGTTTTCGTCCGGAATGGTATTTTGGTTTTTGGGGCAGGGCTCAGGCTGCATTTGAAGCTAAAATTCAAGCCTCTAGCCTCCGGGGTTTTGGAGAAGGAGCCTTTTGAAAAAGTGCAAGTTTGACCCCTCTAGCTGCTCAAATAACGAAGTTACAGGCACTTTTATATTTGGCAGTCGAGGGGTCACTTTGCCATGAAATTTTCGGGGTTTTTCGCAGGTTTTCGTCCGGAATGGTATTTTTGGTCTTTGGGGCAGGGTTCAGGCTGCATTTGAAGCTAAAATTCAAGTCTCTAGCCTCCGTGGTTTTGGAGATGGAGCCTTCTGGGAAAGTGCAAGTTTGACCCCTCTAGCTGCTAAAATAACGAAGTTACAGGCACTTTTATATTCGGCAGTCGAGGGGTCACTTTGCCATGAAATTTTCGGGGTTTTTCGCAGGTTTTCGTCCGGAATGGTGTTTTTGGTTTTTGGGGCAGGGTTCAGGCTGCATTTGAAGCTAAAAATCAAGCCTCTAGCCTCCGGGGTTTTGGAGAAGGAGCCTTTTGAAAAAGTGCAAGTTTGACCCCTCTAGCTGCTCAAATAACGAAGTTACGGGCACTTTTATATTTGGCAGTCGAGGGGTCACTTTGCCATGAGATTTTCGGGGTTTTTCGCAGGTTTTCGTTCGGAATGGTATTTTGGTTTTTGGGGCAGGGTTCAGGCTGCATTTGAAGCTAAAATTCAAGTCTCTAGCCTCCGGGGTTTTGCAGAAGGAGCTTTTTGAAAAAGTGCAAGTTTGACCCCTCTAGCTGCTCAAATAACGAAGTTACAGGCACTTTTATATTTGGTAGTCGAGGGGTCACTTTGCCATGAAATTTTTGGGGTTTTTCGCAGGTTTTCGTCCGAAATGGTATTTTTGGTTTTTGGGGCAGGGTTCAGGCTGCATTTGAGGCTAAAATTCAAGTCTCTGGCCTCCGTGGTTTTGGAGATGGAGCCTTTTGAAAAAGTGCAAGTTTGACCCCTCTAGCTGCTCAAATAACGAAGTTACGGGCACTTTTATATTTGGCAGTCGAGGGGTCACTTTGCCATGAGATTTTCGGGGTTTTTCGCAGGTTTTCGTTCGGAATGGTATTTTGGTTTTTGGGGCAGGGTTCAGGCTGCATTTGAAGCTAAAATTCAAGTCTCTAGCCTCCGTAGTTTTGGAGATGGAGCCTTTTGAAAAAGTGCAAGTTTGACCCCTCTAGCTGCTCAAATAGCGAACTTACAGGCACTTTTATATTTGGCAGTCGACGGGTCACTTTGCCATGAAATTTTCGGGGTTTTTCGCAAGTTTTCGTCCGGAATGGTATTTTTGGTTTTTGGGGCAGGGTTCAGGCTGCATTTGAGGCTAAAATTCAAGTCTCTGGCCTCCGTGGTTTTGGAGATGGAGCCTTTTGAAAAAGTGCAAGTTTGACCCCTCTAGCTGCTCAAATAACGAAGTTACAGGCACTTTTATATTTGGCAGTCGAGGGGTCACTTTGCCATGAAATTTTCGGGGTTTTTCGCAGGTTTTCGTCCGGAATGGTATTTTTGGTTTTTGGGGCAGGGTTCAGGCTGCATTTGAAGCTAAAATTCAAGCCTCTAGCCTCCGGGGTTTTGGAGAAGGAGCCTTTTGAAAAAGTGCAAGTTTGACCCCTCTAGCTGCTCAAATAACGAAGTTACAGGCACTTTTATATTTGGCAGTCGAGGGGTCACTTTGCCATGAAATTTTCGGGATTTTTCGCAGGTTTTCGTCCGGAATGGTATTTTTGGTTTTTGGGGCAGGGTTCAGGCTGCATTTGAAGCTAAAATTCAAGCCTCTAGCCTCCGGGGTTTTGGAGAAGGAGCCTTTTGAAAAAGTGCAAGTTTGACCCCTCTAGCTGCTCAAATAACGAAGTTACAGGCACTTTTATATTTGGCAGTCGAGGGGTCACTTTGCCATGAAATTTTCGGGGTTTTTCGCAGGTTTTCGTCCGGAATGGTATTTTTGGTTTTTGGGGCAGGGTTCTGGCTGCATTTGAAGCTAAAATTCAAGCCTCTAGCCTCCGGGGTTTTGGAGAAGGAGCCTTTTGAAAAAGTGCAAGTTTGACCCCTCTAGCTGCTCAAATAACGAAGTTACAGGCACTTTTATATTTGGCAGTCGAGGGGTCACTTTGCCATGAAATTTTCGGGGTTTTTCGCAGGTTTTCGTCCGGAATGGTATTTTTGGTTTTTGGGGCAGGGTTCAGGCTGCATTTGAAGCTAAAATTCAAGCCTCTAGCCTCCGGGGTTTTGGAGAAGGAGCCTTTTGAAAAAGTGCAAGTTTGACTCCTCTAGCTGCTCAAATAGCGAACTTACAGGCACTTTTATATTTGGCAGTCGACGGGTCACTTTGCCATGAAATTTTCGGGGTTTTTCGCAAGTTTTCGTTCGGAATGGTATTTTTGGTTTTTGGGGCAGGGTTCAGGCTGCATTTGAAGCTAAAATTCAAGTCTCTAGCCTCCGTAGTTTTGGAGATGGAGTCTTTTGAAAAAGTGCAAGTTTGACCCCTCTAGCTGCTCAAATAACGAAGTTACAGGCACTTTTATATTTGGTAGTCGAGGGGTCACTTTGCCATGAAATTTTTGGGGTTTTTCGCAGGTTTTCGTCCGGAACAGTACTTTTGGTTTTTGGGGCAGGGTTCAGGCTGCATTTGAGGCTAAAATTCAAGTCTCTGGCCTCCGTGGTTTTGGAGATGGAGCCTTTTGAAAAAGTGCAAGTTTGACCCCTCTAGCTGCTCAAATAACGAAGTTACAGGCACTTTTATGTTTAGCAGTCGAGGGGTCACTTTGCCATGAAATTTTCGGGGTTTTTCGCAGGTTTTCGTCCGGAATGGTGTTTTTGGTTTTTGGGGCAGGGTTCAGGGTTCAGGCTGCATTTGAAGCTAAAATTCAAGCCTCTAGCCTCCGGGGTTTTGGAGAAGGAGCCTTTTAAAAAAGTGCAAGTTTGACCCCTCTAGCTGCTCAAATAACGAAGTTACAGGCACTTTTATATTTGGCAGTCGAGGGGTCACATTGCCATGAAATTTTCGGGGTTTTTCGCAGGTTTTCGTCCGGAATGGTGTTTTTGGTTTTTGGGGCAGGGTTCAGGGTTCAGGCTGCATTTGAAGCTAAAATTCAAGTCTCTAGCCTCCGTGGTTTTCGAGATGGAGCCTTTTGAAAAAGTGCAAGTTTGACCCCTCTAGCTGCTCAAATAACGAAGTTACAGGCACTTTTATGTTTAGCAGTCGAGGGGTCACTTTGCCATGAAATTTTCGGGGTTTTTCGCAGGTTTTCGTCCGGAATGGTATTTTGGTTTTTGGGGCAGGGCTCAGGCTGCATTTGAAGCTAAAATTCAAGCCTCTAGCCTCCGGGGTTTTGGAGAAGGAGCCTTTTGAAAAAGTGCAAGTTTGACCCCTCTAGCTGCTCAAATAACGAAGTTACAGGCACTTTTATATTTGGCAGTCGAGGGGTCACTTTGCCATGAAATTTTCGGGGTTTTTCGCAGGTTTTCGTCCGGAATGGTGTTTTTGGTTTTTGGGGCAGGGTTCAGGGTTCAGGCTGCATTTGAAGCTAAAATTCAAGTCTCTAGCCTCCGTGGTTTTCGAGATGGAGCCTTTTGAAAAAGTGCAAGTTTGACCCCTCTAGCTGCTCAAATAACGAAGTTACAGGCACTTTTATGTTTAGCAGTCGAGGGGTCACTTTGCCATGAAATTTTCGGGGTTTTTCGCAGGTTTTCGTCCGGAATGGTATTTTGGTTTTTGGGGCAGGGCTCAGGCTGCATTTGAAGCTAAAATTCAAGCCTCTAGCCTCCGTGGTTTTGGAGAAGGAGCCTTTTGAAAAAGTGCAAGTTTGACTCCTCTAGCTGCTCAAATAGCGAACTTACAGGCACTTTTATATTTGGCAGTCGACGGGTCACTTTGCCATGAAATTTTCGGGGTTTTTCGCAAGTTTTCGTTCGGAATGGTATTTTTGGTTTTTGGGGCAGGGTTCAGGCTGCATTTGAAGCTAAAATTCAAGTCTCTAGCCTCCGTAGTTTTGGAGATGGAGTCTTTTGAAAAAGTGCAAGTTTGACCCCTCTAGCTGCTCAAATAACGAAGTTACAGGCACTTTTATATTTGGTAGTCGAGGGGTCACTTTGCCATGAAATTTTTGGGGTTTTTCGCAGGTTTTCGTCCGGAACAGTATTTTTGGTTTTTGGGGCAGGGTTCAGGCTGCATTTGAGGCTAAAATTCAAGTCTCTGGCCTCCTTGGTTTTGGAGATGGAGCCTTTTGAAAAAGTGCAAGTTTGACCCCTCTAGCTGCTCAAATAACGAAGTTACAGGCACTTTTATATTTGGCAGTCGAGGGGTCATTTTGACATGAAATTTTCGGGGTTTTTCGCAGGTTTTCGTCCGGAATGGTATTTTGGTTTTTGGGGCAGGGTTCAGGCTGCATTTGAAGCTAAAATTCAAGCCTCTAGCCTCCGGGGTTTTGGAGAAGGAGCCTTTTGAAAAAGTGCAAGTTTGACCCCTCTAGCTGCTCAAATAACGAAGTTACAGGCACTTTTATGTTTAGCAGTCGAGGGGTCACTTTGCCATGAAATTTTCGGGGTTTTTCGCAGGTTTTCGTCCGGAATGGTATTTTGGTTTTTGGGGCAGGGCTCAGGCTGCATTTGAAGCTAAAATTCAAGCCTCTAGCCTCCGGGGTTTTGGAGAAGGAGCCTTTTGAAAAAGTGCAAGTTTGACCCCTCTAGCTGCTCAAATAACGAAGTTACAGGCACTTTTATATTTGGCAGTCGAGGGGTCATTTTGACATGAAATTTTCGGGGTTTTTCGCAGGTTTTCGTCCGGAATGGTATTTTGGTTTTTGGGGCAGGGTTCAGGCTGCATTTGAAGCTAAAATTCAAGCCTCTAGCCTCCGGGGTTTTGGAGAAGGAGCCTTTTGAAAAAGTGCAAGTTTGACCCCTCTAGCTGCTCAAATAACGAAGTTACAGGCACTTTTATGTTTAGCAGTCGAGGGGTCACTTTGCCATGAAATTTTCGAGGTTTTTCGCAGGTTTTCGTCCGGAATGGTATTTTGGTTTTTGGGGCAGGGTTCAGGCTGCACTTGAAGCTAAAATTCAAGTCTCTAGCCTCCGTAGTTTTGGAGATGGAGCCTTTTGAAAAAGTGCAAGTTTGACCCCTCTAGCTGCTCAAATAGCGAACTTACAGGCACTTTTATATTTGGCAGTCGACGGGTCACTTTGCCATGAAATTTTCGGGGTTTTTCGCAAGTTTTCGTCCGGAATGGTATTTTTGGTTTTTGGGGCAGGGTTCAGGCTGCATTTGAAGCTAAAATTCAAGTCTCTAGCCTCCGTAGTTTTGGAGATGGAGTCTTTTGAAAAAGTGCAAGTTTGACCCCTCTAGCTGCTCAAATAACGAAGTTACAGGCACTTTTATATTTGGTAGTCGAGGGGTCACTTTGCCATGAAATTTTTGGGGTTTTTCGCAGGTTTTCGTCCGGAACAGTATTTTTGGTTTTTGGGGCAGGGTTCAGGCTGCATTTGAGGCTAAAATTCAAGTCTCTAGCCTCCGTAGTTTTGGAGATGGAGCCTTTTGAAAAAGTGCAAGTTTGACCCCTCTAGCTGCTCAAATAACGAAGTTACAGGCACTTTTATGTTTAGCAGTCGAGGGGTCACTTTGCCATGAAATTTTCGGGGTTTTTCGCAGGTTTTCGTCCGGAATGGTATTTTGGTTTTTGGGGCAGGGTTCAGGGTGCACTTGAAGCTAAAATTCAAGTCTCTGGCCTCCGTGGTTTTGGAGATGGAGCCTTTTGAAAAAGTGCAAGTTTGACCCCTCTAGCTGCTCAAATAACGAAGTTACAGGCACTTTTATATTTGGCAGTCGAGGGGTCACTTTGCCATGAAATTTTCGGGGTTTTTCGCAAGTTTTCGTCCGGAATGGTATTTTTGGTTTTTGGGGCAGGGTTCAGGCTGCATTTGAAGCTAAAATTCAAGTCTCTAGCCTCCGTAGTTTTGGAGATGGAGTCTTTTGAAAAAGTGCAAGTTTGACCCCTCTAGCTGCTCAAATAACGAAGTTACAGGCACTTTTATATTTGGTAGTCGAGGGGTCACTTTGCCATGAAATTTTTGGGGTTTTTCGCAGGTTTTCGTCCGGAACAGTATTTTTGGTTTTTGGGGCAGGGTTCAGGCTGCATTTGAGGCTAAAATTCAAGTCTCTGGCCTCCTTGGTTTTGGAGATGGAGCCTTTTGAAAAAGTGCAAGTTTGACCCCTCTAGCTGCTCAAATAACGAAGTTACAGGCACTTTTATATTTGGCAGTCGAGGGGTCATTTTGACATGAAATTTTCGGGGTTTTTCGCAGGTTTTCGTCCGGAATGGTATTTTGGTTTTTGGGGCAGGGTTCAGGCTGCATTTGAAGCTAAAATTCAAGCCTCTAGCCTCCGGGGTTTTGGAGAAGGAGCCTTTTGAAAAAGTGCAAGTTTGACCCCTCTAGCTGCTCAAATAACGAAGTTACAGGCACTTTTATGTTTAGCAGTCGAGGGGTCACTTTGCCATGAAATTTTCGGGGTTTTTCGCAGGTTTTCGTCCGGAATGGTATTTTGGTTTTTGGGGCAGGGTTCAGGCTGCACTTGAAGCTAAAATTCAAGTCTCTAGCCTCCGTAGTTTTGGAGATGGAGCCTTTTGAAAAAGTGCAAGTTTGACCCCTCTAGCTGCTCAAATAACGAAGTTACAGGCACTTTTATGTTTAGCAGTCGAGGGGTCATTTTGCCATGAAATTTTCGGGATTTTTCGCAGGTTTTCGTCCGGAATGGTATTTTTGGTTTTTGGGGCATTGTTCAGGCTGCATTTGAAGCTAAAATTCAAGCCTCTAGCCTCCGGGGTTTTGGAGAAGGAGCCTTTTGAAAAAGTGCAAGTTTGACTCCTCTAGCTGCTCAAATAGCGAACTTACAGGCACTTTTATATTTGGCAGTCGACGGGTCACTTTGCCATGAAATTTTCGGGGTTTTTCGCAGGTTTTCGTCTGGAATGGTATTTTTGGTTTTTGGGGCAGGGTTCAGGCTGCATTTGAAGCTAAAATTCAAGTCTCTAGCCTCCGTAGTTTTGGAGATGGAGTCTATTGAAAAAGTGCAAGTTTGACCCCTCTAGCTGCTCAAATAACGAAGTTACAGGCACTTTTATATTTGGTAGTCGAGGGGTCACTTTGCCATGAAATTTTTGGGGTTTTTCGCAGGTTTTCGTCCGGAACAGTATTTTTGGTTTTTGGGGCAGGGTTCAGGCTGCATTTGAGGCTAAAATTCAAGTCTCTGGCCTCCTTGGTTTTGGAGATGGAGCCTTTTGAAAAAGTGCAAGTTTGACCCCTCTAGCTGCTCAAATAACGAAGTTACAGGCACTTTTATATTTGGCAGTCGAGGGGTCATTTTGACATGAAATTTTCGGGGTTTTTCGCAGGTTTTCGTCCGGAATGGTATTTTGGTTTTTGGGGCAGGGTTCAGGCTGCATTTGAAGCTAAAATTCAAGCCTCTAGCCTCCGGGGTTTTGGAGAAGGAGCCTTTTGAAAAAGTGCAAGGTTGACCCCTCTAGCTGCTCAAATAACGAAGTTACAGGCACTTTTATGTTTAGCAGTCGAGGGGTCACTTTGCCATGAAATTTTCGGGGTTTTTCGCAGGTTTTCGTCCGGAATGGTATTTTGGTTTTTGGGGCAGGGTTCAGGCTGCACTTGAAGCTAAAATTCAAGTCTCTAGCCTCCGTAGTTTTGGAGATGGAGCCTTTTGAAAAAGTGCAAGTTTGACCCCTCTAGCTGCTCAAATAACGAAGTTACAGGCACTTTTATGTTTAGCAGTCGAGGGGTCATTTTGCCATGAAATTTTCGGGATTTTTCGCAGGTTTTCGTCCGGAATGGTATTTTTGGTTTTTGGGGCATTGTTCAGGCTGCATTTGAAGCTAAAATTCAAGCCTCTAGCCTCCGGGGTTTTGGAGAAGGAGCCTTTTGAAAAAGTGCAAGTTTGACTCCTCTAGCTGCTCAAATAGCGAACTTACAGGCACTTTTATATTTGGCAGTCGACGGGTCACTTTGCCATGAAATTTTCGGGGTTTTTCGCAGGTTTTCGTCTGGAATGGTATTTTTGGTTTTTTGGGGCAGGGTTCAGGCTGCATTTGAAGCTAAAATTCAAGTCTCTAGCCTCCGTAGTTTTGGAGATGGAGTCTTTTGAAAAAGTGCAAGTTTGACCCCTCTGGCTGCTCAAATAACGAAGTTACAGGCACTTTTATATTTGGCAATCGAGGATGGAGTCTTTTGAAAAAGTGCAAGTTTGACCCCTCTAGCTGCTCAAATAACGAAGTTACAGGCACTTTTATATTTGGCAGTCGAGGGGTCACTTTGCCATGAAATTTTCGGGGTTTTTCGCAGGTTTTCGTCCGGAATGGTAATTTTTGATTTTTGGGGCAGGGTTCAGGCTGCAATTGAAGCTAAAATTCAAGTCTCTAGCCTCCGTAGTTTTGGAGATGGAGTCTTTTGAAAAAGTGCAAGTTTGACCCCTCTGGCTGCTCAAATAACGAAGTTACAGGCACTTTTATATTTGGCAGTCGAGGGGTCACTTTGCCATGAAATTTTCGGGGTTTTTCGCAAGTTTTCGTCCTGAATGGTATTTTTGGTTTTTGGGGCAGGGTTCAGGCTGCATTTGAAGCTAAAATTCAAGTCTCTAGCCTCCGTAGTTTTGGAGATGGAGTCTTTTGAAAAAGTGCAAGTTTGACCCCTCTAGCTGCTCAAATAACGAAGTTACAGGCACTTTTATATTTGGTAGTCGAGGGGTCACTTTGCCATGAAATTTTTGGGGTTTTTCGCAGGTTTTCGTCCGGAACAGTATTTTTGGTTTTTGGGGCAGGGTTCAGGCTGCATTTGAGGCTAAAATTCAAGTCTCTGGCCTCCGTGGTTTTGGAGATGGAGCCTTTTGAAAAAGTGCAAGTTTGACCCCTCTAGCTGCTCAAATAACGAAGTTACAGGCACTTTTATATTTGGCAGTCGAGGGGTCATTTTGACATGAAATTTTCGGGGTTTTTCGCAGGTTTTCGTCCGGAATGGTATTTTGGTTTTTGGGGCAGGGTTCAGGCTGCATTTGAAGCTAAAATTCAAGCCTCTAGCCTCCGGGGTTTTGGAGAAGGAGCCTTTTGAAAAAGTGCAAGTTTGACCCCTCTAGCTGCTCAAATAACGAAGTTACAGGCACTTTTATGTTTAGCAGTCGAGGGGTCACTTTGCCATGAAATTTTCGGGGTTTTTCGCAGGTTTTCGTCCGGAATGGTATTTTGGTTTTTGGGGCAGGGTTCAGGCTGCACTTGAAGCTAAAATTCAAGTCTCTAGCCTCCGTAGTTTTGGAGATGGAGCCTTTTGAAAAAGTGCAAGTTTGACCCCTCTAGCTGCTCAAATAACGAAGTTACAGGCACTTTTATGTTTAGAAGTCGAGGGGTCATTTTGCCATGAAATTTTCGGGATTTTTCGCAGGTTTTCGTCCGGAATGGTATTTTTGGTTTTTGGGGCATTGTTCAGGCTGCATTTGAAGCTAAAATTCAAGCCTCTAGCCTCCGGGGTTTTGGAGAAGGAGCCTTTTGAAAAAGTGCAAGTTTGACTCCTCTAGCTGCTCAAATAGCGAACTTACAGGCACTTTTATATTTGGCAGTCGACGGGTCACTTTGCCATGAAATTTTCGGGGGTTTTCGCAGGTTGTCGTCCGGAATGGTATTTTTGGTTTTTGGGGCAGCGTTCAGGCTGCATTTGAAGCTAAAATTCAAGTCTCTAGCCTCCGTGGTTTTGGAGATGGAGCCTTTTGAAAAAGTGCAAGTTTGACCCCTCTAGCTGCTCAAATAACGAAGTTACAGGCACTTTTATATTTGGCAGTCGAGGGGTCATTTTGCCATGAAATTTTCGGGGGTTTTCGCAGGTTGTCGTCCGGAATGGTATTTTTGGTTTTTGGGGCAGGGTTCAGGCTGCATTTGAAGCTAAAATTCAAGTTTCCAGCCTCCGTGGTTTTGGAGATGGAGCCTTTTGAAAAAGTGCGAGTTTGACCCCTCTAGCTGCTCAAATAACGAAGTTACAGGCACTTTTATATTTGGCAGTCGAGGGGTCACTTTGCCATGAAATTTTCGGGGTTTTTCGCAGGTTTTCGTCCGGAATGGTATTTTTGGTTTTTGGGGCAGGGTTCAGGCTGCATTTGAAGCTAAAATTCAAGCCTCTAGCCTCCGTAGTTTTGGAGATGGAGCCTTTTGAAAAAGTGCAAGTTTGACCCCTCTAGCTGCTCAAATAACGAAGTCACAGGCACTTTTATATTTGGTAGTCGAGGGGTCACTTTGCCATGAAATTTTCGGGATTTTTCGCAGGTTTTCGTCCGGAATGGTATTTTTGGTTTTTGGGGCTGGGTTCAGGCTGCATTTGAGGCTAAAATTCAAGTCTCTAGCCTCCGTGGTTTTGGAGATGGAGCCTTTTGAAAAAGTGCAAGTTTGACCCCTCTAGCTGCTCAAATAACGAAGTTACAGGCACTTTTATATTTGGCAGTCGAGGGGTCATTTTGCCATGAAATTTTCGGGATTTTTCGCAGGTTTTCGTCCGGAATGGTATTTTTGGTTTTTGGGGCAGGGTTCAGGCTGCATTTGAAGCTAAAATTCCCCTCTAGTACAGAGCAGGTATACTAAGAGCAGGAACTCAGAACAGATTTATTTTTAAAGCAGGATGCAAATAATCCCACGCACACAAATAAGCCTCACCACTCTAGAAGCAACGGCTACAATTTAAAGTAAACCGACCTTTAGAGTGATAAGGACAGCAACACATCAAATCAACTGTGTCTGTTGATTAAAACGCCCAAGCTTCCTCAGTTGCTATTGTATGCGTGATATGGTTCCTCAATTTCATATGTGTGAGTTACCATTTTCGGCCATTGCATTCGTGCATTTCCATCTTTGGGGGCGTGGCTTGTGTCAAGTGCATGATGAAACGTCTGTGATGAAAAAACGATTTATTTGAAAAATTTTACAAATTTTAAAAACACCCTAATAGCACCTCCACCACTTTAGAAAAAATCATTTTACATCATAATTCACATGCCATAAATCATATATAATACTAAATCATAGACCACATAGCATGTTTTTTTCTTTCCGGACATCCTAAAATGCGACCATAAAGATTCAGTTTCCGATTTTTCATCACACACTTTTTATTCATTCACTTGCTACACGCCACACCCACAAAGATTCACCCACCCGCACCCACAAAGATTCTTGATAACCATCCCACAATTTCGCATGGTTCCCCTTACCTGACGAGCGCACGGTCGCCATCTTTTCACAGTTTATCAGCGTTCATGTACATTTGCCAGAGAGGATCAAACAGCATGCGAACTCATTGATAATGCATCCAATACGAAATGGGTTTGCTATCCGTTGCCATGCGAAGTTCACTCCGATTTTAGAGGCCCCGCCAGGCACAATGAACGCGGATATAAGACCCCCATAGACAATGCAATTCATCGTAAGACGACAACGCTATTTATCGTCGGATTAATCTAACGATGGATAGCCACAAAATATTTCGCGGCTAAAATTATATGGAACTGTAGAAACAAAACGACAACGATAGGCGCATACACTCTGCGATCGAACTGACGATCACAATATCGCCAGATAGGCGTCGACTGATCGCAAGGTAGATGGGGGGCCTTAGTTTTCACTTTTTGCACATCCATTGTGTACCGATTAGTGAACACAACACATACGCAAGTGAAATACTATGGGCAACCTTTGCTTAATTTATACTGAGTTCCAACTCTGTTATATTTTTCCTCTATGGTTAGCTAATAAGACTTTTTTCTCGGTTCTCCCCATAATAAAATCGAACATGTGCACAGAAACACGAAGCTCCGCGTGAACAAAACCATTATACGATCAGTGCTATGCTACGGCTGCGAAGCATGGACCCTTACTCAAGCCTCCGGAAACATGCTAGACACATTTGACCGTAAGGTTCTGCGGCGAGTTTTCGGGGCCGTTTGCGATAGAGATGGATACCGCATCCGGTACAACCATGAGTTGTATGAACTGTACGATGAGCTGGAAGTTTCGGAAATCGTCAAACTACAACGACTTCAATGGGCAGGGCATGTACAAAGAATGGACGATGATCGCATGCCGAAGAGAGTAATGAACCCAGAACGAGTCGACGGAGCGAGACTGCGAAGTCGACTGAGATCTCGTTGGGAGAGCTCAGTATATGTGGCCGCCGAGCAGCTACCGGTCTTCCAAAATTGAAGGACGCGGTTACGTGACCGAGCTAATTGGGGGACAACGATCCAGGCGGCCAAGCGACGTCGGGCTGTCGCGCCACGATGATGATGATGAAATTTCACAGGATAAATAAAAAAAAACTTTCATTGCAGGGCATAGGGTTTGTATACCCTTCACGAATGTGATAGGGTATATTAATTTTGTCATGAAGTGTGCAACGCACAGAAGGAAGCATCTCCGACTATATAAACTTATGTGTTCTTGATCAGTATGACGAGATGAGTCGGTTAAGCTTTGTCCGTCTGTTTCTATGCAAACTACTCTCTCAGTTTCAGCTATCGAGCTGAAATTTTGTACACAGCCTTCTTTCTATTGCGTGTAAATGTACGCTGTACATATCTAAGAACCAATGGAATCGGACGATTGCGCCATAAAGGTGCCATAGGAACGACCGGTCCAAAAATCCGTTTTTGTGAGAAAAACTTTCTTGTTTCTAAAGGTATCTTTACCAAAGTTTACATTAAACAATCATAGTTACCGCCAAACCACATCCCTAAATTTGGGTGAAATCGGCTCGCTATTTCATATATAATACCTTTCATAGGAACAGTGGAATCGGAACAAGTTTTACTGCTGATTCCAAAGTGGTAAATGCACAATGGTTGATTTTTTCTGCATTTATAGCAACACACGCTTCGCGTGAAGGGTTTCATATGTTCGACAAGTTATCCGAAGGCTAGCTGGTTTGATTTTCTTTCTAACCATTTACATTGCACCACCGCAGTTTCACATAAAATGAAATGGATATTCGGGGATTTTGTATTTGGGAGATTTTCAATTCAGGGATTTTAGTTCTGAGATTTTTTTTGCCATTTTATATTGTTGGGTATATTGTATTTTTGGGGATTTTTTGCATATACATAGATACCGTATCCAAGTGATTTTGAACACATGCAAAGGTAAATAAATGATTGACTGATCTGTGATTCCTATTAAATGAAAATAATTAGCGGAAAAAAGTGCTTCCAAAGGCGATGCAAAGCACTTCATAGCAAATACTTATTACAGAAACCCTACGATATTAACTACGCATATATGTATGACTGTTGCAACAATAGCATCTTGCTCTATGCCTTTCTCATCCCATTTTCGTACAAAGATACCTTACGAGATAGTGAATCTCAAAATGTAACTTAGTTCCAGGTCCTTAGCTAAATTCATCAGTACAAAGTTGAGAGCACAGAATAACATGCAGTTAGCAGTGAAACACGCACCTTGCAGCGTTTCTATTAATTAAACTGTTGCTCTCTCATATGCACTGTACAGTTGGACGTACTATAGTTGATAATTAAACAGAACACAATGAAGATAAGAAATCATGCTCCTGCCAAGAGCCAAGATATCCGTCAAGAACATCTTTTGTAATAACAATGTGCGATGAAATTGAAAAGAGACGACGTTCAACAGGATCTTACCTTGAGTTTCATCGGATGCAATAAGAGTGGGTATAGGGTATGGACTTGTGTAATTAGTATATTGAATTTAGTATTACATATCTACACATATGTATGTATAGTTGATCACTGTCTGTCTTGAAAACAAAGACAAGTATTGTTCGAAGATTTTCGCTCGATTTTTTTATTACAATACATCAAAACCTCAGCTGAAAACCCTTAAATGGTATTGCACAGCTTTTCAAAATGGTGACACCTTATTAAAACTTTGAAAACTACAGTTCTGATGAATAGGGGAAACATATGAAAGACCCACTCACACAAATCCCCAAATTAAGAAAAATGCCCAACCACACACACCACACTTTGAATACACAAAGCGCAAAATCTCCCAAAAATATCTGTCTCTAGTTACCATTAGAATTATCCACCAACTCCTGGTGTTAGACCTCTAGAAATTGAATCGGTCGGATTTTCGAAGGTGTTAACAAAATGCCACTGCTGCGGGGTGGTTATTTGCTGGATGGCTGAAATTCGATTAGCCACAAATGTATAGTGGTTGAAACATTGCGCATTGAGCTATCCAAGAACCGATGTAGAGTCTGAGCACATGTGGAATTGGTTATCCTTGAAGTCCAAGTCTTTCTGGATGCGATGCTTTATGTTAGCTCCTAATTTAGCTGCACACAACTCAAGTCTGGTTTTTGCTTTGGCGGTGCAACTCAAGATTTTGCACATAGAAAGCGGACTATGACTGTGTTGTTCTCGTCGACTGTACGGAAATATGCAACAGCTCCATAGACCTCCTCGGATGCATCAGTAAAAATGTGGATCCGTGGATTCTTTGGCGACCGATTGCCAAAAACATGTCGTGGAATGTTCATACTTTGCTTTGGAGTAGTCCGAGCTCTTCCCTGAAGCGACACCAAACCGTATGCAGGTCTTGCGTTAGTGCTGCGTCGCAGTCAAGGTTGAGCTTCCACAGCGTTTACAGAAATATTTTGGCTGAAGGTACCACAGGTGCAAAAAAAATCCAAGTGGATCAAATAAATCGTGACCTCCAATGTTCGCGACCTTTGTTGTAAAAACATCTGTTTTCGGATTCCACGTTAACCCTCCGGGTTCTGGGCCTTTCTTTTGCAGCTGTGTCGAGCATACGCGGAAGTTCTTCTGCGTCGGCCAATCTTCGGGACATGATGTTGATGTCGTTGGCGTACGCTGCTAATTGTGTCGACTTGATGAGTAGCGTCTTGCTGTTGTCCATATTCATGGCCCGAATAGCGTATTCCAGTGCTAGGTTGAAGAGCGTCGACCTGCTTCAGACCAGTGCGTGTTTCAAATAGATCAGTAAGTCTATTATGGATCCTAACCTGTGAGACGGAGTTGGTCATCGTCATCTTTGTCAGTCGCATTAATTTCGCGGGTATACCAAATTGCAGCATGAAGTTGTACAGTACTCCACGATCGATACTTGTCATATGCCTGCTTGCAGTCGACAAAGATTTGGTATACGTTTACGTTGAACTCCCAGCACTTCTGAAGCATCAGTTTGGCCGTAAGGATCTGATCGGTTGTGGAGCGACCAGGTCTGAAACCGCCTTGATATTCGCCAATGATTCGCTGTGCGTACAGTTTTATTCTATTTTCCAGAATTTTCGTCTATATTTTATAGAACGTACAGACTAGTGATATGCCCCTGTAATTCTGACACCGCAGTTTATCTCCCTTTTTGTGAATTGAACAGATGGTGCTTCTGCGTCAATCGTCTGGGATTACCTTGTCCGCCCATATTCGCGGGAGTAATTGATGTATGGCATTAACTAGACGACGACCGGTAGCGCAGTGGGTTGAGGCATCAGTCTCATGTTTAGCTACCGGCGTTTCGGGTTCAAGTCCCGTCCACGACGACGTTCGTGGCCATGGATGTGCAGGAGGTGCATGCTGGCAACTGCCTTCTCCGAAACCAGTTTATGTCGAGAATCGTCAACTGGGCCAAATGGAACAGTTGACGCGCTATGCCCCACAAGGGGTTAGAGCAATAGAGAGAGATTAACTAGACCCGTTCTACTGAAATGTAGCAGTTCAGCTGGAATCTCGTCAGCGTCCGGTGCTTTATTTCGTTTTAGTGACCGCAACGCGCGATCAACTTCCTCCACTATCGGGGGTTGTATGGTTGGGTCTGGATCAACAATATGGTCGAGAGCTTCTTGTGTGGGGATGTTAGATGGTAGATTCAGATCAGAAGCTCTTCAAAATAAAATGCCCATCGTTTTTTAATGCCATCGGTGTCGCTGATGATGTTTCCATCCTTCTCCTTGCAGAGGCTAGTCCTGGGTTCTTAATTGTATTTATTGGGTGTACAACTGTGCTTCCGCCGTTTTTTCTGGAATTAAAAGCTTAATTGTCGAAAAGTACTTACAGATGTATTATTCAAAGTACTATTCATCGCTAGCGACAACTTTCGCCTATCTCTCCGGCAATTTTTGGATTCCATCTCGGAAAAAGGAGGCGTTTTTAGACGCGATCAATGATTGGATCCATTTTTTGACTTCCTCGCACGAACGAAAATTCTGATTAGCCAGGCCGTGCGTCAGGGAACGATGGTAGTCGGCAGGAGCGATGTCTGGGGAGTATGGCGGGTGGGGCGAAATTTCCCATTTCAGGGCTTCCAAGTATGTCTTGACCACTTTTGCGACGTGTGGCCGAGCATTGTCATGCTGGAGGATGACTTTGTCGTGTCTCTCTTGGTACTGTGGTCGTTTTTCCTTTATTGCGTTCGATACCGATCTCCTGTGATAGTTTCATTTGGTTTCAGTAGCTCATAGTATATCACACCGAGCTGGTCCCATCAAATGCAAAGCATAACCTTACCGCTGTGAATATTCGGTTGAGGCAAGTCCGGGCATTCCCCATGACTTTCTGCGCTTGGGATTATCGTAACGGACCCATTTTTCGTCGCTGGTTACGATGCGATGTAGAAATCCGTTCCGATTCTGCCTTTGAAGCAGTTGTTCGCATGCAAATAGTCGCCGTTCAATATCTCTCGGTTTTAACTCGTACGGAATCCAGTTTCATTGTTTCTGAAGCAAGCCCATGGCCTTGAGGCGTTTCGAGATGGCTTGCTAAGTCACTCCCAGTGATTCAGCTAATTTTTCTTGCGTTTGGCACGAATCTTCATCGAGCAGTGCTTCCAATTCGTCGTCTTTGAACATTTTTTCTCTCCCACCACCATGCTTGTCCTCGATATTGAAATCGCGACTTTTAAAACATTGAAACCACTCACGATATGTTTTGTCACTCAGAGGAACCTCACCGTAAATATCTGAGAGCATTCGATGAGCCTCAGCTACAGTTTTTTTCAAATGGAAGCAGAAGATCAAAACTTCCCGTAAATGACGAGAACTTAGCTCGAAAACAGACATTTTGAATCGCGAATCTTATTAAAAATGCGAACAACTTTTACTAATGCGGTGATGTCGATACGTTCACAGACGTCCAAACTCACTTTGTGATACTTTTGAACTACGTATTTTGACCAGCCCTCACCGATGCAGCCGTCTGTCGAAAAACGGCAGAAGCGAAGTTGTACACCTAATAAATTAGAAGTTACTAAGCGATTTTTGCATTTGTGTTTTATGAAGAATTTTTTTTTCATTTTTTTTCCCTCGATTTTTACTCGCCATCTGGGGTATTTTCAAATATCCTTTAGTCGAAAAAAGGTCAATTCAGAAAATACTGGGCCAATGTAGTGTCAGTGTGATTTTATCTAGTCAGTGAATCCGAAATGGGCAATCGGGTAGGTGCGCAGTGCCGCCAGCCACCAGGAAAAAAACAAACTCATTTTGAACTTAACTTGGCTACTTTTCGATTTTTTTAAATGCTACGTTTTATTTATTAGATTGGAGATTTCGAATTGCTACATAGTAACACCCTATTCAAATGCATAGTCTGCACATTTGGTAGAATCAGGCCTGTATATCCAATGCGATAAATGGTTTTTGACGCTTTAGTTTAACCGACATCCTTCCAAATAATGCAAAAAATTTCACACAATTTGCATATCTTTGATTATATACGATGAATGACAACCCCCCAATTACACCAACGATATCTCGAAAATGTTAATGCTCATTTATTCTCATTGTTTTATTCTAGTTCGCGAATCCCAACGAATCCTTGTTGAATTTAAGAAAACTCATAT
The DNA here is from genome assembly GCA_964017055.1 of Chloromyia formosa. Taxonomy (NCBI): domain Eukaryota; kingdom Metazoa; phylum Arthropoda; class Insecta; order Diptera; family Stratiomyidae; genus Chloromyia; species Chloromyia formosa. Next base: position 28,812,492 of record OZ024813.1, on the reverse strand, counting down.
ATGAATACGTAGAATTCATGTCATGCTTCGTTTGTTCATGGAAAAATATTCGAATGTAAAATACACGCTGCACATTCGTACTAGTCCTTGGTATAGGGATATGATTTTATGTGAAATACACAAAGTGTACGTTTTCACGACCAATAAACTTTCATTGTTCTGACACGCTTCCTCAATCATAAGTGACACTTTAGGTACGATAATGGAGGGAAAAGTATTACCATATAAACTTCGAGAAAATGCGCGGAAGAATCAAGGACATTTTAAAGGAGCAAGGTCGGGTGGTAATTGGTCTTCGGGTTGCGTTAAAGAATACGAGCCTAATTATTAAGTCCTTGATCCTGAAAGCATTTCCTCCTGGTTGACTAACAAAAAATCAACCAATTTTGGGGATCTTTCGGAGGTGTTTGGGCAACACATTCCAACTAGATCATACTGTTACCACCATTGAATCCGCATTTCTTTCACTTGCAAGCCTATCCGTTTGTCTAGAACTCGGTGCGGAATTCCGGCGAAAACATATCATTTCAGCGAATCCGAAAGCATTTCGAACAAAAAAGGACATGCCGGATATGCTAAACTTACATATGAATTTCTCCCGCTCGTAAAAAAGTGCAATAAGAGCATGATGAGACGTAGTTCATCCCTTGTTGTGCTAAAATGAAGAATCATTGACTGACTCAACTGGAGTCATTCCAAAGGATATTTTGCCCTCTCTCCGTAGTCGTCCTTCTCATCCACCGCGTGCGTCGTCCATCATGCCAGTTGCCGTCATGCTTAAAATACCACAAAATCGCATTTGCTTATACGATTTTTGTTTTAATACGTTGATTTTTCGTTTCGTCTGACTTAAGTGGATTCTCTGATAATAAATTTAATCAAAGAGGATAATTCCATCGAGAGGATATTTGACAATTGTAATTGAAGGAAGAAAGACAAGAGCGGGGATTTGAAGAGAGTGGCAATCGGGGACGGTGGGGGATGAAGTGTGTTGTATGGAGTATGAAACAACGATGATGTCAGGATAATATACGAATATATTTTTTAGCAGGATAATGGGCGGAAATACTAGTATAAAGTTTTGAAATGGTAACGTTTTGGTTTGAAAGGATGAGGGGTTTTATATTATTTGGTTTAGTAATTTGCTCTTTATCTATTTAGTATTTTTGATGTAATATAATTAGAAGATTTTAAATTATTTTTTTGAGAATGCGGTATCAAGACTGGGAATATTCTAGCCGCCGTTTTTCAGAAGCAAAATTCTCGAAGAGTTCATGTCCTCTTTGTCCCCAATGTCCTCCTAGCGTTGTAGACCGCTAGGACTGGAACTTCGGTGGGTTCCGGCCCACAGTGGGGTTCCAGCTAACAAAATCGCGGACGGACTAGCTAAACAGGAGGCTACCCTCGTTCGAGGGATAGCCGAAGGGCTGCCGACGCCAATACCAACATGCAAGAAGAAATTGAACGATATAGGATGTATAGGATGGCTAACGCAAACTGGCATACTACCAACTCTCCTACGATAGAAGAAAAATCAAAAGCATTTGACAGGTACCCAGATGACAGTGCACACTACAAGTGGGCATATAAACGGAACACTGCTTGGTAGGGGAATACGTATTCAGATTAAAACTGATAACTAGCGGTGACTGCAGGAATTGCAATATACCGAATACGGAGGAAACTCCAGGAAACCTTCTGTACAAACATCCAGCGCTCGCAGGGGAAGGATTAAAATGCCTGGGAACCTACTACTTCAACGTCCTGGAGGGAATTGCACGTCTCACCTTGAGAAGCCTTTGGAGCTTCGCTAATGAGTCTGGATCCTTCGAGTTCAGCAGCAATCTTCTAGTAAGGACTAACAACGCAAGGTGATGAGTATCGAAAGTATTTGGTATTATTACGCCCCGCACCACAGGTGGAACACAACACAAAGATCCATGGCCACGAATGCCGTGGACGGGACTTGAACCCGTAACGCTATTGCTAAATTGTCTTATTGACTGTTTAGCAATGGTACACTCCACTTTTATTCTTAGAAATAAAAAGTTAGTAACATGCGCTTACGTGTGAAAAATGGGAATTCACACTCGTGTCGTATAATGCACTTTATTGATACCGTAAGCATTGTACAAAATGGCGTATTCTCGCGAGAGATGGAATACACACTTTGAGCTTGGTCGAGCTACCTCCCCGATAGACTTAAGGTAGCTACTAAAGAGTACAGTCTATCGTGTGAGCAAACCGGCTCAAGCACTTTTGTGTTTTGGCTTTATCCATGCATTAGCTAGATCCACTGTGCACCGATTTGTTGCGACTGCATTAACCGATCTGTTCATCGCCACAGTGTCATTGTCGCTCATTATGTGAATAGGTTAGGTTAGGTGCAGTGGCTGCCATGATAGATCACTTCACACTTAGACCGCAAATTGGGTCCGTTGTGGTATCTCCAGAAACTCTCTATACGTTACCATAAAAACTAGGTATTAAAACTAGCCGGTGCTTCCAACAAAACGATTGAGCTTTGTCGCGCTAGCATTGTTGAGGTCTTCCTATTCGTAAAAGAACGAGGAACCAAAAAATCTCTTCCTCCTGCGGGCCAAAGCTCTGCAGTGGCACAGAAGGTGAATAACGTTCTCCTTCTCGTCAACGTCCTCACAGCTTCTGCAGTAATCATGGTGTGGAAGGCGCAGCCTCCAGGCTAGTCCCCCAATAGGACAATGCCCTGTGATGACTCCCACCACCCTGTGTAATCTGCTTAATAATAGCAGTACGACAGCGTCTCGGCTCAAGTGTAGGCCAAATCGCCCTTGTCGTTGGACATGAGTTACCACTGAGTCATCTTTTATTGGCCCTATCAATTGCGACTGACTTAGTAACCATTTTATAAACCGCAAAAGGCCTTTTAATACTGTCCCGAACTCCAGCTACATTACCGGCTATCCCCTCACGCGCAAGCTCATCCGCTCTGTAGTTGCCTGCAAAGCCACTGTGACCGGGTATCCAGCAAAACGTAATGTTGCAGCTTGGCTGTCTGTAAAAATAGTGATGACCCTGGCAGTCATCACGTGACTTCCCAACCAGGTCAGAGCCTCTGAAATCGCTGAAACCTCCGCCCGGAGGACACTACAAGTCAGGAAGACGAAATGATATGTTGATACCAAGCCTCTCCGAGTAAATTCCGGCCCCAACTCCATCGTGCGTCTTAGAGCCATCCGCGTAGATCAGTATGGAACTAGTCATTAGGAGTACACTCTGAGCCCAGAGATTCTTAGATGGAAAAAGGAAGGTATAGTTCCGATCAAAAGTTTGTTTCGGAGAGGTGTAGTCGGTCTCCGAAGGGAGATTCAGATTGCGCAGAAGTGCTCCTCAAACGCCACTGGCTAGTTTCGCGAAGGCACAGAGCCGTATTAGCCACCAGTTGTTCGCCAAGAATAACCAGCGGGAGTAAGTTCTGCAGAATATCCAATCCGGCCGACGGAGTGGTTCTGAATGTCCCTGTTATGGCCAGCGCAGCCAGTCTTTGCACCTTTCCCAGCAAGTTACAGTAGGCAGCAACTTTGAGTGCCGTCTACCACACGCTAATACCATAAAGTAAAATAGGACGCATCACAATAGTATACATCCAGTGTACCACATTCGGCTGCAGGCCTCATTTTTTTTCAATGGCCTTCCTACACGAGTAGAGTGCAATAGTTGCGGTCTAGAAGGAGACCAAAGAATTTGGCCTTGTCAGTAAAAATCAATTCCCTAACGTTCAGAATGGGAGGTTCGATAGGACCGAGCGTGTACCTTCTGGTGAAAATCACATGCTCCGTCTTGTCCGGGTTGACCCTAACCCCACAATGGTATGCCCAATTAGTTAGAATGGACAGAGCATTTTGTAGTACCTCACTGAGGACGTTCGCTAATTTTCCAGAGACGGCAATTGCAACATCATCCGCATAAGCAATGACATTATAGCCCATCCTTTCCAGGTCCAGAAGTAATTTATTGATGGCCAGATTCCAAACGCGTATACCCACAGATCCTGTGCCCAGAGTAGCACGAATAAGCCTTGATGTTAGCCTCAACAATCGCGCTGGGTCGAACATTGCTGAACGCGCCCTCAATATCCAGTACTATAGCCACGGTGAGTTCCTTGTCAGCGAGAGACTTTTCAGTAAGGCCGACCAAAGAGTGAAGAACCGTATCCACTGATCTGCCCCTCCAGTAGGCATGCTGCGAAGCGGAAAGAAGACATGACGGAATAGTACTTTGTAGATGTATATCAATTAGTCTTTCAAATAATTTAAGCAAGGTGGAGGAGAGACTAATGGGTCTGAAATCATTTGGTCGCGCATACTCAGTTGCCCTAACCCCCTGTGGGGCATAGCGCGTCAATTGTTCCATGTGGTCCAGTTGACGTTTCGTTGGCATAAATTGGTTCCAGAGAATGCAGTTGGCAGCATGCACCTCCTGCACATGCATGGCCACGAACGTTGTCCTGGACGGGATTCGAACCCGAAACGCCGGTACTCAAACATGAGACTGATGTCTCACCACACTGTGCTACCGGTTGCCCCCGCGACCCGCTTTCGAGATGAAAACGACTAACACGTCGGTCCAGGTCCGAGGAACATGGACTAACTTAAGGCAGGCCGTTAGAATGGCCTTTAGCCATGGATATAAAATATCCGAAAACTGCTGTAGATCCAGCAGGTTTGAAAGGCTGGAAGCTGGAGATTGCCCACAGAATTCTTTCTCTCTCGAGCGACGAAACCGCGAAACTACCAGGAAAGTGTGGGCCAACCAAGGATTCAATAGTTTCCTTGCTCGAAGATGTTCATGCACCATCTTCCTTTGGATTAAGCTTGATATAGGTGAGTCTGACGACAAGAGTGTGTAAAGTCTGGATGACTCACCGAACCCTTCAGTTCATTCGCAAAAGCTCCTCCATGAGTTATGTTTAGCGACCATTAATCCTATTTTGAAAGAGGTCAAGTGTTTCTTGTAGGATTCCCAGTCCGACTCCAGCCTAGTCGCCTTCGCTCTGTTGAAACTTTTCCTGCACACCGCATTAAGTTCGGAGATACAGGCGTTCCACCACGCTGGTTTTCTCTTTCCTTCCAGAGTATGCGCCAAGTCGTCCAGCTCCTGTGCATTAGTGGGCTGACCTGGTAGTGATGGTAGCCCTTCTGAAAGAGCTCCGCGGTATGCAGACCATTCGGTTTTCCTACGATTCAATGTGCGCTGATTAGCTGCAGGACGTTTGGTAAGGCTTAACTGCAGATAGCGATGATCAGAAAAGGAGTGTTCACTCGACACTCTCCAATCTCTTATTAAGTGCATAATATCTTCCGAAGCAAGAGAGATATCTAAGACCTTCTCCCTGTTTTTTGTGACGAAAGTAGGCTCTCTGCCCACATTACAAAATAATAGGTTCGTACCCATAATACAGTCGAGAAGCGACTCCCCTCGTTCGTTAGTGTTAGAACTGCCCCAAATTTCATGATGAGCATTAGAGTCACAGCCGAGAATCAAGCCAGCCCTCGATGCCCTCGCCTTAGCGATGGCCATTATGTGAATGGCCAGACTATAATTTTTAACCTCTTTCTCTTGAACGAAAAAATATCCTCCGATATTTTATCTGCCTTATAAACTATTACAACACCATCGCCTCTTTTGGCCTCCTCCCTAAATCATTTAAAATTTTGCAAACATTTTCGATATCAGAATTGATACCAATTGAAATCCACTTCCATTCAATTCTCTACATGCCTCCGACTTTCGCATCCTGCCTGAGTATTTGCGCTTAGCAATATGCAGAGTAGAAAGCGAAGGATATTTTCGAGTGTCATATGCAATTAACATGATAATCCATCATTGACACTTTTTTCAAAAGGAATTTTAAATGAGCTCGGAGGATTTCCCGGTAAAAAAGGAATGATGCTAAATGAAAGGATTTGTGTACACACTTAAAAATTCCACTTAGCATACTTGACCCTCATGCATAATGGAGACTATGAAAATATTTTTTGTGTGAAATATTTTCATGAAAGATGCGGGATAGGAAGAATTAAAAAAAAAAGAAAATCTCCAGTCGAGGACCACCAATTTCGATTAATATGATTCTCAACAATTTCCCATTCAGCATTAGCAAAACTTGAGAGCATTTTCAATCGTCTATCTGCTTGCAGTATCTTAATCTCAAGATAAATTACATTTGGTTAACCGTAACCTTGTATTTTGTTCGACAACCTGCCGAAGATAAATTTCATTCACTTGAACTGTAGATGCAATAATTATCAAATACTAGGAATTTCATCTACCGTTTCATCTTTCAACAAGGCGATCAGAAGGAGCTCATTGATTGATAGATACTCGCCTATTAGGATGAAATTATTTCGACGAATAATACGAGTATAATGCCCGTTCGGAGAAAATTAATCGTCCTTTTAGGACCGATGAATTTCACTTAATTTAATTGAGCTGCTATCTGGCAAGAATATTGATGATAGCCGGGAAGGAGTATGATGGTTTGTAATGGTTCATTGTGAGGGTATATGTTTTTGCATACATACTGGCATTTGCAAAAAAGTATTGAGCCTTAATATGACAATGAGTGGCGCAAATACTATACAGGTTATAGGAATCATGTATTAAAATCAGTCATTTTTATTTTCAGTCATTTTTGTTGTCAATTGTTTTTCTAATGAAAAGTTTCCGTGGAGAAAACAGTACGTTGTGTCGTTTTAAATTAATTACAGACGTGCTCGGTAGTCGTGTGGTCACAGTCACCGCTCTACGATACTGTATTTTGACAGACGGAGGTTCAGTCTTCGCACGGTAGTAAAGGACTGCCTGTGGGTACTCCTAGAACTATCGTATTCTGGCGAAAAAGGGCACTGATCAGATAACCACTCTCAAAAATGCGGACGGACATATAACTGCAGTTGCACAGGATTCTGACAAACTTCTTCTGAGTACCTGCTTTCCTAGGTGTAATATCCTAGAGGCTGTGGCGCTGATAGCTTTCTTCGGGGGGAGGCTATACATATATTGTCGGTACTATTTTTTTTAAATATGTGTCGAGGCAGAATTTGAACCCTACAACTTTTGAGTGAAAAGCGACCCAAAGACCTACCACAGCTGTCCTTTTGGATGAAGATTTAGTATGATAAATATAAAACCACCCGCAAATGAGTTAGCTGATGACATTTTTCAATATATCTTTGAAACACTCACTGAGAACTAGTACGAGTAGTTGCATTTAAAGTGTGTAATGTGGCAGCACCAAAACAAGTCTTCAAAAAAAAGAAATCTCGTCAGCGCTTCAAAACATCGTCAATTATCTCTACAGGTTTACCTACATACGAGTACATACAAAATAGTGATGGGCATAACGACTCTTTTCACTGTGCCAGCTCATAAGCTCTGACTCTTTCCAATGAATCGTTCAAAAAGAGTCGTTCAAAAAGAGTCATGCAAAGAGTCTGAAACTTGGTTAATTACATATTCAATAAAAGTCCTAGTTTTTAAAAATTCAGTTTTTTCCTTTATTTTTTTTACCCCAGATTCGAAGTCGGTGACCCCCAATGCCATTTAGTTCGAGCCAGCCAGATCGGACCACTATTTTCCATGAAAACGGGGTCGCCAATCTGGAATGGACGACCCCAATTTTTTTTGCCTTTTTTGACCCCAGATTCTGAGTCAGCGACCCCACCAAAACCCTTTAGTTCGAGTCGGCCAGATCGGACCACTATTTTCCATAAAAACGGGGCTGCCAGTCTGGGATGGGCGACCCAATTTTTTTTTCTCTTTTTTGACCCCAGGGTAGGGGTAAGTCTAAATCGATCACGGAAGCGTTACATTCCCTACAATACGGTAAAGGATTTGAGACGAGGTGCTAGGTGAACACGTTAAAAGGGTATCTAAAAATGATATCAGAGTTGATCATTTTTGAGGATCACCTATATGTATCGCTTCTCCTCAGGCTCATCGCCTGTCCTTCATCGTCCTTTTGGAAATCTAACGCTACCGCGATCGATTCTTGTTATTTGTTGCTTGATTAAGGACTGGGCGTAGATGAAGTTTGTAAATCCTTGCGAGGGACTTATATGCAAAGACAAGGCAGCTCACCTCACCTCGGGCTCACCGCGTGCATTCCGCATTGTTCAAGAAGACTTGTAACAGACGGTCTGGTAGGCATCCGGAGATGCCCCTGTGGGGACGGAACCTAAGGATGCATGGTGACCGTGAAGGTCGGGCTGCGCCATCTGGCGAAGAAAAAGGCTCCTGAACAAGCTAAGCCGCGGCCTATGCTTGCTGTAGCTCAGTTCGGGAGATGTGGGCGGGGTTTTCGCCGCTCGTTGCCCCTGTCCTTTACGTATTAACAAAAATTCATAGGCCTGGGGAAGACGACACAAACAGGGGAGGTAAAAATGGGGAAAAAAAATAGTCGATAAGGATGGAATGGTTGGCGGACGGATCAGACGCCCACGCCTCTGGTTTCGTACCACCAACAGATCACTACTCATTAGGTGCTGCTTCGATCTGCCGGTGGGAGCAGCACTACCAGACCATAATATGGTTCATTACAGGTGGTTCATTACAGACTCTTGAGGGAATGTGAGGCATTTCCTAGGATTGACTACCTTAACTGACGCCTAGACCATGATCCACCAGCAAAAAATAAATCTGAATCGACCGCGCGCGCGTTACATTTCCCAAGGAACGAAAAGGACTGAGGAGAAGAAAGTTGAATCTCCTCAACTCTAAGAGTTACATTCGAGTAGGCTCTTCAACATCATAAGGGGACTTCTTATAAAAATCGTTGCCAAAATATTCTAATCTAAGACATCGTTGTCGCTTTTATTAACGACTGGGCTGTGTACTAATGCAACAATAAAATCCCTTAAATTAGTCCGGAAAAATTCACCCCATAATAACCTTGTCCACTATCACATCCTTGCACATTTCCTCCACATTCAGTCTACAAAATCTTTCTCTGCATCCCTGTCTCCCGTCCACTGTCGGACTAGTGAACCATCGTCGCCATTTCATGTCCATTCTGATCCATGAATTTTGTATTCTCCGGAAGGACTTGTTGGCTCGTAACCATCGCACTTTTCCCAACAAAAGCCGGAACTGATGTGGTAAATGTCATTAAGTTCGGGCCCAGCCAATGCTATTTCGTTGTCAGTTTATATTTGATGACCGGAATTAGCTTCCGAGCTTGAGGATTCCATGCGAATTTTAGAGGCGACTTACTAGCTCATTCCGAACGTCCAGGATTCAGACCCTACACCCTCCTTCGTTCCTCACATACTTATACTCGAAATAGAGTGATGATCATTGCAGATGACATATACAAACTATCCCATCATTAGAAAATAGTCAACGGAGGATGGCTGAAAATTTTGGTCCCTGCGGCTCTTCTTTGTCCTGGCAGCATCAAAAGCAGCAACAACATCAAGAGGTTAGATTTTCAACGAAACATGAGGTGGAAAATGAGTTTGCTTCCCTACTAATACGTATCTCGACTCTCGACACCGAAATGCATAATTTATGCGGTTGTTTATGTTTTCGTTTTTAGTTATCAAGCGGTCAGCATTAATGTTAATATTTAAGTGGTCGTACTCGAATAATTTTGTCCTGGGTCGTCGTCGTCGTCGTCAGGGTCATTCATGAGTGCTACGGTTCCTAATGGAATGGCTACGTGAACTTTGTGGCGTCCCACGACGACAATGATGAGCTAATAGAAATTCCCCTCCGAAAAGGTCAAAAGGTTTGTTACTTCAACCGGGATCGAATGGCGCGACTGCCGTTCTCTGACGTCGTCAAGTGGATTTTGGGCGGAAGTACGGAGCAGGACATGTTTAGTCGTTCTTAGAAAAGCTCTGATCGGCATTCCCATTAATAATCTTATCGTCGGCGCGCAGTTAGTACCTATAGACAAAAACAACCCAGTAATGATGCGGCATTATCCTTGGATCCGCTCCGGCGGCGTTCCGGAAACCGCTATCCAGATCATTCGTCTGTCGTGTCTTCCAGATTTTCCCGTATATATTTTCCCTGATTATATTTATTCAACTTGAACTCGTTTTATTTTTCAAATCCGACATCATGCATTGTGCAGATGAGTTCGCGATACCTGAAAGTTTAATTAATACCGAGTCCTGGGATACATGGTGCAGATAAGCTGATTCCATATACGAGTACGTACAGCCTCGTTGTAGTTCTCGTACGTATTACGTTCACCTTGTTCAGGCGCAACTTTCAGCTTAGTTTTCAACTTCACAAAGTTATCCGATTAATTTTCATGGAGTGTGGCAAAAGCGTTTCACTTATTCAATTTGTTGTTGAATTTTCATTAAAAGGGTAGAAAGGATATCAGGTGGAGAAATTGATATGTTCACATACACAGGGATACACAGAGTCAGCGATCACGCCAAAAAGAGCGAGTGATGTGGTTTCAATGTTTGCTGTGGAATATTTGAGCTTTGTTTAAGTGTTGAAGGGATCAAAGTTTTAATGAATCGAGTGGGACATTTTACACGCCGAAAGACTAATAGTAACATAAAAAGAAGAAGAGGGTGAGATGATGAAAAGCAGTAGCGGAATTAGAGAAGTCCTCGATATCGATAGTTCAGGTTTTATAGTCAGGTGGGAGATTTAACCTGCGGTGAATAAGTCCCGCAATTTGAGGGGTCGAAGTGCTATTCAATGGTTCAATGAGGTTTCCTCACTTTTTGTTTGAACGAAGCTTCATAGTCGAGCCACTTATCGGCCTGCACACAGAATTACAAGAAAATGACAGGGCTTGTGTCGTTTACACGGCGCACGACTGTAGCTTTACACGTGATAAAGTCGATCGTTCGTGAGAAAAAGAAAATGATTATAAATGATTAGTTGTGTGAACTCCAGCGCGTTTATTAAACCATCTGAAGCAGCCATCCCCTGAATGGGGTTAAGCGATGTGCTGACAACTCGTCCTTGTAAAAACCACTCCATGTCAAGAAACCTGGAACAAAAGCCTCGGATTGGACGGATCAACAACGACGACCACGCAAACGACTAAAGGATTATTCTTTCGGATCCTGGAATGTACGCTCCCTGAACCGAGAAGGCCCTCCTTCAACAGGTCGAAAAGTACAAAACTGAGCACTACTGCAGTCCAGGAAACAAATTGGCTTACCAGCGAGATCAATGACAAGACATCGCACACAATTGTTAAAGTGGCAAACCATCGGGCCGCACGGAGTTTGGAGTAGCATTTATAGTAAACAATCACCTCAAGCCGCACATTACTGACTTCAAACCCACAAATAAACGGCTGTGTGCGATTCGCATTAAGACTCGATTCTTCAATCTATGGCTCATCAATGTGCACGATCCCACTGAAGTTAAAGAAGACGCAGTAAAAGACGAGTTCTACACGCGCCCTGAGACTCTCTTCGACTCACTTCCAACGAACGACGTCAAATTGCTGTTGGGAGACTTTAACGCGAAAGTCGGAAATGAAAGTTGGCACCGGGAGACCACTGGAGGTCACAGTCTCCATGAAAAATGTAACGACAACGGCCAGCGACTTATCGACTTCGCCTGCAGTAGGAATCTAGTCGTAAGGTCTACGTGTTTCCCGCATCGACGCATTCACAAGCTGACCTGGAAATCTCCAGACGGACACACCGTCAACCAAATTGATCACGTCCTCATTTGCAGGAGATGGGCGTCTAGTGTGATGGATGTCCGCTCCTATCGAGGAGCAAACTGCGACTCAGATCATCACTTGGTGAAGACGTCCTACAGATGTAGAATCTCCTCTACACCAATCGAGAATCAGCCCTTCCAAAATCTTTGCGGTTGATAAGCTTCTGAGCGGTGGCGTATACTACCATCCTTGAGGAAAGACTATCACCTATGCTGCACAACACCAGCAACACATGCGTCCATGGGTTCTTGGAAGAACTCAAGAGTATCATCAGGGATGTCGCAGAGAAGGTTGTGGGATATAAAGCCCGGCGAGCGCGAAATGACTGGTTCGACGAAGAATGCAAAAATTCACTTGATGCGAAAAACGAGGTTTACAGACAGTGAATTCAAGGAGGAGCCAGAGCCAGAAAAGAGTGTTGCTGAATATAATGAAAACTTAGCTAATAGGAACACCAGACAAGCGTATAAACTAGTAAATACAATTAAGAACGGCTACCAACCCAGGACTAGCCTTTGTAAGGACAAGGATGGAAACATCATCAGCGACACCGATGGCATTAACAAACGATGGGCCTCTTATTTTGAAGAGCTTCTGAACCCACCATATAACATCTCCACACAAGAAACTTTCGACGATATTGTTTATCTAGGCCCACCCATACAACCCCCGACAGTAGAGGAAGTTGATCGTTGCGTTGCGGGCACTAAAACGAAATAAAGCGCCGGGCGCTGACGAGATTCCAGCTGAACTGCTAAAATTCGGTGCAACGGGTCTAGTTAATGCCATACATCAATTACTCCTGCGAGTATGGGAGGACGAGGAGATCCCAGACGATTGGCGCAGAAGCATCATCTGTCCAATTCAAAAAAAGGGAGATAAACTGCGGTGTAAGAATTACAGGGGCATATCACTAGTTTGTACGTCCTATAAAATTTTGAAGAAATTCTGGAAAATAGAATAAAACCGTACGCAGAACGAATCATTGGCGAATATTAAAGCGATTTCAGACCTGGTCTCTCCACAACCGATCAGTTCTTTACGGTCAATACTCCAGAAGTGCTGGGAATACAACGTAAACGTATACCAAATCTTTGTCGACTTCAAGCAGGCATACGCCAAGTATCGATCGTGGAGTACTGTACAACATCATGCTGCAATTTAGTATACCGGCCAAATTAGTCAGATGACGATGACCAACTCCGTCTCACAGGTCAGGATCCATAATAGACTTACTGATCTATTAGAAACACGCACTGGCCTGAAGCAGGGCGATGGACTGGCACCGACGCTCTTCAACCTAGCACTGGAATACGCTATTCTGGCTATGAATATGGACAACAGCAAGACGCTACTCATCAAGTCGACACAATTAGCAGCGTACGCCAACGACATCAACATCATGTCCCGAAGATTGGCCGACGCAGAAGAATTTCTGCATACGCTCGATACCGCTGCAAATGAAGTTGGACTACGTATCAACGAGGGTAAAACTAAAATATTGATGCGATCGACGACAAAGACACCTGTACAACCGAGCATCAATGTGGGGGACCTCGACATGGAGTTCGTGAACGACTTCATATTCCTGGGTTGCAACTTGTCAAAGGACGCCAACGAAACTGACGAAATCAAGCGACGGGTACAGTTAGCTAATAAGACTTTTTTCTCGGTTCTCCCCATAATGAAATCGAAGCATGCACAGAAACACGAAGCTCCGCGTGTACAAAATCATTATACGACCAGTGCTATGTATGTTATGGCTGCGAAGCATGGACCCTAACTCAAGCCTCCGGAAACATGCTAGATTCGGTTGAACGTAAGGTTCTACGGCGAGTTTTCGGGGCTCTTTGCGATCGAGATGGATGGCGCATCCGGTGCAACCATGAGTCGTATAAACTGTACGATGAGCTGGAAGTTTCGAAAATCGTCAAACTACAACGACATCAATGGGCAGGGCATGTACAACGAATGGACGATGATCGCATGCCAAAGAGAGTAATGAATGCAGATCGAGTCGACGGAACGAGACTGCTTAGACGACCGAGATCTCGTTGGGAGAGCTCAGTATATGTGGATGCCGAGCAGCTACGGGGATTCGAGATTGGAGGACGCGGTCATGTGACCGAGGTAATTGGGGGACAACGATCCAGGCGTCCAAGGCCCGACGTCGGGCTGTCGTGCCACAATGATGATCATGTTGACGTTTCGATAGCATATATTTTTCGGATCATGCATGCTGATACTATCGGTTAGGTTCTATATACATAGCTCCCATTCGCCGGTTCCTTTTGCTCTATTAAACGTAGAGCTCGAAGTTCCACCAGAATTCTAATTCTGAATCCAATTGCTGGCCAAATGGCTACCAAATGTGATATGTAGCACCTCACTTCTGGATCTTGTTATAAAGAAGGGACTATTACCCTTATTAAAATTGTTCAGGTCTAGATTTACTATATAATTAGGTCAAAGAGGTGCTTACCTCTACTGTTCATGCTAGCTCATAAACTGGGTGGTGTGCGTTACAGCGGACCAATAGATCTGACTTGGGCTTTTTACAGTAGTCAACGAAGCAGCTCATTGGTGATGATGTCCACTTAATTGCCCTAAATCCTTGAGAGGCATAGCGCGTCAACGGTTCCATGTGGCTCAGTTGCAGTTTCGCTGGCATAAACTAGTTTCGGAGCATGCAGTTGCCATCATGCACCTCCTGCTCCCCCATTTAGCGACAAGTCGGGAGATACTGTTGCTTATTATTACGCCCCGCACCATAGAAAGTCTGGTGCCTCTACGCACTCAGCTACTGGTCGCCTTAGTCTCCGGTGAAATATACCGACGCGACCACTATCCTCCGCTTCCCGGACCCTCCGCGCTGCGCCGGATTGATTGCTATTGCCGCATGCTCATTGTTCATAGTGAGTCCTTTGATTGCATCATTAATCTCACTATACACTGTCGAACTTCAACTCGAACTCGAACATGGTTCAGTGGACGAATTTTCTTCAGGTTTATGTGAAGTGTGTGTGTGTGTGTGTCTTGAGCTATTCAGAGGACATTTGTTAGGTTCGTGTTCGAGTTTAAGTTGGAGTTCGACAGTGTATGGTGACAGTTATGCTGCCATGGCTCCTGTATCAGAGCTGTGTCCAGGTTACCTCTGGCGAACCTAGTACCTTTTGCGTGCTATGTTCAGAAAAGCACTGTATCGCACATCAACGTTGCAGTACAACAGCAATCACTAATCTGAAAGTTTCATCAGCTTTAGTTTTGTTTTTCTGAATTTCACAATATTTTAGCATTGACATAAGTCGGTCAAGATCGACCCTTATCATAACTAAATACAAGAGGAACCCAACAAATCAAAAATTCGACTCAATGCCCTCTTCAAAATTAACTTAAGCATATCTTTAGTAAATTTTAATTACTCGCCATTCAACCGTAGTAATCATTTCACTTGTTGATACGTCTCGGGCGCTATCGAAGGCAACATGTTAAACGGACCATTAACTCAACATACATCTTACATACAGGTTGATCCGTTTTAAGGTCTTCCCCCGACACGCAACGTCGGCAACTCAATTCCGATGTCCTTAAAATGATTCTTCGCCCGATTGCGTGGCCTTACGTGAAACTCTGTGTCATCCATTCTATACCTGATGAACATACAACAACGGCCACTGCCTCTCGTCCTTTTCGTATATAGTCACAGTTCGTCCAGCCATCCGAAAAATCAGCTTTTAAGCTCCGGAAATAGATGGATACTGTCATTGAATGGATAAAGGACAATCAAGCAGAAAAAGGGAATCCGGTTTGCCATGTCAGTTCATTAATTTTTCATTTCAATAAGTCACGAGGAAAGGATATTGTTAGTAAGTGATTTGCCGTTAACGTTAGTTCAGAATAACATTTTACACAATTCTCGTACACGTACGCATATCCTTGGAGCTGGTGCGAGCGCCAAGAGTCAAACAAACATTTTATGACGCTAGGATTAAATTATTAATTGATTCGATGTTGCAAAAAGGACATCCCGACACACACACACACGGGCGCACTTACACTGAACACTTAATCCAGTAATTTTGTGACGCATAAAACATGAAAGGGAATTTCCGATATGTCATGATGGTTGAGTCGAGATGAAGCTGTGAATTAATGCGCAATATCCTTTTATCTCTTTGTCAGCGAATTTGTTGTGAGACGTCTTTCTGGTGAACGTAAATTATTTAAATTAGCTCCGATCATGCCGCTGCTTCAGCTTGAGTTTTCTGAATAAAAAAATAATTAGTTTGAGATGGATATGTTTTTTAGCTGGGGGTCTGAGTAAATTTTGCGTAACGCAACGTTACGTAATGGTTCATGGATTTTCGAAGTCGGTCCATTGGAAGTGTGGAACGGAAATTGGAAAATTGATTGGTCCCGATAACAGTACTTTGACATTTACAATTCTATGACTACAACTTTGATATCGCAACATGAGATATATAATCCGAAAAACAGACATATTCATGATGTAATATTTTTCCAATAAGGGAAACATTTCTGTGTCATTTTATCTAGGGCGGTTTACTAGCCCATTACCTAAAGTAGTCTTTTTTTATTCTTATATCTCTCATTGTGTCCACGCTCTATGCATAACAAATTCATCACTGTAGACAACACTTCAGCTACGTTACTCTAAATTCAAAAGGATTCTATAGGATTTATCTGGGGTATTTGGAAATCATCCATCGCTTCTTCCCGATCGAATAGGTCGATTTTTATCCTGAGTATATCGAAGTATCCACCAGCCAACCGGCATCCTTCTTTTCCTGACCTCTGGCGATATAGCCAGCTCAGGATGGCTGGATAAAAATAATTGCTCTCAAACAATTAGACTCCGCACATTCCGACTGGCCCTTGTTTTCAACCCGGGCGTCCATAACTCCTGCACGAATCATATTCATGCATCATTAGCCATGACATACACCGGTCGTAATGAAAGGATAAATGTAACCATGTTCTCGGGTAAAAAAAATTATGGACCCCATAAATTCCTCTGTAACGATTGGGGACTATTGTAATTCACACTGTCCAACGAAGCTTGATAGGCAATTGAATCTTAAATCAGGAATCACCATGTCCATGGTCCCGGCAAAAAATGGAGCAACACATAATCGGTTTTAAAGATACACGAGACATAATCGTAAATTAAAGCGAAAGGATGTCGTTTAAGCCAAATATACTCTTTTTTTCTACTTTTATCTGTTTCAGTTGCAAATGCGTATCTTGAAGCAAATATAAATGGACGCTTAGAATATTTGAGTCACAAAGAGATTTGTGGCTGAAAGAACTGAACTGCTTATGAGAAAATTTGTTGCTATGAATGAATGAATGAATGAAATGGAATGTTATAGGCCAGGCGGATAGCAGTTTCAGAGTGCATGCCAAGCACTGTTTGAGTTGCTAGTTGCTCTCTCATCTAGTGTTCGTTTTGCTCACAATTTGAAACTAATCTCAGCTATTTGTGATATACCGAATTGTTCCCCGCCTACTCAGCCCAATGATTATGAGGCTTATTTAGTTGAAGCAACTGCTAAATAGTGTTTAATATTTACACTTGTTAATTGGCAAAAGTTCTAAGAATTTTCGGAAATTTATTAGAACTTTTATACTCTGTTCCGGGCAATGGGGCGCAACTCCTCGAAAGACTTTCCCAGCGCGCTACACTTCTTTGCCACAGATCGTCGCCTTGTGATTCTAGGACCCCCTCTTGATCGGCCTTGGTTGGACATGAGGTTCCATTTTATGGCATGCAAAGCAATGCATTTATCACTCTTCCGCAATGTGTGACCTATCCACTGCCATTTTCGCCTACGTATCAATTCGTCGATTGGCATCTAACCCGTACGCCGACTTAGCTCTTCATTTGATATTGTTTCGGGTCAGAAAATTCTTAAAATTCGACGAAGACATGAGGTGACGAAAACTTGCAGCTTTCTGGTAACACTAACTGAAACTTTCCATGTACTGCTCCCATACAAAAGCACAGAGAGTACCAGGGAGCGAAACAGGCCCAGCTTGGTCTTGATGCTGAGATAACTGCTTTGGCAGATTTTAGACATCATGCCGTATGTGCATTAACTTGGTTGATACGACGAGCGATGTCCTGCTCCGTACCACCATTTGCGGCAACAACGCTACCCAGGTAGACGAAGTTGTCCACCTTATCCACGGGCTGCCTATTAATATTGATGGCAGTAAGTGTCGGATTTCTTTTTCGCAATAGAGGGGAGGGCTAAGAACCTTTGTCTTGTTGGTATTATTAGCCCAACCTTGCTTGCCTCCCTCTCGGGATCTAACGCCATTGAGGACAGATCCATGACTTTTTGGGAGAGTAGGCATATGTCGACAGCGTAGTCAAGATGTTCTAGATAAGATGTCAAAGTCCATTGGATTCCTCTGTCTAATCCAGATAGGGCTGCAGGCAACACATCTCCGACTATGAGGAATAGGATTGGTGACAGGATGCACCCCTGCCGAACTCCACTGCGAATCTCAAACAGAACACGACATTTCGCGCCGTCATAGGTTGCCTTAATAATAGCCACAAGCTTCTCAGGGATGCCTCTCCTGCGCACTATTGAAAGCCTTCTCGAAATCGATGAAAAGCAAATGAAGCAGAGAATCGTGCTCATTCCTCAATGATGATTCGCAAGGTGTTAATGTGATCGACACAGTAGAATCCGGATAGTAAACCAGCCTGCTCTTCATCAATTTTGCTTTCTTAGTGAGCCTTTAGTCTTTCCAGAACGATTTTAGCTATTATCACAGCAACGGCAGGAAGCACACAAATGCCTCTCCAATTATTACAGTCTGTGAGGTTACTTTTTTTTGGAAGTTTGATGATCAAACCTTCCTTTCACTCAGTGGGAAAGGTCTCTGTATTCCACGCTTTATCAACAAGTTTATGCAGAAAATCGGCAGTTAGTCTTGGCGCTGCTTGATAAATTTATACCGTCGAGTCCGGCGGCCTTTGCTCGTTTTAGTGCAATAATTGCAGTGACTATTTCCTCTTTAGTCGCGGCAGTGGACCGTATACGCACATTTTGATGGTTAGCTAAATTATCTATATGAGGTGAAAATTCACCAGAGGTTACACGGTCCAAGACTGCGGCGAAGTGTTCTTTCCACCGCCTCATTTGATCTTCTTCCAAGATAAGTAGCTTTCCATCACTGTCCTTCACCGGATGTTGGCAGGAGTTACGACCACCTGTAAACTCCTTGATGATACCGTATACGGCGTTTGAGTTGTTACTTCTTGCGGCTTCTTCTGCTGAGGCTAAAAGAGAATTGGCATAAACTCTTTTATCGCGTCGCACACTACGCTGAACATCTTGAGCTTTCTGACGGCAAAGGAGTTCGATGCTGCTTCGATTGTCTTCTGATGCTGCAGCCAAACGAACCTTCAGTTCTTTTCTTTCAACAATCTGCTGTCATGAAGTGTCGGACATCCAGGGTTTATTCCGGCAATCCGGGTTTGTGCCAACGATGGTATCTGGCATCCCAGTTTTCGTTTATGTCACTATCTGGTTGACTAATTATCTCAGCTACTTTTTGCACAAGATGGTCATTATATTGTTGTAAGACAGTAGGATTTTTTAGCCGAGCGGTGTTGTATTTGCGGCGCATGGGTCTTTCGTCGCTAGGATGGCGCTCGGCTGCAATATGCAATCGAACATTAGCGATCATGAAAAAATTGTCTCTTCCCATCCCAATATCGGCACCCTTCTTGTCTCGCACGTCCAGCTGGAGGCAACTCTTGAATCTTTTACTAATGGCAAAGTGGTCTATCTGATTTTATGTTCTGCACCGATCAACAGAGGACCAACTGATTTTGTGGTGGTCCTTATGCTCAAACATAGTACCACCGATGAAGAGACTGTGAAAGTTGCAGAACTCTACAAATCTTTCACCGTTGTCATTACGATCACCAAGAATGTGTCTCCCCGTCATATGTCTGAGCCCATAGTTATCAGCGCCAACTTTTGCATTCAAATCACTGCTCTGAACGGCGTTTAGTTCTTCGTAGAAGGAGCCTTTCGCCAGGACACTGTCGTTTTCAGTTGGAGCATAGCATTGTATTATTGAAATGTTTCTCATTTTGGTCCGGAACCTGGCGGTCATGATTTGGTCGGAGATCGAATCTCAGGATAGGAGACAGTTTCGTGCGGCTTTGGTTAAAAGGAGCCCCACACCTGACTCACGACCACTACGGGTAGCTCTACCGGAGTACAACATTACAGTGCTCCCCGTTGGAGAGATAAATTCTCCGCTGTTTCACCTGTTTATCTCACTAACTCCTAAGATGTTTAAGTTATACCTCAGAAATTCACTCTCTAATTGGAGAAATCGTGCGTCTGATCCATTGTCCAGGAGAGTACGCACATTCCAGAATCCAATCTTTATCATTGTACGATAGTCGTAACCGTTGAGTCAGTCCTTATCCGAGGCATAGTTGACGTTTCGTTAGCATAGAGAAGATTTCGGATAGTGCAAGTTGCTTAGACATCCTGTCCTTTGTTTGTCGGCTTTAACGACAGGCCGTCAGAGGGAAAGGCTGTGGTATTATTTTACGCCCCACGCCACAGGGAGAAGATTAACCTCAACCAAATCATCGCACCGCCATCACTGGCGGCTTCAAATTGGTTAACAATGGTCAATGACCACCGCCGTTCCAGGGTACTCCCACGCGGAGGACTTTGGAAGACGAATTTTTGCCCACCCCCCCCCCCCCCTCCCATAATGCCTTCATAAATGTTTTCAATTGCCGGCATTTGGATCATGTTCGGTGCTTGGACCGAGCGCGGAGGAGCCCTGGGTACATTTCTGTTGTCAGCATTGTCTTTTGACTTCGATTAATATTTTTGTGAACATAATTCAGTTTCTACTTCTTTGCAAGCCTCGAAGTAGAGCTGCCCTGTGATAAACCACCTATAATGAACCATATTCTGGTCTGGTAGTGCTGCTTCCACCAGCAGATCACAGGCAGCACCTGTTGAATAAGGATCTGTCGGTGGTACGAAACCAGAGGCCGAGGATCCGGTTACGCCTGGACCTCGATGCGAGCGCGAGGTAATCTGTCGCCCTATTTTTTATCATTCTACATATTTGCCTCTCATGCTTGTATTGTCTTCCCCAGGCCTATGAATTTTTATTAATACGTAAAGGTCAGGGGAACGAGCGGCTAAAACCCCGCCCACGTCCCCCGAACTGAAGTACAACAAGCATAGACGTAGCTCGTGGGAGAAGCCTTTTTCTTCGCCAGATGGCAAGGCCCTACTTTCACGGTCATTATGCTACTTTAGGCTTCGTCTCCACAGGCATCTTCGAATACCCACCAAACCGTCCATCACACGTTCTTTTCGACAATTACTTTTTTTTCAGCTGGGTCTTTCGTATCGAAACGAACGATTTTGGTTGATTGGGGAATAGACTGGAAGGGGTTTGTTCTTAGTGTTGTAACTGTAGTTTTGGGGGAGGTTAAGTGAGTGTGAATTACTGTTTTACTGTTGAGGCGTGGTAAAAAAATGTGTTTTATTTAGACATTATTTTTTTTTGGTGATTCGATGTCAATTTTAGTTGCGTAACTCATCCTCATTAGAGTTCTAATAGAAACAGGATGTAGTGGAAGGAAGGTGGTTCTGTAGGCAAGAAAATTTGGCTGAAATTTTTTTTTAAACTTTTTTTGTAAACGTTGCGTTGTTTTAAGCTAGTTGTCACAAATCGTCTACGATAATACATTCTGCAGTTTTCCACGTTTCTAGAATGCTACTTTACATTTCGGCAATGTCACTGACGTTAAGTGATAAGGCGCTTTTCAAATTTAATCGGCCCAACCTTTCAATAGTAAGGTGTAGAACTTCAGGTAGAGACTATTGCCGATGGTAGCTTATTTCATTTTCCTGCTGCATGTATCCTTTTTTCGCGTAGCGATCACATACAAGCACCTTAACTCACACGGTTCAAATTGCGAAACCACACCTTTAGTCCGGATGACTTGGCTCCAAATTCGTGCCATGTATTCGCTTTAAATTTCTCCCTTCAATCTATCCGACAAAGAAACCTCCCCGCATATCCTATTAACGGAAGAAAATAATGAATACATTCCATCATAACACCATCATAAACTATCTTGGCAATTAACCACTTATCCTGAAAGCACCCCGTAAATTAACAAAGCACTTTGGAATTTGAAAATTCGCTCAGACTATCCACAAAAATCCGACAAAAACACTTAGCGCGCATCAAAGCGAAACCCCGAAAATCCGAAACACTGAAATTCGGGTTTCTTTGATACGTTCGCTTAATAGACGGGTGTGCTTGCAATCGTTGGTAGTTCTCCCTTGGGTTTCAGGCTTAACCTAAATTTCCAACGAAATCACGTTAGAAAAGTTCATTAAATATGACGCCTTGTGTGGCGGTCATTCGACCCCCTTTCGGGAACAGTTGAAGGATACTCAAAAGGTACATATCTTCCACTACTTTGAAATCATTTTCGGTCCAGCACAAAAAAGGCAGCGCACTCGAAAAAGGGAAAAAGATACAAAAAGTTAAACTTTTCACTTGATAGATTCCGTCACCAACAAGTGGACTCTTGTACTGTCGACGGTCTTCCAGCCAAGTGCACGCTTCATTTTCCCCCTCCCCTCTCTTGTTATTATTCAGATTTTTGGTATTCTTGGTATTCAGCCCGGACTATGCAGTTGCTTGCAGCTTGGTCGTGATTGTTCGGTCCGAGTACTTATTTTTCATGCTCCAAAGGCGAGATAATTATTTGTTCGGTGAATCCTGAAAAGGAGCATTATTGTCAGGTGAATCGCATCTACCGTCGATGAAAGGACGAAGATAATCCAAAGTTGCCGTATATAAGGAAGCCACTTTCTGTATGAATGGCTCTCGCGCGTCTTCAGTTAATTGGACCTCCGGTCGTTGGTTTTATAATAATCGCAGGATGCTTCTAGGATACAAAAGTTTTTAATCTCTATTGTACAGTTTTGCTTGCTCGTGCGGCTTCTGTTGTCGGATGCACCGGAAGAGACAAAATGCTGCTGAAGAGGTTGGCAAATGCCCTAGGTAAGCTCCCCGAAAAAGCGAACTCCTTCAATGAGACGTTAAGAGTGTACAAGTTGATTTTGTATTCCTTTGTGAATATTTCATTGTAAGGAGTCAGTTTGGGTGCCTTTGGCTCTTTAATATCTTTTCAGGCTTCTTGAATACAATTTGTGAACAAGAGACTTGATTAAAAGCCAATGGTGTGAGGTCGCTGGCAGAATTATAGTAATAAATAAGGGTAGGTTATGGTACCCAAATGGAAGCACTACTACTACTATTTGCCCTAATCCCTAATGTAGCATAGCGAGTCAACTATTCCCAAGTGGCTTAGTTGACGTTTCGTTAGCATACCATAAACTAGTTTCAGACGATGCACAGGGGGAAGACAACACAAACTTCCATGACCACGACGTGGACAGGACTCGAATCCATGACTGACAGATAATATGAATCATCAGTAGTATGAATCATCTACTCACAACCCTGGAACGAGCCACCTGGCATTCGCAGAGAAGATGTTTGAGATGTTTGGTGGTGGACTCAGTGTGCTTCACAGACCCAATTTATTGAGGTGATATCTCACCCGATGATGTCCTGTGAGGTAACCAACGATTAGCCTCAGGTCCGCTCTGCCCAGGCAGCTAGCTTCTTTGAGACCGTAAGGGTTATACAATCTTTGGACAGCCGCAGTCCTGGGAGATTATCCCAGTGCCGCAGTTTTTCGCAGTGTTCAAGTCCCGTCCACAGCGTTTGTGGCCATGGATGCTTGTATGTCAAACCACCCGGAGCTGTCAGTAAAGCGATGTCGATGACCAGCACTTACCTCTTTAAAGTCATTAAGGTCAAGAAAGTACAGGGAACCTAGACTATCTTTTCTTTTTCCGGCCAGAGCAGGGCAGGTGCGCAGGAAGTGAACTATTGTCCCTAGTCGTATCAACAGCTTCTGCAATGATCATTATAAGGAAGCGTTTGTCTTGATTAGCTTCTTGCATGTTGCATTAGGCTGAAAAATCGGGCTTCACCCTGGTCTCTTAGTGTCACCATACACTGCCGAACTCGAACACGAACCTAGCACAAGTGGACCGCTTTTCTTTGTGAAGTGTGTGTGTGTCAGAGGACATTTGTACCAGGTTCGAGTTCGACAGTGTATGGTGACACTTACATACAAAAATGTTATACAACGGAGCTCCTAGGCCCTTAACAAAATCGTTTACGACCCAAGCTTCTTGTATTAGAGCAATATCCTCCCTATCACGCGCGAGACGGAGGAGGAGAGCAGCTGACGCAGCTTTCGATTGGTGTTGGCTTATTTGGGTGAATCGGATCATCATTGCAAAGATAAACTCGATTCCACCACCGTAACGTTAGTATCCTCATCGATGTCAGACTCGAGCGAGTCATTTGCAAATGGGAGCTCAGAAGTGTCCTCCAGATTCGCAAGATCAGATTCAAGGCATAGACAGTCCTCGTCAGCATCCTGCTTAGCGCATGGTATGCTTGCAGATGAACCACATCCACTACCCTGACTCCTGTCATGTGCCGATGGAGTGGTTTGAGCCTTTTTTTGTCCTCTCTTCGCTTCGCCCTTGTACACTCGGAGCCTAATTTGGCGGAACCCACGGTTATGGCAAGGGGAGCCAGAGATTCCACGTTCGGAATGAACACTGCCTCCCGAAATTCTTCTACTCACTCCTCTATTTTAACTATTCTCCAATTATGGGCATTACTAGTGCAAATAAGATACAAAATTTCCTCGGTATCCGACTGTAGGGTTGGGATCCACGCCAGCTCTGGGCCGTGAGAGGATCTTGTACTTTGATATGGCTTCCAGCTTCTCCCCAGGCCAGACGTCTCCTGCTTTTTAATAGAGTGGATAAATAAATCCGCCGGCGAATTTCGTTATTTTAATACGACCCTGATACCAGCCGCCATCCTTGCAGATTTGTGCTGGCCATTGGTTTTCCTGGTTTGTGAGGATCGCATGTCCGATGCACGTCGTTGCACACCGCCAGTTCCCAACCCAGACGGGCCAGGTTTTGCCAAAGTCCGTACTACATGTATCTTTCATAAATATTCACCCACTTCTCGAATCCTTCTTCGAAGCGGGTACCACCACTACACACCCGTACGCAGTCCAATGCTGAACAACTAAGAAAGCCAAAAACGGGCATTACCAATTCATGTGAAATCAAACAGAATGAAGATTCCACGAAACTTTCAAATTTCCGAATTCATCAAAGACGCTCCATATCTGTGACCCATACGATGCACGAGTCCTGATAAGCCTGATGACTCCTTTAACTTTTCAAAACTTCTTCGGAACTTTCATACCTGTCCTCGTAACTTTTCCGGAACAAAAGCACCCGACCCTCATGTTGCCAGTGTTCAGTGACTACTCCAAAAATAAGTTTACTACCCGGGTATATTCATCCTATTCTGTCCGTATCAATCCGTCCGCCACTATCACCTCCACTGAAGTCCTTTCTTTATAATTAGGATTTCGCCGTAATGAGATGAAATCAGTATACTGCTCGATTTAATTTCAATAGAGAGATTCTTTACAATTCCGCTCGATTCAGCTCGACAACTCAAAGTCAAAAATTTCGTCCTTCGGCTCAAACTACCACTATGTTGTGGCGTATTATCCTGACTGATAATGTCTTGCTCTTCCGGCACGAGGTGAGTTGGGGGTGTTCGATGCGAAAGGATAAAATAATTCGACAGTGAATTGTGTGTCTGCCGGAGCACAAAGCGGCACACAGGCAGGTGGGAATCCTTGTTGAATTCTAGGTCTGGCTATATGGTGGATCTACTATAGTCATTTTCTTTGGTATGTTGACAACTCCCTTTTTGGAACCCGTCTACATAGACGATGTACAGTACAAAGTAGACGCCGAGATTAGAAGAACTTCTTGTCTAAATACATACAATGACGATAATCCTTTTCGATTAGAACTCGAGACTTTTCATCTTTGCAGATTGAACGTAGACATGTACAATGCACATGAACTTATACTGATTGAGTGACCGGGAAAAAGGGGTTTTCAGCCGACAAGGGAGTGGCTGGAGTGGCAGGCGTAGGACAATGAATAGAACGTTTTGAAAAGGATGATTTCCAGGGAAGTGGTTGAAATTATGAAAGGAACTAAATGAATAACGTGGAAAACGTGATTTTAATTTGGGAAATTATTTAGAGGATGATTAGCAGGCATCACGGATTTGAATTGAATCGACGGCTGCTTAAAGTACACAATTAACTTTACAGATGTCTGATACTGTCAGAGCAGATTCTGACTATTTAGGTTTGATATTTCGACAATCAATTACACGGAAATACACGGTTTTGTACCCGAGCAACCAAAAGGTGTACGTAAGGTAATTTTCAACATTGATTCCGAATCTGCAATACGTTTTTAAATATGTTGCCCGAGAAACCATCATCCGAAAATGAACAACTGCCTTAAGTTTGGAATTTTTGCATTTTGCCGCCGACCAATTGCCCGAAAATGTTTGGTATTGCCTAAAGCAAAAATTCTGTCTAGGGTTTCTCGAAGTAGATTTACGCTTTAGGCAGTACTATTTCAAGGAAATCCATTCCGGCGCATTTGGAACTATTGCCCAAGTTTTATGAATTTTCTGCCAATTTTGGGGCAATCGATCATAGTGTTCATTTTCGTTTGGGTCGCGTGCGACAAATTTTTCCCTAGACGTTTATTCATAAAGCCTTGAATTATGCCCATGCTGCGGGGTCTGCGATAACTATCATTTTGTACACTCGTCTTATCAATCCTGTAAGGGTCAGTTTTCAAAGAGCCAAATAGTGCTAGCGGCTCGCAAAAGTGGCTGTCCCTCCGCTACTGGGAGAAGACACAGTTAGCGCTTTATGCGCTATTTTGATACCACACGCCTCGTAGGAGTGGGCAAAACTTTGGTTATAAAAGTCTTTCGTGGTTGTTGTCGGAAAATGTTCTCAGAACCATCTTGTCGAGTTAAGAAAACATAATATCTCCCCAATCGTCTTCGAGGAGATGGCGGACACGCTAGCGAAGAATGATTCGCTCAGTTCTTGGTGCCTCGCTTTAGCTAGAGCCGGACATGCATACAGGAAGTGGATCAGGGTCTCCTTTTCCGCTTCATCCTTGCAGCTCTGGCAGTATGCATTGTATGGAATGCCCAATCTGGCCGCGTGCTCCCCCACCGGCCAGTATCCTGTTATAATGGCTGTGATCCGGGCTACGTCCGGTGGGGCTCTCCTCAGGAGAGCGTCTATCCTTCGTAAGTCGTATGACGACCATGTCGCTCTAGACGTGGCGCACGTCGACGGCGAGCTCCATCTATCGCTAGCCCGTTTCAGGTAGAGTCTATGCATCTCTCTATTTACAACATTGAGCGATGCGTGGATCACTATTGCATAGGACTCGTGAAGAGTGGAGCCTTGTCTCGCAAGTTCATCCGCTTTCTCTTTCCCTGTTATATTACTGTGTCCAGGAACACATGGAAGAGAGATGTTGTAAAGCTCAGCCAGTCTGGCCAGCTCCATGCGGCATTGTCTTACTAATTTGGATGAGATTGAGATTGACGATAGAGCCTTGATCGCAGCTTGGCTGTCGGTGAAAATGGCGACGTTATTTGTACAGACAGCAGTACGCTTTTCTTTAGAAAAGATCCCTGCGCGCGACCCCGCATGCCATTTTTGAGCAGTCAGTAAAGATTTTGCATTCGTACTTCCTGATCACTTCATCTCTGTCCCATACCGCCCTGGTTGGGAAGCCAACTGTGAAGTGTCGCTCGAAGTCGTCTGCGATGGCAATATAGTCTTTTGGGAGCAAGTCCTGTATGTCCCTGGGTAGAGACTTCAGGATGCTGCCGTGGCCATTTGGTCGGGGAATCTACCTCATAGACTCCCTAAGTCTTACCGCGCTACATGCTTCATTTAATTCTATCTGTAGGTCTAGTGGGAGTAAATGTAAGATGATATTCAATGCGTCCGCGGGATATGATCGCAAAGCACCTGTGACTCCGATGAACGCGGTTCTCTGTATTTTGTTCAGCAGATTAAGGTTGTATTTTTTCCGAAGAGCTGGCCACCATACCAGCACTCCATAGACGATGATTGGTTGAAACACCACGGTGTATAGCCATAGCACCATCTTTAGCTGGTCCTTTTGCTGGTGTAGAGGGCTATTTAGGCTTTCTTGGTGCGACTTTCGATGTTTAGCTTCCAACTAAGTTTGGAGTCAAGGATGACAAGGCATTTAACATTGGGAGTTAGCTTTAGAGTGTGGCCATTTATTTGTGGGAGTCGGAACTTTGGTATTTTGGATTTTGTTTTAAATAGTACTAGCTCGGTTTTGCTCGGATTCACGCCTAGTCCGCATTCTGCAGTCTAGGCGTTAACCGTGTCCAGAGCTCCACTCGTGATGTCGCTCATTACCCAAAACCAGGATCACTGGTCGTCCGCGTATGCTATTATCTTGGCTTCTGAGGCTTCCAGCCTTCTCAGGAGCCCGTCCATCGCTAGTATCCAAAGCAGAGGAGAAATTACCCCACCTTGGGGTGTTCCCCTGCGTGTACATTTGGTCATCAGGCTCTCTCCAAGCTCTGCTGTGATCACTCTGCTCCTTAGCATCACTATTTTCCAGCTGCTAAAATGGGGTTCCACCCCCACTTCTGTAAGAGCCGCTTGTATAACCTAAGTTTGAACGTTTTTAAAAGCGCCTTCTATATCTAAGAAAGTGCTAGGGTGAATTGCTCGTATTGTAAGTCATGCTCAGTAGTACGTACAATCCAATAGAGAGCCGTCTACGTAAACTTACCTTTAATGTACGCATGCCGGCACTTTGAAATTAATGCTTTCCTAAGAAGCTGTCGTATGTGGCTATCCAAGATTCGTTCTAACGCTTTCATAACGAAGGAGGTGAGGCTGATAGGCCGGAAGTCCTTCGCGGACTCATGCCCACTTCTTCCGGCCGTCGGAATGAAAGTCAACCGCACACACCTCCATGACTTAGGGATGTGGTTCAGCGCTATACAATTCCTGAAAATGGCCACCAGCCATGGAGTGACCACATCACGCAGTTTCTGACGCATAACGGGGATTATGCCGTCAAGCCCCGAAGATTTGTATGGCGAGAAGCTTTCAATGGCCCACACCGTTCTCTCTCCGTGATTACCGATGCGATTTCTTCCCGTGAAGAGCTTTGCTAACCTACTCGATTGCCCTAACCCCTTGTGGGGCATAGCGCGTCAACTGTTCCATGTGGCCCAGTTGACGTTTCGTTGGCATAAATTGGTTTCAGAGAATGCAGTTGCCAGCATGCACCTCCTGCACATCCATGGCCACGAACGTCGTCGTGGACGGGATTCGAACCCGAAACGCCGGTAGTCAAACATGAGACTGATGCCTCAACACACTGCGCTACCGGTCGCCCTGCTCTTCTACATCCCCGCAGCGTTCCTCGCTGCCCGGAAAGAATGTGGTTATGAGAAATTCGAGCGTTTTAGCTGAAGATCTAGTCCAGTCACCGTTGGGTCTTTTGATAAACGACGGACAGCTGTGGCCCTTGGATAGAATGTTATGTTGTCTTGCTGAGGCCCCGTTCCTTCAATTGATTGACAGTAGTCCATCCAAGAGTCCGGTAAATTCTCAGGCCGTTTTTGTACGGTTGCCAGAACTTGTGTTTATAGCAGATATTTGAAAATCTCCCTTGTCATTCTTCGGAGATTGATGACCTGAAGTCTTCGTTCCACCACGGGGGAAGGGTTTTTTCGCTATATTTTATCGGACATAAGAGTTTGAAGCCCATGCCCAAGGCATTTTCAAATGTTTCGACTTTGTTTCCAAATCCTATATTGTGTCCATGTTCAGGTTGTGTGTCCTCGATAGTTTAGAGATAACAACCTATCCGAATTTCTTCTAGTCTATTCTCTTGGGATTTCTGTACGGCTTCGCTTTGTTCACTCTGAGAGCTACCGTGAAGAATATCCACCTGTGGTCCGAGAACGAAATTAGATTGGGGACCTGCCAATCTTCAATTCTGAGAGTCTCGTTATTGCTAGCCGTCAGCTTGATATCGAGGACCTCCTCCCACCCCTGAAAGGTATCTGTACTCGGAAAGGTGAAGGTCGGCGGACTTACACTGTTCCACACTGTGAGGTGGTTGATAATAATATAATCAAAAGTGACTCACCTCTCTCGTTCGTCATGGAGCTTCCCCACAGAGCGTGCCTGGCATTGGCGTCGGCTCCCACAAGCAGGCTTGCCTTCCTGGCCGCCATTTCTTGGGTTAGGTGGTGTTAGTGCGGGTCGGTCATGGGCCATGTAGCCGGAGGGCTGACGATTTTCGGAATAAAATTCCCAACTACCGCTTCGATTATCGAAAACTCAGTTCTCAGGTCCAATTGTAACACAATTGTCATGAAAAGAAAATTTATTTAATGCACGGATCTAACACGACCCCGTAACAAACCACCCTTTAAACTCGACATTTGTCTCCATCAATTAACTCCTTTTCGTTACATTTTCCTTAAATATTCGTATCCAACAATGGAAGGATAATGTAAACCATAATTGGCACAGAATGGCATATGACATCTAAATGACAATACATTCCTCATATGCCTTCTGTCACCTTCCATTTGCCCACTTCCCCGTCGCTCCGCTGACCCAGTGTATGTGTGAAAACTGCTGCCAGGACAATATGCATTTAAAAAAGAGCGTCGCGCTTTCGTTCATTTTATTTACACATGTAATTGCCACCCCGGTGTGGAATGTCTGCACACCAAGGCCAGGAAAGGGTAGGACATTTTCACAAAATGCATTTCCTGACAGACCCAGCTACGAACAGCATGATAATAATTGTTGCAACGACTACAAATGGCATGTTAAAAGTTCCAGGACACAATGTCCAAAAGACGAATCACCTCCCCGAACTCGGGACAACGAAATCCTCGGACGTCCACCATGCCAACCAACGTGTGAATGTGGTGCATAAAAGTCGATAAAAGTCCAGGGTGCAATATGACAAGCGAGAATGTTCGGACATGTGTTGGGGGGTTAGAATGACGGTGAATATGATGGATGATGGAGTGGCATAAGTGCAAAATTTATACAACTGACGTGCATTCCAATTTTGGCGGAAGGTGGAAGAAGCAAGTTCCATTGAAGTTAACTGGGAGAAAATGCAACATGGCTGGACTATTAGTGTCGACCTGATTCTTTTTCTTATCGATGGGCGAGATTATTACCTTTGTCAGGTGGGAAAATTCTCACACGGATCCATGCTGTAATTGTTTTTATTTATTTCCACAGAATCAACGAATAGTAGTGATTGGTCAATAATTGTGAAATATTGCAGATATTATTACAAAATTGCAGTTCTTTGAGAATCAAATTGAACGGCGTTGGCCATTACTAATCCAAATTTCATGCTTCCCTTCAGATGAGCTTCACTACCACTACTATAGTCAGCCCTGCTGTCATATACTGATTTCGTCACCGATGGATCGTTCTTACCAGGTGCTGCCTTTAATCCATCGGCGAAACAGCACGACCAGGATCCAACCAACTTAATCAGAATGGGTCTCCGGGTAGAATGGTTTTCTTTATGTAGAGCGCATTCTACCCCAACGATGCAAGTTAGCCCGGCCACAGACTGGTCCCTTCGTCGTTTGTCGCTTGTCTTTGCCATTCGTCTATCATAGCAAGAAGGGGTTTTATCTCCTCTCCTATGGTGCATCGTGGTGAATGATTTGTTGTGTAAACTTACAACAAAAGGATTCTCTGTTCAAGCATACGCAGACGATTTGGTGATCATGGTTAGAGGCAAATTTGAAGAGGTCCTACCCGATATCCTTAAATCTGCGCTGCGTATTGTGCAAGACTGGTCGATGCCAACGGACTTCGAGTCATTCCATCCAAGACCGTTATCGTGCCATTCTCTAGTAACAGAAGGCTCGGACATATCAGGTGCCCTGATAATGCACAACTCCCCAGTACTATTGGCAGACAAGGTCAAATACCTTGATGTCATCATCGACAAAAAAATTCTTTGGAAGGATTACCTTAGGGCAATCTCTGATAAAGCCGTCACTGCATTATATGGTATGGAAATATTGACTATTTGTAGGTAAAACTTGGTCTGGTGGAAAAAGGCAGCCAAGTGTGTGTCTATGTGTTCATGGATTCCCATTGCTGTCTGAGGGACTGATTATGTTGGTACTGGGACTGAATCTTACCAGGTATCACTGAGGATAATATAGCATTGGCCCGCCTCATTGTGGCGGGGGTTATTCGAAGTTGCCCCACTGCGGCTCTACAGGTTTTGATGGATTTCCTCCCATTGCACATCTTGGCGGAGGCAAGAATCGCATCTGCAAGACTTGGTACAAGCAACTGCATCATCAAGTCCAGAACAGTAACTTTGGAGCAGTGAGAGCATTGAAGCCAGAATGCCACCGTACAATTTGGTAAAGAAATTAGACTTCGATCACTCTTACTCCGCGTTAATCTGGGGTAGAGAAGATTGGGAAGAGAAGTACTCAGAATTGTCGTCCGACACCATAAAATGGTTTGCGGATGGCTCTTAGACAGAATAGGGCTACAGAGGACCAGTTATACTTCACCCCTTTGGAAGAATTTCCTACAATCTTTGAAGCAGATATACACGCCATAGAAGGCTGTGCGCTGCTGGGTACTGTAATAGGCCAATAGCAAACTTTTCTGATAGTCCATCAAGGAGGTCACTAATAGTGCTGTCACTTCAAAGCTAATATAGAGCCTGCCAGCAAGCACTCCAAGAACTAGGATACTCAAACCCAGTGACGCTATACTTGCTGGTAATGAACGCGCTGATGAGCAAGTCAGGTTGGCATCGTCCACACCTCTTCATGGACCAGAGTCGTTCTGTGGGATTCCCTTGTGCAACGTAAAAAGATACACTGGAGTATGGGAGAGAACCGCAGCCGCAGCGTATTGGGACGTCCTTCCGGGTCTGAGAGAAGCAAAGCTGTTTATTGCTGGATACTCACAAAAACGAGTTTCAGTACTACTCAGTATGAGTCGACTTAAGGTCAAAAACATTTGCGGACTTCATTCAGGTCACTCATACTTGAGATCTCATTTAGCAACGTTGGGTTTGGTGTGAGGCCCTCGTCCGCTTCCGCATAGAATGTTTCGGGTGTGCTTTTCTTGAATCAGATAAGGTTTCTGCCCTCTTCTAACCTAACCTAAGCTTGATCGGCAGGCCTAGTCCTGTAAGCAGACGTAGAGCTACATCACAATAGACCATCAGGTCGAAGTGCTAGTGGGCCACCACATCTCCTATATCCAATTTATTTATCTATAATCCGTATTTTCCATTTCCTTCATCACTTCCTGCGAAAAAAAAATTTTCTTGCCCTTCCCCGCTGCTCAATCTACTCCTTAACTATCCGAATTTGTCTACCCCAACCATCGACCAATACTAATTGCCTTAAACCGTCCAGTGGAGCATGGATGCGCCAACATCTCTACCAATGCTTTGTTGACGTTTCGTGCAGTTGCTAGCATACATTTCCTATCCGATTATCCGTCTTTTATTGACAAGCTTGAAACAGCTTGATTTTTATTTTATTTTATTAACGCTCCGGGGAAATGAGCCTCTGAACTCTAGGGTAAAGTATTGTAGAGTGGCGACCGAGACTTCGCGGCTATCGAGCACGTCTTCCATTGATTACATTACCTGCGTAATTAAATTATGGTATGAATGAGACGCTTATTTAGGGCCCAATGAGGGGCAAACCTTTCATTGACCGGCAGTGATAATTTCTATACTTAGAACTCTGTAGTCACTGGGCTGCTTTCAATTGCATTTATTAGGGTTTTAGACGTCATGGCACGCTTTTAATCATACCGTCAGGCCTGATACCCATAAGTTTGGAGGTCTCACGGGAGGATTGGTAGCGGACTTGTTAACTTGATTACTATGACGTCAATAACCGCATCGGAGTTGAAACTTTTAGTTTTCAATTTTTGGCTCGTCTCATATATTCATATAGGAGGGCATATTGTCCGATGCATGCTGTGCGTTTGTCCGGTACTTCCTGTGGTAAATTTGTTATCAAACTTCCTTGTGTGATTCGATGTTCCACATTGCGATGATTTGTTGCTGCTAAAGGTGTGCGTCAGGATAAAAGGATCTTAAAATCTTCTAAAAAAAACATGATGGTTCTTTCACTGAGGACACAGAAACTCTTGAAGTTCTTATGAAAACACATTTTCCTGGCTCAGTTTAGGCTGCACCCTGTTTACCCATCACATCAGAAGTTCATCAGGCACCGGTTAGTAGACTAAATAGTCTTTCTTGAGCCATCTTCGACCAGGAAAAGGTAAAATAGTCTATAAAGTCCTTTCAGTCTTTCAAGGCTTCTGGAGCTGATGGTATCTTCCCTGCCTTACTACAGAACTGCCTGGATTTCATTATTCCTCCACTAATTTACCGTTTTCGAGCCAGTTACACCTTGAGTTATATACCACGAATGTGGAGAGCAGTGAACGTGGCTTTCATCCGGAAATAAGGGAATAAGCGGGAAGAGCTACCGAAATCTTACAGACCAATGAGCCTAACCTCGTTTCTTTCAAAAACGATCGAAAAACTTTCGGATCTGCACATACGAAAATCAATGGGAAATTCGTTTCCTCTGCACAGAACTCAGTTCGTCTACACGAAAGGCAAGTTTACAGTGGTTGCCTTACATAATCTTGTATGAACGATTCAACAAGCGCTAATTGACAAGGAAGTAAATCTCTGTGCTTTCCTTGAGGGTGCTTTTGATAACACCAGGTATGACAGCATATCACAGCACTTGGGCTCAGTGCGTTGGGGCATCAGTCCTATGTCTGACTACCGGCGTTTCGGGTTCGAATCCCGTTCACGACGACGTTCGTGGCCATGAATATTTGTGTTATGGTGTGGGGCGTAATAATAAGCTACAATACAATCGATTTGTCGCAGGTAGACGGCTAAAAATGGGGGAACAGGATGTGCATGCTGGCAACTGCATTCTCCGAAACTAGTTTATGTCAACGAAACGTCAACTGAGCCATATGGAACAGTGACGCGCTATGCGCCACAACGGGTTAGGGCAATTGCGTTTATATCCAGAGCATTTGGCCATTGAACTTTGTTTTGGTAGAAAATTATCGTTCCTTATCCCAGTACGTACGGAATAGGAAAATGGCAACCCCTGACCAGATCCCAGTTGCTTAACATGGTTTGCAGATGAGTCTAAAATGGAGCAGGGCGATGGTGCTGGTGCCTTTGGGACAAACACCAGGATCTCAATCGCTGTGGGTATTTGGCACAGCATCGTCCAAGCTGAGATGCATGCCGCTGAGGTCTGCGTTTCATCTCATAAACTCTCTTCGAGTAGATATGCTATCGAAACGTCAACAAGGCATAGAAATGCTAGAGATGTCGACGCGCCCATACCCCTGGAGGGGTCAAGGCAATTAACACCACTGGGTGAGATATCACCTCAACATTATGGGTCTGTCTAGCGGGACGGTGTGTCGGCTGTACGTCTTCTTCGTAAATGCCCAGCGACTGCTCGGTATGTATAGGAGATTGATTCTTGGAGAGACAGCTGTGAACGCAGGTGTCATCAATAGAGGATTTGCCGGTGTTTATTAGGTTAGCGGAGAGTCTTTTGTCCTTATTAAAAAGCTATAGCACAATAGATCATTTTTCGATCGCAATGCCTGCCTACCGTATGGTTAACATAGCTTAGCTTGCAACAGGGGAAAAAAAGTCTTCTTTGGCATGAGGTGAAAATCTAGCAAATGTGCGGAACAATTTGACTTTCTTGGACACGAAGTGAAATGAGATCAATGCATTGGAGTGCTGCTGAAGATATTTTGTGTCATTTGGTTATGATTCGGAATGTTCGCTAGTCACGACTAATTGGTGTGTACATATGTATTCATTTTGGAAGCACATCAATTGTGTGTTTTTACATGATGCGGGGTTAAATTACTGATGATCACTGTTACTTTTTGCGTCATTAAATTCATACAATAACCATTTCGATAGGTTAATTAACATAAAACAATTTGGGATTCTTCAAGCTGCCAGTACAATGAACAACCCAACAATGGTGTACCACCACTAGCCTGATCATATTGTCATACTCACTTAAGTATCAAAAAAGAGGAATGAATATTTAAAATATTTCCTTCTCGAGCCTACTTCAAACCTTTTCGTCGCTCTGAAAAAGCATTTAATTTAGTCGGCTCATTCACGCCAACTTGAAAATCGCAAAAAAAAGTTTCTAGCTTCCTCAAGATTAAAGTAAAACTTAATCGTAGAACATGGCATTAAGTGTCCTCTTTCGTAGCCAAACAAACTTTCAATTATTTCAATTTCGACCCTGTTGCGTCAAATCACCCCGTGCCGCGTCGTACTGCTGACATCATCTGCGAAAACTTGATCCAAACCAACCGCCCCTTGTGAAATGAGCTGATATTCAACAGGACGAAGGACTTGGACTTTGGAGCGACGATATAAGTGGATGTCAGGTAATTTATCCGATGAAAAGATAGACGGATAGGACGGGATGTATGTCTTTACTTTGGCTGCTCTCAGGTCGTCTAATTGCGTCCATTCAATAGCTTCTTGAACATAAATTGAATTCGCGCATTTTAAAAAAATGTCCGTCATTTTAATTGAGTTAATTTGATTAGGAGTTTTCTCATTAAATATGAACAAGATGTAAACGGATAGTCCTTGTTGGTGTCGAGTGTGTCCTCTGTTGTTATAGGAGGTGAAAGTGGGCAGGTCGACGAATCCAGAGCCAGAATCCAATTCAGGTGGCGGTGGATGGATGACAAAATAATTCGGAAAATAGACAAGCAATGAAATGGTGGAAAAAAAGGGAACTGTGAGAACAAACAAGGATGAATAGAAATTGGATCTGGTAAATTGAAAAGTTTGTACAAAAGTCAACAGTTTACAAGAGACTGGATTTTAATTTATGTACTAGAAAATGCTAAGGGTCGCCTTATAAGTTTTAAATTCAATTGAGTTAATTGGGATAGAAGCTGTGCCGGTGACTACAATTCTTATTAGCTGCATTGTCTGATTCAGAGTTATTGAGGAAGATATTGACACTACTGTAGTCGAGGCGAAAATCTCTCCTCAGTAATGCTCAATTTCCTCCCAATTGATTTACTTCACTCAGAAGCGGCTTCTTACTCCGCTTATCCCGCATCACAGAGGTAATAATTATGGTTCAGGAACTCAGCCAACCACGTACGGGGCCTGAGGGCCCCCAATTATACTGTATTTTCTATCAAAGATCAGAGTAAACCAACATTTTGGCGTGATGGTAAAATAAACCAAAAAATAGAATAGAAATAATCCGAGGGTTTTGTAGTGCCAATAGGAGATAAACTGTCCTACTCTTGGAGATGCTTAACCATTCATGTCAAAACGATATTGTAAATTGGGAGCTACCAAAAGATAAATTGGGTGTGTTTATTTTATCATCTATACGTTGCAGGTTAGGGTATTTCCATGCATTACAACAACAACTTAACCCTGTACGAGCCAGTGGGGTGCCTAACCTTCACTTGATAGATTGTACAGTTGTACCAGTCAAATGCGCCTATAGCTATGCTCGTCGTTAATTTGACAATTAATGCGAAGTTCCGACGGCAGTTCATTCGTAATTTCCACATTTTATATTTTCTTGTCACTACTATCTAGTATTTAGGCGGCCATATTCATAATGGTTTGTTGCTACGGTCAATTTTGAAAGCCAATCCGACTACTCTGATTGACATGGCGTGACATTTAAAAGGTTTACTGGCTGCACTCAATCGTTTTTTTGCTCCACGAGTTAACTTACCCTAATCCGTTGTTAAAAAAACACACTCCCCAGCCTAAGGCCAATAATTGTTTACGAGTGACCAAAGATGTATGGTGTCTGGCGTTGTTTTGATGGAAAATGACACCCTTACGCTTTACCAGTTATGGTCGTTTCTCCTTGATTTCTTTGTCCAATTTCACTAGCTGGCGACAGTACACACCTGAATTGATAATTTGGTTCCTTGGGAGCAGCTCAAAATAAACATCACCTTGGAAATCCCTCTAAACAGCCAGCATAACCTTCTTTTGATGGATATCTGCTTTTTATGTCGATTGTGCAGGTTCATCTTGCTTGCCTCAAGATCGTTTTCGCACGAAATTGTCGTAAAAAAAAACATTTTTTATCGCCCGTTATGAATCGCTTCAAAAATGGGTCGATTTCGTTACGTTTCAGCAGCAAATCGCAAACGTTAATTCGTTTGGTGAGGTGAATTTCCTTCAATTCGTGTGGAACCCAAATATCGAGCTTGCTAACGTATCCCAGCTTCTGTAAATGTTCGTGAACGGCTGATTTGGATAAGTTGAGTTTTTTCCGCTATCTCTCGTGTCGTACTGCACCGGTTAGCTTAGATGTATATTGCCTTTATTTTGTCGTCATCGACAGCTGTTGGACGACCAAATCGTGGTGCATCACTGACATCAAAATTTCCGGAACGGAAACGAGCGAACCAATTCTGGCACTGGCGTTCTCTTAATGAGTCTTCACCATAAACGTCACACAACTTTTTTCGCGCTTGCACTGCGTTTTTGACTTATCGGTAGTAAACAGCAAAATATGTCGAAAATGTTCACTTTTATTTTCCATTTTCAAGTCGATGTCAAATAAAGATTCGTAAACAGACGGCCACAAATTCAAAATTGGCGCGCCGCTTTAATAAATCCAGATTACGTGAGAAGTTGTAGTGTATTGTATCCAAAAGAAGAAAAAGCGAAATATCCCGGGCAAAGGAAGTACCCATATCGCTTAGATTTCACTTTATTTTCAATAAGATCCTATTTTTTTCTTACCGAAGGACTCGAAATGCCTTCAAGAGTATTCCAGTCTATTCGTCTCATCAACCCGAATCAAAAGGTAGCCTAGACTGCACTACATATACATTGTACGGATACAATATTTATTTATTTTTTATGAGATTGTATCGCAGCGACCCAAGCGCCGTAACTTGTACATGGTGAAATAGTCGGTGGGCAGTGAATCGGAAATTTGTTTGTCGTCGCTATAAAAGTTGCGCTTTAAAATTTACCTTTACGATGCATGTACAATAGTCGGAAAAAAGAGATTTTAGGTTGAATCTCATCTCACATCCACACTGTTGTGTCGTTATGCTAATGACTAGGCATCCTTATGCCTATGTCCTCTTTCGTCACTCGGCAGCTGATAAATCTACATATTCCAATTAAGTTGAATTAAATTCCGCCTAACCTCCAGCATGGTTTCCGGCAACTTATTGCATCGCACCACATCGGCTTTTTATACAAAAATATTGCCACTCTTGCGTACACATCCTGCAGCGTTAAAATCAAATCACCTGTTCTACGAAGTGAAAAATCCTGAATAATAGGCAATTTCAATTGTCCCAGTTTTCATAATCGACTCATATACGCAAAAGACTCGACACACTTGAGTGCAATACTCATTTTCCATACACACCCTATCTCATCACGGAACCGCACACACTCATATCGTTAGATTGGTTGAGAGTAGGCCTGCGGGCAAGGACATTTTGCTTTCACAGAGACGTACCTAAAACGCGCGGCTCGTTGAAATTCCTCATTTTGCATGCAAACAACCCAAACAACTTTCTTTCCATTTCTCGTGTTATCATTTAATTTACGTGTGGAAATTTGATTTGAAGCAATCCACAAACGTGTTCGGGACTATGGAGAGAGAGAGAAATATTTTAAAAAAGAATGGATGTGTACGGGCATTCTGAGTACGCATACTGGAAGATACTTTTAAGGCGACCGAAGACACGTTAGGATTTGTTCTCTCTATCGGAAAGATATTTATAAAGTCCCCAACTGTTGATGGATCTACTCATCTTGGGACGATTCAATGATGATGATTATGGGGGAGGGGTGTGATATACGGTAAGGGTTAGTTGATTTTATTTTAGGGCCAAATTTGATTTTCCTTTTTTTATGTGTTTGACAAATTTCAATTTTTGGCCATTATGTACTGTAATTCTATGAAATGCTTGTGAGCTGGGGCCATGGATGAAAAGTGGAAGACGATTGGATGATCATCAAAGTTTAGGGTTGACTTTCATTGATTTCGATGCGGATCCCCTCTTCTCTATCTCCTTCTATCTATCTTAATACACAGAACAAGTCCTCCTCGAACTAATACACAGAACAAGTCCTCTAGCTCTATAGCAAGAACTAATGCCGGCAATTACTTCATTATCTAATGCTGAGAACTAGTTCTTTTGTTCGTGGGTCAGTTAAATATCTTCCATTCAATGAACTGAACTAGTCGTCTAGTTCTCAAGCAAGAACTAATGCCGGCAACTATAGTTCGTCAAAAAAATAAAATAGTTTTAGTTCTCTAGTTCGTGATTCAGTTAAATATTTTCGACACATTGAACTAATGCACACTCTGTGGGGTGACGTGTTAAAAATATGCACCCCTTGATGAGTCCTACCTTGATCGTAGGAGGCGACTAAAAGGACCGATCACGTGCAGGCAACAACAACACCCCTAGATGAACCTGCGGGACTGTTCAACATATTTAGCACCTCCCACAGGTCAGTGTGTGTGAGTGGGTTGCCGCGCCTGGAGACCACCGCCGGATGTAAAAGGAAAGTCCATACAAATTTATTTTCCACATACTAGTGCAAAACCATCTCCACCATTCTTCAGATAGGTGTAAAAGAATGGGTGTAAGGTGTTATGAGTAGAACACGCTAGAAGCAGTACCCCGCTGGGGTAAAAAAAAATACTTCTGATACGCAGTCGAATGATCCCAGGGCGAACGTGCCAGAGCTCGACGGCTTGCGGGGGCGAGCGCCATGGAGCAGTTCCTAGTGCACTATAGAGAAGCTCAGGGTCGCAAGTTGGAATGTCGGATCCATGACGGGAAAGAGCGAAGAAAGTCATGGAGAAGGATAGACATTATGTGCGTGCAGTAGACCAAGTGGCGAAATTAAAAAGCCGACCGAGTGCGTTTTATGACGAATTTCAAAAAGTACAAATTGTACTATTAGTCCAGGCTACGAGCGAAAAATAGAAAAAAAAGTCGTGTAGTTTTGAAATTTGGCATAATTGTTCCCGAAAGTCCCCTGAATATGTGCTCAAAAGTCCCCGATGATAGGGGATCGGCAAGTGTAGGGTAGAAGGGGTCAGTTTTCCGCGATTATTTTGGAAACTATAGATTCTACAAAAAACGTCTCAAGGCCAAATCAATGCACATCAAATTCCCTACAAAATGATGTATAATACCTTAGAGTCTTAGACCATAAAATGATTTATAATATTCTTCTAGACCATGAAGTAATATTTTGTCTATTGATTTATTCACAAGCGAAAACCGCACGATAACCTCCGATAGAATACAGTTAGCGATTTGAAATCTGGTAAAATATTCCTACTAGTATCTAGTAGGCTTGTGCCAGAAATGGGGACGATAGGACCAAAAGTCCACCTTCCTCTCCTATAAATATTACTTTTACAAACATGCCAATAACTAAGCACCGAATACAATCAGGCAGGCCATATTCGGGTGAATGACTGCATAGGACCTTAGTACACTCATCTGTAAAAATTAGTTAAATCGGATGGAAACCAAGGCTACCTCCCGTAGAAAGTGTTCCAAACTACCCTACTTTTTCCAATGTTTTAGTTTGACATCTAGCTAAAAATATAGGAAAAATAAATATGAAGCTTTGAAATTTGACACAATTGATGAGAATAATGCTCTGAATACACGGTTAAAAGTCCCCGTTCATAGGGGGCCAGGAAGTGTCAGAAAAAGGGGGTCAACTGCCCTTTCTCCAGGTTTTCTTTGAATACTATTGTATATTGCGGCTTTTTCCCCCTATAATCGAACAAAAAATATGAGAAAAAAATTATGTACAATAGATTTGAAACTTGACTTATTGGTGTCAAGTTTCGAAACTACACGATTTTTTTTCTTATGTTTTCTGTTCGATTTCCGCCAAAATGCTTGAGTAAAACGTGAAGAAAGGGCTTTTTACCCTTCGTTTTTCGATACTTCCGGATCGTCTATTAGCGGGGACTTTAGAGCATATATTCAGAGCATTGTTCTCATCAGTTGTGTCAAATTTCAAAACTTCCTTTTTTTTCCTATTTTCAGTTATATGTTAAAACTAAAAATTTAGAAAAAATTAGAAAAAGTAGGGTAGTTTGGGGTACTTTTTTTGTTTTCATCCGATTGAACTAATTTTTACAAAGCAGTGTACTTAGGTCATATGCAGTCATTCACCGGAATGTGACCTACCTAACTGTATTCGGTGCTGAGTTATTAGTATGTTTGTAAAAATCATATTTGTAGGGGAGGTAGGTGTACCTTTCGGGGACTTTTGAGCACATATTCAGGGGACAGTTGCCAACAATTGGGCCAAATTTCAAAACTTCAGGTTTTTTTTTTCCTAATCAGGCCTTCTCGCACTTCCTAGGATGGACTATATTATGGAATCTCGAATGATAGAAACGGGGCATGGTTCAAGAATAGGAAGTTATGCAAAGAAGTGTGCAACATTTTCGCTCTCTTTGCGCATGACGTCACAGCTTCACTTTTTTAAAGCTTTCAATGAATTTGGTATGAAATCACATAGATTTTGAAAGAGAATTCGCCTACAAATCTGCAGTTTTAATCCGATTTTCCTGAAATTTAGAAAATGGAACCTCCAAGACTAATGGAAGGTTAACGTTCGCATAACCTTTCAAAAAACCTCCATCATCCCCGTTCCCACCCCAGAAAGGAAATCTACAAGTGTGCCTACAGTTTTATTCCGATCTTGATGAAACTTTGTAATTAATCTTCAAGACTAGGGGAAGGCGACTGTTACATAGGTTTTCAAAAAACCACCCCATCCCTCTCCTCACCCCTGAAAAGGAATCTGCAAATTTAACTACAGTCGTATTCCGATCTTGATAAAAAAAATGTATATTAAACCTTTAAGGCTAGAGCAAGGTGACTGTCTAAATAGGATTTCGCAAAACCTCCCCAATTCTCCTTCTCACCCCTAAAGGAGAATTTATAATTTCATTTCTAGGTGACAAGGGGAATGGTTTTCTAATCTTTTGTAAATATTAGCCTTCCCTTGTCTTTGATTGTCTAATATACAAATCAAAAACTGCCTGTGAGTACGAATAGAATTCTCACAGTGCTCCGAGCTTGTCAGTATAAAGACGGCGCGGATAGGAAATGCATGCTAGCGACTGCACTTCCGGAAAGTAGACATGCTATCGAAACGTCAACAATGCATAGAAATGCTTGAGATATTGACGCGCCCATGCCCCTGAAGGGGTCAAAGCAATTAACAACAACACCCTTCTAAACCTGCCTCCGATTGACCTACATCTGAGGAATCAGGATGCTAAATGTGCGCTAAGGCTCAGAGAGGCAGGACACATCAAAGAAAAGCCATATGGCCATCGCAGTACTAGTTTGCCATCTTATAATACCGAATGAGTGGTAGCATTTTTCAGGCGGAGGCGCTTGCGATCCAAAAGGCAGCCGAAATGAAGAAAAAGAAAAAGGGTAAAATCCTTTTACATTCGGACTGTCAAGCAGCACTAAAGGCGCTACAGTCCGTTATTATCAAGTCGAAGACAGTGTATAACTGCCTAACAGCTCTAGAGGCACTGCGATCAGCTAGAACCGTAGAACTCCGGTTGGTTTCGGGCCATAGCGGAGCTCTAAGTAGCCAAACACGGAGCTAGTCTCCAACGAGGAACAACCCAAGAGCTGTCGCCAACGGGTCAGGTTTCTTGCAGCTCAACAACGATTTCCTGGTAAGGGCTAGCAACAACACGGGGTGAGTTCCTGAAATATGTGGTATCACTATGGGGCCTATGCGGAACCGTTAGGCTGCCACCTAAACTAGGCCTGATGGTCGAGATAGAATGCGATGCCACATTAAACATCGCATCAGTGTCGGTTGGATGAAGTGGCGAGGAATCTTGGTGTTTCTTCGACAAGAAAATGCCACGAAAGCTTAAGGCAAGTTTTACAAAATGGTCGTACGTCCCGCACTGCTGGACTATGTACAAGGCATACCAAGAGTAAAGTGACTACGACCGAGATGAAGATGTTATGGATGACAGCAGGTGTGACCAAAAGGATCGCATCAAAAGTACCTACATCCGGGACAGCTTATTTGTTGAGCAACTGATCATTGAAAAGCTGAGAATCCTGTCATTAAGGCACTATCAATGACTACTTCACTTGTTGGACCCAAACCCGAGGCAGACGGAAACACGCGTGAATCAATCAGATGAAGAAGCAACAACAACGCATTAATCTCGGCGATGATACGATTCAAGATCGATGTGCCTGCAGAAGGAAGCTGAGATTATACCGCCAGAATGGGCGAACTGCCAACACCACAGGCAGAGCAACGCGAAGGCACACTGTGGTATGAAATGGCATGGCGGAGGAAGAAAATGAACTAATGCACAGAACTAGTTCTGTAGTCCAGGAAGAAGAACTGATACCGTGAACAAAATTCATAAATATTCGAATACTGTAAACTAGTTCTTTAGTTCGTACAAAAGAACTAATACTAGAGAAATAGTTCTTACTCTAGTTCGCAGCTCTTTCAACCTAT
Organism: Chloromyia formosa; assembly: GCA_964017055.1. NCBI lineage: Eukaryota > Metazoa > Arthropoda > Insecta > Diptera > Stratiomyidae > Chloromyia > Chloromyia formosa. The sequence goes on along the minus strand of OZ024813.1, from coordinate 28,768,005 downwards.
TTCCTTCATTTTTTTTCGTCTACGATTTATAGTAAACTCGCACTAAAACTGCAGCGTTCCTGGTCGGATTCACACAAGATACAACCGCAACCTGTAATTAGTTCCACTTTTCGTCCATCGGAAATGAAAGAACAGAAGAACAGAAACAAATTTTAATTGAATGAAAATACACCTCTTCTGGCAAAACATTTCCTTTTTCTTTTTTTCTTTTCCGATACAAAATTGGTGGTCCGGGAAAAAAAAGCTGAAAAGAAAACTCATTTTCCCAATTTTTTTTTTCACTCTTCGTTTTTCATTCACTCATGCCATACCATGTCGCCGGAGGCCAGACGGCGAACAAGTGCTCTACTGTAATAAAGGAACGTTTTGTTTTCCAACATCGTTTCATGCGGACACAGTCCGTTTGAAAATTGCGGTGCGCTATGATCACAAGTTTAATTTAGTTGCAAACCACTTTTAGGCCAAGGTCCTGATACACGCACTCATAGCCTCGATAGGGTATGAGAAATTTATAATAACAATCACACGAGCAAAACACAAAAAGGGAGACGTCCGCGAGTGTAGCGCGGAATGTTCAATTATCCGGTGGAGAGGTGAGGTGATCTCGATGAGGTCCTTACAATATTGCGGACTGCATGTTTGTGGCTCGCCGGGGAAGTCGTTGTGCTCTACTCGAGAAAAAAATGAACTCCGCTTCCATTGTGAACTTTGCTATACGCTCCTGTTCTACCTCGAAGCTCATATGCTTGCGAAATTCCATTAGAGTTTGCATAAACAGCCCGAGGCCTCTATTTAATTTGCAAGGTAAATAGCGGAACTCAAAAGGCGGGCGAAATTCATATTCTTTCGTTTCGTGTATTCGTCGTCTTATTTAATCTTTTTCCCCGATTTCTCGTTCTCAGACTTTTGGCTTGCTTCTTCCGTGGGAAGGAACCAGCGAATGCTACCGTTGCTGCCATTTCGTTGGACCAGATCCACTATCCTTTGCCGTCTTCGGCTGATGTATTGTCACACAGCAATTGTTTCGTTGTCATCGCCGTCCTCGTCGTCAGTCAGTGGGAGTCTTTTTGTTGTTTTAATTGGAAGTACAATTGAATTCTGTCTTTTCTCCGGCAATGTTTTTCCTCTCTCGCGTTCTCTCTTCCTGTCTACAAACCCAGTCTTTGGTATTACGCAAAATTGTCCTTAATGTCAATGTGGTTAAACATTTTGTGACCGGAGGCCATCGTCATTCGGTTGGGCAGAGTTCATCATGTTTCTTAATTTACCTTTTGTTTTCTTTGAAAACATTTCGTATAATAAGATTTCTTTTTAAGTTCTGCTTCGAATTGAATTCGTAATGGGTCAAACAGACAATGAATTTCGTTTTTTTTTTTTTGTTTTTTTTTTTTTTAATTCACTTGACATTTTGCAGTACTTCGTTATAGATTGTTTCCATTTCGTCCATTCATAATCCTTGACGCGCTAGGTGGCCGTGTTTGTTCGGTTACCGCTCTGCAATCTAGAGAATGGAGGTTGGATCCTGCACGTCCAAAAAAGTGGATATGCTATCGAAACGGCAACACGGCATATAAATGCAGGGGATGTTGACGCGCCCATGCCCCTGGAGGGGTCATGGCAATTAACACAGTTCTAGGTGAAAACTCGCAGACTAAACTATCCGAGGCGCACTTAGCGCGGTTTAGCTTAATCTGGACAAACTTCAACATCGGACCTATACCTATCCATATTCTCTTGCCTCACAATAAGGTAGTTTCATCTCCCTCCTCATTACTAAGTTCCAATAGCATCTCTTTTGCATTCCTCACCGGATCTGCATCCCTTCCCGAGGAACGAAACACCTTCACCTATGCATTGCTGATAGTAAAGCGGAGTCTGTTGCCTGCCTTTTCGAGCGGCCCCAAACTCTCCTCATTTGTAATTAAGCTATTAGACTGATGATCGACCTCGGACCGAGGATTTCTCAGTCGTGAGAAACTGCAAAACCTTTCCACCATCCCCGCCTACCTCAGACAACAAAATTCGGGCTCTCAGTTTCTCCGGAATAGTGAATGAATGAGGTGAGCTCTAGCCCCGTGCCCCCAAGTGCATTACATATCGTTGCAGCATACTCAATTGCCCTAACCCGTTGTGGGGCATAGCGCGTCAACTGTACCATGTGGCCCAGTTGACGTTTCGTTGGCATAAACTAGTTTCGGAGAATGCTGCTCCCCCATTAAGCCGCCTACCAGCGACAAGTCTGGAGATACCGTGTTTTATTGTTACGCCCCGCATCGCAGGGGCAAGATAACACACACATCCATTGCCACGAACGTCGTCGTGGACGGTTCTGGAACCCGAAACGCCGATAGTCAGACATGAGACTGATGCCTCTACGCACCGAGCTACCGGTTGGCCATCTCGGGAACTCCGAATAATTGTGCTGCTGTCAATGTACGCCAATCGCCCTTGCTTGCAGTAAAGAGTGATCCATTACCAACTGTGGTAACTTGGTTTCTACCTTGGCCAAGGTATTTGTCGCCAACTTGCCATCCACTTATATAGTAAACTCATCGAAAAGCGTATTAGTTAAGCAATCCTTCACCACTTCACTGTAGAGCTTGGTAGCCGTTGCATATTGATTAGCGGAGGATGCCGGTGTCCTCGTCGCTTCGATCCGTTTGGCCGTGAGATCAGTTTCATCCTGAGACTGGTGACGCTTGGATGCCCATGCGACTTACATTTTCCCTGCTCACTGCCTGGTATCTAAGCCCCGTGTACCCTTTGTTTTTAAATATTTTCCATCTCCGATTTTTCATTTCCCTTTCTTCTTTTCCATTCCATGGTATCGTGCGACGTGATTAGAGTGATATAGTCGTATAGAACTTGATGGGTTTTCCATATTTTATATTTTGCATTATTTCTCACTTTCGATATTTTCCATTTTCAATATTTTCCTTTTTGAAAAGACAATGGCACAAATCCTACAATGTGTTGGTGCGAGAAATTGTTTAGGACCTAATGGACCCGTGAATTGTCTAATTTATATGTCAATTGACGTGTGCTTGTAGGCCTGCTAATAGTTTAGTGCATCAGTACGGTGCATTGTTCAATCCGGTCGTGGCGTGGGTTTGAATCCCGCCATGGTAATAGTTGTTTACCACGGAGAAAGTCCTTGATGCGCACATTAGAAACACTCTGCTCTGAAAGGAAAGGTCAGCTGATACAGCTCTATTATTTCTAGTCAGCTGCTGGATAGGGGGAGGGGGGTTCAGTACGATAGTATAGGTACTACTGTACCTGCAAGTTGACAAATCGCTCTGTAAACTTATCGATTTGCTGCTTACATCCAGGGTCATTCGGAGGAGTGCCCGTAAAGGTACCCCCCCTGGGGGTACTGTCACTTCTTCTCTGGAACTTATCGGAAGAGATTGGGTGCCATGCTACTGCCCATGTTGCCATCATTGGTAATTCTAATAAGTTTCCGGGAGTCCTAAGTGAGGTACTGCAGAACGCTTTATGTATTCGAACCGAATACCCATTTGACCATAATGGCGTCATGGTAAACACTGACAAAACAAAACTTGTGCCCTATACTAGAGCGCATAATCGTGGGTGACCGGTATCTCTGTGCGTAGACGCGTCAGTCGCATGTCTCAGAATGGTTGTTACGGGTTCAAGTCCCGTCCACGGCGTTTCTGGTCATGTAAGTCCCTTGTGATGCAGGGCGTAATTATAAGCCATAGCTTCTTCTAAATCTAAATCGGAGCAGGAGGTGCATGCTGGCAACGTCCGAAATTAGTTTATACCAACGAAACGTCAGCTAAGCCACATGGAATAGTTGACGCGCTATGCCTCACTAGGGGTTAAGGCGAAATAAGTAAGAGACTGGTCTCTGGTGATAATGTAAAGTTTCTTGGATTCATTTTTGATAGGAAATTGACATGGAAGCTGGATATTCTAGAACGATCGATCAGGGTTAATATTGCACTCTACTCCTGTAGGAAGGCGATTGGTAAGAACTGGCGCCTCCAGCCGAAAGCGGTGAACTGTTTCAACCTATGTAGAAACTCAAATCGCTTGAATTTGCCATTGCTTCATCAAAAACTTTTGTGAATTGCGGCTCGATCCTCGGGGAAATTCGCAGTTTCTTTAATATTACTGTTTGTTAGATTCCAGGCCATAGTGGTTTTATGGTCAATTGCAAGGCGGATGAGCTGTCTCGTCAAGGGGCAATCGGTTCCACTGATACGAATTTCAAGCAAATCAAACCGCCTATACCAGTGTGTAAAATGACAATTGAGTTCGCTGCAGCGAGAAGTGCCAATGCAAGATGCCTCAGCGGTAGTACTTGCCAAATAACGAGAATGATATATCCCAGAATAGATCCTGATCGTTCTGCTACACTGCTCTGATTGAATAGGAAGCACATTGACAGGGTGACGGTTGTCATTATAGGGCACTGTCCTATCGGCGAGCTTGCGAGGAGGCTTCGTCTTCCTCATCATGACTACGGCAGAAGTTGTGTAATGAACGGTTTGGTAGGCATCCAAAAATGCCCGTGTGGACGGAGCCTAAGGTGGCAAAGTGACCGTGAAGGGGCCGTGCCATCTGGCGAAGAAAAATGCCCCTCAACGAGCTAAGCAGCAGCCTATGCTTGCTGTAGCTCAGTTTGGGCTTTTTGCTGCTCGTTGCCCCTGTCATATACGTATTAATAAAAATTCATTGGTCTGGGGATGAAAACACAAACATGGGGTGGGGGATAATAAAAAAAAGAAGCTTGCCGAAGGTATAATACCCTGAGGGAATCATACCTTCGTTGTGACTTATGGTGCATTTGCCACTTTGAAATTATTGAAATTAGTAGTAAAACTTGTTTCGATTTCACTGTTCCTATAAGAGTTATATGAACATAAAAACAACAACAAACATAACATGATTGAATAATGTGAAATTTGGTAAAGATGTCTTCAGAAATAAAAAAGCTTTTCTAATAAAAACTTGCTTTTGGAACGGTCGTTCCTATGACAGCTACATGATAGAGTAGTCCAATTTCAACTAAATTCGGGAATGTGATTTGACAAAAAACACTTTTGATTAGTGTGAAATTTGAAAGAAATATCTTTAGAAATAAAAAACTTTTTCTCTCAAAGACGAATTTCTGAACCGGTCGTTCCTACAAATGGCAGCTATATGACGTAGTTTTCCGATTCCGTTGGTTCCGACATATCGTGCAATAGAAACAAGGCTTTGTACAAAATTTAAACCAGATAGCTTTAAAACTGAGGGACTAGTTTGCATAGAAACAGACAGACAGACGGAGAAAGCTTAATCGACTCGTTTCATCATGCTAACGAGGCGGTAAGGATAGAATGGTTGGCGGACGGCTCAGAGGCCCTCGTGCTCGCATTGGGCTCCGGGTGTAATTGGATCTTCGGCCTCTTATTTCATACCACTGAAAGATCAGTACTCATCAGGTGCCGCCTTTAATCTGCCGGTGGAACCAGCACTACCAGGATTAATGGTGGTTCATTACAGTTATCAAGATAAGGACGAAGAAAACTGTGCTCCGCACCTTCTTTGTTACTGTCCAGCTCTGGCTAATAGGAGGAGGAAGTTTCTAGGACTCTCTTTTTTCCAAGATCTAGAGGATCGTGTGGATGTTAGTGCGATTCAATTCAATCGCCTTATTGCCAGTGCCGGCTGGTACAGGGTCATGGTGGTATCAACCTATAAGGAGTCTATGTGTACTATGTGAACGCAGAATGAGTCGACGGAGCGAGACTGCCTAGACGACCGAGATCTCGTTGGGAGAGCTCAGTATTTGTGGACGCCAAGCAGCTACTGAGCTTCCAAAATTGGAGGACGTGGTCACGTGACCGGGATAATTTGAGTACAATGATCCAGGAAGGCCTGACATCGGGCTGTCGCGCCACGATGATGATGTGTACTTTGGATGGCAACCCTTGCACTTACCTTCCTATCTAAACGAAAATTTTCTACCTCACTTCAAACTAGACTGAGTTGAAGCAGTTAGTGCATTTGAGTAGAAGCAGCCAGGACTTCGTTTCACTGTTCCTATTCGGTTTCGATACATCGTTTCGTATATAAGATGGCAGAGTAGCAGGATTATTGTAGTATCCACACAAAGGTTTACTTATTCGATGGGTCGACCTGTGCTGTGGTATGGAAACAGATTATGTGCGACAATAGTAAGCTTTTAGAAAATTGGTTGGTTTGTTTACAAAACCAAATTTTAGACCTAATCTAACTTGTGTCAAAAGTCCTTGAAAAGATGACGTAAAAGCTCCTACCTCTCCAAATGGAGATAACTAACCCACATCTCTTCTATGTACTCGTATATGTAACCTATACTATCCGCAAACTGGTCAGATACGAGATAATATTCTTCCCGTAAATACACATACATACGCATGAAGCGAACTGCCGGAAATAAAAATTGCAAATAAATACGAGTAACAATGCAAAAATCACCCCGAGGGTCAGACATCATTCAAGTTCTCTCATGCAAAAAGGATATTTTATTTACGCTAGAACACTACGACCAGCTGATATGTTCACAGAGTAAACTTCACATAAATATGATGATGTACTATATGTACATGCCATAGGACCTAGCTGGACTTTGTCCACGTGGACAGTAACCATGTTCACTGGACCGCACCGAACTTCAGTCGTGAGTACGTTCTCGTCATTAATTAAACAAAAATGCCTCATTCGCTCTCCTTAATGTCGAACTTTCATATTGCTCGTATGATGGTGGATTCCTGTGCGTCCTAGCACATTTTGTCATCATCCAACATCAATGTCAGTAAAAAGAATTAAAATTCGCAATTTTTACCCCGTGGACACCCGCGTCTCGGTTGAGGGGTCCTTTTGTTCTGCATATTTTCATATGAATAATTTGATGAGGCTCGCATGTTGTCGTTGTTGTTGACTTTGTTAGGACTATTGTGCGTGGAAATGATGAAAAGGCTCAAACAATAGTCGGTGGATTTGAAATTTGGTATGCGAAAGAAAAATTGGAGAGCACATTGAGAGGTCGTTTGTATTTCACAAAACAGAGGAATTTCAGGATCAAATGGAAAGCCTCGGAGCTATTTGGATTTTTGTTTTCAGAGAGAGAGAGACAAATGCAATAATAATTGTTCAAGCTTTGTTGACAATGAATGAACTTTGTTGCGGTTGGATGGATGGATAATAAGGCTGCGCAAACCATCTCCCTAATTAATGTTCTTCCAAACAAATTCACGATAGAAGGACTCATGTTTGGGATAATGGTTCATCGCGACATATCCTTCCAAAAGTAAATGACAAATCGCCCCAAGCATGATGAATTTTCCACAAAAAAAAAGATGAAAAATATCCACAAATTTCGGAGATATTTCACATGAATCATTCCCCAAAATTGTACTTCACGATACAATGGCGAGCTCAGAGTGGATTATCACTTTAGGTTAGAGGGGCTGCTGTGAGACGCACTGTACACATATACTGCCACTGGGTCCGTTGTGATACCTCTATAGATTTCACAACCTGAGTCCCATCAATTCATTGAACCAGACAGAGCTGTTGATAAAACGTTGCAGCTGGCTGATGCTAACATCCTTTAGGTCGTCCAGATCATTACAACAGAAAGACCCCAGGGTATATTTTTTTCTTTCAGCCAGGGCATGAGAAGTACACCCCTCTTTATCCCCACAGCTCCTACAAAAGTCATTGTGTATAAGCCCTAGTCTCCTAGCATGTTTGTAGATCAGACAAGGCCTTGTAAATAAACCAACAAGAGTCCTAACTTTTCTTCTATTCAACGCCAACACTCGTCATACTGATCAAGAATATACATACATATATATAGTTTGTATGGTCGAAGATGCTTTCTTCTGTTCGTTGCAAACTTCATGACAAAGTTAATATAGCCTATCACATTCGTGAAGGGTATAAAAAGTTCGAAAACGCCTGAAAATATTCGACGCCCAATGTGGAGTGGAGGTGGTTTTGTCAAGTCAAGGAAACCGAAATGTGCAATCAAATAGGCGGGTAGTAGCGTTAGTCACAACACATAAAAAACGAAACCTTGTTTGACCAGGTTCTTTAATGTACCTTCAGGTCACCATAAGCTACCTTAAGGTTACCTCATCTATTTTTTTTTCCTATATCATTGAGCATGTACAGTAGGAATTAAATCGTAAGGCTCGAAAGGCGCCCAGTGTGGGGTCATTGTCATTTCATCTAGTCAATGAAATCGAAATGGGTATACGGTACCATTATTCACGAGAGAGGAAAGCCGAAATCTTTTTAGACTTTATCACCACAAACCTCCTGGTGATTTTGTTGATGTTGTATTGATTTTTACCCAACCCGTGAAGGGCCCGAACCCTTCCCGAGCACTTGCTAAAAAAAAATGAAGTGCCGAAGCTATTTACGGCACTGCTTAAAGTAAGCTGAATAAATGGATTTTGTCTATTTTCTTCTACAGTTTAACGCATGGATCCCGGTCGATATCGAAATTTTTATGCTTTTAAAACAAACTTCATATCTACTTACGCTAATAGTAGTCCTCGACTAAGACTGCGAAGAGGGGCTTTTGTCCACTCCCGTCATTTGTGAGTATAGCATAATGACAGAAGGTAAATTATTGAGTAAAAGGCGATACACTTACTACTGAATATTTTTTTTTTAAAGAAGTGACATTCGCACAACTGGACAAATGTCTGTGAATCAATAATTCTGCTGGGATGGGTCCTTCCTACGCCCACCTAAGTGTCCAAAAAAAAAATGTATGCGCCTTTTAAAGGATTCCGAAAGACTATTAACCAACTTTTCGTATTCAAATTGTTCAGGAAATCATTTATTGATAAGAACGTGTGCTCATTTGATTTGCTATTCTCGAAATTGTCTTCAACAATCATTTAACTCCTTGACAACTCAATCATGTTGCCGCCAAACAAGTGAAAAAAGTTTTATTGTGTTTCTTGTGTCGTTTGTCTGGCGGCAGGATACCATGAAAATTGCATTGTTTTAAACAATGTCAGGACACTGAACGGTGAATACGAGTAAACCAATAGGTTTTCTACAATGAAAAGTGCAAACTAGTTGGGAGGTAGCGAAATAAAATAGATTTGAACTCGGAAGGTTTGCCTTTCGTTTGCGAAAACTAGTTTTGGTAGATACAGATACTCGTACAAGGAGATAATTTTGTCGTTTTCTGTTATATCTAATCTAAAGACAATATTTGACACCTTCTGCTAGGCTTACTCTCTTTCTAACTTCATGCTCAAGAAGGTCCTGCTGCATTTTAACGCAAAAACAAACTCCCTAGCTGCCGTAGTTGTCGAGTTAGAGCAATTTCAAAAGTGCAAGTTTCGACCCTCTAGCTGATCTGGTTTAGGAGATATTTGCGTTTTTATATTTGACAGTTAAGGTGTGACTTTGCCTTGAAATATGCATGACGCATCACACATATCGCATGACACATTGCGACTATTTTGAGGGCATGCTTGGAATATAGACATATTCCACGACTGTGGATAGATGTTAAAGTTGTATTATTCCGAAATCAAGGAAATGCTCGCATGCGCGCCCAACTGAACTTCGACCTATTAGCCTTTCTTAGACTTTACTAAATGTCCTAGAGAGGTTGATTGATATCCACCTACGAGCCAGATTTCCACCCCACCTCTTATCCACTTCACAACAGGCCTACTGGATGGAAAGATCTGTGGATACTGCCCTACATTTTCTGGTAAGTCAGAAAAATTTCTGCCTGTAGAGAATACACCTTTGGCCTTTCTTTATATTCAGGGGGCTTTTCACAATGTTCAACCGGTTGCAATCACTGATCCACTCGCAAGTCTGAGTATTGACGATTCATTCTGCAAACTCATTAACCTGATGCTAACATCTAGGGTTATATCCGCGAGTGTGGGTGTGTCGTTTGTACGAAGGCGTGTAAGTAGGGGAACCCCCAAGGCGGAGCTCTCTCTCCTCTTCTCTGGAATCTGGCGGTGAATAAACCGCTTTTGCCATTGCCATCTCGAGCGAATTTCCAAACGTTCTTTGTGAAATAATAGATGATGCAGTTTCTATTCTATTTCTTTGGGCAAGTTATGCTGGCGTTAGGGTAAATTCGGACAAAGCAGAACTTGTTCTCTTTACAAAGCGGTACAGAGTTACTGATCTCACCCCTCTACTATTGGAAGGGACGAGGTTGACGTCCACTGATAAAGCAAAGTTTCTGGGTGTAATCCTATATAAGGAACTTGCTTGCAAACTAAACATACAAGAACGTGTGAATAAGGCTAATATGGTGCTTTCCCCTTGCAGGAGAGCCATTGGTAAAAAATGGGGTCTGCGGCAAAAGGTTGTATGGCTGTTTGTATCAGTCCTGCGCCCCATACTTTTAAATGATGTGTAATGGATTACTGGGAAAGACAACACAAACATGGGAGGCAAATGGGGAATAATAAAGGAAATGGAGCGATAAGGATGGAATGGTTGGCGGACGGCGTAGATGCCCTCGCGCTCGTATCGTAATGGGACCCTCGGCCTCTGGTTTTGTACTACCGACAGATCACTACTCATCAGGTGCTGCCATAGATCTGTCGGTGGAAGCAGCACTACCAGAATATGGTTAATTACAGGTGTAATTGTTTGGTGGAAGGCATTGCGTATAGCCGCTTATCGCAATCTGTTGGGTAAGGTCCAACGTTTAACTTGCATAGCAAAAACTGGGGCTCTTACAACTTCACCATCCGCTGCGCTCAATATGCTGCTAAACATACTACCGCCTAATATTTGTGCTGAAAAAGTAGCTGCAAGTACGGCCATTCGCCTTCGTAAGACTGGTCAGTGGGCAACGTAAAGTACCGGCCACTCAACTATTCTGAACAACCTGGATATTCCTGTAACGACCGACTACACGTCTCCTAAGCTTGCATTCGGAAAAGCTTTACTGTCTCTGGGTAGATATTGCCCCCACAGGACGGGATTCTATTGACTTTAATACGGATGGCTCTAGGAGTGACGAACGAATGGATGTCGGTGTATACTCCGAATGCCTGAAAGCATATATTTCACTTCGTTTACCGGATCACTGCAGCGTTTTGCAGGCGGAGGTTTCGGCGAAATTAGAGGTTCTGACATGGTTTGTACGAAACACCGTAACCTCTAGAGACGTCATTGTGTACACAGATAGTCAGGCAGCAATAAGGTCTATCGATTCCATTTCCACCTCATCCAAGTTGATGGAAGAATGTCGCTTGTCTCTCGTTGAGCTGGAGAATTTCTTCAACATTGTGTTGTGCTGGATTCCTGGTCACAGCGAGCAGGGACTAGGGACTAGCCTCACAAAATTGGAATGCCCACGGCTGCTTGTAAAATGTTAATAATACTACTTCGCCTTAACCCCTAGTGTGGCAAGTGCGTCCATTACTCCTACGCGCCATCGTACTCTGCTCTGGGCAATGGGGCGCAACTCCCCAAACGACATACCCAGCGCCTGACACTCCCTTGCCACGACGCCATGCTATTCGAGGACCCCCTCTTGGTCGGCCTTGGTTGAAAATAGGGTACCATTTCATGGCAAGCTTGGTCTTGATGCTGAGATAGCTGCTCTGCCGGATTTTGGACAGCATGCCGTATGCGCATTTAGCCTGGTTGTTACGACGAGCGATGTCCTGCTCCGTACCACCATTTGCGGCAACAATGCTACCCAGGTAGACGAAGTTGTCCACCTTCTCCAGAGGCAGCCCATTAATATTGATGGCAATAGGTGTCGGATTGATGTTGATGTCGGCTGATGCTGTTCGCAGGGCTACAACTAGATGGAGTATCAGCAGCACATGCCAAGTTACAAAACTGATGTGGCCTTGCATCGATCCTGGCCGCTCTTCCAAACTTCGGCCAGTAGGAAGGAGGCACTTTAGCGTGTTGGTGGGAGTTATCGCTGGACACTGTTTGATAGTCGAACACGCCCGAAAACTCCAACTTCCTTACAGGGATTTTTCTAGGAGTTTCGATGACGAAGAAGAGGAGGAGAGTACATACTATACTTTCCATCTTCTTTGTGCCTGCCCTACCTTAGCCACAAGAAGATTCTTGAGTCCTTCTTTTTCAGAGATTTGGATAACCTTAAAGACAAGGATGTCCATAAGCTCCTTAATTTCATTGTCAGCTTCGGCTGGTTCAGAGATTAAACTCTGTTATGCAGGTTGGTAAATGCCTGGAGTATCAAAACGGACCCATATGTGGTCGAAGTGTGCTATGTCATTCATGGCAACCCTTTTAACCTAATTTGCTGCCGTTTTTTAAAACTGAGTCGACGAGTGACTTTGCCTTAAAATTTTTATTGGAAACGATCACCAATCCTCTTATTATTCTTCATTAAATATAATTTATTTAAATAATTGCAAATGTAGATTGTTTGCTGAAAATTGAACCACTTACGTCATTATCCTTAACAAATGAAATCAATTTTTACTCCGCGAGTTCCCTTCCACCCCCTTACAATGTATCAAATATAATTTTTTTGCCAATCGACCTATGGATGTCGTGCAATACAAGTATATCTCAATTGATTCCTTTATTTTTTATTATGCGACTAATCTGTGTTTAATTGCACTTGTGAGAATGCGAACAGTTGTCAATCATCATATCGTCATTTACGGATGCATTACCTCACCTGGTTGCGTTCCACGATTTTCTGCTGAATTGAAAATGTGAATTTACGCTCTTCGATGCAGCGCGCCGCGGTGGTGGTGGTCCTTTTTATTATGACACGTGTTCAATTTCATTGCTTCAGGCTCGGGAACTATTGTATATCGAACGAGTGTCATGTCGATTGTATAAATCTTACGGGCGTTTTATTTCATTTTACATATTTATTATTTACTCGTATTTGTTCATACAAGGGACGTTTTAATGCTGCAACTGGACGGCGAAAGGAGGAGGCGCTTTTTATCAATTTATGTCATCGATTAAGGTAGTTGAAGGATACCTAAATATTTAAAATAGAAATTAGTAGTTAAACAGTAATTTGGGTTTATTACAGACAAAGCTGCGAAGCGTCAATTATCTATAGTTGATTATCCTTTAGTGGAATAGGGATAGAGAATTGCTTTATGACGGCCGCGGTTGCCAAAACCTTTCCCAAGAGGGGGGTCTGTTGTACTATAGCCCACAAATATTGTGCATATTTAACGTTAACGATCAAGTTTGATTCGGCCAGCAAAACTGCTCAAATGCCTGTGTTTCAAGTGTAGCGATGGTATACACATCAGGGAGGCACTCTAGGTGGCGATGGTAAAGAGCCTCACATTTGCAGAGAATGTCCTGTGAGGTTTCATCATCAGCTTTGCAGAAGCAACAGCTGTCGTTAGAGACAATATTCATGTTGTACAGGTGGTATCTCAGGATCGAATGCCCTGTGAGAAGACTGCAAATGGTTCCACCCCTGTTTCTGCACAGGCTCAGCAGTTCCAGGGTACGCTTGCGTGAGTGACCTAGTATGAAAACTGTCTCTTGCCAGGGGGACTATCCCTGTACGCGACGACGGGGTCTACTCGCTTCCTTTCTCTAATAGGATTTTTAACCGTGCATAGGGGATACAGTAACAGGGTTCTGGGCCAATAAACAGGGTTGCAGATGCTGGCCAATTCGTCCGCAATCTCGTCACCCATTATACCGAGATATTGCGTTTAAGTTGTTACTTCTTGCGGCTTCTTCTGCTGAGGCTAAAAGAGAATTCGCATAAACTCTTTTCTGATGGTAAAGCTTTCTGACGGTAAAGGAGTCCGATGCTGCTTCGATTGTCGTCTGACGGCCCGTTATAGGAGGAGGATCATTCTCTCTTAAGATCACGCATCCAGAGAAATGCGTACTAAAAAAGAGTTTACCAGTATCTTCGGCATCAGTTGTAATTCCACCGCCCGTTCTTGTAAGGGTACTGATCAGTGCTCTTTTTAGTCAAAATCCGATGTAGTCTCGCAGATTTGTTTGCACTATCAACATTCTCACAAAATTTGGACCACGGGTGTCCTTTGGCAGATCTGATCTCCTTGTTATATTCCTAAAGTGAGGTTGCCAACCACTCACGGGATGCTTTTGCTGTGTGGAAGAGCTTTCTGGTGGTCTTCCTTAAGCGAGAGTTTTCAGAATTCCACCAGGTCACCCCCCTATTATCCTTGATGGTTTTCTGGGGAGGGTTTGCTTCGTAGGAGGCTTTTATTGCACAGGCAACACTGGTTACAAGGCTGTCCAGGTTTTGCCATCCCGAAACTGTCCTATAAATCATCGTTAAGCTTTCCTGCAAAAATTGAGTCATAGTTACTCGTAGGTCAATTCTTTTACTGTGGAATTCGCCTTTCATGAAGCTCTGATAATGAAGGCCCAGGCAACTTCTGTGTTTAGCTGGCCGCCAGATGGCTACCAAAAGTAATGTCTAGTACCTCACTCCCAAACTTCGTAATAAAGGTGGGACTCTTGCCTCTATTGAAAATATTCAAGACTAGGCTTGTAATTAAGTCAAGATGATGGTCACCTCTAAACTCGTGAGTTACCAAGAAGTACCGCCACCTGAGTCTCCTTCTGATAGAGTCTCTCCCTAGGTACTGTTTATGGACCTTTCGACAGTCCACTTATTGCTGCAGATCAAGATCATTGTTTTCTCGAAGTGCAGTCTTTCTTCCGCTTATCGATATCCAAGAGTTGTAGTTCATCTTAGACATCATCCGCTGGAGGAGATGGAATACTTCCATCTTTTTGTTTCTGAGCTATGGTTGTGAAGACAAATTATACTGCCCCAAAAGAACTTGTTTGGTGTTATGCTGTTTTTTGCTGGTATTAGGTTCAAGTAGAGAGTCCCACTGGTAGCTTAGAAAAGTCATTCCATAGGGATGACAGCATCGCTGGTTCGAACCTAGCAAAGCATGAGAAGACACAAAGTGATCTTTGTCAGAGTTACAGAATTTACGAGCAGACATTTGAAACAATATATCTAGCGACTATCACGGACAGAGACTGTGAGGATTGGTTCGAGAGAGAAGCTTCCAACCTTCCTCACTAAGGCTAATATACGAAAACCTAATTTTGCGATGATTGGCTGATTCATCTAACGAATAAACAAAGTCGAGAGATTCGGAATTATTTGTAAGCTTAATGCATTCTTTTGGATCACTGGGTGACTCGGAGTCGGCTTATCTCAATTGACGTCGTCGGAAAAAAAACCTCTGGGATTGTCTGTCCTCCAGTGTCACTTACATTATCAAGATTTTTGCCCCAGATTAGCGGCATGCATTGTCTTATTGTTTCGACCACTGAAGGACTCTTTTCTCCTAATTCAACTTCGCATGGTTCCACTCCCAATATATGTGAACTAGCCACAGTGCCTGCATTTATCTTTCAACTATTCTGCACCACATATCACCCCATGATTACTCGTAATTTTATTTCGCCCGTTTGTCCTGGACCCCCTTTCCCTCTCCTTTCCCCAACCCCCCACACACCCACTTTAACATTTTCGCCTACTCGCGTACAGGTGGCACTCACTGCCATCAAGGACTAGCCTTTTCACCTGAAATTCCTTATCGTAGTTGTCGTAGTCTCACAACATGTGAGCCATTAACCACCCATCCAAACCCCCTCATCCTGTACTCCTTTGTCGCGCGACCATTCATACTACACTTTGTACGCTCCAACTTGTCACGCGCGTTCAAAAAGGACTCTTCCGTACTCACTACCGCGAAGTAATTTCGCAATGTGGCATGGTGCAACAGATACAAAGCCTACACACATGGGAGTCCGTAAATCTGTTCTGCGCATGACTGCGCCTTTGTCATATGTTGCATACACAATGCAGGGTCGTCGTTTGACGATGGGCGACGAATTCGCCGCAGCTCTATCCTGTCTGTGTACAGGCCTAGTGCGGGCGTATGACTAGGCGCCTTCGTGTGGCTTTGTACGTATATGTATGTTGAAGGGCGCAACAGAGTGATTTCTGTCAAAAAAGACGAGCGAAGTTCACCCTTGACCAGTCGGCGCGCTTGTGAAAAAAAGTTCGCTTTGTTCGTGTGACAAAAACGGTTCGTGCAATTTTGTGAATTTTATTTAGCACGCGTACACGTTTAAATTCTCTCCAATCGGGTTAGCGTTATTGCCACGACGTTTTGCAGTTACAATTTGCAGATAATCCTGCGGCCAGGAGACTTCATTCCGCGTAATAAGGACTCCGGTTTCGTGGCATACGTCCTAGGGTGCATGAATTCCCTAGAGTGATTTTGAAGGGCAGCGAAATTATCGTGAATGACGCTCGTCGCGGGGGTACAGTTCTTTCGAATTTAACCGCAAGTGACGTGAAATTCGCCTCCAATACCCCCCGGCGAAAAAAAAACAAATCTACCGTTAGTCATATATCATAGACAATCGCCATATTGTTCAAGTCGACCACTTGTTAGACCACACATACATACATCGTGTGCCCGTGTGTCACCGACGACGCCGTACCGCTCCCCTGTGTTCGTCCTTTGAAAACCGAATTCGCCGCAGATTGCCTGACGCTCCCGTTGTCGTTGATGGGTGCCACTGGACAGCCTTTAGTTTGCCGAGAACTGGCACAAAGTTGTGCGCGTATGTGTGTGTAGTGGGTAGCTTCGCTACACACGCCTGGGGTGACGTATGTGGGAGTGCAGATGAAGCAACAAGCAGGAACATTTAGGGTGCTCTGATGTCCTTTTTGTTTGCAATCCGTTGACAGTAGTGTGGTTATCTTTTCGCCGTGTTTCTGTTTTCTTTTTTTATTTGCCTTTATGCACAGTGTGCTCGTCATCCGTGATACGGTTGCGGTCGGTTGTTTTGTGTCGTATGGTCGTCGTTAAAACGGAGTCCTTGCAACTATTTATTGTTCGGCTAAGCGTGAAGCGATGTTTTGTGTGGTCTATTGTTTCGCCGCGAAATAGGTTCCCGGGGGTATTCGACAACAGAGGAACAACAGGATCACCGGAACTGTTCGTTGTTGTTTTGAGGTTGATACATTGACAGCGTGTCCTGTTTTCCCCCCTGTGACTGGACACGTGCAACGCATTTTGGCTAGAGCAAGCAAGTGTATCCCTTCGCGTACAATTGTGTGAGTGGTATACAGCGCGATTCTTGACTTGCGTCACACAGATAATGCTCGGGTAAGTACGAACTGAAAGATGATGATGTCCTTTTGCGATAACCCCTCGCCTACTTCCCTACCTATTACCCCCCGTGTTATCCTCCGGGACGTTTACATTGTCCTCGTCTCACAAATTCTTGTGCTCTAACCGAAAATAGCCAAAGGCTTTTCTAAAGAAGCCAAGACTTTTGATTGTATCTAGGAAGTTATTTATTTTTGCTGTTGTTGTTTGCCTGTCCTCCTACACAGAACAAAGCCCATTTTATTCTGTTTCGTATCCTGAACATGTCATCCTTTCTCGCGTCTAGACATTTGAGATGTGCATTCGCATACATTCGTCCACCTAACAAGAGAATAGTCCGAGATCCGGCGAACGTTGGATGTCTGCCAGATGTACTGGACGACATACGGGACACTCCAATAATCGCCTTGCCGGACATCTCACCGCGCGCGCTGTTTGACAAAATGCCAAAGATAAACTACAACGTGTATGTGTCATGTATCCTGAAAGTGGAGGAATTAGGTCAGTGTGTATCCTGATATGGTCACTTACATCAGACAAAAATGACATGACTCGAAATAAGGGAAATTCGCCAGATAGGGACGAGTCGTTAAAGTCAAAACGTGTTGAAGCCCTTTCGAGCCGAGCGGGGTGGGATAGACTCGGGCGTAGGTATGAACAGATTATGATAATTACTAACGCCCGCTCTAGTTTAATTACTCGCATGTTGAAAGGACATTTGTCTAGACCATAAGGACATGTTTCCAAATTCCCAACGAATAATGGTATTAGCGGTTTCAGTACGTTGTCTCCGGGGGAGAGATTATTCATGTCGTAAGGATGGTCGCGTATTGTGACTAAACGATTGTAGTTTTTGGAATGGATTTTTAGAGAGTTGTAGATTGCAGGGTAAGCTGTTGTACAGTGATATTTCTTTGGTATGTCACGCTAGGGTATCTAAGAGAATTCAATTTAATTAAAAGTCGCCCAGCTTATCGCAACATATCGTCGATAGCACCATCATATGTGATTTATTCGGGAAATGGCTAAAAAGTACAAAAGCAAATATTCCCATGGAGATGGAATCTGCGGTTACTGAGGTGAGCACGATGGTATCAGCCGATCAAAGCTGAACATCTATAAAACAAAGATCTTATCTGTGGTGCATAGTAGTCCGGATGGTGCAACGGTTAGCACGTTCGCCTTCAACGCACTGGGCCCCGGTTCGATTCCGGGGATTTACGTGTCGGACTATGAGCCCACTCAGCTGTTAAATGAGTACCCATTGTGGGGTAAATAACTCGGTTGAGCGTGTTGCTGATCACATACCTCTGCACAAAAAAACCGTCACGATCTAGAAAATGAGATGATGCTAACTCATCTCGAGGCCGTGGTTCAAATTGGACTGTTGCGCCAGTTATTTATTTATTTTATCTGTGGTTCATGCTTGTTCAGGGAATATGGGAATCGTTGCTTTCCGCCCATTGTTCCTGCCATAACACGATCATTAAACTTCGGAAGCGTGTAGGCCAGAAAACCGCGAACATATGCTGACAATATGTTCCACGACTTTGAAACCATTGAAGATTTAAATAAATTTGATCAATGAACATCGAACATCGGTTCAGTTGCCTGGTGTTCGAGTCTTAGGCTTCATTGGCCTAAAAAACCGAATCACATATCATGCAAGCGAAAACTAACCCAAAGTGAACCAACGCATGCGAAATCCGCAAACTTGTCAATGAATCTGTTTGGCATCATGTCGGATTTTCATGATTCAGTTTTGCCGCTCGTTGCCCTTGTCCTGTGCGTATTAATATAGTAAAAACTAAGCGATAGGCATGGAATGGTTGGCGGAGGGCTCAGATGCCCACGCGCTCGCATCGGATCCGGGTGTAATGTGACTCTCCGTCTCTGGTTTCGTACCACCAACAGATCACTGCTCATTAGGTGGTTCCTTCGATCTGTCGGTGGAAGCAGCACGACCAGAATATGGTTAAATACAAGCGGTCGCGAAGAATCCTTTGGCTTCATGGGATTCTCTGATAACCCTCTAGTCAATGGAATGGAATCTGTTATTCCATTTTCCATGAAATTTGCTGGCTCTATCCGCAGTTTATTGAGCACTCAAGATACTGTGACACACTCAGTAAGTCCCCCTTTATGAACCTATTGAGGTTGTTACATTTAGGTTTGTTCCAGAGTTCATCAAACTCAGGAATCCTACACCAGCATCTGCTGCTCCGGTGTCAGCGAAGAGGAGTAATAGTTTGCAAGGAGGATCTCTACTCTGTCGATAGCCACTGCGTTTTGTTCAATTAACATCTTTAGCAGAGCTCCTGTGTGGTTCCATGGGTTTGGAGGTAATTTCCCTTAAACTGCTGGGTGATGGTACCATTTTCTCGGCTAAGATTGGTTGCGAGGACTTCGGACCGAATGCAGCCAATTGTTTCGAAAAATGACGCGCCATAGGTTTACAGAGTGTAATGAACCATATTATGGTCTGGTAGTGCTGCTCCCACCGGCAGATCGAAGCAGCACCTTATGAGTAGTGATCTGTTGGTGGTACGAAACCAGAGGCCGAGGGTCCCATTACACCCGGACCCAGATTCGACCGCGTGGGCGTCTGATCCGTCCGCCAACCATTCCATCCTTATCGACTATTTTTTTGTATTCCCCATTTTTACCTCCCCTGTTTGTGTTGTCTTCCCCAGGCCTATGAATTTTTGTTAATAAGTAAAGGACAGGGGCAACGAGCGGCGAAAACCCCGCCCACATCTCCCGAACTGAGTCCTTCATCACGCTGCGGAACGTAAAGGTTAGACTATCCTCGACCTTTCTCCAGTATTCAAGCGACTACCAACCACCAGCAGCGCTGTCAAGCCCTTCACAGGTTACGCATAATAAAGGTTAGGTTGACCCATGCCTGTTTGTAACAGTTACATAATCCACGTTCTGGGAGTTGCAATTCACCGACCATTCAAGGGTTTTCTGTGTGAAGACGTATCAGGAAGGTTGACTAAAAATGAATGTGTTAAGCTATCGGGATTCTCCAGCTCTGTCCTATTGTGTTGAACAGAAACTTTTCAAATCCTAACCCCTAGGAGGCTTTGTACTGGACGCTGTGGTGGGCATCCGAAGATGCACGTGGGGACGGAGCCTAAGGCAGCACAATGACCGTGAAGGTCAAGCCGTGCCATCTGGCGAAGAAAAAGGCCGCTCAACGAGCCAAGCAGCGGCCTATGCTTGCTGTAGCTCTGTTCGGGAGACGTGGACGGGATTTTCGCCACTCGTTGCCCCTGTCCTTTACGTATTAACAATTATTCATAGGCCCGGGGAAGACAACACAAACAG
The DNA here is from genome assembly GCA_964017055.1 of Chloromyia formosa. NCBI lineage: Eukaryota > Metazoa > Arthropoda > Insecta > Diptera > Stratiomyidae > Chloromyia > Chloromyia formosa. The sequence goes on along the minus strand of OZ024813.1, from coordinate 28,747,498 downwards.
GGGAGGTAAAAATGGGGAATAAAAAAAAATTAGGCGATAAGAATGGAATGGTTGGCGGACGGATCAGACGCCCACGGGTTTGCATCTGGGTCCGGGTGTAATAGGGCTCTCGGCCTCTGGTTTAGTATGTACCACCAACAGATCACTACTCATCAGGTGCTGCCATCGATCTGCCGGTGGGAGCAGCACAACCAGATTAGAATATGGTTCATTATAAATTTTTAGAAATCATTTCAAGGAATGGGGCGGTTGGTAGCTCAGTGCGTTGAGGCGTCGTCCGTCTGATCTCATCAACGCTGTGGCCATAGGTGTTTGTGTTGTTTTCTCTTTGTGCTGTGGGCCGTCACAACAAGCCACAACATTTCCCGAATCGTAGCAGGTAAGCAGCGAAATGGACAGGCGGTGCAGCATCCGAAACCAATTTATGCTAACGACACATCAACAACAACTAGGGCTTTGGGTTAGTAGTATTCCTGGATATACATCAAGGAATACTGCTGGCCAGGTGAATGCAAGTTTTTTTTTAAGGGGGAGGGCATCTCGTTGTTCAGAATACACTGCCGGCAACTAGTGTCTATTGTACGGTACTTTCGTTGTCAGTGCGCGACTACTTACCAAGTAAAACTTTCACTCCACTCCCCCACAAGGGGTTAGGGCAATTCATTACAGCAGTACATTACAGCGAGTACAGATCCTCGTGGAACGCCTGCTGTTACGTTGTACTCCTTTGGTCCTTCGCTATTGTCTGCATTAGTAGTCCGCGTGAAGTCCTGTATTCTTGTGCCAAGCTGTCGTGGTCTGGTATCTCTCTAGATCTCTGGTGCAATCGGGGCGCTCTTAGCCATCTGCGCCTCAGGCTTGCAAAATCTTCAGTCCACCAGCAGTTTGCTTTCTTGCGGTTGGAAGACTTTGCTCTTGGCATAGAGGCATCACATGCTTCTATCATCCGCTTTATGAACTGGGACGCCTTTTGTTCTGCAAGTCTTTCGATAGCTTCCTTATAGTGCATGGTTTCGATGAACGCTTCTCCGTCGAAATTTTTAGCAGATCATCTTCGGTTCATTGGTGGTTTCCTTGCTTCTGGTGTTCTGCTGGCAATGGTGAAGTAAATGGTCTGATGGTCGCTGTGGATATAGTCCTCGCTTACGCCCTGTCGATGCTAGCGAGCTACTGACAAATGTAAGGTCGAAAATGGAGCCTGTACTTCTTCTTTTAAAAGTATTACTACCGCCTGTACTCATAAAGACGAGATCCTGTTGTGAGAAAGCTTCAAGGAGTACCTGGCCCCTAGCGTTTGTAGCTCGACTTCCGCATTCACTGGCCCACGCATTGAAATCTGCCGCAATTATTATGGGACTGTGCGTGCTGGCATCGCGTACTAGTTGAGTTACTCGTCCGGTGGGGCGTTGCAGCTGAAGATGTTGATGCCGTTAATTTGTGCTCTCCCGAATCCGTTGATTGGTTCAGATACTTTTTGGAAGGCATGCCTTCTACATGATCAAATGACTCCTATTTGTATTCGCCCGCCACCCAAATTGAGCTGTTCATGCTTTTATAATTATCACAGACGGTCGCCGGGTCAACACCCTTTTCTCTTATTGTCTGTGACAGCAGATCTTGTGTCGCCTGACAGTTGTTTAAGTCGATCTGGACGAGCTTCAATTACAAGATTACCAAGATTACCGAAGAGCCTTCTTAAATGCGGGGCACTTTAAACTATCAATCGAAGGCTTGTAGTCCATTTCCTTATTCTCGCAGCATTGCATGCATTTCGGTTCCTTGTTGCAAGGATCTGTTTTTTGATATTCCGTTCAAGCTGCTTCATATGTTACGCGGGGGTTTTTGCCCGGCAGTGAAGTAAAATATCCACTGTGGAACTATTGGTGGTTTTCTGAGTCGAAATTCAGCCTCCGCTGATCCTGGCGGCTTCAGGTTTCTTTTTTGACCCAACACGTATAATTAGGCTACCACTCGCATACCAAACGGGACTAATCAAAATTATCTTTATGAATTTTTAATCCATCAAAGTAATTTCGACGGTTGTATTTAATTCGATGGCAGGTCAAATCAGAGTGCTACTCTATCAAATTATCCCGTCATTTCATTATCATTCAGCCTCTTATCGAATTTGGTTGAGTTCTTAATAACCGTCATCCACTACATACCGATAACGCCGCGTACATATCTCATTCAATTTTATTGACAAACAGGATTGGAAAGGAAACTAATTTTCCTGGTATCTGATCAATTATGTGAGTTTGATCAAATCTACCGCACGCGGCTCAACGAACCAAGTCTCTATTAAACTTGATTGAATGTCCTGTTCGACTATGATTTCGGTAATCATTGCTGGTGATTAGTAATCAACGAAAATGTTTGCTAATATACTTTCCAGGGCCACGTATACCAATCACAGATCTATAACAAGTCCTCAGAGTCACAAAAAAAAAAACGTAAAACGCAAGAAGGACGACGGTTACAAATTGTGACCAGTGCGTAATAAATTTCCATCTATGATTAACTCAATAAATCCATCAAATATTAACCAGATTGTTTGTATATGTGTGCCACAACAAACAACATCTGTAAGTCAGGTGACATAAGTTTCAATGCAATTGTGGTTTTACCCGGATCCTAAAATTATCCTGTTCATACTTTTGGCTCCCCCTTCCGTAATAATTTAAAATAGGGTTTTTGGTTGCAGAAGCGCGGCGAGGCAACGCGTGTGCTAATTAATTCCATTTGAGTATATGTCGCTCTGTTTCACTCGTCGTTTTGTTTGTTTGCTGTTCGGTTGTTTGACTATGAATATTTGATAAATAGAACTAAGTATGACAGTCAGGATACTGCTGGAGGATATGTAGGATAAGAGCCGCCGGGGTAGAGCCTCGGCAGTTTTCTATGATATGCATTATTAATATTGGCATTCCCAGCTAATTTGCGGTTTGTTGTACTGACAAAATGGATAACATTTTGACACAGGATAATGCAGGATGCGTATGCCTATATGCTTTGGTAATTCAGGAGAAGGATATTTGGAAGGAGCGCCCGAATTCCACGATAATGAGTCGAATGTTCCAGTTCGATAAATTCGAGAACAGCAAATCTTTTGATCATTTAAAATTGAAAGGACATAAAGTCCTTAATTTTTTTTGACAGATATTACATCTTTAAGGCTTACAAATAATATTATCCATCCTTCTGGAATTTAGTGTGCAGTTAGACCGTGAATCGTTCCAAACGTTGTCGCTACTTGCTTAGTAGATTGCTCTTCGAAACGGTTGCGCCTTCTGAGCGCAGCCCATTTCAGCGTGTTCCCTTTTCACGACCCTGCCACCATATATGTATTTCTACCGAACACGAAGTGGCGCACAACCAACCATAACTGTGGGAAAATACGTTGACGTTGCGTATCTAATCCACTAGAACGAGATGCTGAGGTAACACACGTTCAATAACAAATTCTGCGTGTAAAAACAATTGGAGCGAAACTTTTATTTTCGGAACATATCTGTTTCGCAAAAATTAGTAGAATTCTCCCTATTCGATTAGAGAGAACTTCCACAAAACTCGAAAAATTTCCGCTTTAGGACCTACAAATCCCTTCGCGTGGGCTCTAGGCTCTTACCCCCTAAAGCAGAAATAGATTAGCTAAAGTGGAAATAACGCTATTAAGGAATTTTAAAAATTCTCTCTTTAAAAGATGGAACGCGATAGACAGTTCTCTGCCAGCTGACGTCTTTTTGTCTTCTTGTCAAGTCGAGCGCCCCTATCGGATAGCACCTAAGTGTCGCCACATAACCATGCAAAAGAGATGCAAATAATGGCTGCGTTTTGGCAAGCTTGATAGGATCGGAGAAAATGATAGTAGGCAACAGAGATGTACGTTATTATGTATAGTATCTGTATTGCGTACTGCCATTCGCACTGAATCTTTGTACTGTTATAGCTGAAATACTGCCGACTGGATCGGATTTGTTACAGCCAATTACAAGTGAGCCGGCCAAATATTTTCGGCTGGATCATTTGCAACTGGAGGTAACCACCGATGCCAGCAGACAGTATCTCTTCGGATGCTTGTTACATATTTTCAATCTAAGAGACGGTTCTCTCTCTCTCTCTCTCTCAACTAAAAATGGATCACTGTGTAATGAACCACCTGTAATGAATCATATTTTGGTAGTGCTGCTTCCACCGGCAGATCGAAGGCAGCACCTGATGAGTACTAATCTGTCAGTGGTATGAAATCAGAAGTCGAAGGACCCATTGCGCCCGGACTCCGGTGCAAGCGCGAGGGCATTGGGAGCCATTCGCCAACCATTCTATCCTTCTCGCCAAATTTTTGTATTATTCGCCATTTTTGCCTGCCCTGTTTGTGTTGTTTCCCCAGGCCTTGGAGGCTTAAAGCTTCCTTTGTTGGAAGTCTTAGTGGAAAAGAAATTAACGGTGAGGAGGATACACAACTTTCGGTATTAATATAGATAGTTCCTTTAAATACTTGTTATAACAGCTCTTGTGGTTAATTCGATATGTTGTTTATTGTTCAAGATACAATGTTTGTTTACATTAACCCCTAGTGGGGTATAGCGCGTCAACTATTCCCATGCGACTAAGTTGAAGTTTCTTAAGCATAAACTAGTATCGGACGATGCATGTTGCTTTAGTATACACCTCCTGCCCATTTAGCCTTATTTTCTGTTTCAAATGAAAACAGAATCGAATATAACAAGCTACAAGGGTCGTTCAATAAATCCTTAACAAAAAATAGAAAAACAAATTACTATATTTTAGGTAGATTTGTTTTATTTTTCATCCAAATGTAAGATTTCTGAAGATCCTCAAAATAGGCATCTGTTTGGGCGATTACCTCCACGTTCGACGTAAACCGTTGTCCGCCGAGCCATTTTTTAAAGTTTGGAAATAAGAAAAAGTCGCTGAGGGCCAAATCCGGTGAATACCGTAGATGTTGTAATAATTCGAACTTTAGTTCCATGATTTTGGCCATCGAAACTGCACAGGTGTGCACCCGTGCCTTGTTTTGATGGAAGAGGACATTTTGTTTTTAAATGAGGACGTTTTTTTTTATTTCTGCACTTAACCGGTGCAATAGCGACGCATAATACTGTTCAGTTATTGTTTTTTCCTTTTTCCAAGTAATCGGTGTAGATTATTCCGCTTGTATGCCAAAAAAACAGTGGCCATCACCTTTCCGGCCGGTTTCACCGTCTTCGCCTTCTTCGGAGCCCGTTCGCCTTTAAAAACCCACTGTGCTGACTGTTCCTTTGTCTCGGGAGTGTGGTGGTGTATCGGCGTTTCGTCCACAGTTATGTATCGACGCCAGAAACTCGTCAGGATTGCAACGAAAAAGCGCCAAAATGGCCTCAGAGTCGACCACACGATTGCGTTTGTTCACCCATCTTACTGAGATTTTTTTCACATCCAATTTTTCGTGCAAAATTTAAAATACCGTACCTTGCGATTTGGGGCGACCGGTAGCGCAGTGTGTTGATCCATTAGTCTCATGTTTGACTACCGGCGTTGCGGGTTTGAGTTCCGTCCACGACGACATTCGTGGCCATGGATGTGCAGAAGGTGCATGCTGGCAACTGCATTCTCCGAAACCAGTTTATGCCATCGAAACGTCAACTGGGCCACATGAAATAGTTGACGCGTTATGCCCCACAAGGGGTTAGGGCAATTGTGGGAGAGAGACCTTGCGATATGCTGTGGCCTCAACTATTTTGCACTTTGATCCGTCGATCACTCAAAACCATATCGTGGATTTTCTCAATTATTTCGGGAGTAGTCACTACCCCTGTACATCCCGAACGACGTGCATCTTTTGTGGATGTACCGTCACGTTTAAACTCATTTACCCAATTATAAGCAGTCGCAAACACAGGAGCAGATCTGCTATAGGAGCAGGTGTTCAGCTACGCCATCTGACTGGAAAACGGCGAAAGCAATCTTCACGGATGATAAGGTCAAGTGTGCCATTAAGTCTTTCGATCCATAGAAGTCAGCTAGTACTGATGGAATTTTTCCTGCCCTTGTTCGGAAAGAGCTAGAGGCACTGACTCCCCATATCTTGAGCATATTTAGAGGCAGCTTCGCACTGGGATTTATTCCTCACTTATGGAGATCTGCGAAGGTGGCGTTCATTCCGTAACTGGACAATCGCCCTAAAGATGACTAGAGATGGCAAAAACCTGCTCTTTTTCAATCGCAGTGATAACTGCGATTGCTCTTTTTCAATATCTGTGAAAAAGAGCAGCTCTTCTAATAGCAGTTCACGCACGTTCAACCAAAGCTCTAAACTCGCCGACCTGCTAACAGCTCGCAACGCAATGCGCTAAGTTCCGATCAGCTCTTCCGACGAGCAGTACTGCTCGAAGATAGCTGATGAGAAATTCTGGTATTACTCTTCGGAAGAGATCGGATCAGAAATCCTGATACTGATCGTCGGAAGATTACTGATCGATGAACGAAACTGAGCAGGAGCACATTGCGAGCTGTGTGTTAGCAGATCGGCGAGTTTAGAGCTGGTAGCGCGCGCGAAATGATTGTCGGGCTCTGGCGCCGACACTATCAAGAAACGTAGATTATGCAAGAATGCTCGCATTCAATTCTTTTCTGTACAGCATTGTTTTTGTTGTTGTTGTTCGCGGCGTATAGCGTTGTTAGTGTTTTCACATTGGTTTAATGTGTGGGTTTTTTGCCCGTGGTTTTTTTTTGCTCTTGGTATTTCGCCCGATTTTTTTTTTCAATTTGTTTTCTTAGTAAGAGATACGAATAAAAACAAAAACCTTGCGATCCTAGCGAGCTAAAACGAAGTGGCGAGAATTTTATTGGCGATAGACCGTAAATAATACGTAGTATGCAGTACTTATTATTTCTGCTCTTCCAATCGCAGCTCTTTCCAGTTTTCAATCACAATATGCTACTGCTTTTTTAAAAGAGCGGTGAAAAAATCGCAGGTATGTAAAAGAGCATACCATCTCTAAAGATGACCCTAAATCGTACAGACCCATCAGCCTTACCTCGTTTATGCTTAAATCGATGGAGAAGATCCTGGATGAGCGTATTCGTCAAACTCTCCTGTAGAGAAATCCTCTTCAGGTTAGACAGTTTGCCTACCAAGCAGATAAATCTACAGAGTCCGCTCTCCACTGCCTTTTCCGGGAGATTGAGACGATATTGGAGGTTAAAGAAACGGCTCTTTCAGCTTTCCTTGATACAGAAGGGGCTTTCGACAACACAACATTTACTGCCATTAACAAGGCACTTAAGGGGAAGAATGCGAACACAACAACAGTAGATTGGATAGGGCATATGCTTTCTTCCAGAAGGGTTACCACCAACGTTACCCTCCTTGCTAATGTCACCCGTGGCTGCTCAGAGGGAGGAGTTTTGTCTCCTTTATTGTAGTGCATAGTGGTTGATAGCCTGCTGTGGACACTTTCGACGATGGGCGATCAGCACAGTGCTACGCCGATGACTTAGTTATTTTGATTAAAGGAAAGTTCGAGGGGTTTTACCCGTCATCCTTGAAGCAGCTCTTGCCATTGTACAAAAATAGTGCAACGACAACGGACTTCGAGTCCACCCATCCAAGGCAGTTGTCATTCCATTCTCTAGAAAAAGAAACCTCAGTCGCATCAGACGCCCTCTAATCTACGACTCACCACTTTCCATGGAAAATCACACCAAATACCTGGGTATCATCGTCGACAGTAAACTACTCTGGCAAGGACACCTCAGGGTAGTGGCGGATAAGGCCACTAAGGCTTTGTGGATATGTAGACAATATGTAGGTAAGACGTGGGGAATTAAACCCTTAACAGCCCTCTGGATTTACAAGGCTATCGTTAGACCTATATTAGTGCAGTGCAGTAGTCTGGTGGAAAAGAGCATTTACCGTTGCTGGTAAGATCACCTTAGGCAAGGTGCAGAGACTTGCATGCCTAATGGTGACGGGGGCTACCCGCTCTTGCCCATCTAGTGCTCTTGATGTACTGATCAACCTACAGCCAATACACCTCCGCATAAAAGCACAAGCCAAAATGGCAACTGCGAGACTTGTAGCATGCGACGAGAATGGAAAGCTACATCCAGCACAAGTTAGCTGGCTTAATGAAAGTATTCTCACAAGTAAAGTATGCCATTTGATCATCTTGTGAGGGAAAGATCAGTTAAGAAACGGTTCACCGCCATTATATGGGACAGAGAACACTGGCAGGAGAAATATGTCAATCTTCCTCCTCATACTATCATGTGGTTCACGGATGGCTCGTAAACCAATGAAGGTACTGGGACGGGAATTGTAGGTCCCAACCATCGGACTTTCATACCCATGGGCAAGTTTGCCAGTGTCTTCCAGGCGGAGGTGCACGCTATCGAAACATGTGCCGAGTTATGCCTGAAGATCGGCTACGACAACAGGACTAGGAAAGCGCTCTCAAAAAGCACAGTAACATCTAGGATCGTAAATAGTTGCCTAAAAGCACTACATAAAGTTGGTTCTCGGAACAAAGTAACTCTATTCTTTTTGATTCGTCGCCATGCTCTTCAGCCCCATCATCGCCTGCACTATCAGAATCTTCAAGACCAAAACTGAAAAGAATGTATGATCAGGAACCTGCTGAAGCGGTAAGGTACGACCGAACCCAACACTGAATTCATTGGGGCTCAAAAGGCAGATATAGACTGTGCAAAACAGAATTTCCTCGTTCCAAATGTTCTAAGTGTGACGTCCACCTTTGTTCAAATCCTTTGCTTTGTATCCTACCGTACATAATATTAAATCAAAAACAAATCAATTGAATCTCAAAAAGTTGTTTTATGTTCCAAACAATTCAAAAAACGTTACTGCAGCAATTGCTTGTACGTACAGTAGAAAAAATACCATTCAGGCCCAATGTTGGCTATAGGCAACATTTCAGTAAGGACGAACTAGGTTACGTAGGACCTTGAAATTTATTTCACTTATTATTTATGGCCATATTAACAATAATTTAATGTAAAATACTCCTCTCACTTCAATTCGGACTTGAAAAGGCTAACTAGCATAAGTTTTTCTATTGAACTAACTCGCGGGTGAACTACGCATTTCTATGTTACATATTCTAACAGAAAGTTTTCCCCTAACCCCCTTCAATCAACCGTCGCGTTGTCTCTTAATCCCAAATTCATCACCAACATTCTCAAAAATCCTAAAATTGTCAAATCATTGAACACAACATCAAAAATATCTCTCTCCCCTCCCCTGTCTACTTCTATCCGAATTCTGTCAGATACATCAACTCGTTTCCAAGCTCACAGCTTCATCGAATCATTGATTAGCCACCGGGTCTATGATGACGACCAAACAACAACAAAAAAAACAACAAAAATGACAACAACAAACTTTCTTTTGACGCCCCACCTAGACACGGCTCTATTGAAAAAAAAGTGCCTAATTAAATATAGTCCTGGTGAGTTTCAGGCGTAAATCATTGCAAAGTTGGCGTAGCAAACAGCAGGTGAGCGTCAAAACGCGCTTGATGACGCCGACAACATTGGCAACATCGTCATCCACATCTTCTCTATCAGCAGGAGGTTACTGGACGGTCGACTGCTTAATGAGAACGGTTAGGGTCGATTTGTGAAATTATTGATGAAGCCTTGCCAGCGATTCGTCTGGCCGTGTCCTGGTACAGCTCCGATATTCGTATGTTGATTGTATACGACGGCCGCCCTTACTCCCCCTCGAAACAAATTTGTCTCTCGTGACAGATTCATGCTCGTTAAAAATTCAGACCAAAACTCATAAACTGAATGATCTAATCAAAGGGTTCCATGCAGAGCGATTGACACCAACCAACCGTCCTTTGATGGTATGGTTGCCCCAAATGAAAACAGGAACATGGTAGGATGGGTTGGGTATGAGAGGATGGCTTTCTAGCCCTATACCTACACCTACTGCAGGTTATTGTGTCAAGTAGAAATGGTTGGCGATAAACTAGGACGAAACTCATTCGTCATTCCTGAAGTTTTTTTTACTCAGTCTCCTACCAAGCTTCACTAGGGCAGGATACGAAGTTGCGGAAACAGAAATAATTTACATTCGGGTGTTTTATGTATAATTCTTTAGCATTCCTGCATGGAAGGATGCGGAAAAGTTATTTTTGTGATGGGAGTTGGTAGATACCCTTGGACAGACGATGAAAAATGGAAAAAGGTACTGGCCCGGTCAGATTCGTTCTGTCACTTGATTCTAATGTAACCAAAGCCATGGTGTTCTAACGATGGAATTAAATTCGAATTGGTATCTCGACCTATAGTAAATAGCATATAAGTATGATGCGAGCCACGAGTCGGATCGACCTTATTTTGGAAAAAAAAAATTTATCTATCCGTATTGAATTCAGTACTCATTTGCCCTAACCCCTAGTGGGGTATAGTGCGTCATCATTTCCATGTGATTTAGCTGACGTTTCGTTGGCGTAAACCAGTTTTGGACGATGCACGTTGCCAGCATGTACCTGCTGCTCCCATTTAGCAGCCTACCTGCGGCAAGTCGGGAAAGTATTATTATTTATTATTATTACGCCCTGCACCACAGCGGGAAGACAACACAGACATGCATGGCTACGAACGCCGTGGACGGGACTTGAAGCCGTAACAAACGTAGTCGGACATGAGACTGAAGCCTCTGCGCACTGAGCTACCGATCGCCCCTATTTAATTCCGTACACAGCATTCAAAAGATCTGCATATAGTTCGCGAACTATGATCAAAATGCAAATGAGTAGCATCAGTCAAAATGGGCATCCAAGTACAAGTATGCAGAGAGAACTTGGAGCATCAAGCCCCGCATTGTTCTCTGGACTTGGAAAGCGATTCTACGGCCAATAATTGATTACGGAGCAGTTGGTTGGTAGAAAAGAACGACTACCTAAGCTTGTAGGAACACTCTCACCAAAATACAGAGGCTTGCATGCCAAATAATAACGGGAGCCTTGCGCTCCTGTCTTGCTGCGGCCCTTGAGGCTTTGCTTGACCACCAGCGCACATTCATATTGAGGCTGAGGCCTACAATTCAAAAATTAGACTGAATACGGAACAAATCAGCTGGCTGCTAAGTCTCAATACGCTCAGCATGCAATCTCACCACATGATTAAGGCGCTACGCTTCGAGCATTTCTTCCGGTCAACTGTGTTGGATAGAGAGCATTGGATGGAGTCCTACAGCTCTCTCCATCCCAACACAATAAATTGGTTCACGGATGGCACCAAAACGAATAGCTAAGCGGCCATCATAGCGCTGACTAGTACATCGGTACACTCAAGACTAGTGAAGTCTTGTTAGGATACCCTTAACATCGGCGGGGCCTTAAATAACCTCACAATCTAACATTCCAACATTGTCGGAAGTGCATCAGAGGTAGATTTGGGCCGATGTAGGGGGCCCAAATCGATTTCGTGGTATATCAATTTGGCTTGTCAGAAAGCGGATCCAGGATTGTTAGCGGGAGAGACTTGACTCACTGCAGGAAGCTCTCCCTGGTATAAGTCAATCATAATTATTAATCGCGGGCTAGTCCCGTAACCGTTTCCTTGATTTGCTCAATTTGAGAAAAAATGGGGTCAGCATCAAGATCCAACCTAATGTGCCTATGGTCGAATAGAGATATTCTTCCGGCACATGCCAATTTTCGTATCCAGTTGGCCGGCAAATGGCTTCCGAAAGTAATATCGAGTACTTTTCGTCTTGATCTTATAACGAAGGTTGTCATCTATACGGACAGCCAGGCTGCAATCAGATCGCTGGATTCAGTCTTGTGTACATCTAAGACTGTGGATTATTGTCGATCATCCCTCTCTGAATTGGGGAGCTATTTTAACATTGTCCTGTGCTGGGTCCTTGGCCACAGTGGCCTGGAAGATAACTGTCAGGCTGATGAGCTTGCCAGACTGGGCTGTTTGAATGGGGAACCCCAACTATAGGTATATGGTGATATCTATCCTCCAATTGCGTCTTGCAAACTGATTGTCAAATCTGAGGCGATTAACAAAGCCAATGCAAGATGGATTGATGGCAATACCTGCCGCACAACTCGATCGCTGTGACCCATACTGGACGCTACCCGATCTGAAAATTTACTGTCGCTAAACAGAAGGCATATTAGCTCGGTGGTGGGTGTTATCACTGGGCATTGTCTCATTGGGGAACATGCCAGGAGACTTCGGTTTCCCTACAATGACTTTTGCAGGAGCTGTGGGGACGTGAACGAGGAAGAGCACCTTCTCTGCTCCTATCCAGCTTTTGCAGTTAGAAGGAGGTCGTTACTTGGATCTTACTTCTTCACTGACTTGGAAGAGCTAGAAAGCGCGGATGTTGGAAAACTCCAGAGTTTTATTGTTCGCTCTGGATGGTTCTAACTATCAGAAATATTGAGAGAGGATGTGTGTTAGTGGTATCACAACGGACCTATTTGAGGTCTAAGTGAGCTGTGTTTTGTCACAGCAGCCCATCTACCTACCTATAACGAAGGTTGGACTGCCCTTATTAAAGATATTTAGGTCCAAGTTAGCAAAAAGATCCAGAAGGTATTCACCTCTATTATTTACATCGGTGCCACCCCATGCGGTATGATGAGCATTTGCGTCCAACCAGGAGATGCAGATTATATTTTATGCAGTGTTTGGCTGGCTGTGGCTGAAAAGCCCATCCTTAAAAGACGGGCGTCATGTAGCGGTGGCGTGAAAGACAATGAACGAAATAGCATTTGCACCCATTTCTGATTGATAAATCAATACAGTTTTCCATTAAAACACATTCAGCTGCCTCTTGTCAACTTTATAGCTTACATTACCTTAACGACTGTCAAGAAATGGCTACTTGGCGGCCGTCATGAAATGGCCCCACCGCTGCCTGATAGCCATTGCGTATTGGCACCACTGCTAGTTGATTTACAATCGAAACCAGCGCTATCTAGGAAAGTATGACATTTAGTTTGCATTGGGAACATTTTCGTGAGCGAGTCAACGCTAGGTGACGGCCGTCAACTAACGGTACCATTTGTCTAAGAAACCCCGGCTTAAAACAAACGTAGTTAAAGGTGCCTTTTCTCTGGTGAACCTGGCGACCATTACAACCGAGGCTCCTTTGGCGTGGTGAATGTTGGCCTGTACCACTCCAATTCTCGGATTACTTGTCTGCTTCCTCGATGAATGACGTCGGGTATGGTGGTGAGGAATCTGGTTTCATGGGGGCAAAATCTGAGGGGATATATGATGAGTTTGTTCCATGTTTTGCTGCGGTATGTGGGTTCGTGAACTCTGATATCTCAATCTCGATATATTCTCCGCCGGTTGCTCACGGGTTCGCCAGCTTTTGGGGCGCAAGGCGACCCTACCGAAGCGATAACTTAAGATGTCGTAGGTCCTCATGATTTCGGCAAACGGCAACGGGCTTACGGTTCAGTATCGCCGAACGTTCCTTGCTCTCCCGAGCCTTCCCAATGACCCTCCATTCTTCGATGTGCAGCCCATCGTTCTGATGGCCAAGCAATTTTAAGGACTTTCCCGCATTGTCTTCCGCGTTCTTAGGGTAGAAGTAGAGCACTTAATTTCCGTGACCGTTATTACGAGAATATGATAATTGGAAGCTGACATGATCGGTGTCGCGCAAGCCCCTTCTTTACTCCACTAACTTTCTTAAAGGATTGACATCACCGTGTTTCTTTTTTCCACCACCTGTAAATGCACAGTGTAGATAACTTCCTTGAAACTAAAGAACTCTTTTACGGAATTATCTCTCTATCGTTTGAAGCTAATCTGGGAAATTTGCAGCCCGTGGTTAGACTAGAAAACAACTTATGACACAAGCCATGCTAACACACACTTTTTGCCCAATTCTATCAGTCATCGAAGTGAATTCTGTGACTAATGCCGTTGATATTTTTTTTTAGGCTAGTCTAATTTTATTGAGCCTGTACCTAGTTGATAGTAATTTTAATATTCTTTTTAGTGGCAGTGAACATCGCATGGTAGGCTTCACTCAAGTTACAAAGGTCCTTTCCAGTGAACGTGCAACATGGCTACGACACAAGGTATTTGTCCCATGATTTTTAAGAATATTAATAGCTCTTCACTATTCTTTCTGTGGTTCTTCTTATTCTCTCTCCCTCTCAATCTTGTTCTTCTATTCTCTATTCTGCACGAATTATTCACGTTTTTTTTAAATCTTACCTTACTCTCTCTTTTGTACTTATTTCTATCTCCCTCCTTCTATGAAACTCTATACACATCAGTCTATGTTTGAAACACTTTCCGGCAATTTTAAATGACTTTTTGTTATTTAACATTTACGAATGTAGTTATTAGAATTTACTATAAAAAAATATTTTGGCTTTCCTTTGCAATCATACCCGCAGCATACCCAATCAAGTGTCAGATCGAATGAATTTGGATTCATAAAGATCCACAGCAAAGTCTATCATGAGTCCAGCGGTTTTCATCCTTCAGATTCAAAGGTTCTGCCATTCTTCCTTACCAATTGAACCTTTTAGTTTTCTTATCTGATGTGCAAATCGTTGAAAAATGTGATTTCAATTTGATAACGTTCTTAGTGAACTAGAGAACTAGTTCACTGTTTCAGTTCTGAACGAAGTAGTTCATGTAACTGAATTAAATGAACTAGTTTCCTTAAGTGACCCTAAAAATACCGTTTACTACACTGATGAGGTTTTTTATTTGACTTCTGTGGCGACCAAATCGCAAATTGTATTTCTCCTTTGCTTAAGATTGTGCAAAATAGACCGAAGGAGAAGGGACGAGTCTAAGGCTGTCACGTTGTGACAGAAGACAGATCACTTCTCAAAAATTGTGCGGCAATAAGCACATGATGCTGCATAGCACGTTGAGGGGCTATTTTTCCTGCAACATATCGAAAAAAAGCGTCTTCCACTTGGTAAACGGCGTCATATGCGGGTACTAAAGAACAATTTGGGAGAAAAGGCCGCAATTTTTGGAAAAAAAAAATGGAAAATTATTAAATGCCTAGGAAATTTCAAATAATGTGGAGCATAATTATTGTAATGGGGACTAATTCCTGTAAAGGGAAAACGTGCATGTCCTCAAAGAGTCCTTAAACGCGTGGTGAATGCAGATCTCAGTGGACCTAAGCCTTCTAGACCCTTTCTGCCATGAGGTCGGTAGGGTCGTACAAAAATTTTACAAGCCGTCGCCCTTCAAGAATGTAATGGACCTGAAGTACATATATCGTACGTACGAAATCGAAGTTTTGTTACTCGGACTTTCTGACAACGCTATTAAAACTGGTTTTTGTTGTCCCGAACCATTACTAGTCAAACTTGTACTCGTGTGCGCCTTGTCTGCCGCACGTGGGTCGCAAATTTGTAATGGCCAGTCCGGACAAAAGTTAAGGCTCGGTTTTCATTGTGCCTGCAAACGATAATGGCGTTGTGCGCGAGGATGATGTAGGTCAGGTGGCACCCCTGTCATATATAGGTACATATGTATAAGAGTAGCGCAGTTTACATTCAATCCTTTGACGGTTCCGTTTTCTTTCACCAGTTCCTGAATTAGGACTGTATCTAGCAGTTAGAGTAACCCGGGGCGGCCTTGGCTTTTTGAAGGTTGGGTTGAACAACGACACTGCTCAGGCAGGGATGGGTGACGGAGAGATACGTTAAACGGAGTTTGGAGACCACGGATGCAGTGCTAGCAGTAAATTGGTCCAGCTCCATTATTAAATCTGCAGGGGTGGGTGGCGCGGCGATTTATTGGAAGGAGTTTGTTTATGTCATATTGGCGGTGTCAGCAGTAAGTTCATTGCGATGTTTTTCTTGTTGCGGACTACTAATAAACTACAACATTGGATCCACATATAGAATTATTGTGGTCCCTAGAAGTGTCAGACATATTATTGGCCACACTTCGTCGGTTTTTCGTGGATCTGCCCAAAGCAATATGACAGTAGGAAATTGGGTCTCGTAATAACCTTCATAGATCCAGGATCGATGGATACAATAGTGTAGAATCCTTCACCCTCCTGGACCTCTCTGATGATCCCTCTCCCTGTTCTGCAAAATTTGTAATGAACTCGATATTAAAATATGCCCATGGGAACTAAATGTAACATTCGTATGCTCTGTGTCTACAGATCATACAAACGATAAAAGAAGCCCCACGTTGTGCGCCAAATTTGTTGTGGAGAGTGAGGGGGCACGGAAATACACCCATGGAGACGAAGCCTAAGGTTGCCTTGTTGGTCGTGAAGGTTCAAGGCGGACGGTAGCCCAATGATTAGAGGCATCAGTCTTATATCTGACTATGGTGGTAACGAGTTCAAGTACCGTCCACGGCGTTCGTGGCCATGGATGTTTCTGTAATAAGCCACAACATCTACCGACTGGTCGCAGATAGACGGCTAAATGGGAGCAGAGGTGTATGCTGGTAACATGCATCGTTGAAAACTGGTTACCGAAACGTCAGCTAAGCCATATGGAACAGTTGATGCGCTATGCTCCACTAGGGCTTAGGGCAGATGAGTGGCGTCACAATGCGGAGAGAATGTTTCTAATGACCTACACCATGCGCATACCGCTGTTGACATACTGTTGGCACATTAAAAAACTTAGCACACGTCGCACGTGAATGGCTCGGGTAGGATACAGATACGCAGCACAACAACCATTAGGAGCGTCGCCTTCTTTGCATTCTGCAAATCGAAAGTAGTCAAACAATGTCACAGGGAGCAGGCTAGAGCGACTGAACTCTTCAGAATTTCCCCTCTATGGGTTCCAGGACATAGGAATGTAGCAGGGAACGAGACGGCCGATCATCTGGCGAGATAGGGCTCCGCACTTCACGAGTCCTACGTGGTGATTGTTCACACGCTGGCGCCGTTCAGTGCCTAAAGAACGAAATTCATTAACATTTCATGACACGGGCTAGATAAATGGAGTTCACTATAGAACAGACATCATACGACCCAACAAATGGTCTTCTCAATAGAATCCCCAGAAGTTAATCCCGCTAGACACATGATCTAAAAAATACACACAAAAAGTGCTCCGTGTTGATGGCTTTATCGCTATTTCGGACAATGTGGGACGATCGTGTGGCTAGCAAGACGAACGTTTAGGATGTCGCTGGAGTTACAGCAATTGCGACGAGGCATTAACTAGACTTAGACAACTTTTGCCATAAAAATCGTATAATGGTCGGTTCACACACGATACTGACAGCACAGTGCCGTGACCGGCCTGTGATTTCACCAACGTTTATTCACGTCTGCCCGACGCATAACCATGACAGTGAAAAAAAGTGTTCTCACCGGCACCGGTATCAAATAGATTCCTTTCGACATTTTTAGGGTTTTGTAGTAAAACAAAACCCTTGTGAAATCGGTCATGCGTCCGTCTGTCCGTCTGTCTGTCCGTCTGTCCATGAAATATCTCATGAACCGCTGAAGCTACATATATGAAATTTTGTGGGAATATGTAGAATTATTATAATTCGCCGGAGAAAGCGATTCGTTGTAATAGGCTGACTTTAAGGGGAGGTCCCCATAGAGGGGAAATGAAGGTCAAAATTTTTTTTTCATCTGGTATAGGCAAGTGGGGTATCATAAGAAAGGTAGCACCGAGTACATTCCATTTTTGGTATTTTCATCAAATTTGAAAAAAGGGGAAAAGAGGTAGAGGGGAAAATATGTGATCCGAGTTTGTCCCCCCCCCCTTGCATTTCGAGACCGTTACACTTAGAAATATGAAAATTTTCAGAAATGCGGCATTCTACTAGCATAGAAAACCAAAAATCGTAGAATTTTGATATCTCATCAAAAAAGGTTAATAATAGTACATTTCTGTAGTTGCAGTTAGCACGCCCCTGCACCCTTTAAACGCATCATAGGTCAAAAATATTGATGGTCAATGATAACCCACACTATAGGCAATAATGTCTCGAAATTTCATTACAATCACATAATATTTAATAATAGTACATTCATTAAAAGTTAGGCATTTTGACACTATCCACACAAAAAATACACCTACCGGCCTCATAGGTGTGAGTACTACTTTCATGTTGTTTTTCGTAGTGCGAATTGCAGTTATTTAACTAATCATTTTTGAAAGGGTAGAGATTGGTTGGGGCGCTGACTAATACAACTTAAGCGGGTGTGTGGGGGGGGGGGGGGGTGTCCACATAGAGGCGAAATTAAGGTTAATTTTTTTTTTATCGACTGGTATAGGCAAGTGAGGTTTCGTGAGAAAGGTAATATTGAGTACATTCCATTTTTTCGCATTTTCTTGAAATTTGTAGAAAGGGGAACATTTGGGGGAGGAGAAAATATTAGTTCGTAACTTGTTCCCTTTCCCTTGCAGTTCGAGACCGTTATACTTATTGCAGAATTATGAAAACTTACAGGAAGGTGGGTTCCGCAAAAAAAAATGGAAAATAATGGCATCTGTATATCTTCTTAGAATAGGTCAATAATAGTTTATTTCTATAGTTACAGTTAGCACACCCCTGCATGCCTTAAACACGTTCGAGATCAAAAGTACTGATGGCCAACGATAACTAACACCTTAGGCAATAATACAATATGTTCTAAGTTTCGTTACAATCACGTAATATGAATTGGCATGTAAAATGTAAGCGAGTAAGACATTTTAATTATGTTTTTTTTTTATGCATCTGAATGGTATCAGGAAGAGCAAGGAGCCGATATTTATACTCGTATACCCAAATAAGCGCTTGCTACAAAACCCTCGGATTGCGGGCGTAGCCCTCTATATTCCGGTTTCATTAGATTTTGACGGCCGTGTTATTTTCAAACTGTGTATTTTTTCAACGCAACGCACGGATGAAACACAGACCAGTGTTAACAGAAGTCACTGTGAGTTCACCGCCGTGGGAATCACAGGTCGTTCACGGCACTGTATCGTCACTGTTGAGTGTGAATCGTGCTTAAGTGGGGAAACCACATTAGGAGGCTAATTTTCACTGATTTTTTTAGGATTTTTTGGGTGGGATTAATGAGAATTCAATCAAATTTTGACATCATTTTATTCATATTTCAAAAAACTTTTGTGATTTTTTTTTGAATAATTTAAGCCAAAAATAACAAAGTTATGCACTGATGCTTGCTGAAGGCTGTAACTAGGGAAAAGACACCCTTAAAAATACGATATCGTCCCAAATGTTGGTTCATGTTCTTCGTAACTTTATAAAGAATCATACTTTCAATTTTCGTTATGATCGGTTCATTACTTTTTGAGTTAGACTTCCCGCAAAAGTGAAAGAGTCATTTTGAGAAAAACGCGTTTGAAAAACAGAATATAACCGAAATAATCCCTTGTGTTAATGCTTCTAGTACCTTCTATACCGTTATTTGAAAACAAAGATGCAAAAGTGGGGTTCCGTTACAAAGCTACGTAAGTACATAAAGCGACTACCTGAGGTAGTGCTCCGGCTTACCTGCTGTGCGCCCGAGCCTGAATATACCCGATGAGCGCTCGGTTCTATACTCATAAAATCTAAACGAATGCGAATTTCGCTTTTCGCACGTAAGTACCAATAGCAAAAAAGTTCGTCGGAAATTCCAACAACGAATACTTTTCAATGATATAGCGAACATCCATGTCGCCAGACACTTCCTTGAAATCTCGGCTACAACACGTTAATCCAGAGCACAGAAACCTCAGTTGCGGACCATATTAAAGAATCTCCAACCACCGCTTGGACCTAAGCTGTACATGGATGCGTAGATATTACTCCTGGAGAGTTGAAAACTTCAAAATAGCTTTGAATATCCTGCCAGAAACCCGTCGCATCTCTCTCCTCTCGTAATTTCATCACAACCTGAACCCAACTCAGCCGAAAACCCAACCGAACACTTTATCTACCACCCGGACAAGGATAACACTAAATTTTCTCCTAATAATCTTTCACGATGAGCTCTCGCCGAATATACGAGTACGTAAACCTTTTTGTGCCCAAATTGCTGCGGCTCCATTCTCAAATTACATTTTTTTTTTAATCGCGCATCCCTTGGGTCAGACTTACATCCTGACGCCTCTTCTATCTCGACATCAGGTGGTCGGGACATGAGAAAAAACCCAAATCGTGGCCGAAAACCCCAATTGGCAGGACTTTAATTCAATTAGACACGAAATTGCCGATAATATTGCGGAATTTCAATGTTTGGTCTACTTTCGAAAATTGAATCATAAGATACAAAGATTTATTGGAAGGTTAATTGAATGAGATAATACCGCACCTAACGAACGAACGCAATTCGGCTGTGAAATGTTCCGTCGTACCCGGGATTCCCGAATTGAGCATGTCCCACATCAAACTTTCTCAATGATCTCTTAAATAAACATTTTCATCCGTCGATAAGTTTAAAAGTTTCGCCCGAACTGTAAAAAAAGGATTATGGGTGGATGTAGTAGAGGAACGACGCTAAACTTTTCTGCGATTTTATGTGGCTTTCGATTGCAGTCGTACTATTAAATGTTCCTTGAGAACTCGACCGTGTTGCATTGGGATCCTGCGAAATTCTTTAACTCTGCACTGACTAACTTGCTTAGAGTTCACATTTTGCCAAACCTCGAGTCTAATATAGTCGTCTTGTCTAGTACCTGTCTTCGCCAGAATAAGTCATCGGCAACAAGTGCCGCGCGTAGTTTCGTTTTCACCCAAAAGTCCTTTTGTTGGGTACAAGGACGTTGACGACGCCCACCGGGCAACTTGCAAAGAGTGCAAACGAAATTTTTACGATTCTTTAAAAAGTTTTTTCGTCAACATTGTATAACCGTGTACCAAAAATGGCAGTCAAAGTATATAGTGTCAGGAGAAGTACTGACTCAGCACCGCTCATGCACTTTTTTTGTAAATGTGGTAAATGTAAGTTGCATTTCTGAAGGTCCTTTTTCGTTTTTAGTTAGTTTGCTGAAAATTCCCGGGAAAAGATTAGCAAATTTGTAGCGAAAAATGACGACGAGGAGAGTGCCACACGGGAATGGTGAAAGAGTTTTCCATCGTATGTTTGATTTGAATGGAAATAAAAACTTTCTTTTGTAACTGTGGGTTGTTGAATTTATTGTGCCGTCGTCACCTGCATTTGATGAACTTAATAAAATGAGGGATTGATTTTGAGGTAATTTGAGTGAGTTCATGAATTTTAATTTACTCTTTTGCCGTAGTTTCAAATCTCATCAAATTGCAATCTGATCAAACCTCAATTAAATTAAATGCTTTACGGAACATTAACGCCAAAGTGGAGGATTTATTTTAACATGGAACTGCAATTAATTTCAACAGATTTCTCTGAAAGATAACAACTATTGTGATAAATAGATAGATAGATTAAGATCAGGACAAACCCACAAGCAATGCGACCATAGGGTCTATTGTGCTATAGCCCAAAAGATTTAGGGTACACGTCGAACTTAAGCATGCTCACAAATCTGTTCAGCTAGAATGGTTTGAATGAGGCAATTTCCTCTGCTTCAGGAAACGCCACACCGAAACTCTCCAAGGGCGGCGGGCGAGGGCCTTACACTCGCAGAAAATGTGCTGAGAGATGTCGTCATCGCGAGACAATACTCATTCTGTGTAAGGGGGCCCTCAGGATCGAGTGCCCTGAGAGGAGCCCGGAGATGATTCTAACCCTGTTTCTGACGAAACCCAGCAATTCCAAGGTGCGCTTTCGGGAATGACCTGAAATAAACAATTTCGATTGTCTCAGGCCAGGGAGATTTACCCAGTGTGCAGCTGTTTCTAAACATTGCTGCTCCCTTACGTATAGTTTTCCCCTACATAAGGCATTACCACAGAAAGGTTCGGGTCCGGTGAACGGGCTTGCTGAAGCCTCTCTACCCAGCGCGTTGGCAATTTCGTTACCCAAAATGTCGACTTGTCCTGGGACCCAGTAGATGGTAGCTTTCTTCAATGTACTAATTCTATGCAAAGCTTCATAGCAGTCCAGCACCAGTTTTGACGGAAAACAGAATTTGCTTAATGCCTTGGCAGCAGCCAGTGAAGATTGCAATACTTCTTCCATGGTAACCTGCCTCTAGACATAAGTTCGCACATATCTCAATTGCGCGAATTTCAGCTTGGAATACTATAGGGTACTTTCTCATCAGAATAGATACCCTGAGTTAGGGTCCTACGATACCCGCACATGTACCTTCTTTGCTTACGGAGCCATCAGTAAACCATTTGACAGTGCTAAACGGAAGGGAAGAGTGCTTCATATTCCTTTCGTCTCCATTCCAAATAGACGTAAAGAAGAGTTGATCGAAGCGTTCCTTGGTTATGTGGTCTGACGGGAAACTTAGCTCATTATACTAATGTATCCAGCGTTCCTGATCCGAATAAAATTGATGGTTAATCAGATTAACTTTCAGCCTGGCTACTATTGATTTCGCCTCCACCTTTAGGTTAACGTGAAGCGGCGTAAGATCGGGCAATACCTCAAGGGCAGCTGTAGGGCGGCTACGGATAGCCCCAGTGATTGTAAGACTGCCCAGTCTCTGAAACTTACCTAATGAAGCCATACCTTCCCTGGTGGTTGCTTTCTTCCATCAGATGGCAGCCCCATATTCAATTATGGGTTTTACAATCGCCTTATAGATCCATAAGACTATCCGAAGGCTTGTACCCCAATTCTTTGCTACAAACTGCCTACAGATCCATATAGTTTTTGCGGCTTTGTCTGAGATAATCTTCAGGTGCTCTGACCAGAGAAAATTTTTGTCCAAAGTAACACCGAGGTATTTGGCGGAAAGACAAATTTCGATAATTTTTCGCAAAAGCCGCTGTTGTCAAGTTTTACCCTTGAGAAATCTTGTCACGGCTAATTATCTCGCTCGCTTCCAGCCCGATTCAGCTTTGTTATAGAAAATTTGTCACGACCACCTCGTTTTAGACTCCGGAATAAGCTTCTAGCTCGGTCTGTCTTTCATTGAGGAAATTTGTCGCAACCACCTTTCTTGCTATATGTTTCAGTATTCGGCTTGAGAAAGCTTGTCATGGCGACAGTGCCGGATAAAGGCAGCGCGGGGCCCGTAGCAAATGTGAACAAGGGGCCTTTGAGTTGTATTGCCACTTAAGTCAGAATTAAAACGACCAGTTTATATATAGTGCGCATTTTACGACACGGGTGCGAATTACATTGAATGAAATTAGTATTATGGTATATAATCTGTATTCTGACGGAAGTCGGAAGACAGCACAAAAGTTGGTCTGGTAGATTTTTTCTTAATATTACTAAAATACTGTAACCTTAATCATGAAATCCATCGAGTATAGCCAGAGACAAGCATTTAAGTGTGGACACGAGACAATGTCTAGATACTGTCTTTATACATACCCATATTGTCTCTAGACAATGTCTAAAGACCGTCTATAGACAATCGCTAGACATTGTCTCTGAGTTTAGACAAACCTTTATTATTTAGAATATGAGACCGAACCGTTGGGTAGTATTTATTTTATACTCTAGATGAAATCTGAGAGTATTATAAGTTTGCCACAAAGTTTGTAACGCTAAGAAATAAGGCTCGCAGAAAAAAATGAATGATACAGAAGTTCATATTATCACTCGAATATCTCAAAACCGGATGTCCGTCTGTCCGTCTGTCCGTCTGTCCGTCCGTCCGTCCGTGACCTCTCTAGCTCGAGAACGCGTTGAGCTATGAAGTTCAAATTTTGCACACGTTATTTTTGACAAAAAATGAAGGCTAAGTTCGTGAACGGGCTAAATCGCCCCACCCCTTCTACCCCCTCCCATACAAAATGACACATTTTTGAAAATTTACGATAATCAGATTTTCTCAGAAACTATAAGACATATTGCTTTGAAATTTTGAATATATCACTTTTATGATAATTGTAACCTATGTTATAAAACTTATTGTAATCCTCACCCTCCTTCTACCCCCTCCCATACAAACTGCACTATTTCATGAAATACGTTAAGCCAATTTACTCAGTACGTATACAATTTATCGGGCTGAAATTTTGTACTTAACACTTAATTAACAATATCAGTTAGATTCAAAAAAATTAATCGATTACCCTTACTCCGTCTACCCCCTCCCATACAAAATGACACATTTTTGATAATTTACAATAATCAGATTTTCTCAGAAACTATAAAACATCTTGCTTTGAAATTTTGAATATATCACTTTTATGGTAATTGTAACCTACATTATAAAATTTATTGTAATCCTCACCCTCCTTCTACCCCCTCGCATACAAATTGCGCTATTTCATGAAATACGTTAAGCCAATTTACTCATTACCTATACAATTTATCGGGCTGAAATTTTGTACTTAATCAACAAAGTCTTAACGATGCATCCGAGATTGCAACCAAAATTATTTATTGGCTTTAACCAGGTTCAAATTCATCTAGAGTATTGCATGATTGGGGTTTACCCCAATCGTAGTTCTTTTATGTTTTTTTGTTATGGTTGGTAGGGATACACTTATATTCTTATTGGTAATCAATAGAAACTTGTTCTACATGGTTAGTTTATTCAAACTGCTCGAAGAAAATATTAGGGGACTCTCCCGTAAGTATTGTTGTCAAGCATATGGTGTGGCTAGCACTGGCTTTTATGCCTGCTACAGACAATGGCCCATCCCCGGCCATTTGAAGCCATGCAATTTCCTGATGGCCCATCGAAGACCATTGTATAGAAGAACAACATTTGAATTGACACTTGGTGTGTGCCATCAAAGTGACCAACGTCTGTAGCAGACATTAGAATTTGAATGGTATCTTACAGTTTTATTTTTTTGCGCTCAAGCGCGACGCCTCCCCAGGCGCGGGCCGCGTAGCATTTGCTGACTTTTGCTATATTGCTAATCCGGCCTTGCATGGCGACCTGCCACGCTTTACGCTTCGGAACCAGCTTCCAGAGTGCTCCGATCATTCTTTAGGATTCTTTTCACGGCCACCTCTATCGCTTTACGCTTCCGAATCAGTTTGGTCCGGCTTTGATTTTACTCTGCCATGTACGTGCGTTTTCGGTGTGAAAATGCTTGAACGGATGTTTCTCGCAGTTACCAGCTTCTTGGTCAGCTTCAAGATTTTACTCTGAACGTAAGCCGCAGTTTGAAGCGTTAAAGCTGGACGAACTTGATGGAATTGCTCCAGTAGTGGTCTTCTCGCCTTGGCGCTAGTGACGAGAAACTTCGGGTCTTAACCAGTTTTTCCTGAAAACTCACATGCTTCGTATTACTCAGTTGATCTCAGTCAAATGCATAGTCTCATGAGCATTCTGGCAAAACCGAAAGAAAAATCCGAAATAAAAATATGTAGTTTAAATTGAAAATACTACCAAAATCTGATCACAATTTATCTGCTACTATTCCAAAATTGGAATCAAATATTAAAGATAAATGTGTGGGCTTCCTACTGTCTCAACAATTATTCGTTCGGGGAGGATCGCAATGATTGTGGGTTTTGTTGCTGCTGCTGTTGTTGTTGACCTTTCCCAACAGATATGAGAACAATAGGCTTCTATTGTGTGTTCGAGTCAAAATAATGCAGACACATTGTGGTTAGATGGTTAGATATAATACCGTATCATTCATGCATATGCCTATACATTGGCTATCGGATGGCTTTTCGTATAAATGTTTCGCAAAATTAATAATTCCGTTCACATTGTTATCCAAAGTGGCGGTAGTCGCTATTAGTCATACAGGAAATCTATTCATATGCAAAGATACAAAGATATTGTGGAATCTCGAGGAAATACGTATGGAATTGGTTGCTCTGTGGTCCGGTTGGAATCCGAGTAGCATTAAGATGATTATTAGAAATATTATAAAGGTCCATTCAAATTTAATAGTGGGGGAAGTGGAAGCACCTCATTCTTAGATTTACTTCGAGGCCTTTCTGCTGGGAGCTGTTGGCCTCCTCCCACTTAAAAAAAAAAACAATATATAATAATTTTTCCTTTATTTTATGTATTCAATGTTCTTGCAATGTGCAAGTGCGAATTATTTCAGTGAAAATTGGAATTTTTTGGTGACTCTTGGTTTCATTCTCCATACCAACTTAGTATGCGTCTGTAGCTTGGCTCGGTAGTGCACCGGGAATTTCTTGCTACTCGAAACACGGTCGTCTGCGGTTCAAGCCCCGCAGCGGGACCAAATAGTTTTTGTTCTCAAATTCCCTCTGTTTTTTTTCATTTCTCCAAGCTTAGTGGTTTCGTATGGATAGAAGCACTCATCAGGTCTTACATCTTTGCAGCTATCCATGTGCAAGACGACCACGAAAGTGTGAAATGAGTTACCTTGTTGTTCATACTTTTTGAGAAAGATTCGGGAGCTTTGATTGATAACCGTTATATTTCCGTAACGTTGTGTTGATGCACTTATAAATTTAACGTTCAAAATTGGGCGACTTGAATAGGGACACTAGTAAAATTCTGCTTTTACATCGAAATAAGGATACTCAATGCAATTTTTTTCTTAATTGTGAGTGCAATAGTGCCACCTTTAATGAAAACTTCGTCGAAAGTTTTATTCGGCTTGGATTCGTATGAGGATTTTAAGTAATTTAGCGAAATGTCATCCAGAGCGACTTGGCTGGCCTAAATTAGCTGTATTTTGTACTGAAACTGCATGCTTCCTTCGTCCTTTTTTTCTAGTAACTCATCTCAAACATTTTCCTTTATATTCAATTCTGGGGGCACGGGGGTCAAAAATCCATATTTTGAGCTTAGACAAGCAAACATCTAATTCCTCCGAATAGACCCCAGCGACCACACCCTCGTCCGTTTTTGAGCCATCAGTTAAGAGCTAATGGTTTCCGACTCTGAAGTACTTCCTACAACCCAATCTTTCTGTGAAGGTATCAGGCTGGTGTAGTCTTTTTCGCTAGAGTACATACACCGGAGATGTGTAATCTGTTTCTTCCGGACTAGCCTGATTGTTCAGTATAGCGGCGTGACCATTAGCAGACTCTGTCCAGTTTCCCGAAGACGAATGGCCGTAGTTGCAGCCATCTGCTCAGCCAAAATGTCCAATGGAAGCAAATTAAAGGAAACATCGAGGGCAGCAGTCGGTGTCGATGTCGTCTTGAAAGGCCCAGTGATAGTAATATCAGATAGTCTTTCCACTTTAAAAATAAATAACTGGCGCAACATTCCAATTTGAACCATGACCTCGAGATGAGTTAGCATCATCTCATTTTCTATATCATGACGGTATGTCTTGAGGTGTGTGATCAGCAACTCACTCAAACGAGTTATTTACCCCATAAATGGATACTCATTTAACAGCTGAGTGGGCTCAATGTCCGACACGTAAATCTCCTTTTTTATCGAAAACTACCGCATTCAGTAGGAATTGAACCGGGGCCCAGTGCGTAGAAAGCGAACGTACTAACTATTGCGCCATCCGGACTACTACTTTCGACTTTATTCAACAGATTTCTGTAGTACTCCTTGCTGAGCGCCATCCACCACACTACTACCTCAGACGCCCATTTGGGCATATGACTGATACGTATATCCAGAAGACATCCGTCCTTAGGTAATAGGCCCCCATTTCAGGCCAATAGCCTTCCTACAGGAGTACAGAGCGACAGTTGCCTTAGTAACGCGCTCATGGGTGCGGTAGCCTATGCAGACGATGTTGTGGTACTCGTATCAGGCAAGCACACTGTCAGAACTTACAACTATGGCTCTCAGTAAGATACTGAGGTGGGCGGATAGAAAAGGTCTAAGTGTAAATCCTCAGAAAACTGACCTAGTCCTCTTCACAAGGAGAACCAGAATTCAGGAATTTATCCTGCCAAAGATGGGTGACACCGAGTTAACTTTGTCAACCCATTCAAAGTGCTTCGGGATAATCCTGGATAGTAGACTTAACTGAGGTCGTAACGTCGAGGAACGAAACAGGCCAACAACGCCTTTTACACCTGCAAAAGCATGCTTGGCAAAAAGTGGGGTCTCAAACCGAAAATAACTCACTGGATATACACGGCTGTCGTAACACCGATACTAGCGTACGGAGCTGTGGTCTGGTGGACAGCACACAACACGAAAAGAATCCTACAGAAAATGGAGAGGCTATAGAGACTATGTTACTTAGGGATCACTGGTGCCTTCAGAACAGTATCTTCGCTCTTTCTGAACACCATTCTAAACCTGCCTCCGATCGACCTATATCTGAGGCTGCTAAATGTGCCCTAAAGTTTAGAGAGGCAGGGCACTTCAAAGATAGGTCATATGGCCACCGCAGTATTAGGCTGCCATCTATTAATACTGACTATCTGAAACCACAAGTAGGTTTCAACACAAACTTCTTGGTTAATATACCTGATATGGAGCAGATCCCGGTAGTTGATCATGGACGCAGAAAGGCGCTTAACCTTTACACGGATGGCTCCAAGATGGAAGCCGAAGTTGAAGCAGCAGTCTACTCGTCGGAAATTCCATGCAACCTTTCCTTCAGACTGCCGAATGACTGCAGCATCTTCCAGGCGGACGTGCTTGCGATCCCAAAAGCCAGCTGAGGTGATGATATCATCCTGGAAAAAGGGTGGAATCGTCATACACTCGGACAGTCAAGCAGCACTAAAGGCGCTACAGTCCGTCACAATCAAGTCGAAAACAGTGCATAACTGCCTAACAGCTCTACAAGCTCTGGGATCAGGTAGTAGCCTGGAACTCTGGTGGGTTCCGGCCCATAGCGGGGTTCTAGGCAGCCCAAGAGCTGCCGACGCCAATACGAACATGCAAGAAGATGATGGACGACAGTATGTGCGAAAAGGCCATACCTAACTGGGGCTTCACACAAACGACTCCAGAGTAACGAAAATATTCTGGAATTCTTTTGACAAAAGGAAAACTGAAAGCCTCTTGGGACTGCCCAGAAGTAAGTGTGCACTATTAGTGGGCATGCTAATGGGCCACTGCCTGATAGGGGAACACGCCCACAGACTAAAGCAAATAACTAGCAATGGCTGCAGGAATTGCCAAATACCAAACACGAAAGAAACTCTAAAGCACCTTCTATGCGAATGTTCTGCACTCGCTAGAAGGAGATTAAAGTGCCTAGGAGGTCACTTCTTCAACGATTTTGAGGAAGTCGCAGGACTCAGATGGAGAAACCTCTTGAGCTTCGCCAATGAATCAGGTTCCTTCAAGCTCAACGACGATCTTCTGGTAGGTGCCAGCAACGACACGCGATGAGTACCTGATATATGTGGTATCGCTATGGACCTCAGCGGTCTATATGGAGCCGATTAGGCTGCCACCCTACTTAACCTAACCTAACGCGCTCCTGAATATTTGTCTTCCAGGATAGCTTCCTATCGAAAATAAGTTCCAGGAATCTGGTTTTTACACTAGGGATCAGTCTGACCCCCTCTAGTATGGTATCATTGAAGGTAGGGTATTCCTCCTGGTGAAGGGAACAAGTTCTGTTTTGGTCGGATTGCCTACCTCACTGAGACAGGATATCTAGGGCATTCTGCATGACCTCACTAAGGACCCCGGCAAACCTTTCAGAGACAGCAATGATAATGTCGTCCGTATACGCAATGGCCTTACATCCTATCCTCTCCAAATCAAGGAGTAGCCTGTTAACCACCAGGTTCCAGAGAAACGGGGACAGAGAGAGATGCCCCTAAACACCTGTCTTAGTAATGTTGATGATCCCAGACTGGTAGAAATAGTCCTAGATATAAGCACCAGCTTGATGAGCTCACAGAGAGTGCATAGGAGATACCCTCCGGTTTAACTTTATTGCAACTCAGAGATTTTTCAATGTATGATACCGATGAGTGCAGAACTGTGTCCACCGATCCTTTCTATCTTTCCAGAAGGCTTGCTGAGAAATGATAGTAAGCTCGATGGAATGGTGGCAAGTAAGTGAATGTCGATCAGACGCTCCAGAATCGTCAGCATAAGCTTATGGGACGTAGAATTCTGGAACCCGAGTGCGAACTCCTTCCCACTTTGGGGATAAAAATCAACTTCACCTCCGACCACGTGCGAGGAATCTGTAACCAGCTCCTGGCAGGCCTTGAACAGTTGTTAGACATACATAAATTACCTAATCGTTTCAAGAACTTTTGCCATATTTGTCACTAACACATAGTTAAAATCCTCTGATTCTTCATTCCCATCCACGCTCCTCCTCTCAGCACATAAGCCTAATTAATACCAACAATTAATAGAACAACAAGTAGGAACACCTGCGGTCCGCGCTTTGTTTAATTCCGCCCCATTTTCGCCATATATCCCGAAAATTTCCTGAAATCCTGAATGCTGACCAAAAATTAAGAGGGAGGAATGAACCTGCAGTGAGCTCAACTCTACAGGTTCCCGATAATGAATCGCTCAGGTTCACCGGGGCCATATTTCAAACAATAGGTTTTTATCCTATTTTGTAGGCGGGCGTCCGGAAACAAATGTTGAAATTCATTTGGACTAATTATCCTTGCAGAATAAAAATAAAATAGAATAAAAGACAGGCGAGTGTATTTCGCATTGTTGTGTGTGCAGTGCGAATACTGCCATTGAATGGGAACGTGAAAATCGGTTTCCGGACTGCAGGGACTCATCCTATCCGGGGCGGTGCTAATAGCATTTTAGGAGGGCAATGGACTTACTGGATCAGGAGGGAAGGGGGAGGGGGATCCCAGTTTATCCGTGCTTTCCGCGCTAATAGTTGGGCAATTTTAGTCTATTCATTGGCATCGACTAGGCACGATTTTTGGAAGGGCTCGACGGGGATTTGAATGATGATTGACCAAGAGCTACTGACATTGTGATGAATATCACATAATCAATTTCGAAATTGGCTGAATTGAAGGCTGTTGTTAGGATGAAGTGACTATCATGGGCGATTGATTGGGAAAGAGTGGTAATTCATTGGTGGTGAGAGTATGAAATGAATTAATACAATAGAAGAGAATTAATCGACATGACAGTCAACTGTCGACAAGGATCGACCTGTTGAGCTATCAATTGAGAATATTTATATAACCAAACTTTTGAAAATTATTTCAAAAATATACCGCAGCAGAAAAAACCCCTTAGCCAATTTATCTTCTTTTTTTCAGGATTAGCGTAAACCGAATGATTGCATTAAGGTGCCATACTACTTTAAGCTAAAGTTTGTAATTAGATAGTTTTCTACAGCCAATTTGGTTTAAACGAGACCTTTAACAGACTTTATTAAGTAGAAGGTTTCGCTGCGAAAAAGTGACGAAGTTGAGTGTGAGCTCTAGTTATTATAGGATTAATCGACGGTTAGACATCCTACGGGAACTGACCATCCCCCGAATCTAAATATGTACTTAAAACAATTGCGGTAAATGTGAGTCGGTGAAGATGCACTCAGGGCCGTCGAGAAGGGGGTGGGGGAGGGGGCAAACGCGTTTTTAAAGAGGCCCGGAAATTTGAAACATGAAAAGAAAAAGCTGGTCAATTTTGTAAAAAAAACCGTCCCTAGACTTTTGCAAACCTAGTGGTGATACCAAAACTTTAAATACGTAACAGCAATATCCATTGAAAGTGTATTTCCTATATGATCGGTTTGAGCAGAAGTTAGCCGATGAAGCTACGATGAAAAACATTTGTAGGGAAGGTGGGTGTCATTTGAGACGAGTAAGTCTTTTTTACCACAACTTTATATGGGAAATAGGATCTCCCAAATCCCAAAATCAACTAACTAACCCACACCACAAATATCTGACCAAAATTTCAAGTCATTAGCTCCACTCTATGGAAAGCTAGAGAAGAAGCTGAGATATCATTTGTAGGGGAGGTAGGCGTCTTTTTGGTTCGATCATGCTTATTTTCAATACCAGTCAACTGAATTCTTTTACAAACATTTGGCCTAAATTTCAACTTGCTAGATTTATTCTACTGAAAGTTGCCGTCTATTCAAAGTATCATTTGTAGGGAAGGTAAGGGCTGCTTTTGCCAGATCTTGCCTATTTTCAATACCAACTGGATCTTACTACCAATATCCTATCACATTTTCAACTCGCTTGTGTCACTCTGTCGAAAGTTATCGTAGTTAAAGGAATATTTCATGTTTTGACACTTGTAGGTGAGATAGGCGTTGCTTCGGTCTGATTATGCCCGTCTTACTAAAACGGAAGAAAATTCTCATCTGAAGGTTACATGCCAAAAATCAGGTGACTACATCAATTGGTTCAAGAGTCATAGACAAAAAACCTGAAAAGTAGGGTAGTACGGGTCTCTTTGTAAGAAAAATGCCGTTAGTCTCCAACTGATCGATTATATTTTTCCAGGAGAATATAAAATAGCCCTCTTGAGCTATCTGCCAAAGCTAGAGCTTTTCACGTTTATTCAAACGTTAGTTATAGATACATTTAATTATTTTACATATGTAGGGGAGGAGGCGTTCTCTTGGCCGGATCATGCCAGTTTTCAATACCAAACAAAATTATTATACTGCCAACATTTGGCCGAAATTTCAAGGCTTAGCCCTGATTCTATCGAGAGACAGACAGATGGACAGAAAGACATGGATAAATCGAGTCAGGAGGTGACGCTGATCATTTATATGGAAACATTGCTATACCTCCGGAGCCTCCTTTAAGGTGTTGCATATTTTCGTCGTGAAAAAAAAACTATACCCTATATACTATAAATATACGAGTACTGTATATTTTTTTTTCTACTGTTTTTTATCGAGGTGATGTAGGAATCTTCAGAAGATACCGTGCTTGAGCAAGTATGCCGGATTTTTACCGACTGAACTCAAAAACACCTCCTCCGCCGTTCCCCCTGACTCTGGCTGATCCGCCAGCATTACGATTTGTCGACTTTCGTCTGGCTTCTTCTTTATCGAGCTCTTTGTGGATGGTGCTGACCGTCCTGCTCACTGCTTTCCAATCTAGCTATGATTGCATCATCAAATCCACCACATTCTGTGGGTTTACGACAATCCCCAGATCCGCTTCTAATTGTCCAGGGCTCCCAGAAAATCTGGGGCAGTCGAACAACACCTGTTTGGCGTCTTCCGCAACTCTCTTGCACCTGGGACAATTTGGCGCATCGTCCAGCTTGAACCTGTGCAAATATTGCCAATATCTGCCATGACCCGTAAGAAACTGGGTAAGGTAGTGGTTCACCTCACTGTGCTGCCGGCTCACCCACTTCCCGATATCCGGGATGAGAGTTTGCGTCCAGCAACCGGTTGAAGCCTGCTCCCGTCGCAGCTGTCACTCTCTCGGAGGTTCATTTTTTTCAATGATTTTCCGATTCTCTGACGCCTCTGATGTTTCCATTCGTCGACCGTGGTACAATCTGCTTGTTTCACCAACTAGAATTTACATTACGATCATTCCGGCGACGACATAGACAGCTTCTTGCGAAGTGGTTCGGTATGCACAGCATACTCTGTAATGGACGGTTTGGTAGGCATCAAAAGATGCCCGTGGGGACGGAGCCTAAGGTCGCATGGTGACCGTGAAAGTCGGGCAGTGCCATCTGGCGAAAAATAGACCCCTCAACGAGCTAAGCAGCGGCCTACGCTTGCTGTAACTCAGTTCGGGAGATGTGGGCGGGGTTTTCGCTGCTCGTCGAGCCTGCTTTACGTATTAAGAAAAATTCATAGGCCTGGGGAAGCCAACACAAGCAAGGGAGGTAAAAATGTGGAATACCAAAAAATGAGGCGATAAGAATGGAATGGTTGGCGGATGGCTCGCTTACTCTCGCGCTCGCATTGGGGTCTAGGCATTATAGGACCCTCGGCCTCTGGTTTCGTACCACCAACAGATCCTTACTCATCAGGTGCTGTCATAAATCGGCCGGTGGAAGCTGCACAACCAGACCAGAAACAACATTACAACTATCAATGCGCACCTTCGGTAAACCGAGCTAATTTGCCTGGTATTACAAGCATATTGCAGTGCACTGGCCCAAATCGGTGAGTCATATAGTATAATATAGGTTATCACCTTAGATAACAGAATCCTCTTGCTTGGTCTTAGACCTCCTATATTTGGCATAAGGCCACGGTGGCGGGCGCTGGCTTCTCGCGTACTTACTTCAGGTGCTCTACAGAGCTCAGCCTCGCGTCGATCATAACCTCCAGGTTTCCAAGGGCTGGCTTAGAGGTTATGACACTACTTCCGACACTGATCTTCAGAGAGCTCTTTTTTTCTGCGCTTGCTGATAAGCGCAACTTTTTTGCTCGGCGAGCTCCAACCTAACTGTTTGCAACCACAACTTAATAGTTGTCATCGCCTCGCTGACGTACATTTCGACATACTTAGCTCGAATTTTTTGCGACGACGACTACCGCGATGTCATCTGTAAACCCGACTTTCGTTACCTCTTTAGGCATCGGGAGCTTCAAGATGACATTGTACATGATACTCCACAGCAGAGGACCAAGAATGGATCCCTATGGAACGCCCGCTGCTACCGTGTACTCTTTAGTTCCCTCGTCAGTATCATACTGCAGAACACGATGTGAAAGGTGGCTCTTGATTATTCCAGCTAGGTATTCCGGCACACCCAACTTTTGCAGAGCGGCTCGAATGAACCCCCAGTTTGCGGAATTGAACGCGTTCTTGACATTCAGTGTCACCACTGCACAACGTGTGCCCTTTCGTAGCAAGTCCCTTGCCAAGTTGGTAACCGTCATATTTGCACCCACCGTGGACCGCGCGCGTCTGAAACCATATTGTCGGTCCTTTTCTTTTACCACCTCGGACAGTCAGTTAAAAAGTATCCGCTTGAAATTTCTTCCCGTAGGGTCGAGCAAGCTGATTGGGCGGTATGAATTTGGTTCTCCAGGGTGCTTGTTTGGATTGGGCAACAGTACCATTTTCGCTTTTTCCATAGTTTTGGAAAAGTCCGTTCCAACAAGCCAGTTCGCAATGCGTCGACGAACTGTTCGGGTATTGTTCGGATTGCCACCTTCAACGCCTTATTGGGTACCCCATCCGGGCTTGGCGCTTTACCATCTTCAAATCTGGATGCGGCTTGGATAAGTTCATTCTCCGTTATGGTAGGTATGTCCTCGTCGGCCAATGTCGGACTCTGCCCAATGGGTTGCATTTCATGTTGAGGGAACAGAACCGAGATCCAACATAACGGGACATTTTAGTTGGGGTGCTTTTTGCCCTATTTTCTTCATCACCACCCTATAAACCGTTCCCCACGGTTTTAAATTCGCGTCATCGTAAAACTGTTTGAATTTGTGTGATTTTGTTTGCTTTTCTTAATCGCAAGCTTCAATAGCCTACGAGCGGTTTTATATGACTCCCGCAGTCCATTATATCTTCGATGAGCCCGCCCTAAAGCAAGAACTCCTTCAGGTCTCTTCGAAGCTTTTAATGGACCATTCCAGTGTCGAGGCTGTACCTTGTACTCGGCGTATCCTTGCTGCTATGGTAAAGAAGATTCCCTGGTGGTCACTGTGGGTGTAGCCTTCGCTGACGCGCCAATCTACGGTTGGTGCCAAAGAGCTACTGATGAACGTAAGGTTAATAATGGAGCCTGCACTTACTTTCCTGAAGGTGTTGCTACCAGTTGCGAACGTGCGGACGAAGCCTAAGGAAGTATGATGATCGTGAAGGTCGGGACGTGCCATCTCCCAAAGAAGCAACGAGCTATGCAACGCCCTATGCTTCATGTAGCTCAGTTCGGGAGACGTGGGCGGGGTTTTCGTCATTTGCTGCCCTGTCCTTTACCTATTAAGATGCGCTCGCATCGGGATCCGGGTGTAATAGGACCCTAGGCCTCTTGTTTCGTACCACCGACAGATCATTACTCGTCAGGTGCTGCCTTCGATCTGCCGGTGGAAGCAGCACGACCAGAGTATGGTTCATAACATATTTTTAAATGGGACGGCGCAATTAAGCGTCCTAAAATTGGGGCTATTTATATTTGTCGATAGATTTTTTCGTACAGCTACATCTCATTTCGTTGATAATTTTCTGAATGCTGTCTACAATAAAATCCATTGTGAGGATAGAAGCTTTTTCTTTTGAGCTAGTCGAGTAATAGATCTTTTGACCTATTGCCGCTGAAACGGGATAAGTGTAGAATTTTCTGCAGACTTCTTACCGGACACTCCTGGCTGAGACGCCATTAGTGGGCAACGTATTGGGCAGTGGCTGTCATTTTGGTGAAAGTGATGATGAAACGCCGATGCATATTCTCTGTTAAGCACGCAACAGACTATCCAACCGAACTATTCCTGACCATCACCGAACTACGTTAAATTCACTATACTCATTTGCCCTAAAACCCCTGGTGGGGGATAGCGCGTCAACTACTCCATGTGGCTTAGCTGACGTTTTGTTGTCATAAACCAGTTGGCATTTAGCCGCCTACCTGTGGCAAGTCGCAAGATGTTATGGCTTATTATTACGTCCCGTACCACAACACAAACATCCATGGCGACGAACGCCTTGGACTGGTCTTGAACCCGTATCGACAGACATGAGACTAACGTCTCTACGTACTGAACTATAGCATTCGCCCCCAGCTACCTGTCGCTCCAAATTTTACTTAATTTTTATTTTATATGTACTAACTAAACAATTTAATTTTTTCTTAAGAAACACTGTTTGTGTAGTATAATCTCAAATGTATAACGATTTGAATTTGAAAAATGTAAAACGATTTAGATTTGAAGAACAAGAATTGTAAACGGATCATGTAGAATGACGATGGTAAACGACTTTCGCGAACGGAGCTGGAGAATAAAGAAGAAGAGACAAGGCACTTGTTGACAGCGACTAAAATAGAACAGTGTGTTTCTTTTTCAACATCTTCATTTTCGCAACGGCCAAAAGAAAATCCGGAGCCATC
Organism: Chloromyia formosa; assembly: GCA_964017055.1. Taxonomy (NCBI): domain Eukaryota; kingdom Metazoa; phylum Arthropoda; class Insecta; order Diptera; family Stratiomyidae; genus Chloromyia; species Chloromyia formosa. The sequence continues at coordinate 28,710,629 of OZ024813.1, read as the reverse complement.
GGACGTTACAAGTATAATCAAATTAAGATACTACATTTGAAAAACGGATTTCACATTTGGGCCTTAGCTCTAGTGCCTGAAAGTTACTTCTTCCTAACATGCATCAGACCACCACGTCCACCATATTTAAACAACAATTTGAATTTTAAACACGTGCCTTTAATAATCCTGCCTTCATTATCTGCAGCCAAAACAAAAAAAAACCTTGGAATAACTTTCCGAACCTTCGCTAAATACAATACTACCTCCAACAGAGTACTTCACAAGAAAAAGAAATAACCCCTGCAACTATTCTCGTCATTAGGATGACCTAAATTGCATACTGAACATTAGGAACTCACCTACACCGCAACCACTGCTCCAAGAAGCGGCGCATCCTTTGCGTGAGTCATCGAGAAATCCAGTTCCATCTTTCGCTACCAGGACATGGCGTACAAATCATATGAAGGTTTTGTAACAGAGAAAGAGAGAGAATTCGAACAATTAAAATAAGCTCGTCCTGAGACGATGGGGTCGTCTCCTTCAGCAGGTCCTGTCTGTATGCATATCGTGTACCGCATCACCTGAACTTAGGTCTTTAATAAAAACCAAATATTTGCTTGCATGTAGAAACGATTACAAACACGACGACGACGGGAAGGATATAAGACGATGGCGACGAAGGCAGGCAGTGTCATCGGGTCGAGTCTAGGATTCGTTCGAAACTCTACTGACGACGATATTCCTCTGGATGTTTGCATTGCGAAAGGGTTTTCGTCCTTCCTGTTCCAAAGATATGCCCAACTAACATTTGGCAGATGCTATTCTCACTTTGTCCCCATTCGAGATGTTCTTGGATGTGATGGTTGTGTATCCTTTTGTCGACCCGCTGGTTGCTGTGTCGAAACGCTTGCTTGGCAGCCAGCCGGGCCCGGACAATTTATTTTTGTTCTACGCTCATTTTCGCCCAGCCAGCGTGTGGATGTCCTCCATTCGGAGTTATAATCACCCGAGAGACTTGTGCTTTAGCTGTAAGCCTAACTAGATGCAAGCCTGAATGAGGCTCTGGGGATATCTTCTCTGCTATCTGCGTTTCTTTTTTTCTAATCCTATTCAAACAGAATATGAAAACGACCCGAAAAGTTTCTTTGCATAAGTCGACACGGCCGGTCGTCCCTTCTCCGTTTGTGTACCAAGGACTTGTCACCCTCATTAGGCTCTTGTAAAAATGACGACCCAGTAGAGTGTTCACACGGATATTGGAGGATTCTCGTTTTTGCAGAAAACTGGGCCGAACGTTGTTTTTTTTTCAGTGTTGATTTTCAGCTTGAAGTGCATCTCGGCCGGGATAAAAGAGCACGTTGTTCGGATGCATCCGGTCCCAATGAACCATTAACATCGATTTCGAATAAAGCATTCCTAACTGCGAAGGGATCGTTTTCACAATAGATAATTGAATCTCGATTTTTAATAGTGTCAAAGTACTCGACCCCACTTGTTGTCATCAGAGTCTACCTTCACCGAACGAACAGAAATAAAATGCCATTCAGTGGACTATTACGAGGGGACTAGAGGGGCGAAGTATATTGTCGGCTGTCGTTCTTGACTCTAAGGACGAAAAAAAAAGTTATTTTCCCTCAGAATCGATGCAAATTAAATTAAGGGTAAGAATCAAAATTGTGGCCGCATCACCCTCATTTTAAGGAGCTCCGACTTTTTTCACATCGTAATTGAGGGCAGCTATTTATAAATGATCCTTATTAGAAGGACGTACTGAAATAATTTTTACAACGTAGAAAATGACGATTACGAGTCGATTTCTTGATGTAATGGTTATCCGATAATGGCATAATTATACCGGACAGGTCAAGTGGAAGTCCTTCATTTTGTTATAGGGAAATTTGGACGTAAATTGAACGGGGAAATACATACTCTTACTATTTAGAAATCATGGAATTAGTCCACTCAAAATTTGAGATGGGAGCACCCTGATAAGCTCGGGGAAGTACGAAAACTTCTGTAAACTAGTACATGCAGCAAACTTCTTGTTTTTATTGACCACGTACCTAGTAAAACTGATCTGAGACTGGAGTAAGTTTTTTTTTTAACTAGAGACCTACTGCGAGCCCATCCACGAGACCTACTACGAGACCAACCATGAAAGCTAGTGTGAGACCAGTCACGGGACATATTGTGAGACGTGCCGTTAGGCCTATTATCAGATCAGCCATTTCTTTGTTTTGACGGCTTGCCTTACATTATATATTGTGGCTGGTCTTGTGGCAGACGTCATGGCTAACATTGCAGCAGGCCTCGTGGCTGGTTTCGCAGCACGACTCGTGGTTGGTATCACAGATATTCTGGTGGCTGGTCTCGCAGTAGGTCTGCTCATTTTCCCTAACCCGTACTGGGGCATCGGACTATGCATGTTGCCAGCATGCACCTCCTGCTCTCATTTAGTCGCCTACCTGCGACAAGTCAGGAGATGTTGTGGCTAAAGTATGATATTGCGCCCCGCACTACAGGGAAGACAACACAAAAATCCATGTCCACGAACGCCGTGGACGGGACTTGAATCTGTAGTGACCGTAGTCAGACATGAGACTGACGCCTCTACGCTATGAGCTATCGGTCGCCCCATCGCAGATGGTCTAGGGTTTTTGTCATTATAGAGGGGGCCAAATCAAACGCATTCAAAGCTTGGACAACCTGGAAGACAGGCAGTGAAGCCGAGAAGGTTCAACTTCGGAAGAAATATGATAAATGCCGGAAGGAAGTAAAGCGAAACGTTGCTCAAGCCAAGGCGATTGCTGCCGCGAAGTTCTATCAGGAACTAGCAGATCTGACGGCGGATAAGAGATCGTCACTGCAAGAGAAACCTAAAGATAATGCCAGGATTTATAAGGTCGCCGCCCAAACGAAAAGAAACGCTCGAGAGATTCAAGCGCCAAAATACGTTGAAGACTCACAAGGAGTGTTACTGGTTGAAGACACTGCAATCTACAGCAGAATGCGTGAGTACTTTGACAAACTTCTGAACGAAGAATTTCCGCGAGAAACTTTTCAAGCTGTGGAGCCAAACACCACTGATATCGCTGATTTTTCAGTGGAGGTGGTGATGAAGGCAATGATGCAGATGAAACGCGGAAAGGCAGTCAGACCGGACAAAATATCCTTGAAAGTTTGGTTGAAGATGAATCATGTCGGGCTTAGATGGCTCACTGTTCTTTTCAACAAAATTAAAAAAGGGCAACCGATGCCTGACGTTTTCAGAAAAAGCTTCCCTCTTCCGTTTTATAAGAACAAGGGTGACTCACGCAAGCTCAACAACTATAGGGCAATCAAGTTGACATCTCACACGTTGAAGACTTACGAGCGGGTTGTCTGCAATCGATTGAAAAAGATTGTACGGTTGGATGATAATCAATGCGGCTTTGTGGAGGGTCGGTCCACAGTCGATGCTATTCAGTGCATACGTATTACAATGGAAAAGCATCGTGATGCACGGACGGACTTGCACTTTGTGTTCATTGATTTGGAAAAAGCCTTCGACAGAGTCCCTCGTGATTTGATATGGGTGGCCCTAGGAGCACTTAAGGTCCCCGAGGCATATGTCAAGATGATACAAGATATGTATGATGGGGCAACTACTGAAGTTAGATGCACAGCTGGTGAGTCTGAGGAATTTCCGGTTAAAGTCGGAGTTCACCAAGGCAGTGTATTGAGTCCTTTGCTTTTCAACATCATCATCATGCTCTATTAATTAACACTCATTTCTGACGGCTTGAAAATATCCCTTCTCTTCGCCGATGACATTGTCCTGGGTAGCAAAGACATCGTTGCTTTGCAGGCTGCGCTGAATAAGTGGTGTAAGATACTGGAGGATCATGGACTGAGGATTAGCATATCAAAGACAGACTATCTTTGCTGTCCTTTCTCAGATCCAGAGAGACTGTTACCAGATATCTACATTCAAGGAGAGCAGTTGAAGTCCTGTACAAGGTTTAAATACCTGGGCTCGATGGTCAACAAGGAAGCTACCTGCGATTATGACATCAAACATCGCATCAGTGTCGGTTGGATGAAGTGGCGAGAAAACTCTGGAGTTTTCTGCGACAAGGAGATGCCACGAAAGCTTAAGGGCAAGTTGTACAAAACGGTCGTACGTCCCGCACTCATGTATGCGTATACTATGTATATAACACATACGAAAGTAAAATGACTGCGACTGAGATGAAAATGCTACGGATGCCAGCCGGTGTGACCAAAAAGGATCGTATCAAAAGTACCTACATCCGAGGCAGCTTGTTTGTTGAGCAACCGATCACTGAAAAGCACGAAGATCGTCGTACGGATGAGTATTGCCACGTTATAAGGCGTCCGCCAGAGAACCCTGTCATAGCAAGCACTATCAATGAATGTTCTATTTGCTGGACCCAAACGCCGAGGCAGACGGAAACACACATGGATCGATCAGATGAAAAAGCAACAACAACGCGTTAATCTCGGCGATGATACGATCCAAGATCGTGCTGCCTGCAGAAGGAAGCTGAGATTATACCGCCAGAATGAGCGAAGTGCCAACACCACAAATATTCGGAGAACTAATATGTAATGTTAAATGTACTAATTTAAAACTCAACTTGGACTGAACCACGATTTTGTAATGTAAGAATGTAATGTATGAGAATTGAAGATAATAGAGGGACTGCGATAAATGTTTTTTTCTAATTTCTGCATTTGAAGTTTTTTTCGCGACTCCAAATTTTTGTTTCGCGACCTCATTTGGGGTCGCAATCCATAGTTTAGGAACCCGTCCTTTAGACCGTAGATGAACTTGATAAAACCATTTTATTTTCTGAGCCATACAGAGACGCGTATCTTCAGTTCGGCTCTGTTTTGCGAATTAACCAATTTATTGACTCAGATACAGACTATAGCCCATACAAAGATACAGACATACTCGTACATCACACAGCTCAGAAAACTACCAGACTCTTCCTCCGGAGTCTATTAATCACACAGCAATGTCGGTATGTGAGTCAAACTATTTGCTGTGAAGATCTATCATATATGTATACCGCCACGAGGTACCCACCACTGGTCAACGTGTGGTTAATAATCCAGCTCTGGATAGGGGTACTTCACCGGCCGCGGCAACCATTTTCAATGTCACCTGTGTTGATGACTCCACCATTCAATTAACGAGAATCGTTTTTGAGCCACATACTCGTACAGATACTTTCAATTTCGTCGTTTTAGTTTAAGTGCGCGAAGCTTGCTGAATTTTAAATTAGCCGTTAAGCTAAGAATGTGACTATTTATATTAACAAACAGACATGTTGATTCTAGCCGCTAAGCTAGAGTTAAGCTTCGAATCGAAATGTGAATGAATTTTAAATATGCAACCGGAGGCCACACAAACTATCAGCATCAATGTCAAGATGGAGATCAACAGATAATAAATGTAGATGCTAACTTAGTTCTAGAAAAACCACTTAAAGCTTTGACATGAGCTATGGATCTTTGACTTGACCATTTGTTTTTTATATTTTATATACATATATAATATATATATTAATGAAGTAGTCAAGCATGAGACACTGAACTCATAAACTAAAGAATTTTAAGATGGTTGTGGAATTTTCCAAGCCATGGTTTTTTATTTGATTATTTGTTGTTATTTTTTCATTTCCATGAATAATTTCAACTAGATTTTTTAAAGGCACTTCAGCAGGAAGGCTTCTTTCGGGGAACTGGCTAACCACTTCAAAATTTCAAAATAGCCATGACTCTCTCTGCCACAACTAAAAGCGGCTTGTTAACCATCCATTTATAAAATAGTCTTAAGATCCACATACACCTAATGAATTTATCGACAGATGGATCGGCCGATATTGTGATCGTCCTTTGAATCGCACAGCCTTGCACTTCTTGGTAAGCTATATTGAGAGGTCTCTTAGTCACAAGGAATCCACCATGATCGCCTTCCTAGACATCTATGGCGCTAGGCTATTACTGACGCACTCGCGCATTTGAATGTGACCGTCAAGTCAAGCTTATCAACCTGTTTCTTACATGGACGGTTGTTCGCACTAATCTGGGTTCATCCTCGAAGAGTAGATGTGTCACTCCGCAGGGTGATGTTCTATCTCCACTCCTTTGGAATCTTGTGGTCAATAGACTGCTTTTACTCAATTGCCCTAACCCCTTGTGGGGCATAGCGCGTCAACTGTTCCATGTGGCCCAGTTGACGTTTCGTTGGCATAAACTGGTTTCGGAGACTGCAGTTGCCAGCATGCACCTCCTGCACATCCATGGCCACAAACGTCGTCGTGGACGGGATTCGAACCCGAAACGCCAGTAGTCAAACATGAGACTGATGCCTCAACACACTGCGCTACCGGTCGCCCCTGGGATGTAAAGTCATCGCTTATGCGGATGACGTCGCTATAGCCATGTCGGGTAAGTCCCCTAGTGTCCTTAGTGAGGTGGTATAGAATGCTCTCTCTCTCTCTGTTAACTCGCTGGGCTAATTCATGGTGTAAAGAAGGCCATCTTTGCGTTTTCGCTTGTAAAAAAGCAATTGAAAGCAGTTGGACTTTTCAACCTAAGATTGTCTGCTGGCTCTACGTATCAATTGTACGCCCAATTCACTTGCATGGTATTGCTGTTTGGTGGAATACTCTTAGGACGGCGGATTTGTGCTGCTTGTTGAATACGTTGCAAAGTAGAGCTTTGAGAACTACTCCTTCTGCTGCCTTGAATGTTATGCTTAACTTGCTTCCTTGGGATATTCTTGGCGAGCGCTTGGATGGTGAGTTTTCGCTGACGGGCTCTATAGGCATCTATACGGATGGCTCGAAGACTGATGACGGGGTGGGTGTAGGCTTCTACTCCAATCAAGTTAACCTAAGCTTATAATTTGGTCTCCCGGATCACGGAAGTGTCCCCCACTTTAACAGATTGTGAAGCCGCAGTAAGATCTCTGGAATCAATATCTGTTAACATCTAAGATAATAACTGAATGCCGTTGGACCCTCCTTGAGTTGGGGAGGTTTTTTAATATTATGTTATGCTGGGTTCCGGGGCATACCGGTTTTCGTTGCAGCCTCCAAACTGATGGGCTTGGATTAGGTTAGGTTAGGTGGCGGCCTCACGGCCAACAGATGGGCTTGCTATGCAGGGGACTATGGGCGTGGTTCAGCAGCAACATGACCACTGCCTTATTGGGGAGCGTACTAGGAGGTTTCTCTCTCTCTCTCAATTGTCCTAACTCCTTGTGGGGCATTGCGCGTCAACTGTTCTATGTGGCCCAGTGGACGTTTCGTTGGCATAAACTGGTTTCGGATAATGCAGTTGCCAACATGCACTTCCTGCACATCCATGGCCACGAACGTCGTCGTGGATGGGATTCGAACCCGAAACGCCGATAGTTTTTGAGACTGATGCCTCAAAACACAGAGCTACCGGTCGCCACTAGGAGCTTTCGACTTCCTTGTAATGATTTCTGCAGAAACTGTGGAGACGTTGCGTTGATGAGGAAGAGAGCTGTTCCCATCTCCTTTGTTCTTGTCAAGCCTTGGCAAGTAAGAGCAGATCAACCCTTGGCCCTTTTTTTTCTGAGAACTGAAGGATCTGACGAATGACAATATCGACTGCCTCCTCCGTTTTATCACCAGCTCAGGCTGGTTCAATAATTAGTTAGGGTTAAGAGTTCTATTACCTGTGGTATCACAATGGACCGGCTTATGCTGTAACTGTGCTGTGCCTATCATGGCAGTCAGGTAACCTACCTATGAATCGCACCATGTATATTGTATGCAATTTTTTAGAAGTCGCATAGAATATTGATCAGTCGATATTTTGAGACGATCCGTCACTCAATCATTCGTCTTCAAATATTTCAAAAGATGTATTACCCATACATGAATGTTCACTTCGTATTTACGAGCACTTTCGGTAGAATCTTCTCTGAACCCCACTACAAAAATTGAAAATAAAAAATATCCTGGATAACAGTGACGTGCAGTGGAAATTTTTCATAGTCAAGCAGTTGGGCGCCCTAAAGCCAATTTAGCATAAACAAAAATGGACTGTATAATAGAATATGGACAGTCACAAAAACATTTATACCAAGCGGCTTTAAGCCTTAAAGAAGAAATCAGGAAAGATATAAATAAAATATTGGCACATATATTCGGAATACAAAAAAAAATAAATAAATAAATTAAAATACTAATAAAAAAAATGATAAATAAATATTATGTTAATTAAGACTAAGAAAAATTCAGGGGTATTTGAAATAAATAAATATTCTTTCGCCATTGCCATTTATTTGTATTCCAAATCTATGCGCCGTTCATTAAGTAAAAACTCTTTAATCACATTATCAAAAAAATCGTTTTCTCTTCGCATTTGTATAAGAAGATCCTTTTCAACCGCAATTAAAGCAAGATCCGAAAGTCGTTCTTGGGATTGGCGATTTCTCAAAAATGTGTGAACGCGCTTTAGTGTTGAAAATGACCTTTCCGCAGTTGCCACTGTGACTGGAATTGACGTTAATAATTTTGCTAAAATATGAACTTGCTTAAAACCGTTTGCGACATAAGGCCGTTTTTGAAAATAATCGAGAATTTTACTAGGATTCGCGTTTTTAAACTCATCTGAAGAATAAATAACTTTTAGCTCATTTTTCAACTTTATTCTGTCGAAAAATTGACCGTGATATTCAATAAGTGAGTCAAAATTTTTATCGGGAAAATTTGACTTGAATTTAGAAAAATAATTCGGTTCAAGCAACTCTAAAAATGAAAGATCTTTAAACGAATGGAATCGATCTCGAATTTGCCCGAGAATAACATCTATAATCTCCCAAAATATCCGCCGTAAATTTTGTAAAGGATCTATCGCATTTCTACATTTCTTACGTGGTGGCTGATATTCTGCTGTAACTGTCGAATAGAAATTATCAAACTTTTTAGAAAAGTCATTTTCAAGCCAATTTTCAAATTTAATAATTTTTTGGCTTGCATATGAAATGTTTACCACTTTGCTCTGAATAATATTAAATAATATATCAGTTTTCGAAAAAATTTCAGAAAAAATTAACAGATATAATTGAAACTCTGACTCTGCGAATTTTTGTAAGTAAAATATATATCGGAAAAAGTCAAGGAATCGCCATCCCAGTGTTGAGAACCATTCGAAATTGTCTCAAAAACTGTACAAATTTCATGCTTATGTTCAAATATAACGTTAATAATACGCGAATGATAATGCCAACGCGTTTTGGAAACCGATGGTAAACGACGATTTACTATATTTGCAAAAAGGTCCGACCTTTTAGTGGATGTATTAAAAAATGATGCGATTTTATTGATGTGCGCGAAAAATAATTTAATTTCCGGAATAAACTCAACTGCTTTAGACAATACTAGATTTAGTGAATGAGCGTAACATGGAACGAAAATTGCCGATTTATGTTTTTCCCGAATTAAAGTCTGAACTCCACGAATTTGAGAACTCATTACTGCTGCGCCATCGTAACATTGTGCAATTAATTTCTTATCGATATTAAAATTTTGCAATTGTTTTAAAATGTGAGAGCTTATTGCTGTAGCTGTACGATTAGCGCTTACATCCAAAAATCCGATAAATCTTTCTTCAATCTCATTTGATATTGTATATCTAAAAATCATCGTTAATTGTTCCCGACCGCTAACATCTGGCGTTTCGTCGACCATTACAGCTACAAATGGAGCCTCCTTTATTTCCAAATTGATTTTATTTCGAACCACATTAGCTATAGCGGAAACAAGATCGTTTTGGATTCTATTAGACAAACCCGAAAACGCTGCATTTGCTTTTATAGAATCTATATGGGACTCAATTATCGGATCGTACAAACTCAAGAAATTTACGGTTTCGATAAAATTACCACGATTATTTGAAGAAGAGTCTTCATTATTTCCGCGAAAATGAAGCTCCTGTTTTGCCAAAAAAAATTACAGTATCGATTAAACGTTTCAAAATATTACGATTACGCTCAACTTTTTCATTATGCAAACTAACAGATATTGCCACCTGGTTACTAAGCATAAACTCTATACGCTGAGAACCAAAATTATCTAATTTAATTAACGACTGAAGATGTTTTTCGGAACTTGAATGCTTTGCTGCTGAGCCCGTAAAATTATTCAAATCACTAAATCCAGCTTTATTCCAAACAGATTTTTCATTCGTGAACAAAAGACACGGCCAGCAAAATAACTTATTTAATTTACAGCTTCCCGTTAACCAAATGTACTTTTCATACGTTTCGATATGGAATTTTCGCGTAATATTTTTTAATTTAAACTCTAAACTAAGATCTGGCTTCGGTCTATCCGATTCTATAATTTCTCTTTTCTTGGCACAGGAAAGAGTTGAAAATCCCGCTTTTAGTACGAAATCCGTCGCGCAGCAATACTCCGACATAATGCGAAAAGAAAACTTACCACTTTTATCACAAATCAAATCAATTAAATCACTACAAACGGTCAAAAAAACTTCAAATCACAATTTAATCAAAATCACCCGATTGCACTGATTTCCTCTTTTAAATTGCAACGGAAAATCCATTACATAACAAAAACAAAAGCTCTACTGGAAAAATCAAATTTCCATAAACATTCCCTGCATTGGCAACATTTCATTAACAAGCATCATTGGGCTTTATCCCACACACAAAAGCAGTCGCGCCAGTGCTTGACTTGTCTCATATAAATTTGCGAACAAAACAAAAAAAAATCGTTGCCCAATGTACTACCGAAATCCAAGATTCCCATTTTCTGGTATCAACATGTCTCTAGTATTTGGATGCACACATGGTACATGCATCTAAAGATCTAGGCACATTTTCCTATTCTAAGTTTGGTGTCTATGGTGTGCAAAATGTGGGAGGTTTGAATATTATCTAAAGTAATTGAACGAATGTTTTTTAACCAAAAGAAGGCGCGGATCAGAATTTGAATGTGTAAAGGAATATTTGAATGATAATATGTATTCTTCAGCTTAAAGAAAAACATTGACTGAAATGATGATATGTGTATTGGTGTAAGCAAAGTTTATTATTGAATTGCTTATTTCGGTAAGTCAAGTTTGGAATTGCTTACTACGAGTGCACGTCACTGCTGGATAATTAGTATTTTCCACAATACAAACTTTGAATATATAGCCATGGAATGAGCTTGTCCTGTATGTCTCCATAGAAACAGTGGCTCCAAAATCTGGGTACTAAGTCGACAGTCAGCTAACTCAGTAGACTTACGAAATTCAAATATTGACAATAATTGACGTTTGTTTATGCCCAATCCGACATTGTGGTCAACATTATGTCAATATCGAAACGCCAACTGAGTAGGCTGATTGTCGATAATTTGACAAAAATTGACATTTGTTTATGCTCAATTCTACAGAACAGCCAACATTTGTCAGTATTAAACGCCAACTGAGTAGGCTGACTGTCGACTTACTCACCAGATATTGGAGCCGGTGATAAACGGGATATGCTCATTCCATGTACTATATGTTCTAAGAATACAAAGCGGCAAACTTGATAAAGTGACGTAATTTATCGTTTTTTTTATACTCTTCACGGATGTGATAGGGTATACCTATATTAACTTTGTCATGAAGTTTGCAACGCACAGAAGGAAGCATCTCCGACCATATAAACTGTATATATTCTTGGTCAGTATGATGAGACGAGTCGATTAAGCTTCGTCCGTCTGTCCGTCTGTCCGTCTGTTTCTATGCAAACTAGTCCCTCAGTTTTAAAGCTATCGGGCTGAAATTTTGTACAAAGCCTTCTCTTTATTGCACGCTGTATATATGTCGGAACCAACAGAATCGGACTACTATGTCATATAGCTGCCATAGGAACGACCGGTCCAACCGTTGTCTTTGTGAGAAAAACTGTTTCGTTTCTAAAGATATCGTTCTCAAATTTCACACTAATCAATGGTATCCTTAGCTAAATTACATACCCAAATTCGGTTGAAATCGGACCACTACGTCATATACCTGTCATTGGAACGACCGGTCCAAAAATTCGACTTTGTGAGAAAAACTCTTTTATTTCTAAAGATATCATCTTCGAATTTCACACTCATCAGTAGTATCTTTAGTCAAATCACATTCCTGAATTTGGTTGAAATTGGACCACTACGTCATATGGCTGCCATAGGAACGACCGGTCCAAAAATTCGTCTTTGTGGAAATAACTTTTTTATTTCTATATATATTGTTTTGAAAATTCACATTAATCAATAGTATCTTTAGTGAAATCACATTTCCGAATTTGGTTGAAATCGGATTACTCTATCATATAGCTGTCTTAGGAACGACCGTTCCAAAAGCAAGTTTTTATCAGAAAAACTTTTTTATTTCTGAATATATCTTTATGAAATTGCATATTACTCAATAAAATTGACTGCTAAGTCACGTTCCTAAATTTGGTTGAAATCGGCCCCCTATTTCATATACCTCTTATAGGAACAGTGAAATCGAAACAAGTCTTATTATTAATTTCAAAGTGGTAAATGTACCACAAAGTAACAACGCGAAGCGTGAAGGGTATCATACCTTCGGCAAGCTAGCCGAATGCTAGCTTGTTTTTAATTTAAACTCTTACGGCCGCCAAACCCCCCACCCTCGAAGGCTTGCCAGACTTCTTATTTTCGTATTCCTGCATTACAAAGAAACGATCGTGAAAGTTCTAACCTTGGTACTTATACCGTGACCGTGTGGGCCGCCAGCTCCAAAGCTACAATATATAGAGAACACTGGTTCGCTCCCCGACGCGTTGGTCAGTAAAAGACACCGCGGATATAGAAGTGCATGCTAGCAACTGCACTATCCGAAATCTATATGTCTTTAAAACGTCAACAAGGCATAGTAATGGAAGAGATGTTGACACGCCCCTGTCCGTGGAGGCGTCAAGGCAATTAACAACAACTTCATATAACTAGAATTCCCTTACTGAATACGTTTTTGCTTCCTCATTAACTCAATTTACTCTAATGTCAATTTACCTAATTTTCGAACTGAAGAAATATCTCCTATCACCTAGTTCTCGCCCTTTCATTTTCCGCTAAACACTTTAACCTCCTCTTTAAAACCAATCACATTATCCCAACATTCAAATTACACCGTCAGCCACACGTTAACCAAAATTCTATTGTACGGACTTTTTCACATTTCCACCCTCTCACTGTTTTCCGGTTTTCATCGATGATGTCCTCAACATTGCGGCGTAGCACACGAAGTCATACTCGAATTTTTCAATTAAAAAAGCGCCTCGCTAGGAAAACGGTCACAAAAGACCGGGCGCATATAAAAAGTAGAACACGATGGAATAGGCCCTGCCTAGGCAGATAACGCCAAACAGAATCTCCTTAAAGCCAACTGCAGACAGAATGAGAGTATCTTTCCATTTATCTGTCTTTCACTTCGTTCCCCCCGGGGGCCAGGCAAACGACGCAGATCCTTTTGTCGCAATTCCGTCCAATTCGGTCGCCCGAGCAATCTTATCTATCTTATGACTCTCAAGAGTAATTGATCAAATTTTAATCTGCCAGGAAAGCCGCGTGCCTAATTGAAATCGACGAACAAACACACTAGTCAATTCCCCGACTAGAGCCGAAACCACCAAGCCAAGTTAAGGACTTGCATCCAGTACAGACACACTCTCCGTATCGTGTGGCAGTTGAAAAAGTGTCGGGGCGGCTTGCTTTGGCAGGCTATGCCTACAAATCATTTGGAGGCTGTATGAAGGATATCACCGGCCAGCGAGGGACGACAAGAAAAACCACGGGAAAAAAATCCAACGATTGTTCAGGCTTATCTACTTCTAGTCACGTTTTGATAAGATATTAGCTTTTGTACTCAAAAGTGTCTGCCAATTCGATAAGTCCTGTTTTCTAGGATTCCGGCCACGTAGCCATTGTTCTCCATCCACCGCCCGGTCAGGTTGGGATTGAACAGAAGGGGGGTGTGTGGGTGGCAACCTTCCACCTGTTCGGCTACTTTGTCATCTCTCTATCGATTTTTAGTCAATCGTTTTTTATCGCCGCCACAGGACCTAAAACTTGGCTCATTCGAAAACTCATTGAATTAAGGCAAAGACGACATGAACACGATACGATAACGTAAAGTGGAACAAAAGCGGCAGCCTGTTGATTTTCACAAGGAGTCAATTTCGTCGTCGTCGACGTTCTCAAAGCCATCGTCATCCTCGCCCTGGTTATGCCAGAAACGAAGGAATCAACAGGGTTCTGTGACGCCAGGCTCTCGCCTTTGCTTCGTTATCGACCAACGTGAAGTGCGAATGGCACGTCGTCGATGGTTCATTTCTGTTCGCCCGCGTTCTTCCTTAGTCGCTATCGCATTGTTGCTTCAGATTGCCACTCCAGCAGGACCACACAACTCCTCGGTGCCATCCTTCTTCTGCCATGATTGTTGCCTGTTGATGCATGGCATGGTGAAAGTTCAGATATACACTTTGCTATCCGCTCGCGAAACGAGCAGAGATTAGCGGAATCGCGTTATCGTCATTAGGCGAATTTGATTGGCGAGGCACAGAATGATATGCAATGCGGCAACTTTGCAAGGTAGTTGGCAATTAATTATGGCGTTAATTCTAGCCAGGGCAATTTATTAAAGGAATCGACTTAATTCAGTCGTTTCGTGGCGGAGCTTCGAGCTGTGTGCTGATGTGATCCAGTCAATCGACAATTGCTGCTATTTTTCAACGTGTCCAGCGAATTGATTTCGGTTGGAGAATATTGGAGTTGGGGTGTAGGTACCTAATAAACCTAATTTTTGCCCTAGGACACCTAATCGATAGCAATAGTTTAAACTCGCTTCAATCACTTCTCTGCCCTCAACTTATATTTTAATTCCCTGGAAATCCTATTAAAGTTTCACTTTAACTTTTCTCCATCTATCAGCGATGCATTCCAGCCCTCCTCCTCTATCTCCCCTGATGGAATTTCATCAATTATCATGTCAACATGATAAAGTGCACTTGCAAGCGTGTTATATTCGCAAACAGCTAAAAGATGGAAAATAAACTTCCACTTATTGTTCAATTCTTAAAGCGTTTACCCGGTTCGCGTTGAACCCGGGAGCGGAACGGGAGAGGGGTGGGAGCCGTTGAAAACCGATGCAGGATAGAGTCAGCATCCTCCGACATATACTCTGTGCCTTCTGCAATGAATCATTAATAACCTGTTGCCTATGTGTGTTTGCTAAATGACACGCCTCTCCGTTCCGTTCGATCCTTTGGCCCAATGACACCCACTTCGTGTACCGAAGCTAGTCACCCTCATTGTCTGTAATTCCGCTCGTCCTTGTGGGAATCTTCATTGTCGCCAGAGAGTTTGCCAATTCAATTTTGGAGTGTCGGGACATGGGGATACAGAGGGAATGGAAAGTGGATTAGTTATTGTTGTTGTTTGCGGATGCCGAAGCAAGGATGCGAACGATTTATTAAAGTGCAATGAGAGACGTTTGTATAGTGTATTTGACTTGAATCTGGGGCAAGTTAGAGCTGGTCCTGGGCAGCCATGTGGTTCTTCGAGTTTAAACGGCGTAGAAAATATAAAATATGTTGGAAAATCTTGACGACTAAGGTACGAGTAAGCCTTTGCGGAAGGGTCTTTTGAAGTCAGGTTCGTAGTAGAAAACACAAAAAAATTGCAGGCATTCTCGTACTTTGAGACGATCAAGCGGAAGATGAACTTGAACCCGTCCATTTTTTTTAACAGCGTCGGTTAAACACCACCGTCATTGAGAGAGATACAAGAAGACGAAATCAGTGTAAAATGTACACTAAATTGACTTAATTCACTGCTAAATCTATAGTGTGAAAATATCCGGTGAATGCTGGAGGTCGGCAGGAATTATTACGTCCGCTCCCGCAGATTTAAAAGGCTCAAAACTTGCAATAGCCCATATGCTCATTTCCTTTGAAATAATACTAGGGTTGCATGGAGTACTATTTCCAGTCGATAGAAGGTAATTTGAATTATTATGTGAGCTACCAAGAAAGTGTGTATCAAACAGAACCTTAATGGTTTCCTTGCTAGAGGAGGTCCACGACCCGTCCTGTTTCAGTAGGTAGCTTGGTGTGGCTGAATTGTAAATAGAATTTTGCGAAGTCTAGATATTTCGCACGAATCCTGGATACGTCCGCAGAAAAGCCTCCATGAGTTAAGTTTAGCTTTCCTCAGTTCTGCGTTATATGAGCTAAGAGACTTTCTATAGGAGAGCCAATCAGATTCAAGCCTGGAGGATCTCGCCTTGTTGAAGGACTTCCTACACGCGACCCTTGACTCGGATGTCTCGGCACTCCACCAGACAGGTTTTCCTTTACCTTTTTTGTTTCCTGATGGGAAACGTCTATTCGTTGTTTTGGCAAAAGAGTCCGTAAGTGTACGCACCATTTCATCTAACTCAGACTTATTATTTTGTCTGAGCTCGAACAGAGTGCCCGTAAGGGTCATCCCCGGTACGTGTAAGTGAGACTGCGAATGCGCCTGGTCCGTCTAAATGTACTCCTGCGAGCTGCCAGGAAGACTCGTCGAGAGCTTCCTCTACGAATGCCACGCCCGTTGCTAGAGCTTTTGACAAATTTAGCTCTAGCAAGGGTGTAGCAAGTACATCCGGCGATTGCGTCACGCAGGAAGTCTCGTCAAGGGCTTCCCCCTACCGTCATCTGGCTCTGGCAAAACCGGGCCCAAGTGGGGTTGCGTCGCATAAACCGGGAGGTGGTTGCTTGAACGAATTTGGCAGATCGGAGGGCGTGCAAAAGCGTGCCACTCCATCTAAAACCCGCTTTCGAATGAAGCATAACGCAATTCGTGTCCTCGATTATATGTCAGCTGTTGATGTATCGCAAAGGACCGCGAAACAAAATGAGTCCCTCGAGTGGGCTCTTAGCATCATCGCTGAGATCCCAGAAGTTGACGGGATCGTTAAGCGGCAAAGATCTGCCGAAGAGCATGTGGAGGCCCCGAAACGTCGGAAGACGGTTGGGGCCAATAATATAGCCCCCTCCTACGCGGATACGGTCAGGAGTTGGATTGTATTGGCGGTTGTCGACCGAAATGACGCCGACGGGGGCATTTCGATGGACAACTGGAGAATGGTCGAAGGCACTTTGACCGTTAACTTCGGAAGTGTGATGGAGGCCTACCCGGGATCACCCCCAGACTATGAGGACGGGGGCTGGTTTCAGGGCGTGTAAAAATTATGAAGTTTGCAGACGAGCCGTCTGCATCCATGTTCAGATTCGGCATTAGTAGGGTGGGGGAGGTCTGGCCAGGAGCTAGGCTGGATGTAAAATAGTTGCTTAGGACGAAATACCATCGCGTCCTAAGGCCCGTATGTGGTTACCGCTCTTTGTCTCAAGGAGCAAATATTGCGCCACATTCGCACTTGCAATCCGGGCATTGCAACTGAGGACTGGCGTATCGTATCCCCATTCCCAAGGGAGGGGGATGCGAATCAAGCCGAATCCACTACCTTCGAAGTGTCGATCCCCGCCAATTAGGACACAGACGACGATTGCGTGTCACTGGGCTCCGATCTGGCTGCACTGGATGACACCTCCCAGCCATCTTTTGTGCACGACTCCCTTGAATCCGACAACCGTAGTTGAACGGCATGCGTAATGGTAAGGTTTCTACAAATAAGCCTTCACCATTCGAAAGCAACCTCGGCTGCCATTCTTCTTCTGTCACGCAGTGAAGAAGATATCGTAATAATTCAGGAACCTTGGGTTGTGGACGGTCTCGTTAGAGGTCTGGGGTCTCCAAATTATTGTACATCATTTTCTATATTAAAGGCCAGGGTTGACTACTGTCTTGCATTCTCGTTAGGAAAACCGTCAAGGCCGCATGACGGTGTGGGCACGTTCCCTTCATCCATTCTTAGGGATGCCATTGCGACAGCGTGGATATCGAAAATCAGCATGATTCTTGGTTGCGACTCAAATGCGCATCACGATATCTGGGGAGCTGCGCATTTGAGTTGCAACCAAGAATCATGCTGATTTGGACACCAATGAACGCGGAGAATCTCCTCTCGAATATGTTATGGAAATTAATCTCTTATTCTGCAATGTGGGCCGCGAGCCTACTTTTATAACAAAAGCCAGACTGGAGGTCCTAAACATCTCTCTGGCGTCGGATGACAGGTGGATGATCAGAGACTGGAGAGTGTCGTCGGAACACTTCTTCTCTGATCATCGATACCTCCAGTTCAGTCTCACCGAGCGTCCTGAAGCAATTCAACCCATTATAAATCGCAAAAAGACTAACTGGCCTAAGTATTGTGATGCTCTTTATGAAGGGCTACCTCCACTACCAAGTCAGCCTTGCAGCGAACGGGAGCTGGACGATATGGTAAATTCTCTCACAGATGCTAGGAAGGCAGCGGTGTCTTCATCATGTCCGGTTACCTCACATGCAGGAAAGAAAAAACAACCTGGTGGAGTACTAGGATCTCCGAACTTAGGGCTGAGTGTAGGAGAAGTTTCAATAAGGCTAAGGCTTCAAGGCTGGAGTCGGATTGGCACTCATATAAAAAACATCTGAACTCTTTCAAGAAAGAATTAAGAGGAGCCAAACGCATGGATGAGCTTTTAGGAAACTATCGAAGGATCCTGCGAAACCTCTAGATTTCGGAAAATCCTAGCGTCAAATCCATCTATGCCAAGTTTTCTTCAAAAGGAAGACGGGTCTTGGACGTCCTCGAACGAGGAAACCATCATGTGTCTACTTGACACACATTTATCTGGAAGTTCGGTTGCGGCCCTGCTGGAGGACCCCTCCACTTGTCACATAGCGCCATGTGATAGTGTATCCATTCTATCTCGGGAGAAGATTGTGTGGGCAATCTCCAGCTTTGAACCTTATAAGTCGGCTGGACCCGATGGTATCATTCCTGCGGACTTGCAGCATTGTATGGATATCGTATATCCTTGGATAGAGTGTATCCTAAGGGCCTGCCTGGAGTTGGTGTACGTTCCTCGCATTTGGAGGGAAGTGCGGGTGATTTTTATCCCGAAAACGGGTAGAGCTTCGCCTGCGCGCCCAAATGTTCTCCGACTAATTAGTCTCTCTTCAACTATGCTGAAAGTATTGGAGAGACTGGTTGACATCCTTTTGCGGGATACTATCCCGCCACTGCTTTTGTCCACGTCGCAACATGCCTATTGGAAAGGTAAGTCGGTGGACACGGCTCTGCACTCTTTAGTTTGTCATATTGGGAAATCTTTTGACCAAAAGGAGTACACGATGGTTGCATTCCTGGATATCGAGGATGCTTTCAATAATACCTATATTAGACCTAGTGCGATTATTGAGGCTTTTCTGGGCTTCCAGGTTGATGAGTCGCTTTGAAAACTCGTTAACATACTACTAACACTACTAACACAGTGTGTATTACACACTACCCTAGGTACATCGTCGGTTCAATTCAATATCTAGTTCAATTAATTCTTTCAACATTTCTGCATATAAAGGGTTGGACCCACCTGTCGCGGTAGATTTCTGTCGCTTAGAAGCTCCTGGTGACTCGTCCAGAGACCTGTTTCGTTTTTCACCTGACTCCCTTACTATAGATAGTCACTTCATCAGTTGCAATTGCGGTGTCGCAAGCTGTTCTGCGGCAGATTGATCGATGGCTATACTACTAGTCAATCTATCTCATTGCAGCTTGTACTCTTTGTGATAATACCTTTTCAATAGCTGTCGCTGCCACAACCACATAGTTCATAAACAGAGTAAACAACGTACAATATAACTACATCACTTCAGAACTACCTATAGTTACAAATCTAGTTCATTTGCTGATATTCATGGAACTAGTTCGCCTAAAAGCATTACTATTTAAAATCGACTGAAGCCGTTATTTGTTCGGTACAGTATTTTTCTAACATCTGTAGTTTTCTTTAAATTCAATTAACATCGGTCGTTTGAAATTCTTCTTCGTCATCCGCCCCAATTATCCCCTGTCTATTTCGGTAATACAGATTTCCTCCAAAACATATTTTTATGTTTTCTCATTAGAGACGTAGTTTAAGTCAATTACACGGTCAATGATGAGCTGCTAACAACAAGCTATTCAGAGATAAGAAGGAAGACCCTAAACATCTTTTTGTCTGATATCCTTGAGAAAATCACTTTTAAAACTTCATTTTTCATCGTCATAACTCAAAAAAAAAAGACTCAGAAGGGAATTCACTCTACTACCGTGTAATTGCACATTAGACACCCTCCCGCCACCATTGACAAAATTGCGGGTGTGGGGTGCGACTGATACCTTATAACGACATAATGGGCGCAAGGTGGATTTAAGGATAATCATGAAAATGAAGACACATCATTTCGCATCTCTCTTCGCCCGCCTATCTGAAGGGAGGAAATATTTCTTCTCCTCGGAGAAGTGCTGGCCACCACAGCTAAACGGAATGACTTTCTCTCCGATATCCGGTTCATCTCAGCTCATCAAATTTTGGCCTGCAACGTAACCGTGCCGGTCTTGTATTTAATTGCCGCATTTATCAGAGCAGTCGAGCTTGAATTCTTGCGAAAAAAAAACGCAAGGAACGCTATGGCTAGATGATTGACCGTACGGTGAATTTACTTGTGAGTGGAAATTATCTTGATCGTTGGATGACCGAATCTGTTTCAATTGAACGACAATCTTGAGATAAGGGCTAAGGTATTGGATCATTTGAAGCGGATATTAAAGAATCCAGGGTTGGGTTGATTCTAATATCGGCCGGAATGCGCGGAATCGATGATCATTTCAACGCTTTGTTTAACTTCGGAAGTAGTTATGAATCTAGTTCATTGTCTGAACTAGTCATGGAACTAATTTCTCTTGCAGGACTAGTTTAGAAAATGAGCAAGATTCAAAACTACGGACACGGCGGGAGGGATACTAACCGACGACGACAAGATGATTACCGGTTGAGTGGTGCGAAAGATGGTGGCGGGCGACTATGAAGCTGTCGGGATCCACTGGTCGTCGAGTCCCTGAGACAGCTGTGCTAGTGCAGCGGCTTGATGAGCCGATGGTCTGCTGAATGGCTGAGTACCGTTGACAAACTGGGGCGTAGTTTCCCATTAGCAGCTGATGATACGGCGGTGTATGTCTGGTAAACGGTCAGGAGTCACGCCTGCGAGTGTTCGGCGGGTCATTGCTACTGCTGGGGCGCTACCGATGCCGGATCAGAAAACGCTTCTGCTGGCTGAGGCACCACTATTGAAGACTGTGGGGGAGGAGGGGGCTTGCTGTGGATCCGGGGACTCTGTGCAGCGCAGTGCAAACTTAACACAAGAACCACGTCGCCAAATGACACTGGATCGCGATTATGAGGACCATGTAAATTGGAGTCATCATGGTATGGCTGCAGTCTGCTGTGATCGTTTTGTTGCATTCGCTGATCGTAGCGCGCGAAAATGAAGGCAACTCTGCGTGTACTGCGACAAAGAAGCGCTTTGGGTTACCTAGGATTCTAATGTGCGATGGCGGCTGCTAAGGTGTTTGGGCCATTCCTGGGGAGTCGAGGTCGGTGGCTGTGTGTCGACTTTTTCGGGGTTAAAGGTGTGTTTTGCTAGGCACACCATCGTCGAACATTGTTCGCGATTAGCGATCAACCCATAGAGTATGGAGCAATATTTGTGGTGTATCTTTTTTCAGAGAGTGCAGAGTGGTACCTAGCAAAACGCACTTAAGGTCCGTGTTCCTTGGAGCGATCCATACGACTACACCGCAGCTATCCAAGCTCAGCGATCAGCACTGAGTACATCGCATGGCTTGGTTAGTCGCATCGCAAGTGGTAGGACAGCATCGCCTTTTTATTTGGGCGTCAAAATCGCCGTTGTGCATGTCATGTTACATATGTCCCCGAAAAACACAGTGGCGTAAGTTCCCAGGCCGCGAATTGAACGAATTGCGTTTGCGACTGTGACAAAAACTATCATAACTGAGCACTATTCGTGTGTATTTTATGTGAAAGGACAATCGTGCAACTACAGTCTGCATTCGACGATCACCTAAACTTTAAAATACACACGAATAGTGCTGCGGTATGATAGTTTCTGTCATAGTCGCCCAATCGCGGTCTAGGATCTCAAAGCTTTACCAACGTAGGAATGCAGATTGCTGACAACGTCCTTCGTATTATCTTTGCTGTATGACTAGTGCAGGGGTTGGCAAACTTCTTCTTGAAAGGGCCTGATCATTAGAGTTAGGTTCAGCGGGCCAGATAAGAGACCTGAAATGTAACGGCTTACCGTTGCCATGCGGCCGACGCGCTGCTAATTGAAGGTTTGACGGAAGCACCTCGATCATGTAGTCAAATGGACTTTATTAGCATACCAGGATCCAAAGAAATATTTTTACTTTTGCTACAGTATTTCGAGTTCCGAGAACTTCTCCGCCGTGGCATTAAGCTAATGGTGTTTTCGTGATTACTATAATTTTTTGTGAGTTCTAATCCCTAAAGGCTCACAGAACGAGTAGGATGGAGGTCGGAACGCATTGAAGAACTGTAAGTATGTAACTGCAGGGCTGACAAGCTTGCCCGGAACAATATAACCGACACAACTCGCCAGATAAGTCGTGGTCTCGCTGTGCCCATCTCCTATTGTAAAAATAGACTAACTACAACAGCGATAGACAAGACCAACTCGAGATGGCTAAGTGGTAGCAGCAGCCACAATGCAAAGTTATTATGGCCATCATTGAACATTGTCTGTACTTCTACGAAAAAACACCTTATTAGGCTCGTGGTAGGAGTTATTATTGGTCATTGTGTCATCCGAGCGAGGAGGCTGCGGCTTTCACACCATGACTTCTGCAGAAGCTGCGGAGACGTGGATGAAGAGAAAAGTAGCTTTCATCTGCTCTGCTCCTGCCCGGCATTGGCTTTTAAAAGAAGGTCAACTCTCGGCAAATATGCCTATGCTGATCTAGAGGACTTACTAATGCTGATGTGAGTCAGCTCCTGTGTCTTGGTATTAGCTCTGAATGGTTCAACATTGGTTGGGCTAGGCAAGTTCGCTGTTACCACCATTTCTGGAGGGGACGAGATTGGTCCTCAGCGTAAAAGCCAAATTTCTGGGACTTATATTCGAAAGGAAACTATCCTGGAAGACAAATATTCAGGAGCGTGTCACTAAGGCAACGGTTACTCTGCACTCTTGCAGACAGGCTATTGGCCTGAAATGTGGCATGCGACCGAAGGTGGTTTTCTGGTTGAACGTATCAGTTATACGCCCCATACTGATGTATAGGGTAGTTATTTGGTGAACGGCGCTCAATAAAGCATCCTACAGAAATCTATTGGATTAAGTCTAGAGATTGTCTTGTATTGCTATTGTATCACTGGTGCTCTGAAGACCACACCGACCACTGCTCTTGGTGTACTGCTGAGTTTGCTCCCCTTGGACATCGTGCGATTACGGCCATCCGTCTCAGGGAAACAGGGCAGTGGAAAGAGTCTACTAATGGCCACTCGGCGATACTGGGCAATCTGGATATTCCAGAAGACCCGGACTATACTAGTCCGGTGTACTCTTTCGACAAAGGGTACACGAGTCTAATACCGTCGCGGCAGGAGTAGGATGCAGATGCTACCCCTGAGTTGGAAGCCATAAGCTTTTTTTACTGCCGGCTTGAAAACGGAAGAGATTGTGGGCGTAGGCGTAGGCATCTTCTCAGAGAAACTGGACATTCGCTTGTCACTTCGTCTTCCAGCCTTCTGTAGCTTTCTGCAGCCGGAGATCACTGCGATTGCGATTGAAGGTCTGACTTGACTGGGTCGTAATATCATATCTGCAAGGAATCCCTGGACGCAAACCTTACTACTTCGGAAACCGTGGTGGTATATCGCACCGCTGTTTAGGAGCTCGGCAATTTCTCCAACATCACTTTGTGCTGGAGTTCGGATCACAGCGGAAACTGCAAGGTCGACGAACTGGCTCGGGCAGGTACGGCCATTATGGACATGGGACGTTTTCGCAATGCCAAAATGCCTATAGCAGCATATAAGAAGCTAATTATGGCACACAATAAGCCGTGCTAATATCGGATGGCTAGATAATAATATATGCAATGTTACGAAGCAGATTTGGCCGCACTTCAATCCTGGCCGCTCTTCAGGGCTGCTGATGCTGGAGAGAAGGCATCTCAGAAAGTTTGTGGGGATCATCACGGGGCATTGTTAGGTGAGCATGGTAGTCGCCTCCGACTTCCATACAATGATTTTTGCAGACGCTCTGGGGACGAAGAAGACGAAGAGACAGTACATCACTTCCTGTGCACCTGCCCTGCTCTGGCCCGTAGAAGAAAAGATATTTTAGGCTCCCTCTACTTTATTATTATACGCAGACCTCGACTGACTGCTGTCAGTCGGGATTTCCTATCCACGCCATTTTTAAGTGAGAACTAGCGGTCGCCACATATTACTAGGAACTAGTGTCATTTAGGAACTAATCAGTATGCAACTAGTTTTATATTTTTTAAGAAACTAGTTCATACTTTCTACTGAGAAATTTTATGAACTGACGAATATACTTCATCGCATCGATTCCCTACGACATGACATCCCTTTTCGAACGAGAATCGCTATCCACTTCAAGTGAACAACAGCGGACCATGAATTCGCGCTCCTCAGCTAGCTATTCCAGCATTATTTTTTTTTTAAAGGTGCTTAGTCATGTTCTGTTTCTGAAATGATATTTTAATTTACTGTTTTTATTATGCGTCGTGAGGATACTTAAAAATGGCCAACCAAATTGGACATTTATATGAAGATGACTGATGGCAGGTGTAAATAATTGCCATGACTTAGCATCATCCTAGGCATGTCCTTTGTTCGATATAGCCGCGTGTCTTTTTGCAAAGACAACAGAGGCGTCGCGACAATGGTGGGTGGCGACGAAAAGCCGATGGAAGGGATCGCGCACAGGATAATGATGAAAAATAAATAAAAGACACAAACGCACGAACCATGCGAATAAGGATAATATTCAATGATTTAAAATTGCCCTATTGTATAATGGGAGGCCGTTTCGCGGCCTTCAAACCGAGCGAGAGAAAAAAAAAGACAAGAACAGGACGAAATAAAGTAATGAAAGTGGGATGATGTACCATCATCCACAACAAGGACGATTATGATGACGACCACGACGAAGGATAATGGATGATACTTAGAATATTATGATTATTATTTACTTAGAAATTTAATGTCCTTAAAAAGTGTACTTTTGCATAGACGAAAGGACCAAAGGTGGAATTTATTATTGGCGCGTTACCGTCGATTCATAATTGGAAGTGGGCATTTTATTGGGTTCTGCGGTTGGATAATATTACAAGCTGATCGTTATATTTCAGGATAATGATGGATAATTTCAGGTTTTAAATAACCGACATTATAATTTTCGCCTACGACAGATCTTCGGGAGGATTTTTATATGCGAAAGATTTAGAGAAATTCCGGAAGAAATTATGCGTGCGGGAAATGTTGATAATGATACCTTTTTATTGTATTTAGTGAGTTATAGGCTCCATTAAATACTGGTGGATTGCTTAAAGTCAAAACAAATCCTGCCATTCATTATCCGCAAATTATTCGCCTGCTATCGGACAGTGCAAAGAATCCAAACATTTTAGTCTGAGATAGACGTGACGCCATCGTATGCTTCGTTTAGACGTGGACACTGAGCCAAGCACCGAATGTTGAAAATTGCATTGAAAAGCACCAACAACACCCACAAGAGATGGGAACGACTCAAATGGTCACGAATGCTCACGCTTCTTGTCATGCTTTGTAATGCAATATTCGGTGCTTAGCTCAGTGTTCAGGTCTAAACGAAGCATTAGCTGAAAGGCTAAATTTAGGAGATTCACTAAACTAGCGGTCGTAGCTCGATGAGTAGAGCATCGATTTACCGAAAAGTCGCAGGTTCGATTCCTTCCACGAACATATTCGAACATTTGAGTGAATGAGAACGTTAATTTGATAAAAATTAAAATTAAAATAAAGTCGGGGCGTGCCTGATATTGATCATGTCACCTTCCAGTTACCGTCATCCCGCAGCAATCAAGCGCTGGACTCAGACGATGGAACAAATGGAAGTGGGGAAGACTTTTAATAGCTTTTGCTTCTGATTCGCCAAGAGGGCCGTAGAGATAGTGATGGTCATAATTAATGAAGTACTTGAAAATCAATATGAAAGGGTAAAATGCTAAGGCGAAACAGGCGGTCGCCTGGGGCGTCGATTCTGAAAGGGCGCCGAAGCGGGTGCCGAAGAAGGCGCTGAAGAGGGTACCAAGAGGAAAGCCCAATTTGACAATGTTGCCTTTTTGTCAATTTAGAAAAGAATGTATTAATATAATTCCATTTAGTTACAAATATTTCGCGATTAATCAGATCAAGAGTGATTCCCACAGTTAAATTTATGCGCGCCAACGATTCAATTTCGAATCGTGGTACTCATTCTCCAGTGAGATTGATTTAAGCGCGACACACTCGTCGAACCAAATGGTTCGCGAAACGAGGTGGATATGAGAATTTTTTTCCTCACGTTCTATGTAGTTGACGTGGTTGCGACCGGTAGCGCAGTGTGTTGAGGCATCAGGCGTTTCGGGTTCGAATCCCGTTCACGACGACGTTCGTGGCCATGGATGTGCAGGAGGTGCATGCTGGCAACTGCATTCTCCGAAACCAGTTTATACCAACGAAACGTCAACTGGACCACATGGAACAGTTGACGCGCTATGCCCCAAAAGGGGTTAAGGCAATTGAGTGATTTGTCTGTCTGTCTGACCATTATCGATGATAATTAGTGCCAAGCAAAACCGCCGGGACAAAAGTGGCGCTCTCTCAAGCACTTTCCTCCACGCGGCGTCGATATTAGCATGAAGCGCAACCACCTTGAAAAAGTGGCGCTAAAAAAACCCCAGTGACTCCAAATACTCGTCGCTCTAAGACCGATGACTATCGCGCTCGGTGGCTGTGGTCGTTCGGTCACCGCTCTACGATATTAATCTAGAGCTCGGAGTTCAAATCGCGGCGCGTACAAAAAAATGCCTGTGAGTACCAATAGAACTCTCACAGTGCTCCGAGCTTGTCAGGCGCGGATAGGAGGTGCATGCTAGCAACTGCATCTCCGAAAAGTAGATATGCTATCGAAACGTCAACAAGGCATTGAAATGCTAGAGATGTTGAGATGTTGCCCCTGGAGGGGTCAAGGCAATTAACAACATAAGGACAGCCAGGCTGCAATTCGGTGCTTGACTCTGTTCTCACTTTATCGAAAACTACTCATAAGTGCCGCTCGCCCCTCATAAAGATGGGTTACTTCTTTAACATTGCCCTCTGCTGGATTCCGAGTCACAGTTACTTTGCTGGCAATTGCAGGGCATACGATCTTGCTCATGAGGGGACAAACTCAACTCATGTCTTCGTCGAATTCTAAGAATTTTCTGGCCCGAAACAATATCAAATGAAGAGCTAAGTCGGCGTACGGGTCAGATGCCAATCGACGAATTGATACGCAGGCGAAAATGGCAGTGGATAGGTCACACATTGCGGAAGAGTGATAACTGCATTGCTTTGCATGCCATGAAATGGAACCCCATTTCCAACCAAGGCCGACCAAGAGGGGGTCCTCGAATCACATGGCGTCGATCTGTGGCAAAGGAGTGTCAGGTACTGGGTAAATCTTTTGGGGAGTTGCGCCCCATTGCCCAGAACAGAGTACGATGGCGCGCAGGAGTAGTTGACGCGCTATGCCCCGCTAGGGGTTAAGGCAAAGTAGTATGAGGGGACAAATGGTGTCGTCGATGGGGACCGCATTGACATTAGAATGCCAATTGCATCATGCGAAGTGGCAATTAAGTCCGCTGCCGTGGATGCAGATGGCTCAACAGCAGTACTTGCCAAACGACAAGAATGATTTTTCCAAAATTTTATTCTAGCCGCTCTACGTCTTTGCTGTCATTGAATAGAAAGCACATTGGCAGGGTGGTGGGGACTATCACATTGCACTGCCCCATCGACGCGCTCGCATGAAGGCTCCGTCTTCTTCATAATGACTACTGCAGGAGTTGTGAGGATTTAGGTGAGGAAGAGAGTGTTTTCCACCTTCTATGTCGCTGTCTGGCACTGGCCATCAGGGGGTAGAAATTTCTGGGCTTCTGGTTTTACTGTGACTTGGAGGACCTGAAGGATATGAGCGTGATACAGCTCATTCGCCACATTGCCAGCACAGGCTGGTTCGGGATCTAGGTTTCTTTTTGCGAGGTGAAATGTTAGTGGTAGTATCACAATGGGCCCATGAGAGGTCTAAGTGTGCTGTGTTGTATCATTACCTTAACCTAACCTAACCTAACCTTCATCGCAGTATGCACAGGAATGATCTCAATTTAAAATGACAAATCTATCCCCAACCAACCCCAAAGCCATTGGAAGTGTTTTCTTAGAATTTGTGCGCTTTTACGCGTTTAAGCTTGGGATTCTGCATTTTGGCAATTCGTATTCGAATCGTATCCAACCCGTAAGAAATTTTGGAAAGCTTTTTTTTAACGAAAGCTTCATTCATACGCCTAAATTATCTAAACTTGTATTAGAATCAGGATCTTTGGTGAAACTAATATTTCGTTTTGATTTTATTTCAGGTGAGTTATAACTCTATCAGCTAAGACGCGTTGACGATATCTGTTTTGTAAGTATGTGTGAAATAATCCTCTTAAAAGTCAATATGACTCCACCTCTCTTTCCTGACTGAGTAACCCATTTTCAATTGATCCACATATTTCCTGAAATCGGCTCATACATTTCCAATCATAATTAACCCTCAACCTATTGAGTCCTTTCGAAAAGTGCTTTAATAAAAATCCTTTTTTTTTGTAATATCAGACAATTTAAAACCATACAAGCCGCTTCGCTTTGGTTCGTCGTGCCTATGCGCTCTATTGGAAGACCCATTACATATTCGTAGTTTATTTCCGGCACAGCCAACATGCAAGGACAATTCATCTGAATGTAATCCGTTTAAGCCTATACTGATTGCTCCCTTGCCAGTTTGCTTTCGGCTGCTCTGACTACTTGACTACATCGTATAAGCAAGGCCCCCGGAGACTGTACGTAAACGAAAAAAAAAAAATACTCGGCGCACACCCAAAAACAAAACATCGAAGGATTATACAAAAACAGCGGAAATTAGTGTTGCGCTTCGATACGTAAATCCTTGCAATTGCCGGTGTGTGACTTGGATTGGGGGGCGCTAGCTCCCCGGCCGGGCGAACTTATGGCAAGTTATGAAAAGAGTCCTAGAACACCTGGTGCCAGTTGGATAAGTTTTACGAATTTATGAGAAAATTGAATGGAATTTGAGTGTGTATGATGAAATGATTTCATTGAATGGAAATCCTTTTTGGAAAGCTGCTGTCGGATGAGAGGTTTTTAGTTTATTGATAGCGTGAATTGGATGAGAAATGTGTGTCGAGGATGTGGAAGAGTGGTACCTGAAATAAAAGTGGTTCTGTCGACATTGCTGAGTCGATTACTTGGAGTGACCTCCTCCATTCACTCACCTTATCGGCTTCGCGAGCCTAATAAAATGTGAGGTTAAAATTCAACCGCGAAATTCCAATTGTATCGGGAGTATGTTACAGGAGTCAAGTCGAAAAATTATTATGCATTTAAAAAAAAATAGGAAAATTTTATTTCCGAACTTTTATGGAAATTCGGTATTTATCCATGACGTTAGCTCACATGAAACTACTCGTAGCTGTCAACTGGACTACTGAATTGCGTCATTGGGAACAACAGCCCGTTAACTCAAATGTGTCTAATTAATTCCAAATATCAATGAGTTTAAAAAAAAAATACTGCTGATTATTCCTAACAAATTGAAATGCTCGTTTTGGCATGTCCCCCCATCACAACATTCTAATATAGTCCACCAAGTCCGCCCTCTCCACAACTAGATACGCACTACCAACGCAACGCTACAACTTGTCTATTCTCTAGGCAACAATACACTCTGACAAAATTCAATTACCAAAAACATATTTTTCTGTTGAATAATTTACATTTCATTTCAAAAATTGGATACACATTGCTCCGTAGACATGGTCCCCATAATTTAACCTCAACCCTGGCGACCAAGTTCTGGCGAGCGTTTAATTCATACGCATAGACCTCCATGCGACCACCCCCAATTATTATTATTAATATTTTCAGTCCATCAGTCTCTCGCTCTCATCCCCGCACCACTATGTAAAAATCTAAGCTCACTTATACACATTGCCAGCGTTGCCAGCCGGCATAGAACAGAGCCGGATGAAAGAACAACGAACCAAGGACGAAGAAGGACGCAAGGGAATTTAACCCAAGGACAGTTGTTATTCACGGATATTTAGAAGCGAAGCCTGCGGCCAATGTGTAATTAATTCTCACGAGGATTTAGGTTTCGCCAAATATTGAGCATAATTACATGATTTATAGATCCGGCCTCATATTGTTCTGTGTACATACGCCGCGCCGCCGTGGTCACATATGTATGTGGGCGAACAGTGAATATGGTGACCGTATATCCGGCTTTAATTAGTTATAATCGAAATGTCCCGATGCATTATCAACTTCCATAATTTATGCACTTCGGATGGAATAATTTCAACTCTAATAACAATATGTCCTTTCCGGGAGAGAGTGGGAAGTTTAGGAATGGAAGGAATATTTGTTGGGATAAAAGTGTGGAGCTTCAATAATGCCGGTCTTAGGTGGATTGACTAAAGGATTATGGAATTTTCAACGAAAGATATCAAATCTTCGAAACAAAACGGTTCTCATCAATCCTGCATTGTCATCATCTAATATATAACTTCAAGTGTCTGAAGTTTGTTCTTAGGTTAGGTTAGGTCAGGTTATTTTAGACGGGCTACCTTGAAGGAGAAAAGCAAGGCGCACATAGACCACCACTGGGCCCGTTGTGATACCCACTAGATTCAGAAATCTAACCCTGTTTCAATCGTCAAACCAGCCAGAAGTAACAGTTGACCCATGAAGCCGACCGACATTAACTTTATTTAGATCGTCCAGATCGGCAAATCAATAGCTTAGGTTCCAGAGGCAGCTATGCAGAACACAGTACACACAAACCGCCACTGGGTTCGTTCTGATTTCTCATAAGCGCAAACTACATGTGAGCCTAGTCGTCAAACTACCCGGAGCTGTCAACAAAGCGATGCAGATAACCACCATTTACATTTTTCACGTCATCGAGGTCAATTGAGTACAGGGAGCCTAAAGTATCCTTTCTCCTACCGGTTGGAGCAGGGCAGGTGCTCAGAAAGTGACGTATTGTCTCTTCCTCCTCTTCGTCCCCACAGCTTCTGCAAAAATCATTGTATGGAAGCCGCAGACGCCTTGCATTCTCAGCTATCAGGCAATTCTCCATAATGATCCCTACAACTTCCCCGAGATGTCTCCTCTCCAGCATGAGCAGCCTATCAACAGTGCGATACACCATTTTCCGAAGTAGAAAGTGCAGCGTCCAAGGACTTAATCGCCGCCTGACTATCGGTATGTTGTTAATTGCTTTGACTCCTCCGGGAGCATGGGCGCGTCAACATCTCTTGCATTTCTAAGCCTTGTTGACGTTTTGAAAGCATATTTACTTTTCGTATGTTCGTTTGCTAGCATGCACCTCCTATCTGCGCGCCATCTTTGTACTGACAAACTCGAATCGCATTGGGAGTTCTATTCGTACTCACAGGCAGCTTTTGTTCGCGCCGTGAATCGAACATCCAATCTCTAGATCGTAGAGCGGTGGCTGCATGAACACGCCCACCGAGCGCGTCGATTACCGGTGTAGATAGTAACATTCCTTGAGATACGGTAGTACAACACTGCCAAACCAGAATTTTGGTAATTACTGTGATCTTCGCCTGGAGGACATAACAAAAAGCTGGTAGACGGAGCGACAAATTTCTAATTTCTCTGAAAAGACACATACGCCCACACTCCGTTTTCGAGCCATCATTAAAAAAGCTTATGGCTTCCAATTCTGAGGTCCGATCTGCCGCGACGATTATTATATAATATATTATAATGCCTCGGAAAAAGCAGTAGCCTCCGCCTAAAAAACGCTACTCTATTCCGAAAGGCTGATCGACAAACCAATATCCAACTTCGTCGAGTATATAACACCTCTGTGTGTCTCAGAGCCGCCAGTGAAAATGCTAATGGCATCAGATGCCATAATGGCGTTTTCTCACAACTCTTCCTTTCTTTGATGGGATCAGGCTAATAAAGCCCTTGTGGAACAAATTTTTTAAAGAGTTGTAGTCCGTCACTTCGGGAATGTCAATGTTTCTCAATACAACCTGGTGACCTTAGATTGTTAAAGTCCATTAACCGTGTTCGCCGTTATCTGCTGCCTAACGCAGCGGCTACCACTCCGACTAGCCCAACTGGTCAGCATCTCACTGACAACGCTCAAAAACTTACCTAGAACTGCGATGGCAACATCGTCGGTGTAGGAAATAAACCCGGAGCCCAAAGTTTCAAGATCCAAAATCAGTCTATTGATTGCTAGACGCTAGTGGAAGGCCTCCCATTTGGATGTGGCAAGTGCACTTTCCTAGCCCCTTATTTGGTTTATGCAGTAGCAGCGTGGAATTCCACAAAAAGGTTCTGGACCGTGAAAAGGGGTTCTGGAGGCTTGGTGTGCTAGCCTATTTGCTTGCTCATTGCCTCCGACTCCCGAGTGACCAGGGACCCAGTACAGAGTGAGTTTATTTGTTGAACCCACAGTTTGGAGGACTTCCTAACAGGATAGCACCAACTTATAATTCAAAGTGAACCTGGTAAGTGATGGCAGTCTGACTGTCGGTTAGTATTGCTATGTCCCTGTTTAAATAGCCTGCGGTTTGGCACAGCCCAGCACAGACCTCGATGGCGTGTTCCGCTTGGAACACGAACGGCGTTTCACCCATCGGTGTTAAGAACCAATAATGCCTGCACTGGAACGGACGGTGTGGTGGACATCCGTAGATGTCTGTGGTGACGAAGTCTAAGGTTGCATGATGACCATGAAGGTCGGGCCGTGCCATCTGGCGAAGAAAAAGGCTCCTCAACGAGCTAAGCAGCGGCCTATGCTTGCTGTAGCTCCGTTCAGGAGACGTGGGCGGGGTTTTCGCCGCTCGTTGCCCCTGTTCTTTACGTATTAGTAAAAATTCATAGGCCTGGGGAGACAACACAAACAGGGGAGGTAAAAATGGGGAATAAAAAAAAAATAGTCGAAAAGGATGGAATATTGGCGGATGGATCAGACGCCCACGCAGTCGAATCTAGGTCCGGGTGTAATGGGACCCTTGGGCTTTGGTTTCGTACCACCAACAGATTACTACTCATCAGGTGCTGCTTCGATGCTTCCGATGGTTCATTACAGGTGGTTCATTACACATTCTTCGAGGTATATAAATTATTTCAAGACAGCCCCTGGAAATAGATTGTGTCCATGGATGGCCCATGTCTAGCATGTTCTGCAAGTCCGCATGAGTAATACCAGCCGGACCCGCAGACTTGGAAGAGTCAATAGCCCATACAATCTTCTCTTTCGAAAGAATTGCTGTGAAGTCACCACTAGGAGATAGTATGCGCAAATCTCCTAGCTTTACGAAGAAGTCGTGAACACTTGGGTGTTCTACAGACTACGGTGACTTCGGATCCCCGTCAGTTCCTTAACTGAGAATTTTAATTCCCTTGGCATCAATTCAGAGCTTAACCATTGGATTTATTTATTTGTTTCTGACAATAACATGAATTCTTCACTAAAATCCATTCGTCAGTGAGTAAACCACCATTTCATTTTTCATGCATGACATCTGACGAGACGACCTAGCGCCATATTTGACACTCATCTCGTTTCGTTGACACTCTCCACTTTCAACGCCCAATTTGTCACCGGCACATCAGCCTAAAAAAATTTCTAGACAATACCAAGCCTGTCAATCGATATGTCAAATTGCCAAAAAATCAATGACAATTTGTACTCGGTGACATGCTCTGGTCGCAGCCCACCATTTCATCAAATGTCATACCAAAAAGGTCCGCCTCTTCCCTCGGGGAAAGAAAAAAGAAGAAGACCTGTTCGAAAATATCATACGTCTCGGCGTATGTGACAAATTCTACATGTCACATGTGTACTGTAACGATTAACATCTAAATTGGAACTAATTAATGACATACGAGTACACAAGATACAAAGATACAGAGATAGGTTTCATCAGTGCGAATGTAGTGCTTGGGAGAGCCACGCAGTCAGCAGAGCTAGCTAGAGACAGTCAACCCTATTCGGTGGTGCCATCTCGTATAATGATGAACCGAATGACATCCATTGCAACTCATCCACAAAAATATGACATGTGAAATTGTATCTTTGCCAAGTATTATAGGCAGTGCGGATCATTTCAATGTGATAAATGGATTCTCGATATGCATTTGGAAAATTGCCGGCCACTGTATAGTACTGGATGGACTGAAATTTATTGAAATCATAGATTCCTGAGACATCCTGCGCTGTGTTGAGGGTGTGTAAAACTCGAAATCAAAGTAAGGGTTAAAAATAGATATATTTGATAGAAATATAAAAAGATGCAATGCAAACTGGAACACAAAAGATGCAGCTATGCCAACATTTTAAGGAAAACTTTGTAATCTTAAAAGTCTAAAGACCAAAACCCCGGTCTAGTCTATTTTTGGCACAATCTCCAGAACAACAGCTAAATAATTTTTAGACAGGCGGCGACACGATGAACTTCCTTCTTCGTAGGCCTAATATTTCGAACACACGATCCACACACAGTACGGATTGTGGGCTTTCTTTTTATTTATATCTGTCGTTTTTTTTCCAAGTTTATCTACATATATCTACATATATCTTTCGGATCTTTTGAAAATAAATAGTGGTAATTATGACAAACCGGCATGGTGTTAATATTCTTTCAATGAACTGAGAAAATTACGACGGGTGGCCTGAAATATACGCGTTGATAGCGCTACATAGATTTATAGGGTGGGCTTTGTCAAAATTTTAAAGAAATAATTTATGCTCTGAAATATTCAGGATTTTTGATAGTTTTGACTTTTTTATGATTTTTAATAGACAATGCGTGATTCAGTGGATGATTATCAAAGTTCTGATGGATGCGGTTTACGTTTTTGACGCACACCGTTTGAGCCCACAAGAAAATTTGAAATCGATCAACAATTATTCGAATTGTCCGCTTTACCCTTGTAAACTGAATTTTGACGGTTTTTGACAATGTGGTAAATTTTTAAGACACCATTTGGACCGAAAAAAAATCAAGATCGATCTTATACGATCTGCTGAATCCTGAATCCTTTTCTGGTATTTGCAAGTTTATTGATTTTTTTTTAATCGAATTTTGATGGATTTTTTTTGACAATCCATCAACTTCGGTATAATGTGATTCAAATTGCCCACTTTTCCTTTACGAACCGTTTCTGATATTCGGCAGTGTGACAAATTTTGTTAATCGCATTTTAACGATTTTTTGTGTTAAGCTTTTTTGGCACAAGTTGGACCCATGAAAAATCTAAATCGGATTAATATGATTCTAATTTGCCTCCTTTCTCCGAATTAATTCAATTCTTAAATTTGACATTGCGGCAAATTCTGCTAACCGAATTTCGACGGTTTTTGATAATGTGCCAAATTTAGATGATACAATTTGCACCCATAGGAAAATGTAAATCGGTCTAATATGATTCGAATTGTTCGCTTTCTCTTAGTGAATCCTTTTCTGATATTCGGCAGTGTGTCAAATTTTCTTAATCGAATTTTGACGGTTTTTGACAACGTATTAAGTTTTTAGGGCACAATTTGGACGCACAAAAAATCTAAATCGGTGTAATATGGTTCTAATTTGTCTGGTTTCCCCTAATGAACCCATTTCTGATATTTGGCAGTCCGTAGAATTCTGTTAAACAAATTTCGATGGTTTTTGACAATGCCTCAAATTTTTACAATTTGCACCCACAAAAAAAATCTAAATCGGTCTCATATGATTGTTGTTGTTCCTGTTGTTGTTGTAGCAAAACAGAATTTAAGTGTGTATCATAAAATGTGTGTTTTCGCGTCTGAGTCGTCCGAAGCAAGTTGAAGGAACGCAGCCCCTTCGATGGGGCTGTGCCATAACGCTTCAAGTGTAAGGTGCGTCGGGGCTGCTGAGCAATTAAAGATGTGCTCAATGTCGTGAAGAGTGCTATTGCATTCCGGGCAGGTGTTCAGGATGCTGTAGAGTTTCCTTTCCTTTATCCTAGGAACTTCCTGCCAAAGCTTTAAGGACTTTGTTCCTGCCTCTCATTCTATTACAAACTGTTGATGCATGGGCTGAGGAAGTAGCCATGCTACAAAGAGTAACGCCGAGGATTTTTGATTGTTTTGTCGTGGGTATTAGTTGATCGTCTACGTTGATTGTCTCCTGCGACTTAACTTCTTTGGTTCAGGAGGCTGAAAACTCCAAGTTCTTGCTGACGAAGAAGGTGTTCGTGATAATGAAGATAGCTGTTTATCCTTTCGCACATTTGCGTGATGTTGTTTCCTGCCTCTAGAATAGAAAAGTAGTCAGTATAACTGATGATTTGAATTCCATTGGGTGGTACGTGGAGACCTCATAGGTAAAGGTTAAGTAAAGTGGATGATAGGACTCCACCTAGAGGGACACCCTGTTTACTCCTCCTAAGTTTAGATTTACCGTGTTTGAATTCAGTATACGACTGCCGATCAGCTAGATAGTTTGCGATTCATTTCCCTATTTGTACCGAAAGCGACATATTATTGATGTCACACAGACGTAAGGAGTGGCTGACAGTATCAAATGCCTTCAGTAGGTCAAGCGCTACCAAGATGGTTTCGTGACAAGGACGGGCGACCGGTTAGTAAGTATAGCCACGAACGCCGTGGACCGGAGCTGAACTCGTAACGACCGTAGTCAGACATGAGACTGACGCCTCTACGCACCGAGCTACCGGTCGTTCGTTTGTTGGTGGCTGGCCAGTTGGATATTGGTCGCAAGTAAAGGATGTAAGGCTTCGAGGGTTTTGGCAAAAGGAAACAATTGCGTTATGGGCCGGTAAGATTCGCCTTGAGTAAGTAAGAAATTTATGGGCTTCAAAATTAGAATGACCCTCTCTTTTTTCCAGACTTCGGAAGTACCGTCTTGTCTCGAGGCTTTGGAGCTCTTTGCTTTCTTCATTGCGATGGGTACTCCGATTGATGAGAATTGAAGCGTCTGGTCACTGGAATGGTTGCAAATAATTCTACAGATTTCGCGTTTTAGTCTCTTGGGGTGCGGGTATTCAATAAACTGCTTATTGAAGAGACTAGCGCGTTGTGTAGAATTGAATGGTGACTTTCCTTTTTGTTTCGATGGATTGGTAAGGGCTCTCATAGTAGACCATAGTATGCTTATGCTGGATGTTAGGTTGCGAGTTCGTATGTTTCTGTCTCCTACATATGCTCAGCTACCTGCTTAAATCCTTGATCCTAGGATCATCAGGGTTTGAGCGGCGTATACGGTCACGCTCATCAGCCAGTCGTGCTGCTGAGGCGGGAAAATTTGACCGTATTGTAGATCCAGCTGGTATAAGTTTAGCAGCCGATTTCTGGATAATTTGCCTTAGTTTGTGTTCGACTACAAGTAAGTCTGTCTATGTTGATAGGGCAAGGAAGGCCGCATTGGTGTATTCTTTAAAGCCATCCCAGTTGGCCTTATTCTGATTTATAATTGCACGGTGGTCACCATATACAATAGTTCGTCAGGTAGCCTGTCCAGCTTAGTTATGAGAGCCGACTCCCATTGCGCTCGCAATTGATATGTTTGGGGAATTGGAGCAAGTTCCTGTTCACAATGCGCGTGTACATCATCGTTAAGTGGACAGAAGTCCGATGCATCTAATCCCGCTATTTGAACTCCTCTGAGATCCTTGTCGAGGTTGGAGTACCATAGTGGGTGGTGGTGGTGGGCATTAAAATCACTGAGCAAGAGGCGGTATTGGCCAGGCAGGAAGGGACTTATGTTCACGTTGTATCCCGGAGGACAGCTGTATACTGGTGGTAAATATGTGTTAATTGTTTTTATGTTCACATTGTCGCGTTTGACGGCAATAGCCTGCTCTTCCAGAATGTTATTGACTGCTAGCACGTTAGTTTCACGATTACAGATTGGTGGATGAGGATAGCAAGTCCAGCATTTCGAATGACGTTAAAGCTTCTGTTGGAGTTTAGGTACGAGTTAGCACTTTATTTCGTCTCATCTCTATCTGAATCCTGTTAACCCCTTGTGGGGCATAGGACATTTATCAAGCCGACTTTCCACCTCGTCCTGTTCACGGCCATCGCCGTCAACTCACTCCACGACTTGCCTATTAAAGCACCCTCTCTCTCAACTGATCTTCTCCATGTATTACTAGCTAGTCCAACACGGTGACTTGCGTTGGTTCCCTGGGGGTTCCAATCGAGGGCCTGTTGAATAATGTTATTCGGCTCTTTTCGAAGAGTGTGACCTGTCCATTGCCATTTTCGCCTTTAAATGGTAGCATCTATCTTGTCCTGTCCTTTCGTCTCATGTATGGCCCCAATTAAAATGCGATGCCTGTCCATAAACGTTTTAAGTTCGGTGATTTAATGCTGCATCCCTTTAATGTTATGCTGAAATACTGATATTTGGCGACAGCTGGTTCAGGTGATAAGTTGTGCTGTATCGGGATTCTTTGAGTGGAACTGTTATTTGCTAGTGTCACAGGTGACGGCTGCTGTTAGGAGTATTCGTCTTCCCTCTGTTTTTACAAGGACCAGCTGTGAATGTTGGGTTCCACTGTTTGTGATGACTTAATCCAGGGCAGCTCTTTAAATGACCCCACTCGTCACAGCAGTTACGCTTAACTGAGGTGTTGTATAACGGGTCGCTTCTGTGCGAAGAACCGGCTGCAGCAGGAACGTCTAATGATTCGAATTGTTCGCTTTCCCTTAGTGAATCCTTTTCTGATTTTCTGCATTGTGGCAAATTTTATAAACCGAATTTCGACAGTTTTTGACCGTACGTCAAATTGTGATGACACAATTCGGACTCACAAAAAAAAATCATCTTCGGCCTAATATGGTCGAATTGTTCGTTTCCCATTGGTAAACTCTTTTCTAATATTTGGCAGTGTGCCAAATTTTGTTAAACAGATTTTTGACAATGTGTCAAATTTTCATGAATAACAAAAGAAAATTGCTCTTTTATGATTCGATTTGTCCGCTTGCGGTTAGCGAACCCCTTTCTGATATCTGTCAGTGTGTCAAATTTTGGTAACCGAATTTTAGACGAACAAAAAACTAACCTTACTCTTATATGGAGGTGTGATTTTAATCCTCCGGTATTCAGTCATAGGTGAATCGAACACTAAGCATTTGGGAGTGCGTAAAATTTTCAAAACGTAATTTTGGTAATTTAAAAGCAAATACTCCTTGAAATTCAGATGAAATTGATGGAGATTGAAATACATCTAATCCATCCTCACTCATCGAAATTATCTGGAAATTAATTGAAAAAATGGGGGTTAAGAAAATAATCGCTGATTTCCAAAATGGTACTCGTAGCCTTCTACAACGCTTGCACTTTAGTAAACATATCAAAATGGACAGAATAAAACACACCTACGCTTCTGCATAGCGGATGCTAATAATAATTTATCTCATCTATCTTTTTTGAGACTGTTTTCAATCTTTTCAAGTTTCTTGTTCGCGAAGAAAAAATCGGTGTTCGATGCTAATTTAACATTTTGTTGATAGAATTATTTCCGCCACATTTTGCGTGGTGTTCCTGTCAAGGTAGTCAATTGTGAACTTATCTTTTTATCTTTTTTGTTCTTTGTCTGTTTGAGAATTGTTGGAAAGCCATCAGTATGATGAAGAAAAAATCTTCACAAAATCATTTATTGTACGTTTTTTAGGTGTTGGGTTTTTAATCAATGTAGCCGTTGTGTGGACCTCGGCCAGTAGCTCAGTTCGTTGGGACGTTAGTTGATTTGCAATTGCAATTTCAAAAAAATTAAAAAATAAAGGCAACCCTGTTTTCCTCAAAAATACGCCAATCTTGCTGGAAAAAGCTGATAGAGGTTTTTTGGGTCGCTGATTGCAAATCTGATGCCCAAATGGTAAAAAACAAATTGGGGATCCAGAATGGCAACCCTTTTTTTTATAAACACGGCCGATCTTACTGAAAAAAAAACTGGTAGGGGGTTGATTGGGTTGCTGATTGCGAATCTTAAGTTAAAATTTACGTAGCAAAGAAAAATCAAAAAATAAATCAAAATCTGAAAGGCAATATTTTTTTTTTTTTTTTGAGAAACGGCCAAATAGTCTGCATAAAGGCTGGTAGGGGGTTACGTGAGTGGTTTCGCTTAACCTAAACGCGCGCAAACGATTTTCGATGTGGTTGGTAAAAATTCAATTAAAGTAAATCTTCTTCGCAAGTGCGCACATTATTTCCCTATGGGAGCGCGTATGTTGCCGCACCATCAGTTG
This sequence comes from Chloromyia formosa, assembly GCA_964017055.1. NCBI lineage: Eukaryota > Metazoa > Arthropoda > Insecta > Diptera > Stratiomyidae > Chloromyia > Chloromyia formosa. The sequence goes on along the minus strand of OZ024813.1, from coordinate 28,669,977 downwards.
TTTGTCATTGCCCAACAGAATAGTCCTCGTGACTTGTACTCGGGCAGAATGTGAACGCGCATCTCGCCCAGGCTACTTGCTTCGGGCATTCTCGCCGAACATACTAGCCTTATCCACTCAGCGAGAATATAAACTCCATGACGGACGACAGACTCGTTTCATATACGGAGTAGGTCTGCGAATCTAGTTTCTTGAACCTACTCCGTTGTCGGACTCGGAGTAGGTCGACCTGATCCGCAAGAGGAGCAATTCATATCATTACTACACAGTACCACGAGTGTGGCAAAAATATGCCAGACTGACGCCTCAAAGCTACCGCGAGGCAAATACGTTGACAGATTAGTGCAAAGCTCGCACTTTCAAATGCAGGTCAATTTTGAAAAACGCCGATGTTTTTATTTACCAGAATAAGTTAAACATGTTCATTGATTTCCCGGCTAAACATAAACATTTCCGACTCAGAATATTACTACACTCGTAATATGCAATCAAACAAAAGAATTTTCATGTACATAGTCGGCAATGAACAATAAACAAATTGCCATCGTCGACTAATTCCTATTCGGTGAGCTGCCGTGGTCGTCTCTATTTTAGAATGCCATTTACTCGTTGATGGGAAACACTGTTTTCCCAGCTTTCTGGTCAAGCTGAATGCTAGTGATTTTCCGCGATTCACCCGATATTTCGCGTTTGCTGGCTATGCATGTTTGTTCATTTGTTCATTGCCGCACGGACTTTTGTTTATTTACTCGACCAACAATTGCATTCGCAATTTGTGTGATGGTTTTATTGGAAATTAATGCGCGCCTGATACGAGCGATTTTCCTGAAATAGAATTACAGAATGCACCGCGGGCCACCATGCACCCGTCGACTACTACTCGTATATACAATCTCGCGAATCGAATACCATAATCGCAGTGACAATAGATGTACACTCCGAGAAAATCAAAATTAAAAAAGCTGCATGAGGCCATGAGGGTACGTGCCTCAGTATCAGTATAAACCGCACACCCTTCAAATTCTTTTCAGGCGAAATAGTATCTGCTGGCCGACCCCATAGTACTCGTTACAAGCGGCTAGCAGTAGCATAGCAGCTTTCATCTGTTTGCTGAACAGATAGATACTTAGATATCCGACGCCCTGTTTGCCAAGCATATACAATCCGAACGCTTGATTTTGATTATAGTATTATGGGAGTAAAAGAATCGCAAAGTTTACATTTTCGTCAACATTTTCGGAATATGGAAAGCCGGCGAAGCGTCGGAATAGCGCACGGTCTGAACGGACAAATATTTACTCACTGGCCAACATGTTTACCCAAATTCGCGGAAATTCAGTAAATCTAATTTTTTTTAGCACTGCATAAGGCTTTTGGTTTCAGTATAGGAGATTCTGTGAGTCGAAACTTTTAAAGGCTTTTTACATGTTAGACCAACCAGTCGCTAGGTCACGTATTAGACCACCTATCAGACCAGCCATTAGACCACGATGAGCTGGTTCTTTTACCTTGAGCTGCAGGGCTTTCGATTTACAGTTCTGCATCGAAAGGGCAGCCAGCATGTCGTGCCTGGCATTCCATTTCGAGTCTACTGTGTGGAATCTCAGTGTGGAAGTTATGGGTTCTAGCCGAGCTTTCGACTTATTTGATCAAGGGCGGCCATGAACATCCGCTTTCCATGGAACAAATGGCGCCCAAGGTGGGTCCGAAATGTGCCGTTAGGGTTGATTTGGACCACCCTAGGACCTCATGTCCCACTGACGAAGTTTGAGATGCCATCGCCATTTTAGTGTTTCACCCACACGGGGCCTTACAGACTCCGGCCATTTTGTTTTGCATTTTTTCGTTCTTAAATCCTCCAAAGCTCGGTATAGGGAGCGTCGTAGTGCTTTTCGGACCCGCGATCAACTGGAAAAGATTCCTGTCGCAGAAAGGACCGAGAAACAGAAAACTTCCCTCGAAAGGACCGAGAAGTGCATCGCCCAGAACGTGAATTATTCCGAACAGGCAGAGATCAATGGACGCCTCTCCTGAGTTTGCCAAACGGCAGGAGACCGCTGCTACTAGCGACCCGGCCCCATCTTATGTGGAAGCTGTGAAGGGATGGATTGAGCTGGCGGCGATTGACAGGAGGGATGCAGCTTGAAACTGGGGTAAGGTCGTGGGTAGTCTAAGTCTTACCTCCCGCAGCGTAATGGAGTAAAATCCAGAGCTGGTGTGTGATGATGAAGGTTGGCACCATGGAAGAATCAAACTTATGAGTTTGGTCGATCACCGTTCGGCCGCTCTCTTTGGCATTGCCATCGGCAAAGCAGGCGTACTCTGGCCATGTCCAAAACTTGAGGTTATATCGAGGAGCGAAATACCCTCACGGCGCTGAGCTCGCGCCTGGGTACCGCCGCAATTAAGCGATAAGAAGGAAATCCTTTTCTGTACACGAACCAGCAATCCTAATCTTCCAGCCCATAACTGGAGGATCGTCCAGCTGGAGGAGCCTGTTGATGACTCCCGATCTGCGGTATTTGTCATCAATACTGAATCCGTGGAGCATCTTACCAGATCGGGCGGAGTAATACTATTTTACTTTGCCGTACTTTTGCGTCAACTAGCACCGCGCGCCATCGTACTCTGTTTGGACAATAGAGGTTGCCATTTTTTTTTGACTCGCGTATTTGCGTCACATCATTAGACCGTTGGACGTCCGTTTTTTAGACAATTGTCTAAAATCAAATTGGTTCAATAAATTTTTTCGGTAGATATGAAGATAAATTCTTCAGTTACTACCGTGTAGTATGTTCACAAATTCCATTCTGTAAAGTACGAACGTCGCTGCGGTTCGTACTTTACGTGGACAAATTCAACGGCCAACGCACTGACAGTTTCTAAGTATGACGCAACGGAGTATATGTACTATAGTAGATGGCTCCACTGCTTTCTTTGTGCTGGCTCTCGGACGTCCAACAGTCTAATGACGTGACGCAAATACAAGGTGCAACTGACGAGTCATTACAACCTTGTAAAAATATTGATGTGCCAATTTTGGCTTGTAGGCTAGCACTGAAATCTGAAGCGATTCTTGGGATAATTTGCAGATGGAGAGATGGCGGCACATGCCATTCCATACGGCCTTGGTGACCCATGCTGGATTCGAATCCTACTGCTAACATCAGTGCGATCGTTGTAGTCATCACTGGCCACTAATTGGTGAACATGCCAGGATGCCTGGACTTACCTTCAATGACTTCTGTAGAAGCTGCGATTATGAGGACGATATGGAATGTACTTTCCATTTGCTCTACACCTGTCCTGCGCTACCAAGCAGGTGTAAGGAAATTTTTGGTTCATATTTCTTAAACGAACTGGAGGACCAATTCCGATATTGGTAAATTTCATCGTTTCATTGTAAGGTCGTTTAGTCAACAGGACGGTTCCGAAATGATTCCCCGTGGTCACGCAATGGAACTTTGCAACGGACGAATTGGCGGGCATCCGAAAAAACCCGTGAGGGCGGAACCTAGGGTAGCATAATGACTGTGAAGGACGGGTCGTGCCACCTGGCAAAGAAAAAGGCCCCTCTACGAGCTAAGCAGCGATATATGCTTGTTGTAGGAAACGTGGGCGTGGTTTTCGCCGTTCGTTGGCCCTTTACGTTTTAACAAAAATGCATAGGCCTGGGGAAGACAACACATACAGGGTAGGTAAAAAATGGGTAATAGTAAAAATAAAAAAAAATGGGTCGATAAGAATGAAATGGTTGGCGGGAGGCTGAGATGCCCTCGCGCTCGCATCGGGGTCCTGGTGTAATGGGACCCTTGGCCTCTGGTTTCGTACCGCCTACTTATCAGGTGGTACCTTCCATCTGCCGGTGGAAGCAGCACCACCAAAATATGGTGTCACGTTGTCATGGTCTATTTATGCCTGTGGCAAAAACGGTAGCTACTCGAACCTAACCTAATGACCTGTCGTAATATATTTTTGACTGACTGACTGAACAAAACTGATGTTCAGCTTTCAGACATTCCAGGTTCCAGGACAGTATTCCATGTGTCATAGGCGTAGTCGTTTCCGTAAATTCTATCGTATTAGAAGCTTGACTTTAGTTTTTTGGACAATTGTTTTCTGTGGACGGGTTTTCGGCCCACCACCCTAATTTCTGCCTCAGTAATATCCCTTACGTACGTACGGATTATAGCTAGAGTTGGTTAGCAACGTTTTACCGTCACTGTTCCATGGGGCGCCGACGGAGAGGACTCTGGAGAGGTCTTCTGGTCTTCCATATGTTGTTTACAGAAACTCTGTTCCTATAAATCCTGATTAATCCCACAATAGACAAATATTCAATTCACTTCTTCCTCATACTTACAATCAATTTCTTCTACTTGTACACCAATCTACCCTTCCCAATCTATCCTTCCCAGTACTAAGTATCTTCAGAAAAATATCTTTAATCCGCACCATACACATAATATTCGCGAAAATGCGGAGAAGGGAACGTAAAAGCGTATATTGTCGTCCCCTCTGACCCAATGCAAATTCTTCAAATGCGTCAACCAGACTGTTGCCGACAAAATTCCCTTTTTTCTTCTACGTTTTTTTTCTTTTTCATGCGAATAAATTCGAAGAATCTTTTTCCTCGACAGGAATTCCGTTTGGTATGCCCGCAATTTGTTAGGATGTCAATTTGTGTGTTTTGAGTAGCGCGCAGTTTGAAAAGACTTTTGCTGTTTTGGCGTGTTGTTCAGATTGTTGGATTCCTGAAGGCATTGGGTCTTGGATGTTGTTGAGTGTGGCCAAGCTTTGGAGAGGAAGCGGACAGCTGGTTTGTGAAAGAATATCGGGATTTCGGAAAGAGAACCTACTAAGGTTAATTAGGTTCAATTTTTCCTGTCTCAATTGAACCTTGCTTGCAGAAACTAATCCAGCCTAGCTAACTAGCCTTTTTCTGCGTTAAAATTCAGAAGTCCTTTCCATTTTTTTTGACAGCTTAATAATTGAATAATGATAATACCCCGGTTCGAAAAAAAAAATCGTTAAGTCCTCAATCAAACCTTCAAAAGTTAATCCCCGAAAAATAAAACAATAGCATCTACAGAAACGAAACAAACCAAATATCCTGATAAATGTCCCACAGGATAATACAAATGAAAATCATCCCTTGACACAGCGCCAAATTACAATCAAATCAGTCTCACGTATGTCCCGGGGGTAATCCTTTTGTTTCTCTACACATTTCGTTTACCTATTTTCGGCGACCCTTCCTACATTCGATCTGCTTTGGACAAATTTTAATGGCGAATTTTCGAATTATCAGAGAACAACTGAAATCGACAGATACTAAGGCCAAATTGACAGTGAAACATTTTGTACACAAAGCCCGCGGGAAATGGCTTCGCTGTAGAGAGACGATGAGAACTTCGCCAAACAATATTTCGTCCTTGTGTTCCTTCGATTTCGGTATTCTGTATGGCAGCCCGACAGGCATTCCACGTGACTATTTAGTGGAAATTCTCATACGAAAAATGGATAACAACGCAACGAGGAGCGTACACGTTTAGGTATCCTGAAAATTCGGATATTGAACAGGTACATCAATTACAATTCTATTGGTAAGGAAGTTGGTTTGATGCGGTGCACCTATCATAGCCTTGTTATGGTTTCGTCATATTTCGACGAGGACTTGATCATCCTTAAGGCAAAACGCATATGCAATTAAGTTGTCTTTGATGCGTAGCGCGGTATGTGAGTCCTCTGCATGCTTTGAATTCTCCGGTGTAGAGATTGTGGAGACAATGGAGTCCCTTGACTGCAATAGGCTCGTCTTTGTTTGAAATAAACATCAAGCTACTAATTATTTGACTTGGTTAACGTCCTTGTTGTCTGACTGTGCAACCGTTCGCTCAGTTCGCATCCCCTATCGATCCTGTGGCTCCCTCCTTAGGTTTAATTATTTTTTTTCCTTGACGATGCCTTCACGTTTTGATAGTTGCATGCTTCGGTCTCTCCAATATCCTGGTACACTCGTTACGCCCTATTTAGCTGGAAAATATATTACGTTGTTGGGTACGCCGATTTTCAGCCGAATAGATTATGTGGGACGATGATACAAACAAGTTGGAGTCGAGGAACCTGTTGAAATTCAAAGGACGCATAAGGAGCGCAAGTGAAGCGACAAAACACGTATCCGTCTCATCGTCGAAAGCTATCATCTTAGATGTGTAGCTGTGATTACTCGTACGTTTTGTGTGCTGTGAATAGAACAACGGACGTTAAGAAGTCAGGCGTTAAATGGAATATATTAAAATTCATAACGATGCTCTGAAGACGTAGTGCTTTCACGAAAGAGTCTATTTTTTTTACTGGCTGCAACTCTAATGCACATCATACTACTACTCAATTGTCCTAGCCCCTTGTGGGGCATAGTGCGATAACTGTTCCATGCGGCTCAGTTGACGTTTCGTTGGCATAAACTAGTTTCGGAGAACGCAGTTGCCAGCATGCACCTCCTGCTCCCCCATTTAGTCGCCTACCTGCGACAAGTCGCGAGGTGATGTGGCTTATTATTACGACCTGCATCACAGGGGGGAAACAACACAAACATCCATGGCCACTAACGTCGTCGTGGACGGGATTCGACCTCGAAACGCCGGTACTGAGACATGTGACTGGTGCCTCTACGCACTGAGCTACCGGTCGTCCCCAAATGCACATCATGACGTATGCCGTAGTTCGGACATAGCGGGCAGAATCATTTCTCGACTACATTATGGGGGAACGAACCTCTTATTCGGCATGGAGTCTATTTTTATGACAACAGACAGGGAGGTCTTAGATTTCACTCTTGCTTCGTAGAACATTGTACACCAGGTTAAGGATTGATCGAAAATAAAAGAATTTATTGCATTTACTACTGTCAATCATCCATCGCGCGAGGCGGAGTGATGGGAGTGGGGTTGCCGCTATTTTGGATGCGATTCGCTGCGTGTCAAAATTTCCAGAAAATGTAATATTCGACCAGGTGAACCTACAAAGTTGGTTGCAGTATGTGTCGAAAACTGTCCTCTTCCTGCCAGCCAAGGCCAGACAATGTCAGAGAAGGTGGAGAACGCTCTCCTTCTCATCCACATTCACACTACCTCTGCAGAAGTGGTGATGAGGAAGATGGTGTCCCCGGGCGAGCTCCCCAATTGAGCAGCGCTCTGTGATATCCCCTACTACCATGCCAATGTGCTTCCTGCTCGGCGACAATAGTTTACAGGGTGACTGGGCTAAATTTTCGGCCAAATCATTCTCGTTGGTTTTTATATGAGCCCTGCGCACAGCAGTGGTCTTAATCGCCAATTTAGACATGGCAAATTATACTTTCACGTCTTTGCGGCCTTCATCAACTGCCGAAGTTGTATTCTCTCGAACCAGCTCATCCACCCTGCAGTTACCTGGAAAACCCTAACACAGGGTAATGTTAAAGAAGCCACTCTTCTCTGCGAGAGCTGAGCGATACTTCTCGATAGTTTTAGATATCGTTAAGACGGGGTCGAGTGAGTGAATCGCCGCCGGACTGTCCATGTAAATAGTGATGTACCTCACAGTAATGACTGCCTAGCCAGGTCGGAACTTGCGAGATCCCCGAAACCTCCGCCTCCAAGACACTGCAAAAGTCGGGAAAACGAAACGGATTAGCCGCCACTCCCTCCGAGTACATGCCTACACCAGCCCCAACCCCGTCGTGCATCTTAGAGCCATCTGATCTGACCAAGGATTCGAATGTCAAGGGCATATCTCCCGTCCATAGACTCCTCCATAGAATCAGACTAGTGCAGATCCTGCCTAAATTATATTTTCAAGAAGTTTAGGCGCGAAATCTCCTTTCTAATTGAACAACACGCTCGCAACATTTTAGAAATCATAAGGTATCCTGAAGGTAAGGTCTAAAACGGTTTCTGTTCTTGTACCTCGTGACTAACGGTACCACGCACTGACTCGATTTCATGGACTACATAAATTCACATTGACCCCGCATTGGACGCCGAAAATGTTCAAACCTTTTCGTCCCATTTTTGCATATTTTCCACTGTACTATAAATTTTTACTGATATAGGATAAAAGAAAGTTGAGGTAGCATATGGTAACCTATGACTGCGAAGCATGGACCCTAACTCAAGCCTCAACATGCTAGACACATTCGAACGTAATGTTCTGTGGCGAATTTTCGGAGCTCTGTGCGATCGAGATGGATGGCGCATCCAGCACAACCATGAGTTGTATGAACTGTATGATGATCTGGAAGTTTCGAAAATCATCAAACTATGACTTCAGTGGGCAGGGCATGTATAACGAATGGACGATGATCGCATGCCGAAGAGAGTAATGAACGCAGAACGAGTCGACTAGACGACCGAAGACTTCGTTGGGAGAGCTCAGTATAGGCGGACACCGAGCAGTTACTGGGCTTCCAAAATTAGAGGACGCGATCACGTGACCGAGATAATTGGGGGACAACGATCCAGGCGGCCAAGGCCCGACGTCGGGCTGTGGCGCCATGATGATGATGCGCATTACGTCCTAATGTTAAAGTCCGAAAAATTTCTGATTCTTGTGTTTTGTGACCAACAGTACCACGCGTCTATTGTTGATTGCCAATTTCAGTTTCATTAAATTCATAAATCACATCCACCCCACATTGGACGCTAAATCTTTGCGGGTTTTATCGACCATTTTCAGGTGTGTATTTTCACTGGTGTAGGATTGAAAACAGCCTTAAGGTAGCCTTAAAGTAGCATATGCCTTACGGCGAGGTCTAAAAATATTTCTTTTCTGTGTCTTGATGACATTACTTCTAGTTAAGCTTTTGGATTTTAGCAAAAAAGCTGTGTTTAGGATTCGCTAATTTTTCTATCAGTTTTGCTATCAACAACATAAAGACTAGTCGATTTCTAGTTTTAAAATCTACATTTCTTAAAATATACTTTTGTTTTATAATATAACAACAATAGGTTTTTGTTGTGAAAGATCTGTGTCGGTTATATCAAAATAAATGCCAATTTTGGTGGTACTTTTCCACAAATAAAGAGGACAGTGAACTAAGCGTCGACTTTATTTCGATGCCTGTCTAATACGCATTTTCAATGACTAAGCTCAAATATTGCGAGCGATTTCCAATAACATATTTAAGGACTCAAGGGAGGGGGGGGGGATTATTCCTTCAATCCTCCCTTTATCGATGCCACTGGAAGAATTTGTTTTGCCGTTTTTTCTGATACGATTTTTTTATGAACAGAGCTTAGGGTGTAACCCTTTGATGTAAAAGCACAGTTCTGACTGATGAAAATAAGGGGACGAAGGAGGAAGTATAAATTTTGAGCATGGATGATATCCTGGTGCTCATTATACGTGGACTTAAGCAGGTCATCATTGAAAGCGAAAACAGTAGAGAGTCGACTGTTTTACTCGTACATTCGTTTTGCTTTAGCCGCCCACGCTACATCGCGTCATGTCGTCGTCATGAAAATAGGATGCCGCCAATTTAAAAGAACTAATTGTAGAGGACTTTATTCAGGAGATGTCCCAAATTTTTGGTTTGGCATCAGTGGTACTCAAAGTTCAGCACAGATTCAAAGCATGTCGAGTACGTGAGCCGATCGGCGGTCACACGTGAGATATAGGGCCTAAGTTATGCGTCCGATGTCCTTCAGCACTTGCTCTAAAAGATTTCCACGACCATACTTGGAATGATAGCGTCGATTTATTACGCAAGAGATAGCGGACTCGAATGCTGCCCGGAGAATATTCAAATTGGCAGTTCTATCGTCGATTGCCAGTCGATTCAGCTGCGTAAGTGTACTTTGATCTGAAAAAACTTGATGAGTTTTATCCACTCGGTGGCCGTGTTCGTTCCATCACTGCTCTACGCTCTAGAGAATGCCGGTTCGATCCTCACGCGAACAAAAAACTGCCTGTAGGTATAATTGAACTTTCACTGCGCTTCAAGCTTGTCAGTATATGGACGGCGCTGATAGCAGGTACGTACATGCTAACAACTGCACGTTGGAAAAGTAGATATGCTATCGACACGTTACCAAGGCATAGAAATGTAGAGATGTTGACGCGCCCATGCGCCTGGAGGGGTCGAGGCATTAACAACACTTACTTACTTCATATTTCATCTTCGAAACAAAAAGGGGGCTTACTTTGGAATCGTACTCAGATAAATTTGGTTACTGCCGCACTAACATAATTGAGTCTAATTTGCATCTCTTTTTCAGTCGGACTAGCCTTGGATTCATTCAGAGTCAAGCCCGTCTTCACTTCCGAAAATCTGTGTGGCACATGTATCTATTGAGAGGCAGTTGTGTAGAACAGTTTGTAGGCCGCACTAGACACATAGTATCCTATCTATTGTAGTAATTTGTATCTGAAAGCCCCATAATGTCTGCACGTACGTGGTTCATTCGGCGTAAGGGGGAGTGAGAGTGAAATGTAAAGATGCATCTAATTGCATCCATATCGCGATTGGATCACACTCACACCCCCCATTCATATGTGAAGTCTAAAGTCAGATGCTGACGCAGACGCAGATTCTATCTGACTATATGTCTGGATTCTGCTAGTCTGCTAGCAGATACAGTATTTACATACTTTAGACATCAGATCTTTTTTTCAGATGTTTGCTCCAAAGCTCAATTAATTTTTGATCAGATCTGAGCAAAGAGCGCCTGACATCGAACATATACGACAATTCAACACAAAGTGGCCTTTGGGGAGAAGTAAATGCAAGAGGATGCTGCACATTTTAATTGATTGGAATGATGTGAGGTTCAGGGGTATAGAAATCTCCAATGATGAAATTTTATTAATCACATGGCTGACAGGTTCGTTCTGAGAATCTGGGAAAGTCCGCTCTATCATGTATACCATTTCGCCTGTAGTAAAAGTCTGTTTATGACGTGATCCAAATGACAGTGATGCCAGTGTTGAGGGTTTTCGGGATAGTTGTTTTCAACTCTTCGCGTCAAACCTTCAAAGGCTATCGAATTGCACTCAAGGGGTCAGTAACACCCCAATACAACATGTTTCCATTTAAGACGTAAGCAGATACTTGGATACTTGTACTCTCCATGTATTTTGCTATCCGTTCACCATCAGTTTCATCCATCCTTTATTGTTTTTTGCGATTTGTTTTCTTTCCGTTTTCCGTCCATTTTCCCATCATTTTGCTAACAGTTTTCTATCCGTTTCCCATCAGTTTTCTATAAGTTCTTCATTCTTTTTTTTGGAAGTTATGCCATCTGTTTTCTATGCGTTTCCGATCAATTTTCTATCCGTTCTCCAAATAGTTTAGCATGGGATCCTCATCCTATCCTATCTGTTTTCCATCCGTTTTCTGTAAGTTTTATTCACATAGCATGCAATTTGAACTAATCGTAAACCAACCCTACGGAAAAAATGAATGCTAATGAGAGACGGATGGATAGTGGGAAGGGAACTGATAGAGATACTATGCAAAAATGATGGAAGATGGATAGAAAACTGTTGAAAAAATTGATTGATGAAGAACAGATGGATAACTGAAAACAAAATTGATCGAGAACGGATGGAAATCTTGTAGGAGAACTGATGGGGAATGGATAGGTAGCAAGACTGATGGGGAACGGATTGAAAACTGATAGCAAGACTTATCGAGGACGGATATCGAAACTGATGGAGAATAGTTAGAAAATTGATGTAGGACGGATAGAAACTGACAGAAAATTTGACGTATAACGGATAAAAAACTGATAGCAAAATTGATGGAAATGAATTAATAAAAAACTGACAGAGGACAGATGGAAAACTCTTAGCAAATTCGATGAAGAACTAATAGAAACCTCAGAGCAATGGAGATGGGCAACGCATTGAAAACTGGTAACAAAACTGATGGAGAACGGAAAGAAAACTGATAGCAAAACTGATGGCGAATGGATGGAGAACTGATAGCAGAACTGATGTGGAACCGATGAAACATTGATGGACGGCAAATGCTCTCGGAAAAAACTCAAAAAATTACCACTTTTACTATTTTCTTAACATTTGATCGTGCATTTTTTAGCCATGTTACTTATAACATAAGAAAATGTTGCTGGCCCTCGGTCTATTAGCTAATGGGCGGAGAAATCAGAGAGCTCGGAATTGCTATTGGCGTCCAACGTGGGCCGAACTGTAATAACGTAAGACGGGTTTCAGCACGACGGACAAACAGATAAAATGAAGGTAGTATGATGGCTTAACTGTGAACATGCATAGTGGCGCTCGGTAGCCGTGATCGCTCAGTCACCGCTCTACGATACTAATCTAGAGCTCGGAGTTCAAATCCCGGCGCGATCAAAAACTGCCTGTGAGTACTAACAGAACTCTCACAGTGCTCCGAGCTTGTCAGTATAAAGGTCGATACACACACATCAGTCACGTCACGTCACAGTTCCGTCAGCACCGTCTGGTATCAGTCACAAAAAATATCGTTTCTTGAAAGTCAAGTGGCGCTGTCCACATTGAGCCGGCGCAGTCACGAATCAGAGCCGTCAGTCGCGCTTCCGTCACCGAACAGTCAAATTCACATTTCTTCCCAACGATATTTTTTGTGTTTGACGGACGTCAGTCTAGAAAGTGAACATCGAGTTGGTTCGAAATTACCCCGTTCTGTACGATTTATCGCATAATAAATATATGGATATAGCATATAAAAACAGGATATGGAAACAAATTAGAAATGAAATAAAAATAGATGGTAAATCTAGGTACACGCTAGAGCATACACAAAAAATGACTGACTACGGTCTGAATCCCCTGACGGCTATATGTGAACACAGCCGCTATTTTGACTGTGACTTGACGGCGACGGTTAGGATTCGGAAGTTTGACTGAACTGTGACGTGACTGATGTGTGTGTATCGACCTTAAAGACGGCACGGATAGGAGGTGCATGCTAGCAACTGCACTTCCGAAAAGTAGATATGCTATTGAAACGTCAACAAGGCATAGAAATGCTAGATATGTTGACGCGCCCATGCCCCTGGAGGGGTCAAGGCAATTAGAGGGAGAGAGAGAGAGAGAGAGTCGGGATTGAGCCTTTTCCCTTCGAATGCTGAGTGCTTTAAGCTCCGAGTGCTGTACTATAAGTACCCGGAGGCAGTTTTTGTTCGGGCCGAGGATTCAACCTACATTCTATAGATCGTAGCTCGGTGACAGAACAAACACAGCCACCGAGCGCGTCATTGATGTAATGAGATCTTATAAATGGTTAAGAAATTTTTCTTAATATTTTTTTCTTTTGTTTATAATTGCATGGGAATCTCACGGCGAAACAATTGTGCAGCAATATCTGGACACCCTCTATATGTAATGCCTGAAATATGAAGTCTGAAAATGATTAGCATATTTTATAAGCAAAATAGAAGGATGCGGACGACACATACGTTTGACAACTGCCTGTTGTTCATATTGACTCGCGACTTTTGTTCTATACATTGCAGTGCTTTGTTGAATTATATTAACAAATTTCATAGACTGAAGTCCGCCCGTCTCCCAGGGGCCATTTTATCATGTACTGCTCGAAAACCTTCCGGCGCATTAACGAAATTCCTCACCGTGAACAAAAACTCCGGCGAATCATTGAAAATATTCCATTCATGTCCTTGCGGATTGTTTTTGGTTTTATGATTCTGAAAATATTTTGACAAATGATGTCATTAATTTCATTTTTATCTCTTTAAAAAACATATTTGTAAAATAATATTTGTGGAATTTTTCAAAATCATTCTGCTACCCTCCGCCATTTTTGGGTGGACCAGTTAATGGAAAAAAAAACGGGGAATGGTCTGAGTCTTTTTGGTTCACTGTTTTTTTTTTTTTTTTTTGTGTCCTGTCGTATTTAATGAACGGGTTGATATGCTGGCAATGTAAAAGACAGGTAATGTGACATTCACTTTGATTGAATTTCGGCATTTATGGTATTTAATCTGACACAAACGCTAAATGAACATCCAAGAGATGGAAATACTGACCGTTGACAGAAAAGTCGAATACTGTCTATAGGAAAAAGGTTCTTGAAAGCAGTAGGGGGAAGTAGATAAAATAAAGGCATGTAATGAGGAACAATTGGCAGCTCGAATGCTGAATAGAGGAAGCTGGAGAGGTGACCGAGAAAACTCCATCAACAGGCAGGCGGCGGCATGCGCTGGCTCTAGCCCTGTTCGGAAGAAGTAGGGTGTATACTTTCCCGCCTGTTGCCCTTTGGTGCTCAGTATCACAATAAAAAAAATCAATCAATCAAAATCATGTTGGTGCTGGAGTACGCTCTTTCTTCGTTTTTCACGTGGCAATCGTCGCGATTAAGGAGGCGATGACTTCGCTCCGACTTCACACATCTCGTCTTCAGTCAAATGCCTTGAACCAGGGTTTTCGACAACTAAAACCATAGCAGAGTGGCGAACATATCTCGCAGAGGTCTGCGACTTTTTCGACATTGTGCTATGAACCCCGCCATTTGGACTTTGCTGAAAATTGCAGCGCTGACGAGCTCATCATCATCGCTATCAACGTAACACAGTGCAGATCAGAAGCAACATGCTCCAGACTTTAACCCAAATTTTTGGCACATTTTAAAATCAATCATACACAAAACGTTGAGAATGCTCAAGGCCTAAAACTTTTAGTCAATCGTTCCCAAATCCTGATGTTTTGACGTGGACCCCACATCGGGCTCCGTTATATAGGTAGTACAGCGAGCAATGATACTGACTCGATTCATCTGATTCAAGATCGTTTCGACAAAGATCAAATCATCGACACAACAGCAAACATGTGGGTGGTCGTCGACCTCACGCGGGGCGCCAATGAAAAAAAGAAAACTAATTTAAAAAGTTAAAACACATGACGTTGAAAACAGTAATGGTGCCACGTGTCCGGAGGCAGGATTTAACTCTCAGATGATTTAGTTGTTGATATGAGAGCCGGTGATCAAATTCTAAGAGTTTCATAGGAGTTTCAGAAATAGGAGTAATCTAATTCCAAGTTTTAGAGATTAACAACTTTGGCTGGAGAAATTAGTTGTATTTCTAAAGTTCTCCCAAAAGCAGCGCGATATGCGGTAGCGATGCCCATTCAGATTGTGGTATATGGAAGCATTCTCAAGCAGACGCGGTATATCGTAGCGAAGCTGCAATGTAAATGGGTACCGCTGTACCGCGATCGCTCTGGTTTTGGGATACCTAAATGATACCTAAACGTTGATGAATGAACTCAAACCTATCATATGTTACGCAATTCCTCATGAAAATCTTCCTCGTCGTTCTTTAACGGAGTCTATAAAGTCTCAAAGACATTTTCTCTACCGCGTTTCTTCTACCAATATTTTCTATATTGAAAAATACCGGCACAAGAAGTAGAATCCAACTGCCTAAAGCGGAAATCCGATTGAGATGTAAAGCATTTTACACACGGTGAGTTCCATTCCAAACCCAACGCGGAAATCCACTTATGGGCGGGTTCAGAGTTTTGACCTCTTCTTCGAAAAATTTTAGTACCTACTAAAAATGCCGCGACGGGAAGTATCTCACTAATTGTATATAGTACACAATATATTCCGACCGTCTAAACCGGAAGTCGAGTTGAGGGCGGGTATCTGCGCAAATACTATATATCTGCGCGCTCCACCAGGCGGGTTTGTTTTTACCCTTTATTAAGGGCACCCGTCAGTGTTTTTGTGGAGTGGAAGAGGGAGCAGCTCTTCCAATAGAATCTTCCTTTACTTGACCCAGATTGTCCTTTTGCGATTCAGAATGTTAGGCTAGGACTCAAGAAGTTCGTCATGACTGAATTGGAGGTAGCGAGTGTCAAAGAATGAGTGCTCCGGCAACTACCTCCAATCTTTCAGCAAGTGATGATTGGCCTCTCAGACAAGAGTTATGTTTGATACTTGCCTGTTCTTCTTGACCAGCGTAGACTCCAATATTACACAGCAGGAACTTCGTACCTATTATATAAGAAAGTCAAAAAGAAGCTCGCCCTGATCGTTTGTTGTTTGTCAGAGCTGCCCAAAATCACATGATGAGCGTTTGAGTCGGAGTCCATAATAAGCCCAGTACCACGAGCAATCCTTATGATGATGAGTGTTCGGTTGATATCGGTGATGTATCAAATATAAAACTGCATCACTCAACAAATGAATAAGCTCAAAATGGATCCAGAATCTTGTATCTTTCTTAACAAACCATTCCAATTTAATTGTCCCAACAAAAACTCTGTATCTAATATCTGGCAACAATATTCCGCACAATGTGCTGGTACCTGGTATCAACAAGTATACTGCGCTGTGTGCTGTTGTAATGAAAATGCCAACATTTTTTTTTTTTATTAAACATTTTCCACCATTAGCCATACACAATGGGTCACTGTGTTTGTTCGGCTCATATATGAGTACGAGATCGGCAGCTTTTCAGAACGCCTGCATTTACTATTCCTCCGAGCTATTCATACATCTTCTGCATACAATAAATACAACTCAATGTGTGATGGTATCAAACAGCACGTTTCTATGTATGTATCTGTAGGTACACGGACTACAATAGTGCGTAATCAAATGCACCTTTACCTTTCCTAAGAATAAGAAAACCGGCAACTGGTACTTTGATCGACGCATGTACCCCATGACACACGGTATGGCATGGTCTGTCTCCGGGTTGACGAGATTCCGAAAAGGTAGGAAAAGACACTGAAGAAGGTTGGCCATGTTGACTAAAAAAATCACTTTGCGCACTCTGTGTATCTGCGTTTAGCTATTTACGCTCATACGAGTATATCCGCCGCCAACGACACAAAAAGTCAAGTAATTTGCTGAAAATTCTTATACATACCACCATATTGGATTTGGTTTATTGTGCGAGATAAGGGCTTGTTATGCTAGACGCGGCTGAGCGACTATCGTTAGCGACTGCGAAAAAAATCATTCGTGTGTATTTTAGGTGGAGCTTCATTCATACAAGCACAGCTCGTATCTACGACGATCCCCCAACCTCAAAACACACGTCAATAGTGCTCCATTTTGATTCGGCTTTTTTTACAGTCGCCAACGATAGTCGCTCAGCTGCGTCCAGTAAAAAAAAAAAACCTTAGAGGCAGTCTGTATACTTGCGGCTGTGACGAACAGGTGTGCAAATTAAGGTGGAAAGTTAAAAAAAAAATTATAGGAAATAGTCGACAAATAACGAAAAACAGGAAAAGGCAGTCCATTTAGATGTTTTAAAAGTTGTGGCAGACGTGGCAGTCACGAAAAAATAGAGGCAAGTCAAGTCATCTGTAGAAATGCTTGATTCGAACCCTTTTGGCTCCGGACACTAACACAAGAGTTAATGCCCAAAAGGCAGACATTTCGTTGAAATGTTGGAAATTTGCAAATTTATTCGGCGGCAGAGGTTAGATCAGTAGCGCGAATAAATTGATCCCATTCTTGTGCAGAATATTGATTTGACCTCCGTTCGTGTTCAGGACATTCCTACAAGTATAAACACAGAAATGTAGACCAAGATTCCAAAACAGATCCGTGAAATGTTGAAATTGGAAAAATTTACCATCCCTTTTGATGTCATCAAAAGCGTGACAAGTACAGAAACTTGATTCGAAGCTTATTCGGTTCAGAACGTGACAAGATTTAGCATGAGAAGGCAGACTGAAATTCCTTCACGAACATCCTGGAAGACATCCTTCCAATGTTAAAAAATATAGAAAATCGCCATCTCGATGTGTGACGTCATCAATATCGTGACTACAGTCACGAGCTCTTCGAACTTTATTTGATTCATAACATTCCTTACCAGAGTCAGCGGAAAAATGCACACCGAAATAGCTTTGACGAATATTCCGGTAGATGTCCTTAAAATGTTGGAAAGAAGTCGATGTGTGACGTAATCAATAGCATGACCCCCAAGTGCAGAAAATTGATTCGAACCTTATTCGGTTGAGAATATTCCCACAAAAGTCAGCACGATGTCTTTATATGGTATTTTCCACAACAAAGTGCCGAGAATGGATCCTTGCTTAACAAATGCTGACATTTTGCATTCTCTTCTAGACACTTCTACTACATTTACACTGGGCTGGAAATCTTGTAAAATGGGATTTTGACAAAATCTCCTTCAAAACTATTTGATTTCACATACATTTTCATTGCCAAAGGAAATCTCGATAGCTAGCGTGGACACACGAAATCCTCATTGGATATGACAATGTCTCACATGCTAACATGAAAGTGCTGAGTTCTCAAAGTTGAAACAATTAATTTCCAATACTGATGACAGTTGACAGTTAAAAACGTAAACTAAATGTCAAATGATAACGTTAAAAGGGTTCTTGACAACCCATGTGATTGCAGCACAGCACAGCATGTCTTCCAAGGCCAGTCACTGACATTATTGCGTCAATAGTGGAACACAACTTTCGGAAACTATCGTCGGTCCTACAGGCACGGTTGAAGATAATCCGCTGGAACATTTTTCCTACGGTTTCCGGAAAGCACATTGGACAGTAGGAGTTTGGTTTGCCCGACGCCTCGTTCGGTTCTTTTCTAAGCCAAGCAAAGATTCCTTGTCTTAAAGAGGCTCCCCCTCCCTGTAGTATAGCATCTAGCCATATGGGAGTAGTTGATGGTATACCCCTAGGGTTCGGGATATCAAGTTATAGCTGGAGCTATCGTAAGCACCCTCCATGTCAAGGATGTACGATTTGTTTATCATTAAATGATTTCTCGATAGTCCCTATGAAATCACATTGGGCGTTCATAGTTCATAGAGGGGGGGGGGGGGGGGGGGGGGGTCAAATTGCATTCGATGTAGAAGTCGAACATTCCATCAAATTCCTGATACGAACGTCGAACCCACACTAGATAATTTTAAAAAGAGATGAGGTTAAGCTAATCGGTTTGTGGGATTTGAGTAAATCCGCTGGTTACCATGTGCTCTGGAAAAATACTTAGACGGCTCAAAGGACTCTGCTGCCCATTTAGCTTTTCCATTTTCGGAGGGTGAGATTTTCACCGCCCGTTGCCCTTATCCTTTACGCATTAACAAAATTTCATGGGCCACCGGCAGACCATTACTCATCAGGTGCTGCCATCGATCTGCCGGTGGAACTAGCACAACTAGACCAGAATATGGTTTATTACAGGTCAGCTTTAACTTCGAGGCCTGCAAAGAAGTACAAGCTGAGAACAAAAAAAGGAAGGGATTCAATGCTTTCACAATGTTTCTTCCAGCATTCACGTTTGAGTGCTTTAAAAGTTTGTTATATTCCATGAGAGCGTAGAGTTCTATTGATTTAGATGCTTCTACTTATTAAACTTCTTTCAAACTTGTACACGCTTACGGGCTAGTTCTTCATTCCACCAGGACCAAGGTATCCTTCGTCCTACCAAGATGTTGTATGGGATATCACATGATTTTAAGTTAGTTAGCCGCTAAATAAAGTTAAACTAGTGAACTATTAGTGGTAATCAGCGAGTCAGCCTTTGAGCTCAAGAAATTAGTAAATTTGAGACACAGAGATGCTGACCGGAGTTCGAATGTCATGTGTCTGTTGTCCGATTGGGAATCTTCGTCAGACTCGTGCCTGCTAGAAATGAACTCGAAATGATGCGTGATACCCTTAGTCGCAAGACACAAAAACCCAAAACTTTTTGCACCATACGTTCGGCCTACACAGATCTAAATTAAGGTTGTCGTAAGCTATAGTTGAAAGTAGTAAAAAAAAGCTGAAAATGACTGAAAATATTCAACGCCCCATGTGGGTCGGTGTGATTTTATCCAGGCAACCAAAATTTGTAATCGGACAGCCCGAAAAAAAAACCGAAACCTTTTTTGACCGTACCTCGAGGCTATCTTAATCTGCCTTAAGGTTGCCATAATCTACCTTGGGGTTACCTCTTGGTTTTTTTTATTCTACGTCAGTGAGAATTTACAAATTAGCAAATTATCGAAAGACTTGAAGGTATTTGGCGATCAACGTGGGACCAGTGTGATATTGTCTAGTCAATGAAAAGGAAATGGACAATTGGATTGGCGCATGGTACCGTTATTCACGAGGCACAAAAACCGATTACTTTTTTGACGTTACTTGTTGTGGTTAATTGCCTCGGGCCCTCCAAGGGCATGGGCGCGTCAATATCTCTGCATTTCTATGCCTTGTTGACGCTTCGATAGTATATCACCTTTTTGGACGTGCACCTCAACCTTGACCTTACTTACTTGCTTACTTTTGATGACTTTGTTGATGACTTTCTTCGAGTACTTTATCAACTATTCATTCTTAAGCTCGCCAACATACGATCGAGCACAACCACGACTGAACCGTTCGTGACCATTGACGACGCGACCAACAAAACCAAGCGACTACAGCAACAAACGAACAACCACCGAACGAAAAATTGGTGCAATGTTTGATGCAGGTTCGGTCTTGGTTTGCGTTGGTCGTGCTCGATTGTCTATGGTGAGCTCTAATGAGTACTTCGAAGATATACTGAAAAATGCCGTCAGATAGCTCATTGGTGTATGGTTTGATATTTACACAATTGTTGTGGCCGGTCTATTCATAGAGAGCTGATTTCCGGTCAAATGGTGTGAATCCTTCCCCGTCACTAATTAAACTAAAATGTAGTGCCGATGACATATTCTCTCCTTCCGCTAAAAGCTATCTACACCACTGCCATGTAGTGACATAGGTAGGTAACCACAAAAGGCAGACAGAGCATGCTGCAGAGGCGTAAAATTGTTACGTATGTACTATATTATTACTTTCTGCAATGACTTGACATTTTGTGTCGTTGGCTTATAGACTATCAGGTGAGATATCCAGATTCATAAAACTCTACTGAGTCCGCAAAATGAATAATGTATGACCGGAGAGAGGAAGTGGTGGATGGATGGATGGATGGTGGTTGGTTGTTGTTTGATGTGCGATCTTTTCTCTTAATTCAACAAAAATCTTCGTGTGACGCTAAGTTGGGTTTGCGCAGAGGTAGTGTGAGATTATTCAGAGATTTTTGGGGCTTATATCTTTTTTTTTCTATACATGTATATCGAGTATAGAACTCGGGTGGATAAAATAAAATAAAATCTGATTTGGACGATCTCGATTTTTTTGGAAGGTTCTTTCAGAACTACACAGCGAGAACGAGTCGGTCGTACCACGTATCTTTCAATCTTTCTTTTTGCTCTGTCTGTTGAAGAGGGGTCCGTCATTCTTTTTCGGTAACACAGCAACAACACGGACTACTCGTATGTTGTTGTTGGTGTTATGGCTTTATAGCGACCCGGGGACTATATAATTTGATCATATAAAATAATTGAGGGGTGAGGGTCGTCGACGACTATAAAAATGTTCCCGAAGACGACCAAAGTAATTCCAAGACGATGGTGAATGAGAAAAAAAAAACACAAATAACTTTGCTTGAATGTTGAATGGTGAAGCAGAGGCGACAACAATGCCCAAGATACAAGATACCATACCCGAGTTGTACATGCGATCTACAGTGGCGCGAAGCGAAGATACAACTGTGGTGCGATGAAATTTGTTGCTCGGTGCTTCGTCAACATATAATATCGTCTTCGACTTGGACTACCCTGCTCTCTGTGTAAATTTTGTTCAACGAATGCTGCGCACTGTGTTGCTTTTATATTGGATGAATGTTTGTATGTCGTAGTTGATGTTGGCATTGTTGTTGATGTGTGATGGTGGCCGATCCGATACTCTTTTCATTGCGCAGCGAAACACGCTATCATTTGCGCTTTTTTACCCCGAAAAAAATCCGCTTAGTCGCTTTAGTATACGATTGATCGTGTTGTTGTTAGACGCGTGCGTTTTATCGTCTTCCCAAGTGGTTTCGTACTATACACACGTTTTTCACCTACACTCGTTAAAAGCTTTTCCGCACTTTTGAGTTTTTTTTCCGGTTGTTCTATATCTTGTCCGAGGGTTTTCGAAGAGTCCTTACAAGTGGTTGATGATTGATCTCTGCCGATCGTGTTGTATAGTCAAATTGGAAGGATCGCACGTGTGTGGTGAAATTTTAACGTCTCGTACGAGTACTATCGATACACCTGATATCCTGTCGGTTAACGGCTCAGGAAGAGTCCAGAGAAGAGATCAGTGATATACGTGTTAATAAGTGTCCGCAGCGTCCTTTTTGATGAATAATTGTCGCAAATCATCGTACAGTGCAGTGATGTTCAATATTTCTTAATTAATCTGCAAATAAACGCAGAAAGCATATTACCTTCACACCCGAATCCATTCAGTTTGTTGTATCTTTTGTTTATACTACTCAGTGCAGTTCGAATTTCGTAGTGTTAGCAGTTTATGCGAGTTTCCTGTCATTTTTGTTTCGTTACATTCATAAAATTCAGTTTTACGTCAGTTTTAAACGTTCTTTGGAATATTCTGCAGTCCAGAAACGGAGAATAAAGTATATGTCAGTTTGTTTTAAAAATAATCTGAGAATTTTAAATTATTGTTATATAGATGATTGATACGATCAGTGATCTGTCGATCTACAGTTCTGTTATACATATCATAGTTGAGTGATCTTACGTTTGTGTCATTTGTGCGGATCCGATTGCCGGTTCAAGTCTGGTACGAGCCAGCCCTGTCAAAATCTTAGTTCTTCCAATCGGCGTTACTATAGGTCGTTTATATCCTGGTGCTCATTTCGATCGAAGTGCTTCCGTTGTTTGAATTACATATTCTATTGTTGCATTGTTTGTTGTGTTTGTGTGTTGTTTGTTTTTTGACGACACCCTCCGGAGCAGATTTTGGATATCACGTCACGTTGGATTTACAGGCGTGACCCCATTTCCTTTCTAACTAAGTAAGTAAGTGATCATTATTATAAATAATTGCCTGTTGTTGTCTACTGTAGAATTTAAGAGGAAAGTATAAAGGACCTTGAGGGTCAGACACTGTCAAATAATCCCCTTACCTTGAGGCTTCTCTCAATACTATACGTCAGTGAAAATTTACAGTAGAAAATAGTCGAAAACTGGTCGAAAAAGCCTGAAAATATTCGGCGTCCAATGTGGGATCGGTGTGATTTTATATGAACTATCAAATAGGTTGCTGTGGGACCGCTAGGCTAGTCACAACATATTGTTTAGTTTGGAAAGAGATTTCGCGCCCCTACATATTATCACAGTCTGTACATAGAAGGTAGAGCCGGACCTTATGCTGAGTGTTAATCATGTTTACAATGACCTCATGCTGAGTGCCTGAATGAATGTCACATATGCACGTTTTTGAATCATACAATACAATGGCTGTGTTCCTAAAATGCCAGCGCGGAGTCAGCGTTTAGTCATCATCATCATCGTGGCGCGGCACCCCGACGTCGGGCCTTGGCCGGCCTGCGTTTAGTCAGCGCTTGACAATTACTGACCAGCACATTGCGATTATTTTCGTGTTTTGGAAACGGCATACTGTCTGTCTTATTTGTCCAATGGCATGTTGAGTTTGACATTTGACTGAAAATTCAGAAAGACAGCAAGACCCTTCAACGAAGTGGTGAAGGATCGCCGTCTGTCGTTGGCTGTGTGGAACGAACTTTCCCACTAGCAGCCGGGACTTGGTACAAGATCGAGGTTATGGGCGACCGGTAACTCAGTGCGTAGAGGCGCCAGTCTCATGTCTGGCTACAGTCGTTACGGGTTAAGTCCCGCCCACGGCGTTCGTGGCCATGGATGTTTGTGTTGTCTTCCCCCCGTGGTGCGGGGCGTAATAATAACTCGACTAGGTGACTAAATGGGAGCAAGAGGTGCATGCTGGGAACGTGCATTGTCTGAAACTGGTTTTTTGCCAACGAAATGCAAGCTAAGCCACCTGCCCCACTAGTGGTTAGGGCAAAGGAGTAGTACCTCGACGAGGGAAAATCGGAGCTCCACTTCGACATCGACATCATCTTCCGCGGTTGTTGGGTGATCAGGTGTGATACGTGGTCTGCGCTTGTTGCAGAGATACTAGGAGATCCTCAAGGTAGAGGAACCCCATCCAAACAGGATCACCCTCTTCCTCCTAATAAATGAGAAGAGATACAGTGCAGGATGCAGGGAATCTACTGGGAGATCTGAGCTTGGAGGAGGAGGAAGACGGCGTCGACACGCTAAGAGCAGCGTGTGCAGCTGTAACGAACGATGTTGCCAGGTGCGCCTCGGATAATCTGTGTGTTCTCCTGAGGGAGGAGAGCATCGAAATCGGGCTCGCCCAAGACCTGTGGACCAGGGACTTGAAGGTCAAGAGCCTTGATGACAGCAACTACAGCCTTTTTTACTTCAGCACCAACATATTTTATATATTGCTGGAGCTGCACGTATGAGAGAGGCACTCGAGCAGCTACGAATAGCATCCGTTACTGTGAGGCAGGCTAGCCTTTGAATTTTGCCTAGTGTAACTTTGCCCTCCCTGCTACACGATTTCTTCCACCAAATGATAGCTCCACAATCAATTATGAGTCTGACGATCAATTCGTAGATTCAAAGAACTGTTCGAGGGATGGTCTCCCAGTTCTTTTAATTGGTGCGGGTCTATCGGGAAACCGGTTCTTGGCTTTTGGTCTATGTGTCTCAATTGGGAGGGTTAGCGGTTATCAGTAGGTCACCACATCATCATATCGTCGATATAAGTATAGCGGTAACTTTCCACATCAAGCTATCTACTACAATACATCATAGGATAGGAGAAAGTACGCCTCCTTGTGGACAGCCCCGAGTGATTTTTGCTGTTAAAGTACAGTCCTCAATCTCAGTGATGTGATGACAAGTGGGGATGTTAACATCCTCTTCATCCAGATTGCTGTGGTGTCGCCAGCTCACTTTGCTCTTAGCGCACAGTCGATGGAAGAAAGAGAAGGATGTGTTGTCAAAGGTTCCTTCGATATCAAGAAAGGCGCATACGGCAGTCTCCTTAGCTTTCATAACTGATTCAATTTCTCTTAACTCCTCGCAACGAGTGGAGAGCAGTCTCAGTCGATTTGCACGACTGGCAAGCGAACTGTTATAACAGGGAGAGTATTTCTGATGTATTAAGGATTTTTTTCATGGACTTGTGCAGAAAAGAGGTCAGACTTATTGGCCTATATGATTTTGGAGTCATCTTTAAGCCGATTGCCCATTTTTGGGATGAAAACTAATTTAACCAATCTCCAGGAATCTGGAATGTATCCAAGAGCAAAGCTCCCCCTAAATATACTTAGGAGGAACGGAATTAATATCTTTTGTCCTCTCTGCAGCTGAGCTGGGAAGATTCCGTTAGTGCTGTTTGGTTTAAGGTTTACCAGTAGTACGCATGCTATCACAAAGCCTTTTTACATTACTTAAGAAAAAGCTAGCAGGATGATGGCGGGTCTATCTGTCTCATGTGGGGGGTAAGTTTCATTGCGCGGGTCTATCGGCAACCGGTTCTTGGGAGACACACTAACAGGCTTTTGGAAAGGGTGTTAAGTTTCATTGGGGCGAGTTTATTGGGGAATCGATTCTTGGGTGACAGGTTATGTTTTGTGTGTTAGAGTAGTGTGTTGAATGTCTGTCTTATATGAGGCGGTGTTTGGCTAACCGGTTTACATCCCCTATTGAAAGCTAACATCCCGGCTTGACCGCACAAACACCGAAAACGTGTCTCCCAAGAACCTGTTCCCCGATAGACCCGCACCAATGAAACTTAACACCCTCCAAAAATCAGTAAGGTGTTTCCCAAGAACCGGTTGCCTGATAGACCCGCACCAATGAAACAACACACCCCAAATGAGAAAGATAAACCCGCCCCCGTCGTGCTGTATTTTTCTTAAGTAATGTAAAATGGCTTCGGTTGCTGTTGCGGTACCGCGCTGGTTTGGTGAGAACTTTATACTCGTATGTATCGAAATATTCGATGGCCCATTTGACTTTATCGTACGTAAATATATCTTTTGCGGTTCTCCAGTCTGTCTGATTGGCTTTGTACCGGACCTCCCGATCAGCTGATATTCTCGAATCGTCTACTGGCGCTTCGCATCCAGGAAAGTGAGTATCCAGAAGCAGTTTGCATGTGCTCTTTGCATCCTCCCATCTTCTTAGAGTGTTAACTTGGTGATATAGATTTGCCTCAATGGAGTCTAGCTATCTGAGGATGCCTGACTGACAGATGGAATTTTGATAAGTTCTTCTCATATTCTGCCTGGCGCAAACTTTTATCGCGAATGCTTCCATCTATTTATTCCTTTTTCCTAGCTCCGCATCCTTCTATTACTTATATTTCAACTACCTTGCTTTACCTACCATTTATATTTTCCGTCCCCTTTCACCGAATGTTCTTCGTCACCCATGACTCAATATCGACTACATGGTGGTGGTAATTTCCTCCAATACCCTACTCAGAGTCACCATAATCCTGTCATGCTCCATCATCCAGGATAAACATTGAATTTTCCCAGGAATTTTCAATTGAAATTTTTCCCTTTGACCACACTGTGCTATATGAAGATGACATGATGGCAAAAAAAATTAATGACAAATTGAAAACATACCGAATGGTGACAACAATGGAAGTCAACTCAAATTGACCAATAGACCCCCTGAAAAAAATAACACACTATACTATACGATTAGTAGATGCTAAAAAAAAACGAACAGCAACAGAATGGCAAAATGGGGATCGAAAAAGGATGTTCGTAGTGTTGTCTATAAACAGGTGCTAAAATGCTAGACAACGACGACAATGAAGAGGACCAACTGCTTCGACATCCTGATATGATAGTGTCAGGAGACAACACCAAATAAAAGCATCCGAGAACAGCAGCAGCAAGGCTCCTGTCTGTTTGGTTTCTTATTGTTGTCCTGATATTACACCCATTTCCTGAATGTCCACAGCAGTTTCTATCTATTTCACTAGATGGTCCGTTTTCCCTTCCTTGTTGAAATTCAAGGCATGTGCGAAATATTGGCAGGAAAAACTATATCATAAAAATTATGGAACTGAAGAGAGAAAAAAATTGCAAGGACACGAATCGAATTGAAAATGGTCGAAATCGAGACAGGAACGGCTAGGACGAGTCATCCTACGACTAGGGGTCGAAATTGCACACTAGCGCGAAAGAAGAACCCAACAGAAATACCCACAGTGAGCACCTAGTGTCCTGGACAAAGCATACAGATGGTCCTACCAGCCAGGAGCTGAGCTGAAAGTCTTGCAGTCAAGTTCCATTGTTGTCAAGCCATTGTCTATATCCTTAAGTGTGTTCAACGCTGGAGTGCTTATTTAATGTCTACCATCCAAGCGGTGTGTTTTTTTTTCGTTCCTCTTCTTTGCTATATCATTGGACATCGGTGACCGGTGTTGAAAGAATTTCACGGAGGATATTTTCTTTTCGGGCGAAATGAAAGGAAATAATAAAACGCTTTGGCTTATTTTTTTTTTGCGGCTCAGTGGTGAGAGTCTATCGTCCAGCGTTGTTTAGCAAAATTACACGAGTTTCGTGGAAGGTAGAATGTCATATTGACTTTAAGATTTTATGGACAGTGAAATTATGGTCGATTGTGGTATTGGAATTAGGAAGATGAATGTACCTATAGAAGTATGTACTTGGATTAGGGTCAAAAGCTTTGTGATGATCACTTGACCTCGGAATAATTGACGCAAGTGCTTTTGTTGATGGCTAAAGACCCGGCTAGATCTGTGCGACAAATTTTTGTTTTCGTTTTTTCTTTCTGGTTTTCTTATCGATATTTTGTGCAACCGCATATTTAACAGTCCTATGTCTGAGTCGAGACGGAGGTCTTAAGACACAAGACCTAATCAACAACGAGACCAGCCGCAAGACATGTCCCAGCCAACATAAAATGCATGAGTGATTGATAAATAATGTCTGACTCGTAAGATATATATGCCTGAGTGATACATCACGTTTTTGAACAAACTATGTCTGACGATGTCCCCCTATATCAGACATTGTCCCCCTATATATGCCTTTCGCCCTTATTACGCAAAATATATTTATAATGTATCACTCGTGATGAATAAGAAATGTCTTTTATATAAAGACAATAAATGAATGATGGATAATGCAATTTTAAAGCATTATGCATCATGATAATTAATATATGATCCGTGATACCTTTTTTAAACATTACGCTTCATATATTTTGAATATATCGCTGATCATTAAACAGTAATATGTGAGACATGATGTATATAAAATGCATTAATCATCAGACTAACATAAAGGTATCATGTATAGCATATAGAAAATGAATAACATATGTAGAGTGCGAAATTTTCCCGTTTTTACTACGTTTTTTGGCATAAGGTATAAAATGACAAAAAATGGTATTTGGGCATATTAGGCCTATTCGATTCGCCCGGATCTCATGGACCTTGATACAAAATGGCAGACCGGTCAAAGACCGGGGTGAAACGAATACGCCTATTGTGTTTGTCACTGCGAAAAATGCAACACCTAAAGGACACTCCGTAGGTATAGCAAAGTATGTATGGAAATGGGCAGGCAGTTGAATAAGCGATGTGTGTCTGTCCGTTAACAGGATAACTCTCGACAGAAAGTAGCTAGCGACTTTACTCCCAATTGGGTGTGAATGGACAACTGAAATTTGTGTGCACGACTATCCAGGGCCTTTTTAATATCCCTCTTAAAAATTTTGCCGGATCGGCTAAAAATTAAGGATTCACACATGACAAAATTTTAGAAATAAAAAGGTTTCATGGTATTTTTCGCTTAGTTTGAGGTTTTTTATTTCTTAGTAGTTAAATATGTATAATAAAAATAGTTAGGTATCCTATGGGTATAGTGGCTAGTAGAATATAATAGAAATACTAATAAAAACTTAAATATTAAAAACTATATGGCAGAAACTTAAAAAAATAATAATAATAATATATATATTTTCGATTTTAATTGGTTGTTTTTTCTCGCTGCCGGTTATTCGAAGAATGGACTATCGCATGAGACAGTTTGATAATTTTCTTCATTTCTGCTTCGTATTCCGGCATTCCACAGTCAGGATGCTTACATGAATCTGCAAATTATGACAAAAACAATCAAAATAATTATATATTGTTTAGAAATATTGAAATAGAGAATTTTTTATTCATATACTTACTGAAAACTGATGCAAAAACACGTTTGTAAGACTTTAACGGTATTTGTCCTTTTTCGCCATCCCAGTTGAACTTTAGGATAAGCTTATCGATCATAAGCTTATGGGAACTTAAACTTAAAAACTTAAATTTTTTTTAACCGCAACGGGGGATTCAAACCACGACCCTTTGCTTTGTAGAAATGCAATCGCGCGAAATCTCACGGCTGCAGAGCGCACTTATTGCCTGCCCAAAAATGAATATTGTAATAACGTTTTACCAGCAATCATACATTTGAAATTCCACCCTAACTCCTTTTTGGAAATGAAATCACACCTCCTAAACTACTCATATTTGTCGAATGAAAAAGACCTTCTAAGACCCGCCATACACTGCAATCCGTAAAATTTCACCAAAAATCGGCAGATAAAATTTGATCGTCAGATCAGTGAAATCGTCAACGATAGTCACATACGATCAAAATATCGTCGGATGGATCTGACGACGGATTGCATCGTATATGGGGGCTCGCCACCTCCCCAGTTGGACCTCTTATTTTTCCTGGTGGGATTATACTGGTAGATAATTAATATGAAACACTTACCTTCAATATTTACAAAATTCACTGCACAAAAACTAATATTTTCACTAAATCAATTGAACGGCACTGAACACTAGCAAACACTAAATGAAAACAAAAAAAAATTAACGTGCCGTCATCTAGTCCTCATGCGTGGTTTTGTATACAAATCAAATAAATTCTAATGCTATAAACACTTCAAGAAAGAAAATGGTCCAATAAAAAACACTCAAAAGTACGTTATTTCTTCGCCGTCATCAGAAAATCAAGTGGTCGTAAGAACCTTGAAAAGATTATTGTAGCTGTAAACACAACAGGAGAAAATGCTCTAAAACAGCACCCATACATGCACTCCATATCCAAAAGTGCGTTATGTCTTCGCCGTCAGCAGACCATCATGTGTTTGTAATGCAAAAAACCTTCAAAAGAATCAACTTGTTTCCATGTTTACTGAATGTAGGCTCTATGATTACGACGCATGGGTTTGTAATGCATTTATAATACATTACTATGTCTTACGCCTGACGATACATGACGCGATTGCTGGCTGGGGTTATGAGACTTGCCGCCAAAAAAACGAACAACTGCTCTAATAACAGGCATCGTGGCTGGTCTAACAGCAGGTTTCTTCTTTGATTCCGCAGCAGACTTCTTGGCTGTTCTCTTGAATGCTCTCGCAACTGGTCTCCTCGCTAGTCTCACAGCTGCCCTTGAAGCAGGTTTCGTGATCTGTTGGTCTTGTGTCCAAAAATCATTTTATGTTTGACAAATTTAGGCACATCAGCTTCACGAACTATACTTAAAACCAATGAAGACTCCACCCTCATGTTTTGTCACACTGTTCGATAAAATTCCGAACCTGAACACAGTAGTAAATTTTTTAGAGGCGTCTATAATCTATGATCTCCAAACTCAGGACGACTTGCAGGAGGTCTTTTGATAAGACGAAGTCGTCGAGGCTAGAACCTGATTGGAGTTCTTATGGGAAATGTTTTGGCTTTTAGTCAAGAAGGAACTAAGGCAGACCAAACGCAATTCCTGGAGATTTTTCTGAACATATTGCGGGATCCAGTGAGACCTCTCGGTCTCGCAAAATTCCACAAATCCATCCATCCCTGCTCGGTAGCCGCGTGGTATCGGTCACCGCTCTACGATGCTACATCTAGAGAAACGGAGGTTCACTCCTCGGCACATTAATAAAAAACTGCCTTTGGGCAATAGAACTCCCACAGCGTTTCGAACTTGTCAGTATAAAGACGACTCGGATAGGAGGTACATGCTAGCAATTGCACCATCTGAAAACTATATACTATACTATCGAAAGATCAACAAAGCATACTATGCAAGAGATTTTAACGTGCACCCGCCCTTGGATTGGTCAAGGCAATTAACAACAACAACATTGGGGGATCCAGTAAAACCTGTCGGTTTCGCAAAATTACACAAATCCATTTATGCCTAGCTATCTGTTAAAACAGAACAGTTCATGGACATCCTCTATCAAGGAAATGGTTGGAAGTCCTACTTGGTACACACATACGCAGGCAGTTTGTTGCTTCGAATCCTTCAAATCGGCTGGACCGGACGGAATAATTCCGGCTGATCTGCAACACGCAGCATTATATTGAGAGCTGCATGGACTGAGACTGTTTTCAGGCCCTCTTTGGCATTGATTTGCCTTCCAAAGCTGTGGCCTGCAGTTAAAGTGGTCCTCATTCCGAAAGTGAGTAGAAGTTCGCACACGCATATCAATGATCTCAAACCTATTAACAGAAATTTTTTTAAAAACTTACGAGATAATATTTGTATTAATGGAGGCCGGGAGACGAGGTTTGATATGGCCATGAAGGAAACATGAAAAAACCGCTCTCCGAAGACCACTTATGACGTGCGCTGGCAGACTAGTTTAGCTGTAGGAAGTAGCGGGGTGGGTGAATACGGCAGTCATCGGCCTCTTCATTAATTAACAAAGAGGTATCGCACTTCTGAGTATTGAATAAAAAATAAAAAACTAAACAGGAGGTTAGGTTAGGTTAGGTGGCGGCCCCGCATAGACCACTTGGGTCCATAGCGATACCACAAAGAAAAACAACAGAGATCGTTAGGTGTTGTTATCAGTCGTAATCAACAAGTCCTTGTTGAGCCCGAAGGTTTTCGTCGCGCTTGCGAATCTTAGAAGATTCATTATGTTAAGGTTTGCAATCGCTTTAAGGTTGCGGGAAAAGTAGTCTTGTCCTTGCGAGTGCCAGGCATTCGCACAGGAGGTGCTCCAAAGTTTCTTTGGTATTTGGCAGCTTGCAATTCCTACAGCCGCTGTCTGTGATCAGTCCCAACCTGTGTGCGTGCTCACCTATTAGGCAGTGACCCGTTAATCCACTACCATTGCACATTTACCCCTAGAGAGCCCTAAGAGTACATCGGTTTTCTTAGTGTTGTATCAGTTCCAGAGTTCTCTCGAAATTCTGGAGTTGATGGTTCTGTTCCAATTACAAAATTGGCCAGTTGCATCATCTTAGAGTCAATTTTTGTTCTTAGTATTTGTATTGGAATAGGAGTTGCCATTGCCATTGTGACATCCAGTGCAACTCCCTGCTTTGTGAGTCCATCCGCAATATCGTTGCCAAGGCAGCCGCTGTGGCCTGGTATCCATCGGAGTTCCAGCTTCCTTAAGGTGCCCAATCTCTGAAGAATTGAGAGGCAGTTAAGCAACGTCCCTGATCTGATAGTGTCTAACTACAGCGCTTTCAACGCAGCCTGACTGTCTGAGTGAATGTAGATGTTGCCCATCCTGCGTGTTGTTGAGACTTGCTCCGCAGCTTTTTGTATCGCTACCACCTCCGCCTGGAAAATGCTGCACTCGTTCGGCAGTCGGGGCGATAGATTGTGTAGGATTTCCGGCGAATGAACCGCGGCTTCAACACCTGTTTCGGTCTTAGCGCCATCCGTATAGAGGTTTAGGGAATTCTTAGGTCTCTTCTCGCCTGTAGAGTAGAAGTCCCTCTCTGGTATGATTACCCGGAGGTTTCCCTTGGAGTCAATTACCGGTTTGATGAGGTCTGTATTCTCGAGAGGCAGTTTGATGTTACCATATGGCCATAAGGCCTCGTGCTAAATTGTCCCGTTTCCCTAAGACTTAATGCACATTTGGACGCTGTGTTCGTTAGAAACAGGTCCAGTGGGGGTAGGTTCGTAAGGGTGTTTAGGGAATTTGTGGACAAACAAGAGAATAGGGGATAGAACCACATAACGGTAAAGCTATTTTTTATTTATTTAAAATATGACGCGAATTAATGCTTTAACGGCGCGAATTAATGCTTAAAAGCCTAAGCAAGTGACTGAGTTTATTAATATTTCGGCACGTTCGCAGTAACTACGCATACGGCAGTATGCGGCGCCGTAGCCGAAGTTATGTAGTGCTCCGTGGCAAAATTGGTTGGGGCGACCGGTAGTGCAGTGTGTTGAGGCATCAGTCTCATGTTTGACTACCGGCGTTTCGGGTTCGAATCCCGTCCACGACGACGTTCGTGGCCATGGATGTGCAGGAGGTGCATGCTGGCAACTGCATTCTCCGAAACCAGTTTATGCCGAGAAACGTCAACTGGGCCACATGGAACAGTTGATGCGCTATGCCCCACAAGGGGTTAGGGCAATTTAGAGAGAGAGAGAGTGGCAAAATTGCTTAGCTCTCAGTGCCACAATTGCTTAGCGCTCCGGGCAGATAACATGCATAGGTAACGGCCGCAAGATGTCCAGCGCTCTGCAGCAGAAATGTGTAGCGCTTCGCTGACTAGTGAGTTGCGGCTCTGTGGCCGAAAGTGTGTAGCGCTTCGCAGCAGAAATGTGCTGTGCTGCGCTGGCTAGTGTGCTGTGGCTCTGTGGGCGAAAGTGTGTAGCGCGAATATCTAACTTTTTCCCCAATTTATTCCCACTGGTCGGCAGGCACACCGTCCGCTGCGGGCGGTGTGGTGGTCGTCAGGCCTTCCTTCTTTGGAGGCGGTGTGCCTGCCGACTCGTTTCCTGGTTGCTGTACCCGTTTGAGCCACTGTGGTGCTGCGAGGACTCATCCTCCCCTCCTTTCCTTTTTCGGGCTTAAGGTGCATAGTATGTAGTTCATCGCTTTTTTTCTGTTTGTCTTGAAAAAAATAAAATGGACCGACTTATAACTACGGCTGAAGCAAATTTTACTTTCCCAAGGTACTGCGACGTTCACTCACAAATGTCCCTTTTCTAGCTCACAGATTTCGTGTTGTCTTTACCGGCTAGTCTGCTCGTCGTTTATCCACAATGACACGTTGAAAGTCCAACACGAATAACAGGGAAAATGGGACGAGTTTGTGTCTTGGGAAGCTACACGGCGCAACAACGACATGTTGAATTTTTAAATCCGGCAGCCACATTCAACGACAGCCACGTTTATGCATTGTCATTCCGTGAGTGCGTTCAATGAACGCTTTCAGTGGGTGCGTTCACGCTGTTGCGGAACAGTGGCGCAACTGCTCCACAACGCATTTTTGAACTCACACGTTGACTGATACGTTCGTAGTCGTTTAAAATTACGAAAAATGGTGCTTTGACCAGATTGTTCAGACAAAATTCTTCGCAATTGGGATCGACCGCCAATGCCTCAGCCATCCGTTACCGGTAAGAATGCTCTCGTTACACATGGCACACCTCAGAAATTGCTTCGTATCCTGGGAAGCATAGCGAGCCTATTACAGGGGGAAGGAGACCTTCACTCCAACCCTCGGATTTTCGCGAGCACCTGTTCATGATATTGTTCGATAGATACCTAATACTGCTAGCCCGACTGTTTTATGACTGAAGGCATTGCATCTAAGGTTTGGTATACCCCTCAAGCATCAACTAGTATCTGTCTTTGCCAGTTACCAACAAGTCAGAAAAATCAACCCACAGTCTACTCAGATACTTAAAGTCGAAGTTCTTCACCGTCGTCTCTCCAGACTTTCAACTCGAGCAAATAATGCGATCATGACCTTTTGCCTATGAAATTCAGTTCCACTAATCCTAATCTGCACACGGATCATCTATGAATAAAAATTGAGGCTGCCAGAAAGAACACAGGTGGTGGTACCGGCAAGGTTCTAAATCGTCTACTCTGCAATTCAGATACCTACATGTGGGCACCTATTTAATCTTCTGAACACACGTATCTTTTTTTCAGGCGTATTTACACACGGATCGTGTCGTGATCATGTGGCATGGCTTTTTGAGCAGCGCCTTTAAAAATAAAAAATTCAAAAAATATCTTTTATATGTTATGTTGCTTTTTACACCGTCTGAGCAACATTAGACACACACAATTAACTCTCAGATATCAGAAGATTGTGAAGAAAAAACCTGAGTTGAAATAATTATAAAAAATATTTTTCTTTTTAAATCTTATAAATGTTTCATGTAGTTTTGTGCAATACGAGAGTGTAGTATCTTAAATAACCGTAATTGTGAGAAATTTGTTGTGTTCACTCATCAGAGATATGAGTTTATAGGAATTCGAATTACGAGTACATGTGCATGGGACGCACGAATGCAGAGTTGTGCATGTTTTATGCTTTTTTTCCGCCGTTTTGAAGCACCTCGTACAATAAATTGGCGGAGTAGTTTATTGTAAATGAATAATAGATTTTAATTGCACTTGTTAGCTACTTTTTTTTTGCGGAAAATACTGACGTGTATTCGGTAATCATTTATAGGGGAGAATTTATTGAATGCGGATCGAATGGGACAATGCTTTGAAGATGGATGCTCAGTTTGAATGGAAGTCAGGTGGTGCATTGACTTTTGCATAATGGAAAGTTGGTTTTTGGAAAAATCAATCAACTATCAAAGCAGCTATCAAACTTGCTATCAAATCTGCCATCAAACCTGCTCAACTATCAAACCCTCAACCTGCCCTCGAAGCTGCTATTAAACCTGCCGATGAACTTGCTATCAAACGTGCTGTCGAACCTGCCATCAAACCTGCTATCAAACCTTCGACCGAACCTGCCCTCCAACCTGCTATTAAATCTGCCAAAAAAACCTTCTATCAAACCTGCTATTGAACCTGCTTCTCAACCTGCTATTGAACCTGCTTCTCAGCCTGCTATCGAACCTGCCATTAAACCTGCCGTCAAACCTACGTTCGGTCCAGCTATCCGTTTTATATAAATTTTGGGGTTGGTTTGGACTGGTAGTTGGACGGGGGTTGATAGCAAAACAGACACACACAGCAGGTTTGATAGCAGATTTGACGATAGATTTGAAAGCAGGTTTGAATTCAGATTTTACAACTGGTTTGATAGCTTGTCTGATGATAGTGGTTTTGTTGGTAGTGGTTTGATAGCATCACGAAGACTTAAATATGAACAAGTTTCGGTATAATTTGAAGGTCAGAACTACTAGCATAACGTACTAGTGTGTTATGGTAATTTCGTTTTCGATACTCCCTCCAGATATCGGACTACTCATGAAGGTGCGGCAAATTAAAAGGCGTAAACTTAAAAGAGCCTATCACAGATAGGAGAACAGGTTTAGCGATAAATATAAACGCGTATTAGAAGAGGTCAACCTCTTAACTAAAATTGTTGCGATCAATATAGCCAAATTTCGAAGTCGTCGGCTCTCTGAAACACTTTCGGCAATCAAACCTGGCCCCCAAATGTTCTAGGAAATAAATACTCTCTCGTGTAAGTTCAATAATGGCAAAACTTACTCTCAACTGGTTTACTGATGGTTCCAAGACTGATGAGGGTACCGGAGCAGGAGTTTTAGGTCCTTCTACAAGACTATCAATCCCCATGGGGAAGCACCCGATGGCCTTTCAAGCTGAAATTCATGCAATTCGGACCTGTGCTAGTACACGTATAGATGCTGCTACCGTGAAAGAAACATTGCTATCTTCACTGATAGCCAGGCTGCTGACAAGGCTGTCAATCACCCAGTACTGATGTCTAGGTCAGTACTTGATGAGGCTATGAGGCTTTGCAGAGACTTAGTTTGCACAATAAAGTCATAATATACAGGGTCCCTCTCCAAGTTGGCGTCTCTGGAGGTTGCCGATGAGTTGGACCTGAACCCTTTTGAGGTATACCCCTATGCAGGGTTAAAATTCATATTAGGGAACAGGAGCATAAAGATACCGTCGCGTACTGGAAGAGTCTCCCTGGCTTGAGACAGTCCCAACTGTCCATTCCAGCCCACTCACGCAAACGTACCCTGGAGCTGCTAAATCTAAGCAGGAGCAGGGTAAGAATCATTTGCGGTCTTCTCACGGGGCACTCGACCCTGAGGTACCACCTGCACAAAATGGGCATTGTCACTGACGCCAGCTGTTACTTTTGCGAAGCTGATGATGAGATATCACAACACATCGTTTGCGAATGCCCTTTCTCATCGTCGGCGTCGCCTAGAATGCCTAGGAGATCTCTTCCCTGATGTGGATGAAATCGTCTCACTCGTCTCACTATAGACAGTTGTGTAACTTTATTGGTAGGATTAAACTTGATCGCCAACCCTAAAGCTACACTAGACCATATGGGCCATAGCACAATAGGCCTCTCCTGGTCGCGGTGCTTGTTAGCCTCTTGGACTCACTGCCCTCCTCTTCTGATCTAATTAAGATCGTAAATAAAAATATAGTCTAGTCAAGATTATGGCAATAATCACGTCAAAATTTAGTAGAAAATTTGAGAATTAGGCAGGTCAAAAAAAATAACGAAGACTCGATAGTTCAGCTAGAATGTAAACTCATTTAACGTTGTTTTGAAAGGGTTCGGATATGCAAAATATAACCTTCAAAATGAACGAATGAATTATCTCGGTTATAGTTCAGCTACAGCTAACATGTGCAGTGCGGTGCCCATGATAGTTATACATTAATTAACCCTACACTAATTTTAGTCATTGTTTTGATCATCTACTTGCTCCCATGAATAATCTGTTAATTTGGAGAGCCGTTAATTTGGAATCGTACTAATTTTGAAATCTGTTAGTTTGGAAAACGGTTAATTCAACAAACTGTTAATTTGGGAATCTGTAAACATTCTTAACAGCTATTTTGGTAATTTGAATATTTGAAATTTTTTTAAATTTGTTAAGCCGTCCAAATAACATACAGTTAATATGGCACGCTGTTAATTTGGTAATCTGTTAATTTAATAAGCTGGTTACTTGGTAGATTGCTAATTTAACGGGCGGTAGATATCAAAACTGTACAACTTATATCGTTCTTTGTAAAACGCCGGCCGGCCGTCCTTAACGGGCCAACCTTATGGTGATTAGTTTTGATGTCTTACAAGCTGTTACGGGTTAGTCCTGGACTACTTCACGAAGTTTTCTCACATATTTCCCGTGAGGTCAGCTACTGCGGCAGTAGTCGGTCGCCTGTTGGATGAGCAGGTGTCCTCACTATTGGGTGCCATAATGGGCTGTCAACGACAACGGGGTACAATTTCGTGGCTCAAAGTTTGCTGGTTTATTTTAGGAGTATGGATGTGTGGCGAAATTGACGGCGTTCTATCACCCCCAAGCAAACCCAGTGGAACGGATAAATCAGTTAGCTTAACGTATGCTACGTTCCAACGTGTCAGAAAATCATAGGACCTGGGATAAGGATACGCACCTATGCATTTGAAGTAACTGGTGTAAGCCCTTACTATATTAATTTTGGTCGCGAAATGGTGATCTGCCGTGAAATTATCGACCGTCCAGTAGTCGATGGCAGGGTATTGGATCCGATCATAAGGCCGGCCGCATCTTGGACGTAGGCAGGGCAACTCGCGCAGCGCACACATGACATTGTTGCTGTACAATAAAATCTGATTTTGACAATTGTTACAACAATGCCATGTGCGCGCTGTGCGAGCTGCCCTGCCTATATCCAAGATGCGGCCGGCCTAAGAGAAGAATCATTTGACGACGCTGCGAAAGGAGGTAGGGGAACGCATGAAGAAAGCCGCGGTTGGAAGCAAGAGTTGTTGTTGTGGTAGAAATGGTCGGAATTTCGGTATGTTACATGCTTACGGTTCGTCGTCATTCCCGGTGTTGAGAGATAGAAAATTAGCTGTTTCCATAGGGCTCTCCCACAGCGATCTGGGAGTCATGTGCGTAGGTGTAGCTGGCCAATGGATGATGTGGTCAACATCATGAGGCGCTCTATTACAAGCAGGATAGATGTTTGAGACGTCCTGGTCAATGCGGCATAAATAGGAATTCAGTTGTAAGCCGGGCTGAAGATGGGCGAGTGTTGATCTCTTTGCTCTCGGAAGCCTTTCCTCTTCCGGAGATATTGATGGTGGTATGGACGAGAGTATTGGATTTGAACCTAAACCCGCGATCGATACCTCCTCCTGATGTATTGCTGCGATGGCTGATCTGTGTGAGTCGCTATCAAAGGTTCCCTTTTGTACCTCTGAACATCTCTTTCTAAGTCCCTCAAGTCACGCCGAACATGTCTTAGCGGCGGCGTCTTGTTCAGGAGGTTGAAGTTTGGGGGCTCCTGTAATGAACGGTTTGGTGGATATCCGAAGATGTCCGCGGGGGCGGAACCTAAGGTAGCATAATGACCGTGAAGGTCGGGTCGTGCCATCTGGCGAAGAAAAAGGCCCCTCAAGCAGCTAAGCAGCCGCCTATGCTTGCTGTAGCTTAGTTTGGGAGACGTAGGTTTGGTTTCCGCCGCTCGTTGCCCTTGTCCTTTACGTAGAATAAAAAATTATATTTTAGGTCTTGGGAAGACAACACAAAAGGGAAGCAAAAATGAAGAATAATAAAAAAAATATGGGGAGATAACCTCGCGCTCTCATTGAGGTCCTGGTGGAGCGGGATCTTCGGCCTCTGGTTTCGTACCACCGACAGATCAGTATTCATCATATGCTGCCTACGATCTGCCGGTGGAAGCTGCACTACCGGTATATGGTTCATTACACTCCCTCCGGTAACAACCCACCAGACATTATTTGGCAAGAAGCTTGTTGTGATTCTTTAAAGGTATCATTTTGGTTTCCTGATGTAGATGGTCCTGAGGTGACATCCGGAGACAACCACTGATAACACGGATAGTGGCATTTTGGTACGGTTAAATGTTTTTCCACTGTGTGTCACAGAGGAACCGCATAGCTGGCCACTGATCTTCGGATTGCTTTATACGTGACCAGTAGAGTTTCTTTGTCGTTGTCCCAGGTGCTAACGGCCAAGGCTTTGAGGACGCTGAACGGGAACCAGTAATCTGATAATCGCTTCAAAATTAACTCAGGATATCACATCTTTTTCGAAAATAAAATTTCTTCCAATCTCGTTCACCGAGATTGCAAGTAAACAACTCTCTGGTTTCAAGCACGCTACTTTCTATCTGGTCCTTTCCTCAATTTTTAACACACACACACAATTTTACCTGACACTCGTGTTCCACATATTACGTACAAAATTCATTAAAATCCTTTTTGATTTCGCCACGGCAAAATCAACAACGCTGTCAAGCCAGCACGACCACACCAATCCGATTCAATAACGTATAGGGTTGTTGTGTCCGTATATAGGGAGCTCTCGGTCGAGGCATTACCTTGGAAGGGTACTTTATTCCGCCCAGACGAATGCAAAGTCCGTAGGAAAATTGTGCAATCGCCGGGGTACAATCCGTACTCGCACGCTCATCCTTTAGCGTACAAACGAACGCTCGCTCTAGTGGCTCAAAACGGATTTTCATCGATATATGGCGAGAGCCATTTTCATCGCAGTCATGCGAATGATGCATCGTCCTTGCTGTTGTGCAACTTAGCTCCGTGCAGTATGCAATTTTCATTTTCTTCTTTCAAGTTGGTTCCCGACGGTGTATATCCTACTATACCCTCATCGTCAGGTGTACGGACGTTGAGGTGTCCGGAATTGGAGAGCTTGCGGCAAGGGAATCGACGAAGGATGGAAGCTCAGAAGAATTACGAAAAAAAGGAAAGAAGACTACAACGCGATGGTGATGGTGCGCTGATTGTTTAAGGATAACGCATCGTAACATTTCGTAAATAAATTGGATTTTCTGCATTGTTGCTGTTAGGCTCCTTGACGCCGCGCGAATGATGGAGCTGCAAAGCATGCCGGATGAAGAATCAATTT
Organism: Chloromyia formosa; assembly: GCA_964017055.1. Classification (NCBI taxonomy): domain Eukaryota; kingdom Metazoa; phylum Arthropoda; class Insecta; order Diptera; family Stratiomyidae; genus Chloromyia; species Chloromyia formosa. The sequence continues at coordinate 28,629,164 of OZ024813.1, read as the reverse complement.
TCAATATCATCCCAGAGATACTTACACGGCTACTAGATTTCCCAGATGAAGGTGGTGCTATCAGGCGGCGAAGGCGATGATTCAACCCGATTCGCCCTGCAACATATTATCACGAACTTGAAGAGGCCACTTGTTTGCCAACCACCCGACATATACACTCGTTCATTCTCCCAACGGAATGACACAACATACGTTAACGTCCCTATCTAAATCGCATATCTAATATACGAAATAAGAGACGAAATTCCCATATCCGGAAGATACATACTCGGTAACGCCAAAAAGAAATGTCTATTAGGCACGCTTCAACTCGGCAGCTCAGTATCATCTTCTCACACGGGACAATCTCATTCCGGGCATCTGTACAACAATCCGGCCATCATACCCCCTTCAGCAGCCTACTTCTGTCTCAGTCTCCTTTTTATTTATTTATCTTTTTTTTTTCTCTCTGAGCAGGACACAACATAACGAGTATGTGTTCCCAGTACTATATTCTGACCAAGGAAAACAAATGTTCGAAATTCTTAGCCCAAGGCAAGGATCATATTTCACTGCACACGCGGTACTGTCTGTGCTCTCTGACAGGAAGGAAGGCTTGTCACAGTACAAATGAGCTCTGGCGACGGCCTACTTGAATTTTGCCAAAACTTCACTTAAATGTGCTCGCGTGGGATAAAGACGGAAAGGATCGTCGTCGACGTCGCTGGTCGCGTCAGGGATGAACGGATGGATGGGCTTTTTTCCCCGTATACGACCCAAAATAAACCACTAAATCGCTCCCGGATCTTGTGTACACCATTATCCCGGGTCCCGATGCTGAATTTTCCGGAGACCATGAAACACCTAGATAATGGGTTGGCGACTCTGTTGAGTAGGTGAGGGGGTGGGGATGAAGGACCTTTTTCAATTGTATCACCCCACGGTCGGGTGTCATTGAAATACACACAACCCCGGGAGAGAAGATGTCCACTTGGTAAAATGTCACATCATAGGATATTGGGCGGAAACATGGCACTTGTTGCCTGTTGGCTAAAGAGTCCTTGTGTGTCACATCGGGGGTATGATAATGGGATGTACGGTTGAAGTGTTACAGCACTTGTGAAATGTATATTCCCTTATGGTATTTTTTCTTTTATTTTTTTTTTGAATTTTTGATGTGGTTAATTGCAGGAGCGGTGAATGTCCTTGTTAGGATTATTTCTGTATTTTTTGTTTTTATCCGACCGTTTTACAGATAATCACGAGCGTTTGAAATTAGGAGCAGGGCTGAGAAAACCAACAATGAAATGCTCAAAAACAACGAGGGCATCCAGCTGTGCTTTTTTTTATCGTACAGACTTCAAATTCTATGATAAATGTCATACCCTAATGATCCAGTTTTGACGAACTGGATCTTTAATCACTGATCTGGTAAATTATAGGGACCAAGAGGGATGGTAAAACTATGTGTATCCGTAGGTTAGGTTAGGTAAGAGGGTTGTCGCTAGCGCATTAGGCCTAATTGGAGCTGCCAGGTGGCCACTCCGCTAAATTGAATCAGCTGATTCAACGCGGCGGCACCGACCGCCTCTGCTAGCTCTTGCAAGCTGTAAGAACCTAAGATGTTGAGGCGTTTCCAATTTAGGGCTGGACACTTTCACAAAGTATGTTCAATAGTGTCCTCTTCCATCTGGCATCTTCTGCATACATTGCAGGAGGTCAATCCCAATCTTCTCGTGTGAGATGCGGTAGGGCAGTTTTCTGTGAGTAGACCTACCGTCGCTCTCAGCCTATTTCTTTTGAGTTTGAAATTTTGACAGCTAGAACTGTTTACTTTTGCAAATTCAAATGAAAACAATGAAAGTGGCCATAAAGAACAGAGTTCCTGGAAATTCATTCGATAGAAGAGAATTTGCAACAAACTCATCTGCAAATGAATATGCTGCGAGACCGTACTAATACAAAAAAAGATTTGCAAACGGTAGAGTTCTGCCAAGAAAATCAGCAGATTTTGCCATATTGTGGTCTGAGATAAGTTCCACACTACTTGGTACTTTGTGTGAGACGTATGAGAAAACGAAAATCAGGCTGTTTATAGTTTCGATTAATTTCTGTCCAGTTAACAAAGAGTTTAATCAGACATTGAGATAACGGGCCTAAGTAGCCGGTTTATTTTAACCAAACAAAGACAAAGACTGGTCGTAGACACCCTTCAATGATCTTTAGAAAAATCTCAAATTAAAATTTTGATTTTTTATAATATTGGTTCTGAAACGGATAAACATTAACAACTTTAAATTGATTGCTGTGATTCACTTTCAAGGCTACTTTTCTGATTTTTTCCATCTTTTTTAGAGTTGCTTGGAGCATTCGACGTATTCTGTTCATGTCTAAATATCCTGTTTGGGCGTAAACACGAATTTATGGACATTCTAAACACTTTGTTTTGTTCGTCGTGGGTTTTCTCTTAGACTGTATCTTTATCTTTAATTTATCGGGAATTTTAGACAAAACTGAGATTAAATTTATCGTACAAATAAGTTACTTTGATGGCTATTTTTAGATGTGCTGAGCTGCGACTTACTAGTTTGCTAGTTGAAATATATACAAATGGAGACGGTGGTGATAATTGTACAACACAACCGGTGGTGTATCACTTAGAGACGAGAGTTGATGATATCATCGATGCAATCTTGAATTAATTGATTAATTCTTTTTTATTGCTTTTGTTTTGTTTACATCAATACTGGAAGATTGATGTTCTGGAGAGAGTCGTGAGTGTAGTATTTGCTCGGCAGTGTCACTTTTCCAATTCCAATACACTAGAACGGGGTCGCCTGTTAGCCTTCACCTACTTGCAAGCATGTGAAAAATGGGAAACAAAACAAAAAATTCCTTGATTGCGTCAAGCCGAGCTGGAAGCTCTGCGCCGACCTTAAAGATGGTAACTGCGATAAGGCTCGCATATATGCTAGTGTAAAAGCAAAACAGGGCCAAACTGAAAGCGGATTCTGAAGCGGGCGTCTGTCAGAGACCAGCGTACATCTCTCACATTTACAATTATCTCGCATCAACAATCTCAGTTTGCGGCTCATATTCAACTAACTGTAACATATAAAATTAAAGGGCGAGTCTACTTACGCGCGTACACGACTCCGATACTGCTTGAATCATCTACATATCTGAAAAGATTATTTTTCAACTAGAGGAGAAAATGCGCTAAACTAGTCCACAACAAACTACTACAGGCGAACTACGTAAAGCTTCATGCTAACTGAATTACGTAAACATTCAAATCCATCGCAGGCGCAATGACCTCGCTAGGCCGGTAATATAACACATGCAATAACGGCATATAACCCACTAAGCACCATTTACATGCACAATCACTAATTCATCATAAAATCCCAGTGATAACTCGCCTTTTAAACCTGCAACAGGAGCAATCTCAGTTCGCCAAACAAACAACAGTGAAACCGATACAAAAACATAAGCACAACACTAAGCTCAGTGTGTTGAGGCGTCAGTCTCATGTCTGACTACGGTCGTTGCGGGTTCAAGTCCCGTCCACGGCGTTCGGATGTTTGTATTGTCTTCTCTCTGTGGTGCGGGTTGAAATAATAAGCCACAACATCTCCCGACTTGTCGCAGGTAGGCGGCTAAATGGGAGCAGGAGGTGCATGCTGGCAACGTGCATCGTCCGAAACTGGCTTATGCCAACGAAACGTCAACTAAGCCAAGCGTTATGCCCTACTAACGGTTAAGGCAAATGAGAAAGCGTTAAATGCTGAGTCAACAGTTTAAGAAAAGGCTGTCTACTTGGTATCGGAACTTATGAGTTCCAAGTCTTGGTTCAAACCAAATGCATAGCCATAAGGAACACCGTGAGAACTCGCGGCCCACGCTGGACGCCAATTTATACAACTGCAGGTCTGCCTGCCTTTGTGCGAACTCGAGTTGGTGGGAAATTATTGGTTCGAAGTCTGCCAACTTAAAGGAGCAGATTTTACAACATTCATGGTAATTTGATCGAAATTGGAGGTTTGATTGGCATATAGCAGAGTATGCAGGGGCACTCCACTAGTCTGTGGTGTACTCTCACCCCTTCTGTGGAACATCACGACTCAATGGTCTACGATTAGATAGAAAGCTTGAATGGGAATCGAATATTTAAGAGCGAAAGCTACCATAGTATTCTGCTGCTGTACCAATAGCCATCCATTCGTAAAACACGGCGTCTGCCACCTGAGGTTTGGTATTGGCTTCGTGTGTCGGTCTTACGTCTGCTAACATTGTACCGGATGGAGATGTGGTGGCTTTCTCTACGAATCGATAAAAATCTCTATCATCTAGGGAACAAATGGAGGTAAATTCAGCTATTGAGATTCCATTAGGGGCGACCGGTAGCGCAGTATGTTGAGGCATCAGTCTCATGTTTGACTACCGGCGTTCCGGGTTCGGATCCCGTCCACGACGACGTTCGTAGCCATGGATGTGAGGGGAGGTGCATACTGGCAACTGCATTCTCCGAAATCAGTTCATGCCGACGAAACGTCGACTGGGTCACATGACCAGTTGACGCGCTATGCCCCACAAGGGGTTAGGGCAATTGAGAGAGAGAGACTACCGTGCTGGTTCGAGGAGAACTATGAAAGTCTGATCCCACAACGAAGCCTGTGGTCATTGGGTGAACCTTTACTATCAAACTCATAATATATAGGTACAAGGACGGTTCTAAAACCACAAGTAGTGTGGGCGCCCCGGTGTCCATTCGGTGGGACTTAATCTCAATTTTTCTTTTCGGCTCCCGGACCACTGTAGCTTATTTCAGGAAATTCTTTCCGATAAAAGAGGCCGTGATATGGCTGAGACATAGCCATGAAAGGTGTCATAATTTTCACAGGGCTTTTGCACGTCCAAAACTATCATTGAGTGCCGAATATACCTTATAGTTGAGGAACTAGCGACGGATTCCGGTACGGTATAAAGGTCTGCATTGCTAGACACGGCCGTGCAACGATTGCTTGCGATTAGCGGCCAAGCGACCAGCACGGATAACTATTTATGTGTATTTTAGATGGAGCCGTTTTGCTACAAGCCACTGCGACTAGCAACGGTATCGCACGATAGCAAGCTATAAGCGATCACAAGGCAATACCGATTTTGGGTATGCGATGTAGTGTAATGGCGCGAGGATGATTGCGTACGGCGTCTGTGGTGTGGTGTGGTATGGCTGTGCAGTGTAGGATTTTTGTATGTTCATGAGGCGAATGTTGTCTAACCAAAATGGCAACCCTGTTTTCCTGTGGAAATACTTGTCCGATCCACCTGGCTCAAAATACAAAGTAATTTTGGGTCGCTGATTCTGAATCTGAATCCAAAAAAAATGCTGTTGCTCACCCTAAAATTGCAAATCTCTTTTCATAGGAAATTCTCGTCTAATCTGGCTGGCTTAAATTACAAGATCATTTTGGGTAGCTAATTCTGAATCTGAAGTAAAAGTTTTTTTTAGGGTGACCCACCTCTAAATGGCAACCCTGTTTTCATGGGAAATACTTCGTTGCAACCAAGACAGTTTTTTCAGACCAAGGGACTTGAAAAGCTATCAACAGTAGTTTAGTGCGTTCGCCTTACAATAAATCGCAAAAGCCACCGTGCTCCACAAAACCATCTCCAAGCGATCATCATAAAGCTGTAGCCGCTAATCCGATCGTCGTCTGCCATCGGTGCACAGCCGCGTCTAGCAATCCAGCCCTTAAGTAATAAGGCTAGAACTTTCGCCATCGGTTCTTTGTTATGCAAAAATAAGAGGATGAGAAGTCTGGCAAGCCTAAGAAGATGGGTGTGGTGGGTATAGAGGACAAGAGTTCGGAAAAAAACGCTAAAATTATAACGTAAATTTTTTTTTGTTTCTTTTTTTTTTGGTTTTGTTGATAATATTTTGAAAACGGTTAATCATAGCGAAAAAAGCTCTTAGACCAGATTAGTGATCACAGCAAAATTTCCTAAAAATGCTATGATAATTTTTTTCGTATTTGAATCTGTTTTTGAGGTAACCTTCGAGATAACCTTCAACAAAAACTCTGAAAACAATGAAAAAATAACTTTTTTTTAAATTATTGATAACGGTTAACTGTATCGAAAAATGTTTTAAAATAAAAGTAAAAATCAAAATGAAATAAGGTTTTCTATGGAAGATAGATAAGATAGTCTAAGGAACGTCTTGTTTGTTTGTAATGAGCGGGCTAATGAGCAAGTCAAGTTGGCCTCAGGCACACTTTTTCATGGACCAGAGCCGTTCTGTGGGTTTCCCCTATTTTCTTTTCAATTTGCCCTAGTTCCATGTGGCCCAGTTGACGTTCCGTCGGCATAAACTGGTTTCGGAGCATGCAGTTGCCAGCATGCATCTCCTGCACATCCATGGCCACGAACGTCGTCGTGGACGGGGTTCGAACCCGAAACGCCGGTAGTCAAACTTGAGACTGATGCCTCAACACACTGCACTACCGGTCGCAACGCAACATAAATAAATGTATCAGAGTATGAGAGAGAACCGATGCCCCAGCACATTGGCACGGTCTTCCGGGCCTGGGAAGACAGGCAAAGCTGTTTATTTCCGAACACTCATATAAACATGCTGCGACATTACTCAGTATGAGGAGATTTAACGTCAGAAATATTTGCGAACTTCTGTCGGATCACTCATACTTGAGATATCATTTTGCAGCGATGTGTTTGGTTTCAGATTCTACCTGTCATTTCTGCCCAGAAGATGACGTGACTACGCAGCATATTCCCCGCGAGTGTGAGGCCCTCGCTCGCTTCCGCATAGACTGTTTTGGGTGTGCTTTTCTACAAGCAGATGAAGTTTCTGTACTCTCACTCATGGATTTAAGTGGCTTCATTAGTAGGATCAAGCTTGATCGGCCGGCCCAGTCCTGTAAACAGACATAGGCTTATTGTAAAATAAACCATTATGTCGCAGTGCTAGTGGGATAGCCCACGGTTCATCTCTCTTAACCTTAACATCTTATTTGTATCTATCCTAAATTCTCAAATACATTAGTACCGGAAGAAGCGAAGAACAGCACTCAACTGCATTCGCTTCAAAATCGTGCCATACTCGTATATCCAAAGTTCAAGGAACACACAAAAATTGGCATTTAAATCCACCATAAATTGGTGCCAATTTGGTAATTTATCACATTTAAAAAAAAAACTTCTCGGTCGATTAGAACCATTTTAGATAACAGCTGACATTAAGATATCGTTACTTATTTAAATTAACATTCCAATGTGCCGATGATGGTGTCATTTATCTACTATAGAATTATTTATTTTCACTTAGGTCGTATTTCGTATCGCTTCCACGTTCCCGCGCCCATGCCGGATTGCTCGCTCATGTAGTGACAACCTACATACGTAACCTTGGTATCTAGAATCTAGTAGATAGATAAGATAGTCAGATAAAAAGTATGTAATATTATTTCAAAGTGTGGCTCTTTATTAACCATTTTTCGCAGTCACTGCTCTTCGTGGATATTGTCCTTCAAGGATTGATACAATCCCATATAACGATCATGGAATATCCTCATCCTTTGGTAAGCTAGCTTGCAGTAAACCTGGTAATTATGACTCCTCCCCAGTAAAAAAAAACTTACAAACCTTATAAATATAAACAACAATTAGGGGCGAGAGTGTTAAATGCTTTATAGCAAATTCTTATCCAAACATCAATAGATAAGAAATGTTTGGATAAGAATTTGCCATAAAGCATTTAACACCCTCGCCCCCAAATTGTTGTGTATATTTTTAGAATTTGTAAGTTTTTTTTTGGACTGGGGAGGAATCATAATTACCAGGTTTGCTGCAGGCTAGCTTACGAAAGGATGAGGATATTCAATGAACGTGATATGGGATTGTATCAACCCTTGAAGCGCAGTGACTGACAAAAACTGGTTAATAAAGAGCCACGTTTTGAAGTGGATAATTTCATTGGAAACTACGTACATGTTCATCCCTTAAGGTCTTTGAACGTCTTAGTAAGAGGTTACGTGTCAGCACAGTAAGAAGTGTGTATGTGTCCACCATTTGTGCTGAATTATGATCAATAGATGATTTCTTTGGAAACTTTGTACATCCTTCAAGCTCTTTGAACGACACTTTTTGAAAAACTCACTGAAAAGAGTCATTCTGCCCATTATTAGGACATAAATTCAGCCTGTTTCATCTTTCTCATCTGTTTTGAATTCCATGATAAACTTCAAAGACTCATAAAGTATGTTAGGTTAATGTTCTATTCTTTCGATACATTACTCGTACGAGTAACAGCTACTGACTCAAATCAAAAGTCAGGTTAGTTAAGCGATCACTTCTCAAGATTAACTGATTTCTGTAAGCCGTTCTGGATCAATATAGGCTTAATGGAATATTTCATCTCTTAGGCCCTTTGCGGATTACTCGGCTCGCCCTCTACTTGAACTCGATATGACTTCGAATTGCTCTAGGTGTCCAAGAAAGGAAGTCCATGGTTTCAACTTGTTTTCAGTAAAATCGTGCAACATGGATTTTTAGCGTACCGAGGATGAATTGCGCAAAAGAATTTGTAATGATGTTATTTAGGGATGTTTGTTCAGAGAAGCTAAATGAAATGCAACCAAGAACAACACTGTTTACGCGACACCGAATTTTGCGTTTTTTTTAAAACGTTCTTTAGTTTGATCCCCAGGGGTCTCGGAGGTTAAAATGATAGGAAAATTATTGTCGGTCCCGGAGGACGTTCTCAAAAAACCAAATCCATTAAATAAAAAAACACCCGAGATATATCCGTTTGAATATCGTTATTTTTTCAATTTTTCTTGTTCTTGTCGTTCTTTGACAGGACTACAGCTTCACAGAGAGCACTCCGAAAGCACTCCGAGAGCTGATTTTTTGCAGACGTCTTTGTTTTGTTCCGAAGGCATGCATAGGCTATAATTTGTTTCAAAAGAACAAAAAAATGAAAAACGTGTGTCGAAACCAAGTGTGACGCACTGGGTGTGGCTAGGCCGATTCTAACGTACGGAATTCTGGTCTGGTGGACAGGCACCAACACCAATAAATAAAATGTCGAAAGGATCTAGAGACCAGGATGCCTTGGTATCACTGGAGCAATGAGACCCACGTCTACGAACTGCCTAAACATTCTCTTATATCTATCCCCAATTGATCTCTTTCTAGTAAAAGTATTTTAGCATCCAATTGTGTCATGAGATTCAGGGAAACAGGACAATTTAGAAATAAGAGCGTATGGCTATCAAAGTATTAAACTACCAGCCGAGACTACTGACTACATAAGACAAATAGAAACTTCTCAATAATGATACCGGACTAAGATTTATACGCAAAGGGTGAACAAAACCATGGAAATCTCTAAATCTCTACACTTATGGCTCAAAGATACTCAATTGCCCTAACCCCTTGAGGGGCATAGCGCGTCAACTGTTCCATGTGGCCCAGTTGACGTTTCGTTGGCATAAATTGGTTTCAGAGAATGCAGTTGCCAGCATGCACCTCCTGCACATCCATGGCCACGAACGTCGTCGTGGACGGGATTCGAACCCGAAACGCCGGTAGTCAAACATGAGACTGATTCCTCAACACATTGCGCTGCCGGTCGCCTGATGAGTGTAGCATTTTCCAGGTGCAGATGTTTAGAGGTAGTGTAATGGATGGAAGATGTCCGTGGGGACGGAGCCTAAGGTAGCATAATGACCTTGAACGTCGGGCCATACAATCTGGCGAAGAGGAAGGCCCCCCAACGAGCTAAGCAGCGGCTTATGCTTGCTGTTGTTCAGTTCGGGAGACGTGGCGGGGTTTTCGCCGCTCGTTGCCCCTGTTCTTTGCGTATTACTGAATATTCATAAGCCTGGGGAAGACAATACATGGGATGAAAAAATGACGAAAAATGAAAAAATGGGGCGATAAGGATGGAATGGTCGGCAGACGGTTTAGATGCCCTCGCATCGGGGTCCGGGTGTAATGGGACCCTCGGCCTCTGGTTTTGTACCACCGATCTGCCAGTGGAAGCAGCACTACCAGACCAGAATATGGTTCATTACAGTAGTCTCGACAACACTTAAAAAAGGCAAGAAGAAGAAGCGCTACAATCCATTTCCATCAGGTCTATGGCAGTGCTTAACTGCCTTACACCTCTTAGGATGCTAGGTACTATTGTACAAGGAACGTAGAACTCCGAAGGGTACTAGGCCACATTGGAAATATAGGAAATTAAATTGCGGGTGGTCTAGAAAAGTTAGGTGCAGCTCTTCATCACGCGGCAACTGAAATGGTTCCTGTACCAATACAAACACTAAACATGAAATGGACTGTAAGATGATGCAACTGGCTAACACTCACTAAAATAGCGCCACCAACTCCAAAATAACTAGAAAACTCTGGGACTCTTATAACCTAGAGAAAATCCATGCACTCTTCCTGCTTCCAAGAGGAAAATGTGCAATGTAAGTTGGCTTACTGACTGGACATTGTCCGATAGGGCAGCATACGCATAGATTGGATTTAACCACAAGTAATGGCTGCAGGAATTGTAAGCTACCAAATACTAAGGAGACCTTAGAACACCTCCTGTGTGCCCAGCACTCGCCAGACGAAGACAAAAATGTCTAAGGGTTTACCTCTTTCACAATTTGAAACCAGTTGCAGCTTTTAACATTCGCAGATGTACCGATAACTCTTGAACTCAATAAAGACCCGGCAGTAACGATCAACACCAATACTTAATAGACACCGTAGAAATGTGGCGTCGCTATCCAAGCGGTTTATGCGGGCCGTAAGGGCGCCACCTAACCTAACCTATGCATTCTTTGTATGAAACAAGTGGATTGGTTTTCGCCGTGAAGGGGACAATCGTTGCGGCGATGATGATTTAATTAATATTGATGGTAAGGGGATGATGACTACATGGTACAGTGGTACAGTGCTGGAAAAAAAGTTGCTCAAACTATTTTATTCCTTTTTTTCGCAAAAAATCTTCAAAGTAGTTAGAGTTACGGTATTTTATTGGCTCAGGTTATAACAAATTATGTGTATCCTGTCTAGAAATAGCGAAAAGTTTTGAAAGAAGTTCAATTATTTGGTGATAATAGCGTAATAAGCAGGAAAGTGCAGTTTGGGTGAAAAAATTTGGGGAAAATTAGTGCGAAAAACAAATGCAGAATTTTGGATTTGGCGCAAGACAATCGAACTATTTGCGAAAGAAGTGAAAGACTGGATGTTCCTCAGTGTAATGTACAATGATACTCGAAGAAGTTTCGGGCAATGGGCCCCACCGAGAGTAAGAAAGGCTTTAAACAATCAGGAAAAGCTAACCCCTTTGTAGATCGCTTCTTATCGTTACAAAGCCATCCGAACTGATTCAAAACTTAATCTGACTTTAGAGACGACCTAGTTCTAGAAACGTGTTGCAAATTTCATCAAATTTGTTGAGAAAAAAGCTTGTAAAAGCTGGCTTACGTGCGGTGGAACCAGACCATAAGCCAGACTTTCCGTTAAAAAATCAGGCTAAAATGTTTGAAATGGGCCCAGGAGCATGTGATACGAACTCAAAAGATTTGGAACATTGCCTTCTTGTTTTGTGTATCCTATTTAAGCAACATGTTGATGACTGAGGAATCTGCGTGCGGCAGAAACCTCGAGAAAGCTTAGCGGCGAATGCCTTCAAAGATTTCCTCCAAAATTTGAAGGGTTTAAGATGTGGGGATTTTTCTCCGGTCACGAAGGTGGTTGAATATGCTTTCCCAGCTCAAAAGTGGCAGCAGCAGTTTACTTACAAATATTGGAAAACGAATTGGAGCCTTGTGCGTTCGGCATTCACTGCCATTGGCTTTCCTCATATTTTCCGCCGGACAGAAAATGTTCCGCCGCTAACATGTTGCTTGAATTTCAACTATCCCGGAATTATTCCAGTATTCTTCATCTTCCAAATCCATATGACACGCTCCTGAGCCCAGTTCAAACGTTTTAGCCTAATGTTTTAGCGGAAAGTTTAGGTTACCGACTAGCTTAGCTTGAGATTTGCATACCCGTTGCTAAAATAAGATCGCTCCTAAGGCCAGATGATGTTTTGTGTCAGTTTGGATGGCTTCGTTACGGTAAGAATAGGATCAACTGGGGTCGTTTTTTTCTCTTGATCGTCCAAAGCCTTTCATCCGCTCGGTGGCGCCCATTTCCAGGAACTTCTTCGAGTACCATTTTACAATACACTACGCAGCATCCATTCTTTCACTTATTTTACAAATATTTCGATTTTCTCGCGCCAAAATTAAAATATTGCTTTTCTTTCGGCACTTTTTCCTATTTTTTCACCCAAACTTCACTTTTCTGCTTATTACGATATTTTCACCAAATGAGTGAACATCTTTCAAAACTTTCCACTATTTCTAGACAGAATACACATATACGTACTTTGCTATAACCTGAGCCAATAAAACAGCATAACTATAACTACTTCGAAGAATTTTTACGAAAAAGGGAATAAAATAGTTTGCGCAACTTATTTTTTCAAGATCGATATTGAGTTGCACTTTACCGAGAATATGACGAAAAATAGTTGTTGCAGAGAATGAGTACCAGGACCAGCAGAGGATGAGTAGAGATCTGATCGAGTAGTGAGTGAGAGGGTCTTATGAAACATTGTAGGGAACATCAGTAGCTTCCCAGTTTCCATTTCCATCATTTTTCGTCAGAGCGAATCTTTTTTTGAAGGCCAAATCGCTTGCTAAATCGCTGTTTTCAGTATTCAGGAATAGACCGTGCAAAACCTGACACTGACTAAAGAGTGTCATATGGAAATTACTGCGTCATACAAACATAAAAATTTCCTACTATCAGTAACAGTCACTTTATGTAACCATACGTGACTAATTCAGTTAATTATAGCCATCGTTCATGAACAGTCAATTTATGTAAAGAGAAAACACTAAAACTAGACATTTTTCTTAGCCATGACTTCAATTTATACGAAACTTTGTTAAAAACTTGGTCCGCGACGTGACGTAAGTGCTGTAATGTAGGTGCTTCAAAATATATTCCTTCATATATTACAGAGTATCCGTAGTACGAGTATTATTCTAGTCTGGCTCTAGATACCCGTACATACGTCAGTGGTAAGTATGTCGCTATACTTATATTTTCCTTCTTCGCTATACCCGTATGAGGAGTGTATACTATCTGAGTACAGCTGCATGTTCATGAACTGTAACTATATTAAAGCTCGTGCTTGACAGTCATTAAAAGTGGTAATTCACGGTAAATATAGAAAATTCCTAACAACAACAGCAGCAGCCATGGAAAATACGAAGAAAAGAACGTCGACGACTACAAAAACCAAAGGTAAACATTGGAATAGCGCATTTTCTAGCCATAAAGCTTAAATATACACAAAATACTGAGCAATATGTTGTGATATCACTGTTGAAGCTCCACATGTAGTATATGCCATGGTTTTGTTGTTGTTGATATCGTTCTGTTGCTTTCGTCGAGTGTCATCATCAGAGAGAAAAAGACAGAAAAAACCAAAGCAACTCGAGTTTGCACAAAGCTTAGGATGACTAAGTGCAGCGAGCGTTGTTATCAAGGGTAGAGTGATGAGATTTATTCCAGCTCAATCGTCCCTTCCCATTGGTGGTCATAGGCGACTATGAGCTATAGTACAATATATCTAGAAAATCAGATGCATCTGTCTGTACACATACATACAACTTTTTCAAGTTCATCTTTCATGGAACCCTATTACACCTTTTAAACCCTATCCCTAGTTTTACGGATTCAGATTTTCCGTGGAATTTTTCATCTTCAGAACTAGGTTAGGTTAGGTTAGATGGGCTGACTTGAATCAATAAACAGGAAGGTTCAAAACACACATAGACCACCACTGGGTACGTTGTGACACCCTAAGTACAGTATCCCGAATCTAACTCAATCGTCAAACTAAGCCACAGCTGACAATGAACGCACTTAAGCCGATAGACATTGATATCCTTTAAATCATCTAATAAAAAAGTAAGATGTCTTTCCTGCGCCTTGGTAAGGCGGGGTAAGCACATTAGTTTTCACAGCCCCTACAGTAATCATTGTGTGGGAGGCGAAGTCTTCTGGCATATTCCGCCATAGAGCAGTGTCCAGAGATAAGTCCCACTACGTTTCATAATGCTTCAAAACTAAGTCCGCCATATTTGATCCGGAAGACCTGTACAGTCCGAAATGTACAGTTGCCTTTTAGATTTCCGAACCAAAAGATGCCAAAAAGGGATTGTACAGTTGCACTGTTCAGTTCAGTTCAATCAAAAATGAATCTGGAAAGCTGAACAGCATTTGGTTCTCGCAAGAGGAATACCATTGAGATTGAAGTTCGTTAGGGGGATTAACCTGGGCGTTACCTTAAATCCAACCTGTGAAATGGAGAAAACAAAGTATCTCCCCTATTCCATTGCCGGCGTTCTCAGTGTCTCCTTCTCCGCCCTATTCTTACAGCTACGACAGAATTTATTGTAGGGGATGCCAAGTCTGGTTGCGTGCTCCCCCACTGGCCAGTATCGTGCCAGATTATATCTCGACGTCACATCGTCCTCACACCATTCCGTTCTAGTGGGACAGCCAGTGGCGAAGTGTTTCTGGTGTTCAGTTTCGGCGACGATATATTCCGTTGGAAGCATGTCCTGTACCTCACTCGAAAGGGACAACAGTTTTTTGCTGTGTCCATATGGTTTCTCTGTCCAGTTATCAGACTCCCTGAGTCGGACCGCGCTAGAAGCTACGTTGAAGCTAGTTTGTAGGTAAAGGGGGAGTAAGCGTAAGAGAGCATTTAGTGCCTCTGTTGGACATGACCGTATAGCACCCGTTACTCGGATGCATGCAGTCCTTTGTATCTTGCTCAGCATGTCAATGTTATATTTCCTGCGCAGCGCTGGCCATCAGAGCCGTGCTCGGTTGAAGTCCCCAATTCCTGCCACTGGTTCTCCAGCAATCATAGAGGCATAGGCTGTCATAATGCGGTTTTTGACGTTCAGTTTCCATGAGAGCTTCGAGTTGAGAATGACTCCCAGGCACATCACATTAGTCGATAGAGTCAGTCAGTGTCCATTTACAATAGTACTGGGAGCACAAACTCCTAAATTTTTGTTTTTGTGGTAAAAAGAACCTGCTCGGTTTTCTCTGGGTTCACACTGAGGCCGCACTCTGCTGCCCAAGTGCTGACCATCTTCAGGACGCCACTCATGATGTCACTCATTACGGGTACAAACTTTCCTGAAATCAGGATTATAATGTCATCTGCGTACGCGACAATCTTAGCTCCAGAGTTCTCCAATCTTCTGAGGAGGCCGTCCATTGCTAAAATTCACAAAAGAAGGAAAATTACCCCACCTTGCGGACTGAATTACATATTCTTGTTTTCAGCATGGTTATTACCCAACTACTGAAATATGTTTCCACTCCCAACTTTTTTTTACTGTACAGTTGGACTGTCCAGTTGCAGATCGTGCATGGCGTCAACGTCAAGTGTTCAGTTTGACTGATATCACACAAAGTAGCTTAATGGTTCGGTATGGTTCTATCTTTGTGTGAAAACATACGAACTTCAAAATTCAGTCAGGCCTCTACAGTATTTCCGGTGAGGATTTGTAGACTGTACAGTTGGACTGTATAGTATTTCCAGAAGAAAATTTCGGACTATACAGTATTTACGGAGATAATTTCCGAAACATGTGTGGGCAAAGGGCTTTTTCGGATAGTCCAAGGACTGTACAATTTTTCCGGAGAGGATTTCTGGATCGGATATGGCCACCTGAACCCTTCTAGCACCAGCCTTTATTTTAAAAATATTGGAATTTGACCAGAAAGTTGACGTAAGCGTTTCAATTTCGAATCAATTTCGATCTACGGATCCGACTATCTGTCGACATCTATCTTGATTCATCCAGGATGTTGAAGTACTATTTTTGAGGATTATAATTGCACATAGATGGTGATGAAAATATTTTCTTTGCGGTCCCCATAGAGGAAGTTTTAAATTCAGAACTTGTCACAAATTTCACTTCGGAGTCAAGTTAGTATGATGATCAATGAGGTGCGCAAGACAGCTGATTTTTTTTACCGTAATATCGTTTTTTTTCATGATAGTTCCAAAAGCAAATTATTAAACAAGTGAAACAGTTTTTTTTTTAAGTTCAGAGGGTCAGAGGAGAAGCCAACGGCCCTATCCAACTTAAATGGGTCTTGGCATGGTTTGTGGCTTCTAACTTTTCTTCCTACAAGGATTCTGCTGTATTGGATTCAAATATAAGATTGGGTCCGCGGTATTTTAGCCGTGAATGATCTGAGAAAACTTGGGCTATCTATAAATATCAACTAGAGTTCCTCAAAAATCACGCCCAAGAAGGTGCTATTGCTCTGACCAAAGGACTCAAAATGCATTTGTCAGGGATAGGGGTTCCTGGATCCTTGAGAAATAATAATGCGGCAACCTTTTAGTTTCCAGGGCCCCGGCTCGGGAAATCACTTTTCACTCGAATTTTTGTCACTTTTCACTCGCGTCGCTCTAAAAGTCAAGAATTTGCAAACAATTTTTTTTTTTTAATTTTTGGTTTAAATTCAATTTTTTTTAATATTTTTTTTTTTCATAATTTATACTGAATGTTTGGAATATTGGAGGCATGGAAAATTTAAATATTTTCAGATCCTCTTGCGTGGGCTCCGCTCGCTCCGCGCTTAAGGGATCGTGACCCTCAGTATCGCACAAACATGAACGCTCACTTCGCTCGCTTTGCGTGCAACAGCGTTTGATCAGTTTTACTATAAACATACCAAATATTCAGTATAAATCATTAGAACAAAAAAATAAGGAAAAATAAAAATTAAGATTAAAAATAAAAAAAAAATTAAAAAATATTAAAAATTAAAAATAAAAACAATTCTGTAAATTTGCGAGTCTTAGGGTGACGCGAGCGATAAATGACAAAAAATCCGAGTGAAAAGTGATTTTTTCACCCCGGGCCCCGGAAACTAAAAATATCCCGGAAAAAGGTCTAGCCTCGATAAGCCATAGTAATGTAAGTGATGTTCACGCGTTCATGTCCCTGGAGGTATCAAGGCAATTAACAACAACAAAATATCCAACTGTAAGTGGCATTCATTTTTGCTAGTATGTTTTTTCCAAAACCACATGCGGTTTTAAGGAGTTTTTAGTCGTTATTCCCGTCCAACTGTGATAAGGTCTGCTATAAAACCTGCCATAAAACCTCCCATAAGTCTTTCCAAAAGGCCAGCTATCAAATCTGTTGTAAGGCTTGTCATCAAACCTGCCATAAGGACTGCTATCAAATTCGACATAAGGCCTGCCATAACTCCTGCCATCAGGCCTGCTATAAAACATGCCACAAGGCCACCAAACCTGCCAAAAGAACTGCCATCAAACCTGCCATAAGGCCTGCTACCAGACCATAGTAGGATTAATGGCAGAATTGACGGCAGACCTGATGGCAGTATGATAACAGGCATGATGACTGGTTTGACGAATTGATAGCAGGCCTGATGACAGGCGTGATGGCAGGCCTGATGGCGGGTATGCTAACTCGACTGACACAACGCCTGTAAACCCCTTTAAGCAGAATAATTTATTTACCATGCCTTCCGCCTGAGCAATCGTCGTGTCGTCGGTAGCAATTAAGTCAGTGGCCTTTTTATCTTATTCCATTTTCAAGTGTCCCTTTTTTCAAGTAGATATATCCGACATGAAATCATCTTTCATTTTAAGTAATTGTATTGCAAACGGGTTGCTGCCCGCATGATTATAATTGTGACATCGATAAAATGACATCACTCCTGTGCGTTGGGTTTCACTCGTTTAGCACAACATTCCTAAATGGAAGAATCAATAAAAAAAAGTACACGAATAATATCTCCATCTCCACAAATTGTCCGATACTCGTCAACTGCTGGAAATACAAGTATCTTTTTCTTACTTTTTTGTTTGTCAGTGCGATTAACATTGAAGCTGCTTTTTCATGGTTTTCATGGGACAGTTAGTCCAGTCGGCGGATTTTTAAGCCGTGACGGATTAGTGATGTTCAAAGAATCTTTCTCTGAAAAAGCTGACAATTTGTCGCAAACTGTTTTGTAAATTGGATGTCAAGACTAGTAGGCTATGATGCCGGTAGACACGACAGACAGGCTTAACAATATTTTCTAAAACACTCTTCTAATCACAGACAAGCTGTTTGTGAAGTACGGGGATTAAGTTGGCTCACAGTGTTCTATCATTAGACGATTTACTTCGCCATTTTCGCAGCATTAAAGGATGCTGTCAAGGAGCCAGTCATCATCAGTCGATTAGATATCACAAGAAGACCCAAGACCATTCACAAGTTACTTGATCAACAACTCAGAGATACACGAAACAAACGAAGAGTAGGGTCATACTACGGCAAAATGTGTCCACGGCTACTTGACTGGTATGGATCTGCACTAGACTTGTCGTGTAGTTTCCATTCCACTGCTTCATCGGAAATAAATGGGCAATTGCTTCAAATTACGGACAGTTTATTTCCATTAAAGCTAATTGGCAGAATGACGCATACAACAATCAGTAGTCGCCTGGTGTCTCTTGGGGGAGCAGGCGACCGACGACGGTTCATGTCGGTCACATCCACCGACAGTCTTCGAAGACTCCGGGATGATTGTTGGGAGTTCGGTAATATCTTTTGGCACATAGGCTTCCGATATACCATTCCCCCACCCCCCAATTCCCTCAGGCTCGAAATGGGAATGTAATAATGAGCCTGCTGAAGTGATCACTCAAGCAACATATGCGTTCAGAATGTGTACTCAGATATTCCGACAGCCATATTTCGCCCATCTCCCTACTATTTGTACCGAAAATAAAAGTGACCTGATAAAATCAGAGTGCCCCGAGAGCTCTTGTTGGAACAGAAGTAGCTTCCTCCTATGTCATGCATACACATGAGATGGGGTTTGGTCAATTATATTTTGTGTTAACCTCTACGTCAAGAGTTTGGGAAACGGAGGGGGCGTCCAAAAATCAATGCTAATGTCAAGTGTCCACATACGGAGTATATTTTTGTGTCACACACTTGAACAACGTCCGAACATAAATACAAAAAGCACTTTGTACATGTGACCAAGTGAAATCTACATACATAAGACCTATACATTGTAATTGTGGTGTTAGCCAAATTGAGCGTACAAAAGTCCGAGGCGATAAAAATCGGAGCCAATTGTTGATTTGGAGTGTCGCGTTCATCAATATATTCAGGGGTTGAAGTTGAGAGTCATTTATATTCAAATGGTGGAGGAAGTGGTTGGTTGGTTGTAGCTGATTAATGAGCATCCCAGTACCGGCCTTAACTGTCTTAGCGCCCTGTTCGACTAATTGGAAATCGTTCGTTAAAATGTTAGTAGTCCGCTTCGAAATGTATTTATGTAATTTTTAAAGTCAAGCCCTAGTTCACAGTTCTCTTAATTTTTAGAAAGGCACCACCAAAATAGGCGAATAAATCGACATATGACCGACCGGTACAGGTTGCTGATAGAGTTAATGACGCGCTCTTTTTTTTTTTTGGAAGTATAAATGGTTGTCCCGGGTTTAATGATTATCAAATGTTGTATTCCAATTTTGAACGATTCGGCAGCTCTTCTCATTTTGTTGAGTCTTCCGCCACGAATTGAAATCCTTAAGGACGCTTTAATCTAGAGCCGATCAAGATCTTGGCTCCCAATGGTCTGAAGCCGGAAAAATGTAGCTATTGTTGGTCTTAAAATAACTTAGCCTCGGTAAACCTACAATTTGGAATGATATGGAAAGGTTACGCCAACCGCTATGACTGCAGGCCAGACATGCGCGCTTCAATTCTAAATTGATCAAAATTCAAACAATAAATCAAAATCAAAATTTTCAATGACATAGTCCCACTACAAAAAAAAAAAACAATGTTGGCAAATATTTCGTCAACCTCTATCATATTTCCGTACCCAATACGTTCATACTCCAGCTCCACGGGGAGACCTGAGAGAGAAAAAAACGGCGTCGCTCGCCGCTGCGTTTCGAGAATACAAAAAAAAATGAACCCGCAACACAAAAAAAAAATAACATTTGACATTGAAAATGTTGTTGGGTGTCGATAACTTTTGCTTTCAGCCATCTTTGTATCTTTATGTACGATAATGCTTTTTTTCGGTTTGTCGCGAAGCATGGCACGCACGATTACATAGACATTTCGTCTTTGTAACTATAGGTATATATATCCGTAGTATAACTCCGTGTGGTTTAGTAACCAAGATCAGAGACGTACCAAGTTTCGGCTTACTTTGTAGAGTATCTTTGTTGCTTTTTTCTATTGACTTTGCCTTCTGACTTTGTTGCTTGTACTCCCATTATATATTTGAACTTGAATTTTGCCTTCCTCCTTTAGGTGATTTTTCATTTCGTTGGTTTATATGTTGTATCTTTGTTTGGTTCGGTTGGAATTTTTAGGCCTTTTTTGGTGTCGTCTCAGTTTATACATCGCTCAAATTTGTTGGTTTCGACAATAATACAATTATCCCAAGACAGGTTTGAATGTTTGTTACTTTAAAGCATTAAAATTTAAGACACACACTACCACGACCATGAAGAAAAGACAGAAAGATAAAAGAATGTGTGCGTCTTGGATGGGGGCTAACCAGTTTTCATTTTCATATAATGGTTCACGGAATTTAGACACCATAGCTGGTTTTTAAAATTCAAATTTATTCTTTCAACGTATGTATGCGTGTATGCTAAGCTGACTGAAAGTCTATCAAGATGGATGCAGGATTCTACTGAGTTGATTTTCAGATGATTTTTAGGTTCGAGGTTTTCGAGTTTCTATTAAAATTTTAGTTGGTTCATTTTGACGCCCAATGTGGGGTGGAGATGCTCTTGACTAAACGCAAACTAATCACGACGCTTGCCTAGCAATATTTTTGGCGACAAACAGTCCTTAAAATTTGGGAGTACTTAAATTCTTCTCCCTTCATGAATGCGCCCCACGCTGGGCGCTAAAATTGACAAACTAACATTTCAATGGAAACTCGACGGAAAACCTAAAAATCACCTGGAAATCATCCTTCTACCTTAATATTAGCGTCCAATGTGGGGTGGGTGTGTTTATGATTGAACAGATTATTCATGACGCTTGTCGTGCATATTCTTTTAATCGATAAATAGTCCTGAAAATTAGGCGGTACTTTTATTGTGCTCCTTTCATAAGCCTCGCAGGCTGGCTGAAAATCAGCCACTCTCAGATCCTCGGCACCTTACAAATTACAATAAAAATCAATCTTGTTTTTACTTTGATCATATCCAAACTCTTTATAGATTAGGTTAGGTTAGGTACAAGGGTTGCCGCTTGCGCAGCCCGCATTAGGCCTTCGATTTGGGCCCATTTACCACCGTCCGCTGGCTGATTAGAGCTGCCAGGTTACCGCTCCGCTAAATAGAATCAACTGATTCAGAGAGACGGCACTGGCCACCTCTGCTAGCCCGGAATGCGGTAAACACCTAAGATGTTGAGTGGTTTCCAATTTAGGGTAGGGTTGGTACTCTTCCATCTCTTCTCTTAAATTGCTGTAGTGCTCGCAATTTACACGAATGAGAATGCAGTAAGGCTGCGACCTTCGTCAGAATACATCAGTTGCATTTTACAACATTTTACGACACTGGTGCGAATTACATTGACTGAAATTAATTTCATTATTACCATGCATAGCGTTGTTGTTGCATTGAGTTGAGTTTTATTCTTGTTTCCTTTGAGTTTGAGCTTTATTCTGCTCTTACTCAGATCGGGTGATTGCGATTAGTTTCTGACTACCCTGCAATCCTTTCAGTTTGATCAGTCGGATTGTAGTTTAGTCCATATGACCGCATCTATTTCGTTTGTGGTGTCCGTAGCATAGGTGCCGGTGGGCTGTTCTCGGCTCCCGAACCTCTCATTTCCAGTTCATCAGCTTTCTCATTGCCTGCGACACCACTATGGCCGGGTATCCGCATAATCCTTATAGGGGTATGTTTAGCCTTTCTTTCGACAGCCTCCCTGCACACGTTTACAGTTCTCGAAGAGCACCTGTATGACGCTAGAGGCAGAATGGCGCAAATCGTCGTCATCCTTGTTGATGTCCCTTGTACAACTTACCCTTAAGCTTTCGTGGCATCTTCTTGTCGCATAAAACTCCAAAGTTTTCTCGCCAGTTCATACAACCAACAATGATGCCATATTTGATGTCATCATCGCGGGTAACTTCCTTGTTGACCATCGAGCAAAGGTAGTTGAACCTTGTGCAGGACTTCTGCTCTCATTTAGTGTAGATATCTGGTATCGGTCTCTCTGGATCTGTCTCTGATAATCTGTCTTTGGTATGCTAATCCTCAGTCCATGATCCTCCAGTATCTTACACCAATTGGGCAGTGCAGTCTGCACGATGTCTTTGCTACCCAGGACAATGTCATCGACGAAGAGAAGGGATATTTCCAGGCCGTCAGAAATGAATGTTAGTAAATATAACATGATGATGTTGAAGTGCAAGGGACTCAATACACTGCCTTGCTGAACTCTGACTTTAACTAGCCTCACCAGCTGTGCATCTAACTTTAGTGGTTGCCCCATCATACATGTCTCGTATCATCCTGACATATGCCTCGGGTACCTTAAGTGCTTTTAGGGCCACCCATATCAGATCACGAGGAACTCTGTCGAAGGCTTTTTCCAAATCGATGAACACAAAGTGCAAATCCGTCCGCATCACGATGCTTTTCCGTCGTAATACGTATGCACTGAATAGCATCGACTGTGGACCGACCCTTCACAAAGGCGCATTGATTGTCATCCAACCGTACAATCTCTTTTAATCGATTGCAAACAATTCGTAAGTCTTCAATGTGTGAGATATTAACTTGATTGCCGTATAGTTGTTGAGAATGCGCGAGTCACCTTTGTTCTTATAAAACGGGAGAACGAAGCTTTTTCTGAAAGCGTCAGACATCGGTTGACCTCTTTTAATTTTTTTGAAAAGAACAGTGAGCCATCTAAGCCCGACAAGATTTATCTTCAACCAAAATTCCAAGAGTATTTTGTCCGGTCCAATTGCCTTTCCGCGTTTCATCTGCATTATTGCCTTCATCACCTCCACTGAAAAATCAGCAATATCAGTGGTGTTTGGCTCCACAGTTTGAGAAGCTCCTCGCGGGAATTCTTCGTTCAAGAGTTCGGGAAAGTACTCACGCATTCTGCTACAGATTGCTCTTCAACTAGTAGCACTCCTTGCGAGTGTTCAACGTACTTTGGCGCTTGAATCTCTCGAGCGTTTCTTCACCTTTGGGCTGCGACCTTATTAATCCTGGCATTGTCTTTTGGCTTCTCTTGCAATGACGATCTCTTATCCGCAGTCAGATCTTCTAGTTCCTGATAGAACTTCTCGGCTGCATAACCCTACACAATTCAAATTCGATGAAATATCTTCTAACGCCTTGTGAAGGATCCATCCCTTGCCGAGCCGGGAAAAACGGATAGAAGTATCGGAAATAACGACAAAAAATCGAAGGGCTTTTTTATTTTTAGTTTTATGTAGTCAAATTTACCGTTATGTTGGAAACTAACCTTCAAAAATGTTTGATACATTTCGCTCTTTCTACGCGTATACCAACTACTAGGTTTCAGCTTCCTCATTCGTATTAACCGGAAGAATTCGACATTTTTTAAAGTGGCCCTTTAGTTGTTTTGTAGTGTGTAACTATTATCGTTTCAAAATGGGAGTTGATTGCTCATTTTCGTTTTTGAGCAATAATTCCTGGGGCTCTAACTCATAGTGACATCCAGGAGGAGGTAACATCAAGACATTCTCGCGACCGTAATAATGGTTTCGTTTTGGCAAACTCTGATTAAATTTCATGAATTGGACTTACATATTCCCCTCCAGATCTGAATACTTTTCGGATCCGGAGGGGAATATTTTCGGATTAAAAAATTGACAGTAGACATTACATATTTTACCGGAGGGGAAAGCAGGAGAAATCGAGAGAAGTCAGATTCATAATATTTAGTCAAAGTTCGCCAAAATCGTGCCAATTCTACCCTTGAAAAGCAACCGCCGAAAACCAGTCATACTATAGGTTCAATACCGTAGACATTTACAATAGCTAATCTAACCCTCCGTGAATCCTTGACATTGTTCCAGCCCCTCCTCAACAGAGATACGCAAATATCTTCATTTTTTCGAGTCTACGAAAACATCAAAAAACATATCATGTTACAAATAAATTGCTGCTCCGAAATATTAACGTATTGCTTTCACTCTCATTTTATTACAGCATCTATAAAACTCCTATTTAAGCATTCAAGACAATTTTACTACTCTCTGGTCTCCCTTGGATTTCACCTTGAAAGATATGATGTCAGTCGTCGTCTGTCCGTGTCTATCATCCCCTTTCCAATATTTTATTTGCAGGCTTTCACTTATCGTGGTGTATCCTTTACGGGCGATCCGAAAAGAGAAACACCTTGCGGTTACACGGCGACCAATCAACCATCCCCACTCTCTGCGAGAGCATATTTTTATAGTCGCATTTTAACGCTTTTTTGAAAGTCTCTACAATAAATTTGCGGTTCATTTTTTTTTATGTATCTTGAGCTCTGCACCTTGGTTGGTGCTTTTAAAAACTTTAAAGCTGAAACATAAACTCGAAACGAAGTGCCCACGCCCAGGACGATATAGTCTTAGAAATGCATCATCCTTCTCAAAGAATCCTTCAAGTATTATGCGTCGATACACAATTCGAATATAAAGATGGAAAGAGAGAAAATAATTGCGATAGACTTACGAAAATATCGGGTTTATAAGGGCGGCGAAAAAAAATACTAAAAGAATACCCGACAGGATACTATAGAATACGCAATCCAGGATACAGTTTTAATTTTTTTTCATTTTTAATTAGGACTAGATACAACAGATATCGTCTACTTATTTTGCTGTGCGGTTCCCCTCAGAACACATTCCTTTTTTCATAACTTGGGAGCCTACTTCGTATTGATCTTACGGATTTGTTCCGGACAGAATCCATTCAACAGCATCCGTTAAAAAAAACTCAATTTCTAAAAGATTTCAATTATTCATTGACTATACGGTAGGTATCACGGCAATAGCATGCCGTAGATTTCACCCGGTCGTTGGTCTGCCGAGCAACAAAGAAGTCGGTATCTGGAAAGGATATAGGCTAGATAGCTGAGATCTGCTGCTTCTCTCTGCCACACGTCTGCCCCTTATCTAAAATGCAAAGGATACATCATAGAAAAAGGCAATGCAAATCAGTAGCCCAGCAACATCCGTACCTGGGCTATATGGCTGTCTGGATGTACCTATATACGTACATAGGCATATAGAGAGAGGTCGAATCCAGGATTGCGTGAGTCTCAACAACACACATCCTTGGCACAGGCACCCTTCACAATTAATCTACTCCGATTCCGTGATTCTACCAGGTTATAGCGTAATTCAACTTTAGCCTATTAGAGCCAACATGTTTTTTACGATTTTAGAATAGGCGCGTGGTAATGGTTAAGAAGTGTATAGAATCCGACCTTCAACTTTGTTGCTCCATTGACTATGTCCGAGGAAATCGGGCGAAGGGATGAATCACAAAAAGATTTACAGCAAATTAAACTGGGTAGTTGATTACAGAAATGGACCTCTGATGGTCATGAACACCTCGTCCTGGTCTACTTCACATAGCCCGTCAGGATATTAAGAGCCATAGTCTGCCAGCTCGAGAAGTCATCGCATTTCGGCGGCCTATATAAGACGACGACGATGATGACTCGGAACCTACTAAATAGTCGACAATGTGCTAAATCCCAAAATCGATACTTTAATTTCCGAAAAATGCGTACGTGTACTTGTATGTAAAATAAAATGGTTGGAGAAGAACGGAACTGCTTACAGAAAGGAAAATCGGAAATATACGGATAAAGGACTTATTCATGAAAAGATGAGCTACTGCCGATATTGTAAGGAAAGGGCGTACAATTTTCACGCAGCCATTTATCGGCTCCATGATACGGATATGCGTGGGGACGTGTGTCTGTGTGATTGTCCAAGGCTGGCAGATTGAAAAAAATGAATCCCTTTTTCAATGGTAACATGTTAGGGGTTTTCAGAAGATTATTTTGGATAATTATTATTTATGAATGGAAATAGAATTTAGTTGAGGCGTTCCAATGAACTTTGATTTTTCTAAAATTGTACTCATTTGCCCTAACCCCTAGTGGGGCATAGCGCGTCAACAATTCCTTGTGGCTTAGCTGACGTTTCGTTGGCATAAACCAATTTCGAACAATGCGCGTTGCCAGCATGCACTTCATGCTCCCATTTAGTCGCCTACCTGCTACCTACGACAAGTCGGGATATCTTGTGGCTTATTATTACGCCCCCCACCACAGGGAGAAGACAACACAAACATCCACGACATGAACACTATGGACGGGAATTGAACCCATAACGATCGTATTCAGACTCGAAACTGACGCCTCTACGCACTGAGCTACCGGTCGACCCCCCCACACTTCTTCCGAAGTTATGCGAGAGCAGGTGCTTACAGCTCACTTTCGCATACGTTGACCACCGCGACAACTACAGAAAGTCTACTTCTCGCGAGTCTTTCTCTGATAACCCCCCTAAACTTTGCCTCGAAGGCCTGATCCTATCTTTTTGCTAGTCATGAAATTTAGTGACCACGGCTAGAGCTGGAAGAATAGAATAAAATAAAGAAGTGCGGCTATTTACCGGAATGGTGGGCACTGCGAGGAGGCACTGGTACAATAGACCCATATCCCTTGAGAAAATTATAGCAAGAGGCCCTCCACCATTCATATGAAAGCTAATATGTCTTTTGTAAGAGTGTGTTAGGCGTATTCCTAATATCTGCAAAGCTTATGGCGATCCACCCGAAAAGCGTAAACCTTGCCCGTGAAATAGCTGGACATTTACATAAAATGTGATGTATGACGACATTCCTTCTATGTGGATAAACCCATCTTATTTGGATGATGTCTGACCCAGTGATGGCCCAAAAAGTAGCCCACAATTAGCTCCAAGTAACTCTACTCATGTGGATAGTATCCCTTAATCATCAGCTCCTTCTATTGCCACAGTCCTGGAAGTTTATCCCTGTAGTTTCGACGTAGCCTTTCAAACCATTCGTTCGTGTCCGATGAAGTTCATCCGCTGATTCATTTCCTTCAGTGCCACATTGACCTGGCACCAAGTAAAAAAGGACATGGTTGTCCAGCGCCAAAATATTGGGGAAGTTCATGACATTCTCTTTCACCAGCCTTGAAGAGAGCCTGTGTGTATTATACTAAAATTGGGGTTCTAGAGTTCATTTTTGTTTTGGAGTGATAGTTTCTCGTGCGTTAATTCGTGGAGCCACGACAACATGATCGTGCTACTCTATCGACAAGTGGTGCACCTAAATGATGCCCATCAACATCAAAGCCAATGCCTATCGCATTTAAAGACAATTCGACTTAATTCACTGTGCTGCTAATACTATTGTACATACTTGATGGACATTTCGATTTATGTCAAACAAATCTTTTTGCTAAAATATTCGAACCTTGATCTTGCTCTACTTTGAAACAATTTTGTACCATTCGTTCAAATCGTGCCAATAAATATCTCAAAAACATTTTTGATTACCGAGTTCTTTGAATGCCAGCGTGCTAAAAACAAAGCAAACTTCCGACGCCGACTCTAGGTATTTATGTTATAAAAAAAATGTTAAAAAATTGTTAAAAACATTTTAAATTTTAGTAGACAAAAAAAGGTCCATTAAATATTTTTCTTCTACTTTTTTTCCTTTCAGTAACACTCTCTATCTCGAACACACTACATACTAAAAATAGTGCGTAGAAAATATAAACAAAAATTTTCATGTACATTTTTTTAAAGACGAATTAATCAAATTTTCATTCGAATGGAGGAAAATTAATGAAATAAGATGAAAACTGACTTTTCATCTTTGTTTATGGAGTCGTTGATTTACGAGATATTTTTATCGTTGTGTATTTCTTTTTTTTACGAATAAAGCACATAACGCTTTAAATTTTTATATGTATAAAATTTGAAGTTTAATTTGAAGATTTAAGACCCAAGTGCAATGTTAATTTGATGTCTGGCCTATCGTGGCATGAAAGGCGTCAAGAAGAGCATTAAGACAGTGTAATTTGGAGTCGCGCCCAGCGTGGTCATTGGTTTATTCTCTGTAGTGGCAAATTGGTAACGCGAAACTATTAACACTCGTTTTGATCATAAAAATTTTAAAAAGCTTTTTTTTAATGGTACTATCAGCGTCATGGATGTCATTGCTTACGGAGGAAAACTGGATTTTGTTTTGGAATTACTATAGGAGGCTTACGGTGGGTTGATAAGTATATAGAGAGAGAGCGGGTCGAGTTGTAAAGTAGGAAGCTGTCTGGCGGCTCTAATCTGATCCTGATTTTTCGCAGATTTCCAAACAACACAACTGCGAATGTGCACATCGCTTTGATAAAATGAATGAATCAAAGGCAATCGGAATACTGACACGAAATTGAAGTGCTCCACCGCGTTCCGCTTGAGGCAGTATGGAGATAGCCTGTGTAACAATAATAAACAATAAATAAAAACAGGCTAAGATATCCAACTGGTAGGCACTGCGACCCTCAGACCTATTGTGCCATAACCTTCACTAATCCATAAGATACTCAAGCAACCAGATGAGTGGAGTGAGCAACTGCGGGGCATTTGCAGAGAAGGTGTTTGGTGGACTCAATGTCCTCTTGGCAAAGCCGGCATTCCGTCTCAGCTGACAGACCCAATTAAGAGTTTAACTGATATCCCACTCAATTGTGTGCCGTGAGGTGACCAACGATTAACCTTAAGTCTGCTTTGCCCAGGTGGCTAGCTTCTTTGAGACCATTGGTGTTGATAAGATCTTTGGATTGCGCAGTCTTGGAAGATTATTCCAGTGCCGCAGCCTTTCGTCCGCTGACCATTCCGTCACCAGCGCCCTGGCTGTGGCCCATCTCAGACCGCAATAGGGATCAGGTCTAAGAAATTTGTTCGATGAGCCTTGTCTACCAAGTTAATCCGCTGTTTCGTTGCCATCAATGCCCGGATGATAGAGTAATCCGATTGGTGTTTGTGAGGCTCTGAAGGGTATCAAAACATTATTTTTCTAGCTTCGATGAGAATCCATCTAAAGAAGAGCCTTAATGGCTGACTGTCCGTGCAGATAGCGATGTTGGCACCATTAAATCCAGATACACCTGGAGACAGTACGAAGATTGTCAGTATCCCATTCCGAGCGACTAGGGATGGAAATCGAAGATTTCCTACCAAAGCAGAGTTCCGTAGTAATGCAATCTAATCTTGAGCAGATTGGCTTGCCAGGAAGCCGCTCCAGAATACTCATGTGGCCCTGATTGTACACATGAGCATCAAAAGTTAGATCCACTCGAAGAGCGCTCAGAGGCGCAGA
This sequence comes from Chloromyia formosa, assembly GCA_964017055.1. NCBI lineage: Eukaryota > Metazoa > Arthropoda > Insecta > Diptera > Stratiomyidae > Chloromyia > Chloromyia formosa. Next base: position 28,599,583 of record OZ024813.1, on the reverse strand, counting down.
TTCCCGAAAAAAAATGTGCAGCGCAGTAAGTCTAACAATCGGCTCAATGGCCGATGTCGGACATGTACAGATGGATTCTACCATACCAAGGCCTGCAAGACGCTGTAGTTTGCTACACAACTGTATGCTGTAACGCTGCTGCGTTTGGGGCCACCATACTAGCGCCACATATGTCACAGTATAGCAATAGTTTTCCTTTGAACAGTTGTACTACCTAAAGCTGGAATCGACTTGAGTGTTGACACAGAGTGAATCTCTACTTTTGGTAGTTTAAATGTGCCGTGAATGTATCGTAACAACAGTTTCACTGTGAAAAATGTAGGGTCGTACTGCCTGAAGCAGAGCCGTTTCGCGTGACCAGCCCGTCAGCCGCTAAGTAACCGGTTTTAAGTACATTTAGCTATGGTGAGTCAATTAATCTAACTCCCCAACTCACAACTAAATGTACTGAAAACCGGTTGGTCCGCGGCTGACGGGTTGATCATGTGAAATGGCTGTAATCCAGAATGAATTTCCAGAGTGGATTTCCGCTGTAGCCACAAAGATCATACGGTGAATACGTGGCAACAATAGTGTAACTCTAGAAACGTTAACTCGTACTGCCTAATGCGAAAATTCACTTGAGTGTGGGCTCCGCTTTAGGCAGTACGAAGGAAATGGTTTTTTACTTGTACATTCGAAATAAATTGCTGAAGTATCATTGAAAGATTGAAAATGAAGAAAAAAGGAATTATCCCGCAAATTCCAGTTTTGAGCGGATAATTCATTTTTTCTTTACTATCAACCAGCAACCTAATTCATGAATTTTGGGGTCCTCTGTCATAATGACTCCCCTACTCCCAACAAAAGTTGGGTTTTTGGGGAGGAATCTTGCCAATTTGGGGGATCTGTCATTAGCAAAAAGTCCCTACCAAATACAAAAGTTTTGGTGTTATGTCATTGAAGAGGGGGGGGGGGGGGGGTATGTCTCACGGAAGAGGAGGTAATTCGACCCGGTAGAACTGTCGTAAATTTAAGGAGATGGAGCACTCACTGAGCGGCCATTAATGGAAAGGGCCATTAATGGAAAGACAAAAGTCGGGTTTATGATATACGTCAAATGGCTGTAATTGATGATTGGTAGAATCATTGCCATTTAAAATACCAGGCCGGTTCTCAGCTGGTTTTGAAAAGTGAATGATGTGATTACTGCCTTCGTCTGTTTCGTCATAGAGTTTGTGGAAAAGAAGCCAGTGGTTGGTGACTGATGGTGGTCAGTCCGGTTGTCGTGTGTTTCGCGTTTAGTTTTTGTTTTCCGCGTTCGATGTTAATTCAGTGTTTATCTACGAGTACTAGTTAAATTGCATCAAATTACCTGAGAAAACAATATATGCGCGAAGAAAATGTGGTGTGTGCGTTTGTACGCAAGGTGTTTGCAGTGGTAGTACCACTGCCTATTCTTTTCACACGTGTTCTCATGACGTAGACAACAAAGGCGGAATTTCTATGTGTACAGACGAGTTGTTTTCTACAGTCCGCCCTGGTATTCTACAAGGCAGTGGTAGAATCCAATCACGATCAGTTGCTTCAACTACTTACGCTTAGTACGCACTGATATTCTTTGCATAGATTCTTTTGCATCTCGCCAGAATCTCACCTGACTCGACTCACTGTCGCCGTGAATTTTGTATGTATCTTTTGCATCCTGCAATGAGGTGAGATTCCGGCGAGGCGCAAAAGAATCTATTCAAGAGTCCCAGTGCATACTAAATGTAAGGAGCTTTTTCTGCATATTTTTCTCTGCATCAATTCAATTCTCATCTTATTTCGACTACTGGAAAGTGCCAGATCAACTAAATGAAACTGCCGTTAAAATTTTTGATTCATTAAATCTATTTGGCAACATATTCCATAAACACTGTGTCCAATAAAATGTACAATTCACCGGAAAATCTGCCGGTTGGCAAAGTGTCAAAGAAATAACATAAAACCGACTTCCTATGCTCATAAATTTCTCAACCATATTGTGCCAGACTTTAGATTAGGCCACGTCATAATAAACACTATTCAAGTGATCAAGACAGTCTGTCGAGGCTAAAATTGGCCAAGCATACGAGCAATTGTTGGAGCGACAATTCAAGAAGTCGGCTGACTTAAGGCGGGCGCATGCTGTCTAGTTGTATGCCAAAATCCAGTGCGGAATTGAGTCGGTAGTATGCGGATCCCATTGGATCTCATTGATCTGTAGGCATCTGTATACTACTGGCTCAATTTCACCCTGCGGATTGTAGGGGACCCTAAAATATTTTTTTGGTATGCGGAGTATTTTGGCTGGGCGTATGTTTCGATGAGTTTTTCTCTAATTTAATAGTTATCGTTTTTTTCCAAAATTATGTACTCATCAGGCACTACATTTAGCTCTATCTGTCAGGTATGAGGCAAGATGTCTTTGTATGAGTCGTACATTAAGTATTGTATGACATGCATTTAATTTAGATTTGAATTGTATGACACTACCTCAACCCTAAAATCCAAACACTTCACAAAGTCTTCTTGCACGTCTGTCCATCAGTTGTGTTTTCTTAAGGGAAGTCCATGCTGACACGGCACACACACATTACAAGACGTCCACTGACTGAATATGTACAACATGTGCTAATTAAGTTCTATGACTGGCATGGCGTGGTGGCGGCATCTTCGCTGCGCCGGCCCACCAAAATCAACCAGATATAAAATACAGGAAAATTGTCTGATATTGTGATCTCTCCCTCCGCATGAAGCGAATGATCCCCAGAACACGACAATCGTGAAAATTTCTTGGCTTGGAGCCAATTTGAAATGACCGGACGAAGCCACAGGCACAGTAGCACTATCAGAGACAAAAACTTAAATCAAAAAATATTTTCAGAGGAACAGTTTGCGGATATTTAAGTCATTTGAAGAATTTCCCTTTTGTATGAATTTGATCGGTTCGATGGTGGAATTGTTGAAGTCGAGTCAAAGTTTCGCCCCTACTACAATAGAATGTGGACAGAATAAAATAAATGTGAAATTGTGTGCGACCTGGCTTCCAATTTATGTCTAGGTTTTTTTTTTTTTTTTTGAGTTTTGATGCAATTTGTCAGAAATTTTGTACAAATGGGCGTCCAATGTGGGGCCACATACGCTCCATAATGTAGTGCAGAAAATGGTTAGCAGTGGCGACAGCTCTGCTCAAATCGGGCGATCCACATTGGATGCATTATTATTGTGGAATTGGATACGTCCCCAAATTAAAATCTCCCAAACGAAATCTCCAGAAACAAATTCCCCAAACTCAAAATCCCCAAGCACAAAACCCCCAAACACAAAATAACCAAACTCAATGCAGTCACTTCCCGACTTACGTAAGTTTTTCGTTCCAAGGGAATTTACGTAAGTCGAAATTTTACGTAACTCGAGGCTCGATCTAATATGCCTAATAACAATATCAGCCGCGTTTTTTCAAAGTGCAGATCAGAGCAGAACATAAACTGTCCCGGTTACACTAAAAAAATTGTTTTACACAGAGCGTGTTGTTAGTGTATAGTATTATTTCCGAGGCCCTCAATATAGAAAGACTGACCATGGAAGTCACCTCACCCCTTACGGAGAAAATCGACCCCTTAGAACTATTGGGGACATCAGGGAAGCTCCGTGGAAGACCAAAATCTCTCGTTTGAGAAAATTAACAAGACTTTTGTTCAATAGAGCTAAGCGCAACAGTGAGTAGGATTCATATCATACTACACTGAGTGACTACAACGAAAAGATTAGGGCTGTCAAACACAACAGCTGGACGCATTTCTATGAGGACGCACAAAACACCAACATAGCTGCCAGACTTGGTCGTCTTCTGGACACGTCTCTAATTTAGTAAGCACACTTAAAAGAACGGATGGCTGCACAGATACGCACTTTCCCGCGTGTATTATCGAACACGAAGACAACCACAATTCGGACAATCAGTTTATGTCCCCAGGGCTAGCCGGACCAACTTCTGCAAAGAATATCATCATATGTATGTATATGAAAATGGGAGGCCATTGGTGCATTCGTGCCCTACAAACCGACAAGCACTGATGCAACTTTTCGAACCCTGCTTCAAAAACAGTCATTGTCTCTATACATCCTATGCTTTTTCAGATGCTGCTTTGCTTTGGCCAACTTTCCCAGGGCTTGGTAAGAGTGGTCCTCATTCCAAAAATTGGTAACAGTCCTATGGATGATCCTAAGTTCTATCCGCTAATCAGCCTAACGTCTTTTATGCTGAAAGCAGTGGAAAAGATTCTTGCTTCCACTTCATCGTAAACAATCAAAGGGTCATCAATCACTGAAGCTGAAGATCTCTTATAGCAAACGCCACTCGAGGCTGAGGTGAAGTATCCGCTGCTCTGGTGCATCGTTGTAAACACTCTCATGTGGAGATTATCCTATACGCGGACGACCTCTTTATCGTCAGGAACAAAATTTGAAGAAGCTCTACCCGTCACGGAGAGCGTTGCACGTAGTTAAAGAATGGTATGACATTAGTGCACTTCGGGTCAGCCCTTCGAAGACCGTTATTATTCCGTTTACGAAAAAAAGGAAACTTAGAGCGGTGAAATGACCCACTCAGTCTAATTTCACAGTGAAAATGGCGGACAACGTCAAGTAGCTGGAAGTTACACTTGACGGCAAGGTACTCTGGTCGAAAAGGCATTAAGGCTTTGTGGATTTGTAGGCAATATGCAGGCATAAATTGGAGCACCAACCCCGCATTGACCTCTGGACCTTCACAAAGCGATTGTTCGGCTAATTATTAAATATAGAGCAGTTGTTTGGTGGAAAGGGGGCGACCACTCCCTGCGCTGGTAGGGGAACTCCCACTAAAGTACAAAGGTTTACATGTCACACTATAACGAGATCCATACGCTCCTTTCCTACTGCGGCCCTTGAGGCTTTGCTTGATTTAACACAAGTTAGATCTAATTTAGAATAAAAAACAGTTGGCTGCTAAGTTATAGCACGCTCGGTATAACATTTAACCATCTGGTCAGGGAGCTACGCTTTAAGCACTCATTGCCGTCAGCTGTGAGGTATAGCGAAGAAGTGAACCAAGTCTCACAACTCTCTCCATCCCAACACAATAGGAAAACGTTTGCCCAGGACACGACTATACCCGGCTACAGACACGACCATACCGGACTGTAGGCTACCTACATTAACAGACACATAGAACTCTTTGCTGATAGTCAAGCGGCTTTCATGGCGTTGACCAGTACGTCGGTACACTCAAGGCTAGTGAAGTCCTGCCAATATATGCGCAGTATCGTTCAAACCTCAAGTAACCTTACAATCTACTGGGTCCCTGGAAACTCTGACATTATAGACAATGAACAAGACGAACTTACTATAATAGATGGGCATGTACTGCCCCCTACGTTGGCCCAAATCATTTAATGCTCTACCAATCTGAATAGTCAAGAAGAGGATCAGGAGGTGGAAGCTGGAGAAACTCTTCCTGGTCTGAAACATTCTAAATTGTTTATTGCGGCATAGCTCCGTAGCCGTACTCTTGATTTACTCAACTTGAGCAAACAGGGTCAGATCTATCTGGCGACTTCTCATAGCTCACTCCCATCTTCGAGGTCCCACAAAAGCAATGTGTATCGTTCCAGACGGAAGTTGCCTACGACGAATCTCCAGAATATATCCTCCATGAACTTGAAGCTCCTGCTCGTCGTCGAACAGAATGTTTAGTATCGAAAAGAGAAGGTTGGATCAACCGATTAAGTCCTTCTCTCTAGGATCAGGGCATAGCACAGTGAATAGACTGGATGTCGCAGTGCTTGTGGTTCTTTTACCATGGTCTATTTGCTGTCTATCTAAATTCGCTTTTTTTTTGCTTCACAGCTTTATAAGCTACACATATCTAATTTCGCGTCCCGTCCACAAAAATTATAGTTTCGTTTCTGCTAAACAAGACATGTAGTTAGAATATTTGCCATGAATTAGGCATTTACGTAAGTGAGCATTTACGTAAGTCGACCATACGTATGTCGGGAAGTGACTGTATCTCCAAATACAAACTCCCCACTTCTCCAAATCCCCACTTAAGATGTAATCTTCCAACGTGCCGGCGCTGGAAATTTTGAATTTGGGCATTTTTTGCTGGGGATTTAGTGTTTCGGGTTTTTGTTTTGAATTTTGTATCGTTCCCATTACAGAGAAGCACCCAAAGAGAGGTAGTCATTTAAAAATCGAAGAAAATTTACAAATTACCAGAAATCACCGTTATGAGCTCAGGGAAAATCGGAGCAGCAGGACGTGTTGATGGCAGCTCCGTTATCGCTTATGGCTAAGATTTTGAGCCACCGGACTTCGTTACTTATTTTCCTAGTTATTAACCAACATTTAACAACTGTAGGGTTCAGGCAGCAACGTAACGGATGCCTTCGACAGAAGTTATCCTGGACATTAGATCTTAAAATGCAGACTTATTTTAAGTCTTAAGGAGATATCGCGACGCGCTCGGTGGCCGTGTTCGTTTGGTCACCGCTCTACGATCTAGGCTCTAGGGAATGGAAGTTCTATCGTCAGCGCGAACAAAAGATACCTGTGGGCGTTCCGAGCTTATCGTTGTTGTTGACGGCGCGGATAGGATTTGCATGCTAGCACCTACACGTCCAATAAGTAGATATGCTATCGAAACGTCAACAAGCCATAGAAATGCTAGAGATGTTGACTTGCCTATGCCTCTGTTGGGGTCAAGACAATTAGCAAGGGATATCGGTCAAAGTTCCCTCCTGAAGAAACAATTAAGACATTCACAACGATATCCCAAAAATCAAAATTGCTTTTTAACCGAAAGCGTTTCAATTTTGAAGGACAAGTTCAAGACATCAACATGCTTACACCACACCGTTGTTGGTGGCATCAATCAAACGCACACAACAAGTAACCCATCGTCGTCGTCATCGTCCGCCCCAAAAACAGGGATCCGGAAAATTAAATGCTTCCTGCGTGCCCCCTCTAATTCAGCAACATTACGTATTCTCCCCCGTCGAACAGCAAAAAAAAAGAAGTATCCAAGCAATTCAAAACATAAAAATGAATTTTCAAAAATGAAATTCTCTCATTTCCACCGAATTAACCTGACCACCTGTCAGCACACGGTGTGGTGGTGCGTGGCTGTACGGTGGTATCCTTGCGTTCCTACTTCTATATTACTATCCAATGACTTTCTTCATTGGATTCCCTTTCTCCTTAATCCCCTAATCCGTTTTTTCTTGTTGCCATTTTCACGTCGTCGCTATTGCGTCTCGTCGTTCGACCAGCTCGGGAACATGTTTTCCTTTTCGGCGGACGATCGACCATCCTTTGCTGGTCTGGTGCGGGAGGGAGAATCCTTTCTACCCTTGCCACTTTCGACTTTTGCAATATACGACAACAACCAGATGTAGAACGGATTTAATCACACATCGTTGAGCAATTTTTTTTTCGTCCATGCGTTTCAGCGTCGTCGTTGTTCACGTCTATTTCTTGTCCGGCTATTTTGTTTCTTAGACGAAAATATGAAGTCATCACTTGGTTCTTTTTTTATAAAAAAAAGGTATTCTGTGCGTTTTTTGTTTTGTTGAACGCAAGATGGGTGAAGAGTGGAGGAAGATAGTAGTTCTGGTCTTTTACTGCAGGTTTTTAAATTACGATTTAAGTTTATGCTTACGAAATGTTCCGAATTAAATTTCAGAGTCCAGGTTGTGTCCAATGCGATGTCGGGCCTTGGCCGTCCGAAGACCTACCTTGCCTTAATGAAAGTCTATCGATATCTATGCATGTCGTTGCAGGAGAGTCATAAAAATCATCAGAAAACTGGGTCAAGAAAATTACCAAATGAAGTTACATACTCGTATAGTTCACCAGTCAACTAGTTCAATGAAACTAAAACTAGTTCTAGCTAGTTCACAAGTTTTAGTTCAGAACAAATTAAGTTCACTCTTACTTCTTCATAGTTCACGGGTTGGTGGACAAACTATTTACGTCTATGGATGATGACTGACACAGCACATTTAGGCCCGCTATGATACCTACTAGGAATTACCAATCCCAATTATTAACTGAACCAGCGATGGAGCTTGAAAGGATTTTCGTCTCTTAGCTCTTCCAAGTGGGTGAAAAGGGAGCACACCAGAAAGGCTCTCTTCTTCCAGCCAGGGCAGGACAGGTGCATAACAGGTGAATAATTTCACTGAACTAGTTTTAGTTCCTGATCAAGATCCAGTGAGCTGCTGTCATTCATTTCAATGAGCTAAAATTTTAAGTGCTCTTTTATAAATGGTTTGCCATTTCCGACTACGAAAAAGTTGGGCCCACATTTTAGCATATTAAGCTGCATAAGGGGAATCTGTACGTCACAAGATTTTCTCTTTCGAGCCCTGACAGACAAGTGAATTTATCAGCATTGTTTCGCTGTACATATATTATATTTGAACAATTTCGTGCACTCTTCATTCGTCCAACTTCTTAGAAAATACTTTTTCTTGGCAAAATTTAATAAAAATTATTATTAAAAAAAGAATGGGGGCAAATTAAAGGACAAAGAAGACTCAGGACATGGAATACTTTCAGTTTGAGGTAAACATGATTTCATAAAACGCAGGGGGACAACAGTGTGGCGGAATCAACCGAATAATATTCGGGGGCGAGAAGACAAGATGACTGAGAAATAAAAGTTTTCCAAGTCAATCCCCAAAATTAAAAGATGGAACGCCGCGAACACATGTGCTTGGAAGATGTGCGACGACGACGTCGAAAAGACGACGATGACGGTGTCGCAGCAATGTCGTCACTTGATCTGTTCTCATTCTTAATATTAAAGTTTTTTTTTCTTTGATTTCTTTTTTTTTTAAGTCTTTCATTTTTCTATCCATCCATGCAGTTTGTTTCGCCCGATTTCCTTATTTATTGAGTGCGTCCGGAACGGGTGGATTTTTTGCTTTTGAGGCGGGGTTGAAGTTTTGACTTTGACTGCCACTTGATTGTTTTGCAACGACTTTCGTTCTTGTGGAAACCGAAGACGCTTTTTTTTCTTTCGAGACTCTTTGAGAATTTAGAGATTATGTTTAATGTCAATATTGGGATATCTTTTTTTAATGGAATTTTTTTTAGTGGTCATGTTAGTATTAAGCGGAAAATTCAATTGGAGTGATTTCCGGTTCACTGGCGTGAAATATTTCTTGCGAAAGATGCCGCTTTCAAAAGGTGGTATGATTTTGAACAAAAATCTGGGACTTTTGACATAAATATTGATGGAAAAATTGGCTTTAAACGCATACCCTGAAAAAGTATAGGTGCTGAGGAAATCGCGAAAAAAATAACTCGAAACATGAATGAAAGATACCGCCCGATACTGAGAACGGGTATCCAGTACTAAAAGACCGGCTGTTCAAAAGGTCGTCGGTAGTAAAAAAACGAGTAAAAACCTCAAAGATCCGAGAGAGCCCAATTAGCGCGAATGCGCCATTTTGTAAGTTGAAGTTGGTTGGACTAACAAGGGATGCAAGGATACCTAGATCCAACCGGAGGAGTTGAAGAACTATACCAGCTTCCCGATCTTCACTTCCGGCACATCCTCCAGGCGGACGACTCAAAAAAATTCACGCCGTCAACGGCCACGAACGCCATGGACGAGACTTGAACTCATAACGACCATAGTCAGACGTGAGACTGACGCCTCTACACAGTGAGCTACCCGTCATTATCCCACATTTCGGTGTTGAATGAAGTTTTCCGAAGACTATGGGAGGCGGGTCTAAGAGTTTCGAAAGATAAGTGGCAGTATTGTAGGCCCGAACTAAAATACCTTGGCTAATTGGTAAATAAACATGGGCTAAATGTGGACCCCGAAAAGGTGGAGTGCCCATTGAAGATCTGTGGCCCTACCAACGTGAAACGCGTCCGTCAATTTCTTGGAATGGTGTCATGGTATTGGAGGTTCATTCCAAATTTCGCTACGCTTATGGCACCATTAAAATCACTATTGAAGAAGAGTAGGAAGTTTATTTAGGATGACATGGGTTTGTTTAAGCCAAGGTGACGTTATCGTCAGCTCCCATCTTATAAGGATTTCATTATTAAGACTGGTGCAGCAGATTTAGGCTTAAGAGAAGAAGGTGACGAAGAAAGGGTTATATGTTTCATTAGACGTTCACTGTCCAAAGCTGAACTAAAATTTTTATCTACCGAGAAGGAATATTTAGCGGTCTTGTGGGCTATATAAATCGGAGGCTCGAAATTTAAGATCATTACGGATCCCCATTCCTTGGTATGGCTGAATAACCTCAAAGACCCGTGCGATCGCTTGTATAAGTGGGCGGTTCGGCTACAAAAGTACTAGTTGAGGTTATTGTCCGTAAAGGGAATTTAGTGCCTTATGCCTTATCGCGGTCTGTTCCCCGTTAATAGGAAGCGTTGGCTACCTACATACCTACCTAAACCGTCAAAAACTCTTGGTTTGATACCAAATACCTGGACTGGACCTGGACCGGCGCGTCGAGTCGAAAACTTAATGGAAAAAATGTTTTTACAATTTATCTCCACTTGGATGGAAATAATTGGAGGAGGGTCATTCCTAAGGAAGAACGAAGTAGTATTTTTTACAAATTCCATAATGATTCGAAAGCCGAACACTTGGAGTCGAAAAGAACAACTTGACCGCTTTACTTGTAACCAAGCTCAAGTTTTCTATTTTTTTTTTTTAATTTTTTTCTCCCCTTTCCCAATTTTTACTTTTTCTCTCTCGCCCTCACTTCCCTACACTACAAAACACGTTTAGATTTCTCGGGTTCATGCATCACGATTACGTTTGTCTTTCCTTGGAACATACATATGAGAGAAATATTTCCATTATTTTGAAAAGTAAGCATTTTTCGTGAAACAAGCATGGGGCGACCGGTAGCGCAGTGTGTTGAAGCATCAGTCTCATATTTGACTATTGGCGTTTCGGGTTCGAATCCCGTCCACGACGACGTTCGTGGCCATGGATGTGCAGGAGGTGCATGCTGGCAACTGCATTCTCCGAAACCAGTTTATGCCGTCGAAACGTCAACTGGGCCACATTGAACAGTTGACGCGCTATGCCCCACAAGGGGTTAGAGCAATTGCGAGAGAGATACGAAATAAATCTATATTTGATTTTTCGTTTCTCATTTTGAATTTACCATCCAAACTGCAGGCGGACCGCACTGGAACCGTTCCATTTTTCGCTTTCTGTCTTTCCTTTTCAATTCCGACTTCGACTATCCATTTTGATTGCATGATATTTTTTTTTTACATGACACCTAGTGCGTGAAGCAAAATTGAACCGAACCTCCAGCTAAAAGACATATCCATGTCTAAATAATCATACTTGTTATTCAGTTCTTCTTAACTGCTGACGATCGTACTACGTCCAAAATTAATAAACTAATCTTATGCATGCATTTGACAGTGTCGGACTCATGTGTGCCCACATTGGGCGCCACTCATTTTTTATCTATTTCATACTTTATCTATTAAGTATCATATAGTACATTTATTGCTAAAAAAAATCCTATGAAAATCTACTGGACACCTTGAAAGCTCGATGGTACTAAAAAAATCACCAATACGGTGGCAAAAAGTGGGGTCAAGATATTAATTTTGGTAAATTTATGACAAAGATTTGCCTAAAATCCTTCGGATTTCTTAAAATTACTCCCCTTATCGCCTAAAATGTAAAAATAAGACTTATTTCGGCAACATTTCATCCGAATTTTCTGCAGAGTCTGCACCGTCATCAGCGAAGTTGCGTCGGACAGACACAATAACAATTTTTCCAAAGAATATCGGCTGTAAAACGAAAGAAACAAAACTAAAAGTTAACTTGCTGAAATCTTGGACCGGTTACAGCACTCCGCGCATAATTGTTTCATTTTAATCTTTTCATTCTTCTTCACCACAAAAAAATTCTTCGGCTGCATTGTCTGAAGTTCCAAACCGCGCATGGTTGATCTTTTTTTTTCATAGACGAGGCGAAGGTACTTGTATGCAGACAACCTTCTTCTTGACTTTTGAGCCACAATGAACCTGACACATTGTTTTCAATACGAGATGCATTCAAGAGGCTCGCTCGTTCGCTCCATTATCTTTTCTCGGAGACCATATAAAAGTATAAGACTCGGTTATTTTTTTATGGTTTGTCTCTGAAAATGGTGGTTGATCGAGGGTCTGGTGCAGGTGAGGGTTGTTGATGGTTTTCATCAGTATCAGTCAGAGTACTTCTTCTCTTTTTCTCCTAGCAACAAGGTTCGGTAGGTATATTCACATATACGCGTGGCTTCCTTTCGCGATCAGGTACATGAATTGATAAACAAACAAAAAGTCGTGCAGGTAGACGCGGTCAGAACTCGTTATGGCGCACACAATGCGGTAGAGAATTTCTCTTTTTATTATTTTATTTACTCGTCTATTTGCAAGTCCATCCTCTAAATGTCTGGAGATCTTTGCAACAGAACGTGTGCAGCAATCTGGGAATGCGAGTATGTATGTCCCTTTTCGAAGCACGTGGATTATTGAAAATTGAATTGCTAAATATTGAAAATTATTTTGGAAATTTGGCGAACTGGTTTCATAGGTCAAACCCAGACTTCAAAAACCAGCGTCAAATTTGGGAAGCTGGTGAAACTAGAATCATAAAGGTAAATTTCCACTTTTCACTCAGGATGAGTGTCGTCGATGATCAAAGTGAAAAAAGAAATGAACCGGTAGCTCGGTTTATACAATCAGTGTGTATATCGGTAGGGTATATAGAATTTAGTTCACCGTCGAACTTACTAATTTTTATGAAATTTTCTTTAAAAGGTTCACGAATACCAGAAATTAGTCGGGAACGATCTTAGTACGATTTGACAATATCTAAATAAAAATTTAATTTTTGGAACAAAACTTATACGTAAGACTGTTTTCAAACGCCAAACCAGATCAGCCATTAGACCACGCAAGAGACCAACTTATAATAACAGGTGGTCTAATGGCTCGTATGATATGTGGTCTTAGGCGGTCGAACAGCGATCTATATGCAACGACTTATCCATCATTTCGCCTGCAACGATATCGTTGTCGATCACATCGTACCGATTTGCGTTTACACGCTCCGATATAATTGACAACGATGTCGTTACGATTTGTGGATTAGTCTTCGACACTCTACCTCCTTCTCTAAATACGTTTCTTGTGAGATTTAGTTTTCTACATGGAGGCATGTAAGGCAAAAAACCTTTTCCATAGTCCTCCACGTGGGCGCCCCCTGGTAACCGCATTGCGTAAAATCACTGACGGCCAAGTCTTAACGATAAGACAGTTTGGAAAAACGCAGATAGCTGTAGCCTGAATGGCTGACCAACACCTAAGCGGCTCAGGTTTAGTAGGATCGAATGGTTTGTGTAGTTAGACCTTCAACATAGTTGTGTGAACTCCAGCACGTTTATTAAACCATCTGAAGCAGCTATCCCCAAGGCCACACCCTGAATGGGGTTAAGCATTGTGCTGACAACTCGTCCTTGTAAAAACCACTCCACGTCCATAAACCCAGAGCAAAAGCCTCTAATTGGACGGGTCAACAACGACGACCATGCGAACGACTAACGGATTATTCTTTCGGATCCTGGAATGTACGCTCCCTGAACAAACCGGGGGCCAAGAAGGTCCTCCTCGAACAGGTCGAAAAATACAAACTGAGCATTACTGTGGTCCAGGAAACAAATTGGCTTGGCAGCGAGATCATTGACAAGAAATCGCACACAATTTTTCGAAGTGGCAAACAATCGGGCCACAAGGAGTTTGGAGTAGTGAACAATAACCACAAGCTGCACATTATTGAATTCCAACCCATAAATGAACGGCTGTGTGCGATTCGCATTAAGACTCGATTTTTCAATCTCTGGCTCATCAATGTGCACGCCCCCACTGAAGTTAAAGAAGACTCAGTAAAAGACGAGTTCTTCGCTCGCCTTGAGACTCTCTTCGACTCACTTCCAACAAACAACGTCAAACTGTTGCTGGGAGACTTTAACGCAAAAGTCGGAAATGAAAGTTGGCACCGGAGGACCACTGGAGGCCACAGTCTCCATGAAAAATGTAACGACAACGTCCTGCGACTTAAAGACATCATGACATTCCAAGAGATGGGCGTCTAGTGTAATGGATGTCCGCCCCTATTGAGGATCAACTGCGACTCAGATCATCACTTGGTGAAGACGACCTACAGATGTAGAATTTTTTCAGTGCATCAATCGAAATCAGCCCTCCCAAAATCTTTGCGGTTGATAAACTTTTGAGTGATGCTATAGCGGGGGCGTGTACTGCCGCCCTCTGTGCACATGCTTCGATTTCATTGTGGGGACAATGAAATCGAAGCATGTGCACAGAAACACGAAGCTCCGCGTGTATATCATGCAACCAGTGCTATGCTATGGCTAAGTTAAGCCTCCGGAAAAATGCTAAACGCATTCGAACGCAAGGTTCTGCGGCGAATTTTCGGGGCTGTTTGCGATCGAGATGGATGGCGCATCCGGTACAACCATGAGTTGTTTGAACTGTACGATGAGCTGGAAGATTCGAAAATCGTCAAACTACAACGATTTCAATGGGCAACTGGTGGGATTCCAAGATTGGAGGTCACGTGACCGAGATAATTGGAGGATAACGGTCCAGGCGGTCAAGGCCCGATTTCGGGCTGTCGCGCCACGATGATGATGATGTTATACAAGCGTATATAAGCAGCCGCGATGTTTCCTATCCTTCCTAGATCGTACTAACATGATGCCCATTATAGCACTTTTTACCCCACAATCCAAATTTGTTAGGGAGGGGGGGGGGGGGGCAACGCTTCTCCAATATTTTAGGCACAAAAATCACTGTTAATCGTTTCGTATTAAAAACGATTTTCACTCGACCTCTTTCTACAAACAATTAAGCATTTAATTAGCTTTGACTCATAGCGAGGATTGTAGCATTGAAACTTGTGCATTTATAAGGCTCATTAGGAAAGGAAATTCCAACTTAAAGAGACCTGTGAAATTAGCCCGAACCGTAATGGTCATGTGAGGTATTACCCCGGCCACACGATCACGAACTGGATCTTTTTCTTCAGATTTATGTGAAGTCCGTGTGTGTGTCTTAAGCCATTCGATGGACATTTGTACCATATTCGTGTTCGACAGTCTGTGGCGACACATAGGTATTGCAACACTTCGTTCAATTTGGTTGTGATTTCTCAAGATGCTATCAAATTATAATCTATCTTTTGTACTAATTATGTATTATAATTTTGAAGGCCAAAATACTCGTACAATGATTACTTCACGATTTTACGCTATAACCTTGCGTCAGGGAACGCCGCTTTTATAGAGTACTAGCGTTGCTATTACGCTGTGCATTAAGTATTGTCAAAATCCTCGAAAGGATGAAGGTGATTTTCTTCGTCCAATAGTCTACTACCCTCCAACCGAACCTCACTCTCCATCGTCGCCATCCTTTTCATCTTAACCAGTTTTAACTAATTACAACAAATTTCACGCAAGGATGCAATTTAGTGCAATTATCCCCGCGATAGTGCAGTGAACTGCATTCACCAAATAAAATGTTAAAATATGCCGGTGATAAAATACCCAGAACTGCTAATTGTCCTTGTGGATAGATAAAAACAAACACAGGACACAATAGTGGTGAATATGCTGGTATTTTACACAGAGAATCAATCATCCATAAAAATAGCCTGCATATATGGAATTCTTTCCTCAGGGCGTAATCGTTTTTTGTTGCCTTCTCTATATTGTTGCGAAAATTGCATAATTTAATGCAAATATTTGAGGGCGTGTTTTGATTTTGCGATGATGTTGTAAAATTAGTGAAATTTCGTGGAATGTTAGTAATTAGCGACGTATTGTCGCTTTTCTTGTTTTTTTTCTCGGATCCTTGCTCTGAGTTCGATCAAATTGATGGGAAATATTTAATTTCTACTGGAAATGCACTGTTTTCATTTTGATTCAATGGTTATGAAGCAATTATTGTGACGTTCTGCCCAAAGGCTCTAATACACGGGACGCGTATACGCGATCGCGTAATTTTTACCCGAGTCGCTCAAACGCGACTAGTGTCTACACGTAAGTGAGTTTACGCGGACGAAACATCAGAAATGGATATCGAAACGTATTTTACTAATGCGGAAGTAATGCTCACCTCGTTGTGTTTACACGAGGTGCGTTTACGATTCGACTGAGTACGAGTACTGAAATCATCTTTTTTCATGTGTTTGTTGTAGGATTCATCGACTCATCAACGGCGGATGAGTACCCGTCGGGACCCGTCATCAGCTAACAAGTTACGCGTCGTCGTAAACCTGTTTGTTGTTTACATGGGACGGGTATCGTAGATTTGACGCACCCGACGGGTTGACGCGTCACATGTATAAGAACCTTAAAGCGGAAATCCTGTCTGAGTTTGCCCAGAGTGGGTTACTGTGGGTTCGTACCACTTAAAATGGAATTTGCTTGTGGGGTATCTCAAAGTGGATCTCCGCTTTAGGTGAGACGAATATAAAGTTTATACATTATAACATCAAAAAACCCAAAGTGAATCTCCTCTTTACATAGTAAGAATCAACGGAAACCCACTCTGGGAAATCCCAGACACTACCTATAGCGGTAATTCACTCTGGGAATTGGGATTTCCGTGTGATAAAATGTGATAAAATATTTTACACTCATTTTTTAAAGAAAAACTCTTAATGACAGGGAAATTACTCTATGCGCCCTCCTTGACATTGAGGGGGCTTGCAACAATACTGGCTACAGTAGTATATCCAGAGCACTTGAGCTCAGGAATATACCCAGGACCACAATCATGTGGATCGACATCATGCTTCGGGGTCGTGAAATCTACTCATCGGTGGGTGGCATTTTCATTTGTGTTAACGCTGTTAAGGGCTGCCCTCAGGGGGGTTCTATCCCCCTTCTCTGGTCACGTGTCATAAATGAGTTACTCGCTAGGCTCTGCGATTGTGGTCATTATGCTGTCGGATATGCTTATGACTTAACCCTAATAATGGGAGATGTTTAAAACGACCGTTACGGAGGTGATGGGTGCGCCACTCTACCTACTCCTTGGCTGGTGCACTGAAGTTAGTCTAAGCATTAATCCTAAAAATACCGTCTTAGTTTCATTCGAACGGAAGAAAAATCTTAATTTAGCCAGAACGATACTTGAGTTCTCCACCGAAGTCAAGTGTGTAGATCTCACGTTAGATTGGAGGCTCAACTGGAGCAAAGCCGTGGAGATTGTTATTAGGAAGGCCACTCTGATTATGTGGGTTCGCAGGTCCCTCTTTGGCAAAACCTGGGGTCTCACCCCTAAAATGAGTGCGTTATTGTATTTAATGAGAGAAACAAAACAGGAGAATCCTATATAGTAGTGAAGTCCACCAGAACCGGTTTCGATCTTCGCACTGAGTTTCGCACTCTTTGGAGCGACATAGACGATGCCATCATCAACCGATGAAAAGAAAACGGGCGAACTGCTTCGAAGCACTACTCAACCACACAACACCGAATGGTATTCCGGTCTATCAACCGACAGATGAACCCCTAATGAATCCACCGACACTCGAAGAAGTAAAATTATCCATCAGCGCCCTGAAAAGCATCATAGCGCCTGGCTTTGTCGAAATGCCAACATAACCAGTTAAAAATGCGGAGAAACCATCAAAAACGACATACATTCTCTCTCGCTTCCAGACATTTGGCTAGAAGAAACAGTGCCAAAAAAATGGGGCCGAGGTATACATAATATGAACAGTACATAAAAAAGGGGACAAACTAGACTTCTCACAAATTTTGGAGACACGTAGCAAACCGTACACTGAACAAATAATCGATCGGCTGGTTGTACACTAGCCCAAAATTCATGACCGTCCGTTGTTCTAGCCGGAGCATCAGCCACCGAACCAGATGCACTTTGGTCAAAAATAATTTCTTGTTGGAGTGACGGCGGCTCGACAGAGCCGTTGTTCGGAACATAAGACAACCAAATGTTGGGTTCAACCTCCCCAGTTTACCGCCCTCCAAACGGTCCTCCTCATTCACCTTCACCATAGCAACATGGTTTCGATATTTTGCTACGAAATTTATCAGTTGCCAATTATTCCCAAAACCACCAGAACACATCAGCTGGGTTTTATATGTGCGGAATGGACTAGCATGAATTGCAGTGGTTCGCAACAGTACTATCTAATGCCGGCACCACATTATGCGTGACTCACCGAGTCACGAGCCATGTGGATAACACATTGTGCACACCCAAGCACCGTGCGTCTCTCCCGTCCAGCGATTCATCGGGTGAACAAAATGCTCCACGAGTGCTTGCTCGGAATTCGTAGCGTTGGATGAAATTCGTTCACTCGTAGGTGCTTGGATGTGCACAACATGTTATCCGCTTGGCTTGTGATTCGGCGAGTCTCGCATAATGTGGTACGGGCATAAGATCATGCAACACTTTCGAATGGCAAAATTAGTCCAGCTCACCGAGATGACATGTCCGATTTAATAGCACAGGTTCGAATTAATACAGTCTGACAGACGCTTTTGATATGGTCATTGGAGTAAACAGGGAGATGGGCTGCCACACTAATTGTGCTATACTGTGTTCTGTAACGATTGAAGGCATACATTTCGCACCCTAAAATTGCTTAAGTTGGTGACAAGCGTTATCGAAGCTTTTCGTACGATTCCTTTCGGACGACTCTTTTTGAAAACGATTTTTTTTGAATGACTCTTTTTGAACGACTCTTTCTGAACAACTCGATTTGGACGGCTTACTGTAAAGAGTCAGAGGCTCTGGATTAGTACAGTAAACACGACCAGATTGACATGTCTATTGTATGGTTTTTGAGCCAAGGTGGTAGAAAAACCGGAAACAACCAATAGTGTGTGTGTTGCGAATGACAATGGTTGATTCTCGGGCTCACGAAAAATGTGTTTTATCTCGGGAAGTAGGTTGCCAGCCGGCATATTATTCAACAATGGAAATATCCACTCTATTGCATTACCGCAGGAAATTTAAAATTAAACTCATTCCCTTCCTTCTCTCGCAATCAGTTTACCTGAATAATCAAATTGTTCGGGTAAACTGGCATTTATATCGCATTCAATGATGCGAATAGACCTTCCCATTTTTCGAAGACGACACGCAGAAGAGAGCCTATATGTGATAAGAAGAAGCTGAATCAATACGGCAATATACCATGAATGTCCGCATATAGAAGTACAAGGAAACAATGTCACCTATGGTACAGATTCCTTTCATTTTGTATAGGATCCAAGATAAAACACGAACCAACCGCAGCACATTCATAACGTAAAATATATTTCGTAAAAACCTATAATCTCAACATAGAGAGACACGGAGAAGATATGAGTACTGCATGTATCTGGATGATGTCACCCGGACAATATCATCGTACCCAAGACACTGTCGTATCCTTATATGAACATGGTACAGAGTAAATGGCGAACGCGCTCTATTGTCGGCTTTATAGCAACTACAGGTGTTTGCTGGTTGCCTTGTCGTTGTAATCTTCTTCTTCTTTCTTTAATATTATTAAATGAAATTTAAGTTCCATTGTGCCATAGTGGAAGGCTTTGGAACGGTCTCCGACTGACGTCGATATATGAATGGGCGGCAGGATTCATGCATGAAGTCAAAATTATGAATTTCCAGATTATTTGATTTTTTACTAGTTTTTTTTGTGGAATTGTTCGGGGGAAGAAATATTTTCATCAATCGACTTCTCGTCGAATGAAGTCCTTTGCGAAATGAACCGTGGTGTTAGTTATTGTTAGGAATTTACACACCCGGGACAGAATCGAGGGCACCTGATACTTCCAGGTAATTGGGTAGTATAAGTCCAGCTAGGGCTAATCTGAATTTGAATTGAAAAGTCAATATACGAACACGAGTACTTGTATAGGTACAAATTTGCAGAGGGTATTTATTCAAATTCCAGTCTTGTCATATTCAATTTTGGATCAAAGCATTTCGACTAAACGATTTTCGGGATTGGATACAAACAATTCGAGATCTATCTCAAATGAAACGTCTTCTCGGTGCGATCCGTTCTGAGTTCGTTTTATAGCCGAGTTTCATGAATAATCCGCTTCACATCACTCCAACAATTTAAATTCATCGATTCAAATGCCTAAATTGAGAAGTCGGATGCTTACAAAATTCCGAATCGTAATGAATTTTTGGTCCGAATGTAAATTTCATATTCAACCAATCCGCTCTGCATAGTCTCCATGTCAAGTGTTGATTCTTTTCGTGCGCGTCTCTTTTTCGGCTGTCAAGGATGACTTTCAACTCTATGATGGGCTTTCTTGGGCTTCTCGGCATTTCCTATTGTCATTTTTAAATAGTCGAACAAAAGAAAAAGTGTTTTGGGCTTCGCTTAAAATTAATTTTTTTACTCGCACCCTTACACCTAGGCCTATTTCCTACCACGCACCTAGCAGACCACTCATTAGACCACCTAGTAGACCACCTAGTAGACCACCTATCAAACCAGCCATTAAATCACCTGGGAACCTATTAGGCTGCTCTGATACGTGGTATAATTGCTGGTCTAAAGGTATAGCATAAACTAGCAATCATGAAGTCGTGCTAAACGTTATTGTAGCTTCCTGAACTCCCAAGAACCCTCCATTCATCCGTTCTCGTCGCGGTCAGATTAAAAATTTCGCTAAGGGTGTTGAGCAATGTTGCGCGGCTCAACCCAAGGTCGGGGAGGGAGCGCGGAGTCCCATCGCCATCAGGGGGCTCACGTGCTAGTGCTAGTTCCATGGATGGTTGAGGATTTCGTCGGTTAGTTGTTTTTTTTTGTATTTTGTGGGGGACATACTCGTTTGTTTCGGCATTCGGGCCGACGCGTGATAATTGTTTTTTTTTTTGTAGCGATGAGAGGTAGAGTGACCTTGTAAAACCCCGCCCACACTACCGATAGCTGAGCTAGTTATCGAGCACGCGTCACCTCTGGTCATTCCTGAGGAGGTCTTGACACTGATATGTCACAACTGGTCTGAACGACCATGCCTCGGCCTCCGTCCTCATTCCGAGCACAGCTCAATCAACAAACTCGTTACACTAGGTCTGGGTGAGTGACCTAGGTTCAAAAGAGTAGGTCCGATTTTGAGCAACCATGACTACTTGCATCCCTTCAATTGTACCCAAATGACGTGACAGCAAACTGATAACTTGTCTCTCTTGAACCTTTTCAAATTTACTTCCCTTTAACACTCAACAATCTGTTGGCCCTCTTCCAAAGCCATACATAACTTTTTCAAAGCACAAATATGAGGGAAAATTGTCATCTGTGTGATGCCTTGGTCAAAAACAACCACTGTGGATACTAAATACATCCTTCGTTACTCTTCGTTACTCCTACTGCTGCTGCTGGAGCAGATGTTGTTATGTTGATGAAGATGGTGACGGTGGTGATTATGACGACGACGATGATGAGACGAACGGATAAATATTATCTTCACAGATCGTAGACATCCTAAATATGCTCCGAATGGTTTAATTGGTCTTCATAAATTTTCCAATGATAAATTACCGTCGGCCATAGTCATACATCTTCCACCCGATGCATGGCGAATCATCTTTTTGCCGCCTGCTATATTTCTTAGATGAATCTTTGATTTTCTTTTAATAGATGGTTTTGTACTCGTAGAACACATATGAAATGCGTGTGGAAAGTAGCTTAAGTTGAATGCTAGAAATGGAATCCGCCTCATCGTCTTGCTATCTTTATGAACATTATTATTTGGAGAATGCTAATTGGTGAATCTTAAGATTGTTCAAGTACACGCGAAAGTACAACTGCGTGAAGTATCTATAGTATCTGCAGCCAAGAGTATTTACCGCCGGTAATAAAAGGTGTGGATTATGGGCCACGCAAGCCATCATTTTTCTAGCGGCTCATTCCGCACCGTTTGTACATCAACGAAATCAAATCGGTGTAATTATGATGAAAATCATGATGTTTCTCTGTAAATTGCTGATCATGCTATTTTTGGTTTTTGGCTGCAGATGCATTCGATTTTTTTTCATGTAGCGCAACATGCAACAGCAGGTAGCGGTGCGACATGGTATTGCACAAAACAACGAAGAATACAATGTTAGAACAACGATTAATTAGAGAAATATGTGATGTATTGTTTAATTCAATAATTACATTTGAAAGAAGAATAACGAGAAGTTATTATTATTATTATTTCGCTAGTCTGTTCGTTCATTCATGTTTTGGGTGATATGTAGATTTTAATATATCGATATATTATATGATGTATCGGAGACCAGACGCCAAAAGCCCGACGTCGGGCTGTTGCGCCACGATGATGATGATGATTGGAGACCTTGAGTCGATATACGATTTATGTATGTCGATTAAAATGTATCGATTATTATATAGAACGATCTAAATATCGGTTAAATCGTTACCTTCGCTAGAGATATGCGTTCGTAATCTATCATAGTTCAATTGCCAGTCGACATAATCGCAGATCGTCTTTTGTGACTATTCGACATGGGATTTGACATTTGCCAATTTTTTTATACAAACAGAAACACGGGAACAGACAGATTAAAAAAAAGAACATATCCCGGAGACGGGAACGTCGGGCTACCCTAATTCAGGTCATGTATAATATAAAGATTTATTTTGAATGGAGCAGCGGAGTTGGGCGTGAGTTGCCCCAGGCAGCTCAGCACTAAAGCCCGCTCCACTGCTCGTTACAATTATGGCACCCAATATGTGGCCAAAAGTATAAAGAGGAGCCACAGAGGATTTTAAATTGCACTTCTTACAGATGGTTTTTTTGCCACATTTTTCTGTGAAACTAAAACTATGAGAAATATTGAAAATTTGGAAAAATGTTGGATCTGTGATAATGTCCTTTATTTGTTCTGTGTCATGTCCTTTACGTTATTTATGACCTTTGTGTTCTCTTTATCCTTCACGCCCTTTACCTCCTTTATGTCTTTTACGTCCTTTATGACTTGTATGACCTTTACGTTCTTTAGGTTATTAAAGATCTTTGTACCATTTGTGCCGTTAACGTCTGTTATGCCCTTCACGTCTCTCTTCATGTCTCTGATGTGACGGTTCCTTATTTCACTTTTCGTTTTCCATTTGCAATTTACTAGGCGTCAGTAAATTGCAAATGTTACAATCAAGTTTCCAGGCTATTGCATTGTTTTACCAGAGCGAGCGTGACAGTATGAACGTGACGTAAAGATTGTTCTGGCCCTCAGTCAAAAGACATATCCATTCAAAAATGTGCTCTGGCAGAATCACAACTTCATGCTACAATCTGGGATCCAGTCATAAAAGAAGAAGGGTTGCCAATTGTTAAGAAGCGTACCTTCATACATACGAAAGGATTTCGATGGGTTGTTAAAAAAACGTGACACGGCCGCTATATCAATCACTCGAACGGTGGCTACGATTTGTAATGAACCATATTATGGTCTGGTAATGCTGCTTCCACCGGTGCATCTATGGCCGCACCTGATGAGTAAGGATCTATCGGTTTGACGACACCAGAGGCCGAGGGTCTCATTATGCCTGGACCCCGACGCGAGGGAATCTAGCCCGTCCGCCAGCCATTCCAACCTTATCGCCCTATTTTTAATCATTCCCCTCCCATGTTTGTATTGTCTTCTCCAGGCCTTTGAATTTTTTTAATACGTAAAGGACAGGGACAATGAGCGGCGAAAACCCTGCCCACGTCTCCCGAACTGAGCTCCAGCAAGCATAGGCCACTGCTTAGCTCGTTGAGGGGCCTTTTTTTCGCCAGATGGCACGGCCCGACCTCCAAGGTAATTATGCTACCTAAGGCTTCGTTCCCACGGGCATCTCCGGATGCCCACCAAACCGTCCATTACATACTTTGCGCCCAACGTGGGGCTAAAAAGGACTTGATCGGGTTCCTTTTTAATCCTTCCACCGATTTGTATCCCCACAAGCACATTAAGGCTTCTTGCTCCGGGTTCCTTTTTAGTCCTTCCACCGATTTGTATCCCCACAAGCACATTAAAGCTTCTTGCTCTAAGTCTTAGGACTTAGCCATCTTTACTCCACGTATTTTCCCTTCAAGTAGCTGTGCTTTCCTCTGTAGCACCCCCATTCTATCTATAGAGTAGTTTTTCCTTTTAGATTCAGTTTAACAAGGCATTCCTGGCTTTGTGTTCGTCTTTTGTAGCTTAGCCACGTTTGCACGGTGGTTGGGGTTTCTTGGGTCGGATCTGGCCCATCTTTAATGCCAACTAACTCAGTCCTACTTCAAACATTTAACCGAAATTTCAAGTCGCTGGCTTAATTCTACCAAAAGTTATCGCTTGTGTGAAGTTTCATTTGTAGGGGAGGTAGGGTAGGTAGGGGTTCCTTGGGTCGGATCTTGCTCATTACTTAATACCAACCAACTAGATCCTACTACAAACATTTGATCATTGATCGTTCCGTTCCTTGAAGATGAACTTCGAGTCAGAAGGAATACTAAGCGTAATAAGACTCAGTCAAAGATTAGACATTACAAAGATACTACACTACACTACATACAAATTAACGCACACAAATAAACCTGGCGTTTCCAATAATTCAAAGGTAAATCGCCTTGAGAGAGATAGTGACGGCCACACTTTAGTAATGACAACTACTTATAACGTTTCATTGTGTGAGTAACATGCTTATTAGTTGGCATTACCCCTCTGTGTACGCATAAGCAACACATATGCAACTTCTAGGCACTTGCGTTAATTTGTATGAAGTGCGGTATCTTTCTAATGTCTAATCTTTGTCTCAGTTACTGGAAATTATCGAAGGTAAGCACTGTGAGTAGAAGAGAGAATTAGAGAAAGACCGTTCAAAATTTGACGAATGCAGATTGATGAGCAGTCGGTGAATAGAAACATAAATCTTTCATGTAGAGATATTTCACATTAAAAACGTGAAGAAAAGAGCGGATGTCCGAATCCGTTTGAGGTTGATACCAAGTTGCACTAATGACAATTTTCTCTACCCCATTTCCGCGACAAAGGGGCATGTGGAAATGACCATAAAAATCACCGGAAAAATTAACTAAAAACCGCACCTAATTTGAAGTATTTTTTTTTATCCCCAGTCCCGAAAATCATTAATTATTTCCAGAAAGAGGGAATCAGACAACATTTCTTGAAGTTCGGCAAAAAAAAAATTTCCCAGAATAAAGCATGACTGATCTATTCGGAAGTATTCTACCGCCCGCTAAAAGGCGCCCCGAAAACATCCCGGTAGTCCGGCGGGCCAGCACGCCCCTGCTGCTGCATAAGAAATTTTTGACTTAATCTCTTATAAGGCTCTCATTATAAGAAATATAAGAGTTAATCTCTCGAGGGAACATTTGTTTTGAGATTGTAACTCTTCAAGAGTAGAACTCTCATAAAAAAAACTCTATGAGAGTACAAGATGACAAGATATGATCTTGTAACAAGTGTAGACTTTACTAGAGTAATACTCTCATAATAATGGTGCTGTAATGTGTTATAAGAGTCGCGGAGAGTTTTGCTAGAGTCTTATGAGAGCTATTTTCAGTCTATAAGAGCTTAATTCTCAAGATTTTGTTAGTTGAAGAACGCCGTGGACGGAAATTGAACCCGTAACGACCGTAGTCAGACATTGTTATGTACCGTGTCATAACATATTAAAAAATTGTCGGAAAGTATCGATGAATCGATACTTCCAAACATTTTTACACACCCAACATACTACATATATATACGAAAGCGAGATAAAATAAGCAACAGCCAAGTCGTACTTAAAAGAAACAAAGCCGGTCGTACTTTATATAAACAATAGACGGTCGAATATGAGATAAACAATAGCTAAGTTCTAGATGAACATATTATAAACAGTTCAAATCGGACCGAATTTAAAAGCACGGCTCAAATATCAAATATTAATTGCCTCGAATAAATTGATTTTTGTAAACAAAAGTTGTTGACATCATAGTATATAAGCAGGCCCTAGAAGGACTAAGATGAAGTCAGTCATAAGTAAGACAGTCCAGTTTGTGCATCAGAGTTAAATTGAGTTAGTTCAGGAAGAGTTCAAATTTGTACATCAGAGAGAGACATATGTAGTTCATCAGAGAGAGACATAGTTCAGTTACAAATTAAAGTTAGTGATAAGTTCAGTATTAATCATTTTAATTAAGAACTTAATAATTGTAAATATCCAAATATAAAATAAAATTGGTGTTTATTTGGTGAAAAGAAAAAGTACTGTTTGATATCACTTGGCAAAAATGAGAAATCACGTTTGATATCATCTGGTTGGTACATAACAACATGGGACGGACACCTCTACGGACTAAGCTACCTGTCGCCTTCTTATTCATAGTTTATATGAATCTGAATTTCCGGAACACACAATCATAATCGCCCCGTTTGAAATCCTGAACGCTGCCAGTATCGTCTCTGTGAAACAGGCATCCAATACTTTTCCCAATAAGGGAAAAGTCTCCGCGTGATTTTTTACAGCGTTGTTTCAAAAATGGCATTAGACAATTTACATCTCCTTTCTAAATATTTATATCACTGAAAATAAAATTCGTAATTTCTGCACGTATTGCAATCAAATATGTATTGCCTTTTTCAATTGCCACAAACAATGATAGCCATATATCTGTGGCGTAAAAAAAACCGCAAAATCTTAAGTAAACTGTTCGTAATCCCCTGAATCTGAATGGCTAATCTAATACCAAAATAAATATCACTTTTGCCCCCCAGCAAATTCCAAAAGAGATTTGTTTATCGACAACATTAATTCGGTCAATTGCAATGAATCACCACGGGGGTTTGAATTTGAATCTCTCTCCTTTTTCATCTCTGCTCCTTCATTTCTTTAATTTGAATTTCACCAATTAGCTCAATCGTTATGACCATTTGAGCGCTGTTTGATGAGATCTAGAAAGTACGAGTAGCAGCAATCTGTCTTTTAAATTCGCCGCCGCCTGCCATGACGCACCCGCTAAGCGGCTTCATCTTCAATTTTCGTCTGCGCTTCCGGTTGTGAAAAGACCTATGAAATTTCACAGATACTACCTATAGATACACTGAGTCCGCCGGTGTGTATGTGAATTTTCCACGAACTTGGAAGTATCTTTGTTGAAGACTGCCGAAATTTTGATCAACAACTCTAGCTGTGACCATAAAATTAAACGAGCCTCCGATTGATGAGCCAGAACAGCACTTGGCCATTAAAATTGGCGCTTTGAAGTCATCAGGTGAGCGCATTTCGAGGATTGAAGTGTAATAGGCCAATTAAACGGCCTGAGTTTGTAAGTAATAGCCTCATATAACTGCCAGGCTGCCACGGGAATGATGAGGTGATCTGGATACTGTGATGAAAAAAAGAAAGAAATGAAAATGGAAATAGAATCAACTGATGAAACTGATTCTGATATACTCCCGGGGAAGATTTCAACGCCCATGAATGATTCCCGCCGCGAAGCAACAGATTTCTTTTTTTCCCCCATTTCATCGAAGTTTTTTTTTTGTCATGTTTTGCTATCAACACCACATCAATTTCATTACAATAAACACAATCATTTGTTAATGCTAAAATGTCACGGCAAGTTTTCTGAGTCCTTGTTACTTTTTTTTTTGTTCTATGATCCCGTCTAGGATAAATGCTACCTCTGGCCCACAAACAGGACTGTTGAATGGTAGATTAAATTAGGTGTGGCATGTTCATGGTTACTGTTCGTGGTATCATTAAATGTGATATATATGAACAGCAGACGAGAGCAGCCTGAGAAGCAGAGGTGAGGAAATCGAAAGGACTTGGCTTAGTATTCCGAGAAGTACTAGCTCTCCCCGTCCCCCCCAGTGGCTAGGACTATCCATTTAGGCCTATTGCCTGGCTCATATTGTATTTCTGGTCGATGTCGTCTGAAATTAGTTTCTCTCTCTCGGTCGTGAATGGACGATTTGCCCTTTTTTTCGCGAAAATGTTCTGGTAATTGGATATCGAAAAGGCAAAGTTGACTCTTGACTTAACTTTTTTCCAAGTACGTCGAGTATTTGTGGGAAGAAAATTTATAGAGATGGATCACGCAAAGTGGATACGATTGAAGAAACATTCTCTATTAAAATAACAAACCCGTTGGTAAGTTATACTCCGCGTCCGGTCCCATCCAGCACCAGACGCGGAGTATAGCTTACCAACGGGTTTGTTAACAGAAATCAAATCGAATCAAATTGATTTGTATGTCGGGAATATTGGGGACAGTTGTGACTCCAAATTGATGAAATTGTGATAATTTAATGAGCGCAAGGGCCCAATTGAAAGTTGTTCGAACGTTTATTTTCACGTCAAGTGGATTGTTATTGTAGATGATTAAATTTCGTGGCGAAAGTTGCACTGCAGAAGAAAGCGACGCTCAAGATTTTAGTCTAATTTGCATCACAATGCATATGCAAGACTACGGAAAATTTGCTGAATATGTCTTTCTATCCTGGCGATTACCTAAGGGCAGTAGTGATTAGCACGACAATTCTTCCCACTATGCTGAAATATAAACTCCTGACTCCTTGCACCTAGAATGAATAATTGGCGCAACAGTCCAATTTAGGACCAGGGCCAAGGTCGTAACGATCATGGCCGGTCATAACTAAGGCTCGCTTCGAAATGCCTCAACCTGACAAAGTCGATCCTTATTCTACTGTCCTCTGACGCCTTTAGCCTGTCCTTCCCTACATAAAGTCTAGAGTAAACATAGTAAACGTTTGGCGTAAGCGTACAGTTTCTATTCCTTGTCGATGGCCTATCTATTTTGTTCCTAGGTTTATGGAAGTCGGAGTTATTTTACAGGCGTAACCGCCTGCACACTTAAATCTTTTTCTACCTAGACGGTCTAAAGTGCCTACCACGGAAAGGTGAAAATAACGGGATCCTAGCCCAGATTGAATACTGGAAGTTAACCCCCGACACCCTGAAAGGATATCCATGTCGAGGTTATCGCTGCATACGATACAAAATCATTAGAATTTAGTATGGAGCATCCTTGGTGGAACAACATATACATATGTACCCATGGATGCAGTGACAGATCCAGAGGAGGGTCCCCTTCAAAATGTTTGATTTACTCGTATGTGTAGAGCTTGGTCTTGGAATATTCGAGGAAATACTCAGAAATGATTTACATATAAAAATGACAGCGATTACAAATGGTCTGAACGATGACCCGTAAGCAGCAAGGTGGAGTGCTCTTTTCCTTTCTCTTTAACTTATATGTCTGACTCTTTAAACTGCTTTAAAACCTGAATGGGTCGGGCTGGAAGGAATGTGCTTATGCCATATCAGATAGATTTTCTTTTCTGGTGTTCTTAGTGAAGTATTGCAGAATTGACCTCTCACAAAAAAAAAACCATTTGGGCCGAAGGGACGAGCCTAGTTTCTGCTTATAAATTGAAATTTCTTTCTGTTCGCTTCTTTCACCTAATTCAATAGAAATTTGTGCAAGATTGAGGAAGGATTAGGGGTCTGAATTTTCTTTGATGGGCTTAGCCTAAATTTCTCTTTCAGTCTTCCTGAATCCTGCAATCTTTTCCAGGCCAAGCTGGAATGTCTCCTAATATGAGCGAAAGATATTATCATTTTCACCGACAGCCTAGCTATAATTAAATCCCTCGAACAGTGTCTGACTACGTTAATGACCATGGCGGAGTGTCCTTCAATGTATAGTGACGAGTGCGTTCTTTTCACATTTTTTGTGTTGGAGTTTGGGTTAGAATGGTTTCGCTAGCAACTATAGGGCAGACGAGCTCGCCAGATGGGTCACACATATTACGACTGGACCCCAAAAGATATCAAATTTCGACTAACATGTGGCCCAATAATTTATTGTGAAGTTTGATTTCGATTCTCGAATGGCCGAAATCAATCCCAACGGGTTCGGCCACCCTAGGATCAAATTATCCCTAGCGGTAAATTATTGGGCCCCACGTTGGGCGCCATTTAATAAGTTTTGAGAACAATGCCTAAGATTTGCGCCTCACGCGCAAAACTTTACAGACTCTTCAGGTTCACATTTGTGCTTCACGGGTTAAGTGAAATATGAGGCTAACCATAAGGAGGAGGGGGGGGGGGGGGGGGGGGGCATGTATCAGTTGTAGGGAATAGAATCGGTTCTTCAATGGCCAGTTTTTTCGATTCTTTTAGTACTGCAATCGGGCGGACGGGCGCATATGTATGTATACTTTTTTTTGTGAGACTAATGAGGGTCAGCAAGTGATACTTTGTTTTACCCAGGTTCCCAGCCGGACCAAGCTTTTACTGACAATACTTTGACACCTAGATGTCCGGGACGGTTACCACGTCCATACCTTCAGCCTCAAATCCCAATAATCTTTATATTTGTTACTAACAGCATAAAACTAAAATCAATCTACTTACGAGTATAACCGGTAGATATATTACTAGATTTGTCGAGGCGCTACGCCAACAAGGGGTTAAGACAAATTAGTATAAGCTTCAATAAGACAACCTCAATGTTTTTTTTTTTTGCACCTCAATTTATACTTAATAGCAAAAATAGTCGAGAAAATGTTGGGAAAAGCTACTAAATATTCGGCACCCAATGTGGATCAGGTAGTCCGGATGGCGCAACGGTTAGCACGTTCGCCTTCTACGCACTAGGCCCCAGTTCGATTCCTACTGAATACGGTAGTTTTCGATAAAAAAGGGGATTAACGTGTCGGACTATGAGCCAACTCAGCTGTTAAATGAGTATCCATTTATGGGGTAAATAACTCGGTTGAGCGTGTTACTGATAACACACCTCTGCACAAGACCGTCACGATCTAGAAAATGAGATGATGCTGACTCATCTCGAGGCCATGATTCAAATTGGACTGTTGCGCCAGTTATTTTTATTTTAATGTGGATCAGTGCGCCTTCATCTGGTTAATGAAGCAGAAACGGACAGTCGGCTAGGTAGTCGGTACCGTTAGTCAAAAGGCCCGAAAACCGAATGTTAAGGTTTTTTGTTTATGCCACGAAATAGTGAAATTTTACCATTGAAAATAGTCGAAATGATGATGATGAATGATCCCAAAAGCCCGAAAATAATAGGCGCTCAATGTAGGGTCAGTGTGATTTCATCTAGTCAGTGAATCCGAAATAGGTAATCAGAAAGGTGCGGATGTCGTTAGTCACAAGAAAATAAGAACAAACTTGTTTAGGCTCTACCTTAAAGGTCTGTTCTGCTACGCACACGATCGTTGCACATTGTTTACGATTGGCAATCAATCCATATAGCACGGAGCACTATTTGTGTGATCTTTTCCCTCATCGCCTACGATCGACGCAGAGTGGTGCCTAGCAAAACGTACCTTTTCCTTTTCATTTTCTAAATGTAACTTTTAATTTATTAGTTCGGAGATTTCGCACCCCCTACCTAATGACACCCTGTTCAAATGCACAATCTAAACAAATGCTAGAGCCGGGCCTGGTGACGGTGTACATAGAGATGTATGATCAGCAACTCGCCCAACCGAATTATTTACCCTGAATGGCTATTCATTGAGCAGCTGAGTGGGCTCATAGTCCGACCCATAAGTCTCCTCTTATCGAAAAAGACTACTGCCTTTAGTAGGAATCGAACCAGGAGTGGCCCCCAGTGAACAAAAGGCGAACATGCTAACCAATGCACCCTATCCCGAGTGGTATAAGTAAAGAACGTGCATGGTTATCGATATACACTGGCCGACTTGACTAGGCATTTGTAATTTTAAATTTGTCATATACCAAAATTTGTATCGGTCCGTCAATGTTTCGATTTTGCGATGAGTCTGTGATTTGCTGATCGTCTAAAAGGCACTTTTTGGGCCCATGTTAAAAGCTGTCGGTCGGTGAGTTGAACATCGCGTCATGTGCAATATATAGTAATTATGAGGTCGAACCTATTCTAAAGCATGGAGCGGTTCATCGAATTATCATCAAAAGAAACTAGGCAGCAGACATTTCATGCTGATCATCACATTGAACGACTCAACAGGTACAACGAGGTGCTGACGCCTTTGTTATTGAATCGTTCAAAATAAACGACACATTCACATGCTACTCATCGGTGCCTACAATCCTTTTCGTACAGCCAGCATTGCTTGGGTTTTTTTTCTGGTCCAATCTAGATTACTCTGTTAACTCTGCCCAACACCCCACGTTGGACTCCTCTTCGATAGAATTTTAAACGTTCCTTGCGTATTTGGCGAAATAAGTTGTTAGACATTCGTGATTTGAGATTCGTACTCATCAGACTCTGCTGTATTCATGAAGTTGAAGATAACATGTGAGGAAAGCTGAGTTGTGCTGCTGGTGTCCGTGCTATTAAGGACTTGCTCATGCCTGCAATTACATGTAGGTTAGCTACATGGGCTGCAATGACAACACAGCATACGTAGACCTCAATAGGTGCATTACTCTTACCTTTCCCAACAGTTAAAACCATCCCGAGCTAACAATAAACCGACGAAGTTCTCCAACATTCGCGCTTTCCAGCTACTCCAATTTAGTGGAAAAATAGCATCCAAGTATCGACCTCCCAAAGCAGGGCAGGAGCAGAGAAGGTGGAAACTGTTTTTCTCCTCGTTCACTTTTTCGCGGCTCCTACAAAAGTCATTGTAGAGAAGCCGCAGTCTCCTGGTATGCTTCCCATTGACAATGTTTAGAGATAACACCCACTATTGAGCCAATATGTTTTCTATTTGGCGATAGATTGCGGATCGAGTGACGTAAAGTTTGGGCCGGAGCGACCTAGATGTAGGGCAGGTGTTATTGTCATCAACCCATCTAACATTGGTTCTATTAATCGCCTCAGATTTTATTTCCATATAGACCGTCAGGACACCAACATGAGGTTATGAATCTTACTCTTTTTGCTGAAAGGAAACCTGACATTTTTCCTATTTGGCTCAGCCAGAAAAATACGTGGAGGTTCCTCCAACATTCAATTTCGTCATTTTCCGACCATTTTTGTTTGAAAAATTTCTCCGAGCGCTACCCAGACACCAACAGGGACTCTGGACGTTTCGTGCTGATAACTGGACACGGTTGAAGTCAATTCCGCGGAGGTCCCTTTTCGAATATTGCCATGTTTTTTTTCGAGTATTGCCATGTTCTAAGGCGTCCACCTGAGAACCCAGTTATAAAGGCAATATCAATGAACGTTCCATTTGCTGGACCCAAACCCCGAGGCAGACGGAAACACACGTGGATCGATCAAAGGAAGAAGCAACAACAACGCATAAATCTCGGCGATGAAACGATCCAAGACCGAGCTGCCTGCAGAAGGAAACTGAGATTATACCGCCAGAACGGGCGAAGTGCCAACACCACGGGCAGAGCAACGCGAAGCCGCAGAGTGGTATGAAATGGCAAGGAAGAAGAAAGAAGAAGTCCCTTTTCGAATAAAACAAATGAGATGCGACACATTACATCTTTCAATGGCGGTCAAGTGATATCTATACCTACACCCTTATAACAAATCTGAATCATCCAGTTTTAAATTAGCTAGCGAACTACTAAATATTAGATATGCTCATAAAATAATCTAACGGTTAAAAAAAATTAGACGCATGGAAAAACACGAGAAAAAAAACAACTTCCCATGGAACAGTTGTTGAAAAGAACGGTTTTCGAAAAGAACGGATCTAGTCCATAAAATAACAATTGGCTAAAAGAATGGTTGTCGAGAAAAAAGATTGTCGAAAAGTACATAAATTTATTGAAAAGAATGGTTGTCGAAAAGAACGGTTGATGAAAAGAATGGTTGTCGAAATGAATGGATATTAAAAAGAACGTTTGCCAAAATTGGTTTTCGATATGAACGGTTTCTTTTTTTAAGAACGGTTGTCGAGAAGAACGGTTATCGAAAACGACGGATGTTGAGATGAACCGTTTTACAAAGAACGGTTGAGGAAAGGAACGTTTTTTGCAAAAAAAAAACAGCCATGGAAGGAACCGTTTGCCGGAAGATACATATGTAGGTTGGCGAAAATAATGATGTTGCAAATTACGTTTGTAAAAACGGTTGCCAAGCTGAACGGTTACCAAGGGGAATGGTTGCTAAGAAGAACGGTTGTTCGTTCGAATTCACTTGTTATACATACATATTTCATCGAAATGGACAGGTTATTTGTCTTTTTTTTTCAGAAGACCTCGACCATGCAAATCTTAATTTCCGCAACTGGTAAAATACCAGCCTATTATGCTCTTTTATGATGTACATATGCTGCATGCATCTCAAAACTGTTTTGCATAAATTTGACTAAAAATTTTCAACAAATTCCATGAATTTGAGAATTTCGCTTTTATTGCCTGAAATCTTTTCAGGCCACACCACGTACATATCTGTACTCATACAGGCCTGACAAAAACTTGTTCTTGATAACTCTTCCTTTTCTTAAGTCATCCGATCTTCACAGGCTTACATCACGTCGTCTTGAGGAATCTTGTTTTGGTGTGTGCGGTGAGTTAAGCATGGCTCAGTCCCATGTCTCTTAAGTGTATTCTATTTATTTCTTAAGACTTCGACCACGTTCAAGGTCAAGCGAAAACAACTTTATTCATTCTTTTTAAAGTATGTATCTTAAGTGTGTGTCTTGAAGCCAATATACATATAAAGAAGGTGACGACACGACGGTGTTTCGTGGCGGTAACTTGGTTTGCCCAAATAGAGGGGCGTACCAACGAGAGTGAATTTTAGTTCGTACTCCGGCAACATCTATGCATGTACAATAGATATAAAATCCGTACGAAGTCGGTGTGTATATGGTTACACATGGCACTACTAAAAGAAGACGAGAAATGAAGAGCCAGCTATGCCTTCCAACTCTTGGTTAATCTTTTTGGCTGGGTTCTTGGGCACCACACGCGCTCACTGTGACTGGCTCAACTTTTCAAGGTCTTGTTTTCTTGTGCTTCTCTTTGCACTTGATATTGTATTGGTTCAGCCAATTCATGGGCATTCTTACATATATATAATGACGTAGTCAAAAATGGGTTCTTGGAATCATGGGCTTACTGTCTTGATTCGCTTAAATTTAGTAGACCTTTCTTCGAGACGCGAAAGAAAATCAAAACTGTGTAGCTATTGTGCAACACAGATTATTTTTCCGCAACCAAGGAAGCAGAACCACGTTGCACTTATTAAAGTCTTTAATGAGTGTTGAATTCAAATTTTAAGGCATCTTGGGGAGGAAAATTTCTTGCCTCTACTACCTCAGAAAATTAGCCCATTGTAGGCATGCAGTCATAGGCACGATAATCGACATCCCGTCAATCTTTTTATCTTTTTTTTTTCTCTAATGTTGAGGTGAAAATGTTCCCGATGTCTGCAATCATCGTTCCGAAACATTACTAGGGAAAAGCGTGACGTGACGATAGACTTGAGACCATGAATAGTAAGTTGAATATGAACTTCACTTAAGTGGTTGTTACACAAGAGACCAATCGGTGATGAGATTTGCTATGCGACCGGCTGTGCGATCAGCTGTTTAACCAGCTATGCGATTAGCTGTGTGCGATTGGCTATGCGACCAGCTATGCAACCAAGCTGTGCCAACAACCACGAGTCATTCTGAGCGAACACCTACATATGCGATCGAACAACTTTGCGATCAGCTATGCGACTGTGGTTGGTGGCGTGGTCGTGGCTGGTTGCGCAGCTGATCGCACAGCATGACTTGTGGTTAGTGGCGTGGTTTTGACTGATCGCACAGTTGGTCGCAAAGCTTGTGCACGGATTGTCTCGTGGTTAGGTTAGGTGTAAGAGCTATTGTATACGATACAACACACATGGGCCGCATTTGGTTCCGTTTTGATACTACTGGGGGACTCCTCACTATACCATGCTACTCATAGAACCAGCCAGAGCTGATAATGAATTGATGAACTTTACCAACATCAGCATTAGCTAAATCATCCAGCTCAGTGAAAAAGTGGGATCCAAGAAAGTCTTTTCTTCTTGTGGAAAATACACTCCTTTTCGTCTACGTCATCGCAGCTTCTGCAAAAGTCATTGTAGGGAAGGCGGAGTCCGTGCATGCTTCCCTAGTATGCAATGCCGGGTGATGACTCCCATCAAAACTCTGATCTGCTGCCCATTCAGCGACAGAAGTTTAGCGGAGAGCTTAGGATCCAATCTGGCCATAGTATTAAAAGGCGTGTGTTGCCATTTAGCCATCTTGAGTTAGTCCTAGTTTCCAATTGAATTGGACAGTTGCATTGTGTGATGCTATCAGGCTGACGAATTTCTTCTCAAGCATATACTCGGGAGTAGTATAGTCAGTCGTTGCCGGAACATCAAACTTGCTCAAAACTGCAGCATGTCCTACATTTGAAACAAAGCATTGACCGGTGTCACGAATTCGAATAGCCGCAATCGCGGCCATCTGTTCACCAAAAATGGCCAGTGTCAGCAGGTTAAGCGGCATGTTGAGTGCTACGGAGGTAGTCGTTCTAAGAGCCCCATGAAAACCAAGACTGGCCAATCTTTGCAATTTTTCCAGCAAATTAAGTTTAGCCTCTATACTCAGACAGTCCAACATGGCCCCAGTTTTTACCTATAGCTCTTTTACAGGAGTAGAGTGCGACAGTTAGCATTATTAACCCTCTCCTGCAAATTCAGTTTCCGTGATAATTTTTTATCCAGAATAAGTCACAGAAATTTCGCCAACAAAAACAAGGTACCCTGCAGTGTAGGAGGCACTACAGGAGATGTCCTAGTGAGTTATCAGCCCAGATGGTTAATCGAGAGAGATGCCGTCTCTTGATTAACCATCTGGGCTGCAGATGGTTAATCAGGTAAATTTCCTAAGACAACTAGGAAATTTAGATAGTTATATCATATCAGGTATAGCAATGCAATGTCATCCGCATAACCTTACCTAGGTTAGGTTACGTTGAAGGGGCTACTCCGACATATGGAGCACGCTTATATCACCCGTCAGGCGTCAGTGTCATTTATGATTACGATCGTTACGGGTTCAAGCCTTGTCCACGGCGTTCTTGGCCATGGATATTTATGTTGTATTTCCCTGCGGCGCAGGGCGTAATAATAAGACACTAGATCTCCCGACTTGTCGTAAGTAGGCGGCTAAATAGGAGCAAAGGTGCATGTTGGCAACGTGCATCGTCCGAAACTGGTTTATGCCAACGAAACGGCAGCTAAGCCACATGGAATAGTTGACGCGCTATGCCCCACTAAGGGTTAGGGTGAATGTGTAATTATACGGTTCGTTGTGATATCAGCATGGACTAATCATTCACCGACCAAAACCTACTCCGCAAATCAGCCAGAGCTCATCTCCTTCAGCTCACTCAAATCGGACCCAAGGCCAACATGCGTTTCTACTACCAGTCAAGCCCGGACAGGTACAGAGCAAATGAAAAGAGCTCTCCTCCTCATCTTCGTTGACACAGCTTCTTTAATAATCATTGTGCGGGACTCTGCTGGCATGCTCTTCAATAAGGCAATGGCCAGTGATAAGCCCCACAACGTCCCTAATGTGCTTTCTATTCAAGAGCAGTAGCCCTGAGGAGCGGTAATGGTTCATTGTAGGCCACATTTGCTTGGTTATATGGCATATTCTGCCAGTACTCCATCTGGTGTTTGCTCTATCCGTAGCAGCAGTCTTTAAGGCCAATTTGCAAGCTGTCGAAGGCATCTGTATGCTACGAAAGCCTTTGCTGACCATATGGTTGTGCCCTTACAAGCCAGCTCATGCACTCTGCTGTTTCCGATAAAGCAACTATGACCAGGAATTCCACACAGGGTAATATTGAATAAAAAAAAACACATATTTCCGGGATTGAATTATGACAGTCCACTAAAGACCTCGAATTGGCCACCCACCGTCGAGCGATTTAATCGCCGATTGACTATCAGTATAAATTACAACATCCCTGGCATTCACGACATTCAACAACAACAGAGCTTCACAAATCGCCATGACCCCGCCTGAAAAATACTCCAGTAATCTGGGAGACGGAAAGACAAGCTAATACCCACCGTCTTCCAGTAAATACCAACCTGAAAACGTTCGTTCGTCTTAGAGCCGTCCGTAAAGAAGCTTATCGGACCTGAGCCGAAAATCGAATCAAGCTTTTAACGTTCTTTCCAAACAAGTATTTTGAAGAGGTGTAATCCTTGCCTTCTGGAACATCAAAGCTGTTCAGTACAGCCGAATGTCCTGTGGTGATAGTAGTCCACTGACCCGTTTCTCGAAGGCAGATGGCCACACCAGCATCTAACCGCTCGGCAAAAATGTCCAAGGGAGTCAAATTTAGCATGGTTTCAAGGACAGGGCCCTCATGGTGGCCGCTTTGATTATAGGATGTCTATTGTGCCATAGCCCTTAATATTGTAGCAAGAGACCCTTCACTACTCTTACGAAGGCCAGTAAGTGTTTCGCAGGAGATTTCCTGATATCAGTAGAGTTTGTGGCAATCCGTCCGAGTAGCGCTAACTTAGCCCGCGCAATCGCTGGGCATCCACATAAAAGGTGATATGTGGTCTCAATGTCCTCCAAACAAAGACGACACTGCGTCTCTCTGGATAAGCCCACCTTATGTAAATGACATCTAACCTAGTGATGGCCCGATAGGTAGCCAACAAGTAGCCTCAGGTTAGCTTTACTCATGTGGGTAGTGTGCCCATCGTCGAAGGGTCTCATTAACTCCTTCGATTGTCACAGCCCTGGAGCGTCATCCCAATAGCACTGTCGTAGGCTGTCAGACCATTCCTTTATGATAGTCCTGGCTGAAGCCCTTATGTAGGCCATTCGTCAAGGTTGTGATTGCATTGCAAATACGTCTTATCGTGAAAAGTATATTTAAGAGTCTGATAAATCCCTTATAGGTCGAAAAAGTGCTTCTCTAAAAGTGATAATAAGAAACCATCTTATGGTGAACAAATTAGAAATTATACCTATATCTAGGACTCCACTTTCCTTTTGTGCCCCAAACTGAGTGTCTTCTAATTCGATTAGTCAATTAACTCCTATTTAATTCGGGCTTCCGTGCATATATTCGACCCTACCTTGATAATTCTTGGTCACATTGAAATTGATTACCGAAAAGTACCTGCCCTTGGTCACGCAACTCTTAAATTGTGTGCTAGGTTCTATGCTCAATATTTACAGGGTGCACACACGCCACTTTTCCGGGGCGTTAGACTGTCACTTCTACTACCTCTGTCATGGCATACTCTATACTATTGACGGAAACACATTTTTCAGTCCTTTGTCCTGGATTCTTGAACGTGACGCCACGCGTTGCGGCGTCGTCGTATCCTTTTTTTTCTCGTGTCTCTTGTTTTGAGTTCGGGTATCTAATTGAAGACGAATTTATTTATTCATAGATGTCACTGGGCATTGGCTGAGACCACTTGTTGCTCTTTAAGAGTGCGTGAGAATAATGTCCTTTTTTTGTTTGTTTGTCGGAAGTGTTCAATGGATTTCTTTAGGTTGTAAAAACATAGAATAATTGATTGGAATTTATTTTTGGTTTTAGATTCATGTGAGGGTGAGAATAGGTTTTGTTTGTGGTTGGAATTTGCCGAATTTGATGATGCTGTAACGATGTTTGAACTTAATGTGAGGACGGAGGTCGAGGCCAAGCCCGCATGGTCGGAGTGGGAGCTAGGCAAATTGTGCAGCCTAGCCCAAGTTCGGGGTGGGAAGCGTGGAGTCCCTTCGCCATCAGGGAACTCCCGTGTGTAATGGGGCAACACCACAAAAATCTCCACATTGACCATTTGAAGTGAGTAGGGCTGTAGTAGCCTAGATGTCCTGTTGTCGTCGTAGTAGTCCCTTAACCTAAACCTGACCTAACTTCACTTTGAATGTACAGTAATTTCCACAAGAGCGTATACTTTGTAACTTTTTAATGCACCATTTCTCAAAGAGTGGTGGGGGACTTTTAGTTACCTGCATTCTTCCTCTTTTTCGCATTGTATAAATTTGGTCATTCTAAGTTCAAGTAGGAGAGTGATAAGACGTCAAGTGAAATGAGTGCGATTTACAAAAAACGATTCGAAGCTGTGTTTTTAGTAAGTCATCCGAAAGGACCAAAAATGACACCTGCATCGGCCGGAAAGTACCTGAAAGTTTCGACACAGTTTGTGAATAAGTGGATAAAGCGTTTTAAAGATACTGGAAATGTAGACGATCTACCTGGTATGGGTAAAACCCGAAGCACTTCAAAACCCAGGATAAGGCCATCATTGATATTTTTAAGAAAAATCCGTCCGCTACTACCTTAGTGCAAGCAAAGGAAATGTTATCGAAGAAGAATATTTACGTGTCCTTGAATACGATTCGGCGAAGATTACAAGAGGAAAACATCAAAACCAGGTATGCCTTGATGAAACCATTACTTACCGAAAACCAGAAGCGAAGACGTGTAGAGTGGGCTAAGGAAAACATCGATCGTGATTGGGACAACGTGATCTTTACGGATGAATCAAGTTTTGCTGTAAATACGTTCAGGAGACGAGTGTGGGCACAAAAAGGAGAAGCTGTCGTGAACCGAACCGTTAAACACCCTGTGAAGGTCCATGTTTATGGATGCTTTTCTGCACGCGGTTTCGGAAAATTAATAACGTTTACCGGAATTCTTACTGCTGAAAGGATGATCATTTTGTACAAGAAAGGATTATTGAAGTCTGCTAGGATGCTATATGGCAACGACAACACCGATTGGTTTCTACAAGAAGATAACGATCCGAAACATAGAAGCCGGTTGTGTACACGCTGGAAAGAAGAAAATAAATGATTGGCCTTCGCAATCGCCGGATGCCAATCCTAAATGTTTGGGGATTAATGAAGCAGAAGCTTCAATGAAAGCAAATAAAAGGAGCAGCACATTTAAGGCGAACGAATCGACAGACTACGCGGAAAAATTGGCCGAAAGTTGTCACCGAAGATGCCAGTCAATAATCAATAGTGACGGCGATTGGACCATGTATTAAATATAATTGCGAAAATGTATTTTGTATTTACTTTCAATAAAAAATAAAATTTCTTACTTGTAACATTTTGTTTTTAATTTGTGAGGTATACGGTCTTGTGGAAATGACTGTAAATTTAACAAAACCTTTTTCGTTTCCAATTCAAATCCACTCAAGTCAAATATACTCTTGTCAATGCAAATACGTCGTACTCATTTAATATCCATCTTATTGAAACCACATGTATCCAATCCTATTGTGTCGCACTAAAATGTTGAATGTCTGCCAAGCAATCATAAAGGCTCACCGATTATTATTGATGATAAACATGCAAACATTAAAATATGATGAAGACAAACAGAGTGGTGGAATTATTATGGTTGCATTATTTTATGCATGGCTGGTGGGAAACGAGGGCGACGAGGGTGGGCTTTTTTCGATTGGGTGGCATTCAAGTTGTGGCACAGCAAAACATTGCCAAATGACTTGAAAATATGGAGAGACACTCAAATGTTTAGTGAGGCGATAGTGTTTTGTGTTGATTTTATGTGTTTAACCATTAAATAAGGGGAACATATTATTTTCATCTGGATCTGTAGTCATACTTATTTTTGAAATAATTATCGCCCCCGGTGACGAATGGTTGGGTAAAGCTGCGGAACGATTTCAAATTAATTCCACTCGTGAAGCGTTGGATACCTTCGCCAACTAGGGCCAATATAAAATTAGAGCTGGATACAATAGACTCCCATAAATAGAGGGTTCTAAAGGATGACCCCTTTTCTATGGTGATCCCACAGATCCTGTGTTGAGAAGATGAATGATGAAAAGTGCATTCTTCCAGGGCCTATTATTGTAACGATTACGTTCCAAGGGGTTGGGCGAACTTAAGGAAGAGAGGGCGTGCACAGTGCTCCACATATTATCAGGGAGGCGCCCGTGTTAGTTTTAGGGTCACGGATCGGATCTTCAGTTGCTCATCAGTAACTCCGCAACCGGTGACACGAGCGAGGCCGCAAGTGACGGCTTCTTTTACCCAACCAAGTTTGCTATCCAGTGCGCTTGAAACTTGTCACTGACTGAAAAGGTTTTTGCACTTATGTGTACTGGACGGTGGTGGTTGTGTAACCATTCCTTAAAGCCTGCAACCTCACCAAGCTTGAAGAGAATCATCTTGAATTTTTAAAGCCCGTAAAAAGGACTGTCTGAGTTTTATCAAGTTAACTTAAAGGGGACTTTGCTTGAGGCTTCGAATCCGCCAATTCATCTGTAGCGATACCCAAATAATGAGCATCCCTTGCAACTAATCGTAGAGCAAGCGTACGCCACTCAACCACCTCAACAGTGTACAAAATATAGTTATCTCTGCAATGCATGGGGAGTAAAATGTGTAATGAAGTAGGTCCTCGGTTCGAAACGGAGTTCCTAGTCACAAAATAAAACCTCCTCTAAAATTTGTATTCCCTTTTTTTCGTGCAGGATTGTCATTCATAAATTATGAACTTTTGCACGTAGTCCATCAGTCATCCACCTGTTCCATTATTTTCATTTTAAATAACCATCTTCAAACAAACTAAAAATAATTTCCAAAAAATATATGACCCCTTTTAAAAAGTTTTAGACCAAAAACCTGCCATTAAGAAATAACAAATCATTTTTTTTGCCGGCAATTAAGGGTTGCTCTCACACGTGTCGTGTGTCCAACTAGGAGCATCATTTCATCATTTCGCGGGGGCTCAAATACACGGTTCTAAAACCATATTTTATAACATTTCCACTTCACTCCCGATTCGACTGTAAACCTAACCAAAGAGCTAATATGAAAAATTAATAGGCACCTACAATTTCGCTGCACAGCTATCAAATAAAAAAAACAAAAACAAAAAGCCGGGGAGAGTCGTCATTTGGGAGGTTAAAGTACGTACGCACGAGACTCAAGCGGTTGGAGGTGGTGGTCCCCTTCAGGAGTTCAGGACCGACCAGCAGGACTCCCGCAGGCATAGAAAAAGTGTATAAACAAAAATTATGGTGTTCCGTATTTTAGTAACGATTTCGGGCAAACATTAAAATGTATTGCCGGCCACTCATCTTTTTTTTAACAGGGTGTATTTTTCGCTGGTAGTTTATTACACTGTAAAGCATCCATTCTAATTAGAAAGTCATTGAATAAACAAACAAACAAAAAACAAGGATGTTTTATATTTCGTGCGAATTTTACTGAATGATGTTTTGAGAAAGTTCAGTTGTTTTTAACGCTCTATGAGTCAGGAATTCGGTTAAGAGATGTAGATAGTCCAGATAT
Source organism: Chloromyia formosa (assembly GCA_964017055.1). Classification (NCBI taxonomy): domain Eukaryota; kingdom Metazoa; phylum Arthropoda; class Insecta; order Diptera; family Stratiomyidae; genus Chloromyia; species Chloromyia formosa. Next base: position 28,556,182 of record OZ024813.1, on the reverse strand, counting down.
TTTGGGTAGGGATTTTGTGAGCAGTACGAAGTGGATGATATGCTTCACTACTATAGCAAAATATTTAGCCAGATTTTGTCCTATATTTTTGTATCTGAAGTCAGCCATCAGGTGTCCAACCAGCTTTTAGGAGAGATCAATTATCATGCTCCAACTTGTAGAACTACACAACTTGCCTGATGTGTCGATCAATATTTAACTTGTCTTGCATATCACATACCATGCGACAATCTGCTTATTGCTAATTGATCCATGCTGTTAGGTTTTTTTTTTGCATATTCGTCTTAGCTAAAGTACTTACTGGTGTATTCCACTTTAGTCTGTACAAAATTTGAGTTTTCCTTCCGAAGCTATTGTTATGGTGTAGACACGGTAAATCCCTACAGCCTAAACCCGAAATAAACTATGAATCTATCCTAAAGTGAACCTCCGCTTTAGCCAGTACGAAACTACCTCGTGTACATTGATGAGTCACTTCTCGTACCGCCACTTTTCACACATCTTTTGAAGGCTTTCAGACATGTGTATTATGCCCATACTTAGTGTTTCTTTCCTCGAAAATAAAATAAAACCAGGCTAGCCTTCGGCTAGCTTGCCGAAGGTATGGATACCCTTCACGCGAAGCGTTGTGACCTTTTGTGCATTTGACACTTTGAAAATAGTAGTAAAACTTGTTCCGATTTCAATGTTCCTATGAGAGGTATATGAAATAGTCGGCCGATTTCAACCAAATTTAGGAACTTGGTTTGTTAGTCAATATGATAGAAAATTATGATGATAATTTGGTAAAGATTCGGAAATAAAAAAGTATTTCTAACAAAAACTTGCTTTTGGAACGGTCGTTCCTATGACAGCTATTTGATAAATAAATAAATAACTGGTGCAACAGTCCAATTTGAACCACGGCCTCGAGATGAGCTAGCATCATCTCATTTCCTAGATCGTGACGGTTTTTTGTGCAGAGGTATGTGATCAGCAACACGCTCAACCGAGTTATTTACCCCATAATGGGTACTCATTTAACAGCTGAGTGGGCTCATAGTCCGACACGTAAATCCCCGGAAGCTATTTGATAGATTAGTCCAATTTCAACCAAATTCGGAAGTGTGATTTGACTAAAGATACTATTGATTAGTGTGGAATTTGAAAAATATATCTTTAGAAATAAAAAAGACGAATTTTTGGACCGGTCGTTCCTATGGCAGCTATATATAACATATATACAGCGCGCAATAGAAAGAAGGCTTTGTGCAAAATTTCAGCTCAATAGCTTTAAAACTGAGAGACTAGTTTGCATAGAACCAGATGGACAGACGGACGGACAGACAGACGGACAAAGCTTAATCGACTAGTCTCATCATACTGACCAAGAATATATGCCTATAGTTTATATGGTCGGAGATGTACGTTGCAAACTTCATGATAAAGTTAATATACCCTACCACATCCGTAAAGTGTATAAAAATACATAGCAGGTTAAATAGAAAACTCCCGATTTTTTTTTAAATGGTAGAGATGAAAGTACTCTAATGAAATCGTGACCTGTTTGTTTTGGTGAATGCTGGAGTACTGTAATTGTTGTTAAAACTAAAAAAAAAGGATAAAGGTCCCAAAAATCGGCCTGAGTCTGGTTTCGTACCATGGTGCAAGGCGCGAACTCATCAGGCGCCTCCACACCTCGTGCCTCGCACCATGGGAGAGGCGCGACCAGATCAGTGGTGATGATGACTGAAGTATAGTATAAGGGGAGTCGGATGTTAAGACCCATATAAGTGGTATGGATTCGGTGCCAGCTCCCCGCAAACACTTTTATTGCTACTAGCGGCATGCTAGAACAACGTATCACAGAAAGCCCAGGTGTGTTTTCGCAGAGATATGATCCGTCCCTTTGTCGTGTTGTTGAGTGTATATAAGGCAAAGTGAGATCTAGGCAGTCATCACTGATCTGGTCGCGCCTCTCCCATGGTGCGAGGCACGAGGTGTGGAGGCGCCTGATGAGTTCGTGCCTTGCACCATGGTACGAAACCAGACTCACGCCGATTTTTGGGACCTTTATTCGCAAAGAGGTATAGTATAAGGGGAGTCGGATGTTAAGACCCATATAAGTGGTATGGGTTCGATGCCAGCTCCCCGCAAACATTTTTTTTTTTTTTTTTGTAAAAAGGACTTGTTCATCCTTATTGCACATAATCGGCCTCTATTCATTGCGTTAAGGGTCACTTAATAATAAATTCGCATGGAATTTGTTTTCAGCCATCTGAATTGACCTCATTTTTAGCTTTTTCTTACTACAACATGTCATTTTCCCAAAATTTCTCTAACCACATTGTCTTTTTTTTTATCATTTTAGGTAGCGGCCATGATGACCTGCCCCCTTCCCTTGCCATTGCCACTACTACCTTCAACACTTCACGGCGATTTTCCTCCAGTTCATATCGGTGTTAAGGTAAGTTTTCGTGCTAGCTAATTTAGGAGTAGTACTGAGCCATTGTGTCTATAGCAGATCAGTTCAGCGGCGGGCACATATTCCTGCTAAATATCAGTCTTTCAGTTTTCGGTCTGGTAAACTTGATAAAAGTCTGTTATCATACTTGAAGGTCTGTTTTTTCCTTGAAGAGCTGAAAAAATAAAACCATTCCAAAATTGCACTTCTTGTCCACAGCAGATGAAAATTTTGAATGAATTACATGTGAAGAGGATACATTATGTGTATTTGTATCCGTTTCATAAATAGTTCGCTTATAATATATCGTTATCGTATCGTATATAACTTATCACTGTTCAATAGCTGATTGTTAATCACTGGTCATTATTTAATTAAATATTAATTTTCACTATCCAGCATGTGTGTATAATTTGTTTATTTCGTCAACGTTTCGCGTGAAATATGCATTTTCAAGACTATTATAAATTATACAGTAGTTACATAAAAAATTATTTATCATAAAATAACTAAATTATATATTTAATAATAAAGAACTATAGAAAATATAAACATTTGCTGAATAGTGAAAATCATTATTTAATTATCGCTGTTCAGTTATCACTTACTGTTTCATATATCGTATGACTACCCATCAAAGAATCGTATGTTCCAGTAGATTGGTTTCCACATTTGGTGTATCCCTTTCAGACCTGACGCTAAACTACTGAAATTGTTTTCTTTATTTCCTAAAATATATTTTCTTGATTGAATATGAAAACATACTCAATGCCCAAATTTTGGTGTTTTCATAGTCTTCTAGTATTTTCAGGACTCGTACATTTTATGCATCTCGGTCGCGTTTCATTACAAATAAGCAAAGTCCCATATGATAAGTTTTTGAGATTTTTTATTACTTTTTTGTGTAATACATTTTGAAACAATATTTTTTTTTTGCTGAAACATAAAATACTTCGCGTTTGCTGCATCGTGTGCGATTGCACTCTTTGCGACGGCACCTACTGGCCGATTTTAAATCCATTTCTTCCGGCCAGTGATTGAAGCCATCCAGTCGCTTCTCGGAACATGGCTGGTCCGCTGGGCAGTATCGTTTTAAAGGTGGAACAGTTGCAACCTCGTCCGTTTCAGATTCGAAGCTCCACACGTCGTTGTTGGCCGTTTGAGCTGCCACCAACCCTTCAGCTAACGCAGGATGAAAACTTAGCAAATCGTGCATATCCTTTAGTGGCTTCCCTATCGCTCCACAAGCATTTCGCTACTCCGTCCAAGCATTGCAGCAGGCTAAGACTATGAAATGGATCATTACTTTAATGGCTACTTTCGGGTTTTAAAAAGATTTAAGTCATATTTTATAGGAAATTCTCTACGTTAAAAATATATTTTTTTTTTCCTTTTCCGAGTGAGTGGGAAATTTTCGAGAGCTAATGAGTGCAATTTCGTCCTACAAAATTTTTACGCGGTTTTCCGTTAATTATAACCTACGCAAACAGTGTAGACCTTAAATAAATTAATATGTTAATAACGAAACCATTAGCTACTGTTTCGAATATGTTTCATTGATTTCAGAAAAATTTGGGAGCAGCAGTGCATTCATTATCCAAATTGACTGCTCTATAGTCAGATATGAGACTGACGCCAAAGCAGCATAATTAAATACGGGGTTCTCTTGTCAGTAACATTGGGGGTTGGTAGGTGAAATACTTGCCACCTTGATGGCCTTTTTTAATTACCCTCTTCATACAATTCCGTACCCCCAATGCGGGGGCTGTAACTTTTAATTTTCGCCTACCGATATACCCAATGTAGTTATCTGGGCTTTATATTGGGTAATCACTCTTTAATTCTTACTGTTCACCGCTTACTGCTCACTTATCGCTTATCGCTTATCGTATCATCGTATCGTTTTCGTACTACCTATGTTTTTCAGTGTGAAGTTGTTGTTACGAATGATGCGGAAATCGATTCTCGGCCAACCCTCAAGTGGACTTTAATATTCGGCCGTACGAACCTACGTTTTTCGGTGTGAAAATATTCCTATATGCACGGTAGGTTGATACTCCCTAAAGTAGAAGTCCACTATGGTAGCAGCCTCAAGTCGATCTCCTCTTTAGGAAATGCGAGTCAAGCGTGCTTACGATAGAAGCGTTGAATTTTTTGCGTTTTTATGTTGTTGTTTTTTTATGTCCCCCATTTTATACGGTATTTTTACACGATTTCGCTTTAACACGGTATTGCGAATTGACCTATCCCCCGATTTATGTTGTACTTTCAAAGCACAACAAACTCAAAAACTGATGGCGTAAATACTTTACTGCAATCGGAAGCCACAAGTATTTTTACTGATAGCTCAAAATCAAAAGTTGACCTTGGTGCTAGTGTCTACCTTGAGAGGCTGGGTAAAAGTCACCATCGGATATTTTTAGCGCCTTGCACGCGGAGATTTCTCAAGATTTGATATGGTTGGGTTGTAATATCAGATCGGTAAAGGATATCGCCATCTATTCCGATAGTCAATCGGTGATTAAATCTCTTGATGCCACAATCTCCACTTCGAAAACCGTGGTGGGCTGCCGCACTGCATGGATTTCTGACCACAGGGGTTTTGATGATAACTGCTGCGGTTACGAGCTAGCTCGCGTGGGAATGACCAGCGCACTGTCGAGAATGCTTAAAGCTAGCGAAGTCAAATGCGGTCAGCTAAGCTAACATCAGATGGTAAACTGGCGATACCCGTCATTTTGCGAGATAAATTTGGCAGGTTTTTAATTTTAACCGGTCCTTAGGGATCCTGTTGATGGAGAGAAGACATCTCAAGAAGTTCGCGGGGATTATCGCAGGACAATGTCCATTCGGATATATCGATAGGTGTCTCCGATACAATAACTATTGTAGAAGCTGTGGGGACGAGGAGGATGAGAATGCTATTCATAACTTCCGGTGTCCTGCACTGGCACTCTGGTGTTTTCTACTTTACTGACTTGGATAAGTTAAAGAGCGTAAGTGCTGGTAATCTACATCGCTTTATTAGAAGCTCCGATTGCTTTGACCAATAGACTCTGGAGGCATTGGGTTTGTGGGGAATCACAACAGACCCAGTAGCGATCAATCTGTGCTGAGCTTCTGCACAGCAGCCTTTTCAGCCTACTGCTGCTGATTCATAATTTGCTGAAATTATTGCCACTAACTCTTAAACGCGGTTCCGTTGCCACGCGCTGTCGAACACGAATTCGAACATGGTACAAGTGTCCTTCACTTCACTCAGTCTGAAGAAAAAGGTAATCTTGTTCGAGTTCGTGTTTGACAGTGTGTGGTCGTGGTTACATTTTGCCGTTCACAGAAAACGGCTGACTGTTTACACGCTCATACAATGGGAGAAGAAAGTTTCAACGATTTAGACGAAATATTGCTGAGGTAGAGAGAAAGATTTAATTTCGATGCTTAATGAAACAAATCATCCTGACAATGATCTCGACGAAGATGAGCCTGAACTGACAACGTTCACTGCAAAAGTCATTCACGATGGGCTCTAATTAGGAAACTTTTTTTTTTACAAAATGGTTCAGATGGGGAATGTGCTCTTCGATTCCAGCGAGATATTAATAAATACGAGTACTTCAATCAGTATGAGGAAATCTATAATGATCTTACCAAAAATATATAGTATTCCATCACGCTATACTTTATTTTTATTTTTTTTTAAAAGGAGCGACCGGTAGCACAGTGTGGGCATCAGTGTCATGTTTAACTACCGGCGTTTAGGGTTCGAATCCCGTCCACGACGACGTTCGTGGCCATGGATGTGCAGGAGGTGTATGCTGGCAACTGCATTCTCCGAAACCAGTTTATGCCATAATTTAGCTTGTTTCCAATTTACACAATTTTACTATTAAAATTTAGGGTTTCGATTTACACGGTTTTCTGCAGAACCTATCTTCCATATATGTATATGGTTTTTCAATAAAGGCGCTCAAGATATTAGATTTTTTAAAAGTATCCGATTGCATTACTCGTATGAAGAAGATAAAAAAATCGGCCAAATGGCCCCCTGGACTTTGCTTTGCGGCGCGTATTCGATTCGACCGCCTAAATTGAACTCGATATCATTGATGGTATTAGTTATGTTGACTTTTAAGGCACCAGTAGGTTTATTTACATGATTGTGTAATTTAGCGTAGCTCCACAAGAAAAAGCCTAATGACGGTAAATCACACGATCTCGGTAAACCGTCTACGTCGCTGAAACACTAGACAGCTCTGCTGTCGAATTTGTCGTGCAACATATCCATTGTTGTATGCGCTGTGTGGCACGTAGCGCCGACTGTCTCGTTGGGACCAAATGACATTGAGATTCACAACTTCCAATTTAGTCCACGAAAAATGTACCTAATGTAAATGTACCTCTCGCTGGTTACTGCTCCCGCTTCCCGGAGTCACTTGTGCATAGAACGTAAATATTTTCGAGTCAATTAGAGTTTTTTTCCAGCATTTCTATGATACACAGGACTTCAGCCTCATTTCTGGTAATGGATACCATGGCCCCTTTTAATGTGAAGATGCAGAAGTTCCGGTTGCTCTACAGAGCCGTTTATAAAAGTCGTTCAAAGAGAGGTGTTCAAAAAAAGTCGTTCAAAAACACACTGTACTGAGACTTTCTTACCTCTTTTGTCGAGTCGTTCAGAATGAACGATATGTTCACGTGCTACTTATCATTCCTTTTTTTTTGGCACTGTAAATTCAATTGTATCGTTTCTGTTGTCTTATGTGTGCATTTTTTATTTTCAGTTGAATCCTGCAGATTTTCGATAATCAATTTCGACTACCATATATCCAATCATATCCTCCAATATTAGCAGAAATATCAATAAATTCCGCTTCCACATTGCTCACATCCTTCCAAGCTTATGAAAATCGTTTTGGCATTCAATTTGACCAGAAAAAATAACAAATTTAAAGATTCCTTTCGACGAGAATTCTTGTAAACACCCAACAAATACCCCTTGACCACTGTTTTTTTTTATCTTTCAATAGAGGTTGATGTGGACTTCGTTTGACCGCTCGAACCCGTACAAAAGATATTCATACGAAATATATAAACAAAAAAAAAAAAACGATTTAAAAATAAAAGTAAGATTCAGTGAAAGAGAAAACCTTCGTCAATGTCAACGGATCATTGATACTATTCTCCCTCAAAGGTGGTTTTCTATTCCATCTTTTCTCTTTTTCGTATTTTTTTTTTCAAAGTGGCTCTCCCCGCTCTGGCAGGCGTCTTGACTTTCCGTATATCGTTTCATCGATTCTATGAATTTTCGTTCATAAATATTAAACGGGTTACCGACGGCCGGCACGGCGCTTCTGAACAATGTCCATGTTTCCTACAAATAATAGACTGAATTGAACTGGACTGAATTGAACTGGACTGAATTGAAAATTATTGAACTATGTCAGAGGATGGATATGGATGTCGGTCATCTAATAGCGCCTCCGTATCAGCTCTCTCTCTCTCTACTCGAAATATATGTTTACAGAGTACCCAGAAGCATACAGTGTACGTTTCGTATCATTCGAAAAGTAGGAGGGTGGTGAGGCTCAGGATAAAATGGAAGAAATTAACTTTTCTAGGAAACAATAAAATAAGAGGGTTTCAAAATAAGCTGAAAAATTATTCAGCTTTTGAAATAAACAAAAAAAAACCCGAGTGTACGTTTGAGGAGAATGTGAAATTGAAATTCAAGTAGGTCAAGAATGAGAAAAGATATATTACGAGCACGACAGATATGCGTACATATTTACAATACTTACAAACAGCAATATTTTGTACTTGAATTTGACCCGAATGCATCGAATTTTTAATGGGTCCTATCAAACTCATCATTTAAAATTTGGCTAATGTATAGATGCGGGAGCGTCCCGCCGGCCAAAGAAAAACGAAGAACTCGAAAAAGGCGAAAACGAGAAAAGGCGATCAAGACTATTTACGTGACTTTCTGGCCCCGGGTGGGCTTGGGGGTTCAAATTTACTGGGGCCATTTTCTAGTGTCACCTTAGGAAGTATAGCGACTTTATAGTCGGTACTATGAAACACACCCGAGATATGACAGTTTGAAAATCGCAATTTTTTAAGTTTTTCTTGTTTTTGTTGTTCTTGTTACTTGGAAGCCTACAGCCTCGTTGGGAGCGTCTCTTGATCTGCCGTCTTTTCTCACGAATTGACTTTGTCCCGAGAGTGTGCATAGGCTATCATTTGTGCAGTAGAAAAAAATATAGAGCCTCGATTCGGGAAATACCCATATTTACCAGGTTTGGTTTCTGTTTCATTTCATGACCATAAAGTCCTTTGTCCTGACGCACACCCCCAACAGAACTAAAATATAACCCTGTGGTACTAACAATAACCCAAGGAAGCTATGTACTAAATTTTGAACCACGGGAAATGATGGAAGAATTTTTTCTTTGAAATCTTTAAAAAGACAACAGAGAAACTACAATTTGAGATATCTCTCTCTCTCTCTTTCCCGCTGAGATATTGCAGTTTCTCGATTGTATTTTTAAAAATTTCAAAGAAAAAATTGTTCCACAATATCCCGTGGTCCGTGGTTCAACCAAATTTAGTATATAGCTTACTTGGGTTATTGTTAGTACCACAGTCCTGTTGGAGGTGTGCGTCAGGACAAAGGACTCTATGGTCATGAAAAGAAACAGAAACCAAACCTGCTAAACTTGGGTGTTTCCAGAATCGGGGCGATTAGCCTAATGCATTGCAGTACTGTGGAAGACATTGTTAACCCTTTGCAGGTATTTCTAACCCTTTGATCAGTCAGGAGGAACTTCTTTGACATGAAGTGAAATTTATAAAATATAAATCTCCCCTGAATCGAGGTGAAAACAGGAGTGCACTGGAGTACTGCAAAAGACATTTTGAGTCCTTTAGTAAGGATAAAATAGAGATTATAAAATTTATGTATCGGCGAGAGATTTAAAGTTGCTTTTTCGGACCCAGCCGCCACTTATCTAAGGACGCGGGAGCCGGCCGGTGCGCCAAGAAAAAATGAAAAGCGACCAAGAAACATTGTTTACGCGACACAACGATTTCGAGTTTTTGCGGATTTTCAGCCTTTTATAGTTCGCGCCCCCAGGGGTTTTTGAAGCCCAAATTTATTAGGAACATTCTTGTCGAGCCCTTAAGTATGTTTTTCAAAATCGAACTCAATTCAGTAAATAACACTCGAAATAGAGCAGTTTGAAAATCGGCATTTTTTAATCATCCTTATTCTTGTCGTTCCTTGGCAGAGCTACAGCTTCATGCAGAGCATTCCCAGAGCTGACAGATATTCCTTCATTATGTACTTTGGGAATGCTTCGAAGAAATTTCTTTGTACCTGTCTTTTAATACTTGCACTACCAAAAAGAGATGGACATATCATAGCCAGGATTCTATTCAAATCCAAATTGTATCTATCCTACCTAGTAGTCGATGGTTTCCGACATTTGATTTGTTAGTGCTTTTTCACACGAAGAGCCGCACGGCTCTCGCTCGGGAGTTCTTGATAAAGCGTGGCACGTGGCGTGCTTCATCCTGCTTTTTGTTAATAGGATGAATCCAATATGCCCTGGAACGTTGACATTTTTGACGTCGAAGACAGCTTCGACCGTAAAGAAGACAAGTGGCTACAGCACGTGTAGAATCCATTGTATGCAACGCGTACTTTGCGACTGAATGCAGAACGAGAGCCATTGTTGCTCTTCCCGTGTGAATGCCAGCATTCCTCGCTCGAGATGCACGAGCTGTACCGGCTCTCACTCGCGCAACGTGAAGGCTCGTGCTCCCCGTGTGAAAGCTGAAGTGTACTCTTTGCATTTCAGTCTTACGCGCCTCGCTCTCACTCGCGAGCGAGAGCCGTGCGGCTCTTCGTGTGAAAGTGCACTAGTGTCACCATAAACTGTCGCACTCCAACTCGAACTCGAACATGGTACAAGTGGACCGGTTTTCTTCAGGTTTATGTGAAGTGTTTGTGTCTTGACCTATTCAGAGGACATTTGTTTGTATCGAGTTGGAGTTCGACAGTATATGTTGACACTATGTAATTAATAAGTGAAAAGCACAGGACTAGGCGACGTAAATGGCTGCGTTCCTGCGAGCGGATCAGGGTTTGACATTTCACAAATTCACCTCCATTTGCTTTTCCCTCCGGTAAATTTAGTACAGACAACTGTCACTTTTGGATCTGACAATTCCTCCTCTGGATCTGAATATTTTTCCGATCAATTTCTAAAATCAGAAATTTTGACAGTTTTCAGATGTCACCGGCGCCTCGGTCACCAAAGCAACATAGCCAGTCATCCGTTAGCCAGCGTGCAGGACGTGTTGCGAAGTGTTTAGTGGTAGTTTGCTGCGCCTTTAGCCTACAAACCTGCTCCTTGAATAGGAAGTCGTCGTATCGGGGAACTGTTTGTTCGAAATAATTTGCATTTCTGGGTCGGTTTTCGCGCTCAATCCCGTCCAACAAACTCCAATCGTTTGTCATGTTGTTATCCATGACAACGCGCACTATATTTAGTATGCTTTGCACACTATTTACAATTTGGATATCACCGAAATTATCCAATAATTCTGCAATAATTAAATTTTCCATTTTGAAACTAAAAACTTGACAGATCTTTTTTGACAAGACGGCCGTGTATGCCGTCTGTGGGAATATTTCTCAGATCCAAAAATTGACAGTTTTCTGTACTAAATTTACTGGAGGGGGAAGCACATAGAGAAGAAAACAGAAAAGTCAGATCCATATCAGAAGGCGCGCCCAATAATTCATACTTGGTCCGTTCATTGTGACGAGCAAATTCAAACGGCTACCGAATTCGGCAAATTCGTTAAATTCATCTGTATCCGACACTCAGCGATATGGCACACTGAACGGTATGGGAATTCGATTTCGTTTCGTTTCATCTAATAATCGCTGCAGAATTCTTCTGACACGTATCTCTGAGGCTATACTTTCGAAAGCGAAACGTATATGATTGGGGTCGGAGAGGGACGGTTCGTTTGAGACATGCCCGTTGCGTACTCAGCTCGACGCTAGATGGCTGCTCAACGTAATATCGATCACCTCCCGCCTCGACCACGTAACAAAGATGAGTTATTACCCTTGTTAAAAATATGTATAGAGTCGTTCAAAAAAGGCGACGCATTTTATTTTTTCAATTAAAAGACTTGTGGGTTAATACTAGTAATAATTTTCATTTCAAATGAAAGTACAATCGATGCCAGTCATTATGGAATACAATATCGATCAAATATCCGCCGCGGAAGCGCTGGCACAAGTGAATACGCTTGACCCAATTTCCCATAACTCGAGCACACAAATTGGCCGAAGTACCAGGAATTTCGCATTCGATATTGGCATGCAGCTCTTCTACCGTTGCTGGCTTATTGGCATGCACCAGCGATTTAATGTTATCCCATAGAAAAAAGTGCAAAGGGGTTAAATCGCACGAACAAGGCGGCCATTCGCGAAGACCGTTGCGTGAGATAACTCGCTCGCCGTCCTGTTGGAACCACATGCCATCCAAGTCCATAGCGTCGAGCTGGTCCCAAAAATACTCCGATATCATCGCCCTGTAGCTATCGCCGTTGACGGTTGTTGGCGCACCGTTTTCATCAAAAAATAAAAATGGGCCGATGACGCCGCCGGTATGAAAACCAAACCAAACTGTTAATTTTTTCGAATAAAGTTGTGTCTCGTGCATCACTGCAGGCTGCTCACTCGACCAAATGTGGCAATTTTGCTTGTTGACAAAACCATAGAGCCAGAAGTGAGCTTCATTGGAAAAGATTATTTTCTTGTGTAAGTGCGCGCAACGTAGTCGCGATAGAACGTGAACTGTGATAAAAAAAAAGTTAATAATTGGCAAACGTTGTTAAAGCGTGTATCTCTCCATGATTAACTGGCATAGACTGACGTTTCAAAATGTGAAAGAATTGCGAAGCCAACTTCACTTCTATTCGCGAAATGTCAAAAACAAAATGCGTCGTCTCTATTGAAAAACCCTATAGGTCCAAGCAGATAATTTGTTATGGAAGGTACTCACCCCTATCAAATAGTACAGATTCCACAAGAGTTATCACTCCATAGAACTTTCGCCTTTGCCAGGAGGTTTGTATGTATTGACAAATTGTATAAACTACACAGTATAGATACACAAGGGAATCAATACATGCAAATCTACCGCCGGAGGCTAAAGTTGTATGGAGGGAGCTTTCTTGTGAAGTCTATACAATTTGTCAATACATACAAATCTCCTGGCAGAGGGGAAAGTTATATGAAGTGATAACTCTTGTGGAATCTATACTATTTCTCCCTATGATGTGTTGCTTCCCCATGCTACATGGTTAACATCACATCCGATTAGCAGAAGCTGCCTGTTGCAGCTCATTCGAATGTCTTTGTCGCTGGGAGGGTAAGCTGACGTTGCTGTAGTTTATATCACGTCTAACGGTAACACATGCGCGTGGACGGCTCGAATTTTTGTCATAAATGAAGTGAGCATTACCTGTCAATAGTCCCTATATTTCCCCTTTGTCATGCCATGGCTCTTGTACCAAGATGATGCGTAGGTTTTCGCTAATGAACCTGGCCACTAGTGCATCGAAGGCAACTTTGGCGTGGTGCAGATTTGCTTAAACCACGCCAGTACTCAGATAAATATTCTGCTGCATATATGGAGCTGCATGAGAGCAGGGGTCCTACTTGCTCCGAGTCCATGGGAAAGGTGTCACAGACTGCTGAAGGTGGTGTCCTGCTCTTGTTGACAGCATCTAAGCTAAGGGTGATGTACTTGTAGTAGTTAACAGCTGCTCCGTGTTCATGGGATTCGTGTCTCCGGCTACTGTGGATTATGATATAGATTATTTTTCTAATGAAGACATGAAGCTTGCAGTTCGACCCTTTAATTCAAGTAATAAATGAAGGAAATGTTGTAATGTATATTGTAATTCGTAAGTTGAATTCTAATCTTTCTTGGTCGACGACTTTAATCGCTATTTTCTTTTCCGGATTAATCGACCCTCGATTCAATACGGCTATGAACCTGATAGGCCAGCATACTGCCCTATTGGTGTATTGTTGGAAAAGAGACGTAATAACCTACTTAACATCTATGCGCTTTCAACCCCTTTACATTACATGTTATTATCTTCGGATTATACCTATTGACAAAGTGTCAGTCAAAAAAAAAAAATGCCAAGATAATAAGCCTCAAAAATGATGTGTCGTCACCTTTTCCTAAATCCTCTTTTTTTTGCCGCAACCACTGCAAACTTTTACGAGAAAATGAAAGACTGAGATATGAAAAAGAAAAAAAAAATCATTGAACAAAAATTCACGCATAATAGGCCCCCATTGTAAACACATCCATCCAACAGGTGACGAGAGTGTTCTTGAGAATTTAAAGGCCTAGAATAAGTGCCACCAGCTCCGTTTTGGCCTATCTAGTACATACACGCGAACAGCAGAAGGGTTTGTGCCTCGTCACAAGGGTGAGAAATTAACTTTCTTTACGTTTCTTCGCGGCTTCAACTTGAAGTATTCGGTAAGTGGCAGTCTACGTTTTTAAGCAAACCCTACCACTCTTTCTTCGCTAGTACACCACTCGTGTATTCTAGCAGAGGCAATTCTAGCGCACCCTATCTCACCAGCCGCCCCACATGTTTGAATTTCGCGCGTTGTTGTTGTTGTACTCGTCGTCGAAGCGAAGGGTAATTGTATTTTAAGGAATTTTTCATAAGATTGAAAGTTTATCGTATATTGCGTTTTTGTGATTTTAGCGCGATCCTGCACACACGTTTTTTTTCGGTTCGTATGTTTGTTTGCTTTTAGCGCTGCTCGTCATTTTAAAAGTGTGCCTGTGCCTTGATTTGTCCCTTTGTCGTCGAATATCCTGCTCACTCTCACGCTCTCTCTCAAAACCCGCCATTTGTAGGCAAGTATTTTAGCATACAATCCTTTGGATGGTAAAGGTCCTCCCTGTGTGTTTGTGTGCGGTGAAAGCGTCACCACAATCAGGGCTTTGTAGTGCGTACAATAGACGTGCCTAGTACAAATGCGCCTTGAACAAAGTTTTTGTTTGTCAAAGTCTCAAAAAAAGGACGAGAATCCAGAACACACAGCACATCGTGTGGTGATGGCGGCGCGGCAACAGTGGCATGTATGCACCTTACCCCATTAATACAGCTCCCCATCATCATTGTCACCACCATCGCGCGTCAGCATCATCATCAACGACATCGTTGTCCTCGTCCTCGTCATCATCATTGCCAGATTGCCACCACCAACGTTCATCAAACAAAGCGTATGACAACAAGTACAAACTTTTGAATTATCCCATTGACTCGTCGGGTTTTGTCGGTGGCATTGTTGCTTCAGCAAAAGTACAACACGCTTTTCTCTTCGCCATTTCGTACTGGCGGCGGCTCCTGGCCTGGCTGGTTCCGCTGCACGGGAAAACTCCGGGAAAAGTTTTTTTTTTTTTTCACAGCAATTGTCTAACGTGCGAAAATTTTAGATACAAAGATATTCTATACGGGTGGCATGAAACAATCTATTTGGCATATATTTTTTTTTCTAGGGAAAATAAAAGCTAATGGCGAAAGTTGGTGACTAGAAGGCAATGAAAATCAAATATAAAATTTCACGAAAACATTTTGTTTGGTTGTTTGTTTCGGTTTTTTTATTGACGTTCGAAATACAAACGAAAGAGAGCCTTCCGCTTTTTTTTTTGCTTTTGGTGCGATAACTCGACATGCTAATTGGAAAGTTAACGGTGTCTTCTCGAATTCAATTTGGGGGTTCGGTTTTCTGTTCGGGCATGAGGCGAATAGAAGGTACCAAAATTTGCGTATCTGCAATCTGATAGATGTTTATGCTGACTGAGCTAAGTTAGGGATCCCGACTCATTAGTGAAGCTCCAAAGACTTCTCTAGCTGAGACCGCCAACTCATTCTAGGTCTTTGAATGACACAAAAAGAGCGGTGACGTTCGTCGGCACTTAAGCTTTGTTCCATGCAAGAACATTTTAATTTTAATCCATTTGCTTTGAAGTTATCTATGAGCTGTTTTAGAAATTGTTGTCCTTATCGTCCGATTCAGGAGATAACCATATCTACTAGGCGAATGCAAGAATCTCCTCATTTTCTGACCCAAGGACCCAGAATACCATCAAGAGTAGTCCAGAGCATTCGCATTAACACCCCCGTCATATGATACCATTGCCAAAAATGTCCTTTTCCACACCAAGGGACTCAAAATGCCTCAAGCAGTAGTCTAGTGCATTCGCCTCATGACCCCCTGTCAGATGATACCCATCTTGCCTAGTCCAATAATGCCCTTTTTTTTACCAAAAGTTTCCTTTTTTCCACACCAAAGGGGACTCAAAATGGTATCAGCCCTTACCAAAGGACTCAAAATGCCTTCAACAGTATTCAACTGCATTGGTTTCATCACCCGAATCAGGAGATAGCCATTTCTATCAGGTTTCGTCTTCATTTAATTTCATGGTAAAGAGAGTCCTTTTTCCTGACACACTCATGCAGGAGGACCAAAATATCATCGTATGTTGCTTATCGCGCTCGTTGGCCATAGTCGTTCAGTCACTCTATGATACTAATCTAGAGCTCGGAGTTCAAATCTCGGCGCGATCAAAAACTGCCTGTGAGGACTAATAGAACGAAATTTTAAAACATGTTCGAGTATGTAACGAGGACCTCCCAACTCATGATTGTTGTTGTTTGCCTTGCCTTGATGCCTCCAGGGGCATCGACGCGTCAACATCTCTAGCATTTCTACGTCTTGTTGACGTTTCGATAGCATATCTACTTTTCGGAAGTGCAGTTGCTAGCATGCACCTTCTATCCGTCTTTATACTGACAAGCTCTCAGCACTGTGAGAGCTCTATTAGTATCATGCGAAACGATAGGAGGCAGCCAAGCGCGGACCCTAGGGCGCGATGGGATTTCATTCTTGGTTACCACCTTCAGCTTAGCGTCAGGCCGGATCTCACCCGCCCTATTAATGGCAAACCTAAACATGTTTGCAGACAGCTACTGGTCTGTAAATCTCCTGGTACCAGCCTCCGTCTTTGCAATCGGGTGGAGGTCCTGGAAAAGCCTCCTTGACGCTTCTGAAGTCGACTGTGAGGATGCCCTCAGCTTTTCTTCATTTGTCCACCGGGATATTTCCGTTGGCGATATTCCGATCGACCACTGCCAGCTTAATCCAACACTTTGCCGCGTTTCGGGCCCCCTTGCATTTCATCCGCCGATTTTTGCCTCTTTAAAATTCCAGTGCCGTCCGGAGTCTCGGCAATGACTCGACGCGCCCACTGAAGAGACGCCATCTGCTTATCGCTCTTCTGTGATTGCTCGATTTGAGAAATCACATCTCGAATACGGATAGCCTTCCGTTTTTCTCGCTTTCGATAGAGCTAGGTCTATCTGGTTACCCTTTTTCAAAACGCCCCTAATCCGACCCGGGTTAGCCTTCTAGGCACAGATAGAGCACCGGAAGCTCTCGTCAAGACTTCGAATTGGCGGCTGGTGCTTGATGTACTGGGCCAATCTCATTTATGGCTTTGGCCCCAAATGCCGTGCGAAGAGAAAAAAACTCTTGACGGGACTTACTAGTTATGATTGTTCAAAATCGAATCTACTCTTTTCAACTTAGGTCGCACAGCCAGACCTAGGTCTAGTGTATCCGATTTAAAAAATATCTAGGTCCGGATAGGTCCGCTAATCCGGAAAATTTCACTGATCCGAGTAGGTCAGCTGATTTGAATAGTTTCACTGATCTGCTGATCTGAATAGTTCCAATAATCCGAGTAGGTCCGCTGATCTAAATAGTTCCACTGATCCGCTGATCCGAATAGTTCCAATGATCCGAGTAGGTCCGCTTATCCAAATAATTCCATTAATCCGAGTAGGTCCACTGATCCAAATAGTTCCACTGTTCCGCTGATCCGAATAGTTTCAATGATCCGAGTAGGTCCGCTGATCCGAATAGTTCCACTGATCCGGATAGGTCCGCTGATCTGAAAAGTTTCAATGATCCAAGTAGGTCGCTGATCCGAATAGTTCGTCTGATCCGGGTAGGTCCGTTGATCTGAATAGTTCCACTGATTCGCTGATCTGAGTAGTTCCACTGATACACTGATCCGGGTAGGTCCACTGATTCAAATAGGTCCGCTGATCCGCATAGTTCCGCTGATCCGGATAGTCCGTAAGTTTAAGTAGCTCCGCAGGCTGAATAGGTATAATCTGGGTAGGTAGATAATATCCGTAGAAACACAAAGGTTTGCAAAAAAAAGAACAGATTACCAAGAGTAAGTCAGGGATCTGGGGTTTACAGGGTAAACAGGCGAAAGAAGAATAATAGAAGGTATCACATCAATGTAGGAAGTTTAACGGCGGAGTTGAGTGGGGAGGTTGGACAGTGGAGTGGTGGGATTGATGGATAAGCTGGAGGAAGGAGGGGAAACGCATTTTAAGTCCTTTCGCCAGGAAAAACGGACCTTCTTGGACATGAAGTGTAACCTAGGCAAAATGGGGCTCTCTGCAATCGGGGTGATGAGACCAATGCAGTAGAGTACTGTAGATGCCGACAATGATATTCGAAAAAGGATATTTTTGGCAGTGAAGCGAAATATGGGTGTCATATGAAAGGGGCGAATGTCCTGGAATAGTGTAGATGGCATTTCGGTAGCGCAAAGGTCATTCTTGGCAGTCAGGTAAAAAATAGACAATATGGGTGTAATATGAATCGGGGCGAAGAGGTGAATGCCCAGGAGTACTGTATATGGCGTTTGGAGTGCTTCTGTGGCGACAAGAATATTCGAAAAAAAGATATTTTTGACAGTGAAGCGAAATATGAGCAATACGGGTGTCATATGAATCGGAGTGAAGAGGCGAACACGAGCATAACTGAATAATGAATCGATTGGTCGCGAATCGCAATCGCAAATCGCCCAGTCGCAGCCTAGCAAATCGTACCTGAAACAATGATTTTCCTTTACAGGTCTCCCTATCGACTAGTTTCCGACACGGGGCTAGTATACGCACGTCTCATCGGACCAGGCACATGCGAAGTTCGGTTCTGACGTGTAGGAGGCGGGCTTCCATCCCCTTTACATCACGTCTCAGATGTGATGATCACGTTTTTTTACCGTTACTGTTGAATTCGTAGATTCGTATACACCAATCAAAGAGGTGTTTAAAGTAGGGACTACATGCTGATCTCGTAGTGACTGTTCCCAAGACTTCATTGACTTTTCGACAGTTAACCTTTCTGCCCTCAAAAATTTCAAAAATTTTCAAAAAACTAAAACCTGCGTTACAAGCAACTTTAATTGTAACTTATCAAATCCAATCTATTCCTCGTTAACAGTCAACAAGTTAAAGGATATTGACTTGGTCCTCTGGATACACACAAAGAAAACCACTTTCGTGGCTTTCTTCATCAATAATCCGTAGTAAGTAGTAAAACTTTCTCTTTCTGTCTCTTAACTTGAAAACTCGCCATAAGCACTCGGCGTACGTTCGTACATTTCGTTGCAGAATAACCGAAATGAGAAATATCTGCAGAAATTGCATAGCTGCGGCAGGAATTTCGCTTGTATTTTGAAACTTATGCCATCTGTGGCTGAGCGTCCGTCGTGGGCCGAAGGAACAGGACGATGAAGGTAAAAGTCATCAAAAGACTACATTCGGAGTTTTTCACTAACGAGACGTCAATATTATTGAAGAAACGTGCGACACGAGCACAAACTAACCGAAGAAGGAGGAAACCCGCAACGACGACAAACTTAAAAGCATAACTTTCCAACCACTCTGTACGTAGTGGTTAAGAAGCTTTTCCTTTGACAAGTATCGAAGGACTTGCTTTTATTTTTATTTTTGTGTTTTGTAACGGTCGATTGTGTTGCCGGAACCAAAAGGTCCGACTTGGTTCTACGTCATTACTTTCACCCAATATTGGCCAATCACGAAAAGGAACTAAATGCCAAAATCCGAACAGGAGAAAGCTGCAATTCGTACAAAAACGTATGCAATATATATGAACACATTTGACTTAAACGGAAAATGAGCTTAACGTGTCCTTTGATGATCGACATTTGAAATTTTTGAAAAATTATTTATGATGTTTATTGGCCGATGAGGGGGAAATTAAAGGACAACTTTTGACCATTGGTCAATTGATAGGATCCTTGATTCATAGACGGCTCAAAAAGGTTTCATGTTGTAATTAGAAAATAAGCCTGCGGTCGTCATATGATTAAAAAGGATGCTATATGAACCTATATGTCAAGGACTCTAATAATACGTTGCATCAAAAAAGATAATACTCCGACCCGTCCGTCGGCTAATTCAATCCCATCCAATCCCGGCCCTTCTCACAATTGTAATAAAAGCTTTTGATAATAGAGTGCGAAAGGACCTGACCAATTACCCATACGCTCATCTGAAAGACACATATAAATCCGCCACGTGAAAGAAAATTACCCTAATCGAGTGCACAGAAAAAGGGCGCCCAGAGTGGCCTCGCGTAAAATGCTCGTCAACATTCATTTATTTACGTGCCTGTCGGTACCCGGGAGGCGACTTTTGTCCTCTCCTTTCGGGGGAATTATGTATGATGACATCTAGGCCGGGAACGAGCATACGTACCCCAACCTGGCTAGGACGAAATAGCTGGGATGTGTTTCGCGATGATTCTTCGGCATGTTTAATGCCGAGTGTAATCAAGAATGGATGTGACCCGTCTCGGCACGACGAACAGCACATCATCTCTCACCCGAAACTTATTTGCATGATAGAGGGAAAACGACTTTTCTGCGCTTTCAACTCAGGCGGAGCAGCGTTGATTACGGCAATTTATCCGTATATCGTCACCACGGTCGCTTTCAGGTGTGATGCTATTTGAATGTCCTTTTTTACTCTTTTGTGTGCGCCTAGAGTCGTCCCTTTGCTCGCATTACATTAAGTCCCATTAGGACTGGGTTCCGCTAGTCGTTTGTTTCCTTTTTTTTACTTCCCCCTCGACTAGGGTGCTGGGTCATATTGTCCGGCAGGACAATTGCACTAACTGCGCTGCAAATGAGGAATGTAGTGTGTGTATGCTTCGGCGGGCAATCTAGAGAATTCATTCGTATCGTTCAACGACACAAAAACGATGTGGTGCTGATGAGGTTATTAAGGAATGCCGACGCTTCGTTTCGGTCGCCATTTTTATAGGTGAAACAAATTAAAAAGTCATTTATCCTCTTTAAGAAATGCTCATGGGGACTATCAAGATGGTCCTGTCCCATTGAGGAAATAATGATAAATGCCTTTGTGTGGTCGTTTTTCTTTTTTTCCTCTTTTTGTTATTGGTGCTGGTGGATAGTATCGTATCCTCAGGACGACGACGGCCCGGACAATAATGGGAAGATGTTGATGTTGAGAAGGCTTTTCAGCGAAAATAGATTTATTTGATATAGGATGGGCGTGAATGGCTTGGAGGAGATTGTAGGACAATAGTATGGTAAGGATTCAGCTGGTTTGTCTAAATGTTTACAGAAAAATCCCTAAATTACCTTGCCAAGTGCTCTTTAAAACGAGCGCCCAGTGTGGGTTCGGGCATTTAAAGAAGCAAGTTTCTCTTTAACACTATGACTTTCCATTTTTCGACATCTTTCCTCGTTCGGCCTCAAAGAAAAATGCACCCTTTTGTGAGTCGGATATGACTTATGGACGTGCAACCAGAGGTGCTACTTTAGCCATATATGACTCATAGATAATCAACATGTTAAACTTACCTTCATCGTCATTATAATTGTGTTGCTACTGCCCGATGTTAGTCCTTGGCCGTCTGGAAAATTGTCCTTCCAATTATCTCAGTCAAGTAAATTTCGGAAGCCCCGCAAGTTTTCGATGTCAGCATGCACTGAGTCTTTCTGCTGATCGGTTCATTAATATTCGTGTAGGTATGCGGCTATCTTCCATTCGTTGTACATGCCCTGCCCATTGAAGTCATTGTTGGTTGGTTGGTCAATATAAGTGGTGGGTGAGGCAAGAATTGCCAGAGCCCAATTAGCGTAGAACTGCCGTTTTTAGGCCATAAACCTCTTGAAAATTTGTCGTTGGATGATCGTCGGAAAGTCAGAGGATGCTAGCATGCCTAGATCCAACCAGAAAAGTTAAGCAACTCGCCAATCCTCACCGCCGACACATTCCCTAGGTTGTCCAGACAGGCCTTGTTCAATGCACGATATCTGATCCTAGCAAGGCCTGAGCATTCGCAAAGAAAGTGCGTGAGGTTTATTTCTCATCTTCATTTCCGCAAGCTCGACAATGCGGATTGTGGGGGATACCCAGCCTGATTGCCTAATCCCCTACAGGCCAATGTCCTGTGATGACCACCATGAACCTGGCGACATCTCTTCATGATTTGGTCATAATCTCCGATGTTCTCTTTCTGTTATAGAGGGGGGGGGGGGGGGGGGGGGGGGAGGGTCATATCCTCCATTTCACTCAGAGACGTATTCCGATTTAGGTCGGAATACAAACCCCCTGACTTGGTCAAGCTGCTTCCCCCATGGATTTAAGGCAGCTTCTGAAGAGTGATCCATGGTGTGGACGAAACCAAGTGACCGGGGAAGAATTGGCTTTAAGCCGATCATTTTTGTGTGGTAGTGGAGAGTGAGTTTGAGTCTTTTTTGACTTAGACTCACAATGACCCACTCCACTTTTATTCTTAAAAAGTATGCCGTCTGCGCGGGCTCTAAGAGTTACCAGAAAGCTGCAAGTTTTCGTCAACTCATGTCTTCGTCGAATCCTAAGAATTTTCTGACCCGAAACAATATCAGATGAAGAGCTAAGTCGGCGAACAGCTCAGATGCCAATCGACGAATTGATACCCAGACGAAAATGGCAGTGGATAGGTCACACATTGCGGAAGGTGTTAAGGCAAAGTGTTAATAGTTATTCATCGTATTCATAATTGTAGCTCACGGCTCCTGTTAATACTTATCATTAGCTATGTCAATTCCAATCACATAAAGAAAGGACTTATCGGCGGATCAGTTGTGTTATTTGCCGTACTTCTCCTCTATGATCCTGGCTCTTTACTATCTAACCAATTGTACGTATACTATGTTGTCCTCTTGACATTTGAAACGTATTAAGCTCTAGGCTCACAAAAAACCCCTATCGCCTATCCGACATTCATCCCTTTTTGTTCGACAGATAGCGTAAGGACAATTTGTGTAAAGAACATACGCGAGATATATCGAACAACAATAATAACGACCATAACACACAATGCAATACAATCCGTCTCTCGGGCTATTCTCTATTCACATGGAGAATTATTGTTCAGGCTCTCGTCGTTCTGTGTCAGGAGATTTATGCACCTATAAAACGCTAATAAAAATAAAAAATGTAAAGACACAAGAGCTTTATTTACGCACGGGTTTTATGTTACTGCTACCACTCTTCGTACCGTACCGTGTCGCGTCGCCATGTTCCTACAGCTTAAATGCCTAAGACGATGATGAAGAAAAAAAGCGTGCGAGATGCAGTAGCAGGATCCGCCCCAGCAAGCAGAGTTCGAAGCTAGCCCCTTTGTTGGATAATAGCCGCCAGGGGGTAGAGTCAGGTCGACGATGGCAAGAGTCACAAAACCGTTCAATATCATCTGATTTATTACGTGGATTATCTGTAGCTGGAATTTTAAATATTTTCCTATCTTTGGCACAGTCTCACGCTGCAAGTATTATGTCCTTTTATAGATTATCTTTGTTCCTGCTGACTTTTTACCCTGTTGCTATTGCTGATGGAGAGAAAGGAGGCCGCAGATAGCCCACCTCTCGATTTTACCTGTCGTCGTCGATGTCCCACCCTCCTCCCTCCCGGGCGCTTTTCTTTCAACGGGTTTCTTCTCAGTGAAATCAACTTTTCCGGTGCCATCCTGAAGCACCTCTTATTTTATTTTTTACTCTGTTTGCACGGCAAATCACTACCAACGACATATTCTTCGGATCCTATCATTGTGCACCCGATGAAATGACCTTTCAATGAAAATTTATTAGACTATGACGACCATTTGTTGCTATTGTATACCGAGAGACAGCTTTTACAGCTCCTTCTCGCGCAAAGGAGTCCGGTGCCGTCCCGGAAGGAGTCAAGAAATTCATCGTCGCAGGATGGATGCTTTTATGATAGTCAGCGACTTGAGTTTGAAATACTAAAAGTGTAAAAAATCCGCCAAGTTATGCAGTTTGAGAGATGATTGCCAAAGCCATAAGATATTCTAATAAAAATTGATGATGGCCAAATGTGAGTTATGGATGACGCGGAGGTCGAAATGGATTTAAATTAATTTGGCAGATAGGCTCGCATTGATTTAGCGCTGATTTTGTGGAATAAGGGGTTGTTAGTGCGAAATTCTTAGAGGGTATGTTGGCATGTAGTACTTGCAGTTAATGACTTTTGGGGATTGTTTTGAAATATCATAAATTGGGTCTTTTTGTGGACGACTTTGATTGTTTGAAAAATCTCCAATATTCAACAAAACTTGATAGTAACGAGTTGGTGGGGTTGACTTTCAGCATTCTGAATTTCTCATCAGTTCCACTTCTATTTAAAAACTAATCCTAAGCAAACAGGAGCCCTCTTGCAACCGCGACACCATCGATACCCTTGAGATCAGAGGAACGCTATTTTAGTAAAATATTTTAAAATCCCGGGAACGTCTAGTCCATCAAACTCATTGCTGTTAATCAAAATATTGAAACATACTGGGTTGGGTATGGTTCTCATCTAGTACCATCGAGTGATCTATGCATGTCTTCCATCGACTCTGCCCTCAGAGCTAAGGGACCTGATAATATGTTACAACTGTAGTATGAATGAGAATGACACTATCTTCCAGAATGGTTATCACGGAGATTGGAGACTAAACTGTGACAGCAAACGTCACTCGAGGATACTCTCAAGGAGAGGTACTATCTCCCCTCTTGTGGTGCATCGTAGTAGACAGGCTACTGTGGAAATTTACCACGTTGAAATATTCATCTCGGGGATATGCCCATGACCTGACTTTAACTGTTCGGGGGAAATTTTAAGAAGTCCGAACGGAAATTCTCCGATCGGCATTAAACACAATACAAAAATGGTGCAGTGTCAACGGCCTACGAGTCAATCCGGCTAAGTTAGTCATTGTTCCCTTTTCGAAGAAAATAAACACCAGACACCTGTGTACAACACTTCAGTGCTCCTGGCGGATTTCGCGAAATACCTCGGTGTTACTCTAGACAGGAAATTACTCTGGTCGGAACACCTACGATTAATATCTGACAAAGCCATCAAAGTCCTATGTATCTGAAGGCAATTTGTGGAAAAGACTTGGAGAACAAGCCCTCACATTATCCTCTGGATCTGCAAGGCAATTGTCAGACCAATAATAGAATATGAAGCTGTTGTTTGGTGGAAAAAATCAACCGCCAATGATGGAAAAATAAAACTGGGTAAGATTCAGAGACTAGTATGTATCACAGTAACGGGGGCTATCCGCAATTGTCCCACTGCAGCTCTTGAAGTGCTAGTCGCTAAAAGCGGAGGCAAAAATAGCAGTAGCCAGACTAAAATCATGCTAGATTTTGTTCAAACTAAACCAATAGCAAGCCAACTGGATAAGTGGTAAGCTAAGGAGCTACGCTTCAAACTACCAGTCATAATCATTATCTGGAGTAGACAGAATTGGACCTCAAACACTGTCAAGTAATATAGTATACAGATACATAGATCCAAAATCGATGAGGGTACTGCAGCGGGCGCCGCAGACCCTTCTCAAGATATCCATATGGGAAATTACCCTACGGTATTTCAGGCGGAAGTTGGTCTCTGCAAACAAGGTGACAATCTGTTGGGTCCCCGGGCACGCCGGTATCCCAGGAAACGAGATAGCCGACGAGTTGGCTAGGAGAGCTTCAGTAACCCCACTCGTCGGCTCTGAGCCATACTGCGGAATTTCACTTTGTAGTGTAAGACATCAGGGAATGAGAGAATTGAACAACAATTGCGGATCGGCACAATACCCCTGGTCTCAGACAGGCCAAACTCTTTATAGCTGACCACCCACGCAATCATACCCTTGAGCTGGTAAGATTACGCAGAAACCGGGTGGAAATTATCTGCGGGCTCGTTACGAGTCATTTAACCTTATGGGGTCATGATGGATTGTCGTAGCGATTGGCGGTTGGCATCACTGCGATTGTCATAAACTTCCGTGTGGCTGCCTGTTTACAGATTGTTAATATCTAGTTTAGTTTTCGAGTTATTTTAATGCGACGAGTTTGTGGTGTGTCGCAGTTGGCTCTTTTGGCGTCATTGTGCAATACGCAACTCGGTTTTCTTTCGCACGTTTTGGATTTATGTCCTTCGGTTTCACATTTATAGCACATGAGTAACCTGTCCGTTTTGCTACGCCAGTTTCTTGCAATGTGTCCGAACGCGAAGCATTTGAAACATTTTTGAAGCCCTATCTGCTATCTTATACGTCAGTTTATCCATCCAACCTTCACTTTGCCCATAGTCAGGCAGTTTATTGGCCAATTCGGTTGATAGACTGATGGTCGCCATTTGGGTGTTACCGTATGCTCTTTACATTGATTTCACCGCGTCTGGGTAGACATCTATCTCGAGCCATCTATGGAAGGTCGTGCAAATGTGTTCCTTGGTGGTTACTTCGTCAAGATCGTGGCACTCGATTTTTCTTTCCAGGCGCAACGTTTTCATCTCTGCTGCGTTTCCCAAGACTTCCAACACAATGCTTTGGTTGTTTCCAGCCAGAGTGTTGCCATGAATCTTCATGTGCAGCTGAGGCTAGTTCTTACGCTTCCGCCTTATGTGGATAACGTTGTCGGCCATTTCCTTCAGACCCGGCTCCAGCTTTATTTTTTTTAAGGATGTCGGCATTTGTTATATTTCTATTTTGAGATATGATCATTGCGGCTGGTCTAGTCTTTCTTTGCTTTGCCAGCTTCTTTTTCTTTTTGGCTCGCATTTTGTCCTCAACTTTTTACCAAAAATTTGAATCAGCATTCTGAGAAAGATCCTGACACCAGAACCTTCCTTTAGAACAGCGTCTCCTTTGAGAACTGGATTTCATATTGAATTGGAGCTCTCTTTTTAGCTATTCCTTTCCATTGGTTGCCTTCTTGGACTTTCGAGTTTAAAGAGGAGGGAGGGGGTTTCCTCTGTTTCTCTGGTCTGCTTTAGCCTAACACCTGGGATAGTCTTGTATTTAGGGGATATTTGGTTTCCCCTATCGTTCCCAGGATGGCTAGGAGACGCGGCTAATTTTATCAACTTGTTTCTGGTTGATTTGCAGCCGGGCTCCGTTATACATAATTCGAATGGCTTTAACTTTCGCTTTAATTGCGCTGTGGATGTTGGGCTTTACTCATTCCATGCCTCATCCCGTCCCATACGTTTAGCATTGCTGAAGAACTTCTGTACCTTGCAGCGGGCTTCCCTTCCTTTTGACTTCCGTCCGTGAGATGGCGCTTTTTGAGCTTAACAAATACGCTTACTAAACCGCACCGCCATCTTCCCAAATCGAGGGTGAAGCATATCTTCCGCTTCTTTGTTTATGTAGGATGATGGTTTGCCTTCCTTTCGTTGTCGGTCCACGGGAATGTAAGACCAGCCGATCATCCGTCGGTACATCGGG
Source organism: Chloromyia formosa (assembly GCA_964017055.1). Lineage (NCBI taxonomy): Eukaryota > Metazoa > Arthropoda > Insecta > Diptera > Stratiomyidae > Chloromyia > Chloromyia formosa. Next base: position 28,528,982 of record OZ024813.1, on the reverse strand, counting down.
GTTCTGTCGCTGAAGCAGTAGGAGCGAGGTGTCTGCAGGTAAGACTCTCGGTATTAGAAGCTTTATCTTGGGTACCGCTGGAATATTGTCCCGACCAACTATTTCCAGCTTGGTCCCTCATAGACATTGGACCCTCCCATAAACCGTCCAGTATCGATACAGTGTCTCTGCACCACTTCAGTGTTGCGTCGTTTTTGCAGCTTATCACTTTGACGCCTTTGAACCACCCAGCTCCATCAAACGATGGCACAGGGTGGCTTGCGTCTGACATTCGCTGCACCAGGTTGTCCAGCTGATCATCTTTTCTGGCTCATCTTACCGAGATGGTTGGTTCGGTCAATGACCGCCACCACCAAGTGTCATCTTGCTGCTTCGGCTGCACTCGTTTGTTTTCCGACCTTTCCGGCCTTCTTGGAAGTGCTCGCCGTCGTCTGCTTGGCTATCTGTCCTGTAGGCGCCTGTCTTCCCCTGGCATTCCCGCCACTGGGCATTGCCTTTTGTTCTAGGTGGTTGCACCTCTGCTGAGCGCTGCCTTTTTACAGTCAACTTTTGCAGCTCTCGTTGCTCGACCTTTTTGTGGATCTGCGAGTCGCTACTCGCAACGTCTGCTGGAAGATCGTCCGCTGCTTTAGAGGGTCACTGAGAGCAGTTCTTATTATAGGTCGGAAAAAAAGGGAGATCATACACGTTGCTTCAGCATAAACAGCAGTATCAGCGCTGCTCTTACCGTTTGTCGAATCTCCAACATAACCGCACTCTTAGAGCTATCATAGAAGTTCTACTAAAGCGATAGTTCTCGGAGCTCTTCCAACATGTCTGATGATAACGTATATTTGCACGGTACGGGCCTCAAGTTCCGATGACCATTGATACTGCACACGTCATCGATTCAGCTCTTAAGATTGACAAAGAGTTCAGAGGTTACAACAAATTCGTAAGAGGCTAAAACCAAATTAACACCTCTGACTCAACATTTGTCGTCCAGACATTAAAAATACATCCCTTCGTATAATTTACAATTTAAATTGGTAAAACTTAAAAAGCATCCCAAACGAAATTCTCCACAGATTCTTAGCATCACGGACTCTTTTCGACCCCATTTTTCGTATCTGACTGCTGACACCAATCGTCCTGAAAACGTCTTCTTTTTTCCGCACTTTTCGTGTCCCTACATTAGTATTCATCGCATTAAGACGAATGACACGAAGCAACAATTCTCTCCTTCCCCGTTCCCAACCATTCCGAACATTGCAACAGCCAATCATTCCGCCAGGATCAGAGAATGTAATAGAATAAATTTAGAAAGATTCAGAACAAAGATAGCGGAATGGGATGATAACGTTCACAACAAGATAAAGCGCACGTTAATCATAAATCTTAAATCAGAGAGAATAATAGATCACATGGCAAAATTATCCTCTCATTGCCACTAAGTAAAGTCGGGCACTGAATGAGAGTGTTCGGTGGAGACCGTAAGGTGAAAAAAAAACCCAAGCAGAGGTAGGAGGACATAAGGACTAGCCGACTCCAAATTCTCAACCAAATTGGAAGGCGGAGGTGTATTAGTGTGTTGGATCGAGGATGACGAAGTGCGAAATGAGAAATGTAAGGCTACAACAAGTAGATTAAGGCGTACGAATGCTACGTCCTGGGGATTAACATTTTACCTTTAATCTGGTTGTTTAATGCGATATAGCTCCTTGTCTTGACTATGGAACCATTCAGCCGCACACCCACACGTACCACTGAGATTTCGAGTCGGGGGTATTACATGATTGCTTCTCTTGATCCCATATACATCCAAGGACGTTTTGTCTGCAATCTTGTTGGGGATCTTAAGTGAAAATCTTCGGAAAAGACTATAATACCCCTTGTTCCTGTCGAGTCATCGTTAAATATTTAGTTTGCTTGGTGCGCTGAATAATGGTCACCTACCCAATTCGCTCTTGTTTCCTATTATTTTCGTTTGCTTCGTGGCATCCTTTTCCGGCCACTATCCTATGCATATAGAAAACGTATCTCGGCTATGGTCGATGTTTTAATTTTTTTTCGGTACGATTGCGAGCTACCATTTACAAGTAGTGTGTTAGATTCCTGTAAAAGCCTATAATTTTCAACACAACGTACATGGACATTCGTTATCGCAGATATACAATTTCCTGTGAGAGATAAAAGTGACTAACGTATGCCAGTACGTAGATGATGTTTTTTTCTTCTGCTCTGTGTAGGAGACGGAAGGAAGACAGGAAGGATACGTGTTCATGAGAAGAGTAGATTGGGATACGTCGAGTACTGCTCGTACATACGCAGGCAGTGGCGTTTTGTACTGACGGCCTCGTTTGTAGCACAGTCACTTACCTTTTCAATCTATACTAGGAATGAATTTTTCAGCGAGTTCATTTCCAACACAAACTACCCGACTGTCGAGCCCTAATGCATGCTCGTATTTCTTCGACTCGTTTCGACGTTCTAGCTGCGAAGCAGTGGCAATTATTTTTTCACAAGTTGCGTTGAAATTAGGATGGATTGTGCCGATTAGATCGCAACACAATATTTTATTTAGTTCTACGAGAGAAGTGTATGTTTGGCGTGGATAGGCCCCCTATGGAGAAAGTGATGAGATTATCAACTATGAGTTGGTTATTTTTCTCATTTCGTGGATGGGTGATGTGGGAGTATCCTGTAGTAAGGATAATGTATTTTTTTATTACGCATTTGATTAAATCAGGTTCTGCAGATCTGTAAATCATGCGATATGTGTTCTTGTAATGTGCAAGTGCGAATTATATATACTTCAGTTAAATTGGCATTTTTGTGACACTTGGTTTCATCCTGCACAGCAACTTAAAATCCGTCTGTATCTTAGCTCGGCAAGGCACCGGGCATTTTTCGCTACTCGAAACACGGTCGTTTGAGGTTCATGCCCTTCAGCGGGTCAAATACTTTTTATTCTCAAATTCCCTCTATTCAATTTCTCCAAGCTTAGTGGTTTCGTACGGATAGAAACACTCATCAGGCCTTGCATATTTGCAGCTACCTGTGTGCAAGACGACCACGAAAGTGTGAGAATTCTGTTAGTATGTATAAGCCGTGAGAAAACTCGACCGTGGAGTTTTAGATGATGTGGAGCACCTTAACTCATTAGAGGGGTGGAGAGAGGGTGAGCAGTGGAGATATTCGTTCTACATATGTACATTTTACGATATGTATTCAATGTTGGTGCAATGTGCAAGTGCGAATTTGTCCGGCTGAGGGCCTGAATCCCAAACGACCGTGTTCCGTGCAGCAAAAAAGGCCCGGTGCGGTGACGAGCTAAGCTACAGACGCATACTAAGTTAGTGTGCAGAATGAAACCAAGTAATCATGTAATATTCGGTTGAAAATGTCACCCAAGTTCTTCATGCTTCGTCATCATCATTGCGGCGCCACAGTTCGACGTCAGGCCTGGCCATCTGGAAGCTTACTTATTTGCCGTATTATCCGCTGAGGGATATGGCATCTGTAATGAACCACCTGTAACGAACCATATTATGGTCTGGTAGTGCTGCTCCCACCAGCAGATCGAAGCAGCACCTGATGAGTAGTGATTTGTTGGTGGTACGAAACCAGAGGCCGAGGGTCTCATTACACCCGGACCCAGGTGCGACCGTGTGGGCGTCTGATCCGTCCGTCAACCATTCCATCCTTATCGACTGTTTTTTTATTCTCCATTTTTACCTCCCCTGTTTGTGTTGTCTTCCCCAGGCCTATGAATTTTTGTTAATATGTAAAGGACAGGGGCAACGAGCGGCGAAAACCCCGCCCACATCTCCCGAGCTGAGCTACAGCAAGCATAGGCCGCTGCTTAGCTCGTTGAGGGGCCTTTTTCTTCGCTAGATGGCACGACCTTCACGGTCATTATGCTACCTTAGGCTCCGCCCCCACGGGCATCTTCGGATGCCCATCAAACCGTCCGTTACACATCTCCAAATTTTCGCCTCCATACTTATCGGTCCATACACTGCTGCTTCCAGTTTGTCACTCCAAGCAGCTTTCTACTGTCATCTCGGACGGCCGCGTTCCATCGCTTTTTCGTCTTCCGGGATTTCTTGTGCCGTTACACTTCTTAATGAATCATTTCGTGAGGATTCGATGGTTAGCGATTCGCTACATGTGCCTCGCTCACTGTAGCCTTCATATCTTCATGAATCTGAAGCACACGCGTAACTAGAGGTCACCCAAGGGGGTGACCTTAGTAACCTATGTAAGTATAATACATTTTACTTTACTGTAGCCTAACTTCTTTAGAGTACCATTTTGTACAATGTGAGGCAGTACTTTCTCCTTTGTGCACAAGCCCTCATAAATATAGAGATGGGTGTGCCCATTCGGTCACTCCTCGGACATTGTGCAACAGAGGTATGATTTTAGGTGCTTTAAAGTGTTGAAGCACCTTTCTGATGTGCATGAAGTTACAGGGTGCGTAGGCAGCATTTGCAACAGCTTGTCGATGTTAGGAAAGGCAGGCGGTGAATACAGATTGTACAAGTCCATCACACAGCCAGGTGCCTTTGCAGGATCAACACAACTTTCTAAAAACATTCAAATTTTAGAAGAGTAGAGTTAGATTTCGCAGCTTTACTCTTTTTTAGACGCTGCTCCGACAATTGTTTGCCTTCTGTGACACGTCCTTCACCCGGGAGAATTGAACTAATGCATGAAAATACAGTGCTATGAGCTGAAAACAGAAATGGCAAATACGCTAACCGCCTGTAATACTCAACTTCGCTGTTTGGCTGAAGCTTGGGATCGCACTGGCTTCCATTCCCTGCAAGGTTTTTGCTGCACCCTCTGCAATTACCAGGGGTTTGCTGAGATCCATGGTTTTTTACTGCAGCTGCCGAGTGATAAGTTGACATACTGCGAAAATTGAAGCGATGGACCGCAGTGCAACGAGGAATGAGGGGGACAAAAAGAATCACGCTTAGATTTAGTATCGGCAGCAGTTTCCGCATTATCCCACTCTCTTATTACCGACAGGCAGGTCAGGATGGGGTGAAGCTGGTCCAAAAAAAGCGTAATTGTCGTGTGGCTTTCAATAAATCCTATAGAATTGTATGGAATGAGTCCTTGAACTCGGGATTGACTTCCAGCGATAGGCTTTGGCGATAGCCTTTTCGAGGATTTCCTTTTGTTTTGGAGTCTTTAGGAAGACCTGAATGGAATACACAATTGCTAAGCAATGGCTGATTTCCCTGATGTCACATGCACTACATATTGCAGTGATGTACTTCTAGTTTCCTAATATTTCGACAAAAGTCACTTCCAATTGGAAAAAATGTGTAATTCCATTGAATCTAATTGAGGTGAAACGAGGTGGAACGAACGAACTTCAACTTGCAGCCGCTAGATGCGTCCTAAATATAAGCTTTACTTGTGCGCTATCCTGGTCAAAATCGACACTCGATAAATTATTGGGTTAAGCGCTAACCCATATAAGGTAGCATTGTTGTTGTATTGCGTGTTATTGTACTAATCTATACAGGTTAAGAAAAGCAAAAGTACGCGCCCAATAATACCACATGCCATTTCGTTACTTTGTCAGTAAATATTTTTAAAATCCTCAAGGTGACATTTATCTGATACTATAAAAAAAGTAATCTCAGAGGTTTGCAATACAATTAAATAACTTTATAGACATTCGAGTTTGTATATACGAGTATAGTAATATTTAATTTCTTTTTATGTCATTTCAGGTAAGCCCAAGTCAACCAATTCCAATTGTATATTCCAGTGACGGATGACGTCTGTAAATTTAGGTATGATTTTATGCATGCTAGGATCTTTGTTCTTCACATTGTCTAACACATTTCCGATGACATTGTCCTGGGTAGCAAATACGAGTACATCGTTGCTTTGCAGGCTACACTAACTAAGTGGTTTCAGATATTGGCGGATCATGGGTTGAGGACTAGCATTCCAAAGACTGAGTATCTTTGCTGGAATTTCTCAGATCCAGAGAGACCGATACCAGATATCTACATTAAAGGAGAGCAGCTGGAGTTCTGTACAAGGTTCAAATATCTGGGCTCGGTGGCCAACAAGGAAGCTACCTGCGATGACGACATCAAACATCGCATCAGTGTCGGTTGGATTAAGTGGCGAGAAAACTCTGGAGTTTTCTGCGACAAGTAAATGCCACGAAAGCTTAAGGGTAAGTTGTACAAAACGGTCGTACGCCCCGCACTCATGTATGCGTCTGAATGCTGGACTATGTATAAGACATACGAAAATAAAATGACTGCGACTGAGATGAAAATGCTACGGATGTCAGCCAGTGTGACCAAAAAGTATCGTATCAATAGTGTCTACATCCGAGGCAGCTTGTTTGTTGAGCAACCGATCACTGAAAAGCTCGAAGATCGTCGTATCGATTGGTATTGCCATGTTCTAAGGCGTCCGCCTGAGAACCCTGTCATGAAGGCACTATCAGTGAGTGTTCCATTTGCTGGACCCAAACTCCGAGGCAGACGGAAACACACGTGGATCGATCAGATGAAGAAGCAACAACAACGCGTTAATCTTGGCGATGATACGATCCAAGACCGAGCTGCCTGCAGAAGGAAGCTGAGATTATACCGCCAGAATGGGCGAAGTGTCAACACCACAGGCAGAGCAACGCGAAGCCGCAGAGTGGTATGAAAGGGCAAAGAAGAGGGGATTTTGAACTGGTGGATTCTGAATTGGTGAATTTTAAATCGATGGATTTTGTATCCGTATATTTTACACTGGTGGAACTGGAAACCCACGAGGGAAAATAGAGAAATGAAGCGCTGCCCCCGCAGCAAAGCTAGAAAGTCTGTTTGGTAAAGAATTTCTTTTTGCATTTTATTTATTTATTTATAATTTTTTTTTTTTTTCGTATTAAAAAATGTTGAAGATATTCGGAGAGACGCTGTCGATCCTATCCAAATTTGAAGGGTCGTGCTGCTTTTTTCGCAAAGAGGTAGTAGGTAGCAGTACTTGTGAAGTTTGTTCCTCTTGTCAGCAGTGGAAACCGATGATTCTTGATTACCAAATATTAAAAGTAGCTCAAAAAGACCTCTTCTTAGATGGAATAGTAGGCTTTTTCTTGAAACCTCTCAAGATTTTCTCTTTAATTTTTTTTTTAGAGTCAACAGGAGATTATCCAAAACCTGCAGAGAGTTCCACGTGAACGTTTAAATCGATAGTTTTTTATATACTGCTGTTGACACGAATTCAAGTTAATGTATAATTCTTCAATGGGTCATTTGTTTGCGATTGGAAAACGAACTGACACCAGAACAACAGATAATTGTTGAAAAGTCAAAAGTCGGGTCAATTGCGATAACGGGAGGTTGTCTGAGTCTGATGTCTCATCATACTGCGATTTCGCGGGTTTCAGTCTCGCTGGAGTTATGCGTTCCGCCTGCGGTGTCAGGCGTTAGAATAAGTAATTCAGCAATTCGCGAATTGTCGCAGAAAGCTTGTAACGGACGGTTGGGTTCCGTGGGGACGGAGCCTCAGGTAGCATTATGACCATGGAGATCGGGCCGTGCCATCTGTTCTTTACGTATTAATAAAAATGTATAGGCCTGAGGAAGACAACACAAACATGGGAGGCAAAATGGGGAATAAAAAAATGGGGCGATAAGGATGGAATGGTTGGTGGCCGGCTCAGATGCCCTCGCGCTCGCTTCAGTGTCCTGTTGTAATGGGACTCTCGGCCCCGGGCTTCGTACCACCGAGTGCTGCTTTCGATCTGTCGGTGGCATCACGACCAGAATATGGTTCATTTCAAGCTATTGAATGGGTAGAATCCTTGTATGCCAGCGATATGCGTCAGAATGTCAACTAAGCCGCTTAGGAGTAGTTGACGCGCATATGCCCTACTAAGCAGTTCAGACCAATAGTGTTGGCGGTAACGACCAATTGAATAAAATTCTGTGGAATTCAATTGCCCATGATGAGATGACCTTCTTCTCCGTTCGAAGGATAACGGTAATCTTTTTCCGATGGGTACTCATTTAACTGCGGAGTGGGCTCATAGTCCGACACATAAATTTCGTAATAATCGAAGACTATCGCATTCAGTAGGAATCGAACCGGGCCCAATGTATAGAAGGCCACGCATCTCACAATGTATATGTAACGCTAAATGTATGAGCTCTCGAATTTAAGTTTCCATTAACTTTCGCTTTTCCTCCTGTAACCATTCAAACTCATTATACATACTATGCTTATCCCACATTGGACGCCACTTCAAATACTCAAATTATCCTCGCTAAATTGGAATTGATTAACTTAAAATTACATAGATCGGTTTGGTTCGTATCAGCCATGTCTTCATGAATGTACTTCCTCGACCCCACATTGGGAGCCACTTTGAAAATCTCTTATATCCCCCAGTAAACCAATGACTCTGTTTCTTTTTTCAAACATTTGATATCCGTTTACATAATACCAATAATTTGCTGGTCTGGAACACAACTACTTTACATTACCAGTCACATCAGTCGCCGGAATCGTAATGACAAAAGCTCTTGCGCTCGTATCTGAAGAAGCGTCACAAAGTGATTTTTTTGATTGAGACCGGTGTGCGAGTGAAACAGAGCGCGCTGTTAAAATTCCGCGATTTATTCTGCACATGTACTTACTCGTAGTATATCGAGCCAGGTAAACACACCAACGATATACAATCTCTCCGTCAGGTAAACTCCTCCAATTAACCCACACCACGGTACAGTGTGACAAAGTCAGTCAGTAGAGTATCTAAACCTGCGCATTATATGCAGCACTTTTCTCCGCCAATGTTCCGAATAATAACTCCACCAACATGAGTTTTTGACTCCATGCGCATTACTCTGGCGCGTTCTTTGTATGGGTTGGTATCTGTTTTCTTGTTGTTGTGGATATAAAGATACCTGGACGTGAGAAACGAGAATGTCAGAATACGTCCATGTGATCACTAGTTGCGTTTTCATCTAGAGCGGTTGCGGCTGTTTTTGCAAGCCTGTGCTGTGTTCTATTGCTCGGGTCTGTTTGCTGCCAACCTGTTACACCACGGGAAGCAAGGTTTTTGCCCTTGCTCTGGAGTAGGCACGTAGGTAGGTATATAGGTTCGTGGAGAATCGCGCGGAAGGTTTTTGTTGAAATAGTCCTGCATGGAAGCGGGGGTGAATTTTCGTTGGTAGGCTGACTGGCTATGGCTTTGACCGTCATATCGCAAAGCTGGTTTTGTGAATTACAGAGAGAGAGAGAAAGAGAAAAAAAAGAGGCGACAAAAAATTAGCTTTGGTTACAGAGACCACGCGGGGAGAGCTGCTATCTGTTGCTTATTTTGCCAGGTAGGCTTTCATGCTGTTGCTTCTTCTTCTGTGATATAGTGTCACATATGCCAGTCATGGGTATCTGCGAAGAATGGGAGCGTATCTGATGCACCTTGAGATATATTTGTACTCCCTACGTACACTCTTTGGCTACGCATTGAGAGTCTCTGGTTTATCAGTGAATTTTACCGGCTTTTTTCTTCGTTGTGTTGGTCATGGCCATGCATGCCAACAATTCATTGGCATTCATTTGTGTAATAAATAATCGTTAGAAGCCGGCATGGATCTCGGAAAGCGAAGCAGTATGGGTTGAATGCACTCTGACTGGCTGCAGTAAGTGCTAAGGTTAGGGTTAAGGTGCGAAACTCTTTTCATACCTACATATCTTCTTCAAGGTTGTATGGTTTGTGATGCATTCATAAATAATATTCTTAATGCATTTTTCGCACGACTTCCACGTCTGCAGTAGGCAGTTGTGCATGACATGAAGTCGGAACTAAATTGAGAAGGGGTTAAAAAAGCCAGGAAGCAAAGCAGGAACATGAAACACACATACGCCACAATTGTTTCGGGTATTCCGGAGCGATAGTGCGCACTCGGTGGCCGACGAACGGGCGGGAATCAGGTGAAAAGTGATGGGGTGGTTTCGGAACAATCTGGTTTAGACGATTTTTTTTGGTCCCGATTCGGCGCACCGAAATGTGGAATGTGTTCCACACTACTCAAGACTTCAAGATATTACGATGTTTTGTTTTGTTACTGTCGCGATTCTTGCTTCTGGTTCAGGAAGAATAGCTTGGGCGGGTGGGACGACTAGGACGTCAGGAGGTACGACTGGGACGTCAAAAGAACCGACCCCCCTTCCGAGTAGGGGATGTGGAGAAGAATCAGGAGAAGAAGACCAAACCGGAATGAAAATGGAATGGAACACAGGACTGTGACAGGCGGAGGAATGTGTTCTTTTGACCATGGGACAAGAAGTATGACTGGCGGTGTATCTTGCGCTTTGTTACAATGCGCGCGGGGAATTACATACGTACGTACTCGTATTCATAGTTCGGTCAACGTGTACAAGATAGATAGACACAGGTTGCTTGATTTCAGGTTGTTGCTCCAGATCATCCAGTCGATGGTTCATCTCTCCTCGCACTCACGCTTCCTTTGGATGCGCCTCGGTGCGCTCGTGTTGCCCTCTGCTCGCTGTTTTTCTCATCGTGTTCTGATAGTGTGGAAGGGAATGTATAGCGAACATAGAACAATCTGTTTCGCGCGCGCTATTGAAGCTTTCGCTCTTGTAGTTTTATATATATATATATATATAAAATATATATATACAAAGAGGACGGTTTTGATGATGTTGTTGCTGCTGCTTTTCTTTTATTGTTGCTCTTGCATTTAGATGTAAATCGGAATGTATGCTATATATAGCGGAAAGACGAAAATATTTCTGGGCTGCGTTTTGTGCCTGTATGAATACTAGAGCCAGGTTAAAAAGTCTCTTGTGCACGGGAAGCTCACATCCAATTCCTACTGACTGACATTTGTTGAGAGGACGATATCGCTCGGTGTGCTCGTGTTCGGTTTCGTTCCATTCCATTCCGGTTACGTTCGATGGCTAGCTAGGGGTCGTTGCCTGTCGTTCCTGTATCCGATTGTGTTCAGAATTCATACGAACCATACCTCTACACCACCTTTCCCGTCTGTCTACATCACTTTGAATATTATTTCTCCTCTGGTTGGGACAACACACAACACAGCGCCAGCACCAGAAGAAGAAGAAACAAGCAAAAAAAAAACAGCACAACCAACAAGGTGGTTGGCTCTTGTTGTATGTTCTCCAAAAAACCATTCAAGCAGTCTTAGTATATTACCTTCGGATATCAGTCGATTTCACTTCAGTCTTCGTACAGTCTTTGCTTTAACCCGTTCCAATTCTATATCCGCCGCTCTTGTAACACATAATAGTAACACACATAATTTAAAAAAAAAAGAAGAAAATTAAATAAAAAAATAAACAACTGAAATTATAACAATCTGAAAAAAGAAAAAAATTATCTATATATAAATATATATATAAAAAAATTCGAGTTCTCTGTTCTTTCCATATTCTAAAACCGCGAAAAGAAGGTCTCAAGAGAGCGCCGGCCGCCGAAAGCGTCGTTTGTCGTCGTCGTCGTTGTCGTTTGCACACACACGGGGCATTTATGTGAAATTCAATTAAAATCTCGGAAAAGTGTTCAACAAAAGAGGTGTTTATGTGTTGTTTGATTATTATTTGAATTTAAAAAAAAAAAGATACAACCAGAAAATAAAATAGATAAATAATAGTCTCGTCATCTCTTCGATACTCGGGACACCTGTGATTTTGTTTTGCATTTCTAAGAACGCACCAGAGTACAACCTATCTTTCGGAAAATAATATCTATATATTGTCCAAAAGTTACACACACTTCCGACTTCTTTGCCGCGAAGGAACACTATATATCGCCTTTTTTTCGGGGCCCAAAACATCAGTTTCGTTCGCACGCTTGCCTATTATCTCTCTGTATCTAAGAGTACTAAAAGTATACTTAACATTATTTTTTTGTTATTATCGTGGTGCAGTTGTTGTTGTGATACGAATATAGTAGAGTCAAAGATATTGAGTCAGTCTTTTTTTCCGGGCCACAAAACGAGTTACGACTATTCCCCAATATTTGAAAACAAAAAAATCCGCTCGTGCGAGTTGTGTGATCTCTGAGACCATGCAGATGATATTCGGTATATGTACGGACCGAAAGCCCCCATCGCAGGTCTTATTCGCACGCTAAATCAACAATAAAAATTCAAATAATTTTTTTTTTCTATTACTACTATCGATCATTGCGAGCGCGAGCGACAAAAAGTCAGTAGATGTGCGAATAGATAGAAAAATTTATATTTAAGAGAAGCTCGAGAGCTTTGATATTCTCATCTTCTTTTTGGACAGAAAGAAAACATTGCACGAATCACAGGTAACTACGAGCCGATCAATCGATCAATCACTCCACACCTTTCGTTTCGCGTTCTAAATATCTTTTTTTTGCGTCGTCGTTATCGCGAGAATTGTCTCTTGGGTACCCCTATGTACTTGATATTGTGTGCGATTTTTTGAAAAGTCTTTGATAAAATCGTCGATAGTGACTTGATGATATTGTATCTTGAAAACAAAAAAAAAAAAATATATATATATACCATATACACAACAAAATAATTAAAGGGCCACTTAGAAAAGTCTTCAATTCGTCCTGCTGAAAATAACAAGGAGCAGAAGTGTAGAGAGGGTAAAAAATATGAAACAGTTTTAACAATTATTTTCTAACATAACGGTATATTTCATATAAATTTCACAAACTCTTTAAAAAATACAATTATTTTTCTTTTGTCTATTTTTCAATGTTTTATTTTATTTAATTCTGCCTCATGGGCTGCTAAGTAGCGCTTATTGCCACCGTAAGCGCGAATAACAGCCTGAATTTGCTTAAGTATGCTAATTATGAGACGCCTGATATCCTCCTGAAAAATTTCCGCTCATTCTTCCTTCAGGGCTTGTTCCAGGCTCTTGTAAGTATTAAGGATAGTTCGAACGGGTCCTGACGAATTGTCAAAACTAGTCCCATAAATGTTCGATGGGATTAAAATCTGCGCTACCCGCTGGCCAGTGAAGAAAGTCGATATTATTGACAGTAAGGAATTCACGGACTATGTTGTTAGTACTCGTATGCAGGCGGACTTCATCTTACATCAAAATGAAATTTTGTTCACCAGCATGTGCTCTTCCAATAATATGAAGGCTTAGCACTTCGTTGATGTATCGCTGAGCTGTCAAATTGTCATTAGCGATTACAACTGAATCTTTTTGGTTGTTTAAGGAAATAGCGTCAAAAGGTGAGGTGCGTTCAAGAACACAGGGTTTGGAAACGTTCGTTTTATCTTCTCCAGACTATAGCTCGACCATATTTTCAGCACAGACAAAATCTTGATTCATTAAAGAAGAAAACTCTCCCTCAATGCTTCATAGTTCAATTGCGCTAGTTCTTGGCAAACTGATGTTTTTTGAGTAACAATTCCAAAAGTGACAGTGACTGGCGAGTCCTGGTTACCGATCCAGTTCCTGGTCCTGATTATACGTATAGGTATAGCAGAAAGTTTTCGGTTACACCATACACTTGTATGAATTTCATCATGCATAAAGAATATGTTCGGGAACATCCCAATTTTCAACTCGCCATTCATAATAGGAACCACTAATTTTGCGGATAGGATCGGACCTGATCCTGTACGGCACTTGACCAGGATCCAAAAATCTAGGTCGGCGGATCTACCCCATATTTGACGATCATCCACCCCAAAACCCATGATAGCTTCTTTCAGCAAGATTGAACGTATTTATGAAAACAGTGTTGCTATTCTGGATCTTTCATTTTGTCCTTTTTGTTGCAATTTTGACTTCAGATTCACAATCAGCGACCCAAAAAAAAAAACCTACTATTTTCTTTCCTGGATTTTCTACCAAAAAATCCATCAATAATTTCTTCATCTATTAAATCATATACATATCCTGCAAACCTACCCCTGATCTTTGTTTCAAAAGCACCGTTGTGACTTCAATCACTGCACTGCTGTTACTCCAGTCACCGTTGTAACCTCAGTGACTGCTGTTATTTCAGTCACTGCTGTTACTGTTGCTTCTGCAACGTGCGAAGGACCTTTTTTGTAGCGAGAATTGGCTTTTTTTTAATAAATTGGATTTTATTTGATGGTCGTTTGAAAGTTTAACAAGCTTATATTAAATTCAGAAGCAATAAGCACTAAGTCTATGATAATCCAAGAGAGAATAATGCAAATTTTAAGTGTAAAGCGCAAAAAATTCGTCGACCGATGCAGCTTGCTTGTTCTACGTCTTACCGTCTCGTCGTCTATTTAGCAACAGCCAATCTCGTCATCGGTTCAGTTAGTCACCACATTGGTTGCGTATTCCGCAAATCCATTGAACTTGAAAGATCGCAGCTCAATGAACTGCTATTAGCCGCAACACCTCCGACCGTGGACGAATTTTTAAGTCCACCATCCATATTAACAATGTCAAGTTTAACTAGTTTTACAACGGGCCGTTCATAAAGTCCATTCGCTGTCTACACGATAGCTTGTCGGATAAAAGCGTCACTTTCACTACTCGTCCTCATGGCCAACTTCGTTTTTCGTCCGCTTCGTTGATAATAACAGCCAAGTCGCCTTGCTGGATTTCGCTGCTGATAGTGAACCACTTGCCTCTTCTCTTCAACGTTGGCAGATACTCAACAATCCATCTTCGCCAGAATCGTTGAGCTATCTGTTGTGATGTTTGCCATCGATATTTTAGAATTGTGGCGTCGTCACTGGGAGTCCTTAAATCCTTAGAGCCATCACTAGATCCCAACAGGAAATGATTCGGAGTGATGGCTTCTTCTTCTGGTGATGTAGGTAAGTGGACAGGTGTTGATTTATCTGTTCCACTTCGATGAGGGCACTTTGAAATAACTCTGGTGACGTGCTGATTTAATTGAGCGAATCAGCCGTTGCCGCCCATATGCGGGTTGAAGTTCCACTTCATGCAAGGTTTCGTTTCATCCTGAATGAATGATCTCTACGCACCATTGAAACGTGTAAGATGCAAAATATTCGAAGCACGACAAAATATTCGATCCAAGTTCTTGACGGGAATCACCCCGTAGACCCCCCATCAGGCTTGCCTCTAGTGATGTGACAGCGCTACACACTTTAAATTCATTGTGATGACTTCGAATACCTTGCGGAGGATTCATCACTTGCTAAACAATAGCAAACTTTAAAGAAAACTACACTACGGATCTGTAAAGACTAACAGAGTTATCGAAAAAAAAAGACAAAAAACCAAATTTACCGTTATGTTGGAAACAAACCTGTTAAAATGTGTATTACGTTTCGCACTTTCTACACTTATACCAATAGCTACAATCTCAGCTTCCTTATTTATATTAACCGGGAGAATTCGTCGTTTTTCAAAATGCCCTTTTAATTATTTTGCTGTTTGTATATCTATATGTACATATTTAATTTAAAGATACATAATTGTGTTTTTTGTTATAGTGGTGACGTATAGTGGAAATTCTTTCTCTAAACTTTACATTTAAACAAAACAAAAAAAATCTTAAAAAAAAAACTTTACTTCGTTCTAATTTAAACAAAATCTCAACAAACAAACAAAAATCGAAAAAAAACGGCCGTACTGTAATCATCAAAGTGCGAACCAGATCATAGCCCGAAAACTATCTATCAAAAATCCTTTTCCGAAAATCTCTCCTGAAGTTGGTGTGGCCGGCAAATCACAAACAGTCCTCTGCCGACATTTCTAGATCCATCTAAAATCCTCGGTAACAGAGATCCTGATCCTAGACAATTGCAAGCTCACTCGACTAGTATCTCCATCTAAAATCCTTGTAACAGCGATCCTAGACAATTGCAAGCTCACTCGAGATTTTTTGACACAAGAATTTAAAAAAAAAATAAGAAAAGAGGCCGATCAAAAAAGAGACGACCAACTTGGTGTTCAAATCATTATCAGTATTATTTTTGATATATTTAAATTTATATATATATATATATATGTATAATTGATTTTTGTTTTTAAAATTAAGTATCTAAGCCATTTGGGATAAACGGGGACATATTCCGCTAGGAGAAATTTGAAAAGCCTGACTGACGACAAAAAGTAGTAGTAGACGTTGACCGAGGAAAAGCGAAAACGTATAGAGTGTGTACACAGTATTCCCTGGAAGAAATATAAGAAATAACATAATATATTTCTCAGACAGACACTCGATCTATCTCCTAGAGAACAAAATCAGAAAACAAAAAACCCAAACAAAATTATTGCAATCAAATAGACTTGAAAATTGTCAATCATATATATTAGTCGCACAATTTTTTGGACGTCCTTTAACTGTTTTTTTGTTTTTCTTTGTCCAGAAATTCGAAAACCCAATTTTTTTTCCAAAATTTCCTAATCGCGACTACCAAAGAAAATCCTGTTCATAATTTTGTTTTTGACAGAGCAATTTTTTCGTGCAATATTTTAATTTTTGAATATTTGAAATTCGCAAAATAAAATAATTATTTTATTTAAAAAAAAATTCTTTTGGGTGTGCGGCGAAGAAAAAAAATATTAAAAAATTAATCGCCCAACTACAGACCCTAGTTGCAAAACAGAGAAAAAGACGAGAATCAAATTGTGAAAGTCATTTAGGAATTTAATAAAAAGGAAACAAAATCAACAGAAAATAGTTAAGTGAATTTTGAAGAGAATCTATATATATATATAAAAGAACAAAATATATTTTGCGTATAGACCCAGAGTGACAAGAGAGATCAAATTATATTAAAGAAACAAATAAAGACGTTTATATACACATTAAAAAAAAGGATAATGAAATAAAATTATTACCGTCTACATATCAGTAAAAAAAGTAACAATAACAATTAAATTAATTAATTAAAAAATAGGCATACACTTATTTTTTGCGAAGGCACATTTTCTCATCGTAGACGTGAGCGTGTTTGAAATATTTTACGTAC
Source organism: Chloromyia formosa (assembly GCA_964017055.1). Taxonomy (NCBI): domain Eukaryota; kingdom Metazoa; phylum Arthropoda; class Insecta; order Diptera; family Stratiomyidae; genus Chloromyia; species Chloromyia formosa. Next base: position 28,512,042 of record OZ024813.1, on the reverse strand, counting down.
TTTTTTTATTCCGTCATACAGCCCTGTGTAGATAAATTTCTCATTAGAATTTTGTCCGAAATCTCATTACAACACAGCCTCATTAAGTAGATAAATTCCTCGTTAGAATTTTCTTCAAATTCTCATTACAACACAGCCCCATTAAATGTATATCGTAAAATAATATTTTTTTTGTTGCAATTAGATAAGCGAAAGAGAGATACAATCAAAGTGCGTGAGGGAAACAAAGTCAATATAAAAATATTTATACTTATAAATATATATATAATATATATTTAGGGGGCGTAAGAAAGGTCGTTGTTTGTATTTTTCTTTTCGTCGTCGTCGTCGTGTCGTATGTCGAGTAGATGAATTTAAATAAATTAAAAATTTTAGATAAATAAATGTCTGTGTATAAAATAAAGTAATTGAAAAAAAATCACAAACAGAAAAGGTATCGGAGTTCTATTGTTAAAATTATTTTTCCTAGCGACATTTAAAATAAATACTAAATAAATGTGTAAAAATCATAGAATTTAACAAACAAACAAATTAAAACGTCATTATATAATTTCGATTTGATCCAATAAGTAAATAAATATATATAAATAAATGTGAGAGAAAAACCCAGAAATTAATCAAAGGTTACGTGAATCGTGTGTAGAAATATTTGAATTGAATGTGTTTTTTTTAGCAAAAAAGATCTTAGAATTACGATATCAAATCAAATCAAATGATTTAGAGAACCAAAATCAATGAAACGAGAATAAGCGTTTTGACAATCAACAAAACAGTAGAGAACGTTTAAGACTTCATATTTTTCGTGAAACCAAGAACAATCACAAACTATTTCTTATATACATCTATCCAATTTTTGAGATCTCCTTTTTCATCTCTTATTCTAGCGAAAAAGTCTAAATCTAAGATCCTTTTAACGGGAACATACACACACATACACATATTGACTTAATCCGAACAATCAATCAATCTATCGCTGAACTGTAGATATAAATGTAGAGAAAAAACTTATATCTTTCTCTCACTCAAACTATTGACAATCTTCAATATAGACAAATCACAATCTTTTTACAAATATTTATATATACATTCGTCTAAAGTAAATATAGGAAGAGTAGAATTTTGTTTTTTTTTTTCTCTCCAAGGACTTGACTATACAATCTGCAATTATATATACATAGATATATAGACTTAGATAAAGATAAATCGCCTAACTATTCGCCTACACTATTTAGACATCTTTTTCATCTGTCTATACCGTAGACTTACTTTTTTCGCGAAAAGCATCTGAAACTTTCTCGCAATATACATATATGTGATTCTATCGAAAACAATCAAATCTTTTTAAATCTAATAATAATTAGGATCTAAAAAAAAATATATATATATATATAAAACTAAAGAAAACAAAAAAAAATCAAATCGTGTGTATTTTAAGCAAATAATAATCTCGTCGATAAGTTTTGATGGTGTCAAATCATCCTTAGATCGTGTGAGGTTGTAAAAATATTTATAATACATATATAAATATATATATATAAAATTAAGTTGGTCGTGATAGTTTACGGTGGGCACCCCCACCCTTTCTCTGTACTCTGTCATCTCGAATTGATCGGCTAAACTAAAAACAAAAAAAAAACCCAAAAAAAAAAAAACAACAGAAAATCCCACTAAGCGAAAAAAAAAACTAAGAAAAAAAAAACAACCATCATTCTTACCACAACGTATTTCCAACCGGGCCTCGCAATTTGTCCCCCCTTTTTGGCACCTCCGCCATCGTTGACACTTCATCAAGCGTCGTTGTCTTCTTCTGCCGCCACTTCCACCACCACAAATACATCCAACAACACTTTATCCTCTTTCACCTCATCTACACCGCAACCCACCCATTTGAATTTGCACCCGTCAACAAATCCTTGTTCTACGTCACTTTTGACGCATCCTTCTAACGCCACCTCTCTTATACCCGCGAGTTATCTATTGCCAACAAGCGCCGCGACAACAAGCGATCCGTATCAACAAGTTGTCGCCAATATACAGTTGCATCAACAACAACAACAGCAGCAACAATATCATCATAATACCGGTGCTATACCGTTGTGCTATTGTGGACATTGTTGCCCGCCCGCGACCGCCACCTCGTCAATTGTAAGTGCTGTTACGCCCACTCTAATTCTAAGTCGTTATACGGAAATCAATTTGTGTGATACGATATCGTTGAGAAATTATCAACAACAACAACAGCAGCAGCAGCAGCAACAACAAGCTCAGCAACAGCAAATTCATCAAAATCCAATCGCATTTCATCATCAATTCCACCACAATAATCAGCATCAGCAGCCGGCACTGATTACAAGCGCTGGTGTAAATTACGCGTCAACTACACACTCGCTTAACTACAAGGAAATTATGGTAAGCCTTGTTTGAATTTCTACCGTGTATTAAATTGTACATAGAAAAGCCACACAAAAAAAAAGGACGAAACCTAGTTGGTGGGTTTCATCAATCAATCAAACAATCAATCAATCAACGCGCTTCGCCTATTGTTCGGAACGCGAAATCCAGATAAAGGCAGAACAAATGCATCAATATCATCAAGTGCTGCATCACTATCCCCACCAGCATAGTACGTATCTTCAGCAGCCGCAGCAACAACAAGACTATCATCACAATCATCATTATATTCACCACAATTATAATCATCAACAAGAACAGCCAGGACAAATACAATTTTACTATCATCAGAACGGACAACAGCAGCAACATCAGCAGCATCATCAGCTGCACGATCAAAACCACCAATACTCGCATCCAATGCCAGCAGCAACAACAACAACTTTAAATTTGAATGCCACCATGTTGAAATATCATTCTTCTAACAATAATTTTATAGCAATTGTGCCTGCTGCTGCTCTTGCAACATTCTCTTCTGCATCTAACACTACCATTACTACTAATTGTGCATCTACTACTGCTAGTTTCGGTTCTTCATCTGACACTTCTGATTGTTCAATGACTGAATCCTGTTCACACCATCTATCCTCTCCTAAGAAGGTACAAAAACAAAAGAAAAATTTAAAAATTTATAATTTCACCAAAAACAAAAGATTTATAAAAACCAAAAATCGGATTTCTTATGTATCTGACCGTTTGATGTTTCCTTGTTGTGTTTCCATGTTGTCAGTGTTGTTGTTTTTAATTTTGGCTAATATAAGGCTAGGCGCATGTTGATGCCGCACCGTTGAAGCACTGCATGTACGAGAAAGCGAGCGGACAGCAGAATAGCGCTTTGAATTTTGGCTCTACCCTGTTGAGAGTTTCAGAATATTGCTCAGTTCACCCTGCGTAACGTTGCGAGGTCAACGTTCGCGTGGCCTTAAAGTGTTTCTTGTAGATGACTTTTTTTGTTACTGTACTCGCTTTTCTTCTATTCATGTCCTTTTCAATTCCAATTTTGTTTTCATTTCGCTTTTATGCACGCCTGGTGTGATTTTTTTTTCACCAGAAAACAAGTGAGAGAGAGAACTAGCTATTGTGATATGACTCATTTGGATGAGTCCTTAAGCCGTAATTCTAATAATTTGAAAGTAATGAAAACCTCAAGTAACAAAAGTTGTGCTGGAAAAAAAAATATTAAATAAACTTAATTTCTCTAAAACAAAAAACAAAAAAAAAACTGGCCATGAAAGTCAGTTGATTAATTTAAAGTCCTGGACAAGCGTCGAGCGGAATAAAAGTGCCACAGAATAAAAAAAAACTGAAACTTAGGTGCGAGTATTAATTCAAAGGCTTCGACCGGTTTTTTGATCAGTGATTCTCCAACTTTACCTAAGGTTAGGTTAGGTAAAAGAGCTGCCACTATGCATCACAAGCACACCAAGACCACTTATGGGTATATTATGGTACCACAAATATCGTTTCACCTTATTCAAAACCTAGGTCTCGAACCAACCTGTACTGGCAATGTATCGACTGTATCACCTTCTCATCCCTGAGATCCGCCAAGTCACAGTAAAACCGGGTACCCTGAAATTTCCTCCTCCTGCTGGCCAATGCTGGAGAATGACAGAGAAGGCGTAAAACGCCCATCTTCCTCCACATTCTCACAACTGCTGCAGTAATCGTTATGAAAAAGACGTAGCCTCTGTACGAGCACACCGATGGGGCAGTACCCTGTCATAGCCCCCACCACCCTGCCAATGTGCTTCCTATTCAGTGACAGTATGGGTTTCATTAGCACTCCCACAGCGCTCCAATCTGTTCAGTAAAAGACGGCTCGGATAGGAGGTGCATAGTAGCAACTACACTCTCCGAAATCTATGTGCTTTCGAATCTGGTTAAAATCGCTATTGGCAAGGTTGGAGAAGTGTGGGCTGGGACCAGATAGGAAACTGTCTCGAGGGATAAGATATCCTCACGACCTAGGACCTGTGCCTGGCTTCCAGCTGAACCTAATGACGCCGAGGCAATTTTATTTCTGCTTCAGGCAAGCAATACGGACCTTCCTACTAGCGATTGCAAATGGGTCTGACTCTTTTAGCCACCACAAAGGGTGTAGTAGACTACAATTTTCCTCCTGTTGTGACTCTTCGTGTTTACAAGAGGAATGTGAAGTGGGCGGAAAACCGGCCCTTAGATTGGAGCTGATATCCTTATGGGAGAGTCCGAGTAACACCTGGCTGTTACTGCAGTATCTCTGACAGACTTAAATGCGACCGTCGTTATTGTGGATAATAGTCATTAACTACAATATGCTTAAATTCTTACAAGTAAATCTGCACCATTTTAAAACAGCTTCAGCTGCTCTCCTTCTTCATTTGGCTACCAGCGAGGAATATCTTTCACTCCAGCTCAAAAGCCCTGGGTTGTACACGACTTGGTGAGGGGCCTGGGGTCTTCTAATTTCACAATTTTCTATGTAAAGGGCGAGGGTAAACTCCGATCCTGTATTCTTGTTAGAAAAGCTATTACTGCCTTTCTACTTTGAGAGTTCAGCGATAAGGATTCCGTTGTCATCATTCTGGAAATTGGAAGGAAGCGCTACTGACTTATCTCGGATTACTTGTCATACATGCAATTTTGGTCTGCAACTCAAATGTGCATCATACTTTATGGGGCAGCTGAGGCAATCTGTTCCATGTGGCCCAGTTGACGTTTCGTTGGCATAAACTTGTTTCGGAGAATGCAATTGTCAGCATGCAGCCTGACTGCCATTATGGACAACATGTCCTTTCACGGTGGATAACTTAGTAAGGGCGTTGCGAACGTAGAGCGGAAATTCAAAATCGAAAGAAATTTCTGAGTCAAGTTGAACCTCAATGAGCCTACGCAGGTTCATTGAGGTTCCACTATTTTCTTATAATATTCTTATAACTTCGCGACAACCAGCAGACTGAAATGCTACTGACGAATTGAATCCCTTTAAATATTGGCTTAATATGCACTTAGTTGACCATCGCAGTGTAATGTTTCGCGTTTGGAGAAATTAGCGTCCAATGTGGATTCCGGCACTGTAATGCATTGAAATCAGAACCTAAACCTCTTTATTAATTAGTAATTTGGACCCTAGCCCTTAACAAGCTGGTGAAAACTCCTTTAGGGCCAATTAACCACTGTATTTTCCAAAATCACCGAAAAAAACCGAACAGCGTCAACCATGGACCTAATTATATATGACACACTAATTATTGAGTGTACACCTTTAGCTTTAGTTAATTTGTGTCTAATGAAATTTGAATCCTTTGCATTGTACTGTCTCTGATTCATTTGAACATAGGTGCGATGGAGGTGGCAAACACCTATATTCGCCACCTTTGGCGTCACAAGCACGTATTCGTATTACATTTACACAAGCCGCCTCGTATTACCTTTATTATATATGCCTACCGAAAAGTAGTCGGCACTTGACTAGCAGGCGAAAAAAGGTGGTGTGGAATCAACCAAACACTCGCCGCCGCTACAACAATGGAAGCTTGAATATCACTTGTATGCCATTCTCTCTATTTGTTCTGTTCGGTTGGCATTTTTTTCTCGTATGCTGGGGTGTTGGTTAGATTTCATTTTGTTTGTCCATTGCTGCCGGTGGAGAGTTGGTGAAAATGTTAGATAAGCACGTACCTGTAGCCTAATGAATTAGTAATAGGATCGATTTTTGTACGCCTCCTGACAAAGAAAAAAGAAAAATGTGAGAGGCGTCGTCCCTTCGTCAGCCTTTCCCAGCACAAAACCCTCTAATGCGTCCGCCAGCCTGATAGGGTCCTTCTTCGAGCTGCTGCTCTTTGCATGCTGGACGATTCCCAAAAGTACGTACGTACATGGTATATACTCGTATCTGTCTCTGGAACAGTTGCGGAAAATATACCTAGATATCTGCCAGAGCTATCTATGTATCTAGAACATATTTGATAGCCCTCGCTCCTCTCATGCATGCATGTGAGCTGTCCTGAGGGTTGGGTTCGCTGTTTGTGACACAATAAACGAGCCAAACACACGCCACACAGATATGACTCTCTCTCTCTCGCTCTATGCCGTATACCATGGACTACACTATCGCAGAATAGGAATTGGTTTATACAAATAATTACTTTTTTTTTGCGGAGGGTGACATGACGTGTTAGATTCTTCTGTTTAGGGCCTGCCACAAATTGAACACAATCCATAAAACAAATTGTTTTCGTTAACCTGACATGATTAGGTGAGGTGAGAAGAATGAGAATAGGTTTTCGGTTCTTTTTTTTGTTGGCAATCAAGAGTCAGTCAGAGACACACCATGCCACAACTGTGAGAAGGGGTTGGACGACAGCGCGTCACGGGAAGGGATGCGTACCGAATGAGAAATTGGAGTGATTTGCTGTCTACAACTTCTCGGACCTCGGGGCTAAAATGATAATGTGTCTTGCGAGAAGAATGAGTGTTCTCGGTCTGTCCAGGAAAATCAGGGGGTGGGATTCAGGAGGTGTGCTGAAAAAAATGACACCTTTATCTGTTGCGTGGTAAATGGATGTGTTCAATTAGTCGGTAAGGCTGAACGGGTTATGGGCATCCTTGGTAGGGAAGCGAAGGTTAAGGGTTGACTGTGAAATTGCATGCTCCAGGATTAGGCAGAATGATGACAGGTGTAGATATTTGAAGGGTTAATCATGCCCGGTATATTACAATTTCACCGAGCGACGCATCGCTGTCCGCGTCTTGGCTAACAGTAGGCTTTACCGCTTTAGCGTATAAAGCTGGAGGGAAGGAAACGATTTCATTACTTAAACTCTAGATGCGCTCTTTTTTCTTGTTAGGTGTTTACAAAGCACGTGTGTGCACTTTGAGATGGGAACCTCGACTGACTATTCAATTTAAACCGATGATGAAATTCGGGCGATAGCTACCTAGCGATGTCAATGCTAAGATCGTGAGTAGCGGAAGCAAACACCTGGTCGCTAGACAACTCCCCCAGGAGTGACATTGCCGGCGAGGCGAGGCTCGGTGGCCGTGGTCGTTCGGTCACCGCTCTACGATACTAATCTGCTATGATAGGCACCACATTTAGTATCATCGTATGTACATACGCTTTCAGACTCAGTGTTGTTGTAGCGTTTGATAGATAGAACGATGGGCTGTGAACCAAGGTTCAGATGCGCTGAGACCAGGAACTTTGTTATGTTACGGCCCGAAATCTATGTAATATCAGGCCTCAGTCTGCGAATAAGGTCTGTCGCACTGATGAAGTTACTCAGAAGCTTAAGCGGAAACGAGACTATATTGTCCGGGTCGGGGAACGCGATCTCAAGGCTATCCCTCCGATGACATGATAACGCCTCACAATCGCAGAGAATGTGAGTTGATGTTTCGTTCCCACCCTCACAGAATCTACAGCTGTTGTCCTATCTTAAGCCCATGATGGTCTCGTAGACACCACATATAATACTAACCTCATTTCGGTTTAGCTGTAGCAGTTCCGAGGATCTGCTACTTGAGTAGGCCGAAATGAGCAACTTGGCCGGCCTCAGACTCGGGAGACATTCCCAGATAGTTGCGGCTTCAATACGCTCCCGGTCCCTGAAACGTTTTGTAGCTGTGCATAATGACATTCCGCAGAAGAGCTCCGGGCCATAGAAGGGAGTGGCAGTGGCCGTTCTGGCCGACTTGTCGGCCTCCTCGTTCCCTGCAATACTCACGTGTCCAGGAACCCAGCAAATGTCTACTCCGTTTAGATCACCGACTCTCTCAAGGACAAACTGGCATCTGCGCTCTAGCTTTGCCATGACTGACCACTTACTTAGTTCTATAATGGCCACCTGACTGGCAGTAAATATTGCGATGCTTTAATTATGGTATCCCAAGCTCAATGGTATGTATCTCTGCCGGGAAGACAGTAAGAAACCTTCCCATAGGAATTGTAGTACGAAGAAGTGAAAAAAAAATACCTGCCCCCGTTCCCTCATATGTGCACCATTCTGGCAACACTAGGAAAGGTACAAATTGTAGCTACGCTGGCCATGACGGTGGCATTTAGAACTACCTTGTTAGACGGGCTAGACGTGGTGCTGATCTTGCTCCCGTTGGATATTTGCGTTTTTACGTCTTCGCGAAACTGCCCAGTGGTGCATGCTGAGTTCTGGACACTTGACTATACTAGGCAACTTCAATCTCCCCGTGAAGACTGATTATACTGCTGCAAAATATGTTTTTGATCGGAACCACACCAGCCCTAGTCCGTTAAGGAGTCTATGGTCGGATAACACGCTGCTGACCACCAACTCCATGGTCATCTACACCGATGGCTCCAGGACCAATGGCGGAGTTGGAGTTGTTATCTATTCGGAGGGACTGGGGATTAACTTGTCACTCCGTCTTGCCGACTTCTAAAGTGTTCTGCAAACATAGGTTTCGGCTATTTCGAAAGCTCTGACATGGTTGGGGAAATAATGTCGTGGCACAGTTGGGTGTTATTTGCAATATCACACTTTTCTGGATACCGAGCCACAGTGACTTCGCAGGTAACTGTGTGACGGATGAGCTGGCTTGAGAGGGGACAACCGATGTTGTTGACGGGCACTGCGTAAACATCAAAATGCCAATCGCACCATATAAACTTGTAATTATAGCCGATGCGGTTGACAGGGCGAATACAAGATGGTTAAACTGCGATACGTACCAAAGGCGAAGATGATTTGGCCGAAACCGCTCTGCCACACTGTTTTCGCTGAATAGGAGGCACATTAGCAAGGTTGTGGGGGTTATCACAGAACAGAGCGTTCTCCATCTTCTTTGTCAGTGTCCTTGACCTTGAGACCTTGAGGATTTTAAGGATACGAGTTTAATACAGCTCAATCGTTATATCGCTTGCATGTATGGCAGCTGTTGGCCGTTGGTAGAGTACCAACTGGTCTCTCCGATACGTAGAACCAACTGCCGCAGAACGCCCTTCCTCATACTTGCCAGCATCTACGGTTCTGAAGGCTGAACGAGCGGGTGTATCCATTTCTTATGTCATTTCCTCCTCTATGGAAGTAGATGAACGTGTTATCCTTAAAGTTCACACAATTTTCTGACACATTGAACCCTTTCGATGCCCTTCTCTTTCGTGCCTCAAAAGAATTAATAAATTCCATTTACATTGGCCTAACGAGGGATGACGGTTCAATTGCAGGGACACGATCCTGATTGAAATCATCTCTTTAATCAAATATAATTGAGTAGGTCTATTAACTCATTAAAAAACATTTGCTAAATTTTTTTTTGTTCGCTTGGTCTCTCACGCGCTGCCTGTCTGTTAAGTACTCATAAAGTCTTTTTTGTATGTTGCTAAGTTGGCCCACCGGAACCATGTCCGCAATATTTTCTCTTCGTTCTATTTGGATTCCTTTCACCTCGAAGCTCGCGGTCCCTGCTAACTAGGGATCAGCTTGAATATCTCTGATAATTTTTTTTTTTTTATCTTTTTTTCTTTTCTTTTTGCAACTTTCACCATTAAGTAAATTAAATGCACACTTCCTTTTCGGCGAGTTAATTTTTTCTTCATTTTCAACGCGAGGACCCCGTCACCCTCTCCGTGCCACTTTAGCTGAGTATTTGTTCCGCATTTTTAAATATCTCATCGAGCGAGCTGTGAAATTAAAGCAGCTCAAAATGCCGGAAATATGAAAAATCTTCTATTTACACAAATGTACGCCCACATAAGTCATGGCAGATTTCCGCGAGAAAGCCAAGACGAAGACGACGGTAGCGGCCTGAACCGTGAAAACAAACGAAAATTTCATCCGGTCTAATTTCTATTTCCCGCATCTTTGAGTCGAAAATATTTCACGAATGTATAGAGTTGGAGGACCTGTCAGGGTGGAATTATTCTAGCCCCACGCGACCCCTCTACCGGGGGAGCGCGTTAAATAGATGAAAATAGGCGAAACTCTAATCTGTTGGATAATTTGTGTGTTAGGGTTTCTTGAGCTGCCGCCGGTGTACAGGGAAAATCTGTGTAAGTTAGTCCTGTCTGTTTAAAATTCAAATGAAAATTAACATAGCAAAAGTTTCCTAGTCGTAGTTTTTGAAGTCATACTCGTGGCCTTGTGTTCTATGGTAGCGCTGCTGGAATCGACAACTGACAAAGTATTGTTGAAATATTATGTTGAAACGTTGAAGGCTGTTACTGGAAATTTGCAGTCTTATAGGCAGCTATTTAGGATTTCGCTGAGAGTAAGAGAGGGTATGTTCCGTGAGTAGTATGGTACGAATTACTTTCATAAGGAATACGGACTCATGATAATGGATGTTTGGCAATTTGCTTTCTAATAAATCAATGTCTGATTGATCATTTCTAGGAAGAACAGAGTGATGGAACCTCCTTGAAGAAATTGGGTGTCAGGTCATTCTTGTCGTGGTAACGTCCGGTTCGAATCGTGTTCATAGTGCAGGAGTTGTGGGAATGTCGATGAAGTCCTCTTCATCGACATTCCCACAAGCGTTCTAGGTTTGTGAAGCTGGCACCCACACATTATATTTTTTAAATTTAAATTGTGCAGTCCGTAGGCTCACGTTTGCCCACCCCTGCAAAAAAAGTTATTAAGAAAATAAGTTCCTACCAACTGAATAAAACAAACAGAAATGTTAATCCTTTTTCCTTTTTTAAATTTTACCTAAGTATAGTTCGTTTGCACATCGAGGACAATCGTTTGCCTTTCGTGGACTATCGTTTGCCCAGGAAAAGTATAGTTTGACCACCCTTGCAAAAATAGTTATTAGCACGATAATTTTTTTTAGATCGAGAATTCTTAAATTGGCTCATTGAAAGATATTTTTTGGTGCAAATAGGGTATTTAGTTTGTCCATCGTTACCCTCTTTTGTCCAGAAAAAAGTTCATCTAACAAAAAAAAAATTATCCAATTGGGCGCACAATTTACATTTCCTCCCTTTGGCGCCTTAAATGACCATTTTTGGACGTAAATTGGATATTTCGATTGCCCATCGTAGACAATCGTTTACCCAAAGAAAATTTTTTTTGCCCACCCCTGCAAAAGAAAAAGCTGTTTGCAAGATATTTTTTTAGGTTGGGAATCCTTACTTTGTCTCCTTAAAGGACAATGAGTTTGCCCATCGTAATCCATCGTTTGCTCAGAAAAAATTTCGTTTGCCCTTGCCCATCCCTACTGTTTTTTAGGGTTTTGTAGAAAAACAAAACCCTTTTGAAATCGGTCATGCGTCCGTCTGTCTGTCTGTCTGTCTGTCCATGAAATATCTCACGAACCGCTGAAGCTATGTACATGCATGAAATTTGGTGGAAATATGTAGAAATACTATAATTCTCTGGAGAAAGCGATGCGTTGTAATAGGTCAACTTTAAGGGGAGGTCTCCATAGAGGGGAAACGAAGGTCGAATTTTTTTTTTCGTTTGGTATAGGCAAGTGGGGTATCGTAAGAAAGGTACCGTTGAGTACAATCCATTTATGGAATTTTCTTCAAATTTGAAGAAAGGGGAAAAGAGGGAGAGGGGAAAATATGTAATCCGAGTTTGTCCCACCCCCCTTGCATTTCGAGACCGTTATACTTAGAAATATGAAAATTTACAGAGAAGCGGCATTTCACTAACATAGAAAACTAAAAATAATGAAATTTTGAAATCTCATCAAAAAAGGTTAATAATAATAGTAGATTTCTATATTTGCAATTAACACACCCCTGCACCCCTCAAACACACCTCAGGTCAAAAATATTGATGGCCAATAATAACCAACATCATAGGCAATAATATCTCTAGGTTTCATTACAATCACATAATATTTAAAAATGGTACATTCATTTAAAGTTAGGCAATTTTACACTATCCATTCAAAAAATACACCTACCGGCCTCATGCATAGGTGCGAGTACTACTTGCATATTGTTTTTCGTAGAGCGAATTGTAGTTGAACCATTTCTGTAAGGGTAAAGATTGGTAGGAGTGGACGAAGGGGAGGGGGGTTATGCAAGTTTGCAATTTGCAATGTCGTCTTAACATGAATGGTTAAGCATCTCGAAGAGTAGGACAGTTTATACATTCATATCTATGTATCTACAGTACAGCTTCTCGTATTAAAACTATTACTTTGAAAGGTGATTTTTTATGGACTGACTTGTAAGATACTATATCACGTGTAAGACATTCCAGTTATGGTGTTTTTATCCATCTGAGTGATACCAAGAAGGCCAGGGAGCCAATATTTACATGCCAAAATAAGCGCTTGCTACAAAACCCTCGGATTGCGGGCGCTATATTCCGGTTTTATTTAAAAAACAAAAAATGTTGATGCCACTTGGGCGCCTCATTTTACATTTGCTCCCTTTGACTCCTTGAAGGGCAATTTTTGGACACAAATTGTTTATTTCGCTCGCCCATCTCGTTGACAATTGTTTGCCCATGAAAAAGTTTCTATTGCCCACCCCTACAAAAAAAGTTCTTAGCAATTTAAATTTTTTAAGTTGTGATTCCTTAATTGCGCTCCGTATGACACCTCCCATGGTGGCGCTGATGGTAATCGCCCCTTGATCACTGGTGATACATTTTGAAAGACAAATGATCTTATGTTATTCTTCAGAATGATGCACGACCTGGATCGGCTGGCACTCCAGTCATATGTATGTATATAAGAGTAGCATTACTGACTACTAGTAAGTCTGAGTGATTGAGTACGGCGAACAACTGCTGGGCTGCTTGGGGGAACCGGTCACGTAACGGAGATAATTGGACGAAGATGATCCAGGCGGGCAGGGCCCAACGTCGGGCTGTTGATGATTACTTACCGAGAGTCTTTTAATGATGCTACTATGCTGCTAGGGTTCCTGTATGAGGGCTACCCGCAATTTTTCTCATGAGAACCTGGCAGCTAGAGTGTCCAAGGAGGCTTTGGCATGGTGTCGGTTGGCTTGTACCACGCCAATACCCAGACCTTTAGTCTGAGTCATCTTCCGAGTTAAAGTACACCATCGGGAATACTTTCTATGGAGTAGTTGGATGGTCGATCTATCTCCGTGATTAATTCTTGTGTTTCAGAGGGAGCTGCCGATGTTGGCGTGCCAGGGAGTACAAATGGCGGGGCAGGGTTGCTTCCTATATCTGTGGGTGATATTGATGTCGTCAGTAGCGCATCGGCGAACGCAATGGTCGTAGCAACGGTCGTGATGCAAAGGTGGCCCCACCTGCGTTAGACATGGGGTTCTTTGTTGAATTGTCTTTGGAGGTACTGGGCCGTTGCTGCTGTTACTCAGAGGCGCCTTCTTCTCACCGCTTTTTCAGTTCTTTGGATAGACGGGTATCCTTCTAAAGCAGCATCTACTGCGAGTCGATGGAGCCGATACTAGAGAGCCCCTCTCCTCCTCCCCTCCCAAACCTCTCTAATTATTCTCCACTCCTAATCTTGGAGACCAGGGCTTTGTCGACTTAGGAGTTCGATTGTAGCAGCCGCAGTAGATTTTGATGCCCTTGCAAAATATACATGCGCCATCGTTGAACGTGGAAAATAGTCACCAGTGGCCTCCGCAAAGAGATACCAATCCCAGGGTCCGAGGGTCCGAGGGTCGGCGTGATATCCATTAGAAAATCGGCAGCTTTAGAATTACAGCACTCGAAGATAATGGGGAGGAGCAGGATTTTTCCAAATTGAGGGCTGATATTTCGCGCGTTGATGTTGTAGATTGCATCCATCAGCGTGTCCTGCTGTTCCGAAGAGAGCATGACCGTCGGGTGGGTGCTGGACAGAATAGCTACCCTGACGGACTCGGCTACCTGCGAATAAGATTCTCCCATCTCTTCGACAGGTACCGATGAGGCTGTGGCCAGTGCCACAGAGAATGTTGTTCGGGGTCGGGTAGCCGTTGTCCGGAGTGGGCACACACGCGTGTGCTCATATTGCACCCAACTAGAGCCAAGTGTGTCGGTGGAGTTCCAGACCCTGCCGGAGCATTTTTGCCAGATGGAGATGGCGATATCCGGAGAGTAGTTCGCGGAAAAAAGCTGTAGCTTAAATCGTGATTCGCCGGTTACCGGCCCAACACAGTTCAGTCTTCGATCTAAGTCGAAGTTACCAGCGACCACCACGTGGAGGTGCTGAGAGGACTTGGTTGCAAAGCAGCGTTTAACGGTACTCGTAACCCGACCACTTACAAAATGAACATGCTCGACATAAACAGAAAGTAATCACAACCGACTACAGATGGCTTACATATTCCACTGTCACGTGTTGCCTTAAAAACTGTTACCTAATCATGGTCATGAGTTAACGACACGGACTCGTGAAAGTTTATCGAGAAAGTTCGCACATGAAAATCTTCAAAGACCCAACCCACCTAATTACACAAACACCCCCAAAGCAGCCAAAAACTACAAACTCAGAGTAATTAGCCTGAGAACCACCACCACCTGACGTTGCCCATTGTATTCGACCCAACTATTTACGTACGTTTATCATCAAATAAAAGTCGGCATTTAATGCCACAAAGATTTTCATATGGGTCATTACACTCAAGGGAGAAAATTAATGAAAGGGCGGTGGAGTGGGTTGCCCAGTGTCTAACAGGACTACACTACATGTTTGTATTTTGATGAACTATTCCAACGTCATGTCGAATCGCATGTATCCCGCCTTTTTTTACGAAGACTTAAGTGTCACTAATGTTCGCCGTGACTTGTGTCACAAATTAGTACACCATGTGTAACCGAAGAGGATCAAAATCAAAAGGACCGCACCATCGTCTTAACACACTTCTCTGTCAAATTATCCCAAGAAGCCAACTCGAATTGCATGAAAGGCATAAAAGTCCAAAGTGATCCCCCCGGACAGGATGTAAACAAAGGACACGAATCCCATCGACGGTGTTTCGAAGTAAAACAGAAATTTGGACGCAATTCGTTGAGACCACTACGAGTACAAATAGCACCGAAGATGAAACTCGCCCCCAGTTTCGATCCTACTGCCTGTCGTTCCGCCGATTAAATCAACAAAGGCGTGCGACTAACGACTACTTTGATATATCATTGGGTCGTATAAAGGATTCGTGCACACACCGAGAAAGGCATTTCTAATGAATGAAACCTGAGCTCCAGAGCTATCAACAAATGTCGCCACTATGAGTCCCAAAGTGGATATAAAGCCTAAATAAGAAGTCGATGTAGCTCCGCAGGAAGTAGCGCGCACTATTCGAAACGTGTGTTTGTAGGCTCAAGGAGTAATGAAGGTTCCTTGTTCCACAAGCACACTGTACACACGTAGTGAAGTAAATGATGGTGGGTTCTCGTAGGCTTTAGTTTATTTAAAATTCAATTACTGAGACCGTGTGTACTTCTTCTATGGCTCGTCTTGCATCCTTTTAGGCACATTCCAGTTCAACCTCTCTCGATGCCAGCCATACGATGTCATGATATATGAGACAAAGGGGGCGCAGGCAGACGAGCCAGCATCATATGCCGAGGCGAACAGGCGAATTTACTTAACCCATGCACATGTAACCTTAACTTGCCCGCCCCTTTCATGACATCAATTCCGACGACGTCGTCGTGTATCCTGTGCTCCACATAGTTTCAGTTGAGTTGAGAACTCAACCCTTCCTGCATCCTGCGCTCGCTACTACTCTATTCAGGACGAAATGCTAAATGTATGTAGGCAGGAAGGAAGGAAATGAACGAAGCGGTTCCCTCGTACTCTTTACGTTCGGTTCTTTTATTTCTGTGAGCTTGAAAACGTTTATACGATACGCCTTTGAAAAGTGAATATCTTGCCGGACTCGTAAGTGCACTACAGCGCGCGCGATATCATCAAGGAAACATGTGACTAACATACTTCACAATGTGGCATGTGAAAAGTTTTTGCAATGAAAAAGGTTTTAGTGTCGATAGTTACAGCCGTGGCTGAAATATTGGTTTCAGGAATGATGGCTTTTAAGGGATGCATTTTCGAACATGGAGCAACAAAATATGGACCGACTCCCGGTCCCACTGTTGTGGTATTTTGCTGTGAATCCCTCCTCCTCTATAAAAACGAGTGAGTTGAAAAATTTATATTTGTTGTGAAATGCTTGGGGCCACGCTCCATCCTCAGCGATTGATTGAAATTCAACACCACCGAAATTTGATAGGACCCCTTTTAAGATAGAATTGTTTCTTGTGTCGTTCGAAAAGGTAAGTTTCAATTAGTTTTGTAGCTTTGAAATAGACAGAATTGTCTGTTCTGGGCTAAAAAAAAATTATTTGGAGTGAGACAAATACAGTTTTTGGATAGCGCCCAATGTGGGGCCAGTCACATGGAATAATATAGGTTTAAGAAAATGTGCGATCAAAAACCGCGCAAACATAGCGTTTACTACTAGTCTAGTGGACGAACCAATCTACGAGCTTCCTGGTTAGTTGGTTAAAGTGGCAGCAGAACCCCCAAAATGGCGGAATACCCAATTAGTGCTGGTGTGCACCGTTTTGATGCCACAAGCCTCGAAAGAGGAAAATCACTGAAAGTGACTATGTATGGGGGGGGGGGGGCACCGGGGCACTACCTTTGATCCACCTTGTGGAATTTAGAAAACATGTAAAAAATATCTCGCCTATACCCCTAGAGGAGATCTCGGTTACGTCTGTGAGAGGGGCTCAAAGCTCGGTGGCGCGCCCTAGCTAGTACTGGACATTTACAAAGAAAGTGTACCAGAGTCTCATTCTCCGCACTGTCCTTCCAACTACGACAGCACTCGTTGTAGGGAAAACTAAGTTTGGCTGCGCGTTCTCCCACTATCCAGTGACCTGTCGTGTCCGCGACAATCCTGCCCACCTCTGGACGGGTCCTATTCAGAAGGCCATAAGTTCTTTGTGTATTATAGGATGGCCATATTTTCTTAGAGGTGATGCATGTCCCTTGGGCGCCCCATCTATTGTTTCTAAGTTTATGTAGAATTTGTGTACTTTCCTCTTAGTAGCACTAAGTGGCACATTGACGGTCACTGCATAGGATCTGTCAGAGGGCAGAGCACAGCCGCGCCTGGTGATCGGCTCCCTCATTTCCTGCTATACACCTATGACCTGCAGCCCAGAGAAGGGTGACCCTGTGAAGAGTAGCAAGAGCATTCACCTCTTGACGGCATTGTTTTGCTATTTTTGATGACACTGGCTATCCGTAAAAATTGCGATATCCTTCATGGCAACCGTGGTGCACCTCAGCATCCCGCAGGTTTCTCTAATTGCCATTACTGTCGCCTGAAATACCCAAGCAAAATCAGGGAGGTGGAACGAGCTAGAGACTGCGAGATTTTCAGAGAAGAATCCTGCACCGACTCCACGAGACATTTTCGAGCCATCGGTGACAATTCCCACATCTTATCTCGACATCACATTTCCCTCACACCATGCCGCTCTAGTTGTATAGCCATTAGCGAAGTGTTTTACGAAGTCTGTTTCGACGACGATACAATTCGTTGGTAGCATATCGTGCAGCACACCCTTTAGGGTGGGGTGGTTACTATGCCCATATGGTTTCGCTGTTTGGCGTTGAACTTTATTTGTAGGTCGAGGGAAAGTAAGTATAGCATTAAGTGAGTTAACTGGTCAAGACCTCAGAGCACCTTTAACTCCGATGTTTGCAGTCCTTTGCACCTTGCTCAGCAGAACAATATTATATTTGTTACGCACTCCTGGCCACCAGACTAGCTATTTAGTCATCCGACTTTCGCCCAGCTCCGATTGGATCAGTATGGTACACCCTGGCATGACTATAATCCATCTGTTGAAAAGGTCTCGACTCCCAACTCGATGAGAGCTTCCATTTTAGTCTCTGTTCTGATATTATTTAAAGCGCCTTCAATGTCTATGAAAGCCACCAAAGTGTATTGTTGTAGTTTTATTCATTTCAATTATGCGTACTACCTTGTGGAGAGCCGTTTCGGTCGACTTTCTCTTGAGGTAGGCATGTAGCTTTCTAGTGGCGTGTTTTCACCCTTTCGTTGGTAGCTTGTTTCACATATGGTAGGCAGCCCTAGCTGTGGCTACTTCTGACCCGGAAGGGCATGATAATGCTGGTCTTGTACCATAGACTCCAGCCAAATGCAGGAAGCCTCCCTGTGTGAGCTCTTCACATGGAACTTTGGATTTGACAAAACCTGGCCTTCCAGCCCCGTGCCGAGCCCTAGCTGTAGAAGGGATTTTAATCAAGCCTCTACTTTAAGCACCCCGGCTTCGGCTTCGGGTAAAGTAAAGTCGAAGTAAAGCCTGGTTTTTCCTGAAATTCGGACTGCCAGAGGCCAAAATCAACCTTGGCGGACTCCAGCGTCAAGTTTGGTCATAGAACAGATAACGGACATCCGCTACAAACGAGAGATACGTCAGGACTGGATAGAACTGGCGGTGGTCGAATGGAAGGATGCCGATGGAAGCATCACTCCGGGTGGGTAGCGGATGGTTGAGGGCAGTCTCATTCTAGCTTTCTTAATGTCAATGACGAAATCAGCGAAACTCATTAATTTTATACGGCCTGGTATCAGAATCCATCCTTCCAGACAAGAGCTGGCCGTGGATTTTTTTCGATCATACAGGGGAAATACAAGATCGGACTGTACTCACCGCGTTATGCTAACATCCGCATTCTTTCAGTTGACCACCGTCAGCTCTCCAGTTCAGCAGTATCTCTGTGTAGGAAGCTACATAGTTGCATGGCCTGGCACAAAACTAGAGGCTACAACATGGAAGGAGATTCCTCCGTGAAACTTCTAACCAAATTCATAATGCCCTTATTCCAGTCTATGACTGAAGAGAATTGTTAAACTAGAGGTGCCCACTGAAGACCCACCTGACCTGCTCCTCTTTCCAAAACCTCCGGGATGCTGGCGTACGGATTTCGTAATATCAAGCTTCATGTTTATTACAAGAGCGATGCAAGGAAGGGATGCCGTAAGGCGCCAAATACTCTTTCAGTAACGGATGTTAATGGTGAGATTGTGAATGGTTCCGTCTCGACAATCACTCCTCCTAATCGGCAGTATACCGCCGATAATTGTTGTTCTTTAAGATCCGAAATCAGATTCAGTTTCGTAGCAAGCGCTCTTGTCGCCTGAGGCAAATTTGAAAATATGCGCCCCCCTCTCCTTCGTGACCAGGTTTTTTTTTAGTTATTAAATACAAAGTTGGAAAATCTGCGCACCAAAAATTACAGCTCGCGTTGAAATAAGTAACTTCTAAAAATCAAGGAGTTTACTAGCGTCCTCTTCCAAGATATCGACGGTGCTTGTACCAACATAAAACCGACGGCTATCGCCAATGCATTCCTAAATCTGGGTGTGCATGACTCAGTCACGCTGCTGACGTCGAGGGGGATCTGCACAAATCCGGGGCCCCTCAAAGTCGTGTTCTCTCTACTCTTCCTTGAAATCTGGCGGTCAATTGGCGAATAGAACTGGAAGGGTTGGGATTCAAACCCACTGCCTACGCGGAAGACATTGCAATTGTTATTTCGGGTAAGTTCTCCTATGTTCTTAGTGATTTAATGCTCCAAATGCCCTTTACATTTACCCTGGAGAAGTGAGCCAGAAAGGTTGGGGTTAGGGTGAATCCGACTAAACCCGAAATTGTTCTTTTCGCCAGGAGATACTGGTTATCTTTGTTTGAACCACAGTCGACGGGGAAGGTACAAGATTTTTTCTTACCCATAAAGCTAAATCCTTGGACTCGTTATTGGCTTATTTTGTCGTACTTGCCGCACGATCCAGCGTGGACCCACCTCCATTTATTTTGAGAAATGTTTTGTACGCCTCTGAATCACACAGTACTCGTGTCATTCTGAACTGTGACTCTAATGCACACAACGCGGCGTCGGGAATCTCCGACTCGAGTTCTTGGTAGGCATGAAACTCCTGATTTGTAATGTAGGCCGTGAACCTACGTTTGTCACTGAGGGCAGATAAGATGCCCTATACCTTACTCTTTAATCAAAGGATATAAAGCATTTGCTGCTAGATTGGATTTTACCGTCAGGGCACTCATTCTCTCATCACCGGCTGTTTAGATGAATGGTATTTTTCCAGCAGACTTGTACCCCTTGATTAATCGTATGTTTCAGGACCTGCCTAGAGTTAGTACACATCGCTAGCACATGGCTGGAGATGAAGGTGGTTTTTATCCCACAAGCGGGTAAGAGTTCGCACTCACGTCCGAAATACCTCTGTTCCATAGGCTTATCATCAAATCTGCTGTTGATGCTGGAGCGTCTAATCGACATACACTTATGTGTCACCACCTTCTCCCATCATGTCTACTAGATGGGTAGATCGGTGGGTACTCTTTGGTATCTTATATTGTAAAATCTATTGGTTAGGCTCTTCCCTTCCAAACGCATGGTTCACTAGGTTATCTAGCGCTTGTGTTAAATGTCTTAACTCCTCCAGAGGCATGGGCGCGTCAACATCTTTTGCATTTCTTTACCTTGTTGCCGTTTCGATAGCATATCTATTTTTCGGACGTGCAGTTGCTAGCATGTATCTCCTATCCGCGCCGTCTTTACTGACTGACAAGCTCGGAGCGCAGTGAGAGTTCTGCTAGTACTCACGGGTAGTTTTTGCTCGCGCCGAGGATTGAACCCCCATTCTCTAGATCGTAAAGTGGTCACCGAACTAACACGGTCAGAGTATCTCATCTGATTTTTTCGAAAAAATTTATTGGTAGGGAGAAATCGTTAGTATTCAATCGAACTTGTGGTTCCTACTAAATAGGCCCAGAAGGTATCCTTTCAAAGATCACGTGCTTTGATCATACTGTCAGAAAAACGACACGATCGATGTAGGCTCCGAATTGTTGTAATGATTCATGACATTCGCTGGCGAGTTTAGCAAAGCCTCCTCGGCAAAGTATAATGATACAGGTTCGTTGAACTGAGACTTCATCCTTCACCGATACTAGTTTTAATTCGACTAGTGTATAGTTTCCTTCACCACCTCCCTAATTTTTCTGCCTCCCAAGTAAGTACAACTCTCACTTAACTTCTGCACATACATATACGTGAACCACATCACGAAACGAACTTTCAAAAGTCTAGTCAAGCAGAAACGTTCAATCGTTTTCTGATTCATATTTGCAAAATGATGTCTTCTCAAAAATTCTTTCAATCCAATTCTGTTTGTCCAATCATTTCACACTTTTGAATCCATTGCGCGTTTTCTTCACGGCGACGACACGACACCATTTCCGAGTTCCGGACTGCATTCAAAAGATTGCAGACAGATGGAAAAAATAAAAATGAAATCCCTCAAAATTTCATAATCATTGCAAAGTGCTTTGCATATATTCATCAAGTTCCGAGTATGTCGTCCTGCGAGCCTCGTCCTTGTCGGTCGTCTTCATCATCATCGTTCGGAGAATCGAGTGAATGCACTCAGGTATGAAGATTCATTATGCGATATAATACGATTAAGGATAATATACATACACACACACTCATTCAAGTGGCATACGGAGTACAGAAACTCGGTACTGATGCCAGGACACATGCTTTACCCTACAGGACATATCCTTGCAGAGTTGGATCTCAGACGAGGACTAGAAATGTCTCATGTCTCTCTACACGCGTTCTGAATTTCATCCTTAATCTCGGTCACATTCGAGATTCATGCTAGAAATCTGTAAGTTGCTAGTGGTAAACCGAAATCCAGATTGCTGACAATTTTGGGAGGAGCGGGTGAACTTTGATAATGAAAGAAAATTCGAATCGAACTTGTGCGGAAGGATATAGTATTGTGTTGTGGTGCGTGGCATAAAAATAATGCCACGGCCGCCTTCGTCAGCATGTCGTAGAAGGCGACCAAAAGAAGTACAGAGACGACAACAAGGCCTCGGATAAGTATTGACTCATGAAATGCGACTTATTGCCCAAAACCTAACGAACATCGAAATAGTTGACGCCCTATGTCCCACTAAGGATTAAGGCAAATTTGGATTCCTATTACACACTTGCCCTAACCCCTAGTGGGGCATAGCGCGTCAACTATTCCATGTGGCTTAGCCGACGTTTCGTTGGCATAAACCAGTTTCGAATGATGCATGTTGCCAGTATGCCCCTCCTGTTCCCATTTAGCCGCCTATCTGCGACAAGTAGGCAGATGTTGCGGCTTATTATTACGCCCCGCACCACAAGGGGAAGACAACACAAACATCCATGGCCACGAACGCCGCGGACAGTACTTGAACCCGTAACAGCCGTAGTCAGACATGAGACTGACACCTCTACGCACTTAGCTAGTAGTTTTGGTATCTTATCGCCGGCGAGTTGCACAACCGGCGCGGCGGTTCCTCCAAGTAACATACTTTTTTACTACCATTCAACTTGCTCTTAAAGAAAACCCTTGTCAGGTCCTTCTTTCCCACTATTATCGAGTTACTTAGAAGACTACTGCGATACATTTGAATCAACACACTTGTGTTCAAAATTTGGCAATATTTCAGCTGCAGCAGTGCGTACTAACGGCAACGGGGGACTGCTTGTTAGGGGAACACGCCTACAGATTAAATCTACTAGTACTGGTAGTGGATGCAGGAATTCCTAATACAGAGAAAACTTTAAGGCATTTTCTGTGCGACTGCTTAGCGCTCGTTAGGAGCATATTAAAATGCCTGAGGGACTACTTTTTCAAAGACATAGAAGGAGTTGCTGGTCTCAGATTGAGAAGTCCATGGAGCTTCGCTAATGAGTCAGGATCCTTCGAGCTTAATACAGATCTTTTGGAAATAACTAACATAATGAGTGTCGGAATCATGTTGTATCGCTATGGACGCAAGCGGTTGTAACGGACGGTTTGGTGGACATCCGAAGATGCCCGTGGGGACGGAGCCTAAGGTAGCATATGACCGCTATGCCATCTGGCGAAGAAAAAGGCCCCTCAACGAGCTAAGCAGCGGCCTATGCTTGCTGTAGCTCAGCTCGGGAGATATGGGCGGGGTTTTCGCCGCTCGTTGCCCCTGTCCTTTACGTATTAACAAAAATTCATAGGCCTGGGGAAGACAACACAAACAGGGGAGGTAAAAATGGGGAATAAAAAAAATAGTCGATAAGGATGGAATGGTTGACGGACGGATCAGACGCCCACACGGTCGCACCTGGGTCCGGGTGTAATGGGACCCTCGGCCTCTGGTTTCGTACCACCAACAGATCACTACTCATCAGGTGCTGCTTCGATCTGCTGGTGGGAGCAGCACTACCAGACCATAATATGGTTCGTTACAGGTGATTCATTACACCGTCTATGCGGATCCGTTAGGCATCCACCCAGCCTAACCTAACCTAGTTCAGCTGAGTAGATATCTTTTCTTCTTCTTTTCTTGATCGATTAATCAATTGTACCTATGGAACCTAATGTATCTGTCTGAGCTGCACTTTTACGATCTAACATTCAGCAAGGCATTACTGGCTCGAATCCTCCGAGCCGCTGCGGAATAAGCTCTCTCTGATAGAGAACACAGCTTCTGAGCGGCCGAGTCTTGGCAGACTCACCGCGAACATCACCGGAGCCATTTTGGCAGAATACGAAGAAAATTGTCCTTTAAAGTTCATGGAGGACAACAGGGGAACTCCATGGTGGAACACATAACTCTCCCGCCTAACGAAAAAGACAATAAAGTTTTTCAACAGGGCCACACGTATTGGAGAGTGGGGTCTATGCCGTTCCACTCTTACTGAATACAGTAAGAAGGTTAGGGATGCCTATTGTCATAGATGGATGACCGTCTGTGAGAGTGCCAACAACACCAGCAAAGCTGCTCGACTACATCGAGTACTGGCAAAAAAGGTCTAACTTAGTTAGCATGAATGGATGTTAGAATGGTGCGACAGCGGCGGCTTACGTTTGAATCCTGTGAAACCTGCCATAGTGCCATTCACTAGGAAAAGGCAACTTAAGACACTCAGGTGCCCGCTCATGTTCAACTATCCTTTCAAGCTGATGTCAGACAACAAATATTGGGTGTTGTCCTTGACGCTAAGTTATCCTAGCAGAATACCTTAAAGTGGCTTCTGATACGGCAATTAAAGCTATGTGAATCTGCAGACAATATTCTCGGCAGGATGTGGGGGACTAAGGCCCACATAGTTCTGTGGATCTATAAAGCGATTTTCAGGCCTATAGCAGAAGTGCGGTTGTCTGGTAGAAAAGGGTCCATTATCTTAGTCGGCAGAACTATTCGGATTAGAATCCGAATCAACTTGCGTATATTGCTATCACTGGAACCATGCACTCTTGCCCAACAGCTACTTTAGAGGTTCTACTCGCCCTCCCGCCGATGGATATACATATTGAAGCGGACGCAAGAATGGCCCGTCAGACTTGGGGCCTGCGACATTGATCCCTATGTCGCTGAACCCAAACCAACTAAGCTAGTTCACAAGTGGTAATGTACTTAGCATGCCAACTGACTACTCTTCGATTCCACCATTCCTTTAAATCAGTCAATTGTAACAAAAAAGATGGGCGGACGGCTACAACTACCTCCAACCCAGCGCTATTAAATGATTCAGAGACGGCTACAAAACGGAAGACGGTTCTAGCGCGGGCGTTGTCGGTATTGGGCACAGAACCTTCATTCCAATAAGTAAAACGCCTCCCGTGTTCCAAGCGGAAATATTCGCCATCGAAGTTTGTGCTAGGCTGTGCCAAACTGCCGGCTTTTTAAACAGTGACATGGCAGCATTCACCGTCAGTCAAACCGCTAACTAGCTTCACTATCTACTGTAAGTAAGCTGGAGCTGGCCTGCCAAGAGTTCTCCATAATGTGGGTTCAACGAGCAAACTCACACTTTACTAGGTCCCTGGTCAATCGTGCATCGCAATCAATGTGCTCGCGGATAGGCTAGGAAATCGCGCCTCCACCGTCCCCATCTACGGCCCAGAACCGTTTTTCCGGATACCACTCTGCTAGTGCAGAAACCATATAAAAGACTGGAAAACGCACGTACCTCTTCCCAATGGGAGGTCCTCCCAGGCTTAAGGCAAGCCAAGCAGTTTATTTCGGGCCACTCACTCGTTCGTACCTTAGAATTGCTGGAATTGAGCAAGGACTTTGTCAGAATAATTTGCGGAATTTTAACGGAACAATTGCGTCTGAGGGGTAACCGTAAAAATCTGTTCATATCAGACGCTGGCTACCGCTTTTGTGAAGCTAATGGTAAGACCTAACAGCACATGCTTTGCAAGTGTGAATGCTAGCCTAGCTTCTCGATGGATAGGACAATGGCACAGACCTCACGGTCGCAGTGCTTGTGGTTCCATTCCAACACGTCCCACGGTCCACCTCCTTTATCTATCTATCTAAGGCATAGCCATGCAAGAGATATTCACGAGCTCGATGTGCTCCTTTATCTATCTATCTAAGACATGGCCATGCAAGAGATATTCACGAGCTCGATGTTAAAAAAGTGGCAAATGATATCGATTTTGGGGACTAACGTTGTTAATGTCATTCGAACTATGCTGCTTAATACTATACGACTATAGTAAATTCAGCAAATGGTACGTTTAGTGAACTTTTACATGTGCTCAGAATACTTTATGAATTACCGCCCCAAAACCCCAAACGCACCAAAGAGGATTTCCATGGGTTTGTAGTTGTACTGCCTAAAGAGGAGATCTACTCTGGGATTTCCCGGAGTCGATTTCCACTTTAGGTAGTACGATCCCAAGGAAATCCACTCATGCAAATGTGTGATTATTTCGTATCTGTTCTGTTGTAATTAAATAAATAAATAAATACACATCCCGTCGTATTCATGTCGCCCCACGTTGGACGCTGAAAATAAAAAACACTCCAAGGCACCCGAAAGTCTCTATGCGAATGGAGACTTTGTGTTAAATTGACCTTAATAGTCTCAGTGAGCTGAGTACCGACCCGAACTTGCTGTTGCTGAGCTGGGAAATGTGGGCAGGTCGTATGGCGATAGTTGTTTCTGCCCTTACATTTTTCCAAGCATTTGTAATCCTCATTAGTAGTTTGATATTTTTTTTAGATATTTGTTGTTGTTGTTTTTTTCGTATGCCCATTGACATAACCGATGAAGTATAACATGCAAAAAAGATATTGTTTTTATCGAATTTTTTTATTTTATTTACTGAAATATTGCATTTCTTTTTTTTTTTTAGGTAAGTGATCCGAACGCTAATATTTGTAAGTAAAATTACGACTTTACCTTAAACAAATAACAATACAAAATAGGAAAAATTTATTAATTTCATATCTAGCATACTCAGGGCCGGTCAAAGGCTAAAGCGAAACCGGCGGTCGTCGGGGGCGCCGTCTCTGAAAAGGCGCCGATTAGGACGCCAAGGGGAAAGCCAAGCTTGAGAGTGAATTTTGTAAATTTTGGGCTGAATATAATATAATTCCAATTCACGATTTATCCGATCGAAATCGAATTTGAACTATACCGATTCCGCTTAGATGCCCCTTACGATTTTATTGAGATTTGTGTTGATGTCTTTCTTTCAGGTGTCGTTCGTATTTGTCAACGACTGCCTGGTATCGGGATTTGTCCTCCGTCTCCCACTCATGAGTCGTACCGCGATTTTACTTAAAAGAAACAGCGCCTTTTGGTAGCACATGTTCTTCATTTAAGCGCTTTCGGACTTGGGCTTCTAACGCGACGATTAAGGCGAGATTCACACACACGACACCGCGCTGCACGACTGCTTGAAATTTCAGTCGAGATACACAGCTTCAAATGGGCGGATTCACACTCATCGCTCAGCATGCGATACGATCGACTATGCTTGGCTCTTGTGCGTGGCTGCGTCGGAGCTGAAAATGTAGCTAATCTGAATATCGCCTAATTGTTGCTATGACTGCCGCCTCGGACTACCAGGGCTTACTCTGGCTGGTATGCTCCGGTCTTTGCTGATGGTCGTTGCCGGATCATTGAAATGTCTAGGTGTACTGTGGCTGGAACTCATCATACGTGTTTTCTCTGCAGAGGGCATTAGCTTGCTACACCTGGCATGCGCCACGCTTCTTGACGCGTATATTGATGTCGATGCTGGTTGGGCTGGTCCGGCGATCTAGGCTCTGTCAGCTCTATTGTTGGAGATCCTCCAGGGTCTGGAATTGCCAGAATAAAAGTCAATCATTAAAATTGTTCGTTTGTTGGCTTAAAATAAAATCCACAAACTGAAATGCACAAACATCTACATCCTTCTGAACAACAATTTGTTAAAAGAAGGACTGCCGCTATCGCTAAAATAGTTTTCCCTAGCGAACTTTCAGCTCCACTAAACGAAAATGGTTAGCTATGGAAAAATCCCCATAACTTGAATCTGATCGGAATCGTTCCAATTACCAGAAAATACAAGGAGTCATTTATACGTGCACGTAACTATAAAATAAGCAGATACTCTCATTTTTCGCCCCCGTATCATATTATTTCATAGATTCCTGACCAATTTAGGGCATGTACAAATTCATGTGTCGCGTCATCCATCCAGGGCACATTGGTGAGAGAGGCGAAAGCCCGGACTACGGAAACACCAAAATCTACGCAGAGAAAAAATCTAATAAAAATAGAAAAACAGCTGAAAACAGTACACGAAATATTAGGATGACGAAAGAAACATACAGCTTTCTCGTAGACATGACATTTTCCAAACCCTCAGGACTACAATATGTACACGTTATCCACACGACATGTTGTGTAACAATTCGTTACTAAATATCATATTTTCAGCATCCTTGCCATGTATCTAACAAGTTACGGGACATAAAGACAAGTCCCCGCTCTCGGGGGTAGGAATGAATCCGACGAGAGAAGTGAGGGGGCGTACGGATGACGTTGACATGTTGCATTGTTGGATGAAATAAGATTGAAAAGAACATTTAAGACATGGAAACATCCTGTATCGTTATTTTCTGTTATTTTTGCGTGTAGCAAGGAATACCCAACAAGTACTCAAAAAAAAAAACCCTTGGAAGATGCCGAGGGCATGACCCGCGCCTATACATAAATGTTGTTGCATTGCGGTAATCTGAAACCCGACTAATTTGGAAGGTGCTCCCATTGCAAGGCAAAGCAACACACCCAAAAAGTTTGGGTATGGAGTGGACGTTAAATACCCACCCGACTGATTTGCAGGCTCATTACATCACGACCACACCGCAATACAGCAAAGCAAAATTCAAACTCTATTTGCACTCGAAATGTAGCCGAATGTCCTACATGGCCACTGGCTGCCCCGATGAACATTCGACTTACAACACGGCCGAAAAACCACCAACGGCACGTTTTCCATCCCCAAGCTGTTTCGACTGCTCTATCCCCACAATCCTTGTTCAAACATTGTATCACTTTTAATGAGAGTTTCCTAGCAGATGTACGTACCTTGTTTTTGAAGCTTGTATGTATCATTTTTTTTCATCGCACGCGTTGTATGGTTGGCACGGAGATAAGCCTGTAGAAGTTAAGGGATGAAATGGAATGAGAGTTCGAGGTGGGGAATGTTGGTCGAGTGCTAGTTAGAACCCTCCAGCCAGTGTCAAAAATAATGAGCTATAAAAAAGCAGGACCCAGAAACAGAATGAACGCCAAACATCGTAAAACGTATCCTACTCATTCCTGGGCGTAAGTTCGATTGATAAGACATGCACCGTAGACATTCGCTAGCACCTTTGTTTTGAATGCGGATGAACAAACATCCGTGAAAATTGTTATATGTATGTATATGCTGAAATCATCGTAACGAATGAAAGAGATTTCTGCAAAGAATTATGTGCGAGTACACTGGTTTCAGGGTTCGCGTCAAGGAGCGAATTAGAGCCATAATTAAGATAAATTATCTATTTTCAACATAGAGACAAAAAAAGAACCATGAAACATTTTCATTGTTCGTAGACTTTGTGCAGGTCAAACAATTGCACACCCTTCGTTTTTCCCGACACACACTTTCTTTTGCGGGCGTTACACAAGTTCCACGGAGTCCTTAAAGGCTTCAAGAGACCGTCGTCGTCCCAACGAACAGACACGAAGTGCCAACTCAACTTTTGGGGAAGATGCCCGAGACTTCTTTCTCAACGGAGCCATAAATCTTCGTCGTGTTATTACATTGTGACCAAAAAAGGGGTGCAAAAGGACACAGTATTTCTACTACTCTGTGTGTGTGTCTGTGTCGTATATGCAGGGGATCGTTTCAAGCTTTTATTATTCTATTAACGTGGATAATTAAAATTGCAATTACTCATATCTAGTTCAGGTTGACTCTTGTCATAGTTAGAGGTCTAGTAAGTAGGTGACGTCGAAATGCTGGAAATTAAAGTTCATGGTTGAGATTTTCAAGTGGAAGAAATTATGAACATTTAGGGACTTCGGTATAGTCGTCAGAGATTTTAATGGCAACACTATCCGAAAATTTCGGTTTTGCGGTACTATTTCCAGGGAATTTAACGACAAGTCATTTGAACAAATGCATTTTGTAAAGCGAGATGCGTGGAATGGGTGGCAGCCCACGTTGGGCATCACTTTCTTCACTATATCTCTTAATAATAACAAAACAATGGCTTAGTAGTTCAAGAGAGTGGCTCTGAATACTCATTTGCCCTAACCCCTAGTGGGGCATAGCGCGTCAACTATTCCATGTGGCTTAGCTTAGCTTCGTTGGCATAAACCAGTTTCGGAGGATACACGTTGCCAGCATGCACCTCCTGCTCGCATTTAGCCCACCAGCAACAAGTCGGGAGATGTTGTGGCTAATTATTACGCCCCACACCGCCAGGGAAGACAACACAAACATCCATGGCTACGAATGCCGTAGACGTGGACTTGAACCCATAATAACAGTAGTCAGACATGAGACTGACGCCTCTACGCACTGAGCTACCGGTCGTTCCAAATACACATAATCCTGATGGGAGTATGTTTAGCCTTTCTGTCGACAGACTCCCAGCATACGTTTACAGTTCTCGAAGAGTATCTGTATGACGCTGGAGCCAGAATGGCTGCCTTACTGTCAACGCAAATCATCGCCATGCTCGTTGAAATTCCTTGAATGGACTCTACCGCCATGCTTATATCATGTAACTCTGTCTGAAATACAGTCGCGTGGCTCGCCAATCTGAACCACAGGCTCAGGCCCACTTCTGTCGAGTAGACACCTGAGCCTACTCAAATGGCAGTGTTTGAACCATCCGTATATTATACGTTCTGATTTATTAAATCAGAACGTCACAGCTATTGATAGCTTCTCTGCTCTCCCAGTCTCTCTTTGTAGGGAACTTCACTTTGAAGTTCCTCTCGGAGTATGTTTGTTTGGTCATGTGATCCGTATTCTCAAGATCGAAGCCGTAAGCTCATAAATAACAGGCCTAAAAAAACATGCACACGGTAGCTCTAGGAAATGTTGCCCCAAACCAAAACAAACTATCGCTTTTGTATGAATTTGAGCCGATTGGCGAATTGCACATTGTACATAGTTATTCAATAAACGGGGCCAACCAGGCACGCATCGGACGCCTATACCCACACTTGACATTATAAAGCGATTATGGCGCCCAACGCATGGGTAGACGGCTGTACCTACACTTGAAATTATAGGGCAATTATGGCGCCCTACGTTTGAGTGGACGTCTGTACCCACACTTAACATTATAGGGCAATTGTTGCGGTCAGTGCACGGGTAGACGTCTGTTCTGGCTGGACGTTTTTCCTAATCCTCATCCTCTTCGATGCTTGGCTACCCTTTGCATCGTGCACAGGACCCAAACTCTAATTCTGATATAATGCCAAAACGCTGTCTGCAGTCAGCTATTGTGCAAGGCTTTGTTCGTTCTCATCTCGGGAGTAGAAGGAATGTCCCGACAATTAATAGAATTAAGTTAATTCCGGCTTCAGGATCGTCCAGTTCTGTATGTCGATCGTGGGGTTTTGCAGGCGTAGACAATGAATTAGCTTCATGTTGTCTACATCCACCTTGGGCGAACTTGAACTTCATGGCCTCCATTGGCTCGTCGACTCTCTGGGAGTTGTGCTAAATGCGCTGCCTAACCCAAGCAACCTTGGTGCCCCAAACGTCACCAGGGAGCCGCTCTTGATAATTTCAGGGGAGGATTTTTTCTAACGCGAGCGAGGCAGGACACATAGCCGAGCTAGCTGTCTAGCGTGTCACACTTGTCAATAGTTGGAGAGGTTTTGACTCTTGTCCGGTGTCCCAGACGCGCATTTCGAAAACCGTTTTCAGTACGTCCTCCAGTCAGTGGCTAAATCCATACGGTTTTCTCGTGACTAAATGGCCGAAAATTCGTGTTCACCTCGTCCCTTTGAGGGCACCGGCTGGTCCCAAGGGAGGACCAGTCAGCGTGAAGCTCCGTTGGGAGATTCTTCATATAGCACTGCTTCCAGTGCTAGGACTTTGGAGAAATCTTTGTCCTAGCCCAGAAGTGCGTACAGTTGAAAGTATGGCACCCAATGTCAGGACTTTGGATAAACCTGCGATAATGCGGACCTTCCGACCCATGAATTGAGGGTCGTCAAGGTGAGTGAACCTGTGGAAAACTACAGCTTCGCAGTTTTTGTAATTAATATCGAATCGCTAGGTTCTCTAGCCAGAGTTAACGGTATTACAATATTAATTTTGGCTTTTTTAGCATTAAATTGAAGATTCCGAATCCCGTTGAGGAAGTAGCTGCTTAACCTGTCTGCGCCCGAACAGGAGGACACTGATGATGACTGTGTCGCTTGGATCGAATCTAGCGGCCCTAGATGATACTTCGCAACCACCCATCGCTCTAGATTCTATAGAGAGTCTGACAATGATTAGGATGCAAACGCCACTGTGGTGAATATGGCCTTGTCATCGACGGGTCAGTAATGCTGTACTCTAATTATTAGCATCAGTAATGATTAAAATCGTACAGATTAATCTTCACCATTGCAAAGCAACATCAGCTGCACTTCTTCTCCGTCTTGCTGAAGAGAAAGAAGAGATCGCTTGAATACAGGATCCTTGGATCATGCACGTGTACAGTAAATGGCTCAGGATACACACACACACTTCACACAAACCTGAAGAAAATTGTCCATTTGTACCATGTTCGAGTTTCAGTTCGTGTTCGTCAGTGTGTGGCCGAGGTTAGACGACAAATGCACTCCAAAAACAAGTCTTGGTCTGGAGATCGGTGCGGATTTTTTTTACCATTTAGGCACTAGAAAACCATTTCGACTTGGTTATTGACTTGCGGGTGTACTGACCATGGTTTTCGAAATACGCGTCCCGGGTGATCCACAGGACCATTCCTGATGGCCTTCGATCTCAATAAGGTGCCTATTATTTAGGAACGGCGCAGCGCTGGCAGCCAACGTGTCATACGAAAACCTATGGTTAGGGTTACCTTCGGGCACCCTAAGAACTCGTTTCCCTTTGAAGCTCATTGTTAGATCCGACTGTAGAAATTTCAAGACTTTTGAAACTCGCTCCTCACACTTGTGTTTCACCTACATCTTATTACACGGAAACAACGAATAGTAACGGTGCTCTTGAAGCACGGCAAGGGTCCTCTCTTATCTGTCAGTCTCGGACATATTCGATTCTGCCCTATTTCAGTCCAGCTGTCCGTGGTAAACTAAACCCACAGTGCACTTCGCCAAATGATTCGAAAGCCACTTCGCGTTGTTTGGTGGGCAGCTGCTGGTTTGAATCCGAGTTGTTGGGTATTCCATGTCTGTCAATAATGTCAAGATAACGTGTAGCATAGGTCTTGGGGCAGATCGTCTCAGTACTGATGAAAACTAAGGCTCTGTGAAACTGATTTGTTTACAGGTCGCGAACCTATCGATGATGTAAGCTACACTAAAAAAAAAAGTCGGAACCTCAAGCTAAACTGAGCTCCGCCATAAGCGAAACATTTGAATTCTTTCGTTGAAGCGCTAAACTTTTCACGACATAAATTGTCTTTTTTCCCGAATCAAATTCTGAAGACTACTTCAAACTTGCATTTCAAATGTCCTTCCAGCGTCAACCAACCGACATTTTCAAATATGACACTGTATATATGAAAGCTCGAAGTTTGGAGATGGTCAGTCGTGGAATATTTGAAGAACACATATTCCTTACGAAGCCAATCGGAAGACAAATTCTGTGGAGTGTGCCACTCGAATGTCACATTCATGCCAAATAAAAAAAAAATATTTTCTTTTCTGGTAAAAGTTTAGACAGTTACAGTTTAAAAATTCCTGACAGGAGCTGTCTTGGGGATAAATTTCTAATTTTTAGTGTGAAATAATTTTCGAACTGGATGGCGGAAGCTATGAAACAATTTAAAAAATGTAAAGTATTCCTCCTTTAGTAGTAGAGCACTTCATTTCCGAGACCGTTTTACGGGATGATGGGTACTAAGCTCGACCCACCTTATATTATTTGCCCTTACTCCTAGTGGGGGGGGGGGGCATAGTGCATTAACTATTCCATGTGGCTTAGCTGACGGTTCATTGACATAAACCAGCTTCAGACGATGCACCGCACCTCCTGCTCGCATTTAGCCACCTACTATCGTGAGATGTTGTGGCTTATTATTACGCCTCGCAACACTGGGGAATACGACACAAACATTCATGGCCGCGAACGCCGTCCACGACTCGAACTTGTAACAAACGGAGTCAAACATGAGACTGGCGCCTCTAGCACTCACTCATTCAATCTGAGTCGACTGGGGGCTGTCGACAAAAGCAGCAGTTGGAATATGCTTGTGGCAGGAATGGAACCTGTGAGCTCTATTCATCCAACTACTGCGATCAAATAAGGTTGTTACTTACCCACTTGAAATCGTGGTAGGCTTGAAAAGCGTCTCAGATGTAAATTCATGGAAATAGATATGGTCACATACCATATTCGAAAAAAAAAACTCTTTCAAGTTGCTACTGGGGGCGAGCCCCAACAAAATAAACTTATCAGTGACAATGTCACGAAACGAGCGCTAGTATCTTCTCTACTGGGAAAAAAATAAGGGTAAATAGTCTGCTGTCGATAAATGATCGATAAGGGACGATGTATCTCAAGTTTGCGTTGTTACAGCTTGTATATGTATCTACGACACGACATTTTTCTGATAAAAACGTACGCCATATGTACAGATACTGGTTATGTCAACGTATGATGACTCGTCCCCATGTCGATAGCACTCTCTCTCCTCCACCCTCGCTGGCATTTCGCGGAAGAACCAATTTCTGCGAGGTCGCTTCACTATTTAACTTCCGGACTCGCTAATAAATTAAAAATAAACGAAGCGGAAAATTCTCCGTCACACTTGTTGCGATAGTTCACGAAGAAATGCCCAAGTGGGGGAAAGAGAAAGAAAGCGAAAAGAACAAAAAATATGGCCAGGGGTTGAAGACAATTATCGACAAGACACATTGCTATTTATCGTCCTTGTCGTCGTCTAGGAATTTCTAGGAGCCCCACCGTTCGAAGTGAAACAAAAAGAAAAACTTGGGAGCGGTCGAACTCAAAAAGAATCGTCCAAACACAGAACATGTCACAAATTAATTAAAACACGTCAGCTCCATTGGCCGTAAAGCTAAAGAGGCTCTTCCCGGAAAGCAGACCCATCCGATAGGGAAAAAATATCGCGAACCCGAGAAAAAGTCCAGGTGAGTGGAATATAGGAGAAGCGAGGTACTGGACATACGATCTGGAGTTCCTATTAAGTTGTCCGCTTTGCACTTTATTCTCATGGGCCTTTCTTCTTCTTGAACCGACGACGATGACCGACGCCGGCGGTGATCAGGTGTGCTTCGGAAATGTTTTCCCACAACCATCGCGTCGCCTGTCAGGGCTTCTAGACCAGCATACAGGCATCCTTTGCGAAATTCATTGCAAAGACGTGAGCATATTTTATTTTTTTCTACTTTTTATTTGCAACGGGGTGGCAAGTCGATGTCAGCAACGAAAATCACCACAACAACAACAGAAGCTAGCGCGCCACGGGGCTAGGACACAAAAAAAAAGGTGCCATGAAAATTACTACGAGAGTTTCAGTGATGGCATCGGTTGGCCACAATGCACAGTAGCACAATTTTCAACCCTCCTCGGTGGCTGTCGGTACATCTCTTAGAACATACCGCACACGCTGATAACGTGACAAACGTGTCACAGGATTCGAGACTATGAAATGCCCAGCGTTAAAACGTTCTGGCATTTCGAAACGTACCAGTGTGTATTACGCTGGGCTCCGAGACTCGTTTTAATGGCGAAAATGGCGCCATAAAGAGGATAGCAACGTATTAACATCAAATAACAGGTGGATAGTAAATTGCTTTGGTTAACTGAAGCCGTTGAAGGCGGCGGGGATAGAATGAGAAATGACTTAACATGACAGGGCTGATGAATAGATAAGCGATGGACGGTAGTTGATCTTTTTTTCCGCTGTTTCTATTAGACGGGGTGGTTTTTATAGATGTTGTTGCATAGAGAAGTATTAGAATGAGGGTAATTTTTAAACTGCGCCCAATGTGGGACTAGTGGAGTGTATACTAGTACTGAACACCCATGGCCCCGATTCCAGTTATTTTTGTATTATTAAGAGAGTCCTCAAACCAACAAAACCGAAATCCCTTTTCTAGTGGATGTGGTGAATTGTACCTTTGCTTGGAGTACTTTTGGGCGACCGTCTCATGTGTGACTACGCTAAGCCACATGGAATAGTTGACGTACACTGTACTTACGATAGTAGAAAAGAAATAGCTTTCATGGCCTCAGTTTGGAGGGGGTGGGAGGGCGTTAACCGATTTTTGAAAAACGCCTTAGTTTTGCCGATCATTTGACTCCGCTACAATAATACAAAAATAACTAGAACCGAGTACTGCCATACCTGCTCAGTGACAGGAAGGTTTCAGTCAACTCGAACCCTAGTCATTAACGTCCACCTTAAATGTCACTGTCGTAAAAACCGAAGGGAACAAAAGTAGAAACAAGGCTGAAAAAAAGTTTCAAGACAATTCTGGTTTTGAAAGTTGAAGAGGTCCCGCCGATTTCATAGTCTTCAATTCACTTCGATAATATGACACCCCGAATCCATGGACGGGCATCTAGTCCTATAAATGCTGTACGTTTGTTTGTTAGTCCATTCGTTCGTTTGTCCGGACACTTCCCGTGTTCGTGTTCTGATCTTAACTAAATTTGGTATGTGGGTTCCTTGTGTCACGCTGAGCACAAATTATGGACCCCATTTTAAATTATCTACTCACTGGCCTAACAGTATGTTATGGTATATTCAAACTAGAGTTACTCACCCATGTCTTTTCAAAGATCGCTCCTCCAGTCATTTTCCGTGGGCGTAACTCAGTGCATTCAGGCGTTAGTCTGATGTCTCATGGTCAATTACTGATCAGAGTCCCGTCCACGTCGTGGCCATGGATGTTGGTGTTGTCTTCCCGCTGTGGTGTGGGCCGTAACAATAAGCCAGAAAATTTCCCGACTTGTCACAGCAATGCAGCTCAATGGGCAGGAGGCACTCGTACATGCTAGCAATATGTATCGTCCGAAAGCAGTTTATGCTAACGAAACTTCAACTACTAGTCGATTGCCCTAACTCATTGTGGAGCATAACGCATTAACTGTTTCATGTGGCCCAGTTGACATTAACTAGTTTCGGAGAATGCAGTTGCCAGCATGCACCTCCTGCTCCCCCAAACGCCAACTTAGCCATATGGGGAATGGTCGACGAGATATGCCCCAATAGGGGTATAGAACATTTTAAACAAAATTTTGTACATACTCAAGTGCCCTAACCCCTTGTGGGGCATAGCGCGCCAACTGTTCCATGTGGCCCAGTTGACGTTTCGTTGGCATAAACTGGTTTCGGAGAATGCAGTTGCCAGCATGCTCCTCCTCCACATCCATGGCCACGAACATCGTCGTGGACGGGATTCGAACCGAAACGCCGGTAGTCTAACATGAGACTGATGCCTCAACACACTGCGCTACCGGTCTCCCTTCTTTATTCGGCTGGTCTGGAAGAGATTGTGAACATGGTGCAATCATCGTTATAAGTGATCGCGTCATCTTCTGCTCGCATGAGAAGTTTGCAAATCCGTGGAATCATTTCACATCGTAACCACAAAATTAGAGAGTAATCTCACAGTTGGCTTTGGTACCTCGAGCTGCTCTTGGAAGGCAGTGAAAATATCCTCCTTGGACGTTGATAGCTACTTCGCCGATATCGTCGCACTCTATTTTGGTTTTCCGGCGCAGCATTTTCACCTCTGCTGCGTTCCCCAAGACTTTCGACACAATGCTTTGGTATTTTTAAACCAGATTGTTGCCGTGCGTCTTTACCTGGCTCAATAGGTCACCCTTATGCGTGCGCCTTTTGTGACTGACGTTATCGCCTATCTCCTTCAGACCCCTTTAGAATATCCGCATAGGTCATATCCCCATTTTGTGCTATGACCATTAGATATATAAGGAGGCGTACCGTGGACTCGGAGGGCCTACTAGCACCGCTACCATGAGAGTGGTCTATCGTGCTATAGCCCACAAGTATTGTGCAGCTTCAATGTTGGCGATTAAGTGTGATTCGGCCAACAAAACTGCTCATCTGCCTGAGCAAGTGAATTGATCTCGTCCATATCAGGAAAAGGATCGCCGGGCATTCTAAGCGACGACGGGGCAGAAAATGTGCTGGGAGATCATCAGCCTCGCAGAAGCTGGCGTTAGAGGTAATGTCAGGCAATTTGGTTTTGCCTCAGGGTCAAATGTCCTGTGAGAAAAATGCAAATGATTCTAACCCTGTTCCTGCTCGGAATCAACAGTTCTAGGGTGCGCTTGCGTGAGTGGTCTGATATGAACTGCTTAGACTGTCTCAGGCTAGGGAGCTTATCTCAGTACGCACCGGTGTCTAGTCGCGCCTGCTCTCTAATGTGGTTCTTAATCCTGCATAGGGAGACACCAGAAAAAGGCTCTGGGCCAATGGATGGGGTTACAAATACATTCCTAGCCAACTCGTCGGCAATCTCGTTGCCAAAGATACTGACATGACCAGGGACCCAGTTTATGTCGAATTTATTAGTGGAACTGAGTTTTTTCAAAACCTCGTAGCAGTAACACTTTGCCTTTACCTTTAGTGGGGCATAGCGCGTTACTTGACGTTTCGTTATTAGCATATAGAAGATTTCGGAATGCGCAAGTTGCTGACATACACATCCTGTCCTTTGTTTGTCGGTTTCTACTACAGGCCGGCAAAGGGAAAGGGCGTGGTATTATTCTTACGCCTGACATCACAGGGGGAATGTTATCCTCAACCAAATCATCGCACCGCCATTTCTGGCGGCTTGACTTGGTTAGCAATGGTCAACTAGCACTACCGTTCCAGGGGAACCCACGAGGAGGACTGGAAGGAAGAGGATATTGCAATGTTTCTTTTACGGTAGCAAGCTTCATGGCACATTGGCACAAGTCTGAGTTGCATGAATCTCGGCTTTAAAGTCCGTTGGGTGCTTCCCCATGGAAATAGATAATCTTGTAGAGGCACCTGCGATTACTGACCCCTTACATGCATCAGTTTTAGAGTCATCAGTAAATCATCTGACCGTATTCGGAGGGAGTGACGAATGCCTGATATTCCACTTATCTCTATTCCAAATCTCGATAGAGAACAGTCGGTTGAAGCGTAACTCCCTTTTTATATATGGCCGGATGACATATTCAACTCATCATCTTGAAGCAGTCATTTTTCGCCCTCTAAGTTCAATTTAAGAGAGGTCTGATTGGCTATATGCCTCGCTATTGCTAGTATAGTTTTCGCTTTTAGATGGATGTGAAGCGGACCAAGATCGAGTAGTACCTGCAGTGGGGCAGCTTCGAATAGCACCCGTTACTGTGAGACAGGATAGCCTTTGCATTTATTTATGACCACTGCGTTTGTCTAGCCTTCCTTCGATTTCCCAGCTGGCTTTTCTTTTTGGCTAGCATTTCGCCCTCAACTCTTTGCCAAGAATTTGTGTCACAATCACTGACAGGATCTCTCTTGACACCAGAACCTTCCTTTGGAACGAGATCTCCTGCAACGATCATCTTGGTTGAGCTAGTCTCTGAATAAGGACAGAGGTCGAGGCTTGGACGTTTAGACCAGCCGTGATAGCTAAATGTCGAAACTTCATCAAAAGTGACCAGAAGTGACGCGCGCTCGATAACTTAGCTAGAAATACAATTCCTGCAATTCCTGGGTCAAATGAAAGCAGTGAGATACGGTCTCAGCTGCTTTAATGCGATAATGCTGGCTTCGAACTTGATGTGGTGATCCAGCTGGAACGAAAACAACATGCTATGCTATCGGATATCCCTTAACACTATATTGCTCTTTACACAGCCTCTGACGCAACTTCTCATCCAAATACCCGCTTTGATCATAGATAGGATTATGGTCATGCGCAAACCGTGCACTTCGCTCGATTGCTACTTTATTAAGTAAATCTTGGATTTTATCAGCATCGCGGGCTGCATAAATATGCAACAGAGCATCCGGCAGCTCGCGTTTCTCACGGATTCCCCTCCGTGTCAAAAGTGTAATGCGCTCCGTGACCTATATTGTGCAGCGCTTCTTGGCCAAAAAGGACCAATGCAGCTTGCTGGCGAATGTACCTTGCGGATTGGGGCCGCGGGTGGAGGCTTTTGACTGACTTGACTTTTGTTTTCTCTTCCCAGGACGCTGTTGCCGAGGCCTACCTTGTTGCTCCACGCTCAAAACTGAAGAAAGATATCCGCCTTGAAGGCTGTCTGAATTCATTTTTCCCAGTTCCAGCCTGGAAGATCGGATTCCAATCGATTTCTATCTTCGTCGTTCCAACGTGGATTTGGCCGCTCCTCCACAGATGTCGCTATGGTGAACTTAAGGGGGAGTTATAGTCGACTAGGCCGAATTGTTATAAAGAGTTAAAATTGTGCCGGGCGAATTTTATCGGTGGATGCAACTGAGTGCAACCTTCGATGCAGCATAAGGAACGCGTTACACTCCTTTGGGAAGCGGTGTCCGTGTTGAGTGATGGGATTCACTTTTTAGGCATTCCACTTCCATTGGTTACGGTGCCTTCTTTTTCGGAGACGGTTTGGCGTCTTCTTCCGTTTTGGAGTTTGTGGAGGGGTGATATCCTCTGTGTTTTGTGCGCGACGAGTTGACGCTCGGAATAATTTTTCTTTTAGGGTATGTTTTAGTCCCCCTTTAGGTCCTGGATTTGCTAGGGACGCGGTTGCTTTCGTCTGCTTTTTGTAACGGACGGGTTGGTGGACATCCGAAGATGCCCCTGGAGATGGAGCCTAAGGTAGTATAATGACCGTGAAAGTCGGGAATTAGCTCAGTTCCGGAGACGTGGGCTGGGTTTGCGCCGGTCGTTGCAGCTGTCCTTTACGTACATATTAAAAAATTTCATAGGCCCGGAAAAGGCATCACAAACTGGGGTGGCAAAAATGGAGAACAAAAAAAAATTGCGATAAGAATGGAATGGTTGGCAGACGGCTCAGATGCCCTCGCGCTCGCATGGAGATCCGGAGGTAATGGGGCTTCGGCCTCTGGTTTCGTACCACCGACAGATCCCACTCATCAGGTGCTTCTTTCGATCTGTCGGCGGAAGCAGCACGACCAGAATATGGTTCATTACAGGTTGTGGAACTGAGAGCAATCACAACATCAGCAAGCTACCCCAAGCTTCTAACCAGGCTTCGCATTCTGTTGAGCCGTGCTCTCAAAGTCGCTTCGGCCTCCACTGCCCACTCTTCATGACTGCAAGGTACTACTTGAGCTTTCATTCGCAAGCAGTCGAAAATAACTTCCTACTTCCCCACCAATAGACAAATTCCAGTAAAAACCAATTAGTAAACCTACAGAATCTGCAGTAACTACTACAACCACTAACTGCACTCCATACGTTTTAAAGTCAAAGTAGAAAAAGACGAGTCTTCGCAAATTCTCTTGGCTCCTGCCATTACTCATGTAAATTTAAATTGTAATGAGTTTAGAGCTCTCTTCTGTTTGCATTTAATCATCGTTTCATTCGCTCGAATCGAATGGACAGAGTGCAAGCAAAATGGGTCAAAAGCAAAAAAAAAACGCCCTAAGAACGAAGGAAATAATTTATCCAAAATGAAATGAAAATTACACTCAATAACGTATTTCAATTAGTACAAGGCTTGCTTTTCGATCCGCTTAAATCTTCCGCCTCCCTTCCTGCTGCGCTTGTACTCGCAGGACCCTTTTTTTTCTTCTGCTGCATAATAAAATAGAAAGGCTTTAGGGCAAATGTAAAATAATAAAGAACGATTCCGAAAAAAACGAGGAATTACATAGAAAACACCGTCTTGAGGCCAAATGATTTCTTCTTTATTTCTTTCATCTTTTGTTCACAAAGTCAATAAGACATACATATTACATTTTATATTATTTCGATTTTTTTATCCTTCTCCGGCATTGCTACTGCTTTATTTTCGCAATGTCCTTTTACAGAAATTAAATACGTACGTCTATTGTGTGCAAGTCCCGCGTAAGCAACTTACTCCGGGAAGAAAAATTTTCAGGTCGAAAATAATTCACCCATAAATAGAGCCGCATTATGTGCGTCAAATGTTTTCGAAAGAATCCTTCCGATTTTCAAAAGCAAGAGGCTCAAGTTAAATATTCGCGGCCAGGGTGAGGGCGAACTTAGTTGGAAAAATTTTTCTTTCCGAATTATGGTCCCTTTTTTGTTTGGGGTATTTTATTTCGCCCTCTATAGTGCGAGAGCCAGCGTGAGGGGGTGCCCAGAAAAACATCGCAACTGTTGCATAGTGAAGCGACGAGGGCTTATCATTAATAATTTCACCGGTTGTAATTTGATCCTTGTTTTCGGGAATATGTCGAAAAAAGGACACCGAAAAATTTGAAATGATTACAACCAGATCCACATTAGGGATTTCTTACGGAAGGCTGACTATTTATAGTCTAAACGCGCAATATACATCGGCTACCTCCATACACTGGTAGTGTTCTTGGAAGCCACGTACGACTATATTGAGATTTATCCTGAAGACATACATATATACGAGTAAATGCAGACTTTCTTGCTGGAAAAGAAAAATAAATAAAAAATATTGGTCGACGAATTGTAGTCTGATCCTTGTGTTCGGAATTTCGCAAGGTCGTTGCAGTAGCCTGCTCGACTTATTTTTCCATCAGCTGGCGTATATATAGAGTTAATAAAAAATGGAAAAAACAGGGAACAAATGTGAAATGTAACCCCAATATTGCGTAGAATATTCACATCAACAACGGTATACGAATTTTCGCTATAAATGTCAGGATCCGATGAAGACGATATGGCTTAAGACATAACACACAAAAATCCTTGATTTCTTCATCCTCCACCACGTGGAGTTCTGAATGTTCTTTCGTTCTGTTTGTTGACATGACTTGTTACATGTCCTTTTTATGTCACATTATAAACGTTTTCGTGGCGTTCCTATTTCATTTTTTGCGCTCTCTTCCGAGTGGAATGCCACCACAGCAGTCCTTTCTTTTATTGTATGTTTCATCCGTAGCACCCCTTTTCGCGTATGTGGCATACAACATCCTGCCAAAGTAATAATGCCATCGGAAAAAGGCGGGAAAGGAGGTGCATCCTACGGAAGAATGTCACAGCAACGCGACATAACATAAAAATGAAAACAATACTTTTAGTTGTCGTCGCGTCGAAAAGAAAAGGCAATTGGAAAGGCTCTCACATCCTTGTAATTGCACTTTGGTGGAAACGGCAA
This sequence comes from Chloromyia formosa, assembly GCA_964017055.1. Classification (NCBI taxonomy): domain Eukaryota; kingdom Metazoa; phylum Arthropoda; class Insecta; order Diptera; family Stratiomyidae; genus Chloromyia; species Chloromyia formosa. The sequence continues at coordinate 28,468,835 of OZ024813.1, read as the reverse complement.
CAAAAAATCCTTGTATCCGTATTATACCCACAATATGCTGTCGATGGTTTTGAATATTGCTTTTGCGTTTTATTCGAAGCATACGTAATGGAAAATTCAACCAACAAAACCGAAGTACACATGCAATTATCCCTGTGTACTCGTAGTATTGCAGAACACACAATTCTAATGTCTAGTAATGTCAAAGCGGAGTCAGCACAAATAACATTGCAATTATCCTTGAATTGCGGAACAATTTTTATGTCAAGTCAAATGTCTGGATAGTGTTCATATATGTCTCAATGGGGATTCGATCGAGGGGCAAAGCTAGAAGGCTGCCACAAGCTGGCACATGACCGAAATGGGAAGAGAAGTGCAGTTCTATAGGTATATTGAGGGTTCCCTTAAGTAAAATCGCCTAAAGGTTTATTAATCACAAACTTTGATAGAAAAAAAAGCATGTGATCAGCACCCCACACTGAATGCCATTTATGTTTCCAGTTTTGTCGACCATTGCAACATATTGAGCGGTGGTCAGGAACTCAGATAGGGGCGCAGAACCAATATACACCAATGGCGCTTGGACCACATTGGGTGCCATTCTTATGCAACGAATTGTCTAGCTTGAGTGACCACGGAGGTTGAGAATTTGGTCGTTCAGACCATCCTGGACGCCTAAAACCGGCCATTCACCATCCGGAATTCCTCAAGACTAGGCTTGATCAATTTTTCCATAGATAAATTCCGGAACTTGTGTGGTGGAGGCCTAGCGGGAAAGACTTTCCTTCCGGCCGCTAGAAAGGTCAATTCGGCTGCCTGAAGCCCGCCTGAAAAATTTGATAGGCCCGGGGAAGATAATACAAACAGGGGAAGCAAAAATGGGAAATAATAAAAAAAATGGGACGTTAATTATGGAATGGTTGGCGGACGCCTAAGTTGGCCTCGCGCTCGCATCGGGGTCCGGGCGTAATGGGACCCCCGGCCTCTACCTTCCTACCATCAACAGATCATACTCATCAGGTGGTGCTTTCAGTCTGTCAGTGGAAGCAGCACGACTTGAATATGGTTTATTATAGAGCAGTTTCAACTACGGAGCCTATCAAGAAGTACAAGCTGAGGACAGACTGTGCTGAAAAAAGGACGAAAAAATGAACTGGGCTTATGAGCTAGCCGGCAGCCATTGTAGATTAGACAAACAGCAAATGAAAAGGGAAACAAAAATTTATATCTCAGAGAATCACGACGGTAGCGAAGGCGTAAGACTAAGGCTAAGCCCTAAGATTTAGAGCAAGTAGCCTTAATGTGCTTGTGGGGATACAAATCGACGGAAGAAAGAATGTGATTAGGTCCTTTCTAGTCCTGTTCTTTACCAGAAATGGTCCTCACGTTGGGCGCCAAATATGTAATAGACGAGTTGGTGGGCTTCCGAAGATGATGCCTGTGGGGGCGGTAGAAGCAGCTCGACCAGAATATGTTTAATGAACCATAGGCTGGTCTTGCTGCTTCCACCAGATCGAAGGTGGCACCTGATGAGTAGTAATCTGCCTGTGGTACGAAAGCAGAGGCCAAGGGTCCCATTACACCCGGACCCCGATGTGAGCGCGAGGGCATCTGAATCGTCTGAAGTCATTCCATCCTTTTCGCCCCATTTTTTATTATTCCCCATTTTTGCCTCCCATGTTTGTGGCTTCCCCAGGCCTATGAATTTTTATTAATACGTAAGGGACAGGAGCAACGAGCGGCGAAAAAACCCCGCCCGCGCTCCGGAACTGAGCTACAGCAAGCATAGCTTAGCAGCTCGTTGAGGCGACTTTTTCTTCGCCAGATTTATTTATTTATGCCAACTTAAAAATGGCAGATGGCACGGCCCGACCTTCACGGTCATTATGGTACCTTAGGCTCCGTCCCCACAGGCATCTTTGGATGCCCACCACACCGTCTATTACATAGAATGCCTGAGCGAACGGGACATGCATGACAATAAATAAAAAGGATGGACGAAACATTAAACACGATCCTAGGGCTAACTCGGGTATCATTCAAAAAGCATTGGGGCAATGCGCATTTCCTCCCCCGAAGTAGCTGTCAGTTCCAGCAGTGTGAAGGTGTGGTGGAATGTCGTGCCGTTTAGTGGAGCGGCAAAAAGACGCTTTGAAACATCCTGCGGTTAAGTGAAAGCCATTAATCAGTATCATATACCGGAGGGGCCATCCGAGAAATTGTCGACTAGTTTGAACTGTGAAGATTTATTGAATTTTCAAATGACTCACCTGCGAGAAATTTCCTTTAATACAATCCAGCCGGCGATATCTCACCGGTACTCGTTACAAGGCAGGTTCTTGTCCGAAGCCCGCTGAGCTAAAAGAAGCTGAGAACGAATGTGAATAAAGGTGTCATGCGAAATAGAGACGAGGGCAAACGTCTTAAACGCGTTGCAGGTCCTCTGTTTTGTAAATACCCACGATTTTCCCTTGTACAGTTCAGCCAGCAGTTAGTGGATGTGACCAACTTTTTTTTTTATCGATACGGCTCTTAACAGATTTGAAATTCAACGCACTATTTCATCAGGCTGGAACTCAACTTGCTTCGAGCGCTCGAATACTTTTTAGAAGCTGTTAAAAATAAAGTTGAGTGGATCATTGCGAGTCTAAGTCAAAATGACTCAAACTCGCTACCCACTACCACATAAAAATAATTAGCTGGAATCGAATTGATCCTGTCGCTTGTTGTTGTCTAGAATCTCATGGTTTTTAGATGGCGAGGTATATCTAAAAACCATAAGACTCTACTCGTCGAACCAACTGGAGCTATCAATGAATCGATGTAGATCAGGAGCACTTACGTTTTTCAAGTCATCCAGGTCTATGAAATAGAAGGACCACACAAATTCTTTTCTCCTGCCGGCCAGTGCAGGACAGGCACACAGGTAATTATGTGGAGTTTCCTCCCTGTCCTCACAGCATCTATAATAATCATTTCACGGAGCCGCCTCGCGTGCTCACCCATTGGGCAATGCCCCGTAATGATCCCCGTGACTTTCCTGAGATGCTTTCTCTAGATCTCTAGCTCTCTAGCTCTCTCTCTTAATCTCTCTCTCTTTATCTCTCTCTACAGTTCGGCCAGACCTGTCTTGTATTGTTGCAGGTACTTCCACTGAGGCATTCGATGTTAGCGCGACTTAGACCGTCTGTCTTGACTAGCTTCTTACCGGCTTCTATAGGTGTATTGACTGTATGTGTATCCTAGCCGCCCGAGCCAGTTCGTCCGCCTTGCTAAAGCCACTATGCCCTGAAATCCAGCACAAAGTCACGTTGATGAAGTCGCCGAGCTCCTTGATAGCTGACACCTCACCACGGTTTTTGAAGTAGCAAGCCCCGCGTCCAGAGATTTAATCACTGCTTAAATACCGGTATAGATAGTAATATTCGTAACCGCCACGGCATTACAGCGTAGCCATGCTAAATCTTCGTCGATTCCAGTAATCTTCGCCTGTAGGAGACTGCAGAAAGTTGGGAGACGAAGTGACAAACATCTAATTCCACCGAGTAAACCTCAGCACCCACACCCTCTTCTGTCTTTGAGCCATGAGTAAAAAAGCTAATGGTTTCCAACTCGGGACATTTGTCTTTGCCGCACGCTCCTAAATATTTGCCTTCCAGGATAGCTTTCCATCGAAAATAAGTCCCAGGAATCTGGCTTTTACACTAAGGGCTAATCTAGTTCCCTCCATTATTGGTAGTATTACAGAAAGTACGGTATTCCTCCTGGTAAAGAGAACATGTTCTGTTTTGGTCGGATTGACCAAGTTGTCTAGCCCACTGAGGCAGGATATCTAGGGCATTCGGCATAATCTCACTAAGGACCCCGAGAAACTTTCCAGAGATTGCAATGGCAATGTCATCTGCATACGCAATGACCCTGCACTCCACCCTCTCTAAATCAAGGAGCAGCCTATTAACCACCGGGTTCCAGAGAAGGGGGAACAGGACACCACCCTGGGCGGTGCCCCTGTCTGCGTATTATTGATGATCCTAGACTGGTGCAACTAACTTTTGATGTAAGGATCAGGTTGATGACGACCGGTAGCGCAATGTGTTGAGGTATCAGTCTCATGTTTGACTACCAGCGTTTCGGGTTCGAATCCCGTCCACGACGACGTTTGTGGCCATGGATGTGCAGGAGGTGCATGCTGGCAACTGCATTCTCCGAAACCAATGTATGCCAACGAAACGTCAACTGGGCCATATGGAACAGTTGACGCGCTATGCCCCACAAGGGGTTAGGGCAATTGAATATGGTGGGCCATCAACACCAAGGCTCGAGAGTGCATACGAGATAGTCTCCGGTTTGACGTTATTGAAAACGCCCTCAATATCCATGAAAGTAACTAACGTGTATTCCTCACAACTCAGTGATTTCTCAATATTTGATACTAATGAGTGCAAAGCTGTGTCCACCGATCTACCTTTCCAGCAGCCATACTGAGAAAAGGAGAGAAGATGCGATGGAATGGTGACACGTAAGTGCATGTCGATCAGACTCTCCAGCATCTTCACCAGAGTCGATGATAAACTTATGGGACGGAGGTCCTTCGGACTTGAGTGCAAGCTCCTTCCCGCTTTGGTGATAAACCACTTTCACCTCGGACCACGCGCGAGGAAGGCGTACTAACTCCAGGCAGTCCCTGAACATACCTCAATCCAGGGGAACATTAAGTTCATTGTTTTTGTTGTACATCTGCTGAAATAACACCGTCCGGTCCTGCTAACTTATACTGGTCAAAACTGTTAATAGCCCATGCAATTTCGCCATTAGAGAGAATAGAGTGAGAGTCATAATTGGCCATTCGTTTTCGCGAGTTATCTGCTACCCCACCAGATAAGCTATCAGGGAAGTGAATATCAAACAGAGCCTCTATAATTTCCTCACTAGAGGTCGTCCACGTCCCATCTTATTTCACAATATAGCTTAGAATGCTTGGAGCACTGGATAAAACTTTGCGTAGTCTGGAAGCCTCACTGGATTCCTCAACTTGTTCACAAAAGACACTCCACCACTTACGCTTAGCCCTTCTGATTTCCTTTTTGAATAATCTAAGATGCTTTTTATACATTTTTCATAGTCAAGACCTCATTAAAGCTTCTTCTGATCACGGCCCTTAGCTCGCCAATCCAAGCGTTCCACCCGTGCGATTTCCTCTTACCTCTTTGCCTGCTAACTGCACAGATACCAAGCGATCCCACCAGGGTCTGCGCCATGACGTCCAGCTCGTCCCGTGCGCCATAAAACTTTAAGGTAGGGAGGACTACGAGTGCGCGGCCCCTAAAATCCGGGATCCATATATGAGTCAATCGCCATCTTAAGGCTAAAATAACCTGAAGGGGAAATGGATCTGTCCTGGATGGATGTTTTTTTTGTTTGTATTGTATTTTCTTTTTTATGGCTATTGTGCCTTGTTTGATTAGTTTGACTAATGCAGTCTTATGGCCTTCCGCGCAATTTTGTTGTTGTTTGATGGTGGTGGGAGTTTACAGTTTTGACGTGTGCACCTTCATTTCCGATTTTAAATAAATAAATAACTGACGCAACAGTCCAATTTGAACCATGGCCTCGAGATAAGTTAGCATCATCTCATTTTCTAGAAACCTGTGTGACTCACCCCGCCACTCCTGAAAACCGCGCTGGTCTGCTATTGTACATCACCTGCAGTGATATTTTTTTTTTTATCTTTTGGCCTTCATGATCAAACAATACTCCTCGTCATGCTTTAGTAATTTCTACAGATCATATTGGATCGAGTCGGGCTCAATGGAAACTTAAGCTCGAAACAGTACGACCACAGCTTTGAAATGCCCAGAAAAGCGGGTCTGCCGCCAATTTTTTGCAGGCTAGGTGTGTATCAGCAATGAGTGAATAGGGCGGCGCCTCTTGCTCCCAGGAAAAGTAATAATTGATTAAAGTCCACCGATGCTATATCCTAATAAATCCTTCACTTACTGAAATCACATGCCATCTGGGATAATTGAGCTGAAAGCTCAAATTAAGGCCTCTTGTTTTCCAGTTCAGTCTCGTCATTTTGCCATTTTTATTTCACGACTGGCCGACATTATTCAGCGCTATACACCTGCGTTCGCTGGGGACTCCCAGTGTGGTCATTGTTTCTCAATCAATTAGCTCCCTTAAAATCCTCTTTTGTGATTTCAAATTACATTCAATACATCACGCGTACATTTTCTGACCCTTCCACCGACTTGTAATCGATGACTCTCATTCGCTCTAATTCCTCCTAAACCAGGGGGTGGCGGAAGTTGCAATAAACCACTTAACGCCAAATAAGGGAACGCTCCGATTCTCCGGATATTACAATCCACCCTCACCAAAAAGCCCGACCGCAATTTAGAGCATATTTACCGAATTTTTCACATCTCCCCCCACGCGTCATGTCGAAAACGTGTGTTCTATGTGGGATCCGTGTCTGTCTGCCTTCGAAACACACGTCGGTTTTTCGCAAATCAAATATACCTACGAAAAATTGTATTGTTTAACAAAATGAAATTTGATAGATGATAGTCGGTTGTGCGGTGCTATTACCATCATCATCATCCTTGTGGCTGCAAAATCATGATGACTATAAAAAGATAGGACAGATATAGAGAGAGAGAGAGAGAGAGAGCTGAAGGAACATACCATACACCACATCGGGAAAGTGTGACTTCTTGACTGACTTGCGAAACAGAATAGAAGCAGAAGGCTCCGAACATTGGTACGTGTTTGGCCTGTCGTCCTGTGTATCTGGGCTTTTTTTCTATTTTCTTTGTGGAAGCCCACATCCGCCTTTCATAGCTCTGCGCTACTCTCATAACCACACGAGAAATGGCAATGATGCTCCCATGATGCTTAAAATTTTTGCATGCCAAGCACGAATATCGATAAAGTGAAGAAAATGTCAGGTAAAAAGAGAGAATGAAATATCTCGGGAAATGAAGAAGGACGTTTCGTGCGCAACGAATGCCAACAGCCCAGACACCATGAGTTCAACAGGTGAAAGCAAACACCTAAATATACTCGTACTCGTAGATACATATATCTAATTCCACTCGATTGTTCATTGTGGCGTGCCGAAGAAGAGCGAGCCATCATGAATGTGGGAGTTGGAATGGTGGTGGATGAATGCCTAGATCAGATGGAATTCCTCCACTCCACTCTTCACCGATTCATATATGTCGAAACCCGGAAAGTTTCCTTGAGAGTGTTTGCCCATAAACAGTAAAAGTGAAGAGCTTTATGTAGTTAACAAAACATCTTGAGAAAAGTGGCTCCTGAGTCGGTGAGACGATAACGAGGAGGATGGAAAAATAGGGTCGAGTAGAAGAGCGCTCAAGGACCGAAAATTGATGGCAACTTTCCCGAGTCATATGTGTATGGATGTCGACGGTAGAGTGTCAAGGCGACGAGCCTTCCGACCGCATATCCGCCTCATTTTCATTCACGTCTTTATAGTCTGTTTACATTAATGCGTATGGGTGTGTGTGTATTTTAATGCATCCATTAAAGTGGCATATTAAATTAGAAACTGTATTAGAATATGCTTTTTAAAGGGTGACGGTGGGTTCAGCCTTTCGGTTAACTGTTGTCATTATCGCCCCTCGTCATCTCATATAGCCATTGTCATCGTTGCCATTGTCCTGGGCTGTGTGTCCTTAATCGAGCCGTCTCATTCTTCACATCTTTCGAACGAGGACGATAATAACGATGACTATGACAGTACACACCTTCAGCATTCAGCCACAATATGAAACCTGAAATGTTCAACACGAATCGTTTTAGATGTACACACTCATATACTCAGTAGATAAAATCTCTTCTCTGAAGTGGCTTTGAACGTTGTTGATCCTTTCGTATTGTTTCTGCTTCCAGCGGGCTTGAGCCAAGAGTCGGATGCGTGTATCTCTCCCCCTTTCTAGCCGTTGTCATAGAAATTAATGTGTTAAAGGATCTGTACATGTGGCAATTTTGCGGTGAACTATAATTGTTTTATGGTGAGATACATCTACTCGAGAACATTGTAGCTAAACAGATTATGCATTGATTCTTATCTTATTAGCCTGAATACTTGAGAAATGCAGACGAAATAGTCCGTCCCAGAATCCATGTTCATTTCACGTGCTCATTATTATCCGTTTTGGTCGCATCAGGACTATCATCGCCTCCTCATCATCGTTATTGTGTGGCGTCCTCTATTCATGGATGTTGATGGAATTGTGTTGTAAAAATTTTACTACTTCAAGTTCTCTAGCAATCAACGCCACTTTGGGCTGCTGCCACCCCCTTTCGTTGTTTGTTCGTCACCTCTTAAAATAGGGCTTTGTTTTATGACCATCCTACGAAAAATGGCATGTCGAAATCCACTTAAAGGAGCGCATCCTGGCCCAATTATATTGTGTCCTAGGTATCTAGCTACCTACCTAACGTGTATGCGAGATATAATATTGTAGATGAGAGTATAAAAGTTAAGAGTTGAGCTGAACGACACGGTATACGAGTAAAGCTTACTTCTGAAAGTTATATGAACTGGCATTACCACAACCCCCGTCCTCCTCGGTTGGTGTTGAACTAATTTTCCTTTGAAAATAAATTTTGCTGTTTGTCGGGTGTGTGCCTAACTGTGTCGTCATGTGCATAAATCAGGTAAATAATCATGGCCTGAGTTGTGGTAGAAATTCGGTGGCTGTTGGCTTATTTCAAAGTCTTGTCTTCACGGGCTTTAATTGAAGTGGAGCAGCAAGCGTTTTCAGATCTCTTGTCTAAAATTTAAGTGCTTAATGCTGTCAGAATTAGTTTGGTTTGTTTCGGTGATGAATCGCACTGTTCGTCAAAGGCCAATAACATTGCATGCGGATTTCTTTATATTCTTGTGGCACCAGCATTTCTTTTTTTAAGACTCCTCTTACAAGTAAATCGAAAATTGATGACTGGAAGATTCATGTCTTACCCTCTATCTCATGTCCCTTTTGGATCTTTGCCTTTGTGGCTTTATACAATATTTGTAATATGAGGTGAACGATCAAGTGTTCACGATTGCTAAGATATTACAACACAGGTGAAAATAGAAAATTAAAACAAATGTTGAAAATGGCCTACCGTATTTCTGCTGAAAGTTAATTCCGCACAGATTTACGTTTGCAGATCTTTCGGGTTGTATCGCTGCTATGACTACATAGAAACGCCGGGTGCGCGTTTCGGCCAATACGAAAAAGAAAATATAAAAAGGAAAAACTTAGCTTGTCCTTTTCTCTCTTTGGTTTCCGCGATGTGAGGCATGAACTGAACCTTGGCTGATTGTTTCGAGTAGACATTTCGAATCAGAAGAATATCCTCAAACTTGCATCAATCAACGATTCACTCTGTGGAAGCGAAATCGAAGTGACAGTGAGAGTTATGCTTCGGGCCTTGTTTCCAAATGCTACCTACCTTCCTCTGTGTAGCTCCTCCGTATGACTAAAATATCAACCACTTCCGTTTTACTTATTTCAGTCTATGAGTAAAGCGCCATGGACATTTCGTCGGGGAACTCAGTTTAAACAATAAAAAGGATTGATCAGTTTGATATTACAACACAGGGGAAAATTCACTATTTCAACAATTGAATTGAATTTGAGTGCCTGTGATGTTGAAGTAAATCTGGTTTTTAATCGGGATAAAGGTGCGATGTAAGGCGTTCTAGGCGCCATGCAGCAACATTGTTTGATTAAAGAGGAAACACATAGACAAAGTAGTAACTTGCAAAATTATGCTGCCATCTTAGCACGAAGCTTGTTTTCGAAGTGCTCTCGACCCAAATCTTCCTGGGCATTGGTTCAGTCTGCTAAATCTATAGCATCAACAAATGAATGACTTATTTGTTCCACACAAGATTTCGTGGACGCCCTGGTGATCATGGTCATTGGCAAATTTGATGAAGTTCTGCCCGATATTATTCAAGGCGCTCTACGAGTAGTTCAAGAATGCTGCGACAACCGCGGCTTACGTTTGAATCCTTTGTAAGCTGCCATAGTGCCATTCATTAGAAAAAGGAAACTCAGGACACTCAGGAGGCCGCTTATATTGTGGAACTCTCCTATAAAACTAATGTCAAGCATCAGATATTTGGGTGTTGTCCTTGACGCCAAGTTATCCTGGGCAGAACACCTTTTAGTGACTTCTGATAAGGCAATTAAACCTTTGTAGATCTGCAGACAATGTATCGGCAGAACGGGGGGACTAAGGCCCACATAATTCTGTGGATTTACGAAGCCATTGGCAGACCTATTGTAGAATACGGTGCGGTTGTCTGGTGGAAAAGGGCCACTACCTCAGCCGACGGAACTAATCTGACTAAAATCCGGAGACTTGCCTGCATTGCCATCACTGAGGCCATGCAATCTTGTCCAACAGCTGCTTTAGAGGTTCTACTCAAAAAAAAATTTACAGAGCGCAAAGGACGGCATGTCTTGGTATCACAGGTGCCATGCGATCATGCCCGAGAGAAGCACTAAACGTGATTCTGCATCTTCCACCTATCGACGCTTTTATTAAACAACTGGCGGCAGGCAGTGCACGCAGGCTCAAGGAGTCGGGAGGCTGGACTGCCAAACCGTACCGCCATAGTGACATTCTACACCAGTTGCCACAAGATGTAGCCAAGGTGAAAACCGACTTCACCGTGCTCAAACTTCCCTGACAAATTCGCTACCTGAGTTGAATGGAGGAGTGGGGGCGAAGTGGTGAAGGATTTTGACAACATGATCTTTTCTGACGCACTGAATATCTCGGAGTGTTACTCCCTCCCAGATCATGCCAGCATTTTCCGGGCGGGAATGCTCGCAATCATGAAAGCTTGTCACACCCGTAGAGACGTATCAGATAACCACAGAATCGTCATTTGCTCAGACAGCCTGGATCGCTTTCAAGGCACTGAATTCGGTAAGTGCATCCTCCAAGTTTTTCGAACGATGTGAGGAGGATTAGCTGCCTTGGCATACGGCTCAATACTACCTTGCTCTGGGTTGCTGGTCACAGGAACACATATGGTAACGAGAAGACTGATAACCTGGCCAGAAGGAGCAACGCCCTAGACAGCTCTCATGCGGAACCTGTTTGAATTCCACTGTTCGCTGTTAAGTGCAATATCTTCTCCCACTACGTCAAGGTTGGGGATTCCAAATGGCGGAATCTGCCCATCTGCGTCGTATCAAGGAAGATGCGGCCCTCGTATGATACAAGCAGAATATCGGAGCTTATGACCAAATCACGTAGAGATGTCGCCAGGCTCGCGGCGATCATCACGGTACATTGGCCTATAGGAGATCATCACTGGGCTAGGTACAATCCGAATTGGCGAAGTTGCGGGAATGAAGATGAGAAAGGAACACTCACTCACTTCCTTTGCGAATGCTCAGGCCTTGCTGGGACCAGACATCGTGCATTGGGCAAGGCCTTTCTTGTCACCCTAGGGGATGTGTCGGGGGTGAGGATTTGGGAGTTGCTTTACTTCCTTGACTCCTCCTGTTGGAACTAGGTATCCTAGCATCTCCTGAATTTCCGACTATTGTCAAATAACAAATTTTCACGAGGTTTGTGGCGGTTTCCGCGCTAATTGGGCTCCTGCAAGTCTTGCCTCAGCCACCACTTATACCAACCAGACCCATAGACTTAGGTTTTTCAGTGGTCATCAGCGTCGTCTCCATGCACAGTGGAGGAATTTGATCAGGAATTCTGTGTCGCAAGCAGACTGGAACGCTGCAGACTATTCTAACCATCGCACTATTAGGGGTGCCCTCTATTGGTCGGATTATTTGATTGACCAATTCGTGCCCCAAAGCATTTTTTGGCATTCCTCCAGGCGATCGGCGAAGTAAAGTTTAAAAGATCTATGAAATATCCAACCAGCATCCAATGTAGGACAACATTCAACTGATTGAAAAATTCTTATAGAAATATTTCCTTTCTCTTACTTGTTGTCAATTAATTACTTAAATTAAATGTATGACTCAACTCAGCGCACACATACACAGTTAGGTATATGCACACGCTTCCCATGGAGGCCAACAAGTTTAGAATTTATATTTCAAAACGTAAGCAAATATTGTCTCGAAGTGAATAGAGATAGAACATGAGGTTGGAAGTTCCTGGTGAACAGTTTGAATTCAAACCAACAGTCTATTTGCGTATATCATTGAGCCTAGAAAAAGAAACACAAACGAAACACAGCATCCCTGCATACGTGGTGGTAAAACAAAGAGCCAGAAAAAAACATTTCAATATTTAAAGGAGCCCATAATTCTGTACCAAGCGAGCACAGTGTGTGCCGGGAAAGAGGCTTTGGATTGGATTAGATTAGTGGAGCGCGACCCGAATCTCAATTGTACTAAAGGGATTTTCCAGATTGCCTAAATTAGTCTATGCAAAGATATCCGAAAATATCGGAGAGTGTACTGATGTTGATGAAGACACTTAGGTTTTCAGACTCAGTGAACTCACAAAATTTCCCGTGTCCTAAAAACAGAAAAAAAAAACAAATTTTTATTAGACCTATACGCTCCGAGCTGCCAAAACTCGAATGAAAAATTTCGACAATGAATCAAGACCCTCAAAAGGACTCTACTCATCTCATTCTTTTCTACGCTTTCTTTGAGCTCTCGCGATGAACCATGTCTCCCAATTTGAAGAGCATTGGCTTGCTTCATGTTTCCCGGAAACATTACAACAATTGAAAATTTTACTAGCAGGAATTCTTTCCATTGACCACTCTACTCCAGCTTCTTTTCGTCCTTTCTTATATTTTTGATTTATGGAAAGAAAGTAGAGCTGCCCGAAAAAACGGCTCATCCTTTCAGCTCCCCGGTAAAAGGAAAGGATCTTCGTTTCGTTTAAGACGAGATTCGTCGAGCGGAAACAACATTGAACGGATTAAGACTCTTTGAACTATCCTTAAGATTTTTTTATGAGCATTTTCTTCCTAGTTACTTTGTTTTATCCCCATCCATCGTTTTGAGTCTATTTTATAATAATACACAAAAATAAAGGACACGGTCGTGGCTTTTAAAAAAATAATCCAGCAACAGTACATCATTTCATCCATTTTCTGATCATAGTCTGTAAATAGAAGTTACGGTAGCCCGGACAGAGCGTCTCGAGTCCTTTTTATCGTTTTATTTTTATTATTATTTTTTTTTTTGCCTCGACGTACTGTTTGGACGTAAAGGCAAATAGACATGGCCCACACTAGCTCGAACGCGAACTTGGCTGGCTGACTGGCTGGCGAGCCATTCAAATGCCAACGAATGGACCCGAGCGAAATACCTATACAATCCATCCGTAGGACGCGAATAGTAGTCCTCTTTGGTGCCTAGACTACCATGAAAAATAGAGTGTATGAAATATTCACTCCATTTTCGACGAGAGAAAGGGCGATGGGAAAAAGGGTCCTTCTTTTTTGTCGACCCGCTTCTGTTATAGGTATGATGAACGTTGCGAAATTGTTCCGCCATTTTCCGGGAATATCAGACCGGCCATTGAGTCTATTCCGCTCTGAGTGCTTTTCTAGCCTTAAAGGACAAACATCGAGAGGAAAATGAAGCAATGTTTGCTCGTCGCCGCACTTTTGTTTGTCTTTAATTGTTTTAATTAAATGAATCACCCTCCACCTCGAATGTGTTGGCTCGGTTCGATGTTGTCGTCGCCATTATTGTTGTCGTTAGTGGTATTTACCGTGAGACTGAGGGAAGGTCCTTTTTGAAAAAAGAATAACCGTAATGTAAGTAGTTTTTCCCTTTCGAATGGAGGACTGGAGCCCAAATGGAAATTAGAGGATTCAGTGAATTTGGAATTCATAATCTCATTGATGAATTAACATTATCAGTACGGGGCATCCTCCTCGGAAGCACTGCTATCGCATGTGGTAATTTATGATGGTGAAAATCAAAGGGAAAACTTCTGGTTACCTGGACGTAGCGTATCCAACGTAAAACAATAATTTGAAGCCATAGCTGGAATAGCCTTTAGCTTATTGGGTAACACATTGACCTTACAAGGGATCGCCTTTTTTAGCACGAAAAGACGCGAGCCATACAAGCTTAGGGGAGGCTCTGCTTGCCGCTTTCGGATGATGCAAGTTGGTGGCACCAGCTCGATAACCGTTTTCGTTCGGTCGCTGCTCTATGATCTAGAAAATGAAGGTTGTAGTAAAAAAGACCGGAGGACGAGGGTGAGGGTTGTCCGTGAAGGACTACTTATACCCCAGGTGCAGGAGAACCCTCTCCAGGGACCACCAGATGACGTGTTCCGGCAGACCAGCCCAGTTATCGAAAGTATCGGGGTGGATGACAATGGCAGCCACTTTCTGTTAGCGTACAACACGATAAAATACATCTATAACGACAAAAAGAAAACTAGAAAAGCTAGTGTTGGTGCCTATGCACCAAACTCCTATAAACAAAAAACGCAAAGTCCTGTGCAGGGACAAGGACTGCAACAGCCAAACTTCAAAATCAAAAGTGCTCTGTGTCGAAAAGAATATACACAACGATGGAATACAGTTATGGTCATGGAGCCTTAAGGTGTTATACGACTACGTTATACTGCGGTCCCAGCACGACCAGAACAAACACCCATGGAGGCTTTTTCGGATGTGTCTTTCTACTGCAGATGGTACTCCTCATACTACGCTTGGTCAGGTCACAGGTTCTGTAGCATTTCGAAGACAAACCAACACCAACTCATTATTCCCTCGTTAACCCAAAACTTGTATCTGGGAGTCTACTTTGTTCGGGCATTCCACCTGGCCTCCGACTTATTTTTTCCTGTGAGCCCAGCTAATAGTCCTAGTGTCAATGAGATGTCACAGGTGGACAACCAACGACATTATTTGACACCCGAACGAGACGCGACCCGCGGTGCCGTCATCTTCAACTTTCCTTCCTACTCCAAGGAAGGACTGGGACGAGCAACCCGTATAAAGCACACCATTGACGTAGGCGATATAAGGTGGTAATAAGCCTATAAAGCAGCGTAACTTTGCTGTTTCGCCCGCGGTTAAAAAGCTGCTTTTCGCAGAGTTGGACTGCATGTCATTGAGGAGTCACAAAGTAGTCGGGCTTCGCCCGTAACAGTGGCCGTCCGATCTTAATGCCTTGATGCGTATAATGTTAACAGCGTCACTGTGAAGGATACGTATCCGTCGCCCCTCATCGACGGAATCCTGAGTCGGCTGCCCACGGCCGAATTTATTAGCAGTTTTGATTTGAAAGATGGCTTTTGGCAAATTCTGCTCGACGAGGAGTCTCGCGCGAAGACTGCATTCAATGTTCCAGGACGACCACTGTATTAATTTGTGACTATGCCTTTCGGGTTATGCAATACGCCTCAGGCGATGCCACGCCTGATGGATAAAGTGGAACCAGCAGACATCAGACACCAGGTTTTCATCTATTTGAACGATCTGCTGATAGGAGGTTTGAGGAGCATTGCAACCTACTCCGAAGAGTAGCTCAGGCATTACGAGACTCGGGGCTCGCAATTCATGTTGAGAAAAGCCATTTCCTAAGGAGGGAAGTGAAGTATTTGGGCCACATCGTTGATCATGGGACAATTCGATACGACTGCTTCAAGGCTTAAGGCTTTTTGGCAGTGTACCGTCGCTTCGTACCAAATTTTTCTGCTGCGACTGCTCCGTAGACTTACATTTTGCGGAAAAGGCATTCGTTTCTGTGGACTGATCACGTATCTCTTTTACACATCCCGGACTTTGGCCGTCCCTTTCCAATGCAATGTGACGCAAGTCAGGAGGGGATCGATGCGGTGCTTGTACAACTTACGGATGCGGGCCAGGAGGCGTTCATGTCGCAGAAACATACGACTGCCCAACGCAACTATACACTCACGGAGCAAGAGTGCCATGCTGCAGTGATAGCGATAGAAAAGTTCCGGCCTTTCGTAGAAAGTCTGACGTTGCGAGTGGTGACAAGATTCAGGAGGAAATGTCGTGGAAACTTTGGATACCAGTGGAAATGAGGGAATATTTGATCCGGAGTGCACGTGACCATGCATTGTGTTCCCACGTGGAAATTGGTATGACATTGCAGAGACTCAGCATGCTTTTCTACTGGCCCAGAATGAATCGCCAGGTAAGAGACTTCGTGTCGCAACGTAAGACATGTAAGACGACCAAAGCACCCAACAATACTCTTCGGCCTCCTATGGGTGACTACTTGCCATCATGCGGCAGATCGGCATTAGTCATAACATGGCTATAATTACGTGGCCCAAATCACGAACCTCCTCTATGAGGAATTTGCTCTTCTTTATGAGTATGGGAAGGCCGCGATAGATCGATGGTTAGAAGAAGAGGTTGCAGATTCGATTCCTGCTACGAAAAAATTAAAACGATTGCTTTTCTCGCTGTCGACTCAGCTATGAAAATTAATAGACTAATGGCGGAACGTGGGTGATGCTGACTATTTCACCTTCCAGTTCTTTCCCATAAAAAATATGTTTTTTACGAAGGAAGAGGCTGTAAAAAAGTCGTTGTTTAGAAGACAGGTCATGGGACCTCATGACCGGTTCTAGATTTTGAACGTCAGTATTTTATGCGAAATTATTTTCATTAAATATTGACTCTTCATTCAGCCTAATTTATCTAACCCATGTCAGCTTAAAACATCTACATAAGGTTTGCCTCGAGAGTCGGCTCCATCGGTCTTTAAATTTTTTACATATTTTCGCTTGGAACTTTTCCCGAGGCTAGATTTATTCTGGCCCCGTAGAAATTCCATTTTCAAGTCCATGCCAGTAATCAATTATCCTGCGAGGACAAAGCCTAACCGATGCAAACATCTGACCACTCTCTAGATCCACAATCCATAATCGAATTGTCAAAATTTAATTGAACAATAATTTGAGTGCTACCGTACCCAAATTGACTATTGGGTATATGATTCTGATGATTCCTAGTCCTGTAACCAAAACAGAGAATGCGAGTACGAGAAGGACTGAATAATTGTGCCACAAAACAGTAACCCAAATGATTGATACGGATTGTCAGGACAAAGTCACTTTGCTGTCTATGTCACACACAGGTAGGGTAGGGTAAGCAGTCGGTGGGAGTCGCAGAAGGTATTACCGTACACAAATTATCTTGCGCTCTATTGTCGGGGAAAAAAATTATCCTCGATGTGGATAGCGACATAGGATTATTTGTTCGTTGTTATTCATCTGCATGACAGGGTGCCTCCTTGCTGCTCCCTAATCCTACATGAAGCACCATTCTAGGGATTGTTTTTGAATGTCAGTGCGATGCTATTTTGATACCTAAATGATGATGATGATGACGAAGGACTTTGCTTGGCGGTAATGTTGCCAAGGTGTATAACCAGTTATTGTGGTTATCGGTGGTGTATGCCCGTACACACCGAAATGGTTTCTGTCATTTGACATACGGATGCGATGTTTCAGTGAATTTGGTCATGGATGACTCGCCCTCCTTCGCGATATCCCTGCAAATTGTGTTTTGTCAACGGCGCAGAAAATATTCTGCTATTTCTGCTGTCTGCTTTGTGTCAAAATTCAGTTCGAATGAGTGTTCATAATATTTTGGGCTAATGAACGCAACATTGTCACAAAGTATGATCATTTTAATGTTTCCATCATTTTCTTTTTTGCTGTTGGAAGAAGCGACGATTATTGTAGGGTGTATTTGTAATTGTTACAATCAAAATTCCTTGCCTTGGCGATTCACTGAACACTGAATGACCAAACTGTCTATTTGAGTTCAGTATTTGCCGTAACCCCCTAATGGGGCCTAACGCGTCAACTGCTCCTAAGAGGCTTAGTTGACGTTTCGTTAGCATAAACTGATTTCGGACGACGCATGTTGCCAGCATGCACCTCCTGTTAATTTAGCTGCATAATGGCGACAAGTCGGAAGAGATTGTGGCTTCTCCTTATAACCCACACCACAGGGGGTAGTAGACACAAACAACTATGGTCACCACGAGCTACGAAACCGCGAATCCTCGCCCCTCCCCCCTTAACTACTAGCCTATGTTAATCGAAATATCTGATATGGGTGTTCTAAGTTCTCTTGCCTCTTTGATTCTGAGGACTATTTGTGGGCACTTTACTGCAGAGGTCCAGAGGACAGTGTGACCTGATCAAGAGGCTTACTTCAATAAATAACACGTATTTTCATATAAGCCAAGGGTTAACTCTTGCTTGACGTAGGCCTTATGGGAATTGTATGCTCGGTTCCTTTTGAAATACTCAGGCGAACTAAGGGAATCAAAGGCTTTCTTCAATGAAAAAATTGACAATCTACGATAAAAAAAAATTACCCCACATTGGACGCCACTCTTATATCACTTTTACTCCATTTAAGACCACTGAGCTACGTACAGATTTGAATAATCAAGAGAGGCATCGTGTGTGTCAATCTACTGGTGGACTTCCTTTTTAGGCTCTATGCCTACCCTCAATGGTATTTCCGCTTTCGGCAGTATGGGCCGATGTTGCTTGGATTGAAAGCGCCAGGTTCGTACTGCCTAAGGCGCAAATTCACTTTGGGACCTCGCTCAAGTGGATTTTCGCAGTGCCGAACGGATAGCAATCCGTTCGGCGCAAATGGAAGTTCAATGTACTTGAGTATGTATGTAAACGCGATCGTCGACCATTCTCATCCAATTAGTCGAATCAATGCTTGAGGGAGACAGGCAATCAAATCAAGGAGAATATGTTTTTATAAAGACCATTGTCCAAAAAAAATGATGTCGAAAAAAAAAGATTGTCAACAGGTGACTTCATCAGTCAAATATCGGCAAAATTTAGTCAGACTGGAGTCTGAGATCTTCTTATCGACCTCATTTTACTGTCGTGTTAAAATAAAAGACAATTTGAAATTTCAATCCGACTTCCATACAATCAGTCAAAGACTACCCCACATTGGGCGCCATTTGACAATGCCCTATTTCATTCATACATCTAGTCTACTAATCAGTCAATAACTCCACCATCCATACGTTACATTTTGTACCTCGCGAGGATCGCCACCCCGCACTCCATCCATTCATGTGGTCATTGTAATCACTCGAGAGCGACAACCAATTTCATTCATTCATTTTTACCCGGCGGCGGCGACGGGCTTTCAATCCGTTTTACTTTATTATGAATGCAAATACGCTCTTCCACTCAAAAGGCGGAATGAATCTAGCCTCTTCTCTTCTTTAGGCATCCTTCCGTCCATCTGGTCTGCATAGTAGGAGTATTTCGGATGTACAACATCTGCTGCCCGATGTGAAGCGGCGCGCCGGCCGGATTTCAAATCAAGAAGGCGTAAATGACTCTGGGAAAAAAAATGCAAAACGCCAACAAGGATACGAGGTTTTAGCTTAATCCTGTATTTTCCTTAGCACCGGGATGGGATCGAGCGCAAATCTTTTTCTGTTGGATGTCCTCGTCGTCGCTCGACTGTGTTCAGTATGGCGAATTATTTGTATTTGTATCCGGAACGAAAACAATTCTGGCCAACGGCAATTTTCCCATTTTACCTTCTGAGAACGAGCCGAACTCTGGAGGAAAATAGCATACGCAACAGGACGAGACTGGTGGATCCGAACTTTGTCCATTTCAAGTTATTGTATTATGAATTGTATTCTGTTTGTATTTTCTGTTGTGCACACAAACCGTCGGCATCGTTCTCGTCGTCTCGAACATGTCTCTATTTTTGGTATACACAGAGCCGGAGAGAGAGAGAGAGGGCGAGCCTGAGCCTACTTAAGTTATTAAATCAACAGATTGCTTTTTCCTAATGCTCCTCAAAATTCAATTGGATGCTTAAAATGTTTTCCGAGTTTCGTCAATTGTTTCCCTTCAAATGCTTCAACCCTCTCTACCTAATCTACCCCGGGTCCCCTATAACCCTCTATCCATCTTTCTCTTTTAATTTTTCTGTATTTTTGTTTTGATTCCATGAATTCAAACGTTCTGTTCTCTCTATCCATTTTGGATTTCGGATTTCAAAATTGAATTGTTGCAAAAGTTTCGAGTCTCATATTTTCGATAATTTCATGGGAATTAAGTGCGAAGAAATGGGACTTTTAACGGCAACATCCATTTTAAAGTTTCAAGAATGTGAACATTTGGGGATGGGTGTGGGGGCGTGTGCGTATAATCATAGTAGATTGTCGACCACGCTAGTCCTAGAAAAATAGAAGCAACGAAACATCTGTCATCAGTGGAAGATGTTGTTCGGCGAGAAGCAATTGAAATGGAACGATTTCAGTTTTTATCGTCGGATAAGGATATTTTAATAGCGCACACAGATGGCCTGGGATTTTTTTTAGGGCTTATTAGTGAAGCTTGAGTGAGCTAGGGCCGGTGACTTATTTAATTGATTCATGGATGGTAAATTTTTGGGGGAATTTTGATTGTACAAGGAAATTGGCTGAAATATATTCTATGTGAGGAGTGTTTCGGCTCGTAGTAGGGTCTTAAGCCAGACTTCAGACAAGTTCAAATTGCAGCTTGTCGACAGCGTTCAATTGGCTCAAGTCAGCTAATCCATCAATGAATAAACCCCAAAATGCAGATAACAAAAGCCCCCATATATGAGGTAGACTCTTCATCGTGATCTACTTACTTTTCAGCCTGCGTATCCTCTGTGGGACTTGGCTTCTGATAGCTATCGCCTCCACAGTCTTCTTGATCTCGTCATCTTTTCCTCTAGTTTCTGGAACCGAGTTTAATGTCCATCGCTTCGGTTGACTCTTCGCTTCCTTGTTCCTCCACGAACTCTTGAATGCTTTTCTGGTTACTCGATGTTAATCCATTTCTACTTTCCCAGTCTGCTGCAGTTTTCCTTGCTTGACGAATTTGGAAACTTGCAGGGTTCATCGCAACCATAACTCCCCCCTCCCCCAGATCCACAATATAAATGACGAATCACTCCAAAAAAATATACTCCCTCTAAACCAGAAAATCAAAAATCCCATCCACATTTGGCAGGATATTTTACATGAATTATTCCCTCAAAATCATTTATAAAAAATTCCCCAAGGCTGTGCTTCATTATACACCATCTTTGTACTGCCTAAAGCGGGAATGAGACTTGAGGGTAGGCCTAGAGGGAATTTTCAGTTTAGGCATTACAAACCTTCGGGGAATGCATCGTAACAGTAGTTTCACTCTGGAAAATGTAATTTCGTACTGCCCAAAGCGAAAAGTCGGTTGAGCTTGAGCTCCGTTTTAGGCAGTACGAACATAACTGTTTCTTAGTTTGTACATTTTAAATACACGACTTAATTATCACCGAAAACATTGAAAATTGAAAATGTGTATTTTTTCCCAAAATTTTGAAATTTGGATCTGGAAGTGTTAACCTATGGCCTACCAGTATCTCAAACAAAGGTGAAGACGGATGGCTCAAAACGAAATTGGAATTTAAAAGTGTCAAACAAGTTTTTTTTAATTGTTTGCTACGTCATACGATTAATTCCCAATTAGAAACTTTTGTGAACGACAACTTTCTTCAATTGGTCAAGTTGTGGCCGTCATACATCCTAAAGGCACATCGATACATTGTGTATCCTTTAAATTGTAGCAGAGTTCAGTCAAGTCTCATTTATCTAATTTAATAATTTTATACTGAAATGAACAAACGATTTCACCATCCAAGTTGAATTATGTGGGAACTGATCCCTGGGATCGGCTGGGATTCAGCTTGCGCAATATTTGCCTAGTTGCGTAACATATAGTGACACTGCTCCATCTCGCGTTGGCTCTGTCGAACGCCACAGCTTGGGTAACCAATTTACAAGCTGCCAGAGGAACTTCTGTACTACGCAGGCACTCCGTGTTCTTATTGGTCGTATCCGCCCGAGCCAGTTCATCGGCTTTACAGTTCCCATGAAAACCACTGTAAGCCGGTATCCCGGACAGAGAAATATTTAAAAAAAAAACCTCCCATAAGCATGAGAAGGTTGCGACAGTCTAGTACCGTCTTTGACATAACCAGGACAGAAGCAAGCGATTTACTCGCCGGTACTTATTGTACAAAAAAAACTTTACATTATCAGAAAAAATTTCAATCTAAAAAGAAGTTACTCAAAGATAAACCACACCTCTGCCGGCCTAATTCACCCGCTATCCTCCTGGATTTTAATTAACATTGTTGACACTTGCTTCGTTCGCCCCAGTCATCCCAAGTTAAATACGAGCCAGGCGAAAAAAAAACCGAAGGATGACTATGGATAGTGTTTGCTTATAAAAGCCAGTTTCCTTCTATTTTTAAATGTGTTCGAATCTTTCTGGCTGGTTTTTTAATGTCCTACTTTTATGGTCAAATGGCAAAGCGTTTGACTAAGTCTAATTCCCATAAACAAACGTTCAAGTTGACTACAGCGCCCACCAGATCAGACGAGATCACAGGGCTTTATTCCATCTAATATCAAAATGCATTACACCGGCTGACCAAAAATTCCCAGTGAAATAAAAAAAAGAAACTCAAGGATTAAGGTCCAGTTCAGCCTGGGCCTTAATCCGCGAGAAGGAAAGGATTCACAATCAGACGAGAATAAATAAATAAATAAATAAAATAGAAGCTTTGTCGGTCGTTCCTACATACACCAATCGTCAGATTCGAATTCCAGGTCTTTCAAGAGTTACTAATAACATTTTTGGGTTCGCTCAACCACTCGGAAGGTCATGTAACCTATATGCACCCTCGAGTATTTTTGGTTCCGGCGAAGCGTTAGGGCGCAAAATTTATGAATCACATGAAGATGAACAGGAGGATCGAAAGACCGACAACTAACATGTCATTTCGAATCCTTTTGATGTCGGTTCAGTTATTTTCTAATCTCAATGTTTCCGAAATCGATTGCGCGCTCTCTCCCTCTTTCACCTTTCGCTTGAAAGGATTCACAGGCGTCATTGTTCATCAATCGCAGTGACAGGCCAAACTCGTTGCAGCATATTTCTTTATCATTTCACCCATGCCTAATGTCGAAGCCTTGAGGTTTGTGATTCCGATTAGAAGGTATAAATTATGGTTTTCTCAATCTTGCTCTCGAAGGATTAAGGCTCATCCACTTTACCTACCACTCGCCACCCCTATCCGTCCCGGCATTTGATATATTTATCACCGTAACTTGAGGTTTTCGAAACATTTTTAACCTGCTTGACTGAGCACGTTTACTCTCCACCTAAATGATATAGAGCGGGCGTACCGGTGGAATGAACTAGGACATCATATACCGAAATGGGTGAAAAGGGGCCTGACTGGTTGATTTCCAAGCCGTCGCCTATTTTCTGACATTTCAGGATTTACCTACGTCGTTTCGCCCAACGAAGAAGATTCAAACTTCAAAGAGAGGGTTTTTTTTTCTCTCCGTAAAGTTCCGCTAGGTCTTTGCCGTGTTTCTAACCGTTTGCTTTATTATCATCATCGTCGTCGTCGACGACGGCGGCATCCGTCCGTGTCGGTTAGTCCTTGCTCCCGTCCCCCCGCCTATCTCTTCGTAACCGTTCATTGCCATCGTCATCATTCAAAAGGATAAATTATTTCAAATGGTTTACTAAGATGTTTCGTTACGGAAAAGTGGTCCCCAGTTGAATCCGGATCTATGTCGTATCGAATACTAAGGAGTCTCTAGTTCCGTAGTTAGAAAGGGAAGACATAGGAGACGATCCCGACGTCGGATGTGTAGCGAGGTCCTGAGATGCCCACCACCGGCAGCAGGCATGACAAACGAAGAGCCTTCTCGGCAAAACGACATGCCGTCCGCCGTACACTTGAAATTGAAGAGAACATCACTTATACCTGCGACCACCTGAATGTCAAGGATAGCAGATTGGCGGCAGGGGTTAATTCACGGAGTTTGTCTTTTCCAGGATACGAAATAGATAGCATAAATTTGTCATGTAATTTCAGCCATATCGTGCCGCAAACATAGCGCCACGTTAAGCGCGGCGTTTCTTTTTGTCCTTTCTCTATTTGCAAGGAGCCGGTCGGGTGGGCGTAATTCATTTGTTCATTTCACAATATAATTTTGTGGTCGGGATTTTGTTTCGTTTCGGAGGGCGACAAATGACGCTCCCGCGAGGAGGTAAAATTTAAGTGCTTAGTGGGTATGCTGCCGATTCTTTTTTTTTTCGTTGGCCTTTACTTAAACAAATGAACCCTTAGCTCATCTTCGGTCATGCGAACTCATTCGTTTCATTGTGTATTCGAAGTCTAATTAGGGTTGAATTGGGTGTGAGAGGACAAGTGCGCGTTAATATAGGGGTGGATGATGAGGTTGTCCTTTTTTTTCGTTCCAGCTTCCGGATTGGAAGCGCACGGATCAGCCGTAGCAGCTGCCAACAATGTATTAATTGTTTGGAGGCTTAATTTAATAGAGTTGTTTAGCGGCTTTAATAGAAAATGATTACAATAAAAATTTGATTGAGACAGAGGAGGGGCGAAATTATCATAAATGATTATTGTTAAACGAGTGTCCTTGTTCTTTGGGCGGGGTGATATTTAAAGAGCTTGCAAAAGGTCAAGGTGTGGACATGTGTATAAAAAAAAAATTACCAGAGCTAGACCCACAGAAACTAGTCAAAAACTTGATCTACCACCATGACACCACTCAGTTGCAGGCGTGACTAAAATTTATAGATTCGATGGCTACATCAAATGAAAACCTTCATATAATATACTATGAAAAGTAATAATGTGGATCAGGTTACCTATAATAACCAACCAATATGCAAAACCCACGCCGAAGCGACAACAAACAGAATGCTTCAACTTCATTTCTCTCCAGCATGCTATTGCTTATGGAGTAGTTCGGTGCCCAACGTGACCAACTTCATGAAAGTATTTTGATGAAATCATGCGTCATGCAGGCCGTGGTCTCAACAGTCCGTGAAATGTCGATAACCCCCTAAGCTCGTTATGTATGCTCATTGTCAGACCCGAAGACCGCAGATCTAAATATTTGCCTTCAGTTCACTGTCGTAGGTTCAAAATGGTTTAGGTATAACTTTACGGAAAATCCGTGGCCTGATGCATTTCACTCAAAAACTAATTTGGCATGAACTGCAGTTGTGTTGCCGTTTTGATCTTGAGATGGCAATGTCGAAATACGTTCGACTGACGATCACTATCTTCAGTTGAGTTGTAGGAAGATGGGCTCCTGAAGAGCCGAGCTTTCTTCAGCCGTAAGACAACCGACGCCGTGAGTGGAACGCTGTGTATGTCTATAGTCATTTCGTTAAGCGACGAAATAATTTGCAGAGAATTTTCGAGTCCTAAACGATCTTCTTTATGAATTTTAAAATATATTTTTCGATTACCGAAGCGTGTTTGAGTGGAACTTATTACGATGCAGCGGATGCCATAGGCCATGTGTGCCGACAGAGAACATTATAAGCAAACCACATGCTAGGAAAATTGTCTAGTTTTCTGTTAAACGGGTCCAAAAGTAAGGCATAACGCCTGCGCCATCACTGTATTCGACAATAACTGCGTATCAAAAGTGTGGCACTGGAAAGACCTGTCAAATACAGGAAATAGGAAACTAATTTTTCTGCGTTAATTTAAGTTTATATGAAATGCCCTATTTAAAGTCACCGTTTCCCAGCTACAGTTTGTGGAGTTTGAGACAGAGAGGACTGGAATGCGTGATACTCCCCACTTTCAGCCAGTAATGCTAAGTGGTTCACTGATGGTTCAAACATATGGAAGAGGGGTGCAAGGGTGACCGCAAGCCCATCACTCATGGGATGGATAACGAGTCAACCATCAAAAGTCTACCGGCTCCTTTCTGGAATCTGACTTATTCCTATCGAAAACATGGTGTGGTGTTATATAAGTGTGTGTATAGTGTATTCCTTATATGAGAAAGCTTTTTCGATATACGTAATGGATTTATGCTTCCATTATGCATGTTAAGACTAGGCGCTGAGATATGATACTCCACAAGTGAAAATCAATTAGCCTTTCAAAAATGTTAATTAATGCAGACAATAGGCTTATAGTTTTGAGGTCTTTTGGGCTTGAGTGATAGCTCCTCTCCGCCTTCGGGATGACGACCACCTTGACATCTGTCCACATTCTCGGGACACAAGCCAAATCCAAACAGGCCTAAAAGGTAGACACAATCCAAGAGTAGAGAATATCCGACGCTGTCAGGTCAGGTCAGGTTCGCCGATTTATACGGCTTGTAGCCAGAGATGACCGCTTTCTAGTAAAGAGCGCAAGTTCCGTTCTATCACCGCACCCATTCGGTTGGAAAACATAAGGTATTCTGCAGTGCCTCACTGAGGACCCCCGGATACTTGCCAGAACTAGCAATGGCAACATAGTCTGCATAAGCACTCACGTGGCACCCAATCTCCTTCACTTTCAAGTATCCGCCAAGTTTTGTGTTTGTGGTAAATGGTGTCGTTTGTTGAGTTTTCTGAAGAGCTCCCTGCATGTTAGGTTTGAAATCAGACGCTTCCCAGATGCCTTATATATTTAAGACTTCCTGATTCCAATTTCCACCAAATTTTGCGAATTGGGTCATAGCTCCCATCAACACTGCTTTAAGAGCCCGACTAAAACAAGCGCTTCCTAAACACGGTCACCAAAACCAGCTACAAACCAAAATCAGGTCAGTCCACCATCCGGAAGGCAATTTTTAAACTTCTTTGCCACCACAAGCTTTCTGCTAGAATTTTCGTTTTTTTTTTCGTCCTTTTGTCATCTCATCGCCAGTATTTAATGGCGACAGAGCAATTTCGTTTGGTATACTCTGCTCACCATAAGTCCTTCCCACCCACTGTCCTGTCTCTCCCGAGACTTATAACTGTCTGCTGACTAAAAAAACCTACACAGATTTTTCCCCGAACCCACAAGCTCTCCACATTTCCGATTTCTTCATCCGCACTGTTTCTTCTATGTAAAACTGAATGCAAATGTGAGAAGAAAGGATGTTAAACGGGCGAGAATTGCAACCGAATGCCATTACAACTGTGTCGAGCCCGTCAAGCAGCTTTTCATGATTTCTTGCCACAAAACTGAGAGTGAGGGTAGTTTTCCGTCACACAACCATTCCTAGTTGGTTCTGGGATTTCCTACTCTTTACCTCTCACATTTGGCAAAAGAAAAAAAGAAACAAGAAGAATAAGAGTGTAAAGTGAGCCCATCCTTAAGGTAGCGAAGTGAATACAAACTGTTCAAAACTGGGTCGGTAGGATATGCAAAAAAAAGTCGTCAAACAACGAAAAAGTAGTCACCAACTTTGCACTCGTACGAGTATAACATGCACACAAAACAGTAAACTGCAATAGGGGTTTCCTGCAAAGGGTGCCCCACGTGTGTGGTACGATGACTTCTTCTCTCTGTATGCACCAGAATATTGCCAGGGTTTTGATGGTGGTGCAGATTGTACACGATTGCGACAAAACGCTTTTCTCCCTCTCTGGACTTGGTTTTTTTAAGCAGGCAAAGTAATATTGTTTCTAACTTTTGTCGGGGATTCTTAGAACTCTTTTTTTTTTCAGGAATGTGCTGGAAATGTGTGAATAGGGTTGTTTTGCTTTTATTCCGGAATATACAATTCACGCCAACAAGTTTTCCAGTTGGAAGGATAATAGCGTCATTTACCATGAAAATAGAGGAGAGAAAGAAGAAGTTGCATGAAAGGCTAAAGGCAACGAATTAAGTGGAGAGTTCTTGGTAGAGAGCATCTTTTTTTTTACCTTCAGGCTTGCCAGAGAGAGGTACTGATAAAATTTGGTTTCTTTGCAAACAATTCTGTAAAATTGTGCTTCGTTTCGCGCCCAATGTGGGGTCGATGAAAGTTTCTTTGGGATCAAAATAGTCTTGATTGTTTCTTCGTTAAGGACTCAACGGGTAGACTTTCTCAGAGGCACTTTAGGAGATTAGCGATAGTTACGGATTATGTTCTGTGAGATTTCATTTCAAATTAGTGATTCCCCACAACACCGTGCAGTGTCGTTTTCTAATCAGTGGCCAAGCTAAATAAAGAACCTACCAAACGTAAAACCAACGTTTTTTTCACACAAGCTCCGTCAAATCGTAAACAAGACAACATTTTCCTTTTAACTGTATTCTTTTTCTGAAAAGAGTGGATTTCTACTCCAAATCACAAATCACCCAGCTTAGCCAACCACTACCACGAAAAATTAATCAGTACATAGCTAATTTCCCACCTGTCTTCTGGTTTGTACACGGTGGATTGTACCCTTCAGGAGCTGCCCTAATCCATCGGGAAAGCAGCTCGACCAGACCAGGTTGTATTCCGACCTAAATCGAAATACGTTCATGGGTACAATGCCTACACTATACATATAGTGTGCATTGTATAGCACGGGTGCGAATTATTTTATAGCGAAAAATTTCCAGTATTAGTCACGCATGAGCGCATAGCTAGTTTTTAACAATAGAGTGGAGTGCAAATTTTTTGAGTCATTTTCGGTTACACATTAGTTAAAAATAATTTTTTTTCTCAGCTGTGTCGTTCTTGATTGCGTTTTTTTCTCTCGAGAATCGTTTTCTTAATTATTTTGCTCTCGGTCTCGGTTGAGTTTTTCTCCACAACTGTTTTTTTTTGTCCAACTCTATCGTTTCCGTTGCGTTTTCGGGCAGCTATATCTCTGAACTGTGTCATTCTCGATTGCCTTTTTTAGTATGTCACAAACACATGGGTTCTTCTTGCGCTAACTGTTTTCACAGCTAAGTATGTCGTTCTCTGTTTTTTTTTAAGAATCGTTTTTTGCTCAAACGCCATCAAATCGTAAGCAAAACAGCGGAGAAATTTCCTTTAACTGCTTCGGTTGCAGTCTTTTTGAAAATCGGTTTTTTCTTCCAACAGTGTTTATTTTCATTGCGTTCCTTTCGAAAACAGTTTATTTTCCAACCGTTTCGCTCGCTTTTTAACAGCTGTTTTTTTTACACAACCGTTTTTTACGCAACTGTACTTTGTACAGTGTCATTTTTTTCTGCAACTGATTTTTTTAGCTACAATATATTCCCCTGCAACTACACTATGAAAAGGCTGCGACTTGAGTTGGTCGCATTAGGAATGATGCGATATCGCGTCCTGATTCTCTGATTAGGTCACTGCCTCCAACTGTACTTGCCAACTCCAGACTGAGGATAATTCCAAGAACTTGAATAGGTTAGGCATGCGGCTATTGATACATATACGAGTATGTGTGGCCCGACGTCGGGCTGTCGCGCCACGATGATGATGATGGTGGGTCATCAAATGATATTATCATCACCGCCATCGTGGCTCGACTCTCCGACTTCGTTGGACCTTGGCCGCCTGGATGGTTTGTTTCTTACCCAGAAATCAACAAATTTCCAGAGTGAAGTAATGATTCGAAACTTTCTGAGTTCTTGTGTTCAGCACTTTGAACCCTATCCTACTTTAAAATCATATGAACCTAAAAGAAATGAGGGACCTCTGTATGCATACAAAAACAAGCCAAACGATACTGCTAGGTTGTCCCAGGATGGTTATAATCTCAATAAGAATTTTGATTAGGCTGACTTCGATCTTGATCATCGCTTCGGCTAGATCGGATGCTGTAATAATTAGAATGGTTTGGGCCGGCGCGAATGCTGATCGGGGCAGTAGGATAATGGGTAGTTCAACCGATTACCGATGTCGCTCTTCGAAAGTAACTGGCTTGTCTTATCGATTTTCTCACACGTCCTAGCGAGAAACCCGTGTGGGATGCAAAATGCCGGCGTTCGGTCGAACGAATCGATGAACTTTGCTCAGCGCATTTGACGGGTTCCGAGTGTCAGCCATTCGATGATTGTCAGTCATTCGGTGTCGGTCAAATGAATTTCGCTGGACGCGTCCTCAGGTCCAGGCGTATTGCATTTTTCTTGATTGCTACGCCAAATGAATGCCGGTTGGGCAGGTAAATAATTCTTAGCGACAGGAACAAACAGGTGATGGAACCAGCATAAGTCGTGTCTTGTAGTATGTAGTGTTTTGGAACCAGGGCTAGGGTTTCGGGGAATCTAGATAGGAACACGACCAGCTTCAGTACGCTACCTCTTTACCTATTTTTTTTGGACAGGTCTTGTATCGTAATCTGCCAAAACACTTCGCCCTGTAAAAGATGTCTCTGCGGACAACATAAATTGGTATGAACGGAGAAGAGAGGAACCAAGGGTGCCGAAAACTATCTTCTCCGAAAACCGGCACCTAAGTGTGATCGGAGAAAGTTTTTTTTGTTGTTAACCTTGGCACCTTCACGACCAATTCTCTCCCTCATCTGCGCGCACCCATTTACAGAATTTCCAGAGTCTGCAGACTCCTATGTCGTTTTGCCTAGCCCACGGAAAACCTAAAAAATCGATGACCTCCCGCTTTAAATATCTAAGACATAGACGTCAATCATATCGAATAAAAGTCAAAATTTTCCAACCACCACTCACTATAAGTACTAAATCCCGACGAGGAATTTCCATAACAAAAGAAAACGCTACCACTTTCTTTTCATTACAAACCCCATCTGCCGGCGCTCGAGACTCCTTGTAGAAGTCGCGTAGAAAGAAGAAAATAAACATTCACAACACCACATGAGGCACCTCACTTCTTAACTCCATTACCTGAAATTACATTTTAATCCTTGGCACATATAATTCCGCCAATTCGAGCTGCCTTCACAATTTCTCAGGTGGGCTTCGTAAAAATGTCTCCACTTGCATCAGAAGCCTCAAGTGCCTAACTAGGATATGAAATATATACCCCCCATGGTACATACGGGTACATCTAATTGCATACTGTGCGTACTCATACTCCGGCATTAAGCCTGCCGGGAATTTAACCTAATGAGCGAACCAACGGCGCAAAAGACCGGGCGGCGGGAAGGATGTTGTAAGTTCAATCAGGCCTTCCCTCTTCACATGAAGAACTTCCATTTTTTTCACATAATATATAATCCTCTGCAGAAATTAGAAGCTTACAAACCGTCTACGTCGCCACCATATCACCTATGTATGTGAAAAAAATCCATGGAGCGAAATCGTTGTGTCAAAAGCAAGGTACGTCGTCGTCGACGCGTTGAACCTTTAGTAGATTAGGGGAAAGGATTAGATCCAATTTGACTTTAAAGAATTAAAGCGAAAAAAATATGAACTGGCATTTTTTTTCGCTTGAGCCAGTGTATGTATATTGCCACTGCTGCTGCGAGGCTTCTTTATCATTTTCACCTTCGTAAAACCAAACGCCTGCCTCTATATAGTATATCTAATACTTTCATTACCAGAAGATATATTAATTTTCTCGTCAGCGGACTGAGTACTTCTTGGAAGTGGTCTTTGTCGTTTAGGCCCTTCTTGTTTTCGTCGTCCTGTTACCGAGTGCCGCGGTTGTTACTTATTTTAATTGGAAGTTCAAAAGCCGCTCTACACAGTGCCACCGGGCATGTATGCTTTCTGACGTGTTTCTAAGCGTCGTCGTCGTCGACATCGTCCTTTGGTATTCTAGGATTACGATGATTATTTTTTTGTATGTTGGAGATTTTCATTCTTTATTCTTGAAGAGCGGAACACGGGGCGACGCGGCGAGAGGAAGAGACTATTCGCCTAATACTCAAATGTTTCTAAATTTTGTGTGCGAGTATACCCTTTATAAAAATAAATTTTATAAAATGCCTGTGAATTCAGAGATTGGGATATACCTGGGCCCACACAAGAACTCTCTACTTTTAGACAAAATTCAGGTAACAGCTCAATCTTGTATTTGACTTAAAAGAGTTCCTTGGCTATTTGATAAAGCCCTCAGGCGATTAACATCGAACGAACGCTATATCCTATTCTATGTCCTGTCTTACATTTTTTGCCAAATCTGATCCATCATAGGGTCCATTTAATCAGATCCTTTTTTGTATTTCTTACATGGCATCGATTGAATGAGCTGAGATGTAAGACATTCGTTGGGTATCCTACGCCCAACCATTACAGCACAGTCTACTGCAACTACTAATTCTGCTCACCATCGACTGCTTTATACGATACGAGCTCTGCGGTTTCCTTTTGAATTGTGTAGTACTTTAAGCCCAACTTGAAACCCAGTGTACATTACCGGTACTCACATGGAAGGCATCCTTTTGCAGTGAAATTTCCCAAGTATTCGACTCGATGTTTTACCGCACGTCTTCTTCTATGCATCATATTCATATCTCATATGGATATGAACGTGTTCCTTTTACACCCGCGACGAGGATCTCGGTATCCTTACATCCGTGCCGAATAAGAAAAAAATCGTCCTTCCGTTCCGACCGCAACCGGATCGGTCGACACAGCACTTCTACCCTATTCCATCCCCCCTTCCGCCTGGAAAATGCTCGGTTAAGCTTAAAATTTATTATATATGCGAATAATAAACTTTTGCAGAAGAGTTTACAAAGTCCTTTTGGCTTCTTCCTTTCGTTCATGCGATACTATGGCGGATCTGAAAATTTGTACTTTTCCATCTCATTTGGTTATGCCTTTCGGTTTGTCTGTCTGTTTTTTTCGTCCTTTCTGTGGGAGAGTGTGGCCCTGTGTGATGTGATGCTTTCTCGCCTTTTTGTCCTGATCCTGATTTTCGTGTGTGTCTCTTCGTCGTTGGTGCACATAAGCTTTTAAGCGCTTTTTCGACGATTTCGTCCTTTTACGCTTATTTTTATAAGCAGACGTTTAGATTTTATCTGTCTGTTTGGTATTGTGGATAGGTACATGCTCTTTTGAATGGATGATGATGTTTGGTAACCGTTTTTGTTGGTTTGTTTTCATTTGGGTTGATTTTTACGAGATATCAAGCTTATGAAAATGTGTTTTAATGAATTTAGTGTAAGTGTTTGTGTGTTTTTAGCGGATTAAATTTCATATCCTGTTTTTTTTTTCTCCGTTTGTTACTTACAGAGAGGCAGTGACGAACTTTTAAGTCAAGCAGCAGTCATGGCTCCCGCTTCAGACAATAACAATCAAGATTTGGCCACAAAGAAAGCAAAATTGGATTCGAATTCAGTTTTAGGTGGTGTTGGTAAGTAAATGAAATAGTAATTAAAAAATTTACTTTAAGGACATTGGAAGATTTTCAACGAGTTTTCAAAGAGGCCAGTTTAACCCTTCAAAAAAATGCAAAAGGTTCACAAGGCGATGTTAATGTTATAAGAACACGTCGAATTTAAGTATGTGCATATGCGGCAAGAGTCAGCAGCGGTCTCTTCTTCTTCAATATCGAGGACAGGAAAAATCGTTGCTTTGATTGGGCCCTCCTATACGGCTCTAGGTGTTAGTTGTGTGGGAGCTGCCGGGCAGTTAATGATATGGTAAACATCATGAGAGTATAAGCTGGACACGCATTTGGAACATCGCTATCAGTCTAGGATAGGTACGAATTTAGCCGTGAGCACCAACCAGAACGGAGTTGCGCCAGTGTGGTTCTTGTTAGTCTGGGTAAACTACCCTTACTAGGTGAGAGGGTTGGTGGTCGTACTTGGAGTACTGGGTTGTCCTTTAGTTCCGCTTTCACCGGCAGATCGAAGGCAGAACCTGATGAGTACTGATCTGTCGGTGGTACGAAACCAGAGGCCAAAAGTCCCATTACACCCGGACCCCGAGCGCGAGGGCATCTGTGCCTTCCGTCAACCATTCCATCCTTATCGCCTCATTTTTTATTATTTCCTATTTCTACCTCCCGTGCTTATATTGTCTTCTCCAGGCCTATGAATTTTGATTAATACGTATAGGACAGGGCCAACGAGCGGGCAAAACTCCGCCCACGTCTCCCGAACTGAGCTACAGTAAGCATAGTCCGCTGCTTAGTTCGTTGTGGGGCCTTTTTTTCGCCAGATTGCACGGCCCGACCTTCCCGGTCATTATGCTACCTTAGAGACCGCACAGATAACAAACATTTTAGTTCGCAGTGAAAAATAGAACTCACGACTTTTTATGAGACCGCGCACACAGCTTTAAATCTCCGTCCCCACGGGCATCTTCTGATGCCCCCAAACCGTTCGTATGAAATGGTTGCCTTGTAAGTTGCGTTGTCAAATTGTTCCGTTTTGTAGCTTTGAACTTTTCATTCAAAGTCCCTCAGGCCATGTCTGATGTTACCGGGTGGTGGCGTCTTGTCCATAAGATTGCTGTAGCAGCCCACAAGATACTGCTTCGCGAGGAGATAGTTGAGGTGTTTAATGGGCATAATGTTGGTCTCCTGGTGGAGGTTATCCCGAGAGGACATCAGATGACAGCCTGTCACGGTCCGGAGAGCAGCATTTTGACATAAGAGGATACTTCTTCAGTTTGTAAGTTACCAATAGGATTTGCATGTCCTTTCCCGAAGTGTGTGTTGGGGCGACCGGTAGCGCAGTGTGTTGAGGCATCAGTCTCATGTTTGACTACCGGCGTTTTGGGGTCGAATCCCGTCCACGACGTTCGTGGCCATTGATGTGCAGGAGGTGCATGCTGGCAACTGCATTCTCCGAAACCAGTTTATGCCAACGGAACATCAACTGGGCCACATGGAACAGTTGACGCGCTATGCCCCACAAGGAGTTAGGGTAATTGAGTTGTTCCCCAAGTACCGGCAAGCGCCTTGAGAGCGATGCCATGTAATGGTGTTGCAGATCGTTGTGGCATGATCGGATAATCTTGCCATACTATCCAAAGTGACACCAAAGGTTTGCGGGTGATTCGATGTGGGGATAGGTTAATTACCTACCGATATGTCCAGAGGTAACTTATACTCCTTTGTCCATAAAGTAGTGATATAGAGCGATATGATTCACCCAAATTTGCCTTTTTCCTTGGTTTTAATACGGGATCACCGTTCCAGTCTTGCATATTTCGGGAACGACTAACGACGATAGTGATAGGTTGAGGGTGATCGTTAGTCAATGGCTGGTTTGCCCATCCCAGATTGGCAACCCCGTTTTCATGGGAAATAGTGGTCCGATCTGGCTGGCTCGAACTAAAGGGCATTGGGAGGTCGCTGGCTCCGAATCTGGGGTCAGAAAAGAGATAAAAAAATTGGGTTCATCCATCCCAGATTGGCAACCCCGTTTTCATGGGAAATAGTGGTCCGATCCGGCTGGCTCGAACTAAAGGGCGTTAGGGGGTCGATGACTCTGAATCTGGGGTCAAGAAAGATAAAAAATTAGGGACTATTTTTGAACGACTCATTGGCAAGAGTCAGAGCTTATGTGCCGGCACAGTGAAAGGAGTCATTATTCCCATCACTACTACTGACTTACAGCCGTTACTTCCACTATTGCAGCAAGGTCTCTGGAAATGAAATTGGTCATTGGTGTATGATTGACACAGTTGTCAAACAGAAGCGCCACGCGGAAACACTCTACTGACCTGTCGTATATCAACTTATCTGTTGTATCGCTGAGACTACAGATTCGACCACGAGCCATCCACGGTTCTTGAATAAACGCGAGGGTGGTATTTTTCTCGGCTGGGTGCAGGTTCGCTTGAAGCACCTTAATGGCGCTCATCGCTATTTACATATAGGTGGCGATTCCACGAGTTGGACACTGTCGCCAGACGTCCTTGCCAGAACCTCGACTGTTATCAGCACAGGAACCGGACGTCTTGTTAAATGCCATTGAAGCCCTGTTGCCCTTGTCATCGATATTCTTGGCGTAGTGCCGGTGTTTGAGTTGCGACCAGCTCAAGCACCGGGTCATGTCTTCGGTGCCATGGTAGAAGCAGCGATAGCAGTTAGTTAAGGGTGTCGTCTCCATAGGTAATAGTGGCCGAGTGAGATCCGAAGAACCTCCATACTAGCGGTGGCCACGGCAGGATGTCCATCATGCTTAGGTTCCCACAGACTCTTAGGTAGTGCCGGGTTAAGCGTGTGCTTAGCCCAGATTAACCGTTATATGAGAGAAGCGGTAGGATACTACACTTTCCGTTCTAATAATTTTACCAATGAAAAGTCGTCATTTAAGTTAAAGTGTGAAACTTATAAACTTCCCAATGCCCAATACTCAATCTGCTAATTGAAAATTACAAGGGCCAATTAATTACTCAAAAACGATGTTCACATTAAAAAGGACCCCGTGGACATATACGGCGAACGATGGTCGAACGATGGCTGTCATTCTCCCTTAATGCCTCATCTAAAATAATGGCTTACAACATGATGGTCCCTGGCTACTGCCAACATCTATCTGTCTCTCCCTCCCTCCTTCTCTCACTCTCTAGCCGGCGGCTAAATACCACAAGCAAATGGTCGTGAAAGGACTAATTAACTGATAAATGCTGATACAATTGTTTTCCAATGTACACACCAAAAATAATATGTTTTCTACAACGCGCTGTTGATGAAATGCTGTTTTGCTGACAATGATGATAGCAGGCAACCAGCATCATCATCACCTCGCCGTCGTCATCATGCTAGCAACCCCCCGGGGGGGCGTGGTAATTATGCTACTCTTAATTATTTTCCCCAACAAATTATTGACTTTAACGCTTCGCTGATATTGTAATTTAGTACCCTACTGTGGCATTTATAACGTATTACCTCTTTTTTGTGCTTTCGTGTACGGTTCAATATGCATTATTCAGTTTATGTCAATTTCATCGGATTTTCAACAATTTCCCTGATTGGACACCTTTTATTAGCCTAATAATCCACGATAAACCACCGTGTGGTAGGCGAACAATGTATTTGCTATTAGTGCGTCATAAAGAAAAACGAGTACTAGCGGAAGTACAGGTACTAAATCACCTTTGAACGAACCACCCCCAACACCATTATCCTTTTGGTGTTCTTCCGATATTTTTCACTATTCAATTTTTACAGGGAAATTTCCCCAGAACAATATATTGCCCAATTCAAACACCGGACAACCACAAAAACCGCACACATTCGTACTACAACCGCCAGCTAATACAATGTGCTTAATTAATACGAAAGTATGATTGGTATGTTTGGTGAATTTCATGATGGCATTCTTGATGCCATCAACGTAATTGCAAAACTGCTTTGTAGAGTAGTCTGTACGGTGTAATTTTTAGAATAATCATGGGTTTCGATGTGAACCTTATGTGGTCATACGTTCATATTGGAAGTAGTCTTTTGTCCTTTATATCCTTTGGCACGTTATAATTTTTACTCATAACGACCAACGTGGCTTTTGATTGCCGCTATAAATTTAATTGGTAGAAATTAACGGGTAAAGGTGAACAAAATTATTGGTTGTGTTTATTGGAAATTGTTTTGATATTGCATTCCTCAAATAAAAATTGCTAAGAATTACTTTCTATGGTGGGTAATAGTAAATAATAAATAAAACGGTTATCAGCACATATCGGATAATTGTTTAATTTAATTTTGCCCCAGCATACAAGTATAGGTACAATAGAGTCTCCTACAACGCAAATTCCTACAAAATCGAAAAAATTGTGACTTGTACTTCTATAACACGCCTTGTCGTCTATAACGCGCGTGTTAGTGATGATATTTTCACAAAGCTACCTGCAGCAGCAACCAACGATCCTTTTCCATTTTACCTGTGCATGTGCAGATCATATATTGTGTCATGTATCCCCTATAACGTCGATGTCAACAACGCGGAACGTCGATGTCACCCGCCGTATGAGAGACTCTACTGTACCTCATGGCAGCTCTTTGGAGAGAATACCGTCGGAAACCTCTGCTGCTTTCATCATTTTTGAATCCTCGTCTTTGGATTTCCACTACGACCATGGGGTCCAGGCTCGTCCCGGCATCCATTTTATTTTTGCACACCTTTGGAAATGACCCTTCTGGTTAACTCGAACGTTTTTAAGTCATCGTTTTACCGCCTTCATTGCAATAATGGCGCCCAATGTGGGGCTAAATTTTTTATCGTTACTCGTTCAAGGGCAACGAAAGTTTGAGTCCTTGCATTTCGGGCAGCCCCTTAAACCTGTAATGGACAGATGTTGGCTGACACCAGAGAGCCCATGGTGGCGGAGTTAAGGTTTGCCGAAGTGACCGTGAAGGTCTGGCAGCACCATCTACCGAAAACTCTTCAGCTTGATGGCGGCGGCCCGACCTTTCTGTAGCTCAGTGACTCAGTGGAGATGTGGGTGGGATTTTTTCCCTCTCTCGGTTTAGAGAAGAAGATTTCCTTTTGGGGTACACTTTATGTGAGTGACGCTTTGTCCCACCTATTTTTCCAAATTCGAGCTTTTTGAGTATATCCCCATGTGTCATTTCTCTTGTATGAGACATGACCATCTCCTTTTTGGACCGTTTCTTGCGCTTTTGTCCAGATGCTAGGGGTTCGTTTAGAAATAGGACTCGCTGTTGGTCCTTTCCTTCTCGGTTGGTTGGTTTGGATGCCTTTTTTTTCGGTTGATTTTAGTTGCCTTCTTTTCGGCTATGTTGGTCACCTTATTTATGGGAATTTTGTGTGACTTCTTTTTTTTTTGTGTTTGTATTTCCTTTTCCGTCCATGAATTACTTGGGGTGATCCGGGTATTGTTGTTTTTTCCCCATGCATTTGTTTCCTGGCTCCGTTATACATAATTCGTATGTTTCGGACCTCTTTCTGGCCGACGGCGACGCCATGAATGATTTAATGTTGGACTTAGCTTTAAGCTTTTGCTTTTTAGCTTTAAGCTTTCCTTGAAAGGGTTAGCATTCGGAATAAAACATCTTCTTAACTTGTAATACTTTTTTGCTTGCGGTTGAGGGATGACGATGACAGGGAGCCCACTCGCTCACCCCCCGCAGTCACCGGAACCGGTTATGTGAAGACTTGCGCCGTACGATAAACTCTCCTTCGCTTCTACCATTTTTGGTTTGATGTTCAGGGTGTCCTTCCCCATAGCCGTTTTAGTACACAGATATAGCTTTCATTTACTACGTATGCCACTCATCCCGACAGACAAAAAACCATGTTTCGTAAACTGTTGGTATTGACGAAACATTTTTTTTTCAAGAAAGAACCCGTTATAATGTACCGAATTAGGATGAGCACCTCCCAGGGCAAGATGCTTATAGAGGTATCTTCGAATAGTTCTAAGAGACCGGACCCTAAACTTTAACAAGAGAACCCGAAAATAACCGAATCAATTTTTTCTCCGCCAAAATTTGAAACTAGTTAGTCAGTGTCAGCATAACTCAATCATAGCTTAACTCAATAGTTAGGTTTGCTGTTACCTGGGGAGCTTTTCGGGAAGGAAATCGACGACTGCTGTGAGCCTGTTTCCAATCCAATTTGGTTGTGCTGAACTCACTATGCTGTCCCATGGTTCGGGCATCTCCAACAGTTATACTGTATCCTTCGAATGACAATTTCCTGTAACGATATCAAAATTTTACGGAAGTTATCGTTTTGGCACTACAGCCCGACGTCGGGCCTTGACCGTCTGAAGCCGAAAGAAAAATCGGTTAAACATTTGCGTGGTCGTCCTTATTGATCTGTCCAATCCGACGCTTATTTTTTCGTATAAAAATATAATGGGTAGTCATACAGCTCGATACATGCTGTACGTTCATTAGTTCGTTAGATCGTTAGCTCATTAGTTCGCTAGCTCGGTAGTTCGTTAGATCGTTAGTTCATTAGCTAGTTCGTTAGTTCGTCAGTTCGTTAGTTTGTTAGTTCGTTAGTTCGTTAGTTCGTTAGTTCGTTAGATCGTTAGTTCATTAGTTCGTTAGTTCGTTAGGTCGATAGTTCGTTAGTACGTCAGTTCGTTCGTTCGTTTGTTCGGACACCTCCCATGTTCTGGTTCCAATTTGGTATGTAGGTTCCTTGTGCGACCCTGAGCACGGACCGTGCCTGCAATTTTGATTATCGACTGGACTAACGGTATATGTATTCTGTTGTGTTCAAGCTAGAGTTTCTTGCTCCCCCAGGTATTTCTCGTGGCCCAATTTTAACCAAATTTGGTACGTAGGTTCCTTATATATTTGATATTTAAGTACCTCATGGTGACGTTTAGGTGCTGGTGCGGATTTGTGTCAGGCAAAAGGACTCTCTTGATCATGAAATGAAACAGAACCCGAACCTGGTAGATGTAGGTATCTCCTGAATCGGGGTGATAAGAACAATGCAGTGGAGTTCGGTTGATGGCATTTTGAGTCCTTTGGTCAGCAGAACAGCACCTTCTTCAGCATGAATTTAAAGAGACACCAAACCTAGCAAATATTGGCAATTTCTGGATAGAGTTATTGATACCAATTCTCTGAATATAAAAATTTACAAAAATAAGCTTGCATGGGACGGGCCTATAGAGTGGCTGAACACTGCTCTTTTGTGTGATTTTTAGATTGCTTGACATGGAGTGGGTTTTCACGGGTTGTCAGCCAATCGCTCAACCATGATCAGAAGCTGGCTCGATAATAGTTGGTTCAGGAAGTTCATATCGTGGCAGAGTTCACACAACTATGTTGCGAGTCTGACTAAATAATTGGTGCAACCCTACTTACCTTTGACACTTTAGTGTAAATAGACCAATCGGGCGTACTTTCATGTTTACCTCAAGCAAACTATCGCGTACCGCCGTGAATGGGCTTTTGACTTGGTTAGCAGGGGTGAAAAACCACTCAAGTTCATGGGGGCACCTAGGAGGAAAACTTCGGAACAGGTTTTTTGCCCCTCTTACAAAGACAATCGTTAAGGCTTAATAAGCCGATATCAGTTAAGGGAAGCTCCTAACGTGGGGTAGACCGTATCTTACAAGCCGTTTTTAAACTGACAGTTAATACCACGTCAAGCAAGGCGATATGCGTAATAAACCGTTTTTTTCCAATAGGATCAATTTTGATAACTAGTTCAATTAAGAGTGCTCCTTACATTGTCGAAGATCTTAAATCTGGTCTGTTGTATAGAGCTACGAGTATGTCCTCAATTGTTGAATCGATACACTCCAGATTTAACCGTTAAAAACCACAAAATAGTACACCAACTATCGAAAAATGTTCTGGTTGAACTGACAACTGTCCCATGTAGTGGTTGAAGTAGTTAAAGGCCGATGCCAATGACCACGAATGTCCTTGTTTTCCATGTTACCGCAAATTGAATTCCAAAAAGGATTACGACAATCCGTTTAATCATGGACAATGTTTTTTGTTCGCCTTTTCTACCACATAGACATAAAGTATCATCGTCGTCAATAGCAATAGCAACAGTTGGTTCATCTGACCGGATTTCTAACCATCACCATCATGAGCACAATGTCCTTTGCTTGTTGTCCACGACATTCAGATTGTGGTTAACCTCAATACAGTGCAATGGCAAACACAACATCACCAACACACACCATCATCATCATCATAGTCCACAACATGCTGATGGGTGCCCGAAAACATTAATCCTTTACCAACTCCTACATCCTCATCACTATTTTGGGAAGGTAGGATGGCTCGACCTTATTCTCGAAAACTAAAAAAAAATCCCTGCCTGCAAAACTCGATCCCGAGGAGTTGTCCACTTCGCGTGCTGCAACTAGTGCGCTATTTACTCTCTGTTATTGCTTTTAAGTTTCATTTCCGTTTGGGAGTAATCAAAAGTGTAATTTCCGAATGACCCCAAACCAATCGGACGCATACAAGATTTAAGGGTGCCAAATAAAACAGAGGGGAGTCGCTATAGTCGCTGTGACCTCATACCTCTATCTTTTGTA
This sequence comes from Chloromyia formosa, assembly GCA_964017055.1. Classification (NCBI taxonomy): domain Eukaryota; kingdom Metazoa; phylum Arthropoda; class Insecta; order Diptera; family Stratiomyidae; genus Chloromyia; species Chloromyia formosa. The sequence continues at coordinate 28,427,191 of OZ024813.1, read as the reverse complement.
CGTATCTTTGACCAGGACGCAGGCTCCAGAGACAAGAAACGGAGGATTGGCGGCAAAAGTGATAGAAATGGAATTTGATTGATTATCACGGAGCTTTCCTTTCGAAGATAGAGAGGGAGCGACAGAGAGCGAGGAGATCCTTAGACCGATGTATTATCATCTTGGCTGTATCGGCATCTCATTTTTTTTTTCTTGCCTATTGTCCATGCCTGTGTAATCTTCATCATCATCCCGTCTGCTTCGATATATTTCTTTCATGTTTTTCTATTTATCACTCAGAAAAGGAAGAAAAAAATGGGAAGCAGCTGATGAATGGTAGAAATGGACAAGGAGCCGATGGTAGAAATGGACAAGGAGCCGAAAGAAGCTCTCAGGACGATGGAAATGATGATGTAACTGATGTAGATGACCGACTCTGACTGATGTATACTCGTAGATACATACATTCCTATATCGTTTGATAGGATAATCGAGATTGTGGTGATAGGAAGTTTTCAGTACTCGATGTTAACGAGAGGAAAATGTATTTTTTCGGGGAATCACCTAAGACGAGAGTTAAGGTGGGTTGTACCGAGATAAGAGGACCAAGACTACTAGATTGAAAAGGTTGTGGTTTCAAACACGATATCAGGGGATGGTAATAGCGCCAGCAACTGAGCGTTTCGTAAAAACCCTACTGGATTTCTATCAACATGTCCTAGGATAGATTTTAGAACTGTGTGATAGGATGTTTGCCAAATGAAAACTAATTGGACAGATTAACATTTGAGTCCAGTCAAACTCAAGGTTGATGGACTTAGTTTCAACTAAGCATCCTATGGTCTATGATTAGAAACACATCGGAAGAAGGCCAGCATACTTTTTAAAAATCGTCTGCTGACTTTTATGTTTTACTGTTCGGAGATCAAAAGAAGTCTGAATCGAAATTCTATTGAAAACACACTTTCATATATGTACATCTTCCAGAAAAAAAAGTTTTCCGGTTTAAGGCCGGTGCATAGTCTAAATGCTCAGTATGTACAAACGAACCTTTTAGTGGGGCCGTAGACTATTTCCTGGAGGATTCGTTTGCAATCGAACTAAATTTCCCCTTTCCTCTAATTTGTAAATGCTTCACTTCCATCGAGTACCTTTTAGGTGGGCCTTGCCTCCATACGCGAACTTGGACGGACATTTTCAGGTTGCATGGTTTCCATCCAAGAATCACACAGTCTTCTCAGGGAGAATTTAGTCAACAAGATTATTCGGTAAGCCAAGAGAACTGAAGTGGGGGGCCGGTAGCTGATATCTCGCTAGAATTCGAAACCCGCCATAGCCATGGATGTTTATGCTGTTTTCCTACTGTGAAGTGAAGCGTTAAAATAACCCATAAGGAAGGCACTGCGACGGTGGGATCTATTGCGACATACCCTTTACTAATCCAAAATATCCTCAATCAGCCTAGTAAAGGCCAGTAGGTTCTTTATGGGAGTACTCTTAATATCAGCGGTGCTCATGATGTTTTTTCTAAGAAGCTTAATCCTGGAGCGAGCGACCGCCGGCTATTCGCAGAGAAGATGTTTGGTGGACTGAACGTCCGCTGTTAGAGCCACGATGTTAGAACCACGCGACGTCTTGCCTAACATTTTTCTGGCTCAGCCATCAATGACATGAATATCGGCTTTAAAAATGCTGTACAAAACACCCATGGCCATTGAGATCCCGGTGCTCGGTCCAAAGACTCCAACTTTTACTCCCTGTCCCGTCTTGGACCCATCGGCGAACCACATAGTATATCTGAAGTCACGACACGGATTGCCATTATTCCATTCTGAGCGGCTTGGGATGAGGACCGAAAATTTCCTACCGAAGAAAAGTTCTGTAGTCATGTAATCTGATCCCGGCATATCCGACTGCATGGTAACCATGATCACAGTGCCTGACGAGTAACTCGTCCACGACGAGTGACCATAGAAGTGAGGAAAGTACCCCGTCCAGAGGGCAGCCTTTTACAGCGATCACACTTATATAGAGGTGCTGCCAAAAGTTTCCCTGAAGCCCTCGGTGGAGGAACCGTTCTTTCTCTTCAGAAGTTCAATTTCGTTAGTTTGGTGCCTGGATAGGGGCTTTGTGGATACGTGCCGCTTCAGTTAGCGACTAAATGCTTTCGTATTGTATTTTCTTCTGCGAACAATCCTGTTTTGAGTGTCTAATAAGAAAGTTATATTCAGTGAGCGAATTATATTGGTTATTACGCTTCTCCCTGTTAAAATTCCTTGCAGCCTAGGCTCTCTTGCGCCCCAGCTCTGTGTTCTATCGGGGAACCTGGCACGTGTGACAGTACTGTCTTGGTAGGAGGTGATTAAGACGCCATTAAGCTGTTCCAGGGCTCTCTCGCACCAGTCGTGCTGATCTCTCTCTCTGAATTGCCCTAACCCCTTGTGGGGCATAGCGCGTCAACTGTTCCATGTGGTCCAGTTGACGTTTCGACGCCATAAACTGGTTTCGGAGAATGCAGTTGCCAGCTTGCACCTCCTGCACATCCATGGTCACGAACGTCGTCGTGGACGGGATTCGAACCCGAAACGCCAGTAGTCAAACATAAGACTGACGCCTCAACACATTGCGCTACCTATCGCCCCCAGGTGATTAGTAATAGGTTGGCCTTGCGAAAAAAAATTTCAATTCGTCTTACTAGCGCAAAGGGATGTAGAGCGGAGTTCAGAACCTCTAGAAATGTCACATTGGATATGCATGTTGTCAGAGTTTCACATTTCATCCTATATACAGTTCGCAGCTACCTCCGTTAAAATTCCGTTGGCAAGAATGTGAGCACGTCACTTATGACAGAATTTTACGGAGTCTAGAGGCTTGTCTTTGCAGAAATTTGCTGACAGAATTTACGGAGTCTAGAAGCTTCACTTGACTCTTCCACGCGTTCGCAGAAGATCCTCCATGAGTTCCGTTCAACCCTCCTCAATTCCTTTTTTTAAGAACTCAGTTGTCCTTTATAAGAGTGCCAATCCGACGTTAACTTACAAGCGTTTGGCTTATTGAAGCCTTTTCTACACGCAGCTCTGAGCTTCGAAATTCTATCGCTCCACGAAGCTGGTTTCTTCTAACCTGTATGCCAGCAAACAGGACACGATGTGGATACCGCTGTATTAACTGGGAGTGACCATATTAACCATATTATCCAACTCGTATCTGTAGCAGGGATGACCTGGTAGAGAAGGTGGCACTGCCGAAAGAGTCTCACGATACCTAGGCCAGTTGGTTCTTTCTATTGTACGATTCAGAGAGGGCTGTTTGGTCGCAGGACGTTCGGCGAGGCTGAATTTGAGATAGAGATGATCCGAGAAAGAATGTTCCGACGACACTCTCCAGTCCCTTGTTAGGTTTAGCATATCCTCCGAAGCAAGGGTAATACATATGAAATATCCATATGTCATTTCCAAAATCATAAAAGAACCCAGATGGACCAGACGGGATCGATGAACAACTGTTCTCAAAACAGGCACCGGTTCGTGCTCTAAAATTTGATCAGCAGCAGCGAACCCCGGTTTGCTAACAGTCAGCCCAACACAGCTCACCTTTTGATCATAGAACGAAGTTTCCAGCGGTCACCACGGGGAGGTACTATGAGCACTTGGTTGCAAGACAGCATTTAACCCTATTACTTTGCAGCCCGACCACCTTATGGGAATTTTAGTTCGGGGCATCTTCTTTTAGGGGATTTCAGTTTTTGGGGCTATCCCTTTTCAGAGGCCTCTTCCTCTGTCAGCTTAATCTTCGAATTCCTTGTGGAATCCACTTGGAGTCCATGATTTACGTTATCTGTCACGTAAATCATAGACTCCAAGTGGATATATTTTAGTAGATATTAATCCTATAAGGCAAACGATTTTTCGTATACTAAAAGATAAGAAAAAGATCAAGAAAAAAAACAACATCTTATTCGTATTCTCAAACGAGTTCGGCTGGAAACACCAGTCGGACAAACGCAAACTTCCGCCCATTTAGCACAAATAAAAAAAAACGTGCTCTTCTATTTGCTGTCAACTGAAAATTATCTCCGAAAATGTCGTTGTCTTAATTGGCATCTCCATCTCCGCGCTCCGTTAAACCGTTTCAGTTTCAACAGAGCAAATCACCGCGCCACCTCCTTTCATAGTCATCCTTCAAACGGATATAATATTTCTTCAACCGACGACAATCGGCGTGGCACAAAAAAAAACAGTTTGCACTTCTTTTCCACACGAAAGGATTTCTCACAGGAAAGTAATGACCACTGGACTGCTTCTTTCGTTCGTCCTTTCTATCGTCGGCACCCTATTTTCTTCCAACCGTTTCGCCTATTACTTTCGCTTCGTACGTCACGCCCACGACTCTCTTGAAAGGATAATAAATTAAAGTTGTCTGCATTGTATTTTAATATTTTTTTTATTCCAATTTGTTTGCCTTGTTGCAGAAATCGATTAGTAGGTACCCAGGGAGGAAGAGATGGTACCCAATGGGGGTCCTTCGACCAAAACTCGGTACGGTATAATATTTATTGCATCCGCCGGGACTTTTACTGGGATCAGTAATAAACGCTGGAAAATCTGTGCCAATTGTATTGTAATTTTTTTTTTCGGAAATTTATTTGAATCGCCTGGGTACTAGTCGGCCTCCGGCAGCTTTTTGCTGTTATCGATTTCAGTCGAATCGGCCAACCGGATGGAAATGGCCATTTTTCCACAGGTCGCGACTGCCCAGCCTCCTGCATCCTGCTGGAAGATTGGGATGATTTTTATGCGAGGCCAAATATTGGATAAATAGCATTTTGAAAATATAACGAACCAACTTTTGGTGATTTTTTGTAGGTTTATTGTTTTTTTGTCGTCCGGTCACATGACCACCCACCCCTTTCGAGGTGATGATTTTTTACTTTTCCCCCCGACGTTATTGAATGCCTAAACGCGACTACTACTAACTATATGACTGCGACTATTTTCTGAACTCTTTGATTTTTTTTGCAGAATATTTTTAACGTTCGATCCGTTTCTTTTTTTTCTATTTTCAGGCAAACCATCACGAGTCATTCATCTACGAAACATTCCATCCGAATCGGGCGAAGCCGATGTTATACAATTGGGCGTACCGTTCGGTCGTGTTACAAATGTCCTTGTGCTGAAAGGGAAAAATCAAGCGTTCCTCGAAATGGCCGATGAAGTATCGGCGACCGCAATGGTTGCATGTTTCAATAATAATCCACCACAGGTTCGAGGTCGTATTGTCTATGTGCAATTTTCAAATCATCGGGAATTGAAAACGGATCAAAGTCATTCGATTGTGGTAAGTGAATTTCTTTTTTCATTTCTTCCTTTATTTATGTTAAAGTAGGTTTTCCCCGTCTGCCTTCTCTTGACCCGTATTACTTAACGACGCTAATGGGCTCGTTTCGCGCAGCCTTTGTTTTCAAGTCAAACATTGCTCCTTCAAACTAACGCCCATCCTTGTCGCCTTCTGTCTAATTGGCTTACACAAACATATATCTCCTTCCTCCCGGCTTTGTCACAGAAAACAAAATACCTAATGATGCACTATCCTCACATAATCCTAAATAAGCGAGTAGGCATCATTACCGGGACACATAAAGATAAGGATAAGCGCATAATAGACGCTGCAAACTGTATCGGAACTGTGGAAGTAGCCGTTTTTTCTTACTGAACACATTAGCTTCACTATTACGACATCCGTCCGGTCGTCTGTCCTCTCTCGCGGTTCTCCGTTCCCGCAACGTCTTTATGTCAACATTTTCCTTATGCCAGAGTCGAAGCTGTTTAGCCCGGAGACTACACACTACAGAACGAAGGAAAAGTTATGATGGAAGAACCAACGACTCTGGGGAGGCAAACAGACAAAGAAAAAACAGCAGAGCATAGAATGAACAAACAAAAAAAAAAGGAAAACATTTCTCGAGTTTGTCCCATAAAATCAACTGCGAAACTACCTGAATGCATTTTCCTCCCTCCCGTGCTGAGTTTGGTTTTTGTTTTCTGTTTATCCAAAGGACATTATATAATTTTGCGCTTGACGTCGTGTCCGTCGGTTGTGTGGTTGGCTACGTTATCTCCGTAAAATTTTCTCATAATCCTTTTGGGCCTTCCAACAACATGGATTTCCGTTTGGCCGTCAAGGATACTCCTAGTACGTATACATATATAGTCGTGCGGTGTTATATGACTTCATGGATGTCCTTTGTTAATGTCCTTGGCTCAAGGTGCAAATAGAAGAATAGAATCCAAAAGGTATCCAAGCTGAATTTATCGTATGAAATCCGCAGGACAAGAATTGTTTGAGAAGGTGACAGCAACAATGACAACTGAAAGTGAGCATGTAACTGACAAGGATCAAAGAGCTGACAGGTGGGGTGAATTTTCGTTAGAAAAGAAAAGTTGATAAATAGCAGTCAGGGCTGACGGAATGTGGTCGAGACGAGGAACTAAACTCAGTGATGCTTAGTCGCCTACAGATAAATTTACACCACTTTAAGGCGGCCTCCGCGGCTCTTCTACTCCGCCTGGCACAGGAAAGCCAAGCTCTTGCGTTAAGGGTAAAGCTTAGCTATAGCGGTTTTGTGATTCCCGCGTACAGCGATAACGATATCGTTCTACTCAGTCAGTTGAAGGCGCGGAGAGGCGGTCCTGGGTAGCATCGGCAAATCTGCCTTTTGACCCGGGGGAAGTCATCACAAATAACGTAGCCATTTTCACCGACAGCAAAGAAGCTATCAAGACTCTATCGTCAATTTTAAACTTATCCAAATTGGTAGGACAATGCCGCATTGAACTGGCCGGAATTACCAAATTCTACAGCAACTTCCTTTTAATGGGTTCCGGGACACAGGAACTGGAACTCGCCACGCACACTGGAGCACTAAAATCTCCGAACTCAGCACTGCGTGTGGGAAGAGTTTCAATAAGGCTAAGGCCTCCAGGGTAGAGTTAGATTGGAACTCCTATAAAAAACATCTGAGTTGTTTCAAGAAAAAGCTAAACGCAACTCATGGAGGAGCGAAGGATAAAAGGCTTCTGTGAGAACTTGCGATTTCGTAAAATGCTGGCGTCAAATCCATCTACGCCTAGCTTCTTACAAAAGCCAGATGGATCCTGAACGTCTTCGAGTAAGGAGACTTTCCAGTATCTGCTTGACACTAATTTTCCTGGCAGCCCGATTGATGCCTCATCTGAGGAGTTCTGCATATGTTGCTCAGCGCCATGTGATAGTGTATCTACCCTTTCTCGAAAGAACATTATGTGGGCGGTCTCTAGCTTCGAATCTTTTAAATCTGCTGGACCCGACGGCATCATTCCGGCGGACTTGCAGCAATATTCGGATATTTTATATGCTTGGATAGAGGGTTGGTTTACGTCCCTCGAATCTGGATGGAAGTTCGAAGTTGTTTTTATCCCGAAAGCGGATCAAAGTTCGCATGCGTGCCCGAATGACATCAGACCCATTAGTCTTTCTTCGACACTGCTGAAACTGCTGAAGAGAGCAATTGATGTCTATCTGCTAAACATCATTCCGTTACGCTCTTTATCTGCGTCACAGCATGCGTATTAGAAGGGTAGATCGCTTGATACGTCTCTGCACTCTTTGGTTAGTTTTATTGAGAAATCCCTCGATCGCGGTCGGTGGCCGTGGTTGTTCGGTCACCGCTCTACGATACTAATCTAGAGTTCGGAGCTCAAATCTCGGTGCGATCAAAAAACTGCCTGTGGGTACTAATAGAACTCTCACAGTGCTCCGAGCTTGTCAGTATAAAGACGGCGCGGATAGGAGGTGCATGCTAACAACTGCACTTCCGAAAAGTAGATATGCTATCGAAACATCATTGTTTTCCTGAATATCGAGGGCGCTTTCAATAACATTAAACCTAGCGTGATAATTGAAGCACTTCTAAGCCTGCAGGTTGATGCTGTATGCTCATTAACACTCTGCTAAGATCAAGGACTTTGGATATATACTATACAGCTGTCGTTTGGGGTATATTATGGTATGGTATTAGCATGTGGTGGACTGCACTCAGAGTAGTGGCCTACTCTAATATGCGAGGTACAAAGGCTGGCTGCGCTGGCCACGATGGGGGCTTTTAGTATCACTCCATCAGCCGGATTAAAAATGATACTCGGCTTACTCCCGTTGGATATCTTTGTCGAACAATTGGTAGCAAGCACGGCTCAACGCCTTTGTGAGGCGCATCAGTGACGCGGGTTGAGTGTGGGACACTCCGCTGTACTAGACAACCTGAATCTCCCAAGGGAGACGGACTACTATACATTTCTCCAACCAATTTGGCAAAGACTACACTAGTCTGATTCCGTCGACGAGCCTATGGATGGGAGACGCGAGCTCGACCATCGTACCTATGGCCATCTATACAGATGAGTCTTAAGACCGACGACGGGGTTGGGTTAGGTATATACTCGGAGGGACCTATCACTCCATCTCTTGGCGTTTTGCAGTATCCTACAGGTGGAGGTTTCGGCTATTTCGGAAGCTTGGTCCTGGCAAGGCCGTCACGTCATTACTGTGAAGGACATTACTATTTACTTGGACCGAAATCCGTCTTGGCAACATCAGAAACTATCGAGAACTGTCGCTTAGCTCTCGCAGCTTCTTCAATATTACCCTTTGTTGAATTCTGAGCCACAGTGGCTGTGCAGGTAACTGCATGGCAGATAAGTTGGCCCGGGAGGGGACACTGCCAAATAGAAGAGCTTGCCTGGAGGCTCCATCTTCCTCATCACGACTCCTGCAGGAGATGAGCACACTACACCTTCTCTGTCATTGCCTGGCCTTGGCTGGTAGGAGAAGGAAGTTTCTGGGCTCACGGGTCTTTTACGATCTGTATGACCTTAAGGATATGACCGCCACACGGCTCAATCGTTACATCGCCAGCACAGGCTGGTTTGATACGTAGGTTTCAATGAAGGTGATAGTGGTGGTACCACAATGGACCCAATGCTGGTCTAAGTGTGCTGTGATACTTCACGGCAGCTCCTGTACCTAACCTAATCCACACGCCACTTAATGCTGTAAAGAGGGAGATGCATATACTTCACCTGAAACGAGTTAGCGATGGATGGAGCACGCTATCGACGTGCGTCACACCTATAGCGCTATGTCCATCATACGACTTACGAAGGACAGACGCTCTTCTGAAGAGAAATCGACCGGACGTATCCAGGATCACAGCCATTATATCAAGGCACTGGCCGGTGGAAGAGCACGCGACCAGGCTCGGTATTTCGTACAATGCACGCTGCTGGAACAGCAAGAATGAAGTGGAAAATGAAACCCTGATCCACCTCCTGTGTGCATGTCCGGCTCTAGCTAGGGCTAGGCACCAAGAACTGGGCGAAACATTCTTTGGTAACATATCCGTCATCTCCTCGAAGAAGATTGGGGAAATATTAATCGTACGTTTTGTTAATTCGGCGGGATGGTTCAGAGAACCTTTTCCGATGACCACCATGGAAGACTTTGATAAGTAAGGTTTTGTCCTCCTACGAGGCGTGTGGTACTAAAACGGCACACAATAGCGCTACTTGTGTCTTATCATAGTAGCAGAAAGACCGCCGCTGATGAATAATTTTGATTGCTTTCGTCATATCGTTTGTCATATGCACAGTATTTTTGTTGTTCTATGTTCTATGGGGAAAAATCGAAACCTGACCAAAGACACTGATAACATAAATAAATACAAAACAAATCGCAGCACTCGTTGCTGCCATGAAATTGACATTTATATTTATCTGATTGTCATTATCAATTTCACGATAAATAATTAAACGCATAGAGAAGGAAGTGAGGTAATTTTACGACCCATTTCTATTCATCCCCCTCGCCACAAAATCCTTCCGCCGAACAAAGCCACCAACAAACCATAATACTAAAATACACAACTCATTCCGTCACCCCAAAGTAATAATACGTACAATCCAAATCTAATTATGTCTCTCTGTAGAACACGTTTCTTTTTTCGTCGTCGTCCTGTTGTTATCGTCCCCTACCAGTATCCTACCCCGTAGTAGACTATAAGCGCAAAATTTATTCGGCGACAGAATACGCTTTGCTATTATATAAACGCACAGCCTTCCGGAGCCCCAAAAGGCGCTTATTGTCATCGTTTATGATCCACAGTGTCGGACTTCGTGGGAAATCGCATGCTGAAGAATTTATTGATATGAAGTTGAGACACGCAACCTAATATCCTGCCATGGCTATTTCCAGCCAGCCTTATGGCGGCAAAAGGACGACGGCTCGAGTGGCTAATGCAAGGGGCGAGGAAAGAAAAACATATAAAGACAAACGGCTAATTTCAAAGCAATCCTTTCCGAGGACTCGTGTATTGCTTTCGACACATACAAAAATCCATATCCTGCTGTTTCTGCTCTTCTGCTGCTTCGGCATATCCTTGGCCCGAAACAGAATTCCTTAATTAAATATGTCGACGGCGAAATCGAATCGAAAGTCAACAGGTGGCAGTGGCTTGTGTCTTGTGGTGGAGCACGGGCGGAATTATTGTTTGAGGACAAAGTTTAATTGCTGAAATAACCCCCGCAATGCAATAACCCTTTCAACAGCCCTAATTTTCGATAGATGGAGTCATGCCACGCCAGGACACACTGTTCTGGATTGCCACTGTCCGATTTCCTTGAATCTTGAGCAGCCAGAAGTCATATTTGGACCTGGCTCACAGAAGGAATATTTGAAATACCAACAATATGAATTCCTTTTTGGCAAGGTGTGAATATGATTAGCTTTGTCTGCACTTGAGTCCTTTCAAAGGATGTTTCTTGGGAAGACAGCTGCATGCCGTCAGTCTCCTTCTGAACCCTGAACCTTAACCAACGGGTCGTCGTCTGGGTCATGCCACCGCGAGGATGTTCAGGTGTTCAGGTTACCGAGACTGAGTGCTGGCGCTGCTCCGTCAAAACGGATGTATGAGAACCTTCATATTATATTCAAAAGTGTGTAAATCTCGCTCGCTTTGCCATTCTCTGTAACGGCTCAACATCTCTGAATACAGCAAACTAAACTACACTTTGTTTATATTGCATTTAATAAGGGCAAATGGAAAATGTGGAAAATACATTGCCGTGCACTTCCTCTTTCGCCGTCTCTGTACATCGGCGAGATGAAAATGTTGTGGAGTGGAATTTTAATTTTGAATGAAGGATATACTTGCATTTATTAGAGAATTACAGGAATTGTGCAGGTTGCCATGATATAAACGGATAGAGTAGTGGCGAAGTTTATTTATGAATACGAAAGGAAATCTCAACCCCCCGGTGTGTTCATTACAAATTCGAGTTATGAGTTATCAGCTTTTCACAAAACGAATGAGGATATGATGTTTATCATCATTGTTGATTCTAGACCTCATTAGTCGGAATGAGGTAGAAAACAAAGTGGTTGCTGTGAGACTAGACCGTAAATGTTGTTTGACGTGCAAAGTATTCAGAGAAGTTGTATATTTGCAAACAATACGTTTTTATGTCCGCTAATTAAGCTAATTGATCAACGATGCGATTGTGGTTGTGAGACTTTAATAGGCGGCCGGTTATACTACCGGTCAGCTACGGCTTCGAATCCCGTCGTTGCCAGCAATGTTTATATTGTGTCTTCCTCCTGTTGTGAGGGGCGTAACAATAACCCACAACCTGTCACCTGTACATGCTAGCAGCATGCATCGTCCGAAACCAGTTTAGCCCAACGAAACGTCAACCAAGCGATATGGGAGTAGTTGACGCACTGTGCCGCACTAGGGATTAGGGCGAATACAGTATGTGGCCGACAGAGTCTTTGTAAGAAGGCGGAATTTACGGTGACCACCAAGCGGGGCCTTTCAGCGCAGAATAGATCCCTAAACAAATTTTCCAACTTGCTTTAGCTCGATTGGGTGAGCGGGGTTTTCGCCGCTCGTTACCTCTGTTATTAGAGAAAGAATCTATGGGAAATACTACTTCCTTTACCATCTAAGGCAGGCAATGAGAAGAGCGGGATGAAGTAGTTCACACCTTAACGGCTGCACTTCCTAATCATGCCCTGTACTGATCTGTAAAGGCAAAAGCAAACCTACATGGTGGAACGCGCGATTTCTGCTCTCAGACAAGTCTTTTAACAGAGCTAAACTATCAAAATTGGATTCTGATTGAATTTGCTACAAATTCGTATATAAAAAAGAATTGCGGACAGCCAAACGAAGTTCTTGGAGGCTCTTTTCTGACCGGATCGAAGAGACCGGTGAGGTCTCTAGATTTTTCAAAATTCTAGCTTCGAATCCGTCTTACCTAGCTTTTTAATGAAACATAATGGCTCCTGGATGTCCATGAGCTGGGAAACAATTCGTGTATTGGTAGACACTCACTTTCCCGATAGTACAGCCGAGATTATGCTCTTCTCCATCTCTTTAGTCTAGACGGCTCCGTGTGACTTGGCATGCATCTTATCTAGGGAAAAGATTTTATGGGCTATTGGGATCTTTGAGCCTTTCAAGTCTGCTGGACCGGAGTTGTTTTTTACAGTACACTCAAGATATCGTACTGCCTTGTATCGAGACCATTTTCAGCGCCTGTTTGGAATTGGTTTATATCGCTCGTGTATGGACAGAAGTAGAGGTGGTCTTTATTCCGAAAACGGAAAAAAGTTCTCACGTACGCCCTAATGAGTTTAGACCTATCAGCTTATCTTCAACTCTTCTGAAGATGTTGGAGAGGATGATCGATTTTCCTCTACGTAGTAATATTCTAACTCAGCTCTTGTCTAAATCTCAGCATGCCTGCACTAAGGATGGATCGGTGGATACGGCACTACACTCCTTTTTAGCTACATCGACAAGTCTTTTAGTTTCAAGGAGTACACCCTGGTGGGCGCCTTCAACAACGTTAAACCTGATGCTATATCCGACGCACTTTCAGATTTGAGTGTAGACATTTCACTTTGAACTCTCATAAACGTGATGTTTACATTGAGGGTTGTTTCTACTAGCCTGGGTTCTTCGTCTGAGCGTAGATGTGTTAAAAGACGCACCCTGCAAGATGGAGTTATCTTTCCTCTTCTTTGGAACCTTATGGTTAGCAGACTCCTTTGGAACTGGAAGGTTTGAGGTGCCGAGTTATTGCTTATGCTGACGATGTCGCCCTCGCTATTTCGGGCAAGTTTCCTGGTGTCCTCAGCGAAGCGTTGTAGAATACCCTCTATCTGGGTGAATCCCAGCAAACGACCGATAATGTTTCACATGAACTCAAAGAGACCTTTTGAGATGATCAGCAACTGGACATAACAAAAACACTGGACTGGAGGATAAGCGATAAATACGAAGAACCAAACAACAAAAATCCGAGAGGAGGCTAATGCGTAAGTGGAGTGTACGAGTACAAGGGTCAGGGGCAGAGAGCAAGAGTAAGCAACAAAGGGTAAGCGACAAAGGATGAACGAACCAAAGGACTAAGAAACGAAGAGGGGAAAAGGCAAATGGAAGGAAAAATTAAAAAAAAACAAGTATGCAGGATACAAGAGACAAAGGGCAAGCGCTACGGAGTGACTAAAGGATGAAAGGCTTAAAGAAGAAGGGTTCAAAGTAAGAAGGGACGAAAGGACAAAGGGACCGAAGTAAGCCAAATGAAAGACCAAAGGACATATTAGAATTTTTATCACATGAACTGTTCTGAGCCGCAACCTCAACCCACAGATTTATTTGTAGCATATCCTTACACCACATTCACTGGGGAAAGTTGTGACGCAGTTTCTTCGGCATAAGAAGAAAAACCCGCTGGATGAAACTGCATTCGAACTTTCGGATGCTTGTTTTTCACAGAAACTCACTGTTCATTACCTCACCAACCGGCGGCTCAGCTTTCACCTCACCTGGCACTCAGGCAGTTGACACTATGAAGCACGCTTTGAACTAGGTGTGTTGGAGAGTTGTTGAGTTGCGTATAAGTTCTTTCGACGTGGTGCACTAATCTATTTTCATGTGAATGCTGAAACTGGGCCACAGGCGTCAGGCCCGGGGCATACTGCTCCAAACCGTTCAACTGACGAACAAGCCACAAGGCATTGTTGTAATAGGTGTCAAAATCACGTTTTACAACAACAATGTAATGTGTCTTGTGCGCGGGTTGGGACCATTATGCGTCCCGGCTAAACCTTCGCCGCAGAAACTGCGTTAAAGAAATCTGCGTTCGAACTTTCGTCGCTGCAATTATTTCTTTACTTCGCAGGAACTCACCCTGCATCGCTCTGCGATAGCTCAAATTTAATTTCGTCGAAGGCGGACCGCATTACTACACTTGCTAGCAGAAATACTGAATCAAACCGAAAGCACGTGTATTTGTATGTATATTTTTAAAAGTACGTTATGTATCCCTGCAAATCGTATGTCATTCGAAAGTTTGAGATCTTAGCTTTACAATGATACCTTTTTTTATCACCATTTAATGAGTGTTTTATGAATGAACGCTACCTGGAGCTAAAAATTCGGGAAATTGAACAAGACTAACTAGCCCTACAAATGCATCCGCAAAGGGTTTTCAATGGTCAGTTGAATCTGAAAGGTCGATTGAATAAGTTTGAAGCAATAAAATTCACAATTTTGTCATTCATGAGTACCACGCCTCAGCAGACGGCTCAAGTTGTTGCCCTATTTTCGGAAGGGCTTACTCAGAGAACAGTCGCTCGTCAGCTAGGAATGAGTCAGTCTACTGTGTCAAGAGTGTTTCGGGGGGGGGGGGGGGGGGGGGGGGAAGGTAGCTACAATCAGAGACCCCGACCCGGCCGCTCTAGGTGCACTACCGATAGAAACGATCGTTTTATTGTGACAAGTATGCTACGAAATCGGCACCTCACGGGAGTTGACATGCAGCAGAATCTGAGGGACGTTCGCGTAGTAGCTGTAAGCGAGTGGACAGTGAGAAGACGACTAAAGGAAGCGAATTTAACTCCAAGGCAGCCCGCCACAGGCCCAAAATTGACCCACATCACCGACAAGCGCGACTCACGTTTGCCAGGAATCACTTAAATTGGACCCTCCAGCAATGGCGGTCCGTATTGTTCACCGACGAGACCAGAATGTGTCTACATGGCAGTGACTGGACGCCTGTATACCCGACAGCCTTGTAGCCAGGAGATTCCCCAGCACAGCTAACCAAGTAGTATAGGGCCGTTTCAAATTAAATTAAAAAATTACCGCCAAAATCGGAGTAAGGCTTCATTCAAGCTCCTCGATTATCGCTCATCGATAAGCATGCGATCGACCGCGTAAACGACAGAAAAATTATTGAATGTTGTTTGTTTCTTATCCAGGTGTGTCGCTTACACGCTCACGTCCTGAACAGTGTGAAAAATTGTTTAAACAATACATTCGACAATTTGTTTAGCCGTTTACGCCCTCGATCGAGCGCTTTTCACTAATCAGTTGATTCGGAGCCTAACACTTATGCTGAAGAATCCCACACAAAAGACAAAAAATCTTAACACTGATAATAAAAAAACATCCCCGTCTTCCCTCTTCCATCTGTCTTGATCCCACCTTTCCGTCTTTCATCGCACGACTTCAAGCAGCTTTAAAAATCATAAGTGAAACTTGTTCCTCGAATACGCTTCCTTTGACATTACCTCCACATACCCAAAAACGTCACCCAAACTCTTGTGGCGCGTGCTAGATCTTAAAGGCTTTTTGAATTTTAGTTTCATACATCTTAATACGGATTTAGAAATACGTGTACGTCCTAATCCATCCCGTCGGCACATGTCATCCTCCAATGATTTCACTCACATTTCTAGCCTGCCAGGATACGCTGAATTGTTTAATGCTTGCTTTCTTTCATTCGCCACCCCCAATTCTCTCGTATCCTATATCCCAGCGCGGAACACTGACTACAAGACGCACGTGAACATCGTCGACGGTGTCGTCATCCAAACCGTATATGCATGAATCGTCTTTTCGGTAAGACAAAGGACTCTAAGATTGTGCCGTAATCCTTTTCGTAAGTGTGGTGTTTTCTGCTTATTCTTGTCGATGTTGCTGTTTTGATTGTTGCCAGTCCTGCAATCTTCTTCTTTTTCTTCTTCGGATTGTTGTTGTTGATCCACTTGTTGTTCTCGCGCGCACCCTAGGCAGAGATGTGCGTTAGGCCTGCCATCGACAAGGGATGAAGACACACGATTTCGTCGAAAATAGGCAAACGTTTTGAAATTTTCCTCCTCCTCGTGTTTTCCTTCCAGAAAGCTGTGTTGTTCGCATGAAATCCATTTGCCTTTTTACGGTCTCTTGGCATGACACGAGCTGTTGCTCCAAGGAGAATTCAATTCCTAGACGACGATGACGACTATAATCGTACAATAGGCGCACATATATGTCATAGACGCGAATTGCCGAGACAGTGAAAGCGAGAGAGTGGGGTGCGTTGTTAGGTCGGAAAGGAATCCAGACCATTAAGGGCATAGGCGTCGAATTCAGTATCTGAAGGGATTGGCGAAACGGAAAATAAACCCAAAGGTGCACCTTTTTGTTATATTCGCCTAGTCCTGTATTCCGTCATCCTGTTATTTGTTTCAGGCATTAGAGTATTTTTACTAATATGCTAACAACCTGCGGACAGGATCGACCTTTTTCCCTTATTTTGCCTATTTACCCATCGGAGTCCTTGTTGTTGCCGTCGTCCGACCGAATGGCCGACGGAATCTTGACAACGGAATCAAACGGTTAAAAGCACCTTACCCGAGGATTTTGTGTATTTTGCAAATCCTTTTTCGGTTTATATTTGACTTGACATAGACCAGATTGCTGATGTTGTTGCTGTTGCTGTTGTTGTTGTCGTCGTCATTTGATCGTTGTTGACGGTGATGTGGATTTTCTTATGTTGTCGCGCCCTAAGGTTGTTGTCCTATTCATGGATTAAGTTCCTCCGGGGGGCGATGCGCGACAACATGGCGAAAAGGATAATCGATGAAATGAGTTAAGAAAGGACTTTGTTCTGAAGTCACCCCAGGCGCTTTAGCTGGTACTATGTTCATCGCGGCCCGAAAAAGGTCGCGAATGGCTGGTTGACTGGTTCTTGACACAAATTGCCCTTTGGGAATTTTGAATTTTGTTTTGAAATAGTATACAGTCGAATTTCGATATTCTTTTAAGAAGATAGTGCATACTCGCCATTTCTCCTGTACCGTTTAGTTGATGTTTTCTTGGCATATAACTGGTTTCGGACAATGCATATTGCTAACATACACCTCCTGCTTATTTAGCCACATCTTGGCTTATTGTTACGCCCCACACCACCGGGGGAAGACAACGCAAACATGCCATTATCACAGGGGATTCAAACTCGCGAAAGAAGTAGTATGATGAGACAACAGACTGACATAACGCACTGAACTACTGGCCTCCGAATTATAAATTTGTCGCCCAATGTGGGATATAGCTAGCTTTATAATAAGATTGATTAAAACAGGGGCAGTGAAGCGAAACCCCACAAGCACTACGACCATGGGGTCTATTGTACTTCAGCCCAAAAGATCTAGGGTATATGGTCGAGCTTGAGCATGCTCACAAATCTGTTCAGCTGGAATGATCTAAATGAGGCAATTACCTCTGCTTCAGGAGATAGCATACCGAAACTCGCCAAGCAGCTGCGGTCGAGGACCTCACTCTCACAGAAAATGGGCTTAGAGGTCTCGTCATCGCTCTTGTAAAAATGGCAATTGACATCAATTGGCGATTGGATCAGAGACAATACCCATTCTGTGCAACTGACTCCTCAAGGTCGAGTACCCTCAGAGGAGCCCGCACATAATTCTTACCCTGCTTCTGCCGAATCCCAGCAATTCCAAGGTGTACTTTCGAGAATGACCTGAAATAAACAATTTCAATTGTCTCGGGCCGGTGAAATTTACCCAGTGTGCAGCGGTTTCTGAGTGTTCCTGCTCCTTTGTATGAATATAGTTTTACCGTATGTAAAGGTTCGGGTCCGGTACACGGGTTTGCAGAAGCCTTCCTAGCCAGCTCGTCGGCAATTTCGTTATCCAAAATGCTGACATGTCCAGGGTCCCAGTAGATAGTAACTTTATTCGAAGTACTAATTTTCTGCGAAGCTTCATAGCACTTCACCAGCAGGTTTGATGAAAAGCAGAATTTGCTTAGTGCCTTCACAGCAAGCTGACTGTCAGTGAAGATGGCAATACTGCTTCCACGGTAACCTCCCTCTAGACATAAGTTCGCACATATCTCAGTTGCGTGGACTTCAGCTTGGAATACCGTAGCGTGCTTCCCCATCGGAATAGATACTTTAAGTGAAGGTCCTACGATACCTGTACTTTCTTCGCTTTTGGAGCCATCAACAAACCATTTGACAGTGCTACACGGAAGAGTAGAGTGCTTCATATTCCACTCGTCTCTATTCCAAATAGACGTAAAGAAGAGTTTATTGAAGAGGAGTTCCTTGGACAGGTGGTCTGACGGCAAGCTTAGTTCATTATTCTCATGGAGCCAGCGTTCCTGATCCAACTTAAATTTATGGTTAACCGGAATTACTTTCAGCATGGCTACTGTTGATTTCGCCTCCCTCTTTAGTTGAACGTGAAGCGGCGGAAGATCGAGCGACGCCCCAAGGGCGACTGAAGGGCAGTTACGGATAATCTCAGTAATTGTGAGACAAGCCAGTCTGCGATTCTTTCCACATGAAGCCATACCTTCCCTGGTGGTTGCTTTCTTCCACCAGATGACAGTCCCATATTTAATTATGGGTCTTACAATCGCCTTATAGATCCATAGGACTATCCGAGGGTTTGTTCTCCAAGTCTTTTCTGCAAACTGCCTACAGATCCATAGAGCTTTTATGACTTTATCCGAGATAATCCTCAGGTGTTCAGACCAGAGAAGTTTTTGTTTTTTGTGTTTTTCTGCTAGGACTTCTTCAAACTTTCCCCTAACAGTTACTACTACGTTATCAGCATGAAATGAAAACCCCATAGTGGTGAGTTTCTACAGCAGGCTGTGTCTACTACAAAGAACCATAGGAGGGCAGATGATACCCCTTCCTGCGGACATCTCCGAGTGACACTTGCTGTTAAAGTACAATCTCTAATTTCCGTGATAACCCTTCAATGTTCAATGAGATCTGGCAGGGTTTGCGCAGCACTGGGATGCCTCCATAGCTGCGTTTAAAATCGCTGTTAAAAATATGCGGCTTATGATGGAGTCTGCACCAGGTGGGGCAATGACAACACGATCCATTGGCCAATCTAACTGGTCTTCCGGGCTGCTAATGCTGAGCAGAAAGCTTCTCAGAACAGTGATGAGGGCTTTACTTGAAAGGTAAAGTGCAACTATCGGGCTTCCGAAAGTGGAAGACGCGGTCACTTAACCGAAATAATTGGTGGACAATGATCCAGACGGCCAAGGTCCGACGTCGCGCAGTAGTACCACCAAGATTATGATCATCTTGGTTGCATGTAGAGGGAGCGAAGCAATCGTTCTACGTCGGTATATTGAGGGTAGCAACCCGTTATGCCGCGGAGCTTGCGTAGCGAACGGAGTCCACACAAGGAGACTGCAAAATCATCTCAATTTAAAACCCACTATTAGTCAAAAACGCATTGGTTCGCGTCGCCCAGCCAACTAGGAATGTTCCGTCGGCTTCATCGAATCATTTCGAGCTCTGGCTGGGTTGACGATTGAGTTAGCCTCGGTTCGCTGAGTCTAGGGGCTGTCACAACGGACCCAGTGGTGATCTATGCGTGCTTTATTTCTTTTGGTAGCCCATCATCATTAGATGATTCTCCGACGTGTATGTTAATCCACTTCCCTTCCGTTCTTCGAAGTATGAGCCCTAGAAAATGTGGAAGGTGCGCTTTCAGAGCTAAAATAATGTTAAATTTGAGAGTCAAATAATCCCACATTGGGTGCCATATTATACCTGTAACAAATATTCAATATTAATCTTTTCATGGTTTTACATCTTTTTCACTTTCTATTGTATATCTTTTCAGAATGCATCAGCGGCTCTTCAAAATCAAGATTTTCAAATACAATCACCAACATCCGGTTCACCGTTGCCCATAACAGATTCAACTACGACAACAACAACAACAACTGTATCACAGGGTGTTCAAAACTCCCAGGGTGGACCAAACACTGTACTCAGGGTTATTGTAGAATCTCTATTATATCCAGTGTCGTTGGATATTTTGCATCAAATTTTCCAACGTTTTGGAAAAGTACTGAAAATTGTCACATTTACAAAAAATAATTCATTCCAAGTAAGTGAGATGTTTCATTTTCTTATGCATAGACTCGTGTTTTTACACTTTTAAATTTTTAGTTCAGTTTTTTTTATTTTTAATTTTTTCATTTAATTTTTATTATATTTTTAGTTTTTTAGTTCTATTTTTAATTTTAACATTTCGGTTTTTGCTGTTTTTATGTTATATATTATTTGTTTTTAATTTAGGCCCTCTTTATTTTATTTATTACATTTTGTTGTTTTTATATTTTTATAATTTTATTTTGTTTTGTTTCTTTTTTTAATATGTTTTTTTTTAATCACTTATTTTTATTATTCTACTTCAGTTTTGATTTATAGAATTTTCAAAAGAAATAAACGCTTTCCTGAATCAAATCAAAGCTTGTTCGAATAAAATTAACGCTTCTTCAAAACCATTTAGCGCTTTTCAAAGCAAGTTACCAATTTGTCAAATACACTGTTTTGACAAATTGGTAATCTACAATATTTTGAAAAGTCGTTAAGTGAGTCGCACAAATGCCAATGCGACTAAGTCCATTATTGAAAATGTTCATTTTTGGAAAACTTTAATTAAAAAAAAATAATATTCCCCTCTATCGATTTAATGATTTACCCATTGGCTGCTAGAGTAGAGAACACAATGCAGCTAATGAATTTTTTACATAGCTTTTTACACATTAAACCAAGCGATCGTTAGACCACGCATAATACCACACATTAGACAACGCATTAGACTAACCATGGAACCATGCATCACACCAGCCAGTAGACCACGTATCATTGCAGCTTAATAGGTGATCTAATGCGTGGTCTAATAATTGGTCTGATATGCGGTCAAGTGCGTGGTCAAACGCGGCTGGTTGGTTTAACGCTTAACAAGTCCTTAACAGATTAAGGCCCGTTTTCTTAATGTCTGATTAATGCTAACCGGGAGTTTAATTTGTCGAATCGATAAACTAAAACGGCTAATAGGAATTAGCTAGATTTTCTTACGTTTATAAATTCAAATGGGTTAATTAATCAATTATTAACTCATTTAAATATACAAACGTTAAAAATTCTACCTAACGAATTCGTATCAGCCGTTTTAATTAATCGATTCGATAAATTAAACTCCCGGTTAGCGTTAACCAGACAATGAGAAAACGGGCCTAAGTGCCGATTTATCAATGTCCGGTTAGCGTTTATCCTATCGATAACGCTAACCGCCACCTATCCTTCGTTTAAAATTTATCGAAACAATGAACCCAAACAGCTGATTACGACTGCTGAGATGTTGACAGCTACTTTTGCACATTCAAATAAGAACAATAAAACTGGCTATAAAGAGTTCTGGAAATTCATTCCTTGGAAGAGGATTGCCTCAGATGGATGCTGAGAGACGGTACAGACATAAACAGAATGATACAGATGGCGAAATGACGCCAAAAAATCAGCCGAATTTTCTACGGCGTTTGTCAAACTTTAAGCATGCGTTTCTTAAATTTTGAGCGCTAGCGGACATTGAGAATTTGACCCTAAATGAAAATTATTCTCTGGTTAAAAAAAAACTAAGTTTAAAAATTTTCAGCAAAATGAATTTAATCACATTGGCTTCAAGCGGCTCTAATGGTCTCGAAATAACCTTATTTGATTTGAACAAGCGTTATTTTTGACTAGAAATGCTATATTTTTTATTAATTATTAAATTATTTAAATTTTAGCCTTCTCAATTAAAATAATATTTTCGGGCCATTTCAAATTAAAAAAAAATGATGCATGTTGTCTTCTTCCCATCTAAAAATAATCTGTAAATATTTAACTCTCTTCTTTTCCATTCCATCGCACATAACAGGCTCTCATACAATATCCCGACTCACAGACGCACAACACGCCAAAGCAATTCTGGACGGTCAGAATATCTACAATGGTTGTTGTACGTTGCGAATTGACAACAGTAAATTGACAGCGCTAAATGTCAAATATAATAATGACAAATCAGCGGATTTCACAAATCCGTCATTGCCACCGGGCGAACCAGGTGCTGACATTTATACCGGGTGCTGGAGGACTGGTGAATACAAATGATCTGTTGCTGATAGCGGCGCGACAGCGACCAACATTGACAGGTGATAGGCTAGGTAACCCTTTTTATTTTCGTTTTTATTATTTACTTTTAGGTTTGGTAAGTTTGTAATTATTAATTTGATTTGAGTTTAAGTTGGTCTTTGGTGGTTATATTGAAGCGGCACGTAAATTAGTTCGCGTTTGCATTTAAGATTGCATTTTGGATTACGTCTTTGCTATTTTTCAGCAAAGACGCAATTGTGCCTATTTGACGTAGGATCAGCTGATAAACAATTTTAAGGACAAGCTTGTTGCCATGAAGATTCAGTCATTGTAGTGGTTTGTCGGCTTTCCTATACAATTAGGTACATTTTTTTTACATTTTTCATCGATGTACTCAGCGGGGACTTCGAGTTTGGTTAATTATCTTCTAAAGAAGACAGTTGTGGTGGCTCGCTGAGTAGAGAATGGATCTCTTATTCGACCGGTGGCGGCTCACGTTGTGCTACGAGCAAAATGTTTTTTTAGGGCCACTTGCTCCGATTAAAATTTAACAGCACTCTTGAAAAAAAAAAATTTCGCGACCCCAGATTTTCGGTTCCATTTGGGGTCGCTATCCATAGTTTGGGAACCCTTACTTTATCATATACCCTACATAACTGATGATACATGATGCTAGCATACACATCTTAGCCATTTAATGCCGTAGCCATACGATAAGTTTGGAAAGGCTGCGGCTTATTTTTGCGTCCCGCTTCACAGTGGAAGACAACAAAATAACCGTGGCTACGGCGAGATTCGAACGCACCAACCGGTAGGAAGAAACGTCGGACTGATGAGGCGGAGTGTTTCTACCTGCCGGTTCGTAGGTTCGAATAGCACTAAGCGACCGGCTTTCCACTACTCCTACTACATACTCAGATGACATAATAACCTCAAAAATTGTTTCTCAGCCGATCATGTGTGACAATTGTGTTTGCTGGAAAATAGCAATGACACAACCGGCGCACGCAAGCCAATATTAGGTGCGCTTTTTTCGTACAGAGCAGAGCAGAGCAGGTTAAGTGACGAAAAAAACCATCCAGAGCAATTTAACGGAGTAAGCTTTTGTCTTTGCTGGGAGTCTGTCTTGGTTTAGTTAGAATTCAAATGTCAACTAGAATTTCAAGAGAAAACTTAAATCGTTAGTACATACCTATATACTACACAATCGGACAAATTTCCTTTAGGCAGCGAAATTATTTTGTATGTTTACTATTCCAAATAATTACGCAAAACGGACATTTTATTTAATTTAGAGGAAATGAACTTTATGTGCTTCCAAACTGTAAACTATCCAAAAACTTACACCTCCTGCGCCGCCTACATTTCAAATGTGGAACTATTTAACAGAGTAGAAATCCTGCACTAACGTTCTATCGAGAGCAACTCAGATCAAATTGTTAGTGTAATTGTGTGGTCTTAACCTTCTCTGCTCTATATGGATCTTGAAAAAAACGCGCCTATTCGTTCGTTCGTTCTTATTCACCCCTCCTAAAAAATTGTTTACAGTTTAGTTTGATCATCTTATTATCTTATTACTCGTATCACGCTTTCGTTAATTTGAATTTGGAAAATCGTTAATTTCATTCAAAAGACCATTAATTTGATTCGTTAATTTCATTTGGAAAGTCAATATAATTGATTCAGAAAACCGCGATGTATTCTACAACTATGATGTATTGTACAACTTTGCTTCCGCCGTTTTCCGACAGACGGCTGCATCGCTGAGCGCTGGTCAAAATACGTAGTTCAAAAATATCACAAAGTGAGTTCGGACGTCAGGGACGTATCGACATCCCTGCATTAGTAAAAGTTGTTCGCATTTTTAATAAGATTCGCGATTCAAAATGTCTGTTTTCGAGCCAAGTTCTCGTCATTTGCGGAAAGTTTTGATCTTCTGCTTCCATTTGAAAAAAAAACTGCAGCTGAGGCTCATCGAATGCTCTCAGACACTTACGGTGAGGTTGCTCTGAGTGACAGAACATGTCGTGAATGGTTTCAACGTTTCAAAAGTGGCGATTTCCATGTCGAGGACAAACATGGTGGTGGGAGAGAAACAATTTTCAAAGACGACGAATTGGAATCACTGCTCGATGAAGATTCATGCCAAACGCAAGAAGAATTAGCTGAATCACTGGGAGTAACTCAGCCAGCCATCTCGAAACGCCTCAAGGACATGGGCATGATTCAGAAACAAGGAAATTGGGTTCCGTACGAGCTAAAACCGAGAGATATTGAACGGCGATTATTTGCATGCGAACAACTGCTTCAAAGGCAGAATCGGAAGGGATTTCTACATCGCATCATAACCGGCGACGAAAAATGGGTCCGTTACGATAATCCCAAGCGCAGAAAGTCATGGGGAATGCCCGGACATGCCTCAACGTCGACGGCAAAACCGAATATTCACGGCGCCAAGGTTATGCTTTGCATTTGGTGGGACCAGTTCGGTGTGATATACTACGAGCTACTGAAACCGAATGAAACTATCACAGGAGATCGGCACCGAACGCAATTGATGCGTTTAAGTCAAGCATTAAAGGAAAAACGACCACAGTACCAACAGAGACACGACAAAGTCATCCTCCAGCATGACAATGCTCGGTCACACGTCGCAAAAGTGGTCAAGACATACTTTTAAACCCTGAAATGGAAAATCTTGCCCCACCCGCCGTACTCCCGAGACATCGCTTCTTCCGACTACCATCTGTTTCGTTCCATGGGGCACGGCCTGGCTGATCACAATTTTCGTTCGTACGAGGAAGTCGAAAAATGGATACAATCATGGATCACGTCGAAAGACGCCTCCTTTTTCCGAGATGGAATCCGAAACGAAAATTGCTGGAGAGATGGGCGAAAGTTGTCGCTAGCGATGGACAGTACTTTGAATAATACATCTGTAACTACTTTTTGACAATTAAGGTTTTAATTCCAGGAAAAAACGGCGGAAGCACAGTTGTACACCCAATATATGTACATATAGTGTCTAGGGTTCTATTCTGGTTTTGTTGTTGGCATTTTGTCTTTGTCTTTTATAGTACTATAGCTCATATGTGTAGCATAAATGAAGCAAACAACAGAAACCGGTCGCTTATTTGCATTCAAAATTCATAATTATTTCGAGAATAATATTCACATTTCCATCTCCTTGTTACTACGAGTATCTTTTCGTTACAGTCAACGGTCTTGGTGCTCCCAGTGTACTACCGCCATTCGCACTTGGCATTGGTGCGCCCCTAACCGGAGCCTATAATAGTGGTATACCTAGTCTGGGAGCTTTTGCCCTGGCCAATACAGGTGCTCTAGGAGCAGCAACGCCCGCCTTGCGAGGACTATCAAACGTTCTGTTGGTGTCGAATCTGAATGAAGAGGTAAATATACTGCTTGAATTTTTTAAATTGAATTTATGTTTGATGTTTTTCTTTTGATTTCATTTCGACATAACACATTTGCGTACTTATCCCCCTCTTTCCGAATATATAGTTCATTCACTCACTGGCAGTTAAGTTATGTTTCTGGTAACATAATAAAATTGCGAAATGAATACCAATAAAATAAAATTTCCATTTCCTGATTTTTTTAAAGAATTTTCTTATTTCTTATGTTCTTAAATTAGCACTATTTGAATTCAAATAGATTTGTATCAAAACGATATGAAAAGGAAAAAATTAAATACTTTTTGTTTATCCTGTTTTCAAATTATTTATAATTTGATTTTTCACTTTCTACGGCGGACTGGAAATGTTTAAAGAAATTTTTTATTGTG
Source organism: Chloromyia formosa (assembly GCA_964017055.1). Classification (NCBI taxonomy): domain Eukaryota; kingdom Metazoa; phylum Arthropoda; class Insecta; order Diptera; family Stratiomyidae; genus Chloromyia; species Chloromyia formosa. The sequence goes on along the minus strand of OZ024813.1, from coordinate 28,401,061 downwards.
TTTATTTTTGTGGAGTGTTTTAATAATTATTTACTTATCTATTTATTTATTTTTTATTACTCGTTCCTTCTAATAATATTTAATTGAAATCTCCGACCCTTTTTTGGTGCAATTAAATTTGACACAAATTCTTTTCCCATAAAAACAAATTAAAACACCACACTTCTCTGAATAAATCTCGTTTTCTAAATTACAAAAAGGTAAAATTCAATTATTTTTATTTTTTTCCAATAAAATTTTCTGATGGATATTTTCCAACTTATTATATTTCACTCATATTTAAGTATAATTGGTTTAACAATGTTTGTTTCTTTTTTATTTATTAAATATCCAAAATTATTATGAGAAATATTTATACTCTAGATGAAATCTGAGAGTATTATAAGTTTGCCACAAAGTTTGTAACGCTAAGAAATAAGGCTCGCAGAAAAAAATGAATGATACAGAAGTTCATATTATCACTCGAATATCTCAAAACCGGATGTCCGTCTGTCCGTCTGTCCGTCTGTCCGTCTGTCCGTCCGTCCGTCCGTGACCTCTCTAGCTCGAGAACGCGTTGAGCTATGAAGTTCAAATTTTGCACACGTTATTTTTGACAAAAAATGAAGGCTAAGTTCGTGAACGGGCTAAATCGCTCCACCCCTTCTAACCCCTCCCATACAAAATGACAAATTTTTGAAAATTTACAATAATCAGATTTTCTCAGAAACTATAAAACATATTGCTTTGAAATTTTTAATATATCACTTTTATGATAATTGTAACCTATGTTATAAAACTTATTGTAATCCTCAACCTCCTTCTACCCCCTCCCATACAAACTGCACTATTTCATGAAATACGTTAAGCCAATTTACTCAGTACGTATTCAATTTATCGGGCTGAAATTTTGTACTTAACACTTAATTAACAATATCAGTTAGATTCAAAAAAAGTAATCGATTACCCTTACTCCGTCTACCCCCTCCCATACAAAATGACACATTTTTGATAATTTACAATAATCAGATTTTCTCAGAAACTATAAAACATATTGCTTTGAAATTTTGAATATATCACTTTTATGATAATTGTAACCTACATTATAAAATTTATTGTAATCCTCACCCTCCTTCTACCCCCTCCCATACAAACTGCACTATTTCATGAAATACGTTAAGCCTATTTACTCAGTACGTATACAATTTATCGGGCTGAAATTTTGTACTTAACACTTAATTAACAATATCAGTTAGATTCAAAAACCAGGTTCAAATTCATCTAGAGTATTGCATGATTGGGGTTTACCCCAATCGTAGTTCTTTTATGTTTTCTTTTGTATCTTATTTTTCCGTAAATATGTTATTAGTGTCTCCTACTTATTTCAACTGTGAAATGAAATAATTTTACTATTTTATATTTCATATGTTCTCTCCTTCCGTATTTCTCTCTCCATTTTACATGCTTCGGCAGTTTGAATTTGTTTATATTAAACATACATACGTATACATTTCACATATACATATATATTTATACAATATTTTCGTCTGTTTTTGTGTTGTTTGCTCTCAACTTCTTTTTTTTTTTCATTGTTGTTGTTTTCCGATGTGTATCTCTCTCCATTTCCAAGTACATCTGTCATGCGCAATAAATAATCAAATGCAATAAAACTGCGCTTTTCCTATTGTTATGTTTTTCGCAATTGCAAAATTAATAATTTCAATGAATTTGAGAAATCCATTGAATGGGGAAATAACATTTCACTCACCTTTGAGCACTCTTATGTTTTAGCATTACCTATTTCTCTCAACTAATTTACGGTAGGGTTTAATAACGTCAAGTGCTATATTGTCAATTGACATTATTTCACTTTTGAAAATCTCTAGCTTCCTGAATGGCTGTTGCACGCAGAGCAATCGAAGCGGACGTTTATGTTTGTGCGATACTGAGGGTTGTGATGCCTTAAGTGCGGAGTGTGCATAGCTTATACAAAAGACTGCTGCACCCAGAGTGAGCGTTCATGTTTGTGCGATACGATACGCACACACAAGAGACTATTGTAAATCAACAGTCTTTGGTGTGGGTTCTGCTCGGTCTGCGCTTTAGGGATCACAACCCTATCCCTTAAGCGCGGAGAAAGCGGAGCCCAGACAAGAGACTGTCGATTTAAAATACAATACTCTTGCGTGGGCTCCTCTTGGTCTACGCTTAAGGGATAGGGTTGTAATCCCTTAAGCGTGGAGCGAGCGGAGCCCACACCAGAGACTATTGATTTACAATAGTCTCTTGTGTATGCGTGTCCTTCGAAGATTTACTATGAATACATATAGTCCGGAATAGTCTTTTTTATGAATATTTATAGTGCGCAATAGCCTGTTTTGTGGGCTTCGGTCGATGCGCTCACTCCGCACTTGTGAGATCAGAAGCCTCAGCTTTGCACAAACTTGAACGGTCGCTGTGTTCACTCCGCGCTTAAGGAATCACAGCCCTCAGCATTGTACAAACATAAACGCTCGCTCTGACTGCAATAATCTCTTGCGGGAGCTCCGCGCTTAAGGAATCACAACTCTCCATATCGCTCGAACATGATCCCTTGCTTCGTTCATTCTGAGTGCAACAACCATGCTAGAAAATCCTACTTTTTAACCATTACTGCTCTACGAACTGATTTCATAAATTGACATATTGCACTATGGCAGTTCACATTATTTCATTTTCGAAAACAAAATAATGTCAATTGACTTTATTTCACTTTTAAGTGGAAGTAACGTCAATTGACAGCATGGCACTTGACGTTATTACACCCCACCCTAATTTTTCTTAATTTTCCCTTTCTACGTTCAAAAATTAAAATAAATTCAGGGGGTGATTAGTAGTTGTTCAGGGGTAGACCAGGAGAGCTGGCTAAAGTTGAGTATGCAACGGGTCTAGTAGGCAAACTAGACAACAAAATGAAGATTTTTTCAAGTTTCGGAAAAAATTTCCAATGTTTGTGGCGCTATTTCTCTGAAAAACTTTGACTTGCGAAGCTGATATCAGATTTTCGAAAATTGTATAAACTTTGATAAAGATATGCCATCATCCTCGTGGCGCAGCAGGCCGACGTCGGGCTCTGGCCGCCTGGATCGTTGTCCTCCAATTATCTCGGTCACGTGACCGCGTCCTCTAATCTTGGAAGCCCAGTAGTTGCTCCGCGTCAGCATATACAGTGCTCCCCCAACGAGCTCTCGATCCTCCTCCATCGACTTGTCGTCCGTTCATTTGTTGCACATACCCTGCCCATTGAAGACGTTGTAGTCTGAGGATTTATGAAACTTCCAGCTCATCGTAGAATTCATACAACTCATGGTTGTACCGGATGCGCGATCCATCTCGGTCGTAAACTGCTCCGAAAATTCGCCGAAGGACTTTCCGTTCGAATGTGTCTAGCATGTTTTCAGAGGCTTGGGTTAGGGTCCAGATTTTGGAGCCATTGCATAGCACTGGTCGAATGATGGTTTTTTTATACGCGGAGCTTCGTGTTTCTGCGCACATGCATTGATTTCATTATGGGGAGGACCGAAAAGAAAGTCTTATTTGCTAGCTGTATCCGTCGCTTGATTTGACAGATATGTGAAATCGTCTGCGAAATCAATGCTGAAGTTCCTTGACCTTCGATTGTGCTGGCGTCCTGGTTCTTGATTGCATCATTACGATTGTATTTGTTTTGTCCTCGTTGATGCGTAGTTCAACTTCTTTGGCAGTGGTAGCAAGAGTGTGCAGAAGTTCTTCTACGTCGGTCAATTTTCGGGACAATTGTATCGACTTGATGAATAGCGTTTCGCTGGTGTCCCTATCCCTTACCCGAATGGCGTATTCAAGTGCTAGGTTCAAGAGCGTCGGCGTCAGTCCATCGCCTTGCTTGAAACTAGTACGTGTTTCAAAAGGATCTGTCAACTTGTTCTGGATCCTCACATATGATACGGGGACGTTAGATGTCAGATTCAGAAGCTCTTAAAAATAGGACGCCCATAGATTATTGATGCTATTGGTGTCGCTGATGATGTTTCCATCCTTGTCCTTACAGAGGCTAGTCCTGGGTTGATAGCCGTTCTTAAATGTATTTACGAGTCGATACGCTTGTCTGGTGTTTGTATTAGCCAGGGGTTTATTAATGTTTAACAACTGCTCATCAAAGTATTGTATTTTCGTTTCTTACGTCTAATTATTATATCCGATATTCGCCATAGCTCGTCTTATTTTTTTTAGCTAGCTCTAGTTGCGCATTGCACATGTTATCTGTAGGCTTCGGTCATTGCATCGATTGATCTTCAGCATTTTTTGTCAAACCACCCGTTACGCGCTCGACGGGCTTTGTATCCCACGACCTTCTCTGCGACTTCCTTGATGGTACCTTTAAGTTTGGTTTGCCGCTTTTGAAAATTGCGTGCGAATTCTTATCGTCTATCTCGATGCCAATCCAATTGATTTTCTGAACTGCAGTGATTCTCTGTTTGTATTTCTCGACCTGTTGAAGGAGGGCCTTCACTTCCCCTGGTTTGTTCATGGAGCGTATATTTCGGAATCTGAAAGAACAATCCGTTAAACGTTTGCGTGGTCGGCGTTGATGATACGTCCGATCTAAGGCTTTAAAAACATGGGTTATCGGCTCATCACTAAACCCTATCCTATCAGGTGATTCATAACGTGATGTGTGAATTCTGACACATCTATGTTGCAGGGCTGACTACGTAATTCATTCCACCGTAGTGGTCTGAGATGCTTAGGTGTCACTCAGCCGATCAGGCTACAGATATCCTTCCCTCCTGCTGCAACCATGGCTTGGGACAGGCTTCGGAGGAGCTTAATAAAATCCTTAGAAGGAAAATATCGGCCAATTGTAAGGCGCTCAATGTGGGACAAGTAACATATGCGTTGATTTTTTGTATTTTCACTTCTGACAACATTCATTGGTTTGAGATAGTTTGGCAATTAAATCAGGCGCCCAAAATGGGGCGATTATCGCATATCCTTTTTTTTCAACTTTCTATATCAAATCGGGGCGACCGGTAGCGCAGTGTGTTGAGGCATCAGTCTCATGTTTGACTACCGGCGTTTGGGGTTCGAGTCCCGTCCACGACGACGTTCGTGGCCATGGATGTGCATGCTGGCAACTGCATTCTCCAAAACTCCACAGACGTCGTTCTTTTTTGGCATTATTAACCGCAAGGGTAGTAGTCCGGATCGCGCAACGGTTAGCACGTTCGCCTTCAACGCACTGGGCCCCGGTTCGATTCCGGGGATTTACGTGTCGGACTATGAGCCCACTCAGCTGTTAAATGAGTACCCATTATGGGGTAACTAACTCGTTTGAGCGTGTTGCTGATCACATACCTCTGCACAAAAAACCGTCACGATCTAGAAAATGAGATGATGCTAACTCATCTCGAGACCGTGGTTCAAATTGGACTGTTGCGCCAGTTATTTATTTTTTATTTTATTTAACCGCAAGGGTAAAACTGTACGGGTAAGCACGATCAACGACCATATCCACACACTAGGCGTTGTTTCGTTCAGTTTTTCTGAAATCGTGGCGTTATCATCATCATTTGATCTGCTAAAATCACTTGCGGTTAATCGAGGACAGAGTCGATACTGACAAAACCCGTCCTTTTCAACTGCGTCGTCACACACACGAGCCGACTTGAACGAACACGTTTGAAAATGGACGGCTAAAATCAAGTTGCAGCAGGCATTTTTGAGCACCGGCAAGAAGGACGGTTTTTTGGCCACACACCGACCGTTTTACTCGTACAGTTTTCCCCGTGTGGTTAAAACTGCCAAAAAAGAACGACATCTGTGGCTACCTTAATAGTCTCATATAAAAAGTAAATGAATATGGACGGGCAAATAGTCCTATGCATGCTGGTCATTTGTTCGTTTGTGCGTTTATCCGTTCACTTCCCGTATTCTGATCTTAACCAAATTTGGTATGTAGTTGCCTTGTGTCCGCCGAATCAAAAATCGGGGACCGCAATTTTGATCATTGACAGAACTAACGGTTGATTCTGTTTTGTTTAAAATGAAGTTACTCGCCTACGTCTTTTAAACGATTTTTCCTCCAGGCATTTCCCGTGGTCAGATTTCAAGCAAATTTTGTTCGTAGTTTCCTTGGGTTATAAGCTCCACACGGTGATATTTGGTCCTCCTGCATGTGTGCGTCAGGGAAAAAGGACTCTCTTTATCATGAACAGATAATATCAATATACGGAAACCAAACCTGGTTGAAATGGGTATCTCCTGATTCGGGTGATGAGATCAATGCAGTCGAGTACTATTGAATGCATTTTGAGTCCTTTGGTCAGGACTAATACCGTTTTGAGTCCTTTTGTGTTGAAAAAAGGACATTATTGTCTATGAAGCGATGACTTGGCAAGATGGGTATCATATGGCTGGGGATGCTGAGGCGAATGCACTAGATTACTGCTGAAGGCATTTTGAGTCCTTTGGTGTGCAGAAAGGATATTTTTGGCAATGACGTGATATCTAAGCAAGATGGGTATCATATGACTGGGGATGTTGAAGCAAATTTGCTTGACTACTGTTGAAGGCATTTGTAGTCTCATTTGGTGCAGAAAAATGGAGATTTCTGGCAATGAAGTGATATCTTGGTAAGATGGATATCATATGACTGGGGGTGTTGAAGCGAATGTACTTGACTACTGCTAAATGTATTTTGAATTCTTTGGTGTGCAGGAAAGGAAATTCTCTGCAATGACGTGATATGTAGGTAAAGTGGGCATCATATGACTGAGGGTGTTGAGGACAATGCACTAGACTACTAATGATAGCGTTTCGAGTCCTTTCGTGTGCGGGCAAGGTTCGTATCGTATGACCGGGGGTGTTGAGGCGAATGAACTAGACTACTCTTGATGGAATTGTGAGTTCATGGAAGAGAAAATGAGTACATTCTGATTGCTCCTATCTCCTGAATCGGGGCGATAAGGACAACATTTTTCAAAGCACATCATAGACAACTTAAAAGTAAATGGATTAAAACTAAAATGTTCATGGGACGGGCCTAAAGTGCCGATGAGCATCATCGCTCTTTTTGTGTCAGTGGCTACGTGGAAGATCAAACCTCAATTTATCTGGATGTAGCATCGTAGAGCGATGACCGAGAGCACCCGGCTACCGAGCGCTTTAAAGAAAATTTGAAACTTTTATATTTTGGTTAAGAAGCTTAGCAGTTGGGCTCTAACGAGCTCGGCAATCAGCGTCATCTAAAAATACAACTGATACCGAAAATACGAGGGCAACAGCCTTCCCAATTTCTCTCATAATTATTCTATTTTATTACAGAATAAATAATGATTTTAGTTAGTTAGTATTTTAGTTATTTATATAATTAATTGCGCTGGTATTTCGTGTGCTATGCTGTTGCAATAAACGGTTATCTTCTAAGCTCTGATAATAATATAAGAAAACTGAGAAAAAGTAATATAAGACATATTAGCATCCAGAAAAAATTAATAAATACACGTTTTTAAGACATTTCATTTGATTTATGAATAATGAGTTCAAAACTTAGATATATTTTTCATTTGTAACATTTTTATATATTTTGAAATAAATATATTGTACAATTACTGAATCAATTTAAACTACAATATTCACTACACGTCCCCCCTCTTTCACTTCCTCCTAATTTGTATAAATACAAAAAAAAAACCTTTTTTTTACAAAACTTTCTTTAAAATAAAAACAAAAATAGAAAAAAAAACTGAATAAAAAATACAATTCTGCTAACTGATCTTCTATATTTCTCTTTTCTGTAGATGGTCACGCCTGATGCTCTATTTACCCTCTTTGGTACGTCTGCACATTTTTAATTACCTATTTAATTAATTTCATTTAATTTTTACAAAATACTCTGTTTATTATCTACTCGTGTGTGTTTTTTTTATTTATTTATTTATTAAAAATATTTTTGTTATTTAACTTTTTATTAATTTTGATTATATTTATTAATTTATTCTTATTTAATTAATTTTCGATGCATACGTATTACATAAATGTGAACTGAACTTTTATGCTCTTCGACGGATAGCTCATCATGTTCTTCTTCGATATTTAATTTTTTTAAGTGCCTACTATCTATTATCGTTGCTGTGTATGCTCGTTTTTTTGTCTTAATTGTAAATGTGTGTTGTTTTTTTACCTCTTTTTGTATGTTTTTTATTATATTTCAGGATATTCAGTTGTATAAGTCTTGTTTTTTCTGTCTGGAATGTGCTTTTCATCATCTGAGTGTGTTCTCATCAACTATCTCTTTGTTCACCATTGCAGTCTATGATCTGGTGTGCTTGATATTTTGTGTGTGCTGAAACAAATTTTGAAAACGAAGTGATGTTTGTAGAACTTCAAGTTGGCTCTGTGGATTAATTACCCAGGAACTCAGAAAATTTTGTGAACAATTGCCCGAAATTTGGTAAAAAATGTCTCCAATTTGGGACAATAGTTCCATATAAACCATCGCCCCAAACCCTTTTTTATCATGAAAATTCACCTCAAATGTCGTCACTGCCTAAAGCGGAAATCCTGTCTGAGTTTTTCCAGAATAGATTTTCGTGGGTTCGTACTACTTGAAGCGGAAATCCACTATGTATGCTAGTCTTGTTTAAATTTTAAATCCCCCAAAGTTACGTCATTGTCGTTTAACGGTACTTGGTGTGGTTAATTTGAATGTCAACGTTAGTCATAACCGTCTGAGTCTCGCTTGACAATAACCACAATCACTTGGCATCCTCTTCGATGCAGAGGTCCCCTACCAGCATCTTTGCATCTTGAACAGAACCTGTGTCTTCTATCGATGTGCAAAACACTTTTATCGTGGCATTCCTGGTCACCATCATTGTAGCGCTACAGCCCGACGTCGGTCTTGGGTCACCTGAACACTATCACTGAGCCAGCCCCTGAATAGGGTTCAGCGCTGGACCGAAAACCCGCCATCGTAAAAAACACTCCATATCAAGAAATCTCGAAAAAAAAACCTCCGCATTCCTGATGCTCAAGAAGAATTTATTGCCAGCCATTTTGAGATCTTTAAATTACGCAGCATTCGATGAGAAGACAAAAGGTAAGGCCATTCGGCTGTATTTCTTCTGCCTTGCAAATCGCCCAGTTGTGCTCGTGTTTTGTAATCGTAGGCTTTGCAGTCGCTTTCTCCAGTCTACGTCTACTTTAGGTAAATTAATGAGAACCCTCTGCGGCTCTGCGAACTATCCCCCAAATGAACTTTTCCCTCAAAAACAAATGAAAAAAAAATCCCTGCAAAAATGCTGAACGGGATTGGAGTGATTCGCCAATTTGGGGTGATAATTCGCAGGTTTTGGGGGAAAGTTCCACATGAACAATGACCCCAAAATGCATATATTTGGCTGATGAACAATCCCCCAAACTTGAAAATTTGGGGATTGTTAATTTTTTTTTTGAATAATTTTTTTCACCCGCAGGAACCTGAAACCATCGCTACGCTCGCTCCGAACGTTTTTCAGTGTGGAATTATTGCTATGATGTTTGTACTGCCTAAAGCGGATATCCACTCAAGTATATTTCCGCTTTAGGCAGTACGAGCCTACATTCTTCGGTATGAAGCTATTGTTGTGATGATAGGTTTGTACTTCCTAAAGCCCTCGGTAGCCATGTTCGTTCGGTCATCGCTCTACGATATAGAGAATAGAGGTTCTATCCTCGGCGCGAAGAAAAACTGCCTGTGGGTACTAATAGAACTTCCACTGCATAGAAATGCTATATATGTATGTTGACACGCAAGGGGGGCAAAAACTCCTCTTCCATAGTCCTCCGCGTGGGCGCCCCCTGGAACGGCAGTGGTCACAGACCATTGCCAACCAACGTCAAGCCGCCTGTGATGGCGGTGCGATGATTTGGTTGAGGTACCCCTGTGGTGTGGGGTGTGAAAAAAAATACCACGGCCTTTCCCTTTGAGGGCCTGTCGTTAAAACCGACAATCAAAGGACAGGATGTGTATGCCAGCAACTTGCACTATCCGAAATCTTTATATGCTAACGAAACGTCAACTATGCCTCGGATAAGGACTGACTCAACGGTTACGACTTTTAGCTATCGTACAATGACAAAGATTGGATTCTGGAATGTGCGTACTCTCCTGGACAATGGATCAGAAGGTCCCCAGAACGCACGATTTCTTCAATTAGAGAGTGAATTTCTGAGGTACAAATTAAATATCTTAGGAGTTAGTGAGATAAGATGGTGGAACAGCGGAGAATTCATCTCTCCAACGGGCAGCACTGTAATGTTGTACTCCGGTAAAGCTACCGGTAGTCGTCGTGAGTCAGGTGTGGGGCTCCTTTTAACCAGAGCCGCGCGAAACTGTCTCTTATCCTGGGAACCGGTCTCTGACAGGGTCTTGACCGCCAGGTTCCGGACCAAAATGAGGAACATCTCAATAATACAATGTTATGCCCCTACTGAACCCGACAATGTCTTGGCAAAAGACTCCTTCTACGAAGAACTAAACGCCGTTCAGAGCAGAACACCTAAAGGTGACATTATAATGGTTATGGGTGATTTGAATGCGAAAGTTGGCGCTGATAACAATGGGCTCAGACATGTGATGGGGAGACACGGTCTTGGTGATCGTAATGACAACGGTGAAAGATTTGTAGAGTTCTGCAACTTTCACAGTCTCTTCATCGGTGGTACTATGTTTGAGCATAAGGACCACCACAAAATCAGTTGGTCCTCTGTTGATCGGCGCAGAACACAAAATCAGATCGACCATTTTGCCATTAGTAAAAGATTCAAGAGTTGCCTCCTGGACGTGCGAAACAAGAAGGGTGCCGATATTGGGATGGGAAGAGACCATTATCTTATGATCGCTAATGTTCGATTGCGGATTGCAGCCGTGCGCCGCCCCAGCGACGAAAGATCCAGGCCCCGCAAATTCAACACCGCTCGACTAAAAAATCCAGCTGTCTTACAACAATATAATGACCATCTTGCGCAAAAAGCGGCTGAGATAACTAGTCACCCAGATAGTGACATAAACGAAAACTGGGATGCCATAAAAAATGCGTACATTGATAGCGCAAATACCATCCTTGGCCCAAACCCGGATTGCCGGAATAAGCCCTGGATGTCCGACGCTTCATGGCAGCGGATTGTTGAAAGAAAGGAGCTGAAAGTTCATTTGGCTGCAGCATCAGACGACAATCGAAGCAGCATCGAACTCCTTTACCGTCAGAAAGCTCGAGAAGTTCAGCGTAGTGTGCGACGCGATAAAAGAGTTTATGCCAATTCTCTTTTAGCGTCAGCAGAAGAAGCCGCTAGAAGTAACAACTTAAACGCCGTATACGGTTTCATCAAGGAGTTTACAGGTGGTCGTAACTCCTGCCAACATCCGGTGAAAGATAGTGATGGAAAGCTACTTATCTTGGAAGAAGATCAAATGAGACGATGGAAAGAACACTTCGCCGCGGTCTTGAACCGTGTAACCTCTGGTGAAGTTCCCCCTCATATAGATAATTTAGCTAACCATCAAAATGTGCGTATACGGTCCACTGCCCCGACTAAAGAGGAAATAGTCACTGCAATTATTGCACTAAAACGAGGAAAGGCCGCCGGACTTGACGGCATCCCTGCCGAACTTTATCAAGCAGCGCCAAGCGTAACTGCCGATTTGCTGCACCCACTTGTTGATAAAGCGTGGAATACAGAGACCTTTCCCACTGAGTGGAAGGAAGGTTTGATCATCAAACTTCCAAAGAAGGGTAGCCTCACAGACTGTAATAATTGGAGAGGCATTTGTGTGCTTCCTGCCGTTGCCAAGATAATAGCTAAAATCGTCCTGGAAAGACTAAAGGCCCACTTAGAAAGCACAATTGATGAAGAGCAGGCTGGCTTTTGATCCGGATTCTCCTGTGTCGATCACATTAACACCTTGCGAATCATCATCGAGCAATGCGCTGAATACGATTCTCCGCTTCACTTGCTTTTCATCGATTTCGAAAAGGCTTTCGATAGTGTGAACCGGGATTCTATATGGGCGGCCTTGCGCAGGAGAGGCATCCCTGAGAAGCTTGTGGCTATTATTAAGGCAACCTATGACGGCGCGAAATGTCGCGTTCTGCATAAAGGTAAGGTGTCGGGGGACTTTGAGATTCGCAGTGGAGTTCGGCAGGGGTGCATCCTCTCACCGATCCTATTCCTCATTGTGATCGGCGATGTGTTGCATGCATCCCTATCCGGACTCGACAGAGGAATTCAATGGACTTTGACATCTTATCTACAACATCTTGACTACGCTGACGACATATGCCTACTCTCCCACAAAATCATGGATCTGTCCGCAATGGCGTTAGATCTCGAGAGGGAGGCAAGCAAGGTTGGGCTAAAGATTAATACCAACAAGACCAAGGTTCTTAGACCGCCGTTGCGAAAAAGAAATCCGACACCTGTTGCCATCAATATTAATGGGCAGCCTGTGGAGAAGGTGGACAACTTCGTCTACCTGGGTAGCATTGTTGCCGAAAATGGTGGTACGGAGCAGGACATCGCTCGTCGTATCAACCAGGCTAAACGCGCATACGGCATGCTGTCCAAAATCTGGCAGGGCAGTTATCTCAGCATTAAAACCAAGCTGGGCCTGTTTCGCTCCCTGGTACTATCAGTGCTTTTGTATGGGAGCAGTACATGGAAAGTTTCCGTAGTAGTTACCAGAAAGCTGCAAGTTTTCGTCAACTCATGTCTTCGTCGAATTTTAAGATTTTTCTGGCCCGAAACAATATCAAATGAAGAGCTAAGTCGGCGTACGGGTCAGATGCCAACGAATTGATACGCAGGCGAAAATGGCAGTGGATAGGTCACACATTGCGGAAGAGTGATAACTGCATTGCTATGCATGCCATGAAATGGAACCCCATTTCTAACCAAGGCCGACCAAGAGGGGGTCCTCGAATCACATGGCGTCGATCTGTGGCAAAGGAGTGTCAGGTACTGGGTAAGTCTTTTGGGGAGTTGCGCCCCATTGCCCAGAACAGAGTACGATGGCGCGCAAAAGTAGTTGATGCGCTATGCCCCGCTAGGGGTTAAGGCAAAGTAGTAGTATGTTGACACGCCAATGCCCCTGGAGGGGTCAAGACAATTTACAACACCATTATATGGTAGGTTTGTACTGCCTTAAGCGGATATCAAATCTGGACCCATCGGATAAATCTATTCCTAGCCCTAATGCTCTCAGCTTTTGATATTTTTGATAAACTTGCCGTAGTAATTGATTGCACCCAGTACTGGTCGTAGTTTTGATACATCTGAAGGCGATGGTAGAGCTTTAATTGATAAAGATTTCTGAAGAGTCTGGTTGAATTCGATCAGCATTGATAACGTTTCAAGAGACAGACGAGCTCCGGATGGTAATCAGCTTCTTTAATGCCGCTCACAATGAAATCTTCAAGAAATCCTTGGGTGCATTTCAATCCACTCATCATTTTTGTGACGAGTTCCTGAAACTTTCCTGGGCTGTTTTTATGCCTGCTTGGAGTCTGTTGACACGGAAAAGGCCACAAGGCGTGTGAAAATACGGTATGTGTGTTTTAGTAGTTCACCACAATACGTTCTAAAGGAGATTTTCCAGCAGTCAGCAGTGCGAAGTGGTGCTGTACTTCACACCAGACCGCCAAATATAAAAAAGTCTTGATTTTCCTAGCGCATTTCAGGCCCCAAAGGATACTGTCTCAAAATTTGATATCAATAAATATCAGGTCTCGCCTAAATGCCTCTAGGTTTAGGTTCCCTCTCTTGCTCCTCCCTCAGCGCTAAATTTATCCTAAACTCAGATAATAATCGGTTCAATCATAAAACGAAAGGTGAAAAGTGACACGGTAGTTACTAAACCGATGATACCCCAGAAACGAAAGCACATTTTCGCTCTCCCCCTTCCCGAAAACCATATTCACCGATCCTTTCAAATGGATGATTTATGTTCCGGGCCTACTGTGTATCAGTGACAAAATAGCAACCGTGTCATCTCATCATAAGACCCATTTCGAGTCGGATATGACTAGGACACGTCTTTCGTAAAATGATGAAAATTTCTGGTCACAGGTATAGCGACAACAAAAAATCTATGAAAGGATATTTTCTCCGCCTTGTGTATGTTGTGTTATCTCCTACTACACCTGATTTCCATTTTCATTTTTTTTCGCATTGATCCATTTTGTAAGCGAGTATCTCTCCCATGTTTTGTGTACGCGGCTATGGATGGGGATGTCCTTTCAATGAAAGGAAGCCACCACCGAAAAAAAGTAATAAAAATGAAAAGAAGCAAAGCACATCATTTTCCTATGCCACATACTGTGGTGTGGCTATGATTTACCTTTGGTTCTTCTACTTTTCAATGTCCTTTCGAGTCATCATGTTCTCCTTGTTTGTGTCGTTCTTACTTACTCCCTATAAATGATGTTTTTTTTTTGTATAGATGACATGTCGTCATTGTCATACCGGTTTCTTTATGCTTCTTGTAATAAACGGTAAGATATAGGTGAAATGCAAACAAAGATTTTCCTAGGACGACATATATCCTGTGAATCCTTATATGAGAGCACATATGCTTGAGGTGTTCGTGTGAGATAGACAAGTGGTCGGAGAAGAGACTACAGTTTAGGGCCGGAGATTCGTAACAGTTACTACTCAATTGCCCCTTGGGGTGCATAGCGCGTCAACTTGCCATGTAACTTAAACTAAACTGGCATAAACTAGTTTCGGAGAATGCAGTTGCCAGCGTGCACCTCCTGCTTCTCATTTAGCCGCCTACCTGTGACAAGTCGTGAGATGCTGTGGCTTATTATTACGCCCCGTACCGCAGGGGGAAGATAACACAAATTCGAACCCGAAACGCTGTCAGTCAGACATGACACTGGTGCCTCTACGCACTGAGCTACCGGTCGTCCCTAAACTAAGCGGGCACTCACTGACTCTATCGACCAATATAAAGTGCTTCTCGACTCGAAACTCTCATGGAAAATAAACGTCGAGCATCTGGTTAAGAAAGCCTATATAGCTCTTTAGGGTTGCAGGAGAACTATTGATACCTGGGTAGACTGACACTGTGACTTATTGAAACTGTTGGTAATGTGTCACTGCTGCATAAGTCTAGATTTTATGTTTCGGAATGTCGTGGGTCATCGTCGATTGGTTTGGCGTTGTGAAGAGTCTGCTTTGACATCCGCATACCGTGTGCTTGACGAAAGGGTGGCCGACTGTTCTTTTCTATTGGACCATACGTGTACAGGTACCAGCTAAGGAATGCTGGCGTCGGTGATCCGGCGGGATCGATACTTCCAACTCGTCGAGCGCGAAAATTCGCGGCTTTCATCCACAAATAAGTGCTGCCACTCCAGAATTGGATTCGAGCTTCTCTGTTGCTGCTAGCCTGGCTTTCTTCATGTGGTCGGTAAGTTTCGCGGTTTCGTAGAGTTCTGCCACCGCAAGTCGTTCGCCGTGTCCGGGTATAACCGGCTCGGCCACTCAAATTTCCGTGACTGACATCTTTTTTGCGAGCAGTTGGCACGGATTGTAGTCGCCGAGTTTCAAATCGCGAGTTGTTTGCGTATGCGCTGCGTGGGTTCACCAAAATCCCAGTACTAATTTGGTCTTGAACTTGTCGTATGCTACGTGTACTAATAACGATGCTGCCGTGCACTTGTTGGAGAGTGCTAGCGGGAGTCGCGAATCTCTCGATGTCAGTCGTGATTCGATTGGTCTGAGGGATGGCTTGGACCCTCGTGAACCACGGTGGTAGTCGGATCGTGGTACACTACGAAAAATGTGCTCATAAGGCAAATTATCCGCATTGGCACTAGCCGGATCGCCAATTTGACCTGTGAGGTCCGTGTAGTGAGAATTGATAACGCGATGTTAAATATTTAGAAGCACTTTATTGACTCTAAATTACGAAAACATCATCAACATCCGGCAAGTTGCTTGGCTTGAGCCATCATCTATTTGCGGCCAAGACGCCGCCACGCCACCTTTGGCAGCGGAGGATGGCTAAACCAAATGTTTGCGGCCAAGACACCGCCCTTATCAACGGAGGATGGCTCAACCAATCGATTGCAGCCAAGACCCCACCCCAACGCTATCGCTAAACATATAACCTCGAAAAACACGAGATCTCCAAACATAAAATCTCCAAACATAAAATCTCCAAACATAAAATCTTCAAACATAAAATCTCCAAACATAAAATCTCCAAACATAAAATCCTAAAACATAAAATCCCTAAATATAAAATCCCCCGACACAAAATCTCACATGAGCATTTAGGAAACTTTTGCACTTGTTGTCGTGCAAATTGGAAATTTTCAAATAAAAATTATCAAGAACAAAATCTCTGAGCGTAAAATCCCCAAAAACCCAAAATCTCCAAACGTAAAATTTCCAAATACAAAATCTCTAAAACCCTATTTGGGGCTTTCCGGGTATTTTTATTTTGGGGGGGTTCTGGATCTCAGAATTCTGAGTTTTTCCTCATTTCGTATGGCTCCCATTCGGCATCTGACTGAAGCGGAAGATATGATCAGGCAATTTTAAAAAAAAACACCACCTAATTTCCCTTATTAATTAACCAACGACTTTTCTTGGGAACTTTCAACTTTCAGCTTCGAATTTAATCACATCAGTCTTGAATCGCATCATCCTGTGTGTAGTTTCAGCTTTCCACCTTCCTCGCATTTCCTCGTGAACTCCCATCCAGACCCACGGGTCATTCGTTGACGTCAATTCACCGACACCTGCGAATGTCTTTCCTCTCCCGAAAAACTTGGTTAAAATTTATAGTCTGCCATCGTGTTATACATTTTCCTACTAGCAAATACACTTTCGTCCTAGTCATGTCCTAGTGTGCTTTAGCAAACACAGCACTAAACACACACGCACGGCACACATGACAGGGATAAATTCTAAGCAAACGCTAAAACACGACATATATCATCATTATCGCGATTACAAAAGCTTTTCGGCGTACGATTTAAGTGCTCCAACAGTAAAACAGACATTGAAATCAATTCCTCAACGGTTGCAGATATATATGTATACATCTGGCAAAGGCAAGCCTTTCGAGCCAGCGAAGATAAGCAGTGCGACCCTTTTTTCTCGGAGGGAAGGCCTAGAGCTGCTCCCACTCCTCCCTACGTGGCAGAGAAGGAAGTGACGAGAGGCGAACCACACGTCTTCCTGTCAGGCATAGACCCAAGGATATGGTATTCTATTAAGCCATCATATTCAGAACCACCCACTCCCCTATCTCCGTCCATCAATACTGAAACGAGTGGCATCTCTTCTACGATTCCGATATTATGGGCGACGTGGGAATTGTCCCGAGCAAGGAAATACGATTTTCCTATTTTTATTATTTTTATTTCGTCGGTTGCTTTCGATCCTTGGCGTTTCCAAGTCCTGTCGATGCATCACTCTCACGTAATAAGGCACAGGACACCATCGCGCGCTTGTGCCATTTCGTGACGGTGTTCGAAAACCAAGCACTCCATTAAAGACGACCATAAAACATCTCGATTTAATCATTGCAATTTGTTTAGTGTATTGTGTGTGGTGTCCTTGCACATTTGTGAGGGGTGCGGTGGCCAGGATGAGTCGAAACAGAGCCATCAGTGGCCGCCAAGATTTTTAGATGGTCTTTTACACCTCACCACTCGATGGCTCGTTATGGTCGTGGATCGTTTTCCAAGTTTCCGCAACATTGTTCGACAACAACGACAAGGACGAATTGATTTTGAAAATTTACAACACTTCGTTAGAATGAATATAAACTGTTGCACTGTTTGCGGTGGTGGAGTTTTATGATGTTGTATCCTTGTTGTGTTAGGTTCGCTACTACTTGACCATAACTGATGGAATTTCAATCGTTCGCGACGCTATCGTGATGTGGAGATTTTATTGATTTTTTGAATTGAGAGGAATTTTTAGCGGTGAGCATCATTTGTTGGTTCAAGAAGGCGATAAAAGTGTTTATAGTTAGGGTGATGCTGTGAGGATGTTAAGGTCATCTAATAAGCCCAAAAGTGTGGTTCTGCCTAACGATGCGAAGTTACTATGTACATAATGAAAAGGATTAGGTCATAACTGTGCCCCGAAGGCAGGTGCCTTGAATCGATACTTAATTGCACTCGAACAATTAAAGCCCTGCTTCGCAGACCGCGACCACTAATTAAGAACCACCTACGGCATTGTTCGCCTCAAGATGTCTTATGAATTTTCTATGGCGTAAAGTGCAATATTATCAAACTCCCCCATAATAACATTTAATCAATCGTCCGAAAAACATTCATTAAAGAGCAATAGGCTATTAGCTTAGTCCTTGTCGTTTCCTTTGTACGAGACACTTAAACGTTCTTATGACAATTAAGCCTAATAATTCACCTCTATACCAATCAGTCTACTTCATTTGACTCGATTTAACCCAACCCGGCTTCTTTGTTGACAAGAGTGGGAGGAGGGTAGAATGTGATACAACTTTATGTTTAAGCAACGTTGCACAGTTTCGCCCTGCCCCGCCCTCTTTAAATATTCACACCAATTAAACCTATTAGGCGCAAACAAGGTACATAATATATCTAGGAAGGCACACACACACAACTCGCTGCTACCTACTCATGTTGTCTTCATTATAAATGGAAGTTGTTCAAATAGTTACCAGGACTCCATAATTGAGATATGTAACTAATATAGAGAACTATAGAATTACTTCATAGCTGGAATGAAATGATCCAACTCAATAACTTTATCTTTTCTGTTTGATTTCCAATTCCCGGCAGTTTTTACGTCTTTTTGCTGATGTTTTTTATGAAACAAATCCACCCGGTGTTTCCTTGGCATCCTACTTTAAAGGTAAAAGCTACCACTTTAAAATGACGACTTTCCGGATCAAATTAACGACTTTCCGATCCAAATTAACGGCCTTCCATATGAAATTATCGATTTTCCGAATCAAATTGACGACTTTCCTAGTGAAACCAACAATTTTTCGAATGCAACTAACGATTCTTGCAATGAACTTAACGAATTCCTGAAACAACAACCAACTACTTTCCAAATTGAAATATCGATTTTTCGAACCAATTTGACGACTTTGCGTATGAAATTAGCGACTTTCCAAGTCAATCAATTTTCGAGACTATCAATTCGATTTTCTAAATTTCGAATTCCTTGAAACAGCTGCTATCTAAAATAGACTTAAGTGTCAATCGGTGGCCCAGTGGCGTAGATAAGGGGGGAGGGGCATTAAGAGGATCTTAGCAAGTTTAGTTGACATATCGTTTGCATATTTCTAGCATCTTTCGATGCCCATCAACTCCTTTATTACATATTTGGCGCCCAACGTTGTGCGCCATTTAATATAATGAAGAGCATTAGGCATTAGGCGCTAAACCATAAAAAACGAACAAGAAGCCAGGACTGCCTTCTTAAATTGAATATAAAAGGAAAAGTTACTCTATAGAAAGGATGGGAATGCTGCTGACGAAAGCACAGTTACTTTAAGAGAAAATACGTGAATTAAAATGGCTAAGTCCTAAGATTGAGAGCAAGCAGCCTTAATGTGCTTGTACGGATGCAAATCCGTGGAACGACTAAATGACACCGATGAAGTCCTTTTTAGTCCTGTTCTTTACCGGAAGTGGGTGGGGCCCCCTTAGGCGCCAAAAATGTAACGGACGAATTGGTAGGCATCGAAGATGTCCGTTGGGACGAAGCCTCAAGGAGCATAGTGACCGTGAAGGTCGGGCCGTGCCATCTAGCAAAGAAAAAAGCACCTCAACTTGCTAAGCATCGGCCTAGGCTTGTTGTAGCTCAGTTTGGGAGACGTGGGCGGTATTTTCGCCGCACGTTGCCCCTGTTCTTTACATATTAACAAAAATGCGTAGGCCTGGGGAAAACAACACAGACAGGGGAGGCAAAAATGGAGAATAAAAAAAATAGAGCCATAAGGATTTAATGGTTGGCGGAGGGCTCAGTGGCCCTTGCATCGGGGTCCGAGTGTAGTGGAACCCTCGGCCTCTAGTTTTGTACCACCTACACTACTCATCAGGTGATGTCTTCAATCTGTCGGTGGTAACAGCTCGACCAGTATATGGTTCATTACTGAATCCAAAAGGCATTCCCTGTACCTATACTTGCCCTAGTCAGTTATTTTACGGTTCGCAATTACTGGGTTGGGTATAAGTATGTCATCTGGACTTAATTGAAGGTAACGCTGATCAAAGGAGGAGTGCTTCAAAGAACACCCTCCAATCCCGTATCAAATGTTGCAAGCATTCTGAGATAAGTATAATGTCTAGGACTTCCAGCCTAGATCTTGTGATAAAATTAAGTACGCAACCAACGTTACAGATGAGGAGGTTAGTGTCTAGCAAATAGTCAAGAAGTGCCTCACCCTCTGTCATTTGTGCGGGGGCACCTCACACCACGTGATGCGCGTTACAATCAGATCCGATAATGACACCAATTTTATGTGAATTGGCTGAATCCACTAAATGAATTCTGGTGTTCCAGAAAGCTCAATGCTGGATCCAACACTTTCCGATACATCCAGATACCAAATTTGCTGACAGGTTGATGGAAATTGAGGACCATCTCTTAACATCTCATTGAATGGTCTGCGGTATGGTTTTTTCAACCCATCAAAAATTACGTTGGAGTACGTTCAAGTCCAAGTTTACGAGTACATATCCAAAAAAATAAGGACCACAATCAAAAAAAGAATAACATCCTCTTATCGCACTCCTTATTACTGAACCTCTTCGGGTCGAATTGTACAACCGAATCGCTATATCGCCAAAAGCAAATCAATCCTTCATCTCCGATCCCATAACAATTCCATTTCAATAACCTACACTGGCTCATAGACACACACTCTAAATGGACTACGCGCAATCATCGATTCAGTCCCACATTGGGCGCGCTCTCTCAATAAACGCCGCCGCCACCACCTACTAAATGATTCCTTGACTGACCCTGCCCCGCCACCCCGTCGTCCACTTGAATGAATCATTACGTAATAGTGAAGCCATCTATTGCTACCCAAATGCTCGTAAGAGAATTTCCCCGAAATAAAAAAAGGACCGAAATAACGAAGCGAACGAAACTTCATCCATCCAAATTGAAAAATAACCGACAAATTCCATCCAAGCTCGACCCAGAGCAGGGAGTAGAGAGCAGGTCAGAGCTGAGCCTGGCTAATGGAGTAGTCACATTACCATCTCAATGTGTGTATACCTGGACCAAATGGCAAGGAAACGTGCATCTAGGCTTGCCACATGTGTGTGGGGAAAGGGAAGTGGAAAAAATCTCCTAGGACCTAGTACTAGATGGGACCTACTTTATTGGCAGACATAAAAATATTTATAGATCAATAATTCATTTAAATAAATAAAGAAAAGGAGCAAGGACGACGACCGTGATAGAGCGTAAGAGCTTTCGGGATTCGAGTTTGTGTTTATTGTTTTTTTTTGCCGGATTTAAGTCGAAAAGCAAGGTCCTGCTGAGAGAACCTATCTGAGCCTCGTCGACTTGGCCGGCATCTTTTCGGTGAATGAATCCCATCTATGATTCGTACCGGCATATGTGTAATACGGTAATACGATAGCATAGACTTCGGGTGAATGCATGCATATTCGCTATGTCGTTCCGAAGGATATACACATTTTACATATATCGATCCGAAAGTAGTCCCCGAGGAGCCATCATGTAAATCTAATACGGCGAGTATGTAAATATTAAATTGACTGCGAATTCTGAATTGTAATATGTGTACCGTGTGTGTGTGGTCGTGTGGGTGAATAGTACTTCGTGTACCGGAGCAATCCTTAGCCCGCTCCATCGGACCGAATCCATTCCCAGTCATTCCCTTCCGGCGCTGAGCCTAGATAGTAGAGATTATGTTACAGTCGTACATCTACAATAGGCAAAATGGTACCTGAGTGGATTTTGTAGATTATGAAATTTCTTGGGCAGCATTCTGAGCATCCGGCTACCCGGCCCACGATCTTTCATCCTGGACACTGTGAAATATGATGCATGGGTACAACGATGAGGACGATGTACGTGCCAGCCGGTCTCGATGGCCTCTAGCTCGTCCCCAGTCTCATGCAAAATAGTGTATCCAACTTATTGATATTAACATTTTATGATCGGCAGCAACTAATAAATATTTATAGGTTGATAAAAGCTAACAACTTTGCTTTCCCGCACTCCCAGTCTCACACTTTGTGCCGGCACATCTTGAAAATTGAATTTTGGCTACGACGGACGAGAGAGAGGAGACGACTCTTTCATGACATCCTAGCGGATGCGAAGGATCCATCCTGAAACATCTTTTTGCTTTTCGGCACGCGTCGAGTAGAGACTGAGTGCTTCTTGTATAGTGGAGCCATGTCTCCTTATACACGAGGACGAGGAGTCCCTATCCGACTTGCCGGGCTCTCGTTGTCATTGTTCCAGTTGTTAAGTTGACAATATTACCCAAAGGACTTTTGTTTATGGCATTTTAGGCTAACAATGTTCGATGATTATCTGCCGTGAAATTTGTCTTGAATAGTCGTCGATTAAACGGGAGGTACGGAATATGGTGATTCGCTCCCGGCACTACGTAGTCTGTTCCATTCAAGAATCCATTGTCTCCTGTATATGGGATCGTAGGGACATACGTACACGTACCATTTTGTGGAATTGAGAAAACATGTAATGTGGCATTTTGGGGTTCAAATGTACTAATGCGAAATTTCAATTGCAATTTGCCGAATGTATCTAAGTAACTGAAGAGCAACGAAGATATCGATGGAAGGGGGGTGTAAATATTTGAATCGATTACGGGCGTTTGGGGGAGGTTTGGCTTGAAGGTAAAACACAAAGTGATTTGAATTCAGTTGATTTGGATGCGGTCGAAATACTTGAGGCTAGTTTCAACTTTTTTTTTACCGGGGTAATCGTAATGTGGAACATAGATATCAGTATCATTGTGGCGCTAGAGCCCGTAGTCGGGCCCTGGTCGTCCGGATCATTGTCCTCCAATTATCCCGGTCAAGTGACCGCATCCTCCGATTTGGAAAGCCCAGCATCTACTGACTCTTCCCAACGAGCTCTCTGTCTTCGCGAGGCACTGCAATATTAATTGCTTTGACCTCTCCAGCATTTCTACGTCTTTTTGAACATTAAATAACATATGTAATTGCTAGCATGCACCTCCTATATGTGCCGTCTTAATACTGCCAAGCTCGGAGCGCAGTGGGAGTTCTATTAGTACCCACTGGCAGTTTTTGTTCGCGCTGAGGATCGAACCTTCATTCTCGCCACCGAGCGCGTCGATAACCTCAGTTTTGGTGGCATATTCTCCTGCTCCCAAAAGTGCTAAATTGTGGTAAATTTGGTAATTAATACCAACGCTTGCTCCCTCCGTGGAAGTTATCGTCATATTTTCACAGATAACCACAGCTGACCAGGTTACCCACCGGTTTGGTTAACAAAGGCGAACTAAGACGAACTATCCCCCAATTGGATTAAAAGCGGAATTCCACTATGAGGCCACCCCCAAATGAATTTCGGTGTAAAATTACAATTTTGGTGTATACAGGGTACATTCGTAGTGGCTAAAGTGGAAAGCTAGTCTCAAGTGGATTTCCGCTTTAGGGCAGTACGAACGTATTGTACAAGTCCCCATGAAACTCGAAAATGAGGGTCATCCTATGGAGGAACAATTCAGCAACAAATACCACAGTACGAACCACAGTCTGATCCACGGCAACGGCCTGCAGGACTACACTGCTGATGAATTTGGAAAAAACGCGGCTACTCCCAGTAACCGTTGCCTAACAAGCAGCTCGTGGCAATTGACGGACAATTGACTAGGAACTAGAGACTTAATCAAGCTGCTGTCCGTTGCTGGTTACTCTGCTGTTTTTGGAAAGTGAATAATCCCACGTTGGGCGCAAAAATTATTACATGACTGTTTCGTGTCAAAAAAAAAATACTGGCGCCCAATGTGAGACACAATGTTGCTCCAGTCTCAGAGAATGTATTTGGGATCCTAGCCGGAATACCAATAAAGGCTCGGCTAAATTAATTTTGGAGCTTCATTGGTCAATTCAATCGATATGATTTTTTTTTTCGAGAATTCTTGTTGCGATAGTTGCTTTCCTCATACAATTTTCCATAGGCCGTGGGCGAATCACTCGATTTAACATGTCGTCGATGTGGGTAACAATAAACCTATAAAACAACGGCTCTTTTCAGTATCACCTACGATAGAAAAAAATGTCGACCGGATCGTGTAGATGGGTGTCAATGTAAAGTAGTTAGGCGGTTGTGATGAAATCAGCAAAATACGCCACAATGTATCGATGCCAGGACAGCCAAGACAGCCCTTTCTTTACATCGTGCGACATTAACGTCTTAAAAAAGACGTCAACAATTGAGGAAGACAGCCCTTTCTTTACATCGTGCGAGATTAACATCTTAAAAAAGACGTTAGATATATAGGCCGCATAGCTGGTCATGGAACGATTCATAGCGATACCATATATAACAGGTACTCATCCCGTGTCGTTGCTGGCCTCTATCAGAAGATCGTCGTTGAGCTTAAAGGAACCTGACTCATTGGCGAAGCTCAACAGGCTTCTCTATCTGAATGCTGCGACTCCTTAAAGATCGTTGAAGAAGTGAGCTCCTAGGCACTTTAATCTCCTTCTAGCGAGTGCAGGACAATTGCATAGAAGGTGCTTTAGAGTTTCTTTCGTGTTTGGTATTTGGTAATTCCTGCACCCATCGCTGATTGTTAGCTTTAGTCTGTGGGCGTGTTCCAGGCAGTGGCCCGTTAGTATGCCCACTAATAGTGCACACTGACTTCTGGGCAGTCCCAAGAAGCTTTCAGTTTTACTTTTGTCATAAGAATTCCAGAATATTTTCGTCGTTTGTGTTAAACCTGTTCGCTTTGGCCTTTCCGTACATACTGTCGTCCACCATCTTCTTGCATGTTTGTATTGGCGTCGGCAGCTCTTGGGCTGCCCCTCGTTCGAGGATAGCTCCCTGTTTGGCTAGTCCATCCGCTATTTTGTAACCTAGAACCCCGCTATGGCCCGGAACTCACCAGAGTTCCAGGGTCCTAGCTGATCCCAGAGTTTGTAGAGCTGTTAGGCAGTTATGCACTGTCTTCTACTTGATTGTGACGGACTGTAACGCCTGTAGTGCTGCTTGACTGTCCGCGTGTATGACGATTCCACCCTTTTTCCGGGATGATATCATCACCTCAGCTGCCTTTTGAATCACAAGCACCTCCGCCTGGAAAATGCTGCACTCATTCGGCAGTCTGTAGGAAAGGTTGCATGGAAGCTCCGACTAGTAGGCTGCTGCTCCAACTTCGGCTTCCATCTTGGACCTAGCTGGTTGGGCGCAAAAGCGTAAGCACCCTAAATTTGTCATGCAACTCCGCAAAGACAGCGCCATGTGGCTCCTGACGCTTTACCCCGTGTCCATAAGGGAGGACAAACCTTGCAAATACCCCTTGAATCTCCACATTTTCAGTTTGAGGACTATCGCGCTCTTATTTGTAAGATTTAAGCAAAACAAAGGAAACTTCCAGATCGCCGCGTTTATCGACGGATTTGTCTATAGACGCTCTGCTCTCTCATGCGGTGACAGCCTCCAGGAGGAGAAGTGGTGGAAATTATGGATGCCAATAGAATTGATTGAAGATCGGATCCGGAAAGCTCATAATTATCCACTATGCTCGCTTAGGGGGTTGGGTAAGACACTTCAGCGATCCGGATCCTTTCTATTGGGCCAACATGAATCGGTAGGAAGAGGACTAGGTGTCGCTGTGTGAAATCTGTAAGACGACCAAAGCACCTAAAACACCAATGGGCGCGTTATTTCTCACCGGTTGGGCAAACTATACGTTCTTGCATGGTAGCGCATTTGCACCCTTGTTTTCTTTGATTTTTTCTGAAATAGGATACTCAGGGCAAAGAACCACTTCATTCAAATAAAGTAATAAAGTCTTGCATGCAACCATTTCCAAAGAAAGCATCCAATCATTTTGCCAGAACTACCACGCTACCTGACTCTCTATTTCGAATTAACAGAAA
The DNA here is from genome assembly GCA_964017055.1 of Chloromyia formosa. Taxonomy (NCBI): domain Eukaryota; kingdom Metazoa; phylum Arthropoda; class Insecta; order Diptera; family Stratiomyidae; genus Chloromyia; species Chloromyia formosa. Next base: position 28,374,911 of record OZ024813.1, on the reverse strand, counting down.
ATGAACCTAATCTCCGTTTCGGTGACTCGCGTCTAAAAACTACTACTCTGTTCTTCTGTTTGTCTGTACCAAATAAACTCTTCAGAATCGAAGCTTTCTTCAAAAATGATATCCTTTTTCGGTGCTACCAATTTCAGTATTAAAGACTGGACCTAAACAACTGCACTATTCAATGCTCAATGTAGTTTGTTCTCAATCCTTTGAGCCATATTACATTCGATTGAATACGAAGTATGTTCAAGGGATGCATATGGGAAAAGGCAGATTAAGTATGTACATGTTTTCCATATCGTCCTTTTTTTAGGTTTCTTAGTTTTGAGTCGGAATACTGAAATGTTTTCTATTCTCAAAGAATGAAAGGGTATTTGGTAGAGTACAGGAGGTGCATGTTAGGAACTGCACTTCCGAAAAGTAGATATGCTATCGAAACGTCAACAAGGCATAGAAATGTTAGAGATGTTGACGCGCCCATGCCCCTGGAGGGGTCAAGGCAATTAACAACAAAACAACAGGAAGACGCTGTTCTCTTCGTATTTTTACGTATCCTTTTTTTACGGACTCATAATTCTTTGAATTGTCGTAGATATATTTTTATATTTTGCTTTTGGCTCTCCCGCGGTAGATTGATGGGTTGAATGCTAATTTACGAGCCATATTTTGACTGCTGCCACAAACATGTCCAGACTCTCCCTCTTTTTCGAATCGACTCAGCTGTGAATGTGTACAATGGTTTGATTCTGTCGTCCCCGATATTTTAACGAACCGGTTTGTGGGCATTCGAAGATGCCCTTAAGGACGGAGCTTAAGGTAGCATAACAACCGTGATGGTCGGGCAGTGCCATCTGGCGAAGAAATGGTCTCCTCAACGAGCTAAGCGGCAGCCTGTGCTTGCTGTAGCTAAGTTCGGGAGACGTGGCTTGTCGCCGCTCGTTGCCCCTGTCCGTACATACGAGTATTAAAAGGAATTCACAGGCCTGGGATAACTAACACAAACAGGGGAAGGAAAAATGGGGAGTAAAACAAAATTTGGCGATAACGACAGAATGGTTGGGGGACGGCTCAGATGCCCTCGCGCTCGCTTCAGGGTTCGGGTGTAATGAGACCCTCGGCCTGGTTTCGTACCACCGACAGATCACTACTCATCAGGTGCTGCTTTCGATCTTGCGGTGCAGCACTACCAGAATATGGTTCATTACACATTCAATATTCCATAACAAATGGTCATTTGTATTGAAACTACCGCAGATGGCATGATGGGTATTTGAGTCGCAGCCCAAAAACAAGATCAATTTATAAAATTAAATAGAAATCCTTGTCAGAATACAACAAGAAAAAGTAGATGCTGGCGGCATTTTTGAAATTTTAATGGACGGAATTTGTATCCCCATGTTTCGATTAACTAACTCCGTCGCAGAAGATAGTCATATACTCGTATGATGTTGATGTTTAGCTATGGGTTTGAATAGCAGATACCTGGTAGGAGGAAAGAGTCAATCGCCAATCGAAGTGGAAACAAATGATGACCAACACAACAATTCAAAAAAGGACGTCCTGTTGTCCGGGATCAACGTATAATAGTACTATTCGTAAATGAGAAATAGAGAACCCTCCAGGTGTTCGAGACGTGAGCAGAAGGAATGTTGCTCATACAACAACAGCCATCTTCAGTTATAGAGCAAAAAACGGGTGTAATTGTAAATCTGCTAGCCATGCCAAAGGATGCCTCCTGGTGGGGGAAATTCAATATCTTTAGTCCTAGTCCTCCTCTCAGATATTGAAATATGATGGGTTACTCATCTATTACTTGCTTCTAGCATTCGCAGCACGACATTTTTAATATATTAATAGACCGTGGGTGCTTCTCTTTTGTGTATCCTTTTTTTCACTCTGTGTTCATGTTTGTTGTGTATCTATTTTGCCTACATTTGCCATTCTATTTTTTTTTTCTACATGTAAATGATATATTTTTATACTTCTCTATAGTTTCATTTCTGTGTGATCGCCGAGTATGCATCTCATATTTCCACTTGATTCTGTCTTTCTTTTTTTATTATTCTGCATTCTTCTGTGATATTCATCTTCTCTCTTTCTGTCTCTCTCATTTCATACTAAAAAAAATCCTAAAATTAAATTGTATCTAATTACACCATTTTTATCTTTATTTTATTATTTTTGTCTCATTTCTTTTTTTCTCCGAACAACAGGCGTTTATGGCGACGTACAGCGTGTAAAAATTTTGTACAATAAAAAGGACTCAGCTTTAATACAAATGGCTGAACCGCAACAAGCATATTTGGGTGAGTATACGAGTTACTTAATTTTTAATAACTTTAAATTTATTGAATACGTTTAGAAGAGCTTTGATCGAATTTTGGGCTATTACAATTTAAAGCAAAACCAGACCGAAGCTTGGCTTTGGCCTGGAGTCCGAAGCGTACATACCCTAGACTTGTGCAGACCTAGTGGTGATACCAAAAGTACCAATTGGCAACCACCATATGCATTAAAAGTAAGTTTCCTATATGGCCAGTATATAGGGGAGGTTGGCACTCATTTAGGAGGATCTTGACCATTTTCAAAATCAATTAACTAACCCATTCTACAAATATTTGTCGAATTTTTCAAGTTGCTAGCTTCATTCTATCGAAAGCTATTGCTTATTTGAAGTCTCACTTGTAGGGGTTTCGTTGGTCGGATTTTACGTGTTTTCAATATCAGCCAGCTGAATCCTACTGCAAACATTTGACCAAAATTTCAAGTTGCTAGCTTTATTTTATCGTAAATTATCGATCATTTTAAGTTTCGTTTGTAGGCGAGTTAGGGGTTCCTTGGGTCGGATCTGGCCCATCTTTAATACCAACTAACTCAATTCGACTTCAAACATTTGACCAAAATTTCAAATCGCTGGCTTCTTTCTATCAAAAGTTATCGCTTATTTGAAGTTTAATTTGTAGGAGAGGTAAGGGTTCCTTGGGTCGGATGTTGCCCATTTTCAATACCAACCAACTAGTTCCTACTACAAACAGTTGATGAAGTGCGCTGTGAAATTCTCCAAATCAATGATACCAGAATACACTGTCGTCATCGCCGTCCTAACTCCTAGACCAGAGCGTGGCATTAGATTTGTCATCTACCTTGTTATCCGCTATCCAGTGTGGCGTTTGGTGTAGGATCTGCCTTGCAGACCTCCTTCTTATTCTTTTTGTAGACACGCAGCTCTCTAGTTCTGGCCAGTGGGGTGAGTGATTTTTTATTAATCATGATGACCGCGCCGCGATTTTCACTCTTCGCTTCATATTGCTTGCCAATCGATGGCGAGGAGGTGCGGTTTGATGGTCCTGATTACCCACTGATGTTAGGTAGGTAGGTAGGTTTAGGAGTTGCCGTGAGTAAACCACAGCACACATAGACCACTCATGGTCCGTTGTCATACCACCAGGATTCTGTTACCTAAAACACTTAAGCTGAAGTATCCAGCCAGCCGACGATGGAAATAAACCTATTAATTTGAAACGCATTAACTTTACGAGACCCTCTGGGTCCTGGAAAAAGGAGAGTCCCAAAAAACTTCTCCTCCTATAAGCCAATGCTGGACAGTTACAAAGAAGGTGAGCAACACTCTCCTCCTCATCCACATCATGACAACTTCTGCAGTAGTCGTGATGAGGAAGGCGAAGCCTCCTCGCATGCTCGCCGATAGGACAGTGCCCTGTGATGACCCCACCACCCCGCCAATATGTTTCCTGTTCAATGAGAGCAGTGAGGCAGAGCTACTTGGATCTATCCTAGGCCATATCATTCTCGTTGTCGGGCAAGTACTACTATCGAGCCATCTAGCATTGGCCCTGCCGATCGCAGCGGACTCGATTGCCATTTTACACACTTCTATGGGTGTCCTAACGTGGTTAAGCTACGTATCAGTGGACCCGATTGCCCCTTGACGGGCAATCGGGTCCACTGATGTTACCAGGTGCGTGTGATAACCTCCAACTTTGCACCTGGTCATGGTTCAATTTTTTTTTTCTTCCGAGCTTGAAGAGGTCAATCGATCGTTGATTTGCGAATTTTATTAGTTTTATGCGGCCCTGGTACCACTTCCCATCCCTACAGTCAGGAGCTGGACCAAAGTACTCAATCCAGAGGCTGCAGACAGTCAAGGCAAGGCAACACTCACCCTCTTGCCAATGTTCGGGAGTGATGTTACCATCAACATTCCCTTCATCCAGGACCGCTACTTCCGTCCACTTCTTCAATTCCTCAATATAAGAGGAGAAGAACCACTGGATGTGTTTTTTTTTGTACTTTTTCAGGTGATTCCCCTTCGGACCTATTTCTCTTAGTGTCACCATACACTGTCGAACTCGAACTCGAGCACGAACCTGGTAAAAATGTCCTCTGACACACACATACACTTCACATAGATGTGAAGAAAACCGGTCCACTTGTACTAGGTTCGTGCTCGAGTTCGAGTTCGGCAGTGTATGGTGACACTTAGAGGCAATAGGTTTATCACCGACCGACGCCTTCTGCTTTTCGGTTCTGTTATCTTCCTTATATAGAGCATTCGGTCGATATAAGTGAGCATCCTTTCCAGCTGCCCTGAAAAGGTTGCTAGCATTTTGCTCTTAAAAGTTAGAGGGCCAGGTTTTTCCAAGCCCATAGCAAGGGGTGATCTCACCGAGCTCCCTTGGCCAGGTTTGTTCAAAGCCACAGGAGCGCGTGATGACACGAATGATAGCTCCGTCACGGAACTCCATGTTGACGGCTAGGGCCTGGTTTTCAAAAGCCTGAGCCGTCATCTCTGTACGCGCTGGCTTAATACCATGCGTCAGTGTGACCTTCCTTGAACTGATTCTGACGAGAGCCTTTCATCAGCAGCTCAAAAATAGAAGCGATCAATCGATCATCAGCGAACGTGATAGATGACGTCGTCACCAGTGTAACGTTACGCACGTTAAAACAGGCAGTCATATTTCCTCGTATGCCGGGAAACAGGAATCAGACAAAATTTGAAACGAAAAGTATCTGTACGGTAATACGTATATCAACGGCCTTTCAAAGAGAGGGCCACCAGGTCTGCCACGAGAGAGACTTACTGTGCTAACCAAGTTGGCTCGTGGCCATGGATGTGCAGGAGGTGCATGCTGGCAACTGCATTCTCTGAAACCATTTTATGCCAACGAAACGTCAACTGGGCCACATGGAACAGTTGACGCGCTATGCCCCACAAGGGGTTAGGGCAATTGAGTAGTAACCAAGTGGGCTCCACCACCGCCCACAGACTCTCTGTCACTCCTCTTAATTTGCACTGTTGACGGCACAAAAGCACTCAATCGATCGATCACGGGCTTTGTTTCACAAAATAAATAGATAAATAAATAAATAGTTTACTTCCTAGAAGAAAGGATTCCGCCATGTTGATAACTTTGATACCTAGGTATGGTACATAACCGGTCATATGTACCCTTAACTAAGTGATCTCCAAGTGACGAAAATACTAAGTTTAAATGGGCACCGGAAAATGACCGCGGGACGAAGCCCAGTGTTAGTCTTAAAAGTCCGACAGTGTTGGCTCGCTAGAAAAAGGACTCATATCGAGCTATAAAATGGCATTTGGTTCTATAGCTCAGTTCTGAAAAAGCCGGCAAGGGTTTCGATGGGGGTTATTAAATGAACAAAAGAACTGGGAAACCTAAAAAGCACCGCGCGAAGAACACAAATGTTGTCGGCTTAGCTGCTCCGATTATATGGTCCACGGCCTTTCTTAACCCAAGTTTGAGATCCAGGAGCCCTATAACATTGTATAGGGACCTTCCTCTGACAAAGAAGCTGACCCAGAAGGGGTTGCAACTTTCACCGTAAAAATCTATTATATGAATTCCGCGAAGAAAAATTAAATAGCGGCTACTGTTAGCTGTAGCTCGGTCCTGGAGAAGTGGGCGGTGGTTTTACCCCTACTCTGATTCTTTCATTATCATATTAACAAACATCCAGGGTGTTTTCCTATTTTACCGGGCGACGCATCGTGGTTCGCGTCTTGACTAATAGTGGTTTTACCGCTGTAACGTATAGAGCGAGAGGGTTGCAACCCCTTAAGCCGGAGCCAACGCAGGGCAGTGCAAAATCCTTTCAGTTTAAAGCCCCCTATTGGTCAAAGACGCGAACCACTATGCGTCCTCGCCCGGTCAGCTAGGAATGTTTCACACCCACACACCTAGGCATAGACATCACGAACAAAGGGCAATCATACTGGGGAATATAAAAAAAGTGGAGCTCCGATTTTGTGTACCACGACCTTGCTTAAGCCAACCATGAGGTGCACAGGCCCCATAAGATTTTCTGGGACCCTCCCTATTACAAAAAAAAATAATCACAACGGAAGGGAAAGTACTGGTAGGTTTCAGTATTATTTCTTAAAATAAATGGCGATGGATCAATGAGTCGCTCCATGTTTTTAGAATGCGCCTCAGTTCATCATCACCGATTGATGACTTTTAAAATGAGCTGAAATATTTCAAACGACCAGCGACTAACCAACTCATTCACTCATCATGATAAAAATTGGCAAGAATGACTAAAAATTTGGCCAGTGCCATATTTCTTGAATGACTCTTTGAACGACTGTTCGGACAGTGTGCATTGATATTCACGTTTGCTGTGCACTCAGCTGAGAACAATTCATGCAGTTGATGTGGAATAAAAGCGCTGTGATGCTGGAACGACTCAATGGAAGTAGTTGCAGCTTTTGTGATCCATTGTGACTAACGAATGAAAGAACTTCCCCCAGGGACAACGGCGCGTGAACATTTCGTACATAGCTATGCCTTGTTGCCGCTTCGGTAGCGTATGAATTTCTAAAGTTGCGATTGCTGCGGGGCGACCGGTAGTTAAGGGTTAATTTAAGGATTCGATTGCCGTCGATGTTGTGGCCATGGATGTTTGTGTTCTCCCCCTATGGTGTGAGGCGTAACAATAAGCTACAAGCTCTCCCGACTTGTCGCAGGTATGCGGCTAAATGGGCAGGAGGTACATGCTACCAACATGTATCGTCCGGAACCAGTTTATGCTAACAAAACGTCAACTAAGCTACATGGGAATACTTGACGCACTATTTTCCACTAGGACTTAGGGCAAATAGCAACAGTTGCTAGCACGGACCTCCTATCCGAGTCATTTACTGGCAAGCTTGAAATGGTGTGGGAGTTCTAATAGTACCCACAGGTAATTTTGATTAACACGCCGCAGATGCTTCTCTAGATGCAGCATCGTAGAATGGCGATCGAGACCTCTCGGCAACCGAGCGCGTCAAGCTTCAGAGTTCAGTCTCTTAATCATTCTTCCAGCTGCTACATTAACTGCCAGCCCAGGTTCATCGTTTGAATTAGGATCACCAGAACCTGCATTATGTTGCAGAAAGTTCGAAGTCAGTGATTCTAATATAGTGACTTGGTTTCTTCATTTGCAGAGTATGATATCTAGGATGTCGCCCTTCGCCTAAAGGATTTTGATCAAATTTACTTACTCCTCAGAACTCAGTCACTTTAAGTTACCTAATTCCATCCAATCGTCGAGCGCCCAACCTGGATTAATGAACTAAAATGATGAACATCCTTTCTAATAATAGTCCTAGATTTTTTCAAACCGGTGATTAATTTCATCAGCGAAACAAAAAATGCGGATTACGTCTTAACAATCCCCTGACAGTTGCTCCTTTTTTTCCTAGCCGAATTCAATCCGTTGTTGTTTTTTCCGAGGCTTACCCCATCATTTAATTATGTCCTGACGGGGCTATTGTTGTAGCTGTTGTCAATAATGATATCATCATTGTTCCGCCGTTTCACAATTTACGGACAAATCCTAGCTCAACCCACCCGGCCGGGCACCGAACATTCAGGAAGTCCCAGTCCAGGTTCAGAGATGATAAAATTGATGAAAATTATTAATGACAGGTGAGAGAGATTTCTTAAGGTCGGGCGTGTTTTGTCCTCGGTCTGGTCGCTGGTTGTTTTTCTCATCAGGAGCAACGAAATAATTAATGTTTTCATTAATACCGGCGGAAGTATATTTTAAGAGAGTGTATCGGTGTGTGGCCTTTTTGCAATTCACCCTTTTTGTCCGGTCTTGAGAAAATTATTGTTTTTCCTAGGATGGGTGGTTCGTTGGTTCGTTGGCTAATAACGCACACAGCACAAGCTCATTGTTTTGGAAATTATGATTGGAAACACAACCTAAGGGGAGAGAGAGACAGAGAGAGATACCAGAAAAATGAAATTATTAAATTAGATCCGACCGTCAAATTTGCCGTCAACATTATCATCATCATCGTCATCGTCCCTGTTTTTGTTGTCCTGCTACTATAAAAATGGATACCGTCAAGCTCTCGCTGGTCTGGTCTGGAATAGATTTCTAAATGGGTTGTAATTAAATGTCGGCATAATTAATGATTCGATGCTTTCTTTGGGAATCAGCAATCACGAGGATTAAATCTTTTCATTCGGACAGCGAAGAAGTTTTTCGCGGTGATAGATAAACAACTGTTGGAGGGCTATTTTGGGGAATGGTTTTGCAGGATGACCGTAAAGAAAGAGTCATGCGACTTCCACTTCTTGATTGAAGCATCAAATTTGATATTTTGATATTATCTCTGATGCCTCGCACGATTGAGTAGCATATTGTCTAGAGGCGCTACAGCATTTAAAATTTCGGTCTTACTGTAATAAAAAGTTCGGGCTGTTTTTGAAGATCTTTCGCCTACTGTTACTTTGTTTCATATTTTTTCACGACGCAAGTCTTGTTCGCCGGCATAGTATGTTGCGAACCTGCGTTTCGAATTTTTGATCTATACGCTCATTGTAAGATCAAGTTGAGCTTCAGGGGTTCGAGTTGTTCTAGGATGTGTTTTGTAACCCGTAACATTTTCAATACTTTGGAAAGTATTTTGGATGCAATATGCCTTGATGACTGGCATAGCTATGACACATATCCGTGAAAGGCAAAGACAGTACAGAGTCTTTACTCAGAAAAGATCAGATTTCTGGTATTTCAGTACAGACGAAAATCTTAAATTTACATTTCGGATTCACGACACGTAATAAAAAATTCAGATTTTCGTCTGCGTTGTAATAAAAAGTCGAGACTTCTAGCGGCTCTGAGTGCTCTGTTGTTGCCTGTCGGTTTCATCTAGTCTTGCTGACTAGCATTCATTACAACGCAGATGAAAATCCAAAATTTAAATTTTAGATGCGTCGTGAATTCGAAATATAAATTTCAGATTTTGATTTGGGCTGTAATGAAAGATGTGTTTGAATTTTTTTGAGTCTTCTCTGTACTGTCCTTGTTCGACCGATCCGATCCTTACAACAGAAGGAAGGAAGGGGGGGCTTTCAACAGTGTCACTGTGACGAGCATTATTAACGCTATCACTCGATGTGAGGTTGACCCAATCCGGACGATTTGGGGGTCGGATTTGCTTAGGAACAGGGAAATTGAGGCCACCTTTAGGAGTCAAAAGAGAGAAGATAGTCACAGAAACACCGCAAGGTGGGATATTATCCTCTTCTCTTCTGGATCTTGACAGTCAACGAAATATTAGGGAGGTTAAGAGCAACTTTTGGGTGGTGACATATATCGATGACATTGTTTGGTGCTTGTGAGAGGTAAGTTCACTCAAACTTTGTCGGATCTCATCCATTCGGCGGCTGGACCAAATCCGACAAAGACCGAACTAATGATTTCCACAAGGAAACATAGCGTGCCGAAAATTACCTCAGCCACCCACTCAACGTAATAACACTACACCTTGTTGACAGTGTTAAATATTTGGGCTCAATTCTGGACAGCAAACTCCATTGGGGGCGTAACGTGAAACACAGAATTGGTAAGGCCCGCCCAGCCCTCCTTGCGTGTCGATCGACGTACTCCAGTACACGGGGTCTCAGAACACAGACGGCCTATTATATATTTACTCGTACGTGTGTATATACATTGGTATATACTATTTTACAATAATTCGCCCTAATCCCTAGTATGGCATAGCGCGTCATGTGGCTTAGCTGACGTTTCGTTGGCATAAACCAGTTTCGGACGATGCACGCTGCCAGCATGCTCCTTCTGCTCCCATAAGTCGGTAGATGTTGTGGCTTATTATTACGCCGGGCACCACAGGGGGAAGACAACACAAACATCCATGGCCACGAACGCCGCGGACGGGACTTGAACCCGTAACGACCGTAGTTAGATATGAGACTGACACCTCTACGCTCTGAGGTACCGATCGCCCCTCTGGTGGAAAGTCACCGAGAACAAAGCCAATGTCAGTGATCTAACGAGATTGCAGAGATTGGTCTTCATAAACATTACGGGTGCCCTAAGAACCACTTCAATGGCGGGGTAGGAAATTATCCTAGAAATCATGCCTCTTGATCAGTTCATCCGCAGAAGCGCATGCCTAGCAGCAATACGCGCTAAAAGTTCAGGTGGCACGATTCAAATCAGGAAAATCACTCTTATATTCTGACAACTCAATACGTCCTCGATCTTGAGGATGCGAATCACATGACCTCAAAGGGAACAAGGGAGGACGAGGAGAGCAGTGAAGCCATCAATAACGGTGGCGCCCTGATCTATACGGATGGTTCAGAAAGGGACAACGGGGTAGGCTCGAGCGTCTACTCGACGGATCTGGGCCTGAGCCAATGGTATAGACTATCAAACCTTGCGACCGTATTTCATTCGGAATTACATGCTGGACGCATTGCAGCAGAGTCCATTCAAGGAGCTTCAACGAGGATGAAAACGATTTGCGTCGGCAGTAGGGCGGCTATGTTGTTGGCTCTAGCGTGATCGAAGAAGTACTCTTCGAGAACTGTGTAACGTGTGAAAGGCTGTTGACAGGAAGGTTGAACATACTCCTGTTAGGATAATGTATTTTATGTGCTGTGCAGAAGTGTCGTAGACAACGAAAAGCATGATGAGTTGCCAAGGAGAGCTTTGGGAGCCGATAACAGCCAATATCAACTAAACTATTGTACAATCCGAATGGACAAACGGAGCAGACTGAGAGGTAGGCTGAACCTTGTGGCCATCACACGATCTGAACAAATGCAGGATACTGATACGGTATGTCCACTCACAGGACCCTGCCTTACTGCACCTCCCGTGAGTAGATTGTGATTGAGCTCCAGCAACTTATGCAGAAGATATGAGATGGAAGAGGATCCCATCGAACATACCTTATGCGAGTGTCCAGTCCAACCCTAAATTACAAACGCCTCAACATCTTAGGTGCTTTTGCTTTCAAGATTTAGCAGAGGTGGCCAGTGCCGTATCCTTAAGTCAATTGATTCAATTTAGCAGAGTGGTCATCTGGCAGCTCTAATTAGCCACTAGAAGGTGGCAAATGGGCCCAAATCAGAGGCCTAATGCGAGCTATGCTAGCGGCAACCCTCTTTCCTAACCTAACCTGTAGTATTTTTATTTACGGCTTAAGTCCAAATGTCTAAAAATTGCGTGGAAAACAAAACGTAAACCTCCCTCCAATCCACTCGCAGAACCAAATCTCCTTGCCAAATTCCCATGCCCAATACATACCCCAACCGCCACTTTCAAACATAAACAACACACGGCGTGCAAAAAAACTTTCATCACTCCGAATTCATGCCGTCCATCAGGATAATAACTCCCCGACCTCCTACTGTAATCCCTTTGCATTTTCTGTTGATTTAAAGACTTTTCCAATCAAGCCTCCGAAACCGATTTGAATTGATGAACATCAGCACTTTTCCTTCCATTTCATCAAACCCCGGGCGGGAGAATGGCTTAAATATTCAACTGGTTGTCGACGCCAGGACTATGAAATGAACTATCCGACAGGCCTCTTTTTGTATATGGCCCCCGTCCATCGATTGTATTTTAATTAACTCACTTTGCCATGCAAAGATCCTTTCGACCTAATGAATCCTATGTGCGTTAATATTCCCGGACTCCGGGCAGTAGGGCAAGAACGACCACACTTTTCTCTAGGCTCTTGTGTCCATTTCACGGGATTGCCACAACTTGAAACTTCTTCCGCCGCTACTAATCCTTGATGGCATAACATCGGCCACAAAAACAATATCGCCTAAATCCTTATCACGGAATCGGGTCCATCGGGATGGGAGCGTTGCTACACCTACCTAGATATTTGTGCGGACATAGTAGTTGCCCTCGAAGTTGGGGTGGAGCTGATAGAATTCAAAATCAGGTGGTCGTGGTGGTGGAGGACTAATGGAAGAGTGAATAGCAGCCGAAAGCTGAGTCCCCCACCCATCCTGGGGATGCGATGATGATGCTTCATCCATGATTTCGAAACCAGAATTTTCTAGTGGCTTATCATCATTCTGCCCCTCCCCCCGGCAACGAGTCCTCTGAGGTGATATTTGATGATGGCTTTCAGGAATTTTAAATAAATAATTAAATTCCATTAAATAGAAGTTTCATGATGTTCTGCTGCGCTACTGCTGTCGAAATTCAGTGTAACATGATACGAAACGTATCTCTCACGGTCGACGGTTCTTTTTGTTGCTGCCGGTTAACCACGCGGACACGAAGGCTTTTACCTCCGCCTCCCTGTGTGCAGGGTGTGTCATGATCGTCGTCAAACGTTGCCACCAAATGTCTGCATTCTGTGTCCTTTGTTACTAAACATATAATTTTTAATAAGAGCGCTCTTTGACATCGGGCGTACAACAAAATGCTAAGTGAAAAGTGTGTGCAACCCACCAGCCAGCTGCTTTGACTACTCAGTCAGTTGGCTTCAGTTATTGAGCCTCACCATTCATTCCCCGAACGAACTTATTTATTTATTCATATTTCAATTTCTGTTTTTATTAATCCATCAGCCTCCATGGCTTGCGCTTTTGTTTTATTTCGTTCCGTGAATTTCTCTCATTTGATCCGTGTGGATGTTCTTTTTTTGTTTGCAACGTGCCATCACCCCCGAACTCAACCAGCCCTCCCGAAAAGCATTTGGACAAAACGAAAGCAATATTCTATAGACTTTAAGCGGATATTTCAGATGCTGATTTTTTCGATGAACTCTAAAAAAACAGGGGTGGTGAGAATCGAATTGGATTGAGAACACCCTCAGTCCTCAGCTTGCTTCGCGCTGCTGATAAAGACAGTCTGTGATTACAATGGCGCTATGTTATCCCCACGAGTATCATTCCTGGCATATTACAGCGAGCTTCCAGCAGCTCTGTTCCACCAGCACAGATTCGTTCGTCGAAAAGAGAGCGCACTTTCACTCTGATCAGAAGTGTAAAAGTAAATTAATAATTATATGATTTTACGAGTACAATGGATATTGTTTTCATTTTCGTTGCTCGGTCCATTTAAAGTTATAAATGTAGATTGGATATTAATACGAAACGGGTGGGTGGGGATCAACGAAAAAGGGGTTTGGAATTTTAAGGTGTGACTGACGTGGCAGGTGACGTGCACGAATGAATGCCCCTCGTCGCAGGATTCACAGGATTTTGTAATTAGTCTAATGAATGAAATATTAATATTTAAATAAAAATCAAATCGTAAGTGAAATAGGCGTAGGAGGGTGACTAAATAATTTTGTAAATGGAAACAAAAACTAGGCTTGATTATTCCCTGATTTAGCTGGGATAATGTTCTTGAATACGCGAAATTGCTAGGCATTTTCCCGTATATCCTTCTCTTATGTCACGAGGCAGCCAGAATCCAGGACTACCCTTGAACAGGACCTGCGGCAGTCGGTTCTACGCATCGTTTTACAACGGTAAAGAGCTGCCTGCCAAACTCCCTTCAATGCAAGAAAGAAAATGTGTATGTATGTTACATGCTCGTGTCGATATTTATATTTATTGGGAGCAACACATCTCGGCGCAACTGCTCTCGATACTATTTCTCCGCGCTGGAATTGAAAGTAACCCTATTCTATGGATCGGTTGCGTGTGCGACAGAGAGCTACACCCCAATGCGACACCAATGGGATGCAACTGCTGCGACGAGTGGTGCCACCTGAGGAACTACTCCTGATTAAACGCTCTAAATTTCTTCCTTTACTGCCAGTCAGAGCAGGAACAGAGGACTACAAGCAGCGAACTCATCTAACACGCTTTTCCATCCTACACCAGCGAGCACCCAGACGAGCTTCCAGTCAACTCCAATGACTCCTGCGAATAGTTCCAATAGGATTCCCCAACGAAATAACTTTAAGCCTGCACCATCGATCGTCATTTTTAATACTCTCTCACTCGTCCAACTACCATAAATTGTAATGGGCTGTAAAATAAAACCGCTAAACTCGCCTTATTCATGGACAGACACCGCATTCAAGTTGAAGCCATGCAAGAGACGAAGCTACATCCCAACTCGTCCCTCAACGCTCATATAGTTCACGCCATTATCAAGAAAGACAGGTTGACCGACGCGGGAGGAGGGCTTGCCTTCATCATTCACCATTCCGTGGAATATCAAGAAATAGATGTCGCCAACAATGAAATCACCTCGCAAGTGCTGGCCATCGCCATAAAATCTGGCAATGTTGATATTGAAATTTACAACATATATATTCCACCGGTATCTAGTTGTCCCCCGGGCCACCATATAAATATCAACACTTTCCTCACTGGTCAACACCGTCTCCTGTTTGGAGAATTTAATGTTTTTTTTTGTTTATTGCCTTCAAGCAATCTTAAGATCAGTGGCCAACTATGCGGCTCCTGTATGGTCACAGAATTTCTCTGTTACACAATGCAAGAATATTCAGACTTGCCAAAATGCCGCTCTCCGTACTATAATTAACTATCTCCTGATGTCAGAAGGGCCATTTGCATCAGGAAACCAAGATGATGCCTCTAAGAAACCACAACCAGCTTCTTGCCAAACAATATCTGGTGGGTTGTTACCGGTGGAAACAGCCCAACTTAAACCTCATGGACAAGACGCCTCCATCAATCCATGTTAGGCGTGATTAGAGGGACCTCAAAAGAGATGCCCGATGTGCAAAAGGGTTCCCTTTGACAACGACGAGAACGACTGAGAAGTCTTAAACACATGTCCCGCCTGCAATCGTACGCCTCATGACGTAGACTACGTTTTCAATTGCCAAGCTGCACCCTCGCACCTGACTCCCACATCGCTGTGGGAAAACCCCGTAGAAACAGCCATTTTTCTCTTCCCCTCCTTCAGGTTGTGTGTGGTGAGAAACGCTCGTTATGGACCCCGGATGTTGTGGGGGCCCTGCACGTCTTTACCCTGCCTACCATGGATTTTCGGGAGCGAATTTTGGAAATGCCCGAATAAAATTCACATAGAGAGGGAAGAGACTTAATACTTAGCCCATGATTTTGTACCATTCTAATAATTAATAAATCGAGGTCTCTTCTAAACCCTCACCTGGGTGCTCACACGCTTTTAGTAGGGCGTTTACCTTACTCCTGCGCCTATTGCTCTTTCTTTTTCTCTTCCGCAATCAACACTAATCGGTTCGACTTGATAGAACTGGTTTTCACGGGACACTTATTAGAGGACGCAAATATTAATTTAATGTGTGGAATATTGACAATCTCAAACGGGGTCACGTGCCAATCTATTCCATAAACTCTTCATAACGGCATTTCAAGATCAACCAAATGCGAGTAACAACTTTGTACCGAGAACCCACATTACAACACAGGTGAACCTACACCGCTATTACCAGCGGTGAATATTGAGCTGGATGGTCCTACGGTCGACCAAGTAATTGTGTTGTCGTTAGGAGTGCAAGTCTTTGGTATAGTAGGCGTCCCGAGGTTGTTATCATCCATATCCGTAAGCTCATAGCAGGATGAACCTAAAAACGTTTTGATCAAACACTTCACAGATTTCGGTGCTAATTTCGCATTGTAGTGTGCGACTGCATTGCTGGGTTTGATATTAATTACATACAGCATCACATATATTAAACTTAACCAGCTTTGCGCGCAGATTATAAGTTCGCGCATTGTTATGACTGGCAGATTTTAAGTTATTTTGTATCTGCTGTCGAACCAAGACCAATTTTTCATCCATGTTCACTTTAGCAGTTGGGTCGCCCAGTTGATACTTTTTCCGCAGTATATGATATAGGGCACTGTGGAGAATCTTTGTTTGGCCGAAAAGTGTTACTACTTATTTGCCCTAACCCCTAGTGAGGCATAGCGTGTCATTTATTCCATGTGGCTTAGCTGACGTTTCGTTGACATAAATCATTTTCGCTCGATGCACGTTGTCAGCATGCACCTCCTGCTCTCATTTAATCGCCTATCTGCGACAAGTCGGCTTATTTTGACGCGCCACACCACTGGCGGAAGACAACAAAAACATCGATGGTCACGAACGCCGTAGGCGGAACTTGAACCCGAAATGAGTCCCGTAGTCAAACGTGAAACGGACGCCTCTACGCCTGAGCTACCGATCACGCACGACCGAGATTCTATATTAACTTCCCAGTCGGAGTGGTTTAATTTGACGTAAGCTCGATTGGCAGCAACAAAACAGCGATTTACGCATTCCGACGCGTTGACCTGCAGTGAATATAGTAATTAGTTATTTTAGAAACCTCGCAACATGACACATAATCTGTAACCTCATTTTGGGCCAGTGAAATAAAGGCCCCCCCATGGAAACACAGTGTATGGTCATGAGCTTTACGTATCCGATTTTTTGTTAGATCGCTTGACACCCACAGCTTCCATGCTAGCTCCGTCGCCCCGCTCGCATATTCCGGGCGCCTATAGACGAATCCGTCTTTTACAAGTAGATCGGGAAGGCGATGTTGTTTTTCCATAATTCGAGCGATGAGAGCGCAATGCTTTTTCCACTTGAAGTGTAGCGAATCCAGATCAATGTCTAACGAGGTCTCATTTAGGACTTGAAGTTTACAACTTAATAATGAGACTTTTTTTAGAGATGGCAACACCGATAAACCAATGGTAGTCCATCTTTGACATACATACCATTTGAAGTTTGTATTCATAAGCTGTCAATGTCAGTATAAACATTTCGTGTTGATTGTTGACAACGTATTTTACCGGACCATGGAAAGTTTCGAAAATTCACGAAAAAAACAACATTTGCGGGAAGTTTTACTTGGACATTATTTTGCTAAGAAGACTGCAGCTCAGAGTCGTGGAAGTTTACGGTGACGATGCTTTTTCGCGTGCACAGTGTTTTCGGTGGTTTCATCGGTTCAAAAATGATAATTTCGACATTACCGACGAAGAGCGACCTGGCCAGCCAAAAAAGTTTGAAGACGAAGAATTGACGAAATTACTCGAAGAAGATTCGTATAATATAATTCGTATATAATAATTTAGTTATATGAATAAATCTATGAATAAATGCCCAAAATTCCAAAAAAAAGTCTCATTATTAAGTTGTAGACCGTTAACGTCATATACCCTAGATAGCGCATCAGTAACTACATGTTTATTGCTTTTACTTTGACTAATTGTAAATTAAAACCTTATAGCTTCAGTGCCCATCGGGATAAACGACCGTGCAGAGCTCTCAAGCTAATAAGCCAGTTTAAAGATGCTTGGCTGGTCACCATCATGACTTTTCACATAAGGAATTTTTATTATTGCTGTAACCGCGGCGAGACATATCTGCATCGTTATGGTGTAATTACGCTATGCAGTCGTAAATTTTTGGATATAAACGCTGTGGGGGCTTACTCGCCTGCGTCTGTAATTTGTGCCAGCACAGCCCCTATTCCGTCTTGACTCCCTTCCATCACAATGATTGACAAAGGACGGGAAAAACCCGGGGCGGAAGAGAGGCTCTCCCTAAGCGCATGGAAAGCGTTCATAGCCTCGTTTGTCCACAAAAAGCTTTGCTTTGCTCAGCATATCTGTAAACGGAGCAGTTATGGCAGAAAAGTTCGGTGGTCGCAGCAACAGACTCCTAAAAGTGGCACCCGGGAAGCAGAAAGTTGGCTATGGATTGCATTTTATCTGAGTTTATCCGGGTGACCAATTTTGTACCCTAGGTATTTAAACTACTACATCAAGAAGTGGGTTTTTTCGACGTTCAACGTCAACCCTGCCTCACTCATTCAAGCAGCTACTCTTTCCAGGAGTGTATCATGCTCCTTAAACGTTGAAGAGACGACTAGGAGATCATCCAGATACATAAAGACTTGGTAGCGGATTTCTGGAGGAATAACTATCCATCAACCTCTGCATCGTTTGGAGAGTATTGCATACTAATAGAAAGAGAGAGAGAGAGAGACAAAACAACAGAGGCACTGCATCTTAGGAGGTAGATGGGTCCTGTGAGTGTGAGGCTGAAACCTCAAAAGTTGATTAACTTCGGCAGTGGGACCTCAAGGTAAAATGAGGTCTTAGGGTGATCGAAATAAATCCTACAGTACGGATTAGATTAAAGAGTCTCATGCTCTACCGACTGAGCTAGTCCGGCTGACAGCTAGCGGAATGTTGGTCTTTGAAAATTACCCGGATCTCTATCAGCTGAGACATTGGGGGCAGATTCAAAATGCGAAATATTTGTGTCTCAGTTAAATTGCGCGATTTGGTCACCATTCGAAGCTGTCGCCCATGTCCCAGCCGCTCTCGTTACAGTCTACGTGTGCTGGCCTAGTCATGGTACCTACCCACCATACACAAAGTGTCATAATATCACGTAAGGCGTTCTGAATTGCGACATAACGCCATATTGTTTTATGGCATATCATATAGTGTATTGGCATATTTCTTCGCATAAAGTCATGAGCTATTAATCGATACTTAAAGAACATTGCATCCTCTTTTTCACCGAGCTCAAATTATTAGAGCATGCAAGTTACTGACCCCTTTAAAAGGGCCGATTACCTGTCCCTTTTCATCCACATCCTCAAAAACAAATCCTCGAAAAAAAATCGAAACTCACTCTTCTAATGAGAGCCATTGTACACCGTTCCTCTCCTGTCTCGCATTCCTGCTGTTTTATTACATTCAGGATTCAAATGAATTCCAAAATTTGTTTTAAAAGCCCAACATTGGAATATTCCATGGCATCATCATCATCGTGTATGTATTTCCAATCCAGCACGAATATAGAATATCCTTTCAGTGAATGCCCTGAAATTCCTTTTCATTTCGGATGAATAGGAATGCAACTAGTCACATACTTTAGCGTACACACACCGGCTGGTTATTTCTGTATATTACAACTTTCGCAGGATACCGAATTTCCTGTGCATATTTGACTCTCTGTTTGGGAATTCCAAGCTGCAGGAGCTAGGGTGTACATAACTAGTAACTGCAAGGATGTGTGCAAATATGTATTTATAATTTATTACTTTTCTGATTGATGATACGAAAACTTTTTTCGCAATGATTGCACTAAAAAATCTTTACGTTTTCTTTCTCTGGGATATTTAATTCGTCCTTGTACGTTGCACAGGTGTATAATGAAGTATATATGTGTGTGTGTCGTATGCTGTGGCAATCTGTGCTAATGCATCTTTTTCGCTTTTTGATTACGACGACGAACACGACGACAAAGTGCTACGATAGTCGCAACTTTCTACCCATAGAATTGAAATGGCAAATCGTTTTGTTTCTGAATAATTCGCCCCACGTTCTCGGGTAAACTTTGACGAGGCGATCAGACGAAACGACGACGTGGCGGTTGCGTCATAAGTTTTCTGATGTTACACTAAAATATTTCGTTTTAATTAAAAAATTTCCCAAAGTACAATATTTTAAATAGTTCACTCGAACTACCCTTCATCTCTCTATCTCAGGCGGGCGCAATCATAGGATACAGTCCCATAGTTTGTCTGGTAGACGAGTCCTCCTTTGTGACGTTCGTGTTCGTCAAGTAGACATCCTTTTCGTTTCAAGGTGTCTAAAGTAGTGAATACGAGTGTAATTAATGACATGTTTATGGCAAAAGTAAAGATAGTTTCTGGCGATGATGGCCTTCGTGAACGTACATACTTTGTGTCATTTTTCATTGAAATATTTTCATTTAAAAACATTGAAAAGTTTCGATGAATAGATGGAAATAGTAGGTTTCCAAATTACTAGTTTACCTTAGTCCCTTCTAGGGCATAGCACGTCAACTTCTCCGACAACCTAGTTGGTCTTTGCTAACTGCCTTAACCCCTCCAGGGGCATGGGTGCGTTAACACCTCTTGTATTTCTATGCCTTATTGACGTTTCGATAGCATATCTACTTTTCGAAAGTGTAGTTGTAGCATGCATCTCCTATCCGCGCTGTCTTTATACTGACAATCTCGGAGCGCAGTGGGAGTTCTATTAATATCCGCAGACTATTTTTATTTGCGGCGAGGATCGAACCTCCATTCTCTAGATCGTAGAGCGTTGACCGAACGAACGCGGCCACCGAGCGCGTTGTTGTTGTTGGCCTTTGGCCTTTTATTAGCATCCAAAATATTTCGGATGATGCAAATTGCTGGAATCTACACCCTGTCCATTCAGTCGCCTTCCACGACAAGCTAGAAAAGGTTATGGCATTACTCTCGCGCTCCACAGCACAGGGGCACAATTGAACATTTTAGTTTTTCAGTACTTTGGGAACACTTTGATCGAATTGAAATGTTCATTTTCCGGATTTAACGCCATTTTTGTAGACTCAGGATCTCGCAACGTGCTTAGCGCGAAAAAAAAATCCTTCCAGGTTCTAGTTTACATCCTTTACTACCTTTTGAAAAAGGCGAAAATTGCATTACCACGACTATGCAAAGCGAGGGAGATTGGGCAAATGACGTCAATAACGAATTTTAACAAAATCAACGTTACAAGCCCCCCTATGCTACTTGATGGACAATGTATGTCGAAATTATACACTACTATAGAATTCAAATAAAGTCTTTCCAAAGTACTTAAAAATTAATTATAAAATCAAGCTGAACCACTTTTCGGTTGGGTCAAACTACGTGACTTTCATAGGAACATACGGAAAATTATCCTAAATCCCCATGTTCCTATGAAAGTTACATGGGTTGACTCAACCAAAAAATGGTTTGGCTCGATGGCCTGTGATAATCTTAAATGTGTCTTTCCATGGTCTTGTGGTTGTCGCATTCAATGATGATGTAACCTGGTTTGAAATAAAACGATACTTACTTCCAAACTGGGGCATCAGTCTCATGTCTGACTAAGGTCGTTTCGGGTTCAAGTCGCGTCTACGGCGTTCGTGGCCATGGATGTTTGTATTGTCTTCCTCCTATGGTGTAGGACGTAACAATAAGTCACAACATCTTCCGACTTGTCGCAGGTAGGCGGTTAAATGGGAACAGGTGGTTCATGCTGGCAACGTAAATTGTCCGAAACTGGTTTATACCAACGAAATATCAGCTAAGCCACATGAAATAGTTGACGCGCTATATCCCAATGAGTATACTTCCAAACTTGCGTTTACGTCTTGTACAAGTTTCTGCTATTCAGGCGTAAGCGAGACAGAAGGATAATTGGAGGGGAAGATGGCCACCACCTTGGTCGCCGGTACCTTGGAAAAGGAGCGTCTAGCTTGATTGTGAGAACCTCATGCTGGGAAAGTAGTGCCCACCTGCATTTCTAAACAGTACTGGAGTCGTTAGCCTGCGGAATTGACCGAAGTTTTCTTCAAAAGGCTTGCCTTCACTGATTGTACTGGTTTGTGGTTTTTGCGAGATTTTTTTTTAAAGAAGCCGTTGTTAGAAAATGGAAGAATCCTGTTAGATCTTATATACATTCGGGATAAAGCCACGGTCGATCCGGTACTTTTTATACTTGAAAATCCAAACGTAATATTAGCGCCCAATGTGAGGTTTCCAATTTTTTACTAAAATTTTTTGCATGACATTTTTCAACAGAATTAACTTTCAGGCCAACACAAGTCATAAAATCGTAGAATTTTTTTACTGTTGTCTTCGTATTGGGTACTCACATTTGGTACATAGTCTGTAAAACCGTCTGAAACGAGGTCCATATTCTAACACAGGCAGGCAGACATGTCTATTGGAGGCCAATAGCTTTTTCCCTACCGAACCACATTTCAGTGTGACTTCGCTGGCCTGGCTTTGGCTAATTAGTCCTGAAACTAACAATGAAGTTTTACGCCTTTCGTTCAACAACCTTTCTTGTGATGCCTGCCGTTTTCTCATCCACTCATTCCATTCTCTTTTTGCATTCGCCTCTCCGGCGCCTCCAGTCCCTAACGACTTACCAGAATCTGTATATTGTAAAATCTTGATTGGGGCCATTCCGGAGACAATATAGGCATTAGGGGTTGTTGTTTGGTAAGTGGCTCATTCCTTCAACCTACGACCTCATCAACACTCGTAATAATTACATGTTCGCAGTTCGTGTTTTCGGAATTGTGTTTATGGCGCAGATTGGTCGTTCGGATTATAATCGGTGTCAAGAATGTTTATAGGCGGTCGTGTAGCTATCGGTTGTTAAGCACTGAATAAAGAGGCGTCACTTTCTGCCTCACTGGCGCTACAAAAAATAACTATCCGTGCGTCCGCCCGATTACGAAATTACCAACGAGGTAGTTCCCCAACAGAATCGAAAAAAACAAATTAGCTGACCACTGAGAGTCCGATCCTTGGAACTGACGCGGATGCCCGTTGAGAACTTTTGTGAGACCGTGCTCTCCTCCCCCAGAGGTACTGTGGGTAAGAGGGATGTAGAAAATCTTTCAATCTCAAAGTCGGTGAATGATGTGAATCGGCATTTCAATCGACATCCGCTTTTGATCTTCGTGCTAATCCGTCGAATCTATTGTTATTATCTCCCCAACAGAAATAGAAAAGTCACCAGAAAAAAACCTAATCCGATTGAAGTACATATTTCTCCAAATTGACAAAGACTGGGATTGGTATTTATAGGACTTCATCTTCGGCGATTAATTCGCCCTCTCTAAAAAGGGGCTCAATCCCTTTTTCGTATTATCTCTTCCCATTTCCCGTATCCCAATAAAGTCAATACAAGATTAAAACAGATCACCTAAATTTCTCAGGCGACATGTTGCATCATTTTCACACACGACATAAAACAAAAAAATCGATGTGACATTATCCTCAACGTATCCATTCAATCAATGACGTGTTGTATATGTAATCTTTGACAGTTTCATTCCTAATTGCTGCCTAATTGAACAATCCCTTTTTACGTTCGAGTAAAACCGACGAAATCGATGTATATGTATGTATGTCACATCAGTCGTACCTCCACCATTTCTGGATATGACCCATTCTAAATCATCTAAGCCGTTTCGCCTGCACACTTCTCCCTAAGGATTCAACTAGATATGTCCCTTGTTTACAGGAAATTATATCACAGCCTGGATTTCAAGCTTTCAAGGATATTTCTTTAAGGCAAGGTAAATCATGTCTCTCACTCTATCCCCGGAGGGTTCTCATATCGGGAATCACACATCCATCCAGATCGATGTGTCGTCTCGGGTTGGCATTAGTTAAAAGGTGTAAGTAGATTAGAGCGGAAAATATCTATCAGACGTAACCGATTCAATACGAAGAACGCAACTGTCTCTAAATAGGTCCTAGAATTTATTCCTATCCATTTCATTTCATTTTGAAAAGAACACTCGAAAGTACGGTGAGCAAGGGGCCGACCGACACGACGATGCCCGAGAATATGTGGGATTGAGGGAAACAGAAAGAGCGCCCAACAAGGGTTACAATATAAGCCAGCAAGGATATATGGAAGATCCACGGAATAAGGGATAAAGAAGCGCCACACGACCTAACAGTGGCAGCACCAGCACCCGACAGCAGTTCACGTCAATTCATCGGATTCCAAAAGCCTGCAGCATATATCTTTGTCATTGACTAGCGAACGGTGATATATAGCTCGGATCCGTCTGTGTTGTAATACGGAAGGATACCTGTGTACGATTCTAAACTAGTATCCTGTGAATAAAATCCTCCTTCAAATGCAAGAAATACATACAATATTGAAAATTCTGTATAGTGTAGATTATTGGAAGCGAGAGAGTGCGCTCATCTCTTCCCTGCTATCGTACAAATACCTTATTTAACGTTTTAGACGACGACGACGATTCTTCTGGTTTATCCAGGACGACGACGACGAAAAAAAAGACCAGAAGTGTTTTGTGATTTCTTGCAAATCCAAACTGAATTATTTACTAGAGTATTTGGCCTCAAGTCCTTCGGTACAGTCGGTGCATGTCACGGGGGCGAAGCGATAGAGTACTTGACGAAACAGCACACGATTTTGTACTTTAATTTATTGCTAAATCATGTGTGTGCACACTATACCCAGCAAGCTCCGACACTCAAGTATCTCTATCTTTTTTTTAAAGCAGTAGTTCCATTCATTACTCAGATCAGAGCTTACTATTTTCGTACCTAGTCTATAGGGTTTGTGTATCCTACTGTCTAGGATGTATGTTTTAATATTTTTCTTCCTCCTTCCACAGCTATGAATCATCTGGATAAATTGCGCTTATGGGGCAAATCGATACGTGTTATGGCGAGTAAACATCAAGCCGTACAATTACCGAAAGAAGGACAACCCGATGCTGGCCTTACACGTGATTACTCACAAAATCCATTGCATCGTTTCAAAAAGCCAGGCAGTAAAAATTATCAAAACATCTATCCACCATCAGCAACGTTGCATTTAAGTAACATTCCGTAAGTATTTTAATATTTTTTTTAAGCTTTTGTATTTTTTATGCATTCGAATTGAACTGACGAATTCCCCGCGAAAAAAATACCGAAACTCTCAACGTTTAAATCTTTTATCCATTCCCATTATATAGAACGAAACTTGTTCCGTTCCATACAATACAGCGTTAATGACATTATAACATGACATAGAGACACTAAGTTGGTTTGATCTGTGTACAAGCAAGTTAATTGTAACAATTTTCGCAGATTAGATTTACGTTATAGGAAATGACACTATTTGCACTGATCCTGACAAGGTCCAGGTCATTGCTGATTTTCCTTTGTCAAGTTCGGCTAAACAACTGCTGCAGATTCCTTGGGGTATGCGGTTGGTATCGTCGTTTCGCTGACAACTTTGCGTCATTGTCAGCACCACTGACAGACATGCTGCACCAAAACCGAGGTTTTGTTTGGACTGATGAGGGCAAAAGAACCTTTGCTGCTCTTAGGGAGAGTTTAACATCTGCCCCCGTTCTTCATAGCCCAGACTTCCCTATCCATTGCGATGCAAGCCAGTTCGGCGGAGGCGCAGTGCTCATACAGCAAATGAACAGACGGTTCAGAAGCACCCATCGCCTATGTTGGGAATAAACAAATTCCGTGCCTATGTGGAAGGGCATGAATTTACGATAGTGACGAATCACGCGTCTCTAAAGTGGCTTATGTCGTAGTCTGACCTACACGATCAACTTGCGCGGTGGTCACCATTGAGCCCAAAAAGGGAAGCCAACATGTTGTGCCTGATATTCTCTCTCGAATGTATTCAACAGAGCCAATTGAATCGATTGAACAGTTCGAGACAGCGACTAAGGTAGATTTAAAATCTCCTCATTTTCTATCTCCTAACTACATTGCATTGATCCACAAGATCAAGGGAAAATCCCATCAACTCCCGGATCTTAAGGTTATTGACGGCTATATGTATCGTCGATCTGAATGTGTGACCGGGGATGAGACCCAGGAGGTGA
Organism: Chloromyia formosa; assembly: GCA_964017055.1. Classification (NCBI taxonomy): domain Eukaryota; kingdom Metazoa; phylum Arthropoda; class Insecta; order Diptera; family Stratiomyidae; genus Chloromyia; species Chloromyia formosa. Next base: position 28,349,240 of record OZ024813.1, on the reverse strand, counting down.
GCTCCTGAAAACTTTAGATTCCGGATGAGCTAACTTACACTGTCATTGCTCGCGCACACGAACACCCTCTTTGCGCACACGGAGGTTTTGGCAAAACGCTCGAGCGTTTAAAGACGTTTTATTATTGGGCAAAAATGACGAGACAAGTCAAAGACTTCGTCGCCTCCTCCATGACGTGTAAGGAAACTAACAGGTTCTAAGACCTCCGATAAGGAAACTCATTCTTCCTGATCGCATTTTTCAACGCCTATACACTGACTTTATCGGGCCTTATGCGCGATCTAAATCCGGTAATATAAAATAGGACTAATCGCTGTTCTCTACCACCTCTCGAAATTTTCGTTCGCTGAGCCCATAGGTAAAATGACAGCAAATGCTCTAGTTAAGTACTTAGAAAGAAAAATCTTTCATGTGTTTCGCGTCCCGGAATCCATTACTACGGGCAATGGTGTTCAGTTCAAGTCCATAGCCTTCAAGAACTTAATGGATTTTTATGGAGTGAAGCTAACGCATCGAAGCGCGTGAATCGGTTACTGGTGGCTTGGATTGGAGCGTATGTCACCCTTGGTCAACAAGATTGGGATGTCAAGTTGTTGTTCATTAGATCCACTTTTCATTCTTCAGTAGGGTACTCGCCCTACTGCGTCATTTTCGGGCAACATATATAATTTCTCATGGTTCTTCATATGCCCTGTAACGCAGTCTTAATTTGCTCCAAGAGCCCAGAGCTGACGTAATCATCGATGAAAAGTTTGAATGGTTACACAATCAGGCTCAAAGAATTCTTGAGCGGATGAGACTAATGCTGTGACGTACAACTTGTGATCTCGTCCCGTAGAGGGCTTTTTCCCCAAGTTTTACACACGAACTGGCTGCAAATCCATAGGCCTTTAATGGCTTTGTCAGTTACTATCCGAAGGTGTTCCGATGCCTGTCTAGAGTAACATCGTAGTCACGGCTACATCATCGCATCCACACTTCAAAAATGTTAAAATTTTCTATAATCGTCCACCAATAATTCAAGAGACATACGCCAGCTCAGAGGTAAAAAACAACACTAGGCCAGAGACAGTGACGCTTTGGACATCTAAATTATACAATGAGTAATACAGAGTGGATGATCCTGTTTAGATGACGCTAGAAATCCTCATGCTGTTGTCGCGATATGTCGAACTCGTATGCCCTTTAGTTTCTGAATTTGTAACACTACCTTTTCCAACGTATGGCTCTGTATTATTTTACTTTAAACTCCTTAAGACATGTTCTAATCCTTCCTACTTATCTACAAATCCGTCGCACTACACATTCGCCTATAACACATACAAACAAGCAATCCTAAGAACAATATAGTAAATCCCGTCATCTTATCACTAAATCCTACTTCTTCGGGCATCCTTAGACTCTTCTTGCTCTCTACGCTATCCATCCGCCCATCCCTTTCCCGGCCGCCTTCCTTATTAGCAGCCCTGTTGCTTCTAGCCCAACAGATAGGGCGAGTACATTGTCCGTACGTACTTATTGTCTAAATGCACTCGTTCGGATGCAATTCAGTGTTAAATTGGAGATGGTGTCCTTAGTCCTTAGTTTCTGCTCTGTTTCACTTTCCTTTTCAGTTCGTTTTTTCTGTTCTTGCGTAAATTTAATTGTTCGATTCCTTCCCTGTCGTGTTGGTGAAAGGACATGGTGTGGAATGATGATCTGGTCTTGTCTTGCATAGTGGCCTCGAAAGAATGGCGATGGTAGTTAAAGATTAATTCATTTTCTGGTTTTGTTTATTGTTGTGGGATGAAAAGAGCCATAAAACGTTTTCAGTAGGGTAACAACAGAGAGTAGAAGTGATATCGACGATAAATATTATAAGCTTCTAGTAAGTTCAACTAGTATAGGAAAAAAGGACTGGGCAATTAAATGTTTAGGGCGACCGGTAGCGCAGTGTGTTGAGGCATCAGTCTCATATTTGACTACCGGCGTTTCGGGTTCGAATCCCGTCCACGACGACGTTCGTGGCCATGGATGTGCAGGATGTGCATGCTGGCAACTGCATTCTCTGAAACTAATTTATGCGAACGAAACGTTAACTGGGCCACATGGAACAGTTGACGCGCTATGCCCCACAAGGGGTTAGGGCAATTGAGTATATACAGGATTCCTTAAGCTTCGTATACATATGAGCATTCGTGCGCGCACGGTTATACGTACTCAGAACGTTTTGACATACGAGCGCTATTTGTGTTTTTTACAGTAACTTAAAAGATTAATCTCGGCCAAATAATGGAATTCAATCGTGAACATTTTCGTGCGATTATTTTTTACAACTTTCGACGTGGATTAACCCAGCAACAGTGCATGGATGAACTGAATTCAATTTTTGGCGATGAAGCTCCATCAAGGACCAGTGTTTATCGATGGTATGGTGAATTCAATCGAGGTCGTAGTTCACTCCAAGACGAATTTCGTGAAGGTCGTCCAAAATCAGTTGTTGTTCCGGAAACCATTGATGCTGTGCGCGAACTGATATTGCAAGATCGTCATGTGACCTATCGTGAGATTGAGACAACCTTAGGCATTAGTGGGACCAGCATACATTCAATATTGCATGAACATTTGACTGTCAAAACAATTTGTTCGCGTTGGATCCCACACAATTTGTCAATCGCCCAAAAAAAGGCTCGTGTCGATTGGTCGAAAGAAATGCTCAAAAAATACGATCGCGGTGCTTCGAAACACGTCTATGACATCGTGACAGGTGATGAATCGTGGATTTACGCGTATGAGCCCGAAAGTAAACAGCAGTCGACTGTATGGGTGTTTCAAGATGAGCCAAACCCAACAAAAGTTGTTCACGCACGAAGCACTTCCAAGCAAATGGTCGCCTGTTTTTTCGGAAAAACTGGACATGTCGCAACCGTACCACTGGAACAACGCAGAACAGTCAATTCTGAGTGGTACACAACCATTTGTTTGCCAGTTGTCTTCCAAGAAATCAGGAAAACCAACCGCCGAAGACGGATCACTTTTCACCACGACAATCCGAGCTCTCACACATCAGCTCAAACAACTGCATTTTTGAGCACTCAAAACATAGATTTGATGGGTCATCCGCCGTATAGTCCTGACTTGGCACCGAATGACTTCTTTTTATTCCCGTACGTAAAAAACAAACTGAGAGGTCAACGTTTTTCAACACCTGAAGAAGTGGTTGCTGCGTTCAGAATGCATGTTTTGGAGACACCTCAATCAGAGTGGCAAAAGTGCTTTGACAATTGGTTCAAACGCATGCAAAAGTGTATAGATCTTCATGGGGAATATTTTGAAAAACAATAAAGCGATTTTCAATGATTAATATTTGTTTTTGTTCTCTAATCCCGAAATATAAAAGGCAACCCTCGTGTATACATGATATTTGCGCGCACAGTATTTCATCCAGACCAAATTGCACGGACAAGTTGTGCGCTCACGAAGATCCACTAGCGATAGATCATGTTCGTACGAATAAAATTGTGCGCGCACGCATCTTCCTACCGTACACATATGAGCATTCGTGCGCGCACAGCGTTCGTGCTCATATGTATACCAAGCTTTAGTCTTCAAAAATACACTTGTCCTAGTGGCCTTATTTTTATTTGGTTTATTTAATATGTTTTTATCCTGCATCGTGAATATTTCAGTAGGTTTATATTCAGTTTTATCAGAGCATTAGTTTCTAAATTTGAGTGGATTTTACCGAAGAAGCTGAAATCGAGCGATTATGTTCATCGGCACTTTGGGCGCGTCCCATTGAAATACATTTTAATTTTGATCTATTAGCTTTTCAGGTGTCTATTATAATCTTTGGAAAACGTTGTCCTTATCGCCCCGATTAATTTACTGAGCAAAAAATATAGTATCTATTGACCAGTACACAGTTAAAAATCCTGGTCTATTATCAATGCTAATTGGGGTTATATATATGACGACACCAAAATTGTATTAGATTTTAATAAAATGAAAGTATTACAATTGCTTCCGTAAACTTCACTGGTTTAAATATTAAACTTTTCTGGCATTATTTTTTTAATCAAATTGTTGGTTTAAAATTTAATCTACAGATATTATAATCTATGAAAAAATATTAATTTTACTGCGTTTTTTTAACTCCTCTAAGTTTTTTTTTCAATTTTCTAAACTTCCAAATCCTTTATTAAGCCCATCGCAGGTTAGCCAGCTAATCTTTAACTTTTTTCGCCATGGCGCAGCATCGAACCTGTGAACTCCGTGTTGTAGAGTTGCGACCTAGACCACTCGGCCAAGCAGCATAATATTTTGAGCTGACTGCGAGTAGTTATAGTGAGACTTGAGACTCAAAAAATATACTTTGTGGGGTTTACCTTTTAATTAAACTTAGATTAGAAACTAATGCGAGAACAAAAAGAACACAAAAAGGTTTGAATTGTATTAGAATTTATTACAAATTGGTTTAAAATAGAAGTAAACTTTGAATTGTATTAGAATTTATTACAAATTTGGTTTAAAATAGAAGTAAACTTTGAAAGGGTTTAGATTATAGAATTAAAATTATTAAAAATGGTGGTAGTCCAAGACCAGGTTTAAAAAAAATACCGAGATTTTTAACTGTGTAGATACAGTATCTATTGACCAACAACTACAGTATCGGATGACCAAAGGATACAACATCTATTGACCAACAGATAAAGCATCTACTAACCAACAGATACAGTATCAGTTGGCCAACAGATACAGCATCTACTAAGCAACGGGTACAGTATCAATTGGCCAACAGATACAGAATCGACACAGAACAGATACAGTTTCTATTGGCCAATATACCCAATATCTACTGTGCAACAGATACAATATCTACAAATATATCATCCATTGAGCAACAGATACATGTCCTGTTTCCATCGGGACCGTTCAAGTATTATGTAGGCAGAATTTTGATCATTTTTTACTCACCCCTCCCATTGTCAGCAAAAGTAAGCAAACCTCTCACCACCTCCTTTCCCCATCTACGTTTACGTAAGCACTGATACAATATAACCATATAATTTTTTTCAAATACCAAGTGCTCCCAATCTACTGTAAGCAAACTATTAATTAACAACTAAATGTAGAGCTAAACGGAGTGAAAGACTAAGAAATTATCCTTCATCATCATACTTTGAGTGGTGGTGGGAGGAATCTGTTGTTCAGTAACTGAAACAAACCGCTTCTTGGACGTATACTACAATCCGTCTTTTGGCATTTAACAAATTACAATAAGTACTGACTCTCTTGCACATGTTCTACCATTTAACGTTTGGTAAAGTAGAGAGGTCAATTTCACCGGAGCCAACATACTTTGCACCCACATGATAATCATCGACTGTCATTGTATTCCATAGTTCTGCTAACATATGGCCTGCAAACTCAAAATTGCACTTTTCTAAATTCTCTTTTATAGTATTGCCACGGTCGTCCAAATGAGAGCCAAAATGATCATGAGGTAGTATCAAACCAACCAGTTCCCGACTATGAGAAGCCATTCTGCCATTCAACTCGGTTGCAATAAAATATAAGTAATGCATCGAGATCATGTTGCTTAAAATGTTGTGTAGCGAACGCTACTAACTTTTGGTATCGGCGATTTTCATCTGAACCTCCACCGTCATAATCATGACTGGTTGAACACATCCACAGTCAGTTTTAGCTATTTTCTGAAATTCTTCAGGGCCAAGAAGCGTCCCTAAGTCCTGCGCATGAGTATTAGCGGTGGATGAACTATGCTTTCCACTTCGAGTTGTGACGAATGTTGGTTCGGAATATCTAACGGCTTGCGAATTTTCATGTATTTCTCATTTGCCCTAACATAGGGGCATAGCGCGCAACTATTTTATGTGGCTTAACTGACGTTTCGTTGGCATAAACCAGTTTCGAACGATGCACGTTGCCAGCATGCATCTCCTGCGCCCATTTAGCCGCCTACCTGCGACAAGTCGGGAGATGTTGTGGCTTATTATTATTACACCCCGCACCACAGGGGGTAGACAACACACACATCCATGGCCACGAACCCGTAACGACCGTAGTCAGACTTGAGACTGACGCCTCTACGCACTGAGCTACCTTTCGCCACATTTTAATGCCAGCATAAACAGAAGGAATCGATTTATGCCGATCGGCAAGAACCCAGTGATGGTCAGGCAGTTTGACCCTATATTCCATATGCATTAAAAGTGGCGCCTGTTTATTTGCTGCAGTTAAACCAGTAAGTAACCGAGCCTTATCATCTTTGCATATGAAAAGTACTTGATCTGGACCAAGTATTGATGCCAGATTTTCTAAATATTGGGTTTGTGTTGTTGCGAAACGGCTGTCAATGTGGCTTTTGTGATGATCGGTCTGTGCACGTACGAGCTTAACAAACTGTGCTATTAGATATACTATAATAATTAAGTAGGTAGGTTACTTCACTTTTTCTGACCGCTTACTGATTGTATACGTTTTGTATTGGATTTTAATAATTTTCAACCTAACACTTTATATGCAAGCATAATTCTACTGGAGATTTATTCAAACTTCACATTTGTTTACTTTCAGATCATCCTGTTCCGAAGACGATATCAAAGAAGCATTCACTAAAAATGGATTCGAAGTTAAGGCATTCAAATTTTTCCCGTAAGTATTATTTTTTTGTCTTCCCGACTAATGTATTTATTATACATTATATACCGATATTTAATAAGTAAGATACAACACAAAAAATAGGATACAACTCCCAGCGCAATTTATTTGTAGACTACCCAACTGCGTTGGCGCGCTCGGTGGCTGCACTTCCGAAAAGTAGACAATGCTATAGAAACGTCAACAAGGCATAGAAATACTAGAGATGTTGACGCGGTGTTGAAGAACATGACAATTGATAGTTAAAAAAAATCCGTGTGAAAAAAGAGCCTTTAAGAAGTACTACTAAATTGGTCTAACCCCTGTGGGGCGTTGCTCGTCAACAGTTCCATGTGACCCAGTTGACGTTTTCCTGGTATAAACTTGTTTCGGAGGATGCAGTTGCCAGCATGCATCCCCTTCTCCCCCATTTAGCCGCCTACCTGCGACAAATCGGGAGATACTGCGCCTGATCATTACGCCCGCACCACACGGGGAAGACAACACAAACATCCATGGCCACGAACGTCGTCGTGAACGAAACCTGAAATGGGTCCCCCTCCCTAAAAAAGAGGTCCTAATGTACCTAAAGTTAACACCATTTTCGGTCCAAAAGTTTTTATCAAAATAAGGAAAACTCACAACACACACAAACACTATTTACTCGTACATAACAAAAAAAATTGGGTAGACACGTACAATGCACATAGTCAAAAAATGAATTGGTAACCGCCCTTAGTGGTTAGTCAGTTTTTGATAAAGCAAAAAATTCCGGCCGTCATAAGTATTTAGGTTGCCTGCAATAACTCACCAGTGTATCATATTCATAGATAACGGTGTAGATCAGTCAGTAGAGATCACTCAATAAGGAGCATTTTCGGGAACTATACCAAAAGTCCTCAAGAATTTGAATGACATTTAGACAGAATCTCTCAAATAAAAAACTTTTCATTGTTTTTAGAAAATATTTTAAAACGGCTGACCCTAGTGGGGCACCGGTCGCCCAGTGCGTTGAGGCGTCCGTCTGATGTCTCATGCTACGGGTTCGAATCTCAAATTATTTTGTAAACACGTGCCGCCGTGCCGAGCCGTTGCAAACCGTATTTCAGAACACTTCGCGTCAGCTCAGATTATAGTCCAGTCAAACTGAGGCTTCTGCTTGAACTAATTACTTAAGTTTTTATTTCTTTTATTATTTTTTTTTTAAATGTTCGGAGGAACATTACACTAAAAGTCTCAATCTCCGAAAAATCACGAAAAAAGACAACGATTTTTGACCTTTGGAATTGTTTTTTAATACCTTACTCAGCTAGCAAAAATCTGAGATAAAAAGACAGACCATTAAGAAATGCATAAACAAAATTAATCACAACTCTTTCCTTATTTTAAATCTGCGATCGGACCTGGGGGTCGCGTACGACTTGTTTCTCTCTAAGGGGGCCGGAAAAGCTGCAATATTAAGAACCACTGGCTCAGGCCCGTTTTCTCAATGTCTGATTAAACTGTCAGTTAGCTATCCGGGACACTAAATTTAACCTTAGCGCATGCAACGCTCAAAATATGATAATGCAGTCCAGAGCGCAGCTAATGCAGTAGAAAGTCAGCTGATCTTCTTGGCGGAATTCTGCCACCTGTTCAATTCTATTCTACGTCTGTGCCACCTCTCAGCATTATTTTGCCGCTGAGTTGGTTTCAGATCAAATGGATGAAAGAATATCCAGAACTCTGTTCCTTGTGACCAGTTTAATTATCTCATTTGAATGTGCAAACGTAAACAGTTCTAGCTGTCAAAATCACAGCAGTCCGTATCAGCTGTTTGGAATTATTGTCCAATAAATTCTTAACCGGAAGATGAGTGCCGTTTGGCGTTTATCTACAGGATAAGATTTAACTGGACATTGAGAAAACGGCCCTTAGAATAATTATTAAAATTCGAGAAGAAGAAATCCGATCTGCCAATACTCGTATGTACTATATATAATTTTCTTTTAGCTTAATTTTACTATTTGTCTTAATTGATTTATTTCATTTTTTCTTATTAATATTAATTGTCCTTTTGTTTCGTTTGTATTTACAGAAAAGACCGCAAAATGGCCCTCCTACAACTCTCATCGGTCGAAGAGGCTGTCCTTGCACTCATCAAAATGCACAATCATCAATTATCCGAATCGAACCATTTACGTGTAAGCTTCTCAAAATCAAACATTTAAATCAACCCAACAGCAACAACAACAAATGGAAAATCCCAACAAAACTGCAACAGCAAAAACAACAAACAAACAAAAACTATAGAAACAACAACTTTGAAAAATGAAAAAAAAAACAAGAAAACAGTGATATCGCGATAAATTGTGTGCGTTTTATTTGTTCTGTATGTTTAAGACAAGAGAAAAAGATATAAAAAAATTATAAATATAAAATTGATGAAAAAAAAAATTTAAAATAAAGTTAAAAACAAAAACAATGTTGTAATAAGATAGAGAGACAAGATCATAATTATAAGGGCTATAAGACAAAACAATCAATCATGAATCTACAGTAAGAATATAAGGCTACCGATAAATATATATATATATATATATATATCTAGGATACATATATATATAAAAATAGCTATATTACTTTAACTACCTACCTATAGATGGCAACTACAACAATCAACCAATCAAGAGATAAACAATTAAGAATTCAATAAAAAAAGGCATTATTATGACTACTAGTACGGATGAGAGAATGTGATGTACTCATATGTTATGTCGTCGTCGCGTAAATTGTTTTGATACGACTATCAAACTAAAATATGTATGTATTGCATCTTTGTCTATTAGTGCTGGATAGATTAAAAACGCTACATACGTACTCGTATATATGTATAAATATATATATTTAAAAAAAATGGAAAAAGGACAAAATATTGAAGAAAAAATACAAAATGCAAAACACAAAGGAAAAATATGTAATAGAAGAAAAAATGCATAGAGAACAAGAAAACAACAATGTTTGGAAGTATTACTTCAAGCCTAAAAATGAAGACATTATTAATTAATTGATTAATTATTTTTAAATGAATAAACACAGTTAAATTCACTTGAACCTATTGAAATACAAAAAAGCGAATAGGCAAGTAAAAACAGATTAAATTGCTTAGAGGAAATCAACACAAAATAAAACAGATATGAAACTAAAGACTACAAATTGCAAAACAAAATAAATAGACTCTAGATATATATTTTGACATTTTATTTTACTATGAAATATTCAATGATTTTTTTATCAAAAAACAAAACTCGAGAAAAGAAGCGCCAAGCAAAAATAAAACAAACAAACGGACAACCATAACAAAATAAATTTACAAAAACAACAAGAAAAAACAGAGAATATGCATATCTTCATAGCGAAATCTTAAAAATATCAAATAATAGAACATACATAAATCAAAAAATGACACAAAGAATAAAAATTGCATACCTATGTTTGTACTGTTTCAAAGCACCGTGAATAAAGTGATGTTTTTTTTTCAAGTAGAGCCCAAAGTGGGCAAATAAATTTAAAAAAATATAATAAACATATGAAAATGTATATTTTTTCTTGTTTTTTGGTTTTCTGGGGAACAAAAATGCAACTATTCATCTAATGGTCAAAAAAGAATTAAAAAATTATAGATAAAGAAAACGAAAAACGAACTCTAAAGGGATAAGGCAGTGAAAGAAATCAGCAGCCCTATCATGTAATCGAATTGCTTTAGGAAGGATGAAAATCTTAGAACATATAGCACATGGAATGCACTTGTCCTGTATCTCTCCATAGAAAACAGTGGCTCCAAGTACTAAGTCGACAGGTTGTCGACAGTCAGTTGATTTAGTAGACCATTTAGTAATTATGAAATTACAAACACAGCAATTGTTTATGCACAACTCGACAGTACAGCTTAGAATATAGAGCCATGGAATGAGCTTATCCTGTATGTCTCTGGCTCCAACATTTGGCGAATAAGTCGACAGCCAGCCTACCCGGTTGTTGTTTGATATTGTCACATGTTGACTGTTCTGTCGAATTGTGCATGAATAAAGGTCAATTCTTGTCAGATTGTCGACAGTCAGCCTACTGAGTTGGCGTTTCGGTATTGACATAATGTTGACCGCACTGTCGAATTGTCCATAAACAAACGTCAATTCTTGTCAATATTTAAATTTCATAATTACTAAACGGTCTACTGAGTTAGCTGACTGTCGACCACATGTCGACTTAGTACCAAGATTTTGGAGCCACTGTTTCTATGGAAACATACAGGACAAGCTCATTCCATGCCTCTATGTTCTAAGCAATATCAATATCGCAACGTCAACTGAGTAGGCAGACTATCGATGTGGTCGAAATGAAACTACCTTGTAACTTGAAAACAAATTAACCGGTTCATTCACCATCGAATCATCGAGTATTGGCTTCGAATGATAAATTTCGTATCGAAAATTGAAATGAAGAAATTTGTTTTCGAGTTACAAGGTACCATTTTCATCCTTTCGAAAGCAATTCTATTCGAATCGAATTATTGTACATACATGATGGGGGCCCCTGATTTTGACATTAATCAGAAAGGCGTGATGTTTTTTTTTTTATTTATGTAGTACTCGGCAGGCTAGTGATCTGAGATGTTAGTGTTAGCGCAGTAACGTAGCTAGGATTTTGTTTCGGAAGGGGTCTAGAAATATTGATAAGGGCGGCCTTATATATACATATTATTAAAAGTTAGAAACATACCATATATTGACGCCAAAGCAGTATGTACTCGTATAGTAGTCCACGATCCCGGGGTCGAAAAAGAGGCCTTTTTGTATATTGATATTTTCAGGGTGGTGAAGACGACTAAACTTTGACTGAGGAACCTTTTTATTTACAAAAATAACGGTATTGTCCTTTTTTCCGTTAATAAAATTATTTTCCCGAAAAATTAAATAGCATTTAATCGAACTAAATTTAATTTGGAAACTAGAGAAAATTTCCTACAATATTAATTTATTATATTGAGTTTAGGCGAGAAAATTTTATCATACTTGTCACCACATTACACATGCAGTGCTGTGCAAAAAAAAAGCTGCTCAAGACAATTTTCTGCCATAAAACCGTGTTTCATTGAGAAAATTACCATTACATTTTAGTAAACTTGATTCATTGCATCTCTCCGCCGAAGCCTGTCCCAAAGCATGGCTGTGAAAGGAGGAGGGAATGACAGGTGAACCCTGATTCCTTGGCGTTTCAGGTTATTAGGGTGGCATGAATCACGTAGTCGGACCTGCAACATAGTTGTGTGAACTTTGGCACGTTATGAACAACCTAAAGCAGTTATCACCGACGCCACTCCTGAAATAGGTTTAACTAGGGGCTGACAACCCATCCTTGTAAAAACTACTCCATGTCAAGAAACCTGGAACAGGCGGCGAGGGCCCGACACGTCATTGGGCTGTTGCGCCACGATGATGATTCATTGCATCAATTTACATAATAATAATGGATTTTCGTCCAATTTTTTTTTCTACCTGGGATCCGGAGGGATGATTTAGAAAAGATCCCATAAAACAGAATTTTGTACCTACAAAAAGAATTCGGAGACAAAAAACAAGCATTTTTTTTATTAGTTCATGGGACTACACCAACGACAATTCATTAATTTAGTTGAACCTCCTTGAGGGCGTTTTCTAGCCACTATAGGCTTCATGATAGACCAAATGTTTTCTATCGAATTCAAGTCGGTGCTATACGGGGCCAATCTAAGACGTCGGTATTTTTTCTTCTTGACCTATTGAAAAAAAATACCGATCTTAAAAATCAATTTGGTTGTCAATTTGAAAACTGGGACGAACGGGAGCGCAATGTGTTAACGCATCAGTCTCACGTTTGACTACCGGCATTTCGGGTTCGAGTCCCCTCCACGACGACGTTCGTGGCCATGGATGTGCAGGAGGTGCATGCTGGCAACTGCATTCTCCGAAACCAGTTTATGCCGACGAAACGTCAACTGGGCCACATGGAACAGTTGACGCGCTATGCCTCACAAGGGGTTAGGGCAATTGAGAGAGATAGATTGACTTATTACTTACATCTTTCGCAGTGACATGGCGCATTATCCTGTTGAAACACAAACCTTTCGGTATCGCCAAAAAGCTCTAACGCACATGGCTCCAATTTGTATTCCAGGACCTGCAAGAAAACCACAGCTGTTACTTTTGAATTGTGGAAGCACCACACCATAACTCCTTTTGATTTCGAAGAGAATTTTCGAAGGCATTCATCGCTCTGAGCCTTTTTCGAGGTTCCCGGCCGAACAAGAACTGTTCCGAACTGCGACCCGTCTAAAAACATTACAGAGTTTCACATATCCTGGGTCCAAGTGACATGCTCCTGATCCTGAGCCCATTACAAACGCTTCTGCCTGACTCTTAACGGAAGGTCTGCCTTATGCACTATGGTTTTAGTACCCCTGGAGGTGTTAAGACAATTAACAACAAGAAGCCAGCTTTCGCAAGCCTTCTTCTTATCGAACTCGATGAGATTCGCTTACCCGTTGCTCTGACTAGATTGTTCCTAATGTCAGATGAAGTTTTGAAAAGGTTCCGATTCTTTGTAAAATTAAAAGCGATCTTCCAACGGAGTAGTTTTTCTTGACCGTCCAGAGCCTTTCTTCCGCTCGCTAATCGCTATTGTAAAAAAGGTAAATTCAGGAAAAACATGAAAACGTGATTTTTCGCTTTAGGTGGTAAGAACCCAGAGCCCACTCATGGGTGATTTGTAGTTCCTAAAGCGGTAATTTTGTTGCGAACCACGGCTCTGTCGACCCGCCGTCACTGCAACAAAATTTATTTTTGACCAGAATGCTTATGGATCGGTGGCTAAGGTCCCGGCTAGACCAACTGAGGTCATGGATTGTTGAGCCTAAGCACCCTGGTCCTAGATCAGCCACCTTAAAATAAACACGCAAACGAAGCAAAAATTAGGAAGAAGGAGGAAATGTGTCCATCCTTCGGGATAAGGTAGAACCCAAATGGAAAAACATTAAAACATTTTCATATTGTTTAAAAAAAAACCGATTAAATGAAATCACAAATGAAATCAACAACTGAAAGAAAAAAAAAATCAAGAAATCAAACAGAATTCTCAAAAAAGATATATTAACCGCAAACTTGAGAAATTTTACGTAAATCGAAAAATCGACAAACGATCGACAGCTCTTCGACACGAAACCTACAGATCAACCAAGGAAATTTAACATAAAAAAAACTAAAGAATTAAACAAAATTTAAGGTAATTAAATGTAAATTCAAAATAGCCGAATTTATCTTCAAAGCGGCCGAACCCCATGGACCCCTTTCATGGCTGCGGCGCTGAATGTTAGTGTCATTCATAGTGTTCCCCTACTCGACATGAACAAAACGTATGTTCCCCCTATTCAAGACACTGTAAGACATGTCAGAAAGGTCAAATGTTTGTAGTCTCATCTAGTTCGTTTACTCGCAAGCTAAGATACGCAACTGATAGGAGTTGCGACCAACAGATCTATTGTCCCATAGCCTTCACTAATCCAAAAGACCCTCAACCAACCTGAAAAAGGCCAGTAGGTCCTTTGTAACAGCATTCTTAATGACAGTGGAGCTCACTATGAAATCTCCAAGAAATATGAATCTGGAGCGTGCAACCGCAGGGCATCACAAAGAAGGTGTTTTGTGGACTCCATGTCCTCCATGCAGAGCCGGCATTCCGTCTCAATCAGACCCATTATGTTTAAGTTATTGTCTATCTTACCCAGTGGTATCCCGGGAGGTAACCAACAATTAACCTCAAGTCCGCTCTGTTCAGGCGGCTAGCTTCTTTGAGACCGATGGGGTTGATAATATCTTTCGATTGCCGCAGTCCTGCGAGATTATTCCTATGCCGCAGCCTTTCGTTTGCAGACCATTCCCTCACCAACGCCCTGGCTGTGGGCCAACTCAGACCGCAGCAGGGAACAGGTCCAACAAATTTTTCCGATGAGCCTTGTCTAGCAAGTTCAGCTGCAGCTTCGTTGCCATGAATGCCTTGGTAACCAGCATAGAGTGACCCAATTTGTGTTTGTGAGGCTCTGAAGGATATCAAAACACTCTTTCACTATAGTTTTGATGAGAGCCTATATGAAGAAAAAGCCTTAATGGCTGCTTGACTCTCAGTGCAGATAGCGATGTTAGTGCCATTAAACTTGTGCAGAATGTCTCTGGCTCAGGCCTCAATGGAATAGATCTCGGATTGGAACACACCGGACCAAATGCTCATAGCGAGTCCAAAGATCCCAGCTCCAACTCCTTGTCCCGTTCTTGATCCATCAGTAAACCACATGATACACCTGACGTCAGAACAAATGAAGCAGAATTCCGTAGTCGTGTAATCTGATCTCGAGCAGATCGACGTGCCAGGAATCCGTTCCAGAATACTCATGTGGCCCAGATTGTACACATGAGCTTCATAGATGCACTCGAAGACCGCTTAGAGCCGCAGATTCTTGAAAAAAATTGCAGCGGATTAAGTCCAACAATCGCCTCAATGGCCGGTGCCGGACACATACGGATGGATTCTGCCATTGCAATACATGCACTCGTAGCCGTGTTCGTTCGGTCACCACTCTAAAATCTAGATTCTAGAGAATGGAGGTTCGATCCTCGGCACGAACAAAAAACTGCCTGTGAGTACTAATAGAACTCCCACTGCGCTCCAAGCTTGTCAGTATAAAGACGGCACGGATAGGAGGTGCGTGATTGCAACTGTACGTCCGAAAAGTAGACATGCTATCGAAACATGAACAAGGCATAGATATGCAGGAGATATCGACACGCCCATGACCCTGGAGGGGTTGTAGTTGACTGCACAACTGCTTGGGACAATGCTGCTGCGTTTTGGTCCATCATACTAGCGCCGCATATGTTACAACTGGTCATACCAGCATCAAATATAACCAACAAGACGTTGTAGTTTACTACACAACTGCATGGTGAAACGCTGCAGCGTTTTGGACCACCATACTAGCGCCGCATATGTTACAACTGGTCGTACTAGCGTCAGAGAACCCAGGTTTTCCCAAAGAGAGACCTGTAAGACCACATGATCCAAGTGGCTTTACTCATAACAATCTTCACGTATTTGCTTCAGTCGAGCCTTCGGTCCACCGTGATACCTAGACACTTGAATTCGGTGAAGAACTTGAGTATCATCCTGCCTAGGCTGACCGAGCTTAAACTGAGATTTTTTCTACAAGTAAGTGGAAGTAAGACTGTTTTTTGAGGCTTAACACTCAGCTAACTTATTTGCACCAGCAAAGAATTAGATCCAGTGTCGCACCCCTCCGTGACGGTTGTTTCAAACTTTCCCCTTATTAATATGGTTACATCATCGGCGTATCTGATAGCATGATAATCACAATTACAGAGCCTAGCGGTAATCGCAGTCGACTTACATTTGACATAGGCGAACTGAGCACGATGCAAGGGTGACGTGCATTCCATTTTTTGTCTGATATAAACATCCAATAACCTCTCAATAGTTTTTAGGAAAAATGAAGAGAGGCTTATCGGCCTGTACGATTTCAGTAGCTCCTCCCGTTTGATTCAGTTTTTCGAAATGAACACCGCTTTCACCGCCCACTACATGATACTTTCCTCTAAATATGAGTATATTTAGAGGAAAGTAAATCTCTCTATACACGATGGAGCACAACCACGACGACCAACCACAACTACGAACCTCCACTGAACCAAAAATGCAATAATTTTTGGTTCCGTTATGGTTTGGTTTTGATTGTAGATAGTCGCGCGCAATGGTTTCGAACGATTCGGTCGTGGTTGTGCTCAATCATGTGTGGCAATCTTTAAATTAACATTACTATAAAAGCCTCTTTTTGTAAATTGCTTTGACCCCTCCAGGGACATGGGCGCATCAACATCTCTTGCATTACCATGCCTTGTTGTTGAAAGTATATTTTTCGGATAGGGCAGTGGCCAGCATGCACCTCGCGCCATCTTTATACTGACAAGCTTAGAGCGCTGTGGGAGTTCTAGTAGTACTCATAGGCAGTGGGGATTGAACCTCTGTCTCTCTAGATGTAGCATCATACAAGAAATTCAAAGCCTCTGGCCTGTCTAAATCAACAAGAGAACTAAATTCGCCGAATTTTGAGGGGAACATTATATGATCCAGAAGGCTAAGGTCCGATGTCGGACTGTCGAATCACGATGATGATACTCATTTGCTCTATCCCATAGCGCGTCAACAACCATGTGACTTAGCTGACGTTTTGTTGGCATAAACCAGTTTCGGACGATGCATGTTGTCAGCATGCACAAACAACCATGGTCACGAACGCCGTGGACGGGACTCGAACCCGTAACGACCGCAGTCAGACATGAGACTGACACCCCTCTACGCACTGAGCTACCGGTCGCTTCAGTGATCATGATGACTGTATGACTAACATCTCTTCAATCAACATTACTGGCCGGACCGAATCTAACCAGGAAAAAAAACAACATCAGATTTCACTGACCAACCAACCCTACACAAATGAAAATTTAATTAAAAAAAAAACACAACTGAAAAGAATATGAAAACCCTCGAAAAATGCATAGAAAACTAAACAACAACAAAAAAAGATGTTAAAAGAATTATTAAAAATAAATACAAACAAAATAGATTAAAGATAAACAAAAAGAGAGAAATATACTTTGTTAGAAAATAAGCTTATTTTTTTTGTTTTATATAAATATATGTTACGTTATGATCAGAAGAGAATGCTGTCAAAATAAAAAACAAACAGCAAAAACAAACAATTATGTTCTATTAAAAACAAAAAGTTACGAGGTATAAATATAATCAAATAAACAAGAACTACGTGCATCTATATTATAAATAAATATATTATATTTGAAATATAAAAAAGGAAACCGACGCGGCGAAACAAAAAAAAAATTAGAATAAAACACAATGCTGGTGAAAAATAGGAATGTGATGATTTAATATGTTTTTTTTTTTTTAATTTATCTTTACAATTATACTTGGTAACTAGTTAATAAAAAAAGGAAAAAGAAAAAAATCAGGACGAAAGTAAGATAAAACAAAATAAAAAAAAAATTAAAACAACAGCTTCACAACAACAGAAGAAGAAAAAAAACAATATGATAAGAAAAATCAAAATCGGTGACAAAAAAAAATCGATTGCGTATTTTCTGCGCATCATATTTGCATGACTGCCCCAAACCCGTTCTGTGTGCGAGCTGTGTGCATATACATACCGTTATAAAGCGAAGCGCGAAATCACTAGTTCTAGATATACATATTATCGTAAGTTTAAATATATGGACAAGAAACAAACAAACAAAATGCTAAAATTAAAGAAAAATGTTTACAAAATATAGAAACAAATAAACAAAAAAGAAAGAATAAAACAGGTTTGCAACAAATTATTATAATTATGATAAAAGATAATTGAAGTAAGAAGAAAAAACAAATATCACGAGAAACATGGACACAAAAAAGAAAAATATTAAAACAAATCGAGCTCTATATAAAATATATATACACATATAAATCTATTATTCTCTATCACAAACTTAATACTTACACACTATCTTAAAATCTATTTTAGAAATCTAAAAATCGAAAAACAAACTTTTTTCTATCTCTTCTTTGAAAAGTATGTATAGTATAAAAAAATGGTAAACTAGAAAAACAAAAAAACAGAACAACACCAGTAACAAACCACCAGAGAGACACACACAAACAAACACTCAAACACTTGCAAAACACAACAACAACAACAAAAATCAATCATATCTACGTAGTGCTTAGAATAAATTAAATAGATACAAAGAAAAAAAGAAGTCGTCAGCGAAAGAGGATCGGATATGGTAAACTAACTAAACTAGTATAATCATTATCATAGATACTGAATACAAATTTGAAAAGATGCAAAAGGAGGCAAACTTTGAAAAGATGCAACAGGAGGCAAACTTTTATTTGTCTTTTTTTTTCTATTTTCTCGGAAGTTTGTCGTGTAGTTGAACCATGTATGTAGTAGGTGTATGTATCTCGAAAACTCATAAGAATAGAACGCGGTAAAAAAAATATCTAGAAATAATTTTTTATTCTTTTAGTGATGAGCGATTCAACGAGCGCACGAAGAAAACAAAAGTATGTGAATGTTAAACTTTTTAATGATTGCAAACAACAAACTAGATCAACAAGACATGTGTCTTTTTGGTTTGCTAATAATGCGATATGTTTGTCAATTCTTTTTTTTTTTTGGAAATTAATTTGAAATCTCCTCTGAGTTTTTACTGAGAGCGGCAGTTCAGTGCATTGAAGCGTCAGTCTGACGTGTTGTTTTCGTGAAAATTTTTATTCTTGAAAACTTCGCCTGTACGCTTAGATGTTCACTACCTGAGATTTCGGTCGGCCATGTCGGCTGGTCAAACGTCCACTCCTCGTCCTTTGTCAACAACATCCAACTCTGCAACAAAATCTCAATTTCCTTTGGTAAAATGTGCAAAATTTTGCACACAAGCAATAGCTGGGGCACTTTCTAAAGGTGAAATTACAATGATGGCTTCACGATTTTTATCGTCGCGCGTAAGTTTAAACACATGCAAAATATATTGGATAGAGTTAATGAGAGCGCGCGTTTTTACCGCTTTTGGTCGGCCTCAAAGTTTTATGAAACTCAAAACTTTGCCGCTTTTCTAGCGATGGCAGATTCCGTTTCCATTTGTGCTATGGGCAATCGAGTATTTGACAATACATAATGCACAGAAGTGTGAATGGCAAAGCGTAGTCAAGTGAAATGTCACTTTCACATACCTGTTTTGTGCCACTCTTTGCAAAATTTCGGTTGGCTTCAGTTACTTACGTATACGGAGTAGCTTTTACTAAATATACAATACATCCATATGTGACATTCGTACGAGTGTACCAACATATAAAAATTTAACACAGTTTAGTTCTACAGATGATCACATTTTAACAGTGTACGTCAGCACTTAAAAAATGCCGCTTCGCGTTCATTAGATTTCGCAATCGGCGTTCCATGACGCAAGATCTCAGCGTGAAATCGTGAAGCTATCATTTTAATTTCAGCTTCACCCTTGTGTACCAATCCATTGTTTAGCACGTTCCATAGGCTTTTCAGTTTAGCTGTATGCGTAGAAACGTCATCTCCAGGAGTCTTGAAGAATAAGGCCGGCCGCACATTGCGCCGTAGGTATCGCAGGCCGCGCAGCGCGCACATGATGCTGTTCTAACAATTGTCAACATCACATTCTTTGATACAACAACAATACAACTCCGTGAAACCCGTTATATGCTAACGAAACGTTAACTACGCCTCTTGTTGAGTTGAGCTTACGCCCTATGCCGCACTAGGGGTTAAGGCATAGTAATGATTGTGCCCCCATAACCCCAAACTTACAAGTGTTCAAACGGATTAGCAGCTAACCGAATTGATCTCACGACAAGTGTGAACCCAAGGTAAAGGTAAGGTCTGAAAAAAATAGATTTTTTTTTGTGACTAACGGTACCTGTCCGATTTCGATTGCCCATTTCGGATTCACTGACTAGATAAAGTCACACACAGACCCTACATTGGGCGCCGAAAATTTTCCAGGCTTTTGTGACCATTTTTCGACTATTCTGAATTTTTAAATTTTCACTACTTCCTGGGATAGAAAAAAAAAACTAAAAAACTTAAAAATATTGCAAAAAAAAAAATAAATAACTGGCGCAACAATCCAATTTGCACCATGGCCTCGAGATGAGTTCGCATCATCCCATTTTCTAGATCGTGACGGTCTTGTGCAGAGGTGTGTGATCAGCAACACGCTCAACCCAGTTATTTACCCCATAAATGGGTACTTATTTAACAGCTGAGTGGGCTCATAGTCCGACACGTAAATTCCCTTTTTTATCGAAAACTACCACATTCAGTAGGAATCGAACCAGGGTCCAGTGCGTAGAAGGCGAACGTGCTAACCGTTACGCCATCCGGACTACTTAAACTTAAAACTTAAGGTAGCTTTAAAGTCTTAGACGCTTTCGGCCGGTTTTTGTGCCTTTGATTAACCGTACCGTGCGCCTAGTCGAGTGTCCATTTAGGTTTTATTAACTGGTTAAAATACACTGATCCCACATTGGGCGCAAAATATTTTCGGGCTTTTCAACCATTATTCGACTATTTTTGCTATAAAGTTTCACTTATGTGCAAAAAGAAAAAACATCATGGTCGTCTTAAGCGAGCATATACTAGTTTTCGGGCGACCGGTAGCGCAGTGTGTTGAGGCATCAGTCTCATGTTTGACTACCGGCGTTTCGGGCTCGAATCCCGTCCACGACAACGTTCGTGGCCACGGATGTGCAGGAGGTACATGCATCACCGAAACCAGTTTATGCCGTCGAAACGTCAACTGGGCCACAAGGAGTTAGGGCCATTGAGAGATACTTACTGAACGCAACCAAAACGCCATGCCACGCCGCGCCGCGTCGCTCTGTCGGCGAATATTGGCTGTGATCCTCGAAGCGAATCTGGAACATATATTTTCCACTTCGATTAAATATGAGCCGTCAACTGTCACTTTTTGGATCTGAAAAGTATTCTGATCTAAAAATTGACAGCTGACGGCACGTATTTGACCGGAGGGAAAAGCATATATGTAGAGGAGAAATCGTGAAAGTCTGTTTCAGATTCGCTTTCAGAACCGCAACCAATGATACTAGTTCAACTTTGTCGGAATCATAACGGTGTGAAATGTCAATTCTGAATTGGTTGTGTTTTAGGACTGTGGTGGCTTATTTGTTTTAATCGATATTTTTTTTATGAGATTGGGAGTGCATGTTTCTTTTTTTTTAATACAAAGGTCATAGTCGAATTGCTAGCTGCTACAGGGTGCCGTGCCATTGAGCGCATCAACAGTAATTCCAAGATCAAAATGTGACAGTGCGCCAAGGCCCAATGGATTGATTTATCAGCCAATGCCATCTATTCGCAATCAGATGCATTACGCATATTTCGTACGCTCGTCTAAATACCTAAGAAGCTCATTACTAGCGGTTACTTTTATTTATTTTGATAATTATACTGCATTGTTATACAAAACACAAATATGTAGTTTTTACGTCTAACACATAAACACAAACAAGGACACAAAGACAGTTTTTTTAACTTTATTTACTACTTTTTATTAAATTTATTACCATTTTTATGAAAGATTTATTCTATATTTTAAGACTAAGATTTATTAAATAAAAATTAAATCTGCTTGCAAAAACAAAACTGAGGAAAAAAGAGATCGATTTGCAAAATGGGAATAAATTCACGGAATTTATTTACCTTCTGCTGTGCATTTAAAAATAAAAATTAATAAAAATAAATAAATCTTAAATATTTCAGTTTTATCTCGTGTTATCGTTACTATTGCGTATAATATTTTTATGTTTTTTTTTTATCTCAAAAGATTGGCTAAGATAAATGTTAAGAAACCTAATAAAAAACAACAACAACAAAACTTTAAGAAGCATAAAACAATGAATAAATGAAAGTATTATTATATATCAATTTGAATGACACATAAATGAAAGAGAACAGAATAATGTGGTAAAAAAAGTGGGAGGGAGCGCGCAAAATAAATCAATTCACATAGGATCAAAATAAAATAAATGAATTGAAATTAATAAAATTAACTAATTAAAGTAAAGAAAAACACAACAAAGAAACGTTTTTTTTAATGATAAATACATATTTATTAATGTATATTTGTGCAGCTTAGTATGTTGTGCTTTTTTTTTTGTTTGAAATTGTTAAAACGTGTTGAATATTGTAATGTTTAAATGTTTTTTTATTGTTATATTCTTTGGATTGACATCTTACTTTTACTCCAGTATCTTACCACCCACCCATGGATACAATTATGATGAAATGGACTAAAGAAAAACACAAATAAAATATATCTCTTGCATTATTGGTTCTCTTTTATTTTTACTTTTTTCTTGTATATTGTTATGTATTTTTTTCGGTCACTCATTTTATTATAATTCATAAATATTCGTAATTAAGTCCTCTACTTTCTTAAGTCTTACATATATATATGTATATATTTTATATAAATATTTCATTTTGTTTTGATTTTATATAAAAATTATTCTCTTTAACATTCTACAAACACAGAAACAAAATAGTATCTAAACAACGTCACGCTCTGTTAGCAATAGCATATTATACGAATATTTTGAATATTCTTATTTCACGTTTTTAATATTATATAAACGCAACAATAATATGTTTCCCTGTTTCTCTAGCAAAAAAGAAAAACAATATTTCCTCCTCATTTGTTTCCTTTAGACACCAAGTTATGGTGAAATTTGTTAAATTTATATATATATTACAAGGCTTATAAAAAATTTAAAAAAATTAAAAAAAAACATGCAAAACACGAGAACAATCCAAAATGGTGACTAAAGAAAATCATTTGAATGATAGCAAATTAGGGGAACACAAATTACATAATCGTGAAAAAAAAAATTATAAAAAACAAATTAAATTAAATATATATATACATATACATTAGATATATATATGTATATCTAATTGAAAAATTCGGAACATTTGTAAAGAAATAATAGAATGGAAATATTGTGGGTGTGTAGTGCAAAAGATAAGATTTAAAAAAGAAAATGTAATAGGCTAAAACCCTACAAGAAAATGAAAAACTACAATATAAAAAAATTATGAAACACAAAAAAAAAGAATACTGTCACAATGCAAAATGATTGAAATGCAGAAATATATATATATATATTATATGTTTACAAATAAATTTTAGAATTTTATGAAAAAAAGAAGTAATAAAAATGATTTAAAAATTAAAAGTAAATCCGTTTTTTATATCATTCTCGAAATTTGCAGCTCATCGTACTATTCGTCCAGCTCATGGTTGCCCCGGATTGCCACAGTGGCGTAAATAGCTTTTAGGGGGGGGGGGGTATATGCTCGGGGAAGGATTCACCCCTTAAGTCAAAATCAACTTTCTACTCATAGACCTACTACAACTTTCCTTTTAAATTTAGTAAATAACAAACTATACTGACAACGAGAAGTGAATAAAATGCTCGGACAGTCTCATCTACAAAGTCATCAGGAGGTTTATGGTGATATCCTTGAGGTAAGGTCTAATGTTTCGGTTTTTGTGTCTCGTGAATAACGGTATCATGGGCCAATTCGATTGTCCACTCAGGTTTCATTGACTAGTTAGAGAAAAGCACACTTACCCCACGTTGGGCGCCGAATACTTTCGGTCTTTTCGATTATTTTCTACCGTAAATTCTCACTGACGTTTGATAAAAACCCATTAGAAAGTTTAAGGTCGCCTATGCTAATCTTATGGTAGATTACATTCAAAAATATGATTCGGTTTCGGCGTCTTGTGACTAATGGCACCACGATACCGTGCACCAACTCGACTGTCAATTTTGGTTTCATTGACTATATCCAATGCCACCGACCCCACATTCTGCGTCCAATATTTTCTGGTCTTTGGCAGGTTGTTTGTTTCCCCCCTTGGTATACGGTTTAAGAATAAGCCGCAACCTTTCCCGACTTATCGCAGGATGCGACTAAATGGGCAAAAGGTGTATGCTCGCAACATGCTAACGAAGTGCTGCTGGGAGACTTTAACGCGAAAGTCGGAAATGAAAGTTGGCATCGGAGGACCACTGAAGGCCACAGTCTCCATGAAGAATGTAACGATAACGGGCAGCGACTTATCGACTTCGCCTGCAATAGGAATCTGGTCATAAGCTCTACGTGTTTCCCATATCGAGCATTCACAAGCAGATCTGAAAATCTCCAGACGCACATACCGTCAACTAAATTGATCACGTCCTTATTTGCAAGAGATGGTCGTCTAGTGTATTAGATGTCTACTCCTATCGAGGAGCAAGCTGCGACTCAGATCATCACTTGGTGAAGACGACCTACAGATGTAGAAATACTTCAGTGCACCAATCGAAAAT
This sequence comes from Chloromyia formosa, assembly GCA_964017055.1. Taxonomy (NCBI): domain Eukaryota; kingdom Metazoa; phylum Arthropoda; class Insecta; order Diptera; family Stratiomyidae; genus Chloromyia; species Chloromyia formosa. Next base: position 28,324,532 of record OZ024813.1, on the reverse strand, counting down.
GTACACTCCCAAAATCTTTGCGGTTGATAAACTTCTGAGCGATGTTACGGCGGTGGCGTATACTGCCGCCCTTGAGGAATGCTAAACAACATCAGCAACACAGGCGTTAATGGGTTCTGGGAAGAAATCATATCATAACGCCCGGCGAGCGCGAAATGAGTGGTTCGATGAACAATGCAAAAATTTACTTGACGCGAAAAACAAGGTCTATAGACAATGGATTCAAAGAGAAACCAGAGGCAAAAAAGAAAATATGCATATGACGAGCTATGACGAATATAGAATAATTAGACGTGAGAAACGTAAATACTTTGACGAGCAGTTGCTGAATATTAACGAAAATTTAGCTAATAGGAACACCAGACAAGCGTACAAACTAGTAAATACAATTAAGAATGGCTATCTCTGTAAGGACAAGGATGGAAACATCATCAGCGACACCGATAGCATTACCAAACGATGGGCCTCTTATTTTGAAGAAGAAGCTTAATGACCGTGAAGGTCGGGCCGTGCCATGTGGCGAACAAAAAGACCCCTCAACAAGCTAAGCAGAGGCCTATCCTTGCTGTAGCTCAGTTCGGGAGACATGGGCGAGGTTTCCGCCACTCGTTGCCCCTGTCCTTTACGTATTAACAAAAATTCATAGGAATGGGGAAGACAACATGAACATGTAAGACAAAAATGGGAAATAATAAAAACTGGGGCGATACGCATGAAATGGTTGGCGGACGACGCAGATGCCCTCGCGTCGCATCGAGGTCCGTGTGCAATGGGCGCCTTTGCCTATGATTTCGTACCACCGACAGATCACTACTCATCAGGTGCTCTCTTCGATATGCCGGTGGAAGCAGCACAACCAGACCAGAGTATGGTTCATTATAGGACAGCTTCAACTTCGAGGCCTGCAAAGAAGTAGAAGATGAGGACAGAGTGTGCTGCAAAAAGCTCTGGAGCTTATCGGTAACCACTGTAGAGGAGAAAAATAGCAAAGAGGAAATAAAAAATACTACATTTCCCCATTATTCAAATTATCAACACAGTTCAGAGAATCACGAGGATAGCAAAGGCGCAACACTGCATTCCTTGCAATAATTCACTCATGATCTCTGAAAACTGTTGAGCATCTCAATAATACAAACAAATGCAATAATGTTAACTGAAATATTAATGGAAGTGGAAAGACAATCTAGGCAACAGAAAGGTGTCCAGGGCTCCTCTGCGCTTTGACCGGACACCGAAGATGCTTCAAATACCGGCAATTCAAAGCATTTATGGAGGCCTTAGATACGAGGCTAAACCACAAAAGACAAATTCAACACCAGGAAAGATGGAGGTGGAAGAAAGCACAGCTACTTGAGGCGAAAATACGTTAAGTAAAAATAGCTAACTCCTAAAACTAATACTAGAACAAATAGCCTTAATGTGCTTGTGGGGATGTAAATCGGTGGAAGGACCAAAAAAATAAGCCCCTCTACGAGCTAAACAATGGCCTATGCTTGCTGTAGCTCAGTTCGGGAAACGTGGACGGGGTTTTCGCCGCTCGTTGTTCCAGTCCTTTACGCGTTAGCAAAAATAACGAAAATGCATAGGCCTGGGACGAAAACACTCATGGGAGGCAAAAATGGGGAGTCATAAAAAAAGGAAGGAATATTTGGCGGACGGCGCAGCTTCCCTCGCGCTCGCATCGGAGTCCTGGTGTAATAGGACCCTCATACCACCGACAGATCACTATTCATCAGGTGCTGCCTTTGATCTTCCGATGGAAGCAGCACTTCCAGGATATGGTTCATTTCAGGTGGTTCATTATAATACAATACATTATATGTACCTCCTTTTTAACGATGATTAGACCAATCTCTTGATATTATTGTAAACCACAATTAGTCCTGGAAAATAGATGCCATTAAGGACCGAAACAAACATAGGAAACAAATATCCAAATCATAAACTCTTGGAAATGCAGTCCAATTACGAGAGCCAATTCAGCAAATCGAATGACCATCAGATTACTGCCGACCAGACCATTCCAGTTTCGACAAATTGTTACGGTAAATGTTTCAAAATTAAATTACGCATAGTGTTGGAAAATGGGTTTGCGTTACACCTATACGACGCCTACAACGATTATATTAAAAACAAATTACTGATTCAGTTTCAATTAGATTAAATGACCCTTAAACGAATCGACCCAACTCTTGGCCACTAAACATTTTGTAACTTGCATGGCTGCAGACGCTTTTGTGCAGCTCAAATCCACACACACACACCTCATCTCACTGTGTGGACCAAATAAATACAATTATATCAATAAAAATGTTTGTTTGGTCCTTTTTTTATCGGAGGCGATTTTTTTTTAAACCCCTACACTATGCACTCCAGTGCTTTGATTTTATCTTTATCACTCGACCGACGCGCCGACCACTTGTTCGATTCCAAAATATTTGCCCATAGTATTCGCACAAGAACTATTCGGACTCCGGAATGACTGTAATGAACGAGCCAGGATATCCTGTACGGACAACAAATGGGAAAACATGTCCTGTTCAGTGTTATTGAATGGTTCGCCAATTAAATTCGTGTATCAGTAAAACGGCCGCCGTCGTCGATTAAAATGGAAAATCTACGGAAGCGTATTTTCATTTTAGAGAGCGAGCGAAGGACAGACGGATGGAGCTGCAAGGATACACATATGTTGTTCGACAACGGAATAAACAAAATATAGCGCAGCCGGAGAGTGTAGAACAAAAAAAAACTTAGTTGAACATAGAGTTAGTTGCATTCAGTAGCGGATAAAGGACGAATGAATGGATGGCTGCGACTGAATTGTGTACGAAGGCAAATTAAGTTTTGCCGATTAGAGGATAACGTTCGCGAAATTGTTCCAAACGTTGGAGATAATTGTTAATAAATGCAGAATGACAGGACAATATGGGGTGGCAAATGGATACATTGGGAATTTGTTCAACCAAAACGTGTGCGTGTTATCCTGCTATCCGAGATATTGGTGAATATGAATGTTTACATGCCGTTGATCCTTTAATTTTACTGAAAGATTAATTAAGGGACTGCGAAGGGGATGGTATAGAGAAAAGAGTTGAAATAAAGTGTAATTTTGAGTTTAATGTAGGGCTAGTAACTGAATTGTTGACTTCGTTACTACTGCTATGTTATGTTACCTATGCACCACCCCGTACAGTTTCCGACAAGAATTAACAACTCACCCCAGGATTTACCAAGAGACGCAGACTCCTCTTCCACCGATCTTCGTCACAAGATTCTAGGACGTTCCCTTTGTCGGCCTCTATGGGAGAAGAGAGTCCATCTCATAGCACGTCCAGCAATGGAGTCATCGCCTTTATGCAACGCATGTCCTATCCACTGACTCTTTCGCCTCCATATCAATTCGTCAATTGGAATCTGAATCTGACGTCTGATATTGTTTAGGGCCAGAAAATTCTAAGAGCCCGGCGAAGATAGTAACTGACGAAAACTTGCTACTTTCTGCTAACGATTGCCTTAATCTCCCACGTGCTGCTCCCCAGTGGCGTAGACAGCTTTTAGCGGAGAGAGGAGATATGCCATTGGAAATATATTTTCTGTACTTGGGGAAGGATTTAGACCCCTCACCCCTCGGGGAAAATCACCATAGACCTCCTACAACTGTCCTTTTTGAAGAAAATTTTGCAAATATTAAACCATACTCAATGAGTTAGCTGACGACATTTTTCAATATATGTATTTTATTAAGAACGAGTAGTCGACAAAATACTCGAAGAGTGTCAGCAATAAAGTCATCAGGAGGTTTGTGGTGATATCCTTAAGGCAAAGTCTGAAAAGGTTTTGGTTTTTGTGTCTCGTGAATAACGGTACCATACGCCAATTCGATTGTCCATTCCCGTTTCAGTGACTTGATAAAATCACACTAACGCCACGGTGAGCGCCGAGTGAGGTAGCCTGGACGTACGCTAAAAAATAGGATTCCATTTTGGCGTCTCGGGACAAACGATACCACGATACCGTGCAACAACTCGATCGTCCATTTTGGAGCATGCTGTAGCTCTGGTTCGGCGAAGTGGGCGTAGTATTTGCCGCTCCCTGCCCCAGTCCACACGATATTACAGGGATCTCTTGTCAGAAAGAAAGACAAAACACAGGTGCCATCTTTTTGCTGTGGGTGTCCAGATGGCATTGGACCTCTGGCCTTCTATACCCACAAAAAAAAATAAAAAAAAAACCCCGACCTTGAGGCTCCCATCGCCGCCAATAGATAAATCAGGAGGGGACTCCCTTAGTGAGCCAAAAGATAAGGAGGCGTATCACCTCACCTCAGCCAACCTGAAAGGATGTAGGGAAGTTCCATCGAAGAAAAACCCAGGTTTTCTATTACTCGTACATGTTTATTCGCGGTTTTTGTTTACACAAAAATAAAATCAAGAAAAAAAAAAAACAGAAAAAGGATAGGGGAAATTCAGCGGTAACTCAAAAGAACAGGAAAAAATACATGCCAAGAAAATTTAATAAACACACAAATTTTGGAAAAAAGCAAAAATGGAAACCAACATCAATAATTAATTACTAAGTACTCACCCCAAGATTCAACGATGGCCACCACAGAAACTGGAGCAAATATGTAGATTTTATATATTTTTTTTTAAACTGGTGAATGAAAAACAAAATTACGGCAGCCAAAAAAAAAACAAAATCTGGAGTCTACACAAAAAAATTACAAACTGGGAGTGGTAAACAAAAAAAATGGCGTGGCACATCGACAGATGCTGGATACACATCAGTTGTTGTTGTTTGGGGCTATTGGAACACCGGCGGGATTCACTGATCACTTGGCAAGGATAGTGACTGAACCATAGATACAGATAATACACAGGTATTTGCAAACATGGCAGCGCATGGTAAGAAAGGCAATCATAGGGTTACCTTTCTTACCAAAATGAAGACAAACAAGAAATAAATGAAACAAGAAAATAGAAGGCTACGCCCGCAATCCGAAGGTTTTGTAGTGTCCCATGTCAATAGGAAACGAGCTGCCCTACTCTTGGAGATGCTTAACCATTCATGTTAAGACGACATTGCAAATTGCAAGCTTGCGTAAAAAATATTAAAAATAAATTGTTGAATAATTATATAAAGTAGAGTCAGCGACCAGCCTAAGTGTAACGGTCTCGAAATGCGAGGGGGTTGGGACAAATTATGGTCCCATATTTTCTCCTCTACCACTTTTCCCCTTTTCTCAAATTTGAAGAAAATTACAAAAATTTAATGCACTCGATGTTACATTTTTCATGATACCCCACTTGCCTATACCAGATGAAAAAAAAAATGTTAAAGTTAGCCTATTACGACGCATCGCTTTCTTCGATAAATTATAATACTATAATTCTACACATTCCTACAAATTTCATGTATGTTACTTCAGCCTTTCATGAAATATTCTATGGACAGACGAACAGACAGACATTTGACCGATTTCATAAGGGTTTTGCTTTTACTACAAAACCCTAAAAATCAGGATGGAATACAGTATGGAGCAGCGGTCCACAATAATCTTGGTATGGTGGATTTAATCTATGGCCTTCTTACAACTGATATTTCGAGCGATAAACCATTGCTCTTCGCTACGGAATGCCACTCGCAGGGGGGACACTAATCGTAAGGCGGAGAAACAAGAGAGGAGTGCACTTAGCTAAGCCGAAATAAGACATGCATAACTGAAGCACGAAAAAGCCTTTTCAACTTGCTTTCACAACACCACATGTAATGAACCACCTGCAATGGACCATATGGTAGTGCTGCTTCCACCGGCAGATCTATGGCAGCACCTGATGAGTAATGATCTGTCGGTGGTACGAAACCAGAGGCCGAGGGTCCTATTACACCTGGACCCCAATACGAGCGTGAGGGTAAGCGAGCCATCTGCCAACCATTCCACCCTTATGGCCTAATTTTTCTTTTATTCCCCATTTTTACCTCCCTTGTTTGTGTTGTCTTCCCCAGGCCTATGAATTTTTGTTAATACGTAAAGGACAGGTGTGAAGAAAACCGGTCCACTTGTACTAGGTTCGTGCTCGAGTTCGACAGTGTATGGTGACACTAACACACACTCTGTCGACACGGTGGCTGTGCGTGTGCTGGGAAACATCTCACAGCCTAATTTTCTGACGAAGGGACGTCGGGACACCTGATGTGGAGACGATTCAAACCAGATGAAAAAACGAAATCCGAGCTAGTTTTGCTGAACTCGAGGTCTGTGTGTTAGCATCACATAGCGTTATGAATCCACGCGCAACTGGAAATACTGTGTGATTATTACAATTTTGCTAAATATTCCGACGTGGCATCGTTTTCTGTTTACGGTCAAATTACATATTTCAACCCAGGGACGTCCTGATCCATTGCCTTGGAAAGTAGTTATACGATATTCCAGAAACCAATCCTTGCAATTAAGCGATGTCTAAAAGACATAGCTGAGAATAAATTATAGTATGAGTTAGGTTAGGTTAGGTGAAGGGGCTGCCATGATGTGTCACAGCATACTTAGACCACTATTGGGTCCGTTGTGGTACCACCAAAAATCACCTCCAACCGAACCAACGTATCAAACCAGCCTGCGCTAGCGATGTAACTGTTGAGGTTTGTGGCTGTCATATTCCTAAGGTCATCCAGATCATAGAAGACCCAAGAGCCCAAAAATTTCTTTCTTGTGCCGATAGTGAGAAGGTGGAAAACACTCTCCTCCTCATCTACATCTCCACAACTCCTGCAGAAGTCATGATGAGGAATCCGGAGCCTCCAGACGAGCTCCCCGATTGGGCAGTGTCCCGTGATAGCCCCTACTACCCTGCCAATGTGTTTTTTGTTCAGCGACAACAGTGTTGCATAGCGACTGGGCCAAATCATCCTCGTTATTCGGCATGTGTTGCCGCTGAGCCTTCTTATATTAGCCCTGTCCACAGCAGCTGTCTTAATCGACAATTTACACATGCCAACAATAAGTGGAATTTTAATGTCTCTGCGTCTTTCGTCAACCCCAGTTGTACCCTCCCGAGTCAGCTCATCTGCCTTGAGACATCAAAGTTGAGTAGGACGCTGGCCAACTTTGCTTGGATCCAAGTAGCACTTGACGTGAACTAATGACGTTTGGAGCGTTATTGGGGCTGAGTTGAATCTGCAAACATGTATTAAAAACGCGATAATCAACAAAGTTCGCAACTTTTTACCGTCTGTCTGGATGTCAGTCGACTTCGAAATTTGTTTACTTGGAAGTCAGCCCACTTGGTCCACGTACTAATCGTGTAAACTAACTTTGACCAAGTGGACTTGGCAAAACGTATTCGGCCCAAGTAGTAATCCAAGTGGACTTGGATCGTGTCAGCCAGCCTTAATCCGTAGAGAAAAGACACGTGACATGTGAACGCAATCAAATGTGCGCCTAGTCTCCAGTCTATTTATTTGTGCATCAAGTTGTCATTTACATTTTTTATAACTTCATCTTGTCAAATTCAAGTCAGTAATTTTATAAAGATTACGCGTTTTTTCCGTCGTATTCCATAATATATCCAAATTGCATTTTTGAAAACACCATCTTTTATCCGAAAGATCGTTAAAATTTTACGGAGTGTCTAATCGGGAAAACCATAATGGACGAAAATAGTAATCTGAACAGGAATGTTGGAAATAAATCGACTATTGATGGATCTCCGAAATATCGAGCAGGTGAGAATAGAGTTTTTTAATTTGCCTTTATTTAGTTAATTGACTAGTAAAATTTCCAATTTCGCGAATAATTATTATTTACTTATTCAGGTGCTGCCGATCCTAGTAATTCAAAATTACGGCCCACAGAAGCAGATTTTATTGTAAGTTTGTTTTTTTTTTAACTACTAGGTCCACACTTGCAGCCAAAAGTTGATTTGAGAAAAGAAATACATTTGTATTTAACATAGCCGATAGTCTAAGCCAGGGGTCGGCAACCAGCGGCCCGCATGCGACCCTCCATTTCACCTTGTGTGCGTTCACAGCATGCCCTCTTGTAGGTTTTAGCAATATATGAAGCTCATAATACTTACAAATTTGCCTTAACCCCTAGTGGGGTAAAGCGCGTCAACTACTCCTGCGCCCCATCGTACTCTGTTCTGAGCAATGGGGCGCAACTTCTCAAAAGACTTACCCGGCGCCCTGCACTGCTTTGCCACAGATCGGTCTCATAAAACACCGTGAGTTCTATTTTTCTGGCTAACTATTTAGTTTTTCTGTGAAATAAAAAGTCTGCCGTGTGCACGAACTCTTAATGTTTTTTTCTACTGCCCGCCCAAAAGACATTTCTTTTGAAAGTGGCCCACTGCCCTAAAAAGATTGCTGACCCCTGGTCTAAGCAAATAGAACTTAAGAATTTAGTTGTATAATACATTTAATAAAAATATAATAATAATAGTAATGTTTGTATCTGGCTGTTCTTCGTTTCTAAACACAACTAGAGAAAAACATCGCGAAAGACTAGCAATGGTGGCAAAAGAGTAAGAACATTAACATTTCTAAAAAATTTTTATTTTGTAAGCTATATTTTTAGGATTCACGAAACCCACGCATCGAATTTAAATAACTCTCTTCCCCATCCTGAGGAATCGATAATGGCGGTTGGTCGATTTTTCTCGTCAATGAGCCCAGTTCCATAAATTATGCATTTATAACTACAAAATATTTTTCACATTTCAACAGAACGAATATCGTCAGGAAAAACACAACGAAATAGCAACGAAAACGTATGCAGATTTTTTGCTGCACAAGAGAAATCAGACGGGACGCGAACGCTTGTATGATTTGAGAATGCAAGGATATAGGATCCCTGATGATCGGGTAAGATTCCATGTCAAATTTAAGCAATTTTAGATTAAATTAGAATATTGGTTAATTGAATTAGCTCATGTTCAAGTTGATTTGACTGATTTACAATATCACTTGATTTGAAACTGCCAGATATGCACATACTTAATTGCCCTAAACCCTTGTGGGGCATAACGCGTCAACTGTCCCACATGGCTCAGTTGACGTTTCGTTGGCATAAACTAGTTTTACAAAATGCAGTTGCCAGCATTCATCTCCTGCTCCTCATTTAACCGCCTACCTACGACAAATCGGGAGATGCTGTGGCTTATTATAACGCCCCGCGCCACAGGGGGAAGACAACGCAACATCCGTGGCCACGAACATCGTCGTGGACGGGACTCGAACCTGAAACGCCGATAGTTAGACGTGAAACTGGTACCTCTACGAACTAAGCTACCGGTCGCCCCAAGATATGTACATGAACATGAAGTTTCAGATCAGATGATTTGGCCGCTAGCGTGAGCCTTATACGAGTATTCGCGACAAAATCACTTGATCGGGCAAATTTCTTGAACAGAAATGTCACATTTGCATGTATTTGACAACTTCAGATCGATCAAGTGATCTGGCCCGATCAAATGATCCGTACATCGGTACTGCCTGAAGCGGAAACCCACTTGAGAGTAGGACAAAATAAATTTCCGCCTTAAGCATCGCACTAGGATCGGATTTTCGTGCAAAATGCATCAAAATTATATGGAACTGTCAAAAAAATCGCCAACGATAGGCGCATACACAGTGCGACTACGGTTCGCATAGTATATGGGGGCTACAAGAAGGGCATTTCAAGTGTCGTGTAGAGCACCGCGGATATGTGCTGTGTGCAAGTTCACTTGTTGTTTGTATAATGCGTGTTCGTTAACCTACCCTACACTCGATCGATAGATACGCAAAAGAACTCGCCTACTGTCACTTTTTCGTGGGAGAGATAAGTGTAACATTTTCGCTTGAAAAGGTTAGTACCAGCCTTTAGGCTATATGAACCCACCATCTTTCATAAAAATGAGATTGATTAGTTGGAAACTAACGGTACTTTCCTTACAAAGAGCCCCGTATTACCCTACTTTTCACATTTTTTGTCTATAGCTCTCGAACCAATTATAGAGGGCTGATTTTTGTTATGAAATGTTCAGATGTTAAGCTGCGTTAGCTTTAGTAAGATGGGCGTAATCAGACCAAAGGAAAGCCTTCCTCCCCCACAAATGTCCAAAAATGAAATATTACTTTAACTACGAGTACTTTCGATAGAATGAAGCTAGCGAGTTGAAATATTGGCCAGATAAATAAAAGGATGCAGTTGGCAGTTATTGAAAATGGGCATGACATCCCATAGAACAAAGCAAGCGTCGTGAAATTCCGGTTAAATGTTTGTAGTGTGGCTTATAGCTAGTTGATTTTGATAATGGACAAGATCCTATTTCCCCTATAAAGTTGTGGCAAGAAAAGCTTACTCGTCTCAAAATGGCGCCTTCCTTCCCTACAAAGGTTCCTTCATCGTTACTCATCGGCTAACTTCTGTTCAAAGTGACCATATAGGAGACACACTTTTAATGACATGGCCGTTGCCTTTCGAAGTTTTGATGTCATCACAAGGTCTGTACAGGTCTAATAGTCCCCATATACGATGCAATCCGTCGTCAGATCGATCTGACGATATTGTGATCGTCTGATCGATCGCACCGTGTATGTGACTATCGTTGACGATTTTTTTGACAGTTCCATATAATTTGGATCGTCAGATATTTTGTGGCGATCCATCGTCAGATCGATCTGACGATGGATCGCACCATCTATGGCGGGTCTAAGGTATATACGGCGGGTCCGGTGTAATTAAGCCTTTCTTTAATTTTATGATTTCGTGAGTAACTCTCATTAAGTTAATTTCAGTCAAATAGGAATTGCATCCACATAATCTCTGTTATTTAAGTGGCCACTTCTCAAACCACATCCTTAATATTTATGGCTTTAAATATCCCATCAATCATAACGAGCATGTACTTCTTTTTTGTTAATGTACTCGTATGTCCTACAGAAAGGACATTCCATGCTTGAAGAGCGACAACAAATACACCCACGACGCTTCTCGACCGAACAAAAACTTCCCAAGAAACCACCCCATGAAGATGTCTGGATGCCTCGTTACCAAGCGTCCGATTTCGAAGGTGGCGTCGAACGTATGATGGAACTGGGTAAAAACTTAAAACTATCATAAATTTTAAGTTATTTGCCAACATATGTGTACCTAAAATGTATTCTCATTTTCTTATTTTGCATATATCCTTTTTTTCATATCCTGACAAGAACAAGCTGAACAACATCCTTTGGATATCGACGAACGATATCGAATGTCTGATAAAGAGTGGAAAGATATGAACAGTATGCAAACGTGTGCAAGAAAGCTAAGAAAATCCATTAATTTATTACATGTATTCGTTATCTTCAAATAGGAACCTACTTGCAACAGATGCAGGCATTGGCGGGAGAAAAGGCAAAAATTAGCGTCGGAAATTTACAAAATATTAACGTGGAAGGATTAGGACAACATTCATTGGGAAGGAGGGTAAACTTAACGAGTGGCTTACTTTTAAAATTAAATTCCCAAAAAAAAGCTTTTTTTAGGGTCAACGGTCATTTAGTAAAGGCGACGGGGAACGTCCCTTTAGTTTCCCTCTAGAACATCAACGGCAACTACGCGAGCCCAGCTTTCTTAAAGATTTAGATAAGATAACCGACAAATCACAACTTCTTGAATTGGAGAAAATTCTGAATGAAGGTATGTCATACTAGCACATTGCCTTTAATGTTTATAAGTTTTACATTTTATTTTTATTTTACTATTAACTGAATATAATATAAGGGTCACTTTTGAGTCCAAAACACTTAGGTCCGATTTCTCAATGTCCTTTTAAACTGCCTATTAGCTAACGGGGACTTATTTATCAAAGGCCTTAACCTTAATCATATTCAACACCTAAAATACGACAAAATATGTGGATTTTCTCCCCTTATTTTTTAACTGCATTATCGTATTTTGGGTGTAGTATATCATTTAGGTTAAGGCTTTTGTTAAATAAATTCCTGTTAGCTAACAGGCAGTTTAACAGGACATTGAGAAAACGGGCCTTAATCTGCTTGATCTGAAACTCACATTCTTGTATATATCTGACAGTTTAAAAAAAACCGTGGGGTGTAGAATATGCATCCCCCGATGAGTCCTACCTTGATCAAACGAGGCGACTAATAGGACCGATCACGTGCAGGAAACAAGAACACCTCTAGATGAGCCTGCGGCACTATTTAACATTTTTAGGACCCACAGGTCAGTGAGTAGGTTGCCGGGTCTAGAAACCACCTCCGGATATAAAAGGAAAGTCCATACAAATTTATTTTCCACACACTAGTGCCACCCCACTTTCTCGAGATAGTTGTCAAAGAATGGATGTAAGGCCTTGTGGCACTATCCCACTGGGCACTACTTCTGATGCGTAGTTGAGTGATCCCAGTGTGAACATTGTTCGTGCCAAAGCTCAACGGTTTCCGGGGGCGAGCCTATGAGGCAGTCCAAGTACACAGTAGAGAAACTGAGGGTTGCAAGTTGGAATGTCGGATCCATGACGGGAAAGAGCGAAGAAATGGAAGACGTCATGAAACAGAGAAGGATAGACTTTATGTGCGTGCAGGAGACCAAGTGGCGAATTCCAAAACGCCATAAGTGCCTACGCTCCCCAAGTGGGTTTGCAGCAAAGTGAAAAACAGGCATTTTGGAGCGACCATGACACACTGCTTCAAAGTATACCAGATACTGAGCTGTTTTTTTTCGGAGGGGATTTCAATGACCATGTGGGAGAATCGAACTATCATTACGTGGATTGCCATGGTAGGAGGGGTAGTCAGAAATGATGAAGGTGAGGTTATCCTGACTATGTGTAGATCACACGGTCTGGTCATCCTCAACATATGGTTCATTAAGAACCAAAGCCACCTGATCACATATAGCAGTGGAGCTCATGCGACGCAGATAGACTATCATCGGTGTCTAAATTTCATGAGAAGTTGGGTGAAAGACTGCCAAGTGATCTTGGGCGAATCTGCGGTCACCCAGCACCGGTTGCTCCTGGCAGAATTTATTTTGAAAGTAGGAACAAACCCCAATCAATCCCCAAGCCAGTCGTGAATCTCAACAACGAACGCTTTGAATCTGTTGTAACTCCACTCATTGTTAAAATGAAGGAGTGGCTTCAATACAACACCAACTGCGACAAGCAAAGTCCAACACAAATGTGGAATGCTTTGGATGAAATGTTAGTAGGTGAGGCTGAAAAGACACTGGGGGTTTCGAAAGGCCCACTCCACACGAACAAGGAGACGTGGTAGTGGAATAACGAAACTAAAGCAGTGCAGGCCAAATCGAACGCATTCAAGGCTTGGACAACATGCAAGACAAGCAGTGAAGCCGAGAAGGTTCAACGTCGTGAGAAATATGATAAATGCCGGAAGGAAGTAAAGCGAAAGTGGCTCAAGCAAAGGCGATTGCAGAATTCTATCAGGAACTAGAAGATCTGACTACGGATAAGAGATCGTCATTGCAAGAGAAACCTAAAGACAATGGACTAAGTACAAGGCATACGAAAGTAAAATGGCTGCGACCGAGATGAAAATGCTACGAATGTCAGCCGGTGTGAACAAAAAGGATCGTATCAAAAGTACCTACATCCGAGGCAGCTTGTTTGTTGAGCAACCGATCACTGAAAAGCTCGAAGATCGTCGTCTGGATTGGCATTGCCATGTTCTAAGGCGTACGCCTGAGAAACTTGTCATGAAGGCACTATCAATGAATGTTCTATTTGCTGGACCCAAACCCCGAGGCAGACGGAAACACACGTGGATCAATCAGATGAAGAAGCAACAACAACGCGTTAATCTCGGCAATGATACGATCCAAGACCGAGCTGCCTGCAGAAGGAAGCTGAGATTATACCGCCAAAATGGGCAAAGTGCCAACAGCACAGGCAGAGCAACGCGAAGCCGCATATGGTATGAAAGGGCGAGGAAGAAGATCTGACTGTTTCAAAACAAGTCATCTGGCTAGAACAAGTGTTTTAGCCGCAACTGTGCAACCTTACATAAGTTGCACTCAATGGTCAAAGCTCGTCACTCACTATCAAACAGGACCACAATCGAACCGCTCGTGACCCCTGCATGCATCAGCAATCACAACCAACAACAACCTCAACCGAACCATAGCTGACCTAAATTATGGTTTACTTGTGGTTGTTGTTGGTTGCACTCAAGAGTCACAAATGGTTTAGTTGTAGTTCGGCTCGATAATGAGTGGCACGCTTAAAACATTCATAACTTTTCGTCAATTACATATTGTTCTATAATAAATCACCACTCTCTCCTTTTCTGTATTTTAATTTCAGGAGAAATTGACTGGGACAGACCAATAGAAGGTACCACATAAGCTAAACTAAAAAATAATAAAAAAAATTAATTACCATGGTATCTCAGGTTTGGATATAACAGCCGACCAATCTCTGGCATGGGATGATGACGAATATGATTTTGGCCAAGATAGTGACGATGGTATGTTATTTTTTTAGATTTTTTCGAATCCTTTAATACTTTTTCATGCAAACACTGAGACATTGGGCATTCAGGATATTTTGCTCCTAAGGTACTCAGAAGCTCTTTACACCAGATCGTGAAGGTTCGGTAGTGCGGTACTATTTTGCTTTAACCCTAATGGCGCAAGGCGCGTTAACCACTCCTGCGCGCATCGTACTCTGTTCTGGGCAATGGAGCGGAACGACTTACCCAGCGCCTTACACTCTTTTACCACAGATCGACGCCATGTGATTTTAAGACCATGACCACCACCACCATGACCATGAGTCGATTATGCTTTGTTCGGCTATCTGTCTGTCCATCTGTTTCTTGGAATTAGTCTCTCAGTTTTAAAGCTATCGAGCTGAAATTTTGTACAAGACCTTCTTTCCACGCTGTATATATGTCCGAACCGATGGAATCGGACCACTGCGTTATATATAGCTGCCAAGGGAACGACCGGTCCAAAAATCAGTGTTTGTGAGAAAAACCTTTTTGTTTCTAAAGATATCTTAACCAAAATTCAAATTTTCCAATGGTATCTATTGCCAAACTATATTCCTGAAATTGGTTGAAATTGGACCACTATATCATATAGCTGTCATAGGAACGACCGGTCCAAAAGTAAGTTTTTGCCAGAAAAACTTTTTTTATTTCTGAAGATAGATATCTTTACCAAATTTCACACTAATCGATCATAGTTACCGCCAAAACACATTTCTAAACTTTGGTTCAAATCGGCCCACTATTTCATATACCTCTCATAGGAACAATGGAATCGGAACAAGTTTTACTGCTAATTTCAAAGTGGTAAATGCAGAATGGTTGATCCATTGTGCATTTACCATTTATACCAACACAGACTATCGAAGGGTATCACACTTTTGGCAAGCTAGCCGAAGGCCAGCATGTTTTATATCATTTCTTCTTTTGACAAAACGGGAAAGTGTCAAAAATAAAATAAAAAAGGTTTGAATTCAATACTAAAAAGCCAATTCGCCTCGGTCCAGCGCTTTAAGTAAATTCTTTGAGGCTGGGCGATAATCAACATTTCAAAGACAGTTTGAATCGACATCACTGTCGATCGCTCCAGATATGTGGTCTCTTTTATTAATAAAATGAGATATTGGACAGAATCCATCAATATTAGCTTATTTAAATTGCGCACGATTATCTGATTTTTCTTTTCTTTTTCTGTCAGGTAATAAAACAGTTATGGAGGTTATTGGTAAGTTATGCTTCTTTTAATTATACAAACATATTTACGACTTTGCTTCTATCTCTCGTTCAAGATTCCATGAAAGAAGACCGAGGTACGTATTTCTACGTTGGTGTCCTTTCGTGCTACCCACAATTCATACAATGAACAACTGACCACTCTCATACACTTCCCATTTCTTTTTCCCAGACAATGCTCTCGAATATCTTCTCACCGACACCTATTTCCCTGGCGCAATTGACGACGCGATAAATGGCAAACTGGATTTTCATCAACTTGTTTTCGATATCGAATTCAACCTAGGGAAACTACCGGAACAACTTCCACCCGAGACCGACCCAATTTCACTAGTAGAGGCCTTCGATATACGCGTAGAGCGACAAAAAGGAGCCATCCGAAAAGCTACAATGCAACCGGCCACGAAAGCATCTCAATCCACGGTAGCAGCACAAGAGGAAGCCGCAGCATTGAATGACACCCATCACGGTGTCGGCGAGGAAAAACCCGACTTTATGTCGTACATACGAGAAAGAGGCTCGCTAACACGAATCCTGAATCGTGAAGAAGTCGTACTGGCGTCAACGGTGGGAATCGATATAACAAATAAGTTGCAAAATCAACCAATGAGTGAACTGTTGGAAGCTATCGATAGTCTTCAAAAGGCCGAGGCCATGAATGATTATGATAAGTCGTTTCAAGCGGCCGAGGAGGCATACAGACGGGCACCGCCCGAATTAGCCGAAAGTGTAAGTTCCTGATCAGTAGAAATATTCGTTAACCTCGTTTGAAATTTTGGTTTCAGGCTGCTATATTTGGCGCACGGAACTTCAGAACCGTGGAGCTCAGCAAGAAGACAACGGAAATAAAACAAGACGGACCTTATAAACCCATCGAAATTATTAGCTATGTAGGTGTCACGAAACCAATGTCAGATGTTGCGGTCTAAATGAAAATTAACGTAATGTACATAAATAAATAAATCAGTCACAAAATTTGATTTTAGAAATGTATTTCGGGATCTGGTTTTCCTATGGGGTTTCCTTGTAAATGTAGGGTTTAGAGCAGTATAAAGCGTTCCAGTCTTGTCATAACAAGCGACTACAGGGATAGGATGTGTACGACAGCAATTTGCATAATCATATTTTTTTATTCTAACTTCATCGAGTAATGGTGTCAGAGTAGTTAAAATCCCTATGCCCCACAAGATGTTAAGGCAAACGTAAATCCGTAAATGGCATCACAATCTGAGCCGAAATGGACTCTAAAATAAATTGGCGTGATCCCTGTAACGGACGGTTTGGTGCGCATCCGAAGATGCCCGTGGGGACGGAGCCTAAGGTAACAAGGTCGGGCCGTGTCATCTAGCGAAGAAAAAGGCCCATCAATGAGCTAAGCAGCGGCCTATGCTTGCTGTAGCTCAGTTCGGGAGACGCCGCTCGTTGCCCCTGTCCCTTACGTATTAACAAAAATGCATAGGCCTGGGGAAGACAACACAAACAGGGGAGGTAAAAATGGGGAATAATGAAAAAAATGAGGCAATAAGGTTGGAATGGCTGGCGGACGACTAGGATGCCCTCGCGCTCGCATTGGGGTCCGGATGTAATGGGCGCCTAGGCCTCTGGCTTCGTACCTCCGACAGATCATTACTGATCAGGTGCTGCCATCGATCTGCCGGTGGAAGCAGCACAACCAGACCAGAATATGGTCCATTACACCCCTTTGCCTGGTTATTATTTTAACATTAGGATGCGTGTCTCGCCTGATCACAAAAATCATTAAACTCTGAATTTATTGTGTAAATCCACGGATATGAATAAAACACAACAAAATATTTCTTCTTATCACATACATATTATTATTATTCAAAACTGTAAAATATGAATAAATTAAATTTAATTCAATAATTTGTCTTATGTTCTAATTATTTCGCTCCTCTCTTTCGCGAAATTCCTCGGGATCCGTAAAATGGACCGTTAAAATATAAAAAATTGACGGAAATGGTACCAGGGCCAAAAGTCCTAGATGTTGTCGCAATGAAATAATTCCGTAAGCCAACAGCAGCCAATGTCCAGCTGAAATGTTCAATTGGAAAACTCATTAAGTCAGGAATTGAAAAAAAAGGAAGAAAAAAGGGACCTACCAATTATAACTAAATTCTTAATTTCCAAAAGTGAAGTCTTTAACAATGCATCCATTGACTGGTCAAACTTTAACGAGAAGTGACAGGCGTTCGAGACCATCGAAATTACAATGCTCAGATAGGGGAAGGCATAATCTGAAAATAAAATAAGAGAAAATTACTAACTGCCTTCATCCCGCGAGTTGGGCATGGGCTCGTCAACTTCCCTAGCAATGCCTTGTTGACGTTTCGTTAGCATATATTGGAAATTTCGGATAGTGCGGTTGCTGTGATACACCTATCTGTATAGCCGTCTTTTACTGACACGCTTGGAACGCTGTGGGAGTTCGCGCCGGAGAAATGAACCGCTTAATTCTAGATTCAAGCAGCCTTAATGTTTGCTCACACGTCTCGTGTCGTAATCGGCTCGTCTGCGATTCGAACTCCACTTCCCAAGCAAATCGATTCGCTTACGTGCCGACTAATGGACGACCCGTGTGAGCATCTCCATACATTTGCTTGGGAATTGTAGTTAGAATCGCAAACGAGCCGATTACGAGACGAGCCGATTACGAGACGACCCGTGTGAGCAAACACAGAGTGGCGGCCGAAAAGTCACTGCTACCGAGCACAACAAAGAAATAAAAGAAGATTATGGCTCATAAAATATATAGCTGAAAACATAATTAAAAAGGTACATATAGGGCTGATGCAGACTTGCGTTTTTTTAGCTGTTGCAGCACTACAGTTGCAGTGTACAATACAATCGTATTGTGCATCATAGATTCTTTATATTCAGTCGGAAATTGCTGTATCTCTGCGATGAAGTACAGGCTACCGCCTGAAGCCTGCATCAGTCCATAGATTTCAAAAAAACATCAAATTGACCTGTTTTACACACACTTGAGTAATCATCAGGGTTGGTAATGTTTAAAACATTTGTTTAAAACATCTGTTTTAAACAATGTTTTAAACAGCTCCAAAAAACATCTGTTTTATACAAATGTTTAAAACGGTGTTTTAAACACTGTTTAAAACAGTTTTAAATATCAATTCAATGAATTTGTTTTATTTTTCTTTTTTTTCATACAACTGTACATACACTTTGGTTCGTACGGGGTACGGTAACCAAATTTTATTATCTTATCATATGACCACCATGTGGTTATTGTGTTTCTGCACTGCATAACAGAAAACACTAACAACCATACGGCAAGCTTTCGTTGCTCTGGAGTAGAGCAGCATAGAGGGAACACGGAAAATGAGTTAAATTTCCGAACATCCAATTTATTCTTCATTCGCGCCTTTGTGTCATTCTTGCCAGTTTTTACTAGCAAAAATTCCGAGATTACCGGAATGGAATATAATGGGTCTATTTGCATTGCTCCGCAAACAACGCCATCAAACCACTTAGACAAAAAGGGTCCGACTTTCAAAGTATGTATAATTAGTACATGGAAACACCAATTTATAATTACAGAGTGAACAACAAGCTGCGGAAAAAATTCAAATCAAGATAGGTTGGCTACTCAATGCCAAAGAAAGATATATAATACGTTTAAAACAATTTTAAACAGGGTTTAAAACATGTTTAAAACACATGAAAAAAAACAATATGGAAATGTGTTTTAAACAAAAAAAAACAGTTTCAGACCAAAAAACTGTTTTTTTTTAGTCAAATGATAAAAAACTGTTTTTTTACCAACCCTGGTAATCATACTGTCCAGTCCATTGTTTTGTCACACTTAAGGATTAATACATACATAGCGCAAACGCACCATGTTAGGTTAGGTTAGGTAAAGAGCTGCCATGCCACCGCACAGCACACATACACCACCTCTGAGTCAGTTGTGATACCACCAAAGTCACCTAATTAAACCTAGGTAGCAAACCAGCATGTGCTAGCAATATAGCCAATGAACTGTATTACGCTCGCATCCTTAGGCGAAATTCACACACACGAGACACCGCGCTGCACGACTGCTTGAAATTTCAGTCGAGATACACAGCATCAAATGGGCGGATTCACACTCATCGCTCAGCATGCGATACGATCGACTATGCTTGGCTATTGTGCGTGGCTGCGTCGGAGCTGAAAATGTAGCTAATCTGAATATCGCCTTAAGGTCCTCCAGATCCTAAGAAAAACAAAAACCCAGAAATTGTTTCCGCCTCTCAGCCAAGGCCGGACAATGAAAAAGAAGATGGACAACGCTCTCCTCCTCATCCACGTCATCACAGCTGCTGCAATAGTCATTGTGAGGAATACGGAGCCTCCAGGCGAGCTCTCCGACAAAACAGTACCCCGTAATAACCCCCACAACTCTCCCAATGTGTTTTCGCAGTCCTCATCAACAACACCAGTTGCCCCCTCCCGGGCCAGCTTATTCGCCACACAGTTGCCTGCGAAGCCATAATGGCTCGGTATCCAACAGAGTGTAATATTGAATAACCACCCCATCTCTTTGCGATGTAGTAACGACGGATTCGAGTGATCGAATTGCAGCCTGACTGTCTGTATAAATAGGAACGTCCCTCGTGCTCAGGACTTGTTTCCCAGCCAGGTGAGAGCTTCCAAGATTTACCGCAACCTCCGCCTGCAGGACACTGCAGAAGTCGGGAAGACGGTATGACAAGTTAATTCTCAGCTTGCTTGTTATCAACCCATAGACCCCTCGACGGAATCAAGCTGGTGTAGTTCCGGCCAAAAACATATTTTGCAGAAGTATAATCAGTGTGCACGGGGAGACCCAAGTTGCCCAGTATAATCGAGTGTTCATAACTCAACGTGCGCCGCTGGCCAGTTTCGCGAAGACGTAAAACCGTGTTAGTCGCCAACTGTTCGCCGCAAATATCCAAAGGGAGCAAGACTTGCACCGTGTCTTATAAGTGTTTGATACCCTACACTACACTCGATAGATACGCAAAAGAACGCGCTTAGCTATTCCTGCAGATTTTTCATCTGTTTTTCCTACATGCTTATGGTTGTTGTTGTGGTAGCGATGCTTCGAATATTTCAGTTCTTCTTACATCGAAGGGGTTTGGCAGCTCTTGGCCGTCGAAAAACGAGTCGTTCCGGTACGAAGAACCGGCTGCCGTAGGAACGACATGATTATCGTCAAATTATCCTGCAAGATTCTCAGCCGTTTTTCTTGTAGGAATATCAGTCAAACTGATAGTGAATGGGCTCCATAAGACAGACAGTCAGATGCCTCATCATACCGGCACCGTAAGCTCGAGTTCCAATCCCAACATAGCCACGATTGTTTGCACTGTCTTCGGAATAAGCCGCAGTTTTTCCCGGTTTGTTGCAGAATGCTACTAAATGGGCAGGATATGTATGCTAGCAGCATGCATCGTCCGGAACCAGTTATATGTTAACGAAACGTCATCTATGTCGCTTAGGAGTAATTAATGTGCTATGTAGTAGTTCCGTAGTCAGGATGGCCCAACGGTCAGCACGTTCGCTTTCTACGTACTGGGCCCCGGTTCGATTCCAACTGAATGCGGTAGTTTTCGATAATAAGGGGATTTACGTGTCGGACTATGAGCTCAGCTGTTAAATGAGTACCCATTTCTGGGGTGAATAACTCGGTTGAGCGTGTTGCTGATCACACACCTCTGCACACAAGACCGTCACGATCTAGAAAATGAGATGATGCTAACTCATCTCGAGGCCATGGTTCAAATTGGACTGTTGCGCCAGTTATTTATTTTATTTTATGTAGTAGTTGGTTCGTGGACGAGACTTTCGACTGCTATTTTGCCAGTTCCAGTGCCATCGGTTGATTCGCACAAGGGGCAGTCATTTCCATCGTAAATTCCAATGCAAAAAAAAAGACAAAACTAATAAAACTAACTAATTACAATTATTCCTACTTACAAATCAATCCACCAGCAACGGCATGCAGCACAGTGAGTACCGGGAAAAAGTACAGCGCACAGTACACGGCCGATTTCCCGAACTTCAAGAATCGCTTGTTCAGCGGCGTTCGAATGATCATCATGAACAGTAAACAGAGCAAATAGAAGATGAGAACAATCGTCTGCCTACAAAACACAGCATTAGACTCCAAACGCCCCATTCACATATCTGCGCCAACTTACAAAGGATAAACCGCCTCCTGTGTGCAGTACAACTTTTCGTCATAGTTGGGCGTTGGATTGTGAAACAGCGTGTACCAGTCCGAAAGTCGTGCCACTCCGCACGAGTGCAGCGTGAACGAGAACATCGGCTCCATGAAAAGCAACGAAATCAATGCCGAAAGGGATACTTCGAAGAACGCGCTCACATGCAGGAAGAGTTGTTCTTTGGTGAATCTGCAAAGGACACGAAGCGGTTACAATCAAATGTTTTACAGTAAATCTTGAGAGGGTAAGTTTACGTGGTCTCCTTCGCGGCCATGTCGATGAAGAACCAGTGCATGATCAACGGCAAAATCGCCATAAATCCCAAATAATACCAGTCGTAGAGAGAGGGCGGCTGATTGCACGGCATACACACCGAACTGTCGTTCACCCGAAATCCTCGGGGACACGCTCCACACTCGCTCCACGTCTCATTCTCAAGTAGTGTACGGCCACAATACAGGCCCGGACATCGATCCAACATTATTCCATCAAATGCCAATGCGTAGTTGGATGTTTGCACCGATCCGAATAGTTTTATTTTTCTCTTTTCACGTTTTATCGAACTAGAGTGCAAACAAAGGTAAAAAACGTCAACAAATGTGAAAGCGGACGGATAAATGCCAAAATCGTGGAGAGAAAAACACCGGATTTTGACGTACCGTAGAAACAGATGATTTAAAATGTGGAGAGAAAAAGATCATAGAATGCTAGTCGTTATGTGGATGGGTTGTTGTTGCGATTTTCTTTGGCGTTGGAGATGTGTATGCCAGCAACATGCATCATCCCACCCCTAGCCCCTAGTGGGACATAGCGCATCAACTATTCTCATGTGGCTTATAGCCGCCATACATTATCCGATCCGTCGTCCGATCGATCGGCCGATGGATCGCCACAAAATATCTGCCAATCTCCACTGCACACACACACTGTACGATTTTCGAGCGATGCGATAACGAATGACAATTCAAAAAAAAAAGGTTATGATTCACTCCCAATCCAACCTAGATTAATTTTTGTTAACTATTTGGATGTGTGTGATATTTTCGTATACCACATATTTGATATTTCAATTGCAGTGCCATTTAAATCATAAGAATTCTTGAAATTTCATAATTTAATAATTTGGTAATTTGACATTCACTTGCGATAATCACATACACTATCCAATCGATCGTCACCGATCGATCGCACGAAAATCGCACAAAAATATCGGCAGATCAAAATTGATCGGCCGATCGGTGCGATTTCCACATACACAGACCGATCCATCGGCCGATATCGATTTCGGGCGACGGATCGGCCGATCGATCGGTCTGTGTATGGCACGTTTTAGTTGACTTTTCGTTTGCATGTTGCTAGCATGTACCTCCTAACAATTTAGCCGCATACCTGCGACAAATCGTGAAAGTTATTTATTACGCCCTACACTACACGAGGAAGACAACACACACATCCATGGCCACGACCTGGTCGGAACTAGATTTTTGTTCATTTGTTTTCCACGTTCTATCTTCAAAGTTTTCAACAACGTATTTCCTTTTGACGATCGAAAGTTAAACCAATTGACGCGGTGTCATCAACACAATTTTCGAAAAAGTTCCTTAGTCCTCCCAGTTTCCTCTATCTCAATCTCATCCTCTTCATATGCTTTGAAACTGACAGTTCCACTAGTAAAAGTCTCCAAACACAACATCTCTCTACAGCTTCTGTCAATTAAGGGGAGGACGAGAAGAACAATAAATTTATTTAAATAAAAACAAGACAATTCGGCCACTCTATTTGAATAACAGATATGGAGGTATGTAGAAGATAATTTTGCATTCTAATCACTGATGGCCGATGATAACCTCTGATAAGTGGGGGATCTTGAGTTTCAAATATTCTGCTAGCGCCTCTTGTATGTTGCTTGTTCCCACTGAAGTTCTGTGTTCACAATTTAGTTCTTTTTTCTTACTTCACTTCGGCGCCTCGAATAGTTAACTAAATTGTTCCGATCTCAGACAATCAGTTATTAAAATGTCTTTTCGCTTTTGTGTTTCTGTGGCTCTAGCGACTGCCGTGGCCTATTCTGTGCGGTATGCAAGATCTGGAGTGGGGCGCTCCGGAATGTTCGTTAATTGAATTTTGTGTTGTTTTCTTTGCAGACACTACTTCTATGGCAGGCGGTGCCAATGTCGTAAAAATCTCCAAGGGAGAGTTGTGATAATTACCGGTGCTACGTCGGGAATAGGACTCGCTACAGCGAAAGAATTAGCCTCAAGAGGTAGGTTGTCTGCTTGAAGATCGTTCTTTGAGCCATGTTTCCAGTAAACATGTTATATAGGTGTCACCATGCACTGTCGAACTCAAGCACGAACCTGGTACAAATGTCCTCTGACACACACATACACTTCACATAGGTGTGAAGAAAACCGGTCCACTAGGTTCGTGTTCGAGTTCGACAGTGTATAGTATTCAATTGCCCTAACCCCTTGTGGGGCATAGTGCGTCAACTGTTCCATGTGGCCCAGTTGACGTTTCGTTGGCATAAATTGGTTTCAGAGAATGCAGTTGCCAGCATGCACCTCCTGCACATCCATGGCCACGTCGTGGACGGGATTCGAACCCGAAACGCCGGTAGTCAAACTTGGGACTGATGCCTCAACACACTGCGCTACCGGTCGCCCCATTTGGTGATACGACAACAGCCGAGCATTTGTCAATTGGCGGTCTTCAATTGCGCGCACGTTGGGACACGTTCGTGTGTCGCGTTCACGTGTTTTATGTCAAACGATTTGAGTCTATGGTTTGCAACCAAAGATGCGAGGTTGCAAACCATAGACTCAAATCGTTTGACATAAAACACGTGAACGCGACACACGAACGTGTCCCAACGTGCGCGCAATTGAAGACCGCCAATTGACCAATTGACAACCAAAGATGCGAGGTTGCAAACCATAGACTCAAATCGTTTGACATAAAACACGTGAACGCGACACACGAACGTGTCCCAATGTGCGCGCAGCCTAAGACCGCCATAGACAATCCGGAATTCTTCTCCCGAAAAATTGATCAGGCCTGGCCTTGAGGAATTCCGGATCGTGTATGTCGAAATTTGGCCTCTTCTGGCGACCTCAAGGCGACCGAATGCACAATTGAAAATCGATCGGTCTAGTCAATTGAGTTTTATTTTATTGTGCATCCGGCCGCCTTAAGGCCGAATTTCGACATACACGTTCCGGAATTCCTCAAGGGCCAGGCCTGATCAGTTTGTCCGGATAGGAATTCCGGATCGTCTGTAGTGAGGGCCATATTCAGGCAATCCGGAAGGCCAGACCTGAGCAGTTTTTCCGGATCGGGCTTTACGGGGTTAGTCTCTTTAATCGAATACAAATTTATAGATCCCTTAGTCGCCCACAACAAACCTGATGTACTCCACGTCCACAAGACGAATTACTCCGCATACATAATAGACTTTTCTTCATAATAGCAACAAAAATGCAGGTGAATCTACGATACTAATCTAGAGCTTGGAGTTCAAATCTCGGCGCGACCGAAAACTGCCTGTGGGTACTAATAGAACTCTCACAGTGTTCCGAGCTTGTCAGTATAAAGACAGCGCGGATAGGAGGTGCATGCTAGCAACTGCACATCCGAAAAGTATATATGCTATCGAAACGTCATGAAGACATGATGCTAGAGATGTTGACGCGCCCATGACCCTGGAGGAGGCAAGGCAATTAAAAAGCATAATAGCAACAAAAATACAAGTGAATCCATGACAAATCCGCAAGCAGATTAATGACCATACTTCAAAGGTTGGTTCAGGTGGCAGTCATCGATTCCATACAACTTATACGGCTTTTAGCATGTCGCCGCCCTTAACGACCTTATGCGATCAACATCTTGGGGAACCCCAAAAAATGTTCACCGGTTTCGAGCACTTTTTCTTTTAGTGTATCTACAGGCTCCTACACCAGCCGGTTCTACGCACCGGAGCGACTCGTTCATCAGCAACGGCCAAGAGCGACCAAATTCCTTCAACGCCAGAAAGCGTTACTACTACAACAACAACAACAGGCGAGGAGAACATCGACGACGATAAGTTTCATTGTATTTTCAACATGGCCACCAGATCGCAGCAGATTTTCAATAAGTTTCTATGTAAATAAAAATCTATGGGCAGCATTAATGAGGATATCCGGTTTCTTCGATTGTGCATCAAACATAAAGTCAAATGGAAATCGCACCGATGGATGCAGGGGTATCTGAGGGTAAAAACTGTGGAAGCCGGTACTGGAACGACCCGTTGTCAAAAGGCAACGGCCAAGAGCTGCCAAAACCCCTTCAAGGAAGAAGGATAGGACATGTGTGTGTTAATTACCTTGACCCCTTCAGGGGCATGGGCGCCGTCAACATCTCTAGCATTTCTATGACTTGTTGACGTTTCGGTAGCATATCTACTTTCGGAAGTGCAGTTGCTAGCATGCGCCTCCTATCCGTGCCGTCTTTATACTGACAGGCTCGGAGCACTGTGGGAGTTCTATAAGTACCCACGGGCAGTTTTTGTTCGCGCCGAGATTTGAACCTCCGAGCTCTAGATGTAGTATCGCAGAGCGGTGACCGAACGATCACGGCCATAGAGCGCGACATACTCTGTGTCTCCGTTTTTTACAGAAACAGGGAGCAACATATCTCGGCGCAACTGCTCCCAATTCTCCTCCACCGCGCCAACGTTGAACTCAACCCAGGTCCATCCATCTACTGCGTTTGCAACAAAACGCTGTTCCCAAGTGCCACCTCAATAATATGTAATTGCTGTAACGAGTGGTGCCACTTAAAAAATTGCTCCGGACCATAAACAGTGGAAGCCAACATTTACAGCTGGTCTTTGCAAAAACATTCATCTACCCCGACGGGCACTCCTAAATGAAATTGATGGTTCGGTGGAAGCTCGGTCGTGGTTGTGTGCGTCCATGTGTGTGAAATTTTGGGTCCTACCGGGCAAAATTTGGACTTTGGACGACATTAAGGTGGACACATAGCCTGTTCTGATCCGAGAACGGGGATACGGCGGTATCAGTTCGTTCATAACGAATAGAATATCAATCCATGTTGTCAGATCAATTCCTACGGCTGCCATGTGTAGAGAACTCTCCACCAAATGAATTAACGCAAGTAGGCGTAGGGCTGCCAAAACCCCTTCAACGCTAGTAGGCGTTGCGACAATATTAAATAAACGATTGTCATAAAATAAATATTCTGTTCATAGGTACACCCTCGACGTTCATTTATCAACGGGTTTACTTCACCATGTAGAACACAAAGCCCAAAAACCTTATTGTTAAATGCTGGTTACATTTTTCAAGTCAATGCCGTTCCTAAAACGCCATCGCAGAGTCAGCGCTTCACAATTGCTGGTCGCAAGCAGTTCCGCAGCTTGTCGGTTATGCAGTCTGTGCCTGCTGAACGCGGCTCTCGTTGTGACACACACTTCATACCAGGGGCGGTTCCTCATTGGAAGTAAAGGCAGCAGTGCTTTCCTTGTTATTTTCACTAAATATAATATTTCAATCAGATTCACGTAAATAAATAAATACACTTAATTAATTCATCCATATGATCATACATACTACTTATTCATCAATAACAATCTTCATACATTATTTTCATTCGTATTTCCTGTGCGATTCGACTTATCCTATTTCCTATATGTACAAATATGTAATAAGTTTCTCTTCACTTTATTTCAGACGATTTTTCCCATACTTTTACTTCTATTCGTGAGAACAGTGGACATTTTCGTCCGGCTAGAAACAATGAAAGCAATAGCTTATATGGTGCCTATTGAAGATCGCGCATGACGACGCAGCGCGACGCGACGATATTGAGTAAAATCTTCTATACTTGTCGTGCCGCTATGACGCGCTCGTATATCTTGAGAAGAAGCGGCCATAATTGCAGCTTCTTAAGCTTGTATGAAGAATTTTGAAGGTTATGCGAAGAGCATGTATGTAGATATTAAGTTTTCGTTTCTCTTGCAATTTTTTGTATGTACTCGTAGAAGTGGACTTGCTTTTTGAGTTAGGAGTGTGTGGTTCAATAATTTTAATAAATAAAATAAATATTTGAGCAGTTCAAATTTGATGATGGCATTTAATGAATTCCAGGCAGAATTCCGAACTCTTTTTTCGTGAATTCCCTTGAAAGTTGAACTTTTGTATGGAAACATATAGTGCGATAAGCTTTTTACTGATGTACATATATGGAGCGAATTCTCGCTTTAGGTAGTACAAACCTACTGGGATACATTATAACAATTATTTTTAAAACTTTTAACTCATTAATATTGATGTTTTAAATGCGAAAATTTCGGAAACGATTGCTAGTTTTCGAAAATTTTTTCGAGAATTTCAAATTCGTTACTTTCAGCCTATTTGTTTCATCATCAAATTTGGCCCCTCAGATATTGGAATTCTGCCATTTTCCCGAAATCAAATCAATGTGTCTGTTGTTGGCTTGTCATTACGTCCCGCACCACAGGGGAGAGACAACACAAACATCCATGGCTGCGAACACCGTGGACGAGTAACGATCGTAGTAGTTGTTGTTGTTGTATCGATGTTCAGAGTTGTGTTCAATTCTGTTTCGAGCTCCTCGGTGTTAAGGCCAAGGAATGTAGCTGCGTCAATGGGGTTTTCCCACAACGACCTAGGGGTAAGCTGTGGTGGGTGCAGCTGGGCGCGTGACAATGTGGTTTACGTCGTGAGGTGTTCCGTTGCAGGCTGGACAGATGTTTTGGACGTTTTCATCAATACAGGGTTGATATGAGATGAGGCGTGACCCCCAGTCTGATCGAAGTTGGGCAAGTGTTGTCCTGATGGCTCTAGGAAGCCTCTTCTCTTCACGTGCCATAGCTGGTGGTTGCGCCAAAAGTACTGGATTTGGTTTTAATCCCGTAATTGATGAATGCACCTCTTGCTGATGGAGTAATGCAATCGCAGATTTGTAGGCGGTATCATCGAAGGGATTCCTTTTATATGCCTAGACAAAGTCTTCAAAGTCCCTCAGATCACGCCGAACTTGTCTTGGTAGCAGAGTCTTGTCCATAAGATGGAAGTTAAGATGTTCCCTTCGATAGCAGCCTACTAAATACTGCATCGCCAGGAGCTTGTTGTGGTCTCTGATAGGCAACGTCTTTGTTTCAAGCAATGTGTTAAGATATTCTCCGAATGGCCCAAGACACTTCACACAAAGTTCGAGTTCGACTGTGTGTCCGGGCTAATATAATACAGACTGACGCTGATCCTATCACATGCGCACTGAAACGCCGATAGGTACCAAAGAGATTGTTACGCGGCGTCCTGGATTACTTTTGACGTTCATGTGCATCGGCTCTAGCGCACGCAGCTTACATGTGCCGATTGGAAACACGTTCAGTAACGCAATGTGCATGCGTTCTTTTTTTTTTAAATTTATGCAATTTTCATGATACTACGAGGGTAAGGTAAAAAGTTCTCGGCCTGACAATAAAAGACTGCGATTTTCAGTTAAAAAATGATTTTACTTTTCTACATAATCTCCCTTGAATTCAACACACTTGGTCCAGCATTTCTGCAACATCAGTATTACTTCTCAAAAGTGAGAGTCTGGAAGACTATGAAAATATTCATCTACGACCCTCTGAACTTCTGGTCATTGGATTCGAAGCGCTTCCCAGAAACAAATTTCTTCAAGTTTGGGAATAGATGAAAGTCTGAGGGTGTCAAATCAGGAGAATAGGGGGATGGGTCGGGCAAAGCGTACCCCAGATCCCGCAGTTTTCCCATCGCCAACGCACACTTGTGTACAGATGCATTGTCCCGGTGAAAGATGATTTTTTTCTTCTTCAAGCCAGGCCTCTTCTCGCGAATTTTGGCATCCGGCTGTTAAAGAAGTTTGGACTAATATTCGCCTGTTATTGTTCTGCCTTTTTCAAGGTAATCAATTAACAGGATCCCTTTCGCATCCCAAAACACGCTGGCCATGACCTTTCCGGCAGATGCGATCGACTTCGCTTTCTTTGGCGCTGAACCACCGACTTCCACCCAATGCTTCGACTGCTGTTTCCTTTCTGGCGTGTAGTGGTGGACCCAAATCTCATCCATGATATGATGATATCATGCACTTTTTCGTTGGCTTCCGGTGTTTCTGCGGTTTTGGCCGTCCTTCATGTGGGTCGTCTTCGAGGGACGTGCGACCACGTTTAAATTCAGCTGTCCATTTCTTAACGGTTGACATCGAAGGAGCAGAGTCCCCGTAAATTTTTGTTAACTTCGGATGAATTTCCTTAGGGGTTAATCCATCCAAAACGAAGGATTTTATGACCGTACTATATTCTCCACTTTAACGAAAACCCTCACGTCTTCTGCAAAAATTCGTGTAAACAAACTTCTTGAGAGAACAAGTTGAAACTTGTCATACGAACTAATGACACGTGCACCCAGGCAGAAACATAAATTTTTGCTGATTGTAAGGGTATTTCTGTGTCAGGCCGAGAACTTTTCACCTTACCCTCGTAGCTCTACGAACACAGTGGGTGATATAAATGTAAGACGTTACCACGCCGAAATTGGTGGCTAACTTGCTTTGTCGATTAAAAGGAAGTTAGTAAATATATTTATTCAATGGGTGGGTTCAGAAGATACTGAGCAACTTCCGCTCAAGTGATCATAATCGAAAGATCACTGAGCAAGAAATATTTCTGCTCACGGCTCACGCTTTTCCTTTTCTTCTTTCTCCTTGACTTTCATGTAAAGAGTGTGTTACAACACGAGTTCAGCAGGTGCAGACTGCATAACCGACTAGTTGCGGAACTACTCGCGAGCAGTTCCGATTGCTCGGTACCTTCTGAACCTAGCCTATGTTTGCCTCTGAGTTCAATTTCTGCACTGCACTATAAAAGGCATTAAGTCTCTCCCCGTTTCAAGCTGACTTTCGGGCATCATTTCATTCATTTTTATCTTTCACAATCCAACCAACGAACATCGAGACTAGAACTGGCACTCAGTACAAAATGCCCAAAGGTTGTTTTCTATTCCCGTAATTGTCAATGTGTTAAATTTCATTATCCGTACACAATCGCTTTGCGAGAGAATTGCGGAAAATAGACAGATATACACCTCTTCATATGATCCCGTGAGTCTGAAAAGGAAGTCGAACCCGAAATGCATGAAAATAGTACACACACCACTGCAATTGCGGGTAAAAGGCATACTAGTACAAATATAAACGAGGGCTGTTTTCTCTCAGGCTACCAATACATTTAAAAACGTGGGAAGCTTCGTCATTTGAGCTGCTGATTATGAAGTGATGCTGTCCTTATCTACCCAATGCATTTTCCCGTTTAGGTTCCTGTCAAAAATGGGTAAACATGTGTGGGGCTGACTATTTGCATCCCGTTTCACAAAAATTAATGTACTGAGTGCTTGTTCTATGTGTTCCATGTTCGTTGATCCAACCACAAGCAAAAGCATTTAGCTTTCAACACATCCGTTTTTCTTCTTTTTTAGGTGCCTCACTGATAATCACTGGCCGGAACCCAGTCAAAACCTCCGCCGTCGAACAAATTCTAAAAGACCAACCAATATCAATTGTCGAAGCAAAACTCCTCGATCTAACAAGTTTCGAGAGCATCAAGAAATTCGCGGAAGATATAAACAATCGCACGAGCCCGATATACGCCCTAATCAACAACGCTGGGACTTTTTACGCCGCCCCATCAAACACTGTCGACAATTTCGACGTTACCTTTCAGACCAACTATCTGGGCGTATTTTTGCTGACTCTACTCCTCTTGCCCGCATTGCGTCGAAGCGAGGAGGCGCGTATCATTAACCTCTCATCCGCTGCTCACAATTTTGCCGCAGACTATCCACAGCCGCAATTCCATAAAACAGCCTTCGACTCATCAGAACGTCGTTTTAAATCCTACGGATATAGCAAATTTTGTCTTGTGCTGTTTTCGGTCAAGCTCGCCGCGCTATTGCACGACTCCAACGTATCGGTTCATTGTGTCGACCCGGGTAACGTTGAAACCAACATCTATCGCCACTTCCCGCCGCTGGCCAATCCATTCTGGTTCTACCTGCAAAAACCGATTCGTTTCTTCGTCATCAAGACGCCGTCTGAAGCAGCTCAAAGTCTAATTCACGCACTTTCGGCCCCCGACCCGGGTTTCTACATAAAAGGACTCTCGTCCACCAACGACTATAACTTGCGCGTTTATGATCCACACTGCGCCGATCGACTATGGCTGGAAAGTCGAAAGGCATGCTCGCCAAATCTCGTTTCAACGATGTAGCTGCGAAGGAGTGGTCGTGCCCCAAAAATGGTCTTCGCAAGGAACTGATCGATTTCAAATTCACATCCATGACAAAACCAACGGAATTATCAAAATGTCTCGTGAAAATCTCAAATGTTAAAAATCTCAACGATCGTGAAACTGCCTACCTAAACAAATCGGATGAGGAAATTTGGATCCAGCTGGGCGCGGCCGTGACCCCCGTTGACTATTATTTGGAAATTTTGCTGCAACAAATGTTCAGCGGCGAGACGAGCCGCTGTTTCATTCAAACCAAATCGTCGATTGAAATTAGTTTTACCGTTCATTTGCTTAGTATTAACTTTAATAATTACGCGTATAAGCTGTCTGTTGCTGAGACCTATAATCTGGCGCTCCAGTACAAGCAGAATGGCGTGGCCATGTTCAAGAAGTATCCGAAATTTGCACAGGAGTATTTTTGCCGGGCGGCGAAATTGTTGATTTCGTATCAACCGTTCGATGTGCTCAAGGAGCGGCAGGAGGGTATTGATCCCGAGGAGTTGAAGTCGTTGTTGGAAAATCTGCAGACAAATATCGCGGCCTGTTTGATGAAGGAGGGTCGCTACGAAGATGTGCTACATGTGACCGAGTTCGTGAACGAGGAAGGCGCAAATGGCTCGGAGAAGGCTCGGTATCGGCGGGCGGTGGCCTTGTGCAATTTGCAGAAGTTTGAGGAAGCCAAGGAATTGATTGAGAGGCGCGACTATAAGGGGGATAGAGATTTTGCGGCTCTTCATAACCGGATGATGGCCGAGTGGAAACAAAGTGATGAAAAATATAGTAGTATGGTTAAGAAAATGTTTGGCTAGGAGTAGAATGCATTTAATGCAATTTAGGAATTTTTTGAATAAATTTTATAGTTTAAGAGGAACGTGTGTGTTTGATTATCGCGTTAGGGAAAAGCATCCCCGATATGTGGTATGGAGACGGGAGAAAAATAGGTTCAAAGCTGTCCCTGATATAGGGAGTTCCCCAATTTATGTAAGGGCAAGGAACCTTAGGTAGTCCGGATGGCAACGGTTAGCACGTCCGCCTGTGCACTGGGTCCCTGGTTCGAATCTTACTGAAGACAGTAGTTTTTTCGATGAAAAGTGAATTTACGCGCCGGTCTTGGTCCATTAATTAGACTCTTGCACCAGTTATTTATTTTTGATATGGCGTTAGGTGCACGCTACATGCATCGGGTCAAATATGCAGTTATGAATATGCTAACGAAACGTCAAATAGGTCTCTTAGGAGTAGTTGGTGCTCTACGCCCCACTGGGTTTTAGGGCAAATAGTAAAAACAAAGTTAAGGGTTGGAAATGACTGTTGTTGCCTACCACAGGAATGAAATATTCGTTACATTGTTATGACTGGATTTACGGAAGGGAAAAGACACGATAACAGCTACAGTAAGCTTGTGCCGCAGTTCAACTTGAGTCGCCAGGTGGTGTATGTCAGTATAACTCGCATCTTCCGATATTTTTCATATGCTAACTAAACGTCAACGAGGCCTCGTCTAGGAGTACCTCCACCCCCTCCCAGTCTGAACCTACGCAAAAATACAAAACCAATCTCCTTTCCAATTAGATTCCTTTTTAATTTCTAAGACTGATGTTCATTTCTTTTTTTTTACATTTACGGTGGAATTCAACTTGTTCACTGTTTAATGGTGCTCGGCAGCTTCCTTCCTCTTGGACTCAGCCCATTTGGCCTTGTTCTCGGGCGAGTTGGCTGAAATTGGCAAAGAAGAAGACCGTAGTTAGTTAACCTCCCTCCCGACTTGGACCGGCTACGCACTATCGTGACTCCCGACGCACGGTACTTACATAATTTGCTGATTTTGTAGAACACGGGCAGGGAAATTCCAACGGCAATCAAATAGTACTTCCAGATCCATTGGTTTTGGATGTAGTATTTGAACGGGAATTGGGCAATTTTCGCCGAGAAGGTGTACGGGAACTTCATCGGACGTGCGGGTGGTGCTGCAGGAGCGTCAGACATGATTGCTTCGTTTGTAGCCTTTACTTAATCTGTCCGGAAGAATGAAACAAAAGCGAGGTGGGTACTTAGGGAAACGGTTCGATGGAAATAGGTAAAATTAATTACATAATTCGGACACTAACCAACAGCACACACAGTGGAGAATTACAGCCGAAACGGGCGACAGCACATGAAACACTGAAGTTTCGAAAAATATTCCGAAATCCAAAGCAGGCGTGCCAATTGGATTTCGAAAAGCTTACGACAATTGGAGACATTTTTTAAGCCAGCCAACCGCGCAAAGTTCGTTTGAATTCCACCAGAAAGGCCACGTTCATACCGTGAAACTAAAAGGCGATTTGACTAAATCGTTTAGTACTAGTATGTACTTTTTCGTGGTGTGTTTAAGCTGAACACTTATGATGAGGCCATATGGTTTTCGGTCATTTGACCCTCGTCCATTGGCTTCGACTTCAAATTCGAGGTCATTGGCCTCGTTTATGCCGCGGAATTATCTTCGAGCATTAACTAATTCGTGCTAACTCACGACGATATAAACATGTCGCATTAGCTAGTTTTGGTACTAATTTTAGCTGTTTTGGTACTAATTTTAGCTATTTTAGCTCCACTTGCGATGCAGAACTAAACTGGAAAATTGGGACTAGATGATGTTATTGTCTTCGCTAAAGCCCGGTTCCTTTGAAGAGAGAGTATATGAGGAAGTGAAAAAGAGCGAGAGAAACGACGCAATTCGGCACAAGTGAGGAAGTAGGAAGCGGGATGAAAATTTGACATCTCTTTTGCTCTATATAGACCGGGCGGGTGTTCCGCGGCAGAGAGACAGACTGGAATGTTATTGTTCCGATTGGAAAAGTAGGAGAGGGGATGACATCTTCCGTGCTTCCTGTGCTTTTATATAGACTGCGCGGGTGTTGCGCAGTGGAGGGCGTGTGTCTCTCTCTCTACTTTTTACGACTGGAATTGCTTCAAGTAGTTTAGTGTTGAGTATATGCGGATTGCTCCTCCATAGTTATTCTCTGTGCCCGGTTCCCATTAGGCGACTTTTGTGGAAAGAGACTAGCCGAGACACAAAACAAATAGCAGAAAATAGCACTTTTAGCAGTGTTGAAAACCATTTCAGTCGAGAGACCACAGTTCTAATTTTCTAAATGTTTTCCGTCTTCTCAACCTGCCGCTGTTGTTCTAAGTGCGATTGGGGCGGCTGTTGCTGTTGTCACGGCATCGGTTGCTGAGCCATCACCGTTTGCATTTGAGGCGGCTGTTGCGGAGAACTTTGTTGCATCATCATCATGCCCAACGAGACCGACGGCCGACATGCCATCAGGACCCATACACACTGTGCACATGCATTCTCAAAATATT
This sequence comes from Chloromyia formosa, assembly GCA_964017055.1. Taxonomy (NCBI): domain Eukaryota; kingdom Metazoa; phylum Arthropoda; class Insecta; order Diptera; family Stratiomyidae; genus Chloromyia; species Chloromyia formosa. The sequence goes on along the minus strand of OZ024813.1, from coordinate 28,288,868 downwards.
TTCTCGTAATTACACAAATTATTTGAAATATGATGCCGGAACCGGGTGAGATATGTCGCACACAATGCTCTTACTTCTTCATCCATAATTCAGACTATTGTCCAGCAGTGTTAAACGATCTTGTGATAAAAAAATGTCAAACTGATAAATATGCCCAACGCCAACTGTCACTTTCCTAAGAAATTTGACATCAGGGCAGACAACATTGCCAATAAAAACTTACTCCGTTAAATTGCTCTGGATCGTTTTTTTTTTGTCGCTTATATTACGTTTACACTATCCTCAGATTACTTCATCTGCGCCAGCTGAGATAACCTGCGACTGTCAAATACATACAATTTTGAACTCACCACACCCAGATTACGCTGCAGATGAAGTAATCTGGGGATAGTGTAAACGTAATATTAACCTGCTCTGCTCTGTACGAATAAAACGCGCCTATTCTTATGCTGAATAATGAAACACTTTGATTAAAAAACACACACACTTTATTTACTAAACGAACTATCACACGCGTAACTAACAACCAACGTCAAACTAGCTCGAACTATTTGTTAACGGCGGATAACGATTATCCTCCTTTCCGCTTCCGGGCGGATACTTTATAACGATCAACTTTCAACTGCGACTGAGTCTAGACTATTACTACTTGCTGTTGCTGGTGACATCTGACTTTTATACTGGATATGTGTTTCGAGATGGTTCTAGACTCAGGTTTCCACTAGTGAACGAAGATTAAGAAGGTTCGAGAATCCGCTAGTGCTAGTGCTAGTGCTTGTCATCGATGGTTCGAGATTATGATGGAGCTTAGTACAGTCTATCCATGTAATTCAATCTCACCACCATCCTTTGCCCACTCCAGAATCGATCTTCGCACAACTCTCGGGAATGGATATGTTCACCGTACTAGACGTCTCCAACGCGTTTCTACAGATCGAACTCGACGATGATGGTAAACAAGTGATGGCTATTAGCACTCACCTCGGCATCTTCCAGATGAACCGGCTCCAACCTGGTACCTTATCTCGACTGCCCCTGCGATCTTCCAGGAGATCATGGATACTATCCTTGCGGGAACTGGGGCTTTGGTTTACTTGGACGATTTAATTGGTCCTGGGAAAGGGAAGGCCGACCACGACGCGAGCCTGTGCGAGTTCTGAAAGCGCTGGAGGATGCCGGCTTTACCGTACGGCTGGGCAAGTGCGTATTCGGCCACCCGGTAATTAAGTACTTGGGGAAGATCGTGGATTCCCAGGGTATCCGTCCTGACTCCGACTGTCTGCTGACTGCGAGAACTGCCTCCGCCAACAGACGTCAGCTAATTGAGATCCTTCCTGGGCGCTGCCAATTGGTACGGTTCGTTCCTGCCCAACTTAGCAGATCTACGCGGGCCCCTGAACGAACTCACCAAGAAGAAGAACATTAATTTCCAATGGACAACCGCTCGTGAGGAAGCCTTTACCCGGCTGAAACGAGCACTCCACTCATCGCTGAACCTGTGCCATTACGACCCAAAGAAACCGCTAGTCGTCGCAGCTGACTCATCCATCTACGGATGCGGTGCAGTCCTCATGCATCGTGAGCAAGATTGTTCTCTCCGCCCGGTCATGTATGCCGCATCGTCATTCAATGACGCGGAGAGGAACTATACGCCCAGGTGGAACGGGAAGCGCTGGTCCTAATGTTCACCGTTAAAAAGTTCCACAGGTACATCTACGGCCGACAATTCGAACTGCAAACCGACCACAAGCCACTGGTTACCATCTTTGGGGGCAAGTCTGGTATTCCCGTTCACACCACAAATCGCCTCCGACGCTACGCTCTCACGTTACTGGGCTACGATTTCCGTATAAACTACGTGGAAAATGCCAACTTTGCCTACGCCGACTTCGTGTCCCGACTTATCAACACCCACGCAAGGCCTGGAGCAGAGAACGTGGTCATCGCAGAGACCCGTCAAAAATAAGCGGCAGCGAACCTTGATGAGGACTTCGACGGAATGTGTGTGGGAGTCCCACTCATCACGCCCGAGGAACTCGACCATGCTTCACAGGACTGCGAGCACATGTGTAAAGTAATCCATTACATGTATACAGCCTGGCCGAGCAGCAAGAAACAGGTGCGGGACCCGGAGGTTGCGCAATATTTTCAGCATAAAGACAGTCTTCATGTCATTGGGAATTGCTTGGCGACAGGCCGGTTATCCCACCGGAACTCCGTCCTAAGGTTATGAAAGAGCTGCACGAAGGTCACTCAGGGGCCTCGCGTATGCTGGCCCTTGCCCCGTCCTTTTGTTTCTGGCCGGGAATGAGCACACACATCGCATCTATTGTCCAGAGCTGCTCGAATTGTACTATGAAATGCTAAAGCACCGCCGAAGGAGGTCCTACACCCATGGCCACGCGCATATCCGCGGCGCTCTACACTACATTTGAATTTCCCCTTCTCCCTTAAAATGCTGCAGTAATTCCCGAGATAATACTCTGAACAGGCACACCGACGGACAGATATGACCAAGGGTTCAGTTTTTACCACAAAACCATAAAAAGAATTCTTTGAATACATATAAATATAGAATAGCATGAAACCTGACGAACTCCCGGAAAGTCCTTTCTCAAAAATATTGAAAATTTCGCGCCAACGATAATGCAGTCCCGTGTGATACAGAAATTGCACACAGTTGCACATTTGCGGAACTGCAAATAAATTTGCATTTCCCCTCTCATCAGTGTCATCTTTCGCGCATTTTTCCTGCAGCCCGACCGACGACGCCACCACAGGACAAAGTTCACACGCGGTCCCATTCCCACCCCAAAAGTGCATAAATTTCAGAACGACCGTTGGTTTTGGTTGCAGCTGACGCAACATCCGCTCTGATCACGTCGTTCGGTGCACTTTTTTGCATCATCCACCACTTGGCTACGCAAGACTCGAACTTGTTTGTGACGTCGTCGTAAAAATAGATAAAATTAAGTTAACGAGAAACTACGAGCGCCAGCCGAACGCATAGAAAAGCTTCGAAACGTGCTCTCCCCGAAAATGAGTGAGGCAAACCGAAATAGTTTAAAATTGGACATTGTTGGTGCTCGGTCGACGAGTGCCGCGAGTGATTCGGAGACTAAACGTGAAACGTACAAAGCAATTCCAGAGGACGATCGATTGCCAGGCTCCCGTGACGGTAAGTGGAGTGTCTGCAATTTTTTGGAATTGTTGCGTGGTTCCAGTCAGAAAATGTTGAAAAAATCGATTGAAATCAGTCAGTTGGCGGGTTTCCTGCTGGTCATCGATCGATCCGTCTCACTTGAGATGGCAACCGTCGTGGCACATTTCGGCCAATTTGACGTTAATTTGACAGCGAGTGGGTGGGGAGATTGCGTCGGGATGAATAATTCAGAGGAATTGTACAAAGAACGCCTTTTATCTGTGAAGAGGATTTCTGAATCTCAGATGGGAAACCCAAGCCGCAGTGTGTCTGGTTGGTCTGGCTCTGGCTGGAATGGATGACGCAACGACGGAGCTGATTTTCTAATTGAATTCACTTAAGCGAGTGTCTAATAAACCGTGGCGTGCTCTCGAATTTCATAGCGGATTAATGCCCCGCGATTCCTCTCTATCCCGAGGGGATTTGAATGAATCGAATTTAATTCTGTTAACGAGCACATCTCACATCACACAAAAGATGCCTTTCAATCCCAGTCTGAAATATGGATGGGCTCTTATCTGAATTCTGCATTCATTCGAGGTGTCTGAAACTGGTTTCCAAGTAGGCGTTCTGTGAAACGCGGTCGAGTAAATAAGCGTTCACACAGTTTGCCCGTATCACGCGTTGTGTGTACAAGATTCTGTTTGCAGTTTGGATTGCGCCTTTCTGCGATTTAGAGTAGCAGTAGATTCATGTGGTGGTGGTGGGGCGGTTTTTTTTCTATTGGCAACAAGTTGTCGAGTGGTCGGATTCTAATGGAACGCCAGGGGCGTAGTCACGACATTTCCACAGATAAAACTGCTATAACGAACAGCAGGTATAAAGCTTCGATTCCATTGAACCAGCTTACTAGCTATAAGCCCCTGAATTAACTAGCTGCTAGCACATTCGCCTAATGTAATCATGTTCACCAGCTATATAGCAGGGAGCTCAGCTTGTGCGAAGAAAAGATGAAAGCCGAGCTACTTTACTCGTCACTCGCTGGCGTGTGTTGTTGTTTTCAAAATTAAGGCTGTTACTAACCTTTTCATGCGAAAATGTACTTTTCTATCACACGAAAAAGTGACAGTGTAAACTTGCACACAGCACATTACCGCGGCGCTCTACACAACACTTGAACTTCCCTTCTACCCCGAAGAACGGTTTTCAAGCGAAATAAAGTGCAAAGTAATTGTTTTCGTGTGCTCATATTGATGTGGAGACTTTTTTCCTCGATTGAAATAGTTTTCATGCGAACGAAACTTCTGACAGTTTTAGTATGAGATTTCGCACGAAAAGCCGACCTTAGTACTTTGTTTTACGACGGAAATATTTCTAATTCAACAGCTGACGCAAGCTTCTCATGGTTGTCAGTCAATGCGGGAGTCGTGGTGGTAGCGAATAGAATAAAATGTTCAAACGAAATGAAAAGAAGAAATTATTTCGACCAGCGTCCCTCATATAATCTTTGAGATTAGTTGCTACTAATTTATTTAGTTGTTGACTGCAAAATTTGGTGGTAAATTATTAAAAATTGTTTGACGTTACGTCATTTGTGGTAAATATATAGTGAAACTAAAGTTAACTGGAAAACAGAAAGTTCTTGCTTGTTTCTCCACTACTTGTATTCACCCACATAGAACACACTTTCCTTCTTGCATTGAAGGGTTTTGGCAGCTCTTGGCCGTTGTAAAACGGGTCGCTCCGGTTCGTAGAACCGGCTGCCGTAGGAACTGAACTCCTACCTATCCCACATCGACCAGGACGTCTCAAACATCTGTCCTACATGTAATGGAGCCCCTCACGACGTAAACCACATCTTTCACTGCCCAGCTGCTCTCACGCACCTGACTCACAGACCGCTGTGGGAGAACCCAATAGAGGCAGCTAACTTTCTATCCCTCAACACCGGGGATGGAGACGACTCTGTAGGCATGTAACCAACAAACACACCGAATTCCGACCATTGCAACAACAACAACCCACATAGAATAGCCGTTAACGCGCTTTTTTGTCTTTGTTCAAATTGATTGTTTGATTAAGCTATTTTCTTAATAACATGTCCCAATTAAGTGCGCAAGTGATTGCAAGACCGGAGGAGATCTGTCCAAAATATAAACAGCGTGTCAAGGAAGATCATAGGGCACTCGGTTGCGACGGCTTTTGCAAAAAATGGTACCACATACACTGCATCAAAATTACTCCCAAAGAGTACGAGGCAATAGGCGCGTTTTTTTAACAGCCATGCGGAGCAGGTTAACAGCACACAATTACAATACAAACAATTTGATCTAAGCTACTCTGGATAAAAGCTTATTGCAAGAATGGTACTCCGTTAGTATTGTAAACTGTCTCTTATCCTGGGAACCGGTCTCTGACAGGGTCTTGACCGCCAGGTTCCGGACCAAAATAAGGAACATCTCAATAATACAATGTTATGCCCTTACTGAACCCGACAATGTCTTGGCAAAAGACTCCTTCTACGAAGAACTAAACGCCGTTCAGAGCAGAACACCTAAAGGTGACATTATAATGGTTATGGGTGATTTGAATGCGAAAGTTGGCGCTGATAACTATGGGCTCAGACATGTGATGGGGAGACACGGTCTTGGTGATCGTAATGACAACGGTGAAAGATTTGTAGAGTTCTGCAACTTTCACAGTCTCTTCATCGGTGGTACTATGTTTGAGCATAAGGACCACCACAAAATCAGTTGGTCCTCTGTTGATCGGCGCAGAACACAAAATCAGATCGACCATTTTGCCATTAGTAAAAGATTCAAGAGTTGCCTCCTGGACGTGCGAAACAAGAAGGGTGCCGATATTGGGATGGGAAGAGACCATTATCTTATGATCGCTAATGTTCGATTGCGTATTGCAGCCGTGCGCCGCCCCAGCGACGAAAGATCCAGGCCCCGCAAATTCAACACCGCTCGACTAAAAAATCCAGCTGTCTTACAACAATATAATGACCATCTTGCGCAAAAAGCGGCTGAGATAACTAGTCACCCAGATAGTGACATAAACGAAAACTGGGATGCCATAAAAAATGCGTACATTGATAGCGCAAATACCATCCTTGGCCCAAACCCGGATTGCCGGAATAAGCCCTGGATGTCCGACGCTTCATGGCAGCGGATTGTTGAAAGAAAGGAGCTGAAAGTTCGTTTGGCTGCAGCAGCAGACGATAATCGAAGCAGCATCGAACTCCTTTACCGTCAGAAAGCTCGAGAAGTTCTGCGTAGTGTGCGACGCGATAAAAGAGTTTATGCCAATTCTCTTTTAGCGTCAGCAGAAGAAGCCGCTAGAAGTAACAACTTAAACGCCGTATACGGTGTCATCAAGGAGTTTACAGGTGGTCGTAACTCCTGCCAACATCCGGTGAAAGATACTGATGGAAAGCTACTTATCTTGGAAGAAGATCAAATGAGGCGGTGGAAAGAACACTTCGCCGCGGTCTTGAACCGTGTAACCTCTGGTGAAGTTCCCCCTCATATAGATAATTTAGCTAACCATCAAAATGTGCGTATACGGTCCACTGCCCCGACTAAAGAGGAGATAGTCACTGCAATTATTGCACTAAAACGAGGAAAGGCCGCCGGACTTGACGGCATCCCTGCCGAACTTTATCAAGCAGCGCCAAGCGTAACTGCCGATTTGCTGCACCCACTTGTTGATAAAGCGTGGAATACAGAGACCTTTCCCACTGAGTGGAAGGAAGGTTTGATCATCAAACTTCCAAAGAAGGGTAGCCTCACAGACTGTAATAATTGGAGAGGCATCTGTGTGCTTCCTGCCAAGATAATAGCTAAAATCGTCCTGGAAAGACTAAAGGCCCACTTAGAAAGCACAATTGATGAAGAGCAGGCTGGCTTTCGATCCGGATTCTCCTGTGTCGATCACATTAACACCTTGCGAATCATCATCGAGCAATGCGCTGAATACGATTCTCCGCTTCACTTGCTTTTCATCGATTTCGAAAAGGCTTTCGATAGTGTGAACCGGGATTCTATATGGGCGGCCTTGCGCAGGAGAGGCATCCCTGAGAAGCTTGTGGCTATTATTAAGGCAACCTATGACGGCGCGAAATGTCGCGTTCTGCATAAAGGTAAGGTGTCGGGGGACTTTGAGATTCGCAGTGGAGTTCGGCAGGGTGCATCCTCTCACCGATCCTATTCCTCATAGTGATCGGCGATGTGTTGCACGCAGCCCTATCCGGACTCGACAGAGGAATTCAATGGACTTTGACATCTTATCTACAACATCTTGACTACGCTGACGACATATGCCTACTCTCCCACAAAATCATGGATCTGTCCGCAATGGCGTTAGATCTCGAGAGGGAGGCAAGCAAGGTTGGGCTAAAGATTAATACCAACAAGACCAAGGTTCTTAGCCCGCCGTTGCGAAAAAGAAATCCGACACCTATTGCCATCAATATTAATGGGCAGCCTGTGGAGAAGGTGGACAACTTCGTCTACCTGGGTAGCATTGTTGCCGAAAATGGTGGTACGGAGCAGGACATCGCTCGTCGTATCAACCAGGCTAAACGCGCATACGGCATGCTGTCCAAAATCTGGCAGGGCAGTTATCTCAGCATCAAGACCAAGCTGGGCCTGTTTCGCTCCCTGGTACTATCAGTGCTTTTGTATGGGAGCAGTACATGGAAAGTTTCCGTAGGAGTTACCAGAAAGCTGCAAGTTTTCGTCAACTCATGTCTTCGTCGAATTTTAAGAATTTTCTGGCCCGAAACAATATCAAATGAAGAGCTAAGTCGGCGTACGGGTCAGATGTCAATCGACGAATTGATACGCAGGCGAAAATGGCAGTGGATAGGTCACACATTGCGGAAGAGTGATAACTGCATTGCTATGCATGCCATGAAATGGAACCCCATTTCCAACCAAGGCCGACCAAGAGGGGGTCCTCGAATCACAGGGCGTCGATCTGTGGCAAAGGAGTGTCAGGTACTGGGTAAGTCTTTTGGGGAGTTGCGCCCCATTGCCCAGAACAGAGTACGATGGCGCGCAGGAGTAGTTGACGCGCTATGCCCCGCTAGGGGTTAAGGCAAAGTAGTAGTAACAAGATGTTCATTTTGTGTAACTACACTTGCGAGCAAAAATACTGAATCAAACCGAAAGCACGTGTATTTGTATGTATATTTTTAAAAGTACGTTATGTATTGCTACAAATCGTATGTCATTCGAAAGTTTGAGATCTTAGCTTTACAATGATACCTTTTTTATCACCATTTAATGAGTGTTTTATGAATGAACGCTACTTGGAGCTAAAAAGTCGGGAAATTGAACATTTATGAATGGGTTATTACAAGGCAAACTAACCCTATAAATGCATCCGCAAAGGGTTTTCAATGGTCAGTTGAATCTGGAAGGTCGATTGAATAAGTTTAAAGCAATAAAAGTCACAATTTTGTCATTCATGAGTACCACGCCTCAGCAGGCGGCTCAAGTTGTCGCCCTATTTTCGGAAGGGCTTACTCAGAGAACAGTCGCTCGTCAGCTAGGAATGAGTCAGTCTACTGTGTCAAGAGTGTTTCGGGGGGAAGGTAGCTACAATCAGAGACCCCGACCCGACCGCTCTAGGTGCACTTCCGATAGAGACGATCGTTTTATTGTGACAAGTATGCTACGAAATCGGCACCTCACGGGAGTCGACGTTCAGCATCTGAGGGATATTCGCGGAGTAGCTGTAAGCGAGTGGACAGTGAGGAGACGACTAAAGGAAGCGAATTTGACTCCAAGACGGCTCGCCACAGGCCCAAAATTAACCCCACATCACCGACAAGCGCGTCAGGAATCACTTAAATTGGACCCTCGAGCAATGGCGGTCCGTATTGTTCACCGACGAGACCAGAGTGTGTCCACATAGCAGTGACAGAAGAGGTCGGGTATACAGGCGTCCAGGTGAGCGATTTGCGCAATGCTGTATCACAGAAAAGGTAGCATACGGGGGCGGTTCGTGTATGGTGTGGGCCGGTATCTCTGTGGATTCAAAAACGGAAATTGTATTCGTGCCGTCTGGAGGCCGAGGAGGAGGACTGACAGCCGAACGGTATATTACCGGTATTCGACGTGGCCATGTTGTTCCCTACGCAGCATCTATTGGCGACAACTTTACTTTAATGCACGACAGTGCACGATGTCACACATCGCGTCAAGCACAGCAGTTCCTGAACGAAGCTAATATTCCGACAATTGACTGGCCTGCACACAGTTCAGACTTAAATCCCATTGAGCACTTGTGGGACGAGCTCAAAAGAAGAGTCCGACACAGATCCCGCACCTTCGACTATCGACGAATTGAAGGAGGCCTTAATAGAGGGAGGAATGGAGCGAAATTCCTCAAGATACCATTAAAAAATTAATAATTTCAATTAAAACTCGAGTACAAGCTGTGATTGGAGCAAGAGGTGGTAATACCAGATATTAATAAATAAATAATTTTGTTATTTTTTTTTTTAATTTTTTTTTTATTTGACAAAAACCTGACCAGGGCGTATTGGGTGCATCCTATTAACAAAAAGCGGAATAAACACTCCATTTTCTAAAATCCCCATTTTTACTACTTTTTGATTTCAAGCCCCACTCTTTTAAAATCTATCTTCAAATATTGTTAAAAATGGTATTAATGTAAAGCTAAGATTTCAAGTTTTCTAATGATATACGATTTGTAGGGATACATAATGAACTTTTCAAAATATTCATACAAATACACGTGCTTTCGGTTTGATTCAGTATTTTTGCTCGCAAGTGTATATATAGAAAAGTAAATATACAAAATGTTTTTGCTGCCAAAAGGAAATTTGTCCGATTGTTTATGTACTAAGGATTTAAGTTTCCTCTTGAAATTTGAGTTGACGTTTGAATGCTGACTAAACAAGCTTCTGAAAAGGCTGAAGGAAAAAATGAAAAAAATAAATGACAACTACCTTATGGAAACTACTCGACCGGGCGAAGCATAGTGGTTCGCGTCTTTGAACAATTTCTGGTTTCTGTCAACCCCTTGTGTGGCATAGGGCATTAACCACGCCTACTTTCCACCTCGTCCTGATCTCCCATGATAATTTTAATGTCACCTTGGGGAGCCTTGTAGAAAGTGTCGCCAAGCCGTTGAGAAAATGCGTCGTTAGCTGATTGATCCGCTAGTTCAATCGGGGCGTAGCACTGAATTATTGTGATGTTTCTTATTTCTTACCCTGAATTTGAATCTGGCTGTGATGATACGGTCGGAGATGGGCTTCCAGTCAATTAGAGATAGGCGTGCATCCCTAGTCAACAGGATTCCGATACCTGTCATTCGAGGTGAGGTATTAGCCCTTTTCGATTCAACCAATTTTCGGATCATTTTCATACAAAACGACAGACCGGTTTTAATCCAGCTCTCACATGGGATCTCATCAGAGCAAAGTTGAAAGCAAATCGGTTGAACATCAACTTCTCTCGCCCCGTCTAAATGTATACGGAGTACGCAATTCGCCATCACGACGGCGAAGTATCAGTATGGTGGCTGTTTAAGCTCGCTCGTCGCAGAGCCGTGGCGTTCTTTTCGGTCTGTGAAGCCGGGTTAATGAATCGAAAGCAGCTATTATCTTTACTTCCAGAGTAGAGTAGTACTGTTTGGGAGCTTGGTGATAAAGTCGTTCCCGATCCAGATCATCTTGTTTCGCTTAGTCCTAGTATAGCGATGTTATATGTGGTCATTTCCCGTTCGACTTCAGTGAGTCTCGCACTATTGCACTCGCCCCACATCGTTCGGACGTTCCAAAAACCGATCGTGGTCCGTTGTTTGTAACCAAAAGTCGTTGCCGGTAAGTCAGTCCGTGGTATCCGAGGCTCGCTTAATGTTTCGTGTGTAAAATAATTTCGGGCACTCCGGTTACAAGCCTTCATACCCTATCCCTTTAGTCGTCTTTTACGACAAGCCGGGAGCGCTGTGGTTTATTCAACTCCCACACCACAGGGGGAAACCATTGACCAATAGTGGGTTTTAATTTGAGTTGATTTCTCACTCCCCTTGCATGGGCTTAAGGGGTTGTTAATCGCCTTGGGCTTGGGTGCGTCAACATCTCTAGCATTTCTATGCCTTGTTAACGTTTCGATAGCATATCTACTTTTTCGGAAGTGCAGTTGCTAGCATGCACCTCCTATGCGCGCTGTCTTTATACTGACAAGCTCGGAGCACTGTGAGAGTTCTATTAGTACCCACAGGTAGTTTTTGATCGCGCCGAGATTTGAACTCTGAGCTCTAGATTAATACGAGTATCGTAGAGCGGTGACCGAACGACCACGGTCATCGAGCGCGATAACCCTCAGTATACAACCCTAGAACGCTCATTCTATTGCCCGCAGCAGTAAACCCACTATTAGCCATGGCGCGAACCGCGATGCGTTGCCCGGTGAAATAGGAACATACCGAAATTTCGAAGGATAGACTCCCGAAATTGGCTATCTATGGATTAAACAAAAAATATACTCTAGATGAGCTTACTCAGGAAATCATTTGTCTGAATCACGGACTTAGTTCAGGATTTAAAAAGATACAAAAATACACGTCTAGCTAACAAGTACATTAACATCGACTATGCAAGTTACTTTTGTGCGGATTTAATCGATGTGAAAAGGTGTTACAAGTTCAAAGGTATGGGCATATAGTCAAATATTGTAAAGACATCCGTGACATGTCCTAACCTAAGTGTGCTGGTAACCACCAACTATCAGATTGTCTAGTTCCGACAAAAAAGTGTGCTAATTGCCTGGCTAAAAATAGACCTGACGGTCTTCACAATGCAGATAGTAAAGATTGTCCGGAGTTTAAAATAGCAGCAGATATATACTACTTTGCCTTAACCCCTCGTGGGGCATAGCGCGTCAACCACTCCTGCGCGCCATCGTACTCTGTCCTGGGCAATGGGGCGCAACTTCTCAAACGAAACCCAGCGCCTTACAATCTTTTACCACAGATTGACGCTGTGTAATTTTAGAACCCCCTCTTAGTCGGCCTTGGTTGGAAATGGGGTTCCATTTCATGGAATGAAAAGCAATGCAGTTTTCATCCTACCGAAATGTGTGACCTATCCACTGCCATTTTCGCCTGCGTATCAGTTCGTCGATTGGCATCTGACCCATACGCCGACTTAGCTCTTCATTCGATATTGTTTCGGACCAGAACATTTTTAGAATTCGACGAAGACATGAGTTGACAAAAACTTGCAGCTTTCTGGTAACTCTTACGGAAACTTTCCATGTACTGCTCCCATATAAAAGTACAGACAGTACCAGGGAGCGAAACAGACCCAGCTTGGTCTTGATGTTGATGAGATAACTGCTGTGCCATATTTTGGACAGCGCTGTATGCGCATTTAACCTGGTTGATACGACGAGCGATGTTCTGCTCCGTACTACAATTTTTGGCAACAATGCCACCCAGATAGACGAAGCTGTCCACCTTCTCCACAGGCTGCCCATTAATATTGATGGTAATAGGTGTAGGATTTCCTTTCAGCAATGGCAGGCTAAGAACCTTGGTCTTGTTGGTATTAATCTTTAGCCGAGCTCTAACGCCATTGCAGACAGATGCATGATTTTGTGGGAGATTGGGCATATGTCGTCAGTGTAGTCAGGATGTTGTATTGTAGATAAAATGTTAAAGTCCATTGAATTCCTCTGTCCAGTCTGGATAGGGCTGCATGCAACACATCGCCGATCAATATGAGGAATAGGATCGGTGAGAGGATGCACCCCTGCCGAACCTTACCTTTATGCAAAACGCGACATTTCGCTCCGTCATAGGTTGCCTTAACAATAGCCACAGCGATGCCTCTCCTGCGCAAGGCCGCCCATATAGAATCTCGGTTCGCAATGTCGAAAGCCTTCTCGAAATCGATGAAAAGCAAGTGAAATGGAGAATCGTACTCAGAGCATTGCTCGATGATGAATCGTAAGGTGTTAATGTGATCAACACAGAAGAATCCGGATCGAAAGCCAGCCTGCTTTTCATCAATTGTGCTTTCTAAGTAAGCCTTTAGTCTTTCCAGGACGATTTTAGCTATTATCGTGGCAACGGCAGGAAGCACACAAATGCCTCTCCAATTATTACAGTCTGTGAGGCTACCCTTCTTTGGAAGTTTGATGATCAAACCTTCCTTCCACTCAGTGGGAAAGGTCTCTGTATTCCACGCTTTATCAACAAGTGGGTGCAGCAAATCGGCAGTTACGGTTGGCGCTGCTTGATAAAGTTCGGGAGGGATACCGTCGAGCCTGGCGACCTTTCCTCGTTTTAGTGCAATAATTGCAGTGACTATTTCCTCTTTAGTCGGGGCAGTGGACCGTATACGCACATTTTGATGGTTAGCTAAATTATCACCAGAGGTAACACGGTTCAAGACCGCGGCGAAGTGTTCTTTCCACCTCCTAATTTGATCTTCTTCCAAGATAAGTAGCTTTCCGTCACCGTCCTTCAGCGGATGTTGGCAGGAGTTACGACCACCTGTAAACTCCTTGATGACACCGTATACGGCGTTTAAGTTGTTACTTCTTGCGGCTTCTTCTGCTGAGGCTAAAAGAGATCCAGACGCCGCAAATTTAAATCCAGCTGTCTTACAACAATATAACGACTATGTTGCGCAAAAAGCAGCTGAGATAACTAGTCACCCAGATACTCACGTAAATGAAAGCTGAGATGCCATAAAAAATGCGTACACTTGATAGCGCAGATACCATTATTGACACTAACCCGGATAGCCGGCATAAGCCTTGGATTCCGACACATTGTGGCAGCCAATTGTTGAAAGGAAGCTGAAGGCACGATTAGCTACAGCGACAGACAACAATCGAAGTAGAATAGATCTCCTTCACCGTCAGAAAGCTCGTGAAGTCCAGCGTAGTGTGCGACGCGATAAGAGAGAGTATGCGAACTCTCTACTGGCCTCGGCCGAAGAAGCCGCAAGAAGCAACAGTTTAACTTCGTATACGGTGTCATCAAGGAGTTTAAATGTGGTCGTAAGTCCTATCAACATCCGGTGAAGGACAGTGATGGAAAGCTATTTATGTCAGATGTAGGACACATGCGGCGGCGGAAAGAGTATTTCGCCACGGTTTTGGACCGTGTAACTTTTGGCGAAGTTTCCCCTCATATAGACAATTTAGCTGGCCATCAACTGTCCCGACTAAAGAGGAAATAGTCGCTGCAATTATGCACTGAAACGGGGTAAGCCCGCCGATATTGACGGGTTCAGTTGGAGCGTAGCATGGTATAATTGTGATATTCTCATATTGGTCCGGAATCTGGCGATCATGATTCTATTAGAGACCGGATCCCAGGATAAGAGACAGCTTCATGTGGCTCTGGTTAAAAGGAGCCCTACATCTGACTCACGACCACTACCGGCAGCCTTACCGGAGTACAACATAAAGGTCGCCACCCATGAACTTCCATCGAACCATCAAATATCATAGAACGATGGAAATAGGGGGAATTTCTTTTCCACACGTTCTATGAAATTGATGGTTCGACGGAAGTTTGGTCGTGGTTGTGCTCGTTCATGGGTGGCGACCTTTACAGTGCTACGCGTTGGAGAGATAAATTCTCCGCTGCTCCACCATCTTATCACACGAACTCCTAAGATGTTTAATTTATACCGCTGAAATTCGCTCTATAATTGAAGAAATCTTACATTCCGGAGCCTTGTCCAGGCGAGTACACACATTCCAGAAATCAATCTTTGTCATTGTACGATAGCCATAAGTCGTAACCGGTGAGTCAGTTCTTATCCGAGGCATTGTTGACGTTTCATTAGAATATATAAGTTTTCGAATGATGCAAGTTGCTGGCATACACATCTTGTTCTTTTTAGTCGCCTTCTACGATATGCTTGGAAAGTCCGTGGCATTATTCTTGTGCCCCCCACACCACTTTTTAACCACAATGGATCAGTAGAAAAGTCAATCGTTTGTTACACATGTCTCCTGCGGCACGTTTTTAATATATCTGGCAGGACACAAGGCTTTTTAGATTTGGGCCCACAGCCTTTTCGTTTGACATCGTAAAGATTGCACCGTGTCTTGATATTTGTGTATTTCCAAAAATCAAAACCCTCTGATCCCTCATAATCCTAACGACTACATTCTTCAAGTTTCCTAATTTCATAGGGACTTGGACTTGTTTCTAATCATATATTCGAAATGTTCATTCTGATTCTATAATTTTATTTGAATTTTCCAGATCTTACTGACAATAAGGACAACAAAATGGTGAAAACACCAGATGATCCGCAAAATGATGGCGCTGACGAGCGCATGTTGAAGGAGGAGGAAAAGCAAAATTTGGCGAAAAAGGACGAAGTTCAGTTCATTTCGGGCAATCAAAATGGTGACGCAAAAATCGACATTGGTGCCGTGGACAAGGTTTGTACTCGTACATTAGCTGCTGTTTAGTCGAGTCTTAGGCCTGGCGCATATGAGTCCCAGCCCACGCACAACCCAGAACACCGCATATTGGACCTAGCCCACTCAGTCGTCGCCGCTGCGTGGGAATGTTTGTCCTGGTCGGACAGTTTCTTGTGCAGGTGGTCAGTTGCTTGTTTTGATTTTTTTTCTTGTTTGGTTCATCACAACGACTAGCAACAACTACATCGTCACTCTCAGATTCAAACAAGATCAAGGAGAAGCCACGATACATATTCATCCATAGTATGGAAACGACTGGGATATGTTGGGTTGAATATGCGGTGGGAGAACCACGCGTTAGCGTGGGGCCGTTCTGAATTGGCCGTGGATGTGAGTGTGCTGGGTCGAATATATATAATATATGTATAATGAATAATTAACGAGACTTTGCTCTGGAAGGTAAGGCGCGCCACATTCCAGAGCAAGGTCTCGTTAATTATTCGTTTTTCGTACTAACTATCGCTAATAAACCACATCCATTTGTTGTTATTGTTCATATCCGTGCTTGCGAACAAAATGTTCTAGTTGGAGGAGGAAGAGGTAGGTCTCTGTTTGGCTACCCATTATTTGACATGAATATTCAAATAAACAACGGCAAAGAGGGAAACATATTTGTAGCAAATCAATTATCGCTTCGGTGTTTACTTTTACATTATTCGTTCGTAGGCCATTGAAAGTGTTTCCCTCGTGCTTCAAAAACACTTTTAGTTTGAACTTTTCGTGCTTACGCAGCAAACGTTTTATCTTTTTCTTTTGTTTTAATTTACGTCCCAACAAAAATGGTAGTGTCCCTTGATAATCCTTGAAATCTGTCTAAATAAAATGTTCTACTTTCAGACCTTCTCGGGAATGACGAAAGAGGAGCTCATGAAATACGCCAACGATCCGTTCTGGATTCGTTTGCGCTGGTTCTTCTTCATACTCTTCTGGGCGCTGTGGGTTGGCATGCTGGTGTGCGCCATCTGGATCATTGTACGTGCGCCAAAATGTGATGCGCCGGAAGCGCTGAAATGGTACAAGCAGGGACCTTTAATGAAATTCAAAGGAGCCGAATTCACCGTGGGCGACGTCGAGCGTGCCAGCAAATTTAATGCTAGGGGCGTTATCTACGAGCTGCCCGGCGCATTCACGTATGACGTGAAGAATCCCGAGATTGAGGGGAAAATTAGGAAAATCGTTGATGAGTTCAAGTAAGTTGTCCTGGCTTTCGCTATATCTGTTTTAAATTTAATTTATTTTTAATTTTCTTGTTTGTTTTTGTTTGTTAGTCTATTTAGTTTGTTACTGAATAAGTAGAACCGATCTTTTCTCTGTAATTTCTTAATTTGAAATGAATGAACAGAACCAACGCAGCAGACTAAATACAGGGTGGCGCAAAACTACCGTTATGGTTTTAATGTTTAATAACTTTTTATTTAATGGTTAATTATTATAATTTTTTTTTTGTTATACAGTATATTAATGGAGAATAATTTTGGCTTAAGTATGAAAAATTATATCCCGCAAGTGGTGGCCATTTTCGGCTTCGCACATTCGTGCTCTTTCCAGTACATTTTCCATAACTTTTTGTAAAATTTCGGGTGTTATGGCTCGAATTTCATTGCGAATGTTTTGTTTTAGCTCTGGTATGGTCGCTGGCTTATTTCCGTATACCCTTTCTTTCAAATAACCCCAAAGAAAACAGTCTGGCGCTGTTAAATCCGGTGAACGTGGGGGCCAATTGAAATCGCTTCTGCGCGAAATAATGCGTTCGCCAAAGAGGTCCCGTAACAGAGCCATTGTATCCCTTGCAGTGTGGGCTGTGGCTCCATCTTGTTGGAACCACAACTGTGGATGGTTTTCTACAGCTGGCCTCAAAAAATTGTCCAGCATCGTTCGATATTCAGCACCATTAACCGTAACTGCGGCGCCATGTGCATTTTCAAAGAAATATGGACCAATGATCCTTTCAGACGATACGCCGCACCAAACAGTACACTTAAGTGGGTGTAATTGTTGCTGATGAACTGTTCTTGCATTTTCCGTAACCCATATCCTGCAATTTTGCTTGTTTACGAAACCATTCAATTGGAAATGGGCTTCATCGCTCATTATCAAATTGTGAATGAAATAGCGATTTTCTTCTGCTTTTTGTCGGAACGAAATGGCATAATCAAGCCGTTGTTGGTAGTCTATCGGCTTCAATTCTTGCATAAGCTGAACCTTATACGGGAACATGTGCAATGTAGCCAAAATCCTCTGAAGGGACCTCCGCGATAGCCCCAGTTGTGCCGAACGTCTTCTTGTCGATGTATCTCCACTGTCCTGCATACTATCCACAACACGTTGGATATTTTCTTCCGTGTGGGCCGTACGAGGTCTTCCGGTACATGGAATGTGTCCTACTGTACCATATTGTTGAAAATTTGCAACCAGGCGGTTTATTGTTGGTGCTGAAGGTCCAGTACGCACATTAAAAAAAACGACGATAAGCACGCTGCGTCAAAACAATTGACCGTTGATTTTCAAAATAAAATGCAACAATTTTTGATCGCTGCTGTGTTGTGTACTGTTCCATTTCAAATTCCCGAAGTTTTCTTCACAAAATTCTTAAATAAAAATAAAAAATTAAAATTAAATTAAAAAGTTATTAAGCATTTGAACCATAACGGTAGTTTTGCGCCACCCTGTATTATAGTATTTAGTCTGCTGCTACTGGATTGGACCATTGCTAAGCAGTCAACAAAACCACTTAGCAATGATCCCCACCCAAAAATTTCTCAGCCTAAGCCAATATCACTTAGTGCTTGAGCTGGTTTCGTCACCCATGAGCATTGTGCGAAGTGACGTATTCTGACGAAAGTCGGAATACACACTTTTGGGCTTGGTCGAGCTACATCCCCGCTAGACTCAAGGTAGCTCCTGAAGAGTAAAGTCTATCGGGTGACGAAACCAGCTCAAGCACTAAGTGATCTTGGCTTAGGCTGAGAAATTTTTGGGTGGGGATCATTGCTAAGTGGTCTTGTTGACTACTTAGCAATGGTACACTCCACTTTTATTCTTAAAAAAATATAAAAATGCGCTTATGCGTGACAAATGGGTAATGCGTTAAATAGTGTCTCTTGAATGTTAAATGATAGAAGAAATAATCGTGTTAGTTTGAACTTATGTAGATTCTTAAGAGGGTCTACAGAAATATTGTGTTTCTTATTAAATTAAACTGAATTATTCTTATTTTCATATATTCATATTTGTTTATTTTCTGTTTACAGTAAAACATCGATCAACGTTGTCTTGGATCTGACACCAAACTACGTAACCAATGACTCGGTTATCTTCAAGGAAGCCCTCGTCAACGAATCGCGTCGCTCGCCACTCGTTTGGGTCGAGAAGCCAACGGCGCCCAATAATTGGGTTGCTCTGCCACCGAATCGTCGTTCGGCCTGGCACGCCGTCACTCCGAATAATTATGTGCTGAGCACATTCGGCGACGGATTGTACGATCTACAAATGGACGATCCGACCGTTAAGAGCGAACTGAAAAAGAGTCTCGAACATTTGGTTGAATTGGGCGTGAAAGGATTCCGTTTTGCCAATACAAAACACTTTATCGTGGATCGGGAGCTGGGCGACGAAGTGCCCAGTTCACGGGCGGGTAGTGATCTTGACTGGGAATTCTGGACTCATACACACACCACGTATAGGGACGGGCTCGGTCAGCTGCTGAGCGAATATACTTTGGTCGTGCACAACTTGACCAACGAAGAGGGCTTCTTGTCGGTAAGCGACGATTTGGGTCGGCCGGAAAGTTTCAAGACCGAGTACGGAACATTTGCCGTGGACACGCCACTGTTTGGACAATTCCCGTATGTGTTGGCCGAACAGCCACACTCGCCCAAACCGAAAGAGTTGTACAATGCGCTGGCGAATATTTTCGAAATGGCCGGCAATTCAACTTGGTTGCAGTGGAGCTATGGCGCTGAGAATTTGATAAGTTTAGATCCGTCGGCCTATGAGATCTTTTTCATGTTGTTGCCGGGCGTTCCAGTGATTCCGGCCGACTCGGCGATTCTGGCGAATGTGAGTCGGGCGACGATTGAGCATTTGGACGAGTTGCGACAGTCGCCGTCGTACATGCACGGAACGTTTGATTTGTACAGTTCCGGTGATTTGTTGGCGTACTCAAGGTAAGGTTTTTGTTTGTTTGTGGAAGTGATATTTCCGACTTTTGCTCAACTTATCGCTAACTTTTCATTTCATCCTTACTAACATGCTTTTCATTAATATTTGTGGATTCATTGTTTCATCTGTTAGAGAAAGGTAATTGTACGCTACTTCATTTCTGTGTGTCATTAAAGCTTTCTGGATTAAAGAAATTACAAATTCAGCAGGACATCAGGTCAGATTTGCAGGGTCTCGAGGTCGAGATTCAATGTCGTTTTTGGTCTTACAGGTTCCGTAATGAATCGAATTGCGTGACTGCTACTTTTGGTTCGAAGTATTTTTCACAACTGTTTGCTTTGATCTTCGTGAAGAATCAATCGGGATCGCGCAAACCACCCACAACTGCATTAATTTGTATCCACAATTCACAATGAGTGAATGTCAAAAGTGATTAGTAAATAATTGGGGGAAGAGAGAAAGTGTCGTTGTCTGATGTGGATCTTTAGAGGGGAAATTGGGGGAGAGGGAGAATTAAGAGAAATCAATTTCTCTGCCTCGTACTGATTTTTATACTCGTGCAACGCACGGAAGGACGCATCTCCGACCATATAAACTATATATATTCTCGGTCAGTATGATGAGATGAGGGGCGACCGCAGTATGTTGAGGCATCAGTCTCATGTTTGTCTTCCGGCGTTTCGGGTTCGAATCCCGTCCACGACGACGTTTGTGGCCATGGATGTGCAGGAGGTGCGTGCATGCTGGCAACTGCATTCTCCGAAACCAGTTTATGCCAACGAAACGTTAACTGGGCCACATGGAACAGTTGACGCGCTATGCCCCACAAGGGATTAGGGCAATTGAGAGATGACGAGATGAGTCGATTAAATTCTGTCCGTCTGTTTCTATGCAAACTAGTCTATCAGTTTTAAAGCTATCGAGCTGAAATTTTGTACAAAGCCTTCTTTCTATTGAACGCCGTACATATGTCGGAACCAACGGAATTGAACCACTGCGTCATATAGCTGTCATAGGAACGATCGGTCCAAAAGTCTGTTTGTGAGAAAAACTTTTTTGTTTCTAATGATATCTTAACCAAATTTCACATTATTCGATCAGAGTTACTGCTAAACCAGATTTTGGCCAGAATTTGAGTGAAATCGGCCCACTATTTCCTATACCTCTCATAGGAACAGTGGAATCGGAACAAGTTTTACTGCTAATTTCAAAGTAGTAAATAGAGAATGGTTGATCCTTCTACATTTACCATTAAAGGTCGCCACCCATGAACGAGCACAACCACGACCAAACTTCCATCGAACCATCAATTTCATAGAACGTGTGGAAAAAAATTCCCCCTATTTCCACCTTTCTATGATATTTGATGGTTCGATGGAAGTTTGGTCGTGGTTGTGCTCGTTCATGGGTGGCGACCTTTATAGCAACACAGACTAGCGAAGGTGTGCCACCCCTTCGGCAAAGCTAGCCGAAGTGTTATAAATCACTTTCAAGATTCAAGACCAAGATCTGTATACCAAACATTTTAGAGGGGCCCGGGCCCCCCTCAGGATCCGCCACTGACCAGATATATGACAAGCTGCCCACAATAGCTGCGTTTTGGCGCTGTCAATATTCCGATTTTTCTGATTTCTCTCCCAGACGTTTCCCCCCTCTATTTCTGATCCAGTAAAACAATAAACTAATACTGCTCCAGACAATGGTGACCATGATGGCCGCCATCAGACACCGAATGTTAATTCAAATTTTCTTCGTCCACGCAATGGTCTTTGGTGGGCCAGTTAGTATTCAAGTCCCCATCGAAGTGAAAGCATAACAATAACCTGCGTGTTGTTCGTAGCACCGGGCGACCGGTAGCTCAGTGCGTAGAGGCATCAATCTCATGTCTGACTACCAGCGTTTTGGGTTCGAATCCCGTCCACGACGACGTTCGTGGCCATGGATGTTTGTGTTGTCTTCCGCCTGTGGTGCGAAGAACTCTCCTCCAAATGAATTCACTATCATACGCCAGCAGCCGTAGGACTGCCAAAAGCCGCTTTAACGCCAGCAGGCGTTACGACTATATAAAATAAACTTTGGTCAAAAAATAAATATTCCGTTCATAGGTACACCCCCGACTCATCATTTATCAACGGGTTTACTTCAAGGGGTTAAATAAAAAATTTGAAAAACAAAAGAAAATGAGCAGAGTTTCGGATTGAAAAGATCCAATTTACTCAGACAACTTTCTCTCGGGCGGCAATTTTTAAAAAACCCAAACATGGTTTGATCTCCCAACATTTTTTTTTCCAGAACCATTATCGGTGCTTTTGGGACAAACCTTACCCTGTATATTTAAGACTGATGTCCTGCTGTTTGCGTTTTTCTATTTTGATCATGATTATCCATAATTCTAATATAATATCTTTTCCCGCACAGCATAAAATCTGGCAATCCTGGAATCTTTGTTGTGCTGAATCCAACGCCACACACTGTGATCGGAAACTTCAGTCAGGCAGCGCTGCCCAGCAAGATGACTTTCGATCTGCTGAGCGACAACTTCAATGCAACAGATGTCGCAGTAAAGTATGATCAAATGTTTTCATTCAATTCTACAGTAAAAACTAACAAACAATATTTACTTTTCGCTCCTTTTTGCAGAGGTAAACCTAATACGGACAAAATCCCGATGTCGCCACGTTCAGCCGCAGTTTTAACTTATGTTCCTGTCAAGAACTAAACTGCACTCAACACACTGGAAACCAGCATCAGTATCAGCATTTTAGTGCGCATAATTAATTATCGCTTGAGTAATTGTTCAATTAAGTTGTGTTTGAAACGGGTAGGAAGAAATGTTCAATAATATTGTATTCAAATAAATAGACGCATCATAAAAAAAAACCAATTGTTCATTTAAAAACTATTCAATATATTCATCCTTAATGTCTAAAATGTTAAAGTTACAATGTAAAAGTGTAACACGCGATATTAAAACTTCTTTATCCACTCTAAATCCTTCTTATCGTCGATTTTTTCGATTTTAATTTTCTTAGTCTTCTGCGTGGAACTTACCACCTCTTCGTCGTCGTCGCGTTTCCTTTTGCGCTTCTTCTCTTTTTTCACATTTAGACTACTGACAGCTGCCTCCACTTTAACCTGAACCTTATCGAATCCACTCGATTTTGAGCCGCCTTCGACCTTCACTCGAACACTCCCCGTAGTATGCCTGTCACCACTTCCACCAATCGGCCGACTCCTCGTTTTCGAACTTTCTACATTCGCCCCCGCTGCGACGGCCTCCTTCAGACGAGCCGCGACATCCGGTCGAATTTCAATCTTCTCCTGATAATCGGCACCAAGAAGTGGGTGGCGAATTTTTAGATTTTCGGGAAATTTAACGCGTTCCGTTTTTTTGCTAGCATTCGTCTGGAGATGGTCGTTGACAGCATCGAAATTTTGAATTTGGAGACGTTCACGGATGGAAATTTTGCCCACGACCGGAAGGTTTTTGATTTTGTAGCCTTTGTTTGTGCGCACGCCTAGCGATATGTTTTCCGCGTTTGGATAGAGTTCGGCGACGCTTTCGATGAGTTCGTGATGCGCCTTTCCGGGTAATTTGATTTTTCGATTAATCAACGCATCGGCATTGATGCTTTTCGGACACTGCAGGAGCCAAACTTCGTCGTCCGGGCCGATGTCAATGCTGTCGGTGGGGAGTTGTTTGTTCGTGTCGATTTCTGTTATGCTTTGGTTTTGCACCAGATACTTTTCTTTGGACAAGAGTGGCGATGATTCTTGGATTTTCATTTTGTTCTGAGGAAAACCTGAAATTGGAAATGAAGATTGAGCTGTTAAAAGATGGGCTTACAAATGTTTACGGATTAATTGATTATGCTATGTGACTGCGTCTGTAACCGAACTGTTTGGTCTCTAGGATTCCCAAATAGTACATATAGCACGGCGTAATGCCCAGGTCGCCCAGAAATGATGAAGCAGCAAGTGAGAAACGTGTTTTCAATGATTTTAATATTTTTTACTTTTTGCGTTAGCGAGGGCATTGTGCGATACAACCGGGAATATAAGTGAAACTGCTCGGGTTTCCCTGAAACTGTCTGTGTTCTTGGCATATGGAATTATGGTTCTATCGGGTAGAATCTTGATTTTATGTTAGAGAAGTTATCGTAGACTCGTCAAAATTTTACACCGTTTGCGCTATGGTTCTACAGGTTTGTGCGGAAGTGGTTGTGGGCGTGATTAGATTGCCGCTTACAACCGGGGTATACGATCTTCTGGAGAACGTTCCTGCGACAGCCGGTTCTACGCATCGGAGCGACCCGTTGTATCAGTAACTGCCAAGAGCTGCAAAACCCCTTCAACGGCAGACGCGTTGCCACT
The DNA here is from genome assembly GCA_964017055.1 of Chloromyia formosa. NCBI lineage: Eukaryota > Metazoa > Arthropoda > Insecta > Diptera > Stratiomyidae > Chloromyia > Chloromyia formosa. The sequence goes on along the minus strand of OZ024813.1, from coordinate 28,264,688 downwards.
TCAACAACATCTGCTGGAAAGCGATAGAGAAAATCTTGGATGAACATATTCGACAAACTCTCCTGAAGAAAAAACCCCTGCACGATAGACAGTTTGCCTACCAAGCAGGAAAATCTACAGAGTCCGCTCCCCACTGCCTGGTGAGGGAGATCGAGGCGACAATGACGGCTAAGGAAACTGCTCTTTCAACTTTCCTTTAAATTTAAATAGAAGGGGCTTTCGACAACACACTATTCATAGCCATCGGCAAAGTACTGAAGGAAAAAAATGACGACACCACTACAACAAAATGGATAGGACAAATGCTTTCCTCCAGAAGGATAATCACCAATATTTAAGGCGTCACCCTCCTCGCTTAAGTCACTCGTGGCTGCCCACAGGGAGGAGTCTTGACTCCTCTCAAATGGTACATAATGGTTGATGTTATTTTAGTACCAGGACTTTAAACCGATACGTTTACTGTCGTGACTTAGATCGATTTAGTTAAACCTCGAAGATAGCCTCGCGATATAAACGTAGTGAATAGTCAGAGTGTATGACACGTGCGTCGAAGGGGTTGTGCCAGGTCTTGGCCGTGAAACGCGGGTTGCTCCGGTGCGTAGAACCGACTGCCGCAGGCACGAATAAGACCTTTTAGTTGTAGTTTACGCGCTATGCCCCTCAAGGGATAAAAGGGTTATAGCAAAATATGTATATAGTTCGGCATGTTGCTTTGAAAGTGACGTGGTTCGGTTCAATAGTGAGAGACGATCTTATGCCTGCCCATTGGAAGCCATTGCCATCGTATATCTATGCGTATTGCGCTTAGTCGCGATGGTGGATGGCAGAAAATGGCTTTGAAACCATTGTGAGCAATTTGCTTGCAACCATCATCGCCACAAACTGCTATCCGCCCAGATTCATGATAGCGACTGACAGCGATGGCCATTGTCTGTAGCAGACATTAAGATTCCTTCTATGCATGGAATTCCAAGGAAAGAAAGCCAAGGGAGTATATAGCGAGAATTTAACTGATCGCCATGACTTGAATCCACTGAAGAATGATTATTTTGTATTATTAATCTTTAGTGCTCACCTTATCTTTTAAATTAGAATTTGGTTTAATCCCGTTCAGAAATTATTGCTTCGAAAAGGACACACGTACCCCGCCACAAATCACCCACTCTGCTGTCACAACAAATGCACGTGTGAAAACAGTTCGTCGGTCTCATATCTAGTTTGAGAAGCACTACATTCTCAACTATAGTGCGTTTATCCATAAATTTCAATGGCTTGAGTCTTGCAACAGCTGTTTTTTGACTTCTGTCAAAGTTGTTTACGTGTACTTACCCCCTGTTTTGCGCGCAGTGTTCTTTGTAATGTCCTGGAGCAAATTAAGGACTACCTTTCCTCAAATCGCGAACTCCAAGGCGACACCAACTTCAAAGAGGAAACTCGCGTTTTCAAAGTCCCAAAACCGGACCACCAGTTACCCCGCCAACAAAGCCAAGCGACAACGAATTGGTGCGACTTTGACGGAGCCTGCAACCAGCATCCCAGCAAACGATGGCCTTGATAGCGACGAAAGCATACAATACGATCCGGACTACGACGATTACTGCAACGGCTGCCACCACCATCCCTCGAAAGCTATCCTACCGGTGGTGACGTGCAAAAGTCCTAACAGTTCGAGAGTGAACCAATATGATTTCAGCCAACGATCCCCACTTTGCGAGAGGAACCAAAACACCGGGCCGGAAATCTCTCGAACCCCCCGACTATCCTTAACCAGACCAAAAGAAATCCCCAGGATCAGTTGGATCTCCTTGGAGCAATCATTTCGCGAAACGGAGAGCGAGAAACATGTTCTGGAGAAAAGCATAGCGCACAGTGACTCGGACGACAATGCGAACGACGAAAACTTTTCCGAGTTGATCCAGAACACTCAGAGTAGTGAAGGTTCGCGGAAGGACCCTTGCAGCCCCAAAACTATAGCAGCCCCCACGCTACGTCAGCCAACTTGGTCGCCTGTCAGGGATAGCGCAAGTTTCCACAACGCAACAGCCTCTTCGTACAGCCGACATTCGTCCTCACCACAGAAAAAGGTTCAATGTCGGAAGGGCGGCTACGTGGAGAAATTTCGGAAGGCGACGAATCGCTACAAATCCGACTATGCCTTCTGGTACCATGCGCAACGGTCGGAAATACTTCCGAGCGGAGTTCGTGCCCGGATTAAGGAAAAAGTCGAGTCATACGGCAGACAAATGGCCACAATTGAGGATGAATGTGGCAAGGCAATTACGATTTTCCTATCGGAAAACGATAAATTGAGCGTAGGGGACGAAATTCGAATCGAATTGGACCAACAATGTTATTGTGTATATGGAAAATGCTTTTATTTAGGTTCTAATAAAGTTATGAAGATTTAAGAGCGGAAATGTGAGTTTGGTACTTTTTGCTTTTTTGATTTGTTTCTTCGTTGGGAGTCTTTTTGTTTCATGCGATTGTCTTCGGGAATCAACATCGAGTTCGTGAACGACTTCATATACCTGGGTTGCAACTTGTCAAGGGACAAATCGAAGCATGTGCACAGAAACACGAAGTTCTGCACGCCGAGCATCCAAAATTGGAGGACGCGGTCACGTGACCGAGATAATTGGAGGAGAACGATCCAGGCGGCCAAGTACCGACGTCGGTCTGTCGTGCCACGATGATGATGGCGATGTTCCGGGTGCAGGGCAAAGTTTTAACAATTGTAGACAATTGCTGATCAGCTACGCAAATTGTTCCATTTATCATATACATTAGGAGTTTTCCCATACGCATGGAAACTTGCCCATGTTCAGCCTGTATTCAAAAAAAGGAGACGCTAGTGATCTTTCGAACTATAGGGCAGATTGCGCTTATCTCAATTCTGTCTGAAAACTTTTGAAATACTTATAAACACCCAATTACTAAAATATTTAAATTCATATGATCTCATTAATGATAGACAGTACTGTTTTCGCGTTGCCAGCTCCATCGGTGACCCAATGACTTTCCTTATCGAGCGATGGAATCGTTGTCTCTATAATTGTTGCTTTGGATATTTTAAAGGCTTTTGACAGAGTTTGGCATCCAGCCCAATTATCCCAGCTTCTTGCTTTTCGTCTTGATCCTGCACTAATAAAGTGTATTGAAAGTTTTCTCCATGACCGCTCAATCACTGTTGCACTTGACGGTGTTATATCAACTCTCCATTCAATTAGCGCCGGGGTACCACAGGGTACTGTCCTTTCACCAACTTTTTTCCTTATTTTTATTTACGACCTTGTAAATTTAACGTCCATACCGATTCACAGTTTTGCTGACGATAGCACCCTCGATTTCGCATATTCCTTTGATTCTGTGGCTGACTCTTGCGGGAACGCTTCTATTACAATCAACAGTGCATGTTCGAATCATTGAATCACGATATTTCTAAAATTCATTGACTCGGATAGTAGTAATAAAAATCGAGTAGTATTCAAATATTCAATGCTTCCAAAACGCAATGTTGTTTAATTTCCAATAAATTGTATGATCCACCTGCTTCCTAGACTATCCTCTTTGATGGCGTAAGTATTCCGGGTTCTCCTTCCCTAAACATCGTCGTGCCCACCTCTCTACCCTTGAAATCAGGTCCTGTCGCAGCGTTAAATTTTTTGACTCCTTTTTAGCCCGGTTAATAAGAATGTGGAGCAGCCTACCGTCTACTGCATTACCCAATATTTATGAACTGTAAAAGGTTAAGCGGAATGTGGACAGGTACTTCGTGATCAACTATTTGGATGTGTGTGGCATTTTCGTATACCACATATTTGATATTTCAATTGCAGAGCCATTTAAATCATAAGAATCCTTGAAATTTCATAATTTAATAATTTGGTAATTTGACATTCACTTGCGATAATCACATACACTATCCAATCGATCGTCACCGATCGATCGCACGAAAATCGCACAAAAATATCAGCAGATCAAAATTGATCGGCCGATCGGTGCGATTTCCACATACACACGCCAATCCGTCGGCCGATATTGATTTCGGGCGACGGATCGGCCGATCGATCGGTGTGTGTATGGCACGTTTAATAGCCGCCATACATTATCCGATCCGTCGTCCGATCGATCGGCCGATGGATCGCCACAAAATATCTGCCGATCTCCACTGCACACACACTGAGCGATTTTCGTGCGACGCGATAACGAATGACAATTCAAAAAATAGGTTATGATTCACTCCCAATCCCACCTAGATTCATTTTTGTTAACTATTTGGAAGTGTGTGGTATTTCCGTATACCACATATTTGATATTTCAATTGCAGTGCCATTTAAATCATTAGAATCCTTCAAATTCCATCATTTAATAATTTAGTAATTTGACATTCACTTGCGATAATCACATACACTACCCAATCGATCGTCACCGATCGATCGCACGAAAATCGCACTAAAATATCGGCAGATCAAAATTGATCGCCCGATCGGTGCGATTTCCACATACACATGCCAATCCGTCGGCCGATATTGATTTCGGGCGACGGATCGGCCGATCGATCGGTGTGTGTATGGCACGTTTTATAGACAGATCGAAGATGCGGAGACGGAACGGGCCTACCTGGTTAAGCTTGTTAATCTGGCAGATAATCGGAAACGTCACTTATAAATATATTTGACAGTTTTATATTAAGTTTTAAGTGTGAATATGGTATAATGTAATTTCCGGTCAAATATAATTGATTGGAGTCCCCGCTAACTTTAAGCCATCTCTTGGCTAGCACACGTACTATTACATTTTTCGGATATGTATTTATTTTTGGTTTGGCTGTTAGCTATTTGCCTTTATCAGCTGATTTTCTCTTATCGGCATGTGTGCATTTTTCATCTCCGCTCTCCTCCACCGTACGCAAACACATTTTGGCTAAAGTTAGTGGCCAGTGGTGGTTTCTTTTGGGATTTCTGTTTAATGCTGTTACGAAGGATGGCCAGCTCGGAAATTAAAGCAGCTATTGAGTCGACGCTTCGTCGAATAGAGGAGGCCTACAAACGGCGACCCAGTGTAAGTTAAAGTTCATCCCCTACTTTGATATTTCAAAGGTACGATGTGCTCTCTTAAATTGCAGACTATCCAGACGCCGAAGCCCATACTAGTCGCTGTGAGCAAAACCAAACCTGTCGAAGATATCGTCGAGGCGTATGAAGCAGGACAACGACACTTCGGTGAGAATTACGTTCAGGAACTGGTTGAGAAGGGATCGAATCCTAGTATTCTAGAGAAATGCAAGGACATTCAGTGGCATTTCATTGGACACCTCCAATCAAATAAGATTTCAAAGGTAATGATCTATGTAGATACAATACATACATGAACTAGAAATCGAGCGAACAGGGATATTGACAAGGTCGGTTTGGTCTCGTATGTATAGATCAGGGCTAAGTTGTGAATTTTTGTTTAACCTGTTTCGTTTCATTTAACATACCAACTAAGCATGTCTCTTCAATCCGCGACCAAACAACACTGCCTGTGGGTACTAATCGAACTCCCACTGCGCTCCGAGCTTGTCAGTACAAGGACGGCGCGGGTAGGAAGTGCGTGAGTTAAGAATAAAAGACGTTGGTTAAAACTTTATAAATTTATTCTCAAAGAGATGAAAAGGGCCGGACTGCTTACGATCCGGTGGTACTTTTACAACTGGTTTTTATCTTACATACTACTTTCTTAAATAATATTCATCATCATCATCGTGGCGCGACAGCCCGACGTCGGGCCTTGGCCGCCTGGATCATTGTCCTCCAATTATCTCGGTCACGTGACCGCCAATTTTGGGAGCCCAGCAGCTGCGCGGCGTCCACACCTACTGAGCTCTCCCAACGAGATCTCGGTCGTCCTCGCAGTCTCGCTCCGTCGACTCGTTCTGCATTCATTACTCTCTTAGGCATGCGATCATCGTCCATTCTTTGTACATGCCCTGCCCATTGAAGTCGTTGTAGTTTGACGATTTTCGAGACTTGCAGCTCATCGTACATTTCATACAACTCATGGTTGTACCGGATGCGCCATCCATCTCGATCGCAAACAGCCCCGAAAATTCGCCGTAGAACCTTACGTTCAAAAGTGTCTAGCATGTTTTCGGAGGCTTGAGTTAGGGTCCATGCTTCACAGCCATAGCATAGCACTGGTCGTATAATGGTTTTGTACACGCGGAGCTTCGTGTTTCTGTGCAAATGCTTCGATTTCATTATGGGGAGAACCGAGAAAAAAGTCTTATTAGCTAACTGTATCCGTCGCTTGATTTCGTCAGTTTCGTTGGCGTGCCTTGACAAGTTGCAACCCAGGTAAATGAAGTTGTTCACGAACTCGATGTTGAGGTCCCCCACATTGATGCTTGGTTGTGCAGGTGTCCTTGTCACCGATTGCATCATTATTTTAGTTTTACCCTCGTTAATACGTAGTCCAACTTCCTTTGCAGCGGTATCGAGCGTATGCAGAAGTTCTTCTGCGTCAGCCAATCTTCGGGACATGATGTTGATGTCGTCGGCGTACGCTGCTAATTGTGTCGACTTGATGAGTAGCGTCTTGCTGTTGTCCATATTCATGGCCCGAATAACGTGTTCCAGTGCTAGGTTTAAGAGCGTCGGTGCCAGTCCATCGCCCTGTTTCAAACCAGTGCGTGTTTCAAATAGATCAGTAAGTCTATTCTGGATCCTGACTTGTGAGACGGAGTTGGTCATCGTCATCTTTGTCAGTCGCACTAATTTTGCCGGTATACCAAATTGCAGCATGATGTTGTACAGTACTCCACGATCGATACTGTCGTATGCCTGCTTGAAGTCGACAAAGATTTGGTATACGTTTACGTTGTATTCCCAGCACCTCTGGAGTATCAGTTTGACTGAGAAGAGCTGATCGGTTGTGGAGCGCCCAGGTCTGAAACCGCTTTGATATTCGCCAATGACTCGTTCTGCGTACGGTTTTATTCTATTTTCCAGAATTTTCGTCAAAATTTTATAGGACGTACAAACTAGTGAGGTGCCCCTGTAGTTCTCACACCGCAGTTTATCTCCCTTTTTATGAATTGGACAGATGATGCTTCTGCGCCAATCGTCTGGAATCTCCTCGGTCTCCCATACTCGCAGGAGTAATTGATGTATGGCATCAACTAGACTCGTTCCACCGAATTTTAGCAGTTCAGCTGGAATCTCGTCAGCGCCCGGCGCTTTATTTCGTTTTAGTGACCGCAAGGCGAGATCAACTTCCTCTACTGTCGGGGGTTGAATGGGTGGGCCTAGATCAACAATATCGTCGAGAGCTTCCTGTGTGGGGATGTTAGATGGTCGGTTTAGAAGCTCTTCAAAATAAGAGGCCCATCGCTTGTTAATACCATCGGTGTCGCTGATGATGTTTCCATCCTTGTCCTTACAAAGGCTAGTCCTGGGTTGGTAGCCGTTCTTAATTGTATTTACTAGTTTGTACGCTTGTCTGGTGTTCCTATTAGCTAAATTTTCGTTTATGTTCAGCAACTGCTCGTCAAAGTATTTACGTTTCTTACGTCTAATTATTCTATTCGATATTCGCCGTAGCTCGTCATATTTTTCTCTTCTGGCTCTGGTTCCTCGTTGAATCCATTGTCTGTAGGCCTCGTTTTTCGCGTCAAGTGAGTCTTTGCATTCTTCGTCGAACCAGTCATTTCGCGCTCGCCGGGCTTTATATCCCACGACCTTCTCTGCGACATCCTTGATGGTACCCTTGAGTTCTTCCCAGAACCCATGGACGCCTGTGTTGCTGATGTTGTGTAGCATAGGTGATAGTTTTTCCTCAAGGGCGGTAGTATACGCCACCGCTGTAGCATCACTCAAAAGCTTATCAACCGCAAAGATTTTGGGAGGGCTGATTCTTGCTTGGTGCACTGAGGAAATTCTACATCTGTAGGTCGCAGTTTGCTCCTCGATAGGAGCGGACATCCATGACACTAGACGGTCATCTCCTGCAAATGAGGACGTGGTCAATTTGGTTGACGGTATGTGCGTCTGGAGACTTCCAGGTCTGCTTGTGAATGCGTCGATGCGGGAAGCACGTAGAGCTTACGACTACATAGATTCCTGCTGCAGGCAAAGTCGATAAGTCGTTGGCCGTTATCGTTACATTCTTCATGGAGGCTGTGGCCTCCAGTGGTCCCCCGGTGCCAGCTTTCATTTCCGACTTTCGCGTTAAAGTCTCCCAGCAGCAATTTGACGTCGTTTGTTGACATTGATGAGCCAGAGATTGAAGAATCGAGTCTTGATGCGAATCGCACACAGCCGTTCATTTATGGGTTTGAAGTCAGTAATATGCGGTTTGAGCCGATTGTTCACTATAAATGCTACTCCAAACTCCTTGCGGCCCGATGGTTTGCCACTTGTAAAAATTGTGTGCGATTTCTTGTCATTAATCTCGCTGCCAAGCCAATTTGTTTCCTGGACTGCAGTAATGCTCAGTTTGTACTTTTCGACCTGTTGAAGGAGGGCCTTCTCGGCCCCCGGTTTGTTCAGGGAGCGTCCATTCCAGGATCCGAAAGAATAATGCTTTATTCGTTTGCGTGGTCGTCGTTGTTGATCCGTCCAATCCGAGGCTTTTGTTCCAGGTTTCTTGACATGGAGTGGTTTTTACAAGGACGAGTTGTCAGCACGTCGCTTAACCCCATTCAGGGGATGGCCTCGGAGATAGCTGCTTCAGATGGTTTAATAAACGTGCTGGAGCCCACACAACTATGTAGCAGGTCCAACTACGCAAGCCATTCCATCCTACTAAACCTGAGACGCTTAGGTGTTCGTCAGCCATTCAGGCTACAGCTATCTGCCTTTTCCAAACTGTCTTATCGCTAAGACATTGGCCGTCAGCGAATTGATACACACTGCCGTTACCAGGGGGCGCCCACGCGGAGGACTATGGAAAAGGTCTTTGCCCCCCAAATAATATTCATAGTCCCAGGGAAAAGTACATAATAATTTTCCATAATGGTTCATCTTATCACGTGTTGCCGTCGTTAACCTTATCTCCTGTAGAAAGGCTAATAAATTATTTGATAATTATACCTAATGATTCTCTCAGAACAAGATCATTAGTCGTAAGGTGTCATTAACTAAGATGGTGCTGATGTGCGATGACTCATATTTTAATCTCCGGATAAGGGATTGTTATTATTATCATTAATTTAGCAACACAAATTCCTATATAATAACTCGTAGGTTAGGTGTCGGCCTTACAGCCGCGCATAGACTGCTTGGGTTCATAGCGATGCCACAAATTGACAGCGGAGCAAAGGAACTAAGTATTGGGATTAGTAAATATCGTTGGGTCATTGTTGAGTTCGAAGGTTTTCGTCGCGTTCGCGAATTCCAAAAGACTCTTTATACTGAGGTCCGCGACCGCCTTCATGTTGCGGAAGAAGTAGGCACCCAGACATTTTTGTCTTGTTCTTGCGAGTGCTGGGCATTCACACAAGAGGTGTTCCAGAGTTTCCTTAATGTTAGGCAGCTTACAGTTTCTACAGCCGTTAGATGTGATCAATCCTAGCATATAAGCGTGCTCCCCTATCAGGCAATGGCCAGTAAGTAATCCGACTAGCATCGCACACTTACCTCTGGCTAGTCCTAGGAGTATGTTTGTTTTCCTTGGATTGTAAGAATTCCAGACTCCCCTCGTTATCCTGGAATTGATGGTTCCGTTCCAATCTTTGTTGGCCAGTTGCATCATCTTACAGTTCATTTCTGATCTTAGTACCTGCATTGGTGTAGGAATTGCTATTGCCATTGCTCCACCGGCCGCGATGTCGTTGCCAAGGATGCCGCTATGGCCTAGTACCCATGGGAGTTCTAGTCTCCTTGAAGTACCTAGCATCTGGCCGAAAGACATCTGAGCACTGTCTTTGATCTTATGGTGTCGAATTGCAGCGCTTTTAAAATAGCTTGACTGTCCGAGTGAATAAAAATTGTTCCCTTCCTGCGAGTTGTTGAGGCTAGCTCTGCAGCCTTTTGAATCGCTAGCACTTCCGCCTGGAAGATACTGCATTCGTTCGGCAGTCGGATGAATAGATTGTACAGAAGTTTCGGAGAGTGAACTGCCGCTCCAACACCCCCTTCCATCTTTAAGCCGTCAGTGTAGAGATTTAGTGATCTATTTGGCACATTCTCGCCTGTAGTATAATAATCTCTATCTGGTACAAATACTGAGAAGTGTTTTTGTTGTAGTCCACATCTGCTTTAGTGAAGTCGATGGTTGCGACTGTCAGTTTGATGTTTTGATGACTATACGGCTTTGTTCTGAGTTGCCCTGCTTCCCTGAGTCTTAGGGCACATTTAGACGCTGTGTTCATTAGGAGCATATCGATTGGGGGGAGGTTCAGGAGAGTCTTTGAGGAATTCGTTGGCGTGGTGGATCGTTTCCACTTTCTGTTTATGGGCTTTAATTTAAGGTGCTGTCCACCGAACTACAATTCCGTATAGCAAAATTGGCCTGAAAACGGCCGTGTACACCCAGTCCATAATGCGAGATTACAGTCCCCATACCTTATCAAGCAAACTTTTGCAGGTGTATAGAGCGTTGTTCGATGTTGTTGCTTCCAAGTAAGCTTGCTGTCTAGAATCAACCCTAAGTACTTTGCATGATTCGTCAATGTTAACTCGGTGACACCCAGGAGGTTGAAGCCCTGAATTTTGGTTCTCCGTGTGAAGAGAACCATTTCAGTTTTTTGCGGGTTCACCCACCTTGCCTGTCCATTTTAGCAGCTTACTTAAAGCCATTGTTTTGAGGTCCGATAGAACACCAGTGTCCTTTCTGCATACAAGTATTACTACATCATCTGCGTAGGCCACCACACGTATGCCTACCGCTTCAAAACGTTTTAGAAAAGGGTTAACCACTAGTATCCATGGAAGTCGTGATAGCACACCTCCTTGTGACGTACCCCTTCTAGCTGTTTTAGTAGCCCTCGCGTTGCCATATGCAGACGATATAAGTCTGTTGGATAGCAGTGATGTGATCCTACTACTATTACTTTGCCTTAACCCCTAGCGGAGCATAGCGCGTCAACTACTCCTGCGCGCCATCGTACTCTGTTCTGGGCGATGGGACGCAACTCCCCAAAAGACTTACCCAGTGCCTGACACTCCTTTGCCACAGATCGACGCCATGTGATTCGAGGACCCCCTCTTGGTCGGCCTTGGTTGGAAATGGGGTTCCACTTCATGGCATGCAAAGCAATGCAGTTATCACTCTTCCGCAATGTGTGACCTATCCACTGTCACTTTCGCCTGCGTATCAATTCGTCGATTGGCATCTGACCCGTACGCCGACTTAGCTCTTCATTTGATATTGTTTCGGGCCAGAAAATTCTTAAAATTCGACAAAGACATGAGTTCACGAAAACTTGCAGTTTTCTGGTAACTCCTACGGAAACTTTCCATGTACTGCTCCCATACAGGGAGCGAAACAATCCCAGCTTGGTCTTGATGCTGAGATAACTGCTCTGCCAGATTTTGGACAGCATGCCGTATGCGCGTTTAGCCTGGTTGATACGACGAGCGATGTCCTGCTCCGTACCACCATTTTCGGCAACAATGCTACCTAGGTAGACGAAGTTGTCCACCGTCTCCACAGGCTGCCCATTAATATTGATGGCAATAGGTGTCGGATTTCTTTTTCGCAACGGCAGGCTAAGAACCTTGGTCTTGTTGGTATTAATCTTTAGCCCAACCTTGCTTGCCTGCCTCTCGAGATCTAACGCCATTGCGGACAGATCCATGATTTTGTGGGAGAGTAGGCATATGTCGTCAGCGTAGTCAAGATGTTGTAGATAAGATGTCAAAGTCCATTGAATTCCTCTGTCGAGTCCGGATAGGGCTGCATGCAACACGTTGCCGATCACTATGAGGAATAGGATCGGTGAGAGGATGCACCCCTGCCGAAATCCACTGCGAATCTCGTGATCCCGATCCTTATGGATTCGTTAACTCTAGCCCTATGAAGAGAGTTCAAGATCGCTTGGGTTGTGACATTGTTGAAGGCCCCGGCTGTGTCTAAGAACGTGTCGAGCGTGTATTCCCTGTTTTGAAGAGAATTCTTGATGGTGGAAACTACAATACTTCGTGCAGAGCTGTTTCCATCGATTTCCCTTTTAAGTACGCGTGCTGCGTGTTAGAGATGAAGCCAGGTTCGAGCGACTCTCTAATGTGCCATCCAGTATTTTCTCCATGGTATTCAGCATGAAGGCCGTGGTTCAAATTGGACTGTTGCGCCAGTTATTTATTTATTTATTCAGCATGAAGGATGTGAGACTGATAGGTCGGTAGTCTTTTGCGTTATCATGACTGCTTTTACTAGCTTTGGGGATGAACACAATGCTTGCCTCTCGCCAGGCGTGATATACATAGCCCATTCTAATTCAGCCTTTGTTGATGGCCGCAATCCAGACTGCTATAGGGTCGATAGCTTTTTGCAGCATTTCAGGTATGATCTCATCGGGTCCGGATGATTTGTAAGGGTCGGAGGAATTAATGGCCCATTTTACTTTCCTGATCGTGAAGAGCCTTGGATCCTGGAATATTGCTGCGGCGTGAGTTAGTCATCACCTCTGTTGTCTGCTGTAGGGTGGATAGTTTTTCACAATCCGGGAAGTGCGTTGCAGGGAGTAATTCCAGTGTTTTCGCACTTTATTCTGTCCAACCATTTCCCCTGTTGAGTGTAGAGTAGTGAGAGTGTAGATTACTTTCCTTAATGGCAATGCCTCTGATGTACAGTCAATCTGACTGTAGAAGTCCCGCCAGCTTTTTCGTTTCGCTGCTCTCAGCTGTTTTTTAAGGGGTTTGCGTGAGTTTCTGTATTCACTCTAAACTTCATCTTTCCCTGTGCGCTTTGCAACACTAAAAAGCGCTAGCACCTTACGGCGAGACACCCCAATGTCTTTATTCCAAATAAACCTAAGGCCTAATGTAGCTAGTGCTTAAGTTAGACTTTAGGATCAACATAATTGTATTATGCAAGCTCTTATAATAATAATAATATTCCAAAATTTTGGCTGGGACTTCTTAGGAGGTTTGCTGGACGGATATGATGCCTTGAATGCATTGATAAGTGTGTTTGTGAGGAATTTATTTATGTGTTCGATATCTTTTACATTTCGTGCAGATTCTAGACGATTATTGGTGAGTTGTTTTTTTAAATCCTTGGTTTATGCGTCTATTAAATAAAACAATTTCCACTTTTCCAAGAGTTTTTTTTAAATTAATTGAATGATGATACATTAAAGATTTCGGCGACGTTTCGCTACTCTTGTAGCATTTTCAAGCCTACAAATTATAATATTACTTGATTATTATATAACTAATTAATTAATCTATAGGAGTAAGTCACCTTTTTTATCTTTAATGTACCATCATTCAATTAATTTAAAAAAAAACTCTTGGAAAAGTGGAAATTGTTTTATTTAATAGATTATTGGTGAGTTTGTCGCGTATGATTCTCGCATATAACTCCCAATCCGTTTTCTTAGGATTTCTGTAATTTGCCCATTTTATGGGTTTGATATTCAATGTTGAAGCTAATGTATTGCATTTATGATCAGAGAAGAAGGGTCTTTCCAGGACCCTCCAGTCTAGGATATCAAATATATTGGTAAATAGTGTCAGATCTAGGACATTTTCGCTGTTGGGACCTTTATATGTAGGTTCGTTTCCGCGATGCTAGATGCTAGAATGCACCTCCTGCCCATTTAGCCGCATTCTGCGACAAGCCGGGAATGGTTGTGGCTTCTTTTTACACCCAATACCAAGGGTTAAGACAACCCGTCAGACGTCAAAAATATTCGACGCAGAATATAGGGTCGTTGTGATTTGATCTACTCAATGAAACCGAAATGGATTATCGAGTTGGTGCGCGGTATCGAATCCTATTTTTGAGCGTACCTCCTGACTACCTTAATCTATCTTAAAGTTACCATAAGCAACCATAAGGTTTCTCTTGACTTTTTGTCCTACGTTAGTGAGAATTTACGGTAGACATTAATCGAAAGCCTTGAAAGTATTCGGCGCTCAATGTGAAGTCAGTGTGATTTTATCTAGTCAATGAACCTGGAATGGACAATCGAATTTGCGCATAGTACCGTTATTCACGATACACAAAAACCAAAACGCTATTAGACCTTACCTTAAGGATATCACTCCAAAACCTGCTGATGACTTTGTTGATGACACTCTTCGAGTATTTCATCACATTGAATAATGCCGCCAGCTAACTTATAAGTATGGTTTGATATTTACTCAACTTCCTTCTAAAAGGACACTTGTAGCAGGTCTATGCCTAGAAAGTTTGTTTCGACTCAAGGGATACGGGGCCGAATCTTTCTCCGAGCACAAAAAAGATAGTGCCGATGGCATATCCCCTCCCCCGCTAAAAGCTATCTACGCCACTGGTGGGGAAGATACCGTTTTAGTTCAGTACCGTGAGCGTCACATTGAATGGACAAAACAATTGAGACCTCTCTGAACTCTAAGAATACAATGATAAATCTCTGCGTTTGATTTCTCACCGGCTTTGAATCCGTCGTAGAAATGGTTATTTGTGTTGTCTTGCCCCTGTGATGTTAGGCGTAAGAGTAAGCCACAATAATTCCTGACTTATCGCAGTATGCAGCTAAATGGGCAGGAGGTGCATGGTAGCAACATGTATCATCCGAAATCAGTTTATGCTAACGAAACGTTAACTGATCCTCTTATTAATAGTTGACGCACTATGACCCACTAGGCGTTGGACAGGTAATAGTGTTTCTACTACTACCTTGCCTTAACCCCTAGCGGGGCATAGCGCGTCAACTACTCCTGCGCGCCATCGTACTCTGTTCTGGGCAATGGGGCGCAACTCCCCAAAAGACTTACCCAGTACCTGACACTCCTTTGCCACAGATCGACGCCATGTGATTCGAGGACCCCCTCTTGGTCGGCCTTGGTTGGAAATGGGGTTCCATTTCATGGCATGCAAAGCAATGCAGTTATCACTCTTCCGCAATGTGTGACCTATCCACTGCCATTTTCGCCTGCGTATCAATTCGTCGATTGGCATCTGACCCGTACGCCGACTTAGCTCTTCATTTGATATTGTTTCGGGCCAGAAAATTCTTAAAATTCGACGAAGACATGAGTTGACGAAAACTTGCAGCTTTCTGGTAACTCCTACGGAAACTTTCCATGTACTGCTCCCATACAAAAGTACTGATAGTACCAGGGAGCGAAACAGGCCCAGCTTGGTCTTGATGCTGAGATAACTGCCCTGCCAGATTTTGGACAGCATGCCGTATGCGCGTTTAGCCTGGTTGATACGACGAGCGATGTCCTGCTCCGTACCACCATTTTCGGCAACAATGCTACCCAGGTAGACGAAGTTGTCCACCTTCTCCACAGGCTGCCCATTAATATTAATGGCAATAGGTGTCGGATTTCTTTTTCGCAACGGCGGGCTAAGAACCTTGGTCTTGTTGGTATTAATCTTTAGCCCAACCTTGCTTGCCTCCCTCTCGAGATCTAACGCCATTACGGACAGATCCATGATTTTGTGGGAGAGTAGGCATATGTCGTCAGCGTAGTCAAGATGTTGTAGATAAGATGTCAAAGTCCATTGAATTCCTCTGTCGAGTCCGGATAAGGCTGCATGCAACACATCGCCGATCACAATGAGGAATAGGATCGGTGAGAGGATGCACCCCTGCCGAACTCCACTGCGAATCTGAAAGTCCCCCGACACCTTACCTTTATGCAGAACGCGACATTTCGCGCCGTCATAGGTTGCCTTAATAATAGCCACAAGCTTCTCAGGGATGCCTCTCCTGCGCAAGGCCGCCCATATAGAATCCCGGTTCACACTATCGAAAGCCTTTTCGAAATCGATGAAAAGCAAGTGAAGCGGAGAATCGTATTCAGCGCATTGCTCGATGATGATTCGCAAGGTATTAATGTGATCGACACAGGAGAATCCGGATCGAAAGCCAGCCTGCTCTTCATCAATTGTGCTTTCTAAGTGGGCCTTTAGTCTTTCCAGGACGATTTTAGCTATTATCTTGGCAACGGCAGGAAGCACACAAATGCCTCTCCAATTATTACAGTCTGTGAGGCTACCCTTCTTTGGAAGTTTGATGATCAAACCTTCCTTCCACTCAGTGGGAAAGGTCTCTGTATTCCACGCTTTATCAACAAGTGGATGCAGCAAATCGGCAGTTACGCTTGGCGCTGCTTGATAAAGTTCGGCAGGGATGCCGTCAAGTCCGGCGGCCTTTCCTCGTTTTAGTGCAATAATTGCAGTGACTATTTCCTCTTTAGTCGGGGCAGTGGACCGTATATGCACATTTTGATGGTTAGCTAAATTATCTATATGAGGGGGAACTTCACCAGAGGTTACACGGTTCAAGACCGCGGCGAAGTGTTCTTTCCACCGCCTCATTTGATCTTCTTCCAAGATAAGTAGCTTTCCATCACTATCTTTCACGGGATGTTGGCAGGAGTTACGACCACCTGTAAACTCCTTGATGACACCGTATACGGCGTTTAAGTTGCTACTTCTAGCGGCTTCTTCTGCTGACGCTAAAAGAGAATTGGCATAAACTCTTTTATCGCGTCGCACACTACGCTGAACTTCTCGAGCTTTCTGACGGTAAAGGAGTTCGATGCTGCTTCGATTGTCGTCTGATGCTGCAGCCAAACGAACTTTCAGCTCCTTTCTTTCAACAATCCGCTGCCATGAAGCGTCGGACATCCAGGGCTTATTCCGGCAATCCGGGTTTGGGCCAAGGATGGTATTTGCGCTATCAATGTACGCATTTTTTATGGCATCCCAGTTTTCATTTATGTCACTATCTGGGAGACTAGTTATCTCAGCCGCTTTTTGCGCAAGATGGTCATTATATTGTTGTAAGACAGCTGGATTTTTTAGTCGAGCGGTGTTGAATTTGCGGGGCCTGGATCTTTCGTCGCTGGGGCGGCGCACGGCTGCAATACGCAATCGAACATTAGCGATCATAAGATAATGGTCTCTTCCCATCCCAATGTCGGCACCCTTCTTGTTTCGCACGTCCAGGAAGCAACTCTTGAATCTTTTACTAATGGCAAAATGGTCGATTTGATTTTGTGTTCTGCGCCGATCAACAGAGGACCAACTGATTTTGTGGTGGTCCTTATGCTCAAACATAGTACCACCGATGAAGAGACTGTGAAAGTTGCAGAACTCCACAAATCTTTCACCGTTGTCATTACGATCACCAAGACCGTGTCTCCCCATCACATGTCTGAGCCCATAGTTATCAGCGCCAACTTTCGCATTCAAATCACCCATAACCATTATAATGTCACCTTTAGGTGTTCTGCTCTGAACGGCGTTTAGTTCTTCGTAGAAGGAGTCTTTTGCCAAGACATTGTCGGGTTCAGTAGGGGCATAACATTGTATTATTGAGATGTTCCTCATTTTGGTCCGGAACCTGGCGGTCAAGACCCTGTCAGAGACCGGTTCCCAGGATAAGAGACAGTTTCGCGCGGCTCTGGTTAAAAGGAGCCCCACACCTGACTCACGGCGACTACCGGCAGCTTTACCGGAGTACAACATTACAGTGCTGCCCGTTGGAGAGATGAATTCTCCGCTGTTCCACCATCTTATCTCACTAACTCCTAAGATATTTAATTTGTACCTCAGAAATTCACTCTCTAGTTGAAGAAATCGTGCGTTCTGGGGACCTTCTGATCCATTGTCCAGGAGAGTACGCACATTCCAGAATCCAATCTTTGTCATTGTACGATAGCTAAAAGTCGTAACCGTTGAGTCAGTCCTTATCCGAGGCATAGTTGACGTTTCGTTAGCATATAAAGATTTCGGATAGTGCAAGTTGCTGGCATACACATCCTGTCCTTTGATTGTCGGTTTTAACGACAGGCCCTCAAAGGGAAAGGCCGTGGTATTTTTTTTTTTCACACCCCACACCACAGGGGTACCTCAACCAAATCATCGCACCGCCATCACTGGCGGCTTGACGTTGGTTGGCAATGGTCAGTGACCACTGCCGTTCCAGGGGCGCCCACGCGGAGGACTATGGAAGAGGAGTTTTTGCCCCCCACACCTTCAACGCCAGAAGCGTTGATACTACAACAACAACAAAAGTAAAAGCGTTTCTCTCTTGATCTGAATAGCACGAGATAAGATGTTGCAAATATGTAAGCCAGTTTCTGGGTTTCTTTGTTGACAAGGAAATCGGGTTAAAGGCCTAACATTCAGGAACTCGCAGAAAAAAGTTTTACATAAATAGCACCTTACTGTTGGAGGAAACCTATAGACAAAAAATTGATAATAATAATAATCTCGATAGGGTTATTAGCCTCCCATCATTCATTTGTGTCTTCTATCTCTACTTTCAGATAATCAAAGTCCCTGGACTCTACATGATCGAAACAGTGGACTGTGCAAAACTTGCCGATCAACTAAACAATGCCTGGGGTAATCTCGAGATTAATAATAAGCAACCACTTCCCGTTCTCGTTCAAGTCAACACCAGCGGCGAGGAGGGTAAGACCGCCCCAGATCATATAATAACATAAATATCACATATTTCGAAATGTTTGCCAAATTCCAATCCGTTGCTTTTTCCCTTTCGTTTCACAATAGCAAAGAGTGGCGTGAAACCAGACGAGGCTCTATCATTGTACCGGCATATCAAAGACAACTTGCCAAATCTTAGCGTGAAGGGTGTAATGACCATCGGAAAATACGATCACGACTATGAAACCGGAGCCAATCCTGATTTTATTGCACTGATGCAATGTCACGGAGATATATGTAAAGAGTATGGTTTGAATGCAGCGGAACTGCTTGTCTCGATGGGAATGTCGGGCGACTATGAGCAAGCGGTAAGGCACAACATAAAATTTTAGATTTGGGACTAGATGAAATAACGGATTTGTTTTTGTTTTAGATCGAGATGGGAAGCTCGATAGTGCGTGTTGGATCCTCTATTTTTGGAGCACGACAGCAGAAAGTTTAAACAACGCGGGCGATTGCATACACGCGAGGAGGCACTGTTCAATGCCTTTAGCTAGTCCTACGCGAATTGTATGTGACCGGACAATAATATTCAATTGGGGGTCTTTCGTTTCTTTTTTTATAAATTTTTATTTTTTTTTTAATTATTGAATCTTGAATTTCTGTTTAAATGTGATATTAGGTACACTGTTGGTTTTACAAGTAGCTAATTCGGTACATTTATAATAGAGCGTTTCGCGAGCGGAGCGGATTAAGGGGTTGCAACCTTCAGTATACTACTCTAGAACGCTTGCTTCGCTCGCTATATCCCCTACAGGGATGAACCCACTTTTAACCAAGACGCGGAAAAAACATCGAAATAACGTCGATTAGGAATGTACTGGTAATTTGATTTAATAAATGTCAATTTCTTAAAAACTGTTTGTAATATGTATATGAAAAAAAGAAAACAAAAAAAAAATAACTGGCGCAACAGTCCAATTTTGGACCAAGGCCTCGAGATGAGCTAGCATCATCTCATGTACTAGATCGTGGTGGTGCGCTTAACCGAGTTATTTACTTAAGATGGGTACTCATTTAACAGCTGAGTGGGCTCATAGTCCGACACGTAAATCCCCTTTTTTATCGAAGACTACCACATTCAGTAGGAATCGAACCTGGGGCCCAGTGCATAAAGGGCGAACGTGCTTACCGTTGCACCATCCGGATTACTGCTTGTAATATATGAGTCCTAACTACTATTTTATATTCTCCGGTATCGTCCACTGGCATGGTCTCTTCTGGTGCCTTCACTGCATCATACCATGCACCAGTAGTTCTATAAAAAAAATTTAGTATATATTCTCGTATACACTATTTGCCTGAGCCCTTGTGTGGCACAGCGCGTTAGCTTCGTTAGCATAAGGAAGATTTCGAATGATACATGTTGCTGACATATACATCTTGTCCATTTAGTCGCCTTCTACGACAAGAAGGAAATACTATTTGTCCTAACCCCTAGCGGGGCATAGCTCGTTAACTATTCCCATTTAGCTTAGTTGAAGTTTCGTTAGCATCAACTGGACGATGGATGTTGCTAGCATGTACTTTCTGCTTATCCGCATTCTACGACAAGCCAGGAGCTGTGGCTTATTTTTACGCCGAGAGGAGGATGAGTATAAGTATATATATGTATATGTTTAGAGAAGGATAAATGGCATGGAACCGATGGAATACTCCAATTTGCTTTCTGATTATATGTATGCTTGAAATGAAAAAGAAAAATGAAGGAAGTGGCAACCTCTGGCGTAGCTTTCTATTGTTTGAAAACTTTCACTTTTCATAAGATTATGAAACCTGCCACAAAAACATTCTGTAACGAAGCTAGTTAACGAAAATGGGGCTGATACGCAAAGTTGATGGTTCCATGACAGAAACAGTGGAAGAAACGTTGCAGGCCCTGATGGAGGTACATTTTCCTGGAAGTTTCAAGTCAGACCAACCATGGCCTCAAACTAACATGGGAGCTGGTGGGGTAAGTCAACAAGAAGCTGAAAGGATAATAACTCCAAATGGAGTCAAAAGTGCTATAAACTCTTTTGCTCCATTTAAAACGGCTGGAATGGACGGAATATTCCCGGCACTATTACAGTGGGGCATGAGCGCTCTACTAGATAGGATCCGGAATATATTCGTCGCCTGTCTTTCAGCAGGCTACATCCCGAAGGCATGGAGGGAGGCTAAAGTGGTCTTCCTGCCTAAACCGGGAAAGAAAGACTATACAGAGGCAAAGTCCTTCAGGCCGGTTAGCTTTACATCATTCCTGTTGAAAACAATGGAAAAGGTGTTGGTGGACTACCTGGAGAACACCACGCTAATGTATAGTCCTCTGAGTAGGTGCCAACATGCTTATAGAGCAGGCAGATCTACGGAAACCGCTCTACATGAACTTGTTAGAGTTGCAGAGAGAGAGAGAGATTAACAATGGCGGGATCGCTATGTCTACTTTTATGGATATAGAGGGTGCTTTTGATAAAATCTCCTTTACCAAACTAAGGAACGCCCTGTTTGACCGGGGGGTTGATTACATTATAATTAAGTGGATCGACTCTATGCTTAAGCAGAGGGCGGTAAATCTTAGAAGTGGATGTGACAGAATACGGGGTAAGGTAGTCCGAGGATGCCCACAAGGAGGTGTTCTTTCGCCTCTACTGTGGAACATCACCGTGGACAGTCTTCTCTGGAAGCTGGACTCGATGGGCGTACACACTGTAGGATACGCCGATGACTTGGCACTCACGGTCAGTGGAAAGTTCATGGACACAATTCTAGGTTGCATGGGACAAGCTCTCAAAGTAACCGAAGAATGGTGTAATGAGCAAGAGCTAACCATAAACGCTAGTAAATCAAACACTATGATTTTTACTCGTAAGAGGAAAGACATAGAGATAACTCCCTTACGGCTTTTTGGTTCGGAAATCAAGGTGTCCAAGGAAGTGAAGCATCTAGGAGTTACCTTAGATGCGAAACTAACTTGGAATGTTCACGTTGATGAAAAGATCCAAAAAGCGAAAAGGATTTTGCATCAATGTAAAAGAGTGTGTGCTCGTAGGTGGGGAATTTCACCTAAAGCGACACACTGGATTTACACAATGATGGTAAGACCTATTCTAGCCTATGCATCAGTGGTATGGTGGCCAAAAGCCATGCAAAATACCACAAAGCAGAAGCTAGATGGGGTACAAAGGATAGCTTGCGTAAGCATATGTGGTGCAATGCGCACCACACCAACGCGAGCAATGGAGGCATTGCTGGGACTGCCGCCGTTGGACTTATTTATAAAGAAAACGGCGGCGCTTTCGGCAATGCGCATGGAAAGGGATGCCATGTGGCATCGCTTTGGAACTAGCAGCGGTCATAAGAGCATCCTAGACATTATTCATGATGAGGTCAGGGAGACTCTAATGCCGGTAGAAGACATGAGTAGACGTAGGGTAGTTGAAAGACTACACAAGACTCACATTGCAGGTGGAAACATACATAATGAGTGTATGTACAATGACATCAGCATTTTTACTGATGGCTCTTTAATGGACGGTAAAGCGGGGGCGGGGGTTTACTCTGAAGAGCTAAACCTAGCATGTGCGCTTAGTCTAGGAGAGTATGTGTCCGTATACCAGGCAGAGATGCTTGGATTGTTGCATGCGTTGGACCACTTGCTTGAAGGTCAGGTGCGGGGGAAGAAAATCCTTATTGCACTGGACAACCAATCGGTGATCAGACGCATGCAGCAGACGAACATAAACTCTAAACTGGTACTAGAGTGTGTCCGGAAGCTCAACACGTGTGCCTCAGAAAATGAGGTTACGCTGATGTGGGTAAAAGGACACAGAGGTACAACAGGAAATGAGGCGGCGGATGCCCTAGCAAAACAGGGATCTGCGGCAACTTTCATTGGCCCAGAACCCAGAGTTGCTCTGGGGAACGGCATGATTGGAGCGAAGGTTGGGAAGTGGATGGACTCCATGCATCAACAAAGATGGCAGGAGCTAGTCACTTGCAAACAAGCTCGGAATGCAATGACCAGCCCTTTAGGCGGGGAAGCGAGAAAGGTACTTAGTTATAAACGGAGTCCCTAAGTTGGATAACTGCCTTGGTCACAGGGCATGGTAATTTTAAGGCTCATCTGGCCAAGATGAAAATCGGGGAAGATGACGTTTGCAGGCTATGCCTGGAGGAGGCCGAGACGGCAGCACACATTGTGTGCGAATGTCCAGCACTGGCTAGCACGAGGTTGAGGATCACAGGCAGGCACACGATAAGTGTAGAAGCCATGAGTGAACTCAGCTTCAAACAAATGCTAGCAATAACACGGGACTCAGTGATGAAGAAAGAGGTCGACATCTGGAAGCCACTGATGACCGGGAGGGGGCGAAAAGGGACCCAAACGTTAGTGGTCTGCTTCGGCTATCCCCCAGAGTATATAATAATAATAGTTAACACGACTAACATACAAAATGAACCTAGTCCAATTATTTCTCTCAACAACGAAAATCCGGAGGTCGCACAATTCACTTTCTGGTCAGGCTGCAGTTAGAATTCACTTAGCGGGTGTGAAAAGATTTCACAAAGGAAAAAAACCTATTTTTAACCATGCATAACCAGAACATTACATTATACACATATTCACATACCATCTCGCTTTCCACAGCTGTACACCGAAAAGTATTTTATTTTGGCCTCACAATATACGTATGTGGCTTACATTAGCTTCAACAAGCAGAACGTAATGTGCAACCCAATCCCGAAATTTTGAATCATCACATACTAGCACTGATGACGTCGCGTATACGGGCGAGAGAAGAAATTCTCATATAGAAAGTATTTTTGAAAGGAATGATGAGAAAAAGAAAAGACGGAAAAATAAGAAACAACACCAAAATTTGGATCAATGCCAAAAAGGTGGAAATTTTCTATGTGTAGAAGGAATTTTCCTTATTTTTCATTGTAGAATGAAAGCGGCAAAATTGCGTAAGCGGCGACGCTGAAATAGAGGGTGTTCTAAATGAGAAAAAGGTGTTTGTTTCATAAGTAGATTGGGTGAATATAAATGTTTCGGACGCATTTGAAGTATTGTAAATAGTGTATTAATAGTTGCAGGTGGATTTCAAACTGGGTAACCTTTTGACGAGATCGTATTTCTGTAGTCCTGGTTAATTGAACTAGTAGTTGGCCTTTCACACTATTCCTTGATATGTGCAATAGGAATGTGAATATTATGCAACAATACTGATTAAATTTCTTTGCGCTCGGATTAAGTGTCGATTCTACGATTCTACGGCTAGTGCCTTGTAAACGGCAACGAAACGTATACAATTATCGCCTTGTAGTAAAGTACTACTCAGGATATGATATCATAACCTAAACACCCTGCTCAAAATAAATGAGCACAGGTAGTTTCGCGGTGGAAATCTATTTAAAAACATCACCAGAGAAACCAATTATCAGATGGATTCTATTTTGAAAATGTTCGTGAAAATATTTTCCTGATACTTTCCAATATAATAATTTGATAGCCGAGTGTAATAAACATGAGATTCTCTGGTCGTCGTCGGCTGTGAATAAATTGGTTATGCTGGATTGTAGTTGTGTCGTTCTTTAGGACAATCTTTATTCTCCATTCCGAATGGCGCAACGGTTAGCACGTTCGCCTTCAACGCACTGGGCCCCGGTTCGATTCCGGGGATTTACGTGTCGGACTATGAGCCCATTCAGCTGTTAAATGAGTACCCATTATGGGGTAAATAACTCGGTTGAGCGTGTTGCTGATCACATACCTCTGCACAAAAAACCGTCACGATCTAGAAAATGAGATGATGCTAACTCATCTCGAGGCCGTGGTTCAAATTGGACTGTTGCGCCAGTTATTTATTTATTTTATTATTTATTCTCCATACTAACATAAAGAGCGCTAATCGTGGCAATGAACCTAAATATAAAGGACCCACTAGCGAGAATATTCTGGATCTAACACTCTATACGAATATTAATAATTATGAAATTCTAGACTGGAAGGTCCCGGAAAAACCCTCCTTCTCGGATCACAAGTACATTAGATCTAGCATTGTACTTCAAGCCCATAATCAGGTCAAAGCATATAGAAATCCAAGGAATACTGATTGGGAACTATATGCAAAAATCATACGCGACAAGCTCACCAACAAACATCCAGAATTTTTATGTAACGTTAAAAGCATCGAACGTATGAATAAGTTTCTTACCGATACGCTCATCAATGCTTTCAGGGCGTTATGTCCTTGCAGTAATCCTCCTAAAAAGGCTCAACCGAAATGGTGGAGTAAAGATATCGGCGCATCTCGCCGTAAGGTACGGTCGTTCTTTAGTACTGCTAACAGCACAGGGAAAGATCAAGATTGGGACTGCTTCTTAGCTGGTTGAGGAGCCCTTTTCTTCGCCAGATGGCACGGCCCGAACTTCATGGTCATATGCTACCTTAGGCTCCGTCCCCACGGGCATCGTCGGATGGCCGCCAAATCGTCCGTTACAGCGTTACACTATCTCTGTTGTTTCTGTGTGGCATCGCCATGGACCCAAGTGGTCCAAGAGCTATCATAGCCCCTTCAATGGAAGAAGGAGGATTGTGTGTCTTGCTTTTCTTTTTTTTTTTTGAAAATTGGAAGCAACACATCGCGGTGCAACAGCTCTCAATTCTCCTCCATCGTACCGATGAGCTTAACCCTGGTCCCAGTATCTGGATCTGCCGCGTTTGCAATAACACACTGCACCCCGACGCCACTTCAGTGAGATGCTCATGTTGCAACAACTGGTGGCACCTAAGGAATTGCTCTGGGCTGAATCACCATAGGCAATAGAATCCCTCATTCACAGCGAGCCAATAGAGGACAACAAGCTACAACGTCATCACAAACACCTAATGTACTGCCACTTAGTGTGCAGACAATCTTTCCTCAGCTCAACTCTCAGCACACGACAGATGTAAGAAAGGACTTTATTCATCGCCATCAATCTGTTAAGGAAGTACTGCGCCGATTCCGGTATCGATGAGAACTGTTTCTTCGGACCTGGAGTATGCCAACACGGGTGTTTTGCATAATTCCCTCTTCAACATTTCAAATCCAATCTGGCATATTGTCCGTCCCATGCAAATGGCCTTTTCTTTTCGGTCAAACTGTGAAAATACAATATTTTGCGATTTTGGCGAAATCCTTAACGAATCGTCTGTTGCCAAGCGCAAGGAAGTTCTTTGGGGCTTCTGTTTTCTCGGGATTCTTCCGTATACCTTCTGCTGATACTATATGTCCCAATTACTTGACCTCTTTGCTGAAGGAAGTGCACTTCTTCGGACTCAACTTCAAATTAGATACATGAAGCCTCGCTAAAACTTCTTTCAGATTTTGCATAGGTTCGTCCAAGCTTTTGTCAATAACGATTATGTCGTCTCAGTACACGAGGTAATGACAGATAAGGATCTGTCGTCTGATCTTCGCATCTCCGAGATCCTATTCAAAATCATCAGAACAGCTTGCAAATGCAGGAACCTTATGCATTGTATGGAAAAGATTGAAGATCGAGTTTGATGAGATGTCTTGAATCTTTTGTTTTTGACTCTCTAAAATGGGTCGTTAGCCCCCCATGGGTACATAGCCTACCATAAATAGGCCATGATCTTGCCACTTATGTTTTACAAAATTTTTGCATTTTTGCAAAAAAAAAACAGGATATCTTTCTCAATTTATAGTATGGCAGAAGAAAGCCTGACATCCTACTTCTGCAGACACCACAAAATTATACCAACAAATATCTCCTTCCAATGAAACGTCCTAGAACTTGATTTCTCTATTTTATAGAAAATTTTGATCGCAGCGAATTTATTATTGAATTGTATAACCACCAAAAGAATTCCAACACTATTGGCTCTCCCAGCCATTTCTTTTCCTGGCATAAATCCGTTACTCAAGATTTCTGGCGGTCCCAATAGCCAATAGCCGCCACCTACAATAGATGGATTGCATATTAGCAATCGTTTAGCTATTTCTGGTACGGCAATAAACCCATACACACACACGCATGCCATATCTCTGAAATCGCGACTGGATTTGCCAACACTATCCAATACAGAGATATGTATGATCTTCGTACTGTAGGATTGCGGGCGAAGCAAGATCCACTTCTGCTTGTACACCAACTACCACTGCCAGACTCTTGATGATGGTTTAATTTTAGACTTGGTCCAATAACTATATACATTGAGAGCCTACTAAATAAGGAGTGTGAGTATACGTACAATGAAATACATTAGGCGAATTGTGATGAGGCAAATCGTTGGGGCAGCTTAGAGTCAGTTGGTTTTTGCCTCTCGATCGCAGTAGACTACTTTATTACAGCAACATGGTAAGGACTAGGAACACTATGGCTGACAAAAGGATCACCGAGTGATAAGAGTTTTTCTTTAGTGTTTTGTTAAAATAAAAAAAATCGTGTGCTTTCATTTACAATATAATCCGAAAAAGAAGAGACCGAGTTAGATCCGAGTATCCTAATTGTTTAGTGACACGTTGATCCTTGAACGATATCCGACTATCGGGAAGTGGATTTGTGAATATGATGTGAAGGAAAACTGTAGACAAATCCGAAATTATACAGAACGTGACCGAAGGATTACAATGAATGGATTATCCTGACCGCTGGACATTCACAGGACAATGGGATTAACCTGAATTATAACGACATGAATTTTTCCCATCCGCTGGAAGACATTACGTAACTCCCAGACCATGGTATTGAATGGCGATCAATTCCATTGCAGATACACGGAGCAGACATAGAATTTGAATTATTTTTAGACACAACGATTTGCCAATGGTTCGGGACTGACAAAATTGTTGTTTGCGCAAGTCATATCCTATTTTTAGCCTGAAGGCAAACTAGATCAAACTTTTACATAAGTTCTCGCGAACACTATGAAATCGAATGTGATCGTCACAATATTTTTAGATGGTATCGGATTTCATTCGTGGACTATCATATTTCCAAGATATTTCCTTTATCCAGTTTAGCCAGTTGATTGACAGGATGAAATTATAACGAGCCCTTTTTTCTGTTTTGATTAAAGGCCGATGATAAGAAGAAGGTTAAGAAGAAGAAGGTCAAGGAAGACGGAACCAGCTCTGTTGAAGCATCATCGGAAGCTGCATCTGAGGCAGCAACTCCTGCACCAGCCACCCCAGCTCCAGCCTCGACTGGCGGATCTCAACGCGCATCATCCCGCGGATCAAGGAAATCCAAGCGCGCTGGATCCAGCGTCTTCTCTATTTTCTCCCAGAAACAGGTTGCCGAATTCAAAGAGGTAATTATTCTTTAACGTAATCCTGATCCACAGAGCCTTTGAGTAACTTTTCTGTGTAATCTTTCCGCAGGGTTTCGCTCTTATGGATGCCGACAAGGATGGTATCATCAGCAAGAACGATCTCCGCGCCACCTACGATATTATTGGCAAATTGGCCAACGATAAGGAAATGGAAGCGATGCTTGCCGAGGCTTCCGGCCCAATTAACTTCACCCAGTTGATGTCCTTGTTCGCCAACCGTATGGCCAGCGCTGGTGCCACCGATGACGATGATGTAGTCATTGCTGCTTTCAAAACATTCGACAAGAACGGTCTCATTGATGGTGACAAGCTTCGCAACGACCTCATGAGCTATGGCGATAAGTTCAGCGCCAATGAAGTCGACGATGCCTACGATCAAATGGTGATCGACGACAAGAATCAAATTGACACAGCCGCCCTTATTTCCATGCTCACCGGCAAGGACGAAGAAGAGGAGGAAGAGGCCGCCTAAGCCTGTTCTTTTGTTTATCCATAAATCTCCAAATCTCAATACGCAAGATAGTCAACATCAAACGTAATGTTTGGGATTCAGATAACATCCCGGGATTCCAACGACAACAACAACAACAGTCAACAAGAACAACAACAGTCATCACCATCACATCATTGTCATTATCTCCATTGAATAAAGAAAAAATGAAAAAGAAAGCCAAAAAGGGTACAAAATTGCTCATCTCTGGATTAAAGTTCCAAATGAAATAAAAAGTGAAAAAAGGATTTTTAACGATTCTTGTGTTTTTTTCCAACAACAACAACAAAAACTAAATATTTCAAATATATAACGGAAATCAAAATAATAAAAATATTAAATGCATTACTTAAAAAAAGATGAAATGAATGTGAAGAAAAAAAAGCTACCAATATATCAATCACAATAATCAACACCAACATCACAAAAGCAAAAAGAAACTCTACACCAATATGACCAATCACCATCAATTGGACCACGAAACAACATCGCGTTTTTTTTTAATATTTAAAAAAGAGAAAGAAAAAGAATATTTTTGTTTTATCAGTTTACATAGAAAAAGTGAGAAAGAAAAATCTATTGTTAATGTCTTAGGATATTTGTAAAAAAAATTTAATTTTGTGGGCGACAGAAACCAACTCGTTGCAATAAATTAAGTGTAAATCATTCGAAAAAAGTGAAGAAACATATTATTTAAGATACTTAAAAAAAGAAAAAAATTACAAAAAATGGGAAGAAAAAAAAACAATAAAAATTTTTAAAAACTTCTTAAGAGACATCTTTTGATGGATTTTGTCATATGTTGCCACTTAATGGAAAAAAATATTTTTTTTTTCTTCGGAGGCACTCTTTTTTGTAATTTTTTTAGTTTTTCACCCACCGCTTGATACAGTTTAGCAGTTTTAAATGATACTTGATCCTCTTTGATCGGAAAGCGTTCAACACCTTTGCCTAATATTATAACCCAAAGTTGCATAATACGAACTATAACTACGAGGGTAAGGTGAAAAGTTCTCAGTCTGACAATGAAAGACTGCGATTTTCAGTTAAAAAATGATTTTATTTCTCTACATAGTCCTCCACGAGGGCGCCCCCTGGTAACAACGGTTCGTGGCCTTGGATGTGCAGGAGGTGCATGCTGGCAACTGCATTCTCCGAAACCAATTTATGTCAACGAAACGTCAACTGGGCCACATGGAACAAGGGGTTAGGGCAATTGAGTAGATAGCTGTAGCCTGAATGACTTACCAACATCTAAGCGTAGTTGGACCTGCAACGTACGTAGTTGTGTGAACGCCAGCACGTTTATTAAACCATCTGAAGCAGCTTTCTTCTGAGGCCATCCCCTGAATGGAGTTAACCGATGTGCTGACAACTCGTCCTTTTAAAAACCATTTCACGTCAAGAAACCTGGAACAAAAGTTTCGGATTGAACGGATCAACAACGACGACCACGCAAGTGACTAAAGGATTATTCTTTCGGATCCTGGAATGTACGCTCCCTGAACAAACCGGGGGCCGAGAAGGCCCTCCTTCAACAGGTCGAAAAGTACAAACTGAGCATTACTGCAGTCCAGGAAACAAATTGGCTTGGCAGCGAGATCAATGACAAGAAATCGCACACAATTTTTACAAGTGGCAAACCATCGCCCATCGAAGTTAAAGAAGACGCAGTAAAAGACTACGCCCGCCTGGAGACTCTCTTTGAGTCACTCTCACGGAACCTAAGGTTGCATGTTGCCCTCATGCTCGCATCGGGGTCTGGTTGTAATGGAATCCTCGGCCTCTGGTTTCGTGCCACCGACAGATCATTAGTCATCAGGTGCTACCATCGATCTGTCGGTGAAAGCAGCACAACCAGACCAGACTAGAATATGGTTCATTACAGGGCAGCTTCTTCTACGAGGCCTGCGAAGTAGTAGAAGCTGAGGACAGAGTGTGCTGCAAAACAAAAAAAAAAACAACTGGGCTCCTGAGCTAGAAGCAACCATTGTAGGGGAGAAAAATAGCAAAGAGAAAAGAAAAAAAATACTGCATCTCTCATCAGATCCAGATGATTACCTGGCTAAAGAGCATTCTGAGACCAGCAGAGGCGCAACACTGCATTCCTTGTCGTGATTCACTCATAAGCTCTGTAACCTGCTGACGACAAATGCAATACTAGGCAATAACATTTTTTACACTGACGTGAAAGGACATTCCCGGTAAACAGAAAGGTAACCAGGGCTCCTCCGCGCTTTGTCCAGACATTGAAGACGCTCCAAATGCCGGCCATTTAAAGCATTTATGGAGGCCTTAGGTACGTGGCAAAGCCACAAAAGACAAACACAACACCAGAAATGCCTTGTTGAGCTGAAACTAAAAAGTTAAACTACTCTTATAGGAAGGATGGAGGTGCTACAGGTGCACAGCAACTTGAAGGAGAAATATGTGAATTAAAGATGGTTAAGTCCTAAGACTTACAATTAGAACAAGTAGCCTTAATGTACTTGAGGGGATGCCAATCGGTGAAAGGACTAAAAAGGAACCCGATGGGGTCCTTCTTAGTCCCGTTCTGTACCATTAATGAGCCTCACTTTGGGCGCCAAATATGTATTGGACGGTTTCGTGGTCACCCGAAGATGCCCATGGAACAGAGCCTAAGGTATAATAATGACCGTGAAGGTCGGGCCGTGCCATCTGGCCACGAAAAAGACCCCTCAACGAGCTAAGCAGCGGCCTATGCTTGCTGTAGCTCAGTTCGGGAGACGTGAGCGGGGTTTTTGCCGCTCGTTGCTCCTGTCGTTTACGTATTTACAAAAATTCACTCGCATCGGGATCCGGTTGTAATGAGACCCGCGGCCTCTGGTTTCTTACCACTAACAGATCATTACTCATCAGGTGCTGGCATCGATCTGCCGGTGGAAGCAGCACAACCAGACCAGAATATGGATCATTACGCAACATCAAATACGCTGAGGACGCTGCCGTTCTGTGAATCAATGAACTTCCATCGGCTCCCCAACGAGTGAGCAACAGTGACTATTGCATCAGCCGAAGTCATGTTCAATCTGCGAGAATTGGAAAAGGACTCAATTCCGCCGCCAGGTTTTGGATCGCATGATCAGTACTCGGTTTGTAGTTCGATGGAAGTTCGGTCGTGATTAAGCGCGATCATGTGTGACGAACTTTAGGTTCAAAATTTAACCATTCAAGCGTATTAGTGTCACCATACACTATCGAACTCCAACTTGAACTTGAACTCGAACATGGTACAAATGGGCCGGCTTTCTTCAGGTTTATGTAAGTGTGTGTCCTGAGCTATTCGGAGGACATTTGTACCAGGTTCGTGATCGAGCTCGAGTATGGCCTAACGGAGTGGGCAAATCTTTGCGCCGTTGGAATTAACCCGGTTAAGACGGAGCTTGTGCTCTTCACTAGAAGACACACGACCCCTCCTATCGAACCTCCCACACTGGAGGGAATTAAACTGGTTTTCACTGACAAAGCTAAGTTATCTCTTATTTTAGATAGGAAACTAAGATGGAAGGCCAATATTGAAGAACGGGTTAACAAATTTACCGTTGCACTCAACTCGTGCAGAAATGTCATGGGTAAAAACTGGGGGCTGCTGCCTAAACTATATGATTATATACAGTTGTCGTTCGTCCTATATTACTGCACGGAATAAGTATGTTCGAGCAGCTGCCTATTATAATCTACTGGGTGAGGAATAAAGGGTTGCTGCGCTGGTTACGACGGGAGCTTTTAGAACTACCCCGTTGGATATTTGCGGCGAACAACTGGCGGCTTTACACCTTCGTGAGACTGGCCATTGGCGTATGTTGAGTTGGGGACATTCGACTGGGCAACTTTAATCTCTCTGTGGACACTGATACTAATTCTATAAAATAAGTTTTTGGCAGGAACCACACCAGCCTGATTCCGTCGAGGAGTCTATGAGTTGATAACACGTTCCTGACTGCCGACTCCCCATGGTCATCTACAATGATGGCTCTAAGACCGATGGTGGAGTTTGAGTTGGTATTTATTCGGAGGAACTGAGGATTAACTTGTCAATACGTATTTCCAACTTCTATAGCGTCCTGCAGGCGGAGGTTTCGGCAATTTCGGAAGCTCTGACTTGGCTAGGAAGTCATGTCGTGACTGCGAGAGACGTTACTATATATACGGACACTCAGGCTGCAATTTGATTACTCGAATTCATCCTGAGGGGTTTGATTTTTTTACAAAACACTTTAAAAATAATTTCAGTTTCGTCCATTTTGTGGCGCTGCCAATAATACAAAAATATATATGTAAAAATATATAAAAATATTTAGAATTAAGTCCGCCGAAATTAAAAATTGCCCCTCTAAACATTTTAGTACGTCCGTACGTATTGGTTATCATTTGGTTTATATCTATTATAAATTTTAAGATCTGGTGTTTGTGCGAAGCCTCTATTTTGGTGCACTGTTTATCCACACAGAATGCAAAAACACGAAATCATAAAATTTTTGTTTAAAAATTTGAATAAAAATTGACTAACTAGTCAGTCTATGAGATTTGCTTTATACTTCTCAGACGAGAATTAAATTGGTCCTGGTCCGAACCTGATTTTTGGAACACAAAAATTAAAATTATTTTCAGAATAGAAATACTTGTAGGAAACAATAAATGCAGTGCAATTGCATGCGTCCGTAACAACCGGATGTGAAGCAAATGTCTATATCTTTTCTCTCCGACTCATACACATACACAGGGGCTATGCATCTCTATATTAAACAAAATTGACTATACAAGTATACAACACATTGCCGTAAAAGAAGAGTGGAAATCTTAAGAGAGCTCAAGGTAACCAACCCAACAAAGCAAGCAAGAAATGTGACCACGATCTGCAGATACTACTTCAGTGACCAGTTTCTTTCAACTATAAGTCACTCGCGGCTCAACAGTGAGCAAAATGTGTGTGAACCGGTAAGTGTCGTAGTGTATCTTACGGACCCACCATGTTAACAATCGTAGTTAAGTGCATTCTTGCACTTTTCTGCTTCCTGCCCTGGCAGCAAGGTACGTGTCCTCCTTGACATATCCTTCCGAGGATAGGGAAGCATTATCTACAATATCCGAATTTGTCTTTGATTTTTTGCTTTTGCAGCCAGTGGTACCAAGTTGGTGGCGTACATCTCGCAACATGGTCTGCACGGCGAAATTCACTTTCTCCAGCACAACGCCACGACAGTGGAAATTCGTGCCGATCTCGAGACAACATTGCAATTCCCCGATCAAGGATGGAGCTGGGGAATAGCACAATTCCCGGTCGATTATCGCGACATTGATCCGAATTCGAGATGCAGCTCGGAAAAATTGGGCACTTCTTTGGTGGATTTTGATGACGATTTGGGCTATTTGGTGTTACCTGGCAATGAGACATCGTCGTGGTTCAAAGAGCTTAGTCTGACAGGTAAGAATAATGAATAAGATGTAGTTGCTTGGTGTACGGTGGGAATTTAAGAGTAGTAGTAGGTGGAAAGATTGCCTGCGTTCACGTTCCGCAACGTTGTAATTTCGGTAAAAATTTTTCCTCCACCCAACCATAAACTCTTAACCCGAACGACTTGTTTTGCAGTTGTCATGTATTAAACACCTGATAGCCGATTCGCTATTGAATTTCAAACAAAACTTCAATTAAATTCGCGACGGTTTCAGGAAAAATGAACAACACTGCAAAATCGCCACAAATTTCTGTTACTCCGGTGTAAATAAGCATACAAGACGCCATGTAAAAATCAAGAAACCGAAAACGAAAATCCACACCATATGCAATACGTCAACTAACAACTGTCAAATACGCTAATATCCCTTACCCCCGGTTGACCGGAAATTAACCAGGAAAAATTTCTGGTCAATTTCCCCGATATGTGGTAGATCAAACGCAAACTGAAACGGACCGTCCACGAGCAAAATCAGTCGAACTGTTTGCATTTGCGTTTAAAACGTTGCGCGACCTGAACCCACTCATTGTAAGTGTACTGTGATGCAGTTGGCGTGCACAGTGTACGAAGGGGTTTAAGAGATAGTTGGCGGTAAATTTTAAAATGATTGTATAGGTTTATATAATTATGAATTTCTCTCTTTTTCGAATACACCTATATTATGTATATATGTAATTTGTGAAGGTTAATGATCGCGGCGTTTGGAGAGCTAACTCTGCGCTATATCAAAAATAGCTCCCGGCGACTCTTAGGACACCTAAGGAAGCAACCCTTCCCCTAAGATTGGGTATGTGGGCTTGTAACCTGCATACCTGAAATAAATTTACACTCGAAATATTAAACGAGCCTCGGATACTACGGACTGATTCAACGGCAACGACTTTTGGCCACAAACAACGGACCACGATCGGTTTTTGGAACGTTCGAACGACGTGGGGCGAGTGCAATATTGCGAGGCTCACTGAAGTCGAACGGGAAATGACCGCATATAACATCGATATACTAGGACTGAGCGAAACAAGACGGCCTGTATCGGGAATGACTTTATCACCAAGCTCCCAAACAGTACTGCTCTACTCTGGAAATGTGCGTGAAGCGGTCACCCAGGGACTAAAATCAACCTTAACGGTAAATTATTGGAGGACCCATTTGATACTTGTGAGGTCATCATCATCATCGTGGCGCGACAGCCCGACGTCGGGCCTTGGCCGCTTGGATCATTGTCCTCCAATTATCTCGGTCACGTGACCGCGTCCTCCAATTTTGGGAGCCCAGCAGCTGCGCGGCGTCCACACCTACTGAGCTCTCCCAACGAGATCTCGGTCGTCCTCGCAGTCTCGCTCCGTCGACTCGTTCTGCATTCATTACTCTCTTAGGCATGCGATCATCGTCCATTCTTTGTACATGCCCTGCCCATTGAAGTCGTTGTAGTTTGACGATTTTCGAGACTTGCAGCTCATCGTACATTTCATACAACTCATGGTTGTACCGGATGCGCCATCCATCTCGATCGCAAACAGCCCCGAAAATTCGCCGTAGAACCTTACGTTCGAAAGTGTCTAGCATGTTTTCGGAGGCTTGAGTTAGGGTCCATGCTTCGCAGCCACAGCATAGCACTGGTCGTATAATGGTTTTGTACACGCGGAGCTTCGTGTTTCTGTGCACATGTTTCGATTTCATTATGGGGAGAACCGAGAAAAAAGTCTTATTAGCTAACTGTATCCGTCGCTTGATTTCGTCAGTTTCGTTGGCGACCCTTGACAGGTTGCACCCCAGGTAGATGAAGTTGTTCACGAACTCGATGTTGAGGTCCCCCACGTTGATGCTCGGTTGTGCAGGTGTCCTTGTCACCGATTGCATCATTATTTTAGTTTTACCCTCGTTAATACGTAATCCAACTTCCTTTGCAGCGGTATCGAGCGTATGCAGAAGTTCTTCTGCGTCAGCCAATCTTCGGGACATGATGTTGATGTCGTCGGCGTACACTGCTAATTGTGTCGACTTGATGAGCAGCGTCTTGCTGTTGTCCATATTCATGGCCCGAATAACGTATTCCAGTGCTAGGTTGAAGAGCGTCGGTGCCAGTCCATCGCCCTGTTTC
The DNA here is from genome assembly GCA_964017055.1 of Chloromyia formosa. Taxonomy (NCBI): domain Eukaryota; kingdom Metazoa; phylum Arthropoda; class Insecta; order Diptera; family Stratiomyidae; genus Chloromyia; species Chloromyia formosa. The sequence goes on along the minus strand of OZ024813.1, from coordinate 28,228,689 downwards.
AAACCAGTGCGTGTTTCAAATAGATCAGTAAGTCTATTCTGAATCCTGACTTGTGAGACGGAGTTGGTCATCGTCATCTTTGTCAGTCGCACTAATTTTGCTGGTATACCAAATTGTAGCATGATGTTGTACAGTACTCCACGATCGATACTGTCGTATGCCTGCTTGAAGTCGACAAAGATTTGGTATACGTTTACGTTGTATTCCCAGCACCTCTGGAGTATCAGTTTGACTGAGAAGAGCTGATCGGTTGTGGAGCGACCAGGTCTGAAACCGCTTTGATATTCGCCAATGACTCGTTCTGCGTACGGTTTTATTCTATTTTCCAGAATTTTCGTCAAAATTTTATAGGACGTACAAACTAGTGAGATGCCCCTGTAATTCTCACACCGCAATTTATCTCCCTTTTTATGGATTGGACAGATGATGCTTCTGCGCCAATCGTCTGGGATCTCCTCGTTCTCCCATACTCGCAGGAGTAATTGATGTATGGCATCAACTAGACTCGTTCCACGGAATCTTAGCAGTTCAGCTGGGATCTCGTCAGCGCCCGGCGCTTTATTTCGTTTTAGTGACCGCAACGCGAGATCAACTTCCTCTACTGTCGGGGGTTGAATGGGTGGGCCTAGATCAACAATATCATCGAGAGCTTCCTGTGTGGGGATGTTAGATGGTCGGTTTAGAAGCTCTTCAAAATAAGAGGCCCATCGTTTGTTAATACCATCGGTGTCGCTGATGATGTTTCCATCCTACTTGTGAGGTGCAGTCCTAATATTTGCGCTTCATATACAAAGGGGCTTTCAGGGCGATGATACGATGCAAGATCGAGCTGCCTGCAGAGGGAAGCTGAGATTAAACCGCCAGAAATGGGCGAATTGGCAACACCGCAGGCAGAGCAACGCGAAGCCGCAGAGTGGTATGAACGGGCAAGGAAGAAGTACACAGCCTTACAAACACCGGAAATTATCTTTTTCTTTTTTAATCCTTATCCAATCCATGTAAACTTTTCTTTCCCACACCTATCCAACAGCAGACTTGGATAGGTGTGCTTTTGCATCGTAGGCGGCAACAGTATCCACATGGATACCCTGATGTCATACTACTTGTGTCGGGAATTTACTTCAATCTGGGATCCTCGATCGTTGTTTTCACCTTTCTGTAGTAGGCACTGACATTTAAAATCTCATCCTTATAGCAAGTCTGATTTCGTGTGCTGCTTATTTTGTTTAGACGGCCAAGGGAGAAAGGGAATAACGTTGACGTTGACGATTTTGAAAAAAAATTCTGGAGAAAGGGGGCCGGCCAAAATTTTCTTGCCTGTGCCTTTAGTTAGACTTTGACCGGCCCTGCACTTGGCAAATTTGTATGATCTCATGATTGTGCAAAAATATTAAGAGGAAGACAAGTGAAGTTGTCTGGCGCAATTTTATCCTCACGTGGTTCTTTCACGGCTCTGCGAACTATCCCCCCTCTGAATTTGATGACAGAAGCCCCATTTATAAGGTAATTTTTCACCGTTTTTCACCATCACTACTCATCTCTACTCTCCCCTAAACAAACTCCTCTTTCCCTTTTTATATAAATCTTAGGATTTTTTTTATATCCTTGACTTTTGTTTTGGTCACGACGAAAATATGTAACACCTTAAAGGAGGCTCCGGAGGTATAGCAATGTATATATACGAGTATAAATGATCAGGGTTACCTCCTGATTCGATTTAGCCATGTCTGACTGTCCGTCCGTCTGTCTGTCTGACCGTCTGTCTGTCTGTCTGTCCGTCTGTCTGTTCGCACGATAACTTTCGATAGAATGAAGATAGAGCTTTGAAATTTTGGTCAAATGTTGGCAGTATGATCTTGTTGGTTGGTATTGTATATTATTAAAATGGGCATGAAGGCCAAGAAAACGCCTACCTCCCCTACATATGTAAAATACTTAAATGTGTCTATAACTCCCGATTAAATAAACATGAAAAGCTCTAGCTTTGGTACATTGCTCGTAAGGGTAATCTTATATTCTCTAGGAAAAATAAAATCGATCAGTTAAAAACTAACGGACTTTTGTAACAAAGAGCCCCGTACTACCCCACTTTTCACGTTTTTTATCTATAACTCTTGAACCAACTGTCGTAGACACCTGATTTTTGGCATGTAACCCTGAGGTGAGAAGCTGCTTGAGTTTTAGTAAGTTGGGCATAATCAGATCAAAGGAACACCTACCTCACCTACAAATATAAAAAAATTAAATATTCTTTTAATTACTATAACTTTCGATGGATTGACGATAGCGAGTTGAAAATTTCGTAGAATGTTAGTAGTAAAATCTAGTTAGTTGGTAATGATATATAAATAGGTGAGCTCCGATCCAAGGAACCCCTACCTCCCCTACAAATGGAACTTTAAATAAGCGATAACTTTCGATAAAATCAAGCTAGTGACTTGAAATTTTGGTCAAATGTTTGTACTAGGATCTAGTTGGTTATTGTTGAAAATGCACAAAATCTGACAAAGGAAACCTCTAGCTCCCCTACATGTGAGACTTCAAATAAACGATAACTTTCGATAGAATGAAGATATCGACTTGAAAAATGCGATAAATATTTGTAGTGTGTGTTAGTTAGTTGATTTGAGAATGGTCGAGATCCTCTGAATGACCGCCAACCTCCCTTATAAACTGGCCATATAGGAAACTCACTTTTGTCAATATGAAACAGATAAATAAATTCTTAAAGACCACATCTGGAGTAGCCATGGGTAACCCTCTATCCCCATTGCTTGCCGAAATGTTTATGGCCTACATTGAGTCAATCATCGAGGAGAAGGGTATTATGCCCAGGGTGTGGCTAAGATACGTGGATGATGTATTGGCCATAGTCCGAAAAGATCGGGTAGACTATATCCTAAGCGAGATCAACAAAATACACCCGAAGATACAGTTCACGGTCGAGAAGGAGGATGGTGGCTCCATACCGTTCCTCGACTTACGGATGACCAACAACAGCGGGAATCTCGAGTTTGAAATCTATCGGAAAACCACAGCTACCCAAAGAACCATACCTGCAACATCAGCACATACAACAACACAAAAAATGGCCGCATACAATTCGATGGTGCATCGGCTTATTACGTATCCTTTAACTACAACCGGTTTCGAAAAGGAAAAGGAATTTATCCTAGACACAGCATTAAAAAACGGATACAAGATGGACACAATCTTGGAGCTAATAAGGAAAAAGCAGTATCAGCAAATGAGGAACCAGTGCTCAACACTTTTTGCTCAGAATAAAGACGATGATAAACAATGGCTCAGTATCCCAATATCTGAGTCATTCTATAAAATCAAATCATTTATGAAACGGTTTGACTTCCGGATAGTTGCAACCAGTAGAGCCACCACACTCAAAAATAGACTGGGAAACGAAAAGGACCCTTTAGTAGCATTCGAAAAAAGTGGAATTTACCAAATCAACTGTAGCGATTGTGAGAAATTCTACATTGGCCAGACCAAGCGGCTCATTACCACGCGTTTCTTTGAGCACATCAGGGAAGTGACAACTGGAGGAAGGCGTGGCCTAGACACGGTGCGATCGGCAGTAGCGACACACATACTCGAACAAGGGCATAATGTGGAAAAACAACACCTGCAGTTACTTCGGTACGTTAATCGCAGTCAAACTCTTGATGCCTGGGAGAGCTTACAAATACTACGACAAGATAAGAACAAGCTGATGAACACCGACGAGGGTAACTGTGCATCAAGATTAATTAAGTATGTTGCCAATAGAGGGAAAACCCAATCTTCCTCTACCGTAATTGCAATTGTATCGTAATATTTTCCACCTGTGACATCATGTTGGACATTCCAGGGTTAATTAACATCTTAAAAGTGGCATTGTTATTTTCAGATAATTTTTATTTTTTATTGTATAAAATAAGTGTATTCCTTGACAATGATTTAGTAGCTAAGTACTGATGATGGGAGTATGTTGCTTCCCGAAATACGTATATACAGATACTAAATAAATTTTGTAGTAGAAGAAGCTACCAGTCTTTTCATTCATTCACTTTTGTCGTTGCCAATTGGTACTTTTGGTATTACCACTAGGTCTGAACTAGTCTTCGTTTCGGCCTGGAGTCGGTCTAATTGTTTTCTACTTTTAGCCTCCGTTTTTCCTCCCCCCCCCCCCCCCCCATTCCTGTCGTCTCCCACTGTTCGACTACACCTATCCAATATTCTACGCTACTCATTCTATCTTTTCACTTTTGCTTTTTTGGTTTCTGGTGGTTCAGACAGTTCCACATTACCCTCCAAAAGAACATATTCATGGTAAAATATATTTTTTTTTCACCAGGCAAAGATGGCATCTGGGGCAAATCGTTAGTTCTCACCAACTACGAGCGGCGAGTTCGTGCATGCGGCACTATAACTTCGCAGGATCAATCCCTCGAGCACATCGCCGAAGTCAGATTCAAATCAGCAATTTCAGGATCCGTCTATTTCCGATGGCTGGCCGATAAGGGCGAGAACCGTTGGGATACCCTCATCTACTCCAATCTCTATCATCTGAACGAACTACCCAAGGCAGTGCGCTTGAAACCATTTACGGAACACTTCTGGAAAATTTACGTCACTGATATCTTTGAGCATGACCATCATCGTTCCGAGGATAATTGCAATTTCCTACAGCAACTCTTCGATCCGCAGGGTTATGGCGACGGTAAGGCATTGGGCGATTTAGACGTCCGATCCGGTAAAATTCGGGTTGCAACGAATCCAATGAAACAAGAACAGCGTATGCTGTTCCATGACAACAAACTCGTGCTACAACCGTCCGATTTGAATATACCACATCGAACGTTGTACCTGGTGCTCATTGACCCGGTGAATCCGGAGAATTTTATGGCTTGTGCGAAAGTTCGTCATGTTCCGCCGTTGGTTTTTAGGTAAGTTTAATCAGCATCTATTGCCGTACCTTTCATTGTTTTTTGAATTGCCCGCAGGTCTTTACTGAACACCGATGGTATCAAGGGAAACATTCTCCTGTCCCAACGATCGATCTTCGATCCAACATTTTTGAATCTGACCATAGCCTCGGCGACCAACAAGTCCGAGGACAACATCAAATACGCTGAGGACGTTGCTGCTCTGAAGATCAATGAACTTCCACCGGCTCCCCAAAGAGCGGGCGACAGTGACTATTGCGCATCAACCGGAGCGGTGTTCAATCCGCGAGAATTAGAAAAGGACTCAATTCCGCCGCCAGGTTTTGGATCGCAGGATCAGTATCCGGTCGGTGATCTTTCCGGAAAATTGCAGAGTCGCAACAAAAATTACTTCCACAACTACATCCTTCCGGGTGCTAGTTCTGAACTTAGCGGAATTTACTGGGATGTATTTTTGCCGCTTCAAGGGAAGCATAGTATCGCGCACCGGGGATTCGTTTTGTACAAGTACAATCGACAGGACGTTAAAAATATAACCGAAGATCGATGGGGTTGTTCGACAATTTTGCAGTATCAAAAGAACGGCATATACCAGAAGCCGATGTTCACTGCTCAGGTGCTCTTTCGCTATCCGGTAGTGGGACGAATTCTATTCCGTCAGCCCAAAGAAGAACCGTGGCATGACACCAGCATCATTATTGAGTACTTGATTCATGCCGACGGCTCGACGCTGAATACATCGCATTCGCATCGGTGGTCGATCAATTTAGAGCCACCCGGAAAGGACTTCTACAACTGGAGCGATCGGTGTTTAAGTGCTGGCGATGTTTTCAATCCATATAAGGTTGCGTTTAATGCGAATGCTCCCGACGATACATGCAAATCGAACTTCCCGTGGTTGTGTCGACTCGGTGACTTGTTCAACCGACTGGGAACCCTGTCGATAGCTGGAAGTAGAATGCATGCAGCTGCCATCAGCCGAAAGATGTTTATCGATGATAATCTTCCGCTGAGTGGAAATAGTCGAATTCTGGGAAAGTCGTTGGTTCTGTTCGATGATTTCGGTCCGAAAGCGAGAGGAGAACGATTGGGCTGTGCGTTGTAAGTCATATTCATGAATGTTTTCCTTTTCGCGGGAAATCACAGTTTACTCCTATTTTCAAGGATATCCGGACATTATGGTCGAAAGGCTGTAGCGCGGGACTGGTATTCGAATGGGGATGTTCTCACGATGAAAGGCAAGGTTGAGATATTCCAGCAATCAGAGTATGAAGTCACAAATGTTGAGGTTGACTTCAAAGGACTGGCGGATACAAGTGGTTATCATATTCACATGGTATGTGACATCGAGGGGAGGCTCGCCGCACCGAAGAGATGGCGGTGATGAGGAAGCTACTTCATTTTTTTTTAATTTTTAAAATATCTCATCATTAGTAAAAATACCAAATTTTATAAAAATCCTGTGATTATTCATCGAGTTACCGTCCAATAAAAAATTAATCCCGAGAAACAATTTCAAACATGGTGAAAATCGAATTTCGGGATGCATGAAGTTATTGACCAAGCGATAATGAAATCTTGGTTCGGGAAAAGAACTTCAAGGAAGGTAGAGATGGTGCCACTTATGGTGGAGGTGGTTTTTACTGAGGAAAAGTCCTTTTGTTCGGTAAAGAACTTAATGAGTGAAACTCGATTTTCTTCTTATTTAAAATTGTCTCTCGAAATGTTTTCTTCACTCGGCTATAACTCAGCGAATGCTAACCCGATTTTTACCAGATTTGGTATTTTTACTATTAATGAGTTTCTCAAAAACTTACAAACTAAAACCGTGACCCGCCTCCTCCCATTTCCACTGTTCTGCGAGCTTATCGACCCACCCTCGTAGATTTCTAAAATTCCCACTCTAATTTGATTGATTTTCAATCTAGACCCCAGTCGAAGCGAACTTGGCATTCCCATGCGAGCGAACATCTTTGTACGATCACTGGAATCCGCGTAATGTCAATCCTAAATATTCACCGGCACCTGGGAAAGGAAGCACCGATCAATACGAGATGGGCGACCTGAGTGGCAAGTTCGGCACCCTCGACGGCCTGAAGGAGTACGAGACAGCGTACAACGATACGAACATTCCGCTATTTGGCTACGAGAGCATCATCGGACGGTCTGTGGTGATCCATAAAAGGCAAAACAAACAACGCTGGGCGTGTAGCACAATCGAATCAGGATACAGTCCAAGCGAAGCCAGACAGGTTAGTGCCATCGCATCTTTCCATCATCCGGCCGGTTACGCCTACGGATACATTCGAATGAAGCAGCTGGTATATTCTGATGGAAGTACCAGTGATACGGTCATGGAGATAAAGCTGAGACATCCCGGAAAGAATGATCGGAATGTCGTGAGTATTATAGATATAATTGCAGTAACAGATTTACTGAGGATCTTGTTTACATAGACTCGCAATCATCATTGGCAAATTTTCGTGAATCCAGTGGGAGTAGATGCTACCGTGCAACAGACCCACACTCGATGCGTTGCCGGAGGATATGTGTGGAATCCGTTCTATACACAGCTGGCGGATCCTTTGAATGTAAAATTAAAAAGAAAAAGCATTCTGTAAAATGTCTTAAGATTGATTTTATTCCAGGTAGACCTATACCGTCAAGAATGTGGACCGGATAATCCTTTGAGATGTTACGTAGGAGACGTGTCGGCTAGAGTGGGAAAGATAGGTGAGTTCGTGGGCCTATTAACATTACAAATAAAAAAAATATATATATATTATATGAAATTATATTTGCAGATCTTGGAGTGGAACGCGTTGTCCTGAGCGACTCCAACTTCCCTTTGGAAGGCCCTGTAAGTGCGTTGGGACGCTCCATTGTCATTTTTGGGGCCAACAGTTCAGGAGAGCGTTTTGCATGTGCCAATATTGAACCGGATCATGATATAATAAAATATATCAATTTACAAAAACCGCCGCGATTCGTAGTGTGAGTATGGAGGCGAAGTTTGAAAGTCGCCCTTTATTAACGACTCTTTCAAACAATTTTCAGGGCTCAATTCCTGGAAGACATTCGTCATGTGACGGAAGCACCAGAGTGGATGTTGAATGTTGACGCGAGGACCGTTAAAACTTTGCATGGTGGTGCTTGCATTCAAATGATTATGCACTTTCAAGGACCTTACGCTCATCAGTTGGAAGTTGTAAGTGGGGTCGTCTAAACTGGGTTCGGTATCTTTTTCAGAGTAGTTTTATTATTATTATTATTTTTTATTCCCTGCGCAGGATTTATCAGGACTTTTGGCAGCAGGCGTTTTATATCGACCCAGTGTCTATGTTCCGGGTTTTTCGAATACCAAAAGGAAAATGAGTTTGCCGTACAGGACATGCGAAGTGACTGATCCAAATGAAAAGGGTTAGTAGGTGTTGGCCGTTGTCAAGAGCACTTTAAATTGAATCTGAATTCTTTTTTTTTACAGAATCGAAAAAAAAGTGGAAATTTTGGAAGTCATCAGCAGCGAATTGGTTTTATCCGACGATTTCCCTTCTTATTTTGACCACTTTATTAATTTTGCGATAGAACAAAACTTACTGGAAGGACGAAGGATCTGTGAAAGAGATTTGGATTCCTATAAAGACTATAAACGATTGTATTTAGGATATAGAATTATATTCTTTTTTTCTTTAAGAATAATTGCAAATTGATTTATGTCAATATTTATGCAGGTACTTACTTTAGGTTATGTACATATACGAATGTTTGTTTTTGTTAATTTTGTTTAAAATGCATGATTATATTATTCTGATGCTTTGTCTGGTGTTTTTGAATACGTTATTGGAGAGGCATTTGTATGCTTCCTGCCGTTGCCAAGATAATAGCTAAAATCATCCTGGGAAGACTAAAGGCCCACTTAAAGAGCACAATTGATGGCAGGCTGGTTTCAGATCCGGATTCTCCTGTGTCGATCACATTAACACCTTGCGAATCATCATCGAGCAATGCGCTGAGTACGACTCTCTGCTTCACTTGCGTTTCATCAATTTCGAGAAGGCTTTCGATAGTGTGAATCGGGATTCTATATGGGCGGCCTTGCGCAGGAGAGGCATCCCTGAGAAATTATTAAGGCAACCTATGATGGCGCGAAATGTCGCGTTCTGCATAAAGATAGGGTGTCGGGGGACTTTGAGATCTTTGCAGTGGAGTAGGCAGGGGTGCATCCTCTCACCGATCCTATTCCTCATAGTAATCGGCGATATGTTGCATGCAGCCCTATCCGGACTGGACAGAGGAATTCAATTGCCTTTGACATCTTATCTACAACATCTTGACTACGCTGACGGCATATGCCTACTCTCTCACAAAATCATGGATCTGTCCGCAATGGCGTTAGATCTCGAGAAGGAGGCAAGCAAGGTTGGGCTAAAGATTAATACCAACAAGACCAAGGTTCTTAGCCCACCATTGCGAAATCCGACACCTATTGCCATCAATATTAATGGGCAGAAGGTGGACAGCTTCGTCTACCTAGGTAGCATTGCCCGCGTTCACATTTTGGAGCGCTTCGGTTATTCAGCAATTGAAATGCATGTAAACGGAAAAAATCACTGATTTTTCAAAATGTGAACGCAGGCATTGGGTGGGTTCCTGCGAGCGGATAAGGATTTGACTTTTTCGAATTCTCCTCCATATGATTTCCCCTCCGGTAAAATTTGTACGAACAACTGTCATGAAAATGTTCCCCTCCGGATCATAATACTTTTCAGATCCTACGAAGCAGGGATTTCAGCTTTCAATGTTTCATAATACGTCAGCAGCATGTCAACTTTTTTAAAAGTCAACCTCAGAATTAATTCATACTTCCTGCATATTCGAGACATTATATGAACTCCTTACGGACTATAGCTGAATGATAAGATACACTTTGAGGGAATATCGTGGACGGAATGTTACTCTTAAGATCTCAAGATTAAGGATACGTGACGTAATGTTGCTAAGGCTAGGTCCTTATCAAGGCGTTACTAAAACCAACCCCATCCCGAACACTGAATTGCTGCGTTCCTAAAAAAATCGCTCAGTCCGCGCTTAGTCAGCGCTTCACAATTGCTGACCAGCACATTGTGATTATTTTCGTGTTTTTGAAACGGCATGCCGGCTGTCTCATTTGTCAAATGCCATGTTCAGTTTGGCATGTGACAAAAAACTATAAATTTCTTGCTTTGATGAGTCCCAGGTGACACACGAGATACGGTATCAACTTTCTTTTCCACAATAAGGTTCAACAATTACGTTAAAAACACGATTATCACCCATAAACAACACAGCCGAGGTTAGAATCGAAGTTTGACAATTGTCGCCAATGACGCTGAGCCAGAAAAGCGAGAAAATTTTATGCTGACCAAAGATGAAAGCGCTTACTCTCAGCGCTTACTCAGCGCACGGGTTTCAAATCATCATGCAGCACTAATCGCTTCTAGGTGCTGACTCAGCGCTGGCGTTTTTTGGAACGCAGCCAATGCTTGAAGAAATCCGGTTAATGTTCTGTCAGGGAAATACGGCTCCACCGTATAAAAGCTAATTTTTAAGAGCTAAGGCGAATGGCAATTGTAAGGGAAACGTTGAACTCCTGAAAGTTTGCAGTGAAGAATGGCCACGCAGAAAACAGTAACATGGTGGATCGATCTGACGACGGATTGCATCGTATATGGGGGCTATTAGTCCGTTTGTAAATGTCGCCATACATGAAAGCGTACTACAACCACGACTGAACTTCCACCGAACCATCAATTTCATAGAATGTGCGGAAACAAATTCCCCCTATTTCTACCGTTCTATGAAATTGATATTTCGATGGAAGTTCGGCCGTAGTCGTGCTCGTTCATGGTTCAAGGTCGCCACATATCATACACTACGTTTATATCGCAGGCCTATCTTCGAGATCTAACTAAATCGATCTAACTCTCGACGATAAACGTATCGGTTTAGTTAGTTTTGGTTTTGGCCAACGATCTATTAAAACAGAATGCAGCAGCAGCGGCAGAAGCAACAACGACAGGTTGATCTGTCATCGCCGCTGTGTCACCGCGACAGATCTACGTGTTGTTGTTGTTGCTTCTGCCGCTGCTGCTGCATTCTGCGTTCAATCTGGTTAGGGCCTAACGCAGAATGCAGCAGCAGCGGCAGAAGCAACAACAACAGGTAGATCTATCGCGATAACACAGCGGCGATGACAGGTCGCTGTGCCATCGCGACAGATCTACCTGTTGTTGTTGTTGCTGCCACCGCTGCTGCTGCCGATTCCGCTGCTGCTGCATTCAATCTGGTTAGTTCTTAACAGGCTGAACAGCTAATTTTCGTTGACTGCGACTTGTGGACGTTATTCGCGCACAGTATAATTCCGGGGTGAGTTTCAAGACCCAATGAATATAGTTAAAAAGAAAAAAATGTCATTTGGTGATTTTTCGAAGTTTTACCGATCTGACAACAGTCTTCATTTCCGCTTTGATAGTATTTGGGGCGAATTCAATATTTGAGGCGCCAAATTTTAATGATGGGTTTCAATTAAATTCGGTCCAAAATGAACGAATTTGAAGCCTGATGGTATTTGACACTTTGAAAATAATGAGAGCATGTTGAACTTTTTCAGAGTTTACTTTGAGCGTGTCAACCAGACTTTAATGCCCGAAGCCCACAAAAGGCTGGCTGGGTGCACACTGCCGCTTATGAATCTACTACCGCATCTAGTACGTTCTGCTGTCATACGGCTCTTTTTTGGTCCGTCTTCTCGTCTTCTCAGCAGTCTAGTTCATTTTCATATATGGGAGGGAAGTGTCTACACCGTTCATTGTGCCGAGTTTAGTGTTCTAGTTATAAGGTAATATCACCACATTCCAAAATATAAAATCTCTGCGTAAATCTTCAGAGAATCTTTAAATTTTAAAAGTTTTCCAAACCCCCGTAAGAACGTGTCCACAGTGTGAAACCAGTGCCCAATTTCCCCGTCTTCGCGATAAATGTAAACACCAAGTGCTGCTTATTTGTGCAATTTTCACCAATTACCCGTCCGGTTAATGTGAATATAATTGGTAAAGTGCAATAGTTTGCGCCAAGTGCAAGTCAGGAGTGTGGAAAATCGCAAAATCGCAAGGGCGGTGCCTCCGAAATTAATCTATTTATAAACAAGTGCGTCCACAGTGCCAGTGAGGCTCCATTTTATCACTATATTCGTTGCTCGTCGTCCCCGCCTCGGCGTCACGCACAACCCACACATAATTTGATTTTTCAGTGAAAATTCAGGTGGTTTCCGTCCGTGACGTTCTGTCGCCGAACATCTGCACCTTAAAACTCATTTCTTAATCATTAGACGAGTAAATTCAGGTCAGTGTTTTGTACCTGCCCCCGTCCCTTTACGTAAACAATCGTCCGGGTGAGTCACACAAAACATAAAATTACCCACAAATAAGAAATGCAAATAGAGTAGACCTCTGACGGAATCTCGTCTCTGACTCGAGTGTCCACGGCACGAGATTATTTAGCATTTTGATATTCGTCACCAGCCGTTTCCTCGTATTTTTGCTTCTTCCGCACTTTACTCATCATCGCCATGGTCGCAGCGGCGATTAGTGCGAGGCGTAGACTAGAGGTGCGAGGCGAGGCGCCCAGTACGGTCATCATCGGTGAACACAGCTTGGTAGCCCGCCGCCTGTGTGTCATAAAGTCGTTATCGTTTATTTACTTATCCCCGGGAAAAGTGATAAGGTGGAAGCGACCAAGGAAAGTGCGACTATAGTCGTACGTATTTTGGACAGGTTTCGGGTCGGTCAATTGGTGAATGAAGTCATCGTCGTCAATAGATCAACCGGTGGGACACTACTTCGACCTTCACGTCCAACACGAATCAAATTTCAATAGAAAATGATTTCGCTCTTGTTTCCATATGACGCCCCAATCAAATGGAAAGCGTGACTGTCGTATTGATTTTGTTGAGCATTTCAGATTCAGCTTCGCTATCAGCGCTTCTTTCTGATTTCCGTTTTATTAATGGTTTTCCTCGTTAGCGTGACGTCTTGTTGTGGGAATGGCTAATGTCTTTGGGTGTAGCATCAGATTTTATTTTAATGCATAAAAACGAAAGAATTTTTTTTTTCTGGGAAGAATTAAAGTCAGTATGTTGTACCTGGTAAAATAAACTGATACGTTTATCAGTCAAGATACCATACACCGTGTTTTTGCGCTCAAAATTTTGATCAGAAGTTACCTCTCTCTCTCTGGTTCCTGTCAACCCCTTGTGGGGCATAGAACATTAACCACGCCGACTTTCCACCTCATCCTGTTCGCCGCCATCGCCTTCAATTGACTCCACGATTTGCGTAATGACTTACCCTCGAGCTCAACTGATCTTCTCCAGGTGTTTCTAGGTCGTCCAACGCGGCGGCTTGCATTGGTTCTCTGTGGGCTCCAATCGAGGGCCTGTTTAGCAATGTTTTCTGGCCCTTTTCGAAGTGTGTGGCCTATCCATTGCCACTTTCGCCTTTTTATGGAGGTGTCTATCCTGTCTTGGCCAGTGATGAACAGGAGGTCGTCGTTAGAAATGACCTCCGGCCAGTGTATGTATAGGATGCGCCGTAGACACTGGTTCACGAAAGTTTGCAATTTAGTTGTTATCGCCCTGGTTACCTTCCAAGTTGAACAGCCATATAAAAGCACTGATTTTACATTGGTTTCGAAGATCCTGAGTTTGGTACGTCTGGAGATGTTGTTTTGCCAGAAAGGAGTCAAACTGAAAAAAGCTGCTCGAGCCTTGTTGATGCGAGACTGTACATCGGCATCCGCTCCACCATCTGCTGTAACTACGCCTCCGAGATAGCAGAAATTGTCAACTTTCTCGACTGCCTGCCCCGAAACACAAATTCCGCTCTGTCTTCCTGGATCCAAGCTCAAGTACTTAGTTTTGGCAGCATTGATTTTAAGCCCCGCATTGCCACTTTCGCGGTGCAGGGCATCCGTCATTTGAACTAGATGATCCGATATATTTGAAAGAAGACAAATATCGTCAGCGTAATCCAGGTGTTGAAGGTATTCAAACAGGTTCCATCTGATACCTTTGCTCTGGTGTTCATGAAGCGCACTGTAGAGTACGTCGTTAATGGCAATCAAAAACAATATAGGTGACAAAATGCAACCTTGTCTCAATCCGCTATGTCCCTCAAAGGGGTCTGAAAGCTTACCCTTGTGTAAGATGTGACATTGGGCTCCGCTATAGGATGATGGATATGATTTTATCTGGTATACCTCCCCTATGTAAAGCCTTCCAGATGTATTCCCGGTCAACGCTGTCAAACGCCTTCTCGAAATCGATGAACATGAGATGTAATGGGGATCTCCACTCTGCGGATTGTTCAATTCAGAGGGTGTTGATGTGGTCGCTGCATGAAAAGCCCTCGCGAACACCAGCCTGTTCATCGTTCAGTGTGCGGTCAACTGTATGCTTGATCCGGTTTAAGACTATTTTCGTCATCAGTTTGGAGACTGCGGGGAGGAGACAAATTCCACGCCAATTATTACAATCCTTCAGGTTACCTTTCTTCGGGATCTTAATAATGACGCCCTTCTTCCATTCTTTAGGGAGAGTTTCGGCTTCGGGGGAGTAGAATATCCGCAGTAGCGTTGATATCCGCCTTAAAGAGTTCCACCGGAATTACATCAATCCCCGGGGCTTTACCCGCATTAATCGATTTAATAGCCGGGATTTACCAAACTAAGCAAAACTTATCACTTATCAAAACATCTTATGGGCATTCGAAAATCGAAGAATTACATAAAGGTTAGGTTAAAGGGGCTACCGTGTTACACACAGCACACATAGACCACCATCCATCCTTTGCGATACCACCATCGACTCCATAACCCGAGTTGTACCTATTCATTGAACCAGCCTGAGCTGTTGACAAAGCGCTGGAGCCGGCTGATGCAAACATCCTTAAGGTCGTCCAGACGTAGCGGAGAAGGCGGTCACATGAGTGTTCTGAATCAAATCCCTGACTTGCAGATCTGCTTTGAGAGCATAATACATGATCACGGAAGTTTGCTTCGGCAGAAAATTTTCAGCCCTCATCCCTGATCGCACTGAATGGGAAAATGGCACACCCTGTCCAGACCCAAAATGTGGTAAGTGGTTCACCGATGGGTCTAAAACAGAACAGGGTGTTGGTGCAGGTGTCTTTGGATCCAACACCAGGATTTCGTTTGCAATGGGAATCTCGCCCAGCGTGTTTCAAGCTGAGATCCACGCCATTGAGGTCTGCGCCAGGGTAATCTTGGAAACTGGACTTCGCGGCAAGAACATTGCTATCTACTCAGACAGCTAGGCAGCCATAAGGGCGCTCTCCTCATATAGGGTCTGCTCGAAACTAGTGATGGAGTGTTATGAACTCCTCCAACTGTTGGCAACCGAAAACCAAATTTTCTTGCGTTGGGTGCCACGAGGCTGCGGATGAACTTGCTAGACAAGGATCATCCAATCGTCTTCATGGACCAGAGCCATACTGTTGCGTGGGACTGTCTTCGGCTAAATTGCGAATCAGCGACTGGTCTGCACTATTACGTCAGTAGTACTGGAATAGCCTTCTAGGGCTGCGTCAATCGAAGGAGTTGATAATGCCCTTCAAATATAAGGGTACTAGTCTAATGAGTAGGACTCATCTAAGACTTCTAGTGGGGTACTTATCGGGCCATCACCTGGTCAGGTATCACTTAAACAAGATGGGTCTGTCCAGCGAGACTGAATGTCGTCTCTGCCTGAAGGACGTGGAAACAACTAAACACATCTTGTGCGAATGTCCCGCTATCGCGCGTTACAGGATGTCATTTCTCGGACAGGCTACTATCAGCACTGCAGATCTCAGGTTAATTCCTGCTAAAGATATACTGTCCCTCATTAGGAGGGTGGATGATCTTTTAAGAGGTTATGGTCGCAATGTCTACCCGCTGGGTCAGTAGTCCGCTGTATTATTATCTATCTAAGGTCGTCCAGATCGCTAAAATAGAAAGACCCCAAGGTAATCCTTCTTCTAGCCAGGGCACGACACCCACATAGCAGATGAAAGGTACTCTCCTCCCCATCCTCATCCTCGCTGCTCCTACATAGGTCATTGTGTAGAAGCCCCATTCTCCTAGCGCCGATCTGGCTGTGCCCTGTAAACACTCTCACAAGAGTCCTTAAGTTTCGTCTATTCAACGCCAGCAGCTCTGCAGAGCGTTTAGGATCGATTCTAAGCCAAAGTTGTCTAGTAACCATACAAGTGCTACCAGAGGCGCCGACTATTGCAAACGACGATCAAGGATCAAAGAGTTAAACTTTGACATCTTTAAACAGTTTACCCTTACAAACCCAACCAAACACAAGGGGCATATTGCAATCCAATTCGGCAACATTACGGTTAACGACCCGACAAAATGCGCCAACATTTTTAAGAAACAGTTTATCAAACATCCACCTCCTGATAGACTTAAGCGCATCATTACTAGGATTTTACTCGCCGTCCGAATTAGTCTCGAAGGACAATTGCCTTCGTCGGTGTTGAGCGTGCAATTCTTTTCCAGTTGTAGGATTTCCACTCCCAAAGGTCGAGTGTGTAAATTTGCCCGGCTTGTCGCAATGTGTCAACATCTGAGAATCGTATCATGTAGTTTTCTTTCCTTATATGTGCCGCTACCGACTATTTTACTGTCGTACATTTTCGTATTGCGTTCATCGCCTCTTTTACGTGTTCGTTGAACCTGAACCAATTGTTTGGTGTGTCCTACGTACCATTTTCCGTATTCCGGGCAAGTGTCGCTTTCTCCTCTTTCTTGAGGGGATCCTTCTCACTGCAGAATATTCGTTTCAGTGTTGTATTGCAACTTGTCCTGATAGTCTGAATCTTATTGGGCTTACAACTTTGCTTCCGCCGTTTTTTTCCTGGAATTAAAAGCTTAATTGTCAAAAAGTACTTACAGATGTATTATTCAAAGTACTGTCCATCGCTAGCGACAACTTTCGCCCATCTCTCCGGAAATTTTCGAATTCCATCTTGGAAAAAGGAGGCGTCTTTCGACGCGATCCATGATTGGATCCATTTTTCCACTTCTAAACGCATCAATTGCGTTGGGTACCGATCTCCTGTAATATTTTCATTCGGTTTCAGTAGCTCGTAGTATATCACACCGAGCTGGGAGCTGGTCCCACCAAATGCAAAGCATAACCTTGGCGCTGTGAATATTCGGTTTTGCCGTCGACATTGAGGCATATCCGGGCATTCCCCATGACTTTCTGCGCTTGGGATTATCGTAACGGACCCATTTTTCGTCGCTGGTTGCGATGCGATGTAGAAATCCCTTCCGATTTTGTCAGTTGTTCGCACGCAGATAATCGCTGTTCAATATCTCTCGGTTTTAACTCGTACGAAACCCAATTTTCTTGTTTCTGAATCATGCCCATGGCCTTGAGGCGTTTCAAGATGGCTTGCTGAGTCACCTCCAGTGATTCAGCTAATTTTTCCTGCGTTTGGCACGAATCTTCATCGAGCAGTGCTTCCAATTCGTAGTCTTTGAAATTTTTTTCTCTCCCACCACTATGCTTGTCCTCGACATTAAAATCGCCACTTTTAAAACGTTGAAACCACTCACGACATGTTCTGTCACTCAGAGCAACCTCACCGTAAGTATCTAAGAGCATTCGATGAGCCTCAGTTGCAGTTTTTTTTCAAATGGAAGCAGAAGATCAAAACTTCCAAATGACGAGAACTTGGCTCAAAACAGACATTTTGAATCGCGAATCTTATTAAAAATGCGAAGAACTTTTACTAATGCGGGGATGCCGATACGTTCACAGACGCCCAAACTTTTGAACTACGTATTTTGACCAGCCCTCACCGATGCAGCCGTCTGTCAGAAAACGGCGGAAGCAAAGTTGTACACCTAATAAAACTACTTAGTCTTTTATAGGAGTACTAGTCCGACCCCAGCGTTTTCCTTCTCCTGCACACAGCTCTAAGCTCGGAAACTCTTGTATCACACAGGCTGGTTTCTTCTTTCTGTGTCCGGCGGCGTGCTCAGAGATTCTAAAATTGGAGTCTCAAGACTAGAAACCACATCCTCCTCCATTGGAGTATATGCTGGCTTACGGGCAATGTTGATGTCGTTCTTACAGTAGCGAAGGTTGACACCGAAGAAGCCGAGCCAAGTTCACATGGCACGTACGATATACGAACTTCCACCAAAAGGCAACAGTGACAGCAAACTCTCTGTATATGATTGTGCTCTTTTAATTCAATCATCGTACATGTAAAGCTCGCCCACCCCTGGTGATTTTGGGGTAAAAATCGATCGTATATCTTACGTGCCATTTGAAACCGATCTTACACTAACTATCGGTAAAACTTATGTTTTCGTCTTTTTTTTCAGATCGACTTGCAATTCGTAAAAATGGGGCGAACACGATTATTGCTTCTACTATTCGGCTTATTTTGCATAAGCAGTTCATACGCACAAATTACCGAACGACTTTCCCTTCTACAAAATCCGTGCGTGACAAAGACAACATGTCGTGATTGCATACAGACGCCGAGCTGTGCATGGTGCATGGATCCAAATTTTGGTGATAAGCCGCGATGCTTTAATCCATCCTACTATGCAAGCACTTGTCCCGAAGCCTTCACCTGGAATCCAAACAATGAGCAACGAATTACTGCCAATCAACTATTGAGCAGGGCAGGAGCTATGTCAGCTAGTGGTGGTCATTGGCAATCGGGTTCATCCTACGAGTACAGTGCATCGGGTAGCAGTAGTTACAGTTCGTCGTCCAGTGCATCGCGTGGAAGTGCAGCATCTGGTGCGGCGGCGGGTGCAGCATCGGCAAGTGGTAGTCAGAGTATCGTACAAATTCAACCGCAACGAGTGGGTCTTAAACTTAGGATAAGTAAGTGAAACGTAGAATTTGTCAATAACCTTATCATCGTTAACATTGTATATTTGTGTTCATTTCAGACGAAAAACACCGACTGACAATGAAATATTCTCAAGCTCAGGATTACCCAGTTGATTTATACTATCTTATGGACTTGTCTAAATCTATGGAGGACGACAAAGAGAAATTATCGAAACTTGGCGATTTATTATCCGATACTATGCGAAACATTACATCGAACTTTCGACTTGGATTTGGCTCGTTTGTCGACAAAGTTCTCATGCCATATGTTTCAACGGTCCCTAAGAAGTAAGTTTCGGGCTTTTTTTTTACCAAACAATTTTTTTGGTAGCCCGGTCATTTTCGAATACGCCGTATTTGAGTTTTTGAGAATTTTTGGATTTTTTTCGAGAGTACGTTGAAATACAATCACAACATACATTTATTTTAGCGTTCGTGAATTAGGAAGATTTCTATTTGGCTAGGCGGTGATCGATTTGTTTGTGTCTATGCTAGAATATTTAGACTTGGGGCTGCTGCTTTTTCAGCAAAGATGCGTCTCTGTTAATTTGACAAATACTCGACTATTATCGTATCAACAAATTTGGTTGTTGTTGTTGTGGTAGCGATGCTTCAAATACTGCAGTTCTTCTTGCATCGAAGAGGTTTGGCAGCTCTTGGCTGTTGAAAAACGAGTCGTCCCGGTACGAAGAACCGGCTGCCACAGGAACGCAACAACAACAAACAAATTGGGTCGATTGGTGTGCTTCACAACTGATAATTAGGTAAGAAATGAGCGACAAAATATACGATTGGACCAATAGCAAGACGTATATCAGCGCACATTTTTTATCTAATTGTCTTTTTAATAAATAAAAATAACTGGCGCAACAGTACAAGCTCCGCGCCTAAGGGATCACAACCCTCAGTATCGCACAAAGATTAACACTCGCTCCGCTCGCTCTGGGTACAAAAGTCTCTTGTGTGGGCTCCGCGTTTAAAGGATCACAACCCTCAGTATCGCCGAAACATGAACGCTCGCATTGGACTGGATTATTTCGGATGGCCACTTTCGCCATGCCTAATTTCGGTGCCCCATAAATGGGTATCATTTAACAGCTGAGTGGGCAGTCCGATAAGTAATGCGGGAATTTCATTGCTGGCAGAAGCAAAGCAGCCGCAGCATCGTCTGTACCTTGGCTAAGTGCGCTTTCTCACACTTTCCTCGCACCTTGGGAATTTTCGTACAGAGTTTAAGCTTTTTATTCAGAAAATTTGCAGGTGCGAGCTAGGTGTATGAAAGTACACTTAGCCAAGATACAGACGATGCTGTTGCTGCTGCTGCCGCTGCTTTGCTTCTGCCAGCAATGAAATTTCCACATAAGTCCCCTTTTTTAACGAATCGAACCGAGGCCCTGTGCATAGAACACGAACATGCTAACCGCTGTGCCATCCGGACTACTAATTGTTTATTCAAAGACACAACAATTATCCCAATTGGTGATATGAAAACAGCCGAGTATTTGTCAAGTTGATAGAGTTGCATTTTTGCTCTTCAAATCGTATCGTATGAAAATACAAAGATTCAATCCGCTTGAATGAAAACACGCGAACGTGATACGCGACCTCGATCCAATATGCGGGCGCCCTTACCGGTAGATGTCATCTCAAACGGAAATGGCCGGCAGCTGTGGCACATAGAGCGAGCGAAACGTTCTAGTGCGGCATACTGAAGGTAGTAGCTCGTTAAGCGCCAGAGCTACTCCGCACTATAATTATTCATCGTAAATCTGCCAAGTGTTCACAATAGTTTCTTGTGGGTCGCTCGATCTGCTTTGCTTGCATTGCTTGTTCCATCGCTTGAAAGCAATTCTTCAAGCGGCGGAACAAGCAATGTAAGCCCTCATTATATCGCCTTAGGCTCGACACACTATAATTATTCATCGTAAATCTGCCAAGTGTTCACAATAGTCTCTTGTGGGTCGCTCGATCTGCTTCGCTTGCATTGCTTGTTCCATCGCTTGAAAGCAGTTCTTCAAGCGGCGGAACAAGCAATGTAAGCCCTCATTATATCGCCTTAGGCTCGACACACACGTGGAATCACGCCACCACCACCACCGAACCACGTCAATTGTTTTTGCACGTGCTAAGGAGTTTATGTGATTGTATGGTGGTAGCGAAAACCATTTGGTTTGATCGTCTTTGGCACGTTACTGCGGCAGCCAATTCTCCGTACCGGAACGACCCGTTTTTCGACGGCCAAAAGCTGTCAACCCCCCTCGATGCAAGAAGAACTGCAGTATTTGAAGCATCGCTACCACAACAACATCGTCTTTGGCACGCGTTCCTACGGCAGCCGGTTCGTTGCACCGGAGTGACCCGTGTTACAACGGCCAAGAGCTGCCAAACTCCTTTAATGGCAGAAAGAAAGTGTGTTTATTGTCTCTGACGACCATTGGAACGCTCACCTCGCTCGCTCTGTGTGCAACAGCGTTCAGCCGTCCAAGGAGAGTGCGAAATATCCTCAATTTCAGTCGCACATGGTGAAATGACACCTAAGGCCCAAATCATTGCTTTTTTTGGTTCGTGTCTACGTTCCCAACAATAACGACGCCGCCGGCCAAATATAAATGTTCCGTGAATTTTTATGTATTTTTGTTATTTGTTATATTTTTCTTGATTTTGTTTTTTTTCGTCGTTGATAAACTTATAGGTTAGAACATCCTTGTGAAGGCTGCGAAGCCCCGTACGGTTTCCGAAATCATATGCCACTCAATACAAACACAAAATCGTTTTCCGTAAGATTATTTTTTTTTGTTCTCTCTGAATCAAAATGGATACATGCTAGTTAAAAATGATATCAGTTCAATTTGAAATGTAATCGCTATTGGAGAAATTGGCAATGGCTTGTTGGCTCTATTGTACTGGTTGTTAATGTTGTTTTTTTTGTATCATATACATATATTCTATTTATTTCATATTATTGTATGTGATGCCTGCTACTGTATATTCTTCACTTTTCTATTTTTCGTATTTTATATAAAATATATTGTACGTAGCTACTGGCAAACATTTATTTATTCATCAATTTGGAATTATTTTCATAATTAGTTAATACTCGTATGTCTGTCGGGAATGCATATATGATTTCTTTATTTTAATGGAATGCTTCATTCATGCATCGTTCTTGTTATGTATCGTCTCTAAAGTTTCTCGTTCATAGAAAATTGTCTACGTTTGGTAATTTTATTGTATTGGTGTTGAATCGGGTATTCGGTATGAACGCGACAGGTCACCATATTTTGTGTTTTCCTTATCATCAAAACATTAGGCTTTGTTTGTTCTCGGTAAATTTTGTAAACGATAATTTACATGTATCATATGACTATTTGACATTAAACAAAATTTTTTCATGTCATAGCTTGCGCGAGCCTTGTACGGGCTGTGCTGCACCTTATGGCTTCCACAATGTCATGGCTTTAAGCGACAATACTCGTCAATTTTCTGTAAGTTTAACAATTTATGAAATGAGAGATTGATTTTCTTATTTCACTGGTTTTGAGCGCGTGATGTGTGCAACTTTAAAAATATTAATTTATTTGATTATGATTTATGGCACTTACCTGAAAAAATTGCAAAGAAAATAATCACTCAAAATCTTTCCATATTTACTTTGCACTAAATGAAACCTGAAACCTTCCGCTATATTGACACTCCTCTGTAAATATGTTGCGAATTGATCAAAAGTGTACATAGCTAACCTAGGAAAAATAAGACTCCGATTCCCCTGAACTTAATCGTGATTAAAAAAAATAATTATTAAAAATGTAACAACATTGTGTTCTCCCCACATTTTTTAACAAATATCTTTTTACACATACAGACAAATTCTTCTTCTGTAAACTGCGTTTAGGGTGCACAAACTCGAAACTAAGACAGTAGTTAATATGAGGAACACACAAACAAGGTTGCGGAAATGCAGCTGCTACTTAGCTTATTTACTAACTTACTAATCAGTTGTCGTAAACTCTGCGGGATTTAGATTCTGACAGCCGTAGCTTCCAATCTTTTTGGTCTTGGCATCGCGTCCTCCAGTTTCGGAAGCCGAGCAGTTTACCACTGTTTTATATATGCACAGCACTACGGTGGGTTTGGATGCCATTACATCTAAAATAGTATTGGCAACGGTCTCAATCAAACCCGCCTTTGTCACAGAACCATTTTGGTAGCGCATTGACTTAGGCATTCGATACTGTCAACAACTCCAAATGTCTGTCTGACATCAATAATACGTCGCTTCCGGTACAAATAGTGAAATGGATCGAAAATTATCTGCTGTCGGCAGTCGTATACTGAATTCAGAGACGACAAATCTAAACTTAGGAGGATTAAACAGGGTGTCCCTCGGAGTGGAGTCCTGTCACTCACCTTATTTAATCTTTACCTCTCAGGTCTCCCCGCGCCACCTGACGGAATTCAGATCATCAATTATGCCGACGACTGTTCTACCCTAGCGACAGGAAATAATATCACTCAAATGTGCGAATGGATAAACAGCTAACTCTTCTCTCTTCGTCAGCAAGAACCTGAAGTTGTCAGCCTCGTCAAGTCAACCGCAACTCTATTCACCACCTGAACCAAAGAAGTGAAGATGCAACTGGACATCATAGTACACTGTAACGGACGGTTTGGTGGGCATCTGAAGATGACCGTGGGGAAGGAGCCTAAGGCAGCATAATGACGGTGAAGGTCGGGCCGTGCCATCTGGCGAACAAAAAGGCCCCTCAACGAGCTAAGCAGCGGCCTATGCTCGCTGTAGCTTAGTTCGGGAGACGTGAGCAGGGTTTTCGCCGCTCGTTACCCCTGTCCTTTACGTATTAACAATAATTCATAGGTCTGGGGAAGACAACAAAAACAGGGGAGATGAAAATAAAATGAGGCGGTAAAGATGATCGCGCTCGGTGGCCGTGGTCGTTTAGTCACTGCTCTACGATACCAATCCAGAGTTCGGAGTTCAAATCTCGGCGCGATGCAAAACTGCCTGTGGGCACTAATAGAACTCTCACAGTGCCCCGAGCTTGTTAGTATTAAGACGGCGCGGATAGAAGGTGCTTACTAGCGACTGCACTTCCGAAAAGTAGATATGCTATCGAAACGTCATAGAAATAGAAAAGCTAGAGATATTGACGCGCCCATGCCCCTGGAGGGGTCAACGCAATTAACAACACTCGCATCGAGGTCCGGGTGTAATGGGCCCCTTGGCCTCTGGTTTCGTACCACCGACAGTCATTACTCATCAGGTGCTGCCATCGACCTGCCGGTGGAAGCAGCACAACCAGATCAGAATAGGTGTATTCGATTCGCCCGGATCTCGTTGGATCTTCATACAAATTTTACAAATATGACCAACTAATACCCTTTCCCATGGCAGCCGGTTCTACGCACTGGAGCGATCCGTGCATCAGTAACGGCCAAGGGCTACCAATTTCTTTCAACGCCAGCAGGCGTTGGTACAACAACAACAATCAACTACCCACCCACCACAAACCATCTAAAAATCCTCGGTGTTACTCTTGATAGCATGGCTACTTCCTCAGCCCATGCATCAACAGTTTGTGACAAAATGAGAGGCAGAAATAAAGTTCTTGAAGTTTTGTCAATAAATTCCTGGGGTAAAGACAAGGAAACTGCAAGTCATCTACAAAGTGTGTCTAATTATGCGGCCCCTGTGTGGACACAGAACATGAGTGACACAAATTGAAAAAACAATCAGTCTTGTCAGAATACTGCCCTTCGCACCATCACAGGCTGTCTCCTGATGTTACACTAAGATCATCTCCACCAGGAAACAAAGACTCTCAAGGACAACACTCGCTCAACTTTGTTCAGGCTAGTGCTCACGCCTCAACTCGTACTTGTCTCGAATCGACCACAGCATCTTGAATACCTTCCCGGCATGCGATGGTATTCACGACGTTGAGTACATCATCAATTGCCCCAGCAGCACCGACGCACCTTACATCTGAAACGTTATGGGACAACCCCATCGAAGCGGCTGCGTTCCTTCAACTTTCTTCTGAGGAAACAGACACGAACACGCAAATTTTATGCTACACACACACACACACACACATACTTAAATTCTATTTTGCTGCAACTCCTCTACAGAGTCCGCCCAGCACTTGTTTGGTCTACCATATGCCCGTCCATCACTCATGTCAACCTTGAATGCTTTTCTTGTTACTCAGTGTTCGTCCATTCGCTTTGCGTACCCAGCGCACTGCAGTTTCCGTAGCTTAGCGAATTTGAATACCTCTGGTTGGTCGTATATTTCCTACAGCTCACTGTTGTCCCCTTTTGGCCATTGGTCACCATCGCGAATCGCTTCAATGATTCTTCGTAGGATTCTCCGTTCGAAGGTGTCCTATCATCTTCTCCGTTGACTGGGTGAGAGTCCATGTTTCGCATCTGTGGCATAATAAATAAATAAATAACTGGCGCAACAGTCCAATTAGAACCACGGCCTCGAGATGAGTTAGCATCATCTCATTTTCTAGATCGTGACGGTTTTGTGCAGAGGTATGTGATCAGCAACACGCTCAACCGAGTTATTTACCCCATAATGGGTACTCATTTAACAGCTGAGTGGGCTCATAGTCCGGCACGTAAATCCCCGGAATCGAACCGGGGCCCAGTGCGTTGAAGGCGAACGTGCTAACCGTTGCGCCATACTGACTACTGTGGCATAATACTGTGCTGATTATTGTTTTGTAAATTTGGAGCTTTGCCTTCCTGCGAGTGCGTATGTAACCACTTCTTAATAGCTTCGATTTGCGATTTTGATGCGACGCCTGATCTCGTGAGTGTTATTGGAGATAACTCTCATAGGTAGATAAAGTCGTTTACTCTTTCGGAAATTTGATCGCGATGTGCGGTCTTTCTGTACATCAGGGTTGTGCCAGCACTTTTATTTTTGCCTTGCTGATGTGTAGCTGCTTGGTCGCGAGTTTATAACGTTTCCTTCGCTGCCCTAAATGAAGTTGACGAGATGCTGCTGTAGTGTGTGTATCTCACTATTTAGATTTGTGCGTCGGGAGCGTTTCCGTCACGAGGGGAGTCCGAAATCATCTCAATTTAAAACCCACTACCGACCAAAGACGCGAATCGCTATGCGTCGCCCGTTAAACTAGGAATGTGCCAATTGATCTTTTTAATCTTAGTCTTGCCAGCAAGACCAGCAATAGACTGGGAATAGCGATCGCATTGTGGCGACGGAAATCGCTACAAGATCGCCAGGAGCCATCCTTTTTGGGTACCAAGTGAAGAGAACTCTTGACGACAGTATTCCATTTTTTGTTTGTAAATATTCGAACTTTAATTTCGCTGCTGCTAATTTCTCAGGTGTCCTTCAGGTGGGTAAAGCCCGACATCGGGTTGTAGCGCCACGATAATGGGAATTTCTCAGGTGATGGACGTCGTGCATTCTCAGCGACGGTTGGTCCAGTTGTTATGACGACGCTCTGACCCTGCGTATCTGCAGAATTCAAATTCGTCACTAACTTAAATCACTTAACCAAACTGGGTTGAGCGTTAGCGCGGCGATGGCTGCCACTGTCGAGATATTACTGGATCCATGCAATCTCTTCGATATAGCGCCAGTTGACTGACGGGACAATTAGGCAATG
Organism: Chloromyia formosa; assembly: GCA_964017055.1. Classification (NCBI taxonomy): domain Eukaryota; kingdom Metazoa; phylum Arthropoda; class Insecta; order Diptera; family Stratiomyidae; genus Chloromyia; species Chloromyia formosa. Next base: position 28,202,113 of record OZ024813.1, on the reverse strand, counting down.
ATTGCGAATGTCGGTCATCAATTTACTCATTTGCCCTAACCCCTAGCGGGGCATACCGCATCAACTATTCTATGTGGCGTAGCTGACGTTTCGTTGGCATAAACCAGTTTCGGACGATGCACGTTGCTAGCATGCACCTCCTGCTTGTGGTTTATTATTACACCCCGCACTACAGAGGGAATCAATTTCGAGTTGTGCAAAAAAGTCTGCACGCATGATAGATTGACAGGCTTTGATGTTGTTGAAGCTGTTGACCATAGATGCTGACCCCCGAGCCGATGGCTTAAAATACCTAGTACCACGTTTGCGGGGTAGAACCAAAATATCGGCGCCGGTGTCGATGAGGCGCGGCAAACTTGCGGCTGTATCTCGAATGTGAAGGCGACCTTGTTGCTGGACGATGTAAACTGGTGTCAGCCCACTCACACGGTGGGCTTTAGTTACAGGCACGCTTTCAAAATTTGGTATGGAAGAAGAACTTGTTAGGCGTTGATTAGTGCTGACTCTCTCCAGCTCCGTTCAAAGAGTGGACAACTCTCTTTGGATTACATCCAGTTGTGAAAATGAGCTAGTGGGCTCAACGACAGATACACAGGGAGGATCTCGTATTTCGATAACTTCAGCAAGACTTGTCAACTCTTTAGCCTCCGATGTACTCAAAATCGGCTGAATATTTGCTGAAGGCGATCCAATAATATCATATTTCGCTCTCCCAGTACTAACATATTTAATTCGAAGAAAACAGGCTCTACATCATTATAAGCAATTTTCGCGTGAAATCAATTACTTTGCACTTTATTTCGCTTAAAAACCGGTCTTTTGAGAAGGAAGGGAAGTTCAAGTGTCGTGTAGAGCGCCGCGGATACGTGCTGTGTGCAAGTTTATACTGTCATTTTTTCGTGGAAGAGATATGTGCATCATTTTCGCATGAAAAGGTTATTACCAGTTTTATATACGAAGTCTAATCAAAGTATAACGGAACTTTGGCAACACTGCAACTGTCACACCTCCGTGTAACTGACTGTTCATAGATTGTTCATATAGTAGAGTTTTTTCCCCATGACATGATCACAATAGTGATCACATTAAGGAGCAGGATATCAATCGGTTTAAAAAAATGCTGAAAATTTGACAATATCCACAAATCAATTCATTAAATTGAATTATTCTACATAATACATACAAAAAAGCACGATTCGGTGATTTTGCATGCATTGCTTTTACTAACCAATTTTTAAGTATTGTAGAAATATATCGCGCCATAGAAACTTCGTGTGTGTATGTGTATGTGTAGTGGTTATGGAATGTGTGCATGCGTACAAAAAATTGTTTGCTTTTAGAATCATAGATAAAACAAGCTTTTAATGGCGTGAAAGGTGTTGGTAGTGATTAAAACAAAAATTTCAATAAAATATTGTCAATAAATAAAAACAAAAAAACAATCACAACCATTAGGATGAGGTGAGGCGAGCTGCTGTCTCCGGTAACTTGGACGCTCCTGAAGGTGGATTTGATGCTATTATGCAAGCCATTGTTTGCCGTAATCAAATTGGTTGGAGAGAACAAGCACGCAGACTTTTGGTCTTCTCAACTGATGCTGGTTTTCACTATGCTGGTGATGGAAAGGTATATACCCAAGAATTAGACAGAAAAAAACCTAGGAATCTCTTAGAATTTCCTCAAATTTTTAGAAATTACTAAATATTTGTCTTTTTTTTATTTTATATTAATAATTTAATTCAATTTTCTTAAGCTTGGCGGTGTTATAACTCCTAATGATGGAATGTGTCATCTCGACCAGCGTGGCATGTATACGTACTCTAGTGTGCAAGATTATCCAAGCATTTCGCAAATTAATATGAAAGTAAAACAGAATTCCATTAACGTTATTTTTGCCGTGACTTCAACGCAAATTGGTGTTTACGAAAAACTCGCCCAACATGTTGAGGGATCATCGAGTGCGCTCCTATCGAACGATTCATCCAACGTAGTCGACCTGGTTAGAGAAGAATACAGTGTGAGTATAATAGCAAATAAATGGTTAAATGCCTTTTCTGTGACACTTGAATTTTTCTTTTCTTCTTTTGTTACAGAAAATTTCGTCATCGGTTGAAATGAAAGACAATGCTACAAGTGCCATTAAAATTACATATCGTTCAGCATGTAAAAGTGGCGGAGAGCAGAATATAACCAACAAATGCGATGGATTGAGAGTTGGCGATATTGTTAACTTCACGGCGGAAATTACTGTTACACAATGTCCTCAAAATCCCCAAGATTGGTTCCAGACATTCCAAATTTATCCGGTCGGCTTGAATGAGAGTTTAATTGTTGATCTGGAAATGTTGTGCAGTTGCCCGTGCGAACGGAAAGGTCATCAACTCTACGAAGAACACTCGGAGAAATGTTCAAGATTTGGAACATACAAGTGTGGCGTTTGTGAATGTGATGAAACACATTTTGGTCGCAACTGTGAATGCTCGTAAGTTTTTTTTTCTATATACAACTATATTGGCCGGGTTGCTGAAGGCAAGTCTTATTCCGAGTACTGATTCAGTGAGTGGCAGAGATGTAGAATGTTGTGTATCCATAAGTGTGTGTGAGAGAGTCGCGGTATCTGAACCCGAAGCATCTACATATGAATCCCGAAAACAGAATGACAACCGGCTTAATTTCGTTATCGCGGTCTCATACTAATTGTGCAGAGAAAGGGAGATTATAAATAGGTCGGGGTCTCTCAAATCTCTCTTCATCTTAGTGTCACCATACACTGTCGAATTCGAACACGAACCTAATACAAGTGAACCGGGTTTTCTTCACACCTATATGGATTGTATGTGTGTGTGTCAGAGGACATTTGTACCAGGTTCGTGCTCGAGTTCGACAGTGTATGGTGACACTTATGTAGAGATGATTGTTTAGAGATCATAATTTGGAGAAACGAAACATTCATTTTTTGCGGTCAATTTCCCCTTGAATGGCCAAATTACATGCAGACGGATGGACGCGACGGACGGACGGCAATATTCAATTGATCAATTTCTGATAAATTATTCTCATTCGCATTTAGTTCAGCATACTCGACGTTTGAGCTTTTTCGCAAATTATCAAATTATGCAAATTCCATATGGATGTCCCCTGAGAAGCTTGTGGCTATTATTAAGGCAACCTATGACGGCCCGAAATGTCGCGTTTTGCATAAAGGTAAGCTTTCGGGGGACTTTGAGATTCGCAGTGGAGTTCGGCAGGGGTGCATCCTCTCACCGATCCTATTCCTCATAGTGATCGGCGACGTGTTGCATGCAGCCCTATCCGGACTCGACAGAGGAATTCAATGGACTTTGACATCTTATCTACAACATCTTGACTACGCTGACGACATATGCCTACTCTCCCACAAAATCATGGATTTGTCCGCAATGGCGTTAGATCTCGAGAGGCAGGCAAGCAAGGTTGGGCTAAAGATTAATACCAACAAGACCAAGGTTCTTAGCCCGCCGTTGCGAAAAAGAAATCTGACACCTATTGCCATCAATATTAATGGGCAGCCTGTGGAGAAGGTGGACAACTTCGTCTACCTAGGTAGCATTGTTGCCGAAAATGGTGGTACGGAGCAGGACATCGCTCGTCGTATCAACTAGACTAAACGCGCATACGGCATGCTGTCCAAAATCTGGCAGAGCAGTTATCTCAGCATCAAGACCAAGCTGGGCCTGTTTCGCTCCCTGGTACTATCAGTGCTTTTGTATGGGAGCAGTACATGGAAAGTTTCCGTAGGAGTTACCAGAAAACTGCAAATTTTCGTCAACTCATGTCTTCGTCGAATTTTAAGAATTTTCTGGCCCGAAACAATATCAAATGAAGAACTAAGTCGGCGTATGGGTCAGATGCCAATCGACGAATTGATACGCAGGCGAAAATGGCAGTGGATAGGCCACATATTGCGGAAGAGTGATAACTGCATTGCTTTGCATGCCATGAAATGGAACCCCAATTCCAACCAAGGCCGACCAAGAGGGGGTCCTCGAATCACATGGGGTCGATCTGTGGCAAAGGAGTGTCAGGCACTGGGTAAGTCTTTTGGGGAGTTGCGTCCCATTGTCCAGAACAGAGTACGATGGCGCGCAGGAGTAGTTGACGCGCTATGCCCCACTAGGGGTTAAGGCAAAGTAGTAGTAGTAGTAGTATATGGATGTCTCCCTTGTCAAATGTTTACAAAGGAAAGCAGTCGACTAGTGCGTATAAGCAAATTTTTTCAAATTTAACTGCTTATCCTAAATAGTCGACGCATACGATGTGTGCCTTGTTTATAAAGCCGCGTTTCTATGGAGCGACAAAAGTCCGTCCACAAAAATCGAATGGGAGATAAACCGGTGGTTGTTCACACGTGTCAACAAAAGTCTTTCATCTAATCCACGAACCGACACAACAGAAACACAGCTACAAACACACACATACACGTTTGAGACCGACGAATACACGCGCGACGCAGCGCCCCGAAAATTTAAAGACAAAACACTCATAAAACATATCACTTCAGATAAAAACAATCGCAACACGATTTTACTTTATTCTATTCACTTTTGTTGACACTTGGGCGCCGCCATATCCGAAATCAAAACTATCCATCGAACACGAATTGTATTGACCGGGACAATACTTTGTCGTTCGACTGAAGTGTCTTTCAACACTGTTGAAAGTGCTGTTCCCACGAAGCGTTTCGTGAGCTTTTTGTGTCCCGAGTTGTGTCTTTCAACAAAAATCGCTCCATGAGAACGCGGCTGTATGGATATATTCGACGATGATCTCCGAAGATCTGTTTCCCCATAAGCGACAATAAATTTCTCATCAATCGTCATTTTGTTGGTGGTAAATGCAAGCTAAAACTCGGAAATGTTCGCTTTAGACCAACCACAGAGTGAAAGTTGGTGCTGGTGCTTGTGCTGGTGTTTTGATTGTGAATACTCAGCAAAGAGAAATGTTCAAATGCAACGTGCTCATGGAGCTTTCCCTGCCCATGCTGCTCAAGATCACATTCGTAATTATCCGGTGTATTCGTTTCATTTTTCTGTGTGTTATGAATGGATATTATATAGAAAATCACCGGACAATTACGAATGCAATCTTGAGCTTAAGCAATAGCATGGACAGGGAAAGCTCCATGAGCACCTTTCACGTGAACGTTTGTTTCTCTTCGCTGAGTGTTCACAATCAAAATACCAGTGCAAGCACCAGCACCAGCTTTCACTCTGTGGTCGCCCTTATGAAACAATGCCGCACGAACGTCGTAATGTCTCCTGTCTACAGACACAGCGAGCTTTTGAAAAAAATATGTTTGGTTAGCGATTAAAGGGGGGACACTTGATTGCCGTTGAATCTCAAATTCAAAACAAATTAGTTCGATTGAAATCATGTATGTCTGCCCCTGATCCCGTGATGCAATTACATCTGTTCGTCCGTTGCGTCCATCCGTCTGCATGTAATTTGGCCTTAAAGATCGACATGATTCGGAGTCAGATACCGCGACTCTCTCTTTCACTCACGTATGCACTGCATTTTACATCTCTGTCACTAAATCCGTACCAGAATCCTTCTTTTATTTGCACGAACGCAACCATTATAATGCTTTATTTAATCCGTTTTGTTTTCATATTGTTATCTAGATCTGACATTGGACCTGGAGACAATCGGGATATTGGTTGTCGTGCTGACAACACCACCGACGTGGATTGTAGCGGGCGTGGTAATTGTATTTGCGGCGTTTGCGAATGCGAAAAAAGACCAAATCCTGAAGAAGCTATAACCGGAAAATTCTGTGAATGTGATAACTTCTCATGCGATCGACATAATCAACTGTTGTGTTCTGGACCGGATCATGGACGATGCGTTTGTGGTGAATGTGTGTGTAACGATGGCTGGACTGGATCAGCTTGTGATTGCCGGGCATCGAATGAGACTTGTCTTCCGCCAGGTGGTGGTGAAATCTGTTCCGGACATGGTGTATGCGAGTGCGGTGTATGCAAGTAAGTAACGGTTTAATTTATGCCACATACCACAGTTTCGGCCACGAGCCACTCAGGGTTGCTAAATGAGCGCGAGAGTTGTCTGTTTCACGGCGAACAACCTGCACAAGGTGGCCGATGTTCCTTTGGTATAGTACAGGTTCGCCTGAAGCACCTTGGGAGCGGAGCGAGTTAGACCGGCCATGAACATTAACCTGGCAGGATCTATTGCCCCCGTCGCACACCCGAGTATGCTTTTGTTTACGAAAGCCCTTGTTAACTGCTGTTGATGGCGCTGCCGTAGTTGTTGTTGAAAAAGTAGCAGTACCCGAGCTAGTGCCAGCTCGAGGATCGAGCCATATGTTGAGAGCACCAGGGGGTGTCTTGTTCTTGGACAGAGTTGGAAAATCGATCGCGGTGTAGAAGAGAGTGCCACCTGCATAGGTTTGATTTTTGTATAATAGGAGAGCGTATCTCCACTTCACTCGGCCCGGCTACTGAGACGGTAGTAGATCCCCCGTCAGCCTGCAGTCCTCCCTGAACCGTGGGTGGTCCTCGGTTCAGCGTGGGGTGCACACTGGTTCATTTTACCCATATTTGGAGTGGTATGAGTGAAGCGGTAGTCTGCAACGCTTTTCCGCATCACCAGTTGCTTCATAGAAAAATCTTCCAGAGCAAGAACTAGGTGCAGTGTTTCACTATTTGTCTTCCGATTTAAAATTTTGAGTTCAAATGTTCAAAATTCTTAAGAACCTTATGCTGTTACAGAGTTGGGGCAAACTAGTAGTAGCCATCCTGTCCGGGGATCGCAAGACTCGAAGTCAGGCCTTTGCTCCAGTGTAGTCCAGTCTCTAGAAGTGTTCCAGAAATCAGGACTTTGCTCCAGTGTAGTATGGGTGATGGCCTCTCAAAGTGAGGCCATTTGCTCTGAAGTCAGAGAGCCGAGCCGGTATGTTGAGCAGAAGCCAAGTTTGATACAAACTGCCACTTGGATGTTCGTTGTCTTTAGAAGGCTCTACTAGCGTCTCAACTTTTTTGCGAACGTTGATAGCTTGGTTGCTCCTCTTTTCACCGTCGATAATGGCGTTGCATTCAATAGAGCTGCTTCCCTATAGACACCATCAGCCTTAGTCCTGTTGTATTTCCATCAAAGACAAACACATCATTAACTTTGCCTTTGTTGCTTACGATCGTAGACCCGGATGTCTCTCATTGTGCTGTGCGTCATCGAGATCAGAAATCAAATCCGCAAGTTCGCTATCGTCAGGTCACGAGAAGTCCAAAGACGGTACGGAAGGACTGCGTCCCGACTGTCCAGCGGGAGTTTTTACCGCAGCCTCTGTGCTAACAATCAGTTGTTGTTGTTGTAGCGATGGTCAGAGTTGCAGTGTGTGTGTGTGTGTGTGTTATATGTTTAATTCCGTTTCAGGCTCCTCGGTGTCAAGACAGGAATGTAGTTGCTTCGATGGGGTTTTCCCACAACAACCTAGGGGTAAGCTGTGTTGGTGCAGCTCGGCACGTGAGGTTACGTTCAGTGCTGGCGCGGTGTAGAAGGATTGAGAGCAGTTGCGCCGAGATGTATCGCTCGCAATTTTCATAAAAAACGGAGTTGGACATACGAGTATAGTACACATACACACTTCCTTCAGACATCGAAGGGGGTTTGGCAGCTCTTGGCCGTTCTGATGAACGGGTCGGTCCGGTGCGTAGAACGTTGATGCATTTAGAGCTACATCTCGCTCTTTATATTCTGTTTGTCTTATATAGTACAAGTTCACACTTGTGTGCTCAGAATTCGAATGACAATGTTATGGTACACTATCTGCCTATGAATCACTGCCGAAGATACGACACACGATGTATGATATCATCGCGAACCACTGCGAACGAGTGTTGATACACGGGTCACTGACCGGCCTCACTATGAGGCAACAACACTGCACTTAGACTCACTGTCTGCATGTCCGTACTGTCTAAAGCACAAATCCAATCAGATCAGTTGATCACCATCAAATATGTGTCCGCTTTAGGCAGTACGGACATAGCGTGTTGTATCATGAAGTGCAAACATGTGGGTGTGATTTTGTGTAAATGATTTTGGGGAATAAGTCATGTGAAATGCCCTCCTAAAATTTGGTGGACCTGCAATTTTTCGGGCAGACTAGGAGCAAATTTATACTCATGACGTGGGACGAAAAAGAATTTGATTAGACAGTTTCGGTTTTAGTCCCGGCTTAAGCAGCTTGACAACGCGTCATGCATTTTTTGCTTTGAAGAGAGAGAATCAGAGGAAATGAAAAAGAGCGAGAGAAACGAAGTAATTCGGCACAAGTGAGGAAGTAGGAAGGGGGATGGAAATTTGACATCTCTTGTTCTTCTATATGGACCGGGCGGGTGTTCCGCGGCAGAGAGACAGACTGGAATGTTATTGTTCCAATAGGAGAAGTAGGAGAGGGGATGACATCTCATGTGCTTCCTGTGCTTTTATATAGACTGCGCGGGTGTTGCGCAGTGGAGGGCGTGTGTCTCTCTGTTTACTTTTTATGACTGGAATTGCTTCAAATAGTTAAGTGTTGAGTATATGCGGATTGCTCCTCCATAGATTATCTATGATTTTTTCCTACTTTCGAAAATCTGTCGTTTGAGGCTTAATGCCTGCTACAGACGATGGCCCAACCCTGGCCATTCGGGGTCATCGCCATTGTATGGACGTGTGGATGGCGTTCAGTGGCCAGTGCCGCGTAACTGTTATTTCTGTCAACAGCGATGGGCCATCGGATCGGATGGCCACAAATGGCTGCGAGAGCCATTTTCCTTTATTCGATGGCCCATCGCGTATGCAGCTTTGAATAGCTGATTTAAGTTGACAGGCCACTACATAATTATCGCAATGCTACTACCACCGACCTTCTGTCGTATGCGATCCGTTTGATTATAGTTGCCGTGACGCACAAAGCGACAGCTTTCAATGGCCCACTATACGCAATTTCCTGATGGCGGCCATCAAAGTCACCGTCGCGATGGGCCATTGTCCGTAGCAGGCAAGAAAGCTCTTTCAATTGTATCGTCATCATTTCCTTCGCTTATACAAAAATCTTAGCCTATTTGAATTAATTATATTTTTTTTGTTCTTTAGGTGCGAAGTAACCGAAGAAGGACGATATTCCGGCAAATATTGTGACAAATGCCCTACATGTTCGGGACGCTGTCAAGAATTGAAAGATTGCGTCCAATGTCAAATGTATAAGACTGGTCCACTCGCTGAAGGCAATTTGTGTGCTGAGAATTGTACAAACGTGGTAACGATCGGTGTAGACACCGTCACCGTGGACGAAGAAAAGAACGAATATTTGTGTACATTCTACGATGAAGACGATTGTCGTTTCCAATTCGCGTACACGGACAAAGAGGACGAGAAGAGCGAAGTGAAAGCCCAAGAGGAGCGTGAATGTCCGCCAAAGGTGTTTATGTTGGGAATTGTCCTGGGTGTGATTGCCGCCATTGTACTAATTGGTTTGGCACTGCTTCTGTTGTGGAAGTTGCTGACAACAATCCACGATCGACGAGAATTCGCAAAGTTCGAAAAAGAAAGAGCAAGTGCTCGATGGGATACGGTGAGTGTTTCTTTGATGGCAACCTTGTCAGTATATAATGTTCATATTTTCTTTTTCTTCAGGGAGAGAATCCAATCTACAAGCAAGCCACGTCGACTTTCAAAAACCCTACATACGCTGGCAGATAAACTTAAGGAAGTTATTTTTGATATTCATATTTCGTACAAATATTTACATTTGGACGTTAAACATTTTTAACCAAACTTCTAATATAAAATAAGATCTATCAGATTTTTTTGGATAGATGCTAAAATGAGAAACTCTTTATACAGATTTGTCTATGAAAGTATTTAACATGCGAATATTCGTCCATATTCATATTTGGTAGCAATTGATATACAAATATATTACGAGGAGTAACTTCATATATGTATTAATGTACGCGAATACGTCAACAAAAATTCTAGTGAAATGATAATTTTTTGATAAGTGCTTTGTTGAAAGTTTGGTTGATTTGGTTTCATTCTGCATATGACTGTAGCATACGTTTGTTACTTAGCTTGACAACGCGTCATGGATTTGTTTGTTTGTTACTCTCGAAAATCTGTCGTTTGACGCCTAAAAGCCTCTCAACGGGACAAATTCTCAATTCTCAAATTCCTTTTTTTTCTTATATGTCAAAGCTAAGTGGTTTCATGCAGGTAGAAGCACTCTTCAGGTCTTCCATCTTTGCAGCTATCTGTATGTACAAGACGACCACGTATTAGATGATCATTCTATTATTTAAGCCAGTCATGTAATGATTTTATTTGAAAATTCGATCATAGAAGATCTAGAGAGTGTGAAACAACTATCGACTCGCTAAAGTCCCCTCCAGTGATATGCAGAATGAAACCAGAAAATCAACCAAACATCCAATTTCACTGAATACATATGATTCACAACTGCAGTTTGTAGGACATTTGAATACATAAAGTGTTGTGTTTACAAAATGCAACGACTCTGTGTAAATTTTAAATGCTTAAATAATTTTACACAGAGTAGTCGTTCAAGCACAATTTTTATTAGCGAGATTTTATCGAATTGACTAAGAGAAATTCAGGTGGTTACTCGGATTTATTTATCTACATTTAACTTTTATTAAATTTTAAGTACATATTTAAGTGATGTTAATTTAATGACTGTAGGCAAATTTTTAAATATGTGCCTTAGGGTTTATTTTATATAAGAAGCTTACGTGTTTCGCTCGATAACAATAAGAATGCGAAAATGCAAAAACAAGCCAAAACAGTCTTCTACATAATATTTTGAATACTTAATATAAAAGTCAGAATAACACACATTTGAAATGTAAGAATTTATATCGAAAAAGAGCGAAACTTGTTTTGATAACACGAATATGCCTTGCTGCCATGTAGGACATAGTTTTTTTTTTAACAATAAATGCTTAAATAAAACAGTATGATATAAAAAGTTTTTATGAACAAAATTGATAAACGAAAACTACATTTATGTAATAAAATAATGTTAACACTAATTTGTGTTTTATTTTCGTTCAACATTTTTGACTGATGCTAATTTCTTTTTGGTGACGACGAGTTTGCTAATTAAGGCCCTTTTCTCACTTGTCGGTACGGGGGCGGATCGGCATGCTCGTTATACGCGGTACCGGAAGATTACGCCTTTATTTCATAGTGTTTCCTGATTGGCTCGGTATTCGCAGGTGCGAGGAGGGATCGTTTCGTTTTACCACGTCGGAACATCCAGTGGCCGCACGGTATTGACAAAGATACTCAATTGCCCTAACCCCTTGTGGGGCATAGCGCGTCAACTGTTCCATGTGGCCCAGTTGACGTTTCGTTGGCATAAATTGGTTTCAGAGAATGCAGTTGCCAGCATGCACCTCCTGTACATCCATGGCCACGAACGTCGTCGTGGACGGGATGGGTAGATGGGCTGCTGTGACAAATCACACCTCACGTTGACCTCAATTAGGTCGTTCCTGCGGCAGCTGGTTCTACGCACCGGAGCGACCCATTTTTAGAACGGCCAAGAGCTGCCAAACCCCTTCAATGCAAGAAGGATGTGTGTCAATGTGTTACATGCTTGTATTCGTTTTTTTTTTGTTAACTGGGAGCAACACAACTGGGCGCAACTGTCAATACTACTTCTCCGCGCCGACATTGAAAGCAACCCAGGTCCATGGATCTATTGCGTATGCAATAGAGAGCTACACCCCAATGCAACGTCAGTGAGATTCAAATGCTGTGGCGAGTGGTGTCTATTGAGGAACTGCTCCGGACTAAGCCATAACAGGCACTGGAATCCTTCATTTATTGCCAGTCAGTGCAGTAACAGAGGTCCACAAGCAGTGAGCTCGTCAAACACGCCTCACCTTCCTACACAAGTGAGCACCCATACGAGCTTCCAGTCAACCCCAACGACCCCTGCGAATAGATCCAGCAGGATTCCCCAACAAAACAACCTTATGCCCCCACCACCCATCGCCATTTTTGATACGCTCTCACTCGTCCACCTAAATTGCAACGGGCTGTAGAATAAAATTGCCGAGCTCGGCTCATTCATGGACAGACACCGCATTCAAGTTGGAGCCATTCATGAGACGGAACTACATCCCAATTCGTCCCTCAACGCTCATGAAGATTACGTCATCATCTGGAAAGACAGTTTGACCAATGCTTAGTCCGGATGGCGCAACGGCTCGCACGTTCGCCTTCTACGCACTGGGACCCGGTTCGATTCCTATTGAATGCGGTAGTTTTCGATAAAGAAGAGGATTTACGTGTCGGACTATGAGCCCACTCAGCTGTTAAATGAGTACCCATTTAAGGGGTAAATAACTCGGTTGAGCGTGTTGCTGATCATACACCTCTGCACAACACCGTCACGATCTAGAAAATGATATGATGCTAACTCATCTCGAGGCCATGGTTCAAATTGGACTGTTGCGCCAGTTATTTTATTATTTAGGAGGGCTTGCCTTCATCATTCACCATTCCGTGCAATACCGGGAGCTAGATGTCGCCAACAACGATATCACCATGGACGTGCAAGTCATCGCCATAAAATCAGGCAATGTTGATATTGAAATTTACAACATATATATTGCACCGGTATCCAGTTGTCCCTCAGGTTACCATGTAAATATCAACACTTTCCTCACTGGTCAACACCGTCTCTTGCTTGGTGACTTTAACGCCCACCGTGAACTTACGCTGACACACACTTAACGACCCCAGAGGTATCTCCATCGCAGAACAACTTGACGCTTCAGATTTATGTATGAATGACGACACGCCCACCCGTATTGCCGGTACCTGTTCCAGCTCTCCAGGTATCACAATTGCCAGTGTTAGCCTCATAAATGAAGCTCAATGGCAGTCGGTCCTTATCCTTATCTTCGGACCATTTACCAATCGTGATAAGACTTGACAAACCGACAGATATCGCATCTGTCGAACATCGAGCTTTTGTCAACCACAATAAGGCTGACTGGAATGGCTTCACCCAATATACTAGTGCTAAGTTCCTTGCCCTGCCAACGCCTACCGAAGTACGTAAGGCCGAATCCAACATCAGGAAAGTCCTTAGAATTTGGCCTAACTTTCCTACCTCAGCCGCCAGATTGACAGACGAAAGAGACAACATCAGGGGCACAAACCCAGACGATCCCAGAATTCACGAAATGAACTGTGCAATTCAAAGACTAGTAGCCGAACACAAGAGGTTAAAATGGAGTACGCGTCTGAATTACTGCAACCTGACCACAGGTATAAGCAAACTATGGTCGACAGTCCGTGCCCTCTATAATCTATCGAAACAGAAAGGGAATGTCGCCATCCAGTTCGGAGACAATTCAATCTGCGACCCTACCCACTGCGCAAGTCGCTTTATAAGCAGTTTATTGAACATCCTCCAGCAGACAGACAAAAGCACATAATCCACAGCCGGACCCATAACCGAACTGCAGACAACATACCTGTCTTCACCGCGGACGAAGTGGCTGCAGCAATCAGGAAGGCGAATAACTCGAAAGCCTTGGGACCTGATGGAATCTCAATGGCAATGCTTAAACACCTCGACGCACCAGCCATTGAACATCTCACGGCTACATTCAACCTATCCAGCACATCACTGATCGTTCCGGAACTTTGGAAGAAAGGGAGAGTAATCCCTATCTTAAAACCTGGGAAAAAAGGGACACTCGGCGAGTCCTATGGTCCAATCACACTTCTATCACCAGTTGCCAAAATGCTCGAAGCACTAATCCACCCTGTTCTTGGGGCCCACATCCGGCTTGCGAACCACTAGCACGGCGTCAGAAGGATGCACCGTACGACCACGGCCCTGGATGCCATTACAACTCGTAAGAGGACAATTCTGGTGGCACTTGACCTTCGAAAGTCTTCGATACAGTCAGCCACTCAGCACTTCTGTCTGACTTATATTGTGCATCGCTTCCAACGCAAATAACGAAATGGATTGCTAATTATCTTGCGGTCAGGCAGTCCTACACCGTATTTAGGAGCAAAAAACCGAAATTTTGGAAGATCAAACAAGGTGTGCCACAAGGAGGAGTCCGGTCTCCCTCCTTGTTCAACCTTTATTTATCAGGAGTCCCAGCTCCATCTAAGGGAATAAAAATTATCTCCTATGCCGATGACTGCTCCATTCTGATAACAGGAAACAATATCACGGAAATGTGCGAACGAATAAACGATTACCTGGAAGAATTTAACACTTTCTTCACAGGCAAGAATTTAACCGTTTCAGCAACCTTATTTACCACCTGGACGAAGTAAGTGGGATCTCAATTGGCAATCAGCCTATTCCAACCATGAACCATCCCAAAATCCTAGACAGCATGTCCACATCATCCCCCTATGCTTCAACTGTGTGATACAGGATGCGCGGAAGTAATAAAATCCTTGAAGCCTTGACCGGTAGTACCTGGGCAAGGATTAAGAAACCCTACTGGCCACATTTAAAGCAATCGGAAGATCAGTAGCCAACTATGCGGCTCCTGTGTGGTCACAGAATCTCTGTGATACACAGTGGAAAAATTTCAGGCTTGCCAAAACGCCATTCTCCGTACTGTGACTGGCTGTCTCCTGATGTCATCGCGAACCACCCAGGGCTCCTGGAATAAAGCAATATCTTCACCAGTTCTCGCCAGGCGAAGAAGAAGAGCAGCCGAGGAGGCCTTACAGTGATGTAGATTGATTTGAATAAAACTTACCATAACTTATTATTGTTTTGTCGTTCTATCTATCACCGTGGTGTCAGTCTCCTCCTCCAGGTCGGATTCAAAGAAGTCATGTAAGGTGGATGGCACAATGCTTTCTTCGAACGATGCAAGATCAAATGCAAGCGAAGTGTCGTCGCCATCCTTATTCCGGCCGTCAGATGCAGGGGAAGGTTGGTCAATAGACTCTTCCACGAGAGAAGCCACATCAGTAAATAATGACGGCTCGGAGATTGATTTACCGCCCCTCTTCGCATCACTCTTGTACACCTACAGGGCGACCGGAGTGAAGCTGTAGTCAATCACACTGTTTGTTTTTTTAAGGAGAGCCAGAGATGCAGTGTTGATGACGTGAATAGCGCAACACATATCGCCCACGGGTTCTTCAACCTTCACTACCCCCGAATTGTGAGTAGGGAGATCCGCATTAATTACTCATCGTATCGTATCGTGTTCAAAAAAGCTTCTCAAAAGCAATCCACTAATATCCATGATCATACATCATAAGAATCAAGTGAAGTGATTATGCAAGGACGGCATAGCGATCAAGGCCTCTGATCTGATAGAATCGTTGCTTCCTTCTCCACCAGCTATAGTGATGAGCATAATTATTTAGTAGTTTTAATGCGAATTTCAACATTCCTCCGGATACATGTTTCTATTTGGTTCACCTCCTACCTTATTCGCACTGAACACTTTTCCGGCGGAAAAATAATTCAAAATTTCAAATCTCTTTCTAATGGGCAACAAAATAAAAACAAAAATACCAATCTCATAAGCCACATCTGCTTTATGCCCATGACCAGAAGATGCGAGAAGCTATAATTAGTTGTCCAAGTGCCTGAATTTATAAATAGTTTCCCAAGCAGTGCCTCTCAACGAATCCGAAGCAACAACAACGGCCAAAACCATTCGTCAAACTTAATAATACCCATCGCACTATCATCGAACGTTAGGGTGAGTTTGTAAACATAGTAGCACGTGACCGGGCTGCACCCCTCTCGTGAATGATTCCCGAGCGTGTGGAAGAAGTGCGTGCACTTGGCGAAGCGCATGCCCTAGAAGGATGAAAATTGCTATCGATCCGACACTCACTCACACTATACAGAGAAAGAGTTCGTAGTCCAATGTAAGAAGTAGTCACGATTCGGTCACTATCCCTGTGAAAATGTCGAAATTTATAGTGTTTCTCGTGCTAGTGGCATTAGCTTCCGGCCGTCAGGTGAATTATCGCGGTCCATTCTTCATCTGGGGACCGAGCGAAATTGAAGAAATCCGCTCGCCAGCACTCGGCGTGGTCAATGAGGAGGCACTCCTTGCCTTGTACGAGAAAGTGAAATCCGTTGTAGTTTTCGTAACAAATACTGACGATCGAATTGATAGCAAAACGTTTCCGGAATTGAAGAAGCTAACGGAACGAAATACTCTGGTCTATTTACCGCAATCCAGGATACCTCACCCGCAAGGTGATGATGTAAAGGTCAGTACAAATTTTGGGTAGAGACGGATTTTGCTGGTGTCATACTGACAATTATGAATTTTCACAGGTGGAAGTAATTTCTCTGAGTGGAGCCAACGCGGATCAGGATAAGAAGATTAAGGAGGCGTTCGATAGAATTGAAAATGGAGATGGAAAAGGACATGTCCTTGGCATTCTGGCAAGCGATGATTATGATTTTGAGGTGAGGAGGAAACGAGATGCAGAAGAGCCGACGAGCACAGCCGCCAGCCCGACGGATGAGCCTATGCAGGAGGATTTTATTTATAAGGCTGATGGTAAGCGAATTAACCTATCTTGCGGGGTTTAGCCAGGCGCGGTAAAAACGCATTCTGTCGATGTGAGTAGTAAGCAAGTTGCGGTTGTTGCCCACTTTTTTAATAATGCAATTAAAGGGCCGTTTTAACAATGTCTGGTTAAAGATTATTATGCAGGCTGCTGAGATTCTGACAGCTGGAACTGTTTGCTGTGCGCATTCAATTATGTCAATATGCTCATCACTAATTTCTATGTCTTGTTGACGTTTCGATAGCATATAGTATCTTCTTTTCGAAAATGCAGTTGCTAGCATACACCTCCTATCCGCGTCGTCTTTATACTGACAGGCTCGGAGCCTCGGAGCACTGTGAGAGTTCTGTTAGTACTCACAGGCAGTTTTTGATCCGAGATTTGAACTCCAAGATTAGTATCGTAGAGTTGTGACCGAATGACCACGGCCACCGAGCGCGATCCCCTTACTTACCGACTATTATCAATCCGTAGGTTTACACTTAAGATCAATGCATACCTTCAACTATGCATTCTGGCTGGCATGCAAAGCAAACTATTTGACATAAACATAAAACCAAGAGTTGAATCCCATTCAGTTATGCACATACAGGCCTGCAGCGCAAACCACTTGAGATGAAACCAACAGCTCATCTACTCGTATGCATTCAGTTCGACGTTTTGGTTTGCTTTGTGTTTTATGGGTCATTAAATGGCATCATTTTCTTGTGGTATATTATCCTTTTTGGATTTTTCGCAAACCACGTTCAAAACCCGCTTACAGCTAATTCGAACCAACTGTGAAATTTTCATCTAAATCGACCCAGTAGTTTAGGCACAATTTCGGTACTCACAGAAAAAGGGATTGATTTTTATAATTAGAAAACAATTATAAGTACATTTTTGAAATCATCGGGAAGTATGGGACATTCTGTATATGGGTCCATAGTTGTTGAGCCATGGGCCTGGATTTTCTCTCGACGGCCCCGTGTAGGACTATTGGCTGACCGAATGGGACACAGAATGGTGACGTATTAATGGCGGCATGGCGTGCAGATCTTAGGACATAATTGATGGTTCATGGCCCGCTGGTGTGAGTGTTTATACGCCCGAATACCGGACTTTTCGGATTGGGTAGTACTACCTACCTATACACCCCGCACCAAAGGGGAAAGGGGGAAAGCGTAGCTTCGAGATTATTTGGTTAATCTAAGTCATCAGTACCTTCCCTGAAAACTGAAGCTTCAAGATGACCTCATTGAATTCTGTAGCTGCACACTTTCACAAGAACCGCTATTCTCGGCATGTCGTGCCAAGAAGTCATAATTCTTCCCTTATATCCGCTACCTGAAACACAAAAACCCAACGACGAAGTATCTTTCGCGCTAATGTTTCCCGCAAAGTAATCAAATAATTGCACAATCAGCGTACTATCTGAAATTACCTTAAATCGTGCTAGCGGTTAGAGACAATTCATAACAAAATCACTTTCCACGACATGCATCATCTTGGCATCTGACAATCGCGGCGAGTATCTTTTGTACTCACTATGTACCCTCTTGCTTGCAGGTAAGGCGATTCTGTACACCACCTCGGCTCCAGTTCTCTATATCGATTCTAACACCACGACGGATGAGAAGATGATCATCAAAGAACTTCGAGCTCATGGAATCGTTACAGTGGATGAGCGTGAACAATTCTGGCGTTTGTCCGTTACGTTTGCCGGTAGCGGAGGCAAGGTAAGGCCCGAGCCATAGAACCTCGCAAAGGCCCAGCATGTTAAAATAATGCACTTGGTAATTATTCTAATATATACACACCATTTTGCAGACAACGCTCAGATTCAAATTTCCGATTGTTGCGGGCTATTGGTCATTAACCTCGGTGGAAGTGGTGGACAAAGATTTCAACGGCGATCTAACCGTGGTCGGTGATGCTCCGGAGGCCCCCATAGGCTTTTCACACAAATGCTCCCGACTGTTGGTTTTTCGAAATGGGCTAACAAATTTAACAATGGACAATGTACAGGTGAGTTCTTGTCTTGCAGCGATTTTTTGTTTGTTCTTCTTGAGCCCGCGCCGCGTTCGGAGATCCATTAGAGAATTTTGGAACCTGAGGTGCCTAATCATTGTTTTCTTATGGCCGCTTCTTCAGAGAATGAGGTAACTACTCTTCTTGTTTTTACCGTTCTGCGGCATGGGCTATAGTTTTATGCGCAAAAATTTGGCACAAATGAAGTAACTTATGCAATCATGCAGATTGCGGTAGTTATTAGTGTTAATGGTCGACCACTTACAGCTTACTTTGTGGTGATTGCGTAGCTCGCTGAGCTTCCGTGAAGTGAACGTACGCTCCACGGGAATAATTTAGCTCGGGAGTTTGATGGACTCCACCCTCAGCATATCTAATATTTTCGTTTTTTTTTATTGGCAGGTACAACCTCTGCTGGCCGGAGCAAATAGATTTAGCGACGCCTACGATTGCATTGGTTTCACCACGGTGCCAATTTGGTCCGGCATTTTTGTGAGCTTTTTGATGCTTTTCGGCACCTCAATTGGAATTATGGCGTTGATGGACATCAAGACGCCCAACCGATTCGAAAGTAGTAGGAGTAAGCAACTGACTTTCACAGTTCAGGAGTAATGGACACCGGCTTCCAGCTTATCAAAATGATGTGTTAATAGTTGTGTGAAAGTATAGTATCATATAATAAAATAATTGTTCGATAAATATAATCGTAATGGAATAGAAGTGAATGTTAGTGTTATTCTTTTTAGAGTTCTGCTATGTTGGACGACCGTCGAACTGATCAGGAGAACATTGCTTTCTAAATATAATCAGTTAAGGTACATACTATACTACTATACGTACTATCAGCTTTTGTGTCGTCTGTGGGATTTGGCTTCTAAGAGCCGTCACCTCCAATCATCTCGGTATCGGCATCGCTCCCTCGAGTTTCGGAAACCGAGTAGTTTATCACTGTCTTCGTTTACAGAGTCCGCCCAGCTCTTCTTCGGTTTACTACAATGCTTTTTTACCTCTGAGGTCAACCATAAATGTTTTTCTAGTTATTCGATATTTGTGCATTCGCTCTATGTACCCGGTTCACTGCAGTTTTTTTTAGCTTAATGAATTCAGAGACCTCTGGTGGTCATATATTTCATACAGCTCACTGTTGTATCATTTTTGCCATTGGTCACTATTTTACATAATATACTAGGTATACATAACTAAATATTCAGAGATCTGAACAAACGAACAAATGTAATCGTACATATACTGTTTGTCGGAGATTCAAAACTCAACGGACCATAAAGAAAATTGCAGTTTTTGTTACTAGTGTAGGTAGAGTGTAGGAGTAAACATACTGAAAAGTAAATTTGCAGTGCAACGGTGAGTTTAATTAAATTTTATTAAAAAAAAAAAACAAAATTAAGTTTCGGCTGGTTTGTGATGATCAAAATTCGTCTTTAAGGGTGTTGTGTGTTGTTTTTTTAGGCGTTAAGCTAGAAAAGGACCTTCTGCAAGGTATTAGGCTAGGAGCTTCGGCTACTATGTGCAGGTTGTTCGAAGAAAGACTAACCACCCTCGCGCTCATTCATCGGAATCGTAGGTGGATCGGAGCCGAAGGCGTCAGTTATATACCACTAACCGATTTTATTTCTAAGGACCTAGCTGCTGCTTTAGTTGGAATATCAACATTAAACGTTTGTCAGATGGTGACGTTAGCGTCTGTTTATCTTCCTTCTACGACGTAAATGCACACCACACGGTCTGGGGTAGTAACGACAGAGGTAAGCGGCTTCTTGAATACATTATGAGTAATCACGTCAATATCCTAAATAGAAGATACTCAATTGTCCTAACCCCTCGTGGGGCATAGAGCGTCAACTGTTCCATGTGGCCCAGTTGACATTTCATTGGCATAAATTAGTTTCGGAAATTGCAGTTGCCAGCATGTACCGTTGTTACTGCGGCAAGGGAAGAGCAACTTGATATCACACTGGCTAGTGTTGTATTGTCTGGGCTCATTGTGAACTATCATCTATCGGATGATATCTCCCTATCGGACCACAGACAAATCAGGCTCGACATTCTGGGGCAATCTGAAATCCGATCGACCTCCTTTTGTCCTAAAAAGACTAACTGGAATCAGTTTCGTGAACTAGTAAACTCAAAAGTTGAAATGCAGATCAATTCTATCAGCACTATTGCTGGTGGCTGATTAGCTCAATGATTTCCTAGCCTCCTCCTACCAAAACTGTGCCGCCAAACGGGTCATTCAGTCGAGGCGTAAAGTGCCTTGGTGGAATGGAGAACTGGCTCGCAAGAGGGCACAGGTGAGGAGGAAGTTCAATGAAGCCAAGCGATTCAACAGGTGGGATGAGTATAGATCAAATCTCACCGAGTACAATAAACTCGTTGGACACTTCAAACATGAGTGCTGAAAAAAAAACACTGTGAACGCATTCAGGCCTTACCGGAAGCCGCACGCCTTCACAAAGCTCTCTCCAAAGACTCAGCAAACGGGGTCGGTCTTTTACAGAGACCCGGTGGCTCCTTTACTGAGGGCCCGGAAGAAACTCTTGAGCTCCTGCTACAGACCCACTTCCCGGGGTCCGTTTAATCACAAAACTCTCCTCCCCAAACTCCTTACTATTACTCGCCAGGATGGGATAGACACTTCGATCAAAATAAGAAAGTGGCAATGGATAGGCCACACCCACCGTAAAGGGCTGAGCAACATTGCTCAACAGGCCCTCGATTGGAACCCACAAGGAGCCAACGCAAAACGTCGTGTTGGACGACCGGGAAACACGTGGAGAAGGTCAGTTGAGAGCGAGGCAAATCGTGGGGAGAGAGAGCGAGGTGGATAGTAGACGTGATTAATGCCCTATGCCCCACAAAGGGGTTAACAGGGACCAGAGAGATACCCCTGACTGTAAAGTGGTATATTGTACTGCAGCAGACTATAAAATAATATAGGATATATTGATTCCCTTACAAGGAAAAACGGCACTATAACTCCCGGTAGAGTACATTTAGCGACATGAATATTTGGTCAAATATTCTGATTTAGATTTACATAGTTGGATCAGATCATGCCCATTTGCGGTACCAACCGTTTCCATTCGATTTAACTAATTTTTTACAGAGGAGTATAGTAAGATACTAAGCTGTCATTCACCCTAGGAATGTAAGGGATATCCACATCCTCATTCGCAATTGCGGATGATCTTCGTAAAAATAGGCATCCTCATCCGTATCCCTATCCCCAACTTTTCATTATAAAATATCTTCATACACATCCACAACCCTCATATTCGTATGAGGACATTTATGGGATGTGATAGGGTATATTAACTTTGTCATGAAGTTTGCAACGCACAGAAGGAAACATATCCGACCATATAAACTACAGTATGATGAGAGTCGATTAAACTTTGTCCGTCTGTCTGCCCGGTTCTATGCAAACTAATCCCTCAGTTTTAAAGCTATCGAGGTGAAATTTTGTACAAAGCCTTCTTTCTATTGCACGCTATAAATATGTCAGAACAAAGGGAATCGGACCACTAACGGACCGTCAAATAGCTGCCATAGGAACGACCGGTCCAAAAATTCTTTGTGAGAAAAACTTTTTTATTTCTAAAGCTATCTTTTTCAAATTTCACACAAAGCAATAGTATCTTTAGTCAAATCACATTCTCGAATTTGGTTGAAATTAAACTGCTTAATCATATAGCTGTCATAGCAACGACCGTTCCAAAAGCAAGTTTTTGTTTGAACGACTTTTTGTTTGTGAAGATATGTGTACCAAATTTCATACTATACAGTTATATTTACCACTAAATCACATTCCAAAATTTGGTTGAAATTGACCCACTATTTCATATACCTCTCATAGGAACAGTGAAATCGGAACAAGTTTTACTACTAATTTCAAAGTAGCAAATGCACCACAAGGCGCAACCAAACACCACACCGGCTGGCTTGTTTTTACAAAAATTTGACGACAAATTTTTGAACAAAAATTTGCCCGTTTAGGTTTTAAATTCAGCACTAAAAAATACATAATAATCATTGATTTTGATAAAAATTAAAAACGAATGAAACATTTATAAGATTTAAGGCCCGGCCACACAGCCGTCGGTCTGTCGCGACGGGCAGCGATATCTGACCGAATCGGTCTGGCGGTCTAGTTGTAAAGTACAATGTTGCATCGTCTCTGTCACACAGAACGCTGTCTGCCGCTTTCGGTCGGAATTTGTCGCGACGGCAAGCAGTCTGCTTGTACAAAATTACAGATTGACCGCGCCACCGTCTCAGTCTACTCATATTTAAAAATGTCAGATACAGAAATTTTTATTGAAAGTGTGCGTAAATGGCTAATCTCTGCCTCGTTTCAATCGGTTTCCTCGAGTTGGTCGTGCACTTTTCTATTCTGAATTTCACTAGGCTATGCAATTCTTCAAAACATTCCTTTGACATACGAAAATACTTATAAAACCGATCTTCGTGCGACTCGAGTTCGAGGCATAAACGGTGGTATTCCCCTAATTCACCTCTTCTCTTATTTATTTCGTGCACCCAACTTTGTCTTTTCCTTTTGTTTTTGGTTTTTCACAACGCGAATAGCAGAAAAAGTTGTTCTTCGTCCGAACTCATATTCGAGAAAATTGACAACTTGCAGACCGCATATACAAAAATATCGCGTCCTATGTGACATCCCCATATCGCAGACCGTCGCGATGATCGCTGTGTCGCTGCCCGTCGCGACAGACCGACGGCTGTGTGGCCGGGCCTTTAGTTAGCTAATGAGTAATTCTAAATTCATGTTTTGTGGGAAAACCTTACGTGATGGAGAAAAATGGGTTTCGGTTTTGAATTAGGCACGAAAAAATGCATAAGAATCCGTAGTATTTTTTGCAGGCCTGTGTAATTTATCATAGTACATGGTAATAGATTTGTATGCTGATGTGTTTCTCATGTTCTCAACTAATATTTCACATACAGAAACAAATTAGCAAATAAACCCCCATCCTCACCCTCATCCGTTTTCTCATTTTTAGGGTTTTGTATTAAAAACAAAACCCTTATGAAATCGGTCAAATGTCTGTCCGTCTGTCAATGAAATATCTCACGAACGGCTGAAGCTACATACATGAAATTTTGTGGGAGTATGTAGAATTATTATAATTCGCCGGAGAAAGCGATTCGTTGTAATAGGCTGACTTTAAGGGGATGTCCCCATAGAGGGGAAATGAAGGTCAAAATTTTTTTTTCATCTGGTATAGGCAAGTGGGGTATCATGAGAAAGGTAACACTAAGTACATTTCATTTCCGGTATTTTCATCAAATTTGAAAAGAGGGGAAAATATGTGATCCGAGTTTGTTCCCCCCCCCCTTGCATTTCGATACCGTTATACTTAGAAATATGAAAATTTGCAGAAAGGCGGCATTTTACTAGTGTAGAAAACCGAAAATCGTAGAATTTTGATATCTCAACAAAAAAGGTTAATAATAGTACATTTCTATAGTTGCAGTTAGCATACCTCTGCATGCCTTAAGCACAGCCGAGATCAAAAATATTGATGGCCAATGATAACCAACATCATTGGCAATAATATCTTTAAGTTTCATTACAATCACATAATATTTAATAATAGTACATTCATTTAAATTTAGGCATTTTGACACTATCCACACAAAAATTACACCTACCGGCCTCATAGGTGTGAGTATTACTTTCATGTTGTTTTTCCTAGTGCGAATTGCAGTTATTTGATTAATCATTTTTGAAAGGGTAAAGATTAGTTGGGGGCGCTGCGTCGTAATTGGCAAACTTTACCGAGTGGAAGGGGGGAGGGGTCCACATAGAGGCGAAATTAAGCTCAAATTTTTTTTTTATCGACTGGTATAGGCAAGTGAGGTGTCGTGAGAAAGGTAATGTTAAGTACATTCCATTTTTTCGCATTTTCTTGAAATTTGTAGAAAGGGGAATAGTGGGGGAGGAAAAAATATTAGTTCATAATTTGCCCTCCCCCCCCCCCCCCCCCCTGGCATCTCGAGACTGTTTGAATTATGAAAACTTACAGGAAGGTGGGTTCCGAATAGCATATAAAATGGAAAATAATGGAATCTGTATATCTTCTCAGAATAGGTAAGTAATAGTTTATTTCTGTACTTACAGTTAGCACACCTCTGCATGCCTTAAACACGTTCGAGGTCAAAAGTACTGATGGCCAACGATAACCAACACCTTAGGCAATAATATGTTCTAAGTTTCGTTACAATCACGTAATATGAATTGGCATGTAAAATGTAAGTGGGTAAGACATTTTAATTATGTTTTTTTTGTCCATCTGAGTAGTATCAAGAAGAGTAACTAGCCGATATTTATATACCAAAATAAGCGCTTGCTACAAAACCCTCGGATTGCGGGCGTAGCCCTCTATATTCCGGTTTCATTTCTTTATCAAATATAACCATCCTCGATCTTAAACTATTTTTTATCCACATCCTCATTCTCATCCGCTTAACAATATCTCTTATATCCCTAATCCAACCTGACCTGGGTACTTTAATTCGGTGGGGCGTTAGTGGCATGTCTGTAAAAATAATATTACATACCTTTGGTCAGATCGTGCTTATTTGCGGTACCAACCAACTAGATCTCAATTAGAATATTTGATCAAATTTTTATGTCGCTAACTGTATTCCTTCGGGGGCTGTCGTTCCATTTTTCTTTGTGAGGAAATCAATATACTCTATCTTATTTTATGGTCTATCTACAGTATAATGTACCATTTTATAGTCGATGGTACGGTATATTATTTTGAAAGAAATGTAATTATGTACTTTGATTCGGCTTCGGGACATTTTCAAAATAATAAAGGGAAACTGAAAATAAGGACCTTTGAAGGGGGGGGGGGGGGGGAGTGCTCCCCTTCACTTCCGAACCCTCTATCATCGGTGACTTTTGAGCACATATTCGGGGGGCAGTCCCCAATAGTTGTGCCAAATTTAAAAACTACATGATTTAATTAAACTATTTTTTAATATAGAGGCCATTTTTAAAAGGCGTTGTGGTTTGCCAGAAGTCGCATACAATAATAATTATGTAATTGGTTAGGGAAAAGCCATTGTGAGATAATGATTATCCACAATGGTCAAAATGTTCCATTCGAACGAATTAAATCAAACCGTGACTTTGTAGCCTTTCGCCTTCATCTATCAAATTTATATGTAACATAATATTGTATTTTTTTTTCAGAAAGCTCGAACATTTTTCTCACCGGATGCTACTTGCTCGGCAAAAAAAAAATCTAAACCATTCAATTTCGCGTGTCATTGAGACTGAAATCAATTCATTAATTGTGAAATATATAAAACAAAGAAAAATGAACGTTGCAATACAGCCACTTTTCAAATTCCAACACTCGTAATTGATCTCATCTCATGACAATCTATTCAAGTTCTTGCCATCTTTTCATCATTGCAATATCTGACTTCATGTTGCACGCAATATCTCCAGTTGTGTTGTGATCTTGTGATTAAATTTTCATCAAGACGATTTTCTTTTTCCGAATGTAATTAGGTTTTGTCTATATTCGCATACCTGTAAGCATTTCTTGTCTGCACTACTGGGCGATGGTCAATCCAGCAGGTTTCATAAAGCATGGGGTTTTAATTTGAAATTGATTGGCATTCGGAAGCATATTTTTTCAGATAGAATTGAATGATTGAATCAATTTTACGCACGTGATCATTAGTTCGAATTTCTTACTTTCTTTAGATAGAGAACCAAGAAATTCGCATGGCCAAGAAATTGTTCTGTAGAATTAGATAACAATTTCAATCAATAGACCCTATTAACTCAGTGGATTCGCGGTCATGACACCCTTGTGGCCGAAATGATGCGATTGCGAAAATATATTGCAAGGAATACGAATCCTCAATAAAAATTTTAAATATTTTTCATCTAATAACTATGATCCTCAACCGATTGGCAACTCTGCTGGTTCCAAATACTGATGATCCGCAGAAAAGTCTATGAGAACATAGACTTTCTTGCGGATTTCCCATGAACCGTAGAGGTAGATTTTGAATATGACCTACCTGTTAAATGCACGAAAATCTCGATCAGCTGCGATGACTAGGACAGTTGATAGCGCGTTGAACGAGTTAAGCTGGATAAGAAGACCCACTGTATTTCCCAGACCATTTCCGGGGCCTCGGCTATGACTTCTCTTTGAAAAAAACAGCCCCCCATTTATTTTTTTGGTTATACATATATGAGCTAAATTTGATTTTCTTTTTTGCCTTGGGAGTTTCTCCATTTTTTCTGAAATCAACGGGAGCTCAAGGTTGAGGAAGGTCCCCAAAATGAATCAGCCTGAATTTAAGCTAAAGGCTTTAATTTATTTAATTTGAATAAAAGTTATTGACATTTTTGCTGCAATAACATTTGTATAGTAAGTATGTATTATATTGGAACAGATCAACTTTTGTCGAATAGTTTAAATATTATCTATCAAAACGGTGAAAACAAATTGTCCATACCGTGAATATACAATATTATATTTTATAATAGGGGGATTCATGCTCACGTCGTAAATGTCGTATTTGTCGTAAAGTTGTAAGCTTCTGTCATTTGACTATAGAGATGACAGAAGTTTACAACAAATACGACGTTTACGATATATACGACAAAGAGCGTGAATCCCCCTAATGTTTATTCAATTCGAAAAAAGCACGGACAAAAACCAAACCACAGCTGGATTTGCACACGAGAATGGAAGGATGAATACATCGAACGCCTAAGTGTACTAAGCTACTAACCCACTGATCTGCAGGCGTCAAACTTTATGCTCTGAGGTCCAGATGAGCTACAGCAAGCATAGGCGCTGCTGTTCGCAAAGGGGCCCGATGGCACGGTCCGTCCTTCACGGCCATTATACCACCTTAGGTTCCTTGACGAGCTAAGCAGCGGGCTATGCTTGCTGTAGCTCAGTTCGGCAGACGTGGGCGGGGTTCTCATCGCTCGTTGCCACTGTCATCTACGTGTTAATAAAAATGCAAATCCCAGGGGAAGATAACACCAACAAATTTTAATGAACCATATTCTGGTCTGGTTGTGCTGCTCCCACCGGCAGATCGAAGCAGCACCTGATGAGTAAGGATATGTCGGTGGTACGAAACCAGAGGCCGAGGGTCCCATTACACCCGGACCCCAATACTAGCGCGAGGGCAAGCGAGCCATCTGCCAACCATTCCATCCTTATAGCCTCATTTTTTTTATTCCCCATTTTTACCTCCCCTGTTTGTGTTGTCTTCCCCAGGCCTATGAATTTTTGTTAATACGTAAAGGACAGGGGCAACGAGCGGCGAAAACCCCGCCCACATCTCCCGAACTGAGCTACAGCAAGCATAGGCCGCTGCTAAGCTCGTTGAGGGGCCTTTTTCTTCGCCAGATGGCACGGCCGGACCTCCACGGATATTATGCTACCTAAGGCTCCGTTCCCACGGGCATCTTCGGATGCCCACCAAACCGTCCGTTACAAAATGGGGCGATAAGGATGGAATGGTTGGCAGACGGCATAGATACCTTCGCGCTCGCATCGATTCGTCGGTGGAAGCAGTACGACCAGATCAGAATATGGTTCATTACAAAACGGCCCTAATGCTTCATCTGTCTTGGAGCCATATCTGTGAGTTTCGATTGAACTAAGCCACAGAATCGGCTTTGCTGATGCTTGGATTAACCTTTACTTAATAGTGAGGAGGCTTGCACTGCAATACCTCCGTAGTGGTGGACATTCACGGACATCCAAAAGCCAAATTTTCCCTAGTCTATAAATGCTCATAGAGTTTTGATTGAAAATGTACACAAGAGTAGTGGGACGTACATAAGTGGAAAGGAGATGTGAGGAGGAGAGGAGGATAAAAAAAAAATTTCCCCGGTCGCACTATGGATTTGACAGGTAAATTTTGGCTTCGACCAGGGAAAATTTGGATTTGGACCGTTCGGGAATGTCCAGACCAAGAGCACCAGTTAATTTATCAGATATGAAAGGGACAGAGCGCTCCACTTTGCAAGGTAACCTTGATCGCAAGTCTTCATTTAGACGATGCTCCCAGAAAGGTATCCCAACACTCATGGGTTTCATTAAGCAAAGTCAAAGATGAACGCGTAGCACAAAGAAGGCCACTCTTGATGGTTGTCTTCGGTTTTCGACTGATTTCCAGATGTCGACTGATAATTGTCGACCTCTCTTTTCATCACTGACAATGAGTCCCGTGTTATTCCTAGCATTTCTTTAAGGCTGAGTTCACTCATGGCTTCCACACTTATTGTGTGCTTGCCTGTGATCCTCAACCTCGTGCTAGCCAGTGCTCCTTCAGACATAATCTGCAAACGTCATCTTCCTCGATTTTCATCTCGGTCAGATGAGCCTTAAAATTACCATGCCCTGTAACCAAGGTAGTTATCCAGCTTAGGGTACTCCGTTTATAACTGAGTACCTTTTTCACTTCCCTGCCTAAAGGGCTGGTCAATGCATTCCGAGCTTGTTTGCAAGTGACTAACTCCTGCCATCTGCGTTGATGCATGGAGTCCATCCATATCCCGACCTTCGCTCCAATCATGCCGTTCCCCAGAGCAACTCTGGTTTCTGGTTCAATGAAAGTCGCCGCAGATCCCTGTTTTGCTAAGGCATCGGTCTCCTCATTTCCTGGTGTACCTATGTGTCCTTTTACCCACATCAGTGTAGCCTTATTTACTCAGGCGCACGTGTTGAGCTTTCGGATATATGTACACTCTAGTACAAATTTAGAGTTTATGTTCGTCTGCTGCATGCATCTAATTACCGATTTGTTGTCCAGTGCAATAAGGTGGTCCAATGCATGCAACAAGCCAAGCATCTCTGCCTGGTATATGGACACATACTCTCCTAGACTAAGCGCACAGGCTAGGTCTAACTCTTCAGAGTAAACACCCGTCCATTAAAGAGTCATCAGTAAAAATACTGATGTCATTGTACATACACTCATTGTGTATGTTTCCATCCGCAATGTGAGCCTTGCGTAGTCTTTCAACTACCTTACGTCGACTCATGCCTTCTACCGGCATTTGAGTCTCCCTGACCTCATCATGTATAATGCCTAGGATGTCGACTCTTCTACCCCCGTGGTTTGTGCAGTTTTGAGTCTCTAGGGTTGCTGTCCTTGAATCTCTTCATCGGTTTTCCCACTTCCGAAGTCGACTCCTCATGCTCTAACTCGCCGAGTTAATTCGAGTTCTTCACGATGGCCTGGTTTTCCTTCCTCTTCACTTTTGTTGTGATCCGCATCAATTCGGAGTCAGCATTTTGGTGTTTATTCGGAGCACACGTTATTTGAACTGACTTCTCCGCGCCTTCCGGCGCATCATTGTCCGTTCCAACAACGCCTCCCTTCTCCCCTGGAGCTCCTTCTTCAGAGATTAACCTTTCCAATCCCTGCGAGTCGTCGTTGTCCATCTCCTTGGAATTCCTCCAGCCGATCTTTCCAAGAATGTCTTTATTAAGTTTCAAATCTTGATTTTTTGATTCAGATTTGGGTCTCCCGTTCTCGGACCATAACCGAGGTAAATGCCAGTATATTATATTGCTTCCCGCTAATCCCCGCCCCTATAGGAACATCGTGGCAATCGGGCCGTCCTTTCCTCTTTTTGTATCGCGAAGCAGACTCCTTCGCGACATCCCGAAAGTTCCGTAGGCATGCCAGTCTCCACCTGCTAGGCTTGATGCAAAGCAATCGAGGTTTCAGAGTATGCAGAGAGTTTCATAGGCGCCCCTTTGCCAACGTACGGTCGGGGAGACACAGTCTACACAGCCCATACAACTGACTATTGTACAGGTGTGTGGCAGTAACGTGCTTCGTTAATGATGACCATTTGCGTCCCTGGTCACCTTCCCCCGATGGACACGGTTTCATAACATCCTGAGGATTTAAGACATCTGATGCTCCGTACGAGCTACCTTCGCCAAAACTATAGAAGAAACACAGAAGTTGGCCAGGTAGGGAGTGTGTCGATTGCTTACATATTGCAGAACGGCGGTGCTCGCATATTGTAATAGTACTCGCAACCGGCCCCATAGCTCAGCCTACGCTATTCGCAAAGTTACCAGCGGTTACCACGCGAAGGTGCTATATGGACTGACCCACAGACCTGACCGTCATTCCCAGACCTAGCTCTATATACCAACCAATTTGGAGAGGACTCGGGCCCTCATCGCCCCCCTCTGGATCCGCAACTGGCTATAAAGATTTCACTTCAGAGTAAAAAAAAAAACTGGAAAGCTCAACTTTATCGAAAATTACTTTGCCACTGATTTCTAAACTGTGAGCGGTGTCAATTTTGAGTCAAACTCATTTTTATATTAAATTTTTGAATGACCCATTTCAACGCAATCCTTTTTCGTAGAGACACCCTTGGTATAAAGTCATTATTCTAAAGCCAGTACGAGCTCTATTCTTATATTGAAAGAGATAATTCAAATTTAATTTCATATCCTATTTGTACAATAATTGCTTGAAATGAGGACGTCACATGCCAGCACAGCTTCAACTACAAAAGCTAGAATGTAGTGGGTTTTCCCTATTTCGAGGCAGTTAACTTCAAGAGTGGGCGACTTCACTCCCCAATGCAATATTCATGAATACAACCACCCAACACCAGAGACATCCTTCTCGAGACGCAGTCCTAAAGACGTTCCTCCTTGTCGTTATCATCTTCCTCGATATCTTTAAGATGCATGTCAAGTGTCAATGGTTGGAACATTCCAACCATCTGCCACTGACTATTGACTGGAGATAAGTGAAATTCTTTCTCGCTAAACAACTCTCCTTTGTGAATTAATCTCGCGATAAGGGTTAGTAGGTCAGCAGTGTCCACTGCGTCTTTTTAAGCCCAACATCGACATCCATACTACTGGTACAGTACTATGCTATGTTTACCATTGCAAGAATCGCCACCACCTGAACAGAAAACAATCCTCTAAACCCACAAGTCTAATGATTCTGGTGGACGTGGTGAAAACGAAAGGGAACCGCATGTACCAGTCGCGGCTGCTGTCTAAATTACTGTCCACGACCATGGTCAGAGTATCTAAAACCACATGACTCGACCAACTAACTACCTGTCTGACTGACTATTCTCTGCAGAGATGCAAGTACGTCGTCGTTTTTTTCAATTGACCATTAATATTAAAAGAAATTGTCGTCTACAGACGCAACACTGCACCTTCTTTCTGGCGGCGGGTTTTCTCAATGGTCTTGGACATCTTGCTAACAAACCCCAGGTGCAGGTATCCATTCTTGTGATGTCCACCTCAATTTCTGCAAGTACGAGTATTTCACTTTGAGTTAAACGAGTTTCTGGAAAAGTTGAATTAAATCCTAGAGACCAAGGCCAAGAATGGAAACTTGCACTCGCATTAAACCAAAGACCAAACAGCGTGGCAGGCGCACTTCCAAACAGGCCTTCGATTTTGTCGCCTTTTCTTGAAAGATACATAACTACTTATCCATGGTCTGCAGAGGTAGACTATGGTCTAGCAATGAGACTCGTGGTGATAATGCCATGCATGGTAAGGAAAGATTTTACACAGTGAAAATTTTCTTTTCTATACACAGAGATACTTTTAATGGCAAGTGCAAGGGAAATTTCTGAAAACGCCTAGAAAAGGCAAGGAATGCTAACATCGAGAGTTTTGCCTTAACCAGCCCAAACCATGCGGTTAGTCGTACGAGTATATCTTTTCTTAAAACGACTTTTTGTTTATTTCGGAGATCGGAGTGCGAATGAAAATGAAGACAAAAGTTTTCGACGAGATTTGCATAAATTGAATTGTGTCACTGGACGATTTTTAGTTACAACGACCTTATCAGATTTGGTTCTATCGACTAATTAGATTAGAACATTTAAATCGATTCGCTGCCTAATAAGGTTATCGGCTCATTGGTCGCACTTTCCACACAGTTTCTAATTATTAATTTGAATCAAAATAGATAAAAAAGTATCTAGGCCTAATTTTACATGATATCACCTCAAATATTTGTTCTCCATCTCCGAAACGTTAGCACCATATGTAATGCAAATAAGTTCAGATTACAAATTCAAATTAGCTTACTAGCTGGGAATATTGTAATACCTTGTGGTCGGGTTCTTTTCAAAACCGAATAGTATTTGGGTATTTTTGTATAAATTAATAGTGAAAGTTTGATTATAGAAAGTTCTAAATATTTTCAAAAACTGAGGAATATCTAACGGCTTCACCTAAGTAGGTCTGCATCGACTAAATATGCAGGTGAATATGGATTCTACTAATAGATGGGTTTTATTGTGCAAATGAGGCTGTTACCTAATTCTGGATACTTTTTAAAATTATTGAAATTTAGCTTAGTTAATGGCATGGCATGAGAGTAGGAGTATTCTCGCCAGGCGTTTTACAAAAATCAGGTCACTTCTTGGAGCGAATATAATTTTTTTTCTACGCGATCGATGGCCTTGTTTGTGCGGTTACCGCTTTAGGATCGAGAGAATGGAGCTTCGATCCTCGGCTCGAACAAAAAAAAACTGTCTGTAGGTTCTAATAGAAGTCCCTCAGTCCCTCTGCGGTCCGAGCTTGTCAGTATGAAGACGGCGCGGGTAGGAGATGTATTCTAGCAACTGCACGCCCGGTCTACGCAGACGATGTCGTGATACTCGTATCTGGCAATCACTTAGGCACATAATCAGTTCTAGCAGTTGTGGATCTATAAATGAGTTTGGAGGGACCCAAACTTTGTTTGTCTCCTAGAGAGCTAGGGAGATTTCCACATTTTTAGTGAATTTTTGGTCATCACCCGACAATCCTAATCATTGAATGATTTTGTCACCACCAATATTAGTTAAGTCATCAAGTTCAGGAAAGAAGTGGGATTCCAGAAACAGAAATATGTTCCTCATTCTCCTTTCAGAGCAGGACAAGTGCAGCGAAGATAAAAAAAAATACCCTTTGTCTTCTCGTCGCGCTCGGTGGCCGTGGCCAGCTAAGTAGCGGTATATGCTTGCTGTAGCTCAGTTCGGGAGACGTGGGCGGCGTTTTCGCCACTCGTTGCCTTCGTACTTTACGTATTAATAAAAATTCATAGGCCTGGGGAAGACAACGCAAACATGCGAGGCAAAAATGGAGAATAATAAAAAAAAATCGGGCCATAAGGATGGAATGGCTGGCGAACGGCTCAGATGTCCTCGTGCTCGCATGGGGGTCCGGGTGTAATTGGACCTTCGGCCTGTGATTTCGTACTACCGACAGATCACTACTCATCTGGTGCTGCCTTCGATTTGCCGGTGGAAGCAGCATAACCAGACGGGAATATGGTTCATTACAGATTCTTATACTTCCTAGTAAACAAACCGAGTTCGATTTTAATCGGGTTAACATTTAAACCACTGGAACTGGCACAGCGAGTAAGTGTAGAAAGAGCATTCTGTAGCACCTCGCTAAGAACACTGAGGAACTTACCCGTTATGGCAATAGCGACATCATGTGCATAAGCAGTAGCATTATACTTCAGTCCTTTCAGGTCTAGAAGCAGTCTAGTGACCACAAGGTTCTAAAGAAGGGGGAATAGAACACCGCCCTGCGGAGTACCCCTCTTGACACATTTGCGCTACGAAGTTGAACCCAGGGATGTGCGAACCACCCTCAATATAAGCAGCATATTTATTAGGTTGCCAAGTGAGTCGACCACATTCAACTCGCCAAAGCGCCGGCAATAGCATCCGGCAGGAACTAGTTAAAAGCGCCCTCAATGATCAGAAAGACAAGGGCAAAATCCTTGTAAATAAGTGATTTTTGACTACGGCTTACCAAAGGAGTGCAGGACTGTGTCCACCGATATGCCCTTTCAGTAAGCATGCTGAGAAGAAGATAGAAGTCGCGGTGGAATACTGCCACGTGGATAGATATCGGTCAGCCTTTCTAACAGGGGAACACGCACACATATCAAAACTGATCACTGGTAGTGGATGCAGGAATAGCAAGCTGTGCTATTGATTGTCCAGCGCTTGCTATGAGAAGATTAAAATGCCTGGGGCCTACTTCGCTAATGAGTAAGGATCCTTCGAGCTTAACAAAGATCGTTCGATAACGACTATCACTAGAACTTAGTAGGTATTGGGATCACGTGGGATTGCTATGGATGGACTCAAGCGGTCTATGCGAAGCGTTAGGCTGCTTTCACACGACGTGCATGTTACACATTATTTGACGGAAGCTTTCCTCGAATGAAACAGTGGCAGTGTACATTGTATGAAGATGTTCACACGGAGCTAGTACGGGAAAATCACGCAATCGAGAAATATGGTTTCTCGTGTACATACGACACTTGCCATTGCGATTCGGTAAAGCTCGTATGCATTCCAAGCACACATGATGTGCGCAACGTTTTTGTGTGGTATTTTCAAAGCCCTGAAGGCATTTTAGGCACACGCGCCATCATTTCACAACGGAGACTATTCGATTAATTTATGTGGAAAATTGAATGTGGCCGTGTGAAATGCTGTTTCGATTTCGAGAAAAGCTCAGCCGAGAAAATATCGTATCGAACGGCGTCGTGTGAAAGCCGCCTTAACCTAAATTGAATGCTGACAAAGCTCGTGTGTGCATCCGACTTTAATTTCAGACAAATGATTCAAACTGTGCGAGCTGAGATGTTGCAAAACTGGCCAATACTGGAATCATACCTTAGTAACATTAAACTGCATTATATTGTCAATGTTCCTTCCGGATTTTCGCATGATTATATTCACACTAAACAAAAGACATTTTTATGCAATCGAAATAGTTTTAATGACACGGTCAAAATTTGCATAGATAGACAGACACGTAACAAAACAAACAACTTAAATATTTCCTGAATTTAGTATTAAAATAAAAACTGGCATCAAAATCTATGTGCATAATATTTGATGCGCGCATATAATCCACAATAACGTAGGAAGACACTATTCCATTCGCAATAATTCCGAAATGAGAACCGTAAAAGAAATTTTTCCCATTAAAAATATACGGACACACAGTGAGTGTTGTGTGTGGTATCTGCATTTACCATAGTACCACTGATAATAGTAATAAGCCTCGTAATTCTCGTAATACAAAGTAACAACCGGCAAGAGACGTGCAATTTTCTATAAACTGCTACTTTGCCTTTGTAGCTTTATAATTTGATAGATACTGAGTATCTGCCATCTATCTGTACACAGTGTGTAAAATCTATCTCGTATCTAACTATCTAGTAATTTTATGGGCATTGCTAGTACTGCTGGTGCCAGTATTCGACAATAAAAGAGTGGAAAGTTGTAAACTAATTTTTCAGTGAATAATTTTACCACACGCATTTTCTTACAATGCACGGTATCGACACCGAAAAGGCGAAAAATTGTGTGTCGAAATGATAGTCATGGGAAGTATATGCACTTGTACTCGTATCTGAATTAAAAAATCATTGAATTATTGTTGAATTAAATGAGATTTTTTTTTCTCTCGTTTGAAACAGATACATTCATAGAAACGTATCCTAAATATTCGCGTGTATTGTATCTATTGGAATTTCATTCAATTTATGATTTAATTTGAAGTAGCTTCCAAATTTATGCGGGAATTTGGTTAATTTTGGGGTCAAAAATTCATCATCACATCGGATCGTCATGTAAGTCGCGTATTAATGATATTTCCAAATAAAGCAATTTGCCTGGAAAATTATAGATATAATTAGGAATAGTTCTCACCGAACAGACCGATTTAATTGATAGGTTTAAAGCATAAAAGCAGCAACAATATTCGAAGTGCAGTGTATTTCAAGGAGTCGTCAGATCGCCCATGTCTCCAACATCGAGTCTCGTTTCGTTTGTGTTTTTAAGTCGAACTAATTTTCTTTCTGTTTTGTAAATTTAGAAATTGGTCAAATGTTTATCTGTCTGGGCAGAGAATATCTCGTGAACGGTTGAAGTTATTACATATGCATGGAATTTGGTAGAAATATTAAAAATTGTTAAGAATTCATAGCAAAAGCTTTTCATTTCAATATCAAACTTAAGGGGAGGTCTCTATAGTGGGGAAAATGGTAAGAATTTGGTTTTCAAGACAGAGAAAGATAGAAAATAAAATAGTCCGAGAGAAACGAAGCAATTGTTTGGCAGCTTGGTTTCTCTACTATATGGACCGGGCGAGTGTTCCGGGGAAATGAAATGGAATTGCGAAATGTGAGTTTGACCATTGCCATCTAAATAGACAGGCCTCCGCTCAGCTGATCGTGACTTCTATTTTGATGTCAATTTGGCGTCAGTTCCGGCTGCCGCTGCGTAGAGCACTAAAAAGGAAGGTACACTCGACGCCATTTTGTTGCCAACCAATGGAGAGTGACAGGCATGTAAAAATGACAGCTCCCAGTTAACAATGGATGGGGACAAATCTTCATTCGATGTCAACAAAATGGCCGCGAGCGTACTCTCCTTTTTAGAGCCTTACACTGCCTTGGCAAGTCGAAAATGACGTCAAATTGTCGTCAAAACAGAAGTTTCGATCAGCTGAGCGGAGGCCTGTGCAATTAAGATGGCATGGCAATGGTTTGACAGTGGAGTGTAAATCAAATGGTGGCTATGTGGACCTGGCGGGTGTTCCAGCGTAGAGGCATTGTCATCAAAAAATACAGGCCTTCGCTCATCTGATTTTGACGGCTAAATTACGTAATTACTTACTCCTACGATTTTATCGTATCCAGAATTCAGTGGTCGGCGACTGATGACGTCGAGTCCCCGGTTTTTGGGCGTTCCGTGTTAAGTTCTCATTTTCCGCGTTCAGTGTTTATTTGTTAGTAAAATTTCATCTTATGATCCGAGAAAATAAACGCGTGCGCGGTGAAAATGTGTCGCGCGGTCAAAAGATTTATTTTTTCAAGTGTGAACAGTTTCACGGTACTCTGCGACTGATTCTTTGAGACCGTAAGTGTTTATAAGATCTTTGAGCTGTTGTGAACCTGGAAGAGTGTCCCATAGACGTAATCTTCGTTGGCAGCCCATTCCCTTATAGCCCAACTCAAACTACGGTAAGAATCAAGCCCGAGAAATTTCGCCGAGCAGCCATATCTAGCGAGTTCATCCGCAGTTTCGTTATCTTGAACGCCCTGATGGTCTGGTACTCAACATAGCCAGATTGGTGTTTATGAGACACTGAAGGGTATCAAAACACTCTTTCACTAATTTGGATAAGAATTTAGGTGGGGAAAGAGCCTTAATGGCTGCTTAGCTGTCAGTGCAGATAGCCATGTTAGCGCTGAATTTCGTGTGCAGAATTTCTCTGGCACAGGCCTCAATGGCATGTAAAATATCTCGGCTTGGAATACGCTAGTCCAGACGCCCAAGGCGACTGAGATCCTGATGTACGCTCCAAAGGACCCAGCACCAACTTCCTATCCCATTCTTGACCCATCGCTCGCATGGTATATCGGGACAAATTATCCAATCCGAGCAGGTGGGGATAGAGACCGAAAATTTCATTCCAAAGCAGAGTTTCGTAGTCATATAGTCTGATCTCGAGCAGATCAGCATGCCAGGACATCAGAATGCTCATGTGACCCCGATTGTACACATGTGCATTACACGTTAGATGCATGCGAAGAGCGTTTAGAGCCGCAAATTCTTGAATAAAAATATGCAATGGAGTAAGGCCAACAATTGCCTTAGTAGCAGATGTCGCAAAGGAACAGATGGATCCTGCCATACTAAGTCTTGCGAGATGTTATAGTTTGCTACACAGCTGAACGGTGCATCATTGCTGCATTTTGGGCCACCATACTAGCGAAGCATGTTAGAAACTGGTCGTACAAACATCAAATAAAGCCACTCGGTCATAGGGGTGAGTCCCCAGATTCTACCGAACATAGACCTGCAAGGTCACATGTTCCGAGTGTCCTTACTAATAAGAGTTTTGACGTGAATGCTCCAGTTGAGCCTCCAGTTCAACGTAAAATTATGATTAGTCACTTGGTCAATCACTGATGAAATCTGTTAGTCACCGGGAAAAATAACGATTAGTCACTTGGGTTGAAGTTCGTTAGACACTGGAAAAAAATATGATAAGTAACTTGATCAATCACGGCGACATACATGACCATGGATGTGCAGGAGGTGCATGCTGGCAACTGCATTCTCCGAAACCAGTTTATGCCAGCGAAACGTCAACTAGGCCACATAGAACAGTTAACGCGCTATGCCCCACGAGGGGTTAGGACAATTGAGAGAGAGAGAGAGAGACATTATGGAATGGGTTACTCACTGGCAAAAATAATGGTTAGTCGTTTGGTCAATCACTGATAAAATCGAAAAAAGGGAAAGTTATATTATATTATTATTGCCTAGGTTAGGTTAGGTAAAAGGGCTGCCATGCTACCGCACAGCACACTTGGACCACCTCTGGGTCCGTTGTGATACCGCCAAAGCCACCTAATTAAACCGAGGCAACAAACCAGCCTGTGCTAGCAATATAGCGATTGAGCTGTATTACACTCGTATCCTTTAGGTCCTCCAGTTCTCGGAAAAACCAAAAACCCAGAGATTTGCTCCGCCTCTCAGCCAGGGCCGGACAGTGACAAAGAAGATGGAGAGCGCTTCGTTTCTTTTTTTTAGTCGTCTTGCTTCGCTCTGTCAGCTCTCGTGTACGTTTGGCATCCGTAAAGAATTTTTTCGTCAAGCTTTGGAGAGTAGAGAGCTAATGAGCAAAGTCGCTTGTGGGGAATAGTCACTTGCATGGAATAGTCGTTGCTTCATCGGTTTTGATGGGTCTATTAAATTTGGTCTCTATTTCTCTTTCTTCTTTGCACTGAACAAACAATATTACTTTCTAGGTCAATAAATCAGACCAGATACGTCTGTGTTTTTCACTTCCAAATGTTTATGTAACCCAGAATTGACACAAGTTTACATAAAAACTCAATCACAGAATCTGATCTGGTCCAAATATATGTGACTTTGTACATGAAATTGCTTTTAAGAAGCAAATACTGCTGTCGAAACGTCCGAGACAGTTGTTATACTAAGGTTTAATTAGCCTAAAATGCTTTTACAGAATCCAACTGTTTATTCGTATATTCTTAGAAACGAGTGTTAATGGGATCCTCTGCAATGACTTGAAGCATGGTTCAGTTAGTTAACCAAGTTTTTAGATCCAGATACTTTTGATCAAGCATCAGCACTAGTCTGTATTTTGAAACCCTGTGGATTGGGAGTAATTCAGCAAAGATTTGAGATTATGATTTGGTATTTGGTTTGTTGATTTTGTCAAAGCTTGTCTTTTAAATGATACGACCCAAAGTTTCTGAGTGTGACCTAAGAGAATCAATAAAAGAAAAACTTCGTATATGGGTAAAGGTATTTAAATTAGCTGGTCTCTAAATAAACCTGATCTGAATGTGACCCATGCCAGTTTGCGATTAACTGACTCTTAAATAATTAATGTTATTTGGCCCGTCAAATATAAAAATATAATGGACGGGCATAAAGTCCGATGCATACTCTTTTGTCCTAACCCCTAGTGGGGTATAGTGCGTCAACTATTCCACTTGGCTTAGCTGACGTTTCGTTGGCATAAATTTGTTTCGGACGATGGACGTTGCCACCTCCTGTTCCCATTTAGCCGCTCACCTGCAACAAGGCGGGATATGTTGCGGCTTATTATTACGCCCCGCACCACAGGGGGAAGACAACACAAACATCCATGGCCTCGAGTGCCGTGGACGGGACTTGAACCCGTAACTACCATAGTCAGACATGAGACTGACGCCTCTACGCACTGTGCTAACGGTCGCCCCGTTTGTTCGTTTGCTCATCTGGACATTTCCCGTGTTTTGATATAAACCAAATTCCTAGTGTAACCCTGAGATTAAATCGGATATTACAATTTTGATCATCGACTGGACTAACGGTATATTCTGTTTTGCTTAAATCAGAATTGCTCGCCTAAGTCTCTCTCTCTCACTTTATCATGAAAATGAAATGGTTACGTATCACGGAAGACTCTGGAAGCACAAGAAAGCTTCTTCTTGAGACACACTTCTCCGGGTGTATCATCGAAAATCACTTTATGCCCCTCAGTGCCAACCGGTGTAACTGGGCTATATATACTCTCCACAACCTTGTTGGTGACATTGAAGCGGCTTTGACAGCGAATGAAACAGTTCTATGCGCGTTTCTTGATATCGAAGATGCTTTTCACAACACCTCCTTTGATTCCACTGACAGCGCTCTTACCTATATATAGCAAAAGTGCCGACACTACGGCAATCTTTGTTCTTGGCATAGAGGCATCACATGCTTCCACTATCTGCTTGATAAACTGCGACGCGTTTTGTTCTGCATGTCCGTCGATAGCTCCCTTCTGACGCATGGTTTCAATGAACGCTTCCCCGTCGAAGTTTTTTGCAGACCATCTCTGGTTTATTGATGGTTTCTTTGCTTGTGGTGTTCTGCTGGTAATGGTCAGCATACCATCTGATCACTTGACTAGGGAGGTATGCTTCGGGCATTCCTTCCGGTCAACTGTGTGGGATAGTGAGCAGTGGGCGGAATCCTTCAGCTCTCTTCATCCCAACACAATAAAATGGTTCACGGATGGGTCCAAAATGGATAAAGGATCAGGTGCGGGCATCGTTGACCCGGGCCACAGAATTTTTATCCGCATGGAAATTTACCCAATGTCTTCCAAGCGGAAGTGCATGTCATTAAGGTCTGTACGTGACTGTACCAGGCCACAGGCTACGCTAACAAAAACATAGGAATTCTTTACCGATAGCCAGGCGGCATCATGGCGCTGACTAGAACATCGATTCACTCAAGGCTAATGAAGTCTTGTCAAGATATCCTTAACATCGATGGGGCCACCAACAACCTCACAGTCTTCTGGGTTCCTGGGCACTCCAATATTGTAGGTAATGAACAAGAAGACGAGCTTGCCAGACGGGTATCTGAGGACCCCTACATTGGCCCAAAACTCAATCTGCCTTGCCAGGTAAAGGATTATGGAATGGGTGGTAGAGAGAGCTGCCTCGCTGTGGGAAGTTCTCCTCGGTATGAGACAATTAAAATTGTTCATTGCGGGCTACTCTCGTAACTCTCGTCTAATCAGCCCAAGCAGAAACAGGGTCAGAATTATATGTGTATTTCTCACAGGTCACTCCCGTTCTCGAGGTCACCTCAATTGTTTCGGATGCAAACTGTCGTTTCTGTGAGGCCGACGACGAAACCCCAGAACATATCTTCTGTGAATGTGAAGCTTTTGCTTGTCGTCGAACTGTTTGATTCGGCATTGCCTACCCCTTGGCCCAGGACGTAGCCTCGATCAAACTCGGCCATCTCAGTCGACGAGATGAGCAGATTGGATCAACAAATTTAGTCCTAGTCTCCAGGATACGGGCATAGCACAATATATGTACATATTGTCACAGTGCTTGTGGCTGTTTTATGGGCCACGGCCCATTTATCATCTATCAGTGAAACGGAAACCAAACCAAACCTGATAGATGTGAGTATCTCCTGATTCGTGGTGATGAGACCAATGCAATCGAGTACTGTTGAAGGCATTTTGAGTTGAATCAGGACTGATACCATTTTCAGTCTTTTGGTGAGGAAAAAAGGACATTCTTGGCAATGAAGTGCTACTCTAGGTAAGATAAGTGAGGGTGTTGAGACAAATTCACTAGACTTTTATTGAAGGCATTTTGAGTACTTTAGTGTGGAAAAAAGGACATTGTTGGCAATGAAGTTGATACCTAGGCAAGATGTGTATCATATGACTGGTGGTCAAGAGAATAGAATGCACTAGATTAGTTGATGGCATTTTAAGTCCTTTGATGAGGAAAAAAGAACATTCCTGGTAATCAAGTGATATATAGGTTACTATAAGATGGGTATCATATGACTGGGGGTGTTGATGCGAGTGCATTAGGCTACTCTTGATGGTATTCTAAGTCCTTGGGTCAGAAAATGAGGATATTATTGCATTCGCGTAATGGATATGGGTATCTTCTGAATCAGGATAATAAGGACAATATTTTTCAAAGCAAATCATGGACAACTTGAAAGCAAATGGATTAAAATTAAAATGTACCTGCACGTGATGAACGTCATCGCTCTTTTTGTGTCATTCTATTACATATCTGCTTTAATCTCTTCATTGCATTGTTCGTTATTTAACAAAATTCCCCGAGTCACCTTTAACATTCACCACACATAATCCTCCTAAACCGCATATCTTACAAAAAATGTCTTGAATGAAAGCATTTGGTCAACATGGCGCGGCGTGTTCGTCGGTCGGTCACCATTGTTGCATCATACAAGACAATGGAACGGCAATGGTGTAACTAATTCACCTGAATTACCGGCATAGAATCTTCAAACAAAAATAATTAGAAAATAAAATAAACGTATCCAAAGAACACAAGTTAGGAAATCTTTTCTTCTTTGTCACAAAACCGCCCGTGTGTCTTCCCAGCTAACATCAAGACGCCGGATAAAACTGCATTGCGGGTAAACAAGATTTTGATAAACACTCGAAATAATAAGAAACAGCAATGGAAAGTGCTTCCTGAAGCGCCAAGCGACTCTCCACTAAGCACTACTGGCACTACAAGCTCTCTTGGTATATCTTGAATCTGGGCAAAACAACTCTTTTAAGACGGTATGGTCTGCTGTTTTGTATCTTTTTGACTGGAAAGACCCATTCGTCTGCAATACATATACGAATATGAATTTGACTATGGAAGATAAGCTTGTCGCTCCAACTTCAGCAGATATGAGAATTTCTTCATTTCTTCTTTTACCGAAAAGAAAGAGGTGCAACAAGGTGTTTGTTACTTACCTTGATCTGTCTTTTAACAGTTGAACGAAGATAGTCCGATTGTAAGGTTGGTTGCGTCCGCTTGTTTTGTGCCTGGCTCTGGTTCAGGTCTTCCATGGGTTTTTGTTGATATCGTTCTGGACATACCTATGTGGCCTGTCCATTTGTCCATTTGTGTATCTTTGATGTGACAAGAATTTTTCGGGCAAGTGAAAAGAAGAAGTTAAAGTGCTCAGAAAAAATACATACTGTTTTTTTTTTTATTTTTTTTTTTGTGTCGGCACACTAAACATACTCGTCCATAAATCTTGTGGTTAAGTTTAATGTGTGCTTTAATGGTTTAAGCAACCCAGTTTTTGTGCGTTCGTGAAGACATTCCCAAGTTTTATTCGGAAGGTGCCGCGCCGGCCAGAGTGTGGTAAAATATTCACGGACGTGTGGATACAAGAGTAGCGGCAAGAAGAAGGTGAAGATACTGTAAGTTACTTAATAAAATATTGTAATCAAGGTAACAGTAAAGATGCTGGTATAGCGTATTGATTTGTTGTTTTAATATGTGATTGGAAGAATGAAGCAAAAATAAAATGAAGCATATTGCAATCGATTTGCTGGTATACCGGAACCCGTGGCGGAAATTGATAGTTTCTAGATACAACTGTTTACATTGGAGAAAGATGATAAAAAAGAAAGATGATGCTGCGAATGGGTTCTGTAGATATTACGTTATAGGAGGGCAAAATATTACTGCGATGAATTTTACGATTTATAATATTAGGTCATGTGGTGGACCGTAATTCCGAAATAAAAATCTGTGGATTTTTAAAAGTTGTAATATAATTTTACCGGGAAGTAATTACATTTTGATATGCTTCTCCTGTCTACAGTTGCAGCAATTTATGTTTTGTCACGGTGAAAATTATTATGGGAGAAATATTCCAGATTTTAAACGTGTAAAAGTAATTTAATAATATAATTCTGTTGGGGGTCACTTACCTCATCAGATAAGGATCCTTCTCACTCGCCTTGCGTTGGCTCCGCTCCGAGACTGGAGCGGCCTAAGAGGTTGGTCAGTATACCGCCCTAGAACGATATTATGCTGGTGTTGACCGTTTTTTGTATATTCTATTTCACCGGGCGACGCATCGTGGTTCGCGCTATTACTCCAGGCGGATAGTGATATCAGAGTGCATGCCAGGCACTTTCTGACATTATTGTAGAAATCGATATAGGTTTAGTCAGAAAACTTAAATTGAAATTTGCACCACCTGAAAAATTTTCTAACGGCACTTATAAGGCGTTGTGTCTTGTTTTAGTTCTTGGCTTCTATCTAGGCCCGCACATAATCAAAAGTAAAATATCTAATTATTTGCAATCAAATTATC
The DNA here is from genome assembly GCA_964017055.1 of Chloromyia formosa. Classification (NCBI taxonomy): domain Eukaryota; kingdom Metazoa; phylum Arthropoda; class Insecta; order Diptera; family Stratiomyidae; genus Chloromyia; species Chloromyia formosa. The sequence continues at coordinate 28,157,226 of OZ024813.1, read as the reverse complement.
TTTAACTTTCGCTTACAAACTGTTTAGTTTAAATTTATATGTAAAATGTTACAACGCACCAAAGTTAAAAAGAAAAAAAAAACGATTTTCGAAGCAGTTTTTCGTAGATAAGTCGATAACCATGCATTTTAGCCATTTATGGCACAGAAGAGGTTTATAGCTTATTCGATTCCTTATCAAAAACAAAAAACCAGTCCGAAGCGTATATACCCTAGACTTGTACAGACCTAGTGGTCATACCAAAAGAAACAATTGGCAACGACCATATGCATTAAAAGTGAGTTTCCTATATGGCCAGTTTATAGGGGAGGTTGGCGGTTCACGAGGATCTTTACCATTCTCAAAATCAATTAACTAACCCATTCTATAAATATTTGTCGCTAGCTTCATTCTATCGAAAGTTATCGCTTATTTGAAGGCTCACTTGTAGGGGAGGTAGAGGTTTCCCTTGCCGGATCTTGTGCATTTTCAATAACAACTAACTAGTTTATGTATTAATGTTCTTGCAAATGTACAAGTGCGAATCATTTCAGTGAAAATTGGAATTGTTTGTGACACTTGGTTTCATTCTGCACACCAACTTAGTATGCGTCTATAGCTTAGCTCGGTAACGCACCGGGCATTTTTTGCTACTCGAAACACGGTCTCTGCGGTTCGCGCCCCGCAACGGGACCGACTATTTTTTATTCTCAAATTCCCTCTGAATTAATTTCTCCGAGCTTAGTGGTATCGTATGGATAGTAGCACTCATCAAGTCTTACATCTTTGCAGCTATCCATGTGCAAGACGACCACGAAAGTGTGAGAATTCTTTTTGTATAAGCCCTGAAGGCGTGATTTTACTTGAAAATTCGACCGTGGAGGTCTAGATGGTGTGAAGCACTTATATTATTATTTATTTACGTAGGAGTTCCTTGGGTCGGATCTGGCCCATCTTTAATACCAACTTACTCAGTCTCACTTCAAACATTTGACCAAAATTTAAAGTCGCTAGCTTCATTCTATCGAAACTTACCGCTTATTGGAAGTTTCATTTGTAGGGGAGGTAGGGGCTCCTCGAGTCGGATCTCGTCTATTTTGAACACCAACTACAACATCAATATTCTACCAAATTTTCAACTTGCGAGTGTCATTCTGTCGAAAGTTATCGTAGTTGAAGGAATATTTAATTTTTGGAAATTTGTAGGGGAGGTAGGCGTTCCTTTGATCTGGTTATGTCCAACTTACTAAAACTGAAGCAGCTTCTTACCTCAGGGTTGCATGCCAAAAATCAGGCATCTGCGTGAATTGGTTCAAGAGTTATAGACTAAAAACCTGAAAAATAGGGTAGTACGGGGCTCTTTGTAAGAAAATTGTCGTTAGTTTTCAACTGATGGATTTCGTTTTTTCAGGAAAGTATAAGATTACCCTCACGAGGAAACTACTTAAGTCTGAGCTTTTCACGTTTATTTAATCAGGAGTTACAAATACATTTAATTATTTTACATATATAGGGGAGGCAGGCGTTCTCTTAGCTGGATCATACCCATTTTCAATACTAACCAACTACATCATACTGCCAACATTTGACCATTTTCATTCTATCGAAAGTTATCGTGCGAACGGACAGACAGACAGACGGACAGACAGAATGGCTAAATCAAGTCAGGAGGTGACCCTGATCATTTATATATTTTATATACATTGCTATACCTCCGGAGCCTCCTTAAAGGTGTTACATATTTTCGTCGTGGCAAAAACAATATAACCTATACTATAAGTCTAGGGTATAAAAATTGTGTGAACAATTATAGAAAGTAGAGTCAGCATCCAGCCTAACCACACTCTCCCTCCTCCCCCTCCTCTCCCACCAATCTTCACCGTTTCAAAAATGGTTAAACTACAATTCGCTCAACGAAAAACAAAATGCAAATATGTAGTACTGTACTCGCACCCATACATGAGGTCAGAAAATGCATTTTTTGGATGAATAGTGTCAAAATGCCTAACTTTAAGTGAATGTACTATTATTAAATATTACGGGATTGTAACGGAACTTGGAAATATTATTGCCTATGTTATTGATTATTGTCGGCCATCATAATTTTTTACCTGGGATGCGCTTGAGGGGTGCAGTTGTGTGCTAACTGCAACTATACAAATCCACTATTATTAACCTTTTTGATGAGATACCAAAATTCTACTATTTTCCGTTTTCTATGCTAGCGAAATGCCGTTTTCCTGCAAATTTTCATATTTCTAAGTATAAATGTTTTCAAATGCAAGGAGGGTGGACAAACTATGATCACACATTTTCTCTTCTCCCTCTTTTCTCATTTCTTCAAATTTGAAGAAAATGCCAGAAATGGAATGTGCTCGACGGTACCCATACCTATACCAAACGAAAAACAAATTTGACCTTCATTTCCCCTCTTTGGAACTCGGATTGGACAATCTACAGAGATAATAGACACAGGGTAGTGCTGCTTCCACCGGCAGATGGAAGACAGCACCTGATGAGCACTGACCTGTTGGTGGTATGAAACCAGAGGCCGCGAGGGCATCTGAGCCGTCCGCTAACCATTCCATTCTTATCGCCCCATTTTTGCCTCACCTGTTTGTGTTATGTTCCCCGACCTATGATTTTTTTAATACGTAAAGGGGTGACGACCGGTGAAAATCCCGCCCACGTCTCCCGTACTGATCTACAGCAAGCATAGGCCGCTGGTTAGCTCGTTGAGGGGCCTTTTTTCTTCGTCAGATGGCACGGCCCGATCTGCACGGTCGGTCTGCTACCTTAGGCTTCGTCCCCATGGGCATCTTGGGATGCCCACCAAACCGTCCATTACAAACAGCTGAGAAGGGCCAAACGTAGCTCGTGGAGGCATATTTACGATAGCATTGATAGTTGCAGTTGCATGTGCTTTCGAGTCAATTCTTTCCAAAGAAAAGATTCTATGGGCTGTAAACAGTTTTGACTTTTCAAATCTTCTGGCTCTGATAGTATTATTCCGGCGGACCTACAACATATTATACCGAACGTAGTATACCCGTGGATTGAATCGATCTTCAAAGCCTGTCCAGAATTAGTATATATTCCTCGTATGTGGATGGAAGTTAAAGTGGTCTTTATCCAAAGAGCGGGTAAAATTTCTCACGCACGCCCGAAAGACCTTCGACCCATTAGCCTATCACCAACATTGCTGAAGGCGTTTGATCGACACGCACTTGCGGTGCACTATTCCATCGCATCTTCTATCCACTTTCCAGCACGCCTACTGGAAAAGCCAATCATTGGACACTACTTTGCGCTTCTTGGTAGGCTACACCAAAAGGTCCCTCGCATACAAAGAGTATACGCTGGTTGGCTTTCTCTCGATATCGAGGGGGCTTTCAGCAATGTTAAATCTAAGGCTATTATTGGCTCCCAATTAACTCTGTGCGTTAATTAAGTTAATTCACCTAATGCTTGCGTCTCGGATGGTATCCTCTAGTCCCGGTGCATCATCTCTACGCAGGTACGTAAGCAGGGGTACCCTTAAAGGTGGTGGTGGCTAATAGGTTGCTTCTAAGCCAGGAAGTTTGGCCATGCAAATTTATCGCTTATGCAGATGATACTGCTATTTCAATCTTCCAAAGTGTCCCTGTGTCCTGAGTGATATAATGCAGAATGCCCTATCTATCCTGGCGAACTGGGCTGGCGAGGTTGGTGTTGGAGTAAATCCACAATAAAACTGATCTTGTTCTCTTTACTAAGGGACACATTGTACCCTCTTTTGGACCACCATTAATGGAGGGCACAAGGCTTGTGCTCACTGATAAAGCCATGGTCTCATCCTGGATAAAAAATTATGCTGAAAGGCAAACATTCAGGAACGTATGACAAAGGCACTATACTCGTGCCTATAGCCAAAAAATTAATCTTACATCCAAAAGTGGTTTACGGGCTCTACGTATCAGTACTACGTCCCATGTTAACGCATGGGATCATCGTTTGGTGAAGGTCCAAAACTGGCATGTGTTGCCATCACAGGGTCTCTAAGGACGACATCAACCGCTGTTTTAGGAAAGTTTTTAAATTTACTTCCCTTGGATATTTCGCTGAGCAGAAGCAGCGAATAGGGCTGTTTGCCTCCGGGAAACCGGTCAGTGGACCACGTCAATCGTAGGTTACTAGGCAGTACTGAGAAACATTGACATTCCCAGAGTGACGGACTACATCTCTCCGAAGTTCCTGTTTGACATGTGCTTTACAAGCCTGATCCCATTGAGGAATGAGTAGTCGGAAAGCGCTATTTTGGGATCTGATGCCATTACCCTTTTTATTGACGGCTCTTAAACTGAGGAAGGCCTTGGAGCTGGGGTGTATTCGGAGAAGTTGAATAATGGTCTGTCGTTCTGACATTCGGAATACATTAGCGTTTTTCAAGCGGAGGTTGTACCAATTTCCGAGGTGCTAGTCTGGCTTGCGCATAATGTTATATTGTAATCTACATGGACAGTCAACCAGCAATTAAAATGCTGAGCTCTGTCTTGGTTACATCAAAGACGGTGCTGGATGGTCGCGACTCTCTCAGGGTGATGGGTAGTTTTTTCAATATATCTCTGTGGTGGATATAGGGCCACAGTGGTATAGTTGGGAACTGTAATGGTGACGAAATGGGTCGGCCTGGAACAACTAACGAGATCAGGGAGTGTTGGCGTAGAACAGAGATGCCTCTAGCAGCTTGCAAAATGGTTACCCAGAATGTGATGTATGATAGAGCCAGCGCCGGATGGAATAGTGGATCCACATGTCAACCTACTAGGCAATTATGGCATAAGCTGGATCCCATCGGATCCTACGAGATGCTGAGCAAACGGCATTTGAGAAATGTGGTGGGGCTTACCACTGGACACTGCCTGATCGGGGAGCATGCTTTAAAACTTCGACTCCCGCATAATGATTATTTTAGGAGCTGCGGGGACGAGGAGAAGGAGGAAAGCTGCCATCACCTTCTGTGCTCTTGGCCTGCTTTGGCGGAACGTGGGAGGGACATCCTTGAGTTCTAGTTTTTTTTGACGACCTAAAGATAGGAATTGTTTGTGACACTTGGTTTCATTCTGCACACCAATTTAGTATGCGTCTGTAGCTTAGCTCGGTAACGCACCGGGCATTTTTTTGCTACTCGAAACACGGTCTCTGCGGTTCGCGCCCCGCAACGGGACCAACTATTTTTTATTCTCAAATTCCCTCTGAATTAATTTCTCCGAGCTTAGTGGTTTCGTATGGATAGTACGAGTAGCACTCATCAGGTCTTGCATCTTTGCAGCTATCCATGTGCAAGACGACCACGAAAGTATGAGAATTCTTTGTGTATAAGCTAAGCTACAGACGCATACTAAGTTGGTGTGCAGAATGAAACCCAGTGTCACAAACATTTCCAATTTTCACTGAAATGATTCGCACTTGTACATTTACAAGAACATTAATACATAAAGACCTAAAGATAGTTAGCGTCGGTCGTCTTCATTGCTTCATTGCCCGCTCTGGCTGGTTTAACGATTGAGATGCTCAGGTATGCTGTATCTAGGGGGTAACAAACGGAGCCGGTGGTGGTCTACGTGCACCTTGCTTTTCAAGGCAGCCCGTCTAACCTAATTTTCTTCCTCAAATGTTGCTAAAAAGATATTTTATTATTTAATATTTAACATCATATTACTGAAGTTTTTACGCAATCCCTTTCATTATATTGAACAAATTCCTTTTTGACGATTCACATTTCAGTATTACCCACATGGTACGTCATGGACAAATACGATGGTTGATAGTCGTGAGCGCATTCGTGCACCATCCCGCGACGGGCGGGAAGGATTCAGCAGTCCCCGTCAGGTCCTGCGACGTTTGATGCTCCTCTGCGAGGGTCGTCAATATCGCGAAGCTGCCGTCATTATCGGTCGATTGGGCCCATCTCTTCTCAGGACAGTGGTATCCGAACTACCGGTTGACTTGTTAGTGGAAGGTTTGCCGCATAGTGCATATTTACTCGAATCGCTATTTGTTAGGTAAGCAATTCCATAAAAGGTAACGAAGCTAATGGTATGTCGAATTAGCCAAAACCTCTAATCATCGCTTTGCAGATCTCATGCTTTGTAGTTTGACTTATTTACAGACTAACCACCGTCGACCCTGCACCACGACCGTCCATTTCCGCTGACTTCATTATTTGGCATCTGATACGTCTCTTCAGCAGTCCGCATGAATGCGGCTTGCGACAACGATGCTTGAAGTTGATCCAATCGATTGCACAATGGCAGCCGGACCTACGAAACACCATCATCGAGAGACGAAAAAATCTCGATCTAGCCGTACAAGGATTGGGCGTGCATGGCTTGACCGCCGATCATACCGGAAGCCTTATATCCCTACACGTGGCATTGAAAAATGAAATTCAAAATCACATCGACACCTATAAGACTGCTTTACATAAACTGGACGAATTGAGCAATATCACAGTGAACCAGGATCCGGCTCAATCCTCTCATCAACGATTGCTCGCGATCACCTATGACGATATTCAGCAGCGACTCATCGACAACAAGTCCCTTTTAACGATCCTCGATAAACCGTCGCTGAAGCAACTTCAAACCCTTGTCGACAATCTATCGGAGCGTGTGCAGAATGATAAGACGGTTCTGCAAAATGTCGGTCAGATTAAGAGACTCGATCCGAATTCGAATGTGGATAAACGTCCTGCTGCCGGACTTTTGATGAACTTCTCGCGAGGATGTGATACGGTCGTGAAACTGATGGGACCAAGTGCTCCGTCTAGCCCGAGCAGTGAGAGCTTTTCCAGTGATGGCTATCATTCCGATTCCGAAGGACCAGTGGAAGATATTGGGTAAGTCGATCGATACGTACCGTGATGATCAAAGAAGCCGAATCTCTATTATGTTTCGTAACAATAATTGGTTTGGTATGTGCCATGGCATACCAGTGAACCTTTGTATATGAGATTAAGGTTGTAATTTTTTTTTTGTGTAATCTTGAATCTTATTATTAAATCTTTCTTTCGTTCATTCCATTCTTTTGCAGTACCAGTGAAATTATTCATCTGTATCGCGATCTTTACAATCGCAAAAGATCCGATACGTTGGACACGTTGAATGATTTGCCGCAACTGAAGCACGTTCGTAATTTGAAAGAGAAAATCTTATTTTCGATTATAGTGGTAAGTATGGGCGATGAAGGGCACAAAAAGATTGTTGGTTATTTGATTGATTGGGTTGTTCGAAAAGCTGTGATCAGTTCAGACACTAGTTTGTACTTTGTTCTCTTTCATGATTTTGGCTTAGCGTCATTAGGGTCATTGCGAGATCCCAAAATGCTCGTCCTATCCTTTCGAGGACTCTTTAAAATTTAACTTGTCTTTCGGATAGGTTTACCTAAGAAGAATGCAACCAGCCCCGAAATCCAGTCCATGCGCCAATATCCACTTAATTTCAAGTTTTTCCGACAACGAGTTTAGCCGCATTCGAGTGTATGTAGGTCGAATTTGTTTTCGATTTCAAGTTCACTAAATTTTACTTTTACTTTGCAAAATGTCTCAAAACTTGTTCGCCATATGGTTGTGTGATTTACTTTTCACTTTTTCTGGTAACGACTTTCTATGACAAAATGCTGGATGTTGCAGCCGGCGGGTAAAATTGTCGCAACTGGCTGGTCCGCCCTCTTGAAATTATGCACCTCTTTCGATTAGCAATTATTCACGCAGATTATCTCTCTATCGTATTTGCATTTCTGTGCATACATACATATTTGGTTGTATCTTTTTAGCTTTTATTCTTTGTATCTTTGTAGCTGTCATTTCGAGCCTGTCACTGTCTACGCGAGCGTAAATTGAATGAAGTACACCGGGTACTTGGCTGTTCTCCAGAAAGCGAACGAGATTCTACGCTTAATCTGGATCATGCCGTACGACAGTATCTGAACAATACAGCGGATGGCTTTCCGCTCGGCGATGTGGAAAAACAGGTTGCTAATCAGGTATTTGGTATAAGAATTTTACTAAAAGGACATATCATTGACTTTGAATCCTTTAGGTACTCTCCACACTGCATGAGTATCCGCAACTCGAGACATGTACGCCACTATTGCATTTTATCAGTGCCAGTGTAAGGTTGTCATGGAAAATGGTGAACAAGAGTTTATGTTGCTATTTGGACAATGACTTTACTTCGGGTAAGTTTAAAAACTAAAATTAGGTAATTGGCTTTTCTTTAAATTACACAAAATTGTGCGGTGTTCATCAGCACTTTAGGCCCGTCCCATGCAAATACACTTGATCATAATGACTTTGTAATGACTTAGAGTTCACTTTGAGTCCTTTATGACCTTCCTGTCCATTATGTGCGTTTATATCCCTCCTGTTCTTTATGCTTTTATTAGCTTTATGTCCATTAAGTGATTCACGTCCTTTATGTCCATCATGTCCAGAGGATTGTTCTTATCACCTCGTTCCCAAAAATGCCCATATTAGCTAGGTTTGGTCTCCTTTTCACTACATGGCTAAGAATATTCTGTTGTTCTGACTAAAGGATTCAAAACGCCTACAACGGTACTCCAGAGTGAGTGAGTGAGTTATGTTTCGGCCATAAATTCTTAACCCTCAACTGAGACCGTCCAGACCAAAGGTATATGGTACACCGATGGATCTAAGGCTGAACAGGCTAGGTGCTGGCGTCTTTGGAGTTGCCGGCTAATTTTCTCGGAAAAGTAAAACAAAAACACAACAGGCAAACTCAATTCTGTTAGGTCCATCTACCTATATAGACTAAGGTTTTCGGAAACATTACAGCACAGACGACTTTAGGTAGGAACTTTCTCACACTTTGGGAACCTACCAAATGGTTACATGGTTGAAGGACTCATCACCCCAGTTCTGAAGATAGATAAGGAGAGGGGCATAAGCACCGCGCCCAAGAGAGAGGTCTATTGTGCTATAGTCCCCATGTCTTGTACTGATTTGCAGTTGACGATCAAGTTTGATTCGCGCTCGGTGGCTGTGTTTGTTCGGTCATCGCTGTACGATCTATAGAAAGGAGTTTCGATCCTTGGCGCGAACAAAAACTGCCTGTGGATACTGACTCCCACTGCGATCCAAACCTGCCAGTATAAAGACGGTGCAGATAGGAGGTGCATGATAGTAACTGCACGTCTGAAAAGATATGCTATCGAAACTTAACAAAATATAGAAATGCAGGAGATATCGACGCTTCTGTGCCCTTGGAGGGGTCAAGGCGATTAACAACACATCAAGTTTGATCCGGCCAACAACACTGCTCAACTGCTTGAGTTCAAGTATAGCGATCATATCGACTGCAGGGAAGGGATTACCGAGGCACTCTAAGCGTTGACGGCAAATAGCCTGACACTCTCAGAGGATGTGCTAGGAGTTATCATCATCACTTTCGCAGACAGAGAGAGATAATAACCATATTATACAGGTGTACCTCAGGGTGGAGTGCCCTGGGAGAAGGCCGCAAGTCCTTCTTTTTCAGCTCAGATTCAGCAATTGTAGGGTATGCTTGCGTGAGTGACCTGGTATGAAGGCCGAGGAGACTATTCCAGGACTCGGCTGTATCTACTCGCTCCCGTTCTCGAATATGATGTTTAAGAGGGATACAACGAAAGGGTTTTGGACCAATGAACGGGGATGCAGATGTCCTAGCTAACTCGCCGACAATCTCGTCACCCAAGATACCGTCATGGCCAGAGCCCCAGTATATGATGACTTTATTCAATGAACTGAGCCTCTGCAAAGCTTCGTAGCAGTTAAGTACTGGTTTTGACATAAAAAAGGGGTGCCTTGATAGGAGCTTGACTGTCTGTGCAGATTTACTATATTTCTTCCTCGTAACAAGCTTCAATGCACAAATACCAATTGCATGAATTTCGGTTTGAAAGACCGTTTTAAGCTTCCCCATGGGAATTTATAATCTTTTTGAGGGGCCCGCAATGCCTGCCCTCCTCATTCGTTTTAGAACCACCATCAGTAAAACACTTGACAGTATTCGAAGAGACTCACAAATGCCCCGTATTCCATTCCCACTCAGAATATACATATACTGCCTAAATTTCACTTCATACCCAATAAAGGACCCTGTGCCCTACCCAAAGAACACAAAATACCACCAGCAGTACTCCGGCGAATTAGTTTCATAACCCAAATTCGATAAATAGTCATATTTACTGGGGTTGATTTCCATTTCATTTTATGGTGAAGACAGTCCTTTTGTCCGGACATGCACCTGCACCAGCAAGTTAGAAATAGTTCCATAGGATTTGGGGAAGTTTTAGACGAGAGCCTTGACTCAAAAATAACCTAAAGGGCGAAGAATCTGTCCTTACTGATAGGTTTCCCATCAGTGATCGTTTGAACGTTTGAATCGCTCGTAATCTAATATTTCGGAGGACTTTGGCCTGCTACTTTGACAGACACGAGAACGCTACTCTTATTTGACATTTGTGAGTCATCACCTCAAGTCTTCTGAATCTCACCATGCATGGCGAGTTCCAACTTAGGATTCCGGACAGTTCATCGCCGACGAATCAGTCCAGTGCTTCCTTGGTCGATCACGCGCTGTTCCACCGCTAATGTTTACCTTGAATCTTTTCTTGTTACTCGATACACTCGTACCTTAACGAATTTGTGCACCTCTGTTTGCCGAATATTTTGAGTAGCTTGTTATTTGACCGTCTTCGCGATTGGTCGCCATTGTGAGAGTTACTCAAGTGATTCAGAATACGTACTCGTACATCGTCTTTTCTGATAACTCTGCTCATTTTTCGCATCCATGGCAGAGTGCAGGCCTTCGTTTTATATACTTGGACCTTCGCTTTCCTGTGCACGCAGCTATGATACCGGGTATTGACTAACACTTTGGATTTACGATGTAAATCTGACGTTTAACTTTGAGAAAATCGACTTGTTCATCTATTCGATTGTCCAGGATTTCCATTCATATTGAAGTATCTTTTTGACGCAAAACCAATCAGCCACGAGACCAGCCACGTGCCGTGTTGCGAGACCAGCCACTAGACAAGAGTCAGGCCTGCTATCAAACCAGTTATTCGTTTCCTGACGGCAGGTCTCAGAACTCACAACAGGTCTTGTGGCTGGTCTTGCGCCTGATTGGTCTTGCGCCTAAAAACCACTTTATCCGGGATTACCTAAGCTTTTTTCTTTTCGCAGTCCTAGATGGGGCAAAAGACCTTTTCAATAGTCCTCCTCGTGGGCGCCCACTGGTAACGGCAATGTGTCAAATCGAGTTGTTGTGCGTAGCAGGCGAACGTGTTAACCGTTGCGCCATCCGGACTACCGGAAAGCTGCGAACACCATTTCAAAAATAGAATCAAAAATCAAAATTATAACAATTATTCGAAGTACGAGTCATTTGGAGCGTATTCTGACTTGACTTTTCTCTGGAGGTTTTGGTTCGGCTTGGTTTGTGTGAGAAAAATATCCTCATCCATGATGAACAGCCTAGTGACCACAATTCTCGAGTATTGTTTTTAACAGAAATTCTGCACCTTATCTGAGACCTTTACTAATTTTTGACCTGCGTAGCCCTGAGGTTTTGGTTGCCACTCTACGAGCTTGCATCTAGAGATCAGGGGTTCATTGCCCGACGCGGCGCGTTACTATTAAAATAAAAACAAGGCATTGCTAGAGATGTTGCCGTACCTATACCCAGAGGGGTTGAGGCAATTAGTAGCAGTAACTATTTTGGTGGGCCTTGAAGCTGATCGGTTTGTGAATGATGGGCATGGGCAAGTGACTGTAATTTTAAACAGTTCATTTGATTATGTTGCACTCAACATGGAAAACATTTTCAGTGACACTTATGAAGACATAGTATCAATAGACATATTTTGATTGCAATTTACATGAATTTATTTGTATTTTTCTCGAATTTTACAGGTTTTCTTCGTCCCGAGAAGCACGAAAGACATCCTCTTTCCGATAGACGTTCGGACGTCATTAAATCATTCCTTTGGCCAGCATTATTCCAACAGAATAAGTGTGTGTTCAAAGCTGTTGTGCTGACATGAAAAAAAATTGAATAGTGGCCCAAAAATTGTATTACATAAGAACAAAAGTATTTTAATATATGAAATAATTTAATATATTTTGTACAAATGATTTTATTTATCATAATTAAAATAAAAGAAAAATAATGTATTCTTAAATAATTTGTACATTAATTTCACTATTAATTTTAATTTTTTGTTTAGTCTAATTCTTGAGGGGCGCAGGCCCGGCTCTATCATATGTAGGTATATAGGTGTGCACTAGGTGTCATTATACAGGGTATCCCGCGTTGGGTGGGCAATACTAATAGGGGCTATTCCACAGTTTGTTTGGGGAGAAATGGTACCAGTAGAATTCGCATATCTTTAACCGTTACCGAGATATAACTAATATATTTTTGTGATTGTCATCAAAAACCGTGACCTGCCAAAAAAAAAAATAAAATTTACCACTTCCCTAATCATCAAATCTGGGGTTTGACATCACTTTTAAAAACTACATAAGATTTCATATACAACAGCTTTTTCCCGATTAGATTAGACTTAGATCTGATGTAGAACAAATCGACTACTACTAAGTCGATCTCACATTACTATAGAAACGCAATAAATACTAAACCACGCGAGCTACAATAGTCAAATAAAAATACAAACGGGACTAATACTTCATTTTAATATTTAAAATTTGTTGTAAAATATAAAAATCGAAGAAATAAAATAATTTCCAGACTTTTTCGACCATTTTTCGACTATATTAGGTATTAGCAAATTTTCGCTGACGTAGGATAAAAAGCGTTAGAATAGCCTACAGGTAACTTTATAGTAACGTCTAAAAAGTTTTCGCTTTTTTCGTGTCTTGTGACTCCTTCAGGAGCGCGTCTACATCTCTTGTATAGCTATGCTTGGTTGACGTTTCGATTGCATATTTTTCGGTGCAGTTGCTAGAATGCTCCTCTTTTGACTAACTGTATCGCACGCATATTGCCAAATTTAGTTTCATTGAGAAGATAAAAGCTGCGTTCGTTTCATCGGATTTCGGTCTGTTTCTATACAAAACGACAGACCGATTTTGATTCAAATCTCGTATGGTTTCTCATCGGATCAGAGTTGAAAGTGAATTGGTTGAACCAGGTTGAACGTCAATTCATTTCGCCCTATTTAAATGTGTAATGAGTCCGCAATTCGCCCTTCGCGGCGAAGTATCTGTATGGTGGCTATTTAAGTTCGCTCGTTGCAAATCCGGCCTTTTCACTCGTAATCTGCCTGAGACCGAAATCCAGTGAAACGAACGCGGCTAGCATCACACTGATCCCACATTGGGCGCGAAATATTTTCGTTTTTTTTACTACTATTTTCTATTGTAAGAAGGCTTAAAGCAACCTTAACGAAGGTCGAAATTCCTTATCACACAAACCTCTCATTGGGCGCTGGATATTATCGGTTCTTTCGTTAATTTTTAAAGTATTGTTAATGAAATATGCAACTGCAACCTGGTCCCAATTTTTCAGTTCAGTTCTGCATCGCAAGTGGAGCTAAAATTAATACCAAAACTAGCTAATGCGACATGTTCATGTCGTCGGGAGTTAGCTCAAATTAGTTAATACTCGAAGATAGTTCCGCGGCATAAACGAGGCCATTGAGTTTCAGTTTTAGAACTGGACACGGTTTAACGGTCGCTGTTTTCAACATTCAGCTGCTTATCGATTGAAAAGAATCTCTTTCGTGTTACACTATACAAATTCATCAATATCAATCTAGAAACACGTTCCTTTCCTCCAGATAGACTTTTTATCTGTTTATAGAGTATAAACGGCAGCCGTTATTTAAACGAAAGCAATTTTAGGGGTTAAGGGATTGAATATATAAAGTTGAAATGAAGGAGAAATTGAAAATGGAATATCCGTTTACGACTGCAAAATGTGACAAACATTTTTGAAGTTAAGTTAAATCATGGTGTCACACACATCGTCCTTAAATTGAAAATACATGTTGCATACGAATTACATTTATCTCATTTGAAGTTTTGTGTTTAATACATATAAATTATGCTGTTAAAACAAGCTTGTCGAAGGTATGATACCCTTCACGCTTCGTTTTGATTTGTGGTGCATTTACTACTTTGAAATTAGTAGTTATACTTGTTCCCATTTCACTGTTCCTATGAGAGGTATATTAAATAATGAGCCGATTTGAACCAAATGTGGGAATGTGGTTTGGCGGTAAATATGATTGAATAATATAAAATTTTAGAAAGATACATTTAGAAATAAAAAAGTTTTTCTCATAAAGACCAACTTTTGGACCAGTGTCGTTCCTATGGCAGCTATATGATATAGTATTCCGATTCCATTGGTTTCGACATATTTACAGCGTGCAAAATTTTAGCTGGATAGCTTCAAAGCTGAGAGACTACTTTGCATAGAAACAGACAGACGGACAAAGCTTAATCGACTCGTTTCATCATACTGACCAAGAATATATAAAGTTTATATGATCGGAGATGCTTCCTTCTATGCGTTGCAAGCTTCATGACAAAGTTAATATACCCTATCACATCCGTGAAGGGTATAAAAATCTATTAACTATACCCATCAGCATCAGGTACGTAAGTCGTGGAAGGACAGAAAAAAACCATAGAAGTTAGTTACATAAAGCACGGTAGCAAGTAGATTGGGCCTATCATAAAGTTCGTGGGAAATTGTAATGTTCGAAGTCGACTGAATTTGAATGCGGCTAGAGAAACAGAAAAATTAAATGCGTCAGAAAACTTAAATGTAAAGTATGATCTTATAAGCTTAAACCAACGATCGGTTAATTGGACGAAATGATCACACATTCACAGTCATCAACAATCAGTTATCAATCATTGCGCTCGGTGGGCGTGGTAGTTTGGTCTACGATACTAATCTAGAGCGCGGAGTTCAAATCTCGGCGTGATAAAAAAAAACTGCCTGTGAGTACTAATAGAACTCTCACAGTGCTCCGAGCTTGTTAGTATAAAGACGGCGCGGAAAGGAGGTGCATGCTAGCAATTGCACTTCCAAAAAAGTAGATATGCTATCGAAACGTCAACAAGGCGTAGAAATGCTAGAGATGTTGACGCGCCCATGCCCCTAGGGGGTCAAGGCAATTAACACATAACACAATAATCAGGCATCAGCTATGTAATGAACCATGTTAAGGTCTGGTAGTGCTGCTCCCACCGGCAGCACCTGATGAGTAGTGATCTGTTGGTGGTACGAAGCCAGAGGCCGAGGGTCCCATTACACCCGGACCCAGATTCGACCGCGTGGGCGTCTGATCCGTCCGCCAACCATTCCATCTTTATCGACTATTTTTTTTTTTCATTCCCCATTTTTACCTCCCCTCTTTGTGTTGTCTTCCCCAAGCCTATAGATTTTTGTTAATACGTAAAGGACAGGGGCAACGAGTGACGAAAACCCCGCCCACATCTCCCGAACTGAGCTACAGCAAGCATAGGCCGCTGCTTAGCTCGTTGAGGGGCCTTACTTAGAACTTTCGAATGTAGACTTTCACAAAACTCGAGAGGAAAAATATGTCCACCTTGACTCTTAAAAGCCTTCCACGATTCTAGCAGCCTGATATAGAAAAACTGGAGTCCATTCACTATTCAAGTCCGTGTGTACTTCTCAACGTTATTTACCATCATGATCAATATAAACATTAATTCAATGGGTCATAGATAAATACTCGTAGACGCATTTATCTAAAAATATCTTTTTGTTTGCGTTGTTGACATAACATTAGCTCGAACCAGGTATAACATTTTTGAATTAATTCGTAATATAACTTAGAATTTATCAACAAGTTTTGATGCGAATTTCTAGACAACGTCTGCGAAGCAAGCTACAATAGATTCTTAACTAGTTTTTCTAGTGTATCGATTGAAGTCATGACACACCTCCTTAGCGACAAGTTTGCTTCTATTGATTGGGCTTGGAAAAAAAAATAAAAAAAAAAAATATGTAAAAACATGTGAATCATTTTAATTAAATATTAAAATTGACTGTTTTCTTGTTTTTCAAATGGGAGTTAAAAATGCTGGAATATAGCTTGCATTTCCCTTAAGTAAGGAAATGTAAACTGAAAAAGTCCTTATAGATCGATGTAGTCTGCAAAAGTCAGGATATTCCTATTTCACCGGTTGACAAAGCGTTGTGGTTCGCGTCTTGGCCAATAGTAGTTTTACCGCAGTGGCGTGTAAGGCGAGCGAAGTGATCGTTTTAGGGCGGCCCAACTGAGGGTACAAACCCACGCAAGAATAGTGCGAAATCGACTCAATTTACTCGTAGTTCCCACTATTGGTCAAAGACGCGAACCACTATGCGTTGCCGGTCAACTAGAAATGTTTCCAAATCGTCTTACGAAGAAAATGGGATATCAAAATGAAGATTAAGAATACAAAATAAATTAAGATAAATTGGATGATACACGACGAAGGCCCACTATACTACATTACGCACTATTGGTCCAGTTGTTATAAGACACTGCCGCTAAGTCGTCCTCAATATTCAGACCCCGTCGCTACAAAGATTTGGGATCTCCCAAAAATGTGCATGTGCTGATCGTTACATAATAAAAAAAACAGAAGAAGGAACACGATACCTTCGTCCTGTTTTTATATTCTGTTTAATCATGATCTTTATTCTGAAACCGCATTTTTTATTTTGTGTAAGCCATGCGAGTGGGACAAAATCCAGCCCACTTCGCGGACATCCAGTTTGGGCAAGCGCATGTCGTTATCGTATTGAACTTACCTGAGTCAATATTAAATATACTGTATCTATTATTATGCAAATTGCAAACAAGTCGGTGAAGTGGCAGACTAGGTTATTTAGTGCAATACGGCTTGATCTTCTCTAATCAATTGACACCTAAAAGCCGTCAGTATCAGCTTAGGGTTCGATTCCACTTAATATACGAGTATTACATAAAATACCATAAGGCAGGGTCGGCAGGTAGTATAGGTGTTACCGATCCCGGTAAGTTAGGTGCAGGTGTTACCCATATGGAGCGAATAATGATTTTCATGGATATATTAAAATAAAAAAAATAAATAACTGGCGCAACAGTCCAATTTGAACCACGGCCTCGAGATGAGTTAGCATCATCTCATTTTCTAGATCTTGACGGTTTTTGTGCAGAGGTATGTGATCAGCAACACGCTCAACCGAGTTATTTACCCCATAATGGGTACTCATTTAACAGCTGAGTGGGCTCATAGTCCGACACGTAAATCCCCGGAATCGAACCGGGGCCCAGTGCGTTGAAGGCGAATGTGCTAACCGTTGCGCCATCCGAACTACCGGATATACATGGATAAATTAAATCACTTTAAAAATGCATCTTTGTGTAAATTTTGGCTCCGTTAGACAAGCGATAACTTTCTTCCATAAAGTGTTCTACTCATTTAGTCAAAAAGTGACTTTTTCCTATTCAAAGGCCGCTATTTCGGTTAATAAAAGGCATGATTTCAGGATGGAAACCCTAATCAAATGGTTTTGGCATAGGACCGAGCTCACCAGAAGTACAGATTTTTATCAGAGCTTTTGCATGATTAGCCCGTCAGTCGCGCCATGCCGGCGGATCATGTGAAAGGGTTGAAATGGTCAGCCGTTCAGTCGGGCTGATCGTCAGAAAATGTGCATTTGAGCACATGTTAAAGCCATACGTCGGTCAGCCCGTCAGCCGATCACTGAAATGGCACTTATTGTTTTCTTCCTATTAGCAAGTTTTTCATTTAAGTGCTCTCGTTTCGATTGATTTCCTTTGTAGGCCCTACATATCGACGTTATTTGCTGGTGTGAAGCTTTTGTTATGACTATACATGACGGTATCCATACTGCCTAAAGCAGAAGCCTATCTGAGGACGAATGAACGGCTGCGAACTTACCGCTCTGGGTGTTTCTAAGTTTCCACTGCCTGAAGCGAAATCTACTCTCCAGTTGCTTTGAAGTGGATTTTCATTTTAGATAGCATGAACCCACACGACCACATGGGCAGAACAAGTTTCGTCGCCCCTGAGAGAAAGGACCCTTCATAGCTGCCTAGCGGAAGGATCTGCTCAAGTTGACGATACAGTCGTTGAGACAACAACGAATTCGCCTATCTGGAACGAAATAATTTCAAACGAAGAGCTCAGGTCAGGTGCCTATCGGCGAATTGATACGCAGGGGAAAATGGTAGAGGATATAGGTTACACATTGCGGAAGGGCAATAACTGCATTGCATATCAATATATGCAATACAGCCTCTTTCTCAATTTAGGGCGATGAAGGGGCGTCCTAGAATTTCCTGGCACCTATTAATTGCCGACGAATGTGCGTTGTTGAGCAAGTCATGAGAGCAGATGCGACTGATTGGCCAAAACCGAGCACAATAGCACGTATGAGCAGTTGACACGCCATGCCCTACTAGTGGTTAAGGCACGAATCTTCAGAGCGGACTAATATCTGCAGCCAGCATAAAAAGGGGTAGTTCAAACCACAGATTTCAGTATTTCAGCCAATATATTGATTAAATTCAGGGTCTCTGTAAAAGCTGAGGGGTCCGACAATCAACATTCTGGATGCTGAAATCACTAAAAAAATCCAGATTCACACACAGAATAGCGGATAATTTGCTTCTTCAAAGTGGAGCACCTTAATGTTGAACTCCGGTAGAGTTACCGGTAGTGGTCGTAAGTCAGGTGTGGAGCTCCCCGTTTTCAGAGTCGCACGAACCTGTCTCTTATCCTGGGATCCGGTCTCTGAGAAAATCATGACCGCCAGGATCCAGACCAAAATGAGGAACATCTCAATAATACAATGTTTTGCTCCAACTCAATCCGACAATGTCTTGGCAAAAGACTGCTTCTAGGAACAACTAAATGCCGCGCCAGACACACCTGAATTGTAATGGTTATGGTGGAACAGAATGCAAAAGCGGCTGCCGATAACAATGGGCTCAGGCATGTGTTGGGGAGACACGGTCTTCGGGATCATAACGACAACGGTGACAGATTTGTCGAGGTCTGCCACTTTCACAGTTTCTTCATCGATGGTACTGTGTTGTGTGTTTCCTGCCGTTGACAGGAGAAGAGCTAAAATCGTCCTGGAAAGAGTAAAGGCTCACTTAAAAAGCACAGTTTATAAAGAGCAGGCTGTATCGATCCGGATTCGCCTGTATTAATCACAATAACACCTTCAGAATCATCATCGAGCAATGCGCTGAGTATGATTCTTCGCTTCATTTGCATTTCATCGATTTCGAGAAGGCTTTTGATAGTGTGAACCGAGAGTCTGTAAATGGTGACCTTGCGCAGGAGCAGGGATGCCTCTCCTGCGCAAGGTGGCTATTATTAAGGCAACGTATGGCGGCGTGAAATGCCCCGTTCTGTATAAAGTTAAGGAGTCGGGGGACTTAGAGATTCGCAGTGGAGTTCAGCAGGTGTGCTCCCTCTCACCGATCCTATTCCTCATAGTGATCGGCGATGTGTTACATGCAGCTCTATCCGGACTAGACAGAGGAATTCAATGGATTTTAACAGCTTATCTACATCTTGACTATGTTGACGACATTTGCCTACTCTCCCACAAATTCATGGATCTGCCCGCAATGGTGTTAAATCATGAGAGGGAGGCAAGGTTGGGCTGCAGATAATATAATAATACTATAATATCAACAAGACCATTGCGAAAAAGAATTGCTGCGCCTATTGCTGTCTATATTAATAGGCAACCTGTAGGGAAGGTGGGCAGTTTCGTCTAACTGGGCAGTATTGTTGCCAAAAATTGTGGTACGGAACAGGACATAGCTCGTCGTATCAACCAGGCTAAATACGCATACGTTATGCTGTCCAAAATCTAGCAGGGCAATTATCTCAGCATCAAGACCAAGCTGGGCCTGTTTCGCTCCCTACTATTGTCTGTCCTTTTGTATGGGAGCAGTACATGGAAAGTTTCCGTAAGAGTTACCAGAAAGCTGCAAGTTTTCGTCAACTCATGTCTTCGTCGAAATACGTATAAGAATTTTCTAGCCCGAAACAATATCAACTGCAGAGCTTAGTAGGAGTACGGGTCAGTTGTCAATCGACAGATTCATACTATTGCGAAAATGGGAGTGGATAGGTCACACATCCGGGGGGGAATGATAACTGCATTGCTTTGCATACCATGAAATATGTAGAACTCCATTTCCAACCAAGGCCGACCAGGAGGGGTCCTAAAACCACATGGCGTTCTATCTATGACAAAAGAGTGTAAGGGGCTGGGTGAGTCATTTGAGGAGTTGCGCCCATTTCTCACAACAGAGTACGATGTCGCTGGAGTAGTTCCGCACTATGTCCCACCAAGGCAAAGTTGGAGTAGAGGGTTTTTCGAATACCCCCCATAAGGCCCCCGGAACCAAAATGAACAACCAAGCTAGTGATTTTTATGGCTAAATTTGAGGCAAATAGTTTGCTAAATTTTGACATTAAAGTTCGTTAAATTTAGGACAATAGTTCCAAATAAACCATCATTTCAGATCTCTATTCTTCACAAATTTTAGTACAGTCCAAAGCAGAAACCCTGTCTGAAATTTCTGAAAATGGCTATCCGCGGGTATGTACTAGCTCCAATCCAGTCTGGGATATTATATTTTCATCCTGTCTAAATCGGCAATGCTTTTTGAGACTTCGCTGAGTGGATTTCCGTGGATTAGTACTACCTAAAGCGGAAATTCTCCTTGAGATTTGCCAGAGAGGATAGCCGTGGGATCATACTACTTATAGCGGAAATATGTTTCAGGAGATTCCGGACAGAATTTCCGATTTAGGCAGTACCAACATTTAGGTCGATTTTTCTTCTTTCTAAAAAAAATGGTTTGGGTCGATATTTCAGAAATTTTGGGGAAATTGTCCCGTTTTGGGTGCGTAGTTCCTGCGGCGTTAGCTCATAGACCAATTTCCCCTAACAGAAAATTCTTCAATTCAATTCTTGAAAATTTATGAAGGGTTAAATGTGAATAGTTGCTGCCATAAGAAATGTTCAAATTGATTGTCTCTTGTCAGCGACAACTTCATGTCCATACATTCATCAACTCGAGATCCAATATATTAAGAATCCATCTATATTGGAACTCGTCATACAGAATTCCGTAACAAAATCTCAGTCATGCGCTCTACTTTACCACCCCTCTCTATAAAACTCGCGTACGAAGGGTCTTCCACCCTTGTGACATTATTACGCCTTGAGAGTATAGAGTACCGATAAGAGAGAGTATTACAGCTACCAGTCCAAGTGTAAGCGAAGTAGAATCATCTCAACCTCATCATCTTTCTCTAGCCCGTGGGGGTGGCTATCAGCTTCGTCTGTTATCAATTGTACAAGTCGGTTTCATCAGAACAACCACCAACCGTTCTCACATTCCGTCAGAGGCTTCTTCAGCTTCCGCCAGTTTGTGTATGTTGCGTGGCGTGGTTTCCTTTCCCAAGTCCTAAGCCCGAACGGATAGTCAAAAATCGCTAGATTTATTCTTATCGGTATCTAACTATTGGACGACACGGTACGAGTATCTTCGAATGTAATTTGTGAGACATGAAGAAGTGCGTTTGAATGGAAGTGTGACGATGAAAGTGAATCGGAAGTGAAATTCACGGTGCGCAGTATCCACATCCGATTCTTCACAGGCGAAACATGTGCCAGCCAGTGTTATTGACTTTTTCGGTATCTATCTGCCCATGACTCCGACTATCTATTTTTTTTCTTCTCTCGAATGTTTAAGTGCGGCGTATAGTTCATAAGAACGCGGTTTCGACACAGATCCCGACTGCTACCTTAATCGGTCCATGAAGATTGCGTGCCTGATTGTCTCTCCGGGGCCTATGGTTAGAACAATTTTTTTCCGCCGCCCACCCGCAACACGCGACTCTGAAGCAGAAATTGTCTAATGGAGCCCATCCTCTAGTTTCTCTAGTAGTGGGCCGCAGTTGTTCTAATCCAGTAAAACAGACAGAGGGTTGGCATCAAGCCTTTGAGGTGAATTGAGATGATTAAGCAAAAAAGAAATCATCTCTTATGAAGATTATTCTAACTTTTGTTCTGCAGACAGTACTCGTGAAATGGATCGCTCTTTTGCGACCCAGTGCCCGTGGGCAGAACTGCTTGATGGAATAACACAAGAAGAACCTTTTTTTTGTTGTTGAGTTGACTAGTTTCACAAGTTCAACGTTCGGAATTCTTTCTTGCTCATTTCCATTCGAGAGGGGCTTTCACCGCGGGACTATGCAATACTCGTAACAAATGAATCTTTTTTCGATCATATGAATTTAGATTGTATCGCAGCACATCGACCTGGTCAATTTGAAGATCATCGCGAATTTTTCTATGGGTCTTTGAGCAAAAACAGTCCTCATTGTATGGCACCGGGCAACCATCGGTTCACCTGGCCTCCTTCTATTCAAAACTCACCGTTTCGTGGTCTTCTTGAATCGTGAGTGAGTGTGCGGCTTTGATTGCCGAATCTCTCCTGCTGAGCACGAGGTACCCTTTTGCACCTGGTCCCCATAGCCTTATTCATCTCATGGAAAACGAGTTTCGAGCAATGAACGTTTTGTACCCGTACCTACTAGGTAGACGTCTTAAAGATATACGAGTACGTACGAGTACGTATACTTCGAAAGATGAAGATTCATAATGAATGAGGCCTCAACGTTCATCTTGAGATTTGAAAAACAAAATTGTATCGAAAGGGTCTCGAATGAGGCGACTATCAGATATCCGCCAGTTTGATTCAGCTTCGTTCGCAGGAGGGCTCGCTTCCGTTCAACCCTTGAATGACCTTTACGAATAAACGTACGTACCAAACGTTACTTACGTCAGAAAGTGGTGTGGTGTGTACTCGTAGAGTGTGGTGTGGTTTTGTTATTGTCGTTCCTGTCGGCGCGGTGTTGGCTGAGAGACAAATTGTCTATAGTGCTGTACCTGTGAGTGTTAACATTAATCACGGAAAAATGAAATATTGAATTTATCGATTTCCAAGAAGGTCCATGTTTGTCCCAAAATGTTGTTTGTGTACTAATATGTGGGAGGATATTTTTTTCATGTTGAGTCTACCAATATGTATCGGTATCTGATTACTTTCTTCTTCTTCTCGTGTTTCCCATGCCTTATCATTTTAATGTCTTTTGATATCGATTTGTTTTCCCGTTTTCGTATAAGCGTATTAACAACAAAAACAAATTATGAAAAAAAAATATTATGTTTTTGTTTTTCTGATAACGCTGCCGGCGACTGTTTTGTGATGGCGATAAATTGGGTGGCATCTATTGACTTTGACAGTGCAGGGGGTGCTACATTTAATAAATTCGTACGCACTTTGGTACAAGCCTCAGATCTTGTTTATACAGTAGACTGGTAAAAACAAAAACTGCGTTTAACATGAATGCCTGTATCTTAAAAGCGACTAGCAGATGGATAAATAGTAAAACGTAAGTTTCAATATTGTTGTGGCCCTGATTGGATTCTGGTCGCACCGCTAAACTATTGTGGCAGCAATAAGCAACACATCAGAGCCATAAGGACCACGCTTTCGGGCTTCTCTCCTGCAGTGACTGCTGTAGAAGTAGCGGTGACAAGGAAAATGAGGCTCGTTTTTATTCTTCTCTGCTCCTGTCTCACCCTGGCAAGAGTGCGAAAGGCATTTCTTGAATCCTATTTCTTCACGGAATTGGATGGCTAAGCTTATTTGATACTAGGAAACTCCATAATTTTTGTAGGAAGTTCTGTCTAGTGAATGATGAGTCCCTGGTGGTAACAGAACGAACCCTAGTGCAGTTCCTTTATGATTATGTACGTTCATCATTGCATGTTTCTCTTCAATAGAAATACGTCCGCGCTTTCAAAATACGCATACCTCTTTGAATGCCGAAATTTTAATAAACGTGAGCATGAGCAGACCTTAGCTCAGCAGGTAACAAACAAAGTTGGCCTCCTTCTGAACTCGATTTCTAGATCCGCCACTGTGTTTATATATGGAAATTCCAATCCAATGTTAAAGGCTCAGAGAAATCTACACACCGACAGATAATCGAACATGCTGAGTAAACAAAATAAAATGAAGAAAAGTTGCAACGACTGTTAAGTATTTCATGGGTATCTCAGTATCTCGCTACCTCGCCGTCAGGACCGTCAGGTCAATGTGATTTGCAGTTGATAGTAGAAAATAAACATAAGATGCTGACCATATTACAATTGGCTGTTGCAATCTTGTCAGCTTATTTCAAATGATTCTGGCGCTTATTTTTCCCCTTTACATGGCATGGCACTGTTCTTCTGAAACTTGTTATGAATGTGTGAATCACGTATCACGACCTCCATGTGCTTGGTGATCTGATCTACTAAGTTATGCGGACCAATGCCTTCACCCTCAGTACTTTACTTTGACCTGCAGGTCCTACATAGTGGAACATTAGGCATTCTGGGTCCTTGGCTATTCTGAATTTCGGGAGCTATAGGAATAATTGTCCAGTTCAAATCTGTGTAAGTATTTGATTTATTCGTCATATCCCGTGTGAAACCGTCCCTATAAATAATTCAACTCAATATACATTCAATTCACCCACACGTCTACGCTTCCAATCAGTGGCGAATCCAGAAAGGACCCATGAAGGATCCAGCCCCCTCCGAAATGTTTGGTATATACTGCTTTGGCTTCGTATATTCGATGTACTCAAAAATAATTTGAACTAGGGTATAAAAATGACAGCGAATACAAATGATGCCCGGCCCAAATATTCCGGCAACGACTAACTACACCTCTACTAATTATGTGCTTGACAAGCATTTTGTCGTAGGCTGATAAAATCAAGCACTCAATGGGAACAGAACGCACTTTTGTTGCCTAATTTAATAGGCCTATCTAAATACTGCAATGTTTTCCAAACCAAGATTATGGCGATTACGGAAACTGTGACCTGACTCGGATGTCAAGCGATATGAGCTAAAGATTTTAGGCGTGTTTTTTCAACAGTTCAGATCAGAGCAGAACAAAAATTGCACGCCTGACACTACCAAAATTGTTCTATACAGAGCAGGTTGTTAGTGTAATGCATGCGATTGTTGTTCTGCTCTTGATCTGGGCTGTTGAAAAAACACGCCTATTATTACTTTCGCAGACAGCTAAGATGTAATTTTTTTTACACCCTTCACGAATGTGATGGTTATGTTGGGGCGACCGGTAGCGCTGTGTGTTGAGACATCAGTCCCATGTATCACTACCGACGTTTTGGGCTCGAATCCCGTACCATATTCCCAAATTTGGTTTAAATCGGCAAATTATTTCATATATGTACCTCTCATAGGAACAGTGGAGTTGGGACAAGTTTTACTGCTAACTTCGAAGTGGTAAATGGTTGATCCATTCTGCATTTACGCAGATTTCTGAAGGTACCTTCGGCAATCTAGCCCAAGGCTAGCTTGTTTTTTTTACCTCGGCCATTTAAAAATTTTCGTGATCCAATAGCGGATGGAGTAATGGCTGGACTGGAACACAATGTGTAGCTATAGCTTGTAGCTGGAAGTTCGAACTACAAACGCCAGCTTCAACTTTCCCATAAAAACCTAGCCTAATACCCTCACGCTCGGTGGCCGTGGTCGTTCGGTCAAGGCAATTAACAATAATGCCCTCGCGACAACAGTACTCCAGAGTCGAAAGCTATATAAACCTTTTTCGGATGACTCGAAAACAGAAGAAGGTTTGGGCGCTGGTATCTTTTCAGAGAGACTGGATTTTCGCTTGTAACTCCGTCTTTCAGCATTCTGCAGTATCTTCCTGGCGGAGATCACGATAATTGCCGAAGTTTTGTAATGTCGTATCTGCTAGGACTATTACCATCTAATACCGATAGTCAAGCGGTGATAAAATCCCTGGACGTTGCACTTACCACTTGGAAAACCGTAGTGATGTGCCGCTCAACCGCCCAACATCAACATTGTGCTCGATTCCAGAGCATAGTGGTTTCAGCGGTAACTGCCGGGTGGATGAGTTGGCCCGGGTGGGTACCACCAATACCTATCGCAGCATGCAAAAAGCTAATCAAGACAAACGCACTAAATCGTGCTAATATCGAATGACTAAATGAAATTACATGTAATGTTACAAGGCAGATTTGGCCAACTCCTAATCCTAGCCGACCCTCGGGGCTGTTGATGCTAACGAGAAGGCAAGGAAGGTTGTGGGAATCATTACGGGGCATTGCTTGATAGGTGAGCATACCAGGCGTCTTCGGCTTCCTTACAATGATCATTGCGGAAGCTGTGGTGACGAGGAGGAGGAGGAGACAATGGATCACTTCCTGTGCACCTGCTCTTCTCTATGGCCAGTAGAAGAAAAGATACTCTAGGCCCCCTCTACTTGCTCGACCTGAATGACTTGAAAGACGTAAGTGGTGGGTGATCATCTACATTGCTTTATTAACAGTTTCGGGTAGTTTGCGGACTAGTCCTATTTGGCGTTGAGGTATCATAACCGACCCACTACACATTGTGATAAAAGAAAAGTATTTGCGGGGAGCTGGCAACGAACCCATACCATTTAGATGGGTCTTAACATCCGACTCCTCTTATAGTACAACTCTTTAAGAATAAAAATCTCCAAAAATCAAGCTGAGTCTGGTTTCGTCGTACGCCTCGCACGAGGTGTGGAGGGGCCTGATGAGTTTGTGCCTTGCACCATGGTACTCGTACGAAACCAGACTCAGACTGATTTTTAGAGATTTTTATTCTTATACATTGTGTTCCAGTACTAACTCACTCTTGCTGCCATGCTTGCCTCAGATGCGGTTGGTATTGTTGTCGCTGTTGTAAGCACTTCCAAATAAAGGGGCGCTGGTTTAGATTTTATGGGGATTCTTGTACAAAAACTGATCGCGTTTTTCCAAACCGACGCACATAGGCCCGTTTTCTGAATGTCTCGTTAAACTAACAGATAACTAACAGGGACAAGATCTTATCCAAGCGATAAACTTGCCGATAAATATTTATATTTTCGCATATGTCGGTTAAAGTACCAATCCGAAATGTGTTGAACAAATCTCAAAGCTCAAATTATGGCAAAATCAGCTGATTTTGTTCGCGGAATTCTACCTTCCACAATTCTATTCTATATTAGTGTGGTCTCTCAGCATATTTATTTGCGGCTGAGTTTGTTCTAAGCTCTTTTCTATCGAATGAATTTCCAGGAATTGCAGGAATTTGCAAAAGTGAGGAGTTCTAGCTGTCAAAATGTCAGCATCCGCATGTTAGGTTTTTGCTTTGGATAAACTTTCAACCGGAAGCCAGGGATTGGATTTTGTTTTAAATAAAAAATCGGGAGATAGGGAACGGTTAGCGTTTATCCGATTAATAACGCTAACCAGACGTTGAGAAATTTAAATTGTGGAAAATGGCAGTTTATTGTTAAGATGAATTTTAATCGGGTATTGAGTAACCGGCCCATAATCACCCGCAACCTAGGGTGATAAAAAATTTCAATAAAAACATTTGACAATTGACAATTCGATTAGACCCTCAGAAGTAATTTATTACTACATAGTTCTAAGTGCTTTAATATCAAATCGAATGTATTTGTGCTCAGAGATGTGCTAGCTCATCCGGCCTATGCTAATTTGTGCATCCAATTTGACGTCAGACGGCTGCCGAACATGATGCCGACAGGAAGGGCTGGTTTTCTTGTCAAATTATGCCTCCTGACATTGGGACCTTCGTCAACTCCATTTAGCGTTTTTTAAAGGGGTGTTTGGGGTAAAAAAATATGTAACGGAGCAAAGATGCAAAAACACTTTTTTTTTTCAAAATAAATTTGTCAAATGTACATAATTATTATTTAAAAACTTAAAACTAAGTTTTATCGCCATCAGTGACTAACTCCTCGGCTTTCTCCTTGAGCCTTTGAAGAACCAAAATGTCAGAGTTTTTAATTTGATTCTGCACAGCCCATTGCAGTGCCTTTTCGAATATATCAACAGCATCTTGATTGGAAACTACTGACGGCTCTCTTTCGTTTATTATCTCGTCGTCAGACTCTGACCCTCCCTCATTAGATTCCACGTCACTAATTTCAATGACTGGATCTTCATTCCAGTTCATGTGTTTGTCAATGCCTAAAGGATCAGGTTCATGTAAATGTTGCGTAAATTCAACACTTTCGTCATTTTCATCAGATTCTACGGCAGTGTGATCGTGGTCGTTATCATAAACTTTTCTTTTTGATAATCGTATACCATATCGTTTCTTGAACTTCTGAAGCCAACCATCGCTGGCGGAGAATGATCGACCGCCATTTTCACGCAGCTCATCGTGAATAGATATCGCTTTTTCTCTCAGCTGCAATCCGCTTACTGGGAACTGTTCTTTTTGCTGCTTCAGAAACCATTTATACAACTCCTGTTCCATGCGGGGAAATGCCGAAGTCTTTAGGGATCGTTTACTGCCGGGCCCATTTTTTGTATTGTGCACTGCTTCGACGATCCTAGAAGCCTTGGTTTTTATGCTACAAATTGTAGATTTGGCCACCCCGTACTGTTTCGCCAGGGCAGTGACAGAGGTGCCTAAAAAGAAAATTCGCTGTTTAGTGTATAAAAATATTGTTTAGAGGCCGTCACAGACTAGCGTCCATTTGGACGTGGGAGAAAATGTACGCACTCCAAGTGTCCCCCGTCCAAATTTCGGAGACACACATTGCAATTCAATTTATCGCAAGCCAGATGGCATTTTAAAAGTCAAGTTCGATGACGAACTCAATTTGCACTTATCCGATTTAATTTCACGCACCGTCAATTGCATTGCAAGAGTCTTGCATAAACACCCTGGCGGCCGCCAACACGTTAAAACGTTTTCTTTGTTGCTATTTAACACTAACAACACAGAACATAAACAAAATTTAACTCCCTTAAGTTCGGGTTTCGCGTACAAACGTCGCGGCAGTCGGGTGGATTTTAGGCAAGTTGAATATTCAATTTGGACGGCGGCCGGCGTGGCGGTGGATTCCAGAGCTCTCAATTTGAAACCCACACACTACGAACTTTGGATTGGACGCCGGACAAAGTGGATTTTTTACGCTAGTGTGTGGCGACCTTAAGAGTTCGTTACCTTTCTGAACATCTTCTAATATTTGACTCTTTTGTAAAAGGGTCAAACATTTAGGAGCCATGGTGCTCTTCTGCTGTGCACACAAAACAGACGAAACACAATTGATCTCTACTATGAACCCAACCAAACTGAGCATGTGTTAAAACTGGGAGATTTTTTGTACATTTCTCAAGGAAAAAAAGCTTTTAACGTATCTGTTCATGTTATCGAGCTTTGACTTGTTCATTGTATCTGTTGAAGCTAGCGCGTACATGTCAGTATGCTAGCAAAGATGTGTGTTCATGTTTGTGGGTATTCACGCTGGTGAGTGTTCACATTACCGTGAGTTTACTTGAATTATAGTAACCACAAGAAATTATTATGAAAAAAAAATGTGTTTCTGATAAAGTCGGCGAATCGTTTTATGGCGGCAGTAAAGTGGGTCGCGTGTATTGGCACTTACATAGTACGCACTTCTCGTTTCTTACGAGCACAACATACACGTTCGTTCGTTCATTAAAAGTCAGAGAGGCAGGTTTTTGCTTCTGCTCGTAGAGAGGTAGACTGCGAAACAAAATCGTCTACATAGCAAGCCCGCAACCAGTCGAAATAAATAATGTAAATGTAGCCACACATGATCACGCAGAACCATGACTGAACTTCCATCGAACCATCCAATATCACAGAACGGTGGAAATGTGAAGATTTTTTTCTATTGAGTTTGACATGGTTCGATGCATGCTCGCGACTAAGGTGGTTGTCGTGTGTGGCGACCTTAAGTAGGCCTACTTTACCCCTGCCCCTTTCTAATTGTTCTTAATAACCGCTTTCGATTCACCGGATCTCAGACCATTTTCATATAAAACGACGGACCAGTTTTAATCCAAGTCTCGTACTCTCTAGGGATCTCATCGGATCAAAGTTGAAAGTCAATGGGTTGAACGTCAACTTTTTTCACTTTATCTAAATGTATACTGAGTCTGCAATTCGCCCCCACGACGGCAAAGTATCTGTATGGAGGCTGCTTAAGACCCCAGTCGGCATCTAATAACTGAACCAACCAGAGCTTATCGATAGACGAAGAAGTTGAACCACTTCCGCACTAGCTAAGTCAGAAGAGCATAAAAATAAGACCCTAAAGTAGAGCTTCTTTGATGTGCCAAAGCTGGGCAAGTACAGAGCCGGTGAGAACTGCTCTCCTCCTCCCACTAATCCCCAAAGCTCCTACAAAAACTATCGTGGTATGGAAGTCGGAGTCTTCTGGCGTGTTCGCCGATGGTTCAGTTAGGGCCGTTGAGAGAAAATCCAGGCCTGGGACTCAACTTTTATGGGGCCCCATGATATGACATAATATTAATATTTTAAGTCGAGCATTAAAGGAAAAACGACCACAGTACCAAGAGAGACACGACAAAGTTATCCTCCAGCATGGCAATGCTCGGCCACACGTCGCAAAAGTGGTCAAGACATACTTGGAAACCCTGAAATAAGAAATCTTGCCCCACCCGCCGTACTCCCCAGACATCGCTCCTTCCGATTACCATCTGTTTCGTTCCATGGCGCAAGGCCTGGCTGATCAGAATTTTCGTTCGTTCGAGGAAGTCGAAAAATGGATCCAATCATGGATCGCGTCGAAAGACGCCTCCCTTTTCCGAGATGGAGTCCGAAAATTGCCGGAGAGATGGGCGAAAGTTGTCGCTAGCGATGGACAGTACTTTGAATAATACATCTGTAAGTACTTTTTGAAAAACGGCGGAAGCAAAGTTGTACACTCAATACGTAGCTTCTTGGGGTGTCCTTCAGCAGCACCGGTGACGGATTTTGGCGGATTGGATTATCAACTAAACTAACGGTATATTGTGTTGTGTTCCAATCATAGAGTTTTTGGCTCAATTACGCAAGTTTTTTATGCGACGGCCCTCGACCCATGACGGATTGGCCGGCCTATATAAGGCGATCGACAACATCGACTTGGTCGTTCCCGGTCACGCCTATCCCACTGGTTCGATGCGCGAAGCAGAAGCGTCTGATGAGACGCGCTTCACACCAGCGGTCGAGACCGGCGAACACCCTTTGGGGGAAATTATTCTAAACAAATCGGCCTCAATGTTTTCTTGGAAAGTTCATTCATTACTCCGGGCATTTCTCGTGGTCGAATTTCAACCCAATTCGGTGCATATAGTACTTGGGTGATTCCAAACACAGTCCGCTGGCGTTTTCATGGAGCTACAGCTATAAAAACATAAAGGACAGAAAGGATATATAGTAAAGGACATAAGGGATATATAGGACTTAAAGCCATTTTTAAGGCACATTTGCTCTGGGATGTGAACTCAAAAGATTTGCTTCATTGGCGATAAAATTATTCAATGCATGGGTGCATTTTTTTTTGCGACTTTGTCCGGTTTAGTTTATCGTAGCGAGCACGCATTACACGTATTTTGTTTGTGTAATGCGTGCTCCTTTCGCTAAATTAAATCAGATAAAGTCCCAAAATTAAGCCCCTAATATACAGACATCTTAAAGCAAGTCAGTCATGTGTATTTATTGTACATGAGACGGACCTAAAGTATTAATGAACATCGCAACTTTTTATGTCTTAGAACAGAGTCTTTCCACTCGAGTCAGCATAACATTTCCTTTCCTGTGATTGAGAACACTTAACGTAGCTCTTCTCTCTATGGAAATGATGGAAAATCGAATTCATTTTTCATAAAAATACTCGTAGATGGTAGATAACAATGTAGTCTACTTTATCCATTATTCACCACTAACCAGCGCAGCGTATCTTCTATTCAACTCTAATTCATTTCAGCGTATACTAATTATCACTTCTGGGCGCTGATAATGATCTTGTCATCACCACAGTTCTGATTATAGGCTTTGTTAACAACAATGTGATAATTATTTGAAAATTGCATTTGAATTGATTACATTAACATAATTCCCAGTGGTGGAATTGCCTGGCGTCTCGTACCTAGAATATGCATATAAATGAGATTTTAGATCAATTTGGTTTGAAAAAACAGCCCAACACAGTAAAAATTCAAATTAAGGCAGATGATGGTGCAGAGGGAGCGAATTTAATGAATAATACTAAATAGATTTTTATTTTTAAATTAGGTTGTATTAAATTTAAACTAAAACAAGCTAGTTTTCACCTCAATTATTATCCCCAGATGAAGACAGCTGTGGTCGCGGGTTCAAGTTCAGTCACGAGCAAATATTTTTTTTTACCTTGTTGACTTTGCTAATGACGGTTTGATGAATTTGCCGATGACCTTCATCAAGCATTTCACCAGCTACGATCGATGATTTCGACGATGAAGCTTATGCGGCAGGTTGTGAGTGGTCTTGTATCGTTTTATTATGTATGCACTTCGAAAGTACTTAAGTGACATTAGTCCCGCGGCTATAACAATAGTCATGATGAGTTTCATCGAGGTTTTCATAATGAGCTTGTTAATGTCTTCATCATGATATGGTTAGCAGGGTAATGACAAGGTAGAGTGCTGTGTTATCACTAACAGCTTATGGCTCGGTGTAGAACTCTCGAATCGAAGAATTAATAGTTGTAATATTCAAGGTGTTCACCGGATGGCGTTTTAGGGAAGAAGTCGGAAATTTGCCGAAGTGGCCGTGATAGCCCGTCGGCGATATAATCGAATGCTCCACAACAAACTGAACACGGCGCCGGCCCATGCTCGTTGCAGCTCAGTTCGGGGGTTGTGTCCAAATTGGTGGCAATGATCGTCGGCTGGCTCATGCTACACGGTCCGGGCCAAGATGGCAGGACTCTTGGCCTCTAAACCCTTGAAACATACGAGTAATTCCAGCCAATGCGACCCCATGACCGACAAAAATCAGGATCGCCCAAAGCGGAATAAGAAATGAAGCCTCCTCCTCATCTCATCAACAACCTTAAAGGGAGGATAGTGGAAGATATTCCCCAAAGGGAAATGCCGTGTTTAAAAAAAGTCAATCCATTATAATCCATCCATATTCAAATGAAAAAATGACAAAAGAAAAAAGAAATCGATTAAACTACTTTAAACAAATCAAAACAAAAGTTCGAAATATCGCCGGAAGGGTCGGTAATTAGATGACAGTAGCAAATGATACGATTGCTCGGCACTATCACAGGCGGCATGTCACGCGTCTTCGCTATCAATAAAATTTATGTTCCGTATTAATTAATGAAGCAATCCGTCTCGCTTGCTTCCCCCAAAAAGAAATTAGTAGCCGCTAAAAATTCAAAGCAACTCTTAAACTAACTATCTGTCACCGCGTCGGCTGACACGAACAAAGGAAGAGATTAACTGTGTGCCTCGACCCCTTGTTGGAATTTAACAAAATTCACGAACACGTCAGTGTACATTAATCGTCATCGGTTTCCAAAAAATATATTCCTTGTTGGGAACGTCCGCTTCATGCCAGAAAATGTTGTCGCAGATTGGGTACACGTCGTTGGTTTTCCTAAAATGTATTCCACGTCGCGTCGGGTCGACAGCCTCACGTCCGAAAATGGTATTGCAGGCCGTGTATCAATATATATCGAGAGTACTTTTGGTAGCGGCAAAAAACACCCCGGTTACTCTTAAGACTAGTTTCACGAGCGCCACAGACTCAAGGATATTGTACAGTGAAGATGAGGTTTCATCGCTCCTCTATTTAAGTTCGTCAGCTCGGCAGTTGCCAAAGAAACCACTGTGACCCGGAATACAGCACAAGACAATATCAAAGATACCTCTTATCTCTGTAAGAGATTCGCGGCACTCCAACACCATCCTTGAGGTGATACGTACGAATTCCAGGGCTCTAATCGTAGCTTGACTGTTAAAGTAATAATATTCCTCACACAGCTACCAATTCCGCTTGCAAAACGCTGGAGTAGTCGGGTAGTCGAACCGATAGGCTTAGATTCAGACAGTCGAAGTAAATTCCAGTTGTTTCTCCAAATCTGTGAAGATATACTGTCTGTGATGTCTCTTACCAAGTACCACCAGACTTTATCCTTCTATTTTTGTAGTCGATCGACTTTCTTCTTATCAGCTGTACGCAGATCACTTTACCACTTTAGCATTTGAACTTGTAAATTTTTTATATTTTAAGACAACGAATCATCCATCAGGAAAAGCGGGAGTTCAAGAGAGTGCTGCACTCTCGGCAGTTGTGAAAACAAGGCCGGAGGCTCTTGCTTCTTTAGCAATTACATCTCGCACGGGAACAAAAAGGCCCCTCAACGAGCTAAGCATCGACCTATGCTTGCTGTAGCTCAGTTAAGGAGACGTGGGCGGGGTTTTCGTTGCCCCTGTCCTTTACGCATTAATAAAAATTCATAGACCTGGGGAAGACAACACACGCATAGGAGGTAAAAATTGGGAATAATAAAAAAATGTTGCTCAGATGGGACCCTCGGCCTCTGGTTTTGTACCACCAACAGATCACTACTCATCAGGTGCTGCCTTCGATCTGCCGGTGGAAACAGCACTACCAGAATATGGTTTATTACAGGAGGTTCATTGCAAACTCCGAAATATGAGAAACCAGTGTCTCGATCTGAAACGAGGCCGAAAGGTTCCCGTACACCACCAGAAACCACCACCACCGCCCGACTAGTCGTGAAGAGGTTTTTCTGATTTTTTTCCGGAGACATCTCGCTCCCCAAATGTGGTGCGGTCTATAAGGGAGAATCGGTCACCTCTTAACTATTTTTCCCCTGATTGATCACGCCCTAATTGTTCGCCAAGACATAACCCAGAAAGGACAGGGAACATTCGTTTTAGTAACGAGAATTCCGATATGACTGTTGACAAATTTTTGTATTGGGTCAGCAAGCTGACGTCTTCGACTCTGGATAATAATAGAGAGGTTGTTGTTTATCACTTACATCTTTTCTTTACTGAGAAGGCTGCCAATTGGTATTGGCGCTATCACCGCTCTGTAAATTATGTGGATTGATCTTTTTGTAGTTCCAGGAGCGTATGTCCGATTATGAGCTCTTAAATAGAATGCGTAACCGCATACAGGGCTCGGTGGACCCTTTTGATGACTTCTATGGAGTCATGGGATTTGTCGAGCGCATTGGAACGCCCCTCTACCGGAACGAGATTTAATAGAACTCTTAAAAAACAACTTGCGCTTCGAATTACCTCGCGAACTGCTACATTTCTCAATAGGCACTTTACGTGAGCTTCGGGCAAATGTCCATCGGAATGAAATCTTGAGGCAAGTGCGCCGTAAAAGTCTTACCCTCGTGGAAACGTAAATCCTGCAAGTCGTAATGTGTCGGAGTCGGAGTTAAGGGACGAGGATACGTGTGAGGGTGCTTCTTCTGATATGGTAACAATAGCCGCTATAAGTGAAGCTAGATGTTGGAACTGCCAGGAAGTGGTAGTGGGGCACCGTTTTTAGGATTGTTTGGCAATACAACGCACAATCTTTGGCTTCGGTTTCGAAACTCCGACCGCAGTGTACCAAGTGTCGTGCCTCCTCAAAAAACGGGAAACCTTACCATCTGGTTCCCTCCAAAGTTCGCACTAAGATGTCCATCTATCAGATGCCTTCTGCTTCCGGTTCCCTGTCCCAAGGAACAGTCCTGCTACAAGCAATTTCATTACCAATTCCCTGCTACAAGCAATTTCATTACAAAATCTAAATCGATTCAGGAGGTGACCCTGATCATTTCCATATATGTATTTACATAAATATTTTTATACATACGGAGCCTCCTTTAAGTTGTTACATATGTGTTTTCGTTGTGAGAAAACTAATATACTACCCTGTACCTTATAAGGTCTAGGGTATACAAAAAAATACCGACACAATTTCTTCTACGTATCAAACTGGCTCTTAACAACTGCTGTATCTTAATTAACATATTTGGCACAACAGAATACAGATACAGTGCGAAAAAATGCGAAATACCCACATAAAGCTAGTGCCTGAATAACCTAATCTTTTGACTAACTTATCCAACGATTCCGTCCGCCAATCCCATAGTGGATGACGAGACGAACGTTTCGGTGTGGCTGGACTGGGCTATTTGAATTGCAAAATAGGTTCGTCAGACAGTCGAAAGGGAAATTCCTCTATTAATGTCTTTCGAACGAAGACTACTTAGTTAATTTATGTTACCTCAGAACCGATGCAGGTTCTCAGCCGTCTTCTGGCCCGAATACCTGTTGCTCAAAGCACACCTTACTCATACCTCTTCGTTTTTATCTTATCTACGCCTAGCAGTTAGTGTACGGGTGGCAGTCGAGCCTCCAAAAATTTTGTTTCCTCTTTGAAAAAACTATCTTTTATCTTTTACAAGTTCCGCTCGGATATGCCACGCGTTGCGATTGTGCAGGAAGGAATATCCTAGCCCCCAGCGTACTGTCGTATAGTGCAGCACAGCCGTGTTCGAGTTTGAAAGATATTGTACTTACCTACTACCGTGAGGCATGCTTGACTAATAGTGCGATGCTGAGTGCTGAGATACATAACACGGAGATTTCGTTCTAACCATGTTCACCACGCTTTTTATTTCCAGTCTGTACTACGAGTAGATACGCGGCCGGTGTCGGTCATTTGATGGACTTCTGTTCGGAGGTGCTGGCGATAGTATCTGCTGAATCGCACGCCACGTCCTTATCTGGACTTACCCAAGCAGTGCCAATTTACGTGAATAAAGTGCGGGTTCTGAGTGATTCCAGATTGTCCAGTGCAACACTATCAATCATTAAAAAAAAATAGTGAAATTGTGAAAGTTCTAGTCGTAAGCAGTGATTGTGATGAAACGTGTCATAGTTGTCGTACTTAGGACTAATTAAAACGAATCTCTCCTGAGGCGTGTCGTGTCGCTGTCTCCTTCCGCCAGAAGACATCTATCACTAGGTAAGATATTAAGATATTCGCTTCAATTACCGAAGATTACTTTTGGCCATTCACAAGAGAGTGGCGAATATTTGCCAACCGGAAATGTCTAATTTAAACTTCAAATTCAGGGTACTTAAGTAATTGTTGCAGCAACATTCATTGGACAGTCAAAAAAAATCTCGTAACCGAAAAAGTTAGATAAACTGAGCGCATTTGGATTGAACGTAATCTTGTCAGTTATGTGTGTCCATTATACTGGCCACGTTTAGACCGTGGAACTAAAAGGCGATTTAACTAAATCATTTTAGTGTTAGTACTTGTTGGTGGAGTGTTTATACCGACCATACGGAGAGGTACTTCTTCTTCTTCTTTCTCCGTTGACAGCACAGATAAATTTTACAGATATAAATTTTACGACAGAAAAAGACTTTTTCCTGCCCGTGATCACGCACTGCTTTCCTGAAAATGCAAATAAAGCAAACGCCGAACAAAAAAAAAAAAAAACACGACAACAAAGGAAACGTCAACCACCGAGTCAACATTCGCGATGACAGCGACATAGTCCCAATTTTTTTAGCCCAGTTCCGCATAGCAAGTAGAGATAAGCCAAGTCCAAAACTAACTAAATCGATACGTTTATATCGTCGAGAGTTAGATCGATTTAGTTAGATCTCGAAGATAGTCCCGCGGTCTAAACGTAGTGACTGTTATCGTTCCAAGTAATCGCCCCGACAATACTATCTTTTGAGCCTATAGAAGCATTTTCATACGTATCTTTTTTATTTACGTACCCACGAATGCAATGGCATATGTACACGTGTGTCGGCATTTTGGTGGTGCTTTATAAAACCTACAAGAGAGCGGCCGGTAAAGAAGCCACTGATTATTATTTACTGCAGTCGTACTTAACCAAGTCCCTGTTTTGCAATCTGTGCCTGAAATCACAACTAAGCGGATAAGCGATACAAAGATTTAAGAGTTTAGACGAAATGATATGATAAGGTAAATAAGTGCTTTGTATTAATTTTATGGCTGTAGTGATGAAGGCTGGCAATGGATGGAAACATGTGGGTACGAGGTGGCGATTGAATTCGATTATTACAATTGAATTTTGTTTACTTTGACGTATGTATGTATTTTAGGATACCTACAATATTTTTATTTGAAGTAGTCCGGATGGCGCAACGGTTAGCACGTTCGCTTTCTATTCACTGGTCGTCGGCTCGATTCCTACTAAATGCAGCAGTCTTCGATAAAAAAGGGGATTTACGTGTCGGACTATGAGCCCACTCAGCTGTTAAATGAGTACCCATATATGGGGTAAATAGCTCGGTTGAGCTGACCACACACCTCTGCACAAAACACGCCGTCACGATCTAGTAACTGAGATGATGCTAACTCATTTCGAGGGATACTTTTAGTTTCGGGGGCCCGGGGGACCACCTTTCACTCGGATTTCTTGCCACTTTTCGCTCGCGTCACCCCAAGACTTTCAAATTTGTAAAAAAAATTAATTCTTAATTTATTTTTTTTTATTTTTTTTTTATTTCCTTTTTTTTTAATTTTTTATACTGAATGTTTGGTATGTTTAAAACTGATCAAAACGCTGTTGCACGCGGTGCGAGCGTTTATGTTAGTGCGATACTGAGGGTTGCGATCCCTACGCGCGGAGCGAGCGGAGGGGACTTGCGAATATTGCAAGTTTCATTTAAAAAAAGATGAAAAAACTTAAACCAAAAATAAAAAAATAAATTTTTTTGTTGCAAATTCTAGGCCCGTTTTCTTAATATCCTGTTTAACTGCCTGCACTAAACAGGGACTTATTTATCAAAGGCCTTAGGAGCCGTCCACATAATACGTCACACGCCTGGGGGACGAGAGGGTTTCACGATTTGTGACGAGGTGTGACATTGGGGAGGGAGGGGTTCTACCGGTAGCGTGACGTCACGTTATTTGAATTTATGTCTCTTTTTCGTATCCAGATTTTATTTTTCGCCTGTGCTCTAGTCGTCGCACTATTATAGCTGCGTTTTTTTGTACAGAGCAGAGTAGAGCAGGTTAAGCGGTAAAAAACGATCGATAGCAAATTAGGGTAGTGAACACGAAAACGGGGCATGTCTTTGCTGGGAGTGTGTCTTAGTTTAGTTAGAATTCAAATGTCAACTCAAATTTCAAGAGAAAACTTAAATCCTTAGTACATATACAATCGGACAAATTTGCTTTAGGCAGCAAAATTATTTTGTATGTTTACTATTCCAAATATTTTACATAATTACACAAAGCGAACATTTTATTGACAGGAAATTAACTTTGTATGCTTCCCAAACTAAAAACTGTTCGAAAACTTCGACATTTGTGCCGCCTGCGTTTCATAACGCAAACTACTTAACGGAGCAGCATTCTTGTTCGGACGTTTATCTAGAGCAGCTCAGATCAAATTGTTAATGCAATTGTGAGGCCTTAACCTGCTCTGCTCTATATGACTCTTGAAAAAAAACGCGCCTAATATTAATATACGAGTACAGATCTATAAGATTTCTTCGTTTGTTAAATTGAAGGTATAATACTTGTACATTAAAATCTCCCATAAGGTGTGCTTATCAAAAGACACCTTAAAGAATGAGTTCCTAGGCCGCGACTAAGCGACTTGCGGTTGCGACTGTGAAAGAAACTATCATAACGGAGCACTATTCGTGTGTATTTTGAAAAATTAGGGGATCGCCGGATGCAGGCTGTAGTTGTACCACTGTACTTCCACAGAAAATACGAACAGTGTTCCGTTATAATACTTTATTTTTCACAGTCGCAAACGCAAGTCGCTCAGTCGCGGCCTAGGAACTCATTCTTTAAGGTGTCTTTTGATAAGCACACAATTGTCGCACATTGTTTGCGATTAGCTGTCAAACCATAGAGCATGGAGGACTACATATTTGTGTGTATATTTTTTATCTTCGCCTGCTATCGACGCAGAGTGGTCCCCAGTAAAACGCCCCTTTAAGGAAGGTTTGAATGAACGATTTCAAGATAATGCATGTAACCAGTGTGCCGCCACTGTGAGGACTGTCTTTTTGTCTCACGGTGTAACCACCCATGTTTCATCACCAGTCACAATGGAGCTCAGAAAATCCTCACCTTCCAAATTAAATTACTCAAGGACCTCGCGACCCGGTTCAGTTTGTGGTACTTTGTCAGTTGTTTTAGGACCCATCTAGCGCACAATTTTCGAAATCCCAGCGTTTCATGCAATTGTCTCCTGTAAGATCGATCTGGAAATATGTGGAAACATCGCAGAAATTTCGTTCACTGTCAATCGGCGGTCTTCACGAACAGTTTCCTCGATTTTTGGTACTAACGAGGGTCGCCGGTGCTCGTCGTGTTCAGGGAAATCCCCCTACCACTCAGTGTTGCCAACTATAGAAAAAAAAGTCCCACGGCGCTGGAGCTCTACATTACTCTTACTTTCTGGACATGCCTCGTATAACATACCCTTAGACTTAGAATCCCTGGCCGAGATGTTGGAAAAAGAATTAGAGAGTTCGCCATTGGATCAGGGACTGAGCACGAGTTCCCATTTGATGCAAAAGATCTTACTTGGACGATTCAGTGGTGCATTGAACAAAGGGTCGATTTTAAAAAGTACAGAGGTTTCGAAGCGGGAAATCCTGTACGAGTATATGTCTAATATGCATTTTAGAGGACTATCCTAAAATGTTACGAGCGATTTAATATTAGTCGAACAGGGCGCTGAAATAGATAAGGCCGGTACACAGTGGCAGTGAACATTGTTAATACGAAGTTGATAACACCGAGCTTATACCATCAACCGTAACCGTACATACTGCTTCTGTTCTATTAGATTTTTCCCTATCGAGTGTAATATTTACACCAGATAAATTACCAGTGTAGATCATAAACCCATATAGGTTTACGTTGTTGTTGTAAAGCGTGCTGTTACTTTAATCTGTATGAATTAAAAATCGCGAAAAAAAAAGAAACGAACCTGAAGTATTTGAATTTGAAGACCAAACGGGGCTATGCAGAATGGTCAATTGTCCCTGCCGGTGATACATCATGTACCTAAGCTCATCATCATCGTGGCGCAACTGCCCGACGTCGGGCTTTGGCCGTCTGGATCGTTGTCCTCCAATTATCTCGGTCACGTGACCGCATCCACCAATCTTGGAAGCCCAGCGTCAGCATATACTGAGCTCTCGGTCTTCCTCGCAGTCTCGCTCCGCCGACTCGCCCTTCGTTCATTACTTGCTTAGGTATGCGAACATTGTTTATTGGTTGTACATGCCCTGCCTATTCAAGGCGTTGTATAGTTTGACGATTTTCGGAACTTCCAGCTCATCGTACAGTTTATACAACTCATGTTTTTACTGGATGCGCCATCCATCTCTGTCGTAAACTGCTCCGAAAATTCGCCGAAGGACTTTCTATTCCAATTTGTTTAGTATGTTTTCGATGGCTTGGGTTAGGGTCCAGGTTGCACAGCCATAGCATTGGTCGTATGATGGTTTTGCAGACGCGAAACTTCGTGTTTCTGTGCACTTGCTTCGATTTCGTTATGGGGAGGACCGAGAAGAAAGTCTCATTTGCTAGCAGTATCCGTCGCTTGATTTCATCAGTTTCGCTGGCGTCCTTTGACAGGTTGCTACCCAGGTATGTGAA
Organism: Chloromyia formosa; assembly: GCA_964017055.1. Lineage (NCBI taxonomy): Eukaryota > Metazoa > Arthropoda > Insecta > Diptera > Stratiomyidae > Chloromyia > Chloromyia formosa. The sequence goes on along the minus strand of OZ024813.1, from coordinate 28,115,530 downwards.
GTCGTCTACGAATTCGATACTGAGGTCCCCTTCGTTGACGTTCTGGTGTTTCTATTAGCAAGGTTTTCAGTAATGTTTATCAACTGCTCGTGAAAGTATTTCCGTTTCTTACGTCGAATTATTCTATTCGATATTCGCCGTAGCCCATCACATTTTTCTTTTTTGGCTTTAGTTGCACGTTGGATATATTGTCTGTAAGCTTCGCTCTTTGCATCGAGTGATTTTCTGCATTCTACGTCAAACCAGCCATTTCGCGCTCGACTGGCTTTGTATCCCATGACCTTCTCTGCGACTTCCTTGATGGTACCTTTAAGTTCTTCCCAAAACCGGTGTACACCTGTGTTGCCGATGTTGTGTAGCATAGATAATAGTTTGTCCTCAAGAGCGACTGTATATGCCTGCGCGGTAGCATCGCTCAAGAGTTTGTCAACCGCAAAGATTTTGGGAGTATTGATTCCCGATTGATGCACTGGAGAAATTCAATACCGATAGGTTGTCTTCATGAAATGATTGTCCGAATCGCAGTTTGCTCCTCGATAGGATCGGGCATCCAATACACTGGACGCCTACGTTTGGCAAATGAGGACGTGGTCAATTTGGTTGACGGTACGTACGTCTGGATATTTCCAAGTCTGTTTGTAACTGCGTCGATTCGGAAAGCATGTGGAGCATACGATAAGATTCCTACTGCAGGCGAAGTTGATTAATCGTTGGCCGTTATCAATGCATTCCTCATGGAGGCTATGTGGTTCCCCGATGCCAACTTCTGTATCCAACTTTCACATTAAAATCTCCCAGATGTATTTTGATATGATTTTTTGGAAGTGAATCGAACAGTGTCTCCAAGCGGGCATAAAATTCGCCTTTCACTGCATCTTCCTTAACTTCAGTCGGGGCGTGCACGTTGATGAGCCAATGGTTGAAAAAACCTAACCTTATGCATTCTGTTAATCTACCGCCCCAGTGGTCCTTCTTCAACTTATCTGGATACGACCAACTTTTCAAGTCCTTCATTGCTCTTCTAAGTTCGAACAAATCGTGCTCATTACATTGCATTTATTGTTGTCACTGTTGTAATAATTGCTTAGTTGTCTTTATTAATGTTACTATCATTATCTGTTTATAATACATATCGGTTTTTTTTTACTAATTTTTCCTTTTTTTAATTCTCTTATTTCAGAAATAACATTGGTCCATCTATAACACTTAACTCCTACTACTGCCCAGAAGCCGCCAACTCAAAACACACACAATGGAGGAAGAAAGTCTTAATAAGAAATCGCCATCTCGGAAAGGATCCGTGGTGAGCGATGAGGTGACGCTTAAAGCAAAAATGAGCCTAGTCAATGGCATTACAGTTATTGTTGGTTCCATCATTGGCTCCGGAATATTCGTATCGCCAACAGGTGTCATCTTACATACAGGCAGCGTAAATTTGGCACTAATTGTATGGGTCGTTTCGGGAGTCTTTTCAATGGTAAGTACATGGTACAAGCCCTAGCATTTAATAACTCTATTCACATCCTAGAGAAGCCTATTCACTATCAGTTTAACTGACGATATTTCTACAGGAAAAAGTGAAGGTAGCGCGACAGCGCTTCAAATTATCATCATTATATTCCTACAGATTCTGGTCAGTGCTTTAGATTATCGTTATTACAGATTTTTGGCCAGTTTGACCTACAAGATTTGTGTAAGAATATCGTCAGTTAACTATAGTGTTGGTCTTTAGACGGATATATTCTTCTCCAAAGTTCCTTTAAAGATATCCATTTTTATTTACTCTGATGACACGTACGTAAATGCTAAGATTTTCCTTTTCGACTTTCATTTAGCTGGGAGCCTATTGTTATGCCGAGCTGGGAACTATGATCAAGAAATCCGGTGCGGATTACGCCTACATCATGGACACGTTTGGACCATTTCTAGCATTCATTCGTTTATGGATTGAGTGTATGATTGTACGTCCTTGTTCACAAGCAATTGTTGCACTCACATTTAGTGTTTATGTGCTGAAACCATTCTTTCCGGAGTGTACACCGCCGGAGGATGCTTCCAGATTATTGGCTGCCGTTTGTATATGTAAGTAGAGTTTACTTTCATCTTACATTTCTAATTTTTCTTTTGTTTTATAATGAAAAGGGGAGACAGTTTTCTGTGTCCTTTTTTTAATAGCTGACCCTATAAAACTGGTGTATGGCTGTGCAGTAACATTAGAGAATACACTTTTATTAACGAATAGATTGACAGCTTGTGCGTTCGGTCACTGCTTAGGCTAGCATTCTGATTTTGCGGAGATCAAAAATAAAATCCTGTAGTAATTTACATCCAAGGTTTTAGTATTTGGTCCTGAAATTGGGGCGTGTTAAATCTGAGTCGTGTATTTTGTTCCTGGGCTTACTACTTTGCCTTAGCCCCTAGTGAGGCATACCGCGTCAACCACTCCAATGGAGCATAGCTCTCCAAAAGACTTACCCAGCGTCTTACACTCTTTTGTCATAGATCGATGCCATGTGATTTTAGGACCCACTCTGCGTCGGCCTTGGTTAGAAATGGGGTTGCATTTCATGGCATGTAAAGAATGCAGTTATCATCTTTCCGCAATGTGTGACCTATCCACTGTCACTTTCGCCTGCGTATCAATTCGTGGGATTCCGATGCCAACTCTGACCCTTTCGCCGACTTAGTTCTATTTGATACTGTTGCGCGCCAGAAAATTCTTCGAATTCGACGAAGACATGAAAACTTGCAGCTCTCTGGTAACTGTTACAAAAATTTTTCATGTACTGCTCCTATACAAAAGCGCTCGATGGTCGTGATCGTTCGGTCACCGTTCTACGATACTAATCTAGAGCTCGGAGATCAAATCTCGGCGCGATCAAAAACTGCCTGTGAGTACTAATAGAACTCTCACAGTGCTCCGAGCTTGTCAGTGTAAGGACGGCGCGGATAGGGGGTGCATGCTAGCAACTGTACTTCCGAAAAGTAGATATGCTATTGAAACGTCAACAAGGCATAGAAATGCTAGAGATGTTGCCGCGCCCATGCCTCTGGAGGGGTCAAGGCAATAAGAGAGAGAGACTATCCAAAAGCACAGATAGTCCCAGGGAGCGAAACAAGCCCAGCTTGGTCTTGATGCTGAGATAACTGCTCTGCTAGATTTTGGACTGCATGCCGTATGCGCATTTAGCCTGGTTGATACGATGAGCGATATCCTGCTCTGTACCACCATTTTCGGCAACAATGCTACCCAGCTGGTAGACGAAGTTGCCGACATTCTCCACAGGTTGCCCATTACTATTGATGGTAATAGGTGTCGGATTTCTTTTTCGCAATGGCGGGCTAAGAATCTTGGTCTTGTTGGTATTCATCTTTTGCCCAATCTTGCTTGCCTTCCTCTCGAGATATAAAGCTATTGCGGACAGATCCATGATTTTGTAGGAGAGTAGGCATATGTCGTCAGCGTAGTCAAGATGTTGTAGATAAGATGTCAAAGCCCATTGGATTCCTCTGTCTAGACCGAATAGGGCTGCATGCAACACATTGCCTATCACAATGAGAAATAGGATCGGTGAGAGTATGCACCCCTGCCGATCTCCACTGCGAATCTCAAAGTGCCCCGACACCTTACCTTTATGCAGAACGTGACATTTCGCGCCATTATAGGTTGTCTCAATAATAGCCACAAGCTTCTCAGGGATACCTCTTCTGCGCAAGGCTGCCCCTATAGAGTCCCGGTTCACACTATCGAAAGCCTTCTCGAAATCGATGAAGAGCATGTGAAGCGGAGAATCCTACTCAGCGCATTGCTCGATAATGATTCGCAAGGTGTTAATGTGATCGACACAAGAGAATCCGGATGGAAAGCCAGCCTCCCCTTCATCAATTGTGCTTTCTAAGTGCACCTTTAGTCTTTCCAGAACGATTTTAGCTATTATCTTGTCAACGGCAGGAAGCACACAGATGCCTCTCCAATTATTACAGTCTGTGAGGCTACCCTTCTTCGGAAGTTTGATGATCAAACCTTCCTTCCACTCAGTGGGAAAGGTCTCTGTATTCCACGCTTTATCAACAAGTGGGTGCAGTACATCGGCAGTTACGCTTGACGCTGCTTGATAAAGTTCGGCAGGGATACCGTCGGGTCCGGCAGCCTTTCCTTGTTTTAGAACAATAATTGCAGCGAGTTCTTCTTTAGTCGGGGCAGTGGACCGTATACGCACATTTTGATGGTTAGCTAAATTAACAATATGAAGGTGAACTTCACCAGAGGTTACACGGTTCAAGACCGCGGCGAAGTGTTCTTTCCACCGCCTCATTTGATCTTCCTCTAAGATAAGTAGCTTCACTATCCTTCACCGGATGTTGGCAGGAGTTACGACCACCTGTAAACTCCTTGATGACACCGCATACGGCGTTTAAGTTATTAGTTCTTGCGGTTTCTTCTGCTGAGGTCAAAAGAGAATTCGCATAAACTCTTTTATGACGTCGCAGACTACGTTGAACTTGAGCTTTAGCTTTCTGAAGGTAAAGGAGTTCGATGCTGCTTTGATTGTCGTCTGATGCTGCAGCCAAACGAACCTTCAGTTCTTTTCTTTCAACAATCCGTTGCCATGAAGCGTCGGACATCCAGAGCTTATTCCGGCAATCCGGGTTTGTGCCAAGGATGGCAACTGTCCTTTCAATGTACGCATTTTTTATGGCATCCCAGTTTTCATTATTGTCACTATTTGGGTAACTGGTTACCTCACTTGCTTTTTGCGAAAGATGGTCGTTATATTGTTGTAAGACAGCTGGATTTTTTAGCCGAGCGGTGTTGAATTTGCGGCGCCTGGATCTTTCGTCGCTAGGACGGTGCACGGCTGCAACGCATAATCGAACATTAGCGATCATAAGATAATGGTCTCTTCCAATCCCAATATCGGCTTGTTTCGCACGTCCAGGAGGCAACTCTTGAATCTTTTACTAGTGGTTGATCTGATTTTGTATTCTGCGCCGATCAACAGAGGAGAGGACCAACCTGTTGCTTAAACATAGTGCCACCGATGAAGAGACTGTGAAAGTTGCAGCACTCTACTAATTTTTCACCGTAGTCATTACGATCACCGAGACCGTGTCTCCCCATCGCACGTTTGAACTCATAGTTATCAATACCGCACCGCTGCCGTACCGACAAGTGAAGAAACAGCCATAAGATGTTTAATTTATACCTCAGAAATTCACTCTCTAATTGAAGAAATCGCGTGTACTGGGACCTTCTGATCCATTGTCCAGGAGAGTACGCATATCCCAGAATTCAATTTTTGTCCTTGTACGATAGCCAAAAGTCGTAACCGTTGAGTCAGTCCTTATCTGAGACATAGTTAATGTTTCTTTAGCATATAGAAGATTTCGGATAGTACAAGTTGCTAGCATACACATCCTGTCCTTTGTTTGTCGGTTTCGACTACGGGCCGTGAAAGGGAAAGGCCGTGGTATTATTCTTACACCCACACGACAGTGGGGGGGGGGGGGGGGGTTACCTCAACCAAATCATCGCACTGTCATCACTGGCAGCTTGGCATTGGTTAGAAATGGTCAGTGACCAGTGCTGTCCCATGGGGCGCCCACGCGGAGGACTATGGAAGAGAATTTTTTTTGAGGTTGCAACTCTCAGTATAATGCCCTAGAATGCTCGCTCGGCTCGCTCTATACGCTACAGCGGTAAAGGCACTATTAGCCAAGGCGCGAACCACAATGCGTCGCGTCGCCCTGTAAAATAGGGATTTACCTTTTTTTATCTGTTATCGACCGCAGTTTTTTTTTTCAACAGCCGTTTTTTTGGGGCTTTTTCCAACGGTTTTTTTTTCTTTTTTTGTGAAAAGGTTTTTTGGATTTTTTTTTAACCCAGATACGTAGGTTGTCTGACTGACTTCCTACGGGCTTTTAACAAAAGCTATTTTGGCTACGAGCTAGCTGTGACGTTATTAGACATTGGACTATAAGCGATCAAAAGCAATTAGAATTAGCGTCATTAAAAAGGGATCAAGCATTGCTTCTTTGAAATGACATGCGATGAAATGAGCTGTCACTACCTAATGAGGTTTAAATTTTCCAAATGAAAGAAACAAAAGCAGACATATTTCACAGCTTTATTAAGCTTGATTACAAACTAACTGGATATCCATCTTTCTATTCTTACAGTGGTGCTAACTTTCGTCAATTGTTGGGATGTCAAGTGGGCAACTCGAGTTCAAGACGTCTTCACGTATGCCAAACTTTTGGCTCTGTTCATTATTATTGCAACCGGTGTCTGGCAATTATGTCTAGGTAAGTAAAAGAATGAATACTACTTTTTTACTTTTTAGCTTGTATCTTTTCATCTTTTTTTTTTCTCCATTTCGGTTAAACTCTAATTAATACCTCTACCGAAACCAGACTTTCATTTCCTTTCCAACTGCAATATTCTCATGCGCATAATTAGTTCTGCAATTATGTAAATGTTTGCAACGGCGCTCAGCCTTGTTCATAATCTACGCTAAGATCGGCTAGAGCTCGTTTGCGCCTTGTTTTCCCTCCTACCCTTGTAATTACAGTCATTTGTGCAACTGATAATTGACAAAAGCAAACAGTTACCGCACTTACTTGCTCTTGACTTCAGGCTATGATACAGACGAGAGCAGTTACGAGTAGTATGTAATTTAGTAAGAAAATGCTTGATTTTGTGTTTCTTCGGTTGACTTGGCTTAGTAGTGGAGATACTACAGCGAGATAGTTTGCTGCTCAAGAAAAAAATCCCCGAAGCGATCTGTTCTGCATGCTTCGTCGTGCTACATGCTTCGAAAGTTAGACGGCGTTCACACTGCCTGCAATGCCTCTCCGTGCGATGGCTTGCGATTAGAAGCGGTCATTGCAAAAAAAGGGAAAGCTTTCAATTTGAGATAGATCGCGATGACAGGCGATGGACAAAGTGCAATTACAAACCACTTTTTGGTTTGGTGCTAGTACGAGCACTCGCAATTTCATGCGAGTACCTTAGCGATATTGCGCGGTACTTTAATTGTCATTGCGATTTTATGCGAATATATGGGTTTGCTATTTTGTGCGACTACGAGTGGCATATTGTAATTGAGTGTATGAACAAGTGGTAATTGCATCCACCATCGTATCGCATGCTCGTAAAAAAAATTATGATCGCATAGCATCGCATGGCATCGCATAGCAGGCAATGTGAACATCGCTATAGCAAATACGTAGAATATACAGTCATACAAAAAAGTATTCGTACACACGTCGTATCGTGCTTTACTGTCCTGCAACAGTTAAAAGAGCTACATTTTTTTAACAAAAAATGTCTCTAACTCTTTTAGCAACACTACTTTCTTATATTAACTTAAAAAAAGTACTCTTTTCTGATCGTGTCAACAGAAAAGTGAGAAACAGTTATGCAATTCCCGAAAATTGAATCAAAAAAGTATTCGTACAGCAGCAATGCAGAAAGAATAATGCCGTTATTCCGTTGCCGATGGCGATCATTCGTATTGGGATCAGTCTTGTGATAATTATCAAGTATTTATCAATTGTTGTTAAGCAAATTTGTAGTGGATTTCCATTAAATTCTTTATTATGGGACGAAAAGGTAAAGAAACGACAGAAGGAGAAAGGAGAATTATCCTTTTCTTGCACAATCAATGCAAATCATTGCGTGAAATCAGCGTTATTGTTGGGAGACCACGCTCAACCGTTCAAAGCATCATTGATAGATATTGTGTCACGGAAAGTCTTACGAATCAACCAAGATCAGGAGGGCCAAGATTATTAACGGCCAAAGATGAACGCAGTATATGTAGAAAAGTGCGACAAAATCCGAAAATTACAGCTTCAGCGATTGCGGCAGAGGTGGCGGAAAAAGATAAAATAGACGTTTCTGGAGAAACAAGCAGAAATGTGCTCCACCGTGCCGGTTACAACTCTTGAATCGCTAGAAGAAAATATTACAAAAGCGAAAAAATAGAAAGGATCGATTAGATTTCGCCAAAACGATGCGAAATCATGGAATAGACTTCTGGGAAAATGTTAAATTTACTCTAATCAGCAAATATAACTTTTTCCAGAAGTCTATTCCATGATTTCGCATCGTTTTGGCGAAATCTAATCGATCCTTTCTATTTTTTCGCTTTTGTAATATTTTCTTCTAGCGATTCAAGAGTTGTAACCGGCACGGTGGAGCACATTTCTGCTTGTTTCTCCAGAAACGTCTATTTTATCTTTTTCCGCCACCTCTGCCGCAATCGCTGAAGCTGTAATTTTCGGATTTTGTCGCACTTTTCTACATATACTGCGTTCATCTTTGGCCGTTAATAATCTTGGCCCTCCTGATCTTGGTTGATTCGTAAGACTTTCCGTGACACAATATCTATCAATGATGCTTTGAACGGTTGAGCGTGGTCTCCCAACAATAACGCTGATTTCACGCAATGATTTGCATTGATTGTGCAAGAAAAGGATAATTCTCCTTTCTCCTTCTGTCGTTTCTTTACCTTTTCGTCCCATAATAAAGAATTTAATGGAAATCCACTAAAAATTTGCTTAACAACAATTGATAAATACTTGATAATTATCACAAGACTGATCCCAATACGAATGATCGCCATCGGCAACGGAATAACGGCATTATTCTTTCTGCATTGCTGCTGTACGAATACTTTTTTGATTCAATTTTCGGGAATTGCATAACTGTTTCTCACTTTTCTGTTGACACGATCAGAAAAGAGTACTTTTTTTAAGTTAATATAAGAAAGTAGTGTTGCTAAAAGAGTTAGAGACATTTTTTGTTAAAAAAATGTAGCTCTTTTAACTGTTGCAGGACAGTAAAGCACGATACGACGTGTGTACGAATACTTTTTTGTATGACTGTATGTACTGGGAAAAAAAAGCACGTTATTCACGCTAACCAGATTTCTTACATCTGAAATGATCAGAAATAATTGTGAATAAAATGTTTACTTGGAATTTGACGAGTTGGATTTGTTGTTTACGGCGACGAATGCTAGTACTAGTCGCAGTACGTAGTATGTGGTTTGTCCGGTGAATCGGAAAATCATGAGATATGACCATGCTTGTCTGTATCATGATGGATTTCGAGCGGGAAAAACCTTAGAGAGGAAAATTGAAAAAAAAAAAAAAAAACTATGGACAATCAGAATTTCCAATCGAGTTGTCGAAATACCCCTTGCCGGGAATGTAGTTCATTGAAAATTGGCATGGTATGGTTCATGGTGGTTGATAGAGAAATCAACTTTGAATGGAGTTCAATATTCCTAGATTGAGTAATAGCAATCGATGTGTTGATATTTGCTAATTGCAATTGACATTGTGGGATGCAGTAAATAATTGTTTTAGAAATCGAAAATGAGCATAACAATTTTACAATTTGATTATGAAGTTAAACATCATCGGCCTAGCCTGTCCTTGTAAATAAATGCTTCAAATACATACCAGAATAGAATCTAGAGACCAATGGAGATTTCATCAGCATCATAATGTTGCCTAACTCTAAAGTGTTAATGGATATCACTTTCAGTCCAGTCATCGCCTATCCATCAGTTGAGCTATCATCCGTCCTCCATCCGTTTTTCACAATTTTTGGGTAGGTTTTGGTGGAGAGCAAATGGCAGAACGGATAGCTCGACTGATGGCTGAAACTCCATGTAAAAAAAAACTCTTAAACCCATTTTCTCAATGTCCCGTTAAACTGTTCGATAGCTAAGAGAGAGACATGAGCTTATGCAAGCGATAAACTGGCCGATAAATATTTCCATTTTCTCATACGTCGTAAGGGTCGTGGACTTGGTAATTGCAATGCCATCTAGATAGACAGGCCTGCGCTCAGCTGATCGCGTACGTAATTATTTCCTTCGCCAAGGCAGTGACTGCACACAACGATGTCCCCGGCGCGACATATGTTTACAATTGGAATTGCGCCAGACGGCATTTTAGTCCTCTAAAAACACACTTTCTGGACACTTGCACCAATTTGGTCGAAGCCGCAACCCCGGGGATCAGTCGCAGAGCATCGTGGAACAGTTCACACTTGACAAAATACATCTTTTGACCGCACGACACACTTTCATCGCGCATGTGTTTGTTTTCCCGGATCACGAGATGAAATTTTACTAACAAATAAACATTGAACACGGAAAACGAAAACTAAACACGGAACGCCCAAAAACCGGGGACTCGACGTCATCAGTCGCCGACCACTGGATTGTGGATACGATGGCGTCATCACAGGAAATAATTGCGTAATTTGGCCGTCAAAACCAGCTGAGCGCAGGCTTGTATATCTAGATGGCGCTGGTAATTGGCAACATTGATTTTGGCAACGAACCACACGAATGTTAAATTACCAAGCCAAAAACTATGCAATCTTGAAATTGTGCTGAATTTGTGCCTCGGATTAAATTTGAATTGAATATGAGGTGTTGGGTTTTGTCTTGCATACAATTTGAGTCGAATATGAGGTGTTGAAATTTGTATTGCATAAAATTTGATTCGATTATGAACTCACGCACACGGCAAACTTTTTAGTTCGCAGAAAAACTAAATAGTTTAGTCAGAAAAATAGAACAGCCTAAGCCACAATGAGTGCTGGAGATACTGGAATGGATCTCAGCTTCAAAAACGCTGGACGAGATTCCCATTGCGATCGAAATCCTGGTGTTCGGTCCAAAGACACCTGCACCAACACCCTGTTCTGGTGTTGATCCATCGGTGAACCACTTAATACATCTAGGGTCACCATTCGGTTCAGTGGGATGACTGCTTAAAATTTTCCACTTAAGCACACCTCCGTCATCATGTAATATGATCTCATGCAGATCTTCACTTGGGAATTTGATTCAGAATGCTGATGGGACCACCTTGAATGTAGTTTCCCGAATTCTCCATTTATTCCAATATAATCCCTCCCCGTATGCAAAAAATCATTTTCACAGATATTTTCCAAGAAAACGTTTTTTCATTTTCACGTTCACGATGAAGTGTACAGAGCCCTTTAAACTATAAAAGATACGAAAAAATGATATGAGACTGAATTGTAGAAAATTTAATTTTATAGAGATTTTAATTTCATCATATAACTCTTCGGGCGAAGGGTTTTCGAGATGTATGCAAAAAACCAAAAAATGGCACCTTCTTTGCCCCCCCCCCCCCCCTCCCCTCCCTTTTCCACACCTCGTAGGTTTGGGGACTTTTAGTATGTTTGCCTCCTAACTAGTCCAAACAAAACCCCATAGTTCATTTTTTACCAACATTTCTATCTAGACCCCCGCAAATGAGCATTCATTTCCTGGGAGGAGGGTGCTAATGGGGAGAATTTATCAGATGAAAAGGAAAAAGGTTGATATAAAGTTGAAAGTGCAGTGTCAACGCTTTTCGGTGATTTCCGAAATCACCCGGTGAAATCACATCATTTACGCCGATATGAACACTCCCATTGAAATATGAAATAATTCCCATAAAAAGAATTTTTTTTTTAAATTTAACCATAATAATTTATTGAAATATGAGAGCAAGTAATTTAACGTTAATACATTTACATTTTCTAATCATCATTAACACTCGTCAAATGTTCTTTCACAACCTCCATAATCTCGGCCAATTTTAACGTCAGAATATCCGTTTTGGATGATATTAGTTCGCAATTGGCTCTTAGCATTGCAAGTTTTCCTGTAAAAAAAAAACGAAAAAAAGAGACTTCAGGTTATCCGTTTGGAGGTTAAGTTTTTTTGTCAATTACCAAACTACAAAAACGCATCTAGAACCTACCCTCCAGTTCCAAAGACGATTCCTTTAAATTCATCGTGTTTGCACGAAGATCGCTAGCGGAGCTCAACAAACTGCCAATCGAAATATTATCGTTTACCGTTGCGTTTAGATTCGGATTGTTTGTTTCGTTCTCCATATTGAAAATGTCGATCTGTCGGTTGTCCTAGGCACGTATGAATGTGAGATGACTGCTTCGAATGAGATTCGCGTGTGTAATCATGATTGCTTGCATTTCGTATACCTATGTAACCTAAAAATTTTTTTATGGGAAGGAGTTCCGTTTCGGACTCGCTGAAAAAAGAAAAAATTCGGATATTCTAGCGAAAATTCAAACCGGCTTCGTGTGACATCTGTTTGCGAATAATAGGAACTAATAACTAATAATAGTCACGTATGCATAAATATACAGGGCGAATTAATGGTCGACCGACGACAAACGATCGAACCGAAAAATGCCAGCTTAAGGCCAGTTTCAGACGGAACGTACAATACACGAGTTTTCCCCAAAAAAGCACCAGTGGCGAGGGAGCTTTTTATGTGCGACGATTGAATTAAAATTGCACATTCGTATAGAAAGCTTGCTGCCACTGGTGCTTTTTGCTAGAAACTTGTACACCGTACGTGCCATGTGAAACCGGCCTAAAGGCTCTGATAAACAGGACGAGTATACGCGATACGTGATTTTTACCCGGGTTGCGTAAACGCAACTAAACGTCAGAAACGGGTATCGAAGCGAATTTTACCGACGCGGAAGTAATATACACGTCGTTGTGTTTAGACAAGGTGCGTTTACGATTCGACAGCATATGTGCGAGTACTGAAGTCACAATTTGCATGAAGTGTTGTTGGATTCATCGACTCATCAATGACGTGGGGACCTGTCAGTTAACAAGTTACGGATTGTCGTAAGCCCGTCTGCTGTTTACACGAGACGGGTATCGTAGATTGGACGCACCCGACCGGCTTAAGGTCGCCACCCATGAACCACAACCACGACCAAACTTCCATCGAACCATCAATTTCATAGAACGTGTGGAAAAAAAATTCCCCCTATTTCCACCGTTCTATGATATTTGATGGTTCGATGGAAGTTTGGTCGTGGTTGTGCTCGTTCATGGGTGGCGACCTTTACGCATCTCGTGTATTAGAACTTTAAACCTTCTAATTCACGGGATGCGTATACGCGATCGCGTAATTTTAACCTGTGTAGTGTAAACGCGATAAGTATTGTTGCGTGTTCGGGGTGGGTATCTTTTACGACCCACACTGTACTAATCTCGAATGATCGATGACAGTACAAATTGAATAGACACTAGGCTATTCTCGAGCCATCTATAGTCTAGAACCTTCTCCAAACAGAAACATTGAAGCGGATTCTCGAACCTTCGTTGAGTAGTGAAACCCGAGACTCGAACATCTCGAAAAATCTAGAGTCTTCGCTAATTGACGAAAGCATGGATCTCCACCTATAAAAGGCAGATGTCACCGAACGAGGGAGCAGTCGTAAAGCAGTCGTGAAGAAGTAGTAGTCAGACTCGACACTCAGTGGCGGTTGGATCGCTATAAAGCGGGATCGGAAAGGTTGTCGTTAACGAATAGTTATTGCTAGTTTTAACGTTTGTTGTTAGTACGCGTGTGTAGTTAGTTCGTTTTGTAAATAAAGTGTGTGTGTATTTCAATCGAAGTGTTTCATTATTCAGCACAAGAATATCTAACGAACCTGCTTTGGTTTCGTGGTTTCGCTCAACAGAGGAAACATTACAGTATTTATACTTAAGTTGGATAAGCGCATGTATGCTTCGGTATAGGGACCCGTCGTCGTCTAAAATGATAAGAGCTGTCGTGTACTCGTTTGGTATTTACACGGGACGGGTATCGTGGATTTGTCACGCGACGAGTTTACGCGTCTGGTGTATCAAAAGCTTAAAGGTTATAATACACGGGACGCGTATACGCGATCGCGTGATTTTTACCCGAATCACGTTAACGCGACTAGTGCTTACACGTAAGCCGGGTTTACGCGGACGAAACGTCAGAAACGGGTATCGAAATGAATTTTACTGACGTGGAAGTAATACACGCGTCGTTGTGTTACACGAGGTACGTTTACGATTCGACACCATATGTGCGGGTACTGAAATCATATTTATACCCTTCACGGATGTGATAGGGTCTATTAACTTTGTCACGAAGTTTACAACGCGCAGAAGGAAGCATCTCCGACCATATAAACTATATAGTATATTCTTGGTTAGTGTGATGAGACGAGTCGATTAAGCTTTGTCCGTCTGTGTCTATGCAAACTAGTCCCTCAGTTTTAAAGCTATTGAGCTGAAATGTTGTACAAAGCCTCCTTTTTATTGCACGCTGTATAAATGTCAGAACTAACGGAATCGGACCACTACGTCATATAGCTGCCATAGGAACGACCGGTCCAAAAATTCGTCTTTGTGAGAAAAACTTTTATTTCTAAAGATATCGTTTTTAAATTTCACACTAATCAAAAGTATCTTTAGCTAAATTACATACCTGAAGTTGGTTGAAATCGGACTACTCTATCATATAGCTGTCATAGGAACGACCGTTCCAAAAGCAAATTTTTATCAAAAAAACTTTTTTATTTCTGAAGATATCTTTATAAAATTGCATATTATTCAATCATATTGACTGCTAAGCTACATTCCTAAATTTGGTTGAAATCGGCCCACTATTTCATATATGTACCTCTTATAGGAATAGTGAAATCGGAACAAGTTTTACTACTAATTTCAAAGTGACAAATGTACCACAAAACACAACGAAGGTATGATACCCCTCACGCGCAACGAAGGCCGAAAGCTAGCTTGTTTTTTCATGTGTTTGTTGTTGGATTCATTGACTCATTAACGGCGGAAGAGTACACGTCAGGACCCGTCGTCACCCAACAAGTTACGCATTGTCGGGTATGGTAGATTTGACGCACCCGACGGGTTTACGCGTCACGTATATTACGAGTAGAACCTTGAGGCCGGTAGCTCAGTGGGTTGAGGCGTCAGTCTAAACTTTCTTTCTACCGGTTCGTGGATTCGAGACCCGCAGTGGACATGGTTGTTTGTATTGTATTGTAGAACACAAGGCTGTTGCTCAAGGTGCCAAGGCACTTACATTATAAACGAATCCCGTGCCTATCCTCCCATTTACATGGAACATAGGTTCCGCAGTAAACCATGTAAATCGAAATCTTAAATTTTCATAATAAATCCGTTTAAATCGCAAATAAGCTAAGATATGCGTAATTGCATCTTTTATTTTAAAGTATAACATGAAAGAACATAAAAATAACGGTATATTCATAAAATACAATAGATGACTTACCAACTGGAAAGTTAATCAGTTATTAAAAGCTATATTCGTTTCTTATTCTTAGTAAGATCTTTGTAGACCTCCTCCTCCTTTATTAACATTTCGCTGGGACCGGAGAGCACGTTTCACATTCGAATCAGTTCTTAGAAAAGGATTTCCCAATTTTCTCCCTAAATGGAGCCCATCGTAAATTACTTTTGCAGTTAACGCTGTCAGTTCACGCTCATTTTCGGTGATGGGGCATCCGAAGATGCCCGTGGGGCGGAGTCTTAGGTAGCATAATGACCGTGAAGGTCGGGCCGTGCCAGCTGGTGAAGAAAAAGCTCAACGAGCTAAGCAGCGGCTTATGCTTGCTGTAGCTCAGTTCGGGAGCGGGGCGGGGTTTTCGCCGCTCGTTGCCCCTGTCCTTTACGTATTAATAAAAATGCATAGGCCTGGGGAAGACAACACAAACAGGGGAGGCAAAAATGGGGAATAAATAAAATTAGGCGATAAGGATGAATTGGTGGCGGACGGCTTAGTTGCCCTCGCGCTCACATTGGGGTCCTGGCGTAATGGTACCCTCGGCCCCTGGTTTCGTACCACCGACAGATCCTTACTCATCAGGTGCTGCCATAGATCTGCCGGTGGAAACAGCACAACCAGACCAGAATATGGTTCATTACAAATTGCTTAAACTTAAACTATCATCCTCCATCGTCGATTCGATATTCTACTCAAAATTTAATATTATCTCTTTTATTAAATTTCTCATCATTTCCACATAGTTTTCGGCTGACACTAATTCCCCAGCATTCATTTTATATTTCAATTACAGGAAAAGTTGAATATTTCACGTTCGAGAATTCAAAAACCGAAGTGACATCGATAGCATTGTCCTTCTATTCAGGTTTATTCGCCTACAACGGATGGTGAGTAAATTGAGTTTGCCATTCCTCCTCCTAACTCCCTTACAGATACCAAGCAAAATCCCACTTAATAGGACTTGTGTCCTGCTGACTTCTGATTGTCTTCATGACGCCATATGGCCCCCACAATCCTCCACCAATCCCCAACTACTCGTATAATAATAAGCCGACACAAATCCGTTTATATTCCTACACCCGTATTAAATATTTGTTTTTTTTTTCCGCTTCCTTCTTTATTCCCCTACCCACACTATATCATTCCAGGAATTACTTGAACTTCATTATCGAAGAGCTGAAGGATCCGGTAAAGAATTTACCCCGCGCCATTGCAATTTCATTAGTTCTGGTGACAGTGGTGTATGTGCTCGCCAACGTCTCGTTCTACACGAACCTGTCGGTGGACGAAGTGCTGGGATCGGAAGCTGTAGCCGTAACGTATGCCCAAAAAGTGTTTGGCATATTCGCCTGGACTATTCCCGGTAAGGATTAAAGTCGTAAACAGAATTTATCCCTGCGGAATGATACTACTTTGATTTTCAACATTTCAACTTGAATATGCATTTTCAGTGTTTGTCGCTCTGTCGACATTTGGTGCTGTCAATGGTATCCTTTTGACATCGTCTCGACTCTTTTATGCCGGAGCGATTGAGGGTCAAATGCCGGAAATTTTGACCATGATTCAAATTCAACGATTCACACCAACGCCTGCAGTCCTGGCTATTGCACTTTTGTCACTCATGTACCTGACGGCCTCCAACATTTTTGCGTTGATTAATTATGTCGGTTTCGCGACATGGGTAAGTTTTGCGAAGACAAAGTGGGTGATGGGCCGACTAGCATTGACATTCCTTTTTTTTCTCTTTGCAGCTTAGTATCGGCGTGTCCGTTTTATGTCTTCCCGTGCTTCGATGGAAGCAACCTAATCTGGAGCGACCGATTCGAGTGAATCTCATCTACCCTATTGTGTATCTGCTTGCCACCGTTTTCGTGACCGTCGTTCCAATGTATGCCAGTCCTGTGGAAACAGGGTACGGTGTACTGATGATTCTGTCCAGTATTCCCGTGTATTTGGTGTTTATTGCATGGAAAAAGAAGCCCCTTTGGTTCGGCCGAAGTATGGGTAAGTAGTAGGAGGTGATGTATTGGAGTCGAATTCTATTTGAATGGAAATTTAAGGATCAAATCGTGTGCGGACGATTATTTTTAAAATCCAGAAATGGAGGTCTCTATAGTAATGAGTGAGTACTGTCCTCCCTAACCTCTACTGGGGCATATTTCGTCGGCTACTCCTAAAGCCTCGTATACATATGAGCAATCGTGCGCACACGAACGCTATGCGCGCACGAATGCTTTGCGCGCACGAATGTGTACGTATGTATGTATGTGTACGAGATATTTCCCCGCACGAACGCTGTGCGAAGCTTTAAAGCTTCGTATGCACAAGAGCCATATGAGAATCTCGTCCAGACCAAATTGCACGCACAAAGTTGTGCGCGCACGGAGATCCACTAGCGATGGATCGTATTCGTGCGGATAAAATTGTGCGCGCACGCATGCTCCTACCGTACACATATGAGTATTCGTGCGCGCACAGCGTTCGTGCTCGCACGATTGCTCATATGTATACGAGACTTAAGAGTTTCGTTGTTTTCTTAGCATTTAGCTGGTTGGGTATGATGCCCAATTGCCCGTATGGAAAGCCGGGATAGGCTGTAGCTTATTCTTACGCCACACACTACAAAGGGTAGACAACAAAAACCACGGCGCGAACGAGAGTCCAACTCACGGAACCGGTATGATGAGACATAAGACTGACGCCTTAACGTACTTCGGCACCTCAAATGCAATACAATTTTACGATTTTGATCTGCTATGTTCTGCTCTGGACGAAATAAACGCGGCTAAGTACTGTAATCTTTATTCGACTAATGAAAATGAATAATGAGTAGACAGAAAAAATATTCTTTAAACTAGAGAGATACAGATTTGAGTATCTGTATTTATTCTTTCATTATTTGGGATTTTTTTTTTTTACATTAATATGTTTTTGTTGTGATGGTTGTTGTTTCGCCTCCACTTCGAAGTGGAGGCGAAACAACAACCATCACAAGGAAAATTCATCGATCCCGGCAACAACAAAAACTGGTTGTATATTTTTTATCAACCTTAATCATATAATATGTTTTTGATTTGTGGACAGGGGTACGTACTACCCACAGGAAATTTTTTAATGGACTTCGTGCTACCATCTTTGCTTCCCTCTTATCATTCTAGCCTGGGAGCTAGCGACACTTTCTTCATATTTGTTAAAGCTTGGTTTATCATTTTATTTGTCGTAATAGCATAGCCTATCGACAAAATGCCACCTGCCACCTCAATAATGGGCCTACGCTTATCAGCAAACTTTTTGCCGCCATCAGGAAGTCTTGTCCGGAGCTTCCTCTGTAGGTGCGCCATCCTTTTGATAGAGGTTTCATTAAGCCTGACCCTAGCAGGGATGTACTAAGTGCCACGAAGACAGGTCGTATGCACCTCACCTCTTCTAAGCCTCGCTTTCGGGAGAGTCGGAATGCTTTTCGAGTCTCGAGCATTGAAGAAGTACACTGGAGCGAAAAGCAGAAGGCGTCTGTCGCGTGGGTGTTGTAGTTTATTGTTGGGATTCGAAAAGGACCCAGCATAACCAAAAGGCGGATGTCCGTACAAGAAACTGCAGAAGGTTATGAACGGCAGAAAATACCTGCGAACAGTGCTTCAGTTCTTCCTTAAGGAATGTACTCACCTCCGTTTTTCGTGGGAAATCTCATACAAAAACTGTCAAAAATCCTGTTCGCACGAAAATTTTCGCTCTTCTCGGTACTAAATTCTTTGCACGAAAATCCTCTACATAGACAAAAGTCTCCACACGGTTGTGGGCAATTTCCACGCGAAAACAATTACTTTGCATTTTATTTCGTGTGGAAACCGGTCATTACAATAATGATCTCTCTCTTTTGAGTGAGAAGGGGAAATTCAACTGTCATGTAGAGCGCCGCGGATATGTGTTGTGTGGAAGTTTCCACTGTCATTTTTTCGTGGCAGAGATAAGTGCAACATTTTCGCACGAAAACGTTAGTATCACCCTTTACGCGATCAATGCAAAGAATTGAGTAGACCTGGCTCTGATTGATCGAAATATTGTAGACGGGTATATTTCGGTCGACAATTGGAAGTTGGTCGAAGGTAAACTGATACTAAACTTTCGTAGTGTTATAGAGGCCAGGTCAGGCTGAGATTCCAGGGCCATGTTAGACTCATGGTTGCCACCCCTTGTATCCAATTGGGAGGAAGTTATGTACCTCATGAGAACATATAATGATAAACTTCCGAACCGCAATTGGGGAGTCGTGAAGATGGAGTAGTCGGTAGAAAATTCAAGGTGTGCTATTTGGTTGGAATCACTGGCTCATCTTGTTTAGACAAAGGGCAAAGACAAAGCTTAACTTGACTTGACTGATCTTTAAAAGCGGCTCGAAAAAGGTGTGGCTCAGCTGGGTGATACTTCTCTTTGCTTAGTCTCTAGGCCCGAAGAGGTGGGCAGGAATGAGAAGTGTGTGTTGTTGGATAGAATGCAGATTATAAATGTTGTGGGGGCTATCACTGGCCATTGCTTAATTAGTAACATTACCAGGAGACTCACCTTGTTAATGAGGAGCCAGGCCAGGAGACTTCGATACGCAAAATGATTATTGCAGAAGCTGTGGAGACTCCTAGTAGAGCACAGCACGTGAACTGTTGGATATGGTTTAGCTGGCATTTCGTTGGCATAAATCAGCTTCGGGCGATGCACGTTGCCAGTATGCACCTCCTGCTCCCATTTAGCCGCCTACCTGCGACCAGTCAGAAGATGTTGTGGGTTATTATTACGCCCCGCACCACTGGCCCCACAGAGGGAAGACAACACGAACATCCATGACCACGAACGCCGTGGACGGGACTTGAACCCGTAACGACTGTAGTCAGAGATGAGACTGACGCCCCTTCGCACTGAGCTATCGGTCGCCCCATTTTTAGGAACGTTTTTTGGTTCTTCAGGGAATGAAGATTGACATGAAAAAGGGAAAAAATGTAAGCGACAAAGGAAAGAAGAGGAAGAGTAGGTTAGGTTAGATGAGTTGCCTTGAATATCATGTCGCACATAGACCACCACTGGGTCCGTTGTAATACCGCCTAGATTCAGTATACCTGTGCCTATCTCAATCGTTAAACCAGCCAGCGCGGGCAATGAAGCGATGAAGACGACCGACACTAACTGTTTTTATGTCGTCCAGATCGACAAAAAAGTAGGACCCAAGGATGTCCCTCTTACGTTCCGCCAAAGCAGGGCAAGTGCACAGAAGGTGATGGTTCCCTTTAGATTTACAGCAAACTCAAAATGTAGGAGTTCGTGAAAAATTAAAATGTCAAAACTTTTCGACGTTTTTTGGTAATTTGGTTTATGGGAATTTTGTGTTTAGAGATTGTTTTATGAGTTTAGGGACTTTGCGTTCAACTTTTCTTTATTGCGGGGAAAATGTGACTGCGGATTTCGTATGGTTACCATGCTGAAACTGTAACATAATTTGTATTTTATTTTAGTAATATGATTTTTCACACTTGTCGCACTAATTTCAACTTTATTTATTTAATATTTAATTTAATTTTTTCCAAAACCCTTTTTAGGTAAACTCACGCAAAATCTTCAGAAAATGATGGTAGTTGTACGACCCAAAACAACAGAAAAGGTTTATTTTTTTACAATTATTTTGCATACAATTTTTTTTTTTAATTTTTATTTAAGATAAAAATAATGTTAAACATTTTAATTTCTTTTGTCAAATTTTATGTTGCATGGTACATGATACGAGTTTTATGGTGACAAATTTGCTAACTGACAAACTAGCCAAAAAGTTGATATGTTAATTTTTGAAATCATTGATAATCATTGTGCGAATAATAGGAGAATTATCTCTATTGCATTTAAAGAGAATTTTCAAAATTCCTTGAGTTTGGCTTCAAAGTGCTTTTCCGCATTAGGTGGTCCATATTTCCGTTTTAAGGCTCTAATACACGAGACGCGTAAACCGGTCGGGCGAGTCAAATCTACGATACCCGTCCCATGTAAACAGCAACGGGTTTACGACAGCGCGTAACTTGTTAGCTGACGACGGGTCCCGACGGATACTCATCCGGAATTGATGAGTCGATGAATTCAACAACAAACACATGACAAAAAAATGATTTCAGTATTGGCACATATGCTGTCAAATCGTAAACACACCTCGTGTAAACATAATGATCTGTGCATTTTTTCCCCGTCATTAAAATTCACTTCGATACCCGTTTCTGACGTTTCGTCTGCCTAAACCCGATTTACGTATAAACACTAGTCGCGTTAACGTTAACTACGATACCCGTCCCGTGTAAACAGCAAACGGATTTACGACAACGCGTCGTTCCTGCGGCAGCCGGTTCTACGCACTGGAGCGACCCGGTTATCGTCAAGAACTTAACTCGTTCTTCATAAGAAAGAACCTTACCGTTTCAGCGCCTAATCCTCGGCAACCCTATTTACCACCTGGACGAAGGAGGTCAAGATGCAGCTTCAAATCTAGACCGGGAATCATCCTATTCCTAATATACACCATCCTAAAATCCGAGGAGTCACGCTAGACAGCATGGCCACATCATCACCCCATGCCTCAACCGTGTGCGACAGGATGCGTAGTAGGAATAAAATCTTTAAAGCCCTGGCCGGTAGTACCTGGGGCAAGGATAAGGAAACTCTACTGGTCACGTATAAAGCAGTCGGAAGATCAGTGGCCAACTATGCGGCTCCTGTGTGGTCGCAGAATCTCTGTGACACTTTGTGGAAAAAGATTCAAACGTGCCAAAATGCCGCTCTCCGTACTGTTACTGGCTGTCTCCTGATGTCACCCCAGGACCATCTGCATCAGAAAACCAGGATGATGCCTTTAAGGGACCACAACCAGCTTCTGGCCAAGTGTCGAATCGTAAACGCAGCTTGTATAAACACAACGACGCAATACGAATTGTTTCCGCGTTAATAAAATTCGCTGACGTTTCGTCCGCGTAAATCCGACTTACGTGTAAACACCAGTTGCGTTTATGCGACTCGAGTAAAAATTAGGCGATCGCGTTTACCGTCCCATGTATTAGAAGCTTTAGGTGGTAAGAACATAGAACCCCCCACACACGGGGGGTTTGTAGTTCCTAAAACGAAAACTTGAGTGTGATGAAAATTCTCTGTAATTGCGATAGAGATAATTCCCTTAACATTTGCGAAACAGAAACGTTCCAAAAAATATTTCAAATTAAAAATTTGTGTGGTAATTACTTGAAATGATTTTTATTAGTAGCATTTTAACTCGATTTCAAAAATTCCATGAACCAATTTAGACTATTAGGCATGTTTAAGTTTAGAAGTGAATTTTTAGTTGATTTTATTTCGTTAGTTTTTTTTTTACTTTGGAATTAATTTAAATTACTAATTTATTCCAATTTAATAACTAAATTTCGGTTTCTCTATACTTTCTGTATATTTTTTTTCCAAAAAATAATGCACCCAATGCAACAATATTGCACAAAATAAACAACGCACTCAATAAATTAATGTTAATCTGCACTTTAGCTGAAAACGAATTAATTAAGTACATAAATATGAGATAATTTAAGAAATATATGTGTATAATTTAATATTTAACAAATTAACTATTTGCCGTTTCTAATTTGACTTTTTCCTGTTTTTAACAAAAATGTATTTTCAGTGAGCATGACCGTGTTTCTTCAAAAAATTCTTGTGGTTGTCGGCAAACCCAAAACAGCTCAGGTATAATTATTTAATATGACTACAGAAAGGACGAAATCGAGAAAAAACGAAATCAGCACCATCGAAGACTATCAACAACAGCAACAATAATAACAAACAAATAATACACTCACCGCCATACAACACGACGACAGAATCAACCATAAGCAACTGAAACTACGACCGATATGGTTCTGATCATTTAGGCTACCCGCATATTGAATTGCGTTTGCATGTTTTCTGTCAATGATGAATCTTTGCTATTTTTTTAAGAAGACACTTTCTTCTAACAGCAAAAATGAAACTGTCAGTTAAGCAAATACTCAGCTGTTTCCGTATTTAAATAATTGTGTTACTTGTGTGTTAAAACAAGTAATCACGTAAGAAATGCGCGCTGATATGTACACGTTTTACTACTGTCCCGAAGTCTGTTTTCATTTCTTACTGAATTATCCGTTGTAAAGCACAACAATCAATTCAATTTTTTGATACGACAATAGTTCGAGTATTTATGAAAGCACAATAGACCTTACGGACTCACTGCCCTCTTCCTCTAATTTATGAAATTGACAGATTTGCATGTCTTGTGAGAAAGCAAATATTCAACTCATTTGACACAAGGCACGCGAACCCGATGCAATTTGCGGGTACCCTAAATGTCAGATAATAGGCGTGCTTTTTTTTATCCTCCTTTTTCTTTAAAATTAGGTGTGTTTTTTAAACAGCCAAATGAGAGCAGAACAACACTAACAACTTGATTGGTTGTTAGTGTAATTGTGTGGTGTTGTTCTCCTCTGCTTGGCTGTTTAAAAAACACGCCTAATTTTAACAAAATAAAGATTAAGAAGAATAAAAAAAGAAGACTATCGGCAAAAAAAAAATAAAAAAGGAGTCAAGAAAATTAAGAAAACAAAATATGTATCCAAAAAAGAAAACCATGCATCTGAAAAAAGATAAAGAATGTAAAAACATGAAAAGCAAGAAAGGCATAATTAAAAATTTGACCGAAAACAAATTATGAGCAACGCAAGGCTGTTGACTATGATAATAATCTATTCCAATGATCATTAAATTAACAGGAAGTGAAAACGTTTAAGAATAAGTGAATATAAACATTATATATATACTGATAAAAAAAACAATTATATATGAATTTTTAATTTTATTTTTTGTGTAAGTTAATTTCATTTACAACACATATTATACAAATGTAAATTATAATGTAATTTGTATCTATGTATATTCATATCAATATAATAGATACGACACACCCCCAAAAAAGGAGATAAAGAACTAATGTATGTTGGTTTATTGTATGTTCCTGTTTACTATTTTCGCGCCAATTATAGACAAAACTGGAGAAAAAAAAATCAAAAATAGAATTATCCTACGAAAGGTTCGCGGCCAAAACATTTGACCTGGTCATACATACACACAAACATACAGTGATCTGGCCAGATCAAGTGTTTTGGGCGCAAGTGGGATCCTTATTTATTACCTTTTAGAAAACTCCAGGTCTTGTTTATGAGCAACTAAAAGCATTCCATTTATTTTTTTTATTCCATTTAATAAATTCTCTGCATATTTGTAATTTTTTTATAACTGACTAAAATTGATTAAGAAAAATTGTTTTATTTTTATTTTTACTATTAAAAGAAAACTGATTTTAACATTTATTTATCTTTTTGTTTTCCATTATGTAATTTTAAGAGTATTTCGCACACATTATATATGTATACCTACACACGTTCATTGGGAAATTCAGATCGTCAAAAAATTATAAAAATTGTAAGGAGCTCTCTAGCTTACATCTTCCATATTCACAAAATCGGCTGATGTAGTCGAATGGTTTGAAATAGTTTTTTTATTTTTGTTTAATTTTTTTGCTTTTTTTTATAAATAAAGTCGTGAAAAACATTAACTAAATAATTTTTTATTTTATTTTTTATTATCTAACATAATATTCTAAAATTTCTAATTTAATAATAAACTTGAATTGAATTTCCACTAAATTCAATTAGCTTGTGTAAAGAATGAAAACTGAAATAAGTAAATCGAAAAAAAACTCATAATTCATCAAATAAAACACATAAATAAAAATACTCAAAATATTCAAAAAAACACATCAATTTTCATTAACAGTTCAACGAGCAACAAAAAAAAAACAGAACAATTTACAATTTAAAATTAAATAGAAAAAAATCTACAAAAGTATTCGTCGTTCTGAAAAAGTGTAACCTGTGAAATAATTGGAAAGACTTCAACCACGTTGTGTCTTACATAACTAAATTGTGTATTCAAAACTCAAAGGACTCAAGGACTCAGATACAAAATTGTAGATAACAAAAAAACATTGATTGTAGAACTGCTTATCTTGAACACACCGACTTGGTTTCAACTGATTTCGTCTTCAGAGCTACATATGTACAATATATCTCGAAAAAAAAACACGTTTTATTTATATATAACTAGACTCAAAAAAAAAATTTGATTGATAAATGCGCATTTCGGACAACACTTGGCCGGCTTTCACACGGAAAGCACGATACACGAGATTCTAGCAAAAAGCAACAGTGGCGAGTGAGCTTCGTATGTGCGATGATTAATTTAGAATTGCACTCGTATAGAAAGCTCGCTCGCCACTGGTGCTTTTTGCTAGAATCTCGTGTATCGTGGGTTTCGTGTGAAAGCCGCCTTATGCTCTTTAGTACACATTAAACATTATAGCTGTCGTGTACTATAAATTTGATGACAAAAATCGAATGTATCGATTATAAGTACTCGTATACGGGTTGTGCAATAGAAAAGAGGAAATACAACATAATGAGGATGGACCAAAAAAGGCAAGTTATGTCCTAAATGCGCGTTTACCAATAGTACTGAAAACTAGTGACGAACCCAGTGAGTGGAGGGCATGGTATATAGAGTTTGGTTTTGGAATATTCGTGGGAATACTTGAAAATCTGTCTTCTATCTCTATCTATTATATAAGAAGTTAGTTAGTTAGTTGGGGCGACCGGTAGCGCAGTATGTTGAGGCATCAGTCTCATGTTTGACTACCGGCGTTTCGGGTTCGGATCCCGTCCACGACGACGTTCGTGGCCATGGATGTGCAGGAGGTGCATGCTAGCAACTGCATTCTCCGAAACCAGTTTATGCCAACGAAACGTCAACTGGGCCACATGGAACAGTTGACGCGCTCTGCCCCACAAGGAGTTAGGCCAATTGTCAATTGAGTATATAAAAGTGGAGTGTATGCTTGTTCGTTTTTCGCGATCAAACGGCTCGATCGATTTCCATGAAAATTTCATAAGCATATCCGCTATGATCCAAAATAGGTTCTAGCGTTTTGAATTTTTCGATTTGGTTCGTTGTGACTTCTGGTGCATTTGCCACTTTGCAGTTAGTAGTAAAACTTGTTACGATTTCACCGTCCCTATGAGAGGTATATGAAATAGTGGGCCGATTTCAACCAAATTTAGGAAAGTGGTTTTACAGTTAATATAATTAAATAATATGAAATTTGGTCAAGATACCTTCAGAATAATTTTCTAACAAAAACTTGCTTTTGGAACGATCGTTCCTATGGCAGCTATATGATAGGGTAGTCCAATTTTAACCAAATTCTGGAATATGATTTGAGTAAAGGTACTATTGATTAGTGTGAAATCTGAAAAAGATATCTTATCACTTAAAAAAAAAAATTCGCTCAAAAACGAATTTTTGGGATGGTCATTCCTATGGCAATAGCTGCCATGATGTAGTGGTCCGATTCCAGTGGTTCCGACATATATACAGTGTGCAACATAAAGAAGGCCTTGTACAAAATTTCAGCTCGATAACTTTAAAACTGAGGGACTAGTTTGCATAGAACCTGACGGACGGACGGACAAAGCTTAATCGACTCGTCTCATCATACGGTCCAAGAATATATATAGTTTATATGGTCGGTCTTCTTGTCTCCCCTTCTTTGAAATGTAGCGATCAACAGACTGCTTCTAAAACTGGAAGAGGTTGGGTGCAAAGTTACTGCGTTTGCAGATGACGTTGTCATGGCTGTCACAGGTAAATTTCCTGATGTCCTCAGTGGGTTATTGCAGAATGTCCTCTCTATTCTAATATAGTGGGCAAACCTCTGCGGCGTCGGAACTAACCCGGTTAAAACGAAGCTTGTGCTTTTCACTAAAAGACGCGCGATTTCTCCTATCGAACCTCCCGCACTGGAGGGCATTAAACTGGTCTTCACCGACAAAGCTAAGTTCCCCGGTCTCATTTTTGACAGGAAACTAAGGTGGAAGGAAGCCCAACATTGAAGAACGGGCCAAGAAAGCTACTGTTGCCCTCTACTAAAGCTATATATTGGATATACACAGCTGTCGTACGTCCTATACTACTGCGCGGAATGAGTGTGTGGTGGATGGCACTCCGAGTAGCGGCCTATTGCAACCTACTGAGTAAGGTACAAAGGCTAGCGGCGCTGGCTATAAGCGTACGTTTATACTATGGCGGTGGCGGCGACGTTTTTTTTCCGTCGAAGCAATTAATGGCTAGCAACACATGGAAATGAATGGGAACGTTGTTATTAGGCGCGGTAGCGTTCGACGTTAAAACGTCGAACGTCGCGTCCAAAATTTTTAACGTCGCATGTTGGCGGACGCGTTCGAACGTCGACGTCCACTATAAACACGTGCAATTATATGGCAGAGTTTATATTACGACGGTAACGGCAGCGTTTTTTCTTGAATCTTTTTTAATAATTACATGCAATTCCTCTTTGTTGTGGTGGTTTAGTAGGAATATTGTTTTGCGGATGAGGATGAGGGTGTGGATAAAAAATTGTCCGAGCTCGAGAATGCGGAGGAGGATAAGGATATTTGATAATGAAAAGATGAGGATGCGGATAAGGGTGAGGATGGGGATATATTTGTTGATTTGTTTCTACATGTGAAATATTATGTAGTTGTGAACATGAGAAGCACATCTGCTTCCAATGCACAAAGCAGCAATATTCTCCGTCTATCCATGATGTAGGCTCAAGAAATACCGAATGATTCCACGTACGTCGTTAAAAAACGTCGTAATATAATCACAAGCCAACGACGTTTTTTTAACGTCGAACGTCGACGGAAAAAAAACGTCGCCGCTACCGCCATAGTATAAACGTACGCTAACGGGGTGATCGATGACTCAGAACCTGGAGGAAAAAAAGACAAAAAAAATTGGGGTCGTCCATCCCAGATTGGCAACCCCGTTTTAATGGGAAATTGTGGTCCGATCTGGCTGGCTCGAACTAAAGGGCATTGGGGGGTCGCTAAATCCGAACATAGGGTAAAAAAAAAAGAGAAAAAGAAAATTGGGGTTACCCATTCCAGATTGGCAACCTTGTTTTCATGGGAAAAAGTGGTTTGATCTGGCTGGCTCGAACTAAAGGGCATTGGGGGTCACCGGCTTCGAATAAAAATAAAGGAAAAAACGGAACTTTTTAAAAACTACGACTTTTATTGAATATGTTATTAACCAAGTTTCTGACTCTTTTGATAACTCTTTTTGAACGACTCGTTGGAACGAGTCAGAGCTTATGTGCCGGCACAGTGAACAGAGTCATTATGCCAATCACTAATAAGGATCCATTTCTGCTATAACTAAGGTTTAAATTGAAATACATAAAATGCCCGTAGAAATGATAGTTACTTAGGAAAAGGAAAAAAAAACATTTCTCACAAAGGTGATGGTTTTTCTCCTTTTATAAGTAACATTCATACTACTTTCCTTTACTATAGCGCCACTCCTGCGCGCAGTCGTACTCTTTTCTGGGCAATGGGGCATAACTCCCCAGCGACTTACCTAGCGCCTTACACTCTTCTGCCATAGATCGACGCCATGTGATTTTAGGACCCCCTCTTTGTCGGCCTTGGATGGAAATGAGGTTCCATTTCATGGCATGCAAAGCAATGCAGTTATCATTCTTCCGCAAAGGGTGACCTATCGACTGCCATTTTCGCCTGCATATCGATTCCTCGATTGGCATCTGGCCCGTTGTGCTAACTTAGCTCTTCATTTGAAATTGTTTCGGGCCAGTAAGTTCTTAGAATTCGACGAAGTCATGAGTTGACGAAAACATGCCGCTTTTTGGTATCTCTTACGGAAACTTTCCATGTACTGCTCCAATACCAAAGCACAGACAGTATCAGGGAGCAAAACAGGCCCAGTTTGATCTTGATGCTCAGATAACTACTCTGCCAGATTTTCGACAGCATGCCTTATGATCATTTAGCCTGGTTGATATGACGAGCGATGTCCTACTCTGTCCGTACCACCATTTTCAGCAATAATGCTACCCAGGTAAACGAAGTTGTTCACCTTCTCCACGGGCTACCCATTAATATTGATGGCAATAGGTGTAGGGTTTCTTACTCGCAATGGCGGGCTTAAAGCCTTGGTCTTGTTGGTAATAATCTTTAGTCCAATCTTGCTTGCCTTTCTCTTAAGATCTAACGCCATTGCGGACAGATCCATGATTTTGTGGGAGAGTAAGCATAATGTCGTCAGCGTAGTCAAGGTGATGTAGATAAGATATTCAAGTCTATTGAATTTCTCTGTCTAGTGCGGATAGGGCTGCATGTAACACATTGCCGATCACTATGAGGAATAGGATCGGTGAGAGGGAGCACCCCTGCCGAACTCCACTGCGAATCTCAAAGTTCCCCGACACCTCACATTTATGCAGAACGCGACATTTCGTGCCGTCATAGGTTGCCTTAATAATAGCCACACACTTCTCAGGGATGCCTCTCCTGCGCAAGGCGCCCACATAGAATCCATGTGCATACTATCGAAAGCCTTCTCGAAATCGATGAAAAGCAAGTGAAGCGGAGAATCGTACTCAGCGCATTGCTCGATGATGATTTGCAAGGTATTAATGTGATCCACACAGTAGAATCCGGATGGAAAGCCAGCCTGATCTTCATCAATTGTGCTTTCTAAGTGAGCCTTTAATTTTTCCAGGACGATTTTAGCTATTATCTTGGCAACGGCAGGAAGCGCACAAAAGCCTCTCCAATTATTACAGTGTATAAAGCTACCCTTCTTCGGAAGTTTGATGATCAAACCTTCTTTCTACTCAGTGGGAAACTTCTCTGTATTCCACGCTTTGTCAACAAGTGGGTACGTACAGCAAATCGGCAGTTACGCTTGGCGCTGCTTGATAAAGTTCGTCAGTGATACCGTCGAGTCCGGCGGTCTTTCCTCGTTTTAGTGCCATAATTGCAGTGACTTTTTCCTCTTTAGTCGGGGCAGTGGACCGTATACGCACATTTTGATGGTTAGCTAAATTATCAATATGAGGGGAAATTTCACCAGAGGTTACACGGTTCAAGACCGCGGCGAAGTAATCTTTCCATCGCCTCATTTGATTTTCCTACAAGCAAGAAGCTTTCCATTACTTTCCTTTACCGGATGTTGGCAGGAGTTACGACCACCTGTAAACTCCTTGACGACACCGTATACGGCATGTAAGTTGTTACTTCTTGCGGCTTCTTCTGCAGAGGCTAGAAGAGAATTAGCATAAACTCTTTTATCGCGTCGCTCACTACGCTGAAATTTTCGAACTGTTTGACGGTAATGGTTCGATGCTGCTTCGATTGTCATCTAATGCTGCAGCCAAACGAGCCTTCAGGTCTTTTTTTTTCAAGAATCCGACTAGTTATCTCAGCTGCTTTTTGCGGTCGTTATATTGTTGTAGGACAGCTAAATTTTTTAGTCTTGCGGCGTTGAATTTGCGGCGGCTGGATCTTTCGTCGCTAGGACGGTGCACGGCTGCAATACGCAATCGAACATTAGCGATCATACGATAATGGTCTCTTCCCATCCCAATATCGGCACTCTTTCTATGTTGCACGTCCAGGAGGCAACTTTTGAATCTTTTACTAATGGCAAAGTGGTTCTGATCCATTGTCCAGGAGAGTACACACATTCCAGAATCCAATCTTTGTCATTGTACGATGGCCAAAAGTCGTAATCATTGAAACAGTCCTTATCCGAAGCATAGTTGACGTTTCGTTAGCATATAGAAGATTTCGGATAGTGCAAGTTGCTGGCATACACATCCCGTCCTTTGTTTGTCGGTTTATACGATAGGCCGGCAAAGGGAAAGGCCGTGGTATCATTACGCCCCACACCACCGGGGGAATGTTGACCTCAACGACATAATTGCACCGCTATTACTGGCAGCTTGACTTGGTTAGCAATGGTCAACGACCACTGGCGTTTCAGAGGACGCCCACGAGGAGGACTATGGAAGAGGATTTTTGGCCTCTCCCCCACAACGTCACAATGAAAATATGTAACACCTTAAACAAGGCTCCGTAGGTATGTTAATATATAAATAAATGATCGGGGTCACCTCCTGATTCGACTTAGCCATGTCTGTCCCTTCGCACGATGACTTTTGATAGAATGAAGGTAGCGACCAATATTTCAAGGTCAAATGTTTGTAGTAGGATCTAGTTGGTTGATTTTGAGAATAGATAGAGAAAGATCCTACTGATCCTATATTTCAATGAGTGTTCCCTGATTGGCTCGGTCTCTCCCCGCATCCGCGAATACCGAGCCAATCAGGAAACATTCATTGGAATATAGGCACTTGGTAAGTTTACGGTACTGCGTATACCGAGCATGCCGATCCCCGCCGCTACCGTACCGACAAGTGAGGAAACGGCCGTAGTCTGACGAGATCCTATACGGGACCCGAATCAAAGACCGCTGTTGTTTTGTATGGGAATGGATCTGAGACCGGGTAAAACGAACGATTCTATTATAAACTATTGAAGCCCGAAGGGTCTGCCTATATCTGTATGCAGATATCAAAATGTTTAAGACAATAGGTATTGCCTTCTCAAAATTATTTAGGCCTGAATCGTGGAATTACTATATATGCCTTTTGTAATTGAAGTTCTGCCCAGTTTGTGAACAAAGCACTTTGCTGATTATTTGTGCACTTGTACCACATTGTTTAGCTGATTCCCCGATTTTGATAGTATCGTCTAACCTTCTCAGAGAGCCTGTTTGAGGCAGCAGTTTTAAAAACTATCGAACCCATCTCCTAAACTTTGAAAGTACGTAAAATATATTGATGGTCTAATGTTTATCTATTGTAAACAAATTTTGACAATAATTTACTAATTACCATATATAGGTACATACATATACAGGAAAATTAGAGTATTCTTTATTACATTTATGCATTAAGAAGCTACGTACTACTCGTACTCACTGCATATTAGTATAGAGTTTTGCATCAAACGGTTTCATCTTAAATTCAATTTAAATTTCATTTGTAAATAGCATTTTCAAGACAAGTTAACGCTTTCTGAAATCAAATGACTGCTGGTTCAAATCGAATTAACTCCTTTTCAAAACAATTTATCGCTTCTCTAGATCGAGTTAACGATTTGTCAAATAAACTTTTTTGAAAAAAAAAAAAACGTTTATTTGATTTTAGAAGGCGTTAACTTATCTTGAAAATGCTATATTTGGATATTAACGATAGATTTAACATGAAATCTCTTAATTAAAGACCCTATATAGAAACTAGTGACACAGTATAAAAAGTGCTAATTTCTTATTTTTTTTTTATCGTGATGAAGAAAAGGAATTCAAAATTTAGTCAACTATGTACGAGTATATATTAAAATTGTATAAAAATGTATAAAAATCTTACAGGAAAGACGGTAACTAGAATAATTAGAAACTACACCTATCCATATTATATTAAAGATAAAACACTATAATGGCTGTATGTAAATTGTTAATTATGTAATGATTAATGAATACTGTTAGCGTGGTAAATTGTTTTCGCAGTATGTGCACGTTTGCTGTCTAAAGTTGCAATTGAAATATAAGAAAACTGTAATATTGTATGCCTACGATTTAGATTGAATTGCTAAATTAGAAAAATACACGTATCTTTTGTTGAGCTTTCCTGAAATAATGTTGTTTTATTTTAACATAATTTCATCATTATCATCATCATCATCGTGGCGCGATAGCCCGACGTCGGGCCTTGGCCGCCTGGATCGTTGTCCTTCAATTATCTCGGTCACGTGACCGCGTCCTTCAATTTTGGAAGCCCAGTAGCTGCGCGGCGTCCGCATATACTGAGCTCTCCCAACGAGCTCTCCATCGACTTCGCAGTCTCGCTCCGTCGAATCGTTCTGCGTTGATTACCCTCTTTGGTATGTGATCATCGTCCATTCGTTGTACATGCTCTGCCCATTGAAGTCGTTGTAGTTTGACGATTTTCGAAACTTCCAGCTTATCGTGCAGTTCATACAACTCATGATTGTACCGGATGCGCCATCCATTTTGATCGCAAACAGCCCCGAAAATTCGCCGCAGAACCTTACGTTCAAATGTGTCCAGTATTTTATTGTAGCTAACTGTATCCATCGCTTGATTTCGTGAGTTTCGTTGGCGTTCCCTGACAAGTTGCAACCCAGGTACATGAAGTCGTTCACGAACCCGATGTTAAGGTCCTCCACATTGATGCTCGATTGTGCAGGTGTTCTTGTCGTCGATTGCATCAATAGACGTGTTTTTTTTTGTGCGTAACCGTGTAGGGTCCCTGCCCTGGTTGCGCAAAAAAACACTCTAGGGTAGCATCCAGGTTAAATTCCGAATCGTCAAATTGTCTACACTAACATCAAGTGGTGCGCCTCATATGTGATGAAAATCAATTACAAATTCGGATGAAATATCAGTTTGATTATCGGATCGCTTATTTATTTCAACGGCGAACGTTTATAAACTTGGCGTACCGCTTTAAGTTATCAAAACATTCAAACGAGTTTTTTTATCTGTGACAGTTACATCGAACCCGCGACCCATTTGGATAGAGTTGCACCTATCCAAATGGGTCGCGGGTTCGATCCCTAGCAAATTATTAGTGTAATGTTTCCTGATCGAAGCCGGATTCGTTAGATATTCTTATGCCGAATAATGAAACACTTCGATTGAAAAGCACACACATTTTATTTACTAAACGAACTACACACGCATAATTAACCAACGTCAAACTACTTAACTTTTCGTTACCGGCGGATAACGGACTGTACTACTTTCCGGTTCCGCTTCCGAACGGATACTCTACGACGATTGAATGCGACTGATTCTCGACTATTACTACTTGCTGTTGCCGCTAACATCTGGCTTTATATAGCTGGGTCTCTGTTTCCAGAATAGTTGAGATGATTCGAGACTCTGCTGCTAGATTCGGGTTTCCACTAGTCAACGAAGACTCTAGATGGCTCGAGAATCCGCCAGTGCTCGTTCAGTTGGTACTTGTCATCGATGGTTCGAGACTATGATCGAGCTTAGTACAATCTGTGTCATAAAAGAGACGTACTCCGTACATACAACCATATAGTTACCCTTTTTATTGTTAAGCACTTTAATATATCCTCAATCTCGCACACTGTTGCTGTTGTCACTCACTAGAGCTTGACTTGGTACGTTGTATTGGCGTTGAAGGCTCACGGCAGATTGTTTGTTACTGCGCCAAAATGTCTTTGCCTGTGTCTTATAGCCCTCATATACGATGCAATCCGTCGTCAGATCGATCTGACGATATTGTGATCGTCAGATCGACTATCGACTATGTGACTATCGTTGACGATTTTTTTGACAGTTCCATATAATTTCGATCGTCAGATATTTTACCGTCTATGGCGGATCTTAAGTGACTTTGACCGGCCCTAATTCAGCATAAGAATATCTAAAGGAGCCGGCTTCGGTCGAAACATTAATTTATTTAGTTTGACATGTTCAATTCTGCGTGAGCTCTAATGAAACATTTTCATTTTATCGAATAACTGAAATATGACGGGACTCTATAAGAATACACCACTTTTGCACTCAACAGCTCAAATCAGTTGTTTGTTGGAGTTTGAATTTAAAACCCATTTTTCATTCAAAATCTACATTTAAAAAAAAAGCTGTTTGCCCGTTCAGTTATGTAAACGTACTCATTCGTTAAACAACCCTATTGTGTACACGCACCCTGGTCATCATCAGCTGTCATTGCTCCCATAACGATTGTGAATGCACAGTCCCAATCCGAACATCATCGCGGTGGACGAGTCTTGGCCACAGTCTCTCGTTGTTGGACAAAAAGAAGCTGTCGAGCAAGCGGCATCCTCCAGTTCTTGCGACGGCCCGACTTGCGCTGACATTTGAATGCACCGTGTCCCCGCAGTATACGCCGAGTTCGTTTGTGCAAATGTTTTGAACGTGAATTTGGAGCGGCGCGGCGTGAGTGGAACATTTTCGTGTGTCCAGAGAAAGTGATTGTGCGTGCCGTGAGGCCCCACGCGAGAAAGGCAACATTTCCCCCATCGTCCCTTCGCCGAGAGTGTTGCACGGACGCGGTCCAAGGTGTGTGTTGACATTCGCAGCCTCCCTGACACCTCCAGAGTCGAGGTCACAAAACGGTTCTCCCATGCCCACTAGAGTGCGTTTTCCGGTCACAGATCAATGAGCGATGCGTGTGCTTGGCTCTGATTCAATTGCCCCAAATTGAGACCTCGCGCGATCAATGAGCCCCAAGTGGAGGCCGCGGCGGCGGTGAAAAGCCATCCAGAGTCTCAGTGGAGCCAGCGACAATCACGGACAGGGGTTACGCTCGTGCGCAGAGTTCTCGCAAGAAGTCTGCCAGCCAGTCAGCAGGAACGCCGCTCAACGACCTTTGTGTCAGTCCGTGGCCCGGAAAAAGGTCAATGTGGGTCAGTCGCCAATTTGGCCACAGTGCAAACTGAGCGGCCACCTGTCTCCCGTGAGCCCGTGCAAAGCACCACCCGTTTTCGCTTTCCCCCCGGCGCCCAGCCCCGGCTGTTGTTTATCATGTCTCCGAGGAACGTCCTTGTCACGACCCACACCTCGACTACGTGCCAGCCATGAGCAAGTCAGTCTGCGCCGCGACCAGTGCATCCTTCGCCTGAGAACCGAAACCGACTCCGCCGAGGACACTGATCCCGCGAACAGTTTCCTCCACATCTTTCGGGTGAACGTGTGCGTTTGGCGGACTTCTTGCGTCCGTGGGCCCCCAGTGAACCTTGTGCCGTGCAACTCGTGTCCAGGACCCGTGCGAGCTCCGTGCCCAAAGCGTGAGACTTTCCGGTCGTCCCCTGAAATTTGTGTTTAGTGCTAAAATCCATGCAAGTCGCAAATTGTGTGCAGTGAAGAGACGACGACGACGAATTCGCCATTCCGGAGGGAGGGCGTGTCAGACGCAGAAGCTCTTCACACACAGAACACCACCGAGACACCGACAACAGGCGGAAGACGCGTGCGTTACATCAAAGGACTTTCCCAGCTCACCCCCAAGTCCTCGACCCGACCCAAACCATCCATCGTGGCGTTTTGGCAAGTGTCCAAGTGGCAGCAGAGGGCAAGGAATTCCGCGAGCAGGCAGTAGCAGGGGTGGCGGCACCGCGATTGAAAGCGCCCGAACCAACGACACAGCATCCATCCGCATCCCTGGTAGTATTCGCGCGACATCGTCATCGCCAATTTTCGACATTTCGACAGCTTAACGGGATCAAGAAAAGGCCGCCAACCTGGAACTCATGGAATTAGAGAATATCGTGGCCAACACGGTCTACCTGAAGGCTCGGGAAGGTAAGTGAAGCGCAAATCCACCTTGTCCCTCCGTTTCCTGTGTTTCTATGTCGGCACTTTTGCAGCGCGTTTTTTCGATAGGGAGGAAACAGTTCAATGATTGCACTTGAGGCCGCGGCGCCGCATTCGGGCCAAGAGCCCTTCAAACGATGTAAAAGTAGAATTGTCCCTGGACCTCTACACGGGGCGGGCGATTTACGATTCCTCCAAAATCCTTGCCGCGACGCGGTCTGGCATTTGATGTGTGTGAGGTGTGGCGGCGGTTGCGGGTTGTCTAAGGAGCACCCGGGAAGGAGAAGGCTGCGATTGATTTTCTCGACGCCGACGACGACGAGTCACACCTGATTTATGTGTGCGACTGTTACTTGGTTTGGTATGGTAACAGAATTTCGGTGTGTCCTTTCGAGGGACGCTTGAACCCGAAGGTGCTGCGATAATGATGCATCCGGGCAGGGAGCTTACGAACCCACGATTCTTTGATCCGATGCAGTGTCATGGTTACGGAATCAATTTAGACGAGTGGTTTTCGTTTCAAGTGGCAACGAACGACTTTGTCCGGCTTCCTCCTCGCCAGGGATTTCACGTTAATTGGCTGCACGCGAGAGGACTATAAACGAACAAGTATCGACTCTAATGAGAGAATTCGCGAAAATCCGTACAGAAGAACCTTCCAATTAAGAATAATCGCCACGAGCCCCCCCATGATAGGGGGATGGTTAGTGGAGGAACCTTTCGTCGGTCCACACCAGCCAATTGATGGAAACTGTTGCTTCGGTAACATGACTGCAGAGTCCAATTTTTCGTACAGCTTAGGTGGGCTGCGGTTAACAAATTTTCGCCATTATCCTTGATCCAATTTAGTTGGGGGATGGCAGTCACTATTGGCGATCAGGAATTGAGCAGAGAGTGGGTAGGAAAGTGTGTTTGCTGAAAGCACCAGAATATTTCAAGCTTAGTGAGATGGAAGTGGACACCGTCGAACATGCTCTGCGTGAGTGTCCACGCCAAAGCATTTTAGGTGCTTAATGCTTTCAAAAGCCGGCAGAGGTGGTCAGTAGATTAGAATTGTTAAGTTGGTTGATTCGATTTAGCGAAGCACTCACCTGGCAGCTTTAATTAACCAGCTACTGTGGTGCATAGTGGTTGATAGCCTACTGTGAAACTCTCGACGATGGGCTACTCACCACAGTGCTACGCCGATTACTTAGTTATTTTGATTAAAGGAAAGTTCGGGGGGGGGGGGGGGGGGGGGCTTACTCGACATCCTTGAAGCAGCTCTTGCCATTGAAATACAAGAATGGTGCAACGACAACGGACTTCGAGTCAATCCATCCAAGGCAGTTGTCATTCCATTCTCTAGAAAAAGAAACCTCAGTCGACGCCCTCTAATGTACGACTCACCACTTCCCATGGAAAATCACACCAAATGGGTATCATCCTCGACAGTAAATTGCTCTGGCAAGAACACCTCAGGGTAGTGGCGGATAAGGACACTAAGGCTTTGTGGATATGTAGACAATATGTAGGGCGGGCATTGTGGGTCCCATCCATCGGACTTTCATACCCATGGGCAAGTTTGCCAGTGTCTTCCAGGCGGAGGTGCACACCATCGAGACATGTGCCGAATTATGCCTGAAGATCGGCTACGACAACAAGAACGTGGCTACATTCTCTGACAGCCAGGCGGCCATAAAAGCGCTCTCAAAAAGCACAGTAACATCTAGGATCGTAAATAGTTGCCTATTCTATTCTGGCCATGCTGGCATCAGTGGCAATGAACAGGCCGACGAAATGGCCAGAGCAGCTTCGGCCACTCCCTTCTGCGGACCGGAACCCTTTTGCGGCATTCCAACCTGTACAATCATGAATCTCACCAGAGACTGCGAACGCAATGAGGCTACCGCCGATCGGGATAATCAACCAGGGATGAGGCAGGCAAAGCTTTTCATCTCGGGCTACTCGCATAGTAGATCGACTGGATTGCTGAAGTTAAACCGGAACAAGGTTAGAACTATCTGTGGTCTCCTGACTGGACACTCAGGCCTGAGAGACCACTTGAGAACTATGGGGATTGTTCCTGACTCGAACTGTCGCTTTTGCGGTGAAGAAGACGAGACTTCGACCCATATTTTATGCGATTGCGACGCCTTAGCCCGGCGACGTAGAGACTGCTTCGGAGCGGCCTACCCAGAGGCTGATGATATCGCCTCGGCTTCATTATTACTCCTGAGCAAATTTATTAGCTCGATCAAACTTGATCGACAGGTCTAGGCCTGTTACCAGACCCAGGGCTTTAGCACAATGGGCCACTCGGCCTCTGTGCTCTGAACCCTTTAGGGGCTCAACGCCCACCCTACAATCTAATCTAATCTAACCAGCGGAGGGCGGTAAATCGGCCTAATGGGAGGTTTAATGTGGGGTGCGCTAGCGGCAAACGTTTTATCTCAACCAAACCTAGTGGGTATCTGGTCCAGCGTTTTTCAAGCCCTGATCAAAATTATTTGTTAGGTTAGGTTAGAGGGCTGCCATGATAACCACGACACACATAGACCACGTCTGGGTCCTTTATCACGGGATTAATTATCCCGGCCGTCTTATGCCCCGAACCAGCCTGAGCATACGATAAAACGTTGGAGCTGGCTAATATCGACGTTTTCCAAATCTAGTTCCTGCCGTTGAGAATTCCAAGTAAGAGTTTATGTGCTGGTGCGCGGAGGTAGCAAGGCCATAGAGGCTCTAGCGGAGGTTGTTAAAATAACTTTAGAGTACACCTTCGCATTTTGTCGGGCATTCTAAGCAGGTCTTCGCCGGATATGTTTTTGGAGAATGTCCGCGAGGACGTGATTTTTATACAGTGTAGGATGTTACGGGGTGATGGTGTTCTGTCCATGAGTTCTATGTTGGTATGGTCACGACGGTTTTTGTGGCATCTTAGTGGCAGCAGATGTATTTGGTCTTGAAATGATGTCAGGAGGCAGCCTATCACTGTGCGTATGGCAGCGTTTTGACAGGACTGGATGTTGTTCCACTGCGTATCACTCAAGTTTTAAGACCAAATTGGAGCTACATAATTAGTCCAGGAGACGACCGCGTGTTTACAATCCTCATCGAGTGTTCTTTCTGGACTATAATTATTTCATAGATTTGATATGTGCCATTACAAAATATCAATCCTGCCTGACCAGAGCCTGCCGGAAATGCCTTTTAATGAATTACAAAAATGTAAAAAATGGGTCGCACAACCATCAAGTCGGTTTGCGCTAAATAAGGAGTCCAATCAAAAGTCTTGATGTCCTCTTCGGAAAAACCAATCCTGCCTCGCGAACGCTTGCCGGGAGTGGGTGGCAGGATAGGTAATTGGAGCATATGAGCAATCATATTTTTACAGGATGACCCACTTCCGGGAAGCTTTCGGGAGGCAGGAATGGTTTTTAAGAAAGAGGACATCAACCCCTTTGATTCGACATCTAATTCAGCGCAAATCTCTGTGAGGGTTGAGAGTTGTTGGACCGGAATGACCCGTTGTTCCACGGCCAAGTACTGCCCTACCCCCTCGATGCAAGAAGAAAAATGTGTGTGTATCTTGTACATTACAAACCCGTCTTTTATATGTTTTTGGAGCAATACAAATCAGAGCAGCTGCTCTCAACACTCCTCGTTAGTGGCGGAATTGAATCAAACTTTACCCATTTACCTTAACCCCTAGTGGGGCATAGCGCGTCAACTATACCATGTAGCTTAGCTGACGTTTCGTTGGCATAAACCAGTTTGGGACGATGCACGTTTCCAGCATGCACCTCCTGCTCCCATTTAGCCGTCTACCAGCAACAAGTCGGGAGATGTTGTGGCTTATTATTACGCCCCGCCCCACTGGGGGAAGACAACACAAACGTCCATGGCCACGAACGCCGTGGACGGGACTTGAACCCGTAACGACCGTAGTCAGACATGAGACTGACGCCTCTGTACACTGATCTTCTGGTCGCCCTCGGATTTGCTGTGTTTGTAATAAACAAATACATGATAATGTCGGGGCGACCGGCAGCGCAGTGTGTTGAGGCATCAGTCTTATGTTTGACTACCGGCGTTTCGGGTTCGAATCCCGTCAACGACGACGTTCGTGGCCATGGATGTGCAGGAGGTGCATGCTGGCAACTGCATTTTCCGAAACCAATTTATGCCAACGAAACGTCAACTGGGCCACATGGAACAGTTGACGCGCTATGCCCCACAACGGGTTAGGGCAATTGAGTATCATAGGAAAAGGAGCCCTTCCTTAACTGCTAATAGGTGTAGAAACACCTCGCTCGCTACCCCCAGCTTGTTGTTGTAGCGACATTTAGGGTTCATCATAGGACGTCACTTAAAAACGCCTCCTCGTGTGCTCCTTCAATGTCGAGGAAAAGGAAGAATGCGACCTCGATGGGGTTTTCCCACAATGAAATTGGTGTTAAATTTGTTGGGGCCTCTGGGCATTCAAACAGATGCCCGACGTCATGTGGAGTGCCATTGCAAGCAGGGCACGTCATGTTGATATTACGATCGATTCGAGACAGGTATGAGTCTAGTTTCGAGCATCAGCCAGTTCGAAGCTGCGCTATGGTGGTCCTAGTCCGCCTTGGCAGCATAACTTCGTTGGAAGATGTGTTTGCTGAACAGGATTAGAGAACCGGGTTGGAGCGAAGGTCTTGGATCGATTGTCGTGCCTCCTCAATGTGTATCGATGCAATAGCAGTTTTGTAAGCTTCGTTGTCGAACGGCACCCTCTTGAACCGTTGGACCTCCCTCTCAAGGTCTCTTAGGTTACTTCTGATGTTTCTGGGCGGGGGAGTTTTATCCATGGGATGATAGTTAGGATGTCCGCTGCGATAGCACCCGACAAGATATTGCTTGGACAGCAGGAGGTTGTTGTTGTGGTAGCGATGCTTCGAATACTGCAGTTCTGGCATCGAGGGGGTTTGTTAGCTCTTGGCGTTAAAAAAACGGGTCGCTCCGGTACGAAGAACCGGCTACCGTAGGAACGACAGCAGGAGGTTGTGTTGTTTGGCTGGTAGCATGTTGGTTTCCTGGTGTAGGTGATCCTGGGCGAACATCAAATGACAGCCCGTCACGGTGCGAAGGGCAGCATTTCGATAGATCTTTATCTTTCTTCAATTAGTGTCTTTGAGGTTCTCCGTCCACACAGGTGTAGCATAATTTGCCATAGATCGTCCTATGGCTTTGTCTGTAGTAAGCATTGTCTCTCTGTCCATTCCCCAGGAGCTACCGGCGAGAACTTTTAGGACCTTATTACGGGCTCTCATTCGACTGCATACCGAAGAGGCGTGGGCCAGTGATGTAACCATGTTATCGAGGGTTACCCCTAGAATCTTCGGATGGGTAGATCCAGCTGTGTGTTGACCTGTTCTTCACACCGGATCGATCCGTTTTTCAACGGCCAAGAGCTGCCAAACCCCCTTCATGCAAGAAGAACTGCAGTATTTGAAGCCACTAGAATGGTTCGTTGACATGGACGTGCTTGGTTGAGGCCATTGTGTATTCTTGATGTGATGGCATCCAAAGCCGTAGTTGTTCTGTGCATAAAAAGCCATGTAGATGATCGGCTAATTGTATGTGGGTCGCAATTATAGGGTGGAGTAGCGTTTCAAGAGTCTTGGCCACAGGAGACAATAATGTAATGGGACGGTATGATTCGCCTTGCATTGGTTTCTTTCCTGATTTTAGAATAGGGATCACCATTCCCTTCTTCCAAAACTCGGGGATTGTAAACGATGAGATGGAGAGGTTAATCATGGTCGTTAAATAGTCAATTGCTTTCATGTCAAGGTGTTTGAGCATAACCATCGAGATACCATCTGGTCCAAGGGCTTTGGAACTCTTTGCCCTGTTAATAGCTGTGGCAACTGAACGGTTGCGAATGCTCCTGGTGATGATGTGCTTAAGTCTATCAGATGGCGGATATTCGATAAACTGTTTATTGAAGCTGTTTGCGCAGTTCTTAGGATCATTGA
Source organism: Chloromyia formosa (assembly GCA_964017055.1). Lineage (NCBI taxonomy): Eukaryota > Metazoa > Arthropoda > Insecta > Diptera > Stratiomyidae > Chloromyia > Chloromyia formosa. The sequence continues at coordinate 28,072,949 of OZ024813.1, read as the reverse complement.
CCGTGGTATTGCCGAACCGGATTGCAACATGCTCTTTATGCTTAGTTTGGTTTGTAAGAGATCTAACCGTCGATCAGAGCTTATTAACTCCAGCTGGAATAAACATGCCGCTTCCTGGGGTATGCGTCTTACATTCCGTTCGGCCACGCGCACGTCAGCCAGGAGTTGGTAAGTCAGCAAAGGCCGCATTGGTGAAGGTTTTGAAGCCATCCCAGTCAGCTTTGTTGTGATGTTGTTGATGTTCAGAGGCGCTTTCTTCTCGCAACTTTTCTCATTTTTAGATCCCTCCCAAAGCGATAGAATAGCTGGAAATTGCTCGTTTCGATCAACAGCATCGACTGCGGGTCAATAGAGACGATAGTAGAGAGTCCCTCCTTTTTCCGAACCTCTCTTGATTAATCTCCACCGATGATCTTGAAGACAGGAGTTTTGTCGACCAAGAAGGTCGATTGCAGCATCCGCCGTTGAATTGGAGACCCTAGGGAATTATATGTGTGTGAACGTAGATCGTGAGTAGGCATAATACTGGTCGTTGAGTTGCATCACTCGAAGATGATGTACTCAGGCCGGAAGAGAATCCTTCTGAATTGAGGACTAATACTGCGTGCTTCGATGGTGTATATCACATCAATCGAAGCATCCTGCACTAAGGCCAGGATAGCCACCCTAACGGATTCTGCTACCTGCGAATAGGAACTTCCATTCTCATAGGCTAGTCCCGATGAGGCGACTGCGGCTGTAGACAGTGTCACAGAAAAAGCTATTCGGGCTCGGGGTGCGCTGTCTGCCCCGTATTATTGGATCTCTTCCCCCCCCTCTTCAGAAAAAAAAAAGTTTTTCTCAGTAAAAATCAACAAAGTCAAACGGGGTGTTGGCCGGCAATCTCTTCCTCCCACTTAACTTCTATTATGCAACTTGAAAACATCTGCAAAGCAGTTCAGTCGATAAAATCACTGGAAATTGACGACATTGCTCTACCAATTTAGTGAGTCGTGTCAATGAACTTTAACATGTTCACCTGAAATTTTTCGCTTAGTCCTCGTTACATATGAAATTCATGTGAATCTAATACTCCACTATTATTCTGCAGATTCCCATGCTAATACTTTTTTTGTGCTGTTTGCTTTCAGCAGCATGTCAGTTAGCGTGCCATATACTTGTCAGGGCAATGTGTTGTTCTTTCTGTGACGGATCTGTAAACAGACCATAGAAATAATAATAAAAAAGCAGAAAATCTCGCCGAAGGCAACAAAAAAGAGGTGAATATTGTATGTACTCGTATAAACGTAAAATTTAAAGACACATGATACTTGACGCAAAAAAAAATCGCCTAATAAACAATAAACATCATTCGCCCGTGAGAGTGATCCGTCTTATCTAATTTGCGCGCCATTAAATTCCAGTTTCAACACACGGGGGCGGCATCTGATCAGCGACGAGGATGGCGCTGGAGCTATGTTCGGGCGAACTCGGAGAGAGACTGCGTGATCCAGGTGAAATATATCACAAACAATTCACGTGGTACTCGAAGAAGAACTCTTATTTATCATTTCTGGTCTTATTTGGATGTCGTATCTTGAAATGTATTTTGGCAGCTGACAGTCAGTCTCTTATCATGCTTCCACAAAAAAAAAATAGTTGAGATGTTTTGCGTTAATGCGTACGCCCATCCAACTGATAACGCAAGGCTGACATGGCAAAAATCATTAAAAATGCAGATGAACCTCGGAATTAAGTCATGCAGACGCATATGGACTTCTGTATCAAGCACTACTGCACTGTTACTGGAGTAAAAAACAGATGCAGACGTAAAGCAGGATGGGTCAGTGCATGTCGATAAGAAAAGTCTCGTCCGGTTGCCGAGATCGAACAAAATCCGATAAGTATGCACTTTAAGCCACAAAGAAGTTCAATCGATAATATTCCACCGGCGCTTTATAAAAATTCATTTTCGCCCCGAGTGTGCAAACAACGTGCAATTTTATGGCCTACCTGATGAATGGATAAGACACGATGATGGTTGGAATGTTGCATGCATTATCGCACCACTCTCGGTTGCATCTTATGTCATTAGCTCTGAACGAGTCTAGTGTAGATGTGACATTCTGATAAAGATAATATTTCTGAAAATAAAGATAAGGGTCGTACGTCGGTAAAGGTAGATAAAAGTGGGATAGGTGCAACGCAAAAGGTAAATTGAAAAGTAAACACTCAAAATGTCGTTTGACTAAGTGCCGTTTTAAAATCCGATTCTGATTTTATGTCCACAAAAATTAACTCAATACATTGAAAGAAAATCACACGATGAGTTCCTGGAAAATGTCGAGCATTTAGTGGTTTGATAAAGTGGTTTTCAGACGCAAGAGCAATCAGCCGCGAGACCAGCTACGAGATCTGCTGCGCAACGAAAAATGTACCATTGAAATCCATTTCGCCCTAGCGAAATAAATAAATTCTGCTGTTCGACACCAGTCCTCACTGCAATAGTCCAGATGTTTGGTAGACGGCACAAATATCTGTTGACGTTGACACTAAAAACATTTAAATTACATGAAAATATCGTTTTCCGCCAACACAATACATTCAGGACTCGCAGTCAGACGCATAGCCTGCCAAATATCAGAACGTCAAACTTTCCACTCTTGTACGACGGGTATCGCAGCTTGTAAGTCGTTTGGGGAGTTGCACCCCATTGTCCAGAACAGAATACGGTGGCGCGCATGAGTGGTTGATGCACTACGCCCCAATAGGGGTTAAGGCAAAGTAATATTGCAGCTTGTAAAGTTGCCAAAATTTTATGCTAGGAATTTCACCTATAGCGTACAAGCTGACTGCTGTATCTGATAATACAGCCGATGTCATACGTCGCTATATTAAGAATCGATGCGCAACGGGAGACGAACGAAACACTCGTTTTAGGTAGATTCATGGGGTTGCCGTGAATTAACCACAGCACACTTAGTGCCTTTTCACACGAAGAGCCGCACGGCTCTCGCTCGCGAGTGAGAGCTTTTTCCGCTCCCACCTTTCATTCTTTCACTCGCTCGCGAGTTTTTGATAAACCGTGGCTAAAACTCCTGCTGTAGGCCCTAACCAGATTGAACGCAGAATGCAGCAGCAGCGGCATAGGCAACAACAACAACAAGTAGATCTGTCGCGGTGACACAGCGGAAATGACAGATCTACCTGTTGTTGTTGTTACTTCTGCCGTTGCTGCTGCATTCTGCGTTTAATCTGGTTAGGGCCTTATTCCGCTTTTTGTTAATAGGATGCACCCAATACGCCCTGGCACATTGACGTTTTTGTTGTCGAAGATAGCGTCGATCGTAAAGAAGATAAGTGGCCACGAAACGTGTAAAATCCATTGCATGCAACGCGTACTTGCGACTGAATGCAGAGCGAGAGCAATTGTCGCTCTTCTCGTGTGAATGTCGGCACTCCTCGTTTTGCACTTATATCAAGAGACACGACGCACGGGTCGAGATGCACGAGCTGTATCGGCTCTCACTCGCGCGACATAAAGGCTCGTGCTCCCCGTGTGAAAGCTCGCTCGCGAGCGAGTGGCTGTGCTCTTCGTGTGAAAAGGCACTTATGGTCCGTTTCTTCCCGAACCCGATCGCCTATTGAAGCTTCCAGTCTCTAAAAACCTAAAAGCCGCTCGCCTACATGTATTTCGGCCTTTAACCGGATCATTCCGACCAATGTTACAAGGGTGATGGGGGCAATTTATTCGCACAATTTGAAAAGAAGCTCAAACGTCGTGGCGAATGAGAATACATTCGTTTGAATTAAACTTGACCGGCTGACAATTCTGCGAGCCTGGTTGTAAATATGTACTCTAGGCGCGTTCTTTTGCCTATCTGTCCAGTGAATGGTAGGGTAGGGTAGCGAACACGTTTTACAAAAACGACAAGTTGCTTGTAGTTTATGTAATGCGTGTTTGTTACGCTACACCACACTCGATAGATACGCAAAGGAACGCGCCCCCTGTACACCACTCAGCCACCACATTCATGGCGCTTGGAAACTTTTGGCTTGTTTCCACTTCTGCTAGCCGGGTGGAAATGGTGACATCTGGCGTGACGGACAAATTTTTAGGATGACCCCCATAAAACATATCCATGTCAAAAAAGCAATGTTTCCAGCGTGTCCGGATAAGGGAGCCTAATTTGTTTGAAAATATGCGAAAAATGTTCGGGACTTAAAAATGTGTTGTTTTATAAGAGCTCTCCGGTTGTGGGAGGTTTCCGTACAGGGAGCATACATTGTATTCCTATTTTACCGGGCGACGCCTCGTGGTTCGCGCCTCGGCTAGTCGTGATTTTAGCGCTGTAGTGTATAGAGCGAAGCGAGCATTCTAGAATGGTTGCAACCCCTTAAGCTGCGGAGCTCGTGTAGCGATCAGAGCCCACGCAACCTCCACCACCTCAAAACCTCCTATTGGTCAAACACGTGAACCACTACGCGTCGCCTGGTCAACTAGGAAATGTTCCAATTAATGATGAACATTACGAGTATGCAATATGTCTGTATACATAATCAACGAGGAAAAACGCCCTCAAACGATTTGATCGTTTTTTGTTTCGTGCGGCACATCAAAGACTCTTCAAGTCAGTGAGGGTAGTTTTTGAAAAAATTCCATTCCATTTCAGACGTTTGTAATTTATTGTTTTGCATAATGTCGTTTGCAATGACGTCAAAGCAACAAGGATACGTACGTACCGTACGAAAACAAAAACTCTGACCTTTAACGAATTGTGGACTTTAATCGTATCGTACGTAAATCTCAAGTTAAGCTCACAAAAGATAAAAACATCTTTAGCCGAAAATGAAGCGCATCGAATTATCTATTGCGCGAATATTCGTATAATGTGTATGAGACGATGGCACATACGTACGTTAGCCACTAGCACTTCCGCATTTTTTTATTCGCCATTCGCCAGCTCTGAGACACTATTAATCTTCATTGAGACGGACAGAACACCTTGCCAGCTTGCTAGCCTAGCCTAGGCTATCACTGAGTTGTGCTTGTGCTAATCCACCCGCTGTTGCTGCCAAGCTCAGCTAGTCTAGTGCTAGTGTGTAATGGAGCCAAGCCAATCTGCAGTATTCACACCACCCAGCGCGGTAACGTAGGCCGGGGGTCCATTATATGGATCAATGACCACTTTTCCTTATTGAGCACGGAGCTGGTGGCGGCGGCGGGTATCCGGGGAGAGATGGGGGACTTGGGGCACCATCCATCCGCCGTGTGTAATTCTTCAAACTCGGCCTGTGCGATAGAGGCTTATTAAATATGCAACAATGTTTATCTTTTTCCTATATCGCGCTTCTTATCGAACGATGGATGATAATAACAACAACAAAAGCGAGAGCAAGCAGCACTTGGTCTATGCGCGGACTTGATAAAAGAAGACCACAACATCTCGGAAATTAATTATGCATACTATCTATGACGTACGCAAACTTCACTTTTTCACTTTTTTTTTCAAAGTTGACCTTCAATAAAATTTAAAGCTGCTGCTGCTTGGCTCTGTTGTCCGAGTTTATTTTTCTCTGTTTAAGTTCTTTTTTGTTCTGTTGATTGTATGTGCGCTTCGGCAAAGCGGCTAGCGAGCAGCACACGAGATACACAGATAGTACTCGCATAGAATACTTTGTATCTACGTCAACCATCTGAGAAATTAATTGAAATTTATACAGGCAATCAAGCATTCTCCGTGGATACATAGAACAGCAACAAAACAATTTCATTTGGACTCGGTATTAAATTTGGGCGATTTGAACAGCAGAGACACAGAAAACTGCTTGACCTGATTTGTTTTTGGCCTCCAAGTCCCATAAAATGGATAAGAAAATCAAAGTAGTAGAGTACACACACGTTGCTCTAATTCGGTTGACACGACACGACACGCACTAAAGTTACCTAGCGTGTGCGTGATATATAACCAGGTTGGTCTTGGGACAAATTATAGGCGACCTTTTCGAATGAAAGTTAACGGTGCGGTCAGTTGGCATGATAATGGAGCTATGTATTGAAAATTTAATTAAAAGCCTTTCACAATGCTCACGAGGGATCCTTTTGATTCATTGTCCTTGAGTGAGATAAAAATAGGGTCAGGAAACTTTAGTGTTGCAATCGGGAAGGGGGAGATTTAGGTTAGGTAAAGGGGCTGCCGGGTCTTCACCCAGCAGACTTAGTCCATCGTTTGGTCTGTTGTGTTACCACCAAAGTAACCTAATTAAATCTAGGCACCAAACCAGCCTCTGCTGGTGATAAAGCGATAGAGCTGTATGACACTCGTACTTTTAAGATCGTCCAGATCTTGGAAAAGAACCAGGAAATTTCTTCCACCTCGCAGCCAAGGTGGGACAGTGGCAGAGAAGATGCCAAACGCTCTCCTCCTGCGGCAACCGGAGCGACCCGTTCATTAGAACGACCAAGAGCTGCCAAACCCCCTTCGATGCCAGAAGGTATGTAATAGTATGTATACTATATGTCCAGCTCCGTTTTTTATAAATATTGGGAGCAATACATCTCAGCGCAACTGCTCTCAATCCTTCTACACCGCGCCGGCACTGAACGTAACCCCGGTCCTTGGATCTGCTGCGTTTGCAACAATGTGCTGTACCCAAATGCCACATTCGTGAGATCAACTGCTGTGATGAGTGGTGCCATTTGGAGAACTGCTCCGGGCTTAACCACCATTAACACTGGAACACCTCCTTCACTGCTAATCAGTGTATAAATAGAGGACAGCAATCTTCGACCTCGTCTAGGACGCCACATTCTTTAACCCGAGTGAGCGCATAGACAGGCTTCTAGTCATCTCCGGTAACTCCAGCGAACAGTTCCAGGCATAATAGAATATCGATGTCTTACATTACGCCCGCGCCACCCATCGCCAACTTCGACATGCTCTCATTAGTGCGGCTAAACTGTAATGGACTACAAAACAAAATTGCTGAGTTAACATCGTTCATGGATAGACATCGCATCATGATAGGAGCCATAGAGGAGACGAAACTCCACTCTAATTCGTCCCTCAACTCTCATGGTAATTACGCTGTTATAAGGAAAGACTGATTGACCAACGCAGGAGGAGGGCATCATTCCGTGCAATATCGGGAAATTGACATCTCCATTAATGATAACATCATGGAAGTGCAGGCCATTGCCATACAATCAGGCAACGTTGATATCGAAGTCTAAAATATTTACATACCATCGGTATCCAGCTGTCCCTTGGGATACAATGCCAATATCAATCATTTCCTCACTGGTCAACATCGTCTTTTGCTTGGTGACTTCAATGCTCACCATGAACTCTGGCATTCCAACTTTGACAATGTGGCATATCATTAGCAGAACAACTTGATGCTTCGGATTTCTGCCCACTAAATGACGACAATCCCACTCGTATTGCTGGCACCTGTTCTGGTTCACCCGATATTACGATAGTCAGTGCAGGCCTCTTAAATGAAACCCAATGGGAGCCGTTGCTAACTTTATCATCTGACCATCACCCAATCGTTATCAGGCTTGACAAACCAACAAACACTCTACCTGCCGAACACCGCACGTTTGTCAACCACAAGACTGACTGGAACAGTTTCGAACCTACACCAATGCCAAATTTCTTGCTCTGCCAACACCAACTGATGTACGCAAGGCCGAGTTCAACCTAAGGAAAGTCCTGAATAAAGCGGCTGCAAAATTTATTCCTGCAGGACGAATACCGAAAGTAAGGCCTAACTTTCCCACCTCAGCCACCAGATTAGCAGATGACGATCCAAGTTCATGAAGTGAACTGCAAAATATGCAAAATATACAAGCTAGTAGTGGAACATAAGAGATCAAAATGGAGCAATCATCTGAACAGCTGCAACTTAACAACAGGCGTCAATAAATTGTGGTCCACAGTCCGTGCTCTTTCAAATCCAACAAAACAATGAAACCGGAATATAGAGGGCTACGCCCGCAATCCGAGGGTTTTGTAGCAAGTACTTATTTTGGTATGTACCTAAGTATCGGCTCCTTGCTCTTCTTGGTACCACTTAGATGGATAAAAAAAAAATAAAATGTCTGACCCATAATATAGTATCTTATATGCCCAATCATATTACGTGATTGTAATGAAACTTAGGACATATTATTGCCTATGGTGTTGGTTATCCTTGGTCATCGGTACTTTTGATCTCGGACGTGTTTAAGGGATGCAGGGATGCGCTAACTGTAACTATGGAAACAAACTATTATTAACCTATTTTGAGGAGATATACAAATTCCATTATTTCCCGTTTTATATACTGTTCGAAACCCACCTGCCTGGAAGTTTTCATTTTTCTAAGTGTAACGGTTTGGAAATGCAAGGGGGGGGGGGGGGGGGGGCAAATTACGATCTAATAATTTATCCTCCCTCATTGTTCCCCTTTTTTTCAAATATAAGTAAAGTAAACTCAACATTACCTTTCTCACAACACCCCACTTGCCTATACCAGTCGATAAACAAAATTTGACCTTAATTTTGCCCTTCACCCTCCCCTCCCCCGCCCGTTACAGTTGGCCAATTACCACACATCGCCCCCTACCAATCTTTACCCTTTCATAAATGTGATTAACCATAATATGTAACAATAACTGCGATTCGCACTACGGAAAACAACATGCAAGTAGTACTCGCACCTTTGAAGCCGGTAGGTGTATTTTTTTCTGTATGAATAGTGTAAAAATGCCTAACTTTAAGTGAATGTACTATTGTTAAATATTACATGGTTGTAATGAATGCATCAATATTTTTGACCTCGGGTGTGCTTAAGGGGTGCAGGGGTGTGCTAACTGAAAAAATAGAAATGTACTATTATTAACCTTTTTTGATGAGATTTTGGAATTCTATTATTTATAGTTTTCTATGTTAGTAAAATGCCGCTTTTCTGTAAATTTTCATATCTCTAAGTATAACGGTTTGGAAATGCAAGGGGGGGGGGGACAAACTCGGATCACATGTTTTCCCCTCTCCCTCTTTTCCCTTTCTTTAAATTTGAAGAAAATTCCAGAAATGGAATGTACTCGACAGTACCTTTCTTACGATACCCCACTTGCCTATACCAAATGAAAAAAAAATTTCGTCCTTCATTTCCCCTCTATGGGGACCCCCCCTCAAAGTTGACCTATTACGATGCATCACTTCCTCCAGAGAATTATAGTACTTCTACATATTTTCACTAAATTTCATACATGTAGCCTCAGCGGCTCGTGAGATATTCCATGGACAGACAGACAGACGGACGCATGACCGATTTCATAAGGGTTTTGTTTTACTACAAAACCCTAAAAAGGGAATGTCGCTATTCAATTTGGTGATATTGCGGTAAGCGACCCCTTGCGCTGTGCTTGCTACTTCAATGAGCAATTTATTGAACATCCTACATCTGACAGGCATAAGTGCATAATTCGCAGGAAAATTCATAACCGAGCCGCCGACCACTCGCCATATTCTACCACCAATGAAGTAGCTGCAGCTATCAGAAAAGCGAAAAACTCGTAAGCCATGGGACCTCATGGCATCTCAATGGTTATGCTCAAAAAACTTGATATACCAGCAATCGAGTACCTTAGGGCTACATTCAACCTGTCCATCTCTTCGCTGATCGTTCCTGAGTTCTGGAAGAAAGCGAGAGTGATCGCAAATTTTAAAGCCGGGCAAAAAAGCGATACTAGGCGATTCTTACCGGCCCATTACACTTTTGTTACCAGTTGCCAAAACGCTAGAGGCTTTGATACACCCTGTTCTTATGGACCACATCCAGCTAGAAGATCACCAGCATGGCTTCCGAAGGATGCGCAGTACAAGAACGGCTTTGGATGCCATTACATCCCGCATTCATGTTGGCCTTAACCAGGCCCGCCCTTGTCATAGAACCATTCTAGTGGCGCTTTATATGTCGAAAGCCTTCGACACAGTCAACCACCCATCACTTCTATCTGACATAAACTGCTAATCCCTTCCAACACAAAAAATACGGAGCCTCGGCCATCTCGGCGATGAAACGATCCAAGACCGAGCTGCCTGCAGAAGGAAGCTGAGATTATACCGCCAGAACGGGTGAAGTGCCAACACCACGGGCAGAGCAACGCGAAGCCGCAGAGTGGTATGAAATGGCAAGGAAGAAGAAGACAAAAAATACGGAGCCTCCATTCCAGCTCATCAATAGGACAGTGTCCCGTAATAACCCCCACAACCCTACCAATGTGATGTTCTATTCAGTGAAAGCAGTGCAATGGCTATAATTATAATTTTACACGATGCGATTGGAATTTTGATGTCTAAACGGTCTCAGTTGACAACACCGGTAGTCCCCTTTCTAGCGACGTAACGCAGTTACCCACGAAGTCACTATGGCTCGGTATCCAACAAAGTGTAATGCACCCATCTTTTTGAGGACCGACCGACATTTTGCGATGGTTTTCGATGTAGGCAGGAAGGATTCGAGTGATCTAATTGTCCGTATAAATTGTAATGTGTCTCGCGGTCACTCACATGATTTCCTAGCCAGGTCAGAGCTTCGAAAATTGCCGTAACCTCCGCCTGCAGGACACTGTAGCAAACGGGAAGACGGAATGACAGGTTGATCCCCAGTCCCTCCGAATAGATACCCGCCCTAACACCGCCATCGGTCCTAGAGCCATCTGTGTAGATGGTCAGGAGCGTGTTATCAGCCCATTGACCCCTCGACGGAATCAGTCTGGTGTGGTTTCGGTCAAAAACGTTTTTCGGAGAGATGTAATCGGTCTCCACGGAGAGACTCAAATTATCCAGTACAGTTGAGTACTCGCAGCTCAGCGTGCCCCATTGGCCAGTCTCACGAAGACGTAGAGCCGTGTTTGCCGCCAGTTGTTCACCGCAAATATCCAACGGGAGCAAGCCAATCATCATATACAGCCCGGCTGACGGAGTGGTTCTAAAAGCCCCCGTCATGGCCATCGCAACTAGTCTTTGTATCTCACTCAGTAATTTATGATAAGCCACTATTCGAAGTGCTGTCCACAACACACTAATTCCGTACCGTAGTATGGGACGTACGACAGCCGTATTTAAACAATATACAGCTTTAGGCTGCAGGCCCAAGTTAGGTGTACAACTTTGCTTCCGCCGTTTTTTCCTGGAATTAAAAGCTTAATTGTCAAAAAGTACTTACAGATGTATTTTTCAAAGTACTGTCCGAAAACTTTCGCCCACCTCTCCGGCAATTTTCGGATTCCATTTAGGAAAAAGGAAGCGTCTTTCGACGCGATCCATGATTGGATTCATTTTTCGACTTCCTCGTGCAAACGAGGAGACCTGATCAGCCAGGCCGTGCGCCATGGAACAAAACAGATGGTAGTCGGAAGGAGCGATGTCTGGGGAGTGCGGCGGGTGGGGCAAGATTTCCCATTTCACGGTTTCCAAGAATGTCTTGACCACTTTTGCGACGTGTGACCGAGCATTGTCATGCTGGAGGATGACTTTGTCGTGTCTCTCTTGGTACAGTGGTCGTTTTTCCTTTAATGCTCGACTTAAACGCACCAATTGCGTTCGGTGCCGATCTCCTGTGATAGTTTCATTCGGTTTCAGTAGCTCGTAGTATATCACACCGAGCTGGTCCCACCAGAGTATAACCTTGGCGCCGTGAATATTCGGTTTCGCCGTCGATGTTGATGCATGTCCGGGCATTCCCCATGACTTTCATTTTTCGTCGCCGGGTACCATGCGTTGTAGAAATCTCTTCCGATTCTGCATTTGAAGCAGTTGTTCGCATGCAAATAATCGCCGTTCAATATCGCTCGGTTTTAGCTCGTACGGAACCCAATTTCGTTGTTTCTGAATCATGCCCATGGTCTTGAGGCATTTCGAGATGGGTTGCAGAGTCACTCCCAGTGATTCAGCTAATTCTTCTTGCGTTTGGCACGAATCTTCATCGAGCAGTGCTTCCAATTCGTTGTCTTTGAATTTTTTTTCTCTCCCACCACCATGCTTGTCCTCGACGTTGAAATCACCACTTTTAAAACGTTGAAACCACTCACGACATGTTCTGTCACTCAGAGCAACCTCACCGTATGTATCTGAGAGCATTCGATGAGCCTCAGCTGCAGTTTTTTTTTCAAATGGAAGCAGAAGATCAAAACTTCTCGCAAATGACGAGAACTTAACTCGAAAACAGACATTTTGAGTCGCGAATCTTATTAAAAATGCGAACAACTTTTACTAATCCGGGGATGACGATACGTTCACAGACGTCCAAACTCACTTTGTGACACTTTTGTACTACGTATTTTGACTAGCCCTTACCGATGCAGCCGTCTGTCGGAAAACGGCGGAAGCAAAGTTGTACACCTACTATAAACTCTATGGACTATTTTTCGCAAGTCTCCTCGACACGCCCGATTTTTCGCATCTCAAATATGTATGTTGCATGCGATGTCGATTTTGAGTCTCTATCGATTCGACTACAAGTCCATTTGCTTACCTTGGAAGTCGAGAGCATTCCGATTATGAGTCGCAGTCGCTACGATGTAGAGTCGTTGTCGACCCTACACGTGTGCGAAAGGGCTTCATCTCAGTGAACCATAGAATTATATTGTATTATGACGAATCTGAAAACAAGTCGCTTGTCATGCAAAGAGTCAGCGAAAAGAAAAAAAAAAACTATCGATCACCAATTATTAGCAGGTGACATCTTCTGATTGTGATTAACGACACCTTTCGATTACGGCTTAGGAGTGTAGACCTATATAATGGTGCTTATTTATGCTGTAGTCAACGATCAACGTGACTATTCTGTTGTGGCGTCCTCGCAAACAATTTGTGCTGCGTACAATGTGTCAGAACCATAAATACTTATACATATTCTCATTAGCAATTATTAATACAGTAATCAAAAGTGTGCTTACTCATGAAATAGTATCCAACTCTTGAAAGTTTTTTTTTTCAAGACTTAATTATCAATCAATTACAAGAAAGTCATTTCCATTGAAACCTTTACGTCAGAGTTTTTTTTTCGATAAACCACACTAAACATTTTTTTTTTGGTTTTATTTTTTGCGCTTTTTATGGTTGATTATCGACAATTTTATCGAATTTTTGCTGATAACGCGCGACGGATATGGGCGACTTGATTTTGTCGTAATAAACAAAAAAAACTGTTTTTAATAAAAATTTAACAATTTGAATTGATTTTTGATAGGCGCTCTAACGCGGCGACAGTTGACGTCATCTAAGAACATTTGATTTGGCGGCCGTGTCTCAGAATAAAAAAAAAGTGGCCAACTAAATTTATTAGGGAATCAATATGCACAACACACAATTGCTGATAGCCCAATTTAAACGAATAATTCAGTTAAAGATATTTTGTTTGAGGCACCGTAAATAAAAAATCGGTTTGTTGTTTACTCCGGGCGGCTTAGGTGTTGGAAGTTAGTTATTATTGGCATGTGGGTGGTCTGTGTGCATGTGATCATGATCATATCGGAATATATTTTCCAAAGTAAACAAACCTTTAAATTATGGATGCAAGGGTATGGTTCTTCGATTTACTGGTGATAATTTTAGTATAGCTAAAGTGAAACAAAGCCCAAAAGAACTTTAACAAATCTTAAAAGACTTCTCTCTCTGGGAACTCTCTACTTTACACCAAAGTCACTTCAATTTCATTCAGTTAATTAGTGCACTCTACGCTCCTTATATCACCGTATCTATGTATTATCGCCCAAGGAGAAATCGCGCTAATTTTAGAATAACTGTTCGTATGGAGTTTTTGCTCTAAAATCAGACAAACAGTTGTCGTAAAATTTATGGAAAATTGCTAAAAAAAATGACACGCTTTAGTAGTACGCAAAGACGTCTAAACAACCATTAGATCTCGGCGCTCCTACAAAGGGCAACTGAGTTCTTACAAAAATTAGCAACTCACGAACGCGTGGAACAGTCAAGCGACGCCTTCAGACTTCGCAAAGCTTTGTCATCAGATCCACCCATGCCCAGCTTTCTGCAAAGACAAGATGGATCGTGGATGTCGCCTAGCAGGGAAACCATCGAGCTTCTGTTGGACACGCATTCGCCTGGCATTGAAGTGGACACTTCTTTGAGGGATGTAATGGACGAAAGATGACACTCGAAGGTGTCAGTGGGGAGCACAGATGACTGTAAAGGTCCCGTAGTGATAGCTGTTAAAGTAGAAGCTCCGCAACAAGCTAAGCGGCGGCACAAGCTGGAATCTTGTGCCTAAATATCTCTCTCAATCGCCCTAACCCCTTGTGGGGCGTAGCGCGTCAACTATTCCATGTGGCCCAGTTGACATTCTGACAGCATAAACTGGTTTCGGAGAAAGCAACTGCCAGCATGCACCTTGTGCCTAGGTATGACAACACGACATACTGTAAAAAAAATAGGAAAAATCAAGGAAGCATGGCGCCAGCCAACTTAGGTGCCAATTTTTACGTTCCGAAGTCCCGATGGCGGTGGACCTTGGCCATCTCTACCCACAAAAGAAAAAGACACCTGGCGCAGTGAAGGCAGAGGAACTGATTTTTGATGTGCGCTAATTTGGGATAATTTCCAAGTTGATGTTAAATTAAGATATGGAATGGGATGCTTAACACCAGCTGTTAGTACCAAGTGTAAAAGCGATATAGTCCTGCATGTATATCAATTTTTAGACGATATTTTCAAATGAGGGTTGTACTATCGGAATTTAGCTTCAGTGGGTGGAAGCCGGTGGTTCAGCGCCAAAGAAAGTGAAATCGATCGCATCTACCGGAAAGGTCATAGCGAGAGTGTTTTGGAATGCGAAAGGGATCCTGAACAATAACAGGCGAATATTACTTCAAACTTCTTGACCAGCTGGTTGGCAAAATTCGCAAGAAGAGGCCTGGCTTGAAGAAGAAAAAAATCATCTTTCACTAGGCCAACACACCTGTACACAAGTGTGCGTTGGCGATGAGAAAACTGCGGGATTTGGGATACGATTTGCTCGACCATCCCCCCTATTCTCCTGATTTGGCACCCTCAGACTTCCATCTGTTCCCAAACTTGAAGAAATTTGTTTCTGGGAAGCGCTTCGCATCCAATGAAGAAGTTGAGAGTGCCGTAGATGAACATTGTGAATATCAGTTTGACCGTAAAGAGCTGATCGGTTGTAGAGCGACCAGGTCTGAAACCGCTTTGATATTCGCCAATGATTCGTTCTGCATACGGTTTTATTCTATTTTCCAGAATTTTCGTCAAAATTTTATAGAACGTACAAACTAGTGATATGCCCCTGTAATTCTCACATCGTAGTTTATCTCCCTTTTTGGTGAATTGGATAGATGAGGCTTCTGCGCCAATCGTCTCGGATCACCTAGTCCTCCCATACTTGCAGGAGTAATTGGTGTATCGCATCAACTAGACTCGTTCCACCGAATTTTAGCAGTTCAGCTGGAATCTCGTCAGCCCCCGCGCTTTATTTCGTTTTAGTGACCGCAACGCGAGATCAACTTCCTCTACTGTCGGGGGTTGTATGGGTGGACCTAGATCAACAGTATCGTCGAGAGCTTCTTGTGTGGGGATGTTAGATGGTAGGTTCAGAAGCTCTTCAAAATAAGTGTAACGGACGGTCTGGTGGGCATCCGGAGATGCCCGTGGGGACGGAGCCTAAGGTAGCATGTTGACCGTGTAGGTCGGGCCTTGTCATCTGACGAAGAAATAGGCCCCTCAACGAGCTAAGCAGCGGCCTATGCTTGCTGTAGCTCAGTTCGGGAGATGTGGGCGGGGTTTTCGCCGTTCGTTGCTCCTGTCCTTTACTTATTAACAAAAATTCATTGGCCTGGGGAAGACAACACAAACAGGGGAGGCAAAAATGGGGGAAAAAAAATCGATAAGGATGGAATGGCTGGCGGACGAATCAGACGCCCACGCGGTCGCACCTGGGTCCGGGTGTAATGGGACCCTAGGCCTCTGGTTTCGTACCACCAACAGATCACTACTCATCAGGTGCTGCTTCGATCTGCCGGTGGGAGCAGCACTACCAGACTATAATATGGTTCATTACATAAGAGGCCCATCGTTTGTTAATACCATCGGTGTCGCTGATGATGTTTCCATCCTTGCCCTTACAAAGGCTAGTCCTAGGTTGTAAGCCGTTCTTAATGGTATTTACTAGTTTGTACGCTTGTCTGGTGTTCCTATTAGCTAAGTTTTCGTTAAAATTCAGCAACTGCTCGTCAAAGTATTTCCGTTTCTACGTCTTATTATTATATTCGATATTCGCCGTAGCTCGTCATATTTTTTTTCTTTTGGCTCTGGTTGCTCGTTAAATCCATTGTCTACAGGCCTCATTTTTCGTGTCAAGTGAATTTTTGCATTCTTCGTCGAACCAGTCATTTCGCACTCGCCGGGCTTTATATCCCACGATCTTCTCTGCGACATCCCTGATGGTACCCTTGGGTTCTTCCCAGAACCCATGAACGCCTTTGTTCACCAACTGATTGTTTTGAGTCGCAGTTTGCTCCTCGATGGGAGCGAACATCCATCACACTAGACGCCCACCTCCTGCAAATGAGGACGTGATCAATTTGGTTGACGGTATGTGCGTCTGGAGATTTCCAGGTCTGCTTGTGAATGCGTCGATGCGGGAAACACGTAGAGCTTACGACTAGATTCCTACTGCAAGCGAAGTCGATAATTCGGTGGCCGTTGTCGTTACATTTTTCATGGAGACTGTGGCTTCCAGTTGTCCCCCGGTGCCAACTTTCATTTCCGAATTTCGCGTTAAAGTCTCCCAGCAGCATTTTGACGTCGTTTGTTGGAAGTGAGTCGAAGAGAGTCTCAAGGCGGGCGTAGAACTCGTCTTTTACTGCGCCTTCTTTAACTTCAGTGGGGGCGTGCACATTGATGAGCCAGAGATTGAAGAACCGAGTTTTAATGTGAATTGCACACAGCCGTTCATTTATGGGTTTGAAGTCAGTAATGTGCGGTTTAAGGTGATTGTTCACTATAAATGCTACTCCAAACTGTTTGCGGCCCGATGGGTTGCCACTTGTAAAAATTGTGTGCGATTTCTTGTCATTGATCGCGCTGCCAAGCTAATTTGTTTCCTGTACTGCAGTTATGCTCAGTTTGTACTTTTTGACCTGTTGAAGGAGGGCCTTCTCGGCCCCCGGTTTGTTCAGGGAGCGTGCATTACAGGATCCGAAAGAATAATCCTTTAGTCGTTTGCGTGGTCGTCGTTGTTGATCCGTGCAAGCCGAGGCTTTTGTTCCAGGTTTCTTGACGTGGAGTGGTTTTTACAAGGACGAGTTGTCAGCACATCGCTTAATCCCATTCAGGGGATGACCTCGGAAGATAGCTGCTTCGGATGGTTTAATAAACGTGCTGGAGTTCACACAACTATGTTGCAGGTCCAACTACGCAAGTCATTCTATCCTTCTAAACCGGAGACGCTTAGGTGTTGGTCAGCCATTCAGGCTACAGCTGTCTGCCTTTTTCCAAACTGTCTTATGACACACTGCCGTTACCAGGGGCGCCCACATGGAGGACTATGGAAACGGTCTTTTGCCCCCCGTCTACTTTTATTCGGTGGGACTTTATACGCATGTTTGAAAAAATAATATTTGTAGGGGAAGTAGGCGTACCTTTAGTCAGAGCGTACCTTAGAACATAGAGGCATGGAATGAGCTTGTCCTGTATGTCTCTATAGAAACAGTGGCTCCAAGATCTGGGTACTAAGTCGACATGTGGTCGACAGTCAGCTAACTCAGTAGACCGTTTAGTAATTATGAAATTTAAATATTGACAAGAATTAACCTTTGTTTATGCACAATTTGACAGTGCGGTCAACATATGTCAATATCAAATACCAACCGAGTAGGCTGGATGTCGACTTATTCGCCAAATGTTGGAGCCAGAGACATACAGGACAAGCTCATTCCATGCCTCTATGTTCTAAGGATCATACCTATTTGCGGTACCAACCAACTAGGTCTCAATCGGAGTATTTGATGAGATTTTCATGTCGCTAACTGTATTTTATTGTGCCGTTTTTCCTTGTGAGGAATTAATATACCCTATACTATTTTATAGTCTACAGTATAATATACCATTTTATAGTCGAGGGTATGATATACCATTTTGTAAGAAATTTTATGTACTTTGATTCGGCCGTTCGTAGAATCTATAGTTTTCAAGATAATCAACAAAAACTGGAAAAGGGACCTTTGACTCCCTCCCTCCTGCACTTCCGGAACCTCTATCATCGGGGACTTTTGAGCACATATTCAGGGGACTGTCTTACACAATTGTGCCAAATTTCAAAACTATACGACTTTTTCCCTACTTTTCGTTCCTAGCCTGAGCTATTAGGGAAATCGGAAAGGGCATTTCCGCTTTAGGCAGTTTGAACATAGATCTCACAGTGGATTCCCGTTTTAAGTAGTACGAACCAACGAAAATTCATTCTGGAATATCTCAAACAGAACTTCCGCTCCAGACAGTATCAACATTTTTATTTCGTTTTTCAATAGAAAAAAAAGGTTTTGTGCAACAGTTCATTAAAATTTGAAAAAAATATGAATTTTTCTTCTAAAATGTTGCGAACTATTATCGCAAATTTTCGGGATAATTGTTCATAATAGAAATTGCACGCGTTACACTAACAATAACTGCTCTGGCGACCAGGTATTGTTAAGCCGAACATACATCATCCGGAATTCCTGTCCGGAAAAACTGATCAGGCCCGGCCTTAAGGAATTCCGGATCGTGTATGGCCGTTTCAGGCCGCCTTCAGTCTGATCAGGTCGGGCCTTGAAAAATTCCGGATCGTCTATGGCATATGCCATATCTGAAGCTTGGCTATGGAAAGTAAAATGCCGTACAATTCAATTCAATAGATAGATACTTTCATTCTATGGCGATAAGGTCGATTTCTAATTATCCATCCGGCCGCCTCAGAGGCCTGTCCGACGGCCTGAAGCAGCCATACACGATCCGGAATTCCTCAAGGCCGGGTCTGATCAGTTTTTCCGGACAGGAATTCCGGATGGTGTATGCTCGGCTTTAGTTGCAACGCGTGCAGTGTTGTTCTGGGAAAACAAAACGCAGCAAATTAATAATCTTCCCAAACTCGAGCAAAATATTTGGGGTGACTGTTCATTGGTGCGATTGCTCCTGGGGTGATAATTCATAGAGTGCATGGTTACTCCATCTTTTATCTATTTATTTCGTGTGGCTGACTTTTCTATGAGCGTTTAATCCCACCATTCAGTAATCTCAATTACATTTAACATCAGCTTGTCTATGTCTTCGGTATGAATATCTTTTAACAGCTAGAATTACCACATTGTGAGCCATAATCCTTTCTCTACTTTAATACTTAACTGTAAAAGCTTGCCCCCACACACATTTTTCAGCATAATAAAAATTCAACAGCCTCCCAATAATACTCGTCCATCTTTCACCAAACTCCCTTTGAGATCCATTAATTAATCCACAATGCGCATCTTATCACTGCATTGCACTTCTGAAGGCAGCCGATTGAAAAAATGCCATCAATCTGTTTTCCAATCATCAGCACTTTCCCTCTCGAGCCCCACGAGCAATGCATGAGTGAGTGAAACTCGTTAATAGGGGAGAGAGCGGGTCACTAAACTCCACACAAATGTTTCTAGTTTTAAAACGAAAGAATGCTCTTTGCTTGTTTCTTATCAAAATTCTTGTGACTTCTGCAGTGGGTGAAAATAAGGAATGCGATAATGCTGAATAAGCAAACATTATTTATGCGCACGGGGTCGTCATTGTAATTGAAAGCCTAATGTACATAGACGTAACAGTCCCAAGAGATATTCATATTTTTGTTACTTTTTGCAATTGAGAAACATGTTGACTATCGAATTTGATAAAAAAAATGTTCAAATCAAACGGTTTCATGTGGAACTGCAGAGGGAGCTGCAGTGCACTTAGTATAAGCAAAGAGGATTGATATTCTACAAGAGCTATCACTCCATACAACTTTCCCCTCTGCCAGAAGATTTGTATGTATTGACAAATTGTATATACTATACAGTACCCTGCAACCCTGCACACCATCGTACTCTGTTCTGGCCAATGGGGCGCAACTCCCCAAACGACTTAACCAGCGCCTTACACTCTTTTGCTATAGATCGACGCCATGTGATTTTAGGAACCCTTCTTGGTCGGCCGTAGTTGGAAATGGAGTTTTATTTCATGGCATGTAACGCAATGTAGTTATCATCCTTCCGCGATGTGTGACCTATCCACTGCTATTTTCGCTTGCGTATCAATTCGCTGATTGGCATCTGACCCGTACGCCGACTCAGCTCTCATTTGATTGATATTTCATTTCCGATTCTTGTAGTTTGATTAAATGAAAACAGTAGCTCTCCTAACTACAATATATGTATTTTTATTCCAGGTAAATACCAGTATTTCAGGAGCGACTCACTCCCTTCTTCAGTACACTTGCTACTTAACAAGTGTACTGAAGAAGGGAAATACTGGTATTTACCTGGAATAAAATATATTGCTGCTCCCATACAAAAGCACACAGTACCAGCGAGCAAAGCCGGCCCAGCTTAGACTTGATGCTGAGATAACTGCTCTACCAAATTTTGGACAGCATGCCGTATGCGCATTTCATCAATTGTGCTTTCTACTTTAGCCTTTAGTCTTTCCACCACGGATTTAGTTATTATCTTGGAAACGGCAGGAAGCACACAAATGCCTCTGCAATTATTCCAGTCTGTAAGACTACCCTTCTTCGGAAGTTTGATGATCAAACGTTCCTCCCACTCAGTGGGAAAGGTATTGTGCAGCAACTCGGCAGTTACACTTGGTGTTGCTTGATAAAGTGTGGCAGGGATACCGTCGTGTCCGGCGGCCGTTCCTCGTTTTAGTACAATAATTGCAGCGCTCGGTGGCCGTGATCGTTCGGTCACCGCTCTACGATACTAATCTAGAGCTCGGAGATCAAATCTCGGCGCGATCAAAAAACTGCCTGTGAGTACTAATAGAACTCTCACAGTGCTCCGAGCTTGTCGGCATAAAGACGGCGCGGATAGGTGGTGCATGCTAGAAACTGCACTTCTGAAAAGTAAATATGCTATTGAAACGTCAACAAGGCATAGAAATGCTAGAGATGTTGACGCGCCCATGCCCCTGGAGGGTCTCGAGCAGGTGGATTGCGAGGTAACAGCATACGCGAATGACATCTCTATTGCCATCTTAAGCAAATTCCCTAATACCCTTAATGAGGTTGTAACATTTTGCTTTCCCCGAAGGGTTGGAGACGGAGGCGGCTTGGTCGTTCAGATCGGCCAGAGTACGCAGTACCTAATTCCTCCTCAGTCGTTAAGGGTGATCGCGCAATACAAATGCGCCGCGCGGTCTATGGTTGGGAGGGTTCGGCGTGGTGTCCCTCATTCATCTGGGATAGCGTCTGAGCACACCGACAGGAAGGATTAGCCTCGAGGGGTGGGTATATATTTTTTTTGTCCTCTTCCCGACCAGGAATTGTAGGACATCGCGTGTCTTCCTTTTTTTTGTAACTTGCGGAGCAGGAGCGGCTCTTCTGAATGAGACCCCGCCCACATCTCACGGTAGCTGAGCTGGCCCGTGACGCGCGAACTTCGCCGTCTCCTGAGGAGGAATTAGGTAGAGGTACTGCGTACTCTGGCCGGGCTGAACGACCAAGCCGCCTCCGTCTCCAACCCTTCGGGGAAAGCAAAATGTTACAAGGTAATACAGTACGCCCTCACTATCTTGGCAAACTGGGCCAAAAACTGTCGTCTCAATATTAATCCAAATAAAACCGAGCGAGGGAGTCAGGTCAATGGACGCACTCAAGCATTGGTCATGCTTCAGTCTTGCACAATGTTGACATTCTCTCTACTACGGACTATATACCAAAACACAGGTTCGGAAAAAAGATACTTGCGTAATTCCACCCCGCAGTTACGAAGAAATGGATGACCCGTCGGTCTTAAACCGTCTGTGTATCTCTCCGATTGACTTCATTCTGCTATATCTTTCCCAGTACTCCAGTGTCTTCCAGGTGGAGTTCCGTGCAATAGATGAGGCAGTGTTATGGCACGGGCGAAATATTCATATCTATGAGAGATAT
Source organism: Chloromyia formosa (assembly GCA_964017055.1). Lineage (NCBI taxonomy): Eukaryota > Metazoa > Arthropoda > Insecta > Diptera > Stratiomyidae > Chloromyia > Chloromyia formosa. The sequence continues at coordinate 28,050,797 of OZ024813.1, read as the reverse complement.
TACAATTTACACAGGCAGTCAGGCCGCAGTGAGACCCTTTGCATCCAGCTTAGTGTCATAAAAAACCGTAGCACTACTACTACTTGCTACTATTTGCCCTAGCCCAAAAGTGGTATAGCGCGTCAACTATTCACATGTGGCTTAGTTGACGTTTCGTTAGCATAAACTGGTTTCGGACGATACATGTTGCTAACATGTACCTCCTGTCCACTTAGCCGCATACCTGCGACAAGTCGGGAAAGATTGTGGCTTATTGTTCGGCTCCACACTACAGAGGGAAGACAACACAAACATCCATGGCCACAATGTGGACGGGACTCGAACCTGTAACTGACCGGTAACATGAGGTATCAGACTGACGGCCTCAACGAACTGAATTACCGGCCGCCGGGAACATGCCTTATGGAAATGGGAAGTTGCTTTAATATTACCAAGCCATGGTAATTTCACTGGTAACTGTAGAGCGGATGACCTCGCTGGAAGAGGTACTACCGATGTTAATTTACGGATATGTCGAGATATTGCTATACCCCTCCAAACTTCTAAGTATGGATTGAAGAGGCGGTGCATGCTGGCGACTGCTTCTCCGAAACCAGTTTATGCCAACATAACGTTAACTGGGCCACATGGAACAGTTGACACGCTATGACCCACAAGGGGTTAAATATACGATTAAATTCCTAAACTCTAGTTGCTAGGACCATCAGCTGACTTAGCAACTTAAAATATTAAAAAGAAGATGGCATTTGTGTGCAAATAGGATTTTCGAAACTTGGATGGGGGGATGAAAATTTTGTTTCCTTATCCTTGACCCTTTTTTTTCAATTGCCCTAATCCCTTGTGGTTCATTGCGCGTCAACTGTTCCATGTGGTCCAGTTGACGTTTCGACGGCATAAATTGGTTTCGGAAAATGCAGTTGCCAGCTTGCTCCTGCACTTCCTGCACATCCATGGCCACGAACGTCGTCGTGGACGGGATTTGAACCCGAAACGCCGGTAGTCAAACATGAGACTGATGCCTCAACACACTGCGCTACCAGTCGCCCCTACTGACTCCACTCTTACCTCCGTTGTTAAATTCTCTATCATAAAATAGTCTGCTAGAGTGCCGACCTATTTTGCTAAAAAAAGTCGATTAGGTTCACTCGGTCTTGCTTCAAGATCCTTTTTTTTCTGCCGCTCATCACATCCTACACTTTCAGTATTTTTTTAAGGACCAAACGAAGTGATAATAGACTCACCATTATTGTCACACGAACAATTCAAAGAACACAACAAAATCACATCAATTTCCTCTCTCCTCGTCTCCCATTCAGCATGTAATATCCTGTCATTTCGAAAAAGGACTCGGCCCGTTTCAAATGAATCGAGTTATCACATCATCATGGCCATTCTTGAATATTGTCGAATGGGATGCGGTCCTCCTTGTCGCGCACATACACACACAATGCCTCAAGTTCGCAACGGATGAAAATGTCATCTGGTCGAGAGAATATCCCGATTACTCGCGTGAGACAACGTCTGATGGAGAATGTCGGACGAAAAGGACGTTGCGGAAATTGTATATACGCACATAGAAACGAAACATGATTGTCTCTCGACAGAATCCTGCTGCCAAGGCGCGTACTGAAAATTGAGAGCTGTTGTTGATGTTTTGAAACAACGGAACTGACTAATTGGTCTATTGTTCGGTTCAGGACATTAAGCGAGGGCTTAGTGGTGGGAGGAATGTTATCGAAAATAATGATGGTACATTTTGGCTGGATGCTATTGGATGTGTAATTAGAGATGCTTTCTTAAAGTCGTTTTTCTATTAATTTAAGCAATGCTGTCCTTCTCTCAAACCTTAGCTTATTGCTGGTCGGCTACGTTTCCGTTCAATAACCACACTCACTATTTTTCGTCGTCGTCGTTCTGCCAACCTTGAATTTTATGATAATACTGTTATGAAACTGTCACCGTATTCTTATGATAATGAAGCATTCGATGTAGAACGCAAATTTCCTAGTAACTGACTCAGAAATGTTGTTTTGCTCTCTTTTAGGAGGATCAGATAGTAACAAAGGCAAAAGCAAGAAATGGCGAAAAATACTACAATTCCCGCACATATCTCAATGTATACACCTCAAAGACAAAATAGGTGAGTATTCTTAGGAAAAATAATCAATTAAATTAATGGCGTATTGAAATGCAGTTGAGGAATCGATTTGGCGATTCTAAACGTCGATCATACCGGTCACGTGTATCCTAAGAATATTCCCTTTTCATTTCAGATGTAAGTTACAACTATATTGTAGATCAGCAGCCAATCGGTCGGATATTGTTTCGGCAGTTTTGCGAAAACAAACGTCCAATCTATTACAGGTATATCGCTTTTGTCGATCAAGTGCAAAGGTATGATGATAAATCATCATTCGGCATTATACTCCCATCTTAGATTAATCAGTCAAATGCACGTCCCTTTCCACAGATACGAAGTGGAATACGATGAAACTCGAATAACAATCGCCCGAGAAATTGGGCGAAGATTTCTCAACATAGGATGCTCAACAACAACAAAAGGTAGTGGAACTGAAGACAACGAGAACCACCAAAAATGCCTTAAGACCGATACGCACGACGTCGACGACGATGACGAGAAGAATAATAGCAAAAATGTCGATAGAGGCGGTTTGAATGGCGACGATAAAGGAGGTGGAGGTGATGGCGATGATGGTGGCGGTGGTGGCGGAAATGGTACGACGACGACAACAACAACAGCGGATACTGTCGATGGCAATTGCATAGACCTTACCCGGCCCGATAGAAGTAACGGCGAGGGACAGGATCATCAGGAAGATAGATCCTGTGCTTTAGATAAGCAAAATAATTTAGTATTAGACGTTTTAAACGATGATATTATAACAAAAGTTGAGGAGAAAATAACGAGTGAGTTTACACATTAACCATTTGTGTTTTGTGTTTTAACAATTTGGTTTTCCTTGATTTCAGCTAGCAGTAAAGAATTGTTCGAGCCATGCGTGAGTGCTGTCAAATCATTTTTAGCTGGCGAACCGTTTAGAGAGTTCGAATCATCAATGTACTTTCATAGGTTAGTATTATACTAAAATAAGAATCATATTATGTGCTGGGAGAAATATTTGGAGCCGCGGTCAGTCAAAATGATCGTAATGGTTCGGCCAACGACAAAGACGAATTCCCCACAACAAGCTAAAAGCGTGTTTCTTCTAGCTTAGACACTAATCGGATCTGATCCGGTTTCTGATTGCTAACCCTGGAAAAATATACAGAGGAAACATTACATATTCGCTACCAACGGGATCATCTTAAAAAGATGCCAAAATGTGTTCGATTACCATTTCGCCAGTTGCATTAAATCTGTATCGTCAAACATGGCGTCCACACTGCCTACGATGCGATGCCACCCTGTGCAATTATAAGTGATCATCGCATGAAAAGGGGGAGTCTTTATTTTCGTATGAAATCGCGCGATCAACGTGCACGGTGCGGTGACGGGCATGATGCAATCACAAATTATTTTGCGAGTTCCAGTGGTAATTTCCTTTGTGACTTTGCCGAAGTCTCCCAGCATGCTCCCCGATTAGGCAATCTCTCTCTGGATCCTGTTAACCCCTTGTGGGGCATAGGGCATTAACCACACCTACTTTCCACCTCGTTCTGTTCGCCGCTATCGCCTCCAATTGACTCCACAATTTGCCTATTGAGTTACCCTCGACTTCAATTGATCTTCTCCAGGTGTTTCTAGGTCGTCCAACGCGGCGACTTGCATCGGTTCCCAGTGGGCTCCAATCGACGGCCTGTTTAGCAATGTTTTCCGACCCTTTTCGAAGTGTGTGACCTATCCATTGCCTCTTTCGCCTTTTTATGGAGGTGTCTATCCTTACCTGGTCAGTAATGAACAGGAGGTCATCGTTAGAAATCACCTCCGGCCAGAGTATGTGTAGGATGCGCCGTATACACTGGTTCACGAAAGTTTGCGATTTAGTTGTTATCGCCTTGGTCACCTTCCAAGTTGAACAGCCATAAAGAAGCACAGATTTTACATTGGTTTCGAAGATCCTGAGTTTGGTACGTCTGGAGATGTTGTTGCTTTACCAGATAGGAGTCCAACTGAAAAAAGGTGCCCGAGCCTTCTTGATGCGAGATAGTACATCAGCATCCGCTCCACGATATGCTGTAACTACGCTTCCGAGGTAGCAAAAATTGTCCACTTTCTCCACCGTCTGCCCCGAAACATAAATTTCGTTCTGTCTTCTTGGATTCAAGCTCAAGTACTTAGGTTTGGCAGCATTGATTTTATGCCTCGCATTGCCACTTTCGCGTTGCAGGGCATCCGTCATTTGAACTAGATGATCCGATCTATTTGAGAGAAGATAAATATCGTCAGCGTAATCCAGATGTTGAAGGTATTCAAACAGATTCCATCTGATACCTTTGCTCTGGTGTTCATGAAGCGCGCTGCAGAGTACGGCGTTAATGGCAATCAACAACAATATAGGTGACAAAATGCCTTCTCGAAATCGATGAACATGAGATTTAATGGGGGTCTCTACTTTGCGGATTGTTCAATAATAATTCGGAGGGTGTTGATGTGTTCACTACATGAAAAGCCCACGCGAAAACCAGCCTGTTCATCGTTCAGTGTGCGGTCAACTGTATGCTTGATCCGGTTTAAGACTATTTTTATCATCAGTTTGGAGACTGCGGAGAAGAGACAAATTCCACGCCAATTATTACAATCCTTCAGGTTACTTTTAATCGGGATCTTAATAATGACGCCCTTCTTCCATTCTTTAGGGAGAGTTTCGGTTTCCCAACACTCTTGTATTAGTGATGGGCACTATCGATAGTTTTTAGTTATTGGATAGTTTAAAAAACTAGTAACTAGTAAAAACTATCGATTGTTTAAAAAACTGTCGAACCAGTAATTTCCCGCTCGCCGGGCTTTACATCCCACGACTTTCTCTGCGACCTCTTTGATGGTACCCTTGAGTTCTTTTCAGAACCCATGGACGCCTGTGTTGCTGATGTTGTGTAGCATAGGTGATAGTCTTTCCTCAAGCGCGGTAGTATACGCCACCGCCGTAGCATCGCTCAGAAGCTTATCAACCGCAAAGATTTTGGGAGTACTGATTCTCGATTGGTGCACTGAGGAAACTCTACATCTGTAGGTCGTCTTCACCAAGTGATGATCTGAGTCGCAGTTTGCTCCTCGATAAGAACGGACAGTCATCACACTTGACGCCCATCCCTTGCAAATGAGGACGTGATCAATTGGGTTGACAGTATGTGCGCCTGGAGATTTCCGGGTCTGCTTGTGAATGCGTCGATGCGGGAAACACGTAGAGCTTACGACTAGATTCCTACTGCAGGCGAAGTCGATAAGTCGCTGGCCGTTGTCGTTACATTTTTAATGGAGACTGTGGCCTCCAGTGGTCCCCCCGTGTTAACTTTCATTTCCGACTTTCGCGGTAAGTCTCCCAGCAGCAGTTTGACGTCGTTTGTTAGAAGTGAGTCGAAGAGAGTCTTAAGGCGGGCGTAGAACTCGTCTTTTACTGCGTTTTCTTTAACTTCAGTAAGGGGGTGTACACATTGATGAGCCAGAGATTGAAGAATCGAGTCTTAATGCGAATCGTACATAGCCGTTCATTTAAATAAATGAAGGGGATTTAAATCTGGGCTGCACGCTGGCCAGTGAAGAAGGTCGATATTATTGACAGCGAGGAATTCACGCACTTTATTTGCAGTTTGAGGGCGGGCTCTATCTTGCATCTGGTCGTTGGTCGTTCGGTCACCGCTCTACGATACTAATCTAGAGCTCGGAGTTGAAATCTCGGCGTGATCAAAAACTGTCTGTGGGTACTAATAGAACTCCCACATTGCTCCGAGCTTGTCAGTATAAAGACGGCGCGGATAGGAGGGGCATGCTAGCAACTGCACTTTCGAAAAGTAGATATTCTATCGAAACGTTAACAAGGCATAGAAATGCTAGAGATATTGACGCGCCCATGCATATTTATTAATGTAGCAAAAAACCCTTCCACCACTCGTACGAAGGCAAGTATCTCTCTCGCAGCGCAGGAGTTTTCCTGATAACGGAAGGGTCCGTGGCGATCTACCCGAGAAACGCATACCTAGCTCGCGCAACCGCGGGACATTTGCACAAAATGTGACCTGTAGTCTCAACGTCTTCCAAACACACGATATTCCGTCTCGTTAGACAAACCCATCTTGTGTAGATGGTATCTCCCCAATGGTGACCCGAGAGGTAACCTACTAGTAACCTTAGGTCGGCCCTATTCATGTGAGTAATATCATCATAATTGAAGGGTCTCATAAGCTCCTTAGATTGCCGCAGTCCTGGAAGATTTTTCCAATAGAGCTATCGGATTTTCCCAATAGACCTATCGGACCAATCCTTGATGATTGACCTTGCTGGAGCCAGGGTTACGGTCCGAGAAAGTTTGATGAATTACCTTGCCTGACAAGTTCATCGACGATTCGTTACCCTTAATACCACAGTGACCTGGCACCCAATACAGAACGATTTGGTTGTCGGTCGCCAGGCACTGGAGGAGTCCACGACACTCTTTCACTAATCTAGAAGAGAACTTATGCTCTCTCTTCGCCTTAATGGCCACCTGGCTTTCTGAGCAAATAGCAATAAGTGCACCACGAGGTCTCTTCTCTAAGATAACCCTGGCGTAGACCTCAATGGCATGAATCTCGGCTTGAAAAACGCTGGGCCAGGTGCCCATAGCGATTGAAATCCTGGTATTTCGTTCAAAGACGCCAGCACCTACTCCTTGTTCAGTTTTAGATCCATCAGTGTACCACATGATACACTTAGGATCCAGGGAGGGACTGCCATTTTCCCATTCCGTTCGATCCGGGATGAGAGCTAAGAATTTATTGCCGAAGCATAACTCAGTGGCCAAATAATCTCATCTCAGGCAGATCTGCAAGCCAGGAATTTGTTTAAGAATGCTCATGTGAATAAAGTCGCTGCCGTATCAGAAATTAGATGTACCCTAAGAGCATAGAGCGCTGCTATTTGGTATTTGGCCCTTTAATTGTTGTGATGTGTGTGTATTATGATTGGTAAAATTGTACGATAGAATTGAATCGAATTATTTTTTCCTTTTTGCAGATATTTACAATGGAAATGGCTAGAAGCACAACCAATTACTTACAAAACGTTTCGTATGTATCGCGTTTTAGGCAAAGGCGGTTTTGGCGAAGTGTGTGCGTGTCAGGTGAGTTGCTGTCAAGCTTAGAAGTTCAACGATTTTTTTTAGTTGTATTAACCTGGTTAATGAGTAAGCGTAAATATTAAACTTATCCAATTCTTTCATCTGATTTTTTAATTTTTTTTTTATTATTTTTACTTTAGGTGCGTGCCACAGGCAAAATGTACGCTTGCAAAAAATTGGAAAAGAAACGTATTAAAAAGCGCAAGGGCGAATCTATGGTTCTGATAGAAAAACAAATTCTGCAGAAAATCAATTCACGATTTGTTGTGAATTTGGCGTATGCATATGAAACCAAAGATGCTTTGTGCCTCGTACTGACAATAATGAATGGTAAGTGGTGGTTTATGGTTCCTGTAATAAAAACTAATTGAAAAATGTCCTTAAATTATGCTTAGAGGTGTCCATTTAGCTGTTAGTGTCCGTGTGTTGAATTTGATTAAAATTATTCCTGCATTAACTTCCATTTTTGATACTTACTAAAGATATTTATTTTAGGCGGCGATTTAAAATTCCATATATACAATATGGGCGGTGAGCCGGGCTTTGAATTAGTACGAGCACGATTTTATGCAGCCGAAGTTGTCTGCGGTCTAGAGCATTTACACCAACAAGGTATTGTTTATAGAGACTGTAAGCCTGAGAACATTCTACTCGACGATCACGGTCATGTACGTATATCGGATTTGGGATTGGCTGTGGAAATTCCGGAAGGCGAAATGGTTAGAGGGCGTGTCGGCACTGTTGGTGAGTCATTGTTATTGCATTCATTTTATATATTTATTTTGGATGAGAAACCGGTTTTTCTTTATTACCACTGTGTTGGACAAACCTGGCCCTAGCAGATCAAGGACAATCCATCATCTGGAGGATTCGTCAGGAGATTCGCTTGTACGTGGTCCAATCTCTGACAGGGCTATATTGAAGCCTGGCCCTAGCAGGGTTGCACACAATGACGCGGAGATAGGTGATAAGCACCTGACTACTTCTAAAACCCGCTATCGGGATAGACGTAAGGCTTTTAGGGTCCGAGACTTCATCTCAAACATCGAGGAAGTCCACCGGAGTGAAAAACAGAAAGCGTCCCTCGAGTGGGCGCCGAAAGTTGGGATTCCGAAAGTCACCAAAAAGTCACCAAAAAGCAGAGGTTCGTAGAAGAGCCTGCAGCGCGTTCTAAGCGGCAGAACACTATTGCTAACAGCGCTACAGGCCTTTCTTATGCGGGAACAGCGAAGAACCCTTGTATCCGATGGGGAGGAGTTGATACACCTCATTACAACGTACAACTTGGATCTTTCGACCCATAATTGGAGAATTATTAAGGTGGAGGAACCTGTGGAAGGCTCCTCTTGTGCTCTTTTCGTAATAAACGAGGAATCATTGGCGCCCAATGGTATCGTTAAGCTTGGTTTCTTCAAGATTAAATCTATAAGAGCGACCTTAGAAAGGTAAGCCAGCTAATATCCGATCCCATGAAGGAGGTTGTGACTCAGATGGGGGATACTCTCTCGGTCATCAGACCTGGAGAGGAAGACACAGATGAGGAGTGTGTGTCACTCTCATTTGATTTCGCTCACCTCGCAGCCCATCTGCACACAACTCTTTAGAGTCAGATTCGGAGGGCGATGTGGACGCTACTATTACGGAGACGGGCATATCTACATTCTAAATCTTCTAACGATATTTTTTACAGTTATGATCAGGGTCGTTCAGATCAACCTTCGCCACTGTAAAGCAGCATCGGCAGCACTTCTTCTCCGTTTGGCGGAAGGAGAAGACTTAGTCTTAATACAGGAGCCCTGGATTGTACGCGATTCAATAAGAGGCCTAGGGTCTCCTTGTTATGATATTTTTTATGATAAAGATCACTGTAGTCCGCGGCCGTGTATACTCGTAAAAAAAACCTAAATGCGTTACTTGTACCGAATTTATATCACAAAAATCAGGTAGGGGTAAGCCTGGAAATCAGGAGTAGTAATTATTGGCTGATTTCAGCTTACTTACCTTCAGATGAAGATATCCCAACTTCTTACCTAACACAGGCCGTTGTTACAGTCAAATCACAGAATGTTGGCGTTGTGATTGAGTCGAATTATAAATCTCACCATATCGTGTGGGGTAGTTCGGACACGAATGAACGGGGGCGCGTTGTTCGAATATCTGATGGATACAAATCTGCGGTGCGGAACCCACCTTCGTCACCGAAAGCAGAAAGGAAGTTCTGGACATCATTCTAGTGTCAGAGGATTTACAACATCTGATAAGGAAATGGAGGGTCTCACCAGATCACTCTTTCTCCGATCACAGATATCTTCAATTTAGTCTGGATACACGTCCCAGACCCAAATCAGAAATTGTAAATCAAAAAAAGACAGACTGGAGTATTTATCGAAAGTGTCTTTTGGAAAAGTTACCCCCTCTACCGAGACAATCTCGTAATTATCGCGAGTTGGATCTCTCAATTGCCCTAATCCCTTGTGGGGCATAGCGCGTCAACTGTTCCATGTGGCCCAGTTGACGTTTCTCCGGCATAAAATGGTTTCGGAGAATGCAGTTGCCAGCATGCACCTCCTGTACACATCCATGGTCACGAACGTCGTCGTGGACGGGATTCGAACCTGAAACGCCAGCAGTCAAACATGAGGTTGATGTCTCAACACACTGCGCTACCGGTCGCCCCTATGGTAGAGAGCATTGCGTGAGAGAGCATTGCGTGTGCTCTTAGCCAATCTTAGCTAGATCAGGCTCAGCTAGAAAGGAAAAAACCAAGTTGGCGGAATGCACAGATTGGCGAGCTTAAGATCACCTGTAGGAAATGCTTTAATAGGGCTAAAACTACGGGACAAAACTCAGATTGGTTGATTTATAAGAATAACCTCAGGTTGTATAAGAAGGAGCTAAGGAGGTCCAAGTGCAGCTCGTAGAAGCTCTTCTGCGAACGCATTGGAGAATCCACCGATGCATCTAGACTGCGCAAAATCCTGTCTACAGTCCCAACTACGCCCTCCTAACTGCTGAAAAATGACGAAACATGAACCTCCTCAAGTCAGGAGGCGATCGACGTCTTGCTGAAGACACATTTCCCTGACAGCTCTACCTTTAATTCGCTTTGTAACGCTCCTTGTGTTAAAGTTGCTCCATGTCTTCCAAAAGAGAAGATTGTATGGGCTTTTAACAGTTTTGACTCTTTCAAGTCCGCGGGTCCGGATGGGATCATTCCCGCAGACTTGCAGTTCATAATAGATGTGATGTATCCATGGATCGAGTCTATTTTCAGGGGCTGCCTTGAACTAGTATACATATATACCTCGAATATATGGATGGATGTAAGAGTTATTTTTATCACGAAAAAGGGAAGAAGTTCACACGCACGGTCGAAGGATCTCAGACCCATCAGCTTATCATCTTCTTTGCTGAAAGTGCTAAAGAGATTGATTGATACTTACCTACGTTTTACTATTCCCAAGCTTTTGCTGTTTACTTCCCAGCACGCCTGCTGGAAGGGAAGATCCGTTGATACTACTACTCTCTGGTAGGTTATATCGAAAAGTCTCTGGCATACAAGGAATACAGGCTAGTCGCCTTCCTTGACATTGAAAGTGCTTTCAACAACATCTGCACACATCGTCTGCACGTAGGCCTTTGAACAGGGGAACCGCTCAAGGTTGTGTTCTCTCTCCTCTTCTTTGGAATGTGGCGGTCAACAGGCTGCTTCAGGATCTGGAAAAGTTGGTATTTCAAATCGATCGAGTGTAGTGTAGGGTAACACAAACACGCATTACACAAACAACAAGCGACTTGTTGTTTGTACATATAATGCGTGCTCGTTACCCTACCCTACACCGATAGATACGCAAAAGAACGCACCTAATGCGAGATCCTATCGGATGAGGGTTACCTCCTCTCTTCTAGCCAATGATAATTCCATTTTTTTTTCTTTTTATCGCAGTTTTTAATTAATATCCCCTTTGTCGGGCAATTGTTTCCAGGTTATATGGCGCCTGAGGTGATCGATAACGAAAAGTATTCATTCTCACCAGACTGGTTTAGTTTTGGTTGTTTGCTGTATGAAATGATTGAGGGACAAGCACCGTTCCGTATGCGAAAGGAGAAAGTCAAGCGGGAAGAGGTCGATCGGAGAGTCAAGGTAATAATAAATTTCACTGGTAATATACTACTATTTGCCCCAACTCCTAGTGGGGTATAGTGCGTCAATTATTCTCATGTGACTTATTGGAAGTTTCATTAGCATAACTAGCAATGTATGGCGGCAGCAAATTGTCTGGGACTTTTAGCTGAGAACTTGATACCTAAATGTTCACCATCCACTTACAGGAAGATGCCGAAAAATATTCCCTGAAATTCAGCGACGATGCTAAAACGCTGTGTCAACAACTCTTAGCAAAATCGATTAAGAATCGATTGGGTTGTCGAAACGGTCGATACGGTGCACGTGAAGTCAAGCTTCATCCATTTTTCAACTGTTTAAATTGGAAACGGTTAGAAGCGGGCATGGTGGAGCCTCCTTTCGCACCAGATGTAAGTTATCGTCACAATGCATATTCAATTAACTATTATCTAAGACCTCCAACGTCTAATAAAATATTTGCGTCTTTTTTTTTCATTTATTTTAGCCTCATGCTGTCTACGCCAAAGATGTACTCGATATTGAACAATTCTCAACGGTGAAAGGTGTCAACATTGATGAATCCGATTCGAATTTCTATACGAAATTCAATACCGGTTCGGTGTCGATATCGTGGCAAACGGAAATGGTCGAAACCGAATGTTTTCGCGAATTGAATGTGTTCGGATCGAACGAGTGTCCGACGCCGGATCTACTCATAGATGCACAGCCAGTAGATGAAAAGCCAGGATGTTTTCCATTTAGGCGAAAGGTAAATGATTGTTTTTTTTTTAGTTTTCTGTTTATTGTTTTTTAATGTGGTTTTAAAGATGAATGGTAAAAAAAAAACACAAGCAAAGATAAAACAACAAAATTTAGCAAATATCTATTAGTATTGGCAGGGCTGATCAAAGGCTAAGGCGAAACAGGTGGTCGCCTAGGGCGCGGACTCTGAAAGGGCGCCAAAAAGAAAGCCAAATTGGAGAGTTGATTTTGTCAATTTAGAACTGAGTTTAATATATTGTAATTCCATTCAGTTATAAGTATTTCGCGATTGAATGCGATTCTCACAGTTGAAATTTACGCGCGTGTATGATTCTATTTCGAATCTTAGGTTTCATTTTCCAGTGAGGGTGACTTATCGACGGTAGTAAGTACCAAGCTAAACGGCCCGAACAAAATCTAAGAAGTCACTCTGTTGTTGTAGCAATGCAGAAATTTAGTTTCAGTGTGTGTGTGTCATAAAATCAGCGCGTTCGATTCAGTTTCCTCCGTAGGAAGTTGCAGAAACGCAGCTACTTCGATGGGATTCTCGCAGAGCGCTATAGGTGTTAGGTGCGTTGGTGCTGCAGGGCAGTCGAAGATGTGCTCAACGTCATGGGGAGAACTGTTGCATTCCGGACAAGTATTTTGGACGCTGTGGTCGATTCGGGACAAGTATGAGTTGAGGCGCGAACACCAGCCTGAACGGAACTGTGCTAGCGTCGACCTAGTCGCCCTAGGCAGGTTTCGTTCATCCGGTGAGACGTCTGGTGGTTGAGCGTCAAGTACTTTGTTGTTATTTAGGTTCACAATCGACGTATGTACTTCTTCCCTGTGCAGCATAGCGATGGCGGAGTTATAGCTAGCGCTTTCGAAGGGGACCCTCTTAAATCGTTGGACTTCCCTTTCCAGTTCTTGTCGATTTCGCCTGATGTGTCGTGGCGGTGGGGTTCTGTCCATACGGTCAAAGTTCGGGTGATCATTTCGGTAGCAACCAACTAGATACTGCTTTGATAGTAGTATGTTGTGTTTCCTAATGGGCATAGTTTTGGTCTCTTGTGGGGGTGGTCTTGAAGAGACATCAACAGACAGCCTGTGATGGTGCGTAGAGCTGCATTTTGACAGGTCTGAATGTGTTTCCAATTTGTGCCACTTAGATTTAGTGTCCACACTGGTGCCGCATAATTTGCTACAGATCTGCCGATCGCCATGTAAGTGGTTAGTAGGGTCCCTTTGTCTTTACCCCAGGAACTACTAGCAAGAGCCTTGAGGACCTTGTTCCTGCTCCTCATCTTGTTAGTTACAGTAGATGCGTGGGCTGATGATGTTGTTATGTTGTCCAGAGTAACGCCAAGAATTTTTGGGTGGCTTGTGGTGGGTATTATGAGACCGTCTACTGAGATGTTCAGCTGCATCTTTACTTCTTTGGTCCAGGATGTGAATAGTGTTGGGGTGGATTTTTGAGCTGATAGCTTCAAGTTCTTGCTGACGAAGAAGGTGTTAAGCTCGTTTAGGTAGTCATTTATCCTAGCACACATTCGGGTGATGTCGTTTCCTGTTGCTAGTATAGTGCAGTCGTCGGCATAGATAGATAGATAGATATAAGATTCGAGCTACTTTCCCAGCAGGAATGCACTGCGACCATAAAGATCTATTGTGCCGTAGCTCATTAATCCAAAAGACCGTCCACCCTTCTAATAAAGGGCAGTAAGTCTTTAGCAGGAATCAACCTGAATTCTGCAGTGCTGATAGTAGCCTGCCCGAGGAGTGACATCCTAAAACGCGCGATGGCGGGACATTCGCACAAAATGTGCTTGGTCGTTTCCACGTCCTCCAGACAAAGACGGCATTCAGTCTCGCTTGACAGACCCATCTTGTTCAGGTGATATCTGACCAAGTGATGGCCAGATAAGTACCCCACTAGGAGTCTTAGGTGGGTTCTACTCATTTGAGTAGTACCCTTGTGACTGAAGGGCATTATCAGCTCCTTTGATTGACGAAGCCCTGGAAGGTTATTCCAGTACTGTTGACGCAAGTCGTCGGCATAGCTCACAATCTGAATTCCTGTTGGAGGTGATGGAATTCTAGAGATTAAACAAGATCGGTGACAGGACTCCTCCTTGGGGGACGCCTTGTTTATCCCTTCTGAGCTTTGATTTGCTATCTCTGAATTCGGTGTAAGATTGCCGACCAGCAAGGTAATTTGCGAACCAATAGTGAATTGGTTTCGAAAGCGACGTGTTGTTGTTAATGTCAGACAGAAGTAGGGAGTGGTTGACCGCATCGAAAGCCTTCGATAGGTCAAGTGCTACCATAATAGTTCTGTGACATGGACGAGCCTCGTTGAGACCGTTGTGGATGCTTGAAGTTATGACATCCAAGGCCATTGCGCATTTTTCGGAAATCATGTTGGTGGTAAGCCAGCTGAATATGGGTCGCAAATGTGGGAAGTAAGACAGCTTCAAGGGTTTTTGCAATTGGAGAGAAAAGCGTGATGGGACTGTAGCAGTCACCTTGCGTATGCTTTTTCCCGGGTTTTAGTATCGAAATCACCCTACTTTTCTTCCAAATTTCGGGAACAACAGACGATGACACGGAGAGTTGAAGGCCTCCGTAATGTAGTCAATTGCAGGCATGTCGAGGTGCTTCAGCATGACCATCGATATGTCATCTGGTCCTAGGGCTTTGTAGTTCTTGACGTTTTTAATGGTTGAAGCAACTTCATTCGATGAGATTTGAAATGTATGGTCTGTGGTATGGTTTGAATAGTTCTGCAAATTTTACGCTTTAGCCTGTCGGGTGGCAGATGTTCAATGAATTGTCTATTAAATAGGCTAGCGCACTGTGGAGAATTGTTAGTTCTATTGCCACCAAATTCAATAGCAGCCAGTCCTTTCTGACTTGTTGGGTTAGTGAGGGCTCTTACCGTAGACCATAGTTTGCCAACTCCGGTTGTTAGGTTGCAATTGCTCATATGCTCATTCCACTTTTGTCTTCTATGTTCCGCAACATGGTGTTGAATTTGTAGGTTCAGATCTTTGATCCTAGGATCGTCAGGGTTTGTGCTGCGAATTCTGTCGCGTTCATCCGCCAATCTTGCTACTGAGGTGGGAAAATTAGGTCGTATAGTTGGAATACGACCAGCCGGGAGGAATCTAGCTGCTGCCTTCACAATAATACGCATTAGGTTGGCCTCAGCTACTCGAACATCAGAGGTAAGGCTAAAAAAGCCGAGTTCGTGTATTCTTTGAAGCCATCCCAGTTGCTTTGTTATGATTGATGAATGTGCGGTGGTCGGTATGGATCACATCGAACGATTTGTCTAGCTTGATAACTATTGGCAAGTGGTTAGATGACAGCGCGAGAGTCGGTTCCCATTGGGCGATGTTGATGAGGCCCGCACTTGCAATTGATATATCAGGAGAACTGGAACAAGTTCCTGCCAAGCGAGTGGGAATTTCATCGTTAGGGGACAGAAATCTGATGCATCCACTTGTTCCGGCTATGGCAGCTCCTCTGGCGTCGTTTTCGAGGTTGGAATGCCATAACTCGTGATGAGCATTAAAGTCCCCCAACAGGAGGCGGTATTGGCCAGATAGGAAAGGGCTCATGTTTACGCTGAAACCCGAGAGACAGCTTGATACTGGTGGTATGTAGAAATTAAATATTTCTATGTCCACATTTCCGGATTTGATTGCAATGGCCTGTACTTCCATTATGTTGTCGACGGCTGGGACGACAATCTCACGATATGGCATAGATCGATGAACGAGGATAGCAAGCCCCCCCCCCCCCCCAGCATTGGTTAGTCTGTCCTTTCTTACGATGTTAAAATTGCGATAGGAGTTTAGGGACGAGTTGCGATTTAATTTTGTCTCCTGTATAGCGCCAATTAGGGTGCAATGTCTATCCATGAACGCGGTGCGTTCTGCAATTTTACGCTGCAGCCCATTGATATTCAGCTGGACAATGGATAGGCTGTTGAAGTTAGCAACGGGTGGGGCGGGAGTCAGATTGTGTTGACTCGGGATAGGTCGTACGGGATTGTTCGCAGGTCTGACCGGAGACAGATGGGAGCTAGGCTGTGTATTCGCCGCAACTGAGGGTGAATCATTTGAGGTGGATGTTTGTTGTCCTCTGTTCCTACAGAGGCTGGCTGTAAATGTTGCATTCCACTGTCTATGGTGGCTTAAACCGGAGCATCCCTTAAGATGGCACCACTCGTCGAGACAGTTGCATCTAACTGAGGTTGCATTTGCGTGCAGCGTTCTGTTGCAGACGCAGCAGATCCATGGACCAGGGTTGAGTTCGATGCCGGCGCGATGGAGGAGTAGTGAGAGCAGCTGCGCCGAGATGTGAAGCTCCTAGGTTCCATGAAAAACGGACATGTTGAAAAACTTCCTTCTGCATTGAAGAGGATTTGTGATATTGGACGGGGACTCATTTTTTTTTAAATATTTCTCATTTATTTTTTTAGGGGATATCATAATCATCATAAATTTTGTTGGGACACTTTTATTCATTGATTTCAGCTAATGCTATTCTTCCAAATATTAATGTACGAACTACTCTTTCTCCGTATTTTCAGAAGAAACAATCAGCACGCACACGTCCTATTCCCATTCCTGAACATTTGCTAACTAGTCACAGTGTTTCTTCAATGCCAACGGAAAGCTGATAGAACAACAACCCCCTTTAGAGGATCGCACTTTTGAAATAAACATTTTTTGTGTTTTTCATTTGTAGAATGGAAAATATAGTCTCGTCGCGACGCAACACTATTGTGTACGTTTCAAATATATGCGCGCACGCACACCCTCTCGTCTCGGACTATAAGACGAGAAGCGCGCGTGCTCTACGAAACGCAACATACAAATACAAGAAAAAAATATATAGATTTGAAGAAATAAAGACTTAATCGTGCATGTAAGCTCTTAAGATATTGATCAAACCATTGAAAACATTATTTTTGTTTGTAAAACTCCGAAAAAAATAATTAACATGAAAATGATGTTACTATTCAGTGAAATGATAACCGAAAACTCACCACACGCATGTCGGTGTTATCGTAGTCGTCAAAAGAAAAAAATCCTGCGCTCCCCTTACTCCATATACATATATGAACTAGATGTAGCACAGCCACAATTAAACTTGAATAATATTAAACTATACAAAATATACATGAAATAAAAAAAGAAATAGTCAAACGAAGCACACCTACACATACGAGTACATGTATAAATTTTAGTATAAACTAACGGCAAGAGAATATTACGGAGAAAAAAAAATAATAGAAACTTGAACTGAATCTCGGAAAGCAGCCAGATTGATTATTTTTACTTAGTGCACACACATAAACATTAATTTGTTTAGTCTGTTTTAAAAAGATATACTTGAACAATATTGTGATGCGCATTTATTTTTTTACATTTGTATTTTTATTTACATAACTAAACAGAAACGAGAAGATTATTTTTTTGCCAGTTTTTTAATGTATTTTTTTATTAACAAAGGAGATTTTGAAAAAGAGATACAATGCTAATGCAAAAACAAGGAGCGATAGTTTATTACCTTTTACACCGACAATCTACAATGCACGATGTACGAATACTTATATACAATATATGTACATTTGAGAATGTATAAAGAAATCGGTTCGTGAAGCATATAATATTTTTGTTAACTCGCACAAATTTTTGAAATTCGTTTAATGTATTTAACACGTTCACTGTCTATACATTTTACGACATTTTTCCTCACACAGAAAATGCATCTTTTTGCGAGTCACACATGTGACCCATAGACATATGTGACTCATAGGCAGTGCACGTGTTCTGCAAAGTGTTTTTTTTAAAAAACGTTACGCTGTTTTCAGTTCTACAAAACACACACAAAAAAAGTCAAGAAAACTATTTTCAGCATAAAATATACCTATAAAAAGAATCAACAAGAAAAACTCAAAAACTCTACAAACTAAGTTAAATAAATTGAAAACGTACATATATGTATATCTAAAACAAAAAAATGTATAAATATGTATATGCTAAGTAAGTTATTTCGAATTATTAACTCGGCTCCCTAGTTCGTAAGATTACGCTACTTTACCTTTTTTTTCAACATTTATTTTCCCCGCATTTAATTTTGTTGTAGTTTTGAATTTTGATTGTTTATATTTTTTATTATTTGTTGTTTTATATTTTTTAATATTGTTTTGAAATTTCTGTGTTTATAACACATGCCGAATACATGAAATGAATCTTTCATATGTTTAGTTGCCGCAATTTGTAATTTGAAACGCAGAATTAATATATATAGATGGGAATCTCTCAAACTATTATAGAGTTAGTAAGATAAATGAAAAGAAAGAAAAAAAAAACAAGTAAGAAGTAAACACACACTCGATGTTTATTAAAACAAAACAAAAAATGGAAGCAGAAAAAAAAAACTAAACAAAACTTATTAAAAATGTAAGTTATACATTATAGTGCAAGTATAAATAAAATTAAATTAAATGAAAAATGAAATTGGTGAAAAAAAATAATTATGAATAGCAATAAATGATATTGATATTGCCCCCGAAAAACTCGTGAATCCATAAATAAACATACAATTGTAGAATTGAAAACTGTTATTTCATTTCATCATCATCATCGTGGTGCGACAGTCCGAAGTCGGGCCTTGGCCTCCTGGATCGTTGTCCTCCAATGATCTCGGTCACGTGGCCGCGTCCTCCAATCTTGGAGGCCCAGTAGCTGCTCGGCGTCCACATATACTGAGCTCTCCCAACGAGATCTCGGTCGTCTAGGCAGTCTCGCTCTGTCAACTTGTTTTGCATTCATCACTTTCTTTGGCATGCGATGATCGTCCATTCGTTAGGGATGCCCTGCCCCTTGAAGTCGTTGTAGTTTGACGATTTTCGAAACTTCCAGCGCATCGTACAGTTCATACAACTCATGGTTGTACCGGATGCGGCATCCATCTCTATCGCAAACAGCCCCGAAAATTCGCCATAGAACCTTACGTTCAAATGTGTCTAGCATGTTTCCGGAGGCTTGAGTTAAGGCCCACGCTTCGCAGCCGTAGCATAGCACTGGTCGTATAATGGTTTTGTACACGCTAAGCTTTGTGTTTCTGTGCACATGCTTCGATTTCATTATTAGGCCAGTAAAATAAAGTCAATTTTGGGGCTTTTTAATAATAATTAGGGAAAGATCTGGAAATAATTTTATTTTAATCCTTTCTATAGATACTGAATTGCACGGTTGTAGAAGGTGAGCTTAACTTTTGGAGGGCGAAAATCCGAGAAATTTGAGCCCTTTTTTTAATATTATCATAACTCCTAAACGGTGCCTCAGATCGAAAAAACTTTCAAGAGTAAATTACAGATCGTTGAATTCTGGGTTCAATGCACTGCTCAAAGTTGAAATTCGGTTCAGTAACGTAGTCAAAATCGATAGTCAAAAAATGACAATTTTCGAGGCTTCGGATAAAAATCATACTTTATCACGTTTTAAGCTCACAGGTCTTTCCAACGGAAGCTCAAAATGGAAAAGCGTTATTCGTAAAACGTAACTTTAATTAAAGTACAATAGTTTCGATTTTTGATATATTGTTTGAGTTGGTACGTTATTTAAAAATTTGAATTTTCTTTTCTATCTCTATTTGGGGCTTCCGTTGCAAAGATCTGTGAGCTTGAAACGTGATAAAGTATGACTTTTCCCCGAATTAAAATTGTTTCCAGATCTTTCCCTAATTATTATTAATAAAATTTAATTTTACTGGCCCATATGTGGAGAACCGAGAGAAAAGTCTTATTAGCTAACTGCATCCGTCGCTTGATTTCGTCAGTTTCGTTGGCGTCTCTTGACAAGTTGCAACTGAGGTATATGAAGTTGTTCACGAACTCGATGTTGAGGTCCCCCATATTGATGCTAAGTTGTGCAGGTGTCCTTGTCGATTGCATCATTATTTTAGTTTTACCCTCGTTGATACATAGTCCCAATTTCTTTTGCAGCGGTATCGAGCGTATGCAGAAGTTGTTCTGCGTCGGCCAATTTCCGGGACATGATGTTGATGTCGTCGGCGTACGCTGCTAATTGTGTCGACTTGGTGAGTAGCGTCTTGCTGCGGTCCATATTCATAGCCCGAATAGCGTTTTCCAGTGCTAGGTTGAATAGCGTCGGTGCCAGTTCATCGCCCTGTTTCAGACCAGTGCGTGTTTCAAATAGATCAGAAAGTATATTATGGATCTTGACCTGTGAGACGGAGTTGGACATCGTCATCTTTGTCAATTGCACTAATTTTGCCGGTATATACCAAATTGTAGCATGATGTTGTACAGTACACCACGAACGATACTGTCGTACGCCTGCTTGAAGTCGACAAAGATTTGATATACGTCTACGTTGTATTCCCAGCAATTCTGGAGTATCAATTTGACCGTGAAGAGCTGATCGGTTGTGGAGCGATCAGGACTGAAACTGCCTTGATATTCGCCAGTGATTCGTTCTGCGTGCGGTTTTATTCTATTTTTCAGAATTTTCAACGAAATTTTATTGGACTAGGAACTAGTGATATGCCAATGTAATTCTCACACCGCATTTTATCTCCCTTTTTGTGAATTGGACAGACGATGCTTCTGCGCCAATCGTCTGGGATCACCTCGTCCTCGTCCTAATTGATGTATGGGTGTATGGCAACAACCAGACCCGTTCCACCGAATTTAAGCAGTTCAGCTGGAATCTCGTCAGCGCCCGGTGCTTATTTCGTTTTAGTGACCGCAGCGCGAGAACAACTTCGTCTACTGTCGGGGGTTGTATGGGAGGGCCTAGATCAACAATATCTTTAAGAGCTTCTTGTGTGGGGTTGTTAGATGGTAGGTTCAGAAGCTCTTCAAAATAAGATGCCCATCGTTTGTTAATCGATGTCGCTGATGATGTTTCCATCCTTGTCCTTACAGAGGCAAGTCCTGGGTTGATAGCCGTTCTTAATTGTATTTACTACAATATTTTGTGTACGCTTGACTGGTTCCTATTAGCTCAGTTTTCGTTAATATTTAGCAACTACACGTCAAAGTATTTACGTTTCTTACGTCTAACTATTCTATTCGATATTCGCCGTAGCTCGCATATTTTTCTCTTTTGGCTCTGGTTCCTCGTTGAATCCATGGTCGGTAGGCCTCGTTTTTCGTGTCAAATTAATTTTTGCATTTTCGTCGAACCAGTCATTTCGCTCTCGCCGGGTGTTATAACTCACGACCTTCTCTGCGACCTCGTTGATGGCACCCTTGAGTTCTTCCCAGATCCCATGGACACCTGTGTTGCTCATGTTGTGTAGCATAAGCGATAGTCTTTCCTCAAGGGCGGTAGGATACGCTCAGAAGCTTATCAACCGCAAAGATTTTGGGAGGGCTGATTCTCGATTGGTGCACTGAGGAAATTCTACATCTGTAGGTTGTTTTCAACAAGTGATGATCTGAGTCGCAGTTCGCTCCTCGATAGGAGCGGACATTTATTATACTAAGACGCCCATCTCCTGCAAATGAGGACGTGATCAATTTGGTTGACGGTATGTGTGTCTGGAGATTTTCAGGTCTGCTTATGAATGCGTCGATGCGGGAAACACGTAGAGCTTACGACTAGATCCCTACTGCAGCGAACTCGATAAGTCGCTGGCCGTTGTCGTTACATTCTTCATGGAGACTGTGTTACTTTAAAAAACTCGCCTATAATATTGAAAAATCGCCATCTGTGCCACAAACCTCGGAGCGTGAAAAGCCAAACCCCTTCGTGTGTGTGATTATTAAAGCCAGAACAATAACAACAAGGAATCAGTGCCTGAAAAATACCCTCTGTGTGCGTGTTTGCGAAGACAACAAACAGACAGTACCACAACAACCACCAGTGTATGGCATTCAGATTCGAAGGAGTCCTTCTACTGCGATTTTCAACGGAGTTGTTGCCACCTTTTTTTGTCATTCGAAATTTTAGTTGGGGGTTTTAATTTTTTTTATGTATTAATTCAATTAAAGTTTCAGTGGCTCCCGAATTTCGTTTAAATTTAGAGACTGTTTGCTCCTTTGCTAGGTTTATTTTTTGTTTTTACTTATTACTGATTGTGATTTTTTTGGACCCGGGGCCGTGTCAGGATACATGAGCAGGTGACAACCATTACCTCCACGTAGTTTAATTTTCTCCTAATGCTTAGTTTTTTTTTTCTTTAGGTCGTGAGACCTTGGTAGCCATGTGTGAGTGCTGCGTATACCCTAGGCACTAGAATATTTTCAGAATGCTAAGGTAAGGGGTAGTGAGAGGGTATTGTTTTGCTACGGCAAGCTGGTGGCACGTGCTTCAAACTGAGTAGTTTTCGCCAGATAGTGCTGCCGGACCTTCACGGTACCTTCGGCAAACCTTTAGTTCATCTCCCTCCATGGACAAATCAGGCGTCCTCAATATCTGCCCATTACAACCTTTAATTGCAATTATCTCGAAAACTAGTAAAAATGGATTTTACCTGAAATATGAAATATACATACACAAAAAAAAACCCTGCGTATCCGTATTCATATTCGTAATGACTCGTAGAAATGGAAGTAAGTTCGAGGAGAATATCCGAACAATGTCAAGATTTCCATTAATGCCAAGTGCAAAGCGGCTTTGATCTTTATTGCATTGGGATTATTAAGATAGTTACCATCTGCCATTATTGCTATAACGACCAGCATGTGGATTCAGTTCCATCAAATGCTAGGGTCGATAATTTATATTTCAATTACTCAGTATAGTCGATAGCTGGGGGATAAGTCTCGAAAGTCTAACGAGGTTGAGCTTGGCATTAGTGAAGCCCGGTAATTCAGTTCCTCGAGGTGCCTGTCTGGCGTCCTTCTCGACTTGACACAGGATGCGGCTAAATGTACAGGAGGTGTATCTGAAATCAGTTAGCTGTTAGGGGAATGACAACTAAATCGCTGAGGAGGAGTTGACACATTTATGTCCCATCAGGTGTTAGGGCAAATAGCAGGTGCGTATTTTGGGACTTTGTCCGGTGTAGATTACCGCAATGAGCACCAATTTGTCGCCCTTTCGAAGGATCTGTTCTTAAATTGTAGTGCCTTAATTATAATCATTATTTAAATATAGCGTGCTAAACCGAAAGTTCGAGTTCAGTTGAAGATATGGAAGATGTACCGGAAAATATCAAAGAAGCACTGATTCCTGTAGATCCTGAAAGAAATGAAAATGTTAATGCTTCCCAAAGTAGTAGTCCGGATGGCGCAACGGTTAGCACGTTCGCCTTCAACGCATTGGGCCCCGGTTCGATTCCGGGGATTTACGTGTCGGACTATGAGCCCACTCAGCTGTTAAATGAGTACCCATTATGGGGTAAATAACTCGGTTGAGCGTGTTGCTGATCACACACCTCTGCACAAGACATACCCTCACGATTAGAAAATGAGATGATGCTAACTCATCTCGAGGCCGTGGTTCAAATTGGACTGTTGCGCCAGTTATTTATTTTATTATTATTAATGCTTCCCAAAATCAATTGAATTAGTCAACAGAGCGCGTTGTCTTTCCTTGTCCTTACAGAGGCTAGTCCTGGGTTGATAGCCATTCTTAATTGCATTTACTAGTTTGTATGCTTGTCTGGTGTTCCTATTAGCTAAGTTTTCGTTAATATTCAGCAACTGTTCGTCAGAGTATTCACGTTTCGTGCGTCTAATTATTCTATTCGATATTCACCGTAGCTCGTCGTATATTTCTGTTTTGGTTCGAGTTTCTTGTCTATATCCATTGTCCATAGGCCTCGCTTTTCGCGTCAAGTGAATTTTTGCATTTTTCGTCGAATTAGTCATTTCATGCTCGCCTTGCTTTATATCCCACGACTTTCCCTGCGACATCCCTTGAGTTCTTCCCAGGACCCATGTGTTGTTCTTGTTGTGTACCATTGGTTTGTCTTTCCTCAAGAGCAGTAGTATACGCCACCGCCGTGGCATCGCTCATCAACCGCAAAGATTTTGGGAGGGCTGATTCTCGATTGGTGCACTGAGGAAATTCTACATCTGTAGGTTGTCTTCACCAAGTGATGATCTGAGTCGCAATTTGCGCTAGGAGCGGACATCTATCACCCAAGACCATCTCTTGCAAATACGTAAGTAAGTGATCAATTTGGTTTACGGTATGTGCGTTTGGATATTTCTAAGTCTGCTTGTGAATGCGTTGATGCGGGAAACACGTAGAGCTTACGATTTTAAGTTGCTGGCCGTTGTCGTTACATTCTTCATGGAGACTGTGGCCTCCAGTGGTCCCCCGGTGCCAACTTCCATTTTCGACTTTCGCGTTGAAGTCCCCCAGCAGCAGTTTGATGTTGTTTGTTGGAAGCGAGTCGAAGAGGGTCTTAGGCGATATTCAGATTAGCTACATTTTCAGCTCCGACGCAGCCACGCACGATAGCCAAGCATAGTCGATCGTATCGCATGCTGAGCGATGAGTGTGAATCCGCCCATTTGATGTTGTGTATCTCGACTGAAATTTCAAGCAGTCGCGCAGCGCGGTGTCGTGTGTGTGAATTTCGCATAGAACTCTTTTACTGCATCTTTTTTCACTTCAGTGGGGGCGTGCACATTGATGAGCCAGAGATGGCAGAATCGAGTCTTAATGCGAATCGCACACAGCCGTTCATTTATGGGTTTGCAGTAAATAACGTGCGGCTGGAGGTGATTGTTTCACTATAAATGCTACTCCAAACTCGTTGTGGCCCGATTTATTGCCACTGTTTGCGATTTCTCGTCATTGGTCTCGCTGCCAAGCCAATTTGTTTCCCGGATTGCAGTAATGCTCAGTTTGTACTTTTCAATCTGTTGAAGGAGGGCACCCCGGTTTGTTCAGGGAGCGTACATTCCAGGATCCGAAAGCATAATCCGTTAGTCGTTTGCATGGTCGTCGTTGTTGATCCGTCCAATCCGAGGCTTTTTTACATGTGTTTTAACGTGGAGTAGTTTTTACAAGGACGAGTTGTCAGCACATCACCTAAACCCATTCAGGGGATGTCCTCAGTGATAGCAGCTTCAGATGGTTTAATAAACGTGCTGGAGTTCACACAACTATGTTGCAGGTCCAACCAACTACACAAATCATTCCATCCTACTAAACCAGAGACGCTTAGGTGTTGGTCAGCCATTCAGGCTACAGCTATCTCAGTTTTTCCAAACTGTCTTTTCGCTAAGATTGGCCGTCAGCGGTTTGACACACTGCCGCTGCCGTTACCAGGGGGCGCCCACGAGGAGAGCTATGGAAAAGGTCTTTTGCCCTCTTACAGTGTTTAAAATATTGTTAACAAAAAAGAGGGCGCCATTTTCATCTCGCTCCGGGCGCCTGTTGATTATCATAGGGCTGGCACTGACATTGATCTTCCAGTGAAAAATTGAATTCATATTTTTTTAATCGGATATCGATACCATTCTCTGATCCCTGCGGTAACGCATTCTAGTTGCGTCTAATGGAAATTTACTATGGTCAATAGATGGTTTTACGTAAGAGAATGGTTTTTTTTTTGTTTGCCCCATATGCAAAATGAAAACAGATGGTCTGGATCGAAGAGAATTCATCCATTTGAGTATAGATCTTTTATACTTGACAAGAAATGAAATAAATCAAATGCAGCCCCCATTGCGAGGGTCAACCTTACTACCCGAAGCATGTCTGGTGCATTGCATTGATAGGAAATTGTGGAGCCGAGCAAATCATACAACATAACTCAGTATCTATGGCATGTCAATCTGATGAATCGATGCTAATTTTCTAGATGAAGACGTGATATATACATAGCATGTGGACAAGCCGCTTGTGGTCTGATATGAAGACACCACTTAAAACCGCAACATCACAACAAGCAGCTGGTGTAATAGCCGTTGCTGGCCGGGGGCCATTGAATGAGCCGATACCCCTTTTTCTCTCAATGCCGATCGCCGATGATGTCAAGACGCACCGCGAAATTTCCTTATCAGATCACTAGAGTATGGTGGATTTTGCTTCCGATCCGTGCTTCCAATCTGTGATCGTAACAAATCTGTTGAACATATTCGGATGACTGAAAAAAGTCTAAATGGGATCCGATGAATGGACAGCGGTGGCATTTGGAAGTGTCGCCGACTATGTGGGTTAAAATCGCGTAACATGCTGGTTTTGTGGCTATTTTGAAATTGGATCTTTCCGTGACCGGATCACCCGCTGTCGCGCATAGAATATTATGTTTGTGCTCTGAAGCCACAATCTGAAGATTGTTGTTTCCAAGTCGAGTTTGATCGCGCTGATCGAGCCCAGGGGTAAATCGGTAGTGAGTTTACCTGATCGATATAGTTGTGCTTCCGAAATGGAAAGGATAGTGCTAGTGATTGTGCTGTTATATGGTGTTCAGTGGTCCCAGGGCACAGTCCACAGGACTTTGGAGGATGCCCGCAACGAAAGGGCTCAACTTATGCACAAGTACATCAAAACCTTGAAGAAAGAGGAAGGTGCCATCAAGCTGGTTGGTGGAAGACATGACTACGAAGGTAAGGCTGCGTATTCTGGAAGTCATACAATGACTAACGCTGAATGATGGAATTGTTCAAAATTAGGCTGCGATCAACCCACATTTATATTTCATCGATCCAATTGAGTCAGTCTCTTGTTCCGGAATTTTTTTTAGTTTGAAGATTTATTTTCAATTTGAAGGCGTTTGTAAAGCAATAAAATCCAACGCTTGAACACCAGTTTCACACTTTGTTTTTTTTTTCCGGTGGTGAATTTATGTTTTCTACAGATTTAGATCAAGGGCACGTTATCAGTTTTTTTGGAGAATTTAGTGAACTTTTCTAAACTTGTGCGTCTAATGACCAAAACGGAGGTCAAAATAGTGCAACAGATTAATGCTATCGGTTTTATATGTTCGATTTTATATTTTTAGCTTGGGCTCGGAAGCCCAGCCACGTCTACATTTTGGTGTTCCATTCCACTGCCTCTTGTGAATAGAATTCCTTCTAACAGCTATGCTCCAGGATACGATATCCATACAATTGGCTCTATTAGCAAACAATTCATAAGCGGTTTTATTCTTTTTGAGAGGATCATGGATGACCCTAAGAAAGTTTAAATCATAATAAGTTAATATACGATGCATTGGTATATTTATGGAGGCGGACGGGGATGTGGTACTGGTAGCAAGATCAGAAGTATTTGACATTCTGGAAATTGAGTTCGAAGGGCGCCCAACTTTGTTTGCTATCTGGAGAGCTGAGGGTATGTCCCCACTTACTCAACATTCGGTCCTCAAGACATAAAAAGAAATTAAAAAAATATACTCCTCAGTGTCGTGGTTATCGCGGCTACAGGGGATGCTATATGCAATGCCCAGTGATAACTCCCACAGCAGCTCTGATGTGTTGCCTTTTCATTGACAATAGTTTGACGGTGCAATTAGGATCCAATCTGGGCCACAACGACTTTAAGGGAAGGGTATGTTTTAATATTATCCATTAGGAGTGGTCCTGCTAATCGCTAATTTGAAATCAGCGATAGGTGAATAATTGTTTCGAAGATGTTGTTGTAGCCAATGAGACTGAAAGAGAAACTAGGGTTAAGCCCATCAGGAAAAACTCCGACCTGTAATCCTTCATCCATATTGAAGCCCCTTCATAGATTTCTGTTGAATAAGGCAACATAAGCGTGTTTTCTTTCCATTAACTGTGTGGAGCACCCACTATCTGCTCTCTAGCTATCCAGCACTGGCATATAGAAGGAGGTCAACCATTGGGAAACCTTTCCACGACCATCTTGGTGAACTAAGAGACTTGGATGTCGGTCCATTCTCTGGTTTACAGCTATCCAGCACTGGCATATAGAAGGAGGTCAACCATTGGGAAACCTTTCCACGACCATCTTGGTGAATTAAGAGACTTGGATGTCGGTCCATTCTCTGGTTTACAGTTAGCTCCGGATGGTTCAATATAACATAGACTGGACACAACTTGGGTATCACAATGGACCTATCCCTGGTCTAAGTGTGTTGAGGCAATCACGACAGCCCCACAATCTAACCAACCTAACCTTGTACCTTTCCTAGCAGACTGCGATTTGCCACTCTATTATAAGCTGACGATCACGTGCGCCGACGAGTAGGTCATATGCCATCGTTCAGCAGGTAAGCTCCTACAATGGGCGAGCTTGTACCAGATCGTGTTTGTTGTTTGTTTATTGGTCCCAACCGAGGTTTTTTTTCCAGATTTCTAGACAGGGATAGTTTTTACGAGTATGTGTTGCCGGCCCATCGTCTAACCATATTGAAGGACGGCCTCGATGATAGTTGTTTCAGGGATTTCGCAACGAGTCTGAGTTCACGCAGCTATGTTCCTTGCCTGACTGACGTTATTGATACCACCTTTTTGACCTGAGACGCTTAGGGGTTACGCAGTCATCTTGGCACAACCATCAATTTCCCTCCTCTTTTCTCAACCTTTACTTTGGATAATTTTACGGCGGAGGACAACGATTCAGACGGCGAAGAACCGATGTCGGAGTTTTGTGTTACAATGATGATAATGTCATTACGACAAAATTGTGTAGACCCGAATATGCGTATTGGCGCACCCCATACAATGGCGGATGCAGAGAGGGGCGATGGGGGCCCGGGGAAGATTATACTCGTATAAAGAACGGACGTAAGCTGAAATTTTTGGTACCCTTTTACACACTGTGACATATTATACACCACAAAAATGTTCCCCCGGCTGCCAAATAATTTTTTAACGCAACCGATGGAGCGCTAGCTGATAGGAGAAAGTATGCGATGAAAACAAAAAGTTGTAAAAAGTCAACAAAAATTACAATTGTCAGTCAGTCAATTTGACAAACGAGGTATAGAGGATGGTAGGCGATGAATAAAAATGTCCTCGAAACACGTATGGATTTTGTGTGATGATCGCCTTTCTTCATTACATGTTCCATACTCTCAGCGGATAGTACACATCTGGTGAATTTCCTGTTCTTAGCGAAATGTTGCAGAATGGCTTCTTACAAGAAACTACGACGACGAATTCAATTCCTCATCTAATGTGGTGAAAACCCCTGATCACGACAATCACTAACCTCTAAGAATAGAGTGGACTGGGCCATTGCTACTCCAAGTCAACAAAGACTTGCCTCAGCTATCCACAACCACGAAAAATTAATCAGCATAAAGCCAATTCTTTACCTGACTTCTGGTTTCGTCCACACGATGGATTGTACGTACTATTCTTTGTAAATAATCACTAACCTCCTCCACTGACATTCTTATAAAACTAGCACTTCTTCTCGAATTATAAGAACACGCTTAATGACCGAACGGTGGCCGCCAAATACACCCAAACGCAATACGACACCTGTACCATACCCACAGAAAATCAAAAGAGATCCTTTTCTCTCTCAAGTCATGTCAGCCTGCCGATGTTTAACGACTTGATATGGGCATAAGGTTGAAGAGGAACCGGAACGTTTTTCCCTCTCGACCTTGGGTTACTTGACACTTTTTAAAATTTGTAAAACCTTACTCCCGACCACTGACTGGGCTTGCAGAGCACGTGATCTCTGGTTATTCCTCGATAGGGCAGTCACGTCCAATCTTCACCCTTGTCCTACATTAATTGCAAATGTTGGACCCAGAAATCGTCGTTGATTGCCATTTGACGCAAAAGCTTACTTTGATCTGTAGTCCACTCCTTATTTTGGCCCCACTGCACCAGTCCTCAAAATTTTCGGAGGATTTAAGGGAAAATCATGAGAATTCCTTTTCTCTTTGAGTCATGTGATTCTGCCTGCCGATGTTTGAAGGCCTGATATGGGCCCCAGTTGTTGTGAATGGTTCGCGACCGAAATGGATGACGAATCCGAGTTGTTGTTATTGATGTACAGCCTTTCCGATAAGCTGAAATTTTCGAAAATCACCAAATTATAACGACTGCAATGGTCAGGACACGTAGAACGCATGGGCGAGAGCTGAATGCCTAAGCATCAGTGGATCAAGAATAAGAGGAAGATTCAGAGCTCGATTTGTGGGCTTTGTTGATGCCGTCGCAGAATAAGTGCTTGACTTTCGAAATTGAAGGGAGCGGTCATTAGACCGAGACAATTGGAGGAAAATTATAGATATGACCACGGTCCCACGACGGGTCGTTGCGCCAAAATGATGATGAGGTTGTGCGGCCGGCGCGGCCGTACTCACCGCAACATGGGTTTCTCGAATTTTCACAATTTGGAATCCACTTTCTGCCTGGTCCGCCTGAGCACCTTAACTGGTGATCTTTGGGGAGATACCCAATCACCCGATCTTCAACTTTGTTAATTGAAAGCTCCTGCATCGCATTCTAGGCTTCAGTTTTCATTTCGCAATTTATTTCATGCCTCCGAAAACAACATTTCCTTTCAGCTAGATGACTAATTCCTTAAATTCACATTTCTATTTTCGAGAGAGAGAGAGATAGATAGAGAGATTGAAAAAGTAAGGGGCAACAGGAAATCTTAACAGTAGGCGTCTTTTACCCTTTCTCTCCCAATGCGAGAGGAAAATGATCTGTCTTGATTGGGACTTTTCTCGGTAGTCTTCTTGCAAACCCTTTTAAGTAGCCTGTCTATTACAGTTCTTGCATGGGACACAGGCGTCGTTTATGACAGCTTTGTTCCCAGGAATCACAGTATCGTCCCTGTTTATTCCGAATTTCGTTACTGTTTTCTTTTTTATTGTCTTTAATCAGTCAGATGACGGTATTTTCTTCTATGCGCATGGAGGAGGGTATTATTCGCGTGTGCCCCCTTGATGCAGCTTTCGAAAGCTGAGTTGCTATACAAGCGCACGTCGTCTATGGGTAGTTTGGGAAGGTTTGTTTTGGTACCGTTGGCGTCCATCGACCTGCACGGCTGCTTTCCACTTCCCGTCTTCCGTGCTCCATTATAGGGCGACATAGTCGAATTTTTACTGTATGGTTTTTGGATTCGAGCGGCAGTTTCCGAATTTCTTGACAGTAAGACCAATCTTCAGTGTTGCTCAGCGTGGTTACAGCTGACAGAAGTAATTCAAAAATCTACTCTACTCACCACCTAAAAGCACGTTTCTTGGGTATGTCGAATATCGAAGCGTGTTCTTCTAAGCGACGTCTCATCATTGCTTTGCTGGCTCCAAATCTACTCTACTCACCACATAACAGCAGGTTGCTTGGGTATGTCGAGTGTCCAAGAATGTTCTACTGAGCGACGTCTCGCCATGGCTGGCTTTGGTTCCGAAACCAAAAAGCTATGTCCCAGAGTGGTGAGTTTTACCAAACCAACACCGTTTCTGGCATACTTCATCCTTTATGGTAAAGAGCCAAGGCTGTTTCGAGTATCGAGAAATAAATGTAGAAGAATCAGGGATTATTCAATTCACCGTTGCTGCAACATATGGCCCACGTTGGACGCTATATGTCGCGTGACTATTGACAGTACAGTACATGAGTAATCAGAAAATAAATAGTTACCAACGATATGAATCAGTTTATCAGAAGTCGAGGTTGACTATGGTATCCTGACACAAGCCATAAGCACTGTTTCACCTTGGGTTGGAATATCTTTTATAAAAGAAGATCTTTTATCCATTTTCATTCCAGGTAACGTTGAAATCTTACACAATGGCAAATGGGGAGCGATCTGTGACGATGAATGGGACAAAGCGGAAGGTGAAGTGATATGCAGACAATTAGGATTCCCAGGCTTCAAAAAGGTCACGCATAGTGCAGCATTTGGCCTGGCAAAAAGTGAGTCTCCTCCAATCTTAAATATGACACGTAGCATTAGCAGTAATTTCTATTTCTAGGAAAATTCTGGATGGATAACCTTTTCTGCACCGGTAGGGAAGCCGAAATCAGCGATTGTCATTTCGAAGGATGGGGACACAGTGACTGTGAGTCATCCGAAGCGGCTGGGGTCATTTGCAAAAGTCCCACTCCACATAACCATGAACCCAAGCATGTGGTTGGTAAAGTTCCTAAGGGGAGAATTCATCATAAGCGGCGAATGGACGTGAGGTTGGTTAATGGTCGCATTCCGACCGAAGGACGTGTCGAGGTGAGTCCGCCACAACCCACCACACCCACTGAATTCCGTCTAAGTTGACCGTTTTATTCGTAGGTTCGATTTGGAAATAGTACGAACTGGGGAACGCTCTGTGCCGACGGTTGGTCCTTATTAGAAGCAAACGTACTCTGTCAACAACTAGGCATGGGCTATGCCACCGATGCCTTTCAAACTGACTTTTTTGGAGGTGCGAATCGTTCAAAGATCATTCTCAGCGGTACACAATGTTTTGGCAACGAGACCTCCCTATTTGATTGCGTGCATCATGACCCTGACAAGCACGTCCACTGTCACGGAAAGAGGAATCATGTGGCGGCGGTAACATGCTCGAAAAATTTACCCGATCTGCTCTTCGATCATTTGGAACTCGAACAATCGGCTCATCTGGAAGATAAGCAAATGTTCTTTTTGCAATGTGCCATGGAGGAGAATTGTGTGGCGAGTGAGGCGTATGAAATTCAAAAGGAGAACGATGCCTGGCATTTGGAAACGCGGCGACTTTTAAAATTTACCGCGCGAGTGGTGAATGTGGGGAATACAGACTTCAGGTCAAATATTCCGAAACATTTATGGGAGTGGCATATGTGTCATATGTAGGAAGTCTGCGGCATTTTGCTTATGGCTATTATTAATATTTTGTACTTTGTTTGACAGGCACTATCATAGTATGGAAGTCTTTGCGATATATGACATTTATGATGCGGCCGGTAGAAAGGTGGCCCAAGGGCATAAGGCGTCCTTCTGCTTGGAAGACAACCAGTGCATGCCGGGTGTGGAGCCAAAGTTTGCATGCGCTAATTACGGAGATCAAGGTGAGTGAAATATCGTAGATGAACGAGTATTCTGTCACGAAGAATTCAATTCCTGCAATCTAAGAGGCCAATCAATGGTTTGGTCTCTCTATGGGTATAGCCCTCTTCGTATTATTTAGATTTTCTCAACTATTATCAGTACATACTTCTGGCAATGTCTTCACCCCAAGAGTATGTACTTTATTTTGTTCATGAATGCAGATTTCGGATACCACTCATACCGTCCTTCCGGTTTCATCAACTGACTTCTTCTTCACCCTTTTTCATTTACAGGAATCTCAGTGAACTGTTCCGATATCTACAGATACAATATCGATTGTCAGTGGGTCGATATCACTGAAATGGATTTCGGTGAATATACAATGAAAGTTGCTGTCAATCCGGAGTTTAAGGTTGCCGAAATGAGCTATGAAAATAATGCTGCCCTATGCAAGCTGACTTACACTCAACAGTATGCCCGCGTTTACGATTGCAAAATTACAAGACCATAAATTTTCTGTTGTTCTGTTGGAAAGTTTGTGTATTTGATGAAATAAAAAGTGTTCGAGTATCTTTAGATTCATTACCGCATTCCAGTGATTGTATTAATAATTTTAAATATGTTAATGAAAATGTTAATCATAAAAAGTTTGGTTTTATTTGAATATGAGATGGAGAGTAAGGAAGATGCAGGCAGCAGTGCGGTTCTACAATTGACGATGAAGTTACACGTTATATCAGCCCGAAACAATAGTATACCAATCGCCGAAATGTAATTGAACGATAGCACTGTAGCATAAGCCAAAATTGCAACTACAAAATGAAGTTTCACTATGTAAAGTTGATGTAATAAAGTATTCTGAGTGGATGGGTTCCTAACGAAGGAGATACCGAAAACTGAGGCCCAACCGGTTAGAAAGGACCTGCTCCAAGTTTGCTGGTAACGAGCATCGTTCGAAACTAGTCTGTGCCAACAAAACGTTAGCTAAGCCACATGGAATAGTTGACGAGCTATGCCACACTAGGGGTTAGGGCAAATAAGTAAAGGACAAAGACCCGCAACAATTGCCTCAACGGGGCTTTTGGAAAAACTCCGTCAGCCAAATTATATCCGCTTCTAAACTTTCTCCAGCTTGACATATTTGGCAAACAACTGGTAGGAAACATGGCCCTACGTCTCTGTATCATGAAAAGTGGGAATTAGATCCTCTGCGGTGGATAGAGCTAATACTAGATGGTTCAACGGTAGCACTTGCTAAACGACGAGAATGATTTGGCAGAAATTCGATTCTAGTCGTTCTGCTTCTTTGCTGTCACTGAATAGGAAGCACATTGGCTGGATGGTGGAGACTATCACAGGGTACTGTTCTATCGCTCCATCGGGGTGCTCGCATGGAGGCTCCGTCTTCTTCATAATGACTACTGCAGCAGTTGTGATAGTGCGGATGAGGTGGAAAACATTTTACACCTTCTATTTCACGGTCCAGCATTAGCCATCAGGAGGCTTCCTGGGCTCCTGGTTTTACTGTGACTAGAAGGACCTCAACGATATGAGCGTGATACAGCTCAATGGATACATTGTCAGTACAGACTGGTTCGAGTCCTTGGTTTTATATTTTTAGTGAGGTGAAACGTTATTGGTGGTATCACAATTGACCCGTAAATCTAAGTGTACTGTGTTGCGTTATAGCAGGCTCTTAACCTAACCTAACTTATCATCCCTTTCATGGGCTTTATTAACGATTTTAGTTTGGTGGCGGCAGAAGGACTTAAAAGCACAATGATGGAGAAGCGCGGTTTACCTGCACAGCGAACACTACTTTGCCCAAAGTTTCAGTGGGCATAAGTGGGTCAACTACACCTAACATGCGTAATTGACCTTTCATTATCATATAACTGGACGGACCGATGATGCATGTTGCTAACATATACGCCTCACACAAATAAAAAATAGATTAATTTATAAAACTGAGTTGGGCGTGTGCAACGAATGCCTAACCATTAAATGCACAAAAAAGATCAAAAGTCAAGGTGGGACAAAAGTGAATTTTCAACCACAATTCAGAGCCGCTGCTCGAATTTCAAAACGGGAAAAGGCAGTCATTGAGCCAGTAGACACTATCCTGTCGGCAGAATATGGCACGAAAATAGTAGTAGTAGCAATAAAAGCCACTTCAATCATATGAAAATTGTCTAAGAAACTCCAAAGCGAGAGATCCTTAAAACTCAATCTTTGGTACTTTTTCCTCTGAGACAAAGTCCTCTCTTTCGAAAAGCAAAAATTGCAGCCTCCAGAGTGTTATTTGATCCACAAATCAAGTTGTCCTCACAAACAAATCATTTGCACAGAAGACACTTTCCTGGCACTTGTGAAAATTCTTCAAATTTTCCAAGTTCCATCGGAAATTTGTCTGTACAATAAATTTGATCAAACAGCTTGTGGTGATGTACATTATCCTATTTGTACAAAGTGACCACTTGCCTCCTGATCAAATTAGTATTGTACATAGTACGCTTGTCCACATCCAACATGTGCATACAGCACACTCACATATGGTGTGAGACGGTTGGCCGGATTCTATTCAGTGGCAGGATATTTGAGCTTTCCTCCGCTCGGCAGTAATTCAATAAAGTCTACTATATGTCAGAGGCGAATCTCTGTCATCACACTCGTCGCAGGCATAGTCGTCTGATATGGAGGTCGGAATGGGAGTGAACTGTAGGAAAAATAATTCAAATGTGAACAGTGTGATGGAATAGGACAATTGGAGCGATTGATAGCCGGAAATTATATGAAAAAAATAAATACTAATTATCTGAGAATTCATGCATTTTGAAGTTATTTGCTTAGACTTTGTGCAATATACAGAAACAGAAAATCATAATATTTTGATTCAGCAACACCACCATATCCTCTTTCAGAACTAGTATCTAGATGCACCGGATTTAGTTCTTTCGGTTTGGGAGATTTCTCATCGAGGCCATGGGATCTGTAGGCAGGTTGGGGATAGTGGCCGGGTCCACTATAAGCAGGACCCACGCGAAGTGCATGAATTAGTCCGTACGATATTATTCACATATATTTTTCCCAATTTTAGTCCCACCATTTGCGTTTGTCCAGCATACGAGTATGATTAGTTTTGATGTAATGGGCTGGCAGCCTGCAAGCATATGCCTCCACCTTGCCAGTTATCACCTTCGCTTTCTTCACTTCTGCAGCACCATCTCAGTGAGCCCCTTCATTACATTAAATGGGCCCCAGGTTGGACGCCAAGTATGTAATGGACAAGTTGGTGGGCATCCGAAGATGCCCGTGGAAACGGAGCCTAAGGTTGCCTTAATAACCGTAAAGGTCGGAAGAAAAGGCTCCCCATCGAGCTAAGCAGCGGCCTATACTTGCTGTAGCTCAGGACGCCAGACGTATGCGGGGTTTTCGCCGCTCGTTGCCGTTTTCCTTACCATGCTGTAATGGGCTGGAAACTGTTGATCCCACCCCATATTCGAACAGAGCAGCCTGCAAGCATATGCCTCCACCTTGCCACTTATCACCTTCGCTTTATTTACTGCCGCAGCACCATCTCAGGGAGCCTCTTCATCACATTAAATGGGCCCCACGTTAGACGCCAAGTATATAATGAACGGCTTGGTGGGCTTCCGAAGATGCCCGTGGAAACGAAGCCTAAGGTTGCCTTAATGACCGCAAAGGTCGGAAGAAAAGGTTCAATAGACGAGTGCTTTCTTGTGAAAAGCTCCGTCTTATCCGGGTTAACTCTAAGGCCGCACCCGTTAGCCCACTCTGTTAGAGTGGATAGGGCATTCTGTACCACACCGCTGAGGGTATTAGGAAACCTGCCCGTGACGGCGATGGCAATATCGTCTGCGTAAGCAATGATTCAGATCCAAAAGCAGTCTGTTAACCGCCAAATTCCAGAGAAGGGAAGACAATATGCCCCCCTGAGGGGTTCTCCTACAAACACGCCTGCATACAGACAATGTACCCATTGTTGTATGAACCAGTCTTGATCTTAATAGCGTATTAATAAGTATGCACAGCGACTCATCAACCTACGGGCTCAAGAGTGCTTTGATGATCACACTAGGTTCAATGTTATTGAAAGCGCCCTCGATATCCAGGAAAACAGCCATCGTATAATCCATTTGCTCGAGAGATTTTTCAATAAAACCGACCAAAGGGTGCGTAGTGCTGTGTATGGTACCCCGTAAATGAACATCAACTAGTCTCTCTAGCAATTTCAGTAGTGTTGAAGATAGACTAATCGGTCTGAGGTCATTCGGGCGCGCATGCAAACTTCTACCCGCTTTCGGGATAAAAACAACCCTAACCTCCAGCCAAATACGAGGGACATAGACCAACTCCAGACAGGCCTTTAAGATACTCTCTATCCAAGGGTATAGACCATCTGAACATTGATGCAGATCCGCTGGAATAATACCGTGTCGGGTCCAGCAGATTTAAAAGGTTCAAAGCTAGATATGGCCCACATAATCTTCTCTCGAGAAAGGATTGATGCACTGTCGTCACAAGGCGTTGAGCAACAGGTGTGGGGCTCTTAAATCTATCGAGCAGCAGTCGAACTGCCGGGAAAATGCGTATCTAGCAGACACTCGATAGTTTCTTTACTTGTAGACGTCCAGGACCCATCATCCTTTTGTAGGAAGCTTGGTGCAGATGGATTAGACGCCAGGACATTGCAAAAGCGAGAGCTTTCGCAGGAACTTTCAATCCGTTCGCAGAAATTTCTCCATGAGTTCCGTTTGGTTTCTCGTAACTCTTTCTTGAAGCATCTCAGATGCACTTTATAAGAGTGCCAATCAGACTCTAACCTAGAAGCCTTAGCCTTATTGAAACTCTTCCTACACGCAGCTCTGAGCTCGGAGATTCTAGTGCTGGTTTTTTCTTACCATACCATAGCAACATAGTAGGAACCGGCATACATGATTTGCGCGAACCCGTTGCGTGATATTGTAAGAAGCTCAAAAGCAGTTTAGGCTTACGCGTCATTATTTCACACCGGAGACTTTTCGCGCATTGTGTGAAAGCAGCCTAAGGCGGCTTTCACACGGAACGCACTATACACGAGATTCTAGCAGAAAGTACCAGTAGTGAGCGAGTTTTCGGGGCGACTTCTATATCTGAGGCGCCAAATTTGAATGATGGGTTTCAATCGAATTTGGTCTGAAATGGACGAATCTGAAGTCCTTTTCCGCGAATTCATAACCGTTTAGGAGATATTTACCATTAAAGTTGGAACTTTTGTATGAGAAAATCCAGTGCTA
This sequence comes from Chloromyia formosa, assembly GCA_964017055.1. Taxonomy (NCBI): domain Eukaryota; kingdom Metazoa; phylum Arthropoda; class Insecta; order Diptera; family Stratiomyidae; genus Chloromyia; species Chloromyia formosa. The sequence continues at coordinate 28,012,429 of OZ024813.1, read as the reverse complement.
GAATTGTATATAGAATAAATTTCCGCTTTAGATACCTAAGAACCTCCTATGATACATCATCATTTAATTTTTCATATTTTCAGGCCACTTGCATTTTATATTTAGCGTGAATAAGCCGCCGATAAAATTTGGCGCCTCAGATATGGAAGTCTTGCCGAATATTTGCCTGCATGAAAGGTGGACACATAGTTGGGTCCATTTGGACGCGGATAAAAATGGATCCACTCTGAATGATCCCGATCCAAATCTCGGGGTCACACACTGCAGAGCAGATCCAACGCGAGAGTCATTTTAAAAGTCAAGTTTGATGACGAACTCAATTTTTCACTTGTCCGATTTAATTTCACGCAGCGTCAGTTGTACTGAAAAAGTTTTGCATAAATACCTTGGCGGCCACCAACATGCAAAAACGTTTTCATTGTTGCTATTTAACAGTGAGCCTGAAACATAAACCAAATTTGCCTCCATTCAGTTCGAACTCGCGCACACGTGCCGTGGCAGTCCGATGCTGGCTCGTGGATTTTCAGCGAGTCGAATATTCAAATTGGTTCGCGGTGGATCGCGGAGCCATCAACTTAAACCCCTCACGCTACGGATTTTGGTACGAACCCAGATCAATTTGGCTTTTGGACGCAAGTGTGTGTCTATCTTAAGACGTGAACTTTCTTAGCGTATGTTATTGGGCCGTTCTTTTCGTGGAACCATTTATCAGTCAATTTTTTTTAGGTGCAAGAGATATGTTAATTGTTATTTCCTCCAAGAATAGATCCATTTGTTGTGAGCATACTACTAATTGCCCTAACCCCTAGTGGGTCATAGTGCGTCAACAATTCCCACGTGGCTTAGTTGACGTTTCGTTAGCATAAAATTATTTCGGGCAATTCATATTGCTAGCAAGTACTTCCTGCCCATTTCGTCGTAGCTTACTGTTACGCCCCACACCACAAATATCCATGTCCACGACGTGGATGGGACTCGAACTCGTAACTGACCGGTAGCATGAGATATCAGGCTGACGCCTCAACGCACTGACCTACCGGTCTACTCAATTCACAAAAAGTCCACACAACAAGTCAATCCGGCAGTCAATCAAAAACATACGAAAAGTTGTTGTTTTGTTATTTTTGAGCAGTCGGCGCCCATGCTCGGCACTGTGGCTTTCTGCTAGAATCTCGTGTATCGTGCCATCCGTGTGAAAGCAGCCTAATGCCGGAACCAGATTTAATGCAGAAAGCGGCAGCAGCTGCGTTCAATCTAGATGGCTTAAGGGAAGGCATGCTTTCTAACTTGATATTTGGTTGCCGCTGCTGCTGCTGCTTTCTGCGTTCAATCTGGTTCGGGGATAATGCCCAAACCAGAATGAACGCAGAATGCAGCAGCAGCGACAGCAGCAACAACAACAACAGGTAGATCTGTCATGGCCGCTGTATGGCGATGACATATCTACCTGTTGTTGTTGTTGCTCCCGCTGTTACTGCATTCTGCGTTCATTCTGGTTTGGGCATAAGACGTTATCAAAGCAGCAGAAGCGCCAATCCTTATTTTTAGTTCTAACATACGATACCTTTGGCCAATAAACTTTCAAAAGAATGCGATGCTCCGTTTCTGATGATTTACTCACTCTCCGCAAAGGTAGATTGAAAAAAAAAGAATCTCATTAGTACCACTCCAAGGCACTATTGTGTAGATCGACAAAAGACACCATGCCTTTTACTCGTATTCCCTTTAAAGTCAGCAATTAATTTCTTGCAATTAGAACTTGCTTTCTTTACGACACAGTCCTTTATTGTTCTTTTAACGTTCCGAGCTGATTGAAGAGCCCGGGTATCCAAAAGAACAGTACAATGGCAACAAAGTAAGGCGCTTTCACCACTTCAATCGTCTTGCGGTTGAAAGTGTCCCAAACAATTTCTTAGCTAATACTATTTTACTACCCCTAATTGCACATAACGCGCTTTCGTCTCCACAGTCTGCTTTTCGTCTTAATTACAAGTGAAAATTAAAATGAAAAGCTCTCATCTGCAGCAGCAGCTTGGTTTGGTCCCCTCATCACTTATGAGACACTTAGCGTATAGCACGTGTTAACAACTCTTTGCCATGCTCGCTACCATTACCTGCTGCATGGCTTTTTTTCGAAAAACAGATGGACAGCGTGCCCCCATCACCATCAGACGCGACTCGCCACCCATCAGCCAGGCAGTCAGCACAGCCACCCATTGGATGTTTGTTCCATGGTCAAACGACGACGATTGTGGGGCACTTTCGGCCACCCACTCGTCCTTTGCAAACAACCCCCGACGACGGACTATACACGAGAATTCATCTACGGCCAGCTGAGTGGCGCGTAAGCTTTTGCGCGGGCTCACGAAAAGCTGGTGGACGGATTCTTATGCTGGATTGGCTACCCGTTTGGTGTATCCAATCCACCTTCCACCCTCGCTGCTGCTGGGTTCTGGTCTGCGTACGACACATACGAACGGTGGATGTTATAGGCTTGCTGATGGTGGCCCACGAATATGAGAGTCGTGTCGTGTCGAATCAGTTTGGAGGGTACCGTCGTCGTATTGAGTCAACGTTTCGTGGAACTGCTATCAAGTGCTTTTTGATTTCTGCAAGTCCCCCATAAACAAAAACAGAATCCGAAAAGGGGTTGGCTGGCTCGTTTGCCTTCATTCAATTCACGCAATTATTCTTTTCGCAACGAGGTCGGTACTTGATAAGAAAATTTTATCGAATGTGTCCAGTGATATCCTGTGCGTCTGCTGCAATTCTGACCCCATAAAGTTCAGTGCCGAAATCCCCAAACATTGAGTGAGTGTGTGCTTCAAGTGTTGGGTAACGTGAAAAGAAAAAAAGTTTCCGGGGATTCGTTGAGTTATTTGTGGCAATGCAGGTGATTGACAACGACGTGTATATGAAAAGGACCTGATTGCAGCGCTCGTACGGTTCCAGGACCAACAAAAAAGAAAAGCCCGGGAACGTGCACGGACCACGGTGGTATGGAACTGACTCAACCCGGGGACAAGTGCATAGTGTGTGCAAAGGCGACCATTCTCCCCACTACTACCCAGTTCACTTGGCACGAGGTGGTGTCCTGTGTCGTTGCTTGCGAAGCTAAACAACAGCAGAATCTACGCTGGAGTTAATCAAGTGACTGTTTCTTCGTCTGGTGAGTGTCCTTTTGTCGATTTTAAAAACATTTCTAGTGTCTTGAGACCAACATGCCGTCATGTAAGGACCACTTGAGCCATAAGGAGCAACAATTAATTAACAAGTCGAGTCAGGACTTTGTCCATAGCGTCGCGATGACGTACGTAATCCCAGACAATATGAGTTGTTTTTGACACAAAGACATCGATATCTCGTGAACTGTGTCATCTAAAACAGCTTACATCGAGAGATTGTACTATTTCCTATATCCTTCCTATCTATGGGCTAGAACAAAGACTCCCTTTGTGCCCCATTCATTCTACCTATATTGAACGACACACAAGATATGGAGCGTCGTCGTCGTCGGTTATGGAAGGCTTCAGGGACCTAATATTCTCACTGCTAAATTGTTCGAGTAGGTCGAGGCATTTCAATGGAATATCGCGAGAAAAGTACACGAAAGATTCGTGTGCTGCGGCTTCGGGCAGAATAGCAACAGTACAGTACATACAATAATTTGGCCACACTCAATGTCTGCTTCAGAACTGATCCGAAAATTTAGCTTGTTTTTGTTGCTTGGGTGCCGGCAGGTGATTAAAATTGAGTCCTTTTTACTCGATATATTCTGCGAAGGATTTTCTTGGAATTTCGAAAGGATATAATGGAAATTGGTGTATACGTGCAGGTATACATAGAGCAGAGCTGGGGTATTATATAGTATCTAGTTACGCACTGTTTTTTTTATCGTGCTTTTGGCACTCTGAAAATTGCAATGGGCAAAAACCACGAAGCTTTCGTGACACCTTTTGTTGGGGATGGCAAATGAGTGGACACGAATCACATACTTTGACTTTACCATTGACCAATTGACCAATTAGTGATGCAAGAGAGGCTGGTAATTAAAATGGAATTTTGGTATGGTGTTTGGATGTGGTTTTTGAGCGTTCTTTCTCGTTGGCGATAATTTGATTGAGTGGGTTTGTATTGGGTTTGATTTAGTAGTTCACAGAAATCTATGCCGAAAGAAATTCAAAGCAGAAACTATTGTATCATTAAGATGTTTCAATGGAGATGTGATTGGTCACTGACTTGATAGTATTTAGAATAGATTACTCTACTAGTCTAACCAATCTGTCTTTAGGACCCAAGAAAATCCACCGCATATAAGAATGGTGGTTCAGAATTCGATTATGTACAAGATCTCGAAATATTTACAGTAGATGTAATAAAAGTTCGCGCTCGGTGGCCGTGGTAGTTCGTTTACCGCTCTACGATACTAATCTAGACTTCGGAGTTCAAATCTCGGCGCGATCAAAAACTGCCTGTGGGTACTAATAGGACTCTCACAGTGCTCCGAGTTTGTCAGTATAAAGACGGTGCGGATAGGAGGTGTATGCTAACAATTGTTCTTCCAAAAAGTAAATATGCTATCGAAACGTCAACTAGGTATAGAAATGCTAGAGATGTTGACGCGCTTATGCCCCTGGAGGGGTCAAGGCAATTAACAATTAAAGTTCGATAGGTAGAGTGTCGATTTACAAAGCGAGAGGTCGCAGGTCACCAATTTTTTGCGGATGGAAACCCTATTGTGGTCTAAGCTTGACTTTAGCCAAGACCATTTTCTTTCTTTCACGGTGGGCACTGCGACTGAAAAATGATCTATTGTGCCATAGCCTTTTAATTAGGGCAAAAGACCTACTACCTACCACTGACTGAATTAAGGTCCGTAAATTTGTTTGTGAGGGTACTCTTGATGACATCGTTGTTTATAGTTGCCTCTCCAAGAATCAATCTTCCATACCGAGCAATGGCTGGGCATTTACAGAGAAGGTGTATAGTAGACTCATCCTCTAGACATAGCCGACACTCCGTCTCGCTGGACAGACTCATAATATTGAGGTGATTTCTCACCCCGTAGTGCCCCGAAAAGTAACCAACAAGTCCGCCCTACTCAAACGGGATTTATTAATTGATAAGACTACTGCAGTTCTGGAAGGTTGTTCCAGTGTTGAAGTCTTTTGTTATCTGACCATTAACAAGTGACCTGGCTGAGCCCCAGCTTAACCCACAATAGGGCTCTGGCCCGCTGAATCAAGAGGACGAGCCCTTCCCAGCAAGTTCATCCTCAGCTTCGTTACCATCAACACCCTGATGACCCGGAATCCAAAGAGTTACTCGGTTGGTGGCTGCAAGACATTGAAGGATATCAAAACATTCTTTTACCAGCTTCGAATATACATAGTTTGTAAGATGAAAGCACTTTAATAGCCGCCTGACTATCGGTGCAGATAGCGATTTGGACGCCACGAACACTGTGAGCTAGAATGTTTCCGGCGTAGGCCCCAATGGATGGGTCTCGGCTTGAAGACGCTGGGCCATGGACCCCTAGCGATTAAGATCATGGTGTTTTGGTCCTGCTCCGTTTTTGACCCATATGTAAACCATATATTAAACAAGGAGGATCTGGTAAGGGATTGCCTTGTTCGCATTCCGTATGTACTGGGATGAGGACCGAAAATTTTCTACCAAAACAAAGATCAGTGGTCATGTAATCGGATATCATGCAGATCGGCATGCCAGGGGTTTACTTTAAAATGCTCATATGACCATCTAGGTTAGGTTAGATGGCTGGTTACTGTCACACACCTGTACAATCAGCGGTTGTATGGATCGTGTAAACGGCTTCCTCGACTGTACCTGGCAGAGGGCGCATATGCCTGTAGTTATCGTCGACTCCACACTTAGTTGGAAGCTGAACATCGAAAATCGCATCGATTAAGCCCGAATAGTCCCCTACGCCGGCAGGTGAACACCGTGGCCTATTATCGGCTACGGAATGGTGGTATACCACATTTATCTGCTGAACAAAGTGCAATGAACCGGATGCATAGGAGTCAAAGGTGCTATGCGAATGCGATCATGCTCCGCAGACGCATTGAATATCAACAGATGTAAGTTGAAATGCCCTAGACATACAGATCGAATTAAATGCTGCATGTAGCGCAGTTAGACTTAGGAAGTCTATGAGCTGGGCTCCCAGACCATGTGGCCACGGCAGCATCTTGCAGTTTCTACCCAGGGAAGCCCGCGGACCCTGTTCTCAATAAACTTCATCGCCTTCGTAGAGCGCCAAAGGTGGTTTGGCCGAAAATTAATCCCAGCCGTTGGGCCACATTGTTGTCACTGAACAGGAAGCATACTGGCAGGGTGGGAGGGACTATCACAGGGCATCGCCCAATGGGGAAGCTTGTCTGAAGGCTCCATCGTCCTCATTACGACTTCTGCAGGAGTTGTGGCGATGTGGGTAAGGAGAATAGCGTTCTACGCCTTCTTTGTCATTGGCCGGCCTTGGCAGGCAGGAGAAGGAAATTTCTGGATTCTCGCGTCTTCTACGATCTGGATAACCTTAAGGATATGAGCGCCACACGGCTCAATCGATACATCGCCAGCACAGGCTGGTTTGATACGTAGGTTCTTATGACGGATATCTTGGTGGTACCACTACGGACATAATGGTGTTCTAAGTGTACTGTAATACATCATGGCAGCCGTCCGCCAACCATTCCATCCTTATCGTCTCATTTTTTTATTCCTCATTTTTACCTCCCCTGTTTGTGTTGTCTTCCCTAGGCCTATGACAGGGGCAGCGAACGGCAGAAACTCCGCCCACGTCTCCCAAACTGAGCTACAGCAAGCTTACTAGACTTCGTCGGAATGGTGAATGGTCGAAAAACACGTCTGGTTGAATAGAATTGACTTGATTATTTCAGTGGCTATTACTTTCAAATAATAGAAATATTTGTAACCAGACTTCCATCGAACGATAGAGAGGGTTTTCCAATAAGGGCACATCATGTTCAAATGGAATAAAGCAAGCTGTGTGTGATGTATTTACGAAATTCATTTTTTATTTGAAGGACCCATGTATGCCATTATGTATGGGACATGACATCGTTCAAATGTCCGTCGCGGCGTGCCACGGTGGCACGAATCCGGTCCAATTTTCAATGACTCTGCCGCATAGATCCGGCTGAATTTGAGCGATGGTCTAGTTTATCTTGGCTTTGAAGGCATCGATCGATTGCGGCTTATTGCGATAGACCTGCGACTTTACAAAACCCCACAAGAAAAAGTCTAGAAGGGTCACATCGCACGATCTTGGTGGCCAACTCACGTCACCTCCGCGACTTCAAAACGGAAGAAACTATCTCCGCGAAACTCATCCAGTTGGTGGACGTTAATGATAGCTAATTCCAGAAAAAATTTCTAAGAGAAATAACTCTATAAACGTTGGCTGAGTGAAACTTTTCTAATTGATGGGTGTTCGTGAGGACTAGGCTCCTATTTAATTTCAGCAGAATCAATGAGCCGGTTCCTAAGTTACTATTTTGCCCTAACCCCTAGTGGGGCACAGTGCATCTATTACTCTTGCCCGCCATCTTACTCTGTTCCGGGCAATGGGACGCAACTCCCCAAAAGACTTACCCTACACGACGCCATGTGATTTTAGGACCCCCTCTTGGTCGGCCTGAGTTGGAAATAGGATTCCATTTCATGGCATGCAAAGCAATGCATTTATCACTCTTCCGCAATGTGTGACCTATAAACTGCCATTTTTGCCTGCGTATCAATTCGTCGATTGGCATCTGCCCCGTACGCCGACTTAGCTCTTCATTTGATATTGTTTTGGGGCCAGAAAATTCTTATAATTCGACGATGACATGAGTTGACGGAAACTTGCAGCTTTCTGGTAACACTTAGGCGATATTCAGATTAGCTACATTTTCAGCTCCGATGCAGCCACGCACAATAGCCAAGCATAGTTGATCGTATCGCATGCTGAGCGATGAGTGTGAATCCGCCCATTTGATGCTGCGTATCTCGACTGAAATTTCAAGCAGTCGTGCAGTGCGGTGTCGTGTGTGTGAATTTCGCCTTATGGAAACTTCCCGTGCACTGCTCCCATATAAAATCACAAACAATACCAGGGAGCAAAATAGGCCCAACTTGGTCTTGATGCTGAGATAACTGCTTTGTCAGATTTTGGACAGCATGCCGTATGCGCATTTAGCCTGGTTAATACGACGAGCGTAAGTAATAGGGAAAGATTTACTTACACAAAGGCATCTAGTTGATGACGCTTAAAATGAAACTGGAGATAAATTCATATAGCAAAATGGATCGTACAATTAAAAAAGTTTAATCGTTTGAAAATATCGCTCGAATATTGAAATGCATAACTCCGTAGCTGCACCTGGTACTAACAACTGCAGTATTGAGCACATACTTAATTTCGCATAAACTCGTAAATTATCACGAATTAACACTCATCAAAAATCACTTCCCCTTGGATTCGCTGCGTCAGGTGTCTTTTTTTTATATTTAATACAAGCTTATGTCGTTCTTCTTTCTTTAATTACAGGCAAATGGAATTTCAAATCTATCACCAAAAGCCGTTTCCAATATCATCCCCGTTCGAATAAAATGCCACTGAAGAACCCGCGACCTACGATCAGTGGAATAGCCTAGAGAATGAGCAGTCCTCATCATCACCATGACAGAGAGTACTCCGGCAACCCTTATAACGGCTGCCGAAGATGAACCCACGTCACCATCGCCACCATCGACAACTGACAGTGATCAGCGACAAATCGCTATAAGTGAAACCCCAAAGCCTGACCACGAACGGAATGGAAGTTTGCCGTGTTCCGATTCGAGAGAGCTACGACCGCTCTCACGGAGCTCCCAGGCCAGCCTTCACAGGTCTAGTGATGGTGATGTGAAATCAAAGTCACGTCCTTCGTCACGAAACCTGGACTTAGATGTCGACGAGATCGCCCGATTGTATGAACAAAAACCGGCAGCATTTGAAAGATGGCTCAAGGAACGAGCTTCGCCCGATACAGTGGCTCGGATACATATGCTGATCGAAGGACAACGATCGCCGCGCAATACGAAACGGGCATCGGTGACATCGGATCTGTTTCAACAATGGTTAGCCTCGTCGCCGGTAAAGGTAAGTGTCCTTTTTTTTGGTCGGAGGTATTTGATCGGAATTCGATTCTACTAGGGAGCCTCTTTGTCTGTTATACAGTTACTGGCAGTCAGCTCCATCGATAAACAAATATAGTAATAAAGGTTTCCTAGTTAAGTGATATCCTCTTTCAAGGAGCTCCTCATGTTTTAATTCTCCCCCAGGCTCTTTATTATTTACAACCATCTAATCAAATGACACTGAATCCCAATTTTCTTCAAATTCTGATGAATAATGAAATTCGAAATGGCCAAATGGAAACTCTCCCACGAGGAATGAAAAGAGGGAACTTTTCCCAGCTTTCTTAACATTCTCCCGATGTTATTTAAACAACATTCTTCAGGTATTTATTAAATCATTAAGCCAACAAAAAGTTGCCTCAAATATTTATATGGCTCCATACATTTCGTGAGACATTCAAGGACATTATTTATACGGAACCGAGGAACACTGAAGACAAAACCGAATGAAATTAATGTCGTGACTCTTTGGGCCCTAGGCGCCCGTCGGGATCGGGAGTGTACAATGTCCATTATTTTAACCGTGAAAAATTTACGTGTATGTCCTTGCTACGTCGACCGTCATGAAATCGATCATAGGAAAAATAATAATAGAAAAGAAATCCTATTAACATAAGAAAACGTGCAGATGAAAACGTATGTACGAGATATTCATATATATGTGCGAGCCAGAGCGTATGAAGGATCGTCTTCGGGTCAAACATGTACAGGACAGGCTAAAAATAAACGACTACGTGCTCGGGCGAAAAGGGAAAGCCGACAAAAGTAGGGTGAGAGTGGTTGTTAGGTCCTATCAAAATTTTGGGCGAACTATTCGGTGACTGTGTCTTCGACCCCATTCGCCCAGTTTCGCCTGCAGGACTGCTGACATCGCGGGAATAAAGAAGTTCCAAGGAAACGGTGGGCAAAGTTCGCATGCCGGTTGACATCACACACACCCTCATATTGCCCCCGCAAATGGAAATTTGATTTAATTTATAATGTTAAACGAACAATCGGAAAGATGCATAAATTAGTTGCGACCGACCTAAAAATATACACGCGACATCATCCAAGGATAATCGATTCCCTTCGGGTTTCGGCTAGTTCCACTCCAACGGAAATTCAAATGGAGAGGACTTGCGTTAGATTTTAGATTTCGTGGAACTATTGTAACCATTGAAATCACGGAATCAACGTTAACTTCTTTCTGTTTTCCGCTTTCCATTTCCACCTTTCAGCAGCGAGTGTTTTTGTTTTGCTTTTTTTGGTTCGTGTTTCCGAGATATGAATCAGTTACAAGAAAAAGGATTTGGCTGGATGGACTGGATTTGGAGCCGAAATTTAGTGGTGGAATTGGGAAAGTTCACATGATTTTTTGATTGCTCCATCGTTCGTTCTCGTCCTTCCGTGGTCGTCAGCGTCACAAGGGCTGGGGATGAAATATGCGTCCAAGGTTGCCATTTGATATTTTTGTTTGCCGTTATCATGTTGACGTCGGTAATAGGTGAATTTACATTAACATGCCTGTTGTACAGGGTTGGCTACGCGTGCGGTGATGACGCGAAACAATAGCAAAGATGAACATACATTTGGAACACGACATACTTCCAGACATGAATCCTTCATCGAGGTCGTAAACATGTTTCAGTTTAAAAACGGAAAAAGGGATTAAAACTTTTTTTGACATGAAAAGTGTCCACGTGTTCGGCAAGTTGACATGTTGTAATGTTGCACGCTCAAATAAGCTCAAACGAAACGATGTTAATGTAGAAGGCATGATTCAAACCTGTCATCACACATCATGAGATACTCGACAGTTGTTCAACTTAAAATATTCCTGCAGGGCAATCCTTCATTTTATTATGGATGGCTGGATAAAATTGGTTATTAATGACGGGTCATATCATGCAGTTATGGGGGTTATACAGTGAAACTAGGCTATAACGAACATTCGATTATAACAAACGAATTCATAAGGCCGCTTTTAAACGATGCTACGAACACCTTCCAACGTTGGACGCTTGATAGCTCGTTGCATTTTGTGGCAGGACGTCGAGCTACGAGCTTCCAATCTCCCCCATTACGGTAACTAGCATGGTTAGTTCTTCCATACTGGACTATATCCTAATTTCGCATGATCTCATGGACTTCATTGTATGCCCAGTTGTAATACCATTCCAGGTATGTCGGACCACCTAGCAATAATTATGATTCCGAGCACCTAGCATCCTTTGCTGAGCTGGTAAGGTGCAAGCCGTCTTCACGCACAGGCTGGGCTGAATTCGGAAGGAGTGTCAGACGAGTTATGAGACCTACGGTGCTCCCCACTGACCGAGACTTGTGATGAAATCGATTCCTTAGTCACGGTATTTAATGATGCTGTTGACACAGCAATCGAGAACACTAACTTGGATCACTTCCTCCAGATTCAAGTATGACCCTCTTCCTCCGGATATTGGCTTACTTATGAAGATAAGACAAAGAAAGGGGCGCAAACTCAAGATCTGCTTTCACAGATATGGTCAATAGAGTCAATGGTGAATATCAGGGTATTGTCCAAGAAGTAAACCTTCTAAGAAAAATCATTGCGAAAAATGTCTCTAAAATTTGCAGTAATCGGCTAAGTGGGCGTCTGGCTTATGTCAGACCAAGGCCACAGATGTGCAAGGAAATAAACACCCTTTCGGGTAAGTTTAACACTCTGGAGCTCAAGGTTACGTTAAATGGTATCCTGGTTAACAATAGCCAACGGCAACTGCAGCTTTTCGCAGACAATTTTCGAAGGCAACTCGCTCGGTGGCCGTGATCGCTCGGTCACTGCTTTACGATACTAATCTAGAGCTCGGAGATCAAGTCTCGGCGCGATCAAAAATTGCCTGTGAGTACTAATAGAACTCTCACAGTGCTCCGAGCTTGTCAATATAAAGAAGGCGCGGATAGGAGGTGCATGCTAGCAACTGCACTTCCGAAAAGTATCGTAGATATGCTATTGAAACGACAACAAGGCATATAAATGCTAGAGATGTTGACGCGCCCATACCCCTGGAGGGGTCAAGGCAATCAGAGAGAGAGTACTTAAAAAACAGGGGAGCGCGTGGAATCAGATCAAACGAGCTATCCATCAACATAACAACTGGTACAGATTGCGTTCGGCGCCCAATGTGGAATCGTTGTGATTTTAACATACCTTAATGGTTTAAATACAAGTGACGCGTAAACCCGTCGGGCGCGTCAAATCCACGATATCCGTCCCGTGTAAAAAGCAAACGGGTTTACGACAACGCGTAATTTATTAGCTGACGACAGATCTCGACGGGTACTCATCCGCCATTGTGAGTCGATGAATTAAACAATAAACACATAAAAAAAGATGATTTGAGTACTCGCACATATGCTGTCGAATTGTAAACGCACCTCATGTAAACACAACAATGTGTGCATTATTTCCGCGCCAGTACTCGTTTTGATACCCGTTTCTGACGTTTCGTTAGCGTGTAAACCCGACTTAACGTGTAAATGCTAGTCACGTTTAGGCGACTCAGGTGAAAATCACGCGATCGCGTATGCTTTTTCTGATTCCATATCGAAAATGGAAAAGTCGCAAATGATAGAAAACGTCCGAAGCGTCCAATGTGGGATCGGTGGGATTTATAATGTCACCTTAAGGCTGCGTAAGGTCATCTTCAAGCTTTTCTGAGGCTAGCTTAAATTATTTTATTATTTTTGCAGCCCTATGTAACTGAAAACCGAATAAATTAGTAGAAAATGTTTCGAAAATCTCGAAAATATTCGACGATCAATGTGAGTTGTGATTTTATCTCGTCGACGAAATGAACGTCCAAATGACGCCGGACGCTGCGTCACTTTCAATCGGATAAGAAGAAGAGACGCCGACAGCTATCCGATAACTATCTCCGCTTTCGATGCGCTTAATTAAAACAATATGGCGTAACTCAACCCAAGGTTTGGGGAGGGTGCGCGGAGCCTCATCGCCATAGGGAGGCTCCCGTGCAGGTTGCAGGGATGGCATGGCGACGCCTCGGCCAATATTCTTCTGTTGTACCGACGCTGCAAGGAACTTAATCGGTTGTTTCGGCACTCAGAACAACGCGCGAAAAATTGTTTCTGTAGCCAAGGAAGAGGCAGCCGGTGACGTTCTCCAACCCCGTCCACGCAACCGATAGCCGAGCTAGTTATCAAGCGGGCGTCACACTTGGTCACTCGCTGAGGAGGCTTTGACACTTAGGTGTCCGGCATGGTCTGAACGACCAAGGCCTCGGCCTCCGTCCTCATTTGAGCCAAGTTCACGGTGCATTCTCGTTACACGCGCTAGCGTTTTTAGTACGAAGGAAGATAAGCTGATCGGCCTGAAGTCCTTGACAATTTCATGACCTCTCTTGCCTACCTTCGGTACGAACACGATTCGAACCCGTCGCCACGACTACGACTGGGGGACGTGGTTTAGTAGGAGACAGCTTCTAAATAACACCAGCAGCCTGGGAACTACTAAATCGTGCAATTCCTGAAGCATAATGGGCAGTATGCCGTCTGGCCCCGGTTATTTGTAGGAGGAGAAGCTGTTAATTGCCCACGATATTCTTTCCTCTGTGATGGCGCGGATTGCACAAGTTCACTCTGCGGTCTGCGCACACTCCGTGTTAAGCGGTTTCGGGCTTTCCGTGCAGGTTTCTTTGCATCCAGGAAAGTGTGTGTTCAGTGGATTTCGTCCAAGTGCCATCCGTTCTCTTCACTAGGGACGGACTTGAGTGCTCTTTGGACATAATTTTGTTAAGCCTTGCTGAGTCCTTGATGTTATTCAAAGATTGGCAGAAGTCCTCTCACGCTTGGACTTTCGCGACTAAATGTTTATTTTTTTTTTTATTTTTAGGCAGTCTTTATATGTCTGCCAGAACCTGTGTTTGTTGCTGATATTAAAGATCTCCCTAGTGTTATATATTCCGTGTCGTCTTCAAAACACATGAATTTGTGTTCGATTGATTGTTCAAGAACATCTCACCCAGACTTTATTTCGTGACAATAAATTTCCATGCTATTTCCATCCTCCAGCTTCCACGGATAAGGCACGACATATTGTTCGTGTTCTCCTACTTAATTTGGCAAGCGACGACTCATACATTGAGGTCAAAGGTTAAATGAACCGGAATAAGATATCATGAAAGTGTGCTTGCCGGCAAAATTACTTTGCCAAACTTAGGTACTTAATTCGCCTTTTTCTTGGAAAAGGTTAACGTTCGGTTGATCGGATCTTCCGAGAAAAGGGCTAACATGCAAACTCGCCAAACACCTGCCACTACTACTCATCCTACTTAACACTTTATCCCCAAGATATTGCTCTAATTGAATTATTAGTTGCTAATTTACGACAAACACGATATCTTTACCTTTCACCGATAGATAGCCCACCACACTCTCTCTCCTTATACGGCTCATCTTCGCAAAGAGACTCAGAGTCAGAACAATGAACAAAACCATTCCATCGAGCTACTTGAAATTCCCAAGAGAAAGGACAAGTCGCGACAGATCCCCTAGACATTCTTTGCGATTCTTTGCTCTCGCCTTGGCTCCTCTTGAGTTTCTTTTCGGACTATCATCTGGTATGCCATTAAAGCACACTCCACATTGTCCGGGTGTTACTTGAAATGTCGTAGCTTGTCATAATTGTTTAGTATCACTCCTAATCCAATAATTACATCACGTAAAAGTACTAAACGAAATTAATTTGTCACAATTTGCGTCCACTGGTCATTAATTGTATGAGGCTAATTGGGGGGGACGACGCATCATTATTATTGGCGATGGGGGCTGCTGTTGCTCGGCTCCGGTGATGAGCTACCGCTTTGTTGACGATGGACGGTATTACGGCCGGCCGGCACGCATGCCACATTGTCATCCCCAACGATATTTTACTAGCACTTCCAAAACGGAAAATGTCCATTAGGTCGAGCCATTCACGAGACATACCTGACAAATATTTGATATTTGGTTAGCCAAATGGCCCATCGCAGCTAATTACCAATAAAATTGGTCATGCAAGAATACCACTTACGCAATCTTACACACTTGGTAGACGTTTAAATAAATAATATGCAAATTATGCCGTCATAGTGTGCCCATCCACTGACCATTCGAGTTTTAAATGGCACTATTTTGCCAACTATAAATGGAAGCCACGTATGAATGGACCATTGTAGTGACGACGGCCGGCGCGGCCGGCGCTCGGAATGGCTATGAGAATAGAGCCACCCGCTCTGTCGTCCCCCGGGTATTTCAACACCACATAACCGAAGCGCGGTATAAATGTAAATCGTCCTCATTATTACTCCAAGTCCACAATATTAAAAATGTCATAAACAAACCAGGGGGGTTACTAAAGCTGGAGGGGGCCTATGACTCGACATTTGCATGTTGAAGATGTTTTTCTCGACAACTTACGACGAACAAACGAGCTATCTCTGCCAGTGAGGATGGAATGGATATTCAAAGGATATTTTCAACCAACAAGCGGCAATAGATTGCCCACCACCCCCATATTGCTCTATGTCTACGCGGAGCCGGGTCTTACTATACAATATCCCTACGATATGGGCCAGAAGTCCTGAAGAAATATAGCCTGGAATCCAGCCAGGAGACTTGGTCCTTTTTCTTTCGTTTGCCATATCAAGACAGGCGGTGTATGAAGGCATAAAGAGATCGGAGCCGGAAAAAATTAATAATCTGCGAAACTTTTGTACTTTTTCTTCGTGTACGGGCAAAGTCTTTTCAAAGTTTGTTTTGATTTGGAATTTTCTGAAAATGTGACAAGCCGAGATTTAAGAAGGAAACGATTGCGAGAATGAGGAAAAGAATGTGTCCTATGAAATATTTGTAGACGCGTTGTGTTGTCTAATTTAAAGTATAAGTAATGGTCGAGCCCCCTGAGGGTTTCATTTTTGCAAGCATTACATAGTGCCTTGGAAAAGGAAAGCATTTAGAAGATTTATGACAAGAGAGTCCTCCCGTTTTTGTTTAACTATGAATTTTAAGAAGTTGTTGAGATTAGATGTATTATACTACTATTTGCCCTAACCTATCCCTTGTGGGGCATAGCGCGCCAACTATTCCCATGTGGTTTTTCGGCTTATATTGTTACGCTCCACACCACAGGGAGAAGACAACAGACAACAGAAACCTCCATGGCCACGACGTGGCCGGGACTCGAATCCGGGACCGACCGGTGGCGTGAACATCAGACTGACGCCTCAACTTAGTGAGATATTGGCCTCCCCTTATAGATGTATTCTGATGTCCAGTAAATTAAATATACTGACGGAACAAAGCGTAGTTGTGACGGTTCCACGGCTGAAAGAATTTGCCAATAATCGTCAAACTGATCACTTTTTAGCTCAATAAAGCTTAAATTATTGGCTGGTGTTAGAGTTGATACATTGCCGGCCTTAACAATTTTATCGCCCTGTTCCACTTTTAAGGAATTGTTTGCGTGATCTGTGCTCACTATTGAGGACGCATATCGAAGCATGGTCAATCAGACCAACCGTGATATCTAATTGTAAGTGTCAAAATCTCCTCAGTAATGACGTGAGATGATGCGTGCTTGATACTAGCTCAACTATCGGTAGTTTGGGGTTGTAAAAGGTTAAACTGCTTCGTCATCACTACAAAAAAAAAAAAAAAATTTGGCGCGTCTGCGCGAATGCCGTAGGTAAACGGGTAGTCCCCGACCAGGATATGAAAGAAACTAAAGACTGACGAAATTTCCCTAACCGCCCCTGCCACTAGCACGGGAGCCCCCTGATGGCGATGAGACTCCCCGCTCCCTAATCGATCTTGAGTTGAGCCGCGCCGACGGAAAGTTAGGGAAATTTCGTCGGCCTTGAAATAAATAAAATAAAATAAATAACTGGCGCAACAGTCCAAATTGAGCCATGGCCTCGAGTTAGCATCATCTCATTTTCTAGATCGTGACGGTATGTCTTGTGCAGAGGTGTGTGATCAGCAACACGCTCTACCGAGTTATTTACCCCATAAATGGGTACTTATTTAACAGCTGAGTGGACTCATAGTCCGACACGTAAATCCCTTTTTTCAGCGAAAACTACTGCACTCAGTAGGAATCGAACCGGGGCCCAGTGCGTAGAAGGCGAACGTGCTAACCGTTGCGACATCCGGACTACGTCGGCCTTTAGTTTGTTTTATATCCTGGTTGGGGACTTCCCGTTTACCTTCGGCTTCGGGCAGACGCATGAAATTCTCTTTTTGTAGTGATTGCGAGGCAGTTTGCCCTTCTACAACCCGTCCACACAACCTATTGCTGAGTTAGTATCGAGCACGCGTCATCTCAGGTCATTCATCATCATCGTGGCGCGACAGCCCAGGCCTTGGCCGCCTGGATCATTGTCCTCCAATTATCTCGGTCATGTGACCGCGTCCTCCAATTTTGGGAGCCCAGCAGCTGCGCGTCGTCCACACCTACTGAGCTTTCCCAACGAGACATCGGTCGTCCTCGCAGTCTCGCTCCGTCGACTCGTTCTGCATTCATTACTCTCTTAGGCATGCGATCATCGTCCATTCTTTGTACATGCCCTACCCATTGAAGTCGTTGTAGTTTGACGATTTTCGAGACTTGCAGCTCATCGTACATTTCATACAACTTTGGCACTAAGGTTTCACGGCTGGTCTGAACGACCATGCCTCGAACATCGTCCTCAATTCTGAGCGCAGCTCTCGCAAACAATCCGTTACACACTAACGCTCATAAAATATTTTATTAAGTTGCTGTTGTATGCTTTGTTGACCTTTCGATAGCATAAAGATTTCGAATAGTGCAGTTGCTAGCATGCACGCTTCTATCCGAGCCATCTTTACTGACGAGTTTGGAGCACAGTCGGAGTTCTAATAATACCAAGAGGCAGTTTTTATTAACACGTATTCTCTAGATGCAGCATTGTAGATTGGCGACCGAGACTTGACGACTACCGAGCGTGTTGAAAGTGTATGTTAGCTTAAAAATGTCTGCATTTTTCTAAACTTTCCCTTGCATCACTCTTTTAAATTTATGGAAAAGCACCACCAAACCCTCACGTTTTTGTTGTTGTTATCAAAAGGCTAGACTTTTCGAGAAAACATTGAATTAACCAGTTCTTCTGTTCTTAAAACTAAAAATAATAAAGAAATTGGAGTCCTAAAAACCGATTTTAAGCTCAAACTCATTTAAAATTAAATCGCAAAAAAACTGAACTAGAAGTAGTCATTAGTCATCCATCACACATAATTGTTGTTCAAAAAGCCCGAAATTTTTGGCACCCAACGTGACGCAGTATGATTTTATCTAGTCAACGTCAAATAGTCCAATCGATTAGGGGCGCATTACCGTTAAATTCAACACCTTAAACGTGTGGATCCGACTATACATCATAAGGTGCCAGTTTGCTTAAATCCCTAAAGTAAGGTCCAAAAAGGTTAAATGAGTCATATTCATTTTCTAGTGGTGCCACCTATTGAAAAATCCCGGGACTTTTCAGCTCATGTAGTAAGAACTAAATAATCATTTTGGACATTATTTTTTCACTGCTGCTCAGCAGTATATCGAGGGGGTGGGGCAATGGCAGCGAGAGTACCACCCTAGTGACTCCATAAACTATCATTTGGACACTAATTTCGATCAATAAAATACAAATACACCCCCGCCCCCACAATCAAATACAAACGGCAATGACACGCTTCCTTCTTTAGATTTCAACTATAACTCTAAATAGTTTTTTCTTTTAATTTGTTTCATGAGTTTAATTTTTTTAGTAATAATTTTATTTTGTTATAAATATTTTCATTTTCATTATAATTGTTTAATCTTTTTTGTTTTATTATTTAGTTTCTTGACCCGTTCGAGCAACCTAGTTTTCCGGTAAGTTTCAAACCATCTTGCACAAATCTTTTGGATATCTGTTTTTTTTATGCAAAGTAGTTACATGATAATCGTCAGATGGCAAATCAATTCATTATTTTTGTTAAATTTTTTTCCACATTATTTCTTCCATTCTATATAAGGTTCAATACATAATTGATAGACGCAAGGTCATGGTAAGTTTTATTTCTTTTTTGTATTGCCATGTATTTGTAACATTTAACTTTGGTGATGTTTGTAATAGGCATGTGCTACGGACATTGGAAGTGTCCATGGGAGCAGACTAATGTGTGCCTAAATAATCATGAAAATCCGGCGGCGCCATCAAGCTAGTACACGCAAAAAAGAAAGCGAGCGCTAGATAGACTGAGGACGGTGCGTGTCAAACCATGAAGACATTATGGCCCATAGCGGACTCCGGCCATTCTGCTGCAGTGTTATCATTGAACAGGAAGCACATTGGTGTGGTGGTTCATGTTATCACTGGGCACTGTCCTATTGGGGAGCACGCCAGAAGACTTCGCCTACCCTACAATGACTTCTGTATAAGTTGCGAGGATGCTGACGAGGAGAAGAGTACCCTCCATTTTCTATGCACCTGTTCTGCATTGGCTGCGAGGAGGCGGGTCTTTCTGAGAGACTTTCTTCCTTCATTTGGAAGAGCTAAGGAGCATGAGCCCGCTCAGGCTTTATCGGTTCATTGATAGCTCTGGCTGGTTCAATGAATAGTAATTTCACTGAGATAGGCTTTTATCCTAGGTATCACAACGGACCCTTTGGTGGCCTATGTGTGCTGCGTCATCCGCGGCACCCCTTTAACCTAACCTAACCTAAGATCTTGCAATCTTCGTAAATTTCAAAAGTAGCTTTGACTACTTATTTTGGGATGTCGCTATAGAGATTACTGAGAAGTGCAGAATATCCAGCAAGAGCTATCATATTTTAAGACCTCACATAGACGGAACGATCCATAGCCCGATCGATCTGCCGATGTCTTGTATGCGCCTATCATGGGCGATTTTTTTAACAGTTCCATATAAGTTTTGATCAGCAGATACTTTGTGGCGACCCATCGGCCGATTGATCGGGCGAAGGATCCTTCCGTCTATGTGGGATGTAAGAACAGGATAAAGTTCATTTTCACGGATTACGCAAATGATTCTCCCCAATATGTGTGTCATGTAATTGGCTTGTTTAGGGCGACCGGTAGCGCAGTGTGTTGAGGCATCAGTCTCATGTTTGACTACCGGCGTTTCGGGTTCGAATCCACGGGTTCGAATCCACGACAACGTTTGTGGCCATGGATGTGCAGGAGGTGCATGCTGGCAACTGCATTCTCTGAAACCAATTTATGTCGTCGAAACGTCAACAGGGCCACATGGAACAGTTGACGCGCTATGCCCCACAAGGGGTTAGGGCAATTAAGTAAGTAAGTAGTAACACATGGGCGAAATCGCTAACCATGTGGAAAATGAGAAGAAAAATCGAATTTTTAATATTAGAAATTGGTTTCGTACCAGCACAATCATATTCCTACAATAGGCGCGTTCTTTTGCAGCTATCCAGGTCAAGCGTAGTTAACCCAAGTTTTTGTGCAAAAAAAAAGGATGCATCTGACCCGTACGGGCTAAAAGCAGTATTTGCCATGAAATGGATTTTGTCTCAGATAAAGTTTGAATTTTAAGTGGTGGGATGATTCCAGTCTTTGAAAAATATTAAAAACAGACTTCATTCTATTACATCAAGAGCAAGCATTCAACCTATCAAATGCAACTGTGATAGAAGAAACTAACTGATTCCGAGTAGTTTCCTAATATTTCGACCAAAATCACTTTTCCAATTGGAAAAAATGTGGAATCCCATTAAATTTAATTGAGGTGAGTTAGGTGAAAGCACAGTGGAACATCTTCGAACGCACGAACTTCTTCTAGCAACCTGTTGATGAGCCCTAAATAAAAGCTTTACTTGTGTGCTATCGAGGTCAGGATTAGCCCCCGATAAATTATCAGGTTAAGCGTTAACCTATATGGGGTAGCATTGTTCTTGTATTGCGTGTTATTTCACTAACCTATACAGGTTAAGAATTCCAAAAGAACGCGCATAATGTAAAAGAAAAATTCTTAAGTCGTATGTACAATATTTTGGTGGAAGAGTGGGCTTTTTCCATCCGTTCATAGACTTCACTAACAGTCTCACTATTTTATAAAAACTCTATGCCCAGGAAATTTGAATTCCAACAATCTACAACAATATTTCCGTTTCCTTAACATTTTTCAGAAATGTCGATCACCGACCTCAAGATCCTCCATCGGATGCCGTCGACACCTTTTGAACCTGGATGAAGGCGAACTTTTCATGGAGCTCATTCGTGATGTGGCCAATGAATTGGACATCGACATCCTGTGTCATAAGATTTTAGTTAATGTCGGTCTGCTCACGCATGCCGATCGAGGCTCATTGTTTTTGGCTAAAGGACCGCCCAATAATCGATATCTGATAGCAAAGCTTTTTGATGTCACCCAAGATACAGGTAAGGTAAAGATAGACGTATAACAAATGCCGCGTACAGAATGGATGAACGATACCGACCAAACGCCTTCTAAAGTGTTGAGATGCATTCGTTCGTCCAATGTGAACTATGTACAATATAAACCTAAATTTTGTTCAAAAGCGGGAAATTTTCTGAAAATGTTGATTCTTTTAGCGCTGGACGATGCTGTAAAAAAGGCGAAAACTCGTGAGCTAGTCATACCATTCGGTGTCGGCATAGCTGGCACTGTAGCACAAACCAAAGAAATAATTAATATTAAGGAAGCTTATAAGGATGCACGTTTCAATTCGGAGATAGATTTAAAAACAGGCTATAAAACTCATGCAATATTATCAATGCCTATTTGCAATTATGAAGGTGATGTTATAGGAGTAGCACAAATTATAAACAAGACGAATGGTAAGTACCTTACTTAGGGCCGATTTCTCAATGTCTAGTAAAGTGACAAACGCTAAACGCCACCTATCCTCCAGTTAAAAATTTATTGGACGATAATTTCAAACAGCTGATACGAGCTGCTAACATTCTAACAGCTAGAACTCTTTACGTTCGCAAATTCAAACGAGACAATTAAACTGATCATAAAGAACAGAGTTCTGGAAATTCATTCGTTGGAAGAGGATTTGAAATCAACTCAGCCGCAAATTAATGCTGAGAGACGGTACAGGCGTAGAACAGAATTGAACAGGTGGCAGAATTACGCCCAGAAAATCAGCTGATTTTTCTACTGCATTATCATATTTTTAACGTTAAGGTTTATTTTAGTCTTCCAAATAGCTAACTGGCAGTTTAACCAGACACTGTGAAAACGGCCCTTGGACAGTTAGGATTACAACATATCCTAAAAATAATAATTCCTCACGTTTCATAGGTTCTGGCGCCTTCACCGATCACGATGTCGAAATATTTCATCGATATTTAACATTTTGCGGTATCGGAATTCAAAATGCCCAACTATTTGAAATGTCCGTGCAGGAGTATCGTCGCAACCAGATACTTTTGAATCTGGCCCGTAGCATATTCGAGGAACAGAACAATCTCGAGTGTTTGGTGACGAAAATCATGACGGAGGCTCGGGAGTTGTTGAAGTGTGAACGTTGTGCTGTATTTCTGGTGGATTTGGATTGTTGTGAAGCGGTAAGTAAGGTGTACATTTATAAAAAGGATCCATTTCATTTCTCGATCATTATTGATTTTTGTCCTAGTTGGATGTTATGTATAGGGAATATGCAAAGGTAACAACAACAAAGTCAGTTTGAAAAAAGTGTGAACTATTTAAATTAGAGATAGTAGCACTGTCACTCCCTTCGAGGAAGAAATTGGCTATTGATCATTGCACTGACATCTTTGAAACGTTGATCTGCATAGTTTGCACTTCATCAATGTGGCGCACCTTTAATGGCTCAGAGATTGTCAAAAAAAAAATTCATTCACTTTGAAGGTGGATATCCTCATTGGGGGAAAACACCCAAGAAGTGCAGGCGAAATTTACACAATTTTTTTTTTATTCAGGAGTTCATTTGGGCTAGAGAATTGTTTTAGCAATGAATTTCCAACAAAGCCGCAATGGCTGGAAGTTCAAATGAAGCACGCTTTTTACTAAAAGTCTTTGGACTTAATATATCTGTAGTAAGCAATCCTTTTCCTTTTTCACAGAGTCACTTGGAGAAAATCATTGAAAAGCCTAGTCGAGGCTCAATTTTGACCCGGCGACAAAGTCATAATGTCAATGTAGAGGAAATTTTAGAGCAACAGGTAAGTCTATGACCTAACCGTGTCTTAAAGGGTTGTTGTCTATCCAGTTTTCCCATTTCAGCGCTCCAAGCTTCGTTTCACGGTGCTTTTTGAACTGGGCACGGAAAATCAATCGGCGAACATAACACGACCTTCTGTCAATGATCTGAATAGCTCAACTCTTGCTCAAATCGCACAATGTGTGGCATCGACAGGCCAGACATTGAACATAGCCGACGTTAAGGAATGGGTTGACAAACACTCTAATGTCAGTTCGGACGGAGAGATTGATGCCACGAAAGCGATATTGTGTATGCCGATCGTGAATGCTCAGAAACATGTTGTCGGCGTGGCACAGTTGATAAATAAGGTAAAATGTGATTACAGATAATAATAACAAAGTTCACAAGCTATATTATGCTCAGAGCGACGATTGCGATAATCATTCAACTATTATCGCTGATCGATCATCGCTTAGATCAATTTGTTTGTATTTTATATGGAGCTGTGTTCCTCCAAGCGATTGCGACGAGAGTTGAACAATAAGCTTAAAGCTCAGCGATCATCGCAATAATCGCTCCGAAACACACGATAACAGTTGCGTTCACAACACGTTGGCTTATTCTAACAGCGCGAACGCAGTTAGGCCTTCGCGATAGTTGGCTCTATCTCGGCGAGAATGTAAAACTAGCGCATGATTATGATTTTGTAATTTTCACTCAGATCAACTGATATAGAAACAATATTTATTATACAGGAAACTGGTCTACCCTTCACTGATTCCGATGTATCAATTTTCGAAGCGTTTGCCATATTTTGCGGATTGGGAATACACAATACACAAATGTATGAGAACGCTTGTAAATTGATGGCAAAACAAAAAGTTGCGCTGGAATGTTTGTCATATCACGCGACAGCTAGTCGGGATCAAACGTTGAAATTGGTCCAAGATACGATACAGCCGGCGGAATCGTATAATTTGTATAGTTTTAAGTTTATCGGTAAGTAGAGATATCGTAATCTACAATAGTTTGACTTTGTTTTTAACTATAAACATTAAACGTATCTTTGTATTCATATCTAGATTTCGATTTGTCCGAGGAAGACACATGCAGAGCAACCGTACGGATGTTCTTGCAGTGTAATCTAGTTCAGCAGTTTCATATACCATATGACGTAAGTATTGATTTTTTTACGGACTCAAATTAATGTCCGGTTCACATTATTCCAGTCCAGTAATCCAGTCCAGCAATCCAGTCCGGTGCTGGACTGGATCATATCGTCTACATGATTCCAGTACAGTAGTCCGGCGAGTGTGTTTTTGATTCGGTAACTATAGTGACAATGATTTCTAGGCGAGCTGGAATGAAAAAGTAGACCGACAATCCAGTCATAATGCACAGTTTACATACGTATGATACTCACGCCCCGCACCACAGGGGGAAGACAATAAAAACATGCATGGCTATGAACGTGGTGGACGGGACTTGAACCCGTAATGACCGTAGTCAGACATGAAACTGACGCCTCTACGCACTGAGCTACCGGTTAACTTTAAGTTTACTGCTAGTGTCACGGAAATTTGATAAAAACTCAATTTATGCAGTACTATTATTAAAAATTGTTCGCAGCAATTACTCGTGCAGTAGGGGCAGAACTGTATATGTATGAAAGATGCAATAGAGTAGAGTTGGATTTTATTAGTGTTGGCAGGACTGGGTATGTTAAGAAATGCTGGGGACTGGTTTGATAGTGGTTTGGTTTAAAATAAACTTAATAGCTTAAATACAAAAATTCTGCATTGCACATCCCCAAATGGCAGACGCCACCGTGTTCAATCATCATCGCGCCTAGCAAAGCGCATCCACACGATCATCATAAAACTGGAATCGCTTTTACGATTGTCGCTTGCGATCGACGCACAACAGCGTCCAGGAATACAGACCTTAAAGCACCCGAACGATTCAGTATCAGCAGTTCGAACTAGGAAGCGGTAAACTTGGCTTGCAGCCGTAATACATTATCGGTTTTACTCGCGACGCGGGCTAAAATTTCAATCGGAAATAATGAGCCGCGAGCTAGTATATATACATATATGTATATAGTATATAAAAGCGCGGCATTGAGGTGACATAGTAGCGAGATTTACCGTTGATAAAACAAAACCGCGGTGTTACTCGCAAATGTATCACTACCTTAAGAGAGGCCATTTGTCAACAGGGCTACTCCCACAAAAAACATACGTGTGTTTTTGTTCATACGTAAAGTGGCGGATCTAGAAATCGAGTTCGGAGGGGGCCCGACTTTCCAGCTTTCCTGCCACAGCAGCTCAGGCTTGTTTTACCATTTAGCCATCCAGAGTTGGTTTTGCTAGTCGTTAGTTTTGGAAGTAGAGATACATACTCGTAAGTGTATACCTATAGTTGTTTCGACGAAGTTGTGAATTATATTTCATACCCGGTTCGAAAGATTTAATTATATCTTAGGTGCCTGTGAAAATTACGATATCTCTACCTCATATCACTTGACACCCGAGCCAGGTAAGAGCTTCCGTAATCGCCGTAGCCTTGGTTTGTTCATTGCAGTATTTAGACAGATGTATTAAATTAGTCTGGCATTACACTTTGCATTTTTCTGCAGGAAGAGCAATCCCGCAAAAAACGCATTGTCGTCCAAGAAGAGGAACGTGTACATTTAAATGGAATGCTTTACACTTATGCGTAACGACAATGCTGCAGTTTGCAGGAATCGTTTTGCAGCAGCAAGTCCAACGACAGCGGGAAGACTTCTCCTGCAAAAAAAAACGCAATGAGAAGATGAACACACGGTGGTATATGAAACGCATTTCACCTTCCGTCTTTTGGTTCAACGACAAACTAGAAACTCATGCACACAGTGACGAACAGGGATATATTTATTTCTGTCACAAGCTTCTCCCGCAGAAAAACGCAATGTGTAATGCCAGGCTTAGGTGGTAAGAACCTAGAACCCTCGCGGGGGGAATTGTAGGTCTTAAAACGGAAATTTCTTGAGTTTTGCGAGAATTCTCTCTAATCCAATAGAGAGAATTCTCCTAATTTTTGCGTAACAGGAATGTTCCCCCACCAGCAATGGCCTTGATAAGACTGTTTAAATCTTTGTCTCTCTATATTACGTTTTATCCCTGTGTCGACCGATATTTGTCCGCCCTTGAGTGGTCATCTTATGGTGGTTACACTGCAACTTGTTACCATCGTGAAAAGGAGATTGAAAAGTATTTTTGCCGAGTCATAATTTCAGTATTACAGTCAAGGTACAATGGCACTGAGTAGGACTTCATATTGGACCAAGAGCCATAACCTCTGCTTTATGTCGCCTTAAAAGTGAGTAAATTTACCAAATTCTGATCGCTCCTACGACAGCCGGTTCTACGCACTGGAGCGACCCGGTCATCAGCAACGGCCAAGGTCTGCCAAACGTCAGTAGGCGCTGCCACAACAACAACAACTAAATCCTGGTAATATACTGTTGCTATTGGTGACTTCCTTCCGGGTACTTCTCCAAATGTTGGGCTTCCTTAGGAGTTTGAGTTGGAGGAGATGTCAGCCACTTTGAGTCTACAAGACTGATTGTACGTGGGGAAGGTTCATGTTCATTGTGCGAGGTTAAAGCCATCGTTTTCGTTTGTTTTTTTTTTTCGGTGAAGTCGTTTTTTTAGTGCAAATATCGGACCACTTTAGGTGTCATCGGCGAAGAAGGTGTAATACGAGTACATACAATATTTATACGTCTTTCTCTTCCTTTTTTTCTTTTCAGGTACTTTGTCGATGGGTACTGAGCGTGCGTAAAAATTATCGGCCTGTAAAATATCATAATTGGCGACATGGTTTCAATGTAACACAAACAATGTTTGCTATGCTTAAGACTGGAAAATTGGAACGTTTTATGAGTGATTTAGAAATTTTTGGCCTTTTAGTGGCATGTTTGTGTCACGATTTGGATCATCGAGGGACAAACAATGCATTTCAGACGAAAACGGAAAGCCCCTTGGCGATTTTGTATTCGACCAGTACAATGGAACATCATCATTTCGATCAGTGTGTAATGATACTGAATTCGGAAGGGAATAATATTTTTCAGGTAAATTGAAAAAATAAAATAAAAATATAACTGGATTCAAACCAGTGAACAGAAGGCGAATGTGCTAACTGAGCGTCACCCAGAATGAGATAAGATTGGGATTGTTAGTGTTAGGAGATATTATTATATATTTATTTTATATTCTTCGAAACAACCTCGGACTTAAAAAAATGGCATTTACATTATTTTTAGCATTAAGAATTTTATTTAAATTAAGTACATAGCTATGTACTTTGGTCTTTATATAATATGAATAAATACAATGAAACATAAAGTACGAGTAGAATCCTTTCAAGTCACTTATTCGAATATTTTACGCGAATCATATTTCAGGCTCTTTCACCAGATGACTATCGTCGTGTCATGAAAATCGTGGAAACGGCGATCCTTTCAACTGACTTAGCAATGTACTTTAAGAAACGCAATAGTTTCTTGGATCTGGTTGAGAACGGAGAGTTCGATTGGCAGAGTGAAGAGAAGAAGGAATGTAAGTCGCGTTAGACTCCTTATTATAGACCGAATTATTTTTTTTATCAACCCTATTTGTAGTACTCTGCGGTATGATGATGACAGCCTGTGATGTTAGTGCTATTGCCAAACCTTGGGAGGTGCAGCATCGAATTGCCAAATTGGTTGCCGATGAATTTTTCGACCAAGGTGATTTGGAGAAATTGCAGCTTAATACTCAGCCAATTGCCATGATGGATAGGTAAGTAGGCGAATGCTTGTGATATAGTTGCATTTTCGTACAAATATCCGTTTGTGCGGTCTAATAGAATATCTCCTATGGTGAGTTTTTCTGTAACTTGCAACACTGGCGCATACATTATGCTATGTTATGCTACAATACACCAATGCAGCGAGATATACTAAAGCACACTGCGCATCTCTCTCTGGATCCTGTCAACCACTTGTGGGGCATAGGACATTAACCACGTCGACTTTCCACCTCGTCCTGTTCGCCGCCATCGCCTTCAGCTGTCTCCACCATTTGCCTAATGACTTACCCCCGACCTCAACTGATCTTTTCCAGGTGTTTCTAGGTCGTCTAACGCGGCGACTTGTATCGGTTCCCTGTGGGTTCCAGTCGAGGGTCTGTTTAGCAATGTTTTCCGGCCCTTTTCGAAGTGTGTGACCTATCCATTGCCACTTTGGCATTTCTATGGAGGTGTCTATCCTGTCGTGGCCAGTAATAAACAGGAGGTCGTCGTTAGAAATGACCTCCGCCCGGTGTATGTGTAGAATGCACCGTAGACACTGGTTCACGGAAGTTTGCAATTTAGTTGTTATCGGCCTGGTCACCTTCCAAGTTGAACAGCCATAAAGAAGCACCGATTTTACATTGGTTTCGAAGATCCTGAGTTTGGTACTTCTGGAGATGTTGTTGTTTTGCCAGAAAGGAGTCAAACTGAAAAAAGCTGCCCGAGCCTTATTGATGCAATGTATTACAGAGGTGAGACATAAGAACTGAGTCACTGACTGTGTTAAAAGCTTTTGACAGATCACCAGAATCTGTGACACGGACGAGATTGTTTTAAGCCTCTATGGATCTGTGATATTCAAGCACCCAGGGCTGTCGTTATGCTGTGCATACTCCTGAAGCCATGTTGATGATTGGCTAAACGAAAATGGATCTTCAGTAATGGTAGGAGTAGCGCTTCAAGCGTCTTGGCAACAGGTGACAGCAGTAATATGGGCGATATGATTCACCTAAATATGCCTTTTCCCTGATTTTATCTTCCATATTTCAGAACCACTAACAACAATAATGATATGTTGAGGGTGGTCTTTAGGTACTCAATGGTTGGCAAAGCAAACTTCTTGAGCATGGTCATCGAGATGCGTGTGGTCCGGATGCTTTGAAATTGTTCACTTTTCTGATGGCTGCAATAACTTCATCTGGAGTAAGTTGAGGCGATTGATGTTCTGTAGGTTGAAAGTTGGATGGCCGGTCGAGTCTGATGATGATCGGAAGATGATCAGATGACAGTGTGAGAACGGGGGCCCGTGTGCATCGTTGATGAGACTGGCACCAGCGATAGAGATGTCAGAAGAGCTAGAGCATGATCCCACAATACGAGTGGGAGTACCGTCATCCAAAAGACAAAATTCAGATGATTCAAAATTGTTCAGCTATTGTGATTCCTCTGGCGTCATTATCAAAGCTGGAGTGCCATAGCTCATGATGAGCGTTAAAATCACCAAGTACAAGGCGGTGTTGACCGGTGAGTAAAGCACTGAAGTTGACCCTGTAACCTGACGGACAGCTAGAAGCATGAGTAATGTGGACATTGAAAGTTACAATTATGATACGATGCCTGTCCATAACGCAGTTAATTTTGCAACCTTATGTTGCACCAGTGAGAGAACATTGAAGTTAGGGATTGTAGGTGCCTCAGTGAGATGGGCTGGGATGAATGGTGGTGTTGTTCATCGGAGTAACGTACGACTGGGTTGGAGTTCCTATGGCAGCTATACGACGTAGTGGTCTGATTCCTTTGGCTCCGACATATATACAGCGTACAATAACAATAAAAAAATAAAAATAAATAACTGGCGCAACAGTCCAATTTGAACCACGGCCTCGAGATGAGTTAGCATCATCTCATTTTCTAGATCGTGACGGTTTTTTTGTGCAGAGGTATGTGATCAGCAACACGCTCAACCGAGTTATTTACCCCATAATGGGTACTCATTTAACAGCTGAGTGGGCTCATAGTCCGACACGTAAATCCCCGGAATCGAACCGGGGCCCAGTGCGTTGAAGGCGAACGTGCTAACCGTTGCGCCATCCGTACTACTCCGTACTACCGTACTAAACAATAAGGCTCTGTGCAAAATTTCAGCTCGGTAGCTTTAAAACTGAGGGACTAGTTTACATAGAAACAGACAGACAGACGGACAGACGGGCAAAGCTTAATCGACTCGTCCCATCATACTCTCTCGCTAATACTGACCAAGAATATATGTTATATGATCGGAGATGCTTCTTTCTGTGCGATGCAAACTTCCTGACAAAGTTAATATACCCTATCACATCCGTGAAGGGTATAATGATGAAGTAGTCTCCTTCGCTGAGTGGTCGCTTAACAAGAGAAAGAGAAATCCATGGGGTTTCTACTTTCTAGACAGAAACAGGTAAGGGAGACCAAGGAGATTAGATTTACATGGCCAGAAGAAAGACTTAGGCCCGTTTTCTCAATGTCCAGTTAAAATTTAAACTCGATATAAAGTTTGTTGTTGCTGTTGTTTTCCCTGTAAAATTTGACAGATGGGTACGTTCAATGTCTGTTTAACTGGAGTTTAAATTTTAATCAGACATTGAGAAAACGGGCCTTAGACCTTCAATTTTTATGTATTTATTTCTTCTGAGTCCAGTTATGTATACTATTATAATTCATTTCAGAGAACGTAAGGACGAGCTACCCAAAATGCAAGTCGGCTTCATAGATGTCATCTGTATGCCCTTGTATCGAGTACTTTCTGATACGTTCCCCTGGATCGGTCCATTGTACGAGGGCACAATGGAGAATCGACAACATTGGCAAGACCTGGCCGAAAAAGTTGAAATGGGACTGACATGGATCGATCACGATACCATAGACAAACCAGTGGAAGAGTTCGCAGGTAAGTCAACTTTAGAGTATCTTCTTCTGTTCGAACCAAAATATATTCTTGCCTTCCGATCTTCTTCGACCTTCCAGAAGAAATAAAAGATATCGAATTCACCGTAACCACCCTGAATTGTCAACATACTGACAGTGCCGAGCATTCAACCCCGGAACAAAGACCCCGTTACAGTAGTTTTAAAAAATCTAGTGCCGCTGCCCTGACAAAAACGATGCGTTCGCGACTATCCAAGTCCATGTACAGTAACAGTTTAGATAGTAAAAAAGCCGCCGGCAAATTGTCGCAACAATCGTCACAAAATCTGTCACAATCACAACATAGTGCCCATACGCCCGATGATTGTACGAGCAGTCGCGATAATTGTGATGAAAAGAATTCGATTAATGTTAAATTAGAGAAAGTTAAGAAAAGATCAAAATTATGTTCGTTGCTTTGACTAGGCTTCTAAAACGGATGGATGAGGCCGAAACACGGAATGTCCCGAGAAGAAAAACAATACAATCTAAAGAATATTAATATTAGAATATTGTATAATTTTGTAGATATCTTTTTGAAAAAATATAAGATAAAAAAAATCGCACGATTTGATCAAGGATCAAAAGCCGTGCCTGGATTTTGGAGCCCGAAATAAAGGAGTTAAATCTTCTCGTTACGAGTGAGCCTTGATATATAAATACATATTTATTTTGTTGTTTATTTTTTGCAAAAAAAAATCGAGTGATATAACTCAACCCAACATGACACACCTAATACTTAAGGTTAGTGAAATAAATGAAAATATTAGTTTAATGTTTTAAGAAAATAATTCAAAAACATGATTTAGAGATTCATATAAAATGTATAATTAGTTTGTTGGCAATTAGGACAGCAAGATGCAACCTCTGCAATAAATGGCCCCTGAAAAAATCTGACAATTAAAATTGTACTTAGCTGTTGGAAAAATTTAATCTTAAATATTTTAACAAATGGATAAAAGAAATAATTACACAACTTTGATACAAAAGTCTCTTTGGTAAAAAAAAAATGAAAACAAAAAATAACTCAATACACATAAAAGAAAACAGAACTAAAATTAATCTAATGTTCGCACTGGCAAAAAACAGGTAATTTGGTGGCATGTTTAAAAATCATCTCATTTTCTAGATCGTGACGGTGTGTCTTCTGCAGAGGTGTGTGATCAGTAACACGCTCAACCGAGTTATTTACCCCATAAATGGGTACTCATTTACCAGCTGAGTGGGCTCCTAGTCCGACACGTAAATCCCCTTTCTTTTATCGAAAAACTACTGCAATCAGTAGGATTCCGCCTACAAAAAAAAAAAAAAAAAAAAAATACATACTATATATACTAAAAATCTTCACACTAAACGATAAACTATTGTTGACTGAATAAAGGTCTCGGGGTTTTTTTTCACTAGGAGCTAGCTCAGCAAAAATTTGGGACGATGTACTAACAAAATCGCAAAAATAAATAAAAAGAAACGGCAATTTTTCCACAAATTTAAGTCAATCCTAGTATATAATTGAAGACTCTTAGTAACAGTAACTAATAAGGCAGATGAAGAAAAAACAAATTGCTGTCACATTTAAATATTTTTAATTTTAATTTTTCATTTTTTTTTTATTCATGGACATGAGCCAAAATTACGATGTTCTGTGCTAAGTGCGAATTTGTCACTCTCTCACTTCTAACCGAATCAAAGCCACGTGCTGCGCAATATGACATATTACATTGTTTGTAGAAAAAAACTATATTTGAAAAATAAATTAAACATACTTGAAACTCCAACACAGACACTATCTACGAATTTTCTAGGAATCCTTCATTTCTCTCTATCTCTCTATCCGAAATATTCACCAAAACTATCAGAAGTCACGAAAATATTAAAAGCACTTGATAACAAAGCGAACAATTTTCTTCAAACTACGAAAACAATTAAAAAAGAACAACATAAAATAAAAAAAGATACAGATACAGAAATAATATTACGTTCACACTATCCCCAGATTACTTCATCTGCATCGTAATCTGGGTGTGGTGAGTTCAAAATTGTATGTATTTGACAGTCGCAGATTATCTCAGCTGGCGCAGATGAAGTAATCTGGGGATAGTGTAAACGTAATATTAAACTTGAAAAAAAAAGTCAAAATCAAATAAGGCTGCTCGCATATTGCGTCGCGTTAGTGTGTTATCTGTCAACGGGTAGCGACCTTGTTTTTTTTTTCAAAATAGAATCAAGCAAGAGGCTTTATTGAGCTAAGCCTAAGACATAACTCTGCCAGTTTAATAAATTTTCGGCAGTTATCGTATGACCAATTGTGTAGGTTAGGGTAGGTTAAGTCTAAGTGTAGGGGCTGCCATGCTGTATGACGGCACACTTAAACTGTGGTATCACCAATGGCGATATAACGATTCAGCCTAATGGCAGTCATATTCCTAAGGTCATCCAGATCATAGAAGATCCGAGAGCCCAGAAATTTCTTTCTACTGCTAGTCAAGGCCGGACAATGGCAGAGAAGGTGGAGAACGCTCTCCTCCTCATCCACAGCTCCTACGGAGTCGTGATGAGAAATGCGGAGCCTCCAGGTGAGCTCCCTGATTAAGCAATGCCCCGTGATAACCCTTACTATCCTGCCGATGTGATTTTTCTGTTCAGCGAAAACAGCGTGCCCGAGCGATCAGGATCGAAACTCAGTTAAATCATCCTCGTTGTTTAACATGTGTTGCCGCTGAGCCATTTTCTATTAGCCCTGTTCACAGCAGCACTCTAATTACCACTTTGTACATGGTAAATGTCATTTCGATATCCTCGCGTGTTTTGTTACCCGCCCCAGTTGTACCCTCCAGAGCCAAGTCATCCGCTTTGCAGTTATGAATAAAATCACTATGACTTAGGATCCAACAGAGGATGATATTAAAGAAGCCACCCGCTCTGCGACAGGTGAGCGGCAGTTATCAATGGTTTTAGATTTCGCCAAGACGGATTCGAGTGAGCGACTCGCCGCTTGACTGTCTGTGTAAAGAATGATGCCCCTCACAGTATTGACATTAATGCCCAACCAAGACAGAACTTCAGAAACCGCCGAAACCTCCGCCTGCAGGACACTGCAATATTCGGGAAGAGGGAATGCAAGATCAATCCCCAGTAGCTCCGAGTGAATGCCAATCCGATGTCTTTCCCGGTCCTAGAGCCATCTGTATGTATTCGGTGTTCAAGGACATTTCCTCCGTCCATAGACTCCTCGACGGAGTCAGACAAGTGAAGTTACTACAAAAAGGATATTTTGGAGAAATGTAGTCTGTCTCCCAGGGGAGATTCAGGTTGTACAGTATAGTAGAGTAGAGTGAACTCAGCACGCGCCACTGTCCCGTCTCACGAAGACACAACGCTGTATTTGCCGCGAGTTGTTCGCCCAAAATATGCAACGGGATCCAGCCGAGTATCATATCTAGACCGGCTGACGGAGTGGTTTTAAAAGCCCCATTGCCGCCAACTCAGCTGACCTTTGTACTTAGCCCAACGGACCACAATAGGCCGCTACTCAGAGTGCTGTCCACCGCACACTGATACCGTTCAATAATATAGAGTGTACAACAACTGTGTATATCCAATATACCGGTTCATTCCATTAGAATGGATAGGGCAACTCTGCAGCACACCACTTACTGTACGAGTATCAGGAAACCTACCCGTGACTGCGATGTCGATATCGTCTGCTGAAGCAATGATTTTACACCCAATCTTCTCAAGATCTAAAAGCAGTCTGTCGACCACTAAATTCCAGAGAAGGCGAAAGAGTGTGCCTCTCTGGGGGGGGGGGGGGTTACCCTGCAAACACGCTCGCGCACAGATGATGTTCACAAGGTTGTTTGGACAAGTCTTGATCCCAAGAGCGTGTTAATAAGTGTGCAGAGAGACTCATCAAACTCCAGGCTCAAGGATGCTTCGTTAATTGCACAAGGTTTACTGTTATTGAAAGCGTCAGGTCCAGCCAATTTAAAAGGTTTGAAGCCCATATAATGATATCGCCCATATAATCTTCTTTCGAGAAAGGATGGATTCATTGTCACATGGCGTTAACCAGCAGGTGTAGGGCTCCTCAGATGAGGCAGTAATCGAGCTCCCGGTAAAGTGCATTTCTAGTAGACACTCTATAGTTTCTTTGCTCGAAGACGTCCAGGCCCCTTCTTACTTCTGTAGGAAGCTTGGTGTAGATATATTTGACGCCAGGATTTTACGAAATCGAGAGATCTCGCAGGACTCTTCAATCTGCTCACAAAAGTTTCTCCATGAGTTGCGTTTAGTTGAAACATCTCAGATGCTCATTATAAGAGTGCCAATCGGCATCTAGCCTGGAAGCCTTCGTTTTATTGAAACTCTTCCCACACGCAGTTCTGAGTTCGGCGATTCTAATGCTCAATCAGGCTGGTTTTTTCCAGCCTTGGTGCGCGCTATTATGATGCAGACACCGCCACATTCGCAGCATCTATCAGAGAATGACATGACCTGTATAAGACGGTCAATACAGGTCATGTCTACTCCTGGGAGGACTTGGGAGTGAAGCTAGACCCTCACCTCAACAAGGGCATCCTGATACAAAGAGCAATTAGTCCAATTAGTCCACCATTTGTTATATGTGAGGTGTTCTTATATACAGCTTAGATTAGATGAAATTAGGGCGGTGGGCTAAAGACCCACAAGCACTGCGATCATAGGGTCTATTGTGCTATGCCACGTTTACGTGTTTGCTACCCTAAGTAGCTCTTGATCGTGTTTTTGCCGCTTAACCTGCTCTACTCGACTCTGTACAAAAAAAAAAAAAAAAAAAACGCAGCTAATGTTAACGAAATATAACGGTTATTAAAGTTTTTCTCAAAAGGTATGAGTAAGCTTTCATAACGGATACTAAGTTTTGCTCGCTGACCTTAGGTACAGGAGATTTTGAATAAAACAATTCTTGAAGCGGCTGTCCCTATTTAAATCTCCCTTCCATTCAGCTTGGAAGACCGTAGGGTACATCCCCCGCACGAATAGATACTCTGAGTGCGGGAGCCATCAGTAAACCAATGGTTTTTTGAAGGCTCCAAACAAGAGAAGGCTCAGGGGCGGGTATATCGTAGGTCCCGCACTCAGAGTATATATTCGTATGGGGGATGTACCATACGGTCTTCCAAGCTAAATGGAAGGGAGATTTAAATCGGGACACCCGCTTCAAGAACACTGTTAGGCGGAAGGTTTGAGTGCCTCATGTATATACGGCTTACTATTGCCCAATCGTTTGTTTTGTCGCTTATTTTTTACGTAATTGTCTAATTGTTGTCACACATAACAATCAACCAAATTTGTAGATAACGATAATAGTTGAGAAAGCAAAGATTCAATCCGTTTGACAGAAAACATGCTAACGCGATATGCGGCCGCCCTAATAATTTGTTTAAGTAAGTGTATTAGATTGTAGAACATTTCTATATCACACACACACTTTGGATTAGATGTTACTATATTTAAAGAAAAGCAAAAAAAAGAAACACCTACACTAAAACACTAGCAAAGAAAAAGACATAAACAGCAAAATAATACTAAATGTCAAAAGATATTGTGATGACGATCCTATATTTGATGTTAAGGAGCAACAACTAAGCAAAATTTTGTGTCCATTTATCAGTAAAAAAAAAATAAACAAATTAGAAAAACAAAATGTGGTCAATCTGTGTTAATATAGTCAAGAGCTATAGTAAAAAAAATGGGGAAACCTTATAATGGCGAAAAAATAATCTGTTGAATAAAAAAAAATCAATTTTATAAAAAATTGTTAGTTGTTTTATTGCAAACGTTGTTGTGAAGTTTTGAATATTGTTTTCCTTTTAAGTGATCTGCGTTGTTACTGTTGTTGGGTGTAGGGCTTCATATCAGTCCAGAAATTAAATTCACTTATGAAAATGTTCGAACCGAAACAACTTGGGGGGGGGGGGGGGGGGGGGGCGGTAACCACATTAGAAGGTTCCAGAAATTCACCTTTTTTTATTGCATAAATTGTTAACTTACCAGTCCAAGAATACGCTGCCAAAATTACAAAGCGAAATTCGCATTCGTTTAGATTTTACGAGCATAGAACCGAGCGCGCGTCGGGTATAGCCTACAGGTTTGAGTGCACTCTAGGGGGTAGGGCGGAGCACTACCTCAAGTAGTCGCTTTATGCACTAACGTAGCCTTGTAGTGGAGCCCCATTTTTGCATCTTTGTTTCCAAATAACGGTATAGAAGGTACTAGAAGCATCAACAAAAGGGATTATTTCGGTTATACTCTGTTTTTCAAATGCGTTTTTGTCAAAATGACTTCTTTCACATTTGCGAGACTTTTAACTCAAAAAGTAATAAATCGATCATTATGAAAATTGAAAGTATAATTCTTTTTAAAATTACGAAGAATATGAACCAACATTTGGGATGATATCATATTTTCAAGGGTGTTTTTTTTTGCATAATTAGTGAAAAAAAAATGGTGAAAATTGAAATATTTTTTTCCAACACTTGCAAAATTTTTAGTTTCCATTATTTTCACCTGCACTGAGGTTCATATTCTTAGAAAATAAGTTAATGATGTAAAAATAAAACCCTTTTGATTTCGGATAAAAATTGGAATCGCTACACGTCCCGCAATTGGAGAACTCTAGTTACAGCCTTCAGTGCGTAATTTTGTTATTTTTGGCTTAAATTATTCAAAAAAGTTCACATAAGTTATTCGAAATATGAATGAAATGATGTCAAAAGTTGATTGAATTCTAATTAATGAGGTTTCCCTCCTTAATACCTGCGTTGGAGGTTATCTCACAAGATTGATTTTCTTGAATATTACAAAGATTTATCCGGGATAGCTTTATAAAATTAAGCTGTCTTGCCGAGATTGTAGATGTTTTTCAAATTATATCCTTCGCAAATCCTGGCTAGGTTTCTCAGGGCTGGTGCCCCTCCTCCAAACTTTCGTACAAACTAGAATGGTACATACATCGTTCGAATATTGTTTTAAAATTTCGAATTTGGGCTTCCTATTTTGTGATGAGAGTTACTTTTTAAACGCTACTTTTCAAGGGAGTTTATTTCATACTAATATCTATGATACTGGAGGCGGGCACTTGGACAAAGGCTTTTGTAAGAGTGACTTTTTAAGTGCCAACCGCTTGGACAAAAGTGGCCCTAGTAAAGTGTTCGTCGATAACAGCAGCGTGCTGACGATGCATCAGTACAAGGGTTGCCTTTTATATTTCGGGATTAGAGAACAAAAACAAATTTTAATCATTGAAAATCGCTTTATTGTTTTTCAAAATATTCCCCATGAAGATCTGTACACTTTTGCATGCGTTTGAACCAATTGTCAAAGTACTTTTGCCACTCTGATTGAGGTGTCTCCAAAACATGCATTCTGAACGCAGTAACCGCTTCTTCAGGTGTTGAAAAACGTTGACCTCTCAGTTTGTTTTTTACGTACGGGAATAAAAAGAAGTCAGTCGGTGCCAAGTCAGGACTATACGGCGGATGACCCATCAAATCTATGTTTTGAGTGCTCAAAAATGCAGTTGTTTGAGCTGATGTGTGAGAGCTCGCATTGTCGTGGTGAAGAGTGATCCGTCTTCGGCGGTTGGTTTTCCTGATTTCTTGGAAGACAACTGGCAAACAAATGGTTGTGTACCACTCAGAATTGACTGTTCTGCGTTGTTCTAGTGGTACGGTTGCGACATGTCCAGTTTTTCCGAAAAAGCAGGCGACCATTTGCTTGGAAGTGCTTCGTGCGCGAACAACTTTTGTTGGGTTTGGCTCATCTTGAAACGCCCATACAGTCGACTGCTGTTTACTTTTGGGCTCATACGCGTAAATCCACGATTCATCACCTGTCACGATGTCATAGACGTGTTTCGAAGCACCGCGATCGTATTTTTTGAGCATTTCTTTCGACCAATCGACACGAGCCTTTTTTTGAGCGATTGAGAAATTGTGTGGGATCCAACGCGAACAAATTTTTTTGACAGTCAAATGTTCATGCAATATTGAATGTATGCTGGTCCCACTAATGCCTAAGGTTGTCTCAATCTCACGATAGGTCACATGACGATCTTGCAATATCAGTTCGCGCACAGCATCAATGGTTTCCGGAACAACAACTGATTTTGGACGACCTTCACGAAATTCGTCTTGGAGTGAACTACGACCTCGATTGAATTCACCATACCATCGATAAACACTGGTCCTTGATGGAGCTTCATCGCCAAAAATTGAATTCAGTTCATCCATGCACTGTTGCTGGGTTAATCCACGTCGAAAATTGTAAAAAATAATCGCACGAAAATGTTCACGATTGAATTCCATTATTTGGCCGAGATTAATCTTTTAAGTTACTGTAAAAAACACAAATAGCGCTCGTATGTCAAAACGTTCTGAGTACGTATAACCTCAAAAATGCCAAACTTTACGATAGAGCTGTCAGTTGCCAGATTGCAACACTAGGGTTGTCCAATCCCGAAATATAAAAGGCAACCTACGTAAAACAAATCAAAGAGGCTTCCTGCCTCTGGTGGCCGAATAAATTTCCTTATTGCGGGCCGTCATACAACATACATTTTCAACTGCAATATACAGTGATTAAAAAAAAATAACTGGCGCAACAATCTAATTTTTAAACCAAGGCCTCGAGATGAGTTAGCATCATCTCATTTACTAGATCGTGACGGTGTGTTTTGTGATCCAATATTTTAGCGAGATCAAATACCGGTCAGTCAGTTATATGGAAACGGATCTTTGTCCGGGTGAATCGAATGCGGCTTTTATCTCCTTAGTGTCACCATACACTGTCGAACTCGAACACGAACCTAGTACAAGTGGACCGGTTTTCTTCACACCTATGTGAAGTGTATGTATGTGTCAGAGGACATTTGTACTAGGTTCGAGTTCGAGTTCGACAGTGTATGGTGACACTTAGCCCGGTTACCGATTGTCGAACACGAACTCCAACTTGGTACAAATGTAATCTGAATAGCTTAAGCCACACACATACACCTCATATAAATGTGCAGAAAACCGGTCCACTTGTACCATGTTCATGTGCGAGTTGGAGCTCGACAGTCTGTGGGCGCACTTAAAGAAACCAAGTTTAAGTTTCAAATAAAAGAAATTTTTTTCTGAAAGAGTGAATGTGGCATCAAAAGTTAACGCGCCGACTACTTTTATGAGCGAAATATCATCCAGTCGAAACCATCCTCATCTGATCATCAGTAGATGCTCTAAGGGCTCTTCACCCATGGTAGAACGGACTCGATTTTTAATCCACTTCAACATGGAAAAGGCCCGTTCTGCAAATACAGAAGACACACGAAGAGCGCTTATCGGTTTGTAGATTATGTAAACATTAGGAAAACCTGTTTCTTCTGAAGTCTTCTTCAAAGATTTGGTTAACGTCTACACTGTAAAGACCGTAAAGAGCTGATCGGTTGTAGAGTGACAAGGTCTGAAACCACCTTGATATTCGCCAATGATTCGTTCTGTGTACGGTTTTGTTCTATTTTTCAGAATTTTCGTCATTTCCGGTTACTCGATGATGAGGATAGCAAATATTTTTGAGCGTTTTTGAGACGGTCAACATTGGTCACGGATCCTGTCAGGAGTATGCTGACGTACGTTCACGTAATCTCCGAGAAACGTTTTACAACTGGTGTAAATTCCAATTGGTTACATTATGACGAAGATTACTCCCGAAAAATAACACAAGCGATATCCGTAATTAATTACGCCAATGTGGAACCGCTGATTGTTGGGCCAACTGGCGAATTCGTATAGAGACGCCGGTAGTCAAACATGAGATTGATGCCTCAACACACTGCGCTACCGGTCGCCCCAGCCGGGGTATAGGTGGGACAACTCCTTCGATTCGTCAGTGGCTCCGGTTGGTTCTAATATGCTTTTTCGGTCCTCCTAGGGTACGAGTATCAGAATGGAAATACGTTTCTGGTCTAAGTGTGTTTTTTCAGCAACCCAGTTACCTAACCTACATTCCAAAATAAGCGCTCACTACAAAATCCTCGGATTGTGGGTGCAGCCCTCTATATTCCGGTTTCATTTGTTGCCGGAATAAGCCCTGGATGTCCGATGCTTCATGGCAGCGGATTTTTGAAAGAAAAGAGCTGACAGTTCGGCAGCAGCATCAGACGACAATCGAAGCAGCATCGAACTCCTTTACCGTCAGAAAGCTCGGGAAGTTCAGCGTAGTGTGCGACGCGATAAAAGAGTTAATGCGAATTCTCTTTTAGCCTCAGCAGAAGAAGCCGCAAGAAGTAACAACTTAAACGCCGTAAACGGTGTCATCAAGGAGTTTATAGGAGATCGTAACTCCTGCCAACATCCGGTGAAGGATAGTGATGGAAAGTTACTTATCTTGGAGGAAGATCAAATGAGGCGGCGGAAAGAACACTTCACTGCGGTGTTGAACCCAGTGGCGTGGCGTGATAATTCAACTAGGGGAAGCAATTGGTATTAAAAATTTACTATTATTATGCTTTCCACAAATTTACTGCGTATTAATTGAACCCCTCTCGTTAGCTACTTTTAACATTTCTAATATAAAAGCACCCAGGAATCACGAACGGGGACGTGAGAGTAGGTATACTGTATTTTATCAGCATTTTAATTCCCATGCTACCAATATATAATAATTTACTTTTAAATAAATAATTGTAAAAATTATATGTTGGTAGACTTATCAAAAAAGCATAGCTGTAACTATAAGTATATAAATAAAGCATATTTGAATTATTAGAACTACTATAACAATAACAACAATAGCAAAAAAATTGCAAAATAAATATCCATACACTCATAAAGAAAGTAATCATGTTCAGCGAATCAAAATTTGAATAATAAAAACAATAACAATACAATAAAAATTAAAAATAATTCAACTATTTACTATTTAAAAAATCACAGTTAGTGAGTAAAATAAAATAATAATAATTGGGCAATAAATATATTACAAGTCAAAATAAATAATAAGATCCGTACATACTATTATTTGTAATTTAATTCTATTCGTCTTTCTTTTTTTTGCGAATTCATCTATAATATCTGTATAAAAACTTTGCTCACACAAACATGATTTAAGGAAAACCTTTTCAATTGACATTATTGCCAAGTCGCTAAGCCGTTGTTCGCCTGTACAATTTCTAAGATACGTTTTAATCCATTTTAAGCAAGAAAAACTGCGCTCTGCGGACGCACTGGTTACTGGTAATGTTAAAACTAAACATATTAATTTATAAAATTGTGTGAAGCTATCTTTTAATTTGTTATTAATGAAATAGTTAAAAATACCTTGAAAAGATTTTCCCTGCAAATCAGAATCAGAATAAAGCACAATGAGTTCAGTCTTTAATGAAATATGGTCAAATATATCAGCATAAGTTTTAGTTAAATTTAGTAAAAGATTGTCCGGAAATGTTTTCAAATATTGGTTAAATTTAGAAGAATCTAATAGGTTTAAAAATGTGAAACTTGCTAAGGATGAAAATCTTGAATTTATTTCTGCGGTAATATTATCTATAATTTCGACATAAATACGTGT
Source organism: Chloromyia formosa (assembly GCA_964017055.1). Taxonomy (NCBI): domain Eukaryota; kingdom Metazoa; phylum Arthropoda; class Insecta; order Diptera; family Stratiomyidae; genus Chloromyia; species Chloromyia formosa. The sequence continues at coordinate 27,969,687 of OZ024813.1, read as the reverse complement.
AAAGAATAGTTCAACATTTTCATTACTGTCAACAAGGCACCTGGCTTTTTTCCGGCGTTGTGGAGTTTCGCAAATAGATGTGGTTTGGGTCCAAATTTCCGTGAAACTATTTCTTAACGATTGAAGTTGATTTTCAAAATCTGTAATTTTTTGAATGCAGTACATTATATCAGTTTGTTTACTTTGAAATATATCGAAAAGTACGTCGGTTTGTGGAAAAATTTTAGAAAAAACATTGAGCAGGAAAACAAACTGAAAATCTGTAAGTAAAACAAGAAGTCCCCTTGCGCTATTAACGGTCTCGCCATCCCACTTTCCACTCTCATTTTCAATGATATATTCAAAGAGTTCTTTTAATTGATCTAAATTATCAAAAATGGTTAAAACTAATCGACCATTAAAAGTCCAACGTGTTGGAGCTAATTTTGGAAGCCTTTTTTTGAGGAATAAATCTAGTGCAACTGTTCTCTTTGTTGAATGATTAAAAAATGTTGAAAAACAAGTAATAGATTGAAAAAAAATTCGACATTCGCGTATTTTATCGCATGATTTAGATAAAACTAAATTTAACCGATGAGCGAAGCAATGAATATACATATATTGCGTTTTTATACACATCCTTTACACGTGTTTGTAATCCAGTTATTTTACCAGACATTACCGAAGCCCCGTCATAGCTTTGACAAATAAGTTTGTTACCGCAATTGAATTTTTGAACAACATCTAAAACATGGTCAAATAAACGCGACGCAGTCTGATCATCAGAAATATCTGTAAAAGTTATGAAAGTTTCTTTAACCTCACCGGAAGGAGTAATGTAACGAAAGGTTGTTGAGAGTTGAGAACGACATGAAACATCGGTTGTTTCATCTAATATTATTGCTATAAATTTAGTTTGCTGAATTTCATTATAAATCTGTTTTAATAAAATTTTAGAAATGCTACTAATGAGATCGTTTTGAATATAATTTGATATTCCGGAAAAAACAGTCGCTTGCTCCAAGTGAGCTCGCAAGTCCGGATTATATTTAGCTAAAAGATTTAAAAGTTCAACGTAATTTCCCCTATTGCAAGAATTCACATTTTCATTGTGACCACGAAATGCCTGTTCTTGACATCCTAAATGGCACACAACGTCAATTAGCATTTTTAGTATATCTCGATTTTTCGAAACTTTCTCATTGTGCAATATTATTGAAGATCTATGTTGGCTACTTAATAATTCTTCAATTCTAGGACCGGAACCGAACTTGGAAAGAAGAAGTACTGACTTTAAATGATCAACGCTTTTCGTACCATGCCTGTCCACAGCTTTATGTAAATTATTTAAGTCACAAAACCCGGTAGTTCGCCAAACATTTGAATCATTTGAAAATAACAAGCATGGCCAACAAAATAATTTTTGCTTGGTCTTACAACCGGTAATCCATTCCGTATCTTCATAAATCTTAGCAGTAAAATGCCTAGTACATCTTTTTGTTTTAGAAACAATTTCCAAAATCGGTTTCGGTCGACCCTTTTCGATAATGTCTTTTTTTTCTGCGAAAGATCGAGATCCAAAAGACAATCGAAAAAGATCATCAACAACACAATATTGATCCATGCTACTTTAAAAACAAATCAAAACACTATAAGCAATTATAAGCACCTAGACCGATTAAAAAACCCCTTCACCTTTTCACCAACAAAAAGCACACTAATCGCACTACACTAAAGCACTACACTAGAGCAAATGAGTTTTAGATTTAACGGCTCATTCAATTCCTTGTGACGTCAATGACTTGAGGCAGTATTACCATCTCCCACTTATTTTTTCTTGGAATTTTCCGTTAAATGGTTTTCGATTAGATATAAGTTATTGAAATATGCATAAATATCCCTATAATTGAGTTCGTCTCTTACTAATACTCGTATACACTAATAATTCTATGCGAAATCACTTCTTCTCGAATTTACCAATAATAATTTTTAACCATGAAGCCATTATATTTCAAATCGAAACTTTTTCCACAATTCAATTCCTATCCTACTCTGGTAACCCTTGTGAAACTCATATAGTACATCACATACGCATTGCAACACAGCAAATATTTTCAGTCCACAAGAAAATACGAACAAAGAGGAAATGGGAAGAAAAGTTCCCCAGCGTCCATGCGCCAGCAGCTCCGCTGCAGGCAAGAATTTCCTCTACTACATGTGAGGGGAACTTGGAAGCAAATTCCTGAGTGCTTCCAACCTACCGTGTACGTGAATTTTTTTTTATCGCGACACAGTAGGTTTACTGGGGAAAAAAATAAACGCTCATAGATGCAAATTTTGATATGCTTCCATGTGTCTTCTTCTTGGTGTGGTGTGGTGGTTTTCGCGGTGTTACCAATTCGGCTGTGTAAGATATTCGCGATTAGTTTCTTTGGAACTTTTATTTACATAGACTGTGCCGAAGAGTTTTTTTCGCGACTTTTTTGCGCGATTCAGAAAAAATTATTTAGAAAATTTTCCACCAATCGCCAAATATAAGGGAAGCAATGCTTCCCTTGCTTCCATGGACGCCACGCCACTGGTTGAACCGTGTAACATCTGGTGAAGTTCCCCTTCATATAGATAATTTAGCTAACTAATGTGCGTATACGGTCCACTGCCCCGACTAAAGAGGAAATAGTCACTGCAATTATTGCTCTAAAACGAGGAAAGGCCGCCGGACTTGACGATATCCCTGCCGAACTTTATCAAGCAGCGCCATGCATAACTGCCGATTTGCTACACCCATTTGTTGTTAAAGCGTGGAATACAGAAACCTTTCCCACTGAGTGGAAGGGTCGATCATCAAGCTTCCGAAGAAGGGTAGCCTCACAGACTGTAATAATTGGAGACGCATTTGTGTGCTTCCTGCCGTTGCCAAGATAATACCTGAAATCGTCCTGCAAAGACTAAAGGCCCACTTTGAAAGCACAATTGATGAAGAGCAGGCTGGCTTTCGATCCGGATTCTGCTGTGTCGATCGCATTAACACTTTGCGAATCATCATCGAGCAATGCGCTGAGTACGATTCTCCGCTTCACTTGTTTTTCATCGATTTCGAGAAGGCTTTCGATAGTGTGAACCGGGATTATATATGGGCGGCCTTGCGCTGGAGAGGCATTCCTGAGAAGCTTGTGGCTATTTAAGGCTACATATGACGGCGCGAAAAGTCGCGTTCTGCATAAAGCTAAGATGTCGGGGGACTTTTAGATTCGCAGTGGAGTTCGGCAGGAGTCCATCCTCTCACCGATCCTATTCCTCATAGTGACCGGCGATGTGTTGCATGTAGGCCCATCCGGACTAGACAGAGGAAGTCAATAGACTTTAACATAAAATATTATCTACAACATCTTGACTACGGTGACGACGATCATGGATCTGTCCGTAACGGCGTTAGATCTCGAGAGGGAGGCAAGCAAGGTTGGAGTAAAGAATAATACCAACAAAACAAAGGTTCTTAACCCGCCATTGCGAAAAAGAAATCCTACAACTATTGCCATCAATATTAATGGGCAGCCTGCGGAGAAATTGGACAACTTCGTCTGCTTGGGTAGCATTGTTGTCGAAAATGCTGGTACGAAGCAGGACATCGCCCGTTGTATCAACCAGGCTAAATGCGCATACGGCATGCTGTCCAAAATCTGGCAAAGCAGTTATCTCAGCATCAAGACCCAGCTCCCTGGTACTGTCTGTGCTTTTGTATAGGAGCGAGCAATACATGGAAAATTTCAAGTTTTCGTCAGCTCATGTCTTCGTCGAATTTTAAGAATTTTCTGGGCCGACACAATATCAAATAAAGAACTAAGTCGGCGTATGGGCCAGATGATACGCAGGCGAAAATGGCAGTGGATAGGTCACAAATTGCGGAAGAGTGATAACTGCATTGCTTTGCATGCCATGAAATGGAACCCCATTCCCAACCAAGGCTGACCAAGAGGGGTTCCGAAAATCACTTGGCGTCGATCTGTGGCAAAGGAGTGTAAGGCGCTGGGTAATCGTTTGTGGCGCGCCGGCTCACCTCCCAGGGGCGGGGACTTTAAGTATGTTTACCTCCTAACTACTCCTAACGAAGTCTTGAATTCAAAAATTATCGCATATTCCATGCACTCTACACCCCTCTTTTGAGCACTCATTGATTGGTCTACTATAGTATTAACGAAGTGATTTACTACTGAACCAATTGAATAATTTGTCAATTCTTTTTATGGTTACTATAACATCTCAAGGTGCGTTTAGATTTAGCGAAACTGTTGCGCGAGGAAACCCACCCGTGGCCAGTCTGACAGTTTTGGGTGAGGAACACGTTCACACTACGCGCAATTTTGCCTCGCGCTGTTTGTTTCGCGAGTGATTTCACTAAATCTAGACGCACCTTTAGAACATGTAGGTAGATAGATTGTAAAATGGGCGTTGAACCCCGTAGGGTTCAGAGAGGCCAGATGGCCCATTGTGCTATAGCACTGGGTCTGTTAACAGGCCTAAACCTGTCGATCAAGTTTGAACGAGCTAATAAATTTGCTTAGGAGTTTCGTAAAACATGTACCATATTCGGAAACCACAGTATCATCTGCGCCAGGTGCAGAAGAAATACACTTTTTATTTATAAATATATTTATTAATATTTGTTTTTCTTTTTTTTTTGTAATTTTGGCTTATTTTATGATTAACAAATGGAAGGGCGTTGCTATTGACAATGAAAATGTGACACGACTACTAACATTAATCTTAATCGGGCTTTGAAATGATGTAACCGCCAATAGACTTAATTTTTTTCTAAAACGAATCCCTTAAAAAGGATTTTTATGGATACATCATTTCCGGTCACAAAATAAGAAAACAGACATATCATTAAATAAAAATAAATTACAATAAAAAGGAAAAGAAAAATTTTAATACATTTTTTAGTTTTTTTAGTAGGCAAAAAATTCACACTGCTGCACAGCCAACTCCACATCTAAATGAATCCACTTTAAATTTAATATGCAAAATATGATGCGTACTCGTAAATGGAATTATGGAGTTGAAGCATAATTTCAAATTAGGAAGTGAAGAGGAAGAGTATTCAAATTGGTGACTAATCGAAGGAAATGTGTGAGATTGCTGAGATTTCATGCTCTTTTAATTACACATATTTGAAAGAGAATAACATGTACCAATCACCCGATAAATTGTACTCTCCGTTTCCATCTCGACTTTCACAAATTGTTATGGTGTGGTGAGATACACGCCGACTTCTGAAATTTTTTCTCGCATTGGGAAATAATGCATGTGTGTTGTACTATCATATTCGCGCGCTTTTGTAGATAGTTTTTCGTCGCGCCAGGTGTCGCGGGTTCATCTATAGAAAGATCAATAAATTGCACTCCTGGTTTGTTTAAGAAGCGCGCGCAAACGATTATCCAGCGCAACAATTGATACGATGATTCTATGCCGTACTAGCATTGTCAATTCTAATTAATTTAGAATTTCAAGTGCACACATTATTTCGCTATGGGAGCACGACCAAATAGTTGGCGTGTATGTGACCGCACTATTAAAATGATCCCTTGTAGATTAGTCACCCATTTCATTTGTACTGGAGGGATTAGTCGTTTGTCTGTGTTTTTTATGATTGTTTTGTTGTTTTTTTGTTCTTCGGTACGTACACTACGTTTCCTCCCATTTTGTGTCTATTCGGAATTGTCAACTTTTGGGTTTTTCTTTTAATGCTCTACTCTCTATTATGAACGTCTATCCTGGCTAAAACTAACTGTTTCTTCTTCATTTGATTTTCCATTTTTTTTTCAATGTTTCGTTTTTATGAAAATTAACACATAAAAAGTAAAAACAAATTTATGCAAATATAAAACAATTTGGCAATAATTATATATAGAATTTGTTGGTTTCTTCAATACACACATTCCGTATTTTTCATTACATGAAAAACTCTTCAGTGGAGTGGGAGAGTGGAAGTCACGTTCGTCCGGGTCGATCGAGAATTGAAATTTCTATAACGCGTAGACCGCGAAATGTTGGATCTGTGATTTGTAGTCCTTTCGGATTGTAAATGCGCTCGTTTTGCGATGCAATGAATTTGGAAATTTTCCGTAGAGTCTGTGAATGGAAAATTCGATTTTTTGATAATTAAAATGAATGTATGGTCGTAGTTAAACAAAAAAGTTAGTCTAGGCCATCAAAATTCGCTTTTCTTTTTAACGCGAAGTTGCTACAGTATAACGGTAACTTAATATAAGGTTTACACTTGCGGCCAAAATAACTAATTTAACCAGATTACTTGGTTTAAAACTGAGGGCGAAATTCAAAGTTGTTGTTGTTGTAGCGGCGCTTCGAGCTCAGTTGAAGATGTGTGTCAAAAATTCTGACTATCCATGTTAGTATCCTCTGTGTCCAGGTGGAAAAAAGCAGCTGCCTCGATGGGGTTCTCCCATAACGCAATAGGAGTTAAGCGCGTGGGGGCTGCTGGACAACTAAAGATGTGCTCAACGTCGTGTGGAGCGATGCCACATGCTGGGCAGGAGTTTTGGACTTCACTGTCGATGCGGGATAGGTATGAATTCAGATGCGAGCACAAACACTTCAACCAAGCGGAGTTGAGCTAACGTGGTTCTGGTTGCTCTTGGGAGCCGGGCTTCGTCTGGAGATATGGCAGGTGGTTGCGCATTCAATACCTTGTTCGGTTTCAGTTCCGCGATCGAAGAAAGCACTTCTTCACTGTGCAGCGTGGCGATGGCCGACTTATAGCTGGTGTTAACGAAGGGAACTCTTTTAAACCTTTGGCGGTCCCTCATGTTGCGTCTAACGTGACGCGGCGGTGGGGTTTTGTCCATCAGGTTTGAGTTGGGATGGTCATTCCGATAACAGCCAACTAGATACTGCTTGGTGAGAAGAGTGTTGTGGCTTTTTAATTTGGTCTCTTGATGCAGATGGTCCTGTACCGACATCAACAGGCAGCCTGTGACATTTAAAGAGCAGTGTTCAGCAAGTTTGTATGTTTCTCCATTGAGTGTCGCATAAATTGTCTGAACATATGGGAGGCGCATAATAGGCCACAGATCTCTCGATGGATTTGTATGTCGCGAGTAGGGTCTCCTAATCTTTCCCCCAGGAACTGCCAGTTAAAGCTTTGAGAACTTTGTTGCTGCTTCTCATCTTGTCACAAATGGTTGACGCATGAGCCGAGGAGGTGGCCATGCTGTCAAGGGTGACACCGAGAATTTTTGGGTGGTTAATTGTGGGAATAGTTTGACCATCTACCGCAATTTCCAGTTGTAGCCTCACTTCTTTGGTCCAGGTGGTAAAAAGAGGACAGCAGAAGGCTTTGGCGCTGACAGAGTAAGATGAAGAAGATGTTGAGCTCTTCAAGATATTCATTTATATACTCGCATATTTGGGTGATGTCATTGCCGGTTGCCAAAATCGAACAGTCATCGGCGTAATTGACGATTTCAAGTCCATCAGGTGGCGTCAGAAGTCCCGACATATATATTAAACAGAGTGGGAGATAGATTCCTCCTTGGGGGACACCCTGTTTAAATTTCCTTAGTTTAGATTTCCCATTTCTAAACTCCGTATAGGACTGTCTTCCGGCAAGGTAATTTGCGATCCACTTGATTATTCCCGACGGAAGAGATGTACCGCAGATGTCAGACAGGAGAAACAAGTGGCTGACAGTGTCGAATGCCTTTGACAGGTCCAAAGCCACTAGAATGGTCCATTGACATGGACGTACTTGGTTAAGGCCATTCATTGTGTATTCTTGAAATGATGGCATCCAAAGCCGTAGTTGTACTGTGCACTCTTCTAAAGCCATGTTGATGATCGGCTAATTGTATGTGGCTCGCAATTATAAGGTGGAGTAGCGCTTCAAGAGTCTTGGCCACAGGAGTGTAATGGGAAGGTATGATTCGCCTTGCGTTAGTTTCTTCCCCGGTTTTAGAATAGGGATCACCCTTCTCTTCTTCCAAAACTCAGGGATGATAGACGATGAGATGGAGAGGTTAATCGTGGTCGTCGTGGTAGTCAATTACTGGCGTATCAAGGTGTTTAAGCATGACCATCGAGATACTACCTACTACTACTTTACCTTAACCCCTAGTGGGGCATAGTGCGTCAACTACTCCTGCGCGCCATCGTATTCTGTTCTGGACAATGGGGCGCAACTCCCCAAAAGACTTACCCAGTGCCTAACACTCATTTGCGACAGATCGACGCCATGTGATTATAGGACCCCCTCTTGGTCGACCTTGGTTGGAAATGGGGTTCCATTTCATGGCATGTAAAGCAATGCAGTTATCACTCTTCCGCAATGTGTGATCTATCCACTGCCACTTTCGCCTGCGTATCAATCGTCGATTGGCATCTGACCCATACGCCGACTTAGCTCTTCATTTGATATTGTTTCGGGCCAGAAAATTCTTCTTTGGACAAAAATTGAAGTCCCTGGTCAACTGAACGGTTGCGAATGCTCCTGGTGATGATGCGCTTAAGTCTATCAGGTGGCAGATGTACGATAAACTGTTTATTGAAGCTGTTTGCGCATTTCTTAGAATCATTGGCCGTAGTGTTGCCGAAGTGGATTGCAACATGCTCTTTGTGCTTAGTTGGGTTTGTAAGGGCTCTAATCGTCGACCAGAGCTTATTAACGCCAGTTGTTAGATTGCAATTTTCAAGGTGAGAGTTCCATTTCCTTCTCCTGGGAATGGCTCTCTCTCAATTACCCTAACCCCTTGTGGGGCATAGCGCGTCAACTGTTCCATGGGGCCCAGTTGACGTTTCTCGGCATAAACTGGTTTCGGAGAATGCAGTTGCCAGCATGCACCTCCTGCACATCCATGGCCACGAACGTCGTCGTGGACGGGATTCGAACCCGAAAAGCCGGTAGTCAGACATGAGACTGATGCCTCAACACACTGCGCTACCGGTCGCCCGGGAATGGGAATGGATACTTGGTTATAAATATGAAGGTTTAATTCCTTGATGCGAGGATCATCTGGATTTGTGCTGCGTATTCGGTCTCGTTCGTCTGCCAATCTGGATGCTGAAGTAGGAAAATTTGGCCGAATCTTGGATATGCGACCAGCAGGAATAAACATTGTAGCCGCTACCTGGAGTATGCGTCTTACATTCCGTTCGGCCGCGCGCACATCAGCAGGAATTCTGTTGGTGATGCTGTTTACTGGAGTCATGGGAGACAGCTGGGAACTCGTTTGTGTACTAGTTGATGGTGATAAGCTTGTCGTTTGTGTTGATGTTGATAATTGTTGTCCTCTGTTTCTGCATAGACTCGCAAGTAAAGGAGGAGTTCCATTGCCTGTGATGATTCAGCCCAGAGCAGTTTCTCAGATGGTACGATTCGTCGCAGCATGTACATTTTACTGTTGTGGCATTAGGGTGCAACGGTTTATTGCAGACGCAGCAGATCCAGGTCGTAGGACCTGGATTGAGCTCAATTCCGGCGCGTTGGAGGAAAATTGAGAGCAGTTGCGCCGCCATGTGATGCTCCAAATTCCCAGGAAAAACGATGGGTAGTCAGAGTGTGTGACACACACACACACATATCTTCCTTCTTGCGTCGAAGGGGAGTGTGGCAGCTCTTGGCCGTTGTAAAACGGGTCGCTCCGGTGTGTAGAACCGGCTGCCGTAGGAACGCGAAATTCATAGTCGTTTCTTATGGCTGAAGCATTTCCTTAAGGAATAAGGTTGCTGAATAAGTATGTCCCTTAAGTGATAAGGAAATGTTCAAACTATTACTTAATCATTTCCTTAAGGGATTCCTAACTCGTATGTATAAGAAATGACTATGAATTCCGCCTTAACATTTGAATGTATCTGACAGTTTCAGATCGAATGATCTGGCCAGATGAAATGTTTTGGTCGAAAGTATAAATCTTACATAAGTTTAAAGTCTGTGAGTAATTCAATTTTTTCTTTCTTTTTTACAATTAAGAACAGAGTATACCCTGGACGAACATTTTCGAGTGGAACACACTGAATAAGCGAGTACAACTACACAGTATCTTTAAGAATTACAACTACATATGCTTTAGCTTACCTTCTCGTAGTGGGTTTCGGTACACATGTAGACTAGATACGCTGTAATACATGCCAAACATCCTTCACAGTATGTACTGCATGAGCCCTTTTCGGCTTCGGCGAAATATTCATTTAGTCGCGTGATTGTCGATTCAAACACATGTCTTTCAATCTGCAATCGAAACAATTTTGAAATTCATTAATAGTCGAGGAAATTAAGACGAAAAAATGGGTAAACATCGGAATGAAAGATAATAAGCTGAATTTTTGCATACACGTTCCTTTTGACCTTCTAAACTTAGGGTAAAAAGTCACATAAGATCACGTGTATCCGTCTTGAGATATTTAACGGTAAAGTTATAAAAATAAAAAAATCACTCCTCCATTCCTTTACTGCCAGTAAGTGTAGAAACAGAGGTTTACAAGAAGCTACCTCGTCTAACACCATTGATCACTCAGTCAGGTTTACAGCCATCTCCGATGACTCCTGCGAACCGTTCCTATGGCAGCCAGTTCTACGCACCGGAGCGACCCGTTTTTCAACGGCCAAGAGCTGCCAAACCCCTTCAATTCAGAAGGAAGCATATGTGTGTGTCATATTTTCAACATGTCCGTTTTTTATGGAACCTGGGAGCTTCACATCTCGACGCAGCTACTCTCATTACTCCTCCATCGCGCCGGCATTGAACTCAAGCCTGGTCCATGGATCTACTGCGTCCGCAACAGAACGCTGCACGCAAATGCAGCCTCAGTTAGATACAACTGTTGCGACGAGTGGTGCCATCTTAAGGGATGCTCCGCTACGGTTTAAGTCACCATAGATAGTGGAATGTAACATTTACAGCCAGCCTCTGTAAGATTCACCCTCAGTTGCGGCGAATACACAGCCTAGCTCCCATCTCTCTCCGATCACACCTGCGAACAATTCCGCACGACCTATCTCGAGTCAACACAATCTGACTCCCGCCACACCCGTCGCTAACTTCAACCGCCTATGCATTGTCCAGCTGAATATCAATGGGCTGCAGCGTAAAATTGCAAAACTCACTGCGTTCATGGATGGACATCGCATCCTAATTGGCGCTATACAGGAGACAAAATTAGATCCCAACTCATCCCTCAACTCCTATGGCAATTTTAACATCGTAAGAAAGGACAGTCTAACCAATGCTGGAGGGGGGCTTGCTATCCTCGTTCATCGATCTATGCCATATCGTGAGATTGTCATTCCAGCCGTCGACAACATAATGGAAGTACAGGCCACCGCAATCAAATCCGGAAATGTGGACATAGAAATATTTAATTTCTACATTCCACCAGTATCAAGCAGTCCCACGGGTTTCAGCGTAAACATAAGCCCTTTCCTATCTGGCCAATACCGCCTCCTGTTGGGGGACTTTAATGTTCATCACGAGTTATGGCATTCCAGCCTCGAAAATGACGCCAGAGGAGTTGCCATAGCGGAACAAGTGAATGCATCAGATTTCTGTCCCCTGAACGATGATATTCCCACTCGCTTCACAGGAACTTGTTTCAGTTCCCCTGATATATCAATTGCAAGTGCGGACCTCATCAACATCGCCCAGTGGGAACCGACTCTCAAGCTGTCATCTGACCTGATTTTCCCACCTCAGCAGCAAGATTGGTGGATGAACGCGACAGAATTCGCAGCACAAACCCTGACGATCCCAGGATTAAAGATCTAAACTAACAAATTCAACACCATGTTGCGGAACATAGAAGACAAAAGTGGAATGAGCATCTCAACAATTGCAACCTAACAACCGAAGTTGGCAACCTATGGTCCACGGTAAGAGCCGTCACAAACGCAACGAGAAAGAGAGGACTGGCTGCGATTGAATTCGGTGGCAATACAACTAATAATTCCGCACAGTGCGCTAGCCTATTTAATAGACAATTCATTGAACATCCGCCACCTGACAGGCTAAAACGTAAAATTTGCAGTACCATTCGAAACCATATCATAGACCATACACTTCAAATCTCACCGAACGAAGTTGCTTCAGCCATAAAAAAACGCCAAGAGCTCTAAAGCCCAAGGACCAGATGGCATATCGATAGTCAAGCTGAAGCACCTCGACATTCGTGCAATTAACTACATTACGGAGGCCTTCAACCTCTCCGTGTCATTGTCTGTTGTTCCCGAAATTTGGAAGAAAGGTAGGGTGTCCGATACTAAACCCCAGGAAAAAGCATACGCAAGGCGACTCCTACCGTCCCATCACGCTTTTGTCTCCAATTGCAAAAACTCTAGAAGCTGTCTTACTTCCCACATTTGCGACTCATATTCAGCTGGCTGACACCCAACATGGTTCCCGAAAAATTCGAAGCACAACTACGGCCTTGGATGTCATAACTTCAAGCATCCACAACGGTCACAACGAGGCCCATCCATGTCACAGAACCATTATGGTAGTACTTGACGTATCGAATGCTTTCGATACAGTCAACCATTTCCTACTTCTGTCTGACATTAATAACACGTTGCTTTCGAAACCAGTAGTGAAATGGATCGCAAATTACCTTGCTGGTCGGCAATCTTACACGGAATTCAGAGGTAGCAAATCAAAGCTTAGAAGTGTTAAACAAGGCGTTCCCCAAGGAGGAGTCCTGTCACCGACCTTGTTTAATCTCTACCTCGCTGAAATTCTCTCACCTCCAATTGGAATCCAGATTGTGAGCTGTCGGGGGGACTGCACTATACTAGCAACAGGAAACGACATCACCCAAATGTGTGCCAGGATAAATGACTAACTAAACGTACTTAACACCTTCTTCGTCAGCAAGAACCTGAAGCTAGCAGCTCAAAAATCCACCGCAACACTATTCACATCCTGGACCAAAGAAGTAAAGATGCAGCTGAACATGTCAGTAAACGGTCTCACAATACGCACCATAAATCCCTGGCGTTACCCTGGACAGCATGGCAACATCATCAGCCCATGCATCTACTGTAACTAACTATGAGGAGTAGGAACAAGGTCCTCAAGGCTCTTGCTGGTAGTTACTGAGGTAAAGACAAAGAGACCCTACTAACCACCTACAAAGCGATCGGCAGATCTGTAGCAAATTATGCGGCGCCAGTGTGGACACTAAATCTGAGTGACACAAATTGGAAACACATTCAGACCTGTCAAAATGCAGCCCTACGCACCATCACAGGCTGTCTGTTGATGTCTCATCAAGACCACCTCCACCAAGGGACCAAAACTGCGCCCATTAGAAAACACAACATACCATTATCAAAGCAGTATCTTGTTGGTTGCTATCGAAATGATCACCCGAACTTTGACCGTATGGACAGAACCCTACCGCCACGACACACCAGGCGAAATCTGAGGGAACACGAAAGGGAAGTCCAACGATTTAAGAGGGTCCCCTTCGATAGCGCTAGCTATAAATCTACCACCTGTAACGGACGGTTTGGTGCGCATCCGAAGATGCCCGTGGGGACGGAGCCTAAGGTAGCATATTACCGTGAAGGTCGGGCCGTGCCATCTGGCGAAGAAAAAGGCCCCTCAACGAGCTAAGCAACGGCCTGTGCTTGCTGTAGCTCAGTTCGGGAGATGTGGGCGGGGTTTTCGCCGCTTGTTGTCCCTGTCCTTTACGTATTAACAAAAAATCAAAGGCCTGGGGAAGACAACACAAACAGGGGAGGTAAAAATGGGGTATAAAAAAATACTCGATAAGGATGGAATGGTTGGCGGACGGATCAGACGCCCACACGGTCGCACCTGGGCCCGGGTGTAATGGGACTCTCGGCCTCTGGTTTCGTACCACCAACAGATCACTACTCATCAGGTGCTGCTTCGATCTGCCGGTGGGAGCAGCACTACCAGACCATAATATGGTTCGTTACAGGTGGTTCATTACACATCGCTATGCTGCATAGTGCATAGGGAAGAAGTACATACGTCGATTGTGGACCTAAATAACAACAAAGTACTTGACGCTCAACCACCAGACATCTCACCGGATGAACGAATCCTGCCTAGAGCGACTAGGACCACGCTCGCACAGCTTCGTTCAGGCTGGTGTTCGCGCCTCAACTCATACTTGTCCCGAATTGACCACAGTATCCCTGGCATGCAACACTTCTCCCCACGACGTTGAGCACAACTTCGACTGCCCTGCAGCACCAACGCACCTAACACCTATAGCGCTCTGGGAGTACCCCATTGAAGTAGCCGCGTTTCTGCAACTTCCTACGGAGGAAACTGAATCGGACGCGCAGATTTTATGACACACACACGCTGAAACTAAATTTCTGCAAACGACCAAACCATGTATGTATGCTTTTGATAATCGCCTGCGATCGAAGCAGAGTGGTGTCTCCCAAAACGGACCTTGAGACTTATTTACCCATTAGCGCTCGCGACGCTGGACCATCAATCCGGGCTGGGAACAGCTCGGAAAAACTAACGATTGGATGGAGTCGATTTTGAGCAAACTCTCGAACGCGCCCGATGCGAACAGCATGTTCGTTTTTACTGTAATCGGCTCAAAGTTCAATTGTGGAAAAATTCTGCTACTATCTGTCGACTATTGTGTGGTAACTGAACTAGTGGAATGACCAGGCAGATCTGCTGAAAGACCCTTTGTTCTGATTGGCACCTGGAGTAAATCGACACACGCAAAATTTACTGATAAAATATAAACATTCACCCCCAACTGAGTCCACGTTCAACAGTAGTCAATCAACAATTTATCGATAAGGGATGACTCGTCGGCGATGACTCTTTGGGTCCGCTTATCAGCCTCTTTCACTAGCATCGACCAGCAGCGCAACAATGAAATGTTGCAGACTGTACCTTCAAACCGAGCCAGCAGCACAGTTCAACCCGAATTGACCCAAATCGAAAAGGAAGTGGAATCGCCACAACAAGCCCCACCTCAACTCCCCCGCACATGGATACTTACGTGACCGTCTAATTCACTGGGAAGTCGTGTGTGAAATTTCACCGATGTCCCTTCGCTGTAGTCGCGCTGAATGAAAACTTTTGTACAATTCGACTGCAAGGCCGTGGTCGCGGGTGTTCCAGATTGCGACATGTTTGCTGCTGCTCCTCACGCTGCTGCCCAACTCCCGGACGTGATTTCGTGTGTGTTGTCTGTGCGCTTGGCCCCAGAGAAATTGCCTACGGGAGGACAATTCTCACGTCCAAATTGTCGTTATACTGGCAGATGAGACTTTCGCGATGTTTTGTTGTATGTTTTCAGAGGTGTCCGGGTGCCACAAAGTTCCTGGAACACCGTGAAAATTACAAATAAAAATTTCGCAGACAGCAAGCTAAACTAGTGGACATATGTACTGACAGTAGATGTCAGTGAAATGTCAAATTAATTTGTTGACATGTTAATGTCGGTGTCGATGGGAACAGGTTGTTTTGCTCAGAGCAGAGGTGGCGCTGTAAAGTGGGTTGAGTATGCAATTTGGGACAATTCGAAGATACATACAGGGGCCACGTTTATGCCGTAGAACTAAAAGTCGATTAACTAAATTGTTTTAGTGCTAGTACTTGTTCTTGGTGTGTTAATACCATAGATATATACATCGAACAGATAGGAAATAGCATCCGCATTTTTTCGTACAGAGCAGGTTAAGCGACGAAGAAACGATCCAGAGCAATTTAACGGAGTTAGTTTTTGTCTTTGCTAAGGGAGTGTGTCTTGATTTAGTTAGAATTCAAATGGGGATATTTTTAGTTTCCGTGGCCCGGGGTGAAAAAATCGTTTTTCACTCGGATTTTTTGTCATTTATCACTCGCGTCACCCCAAGACTCTCAAATTTGCAAGATTTTCTTTTCTTTCTTTTTCAATTTTTAATTTTTTTTTAATTTTTTTTTTTTATTTTTAATCTTAATTTTTTAATTTTTTCCCCTTATTTTCTTGTTCTAATGGTTTATATTGAGTGTTTGGTGTGTTTAAAACTGATCAAAACGCTGTTGCACGCAGAGCGAGCGAAGCGAGCGTTCGTGTTTCTGCGATACTGAGGGTTGCGATCCCTTAAGCGCGGAGCGAGCGTAGCGAGCGGAGCCCACGCAAAGAGATTTGCGAATATTTCAATTTTCCATGCCTCCAATATTCTAAACACTCAGTATAAATTGTGAAAAAAAAAAAAAATTAAAAAAAAAATTAAAAATAAAAATATTTTTTTTTTTTTGACTTTTACAGTGACGCGAGTGAAAACTGACAAAAATCCGAGTGAAAAGCGAATTTCCCAGCCGAGGCGCCGGAAACTAAAAGGTTGCCCGGTGAAGTGTAAAGAGCCCGTTACTTTTACGATTTCGTCGTATCCAGAATCGTGGTCAGCGACTGATGGCGGCGAGTCCCCGGTTTTTGTGCGTTCCGTGTTTAATTTCCGTTTTCCGCGTTCAGTGTTTATTTGTTAGTTAAATTTCATTTAGTATTAGTGAAATGTTACCGTCTCAATCTAACTCAAGGCGATTTTCTTTGAATTATTGGCACCGCGGGGGGTATCTTAAATCCTTAATTTGTATGAAGTAGGGTATCTTTCTAATGTTTAATCTTTGGTACGGTTACAGCACAGAACAGAGATTTAGGGCCGGTTGATCAATGTCCGACTAAAATTTATCTAAAGAATAAACTTCCATTAAGCACAATTTGATTTTCTCAATATCTGGGGCGACGTGTAGCGCAGTGAGTTGAGGCATCAGTCTCATGTTTGACTACCGGCGTTTCGGGTTCGAATCCTGTCCACGACGACGTTCGTGGCCATGGATGTACAGGGTTAGGGCAAATGAGGGAGAATATCTGTTTAGCGTTATTAATCGAATAAACGCTGCCCGTCCCCTAGCCTTCGGTTAATCTCTTATACAAAACAAAATCCAACTCCTGGTCTCCGGTTGAAAATTTATCCTAAACAAAAACCCAACAACTGATGCCGGATGCTGAGATTTTGGCAGCTAGGACTGTTCACTTTTGCAAATTCAAATGGCACCAATGAAAGTGGCCATAAAGAAGAATTCCTGGAAATTCATTCGATAGTAGAGAATTTGAAACTAACTTAGCTGCAAATGAATATGCGGAGAGACCGTACTAATACAAAATAGTTTCAAGGACGGTAGAATTCCCCTGCAATTGTGGTCTGAGATAAGTTCCACACTTTATCGGCAGTTACGTTTGGCGCTGCTTGATAAAGTTGGGTCGAGTCCGGCGGCCTTTCCTTGTTTTAATTGCAATAATTGCAGTGACTATTTCCTCTTTAGTCGGGGCAGTGGACCGTATGCGTACATTTTGATGGTTAGCTAAATTATCAATATGAGGGGGAACTTCACCGGAGGTTACACGGTTCAAGACCGCGACGAAGTGTTCTTTCCACCGCCTCATTTGATCTTCTTCTAAGATAAGTAGTTTTCCATCACTATCCTCCACCGGATGTCGGCAGGAGTTGTGACCACCTGTAAACTCTTTGATGACACTGTATACGGCGTTTAAGTTATTACTTCTTGCGGCTTGGTTAAAAGGAGCCCCACACCTGTCTCACGACCCCTACCGGTAGCTCTACCGGAGTACAACATTACGTTGGAGAGATAAATTCTCCGCTGTTCCACCATCTTTTCTCACTAACTCCTAACATGTTTAATTTATACCCCAGAAAATCACTCTCCACTTGAAGAAGTCGTGCGTTCTGGGGACCTTCCGAGCCATTGTCCAGGAGAGTACGCACATTCCAGAATCCAATCTTTGTCATTGTACGATAGCCAAAAGTCGTAACCGTTGAGTTAGCCCTTATCCGAGGGATAGTTGACGTTTCGTTAGCATATAGAAGAGTTCGGATAGTGCAAGTTGCTGTCATACACATCCTGTCTTTCATTTGTCGGTTTTAACGACGGGCCGTCAAAGGGAAAGGCCGTGATATTATTTTAAGCCCCACACCACAGGGGGAAGATTTATCTCAACCAAATCATCGCACCGCCATCACTGGCGGCATGACATTGGTTAACAATGGTCAGTGGCCACTGCCGTTCCAGGGGGCGCCCACGCGGAGGACTATGGAAGAGTAATTCCCCCCCCCCCCCCCCCCCCCCATTCCATCTTCTCTCTGGATGCTCGGGATGGGCAAGTACATATGAAGAGGTCAATTCTTAGAGCATAGTTCTTTGCCGAGGAGGGGGACTTGGAAAACGTTGATATTGGCCAGCTCCAACGTTTTATCGTATGCTGAAGTTGGTTCCAGCCATAGAATAGCAGGGATAACTTATCCCGTGTGGTACCACAATGGACTCAGTCGTGGTCTATGCGTGCCATGGTTATCATGGCAGCCCTTTAACCTAACCTAACTCACCCCTTTTGATTTAACACTTAACATGCCTACAGTCGATGAAACAAGATTTTACCCCATTTTCATCCTTTTCGGACCTTTCCAGTTAATATTTTTTTAAATAGAATAATAGAAATATACACAGATGGATCTAAAACGGACGAGGGAGTAGGCGCTGTAGTTTTTTGTGATGGGCTGAACCTATGCCTCCCTTTCAATCTCCCCAATTACTGTAGTGTTTTTCAGGCAGAGATTACGGCGATTACAGAAGCCCTGTACTGGTTGGAGCGTCATGTAATATCAGTGAGAGATATAACAATTTTTATAGATAGCCAAGCTGTAATTAAATCTCTCGAACGGGGTTTGATTACGTCAAGGACTATCGCGGAATGTCGCTCGCTGATTACGGAGATGAGTGAGTTTTTTACCATTTTCTTATGCTGAATTCCAGGCCACAGTGGTTTCGCTGGTAATTGCAAAGCAGACGAACTTGCCAGGCAGGGTACAACTTACTTAGCTGGTGAAATTCGTCGTAATATCTACATGTCTATCGCTGCCTGCAAACTAGCTATTAAAACCGAAGCAATTATCAAGACCAACTCTATATGGTTAAATGGAAGCACATGTCTTTCAACAAAGTCGCTATGGCACAGATTGGATTCTAGCCGATCAGCTAAATTGCTGTCAGCATATCAGAGCGGCGGTGGGAGTTATCACTGGGCATTGTGTGATTGGTGAGCACGCCAGGAGGCTTCGCCTTCCCTACAATGACTTCTGTAGGAGCTGCGGTGACGAGGAGGAGGAGGAGGAGGAGGAGGAGGAGGAGGAGGAGGAGGAGGAGGAGGAGGAGGGGAGTGCGTCTTTCATTTTCTATGCACCTGCCCTGCTTTGTCAATAAGCAGAAGGAATTTTCTGGGAGCCTACTTCTTTGCTGAATTGGACGACTTGGCTAGTGTTGATATTGGCAAGCTCCATCGTTTCATTTACAGTTCTGCCTGGTTTAATGATTAGGATGGTCGGGTGTTGAATCCCCGATGGTAACACAACGTACCCTGCTGCGGTCCATGTGTGCTGTGTTGAGCACAGCAGCCCTTTAACCTAACCTAATATTTTTGTAGCAAAATGAGTTTTAGACTCTGCGGTAACCACAGATTAAACACATGAACAACTGTGGTGGGTACATGCAATAAACCAGAAGCTATAGCCAAGCGGATGCACCACAAACCCTCTCCTGAACGGTACCCCGCTGTGAATATATAGTAAAAAAAAATCTAGGCAATAAACACAGCCAAGACATCATATCCTGCAGCGCCGTCTCAACAATTTAACAATTCATTACATAAACATTCGAATCCTGGCGTAAGCACACTTCCAGCAAAACAGCCTAGACTCTGTTCAAAATTCATTTTTGATTTCATCAACCATTCAATATTGAATTACACCAATTTAAAGGCAAGAGTCACGTTCCAGGCTTGCCCTCTCCATCCCGAATTCAAATAAGAAAATAATAAATGAAAAGTCATCTTTCTTCCTGCTGTCCGCATAGGGCGACTTTTTTTTCTCTCTTTGACGACACGACAAACTTTCTTCAACTTTCCTATTATGCTTTTATTCACACAGTGATTTGCATAATTCGATCATCATCGAATGCAAAACAGGCACACACACACGCAGAACACGCGTAACTGGCAACTGGAAAAGTTTCAAATTATTTCTATTCTGAAAACACTTCGTAGGGCAAATTGCCACCACAAACCTTCCTCATATGCGTACGGAATCGCTAAGTGTCACCATCCACTGTCGAACTTGAACTCGAACTCGATCACGAACCTGGAACAAATGTCCTCTGAATAGCTCAAGTCATACACACACTTCACATACACGTGAAGAAAACCGGTACACTTGTACCATGTTCGAGGTCGAGTTCGAGTTCGAAAGTGTATGGTGACACTTATAGGGAGAAACTCCCAAATCTATGAAAATATGACAAATTGTTGAAAAAGATGACTGAAGACATGTTCAATATGTCTCGTGCTGAGAGATGAAAGACAAACAAACAGCGTTTTCGCAGGATAGCGAAAGTTCTTCCTTTGTCCAACTTTCAGAGGGATGGATATACAAGAATGTCAACTATAAATTGGCTACCCTTAACCAGAACTTCCTTTTAGGTTACTAATTGGGTCGTGCGAGCTCTATAAATACTGGGGAGAGGGAAAAAGTTCAGCTAGTCTTATTTATTATTCACGATTTGGGTAAGGTAGGCTCATCCCTCCGTTCCGTTGGATCGAGGTAATTTGTTATATTGTAGTGGCATTACACCATCGCTTGTCTATTGTGGATGAAGTTAGGGAAAGTTGATG
Organism: Chloromyia formosa; assembly: GCA_964017055.1. NCBI lineage: Eukaryota > Metazoa > Arthropoda > Insecta > Diptera > Stratiomyidae > Chloromyia > Chloromyia formosa. Next base: position 27,948,972 of record OZ024813.1, on the reverse strand, counting down.
GCAGGGCATACTACAAGAAGGATGATTAATTATGTGCTCTTCTTCATCGCAGTTAGCATGATTAGTCCAGGAGGGATATGGCTTCTCTAAGTCATCGCCTCCATTCGTTTCACTTTCAACTTTCTGAACAATTATAAGTTTTTTTTACGAGATACTTCGTTAGCCCATTCCGTGTTGGTTTCCCGGTGTGAAAAATCTTCGAAGTTTAACTACTTACACCTTCGAAAAGGCGGAAAACGAAGCCAGAATCTTTGAATTGCGAAGTCACCGTGCCACTTCGACCGCAAGTGAGTTATTCTCGTGGGAAGAATAAGGTTTTATGTTGGCTTCTTGAAGGCTAATGGCATCAGCAATTGGCGGGCGCAATCGGTGGTGAAGTAATTGTTTGGAGACATGGGAATTGGCCACAAGAAATAGACTTTACGTTGAATACAAAAGCAAAACGTTTGCAGGAGAGAGACATTTTTCTACCGGGCCTAATCAATGAAGTAATATGGAACTAGGTGAAGTTGTATTGTAGGATGGTTTTTGTTAATCAGAGTAGAAATGGAGTATGAACCGAAAGCAGGGAAAACGAGTAAGAAAATTGAAAAAAAAAAAATTTTTTTTTTTCTGTTATCTAAGGTAGTGGAAGAGCTTAAAGAAGTGACTTTTCCTCCAATTTCTATTTGAACATAATATTTCGGGAATATATTCTGCTGGTTCATTTGCTATACACAGAGCATTCTGGGAGTCCAACTAGGACATGGCAAACAGGGATTGAGTTGAAAAAATTCAATTTTCCAACACTAGTTCCACTCGAACTTGTTCCTTTAGCTTTCACAAAGCATCTGATGAGTTTGCATCTCACAACCTAATCATTAGGGAGGCATTCTCGCTCCTCATTAAATTAGCATAATTAGATTTCGACTAAGGGCTGTAGTTGAGGGGGTTGAGATAGGCTGAGTATTTGTGTGTCCCAGCCACTGAAAGTTTACAGCAAAAAATTTATGTATAAATTCTGAAAGCGGTGTATCCCTTTGATAAAGCCTAAAGGTTGTTTTCCACAAAATTGATTTTTTAATAAGTTAAGAGGCTACGGCAATCGGGCCGGCACATTTTTATGGAAAACTTTGTCAAATACCAGATATTCATGAAAGTGGCACGGTGGATTGATTGGCTTTGAACAGAATACAAAGTGTTGGGCGGGCAAAAAAAGTTGTTTTTGGGTATGAAGTCAAATCAAATATCAACTGATTGGGCAAATTTCAGTGACGATGCGTAGGAATGACAAAATGCTACCAACTTTCATAAAAAATATTTCGTATACGTCCGATCCGTTTTCGGCAATCGAAACCTCGCACATTTAAACATTTCCTCCATTTCTATCTTTTATTCGACTGCTGTGAAGGAAGAAGATAAGACAGAGGGAAGCGAAGAAGAATAGTTGCGTCAACCCTTCGTCAATTTGGTGTCAATCCTGCGTCAACCTTGAGTCAACCCTGCGTCAACTCTGCGTCAACTTTGCGTCAACCCAGTGTCAAGCTTGCGTTGAGATTGCGACAACCTTGCAACAAGCTTGCGTCTGCCCCAACGTGGCTGATTATCCCATTGGACAATAGCCTCATCGCGTTTCCAGTCTCTGATGAGATTCATCATTGTACGGGTTGAAGTTCCGCAAAAGGGTGCCGGTCCGCAGAAGGGAGTGGCCGAAACTGTTCTGGCCAGTTAGTCAGCATGTTCATTGCCACTGATACCAACATGGCCAGGGACCCAGAATAGAGTTACAATGTTAGCGGTGACCCCTCTGGAAGAAAGCATATGTCTTATCCAATTTGCCGTGCCCATCCTCATTTTCTTGAACTCAGTAGTAGTCGTACCGTTAAATTCTATGATTCATTTGTATCCAGAACAACACGAATGTGGAACAACCTACCATCTTTTGTTTTCCCCTGCAGTTATGATCTGCAAAAATTTAAACGAAACATACACCGGTACCTCATTCAAACTCAACCCATCCTAGCCCCACTAATTTCCTTCCCGGCAAGGCTGTGCTCTCGCATCAAAGGGTATCCCCTAAGCCTTCGCATAAACATAAAAAAAAAATTTGTTGTCCTGAAGTCCACATTCTTCTCGTTAAGAGTCTTGTCAATGGCAGGGAATGTTGTGTTATCGAAAGCCCCGTCTATATCGAGGCTAGCTGAAAGATCCGTTTCTTTAACCCTCATTGTCGCCTCAATCTCCCTGACCAGACAGTGGAGAGCGGCCTGAGTTGATTTACCTGTATTTTTGGCGAATTTTCTGTCTCTTCAGAAGAGTTTGACGAATATATTCATCTGTATGATTTAGGGTTATCTTTAGGGCGATTGCGCATCGTAGGAATGAACACAACCTTTGCGGATCTCCATAAGTGAGGAATAAAAACCAGTGCAAAGCTGCCTTTAAATATGCTCGAGATATGGGAAGTCAGTGCCTCTAGCCCTTTCAGAAGAAGGGCAGGAAAAATTCCATCAATACTTGCTGACTTAAATGGATCGAAAGACATTGGCCCGTTTTCTCAATATCTGAATAAAATTTAAACTCCAGTTAAACAGACATTGAACGTACCCATCTGTCATATTTTACAGGGAAAACAACAACAACAACAAATTTTATCTCGAGGTTAAATTTTAACTGGACATTGAGAAAACGGGCCATAATGGACCACTTGACCTTATCATCTGTGAAGATAGCTCTCGCCGTTTTCCAGTCAGATGGCGTAGTTCTATAGATTCCTCCAATAGCTAGTGGCACAGGGCCATCCCCACCTAGGATTTCGTAGCCAGGAAAGTGGGTGCTTGGAAGATGTTCACCGGATGTTTCGGCATCTATGGAACTGTTGCCATCCGCTGGTGTAGCAGTTGGTTTACTGATGGGTCAAAGACGGGGCAAGATGTTGGTGCTGGCGTCTTTGGGTCGAACACCAGGATCTCCATCGCCATGGGCGTCTGGCCCAGCGTTTCCCATGACGAGATCCATGCCATTGAGGTCTGCGTCAGACAAATTCTGCATAAGAATCTAAGTGGTGCCAACATTGCTATCTGTTCTGACAGTCAGGCAGCCATTATGGCTCTCTCTTCACAAAAATATTAATGGAAACTTGTGTTGACGAACGACTGCGGCACTGGAATAATCTTCCAGGACTGCCAAGGCAAGCCAAGGATCTCATTACCCCAGACGGTCTCAAAGAAGCTAGCCGCCTCGGAAAAGCGGACTTAAGGTTGTTAATGGATTACCTCTCAGGACACCACTGGGGAAGATATCACTTCAACAAAATGGGTCTGTCCACTAAGAAGAAATGCCAGCTTTATCTGGAGGACATTGAGTCAATTAAACACCTTTTCTGCGAGTGCCCGGCGGTCACTTGGTCCAGGACTATACTTCATGGAGCTATCATTGTGAGCTCCGCAGTTATTATGAGTGCTCCTACAAAGGACCTATTAGCATTTATCAGGCTGGTTTTGGATTAACTAAACGCTTGTAACGGACAATATGGTGGGTATCTGAAAATGCTCGTCGAAGGTCGGGCAGTGTCACCTGGCGAGCAAGTAGGCCCCTCAACGAGCTAAGCAGCGGCCTATGCTTGCTGTACCTCAGTGCGAGAGACGTGCGCGGGGTTTTCGCCGCTCGTTGCCCCTGTCCTTTACGTATTAAAAAATAAATTTATAGTCCTGGGGAAGACAACACAAACAGGGGAGGCGAAAATGGGGAATAAAAAAAATGAAGCGATAAGGATGGAATGTTTGGCGGACGGCTCAGTGGCCTTCGCGCTCACATCGGGGTCCATGTGTAATGGGAACCTCAGCCTCTGGTTTCGTACCATCGACAGATTATTACTCATCACGTGTTGCCATCGATTTGCCTGTGGAAGCAGCTCAACCAGCCAGAATATGGTTCATAACAGGCTATGGCACGATAGTCGCTCGGTCGCAGTGCCTACCATGCGGGTAACTCTAGCCTGTCTTATTTTTTATTATTATTATGTAACCCACTTCTTGTCTAGACCTCGTTACAAAAGTGGGCTCTTGTTGTAAATACTAAGATCTAAACCAGTGATTAAGTCTAGAAGGCACTCACCCCTGTTGTTGATATCAGTGCATTCCCAGGGTGTGTGGTGTGCGTTGGCATCGCAGCCAATCTACTGGCTTTTCTGCGACGTGTGTTACTGGTATGTTTCTTACAGTAGTCGGTGAGGTTTCGAATATGACGCGACAATCTTGCGTCAGTATTGCGTCTGAAATGCGTCGAAGCTAACTTGGTTCAACTTTTCTTCAAAGTTACGTTAAGATTTTTTTAGCGTCAACTTTGCATCAAGGTTGCGGCAAAGTTAAGTCAATGTTGCGCTAAGGTCTTATCACTTATCGCTATTGATTATCGATCAACGATCACGTATCGCAGCTATCCTAGCAGCTACCCACCTATCTAAATCTTCTAGCCTCTCTGCCCACCTACCTACCCTATTATGTGTCGTAATAGTATCGCTATCGAATCGTTATTGAATTATCATCGTATCATTTCGTTTCAGTATCGTATCGGTATAGCTTCGGTATCGTTCTTGTATAGTATCGGTATCGTGACGCTATTGCATCGGTATCGTATTGGTAACGCTATCGTATCGTATCGGTACCGACTCTTTTTGAACGGCTCTTTTTGAACGACTCTTTTCGAATGACTTTTCTTGAATGACACCTCCCGAACTATTTTTCTTGAACGATCTTTTTGAATGACACTTCTTGAACGACTCTTTTTGAATGACTTTTCTTGAACGATTCGTCTCGAGCGATTTTTCTTGAACAACTTTTCTTGAACAATCTTTCTGAGCGACTTTTTTTGAAAGACTATTTCGTCCATATTTGGGGAGTAGAGACTAGTATCTGATTTGAGAATATCGCTGGGTATGGATGGGTTAGCTTATAAGATTATTCGGAGTCTAGAGGCCTTGCTTAATCCCTCAATACCCGTTTAGATGAGATAAGTAGGGTCGAAATAAAAGGAAATAGTAGAAGAAGTTGAAGAAGAGATTTCGCTGTGGATCTAAGTTTATGAGGTAGGTAATTCCAATTGACCTTTGTAGCGCATTTAATAATATCAAAACCCATTCATAATTAAACTTGTTTCTCCAAAATATTTTTTTAAGACTCTCCTTTCTCCAGAGATTCGTTAATATTTCGTTCATATACTAAGTTGAAAAATAAAATTCAACTCTGACATCGGTTTTCGATTAAAAGCTATTGAAAATTCATAATCCCAACGGCCTAAAATCAAAAAGACGTCCCAAGCATCTCAGAAAAACAAAGGCAATCGCATTATGTTACAAGTCCATTTATATTTGATGGTCTTAATAGCAACAGATAGATATAAAATCATTCTCGCTGTCGGTATTATCAGGACAGCCGCCCTTTTAAATTATGCCATCCAAGATCTTCGGCCCGCCAGTACACTGAACAAGGACGCTTAACTAGATGATATTTTGTTGTTGTTGCAGATACTTCATAAAAAGTGATACCATCGTTTCGTCTCAAGAGTTGTCTATCTCTGGTATCCTAAATTTACTTTTTATTTTCATTCCCAGGCCTCAAAAAAAAAAAAAATACGACCAAGAAAATGTCATAGCCTCCAGAGAGCTACAATGAACAAACCCGCCTTTAATATTGAAGTCGGGTGTAAATTTAATTTTGTCATTGGATCCTGCGATTTCCGGGCCGTCACAAGCACAACCGCAACAAAAATGAAATATATACATATGTATATAACTACGACTATGGGCATGTTGAAACCTACTCAAAAATTTGATTCCAGGATCATCCCGAGAATGTGAAAAAGAGCGAAAAATTGTTTCAATGTCATCGGAGGATAATGATATAATCTCACGTTACCCGAATTCGAGGAAAATGAATATCGAAGGCGACACAGGTATTTGTTGGCATTTGGTCGTTTTCCACCCCCTTAAGCAATTTCTGTCGTTTCAACGGAAACTGGTCGTTTGAATTGGCTAGGGTAGGAATTGTCGGGTGAATTGTGTCCTGGAATTCGAAGGACTTTAAGTAGAAAATATTGAATGATACTCGTATTATTGTGGAATTTTTTCGACAGTGAATTGGGTGTTGAAAAGGATTGAATTTAATGATAAAACAATATACCCGATACTAAAAGTCTAGGGTATAAAAATTGGCCATTCGTGTAAAGTCTAAGAGAAATCCGGTCGAATACGGTTGGCCTTTGATGGAGTCGAAGCAAATAATTAAATTTTTGTTTCTATCCTGAAGGTGACCGGCAAATTTTCGATTTTCGATTGATACAAGGTTAAGGTTCAGTCTAAGGTACCATTGTCTCGTTATTTCTTTAGTAGTTTGGGAACCTTCATTCCGAAACAATTCCCCTGAAATCAGTATATTCAGATCACCGCAGACCATAGATTTTGTAACGGAGAGAGCAGGAACTCTGGGTTGAACACGATATGATGAGGGGTCTGTTTTTTCCTAACTTCAAAGTTTTCTATGTCAATGGTGAGCGTAAATCAGAGTCCTGTATTCTTCCCAGCAAAAAACCGTACCTCCCGGTAACGCGTACTACCCAAAATAGCTATGCTAAATAGCCGTCCTGGCGTAACCACCATTTTTACTCAGCCCATGGGATTTCCATGAGATCCATGGCGCGGGGGCTACGATTTTCACGATTTAGGTAACCCAGGCACGCACTCAACGACGGGGGCTACGGTGTTCATGATTTAGGTAACCCAGTTACGTACCCAACTTAGTTAACCACTTTTTATGCTGGGACAGTATTGCTTATAAAGCATTACTTGGAAACCATTCTATATTAGTCCCGATGGTGTATGTGGTAGCGCGATGGCTTCTGAGGCAGAACGACCTGAATTCGAATCCCAGTCGGACATGCAAACACAAAAATTTGATTTAAATTTTGGAAAAATTGTAAAAACAAAATATTAGAAAAACTACCCAGCCGCAGAATCAAATAGGCATACCAACCGGATGTAGCTGATTTTTTAGGGTTTTGTATAAAAACAAAACCCTTATGAAATCGGTCATGCGTCCGTCTGTCCGTCTGTCCGTCTGTCCGTCTGTCTGTCCGTCTGTCCATGAAATATCTCACGAACCGCTGAAGCTACATGCATGAAATTTGGTGGAAATATGTAGAAATACTATAATTCTCTGGAGAAAGCGATGCGTCGTAATAGGTCAACTTTAAGGGGGGGTCGCCATAGAGGGGAAATGAAGGTCGAAATTTTTTTTTCGTTTGGTATAGGCAAGTGGGGTATCGTAAGAAAGGTACTGTTGAGTACATTCCATTTCTGGAATTTTTTTTCAAATTTGAAGAAAGGGGAAAAGAGGGAGAGGGGAAAATATGTGGTCCGAGTTTGTCCCCCCCCCCTTGCATTTCGAGACCGTTATAGCTAGACATATGAAAATTTACAGAAAAGTGGCATTTCACTAGCATAGAAAACCGAAAATAATAGAATTTTTAAATCTCATCCAAAAAGGTTAATAATAGTACATTTCTATAGTTGCAGTTAGCACACCCCTGCACCCCCCAAGCACACCCTAGGTCAAAAATATTGATGGCTGATGATAACCAACATCATAGGCAATAATACCTTTAAGTTTCATTACAATGACATGATAGTTAATAATAGTACATTGACTTAAAGTTATGCATTTTGACACTATCAATACAAACCAGGCCGAAGCGTATATACCCTAGACTTGTACAGACCTAGTGGTGATGCCAAAAGTACCAATTGGTAACGACCATATGCATTAAAAGTGAGTTTCCTATACGGCCAGTTTATAGGGGAGGTTGGCAATGATTCAGTAGGATCTTGACCATTATCAAAATCAATTAACTAACTCATTCTACAAATATTTGTCGAATTTTTCAAGTCGCTAGCTTCATTCTATCGAAAGTTATTGCTTATTTGAAGTCTCACTTGTAGAGGAGGTAGGGGTTCCTAGGGTCGGATCTTGCTCATTATTGCCACCAACAAATAAGATCATGCTTCAAACATTTAAACGAAATTTCAATCCTCTAGCTTCACTCTATCGGAAGTTATCGCTTATTTGAAGTTTCACTTGTAGGGGAGGTAGGGGTTCCTTGGGTCGGATCTTGCTCATCATTGCTACCAACAAATAAAATCATGCTACAAACATTTATACAAAATTTCAAGTCTCTAGCTTCACTCCATCGAAAGTTATCGCTTATTTGATGTTTCATTTGTAGGGGAGGTGGGGGTTCCCTAGGTTTGATCTAACCCATCTTAAATACCAACTAACCCGACCTCACTTCAAACATTTGACCAAAACTTCAAGTCGCTGGCTTGATTCTGTCAAAAGTTATCGCTTATTGAAGTTGCATTTGTAGGGGAGGTAGGGGTTGCTTGGGTCGGATCTTACCCATTTTCAATACCAACCAAGTAGATCCTACTAACAACATTTTGTCAAATTTTCAACTCGCTAGTGTCATTTGGTCGAAAGTTATCGAATTAAAAGAATATTTAATTTTTTGAAATTTGTAGGGGAGGTAGGCGTTCCCTTGATCTGATTATGCCCAACTTACTAGAACTTAAGCATCTTCTTACTCCAGGGTTACATGCCAAAAATCAGGTGTCTACGTCAATTGGTTCAACAGTTATAGACAAAAAACCCGAAAAGTAGGGTAGTACGGGGCTCTTTGTAAGAAAATTACTGTTAGTTTTCAGCTGACCGATTTTATTTTTTTAGGGGAGTAGAAGATTATCCTCACGAGCAATCTGCCAAAGCTAGAGCTTTTTATGTTTATTTAATCGGGAGTTATAGATACATTTAATTATTTTACATATGTAGGGGAGGTAGGCGTTCTCTTGGCCTGATCATGCCCATTTTCAATACCAACCAAGTAGATTATACTTCCAACATTTGACCAAAATTTCAAGTCTCTAGCTTCATTCTATCGAAAGTTATCGTGCGAACGGACAGACAGACAGACAGACGGACAGACGGACAGACAGACAGACAGACAGACAGACAGACAGACAGACAGACAGACATGGCTTAATCGAATCAGGAGGTGACCCTGATCATTTATATATATACATTGCTATACCTCCGGAGCCTCCTTTAAGGTGTTACATATTTCCGTCGTGACAAAAACAATATACCCTATACTAAAAGTCTAGGGTATAAAAATACACCTACCGGCCTCACGCACAGATATGCGTGTACTACTTACATGTTGTTTTTCGTAGTGCGATTTGCAGTTATTTAATGAACCAACTTTGGAAGGGTGAAGATTGGTGATTGGTGATCCTAACAATAACTATTCACACAGTTAATTTTTTTAGGATTTTGTGTCTTAAATCTTACAAAATCGGTCAAATACCCGTCTGTCCGTCTGTTCATAGAATATCTTACCAACGGCTGAAGCTGCACACATAATTCGGCGAGAATGTGTAGAAATGCTATAATTTGCTGGAGATAGCGTTGTGTTGTAATTGGCCAACTTTAAGAGGGGGGGGGGGGGGGGGTCCACATAGAGGCGAAATTAAGGTAAGTTTTTTTTATCCACTGGTATAGCCAAGTGGGGTGTCGTGAGAAAGGTAATGTTGAGTACATTCCATTTTTGGCATTTTCTTGAGATTTGTTGAAAGGGGAACAGTGGAGGAGGAAAAAATATTAGACCGTAATTTGTCCCAGCCGCCCTGAATTTCGAAGCCGTTACACAAGTTTGCAATTTGCAATGTCGTCTTAATATGAATGGTTAAGCATCTCGAAGAGTGGGACAGTTTATCTCGTATACATACATATCTATCTATCTATCTATCTATCTACAGCTTCTCATATTAAAACTATTACTTTGAGAGGTGACAGATGCAGTCTTTTTGTGAATTGGCATGTAAGATACTATATCATGGGTAAAACATTTAATTATGGTGTTTTTATTCAGCTGAGGGGTACCAAGAAGAACAGGGAGCCAGTATTTACATGCCAAAATAAGCTCTTGCTACAAAACCCTCGAATTGCGGGCGTAGCCCTCTATATTCCGGTTTCATTTCTACTTGCGGTGGGTATTTAGGGGACCAACTTAGGAAAGGTAAATACGATAGTAGTCTACGTTAGTAACATTGGCGGCCATCGTTGGTTGGCAAAATACCTGTGACACTGATGAATTTTGTTATTACCCTATCTTTAACATTTCGTACTGCCCATGCAGGGGCTACAATTTTTAAGTTTTGGCCACCCAAACAAAACATAACAATCGTAGCCCCCGCATGGGTGGTACGAAATGGTAAGGAGAGGGTGATAAAAAAGTGCATCAATGTCACAGATATTTTGCCAACCAACGGTGCCCCCCAATGATAGTAACGTAGGCTACTACCGTATTTACCTTTCCTAAGTTGGGCCTCTAAATACTCTAAAAGTAAAAAAAAATTAGCCAGATCCGGTTAGTATGCCTATTTGATTTTACGGTTGGGTCGTTTTCCTAAGAATTGTTTTTATAAATTTTTCAACATTTAAATTAGATTTCTGTGTTTGCATGTCCGACTGGGACTCGAACTCGGGTCATTCCGCCCCAGAAGCCATCGCGCTACCACATACGTCATCGAGACTAATATAGAATGGTTTCCAAATAATTCTTTATAAGCAATACTGTCCCAGCATAAAAAGTGATTAACCAAGTTGGGTACGTAACTGGCTTACCTAAATCATGAACATCGTAGCCCCCAAATAACTATTTACGTTGGGTACGTACCTGGGTTACCTAAATCATGAAATTCGTAGCCCCCGCGCCATGGATCTCTTGGAACTCCTATGGGCTGAGTGAAAATGGTGGGTATACCAGGATGGCTATTTAGCATAGCTATTTTGGGTAGTACGCGTTACCGGGGGGTACGGTTTTTTGCTGGGTAACTAAGTTGGGTACGTAACTGGGTTACCTAAATCATGAACAACGTAGCCCCCGAATAGCTATCTGCGTTGGGTACGTACCTGGGTTCCCTAAATCATAAAAATCGTAGTCCCCTCGCCGTGGATCTCTTGAAAGCCCTATGGGCTGAGTGAAAATAGTGGGTATGCCAGGATGGGTATTTAGCATAGCTATTTTGGGTAGTATGCGTTGCCGGAGGGTACGGTTTTTTGCTGGGTACTGTCACAGCATAAAAGGTGGTTAATTAAGTTGTGTATGTAACTGGGTTACCTAAATCATGAACATCGTAGCCCCCGTCGTTGGGTGCGTGCTTGTAATCATGAAAATCGTACCCCCCGCCATGGATCTCTTCGAAATCTTACGAGCTGAGTAAAAATGGTGGTTACGCCAGGACGGCTATTTAGCATAGTTATTTTGGGTGGTACGCCTTACCGGGGGGTACGGTTTTTTGCTGGGAAGTCTTATGGTTTAATGTTGATCATGAAATGTATTAGATTTTTGGCCAATGTACCTCATAGGAAGGCTTGGGCATAGAGGCCAAGGTCGGCTCCAACTGGACCAGGAGCTGTGTGTCGTGGTATATGAGCCGGTCGACGGCTATTGCCTTCTAGTAGTTAATTTTTTATTTTTCTTATTTTTCGCCAGACCTTCACGGTCATGACGGCAACTGTTCACTCCGTCCCCATGGACACTTTGGTGTCCTCTACCACCTGTCCATTACACAGAATTGATCTTCTTCTTCGCTTTATCTTAGGCTTAGGCTGGTGTAAGAATTAGTATGATTATGGATGTTGGACCCCGGGGTTATCGCAATAGATCGGTCTTGTTGTCTGTGTGTGTGTCATGGCAGCCTGATTTACCTACGTACTTACCTATGTAGATTTCACACCATCTTTCTTTCTTCTGCTTCGAACATCGTACATTCAACGTTTCGTGTTTTAAGACTTTGACTTTGAATGGAAATGGAGCTGACAGCACCCGTCGTCGTCGTCAAAATAATGCCCTGGTATTCGGATAATAAATTCAATCCTGAGTTACATCACCCGCGAGCCAAGGCTGACTGAGAAAAAAATTTCAGTTCTAATGTCTACTCGGAGTACCTTTGACTTTGCATTCCTCTCGGAATCCCTACGCCAGATTGTTTCATCTCGTCATCGTAATCACATTTTTAGAATTTTCGTTTTCGACAATAGGACTAGAAATATTTTAATAGGACTGTAAAGCTTGATGTTGATGGATGGGCTTTTTTCCAGCATCTCCAGTAGTGCGTTGAGTGGAATTTAATATTCCGACATCATAGGAAAGGTATCAGCTACCCTTACAGGGAAAACTACCTACAGGTATACATACTTTGTTTTAGCCCGAAATCTCCTCCTCATTGGTACAATACGACGCACCGTTCGTAAGTGCATCACAATAAAGGTATTTACTCAATTTTTTGTTGTTGTTGCGACAGTAGGTAAAAGTATTTACCTTTTATGCGTGTTCAACGGTTGTGTAAGCAGCTTTCGCTGAGATTTATCGATGACGGGTAGGTACTCAATTGTATCAATTTTCAGATACAGATTTTTTTGGTAAGTACACGAAATGTGCTTAGTTCAATCCGTTGAGAGCGTATACAGCTGGAAATGAGATAACTGATTGCGCTATAGCAACATACGTAGTTCGTACTCTTGTACCATTTGGATGACACATTACGAGCCCACCGCAATAAATTCCCATGAGGGTGGATTAGGTCGGTGTAATGCTAATGCTCGTTGGGGGATGATGGTTGGTTGGGCAATTGTACTCGTATGTGGGTTGTATGGATATCTACAAGATATGGATATCACATGACTAGCTAGGTGTGTAGTAGATAGCAGTCCAGTGATAAGGTGGAAGCCCGTAGGTGATTTTTGTGGATTTGATGTATTTTCATCCGGATTTGATGATTGTGGGGTAAGTTTTTTTTTATATTGTTGTAAATTGAAATTTTCCATATATGGCATACTGTATGTAATGTTATATCAATAAAGTCTCCAGCAGAATTTATGTTCAGGTGAAACAATGAACCATTATTTTTAGGCCATATAAGGTTCGCAAAATTTCGTAGAAATGTTTACACTTATTCTAAAGATAATCCGTACTAAATATTACATTTCACAATTTGAAATTAGTAATGGGTTTCTCGCATAATGCTCTGAATATAATTCAATGGCCGGTGAAATAGAAAGGTTATGTTTGCCCATGGAGGAAATATATTATCTTATTGCTCAATGGGTTTGGCGTGTTGAGTTTCACTTTGAAAAAAACTAAAAGAAAAACAAGCGCTTAAATTACTTTCATTTTCGCCTGCGTATCAATTCGTCGATTGGCATCTGCCCCGTACGCCGAGCTAGCTCATAATTTTATATTGTTTCGGGCCAGAATATTCTTAGAATTCGACGAAGACATGAGTTGACGAAAACTTCCAGCTTTCTGGTAACTCTTACGGAAAGTTTCCATATACAGCTCCCACACAAAAGCACAGACAGTACCTACCAGGGAGCGAAACAGGCCCAGCTTGGTCTTGATGCTGAGATAACTGCTCTGCCATATTTCTGACAGCGTGCCGTGTGCGCATTTAACCTGGTTGATACGACGAGCGATGCCCTGCTCCGTACCACCATTTTCGGCAACAATGCTACCCTCTGGATCCTGTCAACCCCTTGTGGAAACAATGCTACCCAGGTGGACGAAATTGTCCACCTACTCCACTGGCTGCCCATTAGTATTGATGGCAATAAGTTTCGGATTTCTTTCGACAATTGCGGGCTAAGAATCTTGGTCTTGTTGGTATTAATCTTTAGCCTAACCTTGCTTGCCTCCCTCTCGAGATCTAACGCCATTGTGGACAGATCCATGATTTTGTGGGAGAGTAGGCATATGTCGTCAGCGTAGTCAAGATGTCAAAGTCCATTGAATTCCTCTGTCTAGTCAGGATAGGGCTTCATGCAACACATCACCGATCACTATGAGCAATAGGATCGGTGAGAGGATGCACCTCTGCCGAACTCCACTGCGAATCTCAAAGTCCCCCTACACCTTACCTTTATGCAGAACGCAACATTGCGCGCCATCATAGGTTGCCTTAATAATAGCCACAAGCTTCTCAGGGATGCCGAAAGTCAGTTTCAAGTCGATCATCACTCCCAAGTACCTAATAATTTGGCGGGAGTTGTTCCTACTTCCGACTCTGATCTTCAGAGAGTTCCTCTTTCTGCGATTACTAATGAGAACAGCTTCCGTTTACTGCTCTGCCAGCTCAACCCCCACTTTCTCGAGCCACAATTTAATAGTTGTTATTGCCTCGCCAGCATACATTTCTGCGTAGTCCGGGTCCTTAGCCACCACAACTATCGCAATATCGTCCACATACCCCATAATTGTCCCACCCTTAGGCGGCGGGAGGTTAAGAATATCGTTATACATTATGTTTCATAATTCGGGCCTAAGAATCGATCCTTGCGGAACTCCTAATGACACATTGTATTCCCTGGATCTGTCACCTATATCATACTGGAGAATACGATTCGAGAGGTAGCTCTTGATTAGCTCGACTAGGTAGGTCGGCGCACCCATTTTATGGAGAGACAAGTGGATGTGTTCCCAGTTGCCGGAATTAAAAGCATTTGGCGGAATCAAAAGTATTCTTCACGTCCAATGTCGCCACAGCACAACATTGGTTCCCCCGCAATGCATTCTCTGCAAAAGTAGTTATCGACATGATCGCATCAACTGTGGATTGGGCTTTGCCAAAGCCGAACTGTCGGTCTGAGAAGCTTCCTTTTTCCTCCACAACCTGGGATAGTCTGTTCAGAACTATCCGCTCATGCATCTTTCCGGCTGTGTCCAAGAGACAAATTGTGCGGTATGAGTTTGGTTCCCCTGGCAGTACAAATTACCACTTTAAACGCTTTATTGGGAATACCATCATGGTCTGGTGCTTTTAAATCACCAATTTTAGAGGCTACTTGTAAAAGTTCAGTTTCCGTTATGGCCGGAAATCCGTCTCCATTCACTACGTTGTGTTCACTTGGTCGCAGTTCGTGACGAGGAAACAAAACTGAAATTGTCCTCCGTGACATTTTATTTCGGGTGGTTTTTGACTTATTTTTTTCATCATCACTCTATAGACCGTTCCCCATGGATTTATATCCGCTTCATTGCAGAGCAATCTGAAATAGGTTTCTTTGCTTCTTTTAATTGCTTGCTTGAGGAGTTTTCTCGCAGTCTTATATCGTGCGGCTAAGTCTGCATATTGCAGTGAGTCTGCTGACCGTTGACTTGACTTGATCGTTGAGCCTACGAGCTTTCAGACATTCGTGACGCAAATTCGCGATCTCCTCGTTCCACCAGTAGTTTAATTGCGGTGGCCAGTGCTTCTCCTCACGGTCACTGAGGCGTAACAGGCTTCCGTAATCTGTTTATTTAATTCTGCGGTCGTTGAAGATACCTGGCATTCAATAAGGCCCTGTTGATGCAGGACCTCTTCGAATATTTGCTCGTCGAAGGTCTTTACGGACCATCCCTTCGTTGTCGGGCTTGATCTGGCTCGAATTGTTCTATCAACAATCTCAAAGAAGATGGCCTGGTGGTCACTACCAGATGGATGCCGTTCCTGCGCGTCTGAATGTATTGCTGCTGCCCGAGTTCATTAGCACGACATTGAGCTGTGCAAAAGCATCGAGCAGTGCGCACCCTCTAGCGTTCGTCTCGCGGCTTCCCAATTCTGTAGCCCACGTGTTGAAGCCCCCTGCTATTACTACCGGACTGTACGTTCTGGCCTCATGCACTATGCGATCCAACAAATTTGTAAATTCTGCCAGGTCCAGTCTGGGTGGTGCATAGCAGCTATACACGTGGACGCCGTTAATCCTTGCTCTAACAAAGCCGTTCATTTGTTCCGACTTACATCGCTTCAAGGCGTGGCTTCCGCATGTCCATATAGCTACCTGGTTTTGTTCATCGGCCACCCAAATTGAGCTGTTCAGGTTTTTATATTGGTCGCAGATAATTGCGACGTCAAATCCCTTCTCCCGTATGGTCTGCGACAATAAATTTTGCGCCGCTTGACAGTGGTTTAGATTTAGTTGTATAAACTTCATTTGCGAATCCGCTGGACTGCCTCTTGTTATGAAGGGCATTTGGCATTTCCCGTGAAGTGCTTGTAGTTTTTCCTGTTAGCTTTACGACACAACGCACAGTTTGGTTCTTTGTCACATGTATTTGACCTATGACCTTCTCCTCCGCATTTAAGGCAGCAGTTTGACCTATCTTGCTGGCTTTGACAATCCATCGCTAAGTGTCCAAATGCAAAACATTTACGTAAAGCATTTCTTTGAGGATAAATGCTCTCTTAGGCGGCAGTTTGCCCATCCAACTTTGATAAGGCAGAGGTCCAGCACCTTGCCAGCCACGCCAGTTGGCAAGCTGGTAGTAGCAATCTGGGTGCCTCCACATGCTTCTCTTAGTGACTTTACTGCCTCGGGTTGAATTTTCACATCCAACCGCTCAAGGAATGCCGTCCTTAGTGGTCACCTCGTCGAGTTCATGACACACAAGTTTCATCTCATGGCGCAGGGTTTTCACGTCCGCTGCTGACCGAAGTTCCGCCGTGTGTCTTCATTTCAAAGAGGAGCTCGCCCTTTCTCCTGACCTCCTCTGAATGCTCTGAGTTCGGAGATCAAAGCATTCCACCAAACTGCTTTTACTTTAACTTTTTGTCTGCTGATGGGACATGATTTGTTAGCGGCTTTCTTTAGTGCGCTCGTTAGTTTGTGCACCATCTCATCCAATCCTAGCTCATTTCCCGGTTGGATTGGAAGAGGAGGGTAAGCTTTGCAAAAGAATTTCTCGATGTTTAGTCCAAATAGTACGTTTCCTATTTGAAATCAAAGGAGCAGTCTCTGGGAAATCGTCAAGGCTGAATTGAATATAGGGGTGATCAGAGAGGGAGAGAGAGAGAGGGCCATCCGTCAACACCCTCCAATTCAGCACCAACTTCCGAATATGCCCAGAAGTAAGTGTAATATCAAGGACCTCTTGTCTGTTTTTAGTAATAAAAGTTGGTTCATTTCCAACGTTGCAAAAGAAGGAGATTGGATTCGATTATATACTCAAAAAGTAACCCCCTCGTTCGTTCGTGTGGTAGCTGTCTTATACAGCGTGAAGCGAGTTTATGTCGCATCCAAGTATAAGGCCAGTTCTTAGTGTCTTGGATGAGGGAATCCAGTTTCTCAAGAGTTCAGGGGACTTTTCCACATAGTCAAATGTCTATTCGTATAATTGGCGGATTCGGGAGAACGGGGGTTCGGTTAATCTCTTCCAAACGAGTTTCCACGACAACTAAATTTAAAGTCAGAGTACCACTGCAAGTATGGAATTGTGTATATGCGAGCGGATTCAGTTTTTTTCTTTAGCTAAAAAAACCTTTTCAGGATTTCATGTTTTTTCGTGTTGCGAAGAAAATTAAAGTTTTTTTTTTTATTATGAGAGTCGCATCATCATCAAGTCATCCAGAATTTAATTCAAACATTTGCATTCAAAATACGCTAAAGTCCGTTGGGTAATAAGAATCTTAAATGTAAAATCGGACACTTTCCTCTTCACTTTCTGTATCTCCAAAATTTGATTAGTTCAATGAATGAAGCAAGACATTCAAAACAGAAGATAGAAAAGACACACTCCAACCAAGAAAAGATACAATATTCCAGCTTGGTGTCACTTCCTTAGCATTGTGGTCACGTTTTCGAAAGAGCAAACGTTTTTACAATTTTGCATAAGGAAAATTAAACGACATTTCCGACTATGTGCGAAAAATACGAGGCACACTCATCATGCATGAAACATGAAAAAAGAAAAACTAAACAAGCTATTGAAGCTGAAAGCGAAATTAATCTTTTTTATTAGTTGCCAAATAGGCTTAATGACTCGTACAAGGCCGATTGAGGGTGAAACTCTGCAGAAATGGGTAGCGTTAGAGACCCAAAGCACAACCACCCCATATTTTTGCACACCCTCTAATTAGAAGATTTGTATGCATAATTTCGTTTATTGGCTGGATGAAGATTCAATTCAACGCATAGTCAGTCGTCCGATGATAAGTTTCACGCGCAATTAATTAAGCAAATTATGAGCTTTCTTTTATTTAATCAGACCAAAGTGTACGAGCTATGAGGACCATGAATTTCGATAAAGTGAACGCTGCAAGGGATGTGGCGCTGTATCGCCAAATTACCCCATTTGGTGATATCATTAAGCCCATCATAATCGACGCGTCAATCCTCGCGGGGATTTAGACGATGAGAAAATTAATTTTACACCTCCTTTGGGGCGAACAACAGGCTTCTACTTCATTCAATCAACACGTGCGTTATCCTCGCGGATTTCATGGATTTGTAAAGGCTATATGGAGTGCCAGTGCTCCGTCGTAAATGCATCAGGTGGTAGCGATAGTGATATGCAACGAAAATAAAAAGGGTTTTCACCCACACGTTCCGGCCTCAGTATAGAGTTGTATTTTAATTTCGCATGCACCACCTCCACCTGATGATTGTCACTCTTATCAGAATTCGAGCATGTAAACGATGAGTCCATTAATTTGATGATGTTTACAAATGTTTTGCACTCAATTCTGTCAGAACCACTTAACCTATTAATACAATCGAATGTCGACACACATGTTATAGATGCCATCATCGGACATTTTGATAGTCGATCCCTATAACGTGTCTCTGAGGGATTGTGGGGGCTCGAGGGGGAGATGATTTCTGGCGGCTCCATTTACATGCTTATCGGACAAGTAGGACTTTTGTGGTGTTCGGTGTTCTTTGACTTTGTGGTTTTCATACGTATGCGATGACAATCAGGAAAAAAAGGATCGGGCTGGAACTGAAGTAAACTCGAACGAATTTCGAATATCGACCAAAGTGATTCGTCATTCTGTTGGGACCGACAAAAGGATCACATTAACGACTGAGAGATACGTGAGATGGCATTTTTCATAAAGCTCTGAATGGTTTACGGTCGGGTAAGTGCCATCAAATGGCTCAAGGATCCCTTTTTATCATCTAGAGAGGGAACATTTCAAGTATTGTGTTGATTTTGGTTGCAGCCCCAAATAACTTTTCGTTTACTTTAATTTTGTAAAATATGTGTATATATGTATGTATATAGAAATTCAAGTGTTTTTAAATACAATTTAAACAAGCAACGACTTTGTGATAGGCTACTGGCTTATGGAAAGGACATGTGCCTTTCTCATGTCAGGCCCTTAGGAACAACAGCACAATAAAAATATTAAAACGGAGAAAAACTGTTGCTGTATGGATAGAAATGATTTTGTCAGTTAAGATGCCATTCATGCTATGGTCCTGACGGCACCAGAGCCTTCAAAACCAACCTTGTAATGGATCTAATTTTGTGTTTAAACCAGCTTCCGCAAAAACATTTGTTCTTGATCTTTTCAAAAATAAGTACAGGTACGTATTTGTAATGCCGGCACCACATTATTCCTGACTCGCCTAGTCACGAGCCAAGCACCTGCAGCAGTAAGCATAATAGGTCGAATATGTGCTTCAAATTAGGAGGAGAAGGCCACAAGACTGTAACATTTGACAAAGAGCATATTGTGCCAAAAAGCCAATAGAGCACTGCGTGCCCGGCAAATCGAGAGGCACTAAAGCAAACCCCTAAATTGAAGTTTGTGCAGTTAAATCTGAACCATTGACGGGCGACACGGGATCTGCTATCGAAGACCATCAGGGAGAAAGGAGCTGATGTAGCAATTATCTGCGACCAGTATAAAAATCTGGGGAGCTCGATTTGGGTCGCAGATGAGGATAAACAAGAGAGCCATTTGGACGTAATGGAAGCCATGCTTTCCAGCAAGGCATATCAGAACCGCTGAGCGGCGTCGTAAGAGCGAAGATCAGCAGTATCCATATGTATAGCTGCTATGCTCCACCACAACTGGACCTGGCAAAATTCGAAAGATTGCTAGATGGATTGGTGCTTGACGCGAGTATACACAACCCGGTAATAATTGCGGGAGACTTTAACGCGTGGGCGACAGAATGGAACAGCCGAGATACAAATTCCCGAGAACGGGTGTTCCTCGCTGCCTTTTTACAACTAGATGTGGTCCAAATGAATTGAAATGGTAGCAATACTTTCAGGAAATAAAGTCAAGGCTCTATTATTGACCTAACGTTCATCAGTAGTTCTTTGGCACCAACCGTAGATTGGTGCGTCAGCGAAGAAGACGAAGACTTTACAATAGCAGGAGAGGTACACCGAGTACAAGGAAGAGCCCCGACACGGGAATGGTCAATTAACAGCTTCGATTAGGCAACACGAACTAGAGCTCATGGGACAGAGTCCACCATTGGCCAATGAGGACACACCTGTCATAACGGAGAATGAACTTCTCCAAGCCGCATCCAGATTTGAGGTTGAGATTGAGGTCTCCAATTAGGCGTTGAAGGTGCAATCCGAACAATACCGGAGAAGTTCATCGACGCGTTCGGAGCTTACCGTTCCGATGTGGGTGTGCCGAACTACCTAGCTGGAATAATCAAGAGCTACCTTTCACATCGTGTTCTGCAATATGATACTTTCGAGGAGAAAGGAGTACACAGTAACAACGGGCGTTCCACAGGGATCCGTTCTTGACCCTCTGGTGTGGATTATCATGTACAATATCAAGATGGCATTGTACCCGATGCCTAAAGAGTTAACGATAGTCGGGTTCGCAGATGATATCGCGGTAGTCGCCATCGCAAAAGACGGGCTATGTCGAAATGTACGCCAGCGAGGCGATCACTACTATTAAGTTGTGGTTGGAAACACTATGCGCAATTTCCTGATGGCTCATCGAAGACCAATGTGTGAACGGACATTATTCGAATTGACATTTGGTGTGTGATGCCGGCCATCAAGGTCTGCAGCAGCCATTAAACGAGTACGTCTCGTAACTTTATGTGTCCGCAGTTGATATTTAATTTCATTCTATTGATTTCTTTTTATACCCTAGAGTAGGTATATTGTTTTTGTCACAACGAAAATATGTAACACCTTAAAGGAGGTTCCGGAGGTATAGCATACTCGTATATAGTCAACCCCTGATTCGATTTAGCCATGTCTGTCTGTCTCATCGCATGATAACTTTTGATATCCGTAGAATGAAGCTAGAGACTTGATATTTTGGTCAAATGTTTGTAGTAGGATCTTGTCGGTTGGTATTGAAAATAGGCAAGATCCAACCCAAGGAACCCCTACTTCCCTTACAAATGAAACTTCAAATAAGCGATAACTTTTGATGGAATGAAGCCAGCGACTTGAAATTTTTGGTCAAATGTTTGAAGTGGGGTTTATCTAATTGGTACTAAAGATGGGCCGATCCGACCCAAGGAACCCCTACCTCCCCTACAAATGAAACTTCAAATGAGCGATAACTTTCGATAAAATGAAGCTAGTGACTTGAAATTTTGGTCAAATGTTTGTACTAAGATCTAGTTGGTTGTTATTGAAAATGCGCAAGAACCGACAAAGGAAACCTCTACCTCTCCTACATGTGAGATTTCAAATAAGCGATAGCTTTCGATAGAATGACGCTAGCGATTTGACAAATATTTCTAGTGTGGGCTAGATAGTTGATTTTGAGAATGGTCAAGATCCTTCTAAATGCTCGCCAACTGGCCATATAGAAAACTCACTTTTAACGCATATGGTCGTTGTCAATTGATACTTTTGGTATCAGTACTAGGTCTGTGAAAGCCTAGGGTATATACGCTTTGGACCCGAGACCGAAGCTTTGCTTGGTTTTTTTTTTACATTTTCTATTTTACTCATTTTTTTTATCCTATTGTAAATTTTTTCAGCAATTCCATTGTTTTTTTGATAGGAACTTTTTTTTTGCCGTTGCTTGTTAAGTTTGAAGACAGAAATTTTGATTTTTAAATTTCATTTCCTTTCTTTCTTCATCATTATAATTGTGGCTCAACATCCCGACGGGACGTAGGGCCCTCGCCGTCTGGATGGCTGTTCTCTAGTAACGTAGTCCCTCAATTTCATAAGCCCAACAATATTGTTGTTTTCTCATGAATTTTGAATACTTCTGGGATTGACTCCTCTTCTGTTCAGTGATTTCTTAATTAAATAAATACAACAGCTACTCGGTCCCTTTCCAGTTTTGTCAAGCGCTACTTAAATATACAATATACCTAGAAGATTTCCAGACGATTTAATTATTCACGACAACATCACAAACTTTTCTAAAGGACAAATTGAAACCATTGTTTAAGGAGAAAGGAGACACAGACAATTAGTTGGTCCCAGAAACGTCTCCACTCGATAATGTATGTCCTAACAGGACTGTTATTTATAATTAAAAAAAAACTTTTGCCTTAAAGTATCTTTTTTTGCCTATTCTTTTTCTTTTTGTTTCTCCTGTGTATACGAGTATGTTGTACTTTTTATGACTTATTCTTCTTCAAGGCGAAGGCTTGTGCCATAATGACATTTTCAAGTTCACTTTCCAATTGGTTTGACCGTCAGAACTTAAGAAGCTTTTACGTGTAGGTGGTACTCAGGACTATATGAGCAATCGGTTTGATACATACTTGAACAACTTCAGGCAATCTTTCAAGTGTTTTGACCCATTCTTCAGATAAGTTCTCGTTGATTTTTTCTGACACGGAGTAGTAGAGTATCCATAGATTTGAGCTTGAATCCTTTAAGGGGCAGAGAGCGAGATAAAAAGTCTATAACTTTTACTACGTATTTTGTTCCGTACCGAATGTGGTATTAGTTGCGCTTCAAAGAACTTAAATTATATTTTTTCCTCCCGGTGTACATGATACATCGTGTTTCTGCAAATTGATGTTTTTCTGTTACATATTTTTCTTTCCCCCCGGTTTGAGTAAAGTACGAGTAACTTTGGTTCTATTGGTGGGTTTAACGATATATTCTTCGAAGCCTGGCTGATGAGTTGATTTTAAGGGTGATAACCTCTTCAACCTTCCATGCGAAAGTTTCCAAGGACTTTGTGTTTGACGGGTCGTTCCAGGCACTTTTGCCTTTTGGGCTGTTAACTTTCCAACGATTTACTCATACTGCCAATGCACGACGCATTTATGCGAACTTATAGTAGGTTGGGTGAGGTTAAAGACGTAGCCATGCAGAACAGAGCACACATAGACCACCACTGGGTCCGTTGTCATATATCATATGCACAAACGTCATATGAGCCTAGTCATCAAATAACCCGGAGCTAGAAACAAAGCGATGTAGATGAAGAGCAAATGCGACTTTTAGGTCACAGAGATCAATAAATTAGAGGGAGCGTAAAGTATCCTTTCTTCTATCTTTCAGAACAAGGCAAGTGTTCTGTATTGTCTCTTCCTCTTCTTCGTCCCCACAGCTTATTCAAAACTCACTGTATACTTATTTGTCTTAACCACTAGTGCGGCATAGCGCGTCAACTATTTCAAGTGGCTTAACAGGACGGTGCACATTGCCAGCATGCACCTCCTGCTCAGATTTAGCTGCCTACCTGCGACGAGTCGGGATATGTTTTGTCTTATTTTTACGCCTCGCACCACAGGAAAAACCCAACACGAACATCCACGACCACGAACGCCGTGGACGGGACTTGAATCCATAACGACTGTAGTCAGATATGAGACTGACGCCTCTACGCACTAAGCTTTCGGTCGCCCCTAAGAGACGCCTAGCATGCTCACTTATCAAGGAATAATGTTATGCATGAGCAGCTCCAAATAGTGGCTAGGATTTTAGGTCGGGCAAATCTGCAAATCGGCAAGTCTGGATGGCACAACGGTTAGCACGTTCGCCTTCTACTGGGCCGCGGTTCGATTCCCACTAAATGCGGTAGCTTTCGGTAAAAAAGGGGATTTACGTGTCGGATTATGAACCCACTCAGCTGCTAACTGAGTAGCCATTTATGGGGTATGTAACTGGGTTGAGCGTGTTGTTGATCATACGCCTCTGCACAAAACACACCGTCACGATCTAGAAAATTGGATGATGTTAATCATCTCGAAGCCATGGTCCAAATTGGATTGTTGTGCCAGTTATTTATTTTATTTTAAATCTGCAGGTTGAAATGAACCGCCTTAATGAACCATATTCTGCTAGTGCTGCTTCCACCGGCAGATCTATGGCAGCAAGATAAAGATGGGTCTCTACTGGTCACCGAAGAACACCAACTGCTGAGATGGAGAGAACGCTTCATTGAAGTCCTCGGCAACACCTTTGGACCTTCGAATGCGTCTTTATTGGTAGCAGAAGATATTCCGCAAATAGCCAGAGTTGATACCAGTCCACCATCAAAGCTGGAAGTAACTGCGGCTATTAAATGGATGGACGCGGGTGAAGACCCGGGGATAGATGGGATTCCCGTGGAACTTTTTAAAGCAGGTGCCAATGCTACTGCGGATATTTTTCTCTCCCTTATCCAAGAGTGCTGGGAAATCGAAACCCTCCCTAAAGAGTGGAAGAAGGGCGTCATTATTAAGACCCTGAAAAAAGGCGGCCTGAAGGATTGTAAAAATTGGCGTGGGATCTGTCTTCTCACAGAATTCTCCAAACCAGTGGCAAAAATAATCTTGAACCGGATCAAACAAACAGTTGACCGCACATTGAATGGTGTGCTTTCGCGAGGGCTTCTCAAGTAGCGACCACATCAACACCCTCCGCATTATTATTGAACAATCCCCAGAGTTGAGATCCCCAGTACATCTCATGTTCATCGATTTCGTGAAGGCGTTTGGCAGCGTTGACCAGGAATACATCTGGAGGGCTTTACGTAGGATAGGTTTACCATATAAAGTCATATCCATCATTAAGGAGTCCAATAGGGGGGGGGGCCCAATGTCACGTCTTACATAAGCGTAAGCTTTCAGATTTTTCGAGGTGCATAGCTGAGTGAGGCAAGGCTACATTTTGTCACCCATACTGTTTTTAATTGCCATTAACGACCTACTCTAAAGAACGTTTCATGAACACCAGAGCAAACGATCAGATGGAGGCTGTTTAAATACCTTTAACACCTGGATTACGCTAACGATATGTCTTCTTTCAAATAAATCGAATCATCTAGTTCAAATGACGGATGATCTACACCGCGAAAGTCGCAATGTTGATCTTAAAATCAATGCTGCCAAAAATTAAGTACTTGAGCTTGAATCCAGAAAGACAGTGCGAAATTTGTGTTTCGGGGCAGACGGTGAAAAAAGTAGGCAATTTTTGCTAGCTCGGAAGCGTGGTTACAGCAGATGGTGGAACGAATGCTCATGTACTGTCTCGCATCAATAAGGCTCGGGTGGCTTTTTTCAATTTTACTTCTTTCTGGCAAAACAAGAACATTTGCAGACGCACCAAGCTCAGGATCTTCGAAACCAACGTAAAATCCGTGATTGTATGTGTATGGCTGTTCAACTTGGAAGGTGACCAATGAGGTAACAAAGTTGCAAACTTTCGTGAACTAATGTCTACGTCGCATCCTACACATTCGCTGGCCGGAGGTCAATTCTAACGACGATCTCGTTACTATTACTCGCCAGGATAGGATAGACACTTCGATCAAAAGAAGAAAGTGGCAATGGAAAGGTCACACCCTCCGTAAAGGGCCGATCAATATTGCTCAACAGGCCCTCGATAGAAGCCAACTTAAGACTCCGTGTTAGATGACCGAGAAACATGTGGAGAAGGTCAGTTGAGAGCGAGGGAGCATCTACAGGCAAATCGTGGAGAGAGCTAGAGACGATTGCGGAGAACAAGACGAAGTAGAAAGTAGTCGTGGTTAATGCCCTATGCTCCCACAAGTGGTTAACAGGAACCAGATGGGGATATGGTAGTTGAGCTCTCTGATGATACGTGGGAAATCCAGTTGCAGAAATAACTTGTTTTTCAGGTCATATGCAGCAATTTTCTCAGGTTGCTTTGGGTTCGCAGTTAACAACGGTTTCACGCCAACACATGTTGATAAAAGTCGAACAACTTTGGCATCTTTCCATAATAGAATACAATACATTAGAAATGTCTATACCGTAAGCAGTTCCATCATATTCTTTAGAATAGCTTCTCCCTGGGTATAAAGTTTTCTATCAGACGGCATCTTACAATTGTTTGTTAGGTTTCAACAAATTGTCTCCTGCGCAAAAATGTCACGACTTCTCAGATAACCATAACTATAGTATATATAAAAAAATCAAAGATGGTTTTTGAAATCTGGTATATATGTAGTAGTCAGTAATAAACGACCGATTACATTACTGGATGATCCCAAATCTGGAGCGTTAGAGGGCACAACGTTATCATTCTGACCACCATAGTTGTTCCGGTTTTTTACTTTACATTTTTTACTAAATTTTTTACCTCTAAAAAATAATTTTTTTACGCTCATATTTTTTTACGCCACGTAAAAAACAAAATGTAAAAAAAACGTAATTGTATCAGGAATTTCAAATTCTAATGCTTCTGATTGCATGTTTTCCGTGTTTTATTTTTTGTTCGTCTGAGCAAAAGTTATATTACGTTTACACTGTAGCCAGATTACTTCATCTGCGGCGTAATCTGGGTACGGTGAGTTTAAAATTGTATGCATTTGACACTTTCAAATTAATTCATCTGACGCAGATGAAGTAATTTGGTTTTAGTGTAAACGTAATATAACTCAGAACGTATTTACCGAATCGTTTCAAAATGACTGCGCCTTCTGAAAGCACCCAATACTACAATTATTGACCACTTACTCTCGTTGCGTATGGTCTTCAAAGTTCCGTCTATTCTTTAAGTAAGAATACGCTCGAAGTTTTGGTGAATTTTATTTATTTTGTATTGAAATTATTATTATGATATTTTTAAAATGTATGCAGTGGAATTTTGCAGACGTAAAAAAATTAGCCACAGCTCTGTCAATCTCCTTTTGTTCATTTCATTGAATCAACAAAGTGAGATAGAGTTATTGCCGCAGTTACTTCTTTTTTTGCTAAACGGTTGCCCCAAAGGTGTGTAAGTGAGACCGTGAAATTTTATAATAATATAAAGTACTATAAAATCACCGGAATGAATTGTTCAGAATCAAAAGTTCAACTTTTAAGGTAAGTAGCTTCAGAACAGTTATGAGTTTACGGAAGAGGACTTCGGAATCGTTCATTTCAGACCAAAGTTTACTAAACACATCACTAAAATTTGGGGTTTCAGATATTGAAGTTGTCCCGGTCATTGATAACTTGTTCATGGCATGGTAAGCAAGCGTATCTAGCAAGAAGATAATTGAAAAGATATTAAAGCCCTCGATGAAGGCTTCGATGAAAAATGGAAAAAAAATCATCAGTGACTTTGCTGTAACGGGTCGGATTCGACCCACCGTGACTCCTAGTTGACTCCTGCTCTAATACATTGAATTCCCAATTTGAAATGACTGAATGGTTTCCAAAGATTTAATTATTCTGACTCCAGAGTTAACTCTGCCACGTGTATGCTCATAAAGAGCTTTCCCTTATGGAACCATTCAGGCTGAACAAGCTACTGTCATAATCCTGTCATTCAAAGCATCTCCGACGTAATCTGCAATGAAGAGCCAAACCATAATAATTGACGGTAAGAAGGATCCCATTAGGAACATCAAAAAGCTAATGCTCCTTCATAATTTCCTGAATTCAGGAATTATTATCATGTAGATTATCGCAGAGTGGGACACAATAAATAAGAAAGGAATGTATCTACTGCTATTATTAGACCTCTTTTTTTAGAATTACGGGTTGCCTGTAAAAATATGAATGAAATTTATGTTTTTTTTTTCTATTGACAGATTCAAGGATTTGTTTTTTAGACTGTGACACATACTAATAACAGCGGGTCAGACAGTCTTATTTTTTCGATTTATTGCTGACGACAAATAAAGAGAGTTCTTTTTCTTTCTTCTGATTTTCTAGCTGTAGATTTGTCACCAAAAGGCTATAAATCATAGCATAAGTAGGAGGTTTTAAATAAAAAGCTTATGGAAAATTATGCTGAGCTGCAGTTACAAGAACGAAGTTTTTTATTATTATTTCTTCATTTTTCTATGACAAGCCAAGACACTGGTATGAGATTAAAAGTCATACAGCTGAAGCCGAGACATTTTCAAACTTGTACGTTATCCTTTTAAATTTTTCCCTTTACTTAGAAGTACTACAAAAATACATTTTCTAACTGCACTCTTGAATCACCTTGTCATTTTAACACACGCTGTCTGTGGATGACTGTCGTTGACTGCAAGGGCCACCGTTGAGCCGATGAAGAGCCCCCCCCCCCCCCCCTCCCATCGCATACACAGATGTGTGTGTTTATTTCTTGTTTTGTGTCAATTTGACCTTGTTTTCTCGTTTTTTTTTTTTTGCTTTTGTTTCGGGTAGCAATGTATGAATAAATAGTTGCTGCCGTGACCCCAAAACTCCTGATGTAGAGCTTCTTTCCTTACTCTTTCTAGCTCGGGGTCAAGAAATCCAAGGTGTATCCTAGACGTGATTGGGAGGGACGCAAGCGCCAGAGCCTTATCATATTGGCTCCTCGCGTTGCCGCGGAAAATCCAGAGGTGATGATTAACATCAGTTTTGGCATTTTTATTTGTAAGTTTTTCAGCTGTGACACTTCGTTTAGCATGATAATTTCGTTTAATTTGTTTTTTTTCTGATCCATTTGTCTGTGTTATCACAGGCGACTCTTATAATGCTAACGCGTAGAGGCTGAGTTGGTCGCAAACCAGCGTGCATCGACTGGCCGACTTCGGTATTAAATTTGGCATTTTGATGTCTGACAGGCCTTCACGGCAACGTCAAACCACTCCCGTTCCTGCTACCGTTACGGATCGTAGTTAGACATGAGACTGACGCCTCTACACACTGAGCTACCGGTCACCCCAAGAACTTTTACTTACTTTCGAGATGAATGTCACTTTAGCATCCATCCATATTCCAGCAATGTTTATTAATTTAAGACATGCCTTGAAAATGGATTAAATCCAAGGATGCACGACGTCCAGCATATGATATAAGCCTGCCAGAATGATACCATCAGGGCCAGCGGATTTGAAAAAGTCAAAACTGGAATAAGCTCCTATAGTACAATCCAGAATCTTATATTCCTCCTACCGACAAAAAAAAAGTTACGCAAGTGGTCGCATGGGGTCAGATCACCTCACAGGTAGTTGAGAGAGAAGCAAAGAAATGACACAAAAAGAGAGATGATGTTCATCGACACTTTAGGCCCGTCAAGTACAACTACATTTCATTTTTGATCCATTTGCTTTACAGCTGTGTATGACTTTGAAAAATCTCGTGCTTATCGCCTCGATTTAGGAGATACCCATATCTACCTGGTGAATGCAAGAATGTCCTTATTTTCTGACCCATGAACTAAAAATACCATCAACAGCATTCGCATCAACACTCCGGTCATATAAGACGGATCTAGCTTAGATATCACTTCACTGCCAAGGTTGTCCTTTTCCTTACCAAAGGACTCAAAATACCTCCAACAGAAGTCTAGTGCATTCGCAACAACAATCTAAGTCTTGTGATACCCATTTTGCCTAGATTGTAATGAAAAATATTCTGGTCTGGTTGAGCTGCTTCCACCGGCAGATCTATGGCAACACCTGATGAGTAGTGATCTGTTGGTAGTAAGAAACCCTAGGCCGAGGGTCCCATTACAACTGGACCCCAATGTGAGCGCGAGGGCAAGCGAGCCATCCGCCAACCATTCCATCCTTATCGCCTCATTTTGTTTATTCCCTATTTTTACCTCCCTTGTTTGTGTTGTCTTTCCCAGGCCTATGCATCTTTGTTAATTCGTAAAGGACAGGGGCAACGAGCGGCGAAAACGCCACCCACGTCTCCCGAACTGAGCTACAGCAAGCATAAGCCGCTGATTAGCTCGTTGAGGGGCTGTTTTCTTCGCCAGATGACGCGACCCGAATTTCACGGTCATTATGCTACCTAAGGCTCCGTCCCCACGGACATCTTCGGATGCCTACTAAGAGTCCATTACAAGATATCAATAAACTACCAGGAGTATCCTTTTTTCCACACCGAAAGATTCAATATGAAACAATAGTCTCTTGCATTCGCCCTTCATATGATACCCATGTTGCCTAGTTATCGCATCTTTGCAAAAAATGTTATTAGTTTTTATTGTTATGTTATTTTCACACCAAAGAACTCAAAATGGTGTCAGTCCTGACCAAAGGACTCGAAATGCCTTCAACAGTACTTCGAGTGCATATTTCGTGATAAAGAGAGTCTTTTTTCCCTGGCGCACACATGCTGGAGGAGCAAAATGTCATCGCATAGTATTTAAAATAATCCGAGGAAGCTACGTACAAAATTTGGTTGAAATCTGACCACGGGAAATACCTGGAAGAGTTATCTTTAAAATACTTAGGCGAGTAACTCTGGTTTAAACAAAACAGAATATACCGTTAGTCGAGTCGATCATCAAAATCTCGTTCCACGATTTGTGCCCAGGGTGACACAAGGAAACAACATTCCAAATTTTGTTAAGATCAGAAGACGAGAAATGCCCTAACAAACGAACAAATTAAGAAACGGACAAATTAAGAAACCAACAAACGAACAATTTTCCCGTCCATTGTATTTTTACATGGGACGGGCCGAAAGCCGTTGTAACAGAATGTAACTAATTTAGGCTTAAAAGCCCCAGAAGAGACTTTTGTTGCACTTTACGAAATGACGATAAGAATCAATTATGAGGGAACATAAATATAAGAAAATACCGTGGCGAATATTTTGGTTTTTGATTGCATTTTACCTACTCGGAATTTATTACATAATCTTCATTACAATAAATTAAATTCCTTTTTCACGATAACGAATTGCGTCTCTAAAAACTGAGATGTCCGGGAATAACACACTAAGTTAGCAATATTTTAAACCCAATGCCACCATTACTAACAACAAAATGTAGATTCTCATTTATTGCGTTCTACGCAAAAGATTCTCTGAATTTATTTGGGCAAGATCTCTTAGATCCCAGAGGACATCTTTTTCAATCATAATCCTCTGAGACTACGAGTCCACCAACCTTGTTTATGGAAACTCGCCTTTTTTTGTTGGCCGTCCTTGGTCAACATTCGTCTAAATGGAAACTTAATATAAGCACGAGTAGGTTGACAAAATCAACACCTTCAGGGTACAACGACTACTACGACAACGTAGCAAGATATTAAGATAAAATGTATGACCCTGTAGAGCAGAATGGGATTTTCATAAATTCTGCACACTGTCACCGAATTAAATGTCACCCTTTCGTCTGTTGATTAAACTATGTCTGCGGAATATATCTTCAGTCTGATTAATCCCTAGAGCATTTATACAATTACACGAGTATCTCATCCAGCAGCGTTCAGTTTTCCCATAAAATTGATGAATGACATTGAAAAACAAAAAGATTTCATGAAAGTTCTCTAATACATCAATTTGGATTAGGATCAATGTCAACGCAGCTTATCATTATCTTTCTTAAAGATTCTCAAAACTTATCTTTCTCCCGTAGGTACAGGCGATTCGTAGAATATCTTTGAATTATGTCTAATCCAATTTCTTTTCTGTTTTGCCTATTCATCATGTATCTTCCGAGTTCTGACCTCATCATATCGAACTTTTCACTTTCATTCATCTTTCCTTGCCTTGAATTGAAAATTCATGGTTCAGTCTGGAGTCAGAGGAGAAGCAGGATATGTCGAGTTGAAGCATTTCAATGAGCAGGACGATGTTGATGATGGTCACGATAGGAATCGGAAACAAGCGCTTGGTAAAGTGGAGACCAACAATCGCCGAGCCAGCTGTTTTTCCTATTGAAAGTAAAACTTTCCACCCCCACCTCCCCATGGTGCGTAGAAATTCTATGGAGCAACGTGTGGCATGCGTCGGAAAAACGAAATGCCGGTCTGCTGGAAAATCGGGAAAGCTTTCACAAAAGTGCAAGAAAATTTGGATAAACACTGGCGCTTGGGACTATGTACAATATTTTGATTTTTCCTTGTGCGAACAGTATTTGAAAGGCCATCGTTCGGTCGAAACGGTCTGAACGGAAAGTCGAGAGATACACGGAATTTTCCCGGACGAAAGAGAAGTGTGATAAAAACGTACGTTTTTAAATCGCGTCTGTAACTGAATTTACGACTCGTTCTAACAACCAATATGCCAGTACGTTATACCCAATGCCGATTTTAAATGTTATATCCGTACGTGAGCTTACCACAAAACTGGTAAGGAGGGTTTGAGCTCAATTTTCCGTGGGAAAAAATTTATTGCTCGTGATGGATTTCATTTTAGCGGACCATACGTTTTACAGTGTATCAGCAGATGGGATTGATTAAGGACTAAAAGGATTATTCGACTGTGTTTTTGATGTGGTTCAAGTTAATTGACATTTAACATGTTTAAAGGATGCTCATAGTATTTAGATGCACACGCGACACGCGTATGTGTTTATGGTGGTGTGTGATTAGATTGTGTTGAAGATTATGATGTAAAATATTCATACAAGGCCCGTGAATCAAGTGAAAGCAGTGATTTGAATTTAATGTGGCGGATCGTGTGAACGTTATTGCTGAAAGGATATACAAGGTAGGCAACGTTATGCATAATTTTCCTTTGATTTGCAGTCATCTGAAAGGAATTTATTGCTGTAATAAATTTTCCAATTTTCAAAGCAATTTTTCTGTGGATTGCGGCAATTTTGATACAATTTTAATGAAATATTATGAAAATATGAAATCGGTGGAATGGGGAATGGGGTATGTTGCGCTGTATTTCAAATAATGCTTCATTTAAAGGACCGGTATGTGTTTTCAAGATGTATGTATTAGGTGTACAACTTTGCTTCCGCCGTTTTCCGACAGACGGCTGCATCGGTGAGGGCTGGTCAAAATACGTAGTTCAAAAGTGTCACAAAGTGAGTTTGGACGTCTGTGAACGTATCGTCATCCCCGCATTAGTAAAAGTTGTTCGCATTTGTAATAAGATTCGCGATTCAAAATGTTTGTTTTCGAGCCAAGCTCTCGTCTTTTGCGAGAAGTTTTGATCTTCTGCTTCCATTTGAAAAAAACTGCTGCTGAGGCTCATCGAATGCTCTCATATACAGGGTGGCGCAAAAGAAACGAAGTGGTTTGAATAGTCTATAGTTCCTTTATTTTTGAATCAATCGAATTTCTTTTTTTTCTTAGTATACTTCATAAATGGGGAATTTTGTTAATTTAAACGTGAAAAAAAATTGCGTAGGTGGTGCCCATCCTCAGCTTTGCATAGTCGCGCTCTTTCTAAAATATTTTCAATGAATTTTTTCAAGATTTCAGGAGGTATCGCTAAAATTTCTTCTCGAATATTATTTTTTAGTTGGAGTATGGTCTGGAGTATGTGTATAGCATATGAATAAGGCACTGACCATACCCCAACTAAACAATAATATTCGAGAAGAAATTCGAGCGATACCTCCAGAAATCTTGAAAAAATAATGAAAACGTTTAGAAAGAGCGCAATTTGCGAAGCTGGAAATAGGCACCAATTACGCGATGTTATTTTTCACGTTTAAATTAACAAAATTCCCCATTTATGAAGTGTACTACAAAAAGAAAAGAAATTCGATTCATTCAAAAATAAAGGAATTATGGACTATTCAAAACCCTTCGTTTCTTTTGCGCCACCCTGTACTTACGGTGAGCTTGCTTTGAGTGACAGAACATGTCGTGAGTGGTTTCAACGTTTTAAAAGTGGCGATTTCAATGTCGAGGAAAAGCATGGTGGTGGGAGAGAAATTTTTTTCAAAAACGACGAATTGGAAGCACTGCTCAATGAAAATTCGTGCCAAACGCAAGAAGAATTAGCTGAATCACTGGAAGTGACTCAGCAAGTCATCTCGAAACGCCATGGGCATGATTCAGAAACAAGGCAATTGGTTTCCGTACGAGTTAAAACCGTATTGAACGGCGATTATTTGCATGCGAACAACTGCTTCAAAGGCAGACTCGGAAGGTATTTCTACATCGTAATCGGCGACGAAAAATGGGTCTGTCACGTTAATCCCA
The DNA here is from genome assembly GCA_964017055.1 of Chloromyia formosa. Taxonomy (NCBI): domain Eukaryota; kingdom Metazoa; phylum Arthropoda; class Insecta; order Diptera; family Stratiomyidae; genus Chloromyia; species Chloromyia formosa. The sequence goes on along the minus strand of OZ024813.1, from coordinate 27,914,900 downwards.
AATGCAGAAAGTCATGGGGAATGCCCGGACATGCCTCAACGTCGACGGCAAAAAATATTCACGGCGCTAAAGTTATGCTTTGCATTTGGTGGGACCACCTCGGTGTGATATACTACGAGCTACTGAAACCGAATGAAACTATCACAGGAGATCGGTAGCGAACGCAATTGATGCGTTTAAGTCGAGCATTAAAAACAACCACAGTACCAAGAGAGACGCGACAAAGTCATCCTCCAGCATGATAATGCTCGGCCACATGTCGCAAAAGTGGTCAAGGCATACTTGGAAACCCTGAAATGGGAAATCTTGCCCCACGCGCCGTACTCCCTAGACATCGCTCCTCCCGACTACCATCTGTTTTGTTCCATGATGCACGGCCTGGCTGATCAGAATTTTTGTTCGTACGAGGAAGTCGAAAAATGGATCCAATCATGGATCGCGTCGAAAGACGCCTCCTTTTTCCGAGATAGAATCCAAAAATTGCCGGAGAGATGGGCGAAAATTGTCGCTAGCGATAGACAGTACTTTGAATAATACATCTGTAAGTATCTTTTGACAATTAAGCTTTTAATTCCAGGAAAAAACGGCGGAAGCACAGTTGTACACCCAATTTTATTATTTCTAATCTAATATTATAGTATTTGGTTAGTTTAAGACTTATAATTAGAAATGAGAAAAATAGTCATCTAAAACTAGATCAACAATAAGGAGAAATTCATTATTTGTTTGGACGTTGTGTGTGTTCTCCATTTTTGAAAGGACTTTCTTTCAATTCAATACAATTTTACAGGTGATAATTTAAGAGGAATTCGATATTTGTGTGTGTATTTTCTTACCTCGATTCAATTCAATACCAGCCCAGCAGCAAGCGAACTACACACGGGTTACCAGCGAATCACATTTGGCAAGCAAAACCTTCGCAAGTGAATTAACGACTTTCCGGTAATAACGCTGTCGTTCCAAATTTACATTCGCGTCGAGTGGGGTGACGAGCGGCCAAAACCGCGCCTACGTTTCCAGAAATGAGCTGTTTCAAGCATAGACCACTGATCAGCTCGTTATGGGACCTATTTCTTCACCAGATAGCACTTCGTGAGCTCCACGATCATTACGTCAATGTTACGCCCCGTCCCCACTGGTATCTTCGGATGACCGCTCGTCCATTACACCCATTTAGACAGAGGCGGCCGCCGCGGTTTTTAGAGCGGCAGAAGCTTGTATAAATATTTTTTTTTACCACTTTGTATTTACAAACCACAACGGCTTACTTATTTATACACAGCGACCTGCTGCTCTAAAAACCGAGGTAAGGTCTAGAAGGTTCCGGCTTTCAGGTCTCGAGACTTACGGTACCACGCGCCGATTCAAATGTCCATTTCTATTTCAGTAACTACTTAAAATTACATTGACCCCACGTTGGGTGATTTTCAACCCTTCTCGATCATTTTTCGCTTATTTTCTGGTGGAAACGTTAACTGGCGTATTATCAAAAAGCCTTTAGGTAGCGTTCAGTGAGTTTGCTTATGGAAACCTTAAGGTAAATCTAGCTATTGTACTTGAAAGTTAGATTTGAAAGGTTTAAGTTTTTGTTCATTTTGACCAACGATACTACTCAATTTCCCTAACCCCATGTGGGGCATAGCACGTCAACTGCTTCATGTAACCCAGTTGGCAATTCGTTGACATAAACTAGTTTTGGAGAATGTAGTTGCCAGCCTGCTTCTCCTGCTCCCCCATTAAGTCGGGTTCTTGCGACAACTCAGGAGATATTGTGGTTTATTATTACGCCCCGCACCACAGGAGCAAGCCACGAACGTCGTCGTGGGCGGGACTCGAACCCAAAACGCCGGTAGTCAGGCATGAGACTGGAGTCTCTACGCACTGAGGTGCCGGTCACTCCTTGGCCACAGGCACCACGTGCTTATTCAATTGGTAATTCCGATTTCATTGGATAGATAAAATCACTCAGACCCCACATTGAGCGCCAAACATTTTCAGTTTTTTTTCCCGCCCGGTTTTTTACTGAAAATTTTCACTTATGAAGGGTCGCGATCTTTGACGTATTCCTATAGTCTGGTCGAGGTCATGAATAAAACATAAAAGAACTACGATTGGGGTAAACCCCAATCATGCAATACTCTAGATGAATTTGAACCTGGTTTTGAATCTAACTGATATTGTTAATTAAGTGTTAAGTACAAAATTTCAGCCCGATAAATTGTATAGGTAATGAGTAAATTGGCTTAACGTATTTCATGAAATAGTGCAGTTTGTATGGGAGGGTGTAGAAGGAGGGTGAGGATTACAATAAGTTTTATAACATAGGTTACAATTATCATAAAAGTGATATATTAAAAATTTCAAAGCAATATGTTTTATAGTTTCTGAGAAAATCTGATTATTGTAAATTTTCAAAAATGTGTCATTTTGTATGGGAGGGGGTAGAAGGGGTGGAGCGATTTAGCCCGTTCACGAACTTAGCCTTCATTTTTCGTCAAAAATAACGTGTGCAAAATTTGAACTTCATAGCTCAACGCGTTCTCGAGCTAGAGAGGTCACGGACGGACGGACGGACAGACGGACAGACGGACATCCGGTTTTGAGATATTCGAGTGATAATATGAACTTCTGTATCATTCATTTTTTTCTGCGAGCCTTATTTCTTAGCGTTACAAACTTTGTGGCAAACTTATAATACTCTCAGATTTCATCTAGAGTATAAAAAGACAAGCAACAGAGAAAATGTGATGAAGAAAAGTGGCTTCAGTGTATCGGACTGATGACAGATGACTAACCACGTTATGACGGATGACTAATAACTTTACTTCTAGTTAAGCTTTTGACATTTATGAGTAAAAATTAATATTTAGGATTTGCCAATTTTTTATTCAGCTTCTTTGGTTTACTTTAAGCACAGCCCAATGGCAGCAATTTCCTTTATTGGCTGGTCTAACGGTATATTCTGATGTGTTCAAACCAAATTTCGTTGTCTAAACGTTCTAGTGCACGGGACGCGTGTAGGCGATCGCGTGATTTTTACCCGAGTCGCGTAAACGTGACTAGTGTTTACACGTAGGTTGGATTTACATGGACGAAACGTCAGAAATGGGTATCGTAACGAATGTAACTGACGCGAAAGTAATGCACACGTCGTTGTGTTTACACGAGGTGCGTTTACGATTCGACAGCAAATGTGCGAGTACTGAAATCATATATTTCGTTGTTGGATTCATCGACTCACCAACGGCGGATGTGGGTACTCATCCGCCGGGACCTGTCGTCAGCTAACAAGTTGTACGAGTATTAAATCCATTTACTGTTTACACAGCACGGGTATCGTAAATTTGACGCGCCCGATGGGCTTACGCGTCACGTGTATTTATCCTTCAAAGATCGCTTACCTGGGCATTTCCTGTGATCCGATTTAAACCAAATTTGATATATAGCTTCCTTGTGGTATTAGAAATATCACAAGGTGGTATTTTCGTCTTAATACAGGTTTGCGTCGGGACAAAAGGATTCTGTTGATCATGAAATGAAATAGAAACCACACCTGGTAAATATGTTTTTTTAATCAAGGCATACATTGTAAATATTTAATTATTCATAGTAAATCTTTCAAGCATATTCACAGTAGTCTTTTGTGTGAGTGTCGCTTTAAGGGTTATTTTGTTAATTGCCTTGACCCCTCAAGGGACACGAGTGCGTCAATATCTTTAGCATTTCTATGCAATGTTGACGTTTCGATAGCATATCTACTTTTCGGAAGAGCAGTTGGTATCATACACCTCTTATCCGCGTGATTATTGACGTTGCGATAGTATACTCGTATTTCAGATGGTGCAGTTTCTAGCATGCACCTCCTATCCGCGTCGTCTTTTATACTGATAGGCTCGGAGCGCTGTGGAAGTTTTAGTATTATAGCAACCACAGGCAAAGTCGTTCGAAATGAGTCGCTTCTAAACCAATGTGGTTAAGTCAATTTTTCTGATAATTTTTTCAACGTAAAATTTTATTTCTATAAACTGAAGGATTTACCAGTTGTGTTTTGTTGTCTCTGGTCCAGAAAGTTTCATTAAATAGATAAAAGAATTAAATTAATGATGATCGATTAAAGTTTCCGAAAAAGTGTGCAATTATAAAGGTGGACTTAATTGCATTTACATCTGTGTGGCTCAAATATTCTCCATTTTCATCGTAGGTGAAATTCAATCTAGCATATACACAAACTGTTGGTATCAAAGCAATGCCTTAAGCTGCGGGCTAGAACATGCAAGGGCAGTTCGAAATCATCTCAATTTAAACCGACTCTCGATCAAAGTGGCGACCCACTATGTATCCTCCGGTTAACTAGGGATTTTCGGCAGAGAATATTCGAGCAAGGTAATTGGTATAAAGACTCCGAGGTTTCCCGTAGGAATCCTTCAGAACCCATTGAAATCCTAAATTAGACCATTCATAAAATTGTAAGGAAAACAAAAAGTGGCGTCGCTGCTCTTCAATCTTCCAGTCTTTACAAGTTGCCTTTGCAGAGTGGCAATTCTTTTTTTTTTACAAAACTGAATTACACGCCTTTGTCATAATAAATCTTGACAATAGTGGCACTTAGCAGCTCCACCATGTTGCAATTAAATTTCAATTACAACATTTATGACGGCGACAACAATAACTATTTTAATATCGACCATACTTCGCCCTTGAGCCGTTTCAGAATGAAACCATGAAATATAAAACGCCGTAATACGTATTATTGCATCCTTTACATTTATCACGTCTTTTGATAATTCAATCCAGTCCCTGATTTTATGTTTCCAAGAATAGTATCAGAATTACGATATCAAACAATTTAACTCCAATGAAATTCGTGGAACGAGTTTCTGCATGATAAAATACAATATTACATTTGTCGCAATTTTCACGGAATCCATTCCAGGACTGACATTTAATATTCGCAGACAACTTACCGACAAATTCCCTTTGCAATTCGTACTACTCAAAAACAGAGCTATCGTAAAATCGGTTAAAGCTACGGATCGAGACTTACGTTGAATTGGTCGAAAGTATATACTTACAAGTACTTCTTATAAATGGTTGCCGCGCCAAATTAAATGGTGAACCATTCTTGCGAAATATGCACTTCAATGAAACATGGAGAAGAATTTATATTGGAAAGGATTTTATTGGATACATAAAATAAATGAAACCGGAATATAGAGGGCTACGCCCGCAATCCGAGGGTTTTGTAGCAAGCGCTTATTTCGGTATATAAATATCGGCTCCTTGCTCTTCTTGATATCACTCAGATGGATAGAAAAAACGTAATTAAAATGTCTTACCCACTTACATTTTACATGCTAATTCATATTACGTGATTGTAACGAAACTTAGAACATATTATTGCTTAAGGTGTTGGTTATCGTTGGCCATCAGTACTTTTGACCTCGAACGTGTTTAAGGCGTGCAAGGGTGTGCTAACTGTAACTATACAAATAAACTATTATTGACCTATTCTGAGAAGATATGCAAATTCCACTATTTTCCATTTTGTATGTTTTTCGAAACCCACTTCCTGTAAATTTTCATAATTCTAAGTATAACGGTCTCAAAATGCAGGCAAGGGGGGGTCAAATTACGAACTAATATTTTCTCCTCCCCCACTGTTTCCCCTTTCTATAAAAATGCGAAAAAATGCGAAAAAATGGAATGTACTCATCATTACCTTTCTCACGACACCTCATTTGCTTATATCAGTCGATAAAAAAATTTGACCTTAATTTCGCCTCTATGTGGACCCCCCCCCCCCCTTCCTTCTACCCGGTAAAGTTGGCCAATTAAGACACAGCGCCCCCAACCAATCTTTACCCTTTAAAAAATGATTAATTAAATAACTGCAATTCGCACTACGAAAAACAACATGAAAGTAGTACTCACACCTATGAGGCCGGTAGGTGTATTTTTTGTGTGGATAGTGTCAAAATGCCGAACTTTAAATGATTGTACTATTATTAAATATTATGTGATTATAATGAAACTTAGAGATATTATTGCCTATGATGTTGGTTATCATTGGCCATCAATATTTTTGACCTCGGCTACGCGTAAGGGGTGCAGGGTTGTGCTAACTGAAACTATAGAAATGTACTATTATTAACCTTTTATGATGAAATTTCAAAATTCTAGAAATCTAGGTTTTCTACACTAGTAAAATGGCGCTTTTCTGTAAATTTTCATATTTTTAAGTATAACGGTCTCGAAATGCAAGGGGGGGGGGGGACAAACTCGGATGACATATTTTCCCCTCTCCCTCTTTTCCCGTTTCTTCAAATTTGAAAAAAATTTCAAAAATGGACTGTACTCGACGGTACCTTTCTTATGATACCCCACTTGCCTGTACCAAACGAAAAAAAAATTTCCACCTTCATTTCCCCTCTATGGGGACCTCCCCTTAAAGTTGACCTATTACGACGATTCGCTTTCTCCGGCGAATTATAGTAATTCTACACATTCCTACAAAATTTCATGTATGTAGCTTCAGCCGTTCCTGAGATATTCCATGGACAGACGGACAGACGGACAGACGGACAGACGGACAGACAGACATTTGACCGATTTCATAAGGGTTTTGTTTTACTACAAAACCCTAAAAATGAATAGAAAAATTGAAAAAATAAGGCTTATACTGCCTATTGAGGAAATCCACTCTCGAAACATCCTAAAGTGAATTTTTGCTTAAGTTGCTTAAGACAGTACTGTATCATATAAATATTAGAGAGAAACATTTCTCGTAGTGGCAGGGTCTTGCAATTTTGAATGTTGTGCCATATGGGGTTACACACGACATGTGGTATACCCAGTACTATAGTACTACCTTGCCTTAACGCCTAGTGGAACACAGCGCGTCAACCACTCCTGCGCTCCATCGTACTCTGTTCTGGGCAATGGGGCGCAACTCCCCAAAAGATTTACCCAGCGTCATACACTCCTTTGCCACAGATCAACGCTATGTGATTTTAGGACCTCGTCGGCCATGGTTGGAAATGGAGTTCCATTTCATGGCATGTAAAGCAACGCAGTTATCATCCTTCCGCAATATGTGACCTATCCACTGAAATTTTTGCTTGCGTATCAATTCGTCGATTGGCATCTGACCAGTACGCCGACATAGCTCTATATTCAATGTTGCCTCGGACAAGAAAATTCTTGAAAATCGACGAAGATATGAGTTGACGAAAACTTCCAGCTCTCTAGTAGCTTTTACGGAAACTTTCCACATGCTGTTCCCATACAAAAGCACAGACAGTACCAGGGAGCGAAACAGGCTCAGATTGGTCTTGATGCTGAGATAACTACTCTGCCAGATTTTGAACAGCATGCCGAATGCGCATTTAGCCTGGTTGATACGACGAGCGATGTTCTGCTCCGTACCACGATTTTCGGCAACAACGCCACCCAGGTAGACGAGTTGTCCGTTGTCCCCACATGCCGCCCATTAATATTGATGGAAATAGGTGTAGGATTTCCTTTTCGCAATTGCGGGCTAAGAACCTTGTTCTTGTTGGTACTAATCTTTAACCCAAACTTGCTTGGCTCTCAAGATTTAACGCTGATTTTGTGGGAGAGTGGGCATATGTCGTCAGCGTAGTCAAGCGGTTGTTGATAAGATGTTAAAGTCCAGTGAAATCCTCTGTCTAGTCCAGATAGGGCTAAATGCAACACATTGCCAATCATTGTCAGGAATAGAATCGGTGAGAGGATGCGCCCCTACCGATCTCCACTGCGAATCTCAAAAGTCCCCCCATGCCTTATCTTTATGCAGAACGCGACATTTTGCGACGTCATAGGTTGTCTTAATAACAGCCACAAGCTACTCAGACATGCCTCTCCTACGCAAGGCATCCCATATAAAATCCAGGTTCACACTATCAAAAGTCTTCTCGAAATCGGAGAAAACAAGTGAAGCGGGGAATCGTACGCAGCTTATTGCTCGATGATGATTCGCAAGTGTTAATGTGATCGACACAGGAGAATCCAAATCGAAAGCCAGCCTCCACTTTATCAATTGGGCTTTCTAAGTGGGCCTTTAGGCGAAATTCACACACACGACACCGCGCTGCACGACTGCTTGAAATTTCAGTCGAGATACACAGCATCAAATGGGCAGATTCACACTCATCGCTCAGCATGCGATACGATCGACTATGCTTGGCTATTGTGTTTCAAGCAGTCGTGCAGCGCGGTGTCGTGTGTGTGAATTTCGCCTCAGTGTTTCCAAGACGAATTTAGCTAATCTTTTGACAACGGCAGGAAGCACACAAATGCCTCTCAAATTATTACAGTTTGTAAGGCTACACTTCTTCCGAAATTTGATGATCAAACATTCCTTCCACTCAGTGGGAAAGGTCTCTGTTTCCCACGCCTTATCAACAAGTGGATGCTGCAGCTCGCTAGTTACGCTCGATTCCGATTGTTACCTCCTGCGGCTTCTTCTGCTGACGCTAGAAGAGAATCACATAAACTCTTTTATCGCGTCGCACACTACGCAGAACTTCTCGACGTCCGTTACGCTAGCACCCCCACCACTAAGTATCGATATCAGGCATAGTGCATAATTAGGGGCTAATTAGTTGATAATTAGTTGCTCTATTCCCGAATTTATTGCTCCTGCCGATTCGCCAGAATTGACGATTTTATGTGGGGGTGCTAGCGTAACATTACGCTAGCACCCCCACTTTTTTATCCAACATCTATCGCACGCAAATTTGATGCAAAATGAAAAACAGAATTAATTGCTAATTTGTTGCTCTATTCCGGAATTTATTGCTCCTGCCGAATTGCCAGGATAATGTTTTTTGTGTGGTGGTGCTAGCGTAACGTTACGCTAGCACCCCCACTTTTTAATACGGCATTTGTCGTCTCTAAATTTAATGCAAATTGAAAGCCATAATTAATTGCTAATTTGTTGCTCTATTCCCGAATTTATTGCTCCTGCCGATTCGCCAGGACTTCAGCTTATATATGGAAAAGACACCACATTTGTACCCCCCTGTACTATCTCCACTGGCACAAATTAAACAAAAACTTGATGCAGAATAAAAGCAATACATATTTGCTAATTTGCTGCTCCATTCCGGAATTTATTGCTCCTGCCGACTTGCCAGGATAACGTTTTTTGTGTGGTAGAGCTAGAGTGACGTCACATTAGCACCTCCCTTCTAAATGCGGCATAAATTTTCCTCAAATTCAATGGCCAATTAAAGACATAATTAATTGCTAATTTGTTGCTCTATTCCCGAATTTATTGCTCCTGCCGATTCGCCAGGACCTTAGCTTATATATGGAGAAGACACCACATTTGTACCCCCCTGTACTATCCTCACTGGCACAAATCTAACAAAAACTTGATGCAAAGCGAAAGCAATTAATATTTCCTAATTTGTTGCTCTATTCCGGAATTTATTGCTCCTGCCGAATCGCCACGATAATGTTTTTTGTAAGGTGGTGCTAGCGTAACGTTACGCTAGCACCCCCACTTTTTAACACGGCATTTATCGTCTCTAAATTCAATGCAAAATGAAAGCCATAATTAATTGCTAATTTGTTGCTCTATTCCCGAATTTATTGCTCCCGCCGATTCGCCAGGACTTCAGCTTATATATGGGAAGGACAACACATTTGTACCCCCGTACAAGGGGCACAAATTAAACAAAAACTTGATGCAGAATAAAAGCAATAGATATTTGCTAATTTGTTGCTCCATTCCGGAATTTATTGCTCTTGCCGACTTGCCAGGATAACGTTTTTTGGATGGTAGAGCTAGTGTGACGTCTCATTAGCACCTCCACTTCTAAATGCGGCATATATTTTCCTCAAATGCAATGCAAAATGAAAGCCATAATTAATTACTAATTTGTTGCTCTATTCCGCAATTTATTGCTCCTTCCAATTCTCCAGGACTTCAGCTTGTATATGGAAAGGACATCACATTTATAGCCCCCTGTACAATCCCCACTGGCACAAATCTACAAGTAACAAAAACTTGACGCGTAATGAAGGCAATAAGTACTATATTTCTAAATGCAGTATATCTTGGACTTAAATTCAACGCACAGTGTATTAGATAATTGATTTATAATTTGTTGTAATATTTCCGAATTTATTTCTTATGGTCGTATTGTTCATTTAATGCACAAACTGATCCGAACATGCCACTTTAATGTTTTCATCAATTGGTAAACGAATAACATGTCTTATTGGCCGACGCGATTTTTCATTTCGCCTCTCTCCCTTGCGTTATTTCGACATTGCGGTTTCGTCGTTGATTTTGGGTTGGGCTGGCACCCTCGTCGTTCATTGAGTTTCGTTTTGCCATGGTTGATGCTTATTCCAACTTCTTTTGTAGCCAAGTCAAAAAAGTTGTATAGTAAAATTGCAGCGGCCAGAAAGTTCCGTAACTTATTAATAATAGGCACATTTGTTTCAAGATCCATATAGAGCAGAGCAGGTTAAGACCACACAATTACACTAATAATTTGATCTGAGTTGCTCTCGATAGAACGTTAGTGCAGGTTTTCTACTCTGTTAAATAGTTCCATATTTGAAATGTAAGCGGCGCAGGTGGTGGAAGTTTTTGGACAGTTTACAGTTTGGGAAGCACATAAAGTTCATTTCTTCTCAATAAAATGTCCGTTTTGTGTAATTATTCGAAATAGTCAACATACAAAATTATTTTGCTGCCTAAAGGAAATTTGTCCGATTGTGTATGTACAAAGCATTTAAGTTTTCTCTTGAAATTCTATTGTAGTTGACATTTGAATTCTAACTAAACTAAGACACACTCACCAGCAGTCGATTCAATTCTGAATATGTACTCTTCAGATCCGGAGGGGAATGATTTTCAGATACAAAAATTGACAGTTGATGGCACGTATTTAACCGGAGGGGAAAGCATATGGAGAGGAGAAACCGAAAAATTCAGATCCATATTACTTGATCCCGGAGCTCGCAAGAACGCTGCCGTTTGCGTCGCCTCTATTCCGCATTCAGCCACAGGATAATGTTCAATATAAAGTCTTAGAAAAAAAAAGTTGCTCGAACTATTTTACTCCCTTTTTCATAAAAATTCTCCTAAGTAGTTAGTGTGATGGTGTTTTATTGGCTCAGGTTATTACAAAGTATTTATATCGTGTCTAGAAATAATGAAAAGTTTTGAACGAAGCTCACTCATTTGGTGACAATAGCGTAGTAAACAGAAAAGTGCAGTTTGGGTGAAAAAGTAGGAAAAAGTTAGCGCGGAAAACGAAAGCAATATTTTTATTTTGGCGCGAGAAAATCGAAATATTGGTAAAATAGGTGAAAAAATGAATGTTGCACAGCGTACTGTGAAATCGTACTCGAAGAAGTTCCGGGAAAAGGGTGCCACCGAGCGAAAGAAAGGCTTTGGACGATCAAGAAAAAAATGACCTAATTCTTACCGTTACAAAGCCATCCGAACTGATTCAAAACTTCATCTGGCCTTAGGAAAGATCTAGTTTTGGCAACGGGTATTCAAATCTCAACAAATTTGATGAGAAAAGACTAATACCTTAGACAGACGACGCACACGAATGATCATTCCCAATCGAATGATAATTCGATTTCATGTGTGTCTTGCGAATGATCATTCGAACATCGTCCGAATGAAAATCCGTGAATTACAATTGGCATAGTAAACACAATTCCTTCTTTGTGTATGCAGTGCCACCTATCCGACAAATCATCATTGAGTATTAAAAATATGCACCCGTTGATATGCAATAGAAATAATATCCACTCGTTGCTAAGCAAAATGTTCGTTGCTAAACGAAATAAACAATATTTATTCGAAAAATCAGTGCTAAGTCGATTTTGTAGTGACAGTTGGAACGACGTTCACATTAAAGTGTGTGTGTCTAATTCGTCATTGCCAGCAATTCATCATTCACCGAATGATCATTCGGTTGCTGTGTGTGTCTAAGGTATTACGAAAGCTGGCTTACGTACGTGGAAGCCAGTCAGTAAGCCAGATTTTCCGTTTAAACATTAGGCTAAAACGTTTGAAATGGGCTTGGGAGCATGTCACATAGATTTTGAAGAGGGAGAACACTGTAATAATTCTGGGATAGTTGAAAGTTAAGCAACATGTTTGAGGCGGAAGATTTTGTGTCTGGCGGAATATTTAAGAAAAACCAATGGCTGTGAATACCTGACGCACAAGACTACAATCCATTTCCAGTATTTGCAAATAAACTGCTGCTGCTACTTTTGAGCTGGGAAAGTATATTCGACCACCTTCGTCACCGGAAAAAAATTCCCACACCTTAAACCCTCCAGATTAAGCAGGGAATCTTCAAAGGAATTCAGTGCTCAGCGTTTCTCGAAGTTTCCGCCGCACGCAGATTCATCAGACGCCAACATGTTGCTTAAATATGGACACACAAAAAAAAGATGGCACTGTTCCAAATTTTCTGAGTTTATATCGCATGCTATTTTTTCATCCATTTTTTCCTGCTTATGACGCTATTATCACAAACTAAGTGAACTTCTTTTTAAACTTTTTACTATTTCACGCTAGCAACACCTTACAAAAAACATTATCCTGGCGATTCGGCAGGAGCAATAAATTCCGGAATAGAGCAATAAATTAGGAAATATTAATTGCTTTCGCTTTGCATCAAGTTTTTGTTAGATTTGTGCCAGTGGGGATAGTACAGAGGGGTACAAATGTGGTTTCCTTCCCATATACCTATATAAGCTGAAGTCCTGGCGAATCGGCAGGAGCAATAAATTCGGGAATAGAGCAACAAATTAGCAATTAAGTATGGCTTTCATTTTGCATTGAATTTAGAGACGATAAATGCCGTGTTAAAAAGTGGGGGTGCTAGCGTAATGTTACGCTAGCACAACCATACAAAAAACATTATCCTGGCGATTCGGCAGGAGCAATAAATTCCGGAATAGAGCAACAAATTAGGAAATATTAATTGCTTTCGCTTTGCATCAAGTTTTTGTTAGATTTGTGCCAGTGGAGATAGTACAGGGGGGTACAAATGTGGTGTCCTTCCCATATACCTATATAAGCTGAAGTCCTGGCGAATCGGCAGGAGCAATAAATTCGGGAATAGAGCAAAAAATTAGCAATTAATTTTGTCTTTAATTGGCCATTGAATTTGAGGAAAATTTATGCCGCATTTAGGAGGGAGGTGCTAATGTGACGTCATACTAGCTCTACCGTTCAAAAAACGTTATCCTGGCAAGTCGGCAGGAGCAATAAATTCCGGAATTGAGCAACAAATTAGCAATTAATTATGGCTTTCAATTTGCATTAAATTTAGAGACGACAAATGCCGTATTAAAAAGTGGGGCGCTAGCGTAACGTTACGCTAGCACCACCATACAAAAAACATTATCCTGGCAATTCGGCAGGAGCAATAAATTCCGGAATAGAGCAACAAATTAGCAATTAATTCTGTTTTTCATTTTGCATCAAATTTGCGTGCGATAGATGTTGGATAAAAAAGTGGGGGTGCTAGCGTAACGTTACGCTAGCACCCCCACATAAAATCGTCAATTCTGGCGGATCGGCAGGAGCAATAAATTCGGGAATAGAGCAACTAATTATCAACTAATTAGCCCCTAATTATGCACTATGCCTGATATCGATACTTAGTGGTGGGGGTGCTAGCGTAACGGACGTAACTTCTCGAGCTTTCTGACTGAAGAAGTTCGATGCTGAAGCCAAACAAACCTACAGCACTTTTCTTTCAACAATCCGCTGCCATGGAGCGTCGGACATCCAGGGCTTATTTCGTCGATTCGGTTTTGAATCAAGGACGGTATCTACGTTTTCAGTGTACGTATTTTTTATGGCATTCCAGTTTTTGTTTTTTGCCACTATCTGGGTGATTAATTATCTCAGCTGCTTTTTGGGCTAAATGATCATTATATCGCTGTAAGGCAGCTGGGTTTTTCAGTCGGGCGGTGTTGAATTTGCGGCGCCTGGGTCATTAGCCGCTAGAACGATGCACCGCTGCAATACGCAATGGAACATTAGCGATCATAAGATAATTGATTCTTCCCATCCCAATATAGGCACACTTCTTGTTTCGAACTCTTTTTAATTTTTTTTTACTAATGGCGAAGTGGTCGATCTAATTTTGTGTTCTGCGTCGATCAACAGAAAACCTATTGTTTTTTGAGGGGGGGGGGGGGGGGGGGGGGGTCCTCATGCTCAAACATAGTATTATACCACCGATAAAGAGACTGTGAAAGTTGCAGAACTCTACTCTACAAATCTTTCACCGTTGCCGTTATTATCACCCAGAACTTGTCTCCCCATCACATGTCTGAGCCCATAGCTATCAGCGCCAACTTTTGCATTCAAATCACCAATACCTATTACAATGTCGCCTTTAGCTGTTCTGCTCTCAACGGCGTTTAGTTGTTCGTAGAAAGAGTCCTTTGTCAAAACATTGTCGTGTTCAGTTGGAGCATAGCATTGTATTATTGAGATGTTCCTCATTTTGGTCCGGAACCTGGCGGTTATGATTCGATCAGAGACCGGATCCCAGGATAAGAGACAGTTTCGTGTGGCTCTGGTTAAAAGGAGCCCCACACCTGACCCACGACCACATTGCAGTGCTATTTGTTGGGTAGATTAATTCTCTGCTGTTCCACTATTTCACCTCACTAACTCCTAAAATATTTAATTTATACCTCACAAATTCACTCTCTAATTGAATAAATCGTGCGTTCTGGGGATCTTCTGGCCCCTTGCCCAGGATAGTACGCCTATTCCAGAATCCAATCTTTGTCACTGTACGATAGACAAAAGTTGTAATCGTTGAGTTAGTTCTTAACCGAGACACAGTTGACATTTCGCTAGCATATTGAAGATTCCGAATAGTGCAAGTTGCTGGCATAGACATCCTGTCCTTTGTTTGTCGGTTTCAACTACGGGCCGTTAAACGGAAAGGCCGTGGTGTTATTCTTACGCCGTACACCACAGGGGGAATGTTTATCTCAACCAAATCATCGCATCGCGATTACTGGTGTCTTGACTTGGCTGGCAATGGTCAACGACCACTGTCGTTCCAGGGGGCGCACACAAGGAGGACTACGGAAGAGGATTTTTGTCCCCCAACATTCTATCTATGTAGCTTCAGTGGCTCGTGAGACATTTCGTGGAAAGACAGACAGATAAACAGACAGACAGACTGACATTTGCCCGATTTCATAAGGGTTTTGTTTATTGTCAGTTTGTTCGGCAGTTACGGCATTAGATCTTCGATCCTTTATCTTGTACATTTATTCATACGCATTATATTCTTGTATGAAGATTTGGTAACTGATTAAAGTTAAATTTTAAAATAAGTCATGTAGGTTTCACCCTGTAATAGATCCAGAGTGAATCGAATGCAACGACCGGATTCAAACAGCTCACGCATAGGTAGGCGGCGAAAATGGGAGCGAATTGTTGACTCATATACAAGTAGATAGAAGTGATTTACCAAGAAACATGCTGAAGTTCAACCAATTTGCTTTCAACTTTAATCTGAGGGCATCCCAAGACAACATCTTTATTAAAGACCGGTCAGTCATTTTGTATGGAAATATATGTACGAGTATACATCTGACACGGCCTTTTATCTCACGTTTTTTTTCCGAACCTTGTTTTGTTTAGGCATATGAATGTTCCTCTTTTCTACTTACCCCTACGGTTGTCATTAACACGTTTAATTTTCCTTCTTAATTGGGCGTTCGCAGAAATTTAACTTTAAATTGCATAAAAACAGTTCCCAACGTGGGACCGGAATTCTTTTAAAAATTTTCGGCATTTTTAACACGTTTGTTTTACCCTCTTAATTGGCGTTTGCAACAATTTAACTTTTAATTGCACAAAAACAGCTCCCAACGTGGGACCAGAATTCTATTAAATTTTTTCAACGTAAATGGAATTACGCCAGTCCAATTTTAGACTCTAACTGTTAAAGGTCTTACTTGCAGCTTTCCGACTTGTGTGACAAAATGCATATATTGTAGTTACAATTTTACCATAGAGCGCTACACGATTGAACAACGCATGGGAATTGTTAAAATTTATGTTAATTATGAATATGGTTGAAGGAATTCGTTAATAAGCCAAAATGCCGCGTGCGGCGTGTCGTTATTAAGCCATACTTCATTCGAAACAATAGTGAAAATTTGAATTATACACATACTCTCTTCCACATTTGTCTCCGTTCGAAGTTGCTTCTACATCTCTAGCTCACCTTAAGGGCAACCTACACGGCTTTAAAACTGCTAACCATCGCCCTTCAGTTGACGTCTTTTTTCGCGGAACAGCAGCTTGAAACAATATTATTCGAATTTATCTTTGCTTATTTTTATCGTGCAATCGTTTGAAGAATTCGTCCTCGGTGAACTCTTCGGAGAAAAAAAAACAGCCAAGTAGCTGACGATGACAGTTTACCATAGTACGATGGGTAAAATTTGCTTTCTTTTGCGAGAAGTGGCAGGTTCACGCTCTGCCCGAGGCAAATATTCTTTTTTGGTCTTGGCGACTTTGCTGATGACGACGGTTTGATGAGTTTGTCAAGGCCAATGTCAGTGTGTCTTAAGTATTAAATATTCGTTAAAATCATTTAAAGAAGTCGTTAATTTCCTTCGGAAAAAAATCGTTAAATTGGGGAAATATTTATTTTAAAAAGTCGAGGGGTATTTTGTTAAGCGCTGTAACCATGTCTTGAAGAAGTTATCAATGACCCCATGATGAGTGTTTGAATGAAAGTCATAATGATAATTGTTCTTTCAGTGGGACTAATCTCACTGTGCGATTTCTAATTATATAATGAAAAACATGAAATATGAGTATCATTGAGGAATGCATCAGGAGTAACCGATGAAATACTTGAATAGAGTCATCGACGAACTTATTAGGCCATGACGAGCATAGTCGTCAATGTGAAAAAAATTATTGTTGCAGAACCCGCCACATTTCGAATAAAGGATCAACTATCAACTCATCGAGCAACCTCAACTTCTGATGAAAATTGAACAAATGTCATAAATCTCATTGAAGGCAAACAAATTGAATTAAACAAAGGTACATAAGCGAAGTAAATGGGTGTGTATCTCTTATAAATATCTTTGCTTGATTCTGCTTACTCCCTCCGCTACTTCTACACAAAGTGGTCGACTGATGAGCGATGGTTAGCAGCGTCTTCGACGAAAATTTAAATTTCGTCTGCAATTAACGAATCTGCTAATTCGCAACTGTTTTCGAAACGCATTTTGAATTACATTTTCAGTATCATTAAAAACAACTTCCTTAACAATCGTCGTTTAATGGTTGTTATTTTTCCATACTTACGTACATATAAATTAAAAAAAAAAATTAAAATTAAAAAAAAAAAAACAAAACAAAAACCGGAATGTTACCTAAAGCGGAAATAGTTTGAAAGTGCCTAAAGCGCAAATAAAACTACGTATACATTGTTTGACCACTTGTCACATTGGAATTTTTCCAGCCATAAGGTCAACCTTCTGGAAGAAAATGAATTTGGACTTTCGAGTTGCGGGTCATAATTTGTTAATGACATAAAAAGTGCTGATGTTCATTGGTATTTAGGCCCGTCCCATTCGTAATATCCATTTACTTTCAAGTTGTATATATCTCTCAATTGCCCTAACCCCTTGTGGGGCATAGCCCGTCAACTGTTCCATTTGGCCCAGTTGACGTTTCGTCGGCATAAACTGGTTTCGGAGAATGCAGCTGCCATGCATGCACCTCCTGCACATCCATTACCACGAACGTCGTCGTGGACGGGATTCCAACCCAAAACGCCGGTAGTCAAACATGAGACTGATGCCTTAACACAATGCCCTACCGGTCGCCCAAGTTGTATATAATTGATTCAAATTGGTTTCCAACTCCTCGTGATCTTAGTTGCCTTAACACACTGAAAGTACCGTCTAGTCAAGGCTAGGATGTCCGAAAAGGTTTGAAAGGGGAAAAAAATCGTGTAGTTTTCAAATTTGGCACAATTGTTGAGGACAATCCCCTGAATATGTGCTCAAAAGTTCCCGATTATATGGACCCCGGAAGTGTAGCGGAGAGGGGGTCAATATTCCTTTTTCAGTTTTCCTTAATTGTTTTGAGACAAAACAAAAAATGTCCCAAGGCCGAATCAAAGCACAAATATCTACAAAATAATATACACTAGACCATAAAATTGTTTATAATACTTCAGACCATGAAATAGAATATGTATATTGATTTATTCACAGGGGAAGACAGCACAATAACTCCCGGTAGAATATAATTAGCGACATTTAATTTTGGTAAAATATTCGTACCACTGCAAAGGTACGCCTACCTCCCCTTCGAATATTAATTATACAAACATGCCAACAGCGCAGCACCGCATAAAAGCAGGCAGCTTAAATTCTATAACCTCGGTCCACTCTTCAGTACAAATTAATTTAATCGGATGAAAACCAAGGCTACCTCCCACACAAAGTGCCCGAAACTACCCTACTTCTTCTAATTTTCTTTCGTTTTGACATCTAACTAAAAATAGGAAAGAAAAATTATGAACAACAATTAATAAGAACAGTCCTCTAAATATATTTTCAAAAGTCTCCGTTGATAGCGTGTCAGGAAGTTTTGGAAAAATGGGGTGTCAAAAGCCCTTTCTTCAGGTCGAATATTTCGCCTTTTTTTATCTAAGAATCGAACGAAAAATATTGGAAAAAAATCGTGTTGTGTTGAGATTTGACACTATCTATTAGAATAGTCCTGTGAATATATGCTCAATAGTCCTAATTTATAGGGGATCTGGAAGTCTAGGGGAGGCTTTGAAAAGCATTATAAAGCCATTATGGTGTTGTGGGTCAAAAGTCATTTCTTTTACTTTTCCTTGATTATTTCGATAACCATGGATTTTGCAAAAAAAAAAACAAGCTAGCCGAAGGTGTGATACCCTTGTGACTTATGGAGCATTTGCTACTTTGAAATTAGTAGTAAAACTTGTTCCGATTTCACTGTTCCTATGAGAGGTGCGTGAAATAGTAGGCCGATTTCCACCAAATTTAATAACGTGGTTTGGCAGTCAATATGATTGAATAATTTTAAATTTCGTAATTAGAAATGAAAAAATTTTTTTCACAAAGACTAATTTTTGGACCGGTCATTCCTTTGGCAGCTATATGACGTAGTGGTTCAATTCCATTGGTTCCGACATATTTACAGCGTGCAATAGAAAGAAGGCTTTGTACAAAATTTCAACTCGATAGCTTTAAAACTGAAGGACTAGTTTGCATAGAACCAGACGGACAGACAGACAGACAGACAGACAGACGGACAGACGGACAGACGGACAGACGGACAGGCGGACAGACGGACAGACGGACAGACGGACAGACGGACAGACGGACAGACGGACAAAGCTTAATCGACTCGTCTCATCATACTGACCAAGAATATATATGGTTTGTATGGTCGGACATGCTTCCTTCTGTGCGTTGCAAACTTCATGACAAAGTTAATATACCCTATCACATCCGTGAAGGGTATAAAAATGGGGAAGAATCTGATCAAAGTAAATAAAATTCCACATAGAATGATATATAATACCCTGGATAACAAAATAGTATATTATACCCTAGACTAGGGGTCGGCAAACACCGGCCCGCGGGCCAGATCCGGCCCGCCTCCAATTTTTATCCGGCGCACGAGTTAATATTATTTTTGCCATGCAAAAGAAATCAAATTCATCCAAAAAGAAGTTGTTTTACTCAACATAACTTGTTTTAATAAGATTTAAATCAGGTTAATTCCTCAATGGGAGTAATCATCCGTATGTGTGCGGAATGCGTAATGCCTATGACCAATCTTATGGTACACGCATATGGTAAAAAAAAAATTGTGTTGAGATTATTGGACTACTCAATTGCTTTAACCTCTTTTAGGGCATGGCGTCAAAGGTTGACGTTTCGTTGGCATAAGCTAGTTTCGGAGAATGCAGTTGACAGCATGCAACCCCTGCTTCCCCATTTGGCCGTCTGCCTGCGACAAGTTGGGAGATGCTGCGGCTTATTATTACGCCCCGCACCATAGGGGGAAGACAATACATACTCGTACATCCATGGCCACGAACGTCGTCATGGATGGACGGGATTCGAGCCCGAAACGCCGGTAGTTAGACATAAGACTGATGCCTCTACGCACTGAACTACCGGTCGCCCGGATAATTGGAATAATCCAAATCGCTATGGTTCATTAGCCCTGCGTATTTTAAGCATAGATACAGGCTATTGAATCCTTATCAGGGAGATTCTTATAATAAAATCTCCAAATACGCCTACCATTGCAGGGAATCATTGAGTTAAACCACTAAGTATTTTCATAATTGTTTTTAAGTATTGTACTTTGGGAAAAATTTACTTAAATTGTATTGCTCAGTTCTTTAGTTAAACGTCCACCTCGTAGTATAAGGCGATTGAGACGTTCGTGTTGCGTCACCAGTGAAAGAAATCATTCGTAATTTTAATACACATCCTTGTCACTTTTGGAGACTACAAAAAGAACCATCTGTAGGACAGTACAAAGCAAAAATATGGTATTACGCCTTTGGAATGAAACAGAAATTATCTAAAATTGTTCAGAGTGTCAAAAGTGTTTCGAAAATGTGTATTAAAAGGATGAAAAAAAGGCTTCCAACTGTTTGGTTGGATAGGACATTTTGAATATTTGGATTTGGACAGAACATTTTGAATATTTTTTCATAAAAATGGAGACACGACTTACTTCTGCTTACACACAAATTATAACATGTCCCCGTATTCGGGACGTCTGCTCAGCCTAGCGACAACCTGAGAAAACGATGGGGCTGCTCATCTGCACTATCCGTCCACGTATGACATCGTGAATTTTACTGCAGTTTCCTCAGCCAAGCTGAACTTAACATCGAAATCAATCTCCGCTTTAGGCAAAACGATTCTATATTTTTCGGCCTCAAGCTGTGACTATGTACGTATTCTTTGTACGTTCACAGTGTCCAAAGCGGACGTCCATAAGTTGACGTTTCGTTAGCAGACAGCAGGTTTCGGATGATGCCTGTTACTAGCATACACGTTCTTTCCCATTGGACATGACGTTACCGAAAATTTGTCAACTGGCTGACGACGTTACATGATTCAATCCATCAAGCTTTTACTCCCAAAGGGCTGCTCATGTGTCATGCGACAAATACAAATTTCATGTTCGTTTCAGCCTTCACAAGAGTTTTTTTTCTGAGACAAATAACGCAGTGAATTTCAGAGATATCCATTCCTGCTACAATATCTCGTCCCGAGAAAAGAGCAGAAATATATGTATAAGTAAATAACTCACATATGTGAGGATCTACACACGACGAAATAAGAACGATATATCAAATATCTCCACATTTAATTTAATCTTTGGCTTGAGGTGCACAATTCGAAGCCGTATCAGTCTCCAGGCAGGATAATACCTTGGTCGTACCCGAACAGAAAAGGCAGAGTAATCCGCAATGAAGGAAAACATTTTCAGAAACGGAAGGAAGTACATCCCCAACATCAACCGAGTGCTTTTAAACTTGGACAGAGTTGTAGCACCCGGAAAAGGATACTCGACTGGAAGTTTGATGGTAAAAACAGAAATTTTTACGAGGGTCGAAATTGAAACAAGTTTAATTGAGAATATGTAAATTTAACATTTTCTAACCCTTCCTTATCCTATCCGGTCGTTATATTAATTATTTCTTCAGCATGTTGAGCTCGGTGTAATTAGATAGTGAGCCTAATTTAAAGTAATGATACTATCATGACTAGGACGAACCTTAACATGAGTTCATGGTTTGGCAGCCCTTTTCCAAGAAATTATTAACATTCAGAAAATGTACAAATGATTTAGAAGGGAGTAGTAGTGGTTTCTAAAATTGTAAAGTTGTTAAACGATGCAATATCCTGAGTAAATAAATGTGAATTTCCAGAACGAAGAGAAGAGAGAGGAGCTAAAGGCTCAACTCAATTTCAAGTCATTGTACATTTTCCAGGAAATGTTTAGATTATTTGTACAACCGAATGAAAATGTGCTTAGGTGCTTATGCAGATGAACGCCTTTTCGTATTTCATAAAAGATATTGAATTTTTCAAAGAGCTGTTTGTTGACACGCCATCAGCAGAGTTCCACTATCAATATTAGAATTTGCTTACGTACTGATACACATTCCTTTTTATCTTGCGAACTTTTTTTTTCCTTAGCTATTGAACTCTGTGAGCTTCGTAACAAATATCCTTTGACAATACTCTCAGCCTGACTTTGTCACGCAAATTGAAGTCACATCTGCCATTTTATGATTATTCCTCCATCTCAAGCCCGACTGAAATTTTAAGGTTTCTTCATTTCGGCTTCTTTTTCTCTTTCCTTCCAGCTCGGATGGTCTCGTTACGAGTCCTTTCGCCGGTTACACAGCCGGAAGGTATAAGAAAACATTTCAAAATCTCTGCTTACATAAGTAATGGTTCGAGGGCAATCTCGTCGTTAATTTAGCTCATTCAAAAGGAAGACGACCCCATCAGCTTGTTTTCCGAAATAGTTTAGTCGACTCTTTTCACCTGTCGTATTACGCATCCGTGATAGACATTTATCCCTTCAATTCGATTTGTCGATAGTTGATGAACTCATCTTGCCGAATGCGGTATAAGGGGTTGAGGGCAAACACAATTATGAAGCGGTAATGGCATTATGACTTTTTGTTGTTCTAGTTGTTTGCCTCGTGACTGCATTGCCAAATTTGAGCTCTTCCCTTTTGTTCGCAAGTTGGAGAATTTTCGCCAAACCCAATTATGGTTTGTCTAGTAGTTGGGCATGTAACGTACGAACATTCTTTCAAGAACCGCACCCAACTAATCAAATTCATTAATTTTCACTCTTCACCTAATCAGGAATTGGAGAAGCGATTCAACCAGATAAGGGTAGCGAGGAAAATTGAAAGGTGTGCCAACAGGATACATTATTCGTTATTCGTGGTTATGCAACTTGAGTGCCATGACAAAGATGGATAGGACGATCGAGTTCTATGATGGATTAATCTATCTCTTGTGGGAAACCTATGACACGTCCTGTGTCTGTGATGAAAGGATCTGTCGAAAGAAAGCCTTAGATGAGGCATTGGCGAAATACGAATTTCATTTAATTTAGGATGAATAGAGAGAGAGAGATTATGTGATTTATCTTTTTGGCATATATCGATTTCCTGGGAAATTGAATTAATAGTTTTTGTTGCAGACGATTTGAGCTAGGATTATTGTTTAGCCGCGGTGGTGGTGGTATGATTCTATGCTAGAAATTCTAGAAAATTATAATATAGGCACGAATCGCAAGTAATTTCACTTCCGACAGCCGCACTGAGTTTTTATATCGCAAGATACTTCTCCGCCCTCCCCTAGAATGGCTTTCCGCTATTGCTCACAAAGCGAGAGCATGTTAGATAGTAAACTTTTAGTCGTGCGTTATACGATGGTATTCAAACATATACTAATACTGTGTAATATGATAGTATTGTAATACTAATATTACTAACCTCTACCATACATATTGTACTTTAGTCAGTAAGTCATAGTCGTCAAATGAAGACGCACATTTATAGTTAAACGTTAAACCAAGTGATGATCTGAGTCGCAGTTTTCTCCTCGATAGGAGCGGATATCTATAACACTAGACGCCCATCTCTTGCAAATAAGGACGTGTTCAATTTGGTTGATGGTATGTGCGTCTAGAGGGGGGCAAAAGAACTTTTCCATAGTCCTCCACGTTGGCGCCCCCTGGTAACGGCAGTGTATCAAATCGCTGACGCGATAAAACAATTTGGATGACTCTCTTCGACTCACTTCCAACAAACGATGTCAAATTGCTGCTGGGAGACTTTAACGGGAAATTCGGAAATGAAAGTTCGCACCGGGGACCACCGGAGGCTACAGTCTCCATGGAAAATGTAACGACAACGGCCAGCGACCTTCATTTCCCCTCTATGGGGACCTCCCCTTAAAGATAGCCTATTACAACGGATCGCTTTCTCCGGTGAATTATAGTAATTCTACACATTCCTACAAAACTTCATGTATGTAGGGTCAACCTTTCGTGAGATATTCTATGGAAAGACGGACAGACATTTGACCGATTTCATAAGGGTTTTGTTTTTACTACAAAACCCTAAAAACGGATAAGTGTAATAAATTTCACTGTCAGAGGAGATTGCACTTATCCATTTCCGACTGTACTATATTGTTTTTTGACACCTTGATGTATATGGAAATGATCAGGATCACCTCCTGAATCGATTTAGCCAATCGAAAGTCTGCCTATCTGCCCGTCCGTCTGTCTGTCTGCTGTCCGTCTATCCGTCTGTCCTACCGACTTGAAATTTTGATCAAACGTTTGTAGTGTGAGTTAGTTGATTTTTAAAACGGACAAGATCCGATGCACATGAAGGCCTACCTCCCCTTTAAACATTAGTTCAAATATATATGTATACCAGCCCAGTGGATGACCGGAGAAATCTCTCATTGGGTCAGATGCCATATTAAATACAAAAAAAGAGTATATTCCATACAAAGTGTCCCCTACAACCCTAATTTTAAACCTTTAGCTCATAACTCTCGAACAAAATCACCTAGCAAGCTAATTTTTTGCTTGCGAACTTCAAATGAGACCTTTATTTAGTAGTGACAAAAAGAGCTCACTCGACACAAAGTGACACTTACCTACCCTGCAAAGGTTCCTTTATCGTACCCTTATCGGCTACCTCCTGTTCCTGTTCACTTATAAAACATACGGCCGCTGCCAATTTGCAGTTTTGGCATCACCAAAGTCTATAAAGTTTGGGGTATCCGCGCTTCTGACTCGTTCTCGTTTTGATTTCCAAATTTTATTAATTTATTTCAAGCGACAGAGTTCTCCGAAAATTCTCATATTAAATATGGACTCTCGAAAAGATGAAGCGAAAATATGCCATCATCATTGATGGGCCAATTAAATGTAAATCTGCTTTGAAGATACAGATGCCGCGCCGCGCCAGTTCGTAATTCTCATTACAGTTTGTGTACACAAATTATAGAACTTCATTAACGAATGGCACAAACAGAAAAATCTTCAATTCCCCTCCTCATAGCGGAAGGCATTCTCTTTGGCATCTGTTTCAAATGAAATTGTAAAATATATCCTGTCGATTTTCAATTTTCACTAAACAAAAAGCCTGAAAGCATCAAATAGTCGCGTTCTTTGTACTGCGGTGTAGGTTAGGTCGAGTTAACAATATGCAATTACAAAAATGCGTTTATCTGAATTAAACTGGACAACTGAAACTATACCAGATAGATGTGTCCACAGATGTTGCATGTGCATCGCTATATGGAAAATTTAGGTATATTCCTATTTCACCGGGCGAGGCATCGTGGTTCGCGCCTTGGATAATAGTGGTTTTACGGCTGTAGCGTGTAGAGTGAGCAAGGCGAGCGTTTTAGGACGGCATGCTCGGGGTTGCAACCCCTTAAGCCGCGGAGCACGCAAACGGAATAGAGCCCACGCAAAGGGGAGTGCCAAATCATTTGAATTAAAAACCTCCTATTGGTGAAAGACTAGAACCACAATGCGTCGGCCGGTGAAGGAAGAATGTTCCCAGATTATAAATTTTCGTTGTTTAATTTGATTTTTGGGTACGTCCCAATTTCACCGGGCGACCACCACGTAGCTCGTTTCTTACCTCATAGTGGCTTTACCGCTGTAGCGTATAGAGCGAGCGCTATAATTTGGTAAACTGAAGGCTGTTTTCTAAATGTCTGGTTAAACGGCCAGTTATCTATCCGGGGCACTAAATTAAATTCTTAGCGCATGAAAAACTCAAAATATGATAATGCAGTAAAAAGCTCAGCTAATCCAGTAGAAAATCAGCTGGTTTTCTTGGCAGAATTCTGCCGCCTGCTCTATCCTATTTTACGTCTGTACCGTCTCTCAGCATTAATTTGCGGCTGAGTTTGTTTAAAATTATCTTCCATCGAATCAATTTTCAGAACATGTTCTTTGTGACCAGTTTAATTGTCCCATTTGAATGTGCAAACGTAAACAGTTCTAGCTGTCAAAATCTCAGCAGCCTGTATCAGCTGTTTGGAATTCTCGTCCGATAAATTTTTAACTGAAGGATGGCTGCCGTTTAGCGTTTATCTATAGGATTAACTTTAAATAGACGGCCGCGCGAAATCATCTCAATTTAAAACCCACTATTGGTCAAAAATGTGAGCCCCTATGCTTCGCCCGGCCAACTAGCAATGTTCCGATTTTTTATATCAACTTCATTAGTAAACATAAATAGATATTTTTCCTGATGTGTTCCATATTTTTGATCTCGCAAACATATAGACAAGGAAAGTTAAACTTTTGCTGACGAAAAAATAAACCAAAGCTGGAAATGATTTTAGTACACTTAGGGCCGGTTATTCAATGTCCGATTAAAATTTATTTTAATAATAAACTGCCATTTAGCGCAATTTGATTTTCTCAATATCTGTTTAGCGTTATTAATCGGATAAACGCTAACCGTCTCCTAGCCATCGATTAATCTCCTATCCAAAACAAAACCCAACTCCTGGTTTCCGGTTAACAATTTATCCTAGACCAAAACCCTACACCTGATACCGGATGCAGAGATTTTGACAGCTAGAACTGTTCACTTTTGCAAATTCAAATGAAAACGATGAAAGTGACCATAAAGGACACACGAAAATGCTTATCGGGCTGTTTATAGCTTCGAATAATTTGTGTCCCTGTTAGTTAACAAAGAGTTTAATCGGACATCGAGAAAACGGGCCTTATGCTTGTTTTCTCGATGTCTAGTTAAACTGTCAGTTAGCTATCCGGGACAATAAATTTAACCTTAGCGTATGCAACGCTCAAAATCTGATAATGCAGTCTGAAGCTCAGCTAATGCATTAGAAAATCAGCTGATTTTCTTGGAGGAATTCAGCTGCCTGTTCTATTCTATTCTACGTCTGTGCCATCTTTCAACATTATTTTGCGGCTGAGTTGATTTCAAATCGTCTTCCTTCGAATGAATTTCCAAACTTTTGTTCTTTGTGAGCAGCTTAATTGCCTCATTTGCCAATGGAGTAAACCTTACCTCTCTTTGTATAGTCATCTACCTGTTTTCGATGTTCTTCTGCGTTTTGGAGAAGATGGTCTGTCGAAGGAAACATCTATTTCTATTGCATCTGCAGGGAGGGATCCTGTTCAGTTTGATCTGCAATTACTCGTATATCGACTTCTTCGTCGTAAGGTGCAGCCTAAACAACATTTCGTCCTCAGTGATACAATTTCTACATGTGTGCCCTTGGCAATAGGTATACGAGTATATTACGGATTCTGATTTGATTCCAGCTTTTCTGTAGGAACAATCAGTTTTACATTCTTCCTTACAGTTGCAGAATAAGTGTATCAAGCAGTTTCTAGGGAGCTGGGGGTGGGACTGTTAGATTCGGAATTAGATCATTTTTGGTTGTCTTCCATCCCCACTGCTTTGGATCAGGAATATTATTTCTCCATACCTGCACCTGCAAATAGACCCTCAGGGAGTGCGGGTGAGCAGCCGCTTCAGCGTGAGGCAAACATGTCAAATTGAAATTGAGAATGCTCTCTGGAAGAGTTGCAATCTAATTTCATTTATCGATTTGTTCCTGCCGCCCGTGTTCAAGGACACAATGAACTTGATTCCTGCCTCAGAATCTTGATCAGGCGTGGCATTAGGATCCATAAACACCGATACTGCGTTTTAATGTGTTGCGTTCTTTTGATATGTATTTATAAATTTTAACGCAGATGTACTATGACAGCCACTGAAGACAAGAAACAACAAATGTTTTTTGTCTTCTTCTGAGAACTTATAATCGCTAGAACTGTAAAACAGGTACCTTGTTATCCTTTGCCGGTTTTCGTCAGGAAGACGTTGCACATTGGATCTGGCTCACTACGGTCAGCTACACGGGCAATCGGAAGCGCCAATAAAATAAGACACCCCCCCCCCCCCACCCCGCAACGATGAATACATTGCCTCCCTGTGTTGATCTTTCTGTTGCTGTAACTACAATCAGAGAATCTGCATCCTCATTAGCCTGTTCGACCTGAAAGCCCTCACCAGTCAATTTACCTACTATAATTGTCATCAGACGTTTCTTATTGACTCATCAAACAAAACATATGCAGAACACATGGCACGGGCTCTTTAAGTACGTTCAACAGATTTTATGCTTTTCTCCGTCCCATCCTCAGGGTATCCATCAAACACTATTGTACAATTTAACCCAAAGTGTTTTTTTGAGATATGTACTTTTCAATGATGGAAGAAAAGTTGTCGTTAGTAATTTACACAGCTCTGTGTAAGAGAAAACCGCTGTCAAAAACGAAATGTGCATTGCTTAACTCAACATTAACCTGATTAAACAGATTAAATAGATCTGACTTCCTTGTCTTGCGCATTCCACCATTATCAGAAAGTGATAACAGATATGGGACTAATTCAAATGCAAAGTATGTCTCGAGTTGCTGTGGTAATTTAGTATGGAACGGCGTTCTTCGGAAAATTGTATCAGGACTGACAGGAACTGGTTCAGGTGATTTAGGGACTCAACTTCAAAAATAACTCTTAGCGGAAATTCAGCGCTACGACTACTATTTTCTTTGTATCAATGCGTAGGAGTACCTTTTACACAAAATTTGATGTTCTACATCTCTCATTATTTGCTATTTTTTATTGAGAGTAGCCGGTACTGGCGAATATAACCATCTTTTCACCCAAGTTGGTAAAAATGGTCGATTTTTGAAGATCAATTGTGACTAAACCACTAAAGCAAAATTAATGTTCAAACAGTTCATTAGACGTGAAATTTTATGCTCTTTAATTTTGTGATAAACAAATTTTATGTATTATTATTATTCGGATGCGTATTATTCGAAAATTTTAAAATCCAAGCGTATCAAAAAACAAGCAAGCCGTTATAATTTATCGATTCGATAAATTAAACTCCCGGTTAAACAGACATTGAGAAAACTGGCGTTAGTGTATTAAAATCATTTCCAGCTTTCCCTTTTTTTCGTCAGCACGCCCTTTTTTGGTTTAATTTGCCTGGGGTAATAATCAGCAATGACGAAAGGATATATTGACACCAGGGGTGGTCCATTGTACTTTGACACATAACCCGGTAGTTGACACGAAATATTTTTTTTTGTATGGACCTTAACCTTATCCCGAACTAAACTAGTCTGGAGTACAAAAAAACGCACCTAAAGTTTTGGGCGAGATTCAATTAAAACGAACGTTCGAGTAAGTGCAACTACACGACATATATACGATGAAAATATTTACATTTTGGAATTCATGATTTAAAGCTTACATGACTCGGCATAATAAATCTTTTTCCACTAAAAATCACTTTGTTTATGATACGCTATTGACCGATCATAGGGAAGATCTGATTCGGATTTGTGATAGATACGTGGAACGCAGTAAGTAGTCATCATAAATTCTCGACATAGGTGATTTAGTGGGGTAGATTTTAGTGAGAATTATGTTCCAGGCGAAATTTGAATAGAGTGGAATAGGTGATTTGATTACAGTGTACACTGTCATTACTGGACTCAATCGGGACCAACAATTTGGTCGGGCTATGTGGAGTCTCCGCTTAAGAGAACGTAAACATTCCATTTTTAGGGTTTTGTAGTAAAACAAAACCCTTATGAAATCGGTCAAATGTCTGTCTGTCCGTCTGTCCGTCTGTCCGTCTGTCCGTCTGTCCATGAAATATCTCACGAACGGCTGAAGCTACATACATGAAATTTTGTAGGAATGTGTAGAATTACTACAATTCGCCGGAGAAAGCGAATCGTCGTAATAGGTCAACTTTAAGGGGAGGTCCTCATAGAGGGGAAATGAAGGTCGAAATTTTTTTTTCGTTTAGTAAAGGCAAGTGGGGTATCATAAGAAAGGTACCGTCGAGTACATTCCATTTTTGATTTTTTTTTTAAATTTGAAGAAACGGGAAAAGAGGGAGAGGGGAAAATATGTGGTCCGAGTTTGTCCCCCCCCCTTGCATTTCGAGACCGTTATACTTAGAAATATGAAAATTTACAGAAAAGCGCCATTTTACTAGTGTAGAAAACCTAGATTTCTAGAATTTTGAAATTTCATCAGAAAAGGTTAATAATAGTACATTTCTATAGTTTCAGTTAGCACAACCCTGCACCCCTTACACGTACTCGAGGTCAAAAATATTGACGGCCAATGATAACCAACATCATAGGCAATAATATCTCTAAGTTTCGTTATAATCCCATAATATTTAATAATAGTACATTCATTTAAATTTCGGCATTTTGACACTATCCACACAAAAAATACACCTACCGGCCTCATAGGTGTGAGTACTACTATACTTTCATGTTGTTTTTCGTAGTGCGAATTGCAGTTATTTAATTAATCATTTTTGAAAGGGTAAAGATTTGTTGGGCGCGCTGTGTCTTAATTGGCCAACTTTACCGGGTGGAAGGGGGGGGGGGGGGGGGGGGGTCCACATAGAGGCGAAATTAAGGTCAAATTTTTTTATCGACTGGTATAAGCAAATGAGATGTAGTGAGAAAGGTAATGATGAGTACATTCCATTTTTTCGCATTTTCTCGAAATTTATACAAAGGGGAACTGTGGGGGAGGAGAAAATATCAGTTCGTAATTTGACCCCCTTCTTGCCTGCATTTTGAGACCGTTATACTTAGAATTATGAAAACTTACAGGAAGTGGGTTTCGAAAAATATATAAAATGGAAAATAGTGGAATTTGTATATCTTCTCAGAATAGGTCAATAATAGTCTATTTGTATAGTTACAGTTAGCACACCCTTGCACGCCTTAAACACGTTCGAGGTCAAAAGTACTGATGGCCAACCATAACCAACACCTTAAGCAATAAAATGTTCTAAGTTTCGTTACAATCACGTAATATGAATTGGCTTGTAAAATGTAAGTGGGTAAGACATTTTAATTACGTTTTTTCTATCCATCTGAGTGATATCAAGAAGAGCAAGGAGCCGATATTTATATACCAAAATAAGCGCTTGCTACAAAACCCTCGGATTGCGGGCGTAGCCCTCTATATTCCGGTTTCATCTTTTGAATCAAATAACGAAAACTGGACAGGTATCGTAATTTAAAAATTTGAATCACGCTGATTTACGAGTTGGCACTCACTGATTGTATTAAGGGCAAAAACGCTACTAAATCCCAACAAACCGGACGGCGGGCAAATCAAATTTATATCGTCCAATTTGCCTGCCAGACACTGCGTGTGTGCTGGAACGAATAATTTTTAGCAGACTAGCTGCTGGTGTAGAGGAAACGAAAGGTTTGGTTTTCGAAGAGCGTCCAACATGGCTAGTCATGACAGTGACAGACCTATAGGCATCAGGCGGTGCGCGATCGCAAATATGGCATGGTTGTGACACTGGACTTGAAGAATGCTTTTAATTCGGCAAACTGGAAATGCATTCATTTGTCCTTTCAGAGAATAGGTGTGCCTAACTACTTGGTGCGACTAATACAGAGCTACCTTTAGTATAGCATCTTGCAGTACGAAGCCAGCAAAGGACCAAGAAAGTATAATGTAACAGCAGGTGTTCCACCAGGATCCGTTTCCGGCCATTTGCTGTGAAACATCATGTACAACGACATATTTGATTTGCCAGTGCCTAAAGAAGAAACGATGGTCATATTCGCAGATGACATAGGTGTGGTCGTGGTGGCAAATGATCTGGCATACGTTGAGTTGTACGCCACCGAGGCAATCACAAGTTTCAAGTTGTGGTTGAAAAAAGTAGGACTGGATTTAGCTTAGCAAAAAACCGAAGCCGTTCTTTTCAGTAATGTGTAATGAACACGTTATTTTTTGTTAATCTTCGCGCGCACCCACCACTTGACGTCAACTTCATGTTGAGTGATGGGTGACGCGCGTGGACAGCTGTCAAATCGGGAGTTGCTCGTCCCCCGCCAACGCCATCGACAGGGTTTTGCGGTTGTGGAAAAAAACCCGGGGATCAGGTTCCGCCATCATGTCAAGGCGTGTAATTTGTTCTGCCTCGTATTGGCAGCGGGAATGTCAGTTCAAAACACTGACGAGCGATTGAATTTTTGAGAGAGTTACCCGGATCGCCGCGCCGTATTTCATTTTGCTTGTGCCGGTTATTTCCCCTATAAACTCTAGAGTGGCTATAACCTACACGTCTCATCGGCTTGCATTGCCAAGATTGGGTTACGATTTAACCCTGCGCGCCGGTATGTGGCCCGTATCTGCTTAGCAACTCGGGTGCCAAAAGAATGGTCAGCGTGCATATGCTTGTCTGTTGTGACGGCCTCAAGAGCGCTGTAGCTCTTGCCGACCGCCAGTGCGACTGTTGTTGGAGATTTGGAGCGCGGATTGTTTTTTTTGTATCTGGAAGAATTCGGTCTTGTGAAGCTGCTGTGAGGCTAGAGTTTGCACTTGTTGCCCAAGAGAGTGGAATATACAACAACCACAACGACAGAACTGCTATTACCAGCAATTTTATTTAATTAGTTTTCTTGGTTCATGGGACCCAGTGTCAGCCTTTGTCGTGATTGTCTACCGCCATGGCACTTGATACATGTTATCTAAATAATGGCTGGGACAACGAGCGGGCAAAAACCCCGCCCACATCTCGCGAACTGAGTTGGAAAAAGCATGTGCCGCTCCTCAGCCCGTTGTGAAGTTTTACGGTCATTTCGGCAAACTTTCGGCTCCGTCCCAGAAACACCATCCGGTGACCACCTTGAACATTACAAATGGCAGAAAAAGGAACAATCTGAGGATCAGAGTCGGAAGCACTATCGTTTCAAAGTGATGATTTACGCAATGCTGACATTTGGAGATCACCTTAAGTATGTATGAGAGAATGGGGCAAATGCTACTGTGGCTTCGGCAGGGATGATGTCAAATGTGGAAGGACCACGACCGAGTAGGCGACTTCTATTGCCTAGAGTGGTCACCTCTATTCTTCTGTAGGCGTAACCAGTTTGGATCGACGCGCCGACACGCTTGTAATAATTGAAGAATCTACTTTTTTTGCCGAAGGATTGCGGTAAGAGGAACAACATTTGATGAGGCTGCTTATGTTGGTGCAGGTATGATTCCCATAGAAATTACAGATGGACGAAATGGACCGATTGTACAAAGGCAGAGGTTTGGAGCCACCGGACGCATTTAATGCGCGAAAAAATAATAATAACGAACGAGTCTCTGAGGAAGGTTATGATAGATGGGCTGTCTTGGGTCTGACCGGACTGGGTCCATTGTGATACTCTCTAGATGCAGTATTCCTCACTCAGTCCATCTTATTCGCTAAACTAGCTAGAGCTGGCAATGAAACGATGAAGTCGACCGACACTAACTATTCTTATGTTGTCCAGATCGACAAAAAGTAGGACCCAAGGATGTCCGTTTTACGTTCCGCTAAAGCAGGGCAAGTGCACGGAAGGTGATGGCAGCTTTCCTCCTCCTCCCCCCGCAGCTCCTACAGTAATCATTATGCGGGAGTAGAAGTCTTCTAGCATGCTCCCGATTAAGTAGTGTCTAGTGATAAGCCTCACCACATTTCTCAAAAGCCTTCTGTTTAGCATCAGCATTCCGTAGGATCGGCTAGGATCCAGCTCAAGCCACATTTGCCTAGTTGCATAACATGTAGATTCACTGCTCCAACTGGTGCTGGCTCTAACATACTAGCTGTTAGACACATCCCTGTTCTTCCCCAAACACTCCCCGATCTCGTTAATCATTCCCACCCGACCCAGTTCATCAGCTTTACAGTCCTAACTATACCACTGTGGCCCGGTATCCAACACAGAGATTTTTCAACATATCCCTGTTCTTGCACCCATCACTATGAGAGAGTTGTGACAGTCCCGTTCCGTCTTTGGTGTAACCAGGACAAAACTAAGCGATTTAATTACCGGTTAACTATGTGTATAGATTACAATATCCCTAGTAGATATAACATTATGCACAGGCCAGATTAGCGCCTCGGAAATCGCTACTACCTCCGCCTGAAAAACGCTACTGTACAAACCAATATTCACTTCAACCCCTTCCTCAATCTTGGAGCCGTCAGTGAAAAGGCTAATGGCATCAAATCCCATAGTAGCGTTCTCTGACCACCTCGATGGGGTGAGGTCTGTAAAGCACTTGTCGAACAGGAACCTCGGAGAGTTGTAGTCCGTTACTCCGGGAAAGTTATCGCTTATTTGAAATTTCATTTGTAAGGGTGGTAGGGGTTCCTTGTATCGGATCATGCCCTTTTCAAATACCACCCAACTACATAACACTACAAACATCTGGCCAAAATTTCAAGTCCCTAACTTTATTCTAGCGAAAGTTATCGTGCGAACGGACAGACAGACATGGCTAAATCGAATCAGGAGGTGACCCTGATCATTTATACATATACATTGTCGTACCTACGGAGGCTCCTTTAAGGTGTTACATATTTTCGTCGAACCAAAAACAATATACCCTATACCTTATAGCGTCTCGGTTCTACGAACTCTACGAATTTTTTTTTCAGATTTGAAATGAAATTTGTGTTTGGCGACCGGCATCTCAATGCGTGGGGGCATCAGTATCATGTCTAACTACCAGCATTTCCGGTCCGAGTCCCATCCACGACGAAGTTCGTGGCGATGGATGTTTGTTTTTCCTTCCCCCTGTGGTGCGGGGCGTAATAATAAGCCACAGCATCTCCTGACTTGTCGCAGGTAGGCGGCTAAATGGGGGAACATTATTTAACTAGACGGTACTTTGTTTTCAATGGAAGTCACATTAAATTGAAATGAAACAAAATAAGTGGCGCGTGTGTCCTTGAACCCCTATTAGTACAGAAACTTCACTCCAAATGAAAGAAGATAAGCAACTTGTAGCCCACATAATTTGTCAAAAAGAAAAATATCATTTTACGGATCTGCTTTGACCGGTATACATATTTATCCTTATCCCCTATATCATAAAACAGATTATGGTCTTTATCAATTCTGGAGATTTTGCGATGAAAGAAAAAAGAAAATCCTTCTTCATAAATTTCTAATAATGTTCATCTGTGTTGTTTTTGTCGAACTCTTAGCTAAATAAATCTTACAAAATGAAAACGATATTTTATCCCTCAAGGCTTAACCGAGAGTCGCATCACCCGAAAAAAGGAAACTGACTTTCATTCATCTTGAGAATTTTACCTGTAGCCTGTTTTCGCCGGGAGCTATATGATTGAATAAATAAAACCGGAGAGTAGAGGTCTTGGTCCGCAATTCGAGGGCTTTGTAGTGTGCGATGCCAATAGCATATGAACTGTGATACCCCTGAAGATGCTTAGCCATTCATGTTAAAGCGAAATTGCTGGTTGCTAGCTTACATTTAAAAATGGCACTTCCATTATCGAGAAAAATATTGGGTCGTGAACATGTCTGTTTCAAAAAGACGATATTGGCTGCGTTCAGGTTTTAAGAAGCTGGGATTATGAATATGTTACATGTAAACTCAGATTTAAATAAACCATGAATAGGGGAAATTAATCGGTAAAATTGCCGATTCATTTATCCTATCGTCGTTTTCGGACGAAGCTAGATTTGTCTCTATGTTGCGTTATCGTTTCGTCAGCGTTGCATAAGCATAGCCTCAACATTGTGTTAATGTTGCGTCAACCTTGCAGCTACCTTGCGTCAATGCTGGGTTAACGGTTTAGGGGTGAGGTTTAGAAATGCAACATTCCAGTACATTGGCCCCTCACTCCGATTCAAATGACACCCGTATTTCCTAGGTTCCACTTTATGTCCGAGAATGTGCTTGTGTCAACACAATACACACGATACACTCCCGTATCGTCTGGATTTCGCTTCATGCCCGAAAATGTCCTTACATCCTGATCGAAGGACTTCAAATGTTTTGAACAGTACTTGCTGCATAGTTGCATAGGTCCTGTTTCAAACTACGGCTTTGTTGAGCCGTCGTCACTGCAACCAAATTATTTTTGATCAGAGTGCAATCTGGGTCGATAGAATAAGTTTCGGCTAGACTAATGTATGGTCGTGGTTTTTGGAGCCAGTGCACTCTGGTCAAAAGTAATTTGGTCGGAGTGATGGCGGCTCGACATAGTCGCAACATATGTACATATTGCGCCCAACGTGGAGCTCGAGCCTACGACCTTCAGATTAAAAGTCTCATGCTTTATTGACTTAGTTAGCCGGGCTTTATCATTATGCACCTGGTTTGCGGTGCATTGCAGAGTCAAAAAGGCATAACGAATTGCTATAAGGGTCTGCCCGGAACAGTAAACGCTGTTCCCGAGACTTCTTAACTAAAGGAATCACCGTCGAGCATCGAGACAAAGACGCACTTTGCCAGGTTTTCTCACAAGGGTAACTGGAAAGTTCCAAGCGCTGTGGCTCTCCTCAATTACCTTCAAAGACAGCCTGCGATCGAGTTCATCGTACATCAGTTTCTGTACAACGGGTGACACTGCGTAGTGCCGTTGTTTGATCGGTTTTGAATCACTAGTGTCAATGTGGTATATAATGAATGTATTAGGTGTACAACTTTGCTTCCGCCGTTTTCCGACAGACGGCTGCATCGGTGAGGGCTGGTCAAAATACGTAGTTCAAAAGTGTCACAAAGTGAGTTTGGACGTCTGTAAACGTATCGACATTCCTGCATTAGTCAATGTTGTTCGCATTTTTAATAAGATTCGCGATTCAAAATGTCTGTTTTTGAGCCAAGTTCTCGTCATTTGCGGGTAATCTTGGAAACTAGACTTCGCGGCGCTCAAATTGCTATCTACTCAGACAGCCAAGCCAAGGGGGTGGCACTTCATACGATTTAAGCAAAAGCGCATTGCTAATTGATACGCAAATAATCAAATGAAAGTTGCCTTTAGAGGGATAGGGACGACAACATTTTAAAAAGCTCTTCAAATTCCAACTGCCTAGTACATTTCATCGTATGAGTAACGTACTTGCTATTCCGCATTACCTCTTCGTGTACTGATGGAATCCAACACATATGCAACTACTAGGCAGGCACTCTTAATTCGTATAGAGTCCCATTTCTTGTTAGCAATAATCTCTATTCTTTGGCCAAGCAGTTATAAAAGCGCTCTCCTCATCCAAGTTCTCTTCAAAATTCGTGAAGCAGTGTTACGAACTCCTTCAACTGTTGGCAACCAAAAACCGAGTCTTCTTGTGTTGGGTGCCAAGCCACCAGGGCATTGAGGGGAACGGGGCTGCCGATGAACTTGCTAGACAATGATCATCCATTCGTTTTCATGGACTTGAGCTTTACTGTGGCTTTGGGCTGGCTTCGGCCAAGTTGCGGATCACAGATTGGTTTGCAC
Source organism: Chloromyia formosa (assembly GCA_964017055.1). Lineage (NCBI taxonomy): Eukaryota > Metazoa > Arthropoda > Insecta > Diptera > Stratiomyidae > Chloromyia > Chloromyia formosa. The sequence continues at coordinate 27,877,385 of OZ024813.1, read as the reverse complement.
TATTGCGTCATCGATACTGGAATAACCTTCCAGGGCTACGTCAACCAAAGGAGCTTATATTGCCCTTCTTTCACAAGGGTACTTACTCAAATGAGTAGAACCCAGTGGTACTAATCTTTCCATCACCTGGTCAGATATCACCTGAACAAGATGGGTCTGTCCAGCGAGACTGAATGCCGTCTCCGTCTGGAGGACGTGAAAACGAGCAAACACATCTTGTGCGAACGTCCCGCCATCGCGCGTTTTAGGATGTCACTCCTCGGGCAGGCTACTATCAGCACTGCACACTTCAGGTTGATTCCTGCTAAAGACTCACTGCCTTTTATTAGAAAGGTGAACGGTCTTTTGGATTAATGGGCTACGGCACAATAGATCTTTTATGGTCGCAGTCCCTTCCTGCTGGGACAGTATCTCGTATATTTTATTTAATCTTATCTTATGCTTCGCCCATTGGTTGGAAAAAATGGATTTCCGTGCGACAGGGCGGCTTTGATACCGACAACAAAGCTACACACGGTGTAACATGTTACACTTCTATTTAGCGCTGAAGAATTTTTAAGAAAACGAGTTCCGTTTAGATTTGACGATTTCAGTTTACATTATAAATATGAAAAATTTATAGAAAAGCTATGCGAAAATGGTAAGAAAACAATCCAAGTTGAATGAGTTTTCCAAATAAAGCATCACATGATTCCTGCATTATACGATAACTTTCCCATTTGCGTATTAGATGGTAGATCCCGGAAATGAGGAACATCTCAGTAATACAATGTTATGCTCCAACTGAACACGGCAATATTTTGGCGAAAGACTGCTTCTACGAACAACTAAACGCCATTCACAGTCTCTCCATCGATGGTACTATGTTTGAGCATAAGGACCACCGCAAAATCAGTTGTTCCTCTGTTGATCGGCGCAGAACACAAAATCAGATCGACCACGTTGCCATTAGTAAAAGTTGCTTCCTGGACGTGCGAAATAAAAAGGGTACCGATATGGGGATGGAAAGAGACCATTATCTTATGATCGCTAATGTACGATTGCGTATTGCAGCTGTGCGGCAGAGTCCCGCCTAGTGATCCCACATGCGACGATTAATATTTCGCAACACAATGTACTGCATGTCGGTATCACCTACAATTAGTGGAAATTCTGCGATGCAATAAAGGCTCTCAATTGCGAGCTGAGGGCCCCATGTTTGGTGCCATATCACCACTATTTAAAAAATACCCACGCATAATACATTGGGTTTCAACAGCATGACGATCGTTATGTCACATTACTCGTTGCGTTACACAAAATTTATTCACTTCCCCTTCAATGATACTTCAAATAAGCGATAATTTTCGATAGAATGAAGCTAGAGACTTGAGATTTTGTTTAAGTGTTTGTAACATGATCTAATTGGTTGGTGATAATGATGGGCAAGATCCGATTCGAGGAACCCCTACCTCCCCTACAAACAAAACTTCAAATAAGCGATAACTTTCGATAAAATGAAGTACTGACTTGAAACTTTGGTCAAATGTTTGCACTGGGATCTAGTTGGTTGGTATTAAAATTCAACAAAGAAATCTCAAGTGAGACTTCAAAAAAGCAATAACTTTCGACAGAATGAAGCTAGCGACATAAAAAATTCGACAAATATTTGTTGGGTTAGTTTATGGATTTTGAGAATGGTTAAGATCCTCCTGAATGAGTGCCTACCTCCCCTATAAAATTGCCGTAAATGAAACCCACTTTTAATGCATATGGTCGTTGCCAATTGGTACTTTTAGTATCACCACTAGGTCTGGCTGTACAAGTCTAGGATATATACGCTTCAGACCTCCTGGTCTGGTTTTTACTTTCAATGGTTAAAGTTGGAATGTTACGACGCATCGTTTCCTCCAGCGAATTGATCGATTTCACAAGGGTCTTGTTTCTACTACAAAACCCTAAAAAAGGAGAGCGGAAGGTGTTTTTTTTTACAATAATAGTCGTCCATTTTGATTTGTGTAAATTTAGATTTTCGTGGAAATCCTAATATTTTTCTTTGAGGCTGCGCTTTGTTTGGAAGGAGACAGCTTTTTGGTGAGCATACATATGTGACATTTATACATAAGTTTAATATTTGATTTATGTATGTAAGTTGGAAAAATAGAAAATATATGCCACCCGCACCAATAATATTTCTGAAAAAATATACACGCCTCCAGAGACAACTTTCATCCAGCCTTACAGCATTGGATTCTTTGAAAGGTCGAGAAAACATACGAGCTTATTACGTGCGTATTACGTTCACATGATTGCAGAAAACAGGTGACAACACATAAAGTGAGGCTAGACTTCTCTTAATAATATTCTGATTTCTTTTTTTCTTGAAGTCAACTTTGCACCCCTTCAGTGGGTCAGGGACACGTCAACATCTCTAGCGTAATAATGTCGTGCTGACTAGTTATAAATTTCGGATGGTGCAGTTGCTAGCATACACCTCCTATCCGTAAAGTCGTCTTTTACTGACACATAGTAGTATTCTGTGAGAGCATAAATAATGTGGGAAGACGTGTCATTTCGTAGAAAGGCTGTGAATTCGTTTGAATGTCTGGATGAATGAAGGAGAATTAAATGAATATATTTTTGGAATTCATTCGCAAAATATTGTTTTTTATTGCCTCTGTAACTTCTTTGCTAAAAATAGAGTGCCGGGGTGGAGGTGCGAAAAAAAGAAATAGACGAGTAAGTGATTTCGAACGTGTTTACTAGATTATTAGTGTTAGAGGCAAAATAGTCTCGGAAAATAATCAGAACGTATTCTGAACATGTCGTCTAGTTAAATATTCTTACTCACGTAGGTCGTAAGGGTTGTCCCAGTAAATTTTATCTTAAATCGTCCTCATACCATTATAAATGTTCGCGGTTTCTTATGTGATTTTTTAATAAACTTTTAAGAAGCAGAATTTTGTCGGAACAGGTCACTGCGATAATAGTCTTTTACAACATGATTAAAGAATGATTTAAGCAACCACACTAGAAATATAATTTTCTGAGTCGACTTAATGTGAGACAGGTCTCTTCTATCATTCTTAAATCATGCCCAAGGAAATCAATATCGCAGAGAGCCAATCAGAAAAAAAGATATGTTTTTATATCATTCTTTAATCGTTCTGTAAGAGACCTACAGCCTGTTTCGAAAATTTGACACTTCGGATAAGTCTCTTAAAGCCTGTTTAATGAATGATATAGGAGCGTCACATAAACCCGATCCAACGTCACTCACTTATAAGTATATATCTTAAATCATCATACATGAAAGTGCTGCCAAGTCGGAAACAAAACGATACTATACGGTATAAACAGATGGTATTGTATGAAAGCGGTCTAGCGTACGCTGAAAGGCGCTGGACTATTGTTTGTTCGAAGCTCGATAAGTGCAAAAAAAATTAAATTTTCTTTCAAGTGTCATTTTCTCTATTTATAGGTACATATATTTGTCATTACAAATGAACAATCAATCGAACATACATAAATGCTATGGGAAAAGTTACACAAGGCGAATAAAATAGAAAACGGAAAACACACGATAGGGAGACCCGAATCCAAAATACTCTTGGGTATAATTTTTTTAAATCTTTCTTATATAGTTCTTATAAGTTTCTTTATTAATATTTTTTTTGTCTCTTAAATCTAACTTCGGAAGACAGTTTGGAAAAAGGCAGATAGCTTCAGCTTGAATGGCTGACCAACACCTAAGCGTCTCAGGTTTAGTAGGATGGAATGACGTGCGTAGTTGGATCTTCAACATACTATGGTTGAGTGATTTTCAGCACGATTATTAAACCATCTGAAGCAGCTATCTTCCGATGCCATCCCCTGAATGGGGCTAAGCGATGTGCTGTCAACTCGTCCTTGTAAAAACCACTCCACGTCAAGAAACCTGAATCAAAAGCCTCGGATTGGAAGGATCAACAACGGCGATAACGCAAACGACTAAAGGATTATTCTTTCGGATCCTGGGCGATCTAGGCGGCCAAGGCCCGACGTCGGTCTGTCGCGCCACGATGATGATGATGGCATAATACAGTTGAAAATCAAACTGCGTGACATATATTGCGTTAAATTCCACTTGGGCCTGGATCGCAAATTAATTTAATGTCATGGATTTCAAATCTTAAACGTGAAATATGCGAATTTGAAGTGATGTGGAAATTTTTTTATCGGCACAAGTGAAGCAGCCGCAGCAGCAGAAGCATCGTCTGTGTCTTGGGTAAATGTGCTTTTTTATACCTACCTCGTACTTTGGAAATTTCCGTACAAATCTTAAGCTTTTGTTCGTAAAATTTGCCAAGTGCGGTGTAAGGTGTAAGCAAGCACATTTACCAAAGACACAGACGATGCTGCCGACGCTGCTCTGCTTCTGCAGGCAATCTGTGGGGCCTAGAATTTGAATATAAGCCACTTAATCCGAAGAGTTTCTATATCTGATCTGGATCAAATACTGGTCCGTCGTTTTGTATAGAAATTCATCAAGATCCAAGGGAATCGAGTGCATCTATAGTAGACACACTTTCATGTTTCTCTACTTCATCAATAGTGATATCGATATAATGCCCGAACCAGATTGCCGGCAGAAGAAAAGTAGCGTCAGCAGCAGCATCGTCTGTATCTTGGGTAAATGTTCTTTCTTACACCTCACTCGCACCTGGCAAGTTTTCTGAGCAAAAAGCTAGTAAGAAAGCTCATTTACCCAAGACACAGACGATGCTGCTGCCGCTGCTATGCTTCTGCCGGTAATCTGGTTCGGGCATAATACCTAAATTGTGGTGAATTTTCTTCTAGCATCCTGGTCGAGACTTCTCTGTCATGGATTATTTCATTCGATAAACCAAAAATAGTCAAACCATATAAGATAAAATTCTAACTTACCCATATCCAATACATATCTAGTTAAGCACATTCGCTCCGTATTTAATATTCAATTATTATTTATTCTATCAGGACGTCTATACGAAATCAACCCTCCTGCCGCGTCGCGGTTGCGTTAATAAAATTTTAGCATTTTCTGCTAGACGCACAAAAGATACTATAGTATGAACGAATATTCCCGCATTTTAGCTACATCCCGCATTGGTACATCTTAAGTGGATTGGCCTGTCAATCGTCTCATATCTTTATCATTTCAGTTTTTTTTATAGACAGGATAAATACAAATTCATCTAATTGTATCTATTTTTAAAACAAAAAGATGAAGACCAGCTTCCATAAATATTTGGATGAACTTAATGGGGCGAAAACGATTTTGACGAAAGTCAATATGATTCAGTTTTTGTGTGTGCGTTTGCATTTTTCGGAATTTTTATGGATCTTAATGGTGGATGAACAATAGAAATGAACGTATGGCCGGTGTCTTTGAATTCGAATTTAAAAATTAAAAATAGATGGTTTTTGTTTAAAAAGTTTTTTTTTTTATTATTTTTTTAATTTTTCGTTAATGGGAAAGTTTGTTTAAAGAACATCAAATGGCTGTTAACATTACACTTAAGTGTAACGTTCTAAGGAAAGAGGAACCGGTAGTTCAAACTTCAAACCGATGACGATAAGGTGTCCGTTTGATATCTCACCAGCTTCGCGGGTTCGAAATCTTCCACACAAGAGACTATAGTGTATTATTTTAACATAAACAGTCTCTCGTGTGGGCTCCGATCGCTCCGCGCTTAAGGGATCACAACCCTTAGTATCGCCCAAGAATGGAAGATAATTTTGTTGCCTACTGGCGCTGAAGGGGTTTGGCAGCCCTTGGCAGTTGCTGATGAACGGGTCACTCCGGCGAATAGAACCGCCTGCCGTGGGAGCGAACATGGAAGATCGCTTCGCTCTCTCCGTATCCAACGCGGTGGCAACGCAGTTTGGCATTTGTTGCTATACACAAACCCAAATCTATCCTAAACAACCTGAAGAAGACTAGACACAAACCTAGATAGCGGGAAGCAATAGACATAGAGAGAATCTCTTACTATTTGCGAAGTAGCGATGTTACCATCCTTTAAACTGACTTTCTTGTGTCTATGTGTCTTCCGCGGGATGCGGCTTTCGCCAGTCGTTGCCTGCAAACGTGTCGGTTCAAACATTGCGTCTTCCAGTTCCTAAATTTGTGAAGCTTGTTGCTGTTGTTGTCAACGGAGTCCGTCCGTCGCTTTTTCGGTTTGCCGGATGGTCCTCCTTTTTGGGTATTTATTTTTCACCCATTTGTGCCACGTCTGCAGCTTATTGTAACCTTCGTATTGTAGCGAATTCGATGATTTCTGAACCGTCGTACATTTCGTACAACTCGCTTTTGTACCTTCTTCGCCATTGGCCGCCATCACATCATTAACATCACATCATCAACAGCTCCAATGGTTCACCGGAAGACTCTATTTTCGAAGGTGTTGATCAGCTTCTCCGAGGTTTTGGTGAAAGTTACTGTCTCACATCCGTGGCACAACACAGGTGCGTCTCGCTTTTAGTTCCGGATGGTTCAACAATGGATGACGGATGGAATTATTCAACTGCAGTTTAACACAAAGGACCTTCTAAGTATGCTGCAATAAATTACGGCAGCCCCTCTTACCACACCAATATCTTAGGGCGCCCACGTGAAGGACTATGGAAAATGTCTTTTATCCCCCAACAACCTTGTCAAATTTAACGTTTTTATGGATTTTTTTGCCAAATTTGCCTTGTTTGACGGCGCTAGAATACGAAAGAAAACTGAACAGAAGATAGCGCCAGGTAATAGGAATTGCAGCTGTCACAACAGTAATGTGAACCTCGGTGTAATTAGAAGACTTTTTAATTACAGCTCGAACTATAATACAATGTGCCAAGAACATTTGATTTTTTTTTAACTAAACAGAAGATTTGCACTTGTTCACGTGTTAATAATGATCACGTCTTCTAGCAACAATCCTTTTTTGATGAGACCACACAAATCGGAAATGACTTAATTATTAGTACACGTTCTCATCATATTCTATTCTCTATCATCATCACATTCGTTAGTAACATTTCTCACATACGTAACCCAATTTACTTCACTCCTCATTTTGATGCTAGCACAATTCTATGAACTCTTCCCTTCGTTGACGCCATTCATCCCCCGAAAAATCGATTCTCATTAATTTCAGGGTATGAGATGTTGGCGATTTTGATCAGATCCGGATTAATTATGTTCGTCATTGTGAAGAAAATTGATGAGATAAAAAATTAGATGAAGTGATTCTCAGAAAGGATGGGGTGGAGTCCGTGTAGAACCTTATGAAATTATCTTGATTGGTGTTTCACGCAGATCATAAGCCAACTCTCCCTAGAATTCGCATCATAAATGAGTATGCTAGTTTTCCAATTTTTGCTGTATTCCCTTTGCGAAGATGGGCAAATGATATTGCTTTTCTTCGAACCATTGAAGGCACATACTCGTACGTACAACATGTATCCTACACAAATTCATTATCGCACTCACGCACGATATAATCACGAATTTCGTATTCTATGTATGGCTCCACCAACCACAAACAAAAAGCTCAATATTTAATGGTTTAATTACCGAACTCATGAGGTTCTAGAAGGCAGAAAAGTATTTCATGAATTTTTAATATCCCGGTCAACCTATTTATTCGCCCGTGACATGGTCAGTTTCAGGAGAATCTCCTAAAATTTCGAAACTTCGCCCTCCAGTCATGACCCGGGCTATGGATACTCTATATCATGCCTATGGGTCACATTTATCCATTTTTACCTCCAAATGTGTTCAGGGCAGAATCTGTGGAATCTAATTAAGATGTTTACTTAGAGAACTTTCCAAGCTATCCTGTTGTTATTTATTCATATGTAATGGAGACTGGGAGATATCCATCAGTCTCAATTCTAGCGCCATATGCTCTCCTGCGGGCCTCAAACCATATATGCAACCATCCGGTTTGGGGGTAATCTCTGCGGAGAATCTCCATTTCCGTTCGGTCTATGGGAAGAAGTGCTGTCCGAAAGTAACAGACTCCCTACAGACCTATTTCATACGACTATACACGCGGCTCTCTTCACAGTCAACCATCCGCTTTTTATGGGCATGCCAAAGTGTTGGCTGAGTGTTTTTCCTTGCGACCATTTGAAATTAACACGCAATGCGTATTCCGGTACGGATGTGGAATGAGTCTCCGACCATCAGAAGTTGACAACGAGAACATGCTTCACACATGTTCGGGATAAATGATCTATAATTTGAATTTCCTCGAACTAGGCGAAAGTCAGTCTGACTGAATCCTAGGAGGAGGGACGACTTTCTAGACTTTCATCTATGGTTTTTGTCGAGGAGAAACAGAATGGAGGGTGTAAGCAGGAGAGTGATAAAAATGTCGCACACGTATAGTAATGTAAGGACGTGTGAATGAACATAAAAAAGAGGTTTATTTAATTTTCTGTGTGTCAAAATATCTCGTTAAATTGTTACGTCCTGTTATACGACGTTAGAGAAAAACTCGTTGAATTCATAATTTCATTCAATCTTGCACATCGAGGGAGAGGAAAGTGTTCACTCCGAAACCAATAAATGTAATGACGAAAAATGTTTCCTTCGTTTAATCCAAGGGTACCCAAACTTTTTTTGGAAAGGTCCAGTTCGTTAACATTTTTAGACTTAGCGGGCCAGATTTGATTTAATGATAAAATGCGTATCAAGTACGGGAGCACTGTTTTTCACTGTAATTGGTTTGTTAAATCGGTTAAAATACCTTAAGTGCCTTTTCACACGAAGAGCCGCACGGCTCTTGCTCGCGAGTTTTTGATAAAGCGTGGCAAAAACTCCTGCTACATCCTGCTTTTTGTTAATAGGATAAACCCAATACGGCGTGGAACGTTGAAGTTTTTGTCGTCGAAGACAGCTTCAACCGTAAAGAAGATAAGTGGCCACAGCACGTGTAAAATCCATTGCATGCAACCCGCACTTTGCGATTGAATGCAGAGCGAGAGCCTCTCTTCCCGTGAGAATGCCAGCACTCCTCGCTTTGTATTTATATCAAGAGCCGCAACGCATGCACGAGGTGTACCGGCTTTCACTCGCACGACGTAAAGGCTCGTGCTCCCCGTCTGAAAGCTGAAGTGTACTCTTTGCATTTCAGTCTTACGCGCCTCTCTGTCGCTCGCGAGCGAGAACCGTGCGGCTTTTCATGTGAAAAGGCACTAAGAGTAGCAAATGCTACTTTTCATTGGCATGTTTATAACTTCTCTGAGTTCAGGAAACCTCAATAAGACTTTGCAATCACTGAACTGTTGGCCTTGTAAAAATTAATAAGAAACAGCAGCAATTGGTCAGTGTCGGTAATGTCCATAGCCTCATCAAGAGCCAACGTTCTTCGCAAGAGTCTTACTGACCATAGTAGTGCTCAAGCATGTTCAATACTCTGCAAAGATTGATTAGACTGACTAACTGACGGGCATTCTCCCACGGGGCAATATAAGGAGTTGCCTCGAGTCTATCAAGCAGGGACCATAGTTTCTTTAGACAGATCCATCTGAATAATGTGAAACGTGATATCTCACCCATTGAAGTCCTGATATCCTGGTATCCCACTAGCAATTTTAAATCAACTGTACCCAGCCTGTTGGTGTCGCTAAAATTAAACGGACTAATTAGTTGCTTCAATCGCCGCAGCCCTGAAAGATCAGTCCAATGCAGGGCTGTCGGATATACGGATATTTCCTTATTTATACAGATTTTTCACCCTGTCTTGAAAGTATACGGAATTTTATACGGAATTCTAGGGTCATACGGAATTATACGGAACTACTACATGGGCTGAAAAGTCCCTGAATTTTTAATGAAAATAAGCTCTTTTGGGTAAAGTTATATTTATTCCTCAACATAGTTGCCTTCGAGGGCGATACACTTGATATAGCGCTTTTCCAATATTTCGACACCCTTTCTGTAGTACGAAACATCCAAGCATTCGTAATACGCCTCGGTTTCCGCGAAGACCTCCTCATTTGATCTGAATCTTTTTCCCTGGAGCCACCATTTGAGGTTTAGGAACAGATAATAGTCGCTGGGATCCAAGTCGGGAGAATACGGTGGGTCAGCAACCAATTCGAATCGTAATTGGTATAATTTGGCCATCGCTTTCAAGGACGTATGTGACGGTGCGTTTTCGTGATAGTACAGAACTTTTTTCTTTGCTCTATGGGGCCGTTTTTTCTTTATTTCGCCGTTCAGTTTATCCAATAATGCTGCGTAATACTCTCCTGTGACTGTTCATCCCTTCTGGAAGTAATCGATGAAGATTATGCCATGCGCATCCCAAAAAACGCACTCAGTGGCCGTGGTCATTCGGTCACCGCTCTACGATACTAATCTAGAGCTCGGAGGTCAAATCTCGGCGCGACCAAAAACTGCCTGTGAGTAATAATAGAATTCTCACAGTGCTCGAAGCTTGTCAATATAAAACGGTGCGGATAGGAGGTGTATACTACCAACTGCACTTCCGAAAAGTAGATATGCTATCGAAAGGCCGACAAGGCATAGAAATGTTAGAGATGTTGACGCACTCATGCCCCCGGCGAGGTCAAGGCAATTAACATCCCAAAAAACGGAGGCCATAACCTTCACAAATCAATTTTCTCAGTGTCTGGTTAGCGTTATTAATCGGATAAACATTAGCCGTCGCCTATCCTCCGATTATTATTTTATCCAAAACAAAACACAACCCCTGGTTTCCAGTTGAAATTCTATCCTAAACAAAAACCCAACACCTGATGACGGTTGCTGAGATTTTGACAGCTAAAACTTTTCAATTTTGCAAATTAAAATGAAGACGATAAAAGTGGCGGCAAAGAACAGAGTTCCTGGAAATTCATTCCATAGAATAGAACTTGGGACAAACTCAGCTACAAATGAATATGCTGAGAGACCGTACTGATACAGAATAGTGGACGGTAGAACTCCGTCAAGAAAATCAGCAGATTTTGCTATAATTTGAGCTTTGAGTTGCGTTCCACACATTATGGATTGTTAATTTAATCGAGATATGAGAAAATGGAAATATTTAACGGACAGTTCATAGTTTGGATAAGCTCATGGCCCTGTTAGCTAAGAAGCAATTTATAGGATGTTGAGAAAACGGGCCGTAATATACTTTCGAAAAGATAGGGATCTTGTCTCATTCGTGAATTGTCATTCGGAGTGATCAGATCGTGTCAAAGTACCCATTATTTAGCCAATTTTCTGAGAAAACCGTATTATCTCTTTCGTTTTTAAATCGAATTGATAACATCGCCGCAGTGTTCGGTAGTGAACGCGCTAAGAAAACGTTTCGACGTCTTCGAAGCACTGAAGCTACCATCATGACAAGTCAGAACTGATTCCAACTATTGGTGAACCTGCCATCGAATTACAGCCGGATCCAACGCCTGATCAGCCTAAGAAGGTAAGGAACCCTCCCATTATGTTTCCCAAATTTGACAGGGAAACTATCGATGTCACAATGAAGCTTTAAGCGTCACAGAATATTGCTAACAATACACGGCAATAGGCAATAAGCTGTTTATTGATGGTATTGAGGATTTTGAACGTACTCACAAATTCTTAATCGAAAAGACACTCTAATTCTACACTTTCCGGCAATCAGACAAAAAAAAAAAACAATTTAAATCGTCTTATCTGGATTACACAACATGGAGTGTACATTACTCCTTACATAATTAAAGGATGAATATGATTTACCCTGCCAGGAAGTCAAGAAATTTCACCCTCAAACCACCAGATACACCAGAAACCGCCTTCATGATTCGTTCGGCGTACGGTTTTATTCTTTTCTCCAGAATTTTCGTCAATATTTTGTAGGACCTACAGACTAGTGAAATTTCTCTATAATTCTCACACCAGAATTTCTCTCCTTTTTTGTGGATGGGAAAGACGATGCCCCTGGGCCAACCGTCTGGGATCATCTCATCCTCCCAGGTTCGCAGAAGTAGTTGGTCTATGGTATTTAATAGACCCACTCCACCGGATCTTAGCAGCTCAGCTGGAATCTCGTCAGCGTCCGACGCTTTATTTGATATGAGGGACCGCAAGGCGAGATCAACTTCGTCTACTGCAATAACGCAATTGATTTGGGGTTCTTCTATGGGGACGTTAGATGTTGTATTCAGAAGCTCTTCAAAATAGGACGCCCATCGTTTATTAATGTTATCGGTGTCGCTGATGATGTTTCCATCCTTGTCCTTACAGAGGCTGGTCCTGGGTTGATAGCAGTTCTTAATTGTATTTACTAGTCTATACGCTTGTCTGTTGTTAATATTAGCTAATTTTCCGTTAATATTCTGCAACTGCTTGTCAAAATATTTCCGTTTCTTATGTTTAATTATTCTATTCAATATTCGCCGTAGCTCGGGCTTTTTGCCCTACTAAAACCTTGCTCGCACTTATTTGTCCTCCGATAACAAAACCACTGCCTTGCTTTCATTAAAATCTGCTGCTTGAAATAGTGGTCATTCCATCTGTCGCAATCATTTTTCATTGTCATTGTAATCAAAGTTGAAATATACTATACTTTTGTGCGTTCTTGATTTGAATTTCGCTCTATAACTTTGGGGTAGATTTCCATCCACCACAACTTCGAAGTAATTAACGCGTTCATTGAAGGCAAAAGAGCGTAACCACAAGGTAAGTGATTTACACTTACTATTGATTCCTTACTGAAACCTATGGAAATGCAGAAGTTCTGGAATAAAATTAGGATGACAACCGACGCGAAATTGGCACGCGTATCGTAATTCTGTTTAATGTTACCCGAAGGATAATTGCCATAGAGGAAGAATTCAATGAAATGAAGAAGATACCCAAAATAATGGACCGAAAGTTCAAACTTTTTCATGCCATAGTTAAATCAGAGGAAATGAGGACGATTAAGATGGAAATGGGCGACATTTTGAAGCATTTCAAGTTCTTTTAATTGCTTTTATCTTTGATTGAGGACAAATAGTATCTGCAAAAATATTTCCGTATTTAGGAGTAAATCTGTTGGTTTTTGAAAAGTATTTGACGTTCTATTGAGCAAAGATTAAAGCGAGAGAGCCGTAGTTATAATTAAACCTTTTGATGATGCGATTAATAAGGATTCCGAAGGATTGATGTTGTCATTGTTAAAATTTTCTTCTATGCTAGTTTGATTACAGCCGTTCTGGTATGGCTTCTGTAAGTGGTCTCCATTCATGTCAGTTTTTGTTCGGAAATTGTTCACTAAAATTTTTTATCGGGAAGGATCGATAGTATATCGTTTTTTTGTTGTTGGCAAATTGATCTGCGGGACTTTTTGTTTTGTGTTCACTACAAATAGCGCTTATCATTTTATTTTGGCCACAATCAGACCACCGCGGAAATTCTCAAGAAAATTTTATGGAAATGTATCAGGTTATACAAAATGGCATAACCGAGTGAGTTAAAGGGATGGCTTTATCTAGGCCTTTTAAGAATTTAATTGAATTTCAGCCATAACCATCGCCATAAAGAGAATTCTGTGAGGACATTGAGAGAAATACAGGGGCTCCCAGACTTAGGAAAATTCTATTGCCAACTTTCGTACGTAGGGAAAATGAGGAGTGGGCTGTAATGGACGATAAAAATACGCGAAGGTGTCAATGGGTACGGAGCTCAAGTGACCGTGAAGGTCTAATAATGACAGCTGTCAACGTTGGAAGCTGTCAGAAGGTATGCTCCACAACGAGCTAAGTAGCGGCACCAGCTGGTTGCTGCAGCTCAGACTCGGAGATTGGGCGGCGTCCCTGTGACCTGACAGGAGTTGGGAACCTCTGATTAGGAGAAACCCAGGTTTAAAAACCGAAAAATTATATACAGGGTGGCCCGCGATGAAATTGCCATAGAGCTAGGGTATATTTCATACTCTGTTAGAGGAACAACGTCTCCCGAATGGTCCCTCTATCTTATACAGTTACAGAATTATCGCATTTTTTGTTGTTTTTGTCAAAAACAAGATTTTCTGGGGAAAACTCTAATTTGCCAGCCTCTGGGTTATTGAAGTCTAAAATTGACCCCATTTTCCGAAAATACGTAAAAATTCATATAAAATGACACCTCCATCGTTGCAAAATTCAGCGTAACTTCCGATGTACAACCGTTTAAATTTTGAAAGAATTTCAAAATCAACTTTTCACGGAAAAATCAAGCCTATATTTCATTACGGTACTTTGAACTGAGATGTCTGCAAAATTTATTAAACAAAAGATGCCTTAATGTGTTAGCTTTTGAATGACATATAAATGTTAAGTACTTAGACTTGAAAATTTGCGATTATTACGTGTTAAACGAAAAAAAAACGTGATCTGGAGATGGAATTTGATTCGGAAGAGTGAGCATTTGCGAAAAATGCTTCGAAGCAAAAATGACGGCCACGCGTCAAAGTTGATTCATTACATACTTTTACCAAGGAAACATAAGGTACCAGAAATTACCACACCCACCCATATTTATCTAATTAATGTTTTTTTATCTTTTGTCGTTGAGTTGCTTTCGTGTCAATCACACCTAATGGATTTATGTCTTATTCTGGGCTGAACAGTCAAAAGAAAATCAATTTCTAGAATTTCTTCCACCTACCTATATTCCTTTTGTTTATTTAGTTTGCCTCTTTTTCAGCATGTCTAGCATAGAGTCGTGGCTTGACTTTTTTCCTGCTGGACACACTTGTTTTCGAAAAATTCCACCTTCTTCCACTTTTCATTCAAAGCATGGATTTTCCATGACTGGATTTTTCAATCTAATCTGAATGTCAATTCCGTGTCCTTTACAACAATTTCATATTCATGTGTTATTTTACCACTTCACAACATCGCCTACATACCAGAAGCATTCACGACGACTATACCCAAAAGAATGAATTTAACAAGCAGTCCTTAAAGGTTGTGTGTTCAAGGGTTGCATAATTTTATGTTGTCAACATTTCGGGTTTATGATAATCCATTTTCACTGTTCGTTCAGCATCCTAATTAGAAAGGCGGTGCCTTGACAAATGGCATTCGGTTCTGATCCCGACCTGCCGAACGGACGGGTCTCCAACAGCTCTTCTAGAAAAGTTGCTCTTGCTATTCATCATTGCTATTTGACTCAGTTCAAATGGCTTCAAGGTACTTTCCTTGATAGTCTTTAGCAAAATAAATGTTATACACATACATTTTGCCAGAAGCCCCAAATGTATTGCAGTCAATTTTTCTTAGACCGCGTCACCTTGTTATATAATATTCTATTTTGAGTTGATGAATGCAGGAAAGGAAATACTCGTTGGAGTACAAAAGAATACTTCCATCACGTATCACCCACTTATCCGGGGAAATAATACGGATCTCGTCATACGTATACACGGAATGTCGACCACACATGGAGCGTCTTACAGGAAGATTTGTGTTTCCGACGAGTTGATTGTTGTTTTGTTGAGAAAATTGAATGGGACGGGTTGGCTCGTCAATTTAGGCTACAGGATCAGGTGTGAAAACCGCAAAACACGACATGCCTGACGGCTCTATTGACATCATATCCTTAATTTTATTGCCTCGAAAATGAGAAAATTAGTTGATTATTCAGAGCTCCGTACGTAAGTTGTCAAATGGTGGTAAATGGCTTTGAGGTAGAGATGGTGAATAGCTTGCAGGCACTTGTTAGGGTGGCAGCCATCGATACAATACACCTTATATGGCTCTTAATATGCCGCTGTTCTTAAAGATATTTTAGTTTATTGAAAGGATAAATTCCCCCGAAATAGACACAAAAAATATTCGCTCCGTGTCATTAGAGGTTTCTGCATCATACTTCGCATTAGTGTGAGAGGTGTGACCGCGAGTTACCAGGCCGTTGTTGTTTCGCCTTACATAGGAGATCGTGACATGATGGACGTACTCGGTAGCCGTGAATTCTCGGTCACTATTCTACGATTTTTTAACTAGAGAACATTGGTTCAATCCCCGGCGCGTCAACAAAATACTGCTTGTGAGTATTATTAGAACTCCCATAATATAGAAGCGAATCTGGAGTAGTGTGAATTACATTTCGATTCCTTTGGTGGGGAGAAAAGGACCTTCTTGCCAATTGAGTGGAATGTAGGCAAGACTGGTGTCATAGGAATGTATGCTCTGGAGTAGTTAAAATTTCAGTTTCAGTCCTTTGGTATGGAAAATGGACATGGCAAGATACAACACATATTCAATTATCCTAACCCCGTGTAGGGCATAGCCTGAATTTATGCCTTCCGTGTGTGGGCCTCAGTGGCATAGATATATAATTAATATTCGCTGGGCCAGAAGTCCACAGCGATTGACATCCCAAGCTAAGTTTAACGACCCCACCGCAGAGTCTCTATTCGGTTTTCACCAATGAATGATACACCTAGGATCTGCCACTTTCCCAGTCTGGGCTGTGTGATTATTCCCATTTGGCCTTCAATGATAGGCCAGTAGAATTAAATTTTTTTACTTAAAATTAGGGAAAGATCTGGAAATAATTTTAATCCCTTCTTTAGATACTGAATACATGGAAAATGAGTGAGCTTAACTTTTGGTGGGCCAAAAATCCGAAAAATGTGAGCTCTTTTTTTAATATTATCCTTATAACTCCTAAACAGTGCCTCGGATCGAAAACACTTGCAGAAGTAAATTAAAGAGCATTGAATTCTGCGTAAAATGCATTGCTCAAAGTTAAAATTCTGTAGCATAGTCAAAATTGATAGTCTAAAAACGACAGTTCGCTTCGGAGAAAAATCACACGGATGCTCCAAATGAAAAAGCTTGTTTGTAAAAGTTGAGGATAATTTGATTGTAAGCCTAACGTCGCCAATATTTTTCAATTTGGTCCATATTTAGAGTAGTTATGAGCAAAAATTCAAAAATGCCAGCTCATCGATTTATGCCTTAAAAGCTCTATCTTGGTAAGTAGAACAACTAGGAGTTTTATTTTAGTCTCCAATTGTAGATAAATTACTCTAGTTTAATAAAGTTTTGCAAGGCTTCTTGTGAGACTAATTTAGGAGATACTAAAAAGAAACTCGACAAGCCAAACAATTAGGCAATTTTAACATGGTGACGGGGTTCGTGGTGTGGGGTAGGGAATAGAAAACTCAAATTTTTAAAGAACGTGCTAACTCAAACAATATATCAAAAATCGGAACTACTCCAATTAAAGTAACCAGTGTTATAACAATTTGACTGACCAAAGTAATTTAACCTTTGCACAATCAACGACTTTTGTTTAATAAAAACGCAATTACTTCAAAACTATACCCGGTAGTATATTCTAGAAAAGAAACAATCGAAGGTAATATCCTACCCTAAAAACAAAAAATAGCCAGTAGACATCAGATAAACTGTTTATTAGATATGGCCATGGAAAATGAAATAAAAATAAATGTGAAAATGTGAATAAATGATTTTTTTAATTAAGGGGCTGTAAATGACCCGAAGTTTAAAAAAATAGTATTATATAATAGTCATGGTTGCCAATTCGCGAACCTACTCTTTTTAACCTACTCCGTATACCGAACTAGGTCGACCTAGGTCCGCAATCGAAAAATGATCAGGTCGAAAAATGAGCAAGAAAACGAACCTAGATCATTTGATTCTTTTAAGTTCAGGTCGGAATCGGAGCAGTTTGATCATTTGATTCTTTTAAGTTTAGGTCGGATCAGGTCGGAATCTTCGCATTAGTGTGAGAGGTGTGACCGCGAGCGACCAGGCCGTTTTTGTTTCGCCTTACATAGGAGATCGTGACATGATGGACGTACTCGGTAGCCGTGAATTCTCGGTCACTATTCTACGATTTTTTAACTAGAGAACATTGGTTCAATCCCCGGCGCGTCAACAAAATACTGCTTGTGAGTATTATTAGAACTCCCATAATATAGAAGCGAATCTGGAGTAGTGTGAATTACATTTCGATTCCTTTGGTGGGGAGAAAAGGACCTTCTTGCCAATTGAGTGGAATGTAGGCAAGACTGGTGTCATAGGAATGTATGCTCTGGAGTAGTTAAAATTTCAGTTTCAGTCCTTTGGTATGGAAAATGGACATGGCAAGATACAACACATATTCAATTATCCTAACCCCGTGTAGGGCATAGCCTGAATTTATGCCTTCCGTGTGTGGGCCTCAGTGGCATAGATATATAATTAATATTCGCTGGGCCAGAAGTCCACAGCGATTGACATCCCAAGCTAAGTTTAACGACCCCACCGCAGAGTCTCTATTCGGTTTTCACCAATGAATGATACACCTAGGATCTGCCACTTTCCCAGTCTGGGCTGTGTGATTATTCCCATTTGGCCTTCAATGATAGGCCAGTAGAATTAAATTTTTTTACTTAAAATTAGGGAAAGATCTGGAAATAATTTTAATCCCTTCTTTAGATACTGAATACATGGAAAATGAGTGAGCTTAACTTTTGGTGGGCCAAAAATCCGAAAAATGTGAGCTCTTTTTTTAATATTATCCTTATAACTCCTAAACAGTGCCTCGGATCGAAAACACTTGCAGAAGTAAATTAAAGAGCATTGAATTCTGCGTAAAATGCATTGCTCAAAGTTAAAATTCTGTAGCATAGTCAAAATTGATAGTCTAAAAACGACAGTTCGCTTCGGAGAAAAATCACACGGATGCTCCAAATGAAAAAGCTTGTTTGTAAAAGTTGAGGATAATTTGATTGTAAGCCTAACGTCGCCAATATTTTTCAATTTGGTCCATATTTAGAGTAGTTATGAGCAAAAATTCAAAAATGCCAGCTCATCGATTTATGCCTTAAAAGCTCTATCTTGGTAAGTAGAACAACTAGGAGTTTTATTTTAGTCTCCAATTGTAGATAAATTACTCTAGTTTAATAAAGTTTTGCAAGGCTTCTTGTGAGACTAATTTAGGAGATACTAAAAAGAAACTCGACAAGCCAAACAATTAGGCAATTTTAACATGGTGACGGGGTTCGTGGTGTGGGGTAGGGAATAGAAAACTCAAATTTTTAAAGAACGTGCTAACTCAAACAATATATCAAAAATCGGAACTACTCCAATTAAAGTAACCAGTGTTATAACAATTTGACTGACCAAAGTAATTTAACCTTTGCACAATCAACGACTTTTGTTTAATAAAAACGCAATTACTTCAAAACTATACCCGGTAGTATATTCTAGAAAAGAAACAATCGAAGGTAATATCCTACCCTAAAAACAAAAAATAGCCAGTAGACATCAGATAAACTGTTTATTAGATATGGCCATGGAAAATGAAATAAAAATAAATGTGAAAATGTGAATAAATGATTTTTTTAATTAAGGGGCTGTAAATGACCCGAAGTTTAAAAAAATAGTATTATATAATAGTCATGGTTGCCAATTCGCGAACCTACTCTTTTTAACCTACTCCGTATACCGAACTAGGTCGACCTAGGTCCGCAATCGAAAAATGATCAGGTCGAAAAATGAGCAAGAAAACGAACCTAGATCATTTGATTCTTTTAAGTTCAGGTCGGAATCGGAGCAGTTTGATCATTTGATTCTTTTAAGTTTAGGTCGGATCAGGTCGGAATCTTCGCATTAGTGTGAGAGGTGTGACCGCGAGCGACCAGGCCGTTTTTGTTTCGCCTTACATAGGAGATCGTGACATGATGGACGTACTCGGTAGCCGTGAATTCTCGGTCACTATTCTACGATTTTTTAACTAGAGAACATTGGTTCAATCCCCGGCGCGTCAACAAAATACTGCTTGTGAGTATTATTAGAACTCCCATAATATAGAAGCGAATCTGGAGTAGTGTGAATTACATTTCGATTCCTTTGGTGGGGAGAAAAGGACCTTCTTGCCAATTGAGTGGAATGTAGGCAAGACTGGTGTCATAGGAATGTATGCTCTGGAGTAGTTAAAATTTCAGTTTCAGTCCTTTGGTATGGAAAATGGACATGGCAAGATACAACACATATTCAATTATCCTAACCCCGTGTAGGGCATAGCCTGAATTTATGCCTTCCGTGTGTGGGCCTCAGTGGCATAGATATATAATTAATATTCGCTGGGCCAGAAGTCCACAGCGATTGACATCCCAAGCTAAGTTTAACGACCCCACCGCAGAGTCTCTATTCGGTTTTCACCAATGAATGATACACCTAGGATCTGCCACTTTCCCAGTCTGGGCTGTGTGATTATTCCCATTTGGCCTTCAATGATAGGCCAGTAGAATTAAATTTTTTTACTTAAAATTAGGGAAAGATCTGGAAATAATTTTAATCCCTTCTTTAGATACTGAATACATGGAAAATGAGTGAGCTTAACTTTTGGTGGGCCAAAAATCCGAAAAATGTGAGCTCTTTTTTTAATATTATCCTTATAACTCCTAAACAGTGCCTCGGATCGAAAACACTTGCAGAAGTAAATTAAAGAGCATTGAATTCTGCGTAAAATGCATTGCTCAAAGTTAAAATTCTGTAGCATAGTCAAAATTGATAGTCTAAAAACGACAGTTCGCTTCGGAGAAAAATCACACGGATGCTCCAAATGAAAAAGCTTGTTTGTAAAAGTTGAGGATAATTTGATTGTAAGCCTAACGTCGCCAATATTTTTCAATTTGGTCCATATTTAGAGTAGTTATGAGCAAAAATTCAAAAATGCCAGCTCATCGATTTATGCCTTAAAAGCTCTATCTTGGTAAGTAGAACAACTAGGAGTTTTATTTTAGTCTCCAATTGTAGATAAATTACTCTAGTTTAATAAAGTTTTGCAAGGCTTCTTGTGAGACTAATTTAGGAGATACTAAAAAGAAACTCGACAAGCCAAACAATTAGGCAATTTTAACATGGTGACGGGGTTCGTGGTGTGGGGTAGGGAATAGAAAACTCAAATTTTTAAAGAACGTGCTAACTCAAACAATATATCAAAAATCGGAACTACTCCAATTAAAGTAACCAGTGTTATAACAATTTGACTGACCAAAGTAATTTAACCTTTGCACAATCAACGACTTTTGTTTAATAAAAACGCAATTACTTCAAAACTATACCCGGTAGTATATTCTAGAAAAGAAACAATCGAAGGTAATATCCTACCCTAAAAACAAAAAATAGCCAGTAGACATCAGATAAACTGTTTATTAGATATGGCCATGGAAAATGAAATAAAAATAAATGTGAAAATGTGAATAAATGATTTTTTTAATTAAGGGGCTGTAAATGACCCGAAGTTTAAAAAAATAGTATTATATAATAGTCATGGTTGCCAATTCGCGAACCTACTCTTTTTAACCTACTCCGTATACCGAACTAGGTCGACCTAGGTCCGCAATCGAAAAATGATCAGGTCGAAAAATGAGCAAGAAAACGAACCTAGATCATTTGATTCTTTTAAGTTCAGGTCGGAATCGGAGCAGTTTGATCATTTGATTCTTTTAAGTTTAGGTCGGATCAGGTCGGAATCGGAGCAGTTTGATCATTTGATTCTTTTAAGTTCAGGCCGGAATCGGAGCAGTTTAAAAATGAACTGTGAATAGGTTTGATAATAGAGCCGTCTGTCGGAATCGGAGTATGATCAGGTCAGATCGTTTAAATATGGGGAATAGAAAAGTAGATGAAGAACAGATGGTGTGACATATTTTATATACGATTGATGTCGCTATTGCTACGCTATATTGTAGTGTAGAATGGAGTGGAATAAATGTTCAATTGGATTTTATTTATGTTAGGTAGACTGAAGCTTTTCGTCTTTTGTTGTGTTGTGAGTGACCGTGGCCGATCGGTATGGTGGATAAGAATATGGTATTGGATTGGGTGCACGCACATTCGTACTTATACTTACTTATACATATGTATTATTTGTCTAACTTAGAATAGGTGTTGCGTTACGATGCAAATGATACAAGATGATAAGAAATGGGATTGGGAGTTAAGGGGCTATACCAGTGTGAACGCTGAACGCATCGACAACAGATTAGGTTCAAGTAGAGTTGGTTCAAGTCCGTTGCCGGACTCGGAGTAGGTCGACCTGATCCTCAAGATGAGCAGGTCATATCATTACTATTATATAATGTTAACACAAATTGTTGACAAGAAAACAGGGAGTTTTTGTTTCTAATAAAATTAATATACCTAATATAATACATAGGTGAAAACTCGAGAAAAGTAAAATAAAACAGCAAAATGTTGATTGTGCACTCCATTTTTGTCGTATTTTTTCGAGCAATTTCTAGTAAACAATGCGTCTGACTTCTACGCGCTATTTTTTGTTTTTAGGGTAGGATATTACCTGTAATTCAGTTTTGACTAGAATGTACTACCGGGTACAGTTTTCGAGTTATTGCCGGGTACAGTTTTGAAGTTATTGCGTTTTTATTAAAAAAAAGTCGTTGATTTTGCAAAGGTTAAATTACTTTGGTCAGCCAAATTGTTATAGCACTGGTTGCTTTTATTAGGGTAGTTTAAATTTTTGATTTATTGTTTGAGCTGGTACGTTGTTTTAAAAAAATTGACTTTTCTATTTCCTACCATACCACCACGGACTTCGCCACCATGTTGAAGTTGCCTAATTGTTTGGCTTGTCCAGTTTCTTTTTATTATCTCCTAAATTAGTCTTACAAGAAACCTTGCAAAACTTTATTAATTTGTCCATGTAAACAAACAGTATAGCCCCGCAAGCCGGATAAAAACGAGAGGCGGGCCGTAGTTGGCCGACCCCTGCCCTAGACCAATATACTAGATCATATAGATTTTCTCACACTAGATAACTTATGACAGAGCAAACTTGGCGATAAAAAATGTTGGTCAAATATTCTTAGTAAGAACGGCAAGATACACCTACCTTCCATTGAAATACTTTTTTTTTTTTGTAAAAATGTGTATCCAATATCCAATATAACTACGCACATCAAATTTAGGTGGATGATTGCCTAGGGCTTTACTGAGCCCATTTGGAAAATGGGTCCAATTGGTTGATTAACAAGGCTAATTTCCATACTAGGGTCTCCTTGTATGTAAATATTCACAAAATTGAATTTGGCCCCATTTCCCTACACTTCTGGAGCCCCTATCAACGGCGAGTTTGGAACATATATTCAGAAGACTTCCACCATTAATTGTGTACAATTTCAAAACTACGTGATGACGATTTTGCCTCGTTCGTAGTCTGGACTATAAAACAAAAACAAAACCACAGAAACAATAGCAGATTAGCATCCAGATGGAATAAATCACGATTTTACGAGCTGCAATTCCTTCAATTAAATGATTAGGCCACTATTGAACTCCTCCATTTAGATTTAATATGAATTCTTTGGAAAAATAACCATCATAATGATTACTATGAACAAACCACAACCACATCCTGGGAAAAGCAGGCTGTTACATTTCTCTTCCTTTCCATGAATTCATCAGAATTTCCTTCTGTGCTATGCCAAAGATAATCAATATAAATATTTCATTGTTTACATAGCCCGATAATTACAGGGCTGATTTATAACGCTGCCACTTGAATGACTGCTTAGGCTCCCCATAACAAGCAAGTTCCGAAGATTGCATCATGTAGTCCCCTAGAACTTCGATTATCTCCAATATATACGAGTAGACAATAATTTAATTACCCGGATCGAATACGTATAGTAATACTGAATATCCGAATGTTTAACGTTTCAAAAATGAGCAAGAGGAGATTAATGGAGCATTGAAGTACTCGATAAACAAGAAAACAGTCCCCCCGGTTTCAATTTCGTAAAATGATCCTTAATAGATGTATTCAGAGTAGTCATAGACTGTCGAACTCGAACTAGAACACGAACCTGGTACAAATGTCCTCTGACCCACACATACACTTCACATAGGTGTGAAGAAAACATGTCCACTTGTACTAGGTTCGTGTTCGAGTTCGACAGTGTATGGTGACACTAACGTCTCTTTAAAAGCAAAAATAAGAAATAAATTTAAGATACTTTAAAATTTCATCGATTTCAATTTTACGTATCACAAGTCATGGCTTGGAAAGACAGTCTTCAATTTGCATATTCTACCACAATTATATACCCTGACAAGGATCCCCCTAGGAATAAATTACATTCAATCCTCCAGGACTTGTATCGTATGTTTGACATTTTTTTCACCCTCGGTTTATTATTTGTAGATTTCCTAGTGACAGCTCGTTTTTATTGCTTTGGATTCAACTAGGTCATGTTATTATAGGGAACCATGAAGTTGGAGCTCAAAGGATACATTGATTTCAAATTCTGATTTGAAACGGGTCAGCTTTATGGCTGCTTTTAGGTATACCATTTCTAAGAAGAAAATCAATGAAAGTCATTGTATCTACTAATGGCATAGTCGCCGAGAAATGAAAAAAAAAACGGCTAATGGGAGGAAGGGTCCATTAAAGAAAATCATGTACATGTCAGCAGTCTTTGATTTTTTCATTTTATAAATTGTTATTTCAATCGATTCTTGTGCTTTTGTTGATCGGACGCTTTCGTGGTAGAGAATGCTTGATGCGGGCGTTTTGGTATTGCGCAGCTGAGCCAGATTCAATTACAATTTGCTTATGTAGCTTTTCTTTGAATTTTAAAACGGTCTTCCATAAATAGTCTTTGGTGGAAAAGGTAAAAAATCCAAAATTGACTATTATTGATTGCTAATATTTTTCTGACGATATTTATGTATGTCGACAAAGCACAAAACACTTTTACCACTTCAACTTTTTGGTCGGTTGTGTAACGATGGTGGTCGAAGGACGAGGGTGAAGATTGGCCGTGTTGGCCGGAATACACCTAAGTAATCAAAAACCCTCTCTAATGTAGGGACGTGCGTTCGCAGACTAGCTCAGAATTCGAGAGTTGCGAGGTAGGTCTAACCTTCTTCTTCAATAGAGAATATGAAATCTCGCACATCTTGCCTTTAAATAAAAGAAATTCTACTCTATCAAGACAAATAATACTCAAAACGGAACGAATGTGTCAAACTTCATAAACATGCGTAAAAAAGGGAAAGAAGAAAAGATTACCATCCATTCAGGGCAGATTCTTTTCCCTTGTTGTAGAGAAACTTAAGGTGTTATTCGGCTCTAATGTGGCCCACGGTTTTAAGTGTTAGCGCGTTTTCACTCTTCCCTCCATGAGATCATCGGGCGCATTGTAATTTGCAATTATCGAAATCACATTTCGAAAAGAAAAGAGAGAGGGTAGAGGAAGGAAGAAAACTATGAAACTACTCCATTATTCTAAAAAGGTCTAAAACTAACTATTAACATAGCTCAAAGGATCCGGTAGACGACGACATCTCGACGCTTTAACCGGGGTCATAGCTTGATAGTGACGTTACGGTAATCGAGAGGGCTTTTGACACGACTGACTTAGAGTCCTCCGATATCTGCAGTCACTCTACCAGTACCGCTAATGTAGCGGAGCCATCAACCAGCCGGGCCGCAATGGCTCCCCAAATAGAGGTACTTGACGTCACAGCAAAGTCTCTGCATAGGACTGCAGGAAGCTCAGTGATACTATCGATCAGCAGGGTTTCATTGACCCTAAAGACGAACACTCAGATACCCCAACATCAAAGGCAATCCTGTGCCCAGGTTTGAATATAGCTTAGGTGCTTATATGAATGTTTTGAAAAATTCGGCTGTTCCTCGTGCTGACTATAGCTCGGACACAAACAGTAGCTTTCGTCGAAAGGAGCGACACAGTAAGTGCGATGGGAACGACAGTTCTCGACAAGGCAAAGAAAAGTGCCTTGTAAAATGCTCCCATTTCCCCCACCAACATGACCGCCATTAAGGTGATTCAGGCGAACCTGTACCACGCCAAAGGAGTATCGGCCACTCTGTGCAGGTTGTTTACCAAAAAACGAACCCCGCTCTTTCAGGAACTACAATCGACGGCGCTTCAGATCGACGAAGGTGTCAAAACATATAGCCAATTTTATTTCCAGAGACCTGGCTGCTACTTTAGTTAAACTGTAAACGGTTGTCAGATAGTGGTTGTAGTAACAGTTTATTTTCCTTCTGACAATGTTAACATTCCACCCATTGAAGTTCAGCTGCTCGTCGACTTTTGTTGACGCACAAACCGACAATTCGTGATCGGTTGCGACGCAAATGCACACCACATGGTGTGGAGTAGTACGTTAATAATAATAATAATAATAGTGCGTTAACTGTTCAATGTGACCTAGCTGACGTTTTGTTGGCATAAACTAATTTCAGAAACTGATCTGCTACCCCATTTAATCGCCTACCTGGGACAAGTCGGGAGATGTTGTGGCTTATTATTACGTCCCGCACGACAGGGGGAAGACAACACAAACATCCATGGCCACGAACATCGTCGTAGACGAGATTTGAACCCGAAACGCCGGTAGTGATGCTTGAGACTGATGCCTCTACGTACTGAGCTACCGGTCATCCCTTTGTTACTGCGGAGAGGGAAGTGGTGCTTGATGTCACACTGCCCAGTGGTGTATTGTCTGGGCTCATTGTGCACTGGCATGTATAGGATGAAGTCTCCCTATCGGACCACAGACATATCAGGTTCGACATTCTAGGTCAATCTGAAATCCTATCGAACTCCTTTTGTCCTAAAAAGATTTAGTTTCAGTCAGTTTCGTGCATTGAGCTTTCACGACAAAGCACAGTTTGTTAGGAGCCCCTTCATTTGCAGGAATAACTGATTATGTTCCGACAGTCCATAAGAATAATAATTTTCCCTGTTACATGTACGTATGTTTTTAATTTCGTTTGCATTATGATCCTTTTGTGCAAATGATCTTACAACTGACTTCACTTTGCCAACTCCTTTTCAAATACTTGCCCTTTGCTATGAGGTGTTTTGACTCTTATTTAGATTAATGATTTGAGACTTAGCAAATAGGGTCTGAGTAAAATTTATTATTCGGACGTCATTTTAATTTTTAGAGAGAATTTGCCTAATCTAAATAATTGTGAAATTTAATGTACATGTGCAGAACTTTCGTATTCAAAGAAAGCTTCGCACAATATCGCTCTGAGATACCGTGCGGAAATTAAATTTCCCCCGATACACGATCGTCGTATCGTGTATTATTGGTGAACGGAGTTTTCCCGTCTGAAGCTTTCAGCGTACGCTGTGCGTTTCCAGCTTAAGAATGTCGGCCGGCATCCCGGGAAAATGTCGGCAAGTGGGAAAACGCTGCTGTGGTGTCGATTTTTTTTAAAGAAAAGGCAAATATTTGGAATACGGATATAAGCTTTTAGTTAAAATAATTCTTGGACTTATAATTCGTTAGTGTTCACTGGGTGATCGTAACAGGAATGAAGACCAAATAC
Organism: Chloromyia formosa; assembly: GCA_964017055.1. Taxonomy (NCBI): domain Eukaryota; kingdom Metazoa; phylum Arthropoda; class Insecta; order Diptera; family Stratiomyidae; genus Chloromyia; species Chloromyia formosa. Next base: position 27,850,072 of record OZ024813.1, on the reverse strand, counting down.
GTGCTGAGCTGCCCTTTTATAGGGACAGGTTTATAGAAAAAACAGGTTTTGAGAGATTTTTCCGACAGCAGGTATTAATGCTCTAAGAGTATACCTATCTTCTGATGTCCACATAAATCACGTCGGTCATTTGAGGATTCTAAAATAAATTCCTGGTGCAGATCTGCTTAAGATCAGATTACATGACCACGGAGGTTTGCTTTGGCAGAAAATTCTTAGCCCTCATCCCGGACCGCACGGAGTGGGACAAGGTTCTAGGTGTATTGGGTGGTTTACCGATGAGTCTAAAGCCGATCAGGGAGTTGGTGCTGGGGTCTATGAGCAATTGTTTTTCAAACCGAGATCCATGCCATTGAGGTCTGTGCCTGGGTGGTTCTAGATACGAAGTTCCATGTTGCTCACATTGCTATCTACTTAGATAGCCAGGCGGCCATAATGGGTCTTTCTTCACATAAGCTCTCTTTGAACCTGATTAAGGAGTGTCGTGAGATTTTGTAGCCTCTGGTCCGAGTCTCCGAATAAAATGAGATTGCGGATGAACTTGCAGTGCAGGGTTTTTCCGCCCCTTTTCTTGGACCGGAACCCTACTACGGTCTAAGTTTGATAACTAGCAACTGGTCTGCGGGGATAAGGAAGCAATACTGTGATTACCTGCCAGAGCTGCGTTAATTAAAGGAGCTAATAAGGCCCTTCAAATACAAAAGCACTACTCGCTTGAATAGAGCCGATCCTAGGTTTCTTGTAGGCTACTTACCGGGTCATCACTGGGTGAGATACCACCTAAATAAAATCGGCGTATCTAGCGAGACTGAATGTTATCTTTGCATGGAAGAGGATGGATATCTTGTGCGAATGCATTGTAATAGGGCAGGCCAGGATCAAGGTTTTCGGAGAGGTGAAAGTGAGCCCTGCATTTATCAGGAAAACTCTTGCAAAAGGCATAATTCACTTCGTAAAGGTGGTGGATGGTATTTTGCAATAATGCGGGCTATGGCACAATAGTTCTCTCTATGGTCGCAGTGCCCACGGGATGGGTAAAGAGGCCGAAATTTATAAATGATAATAATAATACCTCAAAGGTAGGCCATGTATTAAATTATAAATAAGCCCCGTACAACTTCATACAAAAATAAAAATTCTAGTGGCCTTACGTAAGTGGCGTTTGGATACCAGACTTCATAAAATTTCTAAAACAGAAATCATTCAAGAACGTTAAAAAAAACCAAACATATGCTACTATAAAGAACACCGCCTACTGCCCAAGAGATAGTAGCGGAGTGATAATTCATTATAAAAATTTGTCCTAAATTTGTTGCAACACTTTGAAATACTTTGAGGCATAAGTTCATATAATCTTCATCGTGGTGCAACAGCCCGACGTCCTTCACCGATAGGCCTCTACGATCTACCAATTGATCGTCGGAATCGGAATTTGCTCCTCGACATGATCGGACATCCATCACGCTCGAAGCCCATCTCTTGCATATGAGGACGTGGTCAATGTGGTTGACGGTGCATGTATCCGGAGATTTCCAGGTTTCTTTATGAATGCGTCGATGCGGAAAGCATGCTGAGTTTACAATATTCCTACTGCATGCGAAGTCGATTAGTTGTTGCCCGTTGCCATGCATTTCTCGTGAAGGCTGTGTCCGTCAGTGGTGCCCCGATAACAACTCTCATTCCCAACCTTCGCATTGAAATCTCCGAGCAGTATTTTGGCGATGTTGACCCAGAGGTTCAAGTTTATGTAGTTTGGGGCAATTTTTCCAAAGAAAGTATCACCTCTTCTTTAACGGTCGATTTTATTTTGGGGCGATTTTCCATTCGTATTTGGAGTAGTAGCTCTAGGACAAATCATCGTTCATAGATTTGGGGGGCTCTACGAACTATATATTTTATGTAAATATAATACATATTTATATTTATAACGGTTTGTGATATCTTATACGCGGAGCGATCGTAACGAGGAGGGGAGCACACGCACACATAAGAGATTATGGTGAATCGACAGTCTTCTGTTTGGGCTCCGCTCGCAACACTCTTAAGGGATTACCACTATCGATATCGCACAAACATGAACGCCCGGTTCGCTCATTCTGGATGCAACAGTCTCACGTGTGGGCTTCGCTCGCAACGCTCGCTTCGTGCTTAGCTCACGAACCATTGAAAACATTTTTTCAATGATATGAACAATCGTAGTAATTTTTAATTTGGGGCGATTGTTTATCAGTTAAAATGCATAATTTCGGGGTCATTGTTCATGTTGAACTTTCACATGAAAACAAAAATCTAATTTTTGGAAAAGTTTGGCGAATTATCACCCCAAATTTGCGGTGATTTTACAGGGGAACGATCATTCCAATCTCATACAAAATTTTTGGGGGACTATTCATTTGTTTTTGAGGCCATAGTTTATTGGGGAGATAGTTTGCAGAGCCATTTTGGGGCAGTTGCTAGTTTAATTTTGGGGAGAGAGTCCCATTTGAAAAATCACGATCTTTCCTTTTTTAGTTTTTGAGCGGTATTTCCCTGGGCGATTTTTCATTAAGCCGACTGAAGGTGCATGATTGCAACATGCATCGCATTGTATGAAACCAGTTTATGGTAACAAAACGTCAACTAAGTCTCTTGGGAACAATTGATGCGCTACGCCGCTCTAGGGATTAAGGAAAATAGTATATTAATTCATTCGTGACTTCCACTTCGTTAAATATTGCCCGAAACTGGATTAATTTCAACACAATTTTAACGTATCAGATTTTATCGAAATTTCCATTTCATGGATCCGAATATTCCAAGGAGGCAAATGGACAGGCAACCCGAATTTGATTCGTATTTTGAAGAGATAAAACTCAATCATTACAAAAAAAAAAAAAACAAATACGCTTTCATTGACGAACAAAAAAGGAGCATACAGAGGACGCATCCATTATCATAAATAAAAGTAAGCCAGAAGGCTTCTTCCCTTCTTTCAGTCAGTTATATTCAAACATGCCATTACAATTTTTCAGGATCCGAAAACCTACTCGTTACGATATTAACCATGCCTAACCCTTGTCCTTTTTGAAAGGATGTGTGTTACGCCTTTGCTTTTCTTTTTTGGTAAACATTTATTTCGGCAACAATGAGAATCTGCCAGCATATACGAGGTTTGATAAAGCACTATCGGTACTTTTTTCATTACATTTCGATGGATCGTTGTGGCGACGGGCGTAATTACCATAACCTTCCGCATAATTGACTGTTAACAGATTGCTTATATCTCGTTTAGTTTTCGAGTTTTGCTATTTGCGTGCTACGTGTTTTGGTTGTCGTGCTCGATTGTCGATTTTCACAATTTCCTATTTAGGAGAGTAATGATGTAATGTGAAATTTTTTCGTAAAACTGGGAGAATGTTTACGAATCATCACAGGAGACGTTAAGACAAAAGTTCAGTCATCACTGTGGAAGACAAAGGATTCGTACGCCCAAAACAGGTTCGATCCTCTGTCAGTGATGCTCACTGTTTTTTTCGATTTCAACTGATTTCTGCACTTTGGATTTTTATCCTGACATCAAATGTACGTAGTACTAAAGCGTTTTGAAAAGGTTGCGCGAAAAATTGCCAAATGAGACCACAATTGTGACGGTACGACTCATGGTTGCTTCACCATGGCATGACAGCCATGCTAATCCGCGAGTTTTGCGATAATCATCGGATGACTGCCCTATCTCGACCTCCCAACTACCCAGACCGTGCTCCCGGCGATATTTTCCTGTTTTCAGAGTTAAAATCTGTGCTGAAAGGGTGCTGGCTAAGCCATTAAAGAAAATTCGCCGTAGACCTGAAACATGTCGCACCCAAATAGCAATGACTTGGTAACTAATCGAGATATAAACAATCAACAATTACACGGAAGGTTATGACAATTGCAGTTCTGCCAATCACCCGTAGCCACAACGATTTATCGACTTGTAATTAAGAAAGTAACGTTATTTTTTTTATCAAACCTCGTATGTTTTCATCCCTGCACCAACATAAAAAAGAGCATAAAAAGGACGCCTTCATTATCATCAATAAAAATAAGCCAAGAGAGCGTTTATTTATCTTCTTTTAGTCAACAACATTCAAACACACTAACACAATTTTTCAGGATCCAAAACGAACTCGTCACGATATTTAACATTCCTAACCCTTGTCGTTTTAGAAAGGATATGTGTCATGCCTTCGTTATTTTTTTGGTAAACAGTTATTTCGGCAACAATGAGAAGCTGGCAGCATATATGAAAATATGTACAATACTATATATCTATATATCATAGTACCTTTATCCTTATTAGGCTTGCATGTAGACATCGCGTATTCTTCCGGAGGCGGTAGATCTTTTTGTGAATGTTTTTTTTGCCCCCAAAATCCAGATGATATCAAAGCAGGACATGATGACTGACTCTTTTTTATTGTCAGAGGACCCACTTAAAGAAATTATCATGGTTGTCTGGTTTTCACCCCCTGGCGGCCAAGTGACTTAGGTCAAAACATTGAACTCCAGTTTTTGTCGACCGTCACCGGAAAGTTATCGACCGGTGCAGGAGTACTCCCCACAATGACTTTATAAAATAACAGGCGCACAGTGTCCTTTGATAGCAATCAGTCTAATTAATTTACCATAGAAATAAAAAGTGTGCGTAATGGCTTGAATCCACCCTTATTTATTAGTGTTGTTGGAAATCTTACGTTTGATCCAGTCCAAATCGAAATTTGTCGGTAGAATTTCGGCTGGATCTGTGTCTCGTTTAAAAGAAGGTTAAGACGGTCGTCTTACTCTTCTTTTAGGCGAGACATCATGATTAATTTGAACGAACAACAAAGTTCAAAAGCAGTCTGCATAGATGTGAGAAAATGTTTTATTTTTTATATAGGGAAGTTGTGAAAAATGAGACGGAGGGTCGTGACGAGTTAATTTTTTGGTTTTTGCTCCTCTTCGATGGATTTTTCCGCCCGACGGATTTCATTTGCAGCTGTCTAGAAGGGATTATCTACGTTGAAATTCAAGTCACTCTTCCGTACGCTGCAGTTTTTTGCGAGCTCCACCAATTCTCAGAAAGGTGATTCATAGGAAAATACCTATTGGGACTCTGTCCCGAAAAAGATGTCTAGATCCGAAATTAAAAAAAAGGTTCAAAGCGGTAGTAACGACCTTTCCCTAATTAGGCTGATAATGGAAAAGGTTAATTGTGCGTAAGATCCCGAATTCCTTTCGTTATAATTAATTTATCACCTACTCGTATATTTTAATCCCGACGCTTGATGTGATGCTCAACTTAAAAGTTTTTAGCGGAAATTCGGTTCACTTATTGTCTTTCCTATCTCTCGTACTAGAGGATAAGGACCAGAACTACCCTAAGAATATTTTATTATTTTAACGAATAATTTAATTAAAATATATCAACATCATCATCATCATCGTGGCGCGACAGCCCGACGTCGGGGCTTGGCCGCCTGGATCGTTGTCCTCCAATTATCTCGGTGACTTGACTGCGTCCACTTATATTAGAAGCCCAGTAGCTGCTCGGCGTCTACATAGACTGAGCTCTCCCAACGAGGTCCGGGTCGTCTAGGCTGTCTCGCTGAGTCTACTCGTTTTGCATTCATTACTTTCTTTGACATGTGATCATCGTCCATTCGTTGCACATGCCCTGCCCATTGAAGTCGTTGTAGTTTGACGAGTTTCGAAACTTCCAGCTCATCGTACAGTGCATACAACTCATGGTTGTACCGAATGCGCCATCCATCTCGATCGCACACAGCCCCGAAAATTCGCCGCAGAACCTTATGCTTAAATGTGTCTAGCATGTTTTCGGAGGCTTGAGTCAGGGTTCATGCTTCGCAGCCGTAGCATAGCTATGGCCGTATAATGGCTTTGAACACGCGGAGCTTCGTGTTTCTGTGCACATGCTTCGATTTCATTATGGGGAAAACCGAGAAAAAAGTCTTCTTAGCTAACTGTATCGTTGCTTGATTTCGTCAGTTTTGTTGCCGTCCTTTGACAAGTTGCAGCCCAGGTATATGAAGTTGTTCACGAGCGCGATGTTGAGGTCCCCCACATTAATGCTCGGTTGTGCAGGTATCCTTGTCGTCGATTGCATCATTATTTTAGTTTTACCCTCGTTGATACGTAGTCCGACTTCTTTTGCAGCGGTATCGGGCGTATGCAGAAGTTTTTCTGCGTCGGTCAATCTTCGGGACATTATGTTGATCTCGTCGGCGTACGCTGCTAATTGTGTCGACTTGATGAGTAGCGTCTTGGTGTTGTCATATTGGGGACTCCGCCAGCACTAATAACCTGTGGATTATCACAGACGACTCCAAGGCGGATGCAGGTGTGGGCGTCTGAGGTACCATCACTCGAGTCTACGCTGATGGTGTCTTTTTGGTGAATGTCGAGTATGCCTTATGGAAATTAGCGGCTATTTCAATATTACATTGCTAGATACCTGGCCACAGTGGCTTTGTCGGGAATTGCAGAGCTGACGAGCTGGCGCGCAGGGTTCAGTCAGAGGAGCTCGGCAGATCAGAAACTACATTGCTAAGCCCCTCTCTACCTTAAAATCTTGTAGTCCGGATGGCGCAATGGTTAGCACGTTCGCCTTCTACGCACTGGGTCCCGGTTCGATTCCTACTGAACGCGATAGTTTTCGATAAAAAAGGGGATTTACGTGTCGGATTATGAGCCCACTCAGCTGTTAAATGAGTACCCATTTATGGGGTAAATAACTCGGTTGAGCGTGTTGCTGATCACACACCTCTGTACAAGATCGTCATGATCTAGAAAATGAGATGTTGCTAACTCATCTCGAGGCCATGGGTCAAATTGTACTGTTGCGCCAGTTATTTATTTATTTACCTTCAAATCTGAATAGTTGGCTGATGTCGGGAAAGCCAACTCAACATAGATGAATGGCGTAGCATGCCCAAAAGCAAAGCTAACTTGGCCTGAGCTGAATTACCGTCGTTCTGCTAAATTGCTCCAGATCAGGCTAATGGTTGGTGTTGTTACAGGTCATTGCGTCGTCGGTGAGCACGCTACAAGGCTTGGACTTCCATTCAGCGACTTCTTCAGAAGTTGCGGTGATGTGGATGAAGAGGAGAGCACCCATCGTCTGCTCTGTAGCTGTCCGGCGCTGGCATACAGAACGAGGTCAACCATTGGAAAACCTTTCTACGACCTTCTTGGTGAATTAAGAAATGTGGGTGTCAGTCGGTTTATCCGGTTTGCGGTTAGCTCCGGATGGTTCGATATAACACAGAGACTGGACACAGCTTGGGTAACACAATGGGCTTTTCCCTGGTCTTAGTGAATTGTAGCAATCACGGCAACCTAACCTAACTTAACCTATTCAAAATTGGGGATTTTCCAGACCATGATGGAGATTTTCTTTGATCGATACCTAGCAATCCTGATCAAGAAGTATGTTGTTACATAATTTTGACAACAAACATCGCCAATGCAAAGTTCTTATGCAACTTCTTCCAAGAAACAAATTTCTTCAAGTTTCGGAACAGATGGAAGTGTGTGCTGGCTAAATCAGGAAAATAGGGGGAAGGTCGAGCAAATCTTACCCCAAATCCCGCCGTTTTTCCATCGCCAACTCACACTTGTGTACAAGTGCGTTGTCCTGGTGAAAGATGATTTTTTTCTTCTTCCAGCTGATCAAGAAGTTTGGAGTAATGTTCGCCCGTTATTGCTCTGGCTTTTTCAAGGTAATCATTTAAGGATCTCTTCGCATCGCACATCACGCTGACCATTACCTTCCCGGCAGAGCGATCGACTTGACTTTCTTTGGAGCTGAATCACCGCCTTCCACCCACTGCTTGGACTGCTGTTTCGTTTCTGGCGTGTAGTGGTGGACCCAAGTCTCATCCATGGTGACATCGAAATCATCGCACAAAATAGGTCGGATCCCGATTGAATCGGTGCTAAGATTGCTGCGAAAATCGTTTGCGCATTTGCATTTGATCGGCATTCAGCAAAGGCGCAAAACTTCCGCATCTCTAATTCTTTGTGCAAGATGTTTCGCGCCCTTTCTTCCGATATCCTCACAGTCTCAGCAATATCATTCGCCTATCGTCCAACACGATATCATGCACTTTTTCGATGGTTTCCGGTGTGGTTGTTGTTTTTAACTGTTCTTTACGTGGATAGTCTTCGAGGGACGTGCGACCACGTTTAAATTCAGCTGTCCATTTTTTAACGGTTGACATCGAAGGAACAGAGTCCCCGTAAACTTTTGTTAACTTTGGATGAATTTCCTTAGGGGTTAATCCATCGAAAACAAATAATTTTATGACCGCACGATATTCCAGTTTCTCCATTTTAACAAAAAACACGTAAGACGTCTAAAGCAAAAATTCGTGTGAGCAAACTACTTGAGAGAACAAGTTGAAACTTGTCATATGAACTAATGACACGTGGACCCAGGCAGGAAACATAATTTTTGCTGATTGTAACGGTATTTCTGTGTCAGGTCGAGAACTTTTCACCCTACCCTCGTATATTCATCATATGTAAGTAAATTTGCTCAAAATCAGGAACACGTTTTTTTCCTTTTAATACTCGTACATAATATTCGCAAATTTCCAAATCAAAGTCCTTGATCTTTACATGCCGTTTGAAAGCTTACATAATGGGACAACTTTTGTCAACTTGCAGATTCGTCAGTTCAAAGTACCGTCACAATATCTTTTGAATTTTAGATGAAGAATTGATTTTGAAATTTCTTTTTGTTTGAACAGTTGTATCTTTGAAGGAACGGTGATCTTTGCAACTGGGAAAAAGTAAATTTAATTGAAATCTTATGTAGTTTTAGAAAGTGAGATCAAATCTTGAATTAAATGATCGGGGGAGCTGAAAATTTTGATTTTACTCGACAAGTCAAGTTTCTTGACAAAATTTACAAAAGATGCTATACTCACAACACTGTAACAGTTAAAGAGTTAAAGAGAGAGTGTCCATGTCCTATGTTAATTTTCTTCAAATGAGCACGACTATCTACCATTAAAGTATCTACCATCAGGAACGATACACCCTGTATTGTAAAAATAAAACACTGATGAACTCCTAATCTCTCACCTAAATAAAATCCAACAAAGTTAATAGCTTCTTTCACTTGGGTATAACAGGAATTCTTTTAACCCTTTTTTTCGTAATCTTGGAATTCTATTTATAGATACTCCGAAAGAAGTTTTTGTTGCCTTATTTTATTTATTTTTTTTTTTTAGCAAAAGGTAAGGGATGTTATTTCAATCAAATCACGGGAATTGAATAGGTTATATTAGCTTAAAAAAATGGAAAAATATCCCCAAGATTTTCAGACTGGGTGAGTGGAACACAGTACCACCTAACTGCAGGAGAAATAGAATCCGCCATCCTTTTGAACTGAAATACCTTTTCTGATTAGATGTCAATCAAATACAGCTTTTCCACAGCTCTGAGCACAATATAAGGGAAGACTTACGAACACATGACCTCGCTCCCTCTTTAGAACTACGGACTTTTTTCTTCGCACGGTTAGTATGAGCTCAATTCAAGTGCAAACTCAAGAGAGATACGTTTTAGTGACGTAAGAAATTCCTTTCCATGCAATAACTTGCCCCTAGAATATATGTTTGTGTAAATGTGGACACACTAGAATAAAATATTCTACGTAGAAAAGGGGATGAGGCATCTAAAAATATAATCCACAAAGACCAGGTGCAGTGAATAAAATCCGCTTTTATGACATCATTGAGAGATGTTTACGACACAATAGCAACAAAAAACACGCACGTAACAAATGTGATAAATGTTTTCGTTTCTTCGGAGGCGGTTGATATTACGGCTAAAAATATTTGCATTGTTACCCATAAGGAGTGGATAACCCTCAGATTGAGTATATCATATTGCGGTTGGAGTTGGTAATGTCGGTGCTCAATATACATGGAAATGAATTTGTTTTCGTTGTTGTCATAGCGAAATCCTTGCCACCCTTATTAAAGAGAAATAATAAATACGAGTACAATAAGCTTGGCAAACAGACGGGAACGAAAAAGATAGGAACTATGGAGTGGAAGTGGATACGGTAAGGAGCTATAGTTGGATTATTCGAAGAAAGTGCTGTGCAATCATCTGTGTCACTACTTTTAGAGTACTCGAAAATAGGGAAAGGGTTTTTGCAATAAAAATTTATTGAATTGGAAATGTGTGGGGAGGGAAAAACACTATCTGAGATATGAAAATCCACAGGTCGAATAATAATCGGAGAATATTATACAATATATGAAAAAAGGAATATTCATGCCTGGGTTGCGTTCAATGGATTTTTGCTTCAATCTTTTCGAAAGGTACTAACCGAATCAAAAGGAAATTCATTATGTATGTATCAGTCGGCGAGTGTCTGTGTCCATCTATATTTTTAGAGGGAGGTAAACATTCAAAGTCGAATATTTTATACCGACAGAGGACTGTCGCTACGTGATAAATTGATAAGAAAAAAAAAACCACGTATGTATTTAATCCTCTATTGGAGTAATAGGTCTGAGCAGACCTTTTTGGTTTTTATTTTCCAATCAAAAATTTACTATTCAAGCTAGCGTATTGTGATTTGGTGACTTTTCCTAAAAAAAATTTGACAACCGTTTTTTCCAAAGGGCTATCATGTTGAGTAACGCGCCATCAAAGTTCAATATTTTTTGTAAAAACTATACTTTTTCGAATGTTTTGTCTGTTTTTTTTTTATATTTTTTTGGGGTGGGAAGAGACCATTATCATATGATCGCTAATGTTCAATTGCGTATTGCCGCCGTGTGCCGCCCTAGCAACGAAAGATCCAGGAGCCGCAAATTCAACACCGCTCGATTAAAAAATCCAGCTATCTTACAACAATATAATGACCATCTTGCACAAAAAGCAGCTGAGATAACTAGTCATCCAGATAGTGACATAAACGAAAACTGGGATGCCATAAAAAAAGCGTGCATTGATAGCGCAGAATCGGAACAAACGGAATAAGCCCTGGATGTCCGACACTTCATGGCAGCGGATTGTTGAAAGAAAGGACGTGAAGGTTCGTTTGGCTGCAGCATTAAACGACAATCGGAGCAGCATCGAACTCCTTTACCGTCAGAAAGCTCGAAAAGTTCAGCGTAGTGTGCGACGCGATAAAAGAGTTTATGCAAATTTTTTTTAGCCTCAGCAGAAGAAGCCGCAAGAAGTTGTTACTTTTTGCGGCGCCGTATACGGTGGCATCAAGGAGTTTACAGGTGGTGGTAACTCCTGCCAACATCCGGTGAAGGATAGTGATGGTATACTTATTTTGGACGTGGATCAAATGAGGAAGTAGAAAGAACACTTCGCCGCGGTCTTGTACCGTGTAACCTCCGGTGAAGTTCCCCTCATATACAATAGATAATTTAGCTAACCATCAAAATGTGCGTATACGGTCCACTGCCCCGACTAAAGAGCAAATAGTCACTGCAATTATTGCACTAAAACGGGGAAAGGCCGCCGGACTTAACGGTATCCTGCCGAACTTTATCAAGCAGCGCCAAGCGTAACTGCCGATTTGCTGCACCCACTTGTTGATAAAGCGTGGAAAACAGAGACCTTTCCCACTGAGTGGAAGGATGGTTTGATCATCAAACTTCCAAAGAAGGGTAGCCTCACAGACTGTAATAATTGGAGAGATAATAGCTAAAATACTCCTGGAAAGACTAAAGGCCCACTTAGAAAGCACAATTGACGAAGAGCAGGCTGGTTTTCGATCCGTATTCTCCTGTGTCGGTCACATTAACACCTTGCGAAACATCATCGAGCAATGCGCTGAGTATGATTCTCCGCTCTACTTGCTTTTCATCGATTTCGAAAAGGCTTTCGATAGTGTGAACCGGGAATCTATATGGGCGGCCTTGCGCAGGAGAGGCATCCCTGAGAAGCTTGTGGCTATTATTAAGGCATCTTACGACGGCGCGAAATGTCGCGTTCTGCATAAAGGTAAGATGTCGGGGACTTTGAGATTCGCAGTGGAGTTCGGCGATGTGTTGCATGCAGCCCTATCCGGACTAGACAGAGGAATTCAATGGACTTTGACATCTTATCTACAACATCTTGACTACGCTGACGACATATGCCTACCCTCCCACAAAATCATGGATCTGTCCGCAATGGCGTTAGATCTTGAGAGGGAGGCAAGCAAGGTTGGGCTAAAGATTAATACCAACAAGACCAAGGTTCTTAGCCCGCCATTGCGAAAAAGAAATTCGACACCTATTTTCATCGTGGCGCGACAGCCCGACGTCGGGCCTTGGTCGCCTGGACGACGACACCCATTGCCATCAATATTAATGGGCAGCCTGTGGAGAAAGTGGATAACTTCGTCTATCTGGGTAGCACTGTGGCCGAAAATGGTGGTACGGAGCAGGGCTTCGCTCATCGTTATCAACCAGGCTAAATGCGCATATGGCATTCTGTCCAAAATTTGGCAGAGCAGTTATCTCAGTATCAAGACCAAGCTGGGCCTGTTTCGCTCCCTGGTACTGTCAGTGCTTTTGTATGGGAGCAGTACAAGGAAAGTTTCCGGAGGAGTTACCAGAAAGCTGCAAGTTTTCGTCAACTCATGTCTTCGTCGAATTTTAAGAATAATCTGGCCCGAAACAATGTCAAATGAAGAGCTAAGTCGGCGTATGGGTCAGATGCCAATCGATGAATTGATACGCAGGCGAAAATGGCAGTGGATAGGTCACACATTGCGGAAGAGTCATAACTGTAGTGCTTTGCATGCCATGAAATGGAAAATGGAAGAGGGGGTCCTCGAATCTCATGGCGTCGATCTGTGGTAAAGGAGTGTCAGGCACTGGGTAAGTCTTCTGGGGAATTGCGCCCCATTGCCCAGAGCCGAGTACGATGGCGCGCAGGAGCAATTGACGCGCTATGCCCCATTAGAGGTTAAAGCAGAAAATATTAAAAATACAAATTTTTCCTTTGAAATCATAGAAAAGACTTAAGCGAGAATCTCTACTATAAAATTTCATATTTTTGGATGTATCTTTTTTTCTGCTGCACGGATCAGAGCAAATGATAGCCTATGCACACCCTTGGAACACAGTAGATCTGTGAGAAAAGAAAGTAGATCTGGATACGCTCCCTACGAGGCTGTCAAAGGACAACAAGGACAAGAAAAATTTGAAAAATAGCTATTTTCAATATCTCGGGTGTTTTTCCTCGTATCGAAATCAAATTTACGACACTACGTAAGACGACCGGAGACAATGACCATACCAAATTTGAACCCCCACAATCACCCGGGGCTGGAGCTATAGAGGTCCGAAACCCGTACTTGTTGTGTCGCGTAAATATAGTCTTGGTCAGTTTTCCGATTTTTTTTTTCGATTTTTTTGTTTTTCTTTGGCGGGCGGGACGCGCCCACGTCCCTAGATCTTGAGTGTTGCGGAACGTATTGTTCTACTTGCTGACACATTCTTTTTTCTATTGTCACCGGTTTTTAGCAATTGTATCAAATTTGGCATTCAAGAGCATTATAGAGTTTACATCGCCCGCAGGATTTTTGAGTCTATCTATTATTTTTAATGCTTTTCGGGAGTGGGAGGAAGTTTGTATCCATATTGTTTTTATTCTGTAGTATGCCGAAAAAGTTACCGTTGCTGTCATTTCTCTAATTCGCTGATTTGAACATTTAGCATCGGTCTTATTCTGTTATTTTTTATCTAATTGACCCATTCGGGACAATCCTTATTTGTGGCACAGTTGTCCAGTTTGTTAGAAAGAAAGCAATTTAAAATTGAGCAACCTCCCTCCCAATCCGTTTTCCCGCAGTGGGGGCATCTGCTCTACTTAGCTAGCAAGCAACCAGCCGCCTTGCAACCTCGAACTTGACACTTGTCGAAATTCAGTTTCCCACGTTCCATAGGAACATGAGAGATTGGACTCCAACTATATTCCTGTTTCGGGGTGCCAACGCGGATCAGCTACCCCTCCACGAATGTCGCGCCACCGCGAATTAGGGCAGGCCGAAATAAGCCATTCGGGAATAGGATATTTCGTAATATGACATTTCGAAATAGGCCATTTTTGGGGGTTGCCAGCTAGTAGGTGTAACTATGGCGATAGGTTCGAGCTGGGAACATACACAGGTCGAATGAATTGTTGTGAAAGTTCGAATGTCCGAACGTCCGGCGAAGGGTTTTCTTAACTCAGACCAGTCATCGAAGTTTAATCCAAGCATGTTGCAAATATAAGGATAAACTGGGACATTTGTGTAAAATATCAGTTCGGTATCATAAAAGCAAATTTCATAGACTTCAAAAAGTTCACAAAATTGTCAACGAAGCCCACTAAAAATTTAATTGTCGTACACATTCCGATTGACGCAAGGATGAAAAAAATGTGGAGAAAGTTTCGCAGAGTTTGCAATTCCAAAAGGACATTCATCCAATCAACATTGAAATCTTAAAAACGTCATTTCAACTTTGTTAAAACTTTTCTTACAACTCCGCACTCTGATTAATTAATTCCTGAGCAGATTGAGTGAGAAGATACCAGCGTAAAATATTACCGACTAATGGTAATGGCACTTGAAATTTAAATATTGATTCCTGAAAATTTTATTGACCCATTTCACTCTTACTTTTCCACGAAAATAATCGTGTACATTAAAAGTACCCCTAAAAAAGGACTCGCTTCTATTTTATGCTTTCAGATTCCGTCGCTCAACTCTCACCATCAACATGACTCCATTTGAAATGAACAACAGCTACATTATAAATGCCAGCAAACAGGTGGATCAGACGCTCATCGAACAATATTCGCAGAATAAAAAAATCCCAAACCCTGCTTTTAATGTGCTCATCGTTGTGTACACGATCCTGATAACGTTCGGTGCAGCCGGCAATACGCTTGTGGTGATAGCCGTCCTGCGAAAGCCCGCCATGCGAATAGCTCGAAATATGTTCATCTTAAATTTGGCTGTATCTGGTAAGCTTAAAGAATGTCTGAATTTACAATGAAATTGAAAATGTTCCTAAGGCTAATAATGTGATAATAAATGGAAATTATCTGTTATAATTTTTTTGTTGCATTCTCCGTCCACCTGTGCAGATTTGTTGCTGTGCTTGGTTACAATGCCATTGACACTTATGGAAATCCTTACTAAATATTGGCCGTTGGGCAAATACGCTTTTGTGTGCAAGATGATCGGAACTCTGCAGGCAACGAGCATCTTCGTTTCGACAATTTCCATAACGGCCATTGCTTTGGATCGATATCAGGTGAGTGTTATAGGCGAATTTTCACTTTCGCTTTCTTCGATGCAATTTATGAGTTGTTTGGGTGCTTTTTGTATGGAATTAATGAATTTTAATCGAAATTTTACTATGCAACAAAAACAAACTTCTTTGCTTGCTTTTTTAAGTCAACTTCTTGTTGTCCATTTGCTTTAGGATTGAAATTTGCATAACGTGCATGAATAATCAAACATCAAACATTCGAATTTGCATTGACTATGAATTATTAATGAGTCGCGTCATTCAACAGGTGATCGTCTACCCGACCCGAGACAATTTGCAAGTAATGGGAGCCGCGCTTATCCTGACTGGAATTTGGGTCCTCGCTCTTATATTGGCATCACCCATGTTCATCATCAAACGTCTTGTCTACTACGACATTCCTCTCGCCAAGTATGGTATTCGCAACATTGCCTACTGCATCGAAGACTGGCCCATCGAGCACGGACGCATTTACTATTCAGCATTCTCGCTTTGTATTCAATATCTGCTGCCGATTTTAATAGTATCGGCAGCCTATTTTCGAATTTACCTGAAACTGAAGAATCGTATCCCGACGAGTGTTGGACTGACCAACAAACCGACCGATCGTCGAAAGGAGCGTGGACGTCGCATGAAAAGGACAAATTGTCTATTGATTAGTATCGCCCTGATTTTTGGAGTCTCGTGGCTTCCGTTGAACTTCTTCAATTTGTATGCCGATATCTATTTGGCCAAATATGCGGTCACGGAACAATTACTTGTAATCTATGCCGTTTGCCATATGACGGGAATGAGTTCGGCCTGTTCGAATCCTCTTCTTTATGGGTGGTTGAATGAAAATTTTCGGAAGGAATTTCGGAGTATCTTATGCCGTGCCTCGGAGGTCTCCGACGGAAATTTAAATGCCACTTCCGGAAAAAGTAAGAAGAAACAAAATTGTGGAGATCATTCGCAGGCACCGGACAAGACAATGGAGTCAAATGATCAGGGTATGGATGCAACTGTGACGGATAATGGAAAGTCGACAGAATTAACGGTTCTTGTTCGATAACTAAGGGTTGACGGTGAGTTGATTTGATTATGTATTTTGAATGTATATATATTTTTTATTAGAGTCTAATAAACGTAACATATTCTTAGCACTTAAATTGAATTGTTTGGTTTTCCGATTGGGACTAAATAAAATGTCTTGAGAATCCAACTGAGTGGAGTAAGTCATAGCTGGTCCTCGCTTCTCGCTATGGATAAGCAGTGGTGTAGAGAGCTTTTAGCCGAGGGAAGGGATATGTAGTGCTTTACATTAACCACAAGTGGTTCATAGCGCATACCGACCAATTAATATCTTGTGCTGCATTTCTAAGTTTTTGAAAGTATCATAACTGATTTTATTATATAACCCCTCTTGTTCGACCTTTTATTATACCCAACGAGCACGAGTTTTATTCCGGAAAATCGACAGTTACCAACTTGATTTCCTAGCAAAATTATAAATATTAACAATTTCTTCGCAAATTCTTTTCAAGTCCATTCTATCTACACAGATTTAAAAAAAAGCGTTTGATAACGTTCACTTTGAATTGTGTGGACCTATTTTTAGATGACTACATCAGGAACCGATCACTGGTTGTAAAAGACGGTGACCATTGCCAAAAGGCTCTCACTTAGGTTCACTTCTATTTTCGTTACTCATAAAAGATATAAATCATATATTTCATAACGTGGAATTTTTGCTTTTTGCAGACGATTGCAAAATTTATAAACTACTTACGGTGGGGGGCAAAATACCCTTTCCATAATCCTTCACGTGGGCGCCCCCTGGCCAAGCCTTAGCGATAAGACAGTTTGGAAATAGGCTGATGCGAGTAGCTGTAGCCTGAATGGCTGAACAGGACCTAAGTTTGTCAGGTTTAGTAGGATGGAATGATTTGTGTAGTCGGACCTGCAACATAGTTGTGTGAACTCCAGCACGTTTATTAAACCATCTGAAGTAGCTATCTTCGAGGCCATCCCCTGAATGGAGTTAGTCGATGTGCTGTGGCAACTCATCCTTGTAAAAACCACTCCACGTCAAGAAACCTGAGACTAAAGCCTCGGATTGGATGGATCAACAACGATGACCATGCAAACGACTAAAGGATTATTCTTTCGGATCCTGGAATGTACACTCCCTGAACAAATCGGGGGCCGAGAAAGCTTCCTTCGACAGGTCGAAAAGTACAAACTGAGCTTTACCGCAGTCCGGGAAACAAATCGGTTTGGCAGCGAGATCAATGACAAGAAATCGCACACAATTTTTACAAGCGGCAAACCATCGGGCCAGAAAGAGTTTGGAGTAGCATTTATAGTTAACAACCACCTCAAGCCGTACAATACTGACTTCAAACCCATAAATAAACGGCTGTGTACGATTCGCATTAAGAGTCGATTCTTCAATCTCTGTCTTGTCAACGTGCACGCCCTCACTAAAGTTAAAAAAGTCGCAGTAAAAAACGATTTCTACGCCCACTTTGAGACTCTCTTCGACTCACTCAAACAAACGACGTCAAACTGCTGCTGGGAGACTTTAAAACGAAAGTCGGAAATGAAAGTTGACACCGGGGGACCATTGGAGGCCACAGCCTCCATGAAAAATGTAACGACAACAACCAGCGACTTATCGACTTCGCCTGCAGTAGGAATCTAATCGTAAGCTCTATGTATTTCCCGCATCAAAGCATTCACAAGCTGATTTGGAAATCTCTAGACGCACATACCGTCAACTAAATTGAGCACGTCCTCATTTGTAAGAATTGGGCGTCTAGTGTGATGGATGTCCGCTCCTAGCGAAGAGCAAACTCCGACTCCGATCATCACTTGGTGAAGACGACCTACAGATGTATAATTTCTTCAGTGCACTAATCGAGAAACAGCCCTCCCAAAATCTTTGCGGTTGATAAGCTTCTGAGCGATGCTACGGCGGTGGCGTATACCACCGCTCTTAAGGAAAGACTATCACCTATGCTACACAACATTAGCAACACAGGCGTACTTGGATTCTGGGAAGAACTCAAGAGTACCATCAAAGAGATCGCATAAAAGGTCGTGGGATATAAATCCCGGCGAGCGCGAGCGACTGGTTCGACGAAGAATGCAAAAATTCACTTGACGCGAAAAACGAGGCGTATAGACAACGGATTCAACGAGGAACCCGAGCCAAAAGAAAAAAAATATGATGATCTACGTCGAATATCGAATAGAGTAATTAGACGTTAGAAACGTAAATACTTTAACAAGTAGTTGCTGAATATAAACGTAAACTTAGATAATGGGGACACCAGATAAGCGCGCAAACTAGTAAATACAATCAAGAGCGGCTTTTAACCCAGGACTTGCCTCTGTAAGGAAAAGGGTGGAAACATCATCAGCGACACCGATAACATTAACAAACGATGGACCTCTTATTTGGATGAGCTTCTGAACCTACCATCTAACATCCCCACACAAGAAGCTCTTGACAATGTTGTTGATCTAGGCGCACCCATACAACCCCCGACAGTAGAGGAAGTTGACCTCGCGTTGCGGTAACTAAAACCAAATAAAGTGCCGGGCGCTGACAAGATTCCAGCTGAAATTCTAAAATTCGGTGGAACGGGTCTAGTTAACCCCATACATCAATTAATCCTGCGAATATGAGAGGACGAGGTGATCCCAGACGATTGGCGCACAAGCATCATCTGTTCACAAAGGGGGAGATAAAGTACGTTGTAAGATTTACAGGGGCATACAACTAGTCTGTACGTCCTATAAAATTTTGACGAAAATTCTGGACAATTGAATAAAACCGCACGCAGAACGAATCATTCTCGAATATCAATGCGGCTTCAGACCTGGTCGCTCCACAACCAATCAGCTCTTTACAGTCAAACTGTTACTCTAGAAGTGCTGGGTGTACAACCTAGATGAATACCAAATCTTTGTCGACTTCATGCAGGTATACGACAGTATCGATCATAGTGTACTGTACAACATCATGCGCCATTTGGAATACCGACAAAATTAGTGCGACTGATAAATATGACGATGACTAACTCCGTCTCACAGGTTAGGATCCAGAATAGACTTACTGATCTATTTGAAACACGCACTGGTCTGAAACAGGTCGATGGACTAGCACCGACGCTCTTCAACCTAGCACTGGAATACGCTATTCGGGCTATGAATATGGACAACAGCAAAACGCCACTCATCAGGTCGACACAGTTAGCAGCGTACGCCGATGACATCAACATCATGTCGCGAAGATTATCCCACGCTGAAGAACTTTTGCATACGCTCGAGAGCTCTGCAAAAGAAGGTAGACTACGTATCAACGAGGGTAAAACTAAAATAATGATGCAATCGACGACAAGGACATTCCATCTTCCCGACTATTGCAGTATGACGCGCTATTCCCCGCTAGGTGTTAAGGTAAAGTAGTAATACTATTGCAGGATCTTGCAAGCGGAGGTTTCCGCGATCTTGGAAGTCCTGCCTTGGCTGGGCAGTTATCTCATTACTGTGAGGGACAACATTATTTACACAATCAGGCGGCGATTCGTTTATTCGAATCTGTCCTCTCGACATCTAAAGCCGTTGATAATTGCTGCTCACTCCTCGCAGAAGTGGGTGGCTTCTTCAATATCACTCTCTGTTGGATCCCGAGTCATAGTGGTTTTGTGGGTAACTGCAAGGCGGATGAACTGGATCAGGAGGGTACAACTGGGGTGGTCGATGAAAGACGCAGAGACATTAAAATGCCACTTAGCATGCGCAAATTGTCGATTAATACAGCTGCTGTGAACAGGACTAATATAAGATTGCTCTGCATCAACACATGTCAAACAATGAGGAAAATTTGGCCGAATTTCGCTGTTGTCGCTGAATAGAAAGCACATCGGCAGGGTACTTTGCACAGTCATAAACATACATATTGCAGTTCGCAAAAAAAAAATAACAATTGCAGTACAAACAAAGGGGTTATTCTAATTTGGGGTATTCGGAATGCTAATGCGCCTGGTCTTACTGCTTCCCCGATGGATCAAGGCAATACCTAATACGCATAATCCTTCTTGTGGACGAAACTAGGGGACCAACAGAGGAATGGTGTTTATTTCGAATAAAACGTAGATAGTGGGCGCATCCACAACAACAATTTGCCCACTCCACTCAACTTGATCCGCAAGACTCGAACCTAGGTAAAAATTTGTTGACAGTAATTCTTCGTTGAATTATCTGTCATTTTGGTCATTTTCGCTCATCAGTTAGATTTGAAATGAGAAATGTTGAAATTGGAAGAGAAAAGTTTCAATTGAAATGGAAACGATTCTATTTTAAAATGGTAAGGATACTTTTGAATCGTAGAAAAAATGTACCTATGTATATACATGGAAATAGAAAAAATAATTTTTGACCTGAGCAAGCAACATTTCCGTTTAAATTTTTAATTCAGTCAACAATATATTTCTTATAAAAACTTACCTAAATATAATTTTAATTCTTGGATTCTTGATTTACTCGTTCTTTTCTCTTTTGTTCCGTATTACAGGTGCCATTATCTGGTGTGGTAAATTGTGCCGTTGTTGTCGTGATACATTGCAGAAAGAATAGGTGATTTTTAGCAGGGAGTGAGCACCGATTGCTATACAATGTTTGACATTCCTAACAAAAAAAAATTAAGCAGATTTGCTAGCATTAAGGTCTAGTAAAGTTAAAAAAATTGAGGGCTGAGAAAAAAAGGGGAAAGAGGGATACAAAATTTAATATTGTATTATACTTATTGTAATTGAAACAAACGATTTTAAATTAATGTTAAAATTATGGAAATATATCACAAAGGATTTTATCAAAAATGAATTGTGCATGACTGTTTTTCATATAATAGTTTGGATTATGGTGTCGTTTTTTAAGGTATATAGTTGATTTATTTTTAGTAGTTCATGGGACATCGTTTCAGCTGACATATTTGTTTTAGACAATCAAAATGAACTCAATAAAGTGTGTTTTACAAAAAAATGTCATGGAATTTGTTGTATTATCTCGCAGATGAATTGCGCTACCAGATCCCCAGATAACAGAAGAGTTTTCTTAACTCGATTGTTAAGTTTAATTCCAATTTAGTTGAATACTGATTATTTCTGATTATTTTATCAGGAACTGTAAATCTTGATTTTTGAATAATGATTCTTTTTTCAGAGGGGTTTTCAGGAATACAAAAATCTAAGGAGACTGTATAAAAACTGATAAAAGAAAACACTCCGTATTTAAAGATTGCTGTTTACAGTGAGCACAAAATTATGTGAAGTCAGAGTGAAAATGAGTGGGTGCATTTCATGAATTCACGGTGAGGCTTCGATTCCGCCACGCCCCATCCCAATTTTTATAATCGCTGGGATCGCTAGCAAGTGCAAGTATCTAGCTGGGTTCGATGCGACAATCTTTCCAAACAGCTCAACGAAGTGTCCACAATTCCTATGACAAAACGAATGGAATTCAAATTGAATAAATTCCGAATACTCGATAATCAGAAATCTTCCGATGAGAAATTAAGTTTAAAAAACACTTAAGTAGAGAAGTCAGTATGACAGCAAAATCCTCTATTACAGCATATTATTGCTGTGATAGAAGTAAAAATGTGATGTAATTTCGAAACGTCACACTTCATTGTGGAACTTCTGGAGCAAAGAAAGTTTCATTCGTTTCATACTCAATTCAAATCCTACTTGTTTAACAATCTGCTTGACCGCTATAGGGTAAAGCATTTTTACGCTGAGTTTTACTCGGCAAACGCATCCGAGTATGTAAATTGGCCACTAATTATCGCCATTCGCGCCTACGTCAAGCCAGATCAACCTCTAATGCTTCGTTCACTCGTGAACGTTGAGCAAAACATGGAACATTGAAAAGCATCAACAAAAAAAAGGCAACTTTCTGTTCTTACATGACCAACATGAATTCACGAGCATTTGGGGCGCTCTCACTTGAGACGGGAACGACTCAAATGCGCACATACTAATATTCATCATCATCGTGGCGCGATAGCCCGACGTCGGGCCTTGGCCGCCTGGATCATTGTCCTCCAATTATCTCGGTCACGTGACCGCGTCCTCCAATTTTGGGAGCCCAGCAGCTGCGCGGCGTCCACACCTACTGAGCTCTCCCAACGAGATCTCGGTCGTCCTCGCAGTCTCGCTCCGTCGACTCGTTCTGCATTCATTACTCTCTTAGGCATACGATCATCGTCCATTCTTTGTACATGCCCTGCCCATTGAAGTCGTTGTAGTTTGACGATTTTCGAGACTTGCAGCTCATCGTACATTTCATACAACTCATGGTTGTACCGAATGCGCCATCCATCTCGATCGCAAACAGCCCCGAAAATTCGCCGTAGAACCTTACGTTCGAAAGTGTCTAGCATGTTTTCGGAGGCTTGAGTTAGGGTCCATGCTTCGCAGCCATAGCTTAGCACTGGTCGTTTAATGGTTTTGTACACGCGGAGCTTCGTGTTTCTGTGCACATGTTTCGATTTCATTATGGGGGGAACCGAGAAAAAAGTCTTATTAGCTAACTGTATCCGTCGCTTGATTTCGTCAGTTTCGTTGGCGTCCCTTGACAGGTTGCAACCCAGGTAGATGAAGTTGTTCACGAACTCGATGTTGAGGTCCCCCACGTTGATGCTCGGTTGTGCAGGTGTCCTTGTCACCGATTGCATCATTATTTTAGTTTTACCCTCGTTAATACGTAATCCAACTTCCTTTGCAGCGGTATCGAGCGTATGCAGAAGTTCTTCTGCGTCAGCCAATCTTCGGGACATGATGTTGATGTCGTCGGCGTACGCTGCTAATTGTGTCGACTTGATGAGTAGCGTCTTGCTATTGTCCATATTCATAGCCCCAATAACGTATTCCAGTGCTAGGTTGAAGAGCGTCGGTGCCAGTCCATCGCCCTGTTTCAAACCAGTGCGTGTTTCAAATAGATCAGTAAGTCTATTCTGGATCCTGACTTGTGAGACGGAGTTGGTCATCGTCATCTTTGTCAGTCGAACTAATTTTGCTGGTATACCAAATTGCAGCATAATGTTGTACAGTACTCCACGATCGATACTGTCGTATGCCTGCTTGAAGTTGACAAAGATTTGGTATACGTTTACGTTGTATTCCCAGCACCTCTGGAGTATCAGTTTGACTGAGAAGAGCTGATCGGTTGTGGAGCGACCAGGTCTGAAACCGCTTTGATATTCGCCAATGACTCGTTCTGCGTACGGTTTTATTCTATTTTCCAGAATTTTCGTCAAAATTTTATAGGACGTACAAACTAGTGAGATGCCCCTGTAATTCTCACACCGCAGTTTATCTCCCTTTTTATGAATTGGACAGATGATGCTTCTGCGCCAATCATCTGGGATCTCCTCGTTCTCCCATACTCGCAGGAGTAATTGATGTATGGCATCAACTAGACTCGTTCCACCGAATCTTAGCAGTTCAGCTGGAATCTCGTCAGCGCCCGGCGCTTTATTTCGTTTTAGTGACCGCAACGCGAGATCAACTTCCTCTACTGTCGGTGGTTGAATGGGTGGGCCTAGATCAACAATATCGTCGAGAGCTTCCTGTGTGGGGATGTTAGATGGTCGGTTTAGAAGCTCTTCAAAATAAGAGGCCCATCGTTTGTTAATACCATCGGTGTCGCTGATGATGTTTCCATCCTTGTCCTTACAAAGGCTAGTCCTGGGCTGGTAGCCGTTCTTAATTGTATTTACTAGTTTGTACGCTTGTCTGGTGTTCCTATTAGCTAAGTTTTCGTTTATGTTCAGCAACTGCTCGTCAAGGTATTTACGTTTCTTACGTCTAATTATTCTATTCGATATTCGCCGTAGCTCGTCATATTTTTCTCTTCTGGCTCTTGTTCCTCGTTGAATCCATTGTCTGTAGGCCTCGTTTTTCGCGTCAAGTGAATTTTTGCATTCTTCGTCGAACCAGTCATTTCGCGCTTGCCGGGCTTTATATCCCACGACCTTCTCTGCGACATCCTTGATGGTACCCTTGAGTTCTTCCCAGAACCCATGGCCGCCTGTGTTGCTGATGTTGTGTAGCATAGGTGATAGTTTTTCCTCAAGGGCGGTAGTATACGCCACCGCTGTAGCATCACTCAAGAGCTTATCAACCGCAAAGATTTTGGGAGGGCTGATTCTTGACTGGTGCACTGAGGAAATTCTACATCTGTAGGTCGTCTTCACCAAGTGATGATCTGAGTCGCAGTTTGCTACTCGATAGGAGCGGACATCCATGACACTAGACGCCCATCTCCTGCAAATGAGGACGTGGTCAATTTGGTTGACGGTATGTGCGTCTGGAGACTTCCAAGTCTGCTTGTGAATGCGTCGATGCGGGAAACACGTAGAGCTTACGGCTAGATTCCTGCTGCAGGCGAAGTCGATAAGTCGCTGGCCGTTATCATACATACTAATATTGACAGGGCTTATTTTTTTTTTTTTTTTTTTTTTTATATTCATCGTCGCCAAATAAATGGCACTCTTTGTATATGCCAATAGCCGAATAATGAGAAAATAAGAATATTGTACACATGAACCATTTTCTTGTCTAGTGATTTGACGGTGGTACGAAACCAGCGGCCGAGAGTCCCATTACACCCGAACCTTAATGCGAGCGCATCTGAGCCGTTCGCCAACCATTCCATCCTTATAGCCAGATTTTTTATTATTACATTTCCCGTTTTTGCTAAGCCCATTTGTGCTGTTTTCCCCAGGCCTATGAATTTCAGATCGGGCGAGGACCAACTGATTTGATGGCAGTCATTGTGCTCAAGCATGGTGCCACTCTTCATCGGTGGCACCAACTGTGAAAGTTTCCCAATTCTACAAACCATCACCGTTGTCGTTACGGTTACCATGATCGTATCTCTCCATCACATGCTTAAGCCCATCGATAGTAGGTACTTATTTAAGCGTTCAGATCTCCTACAACCACTTCATTGTCAACTTTAGGTGTTCTACTCATGATGGCGTTAAGTTGTTTATAGAAGGACTTTTTATCCTCAGTCTTTCCAAGCTCCATTGGGGCGTAGCATTGCACGCTTGCTGTGTTTCTCATTTTTGTCCGGAACTGGCAGAGCACGATTCTTTCAGAAACCGTTTGGTGGGTTATGAGACAACTATGTGCGGCTCTGGTTAAAAGCCCTACCCCAGCATTTCGGGTAGTGCCTGATATTTGATTGGAGTACAACATGACAGTGCCGCCCGTTAAGGAAATTAACTTTCCGAGTTCCAACCATCTACATTCTCTCTCTCCTAATATATTTGGCTTGCATCGCTTAAATTCACTCTCTAAATGCAGAAATCGTACGTTCTGAGGACAATCAGATCCATTGTCCATTGTTCCCGATACCAATTTCTGTCAATAAACTATTGCCAAAAGTCGTAACCGGTGGATCAGTCTAATTCGGGGGCATAGTTGACGTTTCAACCTAGCACTGGAATACGTTATTCGGGCCATGAATATGGACAACAGCAAGACGCTACTCATCAAGTCGACACAATTAGCAGCGAATGCCGACGACATCAACATCATGTCCTGAAGATTGGCCGACGCAGAAGAACTTCTGCACACGCTCGATACCGCTGCAAAGGAAGTTGGATTACGTATTAACAAGGGTAAAACTAAAATAATGATTCAATCGGTGACAAGGACACCTGCACAACCGAGCATCAATGTGGGGGACCTCAACATCGTGTTCGTGAACAACTTCATTTACCTGGGTTGCAACTTGTCAAGGAACGCCAACGAAACTGACGAAATCAAGCGACGGATACAGTTAGCTAATAAGACTTTTTTTCTCGGTTCTCCCCATAATGAAATCGAAGCATGTGCACAGAAACAGGAAGCTCCGCGTGTTCAAAACCATTATACGGCCAGTGCTATGCTATGGCTGCGAAGCATGGACCCTAACTCAAGCCTCCGAAAACATGCTAGAAACTTTTGAACATAAGGTTCTACGGCGAATTTTCGGGGCTGTGTGCGATCGAGATGGATGGCGCATCCGGTACAACCATGAGTTGTATGAAATATACGATGAGCTGCAAGTCTCGAAAATCGTCAAACAACAACGACTTCAATGGACAGTGTATGTACAAAGAATTGACGATGATCGCATGCCTAAGAGAATAATGAATGCAGAACGAGTCGACGGAGCGAGACTGCGAGGACGACTGAGATCTCGTTGGGAGAGCTCAGTAGGTGTGGACGCCGCGCAGCTGCTGGGCTTCCAAAATTGAAGGACGTGGTCATGTGACCGAGATAATTGGAGGACAATGATCCAGGCGGCCAAGGCCCGACGTCGGGCTGTCGCGCCACGATGATGATGATGAGTTGACTTTTCGTTAACGTACATATATAAGTCTTCGGATGATGCATGTTGCTGGCATGCCCATCCTATCTTTTGTAGTCGCCTTCTACGACTTGCCCGGAAAGGACGCGGCATTATTCCAGACACCACTGAGAAACAGATTGACGCTCTATAATACGAGGTTGACGGAAGACAATATGACGTTTATTATTCCTACTGTTACTGCAAACTGCAGTTAATCTAATTTGCTCGTTACATGCTGCATAACATGTAAAAGGTGCATACTTTTCAAGATGCTTACCAGCCTAGTGGCTAGTGTATCAGACGTGAGATCGTAATAGACCGATTTATAATCCAATTATTGTCCATTTTTTGTTTTATCAGAAATATTCTCAATTCGGCTCGGACCCATAGCCCGATGCCATGTTCATTCATTCAAAGATGTGCATTTCAACAAGACTAGTTGGCTCACTGATTTTTCTGTTCGTTTCAAGATGTGGTAGTTCATTCTGCCCCTTAATCGGGGAGCTCGCATTGAGGCTCCGTATTCCTCATCACGACATATATAGGAGCTTTTGGGATGTGGGTGAGGAAGAGAGCGTTCTCCACCTTCTCTGTCATTGGCCGGCCTTGGCTGACAGGAGAAATAAATTTATGGGCTCTCGGGTCTTCTATAATGACCTTAGGAATATGACCGCCATTAGGTTGAATCGTTTCATCGTTAGTACAGGCTGGCTTATACGTAGGTTTGAATGGAGAAGACTTTTTGGTGGTAACACAGCGGACCCAATAAGTGTGACGTGATACATCATGGCAGCTCCTACACCTAACCTTACCTTCTGTCGCACACTGTATTGATTATTATCAATGCCTTACATACTTCAATAATTTGTATCCCTACTCAGTGGAAACACATGCTAATCTAACTAAAATATGTTACGTCATTGTGCCTTAGCAATTAGCTTTAGCTTTAACATGTTTCACGGCTCATCAGTTAGCACTTATAACATACGTTCGACTGAGATTTTCTAGCTAAGGGCATTCAAATGAAAAAAAAAATCCGATATTGAATAATTTTAATATTGATATCAGCCATGGCTGCTAATTAATCTGTCCCAAAACCAGCTAAATCTACCGCTACAAACTGTTTGTTGTTGCAAAGACTCAAAGGCAGAAATTTGCCTACGTAGAATAATAAGACTACATTTCTTCGATCAGTACAATGCGTCTCTTTATTGTTGATGAAAAGGCAAATACCGTAATTTTAGACGAGGCCACGAAATTTCCATAACAATACTATACGATGCTATTTCAAATGCCAGTCAATATCTTCCAAAAGTTCGACTAACATTTTAGCAACTCCAACAATACTGTCAATGATTTTTTCTATAAAATGGCTCCTTAATCCGATTTTTCAATCCAACACATCAGAAAGCAATTCTTCGTACTCAATCATCAAGTCAAAACATAATGGTTAACCTATCAGATCATAACAGAAGAATACCATCGACCACTTTCATCCCGAACGTGTCTGCTTTCCGATAATAAAAAAAGATCTTGATCAATTCTATACAAGAGGCAAAACAAAAGATTTAAGCCAGCAACTCGATCTGTAAGCATCATTGTAATGCGCGCTTTCAGCATTGGATTCAGCACTTTTCTCTAAATTTTTCACCGATGCACAGATGCAGGTCATGACGTTGGCACGGCTAACTGAATGCATATTTCTGCATTAATAGCCATTCTTAGAAAAGAGGAAGAAAAAATGCATTGGGGTCAATGAGTCTTGATGCTTCGCTGTTGCAAGTGGTGGCGGTCCAAGGGGTGATCGGCACTAAAAATATTCGAAATTTAATCATTAAATGCTGTAGCAGAAAGTGGATATAAAAGTCCAACGTTTAATATTCAACAATAATATGAAGAACAATACGGAAAAGCGTATATCATTAACTTCTCCCCATAATAGCCATTAAAACTGCATGCAAAATTCACCTCATAACAGCCGTTTCTGCATTCCGCTCTACTTCGCTTGTGTTTTCTGGAGCTTCTTAATTTGCTTCGCTTTGATGTACAATTATTCAGTTTTCGTTTAACGAGCCGCTTGTCACCATAAACGGTGCAGCGAATAACATTGAAGCAAATAATTGCAGTGACAGCAGCGGAAGACTTCATTAATTCAACCCATTGAATTGTTGGTCGATGCTGATGGTTTGGACAACACCACGCGAGAATTTTCTCACCATGATTAGCATAATTCTGCAATATTCTCAAGTTGACGCCAATTTAGTTAATCTTTTTCAATGACATTCAGTTTCTGTATGTGTTATGGAAAACGAAAGTAAATTGTTGTCCATGAATCACTTCACGCACACGACGCTCAACTGCATGACGACGCGATATTTGGCTGATGTTGATGATGACCACAAAAACGTGCTCAATCAAACTGGAACCGACCTTTGAAATGAAAGTGGAAAATATTTTTGTATCAATTAGCATATAGGTGCTTTCATGATCAATAGCCAAGTCAACTTTCAGATAACGAGAACTATAGCAGAGTGAAACGATGGGTGTGTGTGTGTGCAAAGGCATAAGAAAGAAGAAAGTTCGCACGAGTAAATACCGTGCCGGTATGGTGGGTACACCATCGACCGGTACACTCCCACGGCTACTCAGTACTGTGAATAGTATACAAAGTATCTTTGTATCGGGAAATCGTCAACGACACAGTCGACTGATTTGCTTAATGGTAACAAGCAATCCATATGGCACATATGCTCAACAGTCAATTTAATGACAGTACGGTTGACCAGCAACCGTAGAAGTTGAGAGCCGGTCGCGACGACGACGACGTTTAGGTTGGCTTATCACAACGAGTAGGTGCCTTAAGACGTGCGCCAAAGCATTTTGAACCCCGCTTGCATATCTATACGATCGGGCCAGGCACCATCGACGGCATTTCCGTATGCTCAGAATGCCAACATTCATGCACTGGTAGAAAGTTTTGCGCACATACTCTTATGGTTATCGCTGAAGAGCTCGTTGAATGTTCCCCGCGCTGTCCTGTTAACCTCGTTAATGAAAATATATCCGAGATGGCAATCCGTACTGATGCGACTGATGTCGTCGTTGTCACAGCCGCTAACTACTAAAACACAGAAGCACACAAGACCCTTATCAGATACAACAACACGGTTTGATGAGCCAAGAAAGTCGCTTTGGCGCAACGCCAGTTTCAGTACTCGCGATATGGTGTCTTGAGGCTTTGTATGAGTAGTCATCATATGTGATCGGACAGGTGCACCAGAGTTGAGCGGGCCAGAGCAATAACACATACTATACTCTTCTCAATAACGGGGATTGAACATTTTTCGGTATCTTAATATCTTTTGCTCGCTTCACCGCAACCAATTTCAGTTGATGGTCAGTTCAGCTTTCCGCCGGGCCGGTCTCTATTTGTTATTTTGTTACTTTGACTTGTACGCTTGTACAAACAACACACCATCGCCGCGACATTGTCGAAAGTGCAAGCCGCAACAAGCATCTTAGTATCTGCACAGTACCAACCGAAAATTCTAAGTGAGTGTAATACGGTCCGAAATTTGGTCCACACTATTGGGAAACTCTACTTGCGCGATTCGCGTCTTGTTTATTAGTTTAGTTGACAAACAGCTTTCGAAACTGGCGCAAGAAGCGCCATCATCGTCAACGAGTCCCGTGTCCGGTGGTATTGGTTGCGCCGTACCTGGTGCATATACGTGAAACGTTTTATCCGCCTGCATTCATGCTGTTCGGCCCGAAAAAGAAGTGAAGAAGTAAGTGGTGAAGTGTATTGGCCTGAGCCAAAAGTAAATTCTTTAAGTGAAGTGTGCGCGATTATCCAGCTCTGAAGATTGCTTTTGATTAGCATAGAAAAGATTTCGCGACGCAACGACTCTGTTGTATGGCATTTTTGCTAACAGGATTTTATTTTCGGTAAGTTGAAAGTGCGATGATGGTGTAATTGTTAAGTATCCGCGGCTTTAATGATTTCGTGCAGATAAATCTATAGAAAATACGCGAGATTCATGCTTCACGCAACCGGTTTACTTGTAGCAGATGTAATTTTATTGATTTAATTCTTGAAGAGGTCTGAGTGGGCTTATAACTATATGACCATTCATATGCTTTGTTCCAGATTTTATTACGTGTTGTTTCCTCATATGGAAATCTGAAAATGAACGGTATGGAGAGAATATTATGGGAAACATATAAACACACTTGTTGAGGTCAATAGTCTAGAAAGAATAACGGAGATTATATTCATTAAGATGCTGTTGGGAGGAGGATTAGTTATATCTGTCAAGTATGATCACAGGGCTCTTAAAACTACACAGCAAGTAGCTGCAAATATGGTAATTCGCCTTGAGACTGGTCATTGGGTAATGCTAAGTGCCGGCCACTCAACTATTGTCAACAATTTGGATATTCGTAAAACGACCGACCACAAGCTTGCATTCAAAACTAACTTTACAAGCCTGATTCGTTGGCGGAATCATTGGGTAGATATTGTCCCCGTAGGACGGGATTCTATACGGATGGGTCTAGGAACGAAGAAGGATTGGGTGCCGGTGTAAGCTTCGAAAGCCTGAAAGCCTATATTTCATATCATTTACCGGATCACTGCAAGGTTTTCCAGATGGAGATCTCGGCGATATCAGAGGTTTTGGCTTGGCTCGAGCGTAACATCCTAACCTCTGGAGACATCGGTAAATACACGGATACGCAGGCAACAATACAGTGTATCGATTCCGTTTTCACTTCATCTAAGCTGGTGGAAGAATGCCGCTCATCTATCGTTGAGCTGGGAAAATTCTGCAACATTGTGTTTTTGCTGTATTTCTGGTTACAGCGGTTTAGCTGGCAACTGCAAGGCTGACGAGCTTACTCGGGCAGCGATTAGCAAATCGTGATGGAGCCTCACAAAATAAGAATGGCCATCGCTGCCTGTAAAATGTTAATAATGGCTGATGCGGTTAGTAGGGATAAAACTAGATGAAGTACTAGCAGCATCTGCAAATAACAGAAGTGATGTGGCCTAGTATCAGTCCGGGCCAGTCCTTCAGACTTCGGTCAATGATAAGAAAGCACATCAGGGTGTGGGTCGGAGTTATCACTGGACATTGTCTTATAGCGAACACGCCTTCGGTTGGTGACATTCCATCCGTTAACTTCATACGAGTTATAGTTTCAGTTGCTTGCAGTGCAACATTGATGTTATCCGTATTAGTGGTTCGGACTGTAATGCACATCATATTGTAACACAACATGGAACAGTTCTGACACAAACAAACGGGGAGAAGCGTTTTGCCAATATCTGAAGGGAAGGCGGATGAACTTGCCCATGAGGGGACCAATAATGAGGTCGGTGACAGTTTTCGGAATGTTGGTACGGCTATGAACACCTGCAAGCTGCCCGTAAGGTCCGGTGCGACTGCGAGGGGTAACATCAGATGGCGTGATGGCTTAACATGTCAAGCGGCCAGTACTGAAACCTAACCGCTCTTCAGGATTGCTTATGCTGGACAGGAAGTGTATTAGTAATGTTGTCGGGGTTATCACTTGTCATTGATTCATTTAGGAGCATGCCAGAAGACTTTGGGTGCTGCACAATGATTACTGCAGAATGTTTGGGGACGAGGATGTTGAGGAGTGTTCTTTTCACTTGCTCTGCTCCTGCTCTGCTCTTGCTGGTAGTAGGAAGTCCATCCTGGGTTTCTACCTATACTATTTCAGTGATCTCGATGATTTGAAGGATGTGAGCGTCGGACAGATTAATCGATTCATCGTTCGCTGCGGATGGTTCGCGGAGGAAGTAGCGACCGAAAGTTCTTTCTTATAGGATGTGTTAGCGGTGACACAACGGACAGAGTGTGGTGTATTTGAGCTCCGTTTGATGGTGCAGCACGTGTAACCCAACCTACCCTTCCTAAAAGAAACCTGTAGGCTACTGCCTGGATACAAGTTGAAGTTTTTATAACTTTATGATACATATTATTATCTTTCTAAACGGGAGATTTGAAGTAAAAAAATTGGAAAGATCTAATCTTTTTTCTTTTTTTTTAGTATATATTTATATATACTCCATGGGCTGAAAAGTCCCGGGATTTTTAATGAAACAAGGTTAATATAAAGTTATATTTATTCCTCAGCATAGTTGCCTTCGAGGGCGATACACTTGCTATAGCGATTTTTCAACATTTCGATGCCGTTTCTGCAGTACGTCCAAGCCTTTAAAATGCACCTCGGTTTTCGCGATGACTTCCTCATTCGACCTAAATCTCTTTCTCTGGAACCACTGCTTGAGGATTGGGAACAGATAATAGTCGGTGCGGGCCTGGAATACGGTGGGAGAGCTACCAATTCGAATCGTAATTGGTCTAATTTGGCCATCGCTTTCATGGACGTGTATGACGGTGCGTTATCTTGATGGTACATTTCGGTTTTCGTGGCTTTCCAGCCACTCTGCATGCTGCGTATTGAGCCCATGTCTTATTCATCGTCACAAAACCTCGAAAAAAGTCCGCTCGGTTACGCTGCAACAACGCCAAACCGGCGTTAAATCATCAATGCGCTACAGTTTTTGGTCGGTGATTCGGTCAGCAAATGCAGCACCCATCGCGCCGATAGCTTTTTCATTTCAAAAAGATCGTGCAAAATGTATCCCGCTCGTTCTTTTGAGATGCTCACGCTCTCAGCTAACTCGTGCTTCACTTTACGATGATTCAAAACGATTCGATGCACTTGTTTTACGATTTCCGCACTCGTAGCCTCTTTTGGCCTTCCAGAGCGAGGTGCGACTTTGGCGGTCGTACGACCCATTTCAAATTCACTAAACCAACGATAAACTGTTGTTCTCGAAGGAGCAGATGTGGGATAATACTTCCACAACCATTGTAATGATTGTTCAGAAGTTTTCCCTATCAAAACACAATGTTTGATCAAGATGCGATATTCCTGTTTTTTCATTTTTTTTACGAATGCGAAAGTACCTAGCGTCACTCAAACGACTGTAGCTTGTAAACGAATGGACAAAATGTCATGAAACTTCATACATATACTAGTGATAGATGAGCCTCTCGAAATGAGTCATGTTCAGTTTCTAGTGGTGCCCCCTATTGAAAAATTCCGGTAGCCCATGTAGCTGGTATACATATATTTAACCATTCTTTTTATTAGCTGTAAGCTCAAGGGTGACTTGACGTCGCACAGTACGGAATAATGCACGTAAGGTCACACCTGGAAGTAGACAAGAGGCCCCTTCTTATTGTAAGTAATTGGTTTTTCTGTCAAGTCGTTGGAAATGAGGCTTGAAAAAAAAAAAACAAAAACAATGCCAATTGATCCTATATAGACTGAGACGATTTTAAAACTATTTTCCTTAAACCTTCATTCATATTTGATCGACGCTAGTTTTTGTTTTCCCTGAGTTTTTTTGTGGGTAAATGCGCGCCATGAACATGCAGAATACTTAGAAAAATTAGTTATCGTTTTCCGCTTCACAGGTGGAAAAAAGTATGTTAATTTAAAGTGTTGAACAGTCTAGTTAGGGGACTAGAAAAATTAATTAAGCGCGCCTCCTAATTCAGGGCAGGAACCGCTCTGGCATCTGGGTCCCTCCCTCAATATTGCAATTTATTTAGGTCAGATTTATGTATTTATCTATGAATGCTTTCTTCCTTAACTTTAAAATATTGGTGGTGTTTTATTTAATCGATTGGTTATGGTTGAGGGCAATGACGTATGCAATTAAAGTAATGTAGCACGTAGGAGCTTCATGATTGCCAAACAAGTCCACCCCGTATTTATAATAGCATGAAATGTTGCGAACACCCGAAGTATCCCTGGGGACGGAGTGAAGGTTAGCCACATTGACCGTGAAGGGCGACGCGATTTGACGAAAACTGTTCAGCGGGATAGGCGGCGGTACGAGGGGGGGGGGAGGTTGAGATATGACTGCCCTTACCATTGCTATTCGAAAAAGAATCTCGTGCCTAAGACAACAAACAGCTCAAACAAAAGTAACAAGATCTCCCCTGACCTTAAAAAAAAATAGCAAAAAAAAAATAAAAATAAAAGACACTACACAAAGGCAATGGCCGTCGTCCGGCTCATGTACCTCGACACTACTCTTGGTCCAGCTAGAGCGAACCCTCTGAAATTTCTCCCACCTAGCCAACGAGGAACCTGGGCCAACATTATGGTATCTCCCTAGCGAAAATGAAAAGAGATGAGGGATTAACTTATCTCAAAATCAACCGGTTCGGGGATCTTCCTTAAAGGAAAAAAAAACGTAGGTTCAAATAATGAACTTTCTTTTATAAGAAATTTAAACTGAAATTAGAATTAAAAGAACGAAAAAAAAATACAAAATATGATAAAAGCTAATACCAAAAAAATCATGAATAAAAATAAACAAATTAATTCAAGGAAGATAAATATATTTAAAAAAAAATAGAAAAGAAAGCAAATGGAATAAAAAGTGATGATTTACATTTTAAATTTAATAAAAAAAAGATTTAAAATTGGATCGTCGATGGCCATCATAGAATCGAAGCAACTGGAACGTAAAATCATTGACCGAAACAGAAGCAATACAAATGCAATATAAATTTTGAATATTTAATATGTAAAAAAAATTTTTAAACAAAAAATAAAACAAAATAAAATGTTATGGCAGCACTGTCTACGAAGTCACACTTGGTTAGCAGTAAATACATAATCCAAATAAAATCAAACCAAAGACGACTGGCCTTTTCCACAGTATAGATCGAATAATATGGTTGTTGTTTTAATGGATGTACTCGCAGCTATGTAAAGGGGTCACTGATATTAACGAGGACAACAATATGGGGCCCCCTTTGAAATTTTTTTTTCGTTACCAAATTTGAGGGTCACAGTTTCATGGGTTGGTAACAATTCACTGTAAACTTGAGAATCATTCGCTTTGATTGGATATGGGATCTTACACAACACTCAAAAATCACCCGCCACGTATCTCCCGTCATTGAGCTACAGCAAACCCATGCCGCCACTATCCCGCTGAGGAGTTTTCGCCAGACGGCATCGCCGGAACTTCACGGTGAATTTATTCAACATTCACTCTGTACCCATGGACACTTCAGGTGTCCGTAACAACTGTCAATTCCATTCTGGTGCCCAACGTAGGGCCCACTTCCGGTCAGATCAAAGACCAAAAAAAACCTCCACATAAGAGCTTTTTAATCCTTACACCAAGTGGTAACCCCAGATGCACATTAAGATTGACGGCTCTAAGGCAACTTAGCCTGCTTTACTTCACGTAACCTATTTTTCAATTAGTTGTGCATCCTCTGTGGCATTTCCGTTTTACCCTTGAAGAGTGGAGTACCATTTGTATTAAATTCTGTAGACCCCTCCCTTGTGTTTGTCTGTGTGTTTTGCATTGCATGTACTTAAGGCTTTTCAACAATCTCATGAAATACTGACTCTGCTAGTTTGTTCAGCAGTCTATTTGGGATTCTTGGAAATGTCCTTAGTGCCTTTATAAATATGCAATGGCCGATTTGGTGGGCATCCGGAGATGCCTGTGGGGACAGAGTCTAAGGTAGCATAATGACCGAGAAGGTTGGGCCGTGCCATATGGCGAAGAAGAAAGCCACTCAACCAGCAAACCAGCGGCCTATGGTTGCTGTAGCTAAGATCAGTAGACGTGGGTGGGGTTTTCGCCCTTCGTTGCTCCTGTTCTTTACGTATTAACAAAAACGCATAGGCCTGGGGAAGACAACATATACATGTTAGATAAAAAATGGGTGGAATGGTTGGCGGATGGCACAGATGCTCTCGCGCTCGCATTGAAGTCCTGATGTAAAGGGACCCTCATCAAGTTCTGCCTTCGATCTGTCGGTTGAAGCAGAACATTAACTAGCATATTGGTCATTGCATATACACCATCGCTTAGCTAGGTATCTAGCATGCGTCTTCCGGCAATAGTGAAGTTGGAGTTCTGTTGACACTTACCAGTATGTTTATCATCAATTACGTACAGCAATAAAAATGATTACGCATTATTCAGCCATTGGTGATAAAAGGAGTCAAATATATTTTACTGTGTAGCGATTGATTTCCTAAAGCTCTTTTCAAAGACTTACTAAGATCCCCTGTTCGTTTTTTTTACCATATTATTAATCTTGGATTTGAATAGGCACTTCCGTTTGGATTATTATTCCAATGGAGATTCCAATGTATAAAATAGATTGATTTGTATTCCACTCGAACGAATTACGTCATGATAAAAAATTGCTTTTTGATCATTTGTATATATTTGCTTTTCCCCATGATTAAAACAATATTAACTCGCGGGCCGGATGGAAACCAGAGGCGAACCGGATTTGGCCTGTTGGCCGGACGTAGTTTGACGAACTCTGATCAATTTTAATTTATTCTTTTTCTGCCAATCCCTTAGAATCACCGAAATGTGCAAAAGACTCTCAGTAGCAATTACCACCGATTTCCATTACAAGTATCAATCATTTTGAATCGTGGTGACCCGAATAAAAATCATGCACCAAGAAAATTACATATTCATATTCAATATGAAAAATACCCAACTTAGTGTATCTATCACTCAACAGTTTGTCTTTAATAGTGCGCACCGTAAATAAGTGAAATTTGGCAAGACATTTCATTTCGGTCTGTTTGTTTGTGACTTCAAATCAAGTTTCTGTCTTGAGTCTTTTGTTTTATTTGTGTCCCTGGCGAGCGTTGAGCCGTTGGTGGGTAAAAACTTCCGCCTTTCCTGCATCGAATCACTTGCGACGTCGTTGAACTCGAACCCGAAATTGAGAAATTGCTTTCAATGTAAACAGTTGATCGAAATGACACGAAAAACATTAAAAACTGCTGTGACTTTTTAGGAAAAGTGTAATTGTGTAAATTTAAGTGTGGGTTTATTTATTTTTTTTTTTTTTAACAAATGGGCATAGCTTGCACATAGTAGATGCTGTATCTTAAAAGGTATGTACAAGTAGAGATACCGGTCTATTCGACCATATCGTAAATTACAGACTATATATACATTAAACGACTGGATTTCTCTGCAAAACTGTCCGATCGGGTACGTGTGTGTGTATTTGTCGGTTAATTTAACCGGCTTACAAGGAAAATGTATTATGGCAAAAAATCGTGCGCGGGGCCTATTGTTGGAGACGTACGATTCCATTTCACCGATAAAGATCCAAATTACATGTCTTCCCGACTAAAGAGGAAGTTCAATGCGATACCAGGTTTTCGAGTAAAAGTGCTAACCCGTGTTGTCCAAAAGTGGTACGCTATAAGTACCATAAATTTGACTCATTAGCTGCGTGACTTTCAAAGAATCAGTTTCAAATGACCATCAAATATATTTATTTGCGTAATGGCTTACAGACATACTCGTACTCGTACAATTCAAGTGCATCGATGAAGAGTAAGAGTGCTGCTATTTTTAATGTTTCCAATTAGCATATGAATGCGCATGCGTATGTAAACAAACATCCGTCATAGGGTACGCAATGATATTCTCAGCTTTCACATTTGAAAATTCGAAAATTTGCAAAAATTCACAAGTGTGTGACGGAACGTGTACCCACTAATGAATCGATACGGACGTTAGCCTTCTGGGTTTCGGACGGGTCTCACTTTTTGAATAAAAGTGTTAATCCAAGAAAAGAAAAAATGGAAAAATAAATTTGATGATTTATGAAGTGTGTTCCAGTTAGAGTAGGCAAAATTATTGTCAATAGTGTTAAATTTGAAGAGTTTTCAAGAATTAATTATACTTGCGGTTTTATAAGTATGCAGCTCTTTGAAATCGATGCGGAATCGATTGATACAGAGAAAAGAAAATGCTTGCTGTAGGTCTTTGGCAGTCGGTGTATATAATTTCAATTATTTTCACTCCGTTTTATTCCGAGGAAGTTCACACTTTAAAAATTTACCGTGTATTTGAAATCATACGTATAGATAAAAAGCCGCAATTTTACCGCTGAGGTAATTGTCCTGCTTTAAAAAGAAGTAGAAGTAGAACTTTGATGTTGATTGTTTGGATAGCAGAGCAATTGATTGATGTATCGTACCAATTTTGCGGAAGAATGTGTTTGTCTAATTTGTGGTAATTTAGCGTTTTTTGGATTCTTGCGTTAAATCGAGCGAAACCCGTGTTTTAAAAAATTATTATCAATTTGTTGGGATCCAATCCACAAAACAATTAAATGATACTCAAAAAAAAAAAAGAAAAAAAAATGTTAAAAATGAGAAACTGCGCTACAGGATAATAATGTCCAGGGTCGTGGAGAAGAAATCCGGGCACCGGCATACTGCGATACTAAAAAAAACTAGTTGAAATAAGAAATACAAATCATTTTGTACGTCACCTTTAAATTTACAAAAATCTGGATGGTCGCTGTGATGTGAATCTTCGTGTTCAAACTTGGTGTGAATGCAAAGTTAAAAAAACACTTATTTTGCAAATTTTGAAATAGTAAGATTAAATTTAAAGTTTTCATTTTGTTAAGAAAAACCTGAAAAAAAAATCGAAAATTTTCCGCAGATACCACAAATTAAAAAGGAAAGAAGCACTTACATACATTACTCCCATCCATCTACTCCATCAATTATGCGCTTAAGCTGGGGTTTTCAGGGGAAGAGGTTAGGTTAGAGACATACAAAAACCACGTCTGAGTCTTTTGTGATACCTCACGGGATAAATATCCCGGCCATCCTGTGCCCGAACCAGCCAGACTACACAATACAACGTTGGAGCTGGCAAATATCAACGTTTTCCAAGTCTGCCAGCTGGGCAAAGAAGTATGCCCCAAGAAGTGACTTCCTAAGCTCGGGCATCCACAGAGAAGATGAAATGTACTCTCCTCCTCCTGCTCGTTCCCACAGTTTCTACAGAAATCGTTATACGGAAGCCGAAGCCTTCTGGCGTGCTTCTCGATTGGACAATGTCTCGTGACAGCGCTAACGACAGCACTTCTAATTTCTTTTTTTCAGCAATAGCAACCTAGTAGAACTGCGGAGATCCAGCTTTGGCTACATCATCTTTGCTTTCTCACACGTACTGCCATTTGGTTATCTTGATTTCACCTTGCTGATCGCAGCCAGTCTAATGGCATGCTTGCATGAGTCCATGGGTATTTTATAATTGAGTTGATTATCTAGTACAATTCCCGTTATCCCCCGTCGAGTCAGCTCATCAGCTCTACAGTTTCCGGTGAAACCACTATGGCCTGGAATCCAACACAGGTTAATGTTGAAGAATTTGCCCATTTCTAAAGATGATGATGTTGATGTAGTAAATACGGATTCAAGAGATCTAACCAAAGCTTGGCTATCCTTAAAAAGAGTAATGTCTCTCGTAGCTACAATATGACATGGCGTCCCAACCAGGTTAAAACTTCTCGCTATGAGTTCCGCTTGAAGAACACTACAATAAGAAGTCGAACTGATGACATTAAACGAGGCCCGTTGGCATGAATGCCCACTCCTACTCAAGAATCAGTCTTGGAATCATCTGTGTAGAAGTGTGTCAAGTCCGGGAATGAAGGAAGGTCATCGTCCTATTGCCCTCGTGATGGTATCAAGCTCGTACAGCTCCTACCTATTTAAATTGGATGTCATTTGCTTACTAAAAAATGGGCTGAAGTTCTTTCAGGAAACAATGCAAAGAAAGCCTTTCTCTATTTTACCAGAAATTGGTTACTATCTTCAGAAATGCATCTGTCTCTTATCAAGTAAAAACAACGAGTAATAGGCTAAAGCGGCTCAAGTCGTTGATTACAATCAGCTTAGTGAAATCTATCCGAAAGAGAGACAAAATGGCCTTTCAAGCGCGTAAAGGAATTTATTACATATTTTAAAAGATATAATAACTCACTTGAATTTATTTTGCGCTCGCCAAAAGAAAGATATTTCAAACATAAATTTGTTGAATATGGCTCTAATTTAAGCCACGTATGGAATACTATAAACGAGGCTACTGATATAACTAAGTCTTGTAAAAATCTTATTACTAAAATTGTCACTTCAGATGGTTGCCTTGTTAACTCGGATGAAAATTCAGAAATGTCAGATCAATTTAACAAGCATTTTGTCAGCATTGGAAAAGAAATCGCTGAGAAATATCGACTAATAATGTGAATATTATTATTTTATATATTATTACTCCTGCTAGTATCGAAGGACGAGGTGATCCCAGACGATTTGCGCACAAGCATCATTTGTCCAACCCACAAAAAGGATGATAAATAGCGGTGTGGGAATTACTGGGGCATATCACTAGTCTGTACGTCCTATAAAATTTTGACGAAAATTCTGAAAAATAGAATAAAACCGTACGCAGAACGAATCATTGGCGAATATCAAAGCGATTTCAGACCTGGTCGCTCCACAACCGATCAGCTCTTTACGGTCCAACTGATACTCCAGAAGTACTGGGAATACAACGTAAACGTATACCAAATCTTTGTCGACTTCAAACAGGCATACGACAGTATCGATCGTTGTGTACTGTACGACATCATGCTGCAATTTAGAATACCGGCAAAATTAGTACGACTGACAAAGATGACGATGACCAGCTTCATCTCTTAGGTCAGCATCCATAATAGACTTACTGATCTATTTGAAACACGCATTGGTCTGAAACAGGGCAATGGAGTGGCACCGACGCTCTCCAACTTAGTACTGGAATACGCTATTCGGGCTATGAATACGAACAATAGCAAGATGCTGCTCACCACATCGATACAATTAGCAGCGAATGCCGACGACATCAACATCATGTCCCGAAGATTGGCGGACGAAGAAGAACTTTTGCATACGCACGATACCGGTGCGAAAGAAGTTGGACTACGTATCAACGAGGGTAAAACTAACCTAATGATGAAATCGACGACAAGGACACCTGCACAGTCGAGTATCAAAGGGGGGACTTCAACATCGAGTTCGTGAATGACTTCATATACCTGGGCTGCAACTTCTCCAGGGACGGCAACGAAATTGTCGAAATCAAGCGACAGATACAGATAGCCACTCCCCCCATAATGAAATCGAAGCATGTGCACAGAAAAACAAACCATTACAGTGATGTGCTATGGCTGCGAAGCATCGACCCCTAACTCAAGCTTCCAGAAACATGCTGAACACATTTGAAAGTAAGGTTCTGCAGCATTTTTCGGAGCTGTTTGCGATCGAGATGGATGGCGCATCGGGTAGAACCATGATATGTATAAAATGTACGATGAGTTGGAAATTTCGAAAATCGTCAAACTTCAACGACTTCAATTGGCATTGCATGTACAATGAATGAACGATGATCGCATGCCAAAGAGAGTAAGGAACGCAGAACGAGTCGAGGGAACAAGACTCCGAGGAAGACCGAGAACTCATGGGGAGTGCTCAGTATATGCGGACACCGAGCAACTACTGGGCTTCCAAAATTGGAGGCCAATAATCCTGGCGGCTAAGGCCCAAATTCGGGCTGTCGCGCAACAATGATGATGATCGTAATACTCCGTTTCCACAAATTTTTTTGCTAACATTGATTGTTCATTCTCTGTAATGTCTTCATACCTATGCTAAACGGCAGCAAAAGTTTTTCAATCTGTACCGGTACCGCAATTAGCACCGAGTTGCTTGCTGGAATATTGCTTCTACAAATTACGCAAAGACAGTTTGTGCAGATACTTTCTGAATGTAATGAGTCTGAGAAAGATAACACTTCAGTGGAAGATTTGTGTAGATACTCGTAGTATCCTTGTGTAAATTCCAGAGCTAAAACAGTATTTAACAACAGTACACTAGAAAACATTGTAACCATAATTTCAAGCATTTTGCAGGCGCAAGTGACACCAACATTAGGACTTATCTGCAACACATTTTTAAATTTTATAATTTCATTAGCCTCTTGCTGATCTAAATCCCAATACTTTAATTAGTTTTTGAACAATGTCCAAAAGAAGGCTTTTTAATGTACGACCCTATACGTTTTGATATAATAGCGGGAAAATTCGAGAATAATTCGACAATTAAAATAAACCACATGAAAATATTTCTCCAGTATAATGTTTTTTCTTTTGGGTCACCATCCAAATATCGTAACCTTGTTAATTATCATCAAAAAGCCGCGGTAATATTTTAGTGAAAACTCTCAGATTAAAACTGCACATTTCGTAATGCATTGTATGAACTATATTTTTTTTTATTCAAAAATATGTAAAGGCATAGAATATTTTTTTTTTACGAGTGACATGAGAAAATTTTAGGAAATAGAACTCCAAGTGAATCTTGTATGTCATGCACGACCCTGAGAGAAAGAAAACAAATATTTTAATATTTCTTTTTATTTTCACATCTAATGCTTTTTTACCATTTCTTTAGAGAGATGTTTGCAACTTCGCTTTCCTATGTACACACAAATGTATGAATGGTGTAAAATCAACTTTGTTTGATTACAAAAGGTCGTCTATTTGTACTAAAACTTTCTTTAAATATTTAAGATGTACACAATAAAAATGTATGTACATTATCTACTTAGATTCATGCAAGCGCCAGTGAGAGATAAAGTATGAATTCGACCAATTCCGCATCGCAATAGTGGTGCTACTATGAAATGTATTCCATAAAATGAATCATGTCAGATAGAAGAAAGAAATCTTATTCGTAGCTTAATGGTATTAACCGACAAAATAGTACTAATATGTAAATATCTATGACATACCATTACAGTACGACGAATAGCACTAATTAAAGACTACGTATCTTGTCTTGAATTATTTCTGTTGAATATTTTTCTTACACGCAACTGTATAGAATGATAATACTGGCTTTTAATCTAAAGATGAATGCAAAAGATTATTTTGAATTTTAAATTAATTTATTAATCATTTGTCCCGTTAATTAAGTTGGATTGCATGAAAAAGAATAAATATACACACACCAAAACCAGATATGTTACCTTAGGAAAAAATTGAAACGGTATCACATATCAAAATTTCATTCTTTTATCCACTTACGTAAGACACGTAAGAGAATTTGGATGTGATTATATCAGAAATGAATATCAAACATGTTGCGGTCATATAATATTTTTTTTTTAAACAGGGCTTTCAAAGCACAGTTAACTTGTGAATATAATTTGTATGTGAATGTATAATGAGATTTACCTTGTTATTCGATCTGCATTCTGTGTATTTAATTGTACTTAAGAAAAAAACTAAAATTTGAAGCTATCAATAAATTCCAGCAATTATGCAATGTCCCGTTTGAGATAGTAAATACTTTAATGGCAGATAGAACTATGTTCATTTGTGGAATATTGACACCTGTCATTGACACTCTGTCTTTAAACGTAATAAAGTAATTTTTGGTAAATTGTGTCAAAAAGCAGG
The DNA here is from genome assembly GCA_964017055.1 of Chloromyia formosa. Taxonomy (NCBI): domain Eukaryota; kingdom Metazoa; phylum Arthropoda; class Insecta; order Diptera; family Stratiomyidae; genus Chloromyia; species Chloromyia formosa. The sequence continues at coordinate 27,805,953 of OZ024813.1, read as the reverse complement.
ACTTTTCGAACATAATCAAAACTGTCTCTCTCCCAATCATTTAATCCAAGATTTGACCTCAGCCTTTTTATACTATAGTTAAAACTACGAAAGCCACTGCCACTTCAAAGATTACAGAGTATAACTGTTCAACATTTAAAGAAAATTCAAAATCGATTTTTCATCGGAAATACAAATGATAATTTTATAATGGCATTCGAACTGCCAAAACTGTAAAGTTGACAAAAATTTCCCCATTGTATTAGCTTTTGAAAATCTTATTAATTTCAAGGATTTAAGGCTAAAACACATGTAGACGAATGGACGGCAATATTCTATTAATAAAATTTTTGATCGAAAATTCCAATTCGCAGTCAATTTAGCACACCCGACGTTTGAGCTTTTTCTCAAATTGTGCAAATAAATGCTAAATATTGTAGATAAGAAAAAAATGGAGATTAATAACAAGAAGTGGGACTCAATATGAATTAAGGGTGCCTGCCTATTAACCGCATATGTGTTGGATTCTATCAGTACACGCAATTGTGAAGCATGCTACTCAAAGTGTTGTCGTCCCTATCCCTCTAAAGGCCACTTTCTTTAGAATTATTTGCGTCTCAATTGGCACCGCGCTTTTGCATAAATCGTATGGCGCTCCATCTCAATAGTAGTTACTTAATGAAGTATACCCATTGTAACTATTTGCCGAAAAGAGCCGGCTTTGGCGTACTTTCAAAAGCTTTCAAATTATATTACTCTCGGCGACGATGTTACGCGCAGGATAAATGCAGAGCTTACAATGCACATCTTCGAACACAATCTCCGAAGATCAATTTCTCCGACAGCGACAGTTTCTTATGTCCCGTTTTCTCAATGTCTGATTAAACTCTTTATTAACCAACAGGGACACAAATTAATCGAAACTATAAACAGCCCGATAATCATTTACGCTTTCTCATACGTCTCATACTAATTACCAACCCATAAAGTGTGGAACTTATCTCAGACCACAATTATTGCAAAATCAGTTGATTTTATTGGCTAAATTCTACCGTCCACGAATCTATTTTGTATTAATACGGTCTCTCAGCATATTCATTTGCAGCCAAATTTGTTGCAAATCCTTTTCTATCGAATGAATTTCCAGGAACTCAGTTCTTTATGGCCACTATCATTGTTATCATTTGAATTTTCAAAAGTGGACAGTTCTAGCTGTCAAAATCTCAGCATCCGGTATCAGGAGTTGGGTTTTTGTTTGGGATAAATTTTTAAGCCAGTGGTTGGCTTTTATTTTGGATAAGATATTAATCGAAGGCTAGGGGACGGTTAGCGCTTAACCGATTAATACCGCTAAATAGATATTGAGAAAATCAAATTGTGCTAAATGGCAGTTTATTCATAAGATAAATTTCAATTGAACATTGAGCAACCGGCCCTATGAGTTTCTCATCAGTCATCATGCAAGCACAAAGCTCTGAAATGTGCGCCTCGTTAGGAAATAGAATACTTCGCAACGTCCCGCCAGTGCTAACATAGCAAGCTTTAAAAAATTTTGTCTGAGGAGCGAGAAAAGGAAACAATTGATTGAATTGAAAACAAATGAGTTCGATTGAAGTCATGTACCTTTGCCACTGACACTGTACCCAAAAGAAAATACGTTCGTCCGTCGACGTTTACATGTAATTTGGCTTTTAAGCTGAAATTACAATGACGATGGCTTCAAGATTTTTACCGTGGTGCTTAACGAGTTTAGTGGCTGGTACTTGTTGATAAAGCGTGGAGTACAGTGACCTTTACCACTAAGTGGAAGCAAGGTTTCATAATTAAACTTCCAAAAGGAAGGTAGCTTTACCGACTGTAATAACTGGAGAGACATTTGTGTGCTTCCTGCCGTTGCCAAGATAATAGCTACATAAAATTGTCCTGTAAAGACCACTTAGAAAGCACAATTGATGAAGTGCAGGCTATTTTTCGATCCGGATTCTCCTGTGTCGGTCACATTAACACCCTGTGAATAATCATTGAGCAATGCGCAGAAAACGATTCTCCACTTCACTTGCTTTTCATCGATTTTGAGAAGGCTTTCGATAGTGTGAACCGGGATTCTATACTGGCGGCCTTGCGCAGGAGAAGCTTGGGGCTATTATTAAGGCAACCTGTGACGGCGCTAAATGTGGCGTTCTGCACAAAGGTAAGGTGTCGGGGACTTTGAGATTCGCAGTGGAGTTCGGCAGGGGTGCATCCTCTAACCGATCGGATTCCTCATAGTGATCGGCGATGTGTTGCATGCGGTCCTATCAGGACTAGACAGAGGAATTCAATGGAATTTGACATTTTATTTACAACATCTTAACAACGCTGACGATATACTGACTTTTCTCTCAAAAAATCATGGATCTGTCCGCAATGGCGTTAGATCTCGAGAGGGAGGAAAGCAAGGTTGGGGTAAAGATTAATACCAACAAGACCAAGGTTCTTAGCCAGTCGTTGCTGAAAAGGCATCCTGCACCTATTGCGATCATTGTTAATGGGCAGCCTGTGGAGAAGTTGGACAACTTCGTTTACCTGGGTAGCATTGTTGCCCAAAATGTTGGTACGGAGCAGGACATCGCTCGTGGTATCAACCAGGCTAAATGCGCATACGGCATGCTGTCCAAAAATCTGGCAGAGCGGTCATCTCAGCATCAAGACCAAGCTGGGCCTGTTTCGCTCCCTGGTACTATTGTAACGGACGGTTTGGTGGGCATCCAAAGAAGCCCATGGGGACGGAGCCTAAGGATGCATGGTGACTGTGAAGGTCGGGCTGTGCCATCTGGCGAAGAAAAAGGCTACTTAACGAGCTAAGCAGCAGCCTATGCTTGCTGTAGCTCAGTTCGGGAGATGTGGGCGGAGTTTTTGCGGCTCGTTGTCCCTGTCCTTTACGTATTAACAAAAATTCATAGGCCTGGGGAAGACAACATCAGGAGAGGTAAAAATGGGGAGTAAGAAAAATAGTCAATAAGGAGGGAATGCCGGACGGATCAGACGCCCACACGGTGTATTTGGACCATCGGCCTCCGGTTTCGTACCACCAACAGATCACTACTCATCACGTGCTGCTTCGATCTGCCGGTGGGATCAGCACTACCATACCAGGTTGTTCATTACACTATCTGTGCTTTTGTAATTAAGTAGCACATGGAAATTTTCCGTTAGAGTTATTACGAAGCTGCAAGTTTTCATAAACTGATGTCTTCGTCGAATTCTAAAAATATTCTGGCCCAAAACAATATCAAATGAAGAGCTAAGTCGGCGTGCGGGGCAGATGCCAATTGACGAATTGATACGCAGGCGAAAATGGCAGTGGATAGGTCACACATGCAATGAAATGTAACCCCATTTCCAACCAAGGCCGACCAAAAGGGGGTCCTAGAATCACATGCTGTCGATCTGTGGCAAAGGAGTGTCAGGCACTGGGTAAGTCTTTTGGGGAGTTACGCCCCATTGCCCAGAACAGAGTACGATGGCGCGAAGGAGTAGTTGACGCGCTGTACCCCACTAGGGGTAAAAGCAAAGTAGTAGTAGTAGTAGCTTTGGCTAACAAGAGGCCGACCAGTAGCTCAGTGCGTAGAGGCGTCAGTCTCATGTCTGACCACAGGCGTTACGGGTTCAAGTCCCGTCCACCGCGTTCGTGGCCTTGAATATTTGGGTTTTCTTCCCCCTTTGGTGCGGGGCTTAATAATAAGCCACATATCCCGATTTGTCGCAGGTAGGCGGCTAAATGGGAGCAGGAGGAGGTGCATGCTGGCAACGTTAATCGTCCTGAACTGGTTTCTGCCAACGAAACGTCTGGTAAACCACATAGAGCGCATAGTTGACGCGCTATTCCCCATTAGGGGCTAGAGCATTTCAGTGTGATTTGGGGGACTTTAAGAGTGGACGAGATAAAGCTTAATCGTAACGTTTAAAATGCAAGCCGGTTTGTGACTTGGTTTTATTGTGAAGTGAGTTAGGTGCTGCTACCACAAGGGACCAAGAGGAGGTCTTTATGTGCGTATTCGTTCAACTTGAAACAAAAGATTCAAGCGAGTAACTCAGCTGAAGTGTATGCATGATTGATCGTGGGCTGTGTCATATCACGGCAGCCGTTTTACCTAACTTAACCGAAACTGTTTGAATATTTCGGGGAACTGAAAAATTTAAATTATAACACCCCAACGTAGCCTCAATAATCGGTTTCGTGAAATAATGTATCATCATCTCCCGACGCCACTGTCTCTTGCTTCACACTAATTAGTTAAGCTTGACCAGAACACTGACATATAGATCACATTTGATTATATGCATCACACTGACGTATAGATCACATTTGATTATTATGCATCCCTTACATACATTTCCTTCCTATTTTCATTATTATTATTACTCGTATATTTTTTTTTTAATAAAAACAAAATGAGGACGTTCATTCGCTCAAACGGTAAACTGTCAATGGCAAAGCTGTGATCAATAAAACTAGCCATCTGTAAGATGTTAGGAAAACTGACAACAGGTCAAAAACACTGACGTTTTGCAGATAGCTGGATTCCAAGTGATCATACCAAAACTGGGGCGATCTACGGAATTCATGCATTTAAATCAATTTATATTTTGAAAACCGGTTCAATTATCAGGAATTTAGTAATCTATCCACTTTTGTTTTCTAGAATTTTTAAAATAAAATCAAATGGTCAACAATGACTTAACAGTTTCATGAAGATATCATCCTATCCAAAAGTACCATTGCTCAGCGAATCTTACTTCAACAATAGAATGGAAAGTGTATCTAAGCCTTGACCTAAGCTTAATTTGTATCATTCTAATCACTCAAATTTATTTGAAATGATACAAATTTCCACGAATCTTACTCGGACTTTCTATAGATTGAGTCATTCCTCCCGATCATGCGGTCAGTGAAATGGCCACTAAAATCAGTTAATTTTATATTCGAATCTAGATTATCACATCGACGAAAACATGCATCTTTCAATGGCTGTGAGAAAAGCCAAAGCTCGTTAAATTCCAATAACAGAAAAAAAACCTTCTAAGTATCTTACCTATGAATATCGCATCTGAACCATCTTACGTAACTTTAACCAAACCATTTCAATCCGATGGCATAAAATCCGCGCAAGATTGTGATTAATGGTTGTATAATATACGAAACGAAAGATTCACAGCTCGAATCTAATTTGAATATTCACATCCACTTGACGGGTATTGTAAATTTCTTGTGAATATTGTGATTGAGACGATTCACGAGGAATGTATCACTTGCATATCGGATGTCCGTTGAATTCGTTCGATTTTAAACCGCAAAAGAAGTGAAATTACAATAATATATCCATCTACGTGTGATGATGCAGAAGAAGAAATTATGAAGCATCACTTTCCCTCAACGTACTAATCCGTAAAAATTTGTTGCCTGATTCAGAAAATTTATTCACATGTGTACTTGTTTTTTTTAGTATTCTGTAATTTTGATAAACGTGTGATTGTTGTCTACTGTTTTAGTTGAAGACGAAAGTTGAACACATTTTTTTATTACACGAAAATTAAAGTGAAAAATCGATTTTAGTCTGGGCAGGTAAGTGTGGTATGAAGAAAGTTTGCGGGGGTCGTAAGAAAAAGAAACCGCCGCCACCGCTAGCAACGATGCCCTTCGAAAATTTGTGTGTTATAACTCAGCATATTTGAAGTATCATGGCGAGTCTAATCGTGAAATGATCATATCGAATTATTGCAGAGCAATGGACACCTTCCATAACTGTCTTTTGCCGGTAATTCTGTATCATAAAACTTCAAACCATCCATTCGGAATCTGTATCTAATCTATCTCGGCTATCTCTTTTGAATTTCACGATCACTGTGGTAATTGTCTTTTAATTACATGCTAACCTCCACCAATGTCAATGCTATTGGGCGATTCAAATATGTATAGGTACTATATGTAAGTAAGCTGCGTAAAGTAGGCCGCAGTTGTTGCTATTAACGGAATGAAAATCAGTGTCAGGTGCAAGAGTAACCATTTTATGAGTTAATTTGTCGTTTTGCTTCCATACACTTACGCACCAGTGCAGAGTGATGTGGTGCAGTGAATTTTTTATAGTGTTGTGCATTATTGCAGTTTATGGTGTTTACCCGGCGCACCGGATATAGGCGGCTTCGGGTGGGTAATATTCAAGAAGTGATCACATACACGACCCAAAACATACTGACGCATACTATTGAAACGACATTTTTGTAGAGAAATTAAGTCGGAACCGGCTTCTGTGATGACCGACCGAAAGCAATGATCGGTCCAATTCAATTTTAATCGCTTTCAGTTGCGATTATTCTGATGAGTTTTCCAGACACTCTCTGACGTTTAAATCCATAAACTCAAGTCCCTTCACATTATCGAAATTTCCCTTTCAACGCAATTTAATTTTTACAAATTTTTCCGGCTTACTTTTCCCTCGCACATTCATGCGATTTGAAAATGAAAGATTCAAGCGGGTAACTCGTCTCAAATTGATTTTTGATTGATCGATTACGATCGCTTTAAAATACCGCGAGCTATGAATTGTTGAGACTGTAAAAATTGCCGAATTCCGTGCGTAAACTATTTAGAAGCTAAGCAGATCATAATCTGATCCAGATTGGCCGGAGGCATGCAGACAGCTTTGGTATGCGATGAGGAGACGTGAAAAAAAGTGATTGGCGCTTTTCAGCTTGGAGCGATGCAAACGACTTTAACATTAAGTTGAATGCTGTTTTTTTTATTTACCGTGAAGAATGAATTTCCACTCTGTTTCAATTGATGGCAGTTTATACATATTTCTGTACAATTTGAAATGAGAGAGAAGTGAGTTTTATTGAGGCTATGATTAGTGATTCAGGGCAAATAGAATGTGAAAACTATGGTCGTTGTACGTATGAAAGGTGCCATTAAAAACATATATATATAGATACATACTTTTTTTCTTAATTGAGAATTAACTTTGTAGTTTTAATGATTACAAAAAGTGTGACCATAAAAATGAATGTATCCATTTTTTTGTTTTATGCAATTAAATAGCTACATTTCGTTCATTTTGTTCAAAGTATTTTAGAATAACTTATAATCCTGCATTCTTCTGGCTGTATCAAATACAAATAAGACAGATTTTTTTTGCAATCGTAGCTTTATTTTATAGTACTTCCAAGAACACATAATCTTGGGCACCACTATTTTTTTTGTGGTTGTGAGCCAGTGATGGATCTAGATATCGAATTCGAAGGGGGTCTGACTTTCATTGTTAGCTGTCCACACTTATTAAATTTTCGACAAAACTGCAAATTGCAATAGGGTTCATTTTGTTACCACCAGGTAATCATCATCCAACAATCCTAATCATTCAACTAGACAGAACTTCTTATATAATGATGGAGTTTCCCTCCATCAACATAAGCTTAGTCATTCAATTCCGTCAGGAAGTAGGATTCAAGCAATGTCCTTGCCAGAGTAGGACAAGAGCAGAGTAGAAACCAGACCGAAGCTTCGCTTCGTCCTGGAGTCCAAAGCGTATATACCCTAGACTTGTTCAGACCTAGTGGTGATGGCAAATATACCAATTGGCAATGACCATATGGATTAAGAGTGTTTTTTTTATATGGCTAGTTTATAGGGGAGGGTGGCACTCATTCAGGAGGATCTTGTCCATTCTCAAAATCAATTAACTAATCCATTTTACAAATATTTGTCGAATTTTTCAAGTCGCTAGCTTCATTCTATCGAAAGTTATTGCTTATTTGAAGTCTCACTTGCAGGGGAGGCAGAGGTTTCTTTTGTCAAATCTTGCCCATTTTTAATAACAACCAACTACAATAGATCCCAGTACAAACATTTGACCAAAATTTCAAGTCGCTAGCTTTATTTTATCGTAAACTGACTCAATCCTACTTCAAATGTTTGACCAACATTTCAAATCACTGGCTTCATTCTATCAAAAGTTATCGTTTATTTGAAATTTCATTTGTAGAAAAGGTAGGGGTTCCTTGAGTCGGATCTTGCCCATCATTGCCACCAACCAATTAGATCATGCTACAAGCACTCGAACAAAATTTCAAGTCTCTAGCTTCATTCTTGCGAAAGTTATCTCTTATTTGAAGTTTCATTTGTAGGGGAAACAGGTTTTTTATTGGTCGGATCTTACGTTTTTTCGATACCAGCTGAATCCTACTACAAACATTTGGCCAAAAATTTCAAGTCGCTAGCTTTATTTTATCGTAAGTTATCGCTTATTTTAAGTTTCATTTGTAGGGGAGGATCTAGCCCATCTTTAATACCAACTAGCTGAATCCTACTTCAAACATTTTACCAACATTTCAAGTCAGTGGCTTCATTCTATCAAAAGTTATCGCTTATTTGAAGTTTCATTTGAAAGAGAGGTAGAAGTTGCTTAGGTCGGATCTTGCCGATTTTCAACACCAAAAAACCAGATTTTACTACAAACATTTGGCTAAAATTTTAAGTCTCCTTCGAAACTTGTCGTAGTTCAAGTAATATTTAATTTTTTTTGAAATTTTTAGTGGAGGTAGGCGTCCCTTTCGTTTGATCATCTGAAGGCTATATCCCAAAAATCAGGTGTCTACGTCAATTGGTTCAAGAGTTATAGACAAGAAACCTGAAAAGTAGGGTAGCAAGGGGCTCTTTGTAAGAAAAGTACCGTTAGTTTCCAACTGATCGAATTTATTTTCCCAGGAGTATATAAACGGACCTTTTGGAGCCATCTATCAAAGATAGAGCTTTTCACGTTTATTTAGTCGCGAGTTACAGATTCATTTAATTATTCTACGTAGGCGAGGTAGGCGTTCTCTTGGCCGGATCATACCCATTTTCAATACCAATCGATTAGATCTTACTTCCAAAATTTGACCAAAATTTCAAGGCTCTAGCTTCATTCTATCGAAAGTTATCGTGCGAACGGACAGACAAACATACAGCTCCAAACTTGGGGCAATATTTCATAAGATTCAGCCGAAAATTCAAAATTAGTGTAGGGCAAAATTTCATCATGACACAAGACGCCAAAATACATAAATTTTCTTGATGAATTATCTATCCAAATTCTAAGTTTGGAGCGATAATTCATTATTTTTTCACAAAACTTTTCAATGATACGTTGAGTATTGAAAAAAAAGTGAGCATTGAAGTTTAAATTTACAACTATGAAACCGTTATGACACTGATATCGTACTAAAAAAAAGTGTATATCCGTGAAGATATTGTTACGCTGCATTTATTATAATATATTTGTACATTCGAAAGTGGAAATTCACTTTGGGCATACTTGAAGAACATCACCGCTTTAGGCAGTACGTACCGACATTTTTTAAAGTGGAGCTGTTATTACGATGCAAAGACGCCATGCCCGTACTGCCTAAAGCGGAAATTATTTTCAAATCGATGTCCGGTTTAGAATACGAACCCACCTAGGTTATCCGGCATCAAGTACATATATTGGTTTTACGTGAACACGCTATGTCGGTACTGTCTAAAGCGTAAATTCATTTCAAGTCGTGTCTGCTTTAGGTATACGAACTTACCTACATTACCTGGCATCAAGTATATTTTCGTGTTACGTACACACGCTATGTCCGTACTGCCTGAAGCGGAGATTCTTTTCAAGTCAATGCCAGCTTTAGGAATACGAACCTACCTACGTTCCCCGCCAATAAGTATATTTTCGCGTTAGGTAATACGAACGAAGCGTGTTGTATAATCATGGAGTTCAATTTTGGGGCGATATTTTATAAATTTGGAGGAATATGTCATCTTTTTTGAGGTCAAAGTTCATTTTTTTGGGGTGTTCTGTCATTTTTTATTGGGGTGATATGTCACGATGGCATATCACCCAAAAATGAAGCCTTCAGTCATCTTTTTTTTGGGGGCGATATTTCGTTTGGGCGATAATTTATAGCGCCGCAGTCCTTACAGGTGATGCGAGTCCTAATAGCTGGTTCCTTGGCTCTAATGTTTGCCTTTTTCAGCGACAATGGTGTATAACTAAACGTTCCGGCAAATTTGTGGAACATAGCATGTCCTACCCCGCCTGGCGAACTCGTCTGCTCTACAGTTAACAGCGAATATTTATTTATTTATTTATTTATTTATTTAATAGTAAACGGACAAGTGTCCTTTATATATAAAAACATAAAAAAAATGGCTGTCTTATAGTGAATATACTAGGTAAACATATTATAATTAACTATTATTATTATTAAGTAACAATTCAATATTAAAAATTCAAAGTAAACGCTTAAATTACTAGAAAACAAAATTAAAAGAAAATCACTCAAATAAATCTAGTAAGAATTTTTTCAATATAACTTTATTCGAATTGAATAAGTCCAAATGATTAGAAACCAGATTTCCAATAGCTTTCAATCTTTCCATAGGCGAGCTTGACTCATAGTTAGTTCGGAATGTATGTAGACAAAAAAGTTCATGATGCCTTGTGTTTCTAGTTGGGACTTTAAAAGGGATTTCTTGAAGTATGTCAGGGGCATCGATTATACCATTAACTAAATTAAATACAAAAATTGCATCATAATAACTTCTTCTAGCTTCAAGGGTGTTAATATTTAAAGTTGACTGAATACAAGAGTAATTAATATTCTCAAATGGGATATGCATTTTATATGCCATATATCTTAGAAATTTGTGCTGAACTTTTTCAATAGTATTGCTGTGAGATTTATAAAATGGATTCCATACAACAGACATGTACTCTAATTTACTCCTGACCAGTGAAAAATATAATGATTTAAGTGCATGTATGTTACGGAACTCGGAAGAATTTCTAATTATAAAACCTAGCATTCGACGGGCTTGTTCGCAAATATCCATAATATGTTCACGGAAATTTAAAGTTGAGTCAAAGAGTACTCCAAGGTCATTAATTGAGTTAACTTGCGTAAGCTGAACATTATCGATGGAATAAGTGTAATGAAAATCAGTTCTACTTCGATTAAATACAATGAATTGACATTTTGATAGGTTAATCTCTAACTTATTCCAGGTACAATAGTTGAAGAAGTTATTTAAATTAGATTGCAGAATTAGGATGTCATCGTTACAGGTTATTTTTTTAAAGATTTTGCAGTCATCTGCAAAAAGCAAAAATTCAACATTCTGGAAAACGTTAACTATATCATTGATAAAAATCAAAAATAATAAGGGACCTATGTGGGAGCCTTGCGGAACACCTGATGTTGGACAAAATGGTTCAGAGTAATTATTATTAACATTAACAATTGATGAGCGATTTCTAATATAGTCATTTATCCAATTTAAAAAAGACCCAAAGAAACCGAAATTCCGTAGTTTTCTTAGCAAAATATCGAAATTAATTTTATCAAAGGCCTTTTTCAAATCTGTGTATATAGAGTGGACTTGTGAGAAGTTGGCAAATGACTTATAAATATAATTTTCGTATACGATTAAATTAGTAGCAGTGGACTTTCCAGCACAAAACCCATGTTGGTTAGGTATAATCAAAGGTCGTACTAAAGGAGTTATCATATCCGTTACAATACTTTCAAAAAGTTTCGGGATGCAAGACAATATGCTAATTGGACGATAATTTCTTATATCAGCTCTGTCACCGGATTTATAAATCGCTAGAACATAGCTTACTTTCCATATGGATGGAAAGTGTCCAGAAGCTAGAGATTTATTAAAAAGGACATGAAGTGGGTGTACAACATTCTCGACACAATTTTTTAACAAAATCGGAGGAATACCATCAGGTCCCGCACTTTTAGAAATGTCTAGCGTAAACAGTTTTTCTATAAGAGAATCTAGGTTAATTGAAAGACTGGATAAGCTAAAAGCATTATTGAGTAAGGGAGGCTCATACGAAGTATTATCAGTGCTGTATACCTTTGAAAAATTTTCAGCGAATAAATTAGCAATTATTGAGCTGTCTGAGGTCCTTATACCATTAAGATGCATGGTATCAGGCAAGTCGCCATCTGTTTTGCGAGAATTAATGTGTCGCCAAAAATACTTCATATTAGTAGGAACCTGAGATTCTAGCTTGGAAATGTAGCGTTGGAAATCAAGTTTAGATAGCTGTTTACATTTTGATCTAAGCATGGAGAATTCCGTATAATAATTTAAATTACCCGTTGCTTTATAATTTAAATGAACACATTTCTTTTTTTGAATTAATTTTTTCAAATCACTAGAGAACCAATTGGGAAAATTGTCACAATTTAAGCGAGTACTAGGAACGTATAAAGTAATTAGATTATTTAAAACATTATAAAATAAAGACACAGCATCATCTAATGGTAGATTTTCTAGCTCGGACCAGTCAATTGAACGTAAGGCATCATTAATATTTAAATAATCAGCATTTTTAAAATTCAGAAAATTAGAAGATCTTCTATTTACTTTAGCATTTAAAATATGTAAATTTACAATAATCTCTAACGCAGGATGATATAAATCAATAGGTAAAATAGGATGTGTAGCTTGTAAAACATTAACATTATCTAAATTCGAAAAAACTAAATCAAGTAGACTATTGGTTACATTTTTAATTAGATTAAATTGAGTAAAGTTTAAAAGGGAAAAAGCATCAATTATTTCGGAGCTTTTAGAATTATTATTATTAACAGACCAAGATTTCGAAGTCCAATTAACATTACTTAAATTGAAGTCACCACTTACAATAAAATTCGCTGTGGGAAAAGCTTCTGAAGTGTTACATATTTCTTCTGCATGAAATTGGTAGAGATCGGGCGATGCGTCCGGTGGAAGGTAGACAGTCGAGACAATTGTACGAACCGGTTTAGTTTGAATGCACACAATCAGCTGTTCCACATTATTATATTTACATTTAAGCAAAGTAGATTTTAGTAATTTATTAACTGCGATGAGAACGCCGCCGCCATTTAGTTTATTAGAAGTTAACTTATTACGATCACATCGATAAATATTATAGTTACTTAAGCCGAGTTCAGAAGAATAAAATTTATTGTTTAACCACGTTTCCGTAAAAATAATGATATCGTAAGAAATTGTTGATAGTGCAAGTCGTAAGTCATGTAATTTAGTACGAATACCACGCATGTTTTGATAATATATATTAAGTTCTAGTTTTTTGAGGAACGGCCATGAATTATGCGAGGGACACTATTGTGGTATTTAATTGTCGCATCGGGGTCATTTTTTTTTAATTTCATTAAGTTGAGATCTTAAGGAGTTCAGATGTTCACGTTGTCGAAAGGTCAGATCAGAAACAACATTATAACTATTCGCGCGCAAATATTGTTTCGCAGCGTGATCTTTTTTGCCCTTGATGATATCAAATGCCACGGATGAGTTAGAAGTAATTACTTTTATTGGTCTTGGTTTATTTGCGTTGGGCTTCCCAATACGAAAAGCCTTAATATCTTTAGCTTGAGCGCTCATGGTTGGTGCCATAGTGTTTATTATTTCCATTGTCTTGTCATGATCCGCTTCTGGGGTTCCTTCTACGATGCCATGAATAATAATATTAGACGATCTTTTCCGACGATCTTCAAGTTCAGAAATTATTTCCTCCATATTCGTTGAAGCAGCTTTAGAGGATTTTAATACAGTTATTTCATTTCTGAGCTCGGCAATTTCCGACTTAAGCTCAGTAAAAACATTATTCAACGACGTGATCATCCTATCCTTTTCAGTGCATGTCGTGCACACAAAAAGTTGCTGTTTTACAGTAGACCGTAACGATAATGTTTGGGACCTCGTTAGTCCAGCGCAGTCAGAATGTTCACTTCTCTTACAAAATGCACAGGAAAAGTAATCATCACCGGGCTTTAAGACTTTGTCGCAGAAAGAGCAATCATTTAGGCTAATTACGGACATGATAAAAGTGACAAAAGGTCAATCAATTGAATAAATATAAATAATTCAAGTAAAGTATATTGACACTTTAGACGGCACGCACTGTATAATACGAGATGAACCGGTAAGGGAAATGTCACACACTTTATAGCACAAAATGTGTATAAGCTAAGATATGGATTGAGCCTGAACTAAAATGTGCTTATAGTAAGACGCTCTAGACGCTCTTTGTCTCACAGAACACATTCTTGAAACAGACTTAGTGCGAAGAAGACAGAACGCACTCCAACACCAGCTATCACTTAACACTTTTCGAAAGATTTGAACCACTTTTAATGAGAAAAAATAGGCTAATATAAAGAATACGAGAATATTTTAGTCAGACCGATTAGTGTAAACAATAGTTCACTTTGACAGCTACTATGCAAGTCCATGTGACCAGAATCTTTTTTAACGGTACTTTCAGAATGACAAAATGCAGGTCAATCGTATATTTGGTCAGTCGTTGCCGAAATATTTTGGGTTGGGCAGCGTATCCTTAATGTATGCCTTAAGCAGGCCACTGACAGGCATGATAAAGTCGAATCATCGTATTCACGGTCGCCTATTCTTAAAAATGTCAAGAAGTAGCAGGTTGAACAGCAAGTTCAAATCAAAAGTAGTTGTTCTAACAGCGCTAAAGCAACGAAGGCAAGCTTTTCATCATTAATCTCAGAAGCAGTTCACAAAAAACCTACTTCCTCATGAGTAAACCAGCTGCATAAAAATTTCAACTTATCAGCAAGAACTGTATTCGTCTCATATAGTAGAATAGGTTCGACTGGGAGTACCCTATGCTTCTGAAGAGAACAAGCTGTGTTTTGTTCGGATTAACCTCCACTTTACAGTTATCAGTTCAAATGGTTTGTTGTGTTGGGCATTCTGTAATACCTCACCAAAAACACCAGGAAACTTACTAGTTACGATAATATCATTGTCATATGCATATAAGCACACTATGCACTCCCTGCTGCTCGACACTTTCAAGTTGTATAGCAGTCTATTCACAACAAAGTAGTACAGGAAGGGAGTGAGCATTCTACCTTGCGGGGTATTCCAGCTCACAAGTCCTCGTTCAGATGTTTGCAGAGAACTAGAAGTGTGCCAACAAAAACATCAAGAGATTTATAAAGCAAAATCGAAGAAGAACGCATAGCGTAAAGGAATCCTCCCTTGTCGGATATATTTTGTATTCGCTGTAATTAAGAATAAAACATTTTCAAGTACAATATTAAGAAAAGGTTTCTCAGACAAATCAGATGCCCCCTAATGTACAATCTACTTATACCCTTGGCAGACAACGCGAATTACATGGGCGTCATTCTTGTTCAAAAAACCAGATCTGGTCAGAGCATCTGAAAGTGGTTTCAGACAAAGCCACTAAAGTTCTGTGGATATGCAGACAATACGTAAGCAAGAGGTGGGGAATCAAGCCTTCTATCCTCCTGTGGATTTACAAGGTAATCGTAAGACCCATGCTATAATATGGTGCAGTTGTATGGTGGAAGAAAGCCTATACAGTACCCTAGGTCAAATTGCCTGTCTCATGTCTACCGGAGGCATTCACTTCTGCCATTCTGCGGCGCTAGAGGTATTGGTAGACTTTCCAGCATTACATGTACATGTGATAGCACAAGAAAAAACTGATGATCCTTAGATTGAAGGCTCGCGATACAATCACTAAGCTGAATCCGGAACAGGAAAGTTGGCTCAGCGGAAGCTGCATAGCCAGTATGCCATCAACAAGCCATTCAACACTACAATCTTGAGCAGAGAAAACTGGTTGGAGGAACATTGCCCTCTACTTCCAGATACTATCGAGTGGTTCGGATGGATCAGAGAAAGCTAATGCCAGAATAGTGGGCCGCTACTAGGGTATTTCCATACCTATGGGTAGGTTCGCCACATTATTCCGGGCAGAAGTACATGCTATGGAGTCGTATGCGGAGCTCTGCCTGATAGCCGGATTCCGTAGCAGAATATAGCAATATTTACTGACAGCCAGGCTGTCATCCTGGCGCTGAGCAACTGGTATGTCTCGTTCAAGCTAATGCCTTGCAGCTTGAGCACATTACAAAAACTTGGCTCCTAAAACATGGTAACGTCATACTGCGTTCCTGGCTACGTCGGCATTTCTGGGAATGAAGAGGCTAATGAGCTGGCCAGGATGGCCTCGGATATGCCACTTTGTGGCCCTAACCCCTTTTGCGGGACTCCACTAAGTTCCGTTAGTAGACGCCTCAGAGACTAGGAGCGCACTGAGGCCGCCGTCCAATGGGCCTGTCTCCCAGGCCTGAGGCAAGCCAAGATGTTCATATCTAGTTACCTGCGTAGCAGGACATATGAACTTTTGAAAATGAACCACAACAGGATAAGAAGCATTTGTGGCCTTCTAACTGGACATTCTTGCCTAAGAGGCCACTTAAAAATCATGGGTATTGTATCGGACGGTAGGCGACGATGACACGTCATTGAACGTTGTTTGCGAATTAGAGGCATTGGCCCAACGTCGTCGCCCACTACACCTTGGCATCGCCATAAGCGCGATCAAACTTGATCGATAGACAAAGGCCTGTTGCCAGTCCTGGGGCGATAGAACAATAGACCGTTTGGCCTCGGTGCTAGTGAGTCTTTTGGCGCCCGTAGCTTTCAATCTAATCTATTTAGAACGTCCAGCACTATCCTATTTCTTTTTTAGACGAATAAAATAAACCACTAAAAAAAGTACTATTTCAACTACATTCTCCGCGATGAAAGAGATAAAATTTTTTTATTGCTCTGAAGATAAAAGATTTTTATTTTTATTATGATTTATGGATTTGTTCAATAGAATCTAAATGGAATGCCAACCTTATTATATACCTATATAAAACTTTTTTTTCTCAAAATGCATAAAATCTCAATCTCATATTTCTTTTTTTTTTTTCGTTCTAGATACGATCAAAAGTAGAATACATGCTCAATGTGAATTTTGCACAAGGCGCGTCGTATTCAACATTTCAATTTCTTCTTTTTCAATGTAAGTATCGTATTTATCTTCAATTCGAATTAATCCCCAATTAAAAGCGATTGGCCTCTTCACCTCTTTTCATTTCGCAAGTGCCTATACGTATACAGTCATCATCAACATCATCAATCCAATATACGAGTATTGTTGAAGTCCAGCATTGAAATGCATTTTGCTCAGCTCTAATCTATTCTAATCCTATTTTAGACTTTATGGTAAGTACACTCTCGTATGCTTCGGCGAAAAGGCTATTCAATTATTCAATCAATTAATCGCTTTCTTAAGTGATGAATGCGATCTTTATCATTTCATTGTGTATTTGATTTGTAATTTGACCCTTCTTTACTTTTCAGCTTAGCTTATCGATTCCCATGAAAATCACATTACGCCAACATGCTCCTAAAACGAAAGCAATCTTTCCATCTCATCATACAGACACTTGTGTGTCTGATAGTATGGCAAATAAAACATAGTAGTGCCATTTGTTCCAACCAATCTACACGTACATTTAGTTCTAGTAATAGAATTGTGCTATCGACTATTCGTAGTCCTGGAGAGTTAGTGGAGTCAGAAGATAATAGTCAGACAAGAACCAAAAATTTATTTTCTAGTAAGGATGAGGTGACGAGAAGGAATGACAGTGGTGGAGGTAAGTTGGTAGTAATTGAAACTATGATAATTGGAGATAAATTTTGTATCACAACGTGCGAGTATGGCTGAAACGGTTAAATGGGGCTTGGATGCAAAATCCACAGTCATAAAACTGTCAAACTAAAAACCCTAAATATATTGTAAAATCCTCAAAACACAAAACCCCAAAACAAAAGCTTCATATACATACCAAATCTATAAATCTCCATCTTATAATCATGATAGTAAATAATGACAGGCTATGATACCCAAAGGTGGGCATTGCAACCATGAGATTTAATGTGCTGTTGCCTTAAACTAATCCAAAAAACCCTGACCCAGCCTGAGGAAGGCCAGTAGGTTCTTTGTAGAAGCGCTCTTAGCGACAGCTGATCTCACGATGGAATCTCCAAGAAACATGAACCTGGAACCAGCAACTGCTGGGTATTTGCAGGGAAGATGTTTGGTTGGCTCAGTGTCCTCCATACAATGCCTGCTTTCCGTCTCAGTGGACGCCTCCATTTTGTTGAGGTGATACCTCACCCAGTGGAGTCCCAGGAGATAACCAACGGTTAACCTCAGGTCCGTTTAGCCTAGGTGGCTAGCTTCTTGGATACAGTAGGGGTTTATAAAATCTCTGGACTGGCGCAGTCCCGGCAGATCATTCCCGGGACGCATCCATTCGTTAGAGGACTGTTCCCTAACAAGTACTCTGGTTGTAGCCCACCACAAGCTGCAGTAAGGATCAGGCATGACTAATTTCCCGGATGAGCAGTGTCGAACGAGTTCACCGGCAGCTTTGTTACCTTGAACGCCCTGATGATATGGTACATAGCGTGTTAATTGCCTTGACCCCTCCATGGGCATTGGCGCGTCAACATCTCTAGCATTTCTATGATTTATTGATGCTTCGAGAGCTTATCTTCTTCTCGGGCGCAGTTGGTAGCATGCACCTTGCATCCGCGCCGTCTTTATACTGACAAGCTCGGAGCACTGTAACAGTTCTATTAGTACCCACAGGCAGTTTTTGATGGTGCCGAGACTTGAACTCCGAACTCTAGATTAGTATGGTAGAGCGGTGACCGAAAAAGCGCGATACATAAAATAGATTAACACGATTTTTGTGTGTGAAACGCTGCTATCAAAGTATTCTTTCATTAATTTCGAAGAAAACTGTTGTGGACAAAGAGCCTTTATGGCTGCCTGTCTGTCTCTTCAGATAGCGATCTAGGCTTTGTTAGGTTATTGGGCTACCCTAACCTTCCGTGGCACACTTAGACCCGAATTTGTGTCCATTGTGTTACCGGAGGATTTAACTAAGTCCTACAGACCTATTATCTTAACTTCATTATACCCTAGACTTTTAGTATAGGGTATATTGTTTTTGTCACGACGGAAATATGTAACACCTTAAAGGAGGCTCCGGAGGTATAGCAATGTATTTATATAAATGATCAGGATCACCTCCTGATTCGATTAAGCCATGTCTGTCTGTCTGTCTGTCTGTCTGTCCGTTCGCACGATAACTTTCGATAGAATGAAGCTAGAGCCTTGAAATTTTGGTCAAATGTTGTTAGTGTAATCTAGTTGGATGGTATTGAAAATGGCTATGATCAAGCCGAGAGAACGCCTACCTCTCCTACATATGTAAAATACTTAAATGTATCCGTAACTCCCGACTAAATAAATATGAAAAGCTCTCGCTTTGGTAGATTACTCGTGAGGGTAATCTATTAAACTCCTGGGAAAATAAAATCGATCAGTTGAAAACTAACGGTAATTTTCTTACAAAGAGCCCCGTACTACCCTACTTTTCGGGTTTTTTGTCTATAACTCTTGAACCAATTGACGTACATGCCTGATTTTTGGCATGTAACCCTGGGGTGAGAAGATGCTTGAGTTCTAGTAAGTTGGGCATAATAGGATCAAAGGAACGCCTACCTTCCATACAAATTTAAAAAAATTCAATATTCCTTTAATTACGATAACTTTCGATAGAATGACACTAGCGAGTTGAAAATTTGACAAAATGTTGTTAGTAGGATCTACTTGGTATTGGTATTGAAAATGGGCAAGATCCAACCCAAGGAACCCCCACCTCCCCTACATATGAAACTTCAAATAAGCGATAACTTTTGATGGAATGAAGCCAGTGACTTGAAATTTTGGTCAAATGTTCGAAGTGAGATTGAGTTAGTTGGCATTAAAGCTGGGTAACATCCGACCAACGAAACCCCTACTTCCCCTACAAACGAAACTTTAAATAAGCGATAACTTTCGATAGAGTGAAGTTAGAGACTTGAAATTTTGTTTAAATGGTTGTAGGGTGATCTAATTGGTTGGTGGCAATGATGAGCAAGATCCGACCTAAGGAACCCTTACCTCCTCCACAAGTGAAACTTCAAATAAGCAATACCTTCCGATAGAATGAAGCTAGCGACTTGAAAAATTCGACAAATATTGAAGAATGGGTTAGTTAGTTATTTAATTGATTTTGAGAATGGTCAAGATCCTAATGAATGAGTGCCAACCTCTCCTATGAACTGGCCATATAGGAGACCCATTCTTAATGCATATGGTCGTTGCCAATTGGTACTTTTGGTATCTCCACTAGGTCTGTAGAAGTCTAGGGTATATACGCTTCGGACTCCTGGTTTTTCCTTAAATTCATCGCTCATATCAGACACATGATGGAATGTTCGACTATTTTGCATTGAACTTATTTCGCCTATTTAAAGGGCAAATCCAAAGCGACCGCCCTACACAGTCTTATAGGGACTATCGAGAAATCTTTTAGTAACAAGGAAATCGCATTATGTGCCTTCCTTGACATTGAGGGTGCTTTTGATAACACTTGCTATGACTGCATATCCATAGCCCTTCAGCTCAAGGGTATACTATCTGTCACTATCACAAGGAGAGACGCTATGCTACGCGCTAGAGAGATCTACTCAACACTAGGCAGCACCACGACAAGTGTCAGAGCTATTAAAGGCTGTCCACAAGGAGGGATCCTCTCATCGCTATAGTGGTCACTGGTTGTAGACGAACTGCTGTCCAGGCTACGTTTGCGTGGATATTATGCAATCAAATATGCAGATGACATAACCATTGTGGTCCAGGGCAAATATGAATCCACCGTCTCTGAAGTGATCGGGGCCACCTTTGATGTCGTCTTAATGTGGGGTTAAATGTTAACCCACAAAAAAGAGTCTTCGTAAATTTTAAACGGAAACGTAACGTAACTTTCGGTTCGGTTTCATTAGGAAGGAAAGTTTTAGGGTATTCCAAGGAAGTTAAATGTCTTGGCGTCACGCTAGATGGTGACTTAATGATTGGAATACTCACATAGACAATGTAATCATTAAAGCATCACGTACTGTGTGGGTTTGTTTTTTTTTTTTTTACGGACATAGGGGCTGACACCAAAGATGGTGAAGTGGCTGTATTGTACGTTGGCACGGCCTGTAGTCACATATGCTGCATTAGTATGGTGATCTAAGTATAAACAGAGCTCAGACATATCGAAATTTAAAAAGTTTCAACGCCTGGTTTGTCTTAGGATAACTGGGGCTATGAGTACATGCAATACGCCTGCTTTGGAGGCGATCGTTGGATTTACCCCGCTGCACATCTTCATTAAAGAAACAGCTGCTCTAAATGTTCTTAGAATTCAGCTATCTTCTGAAGTTTGTATTAGTGACAATGGTCACATGAACATTCTGAATCAAATTTCTGGCATGCAGATCTGCCTAAAATAAATTCTTAGCCCACATCCCAGACCGCACGGTATGGGAAAATGGCAATCCCTTCGCAGACTCTGGATGTATTATGTGGTACACTGATGGGTCTAAGTTTCACCAGACACTGTCGAACTCTATCTCGAACATGGTACAAGTGGACCGGGTTTCTTCAAGTTTATGTGAAGTGTGTGTGTGTGTGTCTTGAGCTATTCAGAGGACATTTGTACCAGGTTCGTGTTCGAGTTCGGCAGTGTATGGTGACACTAAGACTGTACAGGGAGTTGGTGTTGGCTTCTGTGGGCCCAACAGCGGGATTTCAATCGCAATGGATGTCTGGCCCAGCGTTTTTCAAGTCAAAATCCATGCCATAGACGTCTACGCGAGGATTATTCTGGAGAAAAAACTTATAGGTGCTCACATTGCAATCTGTACAGATAGCCAGGCAGCGATAAAGTCTCTCTCTTCACACATAAGCTCTTGTCAAGGCTGGTGAAAGATTGTCGTGAACTTCTTCAATGTCTGGCGACTGACAATCAAGTCCTTTTCTATTGAGTGCCAGGTAACTTGCCAGGCAAGGCTCAACATCTAATTTTATCGAACCGGAGCCATACTATGGTCTAGGCCTAGCTTCCGCCAGGACTATCATAAAGGAATGGTCTAACAGGCTACGATAGCGCTATTGGGATGACCTTCCAGGGCTGCGATAATCCAAGGAGTTAATGGGACCCTTCAACTATGGGGATACTACCCACATGAGTAGAGCTCACCTGAGGTTATTTATTGGCTACCTATCGAGCCATAACTGGGTTGGACATCATTTAAATAAATGGGCTTATCCAGAGAGACGAAGGGTCGTCCTAGTTTGGATTACATTGAGACCACATATCACCTTTTATGTGAATGGCCAGTGATTGCGCGAGCTAGGTTAGCGCTACACGAGCCGATCGGCACAAACTCTGCTAATATCAGGGTATCTCCTGCAAAAAACTTACTAGCCTTCGTAAGAGTGGGGGAAGATCTTCTGCTATAATACGGGCTATGGCACAATAGACCTCCTGTCGTCGTAGTGCCCACCATGAGGGTCAGTAGCCGCACCTCTTTTGCTATTATTTTCTATATTTTACCGCAGGGAGTTCCTTGCCCCTAGCACCTACTACTTAAAACCAGCCAGAGCTTTCAATAAATCTATGGAGTCCGCCAATTTCTTTGTCGGTCAATTCTTCCAGATGTGCGAAGAAGAATTCACAAAGTTGTGCCCTTCTTTTTAATGTCAGCGTGAGATAGTCGCATAGAAGAAACACAATGCTCTCCTCCTCGTAATCGTCTCCGCAACAACGACAAGAGTCGTTGTAGGAGAGCCTAAACCTTTTTGTATGATTCCTAATAAGGACGGTGATGACCCCCACCAACTTGTCGATGTTTTGTATATCTAGCTGCAAAAGCTTGGCAGTGCGTGCTGAAACCAGTGTGCACAGTGATCTTGGAGTGCGACAAGTATCACTACATTCGCATCTAGTTCTTCTGCCCGCCTCGAGTTTACATCAAAATTTATTATTATTTTTTTTTATAATGCCAGTGGGAATTTCAAAATTGTAGTGGTCCTGAAGGATTACACCAGTTGCACCCCTTCGAGGCCAATCGACTGCTTACAGGTTCCACTCATAATTTCTTTGAAACGGAATCCAGCACAGAGTGATCTTAAAGTAATCCCCCTGCTCTAGTATGGCGAAACAATATTTCTCCACAGTCTCCGATGTATTTTGAAAAGATTCTAGGGACCTTACAACGTGCATCGTCCGAAATTGGTTCATGCCAAGGAAACGTCAGCTAAGCCACATCAAATATTTGTCACGCTATGTTCCACTAGGGGTTAGGGGAAATGAGTATCTCTGCAATACTGTCCGTGAAGATTGTAATATCCCTGACCGATACGACATGCCGTCGGAGCCATTTAAGGACAATCGTAATTACCGTGACTTACGCCTGGGAAAATGCCATCTAAGTTGTGATATAAAATTGTGCGCGCATTCTAAGATAATGTTTCGAATGGAGATTTAGGGACTACTCGGGATACTTTTATCATTTTATAGTTTTCATCACTAAATTCACATATTTGATGACACTTCTGCGATGTCGATTTCTTTATGGCAAAAGACTAAGATCTAGGAGCTAAGGACAGGTTATCTACTGCCTAAAGCGAAAATCTGCAGAACGAGCCTACCTCCTACACATCATAATATTGATTTTCATTCTAATTTCCCACGATTTCGCATCCACAGAAAACGACTTCATACTCATTTATTTCAATATATTGTGCAATGAGCTTCATTAAACTAAACTAAGGCGCCACGGGGCGGAAGATCACGGCTAGGTTCCGTAAAAACACGTATTCTTTCTCATACTTATCTCAACTTATTGATGATTCTGAATTTCGGATTTTTGTATTTGGAGATTTTTGTTCATTTGGAGATTTTATGACTGCATATTTTGAATGGTTTTGATTTTCACGAATTTTCGAAATCATTAAACGCATCTATACTAAATGATTAGAATAGATGAGATACAAATTTTGAAATTTACAGTTTATTTTAAACACAACCCAGTTCAGATTCTAATAATTCCTTTAACCATTTTAGCTATCATAGACCACAGATGTCCAGAACAAGTACAGCTGCCAACGTATAGTAACACAGATACGAACAATAGGACAAATTTCAATGGACTTTCAAATGAACTAATGTCACGAACAGTGGAGAAACGATCAATTAAATTGACGGCAATTGAAAAAATCAACAATGGTGGCAAAAGTCGAGAATTCGATCAAAAACTCAAGAAAACTGTCAGTAATCAGAGCAATTCACGTGCTGTGGAATCTGGTCGCCTGTTTTTCTTTAAAGGTAGGTAATTGTTCATACCTGTATAGTTTTCATCTAGATTAGAAAAAAAAGTGAAAGGTGTAATGGGAAGTTAATGGAGCATTCTTAAACGTGATCTAGAGTGAATCAGTAAATTTTGAATGACGATAAAAGAATGGAACTAATTGACTTTTATTAAAAAAATAGTCGACTATCGAAATTTAATGTGGGGCTTTGATATAGCGGCACATTGTAGTTTGAAACAACAATTCATATATTATTATCTGTGGTGACTTCAACCTTCCCAATGTCATCTGGCCTGTTTCTCCAGGCCTTATTATCTTTGTCTTCACAATCCCTTTCGTTATCTATCATCACTATCATCTTTTATCGAGTTCTGCAATTTATTACAGTTTAACACCGTTCACAATTTCATGGACTATATGTTAGATCTTGGCCAAAGCAATTTACCTCTGTCCTGTTTGTCCATCTGTTTACCATTAGTGTCACCATCCACTGTCGAGCTCGAGATCGAACCTGGTACAAATGTCCTCTGACACACACATACACTTCACATAGGTGTGAAGAAAACCGGTCGACTTGTACTAGGTTCGTGTTCGAGTTCGACAGTGTATGGTGACACTGAGTGCCAGATGCATACCATCCGGCTCTCGAGAATAACCTCAAAGTTCCCTTTGATCCATCTCGTTCGCTCAGTCTTCATACACGGCTTGATTTTAGGAAAGCCGACTGCTTAACTATTAATCCAAGGTGGAACGAAATAGACTGGAGTAGAATTCTGTTCGATCTCAATTGTGAATCTGCTGCATCAATATTTTATAGCCATCTTTATATTATTATCTATGAGTTCGTCCCACTCGAAAATACGCAAGGGACTGGTCTGGTTTACACCCTTTATATATAAAATGATAAAATTATGATCTAGGACCAAATGCTTATTCAAAGTATACGCTCTGCATACTCTGCAAACATACTGTGTCAACAACGAGGAAGTAAGCTCTTTTGGTATTATATCAGGAGTATGCGGTCTTTCTCCTCTCATCCATCAACCCTTTTACACTATTTTCGCTATTTTCTTCTCCAGTACCTTCACACAGCCTTCAACGTTACCTCACTTTCGACGTGATCCGCTCTCATCGCAGCCACCTCCACTTATACTTCCGTCTTACAATGATTTTCTTATCTTATCTCTTAATGTCAACTCTTTCTCTGTGCCTGACGGGATTCCTAACCTTTTCTTGAAGAAAAAAAAAACATAACTCTCTTTTCGTTCCTTTGCTCATTTTAATTAAAAAGATGTTTTCCCAACTCGATCGAAGTCGTCCTATGTTGTTCCTATCCCCAAAAAGGTTGACTTTAACGTTACAGCTACGTAACTATTGCATTTCACTGTTATCTTCATGCTTTAAACTTCTTGAGCGGATTGTTTTCAACTACATTTATGGTTTTTTTGGCCATCCAATTTGTCCCAACTAACATGCCCAACTAACAATTTTGTTCTGATAAGATGCTAGAAGAAGTCTTATAAGAGCTAACGTGGAGAATTGTAGAGTACTACGAAGACCTTGTTACAGCTTTACAAGCATTAAATAACTCACTTATGGGAGTTATTTTTATCGTACATTAAAGCTTTAATTCTTCTTAGGAGTTCTGCATAAGTTTCATAAGGAGACTATTTGAGCAAATAAGAGCACATTTCTACTTTCAAAATAAGTACTAATGTCTTGTTATTGGAGCCGTACTGTCTCCGAGAGTTTTGTTAGAAGGAGAATGACATACACCTCTCGGCATAAGTATTTCGACATACGCAATTATGGGCGCCCCTGGTAACGGCAGTGAATCAAATCGCTGACGGCCAAGTCTTAGCGATAAGACATTTGGAAAAAGGCAGATAGCTGTAGCCTGAATGGCTGACCAACATCTAAGCGTCTCAGGTTTAGAAGGATGACTTGCGTAGTTGGACCTGCGACATAGTTGTGTGAACTTCACCACGTTTATTAAACCATCTGAAGCAGCTATTTTCCGAGGCCACCCCCTGAATGCGGCTAAGCCATGTCCTGATAATTCGTCCTTGTAAAAACCACTCCACGTCAAGAAACCTGGAACAAAAGCCTCAGATTGGACGGTTCAGCAACGACGACCATGCAAACGACTAAAGGATTATTCTATCGGATCCTGGAATGTACGCTCCCTGAACCAAACCGGGGGCTGAGAAGGCCCTCCTTAAACAGGTCGAAAAGTAAAAACTGAGCACTACTGTAGTCCAGGAAACAAATTGGCTTTCCAGCGAGATAAATGCAAAGCAATAACACACAATTTTTACAAGTGGCAAGCCATCGGACCGCAAGCAATTTGGAGTAGCATTTATAGTGAACAGTCACCTCAAGCCGCATGTTACTGAAATCAAAGCCACAAATGAATGGCTGTGTGCGATTCGCATTAAGACTCGATTCTCCAATCTCTGGCTCATCAGTGTGCACGCCCCCACTGAAGTTAAAGAAGACGCACTTCCAGCAAACGATGTGAAATTGCTGCTGGGAGACTTTAACGCGAAACTCGGAAACGAAAGTTGGCACCGGGGGACCAAAGGAGGCCACAGCTTCCATGAAGAATGTAACGACAACGGCCACTTCGCCTGCAGTAGAAATCTAATCGTAAGCTCTACGTGTTTCCCGCGTCGACGCATTCACAAGCTGACCTGGAAATGTCCAGACGCACATACCGTCAACCGAATTCATCACTTCCTCATTTGCAAGAGATGGGCGTCTAGTGTGATGGAAGTCCGCTTCTATCGAGGAGCAAGCTGCGACTCAGATCATCACTTGGTGAAGACAACCTGCAGATGTAGAATTTCCTACGTGCACCAAACGAGACTCTTGAACTATGCTCAACAACATCAGTAACATGGGCGTCCATGGGTTCTGGGAAGAACTCAAGAGTGTCATCAATGAGGTCGCCGAGAAAGTCGTGGGATATAAAGCCCGGCGAGCGCGAAATGACAGGTTCGACGAAGAATGCAGAAATTCACTTGACGCAGAAAACGAGGATTCAACGAGGAATCAGAGCCAAAATAGAAAATTATGACGTAGCATGGGCCTCCTATCCGCGCCGTTTTTATGCTGAAAAACTCGGAGCGGTGTGGGAGTTCCATTAGTACCCACAGGCAGTTTTCGCGCCGAGGATCGAACCTCTTCTTAATGTAGCATCGTAGAGCGGTGACCGAGAGCACACAGCCACCGAGCGTGTACGTACCTAGAGAAGGCATTAAAAACGTTTACAGATCTTTTCGATTTCAACAATGATCTTGAATTTGACCTATAAATTAAGCGAAGCTTGATATTGTTGGATATATTCTTTTGAAAAATGCCATCTAAATTTCGAGTATGTATTTTACTCACATTTCGAGTGGGTACATCTACTCAATTTACCCATAATATCTGCTGGGCCTGCTCATAGTCTATATTAAAGCATAGACATTGAAAGATTAGTTCTTAATCTTGTTCGTACCCTCAAATGGAATGTATGTAATGACATCCACATTATCTCGATGAAGTTAGTCCCTCATTGACCAAGATTAGTTGAAATGCAGCCAGTCAAATTAAGAAATACTAAACATCCCCTTTTATTTATATTGCTTTTACCCCCATAACTTTTAGTGTCACGTTCAATGTTATTTAAGGTAGTTTCTTACTCCCCCATTGTTAAACACTGTGCTAGGCGTAACAAAATTAAATCTACAGGCCATCAAGGCCTGCGAAGTGATTTTCCAGTCAATTCATTCCTTGCTGCATTCCCATATAGCAATACGGAAGCATAGATATTTATATGCCCATCCAATGCCCTTTATTTAGGTATTTAGTTGGATCATAGATTAATGTCACATAAATCCTATTCTCCCACTAAATGTGACAAAAGGACTGGTGTGGATTGGCAACGAATCAGATTCTAAGATGAGTTTCCTGATTGCAGAATGTTCGCCCCTATTTTCTACGTTACCCCCTTTTCCTAATTCCTTGCAAAGCAAAGAACACCATTAAGATTTAATTGATAGTTTGAAAGTAGATGAAAGAGGAAGTATCTGCCCAAATTGTGCATATTGAGTTCGCATGTTTCGGGACAAAAGGAAAATACGAGCCAGCAAAAAAAAACAATACGTAATTAGTCGCAATAATCTCTTGGCGGGTCCTTCAGAATTGTCGCGGTCGAGTGGAGTTTATCTGAAATCATTGCACAAAAAACGATTGTATCTGACCCATACAGGGTAGGGACATGCATTTGATATGATATGGATTTTGTTTCTGCTAATGATTTGGATTGTGGATGATTGAATAATCTCAATGTTTGAAAAAAACTAAAAAATTATTAAAAATAAACCTAACTCTAATCTATCAAGGTAAGCCTTAAGGTTGTCAAATACAGCTGCGATAAAAGAAAGTAATTTATTCCAAATAGTTCCCTAATATTTCAACGAAAACAATTTGTCCAATCAGAAAAACGCCGATTCCAATTGAATTCCATTGCAGTCGAATGAAGCGAAAACGAACGAAATAAATGTGAAGGCTTATGTTTCATCCAGTTTAGATCCTGTCACAGATAAGCCACCGGAGTAGAATGCTAACCTATTTTATATACATATGTTAATGTTCTTGTTGTAGTGCGTGTTATTTAACGAACCTGTATAGGTTAAGATTCGTGAAAGAACGCGCCTTTTGTAATGTCAAGAGTGAATAGCTTCCATATCTTTATTGAAACGCAATATCATTTGTTTTATTTTTCAAATTAAAGTAACACTTTATTCTCTCTTACAGGACTGAAGAAAATGATGTGGGGTCTTTTCGTCGGACTGCAAGTGGTAAAAACCGTGCTGCTTGCTTTATTCCTGCCGAGCATACTTGGATCTCTTGGGAAAATGGTTGGAAAAGGTAAACCCATTACAAAGTATCTTAATATTTCTTTTTTCTCTTTTGTTTATGTAGAATTATGGAAATACGAATATGTCTGTGAAATATTCGCCTTTTCAAATTTATTCTATCTATTTAGATTGTGACTGTCTTGTATTGAATTGTACTTGTCTGGAGAAATATTTGAATATTTCAGAAGGTGACACAACTCTGTTGAAATTTCTCATGTAGACGAAATTGGGAAACGTTGTGTCCTTCTGATATCACTTTTCGTTGGCATATTGGCATATAAGACTGTGTCGTCATGTCAACTAACTTTTCGGTTAGACAATATGATTCCGAGTCCATTCGTGCATAAATTAATATGAATTGTTTAAAAGAGTTTTTTTTTTCCACTGGCATGTTGATGATAGCTCTGAGAAAATGGGGCTAAGCCCATTTTCTCGTTTAGCAAAGAAATGATACAGAACAGAATTGCAAAAGGAAAGAATTTAGTACTCCGTTCAGGGTGTGTCTTCGGTTATTTAGCGCTTAAACGTCAAACCCTGTGAAAGTATATTCTAACGAATTTTATTTGGACAACCGAATCATTTCATTTGCTTGCAATTCCAAGCATAAGACATTGAGTGCTAAGGCTAGAATTCAGACTCTAGCTTTTGGCGCGACCAAGCTTTTTTTGTTTTCCTCTGACTAGGCCACATTTTGGATATGGATAGCGGGAAAATTATAGATTTTTTCTGTGTTTTCGAAAAATTCACCTCGATCATATGCGCCACTGGTTTCAAATTTTTTATTTTTTTTTTTTGCTTATTAAGTCAGATTTAGACAGTAAAAACAATTGGAAAATAAAATAGGAAAAATATTCCGACTTTTTTTGCGTGAAAATTGTCGTCTTTGAAAATACCGGTGTCACTATTTGCTTGAAATTTACTGCCCGACGTCAAATAGACTGATTTACTTTGGTTTATTCCAAATATGCAATTTTCCAGACAAGGTTTTGTTCTACTGTTCCAAGAACGCGGCGAAGTGTCCCCCATCGCCTCATTTTTACGGCGTTTAAATTGTGGCTTCTTGTGGCTTCTTGTGCTGAGGCCAAAAAAAAATTCGCATAAACTCTTTTATCGCGTCGCCTACTACGCTGAACTTCTCGAGCTTTCGAATGGTAAAGGAGTGCGAAATGAACCTTCCACTCTTTTCTTTCAACAATCCGCTGCCATGAACCGTCTTGCATCAAGGCCTATTTCGGTAATCCGGGTTTACGCCAAGGATGGTAGCTGCGCTATCAATGTACGATGAGCCTCTCACTTTGAAGAGCTTCTGAGCCTACCATCTAACATCCCCACACAAGAAACTCTCGACGATATTCCTGATATAGGTCCACCCATACAACCCCCGATAGTGGAGGAAGTTGATCTCGCGTTGCGGTCACTAAAACGAAATTAAGGACGGGGCGCTGACGAGATCCCAGCTGAATTGCTAAAATTCGGTGGAACGGATCTAGTTAATGCCATACATCCTTTACTCCTACGAATATGGTAGGACGAGATGATACCAAACGAATGGCGCACCAGCATCATCTGTCCGATTCACAAGAAGGGAAATAAACAGCGGTGTGAGAGTTACAGGGGCATATCACTAGTTTGTACGTCATATATGATAAAATTTTAACAAAAATTCTGGAAAATAAAATAAAACTGTACGCAGAACGAATCATTGGCGAATATCAAAGCGGTTTCAGACTTGGCCGCTCCACAACTGACCAGCTCTTTTTGGTCAAACTGATACTGCAGAAGTGCTGGGAATACAGCGTAGACGTATACCAAATTTTTGTCGACTTCAAGCAGGCATACGACAGTATCGATCGTGGAGTACTGTACAACATCATGCTGCAATTTGGTATACCGGCAAAATTAGTGCGACTGACAAAGATGACGATGACCAACTCTGTCTCACAAATCAGGATCCATAATAGACTTACTGATCTATTTGAAACACGCACTGGTCTGAAAAAGAGCGATGGACTGGCACCGATGCTCTTCAACCTAGCACTGGAATACGCTATTCGCGCTATGAATATGGATAATAGCAAGACGCTACTCATCAAGTTGACACACTTAGCAGCGTACGCCAACGACAACAACATCATGTCCCGAAGATTGGCCGACGCAGAAAAACTTCTGCATACGCTCGATACCGCTGCAAAAGAAGTTGGACTACGTATCAACGAGGATAAAACTAAAATAATGATGCATTCGACGACAAGGACACCTGAGCATCAATGAGGCGTACTTCAACATCAAGTTCTTGAACGACTTCATATACTTGGATTGCAACTTCTCAAGGGACGCCAACGAAACTGACGAAATCAAGCGACGGATACAGTTAACTAATAAGGCTTCTTTCTCGGTTCTCCCCATAATGAAATCAAAGCATGTGCACAGAAACACGAAGCTCCGCGTGTACAAAACCCTTATGCAACCTGTGCTATGCTGTGGCTGCGAAGCATGGACCCTAACTCCAGCCTCCGGAAACATGCTAGACACATTAAACATAAGGTTCTGCGGTGAATTTTCGGGGCTGTTTACGATCGAGATGGATGGCGCAGCCGGTACAACGATGAGTTGTATGAACTGTACGATGAACTGGAAGTTTCGAAAATCATCAAACTACAACGACTCCAATTGGCAGGGTATGTCCAACAAATGGACGATGATCGCATGCAAAAAGAATAAACGATCGCTCTACCAACAGGTCGTTAGCCCCGATTCAACATAGGCATCAGCTGAAAAATCTAGTCAATCGAGTTTTATGCAACGGAATTCTCTATTTGCATAAACTAGACATGGAACATCGCTACCTTCTTGTATCTTCTGTCCCGATGTGAGGTCGATGACACTAGATCAAACAACATATTCTTACAGGACACATAAGTGTCCGTCAGAATATAGCGTTTGCAAGTGTCAACGACCCGCAGTGTGATAGACTAACACAGTTGTCGTTCTTAAAAAATTTCTGATGGAGAATTCGAATTGTTATATGACAAATATTTTAAGAAAAATATTTTAAGAAAAATATTTGACAATTAACAATCCGAATAAACCACCAAAAAAGTCATTGATTACACATCTTTAGGCCAGTAAATATTCGAAATCGATACAAATGATAGTCTCATACAGTCATTCAAAATGGTCTCACGATTTAGGGGAACCAATTTAGAACGGACTCATTCCTCGAGTCACGAATTCTATGGTCCCGACCGTGCAAATCATCATTCAATCAGCATTCCGAAATATTTCTAAGTGAAAAGTCCCTTACAGAACAACTTTTCTTTTGCAGAATTATCGGGGGCAATGTTGTTAGTGTAATGTCGTTCTGTTCTGGTACAAGGAAAGGCGGCTATAATTGTATAACGAACATTCTCTTTAAATTTAATTCAACTTTTTTCTCACAACAATTCTCCAGAAGTTCTCTTCTAAACACCATCTCAAATTCGCGGTAATATACAATCCTCCGCAATCAGATTTAGTTTCATTGCTCGAGGACTCATATTTCCTGAAATCATAGAACATGAAAATTGCGCACGTTTTCCGGAAAACAGCTACTCCAGTCGCCAATCTACATTTACACAAAAAAGAAACCGCATTATCCTTAAATCATTTTAAATGCCAAAAGCATGAAATAAGTTTTTCTCCCATGACCACACTTGCCATTAAATTTCTTCCGTCCCTACCCTCGGCTTCGTATTTCAAGTTCCGAGATAAATATCTGTGAAATTCGCCATCACACTTTCACGGCGAACATTTTCGGTCAAAAATAAAAATCATTTCCAAGGACTCTCGTTTAGGGTGTATATAGGAAGCTATACAACAAATTTTCCTGCTATTTAATGAAGTTATGGCTGTTTAAGTATGATTTCAATTTGCCGTTTTCGGTGTCGTACACGACGCGTTAGTTGTATCCATGGTTCCGTGGACATGTTTCACCGGTCCTACATCTAGTGGATAGTCAAGTGCTTGATTAAGAGTGATGATGGAAAGAGCTTGAACAATTGATATTAAATATTAAGGAAACATTATAAAGTTGAAGTTAACGTCGCAAAGTTTGAGGGAACTTGGAAAGGATGGCATTTAAAATGGGCTGATGGGAAAATCTTATGCCGAGTTTACGTGGATGGGAAGGGTGCGGTCGAAGAATTCACTTTAGCCTATTAATTTAAAAAAATTCGTAGATTAGAATTTATTGTTGAGAAAAGGAAAGTTCGCTATTAATGTTTTAACAGCATCGGGCAATATTATGAAAGTGATTGATGTTATTGTATTTGAATATTACTTGGTAATACCTATATCTTTAACCAATTATCGGCGTTGTGTTCTTTTGGTTTGGCGATTTTTCTTTTTAAACATTAGGTTTTATGGGTAGATAATAGAGATAGGATATACTATAGGATATAGTAACCACAAGCACTGATGCCGAATGGACAGTCTATGGTGCTAAAGACCCATTAAACCCATTAAATTTTATACTAGGAAATCTCAAGTACACTAAAAGCTCGCAAATTTTAACATTCGGCAAATTGAACTGCTTGGTAAACTGAACCGAGAGAAGAATGCCCACGCGCTCTGAACTTTGAACAAGAAGTTCAAATTTCCAAGCGATTTCCGAAATTTTACCTTTTTATTTTCAATTTGTGATGCCCGATCAGGCGCTCGTTTCTTTTTGAAAATAAATTAGAATTATGTAGAACATCATAATTCTGTGCTGGAAATATGTACGTATGTATACAAAAGTGATATAATAAACTCGGATAATATTAAACAAAATAAGGTTCTATGATGTACTTTTGTGAGAAAAATTGACGCTCGAAAAATTGAAATTTTTGGAAATTTGAACAGGCGAAAACTTTTTGTGAAAAAAATTTCCGAGCTTGTACTGTATTTGTGGAAGGTGTCTAGGCCAAGACTCAGATTCCTATGTTATCAAAATGACAATTTTGCAACATTACTGTTTTGCGAAAAATAGGAGAATCCTCTGTATTGCATTTAGAAAGAATTTTCAAAATTCCTTGAGTGCGGTTTTACTGCATTTCCGCTTTAGCCGGTCCATTTCTGATTTAGGTGGTAAAAACGTAGAAACCACACACGGGGGATTTGTAGCTTCCAAAGCGGAAATTGCTTAAATCTGATGAAAATTCCCTCTAAATGTGAAAGAGAGAATCCTCTTATTATTCGCAAACAGGAATGTTCCTCAATTTATTTCAATGGGGAAGGAGTTGGCACCAATGGGAACGAAGCAGGACATTCCTCTTTGTTTCAACCAGGCTAAGTACGCATACAGCATGCTGCCCAAAATCTGGTAGAGCAGTTAACTCAGCAGAAAGACCAATCTGGGTCTGTTTCGCCCCCTGGTACTGTCTTTGCTTTTGTATGGGAGCAGTACATGGAAAGTTTCCGTAAGTGTGACCAGAAAGCTGGAAGTTTTCGTCCACTCATGTCTTCGTCGAATTCTTATAATTCTCTGACCCAAAACAATATCGAATGAAGAGCTAAGTCGGCGTACGGGTCAGACGCCAAACAATTACTCGATAAGCTTTTGACCCGTATGCCGACTTAGCTCTTCATTCAATATTGTTTCGGCTGACAGCGAAAATTGCAGTGGATGGGTTAGACATTAGAGAAAGATGATAACTGTATTCCTTTACATGCCAATAAATGGAACTCCATTTCAAACCAACCAGACCAGGAGGGGCGTCCTAAAGTTACATGGCATTGATCTGTGAAAAAGAAGGGTAAGGCGCTGGGTGGGTAAGTCGTTCAGGGAGTTGCGCCCCAGGAAAGAGTGCAATGGCGAGCAGGAATGGTTGACGCGCTTGCCTCACTTGGTATTTAGGATGATAAGTTGTAGTCAAAATACGCTCAAACAGGGCTTGCATTCTTAGTGTCTCCCAAAGTTTTGTTATACCCTAGACTTTTATTGTAGTATAGGGTATATTGTTTTTGTCACGACGGAAATATGTAACACCTTAAAGGAGGCTCCGGAGGTATAGCAATGTATTTATATAAATGATCAGGATCACCTCCTGATTCGATTAAGCCATGTCTGTCTGTCTGTCTGTCTGTCTGTCTGCCTGTCTGTCTGTCTGTCTGTCCGTCTGTCTGTCTGTCCGTCTGTCTGACCGTTCGCATGATAACTTTCGATAGAATGAAGCTAGAGACTTGAAGTTTTGATCAAATGTTGGAAGTATAATCTACTTGGTTGGTATTGAAAATTGGCATAATCAGGCCAAGACAACGCCTACCTCCCCTATATATGTAAAATAATTAAATGTATCTATAACTCCCGATTAAATAAACATGGAAAACTCTAGCTTTGGTGGATTGCTCGTGAGGATAATCTTCTACTCCCCTGGAAAAATAAAATCGATCAGTTGAAAACTAACGGTAATTTTCTTACAAAGAGCCCCGTACTACCCTACTTTTCGGGTTTTTTGTCTATAACTCTTGAACTAATTGACGTAGACACCTGATTTTCGGCATGTATCCCTGGGGTAAGAAGATGCTTAAGTTCAAGAAAGTTGGGCATAATCGGATCAAAGGAACGCCTACCTCCCCTACAAATTTCAAAAAATTAAATATTCTTTTAATTACGATAACTTTCGACAAAATGACACTAGCGGGTTGAAAATTTGACAAAATATTGTTAGTAGGATCTACTTTGTTGGCATTGAAAATGGGTAAGATCCGACCCAAGCAACTCCAAGTACTGATGACCAACGATAACCAACACCTTAGGCAAT
This sequence comes from Chloromyia formosa, assembly GCA_964017055.1. Lineage (NCBI taxonomy): Eukaryota > Metazoa > Arthropoda > Insecta > Diptera > Stratiomyidae > Chloromyia > Chloromyia formosa. The sequence goes on along the minus strand of OZ024813.1, from coordinate 27,770,103 downwards.
AATATGTTCTAAGTTTCGTTATAATCACGTAATATGAATTGGCATGTAAAATATAAGCGAGTAAGACATTTTAATTATGTTTTTTTTTATGCATCTGAATGGTATCAAGAAGAGCAAGGAGCCGATATTTATATACCCAAATAAGCGCTTGCTACAAATCCCTCGGATTGCGGGCGTAGCCCTATATATTCCGGTTTCATTTAGTTTAATGATAGTTGTGGTAGCGATGCTTCGAATACTGCAGTTCTTCTTGCATCGAGGGGCTTTGGCAGCTCTTGGCCATTAAAAAACGGGTCGTTCCGGTACGAAGAACCTGTTGCCGCAGAAAACGTTTAATAGTAGTTCAATTATGGTTGTAGTTGGTTGCGGTTGGTCCCGCGCAGTGGTCACGAACTGTTCGGTCGTGGTGGTGCTCGATCATGTGTGAACTTAAGGTTGCCATAGTGACCGGGACGAGCGGGCAGAATAATCTGGTGAGGAAAAACGGCCCCTCAATGAGCTAAATAGCAAACCTCCTCATACAAGCTTCAGCTCAGTTCTGAATACGTGGACTTACAAATTATTGAAAATCATATGCCTTAGATGAGACAAGTATACAACAAAGAAAAAAATGATCGGCTGGAAAAAAAAGGAAAACCAAATTAGCTGGTTCAGGTACCTTGTCTTAGACAAGCTAGCCTTCTTAAATCTTCAGTAGTAATGAGGTTCTGCTTAGGCATACTTTTGAAGCAGCGGATTTCGCAGTGCAATTTCTTTACGTCGATATGAGGACTACTTTAAATAGTTTTTTCTTTATTTGAGCTACGCCTTAGGTTTTAAACAAAAGCCCAGCACAACCTTATGCTGAAATGTCATTGCCGGCAGCAGCAAAGGCACTAGCAGGGGTATCGCCTGAGTCTTGGCTAATTAGAATGCACGCATTCGCCTTGAGAGAATTACATTCGAGCAGCAGGTGCCGGAGCAGCATCGGCAGCGCTGATTTTTTAGCCAAATTTCTAAAATGCTGCTTTAGTGGCGGGATCTACCGGCATGCTGGGGATACTTTTGAAATGTCAGAAAGAAAAAACGAAATTTTATGCATTAAGGTGTGGAATAAAAACTTGGTTTTGTGGTTCAAAATTAGTAAGTACTTTCGACATTCACAACTTTTTTTTTTGTTCAAAAAAAAAGAAGAAAATTGAAACTAACATATTGGCGGAAGAGAATATTGCATTTCATGCTGCCATAGTCGCTGCTTTCACAGACAAGACACAGCCGATGCCGCTGCTGCCGATGCAATTGCTGCTGCCGGCAATGAAATTCCCGCATTAGAATTACTGCTACCATAGTCGATCATAGCAAAATAGAAACTTTTTCGGACTCTTTAGTCAAGATGAAAACCACACAAGTCTTTCGGTAGCAACAAACGAAGTGACATTTGGTAAGTCAGCTAATACCAGTTTCGTCTTACTATTTACCCACTTAAATGAATTCTAAACGAAAAAAAATATAAATTATTAATTAGATGTTCATTAAATGAGGTCATTACCAAGACAACTTGTCTCTTTAGCATTTCTGTTGAGACCGAGTCCAGTTGAAGATCCTGTGGGTTTAATTCCGTAAGATGTTTCTTTTTCCATTAATTTTGGATTACACTACATGCTAAGATGTTTGTGTTTCAAGATAGATCCACTTATGTATGTATGTTTTATTTCGAAGTGAAGAAATTCATAAGAAGCTTATCTGAGGAAAGTATTATTATTTTTTGTTTCATCAGATACAAGGATTGACTGTATTATTTTTTGTTTCATCAGATACAAGGATTGACTGTATGCGAGTACGATTTATTCTTTGAATAAGTACTCAGTTTAATTTTATACGGTATACTGCTTTGACATTATCATCATGATTCACATCATTATTTTAAGAATGTGGATCGACTGGAAATTCACGTAAAAGTTCAATGTATTGCTACTTATTAGATCGGATTTCATTTTCATTCATCAATATTCACGGCAAGACTACAGCAAGTTCTCTTTACTTCTTTCAGGAATCTCAACTGTGTCGGGATATAATCATCCGAGTGAGACAGTGAGCGATTTGGATTTCAGAGATGAAACCTACAATCTCGACCAGGAGGGTTACAACTATCCGCAAGGAGGTTCGTTTCATATTTAGATTTAAATTTTATTAATTTAAGTATAAAAAAAAAATCGCTTCTTCTTTCATTTCAGAAGCCTCCAATACGAATTTCGTGACTCAAATGTATGAATCGGGTATGGCCTACAATAAAAACTCTAATCCGCTTTCACGTTTCGGAGTTGGTGACCAAAAGCTCACGCATGTAAATTCCATGTTGGCCAATTACGGACCGAAAAACACCAATACGGATATCATGTCATCGACGTCGACCAAAAATAATTTCGGTGATTTCCTCGACATACCGGCCTCATCTCTACTGCTCACCAACTATGATCCCTTCTATAGTCCTCTCTTGTCACGACTGGATGCGGTGTTTGAACAGTTGGGATTGCAGAAGGGCAACGAAGTGTGTCGAAAGAAGTTGGTCTGTTTCATGTATTTCAATCCGGCCAAATATGCACCGTACAGTAATTTGGTTTCAGCACAATTAAGCAGGTGAGTGGAGGGGGTGCTGCGACTTGCCTTGAGTTATTAGTCTGTAGGATTCGTATCTTTTCAATGGTTCTTGATTTTCACTAGGGATTATTCTACGCTCCAATGATTTCGTATCATGTACTTTTCTGAATTCACATTTTAGCATGCCTTCTACGTAATCTTCTATAGTCGTAACGTTAAAGCTCGATATACACGACGTGCATTTTGGTCGCAAGCATGTATCGACGTCAAAATCAATAGAACAGTGGAAATGAGGATATGTTCTATTAACTTTGACGTAGTTCGAAGCATGCCCGCGACGAAAACCAAAATGCTTGTGTATATCGAACTTAAGTTATATTTTCGCCCTGATTTATGAACATTTGCACTATGGCTGTAATTGAAGGCAACGAATCCGGTTAGCTTCAATTACGATTCATTGAATCTTTAATTAAGGACCATTATGCGGCCTGGGAACAGTGGCTTATAGCTTATAATTTTACCAGAGATGGGTCGAGACTAATGGATATTGTGGTCGGAGTATAGTTCACAAGGATTCATTAATAACAGAACTGTACAGAATTTTAGAATATTACAGCCACCAATGAAATGCGTTGGATGTTGCTGTACTATGTTGATTTACCATTTCTGACTTTTCATTTATTTTCCAGAGAACTAAACGAACTACGAAAACCCACCGTGGACAATCCCGACATCCTTCGATTCTTTCAGTATATGAAGGCAGCCAAGGACGGGCAAGATGGCATAGATTGCGATGTTACGTACAGCGACTGTACGAGTCTAAAAGATACTGAGAATCCAGTAATGCTAACAACATATAATGATATTAATAAATTAGTACAAGCACGAAAATTCCAGTAAATTTTCCAGTAGCAGTTGACAGTTTGATCGAGTTTATTTTTTAAGAACTATTTATTGTATTTATTTAAATTATTTAATTTATTAATTATTTATTAAAGTGTAGAAGACTGCTAAGTAGGGCCCCTAACTCAAAATAGATAAAAATTTGTGTGCAGTTCATAGCGATGTTTGTGTAAATATGATAGATGACGTGGTAGAAAGAATTTGTATTGAAATCGCACAATTTGTAAATACTAAACCGAAATGAATAGAACTTAGTTCAATTGAAATGCAATTTTATGGTAAAATGAATAGGAATAAAAATATTTATTAAAATATAGCCTTAATTTAAATTAATTGATGAAAATTAATTCATTTATCCATGAGAACTTCCTTCGCGGTTCTGCTCCAACGGTACTATTTTGCCATAACCGCTAGTGTGTGCCATCGTACCCTGTCATGGGAATTAGGGAATAACTCCCCAAACGATATGCCCAGCGCCTTACACTCTTTTACCATAGATTGACGCCATATGATTATAGGGCCCCCTCTTCGTCGGCATTGGTTGGAAATGTTCCATTTCATGGCAATGTAAAGCAATGCAGTTATCTTTCGTTATCAATATGTGACCTATCCACTGCTATTTTCACCTGCATATCAATTCGTCGATTTGCATCTGACCCGTGCGTCGAGTTAGCTCTTCATTTGATGTTGTTTGCCAAGCCAATGGACTCAATACTTTGGCTCTGGTTAAAGTTGGCCCAAGTAAAGAAGCACAACGAGCTCAAAGTACAAGTGACGTGTGTAAGTCGCAACCTGCCGCCATCCAAGGTCCGGTTCAGGAAGAGGCGTAACGCTGCTCATGTCCTTGATCTCGTAAGGAGTCTCGCGCATAGGCGACTGCATTTTTGAAAGAGATTCTTCCACTTGGAACGAAATGGCAACGATCGGTAGTGGAATCACTGGAGATTTCGAAAAAAGGAAGACTGCCGCCAGGAGCACGGCAAGTTCCTCTTACGCGGTTGCACTGAAAGAGTGGATAAATTTGGCAGCAGTCGATAAAGTTAATGTGGATGGAAGATTTTACTTGAGCACTTGGGGAAGGTTTAGGGAAGATGATGGAAGAGAGTCCGGGGCTGGCTGCTAAATGTAAAGACGGAGGATGTTATCAGGGGCTCATCAAGCTGATGTGTTTCGTTCATCAACGCTCGGTGAACCTGTTGAAACTAGCCTTAACCAAAATAGGTGAGCTATGGGAAAACGCCAATCACGAACTCGTAACAAAGGCCTTGATTCCACCACATCGAAGAGCTCGTGTGTGGATTCCATTCACCTTCGACCAAATGGGACCATATGGGGCAAATCTTGTTCATCATTAGGACGACTAACAAGGAACTTCCTGTATATGGCTGGAAGATTGTCAACTAAAAGGCTATCGCTGTGCGGTTCTAGTGATTAACACGGAATCGCTCGCCCTCCTAGCTAGAACGAATGGCGTAGTCTTCTACGGCTTACGGACAACAAAGATAAAGGTCAATAGAAAATATCTGAAGTAGGTTGGACTAAGGGACTCCCCACCCGATCCCATGGAAGTGGGATCTGCAAACGAAAGTATACTCCACTCCGTCGCCCCTCGATCACATCAAGATACGGTTGACGAGTGCGTACCCCTGAGTTTGGAATTGGCCAATCTGGAGGACGTATTTGAACCATAAATGCCCCACGACTTCTCCGAATACAATTTCAACAACGTCAAGGTGGTCGAGTCGGGGAAATTACAGCAGTGATTGTTGGTTTTGTACAAATTAATCTTTACCATTCCAAAGCCGAATCAGCTGGTCTTTTTCTTCGCTTGGCGAACAGTGGGGAGATATAGCATTGATACCTTGGGTTACTCACGATCTTGGGAGGGACCTGGGGTCTCCGGATTATACACTTTTTTACGTTAAAGACCAGGGCGAACCTTGGTCGTGTATTCTTGTAAGGAAAACGCTCAATGCTTTCCTAATGTCGACATTTAGCAACAAAAATTCTGGTGTGCCTGGAATTTAGGGATAGGCGATACTGGATTGTTTCAGCATACCTCCCACATGACTATACAAGCACCCTACCGCCGAATAACTTAAAAGATGCTAAAGCTTTCGCCAATACACAAAAAATGATCTTTTACATGGATGTGACTCCAATCTCAATTTGTAATAACCCCATAGTGCGTCAACTGTTCCAGGTGGACCATTTGACGTTTCATTGGTATAAACTGGTTTCGGCGAATGCAGTTGCCAGCATGCACCTCCTGCACATCCATGGCCACGAACGTCTTTGTGGACGGGATTCGAACCCGAAACGCCAGTAGCCAAACATGAGACTGATGCCTCACCACACTGCGCTACCGGTCGCCCTATTGCAAGAGAAGCTTTAACAAGACAACATTTTTCAGACTAAATTCAGATTGGATAACCTATAAAAAAAATCTTAATGCTTACAAAAAAGAAATAAGATTGGTTAAACGCAGTTCATGGCGGCTGTTTTGTGAGAACTGAGAAGGATAAAGATCTTATCTACAAATCCACTAATGCCAAGTTTCTTACTTAAGCAGAATGGATCTTGGATAACAACGAGTGAGGAAATTATTAAGCTTTTGCTAGATACGCATTCTCCTTATAGCTCGACTGATGCCATATCTACAAACGCCCCGATGTACTCAACAACTTCTGCGGTCTCCTCATCTGTTCTTACAGAGGAAGATATCTTATGGGCGATTTCCAGTTTTGAATCGTTTAAGCCCACTGGACCGGATGATATTATCCTGGCAGACTTACAACACGTTGGATTTAGTGAACACTTGGATTGAATTCATTTTTAAGACATGTTGGATTTGCAACACATTCCATGACCGTAGAGGAAGGTTAGCGTCATCTTTAATCCAAAATCAGGTAAATGAAAAGGTCCAACTGATCTTCGACCTATTAGCCTTTCATCGACCTTACTAAAGGTCCTAGAAAGGATGATTGGTATACACCTACAAGCCAACATTCTAGATCGTCTCTTATCCAATTCACAGCACGCCTATTGGAAAGGAAGGTCTGTAGATACTGTCTTACATGCTCTGGCAGGCCACATCCAAAATTCATTTGCCTGCAAACAATAGGTATACGATGGGGCCATTTTGGGTATAGAGGGGGGCATTCAAAAATTTTCATCCAGTGTCAATCACCGATCGCAAGTCTAATTATTGACGATTCACTCCGCAGATTCATTTACCTGATGCTAACATCTTGGGGTATACACGCTAGTCTGGGTGTGTCGGAAGAACGAACGCATGTAATTCGAAACACTCCTCAAAGCGGGGTTCTCTCTCCTTTTCTCTGGAATCTGGAGGAAAACAAACTGCCTTTGGGCTTGGAAGTGGTAGTGGTGGTGGAAGAGGAGCAAACTGCTATTCGGACCATCACTTGGTTTCGCGGTTGACAAACCCTTGAGCGATGCTACGGCCGGCGCCCGCACATACAGTCGCCTTTGCGGAAAAACTATCCCCTATGCTACACGACATCAACAATACAGGTGAAAAGGCTGATTTGACGATGAATGCAGGAGATCACTCTAAGCAAGTAACAAAGCTTAAAGACAATATATCCAACGTTCAACTAGAGCCAAATAAGAAAAATATGACGAGCTACGGCGCATATCGGAAAGAATACTCAGACGCAACAAACGGTAATACTTTGGCAAGCAGTTGTTAAACATAAATCAAACCCTAGTTAATAGAAACACCAGACAAGCGGTTAGACTACTAAATACAATTAAGAATGGCTATCAACCCAGGACTAGCTTCTGTAAGGACAATTATGCAAGCACCATCAGCCAGACCAACAGCATCGATAAACGATGGGCGTCCTATTGTGAAGCGCTTCTGAATCTAACAACTAACGTCCTATTACAAGAAGCACAAATCGATGGCGTTATTGTTGATCATGCCCCACTATACAACCTCTGAGAGTAGACGAAGTTGATCTCACCCTGCAGTCACTCAAACCAAATAAAGCGCCAGGTGCTGACGAGACTCTAACTGAGCTGCTCAAATCCAGTGGAACTGGTCTGTTAAATGCCATACACCAACTATGTACTTCTGCGAATCTGGCAGGGCGAGGTGACCCCAGACTATTGGCGCAGCAGCGTTATTTGTTCCATCAGCAAAAAAGGTGAGAAATTGCGGATTGAGAATTGCAGAGGCATTTCATTAGTCTGTACGTCCTACAAAATACTGAGGAAAAATCTGGAGAATTGGATAAAACCGCACGCCGAACGAATCATTGGCTTGTATCAAGCTGGTTTCAGACCAGTATTTTTACGGTTAAGCTATTCCTTAAAAAGTGCTAGGCATACAACGCTGACGTGTACAAAATCTTTTTCCAGTTTAAGCAAGGATATGACAGTATCGATCGTGTTGTACTATGCAACATCATGCTGCAATTTTGAATACCAGCAAAACTAGTACGATTAACAAAGATGACAAAGATGACGATGACCAACTATGTCTCACAGGTCAGAATCCAGAAGAGGTTGACTGATCCTTTTGAAACACGTACTGGTTGGATGCAGGGCGATGGGCCGGCACCGACGCTTTTCAACCAAGCACTTGAATGCTCCATTTCATTCAGTCCGACTCAATTGATAGCGAACGCAGACAACATCAACATAATGTCCCAAAAACTGACCGACGCAGAAGAAATTTTCCATACTCTTGACACCGTTGCAAGGAAAGTTGGACTACGCATCAATGAGTATAAAATAAAAAAAAAAGAAATGATCCAGAATCAGAACGCCAGCTCAATCAAACATCAACGTAGTGGATCTCACATATCTGGGTAGCAACCTGACAAATCAAACGATGAATGCAGCTAGCAAATAAGATTTACTGGTCGGTCCTACTTATAATAAAATTGAAGCATGTGCACAGAAATACGAAGCTCCGCTTATACAATACCATCATACAACTAGTGCTATGCTATGGCTGCGAAACCTGGACCCTAACCCAAACCTCTGAAAACATACTAAACACATTCGAGTGGAAAGTCCTTCGGCGAATTCTGGGAGCAGTTTTCAACCGAGATGGATGGCGTATGCGGTACAACCAGAAGTTTTCTGAGCACTACAATGAGCTGGAAGGCAGGGCATGTACAACGAGTGAATGTTGTTCACATGCCTAAAAAGTAATGAGCGAACGACGAGTCGACGGAGCGAGACTGCGAGGAAGACCGAGAGCTCGTTGGGAGAGCTCAGTTTTTGCTGACGCCGAGCAACTACTCGACTTCCAAAATTAGAAGACGCGATTACATAACCGAGATTATGAGGACAAAGACCCACGCGGCCAGATCCCGACGTCGGGCTGTTGCACCACGCTGATGATGATGAAATATGACGACAAATTCCAATATGCACCACCATTACAACAATTACATGAGCACAGCACGCGCCTAATGATTCTATGTTGAGATCCATCGAAATCCAGTTCACTCAATTCAAATGGAATATAAATAAACAAAAACTTTTACCGTCTCTAGTATCGGTATCTCCACTCGATTTCCAATAAATTCATATTCTGGTCGGGACAGATTTCAATTTTCCCTTCTCTTAGCAAAAAAAAACAAATCACGATGCCGGAAGCATTCTTGCCAGTTTTATATCGCCAGAGACATTCTCATTCACAAATCCGTCGTCAGAGTGGCATACTTTATAACGATCTACCAAATTACATTCCACGGAATTTTGCCTTCAGTTACTAATTCACCTCAGTATCCATTTATTTCACAACTCCAGTTTTTCTTTTTGGTTTAAAATCGGATAAACCTCGCATCAGGATGTTGTCTATGTTCTGCATCCTGGACCCACGCAAATTTTGTCATTTTCATCCGCTGGAAATCATTTAGATGTGAATGATGACACTGAATCCTTGACGACATCATCTTCATCGCATTAGCGCAAAAGCGGCTAGGATTCAGGATTACGGCAATCATCGTTTCAATGTCTTTTATCGATTTTCACAGAAACGCTACATAAAGCATTTCTGCGAAAATCGGTAAAAGATATACCCTCGCATGGATAATGGTTAAATTCAAAATAATGGTTCACGTGTATGAAGATTTTTAGATTCAGTTTTTTGGAAGGACGACAATTTGCCCCGAAACGTTTAGCTGGGCTATCAGCAGGAGCAGACGATGATGTTGTTGGTTAAAATTGCCAGAAATGTTAGCCTGTGGAGCGTTTGTGAATGTTGGACTAGAGGGAAAAGGATGCATTGGATGATTTACTTTATGTCGAATGAGGAGCTCAAGGATGTCAAGGCAGATATCATAGACGATTATTTGGATTTTTCAGAAATGATTCGTATGAATTCATATCAAACATATCAATGACACGCTAAGCTATTAACCAGAAATGCTTCATGCGCCCAATGTGGGTGTGGTTAGAGAAGATATACGGGATGTACCGTTCCTGACGGTAAATACCTAAGTGGTAGATAGTACTATTCATTTGAGGAAAATTAACATATGAGACATGGAAACTTTCTCTTCAACCAGAGTTACTTATAGCATTTTTTGTAAGTTGTGTCAAAAAATTTGACGTGTCGAGCAAAAATGTATATATAGATATAGATAACAAATGTATATATATATATATAGTTGAAAAATGTTTTGTTAATAATTTTTTTGCCAGGTTGGGCGAACGAAACTTTTTTTCTGATCAAACGATGGTCCACACACACTGCAAAATTGTCCTTCAAGGAAGCAAGTAATTAGAAGCAGAGACAGATTCTGACTATAATGTATATGAAGTGTACTTGACATAATATTATTAATCACAACATATTACCCAATAAACTCACCTACGACTCATCGATGGTGGCAAGCCACCGTGATTACTGCATAAACTTTTTTTTTGTTTCTTAGTTACCAAATCTTCGTCTCATAAACTCGTTCCATTACAGTCTGAACAACAATGGTTTAACCTCGAGCATAATATGTAACACCTCGCGCTATTCCAGAGCGACTGTCATGTCGTGCGTCATCAAACCAAGCCACTATTATGTCATACCCATGGCGCGTCCATCATGGACATTGCACTATGCTGCTCCACTCTACAAACCGACTTACGAGTACAAAACAGCATTGAAAGTGAAAGTTTCAGCTGCTGATCTTTTTCCAGAAATTATGTGGCGATCGCCACAACAGCCACGACACGACGAAGACGACAGCAAGAAAGACAACCAAAAACGCGAAAAGCCACCCGAGGAAATGCGTCATCGGCGCATTGGTGTAATTTTCTAGGGGCATTACACGATGGATCAATCACACGTTTGAGCGGATCCAAGACTTATTACTAATTAGCAACTTGCGGTTTGATTCACGTAGGTTAAACCTTCTCCTCGCCAATATTTTGGATTTTGTTGACATTACCACCGGCTTTGTTTTGCTTTTCTTTGAAGATCTTGCGAATTCGCTGGTTGCAATCGCTACGGCACTGGTGCGCGCTAGCCATAATCTGCACAGTGTGTCTTTTCTATGGTGTTTGATGACCTCGACAATTGCATCAGAGAAGTGTACTTACATAAATTCGAATTTGTTAAGTTCGCTCGGCACATGCACACATACGTTTTGGGAGATTCCAGTGATTCAGTTGTTTTACCCACAAGTCAAATCCGCCTCGTTGACGATGGCTTATTTCTTCGGCTGGCTCGAAGGAAGGAAGCGAATTTGCACAGTGATTTTAGGTGGTAAGGTATGAACCGAGAAGGGTAGTCTATAAATGGTTGGTACTCTGAGGATTAGTGGTTAGTTCCAGTTTAAGTTTTTGTGTTACGAACGTGTGTAGGCTGCTATTCATAAGTGTTGAGTGTGACAGTCGTATGGTATGTCCTTTTAATATTTTGGTGAATTGTTCGATTATATAAGATTCGCGTAATAATTTAAAGTGTTCGGTAATATGGAAAAGATTTCCTGACAGTGTTTTCAATTAATGTAGTTGATAGGCACAATTTGGAGAGAATTTCATTTGTCCGATGGCAACGTTTTATATTTGATTTGTTCAATTGGCTAAATCTGAATTTGGATCCCTGGAACATATTACTGTCAATATCTATTCATATTTCGAGGACTTCTTTTAGGGTGTATGAGTTAACGCCTTCGGAACTATTGCCACAAAATGAAAATTAATAATCGCCATGAAAATTTTGAGTGAGTTTGAGCGATTGCTCATTATGAACTATTATCCCAAAATTATACCAATTTTTGGGAGAAAAGTTAATAGTTCCAAATAAACCAGACCCTTTTACAACCTAAAATCGCCACCGATTTTAGTACTGCTTAAAGCTGAAATCTTGGCCAAGATTTTCAATAGTGGATATCAATGGGCTCATACATTACCGGCCATAATTTTTTTACCGCGCAGTTCAACTAATAGAAAATCGCTCGTGAAATTTTAGCATAGTCCTTAAAACGGATTTTTGACATCCACAGGATGGCACGCTTCAAAATATCTGAACCTCTTGAAGTCGATCCTTAGTTAAGTCGTGTGGCGTCTTCTTCCCGGCCGAAGGAGTAAGAATATATATAAGTTATTTGTCGATTAACTACCTATCTTGTTCCTAAGCTTCTGGAAGTCGAAGTAATTGTACAGGCGCAACTGCCTGCGAAGATAATTCCCTTTCTTCCCTGAACATCAAAACAAGGTAAGCAGGGTAAGAAGACTTGTGAAAATGAAGAGCTGTTGAAGGTCAGTGCCTGTCACAGAAAAGTGAAAACAACGATCGAGTATTTGGGATTGGATATTGGGAGTAAATTTCCGACACCGATAGCTCCAAAGAGTATCCATCTGAAGCATCTGTAGAAAAAATAACATCATCATCATCATCATCTTCGTGGTGCGACAGCCCAACGTCGGGCTTTGGCACATCGGCATTGCCTATTGAGCGTGCGTGAATGGGATGGATGAATGGCTGAGATAAGGATTCAAAACGAGAAAAAACTGGCTGCAGTCCGTAATGCCCGTTGGGGTTCATTTCCGTCCTAGGGTGACCGAAATCAACCCTAAGCGGCTCTGTTGCAATAGGATCCAAATCAACCAAAACGGCAAATGATTGGGCCCCAGGCTGGGCGCTATTTGATAACTTTTGAGGTTCAGTCCTAAGATTTGTGCCTCACGCACACAGAGCCTTGAAGAATCTACCAAATTTTAAAGTGTAACTTTTATAGTGACGACATCTCGATTGGTAGTGAACTGAAAAAAAAACACTAATTTGGCTTTACTTCCGCGTACCAGAGGCGGCGCTCGCGTCGCTTCAATATAATCTCATTCATCTGTACATATGTTTCACAATGCGAAAAGAATTTGACAGACTCTTAAGGGATTGGTGGTTAGCGAGCCGAACTTGTTAGCAATTGGTTACGAGCTCGTGAGCACTTTGAAGAACATGAAGTGAAATCTAGGAAATACGGGTGTAGTCTGAATTGGGGTGATGAAGCCTATGCACTGCAATGTTGTTGAAGGCGTTTTTAGCTCTGTTGAAATTAGCACATCCTTGGACAGAAGTGAAATCCAGGAAGTACGGGTATCATGTGAATGGGAGTGTTGTTGGAGGCGTTTTAAGCTTATTGCGCTGACATGAGCACATGCTTAAACATGGGGTGACATATACGATCGCACTCGGTGGCCGTGGTCGTTCGGTCACCGCTCAACGATATTGATCTAAGGCTTGGAGTTCTAATCTCGGCGCGACCGAAAACTGTCTGTGAGTACTAATAGAACTCTCACAGTGCTCCGAGCTTGTCAGTATAAAGACGGCGCGGATAAGAGGTGCATGCTAGCAACTGCATTTCCAAAAAGTAGATATGCTATTGAAACGTCAATAAGGCATAGAAATGCTAGATATGTTGACGCGCCCATGCCCCTGGAGGGGTCAAGGCAATTAGAGGGAGATATCGGTGGACCTATCGCTCGCACATCCTCCAAAATTGACAATACGCGAAATTTATTCGATACGCTCATTTCATCCATTAAGAATTTCTGGAATTTCACATAAAAACCAAATCAACACATTAAATTGAAATAATTACGATACAATAATTGCAGCTAAAGATCATTTTGCCGGTAGCACGGCTAACATGGCTAATCTTCACTTTAAAGAAAACAAACAATATACTGAAAGAAAATCACGGACTACGCGGCTCCAAGCCATAGCTTACGTGTCGATGTATGTACATGCATCGAACCACCGCATTCAAGATATACCATCCAGCGTCATGGTTCTTTCATCGATGTTAGCCTATGTGTGTCGTACTCGTACAAATCATCGTTTAACCATTTCAGTCGAGCCGAGTATATCTATCTCTCCATGTATCTTTAAACAGTTATAATATAACCTCATTGAGTCGTTGGATTCAAACTCGAATAATGACGGACTCTGCATCCATGGCAGTATTGGCGAGCGCTACTCTTCGGCTAGAGTCCACCTTTTTTTTGGGTGTGCGAGTAGTGGGATGTCGATTATTGCGACCCCCAAAAATCTTTGATCAGTTGGACAATTTCGACTCGTTCTGAAACGCCAACTGGTTTTGCCCGGCTTAGATCCAATACTGTCTATGACCAGAATTTGACTGAAGAACGCTACTCGGAATAGCTCAGATTTTCCCACAGTTTTCTTATTTCCAATTGTGGTCAAATGACTGTGACAGTCTGTTTATAATCGTAAGACAGCCGGCGAGTATCTTCGACTTATTCTCGTAGTGGTAGTTAGTTAAAGTGAAATTGAATTTTCCTGTGCATACATATACGTACAACGCTCCAGTGCTGTGCATTTTCTACAAGATGGTAAAGTGTATCTCGGCAATCTCGAGGAATGAATAGAAAACAAACTATATTTGAATATTTCATGTGAATATGTCCATTGCGAGTCATAACAAAGTGGCCATGCATGGAAGCGGATAATAATAGTTGGGCGGCGCCGGCGTGCAAGAAATTCTACGAAAAGTGAAAATTTCAACTTTCACAAATGTGCAGTGTTCGACGACGAAGAAGTGAATTTTCGAGGCTAAAGAGTTTTGAACTATGCAACTTTCGAAGGTTGGTACGATTGGCGGAGTACTCACTTTCAATTGTTATACCTCAGCTGCTTCAGATATTGCTATAGAATTCATGCTAGCCAAATGATTCTAAAGAACATTTTGAATCGAAACGCATTAATTTACTCGTATATTTATAATCCGCAATTAGCATTTTATTGGTCCAATTCTAATTTTAAAGGTTTAAACTTAAAGCTCTCAGGTGGTTTTGCATTTAATTGACCCCAATATCTAAAAATTCCTCTTAAGATTTTACATTTCTCAAAGTGTTCTCATTTTTCTCCGTCTATTTCCAGAAATGGCTTTTCGCAACAAAACATTTTTACTATTCGGCCTGCTGTGCCTGCTTGCCTTGAAATCGAGTGATGGCGATGGCATTCGATTGCCCGATCAAGAGGAACAGCACGAACAGCAACAGCAGCAGCAAAACTTTATCCCACCCGTTCAGGGTGGTGCTGCACAAAACATTGAAGGACGTCGTCAAGGAAAAGGACTATTGGACTTGGTCGGATTGGGAACCGGGCCCAATGTTGATCCGTATGTTGCTCAGACCAATGCCAATTGTTTGCAAGGGCAATTGTCCGAATGCTTCAAGACACAGGCTCTGGGAACTTTTGAGGATTTCTTCGTGCGTGACATTTATGAGTAAGTCTGGAAATTTTTTGACTTTCTAAATACAGTACATGTTGAAATAATTTCTAATTTTAGTTTAACCGAAAATGCTCGAGTCGTTCGGGTGCCACATGAACAGGTACGGTCACTGTACAGTGAGCCCTATGAATTTTCGTCAGAAGCACGATCAACCGATTCGGAATGGGATCAACTAGTCAAATATGGATTGAGGAAGATTGAGAGGTAAGAGTTTTGCTATATACTTGAAATTAACTAACCTTAAGACTCTGACGAGGACCAGGATCAGATTTCGTTTCTCCATGTTGCTTGTTCTTTATATCATAGGGTTAGAACACGCCTGTAGTGTCGTGCTTGTCTGCAAGGCTATTGACCTACTAGTGTGCTCATCAATTCGGTGGCGAACACTATGAGAGAAACAATCAAGGAAGCATGCCTGCTGAGCACTACTCGAACTGAAATCATCTGCTTTCACGAATTGCGCTGTTCTTCGTAATAAATTATCGGTCTCTAAAAAAAATCTACCAAAAAATTAAATTAACCATAACTAACACATGAAAACCACGTAGGGGATAAGTGACCATACGACCTTAAGTAAGAATCGATCGGAAATTGCGAAAACGTATATTATTTACAAGGCTATTTCTCACATGAAGTTAAACATTACATATTTTGATTCTTTCACGAATCATCCTTTGTCGAGTATTGCTTTTTTTGCAACGCCCTCTGGCGTTGAATGTGTTTTGCAGCCCCTGGCCGTTGCTGATAAACTGGTCGTTCCGTTGCGTGGAAACGCTTTGTCGAATGTCAAATATTTGTCATTTTTGGCGGATATCAAATATTCCGCTTCAGAATTTAGGAGACTATCTTTTGAAAAGTGCTAGTAGTCAAATGCCAGAAAATCAATGATAAGATCCAATATTTTTTGCGATGCTTGTAAAGTTATCTGTGGGCAACTGCAGAGGTATTTTTCTGAGTGAAAAGCCAATCTAAAGGTTCTCTCATACATAGTTTTGAAGTCAAATTCATTCAATGCACTGTCAAAACACTACTTGTTTCGCTCGATTCCATATCACACCCACCCAATTAACAAAGTAATGAGAATTATGCTCTTGTGGACTGAAAAAAGCTCTCATAACACTCTAGTAAGGCTCTCCGCCACTCTCATAACGGTAATTCTTGAAGAAACATTACTACCAATTTTCCTCTTATAAGACTCTTCTCGAGTCTTATAAGAGCCAGCATGGACAATGCTGCTCCTAGTCTGGATGGAGCAACGGTTAGCACGTTCGCCTTATATGCAGTGGGTCCCGGTTCGATTCCTACTGAATGCAGTAGTTTTCGATAAAAAAAAGGGGTTTTACGTTTTGGACTATGAGCCCATTCTGCTGTTAAATGAGTACCCATTTGGGGTTAATAACCTCTGCACAAAACAAGCCGTCACGATCTAGTAAATGACTAAATAAACTTTTGTTATTAGAGCTAAGCTTTCCTTATAAGTACAGCTAGAAAGAAAGAATATGATATACAAAAGAAAAAACGCGGTCTTTGTTTGGCAAGCACAGGTAAAAACAAGCTCATGAACGTCTGCGTTAGCTATCACTCTGAGTCATTTTCGATGAAAAATTAAAAAGCTTTGTACACAAAACTGTGTTAACTTCGAACCTGGTACAACTGTCCTCTGACACACACACACACACATCTCACATAAATGCGAACAAAACCGGTCCACTTGTACCAGGTTCTAGTTCGAGTTCGACAGTCTGTGGTGACACTAATAGGCATCTTGTCCGAAAAATTGCAAAGCCCCTTAAAAGTAATCAAGTTTTAGATTATGTGGAGAATGGGGAGAAAATATGATAATTATCATACGGTTCAATAGCTTGCTTAAAATTTTATAAAACAACATTTACGAACTTTAAAAACAATAATCACTTACATTTTGTAAATGTAATGGAGCTAATCACTCAGGAATTAAGTCTTCATATAAAACAAAAACTCTCATTGTGAGAGGGCGACTGTCCTTATAAAACTAAAACTCTAATTTTTTAAGAATGAAGTGGAATAGAATTTAAGTCGTTATGACTTAGTTTAGCTATCCACTACCACAAAAGTGAACATCATTAAGCCAACACTTTCTCTGTCCCTGGTTTCCGTTTACGATTTAGCACGGAATGCCAATTACCTCGCCTGTTGAAGCTGCTTACCCGATATAATGAAGGCAGTCTACAGTCTCCATATGAGAGCCAATAATTTGACGTTTGATTTGGCGTTGGCCGGTCTTCGGGGTGCTTAAAGTAACCAATATTTTGCATCGTTGGAATCCATTACTCGTGAAATTATCTGATTCGATCAGCGGTGATATCGGATGGCCAAAAATGGCTCGGATAACATTTTTTCACCATGTAATGGCCCATTGCGTGTCAATTTAAAACAGCTGTTCAAAGTTATTGTTGGCTGCAATACACAACACACCGATGATTCTTGTGCTGTCTCTTCGATGTGGATGACTTGAATATCGATTGATCCATCGAAGACCATTGGATGAAGATAATTTCGATTGACATTTGATGTATGACGACCATCATAGTCACTTACGGGTAGATTTCATTCTAGATTTTCTTTCCATCTCGTTTAATTATGTATTATCACATAATTTGCGAAAGAATATCACCTTCTTCTATTCCGTGAGGTTGAAAAAGAACAGTTTCTTTTCTTTCTAATGTATCTCCTTACTGATCCAGATTCGATCCTTTCGAAGAAATCAACAAAATCTTCATACCTCGGTTGGTATTCTAAGATTCTTCTCATGTTTCTCTTTATTTTATTATTTAAAAAAATATCTCTCAACAATAATTAAAAATTTCAGATTGAAGACAAAAAATTCATCAAATGTGACTTAAGGCAAATGTAAGAAAAAATCAAAGACAAGTTTTCTTAGTAAAATCTGAACACAAAGCTAAGGAAAATCTCAGGCTTATGATAGCTCAAATACTGCGAAAAGTCTCACACTTTTAAAACGAAGAGCGCTTTATAAAGTCAAAGTCGCTTTTGGCACATACTTAAGTTAAGAATTTTCGCAAGAAATGTACCTAAATTCGGACATTATCGACAAAACTCTTTATGATAAAATTTTAAAACTGTATTGCCTCTATTAGTCTATAGCGATTTAGTTGTATAGCCCTCGTATCCTCCAGATCTTGGAAAAACAAGAACCCATAGATTTCTTCCACCTCTTAGCCAAGGCCGAACAGTGACAGAGAAGGTGAGGAACACTTACCTTTTCATCCACGTTCACAAAACTCCTGCAGTAGTCAATGTGAGGAATACGGGGCCAGCCATACCAGGCGAGTGCTCGAATAAGACACTGCACTGTAATAACCCCTACAACCCTGCCAATGTGTTTCGTGTTTAGTGGCAGCGGCTAGAGTCAAGCTTCGGCCAAATCATCCTTGTCGTGATAACGTTTAGCCATCTTATGTCTGTCCTGTCAACCGCAGCTGCTTCAATTGCCAATTTACACGATGCGATTGGCATTTCGGTCACTTTAAATAATACCCATTGCTCCTTCACGAGCCACTTCATCCGCACTGCATTTGCCCACAAAGCCACTATGGTCCGGGATCCAACAGAGAATAATATTGAAAAAACTCATCTTCATGAGAACTCAGCGCTAGCTCTCAATAGTTTTCGAACTAATCGGGACGAATTCAAGCGGCCGGACTGTCCGTGCAAATATGAATGTCTCTCGCAGTCACGACATGACTCCCAAGCCAGGTCAGAGCTTCCAAAATCGCCTGTCGGACATTACATAATTCGGGAATTCAGAAGTCGATTCCTATTCTTTTTGAGTAAACACCAACCTCTACTTCGCTTTCGGTCTTAAAGCCATCTGTGTAAATGACCATGAATTCGGTGGTCAGGGGCGTATTGCCAAATATTATACAAAAAGCTTGTTTTGGAGAAGTATAGTCAGTCTCTAAGGGAGGATCCAAGTTACTCTGTAAAACTGAGTGTCCACCTCTCAGTGAACGTGCACTGACTAGTTTCACGAAGGCGAGAAACCGTGTTTGACGCGAGCTTTTTGCCGAAAATGTCCAACGAGAGCAAGGTGAACGCTACATCCAGCCAGGCTGACAGAATAATTCTAAAAGCACTCGTCCGTCACCAGCGCAGCAAGCCTTTGTACTCTCACCAGCAGATTATGATAAGCCGCTACTCTAAGTGCCATCCTCCGCTCCCTTATACCGTAAAGTAATATAGGCAGCTGTACATACCAATATATAACTTTTGGCTGCGGGCCCCAGTTATCACATATGGCCTTGCTGCATGACTAGAGTGCAACAGTAGTATTTGTTCACCCGATCTTGAATATTGGGCTTCCAACTAAGCTTCCTGTCTAAAGTGAGACCGAGGAATTTGGCTTGGTCGGTATGAAGACCAGTTTAAAGCCCTCCAGTGCTGGAGGTTCAATAGGAGATAGGAGGGATCATGTGTCTTCTTGTGAAAAGAACAAGCTCCGTTTTAACAGGGTTAATTATAACGCCGCAGAGATTTGCCTACTCAGTTAGAATGGGTGCATTTAGCAGCAATCCGCTAAGGACGTTAGGAAACTTACTTGTAACAACAATGGCAACGTCATCCGCAGATGCAAGTTTGCATCCAATCTTCTCCAGGTCCAGAAGTAAGACGTATATCAACATATATTTGTCAGCAAATATTTGTTTTAATACACAACAATTACCACAATTTTGTGAATACGCAACTCGTTAATAGAAAACACACACGAATGAGACATACAAGTACGATTCAATCGGAGGGTAGCCTTAAGTAGAAATTTTACCATTTCTAAGTTTTTCAGCGCCATAGCAGTTTTGTCTTCCCAGATATGTACTTCTTCTGTGTGTGGTAATACTTTTCATTCAAAAATATTGTGGGTGACTCACCAATGATAAAATAATAAAATATTGAAAAATGACGTTGATTTATGGCCAGCGTAGTAATATGTAGTTGAAAAGCGTCTTCGGTCTGTAAATTCGAACTTTAAAGGCAAAAATTTAATACAGACCCATAAATCATTATTTAACTCTAGTTTCAATTCTTGTACTAAAAATTCACTTTTCTTATTTTTTAGATTCGTGAAATCAACCGCCCTGGAAGTAAATATTCCCAGTGAAATACTCGGTGAAGGACGCTATTCGCCCCGCTTCATCGACGAAATCGATAGCGAAATTGACACAATCGAAGACAAAAAGGCACCACTCTTCAGTAAGTACAAATAATCCACAACATTGACATTATAAATCCGTCACTAGACCAGTTGCTAATGAGTCCACTTCTCCCTCAATACTTTCAGCACGCAAGAAGCTAAAGCGTCTCTTTATTCCACTACTGTTGGTCCTTAAGATTTTCAAATTGAAGCTGTTGTTGTTCTTGCCATTCATTTTGGGCTTGGCCGGACTGAAGAAAGTTCTTGGATTGGCTGCCATTGTTGTGCCAGGTAAGATATCGATTAAATGTCAAGAATGTAATAATTCGAATAATTATTAATTCTTCATAAGATGTTAAGCAGAACGAACATAGTGTCACGAACATTGGAAAATCCTGCAATCTTTTTGTAACTCGAAGACAAAAAGTCTATTTAAAAGGGAGATTTTCTTTGTAATTTCACTAAGCTTCAAAGTATTCGATTTCTTAGCAAGAATTCTGGTCCCGACAGCTTTAGTATTGATTTGGGGAAGGCGTTAAAATGTAAATGAAGTTATGTTGAAGCAGCCCATCATTTTGATTGTAAAATCAAAGAAAATCATTTGAAATTCTTCGAGTTATATACTTTAATGTTGTTTCAAGTTTCTCAATTACCAATCTTTTCACGCCACAAAGATTGCGCGGATTGAAAATTATTCAGCTTGGACTTGGAGTTGAATTTCTTCTAATTAAAATATCTAGAAGGTATTTTTCAAGTGTACGACGGAATCTGTGGCATTTTTCCAAGGGTAAATACCATCAAGGGTACTGTACCATGGAGTAAATGTGTATTAAAAACTTACCAACTCAAAGATCTACTGTGAGCATTTGACGGTAAGAGTAGGAATTAAAGCAGCCAACTCACCAATTGACTACAAAAAAAATGCCATTGCTGAGATATTTTCTGACAGTGTGAGGTCTGTCTGTAAGAATTCGCAATTTACTGCTTTGTATTCCTGGAAAAATGAAACTGTTCAACCAAGAGTGGTTTTGCATGAGTATTTATTCTGCAAGTAACTAACTCAATGTGTTAGTTGTTTTTCAAATAGCTGAGCTCTCTATATTCAGTAGAATTACCATTGCATCAGAATACTACAATCTGCCCTAGGTTAGGCTAGGTAAAGGTGCTACCATGATGCAACACAGCACACTTAGACCACTTCTGGGGACATTGTGATACCACCAATAACGTTTCACCACGCTAAAAGAAACCTAGGACCCGAACCAGCCTGTGCAGGCAATGTAACGATTAAGCTGTATCACGCTCATATTCTTGGGGTCCTCCAAGTCACAGAAAAACCACGAGCCGAGAAATTTCTTCCTCTTGATGGCCAATGCTGGACAGTGACATAGAAGGTGCAAAAGGCTCTGTTCCTCATCCGCATTCTCACAACTCTTGCAGTAGTCATTATGAAGAAGACGGAGCCTCCATACGAGCACACCGATCGGGTAGTGCTCTGTGATAGTCCCCACCACCCTGCCCATGTGCTTCCTATTCAGTGACAGCATCGAGGCAGAGCGAGTAGAATCGAATTTCTGCCAAATCATTCTCGTCGTTTGGCAAGTGCTGCTGTTGAGCCATCTAGTGTTAGCTCTACACTGCAACGGAATTAATTGCCAATTTGCGTGATTCTATTGGCATTTTAATAGCAATGTGAGCCCATCAACTAAACTAGTCGTCCCCCCATGAGCATGATCATCCGCCCTGCAGTTGCCCGCAACGCCGCTGTGACTCGGTATCCAGCAGAGGATTATGCTGAAGAAGTAATTCGTCTCTGTGAGGGCAAGCGAGACTTCTGAATAGTTTTTGATATAGTAGGAACAGAGCCAGACGAGCGAATCGCAGCCTGACTGCCCGTATATATAGTAATGTCTGTATAACTGCGAGGTTCCGACATGACTCCTTCACCAGGTCAGAGCTTCCGAGATGGCCAAAACCTCAGCCTACAGGACACTATAAAAATCGGGAACACGGTAGGATAAGTAAATTCCCAGTCCCTCCGAGTATATACCAGCCCCAACGTCGTCATCGGTCTTAGAGCCATTCGTGTAGATGACCAAGTAGTAGTAAAGGGTACGTTATCAGCCCATAGGCTCTTAGACGGAATCAGGCTGGTGTAGCTCCTGCCAAGAACATGTTTAGGACATGTGGAATCAGTTTCCAAAGGGAAATCCAGGTTGCCCAGTTGGCCTGTTTCGCAGAGGCACAGGGCCATTTTGCTAGCCAGATATGACAAGTGGAAGCAAATTTTGCTTTGTATCTAACCTAACTGACTGTGTTGTTCCAAAGGCCTTCGTTTCGGCAATCGCTGTTAGTTTTTGCACTTCACTCAAGAAGTTACAATAGGACACCACTCTTTGTGCCGTCCACTACACACATATGCTGTGCAGTAAAATTGGCAGCACAACCGCTGTATATAGCCAGTACACCACTTTTGGTTGCAGATCCTAGTTCTTGCCAATCGCCTTCTTGATTGAGTAGAGCGGAATTGTGGCCTTGTTCACCCGATCAAGGATGTTGGGATTCCACGTCAACTTCCGGTCAAAGGTTGACCCAGGAACTTAGCTCTATCTCGCCATCCAATGATGCAGGCTCAACAGGAAGTAGTGCGTTTCTTCTGGTGAAGAGCACAAGTTCAGTCATGGCCTGCCTATTCGGTGAGAATGCGTGGAGCATTCTGCAGCAACTCACTAAGAACTCCCGGGAATCTGCCAGAAATAGCAATGGCAACATCGTCTTCGTGCGCCTTTAAATTTAATCTAAACTCTTCGAGTCTCAGAAGCAGTCCATTAACCCCCAGGTTCCAAAGAAGAGGGGACAGTATCCCGCCTTGGGGGGTGCCCCTGCAGACATATCTACCGACGGATGATGTACCCATAGTAACTAGTACGTATATTCCTAGATGTTAACAGCAAACAAATGGGTTTGCAAAGCGAGTTTTTTATTACACCAATTGAATAAAACTAAATAAGGAGTTGGTGCTAAGGTCTATGGACCAAACACCAGGATTTCAATCGAAATGGGATCTCATCCCAGCCTCTTTCGAGGAAATATCCATGCCATTGAAGATTGTGCCAGCAAAGTTCTAGAAAAAAAAC
This sequence comes from Chloromyia formosa, assembly GCA_964017055.1. NCBI lineage: Eukaryota > Metazoa > Arthropoda > Insecta > Diptera > Stratiomyidae > Chloromyia > Chloromyia formosa. Next base: position 27,746,557 of record OZ024813.1, on the reverse strand, counting down.
TCTGTTGTGCTCATATCGTTATTTTTTCAGATAGCCAAGCGGCCATTACGGCGTTCTCTTCACATACGCTGTCTTCAAAGCTGGGGAAAGAGTGCTACGAACTTCTACAAATTCAAAAAACCGGATAATCCTGTGTTGCGTGCCAGGGCATCATGGCACCGAAGGAAACGAGATCTCGGACGAACTTGCCAGGCAGGGTTCGTCTTCCCTTTCTCTTGGGCCAGAGCCATAATGTGATCTGAGCATCACTTCGGCCAAAATAATTATTAGAGAATGGTCTGAGGAGTTAAGGCAGCTATACTGTCATGATATTCCGGGGCTGCGTCATTGGAAAGAGCTTATAAGGCCCTTCAAGTTCGATTATGCTGCTCGAATGAGTAGAGCCGATCTAAGGGTTCTTATGGGATACTTATCGGGCCATTACTGATTGTGAGTGAGATACCACCTAAATAAAATGGGCCTCTCTAGCGAAACTGAATGTCGCCTGTCGCGACTCGGCGTGAACCTACTAAATACCAAGAACTCGCCAATTGCCGAGCCCTTGCCAAATGCCGAGTAACTTACAACAGTTATATGAATTTTCCCGATCGAGTCATCGACTGGGAAAAATATTCATCAACTAGTATTAATCAACAATAAATTGGCGAATACTTAGGAAATACTTGTCCTACTCACACGCTGCGGCTGCTCGCGAAGCAAAAACCCAGTCGTGTGTTTCGACCCGGTGTAAGGTCTTCCAAATTAGGCCGCCACTGCAGCTGCTCGACAAACAAATGCCTAGTCATGTGCTTAGACCTGGTATAAGGTCTTCCAAATTTGGCCGGTTCTCGTCGAGTCGCGAGTGGTGTGGTAGCGGGTAGCAACATTATGCTTCGTTTACACGTGAACAGTGAGCGAAGCACTGCGCATTGGAAAATTGCATTGAAAAGCACCAACAAGCATTTGAGTCGCTCCCATCTCTTGTGGCAACGGCGCAAATGCACGTGAATTCTTGTTGGCCATGTGTTGTTGGTACTTTTCATTGCAATTTTTCAATGTTCAGTGCTTTTCTCACTGTTCACGTGTAAACGAAGTATTACATCTGGTACGAATCTTGAACACAATAAAATAACTTTTTAACGAAAAACTATAAAACAATTTTTTTTAGATTATTTTATTTTAAAAACAATATTAGCTCGTGGGCCGGATAAAAACGGGGTGGGCTGGATTTGGCCCGTGAGCTGGGGTTGGCTGACCCCTTCACTAGAATAAAGCAAAGTTGGTCCACCAATGGTTGGCTGTTATGATATTCATCAGAAAAAAACCGGATCTCTGTTGAAAGGAAGAAATAATATGAAATTAATAAAAAACAATATTCTCGTCCTTTCGTAGAAAAATTTCCGCTCCCACAATAATTTGTAGATAAAAAAAATGTTTTTTATGTATTTATTTTTTATGTATTTAATGTATATTTAACTCCTATCCTCTCCATTTTTCCACACAGGTTTGATTGCCTACTTCAAAATATGTCGACCACAAACTGGTGCCGGTGGTGGTTTCGGTGGCACTTTCGGAAGCAGTCTCGGAAGCAGTCTCGGCAATACTTTTGGCAGCACTTTCGGAAATTACTATAACAACAATAACAACAACAACGGATTCTCGCAATATTCACCGGAAGGACTCGGACCGGCCAGCTATCATAGTCATCATCATGAACATTACCCAAATCCGTCCTATGCCGACTACTATAGCAAGTCGGGTAGTGGGGAGAACAAGGTGCGATGGGGTGAAAATGTTCAGGACTTGGCCTATCAAGGATACGCCGAGTATAGAAATAAGAAGGAGAGCTAAGCAGGCTGTTCGCAATAATGTTGATTCTTATTTGTAGTATATTTATTGTATCTGTGTTTTTTTCTTTGATAATGTATTTGTTTCAAGTGAGTGTATAAGTTTAAGTATTGATTTATTATATTTATTACTTGAAAATATATTGTCCATTTGTACATATAATATAAAATGAGCTGGCAGTCTGTTCTATATTTAGAAGTTCACATTTTAACTGCGGTGGAAAATAAGTTGAAGTCTTCCTTTTTTCTTATCAAATGGTCTGTCATAATTAAAGATTCAACTATTTTTGTTAATTCCGGCCCATTTCGCTCAGGAGAGTATGAACAAATAATGGGCATTTGAATGTACGTTTGAGAATATTATGTGAAAAGTCGAAAAACACAAGACTGAAATGCTCATCGGCGATCATCCGTTCGCAGTTAAGGGTTTCAGTTTCAGTGTAAGTTTCAGCGAGGTTCGAGCTCCGTATACAGGGTCTCCGAAAAGTGGCGCATAAGCGCTCTGCCATGTGATTTCCCAAGCAATTTTCAGCGGAACATATAAGGGACCTTTTTTTTTAAATTTCCAAACTTTAGCTAATGCAGAGATTTACAGTTTTTTATGAAAACTGTCTACCTTACATCAGCGGCTTGCGGAAGGCTTTCGAGGCCTCAGTATTTGGAAGTCTTCGTCCCTGTGCTATAATTTCTACTCGCCACGTGGCATGAAAAATATGCAATGTCCATAAGTCACGATGGGCCAGTCCATATTTTTCTATTTATTTGCCATTTTTAGGGTTTTGTAGCAAAAATCGAACCTTACGATATCAGTCAAACGTCCGTCTGTCCATCTATCCGTCTTTCCATGAAATATCTCACAAACCGCTGAAGCTACATGTATGACATTTGGGGGAAATATGTGGAAGTTAAATCATTTTTTTGGAGAAATCACGGCGTAAATGCCCTCGCACTCGCATCGGGGTCCGGTTGTAATGGGACCCTCGGCCTATGGTTTTGTACCACCGTCAGATCACTACTCATCAGGTGCTACCTTCGATCTGTCAGTGGTTCATTACAATTGGCAAACTTTTGAGTCCTTCCCCAACAACACCATCTCATGAACACCCTGCTTTCGGCTTTCAACGTTATTTTGAATTATCGGTCTTGTTCCATTGTATGAACAGGGGTCGTGCTTCAATGAACTTGCAAAGAAAGAAAAATAAATACGAAAGGAAATAAATGAGCCATCGCTTTAAATACAATATTAATTAAAGAAATGTTCAACATTTTATAAAAGTAATTAAAAAAATAAATCTCAACGAGTTGATAATATGCGGGCTAATTTCACTTGTAATTTGCAGACTTGTATCTGAAATTTGATATATCTAGTCTGAAAGTGACTAATGGCTTTGTAAACAATGTGGGAATCTGTGCTCTTATTCTTGCAGTGACATTGTTTTCAGGAATTAATTAACTCTCAGCGCCTTGTTACAAACTCTGCTATTTTATCTAGTCAAAACTCATAACTGCTTTACCCTACCCGATGTGCAGCACTTTTCAAACTGTTTAGACTTTCTCCCAAATACATTAGAATTTGTCTCAAATGCATTAGACTTTTTCCAAATTCATAAAACTTTTTCCCAATTGATTTGATTTGAATTTTTTCTCAAATGCATTCGACATTTCCTCAAATGCTTTCGACCTATTCTGAAATGCTTTAGACTTTTTCCTTATTAACTGCATCCAATGGAGCCATGGGTCTGCTTCAAGAATAGAAAGTTATGCAGAGAAGTTTGCAACTTTTTCGTTTTCTCTGTGCAAGACATAAGTGTTTCAATTTTTCGTATATGCACGTTGCTTTTTTAATAAATTTCATGGTTTTTGGAGGAAAATTGTATTCAAATCATTTACATTTTCACCAAATTTTGAACATTAGACATTCAGTGTATGCGGACCTTCCTTCCTGTCTATATGAGATTGAGAAAAACAAACCCAACTAAAAAAACAACCCAACTACCTTAAGAAATCCTCAGTTTCACCAGGAGTTTATTTTTAAATTGTTGTGAAATTTGGATTTTGAAAAAACACCCCAATTCATTACAACCCATTTAACTCCGATCTTGATAAAATTTTGAAGACTGAACTTTTGGAAAAAAAGTACTTCACTCTCCACATGAAACTAGCAAAAATCACCCCATCCCCCTCTCACCCCTAGAAGAAAATTTCTCCTAAATTTGAGTAAAACTTCCGCTGAACCAGTACATTTTCATTCAGGGTGTGTGAAGGAGTTAACGTTAAAAATCTTGTTAAGATCAGGGTAAAACTGCAGATAAAACTGTGGATTTCTTTTAAGGTGTAGTAAGATGAAATGGCGGTAGTTTTCCAAATCTCATGAGAGCAGTGACTCTCCAGACCTGAAGATCTAATACCAGAATTTCATCAAAATCGGAGCTAAGTTGCTGCTAAAAGTCCAGATTTACTTTAAAGGAGATGGGAAGGAAGGAGGATAGAAGTAGTTTTCCTAACTTCTTATATTCAGTGGCCTTTCCGTTGCCCTTAATCTAAAGATTCAATCTTCAAAGATTCACAAGATCGGAATAAAACTGTACGAAAATTGTGGATTGCTTTTATGGCTTGGAAATCGGGATCTTGAGAGTTTTTCAAAATCCCATGTTGTAGACATCGACCTTCGCCTTGCTCTGAAGGTCCAGACATTGAAATTTCATCAGAATAGAAATAAATCTAAAATTTCGTACAAAATACAACGCGTGCATGTGAAAAATTGAAACTGTAATATCGCGTGCAGAGAGAGCGACAAAATTTCAAAGTTCTTTGCGTAACTTTTTATACTTGAATCTGACCAAGGCCGGTCTAAGTCTAGCTAAAGACGCAGGCAATGACATTTCTTCAAAATTGTGCCCACTAGGACAAGGGCGGTTGTGACAGTCACTTTTGTCCAAGAGGTTTCGCTTCATACTAATATCAACGCCGCTTGGAGAAAAGCAGTTATGAGAGTGCCTTTTTGTCCGGGCGGTTTGCTTGGTATTAAATATCGTCAGTAAGCATTGCCGGCCTTAAATATTTTAGCACCCTGTTCAGTTAATAGAAACTGTCTCGTCACATTTTACAATAGCTTAGTCCTTTAAAATACATATTAGATATACACAGGAAGGCTCGCCTCGAAGTCTCTACACCTGTTTACTGTCCTGAAGGCCAAGAGAAAATTGTTCACAAAATAACTTTCACTACATCGACAAGGAATGAACCTTGTCGATGTAGTACCTATCTTCTTCCTAGGCTTAAGAAAGTCAACGCCAACGTTACTCCCTTTTTTGCTTGACCATCTTAATAAAATAAGCAGGGCAAATACACTTTATGAAAACAGACTTGTTATAAGGAAGAGCTATTGAATGCCAGTGCCTACTACAGAAAGGTGGAAGCAATGATCGGGAATCCCAAATTGGGTATTGAAAGTAATCTCCCGACACCGGTAGTTCTACAGGGTATCCATGTTGTTGTTGTTGTAGCAACGCCTGCTTGTTACTGAAGAGGTTTGGCAGCCATTGGCCGCTGCAGATGCACTGGTTTCTCCGGTGCGTAGAGCCGGCTGTCGTGGGGTATCCATGCCGATACTGCGGCTGGCTACGTTGCAAAAGAAGACAAAATAGCATACTCAAAGTCTGTTGTGGGAAGGGAAAGTTTACACGGATGGGATAAGGATTAAAAAAAAAAAGAAAAAAAATTTCTGGTGTCTACAAGGCCTTGTGGTGAAGCGTAAATATTAGAATTGATACTAACAAGTTATAAAATGATCCCCAAAGTGGGGTCCAATAATTTACTGTTGCGGTTGATAACGGTCCCTGGGTGACCGCATCGTGCACTCAGGTCCTTAAGGACCCCGTCCATTTTTTAATCTTTTAACCCTTGTCTCATCCATGTATCTTTCCTTGCAGAATAGCATTTCCCTGGTGATATTTCACCTTGAACTCCTATGTTATGTTAGCAGGAGTGGGAGTGAACGTTTCCCCAAGCACCGCGAGGAGTCACCTGCATTGGTTGTAGGGCGAGAATTGGTTGGAATGGATTGGATCGCCGAGCTAGCGACTCATCGCGCGTCAAACCTGTCACTTACTAAGTAGGTTTTGGTGTCATGGACGGTGCGCATGACCATATTTTCAGCCTCAGATCTCACTAAGGCTTGTATTTGTTACCAACAGCACTAAAATAGGCGAATGTATCTAGATATAACCGATACAGATGACTGTTGCCAGACTGCCTGACAACCGAAAATATATTCTTTTTTTTTAGTTAAAATCATCTTGTTGAACTTAGTGCAGCTTTTCCAGTCGAAAGTCGTGACTACTCATTACATTGTGAATGAACAATCTTTTGTGTGGGCTCCGCGCTTAAGGGATCACAACCCTCAGTATCGCTTCGCTCGCTCTGTATCAAAGAGCGTCAACGCAAGCAACTGTTTAATTTGGATAATGTGACGTGCATAACTTTGAAATGCGGCTTCCAGGTGTTTTCGGAGTGTGAAGGCTGTACTAAATTAGCACTAAATACAACAAGGGAATTTGGACCGAAAACAATTAAAATTTTTCGGTTGCCTGTCGGCTTAAGATTTAAGATGGCAGACACTATCGCAACTTTTTAAAAAGAAAGTGCAATTATATTTTTTTAGCTGTACAAAATTAGCACCTAAATACAACAAGTAGTTTTTGACTAAATTTTTGTTGTCTTTTTCAGTTGTCACTACCGTAGCTTTTGAAAATCAAGTGTAATCCATTTTTTTCGTTTATACTAAATTACCACTAAATACATTAAGTTATTTTTGACTGAAAAAATGAAAAAATTTTGGTTGTCTGCCAGCTTAAGTCTTAAGCTGGCAGACACAACCGTAACATTTTAGAAATATACGTGATTATATTTTTTCGACTGTACGAAATTAGAACTAAATAGCCTTGAATTTAGTACCCTTTTTCCCATTATGTCTGCTACTTTTGCCAGTTTAAATGAGCTGGGTCCGTGACCCAAGCACGACTGGGCTGGCGTACGTTTTCGTAGTCTTCTTACTTACTATATTTTACAACTGGTGTACATTCCAGCCCGTACAGATGATGAAGGCTTTCTTACAGCGGGCCCCAGTACGAAAAGCATTTGGGAGTTTAATGCATTTGCAAGAAAGTCTAATGCTTTTGGCGTCCAGCGCATTTGAGAAAAAAACTAGTGCATTTGGGAAAAAGTCTAAACAGTTTGGGAAATACTACATTTGAAATGATACATCTTTAATATTTCGATTCATGTTACTTAAAGTCTTATCGACGAGTATCAAGTTGGCTTGGCATATACGAATCAGGAACATCCAAACAATGATAACAAAACAAACAATAGCAGGCAACGACAGGATCCCATCCCTTTAAAGTTAATGAATTTATTAATTATCATTAGTAACCTAGTAACACCATTTTTGGCGAGAGCGATGGAAATAACATACATACATAATCAGCACTCCGCTATGATGTTAGTAATTGTCATTTGAAACAATGGTCGAAGTTGAGAGATGGAAATTATGAAAGTTTTGAGCGAGAAAGTTACACTGTTGTTTTCATCGGTCTAGGATTCTCGTAATGTAACTTCAAGTGACATTTACGAGTATGTTATGTAATGTATTAGTTGCCGCATAATATTAAGCTATACATTGTGTCCTGTAGATCCTCCATAGAAATCTGGATTGTTGCTATCTTCAAAGGCTGCATCAGAATGGGCTATGTACCGCATGCTTGGCAAAAGGCCAGTGTTGTGTATATACCCAAAACTGGCAAAAGCAGTCATGACAACCCGAAAGACTATAGACCAATCAGTCTCACATCCTTCATGTTGAAAATGGACACATTAGAGAGTCACTCGTAATAATGTTACAACACAAGCAATAATGGATGCCCTCTACAACGAAGGGGTCAACGTAAGCATAAGAAAACTGGATTGCAGCATTGCTATCTAACCGACTTACATCGTCTGCATGGGGCAATGCCACGGCCACTAAAGCATCCAGAAGAGGAACGCCACAAGGAGGGGTGCTATCACCACATCTATGGATACTAGTAGCGAACACTCTACTAAGAACTTTCGAAGCGATAGGCATACGCGCGGTGGCTTACGCAGATGACGTTGTAATACTCGTATCTGGAAAGGACACTGGCGTTATATCAGACCTCACAACAATGGCTCTAAGTAAGCTATTAAAATGGGCAGGCAAAGTCGGGCTGAGTGCCAACCCGCAAAAGACTAAACTGGTTCTCTACACAAGAAGAATCAAAATTCAGAACTTCCACTTCCCAAGGATGGGCATCAACGAGTTAACTTTGATGATTCACGCAAACTACTTAGGGTTGATCCTAGACAGCAAGCTTACTTGGAATGGTAACATCGAAGAACGTGCCAAGAAAGCAACCATTGCTCTGTACACCTGCAAAAGTTTGCTTGATAAGATAAAGGGGCTCAATCCTCGAATTATGCACTGGATATACATATACAGCAGTTGTTAGGCCAATTCTATTATACGGAATTCTGGTCTGGTGGACAGCACTCAAAATCAGGTGCAAAAAGGAAGCACTTTAAGGAAGCTGGAACTCCGATGGATACCAGGTCACAGCGGCTGCCTTGGCAACGATATTGCTGATGGAATCGCCAAGGCTAAATCGAATCAGGAGGTGACCCTGATCATTTATATATATATGTACATTGCTATACCCCCGGAGCCTAATTTAAGGTGTTACATATTTTCGTCGTGACAAAAACAATATACCCTATACTATAAGTCTAGGGTATAATAAAAGGATAAAATGCAGCCTTGTCTCACTCCGTTATGAACCACGAAAGAATCTGATAGCATACCCTTGTGTAAAACGTCACAATGGGCTCCCTCATTGGAACATCCTTAATGATGGATACTATTTTATCTGCTATGCCTCTCCTACGTAAAGCCCTCCAGATATATTCGCGATCAACGCAGTCAAACGCCTTCTCAAAGTCAACGAACATGAGAGGTAATGGGGATCTACACTCTACGGATTGTTCCAAAATAATTTGGAGGATGTTGATGTGGTCGCTACACGAAAAGCGCTCGCGAAAGCCAATCTGTTCATCGTTCAATGTGTGGTCAAATATATTTTTGATCCAGTTCAAGATTATTTTTGCCATTAGTTTTGAGACTGCCGAAAGAAGACAAATTAGACGCTAGTTATTACAGTCCTTCAGGTCGCCTTTCTCCGGGATCTTAATAATGACGCCTTTCTTCTCTGCTTAGGGAGAGTTTGCGTTTCCCAACACTCTTGGATAAGGGGGAGAAGAATATCAGCAGTAGCAATGATATCCGCCTTAAATAGTTCCACAGGGATTCCATCTACCCCCGGTGCAAAATTATCCTTTAAGGAGCTAAATTAAGCATTCTCAAACTTAAAAAATTATTTTGTTGGTTACTTTTCTTTCCCAGGGGTGTGCTGACGAAATTTTTCCTGGGGAAACGAGGACTTAAGATGGACAAACGAACTACTTGATTTAAATTAAAAAGATATTACGTTAAGGGTTTATACTGTGGCGCCCAATGTGGGGTTAACATTTTTTTTTTTTAATTACAAAAATTGGAGGGGTGGGCAGACGAAAATGTGTGGGTGGGCAAACGTTAAACAAACGAAGTAGAGTAAAAAGTTCCCAAATTCGAAAAAAAAATCGTTGACTTTGTCAATTTGGAAAAATATATTTTGTTAATATGTTTTTTTGCAAGGTTGGGTAAATGAAAAACGTTTTCTGAGCAAACGTGGGCCTATGATGGGCGAACGAAAAAACGAACAGCACAATTTTAATTTAAAAAAAATTAATGTAACGGTGCCAACTTCACCGAACTACAAAATTGTTCTTTAATGTGCCAAATTAAGCATTCCCAACCTAAAAAGAAATTGCTTATAACTTCTTCTGCAAAGGTAGGCAAACAAAATTTTCCTTGAGCACATGAGGACTCACGATAGACACACGAACTATGCAATTTAAATCAAAAATTATCATCGTGAGAGTTTATAATGTAGTGCATAATGTGGAATCAACATTTTTATTTTTTTAATAAAGAAAATTGCAAGGTTGGTCAAACGAAAGGTGTTAGTTGGGTCAACGATAGCCCGTTGGGCAAACGAAACAGAGTACGAAATTCATAATTTTGAAGTAAAATTTTTATGTTTTTCCGGTTTATAAAAATGTGCTTATTTAATCACTTTTTTTGCAAGGGTGAACCAACGAAATTTGTTCCTGGGCAAATTAACTGCACAATTTAAATTCAAAAATGTAATGTGAGGGCGCCAACAACACAGACCTTGGATTCGACCTAAAAATAATAATAAATAAACGTTCCACCCCAATTCAGGGAATAAAACTCAACTTGAAGCTGCAAATTGAACAATTTACTTATGATCGAATCAAAATAAGGATAAAATTCCCAGACCTTCTCATTGTCACAAACAACTAGATCAAGGTCTGAAATGAAAACAGCCATACCACAAAAGCCTATTATTTTTACAGACTAAGGTCGAACTACTCGGCTTACCTTTCCAAACACCATACTCAACATTGGCATTCTTAACCACAAAAGAGGGAAACTCACGCGAAGAATGCGAAACTTTCGTCCACACTGGGAACCGGAATGATCCACTGCAATTTTCTAGTACACAACAGCACAGCATTCATCTATCGGATGAAAATGGTTAAACTTTTCTCAACTAATTCAATTACAACAGAGCCTCCTTACCCCGTTTGATAAATTACCTGGGAAAAACTAAGTCATATCCATACAGATAGCTTATATGGAGTGCTCGGATATGCAGCTACTCGGATGCACATAGCGAGATCCATGTTAGTAAGTGCAATTGCAGCGGGAGTCTCAATTATAATATTTGGTCTCGAGAATCAGGTTCCAGATTGTTTCATGTTCCTACTTTCCTAGATAAATATATACGAGTAGATACGTATAATGGTAATGTTGCTTTTCACCCAGGAGTAAGTGCTTCGAAACCGTCGTCGTCGTGTTGCATTCTTCGCAATTATCTACCTCTATATCCATAGATACATGGCTATCTTGTAATGCGGGAAACTGGTTCGAATCTTCTTTTTTCTCTCTTCCAGGTTCATGGAAAATTCATACATTATTGTCTTATCAAACATGTTCTCCATCATGACATTGTTCAATGTGTGCAATTTCAGGCTGTGCGAACTCCTAACCCAATTAGATTTGCCTGTATCTATGTATCTAGCGGAGGCGATACATATCACACGTCCAATTTGTCATTAGATCGGTGCATAACTGACAAAGCGGGTTCTTCTAAATTGAGCTCGTTAGGAGACGATATAAAACCTTGCGACATGATTTGCCACGCATTTGGTGCTCTTCTTTCTTGGACGTGTCTAAGGAAGGCTCATTCATACAGCTTGGCTTAAGATTGCTTGCTAAGCGGGTAATGTGAACCGAACAGGATATTGTGAAGTGCGGAATCAGTGTGGTTGCGTCGTCGGTTGTGTTGCATCCGAATCGAAGTAGCATTATTTGAAGAACATTTGCGAATTGGGGTCCTGTTTGATTCAAGTGTGGTGTGCAGAGAGGTCGATGATGAATCTTTTCCTGGTTTGCTGTTTGCTCGGCATTCAGACTGTGACAAATGCCAATCCTGCAGTGAATTCAGTGGATAGTGATAATACAGTAAGGATCTTTGTTGAATTGTCGAAATAATGAATGCTGGCTGGTGCAGTTTTGCAGGAATATTGGATTTTTGAAAGGAAAGAGGAATAATGTGACAAATATATTAGAAAACAGGAGATGAAATTATCCCAATTGATACTTGGAGGAACGTAGAAGAGTTTCAATCCTCGGGCTGTGAGATCCGTTTCAGCCCCTCAAATTTTCATTAAATCGAATGATTTTTTTTTCAATAAATTAAATGGTGCCCAACGTGGGTCTCTACTGTATGTATTCAATATTCGTGCAATGTGGAAGTGCAAATTATATTTTTCAGTGAAATTGGAATTTTCGTGACATTTGGTTTCATTCTGCAACTTAGTAACTTAGCTCGGCAACGCTCCGAGCGTTTTTTGTTACTCGAAACTCGGTCGTTTTAGGTTCAAGCCCCTCAGCGGGACAAATACTTTTTTATTATCAAATTCCCTTTATTTATTTGGGTGTATATATCTATTTCACCGGCCGACGCAACGTGATTCGTGGCTTGGCTAATAGTGGTTTTAGCGCTGTAGCGTATTGAGCGAAGCGAGCGTTCTACGGTGGTAAACGGAGGGTTGTAGCCCCTTAAACCGCGGTGTTAGCCTTGCGAGCGGAGGCTACGAAGGGAGAATGCGAAATCATCTCAATTTGAAACCAACTATTAGTCAAAGACGCGATCGGCTATGCGTCGCCCCTTATAAGCTGAAGATGTGAAAATGTGATCGGTTTGTGCACGGATATGAAGTTAATCCTCAATATAACCCAATGTCAAAAATCTCTTTCAATAAAAGGCTACATTTTGTAGTGTCAGAAAACAAGAACCAATTTCCATTCATCACATTCATGAATTGAAGGGATGACCGTGGAAAGTAAATCACCAAAAAGAGTGGGCTCTGCTTGCTAATACCTTCTACCGATTGTTTTTTTTTTCGGAAGAAGCGATAAGGCCTATTGATTTATTCGGTGACAGTTTACTCCTTGGTTCATGGCAAAGCAACGAACTTACCTTAGAATTTTCGGACACGAGCTCACAAGCTATAGGCCAACTATTTTCGAGCAAAGGAACCAGTTCCTCCTATGGACGAATTTTCCAATGCGCTAAATTTCTCCAGGCCACGAGTTTTCGAAGCCATATCACTTTTCAAACGCAGCAGTTTGTATACCATTCACGATTGTTAAATTATAAGGCACACTACAATATGCTTTCACAATAATAAATTCTCAAACGAATAATAGCCTCTTAATTGATACGACTTTTTTATTTATTTTTAGGTACACACCATAACACGCAATCAGCTGGAAGAGGCATTTCTGAGGAAGCTCAACACAAAATGTTCGGAACGCGACGCTCACTCGTGTATGATGCTTAAATTAACCGTCTACATGAATAGACTGTTGAAAAAGACGAGTTTTTCGATAAGTGACAGTCTAAGGGTGGTTGAAGCAAGGTATGAGTTGAATCGTCAAATTTTGTATAGGTCACTCTATCAGCTTAAGCAGCGGAGAGAAAGGTTTTTATACCCTTCACGGATGTGATAGGGTATATTAACTTTGTCATGAAGCAACGGACAGAAGGAAGCATCTCCGACCATATGAACTATATATATTCTTGGTCAGTACGATGAGACGAGTCGATTAAGCTTTGTCCGGCTGTCCATCTGTCTGTCTGTTTCTATGCAAACTAGTCTCTCATTTTTAAAGCTATCGAACTGAAATTTTGCACAAGGCCTTCTTTTTATTGCACGCTGTAAATATATCCACGAATGAAATCGGACCACTACGTCATATAGCTGCCATAGGAACGACCGGTACAAAAATTGTGAGAAAACTTTTTTATTTCTAAGTTAAGCAGTCGTTTTTCATTTAATGCTCGACTTAAACGCATCAATTGCGTTCGGTACCGATCTCCTGTGAGTGATAGTTTCATTCGGTTTAAGTAGCTCGTAGTATATCACACCGAGCTATGGTCCCACCAAATGCAAAGCATAACCTTGGCGCCTTGAATATTCGGTTTTGCCGTCGACGTTGAGGCATGTCCGGGCATTCCCCATGACTTTCTGCGCTTGGGATTATCGTAACGGGGCCATTTTTCGTAGCCGGTTACGATGCGATGTAAAAATCCCTTCAGATTCTGCCTTTGAAGCAGTTGTTCGCATGCAAATAGTCGCCGTTCAATCTCTCTCGGTTTTTACTCGTACGGAACCCAATTTCGTTGTTTCTGAATCATGCCCATGGCCTTGAGGCGTTTCGAGATGGCTTGCTGAGTCACTCCCAGTGATTCAGCTAATTCTTCTTGCGTTTGGCGCGAATCTTAATCGAGGAGTGCTTCCAATTTTTCGTCTTTGAACATTTTTTCTCTCCCACCACCATGCTTGTCCTCGATATTGAAATCACCACTTTTAAAACGTTGAAACCACTCACGACATATTCAGTCTCTCATAGTAACCTCACCTTAAGTATCTGAGGACATTCGATGAGCCTCAGCTGCAGTTTTTTTCAAATGGAAGCAGAAGATCCGCAAAAGACGAGAACTTGGCTCGAAAATAGACATTTTGAATCGCGAATCTTATTAACCCTAGTCGTACCGGCAATAGTTGATTCCTATTTCTACCGACACGGGTACACCTGTACCCAACCTCTGATTACCGTTAGAATGAAAAAGGAGGAGGAGGAAAAGGAGGAAATGATTGACTATTACAATGAAACGAAAGGAGACGTTGACATAATGGACCGGATGTTGCGTAATTACACCACTAAACGTAAAACAAATCGCTGGCCACTGGCTGTATTTTTCAATACGATAGACGTAATGGCTCTTGCTGCTTCAATCGTATTCCAAGCATTGCACTCTGATTCCACAAAAGATCACCGCCGAAAGCTTTTGAAAGTCCTTTCGCATGAATTAGCTATAACTAACATAACCCAACGATCGAAAATTCCACGGGTAATAAAATAATAATAATGAATGGGTACAGGTGTACCCGTGTCGGTAAAATTGGTATATCATCATTTTTTTTTATTTAAAGACAACCGATGCAAAAATTCAAAAACTAGTTGAAATAGTTCAAAACCGTCTAATAAAAGATGTCAGGAAGAACCAAGCTAATTGCTTTGGAAATCTTGGAGACATGACACTTTAAACTCTAAAAGGTACACCTGTACCCGTGTCGGTATGACTAGGGTTAAAAATGCGAACAACTTTTACTAATGCGGGGATGTCGATACGTTCACAGACGTCCAAACTCACTTTGTGACACTTTTGAACTACGTAATTTGACCAGCCCTCACCGATACAGACGTCTATCTGAAAACGACGGAAGCAAAGTTGTACATCTAAGAGAACACTCCATTTGGTCCTCCCATGCTGATTGACTTGATTAATGATTTCGGCGTTGAGTTCTCTAATCCTACGGTCAATATTATGGATTCTGTCTCTTTTGTCTGCCATTATTGCAGCTGAAGTCTTTAAATTAGGTCGAATTTCAGGAGTTCGCCCAGCTGGAATATATTTCCTTCTTTTCTTCTCTCTGCAGAAGAAAGAGTTAGAGCGGCTTCCCATTACGCAACGTTGATTAGACCAGTACCTATTATTGATATGTCTGAAGAGCTTGAGCAAGATGCAGTCAGGCGAGTAGGGGTGTCTTCGTTCAGGGGGCAGATGTCCGATAAGTCTAATTGCTTCGCTGTATCAATCCCTCGGAAGCGTTGTCGAGGTTTGAGTGCCAAAATTCACGATGGGAATTGAAATCACCAAGTATAAGGCGGTTTTACCCAGTTAAGAAGTTTGTAACCAAAGGATCAACTGGAGACTGGAGGAACATATATAATGAAAACATAAATATCTATGTTTCCTGACTGAACCGCAATCGTATCTCCTGAACAGTGTCGTTGGTGGTAGGAGATATCTCACGGTATTGCGCAGAGCGGTGGATAATAAGCGCAAGCTCTCTACCTGCATTCGTAGAAGAAGCTAGTCAAGATAGGAGCTCTAAGTCGCGCTAACATCAGATGGCTAAATGGAAGTACCTGCAACATTAGAAGACAGGTCTGGCCGAACTTCAATCCTAGCCGCTCCTCAGGTCTGCTGATGCTGGAGAGGAAGCATCTTAGGAAAGTCGTGGGGATCATTACGGGACATTGCCCGATGGGTGAGCATGCGAGGCGTCTGGGGCTTCCGTACAATGGTTATTGTAGAAGCTGTGAAGACGAGGAAGAGAAGGAGACTATACATCATTTCCTATGTACGAGTACCTGCCGTGCGCTGGCCGGTAGAAGAAAGGACACTTTGGGGTCCTTCTATTTCACAGACCTGGATGACCTGAAGGGCGTAAGTGCTGGGCATCTACATCGATTCATTGACATATCCGGTTGGTTCGACGACTAGAATCTCATGGTTTTGAGGTGGTGAGGTATTACAACGGACCCTTGTAGTCTATGTGTGCCGTGCTCATGTTCAGCAGCCTCTATAACCTAACCTAACCTACCTGCATTCGTTAATCTGTCTTCCCTTAATATGTTGTAACCACCATTTTAGCTCAGGGTCGAATTGGCACTAAGTTTTGTTTCCTGAATGGCTCCAATTATGATATGCTGTCTGTCCATGAGTTAGTTTTGCTTTCTTATTATGAAGCCCGTTACAATTGGAAATTATCTCAATCCAAGATATCAAAATATCCGATGAATGCTGGAAGTCGGCGGGAATTATTCCGTCCGCCTCAGCAAATTTATAAGCTACAAAGCTTGGAATAGCCCAGATACTTTTATCCTTAGATTTAATATTACTAGGGTCGAATGGGGTGCTGTTTGCAGTTGGCAGAAGCCCATTCAATTTATAAGGTAAGCTACCAGGGAAATCGAACAGATCCTCAATGATTTCCTTGCTAAAGGAGGTCTACGACCCGTCCTGCTAGTAGCTAGTAGCTAGTTTCGGATGGATTATCAGAGAGAATTTTACGAATTCTGGATGTTTCGCTTGAACCCTCGATACGTCCATAGAAAAGCCTCTATGAATTACGTTTAGCCTTTCTCAATTCTTTGTTATATATGAGCTAAAAGACTTTTTATAGGAAACCGGGGACCTGCAGAAGCCTTATATGTGCCGAGAAATACAATAAAGAATACCCAATTGCCCCAGCCCTTTGTGGGGCATAGCGCGTCAACTGTTCCATGTGGCCCAGTTGACGTTTCGTTGGCATAAACTAGTTTAGGAGAATGCAATTACCAAAAAGCACTTCCTTAGGCTCCTCCAGGCTATCGAATTTCATATATGTTGATTTGACTTTTATACCAACTCATCAGTATTCATTACATTACTAAATAGTTTATTGAAATTTAGTGGGTCCTTTCTCTTTTTTTTTCATTTACAATATTTGTATTTATTATTAGAGGCGTGTTTCTTTTGTACTGTGATAACCAACTTTTTCCTCATTTCTCAATTTTAGCAACGAGCGAAACAAAAAGGTGGACGAAGAAGACGAGATCGAAGATGAAATTCTCCTAAGTCGAGCCCTGCGTTCCGACGAAGAAGCCCTGGGCTACGTGATAGCCGAAAAACTCTGGCAATTTGTACGATCGCGAACGGTTCGCTATAAAATTCACGATTCCGCCGAAATCGTCCTGGCCACCGAGCCACGCGGCAATTTTAACATTCGTCTGTCGATAAGTCCGTTCCGTAGCTACGGTGTAGAAGGTCGCGGTAAGATGAAAAATATGGGACCTCTGATTGCAATCATTGCGACCAAAATGGGTATAGTGGGGGCGCTTTTCCTAAAAGGTCTGCTCCTCTTGGCCGGAAAGGCGTTGATTGTGTCCAAGATTGCACTTGTACTGGCCGTTCTGATTGGACTGAAGAAGTTGCTGGACAAGAAAAATGTCACATACGAAGTGGTCGCACACCCACATCACACGCATGAGTCGCATCCGGCGCACGATAGTTATAGCAACGGATGGGCACGAGCTCTGGACGGTTTTATAGATGGCATTGCCAGTGTACCTGCTAATATTGTTGATGCTCAAGATATGGCCTATGGCGGGCAGAAAAAGTCATGACATGCTTCCGTGGGTGGAAGCATGTCTTCAAATCTATTTTAAGTATTTATTAACGTCTTAGGTTTAATCATATTATATTCGACTCGTGAGTCGTGGAGCGGGCATTGTTTTGGGCTTATATTTAATTTATTTAATATTGTTCACATTATTAACACAAATGATTTATGTAAAAAAAACATATTTATTTATAAATTGTTTTAACATGTATTTTTGTATATTTTGTTTTATTGCTTTAATAATCTTATAAATAAATAAACAATAAATAAATAAATAAGTTATAACACCATAATTAATTTGTAGTTTGATGAGTTTGCGAGTGTATCTCACGTTTGACGATAGACGTGCACTGGATTCTGCGGGACAACGTACCTATACACTAATGGTCGTCGGGTGACACCTAAAAAAATGGTTTGTCAGTAAATTTTATCGATATTTCTAAAAAGAATATTGAGAATTGTGTCGAGAGAATGAGAGCGAAATGTTCATTGATGTTTTTTTAGTCAGCCATGCGCAGAACATCCACTATAGTAGTTTCGATTAGACGCCTGGTTAATGGTCATAGCATAAGATACATGAAACGTGGTAGGAATACGGAGCATAAAGTTTTAAGGTCCCTAGTAGTATCTCAAAATTATCACCACTCGCAATTTCTGCGTATGCAAAAATGAAATTGAATTGAAAACCTCTGGGAAATTTGGTTCACAAACAGAGTACTAAAGTAGACGTATTTATTGATTCATTTTTTTAGTATGGGGGGGGGGGGGGGGAAATGCTGTTTAGGGAAGACCGGTAGCTCAGTGAGTAGAAGCATCAGTCTCATACCTGACTACCCGCGTTTCGGGTTCGAGTCCCGTCCACGACGAGGTTCGTGGCTATGGTGCCTGGCGTAATAATAAGCCACAGCATGTCCCGACTTGCCGCAGGTGGGCGCCTAATTGGAGGAGCAAGAGATGCGTTCTGACAACTTCATTCTTTGAAACTAGTTACTGCCAACGAAATGCCGGGCCACATGGAATAGTTGACGCGCTATGCCCCACAAGGAGTTAGGGCAATTATTATTATTTTAAGAGACGGAGCTATCTTAGACACTGAGGCAGAGCGGCTGTGCGGTCGAGAAGCTGAAAAACTTGACCCCTTTTTTTATATTCTTCTCACAACTCCTAAATGGTACCTCGGATCAAAAACCTTTATAGGATGTAAATTAAAGAGTGCCAAATTCTGCTCAAAGTCAAAATATGGTTCAGTAGTACAATCAAAATTGACATATGTAGTAAAAAATCGTTAATTGTTGAGGCATTTGTACACTTTCCCTTTTCAAGTTCATAGATCTTTGAAACGGATGATCCAAACAAAAAAATTCACTAAATAAAACTCGATTTTTTTTTTTGATTTCCAATCTAACGTAGCTAATCCTTTTTAAATCGTTCCGTTTTTAGTGTATTTGTTATCGAAAATGCATAAAAGCTTGTTTAGCGATTTGGGCCTTAATACACGGTTGAAAATTTCGGAGTTATTTTGATAAAATATACGTATAGGTCCATGCAGAATCACGCATAGATTTTATAAAAAGCCTATATAAAATGTTATTTAATATTTTATGCGTACAAAAACAATCCATTCTACGTATATGGTATTTCTACACCCAAAAGAATGAAATTAATACTTTTAATTTCATACAATAAACATACGTCCTCGAAAGCATACTATGATGGTGTGTTTTGTGTAGAGCTGTGATCAGCAACACGCTCAACCGAGTTATTTGAACCATATGGGTACTCATTTAATAGCTGAGTGGCTCATAGTCCGACACGTAAGCTGCTTTTTGTCGAAGACTACCGCATTAAGTAGGAATCGAACCGGGGCCCGGTGCGTGGAAGGTCAACGTGCTAACTACTACATTCTGTATCTATCAATATAATGGAAAAGAGAGAAAGACTTGATGTTGGTCCTTTTCTATAAAAAACTGTCTCTCTATTTTACACATGCAGGGAGTATTTCTTCGTTGTAAGATATAATAATACCCCCATTTAAGATACTCAATAGCGGTATGTCGATTGGAGCACTCATTTTTTGAGTTGAGCGCCTAATTAGCACCTAATTATGCGATATGTCACATTTCGATACACTCGATATATATTCATATAATATGAAGATAATAATTTCATAACGAATACGAATGCCACCTTTCTCTTATCTTGTAATCATTTATAAGTAATACCATCGAATAGAATAGACTCCACAAAGCTTTAATTGCCAACAGGTGTTATCATTTCCCTGATTCTCCTGTAGCCCGGAGGCAGCAAACAATTTTCTAATTCGGCAAATATCAATTTTTTTTCAAAGTAAATATGCAAGTGCAATAAACCAAACCAGCAAAAGAATCCAAAAATTTGGGTTCTGTATCTATAATCGCCCGGATAATAAGACCCACTAACAATTTAAAAAACCTTGCAATTATCATAAAAATTTGGATCACTGCAAACAGTTTTCTGAATTCGGAATTTTAACACATATTATCAGAATGGCATTTGATTAACAAATTAGGCTCGACGAATGCGTGTCTATGATTATTGTTACGTGAACAATTGAAATACTAAACTATTTACATATATTATGATTTTTGTTTTTCAAGTCGAAATCAAAACTTTTTCAA
Organism: Chloromyia formosa; assembly: GCA_964017055.1. Lineage (NCBI taxonomy): Eukaryota > Metazoa > Arthropoda > Insecta > Diptera > Stratiomyidae > Chloromyia > Chloromyia formosa. The sequence goes on along the minus strand of OZ024813.1, from coordinate 27,726,294 downwards.
TTACAATCTTTTCCAACGAAAGTTTGTATCTTTTATAATAAGAATTTATTCTGCGAAAGTCGGTTCGTGACATAGACTAGTTATTATTAGTTGGTGATGGATAAACCATGTGGTGAGGTGGTCTTTCTACGAGAAAATTCCTACCTTTAAAAAGACTCAACACAAAATTATTATTTTTAATTTAAAATTTTGGGCTTGGAATATTAATTATTATTATTAGTTGAGTACAATGATCCATACGGCCAAGGCGGGCTGTAGCGCCACGATTATGATGAATATTCATTATTGGGGATGATATTAAATATTTAAATTTTCAGCTTTGATTCTCAGAACAGATTTTATCTGTGGAGATTGAAGCCCGAATTACAGCGTACCCAGTTCAATGAGTTCAAAGATTCCAAATACGATATGTATTCAATACCCAATTCCTCTCATTACGGCGTCGATCTAGGGCAACAGAGTATAAGGCGTTGAGTAAGTCGTTTAGGGAGTTGCCCCCATTGCCCAAAACAGAATATGATGACGAGCAGGAGTGGTTGACGCGCTATGCAGCACTAGGGGTTAAGGGTAAGTAATAGTGTTTTGCAATAATGATAATCGAAGAGTTTGTTTAGATTTTTGCATTCAAAGTCAATTGTGAGTCTAATGTACGGTCATTGCTTGGAATACAAGGAAAGTATGTTTGATTCAGAAGCTCGACTAAGTAGTCGTCTGCCAATTAACTGATATTTCAGACAACTGTCAAGCAAGCCAATCAATACAACCACGACTTACTGAAGTCATTTTCAGCAGACAGAAAGGTAGCTAAAAAAAGACGTTCTACGGTTTACATCAATCCGTTTCGGGCTCCAGCTCCGTCAAATATATAAGTGATATATTCCATTAAATGACAATATATCACATCATCAGATTCCACTAGCAGAAAGAAAAGCAGCCCACCAAGGTGGAAATAGAAACAAATAGGCGAAGTGGAAGACGCTCACTAGCTCATATTACGCGGACTCACCTGTCCAATCTGTGTCATCTCTCTTCACTTTATACGCACCTCCGGCCAAAGCCATGGATTGTTGCTGTTGTACAACAGTGGCATTGGGATTTTCGATTGCATGCGACAAAGCACTCTCGGCCACCATTTGTCCAATACCAGGAGCAGCAACCTCATGCGGGTTCGCCATATGCAACGAATACAAATCTTCGTGGCTGGGAATGTGACCCACCTCAGCAGCTGCAGCAATCGGATGCGAGGGTAAGGCATATTCCATGTTGTAGGGCATCAAGTAGGGATGTTCGTGATGATGGTGGTCCATGTAGGGTGGAGGCATCATCCTGAGAAAATAAGGACACGTTAATAACGCACTTTGATCCTTGAAATCTCTTACTTTTCGCCAGCCTTCTCCATCAATTTTTTCACAATGATTCCTGCCGCTACCAGCAAAGCCAGCTTCGATACAAGCAGAGCCTTAACGGTCAACACGCCGACAGCTTTGACGGCTAGCATTGTCCAGCCAATGGCGTTTGCTGCCAGAAACATCGGAATCATGACTTGCAGCTGCTTCTTCTCCTTGTGCGAAATCTTTTTGCGACCGCGTCCTTTGAATGATACAAACATCAGAAGTAGTAGCAGTAATCCTTGATTTGTGATCGAAAGGACATTTACCTTCGGCAACACTCTTCAGCAAGGCCACTTCCAAATAGCGACTATCCCTCTCCGACTGCTGCACACTGAACACGATGGGTCCTAGAGGCACACGAATGGCATTTCCACTTAAGAACTCTACAAACTTGTTAGCACGTCCTTGAACCACATTCGATTTCACTGGCTGCATGCTAAACAGACCGAAATTGAGCGGCTCACGCTTCTCGAAGCGGCCTATAACGTTCATGGCAACGCTATTCACACAACTTGCATTGTTAGCACACTCCCAACTGAATCCGTTCAGAATAGAATCATCCGCGTCCGTTCGACTTAGCGTTCCCTGAGCCGCGATTAATGTTAGAACTAGTCTAAGAACTGTTCGAATAGCCGAAGACATGATCAAATCTGCAATCGATTAGATCGCACGCTGGGAACAATTAATGCAACTAACCGCCAAAGGAATGATTCTTCTAGTTTTATGGATTAGATGCCGATGCACATCAACCCCTCCAGAAGATGCATTTTTGCAATCTCGCACAAGAAGACCGTGTGGAAAACAAAATAAAAGTGTTGATGATGAACTGCAAAATGGTTCGAAATGGTACTACGTACTACGATTGGATTGACTTGACTAGACGGTCGGCTTGCAACACGATATTCGCGGTTTTAAGCCACCAGCATGCAATCCGTGTACGGAGAGATGCATTTGAAATTGGGCGTACGTTGTAATTAGACCTGAGCCTAACGATTTTTTTCGCAGCATCGTACACAATCATCGATAGCTTGAATGATATTCTTCTGATGCATTTGGCTCTTTAACATTCTCGGTGGTAGCTGAAGCATGGTTATGGCTGTTTTCACTCGTGGTTCGAGTCACTCTGAACATGCTGAGCGTTTCTGAGCTATTGACAGAAGCTGGCGCCTTGGATGAACGAGCAGTCATCTGTTACTGGACGGAGATTATAGATGCATTGCCGTGCAATGCTGTCAAGAATGTATTTTGCACGTCATAATATGTAAAGTAGCTAAAATGTAAATGCGGGCTCTAGGTGTTGTTGAGTTGAAAGGTGTAATTTATCGAATCGCTTGAAGCTCAGTGCTGAGATAATTGTGGCTACTTAGCGAAACTAATTGCTTATTGCAAGGGATGCATCAATAAATTCAGCCCGGGGAGAGAGTGTATGCAGTTTTCACTAGAATTGGATGCTTCATTGGCATCATACATCGTTGGCATGAGTTGACGAAGAAGAACGACATACCCTTGAGATTGATCTGTTTGATGATGATGCCCAATCAACGGGCACTTAGTTCACCAAATAAAAAAATAAAATTCGGGGGTTTTGTAATGCCTGGATGGTGCAAAGGTTAGCAAGCTTGCCTTCTGATCACTAGACCCTGTAATGAACCACCTGTAATGAACCATCATATTATGGTCTGGTTGTGCTGCCCCCACCGGCAGATCTATGGCAGCACCTGACGAGTAAGGATCTGTCGGTGGTACGAAACCAGAGGCCGAGGGTCCCGTTACGCCTGGATCCCGATGATAACGCGAGGGAATGGCACCGTCTGCAAACCATTCCATCCTTATCGCCTCATTTTTTATCATTCCCTATTTTACCTCCCTTGTTTGTGTTGTCTTCCCCAGGCCTATGCATTTTTTTAATACGTAAAGGATAGGGGAAACGAGCGGCGAAAACCCCGCCCACGTCTTCCGAACTGAGCTACAGCAAGCATAGGCCACTGCTTAGCTCGTTGAGGGGCCTTTTTCTTCGCCAGATGGGACGGCCCGACCTTCACGGTTGATTATGCTACCTTAGGCTCCGTCTCCACGGGCATCTTCGGATGCCCACCAAACCGTCCGTTACATATTTGGCGCCCAACGTGGGGCCCATTTTTGGTACAGAACAGGACTGAGAAGGACCTTCTTGGGTTCCTTTTTAGTCCTTCCACCGATTTATATCCCCACAAGCACATTAAGGCTACTTGCTCTAAGTCTTAAGACTTAGCTATCTTTACTTCACGTATTTTCCCTTCAAGTAGCTGTCCTTCCTATAGAGTAGTTTTTCCTTTTAGATTCAGTTTAACAAGGCAGTCCTGGCTTTCTGTTCGTCTTTTGTGGTTTAGCCACGTATTTAAGGCCTCCATAAATGCTTCGAATTGCCGGCATTTGGAGCTTCTTCGGTGACCGGACGAAGCGCGGAGGACCCTAGATACCTTTTTGTTTGCCAGGATTGTCCTTCTAAATAACTTAAAAAAAAATCTTTACACAGTATTGCATTTTTCTATTATTCATGTGCTCAGTGAATTACGGCAAGGAATGCAGTGTTGCGCCTCTGCTGGCCTCAGAATTCTTTGTAACCCGTTGATAATCTGAATGATTGGGAAGTGTAGTATTTTTTTTCCTAATTTTTCCCCTCTACAGTGGTTGTCGGCTGACTCCGGTGCCTAGCTCGCTTTTGTTTCTTTTTCTATTTCTAGCAACACACTTTGTCCTCAGCTTCTTCTTCTTCTTGGCAGGCTTCGAAGTAGAAGCTGCCCTGTAATGAACCACCTGTAATGAACCATATTATGGTCTGGTAGTGCTGCTCCCACCGGCAGATCGAAGCAGCACCTGATGAGTAGTGATCTGTTGGTGGTACGAAACCAGAGGCCGAGGGTCCCATTACACCCGGACCCAAATTCGACCGCTTGGGCGTCTGATCTGGCCGTCAACCATTCCATCCTTATCGACTATTTTTTTTCATTCCCTATTTTTACCTCCCCTGTTTGTGTTGTCTTCCCCAGGCCTATGAATTTTTGTTAATACGTAAAGGACAGGGACAACGAGCGGCGAAAACCCAGCCCACATCTCCCGTACTGAGCTACAGCAAGCATAGGCCGCTGCTTAGCTCGTTGAGGGGCCTTTTTCTTCGCCAGATGACACATGCCGACCTTCACTGTCATTATACCACCTAAGGCTCCGTCCCCACGGGCATCTTCGGATGACTACCAAACCGTCCGTTGCACCTTCATAAGCCCGAGCGGGCTGCAGCTTCACCCCAGACTTACATTTCTTAGGATATCTTGTGAAAAAAAAATTTCCTATTAAATTTCCTCTGAGATATGTTTCTTAAATATAATTCGTATATCGTACAAAAAAGATGAAATAAATTGCTACATACTGTAACGACTTATCGTTAATTATGCTCATTGCGCTACGGGTAATCTTGAAGTTTTCGGTACAATCAGTACCTTAATGTAGATAATACCAAAATCAGAATCGTTTGCAATAAGTGTGATAGTTATTTTCGTACTATGGATATCACGGTTTCTTAATTTCAGTTTTCTCTCTAGGTTATTATTATTATTAAAATGTTTTGTCCGAAATATTTGTTGTCCTTTATATAACACAAAGAAGTAGAGGTGCATTTACAGCTCACTTGGTCTTTAACCTAACTTTTCGAGGTCGGTCCTATGATGGTTAAATAAACTTTTCGACGTCGGTCCTATGAAGATTAATCGTTAGTACTTTTTTTTATTAATTATCGCTTGAACCACACACCTAGGACATGACTTATGAAAATCCTCACAAATCAATCCCAATCTTTTGCTGCCAGCGCGAATTAACGTCACTAGAGCATGCGGAGAAATCAATTGAATTTTCACAGCTGTCGATTGATTCAATTCACCGATTTTGAAAGTAATACGACGCAATGGACTTATAAGGCGAAGCGTTTCAACTTCATCGCCTCGAGCTTCTGGGTTGGACGGCGGAAGAAAAAAAACCGACCGACCGTATCTCATATGGCCAGCAACAGGTGTGTGCAAAAATGGGGAAGATTCAACTGCCGTTGTTTCGTTCGATTACCGGACTAGAGGAAAATTATTCAATGTATTTACACTTAACATGAAAATTTTCATAAACTTTCTTACTTTCGATTATATTTGAATACAAATAGCTCCGTACGATTTTTTGGCAGTTTGAAGCGCACTTGTTTTAAGTATAGTGTCAGTTTTGATGGGGCTGTTTTTTTTTTGTCGGGACAGTACGCTGATAAAGACTCCAATGAAAAACGTCGGGCGTTTCGGGCGTCAGCTTGCGGCCTCCTAGGTTTTCTTTTCAATAAGAAGTTTGCCATGCGTGCAGTGTAACTGCTCTATAACATTACTTGCCATTATAAGTGGCATAAGTCATTGTTGAATGAAATTTGCTTTTTTCTCAGCATGTCGATGGAGAATGGTGTGTTGCGTTGTGCGTATCGTCTCCATTACTATGTTCGCATGTTTTCATGAATACTCTAAAAAACGACAGCTAAAAGAACAACTCGAGCAATGGTGTGTTTTTTTTTTAAGTGTACAAAATTATGTTAAAGAAGAAGTCGAAGCATTTCTTGTGGGTCTCCTTCGTGCTCCATTAATCAGGTTCAAGCACCATTTTGCTCTGGGAAGTTCAATGTCGGGTCCGGTGAGGTGAGGTTAGCCGGTCGGTCTGACGGTCAGCCGTCGGTTGGTTGGTTGATCGCCACCAGGCAATTGTTAGTATAGCTCCGCGTAGACGGGGCTCTAATAGAAAAAACTGCAATTTGGGTAAAATATGACATAGAAATTAACTCAGCATTCAATTGGTAGATAATAACATTAGTAATTTTCAGTGGTCCAATTTTATGCTGGCATATAAATTGACTGGCATTGTTTCACAAGTCAACATTGCGTGGTCATCGTTGTTTCGATCATATCGTACGATAACGTCTCTTCCTCGATATACGCCAAAAAGGAAATACCAAAGGAATCATGTTCACCGTGAAAGGATACGAATTTGTTGTAATTTTGCTCGTGGTGTTGGCATACAGTGGTAAAGCGGAAAGTGGTTGTAGTGATGCTGATGGACTATCATGTCAAGATGGTCGGTTCATGCAATTTGTGTCGCGTAGTGTTCATAATTTGAATACCAGGAATACACCGTGGCAAATCATTCCCGGATTGGAAGTAGTCAAGTCAGCCGAACAGCAAGTGGATGAAGAAGGACGTTCGAACGATATCAATGGAGGATCCTTAGTCTCGGAAGTAGGACGCTATGTGAATAATCACGAACTCAAGGTGAAATTCAAGGATCTTTTCGGACCGGCCAACATCAATAGTGCTCGTTCTTATGTGAGCAACATGTTCTCGGAGGAAGCTGTTGAAGGTAAGTGCAGATTTGGATGGAGTTTTGAGCAGTCTGCCAGGGATTACAGAGATTCTATTTTATGTAAATGGGTGAGAATTTTCAATCCCACTTGAAAGAAGCCAACTAACTAGCAAATAACGTCGCGTGCCCGAAACAGTTTGAACGCAGAGTGCAGCAGCAGCGAAATGTCAAGTTAGAAAGCATGCATTTCCCTTATCCGGCCTAGATTGAACGCAGCGGCAGCGTTAGCGGCGAAAGCAGATATGCCTGCTGTTGTTGTTCTTGCTGTCGCTGCTGCTATTTTCTACGTTCAATCTGGCTCGAACATAAAAGGCAAAAGTTGCCTATGTACTTGGCCCAAATAGGAAATTATCCAAACACCAACAACTTAAATAAATGATGCACCACTGACCCCACGTTGGGCGCCTTTCATATTTTTCAATTTATTTATCAACTCAGTCACCAAAAGTTGACAGAAATTTAAGAATGAAAGCCTAAAAACTCAGAACCTGCATGCCCCACATTGGGCACGATTTCTATTTCCGGAGTTTCAACTTTTTTTTTTAACTTTAGCGTGCCCCGACTATGAAAACTTTAGATTTTTTGGGAAGATTCACATATTTTTTGTCCTACATTTTGCGCCCTTCCCATTTCCGATTTTTTCAAATGTTTGAAGCTTCTCTGGAGAATGTAAATAATAGACGAAGTTATAACTCTCAAAATTTTAGTTATTTTCAAGGAACGACTTATCTCGAAAGCTTTTCAAAAAGCTGGGGCGTCATTAGAGTACGCCAAGAGCACATTTAAGTTAGTACGTCATTGATACAGGGCATATGTTGACCTCATGAGGGATTACACCTTCGACAATCTGATGAGCCAGATGTTGGCGGCTGCCTTATTATTATATAGCGATATAGAAATTTAGACTTATTGACTAGACGCGGAAAGGCTGACAAAATTTCTGCTTCTTACAGTGATTCTATTTCGTTCCTAACTTTGTCCGATTTAACGATTTTTTAAGGGGTGCGAGAGAGAGAAAGAGATAGTTACTCAACAATTCAAAGATATTTGTTCAGGTGGCAACCATCGATGCCATACAACTTATATAGCTCGTAGAATGTCGCAACCCTTATCGGTTGTATGTGACCAAATTCTTAAGAAGAAATATTTTCTTCAAAATGACCCGAAACTCGCGAAAAGTTTTTAGGTTCCCTTCCGTACATTCAGATAATTTTCCTCTCCTTTTCCCAAAGAAGAATTTTTTTAACTACTTACATTAGGGAGAAGTCTAATCAAATGTCAAACCCATCCACCTAATCTCACAATGTTTCTCTTAGACCAGTTAAAATAAAAGATTAACTTACTTATTATATATTACGGAGGAGTATAATTAAAAGATCAATACCATCCGCCTTATTTCATCATGCTTACCTCAGGCCAGTTAAAATAATAACTTAACTGCTGCCGACCTCTCTTGCCCATGTGTCTATCAAAGAGCTCTAGGTTATTGCTCATAATTCCTGCTTCAATAAAGAGATGAAGGCATAAAGAACCTTATCACCAATGTTATGCCTAGTTTACTGAGAAGCCTGACTGAAAATACCATTTCATTGAAAATCCTCGCAGAATTCAGAGCTGCTTCAGTAAAATGATACTGTGATTCGTGGATTTCTTGTACTCAATAAAGCCGGAAACTTAACGGAGATCCATTTCATGACAACCTTACTTTCACCAGCACCAGCAGTACGGAAAAAACTTAACCTAGACCTAGCAAATCCATGAGCCTAATTGAATTGGGAGCGTTTTTCCGTTCGGCCCTGTGAATTTATCTGCATAATGTCTCACGTATTTTTGAGCTACCTAGACGAAAGGAAACTCCATGTCAGCTCAATCGGCTTACTGATACGTGAAAAGTTCTGATTGTAATGCTATCGGGGAGCCTTAGCAACGGGACCTAGCTTTTCTTTGAATTTTATTTCAATTTAGTCCAAGTGACGAAACCATTGCTGTAGACGTGTCACTACTGCATACCTCGTTTTGCTCGTGAATCTCATGGTAAGAACCTTGCTTCCCTTGGATACTTCTAGTCATCTGGCCCGCGGAATAGTGACTCATCATCAATGCTCTTATTTTACCGGGAGGGAAGTCCTTCACTCGACCCATTTCGACTACGTCTTCAAATCGTCTGAATCTCTCATTTTCTTTTTCTTCCATTCCAGAGGGCCGGAAAAAGGACAAGGGCACCGGCATGATGCTTATGATGGGCATGATGATGGGCAAAATGATGACTGCTCTTGGACTTGGTGGTTTGGCTGCACTTGCCATGAAAGCGTTGGGCGTTTCCTCGTTGGCTCTTCTCCTTGCCGCCATGGTTGGTATCAAGAAGCTCGCCGAAGGTAACAACGATGGTGGACATCATGTTCAGTATGTCAGTGCCCACGGTCACGATGGACACTATCGCAAGCGACGTGACGTTAATGCATCAGATAATTTGGCCTATCGAGGATGGGTCGAGCAACAGAAAACTAATTAAAGTCCCTCCACTCGGGGACACGCAGTCATGCCAAGAAGTTCAGTTAAATCAAGAAATGTTATTAAATTATTGTAAATTATTTATGAAATCAATAAATTATTAATCTATTTATTTTTTATGATAAATAAGTGATTTGGATTTCTCTTCAACACCAATCTTGAAATATAATTACGTTCAACTCTTACCGCGCCGCCGAGCCGGTCGATACCTTCAACTTGAACGAGAGTCGGCATTGGTGTGGCAGTGACCGTAAGACGATGCCAAGTTCAAATAGCAACCGTCTCGGCATGAGTGGAATCAACGAAGCTTGGCTTGGGTAATTTATAGAAACCCCAAGGTGTGCAACGTGCCCAGGTATCGTGTGGAGCCAGATACGTTTTCTTCAGATACGTGGACCTGGCTACAGCTATAACGACGATAATAAGATATTCAAACATGTAGGTACATATGTAAGTTGATGGTCCAATCGTTAACAGCATCCGGTGTGGAAGAGTATGTGCGCAATTGTTGGAGAAAGTTGCGCGACTACAACACAGGTTTATCGTGTTTTCTTTTCGTGGAAATCGCGCACGGCTCTTGCAACTGTGCCGAGATGATGCTGTTGCTGCTGCTACTGCTGTTTGATGCGTTTTGTTGGTGTATCTGTACACTCTCGTATCATATCTATCTATTTATGCACGGCGGTGCAAGTGGAGTAGTAGGTCGGTGATTTGAAAGAGATTTCTCATGCACAAACGTAAAGAAAAACAAACCCTGCTATGGCAAACGAACTATGGTAAACATGCCCAAATGAACTTTGTGTGTTATGTGCTGTGCAACGCTTTCACTTTCTTTACGGATCTTTAAGAGTGATACACAAACAACATCATGCGTCTTCAGGTTTTTTTTTCGTGATGGCTCCTAGCTGGAAAACTAGTTGTCGGGAGATGAAGGTAACACGTACGTGAGCCACGATTGGAGGGCAGAGTGTGGAGCCTTTGAAAGGCGTTGGGATTCAATGCGAAAGTTCTGCATTCGTTAAATGAATCAGAATTTAATTTTTGTTATATAAAGGTCGATTGACGGAGCGGTTAGTTGTGTATGTTCTGTGGTGTTGAAGGAAGAGGATAGGTCAGCGATTAAGTTTAGCCAAAAAAATGTTGGTTTTTGACTATTTGAATTTAAGTATGTAGTTTGTTTTGGGGGACATAATTAAGAACAGTTTCAATAGGAATTTGATGTCGTTATTCCTTCCTTATTTCCACCTGTATCATGGTACTATATAGTCTGCAGACAGCACTTCCTAAAAAAGGTCTTGGACTAAGTAAGTCGTCTGTAGGATTTTATTCATTGTAAGGATTTCGGTAATTACGCATACTAATTACTTCACCTCCGATTTTCCTGAATTTTTAGTACGTTGTTCTCCAGATGATGTTGAACGTGAATATGTGTGCATGGAACGTGAATATGTGGCACGGAAACCCGTTCTTCACTCTGTTTTTCTTTTTAATGTTGCTAAAAGATAAAGAAATAATTGTATGTATGACATCATCGCGTAAAGAATTAGCAATTTAATTAATTTATGCGCCTGAGCGAGCACACAAGAGACTAGAATTGTGGATCAACAATCTCTTGTGTGGGATCCGCAGGCTACGGTCGTCCCGCGCTTATGAGATCACAACCCTCAGTATCGCTTCGCTCGTTAGGAACGCGTTTGTGAGATATCGCATGGAGAGACGGAAAGACAGACAGAGAGACGGACGGACATTTGACCAATTTCATGAGGGTTTTGTTTTTACTACAAAACAATAAAAATGATTGTACATTTCCTTGAGGCTTATAGATTCGGGAACTGTTTCCCTTGTAACTTTTAAACAAATTGGTGGATTTGGCAGAAACTTAAAGTGGGCCTTGTACTTACTAACGTCCACCAATTTAACTAGTTTCACCTTCAAATTTTCACCTTCTTCCCTTACCGATTTCTTTTCAAGAATCTGTTAAAAACCGATTTTTATGACTTTGCCCTTAAATAATTTTAGACGCGTACACGTTATTTTATGATACTTTTTACCCTAAGTTTAGAAGGTCAAAATTAACATGTATGCAAAAATTCAGTTTATTATCTTAAATTCCGAGGTTAAATCCTTATTTCCATGGGCTATACAACTTACTTCATATATTTAGTACATTCGGTAAAACGCGAAAGCTAATGAATTTGGTAGAGGTCTGAAACTTGGAACATAGTTTCTATTGACTATAAGAAAACATGTTGCTCTATGAACACAGATTCTTCATCTTCTTGTCTTTCGTCTGGCGTGCAACAGGGTTCAATCTTAACCGACCATACATCATCCGGAATTTCCGTCCGGAAAAACTGATCAGGCCTGGTCTTTCGGACAAGCCGCCGGACATTCCTTTCAAGCGGCTGGATGCATAACTGAAAATCGGGCCTTTTCTTCGCCAAATGGCGCGGAGCGACCTTCACGGTCATTATGCTACTTTAGGCTCCGCCCCCACGGGCATCTCCGGATGCCCACCAAACCGTCCTTTACAAATTACCAACTCGTTGTCGCAAAGTGCGTTTACGAAAGGCAGCGATCCATCGCCCTCAAAATGCTAGAACCTTGTCACGTTTCAATGTGCAAAAGCTTAAAGATCCATCTATAAGAGGTGCTTAACCACCACCTTGCACGAAAGAGCTAATGCACCACCAACTTATGAGACTCCTACAATTGATGATAGATGGAATGTCGCTAAGGACTCAGTTATTTCGTGCTGTGAAACTTTTGCGGGCAGATTGGAGCGCCCACCATCCAAACAGGAATTAACTGTGGCTAATTAATCGATTATTAGTGACTCTACATGGTTTCTAATCTCGGCACGCAAGAGAATTAAAGAACTCAGCTACTGTCGACACAGTCAAAGATAAACTTAGAGCGGAATACCGTTCTCTTCCGAAAGGCGTGCAAAAAAGCATAAGACGAGACAAACGCAATAACATAAATGCATAAGCGGAGAAGGCAGAGGAAGTTGGTAACCGTGGTGACAGCGGAACCCTTTACAAACTTATCATGCCATTAACTCGCAAATATTTTGCAACTGAACATCCCGTGAAAGATAAAGAAGGGTCCCTACTGGTCACTGATGAAGACCAACTGTGACGGTGGAGAGAGCACTTCATTGAGGTCCTCATCAACAGCTTTGGACATTTGAGCTCATAAGTAGAAAATATTCCACAAATATCAAAAGTTCAAACCAGCGCATTAACTAAACAGGAATTAATTGTGGCTAATCGATGAAAGCGGGTAAAGCCCCAGGGATAGATGGAATTCCGGTCGAACTCTTTAAGGCGGATATCAACGCTACTGCGGATATTCTTCTCCCCTTATCCAAGACTGTTGGGCAACCGAAACTCTCCCTAAAGAATGGAAGAGGGCGTCATTATTAAGATCCCGAAGAAAGGTAACCTCAAGGATTGTAATAATTGGCGTGAAATTTGCTTAACCCCCGCAGTCTCCAAACTGATGGCAAAAATAGTCTTAAGCCGGATCAAGCATACAGTTGACCGCACATTGAACGATGACCAGGCTGGTTTTCGCGAGGCCTTTTCATGTAGCGACCACATCAACACCCACCGGATTATTATTGAACAATCCGCAGAGTGGAGATCCCCATTACATCTCATGTTCATTGAATTCGAGAAGGCGTCTGACAGTATTGACCGGGAATACATCTTGAAGGCTTTACATAGGAGAGGTATACCAGATAAAATCATATCCAACGTCAAGGAGTCCTATAGCGGAGCCCAATGTCACGTCTTACACAAGGGTAAGCTTTCAGATCCCTTCGAGGTACATAGCGGAGTGAGACAAGGCTGCATTTTATCACCTATGTTGTTTTTGATTGCCGTTAACGACGTACTCTGCAGTGCGCTTGATGAATACCAGAGCAAAAGTATCAGAACCTGTTTGAATACCTTCAACATCTGGATGACGCTGACGATATTTGCCTTCTTTCAAATATATCTGATCATCTAGTTCAAATGACGGATGCCCTGCACCGCGAAAGTGGCAATGCGGGGCTTAAAATCAATGCTGAAAAAACTAAGTACTTGAGCTTGGATCCAGGAAGACAGAGAGAAATTTATGTTTCGGGGCAGACGGTGGAAAAAGTGGACAATTTTTGCTACCTCGGAACCGTAGTTTCAGCAGATGGTGGAGCGGATGCTGAGGTACTGTCTCGCATCAATAAGGCTCGGGCAGCTTTTTTCAGTTTGACTCCTTTCTGGCAAAACAACAACATCTCCAGGAGTACCAAACTCAGGATCCTCGAAACCATTGTAAAATCTGTGCTTCTTTACGGCTGTTCAACTTGGAAGGTGACCAGGGCGATAACAACTAGACTGCAAACTTTCGTGAACCAGTATCTACGGCGTATCCTACACGTACGCTGGCCAGAAGTAATTTCTAAACGACGACCTCCTGTTCATTACTGGCCGGGACATGATAGACACCTCCATAAAAAGGCGAAAGTGACAATGGATAGGTCTCACACTTCGAAAGGGCCGGAAAACATTGCTAAACAGGCCCTCGATTGGAACTCACAGGGAACCGATGCAAGAAAATCAGTTGAGGTCGAGGGTAAGTCATTAGGCGAATCATGAAGACAGCTGAAGGCGATGGCGGTGAACAGGACGAGGTGGAAAGTCGGCGTGGTTAATGTCCTATGCCCCACATGGGGTTGGCAGGATCCAGAGAGAGAGCCCCACTATGAGCCGTGATGCGAGCGGTTTTAAAAATTTTATGCTTCATGTCAAAAATTAAAGCTCGCAGGACTGATAAAATTTGAGACTGGAGTTTGCCGACCCCTCTTTATAATATAAGACAGGGGTCTGCAGCCATCAGCCATTTCGAGTAATTCTTCCTTTTTGGCTTATTTTTCATTTTTGTTCACCTGATGCAATCAATTGGCAAGTGAGACTTCCGGTTTGCTATGCCGAGCTCTTTTTGAATCTTGGCTTAAGCTTCCCTTTTGTTTGAGGAATAAAAAAAATATTTTTAAAGGCCTCAGTTGCATCCCCTAGCTGATTATCAGTCCATATCCTGTATCTGTCGTAAGGCTATCCCATTTCACCACACCCAATATCACCATACTATAACTAGGTGATATGAATTTCACCTGAATTACTAATAAATGCAAATAACACGTGCCAATTTGCTTAGAAGTCTCTGCAAATGTTTGCAATCAATCAGTTACATCTCACATACATAGGTATCTGTGCATATTGTGCGTACTCAAGATTTCAGATGACTTAACCTTGAGTCAATCAGCTATATCGGCGATTTCACTTGAACAACAACGGTACGAAGATGAAAAAATAAAACAAGCTGTTTGCGTAAAGAGAGTAGGCAGGCAGGCAGGCAGTCAGGCATATCTTATCTCGTTTTTTAACGTTAACCCCCATAAAGAAATCCGTAATTCATATTTATCTGAGATTCAAGATCCGTTCCATTCATTCATTCATACAAAAGGCGGAGAAAGTCAGTCGGTCCGTCTTACCTATCGTCAGCAAAACAAATTTTTATTTACTTACGCAAAGGATAGTTTAAAGATATTTTTTCGCTTTAATTTTTCATATTTTTTTTTGTGTATTCACTCGCCACACACATGATAGCCTTTTTTTTGGCACGACAGGTATGTGTGCACCATTGTTAATACAAACAACACACATTTGTCCGAAATCCGACAAGTGACTATAATGAGCATGTAAGGTGACAACTTAAGAATTTTTTGGGGAAACCTCTCTAGGCTACATCTGCAGTCCATTACACCCGATGGCGGTGATGATGATGATCATGACGGTGGAGACAACGACTGTGGTAATGATACAGGTTGATAGCAATGCGGCTTTAATGGAAATTCTTGAGTTATACTAAGGAATGTGTCATTTTAACCCAAATACCATGACCAGGTATGAATCGGTTTTTATGCAAATAACAAGGTTTGGGGTCGCGACCAGACGACAAGTTAAAACAATTTCGTTTTCTTTTCAATTAGCCGATTTTGTTTCTTTTTTCCTACGTACCATGTGCTTATGGCCAAAGAATGTTCATTGGAAAGTAAATGGTTTAAATGGTATGTGATACGTCTGAGTTTATTGGATGACGGTTTTTTAATTTGTGCTGAAAAAAAATTATGATTGATCATATCGTATCGATTCAAATTAAATTGACTCTCCTACCCAAGCTAGACGCCAATGTTAAAATTGAATTAAATTAAAAGATTTGAAACATTCCTAGTTTACCGGGCGGCGCAAAGTGGCTCGCCTCGTTGACCAATAGTGG
This sequence comes from Chloromyia formosa, assembly GCA_964017055.1. Taxonomy (NCBI): domain Eukaryota; kingdom Metazoa; phylum Arthropoda; class Insecta; order Diptera; family Stratiomyidae; genus Chloromyia; species Chloromyia formosa. The sequence continues at coordinate 27,710,656 of OZ024813.1, read as the reverse complement.
GCTCTACATCGAGATGACTCCGCACTCCCCTTGCGCGAGTTTCGCTCTTTACGCAAATTCTGTGGCTTGAGGGGCTTCTAACCCATCCAAGAACGTTCGCTTCGCTTGCTTTATACGCTAAAGCGGAGAAGATTTTTTAACCAACACGCGAGCCACGATACGTTACCCGATGAAATTGGAATGTAACAAAGATGTAATTCTGAAAATATATTTGATGCTCCTGGTGTCCTTGTCCCATATTCCCCCACTGGTGTAAAAATGCACCAGTAACTTTGACATTTTTTTAATGTGCAAAGTATTATAACTTCCATGTTTTTTTTTTCAAATAGTAACTTCGTGACATTAATTGCTAAGTTTAATTTATCGACACGTTAAATGAAAAATAAACCCAATAATATTGAATCATAACTATTGCCACCAGTTGAGCATAAAAGTTGCTGGTGTGTTTTTGCACCAACGGGATAATATATTTGAAACTATGTATTTTCTTATAGTCCGGATGGCGCAACGGTTAGCACGTTCGCCTTCAACGCACTGGGCCCCGGTTCGATTCCGGGGATTTACGTGTCGGACTATGAGCCCACTCAGCTGTTAAATGAGTACCCATTATGGGGTAAATAACTCGGTTGAGCGTATTGCTGATCACATACCTCTGCACAAAAAAAACCGTCACGATCTAGAAAATGAGATGATGCTAACTCATCTCGAGGCCGTGGTTCAAATTGGACTGTCGCGCCAGTTATTTATTTTTATTTTATGTATTTTCTTATAGATTTCCTATCATTAGTGCAAAAATTCACCAACGGATCAGATGGAATGCAGTACGACCCAGTGGCGTAGATAGGTTTATGCGGCAGGAGGGGATATACAATATTATCGACACTATTTTGTTTTTATGTGCTCGGGTCAGAATACGAACACCTAACCTCTGGACTGAAAATCGACGCAAAAATCTACCGTAACAGTATTTTTGATGGAAATTTTGTAAATATCAAACCAGTCACAAATTATCCGTTCGAGTCTTGAAAATCGAGTTGAATGGAGTGGGCCACAGCTAACCCAAGTTTCTCGCTATGGATAAGCCCACTCCAGCGTTTTATTCGGCATGAACGCCATCTCACCGTTAGTCCCCTGGTTTCGTCCAAATTGTGGATTAACTGCTGCCGTGATCCATCGGGGAAGCAAAGAATTCAGGCACTTATCATGTCAGTGGTAATATGTATCATCACCAAATGGTTAACAATTAGCACCAGTCCCGGCTCCAATGTAGACGCAGATTGTACATTTGTATATCTCCTTCCTGACTGAACAATGAACCAAAATTTTTCAGATCCTAAGATTTTTAAAATGTAGTTTACATTTTAAAAATTTTAAGATCTAAAAAAGTTTCGGTTCTTGTGTCCCTAACGATATCATGCGCCTATTCGATTGTTAACTTCAAATTTTATTAACTAGTGAGAAAATCACACTAGCCCCACTTTGGGCGCTGAATATGTTCCAGCCTTTCCGCGGACATTTTCGATTAATTTCCACTTTTTACTGTTGTAGGAAAGGAAATTGTTGAGATATGCTTAAGGTGGCGTATAGTTACCTTAAGGTATAGATTAAGGTAGTTTGGTTTTAACGTTCAAATAAATTTCGATTTTTATGTCAGGTGACCACGGCACCACGCACTATTTCGATTGCCCATTTCAGTCTTGTTGACTTCAAATCACACCTACCCCACATTAGACGCCAAACATTTGCGGGCTTTTCGATCATTTTCTTCCGGAAATTTTTACCAATGAAGGATCTAAACAGTCCTAAGGTAGCCTTAAGCCTCCGTATACAAGGTGACTAAAAGTTCCACCCTGCACAAGGTGGGGTCTGACAAACCCCATGGGTTATTTAACATAATATCTTTATGTTTTAACTTTTTCTAAATTTGACATAAAACTGTCATTAAAATGGAGATGTTTTCTCGTTTGTATTGCATTTATTTGATAATGAATGAAAGTACGACTTTTTTCGTTTTGCCATTTTGGCATGAAAAATGCATTTTTCTCGTCCAATTTGTATGGAGATTGTCATACCTAATGCACTTTAAAGGCGTCTAACTAGCCAAATATCGGGTATCAAACGGATTAAATAGTATTGTTTGGAAGAAAAACGCTGTATATCTAGCTACTGAGTAAATGAGCTATATAGTTTAGCGATAGTAGCATACTTTCAATGGCTGGGGTCTGTAAGACCCCACCTTGTAAGCGGAGGGTTAAGATGTGCATCAAATCTGAAAGTACAATGATCGCCTTATGGCAAGGTTTAAAAGATTTTGGTTTTTGTGTCTACTGCCTGATGGCGTTACTTCTAGTTAAGACTTGAAATTTTGGTCAAATGCTGGAAGTGAGCTTGAGTTAGTTGGCATTAAAGATGGGTCAGATCCAACCCAAGAGACCCCTACCTCCCCTACAAATGAAACTTAAAATAAGCGATAACTTACGATAAAATAAAGCTAGTGACTTGAAATTTTGGTCAAATGTTTGTAGTAGGATTCAGCTGGCTGATATTGAAAATATCATACACAAAGTCCGAACAACAAAACCCCTACCTCCCCTACAAATGAAACTTCAAATAAGCGATAAGTCTCGGTAAAATGAAGCTAGTGACTTGATAGTTTGGTCAAATGTTTGTACTGGTATCTTGTTGGTTGTTATTAAAAATGCGAAAGGTTCGACAAAAGAAACCTCTACCTCCCCTACAAGGAAGACTTCAAATAACCGTTATCTTTCGATAGAATGATGCTAGCGACTTGAAAAATTCGACAAATATTTGTAGGATGGGCTAGTTAATTGTTTTTGAGAATGTTCAAGATCCTCCTGAATGAGTCCCAACCTCCCGTATAAACTGGCCATATAGAAAACTCATTTTTAATGCATTTGGTCGTTGCCAATTGATACTTTTGGTATCACCACTAGGTTTTACTATACAAATGTAGGGTATATACGCTTCGGGCTGGTCTGGTTTTAATTCTGTTAATATTTGAACTAGTATTTTTATTTTACTGTTTGCGATTAAACACGACGGTCTTTCCTTTGAGGAATGATGCCCACATCCTCACGTCCCACATTTAGGTTGGTTTGGGCATGAGGTGAGAACCTTCTGTCCTGTTTCGCTTGGAAGCTCCCGACATTTTTCCGGCCATGTGACCTCATTGGTTGGGTTTACAGTCTTTTGGGTTTAGAGGCCAAGGGTTCAAACTATCTGCGACCGGAGCGTGTGGCATGAGCCGGTCGACATTCAATCGCAACATTTTTTATTGGTTTCCCTGGGTCGTGGGACCCAGTTGCAACCTTTGTTGGCACATGATACATTTTATCTGTATGATGCCAGGGGAAATCAGCGGGCAAAACCCCCGCATACATCTCCCGAACAGAGCTGCAACAAGCATGTACTGCCGCTCAGCTCGTTGTGGAGCATCACGGTCATTTCAGCACACTTCCGGCTCCTTCCCCGAAAACGCCATCAGGTGACCACCTTGCTCATTATAACTATTTAAAATCCCAACGGGCTATCGGGGGTGTTCCACAATTTTTCGCTACTTTCTTGTCTATTATAAATTTTACTAACTGAGGATAAAAAAGCCTTACAACAGATTAAGTTAACCACAGTTTTCGCATCTTGTGACTTGCGCTTATCTAATTGCCCATTTTGTTTACATTAACAAGATAAAATCACACTGACCTCACATTGGGTGCTGAACATTTTCGGGGTTTACTGACCATTTCTTGCGATTTTCCATAGTAAATAAAATAATAATCGGTGTTACGATAGCCATGCGTCAGTCATCTAGTTGAGGGTTGTCTTCAAGATGAGCACAGATTTCGGGAGTTCTATATGTCTATGTCAGAAAGTCAGAAGTGATTTCTTTTTAGTTGGGAAGAGTGAAAAAATCTTTAAGGCCGGCATTGGGAAGAAAGATCCGACTGAAGTTTCAAAGCAACTCCCTTGTCGGTAGATAGAAGCTATAATTTGGTTGAGTTTTAGATAGGTTTCGTATCCAACAATATAATTTCTGTCTTGGTTGCTGTTCGTAATACTACTTTGCCTTAACCCCTAGCGGGGCATAGCGCGTCAACTTCTCCTGCGCGCCATCGTACTCTGTTCTGGGCAATGGGGCGCAACTCCCCAAAAGACTTACCCAGTACCTGACACTCCTTTGCCACAGATCGACGCCATGTGATTCGAGGACCCCCTCTTGGTCGGCCTTGGTTGGAAATGGGGTTCCATTTCATGGCATGCAAAGCAATGCAGTTATCACTCTTCCGCAATGTGTGACCTATCCACTGTCATTTTCGCCTGCGTATCAATTCGTCGATTGGCATCTGATCCGTACGCCGACTTAGCTCTTCATTTGATATTGTTTCGGGCCAGAAAATTCTTAAAATTCGACGAAGACATGAGTTGACGAAAACTTGCAGCTTTCTGGTAACTCCTACGGAAACTTTCCATGTACTGCTCCCATACAAAAGCACTGACAGTACCAGGGAGCTAAACAGGCCCAGCTTGGTCTTGATGCTGAGATAACTACCCTGCCAGATTTTGGACAGCATGCCGTATGCGCGTTTAGCCTGGTTGATACGACGAGCGATGTCCTGCTCCGTACCACCATTTTCGGCAACAATGCTACCCAGGTAGACGAAGCTGTCCACCTTCTCCACAGGCTGCCCATTAATATTGATGGCAATAGGTGTCGGATTTCTTTTTCGCAACGGTGGGCTAAGAACCTTGGTCTTGATGGTATTAATCTTTAGCCCAACCTTGCTTGCCTCTCTCTCGAGATCTAACGCCATTGCGGACAGATCCATGATTTTGTGGGAGAGTAGGCATATGTCGTCAGCGTAGTCAAGATGTTGTAGATAAGATGTCAAAGTCCATTGAATTCCTCTGTCGAGTCCGGATAGGGCTGCATGCAACACATCGCCGATCACAATGAGGAATAGGATCGGTGAGAGGATGCACCCCTGCCGAACTCCACTGCGAATCTCAAAGTCCCTCGACACCTTACCTTTATGCAGAACGCGACATTTCGCGCCGTCATAGGTTGCCTTAATAATAGCCACAAGCTTCTCAGGGATGCCTCTCCTGCGCAAGGCCGCCCATATAGAATCCCGGTTCACACTATCGAAAGCCTTTTCGAAATCGATGAAAAGCAAGTGAAGCGGAGAATCGTATTCAGCGCATTGCTCGATGATGATTCGCAAGGTGTTAATGTGATCGACACAGGAGAATCCGGATCGAAAGCCAGCCTGCTCTTCATCAATTGTGCTTTCTTAGTGGGCCTTTAGTCTTTCCAGGACGATTTTAGCTATTATCTTGGCAACGGCAGGAAGTACACAAATGCCTCTCCAATTATTACAGTCTGTGAGGCTGCCCTTCTTTGGAAGTTTGATGATCAAACCTTCCTTCCACTCAGTGGGAAAGGTCTCTGTATTCCACGCTTTATCAACAAGTGGGTGCAGCAAATCGGCAGTTACGCTTGGCGCTGCTTGATAAAGTTCGGCAGGGATGCCGTCAAGTCCGGCGGCCTTTCCTCGTTTTAGTGCAATAATTGCAGTGACTATTTCCTCTTTAGTCGGGGCAGTGGACCGTATACGCACATTTTGATGGTTAGCTAAATTATCTATATGAGGGGGAACTTCACCAGAGGTTACACGGTTCAAGACCGCGGCGAAGTGTTCTTTCCACCGCCTCATTTGATCTTCTTCCAAGATAAGTAGCTTTCCATCACTATCTTTCACCGGATGTTGGCAGGAGTTACGACCACCTGTAAACTCCTTGATGACACCGTATACGGCGTTTAAGTTGTTACTTCTTGCGGCTTCTTCTGCTGACGCTAAAAGAGAATTGGCATAAACTCTTTTATCGCGTCGCACACTACGCTGAACTTCTCGAGCTTTCTGATGGTAAAGGAGTTCGATGCTGCTTCGATTGTCGTCTGATGCTGCAGCCAAACGAACTTTCAGCTCCTTTCTTTCAACAATCCGCTGCCATGAAGCGTCGGACATCCAGGGCTTATTCCGGCAATCCGGGTTTGGGCCAAGGATGGTATTTGCGCTATCAATGTACGCATTTTTTATGGCATCCCAGTTTTCGTTTATGTCACTATTTGGGTGACTAGTTATCTCAGCCGCTTTTTGCGCAAGATGGTCATTATATTGTTGTAAGACAGCTGGATTTTTTAGTCGAGCGGTGTTGAATTTGCGGGGCCTGGATCTTTCGTCGCTGGGGCGGCGCACGGCTGCAATACGCAATCGAACATTAGCGATCATAAGATAATGGTCTCTTCCCATCCCAATATCGGCACCCTTCTTGTTTCGCACGTCCAGGAGGCAACTCTTGAATCTTTTACTAATGGCAAAATGGTCGATCTGATTTTGTGTTCTGCGCCGATCAACAGAGGACCAACTGATTTTGTGGTGGTCCTTATGCTCAAACATAGTACCACCGATGAAGAGACTGTGAAAGTTGCAGAACTCTACAAATCTTTCACCGTTGTCATTACGATCACCAAGACCGTGTCTCCCCATCACATGTCTGAGCCCATAGTTATCAGCGCCAACTTTCGCATTCAAATCACCCATAACCATTATAATGTCACCTTTAGGTGTTCTGCTCTGAACGGCGTTTAGTTCTTCGTAGAAGGAGTCTTTTGCCAAGACATTGTCGGGTTCAGTAGGGGCATAACATTGTATTATTGAGATGTTCCTCATTTTGGTCCGGAACCTGGCGGTCAAGACCCTGTCAGAGACCGGTTCCCAGGATAAGAGCTGTTCGTAATAAGTTGCGACATTTGTGCTTAAATTGTTATTTGTATAATAACAATTATTGATGTTCGAAATTAGATCCGTATGTTAAACACTTAGCGCGAAGCGATGCATATTGACAGGATTCCCTTTTACAGGCTGGTGTCGTCACGTCGGTACCTAACATCAGCATCAGTGCGTCACTTGCTCTGCAGCTCTTTGCCAAATTTACAGTGACAATGGTTTTTTATCCGAATTAGTGACATGGTTATCACCTTTACTTTAGTTCAAGCTTAGGTCAGTGTGTCATTAACCCATTCAAATTGTACAGTCAACGTTTTCGTTTCCACGAAAATCGCCAATATACTTTAAGGTGCAGATTTACGTATATGATAACATAGTCAGCTTAAGCCCATATTGTTTTGCACCAGAGACATTAAAACATGTAATTATTGCCATTGTTTTACGAATGAAGACCACAATAGTTCGATTGGTAGAATGTCGATCGGTCGGGTTCGATTCCTAAAAAGAACATATTTATTTTGCGGCTTTTTCTCGTCGTCCTCCAGCCGACTAAGCTGTGAATGAGTTCATTAATTTGATAAAAATCAATAGAGTAGGATCGAGACGTGCATGGTACTGATAATATCATCTTTTTCGGAAATTAATTGCTCTACTGCACTTCCTTCCCCATGTTCCAAATCGAAACGGAAAGTAGTATATTTTACTTTTATGAATGAAATAATCCCGACCTACCAGTATAATCTAATGAAATAACCGAAACTTTACTAACTCGCTAATAAAACTCATTAGTTGTTAAAGCTTCACACTTTCAGTGCAAAGCCATTCCAATCATTCACAAAATGCCAATGACACTCCGAAAATTTAATCAAGTTACCCGCTTAAGTCTCTCGTTTTTGTCCATAATGAAAATTAAATCAAGTACATACTTACTTAAATCTTTCATTTTTATAGATTACAAAAGCGTAATTTTCATAGGCATCGTAAACAATTGGATCGGTTCGACCCAAGTGGGCTCTGTGAGTTAATATAATTCGAATGGGATGTTGCGTAATAATTTTTGGTCTGAGCAAATTTATCACACGATGAAATTTCTTTTTTCTCCGTCAATTATCTTAAATTATCATCTCCTTTTGCATATAAAATACCGATCATATCGTTTCGATCGGCCCGGGCCTCCTCGTTCACATATCTTTGGATATCTTTGCATTTTTGATTTATTTCTCATATCAACGGGCAGCCGAAAACTTTTGCTTTCTATGGCATTAAAGTCGTGCATAATACTCTCGCGATGGATCAGGTCATTTGAGGAGATGCTTCTCCAATTATTATTAGCATCATCTTAGTACGTCGCGTGAAAGTTGATATGCAATATTCGTGCTCGTTTAACCGGTCCTGTCCCGAGATAAGTGTTTGCTGCACGTATCAACTGTGCGTCAACCCGATCCGTATGCAAACATGTAGTAATTTCAATATATTTTTCAAGCCAACCATTATCTCATTGTCATCTTCAGCAAACGGGTCAAGCGGATGTGTGTCGTACTAGTATATGTTATATACTCGTATCTCAGAAAAGCGTAAGATATTGTGATGATGGAAAATCTTGGCGCAATTGCCAGAGAAATTCGTGACTGGTTCATTCATTCATTCATCACTTTTACTTTTTGCTACTCGGTGGCCGCAGTCCCTCAACAGCTATGGGCAAGAAAAAAAAGATATCGGCAAAACAGTTAGTCAGTGAGGCCGCAACAACAACTAAATCGGCGAGAAACCTGTTACATGAACCTAGGACTGAAGCTTGACGGGTTATTCACCTGGTTCGCCTGGTGGGTCCGGGCTGGACGAGCGTTGGACGAGCGTAATTTGTGAGCTAATAAATGGGCTATACAGGTGAAGCCTTCTTCATGTTGTGCGCAATTTGCAATGCATCAGTCTTGAGCTAAGCATGTGTTTTTGCTAAATCAACGTGTCATAGGTGCGAACAAAACAACCGGAAACATTTCATTAATTTTATGCACGTTGTCTTGACGATAAAGATTTGTGACGGCCTTCGAAGGTATTTTCACTGCCATTAACTCTCCGGACTCGCGATGGATGGTTGTCTTCATTTTGCCGCCTTTACGTAAGCGGACAAGTTTATCTTTTTGTTTCGGTGTTTCTCTTTCACGGTGCATTTATCTGGATTGTACACTAGGTGTATGGTATCCATAGAGTTAGTCAACAAATTTAACGGCGAAAATGGTCGAATCTTGATGAAAAATCTGATTGTTGTATGATGGCCTGCGGCTGTAAAGAAAGTGCTCATTGAGGTATGAAGTAACGCTTCAACTTGACGATGAAATGCACACGGCATGATAGAGAAAGATTTTCGCCAAATTAACAACCATACTAATATTATTATGCAAGGTGTAGTAAACTGCTAGCTATGAAATTAATATTACGCAAACTTCACTTAGTTGTATAAATAGGTTTTAATTTAAGAGGTGATTAAAGTTTTTGATAATAAGAATACGTTTTTGAATGTTATGCTGATTCGATACACGTTCACTAATAATTCCAGACGATTTATGAAAGTTGATTTAGATTCTCGTATTAATATAAAGTTTAAGTTGCGGCTGAATTACTTAATCTGGTCAAATCACTTCATCTGAAACTCCCATTTGTAGGCATCTGACAGTTTCAGATCAAGTGATATGGATTGGAGTGATCAGGTGTTTTGGCAGTAAGTTTGGCCCTTACATAACCCGAACATGCGTTTGATTTGTTGAGACTTTGTTCTATTAAAGTTTTCAACTTTCCTAAGTTCTAAATATAAAATCTCACTTTGCAATAACTTTACTTTTATACTTAAATGGCAGCATCTCTGACTGCATTATTAGCTTCATGAAGGCGAACAAAGTTAAGCGATGTTAAGCCGATGCAGGAGTCCCTGGCCAATTTGATGGATACTTTCGTCTACTAGCAAGAAGTTGCCACGATATTAGCTGCATCGTAGGAAGACGTACAAGTCCTAGACAAAACGGGAAGAGTGTGTCTATTTTTGATAAAGGTCGACTCCTTGTCAATTCATTTCGCCACAAAATCCCTCAGCAGCCTCCTTCAAAGTCACTGCCGAACACCTCAAAAAGTTATTCAACCCTAAAGAAAGCTTCTTTTGCAAACAGTTCAATTTACTTCAGATTGGTAAATCAGAACACGAAGAAATCACAACCTTCGCACACAGAGTAAATCAAATGGTACAGAACTTTCAGGTAAACAACTTCGAAAAAGAACAGTTGTAATGCCTTTTGTTCGTGTTGTGGTCCACAAATCCAGCCAACAAAGAGATTAAAACACGGTTGTTTAGTATCATGGTAACAGACGACACTGTGACTCACATGAAGATGTTCATCGAGGCAAATCAGCTGCTCAGCATCAAAGTGGACAAAAATCTAGGCACAGAGGAATCTACTTGTATCAAAAAAATCACACCCAAATCAGAATCCAAGAAAAAATTCAAGTCAAAGCATTCGTCAGCAGTATATGGAACCCAATCACAAAAAGTGTTGCGAACGCCATGTGTTGGTTATGTCGTGATATGCACTTCTCAAAAGATTTCAAGAATAAGCAACGCAAGTGCGGGATTCGTGCTACAGCTGGGCACAAGGGATAATGTTGCTCCATTAATCGTTCTTTCAAAGTCTCCGGCGGCAACAGAACAAACAAAAATTCATTCGAATTCCCGATTTAAATCCGTCATCTTGAAATATCAGTGAACTGGTTGAGTCAAAAATTAATAGCAAACTAGTTTACTTGTAGTACGACAATACGGGAGATTTTACAATTCTCCCCGACGATTCGAGTAAACAGCTGGGGTCGCCCACATAACACGAGTTATCCTGAAAACTAGTGGATGCGCAAAATGAACACTTGAAAATGAAATGGAAGTTTTGATTTGCTTGATCGGAATCCCTCAGCGATGACGTTGCTTCGTCACCGAAACCGACTCAAATCTTCCAGCATCGAATGGATGGATCAGTTTAATCTCTATAAACGAGTTTCCACAACGTTCTGCAAACATATCCGAGATACCACAGCATGCAACTGACAAGAAGAGTTTGACAAAATTATTGAAGATATTCAGTTCACATTCTCCATAATCTTCTCATCAACCATGGATTGTTGTGACAAAATCGAGGTTCATCTGAACCTCAAGAAGGACGCATCACCACAATGCTAACATCTGATGCTGATGCTAACATCTTGGGTTTTACACGCTAGTCTGGGTGTGGGCGCCCCCCAAGGCAGGGTTCCCCCCCCTATTCTCTGAAATCCGGCGGCTTACAAACTGCTTTTGGACCTGGAAGGGGTAGGGTGTAACGTGATTGCTTATACGGACGACATTGCTATTGCCATCTCGGTCAAATTTCCAAATGTTCTCTGTGAAATAATAGAGAATGCACTCTCAATTCTAGCAATTTGGGCTTGTTATGCTGGCGTTAGGGCAAATCCGGATAAAACCGAACTTGTCCTCTTTACTAGGCGGAATGTAATTCCTGATCTCACACCTCCAATGATGGATGGGAAGAGGTTGGTGATCATTAATAAAGCAAAATTTCTGGGCTTGGAAGCTCAACATACAGGAGCGGGTGAACAAGGCTACTGTGGCGCTGTACTCTTGTAGAGGAGCCGTAGGTAACAAGTGGGGCATGCAACTAAAAGTTGTCTACTGGCTGATCGTTTCAGTCTTGCATCCAATACTCTTGCATGGCATTGCTATTTGGTGGACGGTACTGCGAATAGCGGCTTATCGCAAAATGTTAGAAAAGTTGCAGCGTCTAGGTTGCATAGCGATGACTGGAGCTCTTAGAAAAACACCATCCACTGCTTTGGATGTGTTGCTTAACTTGCTTCCGATAGATATTTATGCTGAAGGAGTAGCAGCAAACACGGCCATTCGCCTTCCTGAGACTGGTTAGCGGGTTACGTCAAGTGCCGGCCACTCTGCCATGCTCAACAATATGGATATCCCTTCAACGACCGACTACACGTCTTCTAGGCTTGCATTCGGAAAAAACTTTGCAGGCTTGATTTCATCGCGGAGTGACTGGATGGATGCTGTCCCCTAAGAAGGGGATTATATTAATTTATAGTATATATATATGGCTCTAAGACTGGTGAAGTAGTGGGTGCGGGTGTGTACTCCGAAAACCTAAGAGTTAAAATCTCCTTATGTTTACCGCATCACTGCAGCGTTTTTCAGACAGAGTTCTCGGCGATTGCAGATATTTTGGCATTGTCGGGACGTCACATTGTAGCCTCTAGAGATATCACTATATACACAGTTAGCCAGGCAGCGATAAAATCCATCGATTCGTTTTCCACCTCATCTAAATTGGTGGAAGAATGCAGCTCGTCCCTCGTTGAGCTGGGAAAATATTTCAACATTTTGTTGTGCTAGATTCCTGGCAATAGTGGTTTCGCTGGCAATCGTAAAGCCGACGACTTGACTCGTGAAGGGACTAGGGAGATCGTGATGAAGTTTGATGAAATTCGATTGCCCATATCCGCCTGCAAAAAGAAAATATTTGAGGATGCGGTTGGCAGGGCTGATAGAATATGAGGCACCAGTAACACCTGCCAAGTGCCAAACTTGATATGGCATACTCGCCTTAATTGATAATCGACCCTGGCAAATTTTAAAAACTCCGATCAATGAAAAGAAGGCATATTGTCTGATCGGCGAGCACGCCAGAAGACTCCAACTTCCTTACAATGACTTTTGAAGAAGTTGCTATGGTGAGGATGAGGAAGAAAGTACTTCCCACCTACTTTGTGCTTGTTCTGCCTGGGCGGTAAGGAGGAACCAGATTCTTGGGTCTTTCTTCTGCAAAGATTTGGATGACTTGAAAGATATGAATGTCAACAAGCTATTTCGTTTCACTATCAGTTCCGGCTGGTTTAATGATTAATCTTGTCTTTGCTGGTTGACAAATACCGCGGGAATCACGACGGAAAAGAGCAGGCCTTTTGCAGATAAAAACAGAAACGAAACATACATTTTCGGCATATTTTGATTTCAGATATCTACTGGGAAATTTGTTAGTAATTTTTGAAGTATATTTACAAAATTTGCATTTGATGTTATAAGAATGCGTGGGCGTTCTCGTGTTTACGGTAACGCAGGAAAAAGGCGATGTACAGGCTGTGTTTAAAAGTGTGGAGTTTCTTACCAATTATACTAATACTGAAAGTGACAACCTTTCAAGCGTCGAGCCACTGGTATATTGCCTAAAGTCCTTCTCACTTGCCTTGACAAACTGAGTCTGCCGTACAGTTTTATTGACACATCTATCCCTTACCTGAGTCTCGGTACCATCAATACTATGATTGCATTAAAGGGCCATTACCTAAAGCCTGAGAAAACACACAAAAAATGCAGAAGTATGGTATAATGAATACTTGCGCAATAGTGCGGAAGGTGCTCGACTATTTCGACTAAATGTTGAACACGCCTGGCAAATATCAGCCAAACGGGTCCGGGGCCAGCCACTTGGAGTCTAGCCGAATTTGTACCAACTCGATAAAAATAGCAACATTTTCTCATTTATAAACACCCATCAGCCTCGTCACGACGTAAGAAGACACAGCCTGTTTCCATTTATCTTTAGTTTTTTGAACTAGAGTTTTAAGTATACTCATAACTACATTTGATTTACCTATAGCTAATAATACAGAGATTATTGAGGATTGTCCTTTGTTCGATTCTATGGCACTAGGTCGAAATATGCGCTCGTAAATGCATCAATCTTAAGTTCAACCAAATCTTTCATTTACCAACAAAACGCAATATATTCAATTTATAATTGAACTAACTAAAGAGCTAAAATCTGAGGTTTCAATTCGGCTCTGACAAAAATGGTCTTTGTAATTTCTTCAAGCTATTGATCCGTTTGCTAAATAAATATTTTCTCGTTAAACATTCAAATTTTTTTCTTAATTCCCAGTCTCGATAAAAGAAAGTCACAAAACCATTTATTAATTTATTTCAGTTAACACGAATAAGTGGTCATCGTGGGCAGAAACAAAAATTTTAATCGCCTTTCGACTATAATTTATATCGAATCTCCTAATAAGTTCTTATTTATCATTGGACATTTGTAGGCACCTCAGATGTGTGTTGAACTAGACGAACATAGCCTGTAAGGTCGGATGAAGAATACCATATTAGTCGCATTAATCATGGGAACGAATAATTTCTTTCGGATTCAATCAATGTACAGACTGATTGTGCAACCACTTCATCATATTACAAGCAAATGCTCACATATATCGGATCGCCAGAAAAGCAACTCAGAGAGTCTAAACCCAGCGATTAACTTAAAGGTGCTTATTAATGGTGTACGATTTTAGTGGTAGGCTCCATTAGAGTAATCGAGGTCTTTTGTAAAGACAGTGTCATTATGAGTAAATATTAAAAAAGAAAATAGCGAAAGTGTGATCTTAGGGGCTATACGACCAATTCAAATGTTACGGTCGTATCTTACTAATATTGACATTTTTTATTAAAACCGATCGCGGTGATCTGGTGTGTCGTCTAGTGGTAAAAGCTAAGTGTATTTTCATTGCTTAGTGTTTACTTTGAAATCTATTGGTTTTACGAAACGCTAGAAGTGGTTGTCAAAGCTCTCAACGATTTCGGACAGGGGTTATTGCATACTTGCCTTAATTGCCGAACAAATTTACTGCCAATGAATTAACGTAACTTGATCTGATGTGGGTTTGATTACCTGAAGTGACCAGAAAAATGTTTGTAGCCAATCTAATTGCACTGGCATTATGATTATCACCCCAAAAGCCAAAATGAGCTTTATCGTCCGAATTTTGGAATGATAGTTCAAATGGAATTTTTGATCTTAACGATCTAACTAATGATCTATAGCACTAAATCTTTTTTTTTTGTTAAAAGGTGATCAACGTTTGAAAGATTACCATTTTGGGAAATGCGTTGGAGATAACCATGCGTCTCTGAGGCATCCACTTTTAAAGTGACGATTTTTTACTGATTTTGTTAACTTTTCAACTTTTTTTTTTGCTATTTAATTTTAACGTTTAGTTATTTTATTATAAATAGAAAATAATTACTTATTGGCTGTTTTAATTTTTATGAAAAAATACATTGACTTCTAAAAAAGGTACAAATAACCAAAATTTTCGGTTCCTTTGGGACTTGATGATGAAAATGTGATATAAAACTGGTTCTTTTTCTACGTACTATTCAATAATGGTTATATTCGGTCTTTAAAAATAAAACGTACTAAAAATTGTGGTTTAAACGCAGCCCGATTAAATAATAATCCTTATTTTGCCACAAAAATATATTTCACATTTTGTACCAGATATCATTGGCAATTTCATTATAACATCGGAACGATGGCACCTACCAAATTGACAAAGGAGTCTCACGAAAGGGTTGATCAACGACTGAGTTGGCCTGAAATAACAAGTAAATAGTCGCGTCGGATGTAAAGATTTAACGATATATTTTCTTTGCAGATGCTTCTGCGACGTAGGTTATCTTTCTAGGGTTAATCGCTCCAAATTTGTTTTTGAATCTTACTCTTTTCAGCGAAAATTCTGTCTAATATTTCGCCCAAAGCGAAAAGGCCCTTTAAGATATCCTATCTACTGCCTAAAGTGGAAACCCATGCTGAGATATCTTAAAGTGGATTTCCGCATTCGGTAGTACAAACCCACGGAATTAAAATCGGGCAAATCTCTTAGAGGATTTCCACTGTAGACAGTACAAGCAAATGACAACAACTCTGGAAATTTTTCGAATTATAATAAAACAAGCTTTCAACAATTCCGAAAGCCCGGCATTGAGCATTGTCCAGTTACCCGTTTCACAAAACCGGACAGCCGCACGCATTCAGCTCCTCGGACTTGATATCAAAAGGGAGCAGGTTAAACAATACATCAAGGGCGTCACTAGGAGTAGTCCTAAAAGCTCCACATAAAGCGACGCTGACTGTTCATTGCACCCAGCAGACTGCGATTGCCGTACAGCGGCAGGGGCGCACGATGATGACCCCGCCACGATGGACTACATATCATACCACACTACGTCTCCGATAAGAATTTCATAATTCAGATTCCACCATTTAGCCGGTGGGTCGGGTACCGACTTTTGCTTTCTGACTCGTTATCCATCTACACGGATGGATCTTAGAACGAGGAGGGCATTGGAGCCGGGGTCTACTCCGAACGATTGAATATAGACTTATTTATTCGTGATATGAGAATCCAATTTGTGGTCGGTTGCAATGCGAACGGCAATCGCCTTCTAAATTATTTTATGTGTAATAATGTAAATGTCCTTAACAAGGGGTACAAACCTACCTTCGTCACTGCTGCAAGGAAGGAGGTGCTTTATTTAAAATTTGAAAACCGCTATTTTTGCCGAATTCTTTTCTAACTGGCACGTTTCTGATGGAACACAAACACATCAGATTCGATATCCCAAGAAAACTGAACTTCGGCCAGCATCTCCGTGTCCCAAAAAGACTGACTGAAATCGGTTTCGTGAGCTAGTCAGCTCGAAGGCTGATTCGCTTATTTCCACTATTAGTTCAATAGATGAACTTGAATTAGCGGCTCATCAACTTTTTATTTTCTTCCTATTGAGACATTACCGTAGCACGCAACATCAGACCAGGACGAAGGGTGCTCTCGTGGAATGAAGAGCTGACCCGCAAGAGTGTACTAGTTAGGAAGAACTTTAAATCAGTGGGACGATTACAGAGCCGCTCTCACGGAATATAATAAACTTATAAGACATTCTAAACATGACTGCTGCTGGAGGCATTGTGAAGGCGATTCAATCCCTTCTGGAAGCGACACGCATTCACAAAGCTGTGTCCACGGATTCCGCAAATGGGGTTGTTCTTCCAAGGAGATCAAATGAATCTTACACTGAAGGCCCAAAGGAAACTCTTGAGCTACTGCTACACACTCATTTTCCGGGGTTGGTCCTCTTAGGGCAAACTCCGAATCTGAGAACTGACAACCAACGGGTCTTCGGATGATCAGCTATTAGGGTTATCGGAGATGATCTCAGAAAGATAAAGAGAAATGGGCTGTGGAGGCCATGAACCATTTAAGGCTCCGGGCGCGGATGGTATCTTCCCACTGCTTTTGCAGAGTTGTCTTGATACTATCATCACTCTGCTGATTAGTCTCTTTAAGGCAAGTTACAAAAGGGTACATATCACAGTTATGGAGGAAAGTCGATGTGGTGTTCATGCCCAAACACTGTAACAAACCGGAGCATTTACCCCAATCCTACACTTCGATTAGCTTAACCTCATTCCTCCTTAAAATTATCGACGTTCATATCAGGCACGTGATTGAATGTTCAACTCGTGTGCATCGAAGACAATTCGCCTATACGAAGCGTAAGTCTATGGTGACTGCCCTACACAGTCTTATAGGAACTTTAGAAAAATCTTTTAATGATAAGGAAAGTTCCTTTGAACGAATATGAGGTCTGACTCCAAGGATGGTCGAGAGGATGCATTGCATGTTGGTGCGGTGCACGGTCACATATGCTACGTTGGTATGGTGGCCCAAGGTACAACAAATATCAGCAAAACTCAAATCCAACAAATCACAACGGGGTAACTATGGCTATGCGTACATGCCCGACGCCTGCTTGAGAGGCTCTCATTGGCTTAACCTTGCTGCATATTTTCATCAAAGAAAAATCAGCGCTCGATGCTTTTAAGGTACATTTAATTTTTGAAGTATGCGGTAGTGACATTGCTCTAATGAGCATTCTAGAATAAATTCCTGGCTTACAGATCGGCCCTAGATCAGATTATATGACAAAGGAATATTTCTTTGGCAGTCGATTCCTAGCTCTCATCTCATACCGAACGGAATAGGAAAATGGAAGTCCCAGCCCAGACCCAGATCAGGGAGCAAATGCTGGCATTTTTGAACCCAACACCAACGGGCACCTGGCCCAGATTTTTTCAATCCGAGATTCATGCCATTGCGGTCTGCGCCAGGATAATATTGGAAAAGGATCCTCGCGGCGCTCACATTGCTAAGCTCAGATAGTCAGGCGGCCATTAAGGCTCTCTCTTCGCGTAGAATATTTTCTAGATTGGTCAAAGAGTGTCGTGAACTTCTCCAATGTCTGGCAACCGACAATTGAATTTTCCTGTACTGAGTCATTGGTCACCGTGGCATTCAGGGAAATGAAACAGCGGATGAACTTGCTAGACAGGGTTCGTCATCAATTTTTTTCGGACCGGAACTCTATTGTGGTCTAGGCTTGCCTACAGCTGAAAGGTTACGACAGCACTATTGGGAAAATCTACCAGGGTTGCGGCAATCGAAAGAATTAATTAGACCCTTTAATAATGAGACATTTTTTAGAGATGGCAACACCGATAAACCAATGGTAGTCCATCTTTGACATACATACCATTTGAAGTTTGTATTCATAAGCTGTCAATGTCAGTATAAACATTTCGTGTTGATTGTTGACAACGTATTTTACCGGACCATGGAAAGTTTCGAAAATTCACGAAAAAAACAACATTTGCGGGAAGTTTTACTTGGACATTATTTTGCTAAGAAGACTGCAGCTCTTGCTCGTGGAAGTTTACGGTGACGATGCTTTTTCGCGTGCACAGTGTTTTCGGTGGTTTCATCGGTTCAAAAATGATAATTTCGACATTACCGACGAAGAGCGACCTGGCCAGCCAAAAAAGTTTGAAGACGAAGAATTGACGAAATTACTCGAAGAAGATTCGTATAATATAATTCGTATATAATAATTTAGTTATATGAATAAATCTATGAATAAATGCCTAAAATTCCAAAAAAAAGTCTCATTATTAAGTTGTAGACCCAAATAATACTTTAATTACACACCCGAGTAGAGCCGACCTGAGGCTGGTTGTGGGCTAAATTTCGGACAATCATTGGGTAAGATATCATCTAAACAGGATGGGTTTGCCTAATGAGATTGAGTGTCACCTGTGTTTGGACGACGTTGGGACCACAGGTCACATTTTGCGTGAATGCCCGGCGATTGCGCGAGCCAGGTACACGGACCTCGGACAAATCGCCACGAGCTCTGCCGTTATCAGGATAACTCCTATGAGAGACATATGACCCTCGTGGGAGCGATGAAAAGTGTTTTGCTTCAGTAAAAAAACAAGGCTTTGGCACAATAGATTTTCCAAGGTCGCAGTGCTTGCTATTAGGGGCTGTAGCCTGAACTATCTTGTCTATCAATCTTCATCTATCAATTCGTCTTCCAGACCACTGTAGCGTTCTCCAGGCGGAGATTTCGGCAGTTTGGGGAGGCCATCTTCTGGCTGGGGCGTAACGTTATCACGGTTACGGCTTATTTATATGGATAGCCTGGCTGCGGCTTGAGCCTTAGACTCCATTCTCACCACAGCAAGGACGGTATTGGATTTCCGCGCCTCTCTCTCGGGAATGGGTAATTTCTTTAATATCAAGCTATGCTGGATACTTGGTCATAGCGGTTTTTCCGGTAATATCAGAGCAGACGAGCTCGTTCTAAGGGGGTCAATGGAGGCGCTTTCTCAAAATCAGCGAAACATCGACATCCTCCTAGATGGGCAATTAACAGGACGTGTCGAATACCGAAGATGATGTGGCCAACGCTCGATTTATGTCGATCCACGAGGTTTTGGTCGCTGAGTAGGAACCACTTAAGTGCGGTTGTAGCAGTAAAGGTGGACACTAAATAGTCGGGGAGCAGGCAAGGTGACTCGGGCTTGCTTTTAACGACTTCTGTAGGAGCTGTGGCGATGTGGAGGATAGTACTGCTCATATACTCTGTAAGTGTCCGGCTCTGGCACACTTGAGGATGAAAATCCTTCTGACACATTTCTAAGCCAACTTGGGAGACCTGGCGACGGTGGGTGCTGGTAGACAGTTTATTATTGGCTCGGGCTGAAGGGTAGCACTCGTCTTTCACTCCTACGTGGTATCACAATGAACCCACTCGTGTTCTAAATGTGTCGTGAGTTGTCACGACAGGCCGTACAAATAACCTAAACCTACTAGCCCTTATTAGTTGGCTGGAGTTGTCCTGAGAAGGTTTTTGGCACAAGAGATCAAATACGATTGCAGTGCCATGACTTAGCCTCCCCCATTAAAAATATGTTTTTATATTTTGTAGACAAACTGAAAATAATTCAGAAAACTGAATGTCCGTCAGGGGACCATAAATTTTCTCACGGGAATATGAATTCAGGCAAAAGAAAAAGTAACATTATTTTTTTTTTACATAAGCACTTCCGTTAAGGAACTTCAACTCATTGACCGCGAAAAACTTTTCTGCAGTATGGGTATAGGAACAATACTTGTTTCCAAGTACGGATCACAATTTCAGTATGCAAATGCATTCAATTGTGTTCTGCATTTCTCCAGATAAATAAATCTTTTTTTGCCTGCCTCAATGTTTCATTGTAGTGAACTTTCGAATGCAAAATCGCGTAACATACAATTCCTTCCGCGCGCGCAATATTATGTTTCGTAACTGCGACTGTAAAATTATAATGTGAGAATCTGAAGAATAATAATACGAAAAAGACCGTAGCGAAACGAATACCCATCTAACGCTTTCGATAACTGCTAAACTGGTTATTTTATAATCAGTAGTTGATTTTGAGTCGGCAGTTTTTCTATTATCTCAATCCAAAATGTATCTGCATATACTCTAGTACTTACTATAAACCTTTCTTCTTTGAGAAGATTTGCCAGCCGGAAAGGCCAAATGCAGAGATTTGAATCTTCTGTGCTCGAGATATACATACGAAGGCACGAAGATACGTTAAGCCATTGACTATAATTTTTTCCAGTTTGTAGATACTCGTAGTTTCGTAGATGATTGATCATTTGTTGAATTTTTATTCCAATTGATCAAAATTTCACCAATTATACGGTAAGTGGAAGTTAACCGCAATATGATGTATATGCGTATAAATATTGCGTGCACTTTCAATCATTAGCAGAAGATTAACCCAGAAGATGGTTCTTTGATATTGAAGTCAATGTAGTATAAAGATGCAGAGATGGAGTGGCGATAGGATATTATTGCGGTGGTGCTGGCAGAAATCGTTGTGAGAATTAAACCAGCTGCTGAACATCGCCGTCATCCCAGCCGTAGTCGTCCTTTGGATGTTGATTTGGAAAAGTACGGAAAAGACTAGCTCACACCAGGAGAATTGAAATGTGAGTTGAAGAAAGTTTTCCGCACCGCTCCAATTTCTCGAGAGTCAGAGAGCATGAATCGGTTGAAATGACCGTAGAGAGTCTATCTCTTTCTCGATTCTCAGTAATGTTCCTCCTTAAATCACCGCGTTCAGCCAACCATCGCTCGATGTCGATGGTAGCGATCGAGTGCGAATACTTAGAGCAGCGAAGAGAACGCCGACTACCGTATAGCATGTAATACTACATATCTACGGTCGGCGCTCGCAGTCTGTGGAGGTGATACTGAAGAGCTTGTCTCTGACGGCCAGCCAGGAGGTCGCGCTGGTAGAAAATGTTATGCTCTACTCTGTACCGCAATCGGAAATGAGGCTGGTGCCTCATCCGAGCCACTGAATCTTTGGACCAGTACAAATCAAAAAACATGGATGGAATCTTGCCTGCTTTATAACAAAAAAGGGAGAAAATACTGATTCCTTTACTTCTCAACATCTTCAGCTGTAAAATTTTTTTGGTAGCTGAAATTCAGTGAGAGTAGATTTTATCCCAAAAATGATAAATCTACCTTAAGGTTAGTCTGACCTCCTTTATGCTCAAGACCATGGAGATAATAGTTGACGTTCGCATTAGAATCTCTCTCCTCGCAAAACTCCCGCCTGCCCATTGAAATTCCTTTTCTCGCAAAATCCCCGCTTGCCCACATTGAGTTCTCCTAACAGTCTGGAAAATCGACTAGGACCGCTCTTCATTATCTTGTTACAGAGATTGAATCAACCATGGCAGTAAAGGAGACAGCTGTTTGCGCTTATCCTGGCATGGAAGGGACTTTCGACAATACGTCTGCCAATGGTCTTAGTACTCAATAGTGCAGTGAAGGCTATAATGGAAGCCATTGGACTCGCCGAAGTGCACGAAACTCTAGTCCGTTGGATCAAAGCACTACTTACAAACAAAACAGGCTGATAACGTCTGAATGGGGCGGTGCAAAAACCACAAACGGAGCGGCGCCACTCCTATGGGTACTCGTACTGAATGTTCTACTAAAAGCCTTAGAATCGTCAGGGATTTTTGTGGTGGCCTCCGCAAACGATGATATCGTGATACTCGTATCAGGCAGGGATGGGTGACACCGTGTTAACTTTGTCCACCGATGCAAAATACATGGGGACAATCCTAGAGAGCAGACTTAACTGGGGTCGAAACGGTGAAGAACAAATCAGGAAGGCCAATATTGCCTTTTGCGCATGCAAAAGGGGCGACCGCAGTTGTTGAGTCATCAGTCTCATGTTTGACTACCGGCGTTTCGGGTTCGAATCCCGTCCACGACGACGTTCGTGGCCATGGATGTGCAATATGTGCACGCTAGCAACTGCATTCTCCGAAACCAGTTAATGCCAACGAAACGGCAACTGGGCCACATGGAAGAGTTGACGCACAAGGGGTTAGGACAATTGAGTAAGTAAGTATGCAAAATTTGCTTGGCAAAAGGTGAGGTCTGAAACCGACCATCACACACTAGGTATGCAGCTATCGTAAGACCCATTCTAACCTGCTGAGCCCTGGTCTCGTGGACAGCACTCAACGCAAAAACCAACACATAAACAATGGAGGGAGTACAAGGACTTTGTTGCTTGGGAATCACCGGTGCGTTGAAGACCGTATCCTCGCGATATCTGAACACTCTGCTAGACCTGCCCCCGATCGACTTATATCTACGAAATGAGGCAGCCAAAAGTGCCCTAAGACTCAGAAGGGATGGCACTTCAGACAAAGGCCATATGACTATTGCCGTTTTAGGCTACCACTTAATATAAAGGACTATAAGAAACCACAACAGGATTTTAGCATAAACCTCAATGTTAATATATCCGAGAGAGACCATTTCCTGATAGTTGAGCATGGACATGGAAAGACTCTGAATCTCTTTACAGACGGCTCCCAGATGGAAGTTCAAGGTGATGCAGCAGTTTACTCGCCAGAGCTTCCATGCAGTGTATCCTTCAGGCTGCCAGATGAGTGCAGCATATTCCAGGCGGAGGTGCTTGGAAACCAGCGAAGGACCAAGAGAGTACTATGTAACAGCAGGCCTTCCTTTGCTATGAAACATCATGTATAACGATATATTGGATTTGCCAGTGCCTAGACAAGTAACGATGACATAGCTATGGTCGTGGTGGCCATGGATCCGGCATTCGCTGAACTGTATGCCAACGAAGTAATCACAACTATTCAGTTATGGTTGGATAAAGTAGGACTGTAGCTAGCTGAGCAAAATGCGAAAGCCAATCGCATCAGTAACCGAAGAGAAAGGAACACCCTGAGGATCAAAGTCGGAATCACTACCTTCATTTCTAAGCCAGCAATTAGGTACTTTGGGGTGATAAATGACGTAAAGCTGACATTTAGAGAGCCTATATGCAAAAAAGCGGCTAAGGCTACTGTGGTTTTGGCAAGGATGATGCCAGATGTGGGAGGACCACTCCCGAGTAGGAGATTTTTATTATCTAGAGTGATCACCTCTATACTTTTGTATGCATCACCATTTCGAATCGACGCGCTTCGTCACTCCAGCAACAGTCGAAGAATCAACTCTGTTCATCGAAGAAACGCATTAAGAGTGTGCTGTGCATACCGAACAACATCAGATGAGGCTCCCTACGTTGTATCAGGTATGATCCTCATAAATATTCTAGTAGATAAAATGGACCGATTGTACAAGGGCCGATGTTTGGGGCCACCGGACGTGTCTAATGCGCGCAAAAAACGAGACTAGTGCAAGTCGCTGAGGAAGTGGCAATAGCGGTGGAATGGAATCCCGAAGGCAAGCTGAACACATATACTTTTCCTACAAATCGAATTGTGACTGAACTGCAATAATGTAAATTACAATACTATCTTACTCAAATTCTTACTGGATATGGCGGATACAGGAAGTACCTTCACAGATTAAAGCTGGACGATTCGCCCGACTGTCCGAGGTGCCCAGGAAAAGCGGAAAACCTGGAACATGTGTTCTTTGTCCAAGGTTTACGGGAAAGCGTAAAGCACTGGAGGCCGAACTCGGAAGTGGCCTCAATCTACATAACATAGTGGAGCACATGATAAGATCTGAATCCAATTGGAAGGCGTAACTCACACAATATTCGACATATATACGAACTGAGGGAAGAGGAGCAAATACGAAAAAGAAGGCAACGGATTAACGGCTAATTAGCCAAAACCAGCCCTGCGACGCAAAACCAAGTGCTAGTTCCGAAGGGAGAATGGTGGAGAAACAAGGTTATAGGTTTAACTGGATAAGTAGTCGCAAGCTGACGATGAAAGTCCCACGCCGCTGCCGTAAAACTGACACTAGTTGCTGGCAGTGTCTCCTGAGCAATAAGATCCTCCCCCCTCCCCCCAACTCAACAGTAAAAAAAAATAATTAAAAAAAAAAAATTACTTGGAATTTAAAAGACATCCGAAACGGTTATATCGTTTCGGAAGAATGGTACAATCGTCATACGTTCGGACAGTCAGGCTGTGCTAAAGGCGCTACAGTGCGTTCCCATCAAGTCAAAGACAGTACATAACTGTTAAAGAGGGACTACACACCTTCAGTTTATCGCTCAGTTTATCACGTGTGACAGAATGTCTGAACGATAATCCGTGTGAACTGCATAGCTCTGGCAGATCTGAGATCTGTGCGTTCGGACCCTGTTTTGCAACGATAATCTGCGCAGATTACACAGTTTATCGTTCAGTTTTATCAGTTTCCTACCAAATTTCACAATGACCATAAAGCAGTACCACACAGGGCACAGTTAGGACCTTCGTCGACTGATGCAACGCGACTGCAAGAGGGGAATGTACTAGAGAACAGGGTAACCATTCTGGGGTGGGCAACCCTAATTTTTTTTTTTTACTTCAGATTCGGAATCAGCGACCCAAAATTATCTTGCAGTTCGAACCATGGCGATGGGCCATTGTCTGTAGCAAACTTGATAGGTGCTTTTAAGCGAGTGGCACCCGCAGTCATGATCGCATATGTGTAGTTTCACTATAATGTGAACGTTGCGCGAGTATGTTTCAGGTGAAGATAATTTTGATGGGAAGCACTCGTTCGACCTGGCGGTTTTCATGAGGAAATACGAGTCCGATCGGTCTGGTTCGAACTACAAGGCAATTTTGGGTCGCTGATTTCGAATCCGAAGTCAAAAAAGAAAAAAAAATTGGGATTGCCCACCTCAGAACGGCCACCCTGTTTTCGTGGGGAAATACTGATCCGATTGGGCTGGATACCAATCTTTGCACCACTTCCCACGGCGTTTTCTATTCTTTCTTTCTTCTTCTTCTAGCAACAAATTAATTTAGCGAAAATCGAATGTAGCCTACACACCTTCAGTTCAGATAACTGCACAGATTTTTCCACAGATATTTAGCACAGATATCTGCGCAGTTAAACTAAAGGTCTGTAGTCCTCTTAACAGCCCTCCTCCAACGGGGTTCTAAATAACGAAATCGCGGGTGGATTAGCTAAACAAGGGGCTATCTACTACTGAACGACAGCTGACGACCTGTCTATGCCAATATTGCCATGCTAGAAGAAACCGGACGATGAGATGCTAAGGCTGGCCAACGCGAACTTGCACAATACCAAAGCCTCTAGAATAACGAAAATATTCTGTAAACCTATGATAGAAAGAAGACTAAAAGCTTCTTGGAACTACCTGGATGACAGTGCGCACTACTAGTAGGCTTACTAACGGGCACTGCTTGTTAGGGCAACACGCATACATTTTGAAACTGATGCAGGAATTGCAGCTACCAAATACAGAAGAAACTGTAAGGCACCTTCTGTGTGACTGTCTAGCGCTCACAAGGAGAAGATTAAAATGCTTGGGGGCCTACTTTTTCAAAGACCTAGAAGGAGCTGCTGATCTTGAGCTTGAGAAGTCCGTGGAGCTTCGCTAATGAGTGAGGATTCTACAAGCTTAACAAAAATCTTTTGTTAACGATTAACACCGGGACAGAATGGGTATCGGAATAAGGTTGTTTCGCTATCAACCCAAGCGGCCTATCCGGAGCCGTTAGGATGCCACCCAGTCTAACCTAACCAAGTACTCAGAAAGAAAAGAGAAGGATGCTTTAGTCCAGAAGGATGATCACAGAAATTGAGAACTGCACTCTTTCAACAGTTGTCACTCGAGATTGGTCGCAAGGAGACGTACTATCTCCTCTTCTATGGTGCATCGTGGTTGACAGTCTATTACAGAAGCTTCCCTTCATTGCATACTAGGCACAAGAATGATGATTTCGTGATAACCGTTAGGGGAAAGTTCGAAGAGGTCCTAACAAATATCCTCCAAACAGTGCTATACACAGTTCAACAGTGGTGTTACGACAACTACCTACGATATAACCCGCCTAAAGCGGTGCTGATCCCATTCACTATAGAAAAGGAAGCTCAGGCCAATGAGATGTCTCCCTATGTAAAATTCTTCAGTTATTCCGGATGATAGCGTCAAATATCTCGTTGTGATAGGCCAGCCGGTACATGATGTAAAAAGTAGCTTCAGAGTGCATGCCAGGCACTCTCTGAGATTATTTTGGAAATTGGATAGGGGCTTAGCCGGAAAGTTTAAATTCAAATTTGCACTACCTGAAAAAATGTACTTTTGAGGTGTTTTGTCTTCTAGATTTTTGCTTTAATCTCCGTCCACGTTAGCCGCATAATTAAAAATAAAAATTCTAATTATTCGCTAGAAAATTATCTTCTACTTTTGCATACAAAATGTTAAGCTTAAACACATACGTAAAATGATGCAACGCGCCAAATTTGAGAAAATGCTTTTTCGAATCAGTTTTTTTTTTGCGAATAAGTCCAGAATAAAATCAATATTTGAAACATTTCGCTTAGATCTCGCCTTGAAAGTGACCCTCTAGCAAATTTGTAAAACTCATGACTAACTGTCATTTGATTTTGGCAATTGCAAATAAGAAAAAATATCCAAACTCAATCGGTTTCACTTTCACTACTTTAAATATTCATCTTACCGTCGAATAAACAAGGAATAGTTGTGGGTTGGTAATATATGTCCAGACTGAAAACATGCTAATCTTCAAATTAAAATATCTTTCATTTCTCACAGTTAGATACTCGTATGTGTTTAAGTTTATTTTCATTCTTGGGCGGACTTGGTTTTTTCTTTCGAATAACATACCATAGTCATTCGTACTTTGCATAAGGTATAGTGTCAAAATATGCATATTATCCCTGATTTTATGTACGTATGCGGAAATGGATGATTACATGATAACGAGAGTTGTAACCAAAATCCGGAGCATAAATTAACATAATTTTAAGTCATTTTCTATTCCCTCAATAGTGGAAAGGAAATATGCAAATTTGTATGCGGAACAAGTGACATAAGAAAATTATGGATCTTCTTCTTTGTAAGCCTATCAGTGGCCAAATTAATATGGATTTTGTGAGATGTCTATACGAATGGTTGGAAGACCACATAGTAGACAAGCTGCGAAATTTGAGATTGAAAGTGATAAATCCCAAAACCAAATGCTTTAATCATTTCACTAATCTTAGCCGGTCAGCCGAAGATTTGATAGGGGGACTGACATTTGGACCGTCATCGGTACATTTTGCGTAACTGTCATGCCCTAAGAAGTACGGCCTTAGCATCCACATGGTAACGGGTGGAAGCAGGCTGTTGGTAAAATCTTGTCTTTGTTATCAGCGTTGAACAAACTTGGTCAGGCAGGGAGCGGTATCTCCCTCATAAACGTACCCTAAAACCAAGGTGGAACAAGAAACGCCTAGGGATGCATGGTCAAGAGGTTGCTTGTCCGCTAGTATAAACATTCTGGATACCAGTCGACCTTCAGTTCTAAATCAAATTTCTGGCGGCAGAGCGGGTTAAGTCGTCGGCGACTGTTCTTCCCGGATACTCGTGGGGTTCTATATGGATAATACAAAACTAAATAAAATTGAGTGTGATGCAGCTCTAAATGCATCAAACACAATTTCCTCCGAGCTGGCTACTAGTTCATTGCTCCGCGGAACCTCCAGGACCGTTGTTGAGACTGTGGATGGAACGGCTGTTGAGCGATATAGTCCCTCTGAGTCGTCCTTGGACTTCTTTTGTCCTGATGATTCAGAGCCCTTAGGCTATGACATGGATTTTCATCCTGACGACTCGTATTCGGAAAAATCCGTACTACTCGTAACGGTCGTAGGTGAAGGAATCCACCACATGGGTTTGAACACAAATAGCGGCCGTACCAAATTAACGACGGCGCTAAGGCGCAAATATAGGGGGTCTATGGCTGAGGGCAACTCTAGTGAAAAGGCTCGGAAGATAGCCCTCATACGTTCAGGTCCTAAGCCGTCAGTGTAGCAAGTACGTTCTGAAGAACGATCACTGATGCACACCCTACCTTCCAAACAATCGAGCAAATGACTCTGGTACAGAACCCTATTATCGATGTCATCAGCGACAGTAGGTCCGATGGTCAGGACATTGACTTTGAGGCCTGTGTTAAACGAACAGGTTGGCGTTTGCTGGTCGGTACTAACTGCGTAACAGCTGAATGGGTGCGAAGGAGCTTTGGATGTATCAAATCCAAATGCTCGTTCCCCATTTCACTTGTGGAGGAAAAGAACTTCCCTCGCCCATGCGTTATACGTGGCTATTTTCTCCGCACTTCTACGTTCTCCAATTAAAGTGTAATTTAATCAATTGGAGCTCAAAATCGTTTTCCAATAGAAAATTTGAGGATCATAAATCGGTGGGTAAATAAGGACTCCCTGCACCTCGTCTTGGCAGTGGACGACGCCATGAAGGGCTATTTGCTGGAGCGCATTGTTAAAATTGTCTACGGCTTCACGCACGTCATGCTTAATCTGGGCAAATGCAAGCATCGAAATGTAGCCAATGCGTCTTCCTCCAATAAGCAGGATGCGCACACAGGTGCTCCACCCGCTGCAGGCGAGCCTTTTTCTACGGTTGCGGTGGGCTCAATTCCAACCGATGGGCCTGTTCGCATCTAGCACTCAAGGCACAACATTTAGCGGCGTAAATGGGTGTGCAGCAAAACCTGTGCCGCCAGTGGTCAATATCTGTCAAGACGCACCGTCGAGACGAAGTATTAACCTGTTTGGAGCTTCATCGGCTCTCACTGAAGGGAGCGGCCAACGAAAGGGGCACGGAGGCGCCGGTTCCCGACAGGGCATGCAACAGTGCCCTGTCCAACGCTCGCTGTCTTCGTAAGACCATCAGCGCCATTAAGGTGCTTCGGGTGAACCTGCAACAATCCAACATTCGCTCGGATACTTTTTGTCCAAAGAAAACTAACTGAACTCAATTCCGTCAACTAGTCAGCTCGAAAGCGGAATTGCTGGTCAGTCTCATCTGCACTAGAGGGGTTCAATTACCCCAGCTGATGCGCTCAATGAAATTTTAACTTCCACTTACAGAGATAGTACAGTTTCACGTACGGAGGAGTCGGGCGTAAAGTACCTTGGTGGAACGAGGATTTCGCCCGCAAGCGAGCCGAGCTAGGCGGTTGTCCGACAAAGTCAAATGCTTCAATAAGTGGGAAGAGTACAGAACTTTTCTCACCGAGTACAACAAACTCATTAGCCGTTCCAAACAAGAATACTGGAAAAGACATCGTGAAATCATTCAGTCGCTACCGGAGGCGGCTCGCTTTCACGAAGCTCTATCCGAAAATTTGGCAAATGGAGTCGGCTTTCTTGTTGAGACCAGATGGTTGGTACTCTGAAGGTCCAGAAGAAACACTTAAACTGCTGCTTCAGACATATTTTCCAGGGTAATTTCTGACAGAAGGTGACCCCTAGCCAACTGCGAGGCCCCAACGGGTTCCGGGAAGTCAGGCACGCAGTTTATCGGGGCTCATCTTTGACACGGATAAAGTAAAATGTGCGATGGGGTCCCTTGAGCTATTTAAAACTTCCGGGGTGGACTCCGCTAATCGAGCTTTTTAAGGCAAATTACAGCCTTAGGGATATAAAAGTTAATGTGGTCTTCATACCCGAAGGGGGTAATAAACCGGAGCATTTGCCATGCTTGATTTGCATAATCAGGCACGGTTCACGAGATAACCAAACCTAGCATTGGATCCAATTTCGTTAGACGGCAAGACCTTAGATTCTTCCACTGAAGTGAAATGTCTCGGGGTAACACTAGACTCAAAACTTACCTGGAATACTTGCATAGATGATGTAATTAGTAAAGCCACACGCACAATGTGGGCTTGCAGAAGTCTCTTCGGACGAACATGGGGGTGATAACTCTGAATCAAATTCCTGACATGCAGATCTTCTTGAGATCAGATTATATGATCACGGAGGCATGTTTCGCCAGAAAATGGTCAACCCTTATCCCTGATCGTTTCGAATTTGAAAATGGTACGCCCTGTCCAGACCCTAGAAGTATTAAGTGGTACACCGATGGGTCTAAAACAGAACAGGGTATTGGTGCAGGTATCTTTGGACCCAACACTAGGATTTCCATCGCAATTGGAGTCTTGCCCAGCGTTTTTCAAGCTGAGATCCATGCCATTGAAATCCGCGCCAGGGTAATCTTGGAAACTGGACTTTGCGGCGCTCATATTGCTCACTCAGACAGCCAAGCAGCTTTAAAAGTGCTCTCTCCATTCAAGGTCTCTTTAAAACTGGTGAAAGAGTGTTACGAACTCCTCCAACTGTTGGCAACAAAAAACCGAGTCTTCTTGTGTTGAGTGCCAGACCACCAGGGCATTGAGGGGAATGAGGCTGCGGATGAACTTACTAGCCAAGGGTCATCCAGTCGCTTTCAAAGACCTGAGCCTTACTGTGGCTTTCAGGCTACGTTAATCAAAGGAGCTAATAATGCCCTTCATTCACAAGGGGACTACTCAATTGAGTAGAACTCACCTAAGACTTTTAGTGGGGTATTTATCTAGCCATGATTGAACAAGATTGGTCTGTCCAGCGATCCTGAATGTCGTCTCTGTCTGGAGGACATAGAAACGACCAAACACATCTTGTGCTAATGTCCCGCTTTCGCACGTTATAGGATGTCGCTCTTCGGGCAGGCTACTATCAGCACTTCAGATTTAAGGTTGATTTCTTTTAGAGACAAACTGTCCTTTATTAGAAAGGTGGACGGTTTTTTGAATTAATGGGCTATAGCACAATTGACCTCTTATGGTCGCAGTGTCATCCAGCTTCGTCAGTAATCGACTATCTAACTATCTATCTAACCTCGTTTCTTCTAATAGGTCGTTAGTTTCTCCCACATCGCAGGTAGCAAATATACCAACGATTAACATTAATTAAGACTAAATATCCCGGCCCTTGTTAGTTATTCACTTAATTTACACAATTATTGTAATTGTTTCGGTGAAAAACTAGCGAAGCTGTAAATCTGTAATACTACTCTCATTCTTCACTCCACTTACCATTCGGTATCTTTTTATTATTTTTCTTTTTTTGTCAAAACGATTAGACACCTATTGCTAACCACATACCAACGTGATTATCGACACCCATGTTGACTCTAACAGAAAAGATACATACATAGATCGTATGAAACACTTTCAGTTGAAAGTTGCCATTTAAATCCGAATCTGCACTCTTTTAACTCATACATTATCTAAAATCTGATTGAAAGATATTAAAAAAAATGGAATCATCAATTTAAAACTATATGAACAATTTTTGTTAAAACTGGGCGTTATCGAAGCTATGTTTTTCTTAAATTATAATTACACTCTGAAGATCTTGGTAAGAGATGCTATCTTCTTAACTCGAACCCGTTTAAATCATGCAAAATAACAAGTTTCGATTTTACAAAAGAAAAGGAATACTTACAAACTACCGAAAGTTATCTACTTTTTCCCCCCAACACAAAAGAAAAAGAATAACTTAACAGTACTCATTCATACGAGTATTTGACAAAGTAGTACGAGGCGCGAAGAAGAGCTTGTTATTGATGATTTCTTCTTTCATACATATCGATGGCAAATTTCGTGTAAACAGCTATGAAGACGACGATGCGGTCCAAGACTTTGAAGAAAGAAAAAAAGAAAAATAAAGAAATGAACCAAGCCAAGCAAATACGAGTGTACAAACAGAAGCAAAAATGTGGGCTGCTGCTTATGAATATTTCAAACAACAAATGAACCATTTATGATACTCTCAATTTTCTCCATCATTTCAACATGCAAATAAGTGCTAAAAGTGACAATTTGGAAAAAAAGAAGTCTTAAAAAATTTGAATTTTACGTCAGTTTATTTAGATTTGTTTTATCTATTTTCGCATAAGGATTGCACCTTTGATTGGACATTAGAAATTTAAAGTTTTATTTATAAACTTCGAAAGATATGCTCATAAAACTGCACTGACGCAGTGCTATTTTGTATTCAAATATGCCAAAGAAGTAAATAAAAAGAAACTGCATAGTTGGCAGATTGTGGTCAAAGATTGCTATTATTGTATTAATTTCAACAACGAATAAGTATCAAATTCGTACGATACTCTCTCCGGTTGTCAGCTTTGCATAGGAAAGATGCAAGTTCAACCTTGAATTCAAATCAGATAGATTTGTTTTAGAGACCATTTAAATAAATCAGAATCAATTGATCTGGATCCCATGATGAAGATTTTATTCATTCATCTATACAGAGTGCATTTGAGGAAAATCAACATTTGAGATGGACCGTTAAAGAGTAATAGCATTTTTTTTGTAAATTGTGTCGAAAAACTGAACAAAATCAAAAATTTTCCACTCCCCCGATCATTTAATCCTAGATTTTACCTCACTTTCGGAAATTACATAAAAATCCATATAAATGAATTTTTCCCAGTTGCAAAGATCACCGTTACTTCAAAGATACAACTGTTCAAACTTGTAGAAAGAAATTTTAAAATCGATTTTTCATCGGAAATTCAAATGATTATTTTACAACGGCACTTTGAACTTACAAATCTGCAAAGTTGACAAAAGCTGTCTCATTCATTGCATTAGCTTTCGAGCCGCGTATAAATGTTTAAGTCTTAGATTTGAAAATTTGCGAGTGTTACGTACTAAAGGAAAAAAACATGGTCAGAAGAAGAAACAAATTTACTTCAACTTTGACTTAAGAGATAGACCCCTCCACGAATGAAAAATAGGAAAGAAAATCTTGCAATTGATGTAGATAGTTGTCTGAATAAATGCTTTAAAATTCCTATTTATTTTATTTATTTTATTTATTTTATTTTATGTCGAAAACTATGAGTTCCACAAAGAAGAGTTCTAAAGGCGAATTAAACATTATCTTCAAAATTATAGATCACACAATAAACCATAAAATGGTATATTACACCTTGTAGAGGTCGGCCAGATTTTTTAAATTTCAAAATTCAAAATGTCCAATTGGAACCTGACTAAAACTATTTAGTTATTTAGTCAGTTAGTTAATTAATTGAAAAAGAAGAGATATTTTTGGGAATGGCGTTTTCGTCAATAATTTTATCTTCATCGCATCATGAAAACTGGTGATGTTGTACAGTACTCCACGATCGATACTGTCGTATGTCTCCTTTAAGTCG
This sequence comes from Chloromyia formosa, assembly GCA_964017055.1. Taxonomy (NCBI): domain Eukaryota; kingdom Metazoa; phylum Arthropoda; class Insecta; order Diptera; family Stratiomyidae; genus Chloromyia; species Chloromyia formosa. Next base: position 27,677,013 of record OZ024813.1, on the reverse strand, counting down.
GGAAAGATTTGGTATAAGTTTAAGTTGTATTCCCAGCACATCTGGAGTATCAGTTTGACCGTAAAGAGCTGATCGGTTGTGGAGCGACCAGGTCTGAAACCGCTTTCATATTCGCCACTGATTCGTTTTGCGAACGGTTTTATTCTATTTTCCAGAATTTTCGTCAAAATTTTATCTGACGTACAAACTAGTGATATGCCCCTCTAATTCTCACACCGCAGTTTATCTCCCTTTTTGTGAATTGGACAGATGATGCTTCTGCGCTAATCGTCTGCGATCATCTTGGCCTCCCATACTCGCCAGATGTATGGCATTAGCTAGACCCGTTCCACCGAATTTTAGCAGTTCAGCTGGAATCTCGTCAGCGCCCGGCGCTTTATTTCGTTTTAGTGACCGCAACGCAAGATCAAATTCCTCTACTGTTGGGGGTTGTATGGGTGGGCCTGGATCAACAATTTATTCGAGAGTTTCTTGAAGCTCTTCAAAATAAGAGGTCCATAGTTTGTTAATGCCATCGGTGTCGCTGATGATGTTTCCATCCTTGTCCTTTCAAAGGCTAGTCCTGGGTTGATAACCGTTCTTAATTGTATTTACTGGTTTGTAAGCTTGTCTGGTGTTCCTATTAGCAAAGTTTTGGTTAATATTCAGTAACTGCTCGTCAAAGTATTTACGTTTCTTAAGTCTAATTATTCTATTCGATATACACCGCAGCTCGTCACATTTTTCTCTTCTGACTCTGGTTCCTCGTTGGATCCAGTGTCTGTAGGCCTCATTTCTCGCGTCAAGTAAGTTTTTGCATTCTTCGTCGAACCAGTCAATTTGCGCTCGCCGGACTTTATATCCCACGACCTCCTCTGCGACATCTCTGATGGTACCCTTGAGTTCTCCCCAGAACCCATGGACGCTGATGTTTTGCAGCATAAGCGATAGTCGTTCTTCAAGGGCGGCAGCATACGCTGTAGCATCGCTCAGAAGCTTATCAACCGCAAATATTTTGGGAGGGCTGATTCTCGATTGGTGCACTGAGGAAATTCTACTTCTGTAGGTCGTCTTCATCAGGTGATGATCTGAGTCGCAGTTTGCTCCTCAATAGGAGCGGACATCCATCACACTAAATGCCCATCTCCTGGAAATGAGGACGTGATCAACTTGGTTAATGGTGAGTGCGTCTGGAGATTTCCAGGTCTGCTTGTCGATGGGTCGATGCGGGAAACTCGTAGAGTTTACGACTAGATTCCTGCTGCATGCGAAATCGATAAGTCGTTGGCCGTTATCGTTACATTCTTCATGGAGACTGTGGCCTCCACTCCCCCGGTGCCAACTTTTATTTCCGACTTTCGCGCTAAAGTCTCCCAGAAGCAATTTCACATCGTTTGTTGGAAGTGAGTCGAAGAGAGTCTCAAGGCGGGCGTAGAACTCGTCTTTTACTGCGTCTTCTTTAACTTCAGTGGGGGCATGCACATTGATGAGCCAGATATTGAAGAATCGAGTCTTGATGCGAATCGCACATAGCCGTTCATTTATGGGCTTGAAGTCATTAATGTGCGGTTTGAGGTTATTGTTTACTATAAATGCTACTCCAAACTCCTTGCGGTCCGTTGGTTTGCCACTTGTAAAAATTGTGTGCGATTTCTTGTCATTAGTCTCGCTGCCAAGCTAATTTGATTCCTGGGCTGTAGTAATGCTCAGTTTGTACTTTTTGACCTGTTGAAAGAGGGCCTTCTCGGCCCTCGCTTTGTTCAGGGAGCGTACATTCCAGGATCCAAAAGAATAATCCTTTAGCCGTTTGTGTGGTCGTCGTTGTTGATCCGTCCAATCCGAGGCTTTGTGCCAGGCTTCTTGACATAGAATGGTTTTTGCAAGGACGAGCTGTCAGCACGTCGCTTAACCCCATTCAGGGGAAGGCCTCGGAGATAGCTGCTTCAGATGGTTTAATAAACGTGCTGGAGTTCACACAACTATGTTGCAGGTCCAACTACGCAAATCATTCCATCCTACTAAACCTGAGACGCTTATTTGTTAGTCAACCAATCAGGCTACAGCTATCTGTCTTATCGCTAAGACTTGGCCGTCAGTGGTTTGAAACACTGCCGTTACCAGGGGGCGCCCACGCGGAGGACTATGGAAAAGGTCTTTTGTCCCCCCCTGTATATGCGGAGCTTGGTATTTCTGTGGTCAAATGGTTCCATTTCATTATTGAGACGACCGAAATGAAAGTCTTATTTGATATATTTATCCGGTGATTTATTACGAATTCCGTGCTGAAGTTAGTTGATGTTTGGTTGTTCTGGCGTCCTTGTTCTTGATTGCATCATTACTGTTGTTTCGGCCTGGTTAGTGCGTAGTCCATCTTCTTTTGCAGCCATGTCGAGATTATATAGAAGTTTTTCTGCATCGTACAGGTTTCGGGACACGATGTTGATATCAACAGCGTACGCTATCAACTGCATCAACTTGAAGAGTCTACATTCATTACCCGGATGACGTCTTCAAGCGCCAGGTTGAAGAGCGTCGGAGCCAGTCCATCGTCTTGCCTCATTTGTACCCTGTGGTACGAAACGTAATAATAAGCCAAAAAATCTCCAGGTAGGCGACTAAATGGGAGCAGGAGTTGCATGCTGGTAACGTACATCTTCTGAAACTGGTTTATGCCAGTGAAACCTCAGCTTAGTCAAATGGAATTCACGCCCCACTAGGGGTTAGGGCAAAATATTGAGATATTCATAACTTGTTTCTTTTCATCGGTACGCTCTTTCTTTGCCGTAGAGATTTAGTGTAACAATTGTTTGTAATTCCTCTAAGTCAATCAGGAGAGCATGTCCGGGAAAGTTTACGGATATAATGATACTTTTCTATTATGCGGCCTAAGGCAAGGTTTTTTTTTGTTACCCCTATCACAGTACACCTAGTGTTGCATCTTTTCCGACTTAACTGATTATTGTGCCTAATGTCAAAAAGCCACTACAAACAATCCACTAGAACTGTACAGTTTAATCTGTATATAGTAATGGCTTTCAGGATTTGCGGATCGGAGTGTGTAGTTGAACTGTCCTATCGGCCGCTTCACAATATCGGAAAAATTGAACAATACATGGACTGTACAGTTTTTGTGGTTCCGCACTTTGTGTACGAGCGTTTTGTCAACATTTCAATTTGGTTGATTTCGTACATGTCGTTTTAGGGTTGGATTTAATTTCTAGCATTAATGGAGTATCCAATATCTACCATGAAACTTCGATTATTCTTGAGGAGTGGATGTTTCGGCTGAATATAGAAAGCCTGTGGCCGAATTTCATCCTCATTTTGTGACTGAGAATATTTTTTCATACATCACATCTCCGAAAAGTAAATTTTAGTTACTCTTTATGATGGAATAATGCCCTATTCTTATATTTATAGGTAAATGGTCTCCAGTTTATACAGCTCATATTAATGACCCTTTTTTGTTGCAAAATTTCTGTTCATTTTAAAGGTGTGAATCATCTAAGATTTTCAATTCAAGACAACCAAAGACATGTAATACAGCCTCACTTTATGTTGCTGAATGTTTTGTGTATACTCTTGAAATCCGAAGGGTCTAAACTTTAAATTGCCATAATTTCTCAGATATTGTGCTGCTTAATAGAAGAAAGCCACATAGTAAAAAATATATGAATTGTTTTCCAAAAAATAGCCAAACATCTTATTCGAACAACATGAAACGAACTTCCGACAGTTAGAAACCGAAAGTCGTTCCATAACGAGCCGGAAACTTGCATTACCGTCACAAACAATAGTGTGAATTTTGGTACTTTCACGACACAATGTAAATGCAATTAAAAAATTAGCGTGTGCAGAAAGTATGTACACACTCAGACAATAAAATTTTCAAGAAAACGCCCGACTCACTTCGACGAGCTGTTCTGCTTTCTGCTAATACGATTAATGAAAAAAAAAGATCAAAATCGGCGAATCCTCAATTCTAGATACTCACCACCTTGCAAATAGGCTTAAGAAGCATTGGCCTACTGACTGGCCCACAGACTATGATCAAATAGTAATGGACGGTTGCACGAAAATAATGAGCTCAAGTGATTCGTATGTGTGTATGTGGGTACCTGTTGCATCTGAAACCTCTAATTTCTATGGGCAACGAGCCATAATCCGTAATAAATCCCAACAGAAGAATCAATTGAAATTTGCTGCACAGTTTTTTCTTCTGTTTTCATTTATTATTTTTTTTTTTTCGTTCGAGGTGTGCCATGATGAGCTCCTCTATGTATACTATGTCTCACCAGGAGTGTATGACTATGAATGATATTATCAATATGTACCCGCGAAAAATTTCACGGCATCACTAGCAGCCGCAGCAGCACTTTCTTCGGTTGCCACCCCAGCCCCGGCCCAAGATGATTAACTTTGCTTTGCCTACGTACCCATTGACCAAAAAGACCGATCCATCAGCATAGGAATCAGCCGCCTCCCGGATGGGGATCAATCGATACCTGTACACCGGTGACTAATTGAGTTACCCAATCAACTGGCATGCGGCATGGTGTATAGTTACGTTGATCCATGCGGAGGTAGCGTCGTCCCTCCTCCCGCCGCCGTCCATCGCCATCGATCGGCAACAATCTCATGCTCATATTGTATCGCTCACCGATACTGCTCATAATTTGATGGCAAAGAAACGATCATCAGAATTGCCGGAAAAAAAAGATAAGCACATCCGAATATGTGAAGAAGAAGCAACGGCCGCACACCCCCTGCTTCTTCGGAGAAACTTGCAATCGCGCGCATTGTTATTTTGTCAGGTGTGTGACTTTGTGTCTTGTAAGATGCTTCTTCCGTGTATCGGCACGTTGTTGTGGTAGTCCTCCGCGCGCGGGCCCATATACCCACCACCTTATTCCATAAGCGGGGCCAAATCTTTTTTGGATTTAGTGCCGTGAAGCAATAATTTTTCTTCTTCTAAAAAAAAAGATTGTTTTCTTTTTTTTCTTCTTCTCTCTGCACACTCTGACTGTATGGGTACTATGGGAAAGGTAAACACAACAAAAGAAATTCCTCGCGCGCAGAGTTTGGGCATATCATGGTGGTGTCGAAATGTTTGGCTGTTTGACTTTGGTACTTTTGCCGAAGAGGTGGGGCGCGATTGGATGATGGATCCATTGGGAGTTATGGCTTCCCTGTTCTGCATTGTTTAGTCTTTAAAAACACCTTGTCGGTGTGGAAAAATTGTCAAAGCGTTTAGTTCCACACGGTTGAACACACCTCGCGGAGCACTCTAGAACAAGCCAAAGATATAAATATCTCAGTTCGTGAATTTAAGGAAAAATATACAAAGTGTTTCGAAAATGAAAGTTCTATTCACGTCGTGTTGCCTGCTTTTAGCATTGAATCTTGCTAGAGCCCAGGATCAACAGCCCCAACAACAACAACAACAACCATCCGCGTTGCAGGAGTGCTTCGATAAGGATTCCATTTCATGTCTTCAGTTAACGGTACGAATCTAAAGATAAAAAGAAATTGTGTGTTTAAAAAGTGGTTCTTGTGTGATATCTGTTAAACATGTGGATTATCAGTGTTCTGAGATACTGTTGAAAATCTACTGGCCATAAATGCCTAGTGCTATAAGAAAGATAATACAGACGATGGATATTAAGAAGTTGAATCCACCCAGATACAAGGACTACTACTAATATACTGTTTAGTGAAACTAGTGATTAGTCTATCGATTTTAAATAGTGTTTGCACAGCTCTGATATTTGGTCTCTATATCTCTTTCACAGTTCTTCCGTCAAGCTAAAGAGCTTTTCGATAAACCCAATCTCGAACTCGTCGGTGGCGTGTCCCTAACCAAAACCGCCGAAAGTCGTCAAGCTAAAGCCCTAGACGATAATGCCATTGCCGTCGAACAATCGCGATCTGTTGAGGATCGCAACTCACATATTCAATCGTACATGTACAATCAGTTGACAAGTTTCTTACAAGATCGCCAATTGAACTTCAACTTTGCAAATGCCGCGCGCAGCATTTCGAACGCCATCCCCGACGAAGTCAAGGCCGAGATGCGTGGACTCGTTGAAGAGGGTCGTCTCAAGAAGAAGAAATTGCTCCGTAAATTGATGCCAATCCTGATGGGTCTTAAGGTCAAGATGTTCGCTCTCGGTGCTCTCACCCTCTTCGGATTGTTGTTCATTGCTAAGAAGGCGCTCGTCATATCCGTCATTGCGTTGGCTTTGAGCTTGTTCTCAGGACTTTCGGGATTAGCCTCGAAAGCCGGCGGCGGTGTAGGCGGTGGACTGTTCAGCGGTTTGGGCAGCTTGTTCGGCGGCGGCGGTTCTGCTCTCGGTGGCGGATACTCGGCTGGCGGCGGTGCCGGATGGGGCAACAATGGTGGATGGTCATCGTCGGGTGGTGGCTGGTCCGGTGGCAACAGTGGCTGGGACTCGCACGGTGCCTACTCATCGCCAGTAGCACAAACGGTTGCCTATTCCGGACACAAGCAAGTTCGTCGCCGATAAGAAGCGCTGCGTTCATCCAAAGCCATATGTTATAATTGAATTGATTAATTTATTTAAATTATTATGAGACGATTTAATTTTATTTGTTGATAGTTATATTCTTGTTTTGAATTAACTTATTACTTAAATTATTTAGAGCATGAAGAAACAAAATATCATATTTATGTATTTATGAAAACAGCGTGTAGTGAAAACAGAAAAATGCAAAAGAAAAATTCCAATCTGAAAAATCATTTTTTTTCATCTTCTCATTACTATTATTGTATATCTTCTATTTTCTTCTCAAAAATCTTCTCATCTTTCCTCCTAGCCTATATTTTCATCATTTATATTCTATGCACTGTTACCAACAATTATGTACACATTATCTTCTCTACCTCATCAGTGTATGTACTTCTTTTCTCTATTTACATTTCTCATTTCAATCTTCCATCTTTCATCTATCCAAAACAAACTGCGATTTATAACAATAAACCGGCACATTAATGTGTGATTAATTCAGAAAAAAATCAAACAATCTTTTTCTAATTACACCTTACTTAGGTGCACGAAAGATATACACAAATTGCCAATAGATTGGCTGCACGTCTCCACCCGTGTACATTGTCTGCAGAGTGTCGACAGCACAAGGGGCCATGGTACGCGATCTCCTCGGTAAGTAGTTTAACATCATCATAAATCAAACGGCGTGCGTCTTGGACACCATTTCGATGCTTAAATATCTTAACAGTCGTAAATTTAATAGATAGGTACACGCGCTTTTTTCACAGGTGCCCAACTATTATGGGGCCCGTAATTATACTCAGCCGATTAAGATAATCCGCGCTTGAAGATTGGAAGCCGTAGTTAAACAGCTTAAAACTTTTTTTGAAGGAAATCCAAGAATTTCGTGCTCGCATGCATACGATAGTATCTTTGAACATATAGTATAGACAGGTTCATTGGTTCTATAGTGTTTCTGAATTTTCAGACAACTTGTTGTGGATCATGCGCGAATGACCTGCTTTTTCCGAATTGATAGTAAATTAATGCCCCGAAAATGCAGTGAAAAATTAAGCAAAGAAAAAAGAAGTCGGTGATAAAGTCGAAAACCTGTCAATGATTAAAATGGATATTGCCAACAGATTTCATTCCTAAAGATTCCGAAAGTAGTCTCTTTCGTACGAAAGCACCATGTCGAATTAATCAAAAGCGCTTAGAAAGTCGAATTTCCAAAAAATGCATTATACTGTCCAAGATGAAATGCAAACTTGCCATCGGATGCCGCGTGAAAACAACTTTTAATTTTGAATAGATACGTCGACAAGGTTCAACAAACTAGAATGATTGCCCGTTGATTGGATGTGATTGATTGATTTACTGAATATCCATCTCCAGGCCAAAGAGACGACCTGAACATATTAGGCAGCCAACGAATTGGAGTAATTTAAAGAATACGAGTATTCCATTGACTCGAAAATTGACAATCGACGAAAAACCTTTCCCGGAATTCGTAGATACAACAACACCGGAGATGCACGCTGGCAACTGTATTCTCCGAAACTAGTCTATGCCAACAAAACGTCAAATGGACCACATGAAACAGTTGACGTGCTGGGGTTAGGGCAATTGAATATAGATACAAACATGGACTAGGAAAACAACCATATGCAATTCAATACACAAAATTCAAATTTAATTCATAAATTATGCAAACGAACCGAATTGTCCGGTTCTCCACATGAAAGTAAAAAAGTAATAAAAAAAGAAAATAAGATAATAAATAGTCAAATTCAAATCTCTCCAATTGATCGAATGCAAATTCCATTCGTCCCATCAATTTAATCTTGATCAATCGGGACTATAAAAATACATAATTGTCCGCGTATGAATCAATGAACACGCCATTGAAGAAAGTGGCGCTTTGGTTCAGCGCAACTTTTTCGCTTTTGGCAGTATGTATAGTAATATTGTAATATTGTTTGGCATGTCACAAATCGTATGGTGTCAATATGTCATTGTTTAAAGAAAGTTCATCGAAATGGTAAGCGTTGGAAATTAGTTGGTAAAATTAATGGTTTTTTGGGACTTTCCAAATCTTATCGTGGAGTAGAAGTAAAAGTGAATTGAAATCATTGACAAAGCTCAGAGTGCCAACGGATAATCGCAGACCCATAGAGTAAAGAAACAGTTTCAAAAGAGAGTACATGAGCCAAAATCGTTTGGTACCCGTCAAATCCTTGGAACAGATAGTAATGGAACGGACCTTTGGCAACTTTTTTGAATACACTAGATATTCAGAAATGTTAAGGAGTTTGTTCTTGGGGTACTTAAGATTTCTGAAAAATTATGAGTTCCGGACGAGCTCTAACTTTAGCTAAAATCACAGAAAAAAATACAAAGTATCACCTGTGAAGTTTATATAGGGACGCGGAAGCGTCCCGCCCGCCAAAGAAAAACGCGAAAATAAATAAATAAAAAACGAAATCGAGAAAAAGTGACCAATACTATGTTTACGCGACACAACAAGTACGAGTTTTCGGACCTCTGTAGCTTGGGCCCATGGTGGTCGAGGGGGCTAAAATTTTGTAAGGTCATTACCGCAAACCGTCTTAGAATGTTTATCTAATTGGAAGTCGATACAATGAAAAAACACAAGAGATGTAACAGTTAGAGAATCGCTTTTTCCAAGTTTTCTTGTTTTCGATGTCGTTTTTGTGGTTGTTGTACTTTGACAGGTCTACAGCCAGGGAGCATATCGAGATCTGCGTTCTTTTCTCAGAGATTGACTGTGTCCCAAGAGTGTACCTACATAGGCCATGTAAGAGACAGTTTGGTGTTCATCCGAAGATGCCCGTGGGGACGGAGCCTAAGGTAGCATAATGATCGTGAAGGTCGGGTCGTGCCATCTGGCGAAGAAAAAGGCTCCTCAATGATCTAAGCTATGGTTGCTGTAGCTCAGTTCGGGAGACGTGGGTGGAGTTTTCGCCGCTCGTTGCTCCTGTGCTTTACTTATTAATGAAAATTCATAGGCCTGGGAAAGAACACAAACAGGGAAGCAAAATTGGCAATAATAAAAAATGAAGCAATAAGGATGGAAGGGTGCTAGGATGCCCTCGCGCTCGCATTAGCCTCTGGTTTCGTACCACCTACAGATTACTACTCATCAGGGGCTGTCTTCGATCTGCTGGTGGAAGCAGCACTAGGAATATGGCTCATTACAGCTATCATTTGCTCTGATCCGTGCATTAGATAAAAAGATACATCCAAAAATGTGAGATTTTACATAGCTTCTCGCTTAAGTCTTTCCAATGAATTTAAATGAAAAATAGAGTCTCTCGCTTAAGTCTTTTCAATGATTTAAAAAAAAATCTTCGAGGCATTACCCGTGGTGCGTGGTTCAACTAAATTTGGTACATAGCTTCCTTTGGTTATTATAAGTAGCTCACGGTTGGTTGGTGCTGCTGGAGATGTTCGTCAGAACAAAAGGATTTTCCTAATCAAGTCATGCTTCAGCAGTAACAAGTCATAGTAACTTCATGGCTAGTGGCCATGTTTAGGAGCAGCATAGCACTTAACCATGTACCTAGTTCTTGGAGACGTGTACGTATCACGTTCATTCCGAAGGCGGGCAGATGTGGTCATGAGTCCCCAAAAGACTTCAATCCTATAAGCCTCACTTCCTTCGTAATGAATGCACTAGAACGAATCTTGGAGAGCCATATTCGACAGCTTTATTTAGAATCGCCAATTTCAAAAGGTGCATGCGTACCTCAAAGGAAAATCGAGGGAGACGGCTCTCGATGAGGTGGTACGCACCATTGAGCGTAATTTATACCCCAAACAATACACTCTAGCCGTTTTCTTGGGCACTGATGGCGCGTTTAATAGCATCCGAACTGATATCATTCAGAAGTCCTTCACCGAGCTTGGGGTGGAGACTTGTTTTAGCAGCTGGATAGAAGCGATGCTAAAAATCAGAACTATTCAATCGGAGCTGAGGGGATGTCAAGCTACCAAATACTTACGCAGGGGAACCCTTCAAGTTGGCGTGAAGTCTTCCTTGCTTTGGATTATAGCGATGGGCGGACTCCTAAGAAAGCTAGAAGAGTCAGGAGTCAAGGTAATTGCATACGCAGATGATATGGTAATTCTGATTTCAGGTAAGTTCCCATCCGTGATGAGCGGAATCATGAGCGGAGCTTTGAGCATTGGCCCTGAATGCCTGCAGAAGAACTTGCGGCAGAAACTGGAGTCTTCAGCCAAAGCTGGCTTTATGGCTGTACACGGCTGTATTGCGACCAACTATTGCTTACGGAGCACTGGTGTGGTGGCCAGCTCTTCGTAGGAAGTATAATATTGCCCTATTGAGCAAAGTACAAAGAACCGCTTGCATCACAGTCACGGGAGCTATGTGTTCATGTCCAGCGGACGCACCTAATATCATCCTAGGTCTACTCGTCCAACGCCGCGTGCAGCGGTGTCATACTAAGGGAGTCTGGATGTTGGACGTCCTAACCATATGGGCATAGCAATATACTGGATTCTTTACCTGTCGGAGTTCGAGACATGTTGCAGATTATATCGTCACCGAAGTAGACTTTGACAAGAACCTCGTAACAAGGTACCCAACGAGAGCGGAATGGAGTGCGAGGGAGTTGACCGGGAGATACTGAGATACACGTATGGCTCTAAAATGGATTGTGGAGTCGGTGAGGGGTTTTTTTCTGAGGATGTCAGTGCATCAATGTATTTTCGCCTCCAAGACAATGCAAGCGTATTTCAATCTGAAGTGCTAGCATTGAGTGAAGCGTACAGGATGCATAGCACAGGAACCACTGGGAGTGTCACCATCTTCCCAGTTAACCAGGCTGCATTTACCGTAGGCGACCGGTAGCGAAGTGTGTTGAGGCGTCAGTCTGATATTTGAGTCCCGTTCACGATGACGTTCGTGGCCATGGATGTGCAGGAGGTGCATGCTGGCAACTGCATTCTCCGAAACCAGTTTAAATCGACGAAACGTCAACTGGGCCACATGGAACAGTTGAAGCGCTATGCCCCACAAGGGGTTAGGGCAATTGAGAGAGAATTACGGCTCTGGAATCAATAACAATCTCATCGAAAATAGTCAAACTATCCCGCAGTGAACTGTCTGAAATGGCCGACCTCTTCAGAATTTCTATTCTGTGGGTTCCAGGACATAGGAACATAGAAAACCAGAGGGCTGATCAACTGACGAGACAAGGCTCTGCACTACACGAGTCCTACGCGCTGACTGGCCACCTGCCGTTTAGTGCAGTAAAGAAGGAGATTTATTCACATTTAATGACACGGCCTAGTGAAAGATAAGGCATACTGACAACGTGTGGCTCGTCTAAGAGACTATGGCCACCATACGACGCACGTAAAACTAATGTTTTTCTGAAGAGAATCCGTTCAAAAGTTGCAAAAGTTACAGCGGTTACGACGGGGCATTGAACGGTGGGAATGCACACAAAAAGATTGGATATACTTTACATCATGTTCTGCCAAATCAGCAGGAAAGAGGAGGAGAAGGACACTCTGATCCATTTCTTGTGCAAATGCCCGGCTCTTGCAAGAATCAGACATCACGAATTGGGCAGTGCTTTCTTCCAAGATATATCCGATATCTCCTCGAAGAGTATCGGGAAAATAATATGCTTTCTTATCTCCACAGGATGGATCTGAGGATGAACACCTCAGAACGTTCTTGATAGCAACAGTTTATTCCTCTTATGAGGCCTGTCGCATCAAAACGGCTCGCACATAACGTTATTTGTGTTTTCTTTCCCTGCTGAGAACAGCCACCCAATCCAACCAACCAACCAACCAAATCAAGAATTGAAATAGAAATCAAAGATGGTAGCTATGGACATATTCTGAATCGTGGTAATAAGAGCAATGCACTGGAGTTCTGTTAAAGACATTTTGAGTCCTTCGGTCAGGACTGATGTTATTTTACGTCTTTTGGACAGGAAAAAGGACATTCTTGTCTCGGGGAGATGAGGCAAATGCAGTAGACTACTCTTGCAGGCATTTGAGTCCTTTGGAGAGGAAAAAGGATGTTCTTCGCATGGAATCGATATCTAGGCAAGATGAGTATCACAAGACGGAGGGTGATGAGGCAAATGCAGTAAACTACTGTTGAAGGCATTTTGAGTCCTCTGCACCTTAAAAATGGTCTTCTTGGCAAGAAAGCGATATTTAGGCAGGATGGGTATCATACGACTGGGGGTCGCGGTGCAAATGCACTAGAGTACTGCTTATGGTGTTTGAGTTAGTGGACGCGCTATGCCCCTCAAGGGGTTAGGACAATTGAGAGAGAGAGAGAGAGAACCCGGTTGACCGGAAGTCCTTGAGGAAAGAGGTTAAAGCGATTTTTTTTTTAATTTTTTTTATCTTTGTAACTATACATCCAACTGAAAAACTTTCTGAGACAAAGCTGAAAGCCACATAAAAATATACAAACATTTCCTAAACACTTTTCTTTTATTTTGAACTGTTTTCGAGATAATCTCATTAAAACGATAAAAAACTCCGTTTGTCAATTGATCCTTTGTTCCCACGAAGTAGGGAAAGTCATCGTTCTTTTATGTATTTTGTCAAATAACGGGTTGAATACTGGTCCAACGATGAAAATTATAAAGAACTAAATAAGCTTTAATTTGATTTAAGTCAGATGCCCGTCCGTAGGTATGATAGTTACGTAGAAAAGGAAACCCACATTTTTAACAAAATAGATGATTTTCTCCTTTTCTAGATTAAATTAATTAAAGCTAAATAGTTTAAAAAAAACGATGATTTTTCCATTTCCTGGGAACTAACGAGTAAGTGACAAAAGTGTTGAGATTATCTGAAAAACTATGTGAGATAGAGAAAAAATTATAATATTTTTTTATGTATTTTTTTGTGGTCTTTAATTTCATTTTGCACAATTGCCAAGATATTTTCAATGGACTACGAGCAAGGTTTTGGGATTTGAATATCTGTCAAGATTTATGTGTCTGGTGTGCATATACTATGAATCACTTTTCTTATTCTTTTCTTTTATAAAAAATGATGAGTTTTAAAAATATCTTACTATTAATTTTTTTTCATAATTTCCATAATAAGCAAATATTGTAGAAAATTGTGGTGAAAGTGCGGCTTGCATTAACTCAATTGCTCAAATAATGTCCAATGAGATATGCTTCTTTCCCAGAGTATGAAAGAATATGTACACTTATAGTAAGTAGCTAATTGATACGGGCTCCGTGTTCATTCAGAATATTTTACGCTCACTTAAAGTCTCAAGTGTGAATGAATAAAAGCAAAATGCTGTTAGTTTTCCATTTGTAAATTTATTAACCGGACACCTGTACTTTCTATGTAATAATGGAATTTGCAAAGATTAACCAAGTCATTGTACAGTGATATTGTTTTCTTGGTCATTGTTATGGCCATTCAGAGTTGCAAACGATAATGTTCGGAGTACTCTTATGTTAATTTTGTGCAAATGGTATATCCGTCAAGGAAATGATAAAGATGAAATTCATGAATGTTCCGACCTTTTCTATTTCAAGTTGAGTTACAAATCCCTTCATTTTTAGGGTTCTGTAAAAGAAAACACCGTTGTAAAATCGATCGAGTATCTTTCTGTCCGCCAGTCTGTGCAGAGAATATCTCGTGAATGGCTGAAGCTACTTGAATGAAATGGTAGGAATATATACCAGTCAAAGAACATGTTGTAGAGTGCATGGAATACGCAAAAAAATTGACTTCAGGACTTCGTTAGGAGTAGTTAGGTGGTAAACATACTAAAAGTCCTCGCCCTTGGTGGGTGAGCTTACGGTGGGAGGGGTGGGGGAAGGTCCCATTTTTGGGTTTTCCATTATATCTCGGAAACGGTGGACTCTAGAAAAATATGTTCTAGACAAAGTTGAAAGCTCATTAAATTTTCCATAAAATTGTTCGTGTCCGTATTTGCGGAATTTCTAACGGTTTACGAGATATACCGTATTGAAAATCGATAATTTTCGAAGAAATCATTTTTCAAAGAAATCATTTGCTTCTAGTACCTCCCACGATCTTTTCTCAAAAAACTTGCCGAAGATGAATCTGAAGAGAATTAAATTTTCTTTATTTTAATAAACACTTTTACTTATTTACACCAATCAAAAGTTATCGAGTTTCTAAAATATACGTTCAATTTCGATGTTTCTCTAGAAATGAGTATGTTGACGCTACCATGATGATTAACATGCATTAGTATTTCATGGACAGAAAGACGGATGAAAGGACAGACATTTGAGCGATTTGAAAAGGGTTTTGATTTTCTACAAAACCCTAAGAATCAGCATTGAAGGTGACATTTTTGTTTTTCTGAGACAGAAAAATCGAGGCACATTCATCTTCGTCAGCAGTGAAGACGTTTTCCAAAGAGATTGGAAGTGTATGAATTCTCGATATAATTATGCCAAAGCTTTTCGTTGTAATATTTCAAATTTAAGAGGCTTTCTACAGAGGAGAAAAAGGGATATTTTTTACTTTTCATCGAGTGTCGGAGGTCATATCAAAGGGCACAGTTTGCATATTTCATTTTTGGTATTTGGTATTGGAATGAGGGGAAGGTTGGAAGAGGTGCGGCGATAGTTCTAGGTCCTACAACTTTCTAAATCCTAGAATCTAGAATCTAGATTTAATGACTTTTTTTAACCTTCATAGGACCGACCTCGAAAAATTACGTTGAACACCAAGTGGGGTGTAAATGCACCCCAAATTTTTTATATTATCTTAAAGGACAACAAAAATTTTGGACAAAAGATTTTAATTTCATATTTTGCAGAATAATTTAGGAATGAAACTGAAATTAAGAAACCGTAATATCCGTAGTACAGAAATAACTATCACACTTATTACAAACGGTTCTGATTTTGGTATAATCTACATTCAGGTACAGATTGTACCGAAAACTTCAAGATTAGCTATACCGCAACGAACAAAATTAATAATAACTCATTACGGTATGTAGCAATTTATTTAATTTTTTTGTACGATATAAGGGGTATATTTAAGAAACATATCTCAGAGGAAATTTAATAGGAAATTTTTTTTCCGAAGATATCCTAAAAAATGTCACTCTGGGGTGCAGCTGCACCCCGCTCGGGCTTATGAAGGTTAATAATTAAATGTTTGGGTGCCAAACTCACGAGCACCTTTTTACACGCAAATATAGTTCCAATGCTTAAAATCACTGAAAAATAAAGAGTTCCAGAGCTGCTGACTTATTTAAGAAAGAGTTCTGCAATAAATGTGTATAAAAAAAGTTTACGGGTGCCAATTTGACGACACGCACTTTAACCAATGCCAGCCAGTTGTCATTCATCAAATAAAGTTCCGCTCTGACTCATATCACCTCATTCAAGTCCGCGCCCCATTCACCCCGAAAGTGACGACAAAAATCTGAGAAAATACCATATACGTTCTTGTTATGACACTAACTAATCTATCAGCATCTTCAAAATTTTCATCGGCACTCCATAAATGATTTAAAGGCAAGCCCTGAACACATGGTGGACACTTAGCTCACCCCATAGAGCACGGAACGCTATTATGTGTATCTTTTTTATCGTCGCCTGCAATCCATGCAGATAGGTGCCTAGAAAAACGCACCTTTATACAGATAATAGCCTAGCAGTTCAGTGTTTCAATCAGAAGAGGAACCATCCTTGGTAAGATGCGTTTCTCAAATAGCTGTAGAATATATGTCGACAGCTCGAACACTGTTTCGCAGAAAATTTTTAAGTTTCATCAGAACAGTATTTATGTGATAATTAACAGTCGAAAGTTTTCAATTGCGAAAGTGATACTCGACAACTTCAATTACGTGTTAAACGTCTGAACCTCAGCTGAACATCATTCCTTTGCGGCCGATTTCAACTACTCGCGCTCATCATAAAATACTTGGTCATTTATATAGGAAAAGAAATTTCCACTACTTTTCCAACCAATGCGCTATGATATATGAAGTGAAATGTCATCTTATAGTCATGGCTCAGCAATAAGTGAAATGCGCCAATAAAACTGCACAAGAGTCATCGCCATCCATTAGCGGACGACAAAAATTTCTTTCAAGTAGCAAAACAAAAATTATTTATAATCATCTCCTTAGTCATCATCATCATCGCCATCAGTATTATCATCAACATCATCATTATCTGCCTTCGTTTCACTGGAATTTGGTCTATTTCCATACAAAATAACTGAACGACTCTGATCCAGGTCTCGTATGGGATCTCATCGGATCAAAGTTGAATGCGAATTGGTTGAATGTCAACTTGTTTCGCCCCTATCTAAATGTTTACTGAGTCCGTAATTCGCCTCCACGCGGCGAAATATTTATATGGTGGCTGTTCAATTTTCCTCTTCGGAGATCTACCTTTTCGCTTGTGGTCGGTCTGAGACCGAAACCCAGTGAAACGAATGCGGCTGTTAGCCGTATCCTTTTCATCCGAACAAAAGCTCGTTCGCATAAGACACGACTGATCGTCTATGACCCAGGTCTCGTATTAGGTAATTTTGTATTTCAGGCTTCGTATACAAATGTACGGGAGGAATGGCCGAGAGACAAGTTGACGTTCAGTCAATTCACTTTCAACTCTTATCCAGATATGCTCTCATACTAGATCTAGATCAATGACGGTCCATCGTTTGGTATCGGAATGAGCTTGATCCAGCGAAAAGAAAGCGGCTATTATGGTCATGTTAACAACCACAATCCCCTAGTGCATTTTACTGTTACTAGCAACACAAACTTCCGGAAACTATCATGATATATAGATACCATTAGCCTTCATCGGGCTTTTCTTATTTTTTGAAAGAAATGAAAAGAAAAAAGTTACCGGTAAAAGAGGAAGTTTGTGTTCTTTTAGTCAATTGCGGCACATCTTTGCCACATCATAATTCTCATATATGATATGCAAAGCTTTCATTCAGAGATCTATAAATGAAGGTGTCGGTTGCCTATCTCTAGGTTCATGGCATTCCGGAAGCTTACCGATATTTACCCAAGTCCATGACAATGATTTGAAATTTTACGAAAGACGGAAGTTCAAGGTGGTTTAAGTTTACCATACTGATTTACCATGGTTTTTTTTCTTTTCGGAAATAATCTTGAAACTTCCTATAGTAAATGATCGAATTCGTGCTCTGAATCTTTCCATCGAAATCCGTACTCGAGGTACACACTTTGAAAATCGCTGTAGATAATTATGTGTAGAAATAGATTCGAAGATCTGCTAATATACTTTTATTTGGATTGGGTCAGTCGTCAATTCACGTACACATACATACAAAAGAAATGCGTGCACAGGTCGGAGTTTCATTCAATGAACCATTGGCCGATGTCAAGATGAAAACGAAAGACTTAGGCGAGTAGCGTATTTTTTTGTTTGTTTTTGCGCGATCTCTAGTAGTAAAATGCAAATTGTTAAAGACAAGTCAGGCCGACTTATCTGTGTGTATTGAAACTGGTCTAGCGGAGATAGTGTGGTATCATTTCTTTTGCTTTCATATCGCCATCATCATCATCGTACATATTGGCGGATAACTGTGATTAGAGTAGTTAAAATGCATTCAGTGCTACATACTTGTAATATCATACGCGTACGTACGCGGCGTATGTACGAGTAATGTATGTTGGGGACAAGATAAAGATAAAAGAGAATGGTTATGAAAGTCAGAAAAATTAGTCAGGTTAGCAGATCGTTAGATATATTTATGACTATACTCGTATAGACGTGCAACGAGTAAGCGGATTAAATGAGAGTGCACAAAGATAATATCATTTGAAAGAATGAATATGGAGGATAGTGAAATATAGGTGAGCAAATGTAAGTCGCTCTGAATTATGTATGTCGTTGATAATGATAAAGTAAAGTAAAAATTTTAGATGATGTTTGAAGTTCAATCAAAATATTTTAGCGTATCCTAATTATTATACTATATGAGGCAGTGCGCAGCAATGCTCGCTTCTTCTGTTTCAAGTAAATTTTCATAAAACATGAAAAACTTGAATCAAGTTTAAAAATTACTTAAATTAATCACAACTCCATAAATGAATGAAGACGAAACGTTTATCATACCTGACTGATTAGACAAAGGGATATTATATTTTAATAACTGGATTCAAAATTGAGAATTTAAATCTGGAAGAAGAGAGTCTGGATGGGGACTCACGGAACCAACAAGATTTAATTGAGCCTGCCCAGGTAGAAAAGAATTTTGATTCGGAAAATCAAAGATAAAAAGTGATAATTAAATAATAATTAATTAATTTACATATCTCGCAAATAGGAATAATTCAACAAAAAAAAAGCAAGAGTTTCACACAATAAATTGAGAGAAAAATGACAAGATAGAATGGTTTAGTTTATAGTTCTTATAACTAATAGTAATAATCTACTCTCGGCGCATTATTTTCATCAAACGGATAAGTATGTGTATTCTACGATTGAATCTTTTTCACCACCATTACATTAACTTTATGTATTCAATGTTCTTGCAATGTGCTATCGCGAATTATTTCAGTGAAAATCGAAATTTTCTGTGACCCTTGGTTTCATTCTGCATGCCAACTTAGTATGCGTCTGTTGCTTAGCTGGTAATACACCGGGCGTTTTTTGCTGCTCGAAACAGGGTCGCCTACGGACCTAAAATGTAGTTGTGTGAATTCCAGCATGCTTATTAAACCATCTGAAGCAGCTACCTTCCGAGCCATCCCCTGAATGGGGTTAAGCGAAGTGATGACAACTCCTCCTTGCAAAAACCACTCCACGTCAACAAACCTGGAACAAAAGCCTCGGATTGAACGTATTAACAACGACGACAACGCAAACGACTAAAGGATTATTCTTTCGGATCCTGGAATGTACGCTCCCTGAACAAACCGGGGGCCGAGAAGGCCCTCCTTCAACAGGTCGAAAAGTACAAACTGAGCACTACCGCAGTCCATGAAACAAATTGGCTTGGCAACGAGATCAATGAAAAAAATCGCACACAATTTTTACAAGTGGCAAACCATCGGGCCGCAAAAAGTTTGGAGTAGCATTTACAGTAAATAATCACATCAAGCCGCACATTACTGACTTCAAACCCACAAACGAACACATTCTTCAATCTCTGGCCCATCAATGTGCATTCCCCCACTGAAGTTAAAGAAGACGCAGTAAAAAACGAATTCTACGCCCGCCTTAAAACTCTTTTCGACTCCAACAAACGACGTCAAATGGCTGCTGGGAGACTTTAACGCGAAAGTCGGAAATTAAAGTTGGCACCGGGGGACCACTGGAGGCCTCAGTCTCCATGAAGAATGTAAGGACAACGGCCAGCGACTTATCGACTTCGCCTGCAGCAGGAATCTAATCGTAAGGTCTTCGCGTTTCCCGCATCGATGCATTCACAAGCAGACCTGGAAATTTCTAGACGCACATACCGTCAACCAAATTGATCACGTCCTCATTTGCAGGAGATGGGCGTCTAGTGTGACAGATGTCCACTATACTTGATGAGCAAACTGCGACTCAGATCATCACTTGATGAAGGCGACCTACAGAAGTAGAATTTCCTCAGTTCACCAATCGAGAATCAGCCCACCATCAGTATGCTATCGCCCTTGAGAAAAGACTATCGTCGTCTACAGAACATCAGCAACACAGGCGTCCATGGGTTCTGGGAAGAACTCAAGGCTACCATCAGGGATGTCGCAGAGAAAGTCGTGGTATATAAAGCCCAGCGAGCGTGAAATTGCTGATTCGACGAAGAATGCAAAAATTCACTTGACGCGAAACACCTAGCCTATAGACATTGGATTCAACGGGGAACCAGAGCTAGAAGGGAAAAATATGACAAGCTACGGCGAATATCGGATAGAATATTTAGACGTTTGAAACAGAAATACTTTGACGAGCAGTTGCTGAATATAAACGAAAACTTAAAATTCCTTATAGGAACAATAGACAAGCGTACAAACTAGTAAATACAATTAAGAACGGCTACCAACCGAGGACTATCCTTTGTAAGGACAAGGATGGAATCATCATCAGCGAAACCGATGGCATTAACAAACAATGGGCCTCTTATTTTGAAGAGCTTCTGAACCTACCATCTAACATCCCCACGCAAGAAGTTCTCGACGATATTGTTGATCTAGGCCCACCCATATAACCCCCAACAGTAGAGGAAGTTGATCTCGCGTTACGGTTACTAAAACGAAATATAGCGCCGGGCGCTGACGAGATTCCAGCTTAACTGCTAAAATTCGGTGGAACGCGTCTAGCTAATGCCATACATTAAAATTAAAATTACTCCTGCGAGTATGGGAGGACGAGGAGATCCCAGACGATTGGCGCAGAAGCATCTTCTGTCCAATTCACAAAAAGGGAGATAAACTGCGGTGTGAGAATTACAGGGGCATGTCGCTGTTTCACGAAGGCGGATGGCAGTGCAAGCAGTAAGATGCTCACCAAGAATGTCCAAAGGAAGCAAGTTAAGCATAACATCCACGGAAGCAGTTGGAGTAGTTCTCAGGGTTCCACAAACGAGCAAACCAGCTAGTCTTTGCACCACCGCCATTCTAAGAGCATTCCACCAAACAACAATACCATTTGAAAAATTTAGGTTTGGTGGTCAGGCGTGATAGCAAACAGAAAGTAACCATATCAAAACTGATAGACTAATATGCCTCCGCCTTTTCTACCACTAATAATAATTTACTCCGAAACGAATCTTCCGGATTAAAAACTATAAAATTAAGGACAGAGAAGTGTTTTATACAAACAAAATTCATTCCTCCTGATTTGTTTGGTAAATGTTTGAAAGTTCAGTTCGCTATAGACTTTTATCCTTGTAAGAAAAATATAAAAAAAAAAACTAGTCTTATCTTTGTAAATGGGTACCTAAATCTGGTTACAACGAAAACTTCGAATTTTTTTTAGTGATTACTAAAAATTCACAATACAAAGCCACCGAATAAAACTGAATGCCTCATTAACGAAAAACCCAATTAAGCCAAAAAAAAAACTACATTATCTCCACTGCCTAAGAAAAAAAGCCATAAAAATCTTCAATCGATCTTAATTCCGCCAACTGCTTGTTTTGCCTGCAAATAATTTCTCATTCACCCAAAATATCTTATATCTTCTTTTTTTTTTTGCCTTTTGAAGTACGCGACGACTATTACCTAATTTTCAGTGTGCATTTCATTTAATTTATTTACAATTTCACGAGTAAAATTGAACGGAAAGCAAAACGAAAGAAATGAGCGATTAACTCGTTTTTTATTTCTTTTCTTTAACCCACTATGTATTGTATATTACACTGTGGTCACTTATAAGACCGCGCAAGTAAACGAAACTTAATCAGATGTTTTCACTTTTTGATTGAATCTTATTTCAGATATTGATGCAAAATTCTCACACACACGGGCATCTCCTCGTTTGGCATATTGGATCGTAATTTATAAAAATGTGCTTACGGCAAAGATACAATTAATCACAAATGCTAATTTATGCTGGCTTCGGGGTGGAGGCATAAAAGGCTTTTTTTATAGATACGCATTATGCTCCAATCGGTGTAATTTTTATGCAATTTTTAATGTAGCGTTTCCGTTTTCGGTTATGATGATAAAGTGGATCCGGTTGATTATGAGTCGATATTTTGAGTTGGTTGTTAATCGTTTATAGGTTTGACTGGAACTCGGGCAATTATAGAGGAAATTTGAATTTTTTAGCGTTCTGTATGAAGATTCCTGTTATTTTAATAATGATAGTGCCGAATACAAATTGGGTGTATACATTTATTTATAATTTTAAGTGTGAATAATTAATGTTCCGAAGATTATTTTGTTTATTGTTGCAGGCTATTTGCGAGGTGAAATGGTAGTCAAGATAATGGAGCGTATCCTTAGCGTGTTCAGGTAATATCTGAATTAATTCGAACGAATTCAGGGCCGATGGTTCCACTCATCGTTATATCTGTTTATGATCCAATTGCTGAGATTTTCATCTTACAATGAGCTAATCTATAGTAACTACTTGACGAATCAAATCCCAATTTACTTTCGCCAATGGCAATTCACTCTCAAATTTGAGGCTCAAGAGAAAAAATAAATAAAATTATGATCAAATTTAGCGATGATTTTTTAAATTCCTTATTGACCGCAAAAGGGCACTAATAAAAAACGAAAAGAAAAACCGGAAAGCTAGTTTTAATTTTCGTAATTTATTGAATTATTGAATGCATTTCCGATGCAAGCAGTGGGCAACGATCATCAGCGAACCCTTGATGAGCACTGGCTATAAAATCACAGAAATAAATAAGAATAATTTAATTGTCATATGTGGAAGGTAGTCAATTGAAGAGAAAATTTTTTAACAAATTCTAGAAGTTATTTTAATAAGATACAAACATTAATAAAATAACAAAATTAAGTTGATAAATTAACAAATAAATAAATCTAAAAATTTTAAGCAAGCAAATTTATAAACTAACAAATTAAAAATTACGATAATGTTAAATTAAAAATAAATAAACTAACAAACCGAAATTAATATAACAACAAATTATCTCAACACATTAAAATAACCAATCAAATTAAGAAATGAAAATGCAAGTTGATTTATTTGCTTTTTATCAAGTCGAAAAGAAGAGATTCCATAGCACCGTCACATAGATTCATTAAATTTTCGTTGCAAGAAATGTAAAGCCATTCGTAGGCATCCAATTTTCGTGGGTCGTTGGCACTTTTGATTATTTTCAGATTTTCTTCCAAGGAGCCCCACACCTGGCTCATGACACTACCGGTAGCACAACAGTACAATCCTTTCCGCTGGAGAGACAAATTCTCCGCTTTTCGACCATCTTATCTCACTAACTCCTAAGATATTTAATTTATACCCCAGAAATTCACTCTCTAATTGAAGAAATAGTACGTTCTGGGGACCTTCTGATCCATTGTCCAGGAGAGTACACGTATTTCAGAATCCAATCATTGTCATTGTACGATAGCCAGAAGTAGTAACCGCTGTCCTTTGGTTGACGTTTCGTTAGCATATAGAGAGTTTTGGATAGTGCAAGTTCCTTGCATTCACATCCTGTCCTTTTTTGTCGGTTTCTGAGACAGGCCGTCAAAGGGAGAGGCCGTGGTATTATTTTTTTCTCTCCCAGAAAGAAATTTGATTGTACTGACGACCCGCTTTAAGACTTTCCGCCAATATTGATTTTCATCCGCTTTTTGTTTTTCCAGATCAGCATCTATGCGTCTTTTTATTGTTTCCCTTTTAGCTAGAATGGTTGTCACCTCCAAGTGATTATTGGAGTTCCCATGGCCAGACACGGATGTTTCCAATTATTGTATCCTCTCCACTAAGTTACATCTTCTGGAAACGTAAAAGTATAGAAACATAACAGTAAACTTTCCCCGTAGTCGGAGAAAAGCCAAGCCAAAATCTATTGACTGTTGCTGTTTTATTCGGTATTTCTATTCTTCCGCTTGAACAGGCTCTCTGAACATTTCCGGAGTAAGATAAAAAGAGTTTGCGGGGAGCTAGCATCGAACCCATACCACTTATATGGGTCTTAGCATCCAAGTACCATTATACTCCATTTGAATAAAAAATGAAACCGGAATATAGAGGGCTACGCCCGCAATCCGAGGGTTTTGTAGCAAGCGCTTATTTTGGTATAAAAATATCGGCTCGTTGCTCTTCTTGATACCACTCAGATGGACAAACAAAAAACACAATTAAAATGTCTTACCCACTTGCATTTTACATGCCAATTCATATTAAGTGATTGTAACGAAACTTAGAACATATTATTGCCTAAGGTGTTGGTTATCGTTGGCCATCAGTACTTTTGACCTCGAACGTGTTTAAGGCATGCAGAGGTGTGCTAACTGTAACTACAGAAATAAACTATTACTTACCTATTCTGAGAAGATATATAGATTCCATTATTTTCCATTTTATATGCGATTCGGAACCCACCTTCCTGTAAGTTTTCATAATTCTAACAGTCTCGAGATGCCAGGGGAGGGGGGGGAACTAATATTTTTTCCTCCCCCACTATTCCCCTTTCTACAAATTTCAAGAAAATGCGAAAAAATGGAATGTACTCAACATTACCTTTCTCACGACACCTCACTTGCCTATACCAGTCGATAAAAAAAATTTGAGCTTAATTTCGCCTCTATGTGGACCCCTCCCCCCTTCCACTCGGTAAAGTTTGCCAACTACGACGCAGCGCCCCCAACTAATCTTTACCCTTTCAAAAATGATTAATTAAATAACTGCAATTCGCACTACGAAAAACAACATGAAAGTAGTATTTACACGTTTGAGGCCGGTAGGTGTAATTTTTGTGTGGATAGTGTCAAAATGCCTAACTTTAAATGAATGTACTATTATTAAATATTATGTGATTGTAATGAAACTTAAAGATATTATTATCAATGATGTTGGTTATCATTGGCCATCAATATTTTTGACCTCGGCTGTGCTTAAGGCGTGCTAACTGCAACTATAGAAATGTACTATTATTAACCTTTTTTGTTGAGATATCAAAATTCTACGATTTTCGGTTTTCTACAATAGTAAAATGCCACCTTTCTGCAAATTTTCATATTTCTAAGTATAACGGTAACGAAATGCAAGGGGGGGGGGGGCGACAAACTCGGATCACATATTTTCCCCTCTATCTCTTTTCCCCTTTTTTCAAATTTGATGAAAATACCGGAAATGAAATGTACTCGATGTTACCTTTCTCATGATACCCCACTTGCCTATACCAGATGAAAAAAAAATTTTGACCTTCATTTCCCCTCTATGGGGACATCCCCTTAAAGTCAGCCTATTACAAAGAATCGCTTTCTCCGGCGAATTATAATAATTCTACATACTCCCACAAAATTTCATGTTTGTAGCTTTAGCCGTTCGTGAGATATTTCATGGACAGACGGACAGACGGACAGACGGACAGACATTTGACCGATTTCATAAGGGTTTTGTTTTTAATACAAAACCCTAAAAAAGCGATGATTCTGGTTTTGTACCATGGTGGCTCATCTGGCGCCTCCATACATCGTGCCTGGCACCATGGGTGAGGCGCGACCATATCAGTGACGATTGACTAGATTTTAATTCGCTTAGGCGATATTCAGATTAGCTACATTTTCAGCTCCGACGCAGCCACGCACAATAGCCAAGTATAGTCGATCGTATCGCATGCTGAGCGATGAGTGTGAATCCGCCCATTTGATGCTGTGTATCGCGACTGAAATTTGAAGCAGTCGTGCAGCGCGGTGTCGTGTGTGTGAATTTCGCCTTAATGTATACTCAACAACACGGCACGCAAACACTTTTTAGGGTTTTGTAGTAAAACAAAACCTTTATGAAATCGGTCAAATGTCTGTCTGTCCGTCTGTCCGTCTGTCCGTCTGTCCATGGAATATCTCACGAACGGCTGAAGCTACATACATGAAATTTTGTAGGAATGTGTAGAATTACTATAATTCGCCGGAGAAAGCGAATCGTCGTAATAGGTCAACTTTAAGGGGAGGTCCCCATAGAGGGGAAATGAAGGTCGAAATTTTTTTTTCGTTTAGTACAGGCAAGTGGGGTATCATAAGAAAGGTACCGGCGAGTGCATTTCATTTTTGAAATTTTTTTTAAATTTGAAGAAACGGGAAAAGAGGGAGAGGGGAAAATATGTCATCCGAGTTTGTCCCCCCCCCCCTTGCATTTCGAGACCGTTATACTTAGAAATATGAAAATTTACAGAAAAGCGCCATTTTACTAGTGTAGAAAACCTAAATTTCAAGAATTTTGAAATTTCATCAGAAAAGGTTAATAATAGTACATTTCTATAGTTTCAGTTAGCACAACCCTGCACCCCTTACACGTACCCGAGGTAAAAAATATTGATAGCCAATGATAACCAACATCATAGGCAATAATATCTTTAAGTTTCGTTATAATCACATAATATTTAATAACAGTACATTCATTTAAATTTCGGCATTTTGACACTATCCACACAAAAAATACACCTACCGGCCTCATAGGTGTGAGTACTACTATACTTTCATGTTGTTTTTCCTAGTGGGAATTGCAGTTATTTAATTAATCACCCCCCACCCCCCCTTGCCTGCATTTTGAGACCGTTATACTTAGAATTATGAAAACTTACAGGAAGTGGGTTTCGAAAAATATATATAAAATGGAAAATAGTAGAATTTGTATATCTTCTCAGAATAGGTCAATAATAGTTTATTTGTATAGTTACAGTTAGCACACCCTTGCACGCCTTAAACACGTTCGAGGTCAAAAGTACTGATGGCCAACCATAATCAACACCTTAAGCAATAATATGTTCTAAGTTTCGTTACAATCACGTAATATGAATTGGCTTGTAAAATGTAAGTAGGTAAGACATTTTAATTACGTTTTTTCTATCCATCTGAGTGATATCAAGAAGAGCAAGGAGCCGATATTTATATACCAAAATAAGCGCTTGCTACAAAACCCTCGGATTGCGGGCGTAGCCCTCTATATTCCGGTTTCATTTATTTGAGTTTTTACGAAAGAGGATTGATATCTGCAAGAGTGATAACTCCATAGAATTTTCGCGTCTGCCAGTAGATTTGTATGCATTGATTCTCTTGTGTATCTATACTGTGTAGTCTGTACTATTTGTCAATACATAAAAATCTACAGGCAGAGGGGAAAGTTTTGTGGAACGATCACTCTTGTAGAATATCAATCCTCTTTGGTGTCTACTAGCGGCATGCTAGAACAAACATACCGCAGAAAGCCCAGGTGTAGAGATATGATTCGTCCCCGTGTCGTCTTGTTGATTGTATACAAGGCAAGGTGAGATCTAGCAAATCGTCATTTATCAGGTCGCGCCTCTCCCATGATGCGAGGCACGAGGTGTGGAGGCACCTGATGAGTTCGATCCATGCACTATTGTACGAAACCCCACACAGACCAATTTTTGGGGGATTTTTATTATTAAAGAATATTATAAGAGGAGTCAGAGGCTAAGATCCATTTAAGTGGTTATGGGTTCGATGCCAGCTCACCGCAAACCCTTTTTTATTTACTCAAAAGACTAAGCCATTACGAGGCTATATCATCCGGCTCGGGGGAACGCGACCCCAAGAGAATCCCTGCGACGACAAGCTACCGCTGCACAATCATAGAAAATTCGAATTGATATTTCGTGATCACTCCCAGAGGACATAATTGGCAGCTACTCTCCTCCACTACACCCATCGTATTAAGATGGCCTCTCTCTCGCTAGTGTCCGGAGGAGGAGACGACACGTGGTTCAAACCTTATTACGGTTGAACAGAAGAACAGATCAGAAGATATGCTACTTGTGGAGCATGAAATGAACAGCTTGACCAGCCTCAAGCCCGGGAGACTCTCCCAGTTGGTGGCGGCTTCAGTACGCTCCTAACTCTTGAAACGTAATCTAGCCAGTGCCGTGCGAAGTAAATTTGGCGCCCGGGGTGAAAATTTATTACGGCACCCACAAGAACTGGGGAAAGAAAGTTGGTTAGTTTCTTCCGTTATAGAAATCTTTTGCAAATAGATTTCTGCCGTTATATAGCTGTAACTTTTGAACAAATTTATGGATTTGGCTGAAATTGAATACGAGCCTCGTCCTTACTAACGCCCACCAATTTGATAATTTTCTTCCGTTAGCGGAACCGACTTTTTTTTACTTTAAGTCTGGTACTACCCTTTTCATGCGAAAATGTTGCACTTATCTCTCTCACGGAAAAGTGACAGGGTGCATGCTGGCAACTGCATTCTCCGAAACCAGTTTCTGTCCTCGAAACGTTAACCGGGCCACATGGAACAGTTGACGCTCTATGCCCCACAAGGGATTACGGCAATTGAGAGATATCCGCGGCGCTCTACACGATACTTGAACTTCCTTTCTTAATTAGAAGACTTGTTTTCAAGCGAAATAAAGTGCAAATTAATTGTTTTCGCATGAAAATTGCTCATAGTGGTATGGAGACTTTTTCTTCGAATAGAATATGTTAGTACTGAGGGACCGAAAATTTTCACTCGAACGAAACTTGTGACAGATTTTGCATGAGATTTCAAACAGAAAACTGATCCTAGTACCTAGCTTTACCGCTGATGTCTTAAAACGCATTCGCGTGATTTTATGTGACTTCTTATCTTATGTTTAGAAGATCCAAAGGACGTCTATGCAAAAAAAAAATTCAGCTTATTATCTTACATTCCGATAAGGATATAACATATTTACATGGACTTACTTCGAAAATTTTGCCGAGCATTAAATATTTTGAATACTCCTTTTATTGAACAATTATCATCCACACACCCACCTATGAAGAAATTCTGTTTGCAAACTTATAGTGAAATTTTATGGGCTTTCCGAAAATGTAATAAAATTTGGTGGTTAATCAGGTCCTTCTTGGAGAAAACAGGACTTTTTTTTTTTTTAATTTTTTATTATTTTTGTGTCATTTAAATGAATTTTTCTCAAAAAGTGTAACACTGATTGACACAGTTATAACAATTAAAAAGAAAAATTTGTGTCCTTTCCAACGAGCCCAGAATTAGTACGTTACGCTAAGTACAACAGAAGTTAGATATCAAACAGTGATCACAGGTACGATGAAAATCCTTCGTGCTCCTTAACGGTGCAAAAACGGGAGTATGTGTGGAACGATTTTCCACTCAAGACAAGTTCCTCTATCTCCCATTTTCGTTTGAGCCTCAGTACTAGTTACACCCTGTATACTTGAGAAAAAACTCGGTAATTAAAATGGTTTCTTTAAATTCCTTTCGTAATTCCAACTTCCGATAAATCAAACGCTTAATAATTCAGAAAAATTCTTAAGATTCGAAATTCGACTGTACCTGTTTTTTTTTTTTTTTTTTTGCATCACTGCATACAATAACTCTTTGCCATAAAGACCCTACTGTTAGGATCAAAACAACTTTGTAAATGATGCTATCATTATCACATTCAAACTGTTCACTTTATCAGACAACGCGGAAACACATGTCAAATAAAGTAGATAATGACAGGCCTGCTGTTTGAGCGGATATGAATCAAAGCCAATTATTTGTTATCCGTTTCAGTCCGTCTGTTTCGTTCAACAAAGAAAGTTTAATATGTAATCCATCCACATTTTCATGTTAATGCTAAATAAAGCACTTTCTTTCTATTCGTCTTATTTAACATGATTGGCGACAAACAAAGTGCCGCTAGTGTCATATAGCGGACAGTTGACTTTGAATAAATTTATTCATGCATTCGATTTAAATCAAAATCACAAAATCGAAAAAAAAAATACAAACACAAAAACGAAACAAAAGCAAACATACTATATTTCTTCCTATCATCAAACAGAAGATGCAACTTTTGATAATGACTACAGTTACAGACGAAACTGATAGTGAGAAAGTTTGCCCAGTAATAGAGATAATAGTATTTTTTCATTCGTAGTCCAAAGTCGCAGCACCCAGTTCACCCATGGGTAGAGGAGCATAGTGTTATCCGAAAATGTGATGATAATTAAAAGAATTTTAAGCATATGCACATATTCAACAAGATAAAAACATGAAAGTGGCAACAAAGATACGAGAGAAATTCGCAACTGCTTCTTTCTTGTTGGGAAGAAATGGCCTTTTTGGTATCGTGTATTAAGAAAATCGGCGAAGTAGCAAAAAAACACAACCACAACATAGTATCCACAAGAAAACATAAGCATTCCGCCAGGTAACCCCTGAAGTGAGACATTGGTTCGCGGTCGATAATGGGCTGCTTTTGCTTTTTATAAGTTTGTGGTTGCACTGTGTTTATCAGTGGCGATATCGACTATTGACGCCATTGTTCGCGGCGCTGTTACACACCCAAGGCGCAAGGCAATGAACCAATGTCAGTGTTGTGTTTGCGATTGTTCCTTTTGAAAATAAATACACTAGTTTTTTTAAGACCCATATCCATGCCTGAAGAAACAAAAATACAAAAATAAAAACCAACGACAGTGCATTATACTCGTATCTATTAGTGGTTGGTTACATCCAGCAGTCCGTCCAACATCATGAAATCTATGAATGTTGACTTGAATCTGTAACATGGATCGTGAACCTCTTAAATTAGTCATGAGCTTAGTGTTCGAGTTACCTTGCAATGATATACAATACGCCCAGTTCAAGGAGAAACTTTCAGAATTGGCTACGCCGAGGCATACCAAATATCACCTTACAATAACCGCGCGACTGGCCGCATGTGGAAACGACAGGTGTGACATTCCGAATGGAAGCTTGAATATCACATGTAGAAATTTCCAATTCGCTTGTGAATGAAGTTACCAGTTGTCGATATATTAGTCGTATATAGAGTGGTCGCATCACGCTCCCCCCGCAGTCGTGGACCATCTTTTTCCTACAAGCCTCGATATTGGCCTATGTCTCATGCCTGCCAGACAACTGTAGGTTTCAAATTCGAATTGAATGTATAATCTTACTTGTGTGATATGAGTCGCTGGGATACAAAATGACCGTTGCTGCGTTCATAGGTCACCCAAATATTTGATTAATATATAGGCGACAAAAGCATTTTGACTCTTTCGGAAAGTGAAAGGTTTCATCAAAAAAAAGTGAAAGACAACAGTCGTTGTTTTTTATTTTATCTGCTTTTTTTTGAGGAAAGTAAATTTTTTTTTTTTGCTGTCTCTAACTGGCTGCGAGTTTACTGAATGACTGATGGCCAAGTATATGCATACATGGCATGTTAAACTGTAAAAAAGTTAATTTCCGACAGATCTGGGGAGCTGAGTTGAAAGTCAACTCACTATGGGTTGATATAGCTATGGTGATTTCATATTACAGCTATGTCGTGTTACGGCTTGCATTTAAAAGCAGTCAACGGACAGCCGATAAGATAGTTGTTCTCATCCGCTCAATGACTGCTGTTTGCCGATGTTTTTCAACCAGCTGCCAGTATATGGGAAAATTTAGGCAATTTTTCAATTTATTTACAAACAATTAGCATATTGTTACGCAATGGGTTCCGATCGAGTTCCGATAATGAAATTCTAACTATTTCATAATATCGGTAATCAAATTGATGACGTACTATTTGTATAACCTCAAAATACGACCGATGCATGCAAATGAAATCATACATTAGCAAGCTGAATCGGCTTTTCCAGGTCATCTTGGAACAATTTAATTCTATCATTGACTCTGATACGCACTCAATTCAAAACGAGTTACTCGCTTGAGTCTTTCGTTTTTGTGGGAATTATTATTTTCATAACTGAACACCGCTACCGGGACATACTCGATCAAGACGTGGAAATATCGGAAAGACATTTAATTTTGATATTGAGCTAAGTGTTTGGTAATGTGTTCCGCAAATGGACAAACACATATGAATCAAAATCACATAATTTATGAAGGGGATACATTAAATAGTTGGATGCTACAGGTAGCTTGTGGGTTCTGGATGCATACATTATCATGAAACGTTTGATTCGTCAGCCAGGGTGATATATACAAAGATATGTTGGTGAACTGGGTGAAAGTTTTGTCAAATGCTTGTCAACGCAGGTTGAATTATTTATTGTGATCAAAAATAATAAACGCAAACCCATAAAAAAATATATATTATATTTTTAAAACTCTTTTTTAGATATTGTAATATTTCCAGGGCAAGTAAAATAATTTTCCGGATAAATAAATAAATTTCCACAACAAATAAAATAAATAAATTCCTTGCCAAGGAAGAAAACAAACTTTCGAATCAAACAAATAAATATCCATAAATTGCAAGTAGATTTCTTGTCTTGAAAATTTTTTCAATTCGACTAGTCGATTTAATTTCTTGGTGTGGAAGTTCATAATAATAATAATAATATTAAATAAGGGGTGTAAGAAGCCAACCCTACATCCGAGCTAAAACATCGTAAGCCATGTACACCCTGGGCAAAGTTAAAAAACTGCAAGCAGGGCTCATGAAACCCCATTTTGGAGACAAAACTTCATGAAAACAATAGGTACGGAGAAAACTGTGAGTGATATCTGCCAAATTGTCGAGGAAAGCAGCGACCTCTGGCGGGGCTTCCCCTTCGCACAAGAGGGCAGTCACTTGGCATCCAGGCGACCACTGCTGCGGGCTCGCGAAGGCAACGAATGAAATGGGCAGAGGAAATGAAATATTTTATTAGTGCTTACTATTAGATCGAACTCACGCAAGGGACAACATCACAACGTCCCTAGCTTCACCAGAGGTTTGACAAGCGATTTCCACAATTTACGCATGTGTCAATATAGCGAGTCTCAGATGAATACTACTTCATTGTGCAAAGGAATGCAATACCGGAAACGACAAGGAAAGGGTACGGCTTGAGGTTATGGAGGCAACCCGAAACCAAGAATCGGAGGAGTCGAATGTGGCATCCCCACCACCGCCACTTCACACTGCACCATAGTGGACTTCGTCTCGTTTTGTATGTACTCCACAACACCAGACGAAGTACACTAATTAACCGTCGATTGAAAGTTTCTTCTAAAGTTCACGACGAATTTAAAAGAACTTGCTTGGAATATCTGGTAAAAGATCCATCCAAACTCGGATCACATATTTTAACCTCTCCCTCTTTTCTTCTTTCTTCAAATTTAAAGAAAATTCCAGAAATGGAATGTACTCGACGGTACCTTTCTTACTATACCCCACTTGCCTATACCAAATGAAAAAAAAATTCGACCTTCAGTTTCCTTCTATGGGGACCTCCCCTTAAAGTTGACTTATTACAACGCGTCGCTTTCTCCAGAGAATTATAGTACTTCTACATATTTCCGCCAAATTTCATGCATGTAGCTTCAGCGGTTCGTGGGATATTTCACGGAGAGACAGACAGACAGACGGACGCATTACCGATTTCATAAGGGTTTTGTTTTTTTTACAAAACCCTAAAAATGATGAAATATAAATTATGATCGTCAAAGAATGTAGTAAAATTTAAAATAAAAGGATGTAGATATTAATCTAATAAAAAAAGCGATAAAAAATTTTGTTTAAGTTAACTATCATCCGCCAAATTTCTTCTACGCGACATTTTGTCAATTTGTCAATATATCGCCGTCGTAATTAGGTTTCTTGTTGCCGACTCGTTTCGCCCAATTTTTTCCTGGTGGTTTCGCTTTCGGTAACTATTTTTTCCCCAAGGGGATAACTCTCGCGATAAGATGAAATCCATATCCCAAACCGAATCGCATTCTTATTGCGGATGATTCTCAAATCGATAGCGAAATCGCGTCCAATAGTAGCTTAGATACGACGTTACTGGAATCGCAATCCTTCGTGTATAGTGGTGCAGTGGCGGCTAATAGATTACGTTACCAAATCATCAGTGATAGTGTTGTCGATGTGAGCCAAAGAAAAATACTAGCTTGGAAAATTCGCCTTGAGCGGAAGAAAAATTCTAGATATTGTCGGATTGACTCAACTTGTTGTCGGCAATACCTGTAGGCGGTTGAACGTGAAACTGGAAAAGACCCTCCGTAAATATTCGATTCGTTTTGGAACTCCTTTGGTGCAAGTACTGGACACGATTGAACAGAAGCTTACACTTATCACAAATCGTCTCCACAGATACAAGCTGAGAATCTCCAGGCGTGTTCAGAAAGCTCTCTAGATCATTTTAACCCATTTTGGGGCATAGGGCATTAACCACACCGACATCCCACCTCATATTCGCCGCCATAGCCTTCGACTAAATAATAATATTAAATATCGCCTTCAACTGACTTCACGATTTGCCTATTGACTTACCCTCGACCACAACTAAACTTCTCCAGCTGTTTCTTTGTCCTCCAACGCGGCTACTTGCATCAGTTCCCTGTGGATTCCAATCTTTTCCGGCCCTTTTCGAAGTGTGTGACCTATCCACTGCCACTTTCGCTTTTTTATGGAGGCATCTATCCTGTCCCGGCTAGTAATGAACAGGAGGTCGCCGATAGAAATGACCCCCGGCCAGCGTATGTGTGTGTGCGCCCTAGACACTAGTTTACGAAAGTTTGCAATCTAGTTGTTATCGCACAGATCTTACATTGGTTTCGAAGATCTTGAGTTTGGTATCATACTTCTGGAGATATTGTTATTTTGCCAGAAAGGAGTAAAACTGAAAAAAGCTGCCCGAGCCTTATTGATACGAGACAGTACATTCGCTCCACCATCTGCTGTAACTACGCTTCCGAGGTAGCAAAAATTGTCCACTTTTTCAACTGTCTGCCCCGAAACACAAATTTTACTCTGTCTTCCTAGATCCAAGCTCAACTACTTAGTTTTGGCAGCATTGATTTTAAGCCCCGCATTGCTAATTTGCTACAGGGCAGGGCATTCGTCATTTGAACTAGATGATCGAATCTATTTGAAAGAAAACAAATATCGTCAGCGTAATCCAGGTGTTGAAGTTTTTCAACCAGCTTCCATCTGATACATTCGCTCTGGTGTTCATGAAGTGCGCTGCAGAGTACGTCGTTAATGGCAATCAAAAACAATATAGGTGACAAAATGCAGCCTTGTCTCACTCCGCTATGTACCTGGAAGGGATCTGAGAGATTACGGTTATATAAGACGTGACATTGGGCTCCGCTATAGGACTCTTTGATGATGCATATGATTTTATCTGGTATACCTCTCATACGTAAAACCATCCCGGTCAACGCAGTCAAACGCTTTCTCGAATTCGTTGCACATGAGATGTAATGGGGATCTCCACTCTGCGGATAGTTCAATAATAATAATAATTCGGAGGTTGTTGATGTGGTCGCTACATGAAAATCCCTCGCGAAAACTAGCCTGTTCATCATTCAGTGAACCAAAAGCTAGCTGAATTTCTACAGGCCTATCAACGAGGAACAACAGGCTAGCCCCACTATTAACTTCTCAATGACTAACGCGGAACAGTACTGAAGCGGACTTTAGAAAACTCCCGCTCAACACACCTAACATGCTGAGTGGATTACTGCCAAAATTGCCCGCCATGCCAGCTTGCCTGGTATGACTTTCATTGAGGTCACTGAATCCGATGTCTACGAAGTTATTAAGAGGTCCACAAATCGGAAAGTGCCTGGTCTTGATCAATTGTAGAATTTCTGGTTTAAGCGTTTCCCAATTATATGTGGTCAGCTCGCACAATAGATTAATCTGTATAAGTAGCACTGACGACTTTCCACCATTCCTTAGAGCAGGTGCGACCTATTTGTTACACCGACATATCCTTACTTACCATAGATCTGCCGGTGGAAGCAGCACTACCAGACCATAATATGGTTCATTACAATGTACGGGGGTCCCGGCCATGAGTCTAGAATTTAATGGAGCACAAAATCAAGTCCGAAAAACATATCCTCTGGCTCTATACGTGCACTATACAGCCCATAGCTTTAATCTGGCATTTGGGAGTTTGATGATTATGTCTGAATTTTGATTTTGATTTCCCAAATTTATTATTAGTTCGCGCTAAAAAGATAGTTTAAGAACGCTAAGACGGAATTAGGAACTAGACCATCATATTGCAGGACTCATCTTAAATCAAACATACTCTTAAAAACAAATGAAAAGTGATAATCAGTTAACGAATGTTACAATATCGAACCAAGTATTTCATTTTTATATTTTTATACTAAAGCTTTCTTTTTTTTTTTGGCTTGTGCGTACATTTGTGGTAGAGGCGGAAGATTTATTTGTACCGAGCAGAAGAATTACGCGCCAATCAAATTCGTTGCATCAACGATCCTGCCTAAATCAAAGTAAAAATGCATACTACTACCACTCATATGAACCATATATGTATAAAAGATTAATGAATGGGTCAGTGAAATATTGAAGGGTAGACCAATTGTCAGAAATTGAAAGCAAGATTTTCCGCAGATCAAGTAAAAAAGTATCCAACGATTTCTGGTAATGGCATTAAATAAAAAGTTTTTTAAAAACGTTGTAGTAAGTCTTTCGAAAACTTCTACGTAACAACAAAGATGAAATGGGATTTGCTAATTTAGAAAGCTTACCAATGATTCGTTGAACTCCAACGGCGATTGAATGAAATTGAATAGAATTGAATTTTTCGACATTCTATAAGCGCATCTAGTACTGTACTCTGTATCTAAGTGCTGTAGTGTGCGAATCGTCTATGAAGATATTTAATTCGTACCATACTATTCACAAAAATATTAAAAAAACAGAGCACCGAATGACATAGTCATCACCTCACCTTCCCCACATTCATCTAAGCTTCACTCAATATCCGCTTTGAAGCCGTAGCGTAGCTTTGTGTCCTCTGCCGCTTATTCTATAGAGTGCCAGTATGTTTCCAACGAAGTGAAATTTGCTGTAGACACCTTTACAAACATTGCAGTTGTCAAATAATGTCATCTTAGAAAAAACACTTTCGCTATTAGTCACTCATCACTTTGAAACATTGTGAAGAGCAGGTGTTAATGGGCTCGTAATTACCGGTGTCCGGTCTTCTGTTTGTCTTCGAAAATTGAGGCCCCCATGGCTCTCGAGCCGCTACTGAACCCTCTTTAAATTATCCTACTAACTTTCTCACACCTGCCGTGTTTTGAATCGGTTAGGTAATATCGGTCAGTTCTGACTATTACCACCTCTCGGAAGAATGATTTGCAGGTTTACCTGTGATTCAATGACTGCAGGCGATGATGAGAAAAAAAGACAACAGAACATATTGTGGACCAATGACGTTCAACTTTTCCTTTTCATCATCATCGTCAGCTTCAAAAACAACATCATCGTGATCGCACAATACCATCAACCCGAAAAAAAAGAAGTAATCGTGTGGTCAGGCTTACGTAACAACAACGGTCCACAACCTTCTCCCTCATCACGTACCTTGTGAATCGTGACGACTGCATAGAACACCTAACGCAGTCATCGTCTTCTTCGTCTATCTACCACTTGGGCTAAGTCTTGGCCAATGTTACGGCTATTTCTTTGACTGTTGCCACCATTACATTGTTAGGTCCACTCGTCAATTTCACTTTCAATATCAGCACCGCCGCGCCGTTTGCGTTTGGGTTTTTGGGCTCCAGTCGATGTTCACTTCGACTTTTCACCGAAGCCGAAACAGATGAAAAGAAGTTTTATTTTCTTTCACTTTGGGTCGCCGCGGATCGGTTTGTTGTGCCGATATCGCCATGTTGATGTTAATGCAGGCTTTTGTTGGTGTTGTTGTTGCTGCTATGGTCGCTGCTATTCCTGTCTTGTTACGAGGCAATTGGCTCCAAGTATAGCTTTCGTTTTTCCACACCTTGTATCTTATATCTTTGCAGATATACCATATAGGTATTTAAAGAAAGAGGGATCCGGGGGGAAACACATTTACATGCACTGATCCGACAATTAGAGAGTCACGACTTCTTCTTGGACGTTTTTTTTTCGTCTTCGCTCTCCTCTCCTTAATGTTGGGTTACTTCAAAACGGATCCGTAATGGTGTACCACACGGCGGCCACTAAATTGATGGTCGCTGTAATCTTTAAAAGCAAAAGTTAGAAGATGAAATTCCAGCAATTTCACTTTTTATGGTTCGGATGGTATTAATGGGCTTTTTGCGGATTTTCAACCGAGTTTGCAATGAGCTCAATCAAATTAAAGGAGAAGATGATGATGATGATGCCGAAAAGACGAGAAGAAAATAATATACTTACAGTGCATATTTAATTGGCTCGTTCTTATGGAGTAGTTGTTTAGTTTAAGTGACCCTGACTTGACCACTACACTCGTGGGATCATTCGGGTAATTGTAAATTTGGTTTATGATACTCTCAGCGAATTTCTATTTTAATTAGACTGCACTTTTGGGTAATTACACGTTGACCCAAAACACTAAGATATCATTAAAAAATGTATGTCGCCGATATGATTTCTCACTGGCGAATTTCTCTAGATCTTGATAGATAGACGTAAAAAATACGAATACAGAAGAAAAGATCCATATGCTGTGTCATGCTAAGGGAGCCATGAAATGAGGTCCTGGAACTCATCCTGGCTTCAGAGGATATACAGCATATGCTCCGACATTGCAGTGTGACGACAGAACACCCGTTCTCTAATAACCGTTTACTATAGTACGGATTCGACGAGTCCGCTAGAAATGACAACAAAGGCGATGAAATTCGTCGCAACTTAGGTCCTGCAAATACGTTTTAATTTTGATCCATTTGCTTTCAAGTTGTCTATGATTCGCTTTGAAAGATGTTGTCCTTACTGCTTTATCAGCAGATAACCATATCTACCAGGCTAATACAATAAATCCTTTTCTGCTGACCAGATGATCCAAAATACCATCAACAGTTGTCTACTGCATTCGCCTTACGGCTCCCAGTCACATGATACCCATCTTGCCTTATCACTTCATTGCTTTTTCTTCACCAGTACTCAGAATGCCTTCATCAGCAGTTTAGTGGACTCGCGTCACCACCTTCAGTCATATGACATCCATTTTGCCGATATATCACTCCATTGCCAAAAATGTCTTGTTTCCTCACCGAAGGACTGGAAATTTCATCAGCAATAGTCTATTGGATTTGCCTCAGTGCCACCAGTCATATGATACTGATCTTTTCTATAAACCACTTCATTATCAAGAATGTGCTTTTTCGCCACCAAAGGACTCAAAATATCATTAGCAGTAGCCGAGTGCATTCGCATCAACACCCCACTCATAAGATCCCCATCTTTCCTATATAGCACTTCATTGCCAAAAATGTCTTTTGTCCTCGCCGAAGGACTCAAAATGACATCAAAGCTAATTCACTAGAATGTCCTTTATCCTTACAAAACAATTAAAAATGACTACAACAGTAGTCTAGTGCATTCGCCTTGTCTTAATACCACTTAATGTCAAAAGGTCCTTTTTGCTAACGCAGACCTGCAGCAGGACAAAAATATCACCGAATGGTATTTATAATAACCCAAAGAAGCTATGTGTCAAATTTCGTTCAAATCGGAAAACGAGAAAAGCCCGGACGAGTGATTTTTGAAAAGATTTAGGCGAGTATATCTCTGGGTGGGCCGCAGCGGAATATATCGTTAGTCCAGTCGATGACCGAATTCGATGCCATGGTTCCGAGATCAAGGTTACTCAAGAAACCTACACGACCGGTAACTCAGTACATAGTACATACGTCAGTCTTATGTCTGACTACCGGCGTCTCGGGCTAGAGTACCGTCCACGCCGACGTTCTTGGCCATGGATATTTATGTTGGCTTCCTCCTGTGGTGGGGGGTGTTATAATAAGCCGCAGCATCTCCGACGTGTCGCAGGTAGACGGCTAAATGGGGGGAGGGGGGAGGAGGTACATGCTGGCAACTACATTTTCCGAAACAAGTTTATGCCAACAAAACGTCAGCTGGGCCACATGGAACAATTGCATATGCTCGTCCATCATTTGAATATATGGGACTGGTCCAAATGCGGTCGCAAATGAACGACCTGGGCAAATTTAAGGATTGTCTCTTTGAAGCACTAACCTCCACACTTTATTATCTATGTAGTAGGCAGGATCTGGATGACCTTGTGCAGACACTGGCTGAAGTGCTCAAAAAAGCTACTTATAAATCATTGCCTTTCTTCCAGGCAAAAGTATGTAATAGACCAGGCTGGTAGAACGCTCGGATTAATTACCTACCGGCCATGTCGGACTGGTGCAACGACTGTCACCAATGCACAACCCCGTCTTTGGGTTGACGCTCAGCTCTAGGGTTATTTGTACCAGTCTGGGCTCATTGATCGGACATGTACAGGTGTATAGTGTCACCCTTAAGGTGCGATTCTCTCCCTTCCCCTTCTTTTTAACTGGGTGGTCATTGGGCTGCTTTCAGACCTTCCAGATATGGGCTGCAAGGTTGTTGTTTTTGCAGACAAGTTTGCACTTCCGTCTCCGAAAAATTTCCCTTGTAGTGAAAATATCGAATTGAGCTAGAGAATTTTGAGTTAAAATTAACCTGAAATATAGCCAGACAAAACTTCTCTTATTCATCAGATGAAATTCATTCATTCATTTGTACGATCATAATTGGAGGGGACGAGCCAGTTCGTTAGAAACAACTTTATATTCCAGGGTCTTATCTTGGATAAGTAGTTCTAGAGCGCGTGACTAAAGCTTCTAGTACACATGACGCGTAAGCTCGTCGGGCGCGCCAAGTCTACCATACCCTTTCCCGTGTAAACAGGAAACGGGCTTACGACAATGCGTAACATGTTACCTGACGAAGCGTGCCGAAGCGTAATTACGCTTCTCGAGTAAATATCAATAAAATTTATGAATCCGATGCGTGAACGCTTTCAAACCGGTTGGAATCGTACAATCGCGTTAAACCGCTGTCATATTGGTTATACAGGCCAGGCCGGCTTGCACATTGCCGTAGGTAGTTGCAAGCAGCCAAATTAGGTCTCATCGGCTGTTCTCGGATTTTGGATGTCAAGTTTATATTATGGTGAATATTTAGGACGGTTGCACATGGCACGTACGGTATACATGACCCTAGCAAAAAGAACCAGTGGCAGCATGCTTTCTTTACAAATGTGCGATTTTAATTCATTCGTCGCACATTTCAAGCTTCCTTCGCTTCGCTTCTTCGCTGAAACTTTTTGAGAGAGTAAGCGTGTATCGTGCCTTCCGTGTCGTAGAGTGTATTATATTATTTTTTGCCAGAACAGAAATATACGGCAACTTAGTAGTCTTTGCAGATATGCTAATAGACCTGATTTTTCCATCGAACCACTTCTTGGATCCCATATTAAACTCATTTTCCGTTGATGACTCGAAGCGTCCAATAGACTCGTATCGGCGTCACGTTCATTATTTCCGCGTCAGTCATTTAAGCTTTCATAGCCGCTTGTCTCGCTTCGAACGTCTAACCCGTCCCTCGTGTAAATACTAGTCGCATTTACGCTCAACGGGTAAAAATTACGCGTCTCGTGTATTGGAAGCTAAGGCAAGTAATGCTCTACACTGGAAAGAAAAAACAGTAGAGCAAGAGCATTGTCAGTCAAGTGGATAGTTGATGGGCTCCTTAAGATCTTTGCCCATAGCCGTCCATTTGTTCATACTTCGTTTTAGTTGACATTACCCGTATCATATCAAAATATGATCCGACATTTCAGTTTAACTTTTCTTTAATAAATTATCGATGTCTCCCAAAATACGTCATTTTATCTCGAAATTAAATTTTATCTAATGATGTAGCTTGAGATTCAAAGACAGACTACGTATCTTAGGCCAACTCCCAGACTGTTCTTTTCTGCAACATCTAAGGGGCCAATCAATCTACGAAATTTGTCAATGTTTACCCAAATTATTAATTATTACACGCGCTAGATGGTCGTGCTCCTTCGGTCACCACTCTACGATCGAGGGAATGGAAGTTTGATCCTCGGCGCGAACAAAAACAGCCTGTAGGTACTAATAGAACTTCCACAAATCCCACTGCGATCTGAACTTGACGATGTGGGTAGGAGGTGCATACTAGCAAGTATACGTTCGAAAAGTAGATATGCTATCAAAACATCAACAATGTATAGAAATGCAAGAGGTGTTGACGCGTCCATGCCTCTGGAGGAGCCAAGGCAATTAACACAATTAGCACACACACTTTCTGGGAGCTGTTAATTTACTGGTTCCTCCCTTTTGCAATAACGCCTAATTAATGTATCCAACAAAATAAATTAACTAAGATGTTACGCTTTATGACGGATGGCCATGTTAAAGTAGAAAGTTCACTTAATTTTATTATACTTCCAACTTCCGAATACATCAATCTTGAATTATAGTTCCATTTTATTTTGTTTCTGTTATTTTTTAACTGCTGATAATCGTTGTTATTTTCTATGCAATTTACGTTAAATAAATCAAACCAAACATTCAGTTTTTTTTTGCTACATGAATCATTTTTAAAATACATATTTTTTACCAATCCGTGCGCTTAATCGATAGCCGCGCTAGCATAGTCCGATTTTTTTTCTCCAGGAAATAGATGCCAAAGTGCCATTTGACGATTGTTGTAGATACATTTCCAGTGCGTGCACACGAACATTTGCCATAAAAAAGAATCCCCATAGCAGCTTATTAATATTTATGTAATCCAAAGCATGCAAAAAAAATCTGTGGAAATCATATGAATTTGCGCGCTGTTGATTTTTTAGGGTTTTGTACAATAGTAAAAACAAAACCCTTATGAAATCGGTCAAATGTCTGTTTGTCCGTCTGTCCATAGAATACTTTCTCACAAACGGCTGATCCTACTTACATGAAATTTTGTGGGAATGAGTAGAATTATTATAATTCGCCGGAGAATGCCATGCAGATGAGAGATGGACTTTAAGGGGAGGTGGAAGTCAAAAAAGTTTCATCGGTATAGGCAAGAGAGAAAAGTAACAAAGAGTAGATTCCATTTTTGGCATTTTCATCAAATTGGAAAAAAGGGGAAAGGAAGTAGAGGGAAAAATATGAGATCATAATTTGTCTCACATGAAAACTTATAGAAAGTGTAATGAACCATATTCTGGCTTTTCGCCCAGATCCTTTGCTATAAAAATTACATTGAGCACTTCAATGTTTTTTTTCCTGCTTAATCGAATGGCGAAGTCCGTTTTATTATAGGTGCGATGTGAAGGAAGATAAAACACATTAATTAATGGTTTCAGGTTGTATTTATTTTTAGATAAATAAAGCTTTCGCATAATGGTTAACTTTTGTTTTATCGCAGGGAAAATAACACTCAAAAACAAATATTCACATAAAAAACAACAAAACAATGAAAAACTTAGCTAAAATATAAAATAAGCAAGTTTTAATTAACCTCCATCACAGAATTCTCGGTTAATTTTTCGTCAATGGTATCAACTTTTAACCTAACTTTTACAGTCACATTTCTCAAAATATCTTATTCAGATTGATGGATGTAATCAGAGTAAGTGCATTCTCCACAGACAACGAAATCGGGTCAGATTTTCCACCAGCCCTGCACATTTTCATAAGATCTTCCGAATCGTCCCAATATTCCAATACTTTGGAAACGATTTTTGCTTTTGTATTACTTCCTTCTTGCTTTAAACTCATTTTTGCAGCAAAAAGTAATTTCTCCCTCGAATAGGTTGCCCGCGACTCTTCAACCTTACAAA
Organism: Chloromyia formosa; assembly: GCA_964017055.1. NCBI lineage: Eukaryota > Metazoa > Arthropoda > Insecta > Diptera > Stratiomyidae > Chloromyia > Chloromyia formosa. The sequence continues at coordinate 27,633,264 of OZ024813.1, read as the reverse complement.
TTTTATTACTCGTAGAAATAAAAATTAAGTAACAAACAGGACTAAAAATTGCCTCATCGAGTCCTTTTTAGTCATTCCACTGTTTGTATCCCCACAAGCACATTAAGGCTACTTGCTTTAAGTCTAAGGATTTAGCCACTCTACTTCAAGTAGCTCTGCTTTCTTCTATAGAACCCCCACCCTTCCTACAGAGTAGTTTTTCCTTTTAGATTCAGTTTAACAAGGCAGTCCTGGCCTTGTGTTCGTCTTTTGTGGTTTACCCACGTTTTAAGGCCTCCATACATATATGCTTCGAATTGCTGGCATTGGGAGCCTCTTCCGTGACCGGACGAAGTTTGGAGGGGATACCTTTTTGTTTACCAGGACTGTCCTTCTAAGCAGCTTAAAAGAAAATTCATTACACAGTATTGCATTTTTCTATTATTCATGTGCTCTGCAGTTTACAGAGTTTATAAGTGAATTACGGAAATGAAATCAGTGTTGTGCCTCTGCTGACCTCAGAATTTAGTATTTTTATTTCTTTTTGCTAATTCTTCCCCTCTACGATGGTTGCTGGCTGACTACGGTGCCCAGTTCACTTATGTTTTTTTTTCTGTTTTTAGCAGCACACCCTGTCCTCAGCATCTTCTTCTTGGTAGGCCTCGAAGTAGAAGCTACCCTATAATGAACCCTTTTATGGTCTGGTAGTGCTGCTCCCTCCGTCAGATCGTAACAGCACCTGATGAGTAATGATCAGTTGGTGGTACGAATCCAGAGGCTGAGGGTCCCATTCCACCAGGACCCAGATGCGACAGCGTGGGTGCCTGATCCGTCCGCCAACCATTCCATCCTTATCGCCTAATTTATTTTCTATTTCCCATTTTTACCTCCTCTGTTTGTGTTGTGTCCCCAAAGCCTATGAATTTTTGTTAATACGTAAAGGACAGGGGCAACGAGCGGCGAAAACTCCGCCCACGTCTCCCGAACTGAGCTACAGCAAGTATAGGCCTTTAGCTCGTTGAGGAGCCTTTTTCTTCGCTGGATGGCACGGCCCGACCTTCACTGTCATCATGCTCACCAAACTGTCCATTACAAAAGCTGGCTTCCAACTAGCATAAAAAACTAAAAACAATGGAATTTGGATATATTCTCAAAATAGGTTATATTTCTATAGTTGCAGTTAGCTCACCCCTGCATCCATCGAACACATCCGAGGTTAAAAATATTGATCTCCAACGATAATCAACAGCATGGGCAATAATATCTCTGAGTTAAGCATCTCCAATACTATAGGATAGATCAACTCCTATTGGCATGTGACACTACAAAACCCTCGGATTGCGGGCGAAGCCCTCTATTTTCCGGTTTCATTTTATAATGATTTAAATTGAAATATGCAGGTATTTCGGTGCGTGTAGCAGCAGCAGTGCTGCTGTGAATGAAATACCACTGGACAAATTTCACGAGAGGAAGTATTAGTTTTTTTTCATTTTGTAGACTAAATTCACTTTCTTCGGCGCGACATTCGTGCAGTATTTAGAACACAAAATGGAACTTGGAATGTTTAGTATGTTTGAAAGTGAAATTCTAATCTAAATCTATCCAGCTCTGTAAATTTGTCAGAGAGTTTGTACCATTCTTCGGTACCCCAGGGAGGGGAGATGGAGATGGCTTTGTCGTCAAGACTGGCCAGAGTACGGGATACCGAAACTTCTTTAGGAACGACTGGAACAGAAGCGAGTGATCCTTTTGAAGGACCAGAAAACAAAAATTCATATTTACGCAACACTCATATGATTTGTAATTTTGTTGAAAAGAAAAAAGAAATACATAGTGTAGTGTACATATGGTGTACACTCACCTTAAGAATAGTATTTTCTTCGTTTGTAAACAAACAAGCAACGAAGTAAGCAAAAGCAATTATTGAGCATGCATTCTTGGTGTCATATTGCACTGCTTGATTCTTGCATACTTTAGTTGCATTGCTTGTGAATCACGTTTACTTTCTCCATATCACAATAAGTGACCGGAAATTAGGTCAAAAGTTATTGTGATGATGTCACTTGATTTTTAGGTGAATCTGGAGCATGGGAATAGGGAATAGGTATAGTAATGACTAATTTGTAAGAAAACATGTGTTAGTAATAAGTGATAGTATAAATAGGCGATATTGTATAAGGGAAGGGCAGTCTGTAATTGGAAGTTGCAATTGGCGACTCACAGACTCACCAGCTATTAGGGAAAGATTGGCGATTACGCCGTAATAATAAGATTGCATCTTGCAGTCATTAGTAAAGGTATAAAGTCACTTAATAAATAAGATCATCCAATTTAATTAACTAACTTCTTATTTCACTATGGAAAAAGTACCATCCAACATTACATGGCGATCCTGCCAATCATCGAACAATGGACAAGGACTTGCTCGACATTAATTTTTCATTGGAAGAGCACCGTGAGATAGATGACTATTTCAGCAAATTATTTGGCACCGCAGAGAAATATTCCGTCGAAGTAAATAGGCAAGCACCGCAGTATATTCCGTCGAAGATTAATCCCGATACAGAAGAAAAAGCGCCAGTTCAGCAACCAGTAGACCCTGCCGCTCCTGTCGTTAAAAAGAAGAGGAAAACTTACGAGGATGCAATTTTGCAGGCGACGGAAGACGATCTACCCCATCTAGGACCAAAGCGGAGATACATTCAACGACCACAGCTGACGACACCACAACCTGCGGAAGCGGCTATTACACGCACCAGAGGCGGAAAACGAGTGCGACTCCGTCAGGAGAAGGCTAGAATTTTTGGTATCATCCCATTGGTGACGGACTCCGCTCAAAAGCGAGCTCTATTCAAGGAAGCTGAGGCTATATCCAGGAAACTTAAAAATTTAAAAAAAAAAAAAAAAAAAACATTAATAATAATACAATAATTAAATATGGGGAACTGCTCTTCAGTAAACACCGGATCTATGATGACCGAATATCGTCAGGCAATCACCACATCAGCAGTGTTTGCTATAGCATTAGTATTATTTTACTTTTATAATAGATACCATAATAATTATGTACGAAAATATGTTAATAGAACAACAAATATTTAATTAATAGACTCCACATATACAATTCAATTTTACACCTTTCATTTTTTTTGGTATTTCACTGAGTAATGTCTGATGTTGAGAAGTCAGAACAATCCACTTTTTCGCATGTAAAAGCCCTGATTGAAGAATCAAAAAAGGAGTTAAACAACGCCAAGAAATCAATTAACAAACATTATAAAGAACAAACTATTAGATCAAAACTAGAGGCTCTTGAGAATACAAGAACTCAGTTAAAAGATTTTTTTTCAAGTACCAAATTGGATGTTCTTGATCTAAAAATTTATTTTAAAAGTATTTACGAAGAACTCAAAAACTTGTTTTTAAAACAACTTGCAATCATGGCGAGTAATTTTGATTTAGCTTTGGCACACAAAGTTATTCCACTTTTTGAAGGACACCATAAAAATCTTCATGCTTTTCTAACGCATATCGAACTCCTTCATAAAACATTTAATGATGAAGGAAAAAAAGAATTAATAAATTTTGTTGGTAATGCAAAATTGTCTGATGTTGTAAGAACGTCATTGGGGACTGATCTACCAACAACTTTCGAGGATTTTTCAACTAGGCTAAAAGCTAATTTTCGGAACACCAGAACTATCACAAGTATCCAAACAGATTTGCATAATATGCTCCAACTCAAATCATCTGCAATTGCTTTTAGAGATAAAATTTTGAAATTAACTAGTGAGCTTACTTCTTTGGAAATCGATGAATTGGGTTCTTTAGCAACCGAACATTCTAAAAAAGCAGTAGCTATGATAAATGAGAAATTAGCATTAACAATTTTCTTGAATGGTGTAAACGAACAGTATCAAAACACTATTTTCGCGTCTAGACCAAAGGATATTATGGAAGCCGCAAACCTAACAGTAGAACTTGAAAAACGAAGCGTTAATAACAAAAGAATTATGTTAATGAACAATGGCAACGCGAAGCCAAATAATAATAGCAACCGAAATAACAATAACAACCGAAATAATAATAACAGAAACTACGGTAACAATAATAACAATAACAATAATTATAGTAGTAATAACCGTCAAAATAACAACAATATCAGATATAATAACCGAAATAATAGAAACAATAACAATAATAGCGGGAATAACCGGAATAACGGTAGTAATTGGAATAACAATAATAGCGGAAATAACCGGAATAACAGTAATAATTGGAATAACAGTAATAACGGAAACAATCGCAATAACTGGAATAACGGGAATAACTCCAACAATAACAGAAGATCCAACGGCAACTGGAATAATAACCAAAATAATTCAAGAAACGTTAATATCATTCAGGACCAGGGAAACGGACAGCTCTCCGGAGAGGAACAACAGTAAATGAAAAATTTGGCCTTCCCGGAAAGCAAATATTCAATATATCTAATAGCGGATCCAATTATATAACAATAAAATGCAAAAATTTACAACACAATCTGACTTTCTTGATAGATACGGGAGCAGATATTTCTATTTGCAAAAGTAATAATATTAATTTAAACGAGTTAAACGATCATTTTCAATGCAAACTAAATGGCATAACCAGTGAAGTTGTCACTTCTCTAGGCACAGCAAGGTTGAAGCTACTTTTAGGGGAATATGTTTCAGAAAATATTTTCCATATAGTAGGTGAAGATTTTCCAATTTTCACGGATGGAATTATTGGAAGGGACATTTTAGAAAAACATTATTCTAAAATATGTTTTGAGACCTATACAATAACTTTCATTATTGATAATGAGGAAATTATCATTCCAATGAACATGAAAGCATTGAAACTTGTTCAATGGAAAATACCCCCAAGAACAGAAGCAGTTGTACCTATTAATCTAACAAGGGAAGGTGATAGTTTAGTTTGTGGTAAAGAGATTTATCCAGGTGTATTTGTGGCAAATACAATAGTCCCAGCAAAAGGCATATGTCACATTAAAATACTAAATGCCAACGACTTTTCAGCGACTATTGAAAATTTCAACATCAATATAGAACCACTTAGCAATTATGAAATCCTTAGTATATCTCAGAAGGACAAAAGTCATGAGCGCCTACAGAAACTGCTTAGCGGGATAGAAACGGGCGCGACTGACGAAAAAACTAAGGATAGTCTCCTAAAAATTATTACAGAATTTCAAGATATTTTCCATATCGAGGGTGATAAGCTAACAGTCAACAATTTTTATAAACAGAAAATTATTACATCAGACGATATTCCTGTGTATACGAAAAATTACAAATTACCGCATGCACAGTTGGAGGAAATCAATACTCAAGTCAATGAATTAATGGACAATGACATCATTGAACCATCGGTTAGCCCTTACAATTCTCCATTACTTATAGTACCTAAGAAGAGTACTGATGGTAGAATGAAATGGCGACTTGTTGTGGATTTCAGACGTTTGAATAATAAGGTTATAAATGACAAATTTCCTTTAACGCGTTTAGAAGATGTTTTAGACAGGCTAGGAAGAGCTAGATACTTTTCAACGCTTGATATGACCAGCTCTTTTCATCAAATCGAGTTGGAAAAGGAATCGAGACCACTGACAGCCTTTTCTACTGACAAGGGTCATTTTCAATTCAAACGACTCCCATTCGGTCTCACGATATCATCTCCTAGTTTTCAAAGAATGCTTACAATAGCTCTGACCGGTTTGGAATCTGAGGCTTTCTTATATGTTGATGATATTATAGTTTTCGGCTGTAGTGTCAAGCATCATAACGATAATCTTATCAAAACCCTGACACGGTTACGACAATATAATCTTAAATTGAATGCTAGCAAGTGTCAATTTCTAAAATCGGAAGTAGTATACTTAGGGCATTTGATAACTAGCCAAGGCATAAGAACGGACCCATCGAAAAACGATGTAATAAAAAATTATCCTGTACCGAAAAATGCCGATGAAGTTCGTCGATTTGTAGCTTTTTGTAATTATTACAGAAGGTTTATAAAAAATTTCGCAGACATTGCTAGATGTTTAAATGTACTTCTAAAAAAGAATGCTACGTTTAAATGGGATGATATTTGTCAAATAGCATTTGAAACCCTTAAGAGCAAATTAATTCAACCTCCGATATTGCAATACCCGGATTTTTCTAAACCATTTATCGTCACAACAGATGCATCTAGTCATGCATTAGGTGCAGTGTTGTCACAAGGAGAAATTGGTAGCGATTTACCGATATCTTTTGCAAGCAAATCCTTAGGAAAACATGATTTGAACAAACCCATCATAGAAAAAGAATTATTAGCAATCCATTGGGGAATAAATTTTTTCCGTCCTTACCTGTACGGTAGAAGGTTTATTGTGGTCACCGACCATCGGCCACTTATTTCTCTTTTTACTCATAAAAACCCATCTTCCAAATTGACTAGAATTCGCCTTGACTTATCAGATTATGATTTTGAAATAGTTTACAAGCAAGGTAAAATAAATACCAATGCAGACGCTTTGTCTCGAATAGAACTGAATTCAGACATTTTAAAGAAAATGATTCCGCTCGACAACGATAATACTATAAAGAAAACTTTGGCGATAACAAGGGGGATGTCGGCTAAACAACAGTCAGACAACAAAGTGCACTATAAAAATAATAATGTGAATAATAAGGATGACCTACCCAGATTACAATCGGAGCCTGATCAACTTCGAGTATGGGAGTGTACATCATTGACGGATATCCGAAATATTATTAAACTGAAGTTTATTATCCGAAATGGAAATAAACCAAAAATTGTACGTACAAAGGATGCAATATGTATATATGACAGCGATAGTGTTAACAGGAAATACGTTTCCGTTAATAAAGCGTCTAACATTTCATCCTACAATGCGAAGCATACCAACAATAGCGATAATTCTGATATGGTATACGTGCCTATCATGAAGAAGCTATTGGAAACGGCGCTTAATTGGAAAATTCATACGCTAGCCATACCAACAAATGATGAAATTTTCCAAGCATTGTCTATTGAAAAATTTAAATATATTATTAATATGTTGCAACAAGATTTTCACGTGAAAGTAAATATAATTATTTATAAAGCCCCTGAAAACATCAAAGAAATTAGTCGTCAAAAAGAATTAATTAAAGAGTATCATGATACGCCACACGGAGGACACTTCGGGGTCAGAAAAACATGCTTAAAACTTAAACAACGATACTGTTGGAAAAATATGAATAGGATGATAAAAGATTACGTAAGCAATTGTGAAAAATGTAAAATTAATAAACAGATACGTCATACTAAAGAACGAATGATAAAAACAGATACGCCAGCTACAAGTTTTGAAACCATTTGTATAGATATTGTAGGACCACTTCGAATATCAAACGGTTACCGATATATATTAACCATGCAATGCGAGCTATCAAAATTCGTTATTGCCGCGCCTTTAGAAACTAAAGAAGCCAAAAACGTAGCTAAATCTCTAGTAGAAAACTTAATTTTAACTCATGGTTTATTTAAAGTACTAAAGTCGGATATGGGTTCTGAATTCACTAACAAATTATTAAAAGAAATTTGCGATATGCTAAAAATCAAACAGATTTTCTCTACACCATATCATCACGAAACTTTGGGTGCTATAGAACGAAATCATCGTGTATTAAATGAGTACATGCTAACTTTTGCTGAGGATATGAATTGGGACGTTTGGTTACCATATTACACTTTCGCGTATAATATAACGCCACACGTAAATAATAACTACAGTCCTTTTGAGTTAGTTTTCGGTAAATTACCTACTCTGCCCAATGATATTCTTACAACTAATGACACAGTATATAATCTCGATAATTATGCAAATGAACTTAAAGTTAGACTCAGATTTTCAGTATCTAAAGCCCGTGAACTTATTGAATTAACAAAACTTAACCGCACTAAGAAAGATAAAAATGTAAACCCACTTATGATATTAGTTAACGATAAGGTATTAGTAAAGAATGAAAACAAAAAGAAAGGTCAACCACCTTATGTGGGACCATTTAATGTAATAAGTATTGATAATACAAATGTAACAATAGATTATAAGGGAATTCCTAAAACAATACATAAGAATAGACTAAAAAAATTTTGAGTAATTAACATTCAATAACAATATATATATATATAAAAAAAAAAAAAAAAAAAAAAATTATATGTAAAATATTAAGAGGATATTGTAAACCTCATGTTCCAGATACCCTACACGTGGAGTAGTATTATAATTATTATTATGATTTGTATAACACAAATCACCAAAAACCCCATGGGTGTAGTGTACATATGGTGTACACTCACCTTAAGAATAGTATTTTCTTCGTTTGTAAACAAACAAGCAACGAAGTAAGCAAAAGCAATTATTGAGCATGCATTCTTGGTGTCATATTGCACTGCTTGATTCTTGCATACTTTAGTTGCATTGCTTGTGAATCACGTTTACTTTCTCCATATCACAATAAGTGACCGGAAATTAGGTCAAAAGTTATTGTGATGATGTCACTTGATTTTTAGGTGAATCTGGAGCATGGGAATAGGGAATAGGTATAGTAATGACTAATTTGTAAGAAAACATGTGTTAGTAATAAGTGATAGTATAAATAGGCGATATTGTATAAGGGAAGGGCAGTCTGTAATTGGAAGTTGCAATTGGCGACTCACAGACTCACCAGCTATTAGGGAAAGATTGGCGATTACGCCGTAATAATAAGATTGCATCTTGCAGTCATTAGTAAAGGTATAAAGTCACTTAATAAATAAGATCATCCAATTTAATTAACTAACTTCTTATTTCACTATGGAAAAAGTACCATCCAACATTACAATAGGACCCGATTGAAATTTATCTTAAGAATAAACTGCCGTTTAGCACAATTTGATTTCTCAGTGTCTGTTTAGCGTTATTAATCAGATAAACGCTAACCGTACCCTAGCCATTAATCGAAGGCTTTTATCCAAAACAAAACCCAACCACTGGCTTCCAGTTGTAAGTTTATCCAAAACAAAAACCAAACAGCTGATACCGGATGCTGAGATTTAGATAGCAAAAACTGTTTTTCAAATTCAAATGAAAACAATGAACCTCGCCATACAGAACGGTGTTCCTGGAAATTCATTCGATTAAAAAGAATTTGCTACAAACCAGCCGCAAATGAATATGCTGAGAGACGATACTGATACAAATGATGATTTGTGAACGGTTGAATTACGTTAAGAAAATCAGCTGATTTTGCCATAACGTTCTTTATAGTTTGATAATTTAACCCGCGTATGAGAAAATTTAAATATTTATTTATCTTATAGCTTGGATCAACTCATGTTAACACGCAGTTTAACCGGACATTGAGAAACAGGCAATAGTTTTACAAGTATTTTATGTTAATTATCTATAGAAGCGATTTGTCTTGTACAATTTGCACGTTAGGCGATAAATAAGATGATAAATTTACTAGACTTCATTTCTGGTTTCATTGTTATTTATTTTTCCACTGCAAAGTCAGCTGTTTTCTTTGTGGATTAAATTTATTTCCCGAAATTATTAAATAATTAAATAATTCATTTTTTTATTACGATATTGCTAGCTTCCATAACAATTTTTTTTCCTAACAGTTATAACTTATGTATATTTGTTTAGGGAAAATAGCCACTAATTTGGTAAATCAGGGCTTGCAGTTGTCCCTAGCATATCATATACTCGTATGTTTTATAGTTCTTGAGCAGACAAGTGTAATTTTAAACTGTACATATGAAAACTGAAGAAAAGCAGATACACCTGCCCACGATTTACACCGTATTCCTTTACACGTTTTGGCAATGACCCTATCCCTTCGATTTACACTGTACTGTACTGCATAAACCTTTTCCATAGCCCTTTTCGTGGGCGCCCCTACTGATGACCAAGCCTTAACGACAAGACAATTTGGAAAATGCAGATAGCTGTAGGCTGAATGGCAGACCAACACCTAAGTGCCTCAGGTTTAGTAGGATGGAAGGGTTTGTGTAGTTGGGCCTGCAAAATAGTTGTGTTAACCGTAGCACGTTTATTAAACCATCTGGACCATCCGAGGCCACCCCCTGAATAGGGTTAAAAGATGTGCTGACAATTCGTCCTTGTTAAAACCACTTCACGTCAAGAAACCTGGAGTTAAAGCCTCGGATTATACGGATCAACAACGACGACCACGCAAACGACTAAAGGACGATTCTTTCGGATCCTGGCATGTACGCTCCCTCAACAAACTGGGGGCCGAGAACAAATCGAAAAGTACAAACTGAGCATTACTGAAATCCAGGAAATAAATTGGCTTAGCAGCGAGATCAATGACAAGAAATCGCACACTATTTTTGAAGTGACAAACCATCGGGCCACAATGAGATTGGAGTAGGATTTGCAGTGAACTATCACCTCAAGCCCCACATTATTGACTTCAAACCCATAAATGAACGGCTGTGTGCGATTTGCATTAAGACTCAATTCTTTAAATTCTGGCTCATCAATGTGCACGCACCCACTGAAGTTAAAGAAGGCGCAGTAAAAGACAAGTTTTACGCCCGCATTTAAACTCTCTTCGACTCACTTCCAACAAACGACGTCAAACTGCTGCTCGGAGACTCGAGTTGAGCACTGGAGGCCACAGTCTCCATGAAAAATGTAACTACAACGGTCAGCGGCTTATCGACTTCGCCTGCAGCAGGAATCTGGTCATAAGCTTTACGTGTTTCCCGCATCGACGCATTCACAAGCAGACCTGGAAATTTCAACCAAATTGATCAGGTCCTTATTTGCAAGAGATTGGCGCCTAGTGTATTAGATGCCAGCTCCTATCGAGGAACAAACCGCTCAGATCATGACTTGGTGAAGACGATCTACAGATGAAGTATTTCCTCAGTGAACGAATCGAGAATTAGCCCTCCCAAAATCTTTGCTGTTAATAAACTGAGCGATGCCACGGCGATGGCGAATACTGCCGCCCTTGAGGAAAGACTACAACCTATGCTCCACAAAATCAGCATGGGTAAGAGCCAAGTAAATGCGGACACCGCGCAACTACCGGGCTTCCAAGATTGGAGGACGCGGTCACGTGACCGAGATAATTGAAGGACAACGATCCAGGCGGCCAAGGCCCGACGTCGGGCTGTCGCGCCACGATGATGCTGATGAACTATGTAGCCGCAAAAATTTTCGAAAGACTTTGAAATTTGTTGCCGACACTTCAAATTTTTGCAGACTATTTCACATTTTTGGGAATGAAGTTCCAAGGCAATCGCACTCTTCCTGTGCGCAGTTTTGATGGGTTCACGGTCAAGTAAATTTCCAAACCACTGGCAAAGTTCTCAACCACATTGATTTTTGTACAAAAATATGAGCACATTTTTGCCAGTCTTAGGCCCGTTTTCTCAATGTCGGATTAAACTCTTTGTTAACTTACAGGGACACAAATTAATCGAAACTATAAACAGCCCGATAAGCATTTTCGTTTTCTCATACGTCTCATTCAAATTACCAAGCCATAAAGTGTGGAACTTATCTCAGACCACAATTATGGCAAAATCAGCTGATTTTCTTGGCGGAATTCTACCGTCCACGAATCCACTTTGTAGTAGTACGGTCTCTCAGCTTATTCATTTGCAGCTTAGTTTGTTGCACATATACCGTATAATTTAGGCAGCTGTTGCCGAACACTCATTACTATTATTATTAATTTTTATTCACTCTGAATAACAAAGCAAAGAAACAGCGGAATAATTGTAAAGTTTAACTGAATATGAGAAAGAAAAAAAAATGTAATAATGAATTCTAACTAAAGCGTACATTTTTGCTTCTTGACTCTCCTAAGGACCCTCCACTCTTCTGTTCTCGTCGCAGTTCCACTAGTATAGGTCCCTGCTAGTAGCAGGGACGTTGGGGTCTATTTATGTTGCATTATATCCTTTGAGGGACACCCGTGAAGTTTCGGCACTCGGGCAGACGCGTGAGTTTCTTTTTTTTTTTTGTAGTTTGCTTGTTCGATGAGAGGCAAAGTGACCTACAACAACCCCGCCCATACTACCGACAGCTGAGCTAGTGTTGAGCACGCGTCAACTCAGGTCATGTCTGAGGAGATATTGGCACTGGTGTCACGGCGTCAGTTCTGAACGACCAGCCTCGATCTCCGTCCTCAGTTGAGGTTTACCTCAACGTAAGCAAATCGCAACACATCCTCCAACAATTTTAAATTGGTCAAATCGTTACATAACCTTCCATGCCTAACTTTAACTTTCGTCACACCACGTCCAGCGTAAATACGGGCAATGCGGTGCGTGCCTTGCACGGTGCGTTGAATACTGGCAAATTTCAAAATCAAACCTATGTTGGCAAATGTGCATGTCCAACGTAAGCACGATATTGCGGTAAATGCGTGCGATGTGACGTCCTCGTATCGCACGCATTGTTTGAAAATCAAACTTGTTTGATTTTGCCCGCATTATCGTGCGGAAAAACGGCGATGGAGATTCTGATTTCGGAAGTTCAAAAGCGGAGTGTGCTTTGGAATAAGAGCCACCGTGGTTATAAAGATACGGATAGAATGGCGGCGGATATTGAAGAAAAATCGTGTAGTTTTGAAATTTGGCACAACTAATGTGAAGAATCCGCTGAATATATGCTCCAAAGTCCCCTTTGATAGAGGATCCGAAAGTGTAGAATAAAGGTAAATGTTTCCCAGTTTTCCCTGAAAATTTTGTGTTTTAAAGTAGACGTCGCTATAAAATTTAAAAAAAATCGTGTAGTTTTGAAATTTCGCAGGATTAATGAGGGCAATTCCTTAAATATATGCTTCAAAGTCGCCATTGATAAGGATTCCGGAACTGAAGGGAAAAGCCGACGTCAGTTTTAAAATTTTTCATGAATACTAACATACCAGCACCACTTTGTGTGGAAAGTAGCCTTGGTTTTCTACCGATAGAACTAATTTTAACAGAAGAGTATAAAAAGGCCCTAAGCAGTTACATATATTCAGGAAATTTACTTTTATCCGCTCGCAATTGCCGGTATAGATGATGAGATTCGCCATAAAATGTCTTTTTCTATATATAACATATGTTTTAAATAGATCACCCTTGTTTTTTCTATCCGTCAATTAAAGTTCCTGCTGAGACTGGAGCCATTTTATTCCGAATGACAATTGTCAACGCAACCCGCATTAACGCTTATCGTGTTGTCGTTGGACACTCTCCGCATCCTCCGCAAATCAATGCGGTACGTGCGGGCCCCGCAAAGTACGCACCGCACGCACCGTATTTACGCTGGACGTGGCGCATGCGCTCTATATATTCCACTTCACCAAATATGGGTCAGGTCAGAGACGAGTGATTAGCAATCAATTGCAAATATTCCAATACTAACTTCGTAAACTATTAATTTTCTTTACATCCCGACATTAAATCCGCAAATTCTTCATCATTCCTGGAATCAGTTAAATCAAGCGCTTAAATGGTGCCACCAGACCACTCAACCACAAATCATTCAAACATCTAACTTTTTTATTTGGCCATAATCAAATGAAGAACTCTGCAACATTCCTTCACACAATCGCGCATCATTCCATGTTTATAAATCTTCATCGTTACTACTCAAACATGGAGCTTCCACATTCATCTTGCCAAAACAATATGAATCTAGTGAATTCGGTCGTGCCCAATAGAGACCTCAGGCCACGATTTAAAATTTCATTGCCGTATTTTGATTCGCATGCGTAAATCTGGCCCATTCATCTAATTTGGCAAATTTAAATGCTTTTGCTTTTCCTACTTATCATAAATATTCACTTTCGTATTCCAGTTCAGGTTGTTTTATTCTGTCCGCTGGGGCAATACATATTTATACCTCATGGAGTCCAAATTCTAGCAATGTCGTCTAAAAATCTGGAAAGCTAAAAATCTGTGTCTTCAAAATAAAAGATATGACAAAAAAAAAACACCCCCAATGGAACAGTCCATTAGCAAACTGTTCGCTTTTATTTTGCCGATCTTCCGCGATTACATCAGATCTTAAGTACTTGGTCAAGTGCGGCATTTACCAATATACGTACTCACTGAACCGTTTGTTTAGCACTTAACGATTCAAAATTAATATGCTCGCATTACCGATTGTTTCGTTGACCTATTGTGACTTCAATTGTCTATTTTGTGTTGGATTGTGTCTAGGTCGCTACCGGGAAAAAAAAATTACGGCCGAACTACTCAATTAAAGCGAAAAATCAAGTGCGCTGAAGATACAATTGAAAATTTAAATTAACTGGTTGCGCTAGCAGAAGCAGCAGAAACAAATATGTAACTCTGTTTTTCTACAGTTCGCAACGTACACGCACACACACAAATACACTTCTTATTATTGCCATCGCGCGGCGGGTAGGTCAATATCAAAAACGAGTTGAAAATGTATGCTAGGAAGTCAATGAACTTTCGCTATTCGAGATCAAATTCTTAACAAGTTTTTTTTTTTTTTGCTAGAAACATGGAATAGAAATGTTAGGTTGTTTTGTTCAAGTTTCATTGTGTACTATCTGCACACAATATGCAGTGAAGATACCCACTGAGTGTTGTGCATCGGATGGAATTGAAAGTTGCAAAGATTGTGTGACAGAAAGACAGGAACGAGAGAGAGTGAGAGAAGGAAGCGACGCACTGGGAACATAAGCTTATAGCAATTTATAACCAAAATGCATCTTCAGATACCCTTCTATTTTTACTGATGAAAATACGGTCTTCACAGCAATTAACTGTTAGCCGGAAGAAGCCTTGAATATTGACGAGTCGTCTATTGGCCCCGTGAAGAGACCTTTTAAATGTAAAATCAGCCCGTCGTGAAATGTTTGACGTCAAATAAAGGATCAATTCTGAAAGATACAGATGTGATTGCACTAACATATACAAATTCACCTTATTTTTCGGAAAATAAAATTGAAAAAAAAAAATAGTCGACCCGGACCAATTGAAACCACTTTTTGAACGGTAAGTTTAGCTGTTTAACGTTACTGGCAGGATTAAAATAGATAAGTATCGCTAGTCTGGGTTGCCGACTTACTAACGAATTAAAATTCACCCCTTTTTACGGAAGATTATGGAAACAGGAATCGATTCCCGCAAATGAGCCAAGCCAGCAGCAATCTTCGCAGTGACCCGCAGTCGATCTCATGGAATCTTGCCCGGAATTCAAAATATCAGCTCACTGGTAAATGAAAAATTCACCTGCTTACGATTACGATGTTGCACAAAATAATAGCTCGGCTAAGTACCACTCAAGCAACTTGAACCGAGTTTAACAATACGCGAGCCTTTCTGTACGACCGTGACAACTTGATTCTCTGCAAATCTGCCGCAGACCATGAATTCACCAGCACCGATGATGCCAACGAATGGGACGAAGGCGATGATGAGTGTATTTTCTGTGACCATGGCCATGGCCGCTGTTGCTGTAAAATCTCTTTGACCATCATCATCATCATCGTTGTCGTCCATCGGTCGTCGTCGTCGCAATTTGTGCATAATCTCTGCAAGAAAGTTACCGCAGCATACCAGAGTATCTCACAACAACCCGAAGAGAGAAATGGGGGAATGAAAGATGCCGAACTAAGGAATGATGAAAAAATATCAAGTTGTTGCTGTAGCGTTACGACTGCTTGAGCTGCTTGGCCGACGATTGCCGCCGCCTGATATGATACGATCATGGGCTTGAGATACTCGAAATGAACATAAAATCTCGTGCAGCACATGTTTTTCTCGCCGTGTTTTGATGTTGGAGAAGCCGAAGCAAGTTTGCTGGAAAGAAATACAATTTTTGTTGGTGGGGTGTCGTAGCCAAACAGGTACCTATATAAATTGGCTGTTGATTTGAAAATGGTATCATATCATCCTTACGTTCATTCGGCAACAGTTCGAAAAAAAAAGACAAGACCAAAAAATAGAAAAAAAAGAAAATTCGGTTTCGAATATTCCCAAAAAGGAAAACCAATCGAGATTTTGTTTTTGTAATTGATCGCATATAGTAATCAAGAGACAGTGAAAATGGCTTTTAAGCAAGTTATAAGTGTGCTTTGTGTGGTTGCTGTTGTCGCCGCCCTGCCAACCGAAGAGTCGAGAGGACACGCCCGCAATGCCATCGGCTCCGATAGCGATATTATGGATAGCATTTATAAGGATTGTCTACGCAAGGATTCCGTGTCATGTGTCAAATACAAGCTGTTCAACTTTGTGGATAAAATTATGGGTGCTCGCGATCAATTTGCTCTGACCGAAGGTGTTACAGTTGTACGAACACCAGGCGCTGAACCAGCCGGAGCTCCACGTGCCATCACCGGTGACGAATCTATCGAATCCTTGATCTGGAGTCGCGTGTCGAATTTCTTGCAATCGCACACGGTCAAGGTCGAATTGAAGGGAGCTGATGTGGTGAATGCCGTCCAATCGACCGGTCGCGCTTTGGAAGATGTTTCTGACAGTCTTTTTGGCGAGGAACAAAGCGGACCCGGTGCCGAGGAGAGTCGAGGCAAGAAGAAAAAGGCCGCCAAGATTTTGGGACCAATCCTCGCTCTCGTCGCTCTTAAGGCTGCTGCCCTCTTGCCACTCTTGTTGGGCGCTATCGCTCTTATCGCCGGCAAGGCTCTGTTGATCGGCAAAATTGCTTTGGTCCTCTCTGCCGTTATTGGTCTTAAGAAGCTGTTGTCACAAGAACGTCACGTGACGTATGAAGTTGTCGCTCACCCACATCATTCCACCAGCCATTCGGCTAGCCACAGCGACGCATACGGTGGCTACAGCGGCGGAAGCACCGATACCGGAAGCTACGGAAGTTCTGGACACGGAGGCTGGGGACGTTCCATTGATGCACAAGACTTGGCTTACAGTGGCCAGAAACCACAATAGACCATAAGTCTAGCAATTACAGCAAAATAACGTTAGGTAACATTATTCTATATATTTATATATATATTGTCTTAAAAGCTTCCACACACAAAAAAAGGAGCATATTGTTGTATTTTTGTTTTACAAAAAAAGCCTTAAAAAATACTGAAAAAAAAATATATTTGAAAAAAAAAAACTCGACGAGTTGACGACGTAGACGACGATAACGACGATGATATAAGATACGACGAAATTACGAGACGAAAATTACGCATGATGCGCGCGATTTTCGCGGTACCGTCATAATACTCGGGCTTCGCGAAGCAGCTACACACGACGACGACACCACCAGCCACTCAGTCCAGCTCTCACGCCCACAAAAATACCTTCATCTAATGATATAAGGACAAATTGAAAAAAAAAAAAACGAAAACAGACATAATTTAAATAATTTATTGTAATATTTATTATCATGTTGTTATAACAAAAGAAAAACAAAAGACACATGTTATTAGATTGATTGTCACGATGTGTTGTGTAATGTTAAGTTATTTGTTTACCTTTTTTTCTCGATTTCTTTCTTTTCAACTTTCTATTTCGAATAACCTCCGATTCTGCTGACCCTGAATCTCTGAAAAACATTGTTTCCCGCTTTTTGCTCGCCTGACCATCTTTTGCCTGACGCATATTTTACAGGCTCTAATCTTTCATCTGGATCTTACTATAACTTTCCCTAAACTTTTCTTCCTCATTTTTTTCCAACTCTCTGTCTGGCATTCTGTCCATCTTTGCCTTGAATTTTTCGGCGCTTTTCTATCGACTTCGCCTATCTGGACTCCTTTTATGATTCATACCTAAAGTAGCACCGTAACACTTGCCATAATCACGCATTTTCATTCCCCCCCTGATTTATTTAATCTTCACGTTTCAACTTCAAAGAAATACTAAATATGCGATTTCCTGTTTAATCTTTCTTTATCTCTCACTCTCATGAAATTTTCACCTGTCATATAAACCTTTCTTCAACTTTCCAGAGTTACTTAACAAATACACACACACACACCTTTCCCTCGGCCGATGTCTTCCTTTTCACTTTCCAACTTTCTCGCATCTTCCTCCTATATAACCACTATCGTGCCTATCTCTTGCTATTGTGTTATTCTTTTTGTTGTTGTTATTTTCCTGAACTGAACTTTTCCTAAAAAAAATAAAAGATATTTTATGTATTTATTTATTGCTGTAAACAGAATGACTTGTCCAAAATAAAAAGTCTTGAAAACAGAAAAATCGCTTTAAACAAAAAACTTTGCTGTGAGCATATATGGTAATTATAAAGCATCTCGGATTGGTATATCTTTGGTTATGGATTTTGTTTTATTGGTTTGGTTTCGATGGGTCTTACGACGACGACACCTTCTTAATTCATACCAGAATGACGCAGAGCCACCGTGTATCTCTGTAACGAGTTTATAATAAAATATCTCGCCTGAATCGGATTCCACACCTTTTAGTGGACCCGCATTTCACTCTGTTTTCTCTGTAAAAATTCACTGTCACCGTGTGGCCGGCCCATAAGAAGTGTGTCATGGGAACGCTGAACTTTCTTGTTGCATATCGACGTCCGAAGTAAAAACACGGCCAAGAAAATGATGATAGCTTTAATTTGCCTGCGCTGCTTTGCAAAAGGCAAAGTATGAAGCGTGCGCTTGCAGAAAAGAAAACAGTCATTATTCATTTGCGTCAACGACAGGCCTGATCTTAGCCTGCCCTCAGGCCGTGTGCAAGCCACACATTCATTTCACCGGGAAAATGAGTTTTCCCAATGCACCACACACACACGCCGTTCGGTGCAAATTGCCAAGCCCCAGTCCATACACACTCCAGCTTTTGCTGCATATTCACGAAGAAATCGAAGCAACAGCATCAGCATCAGCATTTTATATGAAGAGTCAAATGCATGTGGTACCATTTTCGTTCCAAGTCATCTGCCACTAACCCCAATGCGTGCTATTCACATCTCAACTCGGATCAAGTCGATTAAGGTATCAAAATGTAAGCCAGCCTTCTTTTGCTGCTACAGCTATGTCAAGCTCATTAACGGTTAAACCATCAATCCGACTCCAAATCCATAAATTTTTGTATCTATTCATCTTCGTATCTAATATACCATATGAGTACGTACTCCCGTTGAGGCTTGGGACTTTTCATTTTCAGGCATGCCTGTCCAAGAAACACCTCGAAACTAGGTGAACTGGGTGCCGCGCAGACAGCTGGCTAATTTAATTCTTGCAAATGGTACCGCTGATGATTTTCATTAGTCTAGTTTGCAAAGAATCAAATAGAAGCACAAACTTGAACCACACCACACGACACACTCATGATGTTCTTCTTTATGGAAAGAATGGCATATCGTTAGTGATTGTGGTGACGATCATCGAGAGTGTGACTATAACCTCGGCATTTTCTTGTTCGTCACAGGCCGCATACCGCATTCTGAACATCACGTCTGAATGTATGCTGATATGCTCATTATCTTTTTCATCAGAAATAGTTCTCGTATATGGCAACAGAATGAGGTTATAACAATAAAATTGTTCTTTCCTCGCTGTTGCTGTTTTGAGTATTTTTTCTTCATTTTTCATCTTGTTTTTTTTTGAAAATTACCGAAATAAGAAGACTCAACCGCGCCGAATCAAGTTAAATTCGTAAATTCACACACTTAGCACACGGGCCCCGGGTACTAAGCGGATTCCAACCATTTATCCAGTTTTCACTGTACGAACCGGTCCAAGTGAGCCGTCCAGCATATCTGAGCGTAGTAAAATAGCAACGAATAAGTTGCAATAAGCCTCACATACTTATTCGCAAAAGTAAAGATACAATCGCCTTCCGAAGCGGAGGTCTTCCACACTAAGTACTAACACACTTGGTAGTTTCCTTATTTTTTTTACTTTTGTTGTATGGTATACCATTTCGACTATCGCACAAGTCCATCGATGAATTTCTATTCAGCGGATGCATTGCAATCTTCACTGCTTCGTTGTTTATCTATTTTAGTTTGATTTTTTCTGTTTTTCTTTTTTACGGGTTTGCCCCATTGCAAAGACATGAGGTGAATAACCAAATTTTGGAGCTAAGCCAACAAGCCAGTACATCATGTTGATAATGATGATGATAATGATGGTGAAGATGATGGTTGATGGTGGCGACGCATGGACAATACGATATATTGTACATTAGCGGGAAAGTTCAGTTCATATTGATTTTATAAGCGCACGATCCATACAAACTGCGCTCCTCTGAAATAAGAAACCAACGCGCATCGTACCAATAATGAGCCAACAAACAACAGCCTGAAAGCAACAAAACAAGAAAAGAAAAACAGTAAACAACATTATTAGACCTCTTCTTCGAAGCTTATTAGGCAGATTTATGTTGCGGTAATGATTAAACGCACTTTCTTTCAATTTGTGGAACAACAATGATGAACTACGCTGAGGACGATGCGATGGCGAGAATGCAATGATATGATTGCATGTGCACTTCATATTATATGGGCGAATTGAGAGGAGGAGATGGAGGTGGGTTTTGATGTTGAATTTCCGCTGAAATGATGGGGGTTTGGTATAAAGGTATGAAGATGTAATGAAGCACACATGATTTGTACACTTTCGAAATTGGGCGTCCGTGAAGTAAATGCGGGCTTGATACGTGGGATACGTCTGAGATCAGAATATTAGCTGAAGGGCATGCGAAAAGAAAATCCAATAATTTGGTTCACTTTACAAACGATAGAATCAAGTCTAGAGAAAGTTTTGCGTATTATGCTTGCTCAGATGTGCCAATTTTCACAAAAATTATTAAAAATTTGAATATTCCTCGTACGGTTACTGGCTTAAGTCTTTCTTTTTGAATTTGAAATTTTTCGATTTTGTCAACAAAATGAGGAAAATCAGATTTCGACTGATAAGAACTCTGTCTGAACAGAATATTGAGAAACAAATTTTATAGGTTTCGCCATTTTCCAATGCATCATTAAAACCAGGCCGAAGCTTCGTCCGAAGCGTATATACCCTAGACTTGTACAGACCTAGTGGTGATACCAAAAGTACCAATTGGCAACGACCATATGCATTAAGAATGGGTCTCCTATATGGCCAGTTCATAGGGGAGGTTGGCACTCATTCAGTAAGATCTTGACCATTCTCAAAATCAATTAACTAACTAACCCATTCAACAAATATTTGTCGAATTTTTCAAGTCGCTAGCTTCATTCTATCGAAAGTTATTGCTTATTTGAAGTTTCACTTGTAGGGGAGGTAGGGGTTCCTTTGGTCGGATCTTGCCCATCATTGCCACCAACAAATTAGATGACCCTACAAACATTTAAACAAAATTTCAAGTCGCTGGCTTCACTCTATCGAAAGTTATCGATTAATTAAGGTTTCATTTGTAGGGGAAGTAGGGTTTTCGTTGGTCGGATTTTACCCATTTTCAATATTAGCCAACTGGATCATACTACAAACATTCGACCAAAATTTCAAGTCGCTGGCTTCATTCTGTGAAAAGTTATCGCTTATTTGAAGTTCCATTTGTAGGGGAGGGGGGGGGGGGGGGTTCCTTGGGTCGGATCTTGCCCAGTTTCAGTACCAACCAAGTAGGTCTTACTAGCAACATTTCACCAAATTTTCAACTTGCCTGTATCATTCTATCGAAAGTTATCGTAATTAAAGTAATATTTAATTTTTTGAAATTTGTAGGGGAGGTAGGCGTTCCTTTGATCTGATTATGCCCAACTTACAGAACCTTAAGCAGCTTCTCACTCCAGCGTTACATGCCAAAAATCAGGTATCTACGTTAATTGGTTCAAAAGTTGTAGACAAAAATCGTGAAAAGTAGGGTAGTACGGGGTTCTTTGTAAGAAAATTACCGTTAGTTTTATACTGATCGATTTGATTTTCCCAGAAAAGTATAAGATTATCCTCACGAGTAATCTGCCAAAGCTAGAGCTTTTTATGTTTATTTAATCGGGAGTTTTAGATACATTTAATTATTTTACATATGTAGGGGAGGTAGGCGTTCTCTTGGCCTGATCATGCCCAATTTCAATACTAACCAACTATATTACACTGCCAATATTTTATCAAAATTTCAAGACTCTAGCTTTATTCTATCGAAAGTTATCGTGCGAACGGGCAGACAGACAGACAGACAGACAGACAGACGGACAGACAGACAGACAGACAGACAGACATGGCTTAATCGAATCAGGAGGTGACCCTGATCATTTATACATATACACATTGCTATACCTCCGGAGCCTCCTTTAAGGTGTTACATATTTTCGTCGTGACAAAAACAATATACCCTATACTATAAGTCTAGGGTATAACAAATGCATATAAGTCTAGGGTATAAAAAGACATTTTTTTGTATGCTTTATTAGATTTTGGGGATCCGGATTAAGCTGCTAACAACCTCTTTCTATATACTTGATGATAAATACTTTAACTGTAGATAGTAGTATTCATTTGAGGAAAATTGATATATGACGCGAACACTTCAGCTTTAACCGTTGCACAGTTGTTGTATTTTTTGTAAATTGTATCAAAAAGCTGGACTTGAAGAACAAAATCGAAATTTGCCACCTCCGCAATCATTTGATCCAAGATTTGATCTCACTTTCTGAAGGTAGATAATATTTTATTAAAAAAAAACCTTTTTCTGGCTCCGAAAATCTTCCTTACTTCAAAGATACAACTGTTCAAACTTTAACGAATTTTCAAAATCGATTTTTTTCGGAAATTCAAATTATAATTTTGTGAGGATTCCTGTTGTTGAGCTTGGCTCAGAGTGAGGGCGATAGTCGAAGTATGGTCATTCTGACCAGCTGTGACATCTAAATGTCAAAACCTTATCCAAAATGACCAAAGGTCACCTCAAGGTAATAGATAACTATCTCAGCTATTTGTGGTGTGGGCGGGATTTAATTAGGTCAATCTGCCTCGTCATCGCTACAAAAAAAAACGCGTCATCACACGTCGGTCCCAGTGCCGAAACTACAAGGGAAGTCCCTCTCAGGACATATAAAATGAAACCCGAAAGTACAAGGGTTCGCTCGCAACCCGAGGCTTTGTAGTGTCAAATAGAGATGAACTATCATTCTACTGTAGATGCTTAGCCATTCATGTTAAGGCTAAATTGCAATTTACTGGCCTACACTTAAAAACGACACAGAAATCTTTCCCTTATTGGGAAAAATTCGGATCGTTTCACAAAGATGATATTTTCTGGGTTCAGGTTTTCAAACGTTGATTAGGAATCCAGATTCATATAAACCATGAATAGGGAAAATTAATCCGAAAAATTAGTGATTCATTTACCCTATTTAGGGTAGTCGTTTTTTGACTTCGCATGATTTCTCTATACGTTGCTTCAGCGTTGCAGCAACGTTGCGTCAATGTAACGTCAATGATGTGTCAACGTTGCACCAACGTTTCTTATGTTAACACAAATGGGTTAAAACGCAGCACTGTGAATTGGCCTCCTCACCACGATTCCAACGACAGCCGTATTTCCTAGATTCGACTTTAAGTCCGAAAATGTACTTATGACAACACATAGAAGTTAGAAACGCCTTGAGCAACACTCTTGCGTTGTTCTTTTCCTCTAAGTCCTCACCGCAACCAGACCGTTCCATTTCCCTCATACCGTACCCTATCTTCAATTAACATAATATGCCTTCCCCAGCACTCTTGTGCATTCTCATCATCACTCCGAACCAGAACATTCCCGTATTGCCTATATTTCGATTCAAGCCCAAAAATGTCCTTACATTAAGGACTCAAAATATTTACAACAGTACTCATTGCATTGACCGCATTGGCATCAACAGCGTGACGATCGTTATGATACGTTAGGCGTTAAGTAATATAACATTGATTTTGACCACCCCCTAACGCTACGCGTTATGTAATCATCATCACCATCATCATGGCGCGAATGCCCGACGTCCGGCCTTGGCCGCCTGGATCGTTTTCCTCCAATTATCTCGACCACGTGACCGCTTCCTCCAATCTTGGAAGCTCAGCAGCTGCTCGGTGTCCACATATACTGAGTTCTCCCAACGAGATCTCGTCTAGGCAATTCGCTCCGTCAACTCGTTTTGCATTCATCGCTCTCTTTGGCATGCGATCATCGTCCATTCGTTGGACATGCCCTGCCCATTGAAGTCGTTGTAGTTTGACGATTTTCGAAACTTCCAACTCGTCGTACAGTTCTTACAACTCATGGTTGTACCGTTTACGCCATCCATCTCGTTCGCAAACGGCCCCGAAAATTTGCCGTGGAACCTTACGTTCAAATATGTTTAGTCTGTTTGCGGAGGCTTAGGTTAGGCTCCATGCTTCGTAGCCATAGCATAGCACTGATCGTATAATTGTTTTGTACACGCGGAGCTTCTTTCAGAAAACACATCAAACGGTTCAAAAGTTACAGCTATATAACGGCAAAATTTTCCAAGCAAAAAAACTCTATAACGCAAGAAGCTAGTGAGACTTTGCTAATTGGTGGGCGATCGTCAGGACTGGGCTCCTATTTAATTTCAGCAACATCAATGGGTCAGCTTCAGAATTACAGCTATATGCCAGCAAAATTTTGAGAATATAATTAATTTACCAGAAAAAGCTAGTTGAGCGAAACTTGTCTAATTGGTGAAAGTTAGTGAGGAATAGCTTCCGGTGGAGTTCCAGGAAAATCGACGGTACAGTCGAAAGGTTACATTAATATAGTATAACAGCAAAAAGTAATAACCAAAAATTTACCTACACGATCAGTTAAAAATTTTCATCATCTGAAAATATCGCCCGCATATCGAAATGCATAATTATCAACTGCAGTAAAGTATCCCACCCATATCTTAATTACACCTAAATTCATAAATGATCCCGAATTAGCCCATATCACCAGGGGTCTTTTTTCTCTAACCTTTTTTTGTCGACATAATTTTTACTAAATTTAAATTGACTTAAGGCAAAAGCTTCCATGTTTCTGACGAGATGATTCTGTATTGAACCGA
Organism: Chloromyia formosa; assembly: GCA_964017055.1. Classification (NCBI taxonomy): domain Eukaryota; kingdom Metazoa; phylum Arthropoda; class Insecta; order Diptera; family Stratiomyidae; genus Chloromyia; species Chloromyia formosa. Next base: position 27,608,234 of record OZ024813.1, on the reverse strand, counting down.
TTTTTAAGAGACATCAGATTTAAATCATATAGTTCATTTTTCGGTAGAATTCTTTCGGGATTTTGAAGAAATGATATGGTTTTCAGGGTTCGGTGCCTATTCGAAGTGTTTAGCAATCTTTTTGACTCGTGGTGATTTCGGCTCATTAGTCCCAAATTTCAAAACTCTCCATAAGAAGTTACTCATATGTACACACAGTAGACGCTCACTTATATTAACAAATAAATGCAGGACCCCTGTTTATATAGTATAAGCAAATCGTTAATATAAGCGAATGTAGCATGAAATGTATCTCAACTGTCTTTATTGTTCAAACACGTTACCCATTAGTTATTATAATTGTTTGTGCATTGTTCACACCATTTGCATAATAAGTTCGATGTATTACTTCACTATTAGAAATGAAAGTTTCACGCGGTGTCATTGACATTATGATCTTCTTCGGTAGTTGCTTTATTTCTTTCTACGGTGTTCAATGGTGTTCCGTTTAACAGAATCGACTTTAAAAATGGGTAGCATCCTAAGGATTTATATGAATCGAATATGCGATCCTAATTCGCCTAAGCTTGCCGCAACACCCTCGGAGGAAAGCACAATTGCACCCCCATCGCATTTTCCCTAAATATGATGTTAAGTCAAAGGTTTTTTCGAATAAGTAATCTTGTGCCATCCACACTTGCTGGAAGTGGGCTGCGGGAACGTGTGCAGTTTATGTTTTGGGTCGACGAACTACCCTCATCGAAGTTGTGGGTAAATGCGGTATCAAATCAAAGGTATTGTTGTCGTCTTTCCGAAAAACTAATCCTACCTTACGAATGCTTGGCAGAAGTAAAAGGCAGGAGTGTGCAAATGTGATGCTCCGTGTCCAAAAAATACCTTCGCAGCAATTTGCACTAAATCAGGTGCTAAATCCAAGGTCTTGATATCCTCTTTCTGAAAAACTAGTCTATCCTCGCGAAAGTGGGTCAAATTTCAAAAAAGTTTGTGCGTACGCACCAAATTACTTTTCCTGTCATCCACTTCCGGCAATCCACCGCGACGCGTTCCTTCAAGCCTAGATGAGGCAGGATTGGTTTTTCGAAAAGGGGATGTCAACACCTTTGATTTAACCGTAAACGTGATGGGGGAAATCCTCGATCTCAAAAATCACCTTTTCACTCTCCAGTCAATATGTCAATTTGGAGGAAGCAAGATTACAAATTCGGAAGCCCTGAGCAGCATTTTTGATTACAAACCGGCTTGAGGGTAGCTCCGGCAGAATTTGCTCAGGCAGGATTGATATTCTGTTATTGCACATATCAATTCTATAACCTAATTTCTGTCCGGGATCGTATCACGAGTTCCGCAGGAGTTGATTAGATGTGGATCGGGAGGAAAGCGTTCTCTACCTTCTCTGTCACTGTCCGGGCTTGGCTGGTAGAAGAACGAAATTTTCGTCTTCTACGATCTGGATGACCTTAGGAATATGACTATCACACGGCTCAATCGTTACATCGCCAGCACAGGCTGGTTTTGACATGTAGGTAAGTTCCAATGGAGGTGATTTTTCGTGGTACTTCAAGGGACCCAATTGTGGTCCAAGTGTGCTTTGATGCAACATGGAAGCTCTTGCACCTAACTTAACCTAACTGCAAGTTTTTCCTGAATATTTTTGTTAGGAAAGTAAAAAGAGCGATTGGAAGTTCCTGAAAATTCGTTTCTAGTTGTAATATTATACCTATAGTATACATCATTAATATAAGTGAGCGATTGTGTTAATATAATAATGATACAATGCATTAAAACTGAATGCTAATATAAGCGAGCGTTAATCTAAGTGAGTATTAATATAAGTGAGCTTGTACTGTACTTCTTATGGGGAATTCCACTGTTGACAAACGCTCTGCAACTCCCCTCGCATGAAACAACCAATCAAAAACGCATACACTGCGCGATCCGTCGGCTGGTCGATTGGGTAACCACGAAATTTACTAAGAAGGAATGAGAAGGAGGCCCGAAGCCGGGCTATCAGGCCACGATTATGGTGAATGAGAAGGAAACCATAGAATTCTTCAATAGAGATGATGCATTTTGTTTTTGACATTTCTCAAACAGGTGGGAAGTTGGCTTCTCAATTCTTTCACAGTTTGAAACGTCAGTTTAAGCCATTTAATTGTTAAGAGATACTCGCTACCTCAACGTTTGCAAATTATTCAACTTTTTTATCAAATTTCACGTTCTGTCGCGACTACGTTGCGCGCGCTTACGCTCGATAATCATCTTTTCGGATGAAACTCACTTCTGGCTCAATGGTTTTGTGAACAAGCAAAATTGCTGCATTTGGTCAAATAAGCAGCTTGAATTGATGCACGAGACTCAACTTTATCCGAAAAAAAAATATTTGTTGCGGTTTTCATACCGATGGCCTCATCGCCAACAGCCGTCAACGGCGATCGCTACAGAGCCATGATATCGGAGTATTTTTGGAACCAGCTCGACGCTATGGACTTGGACGATATGTGGTTGCAAAAGGACGGCGCAACGTGCCATACAACGTACGACACAATCGAATTATTGAAGACCAAGTTCGGCGAGCGAATTACCTCACGCAACGGTCCTCGCGAATTGCCGCCTCGTTCGTGCGATTTAACCCTTTTGGATTTTTTTTTCTTTGGCGTTATCGCTAGTCTTTGCCAATAAGCCAGCAACGTTAAAAGAGCGGCAGGCCAACATCAAACGGATACACTCAATATGGAGAATCCCCCCATTGGGAAAGGACAACACATATGTGTTAGGGGAAATTCCACTGTTACCAAATGCGCTGGATTATCTGCTGGTAAATAAATAAAGTTATAGAATATAACAAGGTGAGAGAATAATGTAAACTCTAATTGGGACTTCTCCGGTATGTGGAGTGTGGAATTCCACATAGGCCAACATATGTTCCGCTGGCCCTGGGATGAACTGTATCTTGAAGACCAGGGTCCAACTCAGGCTAAAGAGCCGATGAATTGAAGCTATACATAACAAATATTTGGTGAGAGCTCTGGATCAGCCACTGTCCGGTTTTATTTAAATTAAAATATCAGTATTTTTTTAGAAACATATCTCAGAAGAAATTACGAGTAAATGAAAACAAAAACAAAAACAATATACCCTATACCCTATACTAAAAGTCTAGGGTATAAATATTTTTGGAAATATACTCTAAAATATGTCTGATATATAGTACTCCGCTCAGGCATATGGAAGTTAATGATGATTACTATCAGTTTTTAAAGCATTCCTCTTGACCAGGTGAACAGAAATCAGCATTTCAAAATTATGGTTAGGGTAAAAATTAGATAAAATTTCTTTTGTATTGGCCTAGATATTTTTTCGTAGAAACTCCACCAAAATCTGATTTAACCTTTACTTCTATCATTTAGTTCTGATTAGAGTCTGCTCTGTAATAAACTTGAAACAATCTAACGCCCCGTAGCATAGAACTAGACTTGGATGATTTCAAATGTTTCACTGTTCAAATACAGTTTGCGTTTCTTGACAAAAAAAAAGTACAATCATTTGTCACTGAAAGTGAAATTCAGGAAATTCGATTCGTAGTTCCGCATTCAATTTTAAGTTTCAATGGATTGAGAAGTTTATCTGCAAATCGAATATACTTCCAATGTTAATCCTACATTACTATAATTCGCAGATTACATTCTAAACATATCTAGAACGGAAATCTTCTCATACGATTAAATGGTCTACTAACTAACTAACCAGCGTCAGCATAGATTTCACCAAGCTCACTGAATAGATGCACAAATTGAATGACTTCAAATAACATGTCTTATTATCATCCAATTGAAGCTTATGGTATGATATGCGAAATAGCAGTCATAAAAAGATTAAGTTTAAAATCGAATTTTCATCGGTAGAATGCCTTATCATTCTATTTGGAACCCACTCCCCCAAAACACTAATGATAATCGTACATCCGATAACTTTTTAATTCCGGAAGCAAAAATCACATCATATTCTATAAAATGGGAAAAAATTTAAAATTTTTAAGAAAGCTGAGCTGCAGAAGGCATGTAGGATCCAAAAATAAAAGCCAACATTACATTCAAAATCTTCGAAAGCAACCACACGATTCCAATCAAAGCCAAACAACTTCCTCAACTTCTTGTACAACATTTTGGTATCTAGTGGAACATACTTGAACAACGTGTAGGTTGAAGTCGAGCTTTATGCTTTCTCTTCAAGGCCAAGACCAATGCTGTTGGCCTTTCCGGAATGAATTGGTCTGTTAACATTTCTTCGTTACGTGGTTTGCATGGAAGAAAGCCAAACGGATAAAAGATGTTTGTTTTATTCAAAAAGCATAACTTTAACTTGACGGTTTACAGCTATGCTAGATGTTTCTAGAGGTGTGTTTGTAATAAAGTTTTAATAAAAAAAATTCATGATGCTAATAAAGGTGTTAGGTGGATTTGATGGAACTTTTTTAATGTTGTTAGTTAGATGAACATTTTTTATAAAATTAATTTAACATACGAGTATTGCTCGAGTGAAGAACTACGGGCCGACCTTTGGACTGTTAAAATGTTCCCATCATGAAGTTACAAAGTTGTTAACTTGTAATTTATTGGTTGTTGTTGATTGTATCATGACGAATATCAATTATCGACTAACAGCTCCCATTGGGTACAAAAATATGACCGTTTTGCTTGTTGGAGTTTATTTAATTTTTATTAACTTTTTTTATTATTATATATGAACCATAAATTTACATTATGTTGACCTAACTTTTGTTTTCAGTTATTCTAACAGTAAGTCTTGTGTTTAGTTTACTTAGTCAGCAAGTTGATCAAAGGCAACTTTCGGAATAGGCGAGGAAAAAGACCAAATTCGTACGCACGACTTCTCCTTGGGGATGGTTTCCCAGGGCCCGGATGCACATGGACCCATAAATGAAAGCAAACAATAATAAAAATAAAAATTCGGTAATGTAATAAAACACCGCGATTCTGGAACGATTAAAACATTTTGATTTTCCACGTTGAATATACAACTTGACGTGTTACTACGCGGAACGCTTCGACAAATTTTTTTTGCTCATTCACAATGATTCAACTTACAATCGTCCAGTCCACAGTGGATGTCAGGTTAATTAAAATTACTTTAAATATTATACTACAACTCAGCAATTCTGATGAAAATGAATAGCTCCAATCGTGTCCCTCACAATTTCCAGACGTTAAAATTACAATAATATTCCTTCGGGTGTACATACTGTGGTGTTGCCATGAATATTCTGGGATTCACCCCCCCCCCCCCCTTTCGACTACCTCTCCAACCATTTCTTTATTTCGATACGCCTCAGCAACCCCGTCGTGTGGTAATTGGGTGATTTGGCAATTCTCAATATCCCGATTGACATATCGGTCGTTTGACAGCTACCTTGTGTGTTAGAAGGGTCCGTGATATTTCTCATAAAACTTCTTGTTCGTATCCGCAGTTTTGTCAACTTGTCTGATTACCACAAAATCTCCCTGAGAATACTTTTTCGGCGGTTTGTTCTTGGCGCCATGGTATTGTGAGTTGCGCTCTTGTGATTGCTGTATTGACTCAAATCCTTTCCTCCTTGCAGATCAAGTTCTGCGTTACACTCTCGTTATATTCCTCCTGAAGAAATTCAGTCATATGATCCACGAAGCTGCATCTCTGGTCTACTCCAAATAATAACTGACTGGGCGTCTGCTTAGTCGATCAGTGCATCGAATTGTTTAATGCGAATTCTACCTGCTCCAGCATTTTTGAACAGCAACAGGTTTAGTGATTTTACTTAGCTTGGCCGTTATTACACGGTTTCTTGCTCTACCTGTCTGTTCGCTTGCGCTGATGCGACGGCTATTTTCACATGATTAATATTTCGCTTCAACAGGAATTCAGCAAACCTCAACGATTTGAAACATATACCTCGATCGCTTATGATTCGCCTTGGTCGGCTGGACATGGTGAAATATTTGTCCAAACATACGTCTACCTTTTTCGTTCCGGTGGAATTCATGTCGAACAACTTGGTGAACCTAGTGAAACTATCGTTTACCAACAAGATGTATTTTCAGGTTGCTCGGTTGGATGGTAATAGGCCAAAATAGTCTAGGTGGATAGTCTCGAAAGAAATTCTCTCAATTGCCCTAACCCCTTGTGGGGCATTACGCGTCAACTGTTCCATGTGGCCTAGCTCACGTTTTGATGGTATAAACTGGTTTCGGAGGATGCAGTTGGCAGCATGCACCTACTCGAACGAAGTTGGCTTCTTCTTTATACTGTGTAAGTTCTTTTTCGTCATCTGTACAGGAGGCTAGCACGATCGGCCTCGGGGGGTGCTCCTTACTGCTGGGTGAACTGTCAGTACCATCGTTTTTAAAGTGACCATTTTCGGCCTAGCTTCTAGCCCGCGCATTGAATGCCGGTGTTCGGAAATATCGGCTGTTTGTTTCACCTCTTCCATTGTCCTTGCAGTAACAAACGGGGCGTAACCGTCGGTGTGGCGGTTTAAACCCTATAGTATGAAGACCACCAGCTTCATTTCGATGGTATCGCTTTTGAACGGCTTCCTTTTGCAGTGGCGAATCATCTGGTATATTTCCTACCGGCTGGTTGATCTCCCAAACTCCCTTATCAGTTTCTACTTGAGATCTGCTTAAGATAGGATGTCTCGGGCCAATAGAATTCGGGCGGATCCGGTTTTAGAGTTTCGCAGCGTCAAGGACCTCAGCAATATCTCCTGTAGGTGTTGCAAAATGTCGTGCATATTATATGTCCTATCCTCCCCGATGAACCTTATAATCGCGTATTCTATGTCCTGATGGTCCACTTTCCGTCGGTGTTTGGATTTCGTTGGGCGGCTCCCCTCTCTCTAACTGAGCTTTTCCGCTTGTCAACATCAATATCTTAGGCCGGCGGCGCAAATTCGCAAGCTAGCTCTGCAGCTCCTCGGTCTCCTGGTCAATCTGCGAACCTCTTGCAAGGCTGTTAGTCGGCTGGACCACTTCATGGTGTTGCGGGTCATTTGTCGGTAGCCCAACCTGGCTTGGCGGTAGTAACCGCAGGGTCCATTCCAGTGGCCGGTAGTATCTGCGGGATTCTCATCAGCGGCGGTATTTGACTTATCGGTGGGTGCTGCGAGCGCGATGTGTTCAGTGACTGCACTGTTTGACCAGACGACGCGCGGTTGCTGAGGAGTGTTTATCTGCGGTACTATTTGACTTGTCGGCAAGGGCTGCGGGGTGCTCATCGGCTGCGCCACTTCACGGTTCGGTGTTCGTTGGGTTTGTCATTCGCGGCGGTAACTCTCTTATTCCTCGCTAGCATGGTTCTTCAATAGTTTCATTCGTTTCGTCGGAATCGGTTTCTTTCGCTTGCGGTGTGTTCCATTGTCGGATCCTGGTCACGCGATCCGTCATTTCCTTTACCCGTTCGTGAATTTCAGCTATATCTTAGTTCGTGCGGGTGGCGGATCAGTATCCCACTTCTGATTACGAATTTGAAGTTTGATACCATTTTTTTTTTTCGACGTAACAACGTCGAGAAATGTAGGAAATATGGGTGTAGTCTGAATCGGGATTATGAGGCGAGTGCTCTGAAGTGTTGTTGAAGACGATTTTAACCCCACACTGGTGTAAATATTAACAAATTCTTTGATATGAAACGAAATCCAGAAAATACGGTTGTCGTCTAAATCGGAGTGGTGAGGTCAATGCACTGGAGTGCTGCTGAAGGAGCATTTAACCTTATGGTGTCGAGATTAACTAACACATTCTTTGGCATGAAATGAAAGACGGATATCGTCTTAGTGGGGGTGATAAGGCTAAAGAAATTGAGTGTGTTTGATGATCTTTCTAACACTTTCGCGTTGATATCAGATACCAAAGCGATATTGAGGCAATACCAAAGCGATATGAAATCGATATCGAAGCGCATCTAGGCGTTATTGAAGCGATCTCGAAGCGATATGAAACAGTAGGCATGCTTACCAGAAAACAACAACCCTTAATAGCGGTAAATAATCAACAAAATTTCCTGGTTAATTTCTGCTATATGAATCAATTTCTGATTTATACAATGAATTAGAAATTCAGATATTCATTATTTTAAATACTGAACGCAGACAGACATATACATAACCCAAGTTTCAGTGTCATTTCTTTTAATTCTCTTTCGAAACCCTTTGACGTTATTACGTTAAAGCCTAGGTAGTGCACTGCCCGTGGGTTTTTTATTTTGAGTTATAGCCAAAAAGAGAAAACATCCTTTTATTGGTTTCTGAAAAATATTTTGAAAACTGTCACTCCTACCGAAAAACTTTATAAGACAAAATTAAAGATCGCGGATGGTTCAATGAAAAAATGGTTAGCGCTATTTGTTCTATAACTTCAGTAGTTTTGGAATTAATCACACGCGGAAAAAACGAGGATTTTCCTCTTTAAGTCTGTTTCAACCGCGAATATCTAAAAAAGTATTCAATATTCGGAAAAAACGAGAATTAATATTTTTTATTAAATTGTTCAGGATCTTTCATTTTCTCTTAGAATGTTTTTTTAGCTAGGGTTAACGTTTTTCGAAATTTTTTAACAACCCCAAAAAAAAGTTTTTTTTTCTGTAGGCTATAAATTGAAATTCCATAAAAGACTTTTGACGACAAAACTCAGATTCGTAGATTCAGCAATCAGGACGCCCAAAGTCAATTAGCATAAACGAAATATTTTGCAATGTTCAGAAGTCCGTAGAACATGATATCGAACGTGATATCGGATCATCGACAAGTAAGAGATCAGCGGAAATTACCATATCGCAAAAATCTCGGCTCAACCAGAGGTTGAGAGTTGAACCAGTGGCTTGGAACTTTCTAACCCACGCTCCAATCACACTTCCACTGATTCATGTAATGTAATTTCTGAATGGAATAAATCGCCATTTAGATAATAATTTTCAACACAGTATAGGTTGATAGTAGATAGTAGTATATGCCTGGCGCATGTTAGCAACTGCACTTCCGAAAAGTAGATATGCAATCGAAACGTCGACAAGGCATAGAAATGCAAGAGATGTTGACGCATCCATGCCCCTGGAGGAGTCAAAGAAATTAACATAAAATCCTTGCCGAATAAATTTTTTTTGTAGCTGAATTCCAGGAATGGAGTGGCGTTTAAATACAGCTACGAGATTACCCCCAAGAATCTCCCGTCATCGTCTACAGCAACCTCGTGCCGTTTCCCTTCACGCTGGGAAAATTATCACCTGATGGCACAACCGAACCTTCGCAGTCACGTTGGCAAACTTCTTCCCTGTTTTCATGGGCACTTTTATGTTTCCGAATGTCCGTCCATTCCGAAAGAGTTTTGTTTTCAGAAATGCAAGAGAAGTATTTCTTAAACCGTATTATTTCAGGAGAAAAATGAATAATCTTTATTGTCCAAAATAGCGACTCCCCCCAATGAAGTTTAATTTAGGATTTTTTTTTTAAATACAACGTTTTGATCGACTATGTAGCAGGTTTCACATAATAGCATTCTGTTCAGATGGGCAATCGAAGCATAGTAGAGCTGAAATTTTTAGGTAATATCTGATTCTTTATGGTCTCTTTGAATCGCTTTTAAGTTCGTAAGTGGTGTGGCGTGTTGAAACATATTACCAGTCCATCAATGAGACTTGCGGTCAGGTCTGCCATCACGACTGCTATCAATTCTGCGGTCACATCTGCAATCAGTCCTGCTATCAGAACTGCTTTCAATCGTGCCTGCAGGCCATATACGATGGTTGCCTTTTAAGTTTTGCATTTAGGGCTGAATTAAATCAATATATAGTTTTTAAAGACTTTATTGTTTTTCGAAGTATTTCCCACGAAAATTAATGCACTTTTGCATGCCTTCAAACCTACTCTGGAAGCAGTTATTCCACTCGATTGCTGGTACAGTCAAAATTGCGTTTTAAAGGTCATCTGCTTCTTCTGGTGACTGGAACCTTTGACCACGCAGTTTGCTCTTGCTTTTCGTAAATGTAAAGAAATCGTTAGGTCGGGACTGTACGGAGGATGGCCTAACAATTCGACGTTTTGTCGCTTTAAAAATTCAATTGTCTTGCGAGCTGTGTGCAAATTTGCATTGTCTTGCTGGAGGATGATTCGTCGTTCAGGGTTGGTTTTTCGAGGCTCAGCGATGACTTCTGGCAAACAAATGGTTGTATACCAATCGGCAGTAATTGTTCTTTGATCTTGCAGAGGAATTGTTGCTACATGACCTGCCTTTGAGGCAAATGGCGTGACCATCTTTTTGGAGACACTTCAAGAGCGGATGACTTTTGTTGGTTTTTCTTCATTTTGGAATACCCAAACAGGCGACTGGTGTTTATTTTCCAGTTCATAAGAATAAATCCACGATTCATCACTACTGACAATGCTGTACACGTTGTTAGATTTTCCTGTGTTGAAGCGGTCTGGAGTTTTTTGACACCAATTGACCCGAGCCGCTTTTTGTTCTTCGGTCAATAGATGCGCACAGCATCGACGTTCTCTTGGGTGATTACCGTTTTGGTGCACCTACCCTTGGATCGTCGCTAAGAGTCACCCGTCCACGTTTGAATTCTGCATACCAACGATGAATAGTTGACTGATGTGGTGCTTTAATGCCGAAAACAGAAGCCAACTTGGCTAGGCATTCTTTTTGGGACAATTGTCTCCGAAAGTTGTAAACAAATTATTCCGCGAAAGTGTTCTCGATTCGATTTTATTATTCGAATAACTCAACGACTTTGACAATTCGCAGTAGCTGTAGCACTATACGTATCGCACTAACACTTTGGATTTAGGATAACAAAGGATGCAGGTTCACATTTAGTAGTGACATTTGATTCGTGGCGACCTCGATGTTCCTATATGCAAAACTTAAAAGACAGAACTCGTAATAAAGCCTTAATTATGGAAAGAAATACTAAAACTAACATCAAATATTAGTCTAAAACGGGAATGTAACTGAAACTTGTGGTTATTTATCCTAAATTCACTTTCGGGCTACTCTATTTAGTTTACCTCAACTCCAGCCCATACGCAATACTCACAGCTTCAGTCCCATTTTAATTCACTTTTACTTTTATAATGAATTCAAAAACTATTTGATTTCATAATATTTCCAGACGGCTATCTGCCTACGATTCTGTGAGCTCACGGAAACATAATCCACTAGTTTCAGCCTAATGAGAGATCAACTCTGATAGAGCGCTATTTTGCATCAAATTACATAATAAAGCTAATGATCCGTGACTTACGTTAATAAGCTATGCTCTACTAGAATTTGGAGATTGATATGATTTCACAGAGAAAGTTTTTTTTTTATGGATTACCCTTCGCAAATACTCAAGCCAAAATTATTCCAATTTTTAAACTGACAAAACCCAAAACATACTTTCAACCCAATCCCATTCAGAAAAAAAACTGTTAAACCCAATCATACATGGAGTCTTAATTAATCCAAGAATCAATTAGCACAAGCACGTGATAATTCTCAGCCGATTTAAAGTATGGTAATGATAGCTGCTTAGCATTTACTCTAAATACGAGTACACTATCACTTGGGGACACTCCTAACCGCATTCCATTCAAAGTCGATGCTACGGACCTCGCGGGTGTCAATTGAAACAATTTACCTACCTTATCGTTTTGCAGCAATCGTTCATTCCTTCTTCCCGTCGCGTCGCGGTTCATACAACCGAAGATACAAAACAGATTATTAAACTTTTTGAATGGCTCGGGAGTAGCGCATAGTAGTAAGCCGTGTGTACATACATTCTTACATAGGTGTCTTTTACAATATTTAACATTTGCATTTCAATCAGCCACTTAATATTCACTTAGCGTTTGAAGACCTTATCCGCGACAATTTCAACGGGGCTCGCATTTTGGCTTTTCGAGATTCTCGACATATACGAAATGGTGGGTACTCGTATGGGTGGGGCGCGGGGGTTCAAAATAATAATAAAAAAAATGTATGCTGTTGAAAGACACTTTCCCTGGAATGCATGAATCCAACAATACGCTGCTGTCTGCTTGACTTTACAAATAGCTGACGCAGAATATATCGACAATTACGCCTCTCCGACAAACCCATCCGCATTTTATGCGTGCGTAATGTTATGTATCGGAAGAAGGTCGCTTTCCCTTATTCCGGATGAAAATTGTTCAGAGTTAGCTAATTTCGCCATTAGTCGAAACGTGTGTGTATGGTAATGTTGCAAAATGATGATTATACGCCATGAGCCGTTGCAACAAGGGATATTAAAATTAATCCGTTTAGATAATCCCGTATCCTGGAATGCATAATCAAAAGGCGGGCATGTTTCGTTTAATTCAACACGTAGAGCAAAGTAATAGTAATCGGAACGGAATTTTATTCAAAAGTAAATATGAAATTTCTATAAACAAAATTTGATAGCAAAATCAAAAGACTTGAGCGAGTAACTTAAAATGAACCAAATTTAATCAACTTTATGCTATGCAGCGTTGATCAATTTTAGAATCGGAAATGACTATTCCTTCAACGCCTGAAAACGGATCCTATAACACTGCCTGTCCAATTAAAATAGCTAACGGCCAATTATCTTATATTTAAAAAAAAATTGAAATAAATATTTTAACTGGCGCAACAGTCCAAATTTGGACCAAGGCCTTGAGATAAGTTAGCATCATTCCATATACTATATCGTGACGTTTTGTTTTGTGGAGAGGTGTGTGATCAGCAACATACTAAACCGAGTTATTTTCCCAAAATGGGAAACTCATTCTGCATTTACCATTTGTAGCAACACAGACCACTGAAGCCTTCGGCAAGCTTGTTTTTTTTTTTAACTTATAAATAACACTAATCAAAAGTCGTCGGGAATTTGAGCGATATTCGCTGTAGCTCATCATATTTTTCCCTTTTGGCTCTGGTTGCACGTTAAATCTACTGTATATAGGCCTCCTTTTCGCGTCAAGTGAATTTTTGCATTCTGCGTTAAACCGGAAAATTCGCGCTTGCCCGGCTTTACATCTCACGACCTTCTCTGCGACCTCATTGATAGTGCCCTTGAGTTGTTCCCAGATCATATGGACGCCTGTATTGCTGATATTATGTAGCATAGCTGATAGTCTTTCCTCAAGGGCGGCAGTACACGCCACCGCCGTAGCATCGCTCAGAAGTTTTTCAACTGCAAAGTTTTTGGTTGATTCTCATGTGGTGCATCGACGAAATTCTACATCTGGAGGTCGTCTTCACCAAGTAATCATCTGAACCGCAGTTTGCTCCTTGATATTAGCGACATCTACTAAACTGAACGCTCATCTCTTGCAAATAAGGACGTGATCAATTCTGTATTTCCTCTGGAGATTTCCTCATCTGCCTGTGAATGCGTTGATTCGGGAAACATCTAGAACTTCCGACCAGATTCCTGTTGCAGGCGAAGTTGATAAGTCGCTGGCTGCTGCCGTTATGTTTTTCATGGAGACTGCGTCTTTCAGTTGGCTCTCGGTACCGATTTTCATTTCCGACTTAGGCGTTAAAGTCTACCAGCAGCAGTTTGACGTCGTTTGCTTTAAGTGGGTCGAAGAAAGTCACAAGCGGTCGTAGAAATATTCTTAATGCGTCTTCTTTAACTTCAGTGGGGGCATACACATTGATGAGCCAGAGATTGAAGAATCGGATCTTAATGCGAATCGCATACTGCCGTTCATTTATGGGTTTGAAGTCAGTAATGTGCGGCTTGATGTGATGGTTTACTATAAATGCTACTCCAAACTCCTTGTGTCCCGATGGTTTGAGACTTGTAAAAATTGTGTGCGATTTCTTGCATTGATCTCGCTTCCAAGCCAATTTGTTTCCCGGACTGCAGTAATGCTCAGTTTGTACTTTTCGACCTGTTGAAGGGGGGCCTTCTCGTCCCCCAGTTTGTTCAGGGAGCGTACATTCTAGGATCCGAAAGAATAATCCGTTAGTCGTTTGTGTGGTCGTCGTTGTTGATCCGTTCAATCCGAAACTTTCCCTCCAGATTTCTGGCCGTGGAGTGGTTTTTACAAGGACGAGCTGTCAGCGCATCGCTTAACCCCATTCAGGGGATGGCCTCGGAAGATAGCTGCTTCAGATGGTTTAATAAACCTACTGGAGTTCACACAACTATGTTGCATGTCCAACAACGCAAGTCATTCCATCCTACTAAACCTGAGACGCTTAGGTGTTGCGCAGCCATTCAGTATACTGCTACCTGCCTTTTTCCAAACTGTCTTATCGCTAAGACTTGGCCGTCAGCGGTTTGAAACACTGCCGTTACCAGGGGGCGCCCATGTGGAGGACTTTGGAAAAGGTATTTTGCCCCCCTTCAAACGTCTGATATGAAGATTAACATTGAATGCAACGCAATTCAATAATCCTTCTGCATGAAATGATTGTCTCGCTTCGATACGTTTGGACTTGGGTTTGTCGTCCGACAAAGCCTCTAACGCCCGGAATCTATTTTATAGAAATTTTACAATGGGGTTGTAACTTGGAATCTCTGTTTGTTGTGACACACATTGTTACCATTGTTGTCGGGTTTGAGACGGCAATTTTTGCATAATCCAATACGCGAGCATTGATTTGAGTTAAATCGATCAACTTTCGAGTGACGGTCGCTGTTTCAGCTGCAATTGGTTGCTCGAATAATTTTTTAAATTTTGTTTTGGCAAGAGCACGCCTGTTCTTATATCGATGGGATAACAGTTGCCACGCAGTTAGATATTTCGCTTCCGTTACCCCGTATGATCGTAGCAGAAGTTTGCTTCACTCGATACGCTAGCCTTCAAATAATGGAGCTTTTTAACGTCAGATAACGTTTCTTGAGAATGCACAAGAGATACGAATAAATCTCGGAAGGACAACCCATTTTCATAATCACCAGAAAAATTTGGTAGAACTATTCTGGGTAATTTCAATTCTGCCAATGCGCTTGACCCTCTTAACCCAGTTCTGGGCGAATAATTGCTCTCGTATGGAGCTTGGGAGTCTGAAAGAAGTTCTTCCAGTTCGGAGCTATAGTCGAAGTTTATTTCTTTGAAACTATTAAGAACATCTTGTTGGAAATAATCCACTTTCGTTTCGCCTTCAGCCCCAGTGAAGCTGCCCAATATTTTCTTGTGTATAGCCCTAAATTCATTATACAGCTCTTCCAAAATTTCGGAGCGTTTTTTATATCATGCCGTTTTTCTTGAGTTGCTCCTTTTTTAAAGTTAGCATAAGCCTTGTTTAATTGCACAAGTCTTTGATTCTGATTGGCCATTAATTTCTCCATCCTGATCAGAATTTTCTAAACCACAATCAATTACAATCAACCACCCAGTTAAATCCAAATTACTCACAAATTGTAATCTCACTTCAACCACTTATTTCCACTAAATTCTTTTCTACAATCCGGCTCGACGGACCAAATGTTCGATTGAAAATGTGTTCGACGGACCAATGCAGATTTGCAGATTCAAAATAAAATTCTTTAATACTCAATTAACTATAACAAACTTTAATTTTAATCTAATTCCAAATTTCTAAATACATGTTTCACATATGACTGCACTACTCGAACTTTTCAACAAAAGTGAAAATTGTAACAACGGCAAAAGTTAATTCTAACGAAAAGCGGTCCATTGCTGACGCAGTAATGTACAGTAATGGTTCAAGGAACTAGTTGTGTAATTTATATCTACATTATAAATGATTTTAAGATGATAATACAATTTAATTGAATATAAAAAAAGATAGTGTTGCCGCGATTTGATCCGGGTACCTCCTGGGCGTGGAGCCTATGCACTACCCACTAGGCTTATGAGGTCGATGTCGTATAGTGAGTCGGTTGTGTATTCATATTAATGCTGTTATTGTGTCACGCATTTCGTGGCTACTAATGTTTCCATTCACAGGACGTGGATCCTGAACACACTGCCTTTCCTAAATTCGACCACCGCTGCCGAGACGCTATGATATAACATCATTCACCACGTTTCAGTATACTTTCTTATTACGGCGCGACGCTTCAACTAATATCCGGAGCATCTCACAATCTTTAGTCTATTGATACTGTCATCAGTAAAAACAGATCAAAAGTTATATCATTTTGATAATCACATTTAGACCTGCCGCGTATCAACGATAACTCCGTCACGGCTCCGCTTCTTAGTTAATCTGTATCTTATACAATACGAAAAGCATAATCAACTTCAAATTTGGGAATAAAATTTCACATGACGCAATCGTCCAAGAGTGGTCTTACTCTCGGTCAAGTGAGTCTTGGAACCAAACGACCTTTACTTTCTTTGTCAAGATCACGCACCCGCTGGAGATGTGCAGACCTGAAATCACAATGACGAAAGAAGTGATCTTCTTTGCTGGTTACTCGATGATGGTGAGAAAATTAACAAATGATTTTTTTTTAAATAATTGCACTGGTATTTATTTGGTTCAATCGGAATCACACAGCATGGCAATTCCGCTCATTCATGTTTCTTTTAACTTACTTAAATAGATAAATAAATAAATTAACTGGAACTTATAAAGCCTACTCAATTGTCCTAATTAAGGGCATAATCGCAACATCAATCGTATTGTAATCCAACGACCTATTGGCTTTTCAATTGGGCCGAGTATGCAAGAGAGTCAGCATCAAAGGAGCGGGCATAGTGGCCACCACTGTGTTCATCATAGCTGGACGAGTGGGCATATTGCGGATGTCCTACAACCTCGTAGTTGGTATTGCTGTTCTTGGCTTCCAACAGCTTCTTAAGACCAATGATGCCAGACAACAGGAGAGCAAGTTTGCCAACAATCAAAGCCTTGAAAGCGATCAAGGCCAAGAAACCGATGGCGATTGGCAGAAGGGCGGCAGCCTTCAACTTGAACAAAAGAAGGAGTGGCATCAGTAGACGCTTGGCCTTCTTCTTGCGGCGACGAGCTACGGAAGAGAAGAAGTAAAAATTATTAAAAATGTGGAATAGAAGTCAAATCGTTGCTGTGTGATTGCAAATCGTAAAGTCATAAAATAGAATACGGTAGGTCAGTGTCAGGTTGGTTGATAGACAACAATCGAAAGTGAAAAAAGAAAATAATAACTAATAAATTGCAATAAAAGTGAAAGCCGATTGCGGAGAGCGAAACATAGGCGACTTTGTAACAAATCGGTTTTTCTTAACAGTAAAACACCAAACTACAACAACTCCTAAAAGTTAAAAAATACACCTATGACAAAAGCCCCCGTCATATCAGCCAGCCACTTTCGCTGGTAATTGATATGGAGATCACGTTACCTCAATTTGTATTCTAGTTTACACAATTACTTTGCATGTCGGTCAGATTTATCGCACCGAGCGCTTTCACTTTCCGACCATACGCGGCACATCAAAGCACACCTCAACATTCATGCTTACCTTCATCGAGCGACCTTTGGAGATCCTCCACTGAATCCTTGGGTACTTTGAATTGCAGAGTGTGTGTACCGAAGAAGCGGGCAATACGGTCGACCAGGAGCACATCAACTTCATTTTCGCGAGTATCAATGTCGTTTGAAAGTGGAGTTTCATCGAAGGAGCGTCCAGTGGGTAGATCGTCTGTTTTGACCATTTCAACACCTTCGGCCAATTTGATGTCACCCTGATTTTCGTCAATGAAGTGCAATGCTCGTTCCTGAATTCGGAAAGAGATTAAAGTTATTCACGAATCGATCGATGTTTAGGGGTTCTAATAGTCACCTTCAGGCACAACGAAAGTGGTTTGCTCTCGCAGTCCTTCATAACTTTGATGGCTGTGATAAGCATCCCATCACTATCAGCAGTTGTGGCGGCAACCACGCCCAAAAGGGCCACTATACACAAAAATCCTCGCATGATGTTGATTTTTTTCCTGTGGTAACTGGGCACTGTTTATTTTTCTTTATCACTAAATATTCGACAGGATTACAATAAGCTCAAAAAATCAAGTCCAATTGTCCGCCTGCTGTTGGTAGCCGGAAAGCAACTCGTCAACTGTGACTTGGAGACACCGAAGACCGCGTTTTATTCCCTCCGTCTTGAGGCACTTTTACAGAATTTAAATTAACGCCCGATTCACAAAGTAGTGGCCGTTTAAGAAAGCAAGTCAAGCTGTAGGCATAAGGTGTGCGACCAATAGGCTCATCTTCATCATATCTTCACCAATCGCCTCCAACATGATATGATTCTGTATCGGAATCGGCTCTAATGTTGGGTTCGTTCGTTCGGTTTAGCGACGGACGCGACGTTTTCCATTTATCACACACAACAAACACATCTTTTTGCGGGGTGTCACCGCCCAGAATACTAAGTACCGTGCCCCATTGTATGTCGCTGAATCTGGATCACCTGCATACCGTCGTGTGTTACCTGACTATCCATCCAACTATCTATCCACTTGACTAGCCATCAACCTACCGCAAGCAATATCGCCATAGGCCATAGATGCGCAATATACATTTATAAGTGTTTCCATTATGGTGGCGCGTATTTTTGCCGTTGGTGCGCAAGCAATCTTTTTAATTGCATTCTATGATAGTTAGGACGTGAGTTAGACAATGGCCAAGAAAGCCCATCAATGGCCCGCGATGGAGTCGCACTTCCGAGGAGCTTAGAATGCATCGCACAATGTTGTGCGGGTTGGAAGTTGGGTCTTTTCGAATTCCTAACCGCTGACAGACGACTTCATATTGACATTTTGGAGGGCAGCACCAATTCAGCGAAAATAGAAATTTTTTTCCAGAAGATTTCACCCATGCGATTGATTTTTTATTGATGTTACAATGTTAATGCGTGAGTCGTGAGATGTGTTGATGCATTGATGTAAATGGTGCAGACCATTTTGGAGGAGAAAAGCGAAACCGCTTTATCAAAGAACCTGCACTGCGGTGCATCTGCCAACACCCTCGACTCCCAACGAGTTCTTAGTCATATTTCATCATCTTTTCATCTCGTTATCATAGAGGGCTCGGCGACACATTTTGTTATTTGTTCGCTTTTCTATCACCAAAGATAAACATGAAAGCCCTGCTGTTTCTGCTAAAGCCGGCTGCCTGCTGCATCAGTCAGCCACTTAGCATATTAGCATGTTTACGCAACACGGCGTGGTTATGTGTGTCTTTTTATTTTGAGATTTATGTTATGGTAAAGCGTTGATTTGATTATGATATCCAGAATAAATCACTTTCATTTTTTTGTGACTCGACGCTTACAGATACAGGTTGGGCGGGTTAGTGCGTTGCGTTGTTAGTTTGATTAGGGGAAGTAGCAGAAGTCCACAGATACATCCGAGATACCCTGCGTGAATTTGAAGACACAAACGAGGGAAAAGCATAGAGTTAATAAAACACATATCTATCTCTACTATTCTGCATCTTGTGAAACAGAAGTTCAGTCCGCTGCGTCCCAGCAAAAAATCGTACCTCCTTAGTATATTGGTGTATAAATAAGCACGATATTTTGAATTTAGTCCACCACCGACCCTACGACTCCTTAACCTTCATAGGATCGACCTCGAAAAATTACGTTAAAGGCCAAGTGTGTAAATGCACCCCAACTTTTTTGTATTATATAAACGACAACAAATATTTTAGACAAAACATTTTAATTTTATATTTTGAAAAATAATCTAGTGATAAAACGGAAATTAAGAAACCGTGATATACGTAGTACCGAAATGACTAGCACACTTTTTACAAACTGTTCTGACTTTGGTATAATCTACATTCAAGTACTGATGGTACCGAAAACTTCCAGATTACCTGTACCGCAACGAACAAAATTAATAATAACTCATTACACTGTGTAGCAATTTATCTCAACTTTTTTGTACGATATAAAAGGTATGTTTAAGAAACATATATCTCAGATGAAATTTAATAGGAAATTTTGTTTCAGAAGTTATCCTAAGAAATGTAAGTCTGGGGTGCAGCTGCACTCCGCTCGGGCTTATGAAGATTAATGGAATTTTCGTATCATCATCGGAATATTTGAGTGGTGGTGTAAGAAATAATGAGAAAGTATTTTATTGTATTCGAAATCGCTCCTTTAGCCACGGTAAATACGGGGGCTTCTTATCTAGTAACATTGCGGGTAATTGCTGGTGTGAAATACTTGCAACTTTCCTGCTCTTTGCCCTTTTTTGAACAACCCTGACCTTCAGAAATTGTCTCTCTAGAAATCCGAACAATTTTGACTACTTATTTCAAAGTGGCAAAAGCACCAAATGAAAATATGATACCCTACACCCGCCGGAAAGCTAGTTTGCCTTTTTTTGTTAAAAAACAAACGAACAGTGTCCCTGACATCCCTGTAGTTGATTTCGTGCTGTATCTTGTCCTTCTGCGGGCCCGCAGCTGGTATCAAAGGTGGTTCCCGCACCGAATGCCTTAGCGGAAAGAATCCCTGTCATCACGCTGTGGTGCTTACCGACGTTCAGGACGGTCACTAACCTACCAATTTGTAATTTGATGTCAGCACTTTTTCTACTATTTTCTATTCTTTTCCTTTCTTTGAAGCCCGCACTCCCGGGAGGAAAGATAACTTACAAGTGTCCAGAAAAATTTGCGGCGAGTGGTGACGGATGCCGGTTCTGCCTCGAGCTGGATTTTAGTTGTTGCTGCTCCTTCTTTTTCAATCGCCGCACTTTCACACACCACGTGATTGCACAGTAAGCCAGGAGGGCATTTCTGTTAGATTCAGTATTGCAGACTTTTCCATGTGGAACATAGAACCAGGCCGAAGCTTTGCTTCGGCCCGGAGTCCGAATCGTATATACCCTAGACTTGTACAGACCTAGTGGTGATTCCAAAATTACCAATTGGCAACGACCATATGCATTAAGAATGGGTCTCCTATATAGCCAGTTCATAAGGGAGGTTGGCACTCATTCAGTAGGATCTTGAATAT
This sequence comes from Chloromyia formosa, assembly GCA_964017055.1. Classification (NCBI taxonomy): domain Eukaryota; kingdom Metazoa; phylum Arthropoda; class Insecta; order Diptera; family Stratiomyidae; genus Chloromyia; species Chloromyia formosa. Next base: position 27,587,281 of record OZ024813.1, on the reverse strand, counting down.
TCTCAAAATCAATTAACTAACTAACCCATTCTACAAATATTTGTCGAATTTTTCAAGTCGCTAGCTTCATTATATCGAAAGTTAATGCTTATCTGAAGTTTCACTTGTAGGGAAGGTAGGGGTTCCTTGGGTCGGATCTTGCCCATCATTGTCATCAACCAATTAGATCACCCTACAAACATTTAAACAAAATTTCAAGTCTCTAGCTTCACTCTATCGAAAGTTATCGCTTATTTGAAGTTTCATTTGTAGGGGAAGTAGGGGTTTCGTCTGTCGGATTTTACGTATTTTCAATATTAGCCAACTGGATTCTACTACTAGTATTTGACCAAAATTTCAAGTCGCTAGCTTTATTTTGACGTAAGTTACCGCTTATTTTAAGTTTCATTTCTAGGGAAGGTAGGGGCTCCTTAGGTCGGATCTTACCCATCTTTAATGCCAACTAACCCAATCCCACTTTAAACATTTGACCAAAATTTCAGGTCCCTAGCTTCATTCTATCAAAAGTTATCGCTTATTTGAAGTTTCATTTGTAGGGTAGGTGGAGGTTCCTTGGGTCGGGTCTTGCCCATATTCAATACCAACTAATTAGGTCTTACTAGCAACATTTCACCAAATTTTTAACTCGGTAGTATCATTCTATCCAAAGTTATCGTAATTAAAGTAATATTTAATTTTTTGATATGCTTATGCCCAACTTACAGAACCTTAAGCAGCTTCTTCCCTCAGGGTTACATGCCAAAAATCAGGTGTCTACGTCAATTGGTTCAAGAGTTATAGACAAAAAACCTTAAAAGTAGGGCAGTACGGGGATCTTTGTAAAAAAATTACCGTTAGTTTTCAACTGATCGATTTTATTTTCCCAGGAGAGTATAAGATTACCCTCACTAGCAATATACCAAAGCTAGAGCGTTTCATGATTTTTTAATCGGGAGTTATAGATACATTTAATTATTTTACATATGTAGGGGAGGTAGGCGTTCTCTTGGCCTGATCATGCCCAATTTCAATACCATCCAACTAGATCATACTACCAACATTTGACCAAAATTTCATGACATGGCTAAATCGAATCAGGAGGTGACCCTGATCATTTACATATATACATTGCTATATCTCCGGAGCCTCCTTTAAGGTGTAACATATTTTCGTCGTGACAAAAACAATATACCCTATACTATAAGTCTAGGGTATAAATATCGAATCCATCGGTGCTATCCTGTTGTCGTTCTAACACGGAGCGGGAGGTGTTATGTTATGTCGATGGGGTTGTCAGCTTGTAAGTGTGATTTCGGTGGCTGATTTCGGAAAATTCGCAAGTCAAACGAATTGTTTGAAAATTTGAACAATTCGTAAACCGTAAAGTTTTCTCAATTTCGACCAGTCACCGAAATTTAATCCTACACATATTACATATTAAACAGTTCTTTTTATTTATCACATTTTTCAAGAGGAGCTGCTTACCTTCTTGATAAAGTACAATACCAACGTTAGCTACTTTCATAATGCAGGGTCCTGAAGGTATTCCGACAATTTTACTTGAAATTCTTACACAAAATCTAGTGCAGCTACTTTTTTTCTTTTATTTATACATCTCTGTCTTCAGGACAGATTTCATACGATTAATTAATCAATTAATTAATTAATTGCATTAGGCGCGTTTTTTTGTCAAGATTCATATAGAGCAGAGCAGGTTAAGACCACACAATATACACTAACAATTTGATCCGAGTTGCTCTCGATAGAACGTTAGTGCAGGATTTCTACTCTGTTAAATAGTTCCACATTTGAAATGCAGGTGGCGCAGGCGTCGAAATTTTAGAACAGTTTACAGCTTGGGAAGCACATAAAGTTCATTTCCTGCCAATAAAATGTTCATTTTGTGTAATTATATAGAATCGTAAGCATAAAAAATAATTTTGCTGCCTAAAGGAAATTTGTCCGATTGTATATGTACTAAGGATTTAAGTTTTCTCTCGAAATTTGAGTTGACATTTTAATTCTAACTAAATCAAGACACACTTCCAGCAAAGACATGCCCGATTTGGTCTTCTTTAAACTAATTTGCTCTCGATCGTTTTTTTCGTCGCTTAACCTGCTCTACTCTGCTCTGTACGAAAAAAACGTACCTATTGACTTCTCCAGCATTCTGAGCGCATCAACATATCTTGCATTACTATGCCTTGCTAAATTTTCGATACAATATTTTTGGAAGGCGCAGTTGCAAGAATACTCCTCGTATCCTAGACGTCTTTTGCTGGCAAGTTTGGAACACTGTAGGAGCTCCAGTAGTAGTTTTTATGAACGCGCCGAAGATTGAACCTCTTTCAGTAGATGCAGCATCGAGTGGCGACCGAGACCTCATCGTCGCCAAGGGAGTCGTCATTCCTATTTTTAAATTAAGAGATAAATCCGACAGAAAAAACGTTGACTTACTCGTACATATAAATCGTCAACAATTTTGGAAATATTTCTTTCTGCGCTCGAAAATCCATCTCTGCAAAAACTATAAAATTTGATTGCTTCTTCATCATAATTTCATTAGCATTCTTAAATGCAATCTTTTGAGCAAATTGCAAACACACTAATTATAACTCATACTCCCGTCTTCATTTAGTGTTCGTCAATTCATCAATGCCATCTAATCGAGTCTATCAGCGCGGAAATACTATACTACTTTACTACCTACATACTACTTACTACTCGTATATCTAATATTTGTGAATGAACTGCTTTCGCAATGTCAGCACAAGTCAGCACAACTTTTATATCAAAAGCTCACTAAACAGATTTAGCGCCGCATGGTATTATGGTAATGAATGGGTCTGTTGAATATCTGCATAGATGAAGCTTTAGTGTATCTACCTTACTAGTCTTGTCGTGGTACGTAAGTATGTATCTCAGCCGTATCAATTAGTCATTATGACTAGATTTGCACTGTTTTCTGCGATAAGGTAAATGGAAAAACTCAGTTAGATTAAAGCGCTCCTCACACCGACGCGGAAAAAATCGCAGCGACAAAATCCGCGGTGAATTCGCAACGGATTCATGACGGAATTTCGTGGAGATTTCTAGAGGTTTACACCGGGGTTAAAAAAAATATCAGCGGAAGAAATCGCATTCAGTGTTCATTGTGTATTTTGTTGTCCTACTTGGTCTACAGTGAGTTGTGACACCACACCGTCACGGCAAAATTCGGAATAGGAAACGTTAGCATGGATTCCTAAGAGGCTGAGGATGTAAGAAGGAAAAGGTAAATTGAATTATTTGACAATGAATGACAGAACGTTTATAAACGCAGTCAGGTAAAATTCTACCTTCTTAAGCAAAGAAGATTATGGGTGCATGGTATAAGTTTCAATGCACCCGTTACTTATGCTTTTCTCGAAAAAAGCGGGAGCCTGAAATAAAAAATAAAATTGGTACTTATTACATTTTGCTCCAAGCTCGTCGGCAATATCTCTCCAGATTTTATCTTTTTTCGTATGTCTTTTTATACCCTTCACGGATGTGATAGGGTATATCAACTTTGTCATGAAGTTTGCAACGCACAGAAGGAAGCATCTCTGACCATATAAACTATATATATTCTTGGTCAGTATGATGAGAGGAGTCGATTAAGCTTTGTCCGTCTGTTCCTATGCAAACTTGTCCCACAGTTTTAAAGCTTTCGAGCTGAAATTTTGTACAAAGCCTTCTTTCTATTGCACGCTGTATATATAGGTATGTCGGAACCAGAAGCGGACCACTGCGTCATGTAGTTGCCATAGGAACGACCGGTCCAAAAATTCGTCTTTGTGAGAAAAACTTTTTTATTTATAAGGATTTCGTTCTCAAATTTCTCTCTAATCAATGGTAACTTTAGATAAATTACATACTGAAATTCGGTTGAAATGGGACCACTACGTCATATAGCTGCCATAGGAACGACCGGTCCAAAAATTCGTCTTTGTGGGAATAACTTTTTTATTTCTATAGACATTGTTTTGAAATTTCACCTTAATCAATAGTATCTTTAGAGATATCACATTCCTGAATTTGGTTGAAATCGGATTACTCTATCATATAGCTGTCTTAGAAACGCCCGTTCCAAAAGCAAGTTTTTATCAGAAAAAATTTTATTTCTGAAGATATCTTTATGAAATTGCATATTACTCAGGGTATCATACATATGTTTTTTTTTTCATAACCTCGATCAGTTTTTCGATATCGCTAGCCATATCGAATATCCCACTACTTGTGAAGTAAGCAAGAAGGTATCAACGGAAATGAAATCGCACTAAGCGATTTTTTGCCGTCGCGACTTCTTCGTACGATGCTGTGGTCAGATTTTTGTCGCAAGCTTCTTACCTCAGGGTTACATGCCAAAAATTAGGTGTCTACATCAATTGGTTCAAGAGTTATAGACAAAAAACCTGAAAAGTAGGATAGTACGGGGCTCTTTGTAAGAAAATTACCGTTAGTTTTCAACTAATCGATTTTGTTTTTCCAGGAGAGTATAAGATTATCTTCACGAGTAATCTACCAAACCTAGAGCTTATCATGTTTATTCAATTGGGAGTTACAGATATATTTATTTTTTTATATATGTAGGGGAGGTAGGCGTTTCTTGTTGCCTGATCATGCCCATTTCCAATACGAACCAACTAGATCATATTGCTAATATCTGACTAAAATTGCAAGGCTCTAGCTTCATTCTATCGAAAGTTATCGTGCGAAGGGTCAGACAGACGGACAGACGGACGGACGGACGGACGGACAGACGGACGGACGGACAGACGGACAGACGGACAGACGGACAAACGGACAGACGGGCAGACAGACAGACGGACAGACATGGCTAAATCGAATCAGGAGGTGACCCTGATCATTTATATATATATATTGCTATATCTCCGGAGCCTCTTTTAAGATGTACATAACATATTTTCGTCGTGACAAATACAATATACCCTATACTATAAGTCTAGGGTATAAAAAGGGAGCTGCTTGCTCCTTTTTTTTATGATCTCGATCCGTTTTTTAATATCGCTAGCCATGTCGAATAAACAACTGCTTGTGAAGTAAATAAGAAGATGCGGCGGTATCGACGAAAATGAAATCGCACTCAGCAATTTTTTGCCGGAGCGACAAAAATCGTTGCACAAAGCGGCGAAAATTCACGTCGGTGTGGCTATATTCGTAAGATGATCTGGTCCCATTTTTATTGCGGCGAAAATTTGGGTCCCGAATCCGCCGGGTGATTTTTGTCGCGTTGGTGTGAGGATCGCTTAAATAAACTTTCCCACGACAAAACGACTTCTGTTTGTAACAAATTTTCCCGCATTTGTTTACCTCCATTACCAATGGGTCTTATAACGTGTGACTATTCTAAGATGGTACATGCCTAGCTGACTGGAAGATGCATAGTGGTTCGCGTTTTTGACCAATAGTGGGTTCGCGGCTTAAGGGGTACCCTCAGTATACAACCGTAGAACTTGCTTCACTGACTTTATACGCTACCGCGGTAAAGTGACTATTAGTCAAAGCGCGAACCACGATGTTTCTCCCACGTGAAATAGGAATTTAACTTTAAGAACACACCTCAAATGCCGATTTGGGGATAATGCCTTTGAGGATTTTGTGATTGGGGACTTTAAGATTTGATTATTTTGTGTTTCGGAATATTGTCACGGGGATTTTGGTTTGTGGACTCTCTTACTTGGGATCTCGTAACTAATATGTCAAAAACGAGCTAGCCTTCAGCTAGCTTGCCGAAGGTATGATACCCTTCACGCGTATCATACCTTCGGTGTGTTTTATGGTGCATTTGCTACTCTGAAATTAGTAATATAGTAACACTTGTTTCGATTTCATTGTTCTTATGAGAGGAATATGAAATAGTGGGCCGATTTCAACCAAATTCAGAAATGTGGTTTGGCAGTCAATATGATTGGGTAAGATTAAATTTGGTAATGATATCTTCAGAAAAAAAAAAGTTTTTCTAACCAAAACTTGCTTTTGGAACGGCCGTTCCTATGACGGCTATACGACATAGTAGTCCAATTTCAACCAAATTCGGAAATGTGATTTGACTGAATATACCATTGATTGGTGTGAAATTTGAAAAAGATATCTTTAGAAATAATAAAGTTTTTCTCACAAAGACGAATTTTTGAACTGGTCGACCGGTAGCGCAGTGTGTTGAGGCATCAGTCTCATGTTTGACTACCGGCGTTTCGGGTTCGAATCCCGTCCACGACGACGTTCGTGGCCATGGATGTGCAGGAGGTGCATGCTGGCAACTGCATTCTCTGAAACCAGTTTATGCCAACGAAACGTCAACTGGGCCACATGGAACAGTTGACGCGCTATGCCCCACAAGGGGTTAGGGCAATTGAGAGAGAGAGAATATGACGTAGTGGTCCGATTCTGTTGGTTCCAACATATATAATGCGTTTAATAGAAAGAAGGCTTTGTACAAAATTTCAGCTCGATAGCTTTAAAACTGAGGGACTAGTTTGCATAGAAACAGACCGACAGACGGACAAAACTTAATCAACTCGTCTCATCATACTGACCAAGAATATATATAGTTTATATGGTCGGAGATGCTTCCTTCTGTGCGTTGCAAACTTCATGACAAAGTTAATATACCCAGTCACATTCGTGAAGGGTATAAAAAGCAAATTTTAACACAAAAACTAATTGTCAATAAATAAATTATATTTCAAACTATTATAGGAAATTGGAATATAACAAAACACAACTACATCTATAAAATACATTAAAATTCTTCACTACATCTCCTTAACATTATCCTTATGATTATATCCATTGTATGCTAGATCAATATCTCTACCCCATCCTGAACCACCGCTGTGGCCCCCCGACACGACTACTTCGGAATGTGATTCCTTTCCACTATTGCCACTAAGCAGTTTCTTTATTCCCACAATGGACGCGATCACTAAAGCCAGTTTAGACACAATCAGTGCTTTACCGGCCAAGAAAGCCAGTGCACCATAAGCTATAGGAATGAAGGTACCGCCGAGCAACAATGGTATCATCACAAATGCTCCATTGTTCTTCTTCTTTTTCTTTCGACCTTCCCATGTCGCGTCTTGGTCATTCTCTTCAACCGATGGATCGATCTGAAACCAGAAATCATTAACATCTCCAGTTAAAACTCACCCACAAAATAAAACGCTCCCTACCTTCAGCATTCGCGTTTGAAACAACGACATGATCCTGTCCATGATCATGGCATTCAACTTTTCGTCCTTCTCCTCCAACGAACGCGGCAAATCGCTCTCGACATCTTGTTCGGAGTTATATTTCGGTGGCGGAATATCAATCTCATTGCTACGCACAAACTCCACACCATTCGTTAGGCGAATGTCGCTGGCATAGCGGATGGCATTATCCAGGCCCATTATCAGCTTGACCTTAAGACACGACAGCATGTTCTCCTTGGAGCAACTTTCGTAGACTCGATACAACAGTCGAATTGCGTTGACGGTCGTAACATCCTGCGCCAGCAGATCTTCGACACTTCGATTGTAACTAGCACTTTTGGAAGGATTGCGACTTGTAATCCGGGCATTTGTCACGACGGCAAGGATCAACAGAAGTGCACTAACTCGAAATATTCTCTCCGTCGTCATAGTGAGCACCGAACAACCTAACACTCGGCACTTTTACCACAAGATTGCAAGAACGACTGCAACTGCATTTAATGGACCACTTTACATTTATAGTTAACGCTTGTCCATCGATTGCGTGTCTGCAATGCGAGCATCGAGTTCCGCGAGCTAGTGAAAAGCGACCCCCAAGTTCTAATCTGATTGTTTTTAGGTGTAGCGCACTATAAATTAAGATTTTTCTATTTTGACTTGATGACGGAGCGATCTGAAGAGTAAGGTGTATTGCAATTAGTTAGCACTTTGGTGTATTCAATGAGCTGGGCGCGTGCTGTTAATTAGAGGCCTCTTTTATCTTTTACCCACAATCGGCCGATGGTTTGTTTTCCACATCAGCATGGAGAAAAGTGATCTGAATCGTGCATACTCGAATGTAACCTCATTGACTAAACTTGGATTGCAAAGTTCTCGGATAGTTGAGCATGGAATAAACAGACGTACTCGTACATTATGGTTTTCTGATGCTGGAAATGAAAAAGATAGTTATATACCGATTATGGGATGTTTGTTTAGAGCTGCACTGGATTTTCCTGATATTTTGTATTAATGCTTCTCGAAGAATAACGAATTATAAATGATGTTACTTACAAGTCGCATGCGCTTTACGTCAAATCAACCATCGCGAAAGTATCTAATGCGAAGAACGCAATTACAGTAGAACCTCTCTCATCCGCCCCCGGCTGGTTCGCCACTCCGGTTGATCCGACCGGGCTCGAGCTCACGAATTTGTCCCATTTTGTCACAAGTCGGTCATATGATCGACCACGGTTTCTCGCAGGTGGCGCAGACGATCGTATGATCGAGTAAAAATATTTCGAATGCTTTGATTTGACGCCAACAGTTTTTCGAAACGGCTCCAAATCGGCAAAAAAGACATACTGTTCGATTGAAGACACTTCCAACTTTCTAATTGTATGCTTCGCCATTAGTTACTTATAAGAATAATTTGTATATAAAAAAGGAAGAAAGAAAGAATGTCTTTCTTTACGTTTATTTGCTCTACAAATCTGCAATTTTACTCCGATCCTGATGAAATTTTGTACATTTGACATTCAAAATAAGAAGCTGACTGGCGATATGAAATTTCAAAAAACCACCCCATTATTATGTTACAACAAAAAAAAAGTAATTTTTAGGGGTTTTTGTACTCGTCGTTGGCACTCCTGATTCCGTTTTACTTCAAGTTGAGTATCCTTCCGCATGCGGTTGCAAGTGGTGAAAAGATAATAAAAAAAAAAAAAAAAATAGTGGTCACGGTCCTGAAAGCGTCTCATATGGATCAGATTGATGTGAATTTGGCGATTTTTCCTCCGCTCTCTACTCCCGTAAAAACTGTCAACGGTCAATTTTCGGATCCGAAAAAGGGGATATTTGCATCAGAAAAATATTCCCTTTTGGATCAGAAAAGTATTCAGATCCAAAAATTTGTAGTTGATGGCACATTCTTTACCGGAGGGTAAGCATATGGAGGAGAAATCGGAAAAGGCAGATCCATTTAATCAGAAGCTTTTGGGACGCGACCAGTGATATTAGTGCAGAATTCCTGGTTTTCAGTGAGTGGTTGCTCCCTGCCGTCGCTAAATTGCGAATTTAGTCATTTCATCAAGAGTGAGAAGGGGTGCAAATGCTATCTAGAGAAGCGGGAACGTCCCGCCCGCTAAAGAAATAAAAAAAAATCGAAAAAAATTGGATAAGTGACCATGGTTATACGAGTATTTGCGCGACAAAACAAGCACGAGTTTTCGGACATCTGTAGCTCCGGCCCTAGGTGATTGTGAAGGCTCAAATTAGGTACGGTCATTGTCTTCGGTTGCCTTACGAAGTTTTGCAAATTCGATTTAGATACGAGAAAAAACACCTGAGATATGACAGTTTGAAAATCGCTATATTTCGATTTTTTCTTAATCTCGTTGATCTGGTTGTTCTCGTTGTTCTTTGACAGGGCTACAGCCTCGTAGGGAGCGTATCGAGGTCTGCTTTTCTTTTTCATGGATTGACTGTGTCCCAAGGGTGTGCATAGGTTATAATTTGTTCTGATCTGTGCAGTAGATAAAAAGATACATCCAAAAATGTGAAATTTTATTGAATTTCTCGCTTAAGTCTTTTTAGTGATTTTAATGAAAAAAATTCGTGGTTTAACTAAATTTGGTACATGGCTTCCTTTGGTTATTAAATATCAAATGGCTATATTTTGGTGCTGCAGGAGATGTGCGTCTGAGCAATAAGACTCTATTATTATGAAATAAAACAAAAACCAAATCTGGTATGTAAGGGTGTTTTCCAAATCGTGGTAATGAGGCCAATGCACTGGAGTTCTGCTAGTGGCATTTTGAGTCTTTCGATCAGGACTGATGGCATTTTGCGTCCTTTGGAGAAGAAAAAGGATATTCTTGGAAAAGAAGTGATATCAAGGGATGATAAATATGATTTGATTGGGCGAAATGAGGCGAATGAAGTAGACTACTGTTTCAGGCATTTTGAGTCATTTGGAGAGGAAAAATGATGTTCTCCGCAAGGAAGCGATGTCTTGGCAAGATGGGTATCATATAACTAGAGGTGATGAGGCGAATGCAGTACACTGTTAAAGGCATTTTGAGTCCTTTGGGCAAGTAAAAGGATGATGAGTAAATGAAATCTATAGCATATGAAACGCGATTCTTGCAACTGTTGCATAGTAAATCTAATCGCAAAATGATTAAATGAGGTCTGTTATTAAATATTCAGCAGAATCATATCTGCCCCAAATTTGTGTCCACGAATAAGATACTAAAAAAGGAAGCATTATTATTGAGGGAATCCTTCTGTTCTGTGTTCTCCTGGAAGTGATAAAATACGTTAAAAGTCCACTTTTTAACGTAAACAAAGCCTACATGCAGATCATATGACAAAAACTATATTTTAGGAACAGAAGATGCAGTGTTGTCTCAAAAAGGTCGATTCGCAAACGAAAACAATTGAAGACTTCCGGAATTTATGACCTGTCGACCTCCATTGACTCCGTTTTATGTTTTTTCGTGTGCTGATAATCTTCGTTTCTTTTTAAATTTTAATTGCATAGTTTTGGGTCTCTCGTTGATAATTTGGTATGTATAGTGTATTTGCGCAGGCTTTCTGAGAAGCCCGACACTTCATGAAATGCTAAAGTTCCTAATAAACATGATACCATTCTGTTGCCTATTTGGTTTTTCAGTTTATTTATTATCGGAATTCAATTCTTTCAAATTGTATCTCCTTCGTCAAAATCTCAATAGGCCTCATCTAATAATTTTTGATTCCATTTGTAATACAACTACTGCTTTGTAGTTATTGTACGAATCTCTTTTCAAACACAATTCACATCCACGTAGCGTCTCAATTAACACCGCGCTTTTGCTTAAATTTTATGAAGTTCCATCTATAGTAGTAGTTACTTTGTGCTTTTACTCGGCCCCTTCGTGTACTGATGGAATCCAACACATATGTATGCAACTAATATACAAACACCCTTAATTCATGTGCGGTCCCATTTTTTGTTAACAATCTCTACTCTTAGATCCGACCCATGGTTCTAGAATAAAAGGTTACGCAAAGAAGTGTGCAACTTTTTCGCTCTCTCTGCGCATGACGTCAAAATTTAACTTTTTGAAAAATTTCAATGAATTTGATATGAAATCAATCATCTCAAAAGAGAATTCGCTTACAAATCTACAGTTTTAATCTCATTTTCGTGAAATTTTGAAAATGGGACCTCCAAGACTAGGGAAAGTTTAACGTTTACATAAGATTTTAGAAAACCAGCCTTATCCCCTAAAAAATTTACGTATTTATCTAACGTTTTATTCCGATCTTTATGAAATGTTGTGTACTATATAAGACTTTTAGGGCAAGAGGAAGGTGACCTTCAAGCCAAGGGCAAGCTGACTGTCTGAATAGGATTTCGGAAAACCTCGCTAATGCTCTTTCTCACCCCTTAAAGGAAATTTGCAATTTCATTTTCGGGTGTAGTCCGGATGGCGCAACGGTTAGCACGTTCGCTTTCTATGCACTGGGCCCCGGTTCGATTCCTTCTGAATGCGGTAGTTTTCGATTAAAAAAAAAAGGGACTACGTGTCGGACTATGAGCCCATCAGTTGTTAAATGAGTACCCATTTATGGGGTAAATAACTCGGTTGAGCGTGTTGCTGATCACACACTTCTGCACAAGACCGTCGCGATCTAGAAAATGAGATGATGCTAACTCATCTCGAGGTCATGGTTAAAATTGGACCGCTGAGCCAGTTATTTATTTTTTTTTTTATTTTTTTTTTCGGGTGACTAGGCTGCATCGAGGTGTTTTTTTTAAATATTTTGAAAAGATTAAAGGTTCGTCGCGCCACCAGCGAGAGTTTGAATTCAGGATCTTGGAGTAGAAAGGGCGAACTCAAAAAATCGATTTTTTTTTTATTCTCTCCTTGGTATCAGATACATATAAACAATGCGTAGATACCTCGCTTTGCCCCGGCAAGCCCTCTGTTTTCTCATAGTTTCAATCTAAAGTGAGTAATATCATTTTCTCTCAAAGTCTCACTATTAGAATCACTTAGTGGAGCAAGGGCGAACCCCGGATCTGAAACCCCATCCAAGCACTATGAAAAACCATTAATCATTTGTATTCGCCCTTGCTCTTCTGTGAAAAGTGTTTGTTTCGCTAGGTATGTTAGTCAATCATTCGCCTTTGATATTTTGAAGTACTTTGAAAGCTTTGAGCTTGATTTCCCAACACCTCAATTTTGGGATACGCCCTTTCTACTCCAAGCTCCTGAATTTTAGTCTTAGCACTCAACGTGTAAACCATCAAATATCATAGAACGGTGGAAATAGGGCGAATTTTTTTTCCACACGTTCTATGAAATTGATGGTTCGTTGGAAGTTCGGCCGTGGTTTTGCTCGTTTATGTGTGGCGACCTTTAACGGAGACTCATTATCTGTCCCGCATCACACGCCATTGTTTACTTCCTGTTACCGCTTGATCGTGCTCCACCGCTTTTGGATAACGCACCATCATATCCATCGGAGAAGGCTTTAGTGGAAGGGGACATAAGAGCTATCTTTCTTGCACCAATGAAATGGTTAAAGAGGCGGTCTCAGCTTGATTTGAGAAAAGTCCCAGGAAGGTTGTAACATATTTAAAGCTATGAAATACTTTTGTACGATTTATAGCAATGTTTCCACTGTAAAAAATAGTTCAGTCGTTTTTGAGTTTAGAGATGATTTATTTCATATTTTTATATGAAGTGTTCCGACCATACCCACAGTCTCAAAGGTGATGGGTTAGAGAGGTTCTACTGTATGCTGATGAGTTGGTTCCTCATATCAGTAAATCGGAAACCAGAACCATTTTTTTTGCTCCCTCCGGTCAACTGACAGAGATCATCTCTCTGAGTTGTTCGTTAATGGTTTTCTTTATCTTATTGCACGATTACTCTACCTTTCAGAAAGGAAGTCCACTTTTACCAAATGCATTCTCCCATATCCGACATCAACGCAACCCTACTCCCAACACATCCTATATATCGCGGAAGAGTTCCCACTTAATATTTTCAGCAAATTATTCCTTCAAAAACCGAAATAATTTTGAACAAAATTACGAAATATTCGCGAACATTTCAGTTGACCGCGTGTATCATGTAACAAAAGTTCATTACCGCTCAGGCGTAAAGATTGTCTTCTGCAGAACACATAATTTTCGCAAGATACGCGTTCATACATATATGCATGTACTTTATCAAAAAATCGCAGGCCAATTCATTACCATTGTATTCTGATACGAGTCTGATGAGATGCAGCCAAGCATATAGAGCAGTCCACTTTAAAGTCGACCTCTTTGACTATCTTTTGTTGCACCGTCCTATCCCACAGTTACGCAATCGGAGTATCTTTTGTAGTATTTTTTCGATGAAGTAGTTCGGACGTGATGGTTTCACTTTCACTTAGTGTTTGCAAAAATTCCCTATTGTTGGATAAGGCTCCAATTGTTTATAAATTACATGGACAGCGACGGCGCCAACTTTAGTATAGTGCCGTGATTTGAACTAAGTGAATTGACTGACCTCAGGAGGACTTCATCTGATTCAGAATAAAAAAAGGAAAATTAGTTGAAATGGTGCATTCATGGTTGAAAGTGATGGTTCTAAGTGTTCTAGTGATTGGTTGTGTCAAATGTCAGCTTAGTGCCCTGAAACATTGTGTAGCACGGAGTCCTACTCCGGCATTGATGCATTGCGTCGGAGAGCAGGCCATCGAGACGCTGCGGACGTACAATGAGGTTAACAACTTTACCCTAGTCGAAGGATTGACACTGTCCAGAGATGGACGCGCTGCTGGTAGAAGCATTCCTGATGTGGCGGATTTGGATCCAACGGACTTTCGGTATAAATTATTTTCCAGCATAATGATGTCGACATGATACTTTGGTCGATTTCAAGTTGAAACGTATTATAGAAATATTTTGGTTTATATAATATGAGTGCTTGTATTAAAACCCCTTCCAGTAAGCTGTGAGTGATTATGGGAAACACGAGGCAATTGAACTCAGCAGTGGAATATCATTTAAATTGCAATTGGCGTCTAATGTTCGGTTCACTCTTTACAGTTACTAATTTTTGGATGAATTGTTAATTGCCTTGACCCCTCCAGGGCATGGGCGCGTCAACATCTCTAGCATTTCTCTGCCTTGTTGACGTTTCGATGGCACATCTACCTTGCAAAAGGGCAGTTGCTAGCATGCACCTCCTATCCGCGCCGTCTTTATACTAAGAAGCTCGGAGCACTGTGATAGTTCTATTATTACCCACAGGCAATTTTTGATCGCGCCAAGATTTGAACTCCGAGCTGTAGGTTAGTATCGTAGAGCGGTGGCCAAATCTCTCAAGAGTCTTAGGTCATTAGGGTGGCATGAATCACATAGTCACACTTCCAACATAGTTCTGTGAAATCTGGCATGTTATAAGCCACTTGAAGCAGCTATCACGGTTGAATAGGATTAAGCGATGGGCCTTGTAAAAATCACTCAATGTCAACCAACCTGAAAAAAAGCCTCGGATTGGACGGATCAACAACAGCGACCACGCAAATATTTAACCGATTATTCTTTCGGATCCCGGAAAGTACGCTCCCTGAACAAACCGGAGGCCGAGAAGGCCCTCCAACAGTAGTTCGAGAAATACAAACTGAACATCAATGCAGTCCAGGAACAAATTGGCTTGGCAGCGAGATCAACGACAAGAAATCGCACACAATTTTCAAATGCGCAAACCATCGGGTCACAAGAAGTTTGGAGTTGCATTCATAGTGAACCAAGCAGCTCAAGCCGTAAGTTATTGACTTCAAACCTATTAAAGAAAGGTTGTGTGCGATTCGTATTAAGACTCGTTTTCTTAATCTCACTTATCAATATGCACGCCCCGACTTAAGGGGCTATACTAGTGTGAACGCTGAAAATTTGGGTGATTATCGGGAATTTTTTGGAAGAAAATTGCTTAATTAAATGTTTCGGAAAATTGACAACTTATTTGGCTCTATTTAATCTATTTTATATTACATAATTTTTTCATAGAAAAGTATTGGGATTCCAGCGACTTATGCGCTGCCTTCGAAAGCCCCAAAAAAAAAGTTCCTCCACTGCTGACATGACTCCGGCCGATTGAGTAGGTGAAACCAAAAAAGGAAAAAAGTCTTTAAACTGGAAGGTATTTTCTGTGCAATGAACAAAATGGCGTAGTTATGAAAAAAAAGTCTGTTTTCATTCCTATAAAATGGTTGTTTTTTCAATGCCAAATCGTCAATTTTCATCCAATCAAAAATATCCTAGGTCATTGTAGAGTGAATATATTCAATAGTACTCAGTACAAGTTTCAAGTCAATCGGATAATTGCTCTTTCAGTTACAATGTCAGCAAATTAGAAAAATCTAATTTCGAGAAAAACGCGTTGAAGATTTGTCTAACGAACTGCGTTGAACGACTCCAGAATACATTTAAAAAGTATTCTGGAGTCGTTCAACGCAGTTGTTTTCAAATGACCCTATAGATATATTTCTAGCCTATAATGATGCCGAAAGATTCAGGTAACAACACGTCAGAACACCGCCTCTAGGCAGATGGTGCATTTTATACCTGCGAGCGGTTACTCTTTAGAAGACTGCCATTCGGGGAGTATTAGAGATACGGCCTTGAAATTTTGATAAAGACAAAAAACAAAAAATCGACTTTTTGAAAGTGTCGCACTGGTATAGCCCCTTAAGTGAAGGAAGATACAGTGAAAGTCGAATTTTATGCCCGTCCGGGAGACACTGTTCGACTCACTTCCAGTAAACGATGTCAAATTACTGCACGGAGATTTTCATGGGAAAGTTGGAAATGAAAGTTGGCATCGAGGAACTACTGGAAGATATATGTAGCCTCCATGAGAATAATAACGGTCAACGACTAATCAACTTCGCCTGCAGTGGGAGCCTTAGCGTAAGCTCTACATATTTTTCGCATCGACGCATTCACAAACAGTCTTTGAAATCTCCAGACGCACGTGCCGTCAACCAAATTGACCACGTCCTCATTTGGAAAAGGAGGGCGTCCAATGTATTGGATGCCCGAACCTATCGAGGGGCAGAAGGGTGTTTTGCTTATGTAATGTGTGTTAGTTAACCCGGATAACCCCCAATTAACCTGCACCGCAGTACAAAGAAACACGCCTAATATTAGTTGACGAATATGTATTTTGAAAAAATTCATGTTCATATGATTTACACTGACTTTTCTAAAGCATTTGATACTGTCAATCATACAATTTTACTTCAAAAATTATTAGCTCTCTATTTTTCGTATTTTTGGTTTACTCCCTACTTAAGTATGTGGTAGCTTATCATGCGTTGTGTTTCAAAACACAATCTCTTCTACCTTTCATCCTGGGTCTGGTGTAACATAGGGTTCTATTTTAGGGCCCCACTCTTCATATATTTTATCAACGCCCTTCCAACTATTCTTAACTGTCTCTCTCTACTCTATTGGGACGATTGTAAACTCTTCTCCTTCATATCCTGCCTTTCCAAGTGCATTGCATTACAATCTGATCTTGAGCTTCCTGGTGCTTAGCGAATGACTTACACCTTAATATCTCCAAATGTTCTGTCTTAGTATACTCCTTAAAACCCCTTCCTATTTCATTCTCGTACCTGATAAATTCCAGCCAAATACAACAGGCATATATGGCCAATGAAGCCTACACCAAGGGCGTTGTTTTTCACTCCAAGTTGAGATTCACTGATCACTATTCGTACATAATTATCAAAGCTTCTATGCTGGCGGGTTTTGTTTTGCGCTGCTATCATGACTTTTGCTCTATCTTTACTGCTTTGAACCTGTTTGTGTCTATAGTTCGTAGCGTCTTGGAATACGGTTCAATTATATGGTCCCCATCCACTTCGGTTTCACTCATGGCCACTGAAGGTGCTCAATGTAAATTTACGCAGGCCTTATTATTCAAATACCACCTTCCCTACTCCTCCTATCCTGAACGCCTTAATTTTCTTAAGTAGATGTCTTTGCAGAAGAAAAGGGTTTATATTGATGAATGTTTTCTATACATATAAGATATGCTAATTCTTGTTACGCTCATTATTTTCAGACGATATAGCTTTTAGGCGTCCGTTCTATCTTCTTTCGCGTTATTATCATTTTCCAGGGAACCATGTAGCTTCGTTCATATATGAAGTCAAAGATAATCAAATTATCTACAAGTTTGATTTACATAAGTTTCTACTTAAGAAGAACACTTTCCACAATACTTAGTAAGACATTTATGCGCAACAAACTTTTCTGAGTTTTTAACAAATTTTGAAGAGCTGCTTATCCGTAAGTTCTGGGCGTGCTGCGCTGAATTTGGTAACATATTTTAGAAAATTTAGTGTGCTTTAAAAAATATGTAATTGCCTTTTTCTATATAGGGTGTATACTTTTGGAAACAAAGGTCAAACACCAAAAAAAGGCGTTATTTTGGCCAATAACTTAATTTCCCAGGGGCACTTTCATTTTCAAACCTCCAATTCGTGTCCAGCAGCGCAAAATACATAAAGAAATACAAAAATCAAAAGGTATGCAAACCTTTCCATCTCAGAATGCCAGGGTCCTAAACTAATATTGATTGTGTTGGTTCATTCGTCCATAATGATTTGTTTTTTTGTATGTAATTTGCTAAATAAACCAAGTTTCTTACTCCATTCTGTTTTCAGTTTTGTCGAAGTGAAAGATAATAAATTTTTTTGTGTCACTTTCCGCCACCATAATTCACTGACACAATATTACTCGATCTTTGATTTTAACAGGAGCATCCTAGAAAACTCGGGAGTGGTATTCGGCGAAAGGAGTATGAATCTAGAACTAAGTCGTTTATATCCCGGACTGAGCCTTCAAGTCAGGCCGGAATCAGGCGGAAGCATAATGGAATTTGTCTTAGACTCGAGCCTAGACGTGAACGAAAGATGGCAATCTGAGGAGAGAGTTTCAACAGGTAAATCTAATTGACAACTTACTTCTAAAACATGTGTATTCACGCCTTTAATAAAAATCTTACAGGTCGCCTTCTTACCAGAAAATTCATCTTACCCTTCTTACTCGGCTTGAAATTTAATCTGGTCACCATCATTCCCATAATTTTCGCTGTTATAATTTACCTTACCAAGAAGGCAGCGTTTTTGGCCAAGATTGCCCTATTCTTGAGTGGTATCTTCGGTTTCGGGGGACTTTTTGGTCTTGGAGCACTGGCCGATGGCGGTGGCAGCCATGGTTTCAATGGCTTCCATGGCGGTCACAATCAACACCATCATTCGTTTAGTGGTCATAATAGCTTTGGATCATTTACACCGGGATTGGGAGCACTTGCTGATTCACATGGTTACCACGGACGTTTTCGCAATGAAAAGAATTTATTGTTTGATAATACGAAGGAGGTGAATAAAGCGGATACGACACAGACCACGGATGGTTTTTACAATTACGAGAAGATCTATTTGCTACACGATAGACAAGAGCGGGCTGAAGGTGTAGCAAGTGCTGAAGAGCCGGAAGCGAACACAGGAGAGGAGATACGTCCTAGGGAGTTTAGATGGAAAACGTTGTGAATATTATTTGGTTTGTTATTTAATTAATAATCTATTTATAAATGCGTAAGATTAATAAAGTATTTTTGTTATTTAAAATTTTTTCGAATTGTTCTGAGTTTGCAAGGAAGGTTTCTAGAAAAAAAAAACTAAAAAATTTATTTCAGTCTTAAAAAAACACAGAAAACTAAAAAAAGACCAATTAGATAACCTTCGCATCCTCCACTGTAATTAAATCGTTTATTGAAGAAAGGGGTTCAGGCCGGACATCAAAGCATCAGTTTCCTTTTTAAGTTAGAAAGGACAAATACTCGTACTTACGCAAAAACAGAAATTTAGTTTTTCATTCTAGATGGTCTCCTGAGTATAATGTGTAAATAATTTTTGTCATCATTTGAAAGTCAACCCCTTTTATGCAATATTCGATTTATTCAATCCAAACATTTAATACATAAAGTTGGGTTACGAAGCCCACATGGAAATCCACTGGGTCCACTGTAATTCCACTCCATAACCCGGGTTCTAACTAATCGTTGAACGAGCTGTAGGTGTCGCTAAACCCTTGGAGGAGACCAAATCCAACGTTCGTAAAGTCATCCAGATCATTAAACAGAAGGACATTATGGTATCTCAAAACTCCTGCTGAAGTCGGAAGCATGTTCATCAATTAAGTTCTTTCTCTTCAACGCCAATAGCGTTTAGAATCCAGCATAAGCCTAGCTACTTGACAAGTGATGCCATTACTTCACTTCAGTGTCTTAGACGCATCAGTATTTACCATGATGTTGTTGTAGCAACACCTTCTGGCGTTGAAGGTCTTGACCGTTGTTGATGAACGGGTCGCTCCGACGCGTTGAGCCATCTGAACTGGATTGAAGTTGAGGTGGTCTTTATCCGAAAATGAAAAAAAAAAGCCTTAAGTACGCCTAAATGACTTAATGACCTATCAGCTTCTCTTCGAATGTAGTTAAGATGGTCAAGCAGGCTTCTTGATTTTTATTTACGAAATAATATTACACCTTAGCGCTTATCTAAGTCTCAACAATAACAACAGAATTACTACTTTGCCTTAATCCATAGTGGGGCGTAGCGCGTCAGCCAACCTCGCGCCATCGTACTCTATTCTAGGCAATGGGGGCAACTTCCCAAACGACTTACCTAACGCCTTACACTTTTTCAAAACAGATCGACGCCATTTAATTTTATGAGTCCCTCTTAATCGGCCCTGGTTCGAAATAGAGCCCCATTTCGTGGCATGTAAGGCAATGCAGTTACCATACAACCCTAATGTGTGGCCAATCCACTGCCATTGACGCCTTCGTATCAATTTGTCGATTGGCATCTGACCCGTACGCCGACTTAGCTCTTCATTATACCCTAGACTTGACATATGTTGCCTTAATAATAGCCAAAAGCTTCTCCTGCGCAAGGCCACCCAGATAGAATCCAGGTTCGCCTTTCCGAAATCGATGAAAAACAAGTGAAGCGGAGATTCGTACTCAGCGCATTGCTCGATGATGATTCGCAAGGTGTTATTGTGATACACAGCAGAATCCGGATCGAAACCCTGCTTGCTCTTCATCAATTGTGCTTTTTAAGTGGGCCTTTAGTCTGTCCAGGACGATTTTAGCCACTATCTTGGCGACGGCAAGAAGCACACAAATGCCTCTCCAATTATTGCAGTCTGTGAGGCAACCCTTCTTTGGAAGTTTGATGATCAAACTTTTCTTCCACTCAGTGGGAAAAGTCTCTGTATTCCCCGCTTTATCAACAAGTGAGTGCTGCAACTCGGCAATTACGCTTGGCGCTGCTTGATAAAGTTCGGCAGGTATACCGTCGAGTGCGGAAGCCTCTCCTCGTTTTAGTGCAATCATTTGTAACGATTCTAATGTTGAGCTAGTCTCAGAATGAAGTCGGAGGCTGAAGCATAGTCCTTCATACCAGCCGTGATACCTCAGTGTCAAAACCTCCTCAGCGAGTCATAAGGTGGAGTCGCAATAGTGATAGTATAGGCGGGGTTTTAGTGCGTCAATTACCACAACGCTACAATAAGGAACTTCGAGCGTCGGTCCGATTGCCGATATATACAGGATACACAAAAAAAAAGTTGACCGGTGAAAGTCTTAAACCGTCCCTGCCAGAAGCACGAGAACTCCCTTTGAGTTCCTTAATTTTGGGCCGAACCGCGTGAAATTTGCTTAAGCCAGTTAGCGCACCGATGAGAAAATTAACTGTCGAGAGCGGAAGAGGGGTCGTGGGGGGGGGGGGGGGGTTTACTAGAGAAAGTCAGAAAGCGAAACCACTTTTATTCCGAACTCATATAATTATATTTTTTTCTCCAATTTGTTTGCTCAGGATTTTTCTCTTTGTTTTTGTCACCTCCAATGTAAAAATATTGAAATCCAGTTTTATAATTCTCCGTATATCCTGGGACTCAATCTTACAAAAAGTCAGTGAATGCATGCATATCTATTAAATTTGTTCTAGCATTTTTCAGTTCAGATTAAGTAATAAAATAGAATCACACTCAAAAGCAAGGTAATATAAGCATGTGGAAGCTAAATTACTTAATGCCATTGGCCCGAGAGAAATGTATATGTAATATTTTGATCAAAATGGTTTTCATGCTTGATCTTAAGTATTTGAGCAAATTCTTCACCACCAAGTGATCATGTAACTAATTATCCTTTTTATGCAAAAATGTGCTTTTCAAGGCAGCCGCAAAGCAGTAACAAGCTACTTATTATATTTAAATGGGACCCTACTTCTCAGAAGTGGTACTTACTCGTAGAGTGGAGTCCAAGATCAATACTCCGTCATGTGATGATTAAAAAAAAGCTATCAGCAGTTACATCGAAAGAGGTGATATTGAATAGCACGTAGTAAGTGCATGCCACGTCGGAATGTTCCCCGAGATTGCTACAAGGCAAAAGGAATGTACCTAATCTAGAGCTGATTGTGCTGCTATTCAAATTTCAATTCAAGCAGCCACCAAGACTTCCAAAACCCTATGGTGGTATCCGTCGGAATCCACTGGGTAACTCAAATTCCTCCTTCTCCCGCCGAAGCCCAACAGTCGCAACAAAACAAGCACGTTAGTCTCGTGTCTCAATACGGACACTCCTGGTGGTCGAACCTCTCGTAAGAAACCCACAAATTCGTTGGAACAAACTATCTTTCGGGGACCTGAAAATATAGAAGTCAGACACGTCGCAGGGATCCGAGGAGTTCTCATTCGCAACACTTGTTCGCCCACCGATGTCAAAAATCTTTTTTCAGATGACAATCACGGGCCGAAAAGGTGGCGCCCGCGGGTACGTCAGATTGTCAAGACGTTGTTGTCGGTCGCTGCTCTCAAGGCCGAAGGGGCACACACAGACGGTCGGCTAACCTTAACTAAATAATCGCTCCGCCATTTCTGGCGTCTTGACTTGGTTAGCAATGGTCACCGACCACTGCCATTCTAGGGGCGCCCACAAGGAGGATTCCTAGCAGCGGCTTTTCTGGTCCCGTGAAGTAGTTCCTGTGACTGGTTGAGCGTGGGCCATGTATACGGAGGAGATATATAGTGTTTTCCCGTTCTATGTTTTCATTTTTTTCAGAGTTAGGTCGCCGGCACTCTTATTAGGAGACATAAACGCCTATGTGTGTTTCTTAGCTTACATACAGCTTCTGGGCAAATCTTGGCCGGTATCGAAGTAAAAGGGATTGTAGGAATCAGGTTCCTGATAAACAGTTCTTGGGTGACCCCAATGTCGATGCTCTCCTTCCTTAATAGAACTTACAGATTTTCTGAACACACATGCCACCCATAAAGACGTTGTCCTCTCCCTCATCCAGACTCAGAACTTGAAGTAGATCCGCTGCATCCTGTACTGGATCAGCCGCTTCCGCCAAGGTTCGGAACACTTTAACCTTAGCATTCCTGACACCATGATGGAGTTTGTAATCGGCGAACTTGCGCGGCTTCAGGCTCCCCGTGTTTATTAAGAGGAATTGGTTGATACGAGTGACTAACTCGGCGGCATCTTCACAAGTGTGGAGGTGACTATTTGCAATGCTAATCCGCTACGATTAGATCCATGAGCTAATTACCCGCTTCTAAATTTAACCCGATTTCACTTACTAATTACAAAACTGACTGTAGCCATCCGGGCGTCACCGTACCTGCTCATGACTACGACACGCAAAGGGATAGCACTCGCATTCTCAACCTGAAACAAAGCTTTATCCAGTGTACCATCATTAATTCAATTATCTTTTCCCGATTAAAATAAATTCGAAAAATCTTCGAGATATTTGCTATGCGTGCAACTTGCTAGTCTCGCCCGAGATAAATTACAAAGTCGCTGGATTTTCTCAAACCGCAAAGTGATGGCAGCGAGTAACTTTATTAAATAGAATATTACCAACGAAGTCCGCCTGCCTAGTCAGGCCAGGTATTAAAATTTAAGTATAGCACATTTTGAACAGAAGATGCACCGCACGCTCTAAAACGCATTGCAGGCAATAGAGCGCATGCCAAAGATACTAGGCTAGAAGATACTATAAAATGAATCGCGACTGTTGCAAGCGTCCATACTGCTTCGAAAAGACGTCGTCGGTGCATTTCTACGAGTGCACCATGAGATCGTCAACGATTCTTCTTCTAAGTGCCGTGGTAGTTTATCGAAATGTGGTCGGTGCAGAAGCGGTGGTGGCTGACGGGATGTTTCGCGCCCTCGGTCCTGTCTTCGAATCCTGCGAAAACAGTGACGATATGGTGAAGTGTTTCAAATGGCAGGCGGTAAAGTTGTTAAGTCGCGCACTGAAAGCATCACGGATAAAATTGCTTCATGGCGTGTATATAGTGAAAGGAAACGAGACGGATATCAAACAGGATACGAATACGACCAACAGTCACTTGTACACTTCGGCGAGGAATTTGGATGAGGTGTTGTATAAACGATTGGATCAATTAGCACAATCGCGACGTCTTCAGATCAGTATTCCACGACTTTTCCAGTTCGGACAACAGAAGGGCACCGCTCTGGTCGAGGAGGGACGAAAGAAGATGCAAAAGTATTTGGGACCATTTGTGGCAGCCGTTCTTCTGAAAGCTGCCATGCTCAAGATGGCCTATCACTCGATCGCCATAGTGGCAGGCAAGGCACTTATCGTGGGCAAGATTGCACTTATCATTAGTGCTGTGATTGGTCTTAAAAAGTTAGTGTCGACGGAGGGTCACGAGAAAACCACCTATGAAATTGTCAAGCATCCCCAATTCCAACAAAGTCACACCTATTCGTCTAGCCATGGAGAATACGAACCGCACGAGAGCACGGGATCATCGTATCATCGAAGTATCAACAACGAGGAGATGCTGATGCAGGATAAGGCGTATCACGCCCATGCACCTTGATGTTTCATGACGACACTGCAATAGTATTATGTTGGCCTAGTTATAAGAAATTAAGTGAAAATATGAAAACGAAAACTTTTTGATTAACTTATGTTATGATTTATTTCACACCGATGATACTTAGTCTTAATAATGAATAAATTATTACATATTTAGTTTGGTTTCCACCTTATTAACGGGCTCTGGAATACTCGCCACTGTTGTGATAACTGTAGGGATCGTATTCCGACATACTTCTATGCCATCCGCTACCATGGGAACTTCCGCCACCATGCGAGCTTCCCGAGTCCGCGTAAATCACATGTTCGGTGTTTGATCCACCCGATTTATTGCCACGAAAACTGCTCTGTAAAGATTAGGATCCAATGTCAGCATCTAATATTCTATCTCATAACCACCGACTTACCAATATGGACCAAATCAATGCAATTTTCGCCAGAACAAATGCGGCACCAGACAACATTACAAGCTTGCCAATAATCATCTGCGCCATCATACCGATTATAGCTATTCCACCCATCATCCCCATGCCGCCCTTGCCTCCCTTAAACTTCTTCTTTCGCCCTGAAATTCAATGGCAATATAGACAGGCAGATAAATCCACCATGACTTCTTCTTACCTTCGAACTCCATCAAAGGCGAGACTTTCACTTTCAGGGCTCGCGATTCAACCAAATTCATAATTTTCGACTGGAAATCATCCTCGGTTTCGTTTATGGCATGTACCTGTTTGCTCCACCGCGGATCCTTCTCTAACGATAGATAGTCGCCCAGATACCACGTACTATTATCCTTAAGTGCTTTATCCAGATTTAATATCATTTTTTGCTTCAAACACTGCACGGTGCTAGGCTCATCGATACAATGTCGTATTGCTTGAGAAGCTGATTCCATGGGCAATCCTCTGGCAGCTAAGATTTCGAATGCGAAAAACACCACTATCACAACACTAAAAGATGGATACACTGACACCATATTGCTTCCGAAAAATGACAAGTCAAAGGTAAGTTGTGGCCACAGAATGAACTGCTTCATGGGTTGCTTGTACTTTTATATGTAGATACATTCAATTGACTAATTGTTGCCTCAACTGATTGTTGTAATTACTCAAAGGCCTCTTTGGTGACATTAAGAATAATGAGAAAGTCTTTTACGGAAGATGCATTTCAGCTCGGTGTAGTCGTAGTGATTTTTCGGAGAAGATGCTCCAATTTATTCTAATCTGATTGGAAAGTAGACAATTTATGATGTCGGGAGGGAAAACCAAGACGAAAAAATTGATGTAGATGTAACTGGTATTATTTTCCCATTTGGTATACTTAACGACCTATAGTTTTCAGTTGGAATTATGATATTTGCTCAATGGTGTGATACTTATAATTATGCTTTGAAACTGAGTCCTTTGCAATGGGGCATTTAAAACCGAAGCCAAGAATTTAACTAATCTTCAATTTTCTTCTTCTATCTGCTATCTAACTGTCTATACCTGTAAATATATATAAATTGGTTCTACGTTTGTTCGTTTTTTTTTTTTGCGGCCAAATGACTTGATCGATTTCCATGAAAATTACATAAACATATTCCTTATGATTCAGAATATCGATGGTGAAGATACACAACCTAATATGTCAAAAAGGGCATTTTTGTAGTCAGTTTACATAGGGGGCTGTAAAAGTATAAAACCCAACATTGACATAGAGGGTTTGGATGATGCTGATCGGTTTGAAAATAACAACATAGGCGGTTGAGCAATTGATGTATTAATATTTCAAAAACACATTAGAAAAAGAGAAAAAAAAAAATTCCTAAAATTGACATAGGAGTTTGTGAATTTTCACCATCGATATGTTCTAGCGTTTTGAATTTATTGATTTGGCCGTATCCACTAATATCGACCCAAATATGAGGGTGTGTGAGCGTCAATAAAATATTCTTCAAAATTACCGATAGTGTCAAAACATAGGTTTTCGGGGTCACTGAGATCAATTGCGACACGCCCAAAACCACCCACTCCCGAGGCTAGGTTAACGTAGAAAAAAATGTCGGAAATTAAAATAACAAGACTAGTATCGAATATGTAATGGATGGGTTGGTGCCCCGAAGATGCCCGTGGGGACAAAGTCTAAGGTAGCATGTTGACCGTGAAGATGGGGTCGTGCCATCTGGCAAAGAAAAAAGCCCTTCGAAGAGCTAAGCAATACTCTATGTTTGCCGTAGCTCAGTTCGCGGGACGTAGGCTGACTTTCGCCGCTCGTCACCATTTGCGTATTAATAAAAATTTATCGGCCATGCGAAAACAGTGCAAAAATATGGACAGGAAAAAAAATGTAGGGTAAAAAAGGGGCGATTAGGAGGGCAGCTCAGGTAGACTTGCGCATGCATCTGAGATCGGGTATTATTGGCCGTGGCCATCCATGAGGTCTCATGGCCGCTAAATAAAAATTTGGGGACCTCCCGACAAAAAAGCCAGTCACCAAACCCTTATCAAAATGATATCCGTATAAAATCCACTTACTGTTAAAGTTGATACCACAACGTAAGGTAAGGAGCGGCAACTAATACACGAGATGCGTAAATCTGTCGTCGTGCGCGTCAAATCTACGATAGATGTCCCATGTAAACAGCAAATGGGTATACGACAACGCGTAACTTGTTAGCTGACGACGGACGGGCACTCCATGATACAAGGGAGACAAGATATGGTCTTGTGCATGCCGGCTCTCTGAATACCTACGTCAGTCGATCGTTCAATTGTATGAATACTTAGTTTTAGTTTTTATCTCTGTAACTATTAATCCTAGCAAAAACTTTCTGAGGCGAAATTGAAGATCACAAAAATATACATAAAAAATGTTTGCACAACTTTTGTCTATCTTAAATATTTTTCGAAGATAATCTCATTCAATTCATTCATTCGAACGAAATTAAAAAAAAACAGCACCAGACCATTGCATTGCAATCCTCACAACAGTATCGCTTCGCTTGTTGAGGATGCAGCACGCGCACGATACAGTGGTCTCTTGGGTGGGCTCTGCTTGATGTGTATGTTTGTTGAGAGGATTGCAATGCTGAGAGTTGTGAACCATCACTCTCTCAAGTGTATACGAGCCATTGACGTGATGCGCAGAAAAATACGAAAATGAAACGCGGGAAGGCCAAATCTTCTCTTGCTTGTATCATGCAGGCACTCATTCACCCTTCATGAGTCGATGATCTAACGACAAACACATAAGAAATGATGATTTCAGTACTCGCCCATATGCTATTGAATCTTAAATGCACCTCCTGTAAACACAACGACGTGTGCATTATTTGCGCGTCAGTAAAATTCGCTTCGATGCGCGTTTCTGACGTTTCGTCCGTGTCAACCCGACATATGTGAAAACACTAGACGCCACTCGGGTAAAAATCACGCGATCCAGTATAGTATACGCGTCACGTGTATCGGAGCCTTTAAGGTGCGTACGACAGCTAAATTTAAAATTTCAGATTCATCTTTACATATATATTTATTTACTTAAAAAAAGCCACAACAAACAATTTGAGTGAAAAATACTACGAATTAGACGAAGCGGTCACGCGTACAAATTTGGTTTATTGCAAACTAATTTTTGAATCGCTGAGATGTGACATTCCCAAAAAACCCATCTTCTCTCCCGCCCCACCCGCCGCGATTTGGGGACAGTGAAAAAATGACAAATCTGACCGGGATTAGTATCAAAACCATTGGTTTTTGTAATCGCTGAAATGAAAGATTGCCCTCCCCCCCCCCACTTGTACTCCCCCATTTACCAGCGTGAGAGGGAAAGAGTGTCCAAAATGACATAGATTAGTGTCAATTAAATAGTTTTCAAATTCGCTAATATGTGTGACGACACTCCAAAAACACATA
Source organism: Chloromyia formosa (assembly GCA_964017055.1). Taxonomy (NCBI): domain Eukaryota; kingdom Metazoa; phylum Arthropoda; class Insecta; order Diptera; family Stratiomyidae; genus Chloromyia; species Chloromyia formosa. The sequence continues at coordinate 27,559,197 of OZ024813.1, read as the reverse complement.
CAAAAGTTAGAAACAGTGTCGGATCCAGAGGTGGGTCATGAGGGCCCGGACCCACTCCAAAATGGTTATTACACTTATAGAGCATCGTTTTGGAATATTTGTGGAAATACTCAGTAATGACTCATAAAAAAGACAGCGAAAGCGGAAGATATTGTATTTTAGATGGGTAGGTTTCTTTTCATTACCCATTCTTTTTAGATCCGATCCGTGTTTTTTCTGCACATTTTAAATAAATGCCCCTCTCTGCAATAAGCAATGTGTCCACCTTTTCAACAGGCGTATGACCTAACGTTGAATAAGTTTGAACATATCCTTAGTGTGCTCTACGGGCATCAAACAAATTTTTACTCCTCCAATCTCGATTTCTAGATCCGCCACTGTAACACTGGTCAATCGCTTACTTCAGGCTCTGGATAGTCTATTACTGGTCACGTTTTGGCGAACGTATTTTTTTTTTACAGATAAATGTAAATGACAGTGAGCAACAGAGATGGTAAAGCCAAAGACTAGACATTAAAAAAGATGTCGCACTTCATAAAAATTAACGCACACAAATAAACCACGCGGTGTCAATAATGTGAAGGAGAATCACCTTTAGAGAGATTAGGACGGCAACACTTCCTAATGCCAACTGCCTATTTCGTTTCATTGTAACACCAATAACAAGAATGTTATGTCTTCATTGCGTTTTTTTTTTTAAGTCGTTGATTTTTAATGGTTAAATTACTTTGGTCAGTCAAATTGTTATAACACTGGTTGCTTTAATTAGAGTAGTTCCGATTTTTGATATATTGTTTGAGTTGGTACATTGTTTAAAAATTTGAGTTTTCTATTTCACCACCAAATATTGGCCACATTGGGCTTACAATCAAATTATCCTCAACTTTTACAAAGCTTTTCCATTTGGAGCATCCGCTGCAAATATCTGTGAGCTTCAAAAGTGATAACGTGTAATTTTTCTCCGAAGCCTCGAAAATTGTCTTTTTTTAACTATCGAATTTGACTACACTACTGAACCGAATTTCAACTTTGAGCAGCACTGAAGGCAGAATGCAACTTTCCTTAATTTACTCATGCAAATTTTTTCGATTCGGGGAACCGTTTAGGATTTATAGGGATAATACTCGGTGTATTGAAAAATGCCACAAATTTCTCGGACTTTCGCCCACCAAAATTTAGGCTCACCTTCTACGACCGTGCAAACTTAGTTTTCAGTATCTATAGAAGTGATTAAAATTATTTTCAGATATTTCCTTAATTTTTAGTAATAAAATATATTGTTAATATTAATGTCCGGACCAGATTGAACGCAGAAAGCAGCAGCAGCAACAACAACAGGCAGATCTGCTTACGCCGCTACATTCAATCTAGGTCGCTAAGGGGAATGCAGGCCTCCGGACTTGATATTTCGCTGCCGCTGTTGCTGTTTTCTGCGTTCAATTTGGTTAGAGCATAAGTAATACTTTAGTTATGAATCTAATTATTTTGTCAGAAACAGGTGATAGAAATGACTATCTATAACAATAAAGTCACCTAAATAGTTAAAATATAACTATGTTGTTTTCCAGAAAGCAATGGCTATAAATCATTGTGCTGCTTGAGAGGACGTCCCGTAATTACCGAATAATCTTTGAAAATCACGATTTCTCATTTATTTATGATTTCTCAACCAAATAAAATCTGTTAGACCATTGATTTTGAGAATCGCTGGCAACTCAAAAAGTTTTAACGGAAAGCTGAGACTGATCACTAGGTCCGCTTTATCACAACCACAAACCTTCTTCAATTCTTTTTTACCTTGCTATTTCTCCATTTCGTCTTCCAATTGTATCTGTATCTGAACAACACAAAATCCCAATGAACCGATCGGCCGTTTGTTAAGCTTTCAAGCACCCAGATTCAGAAGAGAAACATGTACGAGTACGATGATGTAAACCGTTTGAAACCGTTGAATATACGAGTATCTTTAAACGATATGAATTTAAATACCGTTTATGGAAATGCAGATGAGAAAGTTCAAGTTCATTGTTGTGAGATTTATGCATCGATTATTGCTGTCTCTAAAACTAGTGTAAGTGGGTAAATGTGAATAAAGATATCCCTTGATTGGACATTGCAGATCGATGACAACGTCAAAAGGCGTGTTTTTTTTTTACTGCGGTGCCGGTTAATGGAGGGTTATCCGGGTTAACTTACGCACATTACACAAACAAAACGGGGGTTTATTGTTTGTGTAATGTGAACCCCCAATTAACCTCCACCGCAGTACAAAAAAACACGCCTAATGATAAAATTATATGAATCAATTGCAAAATATTAATCAAACACGATTATAAATTGCTTTCGTTCGATTTTTTAGATATGAGATGTGCAATAGTTGTTGTTGTAGCAATGGTCGGAATTCGGAGTGTTTGTTGGTTACATGCTACGGATTCGTCTTCATTCCCAGTGTTGAGGGATAGAAAGTTAGCTGCCTCTATTGGGTTCTCTCACAGCGATCTAGGAGTCAGGTGCTTGGGTGCAGCTGGGCAGTGAAAGATGTCGTCAAGACAGATGTTTGAGACGTCCTGGTCGATGCGGGATTGGTAAGAGTTCAGTCTTGAACACCAGCCTGACCGAAGTTGGGTGAGTGTCGTTCTCGTAGCTCCCGGAAGTCTTTCCCCTTCCGGAAATATCATAGGTGGTATAGACGAGGGAACTAAACTCGGACCTAAACCTGCGATTGACTGATTCACCTTCTCTTGATGTATCGCTGCGATGGCCAACCTGTGTGTGCCACTATCAAAGGGTGCCCTTTTGTACCTTTGGACACCCCTTTCTAGGTCCCTCAAGTCGCGCCTGACATGTCTGGCCGGTGGCATCTTGTCCATGAGGTTGGAGTTTGGGTGATCACTTCGGTAGCAACCCACCAGGTATTGCTTGGCAAGAAGCTGGTTGTGGTCCCTTAAACGCATCAGCCTGGTTTCCTGAGGTAGATCGTCCTGTGGTGAGATGTGCAATAGTAAAATCGAATGGTTTAAATTAATAACACAGAGCCAAATGAATTTTTTTTTACTGTTTTTTTTTTTTTTGTATTCATTATTTTAGAAAGGATGGAAAAAGTCTTCTGGGCCACATGGAACAGTTGACGCGCTGTGCCCTACAAGGGGTTAGGGCAATTGAGAGAGAACCGAATGCCTGACGTTTTCAGAAAAAGCTTCCTTATCCCGTTTTTTAAGAAAAAGGGTGACTGATGCAAGCTCAAAAGCTTTTGAGTGAGTTGTCTGTAATCGACTGAAGTTGATTGTACGGTTCGATGAAAATCGGCATGTGGGAGGTCGGTCCAGAGTCGAAGCTATTCAGTGCATGCATGTTACGATGGAAAAGTATCGTGATGCACGGACGGACATGCAATTTATATTCATCGATGCTGAAAAATCCTTCGACAGACTTCCTCGTGATCTAATATGGGTGGCCTTAAGATCATTTAAGGCCCCCGAGACATATGTGAAGATTATACAAGATACGTATGATGGGACAAATACAAAAGTTAAATGAAGAGCTGGTGAGTCTGAAGAATTTCCGGTTAAAGTCAGAGTTCACCAAAGCATTAAAGTGAGTCCCTTGCTCTTAAACGACATCTTGCCCTATTTATTTACACTCATCTCTGACGGCCTGGAAATATCCCTTCCCTTCGTCGATAACGTTGTCCTAGGTAGCACAGATATCGTTGCTTTGCAGGCTTCACTGACCAAGTAGTGAAAGAAACTGGAGGATTATGGTCTGCGGACCAAAGATTGAGCAGCTTTGCTGTCCTTTTAAAGATCCAGAAGGGCCAATACTAGATATCTTCATGAAAGGAGTGCGGCTTAAGTCCTGTGCAAGGTCCAAATACCTGGGCTCCATGGTCAACAAAAAGCTACCTGCGATGACGACATGGAACATCGCATTAGTGCCGGTTGGATGAAGTGGCGAGAAAACTCGAGTTTTTGGCGGCAAGAAGATGCCACGAAAGCTTAAGGGCAAGTTGAACAAAATGGTCGCATGTCCCGCACTCATGTATTCGTGTGAATGCTGAACTAAAATATATAGAAGACATACGAAAGTAAAATGACTGCGACCGAGATAAAAAGTCTACGGATGTCAGCCGGTGTGACCAAAAAGGATCGTATCAAAAGTACCTATATTCGAGGCAGCTTGTTTGTTGAGCAATCGATCACTGAAATGCTCGAAGATCGTCCTATGGATTGGTATTGCCATGTTCCAAGACATCCACCTGAGAGCCCAGTCATAAAAGCACTATCAATGAATGTTACATTTGCTGGACCCAAACCCCGGGACACGTGGATCGATCAGATGATGAAGCAACAGCAACGCATAATGGGCGAAGTGCCAACACCACAGGCAGAGCAATGCGAAGCCGCAGAGTGTTATACAAGGGCAAGGAAGAAGAGGAGGAAGAGTAGAGGATAAGCGGCAAAAAATAAAAATAAAAGATCGAGAGTAGATTAGAGTAGCGAACGCCAAAACGGGTCATATCTTTGTTGCAAGCGTGACTTGGTTTAGTTAGCATTCAAACGTTAACTCAAATTTCAAGAGAAAAATTAAATCCCTAATACATTTACAATCGGGCAAATTTCCTTTAAGCAGCAGAATAATTTTACTATTCCATATAATTAAAATACACAAAAGGAACATTTTATTGATAAGAAATGAATTTCAAGTGCTTCCCACATTGTAAACTTCCTGAAAGCTTCACCTGCGCCGATCGCATTTCAATACTAACAGAGCAGCATTCTTGCAATAAGCTTTTATCCAGAGCAGCTCAGATCAAATTTTTAATGTAATTGTGTGCTGTATACCGGACTCTGCTCTGCATGGCTGTTAGAAAAATGCGACTAATGTTGACTGAAGGTTCGAAAATAGTAAATGATTCGAAAACTTATCTTTGCACCACACTCCGATATCTTTATCTAAATTAATCTGTGACAATTTTTTCACCGCAATCTTAGCAATGCTCTGGAACCGCAATCTACTACTACTACTACTTGGTTGGTCGGACAACGTATTTTACGCTTGCGTTGAAAAAATGAACGTTTGTGGTTAGAGAACCAACTCTTGCATTGAAAAAACAAACGCTTGAGGTGAAATAACCAACGCTTACAGTGTTAAAACAAACGCTTGAGGTGGATAAATTGCCAGAGATTAATTTAGATAAACATGTACATGTACATGAAAAAATGCAACTCAATTGCGTTTACACAAGCGTTTCTTCACGCAAGAGAAATACGTTAAAAATTCGAATTTCTCTTGAATCTAAAAAAAAATGCGTGTATAAATTGGGCCTTATACATGGGCACTCACAAAATGAAGGTGATAACGGACATTGCATAGTAGGGAAAGAAATAAGTGAATGCATGAAAGCTTGCCCAATTTATGTACCACAGGATTATGCGATTTTGATAACAATGGCAAAACAGAACGTTATATCTAGCGTTACCGAAGGGGACCGTCTTAACTCGTTGGACTTCTCTTTCGACGTCCCTTAGGTAAGTTTCGCCTAATGTGTCGTGGCGGTGCAGTTCTGCCCATTCGATCAAAGCTCGACATAGATCGATGAACGAGAATGGCAAGCCCACCTCCAGCATTGGTTAGCTTGTCTTTCCGTATGATGATGAAGTTGCCATAGGAGTTGAGGGACGAGTTGTCATTTAGTGCCGATGCACATGGATGTCCAAATGACGCCTGACGCTGCGTCACTTTCAATCGGATAGGAAGAAATACATTACGGGCAATGAAGCGATGCACATGGCCGCAGATATCTATCCGGTAGCTATCGCGGCGGCAAAATGCCGCTGGGATAACGCTGGTTTCTGCTCCTATCTGCGTCACTTCACTCATCCGCATATCAATTTTTAATAAGCCGGCCCACATACATTCGAACCCGGAACACGGACACGGTCACAATGTCTGATTTGTATGATGTTTCTTAAACCATTCGCTTGAGGATCACTTTTAAGTGCCAATTAATTAATTGTTAATCGTGACTACTACAATTGACAATTAATTTTGAAAAAAAACAGTTGGGATGGATGCTCCTCAGCCCGGATGGAGATTTGTAAGGGGGGTCAAAAACGCGAAATTCCTTATATTTTAGAAGTTATGGCCAAAAAACTGTTAATTTAGAACTAAAAAGAACATAAATTGAAAATTCAGGTTCGCTATTATGTGGCCCGGTTATATAATACAGAGCGACGCTGCGTCCAATCGCATTATGTGAATTGAAATGCAGATAGGTATCAAAGAGGGAGAAGCTTAAGTGACGCGGCGTCCGGCGTCATTTGGACGTCCATGTGTACCGGCTCTTAGTCTGGTCTCCTGGATAGCGCCAATTAAGATGCGATGTCTATCCTTGAACGTGGTGAGTTCTGCTATTTTACGCTGTAACCCGTAAATATTTAGCTAGACAATCGATAGGCTATTTGAGTTCGCGTCGGGTGGAGCAGTACTCGTATTTAATTTTTATTGACTCGGAATAAGTCGTGTGAGATTGTTTTTCGCAGGAGTGACCAGATACAACTGGGAGCTTGATTGCGCACTAACCGGAACTAAAGGGTAGTTGTTCGAGGTAGATGTTTATTGTCCTTTAAATGTTGGACTCCACTGTTTATGGTGACTTAAACCAGAGCCGCCCTTCAGATAGTACCAATCGTCGCAGCAATTACATCCTACTGAGGCTGTATTTGGGTGCAGCATTCTGTTGCAGACGCAGGAAATCCATGGACCAGGGTTGAGTTCGATGCCGGCGCGACGGAGGAGTATTGAGTGATTGTGCCGAGATGTGAAGCTCCCAAGTTCCGTAAAAAACGGATACGTTGAAAATAAGACTCACTGATTTACATTTTTTCTGCATGGAAGGTGTTTGGCAGCTCTTGGTCGTTTTAAAACGGGTCCGTTCCGGTTCATAGACCCGGGTCACGCAGCATGAGACGAATTTACTAGACTATTGATTAAGGCATTTTGAATCGTTTGGTCAAGACTTATGCCATTTTTATTCCTTCAGTACGATATTCTTGGCAAAAGATGGGCATTATATAACTGGGGGTGTTGAGGCGTAGACCCTTGACTATTGACGAAGGCATTTTTAGCCCTTAGTTGTGGAAAAAAAGGATATTCTTGGCAATGAAGTGATACCTATATAAGATGGGTGTCGTATGATAGGGGGTCATATGGCGTGCGCAATAAAGTGCTAATGAAGGCATTTTTTGAGTTCTTTTGTCAGGAAAACAGAAACATTTGGACATTAGTTGAAATATAAACCAAACCTAGCAGACATCGGTAATTTTTGGATGGGGTGGTGATATGAATCATTTTGACGTAAGGATATAAAGGACAAAGGTCCGATAGACATAGCGTAACCGATGATAACTCAAAATTATGTCAAAAAGACATTTACTTAAGGAGGTGCACCTAAAGAATTAGTTTTTGGGGACAACAGTTTTCAAAGCAAATCATGACAGGCATAAAGTGCAATGGACATCGCTCTTTTTTGTAAGATGATACAACTAGCCCGAATGGTGTACCCCTGGCACGAGAATTTCAATTGAAGTCAGTGGTTGGAGCAATAAAAGGACAAAACGTTTGCATCTCTCCGATACTGAGCTGCAGTAAAATTTTGCGGAAAGTAAATCTGCTGATCGTATTAATATAAATAATAAATAATTCAAAGCAGCGGAAAGCTAGGGAGAAGTGGGTTGAAGTTAGAGACGTTTATGGCCCGCGCATACTACTGGCCTACCAGGCCGCAACCTGGGGGGCCGGGAAGAAGAGGGGCTCGCGTTAAATTGAGTATAGCTCAGAAAAACTGAACAACCTATTACTAAATTCTTCATGGTTGAAACTGATGAAGAAAAGGATATTTCTGTGGAAGTACAAGGGGAAAATCAATTCTAATGAAACATCACTAGCAATGTAGTTGCTTATTCGAAAACTACGAAAACTATTAGAGAAGATTAAATCGAACAATCCACTAGTGATTTGGGGCGACCGGTAGCGCAGTGTGTTGGGGCATCAGTTTCATGTTTGACTACCGGGGCGTTTCGGGTTCGAATCCCGTCCACGACGATGTTCGTGGCCATGGATGTGCAGGAGGTGCATGTTGGCAACTGCATTCTCTGAAACCAATTTATGTCAACGAAACGTCAACTGGGCCACTTGGAACAGTTGATGCGCTATGCACAAGGGGTTAGGACAATTGAGTAACATTTGAAACTTATTGAAGAATGCATTCCCACCAAGTCTATGGCAATAAATCTGGCAGAAGAATCAAACATGGGACATGAAGATCTTGGAACTTGGCCTTTTAAATTTTTGGATGATTTAAGACAAAATATTATTTTATTATTTAATGGGTTTCAAACGTTTCAGAAGTTTCTTCAAAAATCTCGGCTAGACCTCAACGGCAAATGCTTTCAAAATACTCTGCTTTATGCGATGTAAGAGCTGACAAAAAATTTCCGCGCGAGTGGTTAGCATGGAGTTTATCTTAAAAAATCATACATTTACAAGATTAGATAACTAGCTAAGGATAGATTTCCACCGATCAAATACCCTTGGAAGAGATTGTATGATATGCTGGCATCTCACGAAAATAGTTGTTGAAAATTACTTGAATTGTAAAACTCTGCAAGCAGCTTTAAAAGGACATGGAGCAGATTCCAGTTTACGATGCCAAATCCTGTCTAAAGCAGAAAGATGGAGTAGTGGTCCGATTTCAACCAAATTCGTGAAATAACTATAGATATTATTGATTTTTGTGAAGTTTGAAAAAGATATCTTTAGAAATAAAAAAGTTTTTCTCACAAAAACGAATTTTTAGACCGGTCGTTCCTATGGCAGCTATATGACGTAGTGGTCCGATTCTGTTGGTTCCGACATATATACTGCGTGCAATAAAATGAAGGTTCTGTACAAAACTTTAGCTCGATAGCTTTAAAACTGAGGGACTAGTTTGCATAGAAACAGACAGACGGACAGACGGACAAAGCTTAATCGACTCGTCTTATCATACTGACCAAGAATATATATAGTTTATAAGGTCGGCGATGCTTCCTTCTGTGCGTTGCAAACTTCATGACAAAGTTAATATACCCTATCACATCCATGAAGGATATAATTACTGAAGAACTGCTTTCTGGTTTGAAAGATCACAAAATACCACTGGAAGACAGCCGATCGCAAGGCTACGATTGTGCGCAGCACTTCTAATCATAAGTCATAATAATATCATAAAATCTGTTTTTGCACTACTTTGCCCTATAAGGTATTAAGTCCAAATTTCATTAACATATCAATAATTGTATTGCACATTTTGTTTAGAAAATACCATATGTGAGTTCATTGTTTTAGTATCATCTTGTTTAGATTCACTTTGCTTAGATGGATTAGTATTGTTCTCTGTATGTATTAACGTATGGTGCTTTTTCTTACACAAGTTGCACGTATTTGAACTCTTGCATGATTTTATTTGATGTCCTTCGCGTAGGCAGTTAAAACATAGCCCGATTTTTCTTATTAACTCAATTTTTTTTGGATTGTTCATTGACTTAAATTTGTCACACACATAAATTTTATGGTTACCCTTACACACTGGGCACTTTATGTCCGTGATTTCACTATGTAGCACTCTCGTCTCCGTTCGTTTCGATACTTGATGCTGTTGCTTAGATGCGGGCGGTTCTGATGACTCAAGGCTCTGAAATCTGGTCTCTAGGAAACTCAGAAAATTCGCCAATGTTTGAACTGCTCGAGCATTCTCCAATGATTGTTCGTATAGTCGACGAGACTCCTTGTCTAATTTTTGAAGCAAGATGTGCAGGATCAGTGGATCCCAATTGGTGGTGTCCACATCTAAATTCTTGATCCCAGCCATGGTCTCAGTTGTTGTATCGTGAAGCTTCCTAATGGATTGCGCTGACTCCTTGCTCAGGTTGGGTTGCTCCAAGATTGCGTTCAGATATGCTGATAAGATTGACCTTATGTTGTTGTAGCGATTATTAATGATTCCCCAGGCAGTATCGTAATTAGCGTTAGATATGCCTAGATGTTGTACCAGCTCGTTGGGTACTCCCTCCAAGTTTGATTTTAGATAGTAGAATTTCTCCGGTTTCGTAAGTTGCTGATTATTGTGTATTAACTCCGTGAAAAGATCCTTAAACGGTATCCACTTTAGATAGTCGCCACAAAACTTTGGAATATCTATACGTGGTAGTTGAATGTTAGATTTTGCAGTTGACTGAGCGATTGGCGTGGTCAACTGGCTATTGGTACTTGATCCTTGAACATGAAGGCTTATCACCGCCTCTTGGTAGAGCGCTTCAATTTTCCGAAACACGCCTTGATCGAAATAATCATCTTTAATAGTTCCCAGAGCTACAATGTCACCGTGGTTTTGCACAATCAGATGCCAATAATCGCCTAATAATTTCGCTTTTTGGCTGCGAAATGCTTCGGAGACTGGCTCTCGTAGCTGCTCTTTCACTTCGTACGCTGCATGCTGCAGATTTTCAATTAAGGCATTCTGCTTTTTTAGGAGGCGATGTTGTTGCTCAATGTCGTGAGTACGCTGACTTCTCTTTATGGCATCTCGAATAAGCGATTAAAATGCTTCTCGTGTCTCATCGCACAACGTCTCTACGCTTTCAAAATAGTTGTCAGTGAAGTATCGATGTTCTTTATTAGCATCGCGTAGGGCTTCCAGCTGCTCGTCATTCTTCTCGAACTCGTTCCATGCGTTGTTAAGTTGTTGTAGCTTCGTTTCTCCAAATTCACGGGTCCTTCGCACAACAGGTTCCTTAGTAAGCTGCACGTTCAGTTTTTTGATTTTGTTCACCAAGACCGTTTGTTGTCGTATGAGGCTATCCATGATGATTTACGCAGGAATCACAATATCGAGGTAAAGTACAGGAAACAGATGGTCGAAGCAAAGTCGCACAAATCGCAGTAAACTAGTTCCGCAGAGAGTTTGCCAAAGTCGCAGTAGTCTCAGCTTCAAACCCACACAGTATTTCGTCGCGGGAAGTTGAATCCAATGTACAATAGATACCACCAAATGAAGATAGGCGGCTCTCGGAAAAAATAGATATTTCCTCAAAATTCGATCGACGCAAGTAACAAACCAGAGCCACAAGACGCTAAGTTCTCCTGGTTGATTTCCCTAACGATTGAACGATACTTTTCGTAACAAAGACTTTAATTCGCGATGGTTCGAATGTGCAGTTCAAGATTCAGATTTCAGAGCCGCAAGACGCTAAGTTCTAGTGGGTGAAAAATGTTTCTTGTTCTCAGGACACTGGTTCCAGAGATTGCACAAATTCCTCAAGACACTGGTTCAAGAGGATGTTAAGGTTCGACGGACCAAATGTATGTAAATGATTTAGACGTGTTGGCTATATTGATAACAACTGGCTTTATTCGATAAAATTCTCTTAATTTATATTCTTAAAATTATATGTCATCAAATATTAAGTATTTCCAATTAGCAAAAAAGTGGTGCGATACAATGTACGTAAAGAAAACTCAGACTTAAGCAAAATGTGCAATACAATTATTGATATGTTAATGAAATTTGGACTTAATACCTTATAGGGCAAAGTAGGGCAAAAACAGATTTTATGATATTATTATGACTTATGATTAGAAGTGCTGCGCACAACGATAAAGGATCCAAAATGTGTGGACAAAATAAAGGCGTTTAGAAAAGGATTTTGAATAAAAATTACACTGCAATTTATTCGCCGTGTGGAGCTCATTCGTTTAATCGAGTTGGATGTAATGCTGGAAATTTTAATTCAGATGTCATCACTTATTTCGGTAATGTTGAAACTTTGTTTGCCTTTTTCTCATCCAGCCCTACTCACTGGGAAGTACTCAAGCGAGAGGTTCCATTATCACTTCATTCTCAAGAACAAGATGGAGTGATAGACTCCAAGCTGATCGCCCGATTACTAAACATTATCCAGGGATTTTGGCAGGCCTTGGTACACTTCTTCAAGACATGACGATAAATTTGACACCGTCAGCAAAAACCTTGTTCAGGGTTTGAAAAACTGCTTCAGGTCATCCAAAGGTCTCCCGATGACAACAATTTAGTATAAGATTTTGTCTTGTATCGATCAGAAAGATGTGGTCATACTGGCTAAAGGAACATCTCTGAACAAAGAATACCAACTTATCAAAGATTTGACAGAAGAAATGTGACAGTTACGAGATTCATGGGAAATAGTTCTGCAAGAAACAAAGCTCGTCGCCGAAGGTGCAGCTGGGCCATTCGGTTTTGAAAACCAAAGACAAACAGCCAACGAAAGCGGATCGAATAAAGACAAATTTAGTACTAACTTTAGAACTACGGTTTACTATTCTGTGTTGGATTTCATAATTGTTGACTTACAGATGAGGTTGAGATTCACCATTATCAAAGATATTTGTGAATTATTCTCTTCAATTTTAATGTTCACCAAAATCCAAGATACACTTCAGGAAAAGAATCGATAAATATAAAAAGGATTTGTCTATGTCAACTTGTTCAAGAAACTTTGCACTTGAAAAATACTCATTCGACAATTTTTGAAGGCGAAAAAGATCCATTGCCACTGCTCAACGATATATATAGTATGTTAAAAAACTGGAATCCATTTTTATTAATCTTTGTATGGCAATTCGTACCTTCTGCACGATTCCTGTGATGGTTTCATCAGCTGAAAAAGATCATTCAGCAGATTATCGAATTCATTGAAGACATGGCCAAGGAGCACAACGGCACAGCAAAGGATGAGTTATCTTGCAGTTTTAGCGATCGAAAACGAGTTAGGATCAAAAGTTGATTTTTCGGACGTCTTCAACAAATTTACGGAGAAAAAGGCTCGAAAAATAAATCTTCTCTCTCATGTGAATATGTAATTATATTAATATGTTCTTTATTTGCTCAATTGGCTTATATATATGTATACTTTCTTCAATAAAACTAAATAATTAATGGAAAAAAAAAACAATTCATTTGAGATTTTTTTTTTCAATCTGAACTGAAAATTTTTTTATTCCCTCGATAAAATAAAAAGGGGCCCGGGTCGAATTTCAGCCAGCGCTCCCGCGACAGAATTCAGGGGCATGAAGACTTTGGTGAAAAAATAATTCAACAACAAATTGCCGTCAGTTGTCACACTGTTTGTCTTGATTAACACCTAATTTTTCTCAGACTAGCTGCAATTGTTAATCATAATTCCACATCTATTCAGTATCTATTCTAGCAGTAGATTGAATGTATAACGTGTAAGTGATTTTATTGTTGCTTACGGTGTAATTTTTAGGACAGCATAGGTTCTCTACTGATTCAGTCCCCATTGCATCAATTCGCCTAACAATACATATTTCCCATTCAAACCCTGCGAATTTTTTTTTTCTTATCCCGTTGCAATTAGATCTGAACGCGCACTTTATCTTCACACAACAGTTAATGCATCTTAAGGTCACCAACCCGTTCACGGAAGCAGTAAAAAAGAAAGTCTAAGGTTGTGGTAGATACTGGAAACGAGCGGTTAGACCATCATCGAATACCCATCGGAGTTCTTCACTTACGGCGTGTGCATGAGGAAAGTTTATAGAAATAATAATCCACAAAAAAAGAGGCTTTTTGCAAATCTAACTACAATCTTTTTTTTATAATTTGATTCACCCAAGACTATCGCATTCATCTGAATTTAACATGTTAATGAACATCTGATTGATACCGTGTATCTTTGTATCTTTTTAAATGATTCAAGCTCGTTCAAGTGTTTTTGTTCAGCCTATTAGGTAAAAGTTTGTTCGGTCATTATCTAAATGTATGCGTGCCCAAGTGTGGATGAGCTATATGAAGAGGCGCGGCGGTACTACGGCACTGGACGATAGTGATGATGGCAGTGAAGATCATCACGATTACGACGATGATGGCGATGTTGTGGCTTACGATCGAAATAAAAATACACATGCGGATGGCGCTGCCGATGGTGCTTGAACCTAGACAAATGGATTTTACACTGTTGGAATCAATTTGTATGAATGAAAATTTTTGGATGCGCTGTTAACAACGAGCCGAAAATACAACAAAAAATAAAACTTTCACTTTTGTTAAGAGCATTTATCATCATTATGCATTTGATAAAGTGTGCGGCTCTGAAGAATTCTTTACAGACGATTAGAAATGGTGGAATCGATGCTTTTTCCTATGGTTATTTAATGAAAAGGAAAAGGAATGTGTGCTTGGAAATGAAAGGGAAATGAAGACGGTTTGGTATTGGACCGGGAAAATCGAAAGGGACTGTTCTCGAAGTTTTATTTTATGTACATATTTTTCAATTGCCATCACTTATGATATTTGTGTTGAATGGTGTCTGAAAAAATTGTAATTTTTTTTTTCAAACATTTTCAAATTAATGTAGAATTTATTACCAAAAAACTGTCACGATCTAGAAAATGAGATGATGCTAACTCATCTCGAGGCCGTGGTTCAAATTGGACTGTTGCGCCAGTTATTTATTTTTTATTTATTACCAAATTTGATTTAAGAGATTTTTTATCATTAGATTAGGTAGTAATCAGAGCACCGGGACGAGCAGATGACCTATTTTGTTATCGCCCTGATTCTGTTAGCAGTCCTAAGCGTGCGTCGATCAATTTTGATCAAGCTTATTCATTTGTCCAGGAGATTCGCTGAGACTGAATTGATGTTTTCAGCCTCCGGAATGGCGCCGCGCCGGGCCAAGGCGGCTTATTCGCATTAAATGTGAGTCCACGTTTCGTCATCTTCTCCATAGAAACAACAGCTAGTGTCCAATATGAGTAAACCTGGGACAAACAGCTTAGCTTGCCTCAACCCTGGGGGGATATTCCAATAGTTGGGGGTTTCGCAGCGAACCTAGTTTCTGATAAGTTTCTGTATAGCGCCGATTGGAGTTCCGCAAAAGGGCTCTTGTCCACGAAAAGAGGTAGCCGATGCTGGTGTAGCCAGTTAATAAAAAATAAAAGCAAGGCAAGATACCAAGCTGGTAGGCACTGCAACCATGAGATCTATTGTGCCATAGCTTTAACTAATCCAAAGGACCTTCAACCATCCTGATGAAGACCAGTAGGTTCTTTGTAGCAGCACTCTTAATATTCGATGCTATGCTCCCGATGGAGTCTCCAAGAAACATGAACCTGGAGCGAACAACCACAAGGCATTCCCAGAGAAGGTGACCTCAATGTCTTCCATGCAAAGCCCGCACTCCGTCTCAGTGGACAGACCCGTTTTGTTTAAGGGATATCTAACTCATTGGTGACGCGTGAGGTAACCAATGATTAATCTCAAGACCGCTCTGCCCGAGCGGCTAACTTTTGTGAGACCGTAGGGGTTGATAAGATCCTTGGACTTCCGCAGTCCTTGAAGATTATTCTAATGCCGCAGCTTTTCACCAGGGCACTAATGGTCATTCACTCACTAGTGTCCTGGCTGTGGCCCACCTCTGACTGAAGGAGGGATCGGGTCCGAAAAAATTTTATGATGAGCCCTGTCTAGTAAGCTCATCAGAAGCTGAAGCGTGAATAACCGATAACTTCGCACTCTACGTAGAGTAAACCGATTGGAATTTGTGAGACCTTGATGTGTATCCAAACACTCTTTCACTAATTTCGATGAGAACTTGTGTGAAAAGCTGCCTGACTGACAGAGCAGATATCGATTTTAGCGTCAGTCAGCTTCTTGTGCACAATTTCTCTGGCGTATTCCTCAATGGCAGGGACCTCTTCTTGGATAACGTATGACCAAATGCCCATGGTGATTGATGTCTTGGTATCCGGCCTAAAGACCCCAGCACCAGCTCCTTGTCACCTGCTTGACCTTACCTTTACCACATGATCCACCCAGGGTGAGGACAAAGATTGCCATTATACTATTCCGAGCGACTAGTGGTGGAGGCCAACATTTCATACCGAAGCAGAGTTCCGTAGACTTGTAATCTGATCTCGATTAGATCGGCATGCTAAGAATTCGCTCCAGAATACTCACCTGGGCCCGATTGTACACATGAGCATCATAAGTTAGGTTCACTCGAAGAGCGCTTAGAGCCGCAGATTCCTGAATAAAAATGTTCAGTTTTGAGTGTCCAACAATCACATCGATGGCCGATGTCGGACATTTACGTATAGATCCTGCCCTACCAAGACATGCAAGACGTTGTAGTTTGCCACACAACTGTATGCTGCGACCCTGCTACGTTTTGAGGCAATATACTAGCGCAGATGGTCGTGCCAGCATAAAATATGACCACTCAGTCATTTGAGATGTGAGACCCCAAGTTTTCCAAAGAGAGACCTTTGAGCCCGCATTATCCGAATAGCCTTACTAACCACAGTCTCGACGTATTTGCTCCAGTCCATGGTTATGCCTAGACACTCGACTTCGGTGGAGAGCTTGAGTACCGTCCTGCCTACCCTGCCACAGTAGGCCCTTTGAATCTGATGGGAATCCTGCGGAAACTCCGATGAAACCGACCCCTCCAGCCACGACCGACCACCAAGGATTATCGCACCCAAATTTTGAATTTAGGGCGATAATTTATCATGAAAATTTATACATTTTGGGGTCTTGTGTCATGATGAAATTACTCCCCAAATGTGGGGCGATATATCATATGTCATAAGACCCTAATTCCATACAAAAATTTTGGGGCGATTTGACACTTTTTTAGGGTGATAATTTATTGGGACGATAGTTCATAGCGCCTCCGTCATAGTGCTAAAGCAGTCACCACTTCTGCGCAAGAATGTGGTCTGTACATTCGGCAGAAAACCAGCAACAAAGTGAGAACGTGCGTTGTCGCCAAAAGAGAAATAAATATAAACTGATAGATGAAAAGAAGCCGATTTATTGACCAGATGATGTGAAGTTATTTTTTATTTAATAAATGCCTGCGAGTTCAAATTAAGTGACCTGTTTTTGGAAATTAATTCATTACTATAATTACCATGTATAAATGTGAATGTCCCCTTTTGGAAAAGTCCATTTTATACCCAAGTAAACCCAATTTATGAAAGTCTCTCACGAAATTCAAGTAAATACAGCGAACATGTTAACCAAGCAAGAACCAACAAGTGCCACCGGCGGCATCGTCGGCTCATGACAGATTTGTATCTGTTTCACTGCCGTACAAATTAAGCATGTAATCGTTATTTGTCTTGGGTCTCACTATACAAACATACACTTGAGTCAACTGAAGTAGGTAAACAGAAATATCTTCACACGCTTCTTCGGGCTATAATTTTCAAAGACTTTATTTTTTTAGCGTGTAATGAGTGACATGCATCGTGTATGATGCATCTGATACTTTCCACTCGTGTATCGTGTGGCATTAATATAATGCGAGCAATATGACAATTTCGTGGTGAATATTATTAGTCCAGACTTAAGTGATTTAAAATAAAAAAAAATATTTTAATCTTAAATTATCAGAGTATCAAAAAAAGAAGATTATGCACAAAACATCGAGCGGAAAGTTTTCAAAAAGGATAAAATGAATTAAAAGACACTTTTTATCAGAGCTAGGCATGTGGGGTGTCATGTCAAAAGGAAACGTCGAGCACATCCTATTTCTGGTAATTTTCACTAATTGCAGTGGCCTTAAAAGTCACACGAAAACCTAGCTCTCACCCACAAATAACCCATCGAAAATTTAGAGTTAAAAGATGTTTTCGTATTTCTATCAAAACTTTGGATAATTTGACTGGATCATGTTGAAAATAATTTTATACTAAAGATTGTTATGATAAGATTTTTATGATTTTTGCATGAGAAAAATTGTTGGAAATATATTTGCATAGTTCACTTCCAAGACGGTAGCCGAATAGTCTGAAGGAGAAAACTTGCTAACGGGTGATTTGGTTAAAGAAGAGAGCAGAATTCGATGTCAGGCGTGTGAAATACAAGCAAAACATGTGTATTGTCGTTTGTTAGAAATTAAAAAAAAACTGTCAGTCACTCTAGCATCCTCTAGGAAACGAAAGACATTGTAATTCCCACGACTTCAATAATTGTATTGAGGATACCAAGTTCGCTCCTTCTGAGTAACCTAATTTATTAAGTTGGAATATATTTTTACTTTCATTCAAGTTTCATCGTCTATGCAAATTCAGTTTTTTTTTGTTTCTCTTTTCAATTAACATCTTCAAAATTAATTAATTTCATGGAAATAAAAAAAACCGCCCAGGGACCATTCAAGTCCCACGCCAAATGAAAAGTGAAAAACGCAAAATTTCACTTGAAATACACAGACCGTGTCTCTCATATTTTTCATAGTTCTGACATATTTGTCTACTAATCTACAATCATAATTTCCGGTGCATAAACCGAATTATCACTGTAAAAGTCATCTTATTCTTCCGTTTTTCTTCAGCTTTTTACCCAACATTGAAAAAGACCGATACAACCAGACACATCTAATAAATTAAAAACTTCAACCATCCATGTCAACATGATCACGAAAACGTCCTCCTTCACCTCACCGGGTCAAAAGAAAATGAAAAGAGAAACAACAACAAAACAAAAATAAAAGATATTTGAAAGATTCAACACAGCACGCAATGTCTGTCTATACTTCTTCTTCGGTCGACTCAATTGACAAAATATGTTAATACGGACTTAATGTGGCATTAGGTGCGAATTGAAGCTAACCGAACAAAAAGCACATTACAAAATGGACTGGGTTGATGTTTTTTAGTCATTTTTATTAGCGGCTGTGCGGGTAACGAAAGAAATTGTTGTGACTTCTTTCTAGCAGAATGAATTATGATGGTCAGATGATGAGTGCAATAAATTTGTGATTTGTTTGTAGTTTTTGTCCTCCTAACTTTAATTTGTGCGATAAAAAAGAGATTACGCGATCATGGAATTATATAAATTCAAGACATTATCTGGGTATTGAGTCTCTGCAGTTAATAATGTAATGATCAGTGATTTTGAAAATGGCTAAAAGTAATCATCAGATAGAATAGATGATTGGTTTAGCCGGAAAAATAATAAGCGTGTAAAGTGAGCCAGGAAATGTTTATTTTTATGACTGCAAATTATATATTTAGTGATAGTAAGTAAGTAAGTATAGGAGCAACAACAGATTTTTTTTTGCTTCTGCATGAGAGTATATAGGAGTTTTTCAAACAATGATCATCGAAAGCCCAAACATGAAAAGAAAAACGAAAGACTTAAGCGAGAAACTTGATACGTATCGAGGGTTTTCGGGAAAGTTTTCAGTTTCCGTGAACCAATTATATTAATTTTTTGTATTTTTAGCCGAGTCCTTAGATAGACGAAATTGAAGTCTTTTCAAAATTCTGCTTCTCTTTTCAGGCATGCTTTTCCTAATGGCTACTTTGCACGGGGTCCTTGAGAAAATCAAAAATTAAAATTTCCGTGACTTCGTGATGATTTTATATACAGTCGTACTCCAGTATAACGAAAGATATAATGCCCAGGGTCGATGGGTATATCGAAAAGTTCGTTAAATCGGTAAGACACAATTGTTTTTAATATGGTCGTAGAAATAAATAATAATAGTTATAAATAATTCCTTTTGTAATAGACAATAATAATAGAACTGAAAAACAAAATAGGCAAAAGAATGGTCTCTTTATGAGGAAGTTTCACATTTCACGAAGTGTTGGGTTTCTTTGAAAGCCTGTACAAATACACTATACATACCAAATTATTAACGAGAGACCCAAGACTATGCGATTAAAATTTAAAACGAAACGACAATTATCAACTCACGAAAAAAACATAAATCCGGAATTCTTTAATTGTTTTCGTTTGTGAATTGACCTTTTTCAGACAACACTGCACCTTCAGTCTCTAAAATATACTTGTTGTCATATGATCTGCCTGCAGGCTTTGTTTACGTTAAAAGTGTACTCTTGGCGTATTTTATCACTTCTAGGAGAAAACTGAACCCAAGAATTCCCTCATTAGTGATGCTTCCTTTATTAGTATCTTATTCGTGGACACAAATTTGGGGCAGATGTGATTTTGCTGAATGTTCGATAACAGACCTCATTTAATCATTTTTAGATTAGATTTGCTATGCAACAGTTGCAAGAATTACGTTTCATATGCTGTTCATTTCATTTTCTTATATGAATCATCATTCATCATAAAATGTTCAGATGGCTTAAAATTGTCGTTTCAAATAATTAGCACACAATTCTTTCAAATTTCCTTTTCCGCCTTACAAAAATTTTAACATGACCCCTTTTCCGATTGTCTTTCAACAATTTATATGCAATCATTATAAATAGCTTTAATAACATTTAAGTAAGCTTTATATTTTACAATATCATGCATTAAACAACCCACTTCCTCGAAATACTTGAAATATGTACGCATATACCATTCCAACTATCGGTGTGTTAAGTCTTCTGAAGATCCGAATGACTTCAAAAAAGTTGGTTGAACGCTTCCTTGCTAAATATATCATTTGGCTGGTTAAAAGGACTCAAAATGCCTGCAACAGTAGTCTACTGCATTTGCCTCCTCTCCCCCTGTCATATGATACCCATCATCCCATGATGTCACTTCTTTTCCAAGAATGATTTTTCAGTCTTCATCATCATCATCGTGGCGCGACTGCCCGACGTCGGGCCTTGGCCGCCTGGAATTATATTATATTAGTCTAAGTTCCAATTCTCAGATTTTTAGCTCAACCTAAAACATTTGTGACACGAAGAGGGTTAAATGAATGCAATGAACTTAGAAGACCGTGAAAAGACGCAAATTATTAGTTCGTAAATTCTCACCAATTTGAAAAGGCGATTGTAACAAGAGTTTTCTACCAAACAACATCAAAACTGCCGGAATGCAATTTTAGTAAAAACAGTGTAAATTATAACAATCCAAAGCTGTTTTCGCATAAGTGGGAACTCTATTCATCCAGGGCAATGTTAATAAATTGAATATCTGCATATCTACTTGCAGAAGAAGGAACGGCCACCAAATTAACAATGAATTGTTGTAAAACTTAGCCGATTTTTGTTTGCCTGCTTCATAACATTTTTGTTTTCAAACTCTGAATATTATTCAGAAAAACTAGTGGTGATAGGAATATTTATAAGCCTACACCAATTTCTTATAATCTTTCACAATACTATTGTAAACCCATATTTTTACCAAAACTTTCTAACTATTGATTAATTAGTTCTTCCAGTTTTATCTGTGCGATACCTTCACAAATATAGATACGAATCCATGACTACCAAATTTGTATTTCTGCAGTTAAATTATTTCATAAATTAGCATACACTTAATACGGCGCAGATTCCAAAACAAACATAAATTTGGTCCATGAACTTGAAATTCCCAAAACTATTCCAATGCCAAAAGGTTTGGTTTTTATTTTTGCATTTTTTGCAAATATGCAAATATATTCAGAAAATGTTGTTAAAAATAATACCCCGAAGAAAACTGTGTCAGATAATTTTGATTATTTGAAAAGCACCTCATGTTATATAATAATTTCTTCCGGTCTTGGGCAATGCAAAAAGACTGAACGCGAATTGTTGGTTACAACTCGCTTTTTTTGGTTATTTGATAAAGCGGTAAAATATGAATGATATAGTATTAATGGCATAGTGTTTTTTGATAGTCTTATTTAATATACTCGTATTGTTTACTTTAACAGAACTTTTGAATAGAGACGCTAGGTGCTTATATAGAATTTATGTACTTCCCTTGTAGTGGATCTAAGTGGCGCATCCGCATTGACAGTCAGAGTGTAGGTTCTGTCAACGGGAGAGCCCAGACGTGCTGCTATACACCAGTAATCAGGAACTCAGAGTAGGGTGATTCAGTGAAGGCTAGTCAGAACGTTCAGTTCTTTACGCCACGGTTTTAATATTTTTGATGACACTGTCGTCGTACCAATATGGTGGCCCGGCTATCCCTGAAAATTGCGATAACCTCTGTGGCGACCGTGGTGCGCGTCAACATTCGGCATGACTCCCTAACTGCCAGAACTTTCCCCTGAAATACACTAGTAAAATCAGGCAAGCGGAACAACTTGGGAGACTGCGAGGTTTTCAGAGAAAAATCCCGCACCGACTCTACAAGGCATTTTGGAGCTATCGATGAATATCCTCAGGTTATATCTCGACATCATATCTTCGTCACACCATTCCGCTCTAGTTGGATAGCCAGTAGCGAAGTGTTTCATGAAGTCTGTTTCGGCGGCGAAATAGTCCGTTGCTAGCATACCAAACCATCTAGTGGGGACAGGATGTTACTATGCCCATATGATCTCGCCATGCAGTTTGCAGACTCGCTTAGTCTGATTACGCTTCAGGGCGGTGGTGATCCTTCTTTGTTGGTCAAGGAAGAGTAACTGTAAGATAGCATTAAGTGCGTCACCTGGACAAGCCCTCAGGGAACTTGTGACTTACAAGGATGCAGTCCTTTGAACCTTGCTCAGCAGCTCAATATTATATTGTATTTCCTACACATCACAAACCACCAGACCATAAATGTGCTGACAACTCGTAAAAACCACTCCACGTCAAGAAACTCGGAGCAAAAGCCTTGGATTGAACGGATCAACAACGACGACTTATGGATTATTTTTTCAGATCCTAGAATGTACGCTCCCTGAACAAACCGGGGGCCGAGAAGGCCTTCTTTCAACAGGTCGAAAATTACAAACTGAGCATTACTGCAGCTCAGAAAACAAATTGGCTTGGCAATGAAATCAATGAATAGAAATCGCACACAATTTTCAGAAGTGGGAAACCATCGGGATGATACACAAGGAGTTTGGAGTTGCATTTATAGTGAATAATCACCTCAAGCCGCGCATTATTGACTTCAAACCCATAAATGAACGGCTGTGTGCGATTCACATTAAGACTCGATTCTTCGAAGTGGCACCGGGACACCACTGGAGGTCACAGCCTCCATGAAAAATGTAGAGATAACGGCCAGCGACTTATCGACTTCGCCTGCAGTAGGAGTTTAGTCGTAAGCCCTACGTGTTTCCTGCATCGGCGCATTCACAAGCAGACCTGGAAATCTCCAGACGCACACACGATCAACCAAATTGGTTACGTCCTCATTTAATGCCATACATCAATTACTCCAGCGAATATAGGAGGACGAGGATATCCTAAACGCTTGGTGCAGAAGCATTATCTGTCCGATTCACAAAAAGGGAGGTAAACTGTGGTGTGAAAATTACAGAGGCATATCACTAGCTTGTGCGTCCTATAAAATATTGACGGATATTCTGGAAAATAAAATAAAACCGTACGCAGAACGAATCATTGGCGAATATCAAGGCGGCGTCAGACCTGGT
This sequence comes from Chloromyia formosa, assembly GCA_964017055.1. Classification (NCBI taxonomy): domain Eukaryota; kingdom Metazoa; phylum Arthropoda; class Insecta; order Diptera; family Stratiomyidae; genus Chloromyia; species Chloromyia formosa. The sequence goes on along the minus strand of OZ024813.1, from coordinate 27,535,822 downwards.
CGCAACTCAACCGATTAACGCTTTACGGTCGAACTGATACTCCTGAAGTGCTGGGAATACAACGTAAACGTATACCAAATCTTTGTCAACTTCAAGCAGGCATACGACAGTATCGATCGTGGTGTAATATACAACATCATGCTGCAATTTGGTATACCGGCAAAATTAATGCGACTGACAAAGATGACGATGGCCAACTCCGTCTCCCAGGTCAGGATCCATTATAGACTTACTGATCTAATTGAAACCCGCATTGGTCTGAAGCAAGGCGACGGACTGGCGCCGACGCTCTTCAACCTAGCAGCGAGACGCTACTTATCAAGTCGACACAATTAGCAGCGTGCATCATGTCCCTAAAATTGGCCAACGCAGCAGAACTTCTGCATACTCTCGACACCGCTACAAAGAAGTTGGACTACGTATCAACGAGGGTAAAACTAAAATAATGATGCTATCGACGACAAGAACGCCAGCACAATAGAGCATCAATGTGGAGGACCTCAACATTGAGTTCGTTAACGACTTCGTATACCTGGGTTGCAACTCTTCAAGGGACGCCAACGAAACAGACGGAATCAAATGACGGACACAGCTAGCTTTTGTCTCGGTTCTCTCCATAATGAAATCGAAGCGTGTGAACAGAAACACGAAGTTTTGCGAGTACAAAACCATCATAAAACCAGTGCTACGCTATGGCTGCGAAGCATGGACCATAACTCAAGCCACCGGAAACATGCTAGACTCATTCGAACGCAACTTTCTGCGGCGAATTTTCAGGGTTGTTTGCGATCGAGATGGACGGCGCTCCCGGTAAAACCTTGAATTGTGTGAATTCTGATCTACAACGACTTCAATGGGCAGGGCATGTACAACGAATGGACGATGATCGCTTGTCAAAACGGACAACGAGTTGATGGAGCGGGACTGCGAGGGCGACCGAGGGCTTGATATATGTGGACGGCACGCAACTACCGGGCTTCCAAGATTGGAGGACTCGGTCACGTGACCGAGATAATTGGAGGACAACGATCCAGGTGGTCAAGGCCCGACTTAGGGCTGTCGCGCCACAATGATGACTTGTCATGATATCCATTTCTAAATTTTTGCTTCTAGGCGATAAATTGCAAATAAATATAAAGTTACGATTGTATCGCTCTCATAGCTTGTACTCTAGGTGGCGTAACGATTAGAACTTTTGGCTTGAAACATGGGTACCAGGTTCGAATTCTCCTAATATCAGTCGTAAGAAAAGCAAAATATGAATTATAGGCGCAAAAAAGTATCTGAGACATCTGTTTTTTATCTTAGATACTTACCTAAATTAAAGAACCTCTCTTTCGCTTATATATTTATATGAATTAAGGTATCATTGTAATGGCTAGTCTTTGGTATTGCCGTTAACCATTTGACTGCCGTGATAAACAAAGCGATATCACAAACGATAAATTTATCTTCCAAGAGGAAACAAAACACATATTCTTACCGCGGAACATAGAAATAGTTTGTTGGGTACTATTATAGTCACATAGACTAAAAAATGTCCAGAGAGGTTCTGCAAAAGTTTTTGGCCATGTGCCACGCCAATCCTGGCGATGTGTCTGGGTACAGCTACCGTCTGGTTTCTTGATGAACGGCGGGCAGCTGTGACTCGTTTTCGATTTCGTATTCAACTCTTTTCGTGTATGTTTATTTTCTATGATAAATTTTTCAATTTCAGATATATTTATATGAAAGCATTCCGAAGACGAGCTTTACCTTCAGTCCACTTATTTTCAGATATTGCTTCAGTTGACAAGCAAGTGAATGGTAACTGGCGTGACTTCTTCTAAAATGAAATCTGAGCATGTTGTGTTTATGTTTTATTCCAGCTTGATGCTTCGTGTATCCAGAACAAACACAAGCCAGGCTTTCCGTCATTCAAAATATATTTTCATTTAATAAATAAAACCACCTTTCATTCGGCTCCATTACGACTATTCAATCCATCCCAAGCATTAGTATACGTATCCTTTTAAACATGAGTTGTTTTCGCAGGTAAACTCTCTCACTCGAGCAGAAATATAAAATTCGTACAATTAGGCACACTGCCCATATCATTTCAATTTTCCAGTCATTCATAATGCAAAGGAATCCGTTCAATGTGAATTTTCCACATGTTACGAGTCGAAGAAAGTTTCAAAGCTCGCCATGGCCACTACTCTCGTAAGCCCGGAATGCATCATTAAAACCGCATTAACGTGTAATTGTACAATTATTCATACAATTACACTCGTATGCCTATGATAGCACATTTGCTTGTAGCTTTGGTCACTCTTGCTCTTGAAACTATTCAAGAAAAGAAAACAACATCTACATTTCGACCATGATGCATGATCTTCCCGACGACTCTGCAAGATTTAAAAAAAAATCACATTTCTATTTTCTGAAAACACACTTCACGCGGAGCAGATATATTGCAAATTGCAGTGGCAAGATGTGAATCTTTCATGGTCTCACATAATGTAGATTTCTATGTAAAATACTCATTACATTAGTATCTGTTCATGTATAGCAGAAAATATAAGACACGGCAAAAACATTGTAAGCTACACATCACCCCAATGACCATTACGAGTTGTGCCTTTCAACCGAAAATCTTTACATAATCAATTTCTCTCCAAAATAACTACAGTCCAAGTACTGCGTAGCGTGGAGTTTTCTCCAGAGTCAGCGATTGGTGATGATGGGAAAATCTTGCCCAGGTGAGTTACGCATATGGCATGGAGGCTGCCATTCGTACGACGATTATCATGTTAAGATGCTGCTAGATAACGAAAATAAATTTTGGAAATTTTCTTAAACACCTATACCGGCCCACATTATTATCTATGGTCACCTGTGGGAGACCTCTTGGGGAACGACAATAACGACATCAACCGGCTTTCGGAAGTTATGTTTTCTTTTTTTTTTCTTGATTATTTTTAATGGCATTTTTACTTTAAAATGCGTGACCAACTGAATAAAATTGCCCTCTAAAGAGGTGGATGGTTTTCGGAAATACGAAAATCTTACTATGATGCAATAATTAGTGAAAATGTATTCACCGAGAACAATGTCAACATTATTTGGTCGTGTTGAATAAGGAGTGAACGACTTCTTTGAAAATATTACCAATGAATAGCTTATTTCAAAAATTTAGGAATACAAAACACACAAATGTAGTTTACCAGCCAGCAATTATTTTTGTTTATACAAGCATCAATAGGAGGGCATAACTCATAAGGAATAGGGCATATCACTTACAGCTTTACAGCTTGATCCTGTTGCTGTTATAGACCCTTTTAAATTGCGGGATGTGAGTATTAGTCCGAAGCCTGCCCCAAGCCATGGTTGTGAAAGGAGGAATGAATGATAGATGTAGTAGCCTGACAGGCTGAGTTACATCTAAGCGCCTCAGGTTATTAGGGCGGCATGAAATACGTAATCAGACCTTTATCATAGTTGTGTCGTGTGAACTCCGGCACGTCATGGACCACCTGAAGCAGCTATCACTGAGGGCACCCCTGAATATGGTTTAGCGATGGGTCGAAAACCCATCCTTGTAAAAACTACTCCATGTAAAATAACCTGGAAAAAAAGCCACGGATTGGACGGATCAACCACGACGACCACGCAAACGTTAAATGGATTATTCTTCCGAATTTTTGTATGATGGCTCTCTGAATAGACCAACAGGTCCGGAAATACAGAGGGAGATCAACGACAAGAAATCGCATACAATTTTCAAAAGCGGTATACCATCTGGATCCAATGAGTTTTTAGTTGCGTTCATCTTGAATAATTACCTCAAAAAATACGTTTTTGATTTTAATCCCATCAATAAAAGGTTATGTGCGATTCGCATTAAGACTTGACTTTTCAACCTCTGGCTCATCAACATGCACGCCCCCACTGAAGTGAGGGAAGAAATAGTAAAAGACAAGTTTAACGCCTGGAGATATTATTCGACTCACTTCCAACAAACGACGTCAAAATACTGTTGGGTGATTTCAGTGCGAAAGTTGGAAACGAGAGTTGGCATCCGGGAACTACTGGAGGACACAGCCTTTACGAGAAATACAATGAAAACGGTCAACGACTAATCGACTTAACATGCAGTAGGAACCTTCTCGTAAGCTCAACATACTTTTCGCACCGAAGCATTCATAAAGAAATTTGGAAATCTCCGGATACACGCACCGTCAACCAGATGGGTCAATCCTCAAGACATCAAATGACCGAAAGTCTTATGACATTATACCAAAATCTACGTGAGACTTGCATACTTTAGGCGGCCGGTAGGTCAGTGCAAAGAGGCACCAATCTCATGTCTGACTACGGTCGTTACGGGTCCGAGTCCACGGCGTTCGTGGCCAGTGATGTTTTTGTTGTCTTTCCCTTGCCGTGTTGGACTTAATAATTAGCCTCCCCTTATTGCAGTCCTGTGACTGATTTTTGCATTATCAAATTATCCAACAGTACTTTTTATGCTAAAGTAAGAAACTCTCTTACTTTAGCACCCAATTCTTTTCTAAGATAGATTTCGTTCCTCACCTCTGGGCCCGGGTATTTCTCGTGATCCAATTCCAAACAATGTTTAATAGTTAGCTTCATTGGGTGATTCTAAGCATCAGTGAAAACTTCTAACTACAATAAATTTGTATTTTATGCAAATACATGTATTTCGGGAGAGTATGGTAACAAATGTGCTGAAGTAGGGAGTAAATCTCTCCCGAAATATATGTATCAACATGAAAAATGAAAGAAGAGTTGATGGGACTCTGGGCGTTATTGACATATACGATAAAAAGGACTCAGCGAACAAACGGAACCAAAAACCGGAGTCCGAAGCGTATATACCCTAGACTTGTACAGACCTAGTGGTGATACCAAAAGTACCAATTGGTAACGACCATATGCATTAAACGTGAGTTTCCTATACGGCCAGTTTATAGGGGAGGTTGGCAATCATTCAGTAGGATCTTGACTATTATCAAATCAATTAACTAACCCATTCTACAAATATTTGTCGAATATTTCAAGTCGCTAGCTTCATTCTATCGAAAGTTATTGCTTATTTGAAGTCTCACTTGTAGAGGAGGTAGGGGTTCCTTGGGTCGGATCTTGCTCATTATTGCCACCAACAAATAAGATCATGCTTTAAACATTTAAACAAAATTTCAAGCCTCTAGCTTCACTCTATCGGAAGTTATCGCTTATTTGAAGTTTCACTTGTTGGGGAGGTAGGGGTTCCTTGGGTCGAATCTTGCTCATCATTGCTACCAACAAATAAAATCATGCTACAAACATTTATACAAAATTTCAAGTCTCTAACTTCACTCCATTGAAAGTTATCGCTTATGTGAAGTTGCATTTGTTGGGGAGGTAGGGGTTCCTTAGGTTTCATCTAGCCCATCTTAAATACCAACTAACCCGATCTCACTTCAAACATTTGACCAAAACTTCAAGTCGCTGGCTAGATTCTGTCAAAAGTTATCGCTTATTGAAGTTGCATTTGTAGGGGAGGTAGGGGTTGCTTGGGTCGGATCTTACCCATTTTCAATACCAACCAAGTAGATCCCACTAACAACATTTTGTCAAATTTTCAACTCGCTAGTGTAATATTATCGAAAGTTATCGTAATTAAAAGAATATTTAATTTTTTGAAATTTGTAGGGGAGGTAGGCATTCCCTTGATCTGATAACGCCCAACTTACTAGAACTTAAGCATCTTCTTACTCCAGGGTTACATGCCAAAAATCAGGTGTCTACGTCAATTGGTTCAAGAGTTATGGACAAAAAACCCGAAAAGTAGGGTAGTACGGGGCTCTTTGTAAGAAAATTACCGTTAGTTTTCAGCTGATCGATTTTATTTTTTTAGGGAAGTAGAAGATTATCCTCACGAGCAATCTGCCAAAGCTAGAGCTTTTTACGTTTATTTAATCGGGAGTTATAGATACATTTAATTATTTTACATATATAGGGGAGGTAGGCGTTCTCTTGGGCTGATCATGCCCATTTTCAAAACCAACCAAGTACATTATACTTCCAACATTTAACCAAAATTTCAAGTCTCTAGCTTCATTCTATCGAAAGTTTTCGTGCGAACGGACAGACAGACAGACAGACGGACAGACGGACAGACGGACAGACGGACAGACGGACAGACGGACAGACGGACAGACAGACAGACAGACAGACATGGCTAAATCGAATCAGGAGGTGATCCTGATCATTTATATATATACATTGCTATACCTCCGGAGCCTCCTTTAAAGTGTTACATATTTTCGTCGTGACAAAAACAATATACCCTCTACTAAAAGTCTAGGGTATAAAAAAAGCCTGGAGTTCTCTCAGCCACATGATGGAAACATCCCAACGACCATTTTGAAAACGCTTTCATTCAGCCAATTCACAGAAAATTGGTGTCATCCGCTACAACTAAACTGTACAGTTAAGCGGAGACGAATTAAATTTCTATTTTTTAAACTGAAAGGTTCAACTGATTGATGCTTGTGTGGGAGTTCAACTGTACAGTTCTCAGTTCAATTGGTGTCAGGATCAATTGCGATTGGTTTTTTGAGTTCTTTTTTAACAATATAATATTACGGATCTGTAAAATCAAATGGTTGTATATAATCTAATGGTCCTTCACTTAATTCCTGTAATGAGTTGATGTCCGAAGTTTGACTTTGACTTTGTAAAAATTTCTTGCACCACTGTGTACGCTTTTACAATTTTTAATTTTTTTGTAAAATTTCAAAAAGTAAACCGAGATCCGCGAAATCGTCCTGCTCTTTCGAGTCCATTGTAAAAACTGAAGCAAATAATTATCCGTGTGTGTGCTTCTACAGTATACCGTTTCAACTGACAGTTTCAACAGTTCAGATAAAACTGTCAGTTGAAACTGTTCGTGTGTGGCCGGCCTAATGCACACCATGTGGTGTGGGGCAGTTCCAACACGAATGGAATAGCAAATGTGGTTTTAGCTGCTTGCTGGGATTTTAACCACGAATTCAACCTTGCCTTTTTATCTGCTGAAAGAGAATGGGACATGGACATCCACTAGCTAAGAGGCCATCGAGGTCTTGCTAAACTCGTATTTTCCAGGCAGCTCTTCTGTTAAATCTCTCTCTCTACTTCCACAGCCAACGTGGCACTATGTGATTTCGCGTCAATTTTCTCGAACGAAAAGACTGGATGGGCTATAACCGGTTGTGAATCTTTTAAATCTACCGCCACTGATGATATCATTCCGGTGGACCTACAACACATGCTGGGTGTAGTGTAGCCCTGAATTGCCTGTCTAGAATTAGTATATATTTCTCGAATATGGCTGGAAGTTAAAGTGGTATTTATCCCGAAAGCGGCCAGAAGTTCTCACGTACGACCGAAGGACCTTCATAATCAGCTTATCACCAACTTTGCTGAAGGTTTTTGAGCCTTTGATCTGCAGACACTTACGGTGCACTATACTAGCGCATTTCCTATCCGCCTCCCAGCATGCCTACGTTGCAAGTTAGTACATCTGATGCTTATACGAGTATCTCGGATGGTCTCCACTATTCTCGGCACATCATTCGTACGCAGGCACGTAAGCAGGTGTATCCCTCAAGGTGGTGTTGTCTCCCCCTTCGCTGGACTTCTCTGGAATCTGGCGATCAATAGGCTACTTCTAAGTCTGGAAGTGTTGGGATGCAAAGTTATCGCTTATGTGGACGATATTGATGTCGGCATCCAAGGAAATTTCCCGGTGTCCTGTGCGATATAATGCAGAATGTCCTTTATGTCCCGATGAGCTGGGCTGGCAAGGTTGGTGCCGGAGTAAATCCGCGAAAAATTAAGCTTGTTCTCTTTACTAGGAGATACAGCATATCCTCAATTATACCACCAATTATGGAGGGAATAAGGCCTGTACTGACCGATAAAGCTAAATTCCGTGGTGTCATCCTGCATAAAAGGTTTTGCTAGAAGGCGAACATTCTGGAGCCATTGCCAAGAAATGGGGCTTACAGCCTAAAGTGGTTTACTGACTTTATGTATCGGCTTTAAATCCAATATTGATGCATGGGTTTTTTGTCTGGTGGACGGCACTCAGCATCTTGTCGTATTGAACTCTGTTGGAGAAGGTCAAAGTTTGGCATGTGTTGTCATGACAGGAGCTCAAAAGGACAACACCGACCGCTGCCTAAGGCACATTGATAAATTTGCTCCCCTTGGACACTTCCGCAGAGCAGATGGCGAAGAACACGGCTGTTAGCCTCCGGGAAACCCGTCAGTGGCCTGCACCAATCGTTGGCCACTCGGCTGTATTGGGAAACACTGACATTCCCGAAACGACGGACTACCATTCTCTGAAGTACTTGTTCGACAAGGGCTTAACAAGCTTCATTCCATCGAGGAATGATTGGTCAGAGAACGTCAAAATGGTATCTGATGCTATCAGCTTTTTCACTGACGGCACTAAGACTGAGGAAAGGGTTGGTGCTAGGGTATACTCGGAGAAGTCGGATATTGGTCTGTCGTTCTGCTCTCCGGAATACAGTATCGTCTTTCAGGCAGAGGTTACAACAATTTGCGGATCGCTAATCTGGCTTAAGAAGAGTGTTATGTCTACTAGGGATATTATAATCTACAGGAATAGTCAACCGGCCATTAAATCGCTTACTTCTGGCCTGGTTACGCCAAAGACGGTAGTGGACTCTCGCAACTTTCTCATGCTGATGGGAGGTTTTTTCAACAATTCTCTGTGTGTGTGGATACCGGGTCACAGTGGTTTGCTTGGAACTGTAAATCTGATGAATGTGCTCCGGCGATTATGACCAAGGAAATCACGAAGTGCTTGCATAACGTATTTTAGATATTCATCCAGAAGCTTGTAAATTGGTTTTCCAAGCTATGGCGTACGATAAGGCCGACGCGAGATGGAGTAGCCGCTCTACATGTACATATTTCCGGATAGCAACCGATCCCATGGGCAACTGATTCTGAGTAGAAAACATTTAAGGAGCATGCTATAGGAGACTTCGGCTCTCAAACATGATTGCTATAGGAGCTGTGGTGATAAGGAGGAGGAGGAAAGTTGCTCTAACCCTCTATGCTCTTGCCTTGCATTGGCAGAACGTAGAACGAAAATCTTTGGATCCTACTTTTTTGTCGGTTTGGGTAATCTAAAGAACATTAGCGTCAGTCGGCTTCATCGTTTCGTTGACAGCTCAGGTTAGTTTGACGATTGAAAAGGGCTCAGATATGCTGAATCTAGTCGGTATCACAACTGAACCTGAGGTGGTCTATGGGCGCCTTGATCTTCATTGGCAGCCCGTCTAACCTAAGCTACTGTTAAAAGCTTTTAACACTTGTTATTGTCCCAAACATTTTATACAAAAATAGAACATTGATTAGGAATAACATCTAATTGTTCCACATTAATTCCAAGGAAGGATTTGGGTATTCATGATTGAATTCTAATGTAGTTATACCAAAATCTCCACGAGACCTGCATATCCATATTGCGCTATTAAATCAATTTACAATTTGAGAATCAACTCACAATTTGTTAATCAAATAGAAATCTTCGGGTCCTAACAACACCTCTAAGTGAAAACACTAATTCTCGTCATGCTTCCACTTTTTTCTTTGTTTTTTTTTTTGCTATTTGAAGGCCAGTTGAAGCCTACTTTTGTTGATTTCGACATCTATGCAAATTCCTCGTTAATTCCAAACTTCATATGCAAAGACCGCTTCCATCAGCAAATATGCATTGCAAATTGTGACTTTTATTTCGTGTCAACTAGTTCATAACATTCTTCTGGTCACCTCCATATCGACGACCACATTCTGCCTGTATAACATCTTTTTGGCATGTTGTTACCACTCTTGTCGACCACCTCTCGGGTATACAAGGTAGAATTCAAATTTAATAAAATTCTCACTACGAAATTTCAACTTCACTGTTAATTTGACGGGCCCAAGATGGGCTCATCAGCTACACCAGGCTTCTTGAAAGCACCTAACGCACAGGAGCAGTTGCATTCATATGCAGTTTGAATCATCTCCAAAGCCCTGGTGCTTGCCGCGATCCGACAAAGTACGTTCCGTACCACACGACGGACGATGCATGGTAAAAGGTTACCACGTCAAACCGGGACAGAATCTCAAGGCATTCGTTTTTACCATTCTTTTACTGTGCACTATACTATTATATATGCCTGGGTAAGGTGGCTGTGGTTGCTTTCTCATGATGTCTTGAACTTGTAGCATGCCGAGTGGTTTTTCTTGATGTCTTCAAGTAGTTGTTTAGGCCGTTCTCAAGTGAACCGCAAGAGCGGGTCTTGGAAATGTGTTAGATTCGAAATTGAAAATGAGGTGCACCTGACCTCGGCAATGGAGAAGAGGAAACCAACTGCAAAAATGCAACGTTCCGATAGCTATAGCGCTGAGATGCTGCTGTGTCGTGATACGAATTTACGAGTATATAGTAGCAAAATAATGAAAGAATCTGAAGAAAAGTTGCCCGGGAATTTCACAGAGTGCCTATACCTTGCACTCGAACGGAACGTTTCACTCTGACATATGCGAGCATTGAAATCGAAATCGTGACCCCTGACTACTTTCGAGGTGGAAGATGCTTGGTGTGATGTGCCAATATCTTTGATTCGCATCGCGGGTACCATCTTCCACGTCAAGTGCCTCATCGTCTTACATTGTACCTAGAGCGAGCAGACGAGAAAATCGAAAACAGCTTGCCAGCAAGCTAGCGGCGGCGGGGCTTAATTACTCTTGGGCCTATTGGGAATTCTCGATCTTTGGACGTAGTGCTTCTTCTTCTTCGTGTTTTTTTTTTTTCTTTGCTTGCGTCTTCTTCAGTTTGCGCGCAACTCCTTCTAGTTAACCGAAATACAGAAAAAAAAGATACACAAATTTCATTGGCTACCAGCTGGATCGTGGCGGCATTTCTTGTGTGTGCGCAAGCCTCGTGCTAACGCTTACGACTGAGCTTAGCGTCCACTGCCCATAACTGCCGAACGGCATACATCTGGGATGATACGCTCGTCATGTAGATTGCTGGTAGGTTCGTTATTTTCGTTATTGTTATTCCCGTTGATAGGCGAGATTTTCTGGCGCACTATATAAAAGATTCATGGCTAATATCGTTGACCGTCAGTTATACTCAAGTCTTTCGCAAGGCCATACTACCGCGACAAAACTATACGTACACACTACCGCCTAACGGTTGCAACAACTGCAGATTGTGCTAAAGACGCGAACTTTAGATAATACAAATTATTTTAAATAATGGCATCGTTACGGATTTTTACTGGACTATTAGTGGTGTTATGTGCAGGTCATTTGGCCGCGTCCGAGGATAGTGCGAGTGCTAGTGCCGGAGCCCGCTCTATGATCCGTGTTTACGACGAGTGTACAAAGGCTAATGATGGATTCGTGCCGTGCTTGAAGAAGAAGTCCATCACCTTTTTGGACAAGATCGCTAGTGTGAATTCTATTAGTATCGGTGATGGTATGCGAGTGATCCGGGCGGACGATGCTCCTGTAGGACGCTCGTTGACCGAGAACGAATTGGAAGCGTCCTTGCCCCGTGGAATCGACGATCGTGATGCCACCCTTACCACAATGTTGGTGGAACGTGTATCGAACTTCTTCAGTGGCCGTTCTTTGCAAGTGGACTTCCCACGCGTGTCGTCCGAGGAATTGGGACGCGGATTGGAAGAAGGTAAGATCTGAGTCTTTATAACCAAAATAATGACAAGCGGAACGAAGGACTAAAATGAATGGTATTCTTACTCTTAACCCAATCTGTTTAGGTCGCGGTAAAATGAAGAAGATGATGGGCATGATGATGATGGGTATTGCCATGAAAATGGTCGGTATGATTCCAGTAGCAATTGCAGCCTTGTACCTGTTGGCCGGCAAAGCTTTGATCGTGTCCAAAATCGCGCTCCTACTTGCCGGTATTATTGGCCTTAAGAAGCTGTTGGCAGGACGTGGAGGCAGTAGCTCAGGCGGATCTGTGTCCTCGTACTCGGCCGGTGGTTCGGGCGGTTGGTCATCAGGCGGTGGACATGGTGGTGGCGGCGGCGGCTGGGACAGACGTTCCTTGGATACGGCGCATGATCTTGCCTACAAGGGATACGTTAAGCACTAAGTCAGATGAACTGTTTTCCATTTCATATTTTTTTTTTTAGTTTTCATGTTTCATAGCTTTATGTTGCAAGATAGACAGACATCCAAATAGTTCGCATCGTGTCGACGATGTGAACTTTTAGGTACAATATCTCTTTTTTACGGAGATTATCCATGTATTCATTGTGTGTGCACGCACGCATGACTAAGTATTATAATTTTATTTATTTATTGAAATCACAATGAATATTGATATTTGTTGGCCGAACACATAATATTTATTTTTGTAGTTAATACGATCATGTTTCCGTTTTATTTATATTCAAGTATAAATAGTTTTGAATATTTATTGTGTTCTATTTATTCATTTTTGTAATAAATAATTCAAGCCTGGCGCTCATTGACTTTTTAGTAAACAAAAACAAAAATAAAATAAAATGAAAATGCTGTTTTATTATGCCCGTGACCTTGTCTTTTTTCAGGCTGCTTTTGTTTGTGTTACTTGAGCTTAGACTTCATTCACCTTATAGATCATCCCTTTAAAGAACATTCGACCTTGGATGTAACCACTAGCTCTGAAAGTTTTTTTTTTAATCGGCAGGAGCATTTTTTTATTTAAGGTTAAATGCTTAGGCGTTACGGTATCGTATCTTTTGTCTTTCATTGCATGTTGAATTTAAATTTTAGACAATCACCGAAATAAGAAATCATCAAAAATCGAGCACCTGGCAGAGGTGCTGAAAAATGACCTTAACTATTGGTCAAACCTAATGAAATCTGAACTTGAACTTTACCTCATAATTTCGATCAATTTACATTTTCACAACCTGTTCATTTCATTTCACAGTGTTTTTTTTCCAACGCAACACCGACATAATATCTATATAAAATTACAACGCAACCTGGGCAGAATAACATTTTTTTTCCCATTCTTCTTTATTATGAAAAGATTAAATATTATAACACAGCGTCTGGCTTGTTTTTTTTCTTTTTTGTTCAATACGTTCTTGAATCTTTTCAAATTCTCCTTCAAATCTTCCATCCTATCACAAATCATTAAAAAAAAATATTAACTGCTTCAGATTTACCAGAAAATTCTCCAAAAAATAACTGCTCAATAGTGCAACAAAAAAAAAAAGAAAATTTAACGGAGTCGATCTTTAATTTGATCAGTGAAATTTCAATATCTGTACAGGGGAAAAAAACGATCTTGGTATCCATTGCACATCTATTGTATTGGGCTTCTAAGATATTTCATTGATACAAGTATCCATCCATCTCGTTAAGTTGATCGATGTGAGGTGAGAATTCTCATTCATCCCGTAAATTAGGACATGACCTAATAGACATGTAACTTTCAACGTTACTTTTGGAAAATTAAAATCTTTGTGTTGTAACATTTATAAAAAAAATTAAATAAATAAATGAAAAGAGTGGAAGCAATGAAGAAGATCGGATTAGCCGCATTTCTTTCGTTCGAGTTATTTTCAGTAAGTGCTATTATGTATTTTGTTACTTTTCGGAGTATTCTAAGAATTCTTGCGTAGTTAAGAAAACTGGATTTTTTTATGCGCTGGGAATGAATTGCAAGTGGCCTAATTTCAGAATGAACTGTTACAGTGAAGTCACACATCAATCCGATGTTATCTGTAGCTGTTTTAATCGAGAAGTGTAATTTTAGTTGAAAAGATACATGCCAAATATGTTATGAGGAAACTATCAATTCGCTTAATAAGAATGTCTGGATGAAGGTTATTCCGAAGATTGTTTCAGCCGCGGGACTAATGTCCCTTCGAAGCTCTTCAACCTGGCACTAGAATATGTCATCCGAAGGATAAGTGTCGACATTAGCGGAAATCTAGTAACCAAGTGTACGCATAGTAGGGGGCAAAAGACCTTTTCCATAGTCCTCCACGTAGACGCCCCCTGGTAATGGCAGTGTATCAAATCGCTGACGGCCAAGTCTTAGCGATAAGACAGTATGGAAAATGCAGATAGCAGTAACCTGAATGGCAAACCAACACCTAAGCGTCTCAGGTTTAGTAGGATGGAATGACTTGCGTAGTTGAACCTGCAACATAGTTGTGTGAACTCCACCATGTTTATTAAACCATCTGAAGCAGCTATCTTCCAAGGCCACCCCTTGGTTAAGCGATGTGCTGAAAACTCGTCCTTGTAAAAACCACTCCCCGTCAAGAAACCTGGAAAAAAAAACCTCGGACTGGACGGATCAACAACGACGACCACGCAAACGACTTAAGAATTATTCTTTCGGATTCTGGAATGTACGCTCCTTGAACAAACCGAGGGCCGAGAAGGCCCTCTCTCAACAGGTCGAAAAGAACAAACTGAGCATTACTGCAGTCCAGGAAACAAATTGACTTGTAAGCGAGATCAATGACATGAAATCGCACACAATTTTTACAAGTAGCAAACCATCGGGCCGCAAACAGTTCGGAGTAGCATTTATAGTGAACAATCACCTCAAACCGCATATTACTGATTTCAAACCCATAAATGAACGGCTGTGTGCGATTCGCATTAAGACTCGATTCTTCAATCTTTGGCTCATGAATGTGCACGCCCCACTGAAGCTAAAGAAGACGCAGTAAAAGACGAGTTCTATGTCCACCTTGAAACTTTCTTCGACTCACTTCCAGCAAACGAGGTCTAATTGCTGCTGGGAGACTTTAACGGGAAAGTCGGAAATGAAAGTTGGCACCGGGGAGGCCACAGTTTCCATGGAGAATGTAACGACAACGGCCAGCGACTTAACGACTTCGCCTGCAATAGGAATCTAATCGTAAGCTCTACGTGTTTACCGCATCGACGCATTTACAAGCAGACCTCCAGACGCACATACCGTCAACCAAATTGACCAAGTCCTCATTTGCAGGAGATGCGCGTCTAGTGTGATGGATTTCCGCTCCTATCGAGGAGCAAACTGCGACTGATATCATTACTGAAGAAGACGTGAAGACGACCTACAGATGTAGAATTGCCTCAGTACACCAATCGAGAATCAGCCCTCCCAAAATATTTGCGGTTGATAAGCTTCTGAACGATGCAACGGCGGTGTCGTATACCACCGCCCTTGAGGAAAGACTATCGCCTATGCTACACAACATCAGCAGCACAGGCGTCCATGGGTTTTGGGAAGAACTCAAGGGTACCATCAAAGATGTCACAGTATGGGAGGACGAGGTGATCCCAGACGATCACTCCATCTCTAAGATCAAGAGCTATAATAGATTTACCGATATACATTATATATATTATTAAAACACATTATTTAAAACACGCACCGGTCTGAAATAGGGCGATGGACTGGCACCGACACTCTTCAGCCTAGCACTCAAATACGCTATTCGGGCTACGAATATGGACAACAGCAAGACGCTACTCATCAAGTCGACACAATTAGCAGAGTACGCTGACGATATCAACATCATGTCCCGAAGATTGGCCGACGCAGAAGAACTTCTGCAAACGCTCGATGCCGCTGCAAAAGAAGTTGGACCACGTATCAACGAGGGTAAAACTAAAATAATGATACAATCGACGACAATGGCGCCAGCATAATCGAGCATCAATTTGGGGGACCTCAACATCGAGTTCGTGAACGACTTCATATACCTGGGCTGCAACTTGTCAAGGGACGCCAACGAAACTGACGAAATCAAGCGACGGATACAGTTAGCTAACAAGATTTTTTCTCAGTTCTTCCCATAATGAAATCGAAGCATATGCACAGAAATACGAAGCTTGGAAGCTTGTACAAAACCATCATATGACCAGTGCTATGCTATGGCTGCAAACCATCAGGGCGGCCAAGGCCCTACGTCGGGCTGTCACGCCACGATGGTGATGATGAATCATCATCGAGCGACGCGTTGAGTACGATTCTCTGCTTCACTTGCTTTTGATCGGTTTCGAGAAAGCTGTCGATAGTGTCAACGTAGACTCTATATGGGCGGTTTTCCGCAGCAGGGAAGCTTATGGCTATTACTAAGGCAACCTATGGCGCGAAATGTCGCGTTCTGCGTAAGCTCAAGGTATCGGGGGACTTTTCAATTCGCGGCGGTGTTCGGCAAGGGTGCTTCGTCTCGCCGATCTTATTCCCCATTGTGATCGGCGATGTGTTGCATGCAGCCTGACTGGACAGAGGAATTCAATTAACTTTAACATCTTGACTACGCTGACGACATATGCCTGTTCTCCCATAAAATCATGAATCTGTCCGAAATGGCGTATTAGATCTTGTGAGGGAGGAAAGTAGGATTGGGCTTAAAATGACCAAGACCCAACTTCTTAGCCCGCCATTGCGAAAAAGAAATCGTTCACCTATTGCCATCAATATTAATAGGCAGCCTGTGGATAAGGCGGACAACTTCGTCTACCCGGGTAGCATTGTTGCCGGAAATGGTGATACAAAGCAGGACATCGCTCGTCATATCAACTAGGCTAAACGTGCATAAGGCATGCTGTTCAAAATCTGCCAGAGCATTTATCTCAACATCAAGACCAAGCTGGACCTGCTTCGCTCCATGGTACTGTCTGTGATTTGGCATGGGAGCAGAGCATGGAAATTAAGAGTTACCAGAAAGCTGCAAGTTTTGGTCGATATACGTATTCGACAAATTCTAAGAATTTTCTGGCCCAAAACAATATCAAATGAAGAGCTAAGTCGGCGTACGAGTCAGATGCCAATTGACGAATTGATGCGTAGGCGAAAATGGCAATGTGGTCAGGGTCACATATTGCGGAAGAATGCTATTTTGCAAGCAATGCATATGTACATGCCTTGAAATGGAACCTCATCTTTAACAAAGGCCGACCAAGAGGGGGTCCTAATATAACATGGCGTCGATATGTGGTAAAAGAGTGTATGGCACTGAGTAAGTCATTTGGGGAGTTGCGCCGTATTGCCTAGAATAGAATAGGATGGCGCGCAAGTGTGGTTGACGCGCAATGCCCCACTAGTTCCGTGTTGAACTCCACCAGTTTATAAAAAAATAAAGACGGCGATTTTGTGTGGATAAAGTGTTTTATTCGGAACTGATTCTTACACAATACAATTTAACTTTAACAGCTCACGGGCTCGATAGAATGACTCTGATTTTATGTGCACGTCTGCTTTAAGTAGAGAATATCTGATGATGCGTTAAAATGAAGTTCGCGCGTGTAAGTATAGTTTCTGCGGATGTAAAGTTTCATTTCATAATTTCTTTAAAAAATAATTGCTGACTGTAGCGGCGCGTGTACTGTTTTGTAAATATTTTGTCCGAAGACTGCAAAATTTTTTGGATATCATGTGCCGACGGGTACAGGCAAAGTAGTAATACTCATTACTGCCAATATTTGTACATATTTTTAATGTTCATAAAAAACAAGCATTTGTTATGCAAACCTCAATCGTTGGGGGTAATCCCTTACATTCAATTCACGAACAACCGTTATTTTTAGTGGCGAAAATTTAATTCGCCATGTAAAATACATCTTACAGTTCCATTGCTGATTTGAATTGCTGCTGAATGACGCCGACGTATCGCTTATCTGACCGTTTCAAAGTTTTCCGAAGTGTGCAGATTGTGGTGATTACCAGGCGTTTTTTTATTACTTATTATAGATTAGATTATTAATCCAACTTAATATCGTGTCACGCGCGTCACGGGAACAGAGTTCTCTCGATAAATATTGAATTTCCGGCGGAATTTACGCTGAATCGCAGTAACCAACTCGCCACTTCTAACGAAATAATCATACGCGAATATGCGTTCCTCTAGTTTCCACAGCTCCATGATGAAAATTGAAAGTCAAATGCTATTAGTCAAGGAAAGGATTCGAACATGCCGCACGCTCCTGCGTTTTCAATGGCTGAGTACTAGCCATTTCAAAAACACTTGTCTTTTGCTCCCCACCTGTAAGTAGTACATGGAAACATTGTTAATAAACATAATTTTTAATAATAATCAAAAAAGATGATGTTCGTAGCGAGCAGATAAAATTATTGCATAATGCATAACAAAAACAACAATTAAAAATCTTTTTCTCAGCTTTACAGTCTAAGAAAAAGCCATATTTCAAGACTTGCCCTGTATTTTCGAGATTCGACTGCGGACGAACAGTAGAAAAACTTAGATAAATGATGAAATCTTCTAAAAGTTAACTGTAATTACATCTAGAGGAGAGGAAGTTATATGTATTTTTTTGCTCTTACTTTATTGAGATACATTCATAATGCATTCACCTTTTTTCATCATCTTCCTTTCCGGAACATAGTACCTTTTTTTTTCTTCTTTGATTTGAATCTGACTCTTAACATAGTTTGACTATTGAAGAAGATACGTTGAATCTCCTTATATGTATGTAAAATGTATAATCATTTCACTGACGCTAACGTTCATATCTTTGCAAGATACTGATGTATCTCAATGCAACAGATTACACGAGAACTACTGTTGGTGGCACATTGCAAATATGTTTCTGTTTCCTTTCGTTGTACGAGTATACCATCGAATGTTTGGCTCGAGTATGGGATGTGAAGTTGGAAAGAAATCTGCTTTTGTTGTAAATCCATATAAGTAATGAGCATTACTGTCAAATACTAGAAATTGCATAGTGAAAACACCGGCTAGTACTTCTATTATTTTCCCGTTCAGTATGAACAAATCGTGTGGGAAACGTTGATTAGGAGGCAAAATACATGTTAGCCGTGACTGTAGTCAGATACTAATCGTATATCGTTGCGAGCCTAAATGAAGAATTGATCCCTCAAAAGAGAAAGTGAATATCCAAAATGCATGATAGAAGCACTTTTGATTTTTTATCGGAAATGATTTGATGAATTGATACAATTGACCCGTTTTGGGTGAAAAAATTAAAAGTTTTGAGTGTTTTCTTGTAATCGGCTGAAAAAAAAGGTTTTGTTAAAAATACGACTTTTGTGTAAATTCAGGAATTAATTTTCCAAATGGTGTAGTATAATTTATTAAAATGAAATATTTTCTTAAAATTGTTTTTAGTATTTTGTTTGTGTTTATTGAATTCAGTGATTTTGAAAAAGTGTGGCGAGGAGAAAATAAATATTCCAAGCAATTGAAAATGATATTGGCATGTTTTTGTTTTTATACCCCAGACTTATAGTATAGGGTATATTGCTTTTGTCACGATGAAAATATGTAACACCTTAACGGAGGCTCCGGAGGTGTAGCAATATATATATATATATATATTATATATAAATGATCAGATTTAGCCATGTTTGTCTGTCTGTCCGTCCGTCTGTCTGCCCTTCGCACGATAACTTTCGATCAAATGCTGGCTATATGGTTGATATTGAAAATGGGCATGATCAAGCCAATAGAACGCCTACTTCCCCTACATATGTATGTAAAATAAATAAATAAATCACTAACTTCCGATTAAATAAACATAAAAATCTCTAGCTTTAGTAGATTGCTCGTGATGGCAATATTATACTCTACTTGAAAAATAAAATCGACCAGTTGAAAACTAACGGCAATTTTCTAACAAAGAGTCCCGTACTACTCTACTTTTCATGTTTTTTGTCTGTAAATCTTGAGCCAATTAACGTTGACACCTGATTTTGGGTGCGTAACCCTTACTTGAGAAGCTACTTGAGTTTTAGTAAGTTGGGCATAATCAGCTCAAAGCTATTTTGGGGTAAGGTAGAGGCTGCATTTTAAGACAAAAATCAACTTTCCAACTGTCGCAGTTTTTGAGATGGAGCCTTTTGAAAAAAAGTTTCGACACTTTAACTGCTCTAGCTTATGAGATATTTAGTTTTTTATGTTTGGCAGTCCAGGGGTGATTTTTTTGAATAATTTATTTTCGGTTTAAATTACAAGCTGAATTTTAATGAAAAATCCAACTCTCCAGCTGTCGCAGTTTTCGAGTTAGAACCATTTGAAAAATGGCAAGTTTCGACAGTCTACGAGATATTTGCGTTCTTATATTTGCCAGTCGAGGGGCGACTTTTCTTGGAAATTTTCACGGTTTTTTTGCAGTTTTTGGTCTAAAATCGATTTAATTTGTGGGGTAAGGTATAATCTGCATTTAAAGGCAAAATTCAACACTTTAGCTGCCGTAGTTTTTGAGTTAGAGCCTTTTGAGAAATCTCAAGTTTCGACCCTCAAGCAGCTCTAGTTTACAATATTTTTGTGTTTTTATGTTTGACAGTCGAGTGGTGTCTTTGCCTTGAAAGTTTGTAATGGATTCACGAAGGGTGGAAGATGGTCACGAAAGCCGGAAACATGAAAAAAATCTAACACCCTATCCACTAACTGCGTGGTAACGCACGCTTGCAGACCAGCCTGGTGGTCAGGAGTTGCGGGGTTTGTGTAAATAACGTCAAAAAAAATCGCTCGTCTGCCCGTAACAAAAGAAGACGAAATCATCTACAAAACAAAAAAAAAAGAAATCGAAGGCAAAGAGAAACTAATAGCGGCGCTGCGCGCAAACTCCCAAAAAAAAATTACAAAGTCCCATGAAGGAACAAGACTGCAGCAGTCAAGCTCTAACAAAGATTGGCCCTACGCGCACCCAAAAATGACTCCTCCGCCATACGGTGCACCATCCACCGCTATCCTTTCACCGGCTTCCGATCCATTTCTCCACACAAACAACACAAAATCGTCGCCGGTTGATAAAATTTGGAGAAATGTTTTGGCGTTGCCATATTAGAATTTTCAAGGCCTTTTTTTCAGTTTTTGGTCCGGAATCGAATTTTTTATTTTTTTGGGTAATGTACTGGCTGCGTTTTAAGGTAAATTTCAACTCTCTAGCTGCCGTAGATTTCGACCTTAAGATATTTGAAAAAGTGCCAGTTTCGACATTCTAACAGATATTTAATTAACATCTGCGTCATCGCAGAGTTGATGGAAACCGTTTCGTTTGATCTTTTTTATCGCCTGCTTAAGTAGTCCGCGTGTAGTCCAGTATTCTTGTGCCAAATTGTCGTAGTCTTGTGTCTCTATTGATCGCTGGTGCAGTCGAAGTTCAGTTAGACACGTACGCCTCAGGCTTGCAATTTCTTCATTCCACCAGTAGTTTCCGTTCCGGCAGTTGGAAGACTTTGTTCTTGGCATAGACGAATTACGTGGTTCTAATACGGATATCACCATTATTAGCTGCGACCGCTTTTATTCTGTATGTTCTTCGATAACTCCCTTCTGATGCAAGGTTTCGATGAACGCTTTCCCCTTGAAATTTTTATTGGATCATATTCGTGCTCTTATCACGTCCCAATGAAAGGCTCTTCAAGGCTTGAGACGAACCAAACTATTTATCTCGGGCTACTCATAACATGGAATTGCTTCGGTTGCCCAATAACATGGTCAGATTAATTTATAGAATTTTAACAGGACACTCGCATTTGAGGAGTCACTTTAAAACCATTCGTATCATATCAGATGCAAGCTGTAGGTTTTTTGAGGCTGACCCTTTGCGAGTGCGAAGGTCTTGTCTAATGACGGCGCGACGCACCGACTGTTTCGACGTAACATTCCCTTTGGTCGAGGACATCTTCTCTATTAAACTTATACATGTCATTTAACTTATCGAGAAGAGTTGGCTGGGTCATATGTTCTCGTCGAGCTTCTCGGTGCAAAGGGCAATTGCTCAATAGACCCAAAGTTGCCGTGCTGGTGGTTTCAACACGAGCCACGGCCCCTTTTTTTGTATACATTCATATCTACCAACATCTCCCTTGGACAACTCACGACGAACAACTTTATTTAATCTATATTTTATGGACTGTTACATAGATTTAAATAGCCTTTTTACAATTTCTTAAAATCGCATAAAACAAATATTCTTTCATGAAATCTAAAAACTTCGTTTGCAACCAACATAGTGACAAAAAATGGCTCTACTCCACTCCAATCGAAATCAAAACTCAGAGAATCGGATAAATCAAAGGTTGACTGGCCCCAAATACTCACAAATCACTCGCAACACAAAATCCTAAACACTATCAAAAATACAATGTCCGCAGTCATTAGCAACAAAACAGAGCAAAACGTTGTATGAATTAAACTGAAAAAATATTCCAAGTACCAGTTGAGAAGAAAACGAAAACGAAAGACTTAAGCCAGTAACACTTGTTTTAATCAAATCTTCTTGCGTTCCTTCGAAATTTCGTGCTCCATTTCGGTTTAACCACTCTATGAATTCAGAAACCATGACGTTGCTGGAAAATATTGAAATTTTATTAATTTCTATAAATATCAATCGTTGCGGATGAGGTTTCACCCTCGAGACAATTAGTGGAACGTACTTCATTCATGAGACTACTGCCAACAAAGTACTCGTACGCACTATAGACAAAAGAAAAATAACAACTAAAAACATTTAAATGGATCTATCTATGCATCTTCAGACAGTTTTGATTCGTTGATTTTATTTTCCAATGATATTTGGCCTAAGACAACATTGTGTCGTCGATTGACCATAATAAGCACCTAAAGGGTATCATTACGCTTAGCGCCAGATATGACATTAAACTGCGGACAGGTTAATAATGAACTTTCTGTTTGCGTGACTTTTACAATATTCCGTGATCTACCAGATGTGCTTCGGTTAGTTTGATCTGAAAATTGTGTTACCATTCGTTGGGGGTTGGAGAATTTTTAAGTGGCGTGAAGTCTATTCAGAATGAACCCTTTTTCATTTCAGAGCTATTCCTTGTATTTAACGAAAGTGTTTCGGATGATCTCACTTATGTCAAAATGTAGCTAATTTCGTTAGTAGCGGATTCACTTCTAGTCATTTTCGTTGATGGATGAGTAGTATTCAATTTTTGACAAAATTCACGAGAAAAGGAAAATTTAGATTTTTTTAACTTTACAGGAACCAAAACAAATATAAGCCAGAAAGATAACCTCTTTTAGAAAAATTATCCCACTACGCATTTGAAAAAAACGAAAAGTTTAGGTTATGTCGGCTGCCATGACTAACACAGCATAGATAGACCATTAGTTGGTCCGTTGTGAAACCTTTTGAGTGTCAAAAGCGATGTATACCTTTGACCATAAAACTTATTTAAACCATCCCGAAGCTAGTAATAAACGATGGACCATTCCAACTTTGGCACCTTCCAGAACCTCCAGCTCCGAGAAGAAGTAGAATTCAAGAATTCATCTCTTCTGATCTAAAATAAGACAGTGCCCAATGATAACACCTACAGTCGCACTAATGTGCTGTCTCTTTAGAGACAGAATATGAGACGAAAGGATAAGCCACAACGACCTGGTTGCATGACATGTGTTACCATTAATCCATCTCATATTTGCGTTGTTCATAGCTACAGACTTTAAAGTCTTTTTACATGCCGAAATGGCCGAGCTAATACTATTGTACTATGTTGCTGCAGTACTTCACCCATAGTTCCCTGTCTAGGAAGCTCATCTGCCTGGAAGTTACCGCAAAAGTCACGGTGGCCTGGAATCCGATGCAGTGAGATGATAAAATAAATGCCCATCATGATTAGGGACGAGCGGCATACTGCTTCCGTCTTGGATATTATCAAGGCAGATTCGAAGGACCTCATCGCAGTCTGGCTGTCTGCGTATATTATAATGCCCCTACCGACTATGAAGTGCCACCCCAAGCAGGATAAAGCCTCTAAAATTGCAACAACTTCCGCCTGGAAGACGCTAGTTAGCAGGTAGAAGGAACGACAGATTTATGCCCAGTATACCAGAGATACCTCCGCTCCTACACCCGCTTTCGTCTTCGATTGTCGCGCTCGGTATCCGTGATCGTTTGGTCACCGCTCTTCGATACTAATCAAGAGCTCGGAGATCAAATCTCGGCACGATCAAAAGCTCCCTGTGAGTACAAATAGAACTCTCACAATGCTCCGAGCTTGCCAGTATATAGACGGCGCGGATAGGAGGTGCATGCTAGCAACTGTATTTTCGAAAAGTAGATATGCTATTGAAACGTCAACAAGGCATAGAAATGCCAGAGATGTTGACGCGCCCATGCCCCTAGGTAGGGGTCAAGGCAATTAGAGAGAAGGAAAATTCACCATCGACCCACTGATTCCAAGTAGGTACCAAGCACGTGAAGTTCCTTTCGGTCATATTTCTAGGAGACAAATAGTCCGTGGCCTCATTAGATTCAGATTATTTAGAAGTGTAGAGTATGGCCAGAGTCTAAAGAGAACCAGTGACCTAATTCTCGAAGTCGGATGGAAGTACTTGTAGCAGTTTGCTCCTCAAAAATAGGCAGGTTGAGTAATATATCCAAGGCATAAGATAGGGTAGTTCTCAGATCCCCGGTAATGAGGACACATGCTAGCCTTTGGACCTTACAAAATAAAGCGTTATAAGTCGCTCCTTTAAGGCCATTCACCAGACAATATTTCCGTACTTCACTATAGGTCGCACAACAGACACATGGAGCCAGTAGACGACTTTAGATTTCAGGCACTAACTTCTGCCTTTAGCTTTCTTCCAGGAGTACAATGCAATTATAGCGTTCCTTACGAAGTCAACGAATAGCCCAAGAAATTTCGTCTTATCAGCAAAAGTCAATCTACTCCTCTCTAGCAAAGGAAGTAATACTATTGGTGGAATTCAGTATTTCCTTTTGTTTATATAATATCGAACCATCGACACCTAACCGTAAATCTGAGAAGTTAACCGAAATCCGCATATCTTACTTCCACCCAAATTCCCGGCCAAATATAAAGCTCAAAAAAATATTGAAATACTCATTCCCCTTCACACTAGCACATAGTTGAGGGTTTCAACCGCAACTTGGCTGCCGGTGAAAATAATGATGTCCCCTTTTTTGATGTAATGTGAAGACCCAACGACAAACTCTTTTATCACATAGACCTCCGGCTGGAAACAGCCACAGCTACAGTAGCTTGGAAGCTGAAAGGAATAATTGAGATTAAGCACCTGTATCACCCACACTTCTATCATTCTAGGAGCCGTCTACGAATATCCTCAGTGAAGTTAGTAGTGTTGGCGTAATTCCTAACTCTCATTGACGACGGGGTGAGACCAATCAGCCGTGCATAACTTTCCAAAATAGTGCGCTGAAGTATGATGTTTTATTTAAAACTGTGGAGCGCCCAGTACTCAAACCGATCCAGCAACTGCCCCTCCGAATAAATACAGCTCAGTTTGCCACCATTTCTGCTCCGAGAATGCCTAGAAAAAGCAGATCAAACATTCTTTATAACACCGTAGATGGCGTCGACTAAAAATCTTCGCTTCGTTTATGATCGCACCGAGATTTGAACTCTGAGCTCTAGATTAGTATCGTAGAGCGGTGACCGAACGACCCCGACCACTGAGCGCGATAAATTCAAATGAATATATTTTAACTGCAATGACCGTCCATAGGCAAGAGAGAGGTGTCATTCCCCGATACTCCACCCTTGTGCAAAAAACTGCTTCATTTCTTTCGGACAATTTCATTCCCATTGAATCTCTCTCTTCTGAGGCAATCGGTTAAAAGTTTATCCAAAACAAAAACCCAACAGCATGTCTCCGGTTAAAAGTTCAACCCAATGCAATTTCAAGATACGTTCCGCAAGTTTTTCGCTTGGTAATTTAAGGGGCGTATGAAAAAGTGGAGGGCGACCAGTAGCGCTGTGTGTTGAGGGCATCAGTCTCAAGAGTGACTACCGGCTTTCAAATCCCGGCCACGACGACGTTCGTGGCTATGGATGTGCAGGAGGTGCATGCTGGCAACTGCATTCACCGAAACCAATTTATGCAGTCGAAACGACAACTGGGCCACATGGAATAGTTGACGTGCAATGCCCCACAAGGGGTTAGGGCAACTGAGAGAGAAGTGGAAATATTTATTGGCAGTTTATCGCTTGCATAAGCTCATGTCTCTGTTAGTTATCGGGCAGTTTAACGAGACATTGAGAGAACGGGCCTATGTATCTTAAGATTTTAAATCTGAAGAAGATACTCTGTTTTTTTTTTATCTTTATAACTAAAATGACCGGAATGTGCCAGGTAATACTAATAATGGTTCTATAGAATAAGAAGAACTACCACAGAATCTATTTCTGTGCTAAGCTGAATACTTGCACAAAGCGGCAACTCTGCCCGCAATTTATATGGTCAATATTTGGTTGAACGGCGATTCGTTTCCCTTTACGGATATAAAGACCAATATTATAATTACGTCTACCGTATCATATCATATTGTCTCTTCATACTTGCATACTCTGAAAAATGTGACTATTTGAAGTCTTTATAAGCAACGGTTTTCGGATTTAACCTTATCAGTACGTTTTAGAAATTTGTACGTAGACATAAAGATAGAAACGTGGACTAGTTATTTTTTTTTTAAATATTCGCTTTCGCCCCCAATCCCCAAATATGTTCAAAGTGAAACGATTTCAGTTATTGTGCATCCTTGTTATCATATTGCCGAGTTGCGGGTGGTGTACCAGAGCTTCGACCTATATCGAATCGTCCGTTTTGTATCCATCCGAATCGAATGATATAGGCAGTGATATTAGAAGACAATGGAGTATTGGAGTTCCTTATTTATTGCTTAAGAAGATGATAACTACAATTATGAAGCAGTCACGATATATACCGAGTAACTCGTTCGGGATGCAGTACAATTCGAATGATGACCTAGTGGAAAAGGAGTCGGGCATAAGCAGTTTTGGTTCGCCGCTTGTGCTGTTCCAGAAAATTCGGGACTTTTTTGTAGCGGCGAAGAATTCAATTCTTGAAGGTATGAAGTGAAATATTTTTGGGTATATAAGAGTATCTTATACCGTGTCCTGTTGATGCTCATTCTTTTGTTTGTCCATTGAAATTCCGATAAATTAAAAAGTCAAGCGACCCAGAGATTGGTTCGGATTACCAGGATATTCAGAGTAATGGGATTTCAAATTATCGAAGCTAAAAAACTCAGTTTAGCGGGATTAAAGAAATTAATTTTATTGCTGTACATACTCGTAAACTTAAAATTCAAGTAAATTCACAATATGTATTGTATTTCGTAGGGGTATATAGGTACATTATTTATGCAAAGTGCATGAATGTCTTCGCTTAGTTTTTGGCCTTTTCTCTCTTTATTTTCGATCGGAAGGATTGATAGGGCCGTAAGTTACGTAACGAGGGTTTCTTTCTTTTCCTGTTGATATTCAAAGTAGACTCGGAAATCACTTCTTTATTTTTTTAAATGTACGTTAAGCTCGATGGGTTGATTCCGAATCGTTTCGCGATGTCAACTTTTTTTTTTCACTGTAATTACCTGCTTCGAGGTTTTTTCCTGGATAGTGAGAGAGCATGGAGGTATGATTTTGTTAAGCATTCATTTTCAAGAATGAGAGTGTATCATAACATAAGAGGGCATATATTTCAAATTACAGCATGCTTGGATATGACATTTCAAATTGTAAGGCACTTTAAATGCATTGGAGGACTTTTTATTTTCAAATTATCGAGAAAATCGAAATGCATAGGCTTTTTTTAAATTACAGGGATTTCCTCAAGAGACTGGAGTTTTTGAGTCACCAGTGTTTTTAAATTATCGGAATTTAAATTAACAAAATTTATTATTCAGAGTTCATCGAATGAATTATTTACAAGAACTTTCTGTAACCCAACAAAAGGTTAAGGGGGAAACCACATTAGGAGGTTGAAAAAATCCAACATTTCTTTATTGCATAAATTGTTAGCCTTACAATCCAAAAATACGCTGCAAAATTTCAAAGCCAAATTTACATTCGTTTAGATTTTATGAACACAGAACCGAGCGCTCATCGGGTATAGTCTACAGGCTCAAGCGCACAGCAGGTAGGGTGGAGCATTACCTCAGCTAGTCGCTTTATGTACTTACGTAGTATTGAAGCAAAACCCACTTTTGCGTCTTTGTTTTCAAATAACGGTGTAGAAGGTACTACTTCACAAGGGATTACTTTGGTTTTGTTCTGTTTTTCAAACGCGTTACAAGAGAGTTTCAAAGGCATCTCACTAGTCTGTGCGTCCTTCAAGATATTGAAAAAAATTCTGGAAAATTTATTAAAGCCGTCCACTGAACGAATCATTGGCGAGTATCAAGGCGGTTTCAGACCTTACCCATCGACACCCCACCAGCTTTTTACGGTCGAGCAGATATTGGAAAAGTGCTGGGAATAAAACCTTGACGTGTACTAAATTTTTGTTGATTTTAAGCAAGCATAAAACAGTATCGATGGTGGGGTACTGTATAACATTATGTTCCAATTTTGTACACTATTAAAAAAAGTACGATTAAAAAGATGACGATGACCAATTGCGTCTCACAAGTCAAGATCCAAAACAAGCTGACTGATCTCTTTGAAGCACACACTGACCGGAAGCAGGGCAATGGGCTGGCCCCGATGCTGTAAAACCTTGGAATTGAATACGCCATTCGGGTTACGAGGGAACTCCTCTTAAAAATTCCTCCTCATGAGCGTAGGAGTTAGTGAGATATGGTGGAATCGCAGAAAACTTAACTCTACGCCTGGTACACTGTAATGTTGTGCTCCGGTAGTGGTGGTGGGTCAGTGGGACTCTTCTTAACCAGAGCCGCATGAAATCGTCGCTTGTCCTAAAATCCGGTCTCCAACAAAATCATGACCTCCAGGTTCCGGACCAAAATGAGAAAAATCACAATCATACATTGTTATGCCCCATCTGAGCCCGTCAAAGTCTTGGCGAAAGACTCGTTCGACGAACAGCTAACCACTGTCCAGAGCTGAGCACCTAAAAGTGACATTGTAATGGTTATGGGGGATTTAAATTTAAAAGTTGGCGCTGATAACAATTGGCTCAAACATGTGATGGGGAGACACGGTATTGATGATCGTAACGACAACGAAGAAGATTCGTAGAGTTCTGCAGCTTCCACAGTCTGAATGCCGGGGGTACTATCTATGAGCATAAGGACCACCACGAAATCACCAATCAATCAAAATCAAACTCGGTTGATCAGCGCAGACTGTGATAATTGGAGAGGCATTTATGTGTTTCCTGCCTTTGCACAGATAATAGCCAAAGTTGTAACGGACGGTTTGGTGGGCATCCGAAAAAGCCCATGGGGATGGAGCCTAAGATTGCATGGTGACTGTGAAGGTCGGGCAGTGCCATCTGGCGAAGAGAAAGGCTCCCCAACGAGCTAAGCAGCGGCTATGCTTGCTGTAGCTCAGTTCGGGAGACGTGGTCGGGGTTTTCGCTGCTCATTGTCCCTGTCATTTACGTATTAACAAAAATTCATATGCCTGGGGAACACAACACAAACAAGGGAGGTAAAAATGGGGAATGAAAAAAAGTAGTCGATAAGCATGGAATGGTTGGTAGACCGATCAGACGCCCACGCGGTCGAATCTTGGTCCGGGTGTAATATGATCCTCGGCCTCTGGCTTTGTACCACCAACAGATCACTACTCATCAGGTGCTGCTTCGATCTGCCATTGGCAGCAGCAATAGCAGACCATAATATGGTTCATTACAGGTGGTTCATTACAAAGTCGTCCTGGAAAGACAAAAGCCTCACTTAGAAACCACAATTGATGAAGAGTAGGCTGGCTTTCGATCGGGATTCTCCTGTGTCGATCACATTAACACCTTGCCAATCACCATCAAACAATGCGCTGAGTATGATTCTCCGCTTCACTTGCTTTTCATTGATTTTGATAGTGTGAACCGGGATTCCATGTAGGCGGGCATGCGCATGAGAGGAAGCCCTGAGAAGCTTGTGACTATTTTTAAGCAACCTATGACGGCTCGTAATATCGCGTTCTGAATAAAAGTAAGGTGTCGGGTTATTTTGAGATTCGCAGTGGAGTTCGGCAGGGTTGCATTCTCTTACCGGTCCTATTCCTCATACTGATCGGCGGTGTGTTGCTTGCAGCCCTATCTGGACTAGACAGAGGAATTCAATGGGCCTTAACATCTTACCTACAACATTTTGACTATGCTGACGCCATATGGCTTGGCTACTCTCCCACAAAATCATGGATCTATCCGCAATGGCCTTAGATCTTTAGAGGGAGGCAAGTAAAGTTGGGCAGAAGATTAATGCCAACAAGACCAAGGTACTCAGGTCGGCATTGCGAAAAGAAATCCGACACTTATCGTCATTAGTTTTAATGTGCAGCCTGTGGAGAAGGTGGACAACTTCATCTACTTGGGTATCATTGTTGCTGAAAATTGTGGTACGAAGCTGGACACCGCTACTCTTGCAGGCTGTCCAAAATCTGGCAAAGCAGAGTTATATCAGCATCAAAACCAAACTGTGCGTGTTTCGCTCCCTGGTTCTGTATGGGATCAGTACATGGAAAGTTACCGTAAGGGTTACCAGAAAGCTGCAAGTTTTCGTCAACTCAAATCTTCGTCGAATTCCAAGAATTTTTCTGGCCCGAGACAATATCAAATGAAGAGCTATATCCGCGTTTGAGTAAGATGCCAATCGAATTGATACGCAGGCGAAAATGACAGTGGATAGGTTATACATTACGGAAGAATGGTAACTGCATTGCTTTACATTCTATGGATTGAAACCCGATCCAACCAAGGCCAAGAGGGCGTCCTAAAATAATATGCCGTTGATCTGTGGCAAAAGAGTGCAAAACGCTGGGTAAGTTGTTGCGCCCTATTGCCCAGGACAGAGTACGACGATGTGCAGGAGTGGTTGATGCGCTATGCCCACTGGGTGTTAAGGCAAAATTGTAAAATAGTATTAATAGAGTAAAGTTTTCTTTTACGCAGGCGGTACGTTCCGCGTCATTGAAGACTCCGCTACAACATATTATAGTACAAATGGAACTCGACATTCTCTTCCAAGAAAAAGTGGAAAAGGATCGTGAGTCACGGCTGTAGGTATGTATTTAAATATTTCTTTACAAGCCGCGTGATGGAGTGAAAATGGCTCGTTGCTAATTTTTACTGTGTAGCTACAATAATAGGAGCACTTTTTTGGCGGTCATTCCCGACCTATAAACTAAATTTTATGGACATTTTTCTAAAACGTGAACTTTTGTCAGCAAATAAGCGATGATGGAGAAGCTCATGTATGGCATTAGTGTGGAGAGTTCTATTCGCAGAAAAAAATTAAATGCATATTCTCCATCCAGAGTGAACTTAATATAGGTTATGATGTTTACAAATGGATATTGAATTCAAGAAGACTAGTTTGCCACTGTGTTTTTATTTTTTGTTGTAAGAAAATCTTCAAACTTTTTGCACTTGACCAAAGCAGAAGATATCAAAAATCTGATCAACGGCTTAAGATATATTTTGGTGATGAGACTGAATTACAAAAATAAAAAAAGGAATTTGTGTGTGTGTTTAAGGGTGATGAAGCTTATTGTTGTCTTCATATCCAACACCAACCAATCAACTAAAAATTGTTTCCTCTCCTGCATTCTAATTAAAATATTCGTAATAATTCAGATTATGATGAAACTTTCTCATATTAAGGTGGCAATAAATTTAGTCTTAGATAATAATATCTTTATTTCCTTTAACTAGTTTTCCAAATGGTAATTCTCCATTTTTACGATGAAAATGCAAATAAAACATAGGTTCTTCTTCGTCTCCTCTGCAATATGATCATCATCTTCATTAACACTAGTCTGTCATAATCAGATGCCATAAAATGCACAAGATTTACTAACATTGAGCTTAACTGCGAAAGTTTCACTCGGCTCTACGAGTATAAACTTTTTAGATCTCTTCTAGCCACAACTATTTTCTATAAATTATATGCTAATAGCACAAAGGTGAATCACTGATTTTCCATAAAGATACGTACAGAACGAGATTGAAAAGTGCTTCGGCACGCGATAGCAATAAATATTCGTAGTGAAGACTTCAACCTCTGCAGCTTTTGTATTTTTATTTTGAATCTTCTTCGTAATTCAAGCTCCAGAATTTCTTAGGTAGGTAGGCAAAAATCGATCAATCATCGTGTGCTTTTCAAACGAAAAGTCCGAAAATATGTTTGAAAATACAAGTACACAGTACAAAGAATGTAAAAGTAAAACTTTCGTGGGTACAGACAAAAATGATGATGTTCAGTGGTATCGGTTGTTCATGTGGCAGCATACATATTTAAAGTCATTTAAATGCTAAAGCGATCGGGCTTTTGAGCCCGCCTTAAGGGATTGTGGCAGTTGTGTTTTCTGATATATCTGAATTTCATGCGCTATTAACAATTGAAACTAAAGTGTTTCAATGATAGCAGCCCAAGTCAAGGAGCTATAATTAATTGTTTAGGAGCAAGTACGAGATAGAGACTTCTCACTTGAAAGCATTACAAGACAGTTTTTAAACGTATGCGAGGATATGTATTTTTCAAGATTTTATCCTAAAAAATAATAACTGGTTGTTGAGTACAATATAATGAATGAACGTCAATAAAATGTTCGTTTTGTGTGATTAAATAGAATAGTAAATATACGAAACAATTTTGATGCCTAAAGGAAATTTTTCCGATCGTATCTGTACTAAGGGTTTAAGTTTCTTCTTGAAATTTGATTTGACGTTTGAATGCTAGACTAAACCTAGACACACTCCCAGAAAAGACATGCCCCGTTTCCGTCTTCGCGAATCTAATCAGCTCTATAGCGTTTTTGTTGCTTAACCTGCTCTAGTCTGCTCTGTACAAAAAAACAACCAGACCGAAGCTTCTCTTCCACTACATGGAGGAATCGTCTCTCGGACGTCAGGTCGAAGCGAGGTGCTGGTGTTGGCAGCGAACACCAACTTGTTATCGCAAAAAAGGGCTTGCGAACAGCATGGATCCAATGCCCTCAAAATTCACGAATCTTGCCACGTTTTAACGGACAAAAGTTTAAAGATCCATCTATAAAACATGCATATTCCACCGCCTTACACGAGAGTGCTACTGCACCACCACCTTGAGAGAATCCGTCAATTGATGATAGATGGAAAGTCGCTAAGGAGTCATTTATTTAGTGTGGCGAAACATTTGCGGGCCGATTGAAGCGCAGTAGGAGACCATTCATTAGCGACTATACATGGTGTCTAATCTCAGAACGCAACAGAGTTAAAAAAAAGATTAACTCAGCTGCTAACGGCTCAGCCAAAGACCAACACAGAGCTGAATGCCGTTCACTACTGAAAGGCGTCAAACGAAATTATATCAACCCATTAGCGGAGAAGGCAGAGGAAGCGGCTTACCGCGGTGACAGTGGAACCCTGTTAACCAAAGAACACCAAGTGCGGAGATGGGAGGAAACTTCACTGAGATCCTCAACAACACCTTTATACCTTGGAATGCATCTTCATTAGTAGTAGAAGATATTCCCCAAATAGCCAGAGTTGATACCAGGCCACCATCTAAACTGGAAGCAACTGCGGCTATTAAATAGATGGAAGCGGGTAAAACCCCGGGAATAGATGGAATTCCGGTGAAACTTGCCAATGCTACTGCGGATATTCTCCTCCCTTTTATCCAACTGTCACCATACACTGTCGAACTCCAACTCGAACTCGAGCACGAACCTGGTACAAATGTCCTCTGACACACACATACACTTCACATAGGTGTGAAGAAAACCGGTCCACTTGTACTAGGTTCGTGTTCGAGTTCGAGTTCGACAGTGTATGGTGACACCAAGAGTGTTGAGAAACCAAAACTCTCCCCAAAGAGTGGATAAAAGGCGATTTGAAGGATTGCAATAATTGGCGTGTAATCTGTCTTCTCCCAGCAGTCTCCAAACTGAATCCAAAAATAATCTTGTACCGGATCAAACAAACAAAGCGCACATTGAATGATGAACAGGCTGGATTCGCGAAAGCTTTTCATGTAGCGATCACATCAACACCCTCCGAATCATGATTGAACAATCCGCAGAGTGAAGATCCCCATTACATCTCATGTTAATCGATTTCGAAAAGGCGTTTGACAGCGTTGACCGGAAATACATCTGAAGGGCTTTACGTTGGAGAGGCATACCAGAGAAAATAATTTCCATCATAAAGGGGACCTGCCAGGGGGCTCAATGTCACATCTTACACAAAAATAAGCTTTAAGATCGTTTCAAGGTGCATAGCGGAGTGAGACAAGGCTGCATTTTTCACCTGTACTGTTTTTAGTTGCCAATAATGATGTACTAAGCGGCACGCTTCAAGAACACCAAAACAAAGGTATAAGATGCAAGTTATTCAAATACCTTCAACACCTGGACTATGCTGACGATATTTGTTTTCTATCAAATAACTCGGAGAAAGTAGCTCAAATGTCTGATGTTTTACATTGCAAAAGCCGTAATCCGGGGCTTAAAATCAATGCTGCCAAGACTAAGTACTTGAGCTTGGATCCAGGAAGGCAAAGCGGAATTTGTATTTAGGGGCAGGCGGAAGCGTAGGTACAGCAGATGGTGGAGCGCATGCTGATGTACAGGGTCGCATCAACAAGGCTCGAGCAGCTTTTTGCAGTTTGACTCCTTTCTGGCAAAACAACGACATCTTCAGACGCACCATACTCCTGATCTTCGAAACCAACGTAAAATCAGTGCTTCTATATGGCTGTTCAACTTGGAAGGTGACTAATAATATAACAAATAGATTGAACACTTTTTTAAGCCAGTGCCTACGGCGCATCCTACATATACGTTGGCCGGATTTCATTTCTAACGACGACCTCTTTACTATTATTGGTCAGGAAAGTTCAGAAAGTCAAGTTTATTGATACAATTCAAAAAAATGCTATAACTATGTAACGGTTAAAAACAGATTTCCACTTTGGTGTTAATTTTTCGCAAATGAGCGGTACTATCTACCAAAAAAGTATTTACCATATTAAGCGGGACAACCTGTTATGCTTTTTACTTTTATTTAAGTGGTTCATTTTGACTGTGAGGAGTAGTTTTGAAATTTTGAATTTTATATTATTTTTTGTGAACTAAGAAGATAAAATATACAAACTGAAATAAGAGGCTTGCATATTGAGATAATAAATTTATACAAAAAAAATTTATCTGAGTGATTTTTCGGCCATTTTTTAGGTAATTCTTTCTCTAAAAAAAGGTGGTTTATTTTGACTGTGACTCACTGCACCCTATACTTATAAAGTCTGGAGTATAAAAAACGCAGCTAATATTCGCAGTATGTATATAATATTCTTGATCCGTATGGGAATTTCTAATTTGAATTCGATTGTTGTTGCTTTTTTTTATCTAAAGCAATCATGACTTCAATTACATTTTATTTAAATATCTAATAAAAATTTGTATTTACTGTCTTATTTGGTTATTATTGTACTACTATTTTAAAAATGCATCTTCTCAATTTATCCTTTCAGATTTCAATACATCGCGGAACATCGGTGAATCACGAGGAGTGAAAGGTTTAAAAGTGAAAAAGAAATTCAAAAAGTTCCTACTACCTCTGCTATTAGCCTACAAATTGAAATTCTTGACGCTAGTGCCAGTATTCATAGGAAGCCTCGTGTTACTTGTCGGCTCAACAGGTCTTGCCGGATTTTTCTTCGCATTATTTGCTGCTGTTATGAGCTTGAAAGGCGACTCAAAGCACTGATACTTAATTTAATTATAATAATAAAATATAAATATTTATTGAGAAAACCCATAATTTCAATCAATTCTACTTTTCGAGTGGGTGTAAAAGTTGGTCATATTTCCGGCCTCCACTGTATATGGTTGGGGATAACATAACAATTGCAAAAATGGTTTATCAATAAGTTATCCAACATTAAAAATAACTTTCTCCTAATAAAAATGTTAGAAGATTAGTTTAACAGCTGAAGACAACAAGGTTAAAAAAACCGTTGTCGAAATGCAACTGGAAATGGGCAAAAGGTGTGTCGAAGAAAGGTAACCGAAAGCAAACTGAATTGAAAAAAGAAAAACTGATTTTTAAAAAGAACGGACCCGATCGGCATGCCGGGTAATGATGAACAAATGATCATCATCATCGTGGCGCAACAGCCCGTCGTTGGGATCTGGCCGAGTGGATCGTTGCCCTTCAATTATCTCGGTCACGTGACTGCGTCTTCCAATCTTGGCAGCTGTAATGGACAGGTGTTAAGGAACCCTGGAGTGCCCATGGGGACGGAGTGAAGGTTTGGCCGAATTGATCGTCAAGGTCAGGCGACGCCATCTGGCGAAAACTGTTCAGCGGGTTTGTAACGGGAGATGTGGCCGGGGTTTGCAAAGAAAGAAATGCAAAGAAACTACATAAAGGCAATGGCCATCGACTGGCACACGACTCCTGGTTCAGCTAGATCGAACCCCGACCTCACTACGAACCTTGCCTTTGAGATCTCATGGCCTAACAAATTGGAGACCTCCCTAATCAAGGCAGATATGAGGCTTTCACCTCATGTTGTCACCTCAAAAGGGACAGCTGGGACCCATTATGAAAAAATCGAATTAGGAAAAGTTACAAATTCAGATTTAATCCGGTAGTTAAGATTTATTTACCAAGCCAAAAAATAAACTTTGAGTAATAATAAGAAAATAAAATACCAATAAATCTCCGATTGAAGTAACAAATATAATTTAGATAAATGCAACTATATTTGTACAATAAATAAATATGTATAAGAAGGCAACACTTACATTGAACACCGGACGCGCGTTTCGTTGATGAGGAACAAGCTATATAAATTTATCAGTACTATTAACTGAAAGGCAAACATATAACATAAATATGTAATTAACAAAAAAAAGTTATGGCAAAACGGAAAAACGTTATTTGTCAAATTGAACATTAAGGATCCTACTGAAATTCGAGTGATGCGATGGCCAGCGAATAGTCGGTCGTAGATGTTCAGTAGTTGATTCTAAAATATTTATTTGATATTGTTGCGACTGAAAAGCACACTGCATTTGATGGTCTCACGCAAATTTGGAATTTAGTAGAAAGCACACACATCTCTCAATTGCCCTAACCCCTTGTGAGTGCTCGTACTTATGTTAAACACACTTCTCATAGATATAATGGCTTCACTCTCAAATGTGATTTATCTGCACCCAATTGACGGATCTACGTAAGAAATTAAACAGAGCACTTAATGATTGTTGTTTTAGTTGCGTTAACCCCACCAAGGGCATGGGCGTGTCAACATCTGTAGCATTTAAATGCCTAGTTGACGTTTCGATAGCATATCTACTCCTCGGAGTTCTAACATGAACCTCCTATCCGCGCCGTTTTTATACTGACAAGCTCGGAGCACTGTGAGAGTTCTAATAGTTGCGATTAGGGCGATTGAAAATTGCCTGTGGGGATATTTCTCGTCAATTTAGTTTTATGCATAAAACTTTACGTGGATGTTGGAGCAAAGTCTATCAATTGTCTATTGAATCACAAGGCAAGGTCGATTACATACGGTCAAACTATAAATTTTCAAAGGAAACATGGGTTTCATGAGAATTTACTGTTTGCAAATGTCAACGACCTGCAGTGTGATACAATAATAAAGTTGTCGTTCTTGAAAAATTCCTGATGGAGAATTCGAATTACTATAATGACAAACAGTTTAGGAAAAATGTTTGACAATTGACAATCCGAATAGATCACCAAAAAGATCAATAGCCTAGTTGTTGCTCGGTGTCAACATACACTGAGCTCTCCCAACAAGCTCTCGGTCTTCCTGGCGGTCTCGCTCCGTCAACTCGTCGTCCGTTCATTACTTGTTTAGGCATGCAAATGCCAAGAAGATCAAGAGCTTATTGGGACTACGTTCATTTGTTGTACATGCCCTGCCCACTGGAGACGTTGTATAGTAGTTTGACGATTTTCGAAAGTTTGATTGAAGTGATGAAATGATAATCAGTCTATGAACTGGACTGCGAAACCATAAGGGCGCAGTGACATCCTTTCATCCCCAGCGGGCAATATGCTCCCAACGGAACTGTATCGGATTTCTAGAAACACTCTGGCCTTCTAATAATTCAATTAGAGTGGAATGGCTCGGTGAAGATGTGACATCGAGATAAGTTTCTAAGTCATCCCGTCTGCCAGAACCTATAAGCTTATTTCGGGTGGAGATTCTTTTTACAAGGAAGTATAGGACACCTCCGTAGCTCATATCCTGGAGCATGAGGCATTATTTTGTTTCTGTTGATAAGGCGAATTTTCTGTGACTTATTTTGAATAAAAAATTGTCATGCACACTGAATTTGCAGGAGGTTGTTAATAAGACTACTGTTGCACTACCCACTATACTCTTGCAAGGGGGCTAGAAAACTCGGGCCTGCAACCGAAAACACTACATTGGCTCTGTGTAGCTGCTATACTTACATTTTGGAGTTGTCATCTGGTGGAGCGCTAAGAGGGTAACCGTATTTTGGTGGAAAAGGTGCAA
This sequence comes from Chloromyia formosa, assembly GCA_964017055.1. NCBI lineage: Eukaryota > Metazoa > Arthropoda > Insecta > Diptera > Stratiomyidae > Chloromyia > Chloromyia formosa. The sequence goes on along the minus strand of OZ024813.1, from coordinate 27,497,317 downwards.
AGATTGGCCAGCATTGCTATTTGTGGGGCTCTTAGAACGACTTCGTCCGTATCACTGCACATGCTGCCACTTGATATTTTTGGTAAACGTTTACGGTTACTCGAATTCGTGACTCCTGGCAATGGTTTGCTTCAAGTGTAGGATATGCTGCCATTATGAGGAAGCTTGATGTTTCAGCAACAATTGACTACACCACTCTCGAGTACATGCTTGAGGAGAGTTTCTTCAGCCATCACGCAATATTGGGAAGAGAACGTACTTCCACTGCCCAAATTAATTAGAATCCATACGGAGGGAGTGTTCTCTGTTGTAGTCGACATAAGCATTTTTTAGCCTTCCTGAACACTACAGATTTAGTCATGCTGGGGCTGCGGCCATTACCGAACATCTACTTGGCTTGGTAGGCATGTGGTGGCAGCTAGGGATATAACAATCTTTATCGACAGCCAAGCGGTAATCAGTAGATCGTCGATCCCTCGAGCCAGGTTTGACTACAACAAAGATGATGATGAGTGACTTCTTTAAAATGTTTGTCTGCAAGATTCCTAGTCATAGCGGTTTCGGGAAATGACCTCACTACGCAGAATGCAACTGGTCAGAAATGTAGAAATTCATTGGATCATCCATATACCTATCGCCGCTTGTAAACTAACTCTTACGTCCGAAGCGATTATCAGGACTAACTCATGTTGGCTAAATGGCAACACAGGCCTTTTAACAAAGCCACTATAGCTCATGTTGGTTCCTAAGCGCTCTGCTGAACTGCTGTTGCTATAGGTGGCACTCCACTCCAACGTTTTATTAGTAGCTCTGAATGGTTTTAACTGTCAGTACGGGGTAAGGGAGGGTGTATCCTGGTGGTATCACAACGGACCTGTTGAGGTCCATGTGTGCTGTGGTTGACATGGCAGCCCATCTACCTAACCTATCCTAAATAGGCAACACATCAGAGCTTTGGTTGGAGTCTTCACTTGGTACTTCATACAAAGAGAGCATGCAAGGAGACTCCGCCTCCCCTGCATTGACTTTTGCAGGAGCTGCTATGACGCGGACGAAAAGGAGTGTATTTTCCATCTCCTTTACTTCTGTTTTGCTCTAGCAAGGAGGAGGTAGGAGGTCTTGGATCCCACTTTTCACTGAGCTGGAATAGCTGTCAAATGGTAATGTTGATAAACTTCATCCATTCATTATTAGCTCTGGCTGGTTCAATGAGTAGGATGGCATGGTAAGGAGTCCCCCTGTGGTGTCACAACGGATCCTAATGCGGTCCATTTGCGTTATATCTTATGCAGCCTCCTTTGCATCTAAACTAATAATTGAATCGGTAGAAATGTGTTGATAGAAGCATTATTCAAAAATAGTTTACCATTGAATGTTTGTTTGTCTTTTTTGCTTTATTTTTTTTTAACTAAAAACTATGTGGTCAACATTAGACAGTCTATTGCTATTTAAAGTAAAAATTCTCTGAAGCTTAAAGCAATTACAATACCAATTGAATGTATCGTATATTCCCCTCTAGTGTGACACATTTGAAGTCTGGTGTTCAATACATTGAATCATTAGATCTAAATAAGCATTTCACTCTTCCTCTCTAGCAACACTCCATGGGGTTCCGCGTTCTACTTCACCAAATAATAGCAATATGGCAAATTCATTGAAATATTTGCACAATGTAAATCATCCAGCGATGGTATTCAGGATTTTGACACAACCATTTCCAGCTAATTACAGAAGATTGGTATTTGTTTCAAAAACTGTATGACCACTTTCTAGTCATCAAATTTTTTGTTGTTGCTGCTTCTAAAAAAGTGTAACCATTGACATGCCATATGTGCACATACTATTGTACTATGTATCTAATTTCTGCATTCAAAATACGTGGTCACCGTTATTAAATGTAATATACCTCCCAGTGGTCTACTGGCTCTTACGGACCTTTCTGCAAAGAATGATTGAAAATGAACTTGCTTCCGCTACGTATCTGCTACTTTTCGTCACCACCTCGCCGCCCTGAAAGTACTTGATCGCAGGCTTTTTTGATTTTGTTTTCAACTGTGTACTAACACTGATGACAAAAAGAAAAATAGTAGCAGTGCGACCCAAAGCGGACCATAGAATAATTGATTAATAAGTTTGTCACGGCTTGCCAAAGGTATGTGCCATCCGTCTTGTGGTGCTGAAGATATCACACAGTGAAATAGTGCATACTAATTAATTTGCGCACTATGTCCATCTTTGTTTGATATTTTTTCGAAGACCCAACACCACCCCCAAACCATAAGGCTGGTCGTCATTTGTTTTGGCTCTTGGGCCGGAATTGAAGAAAAACGTAATAAATACTTCAATAAAATTGTAACGAAGACCATTGTGATTTGTGTACTTCATTACAACCGGGTGTATCGGGAGTGGCCTGACAGTTCTACTAGTTAAACAGGAAAAATTCAAATCTTCCTTCCAAAATGCATTTCAAAATCGGATTAATTGTTTTGATCGTGTCCTGTGCTGCCATTGTTCGTGCCGAAGAGACGGAAAAGGATTTCATCAAGGCTATCGATCTTGTGGATAAGGAGAAATCGGTGTATTTGTTCGGTGGATTGAGTGTTGAAAAGGTTGAAAATGGACGTGCTTATCAACCACTTGCTTCAAATGCATTGGAGCGTGTCGAACAATATTTCCAGACTCACGAATTGAATTGGAGCACATCGGTTGCGGAGGAGGAACAAGAAGAAGGACGAAGTGCATCAGGCCAAGGTAAATGATATATACAGTGTGACCATACTCAAGTGATTTCAAAAGACATTTTGTGGAGTATGTATAGTGATTGTGTTCCTGGCTGCTTTCATTTAGTTTTACTCGTTTTATTGAAAATTAGGTACGTCATTATCAAAGTGACGTACCTAAGTTCCAATCAAAATTTTATGCGTATCCCATAATTGAAGAAAAATTAAACCGTACCTGCAATTAGTAGATAATCTAAATTACCATTTGAAACTCGGGCCAGTTCATTTGGAAGATTGCATCTAATCATTATAGGAAAATTAAAATATATTTATCAATACCTGAATTATTATTATTGCTATATTATAAATTATTCGATAACAGCAAAAAGCATCTAATTAGCTTTATATTTTAAAATTTTCCCAAAATTATTTGAAAAGAAATCAACACAAACTTATGCATTTTCCAAAGACATTCTTATTACATAATTTAATTTACTTTACATTTACATTATTTCATTTAAAATGAACAACCATCTAATTCATTTATATTATATCTGTATTTAGCCATTTTTATATTAAATATTTAAATTTTTCAGAGCCACGCACTCGCCGTATCCGGAAAATCCTTTTGCCTCTCTTGCTCGCCTTGAAATTGAAAATGGCTGTTGTCCTTAAATTGGCGTTCATGGTTATCAAGTTCATTTCAATAAAGGCCCTCATCACTGGAACTTTGGCCCTCATCATTGCCGGTAAGCATTTTCTAATTTTCAATTAGTCATTGGAAGTCGCTAAGTTCATAATAATGTTCCATCTATTAGGCGGCGCATTGTTGAAGGATCTCATTGCCAAGAAGAAGGACCGAATCACAACTGCTTACATCACAGCAGCTCCCTACAACGCTGAAATTGTCCAATCCGACTGGAATCGTAACGGACAGGCATCAGCTCAAGAGTTGGCCTATGGCTACCACACCATTCCACAACCCGTATACTAAGTCTATGCTATGAAGGCATAGTGTGTACAAAAAGTAATTTAAATTAAATATTTATTTTGGAGTTTATTTATTTTACAAATGCGTATGAATAAAAGTTGATTTTAAGTAGATTGTCGTGGTTTTTTTAGAAGTATGAATTCATAGATGATTAATCATATACTATATTATACGTTTGAGGCTCAATAAAGTTTCGTAATTGATTATCGTCAATCCTTCTCCCTAGAATTGCTGCTTCGGCAGAAACCGGGTGAGAATTATTTGGCCAAGAGAGGCTAAAAGAGAATTCGCATAAACTCGTTTGTCGCGTCGCACACTTCGCTGAACTCCTCGAGATTTCTGACGGTAAAGGAGTTCGATGATGCTTCGATTGTCGTCTGATGCTGCAGCCAAACGAACCCTCAATACTTTTCTTTCAACAATCCGCTGACATGAAGCGAACTTCCCGGGCTTATTCCGGCAATCCAGGTTTGTGCCAAGGATGGTACTTGCGCTATCAATGCATGCATTTTTTGTGGCGTCCCAGTTTTCGTTTCTTGTTTCGCACGTCCAGGAGGCAACTCTTGAATCTTTTACGAAATGGTCGATCTAATTTTGTGTTCTACACCGATTTACAGTGGACCAACTGATTTTGTGGTGGTCCTTATGCTCAAACATAGTACCACCGATGAAGAGACTGTGAAAGTGGCAGAAATCTGCAAATCTTTCCCCATTTTCTTTACTATCACCGTGTCTCCCCATCACATGTCTGACCCCTTAGTTCTCAGCGCCAACTTTTGCTTTCAAATCACCCATAACCATTTTATTGTCACTTTTAGGTATTCTGCTCTTAACGGGGTTTAGTTGTTCATGGAAGGAGTCTTTCGCCAAGATATTGTTGGGTTCAGTAGGGGCATAACATTATTACTACGAGTAAGATGTTTGTCATTTTGGTCCGGAACCTAGCCGTCATGATTCTGTCAGAGACGGGCTCCCAGGATAAGAGACAGTTTCGTGCGGCTCTGGTTGAAAAGAGCCCTATACCTGCCTCACGACCACTACTGGTAGCTTTACCGGAGTACAGCATTACAGTGCGGGGAGTGTTGCTTGATTACTTGCACATTTTAGTAGACGTTTATGGTGAATATGCTCCAGCTGAGCAAATGTGCAGAAAGTGGTTCGCTCGGTTCGAAAATTAAAATTTTGACTTGGAAGACAAGGAGCGTCCCGGACAGCCGAAAAAGCTTGTAGATGAAGAATTGGTGACAATGCTCGATGAAGACCCATGTCAGATGCTTGCACAGTTGTCAGAATCGCTTGGAGTTGACCCATCGACGGTTGGAAAACGCCTCAAAGCCGTTGGAATGATACAAAACCAAGGAACGTGGGTCCCACGTGAGTTGAAGCCGAGGGACGTCGAACGGCGTTTAGTCAACTGTGAGCAACTGCTTCAACGGCAGGCAAGGAAGGGATTTTTGCATCGAATCGTCACTGGCAACGAAAAATGGGCAAGTTACGACAATCCTAAGCGCAAAAAATCGTGGGGTTTGCCCGATCATGCATCAACATCATCGCCAAAGTAGAATATTCATGGAAAGAAGATCATGCTGTGCATATGGTGCGATCAGCTGGGCGTAATCTATTATGAGCTGCTTCAACCGAGTGAAACCATCACTGGAAACCTCTAAAGACGTCAACTGATGCGTTCAAGCAAAGCATTGAAAGAAAAGCGCCCCCAATTTAAGGATTGACATGACAAGGTGATTTTGCTCCACGACAATGCCCCATGTTGCAAAAGTGGTGTAAACTTATTTAGAAACGCTGAAATGGGAAGTTTTATCCTACCCGCTATATTCACCAGACATCGCTCCATCAAATTTCCACTTGTTCCGGTCCATGGCGAATGCCTTGTCAGACCCGCACTTCGACAACTACAACAGTATCAAGAATTGGATCGATTCACTCATCGAATCCAAAGACAAAGAATTCTTTCGACGTGGTATTCGTGCTTCGCCGGAAAGATAAAAAAAGGTAGTGGAGAACGATGGACAATACTTTGAATAATACCACTGTAATAATATTTTCAGAATAAATCATCAAACTTTGCAAAAAAAAAACGCTACGCATTAATTCCAACCCCTATAGTATACGCTCTTTATAACACTATTAGAAGCACGAGCTTATTATTTGGAAAGTTTTGCTAAAACTGAACTGTTTTTCGAATTTTTCGAAATGAACTCATCCATCAAATCGTTAATATCAAGAATGTCAATTAAATCACGGTATATATTTAAAATTGCAATGTGATTCAATGTTTCTTGGCACATTGTTGTCAATAAATAATTTTTCAAGCGGCGCAATGTCGAAAATGATCTCTCAATTTTCCGAAACATCTCTTTCAGACTCGTAAAAACATAATCAACATTTCCTTGCCGTGAATCGGATCGTTTGTGGACTTCATGGAAATTTAGCTTCTTCCAAGTCAAACTCTTCAACGCCTTTTAAACTTTTCTCTCAAATTGAATCACGCGTTTTTTTTTTTTCAAAGTAAAAAGTGTCAAGTGCGCTAAAATCAGAACATTGCAAGTATTTCTACTCTCTCTAACAACTCAACCATTAAGATCAAGAAGAAAACAAATTTAAATGTCTCCATCTGTCGATGGAAGTCGGTCAATTTTGCTGAAATGATAGGATGCTTTTCGCCAGCCGCCCATTAAAGCAAAAATCGCATAATATCTTCACAGTTAGCTCTTATAGCTTTGAGTGATTTGACTCGAACCACCCATCTGTGAAGTAACAAAAAAAAATTGAAACAGCAAATTTAAATGATTAATAACCAAACAAAATGATGTGAAATGAAATTAATGAATAATCAAAGTGTAAATATTTACCTCGTGGGGCAAAAAGCTAGTAAAGTTCAGCTTTCTTCGGCAATTTTTGCAACTTCGGATCGAATGAGATCAAATTGCGCATTTCGCTTGGGAGAATTCCGAATAAAAATTATAATTTCTTTTACCAATCCAAAGAAATTTTTTGCATCTTATACATTTTTCATTGCATCTTGTGCAACCAAATTTAAATTATGGGCGTTGCAATGTACGAATATAGCTATTGGCTCAATTTCCCGAATTCGTGTCTGTAGTCCTGATTTTTCTGCAGAAACACTGGCTGCGTCGCCGAAGCACTGACTTCTTAATTTACCCTGTGATAATTGACAACGATTAAAGGTGTCCTGAACAATCTTTAGTACAGTCTCGGCTTTTGCAGATGGAGTCTCGTAAAATCCAAGAAAATATTTGTTAACGTCGAGATCCGTAGAAGCTATTCTGAAGCATATAGAAATTTGTTCTTTCCTGGAATTGTCCAAAGTTTCATCAATCATTAGGCTGTAAAACTCCGTAGCTCTAATGACTTCAAAGATCTTGGTTATAGTTTCATTCGCCATTAGTTCCAAGATTTTGTTCTGAATCTCATGATGTAGCAAATTGTGCCCAGTTCTTTTTAGCCAAGTTTTCAATTCAGAAACATACTCAGCTCGGTCTTCGAGAAATTGAATGAAATTTGCATTTTCATCATTGTCTCTGCCTTTTAAAAGCACTTCCTTGTCATGTCAGGAGCCTGAGAGTGCGAAATATAATACGAAAAGCGACTGGATTATCCGTCATTTATTTTCGATTTTCTGATGATAAACTTTGAAGAAAATGTTAACGTTTCAAAATATCTGCAGAACTAGTATGAAAGAGGAGACAGAATGTTTTTTGATTTTATCAGTAGCACATCTCCTGAAAGGAAAACCATTCTCAACCCAGTCAGCAACCGATTTTTTGCTTTGTGGATTATTTGCATTGACTGATTTTTTCTCGACTGCTTCAATTTTTTCTTCTATTAATAACAAACTTCGAAACGACGGCAGTCGTTACTATCTTGTGCTGGAAATATGCGAAGGGAAGAAATAATTTTCGCACTTCTCTACGTTTTCTTAAAGGCGTGTTTAAGTTTTGCCCATGCAAGAAAGTAAGGGTTTCGAGGTACCCATGGTTCACAAAATTGAAATTCATTCATAAAATATTCAATTTACAATGTACTATTTCAGACAGCGAAAATTTGCAAAAAAAAAGATTTCAGATTTTCACTACACCAGCCCTTTTAAACAGACGATAGCTAGATGAGCATTAACCTCACTTATTCGATTGGAGACACAAACTACCAATGTTGCCACTTATCAAAAATATGAATAATGATACCAGCAATAACACTTAATAAAAAAAACCTATGAAAACCCATTATTTTGCCCAACAAATAAAAAAGATTTTAAATTGGAACATACATGTGTTTGTGTTTTGTCCCTAATAATTTGGCAACCTACCATATGTTCTAAATCATTATCAAAAAATTGGACCAATCGTCAATTCTATCTTAGCAAACATAATTTCCCCTTTCCTCTTTTCAATCGTTTCTTATTCTTTATTTGCCCCACACTAAGACCATTTACTTTTAATATCTTTTACGCATTTTCAACAATCTTTTAACACCTAGGCTCAACGTACAAATCCAAAAAGCCCACCTAATACCTCCAAGCACTGCTTTTGTAAATAATCTCAGAAATTAATGGATATTAACCTAGTGATCGTGTAACACACTTCTTGGCGTGCGATCTACGCCTTGGCCATTATTGTTACTGTTCTTGTGGTCAATTAGCAATTAAACTTTTCATTGTTATCTTGCTATTTAATGATGAAGAAGTAAGAAGTACTACCACTGGTGTTTTTCACTTTCATCTTGCTATTCGATCGGTAAACGGCTAGCACCAGTTCATTTTTACATTTTTACGATCTATGTTATCTTCAATCTTGAATGGCTAAAAATAAAGTTAACATAACGATTTCTGATTATTTATGCTCAAGGAACTAATTCTATGAACCGTACTTTTGTTATATTTAAATGCGATACTGTTACTGTTCTTTTGATTTTCTATTGGGAACGACATTGTTTGGTTTTTTATTTGTGAGAATATTTCACTATGCGTTTTATTTAATAAATAAATCATCAGTATGACTGCAAGATAGTTTAAATTCCTGTCGTAGATACTGAGCATTTCTAAGATTTTTTTCTTCCTTTCTGGTTCACTCTCAGTGTCGAGCGAAATTATTGATGCACTAGTCAGTGGATGTCTTCGAGGTATGCTTTTTGTATTGTGCATTCAAGACTGACGCGTAAGTGAGGAAACGGAATCATGGAAAAAACTTTAACCCTTTAATTGGTAATCGAATTATTATTATTTTTAGGTTAGAGAGGTTAGAGAGAGAGAGAGGTTTATTATTGTAGAACAAATATCCAAGTTATTATGTATAGTATTTTGCTTAAAGAAGTATCTTTCTTGATATTTTTGATGACAAAAGTTCGATTGGGTCTTTTTTTTTGACGTGTTAACGTCTTAGGAGACTATGTTCAATAAGATTGGGACGGAAATGTGATGCATTTACCACCGCGAGATCGGCATCTAGATGTCGTGGCGACAGTTTCTGCCAAGGTCCGAACGCCACTATAACAACAAGTACATATAATTTTGTCATCAAAGTAAATTTTAAGTGTAGTTGATAAAAATTAACATTCACGTTGTTACAATAGCGTTCGGACCTCGACTGAAACCGTCAGTCCGGGTGTAGCAATCCGATTCTTTGCGCCGCCAGTCGCAATAAACTATATCCAAAATTCTATCCAATAGATTTTACTAAAAACCAAACTGGGTTGCTGCTGCTTGCCATAGCGAACAGAGCAAGTATTCTATGGATCTATTCTGAGGGTATCAACAGTTTAAATGTGGAGCTTGTCTAGCAAGCGGAGACCACAGAAGTTACTGTTGATTCGCAATATTCCTTCGTATTTTTTTTTTTTTTTTGAAGATTTACTTGGTATGAATATTTATATTGCGAAATGATGTCTGAACTGACGGAAACATTTGGTATCTCACAAAGCTAGAAACAGCTAAATAGGGAAAAAGTATAGTTGTGGGAATAACAGCGCAGCGCAGCAATCGTCAATGGCTGCGTTCCTAAAACGCAAGCGCTGTTAAGCGCTCAGTGCTGCATAGTAATTTGTTCTAGAAATGCTTGTACTGAGCGAAGATCTGAGCTAAACGATTTCACTTTTAGTCAGTATAATTTGTTTGCGCTTTTCTAGCTGAGCACCCATTTGTGACTTGTGGAATCGGCCGCGACTTGGGTCCACCGCGGAAACCAGTGATAACGTTTAGTGCGTTCAGATTATGTGATATTCTCTCCCATGCTGAATGCTCGCACGACGCAATTACCAAACTGAACATTGCATTTGACAAATGAGACATCATGTAGTCTCCAAAATACAAACCACCATTCGGATTTATGTGTCGGACTGTGAGCCAACTCAGCTGTTAAATGAACACCTAATTGAATTAAATAACTCGGAAGAGTGTGTTGCTGACCATATACTTCCGCACTAAATACACCGTCAAAATTTAGTAAATCAGATTATGATGGGATGTAATTCGGTATGCGCAGCATACCCTCAAGGCGCTTCTCCGACATACCGAACGAATATCCTTGGTGTTGTGATTGTAGCGTAGCACGCTGCCCCATGCCGGTGAGCGTACAGCAAAATTGAGGTTTTTACTCTTGATAATAGAAGCCTTGTTCTAGGACCACCGATGTTTGCCATGATCGTTGTCAGAGTGACAGTAGCGTACGCAACTTTCCCACATTCACGTTAAAGATGCGTTCTACAGTTCAGCTTTGTGTCAATCACCACTCTCAAGTGCCTTATGGCTGATTTGGAAGTAATGATAGTATGTACTTCCAACCCTGAGCTTCAGCAAGGACCATTTCCTGCGATTGCTGATCGGAACGGTCTCTGTTTCCTGCACGGCCATCTTAGGGCCCAGTTTTTAGGTCGACTTTTTTCGATTTGCTTCATGTTCAAGAATGGTTTTTCGATACTGGCTGCTGTAACTTGAAGTATAGGCAAGACTGTAAGAAGGTGAAATATCGCACTGAAGTATTCTCCAATACCTTCCAAAGTTCTGGGGATGATTCAATTTCCGATATTCTTGGGCACCACACAATGTATTCACCTCTCATTGCAGACACTGGCATTTCTTGCTCAAAATATGTAACGAAATGGTCAATTTTGTTGGTTACAGCGAAACGTGAAAGGCGGGCAAAATACGAGTTTTCCGATTTTGAGATACTTCGCATAGTGTGATGCGGATCGTAAAATTACTCCATAATTTTCATTAGAATTATCTCGAATTTTATGGATTGAATTCCGGTTCAACCTCCTTCGCATAGTGTGATGCCGATCGAAAAACTTCTTCAAAATATTCATAAGAAATATCTCGAACTTTGCGGAGGGAATTCAAAACTCCCGTTCTGTGATTTATGATCATCGTGGCGCTACAACCCGACGTCGGGCTTTGGCTGAAAGTATCATTGTCCTCCAGTTATGTTGGTCAAGTGGCTGCGTCCCCTAATTTTATAATCTCAGTATTTGTTCAACGTCAGCGTCATCTGAGTTTTTCCAACGAACTCTTGGTCTTCCTTGTAGCCTTGCTCCGGTGATGCGCCATTTCAATATTTTCTTAAGCATGCTATCATCGCTCATTAGTTGTACATTTCCTGCCCATCGAAGACTCTGTCGTTTGACAATTCTCGAAACTCCCAACTCATCGTAAAGTTCGTACAGCTCCTGGTTGTACCAGATGTGCCATCGATTTCGGTTGCAACCTGCTCCGAAAATTCGTCAAAGTGCCTTCCGCTCAAATGTGTTTAACCTGTTACTGGAGGCTTGAGTTAGGGTAAAGGTTTATGCGGTTTTTAGTGGAAACAAAATCTTAAGATTTCTCCTGGAAAAACACGCGGTGTTTTAACCTGAAAACTATTTCGCAGAAAACAAGTGTAAAAAATACTTTTATGAACGGGGACGCTGTTGCAGACACTAATAATTTTCGCTTATGTACTTACATATGTTGTTAATTGCCTTGGCCCCTCCAGGGGCATGTGAGCGTCAACATCTCTAAAAATTTTCCGCCTGGTTGACGTTTCGAGATCAAATCTACTTTTCCGAAGTGCAGTTGCTAGCGTGCAACTCCCATTCGCGCCATCTTTTTACTGACAAGCTCGGAGCACTATGAGAGTTTTATTAGTACTCACAGGCAGTTTTTGATCGCGTCGAGATTTGAACTCCAAGCTCTAGATTAATATTGTAGAGCTATGACCGAACGACCACAGCCACCGAGCGCGTCTAATTATAAAGCACCGCATTTATAACCGTAAGGTAATTTATCTGTGCCGAAGAGGATTTTACCAAATGTCTGATAGAAGCTCTATTTTCCTCTATTTCTTTCTCCCGTTAATGTCCAATTAAAACCTGATATTTTACGGGTTTCCACTTATGCTTTTAAGAAATGAAGCAGCTTCCAGACCAGAGTATCTGCGATAATCTCTGTCTATGTCTTTTTCAATTTTGCCTTTGCCTTATGCCAGTAACAGAAACAAATATGGTCACGAATTTTTCAGGATTTTGGCGACTTCCTTTTGCGCGCCTTTGTGGAAAATAACAAGTATGGTTTGCAAAGAAAGACCACAGCAGGAAAAATCTTCCTCGGTTAAACATTTATAGCGTTTTCCATATAACGAGCAATATATCGTTCCTTTTGGGGGCAGAATTGATGTCTGAATATTACATTCGGCCGAAATTATTATGGAATTTGTCTACGATGAACTCATACGAGTACAAGGTGCGATTCACGGGGCGATAACTTTTGAGTATCAATATCGACGGTCAGATTGTTCACTGTTATGATGCCACTTGAACTTTTTTCAGTTGCGACTCCATACTTATTGGAATTTAAAGTTTAAACGAAAATAGTGTAAATTCTGTTGAAGAGAGGAGCGATTCATCATTACGTTAAAGGTAGATTTTGTAAAGTTTCATTATTCGCATTTTTTTCAATCTAAACTACGTCTTTGACTGACCGGCAAAAATCTATTCCTATTTTACCAGGAGACGCGTTCTTATTCGCGTCTTGGCTATATTGTGGCCTTTCTACTGTAGCGGATAGAGCGAACGAAGCAAGCGTTCTAGAGCAGTATACTGAGGGTTGCAACAACTTCAGCCGCAAAGCTCACGTATCGAAGGGAGCCGACGCAAGGGGAAGATCATCTCAATTTAAAACCCACTATTAATAAAAGCCGCGAGCCACTATGCGTCGCCCGATGAACTATGAATATTTTATTTTTTCTAATTAGTAGTTTGGAGGGAGGGGATGATTCAGCACCCAAAGACGCCGCCTGGCTACATGCCTCATGCCAGCTATAACCTATATATAATTGATAAGCGATTTGCAATCCAATTATCTAAAGTCGCAAATGTATAATTGTTCATAAAACTGAAAACCAATCGAAAAGTGAGTTAATGAAGATGACAATATGCGGAATGGTCAAATGCTAATTAACGTATTCAGATGTAGGCAAAGATGGCAGTAAATACTTATCATATTGCGTAAGGGCTAAAACCACATTGCTGAACTCGCTATGTGGTTGAACCCCGTCTTAAACAGATGCGGAAAATAACGACGTCGAAGAAAATTGTGTTGCGGATCAGTGTGCGTTTTTGGGAGGAAAATAGTTAGAGATACAAGATATGGACTGCAACCGAACATGGTGCCGCGTAGATGTAATTGAAGAATTATCAGCTCGTTCTATTAAAATGCAAAATGCACTTCCTTCCTTAATTCAGTAACACAACTGAAAAAAAATAAGCTAGCTTTCGGCTAGCTTGCCGAAGGTATGATACCCTTCACGCGAAGCTTAGTCGACTCGTCTCATCATCTTGACCAAGAATATTATTGTTTATATGGTCGGAGATGCTTCCTTCTGTGCGTTGCAAACTTCATGACAAAGCTAGTATACCCTATCACATCCGCGAAGGGTATAAAAAAGATCCAATTAAAGCACACCTCGACAATTGCAACGTTGAAAACTAAGCAAAATAACGACTCAAATCTACCCAAAAAAGCCTACGTTCCACATTCGTTTATCTATTAAAATTCCTCGTTCAAAATGTAAACACTCATAAACTCGGCATCCAGTTTCATTCTACAAATTTAAAGCGAATTATCATACGTTCAATTTGCATTACCACTGACACAGCTAACTTATTTTCCGTACAAGTCGTCGTCCTCGCTTCGCTATAAATTTCTGCCCTTGATCTTGTGTTCGAGTCACCTGACCGAGGCAATTTCGGGGTTAACACCATCATCATCGCCGATCTTTGACTTTGACTCGCCAAGCTGCTTATGGGCAATTTTCAACATTTCACAAACTCCATCATCGCCATCAACATACCATCCACGGTCACAACAGCACCGACTCTGCTTGCTCATACCATGATTGTTGGGAATTTTATGTACGTACGCGGTGCGATGCGCGCGGCTTTCCATAAACGTTTGCAGCGACACACTTTCCAACAATACCAATGTGGAAAGAGAAATTGAATAACTTTTTCTTTTCCATACGTACTACTGTACACAAGACACAAGACAACTTGCAAACATAAGACGGGGAGAAACTCCATGCAAGATGCGACACTATGAATTAAAGCGAATCAGTAAGTACGTGCAATGAAAACAAGCATTACGAGCAACAAGACTGAGAATGTTGTGTAGTTGTCGTGTTTGGAGTGTGGTTGATGATGAAGGTGGTGGAGGAAAAAGTCACCATATATTCCGGGGGCCGGATGTTGTTGGGACGTGAAAATGTCCAGGTTGCTGCGCCACAGTGTAGTACCGATGGAAACAACAGCAACTTAGTGCAGCTTTCATGAAGGCCGATCTACTTCTTGTTTTTCTGTTTTTGTACGCACTTGTGGATGTCGTGTCCCGTGTATTGTGCACCTCCACCACAGACAACCTCACTCACTAAATTATTGTAAAAGCCATGCCATACGCAGCGTGGGAAACTTTCTATTTCTATCGTGGTGCATAAATACACTTGTTTCTGTGAACTGCATGCTCATTGGATGGCTGTTCGTCAAGTGGCGTGTGCACAAAGAAGGCGATTATATGGTGGTACGTTACACAGAACTATATAAGGCGAACGGAGTGGTATTGTGATGGTCAGTTAAGTTGAGGAACACGATGGAAACTGATCGCTTCCTACACTTTTGCTTTCATTCTAACGTTGAGGCAATTTTACGACAATTTATTATGAGTGGAATAGGTGATATGCTCTCTTCTAGTTGTCCTAAGAATAACGACAGAAAACGAAAGACTTCAGCGAGCAACCCGATGATATAGTAGAAAACTAATAATGAAAGTCCCAGGCGAATAGCATGACGAAAATTTCTTAAATTAAAATTGCAAGATGAAAAGGTTTCTCCAAGAGAGCAGATCATATGAATTGCACGAATTTTCCGATGCAACCGACAAGTAAGAATTTAAACGGCAGAACAAGAAATAATAAAACATCCTTTGTTGGCGAAATCCATAGCGGCTCCTATCAAATTAACTAGTATACCACATTTAGAGTTGAAGAGTGCTCTAGTGCTCGCCGAAATGATGGACAGAGTTTCTAAATGATTGAAGCTTTACTGGATTAAATCTGGAGGAATTTTATCCCCGTTTCCCCAATTCGAAATTATTTTCCTAAAGAAAATCGGTTTTATGTCCAAGCACGAGAGATCCCTGCAGATTTACTTGCTAGAGGTTGTGATCTAAGAACGTTCCAGCGATTTAGGTTGTGGTGGCAAGCCCCAGAATGGTTACGCTTTTGGGTGAGACCGGCCGGCGTCATGAATTATTAGGACAACCATTTGGTCGGCCTTCATTGGGAACGGGGTACAATTTCATGGCATATCCAGCAATGCAGTTATCAGCCTTCTGCAACGTTCAGCCTGTTCACTGTAATTTTCGCATGTGTATTAGTTCGGCGATTGGCAACTACGCCGCGCCGCCTCTGTTCTTCATTTGATATTGTTTCGGGCCACAAAATATTTCAAATTCGACGAAGGCACGAGTTAACAAAAAACTTGCAGCTTTCTGGTAGCATTTACGGAGACTTTACATGTGATGCACCCATACAAAGCACAGAGAGTACCAGGGTTTATTTAAGCCCAGTTTAGTCTTGATGGTGAGACAACTGGATAGCCAGATTCTATACAGCATGCCGAATACGTATTCAACTTGGCTGATACGACGAGCGATGTCCTGCTCCGTACCATGATTCTTGGCAACAATGCTACTATACCTATACACAGGTAGATAAAGTTGTTCATCTTCTCCCCAGGCTGCCTATTAATATTCGTAGCAATATATGCAGCATTTTTTTTCGCAATGGCGGGCTAAGAACCTTATTCTTGTTGGTATTAATCTCTAGCCCAACCTTGCTCAAGATATATCGCCATTTTGGACAGATCCATGGTTTTGTGGGAGAGTGAGCATATGTCGTCAGTGTAGTCGAGATGTTGCAGATAAGATTCTAAAGTCCATTGAATTCCTCTGTCTAGTCCGGATAGGGCTGCATGGGACACATTGCCCACCATTTTGAGGAATAGGATCGGTGAGAAAATGCACTCCTGCCGAACTCCACTCCGGATCTCTTAGTCCCCCGACACCTTCCTTACCTTTATGCAGAACGCAATTGTTCGCTCCATTGGAGGGGGGAGGGCAAAAATTCCTCTTGCATAGTCCATCTCGTGGGCGCCCCCTTGACCGGCAGTGGTCACTGATCATTGCTAACCAACTCAAGCCCCCCGTAAGACCAGCCGCACATTGCATCGTAGGCAGGGCAGCCCACGCAGCGCGCATATAGCATTGTTGTTGTAACAAGTGTCAAAATCACATTTTACAACAACAATGCCATGTGCGCGCTGCGCGGGCTACGACACAATGTGCGGCCGGCCTAATGTTGGGTTGGGTGATTTGGTTGAGGTAAACATTCCCCCTGTGGTGTGGGGCAAAATAATACTACGGACTTTCCCTTTGACGACCTGTCGTTATAACCGACAAACAAAAAACAGGATGTGTATGACAGCAAATTGCATTATCCGAAATCTTCCACATACTAACAAAACGTCAACTATGCCTCGGATAAGGACGGACTCAACTGTTACGTCTTATAGCTATAGAACAATGACAAAGATTAAAAGAAAATAATTAACGTTTTGATGATAAATCTCTTTTTCGGAAGTGCAGTTGCCAGAATGCACCTCCTATCCGCGCCGTCTTTAAACTGACAAGCTCGGAGCACTGTGATAGTTCTATTAGTACACACAGGCAATTTTTGATCGCGAAAAGATTTGAATTCCGAGCTTTAGATTCATATCGTAAAGCGGTGACCAAACGACTATGGCCACCGAGTGCGGACTCTGCATTCCACGCTTTATCAACTAGTGGGTGCAGCAACTCTGCAGTTACGTTTAGTGCTGCATGATAAAGCTCGGCTGAGATATCGTTGAGACCTGTGGCCATTTCTCCTCTTAGTGCTATAATTGCAGCGACTATTTGCTCCCTAGTCGGAGCGGTGGAGCGTATACGTAGATTTTGCTAGTTCGCGAAATTATTTATATCAAGGGGAGCTTCACAAGAGGTTACAAGGTTCAAGACAGCACAGAATATTCTTTCCACCACCTTATTTTATCTTCTTCCAAGATAAGTATTGTAGCTTTCCGTTACTGTCCGTCACGTGTTGTTGATAGGACTTACGACCGAATACATCGTTTAAATTGTTACTTCTTTTGGCTTCTTCTGCTGAGGCTAGAAGTAAATTCAGATTATCTCCTTTGCTGCGTCGCACACACACTATGCTAATCTTCTCGAGCTTTATGACGTTAAATGAGTTCGATGCTGCTTCGACTGTCATCTGATGCTGCAGCCAGAAGAATCTTCAGCTCTTTTCTTTCCACAATCCTCTGCCATGAAGCGTGGGACATCCAGGACTTATTCCGCCAATCCGAGTTTGTTCCAAGGATGGTATCTGCGCTGTCAATGTACGCATTTTTTTACTGCAGCCTAGCTCTCATTTACGTCACTATCTGGGTGACTAGTTATCTCAGCTGCTTTTTGCGCAAGATGGTCATTATATTGTTTTACGACAGCTGGATTTTTTAGTTGAACGGTGTTGAATTTGCAGCGCCTGGATCTTTCGTCGCTAGGATGGCGCACGGCTGCAGTACGCAATGGACCATTAGCGTTTATAAGATAATGGTCTGTT
This sequence comes from Chloromyia formosa, assembly GCA_964017055.1. NCBI lineage: Eukaryota > Metazoa > Arthropoda > Insecta > Diptera > Stratiomyidae > Chloromyia > Chloromyia formosa. The sequence continues at coordinate 27,479,384 of OZ024813.1, read as the reverse complement.
CCCATCCCAATATCGGCACAATTCTTATTTCATATGTCCAAAAGGCAACTGTTGAATCTTTACTAATGGCAAAGAGGGCGATTTGATTTTGTGTTCAGCGCCAATCAACAGGTCACTAACTGATTTCATGGTGGTCCTTATACTCAAACATAGTTCCACCGATGAAGAGACTGTGAAAGTTGCAGAGCTCTGCAAATCTTTCACTGTTGTAGTTACGATACCCTAGACGATGTCTCTCCACCAAGTCTGAGCCCTTTGTTATCATCGCTAATTTTGCATTTAAGTCCCCCATAATCCTTGCAATGTCACCTTTAAGTTTCCCGCTCTGAACGGTGTTTAGTTGTTCGTAGGAGGAGTCTTTCTGCAAGATATTATCGAGTTCAGTAGGAGCATAACATTGTATTCTTGTAATGTTCCTCATTTTGGTCCGGAGCCTGGCGGTCATGATTCTGTCGGAGACCGGATCCCAAGGTAAAGAGAAAATTGCGTGTGGCTCTGGGTAAGGGCAAACCCCGTACCTGACTCACGACCACTACAGGCAGCTCAATCGGAATACAACATTACATAAGAGAGAGAGATAAATTCTCCATTGTTCCACCATCTTATTTATCGGTCGCCATACTACGTCACATTCGAGCACCACGTGACCGCATCTGCAATCCTTTTTAGTTGTTAGTTATCAGAGAGTTCTATACTGTCATTTTTTATAGTAACGGAAGGATTCAGCTTCACCCGCAACAAGGTCGAGCGGCTCATAAGGAGGTTCAGCCCGATAAAATACGGGCTTTTTCCAGTTGAATATCAGCCTGGGGATTAAGTGCTCCGCCGGAACATTGCTCAATAAGAAACTGCGTCTTACTATAACTAACTATAATGGTGAGTAACAGTCGCTGTATTTACTACCCTCGTAAGCCCTTCAGTGTGCTCCTTTTTACTACGCACACGGGCAAAACGTGTTTCGCCGCCCCAGAAACCAAGACGTGAGGGCTAAAGTCCTGCTAGCCTGTTTTCTTTTCACCCTTGCAATCCATAAAACCAAAGTATTCACATCAAATAATAAATATCTATTTGTCTACATATAAATAATTGTACAAGTTCAAATGTGTTGCCGGTATCATTCAAATGTATACCAGGCGATCAAAAAATAAATTAGAAAATAATTTAAATAGCAGCTTCAAAGTGACTGCTCTACTTCTTCCCATTCTCAAGCTAATCTTTTTCTATGGTTTCGAATATGGCGATGACTCATAGTCCATTGCGTTCCATCCATTGTTGCCACCGTTGCTACTATGGGGATGATAGTTTTCATGGCTCGTTGAGTGCGAGTGCGAGGTCGAGTACATTGGCTTGGCCACGATTTCATAAGTGGTATGTTTCTCGCCACCGATAGACTTAAGACCAGAAATTGCGGCCAAAACTAAAGCAATCATACCAGTCATCAAAGCCTTTCCAGCCAACATCGCAACAGCTGCCATTGCCAAAGCCATTAGAGTACCTGGACACCAAAAGGAAGGACCATTAAAACTCAGTACTACTACAAATATACCATTAAAATCTCACTTTTCATCATCATGGCAGCAGCAAAGAGTCCATTCATCCCTCCCTTCTTGCCACCCTTGCCTCCCTTGCCCATTTGTCGACCGGTGAATTCAGCTCGCGCCTCAGCAACAGACTCCAGGTCCATGAGTTGGACTTTCAGTGTATGAGACTGAAGGAAATTGCCCAATTTGGCGAAGATGTAGCTATCCAAACGTCTGTCTTTGTCTTCCGGGAAGCTTCTTGCAATTTCTAAAATATACACACAGCCGATTAAATGCAGTTCGGAATCGGACAACATTGCTTGATCCTTCCTTACCTTGAATCATTCGTGCAGACTCAGTTGCATTATTCACATTTACGTCACGCACCACACTCAGCTGGGGTAAAATCTTGAACTCACGACGCTCCGACATTTTATCAAGGAAGGACGCAATATCCAGCTTCAGGCATGTTTCACTGTAATCCTTTTGGCAATTCTTAATGCTGAATTGTCTCGCATCGCCGCTAAATCCGTGAGCAGAGTGTTGGCCAACGATTGAGACGATGAGGAGGACACTGAATGCGATAAATTTGAACATTTTGCAGGACGATTTCTTGAGTTGTCTTGTCTCGAAGGCACAACACAGTGTAAAATACAATTTCCGAAATTGCTTTAATTGATGAGATTCGTAAACTGATCTACTCTGCCAGATTGCAATATCTTTTATAGTGCTTAAACAATTCCATAATTTGCAAAATCTCTCTGAAAATGGAAAAAAGATATGATTTAGTTTTTTTTATACGCATGAATTGTGGTGCTCCAGTGAACCCCTTTGGGGTACAGCGATCCGATTTTTATTTTTTTATTTTTTGGCAAAGCGATCCGCACCAAAGCACCCAAAACTATCAGAAGCAACTGCAAACCACCAACAACTACCGACGCATTTATTATTAATTTCATTAAGTCTTTTTTCGTCCAATTAAAAATTTCAATTTCATCTTTACTGACGTCTTACAGTTGAGCTCCGCTATCGCCGTATTCGGTTTCTCCAAAACAATTGGTTTATGATAATACAACAGTTTGCTCTGTTTTGTCAGAGTATTTTCACGAGATTTACTTATAAATACGGGAAGAGAAACAAATTACAAGCCCCATATGAGGTAAATTCAAAGGATAATATACAAGTACTCGTATATCGATTTCGTCTTATCGTTATTAATAATTTAGATCACAGCTTTAATGAGCCTGGACTGAGGACTCTCTTCACTGTAAAGTGATTTTAAATATCAATTATAAATAAACAATAAAGCTAAAAACTTACACTGAATACACAATGAATTTCTCTCAACTATTTTTCGGATTTTTTTTTCAAAGTCTGGTATAATAAACACCATCTGGCCAGTAGTTCGAAACGCGGCATGAGTGTACCCAGATTTAAATACACATAAGTACTCTTAGAAGAAATTTCCCGTGGAGTCGAATTTCTTTAACGAACAGCTTTAACGTAAATATCACATTTTGAGCCTGAGTGCATTAGACTATTCAAATTGATGATGCTCCCAAATCAATAAGTTCATACATCTGTAATAAAGCATTATTTTTTGTCTTCGCCTCCGATAACTACGCCTCGAAACGTCAACTTCGCTTTCCAGTTGATGAGCTGAATGTTATTTGTTATTTCTACAGCCCACCGAATTGGAAAGCGAATACACTTTTTAATGTAGGGTTGGGTTAGGATTAAAGGAATTTAATAGGAATAGGATTCAAATTCAATGCCCAACGACGAATCACCCGGAGACATTAGCGCTGTTTTCGGAATGTTGGACCCGGGCCCGTACGCAGAAAATTTCAAACGGAGGGGTTTGAGCTTGAACTATACTAATTTTTATACCCTTCACGGATGTGATAGGGTATATTAACTTTGTCATGAAGTTTGCAACGCAGAGAAGGAAGCATCTCCGACCATATAAACTATATATATTCTTGGTCAGTATGATGAGACAAGTCGATTAAGCTTTGTCCGTCTGTCCGTATGTTTCTATACAAACTTGTCCCTCAGTTTTAAAGCTATCGAGCTGAAATTTTGCACCAAGCCTTCTTGTTATTGCACGCTGTATATATGTCGGAACCAACGAAATCGAACCACTACGTCATACAGCTGTCATAGGAACGACCGGTCCAAAAATTCGTCTTTGTGAGAAAAACTTTTTTATTTCTAAAGATATCGTTCTCAAATTTCACACTCATCAGTACTATTATTAGCTAAATTACATACCCAAATTTGGTTGAAATCGGACTACTACGTCATATAGCTGTCATAAGAACGACCGGTCCAAAAATTCGTCTTTGTAAGAAAAACTTTTTTATTTCTAAAGATATCATCTTCAAATTTCACACTCATCAGTACTATTTTTAGTCAAATCACATTTCTGAATTTGGTTGAAATTGGACTACTACGTCGTATAGCTGCCATAGGAACGACTGTGCCAAAAGTAAGTTTTGTTCAAAAAAACTTTTTTATTTCTGAAGATATCTGTTTGAAATGGCATATTACTCAATCATATTGGCCGCTAAGCCACGTTCTTAAATTTGGTTGAAATCCGCACACTATTTCATATACCTCTTATAGGAACAGTGAAATCGGAATAAGTTTTACTACTAATTTCAAAGTGGCAAATGTACCACAAAACACAACTACACACACAACTTCGCGGCGAAAATTTACGTCGCGAATCCGCCGGGCGATTTTTGTCGCGCCGATGTGAGGATCGCTTAATATGTGCTTTGCTTTCTAAAGATTTGGTCGGGATTCTATGGGGGTGACTCGAACCACGTGGCGACCAGCAAAATTGAAAGCATACGCTACGAAGGAACAATATTCTTTGACCCTTAACGCCACTCGTCGGGGAGTTGGGTCCGCCACCACGCACATTTTGAGACTTGTCCTAAATGGTTTGAATGTGACGCGGTCCAACCTGCGTGTATTCTCAGTACTACCCGAGAGCTCGCGGTGAGTGCAAGTGCGTCGGACTTCTGCTTACAGTTTACAAAGTAGGAGTTGCTATTGGACCTAGGTCCCCCACGAGTGTAATCTCGTAAGTAATATTTATTTCTTACTTTACAATTGTTCGTGATTTTTTAGATTTCCGTTGCATCATGGATGATCATTACTAAGGAAAAAAAAATACTTAGTTTGTTTTAAGTTTATATTTCCATTTACTTTTTTAACTTTATGTTTCAATTGTCACTTTTATATTTCAAATTTGAATAAAATTATTTTCCTACATTTATAATATGTCTTTAATTTATTTTATAAAAGGAAATGTTATAATTTATACAATTAAATACCTTAAAAACCGCATTTGTGCACGGGGGACCTAGTTTCCCCCACAAATGTACTTGTGTAGGCTGGAAATAGTGAGTGGCCCTAAGGGTTAATAAGTGTAATGCTTCACGGAAGTTAGTTGAGACCACGACGGGATACTTTGAATCTACGGGAGCTTTGACACTGTGTAATAATCACTTGCAAAATCCCTTTTCCTTTTCCAGGGTGTTCATCATCCATCAATCAGATTATATTCTGGCATCTTGGTTTCCTCTTCGGAATGCGTCAAGGCACTCAAACCTTTAAAAAAGACTCGTATTTCTTTCATCAACTCCTCACAATCGGCGATCATAACTTTTTTTTCCAAGTCCTCTTACTTTACTTTTCCAAAAACGCAATTTTTTAAATTCAATTTTTTAAATTTACGAAGTGAATTACGTATTTTATGGGAGCATTCCTGTAAAGTGCAGGGTTCAATTTGACCTTCCCCAAAAACATGATATGCATGGTGGTTTCATCGTCTTACATTCAAATACGATATTCAGTCTCGCTATATAGGCCCATTTTATTTTGGTGATATCTCACCCACTGGGGTCCGATAAGTAGCCCACAAGAAGCCTAAGATCTTCTCTATTCATGCGAGTAGTGCGGTTATATTTGAAGGGCATTATTAGCTCCTTCGATTAACGCTACCCTGGCATGTAATTACAGAATTGCTGCCTTATCCCTTCAGACCACTTTCAAATTATCATTTTTGCTGAAGTAAGAATTAGACCACAGACCGGAACCGTGTCCAGGGATATGGAAGAACGCCACCTTGAAAGCTTGTCCGCAATCTCGTTTTTCGATGCCGTGATGGCCAAGCACCCAACAAAAAAAAACTTTATTTTTCGAAGCCAGAGTCTTCAGAAGCTTATGACACTCCTTCACCAGCTGCGAAGGAAGCCTATGCAAAGAAAGAGCATTTATGGACGCCTGAGTAGATGTGCAATGTGAGCACCATGGAGTCTTTTGTCGAGAACCACCCTGACCTCAATGGCATTGATCTCGGCTCGAAATGTTGGGATAAGCACCCATTGCGATTGAAATCCTGGTTTTTGGTCCATAGACCTCAGCATCAACTTCCTTTTCAGTTTTAAACTCATCGAGAAACCACCTAATACACCTAGATACTTGGCATGAATCGCAACTATTTTATTTTATTCCTTGCAGTCGGGGATGAGGGCTAAGAATTTTGTGCGAAGCAGACCTCCGTCTGATCTTAAGCAGATCTGCATACCAGGAACTTGCTTCAGAGTGATCATATGACCGACGTGATTTATGTGTACGTCAGATGATAACTATACTCTTAGAGCATTAAAAGCTACTGATTTTTTGCTGAAGATATGTAGCGAAGTTAATCCAATGACCGCCTCTTGAGTAGGTGTTGGGTTAGTACGTATAGCCCAAATAATGCCGTGGCAAGTAAGGAGTTGCAGTTCATTTAGCTTTAGTATGGTTGAAGATTGGTGTGTCTTAGGTCACTATACTAGCGCCATGAGGCGTAAACTCATTAATCATCTTTGGAGTGAGCTACCTAGTCCGTCCAAACAGATTTCTGCAGGTCTACATTGAGCGAGTAGCCTTGCACAACACATTTTCAATATGAGTGTTCCAGCTAAGTTAAAATACCGATTCTGTGTGCCAATATGGCCGTTTTTTCTCATTTTAAACTAAACCACCGTATGGGCAGATATAATATTCATTCTTATACCCAGGTAAATTTCAAAATACCCAGAATGGATGAAATATTATCAACCAATTTGGTTAAAAGGGATATCGGTATCTTAGCGCGTTCAGGCGCCAGTTTGAATTATTTGTTGGTTTTGCTCCTAATTGTATTTGTTTGTATGCAAGTGTCACATAAGATCGAAACTCGAATATAACTCCCATTTACGAGCCAGTGTGGGTCACCCTGAACTATCGGCATTAGCCAGGGTGCAACGGAAACCTTCGAAACTTATTGGCGACGATGGTGCAACTTCTCACATTGAATCACTTCATGTCTGAGTGTCACCATACACTGTCGATCTCGAACTTAAACTCGAACCTGGTACAAATGTCCTCTGACACACACACACACACTTCACATAGGTGTGAAGAAAACCGGTCCACTTGTACTAGGTTCGTGTTCGAGTTCGAGTTCGACAGTGTATGGTAACACTAACGTGACATTGATTGCCTTTCACTTTTTTATCGATAATTGAACCGCCTCTGCTCTAATGAAATAAGCAGTCTAATTGCTGATGTTGCATTACCCGTACGCAACACTCGACAATCAAGTCGTGTTCACCATCTTGCCATGGAAACTAGTGGCACCCGAACAGTTAAACTCTACGATTTATTTGTATGCAGGACAACCCGAATGTAGAACACTTTACCATTGTCTGTTTCCTCCCCTGCAGTTATAGCATACAGAAATTCAAACAAAACGATCACCGACATTTGATTTTATCTGGTCCAACTCAATCTATCCTCTATTACTTTAATTTTACTTTTAGAATTTGAGTTGGTATGATTCCAGCATAGCGGCTAGACAAATTTTGGTATAAGCCAAACTTTAAATTAATTTGAAAAGTCATGCTATTGCCAAGCACATACTTACAAAGAATCTTTTGTAGTTATGCTTATCCTAAGCTTGTATTAATGATAGTCCTGTTGCCTCTGTAAAGTCAAATTTTTGATGAAAGTGTTCAGAAATTTGTAAGTTGCGGGTCCACAGAATATTGAAGTTTATTTGAACTATCGCTTGACTTGTCTTTTGTGTCAATATCATCTTCGTCATTATTTTGGGCACACGAACAAAAACTGTTCATCCGCTTTATTGTTTATTTTCAAGTGATTCTGCACAAATTCTCTGAATGTCGTAGAATCACTTCCAAACTCTTAACAGATATTCTAGTTTCAGTTTTCTAGCTCCGTATCGAAACTATTTTATATCACAATCTTTTTCAATCGATAACTATCTCATAGTGTCCCGAAACTTAGAATTTTTGTTTTTTCTTCGTACCTTTTTTTTTTGTCTCATAAAAAAAAAAAACCAAGAATACACATGAAAAAATAAATATTTATTTCTCTACACATAAATAATTGTACAAGCTCAAATGATTTCCCTAATCTCTCACTCATTCAAATCTATACAAGACAGTCATGCAATAAATTAGATAATAATTGAAATGCATTAAATATTCACACAAAACGCAGGTTATTTCACTTTCCGATTTCCATTCAAATCTTTGGTATCCTTACTCTGGTTTCGAATAGGGTGAGACAGGATCAAAGGATCGACCGTATCCTCCGTAGCCACTATGTCCATGTCCACCACCACCGCCACCACCACCATGTGCATGCACGTCTTCGTGACTGCTGGAGTGCGAATGTGACGACGAATACACCGGTTTCGCTACGATTTCATAGGTGGTTTGTTTTCCCCCACCCGATGCCAGTGATTTCAGACCCGCAACTGCGGCCAAAACCAGAGCAATCATACCAGTCATCAAAGCTTTTCCGGCCAAAAGTGCAACAGCTCCCATTGCCAAAGCCATCAGAGTACCTGCAAAATAAAGAACCGGCACAGTTAAAACCGCGTATCATCAAGCAGTTAATTAACCATCACAATCTCACCTTTCATCATCATGCCTGCAGCCAAGAGTGCTTCCATGCCACCTTTCTTGCCGCCGAGCTTCTTGCGACCAGTGAATGCAGCACGTGCTTCCGCAACAGACTCTTGATCCATGAGTTGAATCTTCAATGTGTGCGATTGGAGGAAGTTGCTTAGCTTTGCGAAGATATAGCTATCCAATCGTTTGTCCTTGTCATCTGGAAAACTCCTTACGATTTCTGAAAAGTGTACAAGTCGATTAGGATCAGCTCAGAATCGGACACTTTGCTTGATCCTTACCTGACATCATCCGTGCAGACTCAGCTTCATTGCTGTTGTTCTCCTCACGCACCACACTCAATTGCGGCAATATCTGGAACTCCCGTCGCTCCGACATTTTATCGATAAAGGACACAATATCCAACTTGAGACATGTTTCACTGTATTCCTTTTGACAATTCTTCCCACTAAATTGTTTCGTATCGGCGCTCTTATGAACATATCCGTGCGCCGAGTGCTGACCAAGAATTGAAAGGACGAGGACACTAAAACAGATGAGTTTGAACATTTTGCAGGATGATCTTAAGCTCTTTCGCTCCGCACACACACACACAGTATAGACACAATATTGAAGGAAAGTGCCCAAAATGACGAGATTGCTCAACTGATCTGCTCCGCTGGAGTACCATATCTTTTATACCGCTAAAACAATTCCACAATTTGAAAGGTGTACTTGCACTGTTCTTTCTCTTTTACCATTTCGGCATCTCTCCGAAAAAAAAACACCTAATTTTTGCTTCAAACGCATGAATTGTGCTCCAGTGAACCCCTTTGGGGGGTATCGCAATTGGACTTTTTTTTCGTTGTTTCCCCCATAGCGATCCGAGCCAAAACCTCCGGATCAACTAGAAAACAAGTACAAAAACTAACAGCAACCACAGCATTCATTTATTTTTTTTATTTTGTTAATTTTTTTTCCTCAAATTAACAATTTTCTTACTACCGCTTTTCTATTCTTCCGATATTTTGACTTTTTTTCTAAGCTTCACCTGCTCAGGCTGCTCCATGCAGCAGCGGTCGAAACATGGTGGAAAATTATACGCTAGCGGAGTCAATATTGCGGCACGGATGAATGAAATTGAACACGCTTAGACAATGTACACTCGTGGTGGAGGTGCACACAGAAAAACATGAGAAAAGTATTGGTCAGCAATTTTGGATGATAATGGTTTTGAGCTTGACAGTGATACCAGCCTTTTGGTGATGTTGAAATATAAGCGGACAATCGATATTTGGCTTTCAGGAGATTTTTTTTTTTCGTATATCCTTTTTTGTCGCTATTTGGGTTTGGTCTATTTGGTTACACTAAGTCGTTGCCACTTGCCATCCTGTCTTCTTATTTTATGCACCACGTCTTAAAATTTGGAAGTCCCATCAGTTTTTCTTGCTTCGTGATAGCGCTTCATGCACCTTTACTGTTTCCCCATTCAATAAAATGAAAATCATTGAGACTACGGGGACAAAAGATCTTTTCCATAGTCCTCCTCGTGGACACCCCTGGTAACGGCAGTGGGTCAAACCACTGATGGTCAAGTTTAAGTGATAAGGTAGTTACGAAAACGGCAGATAGCAGTAGCCTGAATAGCAGACCTACACCTAAGCGTCTCAGGTTGTATAGTAGGATGAAATGATTTGTGTAGTTGGACCTGAAGCATAGTTTTGAGAACTCCAGCAGGTTTATCAAACCATCGGAAGCAGCTATCTCCGAAGCCACCCCTGAATGGGGTTAAGCGATGTGCTAACAACTCGCCCTTATAAAAACCACTCCATGTCAAGAGACCTGGAACAAAAGCCTCGGATTGGACGGATCAACAATGCAAACGACTAAAGTATTATTCTTTCTAATCCTGGAATGTACGCTCCCTGAACAAACCAGGGGCCGAGAAGGCCCTCCTTCAACAGGTCGAAGAGTACAAACTGAGCATTACTGCAGTCCAGGAAACAAATTGGCTTGGCAGCGAGATCAATGACAAGAAATCGCACACAATTTTTGCAAGTGGCAAACCATCGGGCCGCAAGGAGCTTGGAGTATCATTTAGAGTAAACAATCACCTGAAGACACACATTACTGACTTCAAACCCATAAATGAACGGCTGTGTGCGATACGCATTAAGACTCGATTCTTCAATCTCTGGCTTATCAATGTGCATGCCCCCACTGAAGTTACAGAAGACGCAGTAAAAGACGAGTTCTACGCCCGCCTTAAGTCTCTCTTCGACTCACTTCCAACAAACGACGTCAAGCTGCTGCTGGGAGACTTTAACACGAAAGTTGGAAATGAAAGTTGGCACCGGGGGACCACAGGAGTCCACAGTCTTCATGAAAAACGATAACGGCCAGCAACTTATCGACTTCACCTGCAGCAAGCATATACTGCCGCCGTCGAGGAAAGACTATCACCTATGCTACAAATCGTCAGTAACACAGGCGTCCTTGGGTTCTGGGAAGAACTCAATGGTACACTCAAAGAGGTCGCAGAGAAGGTCGTGGAAAATAAAGCCTGGTAAGCGCGAGATTACTGGTTCGACGAATAATGCGAAAACTTACTTGACGCGAAAAGCCAGGTCTATAGACACTAAATTCAACGAGAAACAGGAACAAAAAGAGAAAACTATGACCAGCTTCGTCGAATATCCGATAGAATAAACGTAGAAACGTAAATACTTTGACGAGCAGTTGCTAAATATTGACGAAAGCTTAGCTAATAGAAACACCATTCAAGCGTTCAAATTAGTAAATACAATTAAGAACGGCTATCAACCCAGGACTAGGCTCTGTAAAGACAAGGATGGAAACTTCATCAGCTACACGGATGGCATTAACAAACGATGGGCCTCCTATTTTGAAGAGCTTCAGAACTTTCCATCTAACATGCCTACACAAGAAATTCTCGACAATATTGTTGATACAGCCCCGATACAAGAGGAACTTGATCCCACGTTGCGCCAGGCGCTGACGAGATTCCAGCTGAACTGCTAAAATTCGGTGGAACGGGTCTAGTTAATGCCATACATCTATTACTCCTGCGAGTATGGGAGGACGAGGTGATCCCAGACGATTGACGCAGAATCATCATCTTTCCAATTCACAAAAAAGGAGATAAACTGCGTTGTGAGAATTACAGGGACATATCACTAGCCTGTGCGTCCAATAAAATATTGGCGAAAATTCTAGAAAATACAATAAAACCGTACGCAGAAGGAATCATTGCCGAATATCAAAGCGGCTTCAGACCTGGTCGCTCCACAACCGATCAGCTCTTTGTGGTCAAACTGATACTCCAGAAGAGCTGGGAATCACAGACGTATACCAAATCTTTGTGGACTTCAAGCAGGCATACGACAGTATCGATCGAGGAGTACTGTACAACATCATACTGCAATTGTGTCTACCGGCAAAATTAGTGCGGCTGACAAAGATGACGATGACCAACTCCGTACTCACAGGTCGAAATCCATAATAGACTTACTGATCTATTTGAAACACGCACTGGTCTGAAACAGGGCGATGGACTGGCACCGACGCTCTTCAACCTTGCACTGGAATACGCTATTCGGGCTATGAATATGGACAACAGCAATATGCTACTCATCAAGTCGACATAATTAGCAGCGTACGCCGACAACGTCAACATCATGTCCTGATGATTGACCGACGCAGAAGTACTTCTGCATACGCTCGATACCGCTACAAAGAAGTTGGACCACGTATCAACGAGGGTAAAACTAAAATAATAATGCAATCGACGACAAGGACACCTGCATAATCGTGCATCAGTGTGTGGGACCTCAACATTGAGTTCGTGAACGACTTCATATACCTAGGTTGCAACTTGTCAAGGGACGCCAACGAGTCTGACGAAATCAAGCGACGGATACAGTTAGCTAATAAGACTTTTTTCATAGTTCTCCACATGACGAAATCGAAGCAAGTGCACAGAAACACGAAGCTCCGCGTGTTCAAAACTATTATACGACCAGTGCGATACTATGGCTGCGAAGCATGGACCCTAACTCAAGTCTCCGGAAACATGCTGGACACATTTGAATGTAAGGTTGTGCGGCGAATTTTCGGGGCTGTTTACGATCGAGATGGATGGCGCATTCAGTACAACCATGAGTTGTATGAACTGTACGATGAGCTGGAAGCTTCAAAAACTGTCAAACTACAACGACTTCAATGGGCAGGGCGTGTACAACGAATGGATGTTGATCTCATGCCAAAGAGAGTAGTGGACGCAGAACGATTCGATGGAGCGAGACTGTGTAGGCGACCGAGATCTCGATGGGAGAGCTCATTACATGCGGACCCCGAACAGCTACTGGGCTTTTAAAAATAGAAGACGCGGTCACGTGACCAAGATAATTGGGGGACAATGATCCAGGCGGCCCAGGCCAGACGTCGGGCTGTCGCGCCACGATGATGATGATGATGAAATCTCTCTCTCTCTCAATTGTCCTAACCCCTTGTGAAGGCAAAGCGCTTCAACTCTTCCATGTAGCCCAGTTGACGTTTCGACGGCATGAACTGGTTTCGGAGAATGTAGTTGCCAGCATGCACCTCCTGCACATCCATGGCCACAAACGTCGTCGTGGACGGGATCCGAACCCGAAACGCCGGTAGTCAAACATGAGACTGATGCCTTAACACACTGCGCTACCGATCACCCCTTATCCTTATCTTTCCCCCAGGAACTGCCAGATAAAGCTTTGGGGGCTTTGTTCCTGATTCTCATCCTGGTGCAAATGGTTGACGCATGAGGCGAGGGGGTGGCCATACTGTCAAGGGTGACACCGAGTGGTTAATTCCGAGAATAGTTTGACCATCTACCGGAATATCCAGTTGTAGCCTCACTTCCTTGGTTTAGGTGGTAAAAAGAGTAGCAGAAGATTTCTGCGCTGACAGAGTAAGATTCTTGCTGATGAAGAAGCTGTTGGCTTCTTCAAGACATTCATTTATCTGCTCGCACATTTGGGTGATATCATTGCAGGTTGCCAAAATCGAACAGCCATCAGCGTAACTGACGATTTAAAGTCCGTCTGGCGGCGTCGGAAGTTTTAGCATATATATAGGTAGGTTAAACAGAGTGGGAGATAAGACTCCTCTTAGGAAGGCACCCTATTTGATTTTCCTTAGTTTAGATCTCCCATTTCTGAACTCCGTGTAGGGCTGTCTTCCGGCAAGTTTATTTGAGATTCAATTGATTATTCCTGACGGAAGAGATGTACCGCAGATGTCAAACAAGAGAAACTAGTGGCTGGCAGTGTCGAATGCCTTTCACAAGTCTAAAGCCACTAGAATGTTTCGTTGACACGGACGTGCTTGGTTGAGGCTAATGTGTATTCTTGATGTGATGGCATCCAAAGCCTTAGTTGTGCTGTGCAGTCTTCTAAAGCCATATTGATGATCGGCTAATTGTATGTGGGTCACAGTTATAGGGTGGATTAGCGCTTCAAGAGTCTTGGCCACAGGAGGCAATAGTGTAATGGGATGGTATGATTCGCCTTGCATTGGTTTCTTCCCTGGTTTTAGAATGGGGATCACCCTTCCCTTCTTCCAAAACTCGGGGGTGATAGACGATGAGATGGAGAGGTTAATTGTGGCCGTTAAATAGTCATTTTATGACGTTTAAACATGACCATTTAGATACCATCTGATTTAAGGGCTTTTGAACTCTTTGCCTTTTTAATAGCTGTGGCAACTTCTTTGGATGAAAACTGAAGTATCTAGTCAACTGAACGGTTGCGAATACTCCTGGTGCTGATGCCCTTAAGTCTATAAAGTTGCGGATGTTCGATAAACTGTTTAATGAAGCTGTTTGCGTATTTCTTAGGATCATTGACCGTGGTGTTGCCGAACTGGATTACAACATGCCCTTTATGCTTAGTTGGTATTTATTCCAGATCCACATCAAATGAATTTGATTCGTGATATCAGCTAATTGATAATTTGAGCTGATTGGTAATTGCAAATTAACACTGGATATCCTCATATACGAATTGCTTCCAGATACATTTTATAGCAAATTTTCTGGGCTCTAAAGAGAAATTTTTGGTTTTTGAGATTGTGTGATTTGGTTTTTGAGATTGTGTGATAGGTAGCAAGTGCATACAGTATCTAATTCACTACTCTATTATTGAATACAATTAACATAACCAAATTAAATGAATTTCCACCCGACTGGTAACCCAGAACAATATTATCCACTCCGATTTGAAACTATAGCATGACAAGCTCCAAACATAAATATAAACAAAATATTTAGATACTTGTTCATGTGACCGCAAGATGACTACAAAATTCATCGATGCGTGTACGATGCTTCACCTGTGCACTCTACGTACAGATTCACCGGAGCTGCTTCGCTTAGTGTACTTGAGAAATTTATTCTTTCACTGAATTTCAATTCTTATCCGAGGTCCACCACCAAAAAATGATGTTAACTGGAGCATTAAATTAGTAATGATAATTTTTTTCTTGTACTTCTTTTTTCTAACATTTTGTTCCATATATGGGAACTGTGTACTACTATTGCTCACTTTCAAATTTTACTTTCATTTGGACAAAAATGATTTTCATGTCGTGGTCGTTTGTTTTCATCTCCGTACATGCAATATGCTGTTGTAGTTTTAATGATTCTATTTTCAGGGGAAAAGCTAAAAAAAAAAAGTAAAGAGTCTACTTAGAAAGAAAAAAACATACACACACGAACTTAAAAAAATACTTCATTAAAATTTGGTTTATACTCGAATTACGGTTATGAATAAATAGATTATTATAAAAATGAAAGAAACTATCACGATAAACAATTCGCTATGGGAAATATTTAAGCAGTTATAATTATTAAATATTTTTACATAAAATTATTTTATGGCACTTTCTGCATTCAATACATGTACATTATTGTTTGCAATATCGAAGACGAAAGTGGAATTGAACTAATTAACACTTCATTAATATTCTATTGGTGATTTCTATAGTTAGTTTAAATGTAGCGATAAAAATTACATGATAATCTTTTCATGAATTAAGTGCAGAGGTACTTTCTCTGCACTTAATTCATGAAAATATTCATTAAGATATAATATTTTAATTTGATCTGAAAGCCGAATAAATAGCGGAGATCTTCGTAAAAAAAGTGATTGAGAATACTTATCAGTTTGTGGGATACAGCTCCTTGCTAGTGTACTTTTATTTAATTGTCCTAGCTTAAGCTTATGGTCAGAAAAATACATTAAGAAACAACTGTACTCCAGCCAATATTTTTCCTCGTATAGCTATTTGCACACTATATTTCCTTAACCCCTAGTGGGGCATAGTGCGTCAACCACTTCTGCGCGCCATCATACTCTATTCTAGGCAATGGGGTGCAACTGCCCAAATGACTTGCCCAGCGCCATACACTGTTTCGCCATAGATCGAAGCCGTGAGATTTTAAGTTTTTCACCCACTGTCCCATGAGTTTTTTTTTTATTAACACGTAAAAGACAGAGACAACGACCGGCGAAAACCCCGTCCACGTCTCCCGAACTGAGCTACAGCAAGAATAAGCCGTTGCTTAACTCGCTGAGCGGCTTTTTTTTCGCCCGACATTCTCGGTCATTATGTTAATTGTATTGACCCCTCCAGGGGAATGGGCGCATCAACATCTCTAGCATTTCTATGTCTTGTTGACGTTTCAATGGCATGATTACTTGCATCGAGTTCTGCTTCAGTTAATTCCTTGAATATTTTCTGAGGTGGTCGTTTGGATCAATCAGGAAACCGTTGAACCAATTTTTCGTTGAAAGACTCATAAACTATTTTGTCCTTTCGATTTAATTCTCGCAATGTAATTTTGCGCATTTCAGAAGTGGTAATTGACTTGAACAGCTCTTTTTTTGAATATAGCTGCTTGTAATTGCAGGTCCACTTCTTTGTCATAGGATGTTCCGAGATCTTGTTTGGCAGCTGGGCAAGGGGTTACTACTCCATAGAGTTTCATCCTTAGCAGTCCTAATACCTAGAGGCAGTCTCATCCTCCTCACTTTCACCTGTATTAAAATATATATTTCTTGTTCGATAATTGATTCTTGCTCAATATGCAATTGTTATCCAGATGAATATTCCTCTTCGGGTCCATAATTTTGTTAATCTGACGCAACATATGGTTCGTCTTCAGAATCGGATCCTATAATTCGTCTAATATCGGCGGACGTTAATCTGCAAATAAATGGAATTATGTGCAAGAATAATAATTGAATAATTGCGCAAATAAACTACTACTTCATTGTAGGCTTGTCCCACTATGATACTAACCTTCTATCCCGTTTCTTTGGATTACGGATGCTACAAGGTTCAGCTTTAATCATAATTACTTTATTTCAAGTCCTTACAATACAAAATCGTACACTCTTTTCAATACTCTTACTAAATTTACCTTTGTTTTATACTTTTCAATTTTATTTATTTGAATTTTATATGTAACTTTACGTTAATTCGAACTTGTCCATTCCTTCAAGTACTTGTACTAATTAGGCCAATAGAGCCCTATTTTCAATGCATTCTACAGAGAGTACAAATAAATCGATTAAAACGCATAAGCAAAATAAGTGTAAATCGCTAATACATTTTTATTTCCACAATACAATTGACCACCATCAAAGTCGATTCAGAATATTATAAGTACAGGGTGTCTCACTTTAAGATTGCCATAGGACTAGGGCATACTCCACACTTTGTTTGTGGAAAAGTGCCGCCCAAACAAACTTTCTATCATTTACCGTTACAGAGCTGTTACATTTTCCCAATTCTTGTCAAAAAGTTTGACCTTCTAGAGAACACTCCAGTTTACCGGCCTATGGCAAATTGAATCCCAAAAACCAATATTGATTCAAAAACTACACAAAATACCCGTTAGAACCGTACCTTAACTATTTCGAAATTCATTCCACCGCTCGAGATATAAACGTTGAAATTTTAGAAATAAATCTTTATCAATTTTTGATGGAAAATTGGAACCCACCTTTTATAACGGGGCTTCGCACCAAGAACTCTGGAAAATTTTCAAAAGATGGCCCAATTTCTAACTTTTTGAATGACGTATAACGACTTAGATTTGAAAATTTTCGAATATTAGATTTTAAAGAAAGAAAAACATGGTCTGAAAATCGAACAAATTGATTTAATTTTGACTTAATATCTATGTATAAATCAAACAAAAGTGATTCGTGAATTTTGTTTTGGCATTTATTTTATGGAAAACATTTTTGTTGTGCTGCTGTATGATTCCGTAATAATTCAGGTAATTTCAAATGATCAAACTTAATGTAATGGGATTTGTATCCGTTAGCTGGCAAAACAATTGCGTCTTCTCTACTGGATCGCCATTGTTGAAAAAGTCTAGTATTAACGAATTTCCTGAGTGCAGCAGTAAATGTAGGTCTATCATTCTTTTTCAGGTATGATTGTTATAATTATTTATTTGCTCAACTTTTATAGCCATAGTTCTCTTGTTTGATTCATTGAATGATAGAAAGTAAGAAGCAATGCCTTTTTGATTAATGGATAGAGAATATGCTGATATGATTTTTGTGTATGGTTTTGCTGGAGGAAAAGTTCACGAGGCAGCTCGAGAGTATCGTCGACATTTTCCAGAATCGAAACAACGTATCGTATCTTTGGGGAAACTGGAGGAAGTCAAAACCGTAATGCCTCAGGGCGTAATCGGGGTAACGGAGTTATAAGGGAGGAATCAATCCTGCAGGTCTTCGCAGAAAATCCTGGCTTGAGCACAAGAAGGGCCGCACTTCAGCTAGATTTATTCCGTATGACAATTCACCGAACTCTTCGTGCAGATAATCGTTACCCTTACCACAGCATGCAGGATCTACTCCCAACAGACAATGAGAAGAGGATGACTTTCTCTAGGTGATTTCTGGAGCGAAACTCTTCAGATCTAAATTTCTCCAGGCAAATCCTATTATGGACCGATGAGGCTACCTTCACACAAAGTGTTGTATTCAATAAGAGGAACAACCACGTTTGGGATCAAAAAAACCCCATGCAATTTGCACTTTTCGATTCCAACATGAGTTCAGCGTGAATGTCTGGATAGGTGTAGTAGGCGATGAGCTGCTTGATCCTATCATTCTTCCTCATCGACTGAATTCAGTTGCTTTTTGCGAAATCTTATAAAATGAAGTAGCTCGTAAAATATTGGGCAATATGCCTATTACTCAACAAGCGGACTTTTGGCGAAAGATGGACAGATGCCCACCCCACAACGGCTCAATTGTTGCAGAGTTTTTAGACCGAGAATTCAGAGAAAAGTAAATTGGTCGATATGGCCTAGTTGCATGGCCTCCGAGAAATCCAGACCTAACACCTCTATATTTTTATGTATGGAGTGATATTAAAAACGCAGTTTATATCCAACCGATCACTTCACGAGATTATCTGCTGCAAAGAATTCATGCTGCGTGCCGTGAATTAAAGGAAAAACGCGAACAAGCTCTAAGAGCAATTTCGTCAATAAGCAGAAGATGCCGTTTGTGCATCAACCACGAAAGACGCCATTTTCAGCAGTTCCTTTAAATCGATTTAAGTAGTTAATGATCTGATTTTTATTTAAATTCTATCAATAAATTTTGTTTGTGCTTTAATGTTTATTTTTAATTCAAAACTGAAGCTGCTACTGGTGTTTTTCACTTATAAGAAGACTTTTAAAGTCAAGAGTCAAGTCAATTTGTTAGATTTTCTGACTATGTCTTTCTTTCTTAAAGATCTATTTTAATATTCGAAAATATTCAAACCCAAGTCGTAGATATTTGTCATTCGAAAGGTAAGAAATCGGGTCATTTTTTGGAGATTATGTAGAGCTCTTAGTGCAAAGCCCCGTTATAAAATGTGGGTTCAATTTTCCCACCAAAAGTTGGTAACGATTTTTTTTCAAAAATTTGAACGTTTATATCTCGGGCAGTGGAGTGAATTTCGAAATCGTTGCAATATCATTCTAACGGGTATTTTATGTAGTTTCGGAATCAATATTGCTTTTGAAGATTTAATTAGCCATAGGCCGGTAAATCGGAGTTTTCTCTAGAAGGTCTGACTTTTTGACATGAACTGGGAAAAGTGCAATAGCTCTGTAACGGTAAAAGATAAAGGGTTTAGGCGGCATTTTTCTACAAACAGTGTGTGAAATATGCCCTAGTCCTATAGCAATCTTAAAGTGGGACGCCCTGTATAATATAAAAAGAATATTTAGATACTAGATGGTGAAGATTTACAACCTCCTATGTCAATTTTTGAAAAAAAAAATTTCTCTTTTTCTAACGTGGTTTTATAATATTTATACATCAATTACTCAACCGCCCATGTTGTTATTTTCAGTAAAAAATCGTTAGAAGCAGCAACATCCAAACCTTCTATGTCAATGTTGTGTTTTATAACTTTCACAACCTCTTATTGTAAACTGACTCCAAAAATGCCAGTTTTGACATAGGAGGTTGGCTACTTTCACTATCGATACTCATATATTTCAGCTTTTCATACGAAATACACCTGTACCTTTGCCGCCTAGGCGAGGGTTAATATTTTAAACTTTTGGATGCTATATACTTTTTTGTCAAAATAAAACACTGAACTCGCACTACTACTACTGAAGGCGTAATAACTATGAAACTACGTAAGGGAGACGAATTGAATTAGCACTGAATCACAGTTCATAATTTACTCTAACAATTGAAATTTATCCTGTCAAAAAATACTTAAAAGTTCACAAAATGCACAATTTTCCATATTAATTAAAAGTTTTGGTATATTATATAGGAAGTAATTATGATTCGATTGGTACCATTTTTATGTTTGGTGGAGCCTAAAAGCTAATTAAATTAGTCTTTAAGTCCCAGCATTAACTTAACCCAGCGTCTTATGCGGCTTTCAAAATAAACACGATTTTCTGGTTTTATCGTTAACTAGCAAAACTTCTCTCAAACAAAATGCCAGTATTTTTTCAACATACTATATTAATTCAATTTTCTCTTAAATGGGAAGGTACCGTCAAACTGTGGTAAATGTTGATTTTTTCGAAAAAGTGACTTAAGCCACTTTCAGAATAAACGGTTCAATTAACAAATTAGACAGTAATTTCTCGGGCAGTCTGAAAAATTCCTATAATGAAAGCAGCATACGAGTATTTCTGCACTGTCTATTTATTGTATAACAGCCTATAATTCTGCAGCCCGGTAAAAAAGCCAAAGGTACAATTGAACGGCCTGACTGTTTTCATGGTTAACGATTACTTCAATCTAACTATCGCAAGGGCGTTTAAACTCATCTTACAGGTAATTTTAAATCTGCTTCTAAAATTCTGTCCCATGACTATCTAGGAAAGAAAAACGAACGACTTAAGCGAGTAACTCGATTCGAGTGCCCAACCAAACTACATGAACCTTCAAGGGCCATTTGAAATACCCAATTTGGTTAGAAAACGAAACGAGCTTAATATCATGTTACTTATAAATTTCTATAAGAAATCCATTATGCATAACTGCTTGTTACGGACGATGACAAAGCTCTCTAGCACGAACCATTAACGACCAATCCAAACATTTCACACTGACAGGGCACCAACAACAGAAAAAAACAAACAAACTAAAATGTGTACAACTAGTGAGACATGCAAAGAAGTCTAATCGGAATTTCACTACCGTAAGTCTAAAAAATGGACGCATAATAATTCTAAAAGACGTGTTTATTTCTTTTGCTAATCTCTCTTATGAGCCACGGCCTCGGCAACCTGTTAATGCTCTGCATGCCATAGATATTTCAATAAATGGGTTTGTGCTAATCCATCGAATTGCGGTTACTTCTTTAATAAGCACTCAATGTGCGAGCTTGATATCCATAAATGAATAATACGAACGAGTATTCATAACTGATGGCACATATTTCGTTCTATTGAGCACCCACCAAACATACCGAACGGCTCATTGTTAAGCAAAATTGTTATGTTTAACAATTTGATATCGATAGCGCGTAAACGGGAAGAAGAAGAGGAAAAGTGAAATATTTTTTTATGAAAAGAAAACCAATAAATGAATTTCTAAATTTTCTCTAATGAGTTGAATTTGAATATATATTTTTGTTAATTTGTAAATTACAATTACGAAATGAATTCAATTTGTGGAATAACAAGTGTGTTATGTATTTTACATAGTAATTGGTAACAAAAATGGAGAAAATTATTCATGAAATTACTGAGTGCTGATGAGATTGAGGATATATTTAAGGCGATGATTTCTGAGAATGGTCAGGATTAAAGTATGAGCATTAATATGATTATCGTTCAATTGCAAAGTTTTCATCCACCGGCCTTTTTAGCAAAGAGCTTCCAGACAAATGAGTAAAGGACTACTGTGAAGTACCGACTTAAAACTTTTTCTCATCAAACTTGTTGAGATTTGCCTAAACTAGATAGTTCCTAAGCCGAGATGAAGTTTTGAATCAGTTCGGATGGCTTTGAAACGGTAAGAATGGGATCGTTTTTTTCTTGATCGTCCAAGGCCTTTCGACCGCTCAGTGGGGCCAAATTTCAACTATCCCGGAATTATTGCAGTGTTCTCCATCTTCCAAATTTCCTCTTGACTCCATTTCCAACATTTTGGCCGAACGTTTTAACGGAAAGTCTTACCGACTGGCTTCCACGTACGTAAGCAAGCTTCTTCTCATCAAACTTGTTGAGATTTGCATAAACTAGATAGTTCCTGAGGTGAAATGAAGTTTTGAATCAGTTCGGATGGTTTTGAAACGGTAAGAATGGGGTCGTTTTTTTCTTGATCGTCCAAAGCTTTTCTACCGCTCGGTGGGGCCCATTTCCCGGAACTTCGTCGAGTACTATTTCACAGTAGCACAGTACACTGTGCAACATCCATTCTTTCACTTATTTTACAAATATTTCAATTTTCTCGCTATAAAATCAAAATATTGCTTTTTTTCTCCACACTAACTTTTTCCTATTTTTTCACCTAAACCGCACTTTTCTTTGTTATAACCTGAGCCAATAAAACACCATCATTCTAACTACTTTTTTATTAACTTTTACGAAAAAATAAATAAAATAGTTAGCAACTTTTTTTTCCAGCACTGTACGAGTATATACATATAGTCCCGCCGGAAGAGTATGTTCTGCGCTTCGCTCCGCGTTCTTAAATGGGCATACTGAACCTTGCCTAAAATCGTTAATTTCATTGAACTCTGTTTAGTGGTTTGCTTCTAAAACTGGGTTCGGGGCAAGGAGGCATCAGCACACGAAGCTCCTCGCTAAACAGAGTTCAATAAAATTAACGATTTTAAACAGAGTTCAATATGCACTTCCAAGAACTAGGCACGGAGCGCCGAACATACTCTTTTGGCGGGATTATCAACACTTTTTGCAGCTGAGCATTTTTCTTGGCAGGGAATTTTTTTAAGAACAAGGTTGATTTTGGGAGATTATTATTTTAGGATTCAATGGAATGCAAAAAAATTAAAAACAATACTTGAGAATAAAACTCCTAGAAACCCTAAGAATAAGTTGATTTTTAGTACAAGTGTGTCCTGATATACAACTTCCAATTACAACTAATACCTAATTGACCAGCATTCAGCTAATTGTTTTTACATCAAGCTGATAATAAACACTTTAATTACACCCATTGTTGTCAAATCAAATCACCATTCATCTACCTGTTAATATCACTTAAGATCAACTAATGTGCAACATTAAACCACTCATAAAATCATTAGACCATGAATGCATTGCCTCTTCTAACTACCATGAAAGAGTCTAGACCCCAACGCCAGACAAATTACGCCAAAGACCAACAAGAATGACCACTTTATGTGCAAAGCGGAAGAATGGTAGCAAAGTTGCGCAACTAATTTTCAAAAAAGATAAAGATGAACCCTTGAAAAATCTAAACATCACGCCATTGATCTCATCATCATTCCTCGGCGATGCCTTCGGACGGGCCACTGCCCGGACCATGTTGACTTACCAAACTATAGGTATACGCACACGATCATAGATGGTAAGTTTGGAAGAGAGTGCAGTTTTGGCTACAAGCCCACCCAGTGGGAACCGAATGCAGAGGTGCTTTGGTACAGCTTTCAGAATGAATCAAAGAAGCATCAAAGGCAACTATCAGGATGTTTGCTTCGTTGATGCTCGCCAAGGGAGTTACGTGGCAGCAATGTGTAAATTTTTGTTTCAACACATCGGCTACGTTTTGTTTGAATTTCAGAGCACAATATAGTCAGACAATTATTTTTTTTGCGTACCTTATCCCGAGCCGTGTGTGTATCTTAAAATTGACGTCAAAGGGAAAGAAATTGTAATAAAGGTGAACAGAATTGAAATAAATCGTTTTAAATTAGAATAATAAACATTTGCATACAATTTAATGCAAAAACGCAAGCAAATGTTTTCATTCAAACTTCAAAGGCGATTTAACTAAATCGTTTAAGTGCTAGTAATTGTTCGTGGTGTGCTTATACCGACCATACGGAGAAGTACTAAATATGAAAGATGTCAGTTGTTGGCTTGTGTCTTTGGCTTGGGAAATGTCAAGAGGCAATAGCCTCCTAATAAAAACGCGTTTATACCGCTCCAATCAAAAATTAAATGAATACAGAGTTTTAGGAAAGAATGAGGAATTTATATTAAATGTAAAATATAATTTTCGCATCATCCGGTACCAATTTTTCAGTCCAGTTCTGCATCGCGAGTGGAACTAAAATTAGTACCAAAACTAGCTATTGCGACATGTTTATATCATCGTGTGTTAGCATGAATTAGTTAATACTCGAAAATAGTTCCGCGGCATAAATGAGGCCATTGATGAAAGCCACAAGCGAATTGTATCGCGTTTAATTTAAGAAGTGGTCTGCTTTCGGAAGAAATTGCGGGAGCAAAAACAACCCATGGCATCGGTTGAAAGAGGCACTACATTTCTTTTAAATATGCCGAAGTCTCCTTTTACCACATTGGGAGACCTGGTGATTAATGAAGTTCGAAATCAAAATAAGAAGCTGAGCAGAAATTTAAATAACTTGTAAGTATACTAATCTGTATTAGTTTAAACTTTTTTTTCGTTTTGTATAAAAATTCAAAGTAGGTATTAAATTGTTTCATTTCTGAGAAAAACTGCCGAGCCAAAAAAATTTATTCGAATGATGTTAAGTAAAACTATAAAAGACGAAGTAGCCGAGCATTTTGCTTTGGATGGAACAAAAATTAAGCATAGTGCTAGATGTTTAAGCGTCACTGTTGTAATTAAAAGTAAACGTTTGTAATGAATAAATTTTGAGACGAAGGGGTTATTTTTGATTCGAAATATTATCCGCCAATATATTTTGTCTTGACACTTTCAAACATAATTTGCGAAGAAATGTTTTAAATTCAAAAAAAAATACTGTTACGCGTACAAACCACGAAAAAAAAAATCTTGAACAGCCTTTATTCAGCCACTTATCATTTTGACACTTGTCGAAGTGACTGACACTTTTTAGAGAGGGAGTGGAGTTTTAGGAAGCGACGCAAAGAAGGTTCATAGCCAGTTAAGAAATACGATTCGGAAATATTTGCCAGTATATTTGCGACGACCATTTCAGTACGCTCAATGAATCTGAAACGAATCATTTCTGATTTCAGAAATGAATCGGAGTTCATGAAAGATGGTTCGATTACGAATTTTTTACGAATCAGTTGGTTTGCTAGGTGTTGCTTATTGCCTAGACCCCTCCAGGGGAATGGGCGCGCCAACATCTCTAATATTTCTAAGACTTGTTTACGTTTCGAAAGTATATCTACTTTTCGGAAGTGCAGGTGCTAGCATACACCTCCTATCCCCACAGTTTTTATAATGACAAGCTCGGAGCACTGCGAGAGTTCTATTAGTACTCACAGGCAGTTTTCGATCTCGCCGAGATTTGAACTCCCAGCTCTAGATTAGTATCGTTGAGCGGCAACCGAATGGCCACGGCCACCGAGCGCTTCCATTAAGTCTTTATCATTCTTGTAGAAGGCCGCTGAACCGTTGTTGCTCCAGGGACCAGTAGTAGCATCCATCCCGAATCTTCCCAAGTGATATCGACTGAATGGCTTCTTGGCCAGTTATCCAGAAGCCATCAATTGGATACATTCAAAAATCATTCAATGTGATGTCTACTTGATCGTTTCCCCGTAATCTAGGAGGAATCAACTAATGCTTTTAACAAAGTTTTTACTGCTTCCACACGTGTAATTTTAAAAAGAAATAAGGTTAAAAAGAATAAGACGGCATGGACAGAGCATGCATCCACATCTTCCAAGGCAGCAGTCAATCATTAATCTCTGATGTCTCCGATTCCTGCTGGGTAATTACACCTGACGAGAAAAAAAACACCCCAAAGTACCACACAGTAGAGTCAATGATGTTTAATTACGATTCAAGAGAAGTTTTCACGTTTTTTTCTGGCGATTTTCGGCCAAACGTTTGATTTATAATTGATCTTGATGGGTGAAGTTAGTGTGTGCAAAAAAGTGCTTGTAATGGGTGAATTGGAAAGATATAAATATACATTTATACGACTGCTCTATTAGGCCGTAAAGTAAAGATAGAGAGAATATAAAATCAGAAAATAAAATCATGGGAACTTGTAATGGGCAGAAAAAAATTGGTCAGAAGGAAACTACAGATAGTGAAAGTGATTGAACTTTAATTGCCTAATTTTACTTTTACTTAAAATCAAACAAAAAAATAAACTGAAGAAAAAAAGATGAACGTAATGCAATAAAATAGAATGTCTATGAAATGTATCAATCACAAGCTGTCGACATTTTTTTCTGTGAACTAACGATTGCGGGATTTTTTTCTGTTTCAATTTTGATGGTTTTTCTTATGTTAGTTAACTCAAGTCAAACAGATGGAGAAATTGATATTTGAGTCATGTTGTCCAAATAGAGAACAAAAGTTACCTTACACCTTCCTCTGTCATCACATCGGAATTAATTTCGCACGCTACGTTATACGGTATTTATAACAAAAAGGAAACTGTTGACATAAATGAAATAAAACCCAGAGCGTGTTAAATCATATTTATATAAGATCACTGCTACATTTGAGTTTGCAATAAATTGAATAACTTGCAGAAATAATTTCCGTGACAAATTATTATCATTTTTTTCAAATCAAACTCAGGATTTGTCAAGCCCATTTCATACTTCTTTTCTAAGAGCTTGCGCACAATACAGGAAATTTGAATTAATTTCGAAGCAAATCTCCCCTCAATCTCGTAGATTTACTATACATTTATCAAGATTTCCTAATCTAGGTAAAACGTTAACAAGGGAAGAAACTGATAAAATTGTTTCATTTAAGCAAGAAAATTATTCCAATCCAATCCAATAAAATTATGAAAAATAACACGAAAAAGGCGCATTGCAAGAGCAACAACAGGACGAGAGCATAGGTCAATTTTACGTAAAGCATCAAATTCTGCTGCATCTGCTGGCAAAATAAAAGAAAAGGTTGGTACTTTTGCAAGTATACGAACAATACAAAGAGTGATTAAAGCGTGTCCGCATCTTAAACGGAAGAAACTTATGAGAAGACCATATTATCGTCCATGTCAGCAAATTGCTAGATTAGAGAACTACCGGACTCATTCCAGTTGGACCGAAAGATGGCGTCAGGTGATATTTCCTGATGAAAAAAAATAATTTGGATTGGCCTGACGACTTTTAACATTACTTCCAAGATTTGAGAAAGTCTGAGCTGTCTTTGTCTCGCATCATACCGCTGTTGGTGACGTCATGGTATGGGCTGCAATTTCGTTCCATGGCGTCATCGATTTGGTTGTGTTGGAAGGTCGGCAGACCTCAGCGGACCACATGCAGCTTTTAGAAGTCAAGAAAATTAGTTTCCAGGAAAGGTTTAATGTCCAACAATGGGTTCTGCGATAAGATAACGCGCCCATCCACACAGCATTACGTGCTAAGCAATGGTTTGCAAAGCACAAAGAAAAATTTCCGGACTGGCCAGGTCTATCTCCCAAACTTATCATAATTGAGAATTTGTTGGGATGGTTGTCACGAAAAATTTACGCAGACGGAAGGCAGCTTCGAAACAGAAAAGGGCTGATTGCAGCAATTCAAGATGCTTTTGAGCAAGCCCCATTAAATTATTATACGTACCAAGTCTGTATAATTCAAAAGCAAATAGACTTTTCAAAGTTGTCCGCAAAAATGGAGGACATCCACACTATTAACAATAAAAAACATTTAAATCGTTCGTTTTATTATCTATTGTAACAGATTTTTACTGTTTTTATTTGTTCCATTTTTAGGCCATCCTTGCCAGCTAACATACAGCAGTTCAAAGTCATATTAAAAATAAAATTTTATCCAATTATACCCACTAAATGAAAAATAATGTCAGATTTTTAAGTGCGACTATCCTACTCTCGGGGAGTGTATGTACATACATATCAAAATATCATCCTAAAGGTTTCCGTTCTATCTATTCCCATCTAGTTAACAGGCATAAGCCGCTTGCGATTCACAGGATATCAGACAATTTGCATGCAAAATTACAGATCGGTTTTAATTCTGGTCTCATATAGGATCTCGTCAGATCAAAGTTGAAAGTAAATTCGTTGACATCAACTTATTTCGCCTCTATCTGAATGTATACTGTGTCCGCAGTATCTGTATGGTGGCTGTTTAAGTTCACTCGGCGTAGATCCGTATCGTTCTTTTCACCCGTGATCGGTCTGAGACCCAAATACAAGCGAAACGAACGCAGCAATTATCTATATATCTGAAATCAAAATATTCTTTCTACTAAAATTTTTTCACGATAACACTTTGCTCCTCTCCTCTCTGTACGCTTCAGTCAAGATGGTGCGTAAGTATTTTACTTGGTGCCTACAAAGGGACCGTGCCGACAGAAGGATATTTGAAAAATAAAATTGGGACGTTATGTTGAAGGTTTTCATACTGGTGATCGTCGCTTCTGAAGAAAATGCCGGGAGATTCGCCTATGTGTTTGGACAAAATTTTTTACCAATTCCCAAACATGCCAAGTACAAT
Organism: Chloromyia formosa; assembly: GCA_964017055.1. NCBI lineage: Eukaryota > Metazoa > Arthropoda > Insecta > Diptera > Stratiomyidae > Chloromyia > Chloromyia formosa. The sequence continues at coordinate 27,450,747 of OZ024813.1, read as the reverse complement.
GAAAAGTATTTTAAATGAGGTGGTATGGTAAATAACTTCACTGCTTGCACAGTAGAGCAGGTTGAGACCACACAATTACACTAACAATTTGATCTGAGCTGCTCTAGATAAAACGTCGGTGCAAGAATGCTGCTCCGTTAAGTTGTTTGTGTTTTGAAATGCAGGTAGTGCAGGTGTTGAAGTTTACGAACAATTTAGAGTTTAGGAAGCACATAAAGCTCATTTCCTGTCAATTAAATATTTTATTCGGAATAGTGAGCATACTGAAGGAGATTCGTCGATTGTATATGTACGAAGAATTTAAGTTTTCTCTTGAAATTTGAGCTGACATTTGAATTTCAAATAAACCAAGACACGCTCCTTCTGTAGTCCGGATGGCGCAGCGGTTAGCACGTTCGCCTTCAATGCACTGGGCCCCGGTTCAATTCCGGGGATTTATGTGTCGGACTATGAGCCCACTCAGCTGTTAAATGAGTACCCATTATGGGGTAAATAACTCGGTTGAGCGTGTTGCTGATCACATACCTCTGCACAAAAAACCGTCACGATCTAGAAAATGAGATGATGCTAACTCATCTCGAGGCCGTGATTCAAATTGGACTGTTGCGCCAGTTATTTATTTAAGACACGCTCCCAGCAAAAACATGCCCCGTTTTCGTGCTCGCTACCCTAATTTGCTCTCGATCGTATTTTTTTTTTTTTTTTTGCTTTGCTCTTACCTGTTCTACTCTACTCTGAATAAAAAAATGCAGCTATTAACACCTCGCGAATCATCATCGAGCAATGCCCTGAGTATGATTCTCCCCAGCACTTGCTTTTCATTGATTTCGAGAAGGCTGTCGACATTGCGAACCGCGATTATATATGAAAAGTTTTGCGCCGGAAAGGGATCCCTGAGAAGCTTGTGGCTATTATTAACCCTGCGTATACAAGGTGAAAATATGCTACTATTACTAAACTATATACGTCCGGTAGCTCTTTTACCCAGTAACTGGAAACACAACGTTTGTCTACCAAACCATAGTATTGAATCGCTTCGATACCGGATACAAGGTTGATAACAGGCCTTTAAAGTGACAATGTCCAAACAAATCGGACGGAAAAATGCATTTTCTACGACAAAACGGCAAAATGAAAAAGTGATTCTTTCATTCATTGTCAAATAAAAGATATATAAACGAGAAATCACCTCCATTTTTATAAGAATTGTATTTTTTATGAATGCTTGAAGGATATTGTAGTTAAATGTCAAATTCAGAAAAAGTTAAAGAATAAAAATATTATGTTAAATACCTTTTGGGGTCTGTCAGACCCCACCTTGTACGAGGTGGGACTTTTAAGTCGCCTTGTATACGGATGGTTAAGGCAACCTAGTCGCATTCTGCAAAGGGGTATAAGGTGTTGGAAGACTTTGAGATTTGAAGTGGAGTTCCGCACGGTGCATCCTCTCGCCGATCCAATCGCTGATAGTGATCGGATAAGTTAAATGGACCTACATATCTTATCTGCAACACCAACACTGACGACATTTGCCTACCCTCGCAGAAAACCATGGACCTAAACGCAATGAATATGATTAGATCTCGAGAGGCGAGCAAGGTTGGGCTACAGATTAACACCAACAAGACCAAGGTTCTTAGCCTGTCGAACGGTTACCAAAAAGAAATCCTATTCCTTTCGTCATTAATTTCAATAGATAATCTGTGCACACTGATCAAATTCGACTACCTAGGTAGCATTGTTGCCGAAAATGGTGGTACGGAGCAGGACATCGCTCGTCGTATCAACCAATGTCTAACTGCGCATTCGGCATGCTGACCAAAATCTTTAGTATTAGGGCCAAACGGGCTTGTTACGCTCTCTGGTACTGTCTGTGCTTTTATATGGGAGTAACACACTGGCTCGAGTACAGCATAACACTCCTCTGTTAAGTTCACAAGGCTGCATTGATCATATTTGGAAAGACGTAGCCTAATACCTAGTGGAAGGTCCGTTTCTACCTTAAAAAAAAAGCAATATAAAAAAAAAACAATAGCACATAACACTTTTGAAGAAGAATTTTTGATCAACAGTATCAAGCTGAGGCTTAATTGTTTGGGTTTCCTGTAATAAAATTAACTTAAATTTAAAGTTATATTCATATTAATTTTTTATAAAATTTGCGTTCCTTTTCACTCTACCTTCACTAGCAAACAAATGTGAATTTTCCTTAAACGCTTATTAAGAAGAATAATGGGTGCGCCACTTTTTTTGTGCAACAGTGTATTTAAGATCTATAGAAGGAATTAAAATGATATCTTTCCCTGATATTTCCTATTAGAATCGTATTTTTCATCATCATCGTGGCGCAATAGCCCGACGTCGGGCCCTGGTCGCCTGGATCAACTCCACCGAAACCTGTCCCAATTTATGGTTGGAGGAGGAGGAGGACGGAATGATAGCTGTAACCAGATTGGCTGAGTACACTTAAGCTTTTCAGGTCATTAGAGTGACATAGATCACGACGTCAGATCTGCAACATAGTTGTTGGAAATCTGGCACGTTAGCTAACACCGAGGCCATACCTAAATAGGGTATAGCGATGGGCGGCCAACCCATCGTTGTAGAAACTACCACATGTCAGTCAAGAAACCTGGAAAAAAGCCTCGGATTCGATGGATCAGCAACGATGAGAATCTTATTTTTACTAGCTTATAATGTAGAAAGCAATTGTGTTTCATGAAGAGGCCGCTACATGTTCTACTTTTGGTGAAATTTCACTTGCGAGGGTGGTTGGTAAACATGATAGTATTTTGAAATTTACGAGACAACTAAAAGCCGAGATTGTACCAATCTTGCGCCAAACTACGTGTAATGCCAAAATAAAATTGAACCTCATTAAAAATGAAATAGAATTAAAGCACTCTAATGCGTAATAAATCAAGCCAAACTATGCCACGAACAAAAAATCGTCCACCGAATCGTATCGTAAAACTTTCCCTGAAATTAATTTAAAAGTAACAGCATTCCGGTATCATTCACAATAAATACACTCGTATACACAATTTTTACATTTTTAAATTACAGAAGAGACGACTCAATTTTCAGGAAAATGCCGTCCATATGAATGTAAACAAATAAATAAAAACGAAAGATTTAAGCGAGTAACCAGAGTAAATTATCAATCTCTTTTATGTTATTTTTTTTATAAACAAAAATTTCTTAAACAAATAAAACGAAAACATATCGGATAAGATGAGGTCGAGTAAGTCAGGTAATTGAGCATAGACAGTGCGCTCCTTTTGCATTTTCATGATATTCGGTGGCCGGAAAATCAGGTTTCCGCGCGACTTTTGAGCTGGTTATTTAATGGAGTAATACTCGTATGATTAAATTGGGATCATGAGGATGACCGCACCGCACATGTTTTTTATTTTATAAATGACGATATTCGAATTTTCAAGTGAAATTTAATACTTTCGCGATGTTGACGGTGAAATTGGAAGTAACCAGAACTGTGGACTTTTGTCATACCGAATTTTTCACTTTTTATTTTTATAAATTGCCAGTGCTCTTCTCCGCCAACAATGATACGTATCAAACGTTTTAATCTGCTCTCAATTGTTGCACTTATTTCGTAGCTAGAAGCTAAAACAACTACACAGCAATTACCAATCTCTACAGTGGAACGACAGACATTTATCAATTTCTTCCGAATCTTTTACATACCTGCCGGCTGTTTTGTCACCGTGATTCTTTCTCCGTCATCATATCGGATGCTGTATTTCGACATGCTATTAAAAGCAAAGTCGTTAAAATGTTATAACTGTGTGTCCAAAATGAAAACCATTTTTCTGAATCACGTATACGGAGTATTGACAAACTTGCCACCGCGCCATGAACCAATAGGGCATTGTACCGAAAATTGTATGCGCGGATATACTCGACTCAACTGATAATGGTAAACGAAAGAGAGTTACCAGCTAAAGACTGGCGGATGGTGTCTTTGGTGCGGTGTTAATTCACGTCAAGACGTATTTGAATCTCTACTTTCCATGGTGTCTGGTACGTGAGTTTTAAATTGGTCTTAGACTGCAGATGGCGAGTGGTAACACTGTTGGAATATCTCCGCTCGAACGCGAGCCAAAACAATCCAGAGGGGAGTGAGAGTCATATCCATATTCTCGTGTACCGAACGTGATCGGATCCACATGCTGCACTCCAGCATTCTCGCTACTCGCTACTTTCTCCATAGTGTTTCAGTCAGCATCTCGTTATTTTCAACTGTAGCCGTGTAGAATCGTATCGTGTGGACCACGTAAGTGACGGTTAGATCGTTTCTTTCTCGCCTACCGCGGGGTTTAGTATTACGCTACAATTAGAAGCTCTTTGATTATTGTCAGTGTGTGTCTTTTTTGTTAATTTCGCGCAGGTGATAGCCTCGCTTCCATCAGTATCATTAGAAGCCGTCGTCAATAGCAGCACCATCGTCGTCGGTGTGGTATTTCTCATCGTCGTTTGTGCGCGAGTCCAAGTGCGGGAGTGAATGTTCCGGTCCTTCCGGGGGTGTGATCGTGACTATCGAGTGTCTACTGCCGCGATTATCCTCGATGAGCTATTACCGCGATACTTGAGTATATTGTCCGCCAGGGATTAAATCAATGAAGCTGATAAAAACAAACCACCGATATGGGCGACAGTCGGTCAGTGGGACAGTGTGTTGTGTCATTGCCACCGCGATCGTTTCACTCCAAATGTGTCCCACAGTGTATGCTAGTGAATCAAATCAGGGTTTCAGTTCACTTGTCTCCTTTGCCAATGGCTTTCTGGTAAAGTCCACCAAAGGAGCTGCCGCACTATCATCGAACTCAACATCACGATTGTTAGGCCACGATCTCATTGCCGGCAATGACTTGTGGGATGACATCATCCGCGGGTGCTATAAGAAACCATCGATGCCCTGCTTTCAAACAAAAGTCCATTCCTTTCTTGATAGAGCGCTGAATGCACGTGATGTGAATATTACTGGTGCACTCTCCTTTTTCAAAAACAAGGTCACATACCCTGACGTCACGAACGATGTGAGCTATGGAAGTGATGGTCACGCAAATGACTTGGATACCAAAGATGTTCCGAACGAATCGAGATCAGGTATTGTTACTTTTCTTACCGCTAATGTATTCCAATGCGCTTTGCGTGCAATGAATGGACCGTTCGTGTTGAATGGTAATCAAATGCTCAACTCACAAAAAAAATGTGAACTGAAAAAAAGATTTAATACTGAACAATTGATAATTGCACTGACAAAGCGCGCAACATTTGAGACATTACCCGCTATGAAATGGGGTTAGTCATGGTTTCATCACTTTTTTTCACTTGTCTTTTGCAGAATCAGCCATCGAGGATGTGACAAGTTCACTTCATGGGAAAGCGGTGAAATTTATGATGACACATGACGTTGAATTGCGACTGCCTGCCATCCTTTTTGACAATGCTGTGTTACGGATATCGCCCCGTTCACTCGAGGGCAATGGTGCTTTGGTCAAGGTCGAGTTGGTACCCGACCAACTGGTCGAGGCAAGAGATACGGGACGGCTTTTTAAGAAGAAGCTATGTAAGTATATGTATATCATCAATTCGGCCACAAATATTGATCACAGAATACTATGTAAACAATAGTATTCAGGTCGCATACTCAGTGTCCGTATGTACGCTTTCTATTTACTCATTTACTCTTTTAAGACATAAATCACACCACCACTTCCAGAATACCGTGCAGACAAACATTTGGTCAAGAATATTAACTAAAACATAGGTTACGGCATCTTTCATGATATGGTCTTAAGAACATTTAACAGTTGCAAAGCTTTCTATTTTACCTCCCAGAGCCTATGGGTTGGCTAACCGCAACTACAATACGGTTGCCATTTCACTTTGGCTCCGGCACAGCCGACAATTGTTTACATGGCCGAAAGTAGCCCATTGCTAATGCAAATTGCAAGACGTCAGAGATATTGGGTATAGCCACTCAATCACGTGTGATAAAAAAAGACCACAATTTTCACGGAAGCTTGTCATATTTCTGTTCGTTTTGATGGGTATCCGTGCAGAGTTACGCTTTCGATCTTCTCAATCAATCTTAATCATGTGGTAGTATATTATCTGGTTTGTGGTTATGGTTGTGGTAGTTCAAATCTTTGTTGAAAACCGCAGAGTTGGAAAACTAACAATTAAAGTTTGTGATTATTTAGGCTTTTAGTTACATTGTCACAGTTAGTGTTTACTGCGATGGTAATGTCTTGGAAATGATTTCCGATCAAATGGTATTCTATATGGTAGCTTCAAAGCTGTTGTTTTGCTCCTGTATCGTAGGAGATTCCTTCAGCTGAGCCCAAAATGAGGAAGGAGATCGAGACACGGTCATTCAGACCAGCCGTGACACCTAAATGTCAAAATCTCCTCAGTAATAACCAGAGGTGATACGCGAGTTATGTTGCTAGCTCGGCTATCGGTAGTGTGGACGGGATTTTTAGTAGGTCACTCTGACTCGTCATCGCCACAAAAATACAAAACTCACGCGTTGGCATGAGTGCCAAAGGTAGCCGGGAAGTTCATCACAAGTTATGTAGTATTGCTGAAGAAGTCCCCCAACCGTCCCTACAACCGGTACAGTAGCGTCTTGATGGCGATGGGGCTCCGCGCTCGTGACACAAGAAGGACTCGGGTTTGCAGGGAATGCAAAATAAATTCCGGGGCGAATGGGTTGTAACGTGTAACTCGGTCGGTAGAATTTTGTTGGTCCGCTCTTTTTTTCTTTTTTTCCTCTGTTGCCAACCGAATAAGAGCCGGAAGGCAAACTGCCGCCCTAAGGGTTGCGTGATGTTGGAGCACTTCCTTAGTTGCAAACTGCTTTTGCAGACGGGGCTCCTGCCGACTCAGTATCAGTTGGTTGCTTTTGGGACTAACAAACAGACAAAAGTGGATTGTAACTTTCCGAGTGTCTCCGTTTCCATTTTTAGGGTTTTGTATAAAAAACAAAACCCTTATGAAATCGGTCAAATGTCTGTCCGTCTGTCCGTCTGTCCGTCTGTCCGTCTGTCCATGAAATATCTCACGAACGGCTGAAGCTACATACATGAAAATTTGTGGGAGTATGTAGAATTATTATAATTCACCGGAGAAAGCGATTCGTTGTAATACGCTGACTTTAAGGGGATGTCCCCATAGAAGGGAAATGAAGGTCAAACAATTTTTTTCATCTGGTATAGGCAAGTGGGGTATCATGAGAAAGGTAACACCGAGTACATTTTATTTCCGGTATTTTTATCAAATTTGAAAAAAAGGGAAAAGAGATAGAGGGGAAAATATGTGATCCGAGTTTGTCCCCCCCCCTTGCATTTCTAGACCGTTATACTTAGAAATATGAAAATTTGCAGAAAAGCGGCATTTTACTAGCGTAGAAAATCTAGATTAATAGAATTTTGAAATTTCATCAGAAAAGGTTAATAATAGTACATTTCTATAGTTGCAGTTAGCACACCCCTGCACCCCTTAAGCATACCCGAGGTCAAAAATATTAATGGCCAATGATAACCAACATCATAGGCAATAATAACCTTAAGTTTCATTACAATCACATAATATTTAATAATAGTACATTGATTCAAAGTTAGGCATTTCGACACTATCCACACAAAAAATACTCCTATCGGCTTCATAGTTGTGAGTACTACTTTCATGTTGTTTTTCGTAGTGCGAATTGCAGTTATTTAATTAATCATTTTTGAAAGGGTAAAGATTAGATGCGTCGTAATTGGCAAACTTTACCGGGTGGAAGGGGGGAGGGGTCCACATAGAGGCGAAATTAAGGTAAATTTTTTTTTAATCGACTGGTATAGGCAAGTGAGGTGTCGTGAGAAAGGTAATGTTGAGTACATTCCATTTTTTTGCATTTTCCTGAAATTTGTAGAAAGAGGAATAGTGGGGGAGGAGAAAATATTAGTTCGTAAAAATGTAAGTGGGTAAGACATTTTAATTGTGTTTTTTTTTATCAATCTGAGTGGTATGAAGAAAAGCAAGGAGCCGATATTTATATACCAAAATAAGCGCTTGCTACAAAACCCTCGGATTGCGGGCGTAGCCCTCTATATTCCGGTTTCATTTCTGTTTATTATTGTTTTCGAAAGTTGTGCAACTCGCCACTCACTCTTGTTTTGTTTGTTTTTATACCTTTTTCCATCTTTTTCCACTCGCCTCGTGACGTCCGCTCACCGCAATCTTCTTCTTCCACTTCTTCCAGCTTGGAATTGTAGTGGGCGGCGGCATTACTTTGGGCAAAGTTCCGCCTGAAAAATTTATCGTATTTTTGAAGCGCCGCTTGCAGATAAATAAATAAAATAAATATTGGGTGTACAACTTTGCTCCCGCCGTTTTTTCCTGGAATCAAAAGTTTATTAATTGTCAAAAAGTACTTACAGATGTATTATTCAAAGTACTGTCCATCGCTAGCGACGATCTTCGCCCATCTCTTCGGCAATTTTCGGATTCCATCTCGGAGAAAGGAGGCGTCTTTCGACGCGATCCATGATTAGATCCATTTTTCGACTTCCTCGTACGAACAAAAATTCTGATCAGCCAGGTCGTGTGCCATGGAACGAAACAGATGGTAGTCGGAAGGAGTGATGTCTAGGGAGTACGGCGGGTGGTGCAAGATTTCCCATTTCAGGGTTTCCAAGTATGCCTTCACCACTTTTGCGACGTGTGACAGAGCATTGTCATGCTGGAGGATGACATTGTCGTGTGTCTCTTGGTACTGTGGTCATTTTTCCTTTAATGCTCGACTTAAACGCATCAATTGCGTTCGGTACCGATCTCCTGTGATAGTTTCATTCGGTTTCAGTAGCTCGTAGTATATCACACCGAGCTGGTCCCACCAAATGCAAAGCATAACCTTGGCGCCGTTAATATTCGGTTTAGTCGTCGACGGTGAGGCATGTCCGGGCATTCCCCATGACTTTCTGCGATTGGGATTATCGTAACGGACCCATTTTCGTCGCCGGTTACGATGCGCTCCATAAATCCCTTCCAATTCCTTTGAAGCAGCTGTTCGCATGCAAATAATCGCCGTTCAATATCTCTCGGTTTTAGCTATTACGGAACCCAATTTCCTTGTATCTGAATCATGCCCATGGCCTTGAGGCGTTTTGAGATGGCTTGCTGAGTCACTCCCCATAATTGGTTAGGGCAATTGAGTATACCAAATCTTTGTCGACTTCAAGCAGACATACGACAGTATCGATCGTGGAGTACTGTACAACATCATGCTGCAATTTTGTATACCGGCCAAACTAGTGCGACTGACAAAGATGACGATGACCAACTCCGTCTCACAGGTCAGGATTCATAATAGACTTACTGATCTATTTGAAACACGCACTGGTCTGAAACAGGGTGATGGACTGGCACCGACGCTCTTCAACCTAGCACTTGAATAAGCCATTCGGGCTATGAATATAGACAACAGCAATACGCTACTCATCAAGTCGACACAATTAGCAGCGTACGCCGACGACATCAATATCAGGTCCCGAAGATTGGCCGACGCTGAAGAACTTCTGCAAACGCTCGATACCGCTGCAAAAGAAGTTGGACTACGTATCAACGATGGTAAAACTAAAATAATGATTCAATCGACGACAAGGACACCTGCGCAACCTAGCATCAATGTGGGAGACCTCAACATCGAGTTCTTGAACCACTTCATATACCTGGGTTGCAAGTTGTCAAGGGACGCCAACGAAACTGACGAAATCAAGCGACGGATACAGTTAGCTAAAAAGACTTTTTTCTCGGTTCTCCTCATAATGAAATCGAAGCATGTGCACAGAGTGGTGTCACAACGGGCCTTCGGAGGCCTAAGTGTGCTGTGTGTAGCGCGGCAGCCCCTTAACCTAACCTAACCTATGTGCAAAGAAACAAGAAGCTCCGCGTGTACAAAACCATTATAGGACCAGTGCTATGCTATGGTTGCGAAGCATGGACCCTAACTCAAGCCTCCGGAAACATGCTAGACACATTTGAACGTAAGGTTCTACGGCCAATTTTCGGGGCTGTTTGCGATCGAGATGGATGGCGCATCCGGTACAACCATGAATTGTATGAAATGTACGATGAGCTGGAAATTTCGAAAATCGTCAAACTACAACGACTTCAATGGGCAGGGCATGTACAACGAATGGACGATGATCGCATGCCAAAAACAGTAATGAACGCAAAACGAGTTGGTGGAGCGAGACTGCGAGGACGACCGAGATCTCATTGGGAGAGCTCAGTATATGTGGACGCCGCGCAACTACTGGGCTTCCAAGATTGGAGGACGCTGTCACGTGATCGAGACAATTGGAGGACGACGATCCAGGCGGCCAAGGCCCGACGTCGGGCTGTCGCCCCACGATGATGATGACAGAAGCTGAAGCTGAGGACAGGGTGTTCTGCAAAGAGGAAAAAACGAACTGGGCTTCTGAGCTAGCCCGCTAACATTATAGAGCAGAAAAATAGCAAAGAAAAAAGAGAAAAAAAATACTTCATTTCCCTGTTATTCAGAGTCCAGAGAATCACGAGGATAGCAGAGGTGCAATAATTCACTCATAATCTCTGAAAACTGTTTAGCATCTCAGTAATAGAAACAAATGCAATTATGTTCACAAAAATATTAATGGAAGTGAAAAGACAATTCTGGCAACAGAAAGGAACCCAGGGCTCCTCCGCGCTTTGTCCGGACACCGAAGATGCTCCAAATGGCGGCAATTCAAAGCATTAGGCCTTAGGTACGTGACTAAACCACAAAAGACAAACACAACACCAGGATTGCTCTGTTGAACTGAATCAAAAAGATAATCTACTCTATAGTAAAGATGGGGGTGCTACAGAGGAAAACACAGCTACTTGACGGGAAAAAAGTGAATTAAAGTGGGTAAGTCCAGAGACTTGAAGCAAGTAGCCTTAATGTGCTTGTGGGGATGCAAATCGTAGGAAAGACTAATAGAAACCCGATGAGGTCCTTTTTATTCCTGTCCTTTACCAGAAATGGGCCCCACGTTCGGTGCCAAAGTGTGTAATCGACGGTTTAGTGAGCATCCGAAAATGCCCATGAGGACGGAGCCTAAGGTAGCATAATGACCGTGACCATACCGTACCATCAGGCGAAGGCCCCTCAACGAGCCAAGCAACGGCGTATGCTTACTGTAGCTCAGTTCGAGAGACGTGGGTGGGGTTTTTACCCCTCGTTGCCCCTGTCCTTTACGTATTAAAAAAAATTCATAGGCCTGGGGAAGACAACACAAACAGTGGACGTAAAAATAGGGAATAAAAAGAAATGAGGCGATAAGGATGGAATGGTTGACGGACGGCGCAGATTCTCTCGCGCTCATAAAGGTGTAATATGACCCTCGGCCTCTGGTTTCGTACCTCCGACAGATCATTACTCATCAGGTACTGCCATCGATTCGCCGGTGGAAGCAACACTACCAGAACAGAATATGGTTCACTATAACCGGACTTGGGAGAACCCCCATAGAAGTAGCCATTTTTCTTTCCCTTAACACCGAGAACGGTGACGAACCGTAGCATGTAACACACTCACACACTAAACTTCGGATCATTTGCTATCACAACACCGATTGTGCGGCAGACAGAATCCCCGGAGTGCCAATAACATACACCGATGGATCATTGATTGCCTGGTGTTGCTTCAGATCTGTCAGTAATTGTGTTAATTATTTCAAATTTGTAAATGCTAAGATAGTTCAAACATAGCTAGATCAAAAGTATTCCCCCTACCGTTTCCGAGACCCTTTTTATGGGTTGATGGTAACTTGAGGATGAATTGATCAGATTCATGCACGTCCCGCCTTTGCTCCATTAATTTTCTTCATTTCAATGTCGACTGTAGGTGCGGCCGACCTTTCGCCTGCTAGCTCGACGCACTACTGATCGAGCTATCATTGTCGCCAAAAATCGTTCAAATCATTAATAAAATAAATAAAATAAATAACTGGCGCAACTGTTCAATTTGAACCACGGCCTCGAGATGAGTTAGCATCATCTCATTTTCTAGATCGTGACGGTTTTTGTGTAGAGGTATGTGATCAGCAACACGCTCAACCGAGTTATTTACCCCATAATGGGTACTCATTTAACAGCTGAGTGGGCTCATAGTCCGACACGTAAATCCCCGGAATCGAACCGGGGCCCAGTGCGTTGAAGGCGAACGTGCTAACCGTTGCGCCATCCGGACTACTACATTAATAAAATAATTAAAATGTGTTATAATGAGAATGGTATATCAATGACACAGATTGGCGATTGTATATCTAAAAATCAAGCAATGACAACAAACTTTCTGAAAAATAACACAATACGTTTTTTATCAATTCAATTATTTTATTTAATTGGACTATTATGAAAATATCGAACAAAATACCCAAAGTTACAAATTTTTATAATTGTGTTTTTTTTTCTATTCTTTTTTTTCAGTTAAAATGTTCAAAAACAAACTACTTCTATCGTTCCTCGCTCTGGTGCTAGTTATTAAATTGATAAAAATTAAACTATTTTGGCTATTGCCAATTATCGTAGGAATAGGTACGGCTAAGAAATTGTTATTAAAGTTCCTGCTGTTCCTCTTTCCGGCTATCTCCCACGTCTTTAAACTGTGCCCGACCTGGCAAGAGACTCGGCATGAAAGCACCCAATTCCACCATCATAAACATCAAATCGACCATCATCACACTGTAAGTATCGAATGTGTAAATGTATCTGAATTGAAAAATAGACAATAATTGTACTATATTGATATTGTATCTATGTTTTTATAAACTCCAAATAGTACTTAAATATCTGAATCAAAAATTAGGCAATTTATTGTACAATCGTCTATGGAAGTCGATTGAAATAAATTGCACTGATTATTTGTATGCGCAGAAATTCTGTATCTATGTTAAATGCGTAAAAATTCTGTATCTATGTTAAATTTCGGCAAAGTGTAGTGCGGTAAAAGTAATACAAAAGAATTTACATGCCATACACTTTCACACTGATTGGATTTTACAAATTAGGTTTCATTCTGCAAGAGCAAAAAAAAGATTAACATCCTAAAAATACAATTCATTTAAATCGCGATTGTTATGTCCATTCGTTTTCCCTGAATGGCAATGAAGAAGATGATGAGCTTTCGTCTACTGAGGCATTTTATGCTGGATACTCATTGAGAAAATCTAGAAGATACGTCAAAAGTCGACGGACTTGGCAGTTAAAACTTATACCATATGCACACCACAGTAGATCTGACAAAATCTCGATATTATCTTAAATCTAGATTTAGGATGAGACTTGCAACAAATCTCGTGGTAAATCTTGCTGGATTTGTCTCAATATCGCTGAATTCATTGGGGAATGTTATTATATATTCAGTGCAACAAATTTCTCTAAATTTACCCATGACTAATCAAATCTCCTTTCCCTCTAAAAAAAATCTCATGATGTGTTTGGGGATTTTCATATATCTAAATTTGCATATGCAGTGTGCACCGGGCATTAAGATATCCCAGTCCAAGAAAATTGGCTACATATATGCTATACTCGTATGTATCTACATCAATCTTTTGTAGTGAACAATACGATTATGGTGATTTTTGATTCATATGTATTCATGAATTCACGATTTACAATTTAAATAGCTTGGGTTGTAGACTTTATCATAATAATATTGAAAATTTATTAAAGAGTTAATAAGAAAGAAAAAGTTTTGCTGTGATAACCACCTAAGCTGAATGAGTTCGCAAAATTCAAATAAGCAAAGGCCAACGTAGCCCCTGTTATGACTTTTTACATAATAGAACAAATCTGATTAAAATGTATAAGAGGCTTCCACTTCGATCTGATTTGAGTCATTCTCCAAATGTGACGTCAAATTCTCTAATACTGCGGTGCAACGACCAGACTAAGTGTAAAGAGATCCATGCAGACTGAATATGATGTAAAATCGATTATTTTGGCTAACACAACATAAATCTGTGAAATCTTTTTTAGTTGAACATCTGTTGTAGACAATTTAGAAATTTCAACCGAAAATCTGATTATCTGCTATGAGAAAATAACAATAAACTCGAGAACTTTTTACATAATTTCAAATTAAGATAATTTAATAAATAAACTCATTTTTAGGTCCATCCACAATGGCTAGCCGAACAAAATCATTCACCCTCGTCGAGTGCATATCTGCCAAATGGACCCGAACTCATTTTCACGGATCCGCCCAAAGGAAATCCGGGTGACTACATTCATCGACCCGGCGCCAAACCCTTCATTTCACCAGTGATTCACAAACGCCCTCCCCATCCTCCTCCACACAGTTCAGGATATGTTTCAACCGGATGGGAGAGCTCCGGCCCTGGACTGGGTCCTGAGTGAGTAGCAAAAGTCGCAATCTTGGCAAAAAGTCAGACTAACTAATGATTGGGAAAAAAACATCTCTTTCAGATACATATCGGACGTTCATCGAAACTCGGTTGCCAGTGGTGACGACCAGTACGGCATTAAGGTCAATAATGTAAATGGAGTTAGTCCTTACGGTGTGGAGTCTCAGCTACGAGTCCCGGATAATAAGTAGCTTTTGAATTGGATGAATATCGGTTTTCGAATTGCCCAATATTGATGAGTTCATTTTGCATTTTTCAGCTTTGTAACACAAAAATTGGATCCATTTAAGACTGCATATTCGATGCCACAGAAGAATGTTAATGCAAACATGGTACACATTTCAACTCATCGTGATCCAGTGGCTGTGGTGAGTAATTTATGATAAATTGGATATGGTAAAAGATAGTGCGATAAATTGTTTAAGGGCAAAGAGTTCGCGACCGGTTGCTCTGTGCATAGAGGCGTCAGTCTCATGTCTGATTACGGTTGTGACGGGCTCAACTAATGTCCACGGCGTTCGTGGCCATGGATGTTTGTGTTGTTTTCGCCTGTGGTACTGGGCGTAATTATAAGCTTCATTCCCCCTGGAAGTTCAGATTTTGGTGGACTCTAGGAAGCTGGCGTCAAATCCACGAGGAGGCATTTAATAAAAACAATCGGAAGGAATCGAGGCCAGTCTCAACTCCAGATCATTGACCGAAACGAGTATTGACCCGTCAGATTATTCTGTTTTAACTAAGGCACATTTCTAACTGGCAGCAACTTCTTTTAAATTAAAGCTGATCCCTGTGAATCAGAAATCACACTTGTTAAACGATACTAATTTACCGTAACCCCTAGTATGGCATACAGCGTCAACTACTCCTGTTCGCCATCGTACTCTGTTCGGGGCAATGGGGCACAACTCCCCACATGACTTACCCAGCGCCTAACACTCCTTTGCCACAAATCAAAGCCATGTGATTCGAGGACCCCCTCTTGGTCGGTCTCGCTTGGAAATGGGGTTCCATTTCGTGGCATGCAAAACAATGCCGTTATCACTCTTTCGCAATGTGTGACCCATCCACTGCCATATCAATTCGCCGATTGGCATCTACCCCGTACGCCGACTTAGCTCTTCATTTGATATTGTTTCGGGCCAGAATATTCCTAGAATTCGACGAAGACATGAGTTGACGAAAACTTGCAGCTTTCTGATAACTCTTACAGGAACTTTCCATGTACTGCTCCCATACAAAGGCACTGACAGTACCAGGGAGCGAAACAGGCCCAGCTTGGTCTTGATGCTGAGATAACTGCTCTGCCAGATTTTGGACAGCATGCCGTATGCGCATTTAGTCTGGTTGATACGACGAGCGATGCCGTGCTCCGTACTACCATTTTCGGCAATAATGCCACCCAGGTAAACCAAGCTGTCCACCTTCTCCACAGGCTGCCCATTAATATTGATGGCAATAGGTGTCGGATTTCTTTTTTGCAATAATCAATTGCCCTAAACCCTTGTCGGGCATAGTGCGTTCCAACTGTTCCATGTGGCCCAGTTAACGTTTCGTTGGCATAATCTGGTTTCGGAGAATGCAGTTGCCAGCATATACCTCCTGCACATCCATGGCCACGAACGTCGTCGTGCGCGGGATTCGAACCCGAAACGCCGGTAGTCAAACATGAAACTGATGCCTCAACACACTGCGCTACCGGTGGCCCCAATTCGCAATGGCGGGCTAAAAACCTTGGCCTATTTGGTATTAATCTTTAGCCAAACCTCGGTTGCGTCGCTCTCTAGATATAAAGCCATCGCGGACAGACACATGATTTTTTGGGAGAGTAGGCATATGTCGTTGAAGGCGATGGCGGCGAACAGGACGAGGTGGAAAGTCGGCGTGGTTAATGCCCTATGCCCCACAAGGGGTTGACAGGATCCAGAAAGAGAGGCATTTGTCGTCAGCATAGTCAAGATGTTGTAGATAAGATGTCAAGTTCATTGCATTCCTCTGTCGAGTCCGGATAGGGCTGCAAGCAACACATCGCCGATCACAATGAGGAATAAGTTCGGTAAGAGGATGCACCCCTGCCGAACTCCACTGCGAATCTCAAAGTCCCCCGACACCTTACCTTTATTCAGAACATAGATTGCCTTAATAATAGCCACAAGCTTCTCAGGGATGCCTATCCTGCGCAAGGGCGCCCATATAGAATCCCGGTTCACACTATCGAAAGCCTTTTCGAAATCGATGAAAAGTAAGTGAAGCGGATAATCGTACTCAGCGCATTGCTCGATGATGATTCGCAACGTGTTAATGTGATCGACACTGGAGAATCCGGATCGAAAACCAGCCTGCTCTTCATCAATTGTGCTTTCAGAGTGGGCCTTTTGTCTTTCCAGAACGATTTTAGTTATTATCGTGGCAACGGCAGAGAGCACACAAATGCCTCTCCAATTATTACAGTTTGTGAGGCTACCCTTC
Organism: Chloromyia formosa; assembly: GCA_964017055.1. Taxonomy (NCBI): domain Eukaryota; kingdom Metazoa; phylum Arthropoda; class Insecta; order Diptera; family Stratiomyidae; genus Chloromyia; species Chloromyia formosa. The sequence goes on along the minus strand of OZ024813.1, from coordinate 27,433,825 downwards.
TTTAGAAGTTTGATGATCAAGCCTTCCTTCCACTCAGTGGGGAAGGTCTCTGTATTCCACGCTTTATAAACAAATGGGTGCAACAACTCAGCAGTCACGGTTGGCGCTGCTTGATAAAGTTCGTCGAGTCCGGCGGCCTTTCCTCGTTTTAGTGCAATAACTGCTGCGACTATAATTCCTCTATAGTCGGGGCTGTGGACCGTATACGCGCATTTTGATAGTTAGCTAAATTATCTATATGAGGGGGAACTTCACCAGAGGTTACACGGTTCAAGACCGCGGCGAAGTGTTCTTTCCACCGCCTCATTTGATCTTCTTCCAAGATAAGTAGCTTTCCATCACTATCTTTCACCAGATGTTGGCAGGAGTTACGACCACCTATAAACTCCTTGATGACACCATATACGACGTTGAAGTTGTTACTTCTTGCGGCTTCTTCTGCTGAGGCTAAAAGTGAATTTGCATAAACTCTTTTATCGCGTCGGACACTACGCTAAACTTCTCGAGCTTTCTGACGGTAAAGGAGGTCGATGCTGCTTCGATTGTCGTTTGATGATGCAGCCAAAGTAACTTTCAGCTCCTTTCTTTCAACAGTCCGCTGCCATGAAGCATCAGACATCCAGGGTTTATTCCTGCAATCCGTGTTTGTACCAAGGATTGAATCTGCACTATCAATGTACGCATTTTTTATGGCATCCCAGTTTCCGTTTATGTCAATATCTGGGTGACTAGTTATCTCAGCTGCTTTTTGCGCAACATGGTCATTATATTGTTGTAAGACAGGTGGATTTTTTTTTTAATCGAGCGGTGTTGAATTTGCGGCCCCAGAATCTTTCGTCGCTAGGGCGGCACACAGCTGTAATACGCAATCGGACATTAGCGATCATAAAATAATGGTCTCTTCCCATCCCAATATCGGCACCCTTCTTATTTCGCACATCCAGGAGGCAACTCTTGAATCTTTTACTAATGGAAAAATTGTCGATCTGATTTTGTGTTCTGCGCCGATTAACAGAGGACCAACTGATTTTGTGGTGGTCCTTATGCTCAAATATTGTACCACCGATGAAGAGACTGTGAAAGTTGCTAAACTCTACAAATCTTTTACCGTTGTCAATGCGACCGGTAGCGCAGTCTGTTGAGGCATCAGGCTCATGTTTGACTACCGGCGTTTCGGGTTCGAATCCCGTCCACGACGACGCTCGTGGCCATGGATGTGCAGGAGGTGCATGCTGGCAACTGCATTCTCTGAAACCAATTTATGCCAACGAAACGTCAACTGGGCCACAGGGAACAGTTGACGCGCTATGCCCCACAAGGGGTTAGGGCAATTGAGTATTACGATCACCAAGACCGTGTCTCCCTACCACATGTCTGAGCACATAGTTATCAGCGTCAACTTTCGCATTCAAATCTCCCATAACCATTATAATGTCACCCTTAGGTATTCTGCTCTGAACGGCGTTCAGTTCTTCGTAGAAGAAGTCTTTTGCGAAGACATTGTCGGGTTCAGTAGGGGCATAACATTGTATTATTGAGATGTTCCTCATTTTGGTCCGGAGCCTGGCGGTCAAGATTCTGTCAGAGACCGGCTCACAGGATAAGAGACAGTTTCGCGCGGCTCTGGTTAAAAGGAGCCCCACACCTGACTCACCACGACTACCGGTAGCTTTACCGGAGTACAACATTACCGTTCTGCCCGTTGGAGAGATAAATTCTCCGCTGTTCCACCATCTTATCTCGCTAAATGTTTAATTTGTACCTCAGAAATTCACTCTCTAATTGAAGAAATCGTACGTTCTGAGGACCTTCTGATCCATTGTCCGGGAGAGCACATTCCAGAATCCAATCTTTCTCATTGTACGATAGCCAAAAGTCATAACCATTGAGTCAGTCCTTATCCGAGGCATAGTTGACGTTTCGTTATCATATAAAGATTTCGGATAGTGCAAGTTGCTGGCATACACATCCTGTCCTTTGATTGTCGGTTTTAACGACAAACCCTCAAAGGGAAAGGCAGTGGTATTATTTTTACACCCCACACCACAGGGGAAGATTTACCTCAGCCAAATAATCGCACCGCCTTCACTGGCGGCTTGACGTTGGTTAGCAATGGTCAGTGACCACTGCCGTTCCAGGGGGCGCCCACTCGGATGACTATGGAAAAGGAATTTTTGTCGTCGGCACGCACGCCGTCGGAACCAACGGAATCGGACCACTAAAAAAAATTGATCTTTGTGAAAAAAAAAAACTTTTTTATTTCTAAAGATATCGTTTTCAAATTTCACGCTTATGTAAATAGTATCTTAAGTCAAATCACATTCCTGAATTTGGTTGAAATTAGACTACTCTATCATATAGCTGTCATAGGAACGACCGTCCAAAAGCAAGTTTTTCTTAGAAAAACTTTTTTATTTCGAAAGATATCTTTCCCAAATTTCATATTATTCAATCATATTGACTGCCAATCCACGTTCCTAAATTTGGTTGAAATCGGCTCACTATTTCATATACCTCTCAAAGGAACAGTGAAATCGGAATAAGTTTTACTACTAATTTCAAAGTGGTAAATGCACCACAAATTATGCGAAGCGTGAAGGGCATCATACCTTCGGAAATCTAGCCTTCGACTTCGGTTTTTTTTTTTGTATATTGCAGTATCTTTAATGGCAAATATTTTTTTTTTATAAACTGCTTAACCTATTTTAGGAGCAACAAATTGAACACACGCAAGCAATGGTCAAGGAATCGCTCAGGATACAAGCTGAACAGAAGCTTATAGAACAACAGCAACAAATTCTTCAGCAACAGCCCTTCGTACGAAGTCCAGAGGTATGACTAAATCACTTTAAATAAAATAAAAATAAATCTTTGAATATTCCGATCAAGTGTAAGTCACTTGATTGGAACGCAATTTGGTGGCTCATAATACATATCACCAGTACTACTGTCGTTCGTAGGACTCCAACGTTCTGACCCCGTCTGAAGGCGAGACAATCCCTTCATTATCCGGATTAATAATAATTTGTTGATTAAAATTATATATTATACATATGAAAGTATACGTATATACGTTCCATTCATAATTTCAGCCAATCCGAACAAGCGTCTATGATCCATTCTACAGTCCAATAGTCCAAAAAATGGACAAAATCTTTGCAACTTTTGGCACTTTGGATGATTATTGCAAAGAGCGTTTAGTGTGCAGCATGTACAAGACACCAATGAAATACAGTCCGCAGAGTAATTTCATTTCAGCTGAATTGAGTCGGTAAGATATAAAAAACTTCAGAAGGTAACATCTTAATAAAGACAACATAGCTAATGTGGAAATTTTTACTCTTTCCAGAGATACTAGTGATCTCCAAAAACCCTCATCAACGAACGACGCTGCATTCCGATTCTATCGTTATGTTCAAGCTGCCCGGGACGGACAGGAGCAACGAGACTGCACCCGATTATATTCTCAATGTCTAATACCCACTGACTAGAATATTGTGCTAGAGTACACCAATCAATCACACACAACACCAAATGTATGAGTAGCTAGTGTAGTTGTTCCTTGTGGAACGTCAGTCAAAATGTTTAGAATTACATTTTAGTCAAATGCCCCCTGTATTTAGTAATTTACAAATATTGTTAATTATTTATTTATTTATTTATCTCCGAATCCAATTGACCTCCTTTTAAATTAAGCTCTCTTGATGTATTTAGAAATAGTCATGGATAATGTGTGAAAATTATTTATTTATATTTTATCAGATTTATTTATTTATTCAATATTTATTTAATTATAAACATAATTTCTTAATTTCTGTAGTTATTACCTAACAAACCAGCAATATTCATGTAGTATTTGTATCATCATTTAGAACTAGATCTGAACTAGTCGAAATTCAAAATTAATTGATGTTACAAGTTTGTGAATATTCAAAAGATTTATTCGCGGTCGAAATGTTATTTCTATACAATTCATTTTGATTTTGTTAAATATTTACAATTCTATTAGAAAATTCTAATGAAATTGTTACATGCTCGGAATAATAAAATGAGATGTAAAATACAAAATTTATTTGCGATTTGAACTTTAAAATGGCCTCTACTATTTAATAAGATTAATTTTCCATGAACATGAAGTCAAAGCTAAATTCTATTCATAAACTTCTGCTGTATCTATTTGACGATTCTTGTTTAATACATTTTTTAGTGACTTGGACCTTACAAATAATTTTAATTGTCTAATATTGGCTAAGTTCATAACACACAGCGGAATCGCAACACGCTGTGGCAAGAGTATCGAAGCAGCATTGCAACACGTTGTTGTGTTCCGAACTGCACTCGCATCTAGTCATCCATCAATTGTCAAATTTCCAGTGCAAAACTGATTACTGACGAAAAATCGTATGAATACGACAGCGCGGTCCTAGCCAGCGGAGAAATTTTTGTAATGGAGAAAATGACATTTTTCACAGCATGTTGTGTCCATCAAAAACTTAGTGGAGAGAGTTCATAAAACAAATTCGCAACAGTATGCCAATGGTTTTGTGTTATGAACTTAACCATTGGCAGGGCCGGTAGCTAAGTGCACTGAGACATCAGCCTGATATCTCATAATTTCAGTGTCGCGCACGGGCAGCAAACTTCTTGAAAGGAGAAGAAAGTTAGCTGCTTAGAGTTGTGAAACTTCTGAAAATTTGAGGTGTACATTGATTCCTTTCACAAGATCTGGATAACGCCTTTTCCACACTCGACATGATCTGCAAAGAAATAATTTTATGAATTAGTATTAGTAGTAGTATTATCTTTCCACAGCATTGTACTATAAAATCGAGCTGTTTCCATTTGTCCGTTCAGTTTAGATTTGTAGTAATGGAGACCGGGGGACGATGATGATGATTGGTCGTAAAGGTTAAATCCCTCTCCAGAGACATCCTGATGACATGTTCTGGCAGACCAGCCCAGTAATCAGGAGTAGCGGGATAGATGATCACGGCAGTTACGGGCCTCCTCCATTAACATGCAGACAGATGAAACTCGTCTGCCCGTTTTAAAAAAAGATATCAAAGAAAAGTAAATAAATAACCCGCCATGTACAGCCAAACCCAGAAAACTAATTGTGGTGCCTGTACACCAAACTCCCAATAGGCAAAAAACGCGACAAGGGCTGCAACGTCCAAGCTACTAATTCAAAAGTGCCCTAAGGCCCAAAGAATATACACAACGGAGGAATACCGTTCATTCAGGCTAGATCCTTCGCCCTTACAGGTTGTAGGAGCCTTTCGGTGTTTAACGGCTCGACATGGGCCACAAGTGGAAAGGATCCGTGCGTGTATACCCACCCTTCCGTGATATTATCGGCGCAAAGATTATCGAAATCCCCCTAATATATTGTGAATTGAAGCTTTAAGGATAATAGAGATAAGGGAAGGAGGATGGCGCCAATTTATCCACGTCTAATTCCATTTTTATATCTTTGTAGTCCTATACAAAATAGGGTGGCACCAAGCAGGCAAAGTTTTAAAAAAAATGTATGCTATATTTTAATGCCATCGCAACTCAGATGTCGGTAGGAGCACACATCAAAGTGATTGTGCTTTTGTTGTGTTGGTCGCAGAGTATCCGAGATCTGGATAGTCTTCAGTATTTTCTCACACACACTTCACCAGTCCTTAATAGCACTGAATCCTGCTAGTCAAAATGTTACACCAGAACTTTACGAAAAAGTGATGCCAACATACTTTCACTTCGCGGACACTCCCTGAATAATTTCTGAATTTTACTAATTCGACAGTTTTCACTTACAAATTCCCCGAACGAGTCCTTAAATTTTCGGAGTGTTTTGGTACTCCCAATCCAGGAGATTTCGGTTTCACGCTAGCTTTGCCCAGGCACACCTTAGGACTTTTGTTCCTTCCCCCTATACATCCTTTAAAATAGCATTTCCCCTCCCTAAACAGGCACTGATCTGTCCTGCTTTGTTTCGAGAGTATTAAAGTACTCTATGATGGACGCCCTCCTCACTTCCCGAGAATCGTGGATTTTAATGTTAGTTGTCGCTAATTGGACCGTTATAGATCGGTGATCTTTGGAATTAACTTATTATAAAATATATCTTAGCTCGATTCACCATCTCATCCATCTTTGAAGTACGGGCAATGGAGATACCGAATGCGTGTAAGGGGCAGTGGTGCCAGCTAAACGGCGCATCTCCTGCGATCGTTACGGATGAGTGGGATGAGGGAAGTGATTCGACTAATAGTTATTAATTTGAATCCCCCTATTAACCTCCATGAAGGGGTTTTCCTTTGTTTTTGCCGATCGTTGTCGATTTTCATAAGAACCGAATCCCATTTGTTCTGATAGAGAAAGAGAGGAGAGGGATTTAGTCACCTATGGTGACCGGGGACCTCGACGGGCAATTAACACCCTTGTCCTCCGGGAATTTTTACTACAAATGGCGCCCAGCGTGGGGCCTTAAATTTAAGAGTTTTAATCCTTGGATGATGAGGACCCAATTCCATCTAGGGTCCTCACATTTTTAGTCGCCCCACCACACCAGTCCTTAAATTTTTGGAGTGCTTTGGTACTGCCAATCTAAGAGAATTTGGCTTCACGCTGGTAATGTCCGGACCTTAGGACTGGTGTTCCTTCCCCCTCTAGATCCTTTTAAAGTAGCGTTTCCCCTCCCTAAAAGGCACTCATTCCTCTTTGAAGTACAGCCAATGGAGATACCGAATGTGTGTAAGGGGCAGTGGTGCCAGCTATACGACGTATCTCCTGCGATCGTTACGGATAAGTGGGATAAAAGAAGTGATTCGACTAACGGTTATTAGTTTGAATCCCCCTTTTATCCTCCATGACGGATTTTTCTTTTGTTTTCGCAGGTCATTGTCAATTTTCATATGAACCGAATCGCGGTTGTTTTGACAGAGAGAAGAGGAATTTAGTCACCTGTATTGACCGGTGGCCAGTGATCACCCTCATCCTCCAGTCTCTATTAATTCAGATTGTAGAATCATTGGCGCATTCAGGCTACCTTGCAACCATACTGCTGTGGCGTAGAGGACCGTCAAAGGCGTAGTCTGTACATTTGAACTGAAGTAACTGAAGCGTCCCGGGGGAAGTATCTTTATATGTGTGCTGTCAATAGTTAATACACATCTTGGGAAGCCGTACATTGTCAAGAAATCTGTCATCACTTGATCAGCTTGACCCTCACTTTGGCATTGATATGAACCGTCGTAGCTCAGCGATATGAAGAGAGAGAGAGCAAAAGAATAATACGGCATCATGTCAATCTATCCACCCCTAAAATTCCGAACAAGTTCTGATGACACTTCCTGTTGCATAATTCCTCAAAGTGAGCCGTAACTTCACTTCAGCTGCTAGGTATGCCGTGGCCATCCAATATTAGCTTGCCCGCGCCTTCGTAACTTACAACGAGTGTGTCACCTTATAATGACGGTGTCGTGAAGTCATCGATGATAGTCTGATGATCAGACGATAGCGACATATTTTCGTCTACATCCACTTTATATGAAGACACAACGTAATGTTTGATAGCTACCAAACTCCCAATTAATGAAGTAAAATATATAAATGAATCGACTTCTCATCCGCAAAGAGCATGAGCTTAATACGATCCTGATGCCAGTCGCCATCTCTACAGACTTGTGCCGATCTTGCATTTTCCTTCAAGAGCCAACGGAAGTTAGAGGTCATCACACACTCCAACTCCTACTAGTTATCCATACTAATGTTACTATCCTCGGGATCTCTATCAAGGACGGCTAGTTCAGTCCAGTCTCACAGTGTACCCGCATACGATTGGGTTGGCTTTTTCTTGGCGACAATAGGCATATTATCCTCCTACCTGTCTCTTCTTGCCGCCTCGGAGACACTAACCGCCCATTTCAGCGTCGCATTTTGTTTATCGGTCCGTAGCTCTTGAGGCATTTTTTTTCCAGGTAGCTACAGAGCCTGAAGACATTGCGTCACGTCCTGAAGCGGATCTTTGAAGGATTCGGAGGTAATTTTTCCACCATGTTTACCCCCCGCAAAATACCGCTTGGGCTAGAGCTACTCCGCCTTGGTAACGGGTAGATCGTCGACGGACCAGGTGTAACTTTATTAAAATAACTAATCAGTTTTATTATTGTTCCTCTAACTTTCTGCAAAAGTTAAAGGTCATTACAAAAATTCTCCTCAATCTTTGCAGTCCGAAATCTTCAAGATCAACTTTTTTGACCTGTACGAGTATATACGCCAACTTGTCAAAATCCTTAAAATATACAAAATCAGGGGAAAGCATAGTATCAGACCCTGCGTTATTTATAGCAAACAAACCTAAATAATAATTATTGCCAACTTCTGCTTATTATACTACCAATTCAATTGCGTAAATAATTATTTTTAAATCCACACTTGTACTGGGGCCCAAAAAGCTGGTATGCATTCCAAATATGTGCACACCCGCCATCAGTGAAACAACAATGCGTAAAAAAGAAAGTGGTCAGTTGTGATAAATTTACATATTCCGGGTACGAACAATGGAAGCGGAAACTATAATCAACTTTCTCAAAATCAATAATTGTAACCTACTTAATAACAATTACACTGCCATCCTGGGACATTCTGAACTTCACCTTGACTATAGCGAAATCTAATACGACACAATAAATGATGAAAAATGCGAGCTACGTCTCGAAGACATTTTTTTCAAATCCTGTCTTCAACTAATTCCTAAAAGGGCAGAAGGGTCAAAATCAAAACATGTCAATTTTCTTGCTTCTCTTGTAATCAAGTCTTTGCATCTTTGGACAATAAATAAATAAATATCTTTACACTTAGAAAAAAAATATTAACATTAAAACAAACACAATTTTGGTCTCGTTTCCTTCCTAGGCACATTAACTCAATCATGAGTACGACGATGAGGAGGTCGATCCAGATGAGCTGGATCCCGACGATGATGACCCTGAGCTCGAGCTACTTGGATAGTAGGCACTGTATGCCAAATTTTGAGCCGATGCGCTAGCAGCTGTATCCCAAACACGTGAATATGGACCGCCAGCTTCCCAGCTTGGTTCGTACGATGAGGCTGGCGTGGAAGCTGGTGGAGCACCGTAGGCACTCATAGGTGGTTCCGATGGTGGCATCATGGGCATCATTGGCATCATGGACATTTTCATTCCGCTAAATTTCGTGTAAAGAGTGTAGATCAAGAAGCCCAAAACCAACTTGATGGCGATCTTGGACAAGATCAGAGCCTTGGTAGCCTTCAATCCGACAAGAGCGACAATAATTGGCATGAGAGCTTTCATCTTCAATTTCAAGAGCAATAGGATGGGGAGGAAGAGTTTCTTCTTGAGCAAAAGACCACGCGCTGTAAGATAGATGTCATTTTAAATCCGTGGTATTATTAATCTTTAAATATATCTTACCTTCATCCTGGGGCAGCTCAACATCAAATCCGGTGTCTGGTCGGTACACCAAGCTGGTGCCTTGGAACATGCTCCTAGGCAATTCAAGTTTCAATTCGTTCGTTGCCAAGATCTTTCCGATGCGATGATAGATGGCTTCCTCAACACTTTCGCTTCCCATTGATCGTGATTCTTCGCCGCTAACTCCCGCGAGGGTATTCAAGAAATTCAAGACTTTTTCGTTGATACAGCTGAACACTTCGGTACTGAAACAATCGGATGCAATCGACGACACCAACTCTTCACCACTGTTAATCCTGGCATAGTTCCTAATGGAGGCTGCATTCACCGACACCGCCACTAAAGCATAAAGGGCGAAAATTCGCGCAATTGACGCCATTGTTAAATCGAGGGGGTTTGTTGATAACAATTAATGCCTTTCGATCCGAAGTACCCTTCAAATAATTCGCGGAGTCCACACACTTGAACCACGTAGGGAACAATAAAAAGTGATTGTTAATTGATTGGTGTCCGATAGTTTTATACTACTACTCCCGTTTGTTATCACGCGACTGTCGCAAAGCAGACCCGCGTCTAAGTTTGTCCGCTTTCTGTCTTCGAAGATGCTACTCGCTACTAGTCCTCAGGGGTGTCCAAAAGCCCGCAAAAGCCACCGTATGTACAAAGTGTCTTGGAGCTGATAGAAACCCACTTGATATTCATGCCACGTGCTCTGATGCGTGCTCAACAATCGATTAATTGGGCAACGAACAATAAGTGGCGGAACCAACCGCGTGCATCAATGCATACTCTGTCTGTTGACCATTTCTCCCAGGGAGCTACAACTGTGTTGGGCGCTCCTCTTGATCAGACCGATCTGAAGAAGTACTGAGTATAGAAATGCCGAGGTTTCGTTACATATACGAATTCGGCGCTTACTTCCGCCACAAATATCCGTTCTTGTCGACGTAATTTCAGTTAGTCGCTCTGAATTCCAATTGGGCGAATTCAGTTGAGCTGCCTGTCGCCGATATCGGGGACGCATGTCTTAAAAAGTGCAAGTATGGTGGTAGCTCGTCGTAAACAAATGAAGAATGTGCCAGGTCAGTTGACGGATTGGAATGATCGTAGTGCGATCGATAAAAAAAATTGATTTATACTGAAAAATTGTAACGTATTGCCTAAAATGTTTCAAGTAAGCAGAAAGAGAAAGCCATCAGTGATTTGCTGCAAATATGGTAGGCTTGGGTATGTTTGGAGTATAGTGACGAAGAAGGGCCTCGTTGCCTAATAGAGACTATGTTTCCCTACAGTCGAGTATTATTCAATAATTACGGAACGTTATTGTACGTCACAGCATATTTTAGATATGTATTTTAACTTGTTTCAACCAGAGGAATGGTTTTATATCCGTCAACCAGCCTGTCACAGCAGGTCCATTTTAAATGCAGGTGAATGATTCCTAAATGAACTAACTACACCTGCCTAATTTCGGAGCTAAGGTGTCAAAGCAGGGTATACTTATCAAGGTCCACCATTGTGTCTACAGAGCAATCTTGGTCATAGCTGCATCCCTTTCCAATTTCTCCTGTTCTGAAGTCGACAGGCGCCGACTATTATTCATGTGATGAGATGTTCTGCGACTTTCTTGTTGGTTGCTCTGCTTATCTTCGTCATCTGGCAGTTATTGCATAGGGTCTTTCGGGCCTTCAGTACCGACTTTTCATAGGACATAGCCATCCGCGATTTCCAATGCTTATAATGAGCTGAGATATCGCGACTGATCTGAAATGCGAAGAATTTCGTCGGTCTAAATTAGTCGGGCATCCTATCAATTTATTTAAGACACAATTTTCTTCAATTTAATCTTAGCTTACAAAATTGGAAATTATTACACGTCAATTATTCCACGATCTTTCGGAGAGTGATAACGATTCAGAAATGTCAGCTGGAACGTCGCATGTGCTGCGAATGTGAATTTTTCCTTGTATTTTTTTGCCATCGTGCGTTCCTCAATAAAAAAAATCCCTAAAGATTCATCGTGAGAAAGAAGAAGCGAAAGTGCTGTATAATTACTTACACAACAAATTGAAAAGTGCTCCAAGGAACGGTGAATGTCCCAGATCAGGTCATCGAAGTATGAGACGACCAAATACTCAGCCTCCATCCTCACTCAATGTCGACAATTTTTTACGAATGGCACTCAACTTGGGCCCAAAATTTACCGTTAGCACTAACTTCGGTCACCCTAAAATCGCAATTTACCTCGAGTTCAACTTATCGGTCCCGCGGCTGGGGTTTGTCGACTTTTGAAGTTCCAGACCTAGGAACGGGATAGGTAGCGTTTTGACGGGGCTCCCGAAATAAAGCAATGTATGTATATATATAAATGATCAGGGTCGCCTCCTGTTTCGATTTAGCCATGTCTGTCTGCCCGTTCGTACGATAACTTTAGTAATGAACCACCTGTAGTTAGCCATATTATGGTCTGGTAGTCCTGCTCCCACCGGCAGATCGAAGCAGCACCTGATGAGTGAGTAGTGAGTCTGTTGGTGGTACAAAACCAGAGGCTGAGGGTCCCATTACACCCGGACCCAGATTCGACCGCGTGGGCATCTGATCGGTCCGCCAACCATTCCATCCTTATCGACTATTGTTTTTTTTATTCCCCATTTTTACCTCCCCTGGTTGTGTTGTCTTCCCCAGGCCTATGAATTTTTGTTAATACGTAAAGGACAGGGGCAACTAGCGGCGAAAACCCCGCCCACGTCTCCCAAACTGAGCTGCAGCAAGCATAGGCCGCTGCTTAGCTCGTTGAGGGGCCTTTTTCTTCGCCAGATGGCACGGCCCGACCTTCACGGTCATTATGCTACCTAAGGCTCCGTCCCCACGGACGTGCGTTACACTTTCGATAGAATGAAGCAATAGCCTTGAACTTTCGGTCAAATGTTGGCAGTATGATCTAGTTGGTTGATATTGAAAATGGGCATTAATCGACGACTCGGAGAATGCCTACCTCCCCTACATATGTAAAATTATTAAATGTATCTATAACTCGCGATTCAGTAAACGTGAAAAGCTCTAGCTTTGGTAGATGGCTCGAGAGGGTCATTTTATACTATGGAAAAATAAAATCGATGAGTTGGAAACTGGTGGTGCTTTTCTTATAAAGAGCACCGTTCTACCCTACTTTTCACCTTTTTTATCTATTACTCTTGAACCAATTTACGTATACACCTGACTATAGCATGCGTAGCCTTCTGATGAGAAGCTGCTTTAGTTTTAAGATCAAAGGAAGGCCTACCTCCCCTACATATTTCAAAACATTAAATATTCCCTGAACTACGATAATTTTCGATAGAATAACACTGTTGAGTTGAAAATTGGGTAAAATATTGGTAGTAAGATCTAGTTAGTTAGTTAGTTAGCGATAATTTCCTATAGAATGAAGCCAGTTACTTGAAATTTTGTTCAAATGTTTGTAGAATGATCTAATTGGTTGATGGCAATGATGGGCAAGATCCCACTCAACGAAGAAGGATTCCTAATTTTTCGTCTCTGAAACTGACACATTTTGTTTTGATGACTAGGATCAAAATCGGAAAGAGCAAAGCTGGCTCTTGGTTCCGCCGATTCGCTGCCAGTTTGCAGAAGCGGTACACTTGGTCATCACCACGTTGCGCCTGACTTGAGCAATTTGGCGACCGGTACAACGACGAAGATCTTATGTATTTTAAATTCGCCGTCGGAAGCAGAAGTCCGAACAACTCTTCAACGATTTACTCGAAAAAGTCCTCAAAGCCAACGACCGAATTCGAGACAAATTATCTGGAAGTTGAGTTGACGAGGATAGTTCGGAAGAATCTCCGCGAAAATAATTGATTCTCGCCGATATCGTGAACCTCAGAGAACTGCGGCTTTGTATCCGCAAGGTTGAGAATTTCGAGGAGCGAGTGGCCCATAGACTTCCTCTTCAGAATCTTCGTCAATTTTTGAGATAGCATGTCTCAGAGGTCGATGTCGACGATTCCCATTTCGCCATTAAAGTTAAGTCTGACCCAAACATTGCGGAGATGCACCCATCTTTACTCTGCTGGAACTACCGAAAATCCGGGTATTCTTATTTGAATTTTTTTTTTTAATAACCGCAAGAGGTTTTGCTATGGTTACGGAGCTCCGAGGGTGTGATCGATACGCTAATCCAAAAAAGTGCCAGATAGCTTAATTTCAGCCGCGACCCTCCAAAAAAGTTCTGACGGATCACACCCTAGTCAAGAACCCGTACTAAATTCGAGAGAACCGCACCAAAGCAGGGCGTCTTCATGCCGCCTTCCAAGCAAAATCTTGGACCGCAACGTTTCCACAGTTAGACGTTTTTTTATTAGTAATTAAAAAAAAAACTAAATTATAAACCATTTAAAAAGTTGTGTCGCTGATTTTGCAAGCAGTGAATACGCCCACTCAGGGGTCCTGCCACCACTTTAGGCAGAACCTCTGAAAGGGTGGAAACACCCAATTAGCGCCGTTGTGTGCCGTTATGATGCAACAATCCTCATAAAAGTAAAACCACTGGAATTAAGCTACTGCCCAAAGCTCGATGCCACGTCCTAGGTAGTGCTGGACATTTACAAGAAAGAGCTTCATAGTCTCCTCCACACTATTCCTGCAACTAAGACAGCATTGGTTGTAGGGAATACCAAGTCAAGCTGAGTGCACTTCCACTAGCTAGTAACCCATCGTGGCAATCGGCAAAGTATGCACGGGTCCTATTCAGGCTATTAGTTCTTTGTGTATTATAGGATGGCCATATTTTCTTAGAAGTTATTCACGTCCTTAGTTCGCCCCATGAATCGTTTATTAAGTTTATAAAGGATTTACATACTTCCCTCTTAGCGGCACTAAGTGCCGCATTACCTGCCACTGCATAGGATCTGTCAAGGGCAGCCGCTCATTTCTTACTAGGGGTGGTCAGAGCGATCAGCTCTTGCCGGCATTAAATAAAAATAACTGGCGCAACAGTCCAATTTGAACCACGGCCTCGATATGAGTTAGCATCATCTCATTTTCTAGATCGTGACGGTTGTTTTGTGCAGAGGTATGTGATCAGCAATACGCTCAACCGAGTTATTTACCCCATACTGGGTACTCATTTAACAGCTGAGTGGGCTCATAGTCCGACACGTAAATCCCCGGAATCGAACCGGGGCCCAGTGCGTTGAAGGCGAACGTGCTAACCATTGCGCCATCCGGACTACTCTTGCCGGCAATGTTTTACTATTTTTTATGACACTGTCGCCGCCTATAAAGCCATTATGGCGGCCGGGCATGATGAGGACCACATCTTCCATTGCCCAGCTGCATTCATGAACCTGACTCCTAGAACACTGTGGGAGAACCCTATAGGAGCATCTATTTTTCTATTCCATAATATTGGAGATGACAATGAACCGTAAGCAGGTAACACACCGAAATTCCGACCATTGCAACAACAACAACGTCAACCCCAGTATCCCCATCAGGGTAATGCCGGCCACACAGGCTCCGCGATGAACTGAAGTTTTCATCTTACTATTGCCACTACTATCCGGGTAAAAATATCTCCCTGTCTTACCCGAATGCCCCATAAATCAACTGCTAGGTACAATTTCGTCTACAACTCGATTTTTGGGATGTGTGTGTAAGTCCGAACGTCGTAACAATCAGTTTTCGATAGCTCCAATCACACCTGTTATTTTTTAGAGATTCTTTTCTTTCCCAATTTCTACATCCTTTCGGAGCTTCGGATGGCTCCAAACATCGGCCTTCGTAAAGTCGCTTCATTTTCGTAGGATATGCCGAACTCTTGGTTTTGCATGCGTAACGAAGGGCTTTGTCCCACCCAGGTGACTTCTCTAGCAAAGCGGTTGTTGCCATGGGGCAAGGCTCAACGTCTAAGTTTTTCGGACCGGAACTATATTGTATATAGTGTGGCTTCAACCTGGCTGAAAATGAAGAATGGTCTGAAAGGCTACGACTTTGAACAACTCTTGGAAAGGTAAGTCGTTGAATACGGCTCTGTACTTTCTGGTCAATTGCACTCCTTGAGTACAATTTCGATATGAAGGTGGGTCTGTAGGGGAGCCCCCCAAATTGGTATATTGTCACCTCTTCTCTGGAATCTAGGAATCAACAGATTGCTTCTGGACCTGGAGAAGATTGGGTGCAAAGTTATTGCATATGCTTATGACGTTGCCATCACTGTTACAGGAAAATTTCCTGACGTCCTCAGCGGGTTGCTCCATCCTAACGAAGTGAGAAAATCACTGCGGCCTTGATTATACCTGGAGAGCATTAATCTGGTCTCCACCGACAAAGATAAATTCCTCAAGCTTATTTTAGACAGAAAACTTAGTTTTAAGCCCAATATTAAAGAACGAGTGAACAAAGCTACTGTTGTACTCTACTCATGCGGGGAGAACTGGGGCCTGCAACCGAAAATTGTATATTGGATATAATATACAGCTGTCGTACGTGCTATTTTATTTTATGGTATATGCGTGTGGTGGACGGCCCTTAGAGTAGCGGTTTATCATAATCTTCTAGGGAAAGTACAAAGGCTAGCTGGTAGGCTCACTTAGAAAGCACAATTGATGAAGAACGATCAAACTAACACCTGGCAAATCATCATCGAGCAATTCATTGAATACAATTCTCCGTTTCACTTTCTTTTCATCGATTTCGAGAAGGCTTCGATAATATGAACTATTATTCTACATGGGCGGCCTTGCGCGGGAGAGGCATCCTTGAGAAGCTTGTGGATATTATTAAAGCAACCTGTGATGGCGTGAAATGTCGTGTTCTAGACAAACGTATGGTGTAATGCACAATCAGACTGAATCAGGAACAAACTAGATGGTCGCTAAATCATCTGAGGCTTAGCATGTCATCTGACCACCTGACTAGGAGCTGTGCTTCGAGAATTTTTTCCGGTCAACTGCGTGGGGTAAAGAGCAGGTGGAGTTCTTCAACTCTTTTCATCCCAATAAATAAGAGTAAACAGAACAGTTTTTAACAACTTTACGAGGATGCAGACATTAATCTTTGGGGTTTTGCTTATAGAGTAGTAATGAAGAAGTTAAGTAGTCCCCAACCTCCCCAATTGAAGTGTCCTGTCTTTTTGGGTAAAATAGTTGAAACTCTATTCCCTCAACCTGGGCAAAGTCGACGATGGGAATCTACCCGCCGTAAATGAAGAAGACCTTTTAAAGATCGTCACCAAAATAGGTAAAAATAAAGCACCAAGTTTGGATGGCGTTCCAAACAAAGCGCTGAAAATAGCAGTTTGCACAGTCACCGAGAAATTTATTGAAACTTTTCGAAAACTGTTTAAGCAAACGAGTCTTTCCAGAAAAGGCAGAGACTGGTTCTTATACCGAAACCCAACAAGCCGCCAGGCAAACCAAATTCTTACCGCCCAATTAGCCTTTTCGACACTGTAGGTAAAATGCTTGAGCGAATAATTTTTACCAGGCTGACCGCCGCGCCGTCGCGTCGTGGAGGAAGAGGGAGGCTTGTCAGATTGCCAATTTAGTTTTAGAAGCGCGCGCTCCACTGCCGACGCTACCAGATCTGGGAAAGCATGCGATGCGAGATAGCAAATGTAGTGCTGTGTTGACACTGGACGTTAAAAATTGATTCAACTAAGCGAATTGGAGTTTCATTCATTGGGCTTTGCAAAGGACTGGTGTACCAGAATACTTATCGGGGATGATAAAAAGCTACCATGTGCATAAAGTTCTGCAGTACAAAACTGACGACGGACTTAAAGAGTATGAAGTAACAGCAGGCGTCCCACAAAGATCCATACTCGGTCCTCAACTGTGGAACATTATGTTGATATAGCTGTTGTTGTGGTCGCTAAAGATCCTGACTATGCGGAAATGTATGCCAATCACGACTACCAAGCCGTGGTTGGAGAAGATTCGACTGGAGCTGGCTGAGCAGAAAACTGAGGCCGTCCATATTAGCGCATACACTTATCCTTCAAATCGACATGTGGCTGTACCGAAAGCACGATGAGGTAAATCACTAACTCACCCAGTTCCTAACTCGATATAATGGATATCGAAAATATCTACACCGGTTCAAACTGGATGATTCTCCAGACTGTCCAAGATGCTTGGAAGAACTTTAGGAGCCAGACCCCGTTCTGTTCCATTGCCGGAGATTTTCAGGAAACCACAAAGAACAGGAAGCGAAATTGGGTAGTGGCATTAGTCTTCAGAATTCGGTAGAACACATGTTAAAATCTACGCCAATCTATGTGATATCCACACTCCAGAAGGAAGAAGAAAGGCGTAAGTTGATAAGATGCAGTGACGGCTGATTAGCCATAACCAGCCCTGCAAAGTAATACCGAGAGGTGGTCCCGCAGGGAAACTAGAAAGAAGAATTTTGTTTGGGCTTAGTCGTTAAAAATCCGACATACCGATGATGCGGAAGACATTTTCCCGCATCGCTATCGGTTTCTTTTGAAGATTTCTACATCACTTTTAGCAAAAAACGCTTAATGCGTCGAAGCGTCGTCAGTCTGATGTCTCACGCTACCAAGAGTTCGAATTCCGTCGTGGCCAAGGACGTTTGAGTTATCTTATTCTGTGGTGTGGGGCGTAACAAGAAACCACAATCTTACCCGAATTGTCGCACGTATGCGGCTAGATGGGCAGGCGGTGCTTGCCAGCAACATGCATCATCCGAGAGTAGTTGACGAACTATGTCCCACTAGGGGTTATTCTCAATTTTTCGTATAAGAACTGATGATGTGTGGATCGACTGAAACACTCTTTTCAAATAAATAATTTATTTTCATTTGTTCATAGCAAACTAGACACGAAGTAATAATTTAATAATAAATATATTGTCACCTAAATAACTTAGTGAAATACTGCCTCATATGTACAAGACCCATATCCGTGTCTCTGTCTCCTCATCGTCGTCGTTGTGCCGAGTATGCCATATTTTGAGCATCTTGTGGTGGACCATAGGATGCGCTCGGTTGCCACCCACCCGATTGCGATCCTTCCGAGGCAGTCTCAATTCGAACCGGTTCGATATGTTCAACATCAATGTGATGATCATGATGATGGTCAACCAAGTGATCAAAGTGTGGTTCGTGATGATGATCGATCAAATGCTCGAAATGTGGCTCGTGATGATGATCGACGAGATGCTCAAAATGTGGGTCATGATGATGATGATGATCGACCAGATGTTCGAAGTGATGAGGTTCGTGGTGATGATCGACAAAGCGTTCAAAATGTGGTCCATGATGATGGTCCACAATGTGATCGAGATGGGGTTCGTGATGATCCACAATGTGGTCAAGGTGATGATGATGATGATCGGCATGGTAGCCAACATGATCCAAATGATGATGATCGACGATGTGCTCATGTGGGTATGGGTGAACAACTTCGTAGTTGTAAACCTGAAAATAAGAAAACTTGAATTAAAAATTTCGTTCGAGTTCAGTTGGATTCATCTTCTTACATTTGGTTTCAATAATTTGAAAATGACCAAAGCGCCAGACAGAAGCAATGAGAGTAATGCAAATGTCATGGCCTTCCATGTCTTGAGGGCGATCAAGGCCAAGGCAAGTGGAACTAGAACGGTTGTCTTCAATTTCAATCCTAGGATGAATGGAAGCATCACCTTGCGTATGAAACCTCTACCTGCAAAGCACATAAACGAATTAAAACATTTTTTTCATTCCTGGCGAGAAATTATCATCACCTTCCGCAACACTTGCTCCCGACAGTGGGATTAATTGCTTCTCAGTTAATCCTCCTTGCAACAACCAATCCGGAACTATGGAACGGGCACCCTCCGATTTGAAGAATGGCGATGGTCGCACCTCAAGGGCATGGGTCGCGAAAAAGTTGTCGACTTTATTGATGAGCGCCAGTTTAGGATCGGCTTTGGCTCGACCCGTTTCCTCCTCGAATTTATTGGCTCCGGTCCGAACAAGAGACAAATCCCCGGTGATTTTGATAACATCCTGATCGACAACGCGACTCATCCATCCCAGAGCTTTAGGCTGCACACAGCTGGTGGAAAGCTCACTTAAACAATCCATGTACATGTCCTGCACCAAATCCGTGGCCGACATCTCGCCATGGTTGCCGGTCACCAGAAGCAAGAGCAGCACACCAAAAGACAATGTCCGCGTCCTCGTGTACATTGTCTAATTAATTAACCGCGTCCCGTGTGCAATAGAACTGATGACCAAGACGACGACAGTCAACAGTTGAAAACTAAAACAAATTTAAATCTAATTAATAGTTGACGTTGGTTTTTATACGTCGATCATGAGCAGGTGCATCGAAAGAGTGGGTTTTCCATGTGTTGGAGAGTTTGGTGGTAGAAACGCGGTTACAACGGCGACAACCACTTCATGTTCCAAGCTTTCATGATTATTTGGGCTAGCGACGTGCGCTAACTACGAACTTGCAACCATATACGCACAAGCATTTAATTCACCCGATTTTCCTTTTCAATTGTTGATAAGAAGAACAAAATAGCTGAAAGTAGCATTTTCATTGTATGGTCACGTAGATACGCACCATTACATCGTCCATTACAACTATGTCGTAGCTTTACGGTGTCTCCCAATGGGGCGACAAGAAATCAAACTTTTATTTGAAGAAATAAGTGGTGAAGACGGCAGAGTGGGTTTTCCGGTGTAGGGACAGAGCCTATTTGAAGTGATCTTCATTTGTCCTTATCTTCCTTCCATCAGGATAAAAATAAAAAAGAGTTGATCGCAATGGTTTGTATCGTGTTAATATGGGTGTAGTCGTCAATATCCCCAACTAATAAATATGTACACAAATAAGATGTGCGCTTTAAAGACTACAATCGTATTCAACTATGCTCAAAACTTGCATTAGAGGGATTCATGCTCACATCGTAAAGTTCGTTTTTGTCGTAAAGTTGTAAACCTCTGTCTTTGACTATAAAAATGACAGAAGTTTACGACGAATACGACGTTTACCACATTTACGACACTGAGCGTGAATCCCCCTATTGTTATGTCTTCAACTTTAAGACTGCGCGCACGTTAGCACACGTTCGCGTGTCGCGTTCACGTGTTTTATGTCAAACGGTTTGAGTCTATGGTTTCCATCCAAAGACGCGAATCTGTCAACATGAGAAATGCTCGGCTATTGTCGTATCAACAAATTGAGTTCATTATTGTGCTTTAAAATGGATAATTAGGTAAGAATTGAGTGGCAAAACAAACGACTAGGGAGTAAGTAGTAGGATGTGCATAAATACACATTTCATACTAAATTATTGGCTGTAACACAAATAATGAACTTATTTTGGTGATACGACAAGAGCCGAGCATTTGTCAATTTGACAGATTCGCATCTTTGGTTACAAACCATAGACTCGAACCGTTTGACATAAAACACGTGAACGCGACACGCGAACGTGTCCCAACGTGCGCGCAGCCTAATTGTTTGTCAACAAAAAGTCCAGTTGTTGCTCTTTGATCCCAGACAACCGACGCCTATCGATAGAAGATTATTAAATGCTTGACCCGTCCAGGGGTATGGGCGCGTCAACATCTTTAGCATAGCATAGCCTTGCTGAAGTTCCGCTAGCATGTTTTCCGTATGGTGCAGTTGCTAGCATGCATCTCCTATACGAGCCGTCTTTGCATTGACAAGCATGGAACGCTGTGTGAGTTTAAGTACTCTCAGGTAGTTTTTTATTGCCGCCCCGAGAATTTAACCTGTTTCTCTGCAAAATCGATGCAGAGCGGCGACCGAGAGGTCACGGCTACCGAGCCCGTCAATACAGTGGCGTAAATAGCTTTCAGTGGTGGCAAGGGATGCGTTGTCGGTATAATTTTTTTTCAAGATGTTCTCGGGGCAGTATTTGAAACCTTCACCTCTTCAGTGAATACCAATGCTAAGACTTACCACAACTGTCCTTTTACATGAAAACTGAGTAAATATCAAACCATCCAGGAGTTAGATGAGGACATTTTTCTATATATCCTCGGAATGACAGATATTTTTACATTTGCACTCATTAAGAGCGAGTAACTGATAAAATATTGGATGAGTGTCATCAAAAAAGTCATCAGAAGGTTGAATGAATAAATAACGGCAGGCTAAGATACCCATCTATGGTAGGCACTGCGACTATAAGATCTATTACGCCATAGGTTTTATAATCCAAAATACCCTCAATCAACCTGATGAAGGCCAATACGTCCTTTGGAGGAGCACTCTTTAAAGACAGCAGAGCTCGCTATTGAATCTCCAAGAAACGTAAACCTGGAGCGAACGATCACCAGGCATTTGCAGAGAAGGTGTTTGGTGGATTCAATCAAAGCCGGCATTACTTCTCAGTGGACAGACCCATTTTGTTTAGGTGATATCTCACCCAGTGTTGTCCCGTGAGGTAACTAACGATTAACCTCAAGTCCGCTTTTCCCAGGCGACTGGCTTCTTTGCGACTGCAGAGATTAATGAGATCTTAGGATTGCTGCAGTCCTGGGAGATTTTTCCAGTACCCCGCAACCTTTCGTCCGCAGACCATTCCCTCACCATCGCTCTGCCTGTGGCCTAGCTCAGATCGCATTATTGTTCAATCCCGAAAAATTTCTCTTATGAGCCTTGTCCAGCAAGTTAATCTGCAGTTTCGTTGCCATGGATGCCCCGATTCCTAGGTACCTAACATGTGGTTGCCCGGTTTATGTTTTCGATACACTGTAGAGGGTCAAAACACTCTTACACTAGTTTTGATGAGAACTTATGTTAAAGAAGAGCATTAATAGGTGCTTAACTGTCAGATAGCGAAGTAAGCGCCAGTGAGCTTCTTTTGAAGAATTACTCCAGCGCAGGCGTCAATGGGATAGATCTCGGTTTGGAAAACGACGGGCCGTAGCGATTAAGATCCTGATGTTCGGTCCAAAGATGCCAGTACCAACTCCCTGTCCCGTTCTTGACCCATTGGTAAACTACATGATTCATCTGGGATCAGGACAAATATTACCAATATCCCATTCCGAGTGGCTTAGGGTGGAGACCGAAAATTCCCTAACGAGGCACACTTCCCTAGTCATGTAATCTGATCTCAAGCAGGTTGGCATGCCAGGAACCCGCTCCAGAATGCTCATGTGGCCCTGGTTGTACACATAATGATCACATGTAAGATGCACTCGAACAGCGCCGCAGATTCCCGAATAAAAATATGAAGCGGAGTAGTCCAAGAGTCCGCCTCTATGGCCGATGTCGGACATAAATGAAAAGATCCTACCATACCAAACCATGCGAAGCGTAGTAATATGGTGCACCGCTGGCATTTTGGGCCACCATACTAGCACAGCATATGTTACAACTGGTCGTACCCGCATTAAATACACTCTCCCTGTCATTTTAGGGGTGAGACCCCTGGTTTTCCCAAAGAGAGACCTGCAAGCCCATATGATCCAAGTGGCCTTACTAATAACTATCTCGACGTGTTTGCTCCAGTTAAGCTAAGATTTTTCCTCCGAGTGAATGGAACTGAGATAGTTTCTTGAGGATTAACGCTCAGGCCAGCTTCAGTGACTTGCCGCTCCACCTCCGTAATGGTCGTTTCAAATTTATCCCTTATTATTATGGTTATATCATCGGCGTATTCGATAACACAATAACTACAATCGCAGATGAAGCGAGTAACCCATCTACGACCAGAGAATGGGGAAAGGACGCTACTGTTAAGCAGGCCTTAACAACGTTAACACAAATTGAGATGCCATTTATTGACGAGAAGATTTCATGCCACCGAGGCATGGCGTCGGTCCACATGATTGTGGCCCATGAAAATTCCAGAATATGCCGTTACTCTTTCCCAAATATAGCCAAATTTCGAGTAGACCTAACCTAGTAATTGGGAGTGCATCATGCGCCTTGAAGGGAGAACAGGGGATTCCCTCAAAGGAAAAAGGGCGATCTAAAAATTTAAAACATATTAACATAAAAACGTTTATTGGGAGGGTATTCACATAAAAAGCGATAGAAAAGAGCAACCAGAAATCCGAACAAGAAAGTGACATGGTTCTAAAGTAGGTTCGCTAGCATGTGGGATTAATCTAGACAGATAGTTAAGTGCGTGATAGGCATTCTGTATAAGATTATTGTGCGTGATAATTGCTATAATGGTTGAAAAATTATGGGTAGGTGATGGTGGCTGGATGCTGATGGCCGAGTGTCATGGAGTGAATGCACTTGAATACTGTTGATTGCATTGTATTCATTCGCCTCATCTCCCCCAGATACCCATCATCCCTTCGGTCTGGTTATTTATGAAATCATTTTTAAGCAACAGCAGTAAAATTATTGAAGCAGACCCAAATGTTGGGATCCTAAATACAGGAAGCGCCGCTGATACGAATTTTAATTTCAGTTCGATAGGGCCATGGTGGGCTGACCATGACAAAGTGAAGTGATATATTAATAAACTAGTCAAAGACTTCACTCTACCCTTCATGCCAAATGTAACGTTTCATCAACTTTGAATTCCAAAGAAGGTAAGAAACTTCCCCCTGAGAACCGATCCGCTGTCACCACTCATCACGTGCCAAAGGAAATTATATCCTCTTCGCCGATTCACGCCGATCATAACCAGGTCAATGTTACATTTCACTTTTCAATCGTTAACATTGAACCCGGTATTTTGATTTGAAAATTAACTTTCAAAAAGAAAAACAAAAAAATTGATTTAATTTCCACACGGGTAATCTGAAATCTAATCGAAATGCACATTATTCATACGTGCCAACTTGTGAAGCTTCTTCTATTCACCACCGCGGCCATCCGTTTACAACACACATACCGTCTCAATTGCGTGTTGGTATTCAGAGCCTTGACGTTTTCTCTTTCATACTCTGATCGACCCAACTGACCATTTCGGCCGCAGTGTTTCTCCCTTGTAAGTGTACCAAAGCGACAGTTCCGTAATGACATAATTACTTGAGCGACCCCTTATACGTTCCGGAACTATAAAACAACACAGGATGCAGCCTCTATTTACCCAGAAACGCGTCACGAAATTGGTCGACGCGCAATCCACCTATGGCACAGGAACCAATTCTTCGATGAAAAGTGAAAACAAGAATGGCCGATTAGCATTCCACGTGTGTTTGCCGATGAAAAATAATTTGCATGTCTGCAATGCACAATAATATTGTCTAGTGGCCGTAGTTGAAAAAGTTTCAGATCAATTAAAGAAAATTCGGTCGTTCGGAAGTAGTCGTACATGGTGTAACTACACACCATAGAAATGGTCAGGTGCTCTGGTTGTACTCCCTCCTGAGGCAGGGCACACACATATTGTCGCATTGTATCCACTAGACGAAGCTTCTTTATAATTAGACATACTATCGACATACTGGGTGATATGGATTCGAGACGCTTTCCAACTGATGGTGGTATAAAAACTACCGAACATTGAATTTTAATATCATAAACAATTGATTCATCAAGTAGTTCACATATTAGCATCACACACACACACACAATGGCCTGGATGAAGCTCACCGTCCTCACAGTACTTTTGGGTCTGTGCGCCGCCAACACAATTAACCGCGACATTGCTGCCAAAACGGAATCCTTGGAGCAAATGATCAAGGAGGTGCGAACGAGCTGTGACGGTGACAGCGAACCATTGGCTTGTATGAAGCTGCGTGCTATGCGATTCCTGGATACTGTTTTCAATAAGGATAACTTCAAAGTATGGATACCTGCTTCCGGAATAAAATTGAAAATCGGAGCTTATCGTGAATTTTCCTTACAGATCAGCGATGATATCGAAGTTCGAGCCAATGGACCAACCGAGGAGGCCCGATCACAGACTGACTTCATGGGATTCGTAGAGAACTACTTGCGGTTGCATGACGTATCCTTAAAAGTTCCAGCCATCAATTCGGAAGTCACTGTTTCGTCGCGAAACATTAATTCCGATGAGGTCGATATTAACTTCAAATTCATGGATGGAGAGAGCAGTGGTCTAGAGGAAGGCAAAAGTGAGTCTTTGAATTCGTCTCATAAATCATAAATATATTCTGACTTACGATCCGTTGTTATCTTTCCAGACCGTCGCAACAAAATGATGAAGCGATTGATGATCCCCATCATAGTCATCATCCTTCTTAAGTCAATGACTGTGATCCCATTGGCTCTTGGTGTGTTGGGATTGAAGGCTTTCAATGCACTCCAACTTGGATTCGTCGCATTCCTCGTGTCGGCTGGCTTAGCCATCTTCCAAATTTGCAAGAAGGTACTTGAACCTAATATTTATTTTATCTTACCGATTGTCCTAACATTATATATATTTTCTATAAATTGCAGCTTGCTGTCGACCACCACCACGCTCCTCATGTTGTTCCACATGTCCACTGGGATGGTAGGTCACTCGGACCAAAGGACGATGATAGTCACAATTTAGTTTACAATGCGTACGCCTAAGATAAATAAATTTATTTATTTCGTATTTAAGATAAAAAATAAATTAAGTGCACTAGGTATGAAGTTTGTTTTACGTCCGTTAAGCTGCCACCCCCACTATGGCAAATCGTGATGTCACATATCGCACCATTAGGTGCTAATTAACTGCTAATTAGGTGCTCAACTCAAAAATCGATTGCTCCAGTCGAATCGTCACAATTGAGTATCTTATATGGGGGTGCTATCTTGGCGTGACGCTAGCACCCCCACTTGTTTAAACCACATACATATATATAAATTTTCAAATAAGCGTACAGTAAAAAAATTATTAATTGCGTGCTAATTACTCGCTCCATTCCCGAACTAAGAACCCCTGCAGGAGTGGCAGGACTTCAGTTTTCAATAAACATGGCCACCAAACTATGACGCCACAGAATCATCAATGCCGGCATATAGGTAAAACGTATATTTATACTCTTAGCCAAGTGCTAATTTTGTGCTCTATCCCCGAATTAGCTGCTCCTGCCGAATTTCCAAAAAAAAAAATATAATTTTTATTGGGGGTGCTGGCTTGACGATACGCTAGCATCCCCACTTTCTGCAACAAAATACTCGTACATAAACTCCCAAATACCCGTGAAATAAAAGTGCTAATTAAATGCTAATTTGGTGCTTTATTCATTGGCAGGATTTGCTCTATCGATTGACAAGATTTCACATGGGGATCACTCCAAACTATTATGCCACTGAACTATCCCCGACGGCATATGTCAAACTCTAAATAATTTTATAATAAATGCCTTAATAAAGTGCTAATTAAATGCTCTATTTTCGAACTTATTGCTTCTGCAGAATTTCCCGAAACGATTATTTTAAAATGGGGATACAAACTCGACATTACGCCGGCACCCTATTTAAAAATTATAACTTCTGCCATTCCTGCAGGAGCACTTAATTCGGGAATAGAGCACCAAATTGGCACTTAATTAGAAGAAAATGTTATTTGTGGGCGCACCCACTCAACAAGTGATTTAAAATATTTCAAATTTCTGAACTATTTTTGAACAAATTAAAAAGATTAGGTACTTTTTGAACGAATAATTTCATGTTCTACATCTTTGACTTGTTGCATTTTTACGTGTAAGTAGCCCTCGTCAACTTTCAAACTTTCAAAAGTGACCATAACAGGGTTTTTCGCAAAGTTGTGAAAAAGTTGTGACGTTTTTCGACTGTCGATTGCGGATATGGCACTGGACCGAATTTGACGTTTAGATAACTTATTCAACGTAGAATTTTATGCTCTTCAATTTATCCATAAATTTAATTTCACTAGAAAGCAAGGTTTTCAAGCTATATGCGAAAACCAATAAAAGTCCCGAAATTTCGAGGTTTTTGAGTTTTCGACCATGTTTCGGAAAGAAATTTTGATTGAAAGCTTCGGATTTGTGTTTAGCACCCTGAAAAACATAAAAAAGGAAGAAAAATATTGTCCACCACAATTTGTTTCCCCGAAGCCCTTCTGACCTCCTAATGACTGGATTAATGAGGATGATTAACAGAGCGGTAGTCCGGATGGCGCAACGGTTAGCACGTTCGCCTTCAACGCACTGGGCCCCGGTTCGATTCCGGGGATTTACGTGTCGGACTATAAGCCCACTCAGCTGTTAAATGAGTACCCATTATGGGGTAAATAACTCGGTTGAGCGTATTGCTGATCACATACCTCTGCACAAAAACCGTCACGATCTAGAAAATGAGATGATGCTAACTCATCTCGAGGCCGTGGCTCAAATTGGACTGTTGCGCCAGTTATTTATTTTTTTTTTATTAACAAAGCGTGGAAAAATGTGACTCCGATAACCCTATTTAATTGTTTCCGAAAATGGGGATTGACACGGGATTTATAAAATCAGCAGGAAATTACGCCATATACAATTTTCAATTTAAATTGGAATTGTTTGTGACACTTGGTTTCATTCTGCACACCAACTTAGTATGCGTCTGTAGCTTAGCTCGGTAACGCAACGGGCATTTTTTGCTACTCGAAACACGGTCTCTGCGGTTCGCGCCCCGCAACGGGACCAACTATTTTTTATTCTCAAATTCCCTCTGAATTAATTTCTCCGAGCTTAGTGGTTTCGTATGGATAGTAGCACTCATCAGGTCTTGCATCTTTGCAGCTATCCATGTGCAAGACGACCACGAAAGTGTGAGAATTCTGTTTGTATAAGCCGTGAAGGCGTGATTTTACTTGAAAACTCGACCGTGGAGGTCTAGATAGTGTGAAGATGGTGAAGGAAGAGGACATTTAAAACCCTCACGGACAAAATAACATGACATTTAGAAAGTTTGTACATTTCGCGAAGATAACTTAGTTGTTTTCGGATCATAGAGATAGGAGAGACAGGATGGAAAGGCTAGAAAGGTTGTGAGAAAGAGAGGTTCACAAGCACTGGTTGGTTGGTTGTCAAAAGGTCAAAAGACTAAGCGGGCACGACGCTGCATCATCCAAGTCGGGGAACGTGAACCTAGACTATCCCTGTGACGTCATGCCGACGCCGCAGAATCATAGGAAATGTGAATTGACGTTTCGTCATCACCTTCACAGAATCGATAGCTACTGTCCTCCACCATGCCCATCATTTTAAGATGGCCTCTCAGACACGAGTCTCCAATGAGAATATCACATATGGTTTTAGCCTTATTACGGTTGAACTAAAGCAGATCAAAAGGTCTGCTACTTGAGTTGGCTGAAATAAACAGCTTGGCCAGCCTCAGGTCCAGGAGACCCTCCCAGGTGGTGGCGGTTTCAGTACGCTCCCAATCCCTAAATCGTAATCTCGTGCTTAGTGAAATTCCGCAGATGGGTTCTGCGTGATACAAGGGAGTGGCCGAGTGTTTTGGAATTTATCTTTTGTCTTTGGGGTTTTGGATCAATCCCTGATGCTGAAATTTTAACCAATTCAAGCAAAAATGTCGACAATGATGAATCCGAAGATGACAAAGAAGAGCCCGTGGGTATGGGCCGTATGTGACATTTACGAAAACCTGGCAATCAGTATAGACGCTCCGCAATATGCATTTGATTTCATTATATGCTTTCACATTGTATTCTATGGTTGAAAATAATAAACTCGTCGAATCGAAATTTTTTAAAATTTTATAGACTATAAATCAAACTCTCGATAATTCGAAATTATTTTAATTTGAGTTGAATTATTGAGAGTCAACTGTAAATAGATATTTTCATTCGAATATCTAATTTACAGTAACTACAAGTATAATTCTGCGTAAATCATATCTGATGCACATACATACAGTGGCTCACAGCTTATTTCGACCAGTACTTAAAAATATCTTTAACTGCCTATAAAAACTAAAGGAGAGAAGATATCAACGTTATTTAAAGGCAGATTGTTAGCCTAATGGTAAAACTAATCAAATATGACTTCATCTATTTTTTTATATTTTTTTGATTTAAAAAAAAAATAAAAACGATAAACGCAACCAAAAACAGTGCCACAGCTTATTTCAACCAGGTAACAGATTCAATGTTTAAATTAAGTTTAAAGGTACAAAACGAAAATTCAATATTTAGTATGACCGCCGTTCTGGTTAACAACTATTTTTAGCCTCTTAGGCATTGAATCGACCAGTTTTTGTGTCACTTCTTCGGTAATTTTAGCCCATTCCTCAACCAATGCAGTTTAGAGATCGCTTTCGTTGGATATTTTCCGTTTTCGGATGTTTGCATCCAAAATGGCCCATAAATTTTCGATAACGTTTATGTCGGGCGACTGTGCCGGTGTTTGCATAACATGCGGACAGTTCCGAACCAGCCATATCTGTACAATACCCGACTTATGCTTCGGGTCATTGTCTTGATAAAATCTGAAGTCATCGCGAATGCTCAGTTTCTCCGAACTTTCAAGCATATTAGACTTCAAAATTTCGAGAAAATGAGACTTATCCATGGTAGTCTCAATAAATTTCAAATTTCCAATTCCCGCTGCGGACATACAGGCCCACACCATAACGCTGCCACCTTCGTGTTTGACTGTTGCTTTCATATTCTTGATTTGCAATTCTGTATTTGGCTTACGCCAAATATATGAGGCTCCATCAGAGCCAAAAATATTAACTTTCGACTCATCAGCGAATATAACGGTATTCCAAAATCCAGAATCCTTATTCAAATGTTCCTTGGCAAATTTTAAACGGCTCTTCTGATTTTTGGCGCTTATAAACGGCTTCTTTCGCGCTATCCTGCCATTGAACTCATGCTCTCGCAGCACAAGGCGAATAGTTTCTGGGTGGCATGACTTGCCCATCTCAGTTTCCAATTCACTGGCAATTTTTGGAGCGGATAGTTTTGGGTTTTCGAGGATTTTCCGGACAATATATCGCTCGTCGGTTGGGGTGAAAATTTTGTTGGGGGCATTTCTCCCTTTATCGTGTGTTCTATTTTCGCGGACAAATCGGTATATGATGCTCTGCAGTGTAGAATCACTAAGTCCAACCATCTCACCAATTTTCCTGCGCGAATGGCAATTTTTAAAATGAATGAGAACAAGTTCTTGCTGATCAATTGTCGTACGTGGTTCCATTTCGCAAAACTAATTTTTCTGCACGATATTCTCAAAAAAATTAGCAATTAGGAACCTGAACATATTTAATATCTTCTCTACTTTAGTTTTCATAGGCAGTTAAAGATGTTTTTACATACTGGTCGAAATAAGCTGTGAGCCACTGTATACGAGTACACATCACGCGTATCATTGATTTCTATTTTAATTGGCATTAGTAATGGTTTAACGTTTAAATATACTTTTATTTACAACGCTTGTTGGTGAAATGATCAATTCAACTTCACATATTGTCACGTTCACATTTACAGATTGGCTCGCTGACTTCATGGAGCTTGGATCTTGAAGATTTTACGAAGAAGTTCAACAACCGCCAAATGCCCGGTGAATGGCCCAGACTATTTGTAAAGAAATTTGTATTTTGTTCTTTCTTATTCTGACATAAACAGACGTTGGTAAATGTGAGTGAATATGTACGAGTATTCATGGCAATTTGACATTTTTTTATGTAGGTAATTGGGCTTTGATTAGAATTTTAGTTGTATTAGAATATTTAGTATTAAATCGAAATTTAACAAAATAATATCAAAGTATTAAAGGAAATATAGTGGTAATATTTTAATAATATTTGAATTGGGTCAACTTCAATCCTCGGTATTCCAAGTCGGGTATGAAACACCCCAGCCATTGAAAAATGCGACTATTAACACACCACATAAGCCCGGTGTAGTTCAGTTCATACATCATCTTTTTCTAGATAACAATTGAGATCTGTTTGATTAACACAAATAACGAAATAATGCAGTAGCTGTCCTACTCCTACTCCTTCACAGTGTTCTTTATGTTTCCATATATCGTCCTATTTTCGCCCCAACTATGAATTTGCAAATTAATGAATGGTTACCCGAACCAGAATGGACGCAGAAAACAGCAGCAGCAACTACAACAACATGCAGATCTGCTTTCGCCGCTGTCGCTGCTGCTCCGTTCAATCTAGGTCGCGTATGGGAAATGCGTGCTTTCAAATTTGACATTTCACATCCGCTGCCGCTGTTGCTGTGTTTTGCGTTCATTCTGGTTCGGGCATAAGCCACACTCCGCTCCAGCCTGTTCCAATCCATATTGTAAAAAGCGTAGGGAATGATTCCCTCACCTTCCACTTCCAACCAAAATTGCCTATGGGTACAAATAAAACTACCACTGCGCTCCGATTTTGACACAATAAAGACGGCGCTGTAGGACGTCACCTAGCTTTGGTTTCTCAACAGATCCAATGAGGTGGCGTCTTTTTGGCCGAACACCGCCTTTAAGAAGGCCTTTCCTGCCGCAGCTTTAGTTGAACGAGCTGCCAGAGAATCTTGAAAAACTTTTATGACGGCTGGCAAATGAGAATTTCTCCTAAAGACGTTGTGAAATTTCTTCTTCCCCTGGTTGAACAGCGCACCCACTCAACGCATATAAAATAGTATATTTTGCGATATTATTTTCTCAATTGCGAGATGAGCGTACAGAGTTTGCGACACATTCCCTTTTGCTGGTTTGAGAAATGTTTGGTATGCATTGCGCACAAAGGCCATTCAGAATGACCAAAATATCAAGCCCCCCCCCCAATGTGACCGATTGATGCGATGGGGCCAAGGAGAGGGCTGTCGTGATTATGAGGGTGTCTGCATATTCCCTGGCTTGCTCGCACTTCATCTATAACTCTGTGAATTTCTCCGTGAGTGTTGAGATTAGGCTCTTTTTGTTGGTCAGTAAGTGTTAGGCAATTATGGGCATCATCAGCTCAGTGAATTTCTACGTATTGTTTCTTGGTTGATCTTTACAGATGTTCCATGTACTGGTTTGTACTGGTGTCAGCAAACTTCGTCAGTTGGACCACACGTACCTCACGTAAGTTTCACAGGCTTCCACATATGTATGCCCTTGGTATCACTTCACTTGGTGCAACAAGAACCCTCCATCAATGACATATATTGTGTTGTTCAAGTTCCATTGTTGTTGATTCAGTCAAAAAGCACTCTACAAACTCGATTTTCTACATTTTCTCATTCCATTAATGTCAGAAACATCCTGAGGGTACTCAACTCAATATCTGATTGTTTTCCAATGGCGATTCGATGGAATAGCGTGTCAGAATTTACACCTACAGTCTTTTCTTGGATTTGGATAGCACTGTTCATCAATGGCCGCGTTTATACCGTGGAACTGAAAGGAGTATTAACTAGATAATATCGGATTTAGTTCTAATTCGTGGAGTGTTTATACCGACCGGTACTAAATATGGCAAATGTCAGACGTTGGCTTATCATGGGGTGGGCTTATGGGTGTATTAAAAGCGCTTTCAAATTTGAATTTGACTGCCCGAAAATCGTCTTCAACTATGCTGTTTATTCCTTGCACTTTAGCTCAGTGGCAGTCTATCCTTTCATCTCCGAAAATACCAATACTTATCTATGTGAGGTGTTTCTGGGAAAGGCGGATGTTCATGAAACCAATCCATAGGCTTTCCTTGGTCAGTCTTGTCTCGCTTAAGTCTCAGAAATAAAACTGTCGGTAATCTGACCTTCAACAGTTAGGGAGCAGATAGCTGGGTTGTGTGTTGAAAGGGTGGAGATGGAAGGGAATAAATGGGTAGAAATCTGTAGAAAGATTAAAAACTCTTTACCTGACCACAAATTGCACTTTAAAAAAAAATGTCCGAGCTATTACTCGTGGAACTGCTACCGAGCACGTTCCCGGGAACCTCTGATTGGAACTGTGACTGCAAACGTAGTGTCTCTGGCGCTAGAATGGTGATACAACAGTGACCTATCAAAAAATGTCCGTAAATGTGTTCTATGGGAACACTCGCTCAAAAAGTGATTTTAGCCACTTCGAGTTTCTGAATTTTCTTTTGACCGAATAAAAAAAAAATTGGGTTCTTTCTGGACAAGATTTCATGCTCTAGAAGGTTTCTTCTTACATTTCTACGTAATAGTGGCGGTTCTCAAGTTACAGACGTTCAAATATGACTGTCGATTGCGGCTACACCACTGGACCTAGTTTGACGTTTAATTTATCTGGCAATTTTTTTTCGCTAGGATCCACAATTTTCAAGTTATAATCGAAAAACCAAAGAAAGTACCGAAAATTAGAGGTTTTCTGAGATTTTGCCCATGTTCCGCAAAAAATGTTGATGAGAGACTCTGGATATGTGTTCAGCACCACAAAAAAACATAATAAATTGAAGAAAAAAATCTCCACCACAATTTGTTTCCCCTAAGCCCTTCTGAACTCCTATTGACTGGATTACAGTAAATATAACCAAAAATGTGAGATTTTATAGAGTTTCTCGCTTAAGTCTTTTTAAAGATTTCAAAGGAAAAAACTCTTCCAGCCATTTCTCGTAGTCCATGGTTAAACTAAATTTAGTACATAGGTTTCTTGGGTTATTATAAGTACTACATGGTTATATTTTGGTCCTGCTTGAGGTCTGTGTCAGGAAAAGGACTCTATGGTCATGAAATTAAACAGAAACCAAACCTGGTAAATATGTTTTCAACTTTCCTTATTCTTGTCGTTCTTTGACAAGGCTACAGCTCCATACAGAGCACTCCCATAGCTGATATATATTTCCACGTTATACCCTTTGGAAATACTTCATTGCATTTATTTTATTTTTGTTTCTTAATAATTGCACTATCAAAAAGAGATGAACATATCATAGCAAGGATTCTATTAAAAGCCTACCCTACCTAGTGTTCGAGAGTCTGCGACCAGGGAATGCTTTCGTAGTAGTGGGATGCCTTTAACAGCCTGTAAACTGGTCACTAAAGCGTTGGCATACGATAGAGCTAACACTGGATGGTGCAACGGCAGTACGTATCATGCAACTAAGCAAATATTGCCGAAAATGGACCCCAACCGCTCTCGCGGGCTATTACTGCTGAGCAAAAACCATTTGAGAAACGTGGTGGGGCTTATCACCGGACACTACCCTATTGGGGAGCATGCTAGTAGACTTTGGCTCCCACACAATGAATACTGCAGGAGCTGCGGGGACGAGGAAGAGAGTCCTTTTCATCTTATGTGTGCTTGTCCTACCCTGGCGAGACGCAGGAAGGATATCCTTGGGTCCTACTTCTTTACTGAGTTGGATGAATTAAAAGATGTTAGGGTTGATCGGCTTCATCGCTTCATTGCCAGCTCTGGCTGGTGTAATAACTGAGGTAGGCTCGGGTTGCTGTACTTAGGGGTAACGGACCCAGTGGGGTCTAAATGTGCTTTGATCATTGTTTGGTTCAAACAGCCCATCTAACCTAACCTAACCTTATATAGGGGAATACAGTATGTCATTCTTAAATTGAACGTACCGACAGCTATGTCATTGTACCGACTCTTTCCCTTATTTTGTTGAGTCATTCATAAAGAATCTAGTCTGTGCTGTGCTCATCGAATTTACGCTACATTGGAGTTGGTTTGTGGTTTGGCCGTTATTGGAATCGTCGCCAAAAGATCAGTGTTTCCGCGGGAATAATGTCGTTAATCTTCATATTTAAAGATTAAGGTGATAAATCATAAATTAAATTAAGATAGTTTGCATGAAATATAATATTATAAATAGAAAAATTTAGATCTCCCAAAAACAAACCCTGTTGTAAAAAAAATAACCGGCAAAAAAATTATCTTCCGCCAAAGGGTATGTCCTCCATCTTCCATAAGCATATTGAATCCTGCTTAAAATCGTTAATTTCATTAAACTCTATTTGGCGGGGAGCTTCGTGAGCTGATGCCAAGTTTTTCTTGTCGGGAAATTTTTTACAACAGGGTTGCTTTTGGGAGATATAAGAATACGCACATGATCCCTTGTGGTTGAACTAGATGTAATGTTCATCCGAATTAAGTGTTAATTTAAATGAATCTTGATAGAAGTCCGTGACTTAATCCCAAGTTAAGTCATCCGATATTGACGCAGTGACCACAACCACTAGGAGATAGTCATTTGACCAGTAAACGATTCGTTAAGCAAATCCAAATTGGAATTATTGATGATTCCTGAATGTGTCATTCAATATTCTAAAAATCCCCACGCATTGTACGGGTACATCCATTATTCATTATAACTGTGGGAATGTCTGCAAATGGTTTTGATCTAAATTCCTATTAGCACAATATTTTTTTGCAAACTTCTATTTTCCGTCGTCAAATTCTCATTCACCTGCAAATGCCAGCAATGTATCTGATTGTATAGTAGGCAGCTGAAATTGAAATAAACCAAAATTTGAAACAATAACAAAAACACTTGTTCGCAAATGAATGTTGTTCCACGAAAGCTTCACAATCTAGATAGATTATTTATATTTCATCAACATACTCCAATTCATTATCGCCGTAAACAAATAAGCGATGATTACTGCCTTATTTGCGCCTCTTTAGAGACGTCATCAATCCCAATAATGATGATGGTGATGATGATGAGCCTCAACAGCTGCTTTTGGTTGGTGCTGCTGCTGTTGTTTCTACCACTGCCACTACCGATGCCGGGCCTACCGGCCCAGAGAGCGTGTAAACTATTCGTCACTTAATTTGTGATTTGTGTTTTTCTTTTGCGTGCTTCAAGTTCTTGCGTAACAATGCCCCGAAGAAGATACAACACACACAAAAAAAGACAAAGAACCGCGAAGTTGTACATAGTCTGAGTAAATATTTTAATGTTTGCATTGTTATGAGAAATGGCAATGGCAAATCAAAATCTTCCGAAAAAAATTTGCATTGAATACCAGTCGGATTTTTAGCAAAGTGGCTCGTCTCTCATTCAGTTCTAGTCTAAGTTTGATTCGGGAAGCGTGCTTTTCCATATCTCATTAACGGATAAGAGGTTCCAAGGTAAGATCACGACTGATCCTTGCGAATTGTGGTTGTATGAAGTGTGGAATGTTGTTGGTTAAGAATAATCCTTTGTAGTTAGCCTAGGCTTGTGAATGGTTCAAGTGTGTGTGTGCGTGAAATGAGTTAATTTAGTTCTAAAAGAAGAATGTGGTGGAAGAATATTATATTTGAATACGGAATTAAATGCCTTAGAAATATATTGTATATCATTCGTACAGACTCCAACGCTCTAATTCAAAACTGCATCTGCCGAACTCGTTGTCTATTTGGACTAAATATTATAAGTGTTTGGATAGTAAAAAATGTACGTTCATATTTAAATGCTATATACAAGTACTGTAAGGATATTAAAAACTGATTCGTTTTTGGCATAATGGTAAGTAATGTTTAATTTACAGAAAATTCATCATTTTGATTTATGCAAATTTTCTTTGGAATTATCCTCAATACCCTAAGCCTAAACTATGGGTCGTGACCCCAAATGAGGTCGGGAACCGAATATCTGGGGTCGCGAAAAATGTTTCAAATACACAAATTTGTAGAAACATTAACAATTCCTTTTGTCTTGAATTCTCATTGTTACATTACAAAATCGTAGTTCAGTCCAATTTGAGTTTTTAAATAGTACATTTAATATTACATATTAGTTTTCCGAAAATTTTACATCGAATTTTGAATTTAAAAAGTAAAGCTTGAATTCAAAAACCGTTCATGATCCACATTGATGACATTAATCACCTGTAATCTCAAGCTCATAGTGCATTGTTGAGCGATCGAGTGACTCAAACTTAAGACCTAAATTTCCACAAAAGTCGTTAAATTTTATTCTGAATTCCTCTAGAAGGGAATTCCCCGCAATTTCAGAAATGATGTTCTTTTGCCATTCATTGCCACATACTTCAGTGAAATACGAATAAATTTTTCATCCCGAACGCATGGAGGGAGGCTAAGGTAGTTTTCCTGCCTAAACCGGGAAAAAAAGGGCTGTACAGAGGCAAAGTCCTTCAGGCTGGTTAGCCTAACATCATTCATGTTGAAAACAATGGAAAGGGTGTTGGTGGACTACCTCGAGAATACCGCGATACACCACTCTGAGTAGGTGCCAACATACTTATTGAGCAGACAGATCTATGGAAACCGTATTCATTAGATTTGCAGAGAGAGAGAGAGAGAGAGAGAGAGATTAATAACGGTTGGATCGATATGTCTACTTTTATGGACATAGAAGGTACTTTTGATAAAATCTCCTTTACCAAACTAAGGAACGCCCCGACTGAGTTGATTCTATTATAATTAAGTGGATGCTTAAGCAGAGAGCGATAAATCTTAGCAGTGGATGTGCCAAAATACGGGGTAAGCAGGTGTTATTTCGCCTCTACTGTGCAACATCACAGTCTTCTCTCAAAGGACGTACACACTGTAGGATACACCATTGACTTGGCTCTTACGGTTAGTGGAAAGTTAATGGACACTATTCTAGGTTGCATGGGACAGGCTCTCAAAGTAACCGAAGAGTGGTGTAATAAGCAAGAGCTAACCACAAATGCTAGCAAATCGAAGACTATGATTTTTATTCGTAAGAGGAAGCACATAGAGGTAACTTCCTTACAGCTTTTTGGTTCAGAAATTAGGCTATCCAAGGAAGTGAAGCATGTAGGGGTTACCTTAGATGCGAAACTAATTTAGAATGTTCACGTTAATGAGAAAGTCAAAAAAGCGAAAACATTTTGCATCAACGTAAGGGAGTGTGTGCTCGTAGGTGGGGAATTTAAGCTAAAGTGGGACACTGGACTTACAGAATGACGATGCCTATGCATCAGTGATGGCCCAAAGTCATTCAGAAAACCACAAAGCGGAAGCTAGATGGGGGACAAAAGATAGCTTGCGTAAGCATATGTGGTGCGATGCGCACCGCACCAACGCTGGACTTACATATTTATAAAGCAAATGGCTGCGCTTTCGGCAATATGCATGGAAAGGGATACCATGTGGCATCACTGCTCAGGGAGACTCTAATGCCGGCAGAAGGCATGAGTAGACGTATGGTAGCTGAAAGACTACACAAGACTCACATTACGTATGGAAACATACACAATGGCATCATCATTTTTACTGATGGTTCGTTAATAGACGGGAAAGCGTCCTCTGAATGGTTAAACCTAGCCTGTGTACATCGTCTGGGAGAGTATGTGTTTGTGTACCAGGCAGAGATGCTTAGCTTATAGCATGTGTTGGACCACCTTCTGGAAGTTCAGGTGCGAGAGAAGAAAATCCGTATTGCACTGGAAAACCAATCGGTGATCACCCGCATTTAGCAGATTACTATAAACTCCACATTAGTACTAGAGTGTGTCCGAAAGCTCAACACGTGTGCCACAGTAAATGAGGTTACACTGATGTGGGTAAAAGGGCGCATAGGTACAACAGGAAATGAGGCGACGGATGCCTTAGTAAAACAGAGATCTGCGACGACTCTCATTGGACCAGAACCCAGAATTGCTGCTGGGGACAAAATGATTATAGCGAAGCTCGGGAAGTGGTTGCACTCCATGCATTAACGAAGATTGCAGGAGTTAGTCACTTGCAAACAAGCTCGGAATGCAATGACCAGCCCTTTAGGCATGGAAGAGAAAGAGGTACTCAGTTATAAACGGAGTACCCTAAGCTGCCTCGGTTACAGGGCATGGTAGTTTTAAGGCTATCTAGCCAAAATGAAAATCGAGGAGGATGACGTTTGCAGGAGTTGTCTGGAGGAGGCTGAGACGACAGCACACATTGCGTGCGAATGTCCAGCACTGGCTAGCAAGAGGTTGAGGATCACAGGCAAGCACACAATAAGTGTTGAAGCAATGAGTAAACTCATCTTGAAAGAAATGCTTCGGATATCCCCCAGAATGCAATTAATTACAAAGAAAAAGGAGAAAACCAATTGCTTAAAAAATTGACTTCACAAAATGCAAATGAAAATATCGCTTAATAACTCCTAAGACATGTGTCTTACCGAAAAGTCAGCTACTATGCACTTTAAAAAAAACTATTAAATTTCCTAAAATTTTACATTTAAAGCTTCTCCGTATGTGTAAACTTTTCTGGAGAAAAGCTCTTCGAACTTTGACAATATTTTCCGAAAAGCAAAAATTGTCCGTTTTGGTGATGCAAATGGTGAAATATCACAAAATATACCCATCTAAACAGCTATTAAATTATTATCTTTAATTTGAGATACAAACAACGTCTGTAGGATTAACTGTTATATAGGAAATAAAAAAAAAACTAATAAGCTTAATTTTAGCCTACCGGGCAATTAAATGCCACAATCTCTCAAAAAAGTGTTCGTTAAAATTTTGAAAAAGTAATATATGTATTTCCTAAAATTTGGTGTAAATGGTGGGAAATTTTTCTCCAACGATTAAAAATCTTTATTTCGGTATTGTATATTGCACAAAGTAAATATATCTCCTGATAAGTAATCAGATCATTTTGTACATAAATTGATTTACTTTAATTTGAGTTATCTGGGACATCAGTAGCATGACCAAGTTTCGAAGCAAGTGGGCATAAGTAAAAGAAAATAAACGCTGAAATATCCCCAGTTAAAAATTTCCTGCAGAATACACATCATACTAAAAATCCTTTATGATGAGGGGAGAAAGCGGTTGGGAGCTGTTTAGCAGCTGGCTATTTTTTTTTTTTTTTGCTTAAAACTCCAAAACTATATTAATTCTAGGAAGAAATACCAAATTCCAACAAAAAGAGTCGTATTCCAGTTTGTCGAAAGATCAATTCTTTCAGCCAGTTCTACGCACCTGAGCGACTCGTTAACCAGCAACGGCTGAGGGCTGCCCAATCCCTTCAATGCCAGTAGGCG
Source organism: Chloromyia formosa (assembly GCA_964017055.1). Classification (NCBI taxonomy): domain Eukaryota; kingdom Metazoa; phylum Arthropoda; class Insecta; order Diptera; family Stratiomyidae; genus Chloromyia; species Chloromyia formosa. Next base: position 27,393,594 of record OZ024813.1, on the reverse strand, counting down.
GTGCTGCTTTAACAACTTAAAACTGAATAATTTGAGACTAAGTTGAGTTTTCTACAATGAGTAAAGACCGTTTTGCGGGTTTTATATCAAACAAGTCAGGCGGTCTACTTGCTTTGTTAAATTCTGACACCTTTATTCTTTCCAGCTGAAGGCATTTGCCTACATCCCGCTTTCACCAATGATGGTTCAAATAAAGGTGGAATATATTTTATCTCCGAGTGAAGTAGTGAAGTAGGTCAGTATAGAGAAGGCATTATGCACTATACGCTAAGGACATAAGAAAATTTATCCAACATGGAAATAAGTGTAGCTTGCATCACAAGGTTCACATGAACACCTACCCTTAAAATGGAGCACTCCACCTTTTTTAGAGGCATTTATTGGGAGGTAGTTTTATGCCCTCTCGTTTTGGAAGTGCTTTTTCACTCCCCTCCCTTGTCAAAATGGAATGGGCGGGGATAGAGAGTAAGACCTAGTACGTGTGAAATATCCCTCAAAATTTAAGCGGCGTTTTATCATTCATCGCAAAATATTTTTTTTTTTGATTTTTTTTTACTTTTTGAGGGCAATGTCAGTGTTGGTAATCCTCTAATGTAGGGGGCTTTTGCAATTCCTTGAGTGGATTATTTATTTGGTTACTGGGGGACAGTTTGAGGCTTTTTTTTAGTCTAGGAAAATTTTTGAAAAATAATTGCCTACCTTTCTTCTTTAATCACAAATGCAACAAAATTAGCTCCGATGATAGGTTGAGCAAATGACTGTTCTCAAAACCGACCAAATGATTATTGATAAGACATTCATATACATATGTGCTGTATTTACTACTGTTGCACTTTTTATGATTCCTGGTTATATTGCCAAACAATTTTTTGTTTTATGCAAATTGCTGTCACCCTGACATGCTTGAACCCACGTAATAAGTAGGCAGTCTATTAATATACGTTGGGTCGCCTGGATCTTCATTTTTATTTGAAAACGTTTTTCCAATAAACGTCAAGTAATTACAATATTTAGTTTTATCTAGTATACAAGCCAAAGTATACAAGCAATTCGGTCAATCTCAAGCGTAGACGATCCAATTTTTTAGCCATTTTTTATTCGTACTTTAAGATAATTTTTCCGAAGAAATTTGCCCCAAAAATAACACATTATTGAATTTTTTTTCTTAATAATAATTTTGAAATAACTTTTCGTCTTTTTTATGTGAAAACGATATAAGAAAAGTCGTCCCAAAGTTGGTGTAGTTTTTCATCCAGATATGAATGAAAAATTGGGGTGATCTTTATGGAACTAGATTTTTTAGAGGCATGCGCATGGCCTAGACTCGAAGCAAGTCACTCTGTCCCACTGCGGTCGCTGAGTGAGGAGCACATTAGCATTGTGGTGGGGGTAATCACGATCATTGTCCTTTCGATGGGCTTTCCTGGAGGTTCCAAAAGCAAATTCGAATGAGGAGGAGTACATTATTCACTTCCATTATCACTGTCCAGGTTTGGCTAGTGGATTGCGGAGATTTCTGGGATCCGCACGACGCCCCTAAGTGGTCTATGCATACTGTGACCTATAATGGCAGCCCTGAACATAAGCTAACCTAACGGTATGAGAGTATTTAATTTCTTTAACGTACCTATGCCAAGCCGCTAGCACTCTTTGATATCACAGCGCCTCCATTATCTGAGTCCTATCAACGTTTCGCCACAAAAATAAATGGACCCCACTTAAACCCACAAACATGCCGAATTTCTATTGATAGTATAATTCACGACATTTTTCTATACTCTTTCTTTGCAGATGATGAAAATCAACCGACTGATTCAAATAACCACCGTACTCACCTCGGTGTGGAATAGCATGTGCACAACCAAAATCCTAAGTAAGTAAAAACTATTAAATATTTATACAACCCCGATTTCAAATTGCACTGTCGATTATGACTATAAAAAGTTTCAATAAAACAAAAACATTCTACTTGTTCTGTGGCCTTGCTTTGTGTTCCTAAAAGCTTTTAAATTGTTGATCAACAAATTGGAACGAATTTTACATCATCAATAGATATCCCCTATGAGCAAAAAAACGCATTCATGTATACTCGCATCAACGAGATACTCCACTTTGTTCCACTGTTGTCAATAATTGTATGTTCCGCCGAACGATGTTACAGGTGCGAAAATTTGCTAGTCATCACCACCATCTGCAACCGACCAAACCGTCTAACATGATGTATGTTATGCTGCCAAAACTTGGCAATTTGCGCCACTGAATGGACGTGTATCGCTCAAAGAACTCATCAGTCATTCAAAAATGTTTTTTTTTTTGCATAATGAGCCGGGCGCCGTGGGATAAGTTTTTAAGCTAGAGCGGCCTTCTTTGTATTCTCAACTTTGTCATGGTACAGAGCTTCCATTGTGTGCGCTAAACATTAATTTCATGAATGGAAATCGTCAAAAATTTGCCAAATTTGAAATAAATGCAAAACTTGTTCGCTTGACAAATTATCACGAAAAAAAAACTTGGAAAAATGGAAAAGGAGACATTAATAATAATTAAGCTTGATAAACTAAGCTATTAATTCTATGGCGTTAGTGGTCATGTCTGAGAAATTCAAGTTATAACAACACAACGTTTACAAAGAAGTTATCGGCTACTCGCTTAAGTTTTTTGATTTTAATGTTCAAAAGAATTTTTTTTTTTTGTGGCACTGTGTCGATTGCATTGCATGCTTTTATTTTACAAGCAGTCTAATATTCCTTGCAGCGCCGGGCATTCGCAAAGAAGATGAAAAATAGTTCACCCATCCACGTTCCTACAAAAATCATTAATACGAAGCCTTCTGGCGTGCTCACCAATGAGACAGTGCCCAGTGATCCACCCAGCACCTCACCGACTTGTTGTTTTGACATTGACCGTAGTTTTGTGGTACGGCTAATTTCTAGCCCTGGCTAAATCTGCTAGCTCTATGACATGTAAGGCCTTCAGAACATCGTAATTGACTTTGTTAATCAGAGATAAGGAGATGGGGATGTTACTGCAGACCTGCTGCATCGCATCGGTTGATCTCCTTCTAGTAAACACTAAAATTTTCTGCAAGGACGCAGTGACCAGCAATTCAGCATAGCACAATATTGTATCAGGTTTAGTAGGATGAAATGATTTATATAGTTGGACCTGCAACATATTTGTGTGAACTCCAGCAACCATCTGAAGCAGCTATTTCCGAGGCCATAACCTGAATGGGGTTAAGCGATGTGCTGACAACTCGTCCCTGTAAAAACCACTCCATGCCAAGAAACCTGGAACAAAAGCTTTGGACTGGACGGATCAACAACGACGACACGCAAACGACTAAAGAATTATTCTTTCGGATCCTGGAATGTACGCTCCCTGAACAAACCGAGGGCTGAGAAGGCCCTCCTTCAACAGGTCGAAAAATATATTACAAGCTGAGCATTACTGCTGTCCAGGAAACAAATTGGCTAGGCAGCGAGATCAATTTTTACAAGTGGCAAACCATCGGGCCGCAAGGAGTTTGGAGTAGCATTTATAGTAAACAATCACCTCAAGCCACACATTACTGACTTCAAACCCATAAATGAACGGCAATGGGCAAGGCATGTACAACGAATGGACGATTATCGCATGCCAAAGAGAGTTACGAATGCAGAACGAGTCGACGGAGCGAGACTGCCTAGACGACCGAGATCTCGTTGGGAGAGCTCAGTATGTGTGGACGCCGCGCAGCCACTGAGCTTCCAAAATTGGAGGACGCGGTCACGTGATCGAGGAATTGGAGGACAACGATCCTGGCGGCCAAGGCCCGACGTCGGGCTGTCGCGCCAAGATGATGATGATGATGAGTTTATGCTGACGAAACGTCAACTAAGCCACATGGGAATATTTGACGCGCCCACATGGGAATAGTTGATGCGCTAGTGATTAGGACAAATCGTAAAAGAGTGTAAAGAGGGAGGCATTTATGAAGACCCTGCTTTTCTGAAGGCCTTAATCATACACTACAAATCCAATTCGTTACTGCTTTCCAGACATTTCTATTGGTTCATTTCAGCATACCAAGATGCTCGAAAAGCAGTCGTAGATGCCGAAGAAAAACTTATGACTGGCGGCACCATGCTATTGAGTCCTAGAGAAATTCTGGCAAATAAACGTTTGATGGAAGCTAAATATGAAGAAGTAAGTACCTATGATCCGTTAGTATTTGGAACAAAAACGGAAAGCTACTCGAATGAACAAATTAAAACCATAAACAAAACACAACCACAATCTTATTAATAAACAAAAAATAAAGTATGATTTTCCGCTTTCAGATCCGTAACGGCGAAGAATCCATATCAACCTTTCCGCCGGCCAATCATTTCTTCAAGATGAAGCCTCTAATCGACAAAAGTCCGGTCTATCGATTTATTCGAAGAATGCCCAAGGGCGCCATGCTCCACGGACACACAACAGCCATGGTGTCGTCGGAATGGTTCATCAAGAATGTCACATATCGTCCCAACATCTTGAAATGTGTCAACAATATGGGCGTAACACTGTTTGCCTTTAAAGAAAGTCCAGAGCACGAGTGCGACTCCTACGTCCGGATAAGAGATGAACGATCCAGAGCTCACGATAAGGATGAGTATGACAAAGAACTGGAGAGAGCCATCAATTTGTATACACCAACCCCTGAAAGTAAACTCGCATATTAGAGGCCAAGAAATACTTACCATATTGTCTCTGTATCGTGATTGATTTCAGCTGACTATCCTGATATTAATGTCGTGTGGAGCAAGTTCCAGAATATGTTCACTAGCATAGGCGAGGCCATTCAATATCGACCTGTCTATCGAGATTTCCACTATCAATTGCTGGACGAACTCTACCAGGATGGTATCATTTATATCGAATTGAGATCCTCGTTCCATCCGGTATGTCTATGTCTACAAACAAACAGTTTCTCATTCCGATCTTCAGCTAATTTGAAAATTTCGCAGCTCTACGATGACCACGGAACATCAAAATCTGTCATAGACACCATCGAGGAACTGCGAAACGTGATCGCGGACTTCAAAGCCAACCATCCACGATTTTTAGGAGCCAAAGTGATATACTCTACACAGCGCGATAGTAAGCCTAAACGAATTGAGGAAAGGATCAATATGTACAGAGAGTTTTCGTAAGCTATAAGCGTCCCTAAAGTTAATGACGCCCTTATTTTCAAACCGACTTCTTTTAGATCCAAATTCCCGGACTTCATCATCGGCTTCGATCTGGTCGGACAAGAGGATCTCGGAAAGCCGCTAATTGATTTCCTCAACGAGCTGAAGAACTTGCCACGCGGCGGCCGATTTTTCTTTCATGCCGGTGAAACAAGTGCGTGTTTGTTCTTCCTCACAAACCGGAGGTACACTTATGGCCAACTGTAAGGATTAACATGAACTATTCCCATTTGTTTCGTGTAGATTGGTACGGTAAGGTGGATTTGAATCTTCTGGATGCAATCCTATTGAATACAACCCGAATTGGACATGGTTATGCGCTGATGAAACATCCTGTTCTGTGGAATGCTGTGAAGAATAAGGGAATTGCTATTGAAGTCAGTCCATTGTCGAATCAGGTGCTTCATCTACTCTGGGATATGAGAAATCATCCGGCGGCATTTTTTCTATCGGAAAATATTCCATTTGTAATATCAAATGATGATCCTGGATTTTGGGATGCGAAGGGGTTGAGCTATGATTTTTATTATGCATTTATGGCTTTCGCGCCGAACGATGCTGGATTGAAAGTGCTGAAGCAGTTTGCATGGAATTCGATAAAGTGAGTAAATACTGTCTTTTGTTAATTTAGATAAATGTTTACGAAGGGGTAGGAAGGACTCTGGTGCTGACAGTAATTCAGCTAGAAAGAAAAGCTTCGAAGTTAGGTTATAAGTGCGTGTCTTTCTCCTTTTTATCAGTTCAGGACAGTCGCATAAAAGATGCGGAGTGATCTCCTCTTCTTCCTAGTTTATGCAGCTACAGTAGTCGTTGTAGGAGAGTCTAACCCTTCATGCATAATCCCCAATACGGCAGTGGCCGGTGATGACTTCCACCGAATTGCCACTGTTTTGCCTATCTAGCGACAAAAGCCTGTACGTGCATGAAGGGTGCAGTGATGTAGCTATACTTCAATTAAAACCACCTTTCCATCTACTATTAGTCCTCTTATCCGCCCGAGCTTGAGTTTACACATAACCATGGGCGTTCCACTCTTGCAGTGATCCTGAAGGATTACACCAGTCGCGCTACCCATCTGCTTTCAAGTTCCTCTTAAAGTCTCAGTGACCCGGAATCCACCACAGAGTGATGTTAAAGTGGGCTGATCGATATTCATCAACAGTCTTCGATATATTCCGGAAGAATTCTAGATACTTTATTGCTGCGATACTTACCATGACGATAATATCGCAGGCCGATACGACATGTAGTCCGAACCATTTCAGCGCGACAGCAATTGCCGTGACTTCCGCCTGGAAAACGAAAAAGTCATCTAGTAGGCGTGAGGAATGGCGAATAGTGTAGTCAGTAACTCTCGGAATACCTGGTTTGCCAAAGATGTTTGAGTGACCGATATTTTAAGCAGTCCATAGCCTGGTTTCCCGAAGCCGAACTGCTGTGTATGCAGCTGTGCACAGCAGCTCGGCTTCGGGAAGCTTTTCGCCAAAAATAAACAAGGGTCGCAAGTTGAGAATAATTTCCAAAGTAGCTGACTGAGTTGATATCACAGATCCACTATGGCCATGCTAGCTACCCGCTGGACGCTTTCTAGCGCCTTCCAGTTGGCCACTGTGATTAATGTGGTCCTCCAGACCACCATGGCATACATCAATATTGGTCATAGCATCGTCATAAATAACTAGCATACGATTTTCGGCTGTAGACCCCACCTTTTCCCAGGAGGGAGTAGAGTGTTATAGTTGCCTTGTTCACCCCGTCCTGAATATTAAGCTTCCAGTTTAGTGTCCTAAGAAAATCCGCTAAGTAGAACCATTCAAGTGATATGAGAAGAAATGGTGAGGTCAAAAGGTTGAACTATAAATTCATTAAACACACTGACGAATTCAATGAACTTTAACATCTTATCTACAACATCTCGACTACGCTGACGACATATGCCTACTCTTCCACAAAATCATGGTCCTGTACGCAATGGCGTTAGATCTCGAGAGGGAGGCAAGCAAGGTTGGTCTAAAAATTAATACCAACAAGACATAGGTTCTTAGCCCGCCATTGCGAAAAAGAAGTCCGACACCTATTGCCATCAGTATTAATGGGCAGCCTGTGGAGAAGGTGAAAAACTTCGTGTACTAGCAGCCTCAGGTCGGCCCTACTCAATTGGCTAATGTCCCCATACTTGAAGGGTCTCAAAAACAAATTAGATTGCCGCAATCCTGGAAGATTTTCCCATCCGTATCCTATCGGACCAATCCTTAATCATTGACCTTGCTGGAGCCAAGTTAAACCCAAATAGGGTTCTGGTCCAAGAAAATTCTATAATGAACCCTTCCTGGCAAGTTCATCCGCTACTTCGTTACCCTTGCCGCAGTGACCTGCCACCCAATACAGAACGATTTGGTTGTCGGTCGCCAGGCACTGGGTCAGATGTCAATCGACGAATTGATACTCAGACGAAAAAGGCAGTGGATAGGTCACATATTGCGAAAGAGTGATAACTGCATTGCTTTATATGCCATGAAATGAAACCCCATTTTCAACCGAGAGAAGGTCCTAAAATCACATGGCGTCGATCTGTGGCAAAGAAGTGTAAGGCGATGGGTAACTCGTTTGGGGAGTTGCGCCCTATTGCCCAGAACAGAGTACGAAGGCGCGCAGGCGTAGCTGACGCGCTTTGCCCCACTTGGGATTAAAGCAAAGTAGTAGTGAACACACAGCCGTTCAACCCGATCGAAGTCATTTCTTAGACACTTTTAGTGGACAATCGTCCTGCGACTGTAAGCATATTTCTTTGTCAGCTCCGCTAAGGTGGTTGTCTAAGATCGAAAAAACTCTTACTAATTTGCCTCCTAAAGTCAAGTTCTCATTAAACGACAAAAGTCGGGCGACAAAAATCAAATAAGACATAAATCCGTGTTCGTTAAAGGCTAAATTACTGTTGACATTTGAATATTCTCACTCGATCAGGCTGCCCCTGATCGTACATACTATACATTATTTCAATTGATTTCATTTGTTTTCAATTTTATTCAACGGCAAATATTTTTTTCTCTAAAGCTCGCAGTGTTTATAGACGAAGGACGTTGTGCAGGATGCCATTGGTGCATGAGGCGAACATTTCAGAGCTTTGTACTTATATTTGCCACCCACAAGATGACTGATGAGGAACAACTCACTGTCGTTCATAGAGAAATAGATCTTTAGAGATCGTCGTTGATTATATCCATGGTAAACTATGCATAGATCATGTGCGTCGACTTTTCGCGGAGAGCAACGAAATTTGAGTTGAAAGCGTTTGGTTGCACCACTACCCGCGCCTTTCCACAAATGGTTACAAGGGGGATGGATGTCTATATGGGATTTGCATAATTTGCGAAAAAGTTCAAATTCTATGTGTACCGAGCTGACTACGAACGAGAATAATTGATCGAAAGTTGTTCAATGGAATATTGTCCGTCCAGCCGTTTGTAAGTAATTTGGTCTTAGCACGAGCAACAAAAATCTTTCAACTTTTGCGGCTTAGCAATGGCCACAGAGTGACATGAGTGACCGAGTAATACACAATAGGCCATCCGGCCTCAGTGCTCTGTACCCTGCTGGCTGCGGGGTTCAACGCCCATTTCACAGTCTACTCAGTCGAGCGACAAAGCTTTAACGGGGATAAATACTCTCACTTGAAACTACACTATACAACGAAAAACGCAGATTTTTCTCTTCTTAGTCTTTTTCGATCAAGAATATCTGGAAAACTATTGAAGATATATGGAAATAGTGCAACTTACTTTCTTCATTCAACTGCTCAAGACCTTTTATTTTGTCTCAGAAAGTTTTTTCTGGGGTTAACCGTTTTCAAAATACATATTTCGAAAAAAAAAGGTATTTTGAGGTTTTTTTTTTGCTCAATTCCATCGTTCTATGATATTTGATGGTTCGATTTCGTGACTCTGCGCGACATGTGTGGCGACTTTTACGCAAAACAGGAAAGATATAAAAGGTAGATTTGAGTTCCGTTAAATTTGTTGATTTTATGGCATCTTTAATCAATCCGATGATGGAGCTAAACATTTCGTGCTCTTGCCATAACATTTACCAATGGTTTATGTATTGAATAGTAATAGACATACACTTGGTTGGTTGATGTCTGAACTGCTCGAATCATGATGATCGTGTGCTGAGCTTGCGGAGTGGCTTACACTGGAATATATAATTCTTGAAATTTAATAGTTTTTCGAGCTGAAAATTAGTGAAATGTAATGTTTAATATTTTTGAGTTAACACTGGACGATGGGTTGAATAAACGATGCTAAGGTACTGTCGTTGTTAAAAAGTGTTTTTTTTTTTAACCAGCTAAACTATATGTATAATACATTTGCAAGTGTGCTTTACTTTATTTAACATATTTTCTTATTGCCTTTTTTCCAGATATTCGTCACTAACACAATCCGAAAAGATTAAAGCAGCTTCGACTTTCCAGGAGATGTGGGATGAATTTTTGATTGATGTGATTTCTGGATCTGTAATTTAATAAACAATAGAGAGAAAACATTAAATCATGAATATTATTTGTATGTATTATTTGTTAATCAGACATACATAAAAAAACAAGCGTTGCCGTTAAAACATAAAAAGTATTCCCTTTTCCGTTCCGAATCGGAACATATAAGGCGTGTTTTTTGCGTAACCGTGTAGGGTCCCTATGATTCACTCCCAATCCAACCTGCATTAATTTCTGTTGACTATTTAGTTTTGTGTGGCATTTTCGTATGCAACATATTTGATACTTCCATTGCAGAGCCATTTAAAATCATCAGAATCCCCCAACTTCATAGTTGAGTGATTTGAAAATTTGACATTCACTTGCGATAATCAGATACACCATCGTGCATGTCAGACTGACGGACGCGCTACGCCACCTGGAAAAGGTAAATGTACATATCAAGAGCTAAAGAGAGTGCCGAGTAGCTGCGCTGGTGCAGAAGGCGCCCCTGTCTCTCTTTCAAACACCAGTATCAGTAGTGTGGATCGACTGCTAGTACACCCACTGCTCTACCATATGTGCAGACTGTGCATATGAGCAAGTTATCATGATATAGGGGTGCGAAACCTCCAATATAATAAAATAAGCTTCTCGTTTCAAAATTTCAAATGTAAGGTATGAAGAAGTTTAGTTTTTATTTTTCTTCTGACTAACGGCACCGCACACTTGTCCGATTGGAGATTTCGGATTTAATGACTTGATAAAATCACACTGACCTTACATTGGGCGCCGAATATTTTCAGGGTTTTGCAACCATTTTTCGACTTTTTAGTGGCAAATTTTCGCTACTTCGTGGAATAAAAAACAGTAGCCTTAAGGTCTTAAACGCTTTCAATTTTCCCTTGACTGACCACCCGTTTCAGCTTTATTAAGTAGCTAAATTCACACTGATCCCATATTGGGCGGCAAGTATTTTCGACTTTACTTCGACTATTTTTTGCTATAGTATCACAGACGAGAAAAAACCTTAAGGTCCCTGCACGCGATTGCAGTGTAAACTGGGCTTTGAATAGCCGATTTTCGTCACTACAACTGACACAGGTGCCTCCTGATTGGGGGCACATCACCCTCCCACTCCTGCTTGGATTAGCCGTACATTTTGTCTAGAGACCAATTACTATCTCTCTCTTTTAATCCTTATCCCATATATTCCTTTCCCCACACTTATATCCCCCAACAGGCGGTACCTATGTTTTGTTTGCTCACATGCCTTTGCCTCGTAGGCAGAAACAGTTTCGATATGGATACCGTTTGGAATAACCGGTGTCGGGAGTGTACTCCCAATATCCAATCCAGGACCCTCGATCATTGGTCGCGGTCCTGAAAGCCTGACCGGTTAAGGAAATGACAGTGAGCAACAGAGATGGCAAGGCATTGTGTATCCGTAAGTGAAAGAGAGACGCATTGAACTGATACATTCACACATTCGACGCAGACGACTCATGCCAAAGCATCTACATACGGATCCCGAGAGCAGAATGACAATCGACCAGTTTTCGTTAAGCCTGTTTCTTAGTAATTGTACTAGAGCGAAAGAGACAGAGAGTCCGGTAGATGTATTTGTTTATAAATCATGGGCTGGGGAAACGAACCAACAAATTTTTCCGGTAAATTTCTCCTCAAAAGTTTCTGTCAGATAAGCGACACTCTCTCTTCAACTTACGGAAATACAATACTTCACATCTCTGTTACTCACTGTCAAATTGTTTGATCCTATAAGTTTCCCAGAACGCAGCCATTGTTTTCACCTTCTTTGGTAGGCACTGACTTTCAATTGCTCTTCCTTTGAACAATTTTTTTGTGACATGACTTTGCCCTGCTTATCTTATTAAAACGGTCAAGGGAGAAAGGAAATTATGTTTTCAGGCGGTTACGTCTCTAAATAGGTAGCTCCTCGACAGGGAATAAATCTGCACTCTTACGCCAATAATTTATTTTGTGGACAGTTTTCTGTAGGCCTTTGGTATGGAGAGACTGGTTAAAAGAAGGCGTCACGGGACGGTAAACCTAACAGGCAGGTGCAGAGATTTCTAACAGGGCCATTCTGTGTACGCGTAATATACATTTTTAAGGACTATTTTAAAATGTCAGGAGCATTTTTGTGTATTAGTTGAACAGGGCGCTAAACTAGTTAAAGCCGGCACTGCATACACCTCTCTGCAAAGACTTAAATGGAGACGGAGCCGACGCAACTAAACTACGACGAAGTCCATCCCCCGGATCTTGACTCTAACGATGAGGCAATTCACTAAGTAGAGCACTGGCATGGTCCAAATGCTTGCATTTATGCTATATGTGCTTAGACATCCTCTAAGGTTCACAGTAGATTATGTTTATTCAGCTTAAACAATTATTGTAGATTAGTTTAGATCAAATAAAAATATATTTTAAACGACGTAATCAATTGTCAATTTAAACGGATAAGACTGCGTTACAGGCGCCCACATTAGATTTCATCTATTACATCTGCTCTTCCTTTTTGTCCTCTGAATATACCATCAAACACCTCCAAATATAATTATATACTTATCACAAATATCAGAAATACTTTTTTTTACAAAAAAAAAAGTAGAAATGTGCAAACCCTTCTGCAGGCGCCTAATATCGCATTTCGTCTAATTTTTTACCACTTTCAAAAAACGAGCCAACGTCAAAGGACACAGAACCTTTGACACGACACATGTGAATTGTGTGATTGCATCAAAATTAAAATTTTTCACCCTTTCATTTTCGTTTCCTTCCCAGTGCTCGCTGTGACCCTTTCGTTTTCAATAATCCTTTCATCGCCAGGACCGGAATCATTCTTCGATGGTGCTTAAGACGCGTGCCTATAAGTGCATCTGCGAATATGAATAGTCTGTATCAGGTTACTGAAATATATTCGATTTGCTCAGTCATTTCACGTGCCAAAACTACCAATCATTTTTGGGAATGAAATGAAAGGATTCGGGAGAAAGGAAAGGATGTAAGCTAAGAACGAAATTGGAGGAATTAAACGTCGTAATTACTGCACTCCTCCACGGATGGTGTGTAACATTAATAAATTGCATTCATATACCCTAAACCCAGAAATAGTTCTGTGCGATTAATCGTATGATAATTTATTATATCTGATAATCGATTAATCGTAAAAATAAGGATAATCGTAAAAATACGATTACTCGTAAGAATACGATTAATCGTATTTTTCCGAATAAAGGTGTAGATATTTTGGCGAGTGTATGATTAAGCATGGCAGCCAATGGTGTAGAAAATGTATCTTTTTTGGCAATGAATCTATTTTTTCTGCGTTTGCGGATTGAGTGACTTTGAAATGTAGAACCTCTGCATGGAAATGATGTCGTGGGCTGTGGATATGCATATACGTATGATATATCTGAATAATACGTCTTGATGGGAGTGTACTATGTCCTTTGATAAGGAACAGGACATTCTTGGCAATGTAGGCAAGATGAGTGCCGTAGAAATCGCGATGAAGAGGCGAATGCTCTGGAGTTGTGTAAATTGCTTTTCGAGTCTTTTAGTATGGGAAAAACTTTCTTGGCAATGGAGTGGAATATAAGCAAGAAGTAGGGGAGTAGAAGACAAAAGGTTGGAATTGCTAACACAAAGGAGGTCGCTGGCTGCGAATCTAAAGTTATAACCGCAAAAACAGAAAAACAAAGGGATATCCTAAGCGTTAAATATTTTTTTTTTTAAACACGGCATATTTTGCTTGAATAAAAAACAGATAGGAGGTAGTTTGGGTCGCTTATTAGGGTTTTGTAGTAAAACAAAACCCTTATGAAATCGGTCAAATGTCTGTCTGTCCGTCTGTCCGTCTGTCCGTCTGTCCGTCTGTCCGTCTGTCCGTCTGTCCGTCTGTCCGTCTGTCCGTCTGTCCATGGAATATCTCAGGAACGGCTGAAACTACATACATGAAATTTTGTAGGAATGTGTAGAATTACTATAATTCGCCGGAGAAAGCGAGTCGTTGTAATAGGTCAACTTTAAGGGGAGGTCCCCATAGAGGGGAAATGAAGGTCGAAATTTTTTTTTCGTTTGGTATAGGCAAGTGGGATATCATAAGAAAGGTACTGTCGAGTACATTCCATTTTTGAAATTTTTTTCAAATTTGAAGAAACGGGAAAAGAGGGAGAGGGGAAAATATGTCATCCGAGTTTGTCCCCCCCCCCCTTGCATTTCGAGACCGTTATACTTAGAAATATGAAAATTTACAGAAAAGCGCCATTTTACTAGTGTAGAAAATCTAGATTTCTAGAATTTTGAAATTTCATCAGAAAAGGTTAATAATAGTACATTTCTATAGTTTCAGTTAGCACAACCCTGCACCCCTTACGCGTAGCCGAGGTCAAAAATATTGATGCCCAATGATAACCAACATCATAGGCAATAATATCTCTAAGTTTCATTATAATCACATAATATTTAATAATAGTACATTCATTTAAATTTCGGCATTTTGACACTATCCACACAAAAAATACACCAACCGGCCTCATAGGTGTGAGTACTGCTTTCATGTTGTTTTTCGTAGTGCGAATTGCAGTTATTTAATTAATCATTTTTGAAAGGGTAAAGATTGGTTGGGGGCGCTGTGTCTTAATTGGCCAACTTTACCGGGTAGAAGGAAGGGGGTGGGGGCGAAATTAAGGTGAAATTTTTTTATCGACTGATATAAGCAAATGAGGTGTCGTGAGAAAGGTAATGATGAGTACATTCCATTTTTTCGCATTTTCTCGAAATTTATAGAAAGGGGAACAGTGGGGGAGGAGAAAATATTAGTTCCTAATTTGACCCCCCTTGCCTGCATTTTGAGAACGTTATACTTAGAATTATGAAAACTTACAGGAAGTGGGTTTCGAAAAACATATAGTAAAATGGAAAATAGTGGAATTTGTATATCTTCTCAGAATAGGTCAATAATAGTTTATTTGTATAGTTACAGTTAGCACACCCTTGCACGCCTTAAACACGTTCGAGGTCAAAAGTACTGATGGCCAACGATAACCAACACCTTAAGCAATAATATGTTCTAAGTTTCGTTACAATCACGTAATATGAATTAGCATGTAAAATGTAAGTGGGTAAGACATTTTAATTACGTTTTTTCTATCCATCTGAGTGATATCAAGAAGAGCAATGAGCCGATATTTATATACCAAAATAAGCGCTTGCTACAAAACCCTCGGATTGCGGGCGTAGCCCTCTATATTCCGGTTTCATTGGGAATGTGTTGTCAAAATTGCAAAAATTCCGAAATAGCAACACATATTTCGATTTTGCTGCAACACCAGGAGAGCTTGGACTCACACCCTAACCGCAAAACAATGCCTGCGAAAATAGGATATATTTAACTTAAAAATACAAAATAAATAGCTGGCGGAGGTGTATGATCAGCAGCACGCTTGATGTTGGAGTTGTTCACCCCGCTAAATGGGTACTCATTTAACAAGATTGGATTGAAGAGGGGGGGGTCTGAGTGTAAGTCTGTCCATCTTCAATTCGCATCGTACACCGCAATCATCTCGGATTGCTGGCGAAGTCTTCTACTTTCCGGTTTCGCTTTGTTATGATACAATAACTTCTGGGACTGCAACAAACACAAAATGCTTCACCTTTGCATGGAAGGTTAGGTTAGGTAGGACCGCAGTCTAACGACTCCGCATATACCGCTGGGATCCATAGCGAAACCACATATTTCAGGTACTCATCCCGTGTCGTTGCTAGCCCTTACCAGAAGATCGTTGTTGAGCTGGAAGGAACCTGACTCATTGGCGAAGCTCACGAGGCTTCCCCAACTGAATTCTGCGACTTCTCGTTGATGAAGTAAGCGGCTGGGCACTTTAATCGTCATCTGTCGAGTGAAGGAAAATCGCACAGAAGGTGCTTTAGAGTTTTTCTCGTGTTCAATTCCTGCAGTCATCGCTAGTTATAAGCTTTAGTCGGTACGCGTGTTCCTCTATAGGCCCGTTAGTATGCTCACTAATAGTGCACACTGACTTTTGGATAGTCCTAAGAAGCTTTCGGTTTCCCTTTTTTCATAAGAGCTCCAAAATATTTTCATTATTCTGGGGTCGTTTGTGTTAAGCCAGCTAGCCTTGAGTTTTTCGTATGCATACTGTCCTCCAGCATTTTTTTGCATGATTGTACTGGCGTCGGCAGCTCTTTGACTATCCCTCGTTCGAGGCTAGCCCCCCGTTTGATTGGTCCGTCCGCTATTTCGTTATCTAGAACCCGGCTATGGCCCGGAACCCACTGTAGTTCCACGGTCCTAGCTGATCCCAGTGCTTGTTGTGGTTCATTTTCTGTATGTTTCTTTCATGTTGAGTCCTGTCCACCATACCACAGCTCCGTACGTTATAGTATAGGTCTTATGACAACTGTGTATAGCAGCAGTTTGTTATTCTCAGCTTAAAGCCCTACTTTTTACCAACCAAACTTTTGGAGGTGTAAATGGCAATGTTGGCCTTCCTTTTTCGTTCCTCGGGGTTACAACCCCAGTTAAGCCTACTATCTAGGATCATCCCTGAATACTTTGCATAAGTTGACAAAACTATTATTATTATTATATACTCTGGGGGGTAGCCGAAGCAGACCACTAACGTTTGGGTCCCTTTTCGCCCCCTCCCGGTCATCAGTGGCTTCCAGATGTCGACTGATAATTGTCGACCTCTTTCTTCATCACTGAGTCCCGTGTTATTGCTAGCATTTGTTTGAAGCTGAGTTCACTCATGGCTTCTACACTTATCGTGTGCCTGCCTGTGATCCTCAACCTCGTGCTAGCCAGTGCTGGACATTCGCACACAATGTGTGCTGCCGTCTCGGCCTCCTCCAGGCATAGCCTGCAAACGTCATCTTCCCCGATTTTCATCTTGGCCAGATGAGCCTTAAAATTACCATGCCCTGTGACCAAGGCAGTTATCCAGCTTAGGGTACTCCGTTTATAACTAAGTACCTTTCTCGCTTCCCTGCCTAAAGGGCTGGTCATTGCATTCCGAGCTTGTTTGCAAGTGACTAGCTCCTGCCATCTTTGTTGATGCATGGAGTCCATCCACTTCGCAACCTTCGCTCCAATCATGCCGTTCCCCAGAGCAACTCTGGGTTCTGGGCCAATGAAAGTTGCCGCAGATCCCTGTTTTGCTAGGGCATCCGCCGCCTCATTTCCTGTTGTACCTATGTGTCCTTTTACCCACATCAGCGTAACCTCATTTTCTGGGGCACACGTGTTGAGCTTCCGGACACACTCTAGTACCAGTTTAGAGTTTATGTTCGTCTGCAAAACTAACTCGGTGTCATTCCTAAATTCTGGTTCTCCTTGTGAAGAGGACTAGTTCAGTTTTTTGACGATTGCACGTAGACCTCTTCTGTCCGCCTACCTTAGTAACTTACTGAGAGCCATAGTTGTAAGTTCTGACAGTGTGCTTGCCTGATGCAACTATCACGACATCGTCCGCATAGTCTACCGCACATATTCCGGACGATTCGAGGGATGTTAATAATTCAGTACGAGGATCCATAGAATTGGCGATAGTACTCCCACTCCCTTGCAGAGTGCTTCTAATCGTTCTCTTGGTGGCCTTAGCACCTCCCCATTCAGACATTATTAGCCTGTTCGAGAGTATTGCTTCGATCCATTTGGATAGAGTTTCATTCACCTCAGCATGTTCCAGGACCTCCATTATAGCCTCCATGGTGATATTGTTGAAAGCCCCTGCTATGTCTCGGAATGTTCCAAAAGTGAATTCTTTGCACTTTGTATGGAGCAGTTTCTATCGATTTCCCTTTCATGTAAGCATGCTGAGTTCTAGAGATTTATGATGGGTGGATGGTCTCCCTAATGAAGTACCCATCCATACATTTTTCCATTGTTTTTAGCAAGAAGGACGTTAGACTGATATGTCTGTCCTTAGGATTGACATGGCTACTCTTACCTGTTTTGGTGCTTTTGAACCACCCATCTCCAACAAACGATGACATATTGTGGTTCGCGTCCGACATTCTCTGGATCAGTCTATCCAACAGCTTCATTTCCACTGCTGACCACCTTTCCTAGCTCATCTTACCGAAATGGTTGCTTCGGTCTATGTGCGCCACCACCAAGCGTCATCTTGCTGCTTCAGCTGCACTCGTTTCTTTTCCGGCTATTCCGGCCTCCTTGGAAAATCTCGCTGTCGTCTGCTTGGCTGTCTGGCTAGTCACTGGCCTTCCCGCCACTGGGCGTTGCCTTTTGCTCAAGGATGCTCGTTGCTCCTCTTCTGAGCGCTGCCTTTTTACAGTCAGCTTTTGCAGTTCCCGTTGCTCGACCTTGCTATGTACATAACTACGGGTCACTACTCGTAAGGTCTGTTCGTGTCTCGAAGTATTTTCTGCTTTCTTAGGTGGTTTGCTTGGCCCATCCGCTGCTCCTTTAGGGGTCAGAAGTTGCCAGTTGCTAAGTCTTTCGATCAGTTTTAGCGCCGCCTTGTAGCGTCCAAGGGGCCTGCGCTCCTCATTCAAAGGTTTGGCCGTTTTGGCCGAGCGCCGTTCATTGTCCTCCTTCTCCGGGTTAGGCCTTTCGGCCGAGAGCTGTTCAGTGTTCTCCTTTGAAGATCTGGATCTTCCGGTCGGTTGCTATTCAGCGCCCTCACCAGACAATTCGGTGCTTAACAGGCGGCCCTCTTCCGCTTGGCTAAGTGCTATGTCTTCTTCTCGATCTAGGCGATCACTGCCAAGCTCGGTATCGAGTCCAAATCAGTAGTATCAACATCAGAGCCGCCTAGTTTACCCGCTGACTGGATTGTTGTTGGGTGGCTACTGACGACTAAGGAGGCGCTTACACCTTCCGTGCCCTTGCCGGTATAGTTGTAGCCACGTCTACTACCGACTACTTGGAAAGAAAATGTAATGAACTATATTCAGGTCTGGCTGTGCTGCTTCCATCCTTAGTGCTCCATTTTTTTATTATTCCCTGTTTGTTTGCTCCTGTTTGTGTTGTCTTGCCTAGGCCTATGAATTTTTACTAATATGTAAAGGACAGGGGCAACGAGTGGCGAAACCCCCGCCCACGCCTACCCAACTGAGCTACATCAAGCATAGGCTGCTGCTTAGCTTGTTGAGGAGCATTTTTCTTCGTCGTTTTAAATAAGAAAATAGTCGATTAATTGAAAATGATCGATTACTTTGAATAATCGATGATAGTCGATTATTTTAGATAATCGAACAGGCCTACCCAGAAACACGGTCAGGGAAAGTCAACTTATCCAGAAACACCTGATTTGCAGAGGAATAGCGACACGCCAATAATGGGTGGAACGTGAAGGATGATAACCTTTTGTCGAAAGGTTTAGAGCAGAACTGAGGAATTATTGGGTGTTAAGCAGTAAGAAACGCTTTACTAACCTAATTTAGGTAACTATACCCTTTCCGGGGCGTAATAAAATCATCTAATGAAGGCTGTTCCAAGAATACAAAAGCATATGATAAGTTGCCTCAAATTCTTGCTCAAGATCTATACTCTCATTCAACTAAATCGATCCATGAAACACCTGTCGTCTTGAAGCAAAACACTGGACCACACATTACTCACAACCTTGATTGCAAAACCCAGCCAGCTTCACCGAAGTGACTAAGAGCCTATCAGTTGCCTATTATCTCGTGCAACATCTTAATGGGGCCTCCTTGGCAAATATTATGTTAAAAGCTCTTGCAATTTTCCAATTTTCACTGCATAAACAAATCCGCGTGCCACACTGAATTCCATTCGCTTCAATGACTCACCTGATTTCATTCATAAATTCGCGCTCAGGTTGAATTATGAGGCGCACTGGTAAACTACCGCCGCCGATTTCTCCACCTCAGTGACGCTGACTCTGACTCGGGTGGTTATGTAAAAACATTCAAGCGAACCATTAGCCAAAGAAATTGTTGTTAACAGATACGCGGGTAGCGCGTATCTATATCTGGTATGGTACCAAATCGAACCTTTTTGTCAACAAATGACAAATTAATGATAGCGTGATGATAATCCGCGGTGATGAGACAAAGAGGTTATTAGGAGAGTGTTGAGCCGGGTCGCAAGCTTACGACAGGTAGCACAACAAAAGGTGTTGATAACATTGGTTGCTTCTTCATTTTTTTTCTCTCTGATAAACGCCTTCTTGGGATAGCCTCTTTTGCTGAGTGGATTGCTCCCAGTAATTATATGTCGTGTCGTACGGAGATATAGTATACTCGCACCGATACCTGGGTCGGGGTGGAAGGTGTTTCGTTTTGATGCAGGTGATTAAGTGGTTTAATGACAACATTTGTCGGGGTCCCAATGGATGGATACAGTAATTCAAATGCTGCGTCATTCCTGGTATATGTTTTTGTTGAATCGACCGGTCGATGATGATTATGACACTTTGGTAGTTGGATTGTCGGTTTTTGTTTATGGCTAGAATGAGACGGTTTTGTAGGTCACTGGGACAAGCCGTGTCAGTCAACTCTCAGATGGGTGAATGACCCAGGCAGATTTTTCATTTTAGGAAGAAAATTGCATTTAAGGATACTGCAAATAAAATAGATAATTTAAATAATGAAATAAGGAAATTAGTCATTAAATAAGGCGACCACCCTAAGCGAAACTAAGTTTTTCGTATGCATACTGTCCTCCAGCATTTTTTTGCATGATTGTACTGGCGTCGGCAGCTCTTTGACTATCCCTCGTTCGAGGCTAGCCCCCCGTTTGATTGGTCCGTCCGCTATTTCGTTATCTAGAACCCGGCTATGGCCCGGAACCCACTGTAGTTCCACGGTCCTAGCTGATCCCAGTGCTTGTTGTGGTTCATTTTCTGTATGTTTCTTTCATGTTGAGTCCTGTCCACCATACCACAGCTCCGTACGTTATAGTATAGGTCTTATGACAACTGTGTATAGCAGCAGTTTGTTATTCTCAGCTTAAAGCCCTACTTTTTACCAACCAAACTTTTGGAGGTGTAAATGGCAATGTTGGCCTTCCTTTTTCGTTCCTCGGGGTTACAACCCCAGTTAAGCCTACTATCTAGGATCATCCCTGAATACTTTGCATAAGTTGACAAAACTATTATTATTATTATATACTCTGGGGGGTAGCCGAAGCAGACCACTAACGTTTGGGTCCCTTTTCGCCCCCTCCCGGTCATCAGTGGCTTCCAGATGTCGACTGATAATTGTCGACCTCTTTCTTCATCACTGAGTCCCGTGTTATTGCTAGCATTTGTTTGAAGCTGAGTTCACTCATGGCTTCTACACTTATCGTGTGCCTGCCTGTGATCCTCAACCTCGTGCTAGCCAGTGCTGGACATTCGCACACAATGTGTGCTGCCGTCTCGGCCTCCTCCAGGCATAGCCTGCAAACGTCATCTTCCCCGATTTTCATCTTGGCCAGATGAGCCTTAAAATTACCATGCCCTGTGACCAAGGCAGTTATCCAGCTTAGGGTACTCCGTTTATAACTAAGTACCTTTCTCGCTTCCCTGCCTAAAGGGCTGGTCATTGCATTCCGAGCTTGTTTGCAAGTGACTAGCTCCTGCCATCTTTGTTGATGCATGGAGTCCATCCACTTCGCAACCTTCGCTCCAATCATGCCGTTCCCCAGAGCAACTCTGGGTTCTGGGCCAATGAAAGTTGCCGCAGATCCCTGTTTTGCTAGGGCATCCGCCGCCTCATTTCCTGTTGTACCTATGTGTCCTTTTACCCACATCAGCGTAACCTCATTTTCTGGGGCACACGTGTTGAGCTTCCGGACACACTCTAGTACCAGTTTAGAGTTTATGTTCGTCTGCAAAACTAACTCGGTGTCATTCCTAAATTCTGGTTCTCCTTGTGAAGAGGACTAGTTCAGTTTTTTGACGATTGCACGTAGACCTCTTCTGTCCGCCTACCTTAGTAACTTACTGAGAGCCATAGTTGTAAGTTCTGACAGTGTGCTTGCCTGATGCAACTATCACGACATCGTCCGCATAGTCTACCGCACATATTCCGGACGATTCGAGGGATGTTAATAATTCAGTACGAGGATCCATAGAATTGGCGATAGTACTCCCACTCCCTTGCAGAGTGCTTCTAATCGTTCTCTTGGTGGCCTTAGCACCTCCCCATTCAGACATTATTAGCCTGTTCGAGAGTATTGCTTCGATCCATTTGGATAGAGTTTCATTCACCTCAGCATGTTCCAGGACCTCCATTATAGCCTCCATGGTGATATTGTTGAAAGCCCCTGCTATGTCTCGGAATGTTCCAAAAGTGAATTCTTTGCACTTTGTATGGAGCAGTTTCTATCGATTTCCCTTTCATGTAAGCATGCTGAGTTCTAGAGATTTATGATGGGTGGATGGTCTCCCTAATGAAGTACCCATCCATACATTTTTCCATTGTTTTTAGCAAGAAGGACGTTAGACTGATATGTCTGTCCTTAGGATTGACATGGCTACTCTTACCTGTTTTGGTGCTTTTGAACCACCCATCTCCAACAAACGATGACATATTGTGGTTCGCGTCCGACATTCTCTGGATCAGTCTATCCAACAGCTTCATTTCCACTGCTGACCACCTTTCCTAGCTCATCTTACCGAAATGGTTGCTTCGGTCTATGTGCGCCACCACCAAGCGTCATCTTGCTGCTTCAGCTGCACTCGTTTCTTTTCCGGCTATTCCGGCCTCCTTGGAAAATCTCGCTGTCGTCTGCTTGGCTGTCTGGCTAGTCACTGGCCTTCCCGCCACTGGGCGTTGCCTTTTGCTCAAGGATGCTCGTTGCTCCTCTTCTGAGCGCTGCCTTTTTACAGTCAGCTTTTGCAGTTCCCGTTGCTCGACCTTGCTATGTACATAACTACGGGTCACTACTCGTAAGGTCTGTTCGTGTCTCGAAGTATTTTCTGCTTTCTTAGGTGGTTTGCTTGGCCCATCCGCTGCTCCTTTAGGGGTCAGAAGTTGCCAGTTGCTAAGTCTTTCGATCAGTTTTAGCGCCGCCTTGTAGCGTCCAAGGGGCCTGCGCTCCTCATTCAAAGGTTTGGCCGTTTTGGCCGAGCGCCGTTCATTGTCCTCCTTCTCCGGGTTAGGCCTTTCGGCCGAGAGCTGTTCAGTGTTCTCCTTTGAAGATCTGGATCTTCCGGTCGGTTGCTATTCAGCGCCCTCACCAGACAATTCGGTGCTTAACAGGCGGCCCTCTTCCGCTTGGCTAAGTGCTATGTCTTCTTCTCGATCTAGGCGATCACTGCCAAGCTCGGTATCGAGTCCAAATCAGTAGTATCAACATCAGAGCCGCCTAGTTTACCCGCTGACTGGATTGTTGTTGGGTGGCTACTGACGACTAAGGAGGCGCTTACACCTTCCGTGCCCTTGCCGGTATAGTTGTAGCCACGTCTACTACCGACTACTTGGAAAGAAAATGTAATGAACTATATTCAGGTCTGGCTGTGCTGCTTCCATCCTTAGTGCTCCATTTTTTTATTATTCCCTGTTTGTTTGCTCCTGTTTGTGTTGTCTTGCCTAGGCCTATGAATTTTTACTAATATGTAAAGGACAGGGGCAACGAGTGGCGAAACCCCCGCCCACGCCTACCCAACTGAGCTACATCAAGCATAGGCTGCTGCTTAGCTTGTTGAGGAGCATTTTTCTTCGTCGTTTTAAATAAGAAAATAGTCGATTAATTGAAAATGATCGATTACTTTGAATAATCGATGATAGTCGATTATTTTAGATAATCGAACAGGCCTACCCAGAAACACGGTCAGGGAAAGTCAACTTATCCAGAAACACCTGATTTGCAGAGGAATAGCGACACGCCAATAATGGGTGGAACGTGAAGGATGATAACCTTTTGTCGAAAGGTTTAGAGCAGAACTGAGGAATTATTGGGTGTTAAGCAGTAAGAAACGCTTTACTAACCTAATTTAGGTAACTATACCCTTTCCGGGGCGTAATAAAATCATCTAATGAAGGCTGTTCCAAGAATACAAAAGCATATGATAAGTTGCCTCAAATTCTTGCTCAAGATCTATACTCTCATTCAACTAAATCGATCCATGAAACACCTGTCGTCTTGAAGCAAAACACTGGACCACACATTACTCACAACCTTGATTGCAAAACCCAGCCAGCTTCACCGAAGTGACTAAGAGCCTATCAGTTGCCTATTATCTCGTGCAACATCTTAATGGGGCCTCCTTGGCAAATATTATGTTAAAAGCTCTTGCAATTTTCCAATTTTCACTGCATAAACAAATCCGCGTGCCACACTGAATTCCATTCGCTTCAATGACTCACCTGATTTCATTCATAAATTCGCGCTCAGGTTGAATTATGAGGCGCACTGGTAAACTACCGCCGCCGATTTCTCCACCTCAGTGACGCTGACTCTGACTCGGGTGGTTATGTAAAAACATTCAAGCGAACCATTAGCCAAAGAAATTGTTGTTAACAGATACGCGGGTAGCGCGTATCTATATCTGGTATGGTACCAAATCGAACCTTTTTGTCAACAAATGACAAATTAATGATAGCGTGATGATAATCCGCGGTGATGAGACAAAGAGGTTATTAGGAGAGTGTTGAGCCGGGTCGCAAGCTTACGACAGGTAGCACAACAAAAGGTGTTGATAACATTGGTTGCTTCTTCATTTTTTTTCTCTCTGATAAACGCCTTCTTGGGATAGCCTCTTTTGCTGAGTGGATTGCTCCCAGTAATTATATGTCGTGTCGTACGGAGATATAGTATACTCGCACCGATACCTGGGTCGGGGTGGAAGGTGTTTCGTTTTGATGCAGGTGATTAAGTGGTTTAATGACAACATTTGTCGGGGTCCCAATGGATGGATACAGTAATTCAAATGCTGCGTCATTCCTGGTATATGTTTTTGTTGAATCGACCGGTCGATGATGATTATGACACTTTGGTAGTTGGATTGTCGGTTTTTGTTTATGGCTAGAATGAGACGGTTTTGTAGGTCACTGGGACAAGCCGTGTCAGTCAACTCTCAGATGGGTGAATGACCCAGGCAGATTTTTCATTTTAGGAAGAAAATTGCATTTAAGGATACTGCAAATAAAATAGATAATTTAAATAATGAAATAAGGAAATTAGTCATTAAATAAGGCGACCACCCTAAGCGAAACTATCAAATGATACTACCAACTTCGAATTACGGGGCTTAAGGACCAAGATCCGCCTTCTAACCTTAATGCTTCTTCTGCTCTTCATAACGTAATTTGCCTTACTGATACATAGTTGAATTCTTCTATTCACAGTGGCGAGATTTTAGAGGGCTATAACATCTTTCGATGCGATAAGAACTTTAATCTCTTTGGTAAATCCTCTGGCGGTGGTGCTCTTATCGCCGTGCCCAATCATATCGAAAGCTCTCTATTATCGACAACTGACACCCAACCGTATGACTGTGTCACTGTTAAAATCCCCTTATCACGTTATTCTCCTCTACTTATAACTTGCGGTTATGTTCCATGTAACTCCGTCCTTGCTGTCTGTGATAGTCTTTTTACGTACCTTTCTAACTTCGTAAATATTTTGTTTCCCGAGTCTCCCATTATCATTTGTGGTGACTTCAACCTTCCCAGCATAGTTTGCCCTGTAGATCCGGGACTTCCTCTTGCCTTATCTTCGCCATCTCTTTTGCTGTATTTAACTTCGTTCATGGAATTAGGTAACCTTTCGAAATTCAATTGTGTGCCTAACTCCATGGATCGGATCCTCAACTTTACCCTCTGTAATCTACCACTGCCTTCTCTGTCCTGTTTTAACAGAGCGATACCCTTTGTTCCGTGTGATCTTTATCATCCTGCCTTCCTATATGAACTTAATATTCCTTTTTCAAAAAAACGCTCGTCTTAACTTTAGGAAAGCTAACTTTGAGGCCGTTAATCAAAAATTATCTGTCATCAATTGGAATTTTTTCCTTGCCGATTGTGATTGCGAAGTTGCTGTTGGTAAATTTTATAGTATACTCTTCAATATTATTCACCAATTCGCTCCTTCCTATAATCTCAAGCTCCGCTAGAGTCTCATATGGCTCACACCACAAATCCGCCGCTCTATTCGTAGAAATGAAACCGGAATATAGAGGGCTACGCCCGCAATCCGAGGGTTTTGTAGCAAGCGCTTATTTTGGTATATAAATATCGGCTCATTGCTCTTCTTGATATCACTCAGATGGATAGAAAAAACGTAATTAAAATGTCTTACCCACTTACATTTTACATGCTAATTCATATTACGTGATTGTAACGAAACTTAGAACATATTATTGCTTAAGGTGTTGGTTATCGTTGGCCATCAGTACTTTTGACCTCGAACGTGTTTAAGGCGTGCAAGGGTGTGCTAACTGTAACTATACAAATAAACTATTATTGACCTATTCTGAGAAGATATACAAATTCCACTATTTTCCATTTTACTATATGTTTTTCGAAACCCACTTCCTGTAAGTTTTCATAATTCTAAGTATAACGTTCTCAAAATGCAGGCAAGGGGGGTCAAATTAGGAACTAATATTTTCTCCTCCCCCACTGTTCCCCTTTCTATAAATTTCGAGAAAATGCGAAAAAATGGAATGTACTCATCATTACCTTTCTCACGACACCTCATTTGCTTATATCAGTCGATAAAAAAATTTCACCTTAATTTCGCCCCCACCCCCTTCCTTCTACCCGGTAAAGTTGGCCAATTAAGACACAGCGCCCCCAACCAATCTTTACCCTTTCAAAAATGATTAATTAAATAACTGCAATTCGCACTACGAAAAACAACATGAAAGCAGTACTCACACCTATGAGGCCGGTTGGTGTATTTTTTGTGTGGATAGTGTCAAAATGCCGAAATTTAAATGAATGTACTATTATTAAATATTATGTGATTATAATGAAACTTAGAGATATTATTGCCTATGATGTTGGTTATCATTGGGCATCAATATTTTTGACCTCGGCTACGCGTAAGGGGTGCAGGGTTGTGCTAACTGAAACTATAGAAATGTACTATTATTAACCTTTTCTGATGAAATTTCAAAATTCTAGAAATCTAGATTTTCTACACTAGTAAAATGGCGCTTTTCTGTAAATTTTCATATTTCTAAGTATAACGGTCTCGAAATGCAAGGGGGGGGGGGACAAACTCGGATGACATATTTTCCCCTCTCCCTCTTTTCCCGTTTCTTCAAATTTGAAAAAAATTTCAAAAATGGAATGTACTCGACAGTACCTTTCTTATGATATCCCACTTGCCTATACCAAACGAAAAAAAAATTTCGACCTTCATTTCCCCTCTATGGGGACCTCCCCTTAAAGTTCACCTATTACAACGACTCGCTTTCTCCGGCGAATTATAGTAATTCTACACATTCCTACAAAATTTCATGTATGTAGTTTCAGCCGTTCCTGAGATATTCCATGGACAGACGGACAGACGGACAGACGGACAGACGGACAGACGGACAGACAGACATTTGACCGATTTCATAAGGGTTTTGTTTTACTACAAAACCCTAAAAAACGCGCTCATCACCATTATAAGCGCTTTAAACGTTCCTCAGACTTCTTAATTTTCAGGAAACTACGCTCACGGACCAAAAGCATGATTTGTGCGGCTAGATCTGCCTGCCTTAACAACATCAAATGTAGCATACGCAACAACGTATGTACACCACATGAGGTCTTCTACATCTAGTGCTTCCTCGTTGACCTACAACAATCTAACCGCTGTTACGGCGGAAGAAATATGCGAACTCTTTGCTACCTTCTTCTACAATCTCTTCTTTGCTACAATCTTCTATTTCATCCGCTCATTCTTTTAACCCTCAAGACAATCCTCTCGAGTCAATGCCACCTAGTTTGCCTCGTTACGTTGAGCAGCTTAAGGTACCTACAGTACCATATCTGTTCCTCTTTCTATTTTGTTCACTAGCAGTATTCGCCAAGGTATTTTCCCATCTCAATGGAAATCTTCTTTGTTGTACCCATTCCCAAAAAGGGTGACCCTAACCTAGCCTTTAATTACCGCCCCATTTGTCTTCTTCCCTCCACTTTTAAATTACTTGAAAGAATTGTTTATAATTACATCTATGACAACTTCGGTTTTCTCATCTGCCCTAACCAACACGGTTTTTGTAAGAACAAATCTACTGTCACCAATTTGGTTGAATTTGTGGATTTCGTTGCTAATTCCTTCATTAAACATCAAGATGTTCATGTTGTCAATACAGATTTTTCTAAAGCGTTTGACACAGTTGACCATAGAATTCTACTGGATAAGTTAACTGGGCTCAATTTGCCTTCACTACTTATCACCTGGATTTCAAGTTGTGTTAAATAATGTTCTTTCCTCAGCCTTCTGCCCATCCTCTGGTGTGCCTCAGGTATCCATTCTCGGGCCACCACTTTTCCTATTTTTCGTTAATGATCTTCCTTCAAGGTTCCTCTTAACTTTATGCGGACGATTGTAAGTTATTTACATCCGCCTCTTGTCTTTCCGATTGCTTAGCACTTCAATCTGACTTAACCCTCATATCCTCTTGGTGCAGGTTAAACGCATTACCTCTTAATATATCCCAATGTTCCGTCGTGATCTACTCTCCTAAGCCTTCTCCTCTGTCTCTCACATACCATATTAACTTACTGCCGCTTGTTACTGTCTCCACGATCATTGATCTTGGGGTCGTTTTCGACCCCAAACTTCGATTTTCTGGCCATTTTTCTTTCATAATCAACAAAGCTTCGAAATTATCAGGTTTTGTACTGCGTTGTTGCAGTGACTTTCGGTCTTTTGCTACTTCCTAGAACCAATGAAACTGACGAAATCAAGCGAAGGACACAGTTAGCTAATAAGACTTTCTTCTCGGTTCTCCCCATAATGAAATCGAAGCATGTGCACAGAAATACGAAGCTCCGCGTGTACAAAACCATTATACGACTGCGAAGCATGGACCCTAACTCAAACCTCCTGAAACATGCTAGACACATTTGAACGTAAGGTTCTACGGCGAATTTTCGGGGCTGTTTGCGACCGAGATGGATGTCGCATCCGGCACAACCATCAGTTGTATGAACTGTACGATGAGCTGGAAGTTTCGAAAATCGTCAAACTACAACGACTTCAAAGGGCACGGCATGTACAGCGAATGGACGATGATCGCATGCCAAAGAGAGTAATGAATGCAAAACGAGTAGACGGAGCAAGACTGCCTAGACGACCGAGATCTCGTTGAGAGAGCTCAGTATATGTGGACGCCGAGCAGCTGCTGGGCTTCCAAGATTGGAGAACGCGGTCACGTAAACGAGATAATTGTTGGAGGAAAACGATCCAGGCGGCCAAGGCTCCACGTTCGACTGTCGCGCCACGATGATGATGATGTGGAGTGCTGATGGTGATGCTAAATAAAAATCGTCAATATTAATATTAAATGTATAGTTTTCGTAGTCGCTGAGATAATTTGTAGGACTCTTGATAGCGTATCTTCCCCTATCTTCATGGGTGCGAGGAAGGGGGTGAAAAGCAAAATCTTTAAACATATGATTCAGGATGCGGGCGGTCTTAAACACATTTTTTAAAAGTTACACTTTTGCCACGCAGTAGTCTTAGCGCACATTTAATTTTTTTAGTCACTTTTATCGGAGCGGTTTCACTTCATTATTGACGCCGCTTGGCGTCAGATTGTGCAGATTTCATGTAAAACAAAAATTGGGGAACAGACCATCCAACCAAACTTTATAGAATGTGCGGAAAAAAGTTCTCCTCATTTCCACTGCGTTTCGCGAACCGTTTTCTTCGAGCCTAAGTCACTCTCACCGGAAAATGAAGCTTAAGTATCGTCACACAAGATCGCGCACAACCACGACCGAACTTCCATCGAACCACCAATTAACAATTTCATAGAAAGGTGGGAATGAGGAGATTTTTTCTCAGAACATTCTATGAAATTGATGGTTCGATGGAAGTTTGGTCGGAGTTGTGCACGATCATGTGTGGCGAACTTAAAGTTCGCAATCGAACCGTTCACATATGTATGTATGTAAATTTGAACTGAGAATCATTTTCAATCGGATAAATCGCAAATTATTGATAACTAAATGAAACTATATTACTTTCAGCTCTAAATCGACAAAATTCGCTTTCAGCTGGGCTTCCCTCTTGGTGCTCTCTTCGGCGCCCTTTCAGAACACAGAACGCCTGGTTCGCCTTAGCCTTTGACCGGCCCTGTTGTTATTATAATATAAATAATTGTTTTACAAATAATTTATTAGTGAGTAGCTCTTTGGAGGGAGGGCATAGTGTACTACTTGCCCCTCCTACGAAACTATTGGAGGGGCCCCGTTGACCCCCCCCCCCCTATTCCAGAGTCCCTGGGTCGAGTTAATTATCCGCTCAAAATCCTCTCTACCATCCTTGTCTTGATAAATAATGTTTTATAATAAATTAAAAAAGTCTATTTTTCATTATCATGTCAAAAGAACGCTCAATTTTGCAAATAAAGGCCACATTGGGCGCCATTCGCTAGAGTTCAGTGGAAACTCTACTAATCAACGAGAGTCTTATATATGTCTTATGTGCCAACATCTCTTAAGGGCACTTGTGATTAATCTGCACGTTCCTGTGTCTTGCTAAAAATTTCGTGAGCAGAATCGAAATTATTTTTAGCCTATAGCAAAAAGACAAAACCGAAATTTACGCACACGTTTACAAATCAATGAAATGAGAAAAAATAAATTCCAAGAATTTTGTAAACTATCTTCAAACTTTGTGACTCAGTCACATTTCAACTATGTATTTCTCAATTGTGTCAATTGATTTTTTTAATTAAATTCCAAGTTCATTGACCTCTTCTATCGAAACTCAAAAAGGTGGCTGAGTCTGACCCTCCACGAAACAATGTGAAAGATACAATAATTATTATCTTTCAGAAAGTTTCGCCGCAAGCTGAATGAGATCTCTTGAGTTGAAGAAGTTGTGCACATATCTCATCACAACCACTCCAACGAATACAAGATCCACGACTAAACTCCTACACGTATACTCGCATCCCGTCGCGGAGCCTGCAAGGCCTCTTGACACACATTCACAGGACATCGGTTTTCAGCTGCCTTCGCGCCGCTATTTCCCGATTCGTGTAGGCGGAGTCAATGTAAGACCCTACTGTATCCTCCAATAGCACGTGATGCCCTGAACATACAAAAATTGATATAACGGTCGCCCTCAAAAGAAAATCTCAGACATTGTCTTGAATGTTCTTATGCGAGAAAGAAATCTACCCGATGAAATATAACAGAAAAAAAGACACTCAATCCAACAAGAAGCATACGAGTATATAAATGCATAGCATATACATAGGTACATTGAATAGATACAAGGAAGTTGATATACCCAAAAATTAACACAATAACCGCGAATGCCCTCAACTGCGGCTGCTGCTGCAACCAAAGCAACCAACAATAGCCAGCAGCAGCCGTCAGAGCAGCGATAGCGACTTTCCAAAGCGCCCTGAGCACAAAATCGCGATATATGTAGTCAGCGCTTTCTTCCCATTCCCAATGTGTCGGTAATTTATCTCTTTTCATCGACAGCACGGCAATCGCGCACATACCCAAAAGGCTGTAATCTAAGAAGTTCAATTTTATATACAACATAAAATAGTGCGCACCTTCCCGAAAGATACTCCGCCACGCCGACATCCCGTCGAAGAGATCCGCTTCCAAAAGAGATGAAGAGGACCAATCTAGGCCGTGCTTCAAATATATATATGTATGTATATGAATTTTGACCGAGTAATACAATTTAGCGCTGTACGATGTCACACATGTTTCAGGTGCGAAAAGATAAGAGCGAGCCTCATACTCTCTTCAGGTAGGTAAGCGAACGAAAAATCCGAAGAGGGCGGTCTCCCGACCCGAGGGCTCCTCAGCAATCCAAAATATCTTATGTATATGGTATATCATGTCTTCGCCTCTATATCTGAAGGAAAGACCTCTTTCGTATCTTTCGTGCTGTATGTGCGCTGCTGCTGGCTGGCTGGCATTATTGCGCTCCGGAGGGTGTGTGCCTATGTGTGAGTGGTAAGATGGTAAATTGTATAGAGGTAAGCAGGCGGGCAACACACCAGGTAGACCAGGTACAAGTGTATCTCTAGTGTTTGTCCAGATGCGCCACGAGACAACATTGGGCGCTGCGCTACAAGATTTAAACTTCCGACTTAACAAAAATCCACTCATAACATCCACACCATTCAAGTGGTCTACACATACTCATCATTCGAAACTAATTTTTTGGTTTTGCGAGAAAATCAATAATTTTCACATCATATATCTACAAAATACACGGGTGTCTAGAGCGCAATCATTCAGTTCAATTCAGACGATTCAGTTCAGTACGAAAATCATCGTTAACATACCAACATTATTATATCGCAGCAGTGAGTGTGATCTTGTTCTTGTTGAGTTCGGTGATCGCGAACAGAATTTTTATCTTTTGCCCCGACATTGTCGTCGCAGAGTGTCAGTGACTTTTTGGAAACGTGCTCAAAGATATTTAAGTGTGGTGTGCCGTGCCGAAGAGGTTGCCGCAGCCGAAAAAAAAGTCTCAAGCGTGATATCTACGTGATAGACGACATCCAGCCAATCGCGAGGAATCTGAATCCGAGCCAGCCAGCCATCCCAGTGATCCAAGGTACTGAACTTTATTGAGGTCTCTGCTGAATTAGCATTGGACACGACTGAGATCAACCGATAAACAGGTGGCATTAGCGAAGGTCGTGTGAACTATACTCCCAGAGATTGTATGTTATCAATTTTGCGCGCTTTTGCGAGTTGCTGACAGGATCTCTTAGCACCTGATCGAAGAGAGAGAGAGAGTGCGCGCAAGCGACAAACGAAGATAGTAAGAAATCCAAAGCAAAGGTCAACGTGATCGCCAGAGTGTGTGATAAATACGCTCTCAACGCGGAAGTAATCATCAACGCGGTAGCAATTCAGGTCTTTGGTCTTCGGTGAAGTAATACTCCATACAATCAGTCAAAATGCTCTCACTCGATCCCACTGGTCAATATTAAAATCTGATTTAATTCGAATTCACGAATCAATCATCCACAAGATTTAGCTCTGTGTGACGATCACGCCGTAACGCTTATCCTTCTATCAATTCGGGACGAAATGTCGCCAAAGGATTTGATGATGTCTGGAGCAGCCGCCAACGACTTTGTCGGTGTCACAACCGCCGAACAGCCTTTGATGATGCTGGACCCCACCGGCACGTATTAGGCGCATTAGACCCCCCGAAGATCAATGACCCCGCTGACGACACCTTCTCGGGGGAGGAGACGGGCATGCAAAACCTGAGAGATTTCGCTCGTACAATTTTCGGGGAATGTCCGCCGCACTGAGGTCGAGGTTTCAACCTGCCGCCTGCCATCATCATCTTCATCTTCAACCACCATCCTCATCACACTGCCATCGACCCATCCATCAACCATCATCCGTCATCGCATCAGTTCGCGGGAGGGGACATACACGACGGTGAAGAGGCCAAGTGTTAAGTAGCAGCAGTAGCTTTCCCACACCTTAATGTGTTCTGGAGAAGAAACGAAAAAAAAAACATACAAGATTGAACTAGTTTTTAATTTATTAACAATTTTTCTAAACCGCTGAATTATTTAAATCATTTTTCTTTTGCTTTTCGCTAATATATATCTCGACCGAGAGTGGGTGGGGAAATGTAATCCATTCTAGCCGGTGTCCTAAGCGCAGAAGATAAACACTATGTCCGCCAAACGGAAGCATATGACCTCCGTACGGATGCCTTGGTTAAGTGTTCGAGGACGCGAAGAGACGTCCAGCTGTCGAAGACGAAGAAAGACATTCAATGTGATTGCGAATTCTTTGTCAACCTCCTCAATTCCAAAAACATAAAAAACAGCACTTAGTAAAAGAAAAAGATATATAGATCTATATATGTATACATATATTTAGAAGCCTTGATTGGCGTTGATTTTCCGTTTATCATTAACATACGAGACATGAAATAATATATACATTTATATACACGAAAATGACAACAATCAAACAAACATACAAAAATGCACAAGATCAGGAAATAATATTCTGTTGAAGAGATTTGTTTACTGTAATATTTAAATATCATTTTTAAGGACCTTGTACTGTTTTTTTTATATTATTATTATATTATTTTTGTATTCATTGCAGAGTCTAAATAATTTATATAATATGAAATGTGTCATTAGCATTTATATTTAATATATATACATACTGAAAAAAAACACGCCCACACATAATTATATTAAAATAATTTTTAATTATTATTATTATTATTTATTCCTATCGTTGGAAGGGAGAATCAAACGAGAATTTTCGCGCGACATGATAAAGACTTATAATTTCAGATAAACATATCTAACTGCCTTGTTTTTTGTTTTAACTAAATGCATAGTAGATATTATATTGATATAAAATATTATTAAAAAATATGAAAAAAAAATACATTGTACTCTTAGATTTTTACCCACCTCGTTTATATAAGAACTTATTCTGAACAAACATAAAAAAAAATCAAATCCAAAAAAATCTACAAAAAAATATAAAAACTCCTAAAAATAATAAAAAATATATATTTAAAAAATTATTTAAAAAACAAAAATCATATCTGGTGTTCTTCATTTTCATTCACTTTCTTCTCTGGATTTGCAGGTTCACCGTTTCTCCACTCGATCGCCTGATTTTAATTGAGCGATATTATATCTCGTCCCCTAATCGTTTTATCTCTATCGATGTTGCCCATATTTATACTTCTGTCTATTTATCGTTATTTTGTTAAATTGATTGTCTCTACATCGATAAATAGTGCTATTAAAGTTGGGTCGCCGCCGTTTTTCCCCGCCGCGCCGCCCAGCCCGGCCCGTGAGAGCTTAGAAAGTAATTGTGACAAAGCCGATATACAGCTTTTCAAGGACGATCACATTATCGAAGGCCATCATAGTTACAGTCCGCGCGAATACACAGCGACTAAACCTATACCACCCGGATAATAAAAAAAACCGAAGAAATAATAATACGAGTATCTATAGCATTTTTCTTGAATTTGCTTCCTTGCGGCCAACACAACACAAGACAGTCTCAGTCGTCAGTCGTATCGGTCCATCTATTTATCTATCTCTACAAGTATCTTACTATCTATCGATAAGTTGTCTGTTTGTATTATTTTATTATCTAGGCGTCGTCGATAGATCCGATAGCAATAATTGTGGAGTAAATGGGCTTGTGAATAGATGAAAATATCTAACTACATAATAATATTATTTGATCAAAGACATTGCAGATACTCGTATACAGCCAGAGGGAGAAAAAGATAAGATACGAATACTCTTTTCTGTACTGAGTGTGCAACAGTGGGAAAGCGGAAAATACTAAATGCACTAGTAATGCTTCTTGTTTCTTTTTATTTTATTTTTTAAAGTTTTTTTTTTATTCTGTCTCGACGACACGAAGTGTATTTTGATAGACGGTGTTACCGAGTCAGCGCCACCCGACGAACGAACATTAGACGTTAAACGGAATGCGTAAATAATAAAATGTTTGATGCCTTGACTAGCCTTGGGAAAGATCAAGATCTTTTCTATAACAGTTAGTAGACATAAGTTATAAACCTGTAGTTGCAGAGTTGCAGTAAGAAATCAGTGACGATTGAAAATATGCAAGGTCGTGGGACTCAGATTCTTCTCTTTAGTGAAACGAAATGGACAATATGAAGTTTCAAAGCGATCAATCGCTAAGGCTGCTATTACACTATAAAAGTTCTTTTACAAAGACCTTTTATAAGATCTTTGACAGCGAACTTTTATAGAGTATTAGGATAGCTTTTATAGAAGATGCCCTTTATAAAAATTCTTTTATGATAGTTGGCCTTTTTATCCTATATTTTATGAAAGTACTACTGTGTACAAATATAGCCCGGATTTAATTTATCAGGATATCATGATAATTTCGTTGGGCACAAATCTTTTTATTTTTAAGTTGGTAGGACTGTTACTGCCATCTGTGTCAAATTTTAGGTTAATATCTTGATTAGTTGAAGAGTGACCGGGGCGACCGGTAGCGCAGTGTGTTGAGGCATCAGTCTCATGTTTGACTACCGGCGTTTCGGATTCGAATCCCGTCCACGACGACGTCCGTGGCCATGGATATGCAGGAGGTGCATGCTGGCAACTGCATTCTCTGAAACCAATTTATGCCAACGAAACGTCAGCTGGGCCACATGGAACAGTTGACGCGCGTTGCCCCACAAGGGGTTAGGGCAATTGAGTATGTCAGAAAATATTCAACAAAGATGTTCGATTAAATTTTGTGTTAGAAATGATATTCTGCTGCGGAAACACTGAGAATGTTACAAAAAGCTTTCGGTGAATAGCCTATGTCTAAAACACAAGTATACGAATGGCATAAAATGTTCAAAGAGGGTCGTGAAGGCGTTGAAGACGAACCACATCAAAGACCACGTCGCGAAAATCAAGGAATTGGTGCTCCAAAATTGTCGATTGACAACTAGAGAGCTTGTTGATATCGTTGGCATTTCAAATGGATCAGTCAACGCCATTTTGAAGGAAGTTTTGTGCCTCAAAAAAGTCAAATCTCCTTTGGTTCCAAAAACCTTCAATTTTTTTGGAAAAACAGCGTCGTTCGTTATTCGTGAACATTTCGTCAAAAAGAATTTACTTCATTTTACTGACCTATACGCGCATGTGAAAAACAATTGAACTCATCCGGTGCAATTTGCTTGTGTTTATGATGGGCTTGCCATACATTTCCACTACACCCGAGCGTATTTTGCACTTATGCGTTTTGAACTTATAGAGGCAATATTATATGAAAAATAGGTGAAAAGTCACCGAGCTTTTATGTATTTTCCACTTATTGGGTTTCTGCACTTAAGCGTTTTGCACTTATCCGTTCCCGACTGTATATTGTTTTCTGAAAAGACTGCCACAGGCGTTTCGTTCAGTCGATTATGGATTTTTTCTAGCTAGCCGGCAATCAGCATACAGTATAATCCCTGGAACAAAGTGACTAGAATTGTTTAGAGTTTAAGTCGAATGTGAGAAAAGGCGTGAGACGTGCGAATTTGCGCGGTCATCATCATCATCATCGTGACGCAACAGGCCGCCTGGATTATTGTCCTTCAATTATCTCGGTCAAGTAACCGCGTCCTCCAATTTTGGACGCCCAGAGTTGTTCGACGTAATCATCTGCTGAGTCTTTAAAATGAACTCCCGGTCTTCCTCGCAGCCAGTTTGAAGTGGTTCGATGCATGCTCGTGACCAAAATGCTTCTCGTGTATGTCGACCTTTAGGCATGCGGGGGGATGCCGAAATAAGCCATAGCGAAATAAGGTATACGAAATAATCCATATAGATACTTTCGTTTGGAAACGAAAGTATTCATCGAAAATAAACGAAATAAGCTATGCATGGACAATATCGGTTTTAAATCGAAATAAAGCATACGATATAAACGAAAATAGCCATGCAGTTGTTGAGGGTTGTGATCCCGTAAGTGCGGAGCGGGCG
The DNA here is from genome assembly GCA_964017055.1 of Chloromyia formosa. Classification (NCBI taxonomy): domain Eukaryota; kingdom Metazoa; phylum Arthropoda; class Insecta; order Diptera; family Stratiomyidae; genus Chloromyia; species Chloromyia formosa. The sequence continues at coordinate 27,356,272 of OZ024813.1, read as the reverse complement.
TAGCGAGCGGAGCCCACACATCGTTTTTATCGCATGCCTTATTTCGATTTGAAACCGATATTGTCCATGCATAGCTTACTTCGTTTATTCTCCGATGAATACTTTCGTTTCCAAACGAAAGTATCCATATGGATTATTTCGCTATGGCTTATTTCGGTGCCCCGTATCGGTACCCTTTTGTACCTATGGACATCTCTCTTGACGTCACTCAAGTCACGCCTAACATGCCTTGTCAGCGGCGTCTTGTCAGCGGCGTCTTGTCCATGAGGTTGAAGTGTGAGTACTCCCTTCGGCAACAACCCACAAGGTATTGCCTGGTATGAAGCTGTTTGTATGAATGTTTCTCTACTGTGTGTCACAGAGATTCTGAGACTACACAGGAGCCTCATTGCGGCAATGGATTCGTTAAATCCGTTGCTTCTTTCGTAAGTGCATTTCTAGTCTTTTATAAGGCGGCGATCTTTATAAAGAGGTCCGGGCAAGAAGACTGTACTTGACATCAGAGCTTTAACTCACGAAGCTCCCGCCACTCAGCTTTAGAAGAAATTAACCAATTTAATTAGGGCTCAGGGCAGACCCTAGAGTGAGGCACAAAGCCACGAGTACTTCGGCGGAATTATGTTCATAATAGTCCTTTTTCCGGCGGACAAATTTTTCATTAGCGGGAAGCTTTATATAACAGAGTTATTTTTGGGCCATTTTACATACAGAAATTCATTAATTGTCGTCGCATTGATCATTGATCAGTGAACTTTCATCGATGGGCTATCGTTGGTGAGCTATAATCGTAATTGTTGCTCCTAGAAAAACAGACCCTTACTGGTCATAGTCGAAGCTCCTTCGTCTGAGACAAATTCTTGCGGCTATTAATAAGGGAGATGACCGTGTGTCTACGGCCCTCATCATCAATCCTGCCTGAGCAAAACCCTCTGAAAATGCATTTTAATGAATTAGAAAAATGTAGAAAAGGGATTGCAAAACCCTCATGTCGGTTCGCGCTAAATAAGATATTCAATTAAAGGTGTTAGTGTCCTCTTTCCCAAAAACTAGTGCTGCCTCGCGAGAGCTTGCCGCAAATGGGTGGTAGGAGCGGGCAAAAGTGACGCTTGAGGTTGACGAACCACCCCAAATCATCGTAATTTCAATTTAATATTTTATAAAACATGCAGATCAGGTATCCAGTATAGAATCGCTATATGAAGTGTACATATTCAACATTAAGATCTACATAGTACGTCCTTCTCTCTTCCAAAATTGGCGTTTTTTCTCTATTTCGTCATTTTTCTTTGATTCACATATTTTAACGAAATCATTTCATAAATTCTGTCTTCTTCAATTCCGTCCTCAAGAAGAACTAGCATAAACCAAACTTTCCGCAGAAGAAAAAAAAATATTCAAATGAACAAATGTGACGGCTTCTTGTACTGCGTCCATTATCCATTCAAACATTGTAGCGCTCAAGTTATGTATCTCACTAAAATGTATCTTGTACTTATTACCCGGAACAAAAAGATTTCCATTCAAAATCGTAGCGATTTTCGTAAGTTATTTTGGGTTTAGCATAGCTGCTCAGTTCATTGGCCCCCGCTCGGTTCTTTCAACAACAACGGTGGGATAGCGTATGTCTTTCCCCTGCCATACCATGGTTCGGCTTTCACATCTTTCTCAATGAAGAAGAAGAGCGTATGCCGGCTGAATGAATGAAGCCGTGGACTACCTTGGATTCCACAAACTTTCCAGGATATCGCCCTGGGATCCATACTCTATGTATATAGCCCTTGTCGATATCAGTTGCTTCAGTGCCCAGACCTATTACCGCAAAAAGATTCAATTCACGTGAATTTTAATCAAACAATGACAGCACAAATCGGAGACTTGGCAAAGAGACATACACAATAAAAATCCAAACTTAATCTGATTTTTGAACTTGGCGCAACAACAACAATGCCAGATATAGTCGGTACGAAACCTTCCTCGGTATATACATATGTACATACACTTGGGCCCAAGCTACTGCCATCATTGGTGTTAAATATGATAAGAAGCCTTGGCCCAGTCCAAGAGTGTAGCCTTCCCTTATCCGAACGCGACCAGCTGAATTTCCATTTTGTTATTCACAAATTTCCTATCTGACGCGCTCAATCTCTCGATCTGGACCAGATTCTGACTTCTGTATCTCATCTAAATGCATTAGTGGCATTGTCTTGTGCATCTATCTTTGCTCAGATGGCATAGCCGAAAAAAAGCTGTTTTCTGCCGAATGATAAGAGGTCAATGATGTCTGAGCTAGAAGCATCGGCTCCTAGATTCGGAGCTGGAGGAAAAGAAATAATATTGACCGCTCTCGGGCAAGCATGTGTATTGACGGCGGCGAATTATGTTCTGAAAAATATTTTATATATATAGATAGATGGATGGCCGACGCCGCGCCGCGGTCACGAATTCGCAGTAGGTATGGGCAGAATAAAAAAAAATTAAAATTAAAAAAAAAACCAAGACTAGGCTCGTGGGGTCTAGGGCTGAACTGGAGTTGGGTCGTCTTCATACAAATTGACGCAAATGGCAGCACTCTACTATAGCCAATCACACCATTATCACATTTCACTATACTTCACTTTATTTTACTTTACTTTAGTATCTTTCCTGTGCTTTTTTTTTATCTTTTTTCATTATCTTTTTTTTATGTTTTTTTGTCTTTTGTATTTCGTCTTTTTGCCGCATAATATGTGTGAAGAAGCGACGACGACAGACGCTCTGCAGCGAGAATTACACCACAATAACAAAACCAGCAACAACAACAAATAATAACTACTACTACTGTGATAGATACTTAGATGGATAGCTGGATGGATGGTTAGTTTCGCTGGCTGGCTGGCTCGCTGGCTCTGCTTAGAGATGGATGGATCGATGGATGGATGTCTGCGCGCGGGTATGGCATATTATGTCCATGATATTGAAGCATTTCTCTTCGAGTACGAACCGCGCGCGCTAACAGCATGTCAACGTGAAGATTTGATTTTTCTTCCGCGTTGAATGAGCCAAGTGTCAGAGCGGGCTGATGTCGTTGTTGTTGCTGTCGCGGTTTTCACACAATATTAGTTTTACTTGAGCTTTGTCGCTTTCTTTAGGGTTTTGTCCAGATACATTGTAGGTTGAGGTGAAACCGAATCCATTTCAGACAGTCGCCAGGCGGGGTTGGCTTTGCTCTGATAGTAAAGATGTGTAGTCTTGTTAACACCAATTCGCCTTTAAGCTTGTTTAGGTTACGCAGATGTAACTATAATTTAAAACATTGTCTTGTCTTGTTATGCCTTCTACAGCAGACAACCGATATTTGTTGATGCCACGCATTTTACGTTTTTAGCAGTGTAAAATCGGCATAGGATTCGATTTTGCAACGCACAAAAAGCTTGTTGTCCAGCATCCAAAGGACTATAACTTCCAGAAATTAAAAAATAGGATAAAATGATGTTATCACAATTTGATAACTATAAAATAGTAAATTTATTTTTAAAACAAAACAAGTGCATGGAAAAATTTAAGAGAAATTCAAAAGAAAAAAAATGGAGCAAAACAAAAATTTTGATTTTAAAAATATTTAATAATTAAAGCATTTGTCAGATTTTTACCAAATAAATTTTATAATTTAAAATCACATATTGAGATATTAAGATATTAAATTTTTAGGCGTGTGCGGCGGGGAATAGTTTGGGTTGCACTGGTTCGCTTCAGGAACTTAAAACCTCCCTGAGAAACTATGAATTGCATTGAAGAGCTTTCAAAAAATTCCAGGAAAATTTGAATGGCACTGGAAAGCAGTCAAAAACTCTACAACACATTTCAAGTAATTCGCAATTTAATCGCTTGAAATGTAAGTTAGTCACTTGTAGCGCTCGGTGGCCTCGGCCGTGGTTGTTCGGTCACCGCTTTACGATACTGACCTAGAGCTCCGAGTTCAAATCTCGGCGCGATCAAAAAACTGCCTGTGAGTACTAATAGAACTCTCACAGTGCTCCGAGCTTGTCAGTATAAAGACGGCGCGGATAGGAGGTGCATGCTAGCAACTGCACTTCCGAAAAAGTAGATATGCTATTGAAACGTCATCAAGGCATAAAAATACTAGAAATGTTGACGCGCCCATGCCCCTGGAGGGGTCAAAACAATTAACACACACACTTGTCAATCAATTACTTGGCTTGATCACACTTTGAGTTGCATTAAAGTGTTCTCGAACAAATTTAGGACACTTTGAATGGCACTGAAATGTATTTGATATACTCATCGACATATTCTAAGTGATTTGAAACTCAAATCACTTCAAACGAGCGTTAGTTGCCTGTGATGATCAATCAATCACTCAAAATGTGCGTTAGTCACATTTTTGTAAGGGAGAGATTTGGATGCACTCAAAATCTTCTAAAAGAATTAAAATCACTTTAGGTGTCACGGGAAGCTTCCAAAACTTTAAAGGACATTTTGGGTGACTCTGTATTCTTGCAAAAATCGGGACACTTGGAAGGAAGGCCAAGGCCCGACGTCGGGCTGTCGCCCCACGATGACGACGATGATGGAAGGAAGGAAATCACTCCAATAGTTCTGACTCAGTTAGAACTGTATTATAAAGAATGTTGGGATTACACAAACAAAAACCAGTCCGAAGCTTATATACCCTAGACTTGTACAGAACTAGTGGTGATACCAAAAGTACCAATTGGCAACGACCACATGCATTAAGAATGGGTCTCCAATATGGCCAGTTCATATGGGAGGCTGGCACTCATTAAGTAGGATTTTGACCATTCTCAAAATCAATTAACTAACTAACCCATTCTATAAATATTTAACGAGTTTTCAAGTCGCTAGCTTCATACTATCGAAAGTTATTGCTTATTTGAAGTTTCACTTGTAGGGGAGGTGGGGGTTCCTTGGTTCGGATCTTGCCCATCATTGCCACCAACCAATTAGATCACCCTACAAACATTTAAACAAAATTTCAAGTCTCTAGCTTCACTCTATCGAAAGTTATCGCTTATTTGAAGTTTCATTTGTAGGGGAAGTAGGGGTTTCGTCAGTCGGATTTTACGTATTTTCAATATTAGTCAACTGGATCCTACTACAAACATTTGATCAAAATTTCAAGTCGCTAGCTTTATTTTGTCGTATTCTATCGCTTATTTTAAGTTTCATTTCTAGGGGAGGTAGGGGTTCCTTAGGTCGGATTTTACCCATCTTTAATGCCAACTAACTCAATCTCACTTCAAACATTTGACCAAAATTTCAAGTCACTGGCTTCATTCTATCAAAAGTTATCTCTTATTTGAAGTTTCATTTGTAGGGGAGGTGGGGGTTCCTTGCGTTGAATCTTGCTCATATTCAATACCAACTAAGTCTTACTAGCAACATTCCACCAAATTTTTTAACTCGGTAGTATCATTCTATCGAAAGTTATCGTAATTAAACGAATATTTAATTTTTTGAAATTTGTAGGGGAGGTAGGTGTTCCTTTGGTCTGATTATGCCCAACTTACAGAACCTTAAGCAGCTTCTTCCCTCAGGGTTACATGCCAAAAATCAGGTGTCTACGTCAATTGGTTCAAGAGTTATAGACAAAAAACCTGAAAAGTAGGGTAGTACGGGGCTCTTTGTAAGAAAATTACCGTTAGTTTTCAGCTGATCGATTTTATTTTCCCAGGAGAGTATAAGATTACCCTCACTAGCAATATACTAAAGCTAGAGCTTTTCATGATTTTTTAATCGGGAGTTATAGATACATTTATATTAATTATTTTACATATGTAGGGGAGGTAGGCGTTCTCTTAGCCTGATCATGCCCAATTTCAATACCATCCAACTAGATCATACTACCAACATTTGACCAGAATTCCAAGGCTCTAGCTTCATTCTATCGAAAGTTATCGTGCGAACGGACAGACAGACGGACAGACAGACGGACAGACAGACAGACAGACATGGCTAAATCGAATCAGGAGGTGACCCTGATCATTTATATATATATACATTGCTATACCTCCGTAGTCCGGATGGCGCAACGGTTAGCACGTTCGCCTTCAACGCACTGGGCCCCGGTTCGATTCCGGGGATTTACGTGTCGGACTATGAGCCCACTCAGCTGTTAAATGAGTACCCATTATGGGGTAAATAACTCGGTTGAGCGTGTTGCTGATCACATACCTCTGCACAAAAAACCGTCACGATCTAGAAAATGAGATGATGCTAACTCATCTCGAGGCCGTGGTTCAAATTGGACTGTTGCGCCAGTTATTTATTTATTTATTTATTGCTATACCTCCGGAGCCTCCTTTAAGGTATTACATATTTTCGTCGTGAAAAAAACAATATACCCTATACTATAAGTCTAGGGTATAAAAACAAGATCGCATAGGCATATCGAATTCCATTGCAAAATATGCTAAAGAAAATCTGGTATATTTTGGGTGACACCGAGAAACCTTCGTAAGCATTTTGAGTGGTCGAGGAAAGGAAAATCAAACAAGGTTTCGGATGACTGTGAAAATTCTAAAAGAATTTCTGCACCAATGTTCATTGTACTTGGTTTTGAAACACTTCAAGTTACGATGGAAAGCTTAACAAAAAGTTCCTCTTTATCGGCGTCTAGACAGCTTCGGCAAAAATCATTAAATGAAAGGCGGAGCCACCTAGCATACTTCTCAATAAGATAAGATAATAATACAGCCGACTACTGACCAAGCGGGTAGGTACTGCGACCATAAGAGGTCTGTTGTGCCGTAGTCCATTAAACTGTCAAAAGATCATCCAACCTCCTTATGAAGCACAGTATATCTTTGGCAGGGATCAACCTGAAATCTGTAGAGCTGTTAGTAGCCTGTCCGAGAAATGAAATCCTAAACGCGCAATAGCGGGACATTCGCACATGATGTGTTTGTGAAGCTATTTTAATACTGCTGACGAAATGGTGCAGACCAGTCGCTGATTCGCAATTTGGCCGAAAACAGTCCCACGCCACAGTATGGCTCTGATCCATGGAAACGTTCCCCTCAACGCATCGGGACGGCCTGGCACCTAACACAAGAAAACTTGATCTTTAGTTGCCAACAATTCGAGAAGTTCGTAGCACTCCTTCAAAATTTTCGAAAAGACCCTATATGAGGAGAACGCCTTTATGGCTGTCGGGCAGTCTGAGTAGATAGCAATGTGAACGCCGCGAACTCCTTTTTCAAGATCACCCTGACGCAGACCTCAATCTCAACTTGAAAAACGCTGAGCAGGATTCTCATTGCTGAAATGCTGGTGTCCAAAGACACCCACACCAACTCCTTGTTTTAGATCCATCGATGAACTACATAATACATCTATGGTCTGGAGAGCCATTTTTCCATTCTGTGCGATCAGCGATGAGGGCTGAAAATTTCCTGCCGAAGCAAACCTCCATAATCATTTAATCTGATCTCAAGCAGATCAGCACATCAGGAAGTTGATTCAGAATACTCATGTGAACGTCTTCTCCACTACGTGCGTCGGAGGTTAGACAAATTCTGAGAGCTTGTTGAGCTGCTAATTCTCGCGGCGTACGTCCCCATGAACAGCACCAGCATGGTGTACAACAACTCAATCATCTTTGGGGTGAGTTCTCATGTCTGTCCGAGACTCCTGCAAGCCCATATTGTGTGTGTTGCTTTTGTTTCCCAAGTAAGTTTCGAGTCTAGCTATGCTCGTCAATAACGCAGTGGCCAGTAAGCACCGCCCCCCCAGGTTGTTGTTAAGTAATAGAAGTAGTAGCAGCTCACCACTATTATTGTCATTGCATCGCTGCCTATCACCTTTCGATTGCGTATTCAATCAGTGTATGCAGTGTAGCTGAGGCAACTACAAACGATCGCCCGTGAGCGTCCTCTACATGTATTACCGTCAGATCGCTCGTGCTATCAGAGTCCCATTGAGGTTTTCCTTGTCATAATTGCTGTCCGCTTTCTTTTTGATAGCATATACCGTTGTATTTGTTCGTTGAGAGTCCCCTGATGTGATCCTCTCCAGAAATCCACGGTTCTTGAATGAGCGCCACATCATTGGCTGCCCCCTCTTGTATACGCAGTATTTTCGCACTGAATCTATTTCTCATTCAGCCTGTTGTTTAGGGTTTTGATCTGCATTTCCACCTCAATGGCGTCCAGCGTGTTCTCATTCCCATCCATGGGATGACGTTTCTTCTTCTGGGAATACACTCTCTACGCCCAATTCCACTTTCCCATACCCAGGATGTAGAGAGTCTGATCTAATTCCGTGGTCGGTTGTTCGCTGGTGTGCAGGACTATCCAATCATCCTCCGGGGTATGAGAGTTCTATCGCTGGAGTACCAGTCCTGGACATTAGCGCACTCGAATTGGAGATTATTAGAATGTTATCCTGATCAACTATGTTTATGTCACCCCCTCCCGTAGTCCGTCGATCGTCGGCACTGTTTTTCTGCCGCACTTCAATGTCGCCTCGTCTTTGCAGCTTATGATCTTGCCGCCTTTAAGCCACCCTGCCCAATCAAAGGATGCCATCCGCTCCAGAAGTTTTTCGTTCAATCTCATTTCACGTTTTTTCACCTCTACTGTCTCATTTTACCCAGATGATCGCTGCGGTCAGTGAGAGCTACAACTAAGTGTCAGCACTAGTTTCCGCGTAATGTCCTTCCTAGCTTTCTTGGTTTTCCTGACAATACTAGGTGTCTATTTGACTGATTGTCTTTTTTTATCGAGAGGCAGACCCTAGCTGGTCCTTTCGTTACGAGGCATTGCCTTTTGTTCAAACACAAATGACTGTTGCACCTAGAGCGACAGAGGCGAGCGTTTATATTTGTGCGATACTGAGGGTTGCGATCATTTAAGAGCGAAGCGAGCGGAGCCCACACCAGAGACTATTAATTCACAATAGTCGCTTGTGTTTACTTGGAAGATTTAAAAGAAAAGTTTGAACAACACCAAATCTAAGTGTAACTGTATGCACAATGAATCCAAAAATTATATATTCAAAGTCGGCGGCCGATTTTGTAAACATTTTCTTTTTTTTTCATTGTCGATGTTTTAAAAATCGAGATTTTGATAAGTAGAAATTTTCATCTGTGGCGATTATGATACAGTCGAGATAGGTGCAGTCGATGTTTCGGAATCGAGATTTTGTTAATCGAGATTTTAGAAGTCGACGTTTAGCACCCAACCTCATATTTTATGTATTTTTTCTTTAATTTTGTTCTTATCGAGTTTTTTTTCGCTAGAAATAATACTTACGCAGATAGCCAAAAAAAGGGACGGCAGGTAGCGCAGCGTGTTGAGGCATCAGTTTCATGTTTGACTATCGGCGTTTCGAGTTCGAATCCCGTCCACGACGACGTTCGTGGCCATGGATGTGCAGGAGGTGCATGCTGGCAACTGCATTCTCCGAAACCAGTTTATGCCGACGAAACGTCAACTGGGCTACATGGAATATTTGACGCGCTATGCCCCACATGGGCTTATGGAAATTGAGAGAGAGATAGCAAAAAAAACAGGAACAAAAGAAAGTCGTCTTGGGGAGGGGGGAGGGGGCAGGGGGCGTTCACTTGAGAGGAGCTGGCTTTTCTTTTTATGATTACTGCATCCCCTATGAATGATTCCCTAAATTTTCAAAACTTGATAATTTTTGTCCTCCATTTTACCCATTTTTTTTCAACTACACGGCAATTTAATAAAAATTCGATAGGTGGTCTGTCACCCCAACAATTTTTCTTTCTTACTTCAACCGCAACTTTGACAAACGACGTTAAGAGTTTCCTGTATAGGAATACACATTCGCCAATTCTATGTCAAGTGCAACAATTTTTAATGTCAAGGATATTTGATTAAGCACTCTTGCAAACGCATTATGTGTAAATAGATATAGATATGTACTTCCAATAGTAGCCCCGGAACGTAGTATGACAAAACCCGTCCTATGTATTACAAATCTTATGATATGCAAACCTGATTTGTTTTTTTGTTTTTTTTTAATTTTTTCCCATAAATGTTTCAAACAGATTTTCCACCAATAATTATTGTCAGGTTTTTTTTTCAGAACTGCCAAAGAGAAACAAACAATCGACAGTGTCTTCGGACGATACAAATATCAAGAAAAAGGCTTGGAGTGTAGGCCCCGAAGGGAAGAGATACAGATATAGTATGCGCGGTCTCGATTTAGAAATTGCATGTGAAAATACGAAAAAAAAGTTCAACAAGCTCCAACCAATACGCCGCAAATCAACGGCAATGACGTGGAGAAAGAAAACCCAGACGTTTCTATTAACTTTCTCTAAACACAAATCTTTTAATTTCTCTTGCAACCATATAGGAATAGATATCATACAATGCCTGTATAGTAACTTCATATTTGTTTTCTTCTTCGGGGCACTCGCGACCGAGCGCTGCCTGATCTGCTTATAGCGAAAGATACGTGCGAATCTTTTATACATATTCAATTTGATTGGGGTGAATACCTTCTTCGGTCAATAATAACACTCTCCATATAGTCATCAAATGATAAGTATAAGTTATAAATATAGAAATGCTCTTCTGATCACCATGAGAGTTTATGGTCAGAATGAATGGATCATGTGTGAGGTATGTATGAGTTGAGTCCTCCACATGATCGTCTTCGACGCGGCTCAAAAATGTTTGTACTTTTAATTTGCTCGTACTATCGAATTTAGCACTGACCTGATTTCCGCTCTATGTCTACTGCCCGACCAACAAGCAACAACCCACCTTGTTCATATAATAATGATGAAGATGCAGATACACGCGAGTATCTTTTTTAGGAACGAATATGGATATGTATCTCAATCTCAAGTGAATTGCCGTGATAATGACTAATGATCATGATTTGCCGGAAACCACGACCTTTATATTTCTTCTTTTTTTCATTATTAGTTTAATTGTTGTTGCTTTTTTGTCGGTGGATTTTCCGTTTGTAAAAAAAGTGTTTAAATTCAATGTCTGCATGCCGGTAAACTGGAAATATGAGTTGACAATTTGACAAAAGGATTAACGTGATAGTGGATTCGGGCGTCAGCCAGTTAGGTAAATTGATAGTGAAGTTTAAGCTAATCATTGTTTTGACCACTTACTTTATTGAATGTTGTTGTCATTTACGAGTAATCTGGAATCCGGTGATTATCGATTAAACAAGATATTTTTTTTAAATAAGAAAATATCTATAGTACTTCTTATTTTTGAATATGATTCGCACCATTTCTTCATCGTCTTAAAAGTCGGTTTACATGTTCAATGTACAATACATACACTTTGCTAAAGTTTGACTTTGGCACGCCCTCTTTATTAGTAAAATAAATAAATCGTGTCCTCGTCCTTTCTTTTTTTTCAAAATATAACAATTTTTCCTGTTTCTTCATGATATTTCCTAAATCTTTGACTACTTGTTAAATTGGAGTACAATAAAAATAAAGGACATATCAAAATAAAATAACACCTTGTGGTAAATTTGGTCACAGCTCCGGCATAAAGTAAAAACGACGTCAGAACTTGTATAATTCCAAAAAATTTCGAGCCTTTTGTGAATGGATTAACCTTTATCGTTCAGATGGAAGTCTGCTAACAAATCTTTCTATTATTTGGAAGTAATAAACATTGAAATTATCAAGTCATTTCTATTCAACCAAACTTGTTTCATGACCATACACCATTCTGACCAAGGCTAGTAAGTCTTTAGCAGGAGTTTCCTGATATATACCTATATAGGGTTCACAGTGCCCTGCCCGTGAAACGCATTCTCAGCCCGCCCAATCTGTGAGCATTCGCATAGAATATGTTTCCTAGTCACAATTTCCTACATACAGAGACAATGTCTTGTTAGTGTCGTTACACTGTCGATCTCGAACTCGAGCACGAACCTGGTACAAATGTCCTCTGACACACACATACACTCCACATATGTGTGAAGGAAACCGGTCCACTTATACTAGGTTCGTGCTCGAGTTCGACAGTGTATGGTGACACTTAGTCAAACTATGGATCAGCCATGGAAGATTTCCATGTCCATCAAGTTAGCATTACCACTTAAAAATTTCGAAGTCGCGTATAGTGGATTAATTTTCGCAATTTGTCATAAATTTCTGGTGAAAAAAAAAAAAAATTGTTGTTTTTTGAAAAATATGCTAATGCGGTGTGTACGTCTGTAGATTTCCAGGTCTGCTTGTGAATGCGTCGATGCGGGAAACACGTAGAGCTTCCGACTAGATTCCTGCTGCGGGCGAAGTCGATAAATCGCTGGCCATTGTCGTTACATTTCATGGAGACTGTGGCCTCCAGTGGTCCCCCGGTGCCAGTGACGTGCACTCGTAGTAAGCAATTCCAAACTGCTTGACTTACCGAAATAAGCAATTCAATAATAAACTTTGCTTACACCAATGCACATATCATCATTTCAGTCAATGTTTTTCTTTAAGCTGAAGAATACATATTATCATTCAAATATTCCTTTACACATTCAAATTCTGATCCGCGCCTTCTTTTGGTTAAAAAACATTCGTTCAATTACTTTAGATAATATTCAAACCTCCCACATTTTGCACACCATAGACACCAAACTTAGAATAGGAAAATGTGCCTAGATCTTTAGATGCATGTACCATGTGTGCATCCAAATACTAGAGACATGTTGATTCCAGAAAATGGGAATCTTGGATTTCGGTAGTACATTGGGCAACGATTTTTTTTTGTTTTGTTCGCAAATTTATATGAGACAAGTCAAGCACTGGCGCGACTGCTTTTGTGTGTGGGATAAAGCCCAATGATGCTTGTTAATGAAATGTTGCCAATGCAGGGAATGTTTATGGGAATTTGATTTTTCCAGTAGAGCTTTTGTTTTTGTTATGTAATGGATTTTCCGTTGCAATTTAAAAGAGGAAATCACTGCAATCGGGTGATTTTGATTAAATTGTGATTTGAAGTTTTTTTGACCGTTTGTAGTGATTTAATTGATTTGATTTGTGATAAAAGTGGTAAGTTTCCTTTTCGCATTATGTCGGAGTATTGCTGCGCGACGGATTTCGTACTAAAAGCGGGATTTTCAACTCTTTCCTTTGCCAAGAAAAGAGAAATTATAGAATCGGATAGACCGAAGCCAGATCTTAGTTTAGAGTTTAAATTAAAAAATATTACGCGAAAATTCCATATCGAAACGTATGAAAAGTACATTTGGTTAACGGGAAGCTGTAAATTAAATAAGTTATTTTGCTGGCCGTGTCTTTTGTTCACGAATGAAAAATCTGTTTGGAATAAAGCTGGATTCAGTGATTTGAATAATTTTACGGGCTCAGCAGCAAAGCATTCAAGTTCCGAAAAACATCTTCAGTCGTTAATTAAATTAGATAATTTTGGTTCTCAGCGTATAGAGTTTATGCTTAGTAACCAGGTGGCAATATCTGCTAGTTTGCATAATGAAAAAGTTGAGCGTAATCGTAATATTTTGAAACGTTTAATCGATACTGTAATTTTTTTGGCAAAACAGGAGCTTCCTTTTCGCGGAAATAATGAAGACTCTTCTTCAAATAATCGTGGTAATTTTATCGAAACCGTAAATTTCTTGAGTTTGTACGATCCGATAATTGAGTCCCACATAGATTCTATAAAAGCAAATGCAGCGTTTTCGGGTTTGTCTAATAGAATCCAAAACGATCTTGTTTCCGCTATAGCTAATGTGGTTCGAAATAAAATCAATTTGGAAATAAAGGAGGCTCCATTTGTAGCTGTAATGGTCGACGAAACGCCAGATGTTAGCGGTCGGGAACAATTAACGATGATTTTTAGATATACAATATCAAATGAGATTGAAGAAAGATTTATCGGATTTTTGGATGTAAGCGCTAATCGTACAGCTACAGCAATAAGCTCTCACATTTTAAAACAATTGCAAAATTTTAATATCGATAAGAAATTAATTGCACAATGTTACGATGGCGCAGCAGTAATGAGTTCTCAAATTCGTGGAGTTCAGACTTTAATTCGGGAAAAACATAAATCGGCAATTTTCGTTCCATGTTACGCTCATTCACTAAATCTAGTATTGTCTAAAGCAGTTGAGTTTATTCCGGAAATTAAATTATTTTTCGCGCACATCAATAAAATCGCATCATTTTTTAATACATCCACTAAAAGGTCGGACTTTTTTGCAAATATAGTAAATCGTCGTTTACCATCGGTTTCCAAAACGCGTTGGCATTATCATTCGCGTATTATTAACGTTATATTTGAACATAAGCATGAAATTTGTACAGTTTTTGAGACAATTTCGAATGGTTCTCAACACTGGGATGGCGATTCCTTGACTTTTTCCGACATATACTTACAAAAATTCGCAGAGTCAGATTTTCAATTATATCTGTAAATTTTTTCTGAAATTTTTTCGAAAACTGATATATTATTTAATATTATTCAGAGCAAAGTGGTAAACATTTCATATGCAAGCCAAAAAATTATTGAATTTGAAAATTGGCTTGAAAATGACTTTTCTAAAAAGTTTGATAATTTCTATTCGACAGTTACAGCAGAATATCAGCCACCACGTAAGAAATGTAGAAATGCGATAGATCCTTTACAAAATTTACGGCGGATATTTCGGGAGATTATAGATCTTATTCTCGGGAAAATTCGAGATCGATTCCATTCGTTTAAAGATCTTTCATTTTTAGAGTTGCTTGAACCGAATTATTTTTCTAAATTCAAGTCAAATTTTCCCGATAAAAATTTTGACTCACTTATTGAATATCACGGTCAATTTTTCGACAGAATAAAGTTGAAAAATAAGCTAAAAGTTATTTATTCTTCAGATGAGTTTAAAAACGCGAATCCTAGTAAAATTCTCGATTATTTTCAAAAACGGCCTTATGTCGCAAACGGTTTTAAGCAAGTTCATATTTTAACAAAATTATTAACGTCAATTCCAGTCACAGTGGCAACTGCGGAAAGGTCATTTTCAACACTAAAGCGCGTTCACACATTTTTGAGAAATCGCCAATCCCAAGAACGACTTTCGGATCTTGCTTTAATTGCGGTTGAAAAGGATCTTCTTATACAAATGCGAAGAGAAAACGATTTTTTTGATAATGTGATTAAAGAGTTTTTACTTAAAGAACGGCGCATAGATTTGGAATACAAATAAATGGCAATGGCGAAAGAATATTTATTTATTTCAAATACCCCTGAATTTTTCTTAGTCTTAATTAACATAATATTTATTTATCATTTTTTTTATTAGTAATATTTTATTTATTTATTTTTTTTTTTGTATTCCGAATATATGTGCCAATATTTTATTTATATCTTTCCTGATTTCTTCTTTAAGGCTTAAAGCCGCTTGGTATAAATGTTTTTGTGACTGTCCATATTCTATTATACAGTCCATTTTTGTTTATGCTAAATTGGCTTCAGGGCGCCCAACTGCTTGACTATGAAAAATTTCCACTGCACGTCACTGCCCGGTGCCAACTTTCATTTCCGACTTTGGCGTCAAAGTTTCCCACCAGCAATTTGACGTCGTTTGTTGATGTAGCCGTCTGTCGGAAAACGGCGGGAGCAAAGTTGTACACCAATAGCTGTAACTTTTGACAAACTTATTGATTTCGCTGTAATTAAATATGCTAGTCCTAAACTCAGTTAAAAACCGATTTTTTTTACTTCGCCGTTAAATATCTTACGATGCGTACACGTGATTTTGTGACTTTTTACAGCAAATTTACGACAATTTATCCACTATACTCAACTTGGAAATTTTAAATTTTAAATTTGTAAGTTTAAGCTATTTTTTAGTGAACCAGTGAATAAAAAAGCGACAGCGCAGGTTTTTTTTTTATGGCGGTGGCGTATGCTGCCGCCCTTGAGGAAAGGCTATCGTCTATGCTACATCAGCAACACAGGCGTCCATGGGTTCTGGGAAGAACTCAACGGTACCATCAGAGATGTCGCAAAGAAGGTCGTGGGATATAAAGCCCGGCGAGCGCGAAATGACTGGTTCGACGAAGAATGAAAAAATTCACTTGACGCGAAAAAAGAAGGCCTATAGACAATGGATTCAACGAGGAACCAGAGCTAGAAGAGGAAAATATAACGAGCTACGGCGAATATCGAATAGAATAATTAGACGATAATTAGATAATGAGAATATTAACGAAAACTTAGCTTAACAAGCGTACAAACTAAAATAGTAAATACAGTTAAGAACGGCTATCAACCCAGGACTAGCCTCTGTAAGGACAAGGATGGAAACATTATTAGCAACACCGATGGCATCAACAAACGATGGGCCTCTTATTTTGAAGAGCTTCTGAACCTACCATTTAGCATCCCCACACAAGAAGCTCTCGACGATATTGTTGAGCTAGGCCCACCCATACAACCCCCGACAGTAGAGGAAGTTTATCTCGCGTTGCGGTCACTAAAACAAAATATAAAGCGCAGGGCGCTGACAAGATTCCAGCTGAACTACTAAAATTCTGTGGAACGGGTCTGGTTAATACATTTATCACTCTTGCAAGTATGGGAGGACGAGGTTTGACGATTGGCGCAGAAGCATAATCTGTCCAATTCACAAAAAGGGAGATAAACTGCGGTGTGAGAATTAGAGGGGCTATTACTAGTCTATACGTCCTATAAAATTTTGATGAAAATTCTGGAAATATAATAAAACCGTTCGCAGAACGAATCATTGGCGAATATCAAGACGGTGTCAGACCTGGTCGCTCCACAACCGATCAGCTCTTTACGGTCAAACTGATACTTCAGAAGTGCTGAAATTACAACCTAGACGTATACCAAATCTTTGTCGACTTCAAGCAGACATACGACAGTATCGATCGTGGTGTACTGTACAACATCATACTGCAATTTGGTATATCGACCAAATTAGTGCGACTGACAAAGATGACGATGACCAATGCCATCTCACAAGTCAGGATCCATAATAGACTTACTGATCTATTTGAAACACGCACTGGTCTGAAACAGGGCGATGGACTGGCACCGACGCTCTTCAACCTAGCACTGGAATACGCTATTCGGGCTGTGAAATTGGACAACAGCAATACGCTACTCATCAAGTCGACTTATTTACGGATAGCAGCGTACGCCAACGACATCAATATCATGCCCCGAAGACTGGCCGACGCAGAAGAACTTCTGCATACGCTCGATACCGCTGCAAAGGAAGTTGGACTACGTATCAACGAGAGTAAAACTAAAATAAAGATGCATTCTATGACAAGGACACCTGCATAACCGAGCATCAATGTTGGGGACCTCAACATCGAGTTCGTGAACAACTTCATATACCTGGGTTGCAACTTGTCAAGGAACGCCTACGAAACTGACAAAATCAAGCGACGGATGCAGTTAGCTAATACGACTTTTTTCTCGGTTCTCCCCATAATGAAATCGAAGCATGTGCACAGAAACAAGAAGCTCCGCGTGTATAAAACCATTATACGACCAGTGGTATGTGCTATGGCTGCGACGCATGGACCCTAACTCAAGCCTCCGGAAACGTAAGGTTCTGCGGTTAATTTTCGGGGCTGTTTGCGATCGAGATGGATGGCGCATCCGGTACAACCATGAGTTGTATGAACTGTACGATGAGCTGGAAGTTTCAAAAATCGTCAAACTACAACGACTCCAATGGGCAGGGCATGTACAACGAATGGACGATGATCGCATGCCAAAGAAAATAATGAACGCAGAATGAGTCGACGGAGCGAGACTGCGAAGACAACCGAGAGCTCGTTGGGGTTGCTAAGTATATGCGGACGCCGAGCAGCTACCGGGCTTCCAAAATTGAAGGACGCGGTCACGTGATCGAGATAATTGGAGGACAACCATTCAGGCGGCCAAGGCCCGACGTCGGGCTGTCGCACCACAATGATGATGACGAATGTTGATTGGATGGTTTTGAAGTATGTCAATGCGAAGTATGCTTGGCTTGTTACTGTATGTACATAATACTAGGTTCTATTTCTAGTTCAGAAATATTAAATAGTGTGAATTTTACGGTTTTATATTAATTCGCCTAAAGCAGCTGACAACTTCCGGATGATCCAAGTGTATACCGAAATGTTATAGCTATATTTACGGACATTTTCAGATACAGTTAACGTGATCCCTCCGATATTCCAGACACCAAATTAACGGCATTCTATTTATACAAAACACTCCAATCCAGGGACCAGACATTGTTTAAATATGACCCAAAACAGAAGAAAAAAAATCATTCACTAGTTCCTGCCAAGACCAACTGCATCTCATCCACAATGGTCAAAACAACACATCCTTAAATGATGCGTCCAGAAAAAAAAAACAATCAAAAGACAATATGTGCAGCTATTCCGCGATCTGTAATAAACTGAGGGTGAGATTGCGCAATATCATCTGCTACCGCGTCTGGTGTTCTTACACAGGCGAAATACTCCTGCATGGTCCATTTAGTCCTAACACCGCAAAACATTCCACGCTGCATCAATCACGGGTGTGTCATATAAATGCGGACCCCTAGGCACCCAGCCATACCGAAAAAAAACGATCTCAAATCCAATCTGGCACCCAAGGAGCAGCCGCGAGCTAAATTGCACCTTCCTCGTCCTCACTGACTTCCCTATACACTTTCGTTATCCGGAATACGGACGAAAGGAAAATTCAATTGATGCTAAACATGGTTTTCTTTTTTCCATTCGAATTTTTCTATCATGTCTTTTTTTTCATCAAAGTTCGGAACAAATGGAAAATTGCGACGTATGCGGTTCTACCAGGAAGGACATGTGCAGTTTTTTATTCTTCCTGGACGATCGCTCGACTCATGGTTAAAAAAGTGCTGCGCACGGATAAGAACAAAAGTACGGCCACAAAGATGCCTTCTTTCGATTTTTTTATGTTGTCCTTTCGCCCATACCTTTTGCTCTCGATGGATTTTTTTTTTCACATCCCTCCGTCACTTTCTCTGCCGGAAAGAAAAATCGAGGGCATTCGGGAATAGGAAAAAAAATTTCATCAAGGTATCTGAAGGTATGCGTTGGTGGGCCTGTGCATATACAGTACAACTGTTCGATAGAAACGAAAGGAAAAAAAATCACTGAAAAAATGCCTGAAAAAAATCGATACAAGGTTGTGTGCTAGACACGTGCCATTAGGACCATATGTCCTTGGTTAGGAAGGAGTGCGTCATTTTTTTCCAGGGGACCCGTGAATAAAAAAGCGACAGCGCTGGTTTTTTCATTCCCGCGAGTCTATTGTTGCGCACCAGGAAGACGGAAGTTGAAAGAAAAAGTTTATGGTCATAGTCCTGTGATGCCCATTGTGATATGTGTATTAGCGGTAGTGGAAGGTGGCGTGTAGTGGTATTCTATTATGGAAAGACAATCGGGGGTGCGCTTCATTATCCGAATTTTATGTTGAGTTCGACAATCGTGAAATGCGTATATTGACTTCCTTCCTGGAAGTGGAGATTTTTTTTAGTTTTTTTTTATTATTAATTTATGATTGTGGTAGGCAGGAAAAACATTTTTCTTTCTGTGGCTCTTTAGGGATCATCGGTTTTTTTAGAATCAATTGGAAAAAATCGTCTTCAGCATTAAATTTTTAAATATACATATGTCTACGGAAACCAATTTTTGTATTTTCCTTCAATAAAAAGATAGATGACAGAATTGTACTAAACAGTTGCTCTTAAAAAACAAAACTAGCGATGTTCATCAGTCTTTCGGCCCGTCACATGCAAGTAAGTCTTTTGATTCGCATCCACCAGCAAATGTGCCTTCGAAATCAGTTTGGATTAAGTTGGAGCTTATCAGATTTGTAGAGCTCTGACAACAGTCTCTTCATCGAATCGTGTAACCTCTGGTGAAGTTCCCCCTCATATAGATAATTTAACCATCAAAGTGTGCGTATACAGTTCACTGCCCCGACTGAGGAGGAATCAGTCACGGCAATAATAGCACTAAAACGAGGAAAGGCCGTCGGACTTGACAGCATTTCTGCCAAACTTTATCAAGCAGCACCAAGCGCAACTGTCAAGATGCTGAACCCACTAGATGATAAAGCGGGGAATACAGAGACCTTTCCCACTTTGATCATCAAACTTCCGAAGAAGGGTAGCCTAACAGACTTTAATACTTGGAGAGGCATCTGTGTGCTTTCTGCCGTTGCCAAGATAATAGCTAAAATCGTCCTGGAAAAACTGAAGGCTCACCTGGAAAAAACAATTGATGAGGAGCAGGCTGGCTTTCGATCCGGATCAGATTAACACCTTGCGAATCATCATCGAGCATCGCTGAGTACGATTCTCCGCTTCACTTGCTTTTCATCGATTTCGAGAAGGCTTTCGATAGCGTTAGCCCCGATTCTACATTGGCGGACTTACGCAGGAGAGGCATCCCTGAGAAGCTTGTGGCTATTTTTAAGGCAACCTATGACGACACGAAGTTTCGCGTTCTGCATAAAGGTAAAGTGTCGGGAGACTTTGAGATTCGCAGTGTAGTTCGGCAGGGCTACATCCTCTCACCAGTCCTATTTTCTTCATTGTGATCGGGAATGTGTTTCATGCAGTTCTATCCGAACTAGACAAAGGAATTCAATGGACTTTGACATCTTATCTACAACATCTTGACTGCGCTGACGTCTGACGACATATGCCTACTCTCCCAAAAATCATGGATCTGTCCGCAATGGCGTTAGATTTCGAGAGGGAGGCAAGCAAGGTTGGGCTAAAGATTAATTCCAACAAGGTTCTTAGCCCGCCGTTGCGAAAAAGAAATCCGACACCTTTTGCCATCAATATTAATGGGCAGTCTGTGGAGAAGGTGGACAACTTCGTCTACCTGGTTAGCATTGTTGCCGAAAATGGTGGTACGGAGCAGAACATCGCTCGTCGTATCAACCAGGCTAAATACGCGTACGACATGCTGTCCAAATTCTTGCAGAGCAGTTAAATCAGCATCAAACCCAAGCTGGGCCTGTTTCGCTCCCTGGTACTGTCTGTGCTTTTGTATGGGAGCAGTACATGAAAAGTTATCGTAAGAGTTATCAGAAAGCTGCAAATTTTCGTCAACCCATGTCTTCATCGAATTATAAGAATTTTCCGGCTCGAAACAATATCAAATGGAGAGCTAAGTCGGCGTACAGGTCAGATGTCAATCGACAAATTTATACGCAGGCGAAGATGGCAGTGGATAGGTCATAGAATGCGGACGGATGATAACTGTATTGCTCGGCATGAAATGAAATGGAACCCCATTTCCAGCCAAGACCGTCCAAGAGAGGATCCTAAAATAACATGGCGTCAATCTGTGGCAAAAGAGTGTAAGGCGCTGTGTAAGTCGTTTGGGGAGTTGTGCCCCATTGCCCAGAATAGAGTACGATGGCGCTCAGGTGTGGTTGACGCGTTATGCCCCACTAGGGGTTAGGGCAAAGTAGAAGTAATGTGCAGAGGATGGGTCTTACCACTCCCATAAGAAAATGCTCATTTATGTGCTTAGTCCGGTTTACGTCTCACTTCATGCCCAAGAAGGTCAATTCGGCCTAACCAAAGGACTCGAAATGCAAGTCAAGCAACTATCCTAAGGTTTTAAGGAATAAGGCTAATCAGCCTATAGGATTTGGGCATTTGCAATTTATGATTATGATCCCCAAGCTCTGTCTTTCAACAGAGCATGGCACCACTCCGGGAGGCTTGAACGGCTTAACGGACTCTATCACCCATTTCACTTTATCCATACCAAAGAACTCCGTGCCCAGTTTTCAGGGACCCTGTAGAGTCTCACAATTAAAAAATTCACAGGGTTCTGACAGGAACCCTTGAAAATAGGTATGAAGGGGCAGCCTGAGAGTTTCTTTTGAACTTTCAGTATACGTACTGTCTAGTTAAAATAGGAAACCGATTCCGTTTTCAGAGTCCTTGGATAGAGTTTTGGAAAGGCGCGCCGCTTTCGGTTGCGACTGAATACTCTCACAATGTTTTTCAGCATTTACGTTTGGAATGCCTAATGAGTTTGTTGCACTCGGTGAGAGCATGAAATGCCTATGGTCCGAGCGAGACACCTCGTCCGACACGAGCCACTTCGCAGTGAACCTGGAGAAGAAACCGCTAGAAAGGGTAATGTCAAATACATCCTCCCCTGCCGTCGGCGCCGTAACAAAGGTAGGTTTACACCCCCCGTTCTGGACGTTCATATGTTCACATATAAGATAGTCAAAAAGGCGCCTACCTCCGTCGTCGTCATTGCTGCTACCCCACACCGTGTGGTCACATATTGCCGACTAGTTTGCCAATAGAAGCCGACGAGCAGTTGAAACTTATCATTGTCAGATGGGAAGTAAGTAGACGCAACTACCTCTTTCGGTCGGTCGTTGAGCGTGAGCCGTGGCGCAAAGCAGAGTCGTCTGATGAGACGTGCCCCGTACCAGCGGCCTGAACCGGCGAACACAATTTGGGCTTCTTTCGGAGGGCAAATTATTCTTAAAAAAAATTCAGAAGCGTGTGGTCTCACTCTGGACAGATAATGGCAGCGGCATGCTAAGGTTCATGCACGTTGCATGGTGTTGATGGTTGTCGCACTGCAAAAAACTTATTTTGTAATTTAAGATTCAGTAGATGCTGACGCCGAACGACTGTTGGGCTTCTAAACTTGGAGGACGCGGTCACTTGACCGAGATAATTGGAGGACAACAATCCAGACACAGAGCTCAATATCGGGTTGTAGTACCACGATGGCGATGGTCATCAGCTAGTTTAGTATAGCTGCAGCTTGGGTTCAAACCCAAATGACTGACTCTTTCACCTACAACCATCAGCCCGAATATTTCCGAGTGCAAGCCATCGGGATGCATGCCAGAGCGTACAAGCCCGAAGTCATCTGAACCAAAAACCACTCAGCCGGTCCATCCACAGTCTCAACAGCGACCCTGGAGACTCCGTCCAATAATGAGCTAGTAAGCAGCTCAAAGCCAACTGTGTTAGATGCATTTGGAGCTGCACCGCAATTCGATTTTTAATTTACGATGTTGTTGGGCGAGACACATGTGATTTGGACACGGAATATTCCGATGGTTCTATCGATAATCGGAAAAGCTATTGTTTTTGTAGCGATGTTTCGAATACTTGTACGTCCACTTCGGTAGGGTCCTCCAAAAGTGCCCTGTGTGTTAGTAACGTAATGGGTATAGTTGGACAACTGAATATGTGGTGAACGTCAAAGGGGGTACTGTCACACGCTTGGCAGATATTGTGAATCAAAGGGTCAGTACGGTACAAGTACGAATTTAGTTGCGGGCACCATCCAGACGTTGCACGTCATCCGATGATATGGTTTGTGGTCGTGCTGAGAGCACTGGCTTTGGTTTTAAATCCTCGATTAACTTCTGAACTTCTTTCCTATGTAGCATGGCGATAGCAGTTGTCTGGGTGGTATCATCAAATGGTTCTCTCTTAAAACGCTGGACATTCCTTTCAAGGTTTCTTAGGTAGTGACGAATATTGCAAGGAGGTGGTGTTCTGTTCATAAGGTTGTAGGTCTTGTGATTCCGAAGATAACATCCCGCTAGATATTGCTTCGATAAGAGGTGGTTATGGGATCTTATTGACAGCATGTGAGTCTCTTGGTGTAGGTGGTCCTGAGGAGACATCAGAAGGCAACTTGTCACAGTACGTAGTGCATCATGTTGAGAAGATTTGATGTAATTCCATTGTGTAGGTTACCAGTAGGGTCTCCTTATCCTTTTAGTGGGAACTGACAGTAAGAGCTTTGAGAACTTTGTTCCTGCTTCTCATCTTGTCATAGATTGTTAATGCATGAGTAGATGATAAAGCTATGCTATCAAGGGTGACACCGAAGATTTTTGGGTGGTTTATAGTTTGGAAAATTTGATCCCCTACTGACGTATTCAGATGCATTCTTACTTCTTTGGTCCAGCAGGTGTTGAGCTCTTCAAGATACTGATTGATTAAGTTGTACATGTGATCAATATTATTAGCCGTAGACATAATAGAATTATCGTCCGCATAGCTTCTAATTTAAAGTCCTCCAGATGTCGCGCTCGGTGGCCGTGATCGTTCGGCCACCGCTCTACGATACTAATCTAGAGCTCGGAGATCAAATCTCGGCGCGATTAAAAACTGCCTGTGAGTACTAATAGAACTCTCACAGTGCTCCGAGGTTGTCAGTACAAAGACAGCGCGGATAGGAGGTGCATGCTAGCAACTGCAGTTCCGAAAAGTAGATATGCTATTGGAACGTCAACAAGGCATAGAAATGCTTGAGATGTTGACGCGCCCATGCCCCTGGAGGGGTCAAGGCAATCAGAGAGAGAGAGAGAGAGAGATAGTGTTGAGAGTCTTGATAGATAGAGATTAAACAGGGTGGGTGATAGAACTCCTCCTTGCGGAATGTCCTGTTTAACTCTTCTGAGCTTGGACTTCTTATTTCTCTGTGAACTATTGTCCACCA
Organism: Chloromyia formosa; assembly: GCA_964017055.1. Classification (NCBI taxonomy): domain Eukaryota; kingdom Metazoa; phylum Arthropoda; class Insecta; order Diptera; family Stratiomyidae; genus Chloromyia; species Chloromyia formosa. Next base: position 27,331,779 of record OZ024813.1, on the reverse strand, counting down.
GCAAGGTACTCGTAGTTTGCGATCCACAAGGTAAATTGAATTGAAAGCGAAGTACAGCAGATGTCCGATAGCAGTAACGGATGGTTCACAGTATCAAAGGCTTTTGCTAAGTCAAGGGCCACCAGAATCAGTCGATGACATGGGCGGCATTGGTTAAGGCCATTGTGGATTTGCGATGATATGGCATCGAATACAGTCGTGGTGCTATTTTAGTAGCTCATTGACAAGTTATATACAAAATTTTACCAAAACTATTTTAGTATTCGCTGAGTTATCGTCATGCGAACAAGTCAATCCGAGGGGTAATTTGAAATATGAAAAAAATCAAGTTCCGTGCCAGTTTTTTTTTATTTACCAAACCGGGGTTAACTAGTGGCATAATCTTTGTCTTCCATAAAGTTGCATTTTTCAAAACAAGAATTCTCTTGGTTAGTAAATAACTTAATGACAGTGCGAAACCCGATTCTTTTAAAATTTAAAATTACCCCAGAGATTGGCTTAGTCACACGGCAATAACTCGGCCAATACTGATACGATTTTTTTAAAGTTTGGGGTTTAACCTACTATCGAGTTACCCAAAAAATGAAAAATATTTGAATGTGGTTTTGCCCCGCCATCTTCCCGATTTCGCGAGCTTATTGTATCGGATTATTTCCCCGTAAAATGACTTATTAAATTATTTTATTTTATTTATTTTATTTTACCTTCGGACTAACTATACTGACACATTAGAGCTGGGGAACTGATAGAAACAAAATAATTTTCGTTAAGCAAAACTCCTTGCCTTTGTAAAGGCCCAACTACCATTGTTTCGAAAATCCCGGAAATAATTCAGCCACCATCCAGCCACTACCCAAAAGACAATACGAAAAATTCAAATTGAAATTTGCATGCCAAATTCAACCTAGCGTTTTTTTTTTTTTTTTGTGTGCAACGTTTCCGGACGAAGCATTCAAGAGAAACTAAATGTGGCTCGCTACATAGCAAATCAAGCAGAGTAAGCTCAGTCATTCAGAGCATCAGCCAGCACCAGCAATTCCAGATATTTCAGGAAGTCTGCAACTGATCATGATGGAAGCAGCAGCAGAAACAGCGGCAGCTCAAATACACCAGTTTTGTATGTAAACAACTCTTTGAAAAAAGAGATGCATATGCAGATTGTTGTCGGTCGATCAGCTGTAGAGGCTACCTGGTGGTGTGTTCCGGCTTATACTAAAGCGTGTTTGATCATTCAGGTATCTTTATTTCTACTCGTATGAACGAGAGTATCTGCATGCGAATATTATTATTATATCGTCGTGGGTTGAGGTTCGCGAGCCCCGATGAGCTAGCTATAAGAGCGCGACGAGGAGGTCGAGGAGTACCAATCTCGATGTATCTTTTCCATAATGGTGCAGTCTTGGACAGAAATGTCTCGGAGGCATCGCGCGATAATCAAAAGATACTCGTTGTCGTGGTCTTAGTCGTGGTTGTCGCGTACGTATAAATATGAGAACCAGAATCGCGAGATCATTTAGCGACTGGTCGTTGCGGTTAAATTAGAAATTTTTGCCACCGTGTTATTAAATAGAAAATGCGATTGAAAACTTGTTGGTTAGAGGCGTTTGTTGTTGTTATTATTATGTGAATGCTTGCTGGAGTGCCGAGGTATGCATGTTAGGTGTCCGGCAAACACTGTACCCACGGACAGGTACAAAAAGCCTACCGAATTCAAAACAAAACTGTACAAATTGGAATGCGATCAGCTGATTAGCATATGCTTTTGTATCTGTTTTTTGTCGCCGATCATTGCATTTGGTTTTACAAATCAGAGTGAATTCTTGCAGACTTGCTACTTTGGAGCTCTATTTTGAGTCAGACTAAAGATGTAGTGCTGAAGTACTTTTTGGGAGCTTAAGAGGATCGATTTCTTTATCCCAAGACCATTAGTTACCCATTCCTGAGCCAGGTGAACCTTTTTTATGATATTGCCAGAGCTTAAGGAAAAGACTCTTCAATGCAAAAGCACAACCCTGACTGTATGGAAATTAAGGTAACGGATAAGGGAAGAATTACGATGCACGTTTTGTTTGAACTGAACTTGTTAATCCATCAAATACCACGTGGATTCTTTTCTAATTGTCGATATCCGCATGTCGTCCGATGGTATACATTGCACTTTTGGCATAAAGGTCACCGTGACACAACATTATACCACATGCTGTCTTTCTGCTCAGGAAATGCATGATTAATGACTTACACGGCATTCACACTGCCTATTATACGATGCGATGCCGAGCGATAGTTTGCGATCTTTGCAAGAAAAAGGAATAATAATATTTAGGTACTGGCTGCTCATCCTAAAGGCACTCTGCGACCAAAGAAGATCTACTGCACCATAACCTAATTTTTTACTCAAGTGAAAGATTTTCCACCATCCACACGAAGACTAACATGTTTTTTTTTTATGATAACGGAAGGGCACGTGGTGAACTGTCCAAGCCCGAGCACCCACATAGAAAATCGAACGTATGATACTTTCCTACTTTTTCTCATCAGCACAACTTCTACAGATGTCGTTATACGGCAGCTGAAGCCTCCTGGCGTACTCTCGGATTGGATAATGTTCACTGATGGCACCAACGATCGTGCCGATATGTTCTCTTTTCAATGAAAGTCCAGCTTAGGCCACATCAATTTTGTTATACTATATAATATATGCTGCCGCTCAGTCATATTGAACTGGTCCTGCTGATCGCAGATTCCGTAATAGCATGTTTGCATGAATCGAAAGGCATATCAACTGTACAAAAAGATCCTGTTGTCGGTTGTCAGACATTGGAGAAGTTCACGACACTCTTTCAACACCTTTGAAGAAAGCCAATGTAAAAAGAGAGCCTGAATGGCTGCCGGGCTATCTGTACAAATAGCAATGTGTGCGCCGCGTAGTTTGTTTTCCAGAATTGCCATGGCGCGGACCTCAATGGCATGGATCTCGGCTAGAAAAATGCTTGGCCATGGACCCAAAACGCTTGAGATCTGGAGAGTACAAAGACACCCGAACCAACTGCGTCATCAGTTTAAAACCCATCGGTGTACCATATTGTACACCTTGAGTCTGGGCAGGAATTGCCATTCTGCCATTCCGAGCGGTCTAGGATGAGGGCTATGAATTTATTGCCGAAGCATAATTCCGGTCATACCTATATAGTCTGATCTTAAGCAGATCTGCATGCCAAGAATTTGCTTCAGAATGTTCATGTGACCAATGTCACTACCGCATGCATCAGCGGTTAGATGTATATTAAAAGAATTGAGCTAGCAACTTAGACTTTCTTCTCGGTCCTCCCCATAATGAAATCGAAACATCTGCACAGAAACACGAAGCTCTGCGTATACAAAACCATCATACGACTAGTACTATGATATGGCTGCGAAACCTGGACCCTAACCCAAGCCTCCGGAGCGAGACTACCAGGAAGACCGAGAGATCGTTGGGAGAACTCAGTGTATGCTGAGGCCGAGCAACTACTGGGCTTCCCAGATTGGAGGACGCGGTCACGTGACCGAAATAATTAGAGGACAACGATCCAGGCGGCCAAAGCCCGACGTCGGGCTGTTGCGCCACGATGATGATGAAAAGAATTGAGAGTTGCTGTTTCTTTGATGAAAATATGCAGCGGGGTCAATCCATCAATCGCCTCCAGAGCAGGTGTTGAGCATGTATGCATAGCCCCTGTTATACCGAGACAAGCAAGGCGTCGTTACACTTAAATATTGTTGAGCACAGTTGTACCCGGGGCAACCATACCAACGGAACGTATGTGACCTTGGGCCGCACCAAGGTGCAATTCTATCACCTTTAATGTCAGACCCTGTGTCTGTCCAAAGAAATTTTCACAAGCCCACATTATGCGTGTGGCTCTGTTAATTACATTATGAATGAACATTTTCGAGTTCAGACGCCATAATCCAATATGATTCCGATGCATTTAACCTCCGTGGAATATTCCAAACCGTTCTGCCCCGTGAAACTGTCCTGGAGGATAAGTTTCTTTTATGTGTAAAAGGCACTATGGTGTTTTTTTTGTGGGTTTATATTTAATCACACTTCGGCGCACACGTCAAGGTAGCTTCCAACACCTGAATACAGTGGATTCGAATTTGCCTTTGACGCATTCGTCAATCATAAGTGCTGCACGTGGACTCACAGCTGATCTGTCATAAATCAACTTACCTGATATTTCGTTGATATCACAGATTCGGCTACCAGTTCCTGAATAAGTGCGTGAATGGTTCGTTCCTGGGCGAAAAATCTCCACAAAGTGGCCAAAGCTCCTTTTGCATAGATTCATCTGAAGCGCCTTAATGACGCTCATGCGGTTTCATTGGTGAGCGCTTAGTCAGACCAAAAACTTTGCTTTGGCGGAGTATATTTCCCACGTCGCTTCGCCCAGTTCACTCCTGTCGTCGGAATTCCTTGTCGGTATCAGGGCTCTCGACAGCTCGGGAATTGGACAAATTCTTCATTGTTGTAAAAGAGAAGATACAATACTCGAACTATTACCAGCTCGAGCACCGGTCAATGTGCTGGTAGTCGTGGAGTTGCCGAAAACATAAGCAGTTGTACTTGGCACCCGGCTGATAGAGGGTGTCGCTTTCACAGCTACTGAACCGGAATGCGTTGTCTTATGTTGTTCATGATGATTAGGAGGCTGGACTGGGCTTACCGTTGGTTAAACATGTTTACCCCGATTAAGGATGACATGGGTGCAGCGGTAGGGCTACGGGGCTCCGGAAATCTTTATCCTCCACCAGGCGAACCGCAATTTGACTTTAATGTCATGAACATTTTTTCGAACCCATCCTACAGTCATTTGGTTTTGGAACAGACTAATAACAACAAGGCTGTACGGGGAACACACAACTCGAAGCTAATAGTTTGGTCTTCGGGTCTTTGTTCGAATGGGTTAATGATAGCCTATTGCTGCAAGACTATTTGCTCCAGGGATTTTTCCCCGGGGTGGACATCAGCTCTAGTTTTCATAGCCACCTCTGCGCTATTAGGCAGCACACATGCATTGGATAATGCGGTTTGAACTGCAACAGGCTGAAAGTGTTTTCGTTCGCACAATGGCACGCGACGAGACGGGTGTTGCATAGCAGGCTATGGCATGCGATGAGCAAAAGGGAATAATTAGCCACTTTACGATTTTAAGCGAGTACATTTGGTTATTGCCATTACGTTTTTGTGCGATTACTTTAATCGCTATTGTGGGGCGACCGGTAGCGCAGTGTGTTGAGGCATCAGTCTCATGTTTGACTACCAGCGTTTCGGGTTCGAATCCCGTCCACGACGACGTTCGTGGCCATGGATGTGCAGGAGGTGCATGCTGGCAACTGCATTCTTCGAAACCTGTTTACTCGTATGCCAACGAAACGTCAACTGGGCCACATGGAACAGTTGACGCGCTATGCCCCACAAGGGGTTAGGGCAATTGAGTAGTATTGTGATTTTGCCCGATTAGGAGTGGAGTGGTCTGAGTGCGCGAACAAATGATAATCGCATCCACTATATTCATCGCATCGCGTGCAGTGTGAACACTCTCCATCAATATCATTAAAAATAAGGTTCATAGGGCTCACGTTCCATCATCGCAACCTTTGAAAAAAAAACATCATCGCATCGTATAGCAGGCAATGTGAACGTAGCCTTACCCGATGCATTTATTCACATTTTTCTGATGCACATCAATTATCCATATATATCAACAAGTGTTCAAGGCTCGACACGAATAGATTCAAACCAGATATCTTACTTATGTATATATTACTTAGTAGAATCTTCATTTTCATAGTCGACAATCTGACCGGTTGCCCTTTAAGAACTATTAAGGTTTCCTGATAATACAAGTATCTACATCAAGAGATATTCAAACGATTTCCTGATCTGTTTTCTTCCAAATGACGTTTCGTGACAATGTCAGTCACTGGTTTGAATTTTTGAATTCAGGATGAATGTCAAAGTAATGAGTGATGTGACTGTGATACGAGTATCTTAAGGATATTTAATTTAGTGAATGGCTCTATCTGTACTAGTCAATTGGTCAAGTTGGTCGTAAATGAAACATAAATTTAATAATTTGTATGTTAATGAAATTATCAGCAAGGTGAATCGGATTTGTAATGTTTTTGTCTGTTCAGACAAACTGACCGTTGTTGCATTGTCTAAGATATTGTTGATTGGAAAAGGTCAGAACCGGTACTGTTCGCATACAATCTATTAACTTTCTGAAGAAGGTTTTATTTTTTTAATTTATTTGACCCAACGCCGCGAAAGGTATCTGGTTCATCATTCAGATTTGTAATGAAGATATAACCACCAGTGATTGGGGTGATTTGTAAGGTTTTTTGAATCATTCATTCGAATTTGCGAGTTACGACAACGTAGGAACTTAATTCTGGATAACCTATGGGGAAGTCAAAGGCGGTACCTACGTCTAAAAATTTGACGTGCACTGGGCTCTTTGTAACTGCGCTAGGTCGATGGGTAGAGCATCGATTTACAAAGCCAGAGGTCGCAAGTTCGATTCTTGTCAATAGCATATGAACAAACAGTTACTTTTCTCGTCGGCCTTCAGTCGACTCAGCTATGAATGATGACAATTTGAAATTGAATGTCGCAAATAACTGTAACTAGCTTCTATTTTCAAAATAAAACTTGTTCATGATGTATACGAAAATTAGAGAAAAAGTGATAAAAATGCAAAAATTTTAAAATATAAAAGCAAAAACTTGCATTTCATAGAGGTACAACCAACAAAGTGTTTATTTGAGAGTTTTTGCTTGCGTAGTTTCCCAGTTATTGCGTTTTAAGAACTGTAAAATCGGCGTAGTGCACGATGTTCTAACGCACAAAAAAAAACGGTTTTCATACCAATTTAGCGGATTGGTCACCTGGTAGCTCTAATTAGCCAGCGGATGGTGACAAATGGGCCCAAATTGGAGGACTAATGGGAGCTGCGGCAACGGCAAGATAAAAGAATACAAAGGAAATCCTTTCCTTGACAGGCAATTTTTCTCTATTTTTGTACTAAATTTAAGAAGAAGAAATGAAAAGTTAAGATATTCCCTCATTATCTCGTTTTATCTAAAAGAAAAGAAAAAATGAGTTTCTGAGGGCCTTCCACCGTTTCACGCTCGGCGCGATAGTTTCTCTTGTTTAGCGCTTTGGCGGCTTGGGAAATTGCGCAGCCTAACCCTAGGTCGAGGTGGGAGCACGATGCTCCTTCACCTTCAGCGAGCTCCCGTTTTTTTGTAACGTCGAGTGAGGCAGTTGTAGTCACAATAGATCCCGCCCACTCTACCGTTAGCCAAGCTAGCTGTCTAGTGCGCGCAAAACGTTGGAAACACTGAGGAGGTTTCGACACTTAGGTGCAGTCTTTACCATATGCGCGCACTGTGTATTTGCACAGGGTGTCATTATGTAGAGGCAAAATCACGAATGTAATAAATTAAACGTTAAAATAAATATAGAATAAAATAACTGCCGCAAAAGCCCAAATTTGAAGCAAAGCCTCGAGATGAGTTAGCATTATCTCATTCACTAGATCGGTGATGGTGGTGTGTGATCAGCGACACGCTCAACCGAGTTATTTACCCCAACCAAATGGGTACTCATTCAAAAGTTGAGTGGGCTCATAGCCGACACATAAATCCACTTTTCTATCGAAGACTACTGCATTCAGTAGGAACCGAACCGAGGCGTAGTGCATAGATGGCGAAACGTGCTAACCGTTGCGTCATCCGGACTACAAATTAAACGTTTCAAAATCAAAAGGTAAGGACTGAGCAATTTTTTTTTCTTGTGACTAACGATACCGATACATTGAGCGCTTATGACATTTTTTCACTATTGTCAATTTTCACTACTTCGTGGATTAAAAAAAAAACCTTTAGTTAGCTTTAAGGTCTCAAACACTTTTGATTTTCGTGCCATTTGATTAACGGTAACGAGCTCCTAGTGAACTGCCTGATCTTAAGATCGTCTTAAGTAAACATATATTGTCGCGCTCAGTGGCTGTGGTCGTTCGGTAACCGCTCTACGATACTAGTCTACAGCTCGGAGTTCACGGAGTTCAAATCTTGGCCCGATCAAAAACTGTCTGTGGGTACTAAAAGAACTCTCGCAGTGCTCCGAAAGACGGCGTGGATAGGAGGTGCATGCTAGCAACTACACTTCCGGAAAGTAAATATGCTATCAAAACGTCAACAAGGCATAGAAATGATGGAGATGTTGACGGGCCCATGCCTCTGAAGGGGTCAAGGCAATTAACATATTTACTAGTTTGTCTTACTGCCTTGTTAGGCGTCCGCGGGCCAACAGTTTCATCATTCATCTGCTCAGATTATTTGTAGATGGATTCGCCTATTTTGGCAGTGTTGGTAACAAATCCAAGCCTAAGTGAGATCTGAGGATGAAGGTATCGTGGTGGCGATCGACCAGACAACTTTAGTGCCAAAGCCCCCTTAGTAAGTGACAGGTTTTACGAGCGATGAGTGTCTAGTTTCGCTTCTTCGTTTCAGACAAAAACGGTTGTGCAAAAGAAGGATTCGCTTCCTGATTAGCTTGTGTTACAAAAGAAAAGATATCTGCGAGTCTGTCCGATTGCAGTATAAGAACGAGATAATTCCCTTACTGGCCATTGTAGAACCGGTGAAGCACAAATGTGAACCTAAAAGTTCATGAAACTTCGGCAGCGGGACTTGAAGATGATCCGATACTAGGAAAAATCGTATTATACCAAAAAGGGTACATGGACGGGATAAGGATTAAAAGAAAAGTAAAAGAAGAAAAGCAATGGCCGGAGTCTGTAACGACTTGTATCAGAGTGGAGAAGGAGTGAACTTCTGAAGTTATAAAATGGCATGCAATTTGTTTCACTGCCACCCATGCAGTTATAGTGTTCTGCACCATTATGACACTAGCATCAATCGTCTCAACATCGTCATTCCTTGCAACTGCAATTGGAGACTGTATATATGTATTATTTTTTTTATGTAAATATATACATTATAACAATTTAATTTGAATGTAATAAAAATTAAATAAAGTAGAGTTTAAAAATCCTCTACAAACCTTCGCTACGTGGTATGCAGGGTACACACGTCAGCGGCACTACGACTGCTTCTGCCGGCAGTGTAATTATATTTCCCGAGTAACACATTATCACGTCAAAAATGTTCATTCCTCCACTTGCACTACCATTTGAAAGTCATTTGAATAGGATGTGCTTTTGGCAATATAGCAACTGGTTTTTTTAATAATCTCATTCAATTCTGCATATCAATAGTTAAACCAATAAAAGATTATCTCTCTTCCTCTCCCCTTCTAATAAAAATCTGCAAAAATTACGGAAAATCATAAAACCATCCAGTTGAAAATGGTTCTAGTACTAGTTCTCAAAATGATTTAAGCATCTAATTAATCTTAGAACTACAGAAATTTGTATTATATAATTTTCTTAAAATCTAAACCTGATTGTAGAATATTTTGAATATTTATGATCGAATTGGCGTCATGTGGCATGTTCTTATGTTTCGCGCACGCGACCGCAGCATATCACACCACCCAACCCACCCAATTCAGATAAGTATCTGGTTATAATTTTTTTTTTCCAAATCTGACAACACCCGGCTCTTCTAAGGCGACACCATTGTACACCTCTATACATACTAACCCAAATACCAAAACCGCAAAAAAAAACCTGAAATTTTGGGCATAAAAAAAATGATTATACCACTTCCCAATATACAGAAAAAACTCTACGTATCTACAATTTATTGCATTTAATCTATTGTATTATTTGCATTTATTTCTAGTTTTGTGTTTTCTCAATTTTTTTTCCATTTTCGGCCGATTGGCGCCTGCACTTTACTCGCTGATTGGATAAAATAATTGTCTGACTGACGACCCTTCATATTTTCATCAAATTTATCATGTTTTTTCGGTTAGAACCAGATGCAAAACCAGATATAGGATTGATATGCTATCCGGATTGATGTACAACATGCTGATTTGTATCTGAATAATTAATAGCCGGTACTACTCGTAATACACAATAATCTGCATAGTAGACAGCCCGGGACAGTTTAACTCACTCACTACCACCCGTTCACTAGTTGTGTTGTTCTACTCTAAAGTGTGCAGTAAAGATACATTTAAAAATTAAAATTGATACAGCGAAAAAGTGCAAGTAATATTTTGTTGCTTTTACTATATTTATCGGTTTTTAGCTGTGCGGTTTTTTATTAGATTTTATGACAATTAAATGAATTTTAAATTAGTACGGTATCTGACTATCTTGTATAAAATAGTTCATGGTTCAACTCATATTATTATTTATAAGTAATAGGAAATCCAGTTATTTTCCGGTATCTTTAGTTGCTAAGTATTCTATGGATACAAAATGGATGATGGAAAAAAATTAAATAAATAGATAAACCAGTTACTCTAGTTAGCTTACGAGTTACCGACTTTGTCAAATGATCAACTATGACGCATAACTACTTGTTTAAGATACGCTCCGGCAAGAACTTCCGATGTGAATAATAAATATTTTCAAGGAGTTTTGGTGCATTTTTATCTGTTTCTATTAATAAACGATTTTTGGTTTTCTGTATACTGCATTTTCAGGTCAAGTACATACATTTCCGAGACAAATAAATAAATGTTCGGGACAAATAGGTAAATAAATTTTCGGATGAAACAAAAATTAAATGAATGTCCCGGAAATTTATTTATTTGATTTCTGGGTGAAATAAGTGAATTTCTGATGCAAATTTAATACACTGCGCATCAAGAAAACTGGCGCACCCAGTTTTCTTCGTGCTGAAGCCATCAATTCTCGGGCGATTTGACGCCTTGTGGCGAATAGGAGTTATTTTTTTGAGAAATATTCATAGGTCATCTTACATTAACTGTTTACGAGAGTCTTGAGCTGAAACAACAGTACCCGGAGTGCATCTGCGATCGTTTTTGATAGGAAAAGGAGTGTTCTCACGATTTTTGAGGCCTTGTATCCGCATGAATCGGTTCCCACCGGTATCGTCCTGGTCTTCTATTGAATGATCCTGTCTTCTGGTACATATTCCATTCTAGATTTAAAAATGCCATCCAGAGGTCGTCAACTGGCCAAAGTACCGTACGATACTTGTCTATTAAGTGTGCAACCCCACATTTGGAACAATTTATAATTTCGAAAAACGTGGTCTGATGACTTACGGGAGGTCCTTGGGTAGCTAAACATTAGCAAACATAAAAAAAAATAACAGAATTAACCGTTATAAACGATTTTTTTTTTTTTTTTTGTTGAAAGTAACATTTTCAATCTTCGTATTTTGGCCATTTCTAGTAAAATTAACTCAAATTTACCGTTGTATCGGAAGTTTACCTTCCTAACGTTTGCTTCTTTTCACTCTTCTTTTACTACTATTAAAAACTGCACCCTTGCTGCCATTCTTGTTGGCCTCAGCGCGGAGAAAACTGGGTGCGCCACTTGTTTCGATGTGCAATGTATTGTATATAAAAGTGAAGATTATTTTTGGTTGTTTTTCGTGCTAAAACTTTTAAACTATTGGGGGCGATTGCCGCCAAATTTTGCAAGAGATATTTGGCGAGCTGGAATAGATAGCAAAGCGGTACGCGACTACATACAGTAAAATCCAGTTTAATCGAACCCAAGGGTGCGTCATTTTGGAGAACGAAATTTTTCATGAGTACTTTCAGGAGGCCGGTGCGGAAAATAAGGTGGTTCGTGACTCCAAAATGATATCACATACAGTAAATACCTGATTAACAGAACTGAAGAGAAGATTTTACAAAAAAAAAAAAAAGAAATCGAACCAAGAGTGTGGCGCTGCGTCATTTCGGATAACGGAATTTGGCACGAGTATGCTTGGAGAGACGAGGATGAAAGTAAGATGGTTAGCGATTGCGTAATATTTTTATATACAGTAAAATCCAATTTAAGTCGGGCGCGCACTGTCGAACCCAATCACGAACATGATACAAGTAGACAATGTTCTTCAGATTTGTGTGAAGTGAAGTGTGTGTGTCTTGACCCAGTCCGAGGACACATGTACCACGTTCGAATTCGTTTTCTTGTTTTATACGGAGTTTTCTTATTTTATACGGAAATTTATCCATTTGTCCCGGAAATTTACTTATTTGATCTGGAAATTTATCTGTTTCATTCGAAAATTTATCTATTTCATCCGGTAATTTAATAATTTGCTTCGGAAAATTACTCCTTCAAAACAGAAATTTATTTATTTGTTGCGGAAATGTAATTGCTAGATGCCGAAATTTATTTATTTGTTCCGAACTTTTATATATTATCTCGAAAATATTTTAAATTTATGCGCTTGTCCTGAAAATGATGTACATTATGTATAAAAAAAAATATTAAATTTATTTCTTTGTACTTTTAAAGTCATAGTTTTCATGCTATTAATCCAATCAGAATCAGGTTGGCAGCTCGAATTTCCTGACTTCGGAGACGCCGGCCGGTTGCACTGTAACCATGGGGCGGAATATGTAACGTTGACAGACTTTAAAAATCAAATTAAAAACGAAACATATGTTGCGTGTTGACATATATTGAAAAATTATACATTACGCCTTTTTATGGCTTGTTTGCATTTTTTTTCCATTGATTTTAAATCAATTTTATTTTTTTTTCTTGAAGATTTCTTTATAAATTCGATATACTTTGACGACCAACAAAAAACAAGTTAAAAACGCTGTATCGAAAATTCTATTATGCATCAAACAATGAATATTTAGAAGAAAATGTATAATCTATGCAGAATAGAAGCCTTCTTCAGAGCTTATGATAATTCAAGGTCTTTACGCATTATCGGATCTGGTTATGTGGTCAACTGGAGAGACCAGTGGAACTAGGCCACGTTTTCAAGATTTTATGCATCGGCCAGATGTGATTAAAAATCTGAAACAGGTGAAACTTGTATATAAATGTTCAGCTCTAGGTGCGAAGCGCTAAATATTTGGGCGCCCACAAATGTGAAGAGCCAATTCCGTCAATAAAATTTAAATTCAGTTATCCTGTAAAAATAACCGAATCATAGAGCAACACAAGTCTTAGCTTTTTCAATATGGCACGTAATGGAGTGCAAAGCGGCATCCACAGATTTACCCTTCCAGTATGCATGTTGAGACTTAAACAGTAGGCGCAAGTGAAAATCAATTAATCTTTCAAACATTTTAAGTAGTGTGGACGATACGGTTATAGGTCTGAGGTCCTTCGGACTTGCGTGAGAGCTGCTGCCCGCCTTTGGTATGAAGACTACCTTGACATCTGTCCACATTCTCGGGACGCAAACCAAATCTGAACAAGCCCTTACGATAGACGCAATGCAGGGGTAGACAATAACTGCCGAATGAGGTATATCAGCCGGGATGATGCCATCAGGTCCGGCTTGAAGCCGGAGATGGCTCAAAGAGTCTTCTCCTTCGAAAGAATGGCTGCAGAGTCGCAAGGGGCTGAGTCACTATCATGAATGATACCCAGCTCAGTCTCCGTAGCGTTGTCTGGGAAATGGGTGTCCAACAGGATGTGTAGAGTTTTAATACTGGATGTAGTCTAGGAACCATCAGGTTTCATCAGATAGGTAAAAATTGAAGGGTTCGTAGCTGGAATTTTGCAAAGAGGCCTCGATCGACTCCTCAATACGTTCGCAGAGTAGCCTTCAGAAGTCCCGCTTCGCCCTCCTCAGTTCCTTTTTATATTTGCTGGGATATCCCTTGTAGGCCATCCAATCTGAGTCAATTCTTGACGACTTTGCCCGAAGGCTTTTCTGCAAATTACTCTTAGTTCGTTGATTCCTGCGCTCCACCATTCCGGTTTCTTTTTACCATTCGATCTGCGGATCGGGCATGAGCAATTTGTGGCCTGGAAGGGTCGGAAGCACCTCCAAGAGAGTTTCACGATGCTTGACCCAGTTTGTTTTATGCATGTTCCTAATCAATGGGCTATTCGTCGGATTCTCATTGATCTTAAATTGAAGGTAGCGGTGATCGGAAGAAATCCTCAAACCCCGTACCAAGTGTTGAATATCCTCCTAAACGAGGGATATTTCTAGAACTTCCTGTCTATTCTTAGTGACAAAAGTAGGCTCACAGCCGACATTGCAGAGAAGTAAGTTTGTGCAGTTTCGAATTCGATACTAGTCTTGACCATTTTGAACATTTTTTGTATGGTCACCTAGCCGCGCGAGTGGGGAGAACGGGGTAGAGAGTTCTGGGGGTGCCACCTCAGCTTGAATCGATCCAGTCGTTGGTCACGGTCGGTCTCTAGGTCCCTAATCTCGGTCATGTTGGACACTTTTTTCACAATCATTCAGCCGCAGGGGTGGGAAAGAAGGAGGCGTAGGGGAGGTGGGTTTTCAGGAGTGTCACCATACATCTTAGCGACCTGAAAGCTATTAATTCGACACAAATTTTCGTCATTTTGGACATTTCTTTCATGGTCACATACGGTCACCTAGCCGTGGAAGTGGGGTGAAGGCGGAGATGTAGGGAGTTTTGGGAGTATCACCACTCATTTCAGCGACCCCGAAAACCAATGTCTTGATACTAACCTCGGTCATTTTTGAAGAGTTTTTTCTATTTTTTTTACGCTCACTCACTCCCACGTGGGGGTCGGGATTATTGGATGCGGCCAAATCTAAAAATTCGAAATACAAGGGCCTATTCTGGATAAAAACGAATATGTTTACAGAATTTTCATAGAAAGCAGTCGAGCCATTTTGTAGCAAAAACTAACAAACATAGACTCCAGTTTTATCTACATACATGTATAGAATATGTAGATAGATAGATACTTAGATATTCAACCCACCACTATCTCCGGAGACGCCTCTGTCTATTTTTTAAATGCCAAAACATTTTGAGCTGGAAAAACAAGGAATATTCGATGGGTCAAATCGTTTCAAATATCTTTTAATAAATTAAAACAATATGGTGACGATAATCACATCCAACTAACATGCTCACCCACCGAGAAGATATCCTTGGCATAGCACCCAATTTGGATCAGGTCACTGACCCGAGTCGTTATTGCGTCTCTCTTTCAACCTGCCTCGAAGATTGAAAACCTTGTGTATCTATTTTCACCCAAAAGCTCCTGTGACTTAAGTTATACACTTCCTCCAAAGCCCAAACACCATCCTTCGACTTTCAGTATCCCGCCCGCAAACTAGAACCCCCAATCTTTTATGCTATCTCTGTATCCAATCGATCGTTTCAAATCTCCCAAGTTCATTCACGCTAGTCGGCGACGCGACATGGGCCATAGCGCGATCATAAATTTGAACATTGGACCTTTTCCTACAACTTGAGCATAAATTAAGCAGCAGTCCCTACTTAAACGCTTTTTCGTGAAAGCCAGATATAGAAACGACAGAATACCAGAAAAAGATCGCCTTTCTAAAAGCAGATATTGGCATGGAGGCACTGGTCATGCCATTGCTGATGTCGGACATAATATCCATCGCACGTCTACCTACGTGTATACGAGTACGTCGTGGCCAGGTTGTGTTTATTTATATGCCAAATTATAATAAGAACCTCAAAACGTCCGTCCGTTGTCGTTGTGAAGAACCCGAAATAAAAGATCCATTCCCTAAATGATTGGAATGCTAGCGGCACATATTATTGTTCGATGAAAGACATTTTATTATATGTAGATATATTGCGGCAATGGTGGCGAACCCCACGATCGATAAAACCTCTTCACTGGGCTGGCGCGCTCCGCTATAGGTACTAACTACAGCTTGGCTCGATGCCATCCATGGTCTTCGTGCCCCTCCGCCAGGCTCAGTCCAAGAAGAAGTAGCTTCACCATCTTTATAGCTTCCCATACACACACATACAAACACAGCGCATACAAACCTACACCATCAAGCCAAAGCCAACACATCAGATAGTTTCAACGTTCTAGTGACCTGAATTCAGGTCAATGACGCGACTTAGCCAAGCCGAAGAGAAGTCGAAGGCCATGGATAAACTTTCTTCCAGCATATAGCCTGGCATGGCACAAACAACCAGCAAAATTTCTTCTTGCTCCTCCGTGGTTAGTATGCAATGTTGACACGTAGTCCCCGAGCTCTTGTTGTACTTATAGTTAGATCGTGCTTCAGTTGCTCTTGCTCCAAGAAGTTCCAAGTCTTGAAGAAAACTTGGCTTGCTTCCATATACCCATTACCGTCTAGTTGAAGCCAGTAACAACAGAATCAATGTAAGAAAGTATCGAGCCCAGAAAGATACTAGCATCTTTAGACTATGGCACTGTTGTACGACTGTATAGGCATTGGAAGTTGGATGAACAATTTTATTCACTGCCTGATATGTAAGCTGGTCCCAACGAACCGTAGAAAAATAGAAAGACGCTGTCGTAAATAGTCCTAGTAAGCCTCAAAGATCCACGGGCATAAAAATGCGATTCAAATCTTCGGGTAAAAGGATCGATATTTAGTACTTACTAATACGTCTGCATAACTTTATAAAATTCATCTATCATTCAATTGTGTTGCATATCTATTAATTAAAATTCAGTAAGCAAAAAAAAAATAAAGATTGTTTCATTTATTCAAAACATTGTCCCGGATTTTCGAGCGAGCTTGGCCTACTAACTATAAAAAAAGACAATACTGGTTCTTATTCTGACCATGTGCTTAGTTCCTGGAAGAGACATTCACTATTGTGGGCGCGTAAAATTTCCAAGGATTTTTTCTTATGCTTACTTCTTATTCGAATAAGAATGCGGTCACAGAGTTGAGCTGACACGATGACGTTACTATTTTATGATTTCGTGTTAATCATATAATTTTCTTGTTTCTAGTAAGCTAAGACATACTATTGCGTGTATTAAGGGCAAAAATCAGCTTCGTAACAGGCATCGTGGCTCGAGGTTATAAGCACCATTTACATCAGAGAAAAGGCTTTTGTCCAGGAGGGAGTATACTCCATCCATACCGCTAATGTAAGTCGAAAGTGAAAACTTAAAGGTAGTGAAAAACGACTAAGGCTGCGTTTATGCCCGAACGAATCGTGTCGCGCGACGCGACTGCGATTCGCTATTAGCCATCAATTGTACAGAAACATGTGAAACTGTTCAAGGCGGAGCGAATCCGTGTCTAGCGACTGAAAGCGACTAAGAGCGATTCAGAGCAACTTAAGTCAGTTCTTTGAATTTATAAGAATAATTCTCCCCCTGGAGGGAGCCCAAAAATGCTTGTTCGCCGGTATCGACCGCTTGGTGCGAAGCGCGTCTCATCAGATGCCCTCGCTTCATGCATCACACCAGTGGGAGAGGCGTCACCGGGAAACACTTCTTTGAATTTTTCGAGCGACTTCGCTACAAAAATACGAAGATAATAATAGGAGCACCGGGCAAAAGCATAATTACAGCAACTTAATTGACGATTGCTGTAGCAGCAAAAACACCATAAATGTGAAACAATAGCCGGCCATACATACACGTGGCACCTGGACCGTTGTACACCTACATACTCGTATATACATAAGTACGTTTCATTGCACGCTCCTGCTGGTTTAATGGGTAGGATGGTCAGGAGATTCCCCAATGATAACGCACTTGTCTTGGCCTGTGTGTGCTGGGGCAAACACGACTGGCACTTGAACCTAACCTAGCCTTTGCCTTTGAAGAAGTTGTATCTAAAGAATATCTTAA
Source organism: Chloromyia formosa (assembly GCA_964017055.1). NCBI lineage: Eukaryota > Metazoa > Arthropoda > Insecta > Diptera > Stratiomyidae > Chloromyia > Chloromyia formosa. The sequence goes on along the minus strand of OZ024813.1, from coordinate 27,314,026 downwards.
TTAATTATCTTCAAAAATAGGTCAAAAATCATACATTAGACTATCTCCGAAGCTGCAAATTAAGAACGAACCTTCACAATGACATTTTTCATCATATATCACAAAGGTGTTAATATGCGGGGTCAATAAAACGAGAATAATATCTTAAGATTCACAAGAATCTTCAAATTGACACGAAAGTCAGTGGTTGAGTCGAAATGAATACAAAATACAAAAATTAAAAAAAAAATAACAATTTTGTTACTAATATAAACATGTCCCACTTTCGCTCCCACAAGACATCGAAAAAGAAAGAACGTAAAATGTCTACAACGACGGTCGGTGACGAACTGAATTTATGACAAATGGTGAAAGTACTGAAATATTGTTAACATCAATTAGAATGAGCTGAAAAATTGTTGGGTAAAAGTGTAAACCACCATCGTGTCGTGGTGAAAGGAGTTCCGAAACCCAGATAGAGAGAAAAAAAAGGAAAATTCTAGAAAGTATCTAATTAAATTTGGAAAAAGTGTCTTGTTTACTTTAGTTTGGTGTATCCAAATGTTGATTCGATAGTTTAGCGAAGAATGTGTATCTTTCTTCTTTAAATAAATCGATTTTTAATCGATCGACAGTTTGGTTGATTGCCAACTAGTATGTATAGGGTAGTTCGGTCAATAGTTTGCGATTCTTAATATGACTCCTTATCCTTTAGACCAACAACTAAATAGTTGAATTTAAATTTCACTTCCGACACAGTGGCCGCTCCTAGAAAAACATACCTTAAGGAATTGAAAGTAATTGGACTATCGTGCCCCAAATGATAATATTATATAGGTACTTATGTACATCATTTTCTAAAATTTGGTCACCGAATGTGGAAACTCGCCATTGACAAGTGACTTGAGGGTTTCCTTTATTAGACTAATTTCTCTCTCTGGATCCTGTCAACCCCTTGTGGGGCATAGGGCATTAACCACGCGGAGTTTTCACCTCGACCTGTTCGCCGCCATCGCCTTCAACTGTCTCCACGATATGCCTAATGACTTACTCTCGACCTCAACTGATCTTCTCCAGGTGTTTCTAGGTCGTCCAACGCGGCGACTTGTATCGGTTCCTTGTGGGTTCCGATCGAGTGTCTGTTTAGCAATGTTTTCCGGCCCCTTTCGAAATGTGTGACCTATCCATTGCCACTTTCGCCTTTTTATAGAGGACAGGATAGACCCTGTCCTGGCCAGTAATGAACAGGAGGTCCTCGTTAGAAATGACCTCCGGCCAGCGTATGTGTAGGATGCGCCGTAGACACTAGTTCACGAAAGTTTGCAATCTAGTTGTTATCGCCCTGGTCACCTTCCAAGTTGAACAGCCATAAAGAAGCACAGTTTTACATTGGATGATCCTGAGTTTGATACTTCTGGAGATGTCGTTGTTTTGCCATAGAACAATTCAGCTACTTGTCGACTTCTGCAGACGGACCAATCAATGGCCTGAAGTTCTCTAGTTAGAGTTACTTTTATTACATTCAGAGAGCTCCAAAACGGACGAGACCGAGTTATTTCCGATACTTCGCCGTTTTCTGTAAGAATTTAAAGGCAACTTGAGCGAATTGCGAATTTTAGTGGGTCGTTTTCCGTTGCATATTTCCATAAAAATTTCGCTCATAAATCGTTTTTCGCGAAACGTTTCCTTCGGCGTTTTTGACAGTCAAAAGTCCGAAGCCATTAGTTTCGTCAATCGCTGGCTGTGACGTTTCTGTTTCGTTTTTATTTCAGTAACCAAGCGTTCTTTTCGAAATGACGAGCTGCAAAAAAAAGTTACCGTTATTGCACAAAAACTCAGTGCAACAACCATAACTTTTTTTCCGTTGCGTTGAAGATTATGTTGGAGAACCTTTTTCCACTCATTTTCCTTCGGCAACTATTTTTTTTCCAGTGGCGTAGCAAGGGTAAGGCGACCGAGGCATTTGGCTCGGGCGCATTCACAAAAGGGGCGCCATAACTTAAACAAATTCAATCGAAGATAATTCTTTTTTTCCACTAATTGATAGGCCGTTGTCACAGTAGAGCGCAAAGTCGCTTTCACCCCAGTTCGCTCTCACAGTCGCAGCAGTGTCTATGACTAATTTACAAGCTGCCAGAAGTATTATTATTTAAGTTACGAAAATGTTCTGTGACTTCGCTGGTACCCGCACGAGCCAGCTCATCCGCTTTACAGTTACCGATTAAGTCACTGCGGCCTGGAATTCAACAAAAAATAATGTTTAAAAGAAATTCCCATCTCTAGGATTGAGGTACGACTGTCTTCTGTCTTCCCGTTAGCCGCACTAGGTTAGGTTAAGGGGCTGCCATGATTATGGGTCCATTGTGACACCAGTCGCAGTAGAATCAAGCGATTAAATTACCAATTGATTGTCGGTATGAATTACAATGTCCTAGTCGCCGACATTGCGCCCTAAGCACAACAGATCTTCATAGGTAGACGTGACTTCCGCTTGGAAAACACTATGTAATCTGGGAAACGGAAAGACAAGCTAATACACATCGTCTCCGAGTATGCACCAGCCTTAAACTTCATCAGTTATCAGTAAAAGTGTGTATAGTCTCAGATGCCAGAAAAGCGCTATCTGCCCACTCCTCCCGAAAAGGCTGCTATAATACGTAGTTTCTAGGCTATTTAGCTAAGGCGAGTAGCCACATTTGCATTTAACTGTTCTGCAAAAATGCCCAAAGGAATCAGATTTATTATACAATAGTTACAATGTCCGTAGGGGATGAAGTTCTAAGAGCTTCTGTGATGACGACACTTGCAAGCCAAATTTCTCCAATAAGTTTCTATAAGACACAAGGATAAGTGTCGCCCACCAGACAACGATCCCATGCACAAGTGTGGGACGCGACACTGACACACAGAGCCACAAAAACCACCTTCTGTTGTAGGCCGCACGAATACAATGTAACAGTTGCCTTTGTACCTCGCTCCTGAATGTTTAGCGGTGAGGTTAAGCCTTGTACCCGCCATCAACGGTGGTTCAAAGGAAAGTACCCTGTATATCCTGGTGAAAAGAATTCCGTTCCAGTCGGATTCACCCTAACTAACCCCAACTCCACTGGCCTATTTCTCTAGAACATAAAGGGCCTTCTGCATTAAATCAGTAAGAACACAGAGGGACTTATCCGAGATGGCAACTGCACTGTCATCCACGTGTAGAGTGGACTTCCAGTACCATAAGCAGCCCATTGACCGCCAAATTCTAATGAAAGGGAGAGAGGAAACTACTTTGGGGAGTTGCTTTGCACACGTGCCTACATGCAGACGTTTGCGCAGATTTGTGCAGATCACCCTCGATATCATCAGCATGTTCATAAGGATGCAGATTGAGTCATGTACACCCAGGTTTTAGAGGGCATCGGTAATAGCCGCAGGTCTTATGTTGGCAAAAAAGGCCTTCGATACCTTACTCAATTGCCCTAACCCCTTGTGGGGCATAGCGCGTCAACTGTTCCATGTGGCGTTGACGTTTCGTTGGCATAAATTGGTTTCAGAGAATGCAGTTGCCAGCATGCACCTCCTCCACATCCATGGCCAAGAACGTCGTCGTGGACGGGATTCGAACCCGAAACGCCGGTAGTCAAACATGAGACTGTTGCCTCAACACACTGCGCTACCGGTCACCCCAATACCTTGAAAGGCAATCAAAGTATACTTGTTGTATCCAAGAGATTTTTCGATGTTATCTCCCAGAGAGTGTAGTGCCGTATCATTGATCTTCTCTTCTGGTAGGCATATCGGCAGGTAGCCAACATATAGGAATGGACTTATTTTCCAATGGCTTTTAATATGGGCTTACCGTTTTAGATAATCAGCGACTCATTCACTCAACGCGGGCTCGAAATATAGGAAATCCAGAAGGAGAAGTTACATTGTTTTTCTTTGTATGTGAAAAAAAATATGTTCACGAAAGACAGGGGGAGGGGAGAAACTTTCTACGTCACTGTTTTCTTTTCTTTTTTTTTTCTTTTTAAAATCCAGCCAAAAACCGCTTCGTTTTTTTTTCGATTATGTCGTTTTAAATTGCATTTCCTACGGTAGCCATTGGTTGAACTTCGGCGTTTTTCAGAAAATTTCATCGTTTCCGTAGCATTTTTCGATAACGGTGAAATTCTACAATCAAATGATTTTCGACTGAATGGATTTTTCCGACGACGCTTTTTTTCCGATAAGTTTCTTTTGATTTTAATGGAAAACGGCTTAATTTTTATTACAAATATTGCTGCTTTTCGACAAACGATTACTCCCGCACTCGACAACTATTTTCTTTGAAATCGTTTCTTGAACTGATTCGTTTTCCTTTTCATTTTTAACAACAACCGTTTGTCATTAACCGTTTTTTGGAAGTGTTTTTTATTCGCTATTCGCCGTAACCGTTGCTAACCGTTGCGCCATCCGAACGCAACGGTTAGCACGTTCGCCTTCTACGCACTGGGCCCCGGTTCGATTCCTATTGAATGCAGTAGTTTTCGATAAAAAAGGGAATTTACGTGTGGGACTATGATCCCACTCAGCTGTTAAATTAGGACCCATTTATGGGGTAAATAACTCGGTTGATCACACACCTCTGTACAAGACATACCGTCACGATCTAGAAAATGAGATGATGCTAACTCATCTCGAGGCTGTTGCGCAAGCTATTTATTTTATTTTTTTTCGCAGTTTACGGTTTTTTTTTTTGTGTTTTTTATCCGTTTCCTGCGGCAACCGTTTTTGGGCAAAGGTTTTATCCGGTAACCATTCTCGACAAACTTTTTCAGCAACCGTTTTTTCATCGACAACCATTTTGTTAAGAGTGTTGTTCTCCGTTGCGTTTTTCCAACGACCGTTTTAGAACATTTTTCTAGCACAGTATGTACTGATATATTTTCAGCGAAAAATTGTTTTTTTTTTCTTGCACAATTTTCGGGGTATGTTATACGAAGTATCTGTTTTTTTTTTCATTGGAAGAATATTATAACTTTTTTCTCCATTGAAACTGCTACTATGTAGTAGGCCTGTTCGGTACTGAGATTTCAGTACCGGTACTTGATATTTTCAAGTACCGGTACCACAAGCGGTATCCCGGTACTCACAGGTATTCGTTCAGTACCGGTACTAGTACCGGTTTTTTTCAGTACCGAGTCTTTTCAACCATGAGCCGGTTTTTTTCAGTACCGGTACTGAGTACCTATTCTTTTCAGTATCGAGTCTTTTCAGTACCGGGATCCCGGGATCCCGGTACTCAGTACCGAGTCTTTTCAGTACCTGTTCTTTTCAGTACCGAGTCTTTTCAGTACCGAGTCTTTTCAGTACCGAGTCTTTTCACTACTTGTTCTTTTCAGTACCGAGTCTTTTCAGTACCGAGTCTTTTCAGTACCTGTTCTTTTCAGTACCGGGATCCCGGGATTCGAGTACCTGTTCTTTTCAGTACCGAGTCTTTTCAATACCTGTTCTTTTCAGTACCGGGATCCCGGAATTCGAGTACCTGTTCTTTTCCATAAAAAAGACTCGTTCATTGCTGGACCAATTCTTCAGGTTTTTGGAAATTGTTATTGGAAATGTTCATAGAGTCGTGTCGTGCATTGAAAGATTTTTCAGATACACATCGTAGTATAGTATGTTAGTTAGTACGCACATAGATATACGAGTATGTACATTGTTCATACATAATTGATTTTGAGTTTTGTTAGGATTGAGACTGAGATGAGAGTATTTATTGTATTGGGAATAGGATATGTAATTGGGTATGATATAAATATGAAATACATATGAACGAATATGTATATGTACGTATGTATTGTACATAATATAATAATATAATGCGTTGCATTGGTCAATAGCCGGCCATACACACACGCTCTATCATCTGCAAACGTACGCCAATTCGATCGCCCCATTTTTTTCTGAATGATTCGCCGCGTTCGCAATCCCCTGCAAAATCGCGTCACCTGGGTTGCCCAATTTTTTTGCGAATGATTCGCGGCGTTTACAATCCCCTCGAAAATCGCGGCACCTGGGTCGCTGAATGATTCGCCGCGTTTGAACGAGTAGTGAAATTTAAGTAATTTTGTGCGACCAGACGGTTCGTGGCGTTTTCGGTTTGCAGATGATAGAGCAACAACAATTTGTATGGAGACGATGTCTAGTTGGGTGCGTTGTGATTTTGCAGATGATTCGCCGCGACCGAATTTTTATGGGTTATCTATAGTGGCGGTAGTAGTAGCTTGCATAATAAAATATGAGAAGGATGGGTCCGCGCAGATATTTTGGTCCTGCTGCAGGTGTGCGTCAGGATAAAAGGATTTGTTTATCGATGAGGAGAGATATATAGGCAAGATGGGTGTTGTATGACTAGGGGTGCTGAGACGAATACGTTATACTGCCGCTGAAGGCATTTTGAGTCCTTTGGTAACGAAAAAAGACATGCTTTGCAAGGAAAGCCCGATCAGACGAGTATTTCCCTATGAAAATAGGGTGGCCATTCAGGGGTGGGCAAAAAAAAAGTGCTGGATGCAGATATGCTACCACGAAACGGCTGCAGGTACATGTACAAAGAGTGAAACGGGCAACCTAGGGCTACATGCGGGGGCTCGCAACGCCCTATTTCCCCATGAAAACAGGGTGGTCACTCAGAAGTGGGCAACTCACACAAGCGACTGCTAATTCACAACCCGCAGTATCGCACAAGTGTGCATGGATAATTTCGGTTTGGAACGAGCTGGGCTAGCTCCCCTCCTAGGGCGTTGCGAACCTCCGCATGTAGCCCTAGGTTGCCCGTTTCACTCTTTGTACATGTACCTGCAGCCGTTTCGTGCTAGCATATCTGCATCCAGCACTTTTTTTTTGCCCACCCCTGAATGGCCACCCTGTTTTCATGGGGAAATACTCGTCTGATCGGGCTTTCCTTGCAAAGCATGTCTTTTTTCGTTACCAAAGGACTCAAAATGCCTTCAGCGGCAGTCTAACGTATTCGTCTCAGCACCCCTAGTCATACAACACCCATCTTGCCTATATATCTCTCCTCATCGATAAACAAATCCTTTTATCCTGACGCACACCTGCAGCAGGATCAAAATATCTGCGTGGACCCATCCTTCTCATATTTTATTATGCAAGCTACTACTACCGCCACTATAGGTAACCCATAAAAATTCGGTCGCGGCGAATCATCTACAAAATCACAACGCACCCAACTAGACATCGTCTCCATACAAATTGTTGTTGCTTTATCATCTGCAAACCGAAAACGCCACGAACCGTCTGGTCGCACAAAATTACTTAAATTTCACTACTCGTTCAAACGCGGCGAATCATTCGGCGACCCAGGTGCCGCGATTTTCGAGGGGATTGTAAATGCCGCGAATCATTCGCAAAAAAATTGGGCGATCCAGGTGACGCGATTTTCCAGGTGATTGTAAACGCCGCGAATAATTCGCAAAAAATTGGGCGACCCAGGTGACGCGATTTTGCAGGGGATTGCGAACGCGGCGAATCATTCAGAAAAAAATGGGGCGATCGAATTGGCGTACGTTTGCAGATGATAGAGCGTGTGTGTATGGCCGGCTATTGACCAATGCAACGCATTATATTATTATATTATGTACATACGTACATATACATATTCGTTCATATGTATTTCATATTTATATCATACCCAATTACATATCCTATTCCCAATACAAGAAATACTCTCATCTCAGTCTCAATCCTAACAAAACTCAAAATCAATTATGTATGAACAATGTACATACTCGTATATCTATGTGCGTACTAACTAACATACTATACTACGATGTATATCTGAAAAATCTTTCAATGCACGACACGACTCTATGAACATTTCCAATAATAATTTCCAAAAACCTGAAGAATTGGTCCAGCAATGAACGAGTCTTTTTTATGGAAAAGAACAGGTACTCGAATCCCGGGATCCCGGTACTGAAAAGACTCGGTACTGAAAAGACTCGGTACTGAAAAGAACAAGTACTGAGTACCGGGATCCCGGTACTGAAAAGACTCGGTACTGAAAAGACTCGGTACTGAAAAGACTCGGTACTCAAAAGACTCGGTACTCAAAAGACTCGGTACTACTGAAAAGACTCGGTACTGAAAAGACTCGTTGCTGAAAAGACTCGGTACTGAAAAGACTCGGTACTGAAAAGACTCGGTACTGAAAAGACTCGGTACTGAAAAGACTCGGTACTGAGTACCGGGATCCCGGGATCCCGAATAAAACCGGCTCATGGTTGAAAAGACTCGGTACTGAAATCCCGGGATCCCGGTACTAAAAAAAACCGGGATACCGGTACTCTTAGTTTTTGGTACCGGTACTGAAAAAAAACCGGTACCAAACCGGGATCCCGGTATTAGGAACAGGCCTACTATGTAGTACTTGTGAAATTCTTACAATTCTAACAGCATCTCATTCAAGAAATTCTTCAATGAAACTCCCTTCTCGCCGCTATACATGCAGCGTGTTGCCCTCGTTTAGATGCTGAGTTCAAAAGCCTACCCCAAATTAAGTATATTACAATTTGCCGAATGTGTATACGAGTAAAACGGCAGAAGCTCGAAACGCGATTCCGTAAGACGTGGCTGAAAATGTGAAATCGAACCATGACTGTCCATGTGATTGGGATTTTTAATGTACCAAAGTGCATGGCCAATTGCCCACCCCGTTCAGGTACACCGTATGCAACTCATGCACATAATTTTTGTGCAACGTGCGTAGCGGACCACGCACTCAATTCGTACTCCCTCGTCTCACCTGACCGCACCCCTTCTGCTTCCACGGCATACGTATCGAAGAAAACAATCTGTCTTACATTTTAATATACGCGATGTGTACCCTACACAGCAGATATCGGATCAGATATAGATAATACTAATGCCGAGAATGCGCTCGTTAATATCCATCGAAGAACATAAGCGGATAGTCACCCTACATAACCAGTTTAGCTTCCGTGTCCCACTTATTTGCAGCAGATGAACTAGTGAGCCAAGACGTTCGGGGCGAATGGGGTAATCCCGGTGCGGGGTAAAAAGGGCGGTTACCACGAAATCCATGTAGCCCCGTGCCCATCGCCCATTTTGTAAGACAACACAACTGCGACCACGTCGGCGACAATCTTTTCGAGGCTTCGCGGGACATCAGCAGCCCCACAAAACCAACACTGTATGCAGAGATTGGATAGCTGCAGCTCGCCACTCCACACTATATGCAGAATGTATATGCAGACCTGTGGTATCCGCAGTGCATACGAGCTTATATGGCGAGAGCTCTGGCTGACTGGCTGGCTAACTGGCACCCAGGTACCCAACACTCGGAGCCACCTCAAACCTAGAAGTGGAAATTTCTTCGATTTCCGCGATGCATCTGTCTAGTTCCCATGGTGTTCTGGCCACAGATAGTGTGCCGTGCTTAGCAAAGATAGAGATACTCGCTTCGGCGCGACAGGTAAACCCAAATCTAAGAGATTCTAAGCGAACCGTAGCGAAAGCCGGTCTTCGCAGTTAAAGAGAACAGCTCGCTCCGACTCGGATCGATTGCCAGCTTCTTCTTCTGCGTCTTCTTCTTCAACGTCGCACTGGCTGACTTGGCTGTAGTGGCTGACTTGGCCGTTCTGCCTCCAACGAGATGGATGATCAATACCTTCCGCAAGCACGGGTAATACATCACGAGGTGAGTGTACTCGCGGATGTTAGTGGGTCACTGTTTGCTCGGTCATCAACCTTTTGGCCGTTTGTAAATACCCACGAACGATTAAAGCTATTTGGAGGCATCATACCCAGTGTGTGATCCCCGGGCGAAAGGCAGGTATGCATATGGGGGGACTTGGTACGTATATACATGCGTGTATGTGAAAGATACGACCGCGCATATATATTAATGCTTCGCATAGCAGAGCAACTCCACAGATCCATCCGCAGCTTCTGCTGCCCATTTAGCTTCATACGTATATTGGCATACTGATTTGAATGTACATACATACATAGATATATAGATGCGTGTGTAGTCCAAACGAAACGGCGATGATGATGGTTACTATCGTTCGCCAAAGCTTCTGAGACCCGTGCTAAGCTCTTAAGCCAATCTGAATCTATGTATCTTGTATGCTGCTTGCTGTTGACCGAGCGGGCACAAAAATGAACGACGAAGACGCGATAAGATGGAACAATTTGTATACATTCCGCTAAAAATAGTTTGGTTTTGACTTCTTCATGTCATCACCAAGACCTCTTGTTGTCCGCCGATTTGATCCAGTTCAGGTAGATTGCAAGAGCTCACCAGCTTCTTGAGGTTCTCGATAGGCATCTCGGCGAGTTTTAGGCACTCGCCTAAATTCATCTACAGCTGATTGGGTCTTAAGAATCGAAGAACCCAATAGGAAGATGCATTTTTTGCGGAAGATCCGATTAATTCCAACTCTTTGGACATTGTCTAGACATGACGATCGAAAAGCAACACTAGAAATTTGACTGTTTTTCCTGGAATTGGTGTAGCAGTGTATCTTTTCTTGTGTATGCAGGAGTATATATTAGATGCGATTGCAGGGGGTCTATATGCTTAAGTATTTGATTTCACGATACGCTTTCTCAGCATAGGGATGAGTCGTCTAATTTATAGTGAGCTCAACTGGAATGAGCATAGAACCCTTTTTAGTGGATGAACAATGCAATTGACATCCGTTCGGAGGATCTAATCAAACATACGTTAAGCAATCACTAGCGCATTAACCGTAAATCCTATTAGAGAACCCTTGTCTCAAACAAATCCCGTTAGATGTGATTTTCTAATACGGATTTGGGCATAACTGGAAGGTATTGAGTTTAGGGACCTAATAGGGTAAACACTTGACAGCGAAAGAGAATTAAATCTCAAGTTACAGAATAAGGAAAAGGTTTTCTTTTTTGGCAACGTGAATGGATCGGAGGCATCTATAGTTACAGCCTTGAACTTTCTGTGCAACATTGCAAGGACTAGTTTATGAGCATGAGGGCAATGAAGGTTAAACAGTGGAAGCCTGAAACTTCGGATTCAACGTTACTACAATAAAAACCCAATCGTCTGAAATCTCCGCAGAATAAAATTGAAGTTTTACCCGGAATTTCTTGATTATTGTGAGCAACATCCAAGTGATGACCTTTGGGGTGTCCAATTGGCAGTTCATCGTGCATTTGATATCATTCAGGCAGGAACTGCAGAAGTTGTACTGTTTGAAAAAAGGGACAATCTATCAAGCTCCAGAACCTAATGCAGTATGGATTCGAAAATCACCGTCTAATCAGAATAGAGGCATACGGTGTAAACGTCCGTATTATGCCTCAAATGCAGCAAGCATAAGTCGCAGATTAGCTCGTTGAGGGGCCTTTTCTTCGCCACATGGCACTACTACTTTGCCTTAACCCCTAGCGGGGCATAGCGCGTCAACTACTCCTGCGCGCCATCGTACTCTGTTCTGGGCAATGGGGCGCAACTCCCCAAAAGACTTACCCAGTACCTGACACTCCTTTGCCACAGATCGACGCCATGTAATTCGAGGACCTCCTCTTGGTCGGCCTTGGTTGGAAATGGGGTTCCATTTCATGGCATGCAAAGCAATGCAGTTATCACTCTTCCGCAATGTGTGACTTATCCACTGCCATTTTCGCCTGCGTATCAATTCGTCTGCCTGAGCTTCACGGTTATTATGGCAACCTTAAGCTTCGTCCCCACGAACTTCTTCGGAAGCCCAAAAACCCGTCGTCCACTGCAATTCAGCTATAGATACCCTAAAATAGTTTTACCATAGGGACCTAATGGATAGGTATTTTATGCGGTTGTAAAAGACTGAGGTTTTTGAGACCACGAACCTACTCGTACAGCGTCTGGGTCGCCCAAATTGCATATTTTATTCATTGATAAAAATAGAAATGTCAGGGGCCAAAAAATGGGCACTATGGAACACAAGAATATAGGCAGAACGTTGAAGAAAAGAAGCTGTTAGGTTAGATTAGAATGGCTGCCTTCACCACAAAAGACCACCACTTTGTCCGTTGTAATACCCTAAGTGCAGCAACCCGATCCTAACTCAGTTTTCAAACCAGCCAGAGCTGACAATGACGCGATGAAGCCTATCAATCCTAATATTCTTGAAATCATCTCTCTCTCTCTCAATTGCCCTAACCCCTTGTGGGGCATAGCGCGTCAACTGTTCCATGTGGCCCAGTTGACGTTTCGTCGGCATAAACTGGTTTCGGAGAATGCAGTTGCAGCACATCCATGGCTACGAACGTCGTGGTGGACGGGATTCGAACTCGAAACGCCGGTAGTCAAACGTGAGACTGATGTCTCAACATACTGCGCTACCGGTCGCCCCTATCCGCGCCGTCTTTATACTGACAAGCTCGGAGCACTGCGAGCGTTCTATTAGTACTCATGGCAGTTTTTGATTGCGCCAATATTTGAACTTCGACCTTTAGATTGGTATCGTAGAGCGATGACCGAACGACCACGGCCAGCGAGCACTCGTTTCCGCAGCTCCTATAGTAATTATCGTGTGGGAGTCGAAGTCTTCTAGCATACTCCCTATAGGGCTGTGCCCAGTGAAAAGTCCCATCACGATCAGCATCAGAAGCGCGTGGGATCGGCCGGGGTCCAGTTTTGGTCATATTTACCTAGTTGCATGGCATGTAGTCCCATTAGAAAATCTGGTATTAAACCTGTCATATGCCGCTTTAGTCACCAATTTGCAGGCCGCTAGAGCCATCCCAGTACTGCGTAGGTACTCCTTGCTCTCATTGGTCGCAGAATTGCGACAAACCAATACTGTCTTTGACGTGACCACAACGGAACTGGGCGATTAAGTCGGCGGTTGACTATCCGTGTAGATTAGGGAGCTGTTAAGCTTCGTATACGTATGAGTATTCGTGCGCGAACGAACGCTGTGCACGAACGAGCTGTACGCGGACGAATGCTCATAGTATGTGTACGTGATATTTGCCCGCACGAACGCTGTGCGAAGCTTTAAGCTTCGTATACATATGAGCAATATGAGAATCACGTCCAGACCAAATTGCACGCAGAAAGTTGTGCGCGCACGAAGATCCACTAGCGATGGATCGTGTTTGTGCTGAAAAAATGCTGTGCGCGCACGAATGCTCATATCTATACGAGGCTTTAGATTCCTACAACTTTATACCCATTGAGGAAATCAAGACTCACCTTCGCTACATGTATGCTAGTCGTTTTAAATACTTGACATGAAACAATTTTAGGCACTTACCTCCGCGGAATCAATAATAGGAGTAGAATCGAACGATCCCTGCACATTCGACTACGATGACGGTTTAAATATCCCTCTGCAAGAAAAAGACCAGATGGTTGGTATAAGTGGTGGCTGAAGCACAACTTTCCAGAGCCCAATTAGCGCGAATGCGCCGTTTTGTAACCACAAACCTCGGCAAAATCGGTTATAAGATGGTTGGGCTAACAGGGGATGGAAGGATGCCTAGATCCAACCGGAGGAGTTCAGGAAGTGTAGTAGCTCCCCGATCTTCACCCCCGATACATCCCCCAGGTTAACGAGAAAGGCCTCGCCCAATGCTCGATGTCTGGCCCTAGCAAGGGCCGGGCATTCGCAGAGAAAGTAAGTGAGGGTTTCCTTTTCACCCTCATTTCCACAGCTGCGGCGGTGCGGATTATAAGGGATGCCAAGTCTAATTGCATGTTCTCCGATAGGCCAATGTCCTGTAATGACCGCCGTGATCCTGGCGACATCCCTACGGGACTTGGTTAATAGCTCAGATATTTTCCTACTGTCATAGGAGGGCCAAATCTTCCTTGATACGGTGCAGGTGGGCAGATTCCGCCATTTGGAATCCGCAACATGGAGGTAGTAAGAGGAGATCTTGCTCTTAACAGTCTTAAGCGGAATACAAACAGATTCCGTATGAGAACTTTCTAAAACGGCCCCCCTCCTGATAGACCAGATAATTCCTAAAAGTTACAACAAAATTATAATAGATACAAATAGAGAATACCCAAAATCTAACTAATCCAATGTAATATTCATCTATTCTGAAATGAAGATAGTAAATGAAGTGGTTCACAAAAGTTCACGTAAAGTGTAACAAATACGTTCAAAATGTATACGAGAGAAATATTCAAAGTTCATCGACCGTATTTCTTTCTGCTGTCATCAGTTGAATTTTTATGCGCAAAATGTAAATGAAGATAAAGATAGTTTCTAGCAATCTTATGGGAAAATTGACAGAATTTTACGAGTTCATCTATTTTTTACCAAAAGGGTATTGTTTTTTTTTCTCTTTCACTTTTTCTTTGCGAGATATAGAAACGAATCAATGTCATGGATCATTTCCCTTTATATTAAATAAATTAAAAAGAAAATGCGTGTTTGTTATAGTTTGGATAATTAGTAAAAAATAAATGGTCTAATTTTCTGAAGTCTGAATAGTTCGTAAGGAAGATTTGAATAAAGGAAGAGTTCTCTACGGGCACAATGGAATAAATGAGTTTTGAGATTTTGGAACATTCCTGTTTCGCGAATATTATGAGAATTCTCTCTATTGCATTTAGAGAGAATTTTTAAAATGCCTTAATTACGACATTTCCGCTTTAGGTGGTAAGAACCTAGAAGCCACGCGGGAGACTTGTAAGTCCTACACTGGACTTCAATCTGGCTCATCAATGTGCACGCTCCCACTGAAATTAAAGAAGACGCAGTAAAAGACGAGTTCTACACGCGCCTCGAGACTCTCTTCGACTCACTTCCAACAAACGACGTCAAATTGCTGCTGGGAGACTTTAACGCGAAAGTCGGAAATGAAAGTTGGCACCGGGGGACCACTGGAGGCCACAGTCTCCATGAAAAATATAACGACAACTGCCAGCGACTTATCGACTTCGCTTGCAGCAGGAATCTAGTCGTAAGCTCTACGTGTTTCCTGCATCGACGCATTCACAAGCAGACCTGGAAATCTCCAGACGCACATACCGTCAACCAAATTGATCACTTCCTCATTTGCAGGAGATAGGCGTCTAGTGTGATGGATGTCCGCTCCTATCGAGAAGCAAACTGCGGCTCAGATCATCACTTGGTGAAGACGACAGATGTAGAATTTCCTCAGTGCACCAATCGAGAATCAGCCCTCCCAAAATCTTTGCGGTTGATAAGCTTCTGAGTGATGCTACGGCGATGGCGTATGCTGCCGCCCTTGAGGAAAGACTATCGACTATGCTACACAACATCAGCAACACAGGCGTCCATGGGTTCAGGGAAGAACTCAACGGTACCATCAGGGATGTAGCAGAGAAGGTCGTGGGATATAAAGCCCCGCGAGCGCGAAATGACTGGTTTGACGAAGAATGCGAAAATTCACTTGACGCGAAAAACAAGGCCTACAGACAATGGATTCAACGAGGAACCAGAGCTAGAAGAGAAAAATATGACGAGCTACGGCGAATATCGAATAGAATAATTAGACGTAAGAAATGTAAATACTTTGACGAGCAGTTGCTGAATATAAACGAAAACTTAGTTAATAGGAACACCAGATAAGCGTACAAACTAGTAAATACAATTAAAAACGGCTACCAACCCAGGACTAGCCTTTGTAAGGACAAGGATGGAAACATCATCAGCGACACCGATGATGACATTAACAAACGATGGGACTCTTATTTTGAAGAACTTCTGAACCTACCATCTAATATCCCCATACAAGAATCTCTCGACGATATTGTTGATCTAGGCCCACCCATACAACCCCCGACAGTATAGGAAGTTAATCTCGCGTTGCGATCACTAAAACGAAATAAAGCGCCGGGCGCTGATGAGATTCTAGCTGAACTGCTAAAATTCGGTGAAACGGGTCTAGCTAATGCCATACATTAATTACTCCTGCGAGTATGGGAGGACGAGGAAGTCCCAGACGATTGGCGCAGAAGCATCATCTGTCCAATTCACAAAAAGAGAGATAAACTGCGGTGTGAGAATTACAGGGGCATATTACTAGTTTGTACATCCTATAAAATTTTGACGAAAATTCTGAAAAATAGAGTAAAACCGTTCGCAGAACGAATCTTTGGCGAATATTAAAGCGGTTTCAGACCTGGTCGCTCCACAACCGATCAGCTCTTTACGGTCAAACTGATACTCCAGAAGTGCTGGGAATACAACGTAAACGTATATCGACAAAAATTTGTCGACTTCAAGCAGGCATACGACAGTATCGATCGTGGAGAACAGAAGAACTTCTGCATACGCTCGATACCGCTGCAAAAGAAGTTGGACTACGTATTAACGAGGGTAAAACTAAAATAATGATGCAATCGGCGACAAGGACACCTGCACAATCGAGCATCGATGTGGAGGACCTCAACATCGAGTTCGTGAACAACTTCATTTACCTGGGTCGCAACATGTCAAGAGACGCCAACGAAACTGACGAAATCAACCGAGACGGATACAGTTAGCTAATAAGACTTTTTTCTCGGTTCTCCCCATTCGCTTTTCCCAGATTTCAAAACCCTTTTCAGGAATGACTAGCGAGGAGGAGGAGGTTTTTGAGCATGTTCATTGAAATGCCATCAGGTCCCAATCCTTTCGAGCTGTTCGCTTTCCTTATAGCTGCAACTACTTCGTCAGGGGTGAAAACAGATATACTGTCTGTAGTTCGGCTATGGATCTTCCTACGGATTTTGCGCTTAAGTCTGTCAGGTGTGGGGTGTTCAATAAATTGTTTATTGAAACGACTTGGTAGGGTAGGGTCACTTTCTGAATTTCACCGAACGGAATGGCGACGTTCCCTTTCGGTTTTGGTGGATTAGAAAGGACACGGACAGTCGACCATAACTTGCTCAAACTTGTAGTTAGGTTGCAGTTACTTAGATGGGTGCTCCATTATGACCTCCTGTGTTCGGCTACTTGTCTATGGATATCGCAGTTCGTCTCGTGGATTCGCTCCTGATGCTATCTCTCTCATCTGCCAATGATTGGAAAGTTGGGCCGAATTTTCGGAATCCGTCCTGTAGGAATGAACTTCGCAGCCGCTTTGTTCAGAACTTTGCTTATGTTGGATTCGGCCATATTTACGTCGGTTGGCATCGGCAGAGCGAGGAATTTAGCATTGATGTAGAAGGTGAAATCGTTCCAATCAGCCTTATTGTGGTTGACAAACGTGCGGTGTTCGGCAGGCATGATATTTGTCGGTTTGTCAAGCTTTATTTCGATAGGCATGGTCTGAAGATAGTGTTAGGACCGGCTCCCATTGAGTTTCGGCCCCCATTCGAGGCTAGCACTTGCAATCGTGATATCAGGAGAACTAGAACATGTACCAGCGATGCGAGTACGGGTGTCGTCATTCAAAGTACAGAGATCAGAGGCGTTAAGCTGTTCTGCTATTGAGATTCCTCTGGCGTCGTTGTTAAGGTTAGAGTGCCAGATTTCATGGTGAGTATTAAAGTCACCGAGCAGGAGGCGATGTTGACCGGTAAGGAGATGGTTGATATTTACATGGTATCCTGAGGGACAACTGGATACCGGTGGGATGTAAATGTTGTAAACTTCAATATTAACATTACCCGATTTTTTGGCGATGTCCTGCACATGGTGTTATCATTACTGGTAAAATCAATTTTCCGGTATTGCATGAAATGGTGAATAACCAAGGCAAGCCCCCCTCCAGTGTTGGTCAACCTGTCTTTCCTGACAATAGCGTAGTTACCTTGTGTGTTGAGGGACGAATTGGAGTGCAGTTTCGTCTCCTGTATGGCTCCAACTTGGATGCGATGTCTGTCCGAGAATGATGCGGCTATTTTATTCTGCAGCCCATTGCAATTGAGTTGGACGAGTGAAAGCGTGTCGAAGATGACGATCGGTCGTGCAGGCGTAAGACTGTTTTGTTGAGGAATCCTGTTAGATCTGTTCGCAAAAGTCATCGGAGATGACTGTGAACCTGACTGAGTGCTCAATGGTGATGGATGATGAGGTGTATTGCATGAGGTTGCTGCCTGTAGTCCTCTGTTCCTACACTGACTGGCAGTAAAGGAGAAGTCCCAGTGTCTGTGATGATTGAGTCCAGAGCAGTTTCTTAGGTAGCACCACTGATTGGAGCAACTGCATCCCACCGTAGTGGCGTTTGGGTGCAGCACTCTCTTGCATACGCAGCAGATCCGCGTGAAACGGGTCGCTCCAGTGCGAAGAACCGGCTGCCACAGAAATGCGCAACTTCGGTTCATGAAAGACTGTAGCATCGTAAGCTTTTTTTTTTGAGATTAGTCATTTAACGGAAGTACGGACATTTTCTTTTAAGTAGTCACTTCCTTCAATAACTCAACGTCCTCTTAATCGACCGCATGCCAAAGAACAATCTAATATCTCATAGTGCATGTGAAAATGCTAATCATCATGGATCTTATGATACTAATCGCCACTTGTTACCCATGCTGTGCAGACTTGATCTACATAAGTTAATCGCTATGAATGACTACATAAAAAAAACGCCATCACATGGATAGCTCGTATTTCTATCTATCTTCTATCTTTATGGCTACCGTCGATAATTTTTTACCCTTGATAGCAAAAAAACTCATTTGCAAATTTGTCGTCAATTTTCGTATGAATATTAATCACAAAATGATGAATGTGAGATTTTTAAGGTCAAGTACCCTGAAACGACAACTGTTTCCTATGCCATTCCAAATCAATTCCGTGTTTGATAACAAAAATTTTTGCACGAGCATTACATTGCACGATAGGTGGGTGGGGGGAGGTAAATTGTTGCTAGCTATGATATAAGATGAATACGTAATGGGGAGTAATACAATTTGATCCATATATGGCGTGGATACTCTGTCTCAATTCAAATAAGGGTTTATGTGGAAAGAATCCTGTCATAAAAGAACATTGCACTTTGGTCGTAATGCATTGTATTACTCATAAGCCTATTGGCTCATGAAAATTGCATGAACTGTTGCAACGCGGCCCCATTTGAAGCGGTCAGGCTTTTACTCGGGACAGAATATATTTGAATGCATTGTTTTGCTGTGTTATTCAGCAGGCTATCAACCAGGAAATTAAATAAACATCACAATTCAGAACAAGGATCGGATTGCCGTGGCGCTACAGCCCAACGTCGGGCCTTGACGCCATACAGCAGCCTAAATTCTGAATTTAATTCGCCTTTTCTTATCAAATCATACCTAAAAAATAAACTTCATAGCTTACTAACGGCAGGTTTTTCGCGTTCAATGACCCTCGCGGCTTTTCCACCCGATTCAGCTTGCATTTCAAACGTGTTGCATGTTTCAGTCCACGATTCGGAAATGCAAAAATCAAAAATTTCGTATTCAGTGTAAAGTCTGCATTATTCCGCGACAACACTTTCAAGATGCATATTTCAGTTGGCGACCGTTTCACCATAGCGCTCTGCCTAGCTCAGAATTGCATTTCAGAATTTTTCCGTCCTGGAAAACATGTGAACAAAGTCCCTGCCCCGGGCGGCAGAACTTTCCACGTTTTCCACCTACAACGTGATTGCTACGAATGTTCGCAAGCAAGTCGTTGCACTTTGTACCTTTCTAGAATTAGTCAAATTAAGACAATGAATTTTATTTTGTAATAAAATCTAATCATGCGGCTTTATTCACTAAGAAAATCCCTAACAGTATTCGTCAAACTGGCGAATTTATTCGCTTCTAATAAAATTATCTTACGATATGGCGTCAGACCGCTATCATCCTCGACCCAATCACCCGAGACACCGGTGTCGGCTTCCGACTTAACCGAATAGTCAAAACTTACAACAGCCTCCTTACAAATAATCTCCTCTTCTTGGTTGGAGTAGAAATCCTCAGAGGGTTTTTTGCCTTCCGCTTCCAATCTATGGAATTTCACGATCGACAAATAATGTGTGAATTTAAATTTGGGCTTCTTCTCGCCGGCATCCTGAATTTCTTTGTATAGCGTATCGAAAAGGGGCACCGAAATTTGCGCTGGGATGTTGACGAAACGTTCGTTCAGCAGGAGGCCAATACAATTTTCGGGATTTTCGAGGATCTCCTTAAGTGTTTGTACAGATTTCGGGTCGGCGCCACTCGATGAAGCCCGACCGAGCAGATGTGCGCGTAGCTGCTTGATGCACTCGACTTCTTTTTTATGGGAAATGTTGATGACTGTTGTAATTCCGAAAACGGTGTTATCCTCTATCATGTCATCGTCGTCGTCGCCATCATCATCATCCATTTCATCGTCGTCCGACGAACTTTGGATTATGACGCTTCCAATGTGACTTTGAGCTGAAAAGAAAAGCAAATTGGAGAATAATTAAAACTGATAATGACAAGTACTAGGGACAAATTGAAGAGGATTTTAGAAATCAGTTTTCGGAATATCAAAAGAAAACATTTGTAGTTTAATGAAAACACCTTGTGAGTATCAATTTCGTTATGAGTATGCTACTACTCATTTGCTCTAAGCCTCTAATGGGGCATAGCGCGTCAACTATTCCATGTGGCTTAGCTGACTTTTCGTTGGCATAAATCAGTTTCGGACGATGCATGTTGCCAGCATGCACCTCCTGCTCCTATTTAGCCGCCTACCTGCCACAAGTCGGGTGATGTTGTGGTTTTTATTACGCCCCGCACCACATGGGGAACACAAACATCCATGGCCACGGACGCCATGGACGGGACTTGAACCCGTAATAACCGTAGTCAGACATGAGACTGACGCCACAGAGATTATGTGACCACACAGGAGCGGCATAGTTGGCTACTGATCTTCCGTGCTCGTTCCTGCGGCTGCCGGTTCTACGCACCGGAGCGACCCGTTTCACAACGGCCAAGAGCTGCCAAAACCCTTCAATGCAATAAGGAAAGTGTGTTTGTATGTTACATGCCTCGTATCATCTTTTTTTTATGTTCACTGGGAGCAAAACATCTCGGCGGAACTGCTCTCAGTGCTACTTCTCCGTGCCGACATTGAGAGAAACCCAGGACCGTGGATCTGCTGCGTATGCGGCAGAATGCTGCACCCAAACGCGACTAAGATGAGATGCAATTGCTGCAATCAGTGGTGCCACCTAAGATACTGCTCTGGACTCAACCATCACAGGCACCGGAATTCCTCCTTTACTGCCTGTCAGTGTAGGAACAGAGAACAACTAGTAGCAACCTCGTTTAATACGCCCCAACATCCAGCACCATCGAGCGCTCAGACAGGTTTACAACCACCCCCGATGACTCCTGTTAACAGTTCCCATAGGATTTCTCAACACAATCTTATGCCTGCACCACTGACTGCCATCTTCAATACGCTCTCACTCGTCCAACTCAACTGTAATGGGTTGCAGAGCAAGATCGCCGAACCCGTATCATTTATGGACAGATATCGCATCCAAGTTGGAGCCATACAGAAGACGAAACTGCACTCCAACTCGTCCCTCAACGCATATGGCAACTACGCTATTGTCAGGAAAGACAGATTGACCAAAACTGGAGGAGGGCTTGCCTTCATTATTCACCATTCCGTGCAATACCGGGAAATCGATATTATTAGTAATGAAAACACCGTGGAAGTGCAGGCCATAGCCATAAAATCGGGTAATGTTGATATTGAAGTTTACAATATTTACATCCCACGGGTATCCAGTTGTCCCTCAGGATACCATATAAATATCAACCATCTCCTTACCGGTCAACATCGCCTCCTGCTCGGTGACTTTAATGCTCACCATGAACTCTGGCACTCCAACCTTAACAACGACACCAGAGGAATCTCAATAGCTGAACAGCTTGATGCCTCCGATTTTTGTACTCTAAACGACGACATCCCCACCCGCATCGCCGGTACATGTTCCAGTTCTCCACACATCACGATTGCCAGTGCTAGCCTCATAAACGAAACACAATGGGAGCCGGTCCTAACACTATCTTCAGACCACATATGTACCAATCGTTATAAGGCTTGATAAACCGACAAACATCATATCTGCAAAACACCACACGTTTGTCAACCACAATAAGGCTGATTGGAACGGTTTCACCTCCTATACCAACGCTAAATTCCTTGCTCTGCCAACGCCAACGAAGTTCGTACAGCCGAATCCAACATAAGGAAAGTCCTGAACAAAGCGGCATCGAAGTTCATTCCTGCAGGACGGATTCCGAAAATTCGGCCCAACTTTCCAACCACTGCCGCCAGACTGGCAGACGAGAGACAACATCAGGAGCGTAAATCCGGACGACCCCAGAATTCACGATGAACTGCGAGATCCATAGGCAAATAGTCGAACACAGGAGGTCAAAATACAGCACCCATCTGAATAACTGCAACCTTACTACGGGTTTGAGCAAGTTATGGTCGACTGTCCGTGCCCTTTCCAATCCACCAAAACAGAAGGCGAACGTCGCCATTCAGTGCGGTGAAAATTCAACAAGTGACCCTACCCACTGCGCAAGTCGTTTCAATAAACAATTTATTGAACACCCCGCACCAGACAGACTTAAGCGCAAAATTCGTAGGAAGATTCAGAACCGAATTACAGATAGCATAACTGTTTTCACCACTGACGAAGTAGTTGCAGCTATAAGGAAGGCGAACAACTCGAAAGCTTTGGGACCCGATGGCATTTCAATGACTATGCTCAAATACCTCGATCTGCCAGCCATCAACTATCTCACGGCTACTTTTAATCTATCCATCTCCTCGCTGATCGTTCCGGAAATCTGGAAAAAAGGGAGAGTCATCCCAATACTAAAACCTGGGGAGAAAGCGACACTCGGCGAATCCTATCGTCCAATAACTCTACTGTCACCAGTTGCCAAAACGCTTGAAGCACCAATCCACCCTGTTCTTGCGGCCCACATCCAACTTGCAGATCACCAGCATGGCTTCCGAAGCATGCACAGTACGACCACGGCCTTGGATGCCATTACATCCCGCATCCATAATGATCTCAACCAGGCTCGTCCATGTCAAAGAACAATATTGGTGGCGCTTGACCTGTCGAAGGCCTTCGAAACTGTCAGCCATTCAGCGCTTTTGTCTGACATCAACTGTTCATCGCTTCTGACGCAAGTAGTGAAATGGATTGCCAATTATCTCGCTGGCAGGCAATCCTATACAGAATTCAGGAGGAGCAAATCAAAGCTTAGGAAGATTAAATAAGGTGTACCTCAAGGAGGAGTTCTATCTCCTACCTTGTTTAATCTATGCTTATCAGGACTCCCAACGCTGACGACTGCTCCATTCTGGCAACAGGAAACAACATTGCCGATATGTGCGAACACATCAACGGTTATCTTGAAGAACTTAACTCGTTCTCCATAAGCAAGAACCTTACCGTCTCAGCGCCTAAATCCTCGGCAACCCTATTTACCACCTGGACGAAGGAGGTCAAGATGCAGCTTGAAATCTCGATCGGGAATCATCCTATTCCTACTATAAATACCGGGGCAACCGGTAGCGCAGTGTGTTGAGGCATCAGTCTCATGTTTGACTACCGGCGTTTCGGGTTCGAATCCCGTCCACGACGACGTTCGTGGCCATGGATGTACAGGAGGTGCATGCTGGCAACTGCGTTCTCCGAAACCAGTTTATGCCGAGAAACGTCAACTGGGCCACATGAAACAGTTGACGCGCTATGCCCCACAAGGGGTTAGGGCAATTGAGAGAGAGAAAATCCTAGGAGTCACGCTGGACAGCATGGCGACATCATCACCCCATGCCTCAACCGTGTGCGACAGGATCCCTGGTCACGTATAAAGCAGTCGGAAGATCAGTGGCCAACTATGCGGCTCCTGTGTGGTCGCAGAATCTCTGTGACACACAGTGGAAAAAGATTCAGGCGTGCCAAAATGCCGCTGTCTCCTGATGTCACCCCAGGGCCATCTACATCAGGAAACCAGGATGATGCCCTTAAGGGACCACAACCAGCTTCTTGCCCAGCAATACCTGGTGGGTTGCTACCGAAGTGATCACCCAAACTCCAACCTCATGGGCAAGACGCCGCCGCCCAGACATGTCAGGCGCGACTTGAGGGACCTAGAAAGGGATGTCCAGAGGTACACACAGGATGGCCATCTCAGCGATACATCAGGAAGAGGTTCATCAGTCAATCGCAGGTTTAGGTCCGAATCTAGTTCTCTCGTCCATACCACCTATGATATCTCCGGAAGAGGAAAGACTTCCGAGAGCTACGAGAACAACACTCGCCCAACTTCGGTCAGGCTGGTGCTCACGACTGAACACCTACCTATCCCGCATCGACCAGGACATCTCAAACATCTGTCCTGTATGTAATGGAGCCCCTCACGACGTAGACCACATCTTTCACTGCCCAGCTGATCCCACGCACCTAACTCCTAGATCGCCGTGGGAGAACCCAATAGAGGCAGCTAACTTTCTATCCCTCAACACCGGGGATGAAGACGAATCCATAGGCATGTAACCAACAAACACACCGACCATTGCTACAACTACAACACAACTTCCTTAGGAAATGCAAGGTTTAGCATGTAACAAATTTCGAATGATAGAAGTTGCAGGCATAAGCGCCAAATAGACGGTGTAACATGTTACATGATACATGTTACGCTCCGCCCACTGATTTAAAAAAAAATGATTTCCATGCGACTTCGTGGGTTTGATACCGAAAACAAAGCAACACACGGTGTAACATGTGTCCGCGACACAGAAATTTCTGATAAATGTTACACTGTCTATTTCGGGCTTTAGTCGCCTTTTACAAGACTGGCCAGCTGTAAACTATTCTAAACATTGCATCTACGGAGGAATGTGGAATGTCTGCGATTCATTTTAATGGGATATAATATAACGACTTTCCTGTCTAGTCCCAGGACTTACTAGCACAAATGTTGTTGTTCTTAGAATCTTTTTTAAATATCTTACTCACCAATAATCATATCTGTAAGCTGCGAAAGATTTATATGCGCCTTCAAGAACAATTGTTGAAGCAATTGCCGGATACCGTGAAAATCACTGCCGGCTGGATTCCTTCCTTCAAAGTCTACTTGGATCTCCTGGAACCAATAATTGTATATTCATAATAGGACATTGAATTCAAACTAATAAAGCACTTACCTCATTTTTGTGAGACATCTCGTCGTCTTCATCCATCCCATCGGATCCCATTTCCGAGCCGCTACTTGGCTCCTCCTCCTCTTCGTCAATTCGAGCATTCTTCCTTTGCTTTCGTCCTGACATGGTGCCAACTTTCACAGAGTCACTACTGTTGATTACGGAGAAATAGTTTACTAGAACCTAACCTTCCCAGCGTGGCTGAAGTAACGCGTGTGTTGCACTCACCCTGCTATTGACAGTTGACAAATTGCTTCAAATGTTTTATAAACAGATCCATGTGCGTTGTAAACAGCTGATTGCCATGCCAGTCGAATTTGATGAGCGAAATGGATAGAGTTATCGAATATATTAGAAAGAGATATTCTGATTGGAACTTAACGAAAGTGGTGCGGCTATCGCTGTCTCTTTCATACTCATGGCGAAACCGGTAAAAAATGCATCTATCTCGAAAAAAATTACAGAATCTTATTTCCCATATTAAATGTCAAACGAGCAGCTGATTTTAATTGTCCAGTCGTTTTTTTGACATGTTTGATTTAAACTTTTAACGGATAGGACGCCTAAATGCGTTTTAATTGGATTTTATTAATAAAATAATACAAATTTTGAAGAATCTGTGATACTCGTTTCTGTAGTTTGACTCCACCCACTAGATAATGCTGACCAACCACGATTTCCGACCCAACAACATCAACTACGGTTATGGCAATGGAAGTTTTGATGATCCCCTGGAGATTGTTTTCCCTCCGACTTTATTGCCGGTCAATGTTGTCACAAATCATGGAAATATCCAAGAGGACTTTGTTGTTATCGCTGAAATATCGAATATGAAATGCACACTGGTAAGTTTTAAGGCATTGTTTGATATTTAGTTGGGCTCATCAAGGCCGGTTGACACGTTCAAAGTACACTTTGCCAAAGTATGACTTGGCCAGAATATCCACCATTGTGAATTACCACTTTGCCACTTGCAAAAAACGCTGGATTTAGCATTTCTAGGGAATTTATACCAAAACACATTGTTCAGACCACCGTAAATTGAATAAAAACCACCAACAACTCACTATTTCCCGCCCCAACAACTTTTTTCTGTGAACTTGTCGATTTACAATCAATTCTTTGATGGAAAGTTGAGCACCATCCTACTGTGCTTTGATAGGACGCTAGAGACTTCAAAGCACTTTGAAGGGGGTTGACACGTTCAAAGTAACCTCAAAGTAGGTTGTCAACGTACTTTGCCAAAGTGTACTTTGAACGTGTCAACCGGCCCTCAGTGTATGCTGAATTTGATCATGATACTCTGTAGCAGTGTCATACAGTGACTCACAGCTTATTTCAACCAGGTAACAGATTCAATGTTTAAATTAAGTTTAAAGGCACAAAACGAAAATTCAATATTTAGTATGACCACCGGTCTGGTCAACAACCATTTTCAGCCTCTTAAGGTCGCCACCCATTGACGAGCACAACCACAACCAAACTTCCATCGAACCATCAATTTCATAGGACGTGTGGAAAAAAAAATCCCCCTATTTCCACCGTTCTACGATATTGATGGTTCGATGGAAGTTTGGTCGTGGTTGTGCTCGTCAATGGGTGGCGACTTTAGGCATTGAATCGATCGGTTTTTGTGTTACTTCTGGGATAATTTTGGCCCATTCCTCAATCAATGCAGTTTTGAAATCGCTTTTATCGGATATTTTCCATTTTCGGATGTTCCAAAATGGCCCACAAATTTTCGATAATGTTCATGTCGGGCGGCTGTACCAGTGGTTGCATAACATGCGAACAGGTCCAAACCAGCCATGTCTATACAATACCCGACTTATACTTCGGGTCATTGTCTTGATAAAATCTGAAGTCATCGCGAATGCCCAGTTTCTTCAAACTTTAAGCAAATTGGACTTAAAAATTTCGAGATAGTGAGACTTATCCATTGTAGTCTCAATAAATTGCAAATTGCCAACTCCCGCTGCGGACATACAGGCCCACACCATAACGCTGCCACCGTGTTTGACTGTAGCTTTCATATTCTTGGTTTGGAATTCTGTATTTGGTTTACGCCAAACATATGAGGCTCCATCAGAGCCAAAAATATTAAATTTCGACTCATCAGCGAATATAACGGTATTGCAAAATCCAGAATCCTTATTCAAATGTTCCTTGGTAAATTTTAAACGGCTCTTCTGATTTTTGACGCTTATAAACGGCTTCTTGCGCGCTATTCTGCCATTAAACTCATGCTCTCGCAGCACACGGCGAATAGTTTCTGGGTGGCATGACTTGCCCAACTCAGCTTCCACTTCACTGGTAATTTTTGGAGCGGATAGTTTTGGGTTTTCTAGGATTTTCCGGACAATATATCGCTCGTCCGTTGGGGTGAAAATTTCGATGGGGGCATTTCTCCCTTTATCGTGTGTTCTATTTTCGCGGACAAATCGGTATATGATGCTCTGCACTGTAGAATCACTTAGTCCAACCATCTCACCAATTTTCCTGCGCGAATGGCAATTTTTAAAATGTCTGAGAACAAGTTCTCGCTGATGAATTGTCGTACGTGGTCCCATTTCGCAAAACTAATTTTTCTGCACGATATTCTCAAAAAATTTAGCAAGACTGAACTTGAACACATTACGAATATAATGTCTAGAACAGAAAAATAAATAACCGCTGCATTGCAAGATAAAGGATCATTGCACAGCTGCAAAGTATTTGGTCGAAATAAGCTGTGGCATTGTTTTTGGTTGCGTTTTTCGTTTTTATTTGTTATAAAACTGCATTTCAAAACGCAGACTACTTAACATAGTCGAATTCTTGCACTAACCTTATGTCCAGAGCAGCTCAGATCAAATTGTTAGTTTAATTGTGTGGTGTTAACCTGCTCTGGTCTATATGGCTGTAAAAAACGCGCCTTTTTTTTTGACCTTGTAACGGACGATTCGCCCGTGGGGACGGAGCCTGAGGTAGCATAGTGACCGTGAAGGTCAGGCCGTGCCATCTGGCGAAGAAATAGGCCCCTCAACGAGCTAAGCAGCGGCCTATGCTTGCTGTAGCTCAGTTCGGGAGATGTGAACGAGGTTTTCGCCGCTCGTTGCCCCTGTCCTTTACGTATTAACAAACATTCATAGTCCTGGGGAAGACAAAACAAATGGAGAATGATAAAAAATTAAGCGATAAGGATGGAATGGTTGGCGGATGGCGTAGATTCCCTCACGCTCGCATAGGGGTCCGGGCGTAATGTTACCCTCGGCCTCTGGTTTCGTACCACCGACAGATCCTTACTCATCAGGTGCTGCCATAGACCTGCCGATGGAAGTAGCACTACCAGACCCGAATATGGTTCATTACAACCAGTCCACACGTTCGCCTTCTCTGCACTCTGCCTCGGCTAAAAAGGGGATTTACGTTTCGGACTATAAGCCTATTCAGCTATTAAATGAGTATTAATTCCGGGTAAATAACTCGGTTGAGCCTGTTGCTGGTCACACACCTCTGCACGAAACACAACGTCACGATCTAGTAAATGAAATGACGCTAACTCATCTCGAGGCCTTAGTTCTAATTGAATTCTGGCGCCTGTATGTAGTCCGATACGTGCTGTACGTTTGTTAGTTTGCCCGGGCACTTTCCGGACATGAAGTCAAACCGACACTAAACCTAGCCATATTTGCTAGGTATCGTGGTGATGAGACCAATACACTGGAGTACTGTTGAAGGCATTTTGAGTCATTTGGTCATTACAGAAGGGCATTCTTGGGCATGAAGTGAACCAGAACTGTGTGAGGAGACCATTGGTCTGTACAGAACGCAAAGGTCATAATGGACAAAAAGAACATAATGGAAAAAATGGCATAAAAGGTAAATTTGGGCGTAGCTTCGTTGTGTAAAGGTAAGCTCCACAAGGTAACAGCTTTTTGTATATTGATCATGTGAATTTGCTGGGACGAGCCAAAATACCAATGACCATCCCAACTTTCTGTCATTTTTTTCCGTGATTTTTTTTTTCATCTGTGCCAACACTGTTTCTAGTATACTTTATTATTTAACGGCTAACAAGCCATGGAATATATTCTCTCGCGACCCAGTTTAATTACTTTACTCTAATGTCTAAAGCTCTTAGTCCAGGAACGTGGGAGTTTTGGATAAAAAGTTCTGGGAAAGAGTTGATTTTTGTACCCAGTGTTTTTTTTTAGAGAGAGTATTTGGGGTTGTGTGGGGTGAATTACTGAACAAAAATCCAAGGTTTGTTATCAAAAATTTTGGCTTGTAGTCCGGATGGCGCAACGATTAGCACGTTCGCCTTCTACGCACTGGGCCCCGGTTCGATTCCGGGGATTTACGTGTCGGACTATGAGCCCACTCAGCTGTTAAATGAGTA
Source organism: Chloromyia formosa (assembly GCA_964017055.1). Classification (NCBI taxonomy): domain Eukaryota; kingdom Metazoa; phylum Arthropoda; class Insecta; order Diptera; family Stratiomyidae; genus Chloromyia; species Chloromyia formosa. The sequence goes on along the minus strand of OZ024813.1, from coordinate 27,284,533 downwards.
CCCATTATGGGGTAAATAACTCGGTTGAGCGTATTGCTGATCACATACCTCTGCACAAAAACCGTCACATACCTCTGCACAAAAACCGTCACGATCTAGAAAATGAGATGATGCTAACTCATCTCGAGCCCATGGTTCAAATGGGACTGTTGCGCCAGTTATTTATTTATTTTACTATAATTCCGTTTTTTTACCTTTTCTAAAGTAAATTAAATTTGCGAAGATTTAATACGAAAATCATCGTTGCACTCTCGAAACTTTCCGAAAATGACAAAACCATAAAATCAACTTCAGGAAAAAACAACACTCATTGGTTAAGCACCCGTATGTCACCTCCTGGAAAATTGCTCTTTTCTTTCATCGTAATTCGAACAAACATCTTTTAGGATAATACATGTGTATAGGTTAGGTTAGGTAAAGGGGCTGCCATGCTACCGCACAGCACACATAGACCACCTCTGGGTCCGTTATGATACCACCAAAGTCACCTAATTAAACCTAGGCAACAAACCAACCGCAGTGGCCTTGATGACAAGTTTGTACGATGAGGCTGGTATTTTGATGTTTACACGATCCCCGTTAATAATTCCGGTTGTCTCCTCCCGAACCAGCTCATCCGCCTCGCGGTTGCCTACAAAGCCATAATGACTCGGTATCCAACAGAGCGTAATGTTGAAATGAAACCGGAATATAGAGGGCTACGCCCGTAATCCGAGGGCTTTGTAGCAAGCGCTTATTTTGGCATGTAAATACTGGCTCCCTGCTCTTCTTGGTACCCCTCAGCTGAATAAAAACACCATAATTAAATGTTTTACCCATGATATAGTATCTTACATGCCAATTCACAAAAAGACTGCATCTGTCACCTCTCAAAGTAATAGTTTTAATACGAGAAGCTGTAGATAGATATGTATGTATACGAGATAAACTGTCCCACTCTTCGAGATGCTTAACCATTCATATTATGACGACATTGCAAATTGCAAACTTGTGTAACGGCTTCGAAATTCAGGGCGGCTGGGACAAATTACGGTCTAATATTTTTTCCTCCTCCACTGTTCCCCTTTCTACAAATCAAGAAAATGCCAAAAATGGAATGTACTCAACATTACCTTTCTCACGACACCCCACTTGGCTATACCAGTGGATAAAAAAAATTTACCTTAATTTCGCCTCTATGTGGACCCCCCCCCCCCCTTTAAAGTTGGCCAATTTCAACACAACGCTATCTCCAGCAAATTATAGCATTTCTACACATTCTCGCCGAATTATGTGTGCAGCTTCAGCCGTTCGTAAGATATTCTATGAACAGACGGACAGACAGGTATTTGACCGATTTTGTAAGATTTAAGACACAAAACCCTAAAAAAATTAACTGTGTGAATAGTTATTGTTAGGATCACCAATCTTCACCCTTCCAAAGTTGGTTCATTAAATAACTGCAATTCGCACTACGAAAAACAACATGCAAGTAGTACACGCATATCTATGCGTGAGGCCGGAAGGTGTATTTTTTGTATGGATAGTGTCAAAATGCATAACTTTAAGTCAATGTACTATTATTAAATATTACATGATTGTAATGAAACTTAAAGATATTATTGCCTATGATGTTGGTTGTCATCAGCCATCAAAATTTTTGACCTAGGGTGTGCTTGAGGGGTGCAGGGGTGTGCTAACTGCAACTATAGAAATGTACTATTATTAACGTTTTTGGATGAGATTTAAAAATTCTATTATTTTCGGTTTTCTATGCTAGTAAAATGCCGCTTTTCTGTAAATTTCCATATGTCTAGCTATAACGGTCTCGAAATGCAAGGGGGGGGACAAATTCGGACCACATATTTTCCCCTTTCCCTCTTTTCTCCTTTCTTCAAATTTGAAAAACATTCCACAAATGGAATGTACTCAACGGTACCTTTCTTACGATACCCCACTTGCCTATACCAAACGAAAAAAAAATTCCGACCTTCATTTCCCCTCTATGGCGACCCCCCCTTAAAGTTGACCTATTACAACGCATCGCTTTCTCCAGAGAATTATAGTATTTCTACATATTTCCACCAAATTTCATGCATGTAGCTTCAGCGGTTCGTGAGATATTTCATGGACAGACGGACGCATGACCGATTTCATAAGGGTTTTGTTTTTATACAAAACCCTAAAAACCACCCATCACCCTGAGGGCTAAACGACAGTTCGCGATGGTTTTCGATGTATTCAGGACTGATTCAAGTGATCGAATTGCAGCCTGACTGTCCGTATAAATAGTAACGTCCCTCGTTGTCACAACATGATTTCCCAGCCAGGTCAGTGCTTCCAGGATTGCCGAAACCTCCGCCTGCATGACACTACAGAAGTCGGGGAAGACGAAATGACAAGTTAATTCCAAATCCTTCCGAATAGATACCATCCCCAACTCCGCCGTCAGTCCTAGAGCCATCCGTGTAGATTACCATGGAGTCGGTGGTCATGAGCATGTTAACACCCCATAGATCCCTCGACGGAATCAAGCTGGTGTGGTTCCGGCCAAAAAGTATTTTCACAAGTATAATCAGTCTCCACAGGGAGATCCAAGTTGCCCAGTATAGTCGAGTGTCCACAACTCAACATGCGCCACTGGCCAGTTTCGCGAAGGCGTAAAGCCGTGTTAGCCGCCAGCTGTTCGCCGCAAATATCCAGAGGTAGCAAGCCGAGCACCGTCTCTAATCCAGCTGACGGAGTTGCTCTAAAAGCCCTCGTTATTACCAGCGCCGCTAGCCTTTGTACCTTACTGACGGAGTGCCGTCCACCACACACTTATTCCGTGCAGTAGTATAGGACGTACGACAGCAGTGTATATCCAATCTACAGCTTTAGGTTGCAGGCCCCAGTTTTTACGTATGGCCTTTTTGTACGAGTAGAGGGCAACAGTAGCTTTCTTGGCTCAAATGTTGGGCTTCCACCTTAGTTTGCTGTCAAAAATGAGACCGAAGAACTTGCTTTGTCGGTGAATACATATGTATAATTTCCCTATTTCAAAAATCATCACGTATTCGCTTCGAATAAAAAATTTCGCATCAAATACACTTTGGCTATTAAAATGGAAAAATTCGTTTTTGAGTTACATGGTTCCACTTTCATCCTTTCAAAAGGAATTCGATTCGAATCGAATTACATGACAGGGTCCTGGAGTGTGCTCCGCAACGGATCTCCGGGAGCCATGACTGATAGTGAATGAACTGCCATCGTCCTATGCAACGTTTACATTCGTGAATGACAGGCTCAGATAATGACATCCCAACATACATACTTTTCAGACATTGCGACGAAGAAAAAATGTCCAGAGAACTAATAGCATTATTTATAATAGTATACAAATCACTGTACCTTCCAGATACACAACACGTTATTCTTTTCCCCTCCCCAGCAATTGCGCCTAACCAATCCCCGCAATTACGAAAGAATGTTCACGACCGAGGTCGATCCGAAACTGTATCATGAACTCAAAGTAGATCAATCGCTGCACGTCACCTTCTCGGCCTTTGTGGAAAATATACGAAAAATACTACAGGAGTGTCAGAAAAAGGAAATGCGAATTAATTTTGTGCAGACGGACAACCTGAATAATGTGTTGAAATTTGTTGAAGTCCGATCCTTTAGAAATCTCGTTCATTTGGTATTGCCGATTAAGCCAGCGTCTGAAGCGAACATTATATTTCATATGAAGAAGAGCATGCTGCAATTGGAGGTAAGTGTGGAACAATAATTTCCCTACAACCACAATTTGCGAAATTATTTTCGTTTGAAGATGTTTCCAAAGAAGGCGAATGCCTCAGGAATAGTAAATACCAATAAATTGACATTTTTATTACATGCTAATTTTTCCAGAGTATTGCACTTGTAAAGTTCTAAACTAGCTTCTTTTTCTTCTCTCAGAAACAATGCGAAAGCCACAAAAACGCTATCCAACACACTACACACCAGTTAAAACACAAAGACTCGATAATAGATCAACTAAAGAAAGATCTAGCATCGACGAAATCCTGCTATGAGGATCAAATTCGGCAATCAAACAGTCGTACCAACGAGGAAGTGAACATGCTACGATCAAGCCTCAATAAATTATCGGAGGAGAAACGACAGGACAAATGCAATTTCGATCTCAAAGTAGCCGAATTCCAGTCAATCATTAGTCAATTGCGTGCAGAAAATGGGTCTCTTGTGGAACAAAAAATGTGAGTCGCATTTATATGAAATTAACTCAGTGCATAGCATAGAGGAGTCAGTCTCATGTCTGACTACGGCCGTTACGGGCTCAAGTCCCGCCCACGGCGTTCGTGGCCATGTATATTTGTGTTGGCTTCCCCCTGTGGTGCGGGGCGTAATAATAAGCCACATCTTGCGACTTGTCGCAGGTAGGCGGCTACATAGGAGCAGGAGGTGCATGCTGGCAACGTGCATCGGCCAAAACTGGCTTATACCAACAAAACGTTAGCTAAGCCACATGGATTAGTTGACGCACACATACACACAGTAGTAGTGTCTCGGAATATAGCGCGTCAACTACTCCTAAGAGATCTAGTTGACTTTTTATCAGTATATAACAAGTTTCGAATAATGCATGTTGCGGGCATGCACTTTCTCTCCATTTAATCATTTTCTACAAGGCAAGAAAGGCTGTAGCTTATTTTCACCCCTACGAACAGGGGAAGTGTTAAAAATGCTTTAAAAAATTAAAAAATTTCCTTTTCCACAGGCACGCCGTCAAAGAGAACGAATCACTGCGAGAAGAAGTCGGCATCAACAAATCAAATTTGGCCTCCCTAAAGATGCAGAACGAGAAACTATCGGCCGAACTGCAGGGACGAAGACACAACGAATCTGATTTTGAAGTTCATAGGAAGCAGCTCAAAAAGCAACTGTCTCTTCTACAGAAGTCGCTCAAGGAAAAGGAGAAGATGAATGTAACTGAAATCATTTTTCACAAACCTGCTTAGCCCTATTACGTCTTCATTTTCTTTCAGAACAATCTACTGGCCGAACTTGAAGCCGAGAAGAAAGTTTGCAACGCAAAGCGCATGGCACTGCAAGTGGCGGCCGATAATATTGCCATAGCCAACGATACAATATCGAAACAGACGGGCGAAATTGAAAAATTAAAAGAGACGATTGAATGGCGCAATGATATGACGCGACAACACGAGCTGATTGCCCGCGAAAAGGAGAATCAAGTCTTTATCCAGAACAAACAAATCGATAAGTTGATGGTGAACTTGAAGGGTCTGGGCGAACATATGGACAGTTATGAGACAGTATTAGAGGATCTGAAAAATGTCGCATACGCAGTTTCGACGAAATATTCGCAAAGTATGTACCTAGGCACTTAATCAAATTTTTTTAGAAAAGTCAACGTAAACATGCTCTGATAACTTAATTTCTGTTTTCTACTCATTTTAGGAGTAAAAGACCTCATCCACACCCTGGACTCAACGCCCTCGACCCCACGAGTGCCTCCTTTAATGAACAGGTGAACACGTCCGTTTTCACTGAAAACTCACAAACCTCTTAATTTATTGTCTTAGCAAATATCTAGAATTAAAATTATATCAATAAATCGAATAAATTTTATCAAATCTTTAAAATGATTTCTGATCTTTATGTAGAGTTGCTGTTGAAACATTGACAGCCTGAAAAATCTCCTCGGGATTGTTTTGCATCCGTTCTCTTATCAATTCGGCTACGGCCTTTTGCGTGATACGCTCCAATTTGGCGAGTTTGCGGGCAACGTCTCGCTTGAGATCCCAATCGGCTTTTCGCGGAGCTAAATTGACAATATCCACTTCTTCTGTTATAATCGGTGTGGCAATGGATTCCAACTGTTCTTTGACTTCTTCTTCGATGTAGTTGACGTAGGTGTCCTTTTCGGTGCTTGTGTCGCCTAGAGATTTATCCTGGGGAGCGTAGCTGCGAAACAGGGGCCTGGAAATAGAGAGAATAAAGTCAATTTTTTGGAGTAATATTTCGGTACCTTGCTCCAGGCATATTCGGCTTTTTTCGCCGGCTTTCAGACAACTCAGTTTCGAATGAGCATATTGCTTCGATAAAACAAATGGAGTAATGGCATGAATGACGAGCAATACACATTAATGCACCCATGGAAACGGTATCGTAAATAGAGTGCTCTAGATAGTACTTAGTCGGCAAAGGGGCTTCTTTATTTTTAATATAAATCAAAGATATAAATTATGTACTACATACTTTATACTGCTATCCGATTTGTCGTCTTCCTTGTCGCCATCCCTTTCGGCTGCTCGTTTTCTTAGATTCAGCAGACGCTCCTTTCGCTTAAGCGACTCCTCCTCCATAGAGCCTCCCTCTTTCTCAACAACCATGTCTGGATATTACAGATCGGAATTCTACTCTTTTTTCTCTATCAATTTAATTCACAACTGTGAAAAGCACTTACTAGATTTTCCCTAATCTCACGATAATCGAACTAAATGTTTTGACACGACCGACCAGGCTCATATGGCGAAACGACATGTATAAGAAAGAGAAGAGAATATTAGAGATCTTCCCCTTTTCGTTAAGTTTTTCGACATTATATGCGAGATGTCAAAACCATATGGTGAATTTCTTGCCATATGTGAAATGGGGTAGCCAATGGTTTTCCGAAAAATAACTTCGGACCGGAAGTGAGCAGAACCAGTAATCCTTTTGGGTACAGTTTTCAGAATTTTTCTTTGCGTTAGGCGGCTATTACACTATAAAAGTTCTTTTACAAATATCTTTTATGAAAGCTATTTTCAAAGAACTTTTATAGTGTAATAGCCGCCTAAGAAAAGATTTGCGACATGGACGTTGCTTGTTTCAACTACTTTTCTAATATGCTTGCACACCTTCCCCCTTTAGCGGCTAATATCATTCATAAAAGTTCTTTTGAAATATCGTTCGTCAAATATATTTGTAAAAGAACTTTTATAGTGTAATAGCCGCCTTACAAAGTTTTACCTCGGAATTATACTGTGTGCGCGAGTTACGTCCATAAGTCGCAGTCAACGAAAATCAGCTGTTCAGCCAGTGATAGTTAAATCTCTTGTTCGCGTTCGTTCGGCCAGACTAACCATTGCCATCTTATATTACGTTTACACTATCCCCTGATTACTTCATCTGCAGCGTAATCTGGGTGTGGTGAATTTAAAATTGTATGTATATGACAGTTGCAGATGAAGTCAGCCGGCGCAGATGAAGTAATCTGAGGATAGTGTAAACGTAATATTACAATACATTTACACTATCCCCAGATTACTTCATCTGCTGCTTAATCTAGGTGTGGTGAGTTTAAAATTGTATGTATTTGACAGTTCCAGATTAAATCAGCCGGCGCAGATGAAGTAATCTGGGGATAGTATAAACGTAATATTAACTACACAGGCCTTCGCTCAGCTGATCGAAACTTCTATTTTGACGCCAATTTGAGGGATATTTTTAGATTTTTTGTTTTTAATTTTTAATTGTTTCTTTTAATTTTTTTTTTATTTTTAATCTTAATTTTCTAATTTTTTCCTTATTTTCTTGTTCTAATGATTTATATTGAGTGTTTGGTGTGTTTAAAACTGATCAAAACTATGTTGCACGCAGAGCGAGCGAAGCGAGCGTTCATGTTTGTGCGATACTGAGGCTGCGCGCATGTTGGCTCACGTTCGCGTGTCGCGTTCACGTGTTTTATGTCAAACGGTTTGAGTCCATGGTTTCCAACCAAAGACGCGAATCTGTCAATATGGCAAATGCTCGGCTATTGTCGTATCAACAAATTGAGTTCATTATTGTGCTTTAAAATGGATAATTAGGTAAGAATTGAGTGGCAAAACAAACGACTGGGCAGTAGTAGGATGTGCATAAATACATATTTCATACTAAATTATTGGCGTTAATACACAATAATGAATCCAATTTGGTGATACGACAACAATCGAGCATCTATCAAGTTGACAGATTCGCATCTTTGGTTGCAAACCATAGACTCAAACCGTTTGACATAAAACACGTGAACGCGACACGCGAACGTGTGCCAATTTGCGCGCAGCCTGAGGGTTGCGATCCCTTATATTACGTTTATATTACGTTTACACAATCCGCAGATTACTTCATCTGCGCCGGCTGAGATAATCTGCGACTGTCAAATGCATACAATTTTGAACTCACCACACCCAGATTAAGCAGCAGATGAAGTAATCTGGGGATAGTGTAAACGTAATATTACACTATCCGCAGATTACTTCATCTGCGCCGGCTGATTTAATCTGGAACTGTCAAATACATACAATTTTAAACTCACCACACCCAGATTAAGCAGCAGATGAAGTAATCTGGGGATAGTGTAAACGTAATATTAAGCGCGGAGTGAGCGTAGCGAGCGGAGCCCACGCAAGGGGATTTGCGAATATTTCAATTTTTCATGCCTCCAATATTCCAAACACTCAGTATAAATTATGAAAACAAAAAAAAAAATTAAAAATTAAAAGAAATTAGAACTTAAAACAAAAATTTAAAAAAAAAATTTTTTTTGCAAATTCTTGACTTTTAGAGTGAGGCGAGTGAAAAGTGACAAAAATCCGAGCGAAAAGTGATCTCCCCAGCCGGGGCCCCGGAAACTAAAAGGTTGCCCAGAGTGTCCATGCCAGGTGTCAATTTTCTACAAACTAAAGGCGGCTATTACTATAAAAGTTCTTTTACAAATATCTTTTATAAAAGACATTTTCAAAGGACTTTTAAAGTGTAATAGCCGCCTGAGAAAAGATTTGCGACATGAACGTTGCTTGTTTCAAGTACTTTTCTTACAAGCTTGCACTCCTTCCCCCTTAGGCAGCTAATATCATTCATAAAAGTTCTTTTAAAATATCGTGCTTCAAAGATATTTGTAAAAGAACTTTTATAGTGTAATAGCCGCCTAACAGTTCCATCTACCATTGAGGTATACACCATCTGAAACGGGACACCCTGTATAGTGCGATAAAAGTTAAAAGGAGATTTGACGAGGAAAGGAGAAAAAAATAGTATTAGTCCCAGCACTTTCCGTGGTCCGATCTTATATTACAATACGTTTACACTATCCGCAGATTACTTCATCTGCGCCGGCTGATTTAATCTGGAACTGTCAAATACATACAATTTTAAACTCACCACACCCAGATTAAGCAGCAGATGAAGTAATCTGGGGATAGTGTAAACGTAATTTTAACCAAATCCGGTGTGTAGTTCCTTGAGTGACCCTCAACTCGAAACAGTGTCTCAAATTTGGTCATCGACTGGACTAACGGTATATTCGGCTGTGTTCAAGCCAGAGTTGCTCGCATAAGTCTTTTCAAAAATCACTGCCTCCAATCCAGTCCAATTCGAAACGTAGCTCCCTCGAATTATTATATGTAAATAACACATGGTGATATTTTGGTCCTGCGGCAGGTATACGTCAGGATAAAAGGACCTTGTTGACATTAAAGTGATATCTGGGACAATATGAGTATCGTGTGAGACGGTTTGTTCATGAGAATGCTCTAGACTACTGTTGAAGTCATTTTGAATCCTTTGATAAGGAAAAAGGAGATTCTGATGTTGAGGCAAATGTACAAGACTACTGCTAATGGCATTTGAATCCTTCGGCGAGGAAAAAAGACATTTTTGGTAGTCTAGTGAGTTAGGCAAGATAATGTCATTTTGTGTCCTTTATATTACGTTTACACTATCGCCAGATTACTTCATCTGCGCCGGCTGACTTCATCTGCAAATGTCATATACATACAATTTTAAACTCACCACACCCAGATTACGCTGCAGATGAAGTAATCTGGGGGTAGTGTAAACGTAATATTAGTGACGAAAAAGGGCACTCTTTGCAATGAAGTGATGTTTAGGCAACATGGGTATCATACGACTGGGAGTGTTGAGCCGAATGCACTAGAGTCCTCAGTCCTTCGGTCTGGAAAACAATTCTTGTATTCACCTGATAGATATGGGTATCTTCTGAATCGGGCGATAAGGACAACATTTTTCAAAGCAATAATAGACAAAGCAAATGGATCTAAATTAAAATGTATTTGCATGGGACGCATCATCGCTCTTTTTGTGTCATACCCTTCACGGATGTGGTAGGGTATATTAACTTTGTCATGAAGTTTGAAACGCACAGAAGGAAGCATCTCCGACCATATAAACTATATATATTCTTGGTCAGTATGATGAGACGATTCGATTAAGCTTTGTCCATCTGTCCATCTGTCTGTCTGTTTCCATGCAAACTAGTCCCTCAGTTTTCAAGCTATCGAGCTGAAATTTGGTACAAGGCCTTCTTTCTATTGCAGGCTGTATATATGTCGGAACCAACGGAATCAGACTTCTACGTCATATAGCTGCCATAGGAACGACCGGTCCAAAAATTCGTCTTTGTGAAAAAAAAAAACTTTTTATTTTTAAAGATATTTCTCAAATTTCACACTAATCAATAGAATCTTTAGTCACATCACATCTCCAAATTTGGTTGAAATTGGATTACTATCTACACTACTATCATATATGTAGCTGTCATAGGAACGAACGTTCGAAAAGCAAGTTTTTTTTGAAAAACTTTTTTATCTCTCAAATTTCATATTATTCAATCATATTGACTGTCAAACCACGTTTTTAAATTGGGATGAAATCGGCCCACTATTTCATATACCTCTCATAAGAACAGTGAAATCGGAACAAGTTTTACGATTAATTTCAAAGTGGCAAATGCACCAAAGTCATAAGTATGATACCCTTCGGCAGCCGAAGGCTAGCTTGTTGTTTTTTTTCAGTTATAGCGTTTTTATGGCAACTTTTTTTTATTGACTGCTAATATAGTCTAAGAAGACGATAAAAACTATAGCATAACATAACATTCATAGAATTAAACGAGAAGTCGCATGATGGAGGAATAATCTAACATTTGTGGGATACGCTGTATATTTTCGATTCTTAGGCTGCGCGCATGTTGGCTCACGTTCGCGTGTCGCGTTCACGTGTTTGCTGTCAAACGGTTTGGGTCTATGGTTTGCAACCAAAGATGCGAATTTGTCAAATTGACAAATGCTCGGCTGTTGTCGTATCACCAAACTGAGTTCATTATTGTGCTTTAAAACGGATAATTAGGCAAGAATTGAGTGGCGAAACAAACGACTGGAGAGTAGTAGGATGTGCATAAGCGCATATTTCATACTAAATTATTGGCGTTAACGCACAATAATGAATTCAATTTGGTGATACGACAACAGCCGAGCATTTGCCAAATTGACAGATTCGTGTCTTTGGTTGAAAACCATAGACTCACACCGTTTGACATAAAACACGTGAACGCGACACACGAACGTGTGCCAACTTGCGCGCAGCCTTAGGCCGGCCGCACGTAGGCAGGGCAGCGCAGCACAGCGCGCACATGACATTGTTATTGTAACAATAGTCAACATCGGATTTTACAACAACAATGCCATGTGCGCGCTGCGCTGCCCTGCCTACGTCCAAGATGCGGCCGGCCTTAGGCCCGTTTTCTCAATGTCTGATTAAACTCTTTGTTAACTAACAGGGACACAAATTAATCGAAACTGTAAACAGATAAGCATTTTCATTTTCACATACGTCTTATACAAATTACCAAGCCATAAAGTGTGGAACTTATCTCAGTCCACAATTATGGCAAAATCAGTTGATTTTCTTAGTGGAATTCTACAGTCCACGAATCTTATTTTGGATTAGTACGGTCTCTCAGCATATTCATTTGCAGCTGAGTTTGTTGCAAATTCTCTTCTATCGAATGAATTTCCATGAACTCTCTTCTTTATGGCCACTTTCATTGTTTTCATTTGAATTTGCAAAAGTGAACAGTTCTAGCTGTCAAAATCTCAGCATCCGGTGTCAGGTGTTGGGTTGTTGTTTAGGATAAATTCTCAACCGGACGCCATGAGTTGGGTTTTGTTTTGGATAAGAGATTAATCGAAGGCTAGGGAAGGGTTAGCGTTCAACCGATTAATAACACTAAACAGATATTGAAAAAATCAAATTGTGCTAAATGGTAGCTTATTCTTAAGATAAATTTTAATCGGACATTGAGCAACCGGCCCCTAATAATATAGATAAATCAATCATTTTATTTATTCTAACTTAATTTACAGAAAAAAAACAAAACTAAATTGGGTGTGTATGCCAACAGAATTTGCATACCACTACATAAACCAAACCGGTTTATGCTAATGAAACGTCAACTAATCGACATAGGAGTAGTTGATAAGCTATGCCCCACAAGGGTGTAGGGCAAATAGTAGTATTTTAATTTTAACTTATTTTTTAGGGATTCGGGGAATTTTTTTTCTATTGCCTTGACCCCTTCCAACAACATCTGTTGTATTTCTATGCCTTGTTGACGTTTTGATTGCATATCTAGCATATCTTTTCGGGCGAGCAGTTACTAGCATGCACCTTATATCCGCACCGTCTGTATACTGACAAACTCGAAGCACAGTGGGAGTTCTATTGGTACCCACAGGCAGTTTTTGTTCGCGCCGAGGATCGAACTTCCATTCTCTAGATCGTATAGCGGTGATTCAGGGAATTCAAGCTGTTTATTTCATTTCGAAAACGTTAATATATAATATAATAATTCAGAAAGTAGATAATTTTATTTTAAAAATCGTCAATTTATTTCAGAAAGTCACTAATTTGATTCGGTAAGTCCTTAATAAGATTTAAAAAAAATAAGAACTTTTCCAATATCAATATCAATGAATGTTCCATTTGCTGGACCCAAACGTCGAGGCAGACGAAAACACACGTGGATCGATCAGATGAAAAAGCAACAACACCGCGTTAATCTTGGCGATGATACGATCCAAGACCGAGCTGCCTGCAGAAGGAAGCTGAGATTATACCGCCAGAATGGGCGAAGTGCCAACACCACAGGCAGAGCAACGCGAAGCCGCAGAGTGGTATGAAATGGCAAGGAAGAAGAAGGAGTTTTCCTCGAAGTAGTTAATTTTTTTCGCAAAGCCGTCAATTTGAAGGAGATATGCTTAAATTTCTCCAACTTTTTTTTTATAACAACTAGTTTTGTTATCATTTCAGCAATTTTTCTAATATGTAGTGCCTTCTTTTTGATTTTTGGTTTCAAGGTACAAAACATTTGTGAAACGGTGGTGCTGCACTGAAGCTAATTGACAATTTATTAAAAAAAAGTCTTTGTGTCTGGTACATATTGACTATAACGAATGACGAACAACGAGTGCAATATGTTTCTTAAGATTTTTTATTTATAACATATGCGATATGGATTAACAGCATGCCGTATTATCATACTTATACATACTTGTATTTATCAGTAAAACATATCTAAAAAAAATACATAATTGGTCTTTTCTCAACTTCTTGCGCTTTCAGTAACCAACCCCCAAGATCAAAATCTTATAAATATGATTGTACCGATCATGGTTTGGGAAAATTTTCATGTTTCTGTATGTCTTAAAATTGAATTCTTCGTCGGTTATGAGCACCCCCAAAGAGATACTTAGACTTAGAGCCCTGTCTGGCTCATATCAACACCAAAAGATATATTACTTTTATTGTCTATTTATTGTTTTGACAAATAACCGGAAAGTAGCGTGTACACACTATATTCAAATGTAATCTGGGTCTATTACACTTAAGAATCGGCTTTCGTGGCCATTGCCTCCGATTGCAATTAAACTTGACTAAGTTCTTGTTATCATTTTTGTGTAGTTGGCATTGCCGAACCGTCCAGTATTTTGTTATTTTTGATATCAAAATTATTTTTATTATCTATTAAAAATGTAAAAGATGGAAAGTAACTGTTTTTGATAAGAATTCATCTCCATTTTTTTTTTGTATTTATTATTGAGAGTATTCATTAGATGTTTGTAGTAGCAAATGTGTATGTACCTATCGAGATGCTGCTTACATAGGAAACAAATAAATGCTGGTTTTCTATTAGAATCGCCTTTTGATAATTGACTAATGACAGGTCTTCTTATAGATCACCTATGCATCTCATACAGGCTAAAGCTAATGACTCGCATGTGTTGATAGGTGTAATCACTGTTGCAATTGGACTAATGTTCTTTATACGATAATTTTTAACATTAAGAAGACCATATCAAACATATCTTGGATGTTCAGAGCTTGTTCGTTGTCGATGTGTAATAGGAGAGAATAACTGCGATTTTTGTTCACCTGGTGACTATAAAAACAGTGGACGCCAAGAAGTCGATAGTCACTTGTTAAGTGTTTGTCAAACGTTCGGGATGGGTAAGTCACTTTCTTCTTGTTCTACTTCTGCTGTGCCTAAGTTCTACCTCGAATATACGTTACTAAGATACATTCGTTACACACCACCATAGTACGATACGCGCCTCTTGTTCTCAGATCTGCCCTTTTATTCTAAATCCAAGACAAAAGATCGAAGAAAGTTGTACGGTGTGCTTGACTCAAGATGATTTCTTGAAAGTGGGAGCCGGTACCGACGAGGTATTCGAACTGTTCGAACATTATAGCGAACGTTGCCCCTTATTATTTGTTGACAATCTTTCATTCAAATCCATATCCACTTCGACTGTATCTTTTCTTCTGCCTTCTTCATTCCGAGTGACACATCTGAAACCTATATAATATGCAAATGTCTTTCCATCTTTCCGTATCCAGTGAAGAAGAGTATCTTTCACCTTGATCCGTAAGAAGGTAAGAATGCAGAATGTAGACTAATCCTCCTCCAATCCCAGGTGTTGGAGATCGTCTTTGTCGTTGTTGGTTGTTGTTAAAGTGTGTAGCATGTTATCATCATAATGATCAATAATATCTTGCCGCAGGGAAATGACCGCTTTAAGTCGATCATCTTCAACCTGTTTTTAACGCTGGCGAGTGCTATTTTTAATGTGAGTGCTAAAACTGCTTGTAACGCGTTAATCAACCGAAAAGGAGGACGCGCTTTTTGCTTCGGTTTTAATGAAATCGATAAAATTTAATGGATCTTTACCGATTTCTGAATTTTGATCATTTTGGGGGTGTGTTATGCAGTTATACTCGTATGGTCTGAAAAAAATTGATTTGCATAAGTGCATTTATAATCGTGTTGAATAAATTTTGTGGGATTGTTTTTCCGGAGTTATTTTTCGGGAATAATGTAATGTGTTAGGTTAAAAAAAAAGTGTTCGTATTAATTGACTGGTGGAGTGAATTATTAATTATATTGGAGAACACTTTGACTTCGACTTTTTTTTCGTTTAAACTGGAATTCATTTACCTAATAAACTTCTTTGTTATCCGTTCATACTTACCAAGTGAATAACATATATCGCAATCGATATCTTAGTCTGATAAAAAAAAGATAAAAATTTCAAATATTTAATATATTGGAATCTTATTTTATTGAAGATAAAAGTAAGATAAGGGTAGATCATATCCTAATATAATATTCAAAAAGATACCCAAATGATATAATTTTAAGGATATTAAGCACGTGAAAAAATTACACGGGGAAATTTTCCCTTATTGGTAAAAATATTGGATCATGTTTATGTCTGTTCCACAAAGACGATATTGGCTGCGTTCAGGATTTCAAACGTTACGATTATGATTGTGCAACTCATCAATTCAGATTCACACCGACCATACTACTTTGCCTTAATCCCTAGTGGGGCATAGCGTGTCAACTATTCCTGCGCACCACCGTACTCTCTTCTGGGCAATCGGACGCAACTCCCCCCACGTCTTGCCCAGAGGCTCACACTCTTTTGCCACGGAATGGCGCCATGAAATTTTAGAACACTCCTTTTCCGGCCTTGATTGGAAATGGGGTTTCATTTCATGGCATGTGAAGCCATGCAGTAGCAAATGTGTATCCTTCGCTCAATGTGTGACCGCCATTTTCGCCTTTGTATCAATTCGTTGATTGGCATCCGTCCCGTAGGCCGACTAATTTCTTCATTTGATATTGTTTCGGGCCCGAAAATTCTTAAAATTCGACGAAGACATGAGTTGACGAAAACTTACAGCTTCCTGGTACCTCTTACGGAAACTTTCCAGGTGCTGTTCCCATACAAAAGCACAGACAGTACCAGAGAGCGAAACAGGCCCAGTATGATCGTAATACTGAAATAACTGCTTTGTCGAATTTTAGACAGCATGTCGAATGCGCATTTAGCTTGGTTGATACGTCGGTCGGCGATGTCCTGCTCTGTAACCCCATTTTCGGTAATAATGCTAGCCAGGTAGACGAAATTATCCTCCTTTACCACAGGCTGCCTGTTAATATTGATGGTAATAGGCGTAGGATTTCTTTTTGGCAACGCTGGGCTAAGAACCTGTAACGGATGATTTGATGCGCATCCGAAGATGACCGTGGGGACGGAGCCTAAGGTACCATAATGACCCTGAAGGTCGAGCCCTGCCATCTGGCAACGAGCTAAGCAGCGGCCTATGCTTGCTATAGCTCAGTTTGGGAGACGTGGGCGGGGTTTTTGCCGCTCGTTACTCCTGTCCTTTACGTATTAATAGAAATTCATAGGTCTGGGGAAGACAACACAAAAAGGGGAGGTAAAAATGGGAAATAAAAAAAATCAGGCGATAAGGATGGAATGGTTGGCGGACGGTTCGCCTGCCCTCGCGCTCGCATCGGGGTCCAGGTGTAATGGGACCCTTGGCCCCTGGTTTTGTACCATCGACAGATCATTACTCATCGGGTGCTGCCATCGACCTGCCGGTGGGAGCAGCACTACCAGACCAGAATATGGTAATTACAGGTGGTTCAATACAAACCTTGGTCTTGTTTGTGTAAATCTTTAGCCTAACCTTGCTCACCTCCCTCTCGAGATCGAATGTCATTCCGCATAGATCTATGATTTTGTGGGAGAGTAGGCATATGTCGTCAGCATTGTCAAGATGTTGTAGATAAGATGTATATGTCCATTACTCTGTCTAGTCCGGATAGGGCTGCATGCAACACATCGTCATTTACTATGAGGAATAAGTTCGGTGATAGGATGCACTCCTGCCGAACTTCACTTCGAATCTCAAAGTCCCCCAACACCTTACCTTTATCCAGAATGCGACATTTCGCATCATCGTAGGTTGCCTTAATAATAGCCACAAGCTTCCCAGGGATGCCTCTCCTGAGCAAAGCCGCCCATATAGAATCCCGGTTCACACTATCGAAAGCCTTCTCGAAATCAATGAAAAACAAGTGAAGCGGAGCATCGTACTCAGCGCATTGCTCGATGATGATTCGCAAGGTGTTAATGTGATAGACACAGGAGAATTCGGATCAGAAGCCAGCCTGCTCTTTATAGCTATTATCTTAGAAACGGCAAGAAGCACGTAAATACCTCTCCAATTATAGTCTGACGATCAATCCTTCCTTCCACTTAGTGGGAAAGTTTTCTGAGTTCCACACTTTATTAACAAGTGTGTGCAGCAATTCGGCAGTTATTCTTGGCGCTGCTTGATTAAATTCGGCAAGGATACCGTTGAGTCCAGCGACCTTCTCTCGTTTTAATGCAATAATTGCAGCGACTATTTTCTCTTTAGTCGGGAAAGTTGACCGTATACGCACATTTTGTTGATTAGCTAAATTATCTACATGAAGGAGAACTTCACCAAAAGTTATACGGTTCAAGACGTTGGCGAAGCATTCTTTCCACCGCCTCATCTGATCTTCCTCGAAGACAAGTAGCTTTTCGTCACCTTGACCGCATATTAACAGGAGTAACGACCACCTATAAACTCCTTGATAACACCTTATACGGCGTTAAAGTTGTTGCTCTTTGCGGCTTCTTCTGCTGAGGCTAGTAGAGAGTTCGCATATTCTCTTTCAACACGGGGGGGGGGGGGGGGGGGGGACCGGTAGCGCAGTGTGTTGAGGCATCAGTCTCATGTTTGACTACCAGCGTTTCGGGTTCGAATCCCGTCCATGACGACGTTCGTGGCCATGGAAGTGTAGGAGGTGCATGCTGGCAACTGCATTCTCTGAAACCAATTTATGCCAACGAAACGTCCAACTGGGCCACATGGAACAGTTGACGCGCTATGCCCGACAAGGGGTTAGGCGGTTAGGGCAATTGAGTAGTAGTGAGTACACTACGCTGAACTTCTCGAGCTTTCTGGCGGTAAAAGACCTCGATGCTGCGATGATTATCGTTTGATGGTGCAGCTGCATTCACCAATCTAACGGTAGTTTTTGCACATATTGTTATCTGTACAAATAGCCAGGCAGCCATTAAGGCTCTTTCTTTACATAGGCTCTCTTTAAAAGTGATGAGTGTCGTGAACTTCTCCAATGTCTGTCGACCGTCAATCAACCTTTTCTGAATTGGGTCCCATGTCACCGTGGCATTGAAGGAAATGAAGTAGCGAATGAACTTGCAAGGCAAGGCTCATCATCAAATTTTCTCGGGACGGAACCCTTTTGTGGTCTTGGCTTTGCTTCAGCTAGGGCAATCATAACAGATTGGTCCAAAACGATACGATAACAATACTGGGACAACATTCGAGGACTGCGGTAATCAGCTGATAAGACCCTTCAACTACGTAGATACCACCCGCAAGTGTAGACCCGACCTTAGGCTACCTATAAAGCCACCACTGGGTGATATCCTATCTAAACAAGATGGGTTTGTCTAACGAGACGGAGTGGCGTCTTTGTTTGGAGGACTTTGCGACCATATGTCACATTTTACTATGTGTGTATGCCCAGCGATTGCGCGGGTGAGGTATACGTTCCTCGGTTCATCACGTGGACTGCCTTTATCAGGACGAAAAAACGACGATTGTGTCATTCTCATTGTTTATAGTCTGGTTAGCCCATTGGTAGCACTATGAACTTGCAAACATGGGAACCTGGTTCGAATCCTACAAATATCAGTTGTAAAAAAGGGTGAAATATAAATTATGAGCGTCAAAGAATATGCAAGATAGAAAAGGGATGAAGATTATTAAAATAAAGAGATAATAATTTTTGTTTTAGTTGTCTTCTACGCGACATTTTGTCAATTCGTCAATTTATCCCCGTTGCGATTCGCTTTCTTGTTTCCGACTCGTTTCGTCCAAGTTTCTCCTGGAGGTTTCGCTTTCGGTAACTATTTTCTCCCGAAGGGGGTGACTCCCACGATAAGATGGCGATATCCCCGTCGATAAATTTATCTTCCAAGGCGAATCGCATTCCTATCGCGGAAGTTAGAAATTGTTTGCTGGGTGTAGGGCATAGCGTGTCAACTCTTCCATGTGGCCCAGTTGACGTTTTGTTGGCATAAACTAGTTTCGTAAGTTGTCAGCATGCACCTCCTGCTCCCCCATTTAGGCGATAATGAGAGAAACAACGAACCGTCACAGCAATCATGTGCCACTGTTTTGTTTTTAGACATTTTTTCGCATAACATATTTTGCCAAATTAGATTGTATAGAGGATTTTGGATTAAATATTCATAGCAAATATTTCCAATTTTTAAGAGACTGGCAAAAAAACTAGACATCATGTTCTAGAAACCTAATTCTTATATCAGTGCAATATATCAACGTTCGAAAGTCGATAAAGAAAAAGATTCAAAATAGCTTAAGAGAGCATTAAATTATCATAATTCCGTATCGTTCTAAATAGTATTGAAACGTCATTACCACGGATTTCAGAAATATTCTGATGAAAAACCGTTATGTGCTTTAGTTTTTCAATGGTTACAGTGCACGAAAAAGTCTTTGTTCACTTTTTTTCCCCCTATTTCAATTTTCGATTCTATTTCCTCATTTGTTCTTGGGGTGATCGGTAGCTCTTCTTGTTTTTATTGCTATGTGATATGCACCATAAGTGACGATTTGTGACATATGTATGTAAATCCAACATCCACGATTACAATGAACTTTACGCACGCATTAAACATTTTCTTTATATGCCAATCGCGTTACACTCATACGTGCCTGAAATAATTGAAAATTTTCTTTTCATAGTTCGCAGCAGTGTTTGATGTAGGTGTATCGATGTGACACACACCTGAATATATTGTACACTGTAGTCGCAGTTAATTTTGCGGAAATTTATTATACATCTTGATAAAAGTGTTTATATGTATGTATTTATATAAACTATCTAGATATAAATATATTTTATTTTATGAATATCAATTATTTTGAAAACCCTTGAGCAAAGCATATTCGCATATGAACTTTGAATATTAATATGGCTACTGAAAGTAAAATTTAAGAATTTTAGACTAGAGTATCCCGGAAAAAAATATAAATACTCGTAATAGTTAGTAACTACTTTCGGATGGCGCAACGGTTAGCACGTCCGCCTTCTACACACTGGGCCCTGGTTCGATTTCTACTGAATGCGGTAGTGTTAAATGAGTACCCATTTATTGGGTAAATAACTCGGTTGAGCATGTTGCTGATCATGATCACAGACCTCTGCACAAAACACACCGGCACGATCTAGAAAATGAGATGATGCTAACACATCTCGAAGCCATGGTTCAAATTGGACTGTTGTACCAGTTATTTATTTTAATAGTTGGGACGATAATGCCCGAACCAGATTGAACGCCGAATGCAGCAGCAGCAGCGAAATGTTAAGTAATGCCCAGACCAGAATGAACGCAGAATGCAGTGGCAGCAGCAGCAGCAGCGAAATGTCAATTTAAAAAACATGCAGCAGCGACAGCGGCGATGACAGATCTATCTGTTGTTGTTGTTGCTGCTGCTACTGCATTCTGCGTTCATTCTGGTTTGGGTATAAGAAAGCATGCATTTCCCTTAAGCGACCTAGATTGAACGCAACGACAACAACAGCGGCGAAAGTAAATTTGCTTGTTAACCTTGCAAAATACGATAAAGAGGTGCAGTTTGAGATGAATATTGGTGGGACCCATACCTTCAATTAAAGAGAAAGTTGAGCCCTTTTTCAATATTTCCTTATAACTTCTAAACGGTGCACCAGATCGAAAAATGCAAAAGGATGTGAATTAAAGAGCGTTGAGTTGTGCGTGCGAGCTAATTCACTACTCAAAGTTGAAATTCGGTCAAAATCGATAGTCAAAAAACGTCAATTTTTAAAGTTTAGGAGCAAAATCACACTTTACCCATTTTCAAACTCACAAAGATCTTCGAAACGAATGGTCTAAGTAGTTTAAGGTATAATTACGCTTTTTAGGGTTTTGTAGAAACCTTCTCCGCCTGGACAGAGAATATCTCAAAAACGACTGAAACTACATGCATGAAATTTGATAGGAATATGATAGTCGATGAAAATAAGACCTGGAAATGAGTAAACCTCAGAATTTAAGATAATATGCTGAATTTTTGCATCCACGTATCTTTGGGTCTTCCAAGCATAGGGTAAAAATTCACTTAAAATGACATGTACACGTCTTAAGATATTTCAAGATAATTAGTGGCCGTTAGTGAGGAGTAGGTTCCTACTTAATTCCAGCAAAGTTCATCAACCCATTCAAAACTTACAGCTATATAACCTCAACATTTTGTAAGCTAAATATCCAAATAGCGGAAATCCAGCTGATCTAAACTCGCCTAATTGGTGGGCACTAGTAAGGGCTATGTTTTCATCTAAATTCAGCAAAAATCAATCAAACGGTTTAAAAGTTACATGCATTTAATCTACGTAATTTCGGTACCTTAAAGCGCGTTGACATGATCAAACTTCGGTTTGACAAACTAGCATTTGATGAAAAGTTGAGCACCGTCCAACTACGTCTGGGCTTCATTTGTAAGCGTACTTTAAGTTTTTGTTAGTGGGTCGATTTAAAGTAATTTTATATTGTTGTTATGCGGCACTGTTTATTACAAGAAGTTTACACTATGAATGTTCAAACACCGTCCACTGTCACCATACTTGCTTGCTTGCCTTTACCTCCTAATATACTAAAACTAAATAGCAGCCAATATCCCACCCTTAAATTAAAAAAAATGCATGTAGAAATCAGATAAATTGTTTACTAGATACATCTTTGAAAAAAAAGGCTTTGATGCAATATTCAACCTGGTGTAGTTTTTGAGCTATTGCATTTTTGTTAAAGTAAGGTCGACAATTTTGCACAGCTTATAATGCCTATGACCAGTAAAATTGTTACAACACTGGTTGCATTAATTAGCGTAGCTTCGAACTTTGATATCTTGTATACTACTCAATTGCCCTAAACCCTGGGCATAGTGCGTCAACTGTTCCATGTGGCCCAGTTGACGTTTCGTTGGCATAAATTGGTCTCGGAGAATGCAGTTGCCAGCATGCACCTCCTGCACATCCATGGCCACGAACGTCGTCGTGGACGGGACTCGAACCCGAAACGCCGATAGTCAAACATGAGACTGCTACCTCAACACACTGCACTACCGGTCGCCCCGAGTTGGCACATTGTTGAAAAATTTAACTTTTCTAATACACCCACCATCTCGGGCGCCATGGCTTCTTAAAAAAAAATCACTTGACTTTTTGGCTCGAACTTTAAGCTTTTTTTGAAAATAAATTATTTAATTGCTCAAAAAAATCGAAAAACAATTAATAACTTTTGAACTAATAATTCTATTCAGCTGCAGTTTATTTCGTTTGATTTAAAAAGACAAAATACATGAGAAATCATGAAAAACTACTATATAGCATATATGCTTCGTTCCTGTGGCACCCGGTTCTATGCATTGAAGCGATCCTACGGCCAAGCGCTACCAAAACTCCGTCAATGCAACAAGCATTGCTACAACAACAACAACAACTGTATATGCTTCGAACTTGGAACTTATTGAAGAAAATATTTTAATTAAATTTTAAAAAATCCTGAAAAACTAATGGCCGTATGGAATTGCCGTTGGTTTTGTTCGATCCAGAATGACCAAATAGATTAAAAATCAGTCTAAAACTATCATATAAATTGTTTCAACTTTTAAATTAATGGAAGAAATGTAATTAATTAATTAATTAAATTGTTTTGACAAACAAAAATAAGATAGGGAGATAGAGCTATTAATGCTGAAATTTCAAAAAAGGAATTTCTGAATTTTTGCTTGATAAGTGAGAAAATCTAATTTTTCTCCTAAGTCCTTAAAATTGAAATTTTCTGAATATCGTTTTTGACTATACTACTGAACCCAATTTCGAATTTGGTATACTGGACAGAATTTGACGTTTTTTAATTTACATCTTATTGTATTTTTCAAGCCGACACTCCGTTTCGAAGTTAGGGAAAATATCGAAATGAAATCGGAAAGTAGAGGGCTCACAATTGCAGGGTTTTGTAGTGTACGATGCTAATAGGAAATTAACTGTCCTACTTCTGGAGTTGCTTAGTCATTCATGTTAAGACTACCTATAAATTGCAAATTGCATTGCATAATTATAAAGAGTAGAGTTTGCGACGAGCACAACAAAATCCATAAAAATGATAAAACAATATTTTTCGTATCTGAAGTGATAATTAGTACCTTTCTCAATATAAAACGGCGAATTTCATAAAATAAGGTAATTTTTACGTTCTTTTTTTTTGCAAATTTTAACCCTCTACGGCCGCCAAACCCACCCTCGGGGGCTTGCTAGACTTCTCATTTTCGTACTCCTACATTACAAAAAAACGAACATGAAAGTTCTAGCCTTGGTACTTATAACGTAACCAAATGGCCACCAGCTCCCCAACTACAAACGATATCTCTCTATCATATTTTTCAAAGTTGGAACGCCTAGCGTCCCAACTGTAATACTATCGAATCGAAAAAAGATAGTCACACATAGTGTACATCATCATATTATGTATTATTATATTTTTATTAAATGTATATGAAATATACAATTAAATTCTTAAGCTCTAGTTGCTAAGACCATGAATGTATGTATGTGACGCGTTAATTTGTTTTTTATTTGAAAATGGACAGAGCCTTATACGCAAACCGAGGTCATAGCAACATTGCATGGTATACAATAGTACTCTACAAATTGGCTACCAATTTCGTAAAACAATGATTTAGACTCGACTTGACGGAAAGGGAAATTATTTAATATAACGTTCTTGAACAGTGGCCACGTTTATGCCGAGAAACTATGTTCCAGTATTAACTAATCCCAGCAAACTCACCACGATGTAAACATGTCGGATTAGTTGATTGGACTAGCTCTTAAGCTCGACTTGCGATACGGTACTGAACTAAAAGAATTGGGTTTAAGTTTGTTTTCGTTGATGACGCTTCTTTTTGTCGATGTTTATATTTTGTTGGAGTCGGTGGTATAAAAGCGCTTTCTACAAGAAGCCACTGGGCTCTTTATATTTCTAAAACTCTCTTTAAACTCAAGTGATAATCTAACATCTGACATTTGCCATATTTAGTACTGGTCGGTATAAACACTCCACGAACTAGAACTAAATCTAATATGATCTAGTTGATCCTCCTTTTAGTTCCACGGTATAAATGGGGCCAGTGTTTCCCAACGAATTGAATTTATGACCTGATTCGATTATTTAAGACTAGCTCAGGACGATTTTTTTGACACATTAAATTCGAATTGCAATTATAATTGAAATAATTCCCTAAATTGACTTGCCTTCGCGCTTGCATCGGGATCCGAGTGTAATGGGATCCTCGGGCATCTGCTTTCCTCCTTTTGCGGCCAAGACACCCAAGACCTCCGAATCTGGTTTGGTACGCCGACAGATCACTCGCCAGGTGCTGCTTTCGATCATAAAAATTATGTGATTGTTACGAAAATTTATGAGATTATTGCCTATGGTGTTGATTACACTGGTCAACAAAATTCAATTTTTTTTGGCGCACGAAAACTGATATCAAATCTTGAATCGGCTATGGTCACATAATAATAATATATTAAAGAAAAACAAGCTAGCCGGTTCGCGTGAAGGATATCATACCTTCGTTGTGACTTATAGTCATAGATATATGTACATTGAACAGATTGGTAACAGTACTATCCCCACTCTGTACTTCCGGTTATTTTCGAAGTCGCGCTTGCACACTGCTACCCATTTGCACGCGGTCGCTATATGTTCGGTAAATGTCGTGACGCCATCGACCACTCAGCCACAATTTTGACATTTACGAAGCATTTGGCCCCTCGCTCCTCGGCCATATGTTAATGCGTGTTATGCGTTTTATGCGTGTTATGCGTGTTTTACTGCGCAGACGCGAATATGTCACCCACTCTGTGCCTATTTCCTATCTGTTCAATCTATATCTATGCTATGCTTATGGTGCATTTGCCACTTTGAAATTAGTAGTAAAACTTGTTCACTGTTGAATGAATGAAAGAGGTAAATGAAATAGTAGGTCGATCTCAACCAAATGGAACATGGTTTGGCAGTCAATCTGTCTGAATAATATGAAGTTTGGTAAAGATATCTTCAGACATAAAAAAGTTTTTCTAACAAAAACTTGCTTTTGGAACGGTCGTTCCTATGGCAGCTATATGATTTTCAACCAACCATTTCAACCGAATTCGGGAATGTGATTTGACTAAAAATACTATTAAAATAAATAACTGGCGCAGCAGTCCAATTTGAACCATGGCCTCGAGATGAGTTAGCATCATCTCATTTTCTAGATCGCGAGGGTATGTCTTGTGCAGAGGTGTGTGATCAGCAACACGCTCAACCGAGTTATTTACCCCATAAATGGGTACTCATTTAACAGCTGAGTGGGTTCATAGTTCGACACGTAAATCCCCTTTTTTTATCGAAAACTACTGCATTCAGTAGGAATCGAACCGGGGCCCAGTGTGTAGAAGGTGGTAAACTCAGTCATTCGGATTAGGGAGACATATCGGTGCCTTAGGTCCCCGTCACAATGGGGGTCCGCCTTGCCGAACTTGCTGAGAATATTCACAGACGGCTATAAGACTGCTGAAGGTGTGAGTTCCTGAGTATAAGGAGTTCAACCTTCTTCTTTTTTTCGGCTTCCCGAATACTTAATTACATTTCATTTTCCATTTTTCTTACAGGTAGAATAGCAATTTTACTGGGTGTACTTTTCTGTGGTTTGCTCGGCACCACCCCTGCCGGTAAGTCAACCTTCCATCCAACTAACGATTATTGAAACTCAAAGGGTATCTTCATATATTGTATTTTTCTTTCCCCAGCCGGCGCACCAGCTCGTGTTGTTTGTTATTTCAGCAACTGGGCGGTCTATCGACCGGGATTGGGTCGGTATGGAATCGAAGATATGCCCGTCGACCTTTGCACGCACATCATCTACTCCTTCATAGGAGTTGATGACAAATCGTGGGACGTCCTGGTCATTGATCCCGAGGTAAGCCTCCAAACCAAGATCTTCGCTAGAGAACGCATCGTATCAATAACTTTTGCTTCCAGCTCGATATCGAGAAAAATGGCTTCCGTAACTTCACCAATCTGAAAAAAGCTCATCCGCAAGTTAAGCTTATGGTTGCCGTGGGCGGATGGGCAGAAGGTGGTGAAAAATATTCCGCAATGGTGGCGCAGAAGTCGAGTCGTCAATCCTTCATCCGTAGTGTTGTGAATTTCATGGAAAAGTATAATTTTGACGGTTTCGATTTGGATTGGGAATATCCTGGCGCGGCTGATAGAGGTGGTAAATTCAGCGACAAGGATGTCTTCTTGTATTTCGTGCAAGAGCTGCGGCGTGCATTCGATCGTAAGGGTAAAGGTTGGGAAATTACAATGGCCGTTCCGGTAGCCAAGTTCCGTCTGCAGGAGGGATACCATGTTCCGGAGCTGTGCGAGTAAGTTTTGAATCCCGAAAAATGAAGGTATTATGTTTAACATTTTCTTATTTTTTTTCACAGATTGCTTGACGCGATTCATGCTATGACCTACGATTTGAGAGGCAACTGGGCTGGATTCGCCGATTCACATACCCCACTTTACAAGCGTCCACATGACCAATGGGCCTACGAGAAATTGAATGTCGTAAGTAGTCGCATGTAGAAATCTCTGCTTCGTTGTCCTGACATATTCTTTCTTCCCAGGCCGATGGTCTTGAACTCTGGGAGGAAATGGGCTGTCCGGCTAACAAACTTGTTGTCGGTATTGCTTTCTACGGAAGAACCTTCACACTCAGTAACAGCAACACCAACTACAATTTGGGCACGTACATTAACAAGGAAGCCGGTGGTGGCGCCCCAGGTCCATATACGAATGCCTCAGGGTTCTTAGCTTACTACGAAATTTGCGATGAAATTAAACAGAACAACGGCTGGACTGTTAAATGGGACGAACACGGATATGTTCCGTATATGTACAAGGGAAATCAATGGGTTGGATATGAAGATCCTAAATCCGTTCAAATCAAAATGGACTTCATTAAGCAGCGAGGATATGCCGGGGCTATGACATGGGCTATTGATATGGATGACTTTAGAGGATTGTGCGGACCAGAGAATGAATTGATGAAGATTTTGTATAGAAATATGGCCGGTTATACAGTGCCGGAACCGACAAGACCAACTACTATAAGGGTAAAAACAAACATTTTTAATCAGAGGTAGTGCAAAGGTATTTAATTTGTGTCCTTCATAGCCGGAATGGGCTAAGCCTCCAGCAACATCTCCAGACCCATCCGAGAACGAAGTTTTACCGGCAACAACGAAGAGACCGACTCCAAGACCAACAACCAAGAAACCTGCACCGACTACTGCCCGACCTGCTCCAACCACAACAGCGGTAAGTGAATAATTTTGTTTGACATGAATATGTCTTATGGCTGGAGGTCATCCTAGATACTCGTCATCATTTTGTCCTTCTCTCCTCCTCACAACATCTTTATTGCACCAGTCTTTGGTTGAGTAGAATGTTTATACATATTAAGATAAATACAAACGTTGTATGAGCATTAATTGCAGTAAAAAAAACAGATCCCAGAGACTCTTTGCCGATGTATTCTATTTTTGCTCATGAATTCTGTAATTAGATTAATAAATAGGCAATTTCCATGTATGCTTGACAGGCCTTCGTATTATCTTCTCTAGTTTCTCCCATACAACTTGTTGTTGGTATGAGGGATAATACTACAATAATGATTTTCATTTCAATTCGGAAAATCAATAGCTTGTTCCGAGACGACGTTGATTTAAAATAGCTAGGAGATTTAACAGAAACTTAAATATCTTTGCTCATATCATTCGACCTCTCTAAACTCTATACATATCTTTTTTCCAGCGCCCTCCACCAACCGCCGCCGCAACACCTGCCCCAACACATAAACCAGCTGAAGAAATTCCACTTGGTGAATATGGTCCAACACCCGGTCCAACGCCTAGCCCAGCACTAGATGCTGAAGCAATCGATTGTACTGGACGCGATTACATTCCTCATCCTGATTGTATAAGGGTAAGTTGGTTTATTCTAATGTTTTTATCGTTGTGAACTTTAGCTACAATAATCTTCTTTGGTCTTTAGTACTACCGCTGCGTCCATGGCAAGCCGGTTGAATTCTCGTGCCGTGACAGTACCGTCTTCCACACTGTGACGAATGTCTGTGATTGGGTCCAGAACTCCGATC
Organism: Chloromyia formosa; assembly: GCA_964017055.1. NCBI lineage: Eukaryota > Metazoa > Arthropoda > Insecta > Diptera > Stratiomyidae > Chloromyia > Chloromyia formosa. The sequence goes on along the minus strand of OZ024813.1, from coordinate 27,256,006 downwards.
GTCCTGAATGCAAGGAAAAATTCAGAGTTTAAATTAATTTAATTTAGATGATTACTTTTCGTATACGTAATTTTTATACACGTTATCAATCAGAATTGGAAAATTGAGAGAATAAAATAAAATATTGTAGAAACAAAACTTTGATTTTAATCATATTTTCGTCCTCTTTCTCCTTGAAATTTTGGTTAAATATTTGTTGGAAGATCTAGTTGGTTGGCATTGAAAATGCGATCGGTTCCAGTCTATGTCTACCTCCTTCAAAAAAGCTCATTCTCTTTAGAACAATTTTTGAGGTAAATTTTGTGATAATAAATAAATAACTGGCGGAAAATCCCAATTTTGGAAAAAGGCCTCGAGATGAGTTAGCATCATGTCATTTACTAGACCGTGACGCTGTGTTTTGTGCAGAGGTGTGTGATCAGCAACACGCTCAACCGAGTCATATGATATGACTCCATAGAACTTTCCCCTCTGCCAGTAGATTTCTATGTATTGACAAATAGTATAGTATAAACGAAACTAAAGGTTGGGCAATCTTGTGTTAAGAATGGGTAAACGAAATAGAGTGAAATGGCGCATAAATATGGAAAATTTGAAAATTTGTTGCTAGCGACTCGCCCCAGAAAACTTGTTTTGTTCATAACTTTTTGTCTAAGGGTGGGCAAACGAAACTTTTTCTTGGGCAAACATGGGCCTACGATGGGGAAACGAATTGCACAAATTGCGCGAATAAAATTTAAATTTAAATTGGGAGGTGGGCAAATGAAACTAAAGGTTGGGCAATCGTGCGTTAATGATGGGCAAACGAAATAGCGTATAAATATGGAAAATTTTAAAATTCGTTTTTTTTGCGACTCGCCCCAGAAAACTTGTTTTCTTAATAACTTTTTTCTAAGGGTGGGCGAACGAAACTTTTTCTTGGGCAACAGTGCGCAAACGAAAGTAAAGATTGTGCATTTCTGTGTTAACGATGGGAGGACGACATAGCGTGAAATAGCGCATAAATGTGCAAAATTTTTGAATTTGTTTTTTTTTTGTGACTCGCCCGAGAAAAATTGTTTTGGTAATAATTTTTTTTTTCTAAGGGTTGGCGAACGAGACTTTTCCTTGGGAAAACATAGGCCTCCGATGGGCAAACGAATATCACAAATTGCGCAAAAAAAATGTAAATTTGGGTTTTTTATTTTTTACAAGCATTTTAATGTGCGAAAAAAAAAATTGGGGGGTGGGCAAACGAAAGTAAACGTTGGTCAGTGATGTGTTAACGCTGGGCAAACAAACTGCACAAATTGCGCGAATAAAATTATAAATTTGCGTTTACATTTTTTACAAGTATTTTGATGTGCGAATAAAAAATAATTGAGAGGTAGGCTAACGAAAGTAAAGGTTGGGCAAACAAAATAGCGTATAAAATCGCAAGAAATCGAAATTTGGATTTTCAGTGGTTCCCAACCTTTAAAAAAGTACATTTGCCAATAACTTTTTTTCTAAAGATGGGCAAACGAGAATTTTTCCTGGGCAAACGTGGGCTAACGCTGGGCAAACGGTTTACTTAGTTTGCATGAAAAAAAAAACTCATCTCGAGGTGCCAACTTCACAGACCTTGACTTGATCAATTTAATCTTAGTCCTGGACTCAGGCTTGATGGAAAATGCTGATTTAGTCAAGAAAATTGAAAGCCTGAAAAAAGCTTTGGAAGAAGAGTAGAAGACACTGAAACGCAAACGAGATGCTGCTGAACGGCAAAAAAGCAGCGCGGCACAAAATAGAGACACAAAATGTTGGAGATTTTAGAGAAAAATCCCGATTTGGCTGCCGAGATGAAAATTCAAAGCAAGAAAAGGAAGCCGAGAATTGAAAACAGTCAGCCTGAAATTTTGAAGGTTCCTTTAATATGTGATATTTTAAAATATAACATACATAAAATAACATAATGATTTCAGTTTATATCGTTTGTTAGTTTGCCGCGCTAGGTGGCCGTGATCGTTCGGCCACCGCTCTACGAAACTAATCTAGAGCTCGGAGATCAAATCTCGGCGAGATCAAAAACTGCCTATGAGTACTAATAGAACTCTCACTGTGCTCCGAGCTTGTCAGTATAAAGACGGGGCGGATAGGAGGTGCATGCTAGCAACTGCACTTCCGAAAAATAGATATGTTATTGAAACGTCAACAAGGCATAGAAATGCTAGAGATGTCGACGCGCCCATACCCCTGGAGGGGTTTAAGGCAATTAGAGAGAGACACTTTAAACGATCTTCACGAGGAGCTACAGAAAAAGGTTTTAGCATAAGCTGCTCTGAACAATACCCCAGGCTTCTTCTGAAACGTTCGACAACAACAAAAGGAAGACGTCACATCAATACTGTTCCCGTAAAACTACTTATACCGGAAGCAAATCAACACGCTAAACATCCGGACGCCAAATTCTGCACTGCAACTATGCGGGCTCTTGAGTCTGTATAGCATCGGTGCTTGGTCCAGACCAGGTATTCGTTTTCAGAAGACGACAAGGCTAGGGTTCCACTGGGCATCACGGCAGCTAATAAACAGGTGCCAATATTGATGCACGTTGACTACCGAGTTCGTTTACCTAAACATGATTTTGTTGTGGCAGAGCGCCACAAACTAATTCCTTCGGTGTATGCTGGCATCGAAATTAAACCAGATGGATAAAGGCAACCTGCTGCTGTCTCGTACTCGGGACCCATCTAGTGGTAAACACTGTTCGTCTACTGCCTAAAGGTATGCTACTGATTTAGAAAGACTCATCGATAGCCCTTCTATTGAATCATTCGTTAAAACACAAGAAGGGACTGTCAAACCTATTTTTATCTTGACTTCGGATGGTGGACCGGATGAAAACCCCCACTATGTTCGAGTCATAGCTGGAGCTGTTAAGCATTTTCGAAAATATAATCTGAATCCGAATGTTTACTATCTCGCAACTAATGTCCCTGGACGAAGTGCATATAATAGAGTGGAACGACACATGGTACCGCTCAGCTAAGAGCTCACGGGGTTGATTTTGGTACATAATCATTTGGGTCCCAGCTAAACTCATAGAGCGAGACCATCGACATAGAATTGGAAAAGAGAAATTTCGAACATACAGGGCGTGTTTTATGGGAAGTTTAGAAATCCGTGAATATTGATGGGTTTCCTGTCGAGACCAAATATATCGATCCAGAGGTTCATACAAACGCTATATTACCTGTTGATGAAGTATGGTACTCAAGACACGTTAAGCCGAACATACACCATCCGAAATTCCTGTCCGAAAATACTGAGCAGGCCCGGCCTTCCAGTTTGCCTGAATATAGAATACACCATCCGGAATTCCTGCCGGAAAAACTGATCAGGCCCGGCCTTGAGGAATTCCGGATCGTGTATGGCTGCTTCAGGCTGCCTTGAGGCCACCGGACAGGCCTTTGAGACGGCCGGATGGATAATTGGAAATCGATCTTATCGCCATAGAATGAAAGTATGTATCTATGGACTGAATTGTACGGCATTTTACTTTCCATGGCCAAGCTTCAGATACATTCGTCTATTGAAACAAACTCCAGTGAAAATTCATTCTGGTCACGCGGCCGGACAGGCCGCCTTAAGGCGAACTTTATTTTAATACACGCCTAAAGGCGGCCTGAAACGGTCAAACACGACCCGGAATTCCTCAAGGCCGGGCCTGAAAAGTTTTTCCGGACAGGAATTCCGGATGGTGTATGTTCGGCTTTAGAGAGTGTCAGTATTTTCTCCAAATCGTCAAATGTAATTCAGAGAAATGCTACGGTGTTCGACGTTCAAGTCTCTGGAGCCTTCTCCCTATTGGTTTTTTTGTCCCCACCAGTGCCTGTTCAACAAATCAATGCGGGATGCACTGTAGTGGAATACATTGAAAAAGAAGGGAAATTTTGCCCTTTACTTCTTCAAATTGCCCTGAAACTAAATTCCTCAAACGACAAATGCCAATAGCCACAATTTCGTACTGTTAACTATTTTTACTTCTCAACCTTAAGATTAAGTGATTATAATTTGTGACGATATGTGACAAGGGGGGAGTCAAAAATTAACAAAAATCGCGTGACGTGTTATGTGGGCGGCCCCCTAAAGAAATTTAGTGTTGCACAGCCCACTTTAAGACAACATCGAATATCTTTCACTTTTCGTGCGTCAACGATATTTTCATAAATGCATTTTTTACCAAGTTGATATTATCAAAAAGACAGTATAACAGCGAATTGAAATTACAGAGTATATGATAATATATAATTTAATTTATTTAGTTGAAATTATCAAAGGTTCAGATTATCGCAGGGTGAAAACGCGACTGTACTGTATATAGTAACTAAGGAGGCTCCTTTAAGGTATTACATCTTTTCGTCGTGACAAAAACAATATTCCCTATACTTTATCAAGTCTAGGGTTAAAAACCAGATCCCTACCGACAAGACCCTGCGTGCTCATTTAAGCAACCCCAATGATACTGACATGATCGACCTAGTAGCTTAGATCAAATCCATCTTCCACTCGAATATCTCATGCAGACATTTCTGACAAAAGATACCAAGACACATCAAATTTTCTGTGGAGTCCTGCGTACTGGTGATATCTAAACCACACGGCAATACCACCGTCGCGCTGCTTTACACTCAATGTCAGAAGTATGCAACCGCCAAATCAGAAAAATCGCAACCCACCAAATTTAACGTATACGAGTACATGTCATACGCAACACGAAAACATTTAGCCCATACTTTCTCGTGGGTATTTTCGCGAAAAAAATGCATACTCTGTCCCATGATGATTTTCCGACACTATTTCTTTTTCCCATATTTCTATTATTAACATTTCTCGACACCCGACAAAACGATACAATTGAAGAAGAAAAACCGAAAATCGAGAAAAGAGAGAGCAGCGTACCGAACGCACTTTTCGCTTTGCTCCTGTGACGCTTTCACGCGGCGCACGGTCGCCGCAAGGTAATATTCGAATTTCATGGTAGAAATTGAGATTAGACTGGGCGAGATCGACGCGGCGGTTAAAAATAAAAACTTTATTCTTGGCGACACTTAAAAGAAAATAAAAAAAAAAGAGTCCAATTTTTTTTAGTTCCCGAATTATTCGGTCGTCTCGTCGTCATTAACTTTCGCCAAAAAACTAGTTTCAAACGTTTCGTTTTGTTTCCTATATATCATGTATCTGTAACCATGAAATTTAGATAAAACGTTAAAAAAGTTTCTTAATCTTTTTTTGTTGTTTTTACATATTGTGATACGATCCTACGTTCTTGTTTATTTTTTTTTAATCCTTATGATTTCGTCGTAAATTTAACTAAGTGTTACTATTATCCGCAGTTCGACATTTAAACTTATGAAAAACGGATTTAATTCGAAGATAACAAAACGCGACAATAAAAAAATTTAACCATAAAAAAGAAACAGAAAAAAGTGAAGTGCTCAAGATGCAACGCTTCTCGTTTTGGGCCCTGCTGGCACTGGTGCTCCTTTCCATATGTTGGCACGGTAGGTGGTTTGTTCGTCCCTGGCCAGCGACGCCCGACGACGTGTTGTCCCCATGTCCTAGTGCGATACGCAAAAGTGACAAAGTGAATCAGCTCAAAATTATGTAATAAAACGGAGAGAGAAAAAAATTGAACGAATTATGCAATGCAAATTTTTGTAGGGTTATATGTGTAATATTTAATTTTAGAAATCGCACGGATTGTGTGTGAATGATTTACGCAGGTGAAAAATGAGAAGTGCATTGCGGGACGCGCTTCCTTGCCAGCGAAGGTAACACTGACTCATATGCGTGCATTCCATCGAAAACGCTAGAAATGTTCTGAACGTTTCCTTCGCCTAAAATAGTCGAGATCCAAACCATTGCGTATTATTCAAAAATATTCCGAAGACGTATCCAATAGTAGATAGTCATCCCCTTGCATTTCATCGATTAGAATCGGAATCGGATATTTAATTCTGCATTTTAATAGTCGATCTTAATGAAGGTGAACCTATTATAAATGTCCACAATCGGAAGGAATATTTTTTCTTTTTTTTTCTTTTTTGAATTTGTCAAAATTTGGGCAATACGCCAAATCAATCGAAAAATATGAGTGTTGAACAACATCCAATAAGAATCTTAATAGAGAAAAATATTTTATAACACATTTTATTGAGTGTTACTTATTGCTTAATTTTAGGCTGTTGGTATTTTTTGTATATTTTTAACTGATTTTTGACAAAAAAAAAGAAGAATCAGTTTCTCGACCCCCACTCGATAACTAGTTTCGACCTCAGAGTTGGTTTTCTTTCTGTTTCATGACCCCAGGAATCGATGGGCATCATTAGACTTTCTAGTGTCATTTAAATATATACGAGTATATAGGTATATACCGAGTGGCGGACATTTTACGGTTTAATTTTTGAGCAAATGGTTAAATGAAAATATAACTTAATAAACTAAATATATATGTGCATCAGCTATCCAAAAAAGCTTGTAATTGAGAATTACGTTGTTCACCCGTTATTAGACGTTAAAATCAAATGTTTTATGTTTTTTACCTTTTCATGCGAAATTTATTAAAAATGCATTTAAAATTAATATTACTATCAACTGAAAAAATCATATTGGGTTATTAAATAGTAACAACTTTGGAGATTTTAAAAATTGTCCTCTTAATATTTTGTCGGGCCCCCTTTATTTTTCAGCACGGCTTTTATGCGGTCGTGTAATCAACCAGAGCTCGTAATGACTGCGCTCTAATTCCTTCATGCCAAACTTCCGCAATGATTTTATGCAGTTATGACAAAGTCCTAGGTCCCTTCTTCGATATTTGAAGTTTCATGATGTGTCACAATTTATCGAAGGGGTTTAGATCAGGACTGTTTCGGGCCAACCCAATGGCAAAATCACGAATTTTGATAAATAATCTGATAGGTAGGTGCAGAGGTTGCCCTGATTATTCACAGCACACATAGACCACTTATGGTCCGTTGTGATACCACGAGGACGCTGTACCTTACTCTAAACCCTAGGTACCTAACCGGCCAAAGCTGGCGATAAAGCATTTTGTTTGAATCGCACTAACATCGACAAGACTTTCTAGGTCTTGGAAAACAAGAGACTCCTTGAAACTTCCTCCTATCAGCCAAAGCTGGGCAGTGGCATTGAAGGTTCTCCTGCTCCTAGTCCTCATCCTAAGAACTTCTACAGTAATTATGATCATTTGGGGCACCGTTACAGGTTCAAGTCCCGTCCACGGCGCTCGTAGCCATGGATATCTGTGTTGTCTTCCCCCTGTGGTGCGGGGCGTAATATTAAGCCACAACTTCACCCGACTTTTCGGAGGAATGCGGCTAAATGGGAGCAGGAGGTGTGTTTGCTGGCAACGTGCATCATCCGAAACCGGTTTATACCAACAAAACGTCAGCTAAGCCACATAGAATAGTTGACGCGCTATGCCCCACTAGCGGTTAGGGCAAATGAGTACGATAAGGAAGGCGAAGCCTCCTCGCATGCTCGCCGATAGGACAGTGCCCAGTAATAAGCCCCACCACCCTTCCAATGTACTTCCTGCTCAATGAGAGCTGTGTGGCCGAACGATTGGGATCTAACCTGGGCCATATAATCCTCATAGTTTGGCAAGTACTACCGCTAAGCCATCTTGAATTGGCCCTACCAACCGCAGTGTCTTTGATTGCCATTTTACACGCCGCTATAGGCGGCTTAATGTGGTCGAGATTCATATCAGTGGCGCCGATTGTCTCTTGACGGGTCAGCTCATCAGCCTTGCAATTGCCCGTGAAGCCACTGTGGCCTGGAATCCAACAAACAGTAATATTAAAGAAGCTGCTTATTTCCTTGAGGATCGAGCGACAATTATCAACAGTTTTTGATGTGGCAATGACAGATTCAAGCGACTGTATTGCAGCATTAATAGTAATGTCCCTGAGAATTACGACATGCGACAGTGAAGAAAGAGCTTTCGAGATAGCCGAAATTTCCGCCTGAAAAACATTGCAGTAGTCAGGAAGGTGGATCGATAAGTTAGTTTTCAATCCCTCCGAGTAAATGCCCGCACCCACTCCTACGTCGGTCTTAGAGCCATCCGTGTAGATGGCCGAGGAGTCGGGTATAATAGAGGTGTTGTCCACCCATTGATCCCTGGAGGGGACCAGGCTGGTGTGGTTGCTACCAAAAGCAAATTTCGAAGACGTGTAATCGGTTTCCGCCGGAAGATCCAGACCACCTAGAATAGTGGAGTGACCACTCCTCAGCGCGTGCCGCTGTTTATTATCGCGAAGGCCAAATTTTGCTCAAAAATATCCACCGGAAGCAAGTTCAGCAAATTGCCCAAGCCAGCCAACGGAGTAGCGGCAATCGTAGCAGATCTTTGCATTTTCCCCAGCTGGTTACAGTAGGACGCCACTCTGAGTGCCGTCCACCACACGGATATGCCGTATAGAGAATAGAACGTACCACAGCTGTAAATAATCAGTACAAGACATTCGGCTGGAGCCCCAATCCTTATCTGTCCGGACCTGCTAAAAACCTAAAGAGGAATAGACAATACCTTTTTATAAATCAATGATCAATGTTATAATAATGCTGAAAAAAATTACTGACCTATTTCTCACGATGGTAGGGAGCAAGGTATCCTGAACGCGTTGAGGTTGTTAATGAGCGAAAAGTGCGCAATGGAAGGGGTCAGGTTTTCTTGAAGAATGTGTTTGTAAATGACGGTTTCCACTGTTCCATCTATCAAGAGCAGTTGTCCAACACCGTGATAGGAAAAGCACCCCCAGACTATCCGGCTACCATCCTGCCTCACGGAACATCTTCTACATCCTGCGCTATAGCGTTCACCGGTTCTTCGCTGCACGTAGGACATTTCGCCTGATCCGATGAGGTTGATTTTTGACTCATTCTAAAAGATCAGCTTCATCCAATCGTCCTTTTTTCTAGTTTGGTGCGGTTTAGCCCATTGCAGACGTTTTTGGCGCATTTTTAATGTCAGGAGAGGCCATTTGGTTGGTTTTCGAGTAAATAGCTGCTTCCTGCTGATGTCGCCGCCGGCGCCGTACCGTTTGATTGACAATTTCGGCACCATCAGCTCGACAAATCTCGCTCGGGATACGCTTTGTAATTTTAAACCCAATTCGCATGCTCATTCCGGGAGACGCTCCTTCTTTGGAGTGATCTTCCTTACCAACTACTTGTGGAATTCCCGCTACACTGTAAACCGTTTGCTTACCAATCAGGTAAATCGACTGAAACTGCTCTCCACTGTCTAGTGAGAGAAATTGAGTCAGTCGTGGTAGCTAAGGAGATGGTAGTATGTGTCTTTCTTGACATTGAAGGAGCGTTCGACAACATACCTTTCTGCTCCATCGACTCTGCACTTAGAGCAAAGAGAGCAGAGAATACAACTGCAATATAGGTCAAAAGGATGCTATCAACCAGAATGATCATCACGGAGATCGGGGACTGAATTTTAACAGCTGATGCTACTAGAGGATGATGAGGATGAGGGGATACTATGGGATACTCAATACAGGAGTATGGTGGGGAAAGCTCGAAGAAGTCATAACGAAAATTCTTCAATCCTGCTCGAACTTGGCCGCCTACCTGCAACAATTCCGAAAATTTTGTGGCTTATTACGCCCCGCACCACAGGGGGAAGGCAACATAAACAACCATGGCCATGAACGCCGTGGACGGAACTTGAACCCGTAGTCAGACATGAGACTAACGCGTCTGAACATTGAGCTACCGGTCGCCCTTAATCAAGGATCTGTCTAAGCGCAATTTATCTAGTTGATGAAACTTAAGATGAAGTTAGAGATAAATTCATATAGCCAAATCTAAATATCGCCCGAATTTCGGTATACATAACTCTGTAGCTTTCAGACCTGGTACTAACAACTGATGTTACCATATCTAAATTTTATGAACTCTCAAATGACCCCGAATCAACGCGCATCAAAAACTAGTTTTCTGGCTTCGTTGCGCCTTGGTGTCTTTTTATTTTTATAATTTGTGCTTTTTTTTTCTTTTATTCTTTTTTTTAATCACATATTTGACTTATATATTTTTTTCCTGCCTTACAGATCGACAAGCGTTTGCAGAAGAAGGACCGACAGAATCAGAATGTCGTCCCTATATTGAAAAAGCCTTACACAGTAAATTGAAAACTACCGATGTAGGTAAGTTCCAATATTTGAAATGTACGTACTATACTTCAGAGTGCTTCAAAACGAAAGGTCAATACAAAATCCCAAGTTATTCCTATTTCACCGGACTACGTATCGTGGTTTGCGTCTTGACTAGTAGTGGCTTTACCGTTATAGCATGCAGAGTGCTCGAAGCGAACGTTCTAGGGGGGTATACTGAGGGTGTAGCAACCTTTCAAGCCGCGTGAAAGACGCGAACTATGCGTCAACCGGTGAACTAGAAATGTTCCAAAATCCCTCAAATCATATTAGATTAGATGAGATTAAGTTAGGGGTGGCCGAAGACTCACTAGCACTGAGACCATAGCATCCATTGTGCTATAGCCCTAAAGATCTAGGGTTGACGATCGAGCTTGAGCAAGCCGTCAAATCTGCTTAGCTGCCAAGGTCTGAATGAGGCAATTGACTCTCCTGCAGGGAACACCACACCAAGTGACGTCGGGTGAGTGATTCACACTCGCAAAGGATGTGCTGAGAGCATCGTCGTCTCGAAAAAACGACAATTCGGATATGTGCATGCGACTCGTCAGGGTCGAGTGCCTTGAGAGGAGCCCGCAGATGATTCTCACCCTGCTTCTGCCGAAGCTCAGCAGTTCCAGGCAGCGCTTGCGAGAATGACCTGAAATAAACAATTTCGATTAACTCAGGGCAGGGAAGTTTTCCCAGTGTGCAGCGGTTTCTGAATGTTCATGCTCTCATATGTGTAGTTTTACCTTACATAGAGGGGTTCGAGTCTGATAAACAGGCTTGCAGAAGGTTTCCTACCTAGCTCGTCGGCAATTACATTACCCAAAACACCGACATATCCAGGAACCCAGTACATAGCATCGAACTGCTTTATCGTCAGAAAGCTCGAGAAGATCAGCGTAGTGTGCGAAGCGATACAAGAGTTTATGCGAATTCCGTTCAGCAGAAGAAGCCGCAAGAAGTAACAAATTAAACGCCGTATACGGTGTCATCAAGGAGTTTACAGGTGGTCGTAACTCCTGCCAACATCCGGTGAAGGATAGTGATGGAAAGCTACTTATCTTGGAGGAAGATCAAATGAGGCGATGGAAAGAACACTTCCCCACGGTTTTGAACCTTGTAACCTCTGGTGAAGTTCCCCCTCATATAGATAATTTAGCTAACCATCAAAATGTGCGTACACGGTCCACTGCCCCAACTAAAGAGGAAATAGTCACTGAAATTTTTGCACTAAAACGAGGAAAGGCCGCCGGACTCGACGCTATCTCTGCCGAACTTTATCAAGCAGCGCCAAGCGTAACTGCCGATATGCTGAACCCACTTGTTGATAAAGCGTGGAATACGGAGACCTTTCCCACTGAGTGGAAGGAGGGTTTAATCATCAAACTTCCGAAGAAGAGTAGCCTCACAGACTGTAATAATTGGAGAGGCATTTGTGTGGTTCTTGCCGTTTCCAAGATAATAGCTAAAATCGTCCTGGAAAGACTAAAGGCCCACTTCGAAAGCACAAATGATGAAGAGCAGGCTGGTTTTCGATCCGGATTCTCCAGTGCCGATCACATTAACACCTTGCGAATCATCATCGAGCAATGCGCTGAGTACGATTGTCCGCGTCACTTGCTTTTCATCGATTTCGAGAAGGCTTTCAATAGTGTTAACCGGGATTCTATCTATCCCTGAGAAACTTGTGGCTATTATTAAGGCAACCTATGACGGCCCGAAATTTCGCATCCTCCGTAAGGTGTCCGGGGACTTTGACATTCGCAGTGGAGTTTGGCAGGGGTGCATCCCCTCACCGATCGAATAGGATCGGTGAGAGGATGCACCCCTGCCTCATAGTGATCGGCGATGTGTTGCATGCAGCGCTATCCGGACTAGACAGAGGAATTCAATAGACTTTAACATCTTATCTACAACATATTGACCACGCTGACGACAAATGCCTACTATCCCACAAAATCATGGATCTGTCCGCAACGGCGTTAGATCTTGAGAGGGAGGCAGGCAAGGTTGGGTTAAAGATTAATACCAACAAGACCAAGGTTCTTAGCCCGCCATTGCGAAAAAAAAATCCTACACTTATTGCCATCAATATTAATGGGCAGCCTGTGGAAAAGCTGGACAACTTCGTCTAGTTAGATAGCACTGTTGCCGAAAATGGTGGTACGGAGCAGAACATCGCTCGTCATATCAACCAGGCCAAATACACATATGGCACTACTGCCCAAAATCTGGCACAGTAGTTATCTCAGCATCAAGACCAAGCTGGGCCTGTTTCGCTCCCAAGTGCTGTGTGTGCTTTTGTATGGGAGCAGTACATGGAAAGTTTCCGTAAGAGTTACCAGAAAGCTGCAAGTTTTCGTCAACTCATGTCTTCGTTGAATTCTGAAATTCAAATTTCTGGTCCAAAACAATATCGAATGAAGAGCTAAGTCGGCGTACGGGTCAGATGACAATCAACGAATTGATATGAAGGCGAAAACTGCATGGCCATACATACCATGAAATGGGGCGACCGGTAGCGCAATGTGTTGAGGCATCAGTCTCATGTTTGACTACCGGCGTTTCGGGTTCGAGTCCCGTCCACGACGACGTTCGTGGCCATGGATGTGCAGGAAGTGCATGCTGGCAACTGCATTCTCTGAAACCAATTTATGCCAACGAAACGTCAACTGGGCCACATGGAACAGTTGACGCGCTATGCCCCACAAGGGGTTAGAGCAATTGAGTAACCTCATTTTCAACCAAAGCCGACCAAGAGAAGGGGTCCTAAAATCAAATGGCGTCGAACTATGACAAAAGAGTGTAGGGCACAGGGTAAGTCGTTTGGGGAGTTGCTCCCCATTGCCCAAAGCAGAGTACGATGGCGCGCAGGAGTGGATGACGCACTATGCGCCACTAGGGGTTAAAGCAAAGCAGTAGCAGAAGCACCAATTTTTATGAAAAGTATCGTGACTATTAGTGAAGATTGCAATAATTCTTCCACGGTAACCTCCCTCCAGACATAAGTCCACACATATGTTAATTGGGTGGACTTCAGCTTGTAATTCCGTAGGTTACTTCACCATGGGAATAAATACTCTGATTGAGGGGCCTGCGATACCCGCCATTGTGCCTTCTTCGGCTTTGGAGCCATCAGTAAACCATTTAACATTTCGTAATGATGGGTCTCTACTGGTAACCGAAGAACACCAACTGCGGAGATGGAGAGAACACTTCATTGAGGTCCTCAACATCACCTTTGGACCTTCGAATGCATCTTCATTGGTAGCAGAAAATATTCCGCAAATCGCCAGACTTCACCAACCCACCATCTAAGCTGAAATAGCTGCGGCTATTAAATCGGATGCCAATGCTACTGCGGATATTCTTCTCCCCCTTATTTAAGAGTGCGTTGGGAAACCGAAACACTCCCTACAGAGTGGAAGAAGGGAGTCATTACTAAGATTACGAAAAAGAACGACCTGAAGGATTGCAATACCTAATTGGCGTGGGATTTGTCTTCTGCCAGCAGTCTCCAAATTGATGGCAAAAATCAGCTTGAACCGGATCAAACAAACAGTTGACCGCACATTAAATGATGAACAAGCCGGCTTCCGCGAGGGCTTCTCATATAGCGACCACAGCAAGACCCTCCGAATTATTATTGATCAATCCGCAGAGTGGAGATCCCCATTACATCTCATGTTCACCGATTTCGAGAAGGCGTTTGACAGCGTTGACCGCGAATACATCTGGAGGGCTTTACTTAGGAGAGGCATACCAGATAAAATAATTTCCATCATCAAGGAGTCCTACCAAGGAGCCTAATGTCACGTCTTACACAAGGGTAAGCTATCAGATTCTTTCAAGGTGCATAGCAGAGTGAGACAAGGCTGCATTTTGCCCTAACCCCTAGACTTAGCGCGTCAACTATTCCATGTGGCTTAGCTGACGTTTCGTTGGCATACTATAAATCAGTTTCGGAACATGCACGTTGCCAGCATGCGCCTCTCGCTCCCATTTAGCCGCCTACCTGCGACAAGTCGGGAGATGTGGCTTATTATTACGCCCCGCACCGTAGGAGGAAGACAGCACAAACATCTATGGCCACGAACGCCGTGGACGGGAGTTGCGGAAACGAGGAGGAGAGCACTGTGCATCTTCTATGCGGCTGTCCCACGCTGGCAGGAAAAAGAAGGACGCAGCTTGGTGAATTCTTTTCTTTGCACATGTGGCAGAACTGGTAGACATAAAAATTGGCCAGTTTCTTAGATTTATCTAAAACTCTGGCTGGTTTTAAGTAGTAGGGTCTAAGTGTGCTGTGGACGCCAACGGCAGCCCAATAACCTAAGCTAACTAAACCTATCTAGTTTACAAAAATTTGATTCTTCTAATTCTTTAACATGGAAAAGTTTTTTTTTACCATGAATAAGTTTTTAAAACATGGTTAAATTTTCCTTTTGAAATGGGTAGGTAACCAGTTTGTTAATTGCCTTGACCCTCCAGGGGCATGGGCACGTCAACATCTCTTGCATTACTATGCTTTGTCTACGTTTCAATTGCGTATATATTTCGGATGGTGCAGTTGCTAGTATGCACCTCCTACCCCAGCCGTCTTTTACATTTCGAGCTTGGTCCCCTGTGGAAGTTCTAATAATACCCATCGGCAGTTTTTATTGACACGGCGAGGATTGAACCCATGTTCTTTGGATAAGGCATCGTAAGCACGGCTACCGAGCGTGTCAGGTAACAAATTTAGTAACGCGAAATTGATTACATTGATTCTTTAAAATTCAAAAAATACTCAGAATCAACATTGCAAATATTCACAATTCGAAATTTTTAAAGTTTCTCGCTGACGTCGTCGGCCACCGCGATATTAATCATCAATTTCAAGTGGCTTGCGGAATATAGGTCTTGGCACAGCACCCATAATGGCCGGTTACGCAAAATCGAATTCAATGAAGCAACCACACATAATGCACTTGTCCCTAGACTGAGTGTGAAAAATATTTCTGATAACTCTCAACACAATTTTGGGATTGAATTTGCTGTCACTTTGAAACGGTTGCCAATTAAGACAAGGCGTCTAGCGAACAAGACGGTCCGAAAAAAAACGACTAATTATTATCCTAGTACAAAATTATTCAATTATGTCTAAAAATATTTGAAATTACAATTAGACAAAAAATAATAAAAAAAAAAAACATCAATAAATTAAATTCTGCATTAGCACTTGTGTATCTTGTCCGTGTGTGTATCTCAACGATGAACTTCAAACCAGAGCGCAGAGCCGCACCGTGCCGCACCGTCCCAGCCAAATTCATTTTATTTTTAGCAATTTCTTGCAAGCAATTTTGCATGTAAACAACATTTTTTTGAAAGCGAACAGTCGTTGCATGTATTGTAAATTGCTGGCGGAACAGCTGATTTGTTGGGGTTGTATGCGCCGCGACTATAAGATACGAGTGTGCTGATGGATATATAGATAGTACATGTATCTTGGGATTTCCTTGGCGAAGATCGCTCGTAATTTCTCCCATTTTTTATACATTTCCTTTTTTTCATTCATACTGAGCGCCCCTGAAATATGGGGTGGTGGGCAGAAAATGCGGCGAGATCGCGCACTACATGTGTGCCCATCCGCCAGCTAAGTGACGGAATTTATTTTTTAACATCGAGCCTAGTCCACACACTTGTCAAGTAGCTCTCTCGTGGTCGTTTCTTCGGTTTCACATAATATTATCTATGACCTTATATTTAAAAATAATTCGGTTAATTATTTTTGAGAAAGAAGACGTATTGGATGACGATTGAATGTGTTAGGGTTGTGTGGTGATCTATTTTTTTTTTTTTTTTCTTGTTTCTTTTTATTAAAATTGGACAAAACTAGATGAGGCTCCAACATTCGTTTTTCTCTGAAAACAATGTAGGGTGGGAATATAAGTCCTAGATGTCACACTACTGACAGATAACAATTTATTTAATGTTGGAAATTGGACCACAACTAGACACTTTTCAATTTTAATGTCTCCAGGGAGACTCCGAAGCCTTATAGAAACCCCAAAAGGATCGACTGAAAGAGGTTCACACAGCTATTTGGTATACTCAACCCCACAAAAGACTTCGTGGAGGAGCTGGACATGGAAATTAATTCATATAAGCAAGCCATGGAAGTAGCTTTCGAAACCTCATCACCGGCGAAAAGAAGTAGGAAATCTCTGCATATAGTGAACCGCAAGGACCTCTCCATGCTCAGAAAACTGACTAGAGAGATCTTCAATGTCTGCGACAAACACAGGTTCTGGCAGCCATATAAAGACTGCCTAAAAATATACGCCATTAGGACGGCTAAAGTCCAAGCTTGTGATGACTGCTGCCAATTTTTCGATAACATCAAGGTCACAGCAAGGGTTATCAAATCCAGTTCAAAGAGCACTCTAATCCGTCGTTAGTTAAAAGACGGGATGGCACAGTTCCTGAACCTGCTTTTAAACACGTACTTTCCTGATGCTGTACAAAAAGCCCGGAACCGCGTGATGAGGAGTGCGCACAAGTCCTTAGTGAGCCTGTCCACCAGTACCCTGAGATGTTCTTGCCAGAACAGGTGACTGTCGAGAGTGACGCCCAGGTATTTGGCGGGATTTGCCTTGGGTGGGAGAGACTTGTACATTTTGGGACGTCTTATGTGTCGAAGATTTATTTTTCTAGAGAATGAATGTCAACTGCCTTGGATGGACTAACTCGAAGTCCATTGTCACATCACTCTTGTACAATGTAAAGAGCTGATTCAAGGATATCTGGTAGAACCTCTTCGAAATAATAAATTTAATAAAAATCACCAAGTAACCCTGAACTGAGTAGCCAGGCGTAGCGTGTTTCTTGAGCAGACCTGAACTGAGTAGCCATGCTTCGAGAGTTTCTTCAGCAGGCCATCAACCACTATGCACCAAAAGACAGAAGAAAGGACTCCTCCTTATAGCCGCCATACATTATCCTATTCGTCGTCCGATCGATCGGCCGATGGATCGCCACAAAATATCTGCCGATCTCCACTGCACACACACTGAGCGATTTTCGTGCGATGCGATAACTAATGACAATTCAAAAAATAGGTTATGATTCACTCCCAATCCAACCTAGATTTATTTTTGTTAACTATTTGGATTTGTGTGGTATTTTCGTATACCACATAATTGATATTTCAATTGCAGTTCCATTTAAATCATTAGAATCCTTCAAATTTCATAATTTAACAATTTGGTAATTTGACATTCGCTTGCGATAATCACATACACTACCCAATCGATCATCACCGATCGATCGCACGAGAATCGCACTAAAATATCGGCAGATCAAAATTGATCGCCCGATCGGTGCGATTTCCACATACACACGCCAATCCGTCGGCCGATATTGATTTCGGGCGACGGATCGGCCGATCGATCGGTGTGTGTATGGCACGTTTTATGGGTAAACCCGGGTGACATTAACAAGGAGGGTGAAGCCTTCAATGCTGGTGATGAAATAGAAGAAAGCATATGACCTATCCAATTTGTTGTAGTTGTGTTCGACTCTTCTCCTTAAGTGCTTTCTCGATGGTCGTGAATGATGTATTGTCGAAAGTCCCTTCTATGTGAAGAAAATTTGAAAGAGAAGTTTCATTTGCTCCACTGTCACCTCGATCTCCCTCACCAGGCAGTGGAGAGCGGACTCCTTAGATTTTCCTGTTTGCAAACTGTTTTTCATGCAGAGGATTTCTTCGGTTGGATTAGGTATCCTAGCATCCCCTGAAATTCAAATTTGTGGCATCAAATCGCACTTCTGCGCTAATTTTACTCTGGCAAGTACCAACCGGGGCAACCGGTAGCGCAGTGTGTTGAGGCATCAGTCTCATGTTTGACTACCGGCGTTTCAGGTTCGAGTCCCGTGCAGGAGGTGCATGCTGGCAACTGCATTCACTGAAACCAATTTATGCCGTCCAAACATCAACTGGGCCACAAAGAACGTGCTAACCGTTGCGCCATTCGGACATGGCAATCATAGCGTTTTTTTTTCACTTTTATTGACAAAGAAAATAAACACTCATTCAATAAGGGTGAATCATCCATGATGATCGTCTAGAGCGACTAGCAAGAAAATATTTAGTTGTCGGTATTCTGTGTAATCTCGCTTGGATATTTTAGCGTCTAAACTGCTTATTGATCATTGAAACTCTCTTCTACACTTCCAGAAACTAATGAACTAGACAGTAGTGAAAATACAGAACGAAACGATTCACCGGAACATCAGGCATATGATGGAAGCGGCACGGATGGTAAGGATGCAAGCCAAGAGGATGATAATCCTTCGGATGGAAGTAACGAACGGGACAAACGGGATACCGCAACCGAGAGTGGTGAAAATGACACCGAAGAAGAGGTCGACGTAAAAACTGTTGAAGATGATCAGGATGATGATGGATCGACCGAAAATTCTGGAGCTGAAGCAGATCAGTCCAAGGAGGAAACCGGTAAGGATGATGACAACGATGATGGCGACGAAGCTACTGACGCCACTTCGCCGGGAGATGATGGTGAATCAAAGGAAGCAACTTCTGACGAAAATGCAGAAAACGTTATTAGTGACGATAACGATAATGTAAGTGCAAACGAACAAGATGATGATGATAATGACACGAAAGAGGAGGAAGGTGATGGCGAAAGCGATAAAGATGATGAAAAGGATGGTGATGATGATGACGATGATACTAAGGAAGATACAGCAACCGAAGAAGATAAATCAGTAGAACAGACTGACGATAATAAGACTGAAGAAGATGCTGATGACAATGACAGTAAAACTAATGACGATGACGATGATACCAAGGAAGATGATGATGATGATGCCAAGGACGACAATGACACTAAGGAGAATGATGATGAATTAAGCAAGGAGGTTGTAGCCGACGAGGCGGACTCAAAGGAAGGTGATGATGATGATGATGACAGCAAAGCCGGTGGTGATGACGGCGATGACTCCAAGGAAGCAGCTGATAGTAAGGCCGATGATGATGATGATGATGACGATACCGAGGAAAACAAAAGCAAGGCCGACGATGATGACGATGATACTAAGGAAGCCGATGATGACGATGACAACAAATCAAAGAATGAAGTTGATTCAAAAGAACAGGCTGCTGATTCTAAGGAAACCGACGAGAAGGACGATGAGGAGAGTGCTGAAGCTACCACTACCGATAAAGACGATGATGATGACGAAAGTGCTGAAAAGGACGAGAAAGCTGATGATGATGACGATGACGACGAAGAATCTGAGGAAACTACTCCAGAGGACGATTTGCTACCAGTAAGTACAATATATCGAATTTGATTCTTTCTTCACTGTATACATGTCTCAACCAATTCCACCTTTCAGGATGAAGTCATTTCTCAAAATCTTCGCGATCGTAGCCATATTAATGAAATTCTTTATCTGGACAATGACGAAAAGGAGAGGACCATCGATAACGTTGCCGAAATTATTTTGCGCGATCTCAAGCGTATCTACGAAAATGCTATCAAGCCATTGGAAACACTCTACAAATATCGCGATTTGAGCAATCGTCATTTTGGGGATTCGGAAATTTTCTCGAAACCTTTGGTTCTTTTCATGGGTCCATGGAGCGGTGGCAAATCCACACTTATCAACTATTTGACAGGCAATGAATACACGGAGCACTCATTGAGATCAGGTCGAGATTTGGTTCGTATTTAAGGATTCCAAATGTAAAGGATGTTTTTTTTTCGGTTTAGGTGCTGAACCGTCACCGGCCTATTTCAATATATTGATGTACGGCGATGAGGTTGAAGTTTTGGATGGTACCCAGTTGGCCGCTGATTGGACATTCTCGGGATTACAGAAATTCGGGCAGGGACTCGAGGAGCGTTTGCATGGACTTAAGTTGCCGAATAGTTTGTTGAAGAAGGTCGGTTGGGGGGGGGGGGGGATTTTGTTGTGGTTCAGAAGAACAGTAAGAACATATTCGGTCTCTTTCAGGTCAACATCGTTGAAATTCCCGGAATTCTCGAAGTACGCAAACAAGTATCGCGAGTTTTCCCATTCAACGATGCCTGCCAGTGGTTCATTGATCGTGCCGATATCATCTTTTTGGTCTACGATCCTACCAAATTGGATGTTGGACCGGAAACCGAAGCCATCCTGGATCAGCTCAAGGGTCGTGAATATCAGACTCGTATCCTGCTGAACAAGGCCGATAAAATCAAGCCTGAAGAACTTTTGCGCGTACAAAGTGCCCTGGTCTGGAACATTTCGCCGCTGATGTCTTCGGCCCAACCGCCAGCAATGTACACGGCATCATTGTGGTCCCAACCCTACGAAGTTGGAGCACCCGCTCGTCTTCTACAGGCCCAGGAGAAGGCACTCTTGAAGGATTTGCGTATAGCGATCGATAAGCGTATTGAAAATAAGATTGCCAGTGCTCGCCGTTTTGCTGTACGTACAGACTCTTCATGCCACTTGGATAACCAAGGCTGATTACATTTCTCATTTCTTCTTTCTGCAGGTTCGCGTTCGTAACCACGCCAAAATGGTTGACTGCTATCTCACCACCTACTACAATCACAAATCGCTGTTCGGCAACAAAAAGCGCATTTCCGATCAAATCATTGAAAATCCCCAAAATTATCACATCTACGAAGGTCTCTCCACCCTTACGAATATCTCGCGATACGATCTTCCCGATCCAGAAGTGTATCGCGACTTTTTCCGCCTGAATCCGCTGTTCGAGTTCAAGAAGCTCTCGGAAACGTGCACCTACTTCCGGGGCTGTCCAATCAACAAATTGGACGTGGCGATTGCATACGATTTGCCCGAGCTGGTGGGCAAATATAAGAAATTGCTGGAGAGTGCTTTAACGAAGGCGGACAAGGCGGAGGCCAAAAACAACGACAAAAGCTAAAACTTGCGGCAATAGATACAATATTAATATCTTAGGACACATTGTTTTAATATTGAAAAAGGATATCTGAGAGTGAGAAAGATACGCTCGATTTAGCTTAGAAGACAAATAACACACAATATTAGCTATTTATCCAATTGAATAATATTAAACAGAAATATTTCTTGTTAATCGTGAGATACGCTTAGACACATAATAAAAACAACGTTCAGAGACATAATACCTTAAATTTAAGTTTAACACAAACCAATTCCGACTCCAACCGAAGTTTGAGTTGATGGATGCGGAAGATACAGGATATAAAGAGATAAACATTCTTAAACGATAAGTTGTTTTAAATGTTCGTCATATCAACCACACGTCTTAGACTCGTTATATTTTCTATTTTTTTAATTTATTTTAATTTTTTTGTAATGAAAATTGAAGAAAGTATTTATTTGATAATGTGTGTGTGTTTGTTATTACAATTCCTATTTCTGTTTTTTATCATTATTAAGCATTTATTGTCTTGTATATTTAATTTCTTGTTATTTTGAAACACCCTTTGCTTTATTTTACGACCAAATTTCCTTTTGTTGTCGCAAAGATTAAATTGAAAAATTAAAAATTCGCGCGGTCATCAGCGGCGAACGATAATCTTAAAAATTTTCTTTCGAGAAAATTCAATAAATGAGACTACCTGATAACAATATACCTTATTATGTATATTATGTATATGCGCGGAATAACTTCAAGAAAAGATGCATCTTTCTTGGCTGATTTTCAATGTAGATAGGAGAATATGGAATTTAGAGAGTATTGTATTGTTAAAGCAAGAACAATATCAAATACTTGTTCGTCATTGGTGAATATTAAACAATAAAAATAAAAACAAAACAAAAAAAAAACAATTTAAAGTGTTTTGCTAATCAGTTAGATTCAAAAGGAAATAGGTTTTTTTTTTTGTAGTTATTTCTTCAATTGCCCCAGGTGACGAGTAAAAATCGCGGGAAAAAAATAAAGGAATTTTGAAACGTGGCACAATTTGTTGGTTGATACTAGGAGTATATTATCTCCCAAAAACAACCCTGCTGTAAAAAAAATCCCCGCCAAGAAAAACTCCTCAACCGCCAAAAGGATTGATAATGAACACAATACCGCCAAAGTACTCATAGCTTCGCGCCTCGCTCTAGGGTATGCATATGTCCATCGAACCATCAATTTGATAGAACGTGCGGAAAAACAATGGGCAGAACACTGAGCAGCTACGGAGCGTCATCTCCTCTCCATGCCTGCGTTCACATTTTGGAGCGCTTCGGTTATTCAGCAATTGAAATGCACGTAAACGGAAAAATCAGTGATTTTTTCCGTTTACATGCATTTCAATTGCTGAATAACCGGAGCGCTCCAAAATGTGAACGCAGGCCATGTCACACGGTGCGACAGCTACCTGTCACAAACTTGTTTTGTGAATACAGCGGCTACATACCGAATTTGTGACATCAGCCAACGAACTGTGGCAGCCGGTTAAACGCCCAATTAGCCAAACATGCACATCAACGCGAACTCATAATAGAAGTCGTGCCGGTCCCATTGCTAAGGCCGGCCGCATCTTGAACGTAGGCAGGGCAGCGCAGCACGCACATGGCATTGGCTGCGTTCCAAAAACGCCAGCGCTGAGTCAGCACCTAGAAGCGATTAGTGCTGCATGATGATTTGTCGTAGAAACCCGTGCGCTGTGCTAAGCGCTGAGGGTAAGCGCTTTCACTTTTGGTCAGCATAAAATTTTCTCGCTTTTCTGGCTCAGCGACATTTGCTACAATTGTCAAACTTTGATTCTAACCTCGGTTGTGTTGTTTATGGCTGACAATCGTGTTTTTATCATAATTGTTGAACCTTGAACCTGGGAAAGAAAGTTGATACCGTATCTTGTGTTTTTTTTTGTTTTCTCCTTTGACTATGCGGGCTTTGTTCTCGATGTCACCGCTGATGAAATCAGAAGTCCACAAGTGAGGCTCCAAACATAGTCGGTTGGCTAATCCAAGTATAGGATTGTACTGCCAGGTTTTGTTGTGTTTCGTTTTTAAATGTGTTTTTGATGCCCGTATCTTGTGTGTCACCTGGAACTAATTCAAGCAGGAAATTTCTAGTTTTCTGTCAAATGTCAAACTGAACATGGCACTTGACAAATTAGACAGCTGGCATGCCGTTTCTAAAACACGAAAATAATCACAATGTTCTGGTCAGCAATTGTGAAGCGCTGACTAAGCGCGGACTCAGCGATTTTTTTTTTGGAACGCAGCCATTGTTGTAACAAATGTTAAAATCTGATTTTAGAGCGCGTTGACACGATCAAACTATGGTTTGACAAACCACCTACTTGAACGTGTCAACCCCTTGTCAAATTGGTTTGATGTCTTGTGCTTCTGTCAAACCGTAGTTGGACGGTGCTCAACTTTTCATCAAATGCTAGTTTGTCAAATCGTAGTTTGATCATGTCAACGCGCTCTTACAACAGCAATGCCATGTGCGCGCTGCGCTGCGCTGCCCTGCCTACGTCCAAGATGCGGCCGGCCGAATAGCTGAATACGATGATGCGCATCATTAGTTGTCGCTCTATGCTCCAGGCCCCACTAGGATTATAACCGCGCACACACAACGAAAATACAACTAACGAAAATCCCACTCAATTTTAATTGTAATTTTCCCGTTAAATTCCCGATCGTCGTTAGTGCAAATTCAACCTTTAAAGACACTACGACACCACGTTGTGTTGTCATAAACGTTCATATGACAAATGACGCACGCGCCACCTGTGATGCGAATTGTGGAAACAAAAATGTATCACGCTCCAAGCCAAGAGGGAGCGTGGAAAATTTTCGCTCAGAAAGGGAAGTAGCTACTCAGCAACGAATCCATGGAGCGATTGCATTCACCAGACATTGGGACAGAGTAGCGCTACTATAGCGCTCAAGAGGGGAAGGAGCGCTCAGGGAGCGATGATGATTTCTGAATGCAGACAGTTCTCCTCATTTCCAACGTTCTATGAAATTTATGGTTCGATGGAAATGCGGTCATGAAATCTCGTACAAAATGCGCGGAAATTTTTCACCGATGAAACGATTTCACGGCACGTTTTATTCCACGCCGAACTACCAGTACTTAAAGATTCACCCCGTACTACCATAGCGATCAAGAGGGGAAGGAGCGCTCAGAGAGCGATGATGATTCCTGAATGCATGCAATTCTCCTCATTTCCAACTTTCTATTAAATTCATGGTTCGATGGAAATTCGGTCATGAAATCTCGTACAAAATGCGCGGAAATTTTTCACCGATGAAACGCGGTTGGAAACTTTTGTATGGATTTCACGGCACCTTTTATTCCACGCCGAACTACCAGTACTTAACCTCGGAATTATACTGTGCGCGAATTGCGTCCACAAGCCGCAGTCAACGAAAATCAGCTGTTCAGCCTGTTATAGTTAAATCTCTTGTTCGCGTTCGTTTGCATTTGAGCTGTGAAAAACTGGCTTCCTAACAAACTTGAAACACTTTTTTGAATCAAGAACAGAAACATGCACTTCCAAGCGCAGAACAGTAACTTACAACAAAACAAATCACCCACAGTTTTAAAACCAAAGAACTAGAAGATAATATGGAACGGGGGTTTTCACACAGAGCCCATACGTGTTTGAAACATAAGTGTAATCCCGTCACTCTCCCCCTCTTTGAGTTTGTGGAAGGATTGTGTCAGTTTGGACACAAACGTCATTGGACGATTGTGTCACTTTGGACAGAAACGTCATTCCAAAGCCATCTGATCGAAAGTTTTTGTCGTATCGTCAGTTTCGCGACTAAATACCAGTGCTCTCGCCTTGTGTTTAGCCGATTTGGCATTAATTACTCGATTACAAACGAATTTAAAAGTGATTGTGCCGATAATTAGCGCGTGTCATTGCCGTGAACTTTTATAAAACTAATAATAAAGTGCGTTGTACCGGGTCGCGAAAACACCACGTATTTACGTCCAAATTGCGTATCGTTTCACATGTAAGTATATATTTATATAATTTGTGATGAAGTCTCCTTAAAATCAACTGGTAATTTTCACGGTGTTCATTTAAAATTTGCATTTTTTTTACGAATTCGGTGCAGTGTAAGCAAACAATAATCGCCGACTTGACTTTTGTCATCCAAATGACTTTTGTCTTTTGTTATGTGCCATTGGCGTAGTCTAAAATATTTTTTTAGGGGGGCTGGTAAATTTGATATTTAAATTAAATTTTTAATGTACATTATATATTTACAGTTTTCCGCAAGATAGTACCACAAGGTCGTTGTGGTTAAACAATTTTAATTGAAGGAGTTTGAAAATACGCAAAAACAGTCGTTAAAGACGGTAAGTACTAATTCATTCACAATTAAATAAAAGTGATCATATTTTTTTTCTAATTTATTGTATATTCCAGGTTTCTGCCATTCTAAAATCGAAAACACGTTCGAACGGAAAGTCCTTCGGCAAATTTTCGAAGCAGTTTACGACCGAGATGGATGGCGCATCCGGTACAACCATGAGTTGTATGAACGCTACGATGAGCTGGAAGTTTCCAAAATCGTCAAACTACAACGTCTTCAATGGCCATTACATGTACAACGAATGAACGATGTTCGCATGCCTAAACAAGTAACGGACGGCGCGTCATCGGAGCGAGTCTGCCAGGAAGATCGAGAGCTCATTGGGAGATCTCAGTATATGCTGACGCCGAGCAACTACTGGGCTTTTAAGATTGGAGGATGCGGTCACGTGACCGAGATAATTGGAGGACAACGATCTAGGCGGCCAGAGCCCGACGTCGGACTGTTGCGCCACGATGATGATGATATGCAAAATGCAGAATCATTGATAATATCGTTCATCAAATCAGCATCGGAGAAAATGGTAGTAGCATGTATGTGCATTTGTACTCATCATCATCGCGGCGCGACAGCCCGACGTCGGGCCTTAGATGCAGGTGGTGGTGGATTTGTACTAAATATATGGAATTTTCATTGTAATAAAATGTCAGTCAATATCTTCAAAACAGTGTGTATGTAAATCATTTGGGTTATATTATTATAAATACGTTCACACTACACCTACATTATTTCATCTGTGCCAGCTGAAATGAATCTGAAACTGTCAAATCCATACGATTTTCAATTCACAACACCCAGATTAAGCCGCTGGTGAAGCAATCTGCCTATAGTGTAGACGTAATATAATTTCTTCTCATCAGGTGCTTTGGAAGCTCAGAATATGATCGAGTTGACTGAAGTTCTAAGTATTCAATTTTTCGCATTAGTCCTCAATCTACCCTTTTTATGACAGCGGGGACCGGACTAAATTTAATACTTAGTTTGAAAGGTTAATCCATATTAAATCAAGCCCAAAACTATCAATTTTGCATTAGTAAGAATGCGGTATTTTGCACGATATAAAGTCGTCTCACCATGCGTCCATTTGGACCCGGACCAGAATGTAATCTGTCATGGACTTTTGTTAAAATCCATAAAAAAAATACTAGTCAATGTAGCCACGATGAAAATACTCCAAATATACAAGGGGGATTCACGCTTCCTGTCGTATATGTCGCATTTGTCGTAAACTTCTGTCATCTCCATAGTAAAATGACAGAAGTTTACAACTTTACGACAAATACGACGTTTACGACGTGAGCATGAATCCCCCTACTATAAATATGCCTTTGTCACTGGAATGATTTATGGTTGCTATCATCATCATCATTGCAGCGAGACAGCCCGACGTCGGGCCTTGGCCCCCTGCATTGTGGATAAATACATTTTTGCCGGAATTTTTTGTGACACTTGGTTTCATTTTGCACGCCAACTTAGTATGCTACAGCTTAGCTCGGTAACGCACCGGGCATTTTTTTGCGGTCTTCTACGTTTCAAGCCCCGCGATTGGACCAAACATTTTTTTATTCTCAAATTCTCTCCCGAGCTAAGCTACAGATGCATACGAACTTGGTGTGCAGAATGAAACCAAGTGTCACAAAAATTCCAATTAACACTGAAATAATTCGCATTTGCACATTGCAAGAACATTGAATACATAAAAGTAAAATTTTTTCCGATAATTTAATTCAAATTTACGCGCCAAATCAATGCCCCCAATACAGAAAAGTTGCCTACGCCTTTTAGATCTTTGTTGGTGTGCAGCATCTTTCATAGTATGTGTGAAAATCACTGAAAATGTATTCAAAAATTTTGTCGAACAGCCGCCCTTTGTTTAAAACACATGCATATGCGAATTGACACTTCGCGGCTCGTTGATTGCGATAAAGTTGAACTCGTCTCAACTTTCGCGACGTGAGCGACGTGTTGTTCGCGCACAGTATACTTGTCGCCATCTGAAATACATTGGTTCAACTTTATTTGGCAGCAGAAGCCGCGTTGTTCGAGCACACTATAATTCAGACATAAAGATTCACCGCGTGCGTTCGAAATATGATTCAAAAACTCTCGGCACTTCCGTATCCGGTGAGAGCTAACCCAGGCGCCTCTCGCGGTATTCAATGCAATTACATCGAATTCGTTAAGTTTGAAATTTTGATTTCTTAACGAAAGAAGAAAGATACAATTGAAAAATAATCAAACTAGTTGTCTCGTTCTATCCTCCATATTCCTTTACCTTTTCATCATCCCGGTGATTCCCCCGACAATTGTCAAAACATCGAAAAAATCAGCTGTTGAGTTGACGTAATTTGGCGCAATCCACAACAAACCAACTACACACAGTGGCGCAGTGCAAAGTGATCCTTCAATGATTCGCCGATAGTGTAACTTGTGATATTCTTCTTCCCATCATGTTTTGTTTATCGCGGACAAGTTCACTAGTGCCTCAGGCATTCTTTTTGATAATATTCTGCCATTGCTGGAGCTGCAATGGTCAGTGGGTGGCGCCCGATGCATGGGGTCGTGCCACCAAGGACAATGTTGAGATAGTCCAGGGCATTCGTCCATCTACAGTTGGTCCATCGGATCATTGCGATGCGAGCAAGAAGGATAGAGACGCCGAACTGGCTGCTTTGTTCTACTCTAAGCTCGTCAAGTTCATCTTTGATAGAAATCGCATGAAGGTGAGTTGATTATGAATACGTACTAAATTGGTCAGGCAAGGTGCTATCGATGATCTTTGTTTCAGTTCGATCCATCCGAGGACGTATATAGTCGCGCCATTGAATTTAAGGCAACCCGGAGACAACTTGAGCTATTGGAACAGTCCAATAGTCCACGAGATTGGGACAGAATACTAGGTGAGCTGCTACCCAACGCTAAATTTCCAAATCAAACGTTTCAAAATGATATGATCAATGATATATTCATGTCAGTCAAGCAGCTGTTGATATTTATTATTTCGTCTGAGGTAAGATTATCTTTTTTTGTAATTTTATTGCATGGTTTTGGCCCCGGTTCCATTCCTACTGAATAGAGTTGCAGTTGCTGTATTGTTCTGATACTGCCACAATAAGAGAAAATCAAGTGCTCCTTTTTTGCAAGGCTGCCACTGCCATCGTTTAAGCAGGGTCAGCGAAAGGATAAGCCGAAACAGGCGGTCGCCTGGGGGCACCAAAACCATCTACATACAAAGCCTGGAAGCAGGTCGCTGAGAGTGTGTGAGTCGGCCTCCTTTCAAACTGACAACCAGCGCTAGCTCCGATGATCAAGTTCCGAATGGCTCCGACTTAACTTCGGCCCGAATATGGTGGTGTCTCAAATTGAAATTGTTCAAACATGTACATCTATTGATTGATTATTAATTATCACAACCAAAAGATGATATGCCTGAAACTTCAATTTGATTCGTATATTAACTTCCTGCACCTTGCACTTCACTTTCATAAGTAAAATAATCAGAGAAACAAAAAAATACCTTTGGTGCGAAAAAAAATTAATTCACCCGCACAAATCGCCATATTGCTTTCCATCCGCACTTGCCACACGCGAAGCCAAAAGTAAACAAACAATTTCCACATTCACTTCAAACGCAAAAACGAACACTAAATTCACCGATTTTACACATTTTTTTCATTTGAGAACATCACCAACACTTCACTGCACAACATATTTCACTTTCACGCTGCAAACCGACCGAGAACCTACATTTTTCGAGCAACTTGTCTCGCGGTCCATATACCGCCATGCAAATTTTCGACTGACATCGGCCTCCTTTGAGCTATTGTTGTGTGCGAGACCAGGTCTGCTTCCAGGCTTTGAATGTAGAGGGTTTTGGGGGGCACCGACTCTGAACGAGCGCCAAAGAGTGCCAAGAGGAAAGCCAAGCCTGAGTGTGAATTTTGTCAATTTAGAGCTGAATGTAATGAAATTCCATTAAGTTGATAAATATAATAATTAGCGATTTATCCGATCGAAAACGATTCTGATAGCTCAAATTTACACGCGTGAAAGATTAAATTTCAAACCTTAACACGTTCCGTTTTCACCGAGCAGAAAATATTTGTACTCTTATTTACATGGGAAAAAGCGACACTCGGCGAGTCCTATCGTCCCATGACACTTCTATCACCCGTTGGCAAAACGCTCGAAGCACTAATCCACCCTGTTCTTGCGGCCCACATCCAGCTTCAGAAGGGTACATAATACGACGACGGCCTTGGATGCCATTACAACTCGCATCCACAATGGCCTTAACCAACCTCGTCCATGTCACAGAAGAATTCTGATGGCACTTGACCTGTCGAAAGCCTTCGACACAGTCAGCCACTCAGCACTTCTGTCCGACCTATACAATGCATCTCTTCCAACGCAAACTACAAAATGGATTACCAATTATCTTGCGGACAGGCGGTCCTACACCGAATTCGGGAGCAAGAAATCGAAGCTCAAAATCAAACGAGGAGTTCTGTCTCCATCCTCGTTCAATCTTTACCTATCTGGAATTCCAACTCCACCCGAAGGAATCGAAATTATCTCCTATGCCGACGACTGCTCCATTCTGGCAACAGGGAACAACATCACGGAAATGTGCGAACGATTAAATGATTACCTGGAAGAACTTAACTCCTTCACGGACGAGAATTTAATCGTATCAGCGCCTAAATCCTCGGCAACCTTATTTCCCACTTGAACGAAGGAAGTCAATATGCAACTTGGGATCTCAATTGGCAGTCAAGTTATTCCGACCGTGAACCATCCTAAAATTCTAGGAGTAATCCTGGACAGCATGGCCCCGTCATCCCCCCATGCTTCAACCGTATGTAACAGGATGCGCGGAAGGAATAAAATCCTTAAAGCCTTGGCCGGTAGCACCTGGGGCAAAGATAAAGAGACCCTACTAGTCACATACAAAGCAGTCGGAAGGTCAGTAGCCAACTATGCGGCTCCAGTGTGGTCACAGAATCTCTGCGACACACAATGAAATAATATTCAAGCTTGCCAAAACGCCGCTCTCTGTACTGTGACTGGCTGTCTCCTGATGTCATTCCAGGACCATCTACATCAGGAAACAAGGATGATGCCTCTAAGGGACCACAGCAAGCTTCTTGCGAAACAGTATCTGGTGTGTTGTTACCGGAAGGATCACCCCAACACCGACCTTATGGACAAGATGCCGCCACCAAGACGTGTCAGGCGTGATTTGATGGACCTCGAAACAGACGTCCAAAGTACAAAAGGGTTTGACAACAACGCATACCGATCGCATCGCAGCAATACTTCACGAGGAGGTACAAACATCAATCGCAGGACTAGGTCCAAATAGAGTTCTTTCGACACAACCACCGGCCATTTCTCCCGATTAAAGAATACTTCCGACAGCAGCGAGGACGACACTTGCCCAACTTCGGTCGGGCTGGTGTTCGCGTTTTAACTCCTACCTATTTCGCATTGACCGGGATGTTACGAACACATGCCCCGCCTGCAATAGTACACCTCACGATGTGGACCACATTTTCAACTGCCCAGCTGCACCCACACATCTGACCCCCAGGTCGCGGTGGGAGAACCCCGTAGAAGCAGCTATCTTCCTGTCGCTTAACAACGAGGAAGACGAAGAACAATAAGAACATGTAACACACTCACACAACAAAATTCTGACCATTGCTACAACAACAACTTTTATTTGCCGAGCATGTTGCGATTACGATTTTCACAGTTCGCATGATATCCGCGCCATCACTTTGTAGAGGGAGAGTGAACTTTTGTAAACACATACTCAAAAATTGTATAAAGAAATGTTCGGAAAGAGTCAAGAGACAAAAATTTGAACACGTTTCGTCCATGTCGTTCAGAAGCGTAAAATGAATTAGCCTGGCATTACACTTTGCGTTTTTCTGCAGGAAGAGCAATCCCGTAAAAAAACCCATACACTGGTGACTTGACATTGGTTAGCAATGGTCAGTGACCACTGCCGTTCCAGGGGGCGCCCACGCATAGGACTATGGAAGAGGAATTTTCGCCCCTTTTTGTTTAAGGGCATTCCCCCATCCATAGACTTCTGGACGGAATCAGACTAGTGAAGATTCTGCCAAAATGATATGGAGAAATGTAGTCCGTCTCCCTATAGTATAGCAGAGTATCCCGCACTCAGCGCACGCCACTATCCCGTCTCGCGAAGGCGCAAGGCCGTGCTTGCCGCGAGTTGCTCGCCCAAAATATCCAACGGGAGCAAGCCGAGTATCATATCTAAGCTGTTGGAGGGAGTAGTTCTAAAATCCCCCGTTATGGCCAGCGCAGCCTTTGTACCTACGCTACTCTAAGTGCTGTCCACCACACACTGATACCGTAAAATAATATAGGACTTACACAACTGTTGCAAGCCCCAGTTTTTAACTATGGCCCTCCTGCACGAGTAGAGCGCAACAGTAGCCCTTCTTACCCTTTCTTGAATATTAAGCTTCAACCTTAGCTTCCTGTCGAAGATAAGACTGAGAAATTTAGCTTTATCAGTGAAATCCAATTTAGTGCTCTAGGTTAGCAGGCTCGATTAGAGGTATCATGTGCCTTTTAGTGAAAAGCACAAGCTCCGTCTTATCCGAGTTAGCCCTAAGGTCGCACCGATTTGCCCACTCCGTTAGAATAGATAGGGCATACTGCAGCACACCGCTTAGAGTATCAGGCAACCCGCCCGTGACTTCGAGGGCGGTGTCGTCTGCGTAAGCAATGACTTTACACCCGGAGCTGTATATAAGGTCACTGTGATGAGCAGTGTTTGACTTTCTGTAATCCACGCATTCTTTATTGCAATAATCCAAGGACCACGTTATGCACCTCGTTTCTTAATTTGCATCATGTAACGCTTCCTCGATGCAAGCAGACGCTGAGCTAAAAAAAATAGAAACCTGTAATGTTATACGAGTACTATACAAAAACTGCCTGTGGGTACTAATAGAAGTCTCACTGCGCTGCGGATAGGTGGTCCATGCTAGTAACTGCACGTCCGAAAAGTAGATATGCTATCGAAACGTCAGCAAGACATAGAAATGAAAGGGATCATGCCCCTGGAGGGATCAAGGCAATTAACAGTGTTATCTCTCTCTCTCTGGATCCTGTTAACCCCTTGTGGAGCATAGGGCATTAACCACACCGACTTTCCACCTCGTCCTGTTCGCCGCCATCGCCTTCAACTGGCTCCACAATTAGCCTATTGACTTACCCTCGACCTCAACTGATCTTCTCCATGTGTTTCTAGGTCGTCCAATGCGGCGACTTGCATCGGTTCCCTATGGGTTCCAATCGAAGGGCCTGTTTAGCAACAGTGTTATACTTTCACATTATTTTATTGAACACCAAATTTATTGTCACTTTCAGTTTCGATTTGTTCTGCTGTTACTCCTAGCCGTTCTCGCTCTAATTTATCTGAAACGCGAGTACAAATATGGAATCGTCGCGACAATCTGTGTCGGTACCTTCACATTTGGCCTAGTCCATGCATATTACGATTGCAATAAGGCAAGTTCCATCATATATTGAAGACTCACAACTTCTTTAACACATTGATCAACGATCACTTACAGGAACTGGAAATAAGTCAATACGTTGAGGCGCTCCAGGGAACTGAGAATCCATGCGATTATATTCAACAGAGCACTACAATATTTTCATGGAACTACTTCTTCCGAAGAAATTCCAAACAGGATTGCATTGAATATTTGAAGTAATTGTATCCCGATTCACCTACATACAAATATACTTCTTAAGAATCCCTTTCAGGAATAAAGATAAGATCCAATTGCCATTCTGTCGACCGGACCAAGTCATTTTGAAGTACATCAACGAGCTGTTCTTCGATCAAATGTACATTTTTGCTGATAAATCAACTGGCATGTTTCGCAGGTTCTTTTGTATGATCACCTTATCCGTTCGTAGTCACCAAAACATTGCTAATCTATTTATGGTATCTTTTTCGCAGCTCTGGGCTTTCCCTACAATCTAATGGCAATGTTAATTTTCGGATTCGCCCTTATACAAATCGTCAAACTAATTTTCAAATATATCCTTGGTCCTTTGGTTTGGAAGCAGGTGCACTTTCCGAGCATAGGTAGCAGAAGGCAATCGAAAACGCGCGATCAATTGAGTGGCGACAATTTGAAATTGTTTCTGGAAACTATGAAACACAAGGAGCAACTCCAAGCGGACTTGGCGAAAGTTGCACCCCAGCCAGTCAAGGAGAGTCTAAAAGAGACGCAATTGCCGCAGTTGACTGGAGCCAAAGAAGAAAAGGAGGTTGAAAAGAAGCCCAATTCGCCTGAAAAGGAACCGCCATTGTCTGATGGTGAGGATGCAGTCATTCTGTCCAACGGTAATCGAACTTCCAGTGTTGAAGAAGTTCCTTAGTCATGGTCGACTTTGAAAGTCAGAAATTTCACACAAAGTGTCTTGTGATAAGTATATTGTATTATAAGTGCAAATGTTTTTTTTTAATGCGTAATTCAGATGAAATTTTATACCCGAATTTTTGGGGAAACTGATGAATTAAACTGCTTTTTTGAAAATAAAAAAAAAAATTTTTTCTATTCACTTAACCTGTCGTCCATTTACAAAAACTTTCAGAACATTTCTATCGTCACCCGTGTAGATGAACTTCTGTACAAGCTTCAGTAAAGTCTTTTCCGATGCTATTACGGAGGCGTCCAATCCGTAATTGAATACCGGGAAATCTCCGGTCTCAACTAGAAGTGCATCGAAACATTTTCCCTTTTCGAAATTCCCAACAGCATGATCCACAGCGAGAGCTTGAGCGCCGCCCAAAGTGCCAAGAAAAATGGCTTGTTGATAATTGAGCGGAGTTGAATCGCCATTTGCTGCCGGGCACTTTGCGGCTTTTTCACATCCCTTAATAGTTTGTGTTTTAACGAAATGAATATGTTGCGAAACGTCCAAGCAACGAACAATTGCTTCCAAAATGGAAGGACTATGACCGCCCGATACGTCTGAAATACGGATAATCATAAACCAAGCGAATGAATGACGGAAAGTCATCTTACCTGTGCCAAGACCGACTTTAACACCAGCTTTCATGATCCGTTGAACATCGCACATTCCTGAGCCCAGATTCGTGTTCGACGCTGGGCAATGAGCAACCGAAGTGCCCGTTTCATGGAAAATCTGCAATTCCTCGTCCTCCAAATGAACGGCATGCGCCATAATGCACTAGAAAGATTATACAATTGAGTCTTCTCCTACTTGAAGCATACATCAGTTACCAACCTTATTCGTTAGCAATCCGGCATCTTTGTACACCTGGGCATATGATTTTCCAAACAGTTCTCTGGCAAAAGCAATTTCCGACAGATTTTCGGATATATGGCTCTACAAATAGAAAAGAAGAAGATTTGGTTTAAGGATAATTTGTGTGTTGATCATTCCGTATAATGGTCACCTGAATATGCAGATCATTTTCCTTGGCTATTTGCGCGAGCGCTTTCATCGTATCTGCCTTGCACGATATAGCAAATCGAGGAGTTACAATCGGTTTTACCGTTTCGCTATTGAGCTCTAACATGCGTTTGATAAAGTCCCTGGATTCGGTTATGGCTTCCTCAGATGACTCTCTGCATGATGAATGAAATAGTGTTGAGTACCTGTCGATACAAAGACAATTTTCTATATTCGACTACCTACACATAATAGTCGGGACAGTTGCAATCTGATGTAACTTTTCCGATAAAAGCTCGTTGTCCCTGGCGGATGGCTTCTTTTGCTAGTATTAAGGAGCTGTTCTTGTGATTTGTGGCAAAATAGGCGGCCAATGTGGTTCCATGCTTGAGGGTAGTTTCCTGTTGAAAAAAGGGAAGTATTCGTATTGTTATTGTATTACGCTAATATGCGTGCTAATATTAAAAAGCTCCCTTTATTGCTTTAAGGATTAAAACCCGTTTTCTATAATTTACAGTGAAAAAAAAACATTGAAAATGGTAAAAAGATACGAGATAGAACATTCGTAATCGACATCAAATGGATGGCATCCAGTGAACAAGCTGGGTTTATACAGGTTAAGTATGCAAGTTATTTCTAAGCAGAGCCTAAAACGTGCCATACACACACCGATCGATCGGCCGATTCGTTGCCCGATATCGATATCGGCCGATGGATCGGCCTGTGTATGTGCTTATCGTTGACGATTTTTTTTGACAGTTCCGTATAATTTTTGATCAACTGACATTTTGTGGCGATCCATCGGCCGATCGCTCGAGCGACGGATCGGATAATGTATGGCGGCTATAAAACGCTGAAATCACACTATCTGCTGTGCGATGTGGTGATGATATTTTTAAAAAGTTGAGAAGCGATGTGGAGGTTGTCCACTGGTACTCACACTTAATGGAAAATTACCGTTTACGACTCGTAATCGCGGTAATTTGCCATTAAATGCGAGTACCAGTGGACAACCTCCACATCGCTTCCCAACGTTTAAAAAAATCACCGATTACGACTCACGGCAGCCGGTTCTACGCACCGGAGCGACTCGTTCTGCCAAGCCCCTCCAACGCCAGTATGCGTTACCACAACTACAACAACAACTCGTGATCGTACCACATCACAATGTCCTACTCGCACTCGCGACCAATCCAAAAGTCGATTACGACTCGTACTGGCGCCGAATCGCAAAGTCGATTACCACTCGTACTCGCATCGAATCGCAAAGTAGCTTGCGATTACATCATGGTAATGATAAGCATCCCTCGCAGTGTGTATGTCGGTCGCGCGAGTAAAAAAAAAATTTAAGACCCCCCCCCCCCCCCCCCTTTATTTTATCGCAAGACATAGCTTGGCTCATTTGCTGGAATGGTCGGCTTTTCCAGTAAAAAAAGGCTTTATTTTCCCAAGGGCATCGGACTAATCCAGAGTCCCCTCTCTAGCTGACCCTACCAGTGGTATCAGCTGTACATCTGGTGAACTAATATATGACAAATTAACGGGTTGTCATTACGCGACACTTTTGATAGACAACTGTGTGAATCATTTACCACTCACCAACTTCATTTGCAGGATCTAATTGCGGTATTAGTGGATATCTCCCCTCCACATTGGAGTCAGAAGACGGTGATAGCATCCGCTTATTTTCCCTCGGATGATGATGTAATCCCTATGGCCGGGATTCAGTTACTTGTCGATTTCTACAGGAAATCTAATCGGCTATTACCACCATACTGTTTCGGAGACTAACGATGCTAACGACAGAGGTAAGTTCCTACTTGATTATCTTATAAGTAACCATAGTGTTCGTTCTTGACGTGCCCGGTAGCCGTGTAGTTACGGTAACCGCTCTACGATGCTAAATCTGGAGAGACGGAGGTTAAATCCTCGGTGCGTTAATAAAAACCACCTGTGGGTACTACTAGAACTCCCACAGCTCTCCGAGCTTGTCAGTATAAAGACGGCTCGGACAGAAGGTGCATGCTAACAACTGCACCATCCGAAATTTATGTGTTATCAACAAGGCTTAGTAATGCAAGAGATGTTGACGTGGCAAGAAGTAAAAAGATCTATCAAGGAGGCCGCGAAATGACTGGTTTGACGAAGAATGCAAAAAAAATCACTTGACGCAAAGAACGAAGCCTATAGACAATGTATCCAACGTCCAACTAGAGCTAAGAGAAAGCTACGGCGAATATCAAATAGAAAAATTAGACGTAAGAAACGAAAATTCTTTGACGAGCAGCTGCTGAACATTAATGATAACCTAGCTAATATAAACACCAGATAAGCGTACAGACTAGTAAACACGATTAAGAATCGCTAACAACCCAGGACTAGCCTCTGTAAGGACAAGGATGGAAACACCATCAACTACACCACTAACATCAACAAACGATGGGCGTCCTATTTCGACGCAGCTGATGGCGTATCCTTACGACATTAACATCATGTCCCGAAACCTGCCCGATGCAGAAGAACTTCTAAATAATCTTGACACGGCTGCAGGAGAAGTTGGACTAGGCATTAACCAAGACAAACCAAAAGCAATGATGCAATTAAGAACAAGGACGCCAGAACAACCAAACATCAACGTCGGGAACTCAGCATCAAATTCGTAGACGACTTCGTATGCCTGGGTAGTAAGCTGTCAAAGGAAGCCACTGAAACTGTCGAAATCAATCGACGGATACAGCTACCAAATAAGTCCTTCTTCTCGGTCCTCCCAATAATAGAACCGAAGCTTATACACAGAAATACTAAGCTCCGCATATGCAACATCATATGATCTGTGCTATGCTATGGCTGCGAAACCTGGACCTTTACTCAAGCCTCTGAAAACATGATAATAAACACAATTGAACGAAAGGTCCTTCGGCGAATTTTCGGAGCAGTTTGCGACCGAATTGGATGGGGCATCCGGTACAATCATGAGCTGTAC
This sequence comes from Chloromyia formosa, assembly GCA_964017055.1. Taxonomy (NCBI): domain Eukaryota; kingdom Metazoa; phylum Arthropoda; class Insecta; order Diptera; family Stratiomyidae; genus Chloromyia; species Chloromyia formosa. The sequence continues at coordinate 27,217,999 of OZ024813.1, read as the reverse complement.
GGGCTGACGATGAGCTCGAAGTTTCGAGAATCGTCAAACCACAACGTCTAAAATGGGCACAACATCCGCATGCCTAGGAAAATATTCAATGGACGACGTGTCGACGGAGCAAGGCGGCGAGGAAGATCGCGATCTCGTTGGAAAGACTTCGTAGATGAGATGTCAAACTGAGCGTCCAAAACGGGAGGACGCCGTCACTTGGCCGAGATACTTGGAGGACGATTATCCAGGCGACCAGGGCCCGACGTCGGACTGTTGCGCTCCGATTATGATGATAACGTACCAACCAGCTTAGGCTGGCACTGCACGTTGCGGTATACCTGAGAGATTGAGTACATCAAAGATGAAAACGTTCGTCTCCAACCACATCAATCAACGATAACAATTTAAATTTGATTGCACTATCAATACTAAGCGAACGTTATCTCAAATACATATAAATTCATGGCCATATATACATACATACATGTTCGAAAATAATTGCGCGATTAATATAAATTCTCAAACTGCGGCACTATATCCGTACATGCGGGTCGAGTTCATGATAATGAAGAATCTTCGTACCTACTTGTCCTAAAGCATGATGCCGAAAACCAGCTAAACCAATAACAACATAAACCTCTCTAAATTACTCACCACAACTTTTTCGTAAACACTTTGGGCAAAATTGGTGTCCCGATACTTGGATTCGGTGGGAAACGTGTACTCTTCGAGCCATTCCAGAAGTGGTTTGTCCAGACCCAATCCCAGATTTGGCATCTGTGGTGCATGTATGTGGCAATCGATGAATCCGGGCATCAGAAATTGTGAAGGCGATAAACGCGTTTCTTCGATCGTCGCCTGCTCTCCCACGGATTGTTTCCATGCCTGGTGGTCGGTTCCGATAGCGACAATCTGTGATAATGGATAGTGATAGCATAGTGCGGATACAAATGACCAAATGACATAATTGAAAGGCTGCCGGAAGCTACATACCTTTCCTCCGGAGACTGCAACAAACCCATTGGGAATTGCTTCGAATTCATTGAGCGATTTCGTATGCACAATTTGTCCAACGTAGAGTTGATAAGATGTCGACATGATGATACGAGTAACTTGGTTGTCAGACGCTCTAGCCTCTAGGGTCTTCTAAACGTGTGCGCTGAGCGAGAATGCGGTATAGCAACTGAATTTGGTTCGTTAAATGAATAAACTGTATATTTTGTTTAATCACAGTAGATTCGTTATGTGATCGGGGTAACCACGGTAGTAGCACGAATCTTACGTAGGTGAAAAGTGCTACCAACTCGTGGTGACGTTTGAGTTTCTATATCTGTTGTATTGCTTGCATTCGCCTGACGAAAAAGCTGGATTGAGTTATATGATACCATGGTTCAAGCCGTTTGGGTACTAAAGGTGCTGTGTGGTTGGTGCACTCGTGGGCCAATTATATATATGTATTGTACATATTACGAGGATACAAGATGAGTCTTTAAGAATCGATGTCTGATATATTTTTGTATAAAATACAGAATACTTTTATTACGCTGACATTGTGATCTTCTCATTTAATTTTTTTCTACAAACAATGTCTGTCTTAATATATTTCCATGTAGTTTTCAAATTGACGACTTTTTGAATAAAATCAACGACTTTCCGGGTAAAAATAACAAGTTTCCCAATAGAATTACCAATTTTTTCGGGTCAAAATAACGATTTACCAAATTGACGGGTATTTCTCCGATTTTCTAAATCCCTATAAAAATGCACTAGAGGTAGATTATAATTATAATACATACATCGCATCATAGAGTCCTTAAGACTTAATCGGTAATCCTCCTCTCGATTGTCCGTTCAGTAGCTCCTCCTGGGCGTACGGAGCTAATATAAATAATAGAAATAATAAAAAAATACATTAAACGGTTAAAAACGGCAAAATTGATCAACTCTTTAATGGAAAAGAGCTTGCTGAGCCAAACTTACCCAGTTGGTGGATGTTAATGGGGAATAGCAAGCAAAATCCATCAAACAATTAAAAAGTTTAAAATTTAAAATATCGCGTTTGGTCAAAATATCGAAGCAACTCTATAAGTTTTTACACCTGGTATTATCAATTGATGTTTCCCGGGACTATAGTATAAGTTAATCGAATGTATTTCGAATGGCGCTGAGTATACTTAATGCGACCAAGACGACGCTCAGTCGGCGAAAGTTGATATGAACTATCAATTCCCATTCGGCTGTGCTGTGATCGATATGACTTTCATGCTGTTGGACTTAGACAGCTATTACACTATCATATTTATATTATAATATCCATTTTTTTTATATGGAATGTGTCATGAAAGCCACACACAAGTCCATATAAAAAAAACTGATATTATAATAATACTATAAATATTAAATATTATAGTGTAATTGCGGCTTTAAGAATGTATGCTTCTATTTTTAATTCAAAGAAGTATGACAAGTTTGTAAGAAAATCTATTTTGGGCGGTCAGGCGAACAAAAAATGCCCAAAGTAGAATGAACGCAGAATGCAACAGCAGCGGTAGCCGAAATGTCAAGTTAGAAAGCGTACATTTCCCTTAAGCGACCTAGATTGAACGCAGCGGCAGCGACAGCGGCAAAAGCAGATCTGCATATTGTTGTTATTGTCGCTGCCGCTGCTGCTGCTTTTTGTGTTCATTCTGGTTCGGGCATAACAGACACTGCACTGTGGTGCAGGTTAATTGGGGGTTATCCTGGTTAACTTACACGCATTACACAAACAATGGTATGTTGTTTGTGTAATGTGTGTAATAGCCCACATATACGATGCAATCCGTCGTCAGATCGATCTGACGATATTGTGATCGTCAGATCGATCGCACAGTGTATGTGACTATCGTTGACGATTTTTTTGACAGTTCCATATAATTTCGATCGTCAGATTGAAGCACCTTAATGGCGCTCATGGTCCTGCCAGGATAGAGAGCGTTGGACAAAATATATATTTTGTGGCGATCCATCGTCAGATCGATCTGACGATGGATCGCACCGTCTATGGCGGGTCTAAGTTCGCTTCGGCCTGGACTCCGAATCGAGATAGTAGCTAGCTTCATTCTATCAAAAGTTATCGCCTTATTTGAAGTCCCACATGTAGGGGAGGTAGTGGTTTCCTTTGTCGGATTTTGTGCATTTTCAATAACAACCAACTAGATCTTAATACAAATATTTGACCAAAATTTCAAAACACTAGCTTCATTTTATCGAAAGTTATCGCTTATTTAAAGTTTCATTTGTAGGGGAAGTAGGGGTTTCGGTCGTCGGATTTTACGTATTTTCAATATTAGCCAGCTGGATCCCACTGCAAACATTTGACCAAAATTCCAAGTCACTAGCTTCATTTTGTCGAAAGTTATCTCTTATTTTAAGTTTCATTTGTAGGGGAGGTAGGGGTTCTTTGGGTCAGATCTGGGCCATCTTTAATACCAACTAACTAAATTCCGGATGACGCAACGGTTAGTATGTGCGCCTTCTACGCACTGGGCCCCGGTTCGATTCCTACTGAATGCGGTAGTTTTCGATAGAAAAGGGGATTTATGTACGTGTCGGATTATGAGCCCACTCAGCTGTTAAATGAGTACCCATTTGTGGGGTAAATAACTCGGTTGAGCGTGTTGCTGATCACACATCACTGCACAAAACACACCGTCACGATCTAGAAAATGAGATTATGCTAGCTCATCTCGAGGCCATGGTTCAAATTGGACTGTTGCGCCAGTTATTTATTTTAACTAAATTCCACTTCAAACATTTGTCCAAAATTCCAATTTCCTGACTTCATTCTATCAAAAGTTATCGCTTATTTGAAGTTTCCTTTGTAGGGGAGATAGGGGTTGCTTGAATCGGATTTTGCCCATTTTCAATACAAACTAAATCTTATTACCAACATTCTAGCAATTTTTCAACTCGCTAGCGTCATTCTATCGAAAGTTATCGTAATTAAAATAATATTAAATTTGTTTGAAATTTGTAGGGGAGGTAGGCGTTGCTTTGATCTGATTGTGCCCAACTTACTAGAACTCAAGGAGCTTCTCACCTCAGGGTTACATGCCAAAAATTAGGTGTCTACGTCAATTGGTTCAATAGTTATAGCCAAAAAACCTGAAAAGTAGGGTAGTACAGGGTTCTTTGTAAGAAAATTACCTTTAGTTTTCAACTAATCGATTTTATTTTTATGGTAGAATATGAGATTACCTTGACAAACAATCTAGAGCTACACATACCTACATATGTAGGGGAGGTAGGCGTTCTCTTGGCCTGATCATGCCCATTTTCAATACCAACCAACTAGATCATACTGCCATTTGACCAAAATTTCAAAGCTCTAGTACCGTGCGAACGGACAGACGGACAGACATGGCTAAATCGAATCAGGAGGTGACCCTGATCATTTATATATTGTATATACATTGCTATACCTCCGGAGCCTCCTTTGTGTGTTACATATTTTCGTCGTGACAGAAACAATATGTTGTTGATATAAAAACATCCACGACGACGCGACGTTCGTGACCATGGATGTGCAGGAGGTGCATGCTGGCAACTGCATTCTCCGAAACCAGTTTATGCCGAGAAACGTCAACTGGACCACATGGAACAGTTGACGCGCTATGCCCCACAAGGGGTTAGAGCAATTGAGAGAGAGAGAGAGAGAGACGCGTCGGTTTTGTAAACCCGACTGGTAGTTACGTACGTTTCGAACCGTTTGCTGTTTACACGGGACGGATATCGTAGATTTGACGCCCCGGGCTTTCGCGTCACGTGTATTAGAACCTTCAGACTCACAATGACTCACTCCATTTTATTCTTAACAACTTGGATTTCCGCCTATGCGTGAAGAGAGTGGAATCTAAATTCAAAATGTTCATTCACAATACACAAACTTTATTTACGTACAATTGTACACAAAACCGTTAGCATACGAGTACATGAATAAATTCGGCAGAACTTTTTAAAATTAATTTCTGATTAAAAAGTTTGCGTTATAAAATTTTATGTAATCAAATATGAAGCCAATCAAGCCTACTTTTCGGAATGTTAATTTCTTGATAAGATATGAGTGCCCATAAGCCTAAACACTCTAACAAGCATTATTCAGAGAAGCATTGTATCCTCCCCTCAATGCGGTAACCCTAGTGTATGTAGCTACGTCCTGAAAAGAGTTTGCGCAATGCAAAGGATACCAATGACATTTTATACCTACGTAAATGCATGGTTGAATTGGAATAAAAATAACATATTTGTGAAGTTTGAACGCATCTTTGATAAGCTGCGTTTTTTTGTATAGAGCACAGTAAAACAGAATAAGCGGCACAGAAAACGCTATAGAGCAGATCAGAGTAGCGAAGACGAAAGCGGGGCAGTGTGTCTTTGTTTAGTTTAGCAATCAAACGTCAACTCAAATTTCAAGAGGAAACTAACATCTTTAGTACACATACAATCGAACAAATTTCCTCAAGGCGTCAGAATCATTTTGTACCTACATATGTTTACTATTTACATATAATTACACAAAATGAACATTTTATTGACAGAAAATGAGTTTTATGTGCTACCCATACTGTAAACTGCCCGAAAACTTCGACACCTGCGCCGCCTGCATTTCAAAACATGGAAATACTAACGGAGCAGAATTCTTGCACTAAGTTTCTATGCAGAGCAGCTCAGATCAAATTGTTACTGTAATTGTGTGGTCTTAACCTGCTCGGCATGGCTGTTAAAAAAGCGCTTAATATGAATTATATACTCATATTATCAAAAATGCAAAAAGTTTTTTTTCTTCGAATAAGCAGCTTTTGACAGTTTTTGTGTGAGACTTCACACGAAAAAACTGATCCTAGTACCCAGCTCTAATTGGTGATACCAGTACAACCAAGTTTTTGTCAAACTGACAGAGTGGCATTTTTTCTAAACAGAGCAAGGATTCCAGAGAACACGGGAACGCGATATAATATGCGGCCGCTCTTAGGCTCTCTTAGAGAGGAGACATTCAATCAAGTTGAGTAGGATGGTATGGTGGGCAACCTTAGAATATGGAGGCATGGAATGAGCTTGTCCTGTATGTCTCCATAGAAACCTTAGAATATAGAGCCATGGAATGAGTTTATCCTGTATGTCTCTAGCTCCAACATTTGACGAATAAGTCGACAGTCAGCCTACTCGGTTGTTGTTTGATATTGACACATGTTGACTGTTCTGTCGAATTGTGCATGAATAAAGGTCAATTCTTGTCAGATTATCGACAGTCAGCCTACTCAGTTGGCGTTTCGGTATTGACATAATGTTGACCGCACTGTCGAATTGTCCATAAACAAACGTCATTTCTTGTCAATATTTAAATTTCATAATTACTAAACGGTCTACTGAGTTAGCTGACTGTCGATCACATGTCGACTTAGTACCCAGATTTTGGAGCCGTGCTACGCCCCGACTAAACCAGCAGATCAATCGGCTAAGGATGCCTTCTATCACCGACTTGGCGACACCTTCGACATAAAAATTAGTATGGGGGATGTCCAAAGTTGGGTCTGACAACATAGGCTTGGAACACCTAATGGGCAATCATGGCTTAGGCAATAGGAACCAAAATGGCGAGATATTCGTGGAGTTGTACAAATCTCGGCAACTCGTCATTGGCGGTACCCTGTTCAAGCATAAACGATGCCATTTAACAACCTGGGTTTCTCCGGATAGCAGAACATAGAACCAGATTGACCATATACTGCCCCCCCCCCCTTCTCGATGGCCCTGCATCCTGCACATACGGTGGCCGGAGGTCATTTCTAACGACGATTTCCTTACTATTACTGGTCAGGACAGGATAGACACTTTCATTAAAAGGCGAAAGTGGCAATGGATAGGTCGCACTCTTCGAAAAAGGCCGAACAACATTGCTGAACAGGCACTCGATTGGAACCCGCAGGAAACACCTGGAGAAGATCAACTGAGAGAGAGGGTGCCTCATAAGCAAGCCTTGCAGCGAGCTGAAAGCGATGGCAGCGACCAGGACAAGGTGGAAAGTCGGCGTGGTTAATGCCCTATGCCCCACAAGGAACATACAACAGGAACTAGAGAGAGAGAGTGCCGATGGCATATCCCCTTCCTCTGCTGAAGCTATTTACGCCACTGATTTTCGAACTAACCGGTATTTTCTGTCCGTAAGAATCGGACAATTTTTTTTTTATTTACAAGTACCGTATAAAATCGTAAAACAAAACTCATTCAATATTATCTAACTGATTTCCGAAAGTGAAGTGTTGTCATTTAAGGTTTTTTCCAGGTAACCTATTGATTTCGAGAGCTTCCATGAGGCCAATTTTTTTCTTCCTTTTGGGACAGATGCATACATACATTATATGGAATTTGAGGCTGGAAATTGTTCCCAATATTATGATCGGTTGAAGCTAAGTGGAGAAACTTGAAAAATGGAACCACTCATATCAATGAATGTATCCGTACACTAACCAAAGTTTACTTGATTACAGATTTAATTCTGAACAAAAAAAAAAATAAATATTTCATACTCCTTGGGCACATTCGGCACAAAAAAAACTTCTCCACGCCATACCACTCCACCAAAACATCCACTCCATTGTCTGATTCCGATAATTTGACAGCTGCTTTTCCGGTTCGAAAACATCGGCAGATTTATCTCCGCAAAAGATAGCACCAACCGCCATATGGAGAATGAGACCTACAACGAAAAAGATAGATATAACAACAAACAAATACTAACTGTCAACCGGACACCATAATACAGTTAAACATGTTGGGGACTCGTCCTTGTCGCCATATTGCGCATGACGCCCACTACGTTTGCTCCATCGCCACCCCCGTGATTCATATATGCTCCGAGAGACGGACAATTATTGTGAAACGAAAAGCGCGTAGTATCCATCAGCTCCCAATCAGTTTATGTCATATAAACGCGAGAGTCTGTCAAAACGTTCGCTAGTTGCCTATATTTGGGAGTTTTTTGTCCATACGTGTCCGTCATATATGTATCGTGAAAACCGACCTCCAGTTTTCATCTAAATTTCATTTCGCTAATATGCAGGCGAATCTGGAAGCGGTGTCGTGCGTCGGAAAGTGTGAATTCGGGTTTGAATTGATTTTTACAGTGAAGAATGTTTACACGTCGTTCGGCTATTGTTGTTAATGATATTTTTGCTGTAATTGAAACTACGATAAATTACAGAAATTATTGTGATATTTTTATGCATAATTTAACGGAGAGGGCGAACAGTGATACCCTGAGGGGATGCTAAAGTGCACTCCAATTGCAATCCGTACTCGTCCTATATTGACTCTAGCAATCTATCGTGAAAATTGCACTTTCCTTTGGCTTTTGTCAAGTGAAAAACAGCCCACACGAGGAGTACAAGTGGGAACAACCCTCATAAAATATAGTGAAACGACAGTGAAGTGTCCTTTCTATCCCTAAGATGGTCTGCTAGATGAAAAGTCGACCCTCTAATAAGTTATCGACGCGAAGAAGAAACAAAATCGAGTGTTAATTTGTAATGCATGCAACAGTCTGGCAAATTAATGGACACAGACAAGCATAAGGAGCTGAACAGTCTTTTATCAGGCGTTTCTTCCTCCTATTAATAAATTAAGAGGAGGCGAAGAATACGCTTTCTGTGTGTCCTTTTTTTCTTTAGCTTCTTCTCCGTTGTTTTACTTTTTTCTGTTGTGATCCGGAACGACATCAACTCGAGCGAAATTGAGCGAGTTAGTAGAATGCCCGAGCAAAGCAATGATTATCGCGTTGTAGTGTTTGGGGCGGGTGGGGTGGGCAAAAGTTCACTTGTGTTGCGTTTCATTAAGGGAACATTTCGTGAGAGCTATATTCCTACGATAGAGGATACATATCGCCAGGTACGTGTACCATATACAAATTTAGATACAACCAATTTATCAACATTTGAAAATAAACCAGAAAACCAACAAAAAAAAGGATACCCACGGAATAGGGGGCGACATCCTAAAAATACGTGGGTCGTTCGTTCTATAATTATAAGACAACCTTTCAGACTCCCACAACACCCAGTCCAGAGGATAGGATAGGATGATGGGCAATGCAGGATTAAAACACCCAAACGCATAGTGTTGGTGTGGTGTAATCCACATTGAAACATTTTGTCTCATCAAATAATAAACAGTGTCGGTCCCAAACACGAGCCAATACCAGGGAAACCGCCACCGCCTGTACTGTGTGCTACTCCTGTTTGCTTAACTCCTTTTAATGTGCCCACCTACATGAGTATACGGAACGTATACGCGCGTTCACTTGAAGGCATTATACACCCATTCTGGGAATTTGGAATCAGATTTTTTTTATTCTTTTGCATTCTCTCTCTATATTTAGTATTCAATTGCTTTAAGGCAAATATCATTTACATTTGGTGGCCTTTGAATCCGACTGGGAAAAGGGAAAACGTCGTTTTTGTTGTTGTTTTTAGCTCCTGTGGAAGGCATTCTATAAATATCCGCTAAGTTTCTTTGAATTTACGCATAAGAGTTTCAGCCTATTAAATATACAATACGACTACGTATTTACGAGTATGTTTTTTTGCCTGTTTATGTCGATGAGTTCTGAATAATTAACATTATAATATTGAATCTTGAAAAATATATTTGAACTGAGCCTTAGCCCATTTCAATTTTGGACAGCCTGACTTAGTCTAGCGGCAAGTGATAAAATTTCTCAGAGCCTACCTCACATATTTCCGACGTAGGTTAAGATAGGTGCAAGAGCTACTTTATTTACCACAGCACGATAGAGTCCATTGTGATACCACAGGGAACTCCTCACCATACCATTAAAGGTACCTAACCTAACCAGGTGGTGCCGTGACTTGTCTCAGCATATACAAATATACCACATATGAGTCCGTTGTGATACCAACAAGATCACTTTACCTGACTCTATAATCTACAATAGGTAAAACGGTTGAGCTGAATCACGCCAGCGTTTTTGAGGTCTTCCAAATCGTAGAAGAACGGAGAACCAAGAAATCTACTCCTCCTACCAACTAAAGCTCTACAATGACACAGAAGGTAAATAACGCCCTCTTCCTCGTCCACATCCCCACAGCTTCTACAGTGGTCATAGTGAGGAAGACAGCGCAACCAAGCGAGCTCCCCAATGGGGCTATACCCTTTGATAACCCCCATCCTACCAATGTACAATCTATTCAACGACAGCAGTACGGCAGAGCGGCTAGGATCGAGTCTAGACCAAATCGCCCTTTTCCTTTGGCATGAGCTACCGCCGAGCCATCTTGCACTGGTCCTTCCGAGCGCAGTGGACTTGATTGCCATTTTGTATGCTGCAACAGGCATTTTGATGTTTTCACGGTTCTCAACCACAGTACCAGTTATCCTTTCACGCACAAGCCCATCCGCCCTGGAGATACCCGCAAAGACACTGTGTGGCCTGGTATCCAACAAAGTGGGAATCGAGGGGTTGAGGTCAAGGCAATTAACAACATTAACAGATGGGTTTTACGACAAGATTTTGCGAAATCTGGATGCTTCTCCGGACCCCCAATACGTTCACTGAAACTCCGCCATGAATTGCGTTTAGAAACCCTCAGCTCTTTCTTAAAAGAGCTCAAGTGTCTCTTTGTAGGACTGCCACTCCGACTTCAACGTTTCCCTTGTTAATACTTTTTCTTCACACAGCCCAGAGATCGGAGATACTAGCCTTCCACCAGGCTGATTTCTTCTTTCCTGCATGTGAACTTATAGGAAGATATCGCCGCGCTGCATCAATTGAAACTGTCAGAGTATTCACCAAGTCATCCAACTCCACTTCATTAGTGGCCTGGCTGGGTAGTCTTGGTAGTCGTTTTAAAAGAGCTTCGCCCTACATAGGCCAGGTAATCCTTCTGTGATTCAAGGTACGCGTACTAGACTAGGTTTGTCTTCCGGTATCGGTGATCAGAGAAGCAGTGTTCCGACGACACAGTCTAGTTTCTTATCAATTGTACTGCAGCCGTTCTCCAGGCGAAGGTTTCGGTGATTAGGGAGGCTATGTTCAGGTTAGGGCGTAACGTTATCACGGCTACGGAAGTCATCATTTATATGGACAGTCAGCCAGTAAAAGCCCTACAGTCCATTCCCACCACAGCAAGGACAGTAGCGGATTGCCGCGCCTCTCCCCCAGAAATGGATAATTTATCCAGTGCGCTCCTTCCTATGTTTTATATCAAATTGTTTCACAAAACTTAGTTTCAAATTTCATGAAACTAGTTTCATGAAACAGGTTTCTACAGTGCTCACCGCGCCTAAAGGAAACCAGGCCGAAGCGAAGCTTATATACCCTAGACTTGTACAGACCTAGTGGTGATACCAAAAGTACCAATTGGTAACGACCATATGCATTAAAAGTGAGTTTCCTATATGGCCAGTTTATAGGGGAGGTTGGCAATCATTCAGGAGGATCTTGACCATTATCAAAATCAATTAACTAACCCATTCTACAAATATTTGTAGAATTTTTCAAGTCGCTAGCTTCATTCTATCGAAAGTTATTTCTTATTTGAAGTTTCACTTGTAGGGGAGGTAGGGGTTCCTTGGGTCGGATCTTGCTCATCATTGCCACCAACAAATAAGATCACGGTACAAATATTTAAGCAAAATTTCAAGTCTCTAGCTTCATTCTATCGAAAGTTATCGCTTATTTGAAGTTTCATTTGGGGCGACCGGTAGCGCAGTGTGTTGAGGCAACAGTCTCATGTTTGACTACCGGCGTTTCGGGTTCGAATCCCGTCCACGACGACGTTCGTGGCCATGGATGTGCAGGAGGTGCATGCTGGCAACTGCATTCTCTGAAACCAATTTATGCCAACGAAACGTCAACTGGGCCACATGGAACAGTTGACGCGCTATGCCCCACAAGGGGTTAGGGCAATTGAGTAACTGGATCCTATTACAAACATTTGACCAAAATTTTAAGTCGCTAGCATTATTTTGTCCTAAGTTATCGCTTATTTTAAGTTTCATTTCTAGGAGAGGTAGGGGTTCTTTAAGTCGGATCTAACCCATCTTTAATACCAACTAACCTGATCTCACTTCAAACATTTGACCAAAACTTCAAGTCGCTGGCTTGATTCTGTCAAAAGTTATCGCTTATTTGAAGTTGCATTTGTAGGGGATGTAGGAGTTGCTTGGGTCAGATCTTACCCATTTTCAATACCAACCAAGAAGATCCTACTAACAAGATTTTGTCAAATTTTCAACCCGCTATTGTCATTTTATCGAAAGTTATCGTAATTAAAGTGATATTTAATTTTTTGAAATTTGTAGGGGAGGTAGGCGTTCCTTTGATCCGATTATGCCCAACTTACTAGAACTTAAGCATCTTCTTACCCCAGCGTTACATGCCGATCAGGTGTCTACGTCAATTAGGTCAAGAGTTATAGACAAAAAAACCCGAAAAGTAGGGTAGTACGGGGCTCTTTGTAAGAAAATTACCGTTCGTTTTCAATTGATCGATTTTATTTTTCCAGGGGAGTAGAAGATTATCCTCACGAGCAATCTACCGAAGCTAGAGCTTTTCATGTTTATTTAATCGGGAGTTATAGATACATTTAATTATTTTACATATATAGGGGAGGTAGGCGTTGTCTTCGCCTGATCACGCCCATTTTCAATACCAACCAAGTATATTATATTTCCAACATTTGACCAAAATTTCAAGTCTCTAACTTCATTCTATCGAAAGTTATCGTGCGAATGGACAGACAGACGGACAGACAGATATGGCTTAATCGAATCAGGAGGTGATCCTGATCATTTATATATATACATTGCTATACTTTCGGAGCCTCCTTTAAGGTGTTACATATGTATTTCCGTCGTGACAAAAACAATATACCCTATACTAAAAGTCTAGGGTATAAAAATAGGGTTTGGAGATGAAACACATCTACTTCAACCTAGGTAGTCCACGCTACGAATGAAAAATTGGAACAAAATCGTACAGTTTTGAAATTTATCCTTTGAATATATGCTCCAAAGTTCCGTTGATAGTAGGTCAGGATTGTAGTGTAAAGAGGGGGGGTAAAGGTATTTTTTTTTTGCGTTTTATGTAAGAACAGAAAGAAAAATTGGTGAAGTTTTAAATTTTACATGGCGCGTCAACATCTCTTGCATTACAATGCTTTGTTCACATTTCAATAGCATAAAGTAGCGTTTACACATGCCAGTAGACCGTGCTAGTACGTACATTTTACAGGCATTGCAAGTGCCTTGCAAGTAACTAGTAAGCTATCACTTGCATATGTGTAAACACCCGTGCCTGTGAACTGCCAGGCCAGTAAATAAACCCACACGGCGCCTTGCAAGTAGCTGGCCTTCCGGGCCAATTGATTTCCTACTGGCATTCCAGTAGAGACTTGCGAACATATGCTTCTTGTCATTCGTAGATTTGCCGACAACTATGAGGGTGCACTGGCAAATGTAAACGAGCCATAAAGATTTCGGATGATGCAGTTGCTAACACCTAAAGAGAGTGGCAAATTTTGATTTTGTTCGGCAAGCCGGGTCTTTTGATACAATTTAAAAACAGAGTATTTACTTTGGTGTCCATTTTCCCCAAATGAACGGTACTGTCTACCATTAAAATGTTTACCATCTGAAGCGGGACATCCGGTATGTATGGTCCACTACCCTGCCAGGTGAGCTCATCTGCCGTACAGTTGCCAGCGAAACCAATGTGACCTGGAATCCAACATAAAACATTTTTCGCAGTTTCGCATGTTTACATTTAACCCTACTAAAAACGAAGCTTCTTCTTCAGATAACCTCTTTGATTTTTAGTGTCAAGGAATAAATATGATACGAAGAACTGTGCAATTAATTTAATTGGATTTGTCCCCAAATTAATTTAATGCTTTATGGTATTATGCTTATTCAATGTTTCAAATGCATATACTCGGTAAGTCTTTCAGATATAATTAAAGGCGTTTTCCATCTAATACACATTCTCAATTCGTGTTCTCAATCTCTCGCGGTCGAAAATTGCACTCCTAGGATGATATCGGCTCTTTTAAGGACTTATTGCACACTTTTCCCAAAAATACTCAATATAAGTGGAGTCTTTGAAGGCTATGTTAGTATGACATTGAGTTTTTTCAGAATTTCCATGTAGTTGTGCTTGTCAAGAGTCCTTATCTTCAAGAACAGCCATTACCAATCTTCGTCGATGGTGTTGAGTCCTATGCCACTTTAGTAGGCAAGAAGTATAATGTAACGTTAGTTTTTATATCACACTTGTTGCTTGAAAAAGACGTTGAATGCGGTTATCCTAAATATAGCGTTCGATCGTTAAGTGTTAGGCGACATTACTCATTACTGTTGCAGCTATGCCGTATTGAATTTTCATTACAAAATATATAGCAAAAATTTTCAAAATTAATTTGAATTGTGAAGCCTTTTCACACATTTTGTGAGTACGTCGCATATAACTTCTCAATACGGTGGTGTATGACACTCCATGATCAGTAGTGCTATTTGATCTCGGTTACGATTTTGTCATGCTATCTACCCAAAGAAGTGTGTCGTGAGTAGCTCGATGGTTAGAGCGTCGATTTACCAAGCGAGAGGTCGCAGGTTCAACTCCTGCCACGAGTACATATATTCGAACTGTTGCTTTTGTTTGCTGTGCATAAGTACTAACATTGATTTGATAAAAATTAATGGAGTGAAGGCGACACGAGCGTGGTCTACAGCTAGCGCTCTAATATATAGTATATGCGCTAACCCCTAGTGGGGCATAGAGCGTCAACTATTCCATGTGGCCGGCATGCACCACCTTGTCCCATTTAGCCGCTTACCTGCGACAACTCGGGAGACGTTGTGGGCTATTATTACGCCTCGCACAATAGGGGGAGACAACGAAAACATCCATTGCCACGAACGCCGCGGAACGTACTTGAACCATTAACGACCGTAATGACAGTGGCGGATCCAGAGGGGGGCCATGGGGGCCCGGGCCCCCTCCAAAATGTTTGGAATTTAGAGCTTGATCTTGGAATATTCGAAGAAATACTCGGAAATCATTTATAAAAATTACAGTGAATACAAAAGGGACCCGACCCAAATATTCCGGTAACGACTGACTGCATACATTTCTATCAAATATGTGTTTGACAAGCATCTCGTCAATCTAATAAAATCACGCTTCTGTTGCCTAATGTACAATAGTAGAAACCTATGCAGATAGGTCGAAGATGGATGAAGGATTAGGGGTTTGAGTTTTTTCTGATGGGTGTAACTTAAATCTTTGTTTTCTAGGCCAACGTTACGACGATTGAGGAAGCTTCGACCTAGCTCGAGTGTCACGTGATATGAATAAGAGATTTTAATTTTTTTTTTACCGGCAGCCAAGCTGTAATTAAATCCCTTGAACCGGGTCTGGCTACGTCAAAGACCGTGGATTGCCTAACGCTTTTTAGCATTTCTATGACGGATTCTGCGACACAGGGTTTCATTGGCCACTGTAGAGCAGGCGAGCTTAGCCTGCAAGATACAACCAGCGATGATGCACAATTTCGTCAAATCATCCACACAACTTTTGCGGTCACTAAAACGAAATGTAGCGCCGGGCACTGACGAGATTCCAGCTGAACGTCTAAAATTAGGTGGAACGGGTCTAGTTAATGCCATACATCAATTACTCCTGCGAGTACGGGAGGACGAGGTGATCCCAGACGGTTGGCAAAGAAGCATCCTCTGTCCAATTCACAAAAAGGGAGATAAACTGCGGTGTGAGAATTACAGGGGCATCACTAGTCTGTAAGTCCTATAAAATTTTCACGAAAATCTATTCTATTCGCCTTGAGGCGGATGGATAATTGGAAATCGATCTTATCGCCATAGAATGAAAGTATCTATCTATTGCATTGAATTGTACGGCATTTCACTTTCCATAGCAACGCTTCAGATACATTCGTCTATTGAAAAAAACTCCAGTCAAAATTCATTCTAGTCACGAGGCCGGACAGTTCGCTTTGAGGCGGCCGGACAGGCGAAGCAATAGATAGAGACTTTAATTCTATGGCGATAAGATCAATTTCCAATAATCCATCCGGCGGCCTCAAAGGCCTGTCAGGCGGCCTGTCCGGCAGCCTGTCCGGCGGCATGTCAGGATGCCTGTCCGGCCGCATAAGTAGAATGAATTTTCACTGGAGTTTATTTCAATAGACGAATGTATCTGAAGCTTGGCTATGGAAAGTAAAATGCCGTACAACCCAATCCAATAAATAGATACTTTCATTATATGGTGATAAGATCGATTCCAATTATCCATCCGCCTCAAGGCGGCCTGCACATGCCATTGACGATCCCGAACTCTTCAAAGCCAAGCCTGATCAGTTTTTCCGGAGAAAAATTCCGGAACGTGTGTGGTCGAGACCTGGCGGGAACGATTTTCCTTCCGGCCGCCTGAAAGGTCAATCCGGCCGCCTGAAGTCGAACTGAAACGACCATACACGATCCGGAATTCCTCCAGGCCGGGCTTGATCAGTTTTTCCGGACAGGAATTCCGGATGGTGTATGTTCGGCTTTAGCGTTCAATCGATTAATAACACTAAACAGATATTGAAAAAACCAAATTGTGCTAAATGGCAGCTTATTCTTAAGATAAATTTTAATCGGACATTGAGCAACCGGCCCTAAATGGGATAGAGAGAATTCTCCTATTTTAGCTAAATCCATAATGTGCCAGAATTCGCGATGCGAATTCACGGTTCTCTCGATTATGCAGGGATTTTTATTTCTCCGCGAATCAATTACATTTTTATCACTGAAACACAGCGAAGTTTTGATTAAATTTCACTAGCGAAAAAATCGCACGCAAATTATCCGGTGCGATTCCACAACGATCATTTACCTGTCGCTACGAATAAATCGCGTCGGTTTGAGGAATCTTTAATTCGCTAAAGGTGATATGTATGTACGTTATCTAGTGTCCAGTAATAGTGCGTTATCAATATTCTAGGCGGACTAGTAGCCTGTGCTAGTCCTTCCAAAAACTGTAATCATTCGGAGTGACTTCAAATCGATTAATAAATCAACAGGGTTTCTCTTTTCAGAGGTAAAACGATTTCCGTTAGGTCTCGCTTTTCCAGAAAATTGACGTTCAAGCTCCAATAAAAATCGTTACTTGTCATTAAAAGGTAGTTAGTTGCCTCAGTGTGATTCCTTTTGTTCAAATTTCACATTCAAAAAAGAATATTCGATATTCGTCGCGTGTACGGATCGTGCTTAGGAGTAGAGCATATTATGTAGATTACAGAGTTGTTAATTACATGTTTCAAACATTCTTTCTTTTGTTTGGAGCAGTAAAGGGGATGGAACTGCCACAGTTCCCCACATTTGCTTGCGTGTGCAATATGTTTTCAAAATAATGCATGCAATGAGCTTACTCGGGAATGTTGAGTTGTACAATAGTTGGAGTTGCTTACATGGATCATATACTAATACTCTAATACATATTTGATAATAAAATCGGTCATTAAGATCTATTATTAAGTTATGTCTATAAATTATATATGGGTGCGCTCGGTAGATGTGGTCGTTCGGTCACCGTTCTACGATACTACATCTAGAGCTGGAAGGTTCAATTCTCGGCGCGAACAAAAAACTGCATGCGGTTACTAATAGAACTCCCACAGTGCTCCGAGCTTGTCAGTATAAAGACGGCGCGGATAGGATATGTATGCTTGCAACTGCACTTCCGAAAAGTAGATATGCTACCGAAACGTCAACAAGGCATAGAAATGCTAGAGATGTTAGCGCGCCGATGCCCCTGGAGGTGTCAAGTATCGATGGTATTGTGGTTTGGTGGAAAGCCATTCATATTGCAGCCTGTTGCAACCTGCTTCAAAGGCAAACCTGGGGCGACCGGTAGGCATTAATCTCATTCATGTTCGACTATCGGCGTTTCGGGTTCGAATCCCGTCCACGACGACGTTCGTGGCCATGGATGTGCAGGAGGTGCATACTGGCAACTGCATTCTCCGAAACCATCTTATGCCGACGAACAGTCAACTGGGCCACATGGAACAGTTGACGCGCTATGCCCAACAAGGGGTTAGGTCAATTGAGAGAGAGATAAGCCGAGCATTGCTTTCAGCTCCATCTGCTCCCTTTGACCTGCTCCCTCTGGATATCATGGCCAAACAAACTGCTGCAATGACTGCCATGCGACCGGTATGAGTGACCCGTAGCTCAGTGCGTAGAGCCATCAGTCTCATGTCTGACTACCGGCGTTTCAGGGTCGAATCCCGTCCACGACGACGTTCGTGGCCATGGATGTTTGTCTTGTCTTCTCCCTGTGGTGCGGGCGTAATATTAAGCCACAGCATCTCCCGATTTATCGCAGGTAGGCGGCTAAATTTGAGCAGGAGGTGCATGCTGGCAACTGCATTCTCCGAAACTAGATTATGCCAACGAAACGTCAACTGGATCACATGGAACAGTTGACGCACTATGCCCCACCAGGGGTTTGGGCAAGTGAGTAGTAGTGAGTAATGCCGTAAGTCTTCGTGAAACCGGACTATGGATGTTGTCCGCCCATGGCGTCTGTTCGACAAGAGCTTCAGATCCGTCATTCCAAACCGGGATCAGTTGGAGGAAGACGAGATGGATCCAAGACAGACAAGTAGGAGCGGGCGTCTGGTGCGACACATAAAATTTAAGCCTGATTTTCTGTCTACCTGTTCACTGTAGTGTTTTACAAGCGGAGCTCACGGTGATTTTGGAAGCTCTAATCTTTCCGGACGACATGTCATAACTGCTAGAGACATTATTATCTATACAGACAGCCGGGCTGCAATTAGATCGCTGGAATCAGTCTTGATAACATCTAAGACAGTGGCAAATTGTCGATCATCCCTCTCTGAATTGGAGAGCTGGGTTGGGTTCCTGATCACAGTAGCTTGGAAGGTAACTGTCAGCCAGATGAGCTTGCCAGACTGGGTTATTTTTTTTTATGCGGAGCTTCAACAATATGGTAATGTCTATCTGCCTATTGCTTCTTGTACTTTTGCAGGAAATGTGAGGATGTGAACGAAGAGGAAAGTAGCTTTCATCTTCTCTGCCTCTGTCATGCTTTGACAGGTGGATCCTACTTCTTTACTGACTTGGAGGAGTTAGGAAGCGCAGATCTTGGCAAATTCTAACGTTTTATTGTTAGCTCTGGATGGTTCTAACTTTTAGAAAAGGTAAGAGAGAGTGTGTACTAGTGGTATCACAACGGACCTACTGAGGTCTAAGTGAGCTGTGGTTGTCACAGCAGCCCGTCTACCTAATCTAACCTGTCACACTAAACTTTCGAGGACATCCTCGCATACTAAATAAGTATGTCGGAAGCATGAGAACAGGTTGATCCAAAATACTTAATCTTCACTTGAAATGACTTGGTTTTTATACTAAAATTGATTCTAATATTAAATTAATAACTTAATTAAATAAACGAATTTTGCATTTTTTTTTTATTTATTGCTTTTTTCAGGTCATAAGTTGTAATAAGAACATATGCACACTACAAATAACAGACACAACAGGATCACATCAATTTCCTGCTATGCAACGGCTTTCAATAACGAAAGGACATGCCTTCATTTTAGTATACTCAGTCTGCTCAAGGCAGAGCCTAGAGGAATTACGCCCAATATGGAATTTAATAAAGGAATTAAAGGTAGGCGTTTCATACTCCATACGATCGGAATGCTTGCTTATCCCATATTATCCTGCTGAGTGATTAATGGAATTAATTGGAATTTAAATTGGAGATTTCGAGTAATTATCTTAATACAATATTTGCACACAATCGTTTCATTTTCAGGGTCAAGAAATTACTCAAATTCCTGTTATGCTTGTTGGCAATAAATGTGATGAAAGTGCCGAATTGCGTGAAGTTACCAACACCGAAGGACAAGCGGAAGCTGCCTCCTGGGGTGTATCATTTATGGAAACATCTGCCAAAACGAATCATAATGTGACTGAATTATTTCAGGTAAGTACTGTGGGGATCGCTTTTTTTCACTTTTGTAGAATAATTTTATGTAATGGGATGGGCGGCAGATTTATTGAGATTAAATTCGCTTCCTTGTTTGTACGCGAAAAGAGAGTGCAAAAATATTATAAGCGACAGTGGTGAATCTAGAAATTGAGTTCGGAGAGGGCCCAACTTTGTTTGTTACCTGAGGAGCTAAGGGTATATCCACGTTTATTAAACTTTCGGCGTTCAGCGCGGACATATTTCTTATTGGAGAAAAACATGCAATGATGAACATACGAAATCATAAAAGGACTGCAATAGGGTTCGTTCTGTTACCACCAACACCAAGGACTCATCATCCAATCATTAAAATAGACATAACTTCCTATAAAATTACGGAGTTTCCCACCATCAGCAAAGCTTAGCAATCCAATTCTGTGAAGAAGTGGGATTCAAGAAATGTCTTTCGCCTTCTTGCCAGAGTAGGACAGGAGCAGAGGAGAATAACACGAGCCTCCTTTTCCTCTTCACCGCTACTTATACAGCATATCATTGCAGGGGAGAAGCCTGATAGCGTGGTCCTTATGGGTCTAATGTGTTGCCTATTTTAGCGAAAATAGTTTAGTGGTGCGACTAGAATCTAATCAGGGCCACAACGGCAATGTTGAAACATGCGTTTTACTATTTATCCATCAACAGTTGGTGCTGCTAATCGCTTCAAACTTTAGAGCTAGTCTAGAGCCAGCGATTGGTGTATATAAATGTTCCGCCGAAGCTGTGCAGCATCCATTATTGTACCCTGCGAATTCGCCAACTCGTATATTCTACAGTTAACAGCGAAACTAATTATCATCATCAAACAATTATCATCGCGCCCAGCAAAACACATTCACACGAGCATCATTAAACTGTAATCGCTATAATGATCGTCGCTCAGTCGCGCCTAGCAAAACAAACCTTTACTGTCCACATGATGAACGGCACAGATCGGCAACGAGCGAATTCAAACAGCTCACATGCAGATCATCATCTTCGTGGCGTAAGAGCCCGACGTCGGAGTCTGGCCACGTACGTCTGGCTACGTGAATCCTCCAATTATATCGGTCACGCGACCGCGTCCTCAAATCTTGGAAGCCCAGTAGTTGCTCGGCGTCGGCATATACTCAGCTCTCCCAATGAGTTCTCGCAGTCGCGCTCTGTCGACTCGTCGTCCGTTTATGACTTGTTTAGGCATGCGAACATCGTTCATTCGTTGTACATGCACTGCCCATTAAAGTCGTTGTAGTTTGACGTTTTTCGAAACTTCATAGTACAGTTCATACATCTTATGGTTGTACCGGATGCGCCATCCATCTCGGTCGGAAACTGCTCCGGAAATTCGCCGAAGGGCTTTCCGTTCGAATCTGTTTAGCATGTTTTTGGACGCTTGGGTTTGCGTCCAATGATGATTTTGTTTACTCGGAACTTCGTGTTTCTGTGCACATGCTTCGATTTCATTATGGGAAGGACCGAGAAGAAAGTCTTACTTGCTTGCTGTACCCATCGCTTGATTTCGTCAGTTTCGTTGGCGTCCTTTGTCAGGTTGCTACCCAGGTATGTGAAATCGTCTAGGAATTCGATGCTGAGGTCCCCTACGTTGATGCTCGATTGTGCTGGCGTCCTGGTTCTTGATTGCATCATTACTTTTATTTTGTCCTCGTTGATGCGTAGTTCAACTTCTATTGCAGCAGTCTCAAGAGTATGCAGAAGTTCTTCTGTATCGGTCAGTTTTTGGGACACGATGTTGATTTCCTCTGCGTACGCTGTCAGTTGTGTCGACTTGATGAGTAGCGTTACGCTGGTGTCCTTACCCATTACCCGAATAGTGTATTCAAGTGCTAGGTTGAAAAGCTTTGGCGACAGTCCATCGCCATGCTTCAAACCAGTACGTGTTTCAAAAGGGATCAATCAACCTGTTCTTGATCCTGACCTGTGAGATGGTGTTGGTCATCGTAATTTTTGTTAGTCGTACTAGTTTTGCTGGTATACCAAATTGCAGCACAATGTTGTACAGTACACCACGATCGATACTGTCGGATCAACCTTGTACTCCCAGCACTTTAGCAGGATTATCTTAACCGTAAAAAGCTGATCGGTTGTGGAGCGACCAGGTCTGAAACCGCCTTGATAATCGCCAATAATTCGTGCGGCGTTCGGTTTTATTCTATTCTCCGGAATTTTCGTTAATATTTTGTAGGACGTACAGACTAGTGCCTCTGTGATTTTCACTCCGAAATTTATCTCCCTTTCTGTGGATGGGACAGATGATGCTCCTGCGCCAATCGTCTGGGATCACCTCGTCGTCGGGGCGTGCACATTGATGAGCCAGGGGTTGAAAAAGCTATTCTTAATGCGAATCGCACACAACCTTTTATTAACAGGTTTTAATTGAATAACATGCGGCTTGAGCTGCTTGGTCACTGTGAATGCAACTCCAAACTCCTTGTAACCCGATGGTTTGACGATTTTGAAGATTGTGTGGAATTCATGTCGTTTATCTCGCTGCTATTCCAATTACTTTCCTGGGCTGCAGTGATGCTCAGTTTGAAATTCTCGACCTGTTGAAGGAGGGCCTTCGCCTCGCCCGGTCTGCTCAGGGAGCGTACTTTCCAGGATCCGAAAGAATAATCCGTTAAACGTTTGCGTGGTCTTCGTTGTTTATCCCTCCAATCAAAGGCTTTTGTTCCAGGTTTCTTGTCATGGAGTACTATAGTTTTCTACAAGGATGAGTTGTCGGCCCATCGCAAGACCCTATCTAGAGGTAGTCTCACTGATAGCTGCTTCAGGTGGTTCATAACGTGCTAGAGTTCACCCTACTGACCTGAGACGCTTAGGTGTAACTCAGCCATTCAGGCTACAGCTATCCTTCCCTCCTCCTTTTACAACCATGGCTGGGGACAGGCTTCGGCGCATGCAGTTAGGCGGCGAAAATGGGGGCGAACTGTTGATTTATATACTAATAGATAGGCGGCGAATTGACGAGAAATATGTTGATATTAAGATGATGAGATGTCATACGAGACCTGGCTTAAAGACCTGTCAGTCGCGCCTTTATTTTCATCGTATATATTTTTTAACTTTATAATAAAAACATGATTACCATCGAACTCGTCTTATAGCCCCCATATACGATGCAATCCATTGTCAGAACGATCTGACGATATTATGATCGTCAGATCGATCGCAGTGTATGTGACTATATAGTTGACGATTTTTTTGACAGTTCCATATAATTTTGATCGTCAGATATTTTGTGGCGATCCATCGTCAGATCGATCTGACGACGGATTGTATCGTTTATGGTGGCTATATAAATACCATTTCACTTTTATCTATTACTTTCCAGGAACTTCTCAACATGGAAAAAAATCGAAGTGTATCTCTACAACTAGATGGGAAGAAAAAGAAAAATCCAAAAACCAAAAAAAGTAAAGATATCACCAATGGTTCAGTCGCAGAAGGTGGCGAGGGAACAAGCGGAACAACGAAAGAAAAGTGTCATGTAATGTAATATTTAACATTAAAGATATAAAAATAACTATACCGTGTATTTAAACAATAATCTATTAAACACAAAACAACCAAAAACTCTCCTAATCACTAAATAACAAAAATCCAAAGAAACCATTAAAGAAATCTTTAAAAAATATTATTATTTGTATGTTACATGTTGCGACGTTATATACATATATACTATATATAGTCTTATATACATATATAGTTTTTTTTATATTTAAGCACGTAAATTCTCATTGAGATTTTTGGTAAACATTATTATAAATAGAAACAAACTAAACATTTCAATAGTTTTTAATAAACTAAATAATGAAAATCTATTTTATATAGAACGACCGAAGAAATACAAAAACGAAAAGTAAACAAAATGATTTAAGTCTTTAATGAAAAAAAGGAGAAAAAAAGAAAAGAAACGAGATATTCGATGTGTTGAGAATTTAATGAACGAAAGATATGTTTTTTGCCAAGATTTTTTAAATAGATTATTCTAGATTTGTAGAATTTAGTTTTTACTCTCTATTTCACAAATGAAAGATAAATATTTATATTTATTAAAACACATACATGTATAATAAAGAATAATAATGTAAAATGTGCTTTCATATCATAATGATGTGTATTTTTTCCTTTTCTATTTGTTAGTAAAACTGAAAAAAAAACAAGTAAAAATAAAAAATAAAATTCAACGTTATTTAATTGTTAAAAACAGTAAATATAGTGTTATATGATATTCAAAAAAAAAATAGTGACAAGCTTTTAATACAATTGTAAGTTATAGAGTCTCATTCAATAGTTGAAATGCTTATGAGCTGTATATGCTCACGATCTCTTTATTATCTATTTATTAAGATATATATATACATGAATATATATGTCATTAAAATACAATATAATTCAAGAAACAAAGAAACTTTTTGAGAAATAACTTATATCAGTGCAAAATCAATCGATTTTCATTTAATATGATTGAAACTATAAAAGATACTTTTTCGTTTTAGAAAAAAAAATTAAATAAAAAAACGTACACAAACAAATATACACAATTAAATAAACTACAACAACAACAACTTGTAAACAAAATGAAAGCTATTTCCTAAACTTTCGTAATTTTACTATCGACAATTAAGTCATTTTTATGTACTTAAAACAAAAACAAAAAATAAATTATAAAGTTAACAACTTTAGCAAAGACAAGAGTAAGGTCGCAGATTGTTATCACATCGAGCTTCACAAGAATTAATAACCGTAATAAAATAAATAAACAAAAATGGAACAAAAACACGAACACGAAAACTTGCATGCAAACATGGAATTCATAACGAATAGGACAAATTAAGTAAATAGTAAACTTTGTGAAACTCTTGTGTTAACTAAATTTATCGAAAATGGATGAAGAAAGATCGGCGCAATCAGTCCGCGAAATAACACTTTTACATTTTCTCACTCAAAACTTGTCCACATACAAACACATATACTTTCTACAAATACAAGATATACAGACACAAACACACACGAAACGACGTAATTAATCCTGGGAGCCAAATACCAGTTATAAAACTTAAATCAAGAGCAAATATTAAAAACCAAAATTATATATAAATATATCTATATATATTTAAACAATATTAAATAATAATTAAGCAAACATTTAAATTGAATAGAAAAATCTTGATAGATTTTTTCATTAGAATCAACGAATCTACACTACATGATAAAAGAAAAACACAATTTTTACAAATAATAAAAATATATAGATATCTATTTTTGTTTTGTAGTAGATAGAGTAATACAAATTAAAATGACAAAAAAAATTAAACTAAAGCAAAAAAAGAATAGTCTAGTTTTCATTTTTATTGCTCGATTCAATCAAACTCTTAGGTTCATTTTTGTCTCAATGTTTAAAAATAATGACCGATTTATTGTGATCGAATAATATTATATTGACAAAAAAAAGAAAAGAAAAACAAGTCACATAAAAAGTAATAAAATAAAGAAATAAAAATTATTTAGAAGACTATATTATAATAGAACTCGCGGGTGTAGTCGATACGATATCCATTTATGAAATTATATATCAGAACGTAAGCGAAATGTGAGAAAAAAAAATACAAATTATGGAAAGCGAAAAAAAAGAATGAAAAAATATACAAATAAAAGCTTTAAAAATTATTACGATAGATCCCAATAATAATATATTATATGAAAACAGAAAAATCTACGAAATCTGAATAAAGTGTATATTGAGACGCTAAAAAAAATATTAAATGAATTTTTTATTTGTCTTGAAAGTGTAATGAACCATATTCGGGTTTGCTTGTGCTGCTTTCACCGGCAGATGGAAAGCAGCACCTGATGAGTAATGATCTGTCGATGGTATGAAACCAGAGGCCAAGGGGCCCATTAAACCCGGACCCCGATGCGAGCATCAAGCTAGAGCATCTGCGCCGCCCGCCAACCATTCCATCCTTATCGCCCTTTTTTTATTATTCCCCATTCTTGCCTCCCCTGTCTGTGTTGTCTTCTCTGGGCCTATGAATTTTTGTTAATACGTAAACGACAGGGGTGACGAGCGGCGAAAGCCTCGCCCAAGTCTCCCGAACTGAGCTACAGCAAGTATAGGCCGCTGCTTAGCTCGTTGAGGGGCCTTTTTTCTTCGCCAGCCCGCACGGCCCGACCTTCACGGTCACTATGCTACGGACGTTTGACCGATTTCATAAGGGTTTTGTTTTTACTATTTTACAAAACCCTAAAAAGATGGCTTCCACAAAATTGACACACGACATTAACTGACGATTGCATAACAAAAATTTGAAAACACGTCCGCAGGTATTGGATGTGAGTTGTCAGATTCGTTGGGGAACGTATGGTTCGCTAATTGACCGGAAAAAATTTATGATCCGAAAATGGAATCATGCTGGATCGGAACGGGACTGGAATCCGAAAATTGCCGAAGAGATGGGCGAAAGTTGTCGCTAGCGATGGACAGTAGTTTGAATAATACATCTTTAAGTACTTTTTGACAATTAAGCTTTTAATTCCAAGAGAAAACGGCGGAAGCAAAGTTGCACAATAATAAGAAAACCCCGAGCTAAATTTGGATTATCCTTCATAAAATTGTACAAGATACGGAGTTGTTCTTGCGTAGATAGTCAAACTATTCTACAACGAAAGCATTATACATACATTGTTTGTTACAATCGTGCTTTCACTGACCGGAAAATGAGAAAAAAAAGCGAACAAAAGCACTTCCTTTCATGATTACCAGATGACGACAATTGGAGGACATATCGCCTTAGCCGATGCCGAAAAAGCGAAAGTGACAGCAAACTGTCGCCTTAAGACGATTGTGAAACAACAGAGAGACTGTTGTGAATAAACAGTTTCTTGTGCGGGCTATGCTCACTCCGCGCTTGAGGGATCGCAACCCGCAGTATCGCTTCGCTCGCTCTAGGTGTAACAGTCTCTCGAGTGGGCTCCGCTTGCTTCGCTCTTAAGGAATCCTAACCTTCAGGAAATATACCTTGAACGCTCGTTCTCCAGTTAAAATATCTAATGGGCCCATATTACTAAAGCGGAAATTTAACTCAGTGAAACCGCACTACGAAAGCGAGGAAAAGTCACATAATGTCAATTGATTTTATTTCATTTTAAAAAGGGGAATAAAGTCAAATTATTGTACATTGTCGCTTCTGAGATACCTGACCATTGAATTTATTTTAAATTAGTCGAAATTACTCAAGATTATTTTGTGTCGATATTTACATTAGTCGAGATATTTTGTAGTCGACATTTTCTCAAGTCATCATCATCATCGTGGCGCGACAGCCCGACGTCGGGCCTTGGCCGCCTGGATCATTGTCCTCCAATTATCTCGGTCACGTGACCGCGTCCTCCAATTTTGGGAGCCCAGCAGCTGCGCGGCGTCCACACCTACTGAGCTCTCCCAACGAGATCTCGGTCGTCCTCGCAGTCTCGCTCCGTCGACTCGTTCTGCATTCATTACTCTCTTAGGCATGCGATCATCGTCCATTCTTTGTACATGCCCTGCCCATTGAAGTCGTTGTAGTTTGACGATTTTCGAGACTTGCAGCTCATCGTACATTTCATACAACTCATGGTTGTACCGGATGCGCCATCCATCTCGATCGCAAACAGCCCCGAAAATTCGCCGTAGAACCTTACGTTCGAAAGTGTCTAGCATGTTTTCGGAGGCTTGAGTTAGGGTCCATGCTTCGCAGCCATAGCATAGCACTGGTCGTATAATGGTTTTGTACACGCGGAGCTTCGTGTTTCTGTGCACATGTTTCGATTTCATTATGGGGAGAACCGAGAAAAAAGTCTTATTAGCTAACTGTATCCGTCGCTTGATTTCGTCAGTTTCGTTGGCGTCCCTTGACAGGTTGCAACCCAGGTAGATGAAGTTGTTCACGAACTCGATGTTGAGGTCCCCCACGTTGATGCTTGGTTGTGCAGGTGTCCTTGTCACCGATTGCATCATTATTTTAGTTTTACCCTCGTTAATACGTAATCCAACTTCCTTTGCAGCGGTATCGAGCGTATGCAGAAGTTCTTCTGCGTCAGCCAATCTTCGGGACATGATGTTGATGTCGTCGGCGTACGCTGCTAATTGTGTCGACTTGATGAGTAGCGTCTTGCTGTTGTCCATATTCATGGCCCGAATAACGTATTCCAGTGCTAGGTTGAAGAGCGTCGGTGCCAGTCCATCGCCCTGTTTCAAACCAGTGCGTGTTTCAAATAGATCAGTAAGTCTATTCTGGATCCTGACTTGTGAGACGGAGTTGGTCATCGTCATCTTTGTCAGTCGCACTAATTTTGCTGGTATACCAAATTTCAGCATGATGTTGTACAGTACTCCACGATCGATACTGTCGTATGCCTGCTTGAAGTCGACAAAGATTTGGTATACGTTTACGTTGTATTCCCAGCACCTCTGGAGTATCAGTTTGACTGAGAAGAGCTGATCGGTTGTGGAGCGACCAGGTCTGAAACCGCTTTGATATTCGCCAATGACTCGTTCTGCGTACGGTTTTATTCTATTTTCCAGAATTTTCGTCAAAATTTTATAGGACGTACAAACTAGTGAGATGCCCCTGTAATTCTCACACCGCAATTTATCTCCCTTTTTATGGATTGGACAGATGATGCTTCTGCGCCAATCGTCTGGGATCTCCTCGTTCTCCCATACTCGCAGGAGTAATTGATGTATGGCATCAACTAGACTCGTTCCACCGAATCTTAGCAGTTCAGCTGGGATCTCGTCAGCGCCCGGCGCTTTATTTCGTTTTAGTGACCGCAACGCGAGATCAACTTCCTCTACTGTCGGGGGTTGAATGGGTGGGCCTAGATCAACAATATCATCGAGAGCTTCCTGTGTGGGGATGTTAGATGGTCGGTTTAGAAGCTCTTCAAAATAAGAGGCCCATCGTTTGTTAATACCATCGGTGTCGCTGATGATGTTTCCATCCTTGTCCTTACAAAGGCTAGTCCTGGGTTGGTAGCCGTTCTTAATTGTATTTACTAGTTTGTACGCTTGTCTGGTGTTCCTATTAGCTAAATTTTCGTTTATGTTCAGCAACTGCTCGTCAAAGTATTTACGTTTCTTACGTCTAATTATTCTATTCGATATTCGCCGTAGCTCGTCATATTTTTCTCTTCTGGCTCTGGTTCCTCGTTGAATCCATTGTCTGTAGGCCTCGTTTTTCGCGTCAAGTGAATTTTTGCATTCTTCGTCGAACCAGTCATTTCGCGCTCGCCGGGCTTTATATCCCACGACCTTCTCTGCGACATCCTTGATGGTACCCTTGAGTTCTTCCCAGAACCCATGGACGCCTGTGTTGCTGATGTTGTGTAGCATAGGTGATAGTTTTTCCTCAAGGGTGGTAGTATACGCCACCGCTGTAGCATCACTCAAGAGCTTATCAACCGCAAAGATTTTGGGAGGGCTGATTCTTGACTGGTGCACTGAGGAGATTCTACATCTGTAGGTCGTCTTCACCAAGTGATGATCTGAGTCGCAGTTTGCTCCTCGATAGGAGCGGACATCCATGACACTAGACGCCCATCTCCTGCAAATGAGGACGTGGTCAATTTGGTTGACGGTATGTGCGTCTGGAGACTTCCAGGTCTGCTTGTGAATGCGTCGATGCGGGAAACACGTAGAGCTTACGACTAGATTCCTGCTGCAGGCGAAGTCGATAAGTCGCTGGCCGTTATCGTTACATTCTTCATGGAGGCTGTGGCCTCCAGAGGTCCCCCGATGCCAACTTTCATTCCCGACTTTCGCGTTAAAGTCTCCCAGCAGCAATTTGACGTCGTTTGTTGGAAGTGAGTCGAAGAGAGTTTCAAGGCGGGCGTAGAACTCGTCTTTTACTGCGTCTTCTTTAACTTCAGTGGGGGCATGCACATTGATGAGCCAGAGATTGAAGAATCGAGTCTTGATGCGAATCGCACACAGCCGTTCATTTATGGGTTTGAAGTCAGTAATGTGCGGTTTGAGGTGATTGTCCACTATAAATGCTACTCCAAACTCCTTGCGGCCCGATGGTTTGCCACTTGTAAAAATTGTGTGCGATTTCTTGTCATTAATCTCGCTGCCAAGCCAATTTGTTTCCTGGACTGCAGTAATGCTCAGTTTGTACTTTTTGACCTGTTGAAGGAGGGCCTTCTCGGCCCCCGGTTTGTTCAGGGAGCGTACATTCCAGGATCCGAAAGAATAATCCTTTATTCGTTTGCGTGGTCGTCGTTGTTGATCCGTCCAATCCGAGGCTTTTGTTCCAGGTTTCTTGACAAGGAGTGGTTTTTACAAGGACGAGTTGTCAGCACGTCGCTTAACCCCATTCAGGGGATGGCCTCGGAGATAGCTGCTTCAGATGGTTTAATAAACGAGCTGGAGCCCACACAACTATGTAGCAGGTCCAACTACGGAAGTCATTCCATCCTACTAGACCTGAGACGCTTAGGTGTTTGTCAGCCATTCAGGCTACAGCTATCTGCCTTTTCCAAACTGTCTTATCGCTAAGACATTGGCCGTCAGCGAATTGATACACTGCCGTTACCAGGGGGCGCCCACGCGGAGGACTATGGAAAAGGTCTTTGCCCCCCTTTTCTCAAGTCGATATTTTGAAATATTTTTCCATAAAAAAAATCTCGACTTTGGTAATCGAGATTTTAAAAGTCGACGTTTCATGCCGCGCCCATTCAAGCTGCATTGCAAAAAAAATGCATTTTCTCAAGCAATTCTGTTACTCTAGTTTTTTTTTGTCTAGCCTTCTACAATAAATTGAATGGAGCAACTAGCCATGTTCAAGACAAACAAAATTTATTTCTGAATCGAACGGCCTGGATCAAGTGACGAGCGAATTCAAACATAGCCGCCATACAAGACAATTCGCCGCGTGGAGACGAATTGCAGACTCAGTATAGAAAAGTATAGGGGCGAATTGCTGGGAAAAAGTTAACGTTCAACTTATTCACTTTCAACTCTGATCCAAATGTGATTCTATACGATACCTAGATCAAAGGCCAGTCACTAGTTTTGTATGAAAATTGATCTGATCTGAATGAATCGAATGGGGCTAACTATCGAGTTTCGAACTGCACCGTGTATCATGTGTTCTCTGCGACGTGCGTACCAACTGCAGGCTAAAATAGATACTTTTGATTAGATAATTTTTTAATAAGTTGATAATAGAAAATAAATCCACTTGAAGTCAATACAAGTATAGCATTGTTTTAGATATTATTCAATAGACCACTTTTGTTTCCCTTTTATTATGGTAATTAATAGCAATAGATCCATGTTTATTATAACGATACAGAGTCCGACGCTTGGATACTCTAGACCAGTGCAGACCTAGTAGCGATACCGAAGCAACAAATTGGCAACAGTCATATGCATTAAAATCGTGTTTCATATATGGTCAGTTTGAATAGGAGTTAGACGATGAGGCAATAATGATGGAACCTTTGTAGAGGATTTTTGATTCTGATTCGAGTGTCAAAACGAACTAACTAAGCCACACTATGAACAACTGACCAAAATGCTCCATTCTATGGAAAGTTATCGTATATAGTTGCTAGCTTAGTTACCGTAGTTACTACTCAATTGCCCTAACCCCTTTTGGGACTTAGCACGTCAACTGTTCCATGTGGCCCAGTTGACGTTTCGTTGGCATAATGTGGTTTCGGAGAATGCAGTTGCCAGCATACACCTCTTGCACATCCATGGCCACGAACGTCGTCGTGGACGGAATTCGAACCCAAAACGCCGGTAGTCAAACATGCGATTGATGCCTTAACACACTGCGCTACCGGTCGCCCCTATAACCGTAGTTATAGGTATATGCATTTCGTTTTTTGACATTTGTTGAAGAGGAAGCCGTTCTCCTGATCGGATCATGTTCATTTTTCTAAAACTGAATAGGCCTTTCATTCGAAGTTTACATGCCAAAAATTACCTCTCAACGTCAATTTGTTCAAGTGTTATAAATAAATAAATAACTGGCGCAACAGTCAAATTTGAACCATGGCCTCAAGATGAGTTATGATCAGTAACACGCTCAACCGAGTTATTTACCCCATAAATGGGTACTCATTTAACAGCTGAGTGGGCTCATAGTCCGACACGTAAATCCCCTTTTTTATCGAAAACTACCGGATTCAGTAGGAATCGAACCGGGCCCAGTGCGTAGAAGGCGAACGTGCTAACCGTTGCACCATCCGGACTACTCAAGGGTTATAGGCAAAAACAATAAATTAAGGGTAATACGGGGCATTTTGTAAGGAGAAGGCCCTTGGTTTCCAAATGATCGATTTCATTTTTACATGAAAGTTTGATATCGCCAGCCATCTATTGGCTTTCTAGTGTAAAGCTGACCCTATAACGGGTAGGGGTTCGACGAATCACAAGCCCAAAAAACCTTGATACCATACTTTGCAGGCTCCGATGGAATATATTGTGTGAATTTCGTATGGCCTCTACACGGAAAAATTGCTCGTCAACAATGATACACTCATATGTCTTGAAGGATTTTACCAAATTATGATTAAGCATTGTCCAAACATCTCGTATCGATGTGGCTTTATCGGTTTGCATTGTTTCTGTACGAGTATTCTCGTTGTCGAACCGGACGAATCTTAGAATCATCTTGAAGCTATTTCGAGACATGGCTGCTCGAATAAGTGGCAATCCATCGACTTTCCAGATATCGTCCAGATTTAATTTGTTTTTCCTGTACACGCCAGCCGCAATTAGTATTCCTAGGAACGCAAACTCTGCTTCTGTAAATGGCTTGAACAGTTTCGGTGGTGGACGTTTGGAAGAATCGGGAAACTCTTAAATCAGTTCATTGTCGTTAGCTTCACAAGCTCTCCGGCCTTTCTGGTTAGTTTCACGCAGAATAATGTTACACATTTCTGAGGTATATAAAGATTACTAATTGCCGCAGATCCATCTCTTTGTCGTAAAAGGTTCCATCCTTCGCAATTGAAACGTTACCCGGTTCTTCAGGCACAGGCTCATCCTCATTGCTTTCATCTGAATCGCACTCATCTTCTTGCTCGGTCACTGCTTCCTGCTCGATGTCGGACTGTTCTCCAGATAAACCAGCAACTTCTAGCACATAATCTTCGTCATCTGATGCAACATATGGTTCGTCCTCAAAATCAGATTCATCGATGATATCGTGTTTCGCAACTTAGCTAATAGTGGCTTACCCCTGTAGCGTATAGAACGAGCGAAGCGAGCGTTTTAGGGCGGTATACTGAGGGTTTCAACCCCTTAAGCGGCGGAGCGAAACCCATGCAATGGAAGTGCGAAATTATCTAAATTTAAAACTCACTTTTAGTCAAAGACTAAAGCTACTATGTGTTACGTCAAGCGGTGTACTAGGAATGTTCCTCAGTCGTCAATCGAAACAAATTAATAGTTAATTGCATTAAAAGTGCATTATTTTAGACTATACAGCGAAATTCCAATAAAACATACAATTTATTAAGAACAAAAAATTTCAGTGTTTATTTTAACTTCAACTAAAATAAATACATACATAAAAAAAAGTCAAAAATCAGATAATTGTTGTATCTTATCACAACAACCCACATACGTTCTTAGCATTTTCGTACTGTTTTTTTAATATGTATTGTAATTCTTCTAATTCTTGTACATGCTAAGTATGCGGAACAATTTATCTTAACAGTCAGCACTAAAGTACTCTCCGTATCCAACAAACAGTCAGCTATCTTTTGTAGAAACGATTTAAATGATATTTCGTATTACTATTTGTTTTTATAAATACTTTTATCAAGTGATGCATTTAGTTATGAATTAGTTCGTATTCATTTACGTGATACTGTAAATGGTAAAATATGTAAATATACCTGAATATATCTAAATATCTACGTCATTTAGGTAGACACTTCCGAAAGTTGTAGATATTTGACAATTTAGTTTAAATTTAATCTGTTACTAAGGAGAAAGTTTAGAATAGAAGCTAAAAAATATAAAGATAGAATTATTACTTTAACAGGTCGAAATTTGAGCGAAATTGTTCGTTACCAGCGTCGATTTAAGTTTTTCTAGGGTAAACCGAAGCTCGTATTCACAGATTTAATCCAGTTGGTAATGTAGTGATCAGTTGCCTAGATAAGGAGGGATTAAGGGGATCAATCCCCCTTTCGGGTCTCGGGTTTGAGAAAACAACTAAAATTCAGACATAATTAAATGAACTTCCAACTGCTCGTGAGCATTTGAAAGGGCACAATTTTTTATTGTAATTCGAGCGGAGGTAAGAAAATTACCGTTAGTTTTCAACTGATCGATTTTATTTTCCCAGGAGAGTATAAGATTACCCTCACTAGCAATATACCAAAGCTAGAGCTTTTCATGATTTAATTATTTTACATATGTAGGGGAGGTAGGCGTTCTCTTAGCCTGATCATGCCCAATTTCAATACCATCCAACTAGATCATACTACCAACATTTGACCAAAATTTCAAGGCTCTAGCTTTATTCTATCGAAAGTTATCGTGCGAACGGATAGACAGACAGACAGACAAACAGACAGACGGACAGACAGACGGATAGACAGACAGACATGGGTAAATCGAATCAGGAGGTGACCCTGATCATTTATATATACATTGCTATACCTCCGGAGCCTCCTTTAAGGTGTTACATATTTTCGTCGTGACAAAAACAATATACCCTATACTATAAGTCTAGGGTATAAAAATCATAGGACGGTGGAAATAGAGGGAATCCTTTTTCCGCACGTTCTATGAAATTGATGGTTCGATGGAAGTTCGGTCGTGGTTGTGCGTGTCCATGTGTGGCGACCTTTAGGAAACGACAGCGGAACCGCCAACTAAATCTTAGTGGTAGAACCAGAAGAAGAAAACGGATGGTGTGCATGGGTTTCGGGATTTGCAAATCTATCGTGCCAGGTTTCAAAACTTCGTAATTTTTTCCTTCGATCACAGAATATTGGCACTTGTTTTCTAGGGTACTATCAAAATCCATGAAAAGCATGACTTCGAATCGAACACGATTTTAGTTATGCCCTCTCTGCATTAGTGTCACCATTCACTGTCGAACTCCAGCTCGAACATGGTACAAGTGGACCGGTTTTCTTCAGGTTTATGTGAAGTGTATGTGTTTGTCTTGAGCTATTCTGAGGACATTTGTATACCAGATTCGTGTTCTAGTTCGAGTCCGACAGTGTATGGTGACACTTAAGGCGACGATGGATTCGGATCCAATGCCTGAGTATCCTCTCGATTTGCTGGTAAGCCTATGTTTCGAAGACATTGCGTGGACTCTACAGATATAGAATAATATGTGTGATTTTATGAGCTTCGCCATTCAAAGAGCACCTGCTAAAAGGACGTCACCAATCATAATTCTTGACCCACTGAGAGATTGTTCGAGACGTTCGTGGATGCCAAACATCTTTTATTTAATGGTATTTACAGAAGAC
The DNA here is from genome assembly GCA_964017055.1 of Chloromyia formosa. NCBI lineage: Eukaryota > Metazoa > Arthropoda > Insecta > Diptera > Stratiomyidae > Chloromyia > Chloromyia formosa. The sequence continues at coordinate 27,182,403 of OZ024813.1, read as the reverse complement.
TGTCCATGTATCATATAAGATAATAGTTAATCTTTTTTTTAGTTTACAACGTGTTTGATTGACAAAATATTAGAGATCGTTCCTCCATGCTCGAAGTCAACTGTACTACACATCTTAGCGACTACAACGCCAAAATCAGTCTAGTTAATTTCATCACCTTCAATTTTCATACTTTGAACGTTATCTCCCTAAGATGTGCGATAGAACTGTATCATACGATAAAGGACTATATGCTATCGAAATCTTTATGAACACAACAAGACTCATTCGTCTTAGTCGTAATTTGTAATTTATAAGATCAAGGCAAAAACCAGAAATTTCTTTTTTTTTCATCAGATACTCAGCTTTCCACTTGACTTATCCTAAAATCCAATCATGGCCTTTCTGATTATCGATCACTTATTGATTTACAAGTCTATTTTTTTCGTAAAGATTTTATACGATAAAAATTGCTGCCAGCTTAAATTAATTTAATAATCCGGCGCTTCCATATCGACACCTGGAAACTGTTTCATAGATATGATACGTATGAAAAAGGCCTGGTCGAAGCTACCGAAATCTGATTTTGAACTACCGATAGCATCATAAAAGAAAGGCAATCGATGACTGTCTTCTAATCCAGCAGTAAAAGGCGTCGACGCTCCTCAAAATTTGTCAGCTACTTGCGTTCATATGAAAAAAAACATGCCACCCATTGGGTTGGGACTTAATCACTTGAGTGATCCTTGAACTAATGTTTGACGCGGATCAATAGTGGTTACGCCGAGGTTCCGGTTGGTAGTAAAATATTGGATGGCACTATATCAGACAGATACATATTAGTAATTAGACAATTTGCGCAAAATAAACGACGCGATTCGTAGACGCGTTACATATCTACACGCAGATCGACGACGTTTTCATATCAAATGTTGCTTGTATAAGCTTTTAGAAAACAAGTGCCGTCAATCACACTTTGACATGGCTTAAGCTTTCCTAATGTGTTATCAAAATTTACAAAAAAAAATGTTTCTGATTGTGACATACAAGTCGGTGGTTGGCCAACCACGACAGTAGCCCGCTGAATAAAAAGATGGTTAGGCAATAGTTAATTAATAATTCACGTCTTGAAGTCACGCCTTGATGAAGGGTGCTCGTGGTACTAAGTGTTGTAGCGGTGTTTTCTAGCGTTAAAAGGACTTGTGCGACTAAAGTGGAAAATTGAGCTAAAATTGAAAGTTATTTTTTTTTAATACGCTTAAACAAAAAACAATAAAAACAAAATGAAATTTTATATTCTTTTCGGACAAGTGATCCTCGTTTTAGGAGGTAATTTTTTATTTAAAGTTGGTGCATTAATCTATTTTATAATAAAAAAAAAATACACCTGCAATTTCTAAGGTGAATGTATCTGAAATAATTCCCGAATTAATTTCTTTACTTACATTTTGGGTATATTCCTATTTCACCGGGCGACGCATATCGAACAATTTGTTGCACGGAAGTGAATTTAATCCTACAGTTAAATTAAGAAAAAAATGATTATTTCATATTGGTTAAAATGTTGAGTTCATTGAATTTACATCAAAGGCTTTGAATAAATGAAGCGGCTCTAGACCCGCTTGATATTAAGTTGTTATCCCGCAATAAAGTCCTTGGAGAGTGAGGGCCATAAATATTTGAAGTACATCTACTTCCACTACTTGTAGGAATATAGCTGCTCTCACTATTATATAAATAAAAGTTCACTTCACCGATTGGTCCGGGGGTTCACCATACAGCAAAACCGCCTCAAGGCCGGATGAGTTCAATGAGTTTTTCTGATTTTTAAAAGCCTGGGTAAACCGCCAGTGCAATTTTGTTGGAAAAGTGAAATGAGTTCATAATTTTCTTATTATTTTTAAGAATCTGTCAAGTAAGACAATACTTCACGGAACCATGAACTACTCTACTGGAAATCTGTTCTATGATAAGAACATTCTAGCAATGCGTGAGATAATGGTGCGGCCTTCTATTCTATTCAGACCCATTTACATATTGCCTGCAGAAGATACAAGCGTTAATTTTAAAGACTCGTTTGCATGGGGATTTCTTATTTCTACTGCGAAAAGACGAACAGACTCATTCCTTTGATGATGCAGTCATTTAATGGTATTATCATAATTGCAAGTTGCCGAGATTTCGCTTTACTATAGATACTTTAATATAATATAATTTTATAAGCAGTAGTACATACTACTTTAGTATGGTATATTCGGAATAGAAGTAAACACTTTCGACCTCCAAAATAGCCTTGAAAGTTGAATAGACCTGAAGCGGGCATTTAGGACTAAAGAGGGGCTTTTTAAAAATACATACATACAAACAAGCAAATTATATTTTTGTGTTACATAGTTATTTTACTTTTATTAAGAATTGCCTGCTCAGTAAACTGTTAAGAATTTATACAGTTAGACTGTAAATTTTATCAGTGAAAATAATCTTAAATGCTGAAAATTACCTGTTCACGTACTAGGGTTGTTGCCTTATACGATATGGTATGACGCGTTTAATTTGATGCGTCCCCTTTTTCAAAGAGCTTTAACATCCCCGAATCTTTAGTGTATATTTTCCAAATTCCCTCAAACTATCTGCTTTAGGTCAATCTCTACAACTTCCTCTCTAATTGCCTTGAAACTTCCAGGGGCATGGTCGCGTCCACATCTCTAGCATTTCTATGTCTTGTTGACGTTTCAATAGCATATCTACTTTTTCGGAAGTGCAGTGGCTAGCATGTGAGAGCTCTATTAGTACTCATAGGCAGTTTTTTGATCGCGCCGAGATTTGAACTCCGAGCTCTAGATTAGTATCGTAGAGTGGTGACCGAACGATCACGGCCGCCGAGTGCGACTTCCTGCCTTTACTCAATTATTTTTTCTCCAAATCAACTGCTAGCCGGTAAAAAAAGTGACAATTCGATTAATGCTGGGGCCAGGGTTCTAACCCGTTGCAACGATCTTTGTGTTCAGACGGAAGAACCCGTCCCGCAGTGCCAAAAAACGCGTGTGAGCATCGGCTCTAATGGTACTATAGTTACGTTCCCGGAGCTATGGCAGGAAGCCAGTTGCCGTATTCTAATTTCTTCCCTTATTAAGTCTACTATAAGGATAAAATCAATACAGATATCCTTTTTTCTTAATAAAACAAATAAATAACTGGCGCAATAGTTTAATTTGGAAAAAGGGCTCGAGATGAGTTAGCGTGATCTTTCATGTGGCGGTGCATTTTGCGCAAAGGTATGTGGTCAGCAACACACTCAACCGAGTTATTAGCCCGAAATGGGGTAAGTTGAGTGGGCTCATAGTCCGACACGTAAATCTCCTTTTTTATCGATTCAATCCCTACTAAATGCAGTAGTATTCAGTAGGAATCGAACCGGGGCCCAGTGCATATAAGGCGAACGTACTAACCGTTTCCCATCCGAGCCACACTTTTTTCTTAATGGGGCATGATTCCTTACGTCGATCAACTGAAAAGACTTTGCAATTTGGTTTGGAATTGGTGACTCTGTTCCATTCTGCATACCAACTTAAGATGCGTCTGTAGCATAGCTTGGCAACGAACCATCCCTTTTTGTTGCTGCTCGCAACACTATCGCTTGAGGCTCCCTCACAGGAAAAATATTTATTTAATTTTTCATAGTAAGCAACAGGTAACAAAAATGCATAGTGCGTTGCCAAGCTAAGCTACAGACGCATTCTAAGTTGGTACGCAGAATTAAATCAAGTCACAAATTCCAATTTTTAATAAAAAGTAATTCGCACTTGCACATTTGCCAGAACCTTGTATACATAAAGCAAATTTGCTTTAGTTGGTAGGCGGATTTGATGCTTTTATCAAAGTTTGATTCGATATTCTCTGCTCAGATGGACGGACGGACAGATGGACAGACATAACGGCAGATGATTCCATAAGGATTTTGTTTATTCCTACAAACCTTAAAACGCAATAATTTTATTGAAGAAGTTGATATTACAAAGAATTATTATAGATACTCGTATGATTTACTACATGGGCTGAAAAGTCCCGGGATTTTTAATGAAAACAACCTTTTTATGGGCAAGTTATATTTATTCCTCGACATAGTTGCCTTCGAGGGCGATACACTTGGTATAGAGATTTTCAAACATTTCGATGCTCTTTCGGTAGTACGAAACGCCCAAGCCTTCGAAATACGCCTCGGTTTCCGTGATTACTTCCTAATTCGATCTGAATCTCTTTCCCTGGAGCCACCGCTTGAGGTTTGGGAACAGATAATAGTCACTGGGGGCCAAATCTGGAGAATACGGTGGGTGAGACACCAATTCGAATCGTAATTGGTTTAATTTGGCCATCGCCTTCAAGGACGTGTGCGACGGTGCTGAACTGGTGGTACAGAACTTTTTTCTTCGCCATGTGGGGCCGTTTTTTCTTTCGTTCGTCGTTCAGTTTGTCCAATAACGCTGCATAATACTCCCCTGTGACTGTTCTCCCCTTGTGCAGGTAATTGATGAAGATTATGACATGCGCATCCCAAAAAACGGAGGCCAAAACCTTCCCGGCCGTGCGTTGACCTTTCTGGTCGGCTTTCGTGGTTTTCCAGCCACTTTGCAAACTGCCTTTTGGACTCATGCGTATGGTGCTGGACCCATGTCTCATCCATCGTCACAAAACGTCGAAAAAAGTCAGCTCGATTACGCTGTAACAACGCCAAACCGGCCGTTGAATCATCAACGCTCTGCTGTTTTTGGTCGACGGTCAGCAAACGCGGAACCCATCGCGTCGATGGCTTTTTCATCTCCAAAAGATCGTGCAAAATGTATCCCGCCCGTTCTTTTGAACCGCCTCAGCTAACTCGCGCACTTTACGATCATTCAAAATGATTCAATGCACTTGCTTTACGATTTCTGTATTCGCAGTCTCTTTTGGCCTTCCAGATCGAGATGCGTCTTTTTTTTTTCTTAAATTCACTAAACCACCGATAAACTGTTGTTGTTGGCTCCGGAGTCTCTGTTGAGACGAACCACTGAGCACTTTATAAAATAATTAGATTTTAAGGACTTTGGGAACACTTGATTTGAACTGGAGGACTGAATTTTGTCATTCAACATCAAACTTGTGGCATAATCAAGTTACGACGTCGCCAGTCCTTTAAAGGTTTAAAAAAGGTAATGAGTAAAAGCGGGACGACACATACCTCTTCATCTCCATCAATATCACCCAATAAAATGCGCTAGAGAAAATGAAGTGCTTAAAAAAACAGAAATTATCGAAAATTGTCAAATGTGAAAAATGTGCAATAAAAAGTCAATAAAAGTAAATTTAGCTATTTAGCCAAAACAGGGCATTTTTTGTATAAACGGGGACAGATCGTTTATTTATTTTGTTATTTTATTTTATTCTCTGAAACCGGAATCCGGAGATTGCTCTCGAAAAACGTAGAATTCGAGTGAAAATCGGAGAGGTGGCGAACCTGCCACCGAAATTGAGATTATTGGAGCAAACTTAAGCCATGCAACCCTTAATTTGCAAATCAGTTTCTTCGGGATATTCCTCACCTTTCCCAACAATAGCTTTACAACTCGTTTGATGAGGAAACCCCACATTTATACCCTGGTTATACCCTTTTGTAACGGACGGTTTGGTGGGCATCCGGAATTGCCCGTGAGGACGGAGATAGCATATGATCGTGAAGGTCGGGCCGTGCCATCTGGCGAAGAAAAAGGCCCCTCAACGAGCTAAGCAGCGGCCTATGCTTGTTGTAGCTCAGTTCGTGAGACGTGGGCGGGGTTTTCAACGCTCGTTGCCCCTGTCCTTTACGTATTAAGAAAAATTCATAGGCCTGGAGAAGACAATACAAACATGGGAGGCAAAAATGGGGAATGGTAAAAAAAATAGCGCGATAAGGATGGAATGGGTGGCGGACGGCGCAGATTCGCTCGCGCTCGCATCAGGATCCAGGCGTAATGATCCTTACTCATCAGGTGCTGTCATAGATCTACCCATGGAAGCAGCACAACCAAACCAGAATATGGTTCATTACACTTTCACTTTAAAATATGTTCCAGAATAGAATACTTCGTTGTTTTTTTTTTTTTTTTAATTTTGTCGTGTTCAATGAGTTGATACCATATCATATGAATATCATGACACTTCCATCCTCTATTTTCATCGACTTTTATCAATTAAATAAAGTCATTTACCAGTATAGCTGAGTCGATTGAAAGCTGATGGAAGCAGTAGACCCGATTATTCTTTATATGTACGAATACATACTAAAATAAATAAAAATTGGGTTAACAAATCTGACGTGACCCACTGCCTTGATACTTGACACGAAGCCGATCCCTAACATAACCTAATTTTCGCTATTATCACCTGGTTGCATAAAACCTAACTACACTGGATCTATAGATCCTACCAGAGATTTAGGTATTAACCCAAAACGTGCATGTGTTAACCCACAACGAGCCTATTTTATCGGCGAACGAAATATTGTAGCTAGAGCTACCCATGGAGCTTCCATGATAATCCCTGTACAACTTAATTTATTTTTAATTTTTTTTTTTTTGTTGTTGCGCGTTCTCCAAGTAAAAGTAAAGGACTTTTGTGTTCGGTTCTCGTGAAGTACCACTACTCGCAAAAATATGCGGAACTAAGGTATTCGAAGAGACCAGGATCCGATCCGAAGGTGTCATTGAATTTAGAAATTTGTATTTTATTGTACTATAAAATTAATTTAATACGAAAAATAAAATTTGTAAATTTTTACAATTTTTCCATTTTTACAGTCACTTCCATGGTCTTCGGCGCAAATACACATTGGGGATATCCTGACCGAGAATCGAACGGAAGTAAGTAAAGACAACAACAAAAATGAGCCTACGTACTAACTTAAAACATTATGAACATTTCCAGCTGATCCGGTTTGGGGTGGCAGATGTGAGGAAGGCAAAAGACAGAGTCCCATCGATCTCTTTACAACGGCATCGTTCCGTGGCGAATTTGAAGGTTTTAAATTCAAAAATTACGATCTTTCTTTGAAAGGAGCCACTTTTGTCAATACTGGACATTCAGGTAAATGAGAACTTTTTTATTGTTGAAAAAAAGCGTTCGACTTTATTCAATGTTCAAATGTTTTATCAATGGAAACATGTATAATTAAAATACAAAGTATCTACACTGCATGCAGATACATCGGAACATGGATATGTCTGTGACTACCGACTGCGTGGAACCTGTTGTGTTGACGATATCGACGTATAAATAAGTTTTATAAAGATCCCAGTATAGTTATACTGGATGAAATCATTCGAAAAAACACGTCCCACGCTTTCGATAGGCATAATTCATATCCATGTACCCATGTATCTGGTGGCAGTGTAGATACTCGTCATAAATTCTGCTTTGCTTTGTCCTGTTCGCTTGGGCTCCTTTCTCTCGCGGTATCGTTTCGTTTTCGTTTGCATCGCGTGTGTGCAATATTCACCTCCTCTCGTGCACCCTGTTCCATCTACCTGCTCCATCTACCCGTGCGGTACAGTTTGCAGACTGCAGCCAATCGACATTTCTCTGAGTACGTTTCTGCTAATCGCAATCACGCTTCCCACCATCTTTCCCCAATCGGACGTGTATTGTGTTTGTGTATCTATTGCAAAATCGCTCCCACACTATCCGCCTCATCCCGCCCCTTTAATCAACAGTCCGGGTCCGGCACACACAATCCGTTTCTCAACTAACGCGTGCGATTCTATGCGATTGTGTCCGGCAAACAGGCCAGTCAGACCTCAAATCGCCGCCATTGCAAATGCACAACCATTTGGATAGAATGAACTTCATCCGCGATGGCTCTCGCTCTCTATCTTCGGGGGGCGGGAACTATGTAATGTACACTCTCTCAAATTGCGTCTGCGCATGTCCAAATGTTAGTCGAACTGACTACTTGCAACCTTTTCTGAGACCCTAGTGATTCAGATAGTACAACACGGGCTATTTTATTAAATGATGAATGGGAATTGGCGGAAAATGAAGGTCATTGAAAGTCCTCCCGTTCACCCGTACACTAAGTTATTTCTTGCCGTCCACAACGTCAACCTTTATCGCTATCAAATCAACATCCCAACATGTACACACAGGATCCCCGCAAGCGCACCGCCCGCGCGGATCTACAAGCAACAGCCATGCACAATGACCACTTCACTCAAACGACATGCACAACCAGAAAAGAAAAATTTTCAATGGGCTTGTTTCCTCTTCTGACCCCCGAGTAGAAAAACAGACATTTCGTGTGACGGACAGATTTTTAGGATGACCCCCAGCTATAAGACATATCCATGTCAAAAAAAAGAGAATGACGTATTCCGGGACGGCGCGACGCGGCTCCATGCTATCCATGCCAATATCAAATGTATACCATAATAATTACCAAAAAAAATGATTAATATAATAACTGTTCTTTATACAAAAAGTATCTGTATTCATGATAGACAATATGTTTGACAATTGATAAATTAAAGGAATAATCTAACAATTGCCAAATTTTAAATGCTATAACACGCGTCTCATATAGTACGTGATAGTGCACTAAAGATACTGAAGCAGTGTAATTAAATCCTGGTGACTCTTTGATTTTTATCGTGCTACCATTGGCGAACATGAGAGGAAATTAATTTATATATTTGTGTATTTATATAAAAAAAAATTTTATACAGCTGAATGACATTATGTATTTTTCGTTTGCTTTTAATTTTTGTGGCAATGCAGTGCAAGTAATGATTCCGACTGATAAACAAATTGAAATAAGCGGTGGCGGTCTGCCAGGCACGTACGTTTTCGAGCAGATGCACTGGCACTGGTGGTCCGAGCACAGGGTCGACGGTTTGAGGTAGGTTTTAAATTTATTCATTAAATTGTAAATGTCGAAGGACCTACTACAGGCCAGTCAAATTAGATATTAAATTCGCAAATTTGATTTTTCCATATGATGTTGGTACCAGTTAGGCAGCTTTCACACGACGTGTACGAGGCACGTTATTTGACGGGAGCTTTTATCGAACAAAACAGTGGCGGCAAAGAATAGAGATTATTATTAACAAGAAGTGGGACTCCATACGAATTAAGAGTGCCTGCCTAGTAGTTGCATATGTGTTGGCTTCCATCAGTAATGCTGTCATCCCTATCCCTCTAAAGGCAATTTTCATTTGATTATTTGCGTATCAATTGGCATTGCGCTTTTGCTTAAATCGTATGAAGTTCCATCTCTAGTAGTTGTTACTTTATGGTGGCGGAGTACATTATATGAAGATGTTCACACGGAGCCAATACGAGAAAATCATGTAATCGAAAAATATGGATTTTCGTGTACATACCACACTGCGATTCGGAAAAACTCGAATGCATTTCAAGCACACAATATGCGCGCTAGTCTGTTGCGTGATATTCCTAAAAGCTCGAAATTATTTTAGACACACGCGCCATCATTTCACAGTGGAGACTATTCGTTGTAGCTTCTCATAACAGCGCGGCGACTGTTTGCCGCAGCTTTTCACACCGGAGAGTATTAGGCAAAACCATTTAAGTGGAAAATCGAATGTTGCCGTAAAAAATGCTGCTTCGATTTGAAGAAAAGCTCACCCGAGAAAATATCGTATCGAATAGCGTCGTGTGAAACCAGCCTTAGGGTAGTGTGAACCCATATTTACGCCTTAACCTCTTGTGGAGCATAATCGCGTCAACTAATCGTAAGAAACCTTTCGTTTGCATAAAAAAAATACTTCAGATAGTGCATGTTGCTGGTATCAGTGGCGTAGACAGGTTTTAGAGGAGGGAGGGGATATGCCATCAGCACTATATTTTTTGTACTTGAGAAAGAATTCAGACCCCTCAACCCTTGAGTGAAAATCAACTTTCTATGCATATACCTGCTTTAACTGCCTTTTTTTGAAAAAAAAAACTGAGTAAAAATCAAACCACACGCACTGAGTTAGCTGGCGACATTTTCAATAAATTAAGAACGAGTAGTTGATGAAATACTCGAAGAGCGCAGTCAACAAAGTCATCAGGAGATTTGAGGTGATATCCTTAATAGTCCGGGAGCTAGCGACACTATTTTTTAACATTTGTTAAAATCAATTTTTTATTTTCTTCGTGTCATATGAACGCTTTACTAACAAAAAATCAACTCCTGCTGGCGCGCTAGCACGACAACGCTCACCAGTAGATTGTTAATTATATAAAAAATATAACGGTAAACTTTTAAAAATGTTAAAAGCTTAAACTTCTCCTATTGTTTATTTACATTTCAGTAAGAACAAAAAATGCTCCTGCCACTTGTATTGTAGGACAATCTATTTCTGCAATCGACGTTAAAGAGAAAACTCATTTGACTTAAATGCTAAAAGTTTAAATTTTTTTTACCATTAGTTTAATACTTAAGATAATGGGAAAACTTATGCTGCTAGAGATTTGACAGGACCTGGCATCTGCAGGAGGAAAAAAGTCTGCTGATAAGCGGTGTCCCGTTATTGAGGTGGCAGGAGTTCATTCTGTTGATAGGCTATGTTAGTACGACAAACAAAATGTTAAACTAAGCTTAAACAAATATGACAACGAAAAGTGTCGCTAGCTCCCGGGATATAAGTTAAGGCCCGAATAGGTTTCGGTTATTTTTGCCTCGTGAATAACGGTACCATGCGCCAGTTTGATTGTCCATCCCGGTTTCATCGACTAGATAAAATCATACTAACCCCTCGTTGTGCGCCGAATACTTTCAAGCTTTTCGATTATTTTTGACCGGAAATTCTAACTGACCATGAGAAATCTTAAGGTTGCTTACGGTAACCTAAAGGTAGATTAAGGTAGCCTGGAGGTTCGCTTAAAAAATAGGATCCTGTTTTGGCGTCTTGTGAGTAACGATACCGCGTACAAACTCGGTTGCCTATTTCGGTTTCATTGGTTACGGTCCTAAAGCAACAGCTCTAGGAAGCGCTTAATGCTGCATGGAATTCTGCTCTAGAAACGTTTGTGCTAAGCTACGCGCTATCACTTTTAGTCAAATCTCGCTTTTCTGGCTCAGCGCAACATTTGACATTTGCGACAATTGCCAAGATGCAAAATAAGAAAAGTCTGTTTCGTCAAACTTTGATTCTAACTTTGGTTGAGTTGTGTATGGTCAATGGTCGTATTTTTCACGTGATTGTCAAACTTTATTGTGGGATGGAAAATTGTTACGATGTCTAGTGTGTCACATGGGAGTCATAAAAGTAAGAAACTTCGAATTTTCTGTCAAATGCCCAACTCATCATAGCATTTGACAAATGAGACAGACACCATGTCGTTTCTAAAACACGAAAATAATCACAATGTTCTGGTCAGCAATTGCGAAGCGCTGACTCAGCGCTGGCGTTTCAGGAATGCAGCCATTGACTAGATCAATTGACACCGACCCCACATTCTGCGTCGAATATTTTTGGGCGTTTGGAAGGTTTTCGTCCCTCTTGGTATAAAGTAGAATAAGCCACAACCTTTCCCGACTTGTTGCAGGATGCGGCTACTAAATGGGCAGGAGGTGTATGCTAGCAATATGCTAACGAAACGTCAACTAGGCCTGTTGACGCAGTTCGTCGCACTCAATTTTTAATTACGTACGATTGAAAATAGTTTTAATGTAGCCCTGTATCAGCCAACTGATTGATGTCATCATAGATGATTGGCTGCTTAGGAGAGTAATAATTCCAAGATGATTGTCAATGAACGCAATCCAACTGACGAATCTTGCGCGCATTTTATACTTCTGTTTGTATTTATGTAAATCATTATGAGTTCGTTTAATTTGTCAAGATTTTAGACAGTTTTTTTTAAACTCGAGATAACTAATTACAACTTGACTCACCTCACTTCTAGTATGGTCGATCTCATGCCGCAGAGGAGAATAAATATGTCGATATCCACTCCAACAGCGATCACGCTCTCGTAGGATACGTTTTGTCGTGGGCGTTTCATATTAGTGTCCAACTCGAACTCAATCTCGAACATGGTACAAGTGGACCGCCTTTCTTCACGTTTATGTGAAGTGTGTGTCTTGAGCTATTCAGAGGACATTTGTACCAGGTTCGTGCCCGAGTTCGACACTGTATGGTGACACTAACATAGCAGTCTGCCCCTTCTCGTTTTCCTAGCTTTGATGCCCTCGAGCCTCAACTCAGAGCACAATTGGTTAATGAGTCATAGTTTACTACAGTCGTTGGTTAAAAGTTAGGAGTCAAACACTATCTCGTTGCGAGAAATGACAAAATGGCATCGTTCTTTTAGTTTAGACTCTTCCTTCAAACAAAATGATCCTTGATTGAAATTTTAGGAAGTGCTTCTTGCACTACCATTCTATTCATATTCTCAATTCCATGACACTGACCTATTACAGCGTAATACCAATGAAATGTTGGCAAATTCACACTCGTAAATCGTCGAAATCAATTTTTGATTAACTTGTTAATGATTAGGGATATCGCAGACATTTTAATATTTTTTTTGGCAAGTGTGTAATTTGATTCATTGGAAACATACGAGTCGATATTTCCGAAATGAAAACCAGAAAACATGGAACGACCTTAATATTGATTGACGGCTATAGGTTGTGGTTGTCGCGAAGCCAGACAGTTGCCCAGGAGGGTGATTTCCATTACCAAAAAAAATCTATAGTGCAATATCCATACAGGTGAATTATTTATTAGCCTAACTTTTTTTTACTGATAGAGTGGTATTGATAAATTCGGAGTAAAATTATTTTCTTTTCGTGGAATGTTTGTCAACGAAATAAGTAATAATATTAGGTACGAGTATAATCTCCCTGATGGCTGCGCTAAGCCATCAATGAATTTGCCGATAAAAATATTAGCAGGTAGTAAGTGAGATAGTCTACAATGAAAGAAATTGTCCTAGTAACACACGAGATAATTGATGTTGATTGTGCTGCTACTGCAGAGAAAGCATTATGCAAACACGAAACTATTTCCAAATAAAAACCTGCAATAAGTTGCTTCGATTGTAGGTAACGACTTTTTCTTATTGATTTGACAGTTGTCTTAAGTGGATTTGGATCTCTTACCAATTTGATATTTTCACTATATTGATGCCACTGCCAACACTATATCAGGAAGTTAAGAGCTTATGCAGTTTAGTCGTGGTTAAATCGCGACATTTTGCCACGACTAAACTGTTTAGTTGTAAAAGATCCACATACAATTGATAGTTACCGTGGATATTTGTGGCAGTCATGCCGTAGAATTTACATGAATAGGCAAAAGCCCAAGTTTGACTCCGAGACACTTAGCCTTGGGTGACAGTTTTAAAGAGTGACCATTAAGTTGTGGGAGTTGAAACTCCGGTTTTTTTCGTGTTCACACTAAGGCCGCACTCTACAGTCCAAGTGTTATTATGCTCAAAACTCCGCTTATCACAGAGGGGAACTTACCCAAAACTAGAATTACGACATCATCTGCGTATGCAGACTCCTTGACTCCTGATGCTTATAGCTTTCTTAGGACTCCGTCCATCGCTATAATCCAAAGCAGGGTAGACATCACCCCACCTTGAGGGGTTCCCCTGACCGAGGTACCCCAGGCGGCGGCGAACGAGAGCGTCACACTCGTAGTGGATGTGCTGGGAAGGGGCCAACAAATAGCTCACACCCTGCTTCTTCCCAAGCTCAGCATTTTCAGGGCGCGCTTGCGTGAATGACCTGATATAAACAATTTGGATTGTCTCAGAACAGAGAGATTTTCGCAGTGCATAGTCCTGCTCTCTTATATGTAGTTTTACCCTATGCTCTGAGGGATATCACAGAAGAGTTCTGGGCCAGTGAACGGGCTTGCAGAAGCTTTCCCGCAGCCAGCTTGTCGGCAATTTGGCTTCCCCGAAATCCGACATGTCCAATAGGCGCCCAGTAGATCTAGACTAAATTCACAGAGCTAAGTCTTTACAAAGCCTCATACCAGTTAAGCACCAATTTCGATGAAATTGAGAATTTGCATAGCGCCTGGAAGCCCCTTTAGGAATAGATACTTTAAGTATTTACATATTTGTGACAGATACTCTTAATCTACAAAAATGGCTTCTTGCCAAATTTGGTCTAGGAAGCGTCTCGCTCATACGCTCACGCGCTCTGCTGCTTAAAAAACAATGCATTCGCTAATTGTTTAGTCGCTTACGCGCCATCGCTCATCAGTTTGTTGGCAGCCATGGGTTGCGTTCAAGCAAATGAGCGATAAGCGCGCAAATGACTATAAAATTATTGATTGCATCATTTCTTATTAAAACGTGTCACTTACTTACACTCGTCATCATGGACAACCTTAAGCTTCGTTTTGCTAGACACCACTCTGCGTCGACCGCAGACGATGATCGAAAAGATATATACGAATAGTGGTCCTTGCTGTATGGCTTTATCGCTAATCGCGATCAATGTACGAGTACGATCGTGTGCCTAGCAAAATGCACCTTTAGGCTGCGAACAAACTGATTTATCGCTTATCGCGCGATCGAGCGCGCAAGCGACTAACAAATTATCAAATGCATTGTTACCTATGCCAGTGTTCATGCTGATGGCGTGAGCGCTTAAGCAACGCGCTTGCATAAGAAACAATGCATTTGATAATATTTTAGTCACTTACACGCTCAATCTCGCACTTATCGCTCATCAGCTTGAACGCTGCCATGCACGATGTCATAGAAGACGATACAAATGCGGGTGCGGGTGCCATCAAATGGAATAATCAAATCTAATCTTGACTTGATGTAAGATTTCGTAGTATTAGGGACATGGCACTCAGAATATAAAACCACCTTCACTGTGGGCCCAGAGTCCGTTTCCGCTTAAGGAAGTACGAGCCTTTCTCCTTTTTTGTAAACATTAGCTTAACTCTGATATACTCGTATAATCTGCAACGAAATACACTTGTGGGCGGATGCACAGCCTATAGCTAAAATTCACTTTTGGGATGGTAACAGAGTTGATATGCGCTTTAGGTAGTACGAACCTAAAAATAGCTTCACCTAACCAACGACTGCATTAGCAAATTTTTGCATTGACGACTCCCATCCATCTTGCGTCATAGCGTCATATCACCATATGGCTTCATGACATTTACATTATATCACCATATATGGCGTTAACTCCTCACATCTAACCTTTATCAAATGCATTCTTACCAGTCGTAGCAGAATGAAGGACTGATCTGAACCAAACCCACTTAAATAAAAAATTTGGATAACAAAAAAAATGGCTATCATCAACTAACGAAATACTGCAACCTTGTCTCCATACCACTCCTGATAATTTATGTCCGACTCCCTTATCTCCAATCAATGACAGCGGAATCGCAAGTCATGAAGTTGTTTTGGGATTATCTAGAATGCGTTCATCTGAACGCATTCTGATAACTGACTGATAAAAACCAAAAAACATAACTTTAATTGCAATGTCTTTGCTTAATCGCTTACTTTTTTAAAAATAACAATCACATTAACATTACCAAACAGCATTCTTAGCTCTTGTTGAATACCCCATTCAACCAAAATATGACGCAAAAAGAATACAGTGAAAAACAATCTATATATCGGCATACGGTACGCTTCCCTAGTTTCGTCACCTGAACCACGTTAGCCTTGACCATTGGCAGACGTGCCTCCTACCGTATGAAATACCCGTGATTCACCGATCTTATCAATGGTGTAGTACAACAGATTCATCGATCTTATCTAT
Source organism: Chloromyia formosa (assembly GCA_964017055.1). Classification (NCBI taxonomy): domain Eukaryota; kingdom Metazoa; phylum Arthropoda; class Insecta; order Diptera; family Stratiomyidae; genus Chloromyia; species Chloromyia formosa. The sequence continues at coordinate 27,166,649 of OZ024813.1, read as the reverse complement.
CCAGCCAGACTTCTTGATGACTTCTATGCATATATCTTAGCTATTCAAGCAATTGGGAAAATTCAATCAAATTTACATCTGTTACAAAAGATACCAACCCCACCAACAATAATTTAAATAATTATTTTCGATAAAAATATATATTGACACAATCCTTTTATTTTATTTGACCATCAACAGATATCCTCTCGAAATCCATATGGTCCATCGCAACACCAAGTACGCTAATGTTAGCGAAGCTGTTCAAAATAAGGCCGGTCTTGCAGTCATTGGTGTCCTGTACCACGTTACCGATCAAGTTGATGAACCACTCTCTGAAGTATTGGTTAGTTTGCCCAAGATTGAAGGAGTGGGCACGACGACGTCCATTTCGGAAGATATTAGCCCCATCGATTTTCTGCCCGTCGACAAGACAAAATTCTTCAGATACGAAGGATCACTGACGACACCAGACTGCGATGAATCGGTTGTATGGACAGTCTTCGAGGATACTTTGCCAGTGACTATGGAACAGGTGAGTTTTTGAATAGTATTATTATTTATGCAATGTTGCTTGTTCGGGCGCCATCATAAAGGAAAGCACAGATAAAGGCGGACATTGCGTGCATAAATACTGTATTGGAAAATTGAAATTGCAGTCGATTTATATTTTCCTCCGCCTATTTGTCACCAACATTTTTTTTTATATATACTATATAATTCGTGTTCAGTTCAACCATCGTATATCGCTACTACTTGCAAATGAAAATTCGTGATGCGCACTCGATAGTTTTGCAAAACTTTCGCAAATATATCGATTCAACATTGTAGCTATCAACGTCTGGGGGTATATGTACTCCATACGTAAGTGCTAGTTTATACTTGCGGCTCAAACCGGAAAAGAAATGCGGTTTGTCATGCTGCGCGCTTTTTTTTCTTATGGCATTGCTCTGGCGCCACAGCTATCTTCTTTGAGTTGATAGCCCGATGTGGTTTGCCGCAGTACCCTTGTGTGTGCTGTGTTTCCTTAGGCACGAGATTTTTAGAATGATAATGGTACCGTGCAGCGAGAGGGCAAAACCCCTCCCACATCTCCCGTCACTGAGCTAGAGCAAACTCGTGCCGCCGCCTATCCCGCTGAGGATTTTTCGACAAACTTCACTGTCAGTTCGGCAAACTTTCACTCCGTCCCCATGGACACTTTGGTGTTCCCAACACCTGCCCGTTAGTGTCACCATACACTGTCGAACTCGAACTCGAACCTGTTACAAATGTCCTCTGACACACACACACACTTCACATAAATGTGAAGAAAACCGGTCCACTTGTACTAGGTTTCTGTTCGAGTTCGACTGTGTATGGTGATACTTACGTTGGGCAATCAACTCAAAGAAGATTGTTGTTGTTTTTTGTTAATTGCCGCCAGGGCATGGGCGCGTCAACATCTCTAGTATTTCTAAGCCTTGTTGACGTTTCAATTAGCATATCCACTTTTGGGAAGTGCAGTTGCTAGCATGCACTTCCTATCCGCGCTGTCTTTATACTGACAAGCTCGGAGCCCTGTGAGAGTTCTATTAGTACCCACAGACAGTTTTTGGTTGCGCCGAGATTTGAACTCCGAGCTCTAGATTAGCATCATAGAACGGCGACTGAATTTTTTTCCGGTTGAAGCCGCAAATGTTGAAACGCACTAAGAGCCCATTTATACTTCGGCTTGCCACAAAAGAAAGAGGCAACGAACACACACTGCATTACAACAAGTCATAAACCCGCATTTTCTCTTGCGGCAAGCCGCAGGTATAAATTGGGTCTAAGACATTTCGTACGCTCCTGATCGTACCTTTCTCTGTGTAGTCCAGGAATATAGTACCTAACGCTACGAAAAAATTGCAAGCAAGCTGAATTTTTTGTGAACCCTTCTAATAGTGTCCCAATCAACTCCCCAAAAGTACCAATTTACGATGACGACAGTTTAGGTTTTATAAGAAAAACATATAAGGACCAAATTTGTAACTTTTAAAATTTTCTACAAAGATTGATTGAGTTGCGGAACCTCGTAACAGCAAACTGCCGGAAGGGAAGCGGCGGCTAGGCCCAGTAAGAAACTAGAGCTGCTAGAAACGGAGCGAACAACGCGCTAGACAGAGAAAGACGAAGAGTGCGACCAAGGAAGCAGTGAAATCGGACTCTAAAGGGAAAGCCGCGAAAACTTCGACGAAACTAACTCCTGCGCCAGCCACCAAGCACCAACGATCGAAGGAGAAATTCCCCACAGGTAGTAAGATGACGATAAAGCGGCGACAGGAGACAGCGACCCGTTCCTTTAGGGATGTGGCCGCGGATCACCTCAAGCTGGCTGTAGTCAATAAACTTGAGCAGCTCGAATGGTGGCTCGGTGATGAGTTGGCTGAGACAGTCCTCAAATTCCTTTTCGAAGAACTGCTATAGTTCGCCATGCCACCGGAGGTGAGATCGCCCTGCTTTGATGGCACCCACATTGTTCGCGACCACATAGCGATTATCTACAGCGACATCTTCTCTGCGAACCCAAACCTTGTTCTATCGCACTGGAGATTGTTTAAATCAGTGGAACTAAAGAATCAATCCGCGGATCCGGATCACATCGGGGCACCCAAAATGGTGCTTGTGACGGAAGTAGATAGGGGGTCCGCGGATAAAAAACGGGATATCCATAAAAGTTGAGCCGGGAAAGGTAGCTAAGGCGGATCGAAATGCGGATTCCCAAGCGAATCTGCATCACATCAAAGCGGCAACGGCCAGCCTACTTCGGCACCTTAGCCAGGGACACGCTGATATCGGGCTGGAACCGCATCTGTATAAAAATGCGCTCTGTGGACTTGGAAGAGCACTCAGCGTGTTTCAACCAACTGACGGCGACAAAGTGAGAACGTGAATTGTCGCCAAAAAAATAAATGTAATTTATATCCCGCAAAAAAATGGTTTGTAAAAGTTTTATGTGGATTAAGCCACATGGAAGAAACCCGCCGATAGTACTCTCCTTCCGTGGTGGTGTGGAAAGGAGTACATTTTAGCCGAACTAATACTATACTGGCGTTGACTCGCGTTTTTCTCGGTAACGGATGATTTTACGAATAAAAGCCAGAAGATCATTGTAGTAAATTTTGCATTTGCATTTGTATAAATTTGGTGTGTATACTTTTTGTTCAAAAGTGGATAGTTTTCACGAAGATCTCGAAAACCGTATTTTATTGCCTTTTAACCCCTAATTAAATCTAAACTGCCATTGTTATTAATTGGTAATTTTGAGGAGTTGATTAGGACACTACTAGAAGGCCTCAATCCAAATCCAGCTTGTTTATAATTTTTGTCTAGTCCCCATGGGTGAAAGTATCAATATTACTGGGTTAACATGAAGCCTAAACGCCTTGGCAGTTTGTCTATCGCACCGCGAGATGAATCAAGTTTTGATTTTAGGGATCTTAAATGCACCAATTCAAAAAGATAAAAAGAAATTTCAAATTGTACTCACTACCATTTTTCTTCTTTACAGGTCGAAGACTTCATGGTAGTACGTAACGACAATGGTGAGCCGTTGAGAGCCAACTATCGTAGCATTCAGCCCTCCTACAATCGTGCTGTGGTCTACGTCAGTAAAGTGATTCAAGGAAAGAATGGACAAGTTCGTATCAACTCCCATTCCCTTTCAATACTAACACTAACATCACTACTTGTAGTACTAATGGCAAAAATAAGATAAATTATCTGAATTTAAAAATACTAACTGGTATATATATTATTTAAGTCAAACCGTGTAAGAAACGGCCTGCCGAAAAAGTATTATTTTCAATGATCTTTTTATTTGTAATTTAAAAATGAAAACCAAAACGAACCAAAAAAGAAATTATAATAATTATTGTACGATTATTTATCTGCTGAGGAAACAAACAGCGATTTTTGCTTTTGTTTAGTATCGAGGCTGTAACATACATTTATTTTGTATATTATCAATAAGTCATTCATAAATTAAAAATAAAAGAAAATGTCAACAAAAATCCATTTTTAATCATTTAATTTAAAATCGAATTTTCAATTATTTTAGATTTGAGAAGATTTCCACTTGTCGAATGGGGAATTATAATGCAGACGATAAATGCAATTTATGATGGATTCTTCTTTTAAAAATGAAATGTATCTATGAGTATGTGCATGATAAAGATACGGTAATGCAACTGTGTTTATTTTTATTATATTTTCTTTATTTTTAATTTCAATTTAGGTAAATCACGCGAAATATCTTTCAGTCTAAGTAGCTGATTAGTGGAAGCATTTTCTGACGCAAGTCAGAGTTTCGAAACCGTAATAGAATTTGTACTGGATATGACTAAGCCTTAATTCTTATCAAAAAAATAAGATCATAAATATGAATGAGATTTGAAAAGAACGTTACCGACCTACCTAATCTGTATGTAAGTTGCCAAGTGCCAAACGTGCCGAAAACGTGCCTATCGTAAAATATTGATTGGTCATTGATTGGTGTTGTTAAGGGGAGTGACTACTATAATATTGTAAATTCAATGGTATTAAAGTGCGCCCTGATAAGCATAGATAACGATCAACTCTCGTGACTAAGTTATTCAAAATTGTAAGTATTCTACTCGCATTACTTACGTTATACACGAAACTTTTCATTCCACGGCGATGTTTACGTAACGATGAAGCTTAGTAAGCTTACAGTAACAACGGTTGTCGATCAATAAATAAATAATAAATAAATAAATAAATGATAAAAAAAACATGCAAATCAATATTTCATTAGGTACTGGCTGAAAAAAGGAACGATCTTCGATTGGAATTTCAAGTCGCTAGCTTTATGTTATCGTAAGTTATCGTTTATTTTAAGCTTCATTTGTAGGAAAGGTAGGGGGTCCTTGGGTCGGGTATGGCCCATCTTTAATACCAACTAATTTAATCTTACTTCAAGCATTTGACAAAAATTTCAAGTCGCTGGCTTCATTCTATCAAAAGTTATCGCTTATTTGCAGTTCCATTTGAAGGGGAGGAAGGGGTTTCTTGGGTCAAATCTTGCCCACTAGGTCATACTACAAATATTTAACCAAAATTTCAAGTCTCTAACTTCATCCTATCGAAAGTTATCGTGCGAACGGACAGACTGGCGGACAGACAAACAGACACACATGGCTAAATCAAATCAGGAGGTGACCCTGATCATTTATATACATATATATATCCGGAGGTATGGCACTGTACATAATTGCTATACCTCCGGAGCCTCTTTTAAGGTGTTACATATTATATTTCCGTCGTGTCAAAAACAATACACCCTATACTTATAAAGTCTAGGGTATAAAAATGGATATGATAATATAGGTATACTCGTAAATATGATAGGGTGATAGCTGCCTAAAGGTTTTGCAGAGAAAGATATCAGGGTCTCCTAAAAGGTATGGATCAATTAAAGTTAATAGAGTAAAGCTACGCTTAGAGAGAGAACACCACGTAGAGCTCTATGCTCTATTCCGTAGAGACAGTTTTGTAGAGATTTCTCTACCGTGTAACACCCTTTCGTAGAGAAAATTTTCGTCTCTACAGTTGTTGATGTAGATTGTAAAATGGGCATTGAACCCCGCAGGGTACAGAGCACTGAGGCTGGATGGCCTATTGTGCTATAGCTCAGAGTCTGTTATCAGGCCTAAACCTATCGATCAAGTTCGATCGAACTAATAAATTTGCTCAGGAGGAGCGGAGACCATGAAGCGATATCATCAGCCTCAAGGTAGGCAACTCCAATGCAGTCTCTGCGTCGCCGGGCCAAGGCGTCGCAATCGCATAAGACAGCTCGAGTTCGAAACAATTCCCATGATTTTTAAGTGATCTCTAAGGCATGAGTGTCCAGTTAGGAGACCACAGATGGTTCTAACCTTGTACCGGTTTAACTTTAGCAGCTCTATCGATCTGCTTTGTGAATAGCCTGAGATAAAAGCTTAGCCCGCCTCAGTCCTGGCTGGTTGTCCCAATGGGCAGCAGCTTCGCTGCATTCCCAGTCTTTGATGAGTTTCTTTATTAAGCAGGTTGGAATTCCGTAAAAGGGCTCTGGTCCGCAAAAGGGGGTAGCTGAAGCTGTTCTGGCGAGTTCGCCCGCCTGTTCGTTGTCATTGACGCCAGCATGGCCAGGGACCCAGTGTAGTGTTACTCTATTAAAAGAGCCTAATCTATGCAGTACCTTTTGGCAAGTACGTACGATCTTTGATGATGTCGTCCTTTTTAACAGAGCTTTGAAGGCCGCCTGGCTGTCCGTGAATATTGCCAAACTTTTGTTGTGGTAGCCGGTCTTCAGGCATAACTCAGCACATGCCTCGATGCCATGCACTTCCGCCTGAAAGACAGTGGCAAACTTGCCCATGGGTATGAAAACCTGATGATTGGGACCCACAAGGCCTGCCCCTGTTCCTTCATTGGTTTTCGAGCCATCCGTGAACCACTTGATGGTGTGAGGGGGAGGGTTGACAAAATTTTCCTGCCAGTGCTCTTTGTTCCACATTACGGTCGTGAACCGTTGGTTGCGTGATATTTCTTTCACAAGATAGTCTGATGGCATTCTTGTGACTATACTGTCATTAGATTGGATTTAGCTCTATATTAGCATTGTATGCAACTAGTCTCGCAATCGCCATTTTAGCTTCTGCCTTTATATGAATGTGTATCGGCTGTAGGTCGAGCAGCACATCGAGAGCGCTAGATGGACAAGAGCGAATAGCCCATGTCACCATTAGGCATGCAAGTCTCTGGACCTAAATGGTCTTGCCAGCATCAGTAAATGCTCTTTTCCACCAGACTACTGCCCCGTACTCTAATATTGGTCTGACAATAGCCTTGTAAATCCAGAGGGCTATGGAGGGCTTGATTCCCGACGTTTTGCCTACATATTGCCCACATATCCACAAGGCTTTAGTGGCCCTGTCCGCCACCACCCTGATGTGTTCCTGCCAGAGAAGTTTACTGTCGATGGTGACGCCCAGGTATTTGGTGTAATTTCGCATGGGTAGGGGAGAGTTGTACATTTGGGGGCATCTGTTATGCCTGAGATTTATACTTCTAGAGAATGGAATGACAACTGCCTTGGTTGGGTTGACTCGAAGTCCATTGTCATTACACCATTCTTGCACAATGTAAAGAGCTGCTACAAAAATGTCTAGTAGAATCTCTTCGAACTTTCCTTTAGTCAATATCACCAAGTCATCGGCGTAGCCCTGGAGTCGTGAGTTTCCTCAGCAGGCCATCAACCACTATGCACTATAGGAGAGGAGACAAGACTCCTCGCTGTGGCCAGCCACGAGTGACATTAGCAAGGAGGGTGACGCCTTCAATATTGGTGATGATCCTTCTCGAGTAAAGCATTTGTCCTATCCATTTTGTTGTAGTGGTGTCAGCATTCTTTTCCTTCAGTCCTTTTCGATGGCTATCAATGACGTTTTATCGAAAGCCCATTCTATATCAAGGAAAGCTGAAAGAACAGTTTCTTTAGCCTCCATTGTCGCCTCGATTTCCCTCACCAAGCAGTGGAGAGCGGACTCTGTAGATTTTCCAGCTTGATAGGCAAACTGTCTTTCGTGTAGAGGTTTTCTCTTCAGGAGAGTTTGTCGAATATGTTCATCCAATATTTTCTCCATCGCTTTTAACATGAAGGCGGTGAGACTGTACTCCTGTACGATTTAGGATCATCTTTTGGGCGATTTCCCATTTTCGGAATGAAGACTACCTTCACGGATTTATGGAACGTATCAAGTCCACTATACAGGAATCGGTAAGAAAATTGTTTAAATTTTGGACTGAATTTTTCGTGGCCATAGCAAAAACTTAATTTACTTTTTCAAGTTATAAATTAAAATCCTAATGTAACATACGCAAAAAGTTCTGAAAAGCTTCTAAATCCTCAGTTTCTAGTTCCCTCAATAATTAGTGATAAATTCCGAAATGTTCTCTTTTTTCCACCCACTTTTTCACCCACTTCCGATTTTTCTTCTTTTGTTCACTTAACAGTAAATACACAACTGTAGAAGCTGCCATTCTCCTGATACACATTTTTGCACACTTTCAATCTAACTGATTTATTATCAGAATGTGGCTCTATTAATATTTTCCGGAGGCAAAAATAAATAGACTATGTGAACACTTGGTAGAGCTCTACTGTAGAGCTCTACCAAAAAATGTTCTACATAACTTATGTAGAGTGAAATTATGGTAAATACCACTAGTAAAGCAAAGTTTTCTTTTTGGTAAAGCCCTACCAGTTTTTCTCTACCGCCTAAACATAGCTTAAGAGCTATTAATGAGTGCGTTCAGAAGGTGGCAAAAGAGCAGAAACCGCTCGCGAGCGGCTCTGCAACTGCTCGCGAGCAGCTCCGGAGCTGCTCGGTTTGGAGTCTGCACCTGCTGAACGCTACTTCACCAGCTGACCAATCGACCAGCTGAAAGCTGACGATGATAATTTTAGACGTCAAGTGCCGAAAAGTGGAAAATACATGAATCCCACGCTGTCCATTACAAAAATCACGAACAACGAGAAAACAAATTCAAAAGCACCCGAAAACCAAAGAACTAGAAGCCGAAAACGGCGAAAACACAACAACCAATTTGATAACTGTCAAAACTCGGAAACTCGCAACATGAGCGTGAGGTTGAAAAGAAGAAGAAGAACCTGAGCACTGAGCACTGATCAGTGAGCAGAAATATTTCTTGCTCGGTGAAATTTGATCATGCTCACCCGAGCAGAAGTTGCTCGGTCACTTCTGAACCCGCTCGTTCTGAACATGTTCGCTGAGCGGAAGCTGCTCAGTTCCTTCTGAACGCACACAATATAATATCATACATAGCACTATTTGTGTCTACTTCATATGAAAGTGTTTTGCTACAAGCTTTTGCGGCTAGCGCCACGTAGGACGCAAGCTATCAGCAAATGTTGTTTTCATGTTTTCAAACACTCGCTCGAACTAACGGGCATTCGGTGGTCGCTGATTCCGAATCTTAAGTCAAAGAAAAATTTTGGGGTTGCCCACCGCAGAGTGGCCCTGTTTTCATGAGAAATACTCGCCCGATCTGGCTGGCTCGAATCACAAGGTAATTTTGGGTCGCTATAGTAAAAAAAAAATTGGGGTTGCCCACCCCAGAATGGTGGCCCGGTTTTCATGGGAAATACTTCGTTGCAAAGAAAACCTTTTTTCTGACCAAAGGATTCAAACGCCATCAACAATAGTCTAGTACATTCACTTCATGAACATAAAATATTCGGCGTTTCACAGCCATAAATCGCAGACGCCGCCGCCGCCGCGTTATGCTCAATCATCATTGACCCAATACACTACTACATTTCACAAATCACAAACGCCGTGCTCAATCATCATCATCATAAAATTATAATCGCTTTTACGATCGCCGCACAACAAGGTCTAGCAATACAGACCTTAAGCAATGTATTTTTATTTCAAAATTTTGCTTGTTAAATAGTTGTCTAGCTAAAGCTAAGTATTGTACTAGGATCAGTTTTCCGTGAGAAATCTCATACAAAACTGTCAAAAGTTCGCACGAAAAAATGTTGCTCTCCAAGTACTAACATACTCGTATTTCATTCGAAGAAAAAAGTCTGCACATCAATATGAGCAATTTTGACGCGAAAACAATTACTTTGCATTTTATTTCGCTTAAAAATCGCTCTTTTGAGTAGAAGGGAAGTTCATGTGTCGTATAGAGAACCAGGGTAATGTGCTGTGTGTAAGTCTACACTGTCACTTTTCCGTGGGAGAGATAAGAATAACATTTTCGCACGAAGAGGTTTTTTTGCAGACCCCACGCTGAGCGCCTTTTTGATTTATGCCTCTAGTCCAGTTGCAGCTCTTAACCCGAAAAAGAGGCTGTCAATTTAGGGTGGCCTGTTCCAAATCTAACCAGCCCATGAATGTACGAATTAGTAATATAATTTATTGTAATTTGAAGTACAGTGAAAGCATAGTTTAAAAAAGGGTATTTCACTTGCCCCACATTGGGTGCTACTTCGGTTTCTGCTACCTGATTTGGGTGTTTTGTGTTTTGTTTAGTATGATTTATGAACATCTGACCACGCTTAAAAAACACCTCGTAGAAAAATTCTGCATACGTGAAAGAAGATAGTTTCTTAGCCTATCGAATAGTGGATAGTGCCCATCACTAGTGCATCGCGCTCGGTGGCCGTGGTCGTTCGGTCACCAGTCTACGATACTAATCTAGAATCTAGAGCTCGGAGTTCAATTCTCGGCGCGAAAAAAACTGCAATTGCTATATGGTCTCAATATGAATGGTTAAGCATCTCCAATAGTAGGACAGATCATCTCCCATTGGCATGAGACACTACAAAACCCTCGGATTGCGGGCGAAGCACAAATAGTGCTCCGTACTCTATGGATTGATTGCTAATCGCGAGCAATGTGCGACGATCGTGTATCTATCAAGACGAACTTTAACCTATGTTGAGGATACTTTTGCCTACGGAGTAATGTAAAAAAAACTGGCACCTTTTTTTTGTTCTTAATTTATTCTCTGATTATAAGGCATTTGATAGACGCCCCGAACATACTGCTTTGAAGATGGGCTCACTAGGATGCTGAGTTCATCGCCTCGATCAATCCAAGTCAGCTAAGCCAATTCTTTAAACTAAGCGAGCTTGATCATCAAATAAAGTCAAGGACCTTTGTGATATGACAACAATCTCTTGCCTTCCTTTATTATACTAAGTATTCGTTGAGCATTCTGCGCAGTGTATATTTTACCTGGAATGCGACATTTATCTGTCTTCACCAGTTGAAGAGCTCACTTCATGCCGACAATTTTTTTAAATCATACTCACATCCCTGGCAAATCGGTAACTTGTATCTTTCAGTGTAGTACTACGGTACACTTTTATTTATTTTTCATAAGTAAATTAATTTCATTCTTTCTTATTTTTCAAATAACTAAAAATTGAGAGAAATTCCTTTCATGAAAAACTGATTTAAACAAAAAACATTTAAAAATTACTTGGTAAATTTCAACGTGTTTCAATAAAATATTTACACATTATAACCTTTATTAATATTGCATTGCATAAATCCGAATCAGAAATGAACTTCCTCGAACTTTTGCCTTCAATACCTACAGAAGAAAAATGGTCAAAGTGTGATAAGAAAATAACGCCAGTCCATGGCTTTTTTTAATTCAGTATTAATCATCAAACAAAAGTCAACAAAATTAAAAGCAGCACCTGAATCATTATTGATTATAAATATTTTTATCTTAAATACAATTCCATTTCCTATCGAACGATTTTCACTATTAGTCAATCGCCTTAAATCCTTCAAATGTTTATCATCACGATTTGCGCGTACTTTATTATAATCGTTTTCCTACCGATTTTTATCGCTGGTGTAATAAAATTTTAAAGTCGATTAAAATCTATCGCCCCCTATATCACTTGCAATTAAAGTGGATTTGGGGGCTTATTTTTTTATCATTATATATTTTTTTCGCGATTTTTCATGTAAGTAGCATGTGTAATGCCGTCGTTGGCACAGTTGGTAGTTATTGCAACTGTTGTAGCAACCAAATTTGACTTTTTATCTACCATTATAATAATTTAATTGGCACTAATTCCAAAATAATATTTTGTAAATGATTATAGGATTTGAAATGTAAGCGTAGTTAATTGGATTCCGATTGCCATATAGTCATAGTGACCGCTAATAAAGAGAATAGAAAAGATTAAATCAATTAGTGACAACTGATAAGTGTGTTTGTTAGTTTCTCGTAGTAGACAGATAGGGATTGACGATTTTATTTTAAAACTAGGCTATAAAGAGGGCGGAACACTGTTTTCTGTAAATAGTCAAAATAATTAAATTAAAGATTATTATATGTATAATGGTTAAATAATAGATTTTAAGATCTTTTTCCCGACTAAGGATATGCACCAGGTGACGAGTAAAAACCGAGAGAAAAAAAATAAAGGAACTTTGAAACTTGGCGCGATTTGTTGGTTGGTACTAGGAGCATATTATACGAAAAGTCCCCGCCTATGGGGTGTGAGCTCACGCGGGGGAGGGGTTTCAAAAAGGCCTTTTTTTTGGTTTTTTGCTTTTATTTCTGTAATCCTAGAAAAAAAATTATCTGAGAGACAGTTCAAGAACACAAAAAAAATACATAAAAACGGTTATACCCACTTTTTCCGTATCTTTAACTGTTTGGGGGATAATCTCACTTGAAAATTACTTTATGTCAAATGCTCGTTTGTTCTCAGTAAGAGTAAAAATCATGATTTTTCCCTCAAAAATCATCAATTTCATCAAATAACGTATAAAATACTGGTCCCACGAGTAAAAAAGAAAGGGATTGATTGATTTTTTTTTAAACTAAATAAGCTTCAATTTGATAGTTAAATGCACGTAGGTATGATAGTTACTGAGTCTTAGCCGCTCATTTATGGGTTTGAAGGCTATAATGTGCAGCTTAAGGTGATTTTTCACTATAAATGCTACTCCAAACTCCTTACGGCCCGATAGTTTGCCACTTGTAAAAATTGTGTGCGATTTCTTGTCATTTATCTCGCTGCCAAGCCAATTTGTTTCTTAAATTACGTTTACACTATCCGCAGATTACTTCATCTGCGCCGGCTGAGATAATCTGCGACTGTCAAATACATACAATTTTGAACTCACCACACCCAGATTACGCAGCAGATGAAGTAATCTGGGGATAGTGTAAACGTAATATTAAGGCGAACATACACCTTCTGGAATTCCGGACAGGCTGTTTATTTCAATAGACGAATGTATTAGGTGTACAACTTTGCTACCGCCGTTTTCTGACAGACGGCTGTGCAGTTTAAAAAAAAAAGTATTTGGCAAAAGTCATCAAGCCACCGAACAAGTACGGTTTCACTTGAGAAGGATACCCCAGCAAAAAAACCAGGATGCCTACTTTGGGTCTCAAACGAGTAATATGCTTCGCATAGTTTTATAGTCTTAGTTCTTGGAAATATGACTAACTATAATAAAGAAGCCATTACATTTTTTGATAATTGAACGACTGTTTACCCGTTCTTAGCATCTACCGAAAGAAGAAGCATAAGCTGTCTTCACCGCGGACGAAGTGGCTCCAGCCATCAGGAAAGCGAACAACTCGAAAGCCTTGGGACCTGATGGAAGCTCAATGGCAATGCTTAAACACCTCGACTCACCAGCTATCGAATACCTCACGGCTACATTCAACCTATCCATCACATCGCTGATAGTTCGAGAACTCTGGAAGAAAGGGAGAATAATATTACGTTTACACTATCCCCAGATTACTTCATCTGCAGCGTAATCTGGGTGTGGTGAGTTCAAAATTGTATGTATTTGACAGTCGCAGATTATCTCAGCCGGCGCAGATGAAGTAATCTGCGGATAGTGTAAACGTAATATAAACGTAATTTAATCGCAATCTTGAAACCTGGGATAAAAGCGACACTCGGCGAATCCCATCGTCCCATCATACTTCTATCACCACTTGCCAAAATGCTCGAAGCACTAATCCAGCCGGTTTTCGCGGCCCACATCCAGCTTGCAAAACACCAGCACGGCTTCAGAATGATGGACAGTACGACGACGGTCCTGGATGCCATTACAATCCGTATCCACAATGGGCTTAATCAACCTCGTCTGTGTAACAGAACAATTTTGGTGGCACTTGACCTGTCGAAAACCTTCGACACAGTCAGCCACTCAGCACTTCTGTCTGACTTATATAATGCATCTCTTCCAACGCAAACTACAACTGGAAGAATTTAAATCCTTCTTCACAGGCAAGAATTCAACCGTATCAGCGCCTAAATCCTCGGTAACATTATTTACCATACCACCTGGACGAAGGAAGTCAAGATGCAACTTGGGATCTCAATTTTTTATCAGCCTATTCCGACCGTGAACCATCCCAAAATTCTAGGAGTAACCCTGGACAGCATGGCCACGTCATCCCCCCATGCTTCAACTGTGTGCAACAAGATGCGCAGTAGGAATAAAATCCTTAAAGCCTTGGCCGGAAGCACCTGCGGCAAGGATAAAGAAACCCTACTGGTCACATACAAAGCAGTCGGAAGGCCAGTAGCCAACTGTGCGGCTTCAGTGTTGTCACAGAATCTCTGTGACACACAATGGACTGGCTGTCTCCTGATTTCATCCCAGGATCATCTGCAGCAGGAAACAAGGATGATGCCTCTAAGGGACCACAACAAGCTTCTTGCGAAACAATACCTGGTGGGTTGTTACCGGAGGGAACACCCTAACACCGACCTCATGGACAAGACACCGCCACCAAAACATGTCAGGCGTGATTTGAGGGACCTCGAAAGAGACGTCCAGAGGTACAAAAGGGTTCCCTTTGACAACAACGCATACAGATCAGCCATCGCAGCAATACATCATGAGGAGGTACAAACAGCAATCGCAAGAATAAGTTCAAATAGAGTTCTCTCGACACAACAACCAGCCATTTCTTCCGGTGAGAGAATACTTCCAAGAGCAGCGAGAACGACACTTGCCCAACTTCGGTCGAGCTAGTGTTCGCGTCTTAACTCCTACCTATCTCGCATTGACCAGGATGTCACAAACACATGCCCCGCCTGCAATGGTACACCTCACCATGTGGACCACATTTTTAATAGCCCAGCTGCACCCACACACCTGACCCCCAGGTCGCTGTGGGAGAACCCCGTAGAGGCAGCTATCTTCCAGCCCCTTAACACCGAGGAAAACGAAGAACAATAACAGCATGTAACACTCACACAACGAACTTCTGACCATTGCTACAACAACAACAACAATCCTCGAAAGATGCTCTTATTCAATCAGAAGCGCAATATTTGCTTGATCAAAGCCTTCCTTCGTTTGAATTTGTATTCGGACTAAGAATATGATATGATCTTTTACATTATATAAAGGCAGCCAATGGATAATCACTTCAATTTGAAAACTCTAACTTAATAGCCGCCATACATTATCCGATCCGTCGCCCGATCGATCGGCCGATGGATCGCCACAAAATATCTGCCGATCTCCACTGCACACACACTGAGCGATTTTCGTGCGATGCGATAACGAATGCCAATTCAAAAATAGGTTATGATTCACTCCCAATCCAACCTAGATTCATTTTTGTTAACTATTTGGATGTGTGTGGTATTTTCGTATACCACATATTTGATATTTCAATTGCAGTGCCATTTAAATCATAAAAATCCTTGAAATTTCATAATTTAATAATTTGGTAATTTGACATTCACTTGCGATAATCACATACACTATCCAATCGATCGTCACCGATCGATCGCACGAAAATCGCACAAAAATATCGGCAGATCAAAATTGATCGGCAGATCAAAATTGATCGGTGCGATTTCCACATACACAGGCCGATCCATCGGCCGATATCGATTTCGGGCGACGGATCGGCCGATCGATCGGTGTGTGTATGGCACGTTTAACGTACATAGTTCGTTATTGTCTGGCGGGCCGCACAAATTCTCATGGAAGGCCGCTGGTTGCTGACTTCTACCATGTAGAGTCCTGACCAAATCCAGTTTTTAGGGTTTTGTAGTAAAACAAAACCCTTATGAAATCGGTCATGCGTCCGTCTGTCCGTCTGTCCGTCTGTCTGTCCGTCTGTCCATGAAATATCTCATGAACCGCTGAAGCTACATATATGAAATTTTGTGGGAATATGTAGAATTATTATAATTCGCCGGAGAAAGCGATTCGTTGTAATAGGCTGACTTTAAGGGGAGGTCCCCATAGAGGGGAAATGAAGGTCAAATTTTTTTTTTTCATCTGGTATAGGCAAGTGGGGTATCATAAGAAAGGTAACACCGAGTACATTTCATTTTTGGTATTTTCATCAAATTTGAAAAAAAGGGGAAAAGAGGTAGAGGGGAAAATATGTGATCCGAGTTTGTCCCCCCCCCCTTGCATTTCGAGACCGTTACACTTAGAAATATGAAAATTTGCAGAAAAGCGGCATTCTACTAGTACAGAAAACCGAAAATCGTAGAATTTTGATATCTCATCAAAAAAGGTTAATAATAGTACATTTCTATAGTTGCAGTTAGCACGCCCCTGCACCCTTTAAACGCATCACAGGTCAAAAATATTGATGGCCAATGATAACCAACACTATAGGCAATAACGTCTCGAAGTTTCATTACAATCACATAATATTTAATAATAGTACATTCATTTAAAGTTAGGCATTTTGACACTATCCACACAAAAAATACACCTACCGGCCTCGTAGGTGTGAGTACTACTTTCATGTTGTTTTTCGTAGTGCGAATTGCAGTTATTTAACTAATCATTTTTGAAAGGGTAGAGATTGGTTGGGGCGCTGACTAATACAACTTAAGCGGGTGGAGGGGGGGGGGATGGTGTCCACATAGAGGCGAAATTAAATTTAATTTTTTTTTTTATCGACTGGTATAGGCAAGTGAGGTTTCGTGAGAAAGGTAATATTGAGTACATTCCATTTTTTCGCATTTTCTTGAAATTTGTAGAAAGGGGAACATTGGGGGAGGAGAAAATATTAGTTCGTAACTGGTTCCCTTTCCCTTGCAGTTCGAGACCGTTATACTTATTGCAGAATTATGAAAACTTACAGGAAGGTGGGTTTCGAAAAAAAATGGAAAATAATGGCATCTGTATATCTTCTCAGAATAGGTCAATAATAGTTTATTTCTATAGTTACAGTTAGCACACCCCTGCATGCCTGAAACACGTTCGAGGTCACAAGTACTGATGGCCAACGATAACTAACACCTTAGGCAATAATATGTTCTAAGTTTCGTTACAATCACCTAATATGAATTGGCATGTAAAATGTAAGCGAGTAAGACATTTTAATTTTTTTTATGCATCTGAATGGTATCAGGAAGAGCAAGGAGCCGATATTTATACTCGTATACCCAAATAAGCGCTTGCTACAAAACCCTCGGATTGCGGGCGTAGCCCTCTATATTCCGGTTTCATTTTTTAAAGCGATTCGCTATCGTTTGATTTAAGCAAATAGAACATTCCTGTTTCACAAAAATTATGAGAACTCTCTCTAATCGATTACGGGGAACTTCCATAAAATTCGAGAAATTTCTGCTTTAGGACCTGCAAATCCCCCCGCATGTGTTCTAGTTTCTTTTCACCTAAAGTGGAAATGAACTACCTAAAGCGGAAATCCCGTAATTAAGGAATTTTAAAAATTCTCGCTAAATTCAATAGAGAAAATTCTCCTAATATTCGCGAAACGGGAATGCCCCCTGTTTCGTGAAAATTGGGAGAAATATCTCCATTCAATTAGAGAGAATTTTCACAAAACTCAGCAAATTTCCGCTTTTGGACCTTCAAATCCCCCCGAGTGGGTTCTAGATTCTTACCACCTAAAGCAGAAATGGACTACCTAAAGCGGAAATTCCGGAAATTAGGGAATTTTAAAAATTGTCTCTAAATGCAATAGAGAGAATTCTCCGATAATTCACGAAACAGGAATGTTCCAACTCGAGTTATAGACGTTCGAATTATGGAAGATTGATTGCATTTGCAACGCTTAGGATCCAGAACGCAGCCATAGTGATTCATCAATTCATCATCGAACATCTACCCAGAAACAAGTCAATTTTCGTATTTTCTAACATAAATGATAATAAATTGATCGCATCTTTCCTTTAGTGGCTGGCACCAACATTATAAATATATACGTTGTATGCACTCATATACCTAAATTGTTCAAACTTTATGAACTAAACAACTGAACACCAATGTTTTATACACGTGATTATTTCATTTGCTTTCATTAATCTGATCGAATTTTTAATACACACTAGACTGAGTAAATTGTACTATTAAAAGAAATTTTACAGTCATCATTAATACGCGCCTAATTCATACGAAAGTTAGGGGTTTATTTTCAAATACCCTCTAATCGCGAACACGCAATGAATGGCCACTTAGATTCAAGTATGGATCCCAAATATGGGGATACATACTATGAATAAAAATGACGCAAATAGTCTGGATCCGAAACCATATAATCGGACAATTGACCACTAAACGATAAAAATGTATTGGCTGACGGTATAGACTTTTATTTATTTATTAATCCATGAAAGACTTCGCTAAACATCTGAAAAGCGGCAAATTCTAATACGAAAGTGTAAACATCGTATAAAATCAAATAAATTTATGATTTGGTTTTTATTGGGTGGATTTATCCGATTATAATCATAAATTTATTGGGGTTAGGAAGTTTCTAGAAGTTAGCTAGTAGTGAGTTTTAGTGGCGCATTAAATGTTACTAGGCGAAGCTACTTGAAGATATTGGCTTTTTGGTCGTCTTTTAGGCATTTGAATGATTTCAAATACGATAAAGGAGACGTCTACCAAATATTATTACATTACTAGTGGGGACATTGCGAAAACCTTTTAGATGATCAACATCAACGACAAAATCAAAATCATTACACACCCAAAATTCAAAACAATATTTTACATGTTGGACATTTTTCTCTTTATTATATCTTGCTTACTAAGAATACTATTAACAAAGTAAACCATAATGACAACTTGAGAAAAACAGAAAAAAAGAAAACATAAAAATACATTTAGGTATAATTAGAAAAAAAGCGATCCTTTCTCTGTGTAATTGGAATTATCGTAGTTTATAATATTATTATATTTATATGCAGGTTACACCTCGAAGCCGATTAATTGTTTTCACATTCAACCCACCGCCGACATCACCAGCTCAGCAACATCCGAATCTGTGGCACGTACCGTCAATTGCATTGTAACAAATTCGGCAAGTGCCAGTTTAGCTTGCAGTAGGATCTCCGCTCCGTTTCGGAAGGTTCCTGTACATTGTAACAAAAGAAAAGAAAAGCATTAATCGACGATGATTCACTATCGACATTTTTGGTTGCGGCCAATGGTCACGCACGCCTCAGCACGATCGTGTGTGTCGAACTCGAACTTTACAGTATACTATACAAATTTATTAAGACACACCACGAAAACATAAATAAATGATATATGATAGAATAATGACCTGAACAACGAAGCGTGTGCGTATGGGTGCCCTCTGCCACCTTCTCCGTCATATTCGCCGCTCCCATACCCAAGAATTTCAAAATATTATCAACGGCCTCTTGCAGTGCATTGGTGGTGGTTAATGCGTACGTATCCTCGCATTCGACATAATCTGAAAAACAAAAACAAATAAGAAAAGACATTACACTCGTATATTCGCATGGAAATTGAATATGGTAAATCGGAAAGAGCAGATGAAAAATCGGAGATGGAAAATCGTGAATGGGAAAGGGAAAATAAAAATTGGAAAATGAAAAATAGGAAATGTAGAATCTAAAGCGAAAATGAAACAAGGGAAATGGAGAATAAGCAAGGGAAACGAAAATTGGAAATGGGGAAGTGGAAAATAAAAAATGGGTAATTGAGAGTCGAAAACGAAAAATGAGAAAAGAAAAATAAGAAATGGAAAATAGGAAAATGAGAAAGAGCAAATGAAAATTAGAAAATGAAAAATGAAAATTTGGGAATCACAAAGAAAAAAAATAAGAATTGGGAAATTTGGAAATAGGAAAGGGAAAATGGATAATCGGAAATGAGAAACGAAAAATTTATATTGGAAAATTAAATGGAAAATAAAAACCGAAAAATGGAAAATATAAAATAAGAAATGAAAAGTGTGGAATAAATAAATAAACAACTGGCGCAACAGTCCAGTTTGAACCATGGCCTCGAGATGAGTTAGCATCATCTCATTTTCTAGATCGTGACGGTCTTGTGCAGAGGTGTACGATCAGTAACACGCTCAACCGAGTTATTTACCCCTTAAATGGGTACTCATTTAACAGCTGAGTGGGCTCATAGTCCGACACGTAAATCCCCCTTTTTTTATCGAAAACTACCGTATTCAGTAGGTATTGAACCGGGGCCCAGTGCGTAGAAGGCGAACATGCTAACCATTGCGTCATCCGGACTAAAAGTGGGGAAGGGAAACGCCAAACGAAAAATCTGAATGCGAAAGAGGAAATGGGGATTGGAAATGAGAAAAGGGAAATCGAATCGAAAACGAAAAAAAAAGAATATCAAATGGAAAATTGAAGTGGGAAAGAAAAAATAAATGTTAGAAAATTAAATGGAGCATCATAGCCAAATAATGAGAAATGAAAAATTTGTTGGAAGAAAAAATCTTAAATGGAAAAGAGAAAATGGAGAATGAAAAATAACAAATTAAGAATCGGAAAATGTGAAATTGAAGAATCGTAAAGGAGAAATAGGAAAGGAAAAATGGGAAAGGGAAATGGGGAAGGATAGATGGAAATTGGGAAATGACAAAACGAAACGGAAAAAAAAGATGAAATGGAAAACAGGGAAGGCAAGATTGTATATTGGAAATGGGAAAGGGGGTTGTTGGAAAATTAAAAGGAAAATCGAAAACGAAAAATGAGAAACGTAAAATAAGAAATGAAAAACGGGAAATGCACAAACCCAAAATAGGAAAGAAAAAATGGAGATGGGAAAATGAATAAGAAATCGAAAAAAGAAAATGATATCGGAAAAAGGGACACGGAAAGCTGAAAAGCTTGAAACGGAAAAATTAAAAAGGAATGGAAAGGCGTGTAACGATTTGTGAGCCTAGATGAGGTCAAATGGGACCGCCACAAGAAGAACCCGGTGCGACTAGTTTACCACCTCCCGGACGATACACGGATGCAAGTTCTGGGGCTGCTCTACCGATGCCACAGGGCCTAAAAGCGTCCATTCCAAAGTATTCAATATACATGCTGAGTGCGAAAAGCACACTTGTTATTTGAAGGAAAAGCAACTGCCTGGTTCGTCGATTCGCTGCCAGCTCGGAGAACCAATATACTTGGCGTTCTTCGAAGAATGAATTGCATGAGCCGTTCGGCGACCGTCTCAAGGACGATGATCTCATTGAAGAAATTCGTCGTCGAAAACAAAAGTCCGGCCTATTCTTTGAAGATTTCATAGAGTAAATCACGAGGTTAACGACCGGATGTGTAAAAAATCGAGAGTTGACGAGGATTGTGCGGACGAATCTCCATGAAGATCTTGGACGTCAACTGATGCTTGCAGAAATTCGTAAGAGTGTGCTTAAATTAGAGAATTTCTAGGAGAGAGTCCCGCATAGGCCACCTCCATCCAATCCTTGTCAATTTTCGAATTTTATGATCGAGCAGGTCGATCTATATTACGATTACCCGGAACATGATAGACCCATTCCTGACCTTGGCATATCATAGTTGTGTCCAGTCTCTCTCTGCTGAAACTGCCGTAACCCGCAACATTCTTATGCAGATTATCTAAACACACGCTGGGTGTTCTGCTATTGACGCGGAGCTCCTGGTATGTACAAACCATAGTGCGAGCGATGCGCTTCAGTGCCGGAGACCTCACTTCCAAACGTAGTTCTCCAAAGCTCCCCTTTTGGTTTCGGCACTAGGGCCGTCCACACTACCGATAGCCGAGCTAGCTATCAAGCGCGCGGCACAACTGGTCACTACTGAGGAGGTTCTGACACTTAGGTGTTCGGGACGGTCTGAACGACGAAACCATCTGCATCCGTCTTCATCTAGGCTCACAAATCGTTACAGGCGGACAAAAAAAAAAGAAAATATAAAGTGCAAAAATTGAAAATGATTTCTACGTTCTGCTTAAAACTAATCTGAGGCGTTTTCCATTAGGCTAAAATGATACCGTGCTTTGAAATCGCACCCCTCTCCGACGACACTTCCACTTCGGGAACACGTTCCACATACTGGGCGAGTTTTTTTTATTTATAAATAATGGAAACATATTTCACCATAAAATCTTTCCGGAGTACATCTTACGCGACACTGCATACTAGTCTACCGTTCACCACAACAAGTGCTTAGCTAAGTACGTTCAACAGGACTTATCGATTTACCGACTCACTGCTTCAAACTGGCACACTTG
Source organism: Chloromyia formosa (assembly GCA_964017055.1). Classification (NCBI taxonomy): domain Eukaryota; kingdom Metazoa; phylum Arthropoda; class Insecta; order Diptera; family Stratiomyidae; genus Chloromyia; species Chloromyia formosa. Next base: position 27,144,615 of record OZ024813.1, on the reverse strand, counting down.
GTTACGGAACATCAATTCATCGAAGAGCAGAGCAAATAAAAGATACTTTCCTCTTCATCCACGTCTCCACAGTTTCTGCAAAAGTCCAAGTTTGTCAGCCCTGCAGATACCAGCGAAGCCTTTGTGGCCCGCTATCCAGCATATTATAATGTTATAGAATCTCCCCATCTCCGTAAGGAAAGATCGACATTCCGTCACGGTTTTTGATGAGACACGATAAGATTCAAGGGATTTTATTGCAGCTTGGCTGTCAGTATAAATTGTGATATCTGTTGGTGGTATAGCCTTGCGACCAAGCCACATCACTGCCTCTTTAATCGCATGGACCTCCGCCTGGAACACACTACAGTAGCTTGGGCGTCGGGCAGGTTCAGATTAAGCCCCTCAGAGAAGATTCCAGCCCCTACTCCCTCCTCGGTCTTGGAGCCATCCGTGTAGATACATAACGAGTTAGTGCAAGTCGGGTCGGACGTTTTCCAGTGAATATGGGTAGGAATTGAGCACGTATCATTTTTGCTGATCGTGATTTTTGCTGTGCAGTAGTCCGCTAACGATGTCCGGTTTATGATTCTGCCCAGAAAACTGCCTCCCGTATGGGGATGGCCGCGTTTGCGGCAGCTTGTTCGCTTATAATGTCCAAAGGAAAAAGGTTAAACATAATCTCTAGAGCCGCGGACAGAGTTGAGTGGAGGGCCCCGCTGATAGCCAAACAAGCCGCTCTTTGTACCTTTCCCAACAATGCGATATTCGACTTTATTCGTAGGGCATTCCACCAAACTACTACCCCATGCAGCAGTATCGAGCCCAGGACCGATACATAAAGCCAATGGAGTGTTTTTGGTTGCAGACCCCATATCTTTCCTATAGCCTTCCTGCAGCAGTACAGCGCTACGGTTGCTTTACTGACCCTGAACGTTCGGCCTCCAATTGAAATTCCTATCCATTAACACCCAAAAAGTTCGCTATTTCCGTGAAGGCCAGTCTTACACCCCCTAGGACAGGAGGTTCTACGGGAGGAATTTGATATTTTCTCGTGAATAGCACAAGCACAGTTCTGCTTGGATAGACACCAACCCCGCAGTCCTTAGTCCAGTGAGCTAAGACATTGAGAGACATTGCATTACCTCACTAAGCGTGCTGGGGATTTTACCTGAGACGGCGATCGAGATATCATCCGCATAAGCAGTTACCCTACAGCCCATCCCCTCCAGGTCCAAAGGCAATCTGTTGGCCGCTATGTTCCATACCAGGGGAGAGAGCACACCACCTTGCTGAGTTCCCCTACAGACACTCCTGCGTTCAGAGGATACGCCCAATTTGGAGGAAACAACCCTAGATGTTAACATAAGATTCATTAACTCAACCAGGTTCGCATCCACGTTAAGTCATGAACTAGTGATCGCCTCAGGATTGACGTTATTGGAGGCCCCCTCAATATCCAGAAAGGTGATCACAGTATACTACTTATAGTACAAGGATTTTTCTATGTGGCTAGCAAGTGAGTGTAAAGCCGTATCCACCGATCTTCCCTTACAATAGGCATGCTGTAAAGCCGAAAGCAATTGTTCTCAATTAGTCTCTCAAACATCTTGAGCAGGGTAGAGGACAAACTAATAGGTCTGAGAACCTTTGGACGCGCGTGTGACCTTTTCCCCGCTTTTGGGATGAAGATGATGTTGACTTCCATCCACATTAAAGAGGAATACAGACCAATTCCAGACATGCCTTGAATATGCATTCTAACCCAGAGACAACAAGATCCGCCGTGTGTTGTATATCTGCCGGGATAATCCCATCTGCTCCAGCAGACTTAAAGGGCTCGAAGCTGGATATCGCCCAGAGAACTTTCTCCATAGAAATAATGTGCAATACGTTCTCTTGTGAGTAAATGCGTTGAGTGATCACCGACGAACTATCAGGAAAGTGTGTATCTAGCAGGACTTTGAGTGTCTCCTCGTTAGAGCACGTCCAGGACCCATCTGGTTTTTTAATATAGCTGGGCAGTTGACAGGATTTTCCAGAGTCCAGAAGCCTCACCTGATCCATCGATACGCTCGGAAAATAGCCGCCACGAGTTTCGTTTCGCCTTCCTTAGCTCCTTTTTGTGCACGCCGAGTTGTCTTTTATACGAATTCCAATCCGAATTCGTCTTGGAACTTTTTGCTACGTTAAATTTATGTCTACACAATGTTTATTAGACAGACAGCTGCTTGGGCCACCATGCAAGTTTTTGTTCCCTTTTTGGTCTCCTGATGGGACATGATCTTGTCGTGGCCTGAGTCAGCGCATTTGTTAAGGTACTCACCATGTTGTCTAGCTCATGCTTAGTGCGGGGCTGATCCGGCATGGGTGGCAGAACCTGCTGAAAGATTTCTTGGTATTTGGACCAATTGGTTCTGCGTCTATTCAAAAAGGCCCGATGTACTGTAGGAGGGTTGTCCAGACTGAATTGGATGTACCGGTGGTCGCTGACACCTTCCAATTTTGTACTCGATGTATAATATCATCAGAAACCAGAGAAATGTCTAGGACTTCCTGTCTATTCCTTGTGATAAATGTTGGTTCACAACCCACATTGCAAAGAAGCAGGCTTGTTCCGATGAAAAATCAAATACCAGCTCCTCATGAGTGTTCGTATCGGTGCTGCCCCACACAGTGTGATGGGCATTGGCATCGCAGCCCAATATGCAGCTATCTTTTTTTTTTGTCTTAGCCATTTCAATGGCTTCCCGTAGACGCTCAGACAAGAAAGAAAGAGTCATCCTCGGCATCCTGCTCAGAAGGCGTAGGAGTGCCTCGTTATTGTATTTCCCCAAACTAATTCCTTTCCATAGGGACGATTCTATCCATCTCCCTTCGCCCTTCCCTCTCGTCCTTCCTATATACCTTTAAAATTACTCTGGAGAAGCCGAAAGCTATCTCTCTATTCATTTGCATCGGAGGTGCCAAGGATTCCTCATTGATGACGATGATCGCACATCGAGATTTTCCATGGCGCTCCTCTAGCTTCACCACTCTCCAATCCTGTGTTGGGAGGTTGGGATTTGAGGAATTGATAGCAAACAGACTTCTACCTAATTCACAGATGGACATAACACGAAGTGACCAACGGCCAACATAATTGACACAGTCACTAGCGACAGCCTTAATAAAAACTTTTTCATCAACGGTCGAGCCGGTCACAGACATTTGTCACGATGCCTTGGGAGCTTGTAGCTCAGTGCGTTGACGCGTCAGTACGATGTTTCTACTTACAGGTTCGTGGATTCGAATCCCTCCGTGCCCATGGTTGCTTGTCTAACTCCTGTGGAGTGAGGCGGAAGAACTTCGAATTGACAGCTAAATTCACAGGATTGCGTATGCTAGCAACATGCATCACGTCAAATCGTTTAAATGTAAGCGAAACATTACCTAGACCCTTAAGGATTATTTGACGTGCGATGCTCCACAAGTGATTGAAGAAAATATCGTATACGACGCCTAGGAAAGAGTTCATATCGGGCTCCCGTGCACAAGTCTTATTATCGTATTGTAGACAAGGAGTCTCCCCTTTCCGAGAGTTTCTTGGGTATATTCCTATTTCAACGGGCGACGCATCATGGTTCGGCGTCTTCGCTAATAGTGGCTTTACCGTTGTAGCATACAGAGCGAATGAAGCGAGCGTTCTATCACTGTATAGTGTATACTGAGAGTTGCATCCCCTTAAGCCGCTTAGCAATCGGAGCCAACGCAAGGGGAGTGTGAAATCAACTCAATTTAAAACCAACTATTGGTCAAAGACGCGAACCACTATGCGTCGCCCGGTCAAATAGAGGAATGTCCCGTTTCTTGTTTGTCTACTTGTTTGCTTCGGGCCCAATACTCGTATATCTAAAGGTCTGGAAATTAAACGCAATCCAATTTTCCTACCTTCATTATTCGATGTCTCCCAAACGCCAGCAAAGTTTGTTTTCTTATTCTTCTGAATCTGATCGGCCACCGTCACTTCCAAATCTTCAAGGATATACTCATCGTCGTAACCTTCATCAGATTCCGGCTGACCGGTAGTTGGATCGCAATCTTTGACAACAAACTTCAGTGTAGCACCGAATGTCGCTTTAAAAAATAAAAATAAAAATTCACATTAATTTCATATCATTAAAATCACTGATTTAGAAAAAGAAAACCTACAAGCTGATTGTGAATAGTCCGACGGGAAATCCAACACAACAAAGGCCGAACCCAATTCATTGTACGGCAACTTCGGACACGGTATGTCGGCTCTAATTGCAAATCCTTCGGGAACGGTCAATTCGACACGGACATTTTCCAACAGTTGATCCGACAACGTATTCAAACAATCAAACTAGAAGAGAATGCATTTTTCAAACACTTCTCAAGGAATTTTCAATCACATCACGCATTTTACCTGTAACACCAAATGATTCGGGAAAATATGTTTAAAGCATTGAACCGTGTATTCTGTTTCACTTTCGGTCAACTGAACTGGCAGGCAAGACTTATGAATCGGACCGAGCTGTTGAAGACCGGGAATCTTAGACAAACGTTCAGCACTCTCTTCTTCTCGGGTGATTCGTGGCGCACGTTGGGTAGCTTTGAATGAAAATTTGAAAATCAAAATCTACACAATTTTCACGCATCAAACAACTTACTGTTTATAACCATAGGATCAGCATGGGTGTCGGGTTGAACTTGAATTGCCTTGGGTACGGTCGATACATCGAATCGCTCCTGCAAAGGTCCATTCAAATGTTGTACCAAACCCTTCTCCAACAACGATAACGAACAGTTGGTCTTTTCCACGATATAGTTCTTGTATAGATCCATTTTCTCCGTCATAAGGATGTTGTAATAGTAGGTGGCACGATCGCGAACTTCATCGTCCGGATCCATTTGACAACGTCCGAGCAACACTAAAATATTGTTCAACAGAGACGGACAGGAGGCTCCGAATTGAGCGAGTGCTGCAACAGCGGCAGCCCGGACAACCGGGTTCTCCAAGATAACACGATTGTAGATGAACCGAATATATCTGAAACGAACAAATCTGGTGAGCTTTTACTGTATAATTATATAAGTTCACAGAGTGGACAACTTACTTCGACGGTGTCGACGAGAACGGTCCTTCTTTGCCCAGCAAATGGAGAATTCTCACTGCCAACGATGTATGTTCACAATCCTCGATAAACTCGCACAAGTGCGACAATCCAGACTCCTTCGCCTCGACATTCTCCTCAATGATTGTAATGATCGTATCAATTATGGACGTTTTATACTCCAAGCCTCCTTCTTCGCGTAGCATACCGCTCAAGAAATTCATGAGCACGGCATGTTTACGCGGATATTTGGTGCAAAGTGATGAGATGGCTTGCACAACGACCACCTTGAACTCGTCGGGAATCTCCGCCACGAAGGATGAAATTTGCTTCATCAAACGTTCCACCGAACTTTCGGCCCCCGTCTTCAATAGGGTGGTAATGGCCAAAGTGGCAACTGAACGATTCGAATCAGTTATAAGACCTTCCAAGTCTAAATTGCAAGTTGTGACTGCGGTGGCGTGAGTCATCGCGGCCCTGTTCAAGGTACGAACAGCGGCGAAACGTAACGTGGCTTTCGGCGAACTGCAGAACAGTTGAAGAATACTGAACGCCGGGGCGAGAATACGAACATTGGTTTGTCGCAAATTGACGATAGCATGTGCTGCTTCGTAAGTGACCATTTCGCTCTTGTGACGAAGGCATGACTCAATGAATTCGAATGTTGGCGAATCGGTGATATCGCCGCCTTTGGTCATTTCCTCCTCCTCAATCAGTTTGCATGCAATGCGAATCTAATAACAAGAAACCATAAAAATTAAATCTTCTAAGCAATTGTAGCGCTACTCACCAGCATACACACGCCGTAGGCACTCTTGAACCCGTGCCGTGTCAATTTGTTCACCAACTTCGAAACAGCAAGCCTATCACTCTTGCGAATATGATACAAGAGTCCAAGAGCATGATATTGAACCATGATATTATCATTGTTCAATGACTCCTGCGCTTCATTGGCCCACCGCTTAACAACATCACCTGCGGAACTGGCCAAATGCAAGGAGCTTACCAGAGCGGCACAAGAGACAGCTGCATTTCGATCAACAATGCACTGTTTCATATATCGCTCGACAGCTTGTAACATTGTTGGATCAGTGATACTGCACAGCGCCCGGATGGCGGCAGCCCGATACAAATCCTCCTTTCCGGTCATATCCTTGGTCAACGAGCTCGTAACAATAATTACATCCTCGGCTACGGTACTCAGCTCCTTAATGCCCAAATAGACCATGCGACGCAGAACTACGTCTTTGGACTGGAACAATTTGGTCATGGCAAAGAAACAGTCGGTTGCTTCGCGAGCGGTCAGTTGTTCGCCCTGAGAGTAGATTTTATGACAATTAGGAATCACAAAGCAACAACAATGTGTGTTTTCAGTAGAGCGTACCTGATTGATGAGATACAGGATCTTGGTTAGAATTGTCGTACATTTACGGGCATTAACTGGCGTCTCGTTGAACGTACGGGTCTCCTGAAGCACCGAGGTCTTCTCCAAATTTTGATAGGCGTTGTTGGAGCCTGGAAAACGATAAGAATATTTAAAATTAAGGTAAACGCCCCTTTTTCCTCTTAACTTTCTATTGTTACTGCATAAAATGTAACGGAGTTACATGAGCGCTTATTGAGATGCAAAAAGAAAGGAGTCTCATAGGCCTCTCAGAGTAGGAAAAAAACAATTGTACAACAATCACTGTGGTATAGAACTTTGCCAGTGGTTTAGAAATTTGCTTGACCGTGAACCGTGAACCCCTCAAAACTGCGCACAGACAGAATGGACGAGTGCAATTGCCCTCATTCGGAACTTCATTCGGAAAAATGTGAAATAGTCGGCAATAATTTGATGTGTCCGCAACAATTTTCAAAGCCATTTGAAAATTTTTGCGGTTGCAAAGTTTGCGGTTTAGATATTAGCTTCCAACTAAACAACAACTAAACGCCGTTCAGAGCAGAACACCTAAAGGTGACATTATAATGGTTATGGGTGATTTGAATGCAAAGGTTGGCGCTGATAACTATGGGCTCAGACATGTGATGGGGAGACATGATCTTGGTGATCGTAATGACAACGGTGAAAGATTTGTAGAGTTCTGCAACTTTCACAATCTCTTCATCGGTGGTACTATGTTTGAGCATATATTATTAGTAAGTTACCTCTGTTGATCGGCGCAGAGCACAAAGTCAGATCGACCATTTTGCCATTAGTAAAAGATTCAGAAGTTGCCTCCTGGAAGTGCGAAACAAGAAGGGTGCCGATATTGGGATGGGAAGAGACCATTATCTTATGATCGCTAATGTTCGATGGCGTATTGCAGCCGTGCGCCGTCCTACCGACGAAAGACCCAAGCGCCGCAAATTCAACAGCGCTCGACTAAATAATCCAGCTGTCTTACAACAATATAACGACCATCTTGCGCAGAAAGCAGCTGAGATAGCTAGCAGTGACGTGCACTCGTAGTAAGCAATTCCAAACTGCTTGACTTACCGAAATAAGCAATTCAATAATAAACTTTGCTTACACCAATACACATATCATCATTTCAGTCAATGTTTTTCTTTAAGCTGAAGAATACATATTATCATTCAATTATTCCTTTACACATTCAAATTCTGATCCGCGCCTTCTTTTGGTTAAAAAACATTCGTTCAATTACTTTAGATAATATTCAAACCTCCTACATTTTGCACACCATAGACACCAAACTTAGAATAGGAAAATGTGCCTAGATCTTTAGATGCATGTACCATGTGTGCATCCAAATACTAGAGACATGTTGATTCCAGAAAATGGGAATCTTGGATTTCGGTAGTACATTGGGCAACGATTTTTTTTTGTTTTGTTCGCAAATTTATATGAGACAAGTCAAGCACTGGCGCGACTGCTTTTGTGTGTGGGATAAAGCCCAATGATGCTTGTTAATGAAATGTTGCCAATGCAGGGAATGTTTATGGGAATTTGATTTTTCCAGTAGAGCTTTTGTTTTTGTTATGTAATGGATTTTCCGTTGCAATTTAAAAGAGGAAATCAGTGCAATCGGGTGATTTTGATTAAATTGTGATTTGAAGTTTTTTTGACCGTTTGTAGTGATTTAATTGATTTGATTTGTGATAAAAGTGGTAAGTTTTCTTTTCGCATTATGTCGGAGTATTGCTGCGCGACGGATTTCGTACTAAAAGCGGGATTTTCAACTCTTTCCTTTGCCAAGAAAAGAGAAATTATAGAATCGGATAGACCGAAGCCAGATCTTAGTTTAGAGTTTAAATTAAAAAATATTACGCGAAAATTCCATATCGAAACGTATGAAAAGTACATTTGGTTAACGGGAAGCTGTAAATTAAATAAGTTATTTTGCTGGCCGTGTCTTTTGTTCACGAATGAAAAATCTGTTTGGAATAAAGCTGGATTTAGTGATTTGAATAATTTTACGGGCTCAGCAGCAAAGCATTCAAGTTCCGAAAAACATCTTCAGTCGTTAATTAAATTAGATAATTTTGGTTCTCAGCGTATAGAGTTTATGCTTAGTAACCAGGTGGCAATATCTGTTAGTTTGCATAATGAAAAAGTTGAGCGTAATCGTAATATTTTGAAACGTTTAATCGATACTGTAATTTTTTTGGCAAAACAGGAGCTTCCTTTTCGCGGAAATAATGAAGACTCTTCTTCAAATAATCGTGGTAATTTTATCGAAACCGTAAATTTCTTGAGTTTGTACGATCCGATAATTGAGTCCCACATAGATTCTATAAAAGCAAATGCAGCGTTTTCGGGTTTGTCTAATAGAATCCAAAAACGATCTTGTTTCCGCTATAGCTAATGTGGTTCGAAATAAAATCAATTTGGAAATAAAGGAGGCTCCATTTGTAGCTGTAATGGTCGACGAAACGCCAGATGTTAGCGGTCGGGAACAATTAACGATGATTTTTAGATATACAATATCAAATGAGATTGAAGAAAGATTTATCGGATTTTTGGATGTAAGCGCTAATCGTACAGCTACAGCAATAAGCTCTCACATTTTAAAACAATTGCAAAATTTTAATATCGATAAGAAATTAATTGCACAATGTTACGATGGCGCAGCAGTAATGAGTTCTCAAATTCGTGGAGTTCAGACTTTAATTCGGGAAAAACATAAATCGGCAATTTTCGTTCCATGTTACGCTCATTCACTAAATCTAGTATTGTCTAAAGCAGTTGAGTTTATTCCGGAAATTAAATTATTTTTCGCGCACATCAATAAAATCGCATCATTTTTTAATACATCCACTAAAAGGTCGGACCTTTTTGCAAATATAAAATAGTAAATCGTCGTTTACCATCGGTTTCCAAAACGCGTTGGCATTATCATTCGCGTATTATTAACGTTATATTTGAACATAAGCATGGAATTTGTACAGTTTTTGAGACAATTTCGAATGGTTCTCAACACTGGGATGGCGATTCCTTGACTTTTTCCGATTTATATTTTACTTACAAAAATTCGCAGAGTCAGATTTTCAATTATATCTGTTAATTTTTTCTGAAATTTTTTCGAAAACTGATATATTATTTAATATTATTCAGAGCAAAGTGGTAAACATTTCATATGCAAGCCAAAAAATTATTGAATTTGAAAATTGGCTTGAAAATGACTTTTCTAAAAAGTTTGATAATTTCTATTCGACAGTTACAGCAGAATATCAGCCACCACGTAAGAAATGTAGAAATGCGATAGATCCTTTACAAAATTTACGGCGGATATTTCGGGAGATTATAGATGTTATTCTCGGGCAAATTCGAGATCGATTCCATTCGTTTAAAGATCTTTCATTTTTAGAGTTGCTTGAACCGAATTATTTTTCTAAATTCAAGTCAAATTTTCCCGATAAAAATTTTGACTCACTTCTTGAATATCACGGTCAATTTTTCGACAGAATAAAGTTGAAAAATGAGCTAAAAGTTATTTATTCTTCAGATGAGTTTAAAAACGCGAATCCTAGTAAAATTTTCGATTATTTTCAAAAACGGCCTTATGTCGCAAACGGTTTTAAGCAAGTTCATATTTTAGCAAAATTATTAACGTCAATTCCAGTCACAGTGGCAACTGCGGAAAGGTCATTTTCAACACTAAAGCGCGTTCACACATTTTTGAGAAATCGCCAATCCCAAGAACGACTTTCGGATCTTGCTTTAATTGCGGTTGAAAAGGATCTTCTTATACAAATGCGAAGAGAAAACGATTTTTTTGATAATGTGATTAAAGAGTTTTTACTTAAAGAACGGCGCATAGATTTGGAATACAAATAAATGGCAATGGCGAAAGAATATTTATTTATTTCAAATACCCCTGAATTTTTCTTAGTCTTAATTAACATAATATTTATTTATCATTTTTTTTATTAGTAATATTTTATTTTTTTATTTTTTTTTTTTTTTGTATTCCGAATATATGTGCCAATATTTTATTTATATCTTTCCTGATTTCTTCTTTAAGGCTTAAAGCCGCTTGGTATAAATGTTTTTGTGACTGTCCATATTCTATTATACAGTCCATTTTTGTTTATGCTAAATTGGCTTTAGGGCGCCCAACTGCTTGACTACGAAAAATTTCCACTGCACGTCACTGATAGCTAGTCACCCAGATAGTGATATAAATGAAAACTGGGATGCCATAAAAATGCGTACATTGATAGCGCAGATACCATCCTTGGCACAAACTCGGATTGCCGGAATAAGCCCTTGATGTCCGACGCTTCATGGCAGCGGATTGTTGAAAGAAAAGAACTGAAGGTTCGTTTGGCTGCAGCATCAGACGACAATCGAAGCAGCATCGAACTCCTTTACCATCAGAAAGCTCGAGAAGTTCAGCGTAGTGTGCGACGCGATAAACCATCCGATGTGATCCATACCGATCACCGCACCTTCATCAATCATAACAAAACAAACTGGGATGGCTTCAAAGAATACACGAACTCGGCTTTTTTAGCCTTACCAACACCTTCGAGTGTTCGAGTAGCTGAGGCCAACATAGGGCGTATTATTGTGAAGGCAGCAGCTAGATTCATCCCGGCTGGTCGTATTCCAACCATACGACCTAATTTTCCCACCTCAGCAGCAAGATTGGCGAATGAACGCGACAGAATTCGCAGCACAAACCCTGACGATCCCAGGATCAAAGATCTGAACCTACAAATTCAACACCATGTTGCGGAACATAGAAGACAAAAGTGGAATGAACATCTTAACAATTGCAACCTAACAACCGGAGTTGGCAAACTATGGTCTACGGTAAGAGCCCTCACCAACCCAACAAGTCAGAGAGGACTGGTGCTATTGAATTCGGTGGCAATACAACTAATAATTCTGCACAGTGCGCTAGCCTATTTAATAGACAATTCATTGAACATCCGCCACCCGACAGGCTAAAGCGTAAAATTTGCAGAACCATTCGAAACCATACACTATATACACTTCAAATCTCATCGAACGAAGTTGCTTCAGCCATAAAAACGCCAAGAACTCAAAAGCCCTAGGACCAGATGGCATATCGATGGTCATGCTGAAGCACCTCGACATGCCTGCAATTGACTACATTACGGAGGCCTTCAACCTCTCCGTGTCATCGTCTGTTGTTCCCGAAATATGGAAGAAAGTTAGAGTGATTCCGATACTAAAACCCGGGAAAAAGCATATGCAAGGCGACTCCTACCGTCCCATCACACTTTTGTCTCCAATTGCAAAAACTCTTGAAGCTGTCTTACTTCCCACATTTGCGACCCATATTCAGCTGGCTGACCACCAACATGGTTTCCGAAAAATGCGCAGCACAACTACGGCCTTGGATGTCATAACTTCTAGCATCCACAACGGTCTCAACGAGGCCCGTCCATGTCACAGAACCATTATGGTAGCACTTGACCTATCGATGGCTTTCGATACGGTCAACCACTCCCTACTTCTGTCTGACATTAACAACACGTCGCTTTCGATACCAACAGTGAAATGGATCGCAAATTACCTTGCTGGTCGGCAATCTTACACCGAATTCAGAGGTAGCAAATCAAAGTTCAGAAGGGTTAAACAAGGCGTCCCCCAAGGAGGAGTCCTGTCACCAACCTTGTTTAATCTCTACCTCGCTGGAATTCCGTCACCTCCAACAGGAATCCAGATTGTGAGTTATGCCGACGACTGCACTATACTAGCAACAGGAAACGACATCACCCAAATGTGTGCTAGGATAACTGACTACCTAAACGAGCTTAACACCTTCTTCGTCAGCAAGAACTTGAAGCTATCAGCTCAAAAATCCACCCCAACACTATTCACATCCTGGACCAAAGAAGTAAAGATGCAGCTGAACATCTCAGTAGACGGTCTCATAATACCACGCCCACGCATCTACTGTAACTAACAAGATGAGAAGCAGGAACAAGGTCCTCAATGCTCTCGCTGGAAGTTCCTGGGGTAAAGACAAAGAGACCCTACTAACCACCTACAAAGCGATCGACAGATCTGTACAAATTATGCGGCACCAGTGTCGACACTAAATCTAAGTGGCACAAACTGGAAACACATTCAGACCTGTCAAAATGCAGCTCTACGCACCATCAGGCTGTCTGTTGATGTCTCATCAAAACCACCTCCACCAAGAGACCAAAACTATGCCCATTAGAAAACACAACTTACTACTATCAAAGCAGTATCTAGTTGGCTGCTACCGAAATAATCACCCGAACTTTGACCGTATGGACGGAACCCCACCGCCACGATACACCAGGCGAAATCTGAGAGAACTCGAAAGGGAGGTCCGACGATTTAAGAGGGTCCCCTTCGATAGCGCTAGCTATAAATCTGCCATCGCTATGCTGCACAGGGAGGAAGTACATACGTCGATTGTGGACCTGAATAACAACATTAGTACTTGACGCTCAACCACCAGACATCTCACCGGATGAACGAAACCTGCCCAGAGCGACTAAGACCACGCTCGCACAGCTCCGTTCAGGCTGATGTCCCGAATCGACCACAGCACAGCATCCAAAACACTTGTCCGGTATGCAACAGTTCTCACCACGACGTTGAGCACATCTTCGACTGCCCTGCAGCACCAACGCACTTAACACCTACAGCACTCTGGAAGAACCCCATCGAAATAACTGCGTTTCTGCAACTTTCTACGAAGGGAAATGAGTCGGACGCGCTGATTTTATGACACACACACACACTGAAACTAAATTTCTGCATTGCTACAACAACAACGCGATAAAAGTGTTTATACGAATTCTCTTTTAGCCTCAGCAGAAGAAGCCGCAAGAAGTAACAACTTAAATGCCGTATACAGTGTCATCAAGGAGTTTACAGGTGGTCGTAACTCCTGCCAACATCCGGTGAACGATAATGATGGAAAGCTACTTATCTTGGAAGATCAAATGAGACGGTGCAAAAAACACTTCGCCGCGGTTTTCAACCGTATCACCTCTGATGAAGTTCCCTCTCATATAGATAATTTAGCTAACCATCAAAATGTGGGTATACGGTTCAGTGCCCCGACTAAAGAGGAATTAGTCGCTGCAATTATTGCACTAAAACGAGGGAAGGCCGCCGGACTCGACGGTATCCTTGCCGAACTTTATCAAGCAGCGCCAAGCGTAACTGCCGAGTTGCTGCACCCACTTGTTGATAAAGCGTGGAATACAGAGCCCTTTCCCACTGAGTGGAAGGAAGGTTTGATCATCAAACTTCCGAAGAAGGGTAGCCTCACAGACTGTAATAATTGTGGGCTTCATGCCGTTGCCAAGATAACAGCTAAAAGCATCCTGGAAAGACTAAAAGCCCACTTAGAAAGCACAATTGATGAAGAGCAGGTTGGCTTTCGATCCGGATTCTCCTGTGTCGATCACATTAACACCTTGCGAATCATCATCGAGCAATGCGCTAAATACTTTTCTTTGCTTTGCTTTGGTGTGTTGAGGCATCAGTCTCATGTTTGGCTACCGGCGTTTCGGGTTCGAATCCCGTCCACGACGACGTTTCTGGTCATGGATGTGTAGGAGGTGCATGCTGGCAACTGCATTCTCCGAAACCAGTTTATGCCGTCGAAGCGTCAACTGGGCCACGTGGAACAGTTGACGCCCTATGCCCCACAAGGGGTTAGGGCAATTGAGTAGTAGTTAAACAGAGATCCTGTCTGATATTCGTACGACCTAAAGCGCTCCCACGGCAGACGATTCTACGCACCGGAGCGAACCGTTCATCAGCAACGGCCGAGGGCTGCCCAATCCCTTCAATGCCAGTAGGCGTTGGTACAACAATAACAACCTAAAGCGGAAATCCACTCTTGGAAATCACAGAGCGGATTTTCGCTGTAGGCAGTGCTAACCCACGGAAAATCACTCTGGCGAATCTCACGATTTCCGCTTAAAAGCTGGTACTAACCTTTTCATGCGAAAATGTTGAATTTGTCTCTCCCACGATAAAGCGACAGTGTAAACTTGTACACAGCACATATTTGCGGGGCTCTACACGACACGTGAAACTCCCTTCTTACTCTAAAGACCAGTTTTCAAGGGAAAGAAAGTGCTAAGTTATTATTTTCGCATGAAAATTGCTCATAGTAATGTGGAGACTTTTTTCTTCAAATGAAATATGTTAGTACTAAGATAGCGAAGCGATTTTTCGTGCGAACGAAACTTTCGACAGTTTTTGTATCGTTCCTGCGGCAGCCGGTTCTTCGTACCGGAACGACCCGTCTTTCAACGGCCAAGAGCTGCCAAACCCTCTCGATGCAAGAACAACTGCAGTATTCGAAGCATCGCTACCACAACAACAGTTTTTGTATAAGATTTCGCAAGGAAAACTGATCTTAGTACCTAGCTTAAGACTGTACCGAAATTTAGAGCCATTTTTCGTCTTTCTAAAAAAATATTTTGGAGCAATAGTGCCTAAATCTTAGGGTAATTGTTCGCTTGGGTGTGCACAACCTGCTAGCCAAGTAATGTGGTAGCGGCAATAGGTTACTTCACGCACTAGAATTTATCCCTTCAAAAGATCAATTTTCAACGTGAAATAGTAGCGAGTTCATGTAAAATTGATTGGATTCGTTAATTTCGACCCGAAATCTGTTAAAAATCATCTTGAAGCTCCAGTGCCCCACATCTTGCCGTTGGGCCGACTTTCCAACGTATTTGAAGAGGGTTTCTTCTGCACTTCTGGTGCCCTCCGGTTTTCACGGTGATTTTACGACGCTCGTCCTCCGGCATCCATTACATTACTCTCTTTCTACAGACAAAAATTACTACTTTTCCTCAACTCCTAGTGGGGCATAGCGCGTCAACTATTCCTGCGTGCCATCGTAATCTGTTCTGGGCAATCGGACACAACTCTCCCCACGTCTTACCCAGAGACTTTACATTCTTTTGCCACAGAATGACGACATGAAATTTCAGAACACCCGCTTAGTCGGCGCTGATTGGAAATTGAGTTCCATTTAATTTTACGGTATGTATTTTTGTCTTTGGAAATTCCGATAGAATGAATTGACTAAACCTCGAGGCGGATTGGAAACTGGGAAGTGGTCATCATGGGACGATAAATGGCCCGCAATTGAGGAGTGTTGACCAATCTACAACCTCGTTCTACTGGTCATATTCTATAAACAAACATCCAGGCATTTCATATTTTCAAGACTCTTCGTACCGGTCGCCCCTGGTCCAGTGATGAAGGCTCTTTTCATCCAATCAGACACCCCACAAATCACCACTTCCGAACGGATTCCAAACAAATTTTCACCAAACTATTAGTACACTACATGGACAAAAAACCATACCTTCATCCTCATCGTCTTTATCCCGTCGAAAAGAGCCCATTTTCGTTCACTGGTGTGCACAAAAACTCTGTAAAATCCGGAAAATGTCCCTGCTTCCAACAGCACTATGGCCAACAACACCGACACGTCATATGAAAGATGTCACCCTGTTGTGTGTGACCTGTCAAAGGTAATTTGACAGCACGCAGTGGGTTACATAAAAGTAAAAAACAGTTTCGAACTCGAAAATAACTGAAAATTTCATGAATTTCAAACTTATAGTAGTAATAAGAGACTATCTCAGGAAAAGACGAATCTTCAGAAGTTTTGGTCGATTATATTCAACGATAGTCGCCTTCGTACACCCTTTTCTTTTGTAATCTCAAAAGTAAACAATTCGATGTCAGCATCTTGTTCTTGATAACCTTTCGAAAAAGAAATCACAGAAAATCTCCGCCCCCTTTCAATTTCCAACCAATCACAGCTAGCTCAGCTGTTTTTAAGATACAGACTGACAGATCGATTGTAGGCTGGATTTTGTTTGCACTCACGGGGAAAAATGCACTTTTCTTAAAGCCTTTTACCTCCCTGCGAACCCACTTCATCCGTTTGCTTCTAATCTATCTGAAGAGGACTTTAATACAGTATAATAAACACCCAATGACTGTTTATAATTTGTACGTATTCGACAAATATGGCATTCTGTTATTCTACAGTGAGTGGAATCGATTGAAAAAGTCGGGCATGACACCGGATGAGGTGGAACAATTTCCTTTTTATTTATCAATGATTCCTTGTGAAACATTAAATCTGTCTTTTTCAGGAAGCCAAGCTGATGTATGGCATGTTGCACTCTATTAAAGTATTCGTAGGGAAAATGTCGCCGATAGACTTGAGAGATGGTTTCTTGTTTTACAAGACGAGTAAATATGCACTGCACTATTTGGAAACACCGTCAGGACTCAGGTAAGAAAGCTTCATCCTTCTCAACTGTTAAGGTTTCTTCGAGTTTTTAGTGACGATGGTCTAGCGGCTGATCTCGAATAAAAAATTAACAATTCCTCAGAATGCTTAATACTTTTGTTAACAATGAGGTGAATGGGAGAGTGTTTTCCCGGAGCCACATCCATCCGGAGGTTGATGAAGACGAAGAAACAAATTGCACAGGGCATTTGAGATTCTGAGTCCTATCTAATTCAAGTATCTTTCCATTCCAGATTTGTCATAACGACAGACACTGCTTCAATTAACGTAAAAGAGCTTCTGCAACAATTCTACGCTAAAGTGTGGGTAGAATACGTAGTTCGTGATCCGCTTTGGACTCCCGGAACGCCCGTCACTTCCGACTTGTGCAAGCAGAAAATCGATGAATTTATAAAGCAATCACCAATTTATGGAATAAAAAATATTTGAACAAAATATAAAGATGTATTTATGCACTTCGGAGGGCCGGTAGCTGCAGTGGGTAGAGGTTGAGAAAGTCTGCTGTCTCATCATACTGGTTCCGGCGGAGTTAGTGAGATAAGATGGTGGAACAGCGGAGAATTTATCTCTCCAGCGCGTAGCACTGTAATGTACTCCGGCAGAGCTACCGGTAGTGGTCGTGTGTCAGGTGTGGGGTTCCTCTTAATCAGAACCGCACGAAACTGTCTCTTATCCAGGGATCGGGTCTTCGACAGAAACGTGACTGCCGGATTCCGGACCAAAATGAGGAACACCACAATAATACAATAGGCGTGTGTTTTTGGGAATTTATCGGGTGTAGGGTATAATAACACACGCGTTACACCAACACCATCAACCTGGATAGCTTATGCTCCAACTGAACAAGACAGTGTCTTGACGAAAAACTCCTTCTATGAACAACTAAACACTGTCCAGAACGAAACACCTAAAGGCGACATTATAATGGTTATGGGAGATTTGAATCCAAAAGGTTGCACTGATAATTATGGGCTCAGGCATATGATTGGGAGACACGATCATGGAGATAGTAAGGAAAACGCTCTGCAACTTTCACAGTTTCTTCATCGGTGGTACTATGTTTGAGCATAAGGGCCACCACAAGATCAGTTGGTCTTTACTTAATCGGCGCAGAACACAAAGTCAGATCGACCACTTTGCCATTGGTAAAAGATTCAAGGTTTGCCTCCTGGACGTGCGAAATAAGAGGGGCGCTAATATTGGGATGGGAAGAGACCATTATCTTATGATCGCTAATGTTCGATTGCGTATTGCAGCCTGCGCCGTCCTACCGACGAAAGACCCAAGCGCCGCAAATTCAACAATGCTCGACTAAAAATTCCAGCTGTCTTACAACAATATAACGACCATCTTGCGCAGAAAGCAGCTGAGATAACTAGTCACCCAGATAGTGACATAAATGAAAACTAGGATGCCATAAAAATGCGTACATTGACAGCGCAGATACCATCCTTGGCATAAACCCGGATTGCCGGAATTAGCTGGATGTCCGACGCGTCATGGACACGCGGATTGTTGAAGGAAAAGAGTTGAAGGTTCGTTTGGCTGCAGTATCAGACGACAATCGAAGCAGCATCGAATTTCTTCACCCCCAAAAAGCTCGAGAAGAGATTATGCGAACTTTCTTCTAGCCTCAGTAGAAAAAGCCGCAAGAAGTAACAACAACGGTGTCATCAAGGAGTTTACAGGTGGCCGTAACTCCTGGTGAAGGATAATGATGGAAAGCTACTTATCTTGGAAGAATATCAAATGAGGCGGTGGAAAGAACACTTCGCCTCGGTCTTGAACCGTGTAACCTCTGGTGAAGTTCCCGCTCATATACATAATTTAGCTAACCATCAAAATGTGCGTATACGGCCCACTGCCTGCCCCGACTAAAGACGAAATAGTCGCTGCAATTATTGAACTAAAACGAGGAAAGGCCGCCGGACTCGACGGTATCCTTGCCGAACTTTATCAAGCAGCGCCAAACGTAACCGTCGATTTGCTGCACCCACTTGTTGATAAAGCGTGGAATACAGAGACCTTTCCCACTGAGTGGGAGGAAGGTTTGATCATCAAACTTCCGAAGAAGAGTAGCTTCACAGACTGTAATAACTAGAGAGGCATTTGTGTGCTTCCTGCCGTTGCCAAGATAATAGCTAAAATCGTCCTGGAAAGACTAAAGGTCCACTTAGAAAGCACAATTGATGAAGAGCAGGCTGGTTTTCGATCGGGATTCTTATTAACACCTTGCGAATCATCATCGATTGCATTGTTGCCGAGAATTGTGGTACAGAGAAGGACATCGCTCGTCGTATCAACCAGGCTAAATGCGCATACGACATGCTGTCCAAAATTTGGCATAGCAGTTATGTCAGCATCAAGACCAAGCTGGGCATGTTTAGCACCCTGGTATGCAAGTACATGAAAAGTTTTCATAAGAGTTATCAGAAAGCTGCAAGTTCTCGAAAACTCATGTCTTCGTCGAATTCTAAGAATTTTCTAGCCCGAAGCATTATCAAATGAAGTCGGCGTACGAATGCCAGTAAACGGATTGATACGCAGGCGAAAATGGTAGTGGATAGGTCATACATTGCGGAAGCATGATAACTGCTTTCCTTTTCATGCCATGAGATGGAACCCCATTTCCAACCAAGAGGGGGTCCTAAAATCACATGTCATCGATCTGTGACAAATGAGTGTGAGGCGATGGGTAAGTCGTTTGAAGAGTTGCCCCCCATTGCCCAGAACAGAGTACGATGGTGCGCAGGACTGATTGACGCGCTATGCCCCACTAGGGGTTAAGGCAAAGTAGTAAGTATGCTAGCAATATACATCGTCCGAAACCATGCTAACGAAACGTCGCGAGGCTTTCCATGAGCGGTCTTTGCAGGCTGCGGTTGGCAGTTTTTCTATGTATTTTGTTAATGTACAACAACAAAATACATAGAAAAACCGCTAACCACGGTCTACAAAAACCGCTCATGAAAAGAGGCACTTAGGAGTAGTTTACGCGCTCTACTGGGAGTTAGGGAAACAGTATTTTTTCATATATTTAGCAGCATTTCCAGGAAGTCTAGTTCCATGGCAACAGTTGGAGGTACAGCGACCAATTCCATCCGCGAAAGAAATGTACAAGCGACCCTAATTTTTCACTCATCATTCTTCAAATTTCTTTATTCTTAAATTGCTGACAATAATCATCATGCGACATTAAACTATTCTTAAGATTATCACACTCTTCAATTTTCGGCAAAAGTATGGCAACATAGCCGTAACCTTCTCTGGACAGTATGGACGGATCGTGGAGTACGTGTTTGTTAAACTCCAACAATTTCCCCTTGACACAACAAGGAATATTGTACGTGGTTCCATCGCTACACGTCACTACAGCAATAGTTGTGTCCTTTTGTAGAATTGAGCTTCGTTTCTTCTCCTCGCCATCGGTGGAACTCTCGATTTTCTTCAGTATCGGTGACGTGATTTCGGTGATGCCTTTTGCGAAAGCTGGATGTTCTGCGGCCAGTCCCACGAGGCATACACGATTGGAATGGAATAGAACCTGATACGGTTCTTTGACAGTTTTCTGTCGTATGAAGTAGTATCGGGTGAAGAAGCGATCGACAATAGGACGATGATTATCGGGGGATTCGATGGTGATCGGCGGTATGGAATCGGTGTAGAACGCGTCGTCCTCCGGTCGGAAATAGTAATCGGATAGGGAAGCCATAATAATAATTCACCTTGTCGGGATATAAAAATTCCTTCACTTTCGATTGTAGAAACTAAACACTCGTGCGACTGGTACCCAGCGAAAGTTTATTTACACTTCTTCTTCTTTGTCCTGACTCAATCAGCTGTTGGCTAATGAATGAAAAAAGAAGAAGATCTGTTTGGATAGTGACAAAGATGTAAAAAAGAACAGGATTGGAACATAAGAAAAATTTTAATAATAAAGGCGGTCAAGCTAATGAATCTTTTTTGGACGCGGTTTCGCGTAATTTACACGACAAATTGCATTTAAATGGGAAGACAACACAAACGGGAGGTAAAAATGGCGAATGATAAAAAAATGAGGCGATAAGAATGGAATGGCTGGCGGACGGCGCAGATTCCCTAGTGTTCGCATCCGGATCCAGGCGTAATGGGACCCTCGGCCTCTGGTTTCATACCACCGATAGATCCTTACTCATCAGGCGCTGCCATAGTTCTGCCGGTGGAAGCAGCACAACCAGACCAGAATATGGTTCATCACAATGCTCAAAACCCAGGCAGGTAAGTAAATATTTTCCAGCATTATCGTAAGATTTTTCATTGGTTTATCAAAGTGATGGTCTGTCCGCCCCGCTTTTCTTTTTTGCAAGTCAAAGAATATTTGTCGAAATGAGGACTTCGTCATTGGACTAGCCCAGAAAGAGTTCTGATCTGAATCTCGTCGAGTACTTCTGGCATATCATTAAGTGAGAGGGAACGAAGACAACCATAACTTCATCAGAAATGGAATCAATGAATGTTATGTACCTTGGGGGAATAATAGAGACGCCAGACTTGTGGGCAATAATTTAACAGCAATCATTTAATGTTTTAAACAATGCTAAGTTGTCCTAACCGCCTGTGGGGCGTAGCGCGTCAACTGGTCCATGTGGCCTAGTGGATGCTTCGTTGGCATAAACTAGTGTCGGAGAATGCAGTTACCAGCATGCACCTCCTTCTCCCTCATCTAGCCGCCTACCTACGACAAGTCGGGAAATGCTGTGGCTTATTATTACGCGCCGCACCGCAGGGGGGAGACAACACAAACATCCATGGCCACAAACATTGTCGTGAACGGGATTCGAACCCAAACGCTGGTAGTCAGATATGAGACTGATGCCTTTACGGCGCATTGAGCTACCGGTCGCCACAGTAGGCGTGATAACTCGCGGGATAAAGTGTCGATCTATCAAGCAAGAGGTGGCTGGTTAAAACGCTGCTCCGAACATGGCTGCTAACGATACAACTTCCAGTAGTCTCCAAAATAAATTGTGTTTTATAATAATTTTAATTATTTTATTGAGTACAATAATACAAAGTTACTGTGTGTGAGTAAAAATGCATTGATAATAACTGTATTTAAAATGATATGGTATACTTGGTGTTGCCAATACCATTCACCAACATAAACCCGTACGCCCAACCAAAAACTAAGCATAATTCTAATATAATGTATTTCCTGAGTTTTCGTATATTATAAATATTTTTATGCCGGCCCCACATTATGTGCGACTCACCGAATCATAACCCAAGTGGCTAGCATCTTGTGCACACTCATGCACCTTGCGTCTTTCCCGTCCAACGATTCATCGAGTGAATAAATTGCTCGGTGTTTTGCGATTATTCGCAATATGATGAATCGCTGGGTGGGAGAGATGCAAGGTGGTTAGGTGTGCACAAAATGCTAACTCGTGACTCCCGGCAAGTCACGAATAATGTGGTACCGGCATTATATTCATCACAACTTAATTTCGATGCACAGCAAACCAACCATGCAAACATTTAGGTGCAGGTCCTGGCGTTTCAAATTCACATCGTCCAAGCTCCGTCCACGTTTTAGCGCACAGTACAAGAAGTCCAACTTTATTTTCATTCTGTCCACTCCACACCATGGCTGATAGAACGACACCGTCGTCTTCGGTCTGGAAGTGAAAGAAATATAGCACATAATTTTTGAACCAGTTAAAACGATTGGTGAAACGGAACCTTGGCATCTGGTGCTGGTATGAAAATTGGCTCGCTTGGATAACAGTTAGTATCACACCACAATTTTCTGGTTTTCGTTTCTATATCCACTTTAATGATCTGGAACAAGGAAGGAAGGAAAACATTCTCGATTATCTTGAGTTTTTTTTTTCTAATTACAAATTGACTTCTAGCTTACCGTTCCAGGATTATCCAAGTCCACGTCGGAGCTGATTGCATAAAAGTAGCGATAAGGCTCGCCTGAAAAACAAAAACAGCAAATTGCCATTTTTTCTCTGGGTTTATTTCTATTTCACCGGGCGACGCATCGTGGACCACGATGCGCAACGAGCGTTCTAGGGCGGTATGCTGAGGGCTGCAACCCGTATAAGCCGCTCCAGCCGCGAAGGGAGCGGAGCCCACGCAAGGGGAGTGAGGAACCCAGTCAAATTAAAACCTGTTATTGGTCAAAGACGCGAAACACTAGGCTTCGCCCGGTCAAGTAGGAATGCTGCCTTCCCTATACAAAGAGGATTGATATTCTACAAGAGTGATCACTCCATAGAACTTTCCCCTCTGCCAGTAGATTTGCATGTTTTGAGAAATAGTATAAACTACACAGTATAGATACACCAGAGAATCAATACATACAAATCTACTGGCAGAGGCGAAAGTTCTACGGAGTGATCACTCTTGTAGAATATCAATCCTCTTTGCCCTATACAAACTACTTATCTACTAATGGTCACCACAGACGATCGAACCAAACGCAACTATGTCAACTTCATAGAACGTGCGGAAAAAATCTTCTTATTCCATCGCTCTATTGAAATTCACGTGGTTCAGTGGTGGTCGCGAACCACTTGGTTCGACGTGTGTGTCGAGCTTAAACAACCTACCTAAATGTTCATCGTAGTTTATCCGCGGCGTCTCACAGCCTAGATCACACAGCAGTTCAGGCTGCACATAGATATATCCATCGGAAAATTTAACAGCCTTTGCATTAGTCCCGACCATAAGAGGTACACTTTCAAATGACGATTGTTTCTGCATCTTCGCATAGTCCATTGCCTTGTCATTCTTGTTGTATTTGAAACCCTGCATTTCCGACTCGGACCGGCTCACGGAAAAACTCGGCTTCAGAAACGAGACCATATTCGACAAACTCTTTGATTTGGACATCCACTTATTGCCAGAGTTGACCAGCGGTAGAACAAACCGCAACGCTCTACTTCGAAACATGGCCGCATAGTCGGGATTAGTTTGCATACTCTTCATACTCTCGACGTACATGCAATTCAACATTGCGGGATCCTTGTAGCAACAAATATCGATAATCACACATCCATTCAGCTCAAATTGATTGATAACATGCAGGTAGAAAAAAGCTTCCGTTTTATATGTTGCCACCAGCTTTCCGCTGGATCGTGCGATCAGGTAGAAGTGTGTCGGTTCACCGTCGAACCATTTTAATGAAGATGCCAATGGTTGTTGGCTAACTTGGGCCTTAACCCACTCGGCGACGGAAATAGACAGCGGTTGTTCAACAATCAGGAAGTAGTTGCTTGAAACGCCTTAGGCGGGGAGGGGATCGCTTTAATTACGGAAATTGTTTGGCAAATGATCCTGAGCTTACCGAAACTGTGCATATATCCAGGATGAAATTTCCACCGACACGGAACCGTTGCAACAATGTGGGCATTCTTGAACATTCGTTCACCGCGCGGGAAGCATAGAATATGATAGACAGGACCCAGTGCTGTAACTCCTGTGCCCAAATTGAAAACGGTTCCGTCTTTCATGACGTGCGGATGACTCGTTTGACTAGCAATTCCTATGTAGTTGGAAACCACTACTTTGCCTTCGGTCTCCAGTGTTTTGGGATTTATTCTGAAAAGATCGACAAAACAAAAATGAAAAATTAAGC
Source organism: Chloromyia formosa (assembly GCA_964017055.1). Taxonomy (NCBI): domain Eukaryota; kingdom Metazoa; phylum Arthropoda; class Insecta; order Diptera; family Stratiomyidae; genus Chloromyia; species Chloromyia formosa. The sequence goes on along the minus strand of OZ024813.1, from coordinate 27,120,130 downwards.
GAATGTCCCCTTGATGAGGTCGAAGGCTGTAAGAATTGGCGTGTAGACCGTCCGGGACCCCTAAATACCAAAACTTCCTGAGCATGTGACATTGATGCGCTCTGATTAACTAGCTCGGCTATCGGTTGTGAAGGGCTGGGTAAAAGAAGTCGTCACTTTCTAGACATCGTACCCATCCTCCCCTGACGGTTACGCCTGATAGCGTTTGTGCCATTACGCACACCCACCCCTCTTTGAGTCAAACTCGACATACACGTCAAACCAAATGATTCGCGAGTACCACCTAACCACGTCAATTTCAATAGAATGTGCGTAAAAAATTCTCCCCATTTCCACCGCTCTATTGAAATTGACGTGGTTCGGTGGTAGTCGCGTACCGTTTGTTTCTATCATCTGTGGCGACCATTAGGTAGCGCATTTAACCTAACACCCCTTTTGACCCGTTTCATATAAAAATAGAATGGACGGGCATATAGTCTGATGCATGCTGCAGGTTTGTTCATTCGTTTGTTCCTTTGTCCGGGCACTTCCCCTATTCTGATATTAAATTTGTTATATAGGTTCCTTGTGTCCCCTTGAGCACAAACCGGGAACCGCAGTTTTGATCATCGACTGGACTAACGGTAGATTCTATTTTGTTCAAAATAGAGTTACTCATCTAAGTCTTTTAAAAGATTTTTCTTCCAGGCATATTCCGTGGTCAGATTTCAACCAAATTTTGTACGTTGCTTCCTTGAGTTATTATAAGTACCATACGGTGATATTTTGGTCCACCTGCATGTGTGCGTCAGAAAAAAAGGACTCTCTTTATCATGAAATTAAACGGAAACCAAACCTGATAGAAATGGGTATCTCATGATTCGGGTGGTGAGACCAATGCACTCGAGTACTGCTGAAGGTATTTTGAGTCCTTTGGTGTGGAAAAATTACATTATTGGCTATGAAACGATGACTAGGCAATATGGATATCGTATGACTGGGGGTCATGAGGCGAATGCACAGCACTAATGTTGAAGGCATTTTGAGTCCTTTGGTGTGGAAGAAAGGACATTTTTGGTAGTGAAGTGATATCTAGGGAAGATGGGTAACATATGACTGGGGATGTTGAGGCGAATGCACTAGACTACTGTTGAAGGCATTTTGGTGTGGAAAAAAGGACATTTTTCCAATGAAGTGATATCTAATCAAAATGGGTATCATCTGACGGGGCTGTTATGCGAATGCTCTAGACTACTCTTAATGGTATTCATAGTCCATGGGTCAGAAAATGAGGATATTCTTCATTCGCCTGGTAGATATGAGTATCTCCTAAATCGGGGGATAAGGACAACCATTTTCAAAGCAACTCATAGATAACTTGAAAGCATTTTTTTTTTCATCAATACAGCGCGTTTCCATAACGAGATCTTTATTTTTTCTCTTTTAAATACAATTGTTTCGAGAGACACTTGCTCTCTTCCTCGTGGTCAGCACCACGAACTGAGGAAGAGAGCGAGTGTCTCTCGAAACAATTGTATTTAAAAGAGAAAAAATAAAGATCTCGTTATGGAAACGCGCTGTTTTGATGAAAATAAGTTTCAACGGGAAAAATACCGACAACAGAAGTTTAACTTGAAAGCAAATGGATTAAAATTAAAATGTACTTGCACTGCATGGGACCTAAAGCGGCGATAAACATCATCGCTCTTTTTGTGTTATTTGTAAAACAGAACGAGGCAGCAAGTGGCGCCTTCTCTTGCTCAGCCCTTCACTACCGATAGTCGAACTAACTATTCAGTGAGCGTCAAACTTGTCACATGCTGAGACTTTACTGGACTGGGTGTCCGGTTTGGTCTGCACCGTACCTGCCTCCGATCTCATCTAGGCTCATAAACGTTACAACTTGTCATCAAACCATGTTACGAGAAACACACAAAGAAATCTTGAATGTTGTATCACCTACCTATGAATAATAGGACTCTCCGTAAACGTATAATATTCATCACCGAAAGGATATATGGAGATCATTGTATTATCAAAGCCATCTATGCTATTAAAAACTGCCGAAACTCTGCAATTAAATAGCATATAATGAAAACAGAAATGATCAGCCTTTTAAATTTACATACACACCTGTGAAATATCGAATGACACGGATCCGGTACGGCTTTCGTTCCGAATTCGGAGAAAACAATTCGTTGAGCTGCTTGATTCCTCTTGTACGTATTTGTCTGGATGAATCGACACTGATACGTAGCTTTGCCCTTGTCTATGGCAAATCGATGCAAAAGAGCCGAACTATCGAACAAATGTTGATATTGCATTGTGCCCACTTTCAAGCTGCCCGGTCCGTTACGTAGAAGACTCCCGGATATCCAGTCGGGTATTATGCCTTTAAAAAAAACAGGTTAGTCCTTGTTTCTTTGTGCACTATACATGCCAGTCCTAACCCTGAATCGTTCCGCTTATCGGTTCTGTGACTTCCTTCTCGCAGGATCGTAACCAAACACTGGAGTCACAGTTGGGATAGAGCTTCCCATTGTCACAATTGGGTTGACCGAAAGTCGGACTTGCATTGTAGGGGGTTGAGCTATTTTCCTAAAACGTAATATATAAGACAAGGGTTATAATATAACATTCTTCTGGAGTCGAAGCTTATCGATTAGTCCGTAAAGAAGGAAAAGTTCCATTATGTCTTTCGGTCCTTAACGTCTGTTCAGTTCTTAATATCCTATATGTCCCTTACATCGAGAGTATTGGTACCATCACCCCGATCCAGAAATTACCGATATTTGATAGGGTTGGTTTCTATTTCCATTCATGTCCAAGAAGGTGCTGTTTTCCTGACCAAAGAACTAAAATTGTGATCAAGAGTAGCTTAGTACGTTTGCCCCCGATCATATGCGATCCATCTTGCTTAGATATTACTTCCATACCAAAAATATCCGGTATATTCCTATTTTATCAAGCGACGCTTCGTGGTTTGCGCCTTGACTACCAGTAGATTTACCGCTGTGGGATATAGAGCGAGCGCAGCGAGCGTTCTAGGACGGTATACTAAGGGTTACAACCCCTTAAGCCGCTCCGGTCGCGAAGCCGAGCCCACGCAAGGGAAGTGAGAAATCCACTCAAATTAAAACCCACTATTGGTCAAAGACGCGAACCACTATGCTTCGCCCGGTCAAGTAGGAATATTCCAAATATCCTTTTTCTCTCTCCAAAGAACTCGAAATGCCATCAACTGCAGTCTAATGCATTCGCCTCAAAACCCTCAGCCATATGACACCCATATTGCCTAGGTATCAGTTTCAGGCCAAGAATGTCTTTTTTTCCTCCCCAAGGGCTCAAAATGCCATCAGTCCCGACCAAAGGACTCAAAATTCTGTTAACAGTACCTCACTGCTTTGGTTTCATCACCATAAATCAGAAGATACCCATATCTACTAGGTTTGGTTTCTGCTCTATTAATGATTAAGAGAGTCCTTTTTTCCTGACGCACACCTGCAGCAGGACCAAAATATAACCGTGAGGTGCTTATAATAGGACAAGGAAGTTACGCACCAAATTTTGTCGAAATCAGATCGCGGTAAATTTCGGGAAGAATTTTCTCTTTGAATTCTTTGAAAAGACTTAAGCGAAAAACTCTAAATTTTTTTATGTATATTTTTTCTACTGCAAGGAACCGATCAAATGATAGCCTGTGAATGCCCTTGGGACAGACCAATCCGTGAGAAAAGAAAGCAGAACTCGATACGCTCCTTACGAGGCAGTAGCGCACGACCACGACGAAAACATCAAGAACAACGAGAACAAGAAAAAGTTGAAAGTTAGCGATTTTTAAACTGTTATATATCGGATGTCAATATCGGCTCAATCCCATCGCTCAGCTCGGCATCGCATCGCGCGCAATGTGTACACTCAAAGCGTGATTCCATTTAAAATTAAAGACTTTCCATTTTCTTGCGATGACCGCTTGTAGTCGCAAGCTATCCCTCGACCCGGCTCGGCTTGTCATCGCACGCAGTGTGAATATCCACTAAGAATCACTTTAAATCGGATAAATCACAAATTATTTACATACGAGTACGAGTATAACTAAATGCAATTATATTCCATTCAGCTCTGAACTGACAAATTTCACTGGCTTTGTTCTTGGCGCCCTCTTTGGCGAGGGGAGGGGGTGTAGTGTCGAAATGTCGAATCGTACATATAAGCTTCTCGTAAAATAGATATACGACACACTTTACCTTGCAGCCGATACTTCTAATACAGAAAAATGCCTATTTAATTGGGGAAAAATAAAATGGATTTGATACGATTTAATCACAATAAAACAGGTTTAGCGTCCCATTCGGAACGGAGAATAAAACGTTTGACCGCTAGCGTTGCCTAATTTGTCAATCTGTATCTGCTGTTGCGCGAATGAAGTGAAAGTGGCAAGATAAGCTATTAACCACGCCAGAAAAGAGATTCTAGCAATAGAAGCAGTAGCAGTGAAGATCCTTCTACAAATGCTAGTCTGGTAAACTTATAACTTGGAAAACTGCTAATTTGGAAATTTGTTAATATGGAAAGCTATTACTTCAGCATACTTTTAATTTTTAAATCTCTTGATTTGATAAGCTTAGTATAAGATGTAATTTTGTAAACTATAAAAAATATGGATAATAATATGCTTTGCTTGTCCAGGCACTTTCACTTAAACATAAATCCTCTTTATCATAGGAACGTCCTTCCTACTATCGATAAGAAGAAAGTCGAAGCAACGTAATCCTCTAAATCTAAACACAGACGACTGACACTGACGCCCAATTTCTCTCGGGTTTTTACTTTAGTTATAATGTTGGCGAAAGAAACCACGTCCTAATCCCAAACAAATATTTCTGCTCCAATTACTCTAGTGAGCCTAAACAACGAAATATGACACGATTCAAGATTAAACTAATCGATACTCGTATTCTTTTCAAATATATCGACAAAGACGTTCAACAGGTACGACTATGCTAGAATGTTCATATTTGCATAATGTACTTAAATGTTCTACTTGCATCGAATATGATAGTGACCCTGAAACATAGTCATGGGCATACGACTAAATCAATGTGATAGTAACCTTGGTCTTCACCCTAATCAGACACATTCCCTAATTGGACAATTGATGGGTTCCGGGTCGGTCCACTGGGAGTCCACTAATTGAGATGGGCCACTTAAATCGAATTATACCCACGCGAAACTAGCAATTTAATTGATCAGATTGTCTTTATGAAATGTTTATAAAATGGGACATGGACGTCAGAAGTAACACTACATTATAAAATAACACTGTACAAATTTTAACACTTTTAAGTGAACTGAAGCTAAAACTACTGTGACTTAAAACGGTGCGGATTTTAAAGCAAACCTCAATCTGGAATCATTTCGTTCCAATGTTTGAACAAAAATTTTAAGATCTGGTATTTGCGCTGAAATATTAACCGCATCATTCTGGTGCAATGTTTATCCACACAGAGTGCACTTTCACGAAATCTTAAAAAATTTGTTCAAAAATTTGTACGAAAATTTACTAGTCTGAGGTTTGCTTTAGATATCCGTAATAAGAAAATCACTCACTGGAAATAAATTTGTAACGAATCCTTTTATATGGTTGTCCATTTTTAACAATTTCAAGTCGAGCTGCAGCTGGTTTAGGTACACTATTCGAATTGTATGATAATTAGTGGACGACTGTTTATTAATACAGGAGAACCTATCGGTGGCAGTGCTTTTGGACAACCTTTGAAACTAATCTAATCTCTTCTTCGCATAAAAAGAAGTTCACTATAAAACGGTGCGAACCTAACGAAAATCCAACTGAATCTGAATACATACCTGTTGTGTCACACTAAACGTACGCGTATGTCTAGTTTAGGGCAAGTTTGGTACGGCGAAAGAAGTAAGTTAATAGGCTTCAATCAATGTCACGAATGTTTTGACTTTGCGGATTAGAACGCCACCGTGTGGTTTTAGGGGAGGTTGATGTAGGAAATCGATGGTGATATACCAACATACTCATATTGCCATGTTGTATATCATGGATATTCAATACACTGTGAGAGTGATATAAAATTAAAAGTAATTACAGACATAATAATAATGGACAGGTGTTGGCGTACACAAAAGTGTCCATGGGGACGGAGTAAGGATTGGCCGAATTGACCGTCAAAGTCCGGCGACGCCATCTGGCGAAAACTCCTCAGAGGGATAGGCGGCGGCACGAGCTTGTTGTAGCTCAGTGACGGGAGATGTGGGCGGTGTTTTTGCAATCTCGCTACCCCTACCATTACTATTCTAAAAATTTCTCGTGCCTAGGAAACAACAACACACACAAGGGTACTAAGGTTCCACGACCTAGAAAACAGTAGAAAAGAGACAAAAAACGGCTCATGTACGTCGACAAGACTCCTGGTCCAGCTGGAGCAGACCCTGGCCTCTAAACCCACCCTACCATTGAGGTACCTTAGCCAAATTGTTGGAACCTCCCTAATAGCCCCCATATACGATGCAATCCGTCGTCAGATCGATCTGACGATATTGTGATCGTCAGATCGATCGCACCGTGTATGTGACTATCGATTTTTTTGACAGTTCCATATAATTTCGATCGTCAGATATTTTGTGACGATCCATCGTCAGATCGATCTGACGATGGATCGCACCGTCTATGGCGGGTCTAAAGCAAGCCAGAAATAGGAGGTTTTCACCTCATCGAATCTATGAACCCCTGAAAATGAGACAGGGTAATTCCTTTTAAGGAAACAGACAGGTTAAATCCTCCATAAACATTATATTAAAACAAAATTTAAACAAATACAATCAAAAAAGGAAAAGAAGGAAACTGCCAATACTTAGAAGCTGTTAAAGCAAAAACAAATAGGAATGCTAAATAGAAAAAAATAGTAATTACAAATAAATACATACATAATAGGACTTACCCTATATCCGCAATGGCCATTCCGAAACGGGTGTACTGGAAATTAATGGTTATGTAATAAAAAGATAAGGATAAACTATTGGCAATTAACTAAAGCAAAGTTAAAATGATAAAAAAAAAACAAACAAAAATAAAACGACCGCGGCAACACTGTTGTAGACGAGCATTCGTTTTGCAAATCTTGAATGCGAGTACTGCATGTGACTATATCTGGACCACTGTAAAGGTCGCCACCCATGAACGAGCACAACCACGACCAAACTTCCATCGAACCATCAAATATCATAGAACGGTTGAAGTAGGGGGAATTTTTTTTCCCACACGTTCTGTGAAATTGATGTTTCGATGGAAGTTTGATCGTGGTTGTGCTCGTTCATGGGTGGCGACCTTAAGGGCAACTGTCTCACTGATTGTTGTTGTTGTTACGGCTGTCCAAGTTGTCTACGTCGAATCTCTCGGGCGATAGACCTCATATACGTATTTCAGGTCGCCACCCATGAACGAGCACAACCACGACCAAACTTCCATCGAACCATCAAATATTATAGAACGTTGGAAATAGGGGGAATTTTTTTCCATAAATTCTATGAAATTGATGGTTCGATGGAAGTTTGGTCGTGGTTGTGCTGGTTCATGAGTGGCGACCTTTACACATTTACTGCACATTCAGTCCTTCTACACTGCGTTTTGGTTGATCTTCAAAACACGGTCTGGGACGGTGGATGACGCTTGACTGCGGCACTTCGCTAACGCTTATAATGGCGGTTAGGATTTTAGGACTTCAACTATCAAATACCCGTCCCGGCAATACTGTTACGGCGGGTACGGCAACTGCTTTCAATAGTGACGGTCCGAGATAGCAAAACAAAATACAAACAAACAGCTCGCGACGGTCATGTCGATATTTCCGACGAAGATAAACCCAATCAGCTCCAAATTCGCTACCGGCCGGGATAACAAATCAAAGGCCAGTCCTCTCGTCGCGGCAATCGCGTCGAAATCTCTTCGCGGCGCGGCGGGTACAAACAAAATGCTAGCGTAGCGTAGATTGTTCTTAGGCAACGGATCCAAGTCGTGAACGCGACACAGCGCCAGCAGATAAAAATGTTCTGCCTTCAATACGCGCTTAAAACCAATGACCGCTCAGCGCCGAAATGGCTTTACCGGCGGGTGAAATTGGACTCTCGAGCTATCGCTCTCCCGACAGGTTGCGACCCTCAAGGCAGCATAGGCACAGCGATGCCAAATAGTACGATTTACAGCGTTCTCTCCAAAATAACGTCCGAATAATAAATTTTATTCAGATCCTATTTGCTAAGTTTCAAATCAATAAACTAAATAAAAGTCAAAACACCTCAGCAAAGGGCAAATATTTGAAAAGGAGTTGGCAAGGTGAAGTCAGTTGCAAGATCATTTGCACAAGAGGATCATAATGCAGACGAAATTTATACATACATGCAACAGGGAAAATAATTATTCTTCTGCACTGTCGGAACATCTTCAGTTATTCCTGCAAGTGAACCTTAGAAATGTTACACCAACTAGGAACAAAACTTGCGTAAGAATACGTACAACTTTCTGTAATTATTTCATGAGCGAAGAGGCTCCTTACCGTGGCAGTAGTATAAAATTTAATAATGAAATTCTTAGCCATTTTTGTATAGTACACAAAAAAATTAAACATGTCTTAAGAAGCACAGATTCATATAAATCATAAATGGGGGAAATGAACCATACCATACCATTTATTCAGATGTGTTATGCTAAAGAACCGAATTGATAAAGATTCGAATGATTTTTTTGCATATATAATTTAGTATTTTATTCTCAAATATGTAACTTCAAAAGAATTGCAGCCTGTTAATTTTTGTGTTTTCTTTTTCCGTTAATAAATTTTAATTTATCATATTATTACATCTTAGCTACTTCTTTTATTTTTTCATCAGGTGATAAATTGTCATAGCTATCGTCCATGAATCGGCAAATTTCTTTCCATGACTTTTCTTTTAAAATTTTATTTTTAAAGAGATTGCTTCTCTTGTCCCATATAAAATACATGGCTTAATTTCTATTATTTCTACCAACGTGATAACGTCGCAAATTAAAAGAAAACATTTTCACTTTTTTATTTTTACCAGAACAAACACAGAGGTCCACCAAAGCTAAAACCAAAGAGGAATTATATTCTACAAGAGTGATCACTCCATAGAACTTTCGCTTCTGCCAGTAGATTTTTCTGTATTGACCAATAGTATAGACTCGATGCGATATAGAAATCCCTTCCGATTCTGCCTTTGAAGCAGTTGTTCGCATGCAAATAATCGCCGTTCAATATCTCTCGGCTTTTACTCGTACGGAACCCAATTTTCGTGTTTCTGAATCATACCCATGGCCTTGAGGCGTTTCGAAATGGCTTGTTGAGTCACTTCCAGTGATTCTTCCTGCATTTGGCACGAATCTTCATCTAGCAGTGCTTCCAATTAGTCGTCTTTGAAAATTGTTTCTCTTCCACCACCATGCTTGTCCTCCAAACTGAAATCGCCACTTTTAAAACATTGAAACCAATCACGACATGTTCTGTCACTCAGAGCAACCTCACCGTAAGTATCTGAGAGAATTCGATGAGCCTCAGCTGCAGTTTCTTTTTTCAAATGGAAGCAGAAGATCAAAACTTCCCGCAAATGACGAGAACTTGGCTCGAAAACAGACATTTTGAATCGCGAACCTTATTAAAAATACGAACAAATTTTACTAATGCGGGGATGTCGATACGTTCACAGACGTCCAAACTCACTTTGTGACACTTTAGAACTACGCATTTTGACCAGCCCTCACCGATGCAGCCGTCTGTCGGAAAACGGCGGAAGCAAAGTTGTACACCTAATATTTTTGGGGGTAGGTTCAAGCTGCATTTCAAGGCAAAATTCAACTCTCTAGCTGCCGTAGTTTTCGAGTTAGAGCCATTTGAAAAAGTGCAAGTTTTGGGCCCTCTAGCTGCCTCCGTTTAGGATAAAAGCGCACTTTTATAATTCTCGGTCGAGGGGTCACTTTGCCTTGAAATTTTCGGAGTTTTTGGCAGTTTTTTGTCCGGAATGGTATTTTCTATTTTTGGAGGAAGGTTCAAGCTGCATTTCAAGGCAAAATTCAACTCTCTAACGGCCGTAGTTTTCGAGTTAGAGCGCTTTGAAAAAGTGCAGGTTTGGGCCCTCTAGCTACCTCCGTTTAGGAGAAAAATGCACTTTTATATTTTTTCAGCCGAGGGGTTACTTTGCCTTGAAATTTTATCCTTTTCGCCACCGAAAGACTCCAAATGCCATCTACACTACTCCTGGGCATTCGCCTTTCCAACGCAATTCATATGACACCCATATTGCCCATATTTCGCTTCAGTGCCAAAAATACACTTTTCGAGTGTCCTTGTCACCACCGGAGGACTCGAAATGCCATCTGTAGTACTCCTGGACATTTCAGACCAGACAACGGGGACTTTGGTTTGGAGTATAAACGCAGAGGAATGTCCCCAACAATTCTGTCAAATTTCAAAACTACACGAGTTTTTTTCCTGTTTTTTTTTTGCGCTGCCTAAACTACTAATCTAATGTAGTTCGGATGGCGCAACCGTTGGCACGTTCACCTTCTACGCACTGAGCCCCGGTTCGATTCCTACTGAATGCAGTAGTTTTCGATAAAAAAGGGGATTTACGTGTCGGACTATGAACCCACTCAGCTGTTAAATAAGTACCCATTTATGGGGTAAATAACTCGGTTGAGCGTGTTGCTGATCACACACCTCTGCACAAGATATGCCGTCACGATCTAGTAAATGAGATGATGCTAACTCATCTCAGGCCTTGGTTCAAATTGAACTGTTACGCCAGTTATTTATTTAAACTACTAACATTTAGTTCATACTGAATCAGGCGGATCTCATCCGAGATCGCATTGACCTGAATGCCTAGTGTGAACCCAATATAAAGGATCGGAAATCCGAAAAAAAGTTTTCAAATTGTTTGCTTGTGATTACATGAGGAATCGCTTGGTAAATACCGGGTCCGTTGGTCGTGGGACACCCTGCATATTCTTTCCCAAATCAAATCGTTCTTCTGATTCTCTCATGACAGCACTGGCACGGCTGACATCTCTTCGTATTCGGTCGTCTTAACCGGTTCACAAATCGAGATGTCATATGTTCAACAACAACAAACCCAATCGGTTCTCTTCACGGCTGGTCTGACTCGGGAAAGTACTGAAAGAAGCCGGACCTGGCCGCTTGCCTGTTCACTGTTTTTATGTTCATGAATGGACCGCGGGTACAAATTTGAGTGTTTCGTGTTGTTTTGATTTGCATGTTTGTTGTTGTTTTGTGTGTTTGTTAGTTGTCGGTCCCGTATACTTATTAGTTGTAAATGTCCTCGTTCCTATTTAAGAGGATCCTCGCCATAATTATTGTTTTGACGGTGCTTTCAGTGATTTATATGCTGCACAATGAGAGCAGGGCGGCAGGCGGATTTCGTTTTTTTGAAAGGTACAGGATTCCGTGCCACGAGCATATTCGTTCGAACTTTTACTATTCTCGTCGGCTTGCGGTCGACTCAGCGGTGAAAGAGTACATTGATTTGATAAAAATTAAAGTGGTAAAAGCGAACGAGCTTTTACTATTATATCTCGGAAATGAAGTGCTCAACTACGTATTCCATGTTTCGCCTTCGGAACAAAAAGAAGAATCCTGTGCTTTTACAGCGCTTCGATATATCTTCGATGCATTCACAGCTTCCTATGGTTTCAGACAAGCACCGATCATCACCGTGGCAGCCGTAGCATGCGGACAACGACTTGAGGAAACCGTGAACTTGGTCAAGTCCGTGCTGACGTTCCATCGCGGCCGACACTTGCTGAAGTTTGTGGTCGTGGCCGAGGAGCGCCTGAAACATAAATTTCACGACACATTTACGGCGTGGCAAAAAACGTCCCCGAAGTCGTTCCTCTTCGAAGTGCACTCGCTGAGTTTTCCGTCCGATAAAGCGGACGCTTGGAAAAGCCTGTTCAAGCCGTGTGCAGCGCAGCGGCTCTTTTTGCCGGTAATTTGGAGAAATAGCTTTCCTTGCCCCTACCAGTATTTCACTATCTTCTTCTTGTAGTCCGTATTGAAAAATGAAGATGCAATTCTGTACTTGGACACAGACACTTTGCTCCTATCGCCAGTGTCTGAGATTTGGGATCACTTCAAGGAATTCAACTCATCGCAATTGGCCGCCGTTACGCCGGAGCATGAGGACAAAAATGTCGGTTGGTACAATCGATTCGCACGACATCCTTTCTACGGTCCGATGGGCGTGAATTCAGGGGTAATGCTGATGAATTTGACCCGGATGCGGGACTTCAAGTGGGAGGAGCAAATGGAGCCACTGTTCACCGAGTACCGATTGAAAATAACGTGGGGCGATCAGGACTTGATCAATATTTTGTTTTTCTTCCATCCAGGTGGGTGGAAATTTAATTTCGGGACGAAAGATGTGTTTTGAAGTGTCTTTTCGTTACAGATAAACTTTTCATCATGCCCTGCGTCTACAACTATCGGCCCGATCATTGCATGTATCTGAGTATATGCAACGCCACCGACGGGATTCGCGTTCTTCACGGCAATCGCGGTTATTTTCACTCGAATAAGCAACCCGTTTTCAATGTCATTTACAAAGCCATCCACGAGTATAATTTACAAGACGATCCCTATCAGAAATTGATCGTTCCGCTTGAAGAGAACCTCCTCACCGACGAAGCAGTACTTACATCAAATTGCGGAAAAGTTGTAAAACAAATGCTAATCCGAGCCAAGGCTTCACTTACTGAGAATAAGGTATACGCTTGATCATTCCTATGCACGGTCGATTGAACTCAGAGTGCGTTTTTAGATTTAAGACTAATTCGGTAATTTTTGAATACGATTCGAATAAGTTGCTGTGCAAAAAGTGTCCTTATCATAAAATGTCCAGTATTTTGTAAAACGATTAGAATAGTGTTATGCTGTGTACAGAACCGAGCGCCAAGCTGACAATAACAACAAACAGAGCATGCGAATGCTGTGTTGTTATTGTATTCGCCTCGACGATAGGCTCGGCGCTCAGGCCTGTACATAGCTTTAGATGTGTAAGTAAAGGGAATTAGAAACCTTTTTAAATAAATGCAATCTACACTACATAAATCTGTAAATTTTGTGCATATTTACATTCAAAAATTTTAAAAAGGAATTAACGGGGGCAAAATCTATCACTATCATACTTCCGGCTTAAATCACTTGATCTGGTCATATTACTTGACCAGGAATTCAAATTTGTATGTATCTGGCAGTTGCAGATCAAGTGATTTGGCCGCTAATAAGCAGGGTCGGTTAAAGGCTAAGGTGAAACAGGCGGTCGCCTGGGGCGCCGACTCTGAAAAGGCGCTGAAGAGGGTGCCACGAGGAAAACCAAGTTTGAGAGCGAATTTTGCCAATTCAAACCTAAATGTAACATAATTCCACTTGCCTTTAAATATTTTGCAATTTATCCGATCGATAGTGATTCTCACGTTTCAAATTTACGCGTGTGAACGATCCAATTTCGAATCCTGCCTGGGTTTCATTCTCCACTGAAAGTGACTTAAAGCCGACACACACGTTGTTGTTGTAGTAGCCACGTCGTCAAATTGAGTGTGTATGTGTAAGCTGTGCTGACAGCAGTGGCTTCTTCTCGTACAGTGTCGATGCCAAGGAAAATGGGCGCTTCGGTCTCAGCCTCCCACAGAGCTCTTGGCGTTAATGATGTGGGAGCTGCTTAGCAATTGAAGATGTGATGAACATCATGAGGTGTACCGTTACAAGTTAGGCATATATTCAGAATATCGTGATCGATGCGGGACTAGTAGTAGTAGTGCAAGCGTAGTTCTGGTCGATCTAGGTAGACTATTCTCGGCAGGAGAAATAGCCCAACAGCGTTGGAATTGAGTCCTGCAATCGACTTTTCAACTTCCTTTTACGTATAGTAGTAATGGCAGCCCTGTACATGATTTCGTCGAAATGCTTCCTTTCATATCTTTGGACTTATTTCTCAAGGTCCTTCAGGCTATGTCTGATGTTTCGTGGGGCGGTGTTGTGTCCATCCATGATGATGGTTCGGGTGGTCATTGCGGTAGCAGCCCTCTATGTACTTCTTCGAGAGGAGAGTGTTGTGCCATCTAATGGGCAGTATGCTGGTCTCTTGGTGCAAATGATCCTTGACATCAAGTAATAGCCTGTGATTGTGCGTAATGCAAGGTATTGACAAGACTATGTTCTTCCCGTGCGTGTCAACCAGTTTGCTTCCGATTTTCTAATAGCTGCTTTATATGTTACCAGCAGGGTCTCTTTGCCTATTCCCCATGCATTTTCAGTGATTGCATTAAGAACTTTATTGCGAGCTCTGATTATTGCAGATCGTAAATGCATGGGTAATGATTATGATGTTGTCATACTATTTAAGAGTCAATTTAAAAAATTGATATAAAATTTTTTTTGTTTTTTTTTTAAGAAAAGTAGTAAAATGCATTGGGCGCATTATATTGTCGATCAGCGTTCGGGTGACTGGTCTGTTAATAAAAGGATCTAAAATACAAATTAGTGCACTGTACGTCACAAGCACACATAACAAAATAAGTTGTCACTACTAATTTTGCGGAGGTGAACTGCTATTTTGAAACGATGAACCATTCAATTTTAAAAACACGAGTCAGATAAAGGTCTGGATTGGGAGGAGCACCATCACCAACCATTATGAGGAGAGCCATCCCCAAAACCAAAAATTGACTAGGGAGGAGCACAGACTAACCATCCTCGGAACCACACAAGGGGAGAGCCATCCCGGGGCTCAGTCAAAAATAAGTTTCTTGTTTTGGAAGGAGAGCCATCCCACGAGAGCTAACCACTCTCGGAACCGCCCTAGGTGGAGAGCCAACCTGGAGTTCAACCAATACAAATAAAACCGATCAGGGAGGAAAACCCATCCCTGCGAGGACTAACCATCCTCGGAACCGCCCAAGGTAGAGAGCCAACTTGGGGTTCAATCGACACATTATATGATCAGGGAGGAAACCCATCGCTGCGAGGACTAACCATCCTCGGAACGCCCTAGGTGGAGTGTCAACCCGGGGTTCAATCATAAAACCTAACTCACGAATTTAACTATTATGCAAAACAAAGAACGCGCCACAGTTCACCCCTCATAAACTACGACTGCGTCCAATGCACTAAGTAAGTCTTACTAAATTGTTCTTCACTGTAAAACCAAATTAACACACAAACTCACTTGTCACTGACTAAATGATCATGAGCCCAAAATCACGATATCCCTCTGGAACTCTTCAGTTCAAAGAGATATAAAATAAACAAAGATAAATCCTTCAAAAAGGTCTAGGTCATAAAATCTGAATACGCAGACCAATTTCATAAACTATACGAAATAATCGCATAGCGAAGCAAAATATCGTTTGTGCATTCTAATCTAGGTATTCTGGTTTGGGCATTAGTGTTAGTACATGTTCGTGGTGTGTTTATACCGATCCTACCGATCATACGTACAAGTACTAATTGTGAATGATGTCAGTTGTTGGTTTGTGACTTTGGTTTGAAAAATGTCAAGAGGCAGTAATGGCTCGTTTACATTTGCCAGTGCACCGGCATGCCTGTAAACTTGTCGACAAGTGCCTTGCGTGTAGCTGCTTGCATGACGTGTGCCAGTAAGTGTTTACACACACAATTCGACTTGCAAGTTGGCTGGGATTTTTTCTTGAGTGTCAATTTGATTATCACGTATTTACCATTGCGACATTCAGTTGCAGGCGACGTTGATCTTTAATCGTTTTTTGGCGTACCAATGACAGCAAACATATGTTCGCAAGTCTACTGGAATGCCTGTAGAAAATCAATTGGCCCGGGAGGCCAGCTACTTGCAAGGCGCCGTGCGGGTTTACTGGCCTGGCAGTTCACAGGCACGGTAGTTTACACATACGCAAGTGACAGCTTGCAAGTTACTTGCAATGCCTGTAAAATGTACGTACTTGCACGCTCTACTGGCAAGTGTAAACGCTACTTAACCTCCTAATAAAAGCGCGTTTATACCGCTACAATCAAAGGATGAAGCAAATGCAGAATTTCAGAAAAGGATGAGGTATTTATATAGCATAAAATGTAATTATCACCCACAACGCCATTACCGATAACAGCAACACCATCTAGTCCCAATTTTCCAGTTCAGTTCTGCTTCGCAAGTGGAGCTAAAGGCTGGTATTCAGATCGCGTGAAATGAAAAAAATGACAGCACCACTTTTCATCGGCGAAATGGCTAGTGGAAAAGATTGCGTGGAACATATCATTTTTTCACTTTTCATCCGATCTGTGTACCGGTACATTAACACCGATTACTTTGTTTACTAATCTACCGCTCAATTATAAATAACACAGGGAAAACACAACCTAAATGACACCAACAGAGACAGCCGAGCTGTCAGTGAAAATTTTTCTCGTACATTTGGCACGAGAAAAAATTTCATCCTCGTGAAATCCAAAAACTTGACATTTCACTAAAGGTAGTACACAGATTGCGTGAAATGAAATTTTAACTTCCACACAATTTCACGTCTCTTTTCATCGAGGAAAAATTTTGCGATTTTGTATGGGATTTCACGGCACTTTTCATTCCACGCGATCTGAGTACCGGCCTTAAAGGTTGACCAAAACTAACTAAACTAAAGGCGATACGTTTACATCGTCATGAGTTAGATCGATTTAGTTAAACCCCAAATATAGTCCCAAGATATAAACGTAGTGAGTATAAAAAAAGAGCCTTAGCCACACTGATCTCATCATCCCTGTAAAAAAAACTTTTATTCTTAATTTTATGAAGGTAGTTTTAAAGGCAGGGGTAAAGTATTAGCTGGGATTAGGTGTTTATTTGAGAGTTCCAACTTGCATACTTCTCGAGCTATTGCATTTTTAGTAATGTAAAGTCGGCGAAGTATTCGAATTGGCAACGAACAAAGAGCCTGTCTTTCAGCATCCAAAGGGCTATAACTTCCAGAAATCACAAAATAGGGTAAAATAAAGTTAACACAACTTCACTACTATTAAATAAAGAATTTATTCTTAAAATCAAAGAAGTACATTTTGCATGGAAAAATTTAAGAAAAAGGTGATAGAGAAAAAAATGTTTTTTTTTTTTTGGGAATAAAAACAAAAATTTTGAAATTAAATTTTGTAACATATTGGCTGCGATTATCGTTTATTTCAGTGTCTGGCTATCGTAGTTTACGAGATATTGAATTTTAAGTTATGTGAGGCGGGGAATTTTTATGAAAAATCTAAATGCCTATGGCAGCTAAAGAGTTAAGAATTCGAAAAAATGTTCGTTAATATTTTTGATTGGAAATTGCATGGAGAATCACGTGGCATTGCGTTTATCCGGCAATATCTGGACAAATAAACAAAATTATAAATAGTAAATCGCTACCAGCGACGTCGCTAGTAGCAACGGTCGCTAACAGCGACTTCATGGCGATTTGTAGCAACTGACAGTCGCTGGTAGCGACTTATAGCGATTTGAAGCGACCGCCAGTCGCATCGCGCGGCGCGATTCACTCGGGCATAAACGCAGCCTTAATGTCGACATACACGACTACCGTTTTTGATTGCGAGCATGCATCGAACCACGTCAAACTATAGAAAAAAATCCGATCATTTCCACCATTTCGAGGGAAGTTCGGTCGTGGTTGTGCTCGTTCGTGTCAACCTTAATGGTAATGAAAATTAGAAATCGATTTATTCAAACTCTCATCATCATTTTCATTTTGTCCATCTAAAACCATAGAATTCAAAATTGTTTATTCCCAAATCAAAATAAAAAGAAAAATCGTTTCTAGTAGTCGGATTCGTTCAAATTCAAAAATTCTACCTTGAACGTATTGCCACCTTCACATATTTTTTTCGTCCGATCTATCCGAGACACACAACAATTTTACGTTCCACAGCTCACGACCTACCGACGACGGCATTGAACCGCTCACAACTTTTCGTTTCCAGCGCGCTGAAGTTGGTCACACTTGCCGGCAGAAGAAGAACGAACGATATGTAGGCAAAATATCTGAAGATGGACGATGTGAAACTGTGTTGTGTGATTTAAAACAGAAAAAAACCGACTCTAGACCATGTGCATGAGTGTACGGAACGACGCAGTCAGCTAATCGAAACTCCAATTGACCGTTTTCGCTATAATTCTAGTAAATTGTAAGAATCGGGGCGGTTCGATATATTCCGTGAAGACATTTGTGCTCTAACCAATACATTGGTGGATCGTGCGAGTGCGTACGGGACAGACGACACACAATACACGGCGCGGGCCTACAAGCGAGAGGCGAACATAACTCGCCACACACTTCGCCTGCATCTATATACGAGCGACATATATTTTTTTTATTTGAATTCTGCACATCCAAAGCATTTTGGTGAAGAAGACTCGAGGCACTCAAAGTGTAGCCGAAAATAACGAGGCAAGCAGCAGCAGCGACCAAGCGGCAGCAAGATGGACGATTTGTCAGTGGAAGTATGCGGTGAGAACGGCGCATACTACAAGGTTTGTAGCTAGTGGCAAGAAATTTTTCGAGTGTTTTCTTTTGGCCGACAACGACGGCGGCTGGCTGACGTCGGTGGGCACAAGTCGCAATTTGTGGTTGATCCTTTCCGGGACAAGGCCAAAGTCTGACACGCGCTCAGCTGTTTCCCGATCAGCACACGCACTTGCGGACTTTGGGTCCTGGGCGGGCGCTGGAATGGGAGCCGGGCTTAAAGCGTGAAGATGACAGCTGCAGCAGAGGAACGCCATGCACTTGCCAAGCCGGCCGCCCAATGTCCGGCCAAATGTCTGAGTGAAAAAATTCACGAAATTTGCTTTGTTTCTCTTGCAGGGAACTGTGACAGACGTGTTCGAGGATGGCGTGCTCGTTTCGTTTGATAATGAGTAAGTTGACAACTTTGTGTTAAGTTTTTTTGTTGATCTGGCCGCATGGTGGGATGCTTTCTGCAAATTTTGCAATCGCTTTGGTCGCTTGCTTTGTGCAGGTGTTGGCCTATGGGGGGAGTGCAGTGCAAACTAAAATGACGACAGCCGGTCTAGTGGCCCTTTTTTGCTGGGCATGGCAGCCACTGCGGAAGATATCATTGAAAGGCAATGAGTGATGCAAGTTTCTAGTGAATTGCATTTTATATACATAATAGATGAGCAGTCGAAGAGGTGATTCCCCTTGAGTATCTAATCTGATCATACTGGCCTCTGTCCCTTCAATTCTTACTCTTAATATTGTAAATAAATAACTGGCGCAACAGTTCAATTTTGGACCGAGGTCTGGCGACGAGTTAGCATCAATAGAACTGACTGGGGTAAGTACAGGAATTGTATTGTGGATTTATTACCATCATTACCCGGTCGGCCATGTAATACGCAGGAGTTGGATGAAATGGTGTAGACTTTTACAGGGGCAATAAAGAAATCTATTGCTAAATCATGCCCTGCTAGCAAAGGGGAAGGGCTAAACTGCCATGGTGGAACCCCTCAGATCAGTGAACTTAGGGCCACATGTAGGAGCTTTAGAACTCTGACTGAGTTTGTGGAGATCCTTCTGTGAAAACATTGATAAGTCTCGCGATTCCTCTAGGCTTCGGAAGATCCTATCCACAAACCCTATTATGCCTAGTTATTTGCATTAGGACGACGGCACATGGACGTCCTCGAGCCAAGAGATGGTAGAGGTCTTGCTTGACACGCATTTCCCAGATAGCTCTCCTGTTTCATCTCCTGGAGCTACTACTATTGCCAATATGGTGCCATCTTTTCTCACGAAGGAAAAAATTGAATGGGCGATAACCAGCTTTGACCCTTTCAAGTCTGCTGGCCCCGATGGTATCATTCCGACAGATCTACAACACATACAGGACAATGCGTACCCTTGGTTGGCATCTATTTTCAAAGCCTGTCTGGAACTCGTATACATTCCTCTCCTATGGAGGGAAATTAAAGTGACCTCTATCCCGAAAGCGGGTAAAAGTTCTCACATACATGCGAAGGATCTTCGACCCATCCGCCTATCATCAACTCTGCTAAAAGTATTGGAGCGTTAGATCGACACAGACTTACGGAGTGTTATTCCAACGAATCTTCTGTCCGTGTCCCAACACGCCTATTGAAAGGGCCGATCTGTGGTTTGGCAGCTCTTGGCCGTCGAAAAAGGGTCGTTCCGGTACGAAGAACCGGCTGCCGCAGGAACGTATGAAAAGTAAATAGTAATTATTACTTTTGAATTACAATTCCTTTTTCTGAAAAAGTAATTACAGTAGACTCGCGAAGACAAAAACTGCGTCAAACATGAACGCCCGTATACATGAACAATTTTGGCATGGATGTCATTCTGAAAATTTGTCCGCCACGTAATATGCCAAGATTTTGTCAAGGGAACTGTAACTCCGGTAGTTTTCATCCCACGAAAATCGTTCACCGCTCGTTGGAAGCTCTGAATTTATGTCCGCAACTCGTGCTGCGAAAATTGTAACGGACGGTTTGGTAGTCATCCGAAGATGCCCGTGGGGACGGAGCCTTAGGTAGCATAATGACCGTGAAGGTCGGGCCGTGCCATCTGGCGAAGAAAAAGGCCCCTCAACGAGCTAAGCAGCGGCCTATGCTTGCTCTAGCTCAGTTCGGGACATGTGGGCGGGGGGTTTCGCCGCTCGTTGCCCCTGTCCGTATTAACAAAAATTCATAGGCCTGGGGAAGACAACACAAACAAGGGAGACAAAAATGGGGAATAAAAAAAATAGTCGATAAGGATGGAATGGTTGGCGGACGGATCTGACGCCCACACGGTCGAATTTGGGTCCGGGTGTAATGGGACCCTCGGCCTCTGGTTTCGTACCACCAACAGATCACTACTCATCAGGTGCTGCTTCGATCTGCCGGTGGAAGCAGCACTACCAGACCAGAATATGGTTCATTACAGGTGGTTCATTACAAAATCCACCCTCGTCGATCGACCTCATACTTCGTAAAATTGAATTTTCATATAATCACAAAACCAGTGTTTTTGTAAAATGTGATTTTGACACTTGTTACAACAACAATGCCATGTGGCTTCTGCGTGGGTTCGGAGCAATGGATAGACTTATGGATGACACTAACATTTTTTTCTTTTATGCCAAAGCAATTGAAAACATCCCTGATGCTCACAACAGTAGTTCGGTCCTTGTGAGTAATCCGCTTCACCCTAGAGTCTGGACAATTTGCCTTTTAATCCGGCATATCCACTGAATTTTCTCTACACAACCTTATTGGTAACAGCGAAGCGGCAATATGTGCCTATCCTGATATTGAAGGTGCTTTCGACAACACTTCTTTTGATTCCATCCACAGCGCTCTTAAAGAAAAAGGTGGCGACACCGCAGTCTGGATGAAACTGGAGATAACCAATTTGACAGCAAATGTCACGCGGTGCAGCCCTCAAGGAGGTGTGCTCTCCCTCCTGCTCTGCACCCTCTTATGTGGAGATTATCCCTGTTGATTATTATCATCAGAAGACGCAGTTTGGAGAAATTCCACCCGACATCATCCAGAGAGTGTTCCATATATCTACATATAAAAGTGAATGTGTGTATTTATGAACGCTTATACTCCGCTACCGCTGTACAGAAAATTTGTACAATGATTCATTATATCACTGCGCAGACTATAGACTTGGTTCGAATTGCAAATTCTTAGTATCTGTGTTGTGAAAATAAATAACCTAAAATGTGTAATTCAGCAATTCAGAGTCATAGAAACCATGAATGCACCGTAGACTTTATTGCATCGCAATATTCCACACCTTCACTTCACTAATAGACTGATAACATAATGTTGATTAAAGGTTTAAACACACAGTGTCCGTACCAGGGCAGTGCCGTAGTCGCCCGTATACCGGCGATCTCTCTCTCTCTCCCAGCTTGTCCACACGGACAACAGACAATCATCTGCACATCATAGAGCGGAATATGCCCGTTTAGTTTGGTTTAATTTTTCTCGCTCACTGTATGGCACGGAAACAAATTGGAAACACACATCACCGAACCCCGGCACCCCAAGTTCCCCAATCATTTCAACAAGCACAAAAGGACATTCGGTCCCTTTGTCGATGCGAGTACCAAAGATGCTTCAATTTATTGATAATTAATTATCTTAGGATAATCGTTTTGGCAAAGGGACCGAATGTCCTTTTGTGCTTGTTGAAATGATTGGGGAACTTGGGGTTAGGCAGGACCGTGCATTCAAGCAAATGGATTCTTTAACAGTTGAAACTTGATAAGTTGAATAAACCGCGTTTATATTGTAAATAAAATAACTATAGTGTTCCCAAGAATTCTCGCTGAAGTATTGAATTCCTCAAGTTATCAAGGTTCAGCAGCACCGTATTATGATTTTGACAAGGTCATGGATATCCATGGACTGCTGCACGTCCGTGTTTAAGATTAACTCAATATGAGCAGGTCTTAACCGGACACAAATCTTTTTTTTAGGAATTCGCAGTGGCTCGGCGCACGATACAATTATGTACCTACTTACTTGAGTTGACGTATGGGTAAACTCATAGAAATCGGGCCGAGGACATGTCATACGCGAGTATATCGGTCTGCCCTGTTACTATTTGCACTAAGGTGCGGACACAATAAATAAAATAAAAGGGAATATCGTCGCGTTCCAAGATCGAACTTTCACGTGTACCTCGGCCCGTGCGTAGAAAGCGAGTGTGCTAACCGTTGCGCCATCCGGACTGAATAAATGAGTGAAATTTAATCTGTCAAATTTTTTTTTGTTCGTTTGTCACCGTACATACGTTAGTCAGTCATTCATTCTGCTATTTGAAATATTTATTGTATTTCGTAGCCATAATTCTAGAATCACTAAACAACTTACTGCTTATAACTGTCATAATACTTTTTCAATACATTTCCACCCCTTGCTCTCGTCCTCTTCGTCATATGTTCCCTTTGTTTTAAGCAAATAATTTGCATTCAATTAAAACATTTCATATATGAAATCGATAAATGGCAACCAAACTACTTGTACCCGTGAACACTGTATGGATATGCCGATTGAATGGAATTGTGTGCCGCAGTCGCTTGCGACGAACCGTCGCCAAACCGACACACGGGGAACATACGGTTGGGTCCCGGTACGGGTAGTATGTGGTTTCGCTTGCAATGTCCGGTTATATACCCGATATACGGGCGGCTACGGCGCTGCCCTAGTGCGGGGACTGTGTGTTTAGACCTTAAGATACTGGTAATGAACTGTTAATGCACCATTAACATACTGTTAATGTACTGTTAACATACTGTTAAGTATGACAGACATTTAGTTTACGATAAAAAATGGGAAACTCAGGGCGCTGAAATGCCCCACTCTCTACAACTCCACAGTAAAAATATCGAATAGGGAGCATGTAACTCTCTCCATCCCAACACGCGACTGGCTTCAAAGCGGATGATGGCTCGGGTGCGAGCATTGTTGGCCTAGGACATGGAGTTCTCATCGCTATGAGACATTTTTCCACTGTCTTCCGAAGGGAAAAAGAGTGTGCGCGACTGTGCCGGACTGCAGGCTACATCAACAGAAACATCAAAATCTTCACTGATGAGTCGAGCGACCATCATGGCACTGACATCGGTATACTCAAGACTAATGAAGTTTTGTCAAGATATCTTTTGTTATCGTTGGAGTTTCAAATAACCTCACAATCTACCGGGTCCCCGGACACTCTGATCTTGTAGGCAATAAAGAAGCAGGTGAACTTGAATTAAACACGGGAATAAAGGACCAACATGAAACGCACAACTTCTTTCTTCTACAACATATTTCGGACTAACTACAGGGTGGCGCAAAAGTAATCACCCTATCGGAAGATATATATGTATATTATAACTATACTATAATTGTTGCAAATGGCGGCAAATGTAAATTCTGCTTTGACATTTGTCAAGTAAACAGATGCAGAATACATGTTCATAAGCCATGGCACGCTATACTCCTCAAGAACCCGGAATAATTGTTTGAATTTTCTGCGGAATAATTTGTCTGTGGTATTGATGCAGCGCGGATTTCTCTGACACCAACTGCGCAAACACTGCGGCGTTTGGCCGCTCGCCTTGAAGAGACTGGGACAATACGAGATGTTGCCAGGCGTGACCCCGGAGCAGTCGTTCTGCTGAGAATATCGACGCTATAGTCAAAGATGGAAGACCCCGGAATATCTACCAGACAACGTGCCACGCAAATCGTGATTATCTTTCCTTCCTTAATTGGATGAATTGGGACTGGAGGACATGTGGTTCCAACAGGACGGAGCAACAGCGCACACTGCACGAGCCACGATCAAAATTCTGAAGGATGCATTTCCGGGTCGGCTAATCTCTCGTTTTGTCGATTTGCAATGGCCGGCAAGATCACCCGATTTGGTCGCTTCAGACTTCTTTTTCTGGTGACAAATTAATAAGTTGGTAGATGATCACTGGTATTGTTTTCCAATTATTAAAGAATAATATCCACTATCCAGCAATAATAAAATATTTATTAAATTATGATGACGACGTTTCGTTTGTGGTGTTTTTTGCAGTCACGGGTTTTTGTCAACAAGCCCCAGACTCTTAAAGCTCTCAAAGAAAAGAATGCGAGAACCTGTCGCCGGAAGTTCTGGCAAAAGTAATGGAAAATGCCATTAAAACGGGTCCGTATGGTCATCAATTCTGACAGTGGCCACTTGACTGATATCATTTTCTCTACTTGATGGCAAAAAATTAAGATATCAAATAAACATAATCCAATTAATCCATAAAAAATAACAGTCAAAAAAACTTCGGATGGTTACTTTTTCGCTACCAATTTAACAACGAAAACAATTTTTCCAATCAGAAAAATGTGAACTCCAACTAAAATCCAATTGCCTGGAATGAGGCAAAGACAGATTGGAATGAACGAACTTCATTGGCCACAGCTAGATGTAGCTTAAATCGAACGGGGGGAAAGTAAAGTTTTATGTTCCACTGAGATCAGGACTTAGCCTCGATAACTCATCAGAGTAAAACGCTAATCCATATAGGTTAATGTTGTTATTGTCAGACGTGCAATATTTTGTTCAGCATTTTGTACAAACATTTCACGACAAATTTGTGTACAATAATTTGCCTATGTGAGGATAATTATTATTCAATAAAATATGCGCCCAAAATATTGAACGCTCGGCAAAATATTTCAAGCAGCTTTGAAATTTATTGCGATCTATTCAATATTTTGCGAGTGAAATGTCCGTGTGAGGGCTTTCGGCAAAAAATAGTGTTGAGTTGTAGGGTCTCCTCGTATGATTATATCGATCATCATCATCGTGGCACGACAGTCCGACGTCGGGCCTTGGCCGCCTGGATTGTTGTCCTCCAATTATCTCGGTCACCTGACCGCGTCCTCCAATCTTGGAGGCTCAGTAGCTGCTCGGCGTCCACTTATACTGAGCTCTCCCAACGAGATCTCGGTCGTCTGGACAGTCTTGCCCCGTCTACTCGTTTTGGCATGCGATCATCGTCCATTCGTTGTATGGTACATGCCCTGCCCACTGAAGTCGTTGTACGAGTAATTTGACGATTTTCGAAACTTCCAGCTCATCGTACAGTTGTACCGGATGCGCCATCCATCTCGATCGTAAACAGCCCCGAAAATCCGCCGTAGAACCTTACGTTCAAATGTGTCTAGCATGTTTCCGGAGGCTTGAGTTAGGGTCCATGCTTCGCAGCCATAGCATAGCACTGGTCGTATAATGGTTTTGTACACGCGGAGCTTCGTGTTTCTGTGCACATGCTTCGATTTCATTATGGGGAGAACTGAGAAAAAAGTCTTATTAGCTAACTGTATCCGTCGCTTGATTTCGTCAGTTTCGTTGGCGTCCCTTGATAGGTTGCAACTCAGGTTCACGAACTCGATGTTGAGGTCCCCCACATTGATGCTCGGTTGTGCAGGTGTCCTTGTCGTCGATTGCATCATTATTTTAGTTTTACCCTCGTTGATACGTAGTCCAACTTCTTTATATTTATATCGATGCGAATTCAAATAAAACGATGTTTCCCATGTTCGGGTGAATTAGGTATAGTTCATAAGTGAAATAGTAAAATATATTTTAGGCCCGCGAACTCTGGACCGCCGACAGGCGACAAGGCATACGCCACAATCGCCGAATATAGTACCACACGCTGCGAATCATCAACCACAACCATGCACATAACTCTACTGCATTTTCGTTCAATATTTTCTTTGAAAAATTTTAACAAAATATTGAACAATAATTTGCCTAGTCCACGGCATTCAATATTTTGTTCAAAAATGTGTCTTAAAATTTTTTCTACAAAATATTGCATCGTCTGAGGTTCCTATATAACCTGTGTATTGGTGGTTGCGAACCATTTGGTTCGTCGTGTGTGGCGAGTCTAATTTGTAGAGTCGTTCCACTCTTGCATCCACTGACATAGCGCCGTTTTGATAATCGATTTGTAGGCTTTGGATCTTCCTCGTCTTTAATAACGAAATCATTGAGGAAAAATTCCCATTTTGAATCCAGAAGATCAGCCCTAGAATTTCAAGTTATTGTTGTCCTCGTTATAATATGTTTTTCTCATTGTATTCCTCCAGCTATCAAGAAGAAGCCCGTTTTGAATTCGCTCAGGTGCGTTTCCCTCCTGTCGAAAATCTATCACCACCGCCCTACGAAGAAGGACTCGAGGTAGAAGTGTTCACACGATCCAGTGACCATGAAGCATGCGGCTGGTGGACGGCAACTATAAAAATGATGAAAACCGACATTTGTGCCGTGGGCTATCTTGGCTTCGAGCATCCGTACACAGAGATCGTGGAGCTGAAACGATTGCGGCCCAAAAATCCCAATACTCCAATAACATCGAAGAGCTTTTTTAAATTCGAAATTCCCGTTCCCGAAGAATTGAGAGACGAGTGAGTATGCATTCATTAGAACTATTACCACACTACTTTAGTACACCGCATTCTATCTCGGTTCGTATCTATGTTAATTTTTGTCATTTCGAATTATTGGATGAGCAGGGCAAAGGAGGATGGCGTACACAAGGAATTTCAAAAATCGATATCCGCTGGCGTATTTCGATTTGTTCCCGAACGTGGAGTGATTGTTGTCATTTCAAAGCATGAATTCACGCAGAAGAGGGCAAGCATGTTGCAAGATATGCACTTTCGAAATCTGGCACAAAAGGTGAGTGACAACAATCTCCCTAGGGATTTTGGTCGCACAAATGTGTAATTCGCATTCTATTTCGTGCGCAGGTTATTTTGCTTAAAAAGACTGAAGAAGCGGCCCGACAACTGGAGTCGACAAAACTCCACAATCAGGGGTAAGTACGATGGTTCGTATATGAGAGTAAAGCACTCAATTACTGCCGATATTTTGGAAACGATGCATTCTTCGCTGTGGTTGATATTTTGTTCGATTTTTTTAAATTCAAATTTGGGGTTATATTTCGTTTATTCGATTTGTGTCGAATGGTTTACAAAATATACATCGTGTCCGAAAATCCGCGAAGAGGGAATCCGAATGAGACATGTCCTCTTATCAAGCCGTTGACGAATGCAGTGTTTACAAAATACAATCACCACAACCGTTCACTTTCAAACCAACCCTAAATCCCCCTCCTCCCTCGTCTTTTGCAGCTTTACAGATGAATTTAAAGTACGCGATGATTTAATGGGCTTAGCAATTGGAGCGCACGGTTCAAATATACAAGCTGCCAGAAATCTAGAAGGTGTTATTAATATTGAATTGGAAGAGAAAACGTGTACGTTTAAAATTACGGGCGAATCGAATGAGGCGGTACATCGGGCCCGCGTCATGTTAGAATATGCCGAAGAATTTTTCCAAGTTCCGCGCGATTTGGTAGGCAAAGTAATTGGTCGCAATGGCCGCATAATTCAGGAAATTGTCGACAAGAGTGGCGTATTTAGAATTAAGGTGGGTGAAGTGAGTGTCCATATTACTGGGCCGAAACCATTTATTTAATCGGCTCAATTTTTG
This sequence comes from Chloromyia formosa, assembly GCA_964017055.1. NCBI lineage: Eukaryota > Metazoa > Arthropoda > Insecta > Diptera > Stratiomyidae > Chloromyia > Chloromyia formosa. The sequence continues at coordinate 27,092,025 of OZ024813.1, read as the reverse complement.
TTGCAGATTGCTGGCGACGATGAACCGGATCAAAACATACCCCGCGAATCTGGTCATGTACCATTTGTTTTCATAGGCACCGTAGAAAGCATTTCAAATGCTAAAGTTCTTCTAGAATATCATTTGGCGCATTTAAAGGTAAATCGCATGTTTTATTGCGCTACTGGTTTCGATGGAAAGGGAGTTTGAAATACGTTGCTTTTTTGGTAAATTAACAGGAAGTGGAGCAACTACGTCAGGAGAAACAAGAAATCGATCAACAATTGCGAGCTATACAAGAATCAACAATGGGTTCAATACAAAATTTCCCAGCAACAAGACGATCAGATCGAGGTTATAGTAGCGATTTAGACTCGGTTCGCTCGTCACGCGGGGCGTCACGAGGACGTGGTCGAGGCAGAGGGCAAAACGGTGGCAATAATAATCGTTATCATCAAGGTGAGTAGTAGTGGGCGAGTGCCAGGAGCATGGACGCGTCAACATCGCTTGCATAGTTATGCCTTGTTGACGTTTCGATAGCATACGAGATCTGATAAAAAAGAAAATAAAGCTATTTTTTAATGACATGTCGATGTGGCAACGGGCGATTGCCAGCACTGCAATTGTCATAACCTTTCGTGTAATTGGCTGCTTACAGATTGTTTATATCGCGTTTAGTTTTCGAGCACAGAGATATATATTGTAGAAGGAGATGAAACCACCATTTACTGTACACTAAATTCTGGACGTAATTCCACCACATACAAACTAGTAAAAAGTAAACACACATGCCCTCCACTGTGCAACACCCGCGCAGTCCATGTAGTAGCACAGGGAGCACATGAGATGTCATCCCCTCTCAAACTTCTCCTTTGTGAACAATAACCACAGAAGAGAGAATTAGAGGAAACTAAAAAGAGCGAGAGAAATGAAGTAATTCGGCATAAGTGAGGAAGTAGGAAGGGGATGGAAATTTGACATCTCATTTGCTTCTATATAGACTGGGCGGGTGTTCCGCGGCAGAGAGACAAAATGGGATGTTATTGTTCACAAAGGAGAAGTAGGAGAGGGGATGACATCTCATATGCTTCCTGTGCTTCTATATAGACTGCGCGGGTGTTGCGCAGTGGAGGGCGTGGGTCTCTCTGTTTACTTTTTACTAGTTCGTATGTGGTGGAATTACGTTCAGAATTTTGTGTACAGTAAATGGTGGTTTCACCTCCTTCTAAAATATATATCTCTGTGACAACAACATTCCATTTTGTCTCTCTGCCGCGGAACACCCGCCCGGTTCATATAGAAGTAAATGAGATGTCAAATTTCCATCCCCCTTCCTACTTCTTCATTTGTGCCGAATTACTTTATTTCTCTCGCTCTTTTTTCATTTCCTTCTAATTCTCTCTTCTGTGTTTTCGAGTTATTGCTATGAGTGTGGCAGGTTTTGGATCTAGTGGCGATTTTCACAATGTCTGCATGCATACTGTTGGCAGAATATATTGAACGAGACTGGTATTATCAGTATAGACTGTTATACAATGCCGTCATATATACAGATATTATTCAAAGTTATACATTGCTAAAAGTTTACATTCCAATACAAACCTTTCCTCTATCATACAGGTAATAGACGAGATTTACCCGATGATGACTATCACTCACGTGGCGACCATCCCAGATTCTATGGTGATCGAAATAACGGTGGTGGGTATCGCGGCAACGATCGTCGCGGTGGACGTCGGGCCGGCAAAATGCAGCTTAACGGTAGAGAGAATTTCACTCACGAAGAAATGGAAAATCGTGAAATGAGTAGCGTAGAACGAGGTATGCGGAAACTTTTCCTCTAACAAAATTCGCCTCTTAACGCCTTGTCTTTTTTTGCTGGCTTCCTCTGGTTCATTTTAGCGGAAAGTTGTTCATCCGGCGAAGGTGGCGGCACTTCACGACGACGTCGACGACAAAAACCCCCGGCTCAAAGTGATGCAATGTAATTTGCAATGTAAATTGTTGAAATTTTAACTGGTATTATTTTTAGTAGCTAACGGAGCGGCTTTGCCCACAACGACAAGCGGAGCGCCAATTAAAGTTGGTAGCGGTGGTGGTGGTGGCGGCGGCGGAGGCGGTGCTGTCGGCAACAAGCAACAAATCGTTGCTGATTCAACAACAAAAATCGGCATGGAGAACAACACTAGCAATCAAATTTCCGGACAAAATAAACGTGATCAACAACCACAACAGCAGCAGCAACCGCAACAACAACAGCAGCAAACGTCTAGTAAAGTGACATCTTTGAAAACTGACAAACCCCAACAACCAAAAGGACGCCGTCCAAAAAATAAAAATCAGGACGCCTTAAATAGTGTTGATGCAAAGAAAGAGTCATTAGTGAATGGTGGTTCAGCCGTTCTTATTTAAATACAATATTAAAAAAAACAATGGAAAATAAAAAAAAAAATAAGTAAAATAAACTCTGCAGTATAAAAAACACGACGAAGACGAGCGAGGGAGAGAGATATATATATTATGATTTATCTTTTCTGAATGTTTTTTGCATACATTCAAAATATGAAAATGTAAAGAAGTAAAAGAAACTACGGATCTTTTATTATAATTATTATTTCCTTCAAATAACAAGAGCACGATAGCGGGTGTGAGAGGAAGAGAGACGTAGCCGAGAGCGAAAGATGATGCGCGGGACGATGAGAATTGGGAGAGTAATGAAGATATGTTTGTTTTAAATTTTTCTGCGAAAAAAAACGAATAAAACATTTTGATTTCGGATTTCTTTTCCTTCTTTCGTTTTTACTTTTTCTGTTTGTGTCACTTGAACGCTTTATGTGCGCGCGCGAACGCTTTTGAAATTTCACTTTGAGTTTTGATTTCATTCTTAATTTGTATCGTTTTTTTTTATTTTATTTCCATTGATATGAATACATGTGAAAAGAAAGAAATATGAAATCGATTTCACTGGATTTGCTTACATTACAATAACTTATTAATTGATTTTTGAATTTTGTATAGTATTTCTAATCTTAATTTTATTATAATTTACTTTTAATATGGAATTTAATTAAACTATATGTGTATTTATTAATTTTCCAAAAATAAAATGAAAACAAATATGTTTAAACAAACAAAAATATGCAAATTTTGTCACATAAAACCAGAAGAAGAAAATAGAGAACAAAGAATTTTTATCGATACGTTGCTAGAAACGAAGAAAAAAAAACTAAAATGGCGTTTGTTGTTTCTCATGGACTTTCGATTTTGGTGTGAGTTTAAGTTTTTAGGTTTTGGGTTGTTATGCCCGAGCCAGAATGAATGCAGAGTGCAGCAGCAGCGACAGCGAAATGTCAAATTGGAAAGCACGCATTTCCCATATGCGACCTAGATTGAATGCAGCGGCAGCGACAGCGGCGAAAGTAGATTTGCATGTTGTTGTAGTTGCTGCTGCCGCTGGTTTCTGCATTCATTCTGGTTCCGGCATTAGTGTCAAGTCACTTTTCCACCAATGGTGACTAATGGTGCTTAGGATACTACTGCAGAGTACTACGAGATTCGAAAACAAAGGGGCCGTATGCGTATCATATAATTCGATTCGTATCGAAACGTATGTCGGCAATCGAATACGATTCGAAAGTAATTTGGTATCACGTAACCCATTCGTTTCAACTGAATTGCATTGCCTGATGCGATGTGAAATTATCGGGCGTATGGTAGTTCTCAACTCTACACATACGCGATGGTGACTCCCATCGAGTGAAGAAATTAATCCCGACAATCAATGCTTGCGGAAGACTGGCAACCTTTTAGTTTCCGGGGCCCCGGCTGGGGAAATCACTTTTCACTCGGATTTTTATCACTTTTCACTTGCGTCACTCTAAAAGTCAAGAATTTTCAAAAAAAAAGTAAATTTAGTTTTTTTTTAATTTTTTGTTTTTTTTTTTTTAATTTTTTTTTTTCATTGTTTATAACTGAATGTTTGGTATTGGTATATTGGAGGCATGGAAAATTGAAATATTCGCAAATCCCCTTGCGTGGGCTCCGATCGATACGATCGCTCCGCGCTTAAGGGATCGCAACCCTCAGTATCGCACAAACATGAACGCTCGCTTCGCTCGCTCTGCGTGCAACAGCGTTTTGATTAGTTTTAAACACACCAAACACTCAGTATAAATCATTAGAACAAAAAAATAAGGAAAAAAGATTAAAAAAAAAATTTTTTTTTTGCAAATTTGGGAGTCTTACGGTAACGCGAGTGATAAGTGACAAAAAATTCGAGTGAAAAATGATTTTTTCACCACGGGCCCCGGAAACTAAAAATATCCCGAGATGCTTCCTTCTGTGCGTCGCAAACTTCATGACAAAGTTAATATACCTTATCACATCCGTGAAGGGTATAAAAATGTGTAAGAAACACGTATGGATTGTGTGTGATGATAGCCCCGCTTCAATACATGTTCGATACTCTCAGGGCCGTTAGGTTTATTTTTGTGTGGATAGTGTCAAAATTCCTAACTTTAAATGAATGTACAGTAATCCCTCGTTTAACGCGGCGTTTGCACAGCGCGGTTTCGTTTTAACGCGATTTGTAAATTGCGGCATTCCCTTGCAAAGCGCGGTATTTCGATTTGTATAACGCGGTTGAAAAATGTCGACTTTAGATGAAATGCATACACAACGCTAAAGCAAAAATAATTGGGTTCCTTTGAATTGGGGAATTCCCCGTAATCATTATTTGCTGTGCTGTTGAGTGATACATTACGCTTGCTACATGCTGGTAGACATACTATATAGGTAGTAATTGATAAGTGATTAAGTGATACAAGATACGAGTACCAGAGGCATTAGACGGTAAGTTAATTTAATATTTAGTCCAGTCAAAATATACTAATGTCTCGAATCTAATGTTAGAAAACAAGTTAGCGTCGAAACGTTTTGAGCAGAAAACCGAAAAGCAAGAGAAAAAGGGCCATTTCTGTGTTTATCGGGTACAGACATGTGCGCCCTACTATCAATAGGGACTCGAGTGAGTTAAATTCCTAGTATCTTTTTCTTACTTGAAGTCAACACAATGGAGGCAAGACATGAAATACCCCCCTTTTTTCGTTACTTTCAGTCCCTTCCGCCGAATATTATTTAAGGGCAGTGGAACCATTTCACAGTTCAACCCTGACCAAACACACACTTTATTTTTCTTTTTCTAATTTCTCTTGTTCTGCTTGATCAATTTTACTCGGTTTGTTTTATATCATTCAGCATACTGTATTTTATTATATTAGTTATTAAAAATTAAACTCTATTTATTTTATTTTCCACGAGAGAACTTTGAAAAGTTGACTTTTGAAATAAAAAAATTCTTATTTGTTATGGTTAGATCAGTTTTTCTTGGGAATGCTTGGTCCAATTTTAAAAAATTGGCAATGGGTTTGTTCCTTTTTAGATGCTGAATCGTTTGAATAGAGGATTTTGTAAAATGTAAATTGTCCCCTTTGTTTTTTTATAGCTTTGAGAAGAGAAATGTAAAATTTGACCTCGGATTTTCACACTTATTTTATTATTATTTTTTAATATAAATTGTAATTAATATAAAAAATCCTCTATTAAAATTAACAACATCTAATAAGGAACAAGCCCATTGCAAATTTTTTAAAAATTGGACCAGGCATTCTGAAGAAAAATTGATCTAAAAATGAGACTTTAAAAGTCAACTTTCCAAAGTTCTCCCGTGGAACATAAAATAGATAAAGTTTAATTTTTGAAGTCTAATATAATAAAATACAGTATGCTGATTGATATAAAACAAACCGGATTAAAATTGATTGAGTAGAACAAGGGAAATTAGAAAAAGAACGATGATGTGTGTGTTTGGTCGGGGTTGGACTGTGAAATGGTTGCACTGCCCTTAAGGCAAACTCGTTTTTTCACTTTAGACTTGATTACGTCAGCTGAAGGGTAACTATTCCGATTCAAAGTTTATATTGGCTGGATTAATTGCAAACCTATGTTACATCAACACACACTAATGTAGGTTCGATATTGTAGAAATGGCGAGTTTACCGAAAAAACCTGCACTGAAACGAAAATTTATTTCTTTGGAAGACAAAAGTAAAATCTTAGATCGTTTGGAAAATGGGGAGAAGGCAGCGTCTGTTGCAAGGAGCTCAAACATAAATGAATCAACAGTGAGAACGATAAAGCAAAATGAAGAAAAAATCCGGGAAAATGTTAATGCTGGATCTGCTGTTAGTGCTGGACGAGTAGCCCGAATAAGAGATATATTAATGGAAAAATGGAGAAATCCTTAATGATTTGGATTGATGATTGCACACAGAAAAGAATTCCTCTCGGTTCCGGTATAATTAAACAAAAAGCTTTAATGATCTATTCCCATTATAAAGATGCCCCTGATAATCTCCAAAATTCGTCTGATCATGTGTTTTCTGCCAGCAAAGGCTGGTTTGAAAATTTTAAACGGCATTTTAACTTACATAATTTGAAAATTCATGGGGAATCAGCATCGGCAGATGCCCAAGCTGCTCGTAAGTTTCCAGAAGAACTACTCAAAATAATAAACGAAGGCGGCTACACTGCGGACCAGGTGTTTAACGCGGACGAATTTGGTTTAAATTGGAAAAAGATGCCAAAACGCACGTATGTCGCAAAAAGTGAAAAAACTGCTAGCGGATTTAAAGTTTCGAAAGATAGAATAACGATACTTCTTTGTTCGAATGCATCAGGTGATTATATGGCAAAACCTTTCTTCATAAATCGCTCGCTTAATCCTCGTGCAATGAAAAATACAAACAAATCCACTCTCCCTGTTTACTGGCGGGCCAACCCAAAGGCTTGGATAACTTCAAGCTTATTTGATGATTGGTTTTTCAAATGTTTCATTCCGGAAGTCCAAAATTATACTGAAAAAAAGAACATCAGTTTCAAAATCCTCCTCATTGTAGACAATGCACCAGCCCATATAAAAAAGATTATCCATCCAAACGTTAAAATTATTTATTTACCACCAAATACGACGTCACTTATCCAACCACTAGACCAAGGGATTATAGCAGCATTTAAAGTGTACTACATACGTCGAGCTTTTTAGGAAATTTTAAACAAAATTGAAGCTGGTCCAGATAAAACTTTGCCTGAATTGTGGAAGGAGTTTTCCATCTTGAACTGTGTGGATATCGTTTCTCAATGCATCAAGGAAATTAAACCATCGACCCTGAATGCTTGCTGGAGAAAAATTTGGCCCGAAATTGTATGGAAGGACAATGTCATACCCTCAGTTGAAGTTGACGTACAACGTATACTAAACGTCGCGCGTACTTTTGGTGGCGAAGGATTCGACGATATGACTGAAGATGATATCGACAATCTTATCAATGAAGTACCGGAGCTTAGTGAGACGGAATTGGAGCAGATGATACTAAATGCTGATGGTCATGTTAACGTCGAAGACAGCGATAGCCACGTCGATTTTTCAACGACCCCATCGAAAGAACTGACAGCGCAAACGCTTAAGGCTGGTTTAGATTTGACAAGACGGCTTGAAATCTTATTTGAAGATAATGATCCTTGCGCTGAGCGTTTTGAAAATTTTCGAAGACAGTTAGAAAATGCCGTAGCTTCCTACAATCAGATTTAAAGAAACCTGCAGCAAATCGCTAGGCAGGGTCGTATAACAGACTTCATATCAACCAGGCCATCAAACAGGTCTTAAGGTATCCAACACCCGAAAACTGAATAAACTTTAAAAAAAAAGTATATAATAAAAAACTTTTCGAAATTAAAAATGTTAATTTAAGCATCTTAATAAAGCACTTTGAATTACTAGTAGAAATATTTATGTTTTAGTTTTTTTATTAATATCATTGTATATATTGAGGAACTCAAGTTTCATATTACGCGATTTCTATAACGCGGCATTTTTCAGGAACCGATCTATCGCGTTATACAAGGTATTATTACTAAATATTACATGACTGTAACGAAACTTAGAGACATATTATTGCCTATGGTGTTGATTATCGTTCGTCATCGGCGGGAAGGGGGGGGGGGGGGATAAACTCTGATCACATGATTTCTCCTCTCCCTTTTTTCTCCTTTCTTCAAATTTGAAAAAAAAAATCGAATACTCAACGGTACCTTACGATACCCCACTTGCCCACACCAAACGAAAAAAAATGTCGACCTTCATTTCATTTTTGATGCCTACGAAAGTGTTTTTTCACAGTACATACTCGTAATACTCTAATAGTAGATACCAATATGTTAATAAATATCATAATATATGTAAATTTCGCTTAAATAGTATATCCGGTTGAAATTCGCTCCTTATCCTTGTTTCTCCTCGTCCTCCTCCATTTTAAACTGAACCAAAATCAGCAAATATGAAACCACAGCACTACATATCTGTAAGTAGAGAGGAATTCGAACAATTAAAACTCAAAAGAAACTAAATCTGAAAATAATTACGGAAAACGCAAGAGTCATATCCGAATTGAAAAGTCCTGCATTGGAGATTCGCGTCTTATTGTGACGATTCCACATTGTAAACGCTTCCACCATAAGTTTTACATCTTCCACAGAAATGTGTTCATCAGCATTCATAAAAAGCGGAATGCATGCCTCAGCCTAAAAGGCAAGAAAGAAAATATTTCTGCAGCGCTCAAATATCCTATTTTGTAGGTCTTTGTAGTTGGTATGTAATATTTAGTTTCAGTTCTCCCACGAGTTGAGCCATCCGTTTTCCATCAGATCCTACCCAAAACTTATGAAGAACGGATAGTGCAACTGATGGGAGAACTGGAAGATATGACCGTCTGAAAGGTAGAGAACATACCTCGTTCATCATCAAATGCATATACAGTGGCAGGAAAATGCTCTTCCACACAATTGGAAATATCCAAAAGACGAACATAACATAGGACACGGTATCGGCTCCCTCCAGTGACTGCCAGTACAAGATGTACACTTGACTCGTGGTCATAGTGAAATCGTGGAAATGCATCATCAGCAAGGATATCCCATACACATCACTAACGCTCTTTATTACACCGAACATGTCCTGATACGTTTCCACCAAAATTTTAAACTTTTTCGCCCGACTGTCGACATCTTTGTAGCGCCGCCCCAAATACGTGGGCTCCAAAAGTTTCTGAAAGAGCCGAAATCGTATCCTTAGCAAATCGGCAAAATTCATGGCTGAATAGCTTGCGAAGCCTGCAGCTACGTAGGCCATAATATAGCAAAATCCAATCATCGAAGTAAATAACCATTCGTCCTTCATAAAATTCACGAGATAGGCCACCGAAAGGACTATAAAATACGTAGGAAAGAAAAAGGTCAGAAATTTATTTTTTCTAACAATTTTCTGATAGTTCATGTTGACTTGAAACTCGCGAATCAGAGTCCTGTCCAATTTGTCGAGACTGTGGATGAGTTCAATATGGCGCAACCGTTTCATTCGCTTGTTAATGCTGGACACGATGTAGGTGACGGTCGTTACAAGTATCTCCAGTCGCACCACAGAACGGGTCAGATTGCCAATATTCTCGGTAAACAGGTGAACGTCCGTCTGTTTGGTGAATCTTCCCAGCAATGCAGAAAGGAGTCCGAATACAAAGACTGCCATCACACAATTTGTGTATATCATGGCGAACTTAGTAACTTGGTATTTGCCTTCCACTATTTCGATTGGTGCCATGGATAGGTAAAGCTCAGCGTTGGTGAGCGGGCGTAGGGCTTCGCAAGCGGAGCTGATAGTCATGACTAGAACGACGCAACGTTTCGTGAGGACTGAAGCATGATGACGTTCAAGGGACATGGATATAATTGACGAATAATTAAATGTATATTTGAGATAAGATACTATCGAAATAACGAAAAGTAGGGGAACTCATCATCTGTTTCGGGCTATTGAACAGTTGTACAATTCAGTTCCGCGCTCCTCTCGATGGAAAACCATATAAAGCCAGATTTACATAGCAGTTGGTTTGTTTTCGGGGTGCGTATTAGAGCTATATCTTAGGACGGACTATGGAATACTGGTGGTAGTATTCCATAGTGGTGGGGCATGGCGCAAGCGGCTTCTTTATAGAACCGAATTATAAATGTGACGCGCTCGGTAGCCGGTGAGGTCTCGGTGGCCATCGCCACTCTACGATGCTTGAATCTAGAGTTCGGGGGTTTATTTCCCCGGCGCAATAATAAAATTAATTAGGAGAGGTAATCTGGGTCCCAGTACTAAAGTATTAGAATAAAGAAAAATAAAATAGGGCTCACATGTCTTGGGATTTCATACATCTTAGGGCCCCAAACATTTCGAGGTGAGTCCCATAAATTCTCAATGCCCATATATCGAGCGGCTTCATATGTCTTAGGATTCCATTCATTTTTGAGGCGCATACATCTCTAGGCGGGCCGCATATATCTTGGGGGCCCCCATATATCGAAGGGCCCACACATCCTGGGCCCATATTTTTCGCAGCCCCACATTCTTGGGGCCCCAGATAGCAACTCAATATTTGAAAACGCTAGAATGCCGCGGTCATGACATATACATATTAATTAGTTCGCCGGTTTTAAGAACATGTTCGTCAAGGGTGGGGCTCATTGGGCATTTGCCCGGTGGTCCAGTCCACCCTGGGGCTATCCAATAAAATGAAACAGGAAAGTAGTTTGAATACGGAAGGTGAAATTGCACCGTAAGAAAAAACATGATCCAAATACCACAAAAAATTAGAGACCCAAAGTCGACAAGAATGTAAATGAAACCGGAATATAGAAGGCTATGCCCGCAATCCGAGGGTTTTTGTAGCAAGCGCTTATTTTGGTATATAAATATCGGCTCCTTGCTCTTATTGGTACCATAAAAAAAAACCAAAATTAAAATATCTTACCCACTTACATCTTACATGCCAATTCATATTACGTGGTTGTAACGAAACTTATTAACATATTATTGCCTATGGTGTTGGTTATCGTTGGCCATCAGTACTTTTGACCTCGGATGTGTTTAAGAGATGCAGGGGTGTTCTAGCTGCAACTATAGAAATAAAGTCGGACCGCATATTTATACCCTAGACTTTTAGTATAGGGTGTATTGTTTTTGTCACGACGGAAATATGTAACACCTTAAAGGAGGCTCCGGAGGTATAGCAATGTATATATATAAATGATCAGGGTCACCTCCTGATTCGATTTAGCCATGTCTGTCTGTCTGTCTGTCTGTCTGTCCGTCTGTCCGTCTGTCTGTCCGTTCGCACGATAACTTTCGATAGAATGAAGCTAGAGCCTTGAAATTTTGGTCAGATGTTGGAAGTATGATCTAGTTGGTTGGTATTGAAAATGGGCATGATCAGGCCAAGAGAACGCCTACCTCCCCTACATATGTAAAATAATTCAATGTATTTATAACTCCCGATTAAATAAACATGAAAAGCTCTAGCTTTGGTAGATTGCTCGTGGGGGTAATCTTATACTACCCTGGAAAAATAAAATCGATCAGTTGAAAACTAACGGAAATTTTCTTACAAAGAGCCCCGTACTACCCTACTTTTCAGGTGTTTTGTCCATAACTCTTGAACAAATTGACGTAGACATCTGATTTTTGGTATGTAACCCTGAAGTGAGAAGCTGCTTGGGTTTTAGTAAGTTGGACATAATCAGATCAAAGGAACGCCTACCTCCCCTACAAAATTTAAAAAATTAAATATTAATTCAATTACAATAACTTTCGATAGAATAGCACTAGCGAGTTGAAAATTTGGCAAAACGTTAGTAGTAACATCTTGTTAGTTGGCATTGAAAACGGGCCAGATCCGGCCTAAGGAACTCCTACCTCCCCTACAAATGAAACTTCAAATAAGCGATAACTTTTGATAGAGAGAAGCCAGCGACTTGAAATTTTGGTCGAATGTTTGAAGTGAGATTGAGTTAATTGGTATTAAGGATGGGTTAGATCCGACCTAAGGAACCTCTACCTCCCCTACAAATGAAACTTCAAATAAGCGATAACTTTTGATAGAGAGAAGCCAGCGACTTGAAATTTTGGTCGAATGTTTGAAGTGAGATTGAGTTAGTTAGCATTAAGGATGGTTTAGATAAAACCTAAGGAACCCTTACCTCCCCTACAAATGAAACTTCAAATAAGCGATAACTTTTGATATTGTAGAATGAAGCCAGCAACTTGAAATTTTGGTCGAATGATTGAAGTGAGATTTTGTTAGTTGGCATGAAGGATAGGTTAGATCAGACCTAAGGAACCCCTACCTCCCCTAGAAATGAAATTTTAAATAAGCGATAAAAATAAAGCTAGCGACTTGAAATTTTGGTCAAATATTTGTAGTAGGATCCAGTTGGCTAATACTGAAAATACGTAAAATCCGACCAATGAAACCCCTGCTTCCCCTTCAAATGAAACTTCAAATAAGCGATAACTTTCGATAGAGTGAAGCTAGACAACTGACATCTTTTTTTTAATGTTTGTATTGTGATCAAATTGGTTGGTGGCTATGATGGGCAAGATCCGATCCAAGGAACTTCTACCACCCCTACAAGTGAGACTTCAAATAAGCAATAACTTTCGATAGAATGAAGCTAGCAACTTGAAAAATTCGACAAATATTTGAAGAATTGGTTAGTTAATTGATTTTTAGAATGGCCAAGATCCCCATGAATGTGTGCCAACCTCCCCTATAAACTGGCCATATAGGAAACTCACTTTTAATGCATATGGTCGTTGCCAATTGGTACTTTTGGTATCACCACTAGGTCTGTACAAGTCTAGGGTATGTACGCTTCGGACTCGCTTCTCCTTTCTTCAAATTTTAAGAAAATGCCAAGAATAGAATGTACTTGACGGTACCTTTTTCACGATACCCCACTTGCGTATACTAAACTGGCTCTCATCTCCCCTCTATGCCCCCCCCCCTTAAATCTATTACGACGCATCGCTTTTTTCAGAGAATTATAATACGAGTACTTCTACATATTTCTATCAAATATCATGCATGTAGCTTCAGCGGTTTGTGAGATATTTCATGGACAGACAGACTGACGTTTGACCGATTTTATAAGGGTTTTGTTTTTACTACAAAACCCTTAGGCCGGCCGCATCTTGGACGTAGGCAGGGCAGCGCAGCACAGCGCGCACATGGCATTGTTGTTGTAACAATTGTCAAAATCTGATTTTACAACAACAATGCCATATGCACGCTGCGCTGCGCTACCCTGCCTACGTCCAACATGCGGCCGGCCTTAAAGATACCTGGCGCAGTGAAGCTAGAGGAACTGATTTTTGATGCGGGCTTATTTGGGATCGTTTCTGAGATATGGGGTGGTATACTTAACTTCAGTTGTTAGTTGTGTGCAACGAGCAACTTGGGCGATATTTCCATCCAATGTTGAAACTCCTCAACTGCTCGATACATTTGGCAGTATAACATTTATCAATTGGACAAGTTTCGCTCTACTAGGTTTCTCCGTTATAAAGTTTTTGTTTTCAATATTTTGGCTTATGTGGCTGTAGCTTTTGAACAGATTGATGGATTTTCCTGTGGAGAAGGTGGACTACTTCGTCTACTCGGGTAGCATTCTGGCCGAAAATCATGGTACGGAGCAGGACATCGCTCTTCATATCAACCAGACTAAATGCGTATACGGCATACTGTCCAAAATCTGACAGAGCAATTATCTCAGAATGAAAACCAAGGTGGACCTGTTTCGCTCGCTGGTACTATTTGTGCTTTTGTATGGGAGCAGTAAATGGAAAGTTATCGTAAGAGTTACCAAAAAGCTGCAAGTTTTCGTTAACTCATATCTTCGTTCTAAAAATTTTCTGGCCCGAAACAATATCAAATGAAGAGCTAAGTTGGCGTACGGGTCAGATGCCCATCGACAAACTGATACGCAGGCAAAAATGGCAGTGTATAGGTCACACATTGCGGAAGGATGATAACCGCATTGCTTTACATTGTTTGAAATGAAACCCCATTTCCAACCAAGGCCAAACAATGGCGTCGATCTATGGCAAAAGAGTGTAGGGGTTGTGTAAGTATTTTGGGGAGTTGCACCGCATTGCCCAGAACCGAGTACGATGGCGCGCAGGTGTAGTTGACGCTATATCCCCCACTAGGGGTTAAAGCAAAGTAGTAGTAGTAATAAAGCACAAATTTCCAATCAGACTCATGACATCAAACAAATTGATTTAATTATTAATTATGTAATTACTATTATATTCGGAATCAATTATATGCCTTCGATTATAAAACAATTACAAACCGATTTTCACCTGTACTGTAATAATTGATGGAGTTCCAATCCCATACAGTGTCCTCCAAACCGTGAATCCTACAGTTTCAATGCCCGCACGTAGCATTTACGAATCCTTGCGATGTATCGCTCTAATGGAGTTATACACAACGGCCACCCCCATTCAAATGGTTAAGAGTAGATACAAAGTAACAAGATACTCACTCCTGTATACGAACGGGGTTATGTACGGTGCCCTTATCGCTCTGTGTGGAGGTATTGTTGGCAAGTCAGTGTATTTCATAAAGTATAGACCAAAACAGGTCACCATCAGTCCTCTGGCTGAATTTATTGTGGTCCTGGAAGTTCTGATCTCGATTATTGCATATGTAGTTTCCAACACAAGTCTTCAGATCAACAAATACAAACATATTGAACTGATCAACTCCATTCATCGGTTGGATGCAGCCTTGATTCAAGAGTTCCAAGTGCAAATGAACTACGATAAATTTTTTCGAAAGAATGTCATCCTGGTCACAGCGTTCACCCTTCATTTCCTGATCATCTCACTATCGTTGCTGGTCAATATGATTAAAAACGATATTATCTTTACCTCGATTATCGGAGTATCTTACGGATTCATTTACTTAGCACCGGCAATGACGAGTTATGCAGCGATGAATTTTGCCGATATTGTAAGGATACGTTTTCGACTTATGCAAAAATTGCTGGATCCAGACTACTTAAACCACAGATTTAAACGTGATGCGGTTCGAATTCGGAAGCTGCAGTTGTTGGTGCATAAGTATCAGGATATTTTCGCTATAGTTAAGCAAATCAGCGAAGTGTATGGTGTTCCGTTGCTAATGATACATTTTCACGATTTCACCATGACTACGAGTCAGCTGTATTTCATTTATTGGAAATCGACGGATGGCGAGAGTCACGTTAAACTTTTCGTGCTGTTTTCGCTGTGGATGCTTCCGATTTTCTGGAAGACGCTTTTCTTGCCGCTGTATATGCACTCAGTTATCAAGGAGGTGAATTGGAGCGGAGGTATTGTGACTGTCGATTCGAATCGGTAACGTCCCTCGATAAAAATAGTATAGGACCGAAAATCGCTGTCGATTTGAGTCAATAATCACAGTACGGGAATATTAAGATATTCGTAATTACATTTACCAAAACATTATTTTCGTAATATTTCTATTTTAATTCCATTTAAGGCCAAACTGTGCATACCACTGATACTGCGACATGACGACTATCCGGGATATAATGTTCGAGGGATCATTGAAACATTTTTGTTGTGGAATCGTCACAATAAGACAAAAATTTCGGTTGTGGGGCTATTTAATTCTGACTTGAGGACAGTACTTATGGTAAAATTGTCTACAAAATGTTATGACTCTCTCGTAAGAAAATATTTTTTTTTTTACATTTGCAGATTTGCAGTGCGGTCGCTATGTATTTACTTATTTTGATACAATTTAAAATGCAAGAAGAACAATTGAAAGAGGAAGGTTAATTAAAAAAAAGATCCAATGTAAATCAAATTGTTTTTTTTTTCACATGGATATGCTTTTGGTGTGGACATACCGTCAGCGATTTGTGTGGACAATTTTGGATAATAAATTTTGCGCCATTATGCCCAAACCAAAATGAAGGCAAAATGCAGCAGCAGCGGCAGCCGAAATGTCAAATTAAAATGCATGCATTTCCCCTAGGCGACCTAGATTGAACGCAGAAAGCAACGGCAGTGACAATAACAAATACATGCAGATCTGCTTTTGTCGCTGCCGCTGCTGCTGCTTTCTGCGTTCAATCTGGTTCGGGCATTACACTTCCCTTCGACTACCTCTTGCCATTTGATTGAGAATGAAATTCATACTATATTTCCATATTCATATTCTCTACTGCAAAAATCGTTATAGCCAAATATAAAGTTAATTCAGTAAATTAACTATCCATATAATGCAAAAGTAAATTATTATATAATTTTTACCGACAGCCAAACTATAATTAAATCCCTCGAATAGGGTCTGACTATGCCAATGGCCAGTGATTAGTGCGTTCATATGGCATTTTTTGAACTGGATTTTGGTTCACCGTGATTTCGGTGGTAACTGTAGAGCAGACGACCTTGCCCGACAGGATTGAAGAAGCAATGCTGCACAAAATCGGCGGAACATTATTCTTAATGTTGTTAATTACCTTCACCCCTCCAGAGGCATGGGCGCGTCAACATCTCTAGCATTTCTATGCCTCGTTGACGTTTCAATAGCATATCTACTTTTCGGAAGCGCAGTTGCTACCATGCATCTTCTATCCGCACCGTCTTTATACTGACAAGCTCGGAGCACTGTGAGAGTTCTATTGTACAATATTAGAACCCACAGGCAGTTTTTGATCGCGCCGAGATTTGAACTCCGAGCTCTAGATTAGTATCATAGAGCGGTGACCGAACGACCACGGCCACTGAGCGCGATAATTACTATTTTCAAACTAGCTCTAAAGTTTGGCAGTATCAACTCTAGATAGACGAATGGTAGAACATACCTTTCATCAAAGTCGTTCTGGCTCAGATTCGATTCAAGTCGCACTGCTAACAATTATCGCTGAGAACTGGAAGTCACCCTGGGCATTTCATATATAATACTACTTTGCTTTAACCCTTAGTGAGGCTTAGCGCGCCAACCACTCCTGGGCGCCATCGTACTCTGTTCTAGACAAAGGGGCGCAACTCCCCATACAACTTACCCAGCGCCTTACACTCTTTTGCCACAGATCGACGCCATATGATTTTAGGTCCCTCTCTTGGTCGGCCTTGGTTGAAAAAGGGGTTCCATTTCAAGGCATGTAAAGCAATGCAGTTATCATCCTTCCGCAATGTGTGACGTATCCACTACCATTTTCGCCTACATATCAATTCGTCGATTGCACCTGTCCTCAGCATGCCGTACACGCATTCAGCCTGATTGATACGACGAGCGATGTCCTGCTCCGTATCGTACCAGCGTAGAGTGTGGTGACGAGGTATTTCTTACTTTGGCAAGAAGGAGGAAGACATTTATTGGATCCCACTTTTCCACTGAACTTGATAGTAACAGAACTAACCCCATTATAGTACATGTGTACTATGGTAAATGCCTCAACTCTTATACCCAACTAAACGATGTACGCTCATCACTGCATGCTTTTCTCCAAAAAGAAATGCGTCCGCCCTTTTATTAGACGCATGCTTCTTGAGGGCTGAAAGTTTAAATGTGGACATATCCCTGGCTCTCTAAATAACAAAGTTGGGTCCCCTTCGAACTCGATTCCTGGATCCGCCATTACTACTTTGCCTTAACCCCTAGTGGGGCATAGCACGTCAACTACTCCTGCGCGCCATCGTACTCTGTTCTGGGCAATGGGGCGCAACTCCCCAAAAGACTTACCCAGTGCCTGACACTCCTTTGCCACATATCGACGCCGTTTGATTCGAGCTCGAGTCGGCCTTGGTTCGAAATGGGGTTCCATTTCATGGCATGCAAAGCAATGCAGTTATATCACTCTTCCGCAATGCGTGACCTATCCACTGCCATTTTCGCCTGCGTATCAATTCGTCGGTTGGCATCTGACCCATACGCCGACTTAGCTCTTCATTTGATATTGTTTCGAGCCAGAATATTCTTAAAATTCGACAAAGACATGAGTTGACGAAAACTTGCAGCTTTCTGGTAACTCCTACGGAAACTTTCCATGTACTGGTCCCATACAAAAGCACTGACAGTACCAAGGAGCGAAACAGGCCCAGCTTGGCCTTAATGCTGAGATAACTGTTTTGCCAGATTTTGGACAGCATGCCGTATGCGCATTTAGCCTGGTTGATACGACGAGCGATGTCCTGCTGCGTACCACCATTTTCGGCAACAATGCTACCCAGGTAGACGAAGTTGTCCACCTTCTCCACAGGCTGCCCATTAATACTGATGGCAATAGGTGTCGGATTTCTTTTTCGCAACGGCGGGCTAAGAACCTTGGTCTTCCGCCATTGCTCAGTATCGATTAAAGTTGAGTTCGAATTCGGACGAATCAGGATTGCTGTTTGTTTGTACGCAAACGACGTCAACATCATGTCCCGAAAACTGACCGACGCAGAAGAGCTTCTGCACACCCTTCACACCGCTGCAAAATAAGTTGGACCAAGCATCAATCATCAAGCAAGCAATCAAGAACCAGGGTGCCAGCACAAGCAAACATCAACGTATGGGACCTCAGCATCGAATTCGTAGATGACTTCATAATACCTGGGTAGTAACCTGTCAAAGAACGCCAACGAAACTGACGAAATCAAGCGAAGGATACACCTAGCAAAAAAACTTTCTTCTCGGTCCTCCACATAATGAAATCGAAGCATGTGCACAGAAACACGAAGTTCCGCGTATATAAAATCATCATTCAATCACTGCTATGCTATGGCCTCGAAACCTGGACCCTAACCCAAGCCTCCGATAATATGCTAAACATATTCGAACGGAAAGTCCTTCGGCGAATTTTTGGAGCAGTTTGCGACCGAGATAGATGGCGCGTCAGGTACAACCATGAGTCGTATGAACTGTGCGATGAGCTGGAAGTTTCGAAAATCGTCATATTACAACGTCTTCAATGGGCAGTGCATGTACAACGAATGAACGATGTTCACATGCTTAAACAAGTAATGAACGGAGGAACGGATTGCGCGGAAAACCGAGAGCTTGTAGGGAGAGCTCAATATATGCTGACGCCGAGCCAAATCCCGACGTCGGGCTGTTGCGCCACGATGATGATGAAGATTGTTGATTGGAAAGATCTTTGACTGCAATTTTCGACGAACGTACCACTCTCTAAATTATATTATCTCGAAAATTATTTCAGATACTAAAAAAGTATTGTAGTTATCATATGATATGGGGAAACGAATCAGAGTTTTCTTTCGGCTTAAAATCCATGTCAGATACAGCGATACTCTCTCTCTCTCCAATTCACGGATACACAAAACTGTCACTTACTGGATCCGATTACAAATCCCAGGAACGCATCTATTGCAATTGTATGAAAAAGATGAGCCAATCGAATCACAACGTCCTTTCAAGACTTTATTCCCCATGCTTATACTACTACTACTACTTTGCCTTAACCCCTAGCGGGGCATAGCGCGTCAACTACTCCTGCGCGCCATCGTACTCTGTTCTGGGCAATGGGGCGCAACTCCCCAAAAGACTTACCCAGTACCTGACACTCCTTTGCCACAGATCGACGCCATGTGATTCGAGGACCCCCTCTTGGTCGGCCTTGGTTGGAAATGGGGTTCCATTTCATGGCATGCATAGCAATGCAGTTATCACTCTTCCGCAATGTGTGACCTATCCACTGCCATTTTCGCCTGCGTATCAATTCGTCGATTGGCATCTGACCCGTACGCCGACTTAGCTCTTCATTTGATATTGTTTCGGGCCAGAAAATTCTTAAAATTCGACGAAGACATGAGTTGACGAAAACTTGCAGCTTTCTGGTAACTCCTACGGAAACTTTCCATGTACTGCTCCCATACAAAAGCACTGATAGTACCAGGGAGCGAAACAGGCCCAGCTTGGTCTTGATGCTGAGATAACTGCTCTGCCAGATTTTGGACAGCATGCCGTATGCGCGTTTAGCCTGGTTGATACGACGAGCGATGTCCTGCTCCGTACCACCATTTTCGGCAACAATGCTACCCAGGTAGACGAAGTTGTCCACCTTCTCCACAGGCTGCCCATTAATATTGATGGCAATAAGTGTCGGATTTCTTTTTCGCAACGGCGGGCTAAGAACCTTGGTCTTGTTGGTATTAATCTTTAGCCCAACCTTGCTTGCCTCCCTCTCGAGATCTAACGCCATTGCGGACAGATTCATGATTTTGTGGGAGAGTAGGCATATGTCGTCAGCGTAGTCAAGATGTTGTAGATAAGATGTCAAAGTCCATTGAATTCCTCTGTCGAGTCCGGATAGGGCTGCATGCAACACATCGCCGATCACAATGAGGAATAGGATCGGTGAGAGGATGCACCCCTGCCGAACTCCACTGCGAATCTCAAAGTCCCCCGACACCTTACCTTTATGCAGAACGCGACATTTCGCGCCGTCATAGGTTGCCTTAATAATAGCCACAAGCTTCTCAGGGATGCCTCTCCTGCGCAAGGCCGCCCATATAGAATCCCGGTTCACACTATCGAAAGCCTTTTCGAAATCGATGAAAAGCAAGTGAAGCGGAGAATCGTATTCAGCGCATTGCTCGATGATGATTCGCAAGGTGTTAATGTGATCGACACAGGAGAATCCGGATCGAAAGCCAGCCTGCTCTTCATCAATTGTGCTTTCTAAGTGGGCCTTTAGTCTTTCCAGGACGATTTTAGCTATTATCTTGGCAACGGCAGGAAGCACACAAATGCCCCTCCAATTATTACAGTCTGTGAGGCTACCCTTCTTTGGAAGTTTGATGATCAAACCTTCCTTCCACTCAGTGGGAAAGGTCTCTGTATTCCACGCTTTATCAACAAGTGGGTGCAGCAAATCGGCAGTTACGCTTGGCGCTGCTTGATAAAGTTCGGCAGGGATGCCGTCAAGTCCGGCGGCCTTTCCTCGTTTTAGTGCAATAATTGCAGTGACTATTTCCTCTTTAGTCGGGGCAGTGGACCGTATACGCACATTTTGATGGTTAGCTAAATTATCTATATGAGGGGGAACTTCACCAGAGGTTACACGGTTCAAGACCGCGGCGAAGTGTTCTTTCCACCGCCTCATTTGATCTTCTTCCAAGATAAGTAGCTTTCCATCACTATCTTTCACCGGATGTTGGCAGGAGTTACGACCACCTGTAAACTCCTTGATGACACCGTATACGGCGTTTAAGTTGTTACTTCTAGCGGCTTCTTCTGCTGACGCTAAAAGAGAATTGGCATAAACTCTTTTATCGCGTCGCACACTACGCTGAACTTCTCGAGCTTTCTGACGGTAAAGGAGTTCGATGCTGCTTCGATTGTCGTCTGATGCTGCAGCCAAACGAACTTTCAGCTCCTTTCTTTCAACAATCCGCTGCCATGAAGCGTCGGACATCCAGGGCTTATTCCGGCAATCCGGGTTTGGGCCAAGGATGGTATTTGCGCTATCAATGTACGCATTTTTTATGGCATCCCAGTTTTCGTTTATGTCACTATCTGGGTGACTAGTTATCTCAGCCGCTTTTTGCGCAAGATGGTCATTATATTGTTGTACGACAGCTGGATTTTTTAGTCGAGCGGTGTTGAATTTGCGGGGCCTGGATCTTTCGTCGCTGGGGCGGCGCACGGCTGCAATACGCAATCGAACATTAGCGATCATAAGATAATGGTCTCTTCCCATCCCAATATCGGCACCCTTCTTGTTTCGCACGTCCAGGAGGCAACTCTTGAATCTTTTACTAATGGCAAAATGGTCGATCTGATTTTGTGTTCTGCGCCGATCAACAGAGGACCAACTGATTTTGTGGTGGTCCTTATGCTCAAACATAGTACCACCGATGAAGAGACTGTGAAAGTTGCAGAACTCTACAAATCTTTCACCGTTGTCATTACGATCACCAAGACCGTGTCTCCCCATCACATGTCTGAGCCCATAGTTATCAGCGCCAACTTTCGCATTCAAATCACCCATAACCATTATAATGTCACCTTTAGGTGTTCTGCTCTGAACGGCGTTTAGTTCTTCGTAGAAGGAGTCTTTTGCCAAGACATTGTCGGGTTCAGTAGGGGCATAACATTGTATTATTGAGATGTTTCTCATTTTGGTCCGGAACCTGGCGGTCAAGACCCTGTCAGAGACCGGTTCCCAGGATAAGAGACAGTTTCGCGCGGCTCTGGTTAAAAGGAGCCCCACACCTGACTCACGACGACTACCGGTAGCTTTACCGGAGTACAACATTACAGTGCTGCCCGTTGGAGAGATGAATTCTCCGCTGTTCCACCATCTTATCTCACTAACTCCTAAGATATTTAATTTGTACCTCAGAAATTCACGCTCTAATTGAAGAAATCGTGCGTTCTGGGGACCTTCTGATCCATTGTCCAGGAGAGTACGCACATTCCAGAATCCAATCTTTGTCATTGTACGATAGCTAAAAGTCGTAACCGTTGAGTCAGTCCTTATCCGAGGCATAGTTGACGTTTCGTTAGCATATAAAGATTTCGGATAGTGCAAGTTGCTGGCATACACATCCTGTCCTTTGATTGTCGGTTTTAACGACAGGCCCTCAAAGGGAAAGGCCGTGGTATTTTTTTTCACACCCCACACCACAGGGGTACCTCAACCAAATCATCGCACCGCCATCACTGGCGGCTTGACGTTGGTTGGCAATGGTCAGTGACCACTGCCGTTCCAGGGGGCGCCCACGCGGAGGACTATGGAAGAGGAGTTTTGGATATAGTGCTCCCTTTGAAGAGAGAGTATATGAGGAAGTGAAAAAGAGCGAGAGAAACGACGCAATTCGGCACAAGTGAGGAAGTAGGAAGGGGGATGAAAATTTGACATCTCTTTTGCTCTATATAGACCGGGCGGGTGTTCCGCGGCAGAGAGACAGACTGGAATGTTATTGTTCCGATTGGAAAAGTAGGAGAGGGGATGACATCTTGCGTGCTTCCTGTGCTTTTATATAGACTGCGCGGGTGTTGCGCAGTGGAGGGCGTGTGTCTCTCTCTCTACTTTTTACGACTGGAATTGCTTCAAGTAGTTTAGTGTTGAGTATATGCGGATTGCTCCTCCATAGGTATTCTCTGTGAGTGCTCCGAACAAAAAGAGGGAAAAATATGGAGGGAGAGGAGTGAAAAAATAAGCACTTTCTATTCAAATTAACGAACGAATGAAATACTATAAATGTATATTAGCTTCAAGCAATTCAAAATAAAAACAAAAAATATACAATAATTTATGACGTTGCGTTATCTTATTTAACCTCCCGTTTTCAATTGCTCCTCTTGCATTTTGAATTGTATCAAAACGAGCAAATACATAGCAACCGCACTGCACATCTGTAAAAAAAACAACAACAGAAATTTGCTTACTTGTCGCAAATTATACAAAATTTTGAACAATTTTACCATAAGTCCTGCACTCAAGTCCGAATTAAATAGCCCTACAACCGAAATTTTCGTCTTATTGTGTCGATTCCACAACAAAAATATTTCAATTATGCTTCGAACCTTGTATCCGGGATTGAAGTCGTCATGTCGCATTAGCGGTGTTATGCACAATTTAGACTGAATAAAAAAAGGATGTATTCAACCAATGTTTGAATAAATACGAGTAACTAATGCATTCAATAATAATTACTGTCCCGTCCCAATAGCTGTATCAACTGTATTTTACTTGTCGATACGAATCTACAACGACTTTCAGTCACGTGCTGTCGCCGTCCTTGCAGGAAATATATAGACTCTTCTTTATTTGAAGTATACTCGTATGCGTATACCTCTCAGTTGCCCTAACCCCTTGTGGGGCATAGCGCGTCAACTGTTCCATGCGGCCCAGTTGACGTTTCGACGGCATAAACAACAACATACTGCACTACCGGTCGCCCCTGCGTATGCGTATATAGCTTTAGGATGTCCTTTTTGATTTTGCCTTTTATTGAGCACTGATTGAGTCTGATAGTACAGTCCATATAATAGCACCCTTTTCAATCTCACCTCCCAGATCACAAGATGCATATACAGCGGCAAGAAAAGCGTCTTCCAAAGAATCGGAAACATCCACAGCGAAAACAGCACGAAAAGTTTAACGTGACTCTCGCCGTCCGTTGATTTCCAATAAATGAAATACAGCTGGCTCGTGGTCATGGTGAAATCGTGAAAATGTATCATTAGCAACGGAACACCATACACTTCGCTAATTTGCTTAACTATAGCGAAAATATCCTGGTATTTGCATACCAACAACTGCAGCTTCCGAATTCGAACCGTTTCACTTTTGAATCTCTGCTTCAAGTAGTCTGGATCTAGCAATTTTTGCATAAGTCGAAAACGTATCCTTACAATATCGGCAAAATTCATCGCTGCATAACTCGTCGTGGCCGATGGTATGTAGATGAATCCGTATGATATTCCTATGAGCGGAGCGTAGATAAGATCAGCCTTAATTGTGTTCACCACCAATGCGAATAGAATGCCCAGGAAATAGAGAGTGAATCCGATGACCAGGATCAAATTCTTTCGAAAGATTTTATCGTAGTTCATTTGCACTTGGAACTCCTTAATGAGAGTGGCATCCAACCGATGAATGGAGTCGATCAGTTCAATGTGTTTGTATTTGTTGATCTGAAGACTTATGTTGGAAACGACGCAAGTAATAGTCGAAATTAGAATTTCAAGGAACACCACAAAGAGTGCCAAAAGATCCAAACTACCGAATTCTTCGCCAAGGTGATAATATTGTACCTTCCCAATGATGCCAGCAATAAGAGCAATAACGGCGGTCAACATGACTCCATTCGTATAGAGGAGCGAAAATTTTGTCACTTTGTATCTGTTGTCCACCATTTGAATGGGGGTGGCAGTTGAGTACAATTCCATTAGAGCGATACATCGCAAGGAATCGTAGATGGTATGCAAAGACATTGTCGGATTCACGATTTGCAGGACACTGAATGGAATATGTCCGGTGAAAATCGAATTTTAATTGTTACCTAACCGAAGGAATGTTATTTATTCATTAGGCATATCTAGTAAAGTTGATTGAATGGTCAAATTATTGATAAACTCAGCTTGGGGGAGGTTTATAATGAAAGACTATTCAGATTATAAGGGTTACGAAAACCCGAGGGGGAGAGGTAGGGGGGGCGGGTTGCGAAAGACTTCTCCATAGTCCTCCACGTGGGCGCTCCCTGGAACGATAGCGGTGTTATCACGGTTTTACCGCTGTCTGACCATATTACTCGTACTTATGGTATAATAATTTGGATAGAGGCAGAAACTAGGACCCGCCCCTATAAAACAATTGTGCAGAAAACTGAAGTGAAGCCTCGGATAAGATCGGATCAACGGCTACAAATGCGCAAACGGAATACGGATTACTCTCATGGAACCTGGAATACACGATCTCTTAGCAAAAGTGGTGCTGTCATAGTGCTGCAGCAACAAGCGAAAAGTTACAACATAAATATTTTGGCAATTCAGGAGATGAATTGGTTTGGAAATAGCATCAAAAACATACACAACAGCTTGCTTTTCAAAAGCGGAAAAATCTCAGGAAAGCGATAGTTTGGAGTAGGCTTTATGGCAGATAAAAGTTTAAACCGCATATCATCGACTTCAAACCAATTAACGAAAGACTTTGCGCCATCCGCATAAAAGCTAAGTCCTTCAAAATATGGCTAATCAACGCCCATGCTCCAACTGTAGACAAAGATATATACCACCCTGGAAAGACTGACACCCTGCCAACCCTAAAAATGATAAAAAAAACAATTGTTTCTGATTTGAAAGTTATATTTAATTGAATAATGCGTCCTTACTTTAAAATTACTGCATCAATATTTTATACAATATCAATTAATTAATACATACATACATTAATCATTACAATTAAATGCCGGTTGCTTTCAGTTTTAGTAGATGGCTTGCTTCTACAATTTCAATAAAAAGTATGCCTTAATGAGAACATCGACAATCATATTTATATCGAACCAAATTTTTTATACCTTTGCTTTTGCCTCCTTCAATTGCTCATTTCGATCAAAATCCGCCCAATTGACTGCATCCTTTTTGCCTCGATTTGGAAAGAATGTCTCGTCATATTTAAATATGTCCGACAATTTATCTTTTCGGCCCCGGTTTGGTATAAAAACGTCGCCACCGTGTCGTAAACTTTCAAATAGGGGCGAATTTTTGCGACCACGTGGCGGTATGAAAGGATCACTCCTGTGGCCATTTTGTTCTAGAAGATACACTTTTTATGTGTTTTGATATTTGCGTCAAAATTACGATTGCAGAAATACTGAACTTACGCAAGTACTGATCCTGTTGAGCGTTAGTTTCCAAAATCATATAGCGCGGCTCCTCGACAAAAAGAGGTTTCTCTCGTTTTCCATAGTAGCTGTTGGCTGCAAACATGTCTGCATAGTCTTTGACCATGTTGAGGTTGAATAGGGATTTGAATCTGTTTTGTGCGGGTGGAGTGTTGAAGATGCCCCGGTTGCTGAGGGAGTGCGGATTGATGGTAGGCGACCTGTTTTTGGAAGAATAAGGTGGTAATTATACAGATTGCTCGAAAATTACAAAGCTTCGTATTTATCCCGTAAAATAAGATAAATTGTTTAGAATATTTTGTATTTGTTTTGAAAATTATTTAATTTCATCTCGTCTTCCTCGAATTTTCACGTATACATAACATAACACAATCATTTTCTTTTATAAATTAAATGTATCAAGTTTTTAAGTACTTTCGGATTTTTTTAAAGTGTAACTTTTATAGCGACGACACCTCGATTGGTTGTTGTTAATTGCCTTGACCCCTCCTGGGGCAGGGCGCATCAACATCTCTAGCATTTCTATGCCTTGTTGACGTTTCGTAGCATATCTACTTTTCAGAAGTGCAGTTGCTAGCATGCAGCTCCTATCCGCGCCGTCTTTACACTGACAAGCTCGGAGCACTGTGAGAGTTCTATTAGTACTCACCGGCAGTTTTTGATCGCACCGAGATATGAACTCCGAGCTCTAGACTAGTATCGTACAGCGGTGACCGAACGAACACGGCCACCGAGTGCGATTGGTAGTGAATCGAAAAAAAAATAACTCTTGAGCATGAAGTGAACTCTAGGAAATACGGGTGTCATGTGAATCGGGGTGATGCTGATGAGGCCAAGGCACTGGAGTGTTGTTGAAGGCGTTTTTAACCCTATGGTCCTGACATGAGCACATTGTTGGACATGAGCTGACATCTACGAAATACGGTTGTCGTCTGAATCGGGGTGACAAAGCCTATGTACTGCAGTGTTCTTGACGGCATTTTTAACCCTATTGTGTTGACATGAATACATTCTTGGACACGAATGAACTCAAGGAAATACGGGTGTCATGTAAATCGGGGTGATGAGGCCAATGTACTGAAGTGTTGTTGATGGCGTTTTAACCCTGTTGTGTTGATATTCTTGAACAAGAAGTGTAGGGAAAATTAAGGAAATGCGGGTGTGTCATGTGGATCGGTCAATGTAGTGGAGTGTTGTTGAAGGCATTTGTAATCCTTTGGTGTATTGAAAAATCTCTGAGTTGAAAAGAGTATACTTTGGTTACTTTTTCGGATATTGAGGGTGCCTTTAACAACGTCAAACCGGCGGCTATTTCGAATGTTCTCTTGAGATTGGGTGTAGATGGCCCGATCTGTGAGCTTATTAGTCTAATGTTTACGGCTAGATTCATTAGTACCAGTTTGAGAGGCTATGGAGGCACAATGAAATGAATGAAATGGACAGCTTCTTTCCTGCAGCTATACCAATTAATGTGGTGCGGGACCAGGCAGAAGACCAGGAAGATATTCCTTCTCCTCCTGATCCTGGGGAAATCGAGGCCAGCATTGCTAGGCTCAGATGTAGAAAGTGGACAGGACTGGATGGCATAACTGGCCGGATGTGTAAACACATCTGGCGAGCCGTTTCAGTCTACATAAAGAGTCTCTTTGCCACTTGTCTCCGAACCCGTGTTTTCTCCGAGAGCTGAAAAACCGCACGGATGGTGGTGCTACTGAAGGACCGTGACAAGATCCAGAAGGACCCTCAGTCCTACCGTGGCATCAGTCTCCTTCCAGTGCTTGGCAAAGTACTGGAGAGGAAACTGGTGTGTAGGCTGGAGACTCTGATAGGCGGTCTTGATGTCTGAAAGTCAGTGCCAGCTTCAATGTAAGTAGGTTTGTTGAGGATGCACTTCTCTTCACCAAGAGGACGGTATTATACACTGGGGCGAATCGCGTTCTTGGAATCTTGACGGGAGTCAGGGGCGGTTGAACCTCTACCTTGAATGGATAAAATCTGTTGCGGGTACGTTACATCGAGTCTGCACAAGGAGTGAGATATGGGTAGACGCGCTGTCTGTGTGGTCTACAATTCCCTGTTTGCTGTGTGCGCAACATTCGGGGCGGGAGGTCTCATGGACTGTGCGTCAGTATGTCGTACCGTCGCGACCCACTCCATACGAGTATTGATGCCCCTTCTTGACCTTAAGGTGCTCCGTCGATGGGTGGCGAACTTCATCAGGAGGGGATTGCCGTTGCCGGCTAACTCTTTGTTGGCGAGTGAGAGTGTTTCTGGGAGATCGCAGCGTAGAATCGCGGATCTCCTGGAAGACTTGTGTCCTGTCTAGATGGCAGTCTAAATAGGCGCAGTCGGTCAAGGGCAGGGTGACATTCGAGTACATCATTGATGTATGGGTGGCTCGAGGAAGCCTGGACTTGGCCTTCAATCTAAGTTTAGGCTTCCTCATCACTGGGCATGGTTCGCCCTACGTGCGAGGATCCATGTACTTGCATCTGTTCGATGTACTTGGATGTCAGGGATTTAACCTCTTTCGGGGTTAATATCGCTGGAGCGCCCTTGATGTGTCCGCATGTTTAAATAAGGAGTGTATGCAAGCCTTGAATGACTTCGCTAGGGAGTCATTCAGGTCAAAAGAAAGGTTGAGAAATCAACGATAGCGTTTTTTTCCTGTCTGGAGTCCACCTCGGCACGTTGGCCATCGGGTAGGACAGGGTAGGTAGGACAGGGAAGTGGTACACTTGTGCCGTCAACGGCTGAAAGACTTCAGTCGGTACCTATGAAGCCTTGGGGAAACGACTATCCCGCTCCCTCGAAGACCAGTCCTGAGTGTGCAAAAGCACTCAATTGGTAGCAGCCAATCCCAGGTTCTATATCTGGTAGTATGGGAGCCCTGAAGTGGCACTGCTTTCGCAGTAATACCCCGGCTGTTGAGGTAGGCCCCCTTGAAAGAGCATCGTGCTGGTTGTGGTTTAACACTCAACTTGCGGGTAGAGTGTCCAGATTCACTTCTGTGCACTCGGCGCTTTTCAGCCGGATGCCGGGACCCAAAAAACGGTAGAGGTTTAGATAGGCCTCGCATCTAGCAGTATGGGTCCCTACAGACTGATGTAAACTGTTACCTCTATACTTGCATGGAGGGGCGCTGATTGTCGTCAAAATAAATCCGTTGTCATATCGAGAATCGTCTGATAAACCACCCGAGATAAACACAGACATCCGTCTTCAGGAATCCGGGCAGTGGAAAGTGTCTACTACTGGCCACTCGGCTATACTGGAATTGTCCAGTATGATTGATATTCCTGAAGAAACAGACTATACCTCACCGGTGTACTCCTTCGACAAAGGCTATACTGGCCTAATACCCCCACGACAAGAGTGGGGCATGGACAGTACTCCAGAGTCGGAAACTATAAGCTTATTTATGAATGGCTTGAAAACAGAAGAAGGTGTGGGCTTGTCACTCCGTCATCCAGCATTCCGTAGTGTCTTCCAGTTGGAGACTACAATTGCCGAAGATTAGCCTTTG
Source organism: Chloromyia formosa (assembly GCA_964017055.1). NCBI lineage: Eukaryota > Metazoa > Arthropoda > Insecta > Diptera > Stratiomyidae > Chloromyia > Chloromyia formosa. Next base: position 27,062,209 of record OZ024813.1, on the reverse strand, counting down.
TTGAGTTGTAACGTCGTATCTGCTAGAACTATTACTATTTACACTGCGTAGTATAACTATGGCCGCATTATACAATATATTTTGGTAATTTTAGTATTTTATGAGATATTTTGATAAAACTAGTTACTGCACATTAAAGCGATATAATTTAACTTCTATTTTGCCAAATCGGAGCTAGCTATTCTTTAAATTGGTTTAATTACGCCATGTGCCTTATTTTGTTAGTGTGTCATAAATATAGCCGCACTACATTTGCACACTGCAGTGTAGCCATATTTTTTGTTTTCTGGACTTCATCCACAGTACCGTTCTATTTTTTTGTTTTATCATTCATTCTCTAAAAAAATGTCACGTGACGCGTATCTGAGCGAAGTCGATACGGTCGGACAGGCCGCCTTGAGGCGATCTGTCCGGCCGCGTGACTAGAATGAATTCTCACTGGAGTTTATTTCAATAGACGAATGTATCTGTAGCTTGGCTATGGAAAGTAAAATGCCGTACAATTGAATCCAATAGACAGATACTTTCATTCTATGTCGATAAGATCGATTTCCAATTATGCATCCGGCCGCCTGAAAGGCCTATCCGGCAGCCTCAAGGCGGCCTGTCCGGCCGCCTCAAGAAGGTCTGAAGCAGCCATACACGATCCGGAATTCCTCAAGGCCGGGCCTGATCAGTTTTTCCGGATGGTGTATGGTGTATTCTATATTCAGGCAAATCGGAAGGCCGGGCGTGGTCAGTTTTTCCGGACAGGAATTCCGGATGGTGTATGTTCGGCTTAACTCTTGAACCAATTGACGTATAGAGCTGATTATTGGCATATATATAAACTTTAGATAAGAAGCTGATTCAGTTTAAATAAGATGGGCATAACCAGACCAAAGGAACGCCTACCTCACCTACAGATGACAAAAAATGGAATATTCTATAGAATGAAGCTGAAAAATTGAAAATTTGGTGGAATGTTGGCAGTACGGTTTAGTTAATTGGTATTGAAAATGGGGAAGATCCGAGGACCCACAATTCGCCTCCGTGCCACGTGGCGAGTTATCTGTATGGTACCTAACTGTTTGAATTCGCTCGTCACTCATCCAAACCGTTCGACTCATTCTTGAACTCTGTCCGCTTGCCTCGAACATGGCTATTATTCTACATAGTGCTAGTTACTCAGAAGTTTTATAGTCTACTATATGTATGACTAAAGGATTATTATAGGGTATTCACACTAGATTTTTTACTGTTTGAGATTATCACCTTAAAACGGTTCAACTGTTTTCTCATGTCTATTCAATATAACATTCAATTTTAATTACCAGTCCTTATTATAATCACATCGTGGCGTACAGCGTCTCTCCAATCGTTTTGACGACCACTGAACTCGCGGCTGCTCCAAAACCATTCCCACAATGGCGTCATCGCTGCTACCAATAATCGGCGACTGAATGTCTACCAGTTCATCTAACTTGTTTTTTCCAAAACGTCTATCTTCCAAATCTCGCAACGGATCACTACTATTCGCACAATTATATGGAGCGTCAAAAGGACACAACAGAATTTGAGTAAGTCGCGAATTAGATGGAACTCTTTCGCGAATACTCTCACGAAAATACGTTTCTTTCCTGAACGGATCACGAGAATCCCTATGGCTTGAAGACCAGTACAACGGATCGGCACAGCAGCAGAAGAACAAAAATGAAAACACCAAAAGAGTCAGCATCTTTTCTATTTTCAGAGAAACTACACAACAAAACAGCGATTTAGCATCCTTGTGCCACGGAAGTTTGAAAGAACTAAATCCCGGGCTTGGCTAGGACATCTTTTAAATAGTCCTGATCACGGTCGACGATTTGAGGCAAATTACCAGTGGGGTTTTATTTCAATTATTCTATAAACTTCGTCCAACCGTCTGCTGTTATGCGTTTGGTCATTTTTCTTATGGCTGTGACCGTTCACAGAAAAATTATATTTTTCGCTCTGCTGGACATGGCCTATAGTCTCCGAGGAAATCATCTATACGCCCGTTCGCAACGGTCAAGCTAATATTGAATTCAACAGAATGTTGGAGATGTTTGAATTGTTGAGAATTTTTATGATGTGGGTGTTTAAAGAAGCATCGTTATTTAATTTTTTCCTTGTTTCAGAAAAAATGCGGCTTAAAGTTCCTATATACGAGCCATTCGACCAGCTGCGAGACCAGCCACGTGACCTGCTGCGAGGCCAGCCACGATACCAGGTGCTAGACCAGCTGTCAGACCAGCCACGAGATCTGCTGCGAGACCAACCACGAGACATGTTGTAAGGCCTATCATGAAGATAATCAGATACCAGGCCCGACGACAGGCCCCACAACATGCTGATCCACAGGAAACTCCAATCGTTTCATTCCAATCGGAAATAATCCATCACGAATATATTGTACCATCATGTGCAAAAATGAAGGCATCCCTACCTCAAGGCATCGACGCAAACGGCTCTCCACGAGATATTTATTGAAGGCGCTTTCAATAGTGTTAGAACTAAGGCCATACTGGAGGTGTGAAAGCTCATTTCAGTAGATGGGTAATAGCCAGTGGCGTAACTATCTCCAAAAATATGGTTATCGGCGGAAAAAAGGAGCACAGACGCCGTTCAAGTCTAATTCAGTGGCGGATCTAGAAATCGAGTTTGAATGCCACATGACTTTTTTTAGTAGATGATGAACTACAGTTAGGTCGGGAATTAGATGAATGCACATAGAAATTCTTTGCTAACATTCAAGAGAGTTAAGAAACCTCACATACACTTTTGGTTATCAAGCACTGACGTACTACCCATACCACGTACCTATAGTTTACCAAAACGCGAAAGGATACTGAGCTTTTACAATTCAATGGAAGCTAGTGTTCACTAGCTCTAGGATCATCATTTCGGCGAAGCTATACGAATGTTTAAAGAACCACTAATACCCCAGGTAACAAGTGCCAATATTTGGTGATCGAAGGAAAAAAAATAATGGAAGTTTGAAACTTGTTGGTTGGTACTAGGAGTGTGATCTGTGAAGGGGAGTTTTTTTGTGTTTTTTTTTGGAAATATCTCTATAACTATCACTCGCAGCGATAAATGTTGTAGGAACAAAATAAAGTAGACAAAATTTCCTATAAAAAGCTCAAAGCCATTTTTGTCGTAGGGCTAATACTTTAAAAGATACAGGGTGACCAATATATAGGAATTTTACATTTTTTTTCCTCTTAGATATGTAGGTCGTTAAAAAAGTAAAAAAGTAAAATGCATAGCAAAATTCTGAAATTCGGCATAGTGATTGGCTGGTACCTGAAGTACATTATATCAAAAATCCCCAAAGTTGGGAAGTATAGGTACTATTCATATTTTGAAAGTTTTTTCCAAGTTGTTGCCTTTATCTCCGCAACTACCAATCCTACAGCAAAACATTCTGAAAAAAATAAATAAAGCAGACGCAATTTTCTACAAAAAACTCCTACACTTTATTTTATCGTAGAACTAATATTTTAAAAGTTATAGGGTGGACAATAAGTCGACATTTAACGAAGATTATAATTTTCTATAGATTATTAATTTAAAGCAAATTTGAACGGATAATGGACATTGTCATTGAAGATAATCAATAAAATCCGTATTGTTAATGGGGCGACCGGTAGCGCAGTGTTTTGAGGCATCAGTCTCATGTTTGACTACCGGCGTTTCGGGTTCGAATCCCGTCCACGACGACGTTCGTGGCCATGAATGAGCATAGGAGGTGCATGCTGGCAACTGCATTCTCCGAAACCAGTTTATGTCGTCGAAACGTCAACTGGAACACATGGAACAGTTGACGCGCTATGCCCCACAAGGGATTAGGGCAATTGTGAGAGAGTATTGTTAATGACGTAATATTTAATTTTAAGTTGGAATATTAACATTGACGCATTATTTATTGTATAAATATGCGTATAAATTGGAAGACGTCGATTAACTTCAAACTATTTGTATGTATGTATGTATTTGCTAGCAAATTCGCATTCCTGTTTGCTTACATGAAGATTGTCAAAAATGGTTGGTTTCAACTAAAGCGAGACCTCAACTATTCAGGAGCAATGGTTGGAGAGGCGCGACGAGGAAACTACCGGGTGGATAGTATTGTGATGTGTATACCACGGCATGGTATCACAACTACCTTCGCAGTGGTTTCTGGTTTCGTCAACCGAAGGAAGGCATGATCTCGTCAGGTGCTCTGCCTCATACCTCGCAACTAGGTGACTTCCTAGTCGAGCTGATCATATTCTGGTAGTCCATCACAATTGTCACAGACAGAAGTGGATTTCATTCCAGCCTTACAGAATCCACAGCTTATCCCACAATCATTCGCGCAGTTGCAAAAACAAGCTTTTGAAATTGAGTCAGGTACTGCAGAGTGCTTTGACATTAAGGTTTCAAGTATTCAATCGCCCCTCGTACCCATCCCCACTCCTCAGGCGGTAGCTGGCTACCGAGCCAGTTTTGCACTTGTAAATACACTCGATAGACATGTTGTTGGGCAGCACCCCGGGTTGGTGACAAAGATGAAAAAATGGCTCGTTTGTGCTGCTTGGGTGAGGTGAGTAACTCCATCTTAAACAAAACAGAATCAACCGTTAGTCCAGTCGATGATCAAAATTGCGGTCCCCGATTTGTGCTCAGGGAGAAACAAGGAACCTATATACCAAATTTGGTTAAGATCTGAATACGGGAAGTACCTGGACAAACGTACAAATGAACAAACGTACAGTATGCAGCGGCCTATATGCCCGTCCAGTCTATTTTTACATGAGACGGTCCAAAAACCAATTTTAAATCGAAAATTTTGTACCTTTTCAAATCGACTTCCATAATAAATAAAACATTCAATAATTTTTAATAAACAACAATAATAATTTTATTCATTACACTCCTAAAAATCATAGCCAAATTGTTTTATCCACCCTAGCCCAGTAACTGTATCAATCTGTGGCTTATATTCGCACCCAACCCAATCCAAATACCCGACACTTTCCATAGTACGAAAAATATGCTCATAGTTCAGTTCACCATGCACGTTGGGTTCGTGTCGATTGGGCACTTGGGCTATTTGAAAATGCCCAATATACGACTTCAACTCGCTCAAGGTATTCGTCACATTGCCTTGAATGTGTTGCAAATGGAACACATCGATCATCAGCTTCAAGTTCGGACTATTCACAGCATCCAGAATTCTCACAGCTTCACTAAAGCTATCCAGAAAGTAACCGGGTACGGCATATTTGCAGATCGGTTCAATCACTCCCACAATATTTTCACTCTCCAGCAGTTTCGCGGCATACTTCAAATTATCCACATACACGTCGGTCTGCTTCTTTGGATCACCGAAGTGAATACCAGCCATCACATGAATTTTGCGACATGACAAACTCTTGGCCACTTGCACGGTGTACGAGAAATTCTTACGAAATTGTTCGATGGCAGTAGGATGTGCGGCGCACACTTGCTCCAACTGGGTTGCTCCCTCGGTATATAAATTTAGCAGGACTTGCTCCAAACCGGTCTCATTTTTTGCTTTCAGCACGGCATCGAGGGTGGCTGCATCGGGGCACGGTCCCTCAACGCCCCGAAAGCCAGCACGATGGGCTCGAAGGTAACGTTCTGCCAGCCCCACACCACCTTCGGTGAAGAGGAAGTTTAAATTCGGGCAGAGCCTCAAAACCATGGCCAAGGAATTGGAGGTAAACGGTTTTCACTTTTTAATACTATAAGATTGCGCACTGACGAATTGGTAGATTGGAAAGTTGTTACACGTTTCAGAAACAGCTGACACTCGCTTGACCGGCTGGTCTCGGTAGCCACGATAATATGGGACAAATGGGTAGCAGCAACTAAATTATTACTCCCCACGTTCTCCCGTGACAACCGACACTTCGCACAAAGCGGAATCAGCTGAAACATCTACAAGTGGAAATTACAGCTTGTCGAGAGCAGATTAGATAGCGAGAAGTAAACAAATCAGATAGGCGGCTAATTCAAAATACATTTATCTTTTCCCTCTAATTTTAGGGTTTTGGTACGAGGTACGGTTAATAAACGGTGGATCATTGAGTTATATGCAACTGCTTTGTGTTGGTAGGTATGGTCTGACATACTAATGATGCATACTTGCAATCGTAAAAGACAGCGACAACGTACCTCTTACCGGAGAAAGATACATAAAAGAACAAGCCTATATCGTCGACACAGCAAAGAAAAATGGATACCCATCAGCAATGATTCACCAGCTTATAAGAAAAAAGCGTAAATTAGTAGAAAAGAACAATCAAACAACGTTATTAGAACAGGACAAGATCAACAAGACCATAAAACGAGTTAGCGTAATATATTCGCCAGAATTGTTCACTCCTAATACGCCGTATTTCGGCCAAACTAGACATCGAAGTTGTTGGATCGAGTAGAGACCACACAGTGAAAGTTCTATTGGGTAAAGAAAGAGATCCGAACAAGCAGAGTGAAAAAAGCGGAAACTACAGGATGAAATGCGAAGATTGCCCGTGTACATACGTTGGTCAAACGAAGCGTTTGGTCGGCAACCGAGTAAAAGCACATCTTTAGGAAGCCGAGTTAGCGAAACGGGGCAAAAGACAACACATTAGGTCCTCGTTCGCACGCCACATAGTAGAAAAAGTGCACAAAATGGAGCAGGTAACTGTCATAAAAGAAGTGAAACCCAGGTAACTCGACCCGTATGAGTGTGTAGGATGCGCCGTAGACACTGGTTCACAAAAGTTTGCAATATAGTTGTTATCTTGTTCGTCAGCTTTCAAGTTGAACAGCCATATCGAAGCACCGATTTACGTTGGTTTCGAAAATTCTGAGCTTGGTGCGTCTGGAAATGTTGTTTTACCAGAGAGGAGTCAAACTGAAAAAAGCTGCCCGAGGCTTATTGATGCGGAACTGTACATCAGCATCTGCTCCATCATCTGCTGTAACTACACTTCCGATGTAGCAAAATTTGTCCACTTTTTCGACCGCCTATCCCGATACTTAGGTTTCGATTTGTCTTCCTGGGCCCAAGCGCAAAAACTTAGTTTTGGCAGCATTCACTACGTTTATACCGCAGGACTATCTTCGAAGTTTAACTAAATCGATCTAACTCACCACGATGTAAACATATCGGTTTAGAGTTTTGGTACTAACTTTTAGCTCCACTTGCGATACAGAACTGGCCTAACAAATTGGGACTAGGTGGTGTTGCTGTCTTCGTTAATGATGTTGTTGGTGATAATACCATTTTACGTATATACTATATGTCAACAACTGACATCTTTCATAATTAGTACCTCCCCGTATGGTCGGTATAAACACACCACGAACAAGTGCTAACACTATAACAATTTAGTTAAATCGCCTTTTAGTTCCACGATATAAAAGTGGCCATTAATTTTTAGCCTCGCATTACAACGTACGCCGCGCAGAGCACCAGTCATTGAACTACGAGTACATGATCCGATTTATTCGAAAGAAGACAAATATCGTCAGCATAGTCCAGGTGTTGAAGGTATTTAAACAACTTCCATCTAATACCTAATTAAGCGCGTCGCATAGTACGTCGTTAATGGCAATCAAAAACAATATAGGTGATAAAATGCAGCCCCGTCTCACTCCGCTATGCTCCTCGAAAGAATCTGTGTAAGACGTGACATTGGGCTCCCTCATAGGACTCCTTGATGATGGATACTATTTTATCTGGTATGCCTCTCCTACGTAAAGCTCTCCAGATGTATTCGCGGTCAACTCTGTCAAACGCCTTCTTGAAATCGACGAACTTGAGATGTAATGGAGATCTCCACTCTGCGGATTGTTCAATAATTATTCTGAGGGTATTGGTGAGGTCGCTACATGAAAAGCTCTTGCGAAAGTCAGCCTGTTCATCGTTCAGTGTGCGGTCAACTATATGTTTGATCCGGTTCAAGATTATTTTTTGCCATCAGTTTGGAGTCTGCTGGGAGAAGACAAATTCCACTTCCATAGCCACTGTTACGAGTGCTTCCAGCTTATATGGTGGGCTGGTATCAACTCCGGCTATTTGCGGAATATTTTCTGCTTCTAGTGAAGATGAGTTCGAATGTCCAAATGTGTTGTTGAGGACCTCAATGAAGTGCTCTCTCCACCGTCACAGTTGGTGTGTGTATGCTAACAGTACATTAACAGTGCAGGAACATTCCTAGTTGACCGGGCGACGCACAGTAGTTCGCGTCTTTGACCAATAGGGTGTTTTAAATTAAGGTTCAAGCCTCAGTATACCACCCTAGAACGCTCGCCGTATACCCTACAGCGGTAAAGCCACTATTAGCCAAGACGCGAACCACGATGCGTTGCCCGATGGAATAGGAATATACAACAGTGCATTAGCAGTCTGTTAACAGTGCATTACCAGTAAGTTAACACTGCATTAACCGTACATTAGCAACATATTAACAGTGCATTAACAGCATGTTAAGATTCTACTAACAGTTCGTTAACAGTGCATTAACAACAGTTCGTTAACAGTTAGTTCACAGTACGTTGACGTATTTGCACCAAATACGAGGCTATTGCGAACAAGTTTACGATTTACGACGCTTTTACTATTTACATCAGCGAGCATGAATCCCCCTTTTTTTAGAACGCACGGAATAGGAAAATATTTATTGAATCGACTTCATGACAGAACCTCTCCAGCCTATGTGCTGTGAACTTGCTTCAATTCTATGTAAATAATACTTCGTAACAATTGGCGGTTAGATGATTTTCCAAGTTCTCGTAATTTTTCATAATAACCTCTGATAACACAGCCCGTTATCAGCATAAGCGCGCTGACCGAGAGAGGCGACAAATATCTCATTTAATTCAATAAGCGATTATTTTTTCGTATTCACTCAAAGATACTGCTTGAATTTTAAATTGATTTTTTTTTTAATATAGCATACGGTAGTACAAGGCCGTGCGCAGGATATCTGGACTGCTTTTTTAGGCACAATGTTATGGGAAAAAGATTTTTTTTTTTAATTACGATCTTTTTTTCTTCTCCTGGGACTTTGCCGGGCTTTGTTCTCGATGTCACCGCTGATAAAATCAGAAGTCCACGAGTGAGGCTCCAAACACAGTCGGTTGCTAATCCACAGAAGGGATTGTACTGCTAGGGTTTGTAAATCGTTTTGTATAAGTTTTGATCGTCTACTCCTATCCTTCTAGACGATTCTGAGCCACTTGAGCTATCCACCAAAAATATCTAGTTAGAGACGTACATATATTAATATGCCCTGATTCGCAGCACAATCAGCCCCCTATAAGGCAATTCACTAACAAATTTTCACTAAGGGAAGTGTTAACTAGTTTGCTCAAATAATAATAACCAGAATGAACGCAGAAAGCAGCGGCAGCAGCAACTACAACAACATGCAGATCTACTTTCGCCGCTGTCGCTGCCGCTGTGTACAATCTAGGTCGCGTATGGGAAATGCGTGCTTTTTAATTTGACATTTCGCAACCGCTGCTGCTGCATTCTGTGTTCATTCTGGTTGGGGCATTAGGTCTTAACCTGCTCTACTCTGGATGTCTGCACAAGCAAGGCAATAGAGGTGAGTGATCAGCAACACGCTCAACCGAGTTATTTACCCCAAATGGGTACTCATTTAACAGCTGAGTAGGCTTCTAGTCCGACACGTGAATCCCTTTTTTTATCGAACACTCCGCATTCAGTAGGCGTGTAGTGCTAACCGCTGCGCCACCCGGACTACAAGAAACAGAGTTTAAACGATACATTTTTTATGAGATAAAATCGTCTTCCATACTCTTCCTCTCGCTCCCTCGAATGGCAGTGGTCGCTGACCATTGCTAATAGCCGCCATACATTATCCGATCCGTCGTCCGATCGATCGGCCGATGGATCGCCACAAAATATCTGCCGATCTCCACTGCACACACACTGAGCGATTTTCGTGCGATGCGATAACGAATGACAATTCAAAAAATAGGCTATGATTCACTCCCAATGCACCCTAGATTCATTTTTGTTAACTATTTGGATGTGTGTGGTATTTTCGTATACCACATATTTGATATTTCAATTCCAGTGCCATTTAAATCATTAGAATCCTTGAAATTTCATCATTTAATAATTTGATAATTTGACATTCACTTGCGATAATCACATACACTACCCAATCGATCGTCACCGATCGATCGCACGAAAATCGCACTAAAATATCGGCAGATCAAAATTGATCGCCCGATCGGTGCGATTTCCACATACACACGCCAATCCGTCGGCCGATATTGATTTCGGGCGACGGATTGGCCGATCGATCGGTGTGTGTATGACACGTTTAACCAAGTCAAGCCGTCAGTAACGGCAGTGCGATGATTTGGTTGAGGTAAATATTCATGTGGTGTGGGTCGTAAGAATATTACCGCGGCCTTTCCCTTTGACGACCTGTCATAGAAACCGACAAACAAAGGACAGGATGTGTATACCAGCAACTTGCACTTTCCAAAATCTTCTATATGTTAACGAAACGTCAACTATGCCTCGGATAAGGACTGACTCAACGGTTACGACTTTTGACTACCGTACAATGACAAAGACAGCTGAGATAACTAGTCACCTAGATAAATTAAAATTGGAATATCATAAAAAAATGCATGTATTGAGTGCGTTTTCAAAACGAAACAGTGTCGACACTGGGTGCGTTTTCAAAACGAAACAGTGCGATACAGGGTGCGTTTTCAAAACGAAACAGTGTCGACACTGTTGCGCGACTCTCTCACTCACTCACGGGTGCACAACATTTTACATCTCTGTCACATATGCAACCATGTCGACACTGTTTCGTTTTGAAAACGCACCCAATGTTGCATGTATGACAGAGATGTAAGATGTTGTGCACCCGTGAGTGAGAGAGAGTCGCGTAACCATCTCGACACTGTTTTGTTTTGAAAACGCACCCATTGATAGCGCAGATACATTCCTTGGCACAAACCCGAACGGCCGGAATAAGCCCTGGATCTCCGACGCTTCATGGCAGCGGATTGTTGAAAGAAAAGAGCTGAAGGTTCGTTTGACAGCAGCATCAGACGATAATCGAAGCAGCATCGAACTCCTTTACCGTCAGAAAGCTCGAGAAATTCAGCGTAGTATGCGACGCGATAAAAGAGTTTATGCGAATTCTCTTTTAGCCTCAGCAGAAGAAGCCGCAAGAAGTAACAACTTAAGCGCCGTATAAGGTGTCATCAAGGAGTTTACTGGTGGCCGTAACTCCTGCCAACATCCGGTGAAGGATAGTGATGGAGAGCTATTTATCTCAGAAGAAGATCAAATGAGGTGGCGGAAAGAACACTTCGCCGCGGTCTTGAACGGTGTAAACTCTGGTGAAGTTCCCGCTTAAATAGATAATTTAGCAAACCATCAAAATATGCGTAAACGATCCACTGCCCCCACTAAAGAGGAAATAGTCACTACAATTATTGCACTAAAACGAGGAAAGGCCGCCTAACTCGATGGTATCCCTGCCGAATTTTATCAAGCAGCGCCAAGCGTAACTACCGATTTGCTGCAACCACTTGTTGATAAAGCGTGGAAAACAGAGGCCTTTCCCACTGAGTGCAAGGAGGGTTTGATCATAAAACCTCCGACGAAGGGTAGCCTCACAGACTGTAAAAATTGTTGTGGATAGGTTGTACATTGGGGAAGAGTGATAAATGCATTGCTTTGCATGCCATGAAATGGAACCCCATTTCCAACCAAGGCAGACCAAGAGGGGGTCCTAAAATCACATGGCGTCGATCTGTGACAAAGGAGTGTAGGGCGCTGGGTAAGCCTTTTCGGGAGTTATGCTCCAGTGCCCAGAACAGAGTACGATGGCGCGCAGGAGTAGTTGACGCGCTATGCCCCACTAGGGGTTAAGGCAAAGTAGCATGCGGGGAATACAAACGAAAGAATCATGGACACAGTGAGATTCGAACTCGCGAAACCGGTGTGATGACTAACGCCTCGATGCACTGAGGTACTCCCCACCCAATGCGTGATATGTGTATGTTATCTTATCAATGAAAACGAAATGTTCAATCGAATGGGTACGGGGTACCGTTAGTCACAAGACAAGACACACAAAACGGAAAACTTTTTAGACCATATTTTCAGGTTACCTTAATCTAAGGTTACCGTGAGCTACCTTTAAGGTTACCTTGTATCTTTTTTATCCTAGTTGAATGAGAATTTACAGAAAAAATAATCGAAAAGCTTGAACATATTGGGCGCTCAGCGTGGGATCACTGTGATTCTATCTAGTCAAGTAAACCATAATGAACAATCGGATTGGGGCATGGTATCGTTACTCACGAAACATAAAAACCGAAACGTTTTTAAACCTTACCGTAAAGATATCACCATAAATCTCCTGATGATTTTATTGATGACACTTTTCGTGTATTTCATTAACTACTCGTTTTTAATGAGTACTTCGAAGATACCCGTGTACTGAAAAATGTCGTGAGCTAACTCAATGGTTTTATATTTACTCAATTCTCTTATAAAGTGAGAGTTGTGGCAGGTCTATGCATAGAGAGATGATTTTCACTCAAAGGCCGAGGGGTCCGGACCCTTCCCCAAGGACTTACATATTAAAAAAATGTGCCGATGGCATATCCCCTCCCTCTGCTAAAAGCTATCTACGCCACTGATCTCTGAAGCCCATTCACGCGGTACATAATCGAATCCGGACCATTGAAGGAAATGGCCGAGGCCGTCCTGGCCGATTCGTCCACCGGTCATTTCATTTCCAGCAATACCTATGTGCCCAAGAGCCCAGTATATGGAAACCTTATTTGAAGAAAGCCTGTTATTAAAGCCAGATGCCAAATCTACGCACTAGTTTCGATGTGTCAGGCCACTTAATTGGAGCCATAACGACCACTAAGGGGGGTGACAAAGGACTTCTGGAAAGAGTTCTACTTAAGCGGAAGTCTACTTGCTAATCGGTTCGAAGTGAATTTCCGCTTTAGTTCATCTCCACACTGCGGGCAAATCGCTCGATCTGGGTGTGGCCAGTTTAACATTGCAAGTGACAGTTCCATATCAATTGATCTGGCTTCAGTGTTAACCCAATATTAGGCAGCACGAACGTACTGAGAATGCATCGTAATAATTCACTCTTAAAAACGTAGTATCAGCCAAATTTACGCATTTTCGGGGTCTTTTGTCATGATAACTTAACCCTTCAAAGCAAAATCGAATTTTTGTGGGGATCTTTCGAATTATACACCCAATGGGGACATTTGCCAGCATACAACTCCTATCCGCATATCCATCTTTTAATGACTTGGAACTCTGTGGGAGTTTTAATAGTACCAACAGGTTTTTTTTATTAACGCCCGGGAAAATGAACCTGTTGTTATTGTTGTTGCTGTTGTAGCAACGCCTTCTGCGCTGAAGGGTTTTAGCAGCTCTTGGCCGTCGTTGATGAACGGGTCGCTCTGGTGCGTAGAACCAGCTGCCGTGGTTTGTGTATGTGTCACACTGGAAAGGCATATCAAAAGAAGGAATTGTGGTTAGCCAAGTTTAAGGAGCGTCTAACCCTGCTCATGCTTAAGGCAAAAAACTGCCGAATTGATGTACGCACTCTGTTGGATGCTTTACCATAGTTTATCCTTATTCAGGAATATAGTTGGTATTCCGCTCTTAACTAGATTTACATATTCACTGGGTCAAGGCACATATCGATCGATGACCCAACACATTTTGACCATGCAACAACTCATACGGCCGAAATTAACCCGCGCTCAAATTACATCTTAATTGTATTGCACATGCGACCACTGCGCTTGACGATTCAATTTTGATATCTACTCAAAAGAAGAAGAAAATTTGAGTGTACAAACCCGTTCTTTTAGATTTAAGTATTGTAGAGTGGCGACCGAGACCATACGGCTACTGAGTTCGTTAACAGCACAAACGTCAACAGGGAATATATGAAAACTATGAAATAATTCAAAGTGACTCTTATTCTTTGTACAAAAAAGACTTGGTCAACTTACAGCTAATGCCGCACTTAATCTAGACCGTTAAACTAAAAGTCTATTCAAAAACAAATCTCTCAGGACGACTTCCCATTCTTCTTGCTACCATTGGGTCGAATCTGTTGCATCTTCTTCCTACGTTTCTCGCCCGACCAGTCCGCATCAGCCTCCTCGTCATCGCTAACATTCGCGGCCATGAAACTACTGGCACCATCGCGTGTACTCGCGATACGTCTGCTTGCAATGCGTGACGAATTACGACCCATGCCTGAAACCAACAAATTTAATATTTAGCTCAGGAAGCGCAGGGGCACACGATAAAAAGCAACTACTTACCCATGCACTTGGCCAAATGCGGAGCAAATCTAGTGGTCGAAACGAGCCGATCGCAATTCGGACACGTACATTCGATCGCCTTTTTCGCTATTCGCGAGCCGAATACATCGAAATCCGGCAAAACGACCATGGCAGAGGCTTTTGAGTCTTCCGCCTGGCCGCCAACTTCCTCCACGTTGCCAACAATGCCCGTGGTTTTCATCAGTTGATGGACTTCGAACACCACTCCCAGGATGATTTCGTCGACGAGTGATTGAAACAAGTAGTCGGCAGCCGTTTCCACATTTCCCGGATCGCTCATGTATTTATGAAATTCGGATAAAAGTTCTTTTTCGCTGGCGTATTCGAAGTGATTGCGAGACGATGAGCCGCCGCCGGTGGCTGTTGTCGGTGGATCTGGCGGGGGTTGTGTCATTACTTCGTTTTTTTTTGTCCTAAATCCGCTGCAAGTATTTATTTTCACATGAAGACTGTTTCAAATATTCCGGTGAGTTGTAAATTCCGTTGTGAAAATTTGCTGATAGTGGCGAACTCCTGTTTTATTTATTTACACACAATCGAGTGAGGTTAGGTTTCCGTTATGATGGGAAGGTGGATTGTGTGGATGACAACTCTTCCGCACACTCAGCTGTTTGGGAGTTTCGTAGATGGATTCTAGTACTAAGTGGGCTTTATTACAAAATAACGAAATTTAGAATACATATTAAAAAAATTGAAGTAAAAAATGCATGGCTTTGCAGGGGGTCGACATTCACTGGCCACGTTTATGCCGTGGAACTAAAAGGCGATTTAACTAAATCGTTTTAGTGCTAACACTTGTTCGTGGTGTGTTTATACCGACCATACGGAGAAGTACTAAATATGAAAGATGTCAGTTGTTGGTTTGTGACTTTGGTTTGGGAAATGTCAAGAGGCAATAGCCTCCCAATTAAACGCTTTTATACCGCTACAATCAAAGGATGAAACGAATACAGAGTTCCAGGAAAGGATGAGGTATTTATATAACATACAAAATACGATTTTAACCAACAACGCCATTAGCGAAGACAGCAACATCATCTAGTCCCAATTTTTCAGTCCAGTTCTGCATGGCAAGTGGAGCTAAAATTAACACTAAAACTAGCTAATGCGACATGTTTATATCGTCTTGAGTTAGCATGAATTAGTTAATACTCGAAGATAGTTCCACGGCGTAAGCAAGGCCACTAGCCTGCCCATGCACTTTTTCATGTTACTTCCACTAATTGCCCACTACGTTAACCTATTTTCTTTCGTGCGAAATTTAATACAAATACTGCCAACAGGACAAAACTTTTGATAGTATTTGTATGAAATTTCGCACGAAAAGAAAAGGGTAGTACTAGGCATCTTCTATGGAAAAGACATGATTCGTTGCTTAAAACCCAGGTGACACGATCATTGGATCTTGTCAATATATGCAATTGACTATTGACACTATCCAAGTAGTGTCCAAGTAATTTCGTAATTACCACTAGAAAAAATTATTGTTTTGGAGAAAGTGAAGTCAATTTGAAAAAGTGTCAACAAGAAAAACAAGACATCAATTTCTCTGAAACTAAATAGAGAGGTTCACAGCTACAGTACTAGAAACTACAGAACACCATCTGTGCTTTCAAACAGAATATTGAGAGATCCGATTAGATCATCAGTAACGATCTTCAATGCTATGCCCCGGAAAATTCGTTCTCTAACAACTTACGAACCACTAAAGCAAAAATTAAAAAAAAAAACTAACTTACAAGTCAATGGCAATTCTTTAACGTAATCTAAAAACGCCACGAGAATTGCATTTACTAACAAGTTTTAGTACCAGTGTTTCTACACTGCCAGGGATACAAAACGAGTTTTAATTTATAATTTCTTAAGTTTTTTGTGTTTCGATGTTTTCGTAAATGTCAGTTACTTTAGCGTCTATACAAACTCCCATCCTAAATAACATATGTGTCTCTTCTCCTTCCCCTCCCTGGGAAATTATGATAAGCTTTTAAATTAAGACTGATTTATATGAAAGATAGCGCCAAAGAAATCGTATCCCTCATCCTTGTAAAAAAAAAATAAGAACCATTTTTTCTGTACTCTATTCTTTCATATATGAGCGCGTTTATAATAATCGTGGCTCGATTCCAGTCCAATGTCGTTGGATCTTAGCCATCTCGATCGTTTGCTCCAATTATCTCGGTCAAGTGACAACTGCGTACTTCAATTTCTGAAGCCGAGCATAACGAGCTCTCGTTATTCCTCTATCTAGTAAATTTATTGTATTCTGAACGTGACGCAGGCATTTGACGGTTTATTTAAATAAATAATTTTTATGAAAAAGCTGGATAGTGATTATTATTCTAAAATAATGGTTGATTTAACAAATTTTTGATAAATGAATTTTCCAATGATGATATTCATCGATTACATGAATAAATGCCAATTAATCAGGCAAAACTAATTTATAATAAAATCTTTAAAAAATTCGAACTTTTTCGCACCCAACGCATAAACTCCTACACTGCTACGTCCACTGTCCCACAAAACAGTGGCTGAATGCGGTGCTGCCACACTCGGTCCCCATCTTGCAATTCGAAAGTCAGCAACATCGAGGGCGTAATCTGCATCACCACACAACTGTTGGCCAGCCACGGGAGCAAATATACGCACGTTCGTACAGTGTGAGCGAAAAAGACATTTTCCTGTGTGTGTAGTGCAAAAGTTCAATTGCCGTGTATACATCGGACGTCGTCGCCATATTTGTGGCGATTTATTTTCCCGTCTTCTTGACCGACCCGTGATCTTTCCGCAAACAAAGGACCGCGCCGTCTGTCCGCCTGCAGACCGACGACAAGACAAGCGATTTTCCAAACATCCCCCACAGTGCGGCCCTCCTGTCTTCGTCGTTTGCATTTTGCGAATTGCGTGCAGAATTTCTCCGCCGTGTGTGTTGTGTGGCGAATCGATAAATCCACGGGCGTTCTGTTCTGTCAAACGTCGTCACTATCGCAGGAAAAGTTTGTGATAAGATTGCGACCACGGACCGGGCCCGTTCGAAGGCATCTTTTTTGTTCGTTGCGTTCACGATCCGCTGAATTTGATTGCGCCGTCAACACGGACCACTCGAGAGTGTGCTGAAAAGTCGAGAACACGGAGGACGGTGACAACGACCGCTGCTGCTGTGCCCGAGTGACAAAGTCGTGGAACGACAGAAAAACAGACTCAAGTGGAAAAGTTTTCGTGTAAATCGCGGCGCCGGTATTCGGAGCAAGTTTCAAGGGACTTTGATCGGTCCGTGTTGTGTTTTGTGGGTGAAAAACACGACGAGACGTGTGGGAGTCCTCTCGCGATCTGCTGAGCGCCCCCCGAAGACGGAAAGTGTGCAAGTGCATCTGCTGCTGTTGCTGCAGGGAGTTGTGAATTGAAAGTTGCGCGAGGAAGGGATCGCAAAAAGCGCTGAACGATGGGCACTCGAGACGATGAATACGACTATCTGTTCAAAGGTAAATTGACCGTTCTCCCTTTCAGCATCATATCCGCCAGTCGCTTGTTGTTCGTCTGCCGTTTTTTTGTGCTACACTGGGGCCCCCGGGCCGAGCATCTGTGCCGTGACCCACGGAACTCGGCGCTCGCCTGCTGCTTTTGACACGTAGCCCCCTCGCCAGTTGCAGCGGCGGCGGCGAACAATGCCGGGGCATCGTCTGCGTCTCATCCATTCGGAGTTCAGAACAAATCAGCGCCACTCAGTGAGCTCGCTTGAGATCAATTTCTTTGTCAGTCAATTAGACGAGGCGTAATTCTAGTTGGGAGTTGGTCGAGCGAACAACGTCGAGATGGAGGAAGAGATGATGTGCGTGGAATTTGTGTGGATGATGACATCAGTGCCCAGTGTGCCAAGTGACAATCAGCTGTTCGACGGAAGCGGTGACCCGTTGGAAAGCTGCGCGCAGCACTTCGCCTGGAGTCGCGCTGCCGTGACTCATCACCTGACTATTCACACATGAGACTCGGTCTAATCAATTCCATGTACATATTAGCTCCCCTGCGATTGAGGCGACTTAACACTTGGGCGGAGGGTCGGCGAGGCCTCGACCAGGTGCTGATGATTCGGTCGCTTGGTGTAGTTGGTATCTCTGACGAATTTCTCATTAAAACCGGGGCCTCGTAATTAGTAAAGGCTGATGATGATTAACCTGATAAGAGTCCCCCGGAGCTCCCCCGCCCAGCCCAAACAATATAAAGTGCAAAACGGTTGTGTGGCATACAATGGTGGCATACTTGCATTATGCTAATGAGTTACTATTGGATTGTTGTAATCCGAGAGTGTGGTAACTTTCCTCGCGACAGCGCTCAGTCGCACTTTCTTTGGATGGCCGGGCGGTTGTTGGCCGGCGGTTGATTTATAACGGGCTTGGACTTGTCTAGATCCATTGCCGCAATACTCGTGTTCTATTCGATGAGCGTTTGTTTATTTCCAAACATCATACATTATTGAAGCGTGTTTACTACTAGAAATGGATTCGTGCTACTCTGCACCAATTTTTTCCGCATTAGGGTCAACCGGTCAACCATGAAGTCAATTTGTCTGATTTGGTAAATGAGCCCGAATATGAATGCATGTATGCATGTCATGGCTTCGACGAAAAAATAGGCTACAAACGCTTTGTCTTGGCTCATTACTCATTAGCATTCACAACTGGAACTAGCCGAATTCTTCGCCGGCTTCATTTGAGGTCAAACCACTGTCAACTAGAGAACTTATGACAATTTAATCAGTAAGTTAAAGCGTATTTAAAAACGTGCGAAAAGTAAACATAGAAACATCAATCATCACATACAGTGGCTCACAGCTTATTTCGACCAGTACGTAAATTTTTTTTTAACTGCCTATAAAAACTAAATTAGAGAATATATCAACGTTATTTAAAGGCAGTTTATTAGTCTAATGTTTAAACTAATCAAATATGACTTCATATATTTTTTTTTTATATTTTTTTTTTTATATTTTAAAACAATTAAAAACGAAAAACGCAACCAAAAACTATGCCACAGCTTATTTCAACCAGGTAACAGATTCAATGTTTAAATTAAGTTTAAAGGCACAAAGCGAAAATTCAATATTAAGTATGACCACCCTTCTGGTCAACAACCATTTTCAGCCTCCTAGGCATGGAATCGACCAGTTTTTGTGTCACTTCTGTGGTAATTTTGGCCCATTCCTCAACCAATGCAGTTTTGAAATCACTTTTGTTGGATAGTTTTCGATTTCGGATGCTTGTATCCAAAATGACCCACAAATTTTCAATAATGTTCATGTCGGACTGTGCCAGTGGTTGCATAACATGCGGACAGTTCCAAACCAGCCATGTCTGTACAATACCCGACTTATGCTTCGGGTCATTGTCTTGATAAAATCTGAAGTCATCGCGAATGCACAGTTTCTTCGAACTTTCAAGCAAATTGAACTTCACGTCTGTGCAGGTCTGGCATCTGGACGCCTGTGCAGCAAGACAACACTACGGTAGACCTGTACAGGTATACCTCAATGTATTTCTGCTAGTCATGGTATGATCGAACCTGATCCGGTACGGTACAAAACCTAGGTCCGAAAACCTAGGTCGGTGGATCTACCCCATATTTATGGAATAGATTAATCGATTTATATTTGCATTTGCAATAGTGATGGGCACTATCGAATAGCTATCGGAAAGTTATTCGATAGTTTTTACTATCGATAGTAGAAACTATCAGCCCGTAGCCCCGGTAGTTATTTGATAATGTTTACTATCGACAGTTATTCGAAAAACTATCGACCGATAGTTATTCGATAGTTTTTACTCTCGATAGTTATTCGAAAACTATCGTCCAATAGTCCCGATAGTTATTCGAATAATCGAATCTATCGGCACTATCGGTCGATAGCTATTCGAATAACTATCGGTGGATAGCCCGATTGTATGCTTTGAATAAAAAGTTTATTCGACAGACCGATAGTTTGCTAAATAGGAAAAGTTTAGTCGAATGAATGACTAAGTACTTTGGCCGGCGCAATATCATGTGCATGTGATTTTAGATTTATAAGTCAGTACAGATTATGTGTATGGCTACAAACTTGAACTTGCATTTAGATCTTTTCCTGAAAATAAAAGAGTTTCTGAGCGGCAACTCTTTTTTTCTCAAACACACAGCCAATTTTGCTGGAAAAGGCTGGTGAGGGTTTTTTTTTTGAGTCGCTTATTGCGAATCTGAAGTCCAAATGGCAATAAACCAAATTGTGGATCCAGAATGGCAACACTTTTTTTTATAAACACGGTCAGTCTTGCTGGAAAAATCTGATGATAGGAGGTCGATTGGGTCGCTGATTGCGAATCTGAAGTCAGAATTGCAAATAATCAAAAAATTAAAGAGTTTCTGAGCGGAAACCTTTTTTTCTCAAAAACAGCCAATTTTGCTGGAAAAGGCTGGTGGGGTTTTTTGGCCCGCTGATTGCGAATCTGAAGTCCAAATGGGGGATCCAGAATGGCAACACTTCTTTTTTATAAACACGGCCAATCTCGCTGGAAAAATCTGATAGGCGGTCGATTGGGTTGTGATTTCGAATCTGAAGTCAGAATTGCAAATAATCAAAAAATAAAAGAGTTTCTGAGTGACAAAACTTTTTTTTTCAAAAAAAGCCAATTTTGCTGGAAAAAGCTGGTGAGGGTTTTTTTGGGTCGCTGATTGCGAATCTGATGTCCAAATGGCAAAAAACCGAATGGAGGATTCAGAATGGCAACACTTTTTTTATAAACACGGTCTTACTGGAAAAATCTGATAGGAGGTCGATTGGGTCACTGATTGCGAATCTGAAGTCAGAATTTCAAAAATTCAAAAAATGAAAGAGTTTCTAAGCGGCAACCCTTTTTTCCTCAAAAACAGCCAAATTTGCTGGAAAAAATTGGCAGGGGCTTGATTGTGTCGGACTCACAATGCCATCAACAGTAGTCCAGTACATACGCCTCATTACTCCCTAACAGTCCTTATGGTGTCCATCTGGGCTCACTTCATCGCCAAGAGTGTTCTTTTTTTCTTAACATCGCATTTACCTACACAATGTATATGCAATCATATTCATTCAAGAAATGTATCCATCGTCATCTGAATTTTCCTTGAATTCATTCGATAGCAAACTACCGGGCTATCGAAACTATCGGCCTATCGAAACTATCGGGACTATCGGAATTCTCGTCCGATAGTTATTCGATAGTTTTCTACTAGTTACTAGTTTTTAAAGGTATCGATAGTTTTTACTAGTAACTAGTTTTTTTAAACTATCGATAGTTCCTACTAGTTACTCGTTTTCAAAACTATCGATAGTTTTTACTGGTTACTAGTTTTTTAAACTATCGAATAACTAAAAACTATGGAAAGTTTTTTAAACTGCCTAATTGGGGGGTTTCGACTTTGATACCTGAGGCGCGAAATTTTAATGATGGGTTTCAATCAAATTTGGTCTTATATCGTAACAAAAACTTTCCTAATAGCTGAAAGACGTATCTCACAACGTAGCGAGACTGGCTTAAATATGCTGAAGTACTACGGGAGAACTCTATTAGCACAAGTCGACTTCCGAGGCCCTCAGTCTCGAGAGACAAATCTTTGAATCAGTAAGCGCACTTAAAAGAAAGGATGGCAACATTATAAAAGACTCCAGTAGCACAGATACGCACTTCCTCCCGTGTATTATCGAACACGAAGATAACCACGATTTGGACAACATCATTAATGCTAAAACCAATGAAAAAGATGCTTGCAACTAATCCGTCCCAACGTAGACAATATGTCTATCAAGCCAGCACATTTACTGAATACGCCAAACGAATGCTTTCTTCCAGAAGGGTCATCAATCACTGAAGTTGAAGATACCACTCTCAGAGGAAACGTCACTCGAAGTTGCCTCCAGGGCGGTGTACTATCCCCTGCTCTGGTGTATCGTTATAGAAACTCTCAGGTGGAGCACCAAGCCCGCAATGTCCTCTCGATCAACAAAGCGATTGTTCGGGTAATTATTGAATACGGAGCAGATGTTAATACAAAGGGTTCCATGCCACGCTATAACGGACGGGGTCCATGCAAACCTTTCCTACGGCAATCGTTGAGACTTTGGTTGATCTACCACCATTGCACATTCATATCGAAGCAGAGGCTAAAATTATACTATAAGGTGTACAACTTTGCTTCCGCCGTTTTCCGACTGAATCACTGGGAGTGACTCAGCAAGCCATCTCGAAACGCCTCAAGGCCATGGGCATGATTCAGAAACAAGGAAATTGGGTTCCGTACGAGTTAAGACCGAGAGATATTGAACGGCGGTTATTTGCATGCGAACAACTGCTTCAAAGGCTGAATCGGAAGGGATTTCTACATCGCATCGTAACCGGCGACGAAAAATGGGTCCGTTACGATAATTCCAAGCGCAGAAAGTCATGGGAAATGCCCGGACATGCCTCAACGTCGACGGCAAAATCAAATATTCACGGCGCCAAGGCTATGCTTTGCATTTGGTGGGACCAGCTCGGTGTGATATACTACGAGCTACTGAAACCGAATGAACATATCATAGGAGATCGGCACCGAACGCAATTGATGTGTTTAAGTCGAGCATTAAACGAAAAACGACCACAGTATCAAGAGAGACATGGCAAAGCCATCCTCCAGCATGAGAATGCTCGGCCACACGTAGCAAAAGTGGTCAAGACATACCTGGAAACCCTGAAATGGAAAATCTTGCCTCGCCCGCCGTACTCCCCAGATATCGCTCCTTCCGACTACCATCTGTTTCGTTTCACGGCGCACGGACTGGTTGATCAGAATTTTCGTTCGTACGAGGAAGTCGAAAAATTGATCCAATCATGGATCGCGTCGAAAGACGCCTCCTTTTTCCGAGATGGAATCCGAAAATTGCCTGTTTCGTTTCACGGCGCACGGACTGGTTGATCAGAATTTTCGTTCGTACGAGGAAGTCGAAAAATTGATCCAATCATGGATCGCGTCGAAAGACGCCTCCTTTTTCCGAGATGGAATCCGAAAATTGCCGGAGAGTTGGGCGAAATTTGTCCTGCACGTATATGGCCGGTCTTAGCCGCGTTTCTTTTTACCAGAACAACAACAGTAACAACACTATCCGCGATAATTCTTAATGGATAGCTGGTGCAAAATAGTTGTTCCGTAAGCAACTGTTCATATTGGTTACGTTAGAAAGGCTGCCATAAATGTCCCAGCTCAGTTAGACCACATTTGGGTCCCTTGTGATACCCCAGATATATACCAACTTGCATAATCAAAGTTTAATCATTGAACCACCGCCCATCTTTATTAAGTAAAGATGGCGGTGATTGGACCAGCCGGAATAGACAATGGTCGGGTTTTCACGATCCTGATCTTTTATCACTGATTTAATAAATGACAGTGAGCAACAGAGATGGCAAAGCTATGTGAATCCGCAAGTGAAAGGCTGCGTTGTTACAAGTATTCAGCCATTCAGATGCCTGTAAATCTGAAAGAGGGGAAATAACTTAGAAAAATGTTCTGATTTATTTCCCCAGCTCATATTCAACTGTAAATATAAGAAGAAATAAAAGAAGGCAAAAAAAAACAAGACAAAAAAGAATAGAGTAAGATGAAGCAAAAAATGTAAAATAAAATATTAGAGAAAAAAGCGTGATTTTTAGTTTCCAGGGCCCGAGGATTCACTCGGATTTATTGTCACTTTGCGCTCGCGTCACTCGAATTGCAGAAAAAAAAATGTTTTTTTTTACTGAGTTGGCAATCTCGACCCTATTGGCCGGATTTTCCCCGCAATGTGTGCAGGCACCAAGTTACCGGGCTCGGACGCATTTGGCTGATGTTCCGCCGATATCCTAACGTATAAAATGTTTAATGGGGGTTACCGAACACCTTCTGTACTATTGCACAAGTAAGCAGAATAACATACTTCTGCGGTTAAGTATGTCAAGGGAAGTGAGAAGGACTTTAAGTACTATACCTGTAACCGACAATCTTACAAGCACTATCTGCACATGGTCAAGATGCCATAGCAATTTGATTTCTTGATCCAGTACACTATAGTTTGCCCTCTTCTCCGCATGCTTTCTCTCGATATTGCTATTATGGGGGATAGCGATATCGATTATGTATGCGGAGTGACTCGTCTTGTCGACTACTAGGAGTACATCGGGATTATTGTGGGCGACAGAGTTATCAGTGATAATCTGGCGATCCCAGCACGTCATGAAGCGAGTGCTGTCAAGCACTGTTTGTGTAGTGTACTGCCGCATTATGTCCATCCGTGTACTCCGCCGGTGCCATTGCAGAACAGCCAGAGATGAGATAGTCTAGCGTTTCCAGCACCGAACCGCACATTCTGCATCGGTCATCGTTCACCCGTTGCTTGCATATATGTTTAATATATACACAGGTGGGGATCATGCCGTCTGAATGGCAACCATAGACCCTTCTGTTTCGGCATAGCGATACATACCCTGCACGATGTCATCTGTTCGACAGGGTTCTCTCTAATTGCCTTGACCCCTCCAGGGGCATAGGCGCGTTAACATATCTGGCATTTCTATGCCTTGTTGACGTTTTAATAGCATATCTACATTTTCGGAAGTGCAGTTGCTAGCATGCACCTCCTATCCGCGCCGTCTTTATACTGACAAGCCCGGAGCGCTGTGAGAGCTCTATTAATACTCACAGGCAGTTTTTGATCGCGCCGACATTTGATCTCCGAGCTCTAGATTAGTATCGTAGAGCGGTGACCGAACGATCACGGCCACCGAGTTCGACAGATGCAAATCGATAAATGGCTGCCAGAGGCAACACACGTGTTTACCATGCATTGCCTTTGCCTTTCATTTGTCGATTCGCACTTGATCGGACGCCAAAATTAAAGGACTAATCCTTGAAGTTAAGCAGAGTAAAACCGTCGTCTGCTTTGCAGATAGCATCATGCATAGGACTCGATGTTGTTTTGTCGTAAAAATAAGCGCGAAGTGAGTCGATCTGCCTATAGTGTTGACCTGCAATGTCGACTAAACCTCTACCTCCGATGTCTCGAGGTAAACACATTCCCTCCACTGCCGGTTTTGGGTGTAACATTCGGAATTTGGTCATTGTTACACGAACCCGCCATTGGACTGCCTCCAGATCGGTAGCAGACCATGGAACTATTCCGACTGAATAGGTCAGTGAAGGAATGACGTAGAGGTTAATCGCGCTTATTTTGTTTCTTCTCGACAAGTTCGTTTGAGAACCATTTTCGACCTGCACATAAACTCCACCAAGTCACCCACGCGAGCATGCGCGCCTTGCAGAATTCTTAGGTAGACCTGTTTGGTCCTAAGATTTCAAGATCGGTTTTAGGTTTTTATGAAAACCGGTTTTCTAGCGGTCAGCCGAATCATTAAAAAAAAACCGGCTCATGGTTAAAATCCGACTCACTGAGAACCGATCGGTTCATGGTTTAAAAAAAAAAATGAATTAAAAAGCGACCCATTTAAAAACCGATTCACCAAAAAACCATTTCCCGAAAAAAAACCGACTCATTAGCAACTGAGTATTCGAGTACTCAAAACCGACTCCTTAAAAACGGACCGGCTCATCGTTAAAAAAAACACAAGTTAAAAACCGACTCATTAAAAGACCGATTCACTAAAAACCGACTCATTAGGTGCATTCGATTCGTTTTGGTCTGGCTTCAAAATACTATCAGTCCTTACCAAAGGACTCAAAAACGCTTCAACAGTAGTTTAGTGCATTTGCCTCATTGCCCCGGTCATATGATATCTGTTATGAGCCATATTCTTGTCTAGTTGTGCTGCTTCCACCGACAGATCAAAGGCAGCACTTGATGAGTATTGATCTGCCGGTGGTACGAAACCAGAAGCCAAGGGTCCCATTACACCCGGACCCCGAATCGAGCGCGAGAGCATCTAAGGCATCCGCCAACCATTTTACCCTTATCGCCCCATTTTTTTTGTTATTCCCCATTTTTGCTTCCCCTGTTGTGTTGTCTTCCCCAGGCCTAGGCATTTTTATTAATACGTAAAGGACAGGGTTGGATAGGAGTGTGAGGGGCGAGAAGTGGAGGGGGTAGGCTGGTTGCTGCCTCTACTTTCTATAATAATTCAAACAATTTATTTCTAATATTTTTTTATGCAAGCTTGCAAATTGCTATATCATCTTAACATGAAAGGTTAAGCAACCCCAATATCATCTCCTATTGGTATTTTCCGGTTTCATTATGATCCTGCTGTAAAGTTCAGCCTCGATAAATCTACTTTAAAGAGAAAAATTCAAAAATCCACGATTTTCCCGAAATAACTGTTTTTTACCGTTTTTGCAAGGATCCTGTTATAAAAGTCAATGCTCTTCCGACTTATTTATTAATTTCAAGCCCCAATAAACCTATTTTCAAGAAAAAAATGTAAAAATTTACGATTTTTAAAGAATAACGGCCTTTGGCATTTTTTCCAAAGATCCCGTTATAAAGTCCCCCGACTTAATTGTGAGTTTTATGGCCCAGTAAACCAATTTAAAAAAAAATTTCCTTTACCATTTTTCGCATTTTCGGAGGGTGGCAAATGAGCCTAAATCTGAAGCCTAATGTGGGCTGCGCTAGCGGCAACCTTCTTCCTAATCTAACCTACCGAGATAAAATAGTGGAAGCGGCACTGTATTACGAGTCAGGTGTATGGCTCAATTTAACATCCTTGCCAGCCACTGAGGCTACAAGTTATACGTTGAAATGCAATTAATGCAATTAAAAACAATGTTCACAAAGTACTTAAAAACCAATTATAAAATGTCCAATAGTTGCTTACATTCAATACAAGTTTATAACCAATTACATACTTGTGTCGACGACCTGAAAGGGTTTTGTTGGTAGGTGCCTTTTTTGGTTGTAGCAGCTAGCTAAGGTAGCAAATCGTGGTAGGTTGATGAGTAGATTTCATCAAGCGAGAAGTCGGCGATCTGAATCTTACTCTGGGCGTGTTTGATTTACTGTTTTTCCGATTGCTTCTAGACGACTCATCTGCGAATAAGTGTATCAGTGGATATAAGATGCACGAAAAATTAAGAGCTTTGAATATTCGATTAACAGATTGCTACAGGAATCTATTATACTATACAATAACGTTACCCCTGTGAATAAACATACAACATTAGCTGCGTTTTTTGTATAGAGCAGTATAAGCGGCAAAAAAAACGATCGAGAGCAGATTAGAATAACGAACACGAAAACGGGGCATGTCTTTGCTGGTAGTGTGTCTTGGTTCAGTTAGCATTCAAACTTCAACTAAAATTTCAAGAGGAAACTTAAATCCTTAGTACATATACAATCGGACAAATTTCCTTTAGGCAGCACAATCATTTTGTATGTTTACTATTCCATATAATTATACAAAACGAATATTTTATTTACCGGAAATGAATTTTATGTGCTTCCCAAACTGTAAACTGCCCGAATGCTTCCGACACCTGCGCCGCCTGCATTTCAATACTAACGAAATAGCATTCTTGCAATAAGCTTTTATACAGAGCAGCTCAGATCAAATTGTTAGTGTAACCTGCTCTGCATGGCTGTTAAAAAAACGTGTCTATTATATTCATTCTTTGTCGTCTACCCTGGAAATACATTCGCAAAATTTAATGGTCTGCTTTCCTTCCCAACATCTTCCCTGCTAACAAATAAAACTTTTCATGTGCGTTGTAGAAATCCGGAATATGTTTAAATTAGACAACAATAAAAGGTGTTTATGATACTTTAAAAAAGAGAATTGTGTCTCGAGGTTATACTCACCGAGCCCCTTACTATGAAAACGAACACATAATGTTTATAATTACATTGTTGCAAATCGTCGACTACATTTCACGGTCACAGCACCGCTACAATTTGAATTTTATAGACAATTGTCGCCAGAAATTCTTGCCAGTCTTCTGATCAATCTTTTATTGAACTTGTGCTGGAATTTTATTGATTTGACATATTGACCAATTTGATGACACAATTTGCATTTCATTTACATATATTGAACGATGAATCTTTTCTTCTTTCCAAAACAGTTGTGCTTATTGGCGATTCCGGCGTAGGTAAAAGTAATCTACTGTCCAGATTTACTAGGAATGAATTTAATTTGGAATCAAAGTCAACAATAGGCGTTGAATTTGCAACGCGAAGCATAGAGGTACGTTCGCATCGTTCATGGACTCACTTGTTTCACCAGAACTATCGAAAATCGTTCATCTCTCACGTTTTTATTGCAGGTCGACGAAAAAACTATAAAGGCTCAAATCTGGGATACGGCCGGTCAGGAGCGCTATCGTGCAATAACATCAGCCTACTATCGTGGTGCTGTTGGTGCACTATTGGTCTACGATATTGCTAAGCATTTAACGTATGAGAATGTTGAGCGATGGCTTAGGGAATTACGTGATCATGCTGATCAGAATATTGTGATAATGTTGGTTGGCAATAAGAGTGATTTAAGACATTTGCGTGCAGTGCCTACGGAAGAAGCAAAATCATTTGCCGAACGGAATGGTCTCAGTTTTATTGAAACATCAGCTCTCGATTCAACCAATGTAGAGACGGCATTCCAAAATATACTCACAGGTAAGCGATTTTGGATTTATATGTTATTATACCCTAGACTTATAGTATAGGGTAAATCGTTTTTGTCACGACGAAAATATGTAACACCTTTAACGAGGCTCCGTAGGTATAGCAATGTATATATATAAATGATCAGGGTCACCTGATTCGATTTAGCAATGTCTGTCTGTCCGTTCGCACGATAACTTTCGATAGAATGAAGCTAGAGCCTTGAAATTTTGATAATATATTGGCAGTATGATCTAGTTGGTTGGTATTGAAAATGGGCATGATCAGGCCAAGAGAACGCCTGCCTCCCCTACATATGTAAAATAATTAAATGTATTTATAACTCCCGATTAAATGAACATGAAAAGCTCTAGCTTTGGTGGATTACTACTACCTTATACTCTCCTGGAAAAATTAAATCGATCAGTTGAAAACTAACAGTAATTTTTTTTTACAAAGAGTCCCGTACTACCCTACTTTTCACGTTTTTTGTCTATAACTCTTGAACCAATTGACGTCTGATTTTTGGCATGTAACCCTAAAGTGAGAAGCTGCTTCAGTTTTAGTAAGTTGGGCATTATCAGATCAAAGGAACTCCTACCTCTCCTACAAACTTCAAAAAACTAAATATTCCTTTAATTACGATAACTTTCGATATAATAACAACAGCGAGTTGAAAAATTGGTAGAATGTTGGTAGTAAGATCTAATTAGTTTTTATTGAAAATGGGCAAGATCCGACCTAAGGAACCCCTACCTCCTCTACAAATGAAACTTCAAATAAGCGATAACTTTTGATCGAATGAAGCCAGCGACTTGAAATTTTGGTCAAATGTTTGAAGTAGGATTTAGTTAGTTGTTGTTAAAGATGGGCCAGATCCGACCCAAGGAACCCCCACCTCCCCTACAAATGAAACTTAAAATAAGCGATAACTTACGATAAAATAAAGCCAGCGACTTGAAATTTCGGCTAAATGTTTCTAGTAGGAATTAAGCTGGCTGATTTGAAAACACGTAAAATCCGACCAACGAAATCCCTTCTTCCCTTACAAATGAAACTTGAAATAAGCCATAACTTTTGATAGAGTGAAGCTAGAGACTTGAAATTTTGTTTAAATGTTTGTAGTATGATCTAATTAGTTGGTGGCAATGATCGGCAATATCCAACCTAAGGAACCCCTACCTCCTCTACAAATAAAACTTCAAATAAGCGATAACTTTCGATGGAATGAAGCTAGTGACATGAAAGTTTGGTATTGAAAATGAAAATGCGCAAGATTCGACAAAAGAAACCTCTACCTCCCCTACAAGTGAGATTTCAAATAAGCAATAACTTTCGGTAGAATGAAGCTAGCGACTTAAAAAATTCGACAAATATTTGTAGAATGGGTTAGTTAATTGATTTTGAGAATGGTCAAGATCCTTTTGAATGGGTGCCAACCTCCCCTATAAACAGGCTATATAGGAAACTCACTTTTAACGCATATGGTCGGTGCCAATTGGTACTTTTAGAATCACCACTAGGTCTGTACAAGTCCTGGTTTCAAGTATTACTATTTAGCTGCGACAAGTCGGGAAATGCTGTGGCTTATTGTTACGCCCCACATCATAAGGGGAAGAAAAAACAAACATCCATGGCCACGATGTGAACGAGATTTGAACTCGTAAATAAAAAATTAGGGTTTTTTCCTTATACTGTAAGTTTTATTAATTTTTTGTGGCATACAATTGTTTCGGAGACCACGTGCCTCCTTCAGTGCTAAATCCTAATTAACTTAATTGCGTTTTAGCACTGAATGATTATTTCGGAGACCACATGCCTCTTTCAGTGCTTAAAGCTAATTAACCTAATTAGGCTTGAGCACACTGTGTGTCAGAGATTGTGTGACCACACAGAAGCCGCATAGTTGGCCACTGATCTTCCGACTGCTCTATACGTGACCAGTAGAATTTCTTTGTCCTTGCCCCAGGTACTACCGGCCAAGGCTTTGAGGATCTTATTCCTACTACGCATCCTGTCGCACACGGTTGAGGCACGGGGTGATGATGTGGCCATGCTGTTCAGCGTGACTCCTAGAATTTTAGAATGGTTTATACTAGGAATTGGATGATTCCCAATCGAGATTTCAAGCTGCATCTTGACCTCCTTCGTCCAGGTAGTAAATAGCGTTGCCGAGGATTTAGACGCTGAGACGGTTAGGTTCTTGCTTATGAAGAACGAGTTAAGTTCTTCAAGATAACCGTTGATGTGTTCGCACATATCCGCAATGTTGTTTCCTGTTGCCAGAATGGAGCAGTCGTCAGCGTAGGAGATGATATCGATTCCTTCAGGTGGTGTTGGAAGTCCTGATAAGTAGAGATTGAACAAGTAGATAGAACTCCTCCTTGAGGTACAACTTGTTTAATCTTCCTAAGCTTTGATTTGCTGCTTCTGAGTTTGGTATAGGATGGCGGAACTGTTTGCAGGAGTCATCGGGGATGGCTGTAAACCTGTCTGAGCGCTCGATAGTGTTGGATGTTGTGGCGTGTTAGACGAGGTTGTTGCTAGTTGTCCTCTGTTCCTACACTAACTGGCAGTAAGGAGGAATTCCAGTGCCTGTGATGCTTGAGTCCAGCGCAGTATCTTAGGCACCACTGGTGCGTAGTCTGTCATTAATATCAAACCCGAGCTTCGAGCTAGAAAATGACTAAATCGTTTATTCAATTAATTCCATAAATTAATTTCTGACAAACAAAAATATACATCCCATCACATGAATTAAATCGTCGAAATTTTTTCATTTGTCGATTGTTTTCCAAAAAAATAATTTTAGAAATTTTTTACTTAATTTGTAACTTTGTAAAATGTCTTCGCGATCCCCTAGAAATAGCCACCAGGTGGTCGCGACCCGCACTTTGAAAACCAATGGTATATAGACACAAGTTGCGGAACTTGAATAAGAATGTGGACTAGGAGTTAGAAATCCTATGGGCTGAGTGAAAATGGTGGGTCCGCCAGGATTGCTGTTTAGCATAGCTATTTTTTTTTATCATATTTATATTATACGTTTTTATTATGTTTTCTTAATTTGCCATGTTTTTTCTTTCCATGTCATCATCCGCCATCAGAAATCTATCGAATTGTATCGCAAAAACAAATACGTGATCCGCCAGAGGGTGATGTTATTCGACCGGGCAATGAAGAGCCGATTGATATTAAACCAACTGTACCCGTTGATTCTGTTCGTAAGCAGTGCTGCCAGTGACCGCTCGATGCGAGTATCGTAACCTCCGCAACTAACAACAAACATTTTCGTATTTTTAGTAGAACAGGTAACGCAAAATTGCCATGCAATATATTTTCACCCGCGCGATCTCTATTGGACGTAACAATTGCAAACATGCATCTAATTCACATGTTTATTGCTTTCAGAGATATATGCATAAATAAGTTGGATGAATAGATATATATATCTTTAAACAAAATGAAAAGTAACAAAAGAAAAAAAAGAGATCACGAAGAAATCATTATATTTAAAGCAAAACACACAGACACACAATTACTCGTGAAAATTAAACTTAAAAAAAAATCTTTATCTGAAACATTGAAACAACAATTGAAACTACATTTTAAACGAAGAAATATGAACAGAGCCAAGTTTATGCAATAGGAAAATAAGACGCGAAGTTAAAACGATGTTCTGGTGAACTAACTACGTTTGACGGACACGAGGAACTTGATGTTTTCTCCTGTGTTTTGTCAACTGCAAATATTTAAAGTCGAAAACAAAATATGCAATCCAGCAGCAAGCCCCCATAAGCAACAGTGGCCGAACCAACACAACAACTACAATCGCATGCAAACAAAACTACAAAAATTTCGCAAGATGATATGGTAATTGTAATAATAATTTCAAATTGAATTTAAGAGAAATTTATCCATTTATTATTATAAAACAAAACAAAAAACAATACACAAGCATTATTAATAATGATAATGATGAATAAACGAAATGAAAAAAGGAATAATTACCAATTTTTATATTTTGGAGAAGAAAAAGTGCTTTGCTTTGTTTTTTTCTGCTCAGTTTGTGTTCTGTTTGTAGATTTTCCACGTTTGTTCCGTACTTTTTTTTTCTGTTTTGCAAAATGCTGTCCTATTCTTGGCCTAGTTTGTTTGGACAAAGGAATGTGATAGTTGAACCTGTCAAACAGTTTTTTTTATATATTTGACTATGACTAAATATGTCTATGCGTAATGTTAATTATTTGAATTATATTTGAATGAATACACGCATTTTTCATATTCACCGATTTATCAGCATTCTTTTAGGTGCTTCGAGAATCGTGGAATGAATTATAACTACAACTCGGATTTTATATTTATAATACAATGAAGAAGAGCCCTCTCTTGCCATGATATCTGGCCTGACTGCTCATCCTTCATGAATTCCTCATATACCGGTGTATGTATATGCTGTGTTACCTTTATGTCTACGATGGAATATGAGTTCGACAAGTCGTTGTCTCATGAGGGAATTTCATTGCCGGCAGAAGCAAATCAACGGCAGCAGCAGGATCTCTGTGTCTTGGGTAAAGGTGCTTTATTAAACCTACCTCGCGCCAGGTGCGAGTTAGGTGTAAGCAAGCACATTTCCCCCAGACAGGCGATGCTGCTTTGCTTCTGCCGGCAATGCGTAGGGCCTATCATTCATATTCATATTAAGTGCCCATTTCCATGGGCCTTTTTTTTGCTAGCGGATGGCGGTAGCGTACAACAACGTACAAAACACATCCAGTTATTAATAGGCTAACCAATTTTGTACAGAACTACACAACGGGGTAGAACTATCGCGCTAACCTTCTATCCAGAGCAGCTCAGATTAAATTGTTGGTGGATTTGTATGGTTTTAATCGGCTCTGCTCTGCACGGCTGTTAAAAAACGCGCCTATTATATTTTCTGGTGATCACTCTGTTTGAAGAAGCAAAGGCATTTCGACTTTCGGTTCGGTTCATGTATTTGGTAAAACCGCATTGTTACAGCAATTCCTTTCCTGGTGACAAAGTTCGCTTAATGGCGAACAGCATTAGAGAAATATTTTGTATCTTTCTATTTACTTGTCGCGCTCGGTGGCCGTGGTCGTTCGGTCACAGCTCTACGATACTAATCTAGAGCTCAAAGTTCAAGTCTCGGAAAAATCAAAAACTGCCTGTGGGTACTAATAGAACTCTCACAGAGCTTGTCAGTATAAAGACGGCGCGGATAGGAGGTGCGTGCTAGCAACTGCACTCCAAAAAGTAGATATGCCATCGAAACGTCGACAAGGCATAGAAATAATAGAGATGTTGAA
Source organism: Chloromyia formosa (assembly GCA_964017055.1). Taxonomy (NCBI): domain Eukaryota; kingdom Metazoa; phylum Arthropoda; class Insecta; order Diptera; family Stratiomyidae; genus Chloromyia; species Chloromyia formosa. Next base: position 27,027,847 of record OZ024813.1, on the reverse strand, counting down.
GCGCCCATGCCCCTGGAGGGTTTACATATACTACAAACACGCCTTCTTGGATACTGAGGGCGCCTTAATATGAGGTCACTCAAGAGTCCTTCACCGAACTTGGGGTGGAGACTCACTTCAGTGAAGGTCAGACTTTGGACAGCATGCCGTATGCGCATCTAGCCTGGTATATACGACGAGCGATGTCCTGCTCCCTACGCAGGTAAACAACCTTCTCTTCTGTTTCTCATCAATCATCATCTTGTGGGTGGTAAATGTAAGCACAAAGCTCTGAAATGTTCGCCTCATGAAGCAATGACATACTACGCACCGTTCCTCGTCTACAAACACAGCGAGCTTTTGAAAACAGTATAGGTTTTGTCAACGGTCATGTATGACCTGCATGCTGATGGAAGGTTCAAGTCTTGAAATTGAATGATACCTGAAACTTTATGGGCATGTGAAAAACCAATAAATAACTTGTTTACTTGTATGGTGTATCAGGGTACATTACCCTATTTATCGCAACTATTTAGGAACTAGCGTCCATATAGTTTTCATGTTCAGCACAAGTACGAATTGTGCTGGTAGCAATTTCGCCTGAATCGTCTGAAGTATTTTAGTTCGTCAGGAGAATAATCGGAGGGAACGCTAATCACAATGCTCTGATTTTTTTTGGATGTCCACATGGGGAATGGTTATACATATACAAATAGATCTTTCTGACTAGCAGTGAACATGTCACTTAGGTCAAAGGTGCGACTTAATTTAAATAAATATCTTAGAACTTGTGCTTGCGATAAAGCTTTGGCAATACACTGGGAGCAAACAAAAATTTTTTGTTTTAAGGTTGTTTTTTAATGTGTTACGTTTTACGATTTTGGTAGGGATAGGAGGAGGTAAGAGATTTAACATAATTGTGGTTATTAGGCCAGCCTGTGTGGAGTGTGGGATAAATGCTTGCAGCCGTCTAGTAACTCTGGGCAGTACAAACCTACCTCGCAAACATTTCTGGCATGGGGATATCGGTTCCAACACGATTCCATTCTACACATTATTATTATATCCTGGATACCTGTATACCTGATAGCCAAATTGAATTGATTCATGAACTATTTTGGCGATACAATGCCTCCCGTCTTGCCGTACTGCACCTTAAGATCTAATCCCTCAATGAGATACGGCCCATCATAGTGTACGCTTAATTTAGCATATTAATATTCCCAAAAATTGATGATGATAGCAAGTCGTTCCTTGATTTTTATAAAACTGTGTTTTAATAATACGAGGGGAAAACTGTCCATATTACTCGTATCTGTACGTATTCTGTCCTGGATAAGAATGAAGCGTCATTTTTAAATCTCTCTACGTCACTGACTTGGCTGACCTAAAAGACAATGAGTGTTTGTCATTTCAATCGTTTCATTGCCGACTCGGGCTGCGTAAGTCACTAGGTAGGTTTCTAAGTGCTGGTCCCCGGTGGTATCGAAACTGAAACCCCTTTATCTGAAGTATCATGTATATATTTTTTTATTATTTATACTTTTGATTTTTTTTCCGTAGTATGCCTCTAGACCAAATTTTTTCTGTCTTTTTGTATATTGAATAAACAACAAAGACTTATGTAATAATCAAACTGTAGATGCATTTTTTACGAGTAGCAAAAACGCAAAAAAAAACTTTTTTAAATGTTGACGCTGAGTTGTTAAGCATAAATTACAATTAGCTTTTCTTTTCACAAACAAGGAAATAAAAAAAGGAAACAGTACGAATATTGTTACTCACATGTGATAAATAAGAAGAAAAAAAATGCTTAATGTATATTTAGTGAATAGAATTCACACACACACACACACTTTACGAACCATCATCACACACGTTTTGTCTTCATTAAATGGAGCAAATAAAAAACTAGTAATGCAGCATCAAATTAAATACAAGACCGGGTAGAATCACAATAAACTACTTACTAAATTTCTTTAAAAAACAAAGGAAAGTAATATTTAAACAGAAAAAAAATTAGTGAGCCTAACCGGAAATGATTTCAAATGTAGAACAAAAAGTTGAAACCAATCAAATCTTCCGGTGTGATACATTTTGGGTTTGATTTTCCAAAAGAAAAAAGTAGACCAACCAGATTGATAAATAAAAAATATTTTTCTGGCACAGCTCTTTAATATTTTCATTATTTTTCATTCTCTTTCGTTAGAATAAAATGTAATTAAATGAACCACATTCATTCATCCGATATGTGCAAAAGGAATTACCAAGTTTCGGTTGTTTAAATAAAAACTAATAGTTATAAATGTCAATGAAGATTTTTCATTTGAAATATTCTGAACGCTACTTTCCATAAAGCTATACGACCATGTAAAAGAAAATCGACGATAACAATCGCCCGATCAGAGCATATTCCCGGCAAGACATTTGTCGCCGATACCCAGTGGAATCGAAAAGTCTTCGATCCTATAGCGGTTCCATTCATCGGTTTGTCTCCAAAGCTGGAAAAATTTAAATGTTTTCGGTTATACAAATAATTTATCGACCTTTGTCATCGGGTTTTCTCTGATGTGAAAGGAATCGAAATGTCTGCGATTATACATCGGCGTAGCTAAGGTATTTAGCACCCGGGGCAAAACTTCAGTATGACGCACCTTTCCTTTCCTTTCCTCTGTAGCACCCCCATGCTTCCGATAGAATACATTATCCTTTTAGAGTCAGCTCAATAAGGCAATCCTGATACTGTGACCGTCTTTTGTGGTTTAGTCACATACCTAAGGCCTCCATAAATGCTTTCTGTTTGCCACGATTTTACAATTTTTGATTGCCTAGTTTTGAATTTCTGTCTTATTCATGTGCTCAGCAGCTTACAGAGCTTATGAGTGAATAACGGCAAGGAATGCAATGTTGCGCCTTTACTGGCCTCAGGTTTCTCTGTAACCTGTTGATCATCTGGATGATGAGAGATGCATTTCTTTTTTCTCTTTACAATTTTTCTCCTCTACAGTGGTTGCCGGCTAGTTCAGGAGCTCAGTTCCCTTTTTTTTCTTATTTTTTTGCAGCACACTCTGTCCTCAGCTTCTACTACTACAGGCCTCGTAGTAGAAGCTGCCCTGTAATGAACCATATTCTGGTCTAGTCGTGCTGCTTACAACGGCAGATCGAAAGCAGCACCAGATGAGTAATGATCTGTCGGTAGTACGAAACCAGAGGCCGAAGGTCCCATTCTTTGAGTAAGTAGATATGGAAGGGATGTTCGCATGTACATGAGCGTACGTTTCTGACACCAAAACTGTTTTCCCTTCTCCCACACGAAATCACTTGTGCGGCCTACAAAAATGGTCACTCGCTGTCGGGAAAGCAGTTTCAAAAAATTTGGCCAAAGGGCCATTCCATATGTCTTGTAATTCTTTGGCCCCATTACACCCGGGCCCCGGTGCTAGCACGAGGGCATCGGAGCCGTCCGCCAACTTTATCTTATCCATCTTTATTCCCTAGTTTTGCTTCCCCTATTCGTTTTGTTTTCCCTTGGCCTATGAATTTTTGTTAATACTGTAACGTTTCCTCTGCTGAGTGAAACCAGAACGAAACCAGGTTCGTTAGATATTCTTGTGCTGGACCGAGCAGGTGTTCCGGGGAAATGAAACGAATTGGGGAATGTGAGGAATCCATTCAAGTTAGAACCCACTATTACACGAGATTCGCTGCCTAATGGGCTTCAACCCTCCTCAGTATACCGCCTCAGAACGCTCACTTCGCTCGCTCTGTACACTACAGGGTAAAGCCACTATTAGCCAAAGCCCGAACCACAATGCGCCGCCCGGTGTAATAGGAATATACCGAATAAATATTTGAATTACTATTTAAAGAAAAAATCATGCTCCAGAATAATAAATTTCAACTAAATCTTCCCGCCCCGCTTCCGATTTCGAACATTCATTCGAAATCAATGTCGTACAGCTGGCAATGCCATCACCTCGGCCAAAACAACAACAACACCCGCCTCGAAATCATTTTTCCGTCAAGAAGAAGAACAAGTCAACTGCGAAGACGACATAATCTGGGTGCCCGCTATCTCCGCGATTTCAGTACAATTTTCCATAAACAGTAGGCTCAAGACGTTTAGTTCTTATCTACGACTTTCCCTTCCTTGCCGTTGTCCAGAAGTTGTTAATTTACCGATTCAAACTAATCGCTAGTTGATTGTTTCGCATTCGCCTGGTCCTTGTGGACGATTTGTTGTACTCGGCTGCTCCGTCCTCCGTCGCGTAGAATGCAAACCACTTGAACGGGTCCCCAATTGACCTGGGCAAAATTTGTGGTTTGTGCGCGTTTTCTGTGACAATCTCAAAAATGTAAAATAAAAAGAAGCACAGGGTGTGTTGAAATCATATAACTAGGGAAGTCGGGACGAACGAGAGAGTGCGGACGACGGGAGCACAGATTGGGAAATTTCATTGATGCAACAAATAATGAGTATAATTCCGCAAAAGTGGCGTTTGTAAGTGATAATCAGAGTTTTGAGCGTTATTTCCTCCAAAAAATGCAGGTGAGTAAGGTTGCCCTTTGGTATTTTTATCATCATTTCACTTTTGCGCTTTCTCTTCTTGGCTCCCCCCTCTTCGCGACCGGTTGTGCAGCAAGTGGACGATCCGCCATTTCTACCAGTCGGAACGGAGGTAAGCGCAAAATACAAGGGAGCCTTTTGCGAGGCGAAAGTCCGCAAGGTCGTCCGCAACATCAAGTGCAAGGTAGCCTACAAGCAAGGACTAGGATCGGGCACTGTTTCGGATGAGCTGATCAAAGGGGTCCTGCGAGTTGGCGCCACCGTCGAAGTGAAACATTCCGAAAGGCGCGAGTATGTTGAGGCGACCATAACGAAGATTCAGGACTGTAGCCAGTATACGGTCGTGTTTGACGATGGGGACATTACGACGCTTAGGCGAACGGCGTTGTGTCTGAAGAGCGGTCGTCATTTCAACGAGAGCGAGACGTTGGATCAGCTACCGCTGACGCATCCCGAACATTTTGGCAATCCTGTTATTGGCGGTCGACGGGGCAGACGGTGAGTTATGCGTTTTCAATTCAATTCAATTTTATTGCAATTTATAATTCATACATTCGTTAGAATACTGAGTATTTAATGCTTCTCTCCTCAGAAGCCATGCTTGTGCTAGGAGGAGATTAGATAAAAGCTAGGACTAACTAAGTTAACTAAGGTTACAAACGTATAATAGAGTGAAAACATGATTAACTGTACCATATAGTATACGTATGTACTGTTCATTATCGTATAGTGCGAAAATTCTGTGGAAGTCGCAAAGGGATAGGTTAAGTAGCCAACATTTTAGTTTTACTTTGAATAAATGTAAATCATAAATTTTTTCGCACGACGTAAAGGCTCGCGCTCCCCGTGTGAAAGCTGCAGTGTATTCTTTGCATTTCAGTCTTACGCGCCCCGCTCTCACTCGCGAGCGAGAGCCGTGCGGCTCTTCGTGTGAAAGTGCACTAAAAAGTGTCTTTACTATTTTAGTCGCTTGACGGATTTATGCGACTGGTTCGTATCGACGCACAATGATATACAGACGGACGGAATTTTGGCATTCTTTTAGTTTCCGGGGTGAAGAAATCACTTTTCATTCGGATTTTTGTCACTTTTCACTAGCGTTACTCTAAAGACTAGATTTTGCAAAAAAAAATAAGACATGGAAATTGCAATATTCGCAAGTCCCTTTGCGTGGGCTTCGCTCGCTCCGCGCTTAAGGGGTCGCAATCCTCAGTATCGCACAAGTATGAACGCTCGCTTCGCTTCGCTCTACATGCAAAAGCGTTTTGATCAGTTTTAAACATACCAAGGTTAGGTTAGGTTGGAGGACTGCCGTAATTGCCACAGCACACTTAGACCAGGGATAGGTCCATTGTGTTACCCATGTTGTGTCCAGTCTCTATGTTATATCGAACCATTCGGAGCTAACCGCAAAACGGAGAAGTCGACCGACATCCACATCTCTTAGTTCACCAAGATGGTCGTGGAAAGGTTTCCCAATGATCGACCTCCTTCTATAAGCCAGTGCCGGACAGCTACAGAGAAGATGATGGGTGCTCTCCTCCTCAACCACATCACCGCAACTTCTACAGAAGTCGTTGTATGGAAGTCCAAGCCTCCTGGCGTGCTCACCGATGACGCAATGACCTGTAACAACACCAACCACCACCCTGATCTGGAGTTTTGTCATTGATAGCAATCTAGCAGAACGACTGAAATTCAGCTCAGGCCAAATCAGCTTTGCTTTCGGACATGTAACGCCTTTCACCCATGTGGAGTTGGCTTACCTGACAGCAGCCAACTTCAATTCAAATTTGCAGGTAGAGAGGGGCTTAGCCACTGATCTGCCGAGCTCCGCCGGCTGCACCCCTGCGAGCTAGCTCGACCGCTCTGCAATTCCCGGCAAAACCACTGTGGCCAGATATCCAGCACAATGTAATATTAAAAGAGCTGCTAACTTTCATTGGGCATGCTCGACATTCAGCAAACATTTTAGACACCATCAGCGTAGACTCAAGTGTTCTAAGTGCAGCTTGACTGTCCGTGAAAATAGTGATGATCCTTTTTTGTTGTGGCGAGATCTAACGACATCGCACCGCAGTCTCTTTTATCACATAAACCTCCGTCTGGAAAACGCTGCAGTAGCTTGGAAGTTGAAACGAGTGGTTGAGATTGAGCCCCTCTGAGTATACTCCGGCGCCAACACCAGCATCGGTCTGGGAGCCGTCAGTGAAAATCCGGAGAGAGGTTACTAGTGCTGGTGGAATCCCTAAGTCCCATTGACCACGGAATGAGATTAAGATTGCATAGTTATTCCCGAAACAGTACTTTGGTAGAGTGTAGTTTACTGATGTGGGGATGTCTGTATTATTGAGAATTGTGGAGTGCCCGATACTCAAGGTGAACCAGGTACTGGTCTCCCGAATACGTATGGCTGAGTTTGCTGCCAACCAAGCATTATATCTAGCACTGCAGATAGAGTCGATCGAAGAGCTCCGCAATTGTCAAGCAGGCCGCTCTTTGTACCTTGCCCAACAATTTACGATTGGCTTCGGTGCGAAGGGCGTTCTACCATACAGCAACGCCATATAAGAGTATAAGCCGCAGGACCGACACATAGAGCTAGTACAGCACCCTAGGCTGTAGACGCCATGTCTTACCTATAGCCTTTCTGCAGCAGTATAGTGCTATAGTGGCTTTGTTGGTACGTTCCTAGATCTTAAGTCTCTAGTTAAGCTTCCTATCCAATACCAGAAAATTCGCCCTGTCGGTGAATGTAAGTCTCACTCCGTCCAAGGTAGGAGGCTTTACTGGGGGATGATATTTTTCCGTGTAAATAGCACAAGTTCGGTTTTCTCAGGATTAATACTGAGGCCGCATTTCCTGGCCCACTTAGTAAGTAAAGAGAGTGCATATTGCGTAACTTCGCTGAGGGCCCCAGGGAACTTACCGGACATGGCAATAGAAACGTCATCCGCATAGGCAGTCACTTTAGATCCCACCTCCTCCAGGTCCAAAAGCAGTCTGCTGACCACGTTGTTCCATAAGAGGGGTGAGTACACCATCTCGCGGAGTACCTCTACAGACACTCCTGCGTACGGTCGAATCCCTCAGTTTTGACGATGCTTGCATCGATGCCCTTAGTGCATCAGTAATTGCTTCAGGTTTGACATTGTTGAAGGCACCCTCAATGTCCAGGAAGGTTACCAAGGTAAACTCCCTGTAATGCAGAGATCTTTCTATGTGAGTCACAATTGAGTGCAAAGCTGTATCCACCGACCTACCCTTGGTGTAGGCATGCTGCGAAGCAGAGACTAGGTGTGTTGGAATGGTGCTACGTAGATGAATATCAATTAATCTCTCTAGCATCTTTAGGAAGTGTAGAGGACAGGCTGATGGGCCTTAGGTCTTTTGGGTTCGAATGTGAGCTCCTCCCCGCTTTTGGAATGAACACCACATTGACATCCACCCACACAGTGGGAATGTGGACTAGGGACAGACAGGATGTGAAAATGATTTGTAACCATGGAGCCACAACATCCGATGAGTGTTGTATATCGGCCGGAATAATGCCATCAGGTCCAGCGGACTTAATGGGCTCAAAGCCGGAAATCGCCCATAGTACTTTATCCCTTGAGACGATTGAACTAAAGTCACGTGAAGCCAAATCATATACCTGAGCGCAGGTGCTATGAGTAGGCATGGGTGGCCATAGGAAAGTGCGTGTCCCATCAGAATCTCGAGAATCTCTTCCTTGGAAACCATGACTCATCTTGCATCTGAATAAAGCTTGGCATGGAAGGGTTAGTGGATAAAATTTTGCGAAGTCTAGAGGACTCAGAGGATCCCTCAATGCGTTCGCAGTAGAGCTTCCACGAGCTACGCTTCGCCTTCCTAAGCTACGCTTCGCCTTCCTAAGCTCCTTCTTGTGTACTTTAAGGAGTTCCTTGTAGAACATCCAGACTGATTCACATCTTGAAGCTTTTACAAACATACCAAACATTTAGTTCTTCAAGAACTGGCTGGTTATTAGGGGGATCTGCTTGGTGAGTGATTCCCGTCCGATATTTAAGCACTTGTAGCACCACTCTGTTGAGATTAACAGCTTTACAGATTACGTACAGACCGAGCTGCCTGCAGACAGAAGCTGAGATTATACCGCCAGAATGGGCGAAGTGCCAACATCACGGAGAGGCGCATTCCTGACACCACTATTGCCACACCATCCGCGTACGCGACCACTTTAATCCTTTCCCTGTCAAGCCTTGTTAGGATTTTGTTGATGACCACTAGCCATAGTAGCGGAGAGATGACGCCTCCCTGAGTTGTCCTTCTACATACAAATCTAGTAAGATAGCTATATCCCAAGGCCGCATGAATTATTCTAGATCTTAGGAGAGTTACACACAGATTTGGGAGTAGAGGCAGTGATCGGCAGCTGGATGATCACTGCCTCTACTCCCAAATCCGATAGGGCGTCGTGAATAGATTTGATGCTGACGTTGTTGAACGCATCCTCTATGTCGAGGAAAGCTGATATGCATATTGCTTATTCTAAAGACTCTGCTCGATGGCACGCACCACCTCGTGGATAGCCGTTTCTGTGGATCTACCCCTGATGTAGGCGTACTGTGACTTCGAGAGTGGTGAGCTTTCCAGGAATTGTCGGATGTGGGAGTCTGAGATACGCTCTAGCGCTTTGAGTACTGAAGTCCTTCGCACTTTCATATGCTTTCTTGCTTACCTTTGGTATGAATACTACTCGAACTCAGGACAAAGTTAATATACCCGTTTCTGCGAAGGGTATAAAAATACGCATAATGTTGGAACCCAACGATTCAGGGTTTCTATATGGGTGCGATGGGGATATCGGTTCACCACCGAACAAAACCAATGCTCCTTTTACGTAGAACGCTTTTTGTATTAGTAGGTTGAGAGCACTTTCGTTGGCCCTGCTACGGTCTATGCGCAGCTTTTGACAGTACTCTCCTGTCATGGGCTTTTTTTGAAACTCTTTTCAAATCGGCGACTCGAAGGGTTGCCATTTTCCAAGGATATTTTGGCGGATGATAATGGTATCGCCACCGCGAGTTTCGCGTGAGCCCAACTCCTTTTTAACTTGAACCGCTGAAGACACCAAATCACCACGAAATTATATTTCTGTTTCATTCATTGTTCGGGCCCACTAGCTACTTCACTCCCTACTCTATTTAAGATCCAAATCAAATACAAAAATCTAATTTTTCTTAGTTCCAGACATTTACAGGACGACAGTTCGGACGAGGACGATGACAACGATTCCAAGGAAGTGGTCAGCGAAAAGGAGGAGCATATCGGCAAAGTGGTATGCGTCGAATCGACAGAGACGAAGAAGAAGGACAAGGAGAAATGGTTTCCGGCGCTTGTTGTCTCTCCAACGGCGCAGGTTACGGTACGAATTCGTGTCAAAGACGAATATTTGGTGCGGTCGTTCAAAGATGGTCGCTACTATACTGTACCCAAAAAAGAAGCCACCGAATTCACGCGTGATATGGCGGCGAAACAGGATGGGACGGCCGTCCAGGCGGCCCTTCAATATTTAGACAATAGCACGTTGCCACCACATTGGGACAAGGATGCACTGTTCGGACTGGCCAACAGTTCAAGTGAATACGAGGGTGAATTTGATTCGGACAGCTCGGATGATGAGCCGCGCGAAGAAAAGGATTTGTTTGTGGCGCAACTGTACAAGTACATGGACGATCGTGGTACACCTCTGAACAAGGTCCCGTCAATCACCAATCGAGACGTGGACCTGTATCGTCTGTTTCGGGCTGTTCAAAAGTTGGGCGGCTACAATCGTGTTACGAGTCAAAATCAATGGAAAGCAATAACGACTCGTTTGGGCTTCCTGCCGGTGACCGTGAGTGTAACGAATCTGGTGAAACAGGCTTATAAGAAATTCCTTCAGCCGTTTGAGGAGTTCAATCGCAAGTTGGGTTGCTCCATGTCCATGACTCCCCGAAATGCGAATCGGAGCAAAGGACGGAGTTTGGTGCGTGCCAATTCGGTTGCATCGCCCAAGCCAGAGCCTAAGGAACCAAAGGCCACAACTTCAGTCGCTCCCCCCGTTTTGGACAACCTGGAGAGTGAATCGAGCAATGATGTGACAAAGTCTAAACGTAAGCTCTCAACTGGTAGTGGGAAAGTGAAAGCCATGGTCGATAAATTCGAAGAGAAAGTGAAAGAAGAGCCGGCTGAACCTGCGAGTACTAAATTATCGAAACTTTCAAACAAGGAGGAGCAGACTTCCTCCTCTACTTCCGGAAGTTCGACAACGGGCAGTGCTAAGAAGGAAGCTAAGAAGAAGACCACACCAGCCGGCCAGGATGAGAAGAAACCCAATCGGAAACGGAAAGAGGGCCCCAGTGGGGACTCTGAAAAACAACCCGTCACCACTGATGCTTCCTCCGACAAGGATAAGGAAAAAGAATTCCCAATTGAAGTTGGCGACAAGTTGAGTGTGTACTATCACGAGAAGAAAGTGACGTATGAGGCGAAGGTAATCGAAACATCGATGCAGCAGGGCGTGCCATTCTATTTGGTGCACTACACAGGTTGGAACACGCGCTACGATGAGTGGGTGCCTCGTGAACGTATTGCCGAAAATTTGACGGCAAACAAAGCGAAACGAGGAAAGGCAGCGTCTGCTAATCAAAAGGCTGCTTCAAACGTGCCGCCAAACGATGGGACCAAAGGCACACCGGCTAATGCTGACAAAGCAAGTTCCACCACCATGGCACCGACATTGACACCATCCGGGAAAAATTCATCGGCGTCTAGACGGGGCCGGGGAAGAAGCGATTCCGGACCACCGCGATCCGTTACTCCATCGTCATTGGCCTCGAGCTCGAGTCGCACAAAATCTCCGGCGGCTACAACGAGCCAAAGGCGCACCACTCGCGGTCAACCGAGCACATCACGTCGCGAATCCAACAATGTGTCCGATATTTCCATGCAAACTGATTCGGACAGCGACTCGGACACTCCAGTCAAAAAACCGATCAAATCATCAGCCGCTCAAACTTCTGCGGCAACATCTTCGCCGGGCGCTTCGACACTGAAAGCGGTGGCCGGTAAATCAACTGTTGCTGCGTCGAACAGTCAAAGTGACACGGAGGAAGAGGAAATGGCATCATGTTCAGCGAAAGCTCGCGACTATGATCTCAACCAAATCCGATCGGAACTGAAGGGCTTCAAGGAGCTCAAGTCGCCGTCGCCCGAGTCCGAGAGCAATACGCAAACGACTGACGGCGATAAGAAACCTGGCAACGTATTCGATTTTGACTTATCCGAGGATTTGGGGAAGAAATCGTCAACTGACTCGAAAACTTCGTCGACGGAGCTATCATCGGAGACCGAGTCGTTCGGCGACGATGATTCTCAATCGTCGGACAAGACAACGATGCTTGAAAACATGACGGAGAAATTCCAACAAAAGATCGCACATGACAAACGTTTGGAGCGAATGAATTCAGGCGGCTCCGACAAAATCTCTGCAAAGACGTCCAGCATCGAGAAGATCATCGAAGATACTTTGGCCGAAAAGAAGCAGGAATCGATGAAATCCAAACCGTTTGCAATTGAAAAGAATCTCTTCAAACCGGTCGAGGCTGATGTGAAGCAGGAACCCGCTCCTGTTGAAATGAAGCCGCCAATACGAGATCGGAAACTTTTGAAACCGTCGGCGTTGCCCGATAAGAAACTACCCGAGCCGGGACCGGGTGACGTCGAGTCGACGAGCATCACGAAATTTGAGAAGAAGACAGGCGCGTCCGTCGTTGACAGTATTATTGCTCCCGTTAAGAAAGAGCAACCGATGGTTAAGAAGGATTTGATCGTGACAAAGAAGGAACCTCCAATGGAATCGACTTCGTCCGAGATACCTTTAAAAGAGGTGCCCGTGGTGAATACTCAATCCGATATCTATGAATTCAAAGAGCCCGAACCATTTGAGTTTGAGACGACGCGCAAGGGCGGCCTAGTCACCAATCTGACTTCGCCAGACGTGGAGAAGAAAAACAAAAAGCCCGTTGCGAAAACGCCCGCGGAAATCATACCCGAAAGTAAGCCACCGCCACCACCGACAACTCCCGCGACCACGAAAAAGAACAAAAAATCACCAGTGAAGGATCCGGATAAAACGAAAATCGCAAAAATTGACGAGAAACCGTCATTGTCAATCATGGAGCCAGTCGGGCTGTTGACTCCGTGTAAAATAGAGAACACGTTCGATGCTCTCCGCAAGTCACCCAGTTTCAACTTAAACCTTAACGCCACAAACGAAGAGGGCGCTCATTTATTTTCGGCACAGGACCCGCCAAAACTGTTTTCAGAACAAGTGCAAAAATCGCCGCCCGTAATTGCCTCTACGTCCGGCGAATCTGCCAAGAGAATTCCATTCATTAGTCCGTTTGTGGAAACGTTGAAAGATTCGCCCAAGGCATTCGATTTGAAGGCTGACGTCTCGGCTATTGAAAGTCCCGATAAATTGACAAAGGCAACGGAACTCGAACAAGTAAAACGTGTTCTGGCTTTGGATCCGGTGCTTCCTTTCGAGCCGCCGAAGGTGGTGGACAAGGGAAAATTTTCGATAGCCGACAAAGTTTTGCAGAAGCTCAATCAAAAGAAGCAGGAGGAGCAGAAGCCCAAAGAAGAGCCTCCCTCGCACCCGGAAGAATCGCAGTCGCAATCTTCACCGGTACAGCAACCGGCAGCGGCGCCCGCACCGGCGACATCACAACAGGCTTTGTGTCCACCAGTTATTGAAGCACCCCAAATCAGCTCGTTCCCTCTGATCGAACCACCCAAAATCGAGTTGCCTGCAATAATCAAGAAAGAAATTGAGATACCTCTCAAGAAGCCAATATTGAGCAGTCCGGAGCCTAAATTGGACATCCTGGAGTCGATCGCGCCGAAAAACAATGACTTGAGTGAAACCATCCAAAAGCTCGAGAGTGTTATCCGAAAGCGAACCGAAGTCGAGCATTTCGATGAAGATTCGGCTGACAGTACCGACTCAGAACGGAGACTCGTGATCGAGGACGACTCGCACAGCTCGGAGACGAATCAAACGGACTTTGGATACGATACCGAGCCTAAGAAGCCAAATATCTTCGCTGAGGAGAATCTTTTCTCAAACTCACGAGACAGCGGTTCATTTAAAATCGGCTCGCCGAGTGCGTTTACAATACAAACTTCATCCGTTTCGAGCTCCACTCATCCAGTGGATGTGAAACCACCGGATCTGGTCAGCTCCTCCGGTTTTAAGCCGATCGACGGTCAACCGCATCTTCCAATTAAAGTTGACAAAATTTTGCCTGAACTGCACATTCAAACAACATTAGCAGCTGCTGCCGCATCATTCGCCGTGAAAAAAGAAGAACTATCCCCCTCGCAGGACACCAGTAGTTCCATCACTCAGAACGAAGCCATCACTTTGCTGCTGTGCGAGGAGACCATACCAGGAAGTCCGGCACCGCCGAAAGAGGCGTCCGACATCAAGCCGAATGTGCATCCAATCGATTCCGATATCAAACACATTCCCATGGATATTGAATGTTCGATACAGCCGACATCGGATGCGATGGGTGGAATCGGGGGCCATGTTGCCATGGGTAGTGGCGGCGAGGGCAGCGATAAGGTGAAAGCTGAAAGCAACACGCCAACAAGTTCACCGCGTGACTCATTGAGTCAGGACGAGAGTAGTGAAGATTTGCGCAAGTTGCACGGTCATGATTCCATGGCGTCGCCGAAAAAGCGACGCATTACACGCAAGCATTCCGAATGCGGCGACCACATGGCCAAGCGACGTCGTCATAATGTTTCGAAACGGACTAATGGTAGGCATATTGAATGATCTGTTGAAGTGGCCAGCAAAGATTTAATCGAGTATTTTTTATGTTACTTCTTAGGTTCGGATAGCGATGAAAATTCTGATGCAAACAATTCGCAACGTTCCAATCGCTCAAGTCGGCCGTGTCAGTACAATTTCCTGGTGGAATTAGGTAAGTTAATAAAGATTTTGTTACTTGACATCCGCACCCATATGGACAATTAGAAAACCCGACAATGTCTTGGCGAAAGACTTCTTCTACGAACAACTAAACGCCCTCCAGAGCAGAACACCTGAAGGTGACATTATAATGGTTATGGGGGATTTGAATAAACGCTGTATACGGTATCATCAAGGAGTTTACAGGTGGTCGTGAAAGATAGTGATGGAAAGCTACTTATCTTGGAAGAAGATCAAATGAGGCGGTGGAAAGAACACTTCGCCGCGGCCTTGAACCGTGTAACCTCTGGTGAAGTTCCCCCTCGTATTAATAATTAGCTAACCATCAAAATATGCGTATACTGTCTACTGCCCCGACTAAAGAGGAATTAGTCCCTCAATTATTGCACTAAAACGAGGAAAGAGCAATGCGCTGAGTACGATTATCCGCTTCTATTGCTTTTCGTCGATTTCGAGAAGGCTTACGATAGTGTGAACCGGGATTCTATATGGGCGGCTTTGCCCAGGAGACGCATTCCTGAGAAGCTTGTGGCTATTATTAAAGCAACCTATGATGGCGCGAAATGTTGCGTTCTGCATAAAGGTGAGGTGTCGGGGGACTTTGAGATTCGCAGTGGAGTTCGGCAGGGGTGCATCCTCTTAACTATCCTATTGCTCATAGTGATCGGCGATGTGTGTCATGCAGCCCTTCTCAGACTAGACAGATGAATTCAATGGGCTTTAACATCTTATCTACAATATCTTGACTACGCTCACGACATATGCCTACTCTCCCACAAAATCATGGATCTGTCCGCAATGGCGTTAGAACTTGAGAGGGAGCCAAGCAAGGTTGGGCTAAAGATTAATACCAACAAGATCAAGCGTCTTCACCCGCCATTGCGAAAAATAAATCCTACATCTATTGCCTTCAATATTAATGGGCATGGACAACTTCGTCTACCTGGGTAGGATTGTTGCCAAAAATTGTACGGAGCAGGAAATCGCTCGTCATATCAACCAGGCTAAATGCGCAAACGACATGCTGTCCATAATCTGGTAGAGCAGTTATCCCATCATCAAGACCAAGCTGGGCCTGTTTCGCTCGCTGGTACTGTCTGTGCTTTTGTATGGGAGCAGTTCATGGAAAGTTGCCGTAAGAGTTACCAGAAAGCTTCAAGTTTTCGTCAACTCATGTGTTCGTCTAATTCTAAGAATTTTCTGGCCCGAAATAATACAAAATGAAGAGCTGAGTCGGCGTACGGGTCAGATGCCAATCGAAGAATTGATACGCAGACGAAAATGGCAGTGCATAGGTCACACATTGCGGAAGGATGATAACTGCATTGCTTTACATGCTATGAAATCGAACCCCATTGTCAACCAAGGCCGACCAAGAGAGGGTCCTAAAATAACATGGCGTTGATATGTGACAAAAGAGTGTAAGGCGCCGGGTAAGTCGTTTTGGGGGCTTTGCGCCATTGCCCAGAACAGAGTTCGATGGCGCACAGGATTGGTTGACGCGCTATGCCCCACTAGGGGTTAAGGAAATGTATTACACATAAAGTAGTCGGAAGATAACTATGCGGCTCCTATGTGATCACAAAATCTCGGTGACACACATTGGAAAAACATTCAAGCTCGCCAAAATGCCGCTCTCCGTACTGTCACCGGCACTCTTCTGATGATACCCCAGGACCATATACATCAGGAGACCAGGATGATGTCCCGTGTTAAGGGACCACAACAAGTTTCTTGCCAAACAATATCTGGTGGGTTGTAACCGAAGGAAACACCCAAACTTCGACCTCATAGACAAAATGCCGTCGCCTTGACATGTTAGGCGTAACCTGAGACCTAGAAAGAGATGTCCAGAGGTACAAAAGGGTATCCTTTGATAGCGGCGCACACAGATCAGCCAGATCAACCTCAGCCACTTTACATGATCTTTTAGTTTAACAGTTTTACCTGGTTAACCCAGAAAATAGAATGGATAGAGTATACCATTTTACAGAGCTATTTCTAATTATCAATTTATCTCATTTTTTCGGCATAAAATTGGGAAGTTAAAGTATCAGCTGCGATTGAGTCTTTATTTTAATGTTCTTCTTTAGGTAGTTTTTGAGTTTTGCGTTTTCAGTAACGCGAGATCGAGATGATGCTTGCATTCTGGGCTTCCGGGTGAACATTTCAAACTATACATACATATATATGTACATATATCAAAAGCCCCCATCAATAATTTTTAATCTCTCTCCAGATCCCAACATGAGCCCGAATCAACGTATATCAATATTGAATAAAACAATCGCTGAACTGCGAAAAACCTACAATTCGATTAAATCCGAACTGGCCAGTATAGATCGAAGGCGGAAAAAAATTCGTAGGCGTGAACGTGAGAAGAAATTGCAACAGAAACTCCACTGTTAGTGCAGAAAAACACGTCCTAAGGAGCCAATATCTTGGATCGGTGTATTGTGTACGCAATTTTGTGCGTATGTCTAATAATATCAGTGGTAAAAATAGCAACAAAAGGATCAATAACGTCAACAGAGAGGAGAGAGAGAGAGTTATATTTTATATTGTATGTTTATTGTACAATTTGTTTTTTTTTATTACTACAACTGTAATCTAAACATTTTATGATTAATTTACATGTGCAAGTAAAACTACAATCACACATTTGTGTGAATTTAATTCATCGGTGTTTTTCAATTTTACAATGTTCTTATTAGTATCTAAATTAGAGTTTAATCATAGATTAAAAAATAATGTATGTACATACACAAAATTAATACGATGGTTGTGATGTGTGTATTTTATTTCGTTGTATATTACTCTTTTTTTGGATGAATAATTATTGAATGATTACTCGACATTTAACGGTTAATTTGGTTGTTAGCACCGCAGTAGTTGCTGGTACGCCCGTACCGAGTCGCGTATAGCAGAGGTGCATAGTTCATCGTTTCATTTATTCTTGCTTGGATCTTAACTCTCTCTTTCCTTTGCAAATTCCGAATAGTAGTAAATGCAGACTTTTTATTCCGCCTACAATTTCCCGATAATTCTGTAAAGAGAGCTGGTGCAGGAAACCTGTTCTGTAAGCTGGAATTCGCTCTGGCTATAGTGAGCGATAAAATTGAGCAAAAGTGTTTTAGGATGATTTATTAGCATTTCAAGCAGATAACGCAGTTTATTTTCCATGGATTAATTCGAGTAATCACGAGGATCAACAAAATGATTCTACTACGGTAAAATTTGTTAATTTTTTTCATCAAGCGTATATGTACTTGTAAAGCGTTCATTGCAAATTCTAACATTTGACAAATGTTTATGTCAAATGTTTGACTAATAGTGCAATACAATCATTTTATTATCAAAATATGCATTCGATAATGATAGTAATTTTTGTATTGTATCAGAGCAACCAGTTTGATGTTAAGCTGATTGTTTCTGATTTTTTCACTGGTTGAGATAAAAAATAGTATTGACAAAGAAGCTGGATGTGTGAATAATTATTACATTGATAATTATTTGACCGTTACTAGCTATCGAATTTATTTTTTCTCTTAACATTCGAGGTTACGGTTTGAGAGTTTATTTTCGTCTGAATCCTTTCGTTGGATAGTTTTTTTGCTGCTTTTCTGTTCTGCTCTGTTGAACCTAAGAAAAGCACGGCTATTATTTTAAGATATATAACGCATAAGCGCATGTCTAAGTTCTTAAGAATAAGGTGGAGTGGTTCATTGTGAGTCTAAGTCAAAATTACTCAAACACGCTATCCACTACCACACAGAAATAATCAAATAAAAATAATAAAATCGCAATACGAACCTGGCTTGGTCGAGCTGGCTTTCTAACGGATTAAGGCAGCTCCTGATGAGTGTAATCCATGGTGTGGACAACTTGGCTTGTGGCCTCGAGCTGATTATATTTGTGTTGTAGTGGATAGCGAGTTTGAGTCATTTTGACTTAGACTCGTAATGACCTACTCCACTTTATTCTTGTAATGTTGTGTTTAGGTTTACTGGAAAAAATCAGTCCGTACGGTAAAATGAAAGTGGTCTAATAAACTTCATATCTACAATAGATTGTCAAGAGAAAAATAACCAACTGTTAGAGTGCGCATAGTAGTTAAATCAGACACATTTAAACCTAATCTTGTGTTGTGGTGCAGAAATATATATATGTTTTTGCATATAATAAATATCAATTTTTAAAGTGATTCGTGGTGTTACAGAGGTATAAGTTAAAGAGTGAACATGACAAAAAATTGTTGGGCCCCATTTACCCACCCTGCACAGTGACAAATGCACACTATGTCATCACACTTCACCCTACCAATTGGTGATGCTCGTTTTCTCCTTTCGGCACGAATTTATTTCCCGGCTGTCCAAGTGCTATTCATCGACTATCATCGTCCCATGTGATCCCATATGAGTGACCACTTGCAATCGTGAGTCGAGCTGATAGAGGATGGAAAAAACACGTTTGAATTGTATATGCGGTGATAATCTCACTGGGTATCATACTCGCAGTGCGCGGTGTTGCGTAACATACTTGCTAATGTTTTTGTATCCCTGAAAATAGAAAAAGTGCTGTGTAAAATCATACGGATCGTTTTAATGTATTCAATTCTTTTGTTTGTTGCCTTTTTTTTGTAATTATTATTTATTTAACGTAACTTAATATCAGTGCTATGAGTTTGCGTTGTTTCAATTCCACCTGTGCGTTAGTGTCCTGTTAACGATATTTCTTATCAGTGGGTGAGTGATACTTTTTCTTTATTTTTTATTAATTTGTATTACATGTATACAGTCACTCGCCGACTTAAGTACAGGGTGGGCCATCTAGTGGTTTCTTTTTAAATCATAGGTTATTTTGACAGTGAAAGCTGTTTCCCGCTCGAAATCTTGACAGAAAGTCAGTATCATACCTCCGCAGAACGAAATGAGTCGCTTTACACTTGAACAACGTTGGGAGATATTGAAAACTTATTTCCAAAGTGTAGCCCAAACAGTGCGTTTTTTGAAAAGAAGTTTTGGCTGAAATGAAGCACCCACCGCGCCTGCTGTCCGCAAGTTTGTGCAAAAAGTTCGTGAGACTGGCATGCTAGTGGACAACACTCATGGTCCCCGTCGTCGTACGGTGCGCACAGACGAGAATGTGGCTGCTGTAGCCGAGAGTGTGAGACTCACTCCACGAACATCAACTCGCCATCGATCTCAACAGCTCAACATTTCACCCACTAGCCTGAGGAGAATTATGCACAAAGATCTCGGATTATTCGCTTACAAGGTCCAATTGACTCAGCAATTGAAGGCGCACGACCATCCGCTTCGTTATCGCTTCGCAGTTTGGGCCTTAGAGCAGCTTGAATTGGACAACGATTTTGGGCGAAAAATCATCTTTTCTGACGAGGCGCATTTTCATCTCGGAGGTTACGTTAACAAATAAAATTGCCGCATCTGGGGCTCGGAAAACCCGCACGTTATTGCCGAGAAGCCAATGCATCAACAGAGAGTGACAGTTTGGTGCAGATTGTGGAGTGGTGGCATCATTGGACCATTTTTCGTCGAAAATGAGGCTGGGAACAATGTTTCGGTCAATGGTGAACGTTACAGAGCCATGTTGTCCGACTTTTTTTTTTTACTGAAATTGAAGACATGGATTTGGATGACCTCTGGTTCATGCAGGATGGCGCGCCATGCCACACAGCCCATGCCACAATCTATCTTTGACGCACCAAATTCCCAAATCGTGTTATCAGCCGTCTTAGCGATGTCAATTGACCGCTTCGGAGCTGCGATTTGACCCCTTTTGACTTTTTTTCTGGGGAACCGTGAAGGACCGATGTTATGCCAGAAACGATTCAAGCACTTAAGGCTAATATCATCCAAGCAATTCGTGAGCTACAGCCCGAAACCATCGATATGGTCTTGGAAAATTGGAATGACAGAATGCGCTACTGCGAAGCCAGCCGAGGCAGCCACTTGAACGCCCGCAATCCAAAGGTTTTGTAGGAAGCGCTTATTTTGGTATATAAATATCGGTTCCATGCCAATTCATATTACGTGATTGTAACGAAACTTAGAACATATTATTGCCTAAGGTGTTGGTTATTGTTGGCCATCAGTACTTTTGTTCTCGAACGTGTTTAAGGTATGCAGGGGTGTCCTAACTGTAACTATAAAAATAAACTATTATTAACCTATTCTGAGAAGATATACAAATTCCATTATTTTCCATTTTATTTGCTATTCGGAACCCCCACCCCACCTTCCTGTAAGTTTTCATAATTCTAAGTATAACGGTCTCGAAATGCAAGGGGGGGAGGGTGAGACAAATTACGAACTAATATTTTCTTCTCCCGCACTGTTCCTCTTTTCCCAAATTTCAAGAAAATGCAAAAAAAAAATGGAATGTACTCAACATTACCTTTCTCACGACACCTCACCTACCTATACCAGTTTATAAAAAAAATTTGACCTTAATTTCGCCTCAGATGGATGCATGACCGATTTCATAACGGTTTTGCTTTTTACTATAAAACCCTAATATACAGCATAATTATTTTTGTTTATTTTTTATTTGTTTTAGTTTTGTATTATAAATTATTTATTAATGTTTTATATCAAATACATATCTCCATTAAACACCTAATCTCAACTTCTATCTTACCCTTATTTTAAAAATGAATCCCATAAAAATCAGAAGGATAACTTGTCGGTTGTACCACTATAAAATGCAAATTTTTATTTTTAATTGTTCATTTCTCATTCAAAATAATTCACTATTAACACCCGCCAAGGCCACATTGGAAAATTATGTGCTAGATCTACCTATACATATGTACTAAAGTATTGTACATAATTTTCCAATGTGGCTTTGGCGGGTGTTAACGGTGAATTAACTGGGGACAATTACCCAGACATGTGTCCATTACATACAGGCTAAAGTTGAGAGTCGACTCGACTAGCAGAAGTTCCAAACAATTTTAACTCAAGTGGTTTACTATGTCCAAAGAGGACATGGTACTCCGTGGTGCCTTGGCGAGCTTTTCATGGACCTCGGCGTTAGGCGGCTTCTCACTTCTTGACGATAGTAGAAAACTTGTTCGCCGTAGTCAATTCCGAATTGTTCAATAAAACTTTGATTTTGATTGCCAGTTGAAATAATTTTAACGATCTTTTTGATGCAAATGATGGGCCTTCTTAAGTTTTGGAAAACGTTAGTCTTACTGCTTCTGATGGTAGAGAGCCCAAATTCGTAGACCTCAAACTAAAGTCTTTTTCTTGTAAAGAGTAGCTATTTCAGAAAATTCCACCGCCAGTTTCATTCGCATTTCGTAAAAAATGGGAGATTCTGGTGCACACACATATATGGAATTTCAAAATGAGAAAAAAAAAATGCTAATGCCGAAGATATGATGCGCGTGAAGGGTATCATACCTTCGTTATGACTTAGTGTCACCATACACTGTCGAACTCGAACTTAGTACAAGTGGACCGGTTTTCTTCACATCTATGTGAAATGTGTGTGTGTGTCAGAGGACATTTGTACCAGGTTAGAGTTCGAGTTCGAAAGTGTATGGTGACACTTATGGAGAATTTTCCACTTTAAAATTAGTAAAACTTGTTCCGATTTCACTGTTCCTATGAGAGGTACATATATGAAATAGTGGGCCGATTTCAACCAAATGTAGGAACGTGGTTTCGCAGTCAATAATTGATTGAATAATGTGAAATTTGGTAAAGATATCTTCAGAAATAAAAAAGTTTTTCTAACAAAAACTTGCTTTCGGAACGGTCGTTCCTGTGACAGCTATATGATAGAGTATTCCGATTTCCACCAAATTCGGGAATATGATTTAGCTAAAGATAATATTGATTAGTGTGAAATTTAAAAAAGATATCTTAAGAAATAAAAAAGTTTTTCTCACAAAGACGAATTTTTTGACCGGTCGTTCCTATGGCAGCTATATGACGTAGTGGTCCGATTCCGTTGGTTCTGACATATTTTCAGCGTGCAATAGAAAGAAGGCTTTGTACAAAATTTTAGCTCGATAGCTTTAAAACTGAGGGACTAGTTTGCATAGAACCAGACGAACAGACGGACAAAGCTTAATCGACTCGTCTCATCATACTGACCAAGAATATATCGATGGGGAAGATTCACAACCTCCTATGTCAATTTTTGATTTTTTTTTTCTCTTTTTCTAACGTGTTTTTAAAATATTTATGCATCAATTGCTCAAGGCTATGTTGTTATTATACCCTTCACGGATGTGATAGGGTATATTAACTTTGTCGGGAAGTTTGCAACGCACAGAAGGAAGCGTCTCCGACCATATAAAGTATATATATTCTTGGTCAGTATGATCAGATCAGTTGATTAAGCTTTGTCCGTCTGTCTGTCTGTTCGCGTGAAGGGTATCATACCTTCGGCAAGCTAGCCCAAGGCTAGCTTGTTTTCAGTGAAAAACCGTTAGAAGCAGCAACATCCAAACCCTCTATGTCGATGTTGTGTTTTATAACTTCTACAACCTCTTATTGTAGACTGACTCCGAAAATTCCATTTTTGACATAGGAGGTTGGCTACCTTTACCATCGATATATAGTTTATATGGTCGGAGATGCTTCCTTCTGAGCGTTGTAAACTTCATGACAAAGTTAATATACCCTAACACATCCGTGAAGGGTATAAAAAAAAAAAAAAACAAATGTGAAATGAAAAACATGTCCTTATCCATTATAAACACTAAAAATAGTTTTTAATATACATCTAACAAAAAGTGTGTGTGTTACAATAAATTTACTAAAAAACAAGAAAACAATTTGTTCATTAGAATATTATGTTCTCATAAAAATCCCTGAATGAATTTCACCGTCGCTGAAAGTGAAACTACCACCCATCGATTAAAGCCAACAGCCATTACGCCTGGCTAGGATCCGTCGGACTCTCTGTTTCCCGACTGGGCAGCAAAGGATCCAGCGACGTTGGCTGACCAGCCATCGGTTCAAAATACGAATGTGCACTTTGGAATTCGTCAACATCTTCCCGCGATGAAAGGCTCCGTTCTGCCCTTGAGGAGCTAGCAATTGGTTTCACTTTACGAACCTCTTGCAATGGTTCAACTCTCTGTTCCTCAGCATAGGATTCGCTGGAGATTGTTTCTAGCGGAATGGATTTTCGCTGATGCGTGAGTGACGAAATAGTGACTCGAACCAATCGGAAATCAATGGCGAATAGCATTCGGGCGAGCATTACAAGAAACGCGCCGAGCCACCCCAACAGTGTCATTCGAATTGAAACTGTGTGAATGAGAAAACTGGCTCCTGGACTTATCCATGAATTCGTGGACGGAGTGTGTAATGTATTGATTAGTTTATAACACCTGCAAAGAAGTAATATTCAATAGATGCAAGATTAAGACAGCGGCGTTGCACTTACGGTAGGGATTTGGTGGTAATATTGGCACTCAGTGCGTCGCAGAACTCACGCTGGGCACGATTCACAATTAGTAAATGGATAAGTTCAACGATAGACATTATTCCGAACGAGATCACGGCTGGAAAAACAATCCTCCATGGTTTGGGTATGCCCCTGAAATTAATGTTTAATCGTTAAACTGGTATAAGATGAACGGCTGGCTTTCCCTAAAAGGCAACAGTGACACAGCAAGCAAGACTGCAATTTTAATTTAATCATCATATTGTACAAACAAAGCTCTCTCGCCACTGGCGCTTTCTGGGAAAACCCGTATACACGATCTGTGTGAATCCGGTCTAATATTCATATATGTAATTCAGATGGCATATACAGTATATGGTATTCGAATAGAATAATTGTATGAAGTCGTTTAAACATAGCGTATACGGTAAAATTCCGCCATATCGAACAGAACAGTGACATTGAGCAACTGTTCTAATCAATAGAAACTTCTAACCGTATATACTTTCTGAAATAAGCTTACATCTTTACAGAAAACGTACCAATCCAGTTGAGCTTTCCCGGCCGTATTGTACAGCACAAGCATGGTTGTACACACCATTCCTACAATCACAGACAATACCTGATTGTAGAGAATGTATTCGCACGCGCCCATCGTGGACCATATTGTGTTCACAACATCCACTTCCACTGAAAATGCAAAGAACTTTCTTAGAAACAATTCTTTACTTGAAAAAGGAAAATCTTACTTGATGATAGGAAATTTAAATCGGTTTCCGACTTAACATCATCCCTATCAATGTCCGAAAGTCGAATGCTCTCGACTTCATCCTTCTCATCGGGTTCCTCCTCGGCTATGTCATCGGATTCTAAGCTTCGAAATATGTGACTTATTTTTTTGCGACGTATCTTCGGTTCTGTGAGTTGAAAAAAAGAAAACAAAATTAATTACAGCTCCTGGAGTGGGCTCCGGAAAGCGGATATTCACTCTTGGTCGGCGCTTCAGGCTAAATTTAGAAGGTGCGGTTGCGCTACCGCCGCGGTTTGTGGAGCGGTGAGATTGCATTTAAATACAATGTAAACTTTATAAACGGCGATGTGTCGCTGCTCAAGCCTCTTGTGAAACCGCGCCTTTTAAATGCAGCCTTAGCCAGTACGTACCTATGTTTTTCAGTGTGAAACTAATTATACGCTTTGTCCGTACTGCCTAAAGTGGGAATAAACTTTGAACCAACCATCGGTCGATTTCCGATTTAGGCAGTGCATAGCGCGTATGATCCATAGAAATAATTTTACACTGAAAAAGAAAGGTTCGTACTGCCTAAAGCTCCTGCACTCTGGACCCACCCTCAAGTCATTTTCCGCTTTTCGAAGCCCATTTTAGCAGCTTTATATTTCCTGGAGTGAACTAAACTCTTTCTCTTTCTTGAAAATACGCCAGCTGAGTGGGGCAACCCCCTAAGTACAGCGAGTCCTTTTTCCCTCAAATTTCAATTCATAAAGAGCAATTTTTGGCGCATTTTTCACAAATGATTTTAGGGTCTTTATGCATGTGAAATATCCCTCAAAAATTTGGGAACGAGAATTATGAATTTAGAATAATATAGAATACCTTTCGTCGTTGATTCGGTCACCGGTTCTGTCGTAGTTGTTGTCGTATTCAGATATGATGCGGCCAATCTGGGTGTTGTTTGTGCAATGATTAAGGCACGTTCATCACGTGGCATAAAGCTAATATTTTTTGTCGTATAAATACAGTTTCCGTCGAAGGCTTCAATGGTTTTTTGAGCACCATATATTGATAGGATTCCACTGGTAATGACGATCGCCATACAAATAATTACGCTACCTGAAACAATCCAAAATATTTCAAATTATTTAGTGGAAAATTGATCGAAATAAAATTTTAAAATAAGTGAAATGACCATCCCAACACCAATGTATGTTATTCGGGTTCCTTTCAACTAATGCATGGTAGCTGACAACTGTTTGGGCACTGGCTGAGTTTGCAATGTCCTCTTCCATTATAATGTAAATCTGTATATCAGTTTATGGATATGGAGAAAGTCAGAAGTTGTTTTCGTCACACCGATGTCATAAACTTTTTTTTCGTTAATTTTGACACAAAAACGATGACATAAGGACATAAAACTAGCGGACTACTCCAAAGTCAATTCTAAATAATAAAGTGATTTAAAAATTCGTAAACTGTACCCGAATCAATTCTAAACATTGTACCCAATTCTTGGGATACGGGCGCGGCAGGCAAGTTTAGTAATTTTTTTTTCCGGTGATGCCATACGGCATCATGGAATAGAACGAAAGTTGTCATTTTTTTCAGACACTAAAATACCCATTTTAATTTTTTGGGGTGAAATTATTATACTGAAAAGGATATTTTGTAATAAAAGTTATTATCATCATCATGGTGCAACAGCCCGACGTCGGGCACTGGCCGCCTGGATCGTTGTCCTCCAATTATGCAATCCAATCTTGGAAGCCCAGTAGTTGCTCGGCCCCAGCATATACTGAGCGATCCCAACGAGCTCTCGGTCTTCCTGGCAGTCTCGCTTCGTCGACTCGTCGTCCGTTCATTACTTTTTAGGCATGCGAACATCGTTCATTCGTTGTACATGCCCTGCCCATTGAAGACGTCGTAGTTTGACGATTTTCGGAACTTCCAGCTCATCGTGCAGTTCATACCACTCATGGTACTACCAGATGCGCCATCCATCTCGGTTGCAAACTGCTCCAAAAATTCGCTGAAGGACTTTCCGTTCGAATGTGTTTAGCATGTTTTCGGATGCTTGGGTTAGGGTCCAGGTTTAGCAGCAATAGCATAACCCTGGTCGTATGATGGTTTCATGTACGCGGAGCTTCGTGGAGGACCGAGAAGAAAGTCTTATTCCGTCGCTTGATTTCGTCAGTTTCGTTGGTGTCCTTTGACAGGTTGCTATCCAGGTATGTGTGTCTACGAATTTGATGATGAGGTCCCCTAACTTGATGTTCGATTGTGATGGCGTCCTGATTCTTGATTGCATCATAATTTTTGTTTTGTCCTCTTTAATGCGTAGTCCAACTTCTTTTGCAGCGCTGTCAAGAGTATGCAGAAGTTCTTCTGTGTCAGTCAGTTTTCGGGACATGATGTTGATGTCTTCTACGCTATCAATTGTGTCGACTTGATGAGGAGCGTTCCGCTGGTGTTCGTATCTATTACCCGAATGGCGTATATAAGTGCTAGGTTGAAGAGCGTCGGCCAGTACGTGTTTCAAAAGGATCAGTCAACCTGTTCTATGTCTTCCAGTGGTTCCCCGATGCCAACTTTCGTTTCCAACTTTAGCATTAAAATTTCAGTATTTTGATGTCGTTTGTTGGAAGTGAGTCGAACAGTGTTTCCAGGCAGGCATAAAATTCGCCTTTCACTGCACCTTCCTTAACATCCGTCGGGAACTGCACGTTGATGAGCCAAAGGTTGAAAAAACCAGTTTTAATGCCTTTCCTTAATAGGTTTGAAGTCAATAACAACTCCTTGTGACCCAATGGTTTGCCGCTTTCGAAAATTGTGTGCGAGTTCTTGTCGTTCATCTCGCTGCCAATCCAATTTATTTCCTGGGCTGCGGTGATGCTCAGTTTGTAATTCTCGACCTGTTGAAGGAGGCCACCCGTTTGTTCAGGGAGCGTGCAGTCCAGGATCCGAAAGAATAATCCGTTAAACGTTTGCGTAGTCGTCGTTGTTGATTCGTCCAATCCGAGGTTTTTGTTCCAGGTTTCTTGACATGGAGTAGTTTTTGCAAGATTGGGTTGCTGGCCCATCGCTAAACCCTATCCAGGAGCGGCCTCGGTGATAGTAGTTTCCGGTGGTTTATAACGTGCCAGAGTTGACACAACTATGTTGCAGGTCTGACTACGTAATTCATGACACCCTATTGACCTGAGACGCTTAGGTGTTACATAGCCATTCAGACTACAGCTACCCTTCGAAAATCAGAAGAAAGATCTAAGAATCAAAAAACTGAAACTCGCCCATTGACTTCTATAAATCTAGGAACAAGATTGGTATCTCATCAGTCATCATAAGGATGAAAGTGAAATTTACGTTGTGAACAATTTTCTCTAAGCCTTCGGTAGGGAGAGGCTGGCAAAAGAAGGCGCCACAGGACAGTAAAAACAGAGATTTCGAAGTTTTTGTGTATGTCTAATATGTATGTTTAGGGACTGCTTGGACAAAATTGGCGCTTGAAAAGTCATTCTCCCAGCCACCCTTGTCCAAGTAGGCCGGCACTATTTAAAAAAAAATTCTGGAGAAGGGAGGGGGCGCCAAAATTTCCTTGCCTGCGCCTTTAGTTAGACTTTGACCGGTTCTGGATAAGATGTTTACACATCAAAAATCTTCCAAAAAAATACTCAAATTTTATCGCAAATTCATATTTGTGTACAATACATACTCCACTCGGTAGACTCCAAACGACTCATGCATAGAGAAATTAATACAAATGGAACGGATAAAAATAAACATGCGATACTATAGGTAGAATATCGCGTACTGATTTAAATTTGGCCTAAAAACAAAAAAAACTGGATTTTCGCTATTCCACGTTTGTTTTGTGTTTTGCGGTTCATTTGATTTTGCATATTGTTGAACAAAATTTGCATCGATCATTGTGTCATGTCATGCTCGTAAATTCAATCGACTCGAGAACTCATCCAACGGTGCGCGATGGCCCATGGAGGCGGATATTTTTACTATTCATGAAGAATGATGTCATGTCCACCAGTTTGTAGTGTCATTACTAAAATTATTGCTTCTCCCTCACCTTACATTATGTATGGTAGCGTACATGTGGAGATGATAGGTAAACATTTATGCTTAAATAGATACGAGTTCATACTATGGATAACCAAGCACATATGCATAGTTTATGCTTTTTTCACAACCTGTCGTCATAATTTAAATATGTATAGTTTTATCCCGATGTGATCATCGTCGTACTGTTTGTTTTAGCGGGAATTTAAAAATAGATTAAATAAAAAAAAGACAAGAAAAGCTGAAAAAATGCACACTTAAATGTTAATAGCATCAAGAGATCAAAAATACCTACATTTCATGACATAAAGCAGACGCTTGAATCCTTTTCTTGTTTTGATGGACATGGTGATGGCATTCGTAGTATGTTTTTGTTGAAATCTCTTTCAAGCTGATTCACAATAATCTTATGTTGTCTATAGATACACGAAATGTTGAGTCTATGTATGTTTCTGTCCCGTTTTCATTTTTTTATTGTGATAAACAAAATACAACTTTTTCTGGTTTTCATTTGGAAAGGCAGATAAGAAGCGGATAACATAGCATTAGCATAGGCGTAAACGATGACTTCATCACACTCGTACTCATAAATTCTATTGGAATGAGACTGCAGAGGTTCATAAGCTTTCTGCTTAAATGTTATCGCAACATAATTTAAAGTTTAAAAAAAAAAGATTTAGATGTGGCTTAAAAATAACTCGCGTTTTTCGCTTCCAGCGGGCGGAATTCTGTTCCTATTCCTAAGTGGACGTTCACACTGCGTGCGATGCCGAGCCGAGCCGAGCCGGGTCGAGCGATGCGATGTGGTGGGTGTTCACATTGCACGCCGTGCGATGCCGAGCCGAACGATGGCTTGCGATGCAAAGATGATCCGAGCGATGGCTTGCGATGCAAAGATGATCCGGGATGTTCACTGCACGCAGTTATGGAGAGTAGAGACCAATTTAGTTCAAGGAATAGAATCTTTTCGACATCATGTCGTTTGTGCTTGACCCAGTAAATTTATTTCTGTTTGAAAACAGTGCTCTAAAAATGGAAGGGCGTCGCCATTGGGTGCATCTCATTAATGAAGAAAGGCCCAGTGTTGGTGAATTTCATCATCTCTTCCGCGACCTCAGACGAGAGGTTTCACAAGCGGATTGAGCAGCGGCGCACCGCTGTGTATAAACGCAAAAAGCGGCAGCCGCGGCGGCTTTACGACGATGAATGTATAAACTGCTCGACTCGCCGTTGCGGCCACCGCCGCGGTTTGTGGAGCGGCGAGATTGCATTTGAATTCAAACCGCTTGTGAAACCACGCCTTCTAAACGCGACCTTATTACGGTGATAATAACCTTTCATTTGAGCCATACAGAATCAAAACCGGAGTCCAAAGCGTATATACCCTAGACTTGTACAGACCTAGTTGTGATACCAAAACTTCCAACTGGCAACGGCCATATGCATTAAAAGTGAATTTGCCATATGGTCAGTTTGAGCTGTGGGCGTGGATCCAATGAAAAGTTTCATCGTTCATCCATTCGAATTTTGGATATTTACATTTGAACTAACGTTTACAGTAAAGGTTGCCATTCATTCAATAGGATCTTGCACATTCTCAAAATCAACTAACCAACCCACACTATAAATATTTGTCGCATTTTGCAAGTCGATAGCATCATTGTATTGAAAGTTATCGCTCATTTGAAATTTCATTTGTAGGGGTTCCTTCGGTCGGATCTTGCCCATATTCAATACCAACCAACTAGATCATGCTACAAACATTTGACCAAAATTTCAAGTTTCTAACTTCATTCTATCGAAAGTTATCGTGCAAACGGACAGACAGATATGGCTAAATCGAATCAGGAGATGACCCTCATAATTTCCATGTATACACTGCCACACCGCCGCGCCTAAAAGTCTAGGGTATAAAAGCAGACATACATGCATTTTTTTTCAGTGTGATCTTACATCAAATATTACTTTACAGCTCGTACTTGCACCATACTGGCTCCAAAAAGCTTCACATCGCAAAGCATCGCAAAGCCCATAAACTCCATCGCAAAGCCCATTAAATTCCATCGCAAAAAATCAGCAGCCGGTACTCGCACGAAAAAGCAAAGAAGTTTGTGAAAACATCGGGCCATCGCTCGGCTCATCATTGCATCGCGCGCAGTGTGTACACTCAAAGCGTGATTCCATTTAAAATTGAAGACTTTCCATTTTCTTGCTTTAAAAGCTTGCAATCGCATTGCATCGCTCGACCCGGCTCGGCTCGGCATCGCACGCAGTGTGAACATCCACTAATTCTGTTTTATGCGAAATCGCCGCTTAAGATACGAGTACACAGTAGCGGAGAACACATCTGACTGACCCACTTCAATTGTATCCGCAGGTCCGTGCCCGTGCGTCGTGTCGTGCGGCCACTTGCAGGGAAAACTTTTCCTACAAGGAAATCTGATGATTTTTGTACGGGGAAAACTGACGATAATCTCAATTTCTTAACGCAGAAGAACTTCTGCATACGCTCGATATCGTTGCAAAAGAAGTTGGACTACGTATCAACGAGGGTAAAACTAAAATAATGATGCAATCGACGACAAGGACACCTGCTCAACCGACATCAATGTGGGGGACCTCAATATGGCGTTCGTGAACGACGAATAATAATTACGAGTAGGTACAGAAGCTACATTATCCACGAATCGATTGTCCTAACCTTTAGTAATCAGAGATTTGGAGCGGAGGGCGGAGCGATTTTTTCTTCAATGTGGAGCGGAGTGGAGTGGAGCGACTTTTTTTTGTAAACCGCTTCACTCAAATTTTTTATTTGGTAGTTTTCTATAAGGGAAATTTTTGAGATGATTCAATGGGCATAGCTTTCAAACCGTGGTGTTACTGTTTCTTATGGTATGTTTTTCTTGGATAAATTATCGTAAGTAGATTTTTATTATGGAAGGTTCTTACTAGCTGCAAAACCACTTGATCTTTCCAAATAAGATGTTTACACGTCAATAACTTGATCAATAAATCTGTCAGATCAAGTCGTTTGGCCGCAACTATCAACTTAATGTTAGATGAACACTTGGATAATTTAATCTTAGCCGACTTAGCGAAACTGCTTGAAAATTATGTTTAATGTTGAGGATCTCTTTTATTTGGTAAACGAAACTAGAACTAGGAACAAAATGACGATTATCTACACTGCATGCAGATACATGCAGAAAGTTTCCGTTAACTCAGGTCTTCGTCGAATTTTAAGAATTGTCTGGACTGAAACAATATCAAATGAAGAGCTGAGTCGGCGTACGGGCCGGATGCCAATCGACGAACTGTTACGCAGGCGAAAATGGCAGTGGATAGGTCGCATATTGCGGAAGGGTGATAATGCATTGCTGGACATGCCATGAAATGGGACTCTATTCCCAATGAAGGCCGACCGGGGTTATCCTAGAATGTCATGCCGCCGATCTGTGGCGAAAGAGTGAGTTTCTGGGTAAGTCGTGGGGCAGATGCGTGCTATTGCTCAGAGCCGAGTACGATGGCGCCTAGGAGTAGTTGATGCGCTATGCCTTACTAAGGGTTAAGACAAAGCAGCAGCAGAATAACCAACAAGTTAGACACTCTGACCGTGCAATTTATTGTACCATAACCTTTTGCTAATCCAAAAGCAATAGACCCTCAACTAGCCTGATAAAGGATAGTAGGTCCCTTGTGGGAGCACTCCTCCTAGTGACAGTGGAGCTTACAATAGAATCTCAAAGAAATCTATTCCTGGAACGAGCGATCGTCGGGCATTCTCAGAGAAGATGTTGGGTGGGCTCAGTCTTCTTGCGGGAGCCGCCCCGGTTTAAAAATTTACATTGAATTAAATGCAATCTCGCCGAAACACACAATGTAAATTTGTAAACCCCGGCGGCTCCCGTAGCTTGTACACACGTCCTCACAGTGAACAGACCTACTTTGTTGAGGTGATATCTCACCCATTTGTGACCGGCGAGGTACATCTTCAACTTAAGTTCCGCTCTGCCCAGGTGAGCGGCCATAGGGGAAACTTTGCTGCAGTCCTGAGAGATTATTCCAGTACCGCAGCCTTTCGTCAACAGTCCACCCCCTCGCCAGAACCCTGGCTGTAGCCCAGCTCAGACTGGGGTGATGAAAGACCCATAATGGCTGCCTGACTGTCAGTGCACATAGCGGTGTTTAGCGAGAGAGATAAGATGATAGTCCTTGTGCAAAATTTCTCTGGCGCAGACCTCAGTGGCATGCACCTCGGCTTGGAAAACGCTAGGCCAGACGCCCATGGCGATAGAGACTCTGGTGTGCGGCCCAAATACTATCGCACCAGCTCCTTGTCCCGTCTTTGACCCATCGGTAAACCATGTGATACACCTGGGGTCAGGAAAAAGATTGCCAGTGTCCCATTCCGAGCGGTTAGGGATGATACCGAATACTTCCTACTGAAATAAAGTTCCGTAGTCATGTAATCTGATCTCAAGCAGATCGGCATGCATCCTACAAGTACGAGTAGTATACCGAATAAATTATTTCACTTTGGTCTGGAAAATAATAGAAAACATGTCTCTGCTCTTCGAGATAAAAATGTACCTTACTAGCAGATAGTCAACTTATCAGTGAAACAAAACACAGCACGCTATTCACATGTTCGCTATTATTAAAAGTTTGCGAACCTCTGCCCCATCAGGTATACTTTATAGAAGATACCGAGTACGAGCCTCTAGCCAAAGTGTCGTCAACTTCCATTCTGCTGGGACGACACATCTGTTCGAATGCCTTGTGGCCCCCCCTCCTTGTTGGAGTGAAATATGTATTCAAAACGTAAACAAACAATGAGGGTGTCATTAGTGTGATGAGTTCACTCTTCTTCTTTCGCCGACGGCCTTCAAAAATAACAAACACCGAGGCGTTGGGTGTTAGTGGGCGCACTCTGTACACAATTTTCATGATATGACGCAGTTCCGACGAGTCGACCTTCTCTCGGTTTAATTCAAATGATGGAAAAGCGTGTGATTTCCATATGTTGGACGGAAAATGCGATATATTCTTAGATAAGCTGCACTAATGTCCCATAGACGTAACAAACAAACAGCTAGTTTCACTCTGAGTGGGGCAGCGTACCCATAGTCGCTACCCTTGGCCCTAGGGGAAATTTATCATATTTCAACCACCACATGACGGTTACCCACGGGTTTCCGTACACTATCCACTTCCTTCACGAAATCCGATAGTGTGATAATACCGAAATTCTGTTTGTTGGTTATTAACTTATTAGCTTTATCGATTTTCGCGCTAATTTTTCATCGGAGAATGGATTTAGATTATTAGATATTAGGCAAATCACTTTAGCATGGATTCGTGTTTTATTAGATTAGGTCAATATTAGTAATTCGAGGGGGAAAACACTGCACCGCACCACTGAAGGCGAATGGGCGGAAACGGCTGTTCAATAGTTTTCGAATCACTTCGGTAAATATTAAAAAAAGGATCACGTCACGCTTCTTTCGTTTTCGATTTTGTTGGAAGCGTGGTTCGTGGTATAGACGCCGCCGCGCCCGTTCAATTCGTACTGAAACTTAAACAGCGCCTACCAAGAACAAGTCTTTTGTCGGTGCATGGTGTGTGAAAGCACATCATAATCAAAATCCGAATAGAATCGAATCCCACTACAGCTAGCTTGGCTAGAGGTTGTTCTATAAATTCTGAAGTGACCAGTGGTCGTGAAACAGAATCAAGTTTCTATCGATAAATAAATTATTCAGTGGCATGCCGCAGGCATTGTTTAGGCATTGGGTTGCAGAAGCAGTTTTGTTTGTCCATTGGAATCGTTTTGATATGAAAAGATATCAGATCCATTAGTTTTGTCTGCTATTGCAGTGAATTACCATTACATATACAAATTTGTGTACGCGGGTGAAAAAACATGGTAGTTCACGGTAATTAGATGATCTTTCGATAGTAAAATATATTTGGAAATGTATTTTACCTTTGTTACTTACCGGCCATCTGCTGATGCGACTGATGAGGGCCTTTCGGGTATGAATGCATACTACATTCTCTGAGTCTAATTCATATGAAATGATGGTGTATTCTGCTATTTATGGTTTTTTTCATACTTCATGCACATACTCCAGTTCCATATCCCTGAATTTGGTTCTAAAAAAGATCTACCAGATCAATGTCATGGCAATACCTTGTGATCTATTTCCTGTATGCCACTAGGGGACCAGTAGCTCAGTGCATTGAAGCGTCCGTCTGATATTTTGCCGGCTTCGTGGGTTCGAATCCCGCTGTAGCTATAGATGTTAGTGTTGTTTTCCCACAGTGTCGAAGCCCGTTGATACTAACGAAACGTCAACTCCACACGAGTAAGAATTAGGACAAATAGAAACGCTATTGTTAAGAATGTAAATCAGTAGATGTTGTCAGAATAGAAGTGACACTCGCTTATTGATCATGGAGACGGAGGCATAGGAAGAACACTATTTCAACATATTATACGCCCACCGCCCAGTATATTGCAGAGGATCCCCCTTTCTTTTTCCCACACACCACTTCACAAAACCAACTTTCACCTGCCGAAACCGACATCAAATTAATAGATTTTTTTTTTCACAAAAATATCGACATTCGATTCGCATTGAATGCTCACGTGTCACTGGAAATATTATTGAAAAACAAAAGCAGACTCGCAGCTTTTGTTATCCGTAAATGCATTTTTATTGCTATCCTATAATAATCGCATTTCACGGCATTATATCTCAGTAACTGTTAAAGATAGAGAAAAGTTATAGACAAAAATTGTAGTAAATGTTGTCCTCTATATGTTTGCGATACACTTATTTTCCAAAAAAGTACTCCGTAACAAGTTATGACCAAAAAATTGGAAAATGTGTTAAACTCTAACGGTTTTTTCGAGATGGCAGCGCGCGCACATGTGCTTCAAGGTGGGAAACTTGAATTTAATATTAGAGGACCAATCTATAAAACATTAAAAAAATTGGAACTACCGGAAATGTTCCGACCGCGACCCCCATTATTGAACCAATTGCACTGCCCTATACTCACAGCGACATTTTAATCGTATCTGGGCAATGTTTGGCCCCTACGACTGATCTGGCTGCTTACGAAAAGTCTTGTCCCTAAGTATCATATTGTTGTATGAACGGAGTGCGTCTCTCTGTCTCTCCTGTTAAATTATGCTTTATTCAGTTTGTGAAGGATAACCCTTATCTGAGTTTTATTTTTGTGACTGAGTCTCCTCACAAAATTCTTGACCAGCCACTGAATTCAAGTGATTGTACATGTATGCAGAAATGTACCTGTCTATATTATTCCCTCACAAAATGAGATATTGGGTGTGCTGCTTCAATTTTCAAGATTATGAGCATTAATTATGAGATCAGCACTCAGCTTGGGTTCACATTAAACCACTGAGTGGCTTCAGCACTCCACGAAACTCTGCTGAATAATACACTCGTTGTGTGCATGCATCGGGTGCTAGCTTAGCTATCCAACAAACTGCCAAGAAATGACCCATTCTATTATTTAAGTGTTGATTGTAATTACTTGGAATAATAAACGAAACAAACCGCTGCGATGATATCACACTATTTGCAACGAATTGAATTGACTCCATCGGGTAATGGGAATTAAAAATTTAAACGTTGCCTTACCATCCCATTGTGCTAGGGTTCTGTGGATTAGTTATAAAATATCAATTTAATTTTATCAATCCTTTTAATTAAAACATTGAAATTGAAAAGGTTTATATGATGACAGTGCAATATTTGGGTGATTGCAGTTCTATCTTTTAATTACTTGGCAAATAGACGCTCTTAACATCGAGCTAAATAAGATTTGCAACAAAGAGTTTTGGGTTCCTCCCATATTTTCATATAATGGACGGGTATATAGTCCAATGTCTGTTCGTCCGTTTGCCCAAGAAATTTCCGTGGTCCGATCTCAACCAACTATATGTACGTATAGCTTCCATAAGCAACACACGGAGACGGCTATTTGTGTCAGGGCTGTTTAAGTCAGGACCTTTTTAGGCCTGAAGTTGAAACGGAAATTAAATCTAGCAAATATGGATATTTTTGTAATCGGAGTAGTGAGACCAATACTCAATTACTCATACAAGACGTTAGGACCATAAAGGACACAACAAGCATGTTACTCACACAATGAAACATTCTGGGCAGAGTTGTCATTACTGAAGTGTAGCCGTCTCTATCTCTCTAAAGGCGATTTACCTTTGAACTATTGGCACTGCGAGGTTTATTTGTGTGCATTAATTTGTATGAATTGCAGTACCTTCGTAATGTCTAATCTTTGTAAATACAATGGGTGGTATGCATAATAATGAGGATATACTCAAGAGTGAAGTCTATTGAGGACATTCCTGAGTCTGCTATGTTCGGTGAATCGAGTGAAAAAGTTGTATGCATAAAACTACTCTCCGCTCCATAGTGAAAATTGAGTGGAATTCTGTCAACTCAGCTTTACTCCACTCGACTCACTTTATGCATACCACCCAATATATCGAACGCCACGGATCTGCGACGAGAGAATACTATACAAACAGCCACCATACAAACAAGCGTCGAAATTGGGGGCGAATTGCGGAATCGTATTGTGCTGGGAAAAAAGTTGCTCAAAGTATTTTATTCCCTTCTTCGCAAAAATTTTTGGAAGCATAGTTAGAGTGACGGTTTTTTATTGACTCAGGTTATAACAAAGTACATATGTGTATCCTGTCAAGAAATAACGAAAAATTTTGAAAGAATTTAAGTTAGTTGGTGGACACTATTTGTTGTGAAATAGGTGAAAGACTGGATGTTCCTCAGTGTCCTGTGCAATGCTACTCGAAGAAGTTTCGGAAAATGGACAGAACCGAGCCGAAGAAAGACTTTGGACGATCAGGAAAAACGACCCCAATTGTAGATCGCTTCTTACCGTTATAAAGCCATTCGAACTGGTTGTTAACTTCATCTGACTTTAGAAACGACCAAGTTTTAGCAACGTATTGCAAATCTCATCAAGTTTGGAGAAAAAAAGCTTGTAAAAGCTGTCTTAGGTGCTTTGGAACCAGTCCATAAGCCAGACTTTCCGTTAAAAAGACAGACTAAAACGTTTGAAATGGGCTCTAGAACATGTGAGCAGTAGTTTACTTACAAATTCCGGAAAACGAATTGGAACCGCGCTAGACATTCACAGTCATTAGCCTTTATCGAGGCTTCCGCCCCACGCAAGAGAAAAGGGTTGACGTTCACAACCAATTCTCTATCAACTCTGGTGATCTCATACCTGGATCAACCAGTCCGTCGTTTTGTATGGAAATGGATCTTTGTTCGGATGAATCGAACACGGCTATTGTCAAATGCTTTTTCCTGGCTTATTTATCAGAAAGAGAACAGATATAAAAACTCTTGTTTTTAAGGCAACCGAACAGACCATATCAGATCAACGCACAAAAAACAACCATATGTAGTTGCGTAGTGGAAATAAATGGCTCTTAGCAGTATTTAATAGCTGCTATACAACAATGGCTCCAATCACCGACAATTACAAGTCAATGTCATTGTGTAGATCGGCGGATGGCTGTAATAACTGATGATAGCTATCAACAATGGCTCCGAGCACGATCGCTGCGGCCAGCATCATATGGATCATTAAAGCCATTGTGTGTAGCAGCCGTAAAGCTGTCAATTTTGTGAGCCACATTGAAAGCAGTGGTGTTTTTTAACTGATCAATCGGATTTATCTCAACAGAGAGGTGTTTAAAGTTCACTTAAATTAGAGCTTAAAGCATCCCTCAAGCCAGCGGAAATCCGCCGCGATTTATTCGCAGCAGATTCGCGATTAAGCATCCATCATACTAACGCGATTTATTCGCGGCATATTCGCAAAATTCTTTACATGGCTTCTTATGGAGTTGTTCACACCAACGCGACACGAATTCGCGGTGACAGCGATTTTGCAGCGATTTTTATTTTTTCCGTAAAACGTTCGCGTTATTATGGCCACTGATTTGAATTTCATTGAAGTTATTTTTATTTTTCAGTAAAACATTCGCGTTACTATGGCTATTCGTATGGATTTGATGGATTTCATTGAAAATTTGTTCGAATTGCAATAGCGGCGGTGTGAAAGCGCCGGTGTGAACATAATCGCGAATCCGCAGCGAATAATCCACGTTGGTTTGAGGGATGCTTTATATTCACAACGACGCGATTTGTTCGCTATTGCAATTCGAAAAAAATTTCAATGAAATTCATCAAATCCATACGTCATACGAGTAGCCATAGTAACGCGAATGTTTTACGGAAAAATAAAAATCGCTGCAAAATCAATGTCACCGTGAATTTGTATGGCGTCGGTGTGAACAACTCCATAAGATTGTAAACAAATTTGCGAATCCGCCGCAAATTATCAAATTAGATTTGAACGCCGAGGTACACCCTAGCATACCACGTAGCGAGGGTTCTCAAAGACGCGAATGATAGACAACCTTTATAATTCACTTAAAGTGAAGAAAAGCGAACCAACCTTTGAATATATAGCCATGGAATGAGCTTGTCCTATATGTCTCCATAGAAACAGTGGCTCCAAAATCTGGGTACTAAGTCGACATGTGGTCGACAGTCAGCTAACTCAGTAGACCGTTTAGAAATTATGAAATTTAAATATTGACAAAAATTGACGTTTGTTTATGCACAATTCGACAGCGTGGTCAACATTATGTCAATACCGAAACGCCAACTGAGTAGGCTGACTGTCGATAATCTGACAAGAACTGACTTTTATTCATGCACAATTCGACAGAACAGTCAACATATGTCAATATCAAACAACAACCGAATAGGCTGACTGTCGACTTATTCGCCAAATGTTGGAGCCAGAAACATACAATACAAGCTCATTCCATGGCTCTATGTTCTAAGGAACCAACCTAGGGTTTTTATTTTAGCGAGAGTATGCGATTATTTTTATCAAAAATTTGTCCGATTGTATCTGTACGAAGGATTTAAGTTTTCTCTTGAAATTTTAGTTGACATTCGAATTCTAACTAAACCAAGACACACTTCCAGCAAAGACATGTTCCATTTTCGTGTTCACTACCCTAATATGCTCTCGATCGTTTTTTTTTTTGCCGCTTAACCTGCTCTACTGTGCTCTGTACGAAAAAAACGCACCTAATAGCTAACGTTTAGGCAATGTTAGTGCAAGAATCCCACTCCCTTAAATAGTCTGCGATTTGAAATGCAAGCGACGGAGGTGTCGAAGTTTTCGGGCAGTTACAGTTTTGGAAACACATAGAATTCATTTCCTGTCATTAAAATGTTCGTTTTTGTACTTATATGGAATAGTAAGCATTCAACATAATTTTGCTGCCTAAAGGAAATTGGTCCGATTGTATCTGTGCAAACGATTTAAGCTTCCTCTTGAAATTTGAGTTGACGTTTGAATGCTAGCTAAACCAAGACACATTCCCAGGAAAGACATGCCCCGTTTTCGTGTTCGCTACTCTAACCTGCTCTCGATCCTTTTTTGCCGCTTATACAGAGTAGGGCCTCTGTTCTCTTTTTTTGCCGCTTATCCTGCTCTGTGCAAAAAAAATACAGCTATTGATTAGCTGCACAGAGAAGAGTAGAGTAGAGTTAGAGCATCATTAAAAATTCACTAATTTGTAGAATTTCAGTATTTTACCTATTTAAATTAAACAAAATTGAATTCAAAAAGTGGCACACAACAAATTAAACACAATTGTATTTAAAAAGTGGTTAAATGTATGCACCACATTTTTTTTTCTGCTAAATTGGAATAATGAATACGGAAATGTCAAATCTATATACACTGAACGAAATAAGACCTAAAATACATATTTTCATGAATATCTCGACTCCAGCACTACCTACCAGGTCCAAATTTTGTCAACAACTTTCTTCTTATTTAAGTATATGTTGTAATTTGTACCAAATTGAACCATAAATAAGAATTTTGTAAATAACTCCACTCCAGTGCCACCTACCGGGTATAAAAAAAAGTTATGCAAATCGGAACACCAAACGAACATATGGTGTGAATATAAGGTGGATAGCTATTGTGGTTCATAAGTTATAAAAGCAGCAACATATGC
The DNA here is from genome assembly GCA_964017055.1 of Chloromyia formosa. NCBI lineage: Eukaryota > Metazoa > Arthropoda > Insecta > Diptera > Stratiomyidae > Chloromyia > Chloromyia formosa. The sequence goes on along the minus strand of OZ024813.1, from coordinate 26,986,890 downwards.
ACAAACGTTTTTATTGTATATATATTAAGATTACGGGGCCCCATAAAATTTGAGTCCCGGGCCCGGATTTTCTCTCGACGGCTCTGACAGTGCGTACGGCTATTGGTTGTACCGGATGCACCATCCAAACCTTTTAATAAAATGCTTCTCAAAAAAAATTAAGGGGTAAATATTTCTGTGAGTTCCAATACCTCCCCTCCCCCCGGACATTTTGGATCCGCGCCTGATTTAACATAACCCATAAATTTGAGCGCAATATGTAAAACAGTTTCCGATTCTATAAGCCTCAAAGAAACGTTCAATCATTTTTATAGAATTGGATTTCATTAATTATTGTGTGGCTCTCTAGAATCTGGGAAATTCTAAAAAAAATGAATTTCTAAAAAATCAAATAAATCATAGGTGATTCCGATTATATTATTCTCGAAATTCAAATAAACTATTGATAACTAAACTGACGAAAAGCAAAGTGAATCAATTCCGCTACACACACATATTAGGATTTCATTATAACTGAGTTAATACAAAGAATGTAATAACAAAAAAAAAACTAGTTACTAAATTTTTCTGAGTAAAAATTATTTTTGGTACTGAATGGATGAGTTCAGAAGGCGCAAGCGTTCCGGAACGATGGGGTTAATTTCCCCTGCCTATGTGAACACGGTCCGTTTTAACCGAGCAAAAAATATTTCTACTCTATTTGCCGAGCTTGTTGCGATAATTATTTTAACAGTTCGCAAGTAATATCCACGCTGTTACTTTGCAGAGGGAGAATGAACTTTTATAAATATGTACACATTCAAAAATTGTGTAAAGGAAAGTTCGGAAAGAGTCTAGACAAAAACTTCATAACATGGTCGCAAAATTAATTACTGAGCAGTTCCACTACGGTTCCATTTAGTGTGCATCTTTTTAATCTATCCAGTGATTCAAACAATTTCCATATATTAGAAAAAAAAATCTTCAGAACAAAAACAAATAAAAATTTAAGATTTTTTCTTGTAGATATCGTTCTGGTCTCAAACACTCTGGTTCTAGATGATTTCGCTACCACCTATTCATATTTTATTCAACAACAAATAATTTCCGATGTTATTGGAGACTTGTCGTTAGTCTTAGTTAACAACAAACAATTCAAATGCCTTTGAGTCAGTGTTAAGTTTTAATTGAGAATTCATGTTGGACTAGCGACAATTTAGGATGCGATTTTCAAGTTCTTCGAACATCTAAATATTAGAAGAACTCGAGGATTGATTCAAATCCAAATTTTAAAACTATAGTACATGTAACTCCACCAAACCACCCAAGTTCCTCTACATTATGCAAAAAATGGAGCAACAAACACACTATGACCTGAAATGAAGGAACTATCACAACCATATACGAAGGACAACAAATTTGGAAAAACATGATATCCAAGTATCCTTCTAATCAAATCGTTACTGAAATCCCAATTATTCACACAACTCTTACCTTCGCACCATCGTATCGCCTTTTGAGCGCCTGGCTTCAAGTTCTGATAGTCTTCTAACATTTTTCGCGTATCTTCCAATCACACACCATAAACCACTTTCGATAAGAATCGACGAGCAGGCCAGGAATTCACAAAGTATGGGCAGATGATTTGCACCACACAGACACCAGACACACTACTGGATGACCTTTTCCTTCACTATTCTTCGCCTGGCTACGTACAATTGGAATCGTTGCTATATCAGCACATTGTCCACCTTCACAAAGCACTAGTGCACCTCACTTGTGTTCATTATCCCAAAGGACCTGCCTGGAGGCATGCCACTGGCTAGCAACGCATTCAACGCGTATCGCTGGTCAACGACGTTTCCATATATTAAAATATAACAAACCTTTTCACGCAATTGGCGCCTTGAAACCCGCCGAGCTTGTTGTTGACCACATTCTGAGTTGTTCGCTGTACTATCAGAATGGCACTAAAGAAGAATTTCTAGCGACATGCTAGCTGCCATCTAGCAGTTGGCCCCCAAATCCCCAGCAATAGTGTCATAGACGATGGTAGTCCGGAATTGCTGGATAGTCGTAGTTGTAGTTGTTGTTGCACTATTCCGGAAGGGGGTGGCTACGCGGGGGGAGCCGGCCATAAGTGTGGAGTTTTTGGCGGCAGCCGGCTTGCTTATGCTTCTTAAGCTATCGATTTGTAGGTTTCGTGACTTGTGCGAGCCGAAGGGGTGGCATAGTTATTTGCAAGGATCCCGTGAAGAAAAAAAAATGGGGTTGGAGTCTTGTTATAGGGAGCGTATGGACAAATGTACGGATTCGTACTCGTATATCATTTGCATTTTTTTCATTTCGAGAGTGTAATAGTGCTTTGTGAAAGGCGGGAATAGTATGGGCGACGACATCCAATAGTTCGGCAGTTTCCCCCGTTGTATGGAGTCATAGTAATTGGGAGGTAAACAAATTTTTTTAAAGCCGACTGAATATCGGAATTTATTGGCATAGCAGATTTTGATCTGCATACTCCGTTTTAAGAAGTGAAGCTCTGGAAAGAAAGTGGATAGTTTTCCGCACGAACAACTCGAAATTTACGTAAGAGTTGTACTTTTGAAAGGACTCATTCCGATGAATAGAACACTTTTGCATTTTAGACTTTTAAATGTTAGTTGACACAGTACAACAAGTTTTGTTGTTTATTGTTTCGGTGGGTAATATTTTTTTAATGGATGTAACTTGGACATTCTCATCTAAGTCCTTCGAACCGTGAAGGTCCGATCGACACCAAATGTTTCAACAATGAACTTAGAACGAACGGCATATAAGTGAAAATACAAGAAAAAATCCTAGTTTCGTCACTACATATTCTAACTTAGAACTATCGTTGGCGGTTTAAATCAGACCACCTTGTCGATCCATCTGCTTTAGCGAAAAAAATTAACTCCACAAGTGATCAATGACCCAATCGATTAAAACAGTCAATGCCCGAGTCATATAGACAAAACTTCGATCATTCGCATTGTTTAGATCGGAACTTGTCTGGCTCCAAGATATCCAATCTATTTTCAAAAATTTAGAAAGCCGCCTTTATTTCTGAAAATAATGCAACTCAAAAAGTCCGCAGCGCGAAATCATCATTGGCTTGGCGCTCTAGCTCGCATAGCACCGTCTGGCCTTCTGGATACAGCTCCTCCAACTATCTTGATCAAGCTCCAGTTCGATCGTAGAAGCTTCCTGCAATCTGTGTCAACTGAGTTCTCCCATAAAACAGGAGATCTTCCTTGCGGTCAATTTTCTTGGGCTTGTCCCTTTTTTAGCATTCGTTCGACATTGTCAACCAATTCCACTTTCTGAAATTTAACGGATTTCGAAGCACATCCGATTCATCATACGTAGTTGTGGCTTCTTCATCTAATCGATCTACGAGTGTTTCCGCCCGCCTCGTGATTTGGGTCCAGCAAATGGAACATTCATTGATAGTGCCTTCATGATTGGGTTCTCACGCGGACGCCCTAGAACATGGCAATACCAATCCATATGACCATCTTCGAGCTTTTCAGTGATCGGTTGCTCAACAAATAAGTTGTCTGGGATGTACGAGGGTAAGGTGAAAAGTTCTCGGCCTGGCCTGCTTGGGTGCACGTGTCATTCGTATGACAAGTTTCAACTTGTTCTCTTAAGTAGCTTGCTTGTTTTCTAGTAGACGTCTTACGTGTTTTTCGTTAAAATGGAGAAACTTGAATATCGTGCAGTCATAAAATTCTTCGTTTTGGATGGATTAACCCCTAAGGAAATTCATCCGAAGTTAACAAAAGTTTACAGGGACTCTGCTTCTTCGATGTCAACCGTTAAAAAATGGGCAGCTGAATTTAAGCAAGGTCGCACGTCCCTCGAAGACGGCCAAAAAACGCAACCACTCCGGAAACCATCGAAAAAGTGCATGATATCACCTTGGACGATGGGCGAATGAAAGTGAGTGATATTGCTGAGGCTGTGGGGATACCGGAAGAAAGGGTGCGAAACATCTTGCACAAAGAATTAGAGATGCGAAAGCTCTGCGCAGGATGGGTGCCGCATTTGCTGAATGCCGATCAAAAGCAAATGCGCAAACGATTTTCGCAGCAATCTTTGCACCGATTCAATCGGGATCCGACCGATTTTGTGCGACGATTTATCACCATGGATGGATGAGACTTGGGTCCACCACTACACGCCAGAAACGAAACAGCACTCGAAGCAGTGGGTGGAAGCCGGTGGTTCAGCGCCAAAGAAAGCGAAAGGGATCCTGTTAATTGATTACCTTGAAAAAGGCAGAACAATAACAGGGGAATACTACTCTAAACTTCTTCACCAGCTTGATGCCAAAATTCGCGAGGAGAGGCCTGACTTGAAGAAGAAAAAAATCATCTTTCACCAGGACAACGCACCTGTACACAAGTGTGCGTTGGCGATGGGAAGCTGCGGGATTTGGGGTATGATTTGCTCGACCATCCCCCTATTCTCCTGATTTGGCACCCTCAGACTTCCATCTGTTCCCAAACCTGAGGAAATTTATTTCTGGGAAGCGCTTCGCATCCAATGAAAAAGTTGAGAGGGCCGTAGATGAATATTTTCACAGCCTTCCAGACTCTCACTTCCGGGAAGGAATACTGATGTTGCAAAAATGCTGGACCAAGTGTGTTGAAGTCAAGGGCAATTATGTAGAAAAATAAAATCATTTTTTAATTGAAAATCGCAGTCTTTCATTGTCAAGTTTTTTAGTAGGTTTCTTTCATCAACACATTCATCTTCAATTTTAATTTATGAACTTGAATGATTCGATATCGCCTTGTTTTCCAGTCTCAATTGTCTAGATACCTTGCTGCATGCAGATATTCCCGATATCCATCGTGGAAATAAAACATAACATTCATTCTCTATAAATAGCTGAAGATTCGGATAGAAATTAAATCCTTGGGAAAACAACCCACAAAACAATCTGGAATCAGCTAATCACAATCCCCCAAAAAATGCCAATTGCGCTATTTACATACGTATTTCAGTTTATTTAAGAAAATTTCCGGATGGTGGGTATCTAAATTTAGAAATCATCAGATTTGCGTTAATGTGTTAACTGAAATCAATCGCAAATGTAAAAATTGGCATAAGCATTCTGTTCATTGATTATTTGTACAGGTTGAAATCAACACATGTTAGAAATGGTTCAAAATAAATCGGAATTGTTTGCATTAAAATGTTTTTTTTTCTTCAATTTGTTTAAGGATGGTATAAAGTTTCAGCTTGATGGATGGGTATTAAGGGGTGTTGGTGTTTTCTATATTAGTTTTTCTACCACCAAATGAAAAGACCTTTCTCAATCTTCGTCACCACAGCAAAAATTCCTCTTCCATAGTCCTCCGTGTGGGCGCCCCCTGCAACGGCAGTGGTCACTGATCATTGCTAACCAATGTTAAGCCGCCAGTGATGGCAGTGCGATGATTTGGATGAGGTAAACCTTACCCCCTGTGGTGTGTAAAAATAATACCACGGCCTTTCCCTTTGACAGCTTGTCGTTAAAACCGACAATCAAATTACAGGATGTGTATGCCAGCAACTTGCACTATCCGAAATCTTTATATGCTAACGAAACGTCAACTATGCCTCTGATAAGGACTGACTCAACGGTTACGACTTTTGGCTATCGTACAATGGCAAAGATTGGATTCTGGAATGTGCGTACTCCCCTGGAAAAGGATCAGAAGGTCCCCAGAACGCACGTTTCTTCAATTAGAGAGTGAATTTCTGAGGTACAAAATTTAACATCTTAGGAGTTAATGAGATAAGATGGTGGAACAGCGGAAAATTTACCTCTCCAACGGGTAGCACTGTAATGTTGTCCTCCGGTAAAGCTACCGGTAGTCGTCGGGAGTCAGGTGTGCACGAAACTGTCTCTTAGCCTGGGAGCCGGTCTCTGACAGAATCTTGACCGCCAGGTTCCGGACCAAAATGAGGAACATCTCAATAATACAATGTTATGCCCCTACTGAACCCGACAATGTCTTGGCAAAAGACTCCTTCTATGAACAACTAAACGCCGTTCAGAGCAGAGCACCTAAAGGTGACATTATAATGGTTATGGGTGATTTGAATGCTAAAGTTGGCGCTGATAACTATGGGCTCAGGCATGTGATGGAGAGACACGGTCTTGGTGATCGTAATGACAACGGTGAAAGATTTGTAGAGTTTTGCAACTTTCACAGTCTCTTCATCGGTGGTACTATGTTTGAGAATAAGGACCACCACAAAATCAGTTGGTCCTCTGTTGATCGGCGCAGAACAGAAAATCAGATCGACCATTTTGCCATCAGTAAAAGATTCAAGAGTTGCCTCCTGGACGTCCAGAGGTACAAAAGGGTTCCCTTTGACAACAACGCATACCTATCAGCCATCGCAATAATAAATCACGAGGAGGTACAAACATCAATCGCAAGACTAGGTCCAAATAAAGTTCTCTCGACACAACCACCAGCCATTTCTCCCGATGAGAGAATACTTCCGAGAGCAGCGAGGACGACACTCGCCCAACTTCGGTCGGGCTGGTGTTCGCAACTCCTACCTATCTCGCATTGACCGGGATGTCACAAACACATGCCCCGCCTGCAATGGTACACCTCATGATGTTGACCACATTTTCAACTGCCCAGCTGCACCCACACACCTGACCCTCAGGTCGCTGAACCCCGTAGGGGCAGCTATCTTCCTGTCGCTTACCACCATAAGACGTTCCTGCGAGCCGGTTCTTCGTACCGGAACGACCCGTTTTTCAACGACCAAGAGCTGCCAAACCACCTTGATGCAAGAAGAATTGCAGTATTTGAAGCATCGCTACCACAACAACAGGAACAATAAGAACATGTAACACACTCACACAACAAACTTCTGACCATTGCTACAACAAAAACAACGTAATTTTAACGTCAAATGTTTACCCTACACGGCCGCCAAACCCACCCTTGGAGGCTTGCCGGATTTCTCATTTTCGTATTCCTGCATTACAAAGAAACGATCGTGAAAGTTCTAGCCTTGGTACTTATAACGTAACAAAACGGCCACCAGCTCCCCAACTACATGTCTGACTACGTAATTGGTGCAACCCTACTAACTTGAGATGCTTGGTCCAAATCGGCCAATCAGGCGCCGTGTTCGTTCGGTCACCGGAGGGAGCAGAGAGGTTCGATCCTCGGCGCGAACAAAAACTACTTGTGGGTACTAATAAAACTCCCATTGCGCTCCGAGTCAGTGTAAAGACGGCGCGGATTGGAGGTGTATCCTAGCAACTGCACGTCCAAAAAGTAGATATGCTATCGAAACGTCAACAGGGCATAGAATTGCTAAAGATGTCGACACGTCCATGCCCCTGGACGGGTCAAGGCACATAGCAAAAATAAATAATAATAAATTTACGACGAACGAATATCTCTTACGCAAAACTGCCGATAACTATGGAAGACCACAGGGCACTATGTAGTTATGAATTTTGGGTGTGTGTTGGAAACCTACATACGTGGATGATATCTTCCGGTTGTCATTTGATAATTCGGAAAAGAAAGAGAAAATAAATCATAACAACTGGTACTATTGATTAAATTTTATTTATTAGAATAATCGCAATATGATTTCATCTGCTCTAGAGATAAATAGAGTTCATTCATAAGTTAATCGATGAGTTAATTTACTTATCATATAATTTAAATACAATAATATACCTATTTATGTGTTTGTATATAAAATGTAAGATTTTATAACACTTCGAAACTTAGCCAGACGAAAATCGCCAAAATAACAACACCAAAAATATATCCAGAACGCCAACAATTTATTGATATGGAAAAGTTTCTACAAAACACCGCCTATGTAAATGATACGTCCGCCGCTATGAATACTCGAATGAATAGTGAGTGCGCATTCGCCGTTGCCACTCTGCCTTCGCCTTGCGCCTATCGCCCGATCTCGTTCGCTGTTTACACACCGAGTTCGCCGTTCCTTCGGTGTATCGTCATGGGGTTACCGCTTGTGTTGTCGTGTATCGGCTATCCATTATTTAATTACGTGTTACAGTCGGCCATCCTGCAGATTTAATGTCCTCATTAATTATAGGGATAAAATAACGCCATTTTGTATAATAAAATCGCCATATTCATTATAAAAGAATTTCCATGTTCAAACAACATGATCTTCAACGCCCGCCCCTGATGTGATTCAGCGACTCGCCTAGTCGTGATCCACAACATCTCCCTCATATTCTTCATCGCCCTGTTGTTGTACGCCAAAGTATTTGCGTAATGAATCAACGGCCACCACTGCCTGGAAATTTTTATAGCCACGTATACCTTTAACTGTGCTTATGATGTATCTATCGTTCGGCAATACTCTAGTGATGCGGTAAGGACCATCGAATTTGTTGGTCATTTTCCGGTTTACGCCCTTTTCGTTTGCACAAGTACCCGCTTTCCGCCATAATACTAAGTCGCCCTTGTTATATACAACAGTGTTGATCTTCCGCCTTTTATTAAATTGATGTCTGAAATTTACTCCGGCTTTTTCTAAATTTTGGGACGCCTGCAATCTTCGCTTTAATAGTCTCTCAGACTGTCGCCTGTTTCGTATGTCTGATGCCCACCCTTCTCCATTATTACGCCTAAATGGATTACATAGATCAGCTCTTCCAGCTGGGCCCACTGAAACCTCTGACTCCAGCCCGCCGTTACGCCCTTCAGCATTTGAGTTCTCATAATCATTTGCCACCTGCACGCCAGATGTGAGATCCGCCATTACGCCATTTTGGTGAGTAAATAACAACTGTGCTGGCGAGAACTTTGTACTTGCATTCACGCAATTGTTCATTCCCCACACAATCTCCGGTAGTTGGGCATCCCAAGTTAGCTCTGAATCAGCACTCGCCTCAATTGCATTAATGATTGTACGATTTTGCCTCTCCACTTGCCCATTCGCCCTGGGTGTGGCAATTGCATTTTTTCACATGCTTGATACCCTTTTCTGATAAAAATTCTGCGAACGCCTTGCTAGTAAATGCCAATCCTCTGTCTGAAATTATGCGCCGCGGGTTGCCAAATTCGCCAAATATCATTCGTAACACTGATATTGCTTCTGCAGACCTCACAGTTTTCGTAGGTTTCGCCAAAGTAAACTTCGTAAATGCGTCCACTATCATTAAAATATACTGATTGCCTTTGGTGCTTTTCGCAAACGGCCCCAAATGGTCTATATGTATAGTATCGAAAGGCACCGCCACCTTTTCGATAGTGTGCAATCGCCCCTCTTTACGCCCATATTCGCCCTTACTGTATGCACACGCCAAACATGATTGTATATATTTCTTCACAAACCGCCTCATCTTTGGGAACCAATAGGTTTCCTGCAATATTTGGAGACACCTCTCAAATCCTGGATGCCCAATATCATCATGATGTCGACACACCAGATTGAATTTAGCCATATCTGGCACGTATAGCCGCCTGCCACTTGGTGTCCGCCTATATAAACGCCCGTCTACTATGTTATAGTTCGCCTTTATATCTTTTTCCGCCTCGCCTTCCGTGAGCATCCTCACTATTTTCTGAACTTTATCATCCTGCAGTTGCACAGTCAGAAACCAGTCTCTTTCGTTAATTGAGATTAGCTGAACGTTCACCGGATTTCTACTTAGTGCATCAGCATGTTGCATTCTTTTGCTTGGCCTGTACTCCATCTCCATGTCGTACTCTTGCAAATCCATCCACCATCGTGCTATGCGTGGCACTAAATCCTTTTTCGCCAAGGTCGCCCGAAGTGAAGCACAATCAGTAACCGCCTTGAAAGACACGCCTACGATATATACCCTAAACCGTCGCACAGTCGCCACTAGTGCCAACGTTTCTAACTCATAACTATGGTACGCCTGTTCCGCCGTTGTAGTGGTTCTACTAAAATAGAAAACCGGTCGCCAGGTTTTATCCGCCTGTTCCTGTAAAAGGATTCCGCCGATTCCCATTTTACAGGCATCTGTGTGGATTTCTATACGAGCCTCACTGTCGTACAACGCCAACACCGGTCGCTCACATAAGAGCTGTTTGATTTTTGCAAACGCCTCCTTTTGCTCCGCCCCCCATCGCCAGGGTATGTTTTTCTTAGTAAGCTCAGTCAATGGCCTCACAATCAATGAAAAGTTTCTAATAAATTTCCTAAAATAACTCGCCAGCCCAAGAAACTGTCTCAATTTGTGCAAGTCTGTTATTTCTGGGAAGTCGGCCACCGCCTGAGTTTTACGAACGCCTGGCCTAATTCCCTGAGCACTTATCTCATGACCTAGATATTCTAGCTCAGTTTTGAGAAAGGAACATTTCGCCAAATTTAATTTCAATCCCGCCTCCGCCACTAGTTCCAATACGCTTTCTAAAAGTTTTAGCCCTGTCTCTATAGTCGCCGAGGGAATGAGCAGGTCATCCATATACGCCAATATTTTGTGTTGCTCCTCAGATGGTAATTTCGCCAACATGTTATTTATTATGCGCTGAAATACCGCTGGAGCATTGGCCAATCCAAACGGGACTCGAAGGTATTCATATTGCCCATCCGGAGTAATAAACGCCGTTTTAGAAATAGAATTCTCGTGGATTGGCACCTGATGGTAACCCTGCGCCAGGTCGAGTGTTGTATAATAACATAGACCGCCCAATTTATCCAGTTGATCACTTATCAACGGAAGTGGATACCTGTCCCTTATTGTGATTCGATTAAGTGCTCTATAATCGACACACATGCGAACGTCGCCATCTTTCTTTGGCACTAAAATGATAGGACTCGCATATGGCGAGTTTGATTCCCTGATTGCCCCACTATCTAAAAGGACTCGCACTTTTTCCTTAACAAGCCGCCTCTCCGCCTGAGACAGACGATAAGGTCTATAGTAGACAGGTTTCTCCGACATTAGTTTAATCTCCATTTCCCCTAGGTTAGTTAATCCCAAATCACTATCACCTGAGGAGAAACAGTGAGCCATCTTCGCCAGTAGTGCCTGTAGTTCACGCAGATTCGCACTTGGGATATCGCCTACATCTATAGATGATATATCTACTCGATCTATTGTGTTATGACTCACCTGAGTTGTCATCACTTTAGCCGCCTCGGTCTTTTGATTATTCGTCAGTTCCGCCCTAACGATAACTTCGCCTTTTCGCCATACCGCCGGTTCTGGACCAATGTTTTGTACCACCAGCCGTGGTTCAGAGCTGTCAACCAATTGGGTTACAATCGCCACAATAGTACCATTTTTCTGCGTATATCTTGTCGCCTTGACATACGCCAGTTCGCCAGGTACCAGTGGTACATCGACCGGTATCTCCACTGGATCGCCTGGTGACAGCCTGAGATCTTCAAACGCCCTGATCGCCAGTCGGGATGAATACGCTACCAGATTTATTTCGCCTATGGGGTTTTTCTCTTCTGTCGCCTCGTATGTACCGCCTGTACCAGACATGTCTGCGCCGTTATTTGTTTCATTAGTGCCACTATCGGGCTCGCCTTCGCCAACGCCAAGTGCACTTCGAGATCTTTTATCGCCTAATTTTTCAGTTGCATGATCGCCATCATGTTCGCCTTGTCCGGACAATTTTTCGCCATAGCTTAGATCTTGTTTGACTGTGATATCGCCCGCCAATTTTTCGAGTGGAATCGCCATAGGCATTCGCAAATGCCGTGGTGATAATTGTCCACTACATTCGCCCAAAAGATTCGCCGCCTGCGTTTTATGTGCCATCGGCCTTATGTTTCCCACTCCTGGAAAACTAGGTTGCATGTGTGAAGCCCCCAACGTATTCGAAGCGGTGCCCAGCGTCCCAGGCCTCACTATCGACACATCCGAAGCCCCACAACATCCGACCATGCTAGCTTGACCGCCCGTATAAAATAGTTTCGCCTTTCCATTTTGGACGTTCAAGCCAATGCTTTTAGACGCCAATATTGGTTGTCCGACCAATAACTCGCCGCCGCCAATATCACAGTCCGCCACGAGTGCGTTAATACTTAGCGACACATCGTCTATTTTCGCCTCGAAGGTCACTTCTTGCAGTGCTTCGCACACGCCGCCACCAAAACCGTGGAGCTGAATGCACTTGGGTTTGAAAACGCCATGTTTTATTTTGGTAACGCCCGCCATTGTTAGAATGTTACGTTCGCTCCCGGTATCCAAATATGCTTTTAGCTCTTCGCCATTTGGAAGAGTGACCTTCTTTTTATATGTATGATCACCTGTAATGAGCATACTCACCCGCGCCTTTGTACTATTCTCGAGTCGCCGTCCTCGACATTCCGCCTGAGTGTGCCCCTGCCGCCCGCAGTTTCTGCATCGCTCCGCTCTGGGTTTCGGACAATCCCTGCTGAGATGATTGCCCATCTCCTGGCAATTAAAGCACCTCAACCTCTCCGCCGTAGGATTTGGTACGCCAAAATGAGTGCTTCTTCGCCCGCCAACGCCACTCGAATCGCCAGTGTGTCGGGACACTTTCACCACCACCGACTTAACATTGTGGTCGCCACCTCTTTTATATACTTCGGTTCCCGCCCGGAACCGATCACACGAGGCTAAAAATCCAACATATAACTCCGCCGGAGTAGAACATTGAAACGCCCTCGCATTTGGTTGGATCGCCGTGGGTAATCCTTTAATTAGGCATGACAGTGCCTTCTCGCCTCGAAGTTCGCATCGCTCCAATAACGCCATCTTGTCGTGGTAATACTTTGTCATGGTCTCACCACCTGTTTTGACCCGCGCCAACATTTCTTGCAGCAGCTCTGCATAATCATGTGTCCTCGGAAAGGCATTCCGTAACACTTGTTTCCACTCAGTCCAAGTGTGGTCGTACACATCCAACCGATTGTACCAAGTACGCGCCGCGCCCGCCAATTTCGCCTGCATAAGAGACGCCTCATCATACTCGTTCCAGCCATGGATTTTTCCTAACTGCTCAATTTTTGACAACCATCGATCGATATTTGAGTCTCGACTATCTGGATCGAACTCCTCCACCAGATCAAGGCCCAGTCGCCAATCAAATCGAGGATTAAGGTGGCTCGGTCTGACGGAAGAATCTCTGATTGCTTCGTCCGTCATCGATCCACTCATCTGTGAGCCGCCTGCCACTCTCGCCTCCACTGGACTGCTTCCACTCGCCATATTCTTAAGGGCCGCCGCCAACGCCGTCTCTGTCTGCCTTACTACCATCTGTTGGATCTTTTGCTCCATTTTTGACTCCAACAGAGCCTTCAGGAGTCTCGCCTCGGCTTCATCATCATCGAGTCCGACGCCTTCGAACTCAATGTCCAAAACATCCTCCGCTACGCCAGTGTTGCGGCGGTCGCCCGAATTCGCCATTCTCGTCAACACTATACTGCACTAACACAGAGTTCACACTTATGCACGGCAACACTAATAGTTTTTGCGTACACCAACACAAATTCCGACGCCGTCACAATAGAAGTCCGTGCACACTTTTTTTTTTGTGTATGTCAGCACAAATACAGACACCGTTCGCCAAGTGTTTATCACGCCACTGCACACATGCAAAAACACCGATATACTCGTTTGTTGTAGCCGCCTGCTTTGTTGTGAATTTCACAACACGAGCTAATCGCCTCGCCACAAAACGCACTCACAAATGCAGATACACCACTATATGTTCTTAGCCGCCTGCTTTGTTGTGAATTTCACAACACGACTCGCCAATTGTCAATTATACGTAATTACACGTAATTACACGCCCGCCACAACAATTGCACTTTTCGGCACTGGGTTTATCCCACTTCTGAATTTATAACACTTCGAAACTTAGCCAGACGAAAATCGCCAAAATAACAACACCAAAAATATATCCAGAACGCCAACAATTTATTGATATGGAAAAGTTTCTACAAAACACCGCCTATGTAAATGATACGTCCGCCGCTATGAATACTCGAATGAATAGTGAGTGCGCATTCGCCGTTGCCACTCTGCCTTCGCCTTGCGCCTATCGCCCGATCTCGTTCGCTGTTTACACACCGAGTTCGCCGTTCCTTCGGTGTATCGTCATGGGGTTACCGCTTGTGTTGTCGTGTATCGGCTATCCATTATTTAATTACGTGTTACAATTTTAAATAGCGATTGCTTCGTTTTCTTTTGTTTTACATTTCTTATTCATATATTTTGCATTCAAATTGTTCATAGTTTGCGATAAGAAGGAATTTTTCATAAAATGCGAAAATCGTATATAACATTGGATATTACTTGATGGCAAACTGTTGTTTAATGGGGTAGTAATGAGTCCTTTGGAATTTTATTCTTAAATGTTAGTTATGTTCACTATTTGAATCCATGCCTTAGCTGTACGCGCGGAGCATCAGTTTCTTACGACGGTTTCTTATCGTCCAACTTCCTTTATATATTGTACTATACATATATATATATTATATGTAGAAACATACATATTAAATTATTTTGATCATTTCTAGTAAAAAAATATTTTCTTTATGAATTCTTTCGTCGAGCAATCACTTTGTCAATGTTATGAATTGAAACGATGAATCATTGGTGAAAAGAGTTTCAACTGAACGTTCAGGTTAGTTTAGAATGGAATTTGGCTTAGGAGAAGATTTGATCCTTTGGGCCGCCGGATGCAATAAAATATACATACATACGAGTACATGTAAAAACGAGTAATCAATCAATCAATTCGATGGAATTGTTAATAACAATGAAATTAAAATAAAGTAGAGACGTTCGCGCTGATATCAAAAATCTATGAAAGCAAATAAAAAATCACATTCGGAATTTCGCGAATGATATTGCTCGCTTAATTCGCTCCCGCTACTAAATCACTTTCGTTTGGAATGTTGCGCGCGAATTAACTCGAGCCCGGTCACTGAGTAGTCGGAGATAAATTTCAGAACGAATAGAAAGAAAAATTAACAAATCTGAACAGTAAAAATCAACGAATAAAAAACAATCGGCTTTATCGAAAGAACTGCTATTTGAACTTTCGACTGGGTAACGTTGGACTTTCGGGTGGTGTGCCGCCTTGTTGATGATGCTGATGGTGGTGTTGTTGATGTGATGCCAATTTTCGCGGAACCGACTTGAAAGGATGCAGTTTGCGTGGCGGACGGGGCGATGCACTCTCCATTGGGGGTATGACATTTTGAGCTGGTGTGATATCTTTCAGGGTGCTGTCGTAGTGTTGTGACCATCCTGGAAAGTAGAAAATGGAAAAGAGATATGTTATTAACTTTGGGATTAAATAGTAGATTTTGAGGTGTAGAAATGATTAGGACAATAGGAAGTCAGTACACCGGCACGATAACATAAGGCTTAATATAACAATGATAATACCCATAAAATCTTTATTGATGAAACAAGTACTTTGATGGAATAGATGCAATTTGTAAACACTAAAGTCTTCCTAGTCTTTGATGGCCACGACAATAGCCAATGAGTATCAATGGAGCCAATATTAATACCCGAGATACATACCCAAACGTACGGGGCGACCGGTAGCGCAGTGTGTTGAGGCATCAGTCTATGTTTGACTACCTGCGTTTCGGGTTCGAATCCCGTCCACGACGACGTTCGTGGCCATGGATGTGCAGGAGGTGCATGCTGGTAACTGTATTCTCCGAAACCAGTTTATGCCGACGAAACGTAAACTGGGCCACATGGAACAGTTGACGCGCTATGCCCCGCAAGGAGTTAGAGCAATTGACTAAACGTACGGGGCGGGATGAGGCATGGGGCAAGTACAGGAACTCACTTAAAGCATTTAAGAAACAATTAAGAGCGACTAAGAGGAATAGCTGGATTGGATTTTGCAGCCAAATTGAAAGCACGACGGAAGCATTAAGACTAAGGAATTTCATCTAAAAAAATCCAGGCTTTTAAAAATGATTTGCTCAAACATTTTTTGTTGCATTGTGAAAAAGGCAAATCAGTCGGTTTACCCAATGGTTTACTTAGTTTTGGTAACAGAACCAGTTCCACTTCCATCACTGAGTTTGATATTTGCTTTGTTACTTCTCTTGATTGTGTGTTTCAAGAGTCTCCGTGCGGTCTGATTTTAATAAGTTAGGGCAACTAAATCTGATGATGGCTTGCATCAATGAGAGCAGTGTGGCAGAACGATTAAGATCTACCGCTGAGCCATCTTGCATTGGGCCTACTGACTGCAGCGGATTTTATTGTCAATTTACGAACTGCCATAGGCGGTTTATTGTCTTTAAGCTTCGTATTAGTGGCACCGATTGCCCCCCTAGCGACATAGTTCCAAAACGGTGTTGAGTACATTTCCAAGCCATTGACGGTTTTTAGTGCGTAAATGGCGAAAAACCCGTACGGGGGATTTGTAGTTCCAGAAGCGTGAATTCCTTGAGTGATGCTTCAGAGTGCATTCTCCTTCAAAGGGACAAGGCGGGTTATTAAAAATTTAGTAACTAGAAAACCGTATCGATTTGTTCACTGGCTTGGGGACGACAAATTCGAAAAAGGTCGTCTCCTCAAAGGGATATTTTTCGAGTGCATTTGTCGTCTAAAATGGCAATAAAACCGTATTCAATACGTCCCCAAGCCAAGTCGATACGGTTTTCTAGTTACTAAATGGCCAAAAAACCCGTATCTATCTCGTCCCTTTGAGAAGAAATGCACTCTGAAAATTCACTCAAAAAATTCCCGCTTTAGGAACTACAAATCCACTGTGTGTGGCTTCTTGGTTCTTACCACCTAAAGCGAAAATAAACTCTGAGGCCGCACTCAAGGAATTTCCACTTTAGGAACTATAAATCACCGTGTGTGTGTTTCATGTTCTTACTACCTGAAGCGGAAATGGACTGCGAACCCAAACTCAAGTAATTTTCGCCTTAAAGACCGTGAGTGCATCATTAGAATAGATTCATACTGAATGAGCTAGTTCCCCAGTCTAGAAACGTACCGAATACGGATTTGTTGCCATTTTAGACGACAAATGCCCTCAAAAAACGTGTCGGTCTCGTTCCGTCAAAGAGACGGGATCTATGCCGGTTTTTGGCCATTTAGGCACTAAAAACCCGTATCTATTTGGTCACTGTCTTGAAGACTGAACGCGGTTATCAAAATATGCCCCCTGGTGGACAAGCTCATCAGTTGCCCGGCAAACCACTGTGGGCTGAAATCCAATAAATGACAATATTGAAGAAACTGCTCATTTTCCTACTGTGTTTTTATGTAGCAATGGCACATTCAACGACCTTTTCGCAGCTTAGTTGTATAAGTAGATGGTAATATCCCTAAAAGTTACGAAATACCTCCCCAGCCAGGCCAGAGCTTGCGAGCGCGCCGAAATCTGCGCCTGGAACACGCTGCATTAGTCAGGAAAATGGAGCGACAGTTAATCCTCAGTTCCTCCGAGTAAATACCCCCACCACTCCTTCGTCGGGGCCCGACGCATATTGGTCCCAACCCACGACCAACTCAACTCACGAAAGGTTCTGTTACCGCATATTGAAGCCAACACAAACCAGTCGTCATCGCGTGTCTACCAACGCAGCCAACAACAGCTTTGATTAGCTGATTTCATCTCCTATCTTTTCCCAAATTTCGTCTATCAATTTTGATCGTATGTAATCCGGATGGTCCGTCTGGTACAAAACTGGATTTTTTCACCAAAGTAATTAATTTTTCGTTATCGAACTCCATCTTGTCACGAAATGTAAGCAAAATGACAGGTGCGAATGAATATTTTGGAGAGGTGTAATCAGTCTCCACAGGAAGATCCATACTACCCAGAATAGTAAAGTGATTACAACTCAACGCGCGCCACTGTCAATAGTTTCGCGAATGCCAGGGGTCGTGTTCGTCGCCAGTTGTTCGACAAAAATATCCACCGGAAGCAAGTTGAGTAGCATGTCCAAGCCAGCCGACGGAGTAGTTCACAAAGCTCCTGTAGGCTGTATATGTGTACATCGTCAAGTTTAACGTGAATATGTTTTAAGACTAAATTACATGTAGATGACTGGACGCGACCGACGGACGGCAATATTTTATTGATCAACGTTTTGAAGAGGTGGGGCGAGGTGAAGACGGTAGAATAGTGCACAGGTTGGAACGGAAGAGGAGAGGAAAGAAAAAAATAATAATAAATCGACGGGACTAGACTATAATGAAATGGAAAATTGATAACCTAAAGTGGGAAATGGAAAATAGGGAATGCAAACTGGGTAAATGAAAATGAAAAATGGTAAATCGAAAATGTGAAATGGAAACTGGAATTCGGAAATGGATTAGAGTGGGGTAAAATTCGAAACTTAAAATTCGAAATTGGAAAATAGAGTTTAGAACAGGGAACACATATCACGAGCCATTCGTAATCTACATCGCGAGGTCAACATAATTCGGTTAATTTGTTAAATTATGGATCTCGATAAGTCGGTTCAGGCATAAAAAAAAGTCTGTTTCTGTCCATCGGCCACCCGAATGGAGCTTGACTTTTGTATTGGTTGCAAATAATTGGACTGCCCCTTGATATGCGCAACATTTAATGCTTCCGGTCGAATACTGGTAGTTAACTCTCTTTGCTTCACCGAACAACACACAGTTTCGTTACTTGTTGCATGTTTTAGAATTGTGGCCTTCATTACTCCGTCTTGGTTGTGTTATTACTCAGGCTTACGCATTCTCGACAGCTGTGGGCTTAGTGGCGTTTCATCAGTATAGGTTTCTTGTCAATGCATGACGCCACTAAGTCGCGCTCGGTAGCCGTGGTCGTTCGGTCACCGCTCTACGATACTAATCAGAGCTCGGAGTTCGAATCTCGACGCGACCAAAAACTGCCTGTGGGTACCAACAGAACTCTAACAGTGCTCCGAGCTTGTCAATATAAAGACGGCGCGGATAGGAGGTGCATGCTAGCAACTCCATTTCCGAAAAGTATGCTATCGAAACGTCAACAAAGCATAGAAATGCTAGAGATGTTGACGCGCTCATGCCCCTGGAGGGGTTAAGGCAATTAACGTGACCCCACTAGCCTACCTTAACATCGATCACTCATTCTGTTCCAAAGGATTTTTCACTCAAATAGACGAAGTGGGAAATTTGAACATTCTTACCCATAAGGACACTATCTATCCTTCCGCCACCGGTAGCTCAGTGCGTAGAGGCACCAGTCTCATATATGGCCATGTCCATGGAAGTTTGGTTTTTTCTTCCCCTGTGATGCGGGGCGTAATAATAAGCCACAGCATCTACCAACTTGCCGCAGGTGGACAGCTAAATGGGGGAACAGGAGGTGCATGATGGCAACTGCATTCTAGTTTATGCCAACGAAACGTCAACTGGGCCACATGGAACGGTTGATGCGCTATGACCCACAAGAGGTTAGGGCAGTTGAGTAGTATCCTTCCGCCATTTTTTTTTTCATTGAGCCGATTGTCAGTAGATTTCTAATTTAATATTATTACAAAAGCAGCTGTTGTGCTCCGAGATCTTCATCGAGATTAGCAGCAACAAAACAAAAAGCGGTTTTGATATCAGCTCATTCTCATGGTTTTCAAATTTCCTACTTAACTTCACCTACGACTCCCAACATCCCACAAACCCCCCTTAATAAATCGTTACAATAGAAACCATCATCCTTTAGTGAAATATTGACGAACAGACGGACTTAATTATGCCTAATTAGTACATTACACAGAGACAAGAATTAAACAATCAAAAATTGACGCTCTTTGTACACAGTAAGATACAACATGACAGGACACTCACAAATGGCCACGAATTATAAGAAATATTCATATTAAATGAGTTTAAAAAAAAAAACCAAATACCTTCTTGGCCGTTTATTGTTCATTTACTAACCCTCTCGTTTTTTCGTTCACATTCATTCGCTCACACATTCTCAGATCTGAACCAGTGCACGTTCAATCTATGTTTTTTGTTTTGCATTAAAATGTTTCTACCACATGCGAGTACAAAATAGTCATACCTTTTAGAGACGAGCGATGATGATCAATAAGGGCGGCAGCCAACGGTGGTGGTGCACCACCGCCAGCCACTGATTGTCCGCCAAGTGTTGAAAAGGACGATGGAATGGGATTGTAGACACGCGTTGCAAAGTCCTCAAATGTTGTACTCTCTTTATAGCGACTGGAGACTGTATCCAATGATCGATGTCTCTCCTCGTAACTACGGGATTAAAGAAAAATATATTTTAGGACGGTTGGGGAAATTCAGGTAAATTCAATCTATTATCTAAAATATGGGTTTCCAGATAAAGCTGTTTTTTTAATTTCATTTATTTTGACGTAATAACGATTTACAAACTTTGGCCGTTACGTTCAGAAAGCTGAGAAAGCTACGTTACGAAAATTCTCTAAGCTAAAAGCATAAAGCTTATCGTGACACATCTTATTGCTACAAATGAACCGGCTTGTCCAACGAGTTCAGCTTGATCCGCCAAACCACGTTTTTGACCGTAACAAGAAGAATGTCTTCATAATATTATTGTAAAAGTACTTACTATTGCTGGAAAAATGGCAACGATGAACGTTTCGCTCGGCTCGCATTGATGGCTGTTGCGCGCACCAAACTCGCCAAACACGTTCCGCTCACAACACTCTCATCGGCCAACGGCCCAAACCACGGGACGTCCGGCTTGCGATTCACCGTCACCCGAAACAAGCCGTTCTTAAGCGGATACACCGTAATCAGGACATCACAAAATTCGGTCGGTAAAATATCACGTCGATATTCACGGTAATGTTCGCTCCACACGATATGTACTTCGTCGTTGCCCAAATGTCGTGTCTTCGACAATATCGCTTCCGATGTGTCGCTAGGCATTCGCGTGGCCACGTGATAAATCACCTAAAACGGAAAATAACAATCAGCTGAAATATGAAATACGGATGAAATCGTTCAGCCTACCTCCAAAAATGGTGTGGCATAGTACGGTGCCGTTGCACCGCATCCTTGTCGCGGCAAACCACCCAAAAATCCATTATGCGATTCCAATTCAATTTCCCACCCCAGCGCCGATACGAACATCTCATAAGTACTACTTCCGCATGTGTTGCGCAATATGCTATTCTTATCCTCCTGCCCGCACGCTACATATATCACAGCCATTTTATGCGTTTCACGACATTTCTGTATATCGACATTTCGTAGTTCGCGGAGCAATTTCTCCGTGCGTTTAAGTAGATGCGTGCGAGTGCGTCGCTCCCATCCGGCCAGGCCCAAATGACTGAACAGCAAGCGACAATATTGAAAGGGTATATCCGTGCGAGAGAGACTTGTATTGGCCGATTCGTACGACAGACTGTCGTAGCGCTTGTCCATCATTAGCGGACGTTCTCGGCCACTGGTCAGAGATGCTTGATTTTGCCGCTGTATGTACTCCTGTTCGATAGTTCGCTGATTCAGGATTATGGAAATGGTTTGCGCTTCGAGCTGGGGCCCCAGCGGACTTGGCCCGGGCTGATTGAGGTTAGACGAGACATTTGCCAGACATTCGGGACTGGTGTGTCCTATGTACTGCAATAGCTGAAAATGGAATCCAATGTTAGGTCTAACTTGAAATAGCGAAATATAACATCACAACTCACATCGTCCAACTGATCCAAATCGGGTGCGATGTCCTGTGCCACGGGAAGCTGCGTTGGAGGTCTGTGGCGCAAGGTGTGACGTGGCGCGGCGATTTCAATCCCCATCGTAGACGTGAGCGGATCCAGTGGCACTCCATTGCTACTTGGCAGCAACTTGCTCGTTTTCCCCAGGTGAAATGATCTGGGATTTGCTTGATTGTCGGCGGCGCTGGCTTTTTCAACTGTATTCGTCCGCGATTCGCCCGTTTTCGGTTCGCTATAGAGAATGGATGCATCCCAGCACGCCTTTCCGTTCAGATCACGCAAAAGCACTCTCACTTGTTTCTCGGCTGTCACCAAGCCAGCAGTGACACCTCCGCCGGGCAGCTTAAGTGCCGGCAGCTCCACGAAACTGGCCACCAGACCATTGGTCAACATAAACAATTGAATGTACTGAGCGTTTAATACTTGCGGTGACGAAAGTTCGACAGAGTCGCGCGTGTTGCACTTCTGGTCGACCAGCGTTGATTGAATCATTCCGAAGTTAGCGTCATCCTGTTCCTCGACCAGCGAACTGAGACGTGCCGCTCCGATGCCCATCGGGAAGTGACCCATATGCGTGACCAAATGCATTGCAACCGCCTTCGCGCACAATCGTATTGCCAACTTGCAATTGTTCGTCGTCTCGGCCGTTTGATAGTTGGCTTCTATTTGTTTGCCTTCGGCGACATCGTCCAGCGTTATCAGCATATCGAAATCTTCATCGGCCGTCAAAAGTTTTATCCGTTCCGATGGCGTTCCGGCGGCGATATTGTACAGAACTCGAAGCACAATCAACATAAGGCTATCGCTCTTATCGTCCGAAACGGGCTCGAGGAGCAAGTTAAGCGGGAAGACCATGCAGAATTCGCCCAGGCATAATATCAGCGACGTAATGACATTCTTGTCCGCCTCTTTGGGATTGAATACGTTCTGGATTTCCAATGCCGTACAAATAGCGGTTATTATCAAGTGCGGCAGCCTTTCAATCGAGGCCAATTCCTTGCCACGCTCGGCACACAATTTCAGCGCGTCGGCTGCGGCTACTGCTATAATTCGGTGCTTGAACTGCAAGGCCTGCAGAAGCACTTGAATCACCTCTTTGATGCGTGAATTGAACGTTACGGTATTCTCCTTGCTGGACGCATTCGTGGGACGGGGTACGGCTTGCGAAAATCCACGCTTTGTGCATATGGGCCGCGACAATTTCTGCATAATCCACTGCCCCAACTGGCACAGGGCGATGCATCGTGCCTTCGAGGATGGCTCGCGTCGGGCACAGCGCAACACAATATTCAGAGTATGGTCTTGAATGTCCGGGCATTCCATCAACTCAAGTTGTTCGGATGGCTGAAGCACGGGCTTTGGGAGGACAGATTGCGGGAAACATAGCAACGAGCCGAGTAGACCGGCAACTTCGGCTCGCGGCGTATGTTTGCCCGTCTCGAAAGAGGTGAGAAGAATGGCCGAGGCATGAACGAGATCCAGTAGCAAGAGAGTATGTCCGGGGAGTAGTAAACTTAAGAATCGCGATCCTTCCAAATACTTGAGAACCGCATAAAGCATATCCCGATCCTCACCCGTCAGCGACGTGTGCAACACCCGATAGAAAAGTGGCAATTGTTCGGTGCCCGTCACGGCATTGTGGTTAGCAAGCATACAAAGCAACTGCAACGCCCATAATTTTCCCTTCTTGTAGTCTTTATCCAAAAGCAACGCTCCATAACACCAGGGCGCTGCAATTCCAATCGGTGGAATGAGCACCGGTGGCGGAGGAGTGCTCTGATTGTCCGTCGAAATCCCTTGATTCTTCTTTATTCGTATAAGGTTCGTTGTCATCTCCACCAGATATTTGAATACCTGAGCATGCAATTCTTGCTTCGGAATAAGATTAACGTCGCCCAACGAACCGAGCATTCTCTTCCACATAATTGCGGCAACGTCAGGCAGCCAGCCGCTGGCAGCTCCGCCGAGAATTATTGAACGGCGGCCACTTGCCGAGATGGAGTCATCGTTTGAATACGAGCCAGAAGCGTCCGACGCAAGAACGTCGATCTGCATGGGTGAGTCCTTAATCGACCCGCCCTCGATTCCACTAGACGCCGTAGGCGATGGTGAGCGTGATGCTCGTCCACTTTCAATATCATCCTCCACCGGGTCGGGTGTCCTTTTCTTGTTTCCCTGCAACGTGTCCAAAGACATTGTGCGTCGCAAACTGTCCCCTTGATGCGAGATTCGAGTTGAATTC
Organism: Chloromyia formosa; assembly: GCA_964017055.1. Lineage (NCBI taxonomy): Eukaryota > Metazoa > Arthropoda > Insecta > Diptera > Stratiomyidae > Chloromyia > Chloromyia formosa. The sequence goes on along the minus strand of OZ024813.1, from coordinate 26,963,018 downwards.
AATGTTTCCGTACTGATGCTGATCTCGACCGGCGAATGGGACAGCATAAGATTTAGGGAATGCTCGACACTCGTCGGGAGTGCCGGAATCTTCAGCGAGCCTTTCTGTCGTCGACGACCCCGCGATTTCCGCATCGGTGCCAAACTACCCTCACTGTAGCTACGATTGAGTGACGGAGTTCCCGGTGCACTCCTGTGATGACTAGAGCTATGATGATGCGTTGAACTTGGTCCGGAAATATCGTCACGTTGCTGATCATCCGAGCCGGAGCGTTTCGGTTCGCCGGAATCACTGGACTGTGCCGAGGTCTGGTTACGATTCTCCTTCGACGATGATGGATTCCAAACGCTACCAAAACGTTTTCGTTTCCCCTTACTCTCGGCCAGACGATCGAGTGGCAGGTCCTGCAAATTCAAATTGTACACGTAGCGTGCCAGAACACGTGTCAGCGTTTGCATAGTTTTATCCCATTCAATGATAAGCTCCTCGCGATGCGTCAACGATGTGAGTACGCCCAAAAACTTCTCCCAAAGACTAACATTTACCGGAACATTGGTATGGGCACGAATCCATGTTACAATGAGCGTCTGAAAGATCGCCTGTCCTAGACGACCGCCCAAATTGCTCGACTTGGAGCTGGATGGCTGCGGCTGATTTAAAATTACCGACGTGATTTGCAGTAGCACGATTAAGAGTTGCTCCCATGTTTTCGGCTCCATTGGCGTGTTCATGACCATGGTGCGGTACACGTTCAACACCTTCTTACAAATATCGGTTTGCTCGTTGAGCGGCGACGAACGGTAGTCCCGTGATTTGGATGGAATTGAAATGTTCAAATGACTAGTATTAACAAGAAAAACGTTGGCAGCGTTCGTCACGAACACCTGAAGGAAATTTTGAAGTCCGGCGCGAACAAGTAAGTTCTCTTTCGTTATTGCGCCCAGGTACGAGTCGGTTCGCAATCGTTGTGCACGGGGCGGTGTTCCATTCGTCTCGGAACCACCGTCGTCCGGTTCGAGGAGAAACGGCGGCGGCGGATCACCGGCCATCCAATCACGATAGACCACGATTGCTGTACGCATTGCTTCGATTTGTGATTTCGATGTGAAACCGAGCAAGAAGGCCTGTCGATAAACTTCATGTACGAAATTGATATTGTCGCGGGTCGAGTACAAAACGTCCCGCACAATCTGATCCTGTGTATAGCCCAAGTATTTCATGTGCGTCAAAAAGCTCGAATGATCGGCGGTGTCGTCATCGATCTGTATGTTGTCCAGGCGATTGTTGGTTCGCTTTTCGTGCGTGAAACGTGAAATCCAATTGATTAAGACGACAACGCACGAGCTCATCACCTCCTCCCTTTTGTGAATTGTACGCATGGCGGGTAAATCCAATTTCGGGTTATAAATCGATGTCTGATAGTCAAAGCCGGGACAGAAGAGCGGCAAATAGATTTCCTTGAATCGCTGTAGCAGAAATGAGAAGCTCTTCATGTGCTTTTGGATGGTATTTTCACGCCATCGCAGACATGCCACCGTGTGGACCATTGAATTTAAAAGGACTTCAATGCCATCGCGGGGATCCGGTGCGGCAGTTCGTTCATTCGTTGACGGCGGCAGGAGGGCACTAATTTCACCACTTTGTACCGGATGGACGCTGGTATCATGAAATACTGAGCCGCCCAATTCACCTTTCATGTTCGGATGATTTAGAATGTCGCTGGCCGTAAATTCTACTTCGGACGGGCCGGTGTAACTTCGCGGCGGTATCATCAGTCCGGGAACAAGTTCCGCGAACATGGCGTGCACTTCGGGCGGTGCATTTTCTCCCAGTGCTTGATACCAGAGTAAGAAGTATCTGAAAGATGAGATGTGAGATTTATGTGTGGTAAGAATGGACGTGCCAGTACGAGAAGTGTCTTCATAATATATACTCGTATATGTACACGGTAGGTTCGTACTGCCTAAAGCGATTGTATGGCCTCAAGTAGATGATATAGAGTCGGTTGGAATTTCATGAAATTTTATGGAGATTTCCCTTTTGTGGATATCGTGGAAAATCATAACCAACGGTGGGAGATTTTCAAAAGAAATCATTAACAATTCTAGTGGCAGTAAAATTATTATGAAATCGTTTTATTTATGCAAGGGAGGGCTTTAGAGCGGCATAGCGAGGAAGTGAGGGGGAGGGGAAGGGAAAAAGAGAACAAGGGAAAAAAATGGTTCTCGTCTAACTGAAATAGAGTGGAGTGGAAGGTAATTTGAAATTAAAGAATTCGAAGGTTAGGTTGGGTAGCCTAAAGGAGGAATCCTATGCTGCGTTTTGAACCGCACCGTTGGAGATGTACAGCTAGAGCCGCAAGTCAAACTGTATGGAATTAATTAATCAATAAGTAGCCACGCTAATAACAACGACGAATCACATATTATGTTCACGTATCAATTAAATAACGAATTTACAGTTTGAGAAAAATGTCGTGTCGTAAACAAACCACGCTACACGGCTACTCTCGCAATCCTTTAATTTCCATACAATTTGTCACGCGGCTCTAACCATACGTCTCCAGCAGTACAACTCAAAAGGCAGAATACGAATTACTCCTTTGGTTTGCTTACAATTCCTGCAGCCAATGCTAGTAATCATGTTCCCTGTCAAGCAGTGCCCCGTTAGTATGCCCACTAGTAGTGCGCACAGTCTTCTGGGTAGTTCCTAGTCCTTCTTCTAATATATACCTTCCAAAATCTTTTCGTTATTCTGCAGTTTTTGGTACTGTGCCAGTTTTCGTTGGCTAGCCCATACACCCTATCGTCCACTTCCTTCTTGAATGTCTGTGTTGGCGTCGGCAGCTTTTCAGCTGTCTCCCGGTGTAGGCTAGCCCCTGTTTAGCTAGTCCATCCGCAATTTCATTACTCAGAGCTCCGTCGTGACTCGGCGGAATCCACTGTGTCCTAGTGGTGCCCAGCATTTGGAGAGCTTTCACCCTGACCACACTGAGTACGGAGCAGGATATCGCTTGTCGTATCAACCAGGATAAATGCGCATATGGCAGGCTGTCCAAAATCTGGCAGAGCAGTTATTCCAGCATCAAGAGCAAGCTGGGCCTGTTTCGCTCCCTGGTATTGTCTGTGCTTTTGTATGGGAGCAGTACATGGAAAGTTACCGTAAGAGTTACCAGAAAGCTTCAAGTTTTCGTCAACTCATGTCTTCGTGGAATTTTCTGTCTGGCTCGAAACACTATCAAATGAAGATCTGAGTCAGCGTACGGATCAGATGCCTACCGATGAATTGATACGCAGGCAAAATGGCAGTGGATAGCTCATACATCGCGGAAGAACGATAACTGCATTGCTTTACATGCCACAAAGTGGAGCCCCATTTCCAACCAAGGCCGACCAAGATGGGATTCTAAAATCAGGAGTGGTTGACGCGCTATGCCCCTATAGGGTTAATGCAAAGTAGTCGTACCGTTAAATTCTATGATTCATTTGTATCCAGAACAACGCGAATGTGGAACAATCTGCCATCTTTTGTTTCCCCTGCAACTATGATCTGCAAAAATTTAAACGAAATGTGCACGGGTACCTTAAACTCAACCCATCCCAGCTCCACTACCCTAATCTCCCTCCCGCCAGGGCTGTCCTCTCGCATCAAAAGGTATCATCTAAGCTTTAACATAAACATATTAAAAAATGAAACCGGAAAATAGTGGGCTACGCCCGCAATCCGAGGGTTTTGTAGTGTCCCATGCCAATAGGAGATGAACTGTCCTACTCTAGGAGATGATTAACCATTCATGTTAAGACAATATTGCGAATTGTAAGTTTGCATAAAAATATTGAGAATAAATTGTTTGAATAATTATAGAGAATAGAGTCAGCGACCAGCATACCCCCCCCCCCCCCCCCTTCCCCTCCTCCCTCCTCTCCTACCAATCATTACCCTTTTGAAAATGGTTAACTCCAATTCGCTCTTCGGAAAACAATATGCAAGTATGATGTACTCGTAGTACTAGTATGGAGTACAAGAGACCTCTTATGTGCATTTTTTGTATGGATGATATCAAAATGACCAAATCTAAATGAATGTACTACTATTAAATATTACGTGATTATTACGAAATTTGGAGATATTAGTGCACATGGTGTTGATTATCGTCGGCCATCAATATTTTCGACCTCAGATGAGTTTGAGAAATGCAGGGGTGTGCTAACTGTAACTATAGAAATATACTATTATTAACCTATTTTGAGAAGATATTAAAATTCCATTATTTTTTTTGTTTTCTGTGCTAGTTGAAAGCCATCTTCCTGTATGTTTTCATATTTCTAAGTGTAACGGTCTCGAAATGGTAAGGGGGGTGGGACAAATTGCAATATGATCTCATGTTTTCCCCTCTGCCTCTTTTCCCCTCTCTTCGAATTTTATGAAGTCGACAAAAATGGAATGTACTCTGTAGTACCTTTCTCATGATACCCCACTTGCCCATATCAGATGAAAAAAATGTTGACCTTAATTTCCCCTCTATGGGAACCTCCCCTTAAAGCAGCAACCCACCTACCTCCCCCCTTAAACTTCTCTCCCCTACCACTCCTATACCACCAATCTCCACCCTTTCAGAAAAGGTTAACTCCAATTCACTTTACGAAAAACAATATTCAAGTATGCAGTACTAGTACGGATATGTAGCCGGTTATGTGCATTTTTTGTATGAAAGGCATCAAAATCTCAAAATTTAAATGAATGTACTATTATTAAATATTATGTGATTGTTATGAAACTAGGAGGTATTATTGCCTATGGTGTTGGTTATCATTGGCCATCAATATTTCTGACCTCGGGTGCGCGTAAGGGGTGCAGGAGTGTGCTAACTGCAACTATAGAAATGTACTATTATTAACCTTTTCTGATGAAATTTCAAAATTCTAGAAATCTAGGTTTTCTATGCTAGTAAAATGGCGCTTTTCTGTAAATTTTCATATTTCTAAGTATAACGGTCTCGAAATGCAAGGGGGGGGGGGACAAACTCGGATGACATATTTTCCCCTCTCCCTCTTTTCCCGTTTCTTCAAATTTAAAAAAAATCCAAAAATGGAATGTACTCAACGGTACCTTTCTTATGATACCCCACTTGCCTGTACCAAACGAAAAAAAAATTTCGACCTTCATTTCCCCTCTATGGGGACCTCTCCTTAAAGTTGACTTATTACGACGATTCGCTTTCTCCGGTGAATTATAGTAATTCTACACATTCCTACAAAATTTCATTTATGTAGCTTCAGCCGTTCGTGAGATATTCCATGGACAGACGGACAGACAGACATTCGACCGATTTCATAAGGGTTTTGTTTTTAATACAAAACCCTAAAAAACAGTTGATTCGAATGTCCCACTGTCTGCCACCGACTAGTCTCTTATATTACGTTTACACTATACCCAGATTACTTCATCTGCTGCTTAATCTGGGTGTGGTGAGTTTAAAATTGTATGTATTTGACAGTTCCAGATTAAATCAGCCGGCGCAGATGAAGTAATCTGGGGATAGTGTAAACGTAATATTAAATTCTCGCTCTATTTTGTATAATATTGAAACAATATAATTTATATTTACCTGACTCCATCTCTTCGCAACTTGGCACTGTTTCCAGTGTGCAATAGTTTTCCCATCAACCGACTCAGCGAGTGACATTGCCATCGGCGAGCCAACAATTCGGGCAAATAGCAAAGAATCTTCTCCAGAAGCCATAACGATCCGTCGAGCTCTTCACGATGCGCCTTGTGCACTTTTCAGTTGAATAGAGAATGAAAACAAAAACAAGCAAAAATTAATGTTTAGCTGAAATTAAGTCATTTATCAAAACTGTTTTCAAACATTACGCAAACTAATGAGCTCATCGAATTTAACACAATAGGAGGATTCACGCATCCTGTCATCAATGTCGTATACTTCGTGATAGAATGACAGAAGTTAATACAACGTTTATGCCGTGAGCATGAATCCCTCTAATGTCATTTTGGAATGTATGATTTATTTACATATGTCGGCAGTAGGACTGCGATTAAATTGCAATGCACTTAATCAACATGACTTGTTCGAAAGAAGTGGAAAAGCGATAAAAAAACTAGAGAAAGTTGAAAATGCAAGGCATGCATTTAACTAAATAGTATGAATAAGTTTTATATGCTTTCATTAGGCGAGGAAATTAAAAAACAAAGTCAATCTGTTAATTAATAATGTTGGACTTTCTTCACAATACTTTATCGATAAGTCCGAACGTAATTTATTAAAGTTGGAATGTGTGTAGCATCTGCATAATATGTGTGAAATAATACTGTTGTGTGGAATATTAAAAAAAAAAACATTTGAAATTGAATCACAAATAACGTAAATGAGTATCAACGGCGCTATGGTTTGTTCTTTTCTTGGCAGAGTACTCTCTCTCTCTCTCTGGTTCCTGTTAACCCCTTGTGGGGCATAGAGCATTAACCACGCCGACTTTCCTTCCTTCCTTCAACTGACTCAACGATTTGTCTATTGAGTTACGCTCGACCTCAACTGATCTTCTCCAGGTGCTTCTAGGTCGTTCAACACGGCGCCTTGCATTGGTTCCCTTTGGGTTCCAATCGAGGGCCTGTTTAGCAATGTTTTCCAACCCGTTTCAAAGTGTGTGACCTATCCATTGCCACTTTCGCCCTTTTATGTAGGTGTCTATCCTTTCCTGGCCAGTAATGAACAGGACGTCATCGTTAGAAATGACCTCCGGCCAGCGTATGCGTAGGATGCACCGTAGACACTGGTTCACGAAAGTTTGCAATCGCCTTGCCCACCTTCCAAGTTGGACAGCCATATAGAAGCACAGATTTTACATCATTCCTGTGGCAGCCGATTCTACGCACTGGAGCGACCCGTTTCACAACGGCCAAGAGGTGCCAAACGCCTTCAATGCAAGAAGGAAAGTATGTTTACATGTTACATGCCTCGTATCGTTTTTTATGTTCACTGGGAGCAATACATCTCGGCGCAACTGCTCTCAGTGCTCTACTTCTCCGCGCCGGCATTGAAAGAAACCCTGGTCCGTGGATCTGCATATGCAACAGAGTCCTGCACTCAAACGCTACTACAGTGAGATGCAATTGCTGCAATCAGTGGTTCCACCTAAGATACTGCTCTGGACTCAATCATCACAGGCACTGGAATTCCTCCTTTACTGCCAATCAGTGCAGGAATAGAAGACTACAAGCAACAACCTCGTCTAACACGCCTCATCATCCAACACTCCAACTCCGATGAGTCCAGCTAACGATTTCCAATAGAATTCCTCAACATAACAATCTTACGCCTGCACCACCGATCGCTATCTTCGATACACTCTCACTCGTCCAACTCGATTGCAATGGATTGCAGAAGAAAATTGCCGAACTCGCATCATTCACGGACAGACATCGCATCCAAGTTGGAGCCATACAGGAGACGAAATAATACTGAAGTTTACAACATTTACATTCTACCGGTATCCAGCTGTCCCTTAGGATACGATGTAAATATCAACCATCTCCTAACCGATCAACATCGCCTCCTGATCGGTGATTTTAATGCTCACCATGAACTCTGGCACTCCAACCTTAATAACGACGCCAGAGGAATCTTAGAACCTAAACAGCTTGGCGCCTCCGATTTCTTTACTCTGAACGACGACACCCCCACTCGCGTTGCCGATACATGTTCCAGTTCTCCAAATATCACGATTGCCAGTGCAAGCCTCATAAATGAAACACAATGGGAGACGATCCTAACACTATCTTCAGACCACTTACTAATCGTGATAAGGCTTCACAACCCGCAAATATCATATCTGTCGAACACCGCACATTTGTCAACCACAATAAGGCTGATTGGAACAGTTTCAACTCCTACGCCAACGCTAAATTTCTCGCTCTGCCAACGCCAACCGACGTACGTACGGCCGAATCCAACATAAGGAAATTCCTGGATAAAACAGCTGCGAAGTTCATTACTGCAGGACGGATTCCGAAAATTCGGCCCAACTTTCCAGCCACTACCGCCAGATTGGCAGACGAGAGAGATAGCATCAGGAGCGTAAATCCGGACGACCCCAGAATCCACGAGATGAACTGCAAGATCCATAGACAAGTAGCCGAACACAGGAGGTCAAAAAGGCAGCACCCATCATAATAACTGCAACCTACTATTGAAGTTATGGTCGACTATCCGTGTCCTTTCTAATCCACCAAAACAGAAAGGGAACGTCGCCATTCAGTTCGGTGAAGATTCAATAAGTTCGACGCCAATTATTACAATCCTTCAGGTTACCTTTCTTCGAGATCTTAATAATGACGCCCTTCTTCCATTCTTTAGGAAGAGTTTCGGTTTCCCAACACTCTCGGATAAGAAGGAGAAGAATATCCGCTGTAGCGTTGATGTCCGCCTTAGATAGTCCCACCGGAATTCCATCTATCCCCGGGGCTTTACCCGCTTCCATCGATTTAATAATCACAGTTACTTCCAGCTTAGATGGTGGGCTGGTATCAACTCTGGCTATTTGAGGAATATTTTCTGCTTCTAGTGAAGACGAGTTCGAAGGTCCAAAGCTGTTATTTGAGGACCTCAATGAAATGCGCTCTCCATCGTCGCAGTTGGTGTTCATCGGATGTTCGGTTGCAAAAGATTTGTCAATTAATGACTTAATAAGTTTGTAAAGGGTTCCACTATCACCACGGTAAGCCACTACTTCTCCATTCAAAGCTAATGCATTGATGTTGTTGCGTTTGTTCTGTTTCTGAAGAAAATGGTATTCAACTCTAAGTTGATCTTTGACTGCGTTTATTTATTCTTTAACTCCCTTGCGTGTCGGAATTAGAGACCATGTAGAGTCACTAATGAAAGGTCTTCTACCCAGCTCCAATCTGCTCGCAAAAGTTTCGCCACACGAAATAAATGAGTCCTCAGTGACGTTCCATCTATCATCAATTGTAGAGTTTCATAAGGTGATGGTGCATTAGCTATTTCGTGCAAGGCGGTGGAATATGCACATTTTATAGATGGATCTTTAAGCGTTTGCACATTAAAACGTGACAAGATTCTTGCATTCTGAGGGCGATGAATCGCTGCAATTCGTAGGCGCATTTTTGCGACAACAAGTTGGTGTCGCTGCCAATATCAGCATCCCGCTACGGCATGACAGCCATATCTTGGAAACGGCTATATGGTCAATCTGGTTTTCCGTTCTGCAATCCGGAGAAATCCAGGTTGTTAAATGGCATCGTTTGTGCGTGAACAGGCTACCGCCGATGAAGAGTTGACGAGACTTGGAAAACTTCGCGAAAATCTCGCCGCTTTTGTTCCTGTTGCCTAGACCATCATTGCCCATTAGGTGTTCCAAGCCAAGGTTATCAGACCCGACTTTGGCATTGAGATCCCCCAGAATAGTTTTTATGTCACCTTTGGGAGCCTTGTAGAAGGTGTCGCCGAGTCGATGATAGAAGACGGCCTTAGTCGATTGATCCGCTGGTTCAGTCGGAGCGTAGCACTGAATTATTGTTTCTTACCCTGGATTTGAATCTGGCTGTAATGATACGGTCGGAAACGGGCTTCCAATCGATTAAAGATCGGCGTGCATCCTTGGTCAACAGAATTATAGTGGTAGTAGTAGTTAATGAATGCCACTAGTTATCATAGCATGTATAACGTAGACTAACCTTTCCCCTGTGGGTCCAGGGGTAGAATAGTGCACAGAGATCGTGTTTTGTGTGAAAAAGACGACTAAAAGGATAGGATGTGAATGCAAGCATGCAAGTCGCACCCAAAATTGGTTATAAGCTAACGACACGTTTCACTAGCCGTAAAGTAACGGTCACCACTCTACGATGCTTTATTTAGAGAACGTGGATTCGATCCCCGGCGCGTCAATAAAAAACAAATTGCCTGTGGGTATTATTAGAACTCCCAGAGCGCTCCAAGCTCGTCAGTAAAATACGGCTCGGATATGAGGTGCATGGTAGCAACTGCACCATTACTATAATGCAAGAGATGTTGACGCGTCCATGTCCCTGGAGGGGTCAAGGCAATTAACATAACGAAACGTCAATGAAATGTCGGATTGATGTGCTATGCTCCACAAGGGGTAAATGGAAATAGCATAGGTACAGCTCCTTCGATTGATAGTAGATTGAAGAAGGTTCTCCTTTCCCCACGATTATATTATTGCAAACTAATCAATTATCAATTCAAATATGTAACTTACTAAACTAAACATCACAAATCATAAATGCAACGCATCACACTAGCTACTGTAAAAGTTGCAGATAACCTTCTACAGCTACACAACTTACCAAGATGAAATGCTAATTCTGTGAGCATGTAAAGAGTAATAAAAGTTTTCGTTTGAATCTAAAGATCAACCACGACGACATAAAAATATGAAATTGTCCAACAGGTAGTACATATATTTAAAAATAGACAATTCAACTCACCTCTTTGCCTTAAGTTGGCCTCGGCTTGGACGAATGTGTCATACAAAATGTAGTAGACATGACTGTAGTTGGTCTCAAAAAGTGATTTAGCTTCGTCGAAATCAACGAAATCTGGAAAAAAAACAATCAAAGTAAATAATTAAAATAAATATATTTGATAAAGTCGGGCCTCCAATCAACTTAGATTGAATTAATTGCACTGATAACGATATTTACGTCGATTGTTAGTAAAAAAAATCGCTAGAAAGAATTGAAACGCAATTCTTACGAAACACCAGATGTTATTTAGTTACATTTGATAACCAATTGAAAGGGTTATACGGAAAAATCAGCTAAAAATAGCTATTTGCATATCGATCTGTGATCCGTGTGGAGGGGCTGGCTTTCCAATGTATGAATAATAATTTTTTTTCTTATTGAGTTCCTCTTATATTAACATTTGAATAATACAAGTTCAATAGTCCACGCTTTCCGCAAGGTGTGATTCGAAATTGCATTTGCTTTAAATTCTAGGGCATAGTCAACCCTAACCAAACGAAATTCATCCAACCACCTCAGCTAATAGGCGCGTTTTTTAACAGCTATGCAGAGCAGAGCAAGTTAACACCACACAATTACACCAACAATTTAATCTGAGCTGCTCTGGATAGAAGGTTGGTGCAAAAATTCTACTCTGTTAAGTAGTCTGCGTTTTGAAATGGAGGCGGCGCAGATGTCGCAGTTTTTGGGCAGTTTACAGTCTGGGAAGCACATAAAATGCATTTCCTGACAATAAAATGTTCGTTTTGTGTAATTATATGGTATGGAATAGTTAACATACAACATGATTCTGCTGCTTAAAGGAATTTTGTCAGATTGTATCTGTACTAAGGATTTAAGTTTCCTCCTCAGATTTAAGTTGACGTTTGAATGCTAAATTAAACTAAGACACACTCCCAGCAAAGGCATGCCCCGTTTTCGTCTTCGCTACTCTAATCTGGTCTATAACCGCTTATCCGGCTCTGTTCTGGTCTGTACAAAAAAAAATGCACTTAATGCTATTCCAATCCCGTAAAATATTCTTCGTGATTTCGTTGCACTATATTCAAAGCCGATTTACCGTTATATATAAGAGATGTACTTATTTCAAATTGGGTCGAAGAAAGACTCCAAAATTAAACCGCCCAGATGTTGCATCGCGTTCGTATGTTTTCTGACAACGGGTTGTGTCTGTGGTTTATTCAGTAAAGACACAGCTGTGTCGGTTTAACAAATATTCGGTTCTTATCGTGTAAACAAGTTGTCTTAATTGTTGTGTACAATAATAATAATTGTATTCCGGGGGATATCCGAAGCGGACCACTAATGTTTTGGGCCCTTTTTCGCCCCCTCCCGGTCGTCAGTGATTTCCAGATGTCGACTGATAATTGTCGACAATAAAAGAACATTCCAAAGACCTCTCGCGTACAAAGCAAAGATATCTATGACCAACGCAACGCATTTATTAAGTATATGTACATTCATTCATTCATTCATTATAATTAATTATATGTATTAGGTTAGTGAAGATGAAATGTCGGATTCAGTAGTAAATTTTTGAACAGCTGTAACTTTTTATAAAGACAATTTTATTAATCGAAATATGTACCAGCGGATGCGAAACACTGTTCCCACAGAAGTCCGAGTTTCTGGTTCGAAGAAACTCGTCGAAGGTATTTTTGACAGCTGCTTCATTGTTAAACTGTTTTCCTGTCAAAAAGTGATCCAAATATTTAGAGAAACCATGAGAGACCATGTCAAAGACCTTGGAGTTATACTAGACAATAAATTGCGCTTTAATCTGCAGTATGACATGTTACTATCAACAGCCAATAAGCAACTTGGCTTCATAAAAAGACGTGCAAAAGAATTTAAGAATATTTGGGTTACCAAATCCTTATATACCACACTTGTACGCCCTATACTTGAATACGCCTCCGTAGTCTGGAACCCATTTTACGAGTCACATTGTGATAGATTCGAATCTGTTCAAAAACAATTCGTTCTATTCGCATTGAGAGATCTGTATGACCCCTCTCATTTTCTTTGTCTCCCATCTTACAAATATAGACTTTCTCTTTTGAACTTGAAGACTCTTACCTCTAGAAGAACCTTGCTCTCTGCATGTTTTACTTTTGACTTTGTTAGCGGGGCTGCTAACATCGATCGTATATCTAACAAAATCGCGTATAATGATCAAATTAGACGAACTAGACATACACCTCTCTTAAAAGAATATCGACATTCAACCGTATATGGTTACAACGAGCCTATAAATAGGTGCTGCAGAACTTCTAACTCTCTTAGCGTCCATTTTTCTCCCGAAATTTCTAAGTTGGTTTTCAAACCAAATTTGATGAAGTCCCTTACAACATCCTAATCCCCTCATTTTTATTCCCTTCTGCACTAATACCTTACATACAATATTAATAAGTAAGTGATTTTTGAAATGTTGTTGTTGTTGTTTGTTTTATAAATAAATAATTAAATTTTAATCTGTTGGCGAGAGCTCTGGTGAATATGGCGGGTGAGGAAGAGTCTCATAGCGCAACTCGTTCAATTTTTTTGATCGTTGTTCTCGATACATGAGGTTGAGCATTGTCATGAAGCAGTATAACTCCATCCCTGTTGACTAGCCTAGGTCGTTGAACTGTCAATTTCTGATGCATTTCGTCCAGTTGAGCGCAGTATTTCTCAGCATTGATTTTTTCGCCAGGTTGCAGGAACGAATAGTGGATAAATCCAGCTGCAGACCACCAAACAGTCACCATTATTTTCTTTGGATGAAGGCTTGGTTTCGGCATGTGCTTTGGAGCCTCATCGACATCTAGTCATTAGGCCGATCGGCACCGATTATCGTATAGTATCCCCTTTACATCGCAGGTCACAATTCGGTTAAAGAACGATTCGTTTCTGCTGCGGGAGAGAAGAGATGTGGAAATCTCCATTCGACACGCCATGTTTTGCTCGGTAATAGCAAGCGGAACCCACTTGTCAAGCTTTTTCACTTTTCCAAGTAGTCCGGATGGCGCAATGGTTGGCACGTTCACCTTCTACGCACTGGGCCCCGGTTCAATTCCTACTGAATGCGGTAGTTTTCGATAAAAAAAAAGGGTTTTACGTGTCGGACTATGAGCCCACTCAGCTGTTAATTGAGTACCCATTTATGAGGTAAATAACTCGGTTGAGCGTGTTGCTGATCACACACCTCTGTACAAGACCGTCACGATCTAGAAAATGACATGATGCTAACTCATCTCGAGGCCATGGTTCAAATTGGACTGTTGCGCCAGTTATTTATTTTAAGTTGTTGCAAGTGGCGGCAAACTGTCGAATGGTGCACGCCCAATTTCTCCGCAAGATCCCTTATAGTTTGGCGGGGGTCAGACTCCACTAATGCACGCAGCTCGTCGTTATCGATCGATGGTCCTGGGTTTCCACGTGGCTCATTTCGAAGGTTCATATCTCCAGATCGAAATTTTTCGAACCAACGCCGAGTGGTTCTTTCGTTAACCGTATCAGGTCCAAATGCCCTGTTAATATTCCTCGTTGCTGCCGTTGCGTTGTGCTCTAGATTAAATTCGTAAAGGAAAAATTTTTGCGATGCGTATATGGTTATTGATTCTCCTGGTCGATATGATTTTGATTTCAAATTCGCAATCAGCGACCCAAATAACCCCCTACTAGTTTCCCCCATAAAAAAAAATATATAAGTATATACAGACGTGTTCGAAATAATAAGAACAACACAAGTGAAAATTGAATTCGTCCTAAAAAAAAAGGGTTAGAATATATTTTTTTAATTTATCCTTTTATTACTTTAACACCATACATATTAAGCTTTTTATAAACGCAAGAATTGATGTCCTGCTATTTCCTTATTTTGTTGTTCTGGTCACTTTGTTGGATTGAGTCGAAAATCAGCTGTTCGAAAAAATAAGAACAAAGAGAAAAAACAAACGGTAGTTAATTTCTACAGACCAGAAATACACACTTAGACCCTTACGTTTAATAAGAAGTAGCTCCCCCCTTATTTTTAATAATTTCGACACATCTGGACTGCATGGAAGCTATAAGAGTGCGACATCTGGAGAGTGGAATATTCTCCTAAGTATTTTTTGCTGCTTGCCATAATTCTTCGGAGTTTTTTGGTTTAGCATCTCTCACTCCTTTCTTAACATCAATCGAAAGGTCTTTTATTGGATTAAGGGCCGGCGATTGTGCAGGCCACTCCATAACAGCAATTTTGTGGGATCGGAACCACTCCTTCGCTTTTCTTGAGGTGTGTTTCGGGTCATTGTCTTGCTGAAAAATCCACCGTAATGGCATTTCCTCTTCAGCATAAAGTAACATGACATCTTCCAATATGTTTCCAAAATAGTAGTTGGCATCCATAGTACCCACGATCTTAGCAAGAGGTCCAACGCCATTTCACGAAAAACATCCCCACAGCATCAGTCTTAGACCTCCGTGCTTAATGGTCTTACTAGTGTACTTCGTCTTGAATTCTTGCTTCGGAGGGCGTCTAACGTACTGTTTTTCAGTTCCCATATCGAACTGCACAACTTTTGTCTCATCTGACCATAATATATAGCGCCAAACGGTGTCAGGTTCGCTTTGGAATTTTCTGGGGAACTGAAGTCTACGTTTCAAATGCACATGTTTTAATAAGGGTGCCTTTCTTGGGCTTTTTGCTTTAAGATTTGCTGCAATCAAACGTTTTCTTATTGTGGATGTGGCAATTGGCAGGCTTAACTCATCGTTGATTTGCGTAGAAGTTATGAAAGGGCGCTGTTTAACAGTCCGTACGATCAATTTGTCCTGCCGTTCATTGTTTCTTTTACGTCTACCTCGGGTTTCGGTCTGCGATGAATAGTTTTTCGCGTTTGTTATCAAACCATTGGAAACACCAAGTAAATTTCTAATAAATGCAAACGTTTTGCCTTCACTAAGCAATTTAATTAATTGTCTTTGTCCCACAGAACAATGTTGGCGTCTTCCCATTTTGAAGTGATTTTCACTATTATTTGTTAATAAAACTACTGCACACCACGCACAATACACTCCAAATAAGCAATTACATTCCAATTTCAGGAATTCTGTCTGTAGAAATTAACTACCGTGTGTTTTTGCTCTTTGTTCTTATTTTTTCGAACAGCTAATTTTCGACTCAATCCAACAAAGTGGCCAGAACAGCAAAACAAGAAAATAGCAGGACATCAATTCTTGCGTTTATAAAAAGCTTAATATGTATGGTGTTAAAGTAATAAAATGATAAATTTAAAAAAAAATATTATAACCCTTTTTTTAGGACGAATTCAGTTTTCGCTTGTGTTGTTCTTATTATTTCGAACACGTCTGTACATTACATATATACCTCTACCAGTTTTTTCCAGCAAAACTCAACATAAATTTTTAAAACAAAAAATCAATCAATAATTACTTCACACATTAAATCAAAGAATGGCTTATCTAATCTACCCATACCCACTCTTGATGTTGTTTTTTCAGAACCTGTGTATGTAACCAGACCTACTTCATTGATAAGGAAGAAGGAGTAGGTCTGCCTATCTATCCAGCACTGATCTTCTGTTCATTCAAAACCTGCGGATATACCCAGACCTGTATACCTATCCAGACCTGTATACCTAGCCAGACCTAAAGACCTACCCAGACCTGGATACATACATACCTACCCAGCACTGATCTTCTGTTCTTTCAAAACCTGCGTCTGGATGTTGGACCTACATAGGTCGAAAAGAGTAGGTCAGCTTTTGAGCAAACATGACTACTCTTAAGGCTGCGCGCAAGTTGGCACACGTTCGCGTGTCGCGTTCACGTGTTTTATGTCAAATGGTTTGAGTCTATGGTTTGCAACCAAAGATGCAAATCTGTCAATTTGATAGATGCTCGGCTGTTGTCGTATCACTAAATTGGATTCATTATTGTGTATTAAAGCCAATAATTTAGTATGAAATGTGTGTTTGTGCACATCCTACTACTTCTCAGTCGTTTGTTTTGCCACTCAATTCTTACCTAATTATCCATTTTAAAGCACAATAATGAACTCAATTTGTTGATACGACAATAGCCGAGCATTTGCCATATTGACAGATTCGCGTCTTTGGTTGGAAACCATAGACTCAAACCGTTTGACATAAAACACGTGAACGCGACACGCGAACGTGAGCCAACATGCGCGCAGCCTAATGGCTGAATTATAGTCTGCGCGAACAACGCGGCTTCTGCTGCCAAATAAAGTTCAACCAATGTATTTCATATGGCGATAAGTATACTGCGCGCGAACAACACGTCGCTCACGTCGCGAAAGTTGAGACGAGTTCAACTTTGTCGCAATCAACGAGCCGCGGAGTGTCAATTTACATATGCATGTGTTTTAAAACTGTGGGTGATCATTTGTTTTGTTGTAAATTACTGTTATGCGCTTGGAAGTGCATGTTTCTATTCTTGATTCAAAAAAATGTTTCAAGTTTGTTAGGAAGCCAGTTTTCACAGTTCAAATGTGTCAAACGAACGCGAACAAGAGATTTGACTATAACAGGCTGAACAGCTGATTTTCGTTGACTGCGACTTGTGGACGTAATTCGCGCACAGTATAATTCCGAGGTAAGCGTATAGCAAGCAGAGCCCACGCAAGAAAAGTGCGAAATCATTACAATTTAAGACCCAGTTTTGATCAAAGACGCGAACCACTTTACGTCACCCGGTAAAGAAAAAAGTTAAGCGTAATAGCCCTCATATACGATGCAATCCGTCGTCAGATCGATCTGACGATATTTTGATCGTCAGATCGATCGCACAGTGTATGTGACTATCGTTGACGATTTTTTTGACAGTTCCTCGATCGTCAGATATTTTGTGGCGATCCATCGTCAAATCGATCTGACGATGGATCGCACCGTCTATGACGGGTCTAACGAGCACACATTTTACAAACAATAAACGTCGTTGTTTGTGTAATGCTTCGTCCACGCCTGAACATAATCGGGCGGGTGCCTTGCGCTAAACTAAACCCAATAAAGTAGCAAAAACGCACCTATAGATACTAGAATACGGCTTTCCCTAGTAAATATCACTTGAAAAACAAAAAAAGAAAAGTCTCACTCGACAACTTCAAGTGTACATTAACAATTTAACCCACATCCAACCGTAAACAATCAATTTCATTCTCTCATTTTTTATTTAAACATGGGAAAAAATTGGTGCTATCGATATAGGCGGCTGAGCCGCCTCCCATTCTCGTCATCAATCCGACGATATTCAATTACGCGCCCTCGCACTATCCACAAACATGGAAATTCACCTGCTATAAATTACATGTTAGAGCAGAGCAAATTACGAAGCAATTGTGTGGTAAATTCCACAACACACGGGAATCGTAGCAATAGACGACGCAAAGTGGGAGAGATCGCAAAGAGCTGTTAAGGTACTGCTGCACTTGTAGCAACATAGCCAACAGGTTAACAGGTTGCCAATCTCAGAAAGGTTTCTGCAACTCCACCAGCAGCCAGCACTGAGTAATTCTAGCCTGCAGCGCAGTCTCGCGATCTCGACACGACCATGATACACTTCTGGGGCGATAAAAACTGGCGCACTGACTCACACGGACACGACTAACAGCGGCATGGACAAGAAGGCGGCGAAGGTCTTCTTCACACGCACGGCTCCAGACTTGTAAACAACAGAATTATCAAACACCTAGCACCAGCATCGACACACCTCTCCACACCTGACTCCAGCGCTTATGCTTTTTTTCTAATCCCCACACACACTTGATGTACTATATTGCGGACTGTGTGCTTTAGAATGCCAACAGTAGCAACAACTAGCCACAACGGGGCTCCATTTTCACTTCACACACCAGCAGCGAGTGGCGGCCCCATTTACGCCACTGCTGGCCGCCCAATTCACTGAAAAAATCGCTCACCTAGAATGGTTTTCAGGTGACGAAGACGTGTGGCCGAATCCTTTTTGCAATCCTGGATCTTGAGCGTTGACTTTTTCACGTCAATGTGTGACTTCTTCGTAAACATTTCGTCGTGGGCAGTTTTTTAATGGATCGACCCCCGACACATTCGCCAACGGAGACACGGAACAATAATAAATGTAAACACTTTCTTTTCACGCGCGATTTCACGTCACGTATCGGTCATCTGGTCATTTTGCAAACGTCTCGAAGGCGGCAATTGAACTTATTCCCGTTGGAGAGTTAGAAATTGCTGATTTACGGCGTTCGGGCGACGCGTTTTAACTTTTCTCGCCCGAGTAAGAAGTACATTGAACTTGACGGAACAAACTTCAAATTCTCAATTCGAATTGGACGTGCGGCGAATGCGGCGAACAAATGAAAAATGACAGGGTGATGATGTTGATGTGGCGCAGTTGACGGTTTAGATTTTGATTATGTAGTAACAAAATTTTTGTTGCAAAATACTAGGGAGATTCACGCTCCCTGTCGTAAACGCGGTAAACGTCGTATTCGTCGTAAACTTCTCTCATCCCCACAATAAAATGACAGAAGTTTACAACTCTACGACAAATACGACGTTTACGACGTGGGCATGAATCTCCCTACTATTTGTACACTATTGAGGCACTGTTTAGTCGCTGCTCTTCCAATGTTATGAAAATAAATTATCTATGTAATATGAAAATACTGCACTGAAAAGCGGAGATTATTTGTATAATTATTACAATTGAAAACAATTTGGAATATCAAGACTCTTGCGTAATTCAATGGTTGAGAGTAAATTCTGTAATGCCACGTTCCTATAATAGTATGTATCCATTAGAGGCCAATAATTACTTACTACTTTGCCTTAACCCCTAGCGGGGCATAGCGCGTCAACTACTCCTGCGCGCCATCGTACTCTGTTCTGGGCAATGGGGCGCAACTCCCCAAAAGACTTACCCAGTGCCTGACACTCCTTTGCCACAGATCGACGCCATGTGATTCGAGGACCCCCTCTTGGTCGGCCTTGGTTGGAAATGGGGTTCCATTTCATGGCATGCATGGCAATGCAGTTATCACTCTTCCGCAATGTGTGACCTATCCACTGCCATTTTCGCCTGTGTATCAATTCGTCGATTGGCATCTGACCCGTACGCCGACTTAGCTCTTCATTTGATATTGTTTCGGGCCAGAAAATTCTTAAAATTCGACGAAGACATGAGTTGACGAAAACTTGCAGCTTTCTGGTAACTCCTACGGAAACTTTCCATGTACTGCTCCCATACAAAAGCACTGATAGTACCAGGGAGCGAAACAGGCCCAGCTTGGTCTTAATGCTGAGATAACTGCCCTGCCAGATTTTGGACAGCATGCCGTATGCGCGTTTAGCCTGGTTGATACGACGAGCGATGTCCTGCTCCGTACCACCATTTTCGGCAACAATGCTACCCAGGTAGACGAAGTTGTCCACCTTCTCCACAGGCTGCCCATTAATATTGATGGCAATAGGTGTCGGATTTCTTTTTCGCAACGGCGGGCTAAGAACCTTGGTCTTGTTGGTATTAATCTTTAGCCCAACCTTGCTTGCCTCCCTCTCGAGATCTAACGCCATTGCGGACAGATCCATGATTTTGTGGGAGAGTAGGCATATGTCGTCAGCGTAGTCAAGATGTTGTAGATAAGATGTCAAAGTCCATTGAATTCCTCTGTCGAGTCCGGATAGGGCTGCATGCAACACATCGCCGATCACAATGAGGAATAGGATCGGTGAGAGGATGCACCCCTGGCGAACTCCACTGCGAATCTCAAAGTCCCCCGACACCTTACCTTTATGCAGAACGCGACATTTCGCGCCGTCATAGGTTGCCTTAATAATAGCCACAAGCTTCTCAGGGATGCCTCTCCTGCGCAAGGCCGCCCATATAGAATCCCGGTTCACACTATCGAAAGCCTTTTCGAAATCGATGAAAAGCAAGTGAAGCGGAGAATCGTATTCAGCGCATTGCTCGATGATGATTCGCAAGGTGTTAATGTGATCGACACAGGAGAATCCGGATCGAAAGCCAGCCTGCTCTTCATCAATTGTGCTTTCTAAGTGGGCCTTTAGTCTTTCCAGGACGATTTTAGATATTATCTTGGCAACGGCAGGAAGCACACATATGCCTCTCCAATTATTACAGTCTGTGAGGCTACCCTTCTTTGGAAGTTTGATGATCAAACCTTCCTTCCACTCAGTGGGAAAGGTCTCTGTATTCCACGCTTTATCAACAAGTGGGTGCAGCAAATCGGCAGTTACGCTTGGCGCTGCTTGATAAAGTTCGGCAGGGATGCCGTCAAGTCCGGCGGCCTTTCCTCGTTTTAGTGCAATAATTGCAGTGACTATTTCCTCTTTAATCGGGGCAGTGGACCGTATACGCACATTTTGATGGTTAGCTAAATTATCTATATGAGGGGGAACTTCACCAAAGGTTACACGGTTCAAGACCGCGGCGAAGTGTTCTTTCCACCGCCTCATCTGATCTTCTTCCAAGATAAGTAGCTTTCCATCACTATCTTTCACCGGATGTTGGCAGGAGTTACGACCACCGGCATTTAAGTTGTTACTTCTAGCGGCTTCTTCTGCTGACGCTAAAAGAGAATTGGCATAAACTCTTTTATCGCGTCGCACACTACGCTGAACTTCTCGAGCTTTCTGACGGTAAAGGAGTTCGATGCTGCTTCGATTGTCGTCTGATGCTGCTGCCAAACGAACTTTCAGCTCCTTTCTTTCAACAATCCGCTGCCATGAAGCGTCGGACATCCAGGGCTTATTCCGGCAATCCGGGTTTGGGCCAAGGATGGTATTTGCGCTATCAATGTACGCATTTTTTATGGCATCCCAGTTTTCGTTTATGTCACTATCTGGGTGACTAGTTATCTCAGCCGCTTTTTGCGCAAGATGGTCATTATATTGTTGTAAGACAGCTGGATTTTTTAGTCGAGCGGTGTTGAATTTGCGGGGCCTGGATCTTTCGTCGCTGGGGCGGCGCACGGCTGCAATACGCAATCGAACATTAGCGATCATAAGATAATGGTCTCTTCCCATCCCAATATCGGCACCCTTCTTGTTTCGCACGTCCAGGAGGCAACTCTTGAATCTTTTACTAATGGCAAAATGGTCGATCTGATTTTGTGTTCTGCGCCGATCAACAGAGGACCAACTGATTTTGTGGTGGTCCTTATGCTCAAACATAGTACCACCGATGAAGAGACTGTGAAAGTTGCAGAACTCTACAAATGTTTCACCGTTGTCATTACGATCACCAAGACCGTGTCTCCCCATCACATGTCTGAGCCCATAGTTATCAGCGCCAACTTTCGCATTCAAATCACCCATAACCATTATAATGTCACCTTTAGGTGTTCTGCTCTGAACGGCGTTTAGTTCTTCGTAGAAGGAGTCTTTTGCCAAGACATTGTCGGGTTCAGTAGGGGCATAACATTGTATTATTGAGATGTTCCTCATTTTGGTCCGGAACCTGGCGGTCAAGACCCTGTCAGAGACCGGTTCCCAGGATAAGAGACAGTTTCGCGCGGCTCTGGTTAAAAGGAGCCCCACACCTGACTCACGACGACTACCGGTAGCTTTACCGGAGTACAACATTACAGTGCTGCCCGTTGGAGAGATGAATTCTCCGCTGTTCCACCATCTTATCTCACTAACTCCTAAGATATTTAATTTGTACCTCAGAAATTCACTCTCTAATTGAAGAAATCGTGCGTTCTGGGGACCTTCTGATCCATTGTCCAGGAGAGTACGCACATTCCAGAATCCAATCTTTGTCATTGTACGATAGCCAAAAGTCGTAACCGTTGAGTCAGTCCTTATCCGAGGCATAGTTGACGTTTCGTTAGCATATAAAGATTTCGGATAGTGCAAGTTGCTGGCATACACATCCTGTCCTTTGATTGTCGGTTTTAACGACAGGCCCTCAAAGGGAAAGGCCGTGGTATTTTTTTCACACCCCACACCACAGGGGTACCTCAACCAAATCATCGCACCGCCATCACTGGCGGCTTGACGTTGGTTGGCAATGGTCTGTGACCACCGCCGTTCCAGGGGGCGCCCACGCGGAGGACTATGGAAGAGGAGTTTTTGCCCCCCATGGGGGGCACAAGTGGACCGGTTTTCTTCACGTTTATGTGAAGTGTGTTTTGTGTCTTGATCTATTCAGTGGACATTTATACCATAGGTTCGTGATCGAGTTCGACAGTGTATGGTGACACTAAGGTTCACATTTGCTACCAAAACACTTTATTTGGCAAGTTCGTCTCCAGCCCGAGTGGGTAGTCGACCTGGAAGAAGGAAGGGTATATTTAACGTGGTCAGTTACTCGCGCAATACGAAAACTGAACTTTGATTTTTTCCAAATATACTTACATATTTGCTAGTTTCTCAGTCATATCAGAGTATAAATGTAAATTTTCAGTAGGATTGAAGCGATTTTGCATCGTTCTTGATCTTAAGCCTCGTTTTCTAAGCTACGTTTTGCGGAATAGACTATTTCAGCCTTGTTTTCCAAGCCGCTGAATCTTGCGGGATAAACTGCCTCAAAAACAGTATGTTCCGCAACACGCAGCGATATCTTGCAGCTTCGAAAATATGAAAACAAGGAATTTGAGACAGTCTGTTCCGCACTTTGAAGAGAGAGTATCAGAGGAAATGAAAAAGAGCGAGAGAAACGAAGTAATTCGGCACAAGTGAGGAAGTAGGAAGGGGGATGGAAATTTGACATCTCTTTTGCTTCTATATGGACCGGGCGGGTGTTCCGCGGCAGAGAGACAGACTGGAATGTTATTGTTCCAATAGGAAAAGTCGGAGAGGGGATGACATCTTACGTGCTTCCTGTGCTTTTATATAGACTGCGCGGGTGTTGCGCAGTGGAGGGCGTGTGTCTCTCTGGTCACGTTTATGCCGTGGAACTAAAAGGCGATTTAACTAAACCGTTTTAGTGCTAGTACTTGTTCGTGGTGTGTTTATACCGACCATACGAAGAGGTACTAAACATGAAAGATGTCAGCTGTTGGTTTGTGACTGCGGTGACATAGGTTAAGAAAATGTCAAGGGGCAGTAGCCTCCTAATAAAAACGCGTTTCTACCGCTACAATCAAAGGATGAAACGAATGCAGAGTTTCAGGAAAGGATGAGGTATTTATATAACAAATAAAATATAATTTTCAACAACAACACCATTAGCGAAGACAGCAACACCACCTAGTTCCAATTTTTCAGTCCAGTTCTGCATAGCAAGTGGAGCTAAAATTGGTACCAAAACTAGCTAGTGCGACATGTTTATGTCGTCATGAGTTAGCTCGAATTAGTTAATCCTCGAAGATAATTCCGCGGCATAAACAAGGCCTCTGTTTACTTTTTACGACTGGAATTGCTTCAAATAGTTTAGTGTTGAGTATATGCCGATTGCTCCTCCATAGTTATTCTCTATGGTTCCGCAGCACGCAGCGGCGTTTCGCAGCTTGGAAAACGAGGCTTTAGTTTTTAATCGTCGGATAACAGAAAAACTCCATTCGTTAGGTGACCTAAGGCGGCTATTACACTATAAAAGTTCTTTTACAAATATCTTTCATAAAAGATATTTTCAAAGAACTATTATCGTGTAATAGCCGCCTAAGAAAAGATTTGCAACATTACAAGCTTGCACATCTTCCCCCTTATAGCCCTCATATACGATGCAATCCGTCGTCAGATCGATCTGACGATATTTTGATCGTCAGATCAATCGCACAGTGTATGTGACTATCGTTGACGATTTTTTTTACATTTCCATATAATTTCGATCATCAGATATTTTGTGGCGATCCATCGTCAGATCGATCTGACGATGGATCGCACCGTCTATGGCGGGTCTTAGGCGGCTAATATCATTGGCCTTGTTTATGCCGTGGAACTATCTTCGAGTATTAACTAATTCATGCTAATTCAAGACGATATAAACATGTCGCATTAGCTAGTTTTAGTACTAATTTTAGCTCCACTTGCCATGCAGAACTGTACTGAAAAATTGGGACTAGATGATGTTGCTGTCTTCGCTAATGGCGTTGTTGGTGAAAATTCCATTTTATTTGTTATATAAATACCTCATCCTTTCCTGAAACTCTGCATTTGTTTCATCCTTTGATTGTAGCGAAATAAACGCGTTTTTATTAGGAGGCTACTGCCTCTTGACATTTTCCTAGACCAAAGTCACCGAAGTCACAAACCAACAGCTGACATCTTTCATGTTTAGTACCTCTCCGTATGGTTGGAATAAACACACCACGAACAAGTACTAGCACTAAAACGATTTAGTTAAATCGCCTTTTAGTTCCACGGTATAAATGAGGCCATTCATAAAAGTTCTTTTAAAATATCGTGCGTCAAAGATATTTGTAAAAGAACTTTAATAGTGTAATAGCCGCCTAAGAAAAGATTTGCAATATGAACGTGGTTTGTTACCAAGTACTTTTCTTGCAAGCTTCCGCACCTTCCCCCTTAAGCGGCTAATGTGATTCATAAAAGTTCTTTTAAAATATCATTCATAAAAGAATGTAATGAACCATATTCTGGTCTAGATGTGCTGCTTCCACCGGCAGATCTATGGAAGCACCTGATGAGTAAGGATCTGTCCATGGTACGAAACCAGAGGCGGAGAGTCCCATTACACCTGGACCCCAATGCGAGCGCGAGGGCAATCGAGTCAATAGCCGCCTTTGAGAAGGATGACCCCGGTAACGAGACAAGCAGATTAATGAATTCGAGAATAAGTCCTTCAGTCTATTCGTATTTTCTTAAAAAATCTACAACTTCCCTCAAGTTTCGAGCCTGCTCATTTTGTCTTTTTACACATTTACATAAACAATCACTGAGCATCCTTTCCGGAGCCGGAACCAGATTGAACGCAGAAAGCAGCAGAAGCGGCAGAAGCAACTACAACAACACGCAGATCTACTTTCGCCATTGTCGCTGCGTTCAATCTAGGTCGCGTATGGGAAATGCGTGCTTTCTAATTTGACATATCGCTGCCTCAACCGCTGCTGCTGCATTCTGCGTTCAATCTGGTTCACCTTAGCGATAAAATGAATGCTAGCACCCAAGGAAGGTTACTTTTTAAATCGACGCAAGTAGTAGCATAAATACAGATGATATTAATAGCTGATAATACATAATTCATCGTGGGTATAGTTTTGAGATCCTTTTTCTTATTAGGATACCCAATATCGAATGGACCATCAGTTTATTTTTTCGCTGCCATCGTATTCTTTCTGTGGGATATTAGATCACCAACAAAAGTATCGAATTCAAAATCGAGGATGGCGAAAATAGAAACGTTTATCCCATACATTCGAATGTTGGGACAATCTGGCGGTTATATGTATTTCGTCCGACAAGGTACGCCATCCAGAAACCCCTACAAAACTGAACAATAAAGTGAATAGGAAACGAATTGGTCGAAGAAGCGAAACTTTCTACAAAGTTAAGATATTCACTATCATAACGATCACTTATCCTATTCAATTCACAAGTGCAGTCATATTTACCTAAACTACTTTTTCTGCAAATCAAGTTAAGCGATGAGCAGACTATTTAAAATTCCAGTAGGTCAAAATATTGTTACTGATGTAAGTATCCATTGATACCAAGTACCTTCATACGCAAAATCGTGAAATCTGATTTGCATGCAAAGTATCAAAATCAATCATCGATCTCTGCAACACTCCCGACAATCATGATAGATGAGACTACGTTGTGCAGTATCCGCATACTTGCGATGGCTGAGTGGCAGCCGTAGCCAAAAATAATAAGTGAGACTATGTTCATAATCTCTAAAACGAGAATCTCAGCGCTCATTTCATCTCAACATCTCATTAATCTGTGTCGAATCTCAGTAAGTTGAGCTGAGCTTGACTGGCCTTAAACTCAGCCAGTCAGCTCAGTTGTTCCTTTGAAGCAATAGATTGCGGGTACATTTAATTCAACAGTACCACTCTAGTAGTAAGGAAGCTCTTTAATCATGTTTCGTACAACGTGCTCGTTAAATGTACTCACCTTAATTGTATTGTATCTTTTCGTGAGCCCGATTCGATCACAGGATTTCGCCTTTCCAGAACGCGAGGAGGAGGAAGCGAGTAAACGAAATGGACAGGTAAATACTCGCAGATTAACATTTATTCAGTGATCTTTATGAAGTCAGTAATTTCCTTCCTTTTAATAGAATCGCAAACCAGTCTACATTCCTGGACGATGCGCAGAAAATGAACTTTTGTATCCCGGCGATCAGACTGACGATTGGATTTGTGATTGTTCGCCAGGTACGTACACGGTTCATAAGTTAAGTTTTAAAATACGAGTAGATGGCACGTTTCTTCACGGTGACCCCATAATCTTGACACACGGCGCAAGATAAGTAGTAAAAAAAAAACTTAAAAAAACGAACCGGTTTCCATAACATCTTCATCGTTTCATTGAGTACAAACGTACATATTTGTAAGTTTAGTGATTCTGTTCAGCGACGCCAAAAAATGATAATAGACGACGGTCAAGTTGAATTGATAACCAATCGGAAGCTCATCCAACTTATTATTGATAATAGTTCCTAAAACATGCACTTGACTCCATATACGAGTACTTGAGAGTAATCTGCGTAAGGTTAAAAGTAATGTAACTGGAATCATGTTCGTGATAGCGCCCGGGAAATTCCAAATGAATTGTTTTTGTTATGCGGCATGGTGAAGATGACGACGGTTGTGGTTACACTAGTTGGCAAAAAGTTATAAAAGAGGAATTTAAAAAACGAAAAGAAATCCCTATTACAATGCAATTTTCAAGTGGCTATGAATAGTTTAAGACAAGATATATTTTTGGAATTTTCATGATTGGACACCATGCGGATATTAACGTAGGATTAATGATGTAAGCAAGTTATTATAGTAGGCATGAACATGTGGCTTGGTTTAAGAAAAATTAACTAGAGTGAATATAATGGCTTGTACTTATTTCTACTGATGAGCCATTTTTGAAAAAATGAATGACTCCATTCATGCATCACAATCTCAATGAGAGGCCAACATAATTTCAGTTTTAAGCATATACTCGTACAAGTAATAGCGTGATTTGACGGGGAAAGAAACAGAAGAATTTTTTCTTCAATTTTGTTTTATGCATTTGTAGGTGCTGAATTCGAATTTAAACTTTTCCATCTCAAAAAACCAGCCGAAACTACTCGAAACAAATTTTTCTCAATTTTTACCTATAACTTCGAAATTATTGAAGAAACACATTGTGACACTTTTTGTGCAAATTGTAAATTTCTAGGTTTTATGTCCGCTATAAAATTTGCATTTATTGTTCCAATCAAAAATCGAATTTTAAGGGCTATTAGTTTGGTCCTTAGGTCCTTTTTTTACTCCGTCAAATCAGGAAAGTGTCATTTCTTTTTGAAATTTAATATAGCTTTAGAATATCAGGATCAAATATGGTTCCAAAGATCAGAACACTTCTATGGAACATAGCGGATGATATCTCTACCACCATCTCAGGTAAATTCCCCAGCACCACTAGCGAGGTAACGCAGAATGCTCTCGCTATCTTAGTTAACTGGGCTGACGACTGCGGTATTGACGTTAATCCGAGCAAACCCCAGCTCGTTCTATTTACGAGGAAACATCGAATTCGTCCCGTGGATCCTCATGTTCTGCGAGGAGTAAGACTGACCTTCACAGACAAAGCGAACATCTTAGGTTTTGTACTGGGTAGGAAGCGTAATTGGAAGCTTTTTGTTCAGGAGCGTGTCAATAAGGCAACCGTAGTGATATACTGTTGCCAGAAGGCTATACGTAAAAATTGGGTCTGCAACCGAAAGTACTCCATTGGTTGTACTCGTATATATCGGTCTTATGCTGCATGGGGTGATTGTTTGGTGAAATGCCCTACGTATAAGGTCGAATCTTACTGTATTGACAAAGGTACAAAGAGCGGCTAATTGGCTATTAGTGGGGTCCGCAGCAATAGTGATTGTGCTCAATCTTCTTCGCTTGGACATTATAAGCAAACAAGTTGTTTCCGCATACGGGAGACAGGTTGCTGGGCATACTCATAACCGGTCAAGCATCAATCCTGAGCAACATGGACATACCATCATCAACGGACTACTGTACACCAAAAATCACGTTCACCAGAAATTATACATGCTCAATCCCCTCCCGTAGCCATTGGGAAACGATGGACCCGACATGTACTGAATCCTTGTCCATCTATGCAGGTGGCTCCAAGATCGATAAGGGAGTGGGACTGAAATCTTCTCTGTATTACTTAATAATAAGTACCACAAGATATCCATTCCTATCGGATAGTATCCTACGGTATTTCGGTTGGAAGTATACGCAATCGGGACCTCCGCGAATACTTGCTTTGAAGCCGGATACCGAGGCAGGAATATCGCAATCTTCACAGATAGCCAGGTGGCCATCAAAACACTAAGCAATTTCAATTTCGTCGAAATTGGTGCGTATGCCCGAGCAAGATTGAACGCAGAAAGCAGCAGGAGAAGCAGCAACAAGAACAGGCAGATCTGCTTTCGCCGCTGTCGCTCCCGCTGCAACCTTACTCTTCGGCCCTGAGCCATTCTGTAGACTCCCCCTTTGTATTGCGTGCCGTCTTGCATAAGGGAATGGGAGCACTTAGTAACAATTACGCACTGGGAAAGTACCCCTGGTCTCAGACAGGCCAAACTGTTTATGGTCACTCGCGCAATCGTACCCTTACTCAATTGCCCTAACTCCTTGTGGGGCATAGCGGCGTCAACTGTTCCATGTGGCCCAGTTGGCGTTTCGTTGGGATATACTGGTTTCGGAGAATGCAGTTGCCAGCATGCACCTCCTGCATATCCATAGCCACGAACGTCGTCGCCAAGCACTGACTTTGAATGGTGAAAAGTATTTTTTTTTTCATTATGGAAACCCAGGATTTTTTTTATTAGTTGTCACGTGTGAATTCCGATAGCAGAAAACACTTTCCTCTTCAATTTTGTTTATTTCAGCTTCTTGAAATAGCAACTCATTTGCTGAAGATCTAACTTGGTTGGTTCGTTTACTTACCTTACCTACCTTAACAGTCGATTTTCAAATAAGAAGCTCTTAATTAGACAATCTTCGTGTTTGTCAAACAAAAATATATTCTCAAATGCTTTATCATTTCAGGTCATCTTTTCCATCCGCCCACGAACAAATGCTATTTAGCCTACAAACAAGGACCATGTCCTACTGGCCGCTATCTAATCTTACCAAAGGACAAAGTTATTCCCGAATGTTCGGAGAATCCATGCCGACAAGATGGCAATGTGCTTGTGAACAATCGATGCTATTCGCTCGGTCAATCGGGACCATGTTCACAACCGGAACTGTCGTATGTAGTTGGAGTAGATACCACCACATTAGAAGTATCATGTATACGTCTATCGATTGATTTGGGTACTCGATTCGATGATTCACAGCCCATACCAAATCTGGACGAAGCACCGTTATGTGCTAAAGGATGTAGGCGACATATCAATGGTACATGTCCAACTCCGAAAAAAGTTGTCACTACCACCACCACTACGTCGATGCCAGAATTATTTGGGATTTTCACAACAGGAAGGCCAGGAAGTAGATTGTTGAATAAATTAAGAGCATAGCATAAGTGAAATGTATATGTTGAGTATAAGTGAAATGTACATAAGTAGAAGTAGACTTGTTGGAAGTTCAATGAAAATATGGAGCAGGGACACGAAAAAGTTTGCTTCAATGTGTTTATTTTTCACGTCAATTTCTACTATTTCGGAAATATCTAGTCCACCTGGAAGTACGCCTAAAAAAATTTTCAGTAACGATGAGGCGGTGCACTAGAAAACAACGATCGTAGAATTTAAAAAGAGTTTTAGCAAAAAATGTGATATTTAAGATTGCCACTTATTCCGTAGTAGTTCGAACAAGAAGGCACGTCAATAGCAGAATCCTGACATAAATAATAGAGTTATGGCAAGTTGATTTGTGGAGCCGACTTCCCTTATGGCCTAACGAACCTGGCACCGGACATATTCGATTTGCTGCTTCTTCACCGGCTCGATGATACACGCCATCGCCTAAATATTGCCAAAATTATCAGATAATACCAAATATCAATCAGAAATTAAGTAATTACTGAAATAATTCTGTTTTAATAAATTTTATCATATACAAAACAAATATTCAAACAACAAATCCAACTCACTCGACCTCTATTACATAGATCGCTTCATTATCGCCACCACAAACCAATTGCGATCCGTGAACATCAAATGAATTAATGGCTCTTCGTACGCCTGTTATTAGCGATGTTACGTTTATTTGATTTTTGGTTCTCTTGCTGTCCAACCATGGGTTATTACTGTCACCCTCGCCCGTAAACGCTTGCGACTGATTTAACGTAAAATTGGTAGCTTGCTGTTGATTCCACTGCCAGAATTCGCCGTTCTCGGAAGTTGTGTATAATTTCGTTGGCTGCGTCTTATGGAAGCCCAGCTCAGTGATGGCTTGTGCATGCGCCTTGAAGCAGGACACCGGGAAGCCGACTTTACGTAGATCCCAAACCATTAATGATCCTTCTTCCGTACCGGATATGACCTGAAATACTCGTATACTATAGATATAGAGATTCGATTAGAATTTCGTTCAAGAACAGTTACAATATGATTTTGAGTCGGATGACAGCACATATTTGTCACGCCAATTGATTTTCTTTCATCGCTTCCGGATATTGGAAATGTTGCAAGCGGCTCTTTGTTCTTGCTGCGAATATCGAAGTGTTTTATGACGCCCATTCGATTGCCAGTTAGAATCTAGTGAATTACAAATTAAATTAAAAATAACAAAACTGTTTGAAAATATTTAGTTACCTCTTTCGCATTGACGAAAATTGCAGTGGTTAATGAACAGTTGTCGGCATAAGGTATGTCGTGCAGCACACATAAATCGGTCAAGGATATGAAATTCAACCTGTGAAAGGACGTTAAAATGCGGTCAGTAATATATAGTCTATTCTATGCGATAAATTGAACTTTTAAATTACCTGCCGTCTTCACCAAATGTTGTGGCGTAGTCATCGTTAACACATAGACCGTTGCAAGTCGCCTGGTTGCCTCGATTAAACTTGTGCAGATTTCCAATACCTCCCAGACGATTAAATTCGAAATTTTCAGTAATTTTGTTGATGCTGAATACTTCAAGGAGGCCTGCAAGTAAATTATTCGAAATAAACGCGCAATCGTTACCAGTGGTGGCATTTTTCAATGTGGCAACTCAATATTTTCCAAATAAGAGTATTTGATACAAGTTCCTGAAAAATGTTCCTAGTGGAACTGCTTGGTATAAATTGTGCTACAAAAATTTGTGGCCTGGACTTTGAATAATTTTGACTAGGGTGAAGTTTGTAGTAATGGAGAAGTTGTTTCAGTGAATCTGATTCGATTCAAACTGATTGTCCTACGATAAGATATAAAACCTGCAGTGAATGGACAAGTAGAGCGAATGGACTAACGTCAAGAACGAAAACATTCAAAGTAGGTATTAGAGGTAGACGGACGCGAATCCGATAGACCAAAGGAGTGCTAGGCGGACTTCGGCACTGTAGAAACTGGAGGACGCGATGCCGAGTAGATAGTAGACGATAGCTCTCCAAAACCAAATTAGGCAGAAGGCGCTTTCCTTAACCTGTATAGGTTAGTGAAACAACACCCAATGCAACAACAATGCTACCCTATATAGGTTAACGCTTAACCTGGTAATTTATCGAGGGCCGATCCTGACCAGGATAACGCACAAGTAAAGCTTTTATTTAGGGCGCATCTACCGGTTGCTAGAAGAAGTTCGTTCGTTCGACGATGTTCCACTGTGTTTTCACCTAATTCATCTCAATTAAATTAAATGGGATTCCACTTTTTTTTCAATTGGAAAATAGATTTTTGTCGAAATATTAGGAAACTACTCGGAATCAATTAGTTTCTTCTATCACAGTTGCATTTAATAGGTTCAATACTTGCTCATGATGTAATAGAATGAAGTTTGTTTTTAATATTTTTCAAAGATTGGAATTATCCACCACTTAAAATCCAAATTTTACCTCAGACAAAATCCATTTCATGTCAAATACATGCTTTTACCCTGTATGGGTCAGATACATCGTTTTTTTGCACAAAAGCTCGGGCTAACTACCCTTGACCTGGATAGCTGCAAAAGAACGCGCGTAGAGATCACAAAGTAAGAAAGTACATATGTATGTATGTTTGGAGTTTAAAAGCTCTACAACCAATATAGTAAAAAATGAAACCGGAATATAGAGGGCTACGCCCGCAATTCGAGGGTTTTGTAGCAAGCGCTTATTTTGGTATGTAATTATCGGCTCCTGGCTCTTCTTGGAACCACTCAGATGGATAAAAACACCATAATTAAAATGTCTTACCCATGATATAGTATCTTACATGCCAATCCCTTTGTTCCGCTTTCTTCAATTTAAAGAATATACCAAAAATGGAATGTACTAAACATTACCTTCCTCACGACACCCCACTTCCTGCCAATACCAGCCGATAAAAATTTGACGTTAATTTCGCCTCTGAGTATTGAGGTACTTCCTTCGACTAAGCAAGGCAATTAATGGGCATAATTTAGATTTGATTAAATGGTCATTCCATGTAAGCTTCTCATCGATGATAAGGCCTAGATATTTGATCTTATTCACTCTTTCAATGGATTGATTACCAAACTTTATATTTAATTCAATATCGGCTTTTATAGCATGAATCGTGTCTTTTATTAGCTGCGTTTTTTTGTACAGAGCAGAGTAGACCAGGATAAGCGGCAAAAAAGCGATCAAGCGCAGGTTAGAGTAGCGAACACGAAAATGGGGCATGTCTTTGCTGGAAGTGTGTCTTGGTTTAGTTAGCCTTCAAACATCTACTCAAATTTCAAGAGGAAACACAGTAGTACAGATACAATCGGACAGATTTCCTGTAGGCAGCAAAATTAAACTTCGACACTTACGCCGCCTGCATTTCAAAACGCAGAATACTTAACCGAGTAGAATTCATGCACTAACCTTCTATCCAGAGCAGCTCAGATCAAATTTTTAGTGTAATTGCGTGGTCTTAACCTACTCTGCTCTTCACAGCTGTTAAAAAAAACACGCCTATTAATCATTTCTTCCGCATCACGTTACCCGAAATAGGAATAAAGTAGAAGTGTATCATCTGTATAGGTTACCAGAGAGACCAGAATTGCTAAGATTATCAACGTATAGAAGATATAATGTAGGGCGAGGGCCCCAAGATAGAATCCTGTGGGACTCCTGAACTCAGCAACATTTTCTCACTGGTCTCATTTTAAAACTCAGGGATAATTGGCCTGTCTTTCAAATAGTTCTTAATCAAGTTGCCAGCGACTCATATAAGACTTCTGATAGAACTGAATGGTTTACCGTGTCAAAAGCTTTGCTCGGGCCTTTAAAGATGGCAGCAACACATTTCGATTTATCAAGTTCAGAGTTTATGAAATGAAGTACATCAATAAGTGTCGACGTGTTGTTGCTTTTTATTATTATTTATTTATTTTATCAAAACGACATGTTTCGTTAATGAATCTAAATTCTTGAAAGGTGAAAAGGTGGTAAAACTTTTCGAATATTTTGCCGAAAACACTGATAATCGCGATGGGCCTATAGTGGGATGGATCGTTGGGGTTGCCATTTCTGTCTATCGGCTTAATTTTAGCGATTTTTGGCAGGATACACCCCTCCGCAAACTCCTGGTAAGCACAGGCCCTCTGGGGGCCGAGTTAAACATTTATCAGAGGTAACCTTTTCAATGGACAAGGTTAAATGGGCTTTTGAGTCATTTGAGCCGTTTAAGGCTCCTGCAGCGGATGGCATACTCCCCCCCCCCCCCCATTCTGCAGAATAGTTTGAAGTACATCATTTCTCCGCTAATTGCACTATTCAGGGTAAGTTACACGCTGGGCTATGTACCACAACTATGGAGGAAATTGAACGTGGTGTTCATACCCAAGGGTGGTAACAAGCCGGAGAAATTGCCTAAATCCGACCGTTTGACTTGACTTCCTTCCGACTTAAGACTATGGAGAGACTGCTTGATGTCCATATCAGGTACTTGTTAGAATTCTCGAGTCTTCTAAATCGAACGCGGTTCGCCTACACAAAAGGCAAATCAACGGTAACCGCCATACATAACCTCTTAGGGACTCGACTCCCGAAAAATCCCTCAACGATAAGGAAATTGCGTTGTGTGCTTTCTTTGACATTGAAGAACCATTCGATAACACCGGCTATGACTATATATCCAGAGCTCTGGAACTTAGGGGCATACCGGCTGCTACCATTTGTAAGGCGGCTATTACACTATAAAAGTTCTTTTACAAATATATTTGATGAACGATATTTCAAAAGAACTTTTATGAATGATATTAGCCGCTAAAGGGGGAAGGTGTGCAAGCATATTAGAAAAGTAGTTGAAACAAGCAACGTCCATGTCGCAAATCTTTTCTTAGGCGGCTATTACACTATAAAAGTTCTTTGAAAATAGCTTTCATAAGATATTTGTAAAAGAACTTTTATAGTGTAATAGCCGCCTAACGGACGGTCTGGTGGGCATCCGGAGTTAAATGTCTTGGTATTACGCTGGACTCGAAACTTAGCTGGAACACCCATATTGATAATGTATTAAGCAAGGCTCTATGCACTAGCTCAATGTGAGCCTATAGAAATCTCTTTGGAAGGACCTGTGGATTCACCCCAAAGATGATCGAATGCCTGTACTGTCTGCTAGTGCGCCCTATGGTAACATACGCTGCGATTGTATGGTGGCCTAAGACCCGACAGTCTTCAACCATACTAAAGTGCAATAAGCAACAACGTCTTGCTTGCCTCGGCATCACTGGGGCTTTGCGTACAAGCCCAACGTGTGCCTTAAAGGCCATCATTGGATTAACTCCGCTACATATATTTATCCAAGAATCTGCAGCTATCAATGCTCTGAGAATACAGCTCACTTCTGACGTACACATCAATCACGCCGATCCTAGGTTTATTATGTCGTTTACCGATGGGCCTAAAACTGAACAGGGAGCTGGTGCTGGGGTCTATGGACCGAACACCAGGATTTCAATCGCAATAGGATCCCATCCCAGCGTCTTTCAACCAGATATCCATGCCATTGAAGTCTGTGCCAGGGAAGTTCTAGATAAGAAACTCCGTGGTCCTCACATCGCTATTTTTTCAGATAGTCAGGCGGCCATTAAGGCGCTCTCTTCACATAAGCTCTCTTCGAAGCTGGTGAAAGAGAGTTATGAACTTCTACAAATTCTAAGTTTAAATAACCGAGTGTGTTGGGTGCCAGGGCATCGTGCCA
Organism: Chloromyia formosa; assembly: GCA_964017055.1. NCBI lineage: Eukaryota > Metazoa > Arthropoda > Insecta > Diptera > Stratiomyidae > Chloromyia > Chloromyia formosa. The sequence goes on along the minus strand of OZ024813.1, from coordinate 26,927,072 downwards.
TCGAATAAAACGAGATCGCAGACGAACTTGCTAGGCAGGGTTCGTCTTCTCTTTTTCTTGGGCCGAAACCATACTGTGGTCTGAGCATCACCTCAGCCAAAGTGGTCATTAGAGAATGGTCTGAGGAGTTACGGCAGCTATACTGGCATGATCTTCCGGGGCTGCGTCAATCAAAGGAGCTTATAACGCACTTCAAGTACAATAATGCTACTCGAATGAGTAGAGCCGATCTAAGGGTTCTTGTGGGATACTTATCGGGCCATCACTGGGTGAGATACCACCTAAATAAAATGGGCCTATCTAGCGAAAATGAATGTCGCCTGGGTATGGAGGAAGATGAAACCACTACGCACATCTTGTGCGAATGCCCGGCAATCGCGCGGGCTAGGTTTAAGTTTCTAGGACAGACCACGGCGAGCCCTGCAGTTATCGGGAAAGCTCCCGCAAAAGACATTATGCCATTCGTAAAAATAGTGGAGAGTCTTTTGCAATAATATGGGCTACGGCACAATAGACCTTTTCATGGTCGTAGTGCCTACCGGATGGGTAAAAAGGCCCCAACTTGTAATAATAATAATAATATTACCACGCTCATTTATATTCAAGCAATTAGAATTGCTTAAGCTAGATTGACACTAGTGTACTCGATGGTTGCCTGCGCATTTCGGGCATACATCATGGGAACCATTACAGTACTTTGATATATGACCATATTTTTGACATTTAATTGTTAATGTTCTTATTGACCATTCTGTTGTAGAGGTCACCTGGTACCTGGACAGTAGGTGTATGCCTGTCCTCGTTTCTATATCGTTTATAGAGCTGATGTACTAATTCAATTTCAGGGCTAATCCCTGTCGCGCTCGGTGGCCGTGATCGTTCGGTCACCGCTCTACGATACTAATATAGAGCTCGGAGATCAAATCTCGGCGCGATCAAAAACTGCCTGTGAGTACTAATAGAACTCTCACAGTGCTCCAAACTTGTCAGTATAAAGACGGCGCGGATAGGTGCATGCTAGCAACTGCACTTCCGAAATGCTATTGAAACGTCAACAAGGCATAGAAATGCTAGAGATGTTGACGCGCCCATGCCCCTGGAGGGGTCAAGGCAATTAGAGATAATGGGTGGTATGCATAATAATGAGGATATACTCAAGAGTGAAGTCTATTGAGGACATTCCTGAGTCTGCTATGTTCGGTGAATCGAGTGAAAAAGTTGTATGCATAAAACTACTCTCCGCTCCATAGTGAAAATTGAGCGGAATTCTGTCAACTCAGCTTTACTCCACTCGACTCACCTTATGCAGTACCGTTTCACGTTCGGTGGAGTCGGGGCGAAAAGTACCCTGGTGGAACGAGGAATTGGCCCGCAAGCGATCTAAAGTTAGGAGGATGTTCAACAAAGCCAAGCGCTTCAATAGGTGGGATGAGTACAGAACTGCTCTCACCGAGTACAACAAACTCATTAGGCATTCCAAACGAGAATGCTGGAAAAGACATTGTGAAAGCATTCAGTCGCTACCGGAAGCGGCGCGCCTTCACAAAGCCCTTTCCAAAGACTCAGCTAACGGCGTCGGCCTTCTATTGAGACCAGACAGTTCGTATACTGAAGGTCCAGAAGAAACATTAAAGTTGCTTCTTCAGACCCATTTCCCTGGGTCCGTACTGTCTGATGGTGACCCCTGCCCAACTGCGAGGCCCCAACGGGTTCCCGTAAGCCGGGCTCGCAGTTTATCGGGGGTCATCTTTGACATGGACAAAGTAAAATGGGCGATAGAATCCTTTGAGCCATTTAAAGCTCCCGGTGTAGACGGCATCTTCCCCGCTCTGTTACAAAACAGCTTGGAGATCATAATAACTCCGCTAATCGAACTTTTTAGGGCAAGTTACACCCTAGGGTACATACCACAACCTTGGAGGAAAGTTAATGTGGTCTTCATACCCAAAGCGGGCAATAAGCCGGAACATATGCCCAAATCCTATAGACCGATTAGCCTTACTTCCTTCTTCCTTAAAACCATGGAAAAGTTGCTTGATTTGCATATCAGGCACAAGATGGAACTGTCAATCCCCCTACATCGTATGCAATTCGCGTACACGAAGGGTAAGTCAACAGTAACCGCCTTGCATAGCCTTGTCAGTACAATCGAAAAGTCCCTCAGTGAAAAGGAAATCGCGTTGTGCGCGTTTCTTGACATTGAGGGGGCTTTCGATAATACTGGCTACGAGTGCATTTCCAGAGCACTGGAACTCAGAGACATCCCGCCCGCTACCATTGCATGGATAGACGCCATGCTCCGTGGACGGGATATTTACTCAACTCTAGGCAGTACATCCATTTGCGTGAATGCCGTAAAGGGTTGTCCACAAGGTGGCGTTCTGTCACCCCTTTTGTGGTCCCTTGTCGTAGACGAACTGATTTCCATGCTTAATGAGCGCGGTTATCTCACTATCGGATACGCGGATGATTTAACTATCATAGTCAGGGGCAAATTCGAATCTACCATCACTGAGGTGATGACGTCGGCCCTTGACATAGTTCTACGCTGGTGTGTGGCTGTGGGCTTACATGTAAACCCACAGAAAACTGTCGTTGTGCCGTTCACACGAAAACGAAATATAACCTTGGATCCAATTTCGTTAGGCGGCACGACCTTAGATTATTCCACTGAAGTTAAATGCCTCGGGGTAACTCTAGACTCGAAACTCACCTGGAATACTCACATAGATAATGTACTTGGAAAAGCCACACGCACAATGTGGGCTTGCAGAAGTTTCTTTGGACGGACATGGGGGCTCACCCCAAAGATAATTGAGTGGTTATACACCATGCTGGTGCGGCCTATGGTGACCTACGCAGCGCTTGTGTGGTGGCCGAAAACTCAGCAATCTTCTGTCTTACTGAAGTGCAATAAGCTTCAACGCCTTGCCTGCCTTGGCATCACTGGAGCTATGCGCACTTGTCCTACGCCAGCCCTGGAGGCGATTATTGGACTTACTCCGTTGCATATATTCATTCAAGAATCAGCAGCTCTAAATGCTCTTAGACTTCGTCTAACTTCCGACGTGCGTAGTGAAGAAAGCGGTCACATGAGCATTCTGAATCAAATTCCTGACGTGCAGATCTGCTTGAGATCAGATTACATGATCACGGAGGTTTGCTTCGGCAGAAAATATTCAGCCCTCATCCCTAACCGCTCTGAATGGGTAAATGGCACACCCTGTCCAGACCCTAGATGTATCAAGTGGTTCACCGATGGGTCTAAAACAGAACAGGGTGTTGGTGCAGGTGTCTTTGGACCCAACACCAGGATTTCGATCGCAATGGGAATCTCGCCCAGCGTTTTTCAAGCTGAGATCCACGCCATTGAGGTCTGCGCCAGGGTAATCTTGGAAACTGGACTTCGCGGCGCTCACATTGCTATCTACTCAGACAGCCAAGCAGCTATAAAAGCGCTCTCCTCATATAAGGTCTCTTCAAAACTGGTGAAGGAGTGTTACAATCTCCTTCAACTGTTGGCAACCAATAACCAAGTCTTCTTGTGTTGGGTGCCTGGCCACCAGGGCATTGAGGGGAACGAGGCTGCGGATGAACTTGCTAGACAAGGATCATCCAGTCGTTTTCATGGACCTGAGCCTTACTGTGGCTTTGGACTGGCCTCGGCCAAACTGCGGATCACTGATTGGTTTGCACGATTGCGTCAACAGTACTGGAATAACCTTCCAGGGCTTCGTCAATCAAAGGAGCTGATAATGCCCTTCAGTCACAAGGGTACTACTCGAATGAGTAGAACCCACCTAAGACTCCTAGTGGGGTACTTATCTGGCCATCACTTGGTCAGATATCACCTGAACAAGATGGGTCTGTCAAGCGAGACTGAATGCCGTCTTTGTCTGGAGGACGTGGAAACGACCAAGCACATTTTGTGCGAATGTCCCGCCATCGCGCGTTTTAGGATGTCACTCCTCGGGCAAGCTACTATCAGCACTGCAGAATTCAGGTTGATTCCTGCTAAAGACTTACTGCCCTTTATTAGAAGGGTGGACGGTCTTTTGGATTAATGAGCTACGGCACAATAGATCTTTATGGTCGCAGTGCCTTCCTGCTGGGAAAGTAGCTCGAATCTTTATATCTATCTATCTATCTATCTATCACCTTATGCATACCACCCAATGTGTTTCTGTATATAATATATAATATTTGAACATGAAAGATAAAAAAAAATTAAAAAATACCTTCTGCCGTTATGACTGCCAGACGATTCTTATTAAATACTTCCAGCCCGCTAACATCGCTCCGGGTTTTATGTTTATCGACACATTTTACAGTAAATTCTTTTGAAAAATTTGTGTCGGCAATGGACCAAATTCGAACGTTGTTCTGAACATCACCCCAACTGCCGGTTATAAACGTGCTGGAGTCTTGGAAACGAACTTTCGCAATCTTTTCCGATGTGAAGCTACTATTCACTGTCATGTTTATAGAATTCAGTGGTCGTTTAATACAAGTAAATTGAAATATCTAGAAAAACCAACTTATGATCCTCCAATTTAGCGCGGAAAGCCGGCGGCTACTATATACTATATATTAGTGACACATGTCAGTTATGTTTACATCGAGGCCTTACCATATGCATGGAAACATCTGATCAGAAATAAAAAAAGTTTTTAATGCTAAACACAACACATACTGGTTATTGAAATACCCAGGTTTATTTAATTATCATTAATAACATAATTACAACGTTAAATTACTTAGCTTCTAGGGTTCTTTAATTTAATCTTCAAAAAATTTGCATATTGGCAAACATCTGTTCTGCAATGTATACGCCGATCCCCATACGTTCTTATATCAACGATTCGAAGGTCGTACTATATACCAGCTGTCATCGGTTTGTTTTATATACCTGTATTTAAACCACCAAACCACCACATACTGCGGTCATTCGCGAGATGCCTGTCTGTCTGTTTACCAGGGATTTGGCAGTTGGGGAGTAAATACGCATACGTGTTTGTTGTCTTTTTTGTCTTTTCAATCCGATTCGATTCCTGCTTTGTCCGGGTAAAAATGTCTCGCAACGTTCGTCGCAATATTCGTAAGTTAAGTCCCATATTCCATGAGCGACAAAAAGCAGAAGATGACGCGATACTTTCCAAGGCTTTAATTAAAACTGCGTTGCAATCCGGCAAATTGAATTTATCCGGACGGTCGTTATCTACAAGTGAGTTTTTTGTGTAATTTTGTTTCAGTTTTAATTTGCATCAATTACTCAGTGCCCACGTTCAGAAAGCGTTTCTGATCATTTCGTCATACTTTAGTGGGCGCTAAGATAATATTCCCCAGAGACGAACAATTAATCCAGGCGACCCAGGCGATTGTCGCTAATGCAGGGCTGCCAGATCCGTTGCCCTGTAAATCTGTGTATTGGCAATAAGAGCAGAGAGGAAACGTCCAGAATTCTGTATGAACTGGGAACTCCAAAATTCCACATAATTCCGCATGGACTAGAGACTCTCTTTGCTCAAGTACCTACGGTACGACAGATACGAACGACTACCCCCCAACATACATACATACAAGAATCGATGGGCTAGATCAAAGACTAATTAGCAGGGGATCGATGAGACTCGGAGGCATTTGCAGGGTCAAAATCGATAACTGGGGGGTATTTTTAGTTTCCGGAGCCCGTGGTGAAAAAATCACTTTTCACCCGGATTTTTTGTCACTTATCACTCACGTCACTCTAAGACTCAAATTTGCAAAAAAAAAACAAAAATTATTTTTAATTTTTTTTTTTAATTTTTAATTTTAATTTTTTTTTTTTTAATTTTTAATTTTAATTTTTTTTTTTTAATTTTTAATTTTAATTTTTTTTTTTTAATTTTTAATTTTAATTTTTTTTCTTATTTTTTTGTTCTAATGATTTATATTGAATGTTTGGTGTGTTTAAAACTGATCAAAACGCTGTTGGACGCTGTTGCTGTTGCGAGCGAAGCGAGCGTTCATGTTTGTGCGATACTGGGGGTTGCGTTCCCTTAAGCGTGGAGCGAGCGGAGCCAACGCAAGGGGATTTGTGAATATTACAATTTTCCATGCCTCCAATATACCAAACATTCAGTATAATTGGCTTTTAGAGTGACGCGAGTGAAAAGCGACAAAAATCCGAGTGAAAAGTGATTTCCCCCGCCGGAGCGCCGGAAACTAAAAGGTTGCCTTTGCCTGTATCAGATGGAGTCTGTTTGAATACCTTCAACACCTGCATTACGCTGACGACATTTGTCTTCTTTCAAATAAATCGGATCATCTAGTTCAAATGTCGGATGCTCTACGCCGCGAAAGTCGCAATGCGGAGCTTAAAATCAATGCTGCCAAAACTAAGTACTTGAGCTTGGACCTAGAAAGACAGAGCGAAATTTGTGTTGTGGGGCAGATGGTGGAAAAAGTGGACAATTTTTGCTACCCAGAAAGCGTAGTTACAGCAGATGGTGGAGCGGATGCTGATGTATTGTCTCGTATCAATAAGGCTCGGGCAGCTTTTTTTTCTGTTTGACTCTTTTCTGGCAAAACAACATTTCCAGACGCACTCAACTTAGGATCTTCGAAACCAATGTAAAATCTGTGCTTCTATATGGCTGTTCAACTCGGAAGGTGACGAAGGCGATAACAACGAGACTGAAAACTTTCGTGAACCAGTGTCTATGGCGCAGCTACATATACGCTAGCCGGAGATAATTTCTAATAATAACTTTCCTTTGAATTGCTGGTTAGGACAGGATAGACATCTCCATAAAAAGTCGATAGTGGCAATGGGTAGGTCACACACTTCGAAAAGGGCCGGGAAATAGCCCCTCGATTGGAATCTACAGGGAACCGATTCAAGGCGCCGCGTTGGACGATCTATTGTAGAAACACCTAGAGAAGATCGGGTCGAGGGTAACTCAATAGGCAAATCGTGGAGCCAGTTGAAAGCGATGGCGACGAATAGGACGAGGTGGGAAGTCGGCGTGGTTAATGTCCTATGCCCCACAAGGGGTTAAAAAGAACCAGACAGAAAGAGAGAGAGAGAGACTATTAATTGAAAAAAAAATAGTTTAGTCAGAAAAATAGAAGACACTGCGGTTTATGAGACCGCGCACTAAACTAAAGCTATCGCTGTATGCGCGGTCTCATAAACCGCAGTGTGTTCTATTTATCGTACTTAACTATTTAGTTTTTTTTTCAACTAAAAAGTCTACCGTCTACTCTAAAGTACATAATAAGAATGTTTTTATGTAAGCTTGAAAAATGGCAGCATCGTCTTCTGAAGCTTTATTGTATTTACTATACATTCCCTCTCATCAGTATTGCATGTGGCGTTCGTGGCAAAGTAACATTGCATACAGGTTGAATTGAGTAAAACTCCTTTTTAACACTTTTGGAAATTTTTCGATGGCGGATTAAAAAGAACAGTGCGCGAACATGTTTTCTATTGAAAACAAAGCCGGAAAGTAGAGGGTTTCGCTCACAATGCGAGGGTTTTGTAGTGTCCGATGCCAATAGGAGATGAACTGTCCGATTCTATTCTATTTTAAGACGAAATTGCAAGCTTCATTAAAAAAAGAGAGTGTATGAATCATTATTGTTAGTATTACCGACTCCTCCCCCCAAACCGTACTGTACAGGTTGTGGCCTCACTCTGTACAATGTTGAGCACATCTTTAATCGTCCTGCAGCTCCCATGCGCCTAACTCCTACTGCGCTATGGGATAATCCCATTGAGGCAGCTGCGTTTCATGGGCATAATAAGTTTGGGGCGACCGGTAGCGCAGTGTGTTGAGGCATCAGTCTCATGTTTGACTACCGGCGTTTCGGGTTCGAGTCCCGTCCACGACGACGTTCGTGGCCATGGATGTGCAGGAGGTGCATGCTGGCAACTGCATTCTCTGAAACCAATTTATGCCAACGAAACGTCAACTGGGCCACATGGAACAGTCGACGCGCTATGCCCCACAAGGGGTTGGAGCAATTGAGTGAGTATTGATCTAAACTATCTCCTACATGTAATGAAATCAATCAAGGTAGTAAGAAAAACAATCAAACAGAATTGTAGCGTTGAGATGACTAGCAAGATAATTCACCTGAATTAAAAATCGACCAGCTATTGACAAAAAAATGGCAACAGGTAATTAGAGTAAACATCACTCGTTTTGCATTTTCTTGTTTCTTGGGTTTTCATGATGTAATTAAAGTATCGTAATAGTACCCATTGTAAAAAATGTAAAGCAATGATAATAACATGTATTATATAATAAGAATCCTAGGTAATTTATGTTCACTCCCCCGAAGAAGGCAGCAAGTAGCTGCCGAAATACGTATACGGAAAAATAAAGACTAATCGTTGACTTAAAGGAAACTTATGTATTTTAATTATGGATGTCAATATATTGCTGGGAGACTTTAGTGCGAAAGTAGGAAATGAGATTTGTCATCGTGGGACCACTGAAGGGCGCAACATCCATAATGAGAGCATTCACAACGGCCAACGCATAGTAAATTTCGCCATAGAAGTAGAAGCGTACATGAACAATCCTGGAAATACATGCACCGTCAACCACATCGACCATTTCCTTCCTCATAGGAAGGATAGATGTCCGATATCGGATTGTGACTCCGATCATCATTTGGTAAAAACCACCTACTATCGGTAAAAATCTCCTCAGTCTACCATTCGAGAACCAAATCTCCCTTCTTTTCAACTATTCCCAAAAGACTTAGTTGACGTTTCGTTATTTGCCTTTTTAAAGCTTCGGACAATGGATGTTACTTATTCCAATGCTACCTTTCATTCTCTTTCCAGTCCCAACCAAACTATGGCAAATCTACGACACCGAAGAAAGCGAGCTGACTGTCGATTTTAAATCGGACAGCAGCCAACGAGATGATATGTGGTGGAAACAGGAACCGCTTGTCAATTTAGATTTAAGTTCAAACACTTTAACCATAATTCCGCCCAACATTGGCAATCTCTGCGATTTAACCGTTTTGAATGTAAGTACAAACCTCCTGCAGTCTCTATCATGTCATGCATTTTGAACCACTCTTCCTCAAAAATAATACTTCTTTTCAGCTTCACGATAACGCTCTAACCACTCTACCCAAAGAAATTGGTCAACTGACAAAACTAACCCGACTCAATATTAGTCGCAATAAAATCGTTAACCTTCCCACAGAACTGTATCTATTGAACGAACTACGATACTTGAATATGTCGCATAATTCGTTGGTTGAGGTGCATCCTGACATAAGTAATCTCGTTATGCTTGAATTACTGGTGAGCAGTAGAAGTGTAACATAGAATAAGTATTAATTTCTTTATACCCGAAAAGGACTTATCCCATAATGGAATTACTTCACTACCGGATGGGATCGGATATTTGGTACGACTAACCGAATTTACGATCAATAATAACAAGTTGAAAAGTTTGCCGGAAGATATAGTCAACATGAGAAGTATGTTGCGATGATGTTAGATTGTTTTAAATTTAAGAAGATTCGGTTTAGGTTTGCGCAAACTCGACGTCATGACCAATGACATTGAATACTTCCCGGCTGGAATGTCGGAATTGAGAAAGCTGGAATGCTTGTATGCACAACATAATGAACTTCAAGAGATGCCAGATTTTGAGACTAGTGAACATTTGACGGAAATACATGTTTCTAATAATTACATCAAAGTATTACTCCAAATACTGTTAGCGTAGAAAACATATTAAATTGATTCGCATATTCGCAGGAATTGCCGCTTAAATTTTGTGAAGGTCTCTACAATTTAAAAGTAATCGACTTGCGCGATAATAAAATTGAAGTGCTTCCCAATGAAGTTAGTTTGCTTCAAAGTCTTGTCCGTTTGGATGTGTCGAATAATTCATTGAAAAATTTGCCAGTTTCACTCGCGACACTTCCACATTTGGTAAGTCTGCAAATTGATGGCAATCAAATCCGATCGATTCGTCGTGATGTTATTCAATGCGGTACGCAAAGAATCCTTAAAATCTTGAAGGATCGATCGCCGGATGAAGATGTACCGAAACATCAGTATTTCGAAAAGGCAGCTACGTTTCCCGATAAGTGAGTATAAAGTGACCATTTAAAATTATATTTTAATACTGTGTTGTCCCAAGTCCCAATATGCTGCGGAGGACATTTTACTCGGAGGTTAGGGGAATTCACCTTGCATTTTGTGATTCTGCCATGCCACTTGGCAGGAACATTGTATGACCATGCAGGTAGCGTTGCCTATATTTCATGGGCAATTTCAGTGATTTCGCGATTCCTCCGCTATTTTTCGGCCGATTTCGATGGTTCTTGATTTGTAGCCGTGGATTTGCGTTTAAAACAGTTTGTCACGCATATTTGCTTACGTTTTGGACTTGCCACTGCCTATTTGCCTACCTATCAGGCGCAGATAATCTTGTATCTCCACCCTGATCCTACGCATCAATATTCTCGCCTTGCAACGACCCTATTAATCTTGTTTAGGTGCCACATTGAGTCGGAGGGTCTAATTGGACCGTAGGCAATCAAACAGGGTTGTCTGTTCCCTACCGGAAGTAGGCAATGCATGCTACGTTCACAATTCTCTCCATGGAAACATCAACTCACAAGCTTTGCGGCTATTAAACTGCGTCGAATTCGTCATATACATAAGTAAATAAGTAAGTCAAGTATGGTCAAGCACATCAAGGAAGTGGCAAGTGGAGGAAGGCGTGGCCTACACACGGTGCGATCGGCAGTAGCGACACACATACTCGAACAAGGGCATAATGTGGAAAAACAACACCTGCAGCTACTACGGGAGTTTAATCGCAGTCAAACTCTTGATGCCTGGGAGACCTTACAAATATTACGACAAGGTAAGAACAAGCTGATGAACACCGACGAGGGTAACTGTGCATCAAGGCTTATTAAGTATGTTGCCAATAGAGGGAAAACACAATCTTCCTGTACCTAAAATTGAAATTATATCGTAATAATTTCTACCTGTGACATAATGTTGGACATTCCAGTACCATCGTTAAAGTCGCATATTAAATGTGGCATTGTTATTTTCAGATAATTTTTATTATTTAAATAAGTGTATTCCTTGACAATGATTTAGTAGCTATTTTAAGTACTGATGAACGGAGTATGGTGCTTCCCGAAATACGTATCTACAGATACTAAATAAAATTTTGTAGTAAAAGAAGCTACCTTTTCAATTATTTAGACAACTACAAGTATCGTATCATAATAAATAAATATTCACGATGGAAACACACTGTTCTGCAGGGGGTGACACCTTGGCAACATTTCTTAAACTAAAGGTTATGGCAGTGACGTGCAGTGGAAATTTTTCATAGTCAAGCAGTTGGGCGCCCTAAAGCCAATTTAGCATAAACAAAAATGGACTGTATAATAGAATATGGACAGTCACAAAAACATTTATACCAAGCGGCTTTAAGCCTTAAAGAAGAAATCAGGAAAGATATAAATAAAATATTGGCACATATATTCGGAATACAAAAAAAAAATAAATAAATAAAATATTACTAATAAAAAAAATGATAAATAAATATTATGTTAATTAAGACTAAGAAAAATTCAGGGGTATTTGAAATAAATAAATATTCTTTCGCCATTGCCATTTATTTGTATTCCAAATCTATGCGCCGTTCTTTAAGTAAAAACTCTTTAATCACATTATCAAAAAAAATCGTTTTCTCTTCGCATTTGTATAAGAAGATCCTTTTCAACCGCAATTAAAGCAAGATCCGAAAGTCGTTCTTGGGATTGGCGATTTCTCAAAAATGTGTGAACGCGCTTTAGTGTTGAAAATGACCTTTCCGCAGTTGCCACTGTGACTGGAATTGACGTTAATAATTTTGCTAAAATATGAACTTGCTTAAAACCGTTTGCGACATAAGGCCGTTTTTGAAAATAATCGAAAATTTTACTAGGATTCGCGTTTTTAAACTCATCTGAAGAATAAATAACTTTTAGCTCATTTTTCAACTTTATTCTGTCGAAAAATTGACCGTGATATTCAAGAAGTGAGTCAAAATTTTTATCGGGAAAATTTGACTTGAATTTAGAAAAATAATTCGGTTCAAGCAACTCTAAAAATGAAAGATCTTTAAACGAATGGAATCGATCTCGAATTTGCCCGAGAATAACATCTATAATCTCCCGAAATATCCGCCGTAAATTTTGTAAAGGATCTATCGCATTTCTACATTTCTTACGTGGTGGCTGATATTCTGCTGTAACTGTCGAATAGAAATTATCAAACTTTTTAGAAAAGTCATTTTCAAGCCAATTTTCAAATTCAATAATTTTTTGGCTTGCATATGAAATGTTTACCACTTTGCTCTGAATAATATTAAATAATATATCAGTTTTCGAAAAAATTTCAGAAAAAATTAACAGATATAATTGAAAATCTGACTCTGCGAATTTTTGTAAGTAAAATATAAATCGGAAAAAGTCAAGGAATCGCCATCCCAGTGTTGAGAACCATTCGAAATTGTCTCAAAAACTGTACAAATTCCATGCTTATGTTCAAATATAACGTTAATAATACGCGAATGATAATGCCAACGCGTTTTGGAAACCGATGGTAAACGACGATTTACTATTTTATATTTGCAAAAAGGTCCGACCTTTTAGTGGATGTATTAAAAAATGATGCGATTTTATTGATGTGCGCGAAAAATAATTTAATTTCCGGAATAAACTCAACTGCTTTAGACAATACTAGATTTAGTGAATGAGCGTAACATGGAACGAAAATTGCCGATTTATGTTTTTCCCGAATTAAAGTCTGAACTCCACGAATTTGAGAACTCATTACTGCTGCGCCATCGTAACATTGTGCAATTAATTTCTTATCGATATTAAAATTTTGCAATTGTTTTAAAATGTGAGAGCTTATTGCTGTAGCTGTACGATTAGCGCTTACATCCAAAAATCCGATAAATCTTTCTTCAATCTCATTTGATATTGTATATCTAAAAATCATCGTTAATTGTTCCCGACCGCTAACATCTGGCGTTTCGTCGACCATTACAGCTACAAATGGAGCCTCCTTTATTTCCAAATTGATTTTATTTCGAACCACATTAGCTATAGCGGAAACAAGATCGTTTTGGATTCTATTAGACAAACCCGAAAACGCTGCATTTGCTTTTATAGAATCTATGTGGGACTCAATTATCGGATCGTACAAACCCAAGAAATTTACGGTTTCGATAAAATTACCACGATTATTTGAAGAAGAGTCTTCATTATTTCCGCGAAAAGGAAGCTCCTGTTTTGCCAAAAAAATTACAGTATCGATTAAACGTTTCAAAATATTACGATTACGCTCAACTTTTTCATTATGCAAACTAACAGATATTGCCACCTGGTTACTAAGCATAAACTCTATACGCTGAGAACCAAAATTATCTAATTTAATTAACGACTGAAGATGTTTTTCGGAACTTGAATGCTTTGCTGCTGAGCCCGTAAAATTATTCAAATCACTAAATCCAGCTTTATTCCAAACAGATTTTTCATTCGTGAACAAAAGACACGGCCAGCAAAATAACTTATTTAATTTACAGCTTCCCGTTAACCAAATGTACTTTTCATACGTTTCGATATGGAATTTTCGCGTAATATTTTTTAATTTAAACTCTAAACTAAGATCTTGCTTCGGTCTATCCGATTCTATAATTTCTCTTATCTTGGCAAAGGAAAGAGTTGAAAATCCCGCTTTTAGTACGAAATCCGTCGCGCAGCAATACTCCGACATAATGCGAAAAGAAAACTTACCACTTTTATCACAAATCAAATCAATTAAATCACTACAAACGGTCAAAAAAACTTCAAATCACAATTTAATCAAAATCACCCGATTGCACTGATTTCCTCTTTTAAATTGCAACGGAAAATCCATTACATAACAAAAACAAAAGCTCTACTGGAAAAATCAAATTCCCATAAACATTCCCTGCATTGGCAACATTTCATTAACAAGCATCATTGGGCTTTATCCCACACACAAAAGCAGTCGCGCCAGTGCTTGACTTGTCTCATATAAATTTGCGAACAAAACAAAAAAAAATCGTTGCCCAATGTACTACCGAAATCCAAGATTCCCATTTTCTGGAATCAACATGTCTCTAGTATTTGGATGCACACATGGTACATGCATCTAAAGATCTAGGCACATTTTCCTATTCTAAGTTTGGTGTCTATGGTGTGCAAAATGTGGGAGGTTTGAATATTATCTAAAATAAAGTAATTGAACGAATGTTTTTTAACCAAAAGAAGGCGCGGATCAGAATTTGAATGTGTAAAGGAATATTTGAATGATAATATGTATTCTTCAGCTTAAAGAAAAACATTGACTGAAATGATGATATGTGTATTGGTGTAAGCAAAGTTTATTATTGAATTGCTTATTTCGGTAAGTCAAGCAGTTTGGAATTGCTTACTACGAGTGCACGTCACTGGGTTATGGGTATGTACAATGTTCGTGTCAAGTGGTATCGCGGGATCACTTAATGCATGGTGCTATATTATGTCTTTATCCTCCGGACTAATTTAGTTACTCATTTTATTGATTTGATTTGATTTTGTTCTTGGAATCACAATCGTGGTTTATATTATGTATAAATTCATGATCATATTTTTCGATTATAATTTTTACTCAGATTTGAGATGCGACGCTGTCATAGTCTTACAGTTACATCACACAATATAAACGAAATACCAGAGCACGTGTTCGTGGAAGCCAAGGAAGAAAGAGTTCAGAAAGTGGATTTTTCAAAGAACAAATTCACGACGTTGCCTAGTGGGTAAGTTATTTAATTTCACTCAGTGTTTTTCTTTCTTGACAATTCGTCATCGTTACAGTTTACTCCATTTGGCAAACGACGTACAAGAACTCTACTTTTCGCGAAATATTATCACCGAAATCCCATCCTTTATTGGAGATCTTCGCAAGATTACGTATATCGATCTTGGTAATAATCAATTAACCGATTTACCGGAAGAAATCAAATGTTTAGAGCATTTGCGTGAATTGAATTTATCCTACAACAAGTAAACAGAGTTCGTTGTCTATTCATTAAATCATAACCGTTTTACAATTTTTCAGGCTAACGAAAATTCCAGATTGCATTTTTAGCCTGAAGTCTTTGGAAATTTTACTATTGCGTGATAATAAAATCGAGAAAATCGATGCTAGCAGTTCGGGATTGGGAGCTTTGAAGAAACTCACAACCCTAGATTTGGCTAATAATAATATTGACTCGATACCGCCTGTTATAGGCAAGATGACGAACATAAGGTGAAACGATGGTCACTTTTATTAATACTAATTGAAGTCATGGTATTTTCTTCGAATTGCAGATCACTGGACATCGTTGGTAATCGCTTCCGGCAGCCTAGGCATCAAATTTTAGAGAAAGGAACTGATGCAATTATGATGTATCTTCGAGATCGTATACCTGATTAGAGAGCTTGGTTGTTGTTCTTAATATTTGCATATTTGTATGTGTTTCACGATTTCGGGAAGAAGTCATCAATGCACTGAAACGTAATTCACGAAATCGTAACAAAACCGTTTTTAACCATAGAAGACAAGAGTCAATAAGCTGAGAGTTGAAAAATCATACAAAGTAATCATTAAAGTTACCGCTAATAATACGTTTCCATTACAGTCCAAATTACTTAATCAGGAACATCTCATTTGTATGTATACGATGTTTCAGACTAAGTAATTTGGCTCAGATCGATAGAAATTTACGCAGCTTTTTTTTGTTTTTTTTTTTACCTTTATATATTTTGGGATACTGAACACGAATCCGAGGTTGCCAACAAAAATTCGGCTGGGAAATTGAAATATTGACCAAAATATGGCCCTTTTTTGGACCCATATTTCGAAAAGCATATACATATATATGTAGTCAATAACATATTTTTTGAAGTACATTAAATTTGCTAAAATTTGATAAATTCAGGTCAGCACGTCCAGAACTTACCGAGAAGCATCAAAATTTGTTAAAAAATCAAAAATGTTCGTCATGCTCATATATCTTTCCAAATATCATGAAAAGTACTCAATCTATAAAGAAACTTGTTACAAAAAGGACAATGGGTAAACCTGGTCCACCACTGATAAGACCTCTATATGTATCTGAATTGTGCACTAAATATGGAGTAACTTTTACTATGGCAACAAAAAAAAAAAAATAAGCTAACTGAAAAAGTAATGGCTGATTTTTTTTTCATTTAACTCTCTTTGTAGTCCGGATGGCACAACAGTTAGCTCGTTCGCCTTCAATACACTGGAGGTGCATGCTGGCAACTGCATTCTCTGAAACCAATTTATGCCAACGAAACGTCAACTGGGCCAGATGGAACAGTTGACGCGCTATGTCCCACAAGGGGTTAGGGCAACTGAGTATGAGTAGCATGGGTTCGATTCTTTTTCGTTAAAGTGGGACAATTAACACACATCGCTTTCTACTCCAGCGTATTATAACATTTCTACACAGCTTCACCACATTTCATGTGTGCAGCTTTAGCCGTTCCAGAGATATTCTACGGACAGAAAGACATTTGACCGAGATTTTATAGGGGTTTTATTTTTACTACAAAACCCTAAAAAAATATGAAAAATTATAGTTAGAATCACCACCCCCAACAAATCGTTACCCTTCCAAAAATTGTTAATAAAATAACTGAAATTTGTACTACGAAAAACAACAAGCAAGTAGTACTCACACCTATGCATGAGGCTTATAGGTGTATTTTTTGTAGGAAAATGTCAAAATGCCTAACTCTAAATGAATGTACTATTATTAAATCGCGCTCGGGGGCCATGGTCGTTAGGTCACCGCTCTAATACTAATCTAGACCTCGGGAGTCCATATCTTGGCGCGATCAAAAACTGCCTGTGGGTACTAATAGAACTCTCACAGTGGTCGACTTAAAAGCGTTTCGAGATGGCTCGTCACTCCCAGTGATTCAGCTAATTCTTCTTGCGTTTGGCAAGAATCTTCATCGAGCAGTGCCTCCAATTCGTCGTCTTTGAAAATTGTTTCTCTCCCACTACCATGCTTGTCCTCGACATTGAAATCGCCACTTTTAAAACGTTGAAACCACTCACGACATGTTCTGTCACTCAGAGCAACCTCACCGTAAGTATCTTGAGAGCATTCGATGAGCCTCAGCTGCAGTTTTTTTCAAATGGAAGCAGAAGATCAAAACTTCCCGCAAATGACCAAAACTTGGCTCGAAAACAGACATTTTGAATCGCGAATCTTATTAAAAATGCGAACAACTTTTACTAATGCGGGGATGTCGATACGAACACAGACGTCCAAACTCACTTTGTGACACTTTTGAACTACGTATTTTGACCAGCCCTTACCGATGCAGCCGTCTGTCGGAAAACCGCGGAAGTAAAGCTATACACCTAATATTATCAACAAATTTATTGGCAATATTGGCAAAAAAGATCACTAAAACGACCATTTATTACCCATTGGGAGAAGACATTTCCCATTTTTGAAGAGTTTTTTTTCGGGAGCTTCTGGACATTACTCAATTGCCCTAACCCCTTGTGGGGCATAGCGCGTCAACTGTTCCATGTGGCCCAGTTGACGTTTCGTTGGCATAAATTGCTTTCGGAGAATGCAGTTGCCAGCATGCACCTCCTGCACATCCATGGCCACGAACGTCGTCGCGGACGGGATTCGAACCCGAAACGCAGGTAGTCAAGCATGAGACTGATGCCTCAATACATTGCGCTACCGGTCGCCCCTTCTGGACATACAAAGCTTATTTTGGTATGAAACTTTAGCAAATTTAGTTTTCTTTAAAAAAAGGGACGAGTGACTTCTTTACGACGTATACTTTGGGAGATTTTAAGGCAAAACCGAAAAAATTGCAGAACAAAACTGACCAAATAAAACCGGAAAAAATCATTTGGTTAATTTCGTCAAAATTTTGGTTGGCAAACCTCAGATTCCTATTTGGCACCCCAAATACCATTAAAATAAAAAAAAAAAATGATTTTTTTTCTATAACAATAAAATAAAAAATATGTTAAAATAACCGTCCAAAGCTCAGCATAAAAACGTCATTTTTGTCAATGAAAAATGTTCCCAGGCGATTTTTTGTTGGTAAACACTGGATTCGTGTTCAACGCCCCAAAAAACATTAAGGCACACAAACAGCAAAAGTAATGCACAACTTTCCACCTCGGCCGCTTATAGGAATCCCCAATCTTGGGCTATGTTATCTTTGTATAATACATGCTTACTACACTAACCTACACCGGATGTTAATTGCCCAAACACCCCTGGTATGGAATGCCTCGTTGACGTTTCGGTAGCATATACATTTTCGTATGGGTTCGATGGTCAACAAGGAAGCTACCTGTGATGACGACATCAAACATCGCATCAGTGTCGGTTGGATGAAGTGGCGAGAAAACTCTTGCGACAAGAAAATGCCACGAAAGCTTAAGGGGAAGTTGTACAAAACGGTCGTTCGCCCCGCACTCATGTATGCGTCTGAATGCTGGACTATGTACAAGACATATGAAAGCAAAATGACTGCGACCGAGATAAAAATGCTACGGATGTCAGCCGGTGTGACCAAAAAGGATCATATCAAAAGTACCTACATCCGAGGCAGGTTGTTCGTGGAGCAACCGATCACTGAAAAGCTCGAAGATCGTCGTATGGATTGGTATTGCCACGTTCTAAGGCGTCCGTCTGAGAACCCTGTCATAAAGGCATTATCAACGAATGTTCCATTTGCTGGATCCAAACGCCGAGGCAGACGGAAACACACGTGGATGGATCAGATGAAAAAGCAACAACAACGCGTTAATCTTGGCGATGGTGCGCCAGAATGGGCGAAGTGCCAACACCACAGGTAGAGCAACCCGAAGCCGCAGAGTGGTATGAAGGGCAAGGAAGAAGAAGATAAATTTTCGTATGATACAGTTGCTAGCATACACCAGATAAAATCACAAAAAAAAACGCACCTGTAATGAATGTGAATCATTTTTTTGTGCCATCCAACTTTCAAACCATGAAACATGTTAACGGAACAAGATTCCTACACCAGCTCTCCATCCAAAACTCTTGGGGAGAATGTTGTTCGGGTAACATGTGTAAGTTGTTCTGTTCTGTTGACAAAAGAGAATACGGCTATAAATGATAAGCTTTTGCAAATATTCCTGATTATTTTTGATACGGTGTTCTTTCATACTAATATCTATTTTAAGTGAATAAAAGCGAAACTATACGGTTGACCGAGATTTCTTTTAAAATAGAACTGTCACGTAACAATATTGTTGAAATGTATAAAAGCACGATATGAAGCCAAGTATTATTCTGCCATAAATTGATAAAGAAAATTATATATACTCGTAGTAAAGATCGAAATGATACTTTGGCCTATAAAATAATACTAGACCACTAGTCACAACACAGTAAAGTATTACCTATTTCGACCGATTTAATTAAATTATGATAAACGTTGAATGTTTATTACAAATGTAAATTTAATTTCAAAATAAAATGGTAATAAGATTTTTTTTTTGTATATTTATTGTTTTTACATCCCAACTCAAAAGACCTTTTCTAATAGTCATTCACGAGTCCGTGGGCGTTCGTTTCAGCCTGGAATTCATTAAATGCCATCATCAAATTTTGACACCTCAAATATTTTATTTATTCAATTTATTGAGCCACACACCACCAACTCTACGAGTATGTACAAAGAATTGCAAGAAAAACGAAAATGCTCCTCACATCTTCAAAAGCCTTCATACAAAATGCTTGAGAAGCTGCAAATCTGGCCGCTTCTCCTCAAGATATACGAGCGCATCATAGCGGCACGACAAGTATAGAACTTCGTCACGTCGCGCTACGTCGCCATGCGCGATCTTTAATAGGTACCATAGGCCACGTTTAGACCGTGGAACTAAAAGTCGATTTAACTAAATCATTTCGGTGTTAGTACTTGTTGGTGGAGTGTTTATACCGACCATACGGAGAGGTACTTCTTCTTCTTCATTCTCCGTTGACAGCACAGATAAATTTTACAAATATAAATTTTACGACAGAAAAGGATTTTTTCTTGCCCGTGATCACGCACTGCTTTCCTGACATTGCCAACAAAGCAAACGCCGAACAAAAAACAACAACAAAGGAAACGTCAACCACCGAATCAACATTAGCGATGACAGCGACATAGTCCCAATTTTTTTAGTCCAGTTCCGCATCGCAAGTAGAGATAAGCCAAGTCCAAAACTAACTAAATCGATACGTTTATATCGTCGAGAGTTAGATCGATTTAGTTAGAGCTCGAAGATAGTCCCGCGGTCTAAACGTAGTGATAGACGCTGTGGCCACGTTTATGCCGTGGAACTAAAAGGCGATTTAACTAAATTGTTTTAGTGCTAGTACTTGTTCGTGGTGTGTTTATACCGACCATACGAAGAGGTACTAAACATGAAAGATGTCAGCTGTTGGTTTGTGACTGCGGTGACATTGGTTAAGAAAATGTCAAGGGGCAGTAGCCTCCTAATAAAAACGTGTTTCTACCGCTACAATCAAAGGATGAAACGAATGCAGAGTTCCAGGAAAGGATGAGGTATTTTATATAACAAATAAAATATAATTTTCAACAACAACACCATTAGCGAAGACAGCAACACCACCTAGTCCTAATTTTTCAGTCCAGTTCTGCATAGCAAGTGGAGCTAAAATTGGTACCAAAACTAGCTAGTGCGACATGTTTATGTCGTCGTGAGTTGGCTCGAATTAGTCAATCCTCGAAGATAGTTCCGCGGCATAAACAAGGCCAATGATTTCTGTTGCTTCCATTGTTTCTAGCCGGACGAAAATAACTACGTTTACATCGCGGGACTATCTTTGAGGTTTAACTAAATCGATCTAACTCACGACGATGTAAACGTATCGGTTTAATTAGTTTTAGTTAACTTTTAGCTCCGCTTGCGAAGCAGAACTGGACTGGAAAATTGGGACTAGATGGTGTTGCTGTCTTCGCTAATGGCGTTGTTGGTGATAATTACATTTTATTTTATATGTTATATAAATACCTCATCCTTTTCTGAAATTCTGCATCCGCTTCATCCTTTCATTGTAGCGGTATGAACGCGCTTTTATTAGGAGGCTACTGCCTCTTTACATTTTCTAAACTAAAGTCACAAACCGACAACTGACATCTTTCACAATTAGTACCTCTACATATGGTCGGCATAAACACACCATGAACAAGTACTAACACTAAAACGATTAAATTATACGATATAAACGTGGCCAATGTGCCCACTCATATTCTCTTTGTTTTAAAACCATCATCAAATTTTGGCCCTTCAGATATTGGAATCGTGCCGTTTTCCGCAAATCAAATCAATGTTTCTTATTCAAAAGTTTCTTGGTCGGCTTCCCTTCCTCTGGAACCCATGAACCGCCACTGCTTGGCTTATTGCGGTCACAATAAGCGGGGTCCACTGTAATATAGATATTTTTTAATACTATTCAAGACAACTTTCTCTGCGAAGACGTGCCGTTTTCGGTATAATAGAACAAAAAAACTCGACAAAACTATCAAAAAAGTATAGTTTTTACAAAAAATGTGTAAGAAACGGTGTGGTGGGCATCCGGGAATGCCCGTGGGGACAAAGCCTAAGCTGACCGTGAAGGTCGGGCAGTGCCATATGGCGAAGAAATAGGCCCCTCAACGATCTAAGCAGCGCCCTATGCCTGCTGTAGCTCAGTTCGGGAGGCGTGGGTGGGGCGCGCCGCCCGTTGCCCCTGTCCATTACGTGATAATAAAAATTCATAGGCCTGAGGACAACAACAAAAACATGGGACGCAAAAATGGGGAATAATAAAAAAAATGGGGCGATAAGGATGGAATAGTTGGCGGATGGCGCAGCCGCCTTCGCGCTCGCATCGGGGTCCAGGTATAATGGGACCCTCGACCTCTGGTTTCGTACCACCGACAGATCATTATTCATCAGCTGCTGCCATCGACCGGTCGAAGCAGCACAACCAGACCAGAATATGGTTCATTACAAATGTTCAGCTTCGATGGCGCATAACTCTTAAGATAATATTTTTATGGAAAAACTAAGTACGCCGAAGTTTTAGCAAATTTGATGCTCTAGTACTTTGTGATAAATTGTTTTTCTCTAAGTGTCACCATACTCTGTCGAACTCGAACTCGAGCACGAACCTAGTACAAGTGGACCGGTTTTCTTCACACCTATGTGAAGTGTGTGTGTGTGTCAGAGGACATTTGTACCAGATTCGAGTTCGAGATCGACAGTGTATGGTGACACTAAGATGCATAATTAAAAAGATATATGCAATAAAGTGAAATATGACAGGAAATTTGTCGGTTTTTGGGGTGCCACAGGGAATGCACAAGGGAGGTCAGGTAAAAAACTTGGATACTGAGCTACGGGACCGGCCTATAGAAATCCTACACCTACACACATATTGATGGTAATAATCAATATTAATGGGCAACCTGTGGAGAAGGTGGACAACTTCGTCTACCTGGGTAGCATTGTTGCCGAAAATGGTGGTACGGAGCAGGACATTGCTCGTCGTATCAACCAGGCTAAATGCGCATACGGCATGCTGTCCAAAATCTGGCAAAGCAGTTATCTCAGCATCAATAGTAAGCTGGGCCTGTTCCGCTCCCTGGTACTGTCTGTGCTTTTGTATGGGAGCACTACAAGGAAAGTTACCGTAAGAATTACCAGAAAGCTGCAATTTTCGTCAACTCATGTCTTCGTCGAATTCTAAGAATTTTCTGGCCCGAAACAATATCAAATGAAGAGCTAATATTACGTTTACACTATCCCCAGATTACTTCATCTGCGCCGGCTGAGATAATCTGCGACTGTCAAATACATGCAATTTTGAACTCACCACACCCAGATTACGCAGCAGATGAAGTAATCTGGGGATAGTGTAAACGTAATTTAAGTCGGCGTCCGGGTCAGATACTTTACTATTAATATAAAGCCGACAAACTTAGTACAATATTTTGAATCTCGCAGTATGTGTATATGTATGCGCAATACTTGGAATTCGTATATCATCTACGTATTCAGAACGAATGTATTATAAAAGTTCTAATACACGTGGTCCACTGCCCCGACTAAAGAGGAAATAGTCACTGCAACTATTGCACTAAAACGAGGAAAGGCCGCCGGACTTGACGACATCCCTGCCGAACTTTATCAAGCAGCCCCAAGCGTAACTGCCGATTTGCTGCACCCACTTGTTGATAAAGCGTGGAATACAGAGACCTTTCCCACTGAGTGGAAGGAAGGTTTGATCATCAAACTTCCAAAGAAGGGTAGCCTCACAGACTGTAATAATTGGAGAGGCATTTGTGTGCTTCCTGCCGTTGCCAAGATAATAGCTAAAATCGTCCTGGAAAGACTAAAGGCCCACTTAGAAAGCACAATTGATGAAGAGCAGGCTGGCTTTCGATCCGGATTCTCCTGTGTCGATCACATTAACACCTTGCGAATCATCATCGAGCAATGCGCTGAATACGATTCTCCGCTTCACTTGCTTTTCATCGATTTCGAAAAGGCTTTCGATAGTGTGAACCGGGATTCTATATGGGCGGCCTTGCGCAGGAGAGGCATCCCTGAGAAGCTTGTGGCTATTATTAAGGCAACCTATGACGGCGCGAAATGTCGCGTTCTGCATAAAGGTAAGGTGTCGGGGGACTTTGAGATTCGCAGTGGAGTTCGGCAGGGGTGCATCCTCTCACCGATCCTATTCCTCATTGTGATCGGCGATGTGTTGCATGCAGCCCTATCCGGACTCGACAGAGGCATTCAATGGACTTTGACATCTTATCTACAACATCTTGACTACGCTGACGACATATGCCTACTCTCCCACAAAATCATGGATCTGTCCGCAATGGCGTTAGATCTCGAGAGGGAGGCAAGCAAGGTTGGGCTAAAGATTAATACCAACAAGACCAAGGTTCTTAGCCCGCCGTTGCGAAAAAGAAATCCGACACCTATTGCCATCAATATTAATGGGCAGCCTGTGAAGAAGGTGGACAACTTCGTCTACCTGGGTAGCATTGTTGCCGAAAATGGTGGTACGGAGCAGGACATCGCTCGTCGTATCAACCAGGCTAAACGTGCATACGGCATGCTGTCCAAAATCTGGCAGGGCAGTTATCTCAGCATCAAGACCAAGCTGGGCCTGTTTCGCTCCCTGGTACTATCAGTACTTTTGTATGGGAGCAGTACATGGAAAGTTTCCGTAGGAGTTACCAGAAAGCTGCAAGTTTTCGTCAACTCATGTCTTCGTCGAATTTTAAGAATTTTCTGGCCCGAAACAATATCAAATGAAGAGCTAAGTCGGCGTACGGGTCAGATGCCAATCGACGAATTGATACGCAGGCGAAAATGGCAGTGGATAGGTCACACATTGCGGAAGAGTGATAACTGCATTGCTTTGCATGCCATGAAATGGAACCCCATTTCCAACCAAGGCCGACCAAGAGGGGGTCCTCGAATCACATGGCGTCGATCTGTGGCAAAGGAGTGTCAGGTACTGGGTAAGTCTTTTGGGGAGTTGCGCCCCATTGCCCAGAACAGAGTACGATGGCGCGCAGGAGTAGTTGACGCGCTATGCCCCGCTAGGGGTTAAGGCAAAGTAGTAGTAGTAATACACGTGACGCGTAAACCCGTCGGGCGCGTCAAATCTACGCTACCCGTCCCATATAAACTCGAAACGGGTTTACAACACGTAACTTGTTAGCTGGCGACGGGTCCTCATCCGCCGCTGATGAGTCGATGAATCCAACAACAAACACATTAAAAAAGAGGATTTCAGTACTCGCACATATGCTGTCGAATCGTAAACGCACCTCGTGTAAACACAACAACGTGTACATTATTTCCGCGTCAATAAAATTTGCTTCGATACCCGTTTCTGGCGTTTCGTCTGACTTAAGTGTAAAAACTAGTCGTGGTTACGCGACTCGGGAAAAAATCACTCGATCCCGTATACGCGTACCGTGTAGTTGCCCATTCCTCTCAGCCCACTATGGGTATCCTTTTTTAAGTAATGTATTCGATCGCAAGGATTTATGGACTACTTCGATATATTTACACCTAAAATTCATGGGCTCCCTCCCCAAAAATCAAAGTTTTGTTCGAAGTCTGTCGACTTTTACATTATTGGGCACTGAGCAGTGCCTGACATTCACAACCAATTAGACCCCTTTCTCAAAATTGTTCGTATAGACCCGAAAACGTTTATTTACATGCAATAGCCATGTGACTTGGCCTAGTTCGTGAGAAGCTCAAGGGTCGTATGTCCTGACTGCCTACGAAAATTCGTGATACGTGCTGCTTCAAGTATGACCCTAGCCTGGCCGTCGTCAATCTTTGTCTGGGTGACGTGTAGAGAACTACGAATATGTTTCATATGAAAAATCTTCTGTTTATTTACAACGTATATATTCGTAATAGTATTTAACACTAATTTATTTACAAACATACAATCTAAAATTACTACACAAAAATTATCAAGAAATATCTCATTCATCTTCTTTGTTTTTATCACATTGTCCAGTATACCTAGCATATTATGAATTATTGATGTCCACAAACAAAATTTCCGAACTATTGATAAAACTTCTCCTCCCTAAAAATGCACTTTTGCATTTCGAACTTACAATTTGATGAATTCAAATTTTTGTCATATTTTTTCCTTAAAAGTAACGCGATTCGAGCATTAGAACTAAACAAACAAAAGAAAAAACCAAAATACTTTTAATTAGACCTCATTTTCGATGCCGGTCTGATTTCCAAGCAATCGGCTTGCGTTATGAAGTTTTCATTACTCCTTTCGTTCACATTATGTACTGTGACCTGGAATTAAATACGGAGATCCGTTAATATTTTTTAAGTGTTGAATTAACGTCACATACCTCACTGTTGAGACGCTGACCGGGTCTTAGATTTCTTAACATGTGCATCCGGTCGCATTGGTCATTGTCATCGCTGCACGATGTCGCATTGTCTGAATTGATAACAAAACGTGATGGCTCATTCATATAACTGTACATTTTGAATTCGGATTTTTGATTTTTCATGCAGTCACTCGCATCGTTCTGAAAATTGTTGCATTCCGATTGGTGATTACCTGGAAAGGGAAATGGGCAATGATACGATACGCGTGGCGTATTCCATTGCATTAAAACTTTCGTTCAAAGCCCTGAAAAGAATGTCATTATCCTACCTGTCGGCTGTTGATTTGCATCCTTATTATTTGATATGTATAAATACGGATATGATGGGAACATGCCTGTTGGCGCTCCCTGTGCAGCACGATGCAAAGCCGGATTCCGTATGGTGAACATGCCATTCTCATTCTTAATAATTGCCGCCGGTGTATCCATGGGCAATGATCTCATTTGCATACCATTATTCGCCATGCTGTGACCATCATTTGCCTGTTGAAACATCGGATTGCGCAACGTCACGACATTAGGTTGTATGCCGGTCTCCTGTTTGCCGTTTTTGTTCTTCTTATTCTTTTTGCCCTTTTTCTTACTCTGCGTAGGATTATTGGGATTACTGATGTTGCTTGGCTTGCTGTTGATGGTATGCGTCTTCACTGGCTCGCTTTTAGGGCAGGCGGTGATAATATTCTGCTGATGATCAATTATTCGCAAATCTAAATGATTTGGCAGAACATTCACCGGATTCGGCTGCGTTTCAGGCATACGTTGCGAAATCTGCAAGCAATATTGAATCATAAACACAAGTGCAGTGATACGCATGGAGTGAATAAGACTTACCTTCTCAATTGTCTCCCGTTTGGCCCTCATCATTTCCGCCTTGACTGGATCCACTTTAGTTAGGGTTATTCCTGGCGGCAGCGTCAAATTTTCCACTTGTATACCCTTGTTAATCTGATCCATGATGCTTACATTTAGCTGAACATATGACGAGTTTGGTCGAGCATCACTCTGCCTCGGCTCGCTGTTTGCATTCGAATTAATATTCATACTTCGCATAGAGTCACAAATTGAGTTGGTGTTGGTCTCGGCATACGCTCTACACAATGATACATCCGCTGGCGGGACGAAATCACTCGCCTGATTTGTATCTATCGGTGTTATAGAACATTCACCAGCTTGACGCTTCTTCTTCTTTTTCCTTTTCGATTTTTTCTTAGGCTCCGTACTCGCCTCAGTCTGATCGGTTGCGGTTGAACGATCATCGGATTCCTTTCGCTCTGGCTCTTTCTTTTTACCATCATTTGACGACGACTGCTTCGATTTCCGATTATTCGTTTTGGCAATGGTGGTTTTTACGTTTTTATCGCTCTGTTGGAATTTAGGCGGAACATTGTTGCTCTGCCGGTAAGATTGTTCTTGCGCGAACGGCGATGCAAAAACCGTGTTGCCGTATCGAGCCGCCTGTTCCTGAATTGACGGTTGTAAATCACTTCGACCAAACGGTGCATTTTGCGTCGATAGGACGTTTAGCATTTGTCGATCGAGTGATGAAGCAGGTACAATTTGACCGTTGATAAACGTATACAGGAGTTTATCGTCTTGCGGTGACACGCCCTTAGCCGTCACCGTTACTTGCGGTTCGGCTAAATGCGGTAGATTAACACGACGTATTGTCACAATACGTTTAGAGGGGTCCGTCAAAAATTCAGTGGACATTTGCGACGGCGGTCGCATAAGTTGTTCGGCGGCTGGTCTATAAGGCATACCGGGCGGCATAGTTAGACGAAGATTGCTGCTTTCTACGTTCACAATGGAGATGGCATCGTTTTGACTCACTTCGGGCGGGCCTTCATCCTTTTGCATGGCTTGCTCGAGCTCCTCTCGCGACGGCAAATAGGACAATTTGAAATTGGGATTTATCGACTTTACAATGGCCAACGATTCGAGAATGGTTTTCTCAATTTTCGATTTGGCTACGTTCAATTTCTTCACATTATTCTCCAGTTCCATGATTTTCTTCTTGTCTTTCTTTTTGGCCGACTTGTAGTTTTTCAGCTCCTGTTTCGAGGCGAATTCTTTGAAATAGATGTCTTGGTATTGTGCTTTCAAATTCTGAAGCTCTTCCACACGTTTACGTTCCTCCTTTTTCAACTTTTGGCGGTTCTTTTTCTCGGCCTTTTTGTTTGCACATTTCTCTTTCTCGTCGCCTTCGATGAAGCTTAATGTCTCCTTAATCCACTTATCGACACTTTTCTTATTGTTTAGCGAGTCTTTGGATTTCTTTGAATCGTTCGAGTTGGTTCTCTTGTCCGATGAATCGTCCCGAATTGTTTTGCAATCGGCCTCTATAGATTGTTGTTCAGTTCCTTTGGCTGCAACAGTTTTAGTATCTTGGTTTGAAATATTTGCGGTGAGTTTATTTGGTGCTGATGATTTTTTCGGTTGAGAGACGTTAGTTGTTGGCTTGGCCGAATCAGGTGGATCCTATATTAGCAGGGTACGTATTAGAATTGTTGGTGAACTTTGCAAGAGTCAGAAAAATATAATATTACCTCGTCAGACAGACGCATTACAGAGATAGCACTTTCGAGATCCGATGTTGAGTTTAGCGCGTTTGTTTCACTGCCTTTAATATGAAATAATCGTCAGGAAAAAAAATAAAATATGAATTATTGACTTTACCTTCCACGATAACTTCATCGGGAGTTAGAGCCGTTACGTCCTCTGGAGGAGTCCTAGAAAAAAAGAAATTAAATTAGTAATGGCAAGAAAGACAAAAGACAACTTCCTATCCACAATGAGACCCAGGAAGTTCGTCATCATCATCATCGTGGCGCGACAGCCCGACGTCGGGCCTTGGCCGCCTGGATCATTGTCCTCCAATTATCTCGGTCACGTGACCGCGTCCTCCAATTTTGGGAGCCCAGCAGCTGCGCGGCGTCCACACCTACTGAGCTCTCCCAACGAGATCTCGGTCGTCCTCGCAGTCTCGCTCCGTCGACTCGTGCTGCATTCATTACTCTCTTAGGCATGCGATCATCGTCCATTCTTTGTACATGCCCTGCCCATTGAAGTCGTTGTAGTTTGACGATTTTCGAGACTTGCAGCTCATCGTACATTTCATACAACTCATGGTTGTACCGGATGCGCCATCCATCTCGATCGCAAACAGCCCCGAGAATTCGCCGTAGAACCTTACGTTCGAAAGTGTCTAGCATGTTTTCGGAGGCTTGAGTTAGGGTCCATGCTTCGCTGCCATAGCCTAGCACTGGTGTGTAATGGTTTTGTACACGCGGAGCTTCGTGTTTCTGTGCACATGTTTCGATTTCATTATGGGGAGAACCGAGAAAAAAGTCTTATTAGCTAACTGTATCCGTCGCTTGATTTCGTCAGTTTCGTTGGCGTCCCTTGACAGGTTGCAACCCAGGTAGATGAAGTTGTTCACGAACACGATGTTGAGGTCCCCCACGTTGATGCTCGGTTGTGCAGGTGTCCTTGTCACCGATTGCATCATTATTTTAGTTTTACCCTCGTTAATACGTAATCCAACTTCCTTTGCAGCGGTATCGAGCGTATGCAGAAGTTCTTCTGCGTCAGCCAATCTTCGGGACATGATGTTGATGTCGTCGGCGTACGCTGCTAATTGTGTCGACTTGATGAGTAGCGTCTTGCTGTTGTCCATATTCATGGCCCGAATAACGTATTCCAGTGCTAGGTTGAAGAGCGTCGGTGCCAGTCCATCGCCCTGTTTCAAACCAGTGCGTGTTTCAAATAGATCAGTAAGTCTATTCTGGATCCTGACTTGTGAGACGGAGTTGGTCATCGTCATCTTTGTCAGTCGCACTAATTTTGCTGGTATACCAAATTGCAGCATGATGCTGTACAGTACTCCACGATCGATACTGTCGTATGCCTGCTTGAAGTCGACAAAGATTTGGTATACGTTTACGTTGTATTCCCAGCACCTCTGGAGTATCAGTTTGACTGAGAAGAGCTGATCGGTTGTGGAGCGACCCGGTCTGAAACCGCTTTGATATTCGCCAATGACTCGTTCTGCGTACGGTTTTATTCTATTTTCCAGAATTTTCGTCAAAATTTTATAGGACGTACAAACTAGAGAGATGCCCCTGTAATTCTCACACCGCAATTTATCTCCCTTTTTATGAATTGGACAGATGATGCTTCTGCGCCAATCGTCTGGGATCTCCTCGTTCTCCCATACTCGCAGGAGTAATTGATGTATGGCATCAACTAGATTCGTTCCACCGAATCTTAGCAGTTCAGCTGGAATCTCGTCAGCGCCCGGCGCTTTATTTCGTTTTAGTGACCGCAACGCGAGATCAACTTCCTCTACTGTCGGGGGTTGAATGGGTGGGCCTAGATCAACAATATCGTCGAGAGCTTCCTGTGTGGGGATGTTAGATGGTCGGTTTAGAAGCTCTTCAAAATAAGAGGCCCATCGTTTGTTAATACCATCGGTGTCGCTGATGATGTTTCCATCCTTGTCCTTACAAAGGCTAGTCCTGGGTTGGTAGCCGTTCTTAATTGTATTTACTAGTTTGTACGCTTGTCTGTTGTTCCTATTAGCTAAGTTTTCGTTTATGTTCAGCAACTGCTCGTCAAAGTATTTACGTTTCTTACGTCTAATTATTCTATTCGATATTCGCCGTAGCTCGTCATATTTTTCTCTTCTGGCTCTGGTTCCTCGTTGAATCCATTGTCTGTAGGCCTCGTTTTTCGCGTCAAGTGAATTTTTGCATTCTTCGTCGAACCAGTCATTTCGCGCTCGCCGGGCTTTATATCCCACGACCTTCTCTGCGACATCCTTGATGGTACCCTTGAGTTCTTCCCAGAACCCATGGACGCCTGTGTTGCTGATGTTGTGTAGCATAGGTGATAGTTTTTCCTCAAGGGCGGTAGTATACGCCACCGCTGTAGCATCACTCAAGAGCTTATCAACCGCAAAGATTTTGGGAGGGCTGATTCTTGACTGGTGCACTGAGGAAATTCTACATCTGTAGGTCGTCTTCACCAAGTGATGATCTGAGTCGCAGTTTGCTCCTCGATAGGAGCGGACATCCATGACACTAGACGCCCATCTCCTGCAAATGAGGACGTGGTCAATTTGGTTGACGGTATGTGCGTCTGGAGACTTCCAGGTCTGCTTGTGAATGCGTCGATGCGGGAAACACGTAGAGCTTACGACTAGATTCCTGCTGCAGGCGAAGTCGATAAGTCGCTGGCCATTATCGTTACATTCTTCATGGAGGCTGTGGCCTCCAGAGGTCCCCCGATGCCAACTTTCATTCCCGACTTTCGCGTTAAAGTCTTCCAGCAGCAATTTGACGTCGTTTGTTGGAAGTGAGTCGAAGAGAGTTTCAAGGCGGGCGTAGAACTCATCTTTTACTGCGTCTTCTTTAACTTCAGTGGGGGCATGCACATTGATGAGCCAGAGATTGAAGAATCGAATCTTGATGCGAATCGCACACAGCCGTTCATTTATGGGTTTGAAGTCAGTAATATGCGGTTTGAGGTGATTGTTCACTATAAATGCTACTCGCCTTGACGGGAAAATCCAGGCCAGGCATTCGGCTGTCGCCCATGGGTTGTACGTGTCCTGTCGATTGGAGTCGTAATTTAATGATTTTCAGAATTATTCTTCGAAGGATCCTCCACTCAAAAAAGCTTTATCATGTTTTCTGACTCGTAAAGTTCAATAATTACATGCTGCCTTGATTTCAGTCTCTACCCATGCATTCTGGAGGCGGCATCGGATTTCCCTCAATCGTACTGCGAAACTTGATGGACAGCTTTCCTTCAAACTTTCTCCAATTTTCCAAAGCGATACAATCCTCTAAATAATGCCTAGCTCAACATAACCCTTATCGCATCCAACCAGAGAAGGCAATTAGCGCTGCTTTAACGAAAAACTTACCTGATTAACATAACGATTCGATCCACCACATCTATTGTAGCGTTTTCAGCTTGTTCAATTTTCAGTTCAACGTCTCCGTTACAAATTTTTAAATTCTCTACACAAAGCTGATCCGAACTCGTCATACTATCCACGAATTGTCTTAAAAATATCGACACGCAAAATGCAAAGAATGTTTTTAATATGACATCGTCGTCGACATAAAATTTTGCGTCAGCTGCATCACGAATTCGTTCCAGATAGTGTTTTACACTTGAAATGGTTGCTTCGTTCTCTTCATGGCTTAACCGCAGCGGACGGTAGCATTGTACAGCCACTTTAGAAAAACTAGCGTCAATTTCCTGGTTAACAACACTTCTGGCTATTGTACATTCCAACCGATTGCATCTACGACAGAAATTATTAGCGGCTATTGTTTGTAATGTGTATTTTTGTCGACCTGAAAATAATGATTAAATTTTAGGACTCTGAAAACAAGAAATATCAGTGAATAGAGTACCTGGTATCGCTTTGAATACAGCCCAGCATAAATGATAATTCTCATCCAATTGCTGATTTCTCGCTTTGCTACTGCTTATGCCTTTTCCGTATTCATCTTTCAACGCTTTCTTCAGATTATTGATAAATGTCGAGGATGCGGTTGATTCTTGAATTGCATTTTGCATAAAAGCACACTTGTAGCACAGAGATTTAATGAGATTTTCATTGGCGCTACTATAGAAGGGTCCACCGATTGAACACGTAACACACTTACACGATCTACAAAAACACGAGAAAACTGAAGAACAACTATTCATTTTCGGAAAGACGAAAACTTACACCTTATGATTATCCGTCCACGTTTTACAGCTCACGCATTTTTCTAAATGAACGGGAGCATGTAATCGCGATCGATCCCATTTTCGCCAGCTATTCTTTACTGTGGCGACTAAATTTCTCCATACAACCGTGTGATCTTTGCAACTATCCCATTCGGTCGGATTGAGCATTTTATCCAAATCTTCCGAGGGGATATCTTGGATAGATTCAAAAGTACTGTGTGTAAGACGAATGCGTTCTCTCCGATCGATGTCTTCACTTGTCATATGGTATCGATTAATGGCTTCCCAAACGGCCATCCATTCTTCCCGAACGCCCAGCATTGTGTCGTCAAATTCAATGTATTTGCGGAGAATTTCAATATATTTACTTGTCGGGACCTCGCTCTTTAACTGTGTGGGCAATTTAACATGATTTTTGGAGTTACTCTTCTTCAAAACAAATTCGTACTGTAATAATTTAACTTACTTTCAACATACACTGAACTGCATTTTCGGTAAACGGTTTAAAAACAAACTGTTGATACATACGCTTATTTAGTAGCGTCCACGTTAAATTGAATTTGCTCAAATGATCACTTTCCAGCGTGAACAGTAACGATCCGACTTTTTCGGAAAGCTTACAAAGTTTTTCATAGCCGTTGAGAATGTCTGCAAGAATATCAACAGTCATTTATATCTTAAAATACGATTTCATTTAAAGCGAAACCTACAGTTGATTTTGTCTTCTGATGTCACATCCACTTGACGCCTATCATGGATGCCCCGGGCATATGCACGGGCGAAACATTCAACCTCGTAACTTAAGAGCTCCAGTAGTTGATGACTATCGTCCGCTAGTAATCTTACGTTGGAAGAGAGAGATAGGAAATTAATTGTGGCAGCATTTGACGGTGATGAGGATTAATATGGTAGAAAGTCGTGGCCTAACTAAAACTAACTTGATAAGTTCTGTTGCAAACCCCTGCATTGATATCATAACTGCTGATCCACTTCACATATTTCAAACATAACTGATTTGGTTGCGGTTCTGAAAGCCGGACCAGGATCTGAACTTTTTCGATTTCTCCTCCGTAGCCGTAGTCGCCCGTATACTGGCGATCTACGGTAAGCGAATTGTACCATATAAAACAGTCTGCTGGTCCACACTACCCACACGGACAACAGACCGTAACCTGCACGTCACGGGGCGGACCGTGCCCGTTTAGTTTGGTTTAATTTTCCTCGCTCACGGTGCGGTACGGAAAGAAATTGGATACACACATAGCCGAACACTGAGCAGCCGCCGCCGGGTGGGTTGTTGTGTAGCCATCATACGGCGAAGAAAATGTACAATGTTGAATAGATAGACACACGTTTGCATTGCATGCAATTAAAGTCGCTAGGAAGAATTGCGGGAATCGGCGACACATGGGAAACACACGGTTGGTCTCGGTACGGGTACTGTGTGGTTTCGCTTGCAATGTATGGTCATGTGCCCGATATACGGGCGACTACGGCGCTGCCCTAGTACGGGTACTGTGTGTCTAGACCTTTATGCAGCGATAGGAAGTTAGCCCCCCCCCCCCCCCTCAATCTTACGAAATACGAATTTTTAAGTTTAGATCGTTTGTTGGTGATTGCCGGTTACATTGAAACGTTTGTCGGTCCCTGGTTACTGACTTATAGACGTATCAAATATTTGTGTGAAGTTAGCCCCTCCTGAATTAAAGAATTGCCGTCAGAGAAAAAAAATTTGTTAAATTCGATATAAAATCGTGGAACACTCCTACTTGACTGGGCGAAGTTGTAATGAACCACCTGCAATGGACCATATCCTGGTAGTGCTGCTTCCACCGGCAGATCGATGGCAGCACCTGATGAGTAATGATCTGTCGGTGGTACGAAGCCAGGGGCCGAGGGTCGCATTACACCTGGACCCCATTTTTTTATTCCCCATTTTTACCTCCCCTTTTTGTGTTGTCTTCCCCAGGCCTACGAATTTCTATTAATACGTAAAGGACAGGGGCAACGAGTGGCAAAAACCTCGCCCACGTCTCCCGAACTGAGGTACAGCAAGCATAGGCCGCTGCTTAGCTCGTTGAGAGGCCTTTTTCTTCGCCAGATGGCATAGCCCGACCTTCACGGTCATTATGCTACCTTAGTGTCACCATACACTGTCGAACTCGAACTCGAGCACGAACCTGGTACAAATGTCCTCTGACACACACATACACTTCACATAGGTGTGAAGAAAACCGGTCCACTTGTACTAGGTTCGTGCTCGAGTTCGACAGTGTATGATGACACTTAGGCTCCGTCCCATTGGCATCTTCGGATACCCACCAAACAGTCCGTTACAAAGTATAGTGGTTCGCGTCTTTTACCAATAGTGGGTTTTAATTTAAGTGGATTTTTCTTTCCCCTTGCGTGGGCTCCGTTTGCTTCACGACCGGCATAAGGGGTTGCAACCGCCCTAAACGCTCGCTGCGTTCACTCTATATCCCATAGCAGCCTCTTTATCATATTTTGCAAGGCTGCGTCCATATATGTCGCTTACCATTCCAATTATTAGACAGTGAAAGTGAATTTAAAGAAGTTTTGATTCGATAGATAGATGGATTGATGGAACCCATTTTGAAGTTAAAATAAAAGAATTGCAGTGATCGTTAATAAATGACACAATGTCAAGTATTTAGTTGTTTCAAATGATGACCTTTTGACTTTGTGGAATTCAGCCAAAAGTGCATAATTTGTATGAGCCCTTTAAGCAAGTAGTCATAATAGAAAAAAGAAATTCTTCCTGGGAATTGAACTAAACATTTTTTCGTATCAGCTGATGAGACAGTGGAACTCACCCTTACCTATGAGACGCAGAGCCATTGCCAGATACTGGATTTCAGACGAAAAAAAGCAGGCAGCGGAGCGGAATTAAATGTTCTTTTGATTTATTGAATTATTTAATTTTTTTAATTGATATTTTTTTAACGTGTGTAGCACCGTTTCCGCGTCATAGATATGCATAGTGATTAAGTGTCACCATACACTGTCGAACTCGAACACGAACCTAGTACAAGTGGACGTCACATCTATGTGTAGCGTGTGTGTCAGAGGACATTTGTACCATGTTCGTGCTCGAGTTCGTGTTCGACAGTGTATGGTGACACTAACACAGAGTCCCTCGATACCTATCGAGCTTTAAATGTCAGAAACCACCAGACTTGCTAAGGTTTTTAGTAGAAAAGATGTTAAGCGGATTGGTCTGAAGTTTGTCACAGTATGGTGATTCAACCTGCCTTGCTTGGGAATGAAGACCACTTGTGCTTTAGTCCATTGTTCCGGTATTGTCCCTAATTGTAAGCAAGCGATATAAATGTGCTGGCGAAATTTCATCGATTTCTGTAGCCTTGTAGGTTTGAATGTGCGCATCGGCCAATCGATTTTTATTTAGTCTGTTACTTCCTTTATCAGCTGCTCCAACATCACCTGGGCTATGACCGAGTGGTCATCTCGGCATACTGTGTTAACCAGTTCCGGAAAATGAAGTTCCAGTAGCTTGGGTCCTCCTCTGCACTGGCCTGTTCCCATTTTCCTTTCGTAGGAAAGGATGGCAACAGGGAGTTACAGTTAGGATCTTATGAGTCTGGCAGCCACTGTGCTTCTCTCAATGTTCTTTGTAACGATTCCAGTCCTCCACCTCACCGGACCGCATTGCATATTAAAATGCACTCCGACTGCGTCTGGATTCCGTAAGTTCGCCACTCCACCATAGGGTGGCGTTTTTGCTTACGGGGTTTTCCCGACACACGACTTTAAGGTGATAGACACACGATCGTCGCATATTGTTCGCGATTAGCGATCAACACATCGAGCACGGAGCACTATTTGTATTTATCTTTTTGATCGTCGCAAAATGGTGCCTAGAAAACGCACCTTTAAAATCGGATCCAAGAATTTTTGCTAGCTAGGTGGTGGTGGACCAGCTAGCAAAAATTCTTCTTCACTGACTGTAATGCCATATAGCGCTCTGTGGCCGTGGTCGTTCGGACGCCGCTCTATGATACTAATCTAGAGCTCAGAGTTTAAATCTCGGCGCGATCAAAAACTGCCTGTGGGTACTAATAGAACTCTCACAGTGGTCCCAGCTTGTCAGTATAAAGACGGCGCGGATAGGAGGTGCATGCTAGCAACTGCACTTCCGAAAAGTAGATATCAACATATCGTCAACAAGGCATAGAAATGCTAGAGATGTTGACGCGCCCATGCTCCTGGGGGGGTTAAGCAATTAACACTGTAATGCCATCCTCACTAATGGTTTTGAACTTACACTAACCCGCTTCCGGGTCTTCAAATTTGGACATCACGAGGTACGATCTCTTTTTCTTTGCTGAAGTTCATAACTGAGCGTTGACGCACTCATGTCCCTGGAGGGATTAAGCCAATTGACATGAGTCTTCTAAAAGCAGGTTACATTTTGCCGTCGACGGGTTTCAGTTGACAACGTATGTTAGTGTCAATACTCAATTGCCCTAACCCCTTGTGGGGCATAGCGCGTCAGCTGTTCCATGTGGTCCAGTTAACGTTTCGTTGGTATAAGCTAGTTTCGGAGAATGCAGTTGCCCCTCCTGCTCCCCCATTTAGCCGCCTACCTGCGACAAATCGGGAGATGATGTGGCTTATTATTACTTCCCGCACCACAGGGGGAACACAAACATCCATGGCCACGAACGTCCTGTGGACGGGATTCGAGCTCGAAACGCCGATAGTCAGACTTGAGACTGGTGCCTCTACGCACCGATCTACCCGTAGCTATCGACGATTAAAGGTTTAGTAATCGCTTATTTAAGGAAAATTTTAAAGGGCTGCCTCCTAATCTATACTAGCACGATTTTTCCCATGGTTTTTAGTAAATGAAAAGTGAAAAAATAACCGAAATGGCAACACACTCACAGAGTACTGCAAAACACAAATTTTGTCACTTCATCGGGCACGGTGGCAATATAATCCAAGTGTTCCCTTTTCGTCCGATTCACCGTGCCCGTGGTCTGCCACCGAAACTTCGCGTCGGCAATAAGCTGCTGGTACAAGTCGCAAACCGTTGATGAGCATCCCCTGCAAAGAAGTGTTCACTGAATCACAGCAACCGATCAACATCATCTTAACACTCCACGTACTTCAAGATATTCCCATAGCATGTCTGCAAAATATTTTGCACTGTCCTCCACAGATTCTCGGATATCATCTGATCCTGCACCATAGCCACCATAGTCTCCCGGTACCCGACACACTGTGTACACGCACATCGAGCGCAAAATTCATTCGTATCGTGGACATATTCTCGCACCTACGAAACAGTGAAAAGAGGTATCGATTTGTTAGTGGCGAGGAATATTTACAAACACCCGTAAAAAGGGTGGTTTGGTTATACCGCAAATTTCGACTCGGCGCCCATCGCCGACCGGTGCACATTTTTTGCCGCCGCTTGTAATCCACTTATAGACTTTTTTAACGATAAAATATCGCGTTGGATGCGCGGCAAATGTTTCGGTTTGGTAGCCCGCGCATTTGTAGCCGCGATTTCACCCGATTCGAGTGCATCCATAGCTTTTCCGCGGCAATTGACACAAAAATAAATATCAAGCCATCAACGA
This sequence comes from Chloromyia formosa, assembly GCA_964017055.1. Classification (NCBI taxonomy): domain Eukaryota; kingdom Metazoa; phylum Arthropoda; class Insecta; order Diptera; family Stratiomyidae; genus Chloromyia; species Chloromyia formosa. The sequence continues at coordinate 26,888,604 of OZ024813.1, read as the reverse complement.
ATTGAGAGAACTGTGGGGATGTCAACTGTCACCGAAACTTGGCACGTAGTTGGAAATTGGAAAAGTTTTGGTCGGGGGCGCAGAGGGGAAAACAGTGACGGGTGTAAATGGTGGCCCTTGGAGAAATACTATTTAAAAATAATATGGATGTTATTTTTGCGTCTTGGCTATATACACTGCACATCAAAAAAGGGGCGCACTATTTTTTTTCGTGCTGGAGCCAACTATAATGGCAAGAGTGCAGTTTTTAATACTACTAAAGGAAGAGTGAAAAGAAGCAAACGTTTGGAAGGGTAAATTTCCGATATAGTGGTTAATTTAAGTCAGTTTGACAAGAAACGGCCAAAATACAAAAAGTGAAAATGTTTCGATCAAAACACGTTTATAACGGTTTAATCTGCAATTTTTTTTAAGTTTGCTACTGTTTACCTTGTTTTTCCAGAATTTAATCAATGTATTGTACACTTAATAGAGAAGTATCGTACGGTACTTTGGCCAGTTGACGACCTCAGGTTGACATTTTTAAATCCAGAATCCATTAAATATGTACCAGGAGACAGGATCATTCAATAGAAAAACAGGACGACACCGGTTCAGAGCAGCATCAATAGGTGGGAACCGATTTATGCGGATATAATAGCCGCCATACATTATCCGATCCGTCGTCCGATCGATCGGCCGATGGATCGCCACAAATTATCTGCCGATCTCCACTGCACACACACTGAGCGATTTTCGTGCGATGCGATAACGAATGACAATTCAAAAAATAGGTTATGATTCACTCCCAATCCAACCTAGATTCATTTTTGTTAACTATTTGGATGTGTGTGGTATTTTCGTATACCACATATTTGATATTTCAATTGCAGTGCCATTTAAATCATAAGAATCCTTGAAATTTCGTAATTTAATAATTTGGTAATTTGACATTCACTTGCGATAATCACATACACTATCCACGATCGCACGAAGATCGCACAAAAATATCGGCAGATCAAAATTGATCGGCCGATCGGTGCGATTTCCACATACACAGGCCGATCCATCGGCCGATATCGATTTCGGGCGACGGATCGGCCGATCGATCGGTGTGTGTATGGCACGTTTAAAACGTGCCATACACACACCGATGGATCGGCCTGTGTATGCGCATATCGTTGACGATTTTTTTGACAGTTCCGTATAATTTTTGATCAGCTGATATTTTGTGGCGATCCATCGGCCGATCGATCGGGCGACGGATCGGATAATGTATGGCGGCTATAAAGCCTAAAAAACGTGGAAACACGCTTTTCCTAGTAAAAATAACCACAGATGCATCCCGGGTACCGTCATTTCGGCTCAAGATTATCTTAAGCGTGCCATACACGCAGCGATCGATCGGTATGGGTATGGCACGTTTAATATCAAGATTTCCCAAAAAAATACTGGTATTCACAACAAGGCGTCAAATCTCTTGGCAATTGTTGGCTTCAGAACGAAGAAAACTAGGTGCGCCACTTTTTTTGATGCGCAGTGTACATAATTTCCAAAACTAGAAAAGAAGTCATTTTTGAGACTGGGTGCGTTTCTATTTTGGGCCGTGTCGGGTTTCCTTGCGATTGCGAAAACGCTACGATTTCAGACACCGATACCAGAATTTTTGAAAAGGGGAAAAGCATCACGAATTTTTTCCGATTCGATTACACCTTCTACGATTCCTAGAGCTTTGACATATGTTATATTTGACGTATGTTTGTGTGCAATGTGTTCATAGCGGCACGGAAATCGTGTCGTTCACCGGAGAAATCACGAATCCGAGAAGGGGCAATGTAAAAGTGGCGGAATCGCGATACTTTCGGGAACGCACCCATTTAAACATTCCAATATTTCCCCTCATCATTTGACAACACTGTTGTCCAAGTGACACTTCGACTTTGTTAACAATTCGGTATTGTTGCACGTGCGGTCGTTCGTTCCTTGATTTTTACACGATAATGTGCGAATTTTAACTATTTTGGCAAATTTTAACCAGTTCAAGAGACACCCAACATTATGAACTACCACGACGTCTACACCTCGGTCGGCTGTAACAGAACCTGCGAATGTGCCGACTGGAACTCCTCCGGCCTAGTGGCGTTCGGTGCATGTCACAGCATCGCAATTTTGAACACAAATTATAAGGATTCTTGCAAAATAACGCAAACATTTATCAAACACACGGCTCGTGTGAACACTGTGAAGTGGATCAGGCGAGAATCCGCACAGTCCGAGACGGAATTCATCTCCGGCGCGGATGACAATCTGGCGATTATTTGGTCCTTGGAAAACCCCGACGAAGGACAAATACTGCAAGGACACACGGGTGGTGTGACTGCTCTGGATAGTATCGAAGCGGATGGCACCTTGAGGGTGGTAACAGCCGCTTCGGACTCCACTATACGCCTGTGGGACGTCAACGCCTCCGAAGTCTCCACCATCCAAGAAATCTCACTAAAGACCGGGTTCTGCTTCGCAGTCCGCTTTGCACGTTTGCCGGCCAGTGATAGCATCCTTTTGGCCTACTCTACGGACGATAATAAAATTCGCTTGCTGACACAATGCTCGGACAGTTCGAAGCAATTCGAGCTCACCCACCAACTACTGGGACATGAAAACTGGGTCCGAGGTCTTGACTTTACGGTAGCCGATGATTCTGAACTACTACTTGCCTCTTGCTCCCAGGACACATTCATCCGACTCTGGAAGATTGCACCGCATTCCGAGAAAGACCAATTCATTGACGACGATTGTCTGTTGCAAGTACCCACTGGAAGCGTGCACGTTGAAGACAAATCGCGTCAGCTTAGTTTCAACGTTAGTCTTGAATCAGTCCTGCTCGGGCACGAAGATTGGGTCTATGCCGTCCACTGGAACCGGAACAACGAAGGCCTTCAGTTGCTGTCCGCCTCAATTGACAAGACCATGATCATTTGGTCGCCCGGCGAGGATGATGTCTGGTGCGAGAAGGTTCGAGTCGGTGAAGTGGGTGGCGGCATGATGGGCTTCTATGGCGGAAAATTTTCAACTGACGGAAAATCCATAATTGGCTACGGCTACCAGGGCAGTTTTCACGTGTGGAAACAATCGGAAGGCGACGAGAAACTTTGGGTTCCGGGACTGGTAGTAAGCGGCCACTTTGCCGACGTTCGAGACATTTGTTGGGAGCCGCAGGGCGAGTTTCTGTTTTCCACGTCGGCGGATCAGACGACACGAGTTCACGCTCCATGCAAGAGCACAAAGGACGGACGGACGACTTGGCACGAACTGGCCAGACCACAGGTCCACGGCTACGATATGCAGTGTCTCACAGCCTTGGGCCGCTACAAATTCGCCAGCGGTGCCGAGGAAAAAGTAATTCGCATTTTCCAGGCTCCAATGAATTTCGTCCGAAGTTTCAGAAGCTTATGCAACGTGCCGGGTGATCCAGAAGGAGACAAAATTTCGGAAAATGCTCCCCAAGCTGCGTCCCTTCCCTCACTCGGTCTGTCCAACAAAGGCATTCAAAACGAAAGTTCACTAGCAACAAACGACGAGTTGGTCGACAAACTCTATCCACCGCAGGAGGAGACTCTCATGACCGGTACCCTGTGGCCTGAAGTTCAAAAACTCTACGGTCACGGCTTTGAAATTTTCGCCTTGACCTCATCGTCGGATGGAAAGTATCTGGCATCCACTTGCAAGGCTTCGTCCGCTGAACACGCCAATATTCTCGTGTGGGACACGACTACATGGAAGCAAATTCAGAAACTATCCGCTCATCAATTGACTGTGACGCAGACGAGTTTCGCCAAGGACGGTCGCTTTCTGCTGGCGGTGTCGCGCGATCGTCGATGGTCGTTGTTCGAAAATAAGACGAGCGGTGGAGCGTGTAATTTCGAATTGGTAGCGATGATGGACAAGAAGGTAGGCGTTCACACTCGCATCATATGGTCGTGTGATTGGTCGCACGATTCGAAGTATTTTGCAACGTCGTCACGTGATGGGAAACTGGCCGTTTGGACCCCTGGGGAGACGCACATTGTAAATCCGCAAGTTGTAGCCTCGATGGAGCTGAAAAATCAGTCAATAACAGCCTGCGCTTTTGGATATGAACACTACAAGGATAGGAGTTATTTGATTGCATTCGGGCTGGAAACAGGGGTTGTAAAATTGTGTAGATTCGATGATGTATTGACAGAGTTGATTACCTTAGATAGAGCTTACGCACACCATTTAGCTGTGAAACGACTAAAATTCCGACCAAATGGAGACACGATACAATTGGCGAGTTGCGGAGAGGATCAAATAATTCGAATATACGAATTTTGTGAGTAGGTGGTAAGGAGTGTAATAAATTTATTTTTATAAATCTGATTTCGTTTGTTTCTTTTTTTCTACCTAATTTGTTTTTTTTAGGGTTATGTAGAAATGACGGTCACGACATGGTTACGAATAGTTCAAAGCATATGTACGCTTCTTGCATTACCCACGTGATGATAAAGGGCGGGCGAACGACTTTTACTACTTTGAACTTATCAATGGTGAGGCTTTGAGGTGAGAGACGCAGTTGCTTAACACACTGCGTAGCTGCAGATAGCCCTAGCGAGCACTGGAAGTCAACATTGAATTCGTAAACGACTTCATATATCTCATTTGTACCTTGTCAAAGGACGGAAGCGAAACAGACGAAATCAAACGACGAATAGAGCTAGCAAATACATTTTTTTATACAAATTATACGACCTTTGCTATGCCGCTCAGCAACGGTCAAGGACTGCCAAACTCCTTCAACGCCAGTAGACCGAAATGGATGGCGTATCCGGTACAACCATGAGCTGTACGAACTGTACGATGAGCTGAAAGATCATCAAGCAACAACGACTTAAATACGAAGGGCATTCATAACGAATCGATGAAAGCCGCATGCCTTAACGAATATCAACGGAGCAAGGCTGAAAAGAAAACCGAGACCTTGTTGGGAAGACTCACTGGATGCTGACACCGAAAATCTACTGGGCCTCCGAAAATGGAGGACGTGGCCACTTGAAAATTGGAGGAAAACGATCCAGACGGCCAAGATCCAACGTCCAACTGTCAGGCCACGATAATGGCTAGAAGTCAACTGGAAAACACGGATATCAATGGATGACTCCATTTGGGAAGAGCCTCAAAATCACTTGAAAACTGGCTTCCCAAACTTAAATCGAGCGGAAAGAAAACTGAAGTAGGGACCAAAAATAGATGAAGCTAAATAAAACTTATAATGGAAAAGGAGGGGCGCACTTGGAAGGACGTTTCACAGAAACTAATCATCATCGGCGGTCTGGACTACGGGGGAGGTATGTTAATTGTCATGACGTTGTTAGATACGGCCTAAATTCCCGAGGTGTTATGGCGATCCGTGCCCATCGCGGTAAAGTGACCAGGGACACTATCATGACCGTACGAGGAAGGATGCTGCATATGCCAAGTGGTAAATTGCACCATTGCTTGCCCTTTTTCGATTTCTTACTTTTTTGTAAAATTACCAAAAGTAAACCGAGAGCTGCGAAATCGTCCTACTCCTAGTCCATTGTAATAACTGAAGAGTTGAACTGTACGTTTGTGGCCGGCTTAAGGTGGCATAATGACCGTGAAGAAAAAGGCTCCTCAACGAGCTAAGCAGCAGCCTATGCTTGCTGTAGCTCAGTTCGAGAGACGTGGGCGGAGTTTTGGCCGCTCGTTGCCCCTATCCTTTATGTATTAATAGAAATTCATAGGCCTGAGGAAGACAGCACAAACAGGGGAGGTAAAAATGGGGAATAAAAAAATGAGGCGATAAGGATGGAATGGTTGGCAGACCGTTCATCTGTCCCCGCGCTCGCATCGGGGTCCAAGTGTAATAGAACCCTGGTTTCGTAACACCGACAGATCACTACTCATCAGGTGCTGCCATCGATCTGTCGGTGGAAGCCGCACTACCAGAATATTGTTCATTACAGGTGATTCATTACAAGTAGCAGATGCAGCGTAGCGTCAAAGTTTTCGGAACTCCCGGGAAGTCGCGAAGAGAGAGAGGGAAGGACAGCCGGAGCGTTACGTTGTTCCTATATGGGCAGGGAGGAGCGGGAGGTGAAAGGCTGACCTCGTCTATGGTCCGAGAACGGGAAACCTAAGTCTGAATTGGAAAAAAAAGACATGGACTCTGATAAAGACGTGCAACAACAAAATTTCCAGCCAGTACTCCTGGAGGGAAGTCACCCAAGAAGAACCTCATCCAAAGGAGTTCTAAAGTGATGCGATCACTGGTACTGAACCAGATTATCGAGAGTTCGTATGCCTAGGTAGAGAGTGATAGCGAGGTTATCGCAAGTCCGAGGAACGTAGGGGAACCCCTAACAGTGCCATGAATCGAAAGGATAGTAGCAGGCCGCTGGATTCTCTTAAAGGCCTGAGACGGAGCGCTCAGTGCTATAGAAAGAGAAAAGTTAAGCGTGCGGCCAAAGAAACGGCGAAATAGGAATCTGAGGGGATACCTACTCAAATTCCAATGAACCAACCCCTGCGGGACTGACCAAACGCCAACGATCGGAAGAGAAATCCTTCTCAGGAGGTTGTCGTCGGCTGTAGGACGGCCATTCTGGCTCTAGCATCATACAGTTGCTCTTCGAGAACTGCTAACATGTGCAGAAAGGGTTTCGAAAGGAAGGCTAAACATATCGCTAATAGAATTGTGGATGCCTGGCATTATCGCTTTTCATGCAAGTAGATTGGGACTGACCTCCAGCAACTTATGCAGACACAATTTAATACCATAATGTGTGTCCAGCCCTAAATTAGAAACGCCTGAACACTGTTTTCAGAGTTAGCAAGTATGGCCTGTGTTGTCACGTTCAATCAGTTGATTCAATTTAGCGGAGCGTTCTCCTGGCAGCTCTAATTAGCCAGCAGAGGATGGGCCCAAATCGGAGGCCATATGCGGGCTACGCTAGTGGCAATCCTCTTACCCCACCTAACCTAATGGACATCATTTGTCTTGCAGAAAAAAAACTGAAGAAATAGTCACATGGGAAATGGTCAAATTTACGGGTAAAACACCACCCACAAAGAAACAAGTATCATTTAAATTATACGAAATCGATTAGTTTTGTTTATTAATTTTACTGTAAACATATTCTTTATCAAGCATTCGAACAGAATTCTTACTCTTGCCACGCTACACCCAACAGTCCGTTCAAAAACTCGGTAGACCAAAAAATCTTCAGCGAAAATTTACGCATAATAATTAAGATTCGCCTTCTTCTTCGCTTGCACCTCCATAATGGCGTCCATAAAGTCCTCGTGTGTCACGCTCATGGCCGACCGGCGAAGAGCTATCATACCGGCCTCCACACAAACAGCCTTGCATTGGGCCCCGTTAAAATCATCTGTGGATCGTGCCAACTCTTCAAAATTCACATCCGGACACACGTTCATTTTGCGTGAATGAATTTGCATAATGCGAGCGCGCGCCTCCTCATTCGGATGGGGGAATTCGATTTTTCGATCTAGACGACCGGACCGCAACAGAGCCGGATCCAAAATGTCGACACGATTCGTGGCGGCAATAACTTTAATGTCAGCCGTGGAACTGAAACCGTCCAATTGATTGAGCAGCTCCAACATGGTACGTTGAACTTCACGATCGCCCGCCTTTTCCGAGTCGAAACGTTTTGTGCCGATGGCGTCCAACTCGTCGATGAAAATAATGGCCGGCGATTTTTCCTTGGCCAGAGCGAATGCGTCGCGTACCAATTTGGCACCGTCACCGATGAACATCTGCACGAGTTGCGGGCCGGCTAGTTTCAAGAATGTGGATTTCGTTTGAGCGGCACAAGCTCTTGCCAGAAGAGTTTTACCCGTACCGGGTGGACCGTAGAGGAGGACACCTGAAAGAGAGTTTAGAGATTGACGATGATAAAAATATGGAATACTTGAAAACTTGATGTTTCACAACATTCCAGTCTTGTCGTAAAAGGCAACTTAACGGATAGGATGTGTACACCAGCAACTTGGATCATCATCAACGAGGCTACAGTACGGACACTTACCCTTCGGTGGATGAATTCCCAAATTCTTGAATTTCTCCTTGTGCGTCATGGGCAACACGACGGCTTCAATAAGTTCTTGGATCTGTTTGTCCAGACCGCCAATGTCCGAGTACTGTTCGGTGGGACGTTCGTCGACTTCCATCGCCTTAACCCGGGCATCGTATTCCGCCGGCAACGTTTCCAATATCAAGTACGAATCTTTATTTACGCCCACCAGATCGCCCGGCTTCAATTTCTCAGCATCCACCAGACCGATGACGGGCAAAAAGTATGCCTGTCGTGTGGATGTTTTGATGACGGCACATTTTCCTTTGCGCTGATTGTCCAGCACCAGAACGGCTCCGTCCTCCTCCTCTTCTTGCGGGTCCACGTCAAGAAGTTCAATAACATTTGACACCAAATAGGGCAACGTTTTATTTACCTGAACGGGTGTATGGACGTTAAATACATGTTTGACGTAATGAAAAGCACATTACCTTAATCTTTTCGGTATTATCCTTGATTTTGTCTGTTTGTGTCTGGATTTCATGGGTAATACGCATAACCTCACTCTTCATGATTTTTATTTCGTTGTCCATTAAACGGGTGCGACTAACCATCTCGTCCGTGGGCATACGAAGAACTTCTTCGCCCAACGATTCTTCGCCATCCTCCCAAATAGATTTATCTTCTAAAGTTGCGGCCATTCTAGTACAGAATTCTCACAAGAAATTAAATGAATGACTTGACTGTTTACTAATTTGACATTACGGACGTCAGACAAAAGATGTGAAATGTAAGCGGAGTTATCGCTTTGTCAGCTGAATCAAATGAATTCAGCAGAAAAATGATGGGAGACTCGGATGGTTGGGTGTACAGTAGCAAATATGACTGTGTTCGTTTCATTCGAACAAAGGTTCATTCCCATACAAAACGACTATGAGCCAGGGCTCGTAGGGCCGATTTCACATGGCACGTACGGTAGACTCTAGCAAAAAGTACCAGTGACTTTGTATACGTTTGTACAATTACACATTGCGTTGTAGGCAGGGCAGCGCAGTGCGCACATGGCATTGTTGTAAAATCAGATATTAACAATTATTACAACAACAATTCCATGTGTGCGCTGCGCTGCCCTGCCTACGTCCAAGATGCGGCCGGCCTAAGGCTGCGCGCAAGTTGGCACACGTTCGCGTGTCGCGTTCACGTGTTTTATGTCAAACGGTTTGTGTCTATGGTTTGCAACCAAAGATGTGAATCTGTCAATTTGATAGATGCTCGGCTGTTGTCGTATCACCAAATTGGATTCATTATTGTGTATTAGTATGAAATGTGTGTTTATGCACATCCTACTAGTCCCCAGTCGTTTGTTTTGCCACTCAATTCTTACTAATTATTCATTTTAAAGCACAATAATAAACTCAAATTGTTGATACGACAATAGCCGAGCATTTGTCATATTGACAGATTCGCATCTTTGGTTGGAAACCATAGACCCAAACCGTTTGACAGCAAACACGTGAACGCGACACGCGGTATTGAGCCAACTTGCGCGCAGCCTAAAGCTCGGTACATTCCCAATCGACTTTTTTCGATGTTTTTTCGCCTCTTGTTTAGTAGTGGGCTCACCCCTGTAAAATGAAGAGCGAGCGAATCGAGCGTTCCAGGGTGGTATACTGAAGGTTGCAACCCCTTAAGCCCACGCAAGAGGAGTGATGCGGGAATTTCATTGACGGCAGAAGCAGTAGCAGCGGCAACAGCATTGGCATCGCCTATGCCTGCGTTCACGTTTTTGAGCGTTGCGGTTATTCAGCAATTTGAATGCATGTAAACAGAAAAATCAGTGATTTTTTCCGTTTACATGCATTTCAATTGCTGAATAACCGAAGCGCTGCAAAATGTGAACGCACTCTATGTCTTGGGTAATTAGAAAGCGCCGCATTCCCCTTGAGTGAATTATGCCGGAACCAGATTAAACGCAGGAAGCAGCAGTGGCAGCAGCAACAACACCAGCTTGCAGATCTGCTTTCGCCGCTGCATTCAATCTAGGTCGTGTAGGGGAAATACATGCTTTCGAATTTGACCGTTCACCGCCGCTGCTGCTGCATTCTACGTTCAATATGGTTCGGGCATTACATTGGGGCAGCAGCATCGGCAAATCCGCTTTTTCATCCAAAATTCTAAGGCGGCTATTTCACTATAATGGTGTAATGACCGCTAAGAGAAAAAAGCTGTGGGTACGGAAATGGATTAATAGAAGAGACGAGCAAGGAGCTACAAATTGTCTCCTGAAGGAAATTGCATTAGAAGATCCCAAAGAATATTTCGCAACTTTAAGAATGTCTGAAAATTGTTTTAATTATCTATTAATGAAAATGGCGCTAAGAGAAAAAAGCTGTGGGTACGGAAATGGATTAATAGAAGAGACGAGCTAGGAGCTACAAATTGTCTCCTGAAGGAAATTGCATTAGAAGATCCCAAAGAATATTTCGCAACTTTAAGAATGTCTGAAAATTGTTTTAATTATCTATTAATGAAAATGGCTCCGCAAATTCAACGTGAAGATACCCATTTAAGGAGTGCGATTCCGGCTAGGACAAAATGACAAGCAATAATTTAGTATGAAATGAGTGTTTATGCACTGCACATCTTACTAATCCCCAGTCGTTTGTTTTGCCACTCAATTCTTACCTAATTATCCATTTTAAAAGCACAATAGTGGACTCAATTTGTTGATACGACCATAGCCGAGCATTTGTCATATTGACAGATTCGCGTCTTTGCCTGCGTTCACGTTTTTGAGCGTTGCGGTTATTCAGCAATTCGAATGCATGTAAACGGAAAAATCAGTGATTTTTTCCGTTTACATGCATTTCAATTGCTGAATAACCGAAGCGCTCCAAAATGTGAACGCAGCATTTGTTGTATATCTGTATTGATTCAAGCCAGATTTCCCACCAACTCAACCAATTGCTCGAAACTGTGCTCTCATGTCGACATAATTCATAATTCTCTTCCACGTTTTTTTCTTTCTGTTTTTGTTTTGATCACCATTTTCGTCACGTTTGACAGCTTCTATTTCCATTGAGAAGCCACTATGGGGACTCCAGGTGAGTGTGCATTTGCATAATACAAGCAAATGGGGGGATCGTTACCAGTAACTTTCACCCGCAATTCGACAGTTTCTCCTCAGCCGATTGCTGTTGAGTGGGGGGCAATAGGCCAGCATGAAATTGTATTTTTGCAACATTCTGTGCTAGTCATACTCTTATCGCTTTCTGTGATCTATTTCCTGCTTCATTCTTCTCTACCTTTCCTTACTAATCTGCAGCTATGTTTGCGAGGATAACGTTCTATCCTTCCCTCGTCTATAATGTGCTCATGGAGAGGGTCAGCTCGAGAAGATGGTACGATCGGATTGACGACAACATGATCCTTGGTGCCCTGCCGTTTCGCTCGATGACCAAAAGTGTAAGTACGACGTGAATGTGACATCAGAATCATTTATCGTGCTTAACATTTTTATGTTCTAATTTCAGTTGATTGAAAAGGAAAACGTGAAGGCTGTAGTTTCTATGAACGAAGACTACGAGCTCTACTTCTTTTCCAACGACGGTAACCGTTGGGCAGCACACGGTGTGGAGTTCTTACAGCTACCCACTACCGATATATTCTGTGCACCGTGTCAGAAGAATCTGTTTCGCGGTGTGGAGTTTATTAATAAGTTCCTGCCTAGTAATTCCCGTATTAAGGGAATTGGTCCTAATTCCAGCGAGCCGGAAAATGTAGGAACTGTCTATGTGCATTGCAAAGCGGGTAGAACGAGAAGTGCGACTTTGGTTGGATGTTATTTAATGATGGTGAGTAAAGGGTGTTAATACATATTATAGTCACGTATGAGAACACGTTAAACATGATAAGCGCATACCAGTGGCGGCGGCTGTAATGTGTTCTAAAGAAATTGCAAATTGCGATTCTCCATTACCATTAAAACAAGCTCTAAATTTCACTCGATGAAATAAACTTTTTTTACGCTGCGTGTATTCAGAGCAATTTACGTTCTCGTCATCATAAACAAGCCAAATGCTGCCAACTCGAAAGTGAATTGTCGTCCTTCTGACTCTTAAATGTCCCGGTCAGTTTCGCTACGGAAGGCATTAATGTGTTTAGGACGTGAAGGTTCGGCAGCGCCATGAGGCGAAAGCTCCCTTGAAGAGATGAGCGACTGCATGAGCTTGTTGCAGCTCTTGTGTCTAAGTTAGACGGCACCCACTTAGGAAAAATAACTGCCAAGACCTTAATCCAGCAAGAAATTAGAAATGGCAAAGGGGATTGATCGGCTTAGACAGGGTGTCCCGCGTTAGGTGGACAAAACTGAAGGGCGTTGTACCACACTTAGTTTGAGGAATAATGGGACCAATTAAAAACCGTGACTTGCCACACAAAATCAAAATTTGCCACATCCTGAATCACCGAACCTGTGATTCGACATCACTTTCTAAGAGTACGGGAGCCCGCTGCAAGAAAGCCTTCGTCATATGTCACCGTCTGGAATTTACACCACTTGTAAAACATTGCATGAAGACCACGAAAACGTACGTCTGCCCAGTCCTGCCCGGGTCCGTGACGCTCAACAAAACAAAACGCTCAACACGGTCAGCATAGGTCACGGACCCGGGCCGGACTGGGCTGACGTACGTTTTCGTAGTCTTCGTACTATGTTTTACAAGTGGTGTAAATTCCAGCCGGTTACAGATGATAAAGGCTTTCTTGCAGCGGGACTTTAGACTATAAAACTAAATACATCGTTCCTGCGGCAGTCGGTTCTTCGTACCGGAACGACCCGTTTTTCAACGGCCAAGAGCTGCCAAAACCCCCCGATGCAAGAAGAACTGAAGGATTCGAAGTATCGCTACCACAATAACTATAAAACTACATAAAATTTCATATAAAATAACTTTTTTTCCGATTGCGAAAATAACCGTCACTTCAAAGATTTAACTATCCAAACTTTGAAGAAATTTCAAAATCTGTTTTTCATCGAAAATTCAAATGAAAATTTTCTAACGGTACTTTGAAGTGGCATATCTGCAAATTTGACAAAACTTGCCCTAATGTGTTGGCTTTCCAATGGTATTGTTTTTCTGATACATTTGGATTTGAAAATTTTAAAATGCATTGGAGGTAAAAAAACATGGTCTTCAGATGAAACAAATTTGTTTCGAGCTTAGCTTAACAGACAAGAAAACACAAAGAATTCGCCATTTCGTTTTGGGAAATAAGCTTTGAAAATTGTTTTATGTTTGAGCAACAAGATGTTTGAGCTAGTGTGATGTTTATTTACTCGTAAGGCCCTAACCAGATCACAGTTATCTTAACCATTAAAATTTAATATTTTCGAATTGTTTGCGAACAACTATAGCAACTTGCTCGAGGAAATGGGCTTGAAGCTGTTCGGGAATAAAGTCGACGATTTCCACAGCGACAACTTCCGAATAGACGCACCTTTGAACGAACGTTTCGTATTCTTACAGAGACAGATCGAACACCGAACCATAATTCTAGAGAAGGCATTCGACGTATAAGAGTTAGAAGAGAGGAAGCGATTCTTAATCTATTCAACGAGGATCCAAGATTAGGTACACGAAGAGTCGCAGTTCAGCTCGATCCCCCCGAATGATGGTACAACGAACCCTTCAATCTGATAACTGGTATTTGTACCATCTGACGCAAGTTCAAGAGTTGTTGCCTACAGATTTTCAGAGAAGAATCACTTTCTGTCACTTGTTTCTCGAACAAATCTGGGCAGATCGTAATTTCTCAAGCAGAATTTTATGGACTGATGAGGCAACATTCACGCGGAGGGGGTATTCAATTCAATACCCGCAATAATCATATCTGAGACCACACGAACACCAACGAAATTGCACAGTCTCGGCAAAGAATAGAGATTATTGTCAACAAGAAGTGGGACTCCATACGAATTAAGAGTCCCTGCCTAGTAGTTGCATATGTGTTGGATTCCATCAGTACACGAAGGGGTAATGCGGAATAGCAAGTGTGTTACTCATACGATGAAACGTGCTAGGCAGTTGGCATTTGAAGAGCTTTTTAAAATGTTGTCGTCCCTATCTCTCTAAAGGCAACTTTCATTTGATTATTTGCTTATCAATTGGCACTGCGTTTTTGCTTAAATCGTATGAAGTTCCATCTCTAGTAGTTGTTACTTTATGGTCTCGGCTCCAAAACGAATTTAGAGTAAACGTTTGGATAGGTTTACTGGGCGATGAATTCACTTCCTTTTATCCTTCCGCAATGGTTAAATTCGAGTGGATTTCTTCAATTACTTCAAAACGAAGTAGTGCCTATACTGTATGATATGCCAGTACTCTAAAGAACCCACATTTGGTGGCAGATGGATGGGTATCCGTCGCAAAATGAATTATGAATTATTAAGGAATTTTTAGATAGTGAATTTCTCAGAATGTGGATTAGTCGATTTGGGCCAGTCGCATGGCCTCCGCGAAGTCCTGACTTGACCCACTTAGATTGAAGTAAATTGAAGAATGATGTCTACAGCGTACCTATTGTCTCTCGCGAACAGCTGTTAAGGCGGAATTCACCGAGGCAACAGTGACCGACAAGAGGCATGCTACATGTTGCCTAGTGTCGCCTGTTTTCAGTTTTTTTTCCACACATTTCCACAATGTCGCATGGTACAAGCCGCACCGATCCGCAGGCCATTAGATAGCGGCGACATTGTACGACAGTGGAATTCCGCCTTTACAAAGAATTCATGCAGCATGCACCGAAATGCTGGACAACTGGGGAAGAATTCTTCGGGTGGTTTCGTCTGTTGCAGGAAGATGTGATGTGCGTCCAACATAGAGAGGTGAGGTATATGAGAAAAAAATCCCCAGAACCTGTACTGATTTTTTTTTTTTATCTTGTGAGAATTTTGTGAGTTGAAACGCGGCAACATTGTTACAAAAGCTCTAATAATGGGTGAACAAGTTAATTTAGTCGATTTGCAATCAGTTTCTGTCACAATTGGCTGCGAGTTGTATTCCATTCATTCTAGATATTTGTACTATTAGCCGTGTTCGAGACAACCGGACAGAGATGATCTCTGAATCGAACGGCTTGGATCGGTGACGAGAGAACTCAAACAGCCACCATACATATAATTTACCGCGTGGGGGCGAATTGGCGGCTCAGTATGGAAAGGTATAGGGACGAATTGCCAAGAAAGAAGTTGATGTTTCAATCAATTCACTTACAACTCTGATCCAGATGTGATCCAATATGGAGTCTGGACCATAGCCTGGTCAATCGTTCTGTAGGGGAATGGCTTATGTTCGGGTGAAAAGAACACGGCCATAGTCTCGACCGCGGCTATTGTGTCCCGTCATCTATTGTTGTGTACAGGCTATTTTGGGATGTATAGGATAGTTTGGGTTGTGTATAGCAACAAATGGCAAACTGAGTTGTCACCGTTGCACCCAGAGCGAACGAAGCGAACGTTTACGTTTGTGCGATACTGAGGGTCGTGATCCCTTACCGCGGAGCCCACACATCGGAATGTTAACTCAGAATATTCTTTTGTATGTGCTTGGAAGGTTTACTATGAATATTTAAAGTCCGGAATAGTCTCTTTTGTGAATAATTATAGTTCGGAATAGTAGATTTTGTGAGAAAATTTAAGTTCAGTGGAAAAGGAACGATGTCTCCTTTACGAATATCCAAACGTGCCGCTAATGAAAGCAGCCTAAGAAGAATGCGCGGCCCGGCAGCCGGCGCACGTGATTTTTTTTTGCGCCCTGAGGTAGTGGAGGGGAATTCCTTTCTTGCTGGTGGAGGTACAGGTACGAAAAGTGCCATTTCCTAGCCCTATTCGGTATTCAGATTTGTAAAATTTGTCTTTTGAGCAATTATAAAAAAATTTTATTTGTCGAAAGATTTTTCTTTCGCATTTAGAATATTTCGTAAACTGGCTAAATTCAAAATTGTACACCATTTCAAATATCCATTTTT
The DNA here is from genome assembly GCA_964017055.1 of Chloromyia formosa. Lineage (NCBI taxonomy): Eukaryota > Metazoa > Arthropoda > Insecta > Diptera > Stratiomyidae > Chloromyia > Chloromyia formosa. The sequence goes on along the minus strand of OZ024813.1, from coordinate 26,872,519 downwards.
TACACTCTCTTACCAATCGGGAGGCATTATCTGTTCGATCTATAGTTATGCGTTCTTAGCCAGCATTGATATCGACCACCTGAGAACAATAGTAGCTTATATTGCGCTAAAACTTTCTATTTGTATTTATGTACGTGCATTTTGTCGACGGGTTGTCACTTGTTGTTGCATTCTACATACATACATATTTAAATGTATCTCTATACGCACGTAGTTCGAATAGCCAGTCTCGCCCATGATGGACGAATTGCGTTCATATGCATAGTATTGATTCAATTGCTGAATTGGAAATTAGGATGCTAGATTTGGTTGCAAAGGGAGGGAATACTTAGCTGTTTTTTATAGGTACTAGAGCTGAATCGGTTTTGGCGGGAACACTTCGTTTTTTTCCTGGGTGAGAAGGATGAAGGTAATTCTTGAGGAATGGAAAAAATATTAGTGGTTGCCAAGGGGAGTTGGATAGTAACCTCGCGTCATCGCGAAACAGGCCAATGGCGTGCGTCGAGTACTGGCCACATGGCTATCCTGGACAACCTGGATCTCCCTTTGGAGACTGATTACACGTCTCGAAAACACGTTTTTGGTAGAAATTATACCAGCCTGATTCCGCCGAGAAGCCTATGGGCTGATAATGTACCCTTTACCTCCAACTCCTGGGTTATCTACACGGATGGCTCTAAGACCGATGACGGAGTTGGGATTGGTATATACTCGGAGGGACTGGGAATCAACTTATCCTACCGTCTTCCCGACTTTTGTAGCGTCCTGCAGGCTGAGGTTTCGGCGATCTCGGAAGCTCTGACCTGGTTAAGGAATCATGTCGTAACTGCAAGAGACATTACTATCTATGCGGACAGTCAGGCTGCGATTCGCTCGCTTGACGCGGTTCTCACCACATCGAAAACTATTCAGAAGTGCCGCTAGGGTCTCATGGAGATGAGTTACTTCTTCAACATTACCCTCTGCTGGATACCGAGTTACAGTGGCTTTGCGGCAATTGCAGGGCGGACGATATTGCTCATGAGGGGATAACTGGTGTCGTCGATGGGGACCGCATTGACATTAGAGTGCCAATTGCATCGTGAAAAATGGCAATTAAGTCCGTGGCAGTGGATAGGGCCAATACCAGATGGCTCAACAGTAGTACTTGCCAAACGACGAGAATGATTTGGCAGAAATTCGATGCTAGTCGCTCTGCCTCATTGCTGTCATTGAATAGAAAGCACATTAGCAGGGTGGTGGGGACTATCACAGGGCACTGCCCCATCGGCGCACTCGCATGGAGGCTCCGTCTTCCTCATCATCACTACTGCAGGAGTTGTGAGGATGTAGATGAGGAAGAGAGTGTTTTGCACCTTCTATGTCGCTGTCCGGCACTGGCCATCAGGAGGAAGAAATTCCTGGGCTCCTGGTTTTACTATGACCTGGAGGACCTCAAGGATATGAGCGTGTTACAGCTCAATCGCTACATTGCCAGCACAGGCTGGTTCGGAACCTAGGTTTCTTCAGCGAGGTGAATTGTCATTGTTATTGGTGGTATTACAATGGACCCATGAGAGGTCTAAGTGTGCTGTGTTGTATCATGGCGGCCCCTTAACCTAACCTAACCTCGGAAGTTAAAAGTTTATGAAATATAGAGTCACGAATTGCCAGATTTGTTTTTGCCCAGTAAAAGAAAACTTATATAAGTTGTCAAAAAAAGGAAAAAAGATAGTTTTTAAAAAACTTAAACGTAAGTGGTGATAATCTATAAAATTTACGTGCCATCTTCGCCCACGTCGAATTGGAGCATTAATTTAGAAACAAAGTGGTGATAAGTTATAGTTACGAGAAAAGCCTAGAAAAAACAAAAGGAAAGGTTGTCACATGTTCCTTTGACTGAGTCCGTTAGCATAATACGTGGCCAATTCCTTTTTAAATAACTATCTCGAAAAGAAAATATTGTATTTTAGTATCGCCGAATCCTGTAATACATCAACCTAACGCTGAAATACTGTGCTTTATATAAAACCATACAAATAAATAAAAGGAAAAAATAAATACAAGTGTGGAAATATCCTGCATAAAAGCGCCGAAACTTAATCCATACGCTTTTACATACTTCCGGAGAAAGATGCTTATTGTCGGGCTCACTTAATTCCCTTTGCACATACTTTTTAGGTCTGCCATATCAATCATCGAGCCCGCTGCAAATGAATTTGACCTGCCACTATGAACAACTCATTGTTAGTGAGAAACGAGATAACTTGTGACATCATCTGAAACAATTGTTGCTTAGAAGAATAGCAATTGTTCTTTAAAATTTAAATTTCTTACTTAAATTATCTCTTCGCCCAAAGTTCCTGTACTGTGTGCGTAGTGTTAGTGTCTTACTTAAATTAAATTCTCCATTGAAAGAATATGGGAATAATCTTCCCCTTCGAACGGCCGTTGTGAAGTTGGGTAAGTCTTTGCATCTAATTTATTTATACATATAGTACATACATGTCATACTGACATTTTGGTTTGTTTTAATTCGGTTCGTGTTGCTTCAATTAAAGATAAAGTTCGTAACCTATTGCAAGCAATTAGAAGCAATTTATTGTACTTTAAATTTCACTTGTTACCCTCACAACTTTTTTTTAATAAACAAAAAGGAAAATCCTTTGATAGAGTGAGCAGAAAAATTGTCTTTTTCTGAAGGAATACCCCCGATGATGCAAAAAAAAAAATGAAAATCATACCAACTCGTTTCAAAAAATCGTACTTTCACCTATTTATTGAGTTGTAGCTAAGGGAGCTTCGCTTCGCTCACAATTTTTTGGTCATATTGAAGATTTTTACTACGTCTACCTACTCCCTGGGAAGGTGTTTTTTAGTGTTTACCACCATTTATCTCATCATCATCGTGGCGCGACAGCCCGACGTCGAGCATTGGCCGGCTGGAGTTCAAATCTCGGCGCGATCAAAAACTGCCTGTGAGTACTAATAGAACTCTCACAGTCCTCCGGGCTTGTCAGTATAAAGACGGCGCGGATAGAAGGTGCATGCTGGCAACTGCACTTCCGAAAAGTAGATATGCTGTCGTCTCGTCAACAAGGCATAAAAATGCTAGAAATGTTGACGCGCCCATGCCCTAGAGGGGTCAGGCAATTAACACAAGTTTTAGATATTCATCATGCAATGTATTTTACTCGCATATTCGGTTATGACTTTTGGCTATAATGGCAAAAATTGGTTTCTTGAGTTTACGTACTCTCCTAGACAATGGATCAGAAGGTCTCTGGGGTCAGATACGTAATATGGCCGGAAATAGAAAACGATACCACAGCGGAGTTAAGTCAACATAGTAATATTCACGCACAGTATTTTCAATTTGGTGTCGCTATGAAATGTTTGCACATATGTATACATCGAGTTCAGAAAGGCTACCTCGTTTTGCGTGTGTGTTTTTTTTATTGTAATGCATATGATGATTATTTGTCTTTTTTTCATTTCAGCGTTACGGCCTGACTCCAGAGCGTGCTGCTGAACGTATGAAAGAGGTCCGACCTCATATTCTTTTACACAAAAAACAGTGGGAGGCGTTACACAAATTTTACGAAAAACACGTACCGAATGCAACGTCCCGAAATAGTTGATTCCACATTTGTAGGATGGCTGAGAAAGCGTTTTTATCTTTAATTTTTGAAATGTGTACAGTCGGTTTATGTTGTAGAATAAATAATGGAAAATCATATTTTTGTAAGCCATTCAATTGAACTTTATACTTTTTAACCGTATTCTTATTCATGTAAACACTTATCTGTTTACATCTTCACAGCGCTGTTACTACATTTGCTTGGATGTTCCCAAAAATGGTCAGGTGTGTACGTAACGTACCCTTACGTGTGTGACCGTTTAGACCAGGGGTCAGCAAACTTTTCAAGCAAAGGGCTAGATTAATGAAATTTCAGGTTTAGCGGGCCGGATAGCAAACTCGAAATATATCTGTTTACTAGATTAGTTAACCCATTGCCAATTGGAATCTGACGAAAACTGTTTAGTTATTAAGTCAAATGGAATTTGGAAAAAAAAAGAAATATTCTAGCGACATTGAAAATGGTGTTTTCGATAATAATTTTATCTTCTTCGCATCATGAGAAATGGTTAAATATATTGAATATGATTTTTGAGAAAGTTGCGACATGCTTTGGGGGGTTTCGTGAGCTGAAGGTTCGTTTGGCTGCAGCATCAGACGACAATCGAAGCAGCATCGAATCCTCGAAAAGCTCGAGAAGTTCAGCGTAGTGTGCGACGTTTTAAAAGGGTTTATGCGAATTCTCTTCTAGCCTCGGCAGAAAAAGCCGCAAGAAGCAACAACTTAAACGCCGTATACTGTGTCTTTAAGGAGTTTTCAGGTGGTCGTAACTCCTGTCAAGATCCGCTGAAGGATGATGGAAAGCTACTTATCATAGAGGAAGATCAAATAAGGCGGCGGACAGAACACTTCACGGCGGTCTTGAACCGTATAACCTCTAGTGAAGTTCCCCCTCATATAGATCATTTAGCTAACCATAAAAATGTGCGTATACGGTTCACTGCCCCGACTAAAGAAAAAATAGTCACTGCAATTATTGCACTACAACGAGGAAATGCCGCCGGACTCGACGGTATCCTTGCCGAACTTTATCAAGCAGCCCCAGACGTAACCGCCGATTTGCTGCACCCACTTGCTGATATAGCGTAGAATCAGAAACCTTTCTCACTGGGTAGAAGGAAGGCTTGATCATCAAACTTCCGAAGAAGGGTAGCCTCACAGACTGTGATAATTGGAGAGGCATTTGTGTGCTTCCTGCTGTTGCCAAGATAATAGCTAAATCGTCCTGGGAAGACTAAAGGTCCACTGAGAAAAAAACAATTGATGAAGAGCAGGCTGGCTTTCGATCCGGATTCCCCTGTATCGATCACATTAACACCTTGCGAATCATCATCGAGCAATGCGCTGAGTACGATTCTCTACTTCACTTGCTTTTCATCGATTTCGAGAAGGCTTTCGATAGTATGAACCGGGATTCTATATGGACGGCCTTGCGCAGGAGAGGCATCCCTGGGAAGCTTGTGCTATTCATAAGGCAGCCTATGACGGCGCGTAATGTAGCGTTCTGCAAAAGGTAAGGTGTCGGGCGACTTTGAGATTCGCAGTGGAGTTCGGCATCCTCTCATCGATCCTATTCCAAAATGGCAAAGTGTTGATTCGCCTGAAAAAAAACTCTCCCCCAATGCCTCATACTCCAATTGCGGTGATTTCTGGCAAAAATGTGTCGGGCGATTTTGTATTTTTTGTGAATCGCGGTACTTTTATCGGATATCAGCAAATCAGGCAGTTTCATTCAAATGATTACGTGCGGTTAATTTGGAAATAACGGTTCCTCTGGCGTCTGAGCTCACTTAATATGGGAGGTGCCGTGTTTCGACGATTTCTGAGGCCGTTCAAGTGTATAAATCGGTTCTTGCTGTAAGATTTTGCTCTTGGTCGGTTCTGTCCTCGAACTTCTGTGAATTGTCTTGTCTCTGCTCACATCCCGAAATCCATCCATCTTTCACTTGCTTAACAATTTCATACTCTAAAGAAAACTACACAACGGACCGGTAAAGATTGACAGAGGTATCCGGAATAACGCCAAAAACCAAGTGACCCTTCCATGTTAAATTCTATGTAGCCAAATTTACCGTTATGTTGGAAACAAACATTTTGAAATGTGTGTCACATTCCGCTCTTTCTGTGCAAATACTAATAACAACAAACTCGGCTTCCTTATTCGTATTAACCATTTTTTTATAGACGCCCTTTAATTGTTTTGCTATGTGTACATGCAAGGTATAAAAAATGTATAAATGACAATTAAACTGGACCCAAAATTGTTTGTCCCCCAAAAGCAAATCCATTCCGGCGCCACTGATGTAGTGTTCAGAACGAACTTTGATGTTTGTGCGATACTGAGGGTTGTCATCCCTTAAGCGCGGAGCCCACACAACGGACTGTTGATTCACAATCGGAGTTTACACATGATACTGTTGCACCCAGAGCGTTCATGTTTGTGCGACTGAGGTTGTGATTCTTTAAGGGATTTTTGATTCACAACCCTTAGTATCGCACAAGGTGTGCATGGACGATTTTGGTTTGGAATGATCTGCATTAATGGCTAATTTCTAAATGGCTAATATCATGGTGCGTATTTTTCCACTTTGTGGGAACGAACGAGCAATTGACAAATCGTGTTTTTCAAATTTGATTAGCTGCGTTGTTATTGGTTGTAGCAAAAAACTTATAGATGAAATTTTGTGCTCTAAAAAATTGGCTTTATGGGCGAAAAACTGATAAAAGTGCCAGTTTTTCCCAAGATCGCGGAGGGAGCAAAGGGGGTTGACACAAACTTGGATACGGCCAAGGCCCGACGTCGGGCTGTCGCGCCAATATATGATGTGATGATGTGACCACGAATTGTTTATTCGAGAGAACCGTAATATAATCATTTCTATGTGCTCCATTTGATCAATTTGTGTTGGGGACGGCAAGTCACTGCAGTTGTAACCGAGCGCGGTTTGTTATTCCTGAATTTTAAGACAAGTTCCGAATAAAACGCTTACCACTGGATTTCTCACTGGTATATTTTTAATATTTAAGAAAGAACAGCAATATATAAAAATTGTTTGCATTTTAACAGTAGTTTGTGCTGATTGGGTTTTTTGTTTGTCTTTTCACAACATCCAAACGTTTAGTTCACACTTAAACTTTATTTTGTGCCTTTCTTTTTTTTCAAATTGTCCATAATAAAAGGATATCCAAAGGATTTTCAGGAAAAAGGATTTTTACATAGTACAACAAAGTGTCAGAAGTGACAAATATATATATGTAAAACATGTCCTCTCTCTCTTCGTTTTTTAAGTGCACATCATATGTACATGCAATATGAATGTATTTTTGCGAGAAAGCAATATTACGCATTTCAAAGAAATTATCCAATGTGTTAAAATCTCTTCAGGAGATTCTCTCACGATGATAGATTTTTGTCGTGTCGAGATGTTTTGCGACAATTTTAAAAGACAAGATATTTATATCGCTAAATACATCTAACACATTCACAAAAGTGTTGTTTATTCTCCATTTTTGTTTTTTGCTTGTTTTAGACGAAAGTTCCAAACATTAACTTTCCAAGCGTTCCCAAAAAAATGTTCAGCATCGTTTTGAAAGTGAACGTGGAAAGATGTCGAGGATTGCCTCGTCTCTATTACACAATTACACCTTTTCAAAAGTGCTATACACCAAATGTCCAAAAAGAATTTTGAGTGTGTGAGTGAGGGGGGTGTTTGTTGTGTCCAAAGTGCCGCTTTAGCCAGCATGCTATGTGAATCAGGAATCGACCAAAACATGCCACCGGCAAAGTAGTTCACCCTTGCAATGATCGCGCATATCAACCCAATGTGCCATCTCTTCGGGACCGGATGAATTCAAGCCGAGACTGAACCAACCGACCATTTCGTTGCGTTTCATATTACGTTTTGCATAAACGGACACCATCAACGTGACATCGTTCAATTGAAACATTGTGACCTACGATTGGGGAAGATTAATGATAAGAATAATATGGGCGAACCGGATTATTACCTGGAAAGCAAAGGCCTCTTTGAACAGAGGATTGGATTGTCCCCGTCGCGTTGATGTCTTGGCTCGTGCCATCTCCTGTCCAATACTGTTCACAAGACACAATTTAACATACGTATCAGGTGACTTGTGTAAAGTCAACCCGCGCAAATGACTGCCTTTGACGATTTCTATGATCAAACGACCGGTCGTTCCGTTATAAGCCAAACCCAAAAGTAGTTCGGGCACGCCCCCATGCTGTTCGGACTTGGTCGAGCAAATGCTGTCCGAACGTGCCAGGCTTAGTATGTCGCTGGTTGAATCGATCATCTGCTGAAAATCGGGATTCCAAATTTAATTAGTAAACAGACGATCGGAACTACTGTGTCTTTTCTACTTACATGTGGATCGTTTCGTGATTCCAGCGGCAACCAAAGATTGGTTTCAAGTTCAAGATTAATATTGGCAAAGCTTACCACCGCCTCTCCAATTAAACGCTCCTTTCGCATTCGCTCGCATCCGTACACACGAACTCGCAATCCCATTGAATTCACCTCCTCCGGATTGACACGATGCAGTAGAAAACTCTCCATAAATTGTGGATTCTCGCCGGATCGTATTTTGGTCTTGTGCTTTTGTTTCTTAGCCGGTAACATTAGCAAACGAATCTGCTTCAAAGCGGAAAGATCAAAACTTGAATGCTTTTTTTTTGACATGGATATGTATTTTGGCTGGGGCGTGTCCGACTAAATTCTACGTCACAGAAAAAAAAACTTTCAAACAGAAAAAAAAGTAGAAAAACAGAAACGAAACCGAAAACAAAACAAATACGTAAAAAAAAAATACAGCAAAACTGAAAAATTGAATAATAAAAAAACAGTTCTTCCTACTTGGGTGTGTGTTTGCTGTCCGGGACTTCGGGAAGGTATCCCTTTGGCCTGTAAAACATGCACAGTCATTTTTCTCAGCGGCGCATCGTACAGAAGCGATATTTCCACATAGGTACTTGGCAATGGAGGTGTCGTGCTTGCCACTTCCGATCGTGTAATATCCGATTTCGGTGATTTCAAATCGGAGCATTCGAAAAGTGGCTCTTGGGGAAGAATAAGAATGCACTGAAATGAAAAGAAAACGTTATATTGTAGAAATATATGTGTGCGTTGTTGTACTAAAAGGCATACTAAATTGGTACTAGAACTTACATCTTGACTACTATGAATTATCGATCGTTCGTCCAATCCATTACTCTCCGGGAATGATGAAAACATTTGATTGTGTTTTGATGCTGCTCCGGAGCTCACTAAACTATTCATTTGATTGTCGATTCGAGTCTCTTTCATGGGGGAGCAATAAACATCCTCAGAAACTTTGGTCGGGAGATGTAATTTTTTGTAGCCTGAAATATGGTTACTTTATGTACACCGCATTGCAGTTTCAAATCTATACCTTTCAAATCCATACTACTCGATTTCAAATGACTACTAATTGCTGGCTCGATCATTTCATTTGGCTCGTTCGCAATACACTCGTTATAAAACGATACAACGCCCATTTTTCCGCGCTCCGCCAATCCTAAAGCATCCTTAATTATGTGATTCTCTACAGGTGCCTGGATACACTGCTCTGTCTGGAAAGGATCTTTACTACAGTAAAGTGCTGATGTGTCATCGTTATTGTTCAAATTGATGGATTGAAATTGCATTTGATGGAAAATATCATCTTCACAGTCGAAATTGGAGTGTTGAAAGGAGCTTCGCCAAACTACAAGAAAATGGGACATTACCGTTAATAATATTACTTGCTTGGATTTGATGGGATGCTAAATCTTACCTCCTTTTTGAAAGTTTCTAAATGCAAGCACATTCTGATTAAAATAATGGAAATTGCCTATTCTCAAACAGTTTTTCCGGTGAACAAACAGAAAAACGACCAGCATTAAAGCAAATAGTCCTAAGACAGCACCAACAACGGTAGTTGTTTCTACCGTGCCTGAAATGGAAAAAGAAGCAATTGATTTATAATGAAGGAGTTTCTATAAATAAGTCAAGTATCCCCTTTCTGGGATACGACGTGTAGTATAGCACCTCATTTCCGAGACCGTTTTTACAGGAAAATACTTATTTGCCATTCTATTGGAGCATAGCGCGTCAACTATTCCATATGTGGCTTAGCTAACGTTTTGTTGGCATAAACCAATTTCGGATGAGGTGCATGCTATGCTAGCAACTGCACTATCCGAAATCTATATCTAATCTATATATCGAAACGCTAACAAGGCAAACATGTGCAAGCGATGTTGATGCGCCCATGCCCCTGGAGGGGTCAAGGAAATTAACAACAACAATAAAGATTCCAGGATGCACCTCCTGCTCCCCCATTTAGCCGCCTACCTGCGACATGTCGGGGATGTTGTGGCTTATTATTACGCCCCTCACCACAGGGGGAAGACAACACAAACATCACGAACGCCACGGACGGGACTTGAACCCGTAACAACCGTAGTCATACATAAGACTGACGCCTCTACGCACTGAGGTACCGGTCGCCCCGGGAGAGTGGTAACTGGAAAGTGACATGGTGAGCATCACGCATATCCCGGCTTTACTCCATTAATTTTTACCTAATCTTTGTACTCATTCACATACAGCTGAGTCGATTGGAGGCTGGCGAGAATAGCAACTGTTTGAATATGTTTATGGCAGGAATCGAACCTGCAAGCTCTTGCTTGGTAAATCGACGTTCTACTCATCGAGCCGAAAATATCCTAAACGAAAACGAGTGGATAAGTAAATATAGCTGTATTCTTGCTCAGGTATTCGGTCTCCAGTCATAGCTCTGCATATGCCTCTATGGCGTGTGCTTTCGCCGGGAAGACAGTGGCGAAGCCTCTTATAGGTATAGAAATTTCCTGGCTAGGCCCCACTATACCAGCACCTGTACCATTAGACTTTGATCCATCCGTGAGTTACTTGATGGTATTTGGAAAGAGATTGGAATGTTACTCCAACCAGTTATCCCTACTCCAGAGAAGAGCTTGTTGTAGGATGGTTCTTTCGCCAGGTGGTCCGATTACATGCTGTTATGCAGCTTTCACTGAATCAACTTTCATGTTCTGGATTCGGCTTAGGGTGGGCATGTGTCTGAGTATGCTACACAGATAAGATATGTAACGGACGGTTTGACGGGCATCCGAAGATGCGTCACGAAGCCTAAGGTAGCATACCTAATGACCGTGAAGGCCGGGCTGTAACATCTGCCGAAGAAAAACGAGCTAAGCAGCGGCTTTTGCTTGCTGTAGCTCAGTTCGGGAGATGTGGGCGGGGTTTTCGCCAGTCGTTGCCCCTGTCATTTACGTATTAACAAAAAATCATAGACCTGGGATGTACAACACCAACAGCGGAGGCAAAAATGGGGCGATAAGGATGGAATGGCTGGCGGACGGATCAGATGCCCTCGCGGAGTCCGGGTGTTATGGGACCCTCGACCTCTGGTTTCGTACCTCCGGCAGATCACTGCTCATCAGGTGCTGCCTTCGATCTTTCGGTGGGAGTCTAAGTCGCTTATGGGAAATGCATACTTTCTAAATTGACATTTCGCTGCTGCTGCCACTGCTGCTGCATTCTGCATTCATTCTGGTGTGGACATTACCCTAAATCAAATTAAATGAAGGACTCGTCATTAATTTGACATTGAATTAGAGATTTTCATTGATCATTGTCGATTCTTGACCTTTTTTTTTAACTTTAAGACAAAGTTTTGGTGTTTTTGAATTTAGTTTTCGATAGCACGAATTTTTCTAAACAAAAATCATTCTCTGAACCTTTAACTCTCTAACTTTCCCCGGAAAATTGTTGACTCGAATGAGCGACTTGAAGTTAATTTGGCCATTTTCTTCAATTTCGGAAAATTTGAACGGTTTATAACAGTTTTTGGCAATATTTTGATGGTTAAAAATTAAATTATTGGCTATGCACATTTTGCCAAAGTGTCTGGGGGAAACTTTTAAAGGGTACAGCCTTTTCACGAATTTGGACGAATAAAATGAATTTACTCGCGCATTGCATAAAATCGACTTAAATGAAGGATTTACAGTTTATTAACATTCGCATATATCCCATCTCAATACCACGTCGTTCGAGTTCGACAATGTGTGGTGACACTTACGGGTTTTCCGTCTTTGTTTTTCCGGTGCAGCTGGATACAGGTAGCAATAACCAGTAAATGTTCTTCCGAAAAAATTGTACGGAAGGTGTCCTTGACAGAAAAGCTCCTGGTAAGGACGTGTGGGCCCGATATTTGACGCACAATATGTTCGTCGTACAACTGGCGGTCGGCAGCTCCAGATGGTACTGTTCCTAGCGGTCATCTGCCCCTCTTCGCTCGCTATGGAAGATGTATTTGCTAACTCGGCAAGTGCCTCTTCCTCATCATCAGAAGAGGACTTCTACAAAGTCAATATCACGGCAATTAGGCAGTCTTCATACATTATCTACTACGCTTTTCACAATAGATGCACGTAAGTGTCACCATACACTGTCGATATCGAACTCGAACCTGGTACAAATGTCCTCTGACACACACACACACTTCACATAGGTGTGAAGAAAACCGGTCCACTTGTACTAGGTTCGTGTTCGAGTTCGACGGTGTATGGTGACACTAACGTAACAAGCATAGACTTTGAAAGTATAAAATATACTGAACCGAACTCGAATCGGTTAAAAACCTTGAGGTGAAAAAACCGATTAAAACCGATTTGTAAGGGGCATCAAAAACCTTAAGTGCTCATATTGCCTAGTTATTGCTTCATTGCCAAGAATGTTCTTTTTTCCACACCAAAGGACTCAAAATGGTATCAGTCCCGTACAAAGAAGTCCTCGAGTGCATTGGTCTCATCACCCCAAATCAGGAGATACCCATATCTACAAGGTTTGGTTTCCGTTTCATTTCATGGTGAAGGGAGTCCTTATTTTCTGACGCATGTAGCAGGACCAAAATATCACCGCATATGGTACTTATAATAACCCAAAAAAGCTGCTTACAAAATTTGATTGAAATCTGACAACGGGAAATGCCTGGCGAAGCAATCTTTGAAAAGACTTAGGCGAGCAACTCCGGTTTAAACAAAACAATATACCGTTAGTCGAGTCGATGATCAAAACTGCGGTCCCCGAGTTGAACTCAGGGTGACACAAGTAACCCACATACCAAATTTGGTTAAGATCAGAGCACGGGAAGGGCTCGAACAAACGAACAAACGTACAGCGCTCCCACGACAGTCGGTTCTACACACCGAAGCGACCTGTTCATCAGTAACGGCCAAGGGCTGCCAAACCCCTTTAACACCAGTAGGCGTTGCTACTACAACAACAACAACAAACGTACAGCATGCATTGGACTATGAGCCCATAGCAAGTGTGTGCCGCTGTTCAGCTCCCGAAAACTGACTTGGTTTGCCATCGGTCTCTGGGATGCATCCCATTTTAAAGATTTCACACGATAGACCAAATAAAAACAGGATAAAGCTTAAAAATACGCTTGTGATGGACCGTTACTTTATTTATTTTACGCATTTACTTAGCATAATGCGGAGTTGGTCAAGGGAATTTAATGACGATTTCCATAATGTGATGTCACGCATATTAATGGCTGTAAATCACGATCTCAATCACCATAATTAATGTATTTGCACCACAAGTCATCGTAATTAGATTTGTGGGAATTCCGTGAGTTACTATGAATTCTATTACCTATACAATGTACTCGTACTTCAATTATGCCATGTGGGTCACCCTTTTCATGATGCTGAAGTGGCATATGCTTGAAAAATTGGTCAAGTGGCATACTCTTACTTGCCACACTTCATTTTCTACGGTCTATTGCGACTTGATGCCACATACCCTTCCTTATTTCTTCTATTGTTCTCTGACTCATATCCTTTTCGTCCTTTTGATGAAAATGCGTTTTCGACTGACGCAGCAATCAATTGAGCCGTGTCAATAAATAAACAATGGCAGCTATTGCAGCCAAATTTCTATCATTCACTGATCATTATCAAGCACTTTTAAAATTCGGTAAAAAAAAAACTTACGGTTTAGATAGTTATCCACGCCAGCGATTAATATCATTTTTGCAGTTACAATTGCACCAAGTTGATTTTGACCTCTGTTTGTAGTCTCATATGAAAAATCAATAATTCAATGTTATCGCGTTTACATCGTACACCACAACATATTTCTGTACCGGCATGCACTTAATGCAATGCGATACATCATAACACAGTCAATTTCCCATCATATTGTTATTGCACTATTTATCACACAAAAATTGCACTTTGAATCACTTTCGAGAATGATTTTTAAGATCGATTTAAAATTGCAGTCAATTTTCCAACGTGAGCTGTGTCGTGTTGTATGTCAGGAAGGAACATACAAGAATTTATGCCGAATCTCTGGATTCTCTACGCATGACTATTATCCGTCAATAGTCCTTATGAACGGAAATGTGAAAGCTTTTGGAAATTTCAGGGAGCTTTTTGAAGGTACCGACCAGTAAAGGCGATTGTGTTAGTTACTGTATTTTAAGGGTGGTCGAACAAGTGATATTGCGAATCTTTTTTTAAGTCAACGTTACAGTATTTTTTTCCCAGGTACGTATTCTTGTAGCAGAACTTTTTCAGAATATAAGATTCTAAGTGTAAGCTTAGGGTTGCGTTATTAACATATCGATTTGTTTAAGCTCATCTCCGACCGCGTTAAATCCACTATTAGTCCAGCTGCGAACCACGATGCGTTGCCCGGTGAAATAGAAATATTTCGAATGTTGATTTGATTCCACTCTCAGCCGCTTTTCAGACTAACAATGCACCATCAACATCAAACATAACTAACTGCATGAAAACACCCGATCAAATACCTTTCATCATTCCAGTTTTTTTAATTACTCTTTTTGATCATTTCATTCAAAGAATTTTCACAAATAAAATCTAATTATCAACTAAAGTAGCTTTTTTCGGACTTGGTTCATCACACTCTTCTGGATCGTCGTCTCTGTTATTGCCGTTCGAGCTCGTAGAATCGCCGTTATGTTGTTGTTCATTGTTTTCCATGCTGTTATCATTTTCTTTGCATTTATTAACGCGCTCCTGTAGAGCATTATACATGACGGCAATGTCATCGGGTCGTGACATGAAGAGAAAGATTTTGATTTGATTCATATTATCCATAGCTGTGATACGAATTGATTTTTGGCTGGGCCGTTGAAGCACCATACCAGGCCATATCTGTAAATAAAAAGAAAATGAAGGATTATATAATTTTTATCCAATTTTATCCAATATCTGCAGTCTTATAATATTTTCACTCATCGAGCTACTATTGTTCCCGAGGTACCATTGCAATTTAGAAAATACTCCAGCTTTTATGTAGTGGAGAATTATGCTACAAACCTTTGTATTCACGAGCAAACGTAAGTTCCCTGAAGTACGAAATACAACACGCGAGCAACTATTATCCTTGGCATCGTTTAGGCGCAACGAACCTCGTCCTCGCTCCTCCCAATTGCCATTGACGAAAGCAAAAATCTTACAATTTAACTGAAAATATACGAAAAATAAGTTCAACATGCAATTAAACCTGTAATGAGTGTTAGCGACTCACTTCTATAATATTTATTTCATTCTCCTCGCCCGTGAATGTTTCCACTTCATCGTATTTTCGCTTTTGCGCTCGACTCTCCTCATAAACACGTGCAACTTCTGATAAACTCTTGCTGTCTGTCTCTTTTGGTGTAGCTGCTGCTTCGGCACCATCACTTTTTACACTATGTAATGCACTTGAAAACAACATGCCCGTATCGGAAGAGGTTGTGCTTGATCCGCTCGCTTCGCCGGCATTGGAATCTGATGATGATGGTTTTTGAATATTTTCCTAGTAGGTAGGAAAGAAAAAAAAATAGTGAGGATAAACTACTACATGAAGGACGAAAACTGCAGTTATTTATGTAATTACTATTAGTTTCAAATTATGTAAAAAAAAAAATATATTTTTCCCGACTTGAATCCATAGATTTAGTCTACTTTTCGTTTTGGGAGTCGAATGGAAGAGGATGCTGTAAAACAATTCCAATTGAAACAAACCATTCGATATCTCCAATCATAGGCATCGCATCTTAATTGGAGCTTCACAGGAGACAAAATTAAATCTCAACTCGTCCCTCAATCCTACGGCAACTTTAAGGCCATTCGAAAGGACCGGCTAACTAATGCTCGAGGTGGACTTGCTATCCTAATCCACCAATTTGTGCAATACCTTTAAATTAACGTCCCAGCAGTGGACAACATCCTGGAAGTGCGGGCTATTGGTAATGTGGACATATAAATATTTAACATTTATTTACAACCGTTAGCCAGTTGTTCGTCAGGATACAAGTACAACCAGTCAGGACTGACCAGGGACTTATAGATGTTTGAGACGTCCTGGTCGATGCGGGATAGGTAGGAGTTCAGTCGTGAACACCAGTCTCACCGAAGTTGGGCGAGTGTCGTTCAGCTCTCGGAAGTCTTTCCTCTTCCGAAGATATCGTTGGCAGAGAACTGGAGTCGGACCTAAACCCGCGATCGATTGAAGAACCTCCTCCTGATGTATCGCTTCGATGGCTGACCTGTGCGCGCCGCTATCAAAGGGTACCCTTTTGTACCTTTGGACATCCCTCTCTAGGCCCTCAAGTCGCGCCTGACATGTCTGGGCGGCGGCGTCTTGTCCATGAGGTTGAAGTTTGGGTGATCTCTTCGATAGCAACCCACCAGGTATTGCTTGGCAAGAAGGTGGTTATGGTCCCTTAAAGGCATCATCCTGGTTTCCTGATGTAGATGGTCCTGGGGTGACATCAGGAGACAGCCAGTAACAATACGAAGAGTGGCATTTTGGCACGTTTGAATCTTTTTCCACTGTGTGTCACAGATTCTACGACCACACAGGAGCCGCATAGTTGGCCACTGATCTTCCGACTGCTTTATATGTGACCAGTAGAGTTTCCTTATCCTTGCCCCAGGTACAACCGGCCAGGGCTTTGAGGATCTTATTCCTACATCCTGTCGCACACGGTTGAGGCATGGGGTGATGATGTGGCCATGCTGTCCAGCGTGACTCCTAGGATTTTAGGATGGTTTATAGTAGGAATGGGATGATTCCCGATCGAAATTTCAAGCTGCATCTTCACCTCCTTCGTCCAGGTTGTAAATAGGGTTGCCGGGGATTTAGGCGCTGAGACGGTAAGGTTCATGCTTATGAAGAACCGAGTTAAGTTCTTCAAGATAACCGTTGATGTATCCGCACGTATGTTGTTCCCTGTTGCCAGAATGGAGCAGTCGTCAGCGTAGGAGATGATGTCGATCCCTTCAGGTGGAGTTGGGAGTCCTAATAGGTATAGATTAAACAAGGTAGGAGATATAACTCCTCCTTGAGGCACAACTTGTTTAATCTCCCTAAGCTTTGATTTGCTGCTCCTGAATTCTGTATAGGATTGCCTGCCAGTGAGATAATTGGCAATCGATTTCACTACTTGCGTCGGAAGCGATGAACAGTTGATGTCAGACAAAAGCGCTGAGTGGCTGACAGTGTCGAAGAACTTCGACACGTCGAGCGCCACCAGTATTGTTCTTTGACATGGACGAGCCTGGTTGAGACCATTATGGATGCGGGATGTAATGGCATCCAAGGCCGTGGTCGTACTGTGCATGCTTCGGAAGCCATGCTGGTGATCTGCTAGCTGGATGTGGGCCACAAGAACAGGTTGAATTAGTGCTTCAAGCGTTTCGGCAACTGGTGACAGTAGAGTTATTGGACGATAGGATTCGCCGAGTGTCGCTTGCTTCCCAGGTTTCAATATTGGGATGACTCTCCCTTTTTTCCAGATTTCCGGAACGATCAGCGAGGAGATGGATAGATTAAAAGTAGCCGTGAGATAGTTGATCGCTGGCAGATCGAGGTGTTTGAGCATAGTCGTTGAAATGCCATCAGGTCCCAATGCCTTCGAGTTGTTTGCCTTCCTTATAGCTGCAACTACTTCGTCCGTGGTGAAAACAGGTATGCTGTCTGTGGTGCGGTTGTGAATCTTCCTACGAATTTTGCGCTTAAGTTTGTCTGCTGCGGGGTGTTCAATAAATTGTTTATTCAAACGACTTGCGCAGTAAGTAGGGTCATTTATTGAGTGACGTTCCCTTTCTGTTTTGATAGATTAGAAAGGACCCGGACAGTCGACCATAACTTGCTTAAACCTGTAGTTGGTTGCATTTGCAGTTATTCAGATGCGTGACCTCCTGTGTTGGGCTACTTGTCTATGGATCTCGCAGTTCATTTAAGTTCAGTTCTGGGATCGTCCGGATTTACACTCCTGATGTTATCTCTATCGTGTGCCAATCTGGCGACTGAGGTTGGCAAGTTGGGCTGAATTTGCGGGATCCGCCCTGCAGCAATGAACTTCGCAGGCGCTTTATTTAGGACTTTCCCAATGTTGGATTCGGCCATACGTCGGTTGGCGTCGGCAGAGTGAGGAATTTAACGTTGGTGTAGGAGGTGAACCCGTTCCAATCAGTCTTATTGTGGTTGACAAAAGTGCGGTGTTCAACAGATACCACATTTGTCGGTTTGTCAAGCCTTATCACGATTGCTAAGTGTTCCGAAGATAGTCTTACGACCGGCTCCCCATTGAGCTTCATTTATGACGCTTGCACTGGCAATCGTGATGTCTGGAGAAATGGAACAGATACCGGCGATACGAGTAGGAGTGTCGTCGTTCAGAGTACAGAAATCTGAGGCGTCAGTCTATTCCGCTATTGAGATACCTCTGGCGTCGTTATTAAGGTTAGAGTGCCAGAGTTCATGGTGAACATTAAAGTCACCAAGCAGACAGGCGATGTTGACCAGTAAGGAGATGGTTGATGTTTACGTGGTATCCCGAGGGACAGCTGGTACCGGGGGAATGTAAATCTTGTAAACTTCAATATCAACATTGACCGATTTTATGGCGATGACCTGCACTTCCATTGTGTTATCATTGCTGGTTAAATCAAATTCCCGGTATTGCACGGAATAGTGAATAATGAAGGCAAGCCCTCCTCCAGCATTGGTCAACCGTCTTTCCTTGCAATAGCGTAATTACCATGTCTATTGAGGGACGAATTGGATTTTGCAGTTTCGTCTGTCAATGAATAATGCGGTTCGGCTATTTTATTCTGCAACCCATTGCAATTGAGTTGGACGACTGAGAGCGTGTCGAAGATGGCGATCGGTGGTGCAGGCGTAAGATTGTTTTGTTTAGGAATCCTGTTAGAACGGTTCGCAGGAGTCATCGGAGATGGCTGCAAACCTGACTGAGTGCTCGAAGGTGTTGGATGATGAGGCGTATTGGACGCTGATTGGCAGTAAAGGAGGAATTCCAGTGCCTGTGATGGTTGAGTCCAGAAGTTTCCTAGGTGGCACCACTGATTGCAGCAATTGCATATCACCGCAGTAGCGTTTGGGTGCAGCTTTCTCTTGCATAAGCAGCAGATCCACGGACTTGGGTTTCTTTCAATACCGGCGTGGACAAGTAACACTGAGAGCAGTTGCGCCGATATGTATTACTGCCAATTAACATAAAAAACGATACGTGGCATGTAACACACAAGCACACTTTCCTTCATGCATTGAAGTGGTTTGACAGCTCTTGCCCGTTGTGAAACATATCGCTTCGGTGGGAAGAACCAGCTGGCATAGGAAAAAGTGATTATACTGACCGCTTGTCCCATTATATTCCATAAAAGTGCCCTACTATACTTAGTACCTCATATTCCGACAGCGAAAAGACGATTACTTTATTTAGCTGAACCTGGACTATATCAAGTCTTTCTAGTGCTCGTGACTATAATATATTCCGAGAGATAAAACAAAAACAGGTCCACTTACCCCGACAACACGCTCATGGATGTTTTGTCCAAATACAAAGTGACCCGAACTTTCCGAAAGTGGAATGGTGGTAGCGGCCAACGTTTGCACGTTCGGACAATTCTTTTTCAGAAGATTTGTTGTTTCCTGAAAGAAAAGAAAACAAAATCAATACATATATTTAGACTTTTATGAGTATAAATATTATGAGTTGTGAATTTTAAAAGGATACTACTTTGTCTTAAACTCTAGTTAAGCATAGCACTTTAACTATTCCTCCGCGCCATCGTCACATCTGGACGCATCTGCTTCCAGGACTTACCCAGCGACTCACTCTCTTCGGTTAGGCTAACATAACACTAAATGTAATGACTTTACATGGAAGGAGTTGCTACACAACATGCAGATTAGGAGTCATAGTTTGGAACGTATAATCCTAAATTCTACTGTGACTATTTCATCCAATTTCAAATGTCCCCAGCACTTTGCCACAATTGCAAAGTCCTGGCCAGCCAACCCGCCGTATCGCATTCCACTCACTACACAGCACTCTTACCTCCTTCTTCCCGTCCGGTGTCTGCTTTTTGGTCTCCGTGCAATCGTCGTCATCGTCAGGAACTTTGAGGAATATGTTGGTTGGATTGGCTGTTGCTGTTGTCGACGATTTGTTTAAGTCATTGTTGCTGCCGCTAGTGCTAGCCGTTGTTGAACTTGCTCCCGCTTCCGAGGAAGACGACGACGATGAGGCTGCCGTTGTAGTCGTTGCCGAAATGCCGCCGCCACCGAGCTGTGCGCTGAACAATGATGGACGCAACATGCCAACTTTGACGGGATTACTCAATTCCGACTTGCGAAGCATCGTTACTGGTCCTTGTGCTGAGTTGTCCGATTCCAAACCTTCTGCAAGACACAAAAGTTCAATTGAGAAACGCTCGCTTAGAGGCGGTCGCACATTGCTAAATACCACTCAGGTCCGACATCGCGAAACTTACTTAAAAATAATAAACGTCAAAAGTGGTCAAAGTGGAAAGCAAAGCGGAAAATCTAGAGAAGATGAGTGTGAAGAGGACAGAGCGATAGCTTGACGATAGGCGGTGCTGCCACTTTGCGTGAATGCGCAAAATGCCAATTGTTGCGGCGATTAAATAGGATGGACGGCGAAATATGAGAATACTCGCGTGCGGCGATATTTTAAAATGATTTTTTTTTCTTGCGATTTCGTTTTTAAAAAAAGAAACAACTTTCGCTAAATTTTCTTTTAAAAGTTTTATCAAAAAATAAGAAAACAAAAAAGACGGGGAGAAATTAACCAAATGCGATGAACGCACATTCGTCGCTCCCTTGGCAGCCGATTCTACGCACCGGGGCGACCAGTTCAGCAGCAACGTCCAAGGGCCGGCGAACCCCTTCAGCGCCAGTAGGCGTTCCTACTACATCAACGCACATTCGTGCATATTCTCCATGTTACAATAGCTACATATGTATACAAAAAGGACTACATTCTAGATTTAGCACCAAACCATTGTTTTTTATTCCCACAAAAAGAAAAGGAGAGCTTTTCTTTTGTCAAAGAAACTTGCTAACGACGATGACGATGAAATCAAGTATAAAATTTCTGCCTTTTTCGACATCATTAAAGGTTTTTTAGATGTAAGGAAAGTTAAAAAAAAAATACATTTTTCTTTTGTATTGAAACTAGAACCTAGAACCCTACCCTGAATTTACATAATAATACATGTAAAGCCCTACACTTTTCCGACAGCGGGAAGTGGATTTTCCATCAACCGTTAGACGGCTATTACACTATAAAAGTTTTTTTTTGTTTATAAATATCTTTGACGCATATAGCCGAATAAGGGGAAGGTGTGCAAGATTGTAAGTACTTGAAACAAGCAATGTTCATGCCGCAAATCTTTTCTTAGGCGGCTATTACACTATAAAAGTTCTTTGAAAATATCTTTTATAAGATATATTTATAAAAGAACTTTTATAGTGCAATAGCCGCCTTATTAACTATACCCAATTCAAACGAACATGGGAAACATCGATTTATTTAAATTCGCATCGATACAGACATCATATGAACAGACCCTACAACTACAATTCAATACAATTTTTTGCCGAATAAGCTCTCTCACGGACATTTCTTTGCAAAATATTGAATGGTCCGCATTAAATTTCAAACCCGCTTCGAAGTGAAGTTGTTGTTGTGGTAGCGATGCTTCAAATACTGGAGTTCTTCTTGCATCGAGGGGGTTTAGCAGCTCTTGTCCGTTGAAAAACGGGTTGTTCCGGTACGAAGAACCGGCTGCCGCCGGAACGTAGTGGAGTTTGGCAGGGGTGTATGCTCTCATCAATCCTATTCCTTATAGTGATTGGCGATGTGTTGCATGGAGCCCTATCCGGACTAGACAGAGGAATTTAGTGGACCTATACATCTTATCTACAACAATATGCCTTATCTCCCACAAAATCATGGATCTGTGCAGAATAACGTTAGCTCTCGCGATGGAGGTGAGCAAGGGTGGGCTGAAAATGGTGTTAATCTTCAGCGCACCCCTGCTCACCTCCAAGGAGAAGAAGACTACCAAGGTTCTTAGCCCGTCGTTACGAAAAAGAAATCCGACACCTATTGCCATCAATATTAATGGGCAGTCTGTTGAGCAGGTGGGCAATTTCGTCTAAATGGGTAGCATTATTGCCGAAAATGGTGGAACGGAGCAGGACATCGCTCGTCGTGTCAACGAGGCATGCGCATTCGGCATGCTGTCCATAATCTGGCAAAGCAGTTATCTCAGTATTAAGACCAAACTGGTCCTGTTTCGCTCCCTGGTACTGTCTGTGCTTTTGTATGGGAGCAGCACCTGGAAAGTTTCCGTAAAAGTAACCACAAAGCTGTAAGTTTTCATCAGTTCATGTTTTCGTTTTCAAGAATTTTTCGGACCGAAACAGTATCAAATGGAAAGCTAAGTTGGCGTACAGCCACGCAGGCGAAAATGGCAGTGGATAGGTCACACATTGCGGAAGGATGATAACTGCTTTGCTTTACATGGGGTTCCATTCTCTAGGTAAGGCATGGAGGGAATGGGAGTGGCCGATTGGCCAGAATAGAGTATGATGGCACGCAGGAATAATTGACGTGCTATGCACCAACAGGGGTTGAGGCAAAGCAGTATGGTCGAATTACAAATGCCACCTGACAAAAATCCACCCTACGGACGCAATAAATTCTCTTTAAGTGATTTGAGTTGGCTGAATAGTCCTTTTGAATGGTCGGATAATTCTTTGAATTGGTCGAATAGTCCTTCGGATTGGTCCAATATTTCTTTGGAATAGTCGAATAGCCCTTTGGATTGGTCTAGTAGTTCTTTAGATTGGTCTAATAATTCTTTAGAGTGGTCTAATAATTCTTTGGCTTAATTTAATAGTCAATTGGAGTGGTTTAACCCCAAACACGGCAATTTTGCTTGTATGCGGAGCCGTTCAGTCAAAAATGTGTTTCATCGTTGAACGTAATTTATCACAGAAAATTGGTCGATATACATTGAAAATGAGCAAAGCTGTTATCGAGATTTTAAAATCCTAACATGGTACCATGCTGCACTACCGAGAGTGTGTTACGAACTTCCCAATCTGTGCTAAGGGAGGCAGCTACAATTAAAATCAAACCCCGCATCTAAAATTATAAACAACATTTTTTTATTACTATCCAAGTTATGCTAACATCAATGCAACAGAACACACCGCTCTCAGCCTTATTCATTCGATATTTTTAGCGGTTCCGACTCCTGCTTCCAATGTTCAAATATATACGGCAATCGATTGCTAGGATCCGTGCTCCAATGATGAATGCGACACTTCAATTCAGTTTTCTCCTTATTGTTAATCGTGATCGTAACGAAGAAATCCTTATTTTCCTTCTCTAGATCCGGCCCCTTGATGGGTGTTTGGGGCAAAGTGATACACGAATCCTCACAGTAGAAACCAACTTTACGCAAAGAAACACGAATATGCCATGGCTCTAGAACCCACGGTTTGTCTTTGTTCATGACAACGGCCAATGTGATTCGGTTGAGCATGTTGATTGTCTGAAAAGAAGTTATTAAAAATATAGAAGGCACTCTGGAAACAATACTGATGTTAATACCCTCTGTGCATACGGTGAACTATGCTCAGCATAGTCAATTACTTTACTACTATCCGCCACTTGTTGTTCCTTAGGATCAATATATGATGCGTAGCCGGGAAGTACCAGTTTATTGTACGCGACATTTGGTTTGAGCGACACAATTTCTCCTTGGCCGCCAACACTTTCCACATACTGTGTCAGTTTAACATTTAAATTGTTGTGCTTTCGGAGCAAAGTGTCCTCGACCAGGTCATAGACGAAATGTTTACTCCGGAGAACTCTTCTCGGGTGGTTGGCTTTACGAAGTGGTGGGTCCCATCTTCGTTTCACAACGAAGACGGTCTGTAAAAGACGCCGATTAAAATTTGAGTCTCTTAACAACATTTAGATATCTCACCCGGTTTTGAAGGTTCGTTGCGAGAATCTGAGTTACAGGTGCCACGCTACGAGGCAGGAGCGCTTTGTTCCAAAACACAGAGGCCATGCTATTTTACGAGCCTTCCACTTGTGCAGCCTAATTGCAGGCAGAAGTTCGCACCTGACAGATAGCAAAAGAAATCATTGGTTATGTTATCCGGCAATGTTGGGAATAGCAATAATACAATAAAGACGAATCAATTCAGACTTACCCTAGGATAGCGATGAATTGGCTTCCAGAACAAATACAAATATCCTCGTTAGTAATCAGGTTACCTGACAAGACAAATCAACTGCTACAACTCCGCCTCCGAGCACTGAAGTATTTCTACAACATACAGTGCACAGTACAGTAATCGAAGGGTTTGTGTCTTTGGCCTAATGTCAACCATCGAAGAATGCTTTGGAATTCCGAACGGAACAATAGTGGTACAATTGTACTTCGTTTGCCAAAATTTTATACAAACGTCACAACATTCGGAATACGGCTCGGTCCGGAATAGTTCTCAATCGCGGTAGTTCCTTTATCTACTTTTTGCGGCAACCGCGTAGTTCGCAATTAGATCTAATCACAGGAAACAAATCTTTTCTCCCCATCTTCCCAACTAATCAGACTATAACAATGGCACACATTATGGCTTTCCGCTTGTGCAGAGCAGGTAATTTCCAAATTATCAGGTTACATAATTTTCTCCAACATGTAGCAAGTGAAACCATCGGGAGATTTTCGATGTTGGGATGAGACTTTTGTAGAGCCCTGCAGGCTCATTTCCGCTTTAGGTGGTAAGAACCTAGAACCCACACAAGGGGTGTTTGTAGTTTATTCAACTTCCAGTTGAGAGCTTCGTATCTCAGATGACACTTGAATATTTTGCGCTGGGCGATAGTTGTACTGGCTGACTGTTTAGTATAGGTAGGGTAAAATGCGGTACTTCGATTTTAGAGGTAAATAGCATCAGTTTAGTCTTGCCTGGGTTAACGCCCAGTTCACAACTTGTAGCCCAGGCGCTCACCATATCCAGGGCCCTTTCCATGATTTGACTTATGACGGAGAGGCATATTCCTGACATCACACCATCCGCGTACGCGACCACATTAATCCCTTCTCAGTCAAGATTTGCTAGGATTTTGTTGATGACCACTAGCCATAGTTGGGGCGACCGGTAGTTCAGTGTGTTGACGCATCGCTCTCATGTTTGACTACCGGCGTTTCGGGTTCGAATCCCGGGCAATTGAGAGACTAGCCATGTACCGGAGAGATAAGGCCTCATTGAGGTGTCCCTCTGCATATAAATGTAGTTAGATGGCTGTATCACAAGTCCGCATGGATTATCCTAGATCTAAGCAGAGTGACTATCCAGCTTCCGATCCCCGCCTCCACTCCCAAATCTGATAAGGCGTCGTGGATAGATACAACGCTGACGTTATTCAAAGCACCTTCTATGTCGACGAAAGCTGATCATGTATATTGCTTATACTGAAGGCTCTGCTCGATGGTAAGTACCACCTCGTGGAGAGCCGCTTCTGTGCATGTACCCCTGATGTAGGTGTGCTCTGACTTCGAGAGCGGTGTGCCCTCCAGGAATTGTCGGGTGTGGAAGTCTAAGATCTCATCATCATCATCATCGTGGCGCGACAGCCCGACGTCGGGCCTTGGCCGCCTGGATCATTGTCCTCCAATTATCTCGGTCACGTGACCGCGTCCTCCAATTTTGGGAGCCCAGCAGCTGCGCGGCGTCCACACCTACTGAACTCTCCCAACGAGATCTCGGTCGTCCTCGCAGTCTCGCTCCGTCGACTCGTTCTGCATTCATTACTCTCTTAGGCATGCGATCATCGTCCATTCTTTGTACATGCCCTGCCCATTGAAGTCGTTGTAGTTTGACGATTTTCGAGACTTGCAGCTCATCGTACATTTCATACAACTCATGGTTGTACCGGATGCGCCATCCATCTCGATCGCAAACAGCCCCGAAAATTCGCCGTAGAACCTTACGTTCAAAAGTGTCTAGCATGTTTTCGGAGGCTTGAGTTAGGGTCCATGCTTCGCAGCCATAGCATAGCACTGGTCGTATAATGGTTTTGTACACGCGGAGCTTCGTGTTTCTGTGCACATGCTTCGATTTCATTATGGGGAGAACCGAGAAAAAAGTCTTATTAGCTAACTGTATCCGTCGCTTGATTTCGTCAGTTTCGTTGGCGTCCCTTGACAGGTTGCAACCCAGGTAGATGAAGTTGTTCACGAACTCGATGTTGAGGTCCCCCACGTTGATGCTCGGTTGTGCAGGTGTCCTTGTCACCGATTGCATCATTATTTTAGTTTTACCCTCGTTAATACGTAATCCAACTTCCTTTGCAGCGGTATCGAGCGTATGCAGAAGTTCTTCTGCGTCAGCCAGTCTTCGGGACATGATGTTGATGTCGTCGGCGTACGCTGCTAATTGTGTCGACTTGATGAGTAGCGTCTTGCTGTTGTCCATATTCATGGCCCGAATAACGTATTCCAGTGCTAGGTTGAAGAGCGTCGGTGCCAGTCCATCGCCCTGTTTCAAACCAATGCGTGTTTCAAATAGATCAGTAAGTCTATTCTGGATCCTGACTTGTGAGACGGAGTTGGTCATCGTCATCTTTGTCAGTCGCACTAATTTTGTTGGTATACCAAATTGCAGCATGATGTTGTACAGTACTCCACGATCGATACTGTCGTATGCCTGCTTGAAGTCGACAAAGATTTGGTATACGTTTACGTTGTATTCCCAGCACCTCTGGAGTATCAGTTTGACTGAGAAGAGCTGATCGGTTGTGGAGCGACCAGGTCTGAAACCGCTTTGATATTCGCCAATGACTCGTTCTGCGTACGGTTTTATTCTATTTTCCAGAATTTTCGTCAAAATTTTATAGGACGTACAAACTAGTGATATGCCCCTGTAATTCTCACACCGCAGTTTATCTCCCTTTTTATGAATTGGACAGATGATGCTTCTGCGCCAATCGTCTGGGATCTCCTCGTTCTCCCATATTCGCAGGAGTAATTGATGTATGGCATCAACTAGACTCGTTCCACCGAATCTTAGCAGTTCAGCTGGAATCTCGTCAGCGCCCGGCGCTTTATTTCGTTTTAGTGACCGCAACGCGAGATCAACTTCCTCTACTGTCGGGGGTTGAATGGGTGGGCCTAGATCAACAATATCGTCGAGAGCTTCCTGTGTGGGGATGTTAGATGGTCGGTTTAGAAGCTCTTCAAAATAAGAGGCCCATCGTTTGTTAATACCATCGGTGTCGCTGATGATGTTTCCATCCTTGTCCTTACAAAGGCTAGTCCTGGGTTGGTAGCCGTTCTTAATTGTATTTACTAGTTTGTACGCTTGTCTGGTGTTCCTATTAGCTAAGTTTTCGTTTATGTTCAGCAACTGCTCGTCAAAGTATTTACGTTTCTTACGTCTAATTATTCTATTCGATATTCGCCGTAGCTCCTCATATTTTTCTCTTCTGGCTCTGGTTCCTCGTTGAATCCATTGTCTGTAGGCCTCGTTTTTCGCGTCAAGTGAATTTTTGCATTCTTCGTCGAACCAGTCATTTCCCGCTCGCCGGGCTTTATATCCCACGACCTTCTCTGCGACATCCTTGATGGTACCCTTGAGTTCTTCCCAGAACCCATGGACGCCTGTGTTGCTGATGTTGTGTAGCATAGGTGATAGTTTTTCCTCAAGGGCGGTAGTATACGCCACCGCTGTAGCATCACTCAAGAGCTTATCAACCGCAAAGATTTTGGGAGGGCTGATTCTTGACTGGTGCACTGAGGAAATTCTACATCTGTAGGTCGTCTTCACCAAGTGATGATCTGAGTCGCAGTTAGCTCCTCGATAGGAGCGGACATCCATGACACTAGACGCCCATCTCCTGCAAATGAGGACGTGGTCAATTTGGTTGACGGTATGTGCGTCTGGAGACTTCCAGGTCTGCTTGTGAATGCGTCGATGCGGGAAACACGTAGAGCTTACGACTAGATTCCTGCTGCAGGCGAAGTCGATAAGTCGCTGGCCGTTATCGTTACATTCTTCATGGAGGCTGTGGCCTCCAGAGGTCCCCCGATGCCAACTTTCATTCCCGACTTTCGCGTTAAAGTCTCCCAGCAGCAATTTGACGTCGTTTGTTGGAAGTGAGTCGAAGAAAGTTTCAAGGCGGGCGTAGAACTCGTCTTTTACTGCGTCTTCTTTAACTTCAGTGGGAGCATGCACATTGATGAGCCAGAGATTGAAGAATCGAGTCTTGATGCGAATCGCACATAGCCGTTCATTTATGGGTTTGAAGTCAGTAATATGCGGTTTGAGGTGATTGTTCACTATAAATGCTACTCCAAACTCCTTGCGGCCCGATGGTTTGCCACTTGTAAAAATTGTGTGCGATTTCTTGTCATTAATCTCGCTGCCAAGCCAATTTGTTTCCTGGACTGCAGTAATGCTCAGTTTGTACTTTTCGACCTGTTGAAGGAGGGCCTTCTCGGCCCCCGGTTTGTTCAGGGAGCGTACATTCCAGGATCCGAAAGAATAATCCTTTATTCGTTTGCGTGGTCGTCGTTGTTGATCCGTCCAATCCGAGGCTTTTGTTCCAGGTTTCTTGACATGGATCTAAGTCTAAGATCTGGTCTAGCGTTTTGAGCACAAAGGAAGATAAGCTGATCGGCCTGAAGTTCTTCGCATTTTCATATCTTGGCTTGCCTACCTTTGGTATGAACACGACTCGAACTACTAAATCTTGTAGTTCCTGCAGCATTATGGGCAGTATACCGTCTGATCCGGATGATTTGAAGGGGAAGAAACTGTTGATTGCCCCCTCTGCGCGCACTCCGCTTCACTTGGTTCCAGGCTTCTTGTGCAGGTTTCTTTGCAACCAGGAAAGTGTTTTTTCAGAAGGAGCTCAAGGGATTCAGCAGTGGATTCCCTCCAAGTGCCGTCCGTTCTTTCCACTAAGGACGGATTGTTCCTTGGGCAGGATTTTCCTGAGTTTTGTCGACTCTCATAATTGTAAATAGTCCAAAGTAAACTCGGTGTTCGTTCGGTCACCGCTCTACGATCTAGATCTAGAGAATGGAGGTTCGATCCTCGGCGCGAACAAAAACTGCCTGTGGGTACTAATAGAACTCCCACTGCACTCCGAGCGTGTCAGTATAAAGACGGCGCGGATAGGAGGTACATGCTAGCAACTGCACGCCCGAAAAGTAGATATGCTATCGAAACGTCAACAAGGCATAGAAATACAAGAGATTTTGACGCGCCCATGCCCCTAGAGAGATCAAGTCAATTAATCAGCACAAAGTAAGCCAATTTGAATCTATTACTGAATGTGAGCCGCGCTCTATAGCCATAAGGTTTCGGCCGCCACTCTAAGATGCTGGAATCCAGGGAAGCAGTGGTTCAATCCCCGGCGCGTTAATAAAACTACCTGCGGGTACTACTAGAACTTCCACAGTCTTCCAAGATTGTCAGTAAAAGACGAGCTATACGGGTAGAAGGTGACTGCACCTTGAAAAATATATAGGCTAACGAAACGTCAACAAGGCATTGCTATAGATGTTGACGCGACCAGGCCCCACTGGAGGGGTTAAGGCAATTAGTATGTAATGTATTGTAGTATGTACTGAATGTGAGCTCAGCTCAGTTATCGGGAGTTGCGGTTCATGATTAATTCATACTACAAAACCATCTACACAGGCTGAAAAATTGAATAATTAAATATGTTTCGGTATTCTGACTGTTAATCTTAGAACATAGAGGCTGTTTTAAGCTGTTAATGATTAATATTAAGTAGAAAACAAGCAATTCTTAGTTAAATTATTATATTAAGAGTCGATTGAATTGAGCAAAAAAAAAATAATAGACTCAGTTATTCCATACTATTATTCAACGTTTCGCCTTCAGCCTCGGCTTCAGCCTCCACTTCCATTATGTCGTCCTTCTTGTTGCTAGCCGCTTGTTGTCTTTCTTCTCCTTTACCATTTTTCGATAGCTTTCCAGCTCCTCATTGAGTGGGGCGACGAAACTTTCAAATTTTAATTGGTCCAGAGGGTCCAGTATGTGTTGAGCGGTGATTATTTTGTAATTCTTCTTGCGAAAGACGGTTGTTGATAACGTCGTTAGATACATGACGAAAACGGATGCCGCCCGGGCAATAGCGGTACGTGCTGGCCGTTCCGGGTAGGGCTTCTTTGATCAGACGCGCCACAACAGCGGCAAACAGATTGAGTTCTTCAATTAGTTCGACCATTGATTTTTCTTTTTTTTTTAGGGATGTGTTGTATATCTGGAAACAAATGGGGTGTAAGTCAATGATTGTAGGTTAGGTTAAAGGGCTGCCATGAATAACCACAGCACACACACATACATCTGGGTCCGTTGTGATACCCAACGGGATGTGTTGTCCCAATCCACTTTAAGCCTCGAACCAACCTGAGCTCACAACAAATGTCGGAGCTGGCAAACATCAATTTCCTGCAAATCACATATCTCAGCAAAATAGTAGGCTCGAAGAATTGACCTCCTCATACTTTGCAGACCCGGACATTCACAATGTGGAATGTAGTCTCCTCATATTCTTCATCCCCGCAGCTTCAACAGTAGTCGTTATACGGAAGCCGAAGCCTCCTGGCGTGCTCTCCAATTAGACAATGCTCAGTGATGACGCCCACAACCGCACCAATATGATGCCTTTTCATCGATAGGTATTTCAACTTTGCAGAGAGTACATACGGCTTCTTCCGCTGTCCCTCTTCTAGCAAGTTTGTCAGCTCGGGAGTTGCCAACGAAACCACTATGACCTGGAATCCAGCACAGAACAATATCAAAGAAATCATCCATCTGCATGAAATATTCGCGGCACTCCAGCACCATTCTTGATTCGGATTCCAGGGCTTTAATTGCGGCTTGGCTGTCTGTTAAATGAGGTTCCTAACAGATACGACATGACGATGACGCCCCAGCCAGACTAGGACTTCCCAAATAGCTACCAATTCCGCTTGTAGAACGCTACAGTAGATAGGTAGTCGTACCGATAAATTTAGACTTCAACTGTCAGAGTGAACGCCAGCTCCCTCACCACTGCCGGTCTTTGACTCATCTGTGTAGATGTGTATCGTATCTGTTGTCGGAAGAAAGTTTTCATTCCATTCTCTTCGTGATGGGATGAGACTTTTGAAACACTTTGTGAACATAAGTTTTGGTGAAACATAGTCTGTATTTGCAGGGATATCTCGACTGCTTACGATTGTCGAGTGTCCACAGTTTAGAGTTAACCACTGACCTGTTTCGCGAATACGGATGGTTGTAGGTGCAGTCATCTGCTCGCCAAAAATATCTAGGAGGACCAAGTTGAGCATTATATTCATGGTATCAGAGGGAGTTGTTCTCAGAGCCCCGCAAATTGCCACAATAGCTGTCCTTGTCCTTGCCCAACAAATTGCGGTTAGACGCTGTGCATTCCACCAAACAACTATACCGCGCAAAAAAAACGGTTGTATAACAGTTACATAGAGCCAGTATAGCACTTTTGGCTGCAGGCCCCACCTTTTACCGATGGCCTTCCTACAGCAGTAGAGTGTGTGGAGTGTTTACGCGTTCCTGAATATGTAGCTTCCAACTTAACTTCCCGTCTAGAATAAGACCAAGAAATTTTGCTCGAGCAGTAATCGTCAGTCTCGTCCCCTTGGGGGCGACCGGTAGCGGAGTATGTTGAGGCATCAGTCTCATGTCTGACTACCGGCGTTTCGGGTTCGAATCCCGTCCACGGCGACGTTCGTGGCCATGGATGTGCAAGAGGTGCATGCTGGCAACTGCATTCTCCGAAATCAGTTTATGCAGTCGAAACCTCAGCTGGGCCACATGGAACAGTTGACGCGCTATGCCCCACAAGAGGTTAGGGCAATTGAGAGAGAGAGTCTCGTCCCCTCTAAAGTTGGAGGTTCAAACGGTGAAATCCTATGTTTCCTAGTGAATAAGACGAGTTCCGTCTTACTTGGATTTATCCGAACTTCGCAATTTGAGGCCCAGTTCGTTAATAGAGAGAGGGCATTCTGCAATAGTTCGCTCAGGGTAGCCGGGAATAATGGTCGCCTGTATCGTGGGGCGTAAGAATAAGCCACAGCCTTTCCCGGCTTGTCGTAGAACATGCATCATCCGAAACCTGTTACATATGTGCTAACGAAACGTCAATTAAAAGGCCTCTTAGGAATAGCTGCTGCACATGAGGAGTTAAGGTAAATAGTAAGTTGAAGAACAATAGTAAAATTCGGGGGCAGATAAAGGAGCATGCTAACCGTGACGACTGTTTTGAAATATATTTTCTGGACCGGGCGATAATATCAGCAGCTCCCCGGCTCATGAATTCATCTATTTACTGGCTGATGGCTTCAACATGGGCTCTAATTAAGAATTTCCCTTATGTAAAGTACAGAAAACACCTCCGTTCAATCAAATTTTGGATGGCACTCTACCCGACTACCTGCTCCATAGAACATTCTCAAATGCCATTTCCCTGCATACCCTACCTTTTGTACGGTCCGGACCGTACAGCGAAGATTTGTCTCTTAAATAAAGTGCTACCATGCTAATCCGGATTATAGTTGTCTGGATTACGTTGGATTGGATTTGAGCGGATGATGTACTCGGTATGGTTTTTGTTGGAAATGGACTCGGTGGTTTCTGTGGCTTGGCTATCATCTGCTGTTGCCGTTGTAGTAATTAAAATAGAATACTTTTGAATAGATTTCAGGTCACACAACAAAATTCACTTCGGCTTTTAATGTTTTCCTCGCCTGTAAGTAAAAGACAAGGTGGTTGTGTTTTTTAAAGACCGGATATTTTACGTTATTCGGAGTTGAACAGTGTAAGTGCAAAAATAGAGTTATTATGAAATTTAGTACATGAATATAAATTTGCAAGAATTACATTCCATTCTGTTCTCCAAAGCGGATTTGAATTCAACTTGTGTTGTTGTTGCTGTAGCAACGCGTTTGATATCCGACAAGTGTATATGTCACATAGTCTAAATGTCCGTGTTGTTTTCCTCAAGGTCCAGATGAAGAAAATCAGCTGCCTCGATGGGATTGTCCCATAGCGCAATGGGAGTTAAGCGCATGGGGGCCACTGGACAATTAAAGATATGCTCAACATCATGTGGAGTGAATGCACAGGCTGGACAGGAGTTCTGAATGTTACTGTCGATGCGGGACAGATACGAATTCAGACGTGAACACCAGCCAGAATGACGTAGAGCCAACGTATTCCTGGTTGGTCTAGGAAGTCGGGATTCATCTGAATTCATAGCAGGTGGTTGTGCATTCAGTACCATGTTTGGTTTCAGGTCTGCAATCGAAGTAACTACTTCCTCACTATGCTGTTTTGTGATGGCCGACTTGTAGCTGGCGTTATCAAAGGGAACTCTTTTGAACCTTTAGATCTCCCTCTCGCGGTCCCTCACGTTGTGCCTTTCATGACGTGACAGTGGGGTTTTGTCCATAAGGTTGGACTTGGGATGGTCACTTCGATAACAGCCAACCAGATATTGCTTGGTGAGAAGCGTGTTGTGGCTTCTTAAGGGCGTCATTCTGGTCTCGTTGTGAAAATGATCCTGCGATGACATCAGGAGGCAGCCTGTGACAGTCCTAAAGCCGCGTTTAGAAGCTGCGGGGCTACCTGCGGTTTACAAATTTACATTGAATTTAAATGGAACAAACCGCGGCGGCAGCCCCGCGGGAGCCGCAACGGTTTGTTGAGCGGCGAGATTGCATTTAAATTCAATTTAAATTTGTAAACCGCGGCCGCTCCCGCAGATTGGATAAACGCGCCCTAAGAGCTGCATTTTGGCAGGTCTGTATATTTTCCACTGAGTGTCGCATGAGTTTTCTGACCAGATAGGAGCCGCATAGTTGACCAGAGATCTCCCGATAGATTTGTTTGTCGCTAGTAGGGCCCTTTTGTCTTTTCCCCAGGAACTACCTGCCTGTTCCTGCTTTTCATCTTGTCACAAATGGTTGACGCATAGGACGAGGTGGTAGTCATGCTGTCAAGGGTGACACCGAGCATTTTAGGGTGGTTAGCTGTAGGAACGGTTTGACCATCTACTGCGACATCTAGTTGTAGCTTCACTTCTTTGGTCCATGTAGTAAACAGGGTAGCGGAAGACTTCGCGGCACTGACAAAGTAAGGTTTTTATTGACGAAGAAGAAGGTGTTCAGCTCGTCAAGATATCTGTTTTTGTAATGTCGTTGCCGGTTGCCAAATCGAGCAGTCATCAGCGTAACTGACAATTTCAAGTCCGTCAGGTGGTGTATGGAGTCCTGACATGTACAAGTTAAATAGGGTGGGAGACAAGACTCCCCCTTGGGGGACACACTGTTTAATTCTTCTTAGTTTAAATTTCCCAGTTCTAAACTCTATGAAGGACTGTCTGCCGGCAAGACAGTTTTCAATTCACTTGTCGATTCACTTGTTATTGACGAAGCGATGTATCGCAAATTTTAAAGAGGAGAAACGAGTGGTCGATAGTGTCAAAAGCCTTTGACAAGTTTAATACCACTAAAATAGTTCGTTGGCACGGAGCGCTTGATGTGATGGTATCCAGAGCCGTCGTGATGCTGTGCGTCCTTCGAAAGCCGTGTTCATGATCGGCCAGTTGAATGTGGGTAGAGTAGCGCTTCGAGAGTCTTGGCTACAGAAGATAAATGATTCTGCGACGGTATGATTCGCCTAGTGTTGGTTTCTTCCCTGGTTTTAAAATAGAGATCACCCTTCCTTTCTTCCAAAACTCGGATATGATAGACGATAAGATGGAGAGGTTGATCGTAGCCGTTGCGTTATCAATTGCTGGCGTGTCGAGATGTTTGAGCAAGACCATCGAAATACCGTGTGGTCCAACGGCTTTGGACAGGGGGTATCACATGGCGTCGATCTGTGACAAAGTAGTGTAAGGCACTGTGTAAGTCTTTTGGGGAGTTGCGCCTCATTGCCCAGAAGAGAGTACGATGGCGCGCAGGTATAGTTGACGCGCTATGCCCCCCTAGGGATTAAGGCAAAGTAGTAGTAGTAAGGACTTTGGAACTCTTCGCTCTTTTTAGCGCTGCAGCAACTTCTTCAGATTAGAATTGAACTTAAGTTGTGTTAATATTCGCACTTAATTACAACTAATTTGGCCAATAAAATAAAAATATATTATTTCTTCCTCATTTCAGGTGCTCCAAAGTTGAGGCCACTATATGTAAGTCAATTGATATCTTATGATCGTCACCGACGATCGAACCAAACGGTTCGTGACAGCCACGCAATCACGTCAACTTTATAGAACGTGTGGAAAAAATTTCATAATTTCCACCGTTCTATTGAAATTGACGTGATTCGGCGATGGTCGCGAACCATTCGGATCGACGTGTGTGCCTAGCTTTAATCGCGTTTAAATAACAAACCTACACTATTTACTCTTGCTTTTTCAATTTTCATTCGTTCAGGCCAACATTCGTCAAATTTCAACAACTGCACCAGTTCGTAGCAGCGGTGGCAGTCACTCGTCCCTATGGACTGCTGAACGTGCACTTTCTCTAGGACTTTTGGGAGTTATTCCAACAGCCATTGCATTCCCGTCGCAAGGATTGGACGCCTTGATGGCCGTCTCTATTGTAATGCATCAGCATTGGTAAGATCCGTTTTAGGAAGTGTGTTGTTAATCAAATGGTTCGCGAACACCACCGAACCACGTCAATTTCAAATGAACGGTGGAAATGAAGAGAATTTTTTCCGCATGTTCTGTGAAGTGGACGTGGTGGTCGGTCGGAGGTATCGCCACACAATCGAGCCGAACCATTTTTTGTTTGGGCCAATGCCGAGTCACGTCTTTGATAGGAACATCAATTCCCCGTTCCAATTTGATGTTGTGTGGCGATCTTAAGGCTCTGCTCACGCGGCGATACTCAAATCTCGGATACTCGGCGACTGGGAGACTTGAAGACTCGAGGCTGTAGTGGCCCGTCATATTCAACCGGCCGCTACTGGAGTTGTGTCTCCTATCAGTCTCCTTTCGCCACAAATTTTACGTTGAATTCTTGATCACTCATCTTTATATCTTTTTACGCGAAATCATGCGACTGAACGACCCGGATACTAGTATGTCGAGTCTCCTAGGCTCCAGTCGCGCAGTTGCCGACTATCCACGACTGGAATATCCCCACACGAGTGCCACCGTCTGATTACATATGGCAGATCTCTTTTGCACTGCTCACATGGGTAGCTCAAATCTCCGAGCGACTGGGATACTCGGCGACTAGGAGATCTGCCATGTGTAATCAGACGGTGGCACTCATTTGGGGATACTCCAGTCGCGAATACTCGGCAACTTCGCGATCGGAAACGTGGAGACTCGATATGCTGGTCTCCGAGTGGCTCAGTCACTTAGTCTCTTTCATTTTGTGAAGCGCACTAGATAATCGCACACACGGAGTCCGGAGGGAACTGAGTAGGTTGATAGGTCGTGTAAAGATGACGGGCAACTACATTCTCGAGTTTCCGTCTCCCAGACGAGAGTATCCAAGAGTATCGCCGTGTGAGCCGAGCCTTAGGCACTATTCACACGGGAATACTCAAATCTCTAGTTACTCGAAGAATGGGATACTCGGGACTGTAGTTGTCCGGTATCTTCACATGACCACGACTGAAGTTGCGAGTTTCCGAGCAACATACATATCTAATAATCCCATCTCTCCTGTTTTGAGCAGGAGACTCCTTTTTTCTGGACCGAAAACCTGTGGCCTGTGATTGCTCTCAAAAAACCTGTTTTTGACCACAGATATTTTTAACGCACCAAATTTTAAAATTTCAAACGTGGAAGCAGTGATATGTAACATATCACTTCGAACTCCAAGCGCACTTTTCAAAATGAAGGAAACCAAGCGACTGAGCGACTCGGAGACTAGTTTGTCGAGTCTCCTAGTCTCCGGTCACGCAGTTGCCGATTATCTGCGCTACCTAATTACACATGGCGAATCACTTAGTCGCCGAGTATCCCAGTCGCTTGGAGATTTGAGTATCCCCGTGTGAGTAGTGTCTAAGTGGAAAAATCTGACTTTCGGTAAACAGCAATTAAAAACCATTGTTTTTGTCACGTTGTGTAGTCTCTTTAATTCAAATTATTTACTCTTTTCTGAAAGCAACAAATCATGCAACTAAATTTATCCTTTTCATTTTCCAGGGGCTTGGAAGCTATCGTCACCGATTATGTTCGTCCTATCCTATTCGGCAATGTTGTACCGAAAGTGGCACATGGAATTTTGCTCCTCTTCTCGATGGCAACACTCGGTGGACTTTTGTATTACAGTTACAACGATGTTGGTTTGGCCAGGTCAATCCGAAAATTGTGGGCAATTAAGGGGCAATAAGAATTCTCATTTTGCGTTGTGTCATAAAGCACTTTGTGTGAAATAAAGTTATTTAAATATAGTTTGTAAATGCGATCGCATTCAATTAATTTTCCGCGACGCTGTGCGAGGCTGCTGGTGTTTGACTGATTAATAGCACCACGGAAAGGAGGAGATAAACATCCCTGACATTCTGCCGTTTGAGTCGGCCGGAGTTCTAGTGACGCACAATTTTTTTTCCAACGTTTGTTTTATTGGAGGATTCTCTAAAACAAATCTTCATCGTGATTCGTGATGTCTGAGACCAAAAGCGCGGAAAGTGTCTTACCTTTGGTGGATAGTGTTAGGACATGGGAATGGAGGAGTAAAGAAGTGATGTAGAGTTAGGCTGGGAAAAGAAGCGGGAAACGGTGGGAAGAGATTATGAGGAAGCATCCAGAGAGGGTTCATTGGTCAGGTCGGAATGGAACTTACCCATCTAACTCAATCGGACTGGATAAGAACAATGGAAGTTTATTTAGGGAGGGGAGTGCAGTGAGAGGGTGTGGTAGGAAAGGTTAATAGTGGAGAAGGGTAGGGAAATGGAGGAAAGCTTCTCACTCGAAGGGATTAGAGGAGGGATATGAAATAAACCGTTAGGGCACTCTCCGGGCGTCACGTTGTCCTATAGTCGCCACATCACACAATACAATGGAAAAAGAAATTTAAAATAAAAACGGAAAATCGGAAATGGAAACTAAAAAAACAAAAATGAAATAGAGTGGACTAAAATTCGAGAATTAAGGATGAAAAATAATACATTTAAACAGACATTGGATGATTAAGTCCCACTATTGTACATATTGTTGTGTTATTTTCTGATGTGGATTACGTATGTCCCGCCACGTGCACCATTCCAATTATAACATGCAGAGCTCAAGTTGGTCTTCTTATAGACAATAGTTCCGTGGGGCAGACGTCAGTTTCAACCACCTAAGTTTGGGTTGAATCGGTCTTGATGTAGAACTAATCTCCGTAAAGAAGGTCGTAAAGCCGTGAAGATCTAGCACAAAGCATATTCTGCACTATTACGAACAATTGCACTTACATATGATTTCGTCGTAAGTTTTTAAAACACTTGTTAATTCTAAAGTAATGAGGTATCTCGATTTACACCATCTTATCAACGATCGGCAGTACGTATTTCGATCTGCTCGCTCACCGGGAACTAAATGACATTTCTTACTGAGCGATTGAATCGCTGTATTCATACATGTATTCAATACGGTGAAGCCAAAGTCATTGTCCTAGATATTTCAAAAGCTTTCGACAGAGTATGGCATTCAGCGCTCTTGGCTAAACTTTATATATTTGGTCTCGACTCCAAGCTCATCAAATGGATTGAAAGTTTCCTGCATAACCGTTCGACTCAAGTCGTTCTGGACGGAGTATAATCGAGTTATTACACTATTAATGCCGGGGTTCCGCATGGTACTGTCTTGTCCCCAACTCTCTCTTCTGTTTATTAATGATCTTTTGTGTATTACTTTCAACCCAATATACAGTTTTGCAGACGATAACACCCTTGTCTGCACCATAGAACTAAATGAATTTTAGATCTGTGGTCGAATCTTGTGGGAGCGCAACATCTGTTAAACGTGATCGAATGTTTTATTTATTAAATGCGACCTTTCAAGAGTCATCGCTTGGGGTGAGGCGAATCGTAGAGTTCAATGCTCCCAAAACCCAAAGTTGTTTTAGTACCAATCTCCAAATACCTCCCGTTCTATTTTTGTCGATGGTGTGAGCATTCCTGACTTACCAGCGCTAAACATATTGGGTAATACCATCTCAAGCTTAACTGGACAGACCACAGTTTTTCAATTGCAAAAAACGCAATGTCTGTTTGGGATTCCTGAAGAGATGTAAAAATACTTCATCTGATTTAGTGCTAGTATACAAGAGTCACATAAGATCGAGACTCCAATATAATTCCTGGTGCGAGTCGCGCTGCACTGTCGTTGGTTGTCTTTCAGTTTTTTACGGATACTTAAACCGTAGCTATAATGAGATAAGCTGTCTAGTTGCCGAAGTTACATTTCGAGTACGCAACCCCCGGCAGTCAAGTCGTGCCCATCATCTTACCATCGAAACTAGTGGCAGCCGAATAGTTCAATTTTATTCATTCGTATGCAGGATAACCCGAACGTTAAACAGTTTACCATCGTGTTTTACTCTGCAGTTACGACCTACGGAAATTTAAGCAACACGCTCACCGAGTCACCCTCAACTTTCAGTTCCTCGTGGACAACGATCCCTCGAACGGCAGTCATTGAAACACTGATCTATATTTAAATACAATTTTTATTTCTTACATGTATAAATTTTGTATAACATAACATACGACAGTACTGGAAATTCAAATCGCGACGAAAAAAAGACGAGGGGCCCGAATGCATTAGTGGACTCCCTTTAGCTCGACTTCAAAAACCAACGTACTGTTGGGCGGTATAACCGGGGGCGATCCCTTCGCACCGTACGCCATGTTTGGTGGGCACGTAATCTTCCGCTTGCCGCCAATTTTCATGCCAGCGACGCCAATGTCCCATCCCTTGATCACTTCTCCGCGACCCAGTGTGAATTTGAAGCCGCCACCTTGCTTACTGCTATCGAACACGCGATTGTTTGACTTCAGACGACCTTCGTAGTAGACTTGCACCTTCTTGCCGGGACGAGCTTCCTGACCATTGCCGACATTGATGTCCTCAACTCTTACACCACCCTGCAGTGTTTTCTCACCTCCCTTGGGCTTCTCGTTCTGTTGTTGTTTCGGTGTTTGGGCCTTCTTCTCCTTGGATGGTGCCTTCCCATTTTGCAAACTCTCCTTGGATTTGTCCAATTTGATTTGTTTCTTCTTGGGTTGCTCCTCCTCTTCGCTTTCGCTTTCATCATCCTCCACTTCCTCATTATCATCATCATCGTCGTCGTCATCATCATCCCCAGAGTCATCGTCTTCGCCATCCTCAGAGTCGTCATCATCGTCCGATGCCTCCTCGGATGTGTTGCTCTTGTTCAGCTCCTTCTTGGCCTTTTGATTTTTTCCCAGCTTTCCCTTTAATGCGGCCAGATCAGCGGGCAAATCGATTTCTTCGTCCGAATCTTCTTCCTCTCCATCGAACATGTCCTCCGGTTCCGTCATGAAGTAACCGACCAAGTGGACGTTTCCACCGCCTAAAAACAAACATGAGCCTGATGTGAGTGGGACCAAAGAAACGACAAAGAATATCGGTCTACAAACCTTGTGATGTAAACGAAACCTCATCGCCTTCGGCGAAGTTCAAGTCGAGTGGCACTTGCTCGGTTTTGCCTTTGCGCAACGTGCACAGGATGTAGTTGCTCTTCTCATAGCTGAGGATCACTTGGATGGGATCGTCGGAACTGTTGGTTATGTCCAGAGCCGCCTGCGAAACGTGGAATGGCTTTTGCACAGTTTGTGTGTACTTTTTGTTGGCCTTCAACGATAGTCCTGCGGAGAAGGAAACACGTTAAATGTCAACCGTCTTTTGGGGACTCAAGAAAAAGGCGCGGGCGCCACCGACGAACACGTGGTGCTCGGCGTGAGACAACGTGCACTTACCCCAAAACATTTTGTTTGTTTATAACTTTGCCGCCTGTCCTCAAACGTGAAATGAATTGTCCAATGAACACTTTATTTGTCCAGCAAGAATGCGGTCGAATGGATTTTATGAAAACGTAAGCAAACACTTGGCGGCTAGGAAAAGTAACAGAAAACAGCGGCACGCGCGACACAACCTCTCAAATATCAACACCGGCGGTCGCGTTCTGAACACGCAATGAACTCAACGAAACTGGGCTGTACTGTTGGTGTCATCTGGAAGTGGACCGGGTACGGGCGACTGGTCGAATGTGGTGGTCTTGGCTAGGCGGGAGAATTATGTAGCTATTGTGAATGATGTTTTTTTTCATAGATGTGAAGTGGGCGTTTAAATTTTTGTAAAATGAACATTAAGGCTGCGCGCAAGTTGGCACACGTTCGTGTGTCGCGTTCACGTGTTTTATGTCAAACGGTGTGAGTCTAAGGTTTTCAACCAAAGACACGAATCTGTCAATTTGGCAAATGCTCGGCTGTTGTCGTATCACCAAATTGGATTCATTATTGTGCTTTAACGCCAATAATTTAGTATGAAATATGTGCTTATGCACATCCTACTACTCTCCAGTCGTTTGTTTCGCCACTCAAATCTTACCTAATTATCCGTTTTAAAGCACAATAATGAACTTAAATTGTTGATACGACAATAGCCGAGCATTTGTCATATTGACAGATTCGCATCTTTGGTTGGAAACCATAGACCCAAACCGTTTGACAGCAAACACGTGAACGCGACACGCGAACGTGAGCCAACATGCGCGCAGCCTAATTGAGGTGTTAATGAATGAACGTTAACGTTCTCATTCATTATACAAAAAAAATGTTTTAATTCTATCTTTAAGGGTGCAAATGTGGTAAGTGATACTTTGCAAAATTCCCAGCTAGTGTTTTTAAGATTAAATAAAAGCTTTATTAAATTTGGGCAATTTAATCATCTAACAGAACCAGTAAAGTTTTTAGATAATACAATTGGCACAAAAATGAATAGGACGGGTAGATCTGAGAGGGGTTTATAAACCCAATTTTTGCAAATGTTAATTAACACATACATATTTGTGCGCTAAATTATAGATTTGTGAAGTGAACAAATTTAAGTTTCATTTAACCGTTATTATAGATTTAAAGTGTAGTCGCATATTTGTAATAAAATCTGTGAGTGTGTTTTGTGAATTTTCTTCATAGAGAATAAATATGGAGGAGCAATCCGCATATACTCAACACTAAACTACTTGAAGCAATTCCAGTCGTAAAAAGTAAACAGAGAGACACACGCCCTCCACTGCGCAACACCCGCGCAGTCTATATAAAAGCACAGGAAGCACGTAAGATGCCATCCCCTCTCCTACTTTTCCAATTGGAACAATAACATTCCAGTCTGTCTCTCTGCCGCGGAACACCCGCCCGATCCATATAGAGCAAAAGAGATGTCAAATTTCCATTCCCCTTCCTACTTTCTCACTTGTGCCGAATTGCTTCGTTTCTCTCGCTCTTTTTCATTTCCTCATATACTCTCTCTTCAAAGATTTTCTTTCGCACAAATTTGTTGACAAATCGATTTATCAAGATGTCCTGCTGCCATATCCGAACCTTACGGTCTAGCGCACGATGTGATGCGTACATCGTGCGCTAAAGGTGTATTGTATAAAGCCCGCCACAGACGATCGAACCGAACTGTTCGTGAGTGCTATCGATCCACGTCAACTTCATCGAACGGTGGAAATAAGGAGAAGCTTTTCAGCACCTTCCAGGTAGTTGACATGGTTCGATGGTGCTCACGAAGGGTTCGGTTCGATCGTCTGTGGCGCGATTTAGGTGTATATTAGGACGGAGCCGATAGTTGCAAAATTGGCCGTCAAGGTCCGGCGGCGCCAAAAGTGAATGCTTTCACAAAGGAGTTGACGCAGGCACGTGCCTTCTATAGCTAAGTTTCGAGAGAAGGTTTAATGAAAGCTTACTTCTGGGGTGGTTACTTTTGATGTGGACTACGAATATCTTCCTTCCCGCTGCGTTGTAATGAACCTTATTCTGGTCTGGTTGTGCTGCTTCTACCGGCAGATCGAAGGCAGTACCTGATCTGAGTACTGATCTGTCGGTGGTACAAAACTAGAAGCCGAAGGTCCCATTACACCCGGACCCCAATACGAACACGAGGGTATCGAAGCTGTCCGCCAACCATTCCATCCATATTTATTTATTTATTTACAATTTAACGGACTATAGTCCTTATGACATAAGAAAATACAGAATGGTAGTCAATTTTAAAGTGCAATTCTATAAAAAAAAGAAAATAAAATTATCTCAATTCATTCTACAATTTTAAAACATAGTATTTATGTGTTCAAATTCATAACAACTCTCTTCAATGCAGTATAATTAGTATTAAATAAATCGATCTGGTTTGAAATTTTGTTGCCAATAGTTTTGAATCTTTCAATCGGCGAGAATTGGATATAATTAGTTCTACAAGTTTGCAGCTGAAAAATATCATTACATCTCGTCTGTCTTGTAGGAATTCTAAAAGCGATATCGTTTAAAATTTCTGGGGCATCAATCACACCGTTTAACAAATTAAAAAGAAACACAGCATCATAGAAGGATCTGCTTTCTAAAAGTGTATTAGCGTTAATTATAGTTAAGATGTCCGAATAATTAATATTCTCACGCCGAATATGGAGTTTGTATGCAATGAACCTCAAAAACTTTTGCTGTACTTTTTCAAGCATATCTGAATGTGTCTTATAATAGGGATTCCACAGCACTGATACATACTCGAGCTTGCTTCTAATTAAAGAAAAGTATAATATTTTAAGTGCATGAATGTTGCTAAAATGAGAAGTGGACCTCATTATAAAACCTAACATTCGTCGGGCTTTATCGCATATATTACAAACATGGGTGTAAAAATTCAGAGATGTATCAAATGTTATACCCAAGTCATCAACAAGTTCAACTTGTCTTAGGGGAAAATTATCAATAGTGTATGTATGATGAAATACTGAATTAGTTCTATTGAATATGATGTATTGACATTTTTCAATGTTTAGTATCAAGTTATTGTTAATACAATACGAATGCAAATTGTTTAGGTTTGATTGCAAAATCATTAAATCGGCGTAGGTGGAAATCGCCTTGAATATTTTGCAATCATCAGCAAAGAGTAAAAACTCAACATCGCGAAAAACCAAATTGATATCGTTGATAAAAATTAAAAACAAAAGAGGTCTTAGATGAGATCCCTGTGGAACCCCTGACGTAGGATTAAACTGACGTGAGAATTCGTTTTGAATATTAACAATTAAATGTCTGTCCCATGTATATTGCCTCATTTTTTTTTATTTCCCATTTTTGCCTCCCCTGTTTGTGTTTTCTTCTCCAGGCCTATGCATTTTAATTAATACGTAAAGGACAGGGACAACGAGTAGTGAAAACCCTGCCCGCCTTTCCCAAACTGAGCTACAGCAAGTATAGGCCGCTGCTTACCTCGTTTAGGGGCCTTTTTCTTCGCCATATGGCACTGCCCGACTTTCACGGTCACCATGCAACCTTAGGCTCCGTCCCCACGGGCATCGTCGGATGCTCACCAAACCGTCCATTACAGACGCTGGCCTTATATTGCTTACCTCCAACTCCAGAACAATTCAGATAGTTCGAGACTCTGCTGGATCTCGTTTTATTGTGACACAACAGTATGTTGTATGCATGGAGTATGTGACACTTATGACACAGACTGTACTAAGATCTATCATACACTACGTTTATATCGCAGGACTATCTTCGAGGTTTAA
Organism: Chloromyia formosa; assembly: GCA_964017055.1. Lineage (NCBI taxonomy): Eukaryota > Metazoa > Arthropoda > Insecta > Diptera > Stratiomyidae > Chloromyia > Chloromyia formosa. Next base: position 26,827,616 of record OZ024813.1, on the reverse strand, counting down.
CTAAATCGATCTAATTCACGACGATGTAAACGTGTCGGTTAATTTTTAGTACATCCTAACTTTAAGTACCACTTGCGATGCAGAACTGATGTAAGAAGAACTGAAGTATTCGAAGCATCGCTACCACAACATGCAGAAGTGGCCTAAAAAATGAGGCAAAATTTCATTGAAAATCGGTTGCTTGACTACATAAACCACAAGACAAACAAAATCGGGTGCTTGCATAAGTTCGACAGTATCAAGAATATGCTTTTGAAATACAACACAACCTTGCCTTCGTCTTCTCCTATCGAGCGAATTTCTAGTACTGGTCTTGAAATATTCACAGCGCGTCGAAACAAATTTTCTCGGAAAACATTCGAGCACTTTTTGATGCTTAAATACATTCAAAAATTTATCGATGAACGAATAGTTTCTTTTCTTCCGATTTTTCCTTCTATTTCTTTCATTTAATACTCTTGTTTATTTCATTTTGAATCGAGAAATAAAAAGAAATGTTTATTCATAATCGATTTTATCGTTTTAATTCAATGTTACTTCATTTTGTATCAATTTTATTGTACTTCATATTTTACAACAAAAAATGATCCTAAAAAATGATCCGATCCTGCGATCCGGATCGTAGGATCATGATGATCCGATTCGATCCGGATCACGTTTTTGGCGATGATCCGTGATCCGGACGCAATACTGGTCCTGACCTAAGGACCCAGTGCATATACCCATACCTACCAGCTTTGCTTTCTGTCTCATTTTATGATTAAGAGAGTCCAAAGGAAGCTATGCACTAAATTGAGTTGAACCATGGACCACGGGTAACCCAAGGAACCCCTACCTCCTCTACAAATGAAACTTCAAATAAGCAATAACTTTTGATAGAAGCCAGCGACTTGAAATTTTGGTCAAATGTTTGAAGTAGGATTTAGTTAGTTGGTGTTAAAAATGGGCCAGATCCGACCCAAGGAACCCCTACCGCCCCTACAAATGAAACTTAAAATAAGCGATAACTTTCCATGAAATGAAGCTAGCGATTTGAAACTTTGTTGAAATGTTTGTAGTAAGATCTAGTTCGTTGTTATTGAAAATCGCTGATATTGCAAATACGTGAAATTTTACCAACGTAACCCCTACTTCCCCTACAAATGAAACTTAAAATAAGCGGTAACTTTTGATAGAATGAAGCCAGTAACTTGTCAAATGTTTGTACTAGGACCTAGTTCGTTGTTATTGAAAATACGCAAAATCCGACAAAAGAAACCTCTTACCTCCCCTACGAGTGAGACTTCAAATAAGCGATAACTTTCGGTAGAATGAAGCTAGCGACTTGCAAAATTCGACAAATATTTATAGTGTGGGTTAGTTAGTTGGTTTTAAGAATGGTCAAGATCCTTCTGTATAAGTGCCAACCTCGCCTATTAATGGCCATAAAAGAAACAGAGTTTTAATGCATAAGGTCGTTGCCAATTGGTACTTTTGGTATCACTATTAGGTCTGTACGAGTCTAGGATATATACGGACAAGAACAAGAAAAATTTGAAAAATAGCGATTTATAAACTGTCATACGAGTATCTCGTGTGTTTTTTGTCGTATTGACTCCAAAGTGCTTCAAATTTACAACACTTCGTAAGGCGGCTATTACACTATAAAAGTTCTTTTACAAATATATTTGACGAACGATATTTCAAAAGAACTTTTATGAATGATATTAGCCGCTAAAGGGGGAAGGTGTGCAAGCATATTAGAAAAGTATGTAGTTGAAAGAAGCAACGTCCATGTCGCAAATCTTTTCTTAGGCGCCTATTACACTATAAAAGTTCTTTGAAAATAGCTTTCATAAAAGATATTTGTAAAAGAACTTTTATAATGTAATAGCCGCCTAAGACAACCGGAGTCAATTGGTGCGTTTTCAAAACGAAATAGTGTCGACACTGTTGCATCTGCGACAGAGATGTAAAATGTTGTGCACCCGTGAGTGAGTGGGAGAGCTGCGCAACAGTGTCGACACTGTTTTGTTTTGAAAACGCACCCAATGACCATACCAGATTCGATTACCTCCCCTCCACTCGCCCGGAGCCAGAGCCACAGAGGTCGGAAGACCCGTACTTGTTATGTCGCGTAGACCTAGTCTTGGTCACTTTTCATCGATTTCGTTTTTTGTTTCTTTTTTCCATTTTTTCGTTTTTTTTTCTTTAGCGGGCGGGACGCCACCGTGTCTCTAGATTATTGTATTTAAGTGCTCGAGTTTTGCCCAAGCAAAAAACTGTTTGTTTATTTGGTGTCGGTAGTGTGTTATCGAATTTGTAAAATTTGTTTTCTTAAAGATTTTTTAAAAGAGAACACGGGTGTTTTGCAGGTGCATTTAGAAATAAGGATTTTTGTGCACAAATATATTGTGAAAGTAGTCATTTATGTCATTGCAAATTGAAATGCAGTAGATTACATAAATATAAAATAAATGGATTTTACATGTAATGTACATATGTATGTATGTATTATTTATATTTGCTTTATTTCGATTTTGAAAATGTATTGACGTGACATGATTCGACGTCTTACATGAAACCGAACTATAACTATAAGCACAAAGTCATATTTCAGTGGTAAGTACAAGATTCTTGTCATATTTAGGTAAAAAATATTGAAAAAATAGTTATATTGATGTCATTATCAATCAATAATTCAAAACAATATTGTTGAATTCAAATCATGCTTCAGATTAAAATGCGACAAGAATGTTATATAAAGGTCATTACATAGTTATATAAAAAACAATTTTGGTGAAATTTAGTAATACGGCAGTTGTAAATCCAACTATTTTGTCAAACGCATGTCATAGACATAACTATCTATAACAATATGGTCATCTAAATACGAGTAGCAGGAATACCACTATGTTGTTTTCTGAAAGTCGTCATAAACCAGGCAAAAACGGTAAATTTACCATTGAATCAAAGCTAAAACAACGTTATTTTGACCTTATATATGACAATATCGCTGTATGAACATGGTTAATATCTCTAACATTTGGATTGCATTTTCACCACACTCAAGGAATTTCCGTTTTGTGGGTTCTGGGTTCTTACTACCTAAAGCGGAAATGCATTTCGAAGCCGCACTCAATAATTCTAATATTATTCGCATATGTGCTCTGTGATTCAGTCGTGGTTGTGTGCGATCGTGGCGTCCAGACCAGACCTGCATGGATAGGCGACCGCAGAGTTTATACCTCTCTGTACCGGAACGTGTATAACCAGCCTTGTTCGCAACTGAGTCCATTCAGAGCAGTACCTACCTACTTATGCAAGAATTAAACACAAATCACATAAATATTATTTCCAAGTTCAAAAAGTCATTAACCCTTGTTTATTTTTAAGAATTTGTCACAGATATCGAACACGTCTTTCGGGTTTTCCAATAGCAGCAAACAAGTATACTATACCTATATATCATACATGTTAGCCGTGTCTTTTCGTACAGTGCAGATCATAGCAGAAAAACAATTACACGCGTTACACAAACAAATTTGTTCTGCATAGGACTGGATGTTTGTGTAACGCGTGCAATGGTTGTTCTGCTATGATCTGCACTGTACAAACAAAAAACACGGCTATTATTGACAAGAGTTATCAGTAGCAATGTAAAGTGATCGCAGTTTTTGGAGATTTCTTACATCAATTACTAATTCATTCGTATGGTATACGTATTGGCGATTTCGGTAAATTATTAATTTAGAGCAAGGTCACAGATTTGAGAATTAGTTGGCCTCTTTCCGCATTTTAAATCGTTTAGTTAAAAAAGTGTAAAAAAATACATTATTTACGCTAAAAACAAATTGGCTGCGTTTCTGAAACGCCAGCGCTGACTCAGAAGAAGCGATTAGTGCTGCATGGTGATTTGTTGTAGATAGAAACCCTTGCGCTGAGCTAAGCGCTGAGGCTCAGTGCTTTCTCTTTTGGTCAGCATAACATTTTCTCGCTTTTCTGGCTCACCGCAATATTTGACATTGTCAACAATTGTCAAACTTCGATTCTAACCTCGGTTGTGTTGTGTATGGTTGATAATCGTGTTTTTAACGTAATTAAATAAAAAAAAAAATAACTGGCGCAACAGTTTAATTTGAACCATGGCCTCGAGATGATTTAGCATCATCTCATTTTCTAAATCCTGACGGTATGTCTTGTGCAGAGGTGTGTGATCAGCAACACGCTCAACCGAGTTATTTACCCCATAAATGGGTACTCATTTAACAACTGAGTGGGCTCATAGTCCGACACGTAAATCCCCTTTTTTATCAAAAACTACCGCATTCAGTAGGAATCGAACCGGGGCCCAGTGCGTAGAAGGCGAACGTGCTAACCGTTGTGGCATCCGGACTACAACGTAATTGTTAAACCTTATTGTTGGAAAGAAAGTTGTTACCGTATCTTGTGTGTCACCTGGAACTCATCAAAGCAAGAAATTTTGAATTTTCAGTAAAATGCCAAATTGAACATGGCGTTTGACAAATGAGACAGCTGGCATGCTGTTTCTAAAACACGAAAATAATTACAATGTGCTGATCAGCAATTGTGAAGCGCTGACTAAGCGCCGACTCAGAGATTATTTTTAGGAACTTCTTATTGAAGTTGTAGACGGCAACTCAATATTTCTGCATCTGAACTTGTATACAAAATACACTTTGACCCCCCAATTAAATTAAATTATCATAATAAATAAAGTTGTCTTGAATATTAAGGGTACCGTCCATTTACCAAAAGAAAATTTGAAAAAAAAAAAACACATTTTACATTGGTTAGGAAAATCCACTCAGAGTCCACGCTCAAGTGGACTTTCGCTTATGGCAGTACGAACGTACCAGGTAGTTCCCGTTTGTAAGACAGTTCTCGTACTGGATTGGCACTTTTCCATACAGACACTAACGTCCCAAAGCTCTATAAACTAGGGCTAGGCGGTATGCCTTTATAGCCCAGGAGACAAATGAAAACCGAATGAAAAAAAAAGTTAGTCAGGATTGGTTCTTTGTCTACCACGTCGTTTGGACTCTCTTATTTGGTCTCGAATTTTCTTTGCTCACACATGATGATTGACTCCCCGTTTTGGAGTTCTGATTTCGTAAGAGCTACTCATTAGGTGCTACATTTATTCTTATTGGGGTACACTTTGCTATAGATATAATGATACAAAACAATTATTCTTTTCGACATATTACACAACCGATGAAAAATGTGGGGAAATGTATTGAGATGTGTTGTTGGTGTGAGGACCCCTTAAGTCGGACATAAACTATAGTTTCGCTTGGACTATCTGACAATGAAAAAATATACTCCAATACTTATGTCAAGAATTGTACATTTTCAAACATTTCTCCCTCTTTTAACTTTCATGAAATCTTGAGCTTGTTTAAAGCTACACAAAAACAAATTTACATACATTCATCCATAAGTATGATAACATTACATGAAGTCCACGAATATAATTTACTGATTGAAACAAAATCAGTTGGGTTTTAACTACTAGTCGTGAATGTTCAATCGTTTTGTCCGTGGTTAGTGCCTGCAGAGATACCAGTATTTGTCGTATCACTGTTTTAACAGGCTTTGCAGTGATAACAATATGTTTTCTTTCTTAAGATTTGCTGTGCTTTTAGTTAGTTTAAAGGTGATTTGTGGGTTGGAATTTGAAGAGTTTTTAAAATGGAAACAAATTGCATATGAAGTAATTGAAGGTATGTAATTTTGTTAATAGTATTACAAATCACATTAATTGAAGAAGCAGTTTTTTTAGAGCTCACGTTCTACTGGATGATAAAGTCCATTTTCTTTATAGAGTTGACATCGCAACTTGTCATAGCCATTTTTCAGAGGTATTATTGTGCTAATTTATATTTAGTTTATTTAAATATGGAAATAATTTTTCAACGTGATAACCATGAAGGTAGGCCAAAGGCAAATCAATTGGAATTAAATAGCTTGCAGTTGATTATGATATGACGGTCGGTGTTATAAAAGATTATATGAAAACCAGTCCGAAGCGTATATACCCTAGACTTGTACAGACCTAGTGGTGATACCAAAAGTACCAATTGGTAACGACCATATGCAGTAAAAGTGAGTTCCCTATATGACCAGTTTATAGGAGAGGTTGGCAATCATTCAGGAGGATCTTGACCATTATCAAAATCAATTAACTAACCCATTCTACAAATATTTGTCGAATTTTTCAAGTCGCTAGCTTCATTCTATCGAAAGATATTGCTTATTTGAAGTTTCACTTGTAGGGGAGGTAGGGGTTCCTTGGGTCGGGTCTTGCTCATCATTGCCACCAACAAATAAAATCATGCTACAAACATTTAAACAAAATTGCAAATCTCTAGCTTCACTCTATCGAAAGTTATCGCTTATTTGATGTTTCATTTGTAGGGGAGGTAGGGGTTCCTTAGGTCGGATCTAACCCATCTTGAATACCAACTAACCCAATCTCACTTCAAACATTTGACCAAAACTTCAAGTCGCTGGCTTGATTCTGCCAAAAGTTATCGCTTATTGGAAGTTGCATTTGTAGTGGAGGTAGGGGTTGCTTGGGTCGGATCTTGCCCATTTTCAATATCAACCTAGTAGATCTCACTAACAACATTCTAACAAATTTTCAACTCGCTAGTGTCATTCTATCAAAAGTTATCGTAATTAAAGGAATATTTAATTTTTTGAAATTTGTAGGGGAGGTAGGCATTCCTTTGATCTGATTATGCCCAACTTACTAGAACTCAAGCAGCTTCTCACCCCAGGGTTACATGCCAAAAATCAGTTGTCTACGTCAATTGGTTCAAGAGTTATAGACAAAAAACCCGAAAAGTACGGTAGTACGGGGCTCTTTGTAAGAAAATTACCGTTAGTTTTCAACTGATCGATTTTATTTTTATAGGAGAGTAGAAAATCATCTTCACGAGCAATATACCAAAGCTAGAGCTCCTCATGTTTATTTAATCGGGAGTTATGGATACATTTAAGTATTTTACATATGTAGGGGAGGTAGGCGTTCTCTTAGCCCGATCACGCCCATTTTCAATACCAACCAACTAGATCACACTTCCAATATTTGACCAAAATTTCAAGGCTCTAGCTTCATTCTATCGGAAGTTATCGTGCGAACGGACAGACAGACGGACAGACGGACAGACGGACAGACGGACAGACAGACAGACAGACAGACAGACAGACAGACATGGCTAAATCGAATCAGGAGGTGACCCTGATCATTTATATATATATACATTGCCATACCTCCGGAGCCTCCTTTAAGGTGTTACATATTTCCGTCGTGACAAAAACAATATACCCTATACTAAAAGTCTAGGGTATAAAAAGAAACAAAGAAGACAAAAAGAAAATGAAACTTGAAAATAGAGGGCATTGGCCGCAATCCGAGGGTTTCGTATTAATTACGTACGTATTAATAAAAATTCATAGGCCTGGGTAAGACAACACAAACAGGAGAGATATGGGACCCGCCTCGGCCTCTGGTTTCGCACCACCGACATCAGGTGCTGCCATAGATCTGCCGGTAGAAGCACCACTACCAGGATATGGTCCATTGCAGGTGGTTCATTAAAGGTTTTGTAGTGTCCCATGCCAATAGGAGATTAACTGTCCTACTCTTGGAGATGCTTAACCATTCATTCCAAGAAGATATTACAAATTGCAAGTTTGCATAAAAAAATACCAAAAAATAAATTGTGTGAATAATTTATTGAAAATAGAGTCAGCGACCAGCCAACCTCTCCCCTCCTCTCCCACCAATCTTTACCATTTCAGAAATTGTTAAACTACAATCGCTCTACGAAAAACAATAAACAACATGCAAGTATGTATGTAGTTACTCGCACCTATACATGAGGCCGGTAGGTGTATTTTTTTGTACGGAGAGTGTCAAAATGCCTAACTTTAAATTGAAGGGGCAAGTGGATAAAGGTGATATGTGACAATTTTCGAAAAATCTTCTTTTGATAATCTAGTACTAACCTTTTCTTTTTCGTGCGATATTTCATACAAATATTTCAAAAGTTTCGTCCTGTTGACAGTAAAGTTTCGTCCTGTTGACAGTAATTGTATGAAATTTCGCACGAAAAGAAAAGGTTAGTACTAGGCATTATCAAAAGAGGATTTTTCGAAAATTGTCACACATCACCTCTATCCACTTGCCCCTTCAATTATTGTATGTACAATATTATATAAATTTATGTGATTGTGACGAAACTTGGAGATATTATTGCCTAGGGTGTTTGTTATCGTTGGCCATCAATATTTTTTATCTCGGGTGTGTTTTGGGGGATACAGGGGTGTGCTAACTGTAACTGAAGAAATATACTATTATTAACCTATTTTGTGAAGTTATCAAAATTCCATTATTTTTAGTTTTTTTTTCTAGTGAAGTGCCACTCTCCTGTACGTTTTCATATTTCTAAGTGTAACGGTCTGGAAATGCAAGGAGAGTGGGACAAATTATAAAAAAAAAAATAACTGGCGCAACAGTCCCATTTGAACCATGGCCTCGAGATGAGTTAGCATCATCTCATTTTCTAGATCGTGACGGTCTTGTGCAGAGGTGTGTGATTAGCAACACGCTTAACCGAGTTATTTACCCCATGAATGAGTACTCATTTAACAGCTGAGTGGGCTCATAGTCCGACACTTAAATCCCCTTTTTTATCGAAAACTACCGCATTCAGTAGAAATCGAACCGGGGCCCAGTGCGTAGAACGTGCTAACCGTTGCACCATCCGGACTATAAATTATGAGACAAATTACGGTCTCATATTTTCCCCTCTCCCTCATTTCTCCTTTCTTAAAATTTGAAGAAAATTTCGTGGTCGATGTTTTCCACGCTATACTAAAAGAAAGACTAGTTTGTTGATTTTTTTCTAAGACGGGATTGTTTTTTATTTTTTATTTATTGTGTCCTTCTTGAGTACAATTCAATTTTCCTCAACTCGACAACTTACACCTATATAGTCTATATCTTATCAGCCTTAGTTATTTTACATTACGTTAGTCCAATTACGTTTTAATAACAACATATTTTGGACACCAAATTTAAAATAGAAAAACCAAGCGAAAACAATAAGCTATAGGTAGATTGATTGTTGAAAAAACCCGTTTCACTTCCTGGGTGTTTCCACCGCCAGTAGTTTCAGCAGACTCGATTGTAGCTTTCATGGTTCAGCCTTTGGTTTTCCGGTTCCCTTAGAATGGCTAGGCTTTCTAGTGCATCCAGTTTTATACTTGTCTGTACCTTCTTTGATGATCTCCACGTCGCGTCGTCCCATATTATATTGTGCCCCTCTCCTGCTATTTGTCTCGCTACCATCGATTTTAGCGACATGGGGGGGGGGGGGGGGCGTTGCTGGGTCCAATATGCGGCGCGCCTTACTTCATTAATTTTGAGCAGCTGAGTTGACTGGAGGCCGATGAGAAAAACAACTGTTTGAATAGTTCATAGCCGAAAGTTGATTTTTCAATTAAACCGTCATTCTATCATTCGAAATAAACTTAGGTAGTGCTATATTTGCTTTAAAAAAAATACATCTGCAACATTGCATAACTTGAATAGCCTTGGATAAGTTATTTTGGAAAAGAGCAGCAAGATCCGATTTGAACGCGTGTTTAAATATGTAAATGACTTGATTCATACACTTATTACAGATCTAAGGGGAGAAACCACAATAGGAGGCTCATTTTTACTGATTTTTTTTAGGATTTCTTTTTTTGTGTGAAGAATTAATTAGAATTCAATAAAATTGTTGAATAATTATTCAAAAAAATTCTCAAAAGTTGTTCGAAATATGAATAAAATGATGTCAAAATTCGATTGAATTCTAATTAATTCTTCCCTGCAAAAAAAGGCCAAAAATAACAAAGTTACGCACTGATGTCCACTGAAGGCCGTAACTAGAGTTCTCTAATTGCGATTCCAACTTTTATCCGAAATCAGAAAGGTTTTAATTTTACATTATTAACTTATGTTGTAAGAAGATTAACCTCAATGTAAGTGAAAATAATGAAAATAAAAAATTTTGCAGGTGTTGGAAAAAATTATTTAAATTTTCATCATTTTTGTTCACTAATTATGCAGAAAAAAAAGAAACACCCTGAAAAATATGATATCATCCCAAATGTTGGTTCATGTTTTTCGTAATTTTACAAAGAATCACACTTTCCATTTTTATAATGATCGGTTCATTACTTTGTAATGGACGGTTTGGTGGGCATCCGAAGATGCCCGTGGGAATGGAGCCTAAGGTAGCATAGTGACCGTGGAGGTCGGGCCGTGCCCTCAACGAGCTAAGCAGCGGCCTATGCTTGCTGTAGCTCAGTTCGGGAGACGTGGGCGGGGTTTTCACCGCTCGTTGCCCCTGTCCTTTACGTATTAACAAAAATTCATAGGCCTAGGGAAGACAACACAAACAGGGGAGGTAAAAATGGGGAATGAAAAAAAAATAGTGGATAAGGATGGAACGGTTGGCGGACGGATCAGACGCCCACGCGGTTGAATCTGGGTCCGGGTGTAATGGGACCCTCGGCCACTGGTTTCGTACCACCAACAGATCACTACTCATTAGGTGCTGCTTCGATCTGCCGGTGGGAGCAGCACTACCCGACCATAATATGGTTCATTACAGGTGGTTCATTACAACTTTTTGAGTTAGACTTCCCGCAAATGTGAAAAAAATCATTTTGAGGAAGACGCGTTTGAAAAACAGAATATAACCGAAGTAATCCCTTGTGTTGATGCTTCTAGTACCTTCTATACCGTTATTTGAAAATAAAGATGTAAAAGTGGGGTTCCGCTACAAGGCTACGTAAGTACATAAAGCGATTACCTGAGCTAGTGCTCCGCCGTACCTGCTGTGCGATCGAGCCTGTAGACTAGACTAGACGAGCGCTCGGTTCCATGCTCATAAAATCTAAACGAATGCGAATTTCGCTTTGAAATTTTGGCACCGTATTCTTGTATTTTTAAGCTAATAATTTATGGATTTTTTAAACCTCCTAATGTGGTTTCCCCCCTTAAAGATGCTACATACAATGCCCCATCACTGCCAGTTGCAAGTCATATTGCCATCGTAAAAACGGGGGCGTATAATCGCGATGATGGCTTTAAGAGTAATTACAGACTGAATATATAAAAACAAAAAATTAAGCACTTCCTACTTTTCATGGTCACAGATACTATCCGGGAGCGAAATCATCTGGCACGTTCAGACTTAGGATCACCAATATGCAGTGTTCAGTGATAAAAGCCCCTACTGAACTAATGTATCTAATCTTTCACCAGAGAATTATAATAAGCGCGACGAATACCTAAAGTAAGGTTTCTTCTTCTTTTCTAAGGTTTAGATATCTCGCTTTTTATTCCCTTTACGGATGTGAAAGGGGATGTTAACTTTGTTATGAAGTTGGCAACGCACAGAAGGAAGCATCTCCGACCATACAAACTATGTATATTCTTGGTCAGTATGATGAGACGAGTCGATTAAGCATAAGCTTTGTCCGTCTGTCCGTCTGTCTGTCTGTTTCTATGCAAACTAGTCCCTGAGTTTTAAAGCTATCAAGCTGAAATTTTGTACAGAGCCTTCTTTCTATTGCACGCAGTATATATGTCGAAACCAACGGAATCGGACCACTACGTCATATAGCTGCCATAGGAACGACCGGTTCAAAAATTCGTCTTTGTGAGAAAAACTTTTTTATTTCTAAAGATATATTTTTCAAATTTCACAAGAATCAATAGTATCTATATTTAAATCACATTTCCGAATTTGGTTGAAATTGGACCGCTTTATCGTATGGCTGTCATAGGAACAATCGTTCCAAAAGCAAGTTTTTATTAGAAAAACTTTTTTATTTCTGAAGATATCTTTACCAAAGGGCCAAAGGCTAGCTTGTTTTTATTAAATCCTGTTTAAGATATCCTGAATTTTAATGAAACTGTAAATGATAGCAAGAAGAATCCTCGTTATACTTGTACAAAAAGGACAAAATGTTGGGGGGCTCCAAGCAGATATTTCCTTAAAGCCCACATTTTTATAACAGACTTGAAAGACTTTGGTCTACAGTTGTTAAGGGACAAATTACATATAACGCGGTCGGGGGACAGAGTATGTGGCTGTCAAGCAAGGGTTTTATGTTGAGTGGATAGCTCGTGTCGCTCTAGTGACAGGTTAATTTTAAGGAGAGCCTGCATCGGAGGTTTTAAGTTCTGGCCACATTTGTATGTATATGTATATGCATCTTAATAGTTTCAGTTTTTTCCAAAAATAATCTGAAATTGAAACACAATATGGTAGGGTTAATTTATAATCACTTCTTCGATGTTTCTCCTGTATGTTAATTTTTCTTTTTAATTTTCAGATGCAACTCTACCATCCCAAGGCGTACCGGACTTCCTTTTTCCGGACAAAATCGATCTTTCCGGCCAAAACAGCTTCATACCCGCCAACAACATCCCCCAAGGTGTCAATCACTTTAAAGGTCGACTGTTTATAACGGTACCAAGGCGAAGTCCGGGAATCCCGTCAACACTTAATTATATCGATTTGAATCAAGTTAAGGCTGGAGATAGTCCTAAATTAAAATCGTATCCAAATGCTGCCATTAATAGTTTGTATGTAAGTAGAAATCAAACTGACAACACTGAGCTGTCGATAATGATTGCAATTCAGGTATTATTAGTTGTTTTTTGGTATGTTCCTATTTCACCGGGCGACGCATTGTGGTTCGCGCTTTGGCTAATAGTTTACAGTTTATCGCTGTGGGATATAAGCGCAGAGAGCGTTCTAGGGCTGTGACTGAGGGCTGCAACACCTTAAGCCGCGCTAAACCCACGCAAGGGTGGTGAGAAATCCACTCAAATTAAAACCTACTATTTGTAAAAGTGACGAACTACTATGCTTCGCCCGGTCAAGTAGGAATGTTCCGTTTTCTGTAAAACTTCATTGAAGTAAGATAAAGCCGTTCGTGCGCCTTGCCCTAGTCGGGAGACCTCGGTTCGAAGATCTTCTTTAAATGCAGTTCTTGCTGTATCGGCTTGGGCTAAGCCTGGCAGTATTGCAGCGAGAGACAAGGGAAATGGCATTCCCTTTGCGGGAGTTACGATTGACTCTGATGCTCTCCGGACGATATGATTAGCTAGGTCCAAGTCGTCGTCAGAATGTGAGGATCTTTGCGTAGTTCACCATATATCCTGGCCATATAGTCGTGCTTTGATGGACACCGCTCTGTCGGATGGCAAGCCTGGCCATTATAGTTTGCGGAAGGGCTCAAATAAGGTCGCAGACGGGTGATCGGGAAGAAAAGCGAAAAAAAAACTGCCTTCGTCTGAAGTTCGCTTTAGGCTACGATGCAAGGCTTTTCGTATTCGGGATGTTCTGGTTCAAATTGCTTTGGAGAGGACAATCGAAGAACAGGAAGAGTCTTTGGCAAGGGATCTCGTTATTATTTCTGCCAGCAAAAGAAATAGGTCTTTCGAGGAGTCGCCTGGAGCCATATCACTTGATCTGCGCCAGATTACTTGATCTGCGCCGGATTACTTTTTATATGAAACACAATTATTTTTGTCTTCACTACGATTTTTATTATTCCTGACGCAATTCGCCCTCTCGAACATCTTCAGAGGAATAGTTACACAGTTACAAAAAGGTATCTTAAAATTAAAATCTTAAATCTTTTTTGCTACGTGGTAACATAAAATTAAAATTAAATATGCTCCTCCCATCTCCTATCGCTGAAAAGCCAGGAGACTTCGTCTTACATTAAATGATTTCTACAGAAGCTCTGGAGATGCTAACGGGGAGCAAAGTTGTTTTCATCTCCTCTGCACTTATGATTTTGGCAGAAAAGAAGAGTTCAATTCTTGGTTCCTATTTCTTCTCTGAACTCTAGGAGCTAGAGAATGCCAATATTAGTAGCTTCCATCACTCAACGGTTTAAAAATTGGGAACATTTCTATTTGACCGGGCGAAGCATAGTGATTCGCGTCTTTGACCAACAATGGGTTTTAATTTGAGTGGATTGCTCACCCGCTTGCGCGGCTTAAGGGGTTTCAACTCTCAGTATATCGCCCTAGAACGCTCTCTGCGCTTGCTCTATATCCCACAGAGGTAGACTCACTATTAATCAAGACGCGAACCGCGATGCATCGCCCGGTAAAATAGTGTTGCGTGTACGGGGTGGGTATCTTTTACGACCCACACTGTACTAAGCTTCGTCATAATCTCGAATGATCGATAACAAATGTCAGCTGACGGGGCACTAGGCTATTCTCGAGCCATCTATAGTCTAGAACCTTCTCCAAACAGAAACATTGAAGCGGATTCTCGAACCTTCGTTGAGTAAGCACCCGAGACTGGAACATCTCGAAAAATCTGGAGTCTTCGCTAATGCATGGATCTCCACCTATAAACATTACAATAGTAATATAACCAAAATTGAGCAAGGTTATAGGTTGATGCTGGTACGTTGTGATAGTACAGGGTTTCACAACGGACCAGCTTATGTACCTACTTTGTATATAAGTAATTTAAGATTAATACATCTTTGTACTATATTTGCACTAGAAGTGTCTTTTCGACTAATAAAACTAAAATCTTATTATATTTATTTTAGAGTGAACTGCCAGCAGGAGAAAACAGATTCGTATCCGTATATAGGACACGTTGGGATGACTGCAATCGACTCTGGTTTGTTGATACTGGCATGTTAGAATATCCTAGTAAGTATTTCGCAATCTTTAAACCTGTCCCTTTTTGTGAAAGTACTGTATAGCCCTGAGGCTTGAACTATGTGAATCACGTTACTGTGCCAACACCACAGGCAGAGCAACGCGAAGCCGCAGAGTGGTATGAAAGGGCAAGGCAAGGAAGAAGAATCACGTTACTGTTTTCACAGGACTAAATAATTGAAAATAATTAATCACTGGTTTCACGCAGATTTAAGTCTATAAATCACATGAATTAATACTGTTTTTTTTTTAGACAACAGAACTCAGGTCCAGCCGCCATCTATTTGGGTTCTAGATCTACAGACAAATAAAATGATTCGAAGATATGAAGTACCGTCGAGCATAGTTACAGAAGGAAGAGGAATGGTAACTATTACGCCAGATGTGAATTACAACAGATGCAATGAGGCATTCGCGTATCTACCCGATTTGGTGCAGAATGCGCTTTATGTGTATAGGTGGGTATTTAAGCTCAATTTATAAACCTAGTAGTAGTAGTAATTTAGTATTATTATTATATTCTGGGGGATAGCCGAAGCAGACTACTAACGTTTGGGTCCCTTTGGGTAATTTAGTAACTCTAGCTGATAATTTCAAACAAATGTTTCTTCAAGTTTTTATTTCGATATGTTCCCGACGGTTTGTAGTTAGTTTATAATATTTAGTAAATAATATCACTAGCTTTCATTCGGACTACAAGAATCTTTATTGATTGTATAGGTAGATAGAAGCATTTCGGGAGCAACTTGCTCCCATCTTCAGTACAAATTTAATGGTGTTTACAGCCTGCGGTATGCTCATTTATACATTTTACAAGTCGCAACTGAACCCCGAAGCGAATACTGGGCAGTGAGAAGGACCTCCTCAAGAAAGAGGAAAAAAGCGGCATCTACAAAATTAACTGGCCGGAGTGCGGAAAATAGTGTGTTGGACAAACCAAACGATTGGTCAAAACCAGGTTCAGCGAACACATAAAAGACGCGATGAACCCAGTACGAAAACGCACAACTTAGCTGGTATTGAAAATAGGCGTGATTTGGCTAAATGAGCGCCTGTTCCGATTGAATAAACGTGAAAAGCTCTAACTTTGGCAGATGATTCGAAAGGGTCATTTTGTATTAATCTTTGGTACGTAAACTTGAGATGAGAAGCTGCTTGAGTATTGATAAGATGGGCATAATTATACCAAAGGAATGCCACAATGAAAATGTGAAGCAAAGTCAGCGCCAGCTCGGCATCAGCTTTCACTCTGTGGTCGCCCTTATCAAAGAGGATTGATATTCTACAAGACCGATCAGTCCATAGAACTTTCCCTTCTGCCAGTAGATTTGTATGTATTGACAAATAGTATAAACTACACAGTATATATACACAAGAGAATCAATACATACGAATCTACCGGTGGAGGCTAAAGTTGTATGGAGTGAGCTTTCTTGTGTAGTATATATACAATTTGTCAATACATACAAATCTTCTAGCAGAGGCGAAAGTTCTATGGAGTGATCGCTCTTGTAGAATATCATTCCTCTTTGCCCTTACTCTGTAGTCGCTTGTAGTAGCCTCTGTAGTGCTAGTCCATGGGTGTCGACTTTAGACTGCATTTAAAGCCAAAGCCAATACTTAGGGCGACTACAGAGTAAAAACTAACGCCGAGTAGGATTCTGACGTTTTCATTGTGAACACTCAGCCCAGAGAAACTTTCACGTGAAACGTGCTCATGGAACTTTCTTTCTCCATGCTATTGCTAAAGCTCGAGATCACATTCTTAATTGTCCGGTGATTTTCTATATAAAATCCATTCATTGCACTAAGAAAAATGAAACGAATACACCGAACAATTACGAATGTGATCTTGAGCTTTAGCAATAGCATGGGCAGGGTAAGCTCCATGAACACGTTTCATGTGAACGTTTATCTTCGCTGAGTGTTCACAATCAAAACGCCAGCATCCAGCTCGGCATCATCTTTCACTGTGTGGTTT
The DNA here is from genome assembly GCA_964017055.1 of Chloromyia formosa. Taxonomy (NCBI): domain Eukaryota; kingdom Metazoa; phylum Arthropoda; class Insecta; order Diptera; family Stratiomyidae; genus Chloromyia; species Chloromyia formosa. Next base: position 26,810,859 of record OZ024813.1, on the reverse strand, counting down.
TACAGGAAAACTTCGCATGCAAAATTGCTCGCCTGAGCTCTATTCTCGCATTAGCTACAGTTTCGTCTTTACTCTTAATACATCCTTAATACGCTTTACATCGCATCCTGCATTGCCATTTATTCCCATATCATTTCAGCTTCAAAGAAAATCGCATGTGGACATTCCGTCATAATTATTTCTATTTTGATCCTCTGTCCGGCGACTACAATATCGCAGGGCAACGTTTTAATTGGCGCGATGGAATCTTTTCGATCACACTTGGTGCTGGGACTCCCGATGGCTATCGCAATGCCTACTTTCATCCGTTATCCAGGTAATGCACTCGGTTTCTTTTCACACGATGAGCTCATTAGTCGATGAGTCGCTGATCGTGTGAAAGTAGACTTAGCGTAAGTTGAGAAAATTGCTGGAAATAATGTTCTATGTACTGCGATTTTAGTAATGCAGAATTCATGGTATCAACGAGAGTTTTGCGCAATGAGACAAATTCTAGACGAGCGCATCATGGAAGTGATTTCCAGGTATGTACTCGTAGAATTTTCTTCATATTTAAAATATTTTCAGTAATGTTACTATTTTTGGAATATTCCTGTTTGGTGAGTAATAGGAGAATTTTCTCTATCGCATTTAGAAAGAATTCTCACTATACTTAAGGAACTACAAATTTCCCGTTTGTGGGTCCTAGGTTCTTAATCACACGAAAAAGTGACAGTGGAAACTTCCACATAGCACATATCCGCGGCGCTCTACACGACAAAAGAGAGCGATTACCAATGATCGGTTTTCACACGAAATAAAATGCGAAGTAATCATTTTCGCGTGGAAATTGTCCACAACGGTGTGGAGACTTTTGTCTGTGTATGGGATTTTCGTGCGAAGAACTGAGTACTGAGAATCCGAAAATTTTCGGTCGAACCGGATTTTTGACAGTTTTTGTATGAGATTTCGTATGAAAGACGGTGGTTAGTATCTTCCTTTAAGTAAAATTGAACTTTGAAGCCGCACTTAAGAAATTTTCAAAATTCTCTCTAATTGCAATAGAGAAAATTCTCCTATTATTGGCAAAACAGAAATGTTAAGCTCCCCATACATCAACTATCAATTTCATAGAACGGTGGAAATGAGGAGAATTTTTTTCGCACGTTCTCTGAAATTGATGGTTCGATGGAAGTTCGGTCGTGGTTGTGCGCGTTCATGTGTGGCGTTTTTTTTCAGTGATTCTAGTGTTTTTTTTTAATTGGGTGAATTTTTCATAATCATCGTAATCTTTTTAGTATCTAGGCAGTCGTGGACAGAACAAGGAATCGGCCGTGCACGTCTACGATCCTTACTCAGGAACCATCTTCTACACTCAGATTGCACTGAACGGCATAGGATGTTGGAATACTCGTACAAGTTTATCTAATGAAACTCATGACATAGTTCATCAAGATCCACAGTCTATGATTTATCCAAGTGATATCACCGTATGTATTGTGATTGGCGGCTTATACACATATTATGACATCTGTACTTTGAATTTTTCAGGTGGATCCGGAGGGAACAATCTGGGCAATGAGCAACACATTACCGCGTTTCATCTACTCTCGACTGGATTATAATCAGTTCAACTTTAGAGTGTGGCGTCAGCGAGGCGTCAATGCAATTGAGGGCACAAGATGCGCTTGATCGAGAATTCAGTTTTATCTCATTTATTTTTTATTTTTTATTAAATAAAGAATAGAAATTGTTTTGAGTATTAACCTTTTCTTGTTGAATGGTTGTCTGATTATTTTATGGGCCAGTAGAATGGTAAAACCAGAGGCGGTCTTTCTCAATGTATTTTTTTTTGTTTGTGCAACTCAAAGCCAGGATTCTTAACATATCGAAGAAAAACATTATCATTAACTGGATATACAATACATACGCGTTCTTTTATTCGGAAAATAACCACTTAATTTCAAAAATCATGGTGGCCGTTGAAAAAATGGCCAAAAATTCCAGCTATCATCGCCTTTAAATTTTCAAAACAACCGCGCACCACACAAATGGATTACTTAAGGTCGACATACACGACAATCATTTTAATCGCGGGCATGCATCGAACCATGTCAAAGTCAATAGAACAGTGGAAAAAAGGAGATTTTTTTTTCTATTGTCTTTGACGTGGTTCAATGGATGCTCGCGACTACAATGTTTGTCGTGTATGTCAACCTTAAAAGGCTACGACACAGTAGATTGCACGATCGTAGTGCCTACCTTATGGTTTATTTTAGCCTGCCATAATAATAATTACAGTGAAACTCAGCTATACCGAACACAGGCTATAACGAACGTTCGTTTATAACGAACGAGCTCAAAAGTCCGGTTTCAAATATTAAAATATGCATCCATTTGTGTTCGGTTAAAAAGAACCCGGCTATAACGTACCACTTCCATGGCATTAAGGCTTCCTCGAGTTCAGCTATAACGAAGTATCAACACAGTTTTATTTGAACTTCTCCCGCAGCATTTCCCCAGTAGTGTTTCCTATCTTGGAATGGGTGAGATTTACATTTACGGATAGTGTTAACTTCTTTGACCTTATACTTGACATGAAGCTAAACTAGAAATCTAATGTTTGAAGAAGCGCATGAACAAAGCCACATAGCGCTCTATTGATGTTGGAAGGCTACAGGTAGAACTTGGGGCCTTAAACGCAAGATATTGTATTGGCGGTTTAATAGGAGTTTAATCTGCATCTATCTTTTCGGCTACCGGAATACTGTAGTCTTTTTCTGGGGAAAGTCTTCGCGATTTAAACGACGGTACTTCACGTCATATACCTATGATAGAAATCACTATTTTTACGGATAGCCAAGCTGTACGTCTAAAACCATATCGATGTGCCGATCATATCTGTGCTGGACACCGGCCAAAGAAGTTTCGCTAATAGTTGCAGAATTTGTAAGCTCGCTCGACGCAGAAAATAAGTAGCAACATCGCCATGTCACTTTCTTTGGTAAAATCCAAAATAAAATCGACTACGGTCAGGGGATCCAATCTTGGTGCATATGAGCTGCAAAAGAAATCGAGACGCTACGTTCATTTCAATCCTATCCTTTTTATACCTGTCGGCATTTCAGTGCACATCAGGTGATAGGACAGAGCGTCAGTTTGGGACTGTCTTCAAAGAAAAAAGGCCGGACCCAGCGGCACATGTGCATTGGTATATTCTCAACTGCGTACTTGTAAAACGCTGTAGATAAAAAATGACGCAGATAGGAGTAGGAACAAGCGGCAGCCCGATATCTATCGAGATAGGCCGAGGGTATCCGATAGCTATCGGCATCCCTTGCGAAATGTCCCTATACTACCAATGTATTTCTTACTATCCGATTGAAAAGAACGCAGTGTCCTTACTTTTGCAGCTCATATGCACCGGCACTAAGATGGACCAAAGCGTTATGCCGGAACCAGATTCAATTCAGAAAGCAGCGGCGGCAGCAGAAACAACAATAGGCAAATCTGCTTTCGCCGCTGTCGCTACCGCTGCGTTCAATCTAGGTGGCTTAAGGGAAACGCCTGCTTTCTGACTTGTTTGGCTGTTATTGGAACAACCATCCTAACTCTAGCCTTATGGGCAATCCCTACCGCGTTACGTAACGTTAGATACAACATGAGAGACGGCGAAAAGGAAGCCCAAAAGTTTAAAAGAGTTCCCTTCGATAACGTCAGCTCGCTATAAGTCGGTCATCAACGCTGCACAGTGAGGAAGTGCTTCTTTCGATAAACCAAATAAGGTACTTAAAGCGCTACCACCTGCCATATTTTCAGACGAATCCTGGCTCCCAGATCTATTATACGTTGGCTCAACTTCGTTCTGGCTGGCGCTAGCGTCTGAACTCATACCTGTCTTACATCGACAGTGTCATCCCAAATTCCTGCCCAGCATGTGGCCTCACTCCACACTATGTTGATCACATCTTGAACTGTCCAGCAGCCCCTACGCGTTTAACTCCAATTGCGCTGTGGGAGGACCCCATCGAGGCAGCTGTTTTCCTTCACCTGGACTTCGAGCATAACAACATGGATATTCCGAATTCGTGACACATATAGCTATCGGAGCTCGAAGCGCCGTTACAACAATAATAACAACGTGTGTGTTGAGCTGATGATAAAAATATACACGAAACCTCAAATTTTTAAACAATATATGAACTCAAACAATATATCAAAAATCGAAACTACCCTAATTAAAGTAACCAGAATTTTCGGAATCCGTCCTGCAGGAATGAACTTCGCAGCCGCTTTGTTCAGGACTTTCCTTATGTTTGAATCGGCCGTGCGAACGTCGGTTGGCGTTGGCAGTGCGAGGAATTTGGCGTTGGTATAGGAGGTAAAACCGTTCCAGTCGGCCTTATTGTGGTTGACAAACGTGCGGTGTTCGGATGATATGATGTTTGATGGTTTGTCAAGCCTTATCACGATTGGTAGGTGGTCTGAGGATAGTGGTAAGACCGGCTCCCGTTGCGTTTCATTTATGAGGCCAGCACTAGCAATCGTGATGTCTGGAGAACTGGAACATGTACCAGCGATGCGAGTGGGGATGTCATCATTTAGGGTACAGAAATCTGAGGCATCAATCTGTTCGGCTATTGAGATACCTCTGGCGTCGTTGTTGAGGTTGGAGTGCCAGAGTTCGTGGTGAGCATTAAAGTCACCCAGCAGGAGGCGATGTTGACCAGTGAGGAGATGGTTGATATTTACGTGATATCCAGGGGGACAGCTGAATACTGGTGGAATGTATATATTGTAGATTTCAATATCAACATTACCCGATTTTAAGGCGATGGCTTGCACTTCCATGGTGTTGTCACTGCTGGTGATATCAATTACCCGGTATTGCACGGAATGGTGAATAATGAAGGCAAGCCCTCCTCCCGCGTTGGTCAACCTGTCTTTCCTGACAATAGCGAAGTTGCCATATGAGTTTAGGGACGAGTTGGAGTGCAGTTTCGTCTCCTGTATGGCTCCAACTTGGATGCGATGTCTGTCCATAAATGATGTGAGTTCGGCGATCTTGTTCTGCAACCCATTGCAGTTGAGTTGGACGAGTGAGAGCGTATTGAAAATGGCAATCGGTGGTACTGGCGTGAGATTGTGTTGGGAAATCCTTTGAGAACTGTTAGTAAGAGTCATAGGGGATGACTGTGAACTTGTCTGGATGCTCGAAGGTGTTGATTGTTGAGGCGTGTTAGACGTGGCTGCTACTCGTTGTCCTCTGTTTCTACACTGACTGGCAGTATAGAAAGGATTCCAGTGCCTATGATGGTTAAGTCCTGAACAGTGTCTTAGGTGGCACCATTGATTGCAGCAATTGCATCTCACCGTCGTCGCGTTTGGGTGCAGCACTCTATCACATACGCAGCATATCCATGGTCATGGATTACTTTCAATGCCGGCGCGGAGAAGTAACACTGAGAGCAGTTGCGCCGAGATATTTTGCTCCCAGTGAACATAAAAAAGACGATACGGGCATGTAACACACAAACACACTTTCCTTCTTGCATTGAAGGGTTTTGGCAGCTCTTGGCCGTTTTGAAACGGGTCGCTCCGGTGCGTAGAACCGGCTGCCGCATGAACTACTTGTCGCTCCCGGCGGTGATATCTGCCTTTTATAGCTGGAACTGTTTCGAGAAGGTTCAGACTCGGGTTTCCACTATAGTCACAGAGACATATAGAAGGAGGTGAAACCACCATTTACTGTACACCACATACGAACTAGTAAAAAGTAAACAGAGAGACACACGCCCTCCACTGCGCAGTACCCGCGCAGTCCATATAGAAGCACAGGAAGCAAATGAGATGTCATCCCCTCTCCTACTTCTCCTTTGTGAACAATAACATTCCATTTTGTCTCTCTGTCGCGGAACACCCGCCCGGTCCATATAGAAGCACAAGAGATGTCAAATTTCCATCCCCTTCCTACTTCCTCACTTGTGCCGAATTACTTCATTTCTCTCGCTTTTTTTCATTTCGTCTGACTCTCTCTTCTGTGACTATAGTCAACGAAGACTCCAGATGGCTCAAGAATCAGTTGATATTTGTCATGGATGGATCGAGACTAGGTAGACCTTAGCACAGTCCGTGTCACAAGAGAGACGTACTCCGCACATACAACATTATTTTCAACTTTCACAAATAAGCTTTCCCATTTGGAGCATCCGTTTCAAAGATCTGTGAGCTTGAAAAGTGGTAAAGTGTGATTTTTCCCAGAAGCCTCAAAAATTGTCGTTTTTTGAATATCGATTGTCGACTACGTCACTGAACCGAATTTCAACTTTGAGCGGCCACGTTTAGACCGTGGAACTAAAAGGTGATTTAACTAAATCATTTTAGCGTTAGTACTTGTTGGTGGAGTGTTTATACCGACCATACGGAGAGATACCTCTTCTTCTTCTTTCTCCGTTGACAGCACAGATAAATCTTACAGATATAAATTTTACGACAGAAAAAGATTTTTTCTTGCCCGTGATCACGCACTGCTTTCCTGAAATTGTAAACAAAGCAAACGCCGAACAAAAAAAAACGACAACAAAAGAAACGTCAACCACCGAGTCAACATTAGCGATGACAGCGACATAGTCCCAATTTTTTTAGCCCAGTTCCGCATCGCAAGTAGAGATAAGCCAAGTCCAAAACTAACTAAATCGATACGTTTATATCGTCGAGAGTTAGATCGATTTAGTTAGATCTCGAAGATAGTCCCGCGGTCTAAACGTAGTGAATGTATTGGACGCAAAACTCAACGCTCTTTAATTGTGTGTGTGTGTTTTTTAGTTTTTTAAATCTTTGGCTTGTTAAAAAAAAAAAACATTTTTAACCGATTTTTGTATTTCCCCCCATTATAATCCCGCCACCCATTCAACATTACTTCTCACAACAGATGTCACCCCCAACACTATCGTGAACGCCGCGTGTTCGCGGTTCTCTTCTTTCCTCCTCTCTTTCGTGTATTCGTATAGTGGCAGCGCCGTCGAAAAATTGAACACACACAGGAATGGAGTGTCAAAAGTTTCTTTTTGTCAAAATGGCGATTAGAAACTGAAATGAGCCCGTCTCGCTAATTCGGACTGCATCGAGCCAACAAAATAGCCGAGCGAACAGCAAAAGGTGATCCGTGGCTAGTGCGTGACTCGCGTGTGTTTTACTGAAAACGTTGTTTGCTCTTATTTCAGATAGAAATTGGAAAATTTGATGTTTTTGTGACAACGACGACAGCAGGGACGGCCAGCCGAGCGATACCCGTGGTGTGTCGAAAAAAGTTACTGTAAACTTGTGGAGTGGTGTGGTGTGTCCGCCACCGCCGCCGCGCTCTACACACGATACAACTGTCGGACCTTGATACGATTTTCGGGGCCCATGATTTTCATGAATCCGCTGCCGTTATTCACGACGACCATTTCCCAATTTCAAGCAACAACTAGCAAAACGGAGCAGCAGTGGCGTTCGATCGAGTGAATTTCTGAGTGGAGAAGCAGCAGCAAGAGCACGGGCAGCACAGCTGAAGCAGTTGTTGGAGTCTTCTTTCGGGGACGGCGTGCCGTGTTGTGTGTGCGAAAATTGTGTGGGGGCAAAGCGCCGAGGCAGTGGCTCTGTAGAAATGGGATCATTTCGGACGGCTGGCCACGATTAAAGGAAAAGATCAGCTAGAGACGGCAGCGACCGTAACACAGCCCGCCCTCGTTGGAAATCGAAACATTCGCACAGGTGTACACGGTCACGCACAGTACGTTGGCAAGAAGACCAATTCGTGGTCAAACAATTCACGGAAATTCGTCGCGAGTCATCATCACCGACCATCAGTCACCCGGCAGGCGGAAGTAGCAGCGACAACGCAGTTAAAATGGAACTACGAGTCGGCAACAAGTATCGCCTGGGCCGCAAAATCGGCTCAGGCTCGTTCGGGGATATCTACCTCGGCACAACGATCAACACAGGCGAAGAGGTGGCCATCAAGCTGGAGTGCATTCGCACCAAGCACCCGCAGCTTCACATCGAGAGCAAATTCTACAAAATGATGCAAGGCGGCATTGGTATCCCGCGGATCATTTGGTGCGGCTCGGAGGGCGACTACAACGTGATGGTGATGGAGCTGCTCGGCCCCTCGCTCGAAGATCTCTTCAACTTTTGCTCGCGCCGCTTCTCGCTCAAGACGGTGCTACTGCTGGCGGATCAGATGATCACCCGCATCGACTTCATACACTCTAGGGACTTTATTCATCGAGACATCAAGCCAGATAACTTCCTAATGGGTCTGGGCAAGAAAGGTAATTTGGTTTATATTATAGACTTTGGCCTGGCCAAAAAGTATCGGGACGGTCGAACACACAGACATATTCCGTACAGAGAAAACAAAAACTTGACCGGCACGGCCCGTTACGCTTCCATCAACACCCACTTGGGAATTGAACAGTCGCGACGCGATGACTTAGAGTCCCTAGGATATGTTCTAATGTACTTCAATTTGGGTACGTTACCATGGCAAGGCCTGAAGGCGGCCAACAAACGACAAAAGTACGAGCGAATTTCCGAGAAGAAGCTCTCCACACCGATCCTGACACTGTGCAAGGGCTTTCCCAGCGAATTCGCCAACTATCTGAGCTACTGCCGTCAAATGCATTTCGAACAACGTCCCGACTACAATTATTTGCGCAAACTGTTCCGCAACCTGTTTCATCGACTAGGATTCACGTACGACTACGTTTTCGACTGGAATCTGTTAAAGTTTGGCGGTCAGCGCAGCGCTTCGTCGCAACAACAGCAGCAGCAACAACAGGACGAGACGGACGCGAGCAATGCGGCGAACAAGCAAAGTCTTATAGTAGGCGCGCATGCAGCGGCGGTGGGGAATTCTGGGGCGGCGGCCGTAGTTGGCAGTGGCGTGGGCACGGCCGCAATGGACGAACCGATGGCGGTGGCGACCAACTCGTCCCGGCAGTACGACACGCCGGAACGTCGCCCGTCGATTCGGATGCGCGTTGTAAATGATGTTATCAGGAATCCAAAATAATGTAACATATAGGAAATAGTATGTAACAATTAAAACAAAACAGAGGAAAATATAAAAAAGAAAAACAAAATGAGCAAAAAAAGAAAACTAATTCAGAACATATTCAAATACCATTTAAATAGTACGATACAGAAATAAGTAAATCTATTGATAGTTCCGTAACGATTAAGTTTTGAAACGAGATTGAGAGCGCGAGAATTTTTATGCTTCGTGAATGTTTTTTTAGTTCGTTTGAAGTCCTCACACGACCACACAGCACCGCCCGCCTGTCTCTCCGCGCCTCCCTACACTCACTCGGTCGCACCGCCCTAGTTCGGCTCTGCCGCGCCCATTCGTTGAGATGATTGGTCGTGTGGCCCGACGTCGCCGCCGTTACACACTCCCCGCTTACGTTTATGTATAGAAATGTTTTTGAAGTTAATTTCGAAATTCGTATCCATTCTTATACATGTCCTCGGCGCGAGAATTTCACTGTTCACCGCTGACCCCTATCATTCGCTGCTGACTCTGCGACATGGTCAAAAATGCAATTCGGACGGAACTCCAGCCGCAGCAGCGAGTCGTCTTTACACGTAAGAAAAACATACAGAAAAGAAAACTGAATAGTAGTGAGCAGGCAACATTTAATGAAGATAAATACAAAAGAAAATGAGAAAAACAAATTAATGAAAAAAAAAAGATAAAATAATAAGAACATAAGCAAAAAATCCTTGATAGTAAATATATATATTTAATGAAAATTTTATCATTTTTTAATGTCTAGTAGGATTTAAAACTGATGAAATCTAAATATAATTAAAAACAAAAGATTAAACAAGAAGAAAGAAGATGAAAATAAATAAATAGAAAAACGACAAAACGTAAAAAATTTAAAAAGTAAATTAAAACATTTTTACACTAACTACAAAAAAAAAAGAAAAATAAAAAACTGAGGAGAAGAAGCAGATGGAAACGTAACGAAAAACGAAAGCAGAATGGAGTTAGATATATATAAATATATCATCAAACAAGAAAATATTAAATAAAGGGCTTTTAAGTGTACCTAAAAGAAAACAAACAGTGGATTCCTTATTTGTTTCGTACGAGAGAAAAGATGATATCGTGCCCTCTCTTTCTTTTCGCTAGATTAAAGATTTGTATTTTTTATCAATATCTTTAACTATTTTTGAATTGTGTTCTCTCTTTTATTTTTATTTTTTTCATTTTCCCGTTGTATGATTACACATTTTTTTAGTTTATTGTAAATGTTAAATTTCATGACGATGAAGAAAATTCAACTTGAAATTGATACAGTATTTTGGTTTTGTCTTTTTTTTTTAGAATTCCAAGCATGAATTGGAATGATTTTCAGTTGTATAATAAGCGCGTTCTTTTGCGTATCTATCGAGTGTATGGCAGGGTAACAAACACGCATTACCTAAACAACAACAACATGCATGTTCGTTATCCAACCCTACACTCGACAGATACGCAAAAAAAATGCGCCTAATATTATATTCGTTGCATAGTTCTTGTCTATCAGAGTTCTCCATTTAGTGCTATTCCTCTTCTTTGTTCTTCGGTTTGCTCTTTACTGCCCATTATCCTAAAGGTCGTCACACATGAACGAGCACAACCACGACCGTCAATTTCATAGAACGCGTGGAAAAAAAATTCCCCCTATTTCCACCGTTCTATGATATTTGATGGTTCGATGGAAGTTTGGTCGTGGTTGTGCTCGTTCATGTATGGCGGCCTTTAAGGTGGACACAGATTAACGTCCATTTGGACGCGGGATAAAATGAACACTCCGAATGTCCCCCGCCCAAATTTCGGGAAAACACTGCAATCCATCGCCAGCCAGACGTCATTTTAAAACTCAAGCTCGATGACGAACTCAATTTTCAGCTATCCGATTTAATTTCATACACCGTCAATTGCATTGCAACGTCTTAAAAACATTTTTCGGAGTGCACGCTCCCTCTGAAGTGAAGGAAGAAGCAGTGAAAGACGAGTTTTACGACCGTCGTTGAGATATTGTTCGTCTCACTTCCAACAAACGACGTCAAAATACTGCTGGGAGAGTATTCCATAGTCCTCCTCGTGGGCGCCCTCTGCAACGGCAAACCAAGTTTTGCACTGCAAAACATTTGGTAGAGGCACATAACGATGATCATCCTGAATGGCCAATAACACCAGTGCGTGTCAGGAAATAGGCGAACGCTGGAGTTGCAACATAGTTGTGAGAACACCAACACGTCACACCCAGCTGAAAGATCATCAAAAGAACGCGCAATTACAAACACCATTAAAGAGCTACCTCTGCGCTATATAAAAAAATAGCTCCCGGCAACTCTTAGGACACCTAAGGAAGCAACCCTTCCCCTAAGTTTGGGTATGTTGGCTTGTAATCTGCGTACCTGAAATCAATTTACACTCGAAACATTAAACGAGCCTCGAATACCACGGACCATGATTCATCGGCAACGACTTTCGGCTACAAACAACGGACCACGATCGGTTGTTGGAACGTTCGAACGAGGTGGGACGAGTGCAGTAGTGCAAGGCTCACTGAAGTCGAACGGGAAATGACCGCATGTAACATCTCTATATTAGGACTAAAGGTCGCCACCCATGAACGAGCACAACCACCACCAAACTTCCATCGAACCATCAAATACCATAGGACGTGTGGAAAAAAAATTCCCCCTATTTCCACCGTTCTATGATATTTGATGGTTCGATGGAAGTTTGGTCGTGGTTGTGCTCGTCAATGGGTGGCGACCTTATGCGAAACAAGATGGTTCGGATCGGGATCGACTTTATCGTCGAGCTGCCAAACAGTGCACCGGACATTTGAGCTACTTGATCCGATCTATTTGATAGAAGACAAATAGCGTCAGCATAGCCTAGTTGTTGAAGGTATTCGAACAACGTCCAGATTATACCTTTGTTCTGGTGTTCTTGAAGCGTGCGGCTTAGTACATCATTAATGGCAATTAAAAACAGTATAGGTGACAAAATGCAGCCTTGTCTCACTCCGCTGTGCATCTCAAAAGGATCTGATAGCTTACCCTTGTGTAAGACGTGACATTGGGCTCCCTGGTAGGACTCCTTGATGATGGTATGATTTTATCTGGTATACCTCTCCTATGTAAAGCCTTCCAGATGTATTCCCGGTTAACGCTACCAAACGCCTTCTCGAAATCGATGAACATTAGATGTAATGGGGATCTCCACTCTGCGGATTGTTCAATAATAATTCTGAGGGTGTTGATGTGGTCGCTACATGAGAAGCCCTCGCGAAAGCCGGCTTGTGCATAATTCAATGTGCGGTCAACTGTTTGTTTGATCCGGTTCAAGATTATTTTTGCTATCAGTTTGGAGACTGCTGCGAGAAGACGGATCCCACGCCCATTATTGCAATCCTTCAGGTCGCCTTTTTTCGGGATCTTAATAATGACGCCCTTCTTCCCCTCTTTAGGGAGAGTTACGGTTTCCCAACACTTTTGGATAAGGGGGAGAAGAATATCCGCAGTAGCATTGGCATCTGCTTTAAAAAGTTCCACCGAAATTCCATCTATCCCCGGGGCTTTACCCGCATGCATCGATTAAATAGCCGCAGTTACTTCCAGTTTAGATGGTGGGCTGGTGTCAAGTCTGGCTATTTGCGGAATATATTCTGCTACTAATTAAGATGCATTCGAAGGTCCAAAGGTGTTGTTGAGGACTTCAATGAAGTGTTCTCTTCATCTCCGCAGTTGGTGTTTTTTGGTGATTAGTAGAGACCCATCTTTATCTTTCACAGGATGTTCTGCTGCGAAAGATTTGCCAGTTAATGCCTTGATAAGCTTAAAAGCTTCTACAGTCACCGCGGTAAGCCGCTTCCTCTGCCTTTTCCGCTAATGCGTTGATGTAATTTCGCTTGTCCCGTCTTACGCTTCTTTGTACGCCTTTCTGCAGTGAACGGTATCCAACTCTGAATTGGTGTTTGGCTGAGCCGTTCACAGCTGAGTCAATCTGTTTCTTAACTCCCTTGCTTGCTGAGACTAGAGACCATGTAGAGTCGCTAATGAATGGTCTCCTACCGCGCTTCAATCGACCCGCAAATGTTACGCCACACGAAATAAATGAGTCCTTACCTACTTTCCATCTATCATCAATTGTTGGATTCTCACAAGGTGATGGTGCAATAGCTCTCTCGTCCAAGGCGGTGGAATATGCACGTCTTATTGATGGATCTTTAAGCTTTTGCACTTTAAAACGTGGCAAGGTTCATTCATATTGAAGACGCTGGAACGCTGCTGTTCGTAAGCGCATTTTTGCGGCAACAAGTTGACGATCGCTGCCAATATCAGCACCCCGCTTCGACCTGACGTCTAAGAGACAGTTCCTCCATGTCTTGGAAATGGCTATATGGTCAATCTGGCTCTCTGTTCTGCCACAAGGAGAAACCCAGGTTGTTAAATGGCATCGTCTGTGCTTGAACAAAGTTGTAAAACTCCACGAACATCTCGTCATTTTGGTTCCTGTTGCCTAGACCATGATTGCCCATTAGGTGTTCCAAACCAAGGTTGTCAGACCCGAATTTGGCATTGAGATCCCCCATAATAATTAATTTGTAAGTCACCTTTGGGAGCCTTGTCGAAAGTGTCGCCAAGACGTTGGTAAAAGGCGTCCTTAGCTGATTGATCGGGGCGAGCACTGAATTATGTATTATTGTGATGTTTCTTAACCCAGGATTTGAATCTGGCTGTGATGATACGGTCGGAGATGGGCTTCCAATAAATTAGAGATAGGCGTGGTACGCAGTGGCAGCGACAGCGGCGAAAGCAGATCTGCATGTTGGTGTAGTTGCTGCTGCCGCTGCTGCTGCTTTCTGCGTTCATTCTGGTTCCGGCATTACAATGTAATCAATCATAAAGCTTCTGTAATTATTCAAAAGCACAGGCGACTTTGACAAAAGGCAAAAAAACATATCCTAGGTTTATCTACTTTTACTCCTGGTTCCCAGAACTACCTTGCTTCGCTAGTGACGTGAACTATTCGGCTATTGCATATAGAGCAAACGAAAAAAAAAATGATGGAAAAGGAAGTGCAAAATCCAAAGAAGCCCTATTTGGTGTTATACACATTTGCATTTCGAAAAGTGGGTATATCCCGGATTTACCCGCTTTTCGAAATAAACACACATTTAATCGCCATATTTCTCCGTTAAAAAAGGAGTGAATTGCCGGTTTGTGGGCCCATTAGCAAAAATGGTAACAAAAAACCATTTTAGAGCATATTTTGGTTGCCCTAGTGGTTAGTTTCAAATTGAATGTGAGACAGTTCCAGATTTTAGCCAGATCCCTTGATCTAAGCTAGTTCACTTAGATCAAGTGATCTGGCTCCAAGTAGTTGTGTGAACCCAATATTGGCTAAGTGTTAAGCCTGGTCATATCACTTCATCTGAAACACAGATTTCTATAGATATATATAAAGATTAGATCAAGTTATCTGGTCGGATAGTGTTTTGGCTGTTTGTGAGAATTTTACAGATTTGATTTAAACTGAACTACTTTACATCCATTTGAAGACTATGCAGTGTCCATTTTTCCTTTGACCTGCTAATCGGCATAATACATTGGTCCTGTGTTCTGAATCGTTTACTATTGCTGATGCTCTTTTTACAACAAAAAGTCCACGTTTTTCAAAACTGCCTCCGTTGAACAAATTTCTGCACGAATCCAGTTCAACTGTTATACAATAAATTACCACTCACCTTTTCATACGCTTGGCAACTCCATACAAATATACAAAGAGCATGAAAACGTCAATATCAGCTGTTTCGACCAGTGTTCCAGATGATAAGGGACACGAACTTTGTTATTGTTTTGCGCTTGTTTTTCTGCCCGTTCTCGACGCTGTTTGTTTATATACCAAAAATTCTTTCCATTCTTCTGTCCTCCGATAATAGAGCAACCGAGGGCTCGCTATCATTTCAAAAGTGTGCGGGAGTGACTAATGTGTGTCAGTGACAATGGCGACTATGCAGAAGCCAAAAACCAAAGTAAGCTTCAATTTTCCGATCTTCGAATATTGCATGGTAATAATTGGTAATTGTCCGTAAATTGTTTGTTTTAGAAACGGAAACCCAAAGAATCCACAACAATTGCACCAGTGCTACAGCATGACGATGAAGAGGAGCTGAAGCATGAATTCGACGAAATATTGCCAGAACCCATCGAACCACCAGTCTTTGTCAGCATGATAAGCAGCAACTCGGTCGAAACAGAGCCTGAAAATAGCCTTGTCGATTTTTCGGAGGAGATCGTTGAAACCGCGGTTGAGGAAGTCGAGGAGATCCTAGGTGAAGAACCGCCTCAGGAAGTGTTGCTAACGTATCAAAGACCTCCCGCCGACCAACAGGCCTCTGCTCCTGTGGAGGCAAGTTCACCGATTGTCGAGACATTTGCAAGATTGCGAATGCAAGTCGGTAGTCTGGCACGACAATTTACACAAGAAACAGCACCTGCGATTGAGGCTGTACAGCAGCAACAGACAACAAGGTCGACGATCGAGAAACCTCCGCTTCTCGTCAGAGATGTCGAAGAGGTTTACATTTGTCATGAAATTGCTCGTATGAGGATGTTTGAGGAACGTCTGTTAAACGAAGGACGTGAAGAGAACTACAAAGATCATGATCTCTACTTGTTACTGAGCACATACATGGAACAGAGATTGGAAATTTACGCGTTTCTAAATGATATCGAATCGACACGAAGTAATATCAAGGAGGCCGCGGAGAATGTGTGGATTAAGGAGAAGAGACGGGACACGTTCGAGGGAGTTTGTGGGGATAATCGAACCGTTAGAACAGCTGCAGACTATGAGTAAGTTGTTGCGTAGTTCTTTTTTACAGTGTGCTATGGCGCTTTCTTCATCATTTCAGTGAATTCCAAAGCTATTTTCATCATTTCCTTGGAAGGGAAAAGGGAAATGGGGGAGGTAAAACATACAAAACAAACAAAAATAGGTGTCGACTGATACTACAAAAACAAATGGAACTAAGAATGAATTTTTGGTTAACAGATACCTCGACTCCAAACATATATTAATTGGGAATGAAATTAGTAGGCGCCACAAACACAGACATAAAATAAAAACATTAAAACATTGAAGTTAATTTTAACACTTGTCTCGCCTCCCAGACAGTGTAGTCACACTGGTATAGAGGCAACAAAGTAATTTTTCCAAAGTAAAATAAAAATAATGAATTTTAATTAACGTGGTCAACGCTAACTAAACCATAGTTGGTGAAAGCAAGTTGCAATGGTGATTAGCTCTAGCTAAAAAAATCGACGTCTTAAGGCACAAAGCAGGTAAATATTCGCTATCGATAGCAATGTATAGTCTCATATAGTGATGGGAATAATGACTCTTTTCGCTGTGCCAGCACATAAGCTCTGACTCTTTCCAATGAGTCGTTCAAAAAGAGTCATGTAAAGAGTCTGAAACTTGGTTAATCACATATTCAATATAAGTCGCAGTTTTTAAAAATTCAGTTTTTTCCTTTATTTTTTACCCCCGATTCGAAGTCGGTGACCCTCAATGCCATTTAGTTCGAGCCAGCCAGATCGAACCACTATTTCCCCATGAAAACGGGGTTGCCAATCTGGGATGGACGACCCCAATTTTTTTTTTTGCCTTTTTTTTTGACCCCAGATTCGGAGTCCATGCCATGAATTCCTCATTTGGCAGAGAATTTGAGTAATTGGAGAATGCGCTTCGTGAGTGAAACATCTGAATTTGAGTCTATACTGAATTACACAAATAAATCAATGTTTGTGTTATCACCACAGCACAGAGTGAATGAAATATAGAAGTGTGCGGTTTGTGTTAAAAACTCAAAACGCATATTGCAAATAACACATTTCGTGCCACAGTATACAGAGGAAATTGCCTGGTTGTTGGTTTAGTATCGTTTTCATCTAAAGTTGAAGTTGAGATGATGATACAAGACGATTACTTCTGATTTAGAATGTTGGGCTTGTTTTATGTATTTGGGGAAACTTGAATGTGCGGTGCGGCTTAAGCAAATGATTTTTGATTTGCTTGCAGTCAGAATGGGTTGTGTATATATTTATTTATTATTTATTACAAGTTGGGGCCTTTTTACCCATCCGGTGGGCACTGCGACCATGGAGAGGTCTATTGTGCCATAGCCCATATTATTGCAAAAGACTCTCCACCATTTTTACGAATGGCATAATGTCTTTTACCGAAGCTTTCCTGATAACTTCAGGGCTCACCGTGGTCTGTCCCAGGAACTTAAACCTAGCCCGCGCGACTGCCGGGCATTCGCACAAGATGTGCGTAGTGGTTTCATCTTCCTCCATACACAGGCGACATTCAGTTTCGCTAGACAGGCCCATTTTATTTAGATGGTATCTCACCCAGTGATGGCCCGATAAGTATCCCACAAGAACGCGTAGATCGGCTCTACTCATTCGAGGAGCATTATTGTACTTGAAGGGCGTTATAAGCTCCTTCGATTGACACAGCCCCGGAAGATCATGCCAGTATAGCTGCCTGATCTCTTCAGATCATTTTCTAATAACCATTTTGGCTGAGGTGATGCTCAGGCCACAGTATGGTTCCGGCCCAAGATAAAAAGAAAACGAACCCTGCCTAGCAAGTTGGTCTGTGTCAATGGCATGGATCTCTGCTTGAAAAACGCTGGGATGGGATCCCATTGCGATTGAAATCCTGGTGTTCGGTCCATAGACCCCAGCACCAGCTCCCTGTTCAGTTTTAGGCCCATCGGTAAACGACATAATAAACCTAGGATCAGGGCAGGGATTACCATTTTCCCCATTCCGAGCGATCCGGGATAAGAGCTGCGAATTTCCTGCCGAAGCAAACTTCTGGTCAAGTAATCTGATCTTAAGCAGATTTGAAATCCAGGGATTTGTTTTAGAATGCTCATATGACCGGCGTGATTGATGTGTACGTCAGAGGTGAGATGTATTCTCAGAGCATTGATAGCTGCAGATTCTTGGATAAAGATGTGTAGCGGAGTTAGTCCAATAATGGCCTCTAAGGCACACGTTGGGCTTGTATGCAAAGCCCCAGTGATGCCTAGGCAAGCAAGACATTGATTATGAATGGATTTAGATGGGATTGGCTTGGTAGATGGTTTTAGTTTCAGATAGATATTAGGATGGGATGTGAATGAATGTAACATATATGTAATCAAAAATTTTGAATGAGCGTGAATTTTCTTTGCGTTTGCGTAGTATTTATGCGGGGTTTCATTTGAGTATTCATTTTACAGTGTGTGATTCTTAAATTGAACGACTCGTAGACTATGTCGTTGTGCCGAATCTTTCACTCATTCTGTTGAGTCGTTCAAAAAGAGCGACTCGTTACTGTGTTACACATCACTAGTCTCATACAGTCAACCTGAATGGTTGATTGAGGGGAACTAGTTTGAAACTGATTCATTCGTCAAGTCTCGAGTTGGTCCCGACGGTAAATCATCGGCGTTGTATGGAAATGACGTTTTTTTTTTAAAGTAAGAGGCATAAAGACCCAGATCAATTTTTCAAGCATTTGTAGATAGAACCATAATGGTTTTTTTTAATTGATAACACAAAATAACAAACACAATTTTAATTAAATTTAAATATTTTAGTTTCTTAATGTCAAAACAAAGTGATAAGTTAGGTTATCTTTGTACAAGTATTTCGGCCTTTAAGATCATAACAGTTAGCACAAAAGATTAATTATAATTTGATAGCATCTTGAGGAATCACAACCAAATTGAACGACGTGTTGTAATACCAAAGTGTCACCACAAACTATCGAACGCGAATTCGAACATGGTATAAGTGTCCTCCGAATGGCTCAGAAGACACACACACACTTCAAACAAATTTTAAGAAAAATGTTCATTTACACCATGTTCAAGTTCGTGGTCAACAGTGTGTGGCCGGGGTAATACCTCATATGACCATTATGGTTCGGGCTAATTTCACACGGGTCTTCATGATTCGGCGCCAAGGGGATTGATGAGTTTTCTTTCGTTATAAGTTTTATTAATGCGCAAGTTTCAATGGTACAATCCTCAATGCCTGAAGAAGCTTTCCTTCCCCATGAGTAAGAGCTAAATGAATGCTTAATTTTCATCCAATGGAAAGTCACTGTGTTTATTCACGCATAAGCGCATATTATAATTTTTTTTTTATTGGTTTGAAACAGGGCGATGGACTGGAACCGACGCTCTTCAACCTAGCACTGGAATACGTTATTCGGGCCATGAATATGGACAACAGCAAGACGCTGCTCATCAAGTCGACACAATTAGCAGCGTACGCCGTCGACATCAACATCATGTCCCGAAGATTGGCTGACGCAGAAGAACTTCTGCATACGCTCGATACCGCTGCAAAGGAAGTTGGATTACGTATTAACGAGGGTAAAACTAAAATAATGATGCAATCGGTGACAAGGACACCTGCACAACCGAGCATCAACGTGGGGGACCTCAACATCGAGTTCGTGAACAACTTCATCTACCTGGGTTGCAACCTGTCAAGGGACGCCAACGAAACTGACGAAATCAAGCGACGGATACAGTTAGCTAATAAGACTTTTTTCTCGGTTCTCCCCATAATGAAATCGAAGCATGTGCACAGAAACACGAAGCTCAGCGTGTACAAAACCATTATACGACCAGTGCTATGCTATGGCTGCGAAGCATGGACCCTAACTCAAGCCTCCGAAAACATGCTAGACACTTTCGAACGTAAGGTTCTACGGCGGGGCTGTTTGCGATCGAGATGGATGGCGCATCCGGTACAACCATGAGTTGTATGAAATGTACGATGAAATGCAAGTCTCGAAAATCGTCAAACTACAACGACTTCAATGGGCAGGGCATGTACAAAGAATGGACGATGATCGCATGCCTAAGAGAGTAATGAATGCAGAACGAGTCGACGGAGCGAGACTGCGAGGACGACCGAGATCTCGTTGGGAGAGCTCAGTAGGTGTGGACGCCGCGCAGCTGCTGGGCTCCCAAAATTGGAGGACGCGGTCACGTGACCGAGATAATTGGAGGACAATGATCCAGGCGGCCAAGGCCCGACGTCGGGCTGTCGCGCCACGATGATGATGATGATAATTTTTAAGAATAAAGTGGAGTGGGTCTTTGCGAGTCTAAGTAAAAAATGACTCAAACTCGCTCTCCACTAGCACACAAAAATAATCAGCTTAAAGTCAATTCCTCCTTTCACTTGATTTCGTCCACACCATGGATTTACTCTTCAGGAGCTACCTTAATCCATGGGAGAAGCAGCTCTACCAAGTCAGGGGTCTGTATTCCGACCTAAATCGGAATACGTTCCTGAGTGGAATGCTAACACCTACGATTCCATGGTACATATATGTATTTTACATTCTTTTGTTTAGGTTGAAATTTACGCTACAGATTGTCCTGACTAAATATTTACATGTAGTCTAATTAAATGTTTAGTCAAGACAACCTTCCTTAGCCTAAATATCAGTCTAGATAAAAGAATGTCTACGTACCATGGATTTGTATAAACAAGTCGGAAGGGATATTGTTGGCACTGTTGCCTATGGGATAATGTTCATTGCCGCGAACATTTGAAATTATTTATTGATTTATTGACTCAATTAATAAGAATCGTAGGAATTAACATGGTACTGTGAATTCGTAGGTAATTCTTTCCACTTTGAAATGGCATCTTTTTTGTTTTTGATATGGAATTATGAATGATTTAGGCATTATGGGATTTGTTTTTAAATAAATTGCATAATTTGCTGGTAACGTAATGAGTGATATTTATTATATGTTGCTCGGGGGCATGGATATATATTGAACAGATCGGTACTAGTACCATCCCCACTCTGTGCTTCAGGTTATTTTCGAATCAACTCGAGCATGCGCACTGCTACCCATTTGCACGCGGTCGCCATACGTTCGATAAATGTCGTTACGCCATCGGCCACTCAGCCACAATTTAGACATTTACGAAGCATTTGGCCCCTCGCTCCTCGGGCTCCTGGGCCAAATGTTAACGTGTTGTGCGTGTTACACTGCACAGACGCGAATATGTCAGCCATAATTCGATATTCAAATTTTTTCCCCCACTCTCTGCCTATTTCCTATCTACTTTTACTAATGCGGGGATGTCGATACGTTCACAGACGTCCAAACTCACTTTGTGACACTTTTGAACTACGTATTTTGACCAGCCCTCACCGATGTAGCCGTCTTTCAGAAAACGGCAGAAGCAAAGTTGTACACCTAATAGTTTCGGAGAAAGCAGTTGTCAGGATGCACCTACTACTCTGCCATTTAGCCGCCTATTTGCGACAAGTCGGGAGATGTTGTTGCTTATTATCACGCCCCGCCCCACAGGGGGAAGACAACATAAACATTCGTGGCCACGAATGTCGTCGTGGACGAGATTCGAGCCTGAAACGTCGGTAGTCAGACATGAGACTCATGTCATGCCTCTACGCACTGAGCTACCGGTCCTCCAATAATTTCTATCAAAGCAATGTACTCATCCACAGCTGAGTCGACTGAAAGCCGGCGAAGTTTCTTTAGGAAATATTGTTAAACTTTCCTTATACATCTTGCGACATGGCGATCGTGGGATCAGTTCCCATCCGTTCGTTACGTAGATCAATAAGTCGTGATTGAAAATTCAGTGAAAATAGACGAAAATCTTCATAAATTGGATATAACTAATTCAGGCGAAACAATATTTTAAATTTATATAAATATCTTTTCTTCGTTTTATTTTCAGAGTTCTTACAGTAGATAGGACCCAGTTAGAGTTTACGTCTACGTTGCTTACGAATTTTCAAAAGCAACTCTGCGAAAAATATCTGATGCACATATTTCAGGCCAAACAAGTGAAAGCTGAGGTAAGGAGGTTTTTTTCTGTAAACCAGAATAATTATTTGTCTCCAGAAGGACATATTCATCAGCATTTGTGTACAATTCACCCTTAACGACCACATCATATACATGCCTCTTTGTTAAAATAAAAATATCACCAATAGTCAAATTTGGCCTTAATTGTCTGCTTAGACACGATGTCAGTAAAATATGTAATTGGTTTGGACAATGTATAAGTGAACTGCATTATTCGCAGCAAATTCCGAATATTTAAACCTACGAATTCGCCTTAAAAACGAATTTCTTCATCCAGCACAATCCAGAATAGTTTTTGTTAGTGTAACGCGTACAGTTGTTCTAGAACAATCTCCAAAAAACGCGGCTAATCTAATTATCTTAATTAATTGACGCGCTATGCCCCGCTAGGGGTTAAGGCAAAGTAGTAATTAAAAACCCACTATTGGTCAAAGACGCTGACGTTGATTTTATGTTAGTAAAGCGTTCATATGATTAGGAATTGTTGTTGTTGTCGTAGCGATGCTACGAATACTTCAGTTCTTCTTACATCGAACGGGTTTGGCAGCTCTTGGCCGTCGAAAAACGGGTCGTTCTGGCACGAAGAACCGGCTGCCGCAGGAACGTATGATTATGAGTCAAATGACTTGGTGATATTGATTAATATCACCAAATCATCGGCGTAGCCCAATGCTGAGTAGTCCTGCTCCGAGGGTTCCCACAGCAGGCTATCAACCACTATGCATCACATGAGAGGAGACAGAACTCCTCTCTGTGGGTACTGTTGACGGACTTTTTTAATGGTGCATTTCATGACCCAAACGATTCTCATCTCTCTGTTGTATATGCATACCTGCTAGCTACACAATAATATTCATTCCAGATTGACTACACTGTCCGGGAAATTGTTCATCAACTATCGGTTATTGCATCAAATCCGTCTGTAGTTAGAATGGACCTTGAACAATGTATTCAACATTTAAGACTGGCCGTATCCATACTTTTCTGCTTTCTTCGTAAGCCCGTGCAAGATAAGGTAATGTTTATCGAACAAAAGTTTTTTGTTACTAACTACTCTTATTCCAGTTATTCGTTAACGACGTACGACATTGGCTTTTGCACTTAGTAGCCGTGCAATCACGTCTGACTATATCCGAAGATCATTGGTTTTTGCTCTTCCATTTGCTACGATGTCCTTCAAAGATTTCATGGGGCACCGGCATAGTTCAAGTACCACATCCGAGCGAAAGTGATAGATCCGACATTTTCATCGATTCGAGTATGACTTTGTTGAGCATAATATTGTCAACGATAAGGAGTCGTAATGAATTTTTGAAGGCCTGTTCAGATGTAAGTAGTCCGCATGAAATGTTAAAATGTGACTTCAGTTTGAGTATTTTAGGCCCATCGCAATATCTCCGACTCAGCGAAGGGCGACGTTTGGATCCTAGTGGATTCCGATGGCGAAGAAGGTAGCACTCCGTCTGGTGAGTGTGTTGGACCGAAAGAGAGTGATTTGATTGACTTACTCAATCAGATTCCATTTGAAAATCTGTTTCGGTAAGTAGGCAGGCATTTCTGTATTCACAACTCTAAGTTGAAATACGTTTCCAGAGTCATTATGAACATTGATCGGTTGGAGAATGAAGACCGCGACACAATCTGCGAGCGTATGACGGAAAAACAGCTTATGAGGGTCATAGCATTCAACGCGACAATGATCAAGTTGCTGGGCAACGGACTGCGAACGTATGGCTCGGAAAGATATCGACAGTTTGCGAAACGTTTGGGTTTCCTAATGAAACACTGCATTCACTACACTTATGATTGCTACGAGATATTTTTGTATGTTAAAAATTCGTGTATGTGGCCTCGTGCGTGTTGATTGAATCATATATTTGTTTTAGGAAAAACTATGCCGCTATTGGGTGGACGGAACCGGAAAGGGTTCGCGATAAATTCGATGCGTTCATTCTATCGGCCTGCGACTGCCTGTACAAGTCACGTTGCATGGGCGTGTCTCAGTTCTTTCAAAATATTCCATTCTGTGGATTGCATAAGCGAGCACTGTATGCGATATTTTATTATCTAAATGTCGGGTTTCCGGAGGAAATTTCACTGAGTGCAGGTTTGTGGAGTGGATCGAAAATGTTGATTTGCAATAGCTCAAACTTTTTTATTGTAGACTACGAAGCGCTGATTAAGGATTCGAATTTCTGGAACGATTTCAACGCAAATGTTAAGGATGCCACAAATGAGGATTTGCTTTACTTGCTGCAAACGTTCTTAGAAATGGCCCTGGCGAGGGATAGAGCCACGGATTGGGAGTTTATAACAATGATCTGCAATCATATATTTTATGTAAGCATTCTGATGTTCCTCAGGAAAAAAAAATAGTATTGAATTTAATTTTAATATGATTTCAGATCGGCTACATCAACGAAGCGACACGAAATACTTGCTACAAAACATGCAAGGACGTCCTGTCCAGCCTCACCCAGCTGTACCCTGAATTAATTTCGAAATTAATTAGTTTCTCAAACGATAACCTATCAATCATCGAATACGCCGATTACATGTTCAAGTCATTGCCACTTGAAGTTTGGCGACCGGATCCGGTAAGTCTGGAATTGATGTGCTCGTGGCTTCAAAACTACTCGTTCGAAACCAAGGAAAACATTCTCGGACGCATTATAATTGGCCGCATGAATTGGGGCTACAATACGAAGAACGAGCTTTCTCTGCCGCGTGAAATTCACGCCCGAATCGCCTGTGTCATATGTGCAGCAGCAGCAAAGCATGCATCGGACATCAATAGCCCTTCGACGCGAACTGCCCAAACATCCCAGGGTGTCGCCGATTTGCAAAGTCTCAGAGAGCAATTTGTTAACTGGTGCTGGAATATGATATCTGCTCTCCACTTACACTATATGGATCAGGGCCGACGAGTGGCTGAACTAATGCTACGCGATCCGGCAGGCTATTTACGATTCATTCCGGATTTGAATGGGGTGGATGTGCTTTTTCAGGGAGTGACGGAGCGCCGGCCCTTGGCCATTTATTTGTCGATATTGCTAACGCTTCGCGGTCACTCGATTCCACTGATTTGTCAGAAGACGTTCGATCAGTTGTCTGCTCTTTTGCTGGACGAAAGATACACGGTCGTTATTCGTTGTCTGCAATTGATGACGACTCTTTTCGTGGAGAATGCCGAGGTTCTGTCTGAGTGTGACAAGTAATGCTTTTCACTTCTCCCAATTTCACAGCCCCTAATCTTTGCACTTTCCAGATTTCATAGAGTTCTTCAAGACTTATTTAGCTGTGATAAAACTTACATCAACATGGCGAAGAATACGTTTTTAGACTATTCGTTCGGTTCAACGGTTGAATTGTTCAAGGACATGCTTCAGACGCAGATTCTCAATTTTGCAGAGTAATTTCCGCCTAAATGAATTAATCAAATTCATTCTGTGATTAATTTTTCAAACTTTTTCAGTTATGGACTTTCGTCGCCACAGCTTCTGATCAATTTATGGTTGAAAACGCTATTGAATTTACCAAATTGGGAGGATGCGAGCGTTTTATACGTTCTGGATGGTGTCTTGAAGGTGACGCATCGCTTTCCGTATTCCTGGTGGGAGGCGAAAAATTATTTTCGAGCACAATATGCCGTAAGTTCACTTTATTTTGCTCTCGTCTATACAATCGGATCCGATTTTATATAACCGTTTTCTCATGTAGAAATTGGAAAAGGCCAAAGAAGCCAAGTCAAAGCTGAAAACACTTTTTGGGTCGAACAAATCCAAGCGGCGAGCAAACGAGAAATTTCCCTGGTATTCACTAATGTCTCTCGAAGTGGAGCATGAACTTTGCGAAGGAGAGAGCGGACTGTGGGTGGAGTTGTTGCATCAGTATAAAATTGACAAGAATGTGGGTTTGGAGAATGCGGTGAAGGTAAGTTTTATAGTTAGACTTGAATTTGAAATTGGTCGTTTAGTTGACATGCTTGCGGATGGCTCATGCAAGTAGGAGAATTGCAATCAGATGACTTGTTAATCATTGTAATTGAGTTTTGAACGGACATTGAGGCTTTTGTGTATTCTTTTGATCAAAACCAGTTTCACCTCCGAGGAGGACGTTTTTAACTCAATGCGATTCCAAACGTACGCATGATCGATCCATAAAGTGTGGTTGTTGTTCAAAAACAATTGACTTGAGTTTGCCTTTATACAATATTTTCAGTTATCAAGTTGCCTTTGAGTTGTTTTTGTTTTGCATTTAAGTTGCTTTTGAGCCATCCCTTTGAGTTGCCATTAAGTTGCCGTATGAGTTCTAGTGACCTTAAGGTTGCTTTTTGAATGCCTTTGGGTAGCCTTTAAGTTGCTTTTCAGTTTTTGATTTTACCGCTGCGTTGTTTTTTAGTTGTATGTAAGTTGCCTTTCATTTAAAATACTTTCAAGTTGTTTTTAAGTTTCCCTATGTAGCCTTTCAGTTGCTTTGCGTTGCTCTTTGATTACCTTGAAACTGATTTTGAGTTGCGTTTCAATTGTCTTTGAGTTGCTTTTCAGCTGCGTTTAAGTTGTCTTTGAGTTTTCTTTCAGTTGCCTTTAAGGTTCCTAAATTTAAGTTGCATTTTCTACGTTTTTGTCATTTTTTAACCCTGATTTCTTCTCCTTTTGCTTTTTTCTCCTCTTCTTTTTTTTTCTTTCTTTCCCTCTATCTGGGAGGGGATGGCCGATAGCTCAGTGCGGTGAGGCTTCAGTCTAATGTCTCATGCTACCATACCAGGCAGTTACTGGTTCGAATCCCGTCCACTTCGTGGCCATGGATATTTGTGTTGTGATGTGGGCGTAACAATAAGCCACAAACTTTCCCGATTTGTTGCAGGCATGCTCCTAATGGGCAGGAAGTATGTACATCCTAGCAACATTTATCGTACGAAACCAGTTTATGCTAAAGAAACGTGAACTAAGCAACATGGGAATAGTTGACGCGCTGTGCCCCACTAGGGGTTAGGGCAATAGAAGGAACTATTATATGTACATACTACTATTTGCCTCATCAATTTCCTACCTACTTAAAGATAAACATTTCACCATCATGTTATAGGCCATACCCTTTGCCTTGTTAAAGGTATGCAGAATTAACGGAGCATGGTTCCTCGTTTTGGATGGCTTCTTGTCTAAGGAGTGCAAGATAGTAAGAAACTGTAGGAGTCCTTATCCTGGGAGGGGGCAGAGAGTGGCAAACGTTTTTAGGCTTACGCGCTCCAAAAATCAATCATTCGTTGTATAGATAGATATATAGTAGCGAAGGGCTGTGAGCCGTAGAGATTTACAAGTAGTGCGGTCGAAGGTTCTATTGTGCTACGACCAGAGGTTTGATATCAGGGCTAAGCCTGCCGATTAAATTTGATCGCACTAATCAAGTTACTAAAAAAAGCCCAAGCGAGAACGAGGCTATGTCATCTGGCCTGGGGAACGCGACGCCAAAACTATCCCTGCGATGACAGGCTAAAGCCGCTTCTAAACGATGCTACGAACACCTTCCAACGTTAGACGCTTGATAGTTTGTGGCATCGTACGGCAGGACGTCGAGCTACGAGCTTCCAATGCCAAGTGTCGAATGTTTGCATTGGAAGACGTTCGCACTGTTGGCGAATTTTGTGCCAGAATCAAAGGAGTTCGAACGTTCCAACGTTTGAATCAAACAATTGCAGAATTGTTGAGTGGAAATATTTGAAGCAAGCGCGGCTACAAGGCACGACGAATTTGGTGAACGATTTGGAATCAACACAGTGTGTGTGTGCATTCCTTGAGTACGCGAACCGTTTTCTTTTTTTTAATTAAAAAATAGGATCAAGACAATACCACCATGGCGGCAGCAGCATATGCTACCTCTTCCATCTTGCGCAGAGCTTTCGCATCTCTAATTCATTGTGCGAGATGTTTCGCACCCTTTCTTCCGATATCCCCACAGCCTCAGCAATATCACTCACTTTCATTCGCCTATCGTCCAACACGATATAATGCACTTTTTCGATTGTTTCCGGTGTGGTTGCGGTTTTTGGCCGTCCTTCACGTGGGTCGTCTTCGAGGGATGTGCGACCACGTTTAAACTCAGCTGCCCATTTCTTAACGGTTGACTTCTAAGGGGCAGAGTCCCCGTAAACTTTTGTTAACTTCGGATGAATTTCCTTAGGGGTTAATCCATCCAAAACGAAGAATGACCGCACGATATTCAAGTTGCTCCATTTTAACGAAAAACACTTAAGAGTTCTACTGCAGAAATTCGGGTAAACAAACTACTTGAGACAAAAAGATGAAACTTGTCATACGAACTAATGACACGTGACAGGAAACACAAATTTTTGCCAATTGTAACGGTATATCTGTGTCAGGCCGAGAACTTTCCACCGTACTCTCGCAGTATCAAACCTTAGCTCTCCAGGTAACAAACAAAATCACATTCCCGCGGAGACAATTAGGCTGATAATGACGAAGAAATAACGAAGCCCTTGAGTTGGGCTGTTAGGTTCCGTTCCCAATAGAATGAAAATGGGGGGGGGGGGGGGGGGGGGGGTCGTACAAATAATCGGCAGCCTTTACGTCGCACAATGCCACTAATTACGCCGAAATCGGTTATGCGCTGACGAAACAAAACTGGGCGTTGAGACGCTACGCTACGCCAAATAGTATAGTTTAGAAATAATTTAAATCATTAAAATAATTCTAAATCAACTGACTCCGCCCTCACAGCATGCCGCTTCCAGATGTGGCATTCACCACTATCAGGCGACCGATTTGAGTGTATTCAAATATGCCGAAATTATATCAAACATAAGTCACGAGCACTATCTCCTGCCGGTCATAGCACAACAATTTTTCCTTTTATATCTGCATCGCATTCCATACACGCCCGAGGAAGAAAGGTAAGCAATCCGACTTTGGAAAAACACACACACATACACACTTTTCAATAAAAATGCATTACAGATGCAAAACCTACTTTGGAATCGCAAACAAGTTCAACGAATACGATCCGAACTTAATGAAACGCGTAAGAGCTCAATTCAAGGCTGCAGAAGATTACTACAGCAAAGGATGCCTGGAAGCGACCGAAACAAGTGCTCAAATGTTGTCGGTATTGTTTGATCAGTTGGCAAGGTTCGTCATTTAGTTTTAACTCGTAACGAATTTATTTAATTGATATGTTGTTCCAATGTTCCGATCAGACTATTCAAAGCCTATCAGTTGTGGATGGAGGATATGTCGATAAATGCTCTGTCGAAAAATCAACACCTTGGTCTTCCGCCGCAGTACTTTCCGGAAAAACTTGTGACTATACTCTCCGGCGTAAAGGTAATAATCTAGGACATTTAAAACCAGCCTGAAAATCATGAAATAAAACCTTTATCAGGATCACTGGATAGAGTTCTTAAATACTGAGCCTATTGGGCTCGAACTGAAACGTAGTGTCGATTTCTGGCAAAAATGCTGTTTTCGAAACAATCCCACTAAGAACTTTGTTGGTAGACAATTTCGTCCAAAAGCTCGGGCAGATCCTGTGGAGCGTATTCTTAACCATTTGAAATCATACGATCAGCCGGAAAAACGTTTGCAATTGCATGGTAGACAACATCGTGTCGGAAATGTGGATCTGGACGATGCCAATATATTGAAATTAATGAAATCATGCGTAAGAAAATTAGCGGATTATTCAAAGTGAGTGGAAAACTTGTTATTTTTTTCAGTTACTGCGCTCAGCTTTTGCTGTTTTACCCTGACTTTTTATTGTGGAAAATGGACGAATGTTATGTTTTTTTTTTTCACAGAGTGTGCAATGCACGATCGCAAGATTTGATGGTGCTCAATAAAATGTACGAGGAGAGTCTGTGCCAACTGTACGTTCACGTTCCGCGTAATCAAATGCAACAGGTGAAGTGTACATCGATTTTCTCGGCGCCTATTTATTCATGTACGAAACCGGCAAGAGTGACGGTTACGGTAAGAACCTTTAGTGACAACATGTCTGAATTTTGAAAGTTTCCCTAATTGTACTATTGTGCAGATAAAAGTGCCTATTAAAAATACGCAAGTCGAAAAGGAGGTGAACACTAATCGCGAGAAGTTCAATAAATTGGTAGATTTCATCATAATGCAAGACTTCAATGAGGACGTTGTTCCAGTGGAAAGTTTGCAATATATCGTAAAGTGAGTATAGGCTTCCAAACACTGTGGAATGCATTCGGTAACTTTATTTGTGCAATTTATGGCTTACAGGTTCCTGAATGCAGCCTATTTTAAACATTGTAACAATGTTGGGAAAATGAAGAATATTTCAAAGATTTGCATCAACGGTTTTTACGAGCTTGTGGAGAGTTTCGAGAGTATTATGTCGTTCGCTCCATCGCATGAATTGTGGCGCAAATTGATTGCTTCATTGGGGGTGAGTATTATTCAGTAAATTCTTTCTTTTCGTTAGAATTAATTTGCTTCATGGGCCCCATTGACGCACTCGGTAGCCGTG
Organism: Chloromyia formosa; assembly: GCA_964017055.1. NCBI lineage: Eukaryota > Metazoa > Arthropoda > Insecta > Diptera > Stratiomyidae > Chloromyia > Chloromyia formosa. The sequence continues at coordinate 26,780,377 of OZ024813.1, read as the reverse complement.
AGGTCCCGGTCGCCACTCTACGATAGTTGCATCTAGAGATCAGGGGTTCATTTCCCCGGTGCGCTAATAAAACAAAAACCTACCTGGGGTACTATAAGAACTCATATAGCTCCAAGATTGTCAGTAACCCTGGCCACACACTGTCGAACACGAACATGGTGCAAGTGGACCGGTTTTCTTCAGATTTGTGTGTGTGTGTCTTAGCTATTCTGAGAACACTTGTACCACTTGTTCGTGTTCGAGTTCGTCGACAGTGTGTGGCCTAAAAGACGGCTATACGTATACAGATAGAAGATGTATGCTAGCAAATGCATCATCCGAAATTTATATGCTAACGAAACGTCAACAAGGCATTGCTAGAAACACGCCCATGCCCCACTGGAGGGGTTAAGGCTCCTTCCAATTTTTGTTTTTGTTATTGCGAATCGTTGAATTGCTTCACAGTTAGAACGTGAATCCCTACCAGCGACGTCGCTAGTAGCAACGGTCGCTAACAGCGACTTCATAGCGATTTGGGGCGACTGGCAGTCGCTGGTAGCGACTTATAGCGATTTGAAGCGACAGCCAGTCGACACGATTCGCTCGGGCATAAACGCAGCCTAATGGTTCTTGTGTTACGTTATATTCCTCATGTCGAGTATTAAGCTTTCGCATAAGGATGTGTTATTTGCGATCAGATATGCTTTCTTTTCGTTCGTCCTATGATGTTATTTCTTGCTTCTAAAGATGTGTACAGGGTTTTTTTTCAATAGGGTGCTCGAAATTTTACAGTATATAGCGGCCATGTTGTTGAAGCCACATCTGTTCAATTTGGAGGTAATTATTCTTAGGCAAATCATAATGAAATGGTAGGCCGGTAGTTCAGTGCGTTGAGGCGTCCGCCTGATTTCTCATGCTACTGGTTAGCCAGGAGTTCGAATCCGCCGTGGCCATGGATGTTTGTGTTGTCTCCCTCCCTATGGTGTATTGTGTTACAATAAGTCACAACCTTTCCCAATTTGTCGCTGGTATGCGGCTGAATGGGCAGGAGGTGTATGCTAGCAACATTAATCGTCCGAAACCAGTTTATGCTAAATGCTAAACTTAAACTAAGCCACATAGGAATAGTTGAAGCGCTATGCCCCACTAGAGGCTAGGGCAAATAGTATAAATCATCATGGAAAGTTACAGTATTGAGCGACACGAGCTCTGGAGCATTTCGAAGTGGTCCCCGATTTCGGACGGAAAATCATCTTCAATGACGAGCCCTATGTTCGAATCTCTCAATTGCCTTAACCCCTTGTGGGGCATAGCGCGTCAACCGTTCTATCTGGCCCAGTTGACGTTTCGACGGCATAAACTGGTTTCGGAGAATGCAGTTGCCAGCATGCACCTCCTGCACATCCATGGCCACGAACGTCGTCGTGGACGGGATTCGAACCCGAAACGCCGGTAGTCAAACATGAGACTGATGCCTCAACACACTGCACTACCGGTCGCCTCCTATTGTCGAATGAATGGTTATGTCTACAAGCAAAATTGCCGCATTTGGGCTGATAACTGCGGGGAAGGAGCCATTGGCTCGTACTTCTTTCAAAATGAAGCTGGCGCTGCCATAACAGACATCGGCGAGTGGTGCAGAAAATATGGATCTCATGCAACAAAAGGATCTTGTGCACGACAAATTCGACGACGGGGCTATCTCGCGTTTCGACGACGTCTACCGGCCGCCGAGTTCGCGTGATCTAACGCCATAAGAACTTTTCCTTTTTTCCCGTTAAATCACAGGAATATATCAAGCCGCAGACGATTGATGCCTTAAAAGTAAACATAACCATCAATGATTTCGAGCCTTATTTATGCGGTTCAGTCATTGAAAATTGAACCTTTTGGATACGCGTCACCCAGCGAAGTCTATATTATATTTCATACATAATGTAATCGAATACTCTTCCAAATAATGCAGGGAGAGAGGGATTAATAACGGCGGGATCTCTATGTCTACTTTTATGGACTTGGTGGATTGTAATGTTGAGACTTTTCGTGAGAATGAATTGACACCTAAGAGTCATGATTTACAATAGATAGGACAAAGTAACTAGCAAACAAAGTGTAAGTACAACGGAGAGTGGTCAGCACACTAGATGCCTCTTGACCAAGAAGATGTTCTCTTCAATGCCGTCCTAAACGATATGTGCCCGTGTTAATTCAGGCTTAGGTTTCAACTTTACATGCCTTCAGTAAGGCAAGTTCAGATTGGATGCCTTCAGTAAAGCATGAATGAGTAGACCAACGTATTGATTGAATGTGTTCTTTATGGGAACCGGAGTTCTTCTTTTATATAATTTTACTTACATGCTAGGTTTACAAAAAGGAATATATTCCCATGCCCTATATCTGTTAGTATATTTGCAGGTCATAAGCTTGCATAGTTCATGACTCGCAATTGATCCGGGTCAAACACAGTGGCGTGGCGTGATAATTCAACTAGGGGAAGCAATTGGTATTAAAAATTTACTATTATTATGCTTTCCACAAATTTACTGCGTATTAATTGAACCCCTCTCGTTAGCTACTTTTAACATTTCTAATATAAAAGCACCCAGGAATCACGAACGGGGACGTGAGAGTAGGTATACTGTATTTTATCAGCATTTTAATTCCCATGCTACCAATATATAATAATTTACTTTTAAATAAATAATTGTAAAAATTATATGTTGGTAGACTTATCAAAAAAGCAAAGCTGTAACTATAAGTATATAAATAAAGCATATTCGAATTATTAGAACTACTATAACAATAACAACAATAGCAAAAAAATTGCAAAATAAATATCCATACACTCATAAAGAAAGTAATCATGTTCAGCGAATCAAAATTTGAATAATAAAAACAATAACAATACAATAAAAATTAAAAATAATTCAACTATTTACTATTTAAAAAATCACAGTTAGTGAGTAAAATAAAATAATAATAATTGGGCAATAAATATATTACAAGTCAAAATAAATAATAAGATCCGTACATACTATTATTTGTAATTTAATTCTATTCGTCTTTCTTTTTTTGCGAATTCATCTATAATATCTGTATAAAAACTTTGCTCACACAAACATGATTTAAGGAAAACCTTTTCAATTGACATTATTGCCAAGTCGCTAAGCCGTTGTTCGCCTGTACAATTTCTAAGATACGTTTTAATCCTTTTTAAGCAAGAAAAACTGCGCTCTGCGGACGCACTGGTTACTGGTAATGTTAAAACTAAACATATTAATTTATAAAATTGTGTGAAGCTATCTTTTAATTTGTTATTAATGAAATAGTTAAAAATACCTTGAAAAGATTTTCCCTGCAAATCAGAATCAGAATAAAGCACAATGAGTTCAGTCTTTAATGAAATATGGTCAAATATATCAGCATAAGTTTTAGTTAAATTTAGTAAAAGATTGTCCGGAAATGTTTTCAAATATTGGTTAAATTTAGAAGAATCTAATAGGTTTAAAAATGTGAAACTTGCTAAGGATGAAAATCTTGAATTTATTTCTGCGGTAATATTATCTATAATTTCGACATAAATACGTGTAAAGAATAGTTCAACATTTTCATTACTGTCAACAAGGCACCTGGCTTTTTTCCGGCGTTGTGGAGTTTCGCAAATAGATGTGGTTTGGGTCCAAATTTCCGTGAAACTATTTCTTAACGATTGAAGTTGATTTTCAAAATCTGTAATTTTTTGAATGCAGTACATTATATCAGTTTGTTTACTTTGAAATATATCGAAAAGTACGTCGGTTTGTGGAAAAATTTTAGAAAAAACATTGAGCAGGAAAACAAACTGAAAATCTGTAAGTAAAACAAGAAGTCCCCTTGCGCTATTAACGGTCTCGCCATCCCACTTTCCACTCTCATTTTCAATGATATATTCAAAGAGTTCTTTTAATTGATCTAAATTATCAAAAATGGTTAAAACTAATCGACCATTAAAAGTCCAACGTGTTGGAGCTAATTTTGGAAGCCTTTTTTTGAGGAATAAATCTAGTGCAACTGTTCTCTTTGTTGAATGATTAAAAAATGTTGAAAAACAAGTAATAGATTGAAAAAAAATTCGACATTCGCGTATTTTATCGCATGATTTAGATAAAACTAAATTTAACCGATGAGCGAAGCAATGAATATATACCTATATTGCGTTTTTATACACATCCTTTACACGTGTTTGTAATCCAGTTATTTTACCAGACATTACCGAAGCCCCGTCATAGCTTTGACAAATAAGTTTGTTACCGCAATTGAATTTTTGAACAACATCTAAAACATGGTCAAATAAACGCGACGCAGTCTGATCATCAGAAATATCTGTAAAAGTTATGAAAGTTTCTTTAACCTCACCGGAAGGAGTAATGTAACGAAAGGTTGTTGAGAGTTGAGAACGACATGAAACATCGGTTGTTTCATCTAATATTATTGCTATAAATTTAGTTTGCTGAATTTCATTATAAATCTGTTTTAATAAAATTTTAGAAATGCTACTAATGAGATCGTTTTAAATATAATTTGATATTCCGGAAAAAACAGTCGCTTGCTCCAAGTGAGCTCGCAAGTCCGGATTATATTTAGCTAAAAGATTTAAAAGTTCAACGTAATTTCCCCTATTGCAAGAATTCACATTTTCATTGTGACCACGAAATGCCTGTTCTTGACATCCTAAATGGCACACAACGTCAATTAGCATTTTTAGTATATCTCGATTTTTCGAAACTTTCTCATTGTGCAATATTATTGAAGATCTATGTTGGCTACTTAATAATTCTTCAATTCTAGGACCGGAACCGAACTTGGAAAGAAGAAGTACTGACTTTAAATGATCAACGCTTTTCGTACCATGCCTGTCCACAGCTTTATGTAAATTATTTAAGTCACAAAACCCGGTAGTTCGCCAAACATTTGAATCATTTGAAAATAACAAGCATGGCCAACAAAATAATTTTTGCTTGGTCTTACAACCGGTAATCCATTCCGTATCTTCATAAATCTTAGCAGTAAAATGCCTAGTACATCTTTTTGTTTTAGAAACAATTTCCAAAATCGGTTTCGGTCGACCCTTTTCGATAATGTCTTTTTTTTCTGCGAAAGATCGAGATCCAAAAGACAATCGAAAAAGATCATCAACAACACAATATTGATCCATGCTACTTTAAAAACAAATCAAAACACTATAAGCAATTATAAGCACCTAGACCGATTAAAAAACCCCTTCACCTTTTCACCAACAAAAAGCACACAAATCGCACTACACTAAAGCACTACACTAGAGCAAATGAGTTTTAAATTTAACGGCTCATTCAATTCCTTGTGACGTCAATGACTTGAGGCAGTATTACCATCTCCCACTTATTTTTTCTTGGAATTTTCCGTTAAATGGTTTTCGATTAGATATAAGTTATTGAAATATGCATAAATATCCCTATAATTGAGTTCGTCTCTTACTAATACTCGTATACACTAATAATTCTATGCGAAATCACTTCTTCTCGAATTTACCAATAATAATTTTTAACCATGAAGCCATTATATTTCAAATCGAAACTTTTTCCACAATTCAATTCCTATCCTACTCTGGTAACCCTTGTGAAACTCATATAGCACATCACATACGCATTGCAACACAGCAAATATTTTCAGTCCACAAGAAAATACGAACAAAGAGGAAATGGGAAGAAAAGTTCCCCAGCGTCCATGCGCCAGCAGCTCCGCTGCAGGCAAGAATTTCCTCTACTACATGTGAGGGGAACTTGGAAGCAAATTCCTGAGTGCTTCCAACCTACCGTGTACGTGAATTTTTTTTTATCGCGACACAGTAGGTTTACTGGGGAAAAAAATAAACGCTCATAGATGCAAATTTTGATATGCTTCCATGTGTCTTCTTCTTGGTGTGGTGTGGTGGTTTTCGCGGTGTTACCAATTCGGCTGTGTAAGATATTCGCGATTAGTTTCTTTGGAACTTTTATTTACATAGACTGTGCCGAAGAGTTTTTTTCGCGACTTTTTTGCGCGATTCAGAAAAAATTATTTAGAAAATTTTCCACCAATCGCCAAATATAAGGGAAGCAATGCTTCCCTTGCTTCCATGGACGCCACGCCACTGGTCAAACATTATTTAAAAAAAAAATCCAAAACAAAACAGTGTCAGGTGGCCATACACAAATTAGTCATTTTTGTGACCACATACTGATCACTCAGCTATACTCGGTGCATGTGCATATGCATTGCATATACACATGAATAGAGTGCCTGGAGTGTCATATGACTTGGCGTATGAACATTGTGTTATACTTTTGGTCTGGAAAAGAAGAAATGGGAAATCGCAAATGGGGAAATGGATAAGAAGGAATGCAAAATTTTAATAGAAAAATCAAACATTAGGTGCGTCCTTTTGTGTATATATCGAGTGTAGGGTATGAAAACGAACACGCACTATACAAACAACAAGTGACTTGTTGTTTGTGTAATGCGTTTTCGTTACCCTGTGTTAATCCCTGGTGGGGCATAGCGCGTCAACTACTCTTAAAAGGTCTCGTTGACTTTTTATTAGCATATAAAAGGTTTCGGATGATGCATGTTGCTGGCATACCCATCTTGGACAGAGGCGAAAATAGAAAATGTTAAAGGGAAAATGAAATAGAGTGAAATAAAATTGGATAATCAAAATGCGAAAATCCAAAATCAAGCACCTTCAATAGGAAAAAAAAAACAAAAAAACTTTTTTTTAAGTTTATTAATATTGAAAAAAAAAAATACACGAAGGCAGTTGTTAATTTTGTTAGAGTACAGACTTATAGCTGCCTCTATAGCTTGCTTAGTAGTTTGTTACATAATATTTAATCCTTTTTCCAGATTTTCGTCAACAAACACCAAAATACCGAAGGAATAAAAGTCCTTAATGCGGCAATCGCAAATCCAGCCATAATTGATGTTCTCGCCGAAATGATCACACCCGCAACAACGGACACGAAATGTTTCATTAACATGTACCAGGCCCTAATTCAGTCGCACAGAGATTGCTATGAACCAAGAATAATATCAATTCTCTTATCAAAGGCAAAGCCATCTTAACAGCTCGCTTTAGTGTCCCCGTACTAAATTTTTTCTCTCCCCCACCAGTTCGATTTGAAGTCCTGTCTACCAAATTTTCAACCAAATCTGAGTGAAGTCAATCACTTACTCAAACTGATTTTCCTGGGACTGGAAAGGTGGCCCAATGATGATTGGCTGCAGGCAACGTTCCGTCTTCATCTGGTCTACATCTTTGAATATGATTTCCCCGAGCATTATGGCGAAGTACTGCAGGCGTTACTAGTGACGTGCTCCAATCAAAAGCTGAAGACGAATGTTATTACGGAAGTTATTAATTCGTTGCTGTTGCGGAGCGGCTGTGAAACGATCACGAATGTGAAACAGGACGAGGCGTACAATCAAGTTCGAAAATTTGCAGCCAATCAGAAATTGTTTGATTTTAAGAGTGTAAATACATACTTGGATGATGCATTTTCAATGTCCATGTCGCATTGTTATTTCGGACTCAATTAACCAAGGCATTTTCTTGCAGATTATGGAAACAATTGCAATGCTTGCCGAACACTATCGACAGGAGCGGATCAAGTATGGATTGCATGGATTGTATCCAAGTTATGCGAAATATTGTGAGCCGCTTGCAATACTTTTTGCCTGTTTTGGCCATGTTGCATTAATATCTGCAATACACACGTACCCCGGAGAGTTGGCTGAACAAAGTAATGTCCTCGTACCTGTAGTAAGCAATCCACCATTTAATTAATCGTCCTTTTCTTTAAATAGTATCCGAGAGAATATTTCATCCCATTATGGAGATGTACGCTCCCTGGACTATTTCCTACAACGAGCATCATTTACGCGGCTGTACAATGAATTGGATTTGGCAACTGGTGAAGGATGGAAAGTGTTTGCACCCGTGGAGCGAAGTGCAAGCCGAAAATGCGAAGATTGTACTCGAGTCACTGGTGCAAACATTAAGATATGCGACGGTCGTTCTTGCAGGTTGAACACTGAACGTTGTCCCTTGGAATACGGTTTCAATTTTCTTTTATTTCAGTTCCCAGTTCGATTTTGGGTCAGGTATTCGGTTGGTATTTTTGCAATTTCTTAAATCGGGAAACGGCGAAAACTATTCGCGGCCAAGTACATAATGCCCTGATTCAGTTGCCATGGGAGCACTTCTATCCTCAGCTTGTGCACTTGGAAATGATTCACATGACTCTTGTAGAGGTAAGTATTTTTTTTAGACATGAATAAGTTTTTTTTTTTGGTTGGGGGGTCAGACGAAAATTTGCGCCACTTTTCGTCACCTTCAGATCGTCACGCACTAGGTAAAACAATACAATGGACCGGCTGCGGTTCAGTTGCGATTTGGATGGTTAATTGAAAATGGAAAATAAAGAGTGGAAGATGGAGTGGTCCGGATGCCGTGCGGGTGGTAAAATGGGGAAACGGGTAGTGGAAAATGGAATGGTCCGGTTGCGGTAGTGTTACAAGGAAACTGCTGTCTGGGTGGTAAATTGAAAATGGGAAATGTGGAGTGGAAAGTGAAGTGGTACGGTTGCCGTTCGGGAGGTGGATTTAAAATGGGAAACGGGTAGTGGAAAATGGTATGGCCTGGCTAGAATTAACGTCTTGAGTCAGTCTTGCCAAACCCGAGCATCAAGAAAGAAGATGGAAGGTACTCTCCTTTTCCTGCCATCACCACAACTTCTACAAATGTCGTTTTACGGCAGCCTAAGCAAGGCGTGCTCTCCGATTGGACAATGCCTAGTGATGACACTGACGACAGCGCCGATATATTGTCTCAACGACAGCAACTTAGCAGAGCGACCCAATTCCAACCTGGGCCACATATGTTTAGTTAAATTACATGTGCCGCTGCTCAGCCTTTTTGAGTTAGTCCTGCTGACCGCAGCCTGCATAATGGCGAATTTACATGAGTCGAAAGGCATTTCTACTGTGCAGCGAGTCCTTTTAGCTGTTGTACCCCGATGAGCCAGTTCGTCAGCTTTAGAATCGCCAACAGTATCACAACAGCAGTCCAGCACACAACAATGTCGAAGAAACTACACGACTCCATTAGCGATGTACGGCACTCCAACACCATCCTCGAAGTAGTAAGTGCGGATTCCAGTGATCTAATCGCAGCTTGGCTGACTGTCGAAATAACATGTTCCTCACAGATAGGACATGACACCCCAGCCAGGTCAAAGCTTCCCAAATTTCCACCAATTCCGCTTGAAGAACAGTTTAGTATTGGCGGGGGAAAATCCGAGAAATTTGAGCCCTTTTTTAACATTATCCTTATAACTCCTAAACGGTGCCTCAAATCGAAAAAACTTGTAAGAGTAAATTAAAGAGCGTTGAATTCTGCGTCCAATGCACTGCACAAAGTTGAAATTCAGTTCAGTAGCGTAGTCAAAACCGATAGTCAAAAAACGACAATTTTCGAGGCTTCGGAGAAAAATCACACTTTATCACTTTTCAAGCTCACAGATCTTTGAAACGGATGCTCCAAGCTCAAAAGCTTGTGTGTGAAAGTTGAAGATAATTTGATTGCAAGTCTAACGTGGTCATTATTTTTCAATTCGGCCCATTTTTAGTGTAAACGCATTACCTTAGCTATTAGTCACGCATAAGCGCATTTTTTTTTTTTTGAGAATAAAAGTGGAGTGTACCATTGCTAAGCAGTCAACAAGACCACTTAGCAATGATCCCCACCCAAAAATTTTGCAGCCTAAACCAATTCGCTCAGTGCTTGAGCTGGTTTCGTCACCCGATAGACTATACTCTTCAGGAGCTATCTTGAGTCTATCAGGGAGGTAGCTCGACCAAGCCCAGTGTGTATTGTGCGAAGTGATGTATTCTGACGAAAGATGGAATACACACTGGGCTTGGTCGAGCTACCTCCCCGATAGACTCAAGGTAGCTCCTGAAGAGTATATAGGTAGTCTATCGGGTGACGAATCCAGCTCGAGCACTAAGCGAATTGGCTTAGGCTGAAAATTTTTGGGTGGGGATCATTGCTAAGTGGTCTTGTTGACTGCTTAGCAATGGTACACTCCACTTTTATTCTCATTTTTAGAGTAGTTATATATATATTTCAAGCCGAGATACATGCCATTGAGGCCTGTGCCAGAGAAATTATGCACACGAGACTCAATAGCCCTAACATCACTATCTGCTGCACTAACAGCCAGGCAGTCATTAGGGCTCTTTCCTCACATAAATTCTCATCGAAATTAGTGAAAGAGTATTTTTGTGTCTCACAAACACCAATAGGGTCACTTTATGTTGGATATCAGGCCATCAGTTCGTCCTTGGTAACGAAGCTGCCGACGAATTCGCTAGACAAGGCTCCTCGGCGAAATTTTTCGGGCCTGATCTTGACTGTGGTCTGAGTTGGTATAACGGACGGTCTGGTGGGCATCCGGAGATGCCCGTGGACGGAGCCTAAGGTTGCATGATGACCGTGAACGTTGGGCAGTGTCATCTGGCGAAGAAAAGGCCCCTCAACGAACAAAGCAGCGGCCTATGCTTGCTGTAGCTCAGTTCGGGAGACGTAGGCGGGGTTTTCGCCGCACGTTGCCCCTGTCATTTACGTATTAATAAAGTTCATAGGCCTGGGGAAGACAAAACAAACATGGACAATAAAAAAAAATGGAGAGTAAAAAAATGGGCGATAAGGAAGTAATGATTATCTGACGGCTCAGGTGCCCTCACGCACGCAACTGAGTCCAGTTCGTATTGGACCCTCGGTCGCCCTAGCCCGCCCTATCGTGAGGTCCCTTGGCCGACATAAAAAATTTGGGAACCTCGCAAGGCAAACAAAAATACAAAATTGCCCTAACAACGAGCCACTCAACGTTGAAAAATATTTGGCTCCGTTGACTCCAACTTAAGGTGTGCCCAACCGCTAAATTTAGAATGTAAAACAATTTTTCACAAATGTATTTATTTTGAAAAAACCAAAACAATTATTTTTGCGAAATATATTTCGAATAAAACGTACCGGTCACGCACAAAAATTTGGTTCATTAATCATTACATTGGGCTACAACCAGGTCGCTAGAGAGGAAATGGTCTGCCAACGAAAGACTGCGTCACCGGGATACTCTTCCAGGTTTGCGGTAGATCTTTGGATTCTTATAAACTTCTACGGTCTCAAAGAAGCCAGCCGCCAGGGCAGAGCTGACCTGGTTGGTTACCTCACGGGGCATCACTGAGTGAGATATCACCTCAACAAAATGGGTCTGTCCACTGAGACGGAATGCCGGCTTTGCCTGGAGGACACTGAGTCCACCAAACATCTTCACTGCGAATGCTCGGCGGTTACTCGTTCCAGGTTCTTGTTTCTTGGAGATTCCATCGTGAGCTCCGCTGTCGTTAAGGGCGTTGCTTCGAAGAATTGACTAACCTTTATCAGGCTGGTTGAGGGTATTTTGGATTAGTTAAGGCTATGGCGGAATAGATCTCATGGTCTCTTTGGGTATCTTAGCCTGCCCTAGGAAAAAAAGGAGAGCTTTCTTATTTCTATTCACATGCTTCGATTTCATTATTGGAAGAACGGAGAAAAATGGCTTATGTGTTAGCTGTATCCGTTGTTGTTGTTGTATCAACTCCTGATGATGTTAAAAGGGTTTGGCAACCCTTGGCCGTTGCTGATTAACGGGTCGTTACGTAGAACCGGCTGCCGTGGGAGCGAGCTGATCGGTGGTTTCATTTCGCTATTTTTATTTCTTTGGCGCCATTAACAGGCTGCTTCTCATGTAATAGAAGTTGTCTGTTAATTCAATGCTGAGGTCCCCGGTGTAGGGGACTAGTAGCCTTTGTAGTTTTGCACCAGTTTATCGCTCTGAAAAAATCATCGAATAATGGTTCTTTCTTTTTGTTAATTTTGATTCTCTCGTTGAAGTAGTTACTTTCAAGGAGCTCCAGCCTAAGTTAAAGCCTTTTCACGACCCTGTTAATAAGGGTACAAACTTGTAAACCTGTTTCTGAAAAAAATTAAGGGTTCTTCGGTGAGTCCCCCCTCCCCGCCTCCTATTTGACACTCTATGTTCGCGCCTGCATTATGCACACTATACACTGCCTTTATGAACGTAGGAAGCTCTCTGATGATGTATGAACCGTACATCAAGCTCGAGAGCTGGAAGAAAAGGTAAGGTGGGTCTCTTATTAGACCGGGAGAATATATTAATTTCTCTCAAACTATATTGAATATAACAAAATATAATGAGCAAACAACTTGTTAAACAACATCTTAGTGTTGTAGCAGGAGCTCCTTTGGGGTGACCGGTAGCTCAGTACGTAGAAGCGTCAGTCTCATGTCTGACTACGGTCGTTACGGGTTCAAATCCCAACCACAGCGTTCGTGGGCATGGATGTTTGTGGTGGAGTGTAATAATAAGCCACATTTCCAGGTAGGCTGCTAAACGTGAGCAGGAGGTGCATGTTGGCGCAACGTGTATTGTCCAAAACTGGTTTATGTCAACGAAATGTCAGCTAAGCCACATGGATTAGTTGACGCGCTATGTCCCACTAGGGGTTAGGGTAAATGAGTATGAGTAGGATTTTCCCGGATGCAAATGAAAAACAAGACAAATCCTGCTAAATCAGGACGTTTGGCTACCCAAGCTTTACGACAGAGTGTACAACAAATTTTGCATTATTTTTTGCAGTGCCTACCCGACGTCCATGCATTTGTCGGGTACATTTTCCTTAAAGTGCACTGGACGGAATGGTTCAACCAATTATTCATCAACTGGGGCTCCGAGATCCAAACGCAATCCATAAATTTTCTGTATGCAATTATGGTGAAAATTGCATTCGAACCGAACCTTCACACCAACGGTCGGACGTCACAAATCATCACGGACTCCTTAAACTTTCCATGGCAGCGTGTCGCACACAAGGTCGTGGAAGATGTTTTCAATTGGATCACCAACTCGTTGGAGCCTATTTTCATTTTGCAATTGCCTGCCGAGAATAATGAAACGGATGCGGCTGTTTTGAGGTTGGCTTTTCAGTTTGTGCAACAGAATAATATTCTAAAATCTCAACTTCCCTATTTCAGACTAATCAAGTGTGTTTCTTCGATGAAGACCCGCGATACAGAACGCTCGTCGTACACATCACGAACTAAACGACTCATATACGTTCAAAAAATGATGGAACTATTGAAAAAATGCGGCACGAAGAACAAAGCCTTATTGGAGAAGCCCGCGGGCGAAGTGGCTATAAAAAATGTGATTGTGGAAATTATGTTGGACATTGAGAATATTGCCAAGAAAAATGACGAGATTTCCAACAGTCAAGACGAAGAAGTGTTTGGACTTTTATCTGTCGTCTTGGACTCTTCGTGGCAATGCCAAAATGATTTTATGAAAAAGTAAGTCATTTCTGTTTTGCATGCTCGCAGGACTTCTTTTTTTTTGACCGATCATTTTAGGCTAATTGTTGAATCGCTCATCTTGTGGCAATCTAAGCATCTGGAAAATCGAGAAATTCTTGCAAATATTTTCGACGTTATAGCACCTGTGAAATATTTCGATTGTCACACGCTCGGTTTTCTGGAATCGACAATCTATCATTATTTACAACGAGCGGGTAAGAAACGTGTTAGTCCTCTTTCAATAATTTGATTGTAAGTCGTAGAAATTTCAGACTCATCCTCAAACGATCACTTGTCTGCCTGGAAAACGATCGAACAAAAATTAGGAAAATGTTTTGACTCGATGGATTTGATGGTGTTAATTCAAGGGCAGCATTTGTTGATTCTTCATATTTTCATCGTCTACAAAATGCAATTCATGGACTACAAGGCGCAGATTACATTGATTCAGGATATTGTGCAGCTACTGGAGACTATAAAGGCAAGGTGGGTATCGGAAAAAATCCCAGAAAAGAAGGAATCGATAAGCTTTTTTTGTGTATTCCAGTGACGAAATTGAGACCAAATTGGCGGTGTTATGGGGAGCAATTATGTCGATTGGATTCCAAACACTTCCCTTCGATGATAATGCGAATAAGCCGCTTATCATGTTGGCTAGAAATTTAGTGACCTACGCTGGCGAGGCCGATAGCTGGAGTAGTGGACTGTTAGGAATGGTTGGCCTGAAGCGGGCTAATGTTACAAATAGGTACCCCTTTCATGCATTTTATAAATTTTACTAAAACCTTTTTATTTGATAGGTTTATTATGCTATCGCGATGTTTAGCATGTTTAATTTTTTCATTCTGTGATGAGAGGTAAGTGATCGTCTTTCGCAAAAAAATGAGCAGTGTATTCTGTGATTGTCACACGATTTTCTGTTTTAGACAATCGTACACGACTTCGTTAGAAGAGCTGAAATCAGCGGTGAATGCACGCAAGAATTCCGACATTCGAGCATTATCGAAACGGAGTGTTGATATTATTGAAGAGAATATGTTTGTGACGGAATCCATAGCTAATCGAACATTTAGTATAATTCAACTTTTCTATAATGATAACATTATTAATATCACGAGGCATGCATGGACTTCGGAAGAGTGTACTATTAGGAATATATAAAATGGTTGTAAGGTTAATGTGAAAAATAAATTTTAATGATAGTTGTTAAAGAAAGTGTTTTTCTTTCAGGAAATTTGTTTTTACTCAAGTTCAAGATCAAGTTTTATCGTTATTTTTGGTATATTCGCTGTTATTATGATCTTAAGATTTGTCTATAATAGAAGAATGATTGGAAATTTAATTGGAGTTGAATTGAAATTGAATTGGAATCAAGTGGGAATTGAATGGAAATTGAATTGGAATTGACGAAATATGTGACGAAGAACAGGATTGGAGCATAAGAAAAATTGTGGGGAGTAGTGACGGGCATAATGACTCTTTCCACTGTGCCAGCACATAAGCTCTGACTCTTTCCAATGAGTCGTTCAAAAAGAGTCATGCAAAGAGTCTGAAACTTGGTTAATAACATATTCAATTAAAGTCGTAGATAGGCGACCCCAATTTTTTTTCTCTTTTTTGACCCCTGATTCCGAGTTAGCGACCCCCCCCCCCCCCCCCCCCCCAATACCCTTTAGTTCGAGCCAGATCGATCGAACCACTATTTCCCATGAAAACGGGGCTGCCTCCTGGGATGGGCGACCCCAGTTTTTTTCCCCTTTTTTGACCCCAGATTCGGAGTTAGCGACCTCCCTATACCCTTTAGTTCGAGCCAACCCGGTCGGACCACTATTTCCTATGAAAACGGGGCTGCCAATCTAGGGCGGGCTTTGACGCTTTTTGCACGATATGGACGATTGGATTTTGTATTGCTCTTTTCGAAAGAATCTTTTTGTGCGATTCGATTTTGTATCGCTCTTTTCGAACGAATTTTTTTGTGCGATTCGATTTTATATCGGTTTTTTTGAACGAATCTTTTTGTGCGATTCGATTTTGTATCGCTCTTTTTGAACAAATCTTTTTGTGCGATTTGATTTAGTATCGTTCGTCTATGATGTTAAATATTGGCCACGTTTATATCGTGGAACTAAAAGGCGATTTAACTAAATTGTTATAGTGTTAGCACTTGTTCGTGGTGTGTTTATACCGACCATACGGGGAGGTACTCATTTTGAAAGATGTCAGTTGTTGATTTGGAAAATGTAGAGCATGAAGTGAATGCAGAATTTCAGAAAAGGATGAGGTATTTACATAACATATAAAATGGAATTATCACCAACAACAACATTAGCGAAGACAGCAACACCACCTAGTCCATAGATTTAAATAGAACAGATCGGTAATAGTACTATCCCCACTCTGTGCTTCAGGTTATTTTCGAGCCAAGCCGCGCATGCGCACTGCTACCCATTTGCACGCGGTCGCCATACGTTCGGTAAATGTCGTTACGCCATCGGCCACTCAGCCACAATTTTGACATTTGCGAAGCATATGGCCCCTCGCTCCTCGGGCCCCTGGGCCAAATATGAATACGTGTTGTGCGCGTTTCACTGCGCTGGCGCGGATATGTCAGCCATAACTCGATATTCAAATTTTTACCCCCACTCTGTGCCTATTTCATATCTGTTTAATATACATACATATATCTATGACCTAGTCCCAATTTGTTAGGCCAATTCTGCATCGCAAGTGGAGCTAAAAGTTAGTACCAAAACTCTAAACCGATACGTTTACATTAGTTAAACGTGCCATACACAGACCGATCGATCGGCCGATCCGTCGCCCGAAATCAATATCGGCCGATGGATCGGCCTGTGTATGTGGAAATCCCACCGATCGGCCGATCAATTTTGATCTGCCGATATTTTTGTGCGATTTTCGTGCGATCGATCGGTGACGATCGATTGGATAGTGTATGTGATTATCGCAAGTGAATGTCAAATTACCAAATTAATAAATTATGAAATTTCAAGGATTCTTATGATTTAAATGGCACTGCAATTGAAATATCAAATATGTGGTATACGAAAATACCACACACATCCAAATAGTTAACAAAAATTAATCTAGGTTGGATTGGGAGTGAATCATACCTTTTTTTTGAATTGTCATTCGTTATCGCATCGCACGAAAATCGTACAGTGTATGTGCAGTGGAGATCGGCAGATATTTTGTGGCGATCCATCGGCCGATCGATCGGACGACGGATCGGATAATGTATGGGGGCTGTTAGAATTAGATCGATTTAGTTAAACCTCGAAGATAGTCCCGCGGTATAAACGTAGCGATTGTATGTATTACAGCAGCTGGAAATTGGAGTTTGCTTACACTGTAGCTGTAGTGGAAGTGGAAGCTATGGGTTTTTGTTTAATTTCATCTAAAAGTTGAGCTTGAGATGATGATACGTAAGACGAATACTTTTGTTTTAGAATGTTGAGATTGTTTTTGTATTTGGAGAAACTTGGATGTGCGGTGCGACGTAAGTAAATGATTTTTGATATGCTTGCAGTCAACATGGGTTGTTGCGTATATATTTAGAAGAATACACAATGCGTGCATTGCATACTGCATAGAGATGATTATGAATGAAATGAATTTAGATGGGATTACTTTGGTAGATAGATAATGGTGGTTTTAGTTTTAGATAGATGATGAGATGGGATGAGAGTGAATGAATGTATTGTATTACATTATATATAAAGAGAAATGAGCGTGGATTGGTTATGGGTTGGGTGGTATTTATGCGATGGGCTAGTTTGGGAATTAATTTTAGAGTGTGTCATTCTTAAATTGAACGACTCGAAGGCTATGTCGTTGTGCCGAATCTTTCACTCATTCTGTTGAGTCGTTCAAAAAGAGCGACTCGTTACTCTGTTACACATCACTAGTGGGGAGTAACTTTTCATTAAAGGTGGCTCAGCTAATGAATATCTTTTTTGAACACGGTTTCGCGTAATTTACACGACAAATAGCATTTTAACGGCACTCTATTGCAAGAAAAAACAAAATTTCAGTATGTCGAGATTAAAACCGGAAATTCTTTAATATTTGACATTTAGCTACCCACTCTTCTTTACAAGGCATTGAGAATTAACGACCTGCGGAATTTGCCCATTTCTTGTTGTTGTTTTCACATGTGTTTATGAGCTTTGTTCCAATCCTGTTCTGTTTTTTACATCTTTGGGAATTGTATTGGAACCAAATGGCAATTTAATGGGAATTGAATTGGAATTGAATTTGTATAGGAAAAGAATAAGATAAATCGGAATTGAATGGGAAATGAATCGGAATTAGATAGGAATTGAACTGAAATTGATTGGGCATTGAATGGAATTCAATTCAATTACAGATTGCATGTAAACTTGACAGATGAGAAAAGTACCTCAAATTTTTTCGGGTGAATTGCTCCTCTATTAGCCAATGGATGCGTTTTTAAAATCCAACTTGTTTCATTCAACTGAATTGATTATTCAGCAATTCAGATATATGAATCTAAAAGGAGAAATGTACCCGAAAAGATGTCCGGTATTTTTCTCATCTGTCAAGTTTACATGCACTTGAAATTGAATGGAAAATGAAAGCACCAAAACAGAACCAGAAATGAAATTAATATTAAGTTTACACTATAGCCAGATTACTTCATCTACTGCTTTTATCTGGGTGTGCTGAGTTTAAAATTGTATATATTTGAAAGCTGCAGATTAAGTAATTTGGGTATAGTGTAAACGCAACATAAATATCTATTTTACATATGTCACTTTGTGCTTGTACATCACATTAATAACACCAGCAACGTTTCACTACCTTTGTTCTATATATAGGACATCCTATAAACCGGAAATTACGAAAAAAACAAGCTAGTCTTCGGCTACATACAATGTGTGCGTTCAGAAGGAACTGAGCAACTTCCGCTCAGCGAACATGTTCAGAACGAGCGGGTTCAGAAGTGACTGAGCAACTTCCGCTCGGGTGATCATGATCAAATTTCACCGAGCAAGAAATATTTCTGCTCACTGATCAGTGCTCAGTGCTCAGGTTCTTCTTCTTCTTTTTCAACCTCACGCTCAAGTTGCGACTTTCGAATTTTGACAGTTATCAAGTTGGTTGTTGTGTTTTCGCCGCTTTCGGCTTCTAGTTCTTTGGTTTTCGGGTGCTTTTGATTTTGTTTTCTCGTTGTTCGTGATTTTTGTAAAGGACAGCGTGGGATTCATGTATGTTCCACTTTTCGGCACTCGACGTCTGAAATTGTCATCGTCAGCTCTCAGCTGGTCGATTTTTCAGCTGGTGAAGTAGCGTTCAGCAGGTGCAGACTCATTGAGTGCGTTCAGAAGGTGGCAAAAGAGCAGAAACCGCTCGCGAGCAGCTCCGCAACTGCTCGCGAGCTGCTCCGGAGCTGCTCGGTTTGGAGTCTGCACCTGCTGAACGCTACTTCACCAGCTGACAAATCGACCAGCTGAAAGCTGACGATGACAATTTTAGATTTCAAGTGCCGAAAAGTGGAAAATACATGAATCCCACGCTGTCCATTACAGAAATCACGAACAACGTGAAAACAAATTCAGAAGCACCCGAAAACCAAAGAACTAGAAGCCGAAAACGGCGAAAACACAACAACCAATTTGATAACTGTCAAAACTCGGAAACTCGCAACATGAGCGTGAGGTTGAAAAAGAAGAAGAAGAACCTGAGCACTGAGCACTGATCAGTGAGCAGAAATATTTCTTGCTCGGTGAAATTTGATCATGATCACCCGAGCGGAAGTTGCTCAGTCGCTTCTGAACCCGCTCGTTCTGAACATGTTCGCTGAGCGGAAGTTGCTCAGTTCCTTCTGAACGCACACAATTTTAAACTCACCACACCCAGATTAAGCAGCAGATGAAGTAATCTGGGGATAGTGTAAACGTAATATAAGCTAAAGATAATATTGATTAGTATGAAATTTGAAAAAGATATCTTTAGAAATAAAAAAGTTTTTCTCACAAAGGCGAATTTCGGGACCGGTCGTTCCTATGACAGCTATATGACGTAGTGGTCCGATTCCGTTGGTTTCGACATATTTACTGCGTGCAATAGAAAGAAGGCTTTATACAAAGCTCGATAGCCTTAAAACTGAGGGACTAGTTTATACAATACATAGAGCCAGACAGACGAACAAAGCTTAATCGATTCGTCTCAACATACTGACCAACAATATACAGGGTGTCCCAAACCCCGACGTCAACCCGGAAACCGGTGATAGGCCAAGTGGTGGCAGTTATCAGGAAAGTATTAAAAAAAGTCTCCGTCAATTATTTTTTGACTTATAGACATTCAAAAAATAATTGGAAAAATTTATACCCTGTGATGATTTTTTAAGTACTGTTATTACAAATTTTCATTTTTTTTAAATTTTTTTTTTTATGAAGCAACCCTGACTAACTGTTCTATAAATCACAATCTAAAAGTAAAAAATTACTGTAAAGGTTTTAAATAAAATATGACTTTTTTCCCCAATTTTGTACTAAAAATTATCACTTATCCCAACTTCAACCGACTGCACTGTAAAAAAAATATACCACGCCGTTTTGGCAAGTAACTGTAAAAGATGGCGCATTTTGTCCAGATTCCAAAATGGTACGACACTTCCTATATCATCTCTTAATTGAGGTGAAAAGAAGTAATAATCTCATTCGTGAGTACAGAGAAGATCCCCGATTCTTTGACAAAATTCTATGGACCGATGAATCCACACTTTCCAAAGATGGTTACATTAACCTCCACAATTTACACGAGTAGCACATTGAAAATCCACATTTAATGCGGCAAAATAGAGCACAGCATCGCTTTAAAGTGAACATGTGGACTGGAATTTTAAATGGCCAAATTATTGGACCATTCAAGCTTTCAGAGAACTTAACTGCCGAGACATATTTAGATTTTTTAATGAATCATTTACCCAATTTATTGGAAGACGTGCCACTTAGTACTTTTGCAAATATGTGGTATCAGCACGATGGCTGCCCAGCGCATTATGCCCGTACAGTAAGAGAGTTCCTCGATCGACAATATCCCGAGAGGTGGATAGGGCGGTCTGGTACAATTTCGTGGTCGGCACGTTCACCTGACCTAAATCCCCTCGATTTTTTTTACTGGAGAGCGGTAAAAGAAAAGGTTTACACGAAAGAAATAGAAAATTTGGAGGAACTCCGCCGAAAAATTGCGGAAGCCGCTGAGGCCATTAGTTCCGGAAGATTCGCCCGGCTTATAACTCGATCCTTTTTAAGAAGATGTCGTGCTTGCATTGCAGCTGAAGGCAAACATTTTGAACATTGTTGTAAATTGAAGTTCTAACGTTTAATTGTAAATTGATTTTTTTGTTCAATAAATTACACTTTTGCCTAAATGAGATTATTACTTCTTTTCACCTCAATTAAGAGATAATATAGGAAGTGTCGTACCATTTTGGAATCTGGACAAAATGCGCCATCTTTTACAGTTACTTGCCAAAACGGCGTGGTATATTTTTTTTACAGTGCAGTCGGTTGAAGTTGGGATAAGTGATAATTTTTAGTACAAAATTGGGGAAAAAAGTCATATTTTATTTAAAACCAATACAGTAATTTTTTACTTTTAGATTGTGATTTATAGAACAGTTAGTCAGGGTTGCTTCATAAAAAAAAATTTAAAAAAAATGAAAATGTGTAATAACAGTACTTAAAAAATCATCACAGGGTATGAATTTTTCCAATTATTTTTTGAATGTCTATAAGTCAAAAAATAATTGACGGCGACTTTTTTTAATACTTTCCTGATAACTGCCACCACTTGGCCTATCACCGGTTTCCGGGTTGACGTTGGGGTTTGAGACACCCTGTATATAGTTTATATGGTCGAGGGGGGCGACCGGTAGCGCAGTGTGTTGTCTCATGTTTGACTACCGGCGTTTCGGGTTCGAGTCCCGTCCACGACGACGTTCGTGGCCATGGATGTGCAGGAGGTGCATGCTGGCAACTGCATTCTCCGAAAGTAGTTTATGCCGAGAATCGTCAACTGGGCCAAACGGAACAGTTGACGCGCTATGCCCCACAAGGGGTTAGAGCAATAGAGAGAGAGAGATATGGTCGAAGAAGCTTCCTTCTGTGCGTTGCAAACTTCACGACAAAGTTAATACACCCTATCACATCCGTGAAGGGTATAATAAATACAACCTAAAACCATTATTTAATGTGCTTTATCTTCTTTCACATCGCACCTATCACAAAACGGACTTCGACATTCGATTCAGCAGGAAAAAATACTTTAAAATGCATCCACATTGTAATTTGTATAGCAAAGGATCTGGGCCAAAAAGCCATGTCCAGAAAATCATCGATTACGTCCTACTGTACGGCGGTACATCTTGTTTCATTGATGTGGAGAGTTTAGTGGGGCCCACACATATGTCATTTTCCGCTGGTTGATCCTCACAAAGTAAACTTCAACAAAAACTACATAATTATATTTAACATAATAATTTATTTAATTTTTTTCCTAATTTCATCTTCACCTTATTTTGATTTTTTTCATGAAAAACAACTTAACATCTAAATTCTAAATCTTGTTACAGAATCATTGTGAATAATATTCTTAGAATAACAATTCGTTCATCTTTTTTTATATTTCTTCATGTTTCCCTAAATATTTTCGTTTTTTTTACGAGACATATAAAAATATTAGAATACATTATTTGTCAAAGGGTACAGACATAGAAAACACAATAGTCTCTCTTTACGTAACTGATTTTCCTTGCGACTAGTCTAAAAACCGCACAAACTATATAAATTTGAGAATGCTATAAAATAAAAAATAAAAACACTTTTTATTTGGCTTTCTTTTCAATGTCATATTCATGTTAAGTGTGTATTGTTAATGGAATTTTCAGCTAATAAATTACGTCACTGGCGTGCACGTGTATCTTCTACTTTACCGAAATAATAAAAAGTAAATAGTGGAATAGAATAGACCTGGCAGTCGTGAATAATCATCTTTTTTTGTCCCCGAACGCTATTTAAATGACAAGTTATCATGTCGAACGACGACGACCAATCGACAATCATATTACGGGCGAGTGTTTTTTTTTCTAATGATGTGACTTGATCGGTTCCTAAAAAATGTATAAAACGCATACAGCTACGTTTTTATTGCACACATCCCTTTTTGTAACGCTCTCGATTTTTTTTTATGAAGATAGTATTGTAAATTGTAGTATATTCCTACGCTACCGGGCGACGCATCATGGTTCACGTTTATGCTAATAGTAGCTTTATCGCTGTAACGGATAGGACGAGCGAAGCGAGTGTTCTAGGGCAGTGTATTGAGGGTAGCATTCCTTTAAATTGTGGAGCACACGTAAAGCTAGTTCAATGTCACCTCAATTGAAAAAGCACTATTGGTCAAAGACGCGAACTACTATGCGTCATCCGGGCAACTAGTAATGTTCCGAAATTATGATTCTGGAACAGTGTGACAGGGTCTGATTGTTTCATTTAAGCAAAGCATAGAATAGAAGCGCAATTAAAACTTGGAAGTTGTGTTAATATCAAACTTAATATCTTATATAATGCCAATGGAAGACGAATGGACCAAGGTAATTTGAGAACCATGGCACGCAACATACGATTATCTGGTTGCAACCAGAAATGCCGGCAGGGAAGGAGCGAACAAGTTGCCCCATTTAATCAAAAAATAAAACATCTACAAACATCGTCTCTATTAAGCTCGATCAGTCCTAATCATGATCTGAGGCTTGCTATCAGTTTTTGAGCATTTGTTTTACTGGTAGTTAGCCCATTGCATG
The DNA here is from genome assembly GCA_964017055.1 of Chloromyia formosa. Lineage (NCBI taxonomy): Eukaryota > Metazoa > Arthropoda > Insecta > Diptera > Stratiomyidae > Chloromyia > Chloromyia formosa. Next base: position 26,757,071 of record OZ024813.1, on the reverse strand, counting down.
GTTAATGTGAATTAAGTCAAAATAAAATCCTTTGGTCTAAAAATTGCAATTTCATTAGCTCAAAACTTATTCTGATTTTCTTTGAAAGTTTGCTAATGATAAATCTCGCGATTTGATAGTATGTAAATTTAAAACAGGAACCCTCTTTGAGAGAGCATCATAATCAAACGATAAATTTTGGATTGCTTGTTAAACTGGGTCGACGAACCTCCCGACAATTCATTTTTATAAATAGATAACATTTAACGAAGTAGTGACCTTAAGTTGTTAATGAAGATTTTTTATCGTTTCTTTTTGTAGGTAAAACATGGAATACATAAATATTAATCATAATTAATGGATTTTCTACATGTCGTGTATATATATGGACTATTTCTTAATGCTCTTCTCTTTCTCTCTCACTCTTTCTCTTACGAAAACATTAGAACCAATAACCATTATAAACATAGTTTTTTTTCTATATTAAATGATAACATACAAATAAAAATATACAATAATATTCTCTAGGAGGATGACGTTGGTGGCGTTAACGAAGAAGATGATGGAGATACATTCACAGCTGCGGATGATCTGAAAAAAATTCAATGATTTATTGGATTAAGATACATGCCAATTGTTACAAATGTATAAAAGATTCCCCTTGTTGAAAAAAACATTGAATCATGGATATGTCTTATCTTTGGGAAGCAAATGAAACCAAAATGGGCTGAACTCCAGATGTAGATGCTATCTACGTGCAAATATCCTACCGGGGTGTTAGCCTACGCCGCTACACCTAGTCCGAGTGGTAACACAGGTTTGATATGGTGAGCGAATTGCATACACGACACCGTACCGCCATACCCGTACCGACTCTGATTCGTGATATTTTATTTTACCCGGAACCCCGACCGCAATTTACCATTTACCATTTTCGACTATTCATTTTTCATTTCACTGCATTGCTTCACATAACGTCTAGTACATGATCAGAACGTGACGTGACGCAAAATGTAGTACCACTCCCAACAAAAGACATATTCATGTACAAAGGAAACATCTACTACTTACCTATTGTGACGCATGTGACTTTTTACTAAATCACTATTGACTAAAGCGGCCATAAGACTAAGTTCGCCGGCCATGACGGCAGCACATATAATGGATGCTAATTTTCTGGCATTTTCGCCCGGTGTTGTTCGATGTGCGCCACGTACACCCAACATATCCAGACAGGCACTTTGACCGGGCAAACCGGTACCACCGCCCACGGTGCCCACCTCGAGAGATGGCATCGTGCATGTTATGTACAAATCATCGCCGCGACACTCCATCGCCGTTGAACAATTACTAGATGTGACATTTTGTGCTGGATCTTGACCTGTTGCAATGAAAATTGCGGTAACCATGTTGGCGGCGTGGGCATTGTTGCCTGAAATGAAAAAGGGGGGAAGTGAGTACATGGGAAAGGGAGATTTCGCTGAGTAATTTATTATTTGGTCTGCATTTCTTTTTTTCCTTCTGTTAAATGAAAAAAGACTTTCAGTTTCTTATATGCCCTATATGCCCAATATATCCTTTGCGTCCTTAATGGCTTTTACCTCCGTGTTCTTTTTCTTTTCCGTCCTTTATGACCTTCACGCTTTAATGCCCCTTATGCGTTATCTTTTACATCCTTTAACCTTTAAGTCCTTTAAAACCTTTATGTCCTTTATACCTGTATGTCTCTATATCGTTTATATTCTGCATGTCCTCTTCGTTTTGGAACAATTTCATTTTCCGTTTTCCATTTTTAATTGACCGACCTTGACTATTCATTTTCCATTCCATTGTATTGTATTTTAACGTAACGATCGTAACGTGACGCAAAATTTATCCCGGCCTCCAGCCAAAAAACATATCCATGTCAAAAGAAAAGTTTAAAGGGCTCCAGGAGAAGCCATCTATACCTTAGATGCTTCTTCTTCTGCCAAAAATCACCGGTTTTACCTAACCGGTGTACTGCTATTCGCCTTCGTGCTTGCACTGCCATCCGCTTTCGAGAAACAGGACACTGGTTTTCATCGAGTATTGGCCAGTCGATGGTCCCGACCCACCTGAAACTCCATGTTGGAGCTGATTACACTTCCCCTAAACTCATTTTTGGGAAGGACTTTGTTAGCATGATCCCCTCTCGTAATCAGTGGATTTATGATGAATTTCAGTTGACGGGCTCAATAGGCATCTATACGGATGGCTCGAAGACTGACGGCGGGGTTGGAGCAGGTGTCTACTCCGATCAACTTAACCTAAGTTTCCGTGTCCCGGATCACTGTAGTGTCTTCCAGGCGAAGGTCATTACGATTTTGGAGGCTATAACCTGGCTAAGGCGGCACGTCGGGCCCCTAAGGAGATCACAATCTATACAGATAGTCAAGCCGCAATAAGATCTCTGAAATCAACCCTGTTAACATCTAAGAATGCCGTCCGACCCTCCTTGAGGCGGGGAGATTTTTTATTATTGTCTTGTGATGGATTCCGGGCATAGTGATGTTTGCGGCAACTTCCACGCTAATGAGCTTGCTAGGCAGGGGACTATGGGCGTGGTTCAGCAGCAACATGCTAATATTTGTATGCCGATTAATTCATGTAGGCTGTACTTTAAGTCTGAGGCTATGAATAAGGCGAATGCTAGGTGGTTGAGCGGCATTACATGTCATGCAACTAGACCGATGTGGCCTCGTCTAAACCCTGTACGATCATCCCAACTCAAATCGTTGAAAAGGCAGAATATCAGCTCTTTTGTGGGAGTGATTACTGACCACTGCCTTATTGGGGAGCATGCTAGGAGGCTTCGCCTTCCTTTTAATTATTTCGGCAGAAGCTGTGGAGACGTTGATGAGGAGGAGAGTTGTTTCCATCTCCTCGGTTCTTGTCCGGCCTTGATAAGTAAGAGAAAATCAACTCTTTGCTCATTTTTTTAGAACTGGAGGATCTGTTGAATGCCAATATCGACTGCCTCTTCCGTTTTATCACCAGCTCAGGCTGGTTCAATAATTAGTTAGGGTTATGGAAGTTAATAGAACCCTGTGGTATCACAATGGACCAGCTTATGGTCTGAGTTGGCTGTGCTTATTATGGCAGCCAGACTACCTACCTACCTAATCGGCCTGATGTTCCATCGCCTAACCCTGATCACACACTTTCGAACAAGAACCTGGTACAAGTGGACCAGTTTTCTTCGGATTTGTGTAAAGTATGTGTGTGTGTCTTGAGCTATTCGAAAAGCACATGTACCATGTTTGAGTTCAAGTTTGTGTCGACAGTGTGTGATCACTCTTATATGATACACAATAATTGCAATTGAGTCTTGGTCTACAAGCCAATAAGTCGAAGACGAAGACACTACCAAAAACAACCCGAAAAAGGAGATAAAGTTAGGCGAACACGACATTGAGAGGATAGACAATTTCATATACCGTGGCGCGAATATCGCGGAGAATGGCAACGAAACTCTTGAGATTAAAGCTAAGTACTAGATTAGGTTAAGGGGCTGCCATGATGCATCACAGTACACTTAGACCAGTTACGGGTTCTTTGTGAAACCACTATTCACTAAAAAGAAACCGAGGTCCCGAACTAGCCTGTATTGGCAATGTATCGATTGAGCTGTATCACACCCATATTCTTCAGGTCCTCCAAGTCACAGTAAAACCAGGAGCCCAGGAAATTCTTCTTACTGATGGCCAATGCTGGACAGTGACATAGAAGGTGTAAACTGATCTCCACCTCATCCGCTGTCAAAAGATTCATTCGCACAACAAAATTTCTCTACCTCGGTACTAACAAATTATTTCACACATATACACACATAGACAAAATTCTCCACACCGTTTTAAGCAATTTTAAATTTAAAAACAATTCCTTTCGATTTAATTTCGCATGAAAACCGGTCATCGCAGTGGTGATTGCTCTCTTTTGAGTGAGAAGGGCAAGTTCAAGTGTCGTGTAGTGCGTCGCCCACTTTTTCGTGGGAGAGAAAAGTGCAACATTTTCGCACGAAAAGTTTAAAACTAGCCTTAAACGAAGCATCCGGCTTTTAAACCGCAGCCTCCACGCGATTCTTCCCCTACTGAAAACCAGCTGCATCCACAGAAAAGCGAAGCTCCAAGTCTATAAAACAATAATCCGACCGGTACCATTGATTGTAAGATTTGGACCCTCACTTAGGCATCTGAAAAAATCTGAATCTTTGGAGCCACGCGCGATAGAGACCAATGGCGAAGGAAGTACAACAATTATGTGATGAACCAGACGCCTTCATATTTGTGAAAATACAGAAACTATTTTATTATGGGTACGTCATGTACAAGAAATGGTTAAATATCGAAACCCCAAAAAGGTATTGGTTGACATTGGCATAGGTTTGAGAACGCGTGTAAGACAAAAAAGCGCTGGGAGGACTCAGTGCGAGAAAACTGTAGGAAGCTGCTCGGCGTGCGGAATTGGAAAACGGCAATGTAAGCCTTGGGTTATAGCTTCCGAAAGTCGTCGCCTCCATTCATCTCGGTCTTCACATTGCCGTTTCCAATTGTGAACACCGAGCAACTTCCTACAGTCTTCTCGACGATATCGCTTATATTATAAGTGAACAAATAATTGGAGGACCAATGGTCACGCCGCTCCTGCTGGCGAGAGTCATAAGGTAGCCGTGCCTGAGGAGCTTAAACCGGTACGCCCATGTTGGATGAGATCCCACCCTGTTTCTTTTTTTATTTAATAAAAGGTAAAAAAAAACTTTAAAAAATAATAATAATTGTAAAGGCAACTGGAGTAGATCCAGGACTAAAACTACTTAAAGCCTTCACTACTCACCTCCTATACTTCCAGCCATTGCACTGCCCGACCAATTCTTAATCTTATTGCACTCGACCAAAGTTTTAGCGTCCGTTTTCAGAATATCCCGCATAATAACGGCCGGTACAACACATTCGGTTACAACACGCTTGCCACGTCCCTTAATCCAATTGATAGCGGCCGGTTTCTTATCCGAACAATAATTTCCACTCAACGATATGATTTTCATATCTGGGAATTCACGTTTGATATATTTTAAGGCCATTTCGGCACCTTTCGACACCATATTCATGCCCATCGCATCGCCCGTCAACGCCACAAAACGGATGTACAACGTCGGACCGTCCATGGCGATCATCAGTTCTTTCAGTCGACCGAAACGACTCGTCGAATCAAATTCCATTTTAATATTGCGATAATTGTCCTCATGATAAATCCAATTCTTCACTTCGGCCGCTCGCCTTACATTGGGCAATTTAACGCACGGCGCTCGGGTCATGCCGATATCTTCCACGTAGCTGGTGACGCCACGCACCGACAGTGCCTTGCAGCCACGATTCGTGCTCGCCACTAGAGCACCTTCCGTTGTGGCCATTGGAATGATGTAGCAACTGCCGTCCAACAAGAGTGGTCCGGCATAGCCGACAGGAATTTGAACGTAGCCCAGAACATTTTCGCAACATGCATTCATTACTTTTGTATAGTCATAGTGCTTGTAAGGCAAATTGGACATTTTCTCCGGCGAAAAGTTCCAATCGCGAGTAATAATCTCGCGTCGAATTTTAACACCTCGCACCGGGTCGCCAATGACCGATTCGATTTTATAGAGCGGGCAATGACCGCCACCCGCCTTCACTACCATTCTGATTTCTTCGTCGGTCAGCGCGGCGGCTCCTTCGTCGGAATTTAGAATTTGTATACACTCGGACAATTCTCGTGGTTCGGCCGGTTCTTGTGGCGCTTCGGTCGTCTCTTCCGGTTCATCATCATCATCGACTGAGGAGTTCTGTGATTCTATAAAGCGGATTGTTTGAGTGGCACGATCCACCATTGTGCTTTCTTCGATCGTGAAGAGAGGCTTCCTCTTGGGCTGATCATACTCTTTCGGACCGGTGGTGGTCAATTCCGGAACCGGACAGATTGGTTTTTTGCTGGCGAGCGTTTCACCAACTGTCATGCGAATTTGATCGTGAAGTTCGTTGTGATTTTCGAAAAAGATGAATTTAACGACTAGAGCCACTAGTAGGATTAGAATGACAATTTGGTCGGCACTCATGGTGAGCCATCTGGAAAAGAATTGCATAAGTTATTACTATGGACGTGCACTAATCAAGAAATTTTTTATTAAACACTATGGAAGATACACCAATAAATATTGAATTAAATATTCGTAATGAGAGAGATGCAAAAGTCTGTAATTGTAAATGAGCTATCATCACCCAATCATCATCAAGCAAACATAATCACCAAACAATCATTATTCAACCATCATCATCACAACGATCATCCTCGAGAAACACATACCTTTCGGGAGTGAAAAACATGTTTCACAAAATATAATTTATGTGTCTACTTTTCAGCCTATCTTTCGCACTGAAAATCATAATTCACACAATAAGCGCATTCTTTTGTACTCCGGAGTCGGTTAATTCGGATTAACAATTATGTGTTACCCTCAATTAAAATGTAGGACCCATCAGGGCAATAAACCTACACCGGATAAATATGTCAACAGATTTCACTTGCTTCGCTAAATGCAAATTTACTTTGGAGAATTATAAATTTTGGGTAGTTTAATTTGATTTCTGATACCAAGTATTATATATTTTTAATTTTTTCCCGATTTGAGCCCATGATTATGAAAGAAGCCTAAGTCATAAATTTTGCATTTTAAGATTTTTAAAGGTTTGAGTTTGACCAAATTAGAAAATATTTTTGTACTATGCCATAGAATATTTAAGGGAATACTCTACTCCTATGAAGTAAACATGGCGTCGGATGACATCATCCACCTTATCAGAGACTGGAGAGTGTCGTCGGGACACTCCTTCTCTGATCATCGATACCTTCAGTTCAGCCTCACCGAGCGTCCTGAAGCAATTCAACCCATTAAATCGCAAAAGGACTAACTGGCCTAAGTATCGTGATTCTCTTTATGAAGGGCTACCTCCACTACCAAGTCAGCCCTGCAACGAACGGGAGCTGAACGATATGGTAAATACTCTTACAGATGCTAAGTATAAAGGCAGCGGTGTCTTCATCATGTCCGGTTACTTCACATGCAGGAAAGAAAAAACCAGCTTGGTGGAGTACTAGAATCTCCGAACTTAGGGCTGAGTGTAGAAGAAGATTCAATAAGGCTAAGGCTTCAAGGCTGGATTCCGATTGGCATTCATATCGAAGGATCCTGCGAGACCTCTACATTTCGGAAAATCCTTTAAAGTTTTCTTCAAAAGAGACTCCTAGTGGGGTACTTGAAGTTTTCTTCAAAAGAAGGACGGGTCTTGGACGTCCACGAGCGAGGAAACCATCATGTGTCTACTTGACACACATTTTCCTGGATGCTCGGATGCTAAGTATAAAGGCAGCGGTGTCTTCATCATGTCCGGTTACTTCACATGCAGGAAAGAAAAAACCAGCTTGGTGGAGTACTAGAATCTCCGAACTTAGGGCTGAGTGTAGAAGAAGATTCAATAAGGCTAAGGCTTCAAGGCTGGATTCCGATTGGCATTCATATCGAAGGATCCTGCGAGACCTCTACATTTCGGAAAATCCTTTGAAGTTTTCTTCAAAAGAGACTCCTAGTGGGGTACTTGAAGTTTTCTTCAAAAGAAGGACGGGTCTTGGACGTCCACGAGCGAGGAAACCATCATGTGTCTACTTGACACACATTTTCCTGGATGCTCGGCTGCAGCCCCGCTGGAAGACCCATCCACTTGTCATATAGCGCCATGTGATAGTGCATCTATTCTATCTCGGGAGAAGATTGTGTGGGCAATCTCCAGCTTTGAACCTTATAAGTCAGCTGGACCCGATGGTATCATTCCTGCGGACTTGCAGCATTGTATGGATATCGTATATCCTTGGATAGATAGATAGATATAAAGATTCGAGCTGCTTTCCCAGCAGGAAGGCACTGCGACCATAAAGATCTATTGTGCCGTAGCTCATTAATCCAAAAGACCGTCCACCCTTCTAATAAAGGGCAGTAAGTCTTTAGCAGGAATCAACCTGAATTCTGCAGTGCTGATAGTAGCTTGCCCGAGGAGTGACATCCTAAAACGCGCGATGGCGGGACATTCGCACAAATGTGCTTGGTCGTTTCCACGTCCTCCAGACAAAGACGGCATTCAGTCTCGCTTGACAGACCCATCTTGTTCAGGTGATATCTGACCAAGTGATGACCAGATAAGTACCCCACTAGGAGTCTTAGGTGGGTTCTACTCATTCGAGTAGTACCCTTGTGACTGAAGGGCATTATCAGCTCCTTTGATTGACGAAGCCCTGGAAGGTTATTCCAGTACTGTTGACGCAATCGTGCAAACCAATCAGTGATCCGCAGTTTGGCCGAGGCCAGTCCAAAGCCACAGTAAGGCTCAGGTCCATGAAAACGACTGGATGATCCTTGTCTAGCAAGTTCATCCGCAGCCTCGTTCCCCTCAATGCCCTGGTGGCCAGGCACCCAACACAAGAAGACTCGGTTATTGGTTGCCAACAGTTGAAGGAGATTGTAACACTCCTTCACCAGTTTTGAAGAGACCTTATATGAGGAGAGCGCTTTTATAGCCGCTTGGCTGTCTGAGTAGATAGCAATGTGAGCGCCGCGAAGTCCAGTTTCCAAGATTACCCTGGCGCAGACCTCAATGGCGTGGATCTCAGCTTGAAAAACGCTGGGCGAGATTCCCATTGCGATCGAAATCCTGGTGTTGGGTCCAAAGACACCTGCACCAACACCCTGTTCTGTTTTAGACCCATCGGTGAACCACTTGATACATCTAGGGTCTGGACAGGGTGTGCCATTTACCCATTCAGAGCGGTTAGGGATGAGGGCTGAATATTTTCTGCCGAAGCAAACCTCCGTGATCATGTAATCTGATCTCAAGCAGATCTGCACGTCAGGAATTTGATTCAGAATGCTCATGTGACCGCTTTCTTCACTACGCACGTCGGAAGTTAGACGAAGTCTAAGAGCATTTAGAGCTGCTGATTATATGAAACGGAGTAAGTCCAACAATCGCCTCCAGGGCTAGCGTAGGACAAGTGCGCATAGCTCCAGTGATGCCAAGGCAGGCAAGGCGTTGAAGCTTATTGCACTTCAGTAAGACAGAAGATTGCTGAGTTTTCGGCCACCACACAAGCGCTGCGTAGGTCACCATAGGCCGCACCAGCATGGTGTATAACCACTCAATTATCTTTGGGGTGAGCCCCCATGTCCGTCCAAAGAAACTTCTGCAAGCCCACATTGTGCGTGTGGCTTTTCCAAGTACATTATCTATGTGAGTATTCCAGGTGAGTTTCGAGTCTAGAGTTACCCCGAGGCATTTAACTTCAGTGGAATAATCTAAGGTCGTGCCGCCTAACGAAATTGGATCCAAAGTTATATTTCGTTTTCGTGTGAACGGCACAACGACAGTTTTCTGTGGGTTTACGTGTAAGCCCACAGCCACACACCAGCGTAGAACTATGTCAAGGCCCGACCTCATCACCTCAGTGATGGTAGATTCGAATTTGCCCCTGACTATGATAGTTAAATCATCCGCGTATCCGATAGTGAGATAACCGCGCTCATTAAGCATGGAAATCAGTTCGTCTACGACAAGGGACCACAAAAGGGGTGACAGAACGCCACCTTGTGGACAACCCTTTACGGCATTCACGCAAATGGATGTACTGCCTAGAGTTGAGTAAATATCCCGTCCACGGAGCATGGCGTCTATCCATGCAATGGTAGCGGGCGGGATGTCCCTGAGTTCCAGTGCTCTGGAAATGCACTCGTAGCCAGTATTATCGAAAGCCCCCTCAATGTCAAGAAACGCGCACAACGCGATTTCCTTTTCACTGAGGGACTTTTCGATTGTACTGACAAGGCTATGCAAGGCGGTTACTGTTGACGTACCCTTCGTGTACGCGAATTGCATACGATGTAGGGGGACTGACAGTTCCATTTTGTGCCTGATATGCAAATCAAGCAACTTTCCCATGGTTTTAAGGAAGAAGGAAGTAAGGCTAATCGGTCTATAGGATTTGGGCATATGTTCCGGCTTATTGCCCGCTTTGGGTATGAAGACCACAGATAGAGTGTATCCTAATGGCCTGCCTGGAGCTGGTTTACGTTCCTCGCATTTGGAGGGAAGTGCGGGTGATTTTTATCCCGAAAACGGGTACAGGTTCACATGCGCGCCCAAACGATCTCCGACCAATTAGTCTCTCTTCAAATATGCTAAAACTATTAGAGAGACTGGTTAACATCCATTTGCGGGATACTATCTCGCCACTACTTTTATCCACGTCGCATCATGCCTATTGGAAAGGTAAGTCGGTGGAAACGGCTCTGCACTCTTTAGTCTGTCATATTGAGAAAGCTCTTGATCAAAAGGAATACACGATGGTTGTATTCTTGGATATCGAAGGTGCTTTCAATAATATTAGACCTAGTGCGATTATTGAGGCACATCTGGGCTTCCAGGTTGATGAGCCGCTTCGCAAACTCGTTAACATACTACTAACATCTCGGCACAATAGACCTCTCTATGGTCGCAGTGCCCACCGGATGGGTAAAGAGGCCCCAACTCATAAACATAACATCTCGGCGCATACACACTACCCTAGGCACATCGTCGGTTTGTAGGGATGTCTGTAGAGGAACCCCCCATGCTATCTTAGGCTCCGTCCCCATGGGCATCTTCGGATGCCCACCAAGCCGTCCGTTACATATTTGATATTTGGCGCCCAACGTGGGGCCCATTTCTGGTAAAATATAGGACTGAAAAGGACCTCGTCAGGTTCCTTTTTGGTCCTTCCACCGATTTGTGTCCCCACAAGCACATTAAGGCTACTCGATCTAAGTCTTAGGACTTAGCCACTTTACTCCACGTATTTTCCCTTCAAGTAGCTGTGCTTTCCTCTGTAGCACCCCCATCCTTCCTATAGAGTAGTTTTTCCTTTTAGATTCAATTTAACAAGGCAGTGACTTTATTTAAGTTAGCGGTTTATACTCGTATATCTGCTTCCGCAATTTTTCTAGAAGAGTAAAGTTCTTATATTTTTGTACAAAATTTTTGTGTAGAGTGAGGGGCCTCTTACCATCCCCAAGACCGTGTCTCCCCATCACATGTGACCCCATTGTTATCAGCGCCAAGTTTTGCATTCAAATCCCCCATAACTATTACAATGTCACTTTTAGGTGTTCGGCTCTGGATAGCCTTTAGTTGTTTGTAGAAGGCGTCTTTCGCCAAGACATTGCCGGGTTCAGTTGGAGCATAACATTATATGATTGTGATGTTTCTCATTTTGGTCCGGAACCTGGCAGTCATGATAATTAAATTTGCGGCAGCAAATATTCAAACCGCTAACTTTGCAACCGCAAAAATTTTCAAATGGCTTTGAACATTTTTGCGGACACTTTAAATTTTTGCCGACTATTTCACATTTTTATGAATGAAGTTCCGTGTGCGAGCAATCGCACTCATCTATTCTATCTGTGCGCAGTTTTGAGGGGTTCACGGTCAAGCAAATTTCCAAATCGCTGGCAAAGTTCTAAATTTGTGGAAATTTTTGCTCGTCTGAGGGGCCTACAAGTACGATTCGACCATAGGAAAGTGGAGATTTAATTTTTGATATAAAACTTGAGCATTATGTATACAAAAGTTCGAGAAAAACGTATATAAAGGCAAGATTTAAAAAAAAAAAAATTAAAAAAAAAATGCATTAGAACTAACAAACTATTTTTATGATTTTTTGGGACACATTTTAAATGAAAGGACAAAGTATTAGCTGAGATTGAGTGTTTATTCGAGAGTTCCAGCTTGCGTAATTTTCCAGTTATTGCGTTTTTAGTAACGTAAGATCGGCGTAGTTCTCGACGTCCCAACGCAGAAAAAAGCTGGTTTTCTACATTTAAAGGGCTGTAACCACTAGAAACTGAGAAATTAGGATAAAATAATGTTGACGCGATTTAATCATAATATTGTAAAATAGAGAATTAGAACAAGTGCATTATAAAATCAGAAATTCAAGAAAAGGGTGATAGAAACAAAAAACAATGTAGGCGGTAGTTGCGGGACATCGTGTATAGCCACAGCAAGCCGTATGTAACCTGAGCATGTCGCTATGGACCCCAGCGGTCTATGCAGAGCCGTTAGGCTGCCACCCTACCTAACCAAACCTGAGAATACCCGGACTTTCCGAAGGATATACATTTTTTTTTTATATTTTTCCCGCAAACTTACTTGACTTTTATTTTTAAATTTTTTTTTCTTTATCATCAGAAAAAACCAAAATATGTCTACGTTTTTAATATAAGTTACTATTGTAATTCGCTACTATTAAGAACTTTAACACTGACTTAAGCCACTATCACAGCAGAAGCGAACTGAATTTTGTGCAACGAAAAATCAATCTAACGCTTTAATTCATTCAATTTTTTAAAATAAATCAATCTAACGCTTTAATTCATTCAATTTTTTAAAATATTGCACTGAATTGCGGTAATTAATGAAAATACGATGCAAACACAAGTATGTATGTACAAACTTATTTTTTCCTTTTTTGTAATTTCGTTTAAATGTTATGTCAACTTACACCACGATCACAATTAACGTGAATTAAATTGTGTTCAACGACAAAACAATCGACAATCTAACGGCTTAATATTTCAAATTTTGGAAATATTATTTCAGATTATGGTAATATAATACGAAAATACAAAACGAAATCAATTATTGACTTATTTTGCGAAAATTGTTGACTTAAACTACTTTCATAATCAAGGGCACATATGGATGTATTTTAAATCTCGCAAACGCAATCAAAAGCGATAAAAAAATTGACACCAGGGGTTCATTGCACTTTGACACTTAACCGAGTAGTTGGCCCAGAACGGTGCTTAACCTTAACCTACACTGGAGTACAAAAGAATGTGCCTAATACACTTTTTATGAGTCTGTAGAGTTCGATTTTGAATTACAGCCGCTCCGATTTTGAGACCTTGTTAGACCGTCGTCACTGGCGGTTTAAGCGGCTGTCCGACCAACTCGTGAAGAAAGGCCGTGGGCACCAGGTACTTGAAATTTATGTGTTTTATTCCCCCACGACAAGCACGAAGTCGTGGAAACAATATTTTCATACAATTTTACACACGCGCGTTTCAGATAACGTTGTAACGTTTATTGCGTGGAAACTGATTCGTCTTATAGACTAAAACTCATAATTCGCGACCAGCCAAAAACTACGCTACTTAACCTAAAAAATAAAATAAATAACTGGCGCAATTGTCCAAATAATGGACGAAGGCCTCGAGATGAATTAGCATCATCTTAGTTGATATATTTATTAGATCATGACGGTGCACTTGAAGGTTATTTACCCCAAATGGATGATCACTTAACCAGTGAATGGGCTCATGGTCCGACACGTACATCTTCTTTAATCGAAAAGACCCCTGTTTTCACTAGGATTCGAACCAGGGGCCAAGCGCACAGAAGGCGAACGTCGTGCTAACTTACGCCATCCGAACTACTTAACGCATCGATCAACATAAGTCCTGGGACTAACTACTAAAACAACAACTTTGTTTGACGAATTTCCTCTCTGGGCAGTTAAAGATGTGGTTTACGTCGTGAGGGGCTCCATTACAGGCAGGACAGATGTTTGGGACGTCCTGGTCGATGCCGGATAGGTAGGAGTTCAATCGTGAACGCCAGCCTGACCGAAGTTGGGCGAGTGTCGTTCTCGTAGCTCTCGGAAGTCTTTCCTCTTCCGGAGATATCAATGGTGGTATGGACGAGAGAACTGGATTCGAACCTAAACCTGCGATTGACTGATGAACCTCCTCCCGATGTATCGCTGCGATGGCCAACCTGTGTGCGCCACATCAAAGGGTACCCTGTTGTACCTCTGGACATCCTTTCTAGGTCCCTCAAGTCGCGCCTGACATGTCTGGGCAGCGGCGTCTTATCCATGAGGTTGGAGTTTGGGTGATCACTTCGGTAGCAACCTACCAGGTATTGCTTGGCAAGAAGGTGGTTGTGGTCCCTTAAAGGCATCATCCTGGTTTCCTGATGCAGATGGCCCTGGGGTGACATCAGGAGACAGACAGACAGACAGTAACAGTACGGAGAGCGGCATTTTGGCACGTTTGAATCTTTTTCCACTGTGTGTCACAGAGATTCTGCGACCACGCAGGAGCCGCATAGTTGGCCACTGATCTTCCGACTGCTTTATACGTGACCAGTAGAGTTTCCTTATCCTTACCCCAGGTACTACCGGCCAGGGCTTTGAGAATTTTATTCCTACTACGCATCCTGTCGCACATGGTTGAGGCATGGGGTGATAATGTGGCCATGCTGTCCAGCGTGACTCCTAAGATTTTAGGATGGTTTATAGTAGGAAAAGATGATTCCCGATCGAGATTTCAAGCTGCATCTTAACCTCCTTCGTCCAGTTGGTAAATCTAAATAGTGTTGCCGAGGATTTAGGCGCTGAGACGGTAAGGTTCTTGCTTACGAAGAACGGGTTTAGTTCTTCAAGATAACCGTTGATGTTTTCGCACATATCCGCTATGTTATTCCCTGGTGACAGAATGGAGCAGTCGTCAGCGTAGGAGAAGATGTCGATCCCTTCAGGTGGTGTTGGGAGTCTTGATAGGTATAAATTGAACAAGGTAGGAGATAGAACTCCTCCTTGGGGTACCCCTTGTTTTATCTTCCTTTGATTTTCTGCTCCTGAATTCTGTATAGGATTGCCTGCCAGCGAGATAATTGGCAATCCATTTCACTATTTGCGTCGGAAGCGATGAACAGTTGATGTCAGACAAAAGCGCTGAATGGCTGACAATATCGAAGGCCTTCGACAGGTCAAGCGCCACCAATATTGTTCTTTGACATGGACGAGCCTGGTTGAGACCATTATGGATTCGGGATGTAATGGTATCCAAAGCCGTGGTCGTACTGTGCATGCTTCGGAAGCCATGCTGGTGATCTGCGAGCTGGATGTGGGCCGTAAGAACAGGGTGGATTAGTGCTTCAAGCGTTTTGGCAACTGGTGACAGTAGAGTTATTGGACGATAGGATTCGCCGAGTGTCGCTTTCTTCCCAGGTTTCAATATTGGGATGACTCTCCCTTTTTCCAGATTTCCGGAACGATCAGCGAGCAGATGGATAGATTATAAGTAGCCGTGAGATAGTTGATGGCTGGCAGATCGAGGTGTTTGAGCATAGTCATTAAAATGCCATCTGGTCCCAATGCTTTCGAGTTGTTCGCCTTCCTTATAGCTGCAACTACAATACTTCGTCCGTGGTTTCCTACGATTTTTTCGCTTAAGTCTGTCTGGTGCGGGGTGTTCAATAAATTGTTTATTGAAACGACTTGCGCAGTGGGTAGGGCCACTTGTTGAATTTTCACCGAGCTGAATGGCGACGTTCCCATTCTGTTTTGGTGGATTGGAAAGGGCACGGACTGTCGACCATAACTTGCTCAACCCTGTGGTTAGATTGCAGTTATTCAGATGGGTGCTCCATTTTGAGCTCCTGTGTTCGGCTACTTGCCTTTGGATCTCGCAGTTCATCTCGTGAATTCTGGGGTCGTCGGGGATTACGCTCCTGACGCGGTCTCTCTCGTCTGCCAGTGTGGCGGCAGTGGTTGGAAAGTTGGGCCGAATTTTCGGAATCCGTCCTGCAGGAATGAACTTTGCAGCCGCTTTGTTCAGGACTTTCCTTGTGTTGGATTCGACTGTGCGAACGTCGTCGGTTGGCGTTGGCAGAGCGAGGAATTTATCGTTGGTATAGGAGGTGAAACCGTTCCAATCAGGCTTATTGTGGTTGACAAACGTGCGGTGTTCGGCAGATATGATGTTTGTCAGGCCTTATCACGATTGGTAGGTGGTCTGAAGATAGTGTTAGGACCGGCTCCCATTGTGTTTCGTTTATGAGGCTAGCACTAGCAATCGTGATGTCTGGAGAACTGGAACATGTACCGGCGATGCGAGTGGGGATGTCGTCATTTAGGGTACAGAAATCGGAGGCATCAAGCTGTTCAGCTATTGAGATCCCTCTGGCGTCGTTGTTAAGGTTGGAATGCCAGAGTTCATGGTGAGCATTAAAGTCACCGAGCAGGAGGCGATGTTGACCGGTAAGGAGATGGTTGATATTTACATGGTATCCGGAGGGACAACTGGATAGCGGTGGGATGTATTTTAAATATTGTAAATTTCGATATCAACATTACCCGATTTTATGGCGATGGCCTGCACTTCCATGGTGTTATCATTACTAATAATATCGATTTCCCGGTATTGCACGGAATGGTGAATAATGAAGGCAAGCCCTCCTCCAGCGTTGGTCAACCTGTCTTTGCTGACAATAGCATAGTTGCCATATGTGTTGAGGGACGAATTGGAGTGCAGTTTCGTCTCCTGTATGGCTCCAACTTGAATGCAATGTCTGTCCATAAATGATGCGAGTTCGGCGATCTTGTTCTGCAGCCCATTGCAGTTGAGTTGGACGAGTGAGAGCGTATTGAAGATGACAGTCGGTGGTGCAGGCGTAAGATTATGTTGAGAAGTCCTATGGGAACTGTTAGCAGGAGTCATCGGGGATGGCTGTAAACCTGTCTGATGCTCGATGGTGTTGGATGTTGGGGCGTGTTAGACGAGGTTGTAAAGGAGAAATTCCAGTGCCTGTGATGGTTGGGTCCAGAGCAGTATCTTAGGTGGCACCACTGATTGCAGCAATTGCACCTCACCGTAGTCGCGTTTGGGTGTAGCACTCTGTCGCATACGCAGCAGATCCACGGTCCTGGGTTTCTCTCAATGCCGACGCGGAGAAGTAGAACTGAGAGCAGTTGCGCCGAGATGTTTTGCTCCCAGTGAACATAAAAAAAAAGACGATACGAGGCATGTAACATACAAACACACTTTCCTTCTTGCATTAAAGGGTTTTGGCAGCTCTTGACCGTTGGTCGCTCCGGTGCGTAGAGCCGGCTGCCGCAGGGACGAATAGTTTAGTAAAAAGGGTTAGTTATAGTTTGTCCGTATCTTCAATAGTTTTCGAAATGCATTATTCTCACTCGAAAAATACATCAGAAAAACAGATTTTTCTTTTCTTTTTAGTCGGGAGGAGTGCATGGGCCAAGATGTACGGAAACGAAAATTTGCAAGAATCAAGACATATCCCCCAGTAAATAATATAACTATTAATTAAGTTACAAAAGCTAACCAACAAGAACAGGGATTCATAATTCCTTTTTCTTATGCCTCTGGAAAGGATGAATAAAAAAAACATGTCAAATTACCCAATAAACATTAACATGCGGTATTTTCAAAGATTGCCAACTATTACTGGACCCGTAAAACGATACAAATGTGAATTCGAGAACGCAATAAATTACACGCATCTTAAGAAATAATCTTCCAAGTGTCCTAGGAAAAACCCCGACCACCACAATGAAGGCGTGACAAACATGTTATGCAATGTGGGAAATTTCAAATAAACCAGAGCATATGTTTGCGATAATTCAAAGAAAAACAAACAAAAGGAGTGCGAATGACGTCCAGAAAACCAAATATACAACTAAACCAAATATCCGGTATCGAATAACAGATCTAAACACGAAAATTCTCAGAACAAATATACATAAATATGTATGTATGTACTTACTTGATCAGGTACTTTGAGATTTCACTGGTTTCCGCTTCAACATTGGTCGTGTTCTCTTGCATCATGGTGGTCATCGATGTTGACGCATTGTCATAGTCCTTGGTCGAGATGAAAATGCGACTGTACACATGAACGATCATCAAGCCCGTGGACATGATGACCTTAACTCTTTGCACAACCGGATTGGTCTTAGGCTCGTCGCTATCAGTCAGCGATTTCATGAGCAACGAATCTTTGGCTTTCGATTTCACCAACGACATATCCACGCCGTTGCGCGACAAGTCCAGGATCAATGAAAGACATGCCGGATAGAAGGTCATGAAAACCACATAATTAACAAGCACCGACATCACGGCAAACGTGCATAGCACTTCGAGTCGATGAACACCGGACAAGGTGCCGACACCGATCACTAATGTTTCGACAATTGTATCCAAAGAGATTGCCGGTCCTAGTAGCTCCATGCCGCGCGCAATGTTCCTCGTGACCTCGGCTTGATTCGAGCCACTCAACGCCAGTTGGGCCAGAATGCCCGAATTGGCCAGATCGATTAGAAGCAACAGGAAGAAGAGCGCATCTCTGAAAAGTTAGAAAGTCTTATTAAGTAATTCACCGGCGAAGGTCAAAGTCATGAACTCACTTCAAGTCAGATACATCGCTACCGAGAAATTTGATAATCGTCGTTGTGAATATGAAGCTGGAGAAGACGGTGAAGAGTCCGGCAATTCCTAAAGAGACGAGAAAGAAAAACGTGAAATTTTTCAATGAACGTGTAGTTTTTTGTGTACTCAAACGTTTAGCGCCAACAAGCCATAATTGTCCATTACAGCATCAAAATAAATTTTTTTGAGGGTTTGCCATTTGTCAACATACAAACTATTATTTGTAAAATTCAAGGTCGGCTACTCACCTAGAATATATTTCGAGCCGAGCTTGTGCAAACTTCCAAATTGATAGTAACAATAAAGCACGGCCGAGCATCTAACAATAGTCATAAGTATAACATCGGCTGCATTGTACTCAGCCTCTAAACCATCGCATGAATCTTTCCAGCCGTGACAAGGTCTTTGACGGGACGATGTATAAGCGCTGGAAGATGCTGTCGTTGATGATGATGATGATGATGAATTGCCATCGGTTGTTGTGCTTTTGTCAATGGTCAACATGCAAGCGGTGATTGTTAACAGGGCAACAATCACCTCCCATGGATGCGAAGCACAAAATTCGCCATGTACTCGAAATAATCGACGTATCATTATGTCAGTTGATTTTTTTCTTTCGTCGCCTTCGTCGCCGCACTTTTTTTTTGCCTAGTTACACACTTCTTTTTTATGTGCTCTCACTCCCTTTGTTGATTTGTGATGTGTGGATTTATAGTTGATTTAATTCATTGGGATGGCTGAAAATATGAATAAGATTTTTTAATGGTGGCCATTGAAACACGTATAGAAGGGAATCAGGTCGGGCGAGAAGATATCTTCAATTGAAAAATATGTATCGGTGTTTTTATAAAGATTATAAAAATGGTTTTATTAATACTTGTAGTCGATACTTCGATACAAAATGAGAAATATTATCCCGCTCGGTAGCCGTGGTCGTTCGGTTACGCTCTACGATACTAAAATAGTTTAGAGCTCGGAGTTCAAATCTCGGCGCCATCAAAAACTGCCTGTGGGTACTAATAGAACTCTTACAGTGCTCCGAGCTTGTAAGTATAAAGATGGCGCCGATAGGAGGTGCATGCTAGGAACTGCACTTCCGAAAAGTAGATATGCTATCGAAACGTCAACAAGGCATAGAAATACTCGAGATGTTGACGCGCCCATGTCCCTGGAGGGATCAAGGCAATTAACAACGAGCGACAGCAATAAAATTCGATAATACTGTAAAGAAATACTGCTTCTAGGATTAAAAGGGTAGCCTTAACACACAAAAATCACACGAATACCCTAATGCCCGTAGCACATTATGCGGGACTCGCCGAGTCACGAGCCAAGTGGATAACACGTTGTGCACACCCAAGCACCTACGAGTGAACGAATTTCATCCAATGCAACGAATGCCGACCAAGCACTCGTGGAGCATTTTGGTCAACCGATGAATCGCTGGACGGCAGAGACGCAAGGTGTTTGGTTGTGCACAATGTGTTATCCACTTGGCTCGTGGCTCGGCGAGTCCCGCATTATGTGGTACGGACATAAGATATGCACGTTTGAAGCACAACTACAGGAATCTTGGTTCATTGACAAGCCTGATCAAGGAGCATGTTTGCCACTCTGAGACCACATACACTGAGCGGTTTATCGGGTGACGAAGTCCTTAAGGTCGTCATAAAATATCGGCCGATGAAAATTATACGCGGGCTGTCGAAAAAATAGTCTACGATAGACACGATAACGGCCGATCGAGCGGCTAAGAAATCGCTCAGTGTATATGGCCCTTTAGGTTTAGATTAGCATTAGACTAACTACTGCAGTGGCTCAACGTACCTATGCGGCTTCGCTTACGAATGATTCAATTTGCGGACTGTCCCTAATAGATTAAGGTGGCATTCAGACATCACAGACATTCATACTTTTGTACACACGTAATCGAGCCGCTGTTGTTGCGAGGCGGCAACGACGTCTCAGGATCTATAGGCCTAACTGTAATGGTCATATGAATCTTTATGCTTTTTTCGCTTGCCGGAGTTTGGAAATCTCTAAAATAATAATTAAACTTTGAATTAAATTAAATACAAAGTAAAATGTTTAATCGTCCTCGCCTCAAGATCATTATATGCAGCACAAAAAATCCATTTGACAGCATCTTCATAGCCAAATTGAACGAAAAGTCTTAAGAAAGTCTTAAGTCTACAGCTATAGTTGGCATAAAAGAACCATTAATTAACAGCATTATACACGAACAAATCAGCACCAAATTGAACAAGGAACCTTCGTCGTCGTGATCTGGCCATTGTGGCTGGCTTATGCTCACGATGCTCACATGGCGAAAACCAGTCAAACAGGCCTTCTGTCGTTTGATATGCACAGGATCAATGGTTTGACGCACACAACCAAATCATGTGCGTCGTTGCGACATTCCCAGCATTTGGTAACTAAAATTTGACCTCTTAGGCGAGTGGGCCATTTTGGAGTTGACTGTATGTGCACCATGGGGGGCAAAGACCTTTTCCATAGTCCTCCGCGTGGGCGCCCCCTGGTAACGGCAGTGTATCAATTCGCTGACGGCCAATGTCTTAGCGATAAGATAGTTTGGAAAAGGCAGATAGCTGTAGCCTGAATGGCTGACGAACACCTAAGCGTCTCAGGTTTAGTAGGATGGAATAACTTGCGTAGTTGGACCTGCTATATAGTTGTGTGGGCTCCAGCACGTTTATTAAACCATCTGAAGCAGCTATCTCCGAGGCCATCCCCTGAATGGGGTTAAGCGACGTGCTGACAACTCGTCCTTGTAAAAACCACTCCATGTCAAGAAACCTGGAACAAAAGCCTCGGATTGGACGGATCAACAACGACGACCACGCAAACGAATAAAGGATTATTCTTTCGGATCCTGGAATGTACGCTCCCTGAACAAACCGGGGGCCGAGAAGGCCCTCCTTCAACAGGTCGAAAAGTACAAACTGAGCATTACTGCAGTCCAGGAAACAAATTGGCTTGGCAGCGAGATTAATGACAAGAAATCGCACACAATTTTTACAAGTGGCAAACCATCGGGCCGCAAGGAGTTTGGAGTAGCATTTATAGTGAACAATCACCTCAAACCGCATATTACTGACTTCAAACCCATAAATGAACGGCTGTGTGCGATTCGCATCAAGACTCGATTCTTCAATCTCTGGCTCATCAATGTGCATGCCCCCACTGAAGTTAAAGAAGACGCAGTAAAAGACGAGTTCTACGCCCGCCTTGAAACTCTCTTCGACTCACTTCCAACAAACGACGTCAAATTGCTGCTGGGAGACTTTAACGCGAAAGTCGGAAATGAAAGTTGGCACCGGGGGACCACTGGAGGCCACAGCCTCCATGAAGAATGTAACGATAACGGCCAGCGACTTATCGACTTTGCCTGCAGCAGGAATCTAATCGTAAGCTCTACGTGCTTCCCGCATCGACGCATTCACAAGCAGACCTGGAAGTCTCCAGACGCACATACCGTCAACCAAATTGACCACGTCCTCATTTGCAGGAGATGGGCGTCTAGTGTCATGGATGTCCGCTCCTATCGAGGAGCAAACTGCGACTCAGATCATCACTTGGTGAAGACGACCTACAGATGTAGAATTTCCTCAGTGCACCAATCAAGAATCAGCCCTCCCAAAATCTTTGCGGTTGATAAGCTTTTGAGTGATGCTACAGCGGTGGCGTATACTGCCGCCCTTGAGGAAAAACTATCACCTATGCTACACAACATCAGCAACACAGGCGTCCATGGGTTCTGGGAAGAACTCAAGAATACCATCAAGTATGTCGCAGAGAAGGTCGTGGGATATAAAGCCCGGCGAGCGCGAAATGACTGGTTCGACGAAGAATGCAAAGACTCACTTGACGCGAAAAACGAGGCCTACAGACAATGGATTCAACGAGGAACCAGAGCCAGAAGAGAAAAATATGACGAGCTACGACGAATATCGAATAGAATAATTAGACGTAAGAAACGTAAATACTTTGACGAGCAGTTGCTGAACATAAACGAAAACTTAGCTAATAGGAACACCAGACAAGCGTACAAACTAGTAAATACAATTAAGAACGGCTACCAACCCAGGACTAGCCTTTGTAAGGACAAGGATGGAAACATCATCAGCGACACCGATGGTATTAACAAGCGATGGGCCTCTTATTTTGAAGAGCTTCTAAACCGACCATCTAACATCCCCACACAGGAAGCTCTCGACGATATTGTTGATCTAGGCCCACCCATTCAACCCCCGACAGTAGAGGAAGTTGATCTCGCGTTGCGGTCACTAAAACGAAATAAAGCGCCGGGCGCTGACGAGATTCCAGCTGAACTGCTAAAATTCGGTGGAACGAGTCTAGTTGATGCCATACATCAATTACTCCTGCGAGTATGGGAGAACGAGGAGATTCCAGACGATTGGCGCAGAAGCATCATCTGTCCAATTCATAAAAAGGGAGATAAACTGCGGTGTGAGAACTACAGGGGCATCTCACTAGTTTGTACGTCCTATAAAATTTTGACGAAAATTCTGGAAAATAGAATAAAACCGTACGCAGAACGAGTCATTGGCGAATATCAAAGCGGTTTCAGACCTGGGCGCTCCACAACCGATCAGCTCTTCTCAGTCAAACTGATACTCCAGAGGTGTTGGGAATACAACGTAAACGTATACCAAATCTTTGTCGACTTCAAGCAGGCATACGACAGTATCGATCGTGGAGTACTGTACAACATCATGCTGCAATTTGGTATACCGGCAAAATTAGTGCGACTGACAAAGATAACGATGACCAACTCCGTCTCACAAGTCAGGATCCAGAATAGACTTACTGATCTATTTGAAACATGCACTGGTTTGAAACAGGGCGATGGACTGGCACCAACGCTCTTCAACCTAGCACTGGAATACGTTATTCGGGCCATGAATATGGACAACAGCAAGACGCTACTCATCAAGTCGACACAATTAGCAGCGTACGCCAACGACATCAACATCATGTCCCGAAGATTGGCTGACGCAGAAGAACTTCTGCATACGCTCGATACCGCTGCAAAGGAAGTTGGATTACGTATTAACGAGGGTAAAACTAAAATAATGATGCAATCGGTGACAAGGACACCTGCACAACCAAGCATCAATGTGGGGGACCTCAACATCGAGTTCGTGAACAACTTCATTTACCTGGGTTGCAACTTGTCAAGGGACGCCAACGAAACTGACGAAATCAAGCGACGGATACAGTTAGCTAATAAGACTTTTTTCTCGGTTCTCCCCATAATGAAATCGAAGCATGTGCACAGAAACACGAAGCTCCGCGTGTACAAAACCATTATACGACCAGTGCTATGCTATGGCTGCGAAGCATGGACCCTAACTCAAGCCTCCGAAAACATGCTAGACACTTTTGAACGTAAGGTTCTACGGCGAATTTTCGGGGCTGTTTGCGATCGAGATGGATGGCGCATCCGGTACAACCATGAGTTGTATGAAATGTACGATGAGCTGCAAGTCTCGAAAATCGTCAAACTACAACGACTTCAATGGGCAGGGCATGTACAAAGAATGGACGATGATCGCATGCCTAAGAGAGTAATGAATGCAGAACGAGTCGACGGAGCGAGACTGCGAGGACGACCGAGATCTCGTTGGGAGAGCTCAGTAGGTGTGGACGCCGCACAGCTGCTGGGCTCCCAAAATTGGAGGACGCGGTCACGTGACCGAGATAATTGGAGGACAATGATCCAGGCGGCCAAGGCCCGACGTCGGGCTGTCGCGCCACGATGATGATGATGATGTGCACCATAGGATGTCCATAGGATGCTGTACATTTCAGGTAGCAGTTGCTGAGTCGTTGCAACGACTTGTCGCTAGTGAGCATATAGTCTTAAGTTCGTTAAATCAATGCGACCATTTAGGCTGGTCCATCTATTCCCAAATGATGTCATGAAAATGAGTCAATATATTGTAGTTACAACGGGAAAAGAATTTGTAATGAACCATATCCTGGTTATGCTGCTTCCACCGGCAGATCGAAGGCATCTCCTGCTGAGTAATCATCTGTCGGTGGTACGAAACCAGAGGCCGAGGGTCCCATCACACCTGGACGCCGATGCGAACGCGAGGGCATTTGCGTCGTCCGCCAACAATTCCATACTTATCGCCATTATTATTCCCCATTTTTGCCTCCCATGTTTGTGTTGTCTTCCCCAGGCCTATGAATTTTTATTAATACGTAAAGGACAGGGGCAACGAGCGGCGAAAACCCAGCCCACGTCTCCCGAACTGAACAACAGCGAGCATAGGCCGCTGCTTAGCTCGTTGAGGAGCCTTTATCTTCGCCAGTTGTCACGGTCCGTCCTTCACGGTCATTATGCTACCTTAGCCTCTGTTCCTACGGGCATCTTTGATGACCACCAAACCGTCCATTACAAATTTCTGCCCAGAAAAGTATAGGCACTAACACCTAGTTACACCATCGCCGCGCGCTACATCAAACCGAAGTTTGAAAATCTCCAATTCGACTGATTTTTTATTATTGAGTGTGGAAAAGCTCGTCAGCATTACGTCAAATCTTAAATAATTGAAAGGCGCTTCTTCGCTAGCCGCTATATGAAATAACTGCCACGCTCGACGGTAGACATAGACAGCATTCTGATCTCCATCTCTATCACCGAAAAAAAACTTGGGCTACAAGACAAGAATGCAAGGATCGTTGACGCCAGTCACCTCCGGGTTCGCTGTGAACAGTGCGTCCAACAAGGCTTCCGGCCGCATTATCATGGTGAAGGACGAACAATCTGCCTGCTTCATGAAGGTCAATCCGCCGACAAGACTAGCCTCTAACACCATCATACAGTCTGGGCGAGAGAATTGCTTTTATCACAAAGTGTTGTAGGAGGCTGCATCCTCACAGTCAACCGCATATCTTTTTGCTCACAGAGAGGAGTACTACGTTGCTGATACTCTAATGTGTAAACCCCCCAATGGAATTTTTAATTCAAGAATATGCGGAATACGCGACCTGGCAATTCTGTTAAATTTGGCATGATCCAAGGAGCGCTTTGCGTCGTCCAACGATGTTGTGACCTTAACGGCGTTCAAATCAGTTCAACGAAACCCATGGAAAGCTGACTTACTCTCCAGAATGATCTAAACAGATCACCACAGGTCACGTTGATTTCAGAAAGACGTCTGTAGAATGTGTAGTACCAGGTCCAATATCGACCGATATTCCGAGGCTAACACCTCTGCGAACCACCTTGAAATGTTGAATGCCTGACGGGTTATTCCCTCCCAGACACACACACATAACTGTGGCAGTGTCCTGAACCGAATGGCTTTCAAATCAAAAGTTCGCAAATGGTTTGCCTTTGGTCCATTTCTTCGTGCTTATGCGTATTTTAAGTTCAAGTGACCCGTTGGGAGTTCAGAAATACTTTTTTCGACTGACTCATTCTAAGCAAGATCGCAGCTCGTGTTAGTTGAGGGCCTTAATGACCGCCTGACTATCAGAGAAGGTTGCTATAGTTCTATTGAGGTATCGCAATCCAGCAAAGTTCAGCACACACGAATTTCCGCTTGGACATTTTCCCGTGCCCGCCTCTGTCTTCAAGTCGGAGTACTATAGAGGGACTGGATATTCAAGCCTTGCCCTAAGGTGTTCCGACTAAAGCAGTGTTTTGTTGAGGATGACACCTAGATACTTGGCCTTGAGAATGGTAGAAATGCAAATGACTTAACTTGCCTACTTTTTCACACATTTAAGTCAATAAGTGATTTTTTAGACACATTGGGTGGTATGCATAAAGTGAGTCGAGTGGAGTAAAGCTGAGTTGACAGAATTCCACTCAATTTTCACTATGGAGCGGAGAGTAGTTTTATGCATACAACTTTTTCACTCGATTCACCGAACATAGCAGACTCAGGAATGTCCTCAATAGACTTCACTCTTGAGTATATCCTCATTATTATGCATACCACCCAATGCTAATCAGCCGGGAGCTTAGAACATAGAGGCATGGAATGAGCTTGTCCTGTATGTCTCCATAGAAACAGTGGCTACAAAATCTGGGTACTAAGTCGACATGTGGTCGACAGTCAGTTAACTCAGTAGACCGTTTAGTAGTAATGAAATTTAAATATTGACAAGAATTGCGTTTGTTTATGCACAATTCGACAGTGCGGTCAACATTATGTCAATTCCGAAACGCTAACTGAGTAGGCTGACTATCGATAATCTGACAAGAATTGCCCTTTAGGGCGGCCGCATCTTGGACGTAGGCAGGGCAGCGCAGCGCGCACATGGCATTGTTGTTGTAAAATTAGATTTTGACAATTGTTACAACAACAATGCCGGGAGACCAGTCGTGAGGCCTGCTGTGATGCCAGTCGCGAGGCATGCTACTATCTATCAGAAATTGAAACGACTCATGTCCTATGCTTAGAACATAGAGCCATGGAATGAGCTTGTATTGTATGTCTCCATAGAAACAGTGGCTCCAAAATTTGGGTACTAAGTCGACATGTGGTCTACTGAGTTGGCTGACTGTCGATCACATGTCGACTTAGTACCCGAATTTTGGAGCCACTGTTTCTATGGAGACATACAGGACAAGCTCATTCCATGCCTCTATGTTCTAAGGTCCTATGTCCTCATAGCAGTCCTCACGCATGCCTGACAGCAGGCCGCACCACATGCCTAACGGCAGGCCCACGGCTGGTTCGCATTGCGCCTAAAAACCACTTTATACGACTAATCAAGTACAATTTGTTGTTGTAACTTTTTAGAAATGCTTTGACATTTCTTGTCGTTGGTTTTAGGTCTATTTTAGTTTATAATCTGGAGCAATTAACATGAAAATATCACTACACGATATTCTTCTATTATGTACAATATTTTATGATCTACTCGAGAACTAGGCGATAATATCTCGCTTCCGATGCAGTCATCATGAAAATTACATTAAGAAAACCAGAATTTTATCTGTTTCTGTTGGGTAAGTAAAATTTGTGAAGTCGGATTACAATATTTTATTTTGCCCGAAAATAGCATTTAGACGCATCATTTGTGACAAGAACTTTAAATAGGCCCGGGCGTTTGCTTTGAACTTGTAATAAAGAGATGATATATATGCCGGTAGCTAATAATAACTGTCGATTTATTTTAGCTTAAAATTGAATTTATGTAAGATGATTTTCCCCGCTTTTTTTTTGTTTATTGGGAATTTAATCCGGGTTAACATTTTCTTTTTTCATTTGAAATAAATTAGCGATTGCTTTCAACCAATTTACATTATGTATTAAAAATGGCAGTTTTAAGAATTAAGTGGAGTGGGTCATTGCGAGGCTAAGTCAAAATGACTCAACCTCGCTACTACCACACAAAAATAATCAGCTAGAAGCCAATTCACCCTCTCGCTTGGTTTGGTCCACACCATGGATTTCAATCATCAGGAGCTACTTTAATCCATGGGGGAAGCAGCTCGACCAAGCCAGGTTCTTATTCCGACCTAAATCGGAATACGTCCCTAAGTGCAATGCCTATACACTACAGTGTACCCTCTCTGAACGGACACCTCCCATAACCGGGACACTTCTTATAAGCGGACAAATTTTTAAGCCCCGAATATTGTTTTCATGTTTTCAAACAGATTAGACTCCCTTAACCGGACGCTCCTATAGCCTGACACGGACACGCATTTTTCAGTTATTTTTCAAACTAAACCTCTAATAATCGGACAACTCGGATTTTCGCAATTGTTTTTCTTCGCATTTTCATGACTTTAAAGATTCTGAACGACTGGTTAGCGACAGTGCCGACCATAACTTTTGAAGGGCGCTGTCCAGTTTATGTGAAAGCACTACTAAAACAACATAATAACCGGTACAAATCGCATTCGGCGCCCAATGTGGGATAATTGTGATTTTAACATAATGTACTTTAAGGCCATCTTAAGGCATCGTCAAGCTTTCCTAACGCTATCTTAAGTTTCGTTAAGGTTACCTTAAGACTTTTTTGTGTCCTACGTTAGTGAAAATAGTAGAAATTAGTTACAAAATTGTCGAAAAAACCCAAAAATACTCGGTGCTCAATATGGGATCAGTGTGATTTTATCCATGAAACTGAAATTGGCAATAGAATACCGTTAGTCACCTCAAGACGCATATACCGAAATATCTTTAGACCTTTCTTTAAGGTTATCTTATGACTTTTTATACCCTAGACTTATAGTACAGGGTATATTGTTTTTGTCACGACGAAAATATGTAACACCTTAAAGGCGGCTCCGGAGGTATAGCAATGTATATACATATATAAATGATCAGGGTCATCTCCTGATTCGATTTAGCCATGTCTGTCTGTCAGTCAATCAGTCTGTCCGTTCGCACGATAACTTTCGATAGAACGAAGCTAGAGCCTTGAAATTTTGGTCAAATGTTGGCAGTATGATCTAGCTGGATGGTATTGAAAATGGGCATGATCAGGCCAAGAGAACGCCTACATATTTAAAATAATTAAATGTATCAATAACTCCCGATTAATGGCAATCGAATAAGCGCGTAGTACAGTTAGTTACACGGCACAAAACCGAAACCGTTTTAAATCTAACCTTAAGGCTACCATATGATTTTCAAAATGTAACATTTTGTTTCATTAGGTAGATCTTACGCTCCTACAGTCATTTCCACAAGAGCGTATACTTTGTAACTTTTTAATGCACCATTTCTCAAAGAGTGGTGGGGGACTTTTAGTTACCTGCATTTTTCCTCTTTGTCGCATTGTATAAATTTGGTCATTCTAAGTTCAAGTAGGAGAGTGATAAGACGTCAAGTGAAATGAGTGCGATTTACAAAAAACGATTCGAAGCTGTGTTTTTAGTAAGTCATCCGAAAGGACCAAAAATGACACCTGCATCGGCCGGAAAGTACCTGAAAGTTTCGACACAGTTTGTGAATAAGTGGATAAAGCGTTTAAAAGATACTGGAAATGTAGACGATCTACCTGGTAGGGGTAAAACCCGAAGCACTTCAAAAACCCAGGATAAGGCCATCATTGATATTTTTAAGAAAAATCCGTCCGTTACTACCTTAGTGCAAGCAAAGGAAATATTATCGAAGAAGAATATTTACGTGTCCTTGAATACGATTCGGCGAAGATTACAAGAGGAAAACATCAAAACCAGGTATGCCTTGATGAAACCATTACTTACCGAAAACCAGAAGCGAAGACGTGTAGAGTGGGCTAAGGAAAACATCGATCGTGATTGGGACAACGTGATCTTTACGGATGAATCAAGTTTTGCTGTAAATACGTTCAGGAGACGAGTGTGGTCACAAAAAGGAGAAGTTGTCGTGAACCGAACCGTTAAACACCCTGTGAAGGTCCATGTTTATGGATGCTTTTCTGCACGCGGTTTCGGAAAATTAATAACGTTTACCGGAATTCTTACTGCTGAAAGGATGATCATTTTGTACAAGAAAGATAACGATCCGAAACATAGAAGTACTTGATTGGCCTTCGCAATCGCCGGATGCCAATCCTATTGAAAATGTTTGGGGATTAATGAAGCAGAAGCTTCAAGGAAAGCAAATAAAAGGAGCAGCACATTTAAGGCGAACGCTACAAAAAATTTGGAAGAACTTATCGACAGACTGTTGTCACCGAAGATGCCAGTCAATAATCAATAGTGACGGCGATTGGACCATGTATTAAATATAATTGCGAAAATGTATTTTGTATTTACTTTCAATAAGAAATAAAATTTCTTACTTGTAACATTTTGTTTTTATTTTGTGAGGTATACGGTCTTGTGGAAATGACTGTACATAATAACACCCTGCTCGAATGCTCAGTCTGCGCATATCGTGGAGCCAGGCCTAGGTTAATGATATTCAATAACCAAATGAGTATGAGATGGCGTAATAAGAAAGTATTGCTATTTCTTCATATCCCTGGTACGCATCCAAAAAGTTTGAAACTTTCCAACGTCACCATTATGTTTTTGCCCCCAAATACAACCAGTGAGTGTCAACCTTTACTCGTAGATCGGGGTGTCCTTATTGGTAGGGCCGTCGAGAGAAAATCCGGGCCCGGGACTCAACTTTAATGGGGCCCCATAATATGACATAATAATAATGGAAGTTATTGGACGCATTTTTTCGTGTTTGAAAGAATTAGAAAGTTTTTGCAATTTTCGATAAATATTTTTTGCATTAAGAATTCAATTTAAAAAACCTTTAAACCCGATTCAATTTACCAATAAAATATTAACTCCCGGGGCATTGCTTTTCCAGCGCGAAATGCAACTTATCTTTTATTTGCATTTATTCAGATATATCAGCGAATTTGTGGCTTTTTAAAAGGTTTGAAAGACATTAATGATACTAGGTAATGCTTTCTACGATGATTTGTTTATCAATTAACGATTGATTCCCTTCTCGTGTCGGGTCTCCCATCCTTCCTCTCATCTCCATTCCGAACTTCTCTAAACACTTTTCTGGCCGACACCCAGCATTTTCCTATCCTCCTCCACTGACATCTCCTGGAGATGAGTCAAAAGAAAAACCGCGGTTAGCGAATTTCCCATACTCTACTTCTCATGAATCTTTGCTTGTGGGATTGTGAGGCTATTTTAGTGTGTTAGGAAATATTTTCCAACTTTAATCGATGTTCCCGAGCAAACCATCACTTTTTTTGTAAATGTCTACTAAGCAAAATTGTATAGAGGACTAAGATCTGAAGAATTTGAGATAAAGTAAAACTTCCTACGATTACCAGTTGTTCAGCTCCGAGCGATTTCCGGAACGCGTCCAGCTTAACTACCTGTTGTTCTTTTTCTCTTCTTCCCAGGATGACGACCGCAATTTCCAGCCGGCACCCTGCACGTTCCCAGTCTACTACAACCCCTACAAGAGAATCCCCTAAGAAACCGCCATCGACAATTTGTTCATACTCAATCACCGTCAGCTAGTCTATTAGATGCGGAATAATGGCAACGCCAAATAAAATTGCTTTGAAAACACTTGCATTATCGCCACGGTGGAATCTATATTGGTCTCTAGAGTGCCAAGCTTACTAGTACAAGAAAAATCTATAATACGTATTAATTAAGAATTGTAGTTAATAAATGAAATGTGTTACGAATTTCTGAGCCCCCTAAAAAACACGGGCCCGGTGCGATTCGCCCCTTCCGCCCTCCCTCTCGATGACCCTGCTTATCGGTCCAGTTTTGGTTATTTTATTCTTTAAATAAATTGGAAGGTTGCCTTAAAAAAAAAGTTGGCGTTCTTTTAAGCGGACACTTCCCATAACCGGACAATATTATTGGTCCCGATGGTGTCCGGTTATGAGAGCGTACACTATACATATATAATAGTATGCATTACACGACACGAGTGCGAATTATCATCCAATGAAATTTCGACTGTGTTTATTCACGCATAAGCGCATATTCAACTTGTAAAGACCCACCCCACTTTATTCTTAGCAACTTGAATATGCGCTTATGCGTGAATAAACACAGTCGAAATTTCATTGATGGACAGTTTTTTTTAATAAAATGTTCCTTAGGGGAATTTCAGAAACATGCTGGCATTCATTTTATTGACAGAAATTATATTTTCCACCCACCTTTCAAAAAGAAGAAAATTTCTAGTTAGACTGACTTGCAATTTCAAAGCATGTACTAACCGAATTTATATCAAGATAAAAAAATCTCACTTAGACACAACACAGAATTTTCATTAAAAATCGCAGAAGCCAAAAATAAAATGAATAATCTTAACTCAAACACAATTTCAACACTATGTCCAAAAACTAAAGAGTTTGAAGTGGATTTCGAACTGCCAACCGGAATAAAAGAAACGGAGGATTGGCAGTCCTTTCAAAGAATGCTGAAAGAATACCCTCTCATCAGCGCTTTTTTGTAACACCATATTACCACCCCCATTACTACACAGCACATCTGGAATGAGCAACATAGCAATTATTTAATTGTTCCGTAATTAAAATACCAAAACCGCCAACAGCCCAGTTGTCTGGATATAAAAAAAAACTTGAAAAAAATAGAAAGAAAATAAAATAGAAATCAACATCAGCTGGATTCAAATGATGTACAATACTTGTTTTTACGATTTCAATTGTTAGCGTTATTATAACCTTTGTATGAAAAAACAAACGAGTTTTTTCACAATCACTTATTAAATTTTAATTCAAATTACTTATTAATTTACTTATAATTATTCTTTAATTGCCATTCAAAATGAAATCGGAAAATCAAACAAGCAGTAAGAATAATGCCACGGCCTTTCCCGGCATGTCTTAGAAGGCGGTTCAAAAGGACAGCAACTTGCATCATCCGAAAACTTATAGACGAGTATACTACTACTCAATTGCCCTAATCCCTTGTGGGGCATAGCGCGTCAACTGTTCCATGTGGCCCAGTTTACGTTTCGTTGGCATAAATTGGTTCCAGAGAATGCAGTTGCCAGCATACACCTCCTGCACATCCATGGCCACGAACGTTATCGTGGACGGGATTCGAACCCGAAATGCCGGTAGTCAAACATGAGACTAATGTCTCAACACACTGCGCTACCGGTCGCCCCCAAAACTTATATATGCTAACGACACGACAAGTATGCCTCGGATAAGGACTGACTCACCGGTTACGACTTTTGACTATAATGGCAAAGATTGGTTTCGGGAATGTGCGTACTCTCAAATCGCACGATTTCTTCACTTGGAGAGAAAATTTCAGCGGTATAAATTAAACATCCTAGAAGTTAGTGAGATAAGATTGTAAAACAGTGAAGAATTTATCTTTCCAACGCGTAGCACTGTAATGTTGTACTCCGATAAAGCTACCGGTAGTGGTCGTAAGTCAGGTGTGGAACTCCTCTTAACCAGAGCCGCACGAAACTGTCTTATCCTGGGATCCGGTCTCCGACAGAATCTTTTTGGACAGATTGCAGACTAAAATAAGAAATATCACAATAATACAAAGTTATGCTCCAACTGAACCCGACAATATCGTGGCAAAAGACTCTTTCTTTGAACAACTAAACGCCTTCCAGGGCAGAATACCTAAAGGTGACATTGTAATGGTTATGGGAGATTTGAAGGCTAAAGTGGGTGCTGATAACAATGGTATCAGGCATGTGATGGCTTTGGTGATCGTAACAACAACGGTGAAAGATTTGTAGAGTTCTGCAAGTCTCTTCATCGGTGGTGCCATGTTTAAGCAAGGGACTGCCACAAAATCAGTCGGTACTCTGTTGATCGGCACAAAACACAAAATCAGATGGACAACTTTGCCATTAGTAAAAGATTCAAAAGTTGCCTTTTGAGTGTGCCAAATGAGAGGGGCGCCGATACTGGGATTGGAAGCGAGAATTATCTTATGATCGCTAATGTTTGATTGCGTATAGCAGCGGAGTGCCGTCCTAGTGACGAAAGATCCAGGCGACTCAAAAATCCAACTATCGAACAACAGTATAACGAACATCTTGCGCAAAAAGCAGCAGAGATAAGTAGTCACCCTTGTAGTGATTTGAACGAACACTGGGATGCCATCAAAAAAACGTGGATTGACAGCGCAGATACCATCCTTGGTACTTACCCAGGCCGGCATAAGCCTCGGATGTTCGATGCATCATGGCAGCGGATTGTTGAAAGGAAACAGTTGAAGGCACGATTAGCTACAGCGGCAGACAACAATCGAAGTAGCATAGAGCTACTATGGTAGTACGGAGCAGGATACAGATACGTCGAGCAATCGTATCAACCAGGCTAAATGAGTTACCATCACATAGGAATTTGGTATACCAAATTCCCGATCAATAACAACCCCTTATTAAAATATGAGTCATCGCACATCACCAAAATCTTCGTCAATAATAAGTTCCGACTAATGATCTTGTTTTGAGGGATCATTAGGTCATTAGAAATAATTATGTGATAAAATCATGTTTTGTAAAATACTTTTCCCTCAGAATAGGAATAGTATTTAAGAAGATGAGATGCAATGACCTTCTCGGAAGGATAATCGCATTGTTAGATAAGATAACTACTCGTAAGATGCGGATGTGTAGATATGTAGAACATATGAGTCATAGGGAAAATGTTATGTATTTTCCCTAGCACCTCATTAGACTTAACGGATTGTCAAATAGTATTTAAGCAAATAGGTCGTAAGAAATAAATCAGTTGTTAAAGTACCACCGGACCATCCGTAGTCCGGCACTTTTCATACCTAGATAAAAAATATTATAACGAGTAGAAGATTATTTTATTCTTAACTAATGCGCTTTCGGCAAACTGTCTGAAATCTGGGAATGCTGTTATCTCAGTATTAGGACCAAGCTGAATTTTTGAACCAGTTTTGAATAAAAGAGGAAACGAAAAAGCAGAATTTGACAAACGATATCTGACGATATGTCAATATGATATCGTTAGAAAAAGTGTGGGGATTTTTTTCCGGTCACGAAGGTGGTTGAATATGCTTTCCCAGCTTAAAAGTAGCAGCAGCAGTTTACTTGCAAATACTGCGAAACGAATTGGAACAGACACAAAATCTTCCGTTGCCAACATGTTGCTTAAATTTCAATTATCCCGGAATTATTGCAGTGTTCTCCATCTTCTATGTGACATGCTCCCGAGCCCATTTCAAACGTTTTAACCTAATGTTTTAACGGAAAGTCTGGCTTACCGACTGGCTTCCACGTACGTAACCCAGGGGGCGACTTCCATATCTGAGGCGCCAAATTTTAATGATGGGTTTCAATCGAATTTTGTCTAAAATGAACGAATCTGAAGTCCTTTTCCGCGAATTCATAACCGTTTAGGAGATATTTACCTTTAAATTTGGATCTTTTGTTTGAGAAAATCCTGTGCTAGAATTGCATATAGAATAAATTTCCGCTTTAGTCAGTTAACAACCTGCTATGATGCATCATCATTTAATTTTTCAAATTTTCAGGCCACTTGTATTTTACATTTAGCGTGAATAAGCCGCCGATAAAATTTGGCGCCTCAGATATGGAAGTCTTGCCTAACCCAGCTTTCGCAAACCTTTTTCCCATCAAACTTGAGAGTTGAGATTTCCATACCCGTTGCTAGAACTAGATCGTCGCTAAGGGCGAGATGAAATTTTGAATCAGTTCGGAGGGCTTTGTAATGGTAAGAATGGGGTCAACTGGAGTCGTTTTTTTCTTGATCGTCCAATGCCTTTCTTCAGTTCGGTGGCGCCCATTTCCCGGAACTTCTTCGAGTACCATTTCACAATACACTGCGCAACATCCATTCTTTCACTTATTTTACAAATACTTCGATTTTCTCGCGACACAATCAAAATATTGCTTTTGTTGTCCGAACTAACTTTTTCCTATTTTTTCACCCAGACTACACTTTTCTGCTTATTACACTATTATCACCAAATGAGAGAACTTTTTTCAAAACTTTTCACTATTTCTAGATAGTATACATATACTTTGTTATAACCTGAGCCATTAAAACACCACCACTCTAAATACTTCGAAGAATTTTTACGAAAAAGGGAATCAAATTGTCTGAGCAACTTTTTTTACAGCACTGTGAATTGCACATATAGTGGAATCTTAGCTTTAGAGTCGTTTGGTGTGGAAAAAGGACATTTTTGGCAATGAAGTGATAGCTAGGCACGATGGGTATCCTATAACTGGGGGTGATGATGCGAATGCATTAGACATTACTCTGGATGGTATTCTGAGTCCTTGCGTCAAAAAATGAGGACATTCTTGCATTCGCCTGGTACGAGTAAATAAGGGTATCTCCTGAATCGGGGCAATAAGCATAACAGTTTCCAAAGCAGCTCTATGACAACTTGAAAGCAAATGGATTAAAATTAAACGGGCCTAAAGTACCGATGGACATCATCGTTCTGTTTGTGTCATTACACGCTAGACCAAAGACCCGCGTTAGACCGCCTTTTAGACCACGCATCAGACCAGCCATTAGACCACACAATCATCCATTAGACCACGCATCAGACCAGCCATTGGACCACACATTAGACCACCTGTAAGACCACACATCATAGCAGCTATTCGTTTTCCATAATAACCCTAGACCTTATTAAATTATAGGATATGATAAATACAAAATGTTGGGTCTTTTTTTTGAGGAAGCTTCGTAGCTATAGCATTACCTATCTATCTTACTCCATATCCATCCATCTCCGTTATTCAACACCATGCACTCGTAATTCAAGGTGCATTTGGTGTACTGCAATACGAATTTTAGACAGATAGTTTCGACCGACACAAATGGCTGGTCTGATGCGTTGTCTATGGATGGTCTTATGCGTGGTCTAATAGGCGGTATAATGCGTATTTTAATAGCTAGTTTGATGCATGGTCTAATAGGTGGTCTAATGACTAGTCTGATGCGTCATCTAACGGCTGGTCGATCTAACATCTAAAAAGCCCTTAACGCGGCTGATTTGTCTAACGTGTAAAAAACGCTTTAGGCCAACCGGCCGTTAGGTCACACATTAGACCACCTATCAGACCAGCCATTAGACCACGCCTTGGACCAGTCATCAGACCACGTATCAGAGCAGCTTAATAGAGGTGGTCTAACGAGTGGTCTAATAGGTGGTCTAATGCGTAGTCTAACGCAGCTGGTTGGTCTAACCTGTCAAATGTCTGAAAATAATATCATACAAAGACGTGCATTGATGTCAATGTCATTGATGCCAATATTGATCAGAAAATTGGTGGTCTAGGGACCGCATCGATGAGTGTGGATAAGCCATTAGAAAAGTTCACGAAATCGCGAAAACCCTCTTCAGATTTGGAAACCTAAAAGTAGCAGTGTGGAGTGATGACCGAGGTGAATGGAGACGACTAGATTACGGAACCAAATTCCACGAGATTATAAAGAACATTTGATCCCTTGAAACTGATCAAAGAAAAAAAGAATTTAACCTTCACAGAAAAAAAGGTCCAGTGCAGAGTCACCGGCAAGGTATTTATTTATTTTATTTTTTTTTTCACGTATGTTACAATATAAAACGTTCTTGATTTCCGTTAAGAAAATATCGCTCATACAATGTTGTGAAGTTCTTCTGACTGTACAAAACCATACGTGTCGACTTGGTTCTTAACTTTGATCTTCGCGCTTCTATTCCAAGTACTAAAAGTACGTTGAAATCAATTGTCGACAAGGTATACTCGTATATATCTCAATGATCTAATTAGGCGCCTTCGGGGGCTTCCAATTCCAAACAATGTGATATTTTCCTTCTGTTCACATAACAATTTCCAGTCGATTTTCAATTTTAATTGCACGGATACTCTTCTACTCCTTGCTATGCAAATTCCATTTCAATACGAGAAAAATTATCGCAATCTGTGCTATTTTTAGCAAAAAACATTTATTCATGAGTTTCCATAGAATTGTTGCTGACGATTGGAGGAAGACATACACTCGCGAGAAGTGTGGAAAGTTTGTTTATCGTTTGATTTTGAGATTTTGGATTGGGATTTAAGTATCTGCTTGTTGCGTCTAGGGTGAATGGATGAATTAGTCAAATATACGAGTAAATTTGGTTGTCTGAGTCCCGAGCGGCGTATATGACTGATTGGCCTTTCGTTCAATAAACAATTGTAACGTAAAACGTCTTCAATCAACTACATGATCAACACCAAATTTATAATTTCAGCAGCCGATATGAGCCGGAATTCGGATCGTGTTGTCGAAGTCCATAATGACAAATACTGCATACTTAGTAGCTTTTGTAGGCCAGGCAAGCTGTTGCCGTTGATAGTCCTTGTCTCCATTCGTCCGGGTCAAGGACTGCTCTCTTTAGTTTTCAAATAGGAGCGATGGCTCTTTCAATCAACGGATTTCTCCCAGGTTCTGACACTAATAAACAAAAGTTGTAAGTTTTTGGGTATTCCATGTTTATCTAATCATGCATTTGCAGTGGCGGATCCAGAGAGGGGCCATGCCCCCCCCCCCCCCCCCTAAAAAAATGTTGGGTATATAGAGCTTGGTAGTGGAGAGTAAATACTTGGAAATAATTATCAATGACAGCGATAAGGGTGGGATTCATTGCACTACGCGTTCCTCCTCGATTTTGCTTAATGAGGCGAATGGTGGTTGTGTTGGCCCACTTGTCTGGGAGCACCATCTGAACGTAAACCTGTGAGCAGTTATACCGCGCAAGGTGCTCTCTCCCTTTCTCTGACTCTCTGTTGTTAATACACTGCTTTAAACCCTGAAAGTATCGGGATATAAGGTGTGAGTGTGTGCGGGTGACATTACTGTTGACATAACTGGTAAATTTTTCGGTGTTCTTAGTGAAGTATTGCAGAGCGCTCTTTCACAACAAAGGTTAATCCGAACCAGACAGAGCTTATTCTCTTAGGATGTTTTAAGTCAAGCATACTATGCTTCATGGGACGAGCCTAATTTATTTTGAAAAGGCAAAGTTTCAATGTATGCATCTGTTTTACTCGTCTGTGGGTTAGTTGTATGATACACTGCTTCGAGTACAGAGGCTAACCGTAAATTAGTCTGCGTTGCTTTTTGTGGTGGCCTAAGGACTACTCCTTCTGCTTCCTTCATCACTCTGTTTAACCTATACTTCTTGACATAGAAATTTCAACCAAATTCGGAAATGTGATTTGACTAAAGATACTATTGATTATTGTCAAATTTGAAAATGATATCTTTGGAAGTAAAAAAAAGTTTTTCTCACAAAGACGTATTTTCGGACCGCTTGTTTCTATGGCAGCTATATGACGTAGTGGTCCGATTCCGTTTACCTTAAAAACTGAGGGACTAGTTGGCATAGAAACAGACAGACAGACGGACAAAGTTTAATCGACTCGTCTCATCATACTGAACAAGAATATACAGGGTGAGCCATCTAATGGTTTCTTTTTAAATCATAGGTTATTTTGACAGTGAAAGCTGTTTCCCGCTCGAAATCTTGACAGAAAGTCAGTATCATACCTTCGCAGAACGAAATGAGTCGCTTTACACGTGAACAACGTTGGGAAATATTGAAAACTTATTTCACAAAGTGAGGGCTGTGTAGCCCAAACAGTGCGTTTTTTGAAAAGAAGTTTTGGCCGAAATGAAGCACCCACCGCGCCTGCTGTACGCAAGTTTGTGCAAGAAGTTCGTAAGACTGGCATGCTAGTGAACAACATTCATGGTCCCCGTCGTCGTACGGTGCGCGCAGACGAGAATGTGGCTGCTGTAGCCGAGAGTGTGAGACTCACTCCACGAACATCAACTCGCCATCGATCTCAACAGCTCAA
The DNA here is from genome assembly GCA_964017055.1 of Chloromyia formosa. NCBI lineage: Eukaryota > Metazoa > Arthropoda > Insecta > Diptera > Stratiomyidae > Chloromyia > Chloromyia formosa. Next base: position 26,717,387 of record OZ024813.1, on the reverse strand, counting down.
CATTTCACGCACTAGCCTCAGGAGAATTCTGCACAAAGATCTCGGATTATTCGCTTAGAAGGTCCAATTGACTCAGCAATTGAAGGCGCACGACCATCCGCTTCGTTATCGCTTCGCAGTTTGGGCCTTAGAGCAGCTTGAATTGGACAACGATTTTGGGCGAAAAATCATATTTTCTGACGAGGCGCATTTTCATCTCGGAGACTACGTTAACAGACAAAATTGCCGCATCTGGGGCTCGAAAACCCCGTACGTTATTGTCGAGAAGCCAATGTATCCACAGAGAGTGACAGTTTGGTGCGGATTGTGGAGTGGTGGCATCATTGGATCATTTTTCTTCGCAAATGAGGCTGGGAACAACGTTTCGGTCAACGGTGAGCGTTACAGAGCCATGTTATCCGACTTTTTTTTTACTGAAATTGAAGACATGGATTTGGACGACCTCTGGTTCATGCAGAATGGCGCGCCATGCCACACAGCCCATGCCTCAATCGATCTTTTACGCACCAAATTCCCAAATCGTGTTATCAGCCGTCTTGGCGATGTCAATTGGCTGCCTCAGAGCCGCGATTTGACCTCTTTGGACTTTTCTTTTGGGAAACCGTGAAGGACCGATGTTATGCCAACAATCCAGAAACGATTCAAGCACTTAAGGCCAATATCATCCAAGCAATCCCTGAGCTTCAGCCCGAAACCATCGACATGGTCTTGGAAAATTGAAATGAGAGAATGCGCTACTGCGAAGCCAGCCGAGGCAGCCACTTGAACGAAGTTGTGTTTCATAATTAATGGGAATGTTTGCTCTTACTAATGAAGCCATAATACATGGAAAAAAATTTAATTTTGTTCATTTTATTGCATTTTTAAAAAGAAACTTTTATTTGGCCCACTCTGTATACTTCAAATAAATTGAGTAAAAGGGAGAGCTTAGGAAAGAAGATAATGGTATTGTGCGGGCCCTAAAATCTTTCATTGTTGAAAATAAAATGCAATTTCGGCCAAACTCTTCGCACTGACATTTGTAGTGTCCTGCATCGAACACTATGCGAATTGAGACTGTGCACTTGAGTAGCGTCGATTTATTCATTCGTACATAACTCGTTATTGCGGGGCCGCACAAAAACTTATAAAGAGCCGCATGGAGCCCGTTGCCGACTCCTGCATTACAGTACTTTTAGTTCCATAGGATACAATCAACAAAAAGTCGTGCATTATAAATGAATCATCCAAACTCAGGACCAATGTATGCGTCTCCTTCCAGTGCTAAAACCTTAAATTAGGTTTTAACTCTGTTAAATGAAACACTTTGCTCCAGTATGCTATATTACAAACAGGGCAACCAAACCTATGCAAATACAATACATATTTTTCTGGGACGTGGCATAAATTCGATTCATATAAAAAGCGGTTGTTTGAGCTAGTTTTTAATGCATATTTTTGCTTATTAATGCATAATTTGCATATTCAGTGCACAAAAGCATATTTTTGCATATTTTGAGATCAGAGCATTGCGGTACCTCAGTTGCGGCATGAAGTACAGCAAAGGATCAGATTGGGCGATTTACATGCGGCTGTGGTAAAGGCAGATTCAGACAGAAATAATCGTCTGCACAGACCCTTAATCTCCAGCAATCAAGAACCCTCACAACAAACTTGTGGAGCTATTCAATTATTTTCTAGCTCTGTATCCAGGACCCCTAGATTCAAACGATATATTTTTTAAAGTAAACCAAATCAGAACTGTATGTTGTTTGATCTTCCTTAGCTTCGACTTCTTACTCCTGAATTCGGTGTAGGACTGCCTGCCCGCGAGATAGTTGGCAATCCATTTTGTAGTATGCGTTGGAAGAGATGCATTGTATAGATCGCACAGAAGTGCTGAGTGGCTGACTGTGTTGAAGGCTTTCGACAGGTCATGTGCCACCAGAATTGTTCTGTGACATGGACGAGGTTGGTTGAGGCCATTGTGGATGCGAGTTGTAATGGCATCCAGGGCCGTCGTCGTACTACTATGTGGTTCGGATGTGAATCTCCCTACGAATTTTGCGCTAAAGTCTGTCTGGTGCGGAGTGTTCAATAAATTGTTTATTGAAACGACTTGCGCAGTGGGTAGGGTCACTTATTGAATTTTCACCGAACTGAATGGCGACGTTCCCTTTCTGTTTGGGTGGATTAGAAAGGGCACGGGCAGTCGACCATAACTTGCTCTACCCTGTGGTTAGATTGCAGTTATTCAGATGGGTGCTCCATTTTGACCTCCTGTGTTCCTGCGGCAGCCGGTTCTATGCACCGGAGCGACCCGTTTTACAACGGCCAAGAGCTGCCAAAACCCTTCAATGCCAGAAGGAACACCTAGGTCATGTGCCGTGCCGGATCAAGTCCGAGCCGATCCGAAAAATTAGTGTATAACCGACTACCGCAGGACCCAGATGCGGTCTATGTGTGCTGTGAATATCATAGCAGCGCTTTAATCTAACCTGAGACAGATAAGTTACCGATTCATTACAAAACCTGGAAATTATCCAGCTAAATCGAACTTATTGAAATCATTAACGAAGGCTAGTTCCATGTACTAGAAACGGAGCTAACGAAAACCTTTTTTCAATTCGGGCCTTATATCCACGTAGGTCATACAGTTGACCCTAATTTCTGACGTGCGATAATTTCAGTTTTTTTTTTATTTTTGCAAAACTATTTCCTCAACTCGAATGAGGGGCAGTATCGCAGTATTGCCACCGTCACTTCTATGAATTATGCAGAAGGTGTGTTGGCGATTCTAATCACAGTTCAAACCGCCATTCTCGCCCAGAACAATCCCAAGCCTGAGACTTTTGCTCTAAACATCTTAATAACCACAAAGTGCGTGTCATTCCCAAGCGCCTCTCAATTGGGCCGAAATTTTTAGAACACAAAATGGATAAATTTAGACGATACGCCAGCAACGTACAAGGACACTGCATACATGAATGGAATTATGACGAACGACAAATACTGTGTGTTGTTGGTTGTTGCAGGGATCGAGGTGATCTCCACAGTGCTGGCTGGCTGGTTGGTGTTGGTCAAAACTCGCTGCACGTTACGTACTTGCGTTTTCAGGAAAACCGATAAAATGCTAAACCACTTTATATTGAATCATCGAAAGTAATATCGTGCAAGATATTTTAACGACTTGTTGCGGTATGTAGACGTCGTTTCGGCCGTTCCGTGCTACGTGATCCGCATGGCAATGATAAGGAGAGTCAGCGTGAGTCGCCTAATGCATAGAAACACTTGGAATTAGTCGACACACGAGCGGCGAGTGGCTGCTTATGAGCACGACGCTTGTACCAGGAATTAAAAAAGACACAAATCAAACCGACAATAACACCCCCAACATTTTTGTTTATGCCAGCATGCTCGGTCGGAAGAAGTGGAGCACAATTGGGAAGTCCCATTCGAATTTCTAGGAAACTGTTGGCCGGCTCAGCTGAACCACTTATCGCGTGAGTCTGTTTATATTTTGGGATGACAATAGAGCATGTACGCGTCTTCATTACCTGGAATCGAGTTCAAAGATCAGCTCGTCGACTACGCGGGGAATTTCGCAGATTAAGGTCTGATTTCATTCATCGTCTCTGGGTTGAATTGCGAAAATTTTCACATGATTGCACACACACGACCGGACCGTCGCTAGCGCTCTAGGTCAAACATATTTTTTTATGGCCGTTTGCATATTTCGATTTTTCGCAATCGTCTCATTAGCACTTGACCACTGGCTTGTGGAGCAGACTTAGCTCAACTCGATTCGGTGGTTGTGGCTGCTGCTGATGCTGGTGGCCTGGTCCGCCGTGGACCCAACCGAGAAGACTGTGTACGGTGTGGTCGTTTTTTTCTGGGTCGTCGTCGACGAGATGATTGCGCGCAGAGTGCATCTCAATCTCACGTCCCCCCAAGCACAACAACAAGCCATCAACATACCACAGAAAACCCAGCTATGTCGCAAAGTCTCAACAAATTTCGACAATGTTTTTGGAGCGACCGCAATTGATGGGCCGTTGTGTGTATCCGATGGATCAATGGAGGCGGCTCGTCAACAAACAGAAGCACACAAAAACGTACGGTGTGGTGTACCACCGCGAAAGATGCTTCTGTGAAACAATTTGGCCGCAACCGTGTGGCCAGGCCAATCAACCAGCTGTGCTGTCGCGGCTCGAAGTCCGTAGCTAGGCCAACATGCAATGGCTTAGCGAAAGTTTTCTCTCCATTTCAGCTGCGAGATTACGAAATCCCAAAATCAGAAAAAAATGAATTCGGATACGAAAACAAAACGAGAGTGCAATGCAGCAGGTCTGCGAGTGAGTGGAGCGTGTGCCGCAACCCAGCCAGCCAGAGCCATATGGGTGCGAGCAAAAAACGACGAAGAGTCTTTTGTGATGATGTTGATTACAGAATAGCAGAAAAAGAAAAAGCGCAGCTGGGCCTATTGGGGCGCACTTACCTTCCGTGTCTGCGGATCCGCCTGCCTGCTGTCCTTCCTGCCGATGAAACACAACAAATCGTAACCCAATTCGAACGGATACACGGTTGAGGTCCAGTCTTATGTAATAAAACTCTGTTGGCGCTCGGGGCCGATTTCACTTTCTGGAAATGCAAAGACCCGCGGATTGTCTCGTCGAGATGGAAGAAGATAGCGCGCGGTGGTAGGCCCCCAACGACGATGTGGTGGCAGCAAGTCTTTAGCTGGCTAGCGACGAACGCGATTCACGGCATAACACTTCACTACACCACATTACAAAAGACCGACTGCGGCTGCTGACAATCTTCCGCGGAGGATTATGCTCTGAGATTACGAGTTGAGACACACACACGATGTGCGGATCAAGTGGATGGCGCCAATGGGGCTCTACGACTGGCTGCACCGAATCTTTTGCTTTTCAAGTAAGCAAAACCTCAAAACGTCACACACCAACTGCTGCGACTGACACAAGTTTCATGAGAAAAAAAATGAAAGACGCGAAATAACGAAAGTGCGGCCGTGCACACGTCCACCACGAGATTTTCCAATTTTACGTGCTCGCTCGATCGCGGACCAAAAGCGAATGTGCACTTTTGTGATCACTAGCGATTTTGACAGAATTCAAGTCACGTAAAACGAGTGGCTTTTTGAATGGATCCCGCAGTGACAGTAGATACGGAGACGGTCCACCACCACCATTCCGGGAACTGACGTTTAGCTATCAACGATTGGAAAAACAAATCATATGGCATTTGAGTAGTGCGTAGAATAGTTTCCGTGTGGATGTAGTCGAAGAGGGAAAAATAAGGAAATGGAATTACCCGAGAGAAACGAAGCAATTTTTCGGAATCATTGGCCACGTTTATGCTGTGGAACTATGTTTCAGTATTAACTAATCCCAGCAAACTCACTACGATGTAAACATGTCGAATTAGTTGATTAGTCGAACTAGTTCTTAGCTCCACTTGCGATACGGTACTGGACTAAAAAAATTGAACTAGGTTTATGTTTTCGTTGTTGACACTTGTTTCTGTCGATGTTTGTGTTTTGTTGGAGTCAGTGGTATAAAAGCGCTTTCTACAAGAAGCTATACTGGGCTCTCTACCATAGTCTCGATCCATCCATGACAAGTACCAGCTGATTCTCGAGCCATCTGCGGTCTGGAACCTTCTAAAAACAGTTCCAACTGAATGGGCACTAGCGGATTCTCAAACCTTCGTTGAGTAGTGGAAATCCGAGTCTACAACATCTCGAACCGTCTAGAATCTTCGCTTACTGATGAATACATGGGCGTTATCAGCTATATAAAGGCAGATGACATCAAGAACAAGAGGAAATAAGAAGTAATAATAATCGACACTCAGTCGCAGTCGGATCGCTATAAAGCGGAAAGGAAATAATTGTTATCTGCCGTTAACAAGTAGTTCGAGCTAGTTATCCGTTAATTGTTAGTTACGCGTGTGCAGTTCGTTTTGCAAATAAAGTGTGTGTGTTTTCAATCGAAGTGTTTTCATTATTCAGCACAAGAATATCTAACGAACCTGGTTTCGCTCGGTCAGAGGAAACATTACAATATAAATCTGATATGGCACATTACTACAACTTATTTGCATCTGTGGGGCTTGGTTTCTGAAAGCAGTCGCCTCCAATCTTCTTGGTCTCGCTCGGCATCACGTCCAGCAGTTTTGGAACCCAATCAGTTTACAGCAGTCTTCAGCGCTTTACCGCTCTCTCTTGTATCTACTTTAAATGATTTTTTGTTGCTACACGATGTTCGTCCATTGGCTCTACGTACTGCAGCTTTCGTAGCTAGCCGAAGCGCTATATATACTATTTGCCCTAGCCCCTAGTGGGGCATAGCACATGCACATATACAATTGCTACCAGGCTTAGTTGTCATTTCGTTAGCATAAACTGTTTTCGCACGACGTTGCTAGCGTCCACCTCCAGTCGGTGAAAGTTGTGGCTACTCTTACGTCCCGCAGGAGTCAAAAAATATGTACAAACAACCAACCATCCGCGCTCGGTAACCGTCGTCATTCGGTCACCGCTTTACGATACTAATCTAGAGCTCGGAGTTTAAATCTCGATGCGATCAAAAACTGCCTGTCGGTACTAATAGAACTCTCACAGTGCTTCGAGCTTATCAGTATAAAGACGGCGCGGATAGGAGGTGCATGCTAGCAACTGCACTTCGGAAAAGTAGATATGCTATCGAAACGTCAACAAGGCATAGAAGTGCTTGAGATGTTGATGCGCTTATGCCCCTGGAGGGGTCAAGGCAATTAACTGCAGCGGTATTCGAGCCCTTGGTACATTCCTATTTCACCGAGCAAAGCGCGTGGTTCGCGCTTTGGCTAATAATGGCCCTCGCAAGGGAATGTGAAATTATCTCAATTAAAAAAAAACAACAATTTATCAAAGACGCGAACTACTATTTGTCGCTCGGTGAACTAGAAATAGGTAACATTCGCCATAGGTTACCATAGCGAAATGCTCCAATGATTCGTCGGAGGACTCTCTTTTCGAAAGTGTCTTCTGTCTTGTTCTTCTCGTCTTGAGGGAAATGAAAGATAAAAGAGAGGAGGGAATAAGAAAAAGACCTTGGATTGGAGTGGGCAAGGGATAAGGAATAGTGGGCAAAGTAGAAAGGATCTAATGAATATGGAGGACATAACTGACAAAACGGATATAAATGACTCAAAGTCAGCTCAAAGCCAAATTGGCATGCGGAGCTCGAAGCCCCGAACATGTTGGAAATCGATAACGCCTTACATCCTCATGCTTGTGTTGTGCTGTAGTTATAATGTGATGATGAAATGACAAGTTTACTGTAGCCTGGTTCAATAAGCAAGATGGTTAGGATAGGAGGGGCATGTTTCCTCTGTGGTAGCTTTGCTCACATTTGCTCAACTTGGCTGACATTAGTTTTCCGAACATTTAACCATTTTCATATTCACTGTGATGCCCTCCAAAGTCCAAATTCACATCAATCACCACATTATCATTCACTACGTTAATATCGCACGACTAACCTAATCCGCATTAAGTCGTGCGATCTAAATGCGGTCAAGGTGAGTCGATAGTCCGACGTCGGACCTTGGCCATCTGGATTGTCCTCCAATTGTCTCGGTCAAGTGACCGTGTCTTTCAGTTTGGTAAGCCCAGCAATTTTTACGCGTCAGCATCTACTGAGCCTTCCCAACGAGCTCTCAGCCTTACTCCGCTGATGCGCCCTAGATATGCGGCCTGTATTCGTCTTATATACCCTGCCAATTGAATCGTAGCTAGACAATTCCCGAAACTTCCAGCTCATCGTACAGTTCGTACAGCTCATGGTTATATCGGGTGTGCCATCCATTTCGGTAAAAATTATACGGACAAAGAAGAAATCAATTTAAAGGGAAATTATTCCTTGATTTCCGATTCTTGTAGTTGTGTTTCAGTGAAAACAATAGCTCTCCTAACTACAATATATAAAATTTACGAAAGGGAGCTCAAACAAATAAATCCCATAATACAATATGTTTAAAATAAAACACACACACCAATATTGATTTACCTATCAAAAACAATTATCTATTTGCGAAAATTTCTTACAAAAAAATAATTCCATACTCTCACATTCATTGAAATGGTTTTCCTAAATACAGACAATTACTTAAATTAAAACGTGCATATGTGCTCCGGATACGCCCATAAAAAGTGTACCAACCAGTTCGCATCCTCTCAATAACGCGCGCGCGCAACATTCACAAATCAACGGGAACGATTGAAATGCTTAGAGACTAGTTATTATTTGGAGCCTGTGCTGCTTCAGGCTCGGGAACGTCACGTTGTTGATTAGCTGCATTCTCGGCGTTGGCTTGCGGTGGATTGGGACGTCGCGTGTACATAATTGCACCGAGCACCAACGTTAAAATTGTTATCAAATACAAATCCCAATTGGACATGATATTCTCATCCAGTTGCAGCAAGAATTTGAATGGAGTCTGAAACATTGGAATTAGTAAGGAGAAGAGAAATCACGTCACAAAACAAACTTACATTTTTCAACGAATCAATTTTTTGCATAAGACTCAATTTCATCAATGCCAGGGCGACTGGAACTTTAGCATCTGAATTGGTTTGAGCCGCCAAATCATACGATCGTTTCGCCAGATGCCAGTCCTTTTTCATGCCCAATCCTTGTTCGTGCATGTAGCCCAAATTGAACATTGCTTGTGCGTTGAATTGCTGATCCGATGCTTTTCTGTTCGAAAGAAAATTACAGTAAGCTCGCCTGTTGAAAGATATTAGAATTTGATGGGCTAACCTGTACAGCGAAGCGGCCGTTTCGTAGTCCACTGGCGTTCCCATGCCGTAGTAATAGTAGTCGCCCAGTTTCACCTGAGCCGCCGAATATCCTTGTGCCGAAGCCAATTTCCAATAATGGAAGGCACGTATCAAGTCTTCAGAGCGATCATCAAACAGACTGACCTCATTGCGATCCAGCAGAAAAGCTGCGTTACTTTGTGCCACTTCGTAGCCAACTTCGGCCAAAAGAGAATACTGGATGTAGGCTTCGTCAAAACGATAGTGTTTGTAGTCCTGATAGGCGTGCATCAAACGTTCACTCCATCGACCGCGTTCAGCGACATTTTTGAAGAGCTGTGAGTGGATAAATTGAATTCAATCAAATTGGTTCATGTAATAGAAATTATTGGTTCACCCACCTCAACAGCTGATGGACACGATGGTACCACACCCAATCCTTGGGCATGCATTAAACCTAAATTGTAATAGGCCAACACATGACCAGACTGCGATGCAAGTTGATAATTTTTCATAGCCATCTTGAAGTCCATTTTAACACCATTGCCAGCTGTATCAATGAAAATCAATTAGATTGCGGGACAACCCATAGAATGACGTAATTCTTACTGAAGTACATGTTGCCGAGTTGTAGCTGCCCATCGACCCATCCCTGATCCGCTGCTTGCGTAAAATAGTTCAGAGCTTTCATCGTGTCCTTGGGCACGCCGCGTCCGAGCAAATACATCATGCCTAAGCCACTTTGCCCAATAGGATTTCCCATTTCGGCAGCCTTTTTGAAAAACTAAACGCACAACCATGACCCATGAAACTCTCTCCATAAAATCGTATTCAATAATTTACCTTGAATGCCGTCTCGTTATCCGCCTTAATATATTCGCTACCGTCGAAATAGATCTTCCCGAGAAAAGCGTAGCCAATAGCATTTCCAGCATTCGCAGCCTGTGTGAAGTATTCCAAAGCCTTCTGATAGCTTTGTGGTGTCTCGCGACCGCCTTGGAAGTACAACTGCCCGAGACCCACTTGCGATTGAACTTCACCTTTGTCGGCCAACAGTTGGTAGTATTCGATTAAGTCGCGTTCATGTCCGCTAGGATTTTCCGTTTCGTCCAATAGTCGTACACGATGTACGGCCGGACCGCCCGAGAACTTCACTTGTGACGCAACCTTCTGCGCAACACGCCGATAGAATGAAAGTGCCTTTTCACAATTGCTCGACACCGTCATGCCGAACGAATAGCGATAGCCAAGTGCCATTTGTGCCCACGTATCATTGGCCATGGCTGCAACTGTATAGTGAACAAGAGCCTTAGCCTGGCTGGCATTCACTCCGATGCCGGTGGAGTACATGAAACCTAAGGCCTAGAATGAATATTTGGTATGGATTAGATAGTGTGTTAAATTTAGCAACAGTTGTCCCACTGTAATGTGCAAAAAGTTCATCGGATGGTGTTTTGGGAGAAGGAACTGTAAGTAACCGTGAAGGTTCGGCGCCACTAAGAGCGTGTAAACATGAGCCACATTTTTATTAATTTTTCTGGGTCTGTGGAGCCCAGTTTCTTTCCTTTGTTGTACCGTCTACCCTTAAGGCACATGATATATGTTATCTGTGTTATGGCTGGGACAACGAGGGGCAAAAGCCCCGCCCACATCTCCCGAAACTAGGTAGCAACAAGCATGTCCCACCGCTCAGTTTGTTGTGGAGCATTCGCTTTTAGCGCCGTCGGACTTTCACGGGCACTTTGACAAACTTCCTGCTCCTTCCCCAAAAACACCATCTGGTGAGCACCTTGCGCATTACACCACGTCGGTGGAACGTGAATGAATTAAGAGTCCGCTAGAAAAAAATGCGCTATACGGCCCGCTGTTTAATATCCTAACGTACACCCAATTAATAGGGGCGACCGGTAGCGCAGTGTGTTGAGGCATCAGTCTCAGGTTTGACTACCGGAGTTTCGGGTTCGAATCCCGTCCACGACGATGTTCGTGGCCATGGATGTGGAGGAGGTGCATGCCGGCAACTGCATTCTCCGAAACCAGTTTATGCCAACGAAACGTCAACTGGGCCGCATGGAACAGTTGACGCGCTATGCCCCACAAGGGGTTAGGGCACTTGAGTACACCCAATTACTCCATAGTACACAACTGTGTACTTTCAGTTAGTCGTTATCATCTAAAACGGAAACTCCTGAGCATTGCAAGAGCGTGTCGTTCATTTTGAACGACTGAACAACACTGAACAAAAGGGTCAGTGAATTGTTGTAGCGGCTGAGCCGTTCAAAATGAGCCTGTGTTACCTAAGTTTCTTTTCAGGACGAAGGATCCTCCTTCGGCGACAAATGTCGTATGGAACATGGGAGGAAGCCCAGAGCTTGACGGAAAGGCTCAGTCGATGCGGACGACGATATTTATCAATAAACGTGACAATTCGTTAGGTTAGGTTTACGGGCAGTCGTCATAACTTCACAACACACATAGACCACGTGGGCCCGCTGTGATACTCCACAGCAGCGAAAAATTCCCGTCCAGCTTATCCATTAAACCAACCGGAACCAACAATAAACCGATTCAGCTGACCATGAACTGGCAAGAAGAGGTTCGCGAGTCGTGAACAGCCCACCGGCACCTGTGCCACGGACATCACAAACGAAGTAGATGGAGCGATATGGACTAAACTACAATCTGACTGGACAAACAGAACGGATTGTAGGATAGCCAGGACCTTGTGGGCATCACTTGATCTGAGCAAGAGCAGGATGTTGCTCAAACTCAGAAATAGGCTGAGAGCGACGGTAGGTCTACTCACAGGACATCTTGGACCAAGGAGGTCAACACACAGCTGGATGTAAGCATAGGCAACGTACCCATCTCCACAGTCAACCATCCGAAGATTCTAGGGGTAACCCTCGATAACATGACTACATCATCGGCCCACGCCTCTTCGGTATGCGATCGAATGAGAGCCCGTAATAAGGTCCCAAAAGCTCTCGCCGGTAGCTCCTGGAAAATGGACAAAGAGACCATGATTACTACATACAAAGCCATAGGACGATCTGTGGAAAATTATGCTGCACCTGTGTGGACGGAGAACCTCAAAGATACTACAATAATTGGAGGAAGATACCGATCTGTCAAAATGCTGTTCTTCGCACCGTGACGGGCTGTCATTTGATGTCCTCCCAGGATCACCTTCACCAGGAAACCAACATGCTACCAGCCAAACAACACAACCTCCTGCTGTCCAAGCAATATCTTGTCGGGTGCTATCGCAGCGGACATCTTAACCATCATCTCATGGATAAACCTCCCCACCCAGAAACATCAGAAGTAACCTAAGAGACCTTGAGAGGGACGTCCAAAGATTCAAAGGGGTGATATTCGGTAACGATGTTTACAAAACTGCCATTGCATCGATACACACTGAGGAGGCACGACGATCGATCTAAGACCTTCGCTCTAACCCGGTACCTCAGTCCCGTCCACCAAATATACAATATCTTCCAACGAAGTTACACTGCCAATGCGTACTAGGACCACCCCCAGCTCCGATCTGGCTGGTGCTCGAGACTAAACTCATACTTGTCTCGAACCGATCGTAACATCAACAACAAATGCCCCGCTTGCAATAGCACTTCACATGACGTCGGGCATCTGTTTGAATGCCCAGAAGCCCCCACAAATTTAACACCAATTGCATTGTGGGAAAACCCCGTCGAGGTCGCATTCTTCCTTGGCCTCAACATTGAAGGAGAAGACGAGGAGGCGTTTTCAGTAACGACAACAACAACCAAATGTAGAGGATAAATGGTAAAACGTGTATTTCAACATAGCCCTTGTGGCCCTGATTGGATTCTATTCGCCTCGCTAAGCAATTACTGCGAAAATAGGCAACATATCAGAGCCATAAGGACCACGATATCAGGCTTCTCCCCTGCAATGACTGCTATAGGAGCAACGGTGACGAGGAGAAGGAGGCTGTTTCTAAAGCCGTCAAGCAGCGGTGACAAGGAAAAGGAGGCTCGTTCCCAGGGCAGCCGGTTCTACGCACCGGAGCGACCCGTTGATCAGCAACGGCCAAGGGCTGCCAAACCCCTTCAACAACAACAACAAGAAAAAGGAGGCTCGTTTTTATTCTTCTTTGCTCCTGTCCTACTCTGGCAAGAGGCGAAAGACATTTCTTGAATTCCACTTCTTCACGGAATTGGATGACTAAACTTATGTTGGCGGGAAACTCCATCGTTTTATATGTAGGAAGTTCTGTCTAGTTCAAGGAATGGATGATGAGTCGCTGGTGGTAACGGAACGCAGTCCCTTCATGACTTTGTACATTCATCGTTGCATGTCTTCAATAAGGAATGCATCCACGCTTTCAATATATGCATGTTACTTTGAATGCCGAAAGTTTATTAAATGTGGACATACCCTTAGCTCCCCAGGTAACAAACAAAGTCGGGCCCCCTACGAGCTCAATTTCTAGATCCGCCACTGCTAGAAGCCACAAATGGTGGATTTTTCGTTGTCTCAAATTAACGATGTCGATACGGATTTAGGGGTATTTAGCCACTACGCCAACGTCTCTGTCTCATCCGCTTTAAGGGACGAGATCGATACTGGTTTTTGGCCATTTAGTCACTAGAAACCCGTCTCGATTTGGTCACTTGGCTTGAAAATTACAGTGGATGAACAGATCGACCCAAAAATTGCAGAGGCTTCGTCTTGTTTGTACAAGCGGTCAGGATTTTCTTTTTCATACGTCGCAACTTGAAATTTCTAACATCTAGTGAAATTTTTGTTTAGTCTACATACGAATCTGTTTCTATCTACACATGCATCAACGAGGAGTAGACTCTACACAAAACTAAGAGGATTCTGAAATAAATACTTTTCTTAGTAATTTATGAACAGCTTACCGTATGGGCTGACGCAATGCCATATCGGCTCATCTCGTCGAAAACCGACTTTGCATGCGGAATGTCCAAGTTCACATAATGTCCCAACAGATGGGCCCACGCCAGCTCAGTCCTCGCCTCCTTGTGTCGCATCTCGGCCGCCTCTCGCAACATTTTGTACCCGAGCGTCTTGTCCGAGTTGGGCTTATTGATCAGAAGCATGGCCTTCTCGAAAAGAGCGTTGGCTGCGAACGAGAACATAACTTGCGAATATTCATACTGATCGCACATAAAAAAAAAAAGAAAATCAAAGGCGGCCAACACACCTTCTACTTCTTCAGCTACTTGATTACTTTGTCTACTCCTCTGCGTTTCTTCTAATTTATCAATTACAGATTGCATTTTCTTAATTAGTGTACCTCTTGTTTGCAGACCCTCGGCATCCTTGTACTTAACATGCTCCTCTATCGCTTGTCTTACATTTTCGGCAATTAAACTCTCGGTAAGTCGATCCAGTCGCGCCTGATCCTCGCTACTAAGAGTATTACGAACGCCGCCGCGAATACTATCCGAATTGTCTCCTTGAGTAGGATATGGTTTCGCGTCGTCATCGTCAATTTCTTCGGCTGGTGTCTCAATGGGCGGTCCTTGGGGTTCGGCCGGCGCCACGTAAACTATAGCCAGCAGGACTATCGTGGCGGTGATGCAATGCAGCCTCATGTTTTTTTTATCTAGGAGATTTCTACATTTGGTGGACCGAGATGAGGAAATGTTGTTGTTGTCGTCGTCTGAAAACCGAAAACTGTTTACCGGGTACTTATTTCTCGTCGTGTACTCAATTGAAGATTGAACCAAACTGAAGGCTGATGGCGCGTAACTTCACTCACCAGTCGCGGTTCGAATGCACGAAGAGTTCTCACAGAAAATTCGTGGAAAATTGCAATATATCTTTTATCTCAAGTGAAACGTCAGAGTTTCAAAGAAGGGATCATATGTTGATGACAGAACTGCCAGTACACGTCAGGTGTACCAGGCGTGCGAAAGAGGCCACTGTATCGTTGGCGGATGATCGCGACGGAGATGGGAATACAAACAAACAAGAATTATGGAGAGGAGAGACAGGGCTGCAAACTTAGAGAAATTCATTGGAAACATCGCAAGCGGATGTCAGAAAAACGGTTGATGGAAAGGTGAATTTTTAATAAGAGGAAATCATTCAGTCATCTAATAACCGCCATACATTGGGTGGTATGCATAAAGTGAGTCGAGTGGAGTAAAGCTGAGTTGACAGAATTCCACTCAATTTTCACTATGGAGCGGAGAGTAGTTTTATGCATACAACTTTTTCACTCGATTCACCGAACATAGCAGACTCAGGAATGTCCTCAATAGACTTCACTCTTGAGTATATCCTCATTAATATGCATACCACCCATTATCCGATCCGTCGTCCGATCGATCGGCCGATGGATCGCCACAAAATATCTGCCGATCTCCACTGCACACACACTGAGCGATTTTCGTGCGATGCGATACGAATGACAATTCAAAAAATAGGTTATGATTCCCTCCCAATCCTACCTAGATTAATTTTTGTTAACTATTTGGATGTGTGTGGTATTTTCGTATACCACATATTTGATATTTCAATTGCAGTGCCATTTAAATCATAAGAATCCCTGAAATTTCATAATTTAAAAATTTGGTAATTTGACATTCACTTGCGATAATCACATACACTATCCATTCGATCGTCACCGATCGATCGCACGAAAATCGCACAAAAATATCGGCAGATCAAAATTGATCGGCCGATCGGTGCGATTTCCACATACACAGGCCGATCCATCAGCCGATATCGATTTCGGGCGACGGATCGGCCGATCGATCGGTGTGTGTATGGCACGTTTAAGGCACGTTTAATGTAATAGCCAGTGTCCAGGAAGGACGAATTTTCGGAAAGTGGCTGTATTTGCAACGCAATAACCTAAAAATATTTGGGTACACTAGTACACGGTTTCGCTTCTAGAAAGTTCCAACGTATATCTGAGGGTGGCAAATCAGGAGAATAGACGGGATAGTCGGGCAAATCGTACCCCAAATCCCGCAGTTTTCCCATCGACAACGCACACTTGTGTACAGGTGCGTTGTCCTGGTGAAAGATGATTTTTTTCTTCTTCAAACCAGGCCTCTTCTTGCGAATTTTGGCGTATAGCCGGTCAAGAAATTTGGAGTAATATTCGCCTGTTATTGTTCTGCCTTTTTCAAGGTAATCGATTAACAGGATCCCTTTCGCATCTCAAAACACGCTGGCCATGACCTGCATCGAAGATAGAAGAACTGTCAAGAACGTTTTTTTTTTCAAAATGGCACTTAGGCGGCTATTACACTATAAAAGTTCTTTTACAAATATCTTTGACTCACGATATTTTAAAAGAACTTTTATGAATGATATTAGCCGCCTAAAGGCGCGTTGACATGATCAAATTACGGTTTGACAAACCACCTATTTGAACGTGTGAACCCGTTGTCAAACTGGTTTGAAGTCTTGTGCTCCTGTCAAACCGTAGTTGGACGGTGCTCAACTTTTCATCAAATGCTAGTTTGTCAAACCGTAGTTTGATCATGTCAACGCGCTTTAAGGGGGAAAGTGTGCAAGCATGTAAGAAAAGCACTTGAAACAAGCAACGTTCACGTCGCAAATCTTTTCTTAGGCGGCTATTACACTAGAAAAGTTATTCGAAAATATCTTTTACAAACGATATTTGTAAAAGAACTTTTATAGTGTAATAGCCGCCTTAGAAAGAAACCAGCGGCAACATTATATTACGTTTACACTATCCCCAGATTACTTCATCTGCTGCTTAATCTGGGTGTGGTGAGTTTAAAATTGTATGTATTTGACAGTTCCAGATTAAATCAGCCGGCGCAGATGAAGTAATCTGCGGATAGTGTAAACGTAATATTAGACGTATCTTTGTAAAGTCCAGTTACAATAAAGTTTGTATTTTTTTAAACTCGAACCGTTGCAAATATCATTTGTGAACCATTACATCCTCAGAAGTGGGATCGCAATCCGTTTACCCATCCGACACCGTACGAGTATTCCGTGTGCTGTCATTTTATTCCGTTAACGCCGTCTTTTGTTCCGATACACATCCGATACTGGGAGAAACAGCAGTTCCGTTATCGCCAATCCAATACCGTTTTGACCACCAGGAAATGGACAACTTTTATATTACGTTTACACTATCCCCAGATTACTTCATCTGCGCCGGCTGATTTAATCTGGAACTGTCAAATACTTACAATTTTAAATTCACCACACCCAGATTAGTGTAATATTAAATTACGTTTACACTATCCGCAGATTACTTCATCTGCGCCGGCTGAGATAATCTGGGACTGTCAAATACATACAATTTTGAACTCACCACACCCAGATTACGCAGCAGATGAAGTAATCTGGGGATAGTGTAAACGTAATATAACGTTTACACTATCCCCAGATTACTTCATCTGCGCCAGCTGAGATAATCTGCGACTGTCAAATACATACAATTTTGAACTCACCACACCCAGATTACGCTGCAGATGAAGTAATCTGGGGATAGTGTAATATTACGTTTACACTATCCCCAGATTACTTCATCTGCGCCAGCTGAGATAATCTGCGACTGTCAAATATATACAATTTTGAACTCACCACACCCAGATTATATTACGTTTACACTATCCCCAGATTACTTCATCTGCAGCGTAATCTGGGTGTGGTGAGTTCAAAATTGTATGTATTTGACAGTCGCAGATTATCTCAGCTGGCGCAGATGAAGTAATCTGGGGATAGTGTAAAATTACGTTTATATTACGTTTACACTATTCCCAGATTACTTCATCTGTAGCGTAATCTGGGTGTGGTGAGTTCAAAATTGTATGTATTTGACAGTCGCAGATTATCTCAGCCGGCGCAGATGAAGTAATCTGGGGATAGTGTAAACGTAATATAACACTATCCCCAGATTACTTCATCTGCAGCGTAATCTGGGTGTGGTGAGTTCAAAATTGTATGTATTTGACAGTCGCAGATTATCTCAGCTGGCGCAGATGAAGTAATCTGCGGATAGTGTAAACGTAATATAATATTACGTTTACACTATCCCCAGATTACTTCATCTGCTGCTTAATCTGGGTGTGGTGAGTTTAAAATTGTATGTATTTGACAGTTCCAGATTAAATCAGCCGGCGCAGATGAAGTAATCTGCGGATAGTGTAAACGTAATATAAACGTAATATTACGCTCCAGATGAAGTAATCTGGGGATAGTGTAAACGTAATATAAACGTAATATTAAACCGTGCGCAGTTAGTGGACCTGTTGCTTGATAAGGGGATCGAGTTCCCGCGAACAGCGACTGTTACGCAGATGAGGAAGCTGTGTGTGGACAGCCTGAACGACGATGGAGGCCACGCTGTCGCCGAGGAAGTAGTAAGCGAGGTGTGCGTTACGTATGACCGCACCTGCACGACCTTCGAGTAATGCACTTCAAGTGGAGGAGGAGGCACTGTATGCCGAATTAAGAATCCTTGAGAAGCGGCAACGAATCACCCAGCTCCGCGCTGAACTTGCGGAAGACGCATATTGGAGTGCGCCTCAGCCGAATTTCGAGGAGATACGAAATTTCGACAATTCAGACGACTACGATGGGACGAGGTGGATCTGGGATTTTGAACGGGTGTGTGACTCAGCTGGAGTCACCGACGAATTCCGACTAAGAATCATCCGACGCCTCATGAAGCCAAATGGTTCCTTCGAACCGACTGTTCTGACACCTACGCACAGTTCCGCCGTAACTTTCTGGTCAACTTTGGACAAGAATACTCCATTCCGGACATCCTGGAGAAGATGAGGGCTAACATCTTCCGACCCTCGAAACTTCCGTTTTAGGATACATCCTCCAGATGCAGGAGCTGGCCTCTCGTGCCAATATTGGAGACGTTCTCACGATCCAGTTTATCATTGACGGTCTCAACGATTGAGGACCTCCGACATCTCCATTTTTTTATCCGGCAACCACATTGCGACGTTTTAAGAAGCTGGGCCCTCGATGCAGCGACTTCGCGTCCGATAACGTCGACGGCGGCTTCAGTAACAACTGCCGCTCATCTCCGATGCTTCAGTTGTTCAGGGACTGACCATATCTCGGCGCGGTGCTCGGAACCGAGGTGCGCAATCGGTTCATGCTTCCGGCACCGTGCACATCCTGCACCGTGCGCGTCCTGCAACGTGCGCGCCCTGCAACCTACGCGTCCTGCATCGTACGCGTGCTGCTTCCTCAACAAGCGAAGCGATACTGTCGTAAGGATTGCAATGCTGAGAGTTATGAACCACCAGTCTCTCAAGTGTATATGAGCTAATGATGTGATGCGCAGAAAAATACGAAAATGAAACGCGGGAAGGCCATATCTTCACTTCCTTGTATCATGGGTTATTGGGAGAGGATAAAAAGCAAAATCTTCAAACATACGATTCAGCATGCGGACGGCTTTAAAAATTTGCAGGAAGGGATAAAGATCGAAAGAATGGAAAAGGTAGGGAAGGACAAATAGCAAGTAATGTACTTTCTTATAAAACAATTTATTACACTGCTTTTCCCTATTCACAACATCTATCACCTATTTGTCCCCTCATCATTTTTCCTCTTACTCTCTTCGGTCGTCGTCGCAACATATTCCTCCTCCTGCAAGTTAAAACCGTCCATGTTGGCCTCCTGTTCGGACGTCTCCATTTTCAACAGACTATTCTCCAACGATGCCAGGAATGGACTCTCCTTGAACTCGGGCCACTGTCGGAATTGATTGAACAGCGTGAGGACCTGGGATGGATTCAAGTCACCAAATTCCGTGAAAATGTTCATGTTTGTGTAGAAATCCTGATTGGACATTGTGGTGCAATGGGTCGAGTACTGGGGAGTCACGGAGGTGTTAGCATTGGCGTGTAGTCGTTTTACTGGGGCCGGTGTTTCGGGGTTGATAATTAGTCGCGGTCCACAACCGGGTGCCCATTTTCTATCAAAAATAAGATGAGTAATTAATGATTGTTATTCTACTGTCGAGGATGAATGACATACTCCAATGTGGGTATAACACGATGTTTTCTACTCAGGCAATTCTGTTTAACGAAATACAAAAGTGCTTGCATATATTCCTGAGGACAAAGGTCGTAGATTTCGGCACGCGGTGTGACTTTCACGAAATATAAATAATCATAGTGAATGGAATAGATCTGAAAGAAATTCACGAAAATTACATCGGTTACTCACAAAATGGTGTAGTAAGTTATGCCAGATATCATGTACTTGTATGACCACGTTACCTTTGCCAAACGATGATGTTTTCCCATTTTACGATCATACTGCCACGGTAAAAACCACTTTCTGGGAAATTTCGTAAGGTAGTGATGCTCAAACATGATTTGAAATAGAATTGAGTTGGCGCGATAAAAGAGGTAGCCTGCGTCTTTGTTGCACGTTAAATGCTGCAATTATTGTTAAAAGAAATAGTTTCATGTATTAAAAAAAAAACACACACACGCACACAAAGGGAATTGATTGACAAAACTTACAATATAAAGTGGAGGTGGAACAGCGAGAAACATTTCGTAACGACCGTGAGCGAAGAGATCACCTTGACGAACAATTGAATAAATGAGGTGCACGAAAAAGTTCAGCGAACCAACAGCCGCAAAAAGGCGTACTGGTTTTCCTGCAGAAAGAACAAAATAGAAAGATTACTTATACCGAGCTAAACGAACGATAAAAATGCAGGACTTGGGATATGCTGAACTTTTATGATACTCTGTCGTCGTGATAAGGTTGAGTCCATTCGGAAACGTAATATTTGGTTTCGCAATCACGAGCTGGCGGTTCCATAATTTTATATGTATTGTCATTCGATGATGTTGTTGGCTTGGGTCGTTCGCCAAATCCCATCTTCCGAATGTCATATCGTTCGTTTCCCCCGTACCTTACAACTTTATAAGGGACTAAAAACTTGTCTTAGTTCATCCTGCTGTTTGCCAAACTCTTCCTCCCTTTGGAACATTTGCAAGAATTTGTCGTCGCTTTTATTTCACATTTTAGTTCAAATCATCGAGTCAAGTGGAGAAATACCAACCGTTCGTTGATATGTTGAGTTTATACATCGTTGGACACTATTTACATGTTGATACTATTCTGATGGTTGCTTTTCGCAAAGTTTTGTCAACACGGAAATTATGATTTGTGGAAGGTTTCTATGCTATGCTTTGATCTGAAGAGTACTCTGAAGCGGTTGAGCAAGGAACCTCCAAGTGGTATAAACTGGGAAACGCCAACTCATACGGCTTGCTGGCCAGAGGTGATAGGCCAACCCTTTCAGGGAGACAGCTACATCCCTGCGCGATCAATGCGACTGCGGAGGTACTGAAGCGAATGTTAGGCTTCGTTTCCACGTGAACATTGCACCGTACACGGAACATTGAAAAAAAAAGCATTGAAAAGAACCAACAACAAAAATAAACTTTCTGTCCTTACATGGACATTTCATTTCATTTTTGTATGGCTACCATGCGCAAATGCATCATTCCTACAAGAGATGGGAACGATGCATTTGCGAAGGATTAGATTCGAGCCTTTTCAGAGCTGGAAGACGGTAAAGAAAGTCCAAAAAACGATACAACATGGACGAGGCAACGGACAAAACGCGGGTAGGGATACCTAAGTAAGTGTTGGTAGGAGGCATGGCTGTGACTGCGGGCAAAGGCTTGTAATGGACAGATTGGTGGGCATCTGAAGATGCCAATGGAGACGGAGTCTAAGGTTGCATAGTTGACCGCGAAGGTCGGGCAGTACCATTTGGCGAAGAAATAGGCCCCTCAATTCGGGAGATGTGGGCGGGGTTTTCCCCGCTCGTTGCCCTTATTCTTTGCGTATTAATAAAAAGTCATAGGCCTGGGGAAGACAACACAAACATGGGAGGTAAAAATGTAGAGTAATAAAAAATGAAGCGATAAGGATGGAATGGTTGTCGGACGGCTCAGTTGTCCTCGCGCTCGCATTGGGGTCCAAGTGTAATGGGACCCTCGGCCTCTGATTTCGTACCACCGACACATCATTACTCATCAGGTGCTGCCATTGATCTGCCGGTGGAAGCAACACAACCTGACCAGAATCTGATTCATTACAGGCTACGGAGGTAAAGGCACCTCCTTAGTCGTCAGCGGCCACATCAAAACAGTCGAGTTAGCGGATAAACCAGGCGGCTTTGATGAACATACTACTGATTTAAGAAATCAAGCACGCATAAATAAAGCGATCGCTCAGATCGGGACGACGAAAACGTAGCAATCAGCCAAGCGGAAGAGGACCACCCGTTAAGCTCCCCACCGTCTGGTAAGGACAATTAACGGCATTTAACCAGAAGGCTCAAAACCTACGAATGAAGAACGCTGGCCCCTCAAACGTTACAAGGCGGTGCGTGGATCCGACTGCCGTAGGAGCGTAGAGCGCTAGTTAAGTTCGGTATAGGATGCATAAAAAAGTATGCCGCCATTAGCGGATCGAAGCACTCAGATCAAATTCCATATTTCTGTGGCTATGTAGACTCGCTAGTACTAATTTGCCCCACTAGGGACCTAGCGCGTCAACTACTTCTGAGTGCCATCGTAGTCGGTTCTGGACAATCTGCTCCACGACTTGCTCAGTAACGCACACTTGTCGGACACAGATCGGCCTTCGTTGAGAATGATCATGGCATGTCTAGCAATGCAGATATCAGCCTTTCGCGATGTGTGACGTATCCACTGCGATTTTCACTTGCGTATTTAATTTGTCAATTGGCATCTGACCCGTACACCGACTCGGCTCTTGGGACGACTGCCAATATCGCGAAATTTTAATGATGGGTTTCAATCAAATTTGGTCTGAAATGAACAAATCTGAAATTCTTTTCCGCGAACTTTGAACCTTTTTGGAGATATTTACCATTAATATTGGAATTTTTGTGTGGGAAAATTCAGTGCAAGAATTGTAAATTGAATAAATTTCCGCTTTAAGTAGTTACGAACCTACTATGATACATCATTTAATTTTTTATATTTTCAGGCCACAAATTTGGTGCCTCGAATATTGAAGTCGTGCCCGGCTCGTCATTAAAATTCTTAAAATTCGACGAAGACAAGAGTTGACGAAAACTTGAAACTTTCTGGTAACATTTCCGAAAACTCTCCATATGCTGCACCGATACAACAGCATATACAGTACCAGAGAGCGAAATAGGTCCAACTTGGTCTAACTCCGATACCTGAATTGCCTGATCTTGGACGGCATGCCGGTTGATATGACGAGCGATATCTTGCTCCATACGGCCATCTTCGGCATCAATCCTATATAGGTAGACGAATTCGTCCACCTTTCCCCACTTGTTGTCACTTGATACAAATGACACGAGTTGGATTTACTCTTCTTCATCGCAGCAGCAGAACAAGAACCTTCGTCTGGTTGGTGTTAATCTTTAGCCAAACCGTGTTTACTCAATTGCCCTAACTCCCTGTGGGGCATAGCGCATCAACTGTCCAATGGGGCATAGTTGACGTTTCGTTGACATAAACTGGTTTCGGAGAATGCAGTTGCCAGCATGCACCTCCTGCACATCCATGGCCTCGAACGTCGACGTGGACGGAATTCGAACCCGAAAAGCCGGTAGTCAAACATGAGACTGATGCCTCAACACACTGCGGTCGCCCATCATCGGAGTTTTGGAGAATCCAGTTGCCCTTGCCAGCATGCACCTCCTGCTCCCCCATTTAGCCGTCTATCTGCGGCGAGTCGGGAGATGCTGTGACTTATTATTACGTCCCACACCACAGGGGGAAGACGACACAAATATCGTCGTGGATGATTTAAACTCATTTCGCTCAGATCCATGACTCCGTGAATAGGCAGATATTGGGCAACGACTACTGTTGTAATTGTTCATGCTTCTATTAATCAAAGCACGGGTTCTTCTTCTAAATGGCTAAAAATAAACAAAGTATTTTCACATCATTTAAGTAAGATTCTCACCCGTCCACGTCCGACTAGGTAATCCGGTCAACAGATCCTGCACCCGTTTCCCGTTGTCCATGCGATCTTGAAATCCGATCTTCCCGATGTCCACCAAATCGCCAGAATGCACTTTGATTCGTCTCGACTGATCCGCGTATTTAGCCTGAAAGACACAAAACGTAACAACTGCACTTAAGCCCCGCTCAATCACCAATTGTCGTCTCCTACCTTGAGTCTCGCCTCAAAGTCCTCATTTCGTTCGAACAGGTGAATTTTCGTAGCAGTCGACCGGACTAAATGCTCCGTCAACAGACCCGGTCCAGGATTCGATTCCAGCACAGTTTTAGCACTTGTCACTGGCTTCGTTAAGTGCTCGGCAATTCTTTCAGCCGCCTCTGGGTTAGCAATATAATAACTGTCCGGAAATTTATATTTCTTCCGGAGTAATTTCGGAGCGAATTGGGCGAGCAAGTCCTGCTGATTGCATGCCGCAAAGTGTTCCAACATATCGGCGGGAATTTTGATTTCTGATGATTTTTTGGCTCTGGCCGGTTTCGGTGCTGCTTCGGTGGACAGAAGTCGAACGAGGGCCCTGCAAATGCGTATTCGAAGCATCTTGCGACAATTGGAGGCGAACGCCGGCACCTTGTTTTGACGTCTTCCCAAATCAGGCGACGACAGCTGATTTGTGTTTGTTTACGAATGTATCAAGTTCAGCGCAAGATGTCTCGTTGTTCGCAGGGAAATTTTCTGACAGCGGGGCTCATCAGGCAACGCCCCGAATGAGGCAATTTTCAAAGATGGCTGGTGTCAAGTGAAACGGTTCAGAGTGGTCGTCTCATCGTCGTCGTCGTCGTGGTGTTTTGTCGCTCCGTGCTGTGTAATCCGCTTCCAAATTTGCCGTCTTCGTACATTGGATAGTATGATTTGTGCAAATCGATAAAGTGACGAATAATTGAATTTGTGCCGACCGACGACCAATTGGCAAAGTGCGATCCTGCAAACGTGAACACGGCCGAGAAGTGTGTAAATAAGCGGTGGCTGCAGCGGCGATGATGTTCTAGGGCTCGTACGTGGTAGCCGCTCTGTACGTTTGCAAGTGCAACTTTTGCGGATGACGATTCCGGCTCGCGGTGAAATACACTTTTTCGCCTGGCAGGTACAAGTGCAGTGTCTGTGCATCGCGTGACACGAATTTAGCGGTTCATGTAAATTGTAAATAGCAAAAGATCCAACTTGTGATCCGTTTCGTGCTCCGGTGCAAGGAAATTGTTGTGCAGTGATTTGTGTGCAGACCGAGTGACAAGTGCGATACGTTTTCTTGGATGAATGAACGTTTGGCGGCTGCCAATCGGAGTACACGGGCAGAATGGACACATCAACGAGAGGTGGTGAGTACCCCAACACTTGTAATGATCCTTCGGGAGCCGGGCCCACACGGGCCACTCAGAGCCACTCCTTCCAAAATGTCAGCCACCGGCGATGACACATTTCCACGAAGTCGACGACGGTCGCTGTTTCACACGAACGAGTCATCCAACCATCGGTCGGTCGTGTGCTCGTCCCGATGGGGCCTTATCGGTCTCTACTAATACTTCATGCAGCCCCGGGGTATCATCTCGGGCCCGTGACACCTGGCCGCCGCCGCTGCAGTTGCGACACCTCGCTGGCTGCCGTCTCTCGTCTCACCTGCGCTCAGGTGATTCTTTGTTTATTCACTCGGAAGTGCTCATCGGTGATTCTTGACCTCATTTCGAGGCGCACCGCCATCCATCCATCCATCCGCCATACACGGGACAGCAGAAATATGTTGAGGACGGGGACAGTGGAGGCGCGCACGACCAAGACGTTTGCCACCACACAAGTTTCTTGTTTGTTTTTGCATTTCATGCACTTGGGATTATGATTAGGCAGCAGCAGCCTCCAGGTGAGGTGGACACTTGAACTGCTTTCACGGTAATATCTTACAAAATGTTGGTGTCGTCATGTGATGGGTGTTGGTGGATATTCGTTTTTACAACTGGTGGAAAGGTTGTGCTTGTCCTGAAAGCCGGAGGGCAGTGGCCAACCTTCACAAAAAGTTGTTGCTTCACAGGGTCAATGGATAAGATGATGAATGAATTGGGGTTTTTATCGCGACTGTATTCCGTGAGGAATATGATTAACAACTGCTGTCCACTCCTTCCAAATCGTACGCATGGAGTCATCAGATTATCCTGTTCGTCCTAAATCTGAAATACACACCTGCCTCCCATTTTTCGTAATATTAGCAGATATAATGACGACCTGCTCGTGGAACTTCGTCGTGCTTTTCTCGGCTCTGCTGCAGGCCTGTTCCTAAAACCGGTCCACCGGCTTAAAAACGGTCTTCTGTTAGTACCGGTCCCGAGATTCCCAAGTACCGGTTTTGAAAAAACCGAATCATTAAAAAAAACCGGCTTATGGTCATAAACACCGACTCATGACCGGTAAAAAAAACCGACTCATTAAAAACCCTATTCTCAAAAAAAAACCGACCGACTTGTGTTAAAAATGGACCGGCTGCGAAAAGTTAAAAACCGACTCATTAAAAAACCGATCCACCGAAAAACCGACCGAGTACTCGAGTACTCGAAAACCGACTTGTTAAAAACCGACCGGCTCATGGTTAAAAAAAAACCGAGTTAAAAAGCGATTCATCAAAAAAAAAAAACAACCAAAACCCCACTTGTTAAAAACCGCCGGCTCCGATGAGTTAAAAACCGCTTTTTTGATGAATCGGTCTTTTAGTGAGTCGGCTTTGAGTACTCGAGTACTCGGTCAGTTTTTTGGTTAATCGGGTTTTTAATGAGTCGGTTTTTAACTCGGTTTTTTTTAACCATGACTCGGTTTTTTCTAATGATTTTTTTTTAGGAAAACCGGTTTTCATAAAACCCTAAAACCGGTCTTGAAATCTTTGGACCGAACAGGTCTACTATGCTTGTCGACTTGATATCTCATCGACTGATCTAATATGCATACCACCGCTCAGTTCAACTCTTCCCATGCGGTCGTATTAACCATGTCATGATGAAGACATCAATGCGTTCATTATGATGGCCTGGATGAAAGTCATCATGACCATTGTTCTAGCCGCGGGATTAATTTCACTTATTACACCAGGCCGAGAAAGAGACCGAAAAAGCCGAAATAGGTGCAATAAATCATGTATACAGTAGACTTGCCAAAAAACAAAAACTGTGTCAAACATGAACGCCCGTATACAGGAACAGCTTTTTCATTACATTGACTACTCTATGAGATGAACTTCTGCACTGTTCAGCGCTTAAACATGCCAAGTTTACATATAGGAAACAGAAAACCAGCCTGGTGCAACGCCAGTTTCTCCAATCTAAGGGCTATGCGCAGGAAAAGTTTTACCAAGGCGAAGGCTACCAGGCTGGTTTCTGGCAGTCCTACAAAAGACACTTGAGCTCTTTTTAGAAGGAGCTGAGGGTTGCTCGCGCTCGGTGGCCGTGATCGTTCGGCCACCGCTCTACCATTCTAATCTAGAGTTTGGAGATCAAATCTCGGCGCGATCAAAAACTGCGTGTGAGTACTAATAAAACTGTCACAGTGCTCCGAGCTTGTCAGTATAAAGACGACGCGGATAGGAGGTGCTTGCTAGCAACTGAACTTCCGAAAAGTAGATATGCTATTGAAACGTCAACAGGGCATAGAAATGCTATGCTATTTCTTCAATTAGAGAGTGAATTTCTGAGGTACAAATTAAATATCTTAGGAGTTAGTGAGATAAGATGGTGGAACAGCGGAGAATTCATCTCTCCAACGGGCAGCACTGTAATGTTGTACTCCGGTAAAGCTACCGGTAGTCGTCGTGAGTCTGGTGTGGGGCTCCTTTTAACCAGAGCCGCGCGAAACTGTCTCTTATCCTGGGAACCGGTCTCTGACAGGGTCTTGACCGCCAGGTTCCGGACCAAAATGAGGAACATCTCAATAATACAATGTTATGCCCCTACTGAACCCGACAATGTCTTGGCAAAAGACTCCTTCTACGAAGAACTAAACGCCGTTCAGAGCAGAACACCTAAAGGTGACATTATAATGGTTATGGGTGATTTGAATGCGAAAGTTGGCGCTGATAACTATGGGCTCAGACATGTGATGGGGAGACACGGTCTTGGTGATCGTAATGACAACGGTGAAAGATTTGTAGAGTTCTGCAACTTTCACAGTCTCTTCATCGGTGGTACTATGTTTGAGCATAAGGACCACCACAAAATCAGTTGGTCCTCTGTTGATCGGCGCAGAACACAAAATCAGATCGACCATTTTGCCATTAGTAAAAGATTCAAGAGTTGCCTCCTGGACGTGCGAAACAAGAAGGGTGCCGATATTGGGATGGGAAGAGACCATTATCTTATGATCGCTAATGTTCGATTGCGTATTGCAGCCGTGCGCCGCCCCAGCGACGAAAGATCCAGGCCCCGCAAATTCAACACCGCTCGACTAAAAAATCCAGCTGTCTTACAACAATATAATGACCATCTTGCGCAAAAAGCGGCTGAGATAACTAGTCACCCAGATATTGACATAAACGAAAACTGGGATGCCATAAAAAATGCGTACATTGATAGCGCAAATACCATCCTTGGCCCAAACCCGGATTGCCGGAATAAGCCCTGGATGTCTGACGCTTCATGGCAGCGGATTGTTGAAAGAAAGGACTTGAAAGTTCGTTTGACTGCAGCATCAGACGACAATCGAAGCAGCATCGAACTCCTTTACCGTCAGAAAGCTCGAGAAGTTCAGCGTAGTGTGCGACGCGATAAAAGAGTTTATGCCAATTCTCTTTTAGCGTCAGCAGAAGAAGCCGCTAGAAGTAACAACTTAAACGCCGTATACGGTGTCATCAAGGAGTTTACAGGTGGTCGTAACTCCTGCCAACATCCGGTGAAAGATAGTGATGGAAAGCTACTTATCTTGGAAGAAGATCAAATGAGACGGTGGAAAGAACACTTCGCCGCGGTCTTGAACCGTGTAACCTCTGGTGAAGTTCCCCCTCATATAGATAATTTAGCTAACCATCAAAATGTGCGTATACGGTCCACTGCCCCGACTAAAGAGGAAATAGTCACTGCAATTATTGCATTAAAACGAGGAAAGGCCGCCGGACTTGACGGCATCCCTGCCGAACTTTATCAAGCAGCGCCAAGCGTAACTGCCGATTTGCTGCACCCACTTGTTGATAAAGCGTGGAATACAGAGACCTTTCCCACTGAGTGGAAGGAAGGTTTGATCATCAAACTTCCAAAGAAGGGTAGCCTCACAGACTGTAATAATTGGAGAGGCATTTGTGTGCTTCCTGCCGTTGCCAAGATAATAGCTAAAATCGTCCTGGAAAGACTAAAGGCCCACTTAGAAAGCACAATTGATGAAGAGCAGGCTGGCTTTCGATCCGGATTCTCCTGTGTCGATCACATTAACACCTTGCGAATCATCATCGAGCAATGCGCTGAATACGATTCTCCGCTTCACTTGCTTTTCATCGATTTCGAAAAGGCTTTCGATAGTGTGAGCCGGGATTCTATATGGGCGGCCTTGCGCAGGAGAGGCATCCCTGAGAAGCTTGTGGCTATTATTAAGGCAACCTATGACGGCGCGAAATGTCGCGTTCTGCATAAAGGTAAGGTGTCGGGGGACTTTGAGATTCGCAGTGGAGTTCGGCAGGGGTGCATCCTCTCACCGATCCTATTCCTCATTGTGATCGGCGATGTGTTGCATGCAGCCCTATCCGGACTCGACAGAGGAATTCAATGGACTTTGACATCTTATCTACAACATCTTGACTACGCTGACGACATATGCCTACTCTCCCACAAAATCATGGATCTGTCCGCAATGGCGTTAGATCTCGAGAGGGAGGCAAGCAAGGTTGGGCTAAAGATTAATACCAACAAGACCAAGGTTCTTAGCCCGCCGTTGCGAAAAAGAAATCCGACACCTATTGCCATCAATATTAATGGGCAGCCTGTGGAGAAGGTGGACAACTTCGTCTACCTGGGTAGCATTGTTGCCGAAAATGGTGGTACGGAGCAGGACATCGCTCGTCGTATCAACCAGGCTAAACGCGCATACGGCATGCTGTCCAAAATCTGGCAGGGCAGTTATCTCAGCATCAAGACCAAGCTGGGCCTGTTTCGCTCCCTCGTACTATCAGTGCTTTTGTATGGGAGCAGTACATGGAAAGTTTCCGTAGGAGTTACCAGAAAGCTGCAAGTTTTCGTCAACTCATGTCTTCGTCGAATTTTAAGAATTTTCTGGCCTGAAACAATATCAAATGAAGAGCTAAGTCGGCGTACGGGTCAGATGCCAATCGACGAATTGATACGCAGGCGAAAATGGCAGTGGATAGGTCACACATTGCGGAAGAGTGATAACTGCATTGCTATGCATGCCATGAAATGGAACCCCATTTCCAACCAAGGCCGACCAAGAGGGGGTCCTCGAATCACATGGCGTCGATCTGTGGCAAAGGAGTGTCAGGTACTGGGTAAGTCTTTTGGGGAGTTGCGCCCCATTGCCCAGAACAGAGTACGATGGCGCGCAGGAGTAGTTGACGCGCTATGCCCCGCTAGGGGTTAAGGCAAAGTAGTATAGAAATGCTAGAGATGTTGACGAGCCCATGCCGCTGGAGGGGTCGAGGTAATTAGAGAGAGAGGGTTGCTAAACGCAATTCACGGACGAGTTTGTGCGAACGCATTGAAGGGCCCGAAAAGGCAACCAGATTTCGCAAACTCTTATCGTCAAATCCATCTATGGCTAGCTTTAAATAAAAGTCAGATGGGACATGGACGTCTTCGTGCAAGTAAGGATCTACAGCAGCCTTCAGACATTGTATTGTATATTAATGGTCAAAGGCCTTCCTAACGGCCTGCCTAGAGCTAGTCCATGTTTCTCGGACCTAGACGGAAGTGTTGGTCGTGTTCATCCCGAAAATGGGTATTTATTATTCCTCGTTTTTGCCTCCCCTGTTTGTGTTGTCTTCCGCAGGCCTATGCATTTCATTAATACGTAAAGGACAGAGGCAACGAGCGGCGAAAACCCCGCCCACGTATAGGATAGGCCGCTGCTTAGTTCTTCCAGATGGCACGACCTGACCTTGACGGTCATTATGCCACCTTAGGCTCCACCCCCACGGGCATCTTCAGATGCCCATCGCACCGCCCATTACAACTTTGCTGGATACCGCGCCACATTGGTTTTACGGGGTAACTGCAGAATGGACGAGCTTGCTTAGCTGGCATGCAAAGTGGAAATCAAGTCCTCTGCAGTCGACAGGGCCAACACAAGATGGCTTGACGGGCGATTTCTTCTAGAGTCGATCCTGACCGATCAGTCGTACTGCTGTCATTAAATAGATTACACATCGGCAGGGTGGTGGGGGTTATCACAGGGAACTGCCACACTAGGGAGCTCGTCTGGAGCTCCGCCTTCCTCACGACTAGGAGGATCTCAACAACGCTAGCGCGACTCAGCCCAATAATTTCATTGCCAACACCTAGATTTTAGAGTGAGGTATAGAGATTTTGGCGGGATCCCAATGGACGCATATGCGGTCTAAGTGTGTTGTGATATGTCACGGCAGCCGCTGCACCTAACCTACAGTAGAGAGTAGAGATTTCTCAATATATAGTGATGAAGAGTGCACCGATATTGTAGATGATACCGAGGTTAAAATTAATTCAAAGGAAGCCGTGGAAAAACTAAATAAAGTTTTACCGAAGGCCGAAAGCGAAATGGTTAGCTATAGCCACATTTCAAGTTATAGAAAACAGAAATGAGGATTTTTCTGACAGTTAGTTTCATTCTGCACACCAACTTAGTATGCGTCTGTAGCTTAGCTCGGTAACGTACCGGGCATTTTTTGGAACTCGAAACACGGTCGTCTTTGGTTCAAGCCTCACAACGGGACAAATACTTTTTATTCTCAAATTCCCTCTATTTACCAAGTGTCACAAAAATTCCAATTTCCCTGAAAAATAATTCGCACTTGCACATTGCAAGAACATTGAATACATTAAGGGGCCGGAAATGAATCATGAAATACTTAACTTAGGCTTAGGAATGTCCCGTCATCGCGCGTTTTAGGATGTCACTCCTCGGACAGGCTTTTATCAGCACTGCAAACTTCAGGTTGATTCCTGCTAAAGACATATTGTCCTTTATTAGAAAGTGGTGCACAAAGACATCTTATCTTTATCTTACATTTAGGAACTGTAAGGACGGTTGGTGGTTTCAAGGCAGGTTAAAATTAATGCGTTTTGAGGACCAGAGATCTAAAAATCTCTTTAGAATCGCTATTTCCAAGGCAGAGTAACCGTGGCCAAGTGCGAAGCTAGCGGGGTTTCAAGGGAAGGGATCCCTGTACGACCTAGGGCTCGCGCTTGGCTACCTTCAAAACCCGCCGATGCGGAAGAGATCTTATTTGCCATAATCCCAACCTCTCTAAACACAAGGCAGTCTAATGCGTGGTCTAATAGGTGGTCTAACGCGGGTAGCTAGACCAACTACGTTTAAAAACAGCCAAATTGTTATACTCCACTAATATAAGAACTGAAAAAGAGAGAATTTAGATGAATTCAATTATATAAAATACATCCTGATCAAAATGCCCTGTTTCACAACAATAAATTAACCAACCAGAAAAAATAAATAAAACCAATATAGCAAAATGTGGAATTGGGCATTATCGTCTTGTTGCGTATCATACATATTAATCAATTATGATTGTTTCCATCGATTCATTTAAAAAACTGATCTCTAACAGCAAAACGCCTATCAACCAAAAAGTGAGTCACAAACTACCATAAGTGCGAATGACGACTATTGTTCCTAAAACTTTCACTTTCGACAATGATTCAGCTCTCGCTCGACGCTATAGACAATGTTAAACCAGTATACTGCAAACAATCAAATTGGTTTCAATTATTATTATTATTATTGATCTTATCCATACAAACGACAAAAACACAAGATAACATGGAACACCGCCAAGACAATCTGAAAAGTCAAAATACGTGATATTTTTCTATCCTCCGGCACAAATTCCACCGAAGGTCTCTTGGGGATTTTCCATATTATGTGGGCAGACAATGATTTGTAACTTAAACCGATTTATTGGAGATTAGGCGACAAAAAGTAGCTATCGAGAGATGCAAAGATCTATCAGGGATCTATTTAAATAGTGATTACAAGTTACCAAAGCAAGTGTCAATGCGTTCAAATTGGATTCGAATGGAATGTTGAACCAAAGAGGATTGATAATTCTAAATACAAGAGTTATCACTCCATATAACTTTGTGTGTATTGACAAATTGTATAGACTTCACAAGAAAGCTGACTCCGCCTCCGGCGGTAGATTTGTATGTATTGATTCTCTTGTGTATCTATACTGTGTAGTTTATACTATGTTTATACAATTTGTCAATACATACAAATCTCCTGGCAGAGGTGAAACTTCTATGGAGTGATAACTCTTGTGGAATCTATACTATTTGGTTGAGCTAAGCTATGAGCTATATAGCTATGTAGTTTTAAAAAGAAGATTGTTCCAATTTACTGGGACTTCAACTGAGATCATTAGCAAAAAAATGGCTGGAGGAGGTTTGCTTCTCTCTTCGCATTTCGTTTCTACTCGTTGTTTAAAGCAAGGTTGGTTTAATTGGCGGCAATCCCCAAAGGGGAGAACACCCAATTAGCGCTGGTGTGCGCCGTGTTGATGCCACTAACTTCGTAAGAGGAAAATCGATGAATTTAAGTCTGCCTATGGGGTGAACTGCCGCGCTCGGTTGTCGTGTGCTCTACATTGCTACATCCAAAGAAACGGTGGTTCGATCCACGGCGCAAACAAAAACTGCCTGTGCATACTAATAGAACTCCCACAGCGCTCCGAGCTGGTCAGTATAAAGACGGCGCGGATAGGAGGCGCATGCTAGCAACTGCACCATCCGAAAAATAGATGCTATCGAAACGTCAACAAGGCAAAGTAATGCAAGAGATGTTGACGCGACCATGTCCCGAAAGGGATCAAGCCAACAAACATGGGGTTAACCGGGGCACTTCATGTGGAATTGAAGAAGCGAAGGATCTCGGCTATTCCCTTAGAGGAGATTTCGGATATGTCTGTGAGAAAGGTACTGCTCAAAGCTCGGTACCGCGCCTTAGCTAGTGCTGGACATTTACAAAGGAAGTGTATCAAAGTCTCCTTCTCCGCACTATCCTTGCAACAGTACAGTACCCGTTGTAGAGGATACCCAGTCTGGTCGCGTGCTCTCCCACTGACCAGTGACCCAGTCTTGATCGCAACAGTTCTCGCTACCGCGAATTCATAACCGTTTAGGAGATATTTACCTTTAGAGTTGGAACTTTTGTATGAGGAAATCCGGTGCCAGAATTGTATGTAGAATAAATTTCCGCTATAGATAGTTAAAAACCTACTATTTTTCAAATATTTTTCAAATTTTCAGGCCACTTGTATTTGACATTTAGCGTGAATAAGCCGCCGTTAAAATTTGGCGCCTCAGATATGGAAGTCTTGCCCTTTATTAGAACAAAAGACCCTCCACTAACCTAATGCAGGTCAGTAAGTTCTTTTTGGGGGTACTAGTGATAACATCGGCGTTTACATTTGCCTCTCCAAGCATCAATCTCCTAAACCGAGCAATCGCCGGGCAATTACAAAGGAGGTTTTGTCCTCTAGGCATAGCCGACACTCCGTTACGTTGGGCAGACCCATAATGCTAAGGTGATATCTCACCCAGTGGTGCCTCGAGAGGTAACCACGATCAATCTCAAGTGCGCCCTACTGAAACAGGTTGTGTCGTTAAGATTGAAGGGATTTATTAATTCTTTAGATTGCCGCCGACCTGGAAGATTGTTGCAGTGCTGAAGTCTTTTCTTTTTAGACCATTCGCTTATCAGAGTCTTGGTTGAACCACAGCCTACACCACAGTAGGGACCCGGTTCGCAGAATTAAGTGCATGAGCCTCTCCTAGTGAGTTCATCTGCAGCTTCGTTACCATCAACGCCCTGATGACCCGAAACCCAATAAAGAATTACTCGGTTAGTGGTCGTGAGATACTGAAAGATTTCAAAGCACTCATCTCAAAAACCCTCTTCGAGGTTAGTTGAAGAGAGGACAGCGCCTTAATGGCCGCCTGATTATTCGTGCAGGTAGCGATGTGGGCGCCACGAATATTCTGAGCTAGAATTTTCCTGCCGCAGGCCTCAATGGCATGTATCTCAGGTTGGAAGGCGCGTATTGATGATGCACGTCCTTAGTGCGCTCCATCTATTGTTCGCTTAATTTATATAGTATTTGGGTATTTCCCTCTTGGTGGCACTAAGTGGCGCATGGACAACTACCGCGTAGGATCTGTCAAGGGTGGAGCCTAGTCGCGCGAGTTGATGGGCACGCTCGTTTCCTGCTATACTCCTGTGACCTGGAGCCCAGCGGAGGGTTACTCTGTGAAGGCTGGTCAGACCGTCCAGTTCTTGATGCCATTGTTTTGCTATTTTCGATGACATTGTCGCCGCCTCTAGGACCTCTACAGCGGCCTGGCTGCCCGTGAAAATTGCGATGTCCTTTGTGGATACCATGCTGCGCCTCAGCCTCCCTAACTGCTAGCACTCCGCCTGAAATACACTAGCAGAATCTGGGATGCGACACGACTTACAGACTACAAGGTCTGCACTGACCCAACAGGGCACTTTCGAGCCATCGGTGAAATTCTCAGGTCATATCTCGACATCACCTATTCGTCACACCATTCCGCTGTAGTTGGTTAGCAAGTGTCCAAGTGATTCTCAAAGTCAGTTTCGGTGACGATATAGGTAGTCCGTTGGTAGCATATCGTGTACCACACCCTCTAGGGAGGACAGGCTGTTACTATGTCCATACGGTTTCGTTGGCCAGTTCGCAGATTCCCTAAGTCTAACCACGCTACATGCGGCGTTGAACCTTATGTGTAGGTCGAGGGGGAGTAAGTGTAAGATAACATGAAGTGCGACCCATGAACAAGACCGCAGAACACCTGTGACTCCGATGCAAGCAGTTGATTTTACCTTGTTTAGCAGATCGCTGTTGCATCTGCTACGTATCGCCGGCCACCGGACCAGCGACTCATATGTGAATATCGGACGCACAAGAAGATTCTTGGTTAGAGTCCCCAGTCCTAGTCCTGCAAGCTTAGAGAGCTATGTAGGCTTGTTTGATGCGATGTTAGACGTTGAGTTGTCATGAGAGCTTCGAGTCGAGAATCACTCCCCGGCATTTTAAATTGATTGTTGTTGTTCTGTGTAGAACCGGCGTTAGTATTATTTTAATTTTGGGAGCGCAAATTTCTCAATTTTTGTTTTTATAGTGAAGAGCACCAGTTCGGTTTTCTCTGGGTTCACACATATGTAGGTCGAACTACTCCACCCAAGTGCTTACTATCTTCAGAGCACTACCCATGATGTCGCTCCCGACTTCTCCGATTGTCTATGGAGGCCGTCCATTACTAAAATCAATAGCAGAGGCGAGATCACACCACCCTGTGGCTTCCCTCTGCGCTTATATTTCATCCTGGTACTCAGCATGGCTATGGTGCTACAATATAATATAAAATGGACTTCCATCCCAAACTCGACGAGAGCTTCCATTATAGTCTTAGTCATGCATGACATTATTGAAAGCGCTTTCAATGTCTATGAAAGCCGGCAAGGTGTATTTTTTGTAGTTTACGTCATGTTCAATTGTACGTACTACCTCGTCGAGAGCCGTTTCCGTGGACTTTCCCTTGAGGTAAGATAAGATAAAATAGTCGAACTACTGTCCCAGCAGGAAGGCACTGCGAACATAAAAGATCTATTGTGTCGTAGCTCATTAATCCAAAAGGGCGTCCACCTTTCTAATAAAGGGCAATAAGTCTTTAGCAGGAATCAACCCGAAGTCTAGTAACGGACAGTTTGGTGGGCATCCGAAGATGCCCGTGGGGACGGAGCCTTAGGTAGCATAATGACCGTGAAGGTCGGGTCGTGCCATCTGGCGAAGAAAAAGGCCCCTTAACGAGCTAGGCAGCGGCCTATGCTTGCTGTAGCTCAGTTCGGGAGATGTGGGCGGGCTTTTCGCCGCTCGTTGCCTCTATCCTTTACGTATTAACAAAAATTCATAGGCCTGGGGAAGACAACACAAACAGGGGAGGTAAAGATGGGGAATAAAAAAAAATAGTCGATAAGGATGGAATGATTGACGGACGGATCAGACGACCACACGGTCGCACCTGGGTCCGGGTGTAATAGGACCCTCGGCCTCTGGTTTCGTACCACCAACAGATCACTACTCATCAGGTGCTGCTTCGATCTGCTGGTAGGAGCAGCACTACCAGACCATAATGTAGTTCATTACAGGTGGTTCATTACAGTATGCAGTGCTGATAGTAGCCTGCCCGAGGAGTGACATCCTCAAACGCGCGACGACTGGGCATTCGCACAAAATGTGTTTGGTCGTTTCCACGTCCTCCAGACAGAGACGACATTCAGTCTCGCTGAACAGACCCTGCATGTTCAGGTGATATCGGACCAGGTGATGGCCAGATAAGTACTTAACTAGGAGTCTTAGGTGGGTTCTACTCATTTGAGTAGTACCCTTGTGACTGAAGGGCATTATCAGCTCCTTGGTTTGACGTAGCCCTGGAAAGTTATTCCAGTACTAATGACGCAATTGTGCAAACCAATCTGTGATCCGCAGTTTGGCCGAGGCTAGCCCAAAGCCACAGTAAGGCTCAGGTCCCTGAAAACGACTGGATGATCCTCGTCTAGCAAGTTTATCCGCAGTCTCGTTCCCCTCAATGAAGGGTAGGCGTAGAACCCCAAATGCCCTGGTGGCCTGGCACCCAACACAAGAAGACGGTTTTTGGTTGCCAACAATTGAAGGAGTTCGTAACACTCCTTCACCAGTTTTGAAGAGACCTTATATGAGGAGAGTGCGTTTATAGCTGCTTGGCTGTCTGAGTAGATAGCAATGTGAGCGCCGCGAGGTCCAGTTTCCAAGATTACCCTGGTGCAGATCTCAATGGCGTGGATCTCAGCTTGGAAAACGCTGGGGTAGGCATGTTGGAATACTGATATTGGTGAGTTCAGCAGTAGTTGTCGTATATTGCTATCCAAGATTGGCACCCACAACTTCAAGACGCAGGAGGTGAGGCTGATAGGGCGAAAGTCTTTCGCGGAGTCGTGGCCGCGTTTTAACGCCTTTGGAATGAAGGTCACCTGAAATTTTCTCCATGGCATGGGGACGTAGTTCAGCGAAATACAGCCCCTAAAAATGGCCACTAGCAATAGGGTCACTAGGTTCCTATTAAAGCGACGTTCTTCTGCACAAGTTTCTACAGTACCTCCAATTTGTCTAATGGTTGGTATAAGGGATTGCACTGACTCGTATTTAAATGTCTATTTTTCATGTAAATTTGTGAAAAAGCCTCCAAACAAATCCTATCCAAAAAGCCATGCAATTTTCTTGACGAAAACAACAGATGAACGAGAAAATCTGCAATAGCCATAAATCATTGACTGAAGAATTTACACCATCTCTCGTCCTTGAACATGACCATGACTTAATTTAATTGATACTTAATCAAAGAACTGTCTCCAAAGTAGTTCACGGTCGATATATCTATTTTGCATAGAACAGAGCACCGCAGATTAACCCTATAGCCACTATAGATACAGATACTCTCGTAATGTTCGGAGATCCATCCATTCAGTGTGGCACTACGGTGATATCCGGAACTGTTTCACTCTGATAAATTCAAATCAAGCGAATTTTTCAGACAAACAGGTTTCCCAAAATTTGACTTGCCAAAATCTTTTCCCTTTTTCTCATCACACACAGATACTTGCAGTATAGTATAATATACACATTAGATAGTTTCCGTTTGAATGTTCCCAGGCAAAAGTCTTATTTGAGCTTCCTAAACCAAAAAAGAAAACATCCGAACGAGTGAAGATGCCGAACTGAAAGTAAAATTTCAGCGGATATTTTTTTTATGTAAAAGAGGGTGGTGTGTGATGCTTTCTTGATGCGATAATCATTGAATCCATTTAGAAAAAAAAACTTAAAACTTAACAAACAGAAAAAAAGCGAAGACTGAAATGTTAATTTCTATTTTATCTATTGCCCGATAAGATATTCATTTCGCATTGAATTTTTTTTTTTTTTTGATAGAGTGAAAGACCCTGACGGTGGTTTTTGGGTGTGAGTTTATGCTGCGAAAGAATGCTGGTTATCAGCCTTTGTTTTTTTTTGTCATAGATATATTTATGGAGATGTTTGGTTGTTTTCATAGGTTTTTATTGAATGTTGAATCATTTATTGAAAATAGCAGAATTTGGTATGCAAATATCGATGATCTAACGCGTTTTGTATTAACTTCTAAATTGGCTTTTAATTATGGATTGTCGAAAACGCGTTACGAATATACAACACTTTCTTTTGGGAGATCGGTTGATGCATGCGATTTTTGTGTGAAAACGCAATTTATTGTCAAATGGAAAGTGAATAGAAAAGTAGCTACTCTAAGAAGGCGATGACGGATTAAATTTATCCTCTCCACAATTTCTAGAAACAGAGATAATTAATTGTATAAATTAGGAAGGACGATTGTAAATAAATACAGTCGATTTGAAAGTCTAAAGGAGCGGGGGGCTTGATCAAAATCTAGTGTCAATCGATTGAATGCAAAAATTCCTCTTCCATAGTCCTCCTCGTGGGCGCCCCCTGGAACGGCAGTGGTCACTAACCATTGCTAACCAATTCCAAGCCGCCAGTGATGGCGGTGCGATGATTTGGTTGTGGTAAACCTTGCTCCTGTGGTCTGGGGTGTAGAAATAATACCACGGTCTTTCTCTTTGACGGCCTGTCGTTGAAACCGACAAACAAAGGACAGGATGTGTATGCCAGCAACTTGCACTATCCGAAATATT
Source organism: Chloromyia formosa (assembly GCA_964017055.1). Classification (NCBI taxonomy): domain Eukaryota; kingdom Metazoa; phylum Arthropoda; class Insecta; order Diptera; family Stratiomyidae; genus Chloromyia; species Chloromyia formosa. Next base: position 26,677,603 of record OZ024813.1, on the reverse strand, counting down.
CTATATGCTAACGAAACGTCAACTGTGCCTCGGATAAGGACTGACTCAACGGCTACGACTTTAGGCTATCGTACAATGACAAAGATTGAATTCTGGAATGTGCGTACTCTCCTGGACAATGGATTAGAAGGTCCCCAGAACGCACGATTTTTTCAATTAGAGAGTGAATTTCTAAGGCATAATTTTAACATCATAGGATTTAGTGAAATAAGATGATGGAACAGCGGAGACTTTATCTCTTCACCGAGCAGCACCGTAATGTTGTACTCCGGTAAAGCTACCGGTAGTGGTCGTGAGTCAGGTGTAGGACTCCTTTTAACCAGAGCCACACGAAACTGTCTCTTATCCTGGAATCCGGTCTCTGTCAGAATCATGACCGCCAGGTTCCGGACCAAAATGAGAAACATATTAATAATACAATGTTATGCTGCCACTGAACCCGACAATGTCTTGGCGAAAGACTCCTACGAACAACTAAATGCCGTTCAGAGCAGAACACCTAAAGGTGACATTATGGTTATGAGTGATTTGAATGCAAAAGTTGGCGCTGATAGCTCAGAGGGCTCAGAGATGTGATGGGGAGACACGGTCTTGGTGATCGTAATGACGGTGAAAGATTTGTAGAGTTCTGCAGCTTTCACAGTCTCTTCATCGGTGGTACTATGTTTAAGCATAAGGACCACCACAAAATGGTCCTCTGTTGATTGGTGCAGAACACAAAATCAGATCGACCACTTTGCCATTAGTAAAAGATTCAAGAGTTGCCTCCTGGACGTGCGATTGGGATGGGAAGTGGCCATTATCTTATGATCGCTAATGTTCGATTGCGTATTGCAGCCGTGCACTGTCCTAGCGACGAAAGATCCAGGCGCCGCAAATTCAACACCGCTCGACTAAAAAATTCAGCTGTCTTACAACAATATAATAACCATCTTGCGCAAAAAGCATCCGAGATAACCAGTCACTCAGATAGTGATATAAATGAAAACTGGCATGCCATAAAAAATGCATACATTGATAGCGCAGATATCATTCTTGGCACAAACCCGGATTGCCGGAACAAGCCCTGGATGTCCGACGCTTCATGGCAGCGGATTGTTGAAAGAAAAAAACTGAAGGTTCGTTTGGCGGCAGCATCAGACGACAATCGAAGCAGCATCGAACTCCTTTACCGTTAGAAATCTCGAGAAGTTCAGCATAGTGTGTGACGCGATGAAAGAGTTTATGCGAATTCTCTTTAAGCCTCAGCAGAAGAAGCCGCAAGAAGTAACAACTTAAACGCCGTATACAGTGTCATCAAGGAGTTTACAGGTGGTCGTAACTCCTGCCAACATCCGGTGAAGGATAGTGGTGGAAAGCTACTTATCTTGAAAGAAGATCAAATGAGGCGGTGGAAAGAACACTTCGCCGCGGTCCTGAACCGTGTAACCCCAGGTGAAGTTCCCCTTCATATAGATAATTTAGCTAACCATCAAAATGTGCGTATACGGTCCACGGCCCCGACTAAAGAGGAAATAGTCACTGCAATTATTGCAATAAGACGAGGAAGGCCGCCGGACACTTGTTGATAAAGCGTGGACTACATAGACTTTTCTCCCTGAGTGAAAGGAAGGTTTGATCATCAAACTTCCGAAGAAGGGTAGCCTCGCAGATTGTAATAATAGGAGAGGCATTTGTGTGCTTCCTGCCGTTGCCAAGATAATGCCAGAATCAGATTGAACGCAGAAAGTGGCAGCAGCGGCAGCAACAATAACAACAACAGGTAGCTCTGCTTTCGCCGCTGTCGCTGCCGCTGCGTTCAATCTAGGTCGCTTAAGGGAAATGCATGCTTTCTAACTTGATATTTCATTGCTGCTACCGCTGCTGCTGCATTCTGCGTTCAATCTGGTTCGGGCATAATAGCTAAAATCGTCCTGGAAAGACTAAACGCCCACTTAGAAATCACAGTTGATGAAGAACAGGCTGGTTTTCGATCCGGATTCTCCTGTGTCGATCATATCAACACCTTGCGAATCATCATCGAGCAATGCGCTTCAGTACGATTCTCCGCCTCACTTGCTTTTCATCGATTTCGAGAAGGCTTTCGATAGTGTGAACCGGGATTCTATATGGGCGACCCTGCGCAGGAGAGGCATCCCTGAGAAGCTTGAGGCTATTATTAAGGTAACCTATGATGACGTGAAATGTCGCGTTCTGCATAAAGGTATAAGATGTCGGGGGACTTTGAGATTCGCAGTGGAGTTCGGCAAGGGTGCATCCTTTCAACGATCCTATTCATCATAGTTATTGGCGATGTGTTGCATGCAGCCCTATCCGAATCCGGACTAGACATTCCTCTCTCTCAATGGACTTTGATATCTTATCTACACGGATGATAAAAAGTTTCATTTCCTCTGTCCATTTCATCCGTTGTTTACGCGACCGTAGCTGTAATCGCCCGGATGTCAGGCGAAACAGTAGCCACAGGTGAAGGAAAGCTCCTTGTTCTTTCCGGAGTAGTCCCCGTTCTATCGTTTCGTGCAGATACACACGCTTCGGGTTGGGGGCACACGCTTGTACGCCCATTTGCCACTGGCGACTGAGGGAAAGCCCTCGCCGGAGGTCGTGCCTCCCTCTGGCAGATATCCCTTCCCATCTTTTGCTTGCCATGCTTCTTGTTTTCATGGTTTGTTTTTCCCGTATGGGGTTCCCAGAGCCCTGTTAGTCGTTTTATAACGTTGTCCGGGGTTTAACGTGGCGTTGGTAGGTATGAAAGCGATTGTCCAATAGGGAAGCTTGCGTGGAGGCTCCATCTTCCTCAACACGACTTCTGCAGGAGTTTTGGTCGTGTTCATGAGCAGAAGAGCGTTTTACACCTTCTACGTCCAGTACCCGACCTTGTAAGGAAGGAGAAGGAAATTTCCGGGTTTTCGAGTCTTCTATGATCTGGATGACCTGAAGGATATGACCCCCACACAGCTTAATCGTTACATCGAGCACAGGCTAGTTTGATACGAAGGTTCTACGTGATATGTATGATGGTACCACAACGGATTTGATGGTTCCACAACGGACCCAATGGTAGTTTAAGTGTGCTGTGATTCATCACCCCCTGTACCTAACCTACGCTTTAGTACCAGTATTTGATCCTTATCGTCAACATTCGGGTCTCCCCTTCTCAAATCATTGTTGACCTGACCCTTACTATACAACTTCTTTCAAAATTTGCAAACCATACGCCATGTATTCCATACGTATCATGAAATATTAGGGCAGGTTATGGCCCATCCAACACGCCATACAATTTACTCAATCTTATATCTCACAATTCGCACATATGGTTCCGATTGGTACCATACACTATTTGTTCATCGATTGGTAAATTTCAAAGTTTGTTGTCACCTACGCATTCTAAGCAGCCAAACAAATGTTCAACCTGTTGGCGAGTCATGGCTCCATTTCTGGATGCAAATATGAAAGTATGTACGCAACACGGTGTATCTTTTTTGTCAATCCGCCTTCTCTTTTCGAATGCTGCTGGCCTGTATAGTGTATATGTGGCCTCCATGGATTAATATGGCAGTGTGTGATTTTTAATAATTACCTCGACCTTTATAGACGCAGTCAATACCCTCGAAGCACCAACGGGTCCCCGAGAGTAGTGGTGTCATCCGGCGAAGGCGCAACCAACAAACATTCGGTTTGGTTGGAGGAGAGGCTACTACTGAGGCTCTACTGACCCAAATTCAATGTTGGTTGGCACGACAACTTTTCTTTTATTGCCGTGCACCGTGCACCTCGAACAAGTTTTGAAGATACAATATACTCGATTCGGTACCAACAAGACTGGTTAGTTAGCTGATCGATTGTCTCAACGACGTTGTCGTTTTTTTGTCTTGGAACAAAATATTAGCCTGCTCGAAAAGTTTTAGATACTTCTTGTATCTGTTGATTAAAGGTAGAGTGTCGCACGCATTCGCAAAGCATAAAGTTACGATTGTGATTTACCACCAACTCGTCAGTACCATCGGCAAAAGAACTTAACACGTCGCTGCCAGCTTGCGCTAGTTCCAAGTCAGCCATTCATCCGCTGCAGTTGCTGCGAATCTCTTTGTGGTATATCTTTGGCCCCGTATGCTACAGATATTTCTTGGATAGTAACACGTCGAGTGAAGATATTACTTGAAGATTTCTTGTGGTGGCACTTGGTTGGTGTACGAGTATACTCGAGTGTGTGGTGGTTTTTGTTGTTATCATACTCGCGTATATCGTCGAAACATTCATCTGCGTGGCCATTTAACTCCCCAGAAAGTTCAACAAACTAAAGACTGAAGGTTAGTATTCGTGGTGAGTCGTCGTCGCCGAGCCTAAGAGTTGTTATGCTATTGCTGCACCTACTACTAAGCTCCACTCTACCTCTGCGCACCAGCTAAAGATTCTTCGGGACTTGACGACTACAAGAGTGGTAAGTGGCAAGTTAGTTGAGCTGCATTACTAGTGCTACAAAGTTCGTCGTGTGTACAGAGTCGCCGATAGTTGATTCTCGTTCGATAGTTCTTGTGTGTTCTCCAATTATTATTATTGGTGTCAACTCTCTGGTTCGCCTGCTGTGGTTCGTTGTTCATGCTATTGCCCCGTTATTCCTTGATCTAGTTCCGGGAACGCGACATGTTGCCGAAGAAGTGGTGAAGTGCGATTGCGAAAGTAATGAGTAGGAGTTTTGTGAAATATAAATCGTGAACACACACAGATTTGCAGAACAATAGATGAAAAGTGATTTTCTATTTAGCCGAGATCACAAAGATATACACAAAGTAGTGCGCGCAATCGAATCGGTTTGTCTTGAAAATTGTTTAAGAAAAACGCGTGCAGCAAAAGTGGCACACACACAGAACAGTTTCGAGTACATGCTGCTGCGGTTCCTCCAAATTTTGGATTCTTTTTTGGATACACACACGAAAATTTAGTACGAGTTTGTTGTTGCGGTCGCTGCTTTCATTACTTTTTTTGGTAAAAGGTGAAACATTGTGAGACTTTACATCTTTTTTTTTGGCTGAAAGAGTTCCAGTTTTATTGTCGTTTTTGGGTCTTTTTTGATTGAACAAGTGAACTTTGAAAATTGCTGACTACCTACACACGTTAAAGACGTGCTTAGAAAGGTTGCTTTTGCTGGAATGGAAAGTGCTGGAGAAAATTGGAGGAAATTAGATACATAAGTGGAATGTTGAACCTGTTCAATAATTATGCTACTTGCTGAATCGACTGCTTGAACTTGTTCAATTATGTTCGTTTGGAGGTCTTTAAATAATAGCGAGAAAAGTTGTAAATTTGGATAGAGATAGTGCTTATCTAGTTGATAAAAGTTGCTGAGAAACCAGTGGTCAGGCGTTTTGTAAGCCCTATACTCCAGTCCCTATGTATGTAAGTGAAAACGCATTATAAAAGAAAGTTTAAAGTGATCCACCAAACGAAATTTCTTTTCTAAGGTGTAGGGAGGGTATAGAAAAGCTTACCTTCGAATGTTTTTCAATAAAAAGACTGTTGTTCCCCTTATACTGCAGATTTATTATACAAAGGGAACAACAGTTTTTTTTATTGAAAAACATTTAAAGAACTGCAGAAAACAAAGGAACTAACCTAGCAACAACATTCGAACTTAACTTCAAGTTTTCAACCTCTGATTAAAATGTGCCTTTTTTGCTAGAATAAAAAAAAGATAAAAAAGGGTTTTTACTATAACTCGCTTACTGTTGACCTTACAACGTCGACTCGGGGCTAATTGACTTTTTGATGTGTAAACATCTTATGGTGTGGTACGGTGTAAAATCGTAGAATCTGTGTAAACAGCATAAGTGTCACTGAATTCTCTCAATTTGTATTCAGCTCTACGTGTTTCCCGCATCGACGCATTCACAAGCAGACCTGGAAATCTCCAGACGCACATACTGTCAACCAAATTGATCACGTCCTTATTTGCAGGAGATGGGCGTCTAGTCTGATGGATGTTCGCTCATATCGAGGAGCAAACTGCGACTCAGATCATCACTTGGTGAAGACGACCTACAGATGTAAAATTTCCTCAGTGCACCAATCGAGAATCAGCCCTCCAAAAATATTTGCGGTTGATAAGCTTCTGAGCGATGCTACGGCGGTGGTATATACTACCACCCTTGAGGAAAGACTATCGCCTATGTTACACAACATCAGCAACACAGGCGTCCATGGGTTCTGGGAAGAACTCAGGGATGTCGCAGAGAAAATCGTGGGATATAAAGCCCGGCGAGCGCGAAATAACTGGTTCGACGAAGAATGCAAAAAATCACTTGACGCGAAAAACGAGGCCTACAGACAATGGATTCAACGAGGAACCAGAGTCAGAATAGAAAAATATGACGAGCTACGGCGAATATCGAATAAAATAATTAGACGTAAGAAACGTAAATACTTTGACGAGCAATTGCTGAATATAAACGAAAACTTAGCTAATAGGAACACCAGACAAGCGTACAAACTAGTAAATACAATTAAGAACGGCTACCAACCCAGGACTAGCCTTTGTAAGGATAAGAATGGAAACATCATCAGCGACACTGATAGCATTAACAAACGATGGGTCTCTTTTTTTGAAGAGCTTCTGAAATAACCATCTAACATCCCTACACAAGAAGCTCTCGACGATATTGTTGATCTAGGCCCACCCATACAACCCCCCACAGTAGAGGAAGTTGATTTCGCGTTGCGGTCACTAAAACGAGATAAAGTGCCGGGCGCTGAGATTCCAGCTGAACTGCTAAAATTCGATGGAACTGGTCTAGCTAATGCCATACATCAATTACTCCTTCGAGTATGGGAGGACGAGGAGATCCCAGACGATTGGCGCAGAAGCATTATCTGTCCAATCCACAAAAAGGGAGATAAACTGCGGTGTGAGAACTACACGGGCATATCACTAATTTGTACGTCCTATAAAATTTTGACGGAAAATCTGGAAAATAGAATAAAACCGTATGCAGAACGGATCATTGGCGAATATCAAAGCGGTTTCAGACCTGGTCGCTCCACAACCGATCAGCTCTTTACGGTCAAACTGATACTCCAGAAGTGCTGGGAATACAACGTAAACGTATACCAAATTTTTGTCGACTTGAAGCAGGCATACGACAGTATCGATCGTGGAGTACTGTGCAACATCATGCTGCAATTTGGTATACCGGCCAAATTAGTGCGACTGACAAAGATGACGATGACCAACTCCGTCTCACAAGACAGGATACGGAATAGACTTACTGCTCTATTTGAAACACGCACTGGTCTGAAACAGGGCGATGAACTGGCACCGACGCTCTTCAACCTAGCACTGGAATACGCTATTCGGGCTATGAATATGGACAAGTTACTCATCAAGTCGACACAATTAGCAGCGTATGCCGACGACATAAACATCATGTCCCGAAGATTGGCCGCCGCAGAAGAACTTCGGCATACGCTCGATACCGCTGCAAAAGAAGTTGTACTACGTGTCAACGAGGGTAAAACTGAAATAATGATGCAATCGACGACAAGGACACCTGCACAACTGAGCATCAATGTGGGGGATCTTAACATCGAGCTCGTGAACGACTTCATATATCTGGGTTGCAACTTGTCAAGGGACGCCAACGAAACTTACGAAATCAAGCCACGGATACAGTCAGCTTATAAGACTTTTTTCTCGGTTCTCCCCATAATGAAATCGAAGCATATGCACAGAAAACAAAACCATTATATGACCATAGTGCTATGCTATGGCTGCGAAGTCTGGACCCTAACTCAAGCCTCCGGAAACATGCTAGACACATTTGAACGTAAGGTTTTACGGCGAATTTTCGGGGCTGTTTGTGATCGAGATGGATGGCGCCTCCGGTACAACCATAGAGAATAACTATGGAGGAGCAATCCGCATATACTCAACACTAAACTATTTGAAGCAATTCCAGTCGTAAAAAGTAAACACGCCCTCCACTGCGCAACACCCGCGCAGTCTATATAAAAGCACAGGAAGCACGTAAGATGTCATCCCCTCTCCTACTTTTCCTATTGGAACAATAACATTCCAGTCTGTCTCTCTGCCGCGGAACACCCGCCCGGTCCATATAGAAGCAAAAGAGATGTCAAATTTCCATCCCCTTTCCTACTTCCTCACTTGTGCCGAATTGCTTCGTTTCTCTCGCTCTTTTTCATTTCCTCTGATTCTCTCTCTTCAAAGGGTACAACCATGGGTATGAACTGTACGATGAACTGGAAGTTTCGAAAATCGTCAAACTACAACGACTTCAATGGGCAGGGCATGTACAAAGAATGGAGGATGATCGCATGCCAAAGGGAGTAATGAACACAGAATGAGTCGACGGAGCGAGACTGCGAAGACGACCGAGAGATCGTTGGGAGAGCTCAGTATTTGCTTATGCCGAGCAGCTACTAGGCTTCCAAAATTGGAGGACGCGGTCACGTGACCGAGATAATTGGAGGGCAATGAACCAGGTGCCCAAGGCCCGATGTCGGGCTGTCGCGCCACAACGACGACGATGATGCTGAAGGAAATAAAAGTTTTCTCTTTCAAGACATTGAAAAGTAAATATCAAATGAAGTGATAACAACCCATTCTGCTTCGGTAGTTCATGAAATAGTTATAAGACAATTTCAATTTCCGCATGCTGTATGAAAAACCATAAACCAACCTCAAAATAGAAACAAAATGGAATAAATGTGGATTTCTTTATCATATGAGCACATACTCGTGCAATAGTTAAGGGTGTCGGAAATTCATTCCTAAAATGACTTAAATGGTATATACAGGGTGGCGCAAAAGAAACAAAGGGGTTTGAATAGTCCATAATTCCTTTATTTTTGAATGAATTGAATTTCTTTTCTTTTTGTAGTACACTTCATAAATGGGGAATTTTGTTAATTTAAACGTGAAAAATAACATCGCGTAATTGGTGCTCATTCCCAGCTTCGCAAATTGCGCTCTTTCTAAACGTTTTCATTATTTTTTCAAGATTTCTGGAGGTATCGCTCGAATATCTTCTCGAATATTATTGTTTAGTTGGGGTATGGTCTGTGCCTTATTCATATGCTATACACATACTCCAGACCATACTCCAACTAAAAAATAATATTAGAGAAGAAATTTTAGCGATACCTCCTGAAATCTTGAAAAAATTCATGGAAAATATTTTAGAAAGAGCGCGACTATGCAAAGCTGAGGATGGGCAGCACCTACGCAATTTTTTTTCACGTTTAAATTAACAAAATTCCCCATTAATGAAGTATACTAAGAAAAAAAAAAGAAATTCGATTGATTCAAAAATAAAGGAACTATAGACTATTCAAACCCCTTCGTTTCTTTTGCGCCACCTTGTACATACATTATACTAAGTATCTGAGTATGCTTACGAGTACATTTCGTAAGTACTCGCATGTACATATTGAAAAAATTATCAGAAATACTTTGTACTCTTGAGCCGCGTTCTTTTCACTGGATCAAAAGCTCATTCTCATACAAAATGACTGATCGCCGATGATCCAGGTCTCGTATTGGATCACATCTGGATTAGAGTTGAAAGTCAACATATTTCGCCCCTATACCTTTATATAAACCCCCCAAGCAGCGAATCATCGCTCGTCGTATTGATTCGTGCCGTTCTTTTCACTCTTGATCTTTGTGCAAACGAAAAGAACGGGCCTTTTATCGCCAGAAACATGTCTGAAGTGTAATTTTCTTCAGTTGAACGAATTCATTTACGATAAAAATTCGTTGCGTTAGAATTAAATGTGTGTGCATTTTTTTTCTACTTTTTTTAGAAGTCTTATCGGACTACAAATGTACATAAATTTGAATATATAATGTTTCCGGAGGCATTCCTTACATATTTACAATCGCTTTTAAATGAACATATGTCTTCGTTTGAATTAAAATTGTATTCTTGAAATTTATTATTTATTTATTATGTTTACCAAATGCTAAATATGTATTGACAAACTCAATTCCGCGACCCCAATTCGGCTTATTAGTTTGTCTGGAGTGAAGGTTGAGAAAACAGATTAAAACTCGTTGGGCGTAAACCTTCCGTTCGGTACTCCAAAAAGCCCCGATAAAAAACCCCTAGGGCAAGTGGGTACTCCGCTGTTGAAAACAAAAAACATGAAATCGATACGAAAAACCTAGCTAAAAGTGCAGAAAAATGGAAGATATTGATGTGTGGATTGGGGTTTCGTCCGGTTAGCTATTGTAGATTTTTTTATGATGGATAGTTGAGAAAGAGAAACAAGTTTGGTATGCAAACACTGTTGCGTACCTTATGGGTTGGGCCTAGTTGACGTTTCGTTAGCATATAACCGGTATCGGTTGACGCACGTTGCTAGCGTACACATTGGCACTATTAAACACTGTTCAAAATTCAAGTAAGCCTATTTTTTTCCTAGAGTTGCCGTACGTAACGCAGTCGTGGTGATTGAGTTAAGCAATCTTAATTAGGCGAATGATAGCATCACGAAAAAGGCTCTGGAGTTCGCTCTTTTCGACATAAGGGCCAAAACAAGAGTAGTCATTGTCTTACACTCGACTCAAATGGTGGAACTTGGGTTATGTATATGGTTCGAGTACCAGGGGTTCACCTTTTTGAAAAGAAAAGACTTTGAACGGACTAAAGTAAAACGTTTTTATATTTTCCCAAAATTAGGCGGCCACTCACACATGTTCTATCATCTGCAAACGTATGGCACCTGAATCGTTCAATGATTCGCCCAATGATACGCCGCGTTTCTTTTCCCTGGAAAATCGTGGCCCTGGAAACGGGGGATGAAAAAACGGGTAGTGAAATTAGGTAACTTTGTGCGACCAGATGATTTATACCGTGATACGTGCGGCATTTTCGGTTTTCAGATGAAATACCAACAACAATTTGTATGAACACGGTGTCTAGTAGGGTGGCGTGCAGTCGTGTTGTGATTTTGTAGACGATTTCGGTAGTTCGCCACGGCTGAATTTTTATGGGTTAATCTATAGTGGTGGTAGTAGTAGCTTGCATCATAAAATATGAGAAGGATGGGTCCACGTTGATAATTTGGTTCTGCTGGAGGTGTGCGTCAGGATAAGAGGATTTTTTTTAGCGATGAAGAGAGATATACTGGCAAGATGGGTGTTGTATGACTGGGGGTGTGGATACGAATACGTTAGACTGCCGCTGCAGACATTTTGAGTCCTTTGGTAATGAAAAAGGACATGCTTTGTAAGGAAAGCCCGATCGGACGAGTATTTCCCCATGAAAACAGGGTTGCCATTCTGGGGTGGGCAGCCACAAATTTTTTTTTCTACATCAGATTCGGAATCAGCGACCCAAAATTACCTTGTAGCTCGAACCAGCCTGATTAGACGAGTATTTCTCCATGGAAATAGGGTTGCCATTCTGGTGTGGGAAACCTCAATTTTAAATTTTTTTTTCTGACTTCAAATTCGGAATCAGCGGGTGTGACGCACCTGGTGGCTCGCTGTGAGTTCCACGTGCGCAACTTCATGAGACTCAGTCTCCAATTTCGCTTAATAGTGAAGCTACATATTCACGAGAGGGGCGAGTAAGTATTACTCGCGACGCATTTGAAAAATTTAAAAAAAAAAGAAAAAAAAAAACGTATCCACGCACTGAGCGTTTTTTTTGCTCCTTGCCCGTTTCACACCACTCTCACGCACTGAGCTACCGGTCGCCATATATGGGGCCCCTATAAAAGTTGAGTAATTTGAACAATTGAAAAAGAAAACCTATCTATGCTTTGACTTTTTTTTTTGTTCATTGAGCTACCGGTCGCCATAGCGGCCCTGCCCCCAGTCATACAACATCCATCATCTTGCCTATATATCTCTCTTCATCGCTAAAAAAAAATCCGTTTATCCTGATGCCGACCTGCAGAAATTTCAGTCTGGCAGTTTCGGAACACGTTCATACTACGCTCAATTTTGCGCATCAGTTTCGCGAGTGGGTTTCGCTAAATCTAAACGCAGCGTAACTTACTTATTCAAAGACATCGAGCGACAATCGTTTAGACACTTTCATGACACATAAACAATTAGTATTGTTATAACCGTGATAATGCTGCATATGGGGCCAGGTTCGAGGTAAGGGTGCCAAAAAAGCGCAACGCAATTTTTCTTGCACAACTTATTCAAAGACACCGAGCAACAATTGTTTAGATTAATAAAATTATTTCATCTGCACCCACCTAATACTATTGCCAATCTGTTCAATGTATATCTATGGGTAATGCTAAATTGATGGACATCAATTTCCCTGTATTCTAGGTACTCGTTTCAATATCAGTTCTTACATCGGGTTTTTTTTTAACCATGACCCGGTTTTTTGAATACCAGCTTTTTACCCGTTTATTTTTCACCCGGTTTTTTAAACGTTGCTGACGTATCATAGCACATCTCCTTTTCAGACGTGCAGTTGCTAGTATGCACTATCCGCGCCGTCTTTATACTGAGAATCTCTGAGCGCAGTGGGAAGTTCTATTAGTATCCACAGGCAGTTTTTGTTCGCACCGAGGATCGAACCTTCAGATCGCAGAGCGGTGACTGAACAAACAAACACGGCCACCGAGCGCGTCAAACCTTCTTCATTCTATCTGGACTGTATATTTAAACTTTATTAAAACTACAGTAGCAAAAGACGTTTCTTTTCATTTTCCATTCGTCCCATTCCCCTATACTCTGCGATCATTATGTGTAATTTATTTCAAAATGAAAAGACAAAGTCTTGTCAAAACAAAACAATGGACTCTGTATGTTGATTCTGATCGCTTAATTTTCAATTGTGAAGATTTAATTAGAAAATGAATCGCGCGGCTTGTGCGACTGTCCAGATATGGACTGGACATACTTATACAACAGAGTGTCACGATGACCCAGATTTCCTTACGAAAAAATAACATTGACAATTCTATTTCGTTCACATGAATCTGATGAGTAGAGTCAAGTATGCATTCCTAACCTAACAAAAATATAATTGGGTAGATATGAGTATGACTTTTTTGTTGGCTTGTTAGCAAAGTTAAACATAATACGTGTCTAGACTGCAAACGTAATTTTATTGAAAGTTGAGAGAATAAAGAAACAGAAATGGAATTGCAAAAATTTATTGAACAGACGACACGGGTTGATAGGCCTCCTGTAGATACAATATTGTAACAACTCAATATTTAGGCGCATTCTTTTGCAATTATGCGGGCCAAGTGTACGAGATTAAGGTGAAAAGTTCTCGGCCTGACACAGAAATACCGTTACAATCAGCAAAAATGTATGTTTCCTGCCTGGGTACACGTGTCATTAGTTCGTATGACAAGTTTCAACTTGTTCTCTCAACTAGTTTGTTTACACGAATTTTTCCAGTAGACGTATTACGTGTTTTTCGTTAAAATGGAGAAACTTGAATATCGTGCGTTCATAAAATTCTTCGCTGTAGATAACCCCTAAAGAAACTCATCCGAAGTTAACAAAAGTTTACGGAGACTCTGCTCCTTCGATGTCAACCGTTAAAAAATGGACAGTTGAATTTAAACGTGGTCGCACGTCCCGCAAAGACGACCCACGTGAAGGACGGCCAAAAACCGCAACGGCAACCACACTGGAAACGATCGAAAAAGTGCATGATATTGTGTTGGACGATCGGCGAATGAAAGTGAGTGATATTGCTGAGACTGTGGGGATATCGGAAGAAAGGGTGCGAAACATCTTGCACAAAGAATTAGAGATGCGAAAGCTCTCCGCAAGATGGGTGCCGCATTTGCTGAATGCCGATCAAAAGCAAATGCGCAAACGATTTTCGCAGCAATCTTTGCACCGATTCAATCGGAATCCGACCGATTTTGTGCGGCGATTTGTCAACGTAGTAGTCCGGATGGCGCAACGGTTAGCACGTTCGCCTTCTACGCACTGGGCCCCGGTTCGATTCCTACTGAATGCGGTAGTTTTCGATAATAAAAGGGGATTTGCGTGTCGGACTATGAGCCCACGCAGCTGTTAAATGAGTACCCACTTATGGGGTAAATAACTCGATTGAGCGTGTTGCTGATCACACACCTCTGCACAAGACCGTCACGATCTAGAAAATGAGATGATGCTAACTCATCTCGAGGCCATGGTTCAAAATTCGACTGTTGCGCCAGTTATTTATTTATTTATTTTTATTTATTTGTCAACATGAATGAGACTTGGGTCCACCACTACACGCCAAAAACGAAACAGCAGTGAAAGCAGTGGGTGGAAGCCGGTGGTTTAGCGCAAAAGAAAGCGAAGTCGATCGCATCTGCCGGAAAGGTCATGGCCAGCGTCTTTTGGGATGCGAAGGACCCTGTTAATTGATTACCTAGAAAAAGGTAGAACAATAGCAGACAAATATTACTTCAAACTTCTTCACCAGCTGGATGCCAAAATTCACGAGAAGAGTCCTTGTTGTTGGATTCATTGACTCATCAACGGCGGATGAGTACTCGTCGGGACCTGTCGTCAGCTAACAAGTCACGCGTTGTCGTAAACCCGTTTGCTGTTTACACGAGACGGTTATCGTAGATTTGACACGCTCGACAAGCTTACGCGTTTCGTGTATTAGAACCTTCAAGCTTATCAATTGTGATAAAAGGCACTTATTGATTCCGAATAGTTTCCTAATATTTCAACGAAAATCGTTTTTCTAATAAGAAAAATGATTAAGCGAAAACAGAGTGGAACAAACGAACGTCCCTAGCAACCGCCAGATGTACCTATGTGCTATCGAGGGTAGGCCTTAGCCTCGATAACTCACCGGGGTAGAACGCTTACTCATACCTATAGGTTAATGTTGTTGTTGTAGTGCTTGCTATTTCTTTATCCTGTATTCGCAAAAGAGCGCACCTTTTAATGAAGAAAATCTGTGAGAGGCAAATTAGAAGTAGTCTGGCAAATACTTATGATTAATGGTTCTCCGTGGTTTGGAATAAAAACGGAAATTAACAGATTTTCATTTCATTTTCATTTCGGCTTTTTCAAGCCCGTAGTTTTACAAGGGTACGGATATATTGACAGTTACTCAACTCTCTTTTATTCAGTCAGCCAGGGCAGTTAATAATTTTTATACAATTTTATCAGAACTGATAGTGGAACTCAGTGTACACACAATACGGAAAGATAGCTTCATTTAATTGATTAGCTAGAATCATTATGCAATTCAGTTGATAAGATTAATTTATCGGAGAGAGTAATGTAATGTCATACATATATAAATAGTGTGACTCAGCGCGACAGTTCAACTGTAAGCCATCCATTTCGATATAAGATACGACTTTGTTTTCATATACTATATGTAAGTCATTAAGATTATGATTCGTGTTTCAAACAGGAAAAACAAAATATTTAGATTTGTAGTCATTGTCAGATGATAACGTCTGTATGTAAGCACGAAAATGGTCTAATACTCCTATACAAATTAGCGTAAATTGCCGGAATACTCATATCTTTGATAAATGCCTGAAAAGAAGTTCAGTAACAGGAATTAAAATATAAGTCGATAAACTAGAAGAACAGAAATTGATTTTCTTCTGACGGGATGTATTCTTTTTATTTTGTTTTGGAATGTACATTTAGGACATCAACTGTATCTTATTCCAATCTACATACATACATATGTATATTGCGTTGATGTGCACAATGCAAGTAATTTTCATGGAATATATGTAGCAATGTAAAAAAACTGCAAATTTATGGAGCTCTTCTCAAACTGATAATGATATCAGTCGGCTTTTTAGGAGATGAAGTGATAAGAGTTATAAGTTTTGTTGATGTCATATCCATACGTTTTATGTGCAACGGATAAATATGCCAGCAGAAAAAAATGCAAACTGGATTTCGAATAAATGAGAAGGGATTTTTTAAGCAATAGTTAGATTACCAGTGTAGGCCAATTTTGTGGCCTTATCTTGACCAAAGAGGATAGATAAAAAACAAGAAGAATCAACATATCGGTTTTTTATACCCTAGACTTTTAATATAGGGTATATTGTTTTTGTCACGAAGGAAATATGTAACACCTTAAAGGAGGCTCCGAAGGTATAGCAATGTATTTTATATATACCAATGATCAGGGTCACCTCCTGATTCGATTTAGCCATGTCTGTCTGTCTGTCCGTCTATCTGTCTGTCCGTCGCACGATAACTTTCGATAGAATGAAGCTAGATCCTTGAAATTTTGGTCAGATGTTGGTAGTGTGGTCTAGTTGGTTGGTATTGAAAATGGGCATGATCAGGCCAAGAGAACGCCTGCCTCCCCTACATATGTAAAATAATTAAATATATTTATAACTCCCGATTAAAAAACCCTCAAAAACCCTAGCTTTGGTAGATTGCTCGTGAGGGTAATCTTATATTCTCCTGGAAAAATAAAATCGATCAGCTGAAAACTAACGGTAATTTTTTTACAAAGAGCCCTGTACTACCCTAGTTTTCAGGTTTTCTGTCTATAACTCTTGAACCAATTGATGTAGATATCTTATTTTCGGCATGTAACCCTCAGGTGAGAAGCTGCTTGAGTTTTGGTAAATTGGGCATAATCAGATCAAAGGAACGCCTACCTCCCCTACACAATTCAGAAAATTAAATATTATTTTAATTACGATAACTTTAGATAGAATGACACTAGCGAGTTGAAACTTTGGTAGAATGTTGGTAGTAAGATGTAGTTAGTTGTTATTGAAAATGGGTAAGATCCGACCCAAGGAACCCCTACCTCCCCTACAAATGAAACTTAAAAGAAGCGATAACGTTCGATTAAATGAAGCCAGCGACTTGAAATTTTGGTCAAATGTTTGAAGTGAGATTAAGTTTGTTGGCATTAAAGATGGGTTATATCCGACCTAAGGAACCCCTACCTCCCCTAGAAATGAAACTTAAAATAAGCGATAACTAACGACAAAATAAAGCTAGCGACTTGAAATTTTGGCCAAATATTTGCAGCGGGATCCAGTTGGCTGATATTGAAAATACGTAAAATCCGACCAACGAGACCCCTACTTCCCCTACAAATGAACTTCAAACAAGCAATAACTTTCGATAGAGTGAAGCTAGAGACTTGAATTTTTTTTAAATGTTTGTAGGGTGATCTAATTAGTGATGGGTAATAATGATGGGCAAGGTCCGACCCAAGGAACCTCTACCTCCCCTACAAGTGAAACTTCAAATAAGCAATAACTTTCGATAGAATGAAGCTAGCGACTTGAAAAATTCGACAAATATTTGTAGAATGGGTTAGTTAATTGAGTTTGAGAATGGTCAAGGTCCTCCTGAATGAGCGCCAACTTCCCCTATAAACTGGCCGTATAGGAAACTCACTTTTAATGCATATGGTCGTTGCCAATTTGTACTTTCGGTGTCACCACTAGGTCTGTACAATCGATATCACAGATCGAAGGCAGCACCTGATGAGTAATGATCTGTCGGTGGTACGAAACCAGAGGCCGAAGGTCCCATTACACCCGGACCCCGATGCGAGCGCGAGGCCATCACAGCCGTCCGCCAACCATTCCATCCTTATCGCCCCATTTCTTTTTTATTATACCCCATTTTTGTCTCTCCTGTTTGTGTTATCTTCCCCAAGTCTATGAATTTTTATTAATACGTAAATTACAGGGGCAACGAGCGGTGAAAACCCCGCACACGTCTCCCGAACTGAGTTACAGCATGCATAGGCCGCTGCTTACCGCGTTGAGGGTTTTTTCTTTGCCAAATGGCACGGCCCTACCAAAAAATCAATCAATAATTCCTTCATCTATTAAATGAAAGTGCCCAGTAATAACCCCCACCACCCTGCCAATGTATTTCCTGCTCAATGAGAACAGTATGGCAGAATGATTGGGATCCAGCCTGGGCCATATCATCCTCATATTTTGGCAAGTACTACAACCAAGCCATCTTGCATTGGCCCTACCGACCGCAATGGCCTTGATAGCCATTTTACACACTGCTATAGGCGGTTTAATGTGGTTGAGATTCATATCAGTGGCTCCCGTTGGCAGCTTATCAGCCTTGAAATTGCCGTTGAAGTCATTGTGGCCTGGAATCCAACAAACAGTAATATTAAAGAAGCTACTCATTTCCCTGAGGATTGAGCGACACTTCTCAAAAGTTTTTTTATGTAGAAATGACAGATTCTAAGTGACCGTATCGCAGCTTGACTATCTGCATAAAAAGTAATGTCCCTGACAGTTACGACATGCCTCCCCAGCTAAGACAGAGCTTCCGAGATTGTCGAATCTCTGCCTGAAAAACGCTACAGTAGTCAGGAAGATGGAGCGATAAGTTAATCCTCAGTTCCTCCAAGTAAATGCGCGCACCCACTCCTACGTCGGTCTTAGATCCGTGTACATGACCGAGAAGACGGCTGTAATAGAGGTGTTGTCCACCCATTGATCCCTGGAGGGGATCATTCTTATGTGGTTGCTGCCAAAAGCAAATTCCGGAGAGGTGTAATCGGTTTCCGCTGAAACATCCAGACCGACCAAAATAGTGGAGGGACCATTTCTCAGCGCGCGCCACTTTTCATTATCGTGAAGGCGAAGAGCCGTGTTGGCCGCCAAATTTCCCCCCAAACATTTCCACCGGAAGCAAGTTGAGCAAAATGTTCAAGCCAGCCGACGGAGTAATTCTCAAAACGTAGCGGCAAACTTTCCCCAACTGGTTACAGTAGGACGCCACTCTGAGTGCCGTCCATCACATACATATGCCGTATAGTAGAATAAGACCTACTGCTGAATATAACCAGTACACCACCTTTGGCTGGAGGCCCCCTATGGCCGTCTACGAGTAGAGTGCCTTGTTCGAACGTTCTAGAATGTGCAGTTTCCATGTCAGCTTCCTATTGAAGATTAGTCCAGCACACTTAGCTTTACCAGTAAAGACCAGTCTCTTGCCATCTAAAAGGGGAGATTCAACAGGGGGAATTTGGCGTTTTTTAGTGAAGAGCACAAATTCCGTTTTGTCGGCGTTAACATCGACGCAACAATGGCCTGCCCATTCGGTAAGAGCAGACAGCATTCTGCGATACCTCACTTAAAACTCCCGGAAATTTATCAGAACTAGCAATGACAATATCGTCTGCATACTCAATTACCCTAACCCCTTGTAGGGCATAGCGCGTCAACTGTTCCATTTGGCCCAGTTGACGTTTCGTTGGCATAAACTGGTTTCGGAGAATACAGTTGCCAGCATGCACCTCCTGCATAGCCATGGCCACGAACGTCGTCGTGGACGGGACTCGGAACCCGAAACGCCGGTAGTCAAACATGAGACTGATGCCTCAACACTCTGCGCTACCGGTCGCCCCCAGTCAGGTGCATGCTAGCAACTGCACTTCCGAAAAGTAGATATGCTATCGAAACGTTAACAAGGCATACATAGAAATGCTAGAGATTTTGACTCGCCCATGCCCCTGGAGGGGTCAAGGCAATTAACAATTCGACGCTAACTTAGCCGCTTTTGTCTTATTGAAGCCTTTTTCTACACGCAGCTCTGAGCTCGGAAATTCAATTACTCCACCAAGCTAGTTTCTTTTTACTTGTATGCGAGCAAACAGGACACGATGTGGATACCGCCGTATTAATTACGACGATGAGCATATTAACCATACTATCCAACTCTTATCTTAGTAGGACTGACCTGATAGCACACCCGAAAGAGTTTCGCGATACCTAGGCCAATTGGTTTTTCTACGATTGTATGCGGTTTGACCGCAGGACGTTCGGCGAGGCTGAATTCGAGATAGTGATGTTCCTAGAAATAATGTTCTGACGGCACTCCAGTCCCTTATCAGGTGTTGAATATCCTCCGAAGCAAGGGTAATATTGAGGACGTCTTGCCTATTAATAGTGATGAAGGTAGGTTCATTGCCCACATTTCAAAGCAAAAGGTTGGTTCCCAACAAGTACTCGAGCAGTAATTCGCCCCGCTCATTAGTATTAGAACTGCCCCAGATATCGTGGTAGTCGTTTGAGTCACAACCAAGAATTAGACTAATTTTTACAGCTCTAGCCGTTATGATAGCCTCCCTAAGGTTCGCCTAAGGGAAGGTGCCTACTTGATCATATGGTAGGTATGCCGATTGCCGAGACAGCCCAATAAACCTTGGCGTTAAGCGCAAGACCGACTACTACGGAGTCCGTATCACTGTATGTCGATAGAAGGAAAGCCTTATGAGTTTTCCTCACAAGAATACACGACGGGGGTTTACCCTGGCCCTTGACGTAGAAAATAGTGTATGCAGGAGACCGCAAATCTCTAATTGAATCGTGCGTTCCCATATAACAATTCATTGGGGAACAGTTGGCAAGTGAGATGTGAGGTTTTTGATATGTAACCGTTATATTTGAACTGGAATAATTCATCATAAATTTCGTCTATGTACACATAGTACAGTACGACACTGTAGGGAAGGGACATGGTCCCGATTACTTTTGATCCCGACTATCAGATTTCCTACCATGTTGTCCCCACAGAACAATGTACCAGGAAACAGTTGTCGTAACCGTTATACTTGAATTGGAATAATTCATCGTCTCTCTACGTTGTACATTGTTGAAACTAGCAAGCTACCGACCACGAGGTTATACGAGGCCGAGGGCTTCGGAAGCTTTTTTAAATTCAGTTAAAATGATAAGATACTACAGAAAAAAAAAAATCTTCAGGATTGTGTTCAACCACTTATGAAACTCACGATTGGGAGCGTATACAAATTGTGGCTAAGTTTATCGAAATTTGGACATTTTAAATCCTCTCCACACTTTTCTCTCCTTTTCAACGTTTACTATAATTTGTTGTTTATTCCTCCTCCACTTTAACTAATCATTCCAAGCATTGCGTGCACTTTATGAGCTTTTGAGTTAAAACCAGTTAGTTTTATACCTGGCCTTAGTGGTCGCTTCTTACGTACCTTTTTTTATAATTCACTCTCCATATTTCATAATGCATGATTTGCAATGTTTGATTTTGATGAGATGATCCGTACTTGTGGTATGGTATGGTCTTGACTCTGATGGCTGACATCAGCATTTCGATAGATGGATTCATGAAACGATAGGAGACCTACCTCCAACCTTCTCTATATGGTTTCACTCATATCAGATACCAGTATGTACATTTTTCATACGAAAAAAAATATTCCCATGACTCACAGCACAAACAAACATGCTTTTGCTGCTTGTTCTGTTCTGATCTGAATGCTGAAGAGTGTTAAGAGTTGGCGGCAGCAGGCAGAAAACTCAATCCAACGCGGACGTGTAATAAACTCCAAAATGAAATTCAAATCACTTGAACGTGCCATGAGTCATTCGATTTAGCGCAAGAGGCCCATGAGTCAAACGTTGTGGCTGTCAACAGCATAAAACAACGTTTTTAAATTCATATACAAATGATGGGCAGATACAAAGTCGATAATACAACATATACTACATAATAATAACCTAAAGCCGACCGTTCTGAGAGGCTTCATACGAGCACCTATCGGCTAAATCCTTCAGTGTTCAGTTATGAAGTCACACTTCAGCATGCTTGATACACCACACCTCATAGAGTATGCATAGAGAACTCAAACTCATGCATGTTTATTTCAGATATTTTTCTTTTTACTGAAGGTGAAGCCTGAGGTTGGCACAGCTTCGTGCAAACCTCAAATTCCTCAAGACGTCCTCCTGCGTTGCCTGCCTCTCTAGTCTCTAGCAAGCGTCCATCCAGCTACACAGCGTCTATAGTCTATCTATCCCCAATGACTACAACTCTGAATTTTAAATCGTTTTTGTCGTGCACCGCAATCATATTGTAGTTGTCGTCCCATAATAAATTGTTTATAAACATTCTGTTAAAAATGATTAGCTTTTTAAGGCCGAAAGAGCGCGGGCACTGGCACTATTAAAGTGTGCAAACTTTGTACCACAACAAAGATACCCACATATGAGTAGGCAGCAAGAGCTGGGGAATTACTGTTACTTTTATATTATTTTTACTTATAGTACATTTATAACTTTACAATTTGTAAGATAAAAGAAAAAGATCTGGCGGAAAATAAAAATAGTACTCGTAGAATGATGTCGTTGTCGTTACTTTGATGATAATTATCTTTAAAGTTGAGATTTAAAGTCGTCTGTTTACAATCGGATCTGCTGGATAGACATGGAATTGAGGACGAACGATAATGTGAATTGAAGAAATAAAATATTTAAAAGCCAGGGGATATCCGGTCGAGTGAATCATACTTTATTGATGTTGGTTATGCATTATAATAACCAACTTTTAACTGTAACTTTTAGAACATGTTTTAAAAGCGGCCCGCATACTTAATCGTATGTTTGAAAATTTTGCCTCGCATCCCCTCCCCCTTCACACATGAAGATTGTGGAAGATACACCATCAAGAGTCCTACCACTCAGCGACTACGACTAGACTGCAATCTAGGCAATGTAGGCATTGCCTAGATTGTAATCCATTGCCAAGAAGGTGCCTTTTTCTGTCCAAATGACTCAAAATGCTTTCAAAAAGTTCCGGGGCATTCGCCTCATCACGCCGATTCAGACAACATCCGTATTCCTAGATTCACTTCATGTCCAAGAATGGGCTTATATCAACACCATAGGTTTAAACACGCCTTCAGCCAGACTTCAGTTCATTGGCCTCATCACGCCGATTCGGACAACACCCGTATTTCCTAGATTTCACTTCATGTCCAAGAATGTACTCATGATAACACCATAGGGGTAAAACCACCTTCCACAACACTCCAGTGCAGGCGATTCGTACGACACCCGTATTTCCTAGATTTCACGTCATATGCAAGAATGTGCTCATGTCAACACAATAGGGTTAAAAACGCCTTCAACAACGCCCCAGTACATTGGCCTTATCACGCCGGTTCAGACGACATCGGCATCTCCTGTATTTCACATCATGTCGTAGAATGTGCCATTGGTTTCACCACGCCGATTTAGACGACATCGGCATTTCCTGTAATTCACGTCAGGTCCAAGAATGCACCCATGCCAACACCATAGGGTTAGAAATACGTCGGTGGCGTCGACAATCGAACCGGTTACCAACTGCTTATTCCCACGAAGTATCTGTTAAATACTTTTCGCGTTGTGTAACATACGTATTAATACAAATGTATCGCAGCGACGACGTGACCGCCGCGTCCGGTACGTGGCAGTAGTGGCATTTTTTTTTCGATTCACTACCCATTGAGGTGTTGCTATAAAAGTAACACTGTAAAATAAGTTTATCTCTCGCTCTCAATAAACTGCAGCTCAACATCAATTTCCTACTCTACGAGTATCTATGTACATAAACTTGTTGCATACGCACCGAGCACACTGAAATCGTCACCCATCATCTAGCCATCATTCCCAGGGGCGACCGGTAGCTCAGTGCGTCGAGGTATCAGTCTAATCTCTGACTACCGGCGTTTCGGGTTCGAATCCCGTCCACGACGACGTTCGTGGCCATGGATATTTGTGTTGTGTTCCCCTTGTGGTGTGGGGCGTAATAATAAGCCACAGCATCTCCCGACTTATCGCAGGTAGGCGGCTAAATTGGAGCAGGAGGTGCATGCTGGCAACTGCGTTCTCCAAAACTAGTTTATGCCAACGAAACATCATCTAGGCCACATGGAACAGTTGACGCGCTATGCCCCACAAGGGGTTAGGGCAATTGAGTATATCATTCGCTGGTCATCAACGTAGAAACATCATCGCAATGATTGTCCCGACGTTCACATAACTTTCGCGCCGAAAACTAACCCACTCAACATTTTGTGGTTTTACCGACTTACTTTGCTTCCACATAGACCCTTTCGTTAGTTAGACATTTACGTCAACTCAGCTCAGGGGCTTCAACTAATTTCTTGCAAGTAGTTATTCAGTTTTCGGGATGCGTCGTGGCATACACGCTTTTCCACTTTCCGCTTTCCATTTCCAATTTCTCATTTTCCCATTTTTATACCCTAGACTTACAGTATAGGGTATATTGTTTTTGCCACGACGAAAATATGTTAACACCTTAAAGGAGGCTCCGGAGGTATTGCCACAGAGCAGATATACTAAGAGTAGGGACTCAGAACAGATTTATTGTATTTTTAAAGCAGGATGCAAATAATCCCACGCACACAAATAAGCCTCATCACTTTAGAAGCAACGGCTACAATTTAAAGTAAACCGACATTTAGAGTGATTAGGACAACAACACATCAAATCAGCTGTGTCTGTTGATTAAAAAGCCAAAGGTTTCTCAGCTGCTATTGTATGCGTGATATGGTTTCTCAATTTAATATGTGTGAGTTACCATTTTCGGCCATTGCATTCGTGCATTTTCATCGTTGTGGGCGTGGCTTGTGCACAAGTGCATGAATGAAACGTCTGTGATGAAAAAACGATTTATTTCAGCACCTCCACCACTTTAGAAAAAATCATTTTTAATCATAATTCATTTGCCATAAATCATATATCATACTAAATCATAGACCACATAGCATGTTTTTTTCTTTCCGGACATCCCGTAATGCGACTATAAAGATTCAGTTTCCGATTTTTCATCACACACTTTTCATGCC
The DNA here is from genome assembly GCA_964017055.1 of Chloromyia formosa. Taxonomy (NCBI): domain Eukaryota; kingdom Metazoa; phylum Arthropoda; class Insecta; order Diptera; family Stratiomyidae; genus Chloromyia; species Chloromyia formosa. The sequence goes on along the minus strand of OZ024813.1, from coordinate 26,652,977 downwards.
TGATTTTTGGCATGTATCCCTGAGGTGAGAAGCTGCTTGAGTTTTAGTAAGTTTTGCATAATCGGTACAAGGGAACGCCTACCTCCCCTGCAAATTTCAAAAAAATTGATATTCCTTTAATTACGATAACTTTCGATAGAATGGCACTAGCGAGTTGAAAAAAAAGTTTGTTTAGTTTTTAAGCACTAAACTGGCTAAACGATTTTTGTGGTCTGGAGATAATTAACGATGATTTTATAAATTCCTTATAGACCGCAAAGGGGGCACTAATAAAGAACGAAAAGAAAAAACCGGGATACTAGTTTTGAGTTTCGTAATCTATTATTTATCGAATGCATTTCGGATGCGAACAATGGGCAACCATCATCAGCGAACGCTTGATGAGCACTGGTTATAAAATCACAGAAAAAATAAGAGTCATTTAAGTGTCAAGTTTGAAAAATAGTTAATTGAAGAGAACAAATTTTAAAAAATTGTAAAAGATGACAAGATACACAAAATAATAATTTATAATTTTTGTTATTTTAATTTGTCAGTTTATAAATTTGCTTGCTTTAGAATTATAAGATTTATTTGTTAATTTATTAATGTCATTTTATTATTTTGTGTATCTTGTCATCTTTTACAATTTTTTAAAATTTGTTCTCTTCAATTAACTATTTTTCAAACTTGACACTTAAATGACTCTTATTTTTTCTGTGATTTTATAACCAGTGCTCATCAAGCGTTCGCTGATGATGGTTGCCCATTGTTCGCATCCGAAATGCATTCGATAAATAATAAATTACGAAACTCAAAACTAGTATCCCGGTTTTTTCTTTTCGTTCTTTATTAGTGCCCCCTTTGCGGTCTATAAGGAATTTATAAAATCATCGTTAATTATCTCCAGACCACAAAAATCGTTTAGCCAGTTTAGTGCTTAAAAACTAAACAAACTTTTTTAATCATGTTTTCCCAACAAGACTTAAACGAATACTCACGCTTATTAGCAAAAGCAGAAAAAATAAGAGCAGACATTTTATTTTTGGAAGAGTGCAAAAAGAAAAAAGTGTTCCCTAATTTCATGAAAGTGAAGTGTGCAATTTCCAACAGCAGAACAGGGGCCGTCATACAACAAGCTAGGTCGATATGGCTTAAGAAGGAGATTCAATATCATTACAGTCATTTAGATTCAGTTCAACTCAAAAGGTACGAATTACACTTGAAGATGACAAAGTATTTAACAGACGACGAATACAATATATTTATAAAAAAACAATCGTCCATTTTACTTCGGGGGAACAAAATTTTTGAAGAGAAAAGAAGAGTCCAGAATAACAAACTGCAACGACTCTTAGACGGTATTCCACTTGAAAACAAACCCGAAGTAAAGAACGCCAGCAACCTTTTTGTTAATTTGTCAACGGAGACATTTAGTGAAGACGAACTTGAGTTATTGAATCGAGGTTTGAATTTTGCTATCAAACCAAAAACCTGTCCCATCATTGACGTTGTGTCCGACATTGAATCGGCCATCCAGTACAAAGCTTTCAATACTAAACAAGAAATCAGAGCTGCAGCTATTCCTCTCATTAAACAAGAGAGCAAAAAGCCCAAGCAAAAGACTGACAAATGGAGTAATGCTCTGAAGAGTCTCAAACAACGAAACGTTTACTACATGAAGGCTGATAAAGGCAACCAAGTAATTGCCATGAACAAAGATGACTACGATCGACGCATGCTTCAATCAATTGAAGAGGAAAATTTCAGTGTTTGCCGTAAATCTCCTTTGAACGCCATGAAAAAAGATGCCAAGAATGTTATTGAAAAACTGCACCAAATTTTTGGTGTTAACAAATTTCGTTTAAACGTGTCCAATCCACAAGTACCATTAATGTATGGATTACCTAAAGTCCACAAGCCTGGAGAGAAAATGAGGAAAATCGTTTCTTGTGTCAACTCTCCTTTTTCAAAAGTTTCAAAGTTCATCGTCAATGATTTTAAAAAGTATGGCCCTTTTGAGGGCTTTGCGATAAAAAACACCTTTGAATTCGTTGACAAAGTTAAGGACTTAGAGATTGAGGAAGACGAGATAATGGTTTCATTTGACGTAACATCGTTGTTTCCCAGCGTTCCGATAGATATTGCAATCGAGGCCATACGTAAACATCTCGACAAGCACAAATTGACCAACGATATCATCAGCGCGTATGTTACTTCTATTGAGACATGTATGAGATACAATTGTTTTCAGTTCAGAGAAATTTTTTACTCGAGTGCCCTTGGATGCAGTATGGGCAACAGCTTGTCACCTTTGGTAGCTGAAGCATTTATGTGCAACTTTGAGAATGAATTAAAGAATGAGAACCTGTTGCCACGTATTTGGTTCAGATACGTCGATGACACTTTTGCTGTGGTCAAAAGAAATAAAGTTAACGATTTTCTCAACATTCTTAACAGTCGATATGACTCTATCAAATTTACGTATGAAATGGAGAGTGATGTTGACAAGACACTCACTTTCCTGGATCTGAAATTGAAACGCGTCGGCCACAAGATTGTTTTTGGTGTTTACAGGAAACCGACAACGACTGACAGATACATCACATCTGACTCGTATTGCTCCTACCAACACAAAATTGCTGTTTTTCAATCAATGGTGTATCGTTTACTTCGGTTGCCACTGTCCGTTTCGGAATACATGAGCGAATATGAACACATATTGAAATTAGCCGACACAAATGGTTTCAAAAGGTCAATTATCGACAATTTGATACGAAAATCCAGCGACAAGATCAAAAAACGAGAACGCACTACATTGTTTGATCAAAACAAATCTTTTCGGTCTTCCAACGAACATCGAGTTGCATTCACCTACGCTCCGACTATTACCAACCATTTGAGAAGGGCTTTCGAAAGGTCAAATATGAAGATTGTTCATACCAACCCGAACAAATTGTGTTCTCTTTTAGGATCAACAAAAGACCCGATACCCATAAAAGACCGAAGTGGAATATACGAAGTGAAATGCTCTTCTTGTGATAAAAAATACATAGGGCAGACAAAACGAGCTGTCCACTGCCGTTTTGCCGAACATTTACGTAGTGTGCGTAACAAAGAAATGCACACAGGGATAGCAGCACATGTATACGATCTGGACAACACTGAACCACATAAAATTGTTTCCATAGAAGAAAATTTAAAAATAATCAAAAGCGTCAACGACCCACGAAAATTAGATGCCTACGAGTCGTTTTACATTTCTAGCAACGAAAATCTAATGAATTTATGTGACGGAGTTATAGAGTCTCCTCTTTTTGATTTGATAAAAAACTAATTAAATAAGTCATCTTGCACTTTCAGTTCTTAATTTGATTTGTTATTTTAATGTGTTTCAATTTATTTATTTTAATTTCTTGTTTCATTAATTTCCGTCTGTTAGTTTTGAATTGTTTTTATTTATTTTTAATTTATAATTTTTGTTATTTTAATTTGTCAGTTTATAAATTTGCTTGCTTTAGAATTATAAGATTTATTTGTTAATTTATTAATGTCATTTTATTATTTTGTGTATCTTGTCATCTTTTACAATTTTTTAAAATTTGTTCTCTTCAATTAACTATTTTTCAAACTTGACACTTAAATGACTCTTATTTTTTCTGTGATTTTATAACCAGTGCTCATCAAGCGTTCGCTGATGATGGTTGCCCATTGTTCGCATCCGAAATGCATTCGATAAATAATAAATTACGAAACTCAAAACTAGTATCCCGGTTTTTTCTTTTCGTTCTTTATTAGTGCCCCCTTTGCGGTCTATAAGGAATTTATAAAATCATCGTTAATTAGCGAGTTGAAAATTTGGTAGAGTGTTGGTAGTAAGATCTAGTTAGTCGTTATTGGGCAAGATCCGACCCAAGAAACCCCTACCTCTCCTACAAATAAAACTTCAAATAAGCGAAAAGTTTTCATAGAATGAAGCCAGCGGCTTGAAATTTTGGTCAAATGTTTAAAGTAGAATTGCGTTAGTCGGTATTAAAGATAGGCTAGATCGGACCAACGAAACCCCTACTTCCCCTAAAGGTGTTCAGAGAGAGATACTGTTGTTAAGGCACCAGTGATCCCCAAGCGACATAGTCTCTGTGCCCTCTCCATTTCCTGTCTGTTGCTTTTCGTGTTGAATGCTGTCCACCAGACCACAGCTGTGTACGGATATATGTATCCAGTGATTTATTCTCGGTTTAACGGCGATAGTACTCCTCCTTGCGAAGTGCCTCCCATTGTACTTTTGGTGGCTTTAGTCCCTCCCCATTCAGATTTTATTAGCCTGTTCGAGAGTAGTGCTTCGATCCATTTCATTAGAGTTTCATTCACATCAGCAAGTTCCAGGGCCTCCATAATAGCCTCCATGGGGACATTGTTGGGAGCCTCTGCTATGTCTAGGAATGTACCGAGAGTGAACTCTTTGTGTTGAAGGGATATTTCAATCGTGAAGACCACTTCGTATAGAGCAGTACCGATTTCCCTTTCATGTAAGCGTGCTGGACTCTAGAGAGGTATGAAGGGTGGATGGTCTCACTAATATACCCATCTATACATTTTTCCATCGTTTTTAGCAGAAAGGCCGTTAGACTGATAGGTCTAAGATCCTTAGGATTCACATGGCTAGTCTTGCCTATTTTGGGGATGAAGACCATTCGAGACTCCCTCCTCGCCAGAGGTATGTAGCATAGTCGGAGGCATCCCGTTAGTATGTCAACAACCCAAGGAGTTATTGTGTCCATGGGTTTTTCGCAGCATTGCCGATATGATTCCGTCAAGACCCGTCGATTTGTACGCGTCAAATGAGCTTATCGCCCATTTTACGCGTCTGTATGTGAATAGCCCCGGAATGTTGCTTTTTCTGCGCCACCATTTTCTGTTTCCGGCCGTGTTACGGGGGTGTGATGGTCCCCACAGCCAGAGAAGTTTGCGTTTAGAAGTTCACCTAGTGTTTCTGCGCTATCTTGTGTCCAACCTCCATCCTCCTTGTTGAGGGTGGTGGGCAGTATCGGATGGATGCTTCCGTCGTGTTTTCAATTTGGCTGCAAAAGTCTCTCCAGCAATTCCTCTTACCCGCTCTTAATTGTTTCTTGCGTTTTGCAAGTTCCTATACTGACCCCATGCCTCATCCCGCCCCGTACGTTTGGCATTGCTGAATAGCTTCCGTATCTTGCAGCGGGCTTCCCTAATCTCCTTGTTCCGCAATAGTGATTGGATCTTCTTCGAGGGGTTTTCTGAGGGGACATATCGCATTAAATGCTTTAACAAGTGTGGTGGTTAGAGTCTGGGTCGTGCGCTCCAAACTTGTAACGTTACATATATACTGTGCAAGGATCTTTTTATATAACGCCCAATCCGTTTCCAGCCGAGTGGATTGCGCTTTATTGAAGGATCGCCTACATAGAGTGTGTAGTTGTATTTAAACATTTCACCAGATGGGTTTAATTTTGATTTGCTTGATTGCTGGTGTGGCAGAATATTGTCAAAAAAGCTCATGGAACTGGCGATGTATTATACATCCACACTATGTTGTATACTGTATTATTCTCAATTATTCTGGATACCATGCCATCGTAGTTTTATTGGTAAATGTAGAGCTGGCGGGCTCGCTAGAAGTGGGACTACCAATGTTAATCTGTAGATATGTCGCGACATTACCATAGCCCTCCCTTCCATTGTACAATATTATTTTTCATATGTGTATCAAATGCTTACCATGGTGGTAACACAGTCTCTCACGTCCTGACTGTATCCGACGTGTAGGAAAGATGTTATTAGCATCACAGTTTTTTTTATAACTAGCGTAGCTAAGATGGGCATTTGGGTTTCAAGTGTTTAAAGTTTACGCTGCCTAGTCCCTTAACTAATTCGTAAGTACTCACTCATTAGTTCTCCCCAAGCAGTTCTCAGTTCGTGAACTAGATCTCAAGTTCTGATCCGTTGTCTAGATCTAATAAAAAATATTAAAGGGATTGCTTGCTATCCTGTAGAGTTGAGAGTGCAATGTTGTAGAATATACAATACAATGCACTGCTATCAAATCGATCGCCAGTTTATTCAGAGATCGTTGAACCGCACGACATTTCATCTCTTTAATCCACTTCACCTTTATAACAAAAACGTCCATTCAAATCGATGAATTAAAATTTAATGAAAACCAGAAGTTAATTAACAGAAAACGGTGGCAAATTGATATCTTTCGTGTTATCTGTGTTCTTTATTCATAAAAAAAAATGTTAAGAAACAAACCACACAAATGTTGAGTGTTTTCTTTTCTGCGGTTTCTTATATCTCGCGGTGTATCCGTGTAATTCAATAGCCTCCTCCGTCGTCGTCAGCTCACGTTGGTTTCGAAAGTCGATTTTCTGCTGTTTGCAATGTTCTTTTACTACTTGCATGTACTAATCGTATGCCGGTACTGCTCCACATACCGAGTGCAAGTATGTGCTGTACACGTTGATAAGATGCAATAATTCGTAATAGTGATATCATAAAGATATTATTTCTTACCTTTTTTCCACCCTTGTCTCCCCAGTATGGTTTTATAGGAGACCTACTGACAACGAGGGCGAACGGCCGCCATTCGCCAACTTCATTTTACTTGAGCCTGTGCGTTATCGTCTCAATATTCTGCAAATTAACTAACAGTAGGTCTTCAGCTGGCTGTTCTTATAGATTGATAGATTGCAAAATCAAAAAAGCCGACGACTCGAAGGAACCTTGTTGGCTGGCATTGCATATGTTATGTACATTGTAATGAATTTAATAATTCGATGGGAATTCGATACATCGTCACCCCCGTCTTGCGAATGTACGGAGGAGGGTGGCGATGTGATGATTGTTGTTGAACTAATTGACGATGGATTAGATGGATTTCCATGCAAATTAAGGTCACGATTCGGACTAGGAGGAATTGACTTTTAACTTCGCTTCTATGTGACACATTTTGTATGGGTTTTCGTTTTAAGGTAGAATTTTAATTAATCCATTTTTTTTTCTCTCTCTCTTTTCAGTTACAGCTATAGTGGATTACGATTATAGTGCCAACGAGCCAGATGAACTTGACTTAGTCAAAGGTGCCATACTACATAATATCAAAGTTCAGCCAGGAGGATGGTGGGAAGGTACATTGGCGTCAAACGGTAAAACTGGCATGTTTCCTGATAACTTTGTACACATTATAGACCCGGATGAGAAAAGTCCAGTGGTATTAAGGTGAGTAACATGATGTGCTCGTGGCCAAGATTAGAGCTCTCGAAGTTTGTAGGTCTGTATATGCTCCCAGATTATGACGAACGTACATACACGCGTACTGCCTAAAGCGGAAGTCTACTCTAACCCCACTCTTCAAGTAAATTTCCGCTTTAAGGTTCTGATACACGGGACGTGTATACGCGATCGCGTGATTTTTACCCGAGTATGCTGTTTACACGGGACATAGTACTACAATTTTTTCCTTTTTGAAATTGGTCAAAAAATGAGCTCGGTCGACTTCATCATCTCGCCACTTGGTCTTCTCCACGCACATAATGTCTATCCTTCTCCGTTTCATGACGTCCTCTAGTTCTTCGCTCTTTCCCGTCATTGATCCGACATTCCAACTTGCAACCCTCAGCTTCTCTATAGTGCACTTGGACTGCCTCATAGTGCTCGCCCCTGGAAACCATCGAGCTCTGCCATAAAAAATGTTCGCCCTGGGATCACTCAACTGCGTATCAGAAGTAGTGTCCAGCGGGGTAGTGCTTCTAGCGTGTTCTACCATAAGGCCGTACATCCATTCTTCTACACCTATCTGGGGGAAAGGTGGAGCTGGTTGGCACTAATGTGTGGAAAATAAATTTGCATGGACTTTTCTTTCACGTGTCGGGCTATGAGTCCTCAGCTGTTAAATGAGTACCCATTTATGGGGTAAATAACTCGGTTGAGCGTGTTGCTGATCAATCACACACCTCTGCACAAGACCGTCACGATCTAGAAAATGAGATGATGCTAACTCATCGAGAGGCCATGGTTCAAATTGGACTGTTGCGCCAGTTATTTATTTTTCCTTGATAGTCTCCAGACCCGGCAACCTACTCACACACACTGACCTGTGGGAGGTCCTAAAGATGTTGGACAGTGCCGCAGGCTCATCTAGGGATATTGTTGTTACCTGTACGTTATCGGTCCTTTTAGTCGCCTCCGACGATCAAGATAAGACTCACCTAGGGGTGTATAAATCCGTCACTCCACGGGAAAAAAACCAAGAGCTTTTTAGACTTTTCTTTACGGCTGCCACCAGCTACCTTAAGGTTTTTTTTATCCTCCGCCAGTGAAAAACTGGTCGAAAAAGACTGAAAATATGCAGCGCCCAATGTGGGGTTTATGTGATTTCATTAATGAAATCGAAATGGGCTTAGCGGGCGATACCGTTAGCCACAACTTTTCAGGGTTTTCCCATTATCACCATCACCTAGCTTAAGGTTAACTTATGCCTTTTTTCAATTCCACGTCAGTAAAACAGTCGAAAAATTCTCGAAAACGCTGGAAATTATTCGGCGGTCGATTTATCTAAATTCTAGTTAATAAAACCGAAAGTGGTAATCGAATAGGCGCGCGCTATCGTTGGTCATCTTACCTTAAGGCTTTCTTATGATTTTCGAAAATGTAACGTATTGTTGAATAAGGCTAGAGTTTTCGCGCCCCTAAATAATGATAGCCTATTTAAATACAAATTCTGTACATATGGTCGAGCCGGACCTGAAACTGTGCTTATTCCTTTGATTTGTAACGAAGTTTCCAGGCTCCCTTGATTTTGTAGAAAGTTGTTTTAAAAAAAGTTGAATTATATATCAAATTCAGAGGTAAAAACTCATATCTTCTATTCCAGAGATAAATCATCTACACTGCATCGCAGATGTAAAGTAATCTACAGTTATACACAACAAAATGAAGACGAACTATCACTGGGCGTGGGCAATATCATTGAAGTGTTGGGAGAGGTAAGCGAAACGCATTCCCCACTCGTCTATCTTTCGAAACTCTATTACCTTAAATTTGTGTCTCTCCAATTTCCGTTGCAGGTGGAAGAGGGCTGGTGGCGTGGAAAATTAGGCGAAAAAGTCGGCGTTTTCCCATCAAATTTTGTCGAAGCCCTGCCCGCATCACCTGTCCTAGCCAATAAACGACCGTCACCGTCGCCTGTCGCGTTAAATTCTTCAACAACAATCACGACGAATTCAACGAAACGGGAGAATCGAAGTTTACACAGTTCACGCGAAGACCTACTAAGTACGTCGCCGTCATCTAATCTTATTGTTGATAATAAGGATGCACCTGTTTTGCCGCCAAAACCCATTAGAGAATATTGTCGTGTTTTATATCCGTACGAGCCACAAAACGAGGACGAGCTCGAATTGCAAGTGGGCGAAGTGATCACAGTAATAAGTAAAGATTTACCGGATAAGGGATGGTGGCGAGGTGAAATGCGCGGACGAGTCGGTGTCTTTCCCGATAATTTTGTGAAATTATTGCCGCCCGAAGGTGAGTTTATTTGGAACTTTTTTCTTTCAGATTTTCTAGGTTCAAGATAGCTCTCTATCTATACCCTAGAAGGGTGATTATCTAATAACTTTGGGTCAATCAATCAATTGACATAAATCAGGCTCAAAGATACTCAAAAGTACCATTAAGCGAAAATATTCTGTTCAGGAGATCGACATATATAAAAATCTTCTCATATTGCATCATTCGACAACCATCTGATTTTTCCTCACACTATTTCAAAAATATTGTAGATGCACATTTATTGTAAAATTCTTCTGTTACACTCCCTCCCCTCCCCCACCCCACCCCTTTCATTTTTTGCAAGAAAGAAAACGCAAATAAAAATTCGTATTAGGTTAAGCGCACACTGTGTTCTTTTTTGTTTGCCGCGCGACAATGACAGACCCATACTATCTCATATAGGGTGTTAACGTCGGATTAATTAAGATGTGCTGGGCCGGTAAAAGGCTAAGGCGAAGCAGGCGGTTGTTGTTGTACTATCAATTTCGGAACTGCTACATGCGTGTGTCATAAATTTGAAATTTCGGGATTGTTATTCTCCTCTAAGTCCAGCTCCAGGTATCCACGCATTAGATGTCGGAACCAACCAGCCCAGACCACGCATTAGACGTAAGACGACTGTTCCTGCGGCAGCCGGTTCTTCGTGCCGGAACGACCCATTTTTCAACGGCTAAGAGCTGCAAAACCCCCTCGATGCAAGAAGAACTGCAACTGCAATATTCGAAGCATCGCTACCGCAACAACAACGCATTGGACCACCTATTTGGACACCTATTACACCAGCCACTAGATCACTCATTAGACCACCCATTAGACCGCCTATTAGACCATCTATTAGACCACCCATTAGACCACGTATTAGAGCAGTTTAATACGTGGTCTAGTGCGCGGCCTAAAGGTTCTAATACACGAGACGCGTAAACCCGTCCCTTATAAATAGCAAACGGGTTTACGACAACACCCAACTTGTTAGCTGACGACGGGTGGGTACTCATTCGCCGTTGATGAGTCGATGAATTAAACAACAAATACATGAAAAAAGATGATTTCAGTACTCGTCCATATGCTGTCGAATCGTAAACGCACCTCGTGTAAACACAATGACGTGTGCATTATTTCCGCATCAGTAAAATTCGTTTCGATACTCGTTTCTGACGTTTCGTCCGCGTAAACTCGTCTTGCGTGTAAACACTAGTCGCGTTTACGCAACTCGGGTAAAAATCACGCGATCGCGTATACGCGTCCCGTCTATTAGAACCTTAATGCGTGGTCTAATGGCTGGTCTGGTAGATGATCTAATACGTGATGCCCTGACGCGGCGGGTTGGTCTAACGTGTAAAAACCCTTAAGACCACATTATCTTTGGCAATTTATTGTGTGCTGAAAAAAAACACAAAAACACACAGTGTGCGCTTAGCTAAAAAACTTGAAACATTTCACTGGCATTTTTGTCTGTTATTTGTATTTTTCTTGGAAATAGCACTCTCAAGACACTTTCCATATCAGGAGCTGAATCGATTTCGCCATGGTGCAAGTCGAATGGATTTTTTTATTGAACAAATCTGTAGGTATTTTTATTTTTGTTAGAAATGGAAATGATTGCCTTGTAACGCGTTCTTGCCTGTCTGTGATGTGTTATTGCTGCATTTAGTTCGGCATTGACATTTTTTGTTTGTTTGTTTCGTTTCATTTGGTTGTAATAGAGATTAAATAAAGCTTGAAAATAGAATATCGATATTGGCTGGATGTAATTGGCCTGGGCCATTGAAATTATATTTGTATGAATGATATAGAACATTAGACCATAGTCATTGAATGTTTTATTGAAATCGATGTGAAATATTTTGTTTTTTTTCGTAGACTCTCGGACTTTAGATATTTTTCTTATTTGATAGGAATGTAGATACAAAACTTCATCGAAGCACGAGTAGCGATCAACAGTATCCTCGCACATTTCATTCTTCTCTTATTTCCGCGCAAATAATTTCTTATCATTCTGGATTTCGATATGCACTCATAAAGGTGAACATACTGTAACGACTACGACTGAGACATCGCCGACTGGTTCCAGGTGAGGAATCTGCTCGCAACCGAAGTGTTCGAAATTCATTCGAGCAATTCTTTTGTGAAGAGTTTTCACAATCTTTCCACAATCTGCTGCGTATCTGGCGTTTCCAAATCCGTGGAAACTAATTTCCCGGGCACTCTGAACGATGTTCTGGACACCAATTCGACTGCAGTGCATCACTGCATCCGATATCCTCCTTAAGAGTTGTTCGCAAACCAAGAAGTTCCGCGCCGCACCGTTTCTAGAAAGTCGGTTCAATTTTTAACATCCTTGCAAAGCAACGCAGACTTCAAAGTTCGATGCAACCTGTCCACTAAGCCATTCGTTTGCGGATAATAACCAGTCGACCGTGATCGCTTACAATCAAAGACCTAAAACAGCTGAGATTCATCTGTTGTTATGGTTTCAGGGGAACCAAAACGACATACTCAATTTCGATAAAATCTCCTGCGACAATATCGGCGTCCATGTTACGATGTGGAATCCTCTTTGGTCACCGAAGAAAAACGATCTATCATTATTAATAAATATGTATTTGAATCTCTCTCATGGCGGGAGCGATCCAACTAAATCAATATGAACATGTTGGTTGGACGTTGGATACATTGTCCATAAGCTTCATTCTTTGCGTCTGAACATTTTTGGCATTCTTCGTCGAACCAGCCATTTCACGCTCGCCGGGCTTTATGTCTCACGACCTTCTTTGCGGCTTCTTGATGGTATTTTTCGGTTCTTCCCAAAACTCGTGAACACTGTAACGGACGGTTTGGTGGGCATCCGAAGATGCCCGTGGGGACGGAGCATAAGATAGCATATGATCGTGAAGGTCGGGCCGCGCCATCTAGCGAATAAAAAAGGCCCCTCAACGAGCTAAGCAGCGGCCTATGCTTGCTGTAGTTCAGTTCGGGAGATGTGGGCGGGGTTTTCGCCGCTCGTTACATATTACCAAAAATTCATAGGCCTGGAGAAGACAACACAAACAGGGGAGGTAAAAATGGGGAATGAAAAAAAAAAAAATAATCGATAAGGATGGAATGGTTGGTGGACGGATCAGACGCCCAAGCGGTCGAATCTGGGTCCGGGTGTAATGGGACCCTCGGCCTTTGGTATCGTACCACCAACAGATCACTACTCATCAGGTACTGCTTCGATCTGCCGGTGGGAGCAGCACTACCAGACCTTAATATGTTTCATTACAGGTGGTTCATTACAGGGCAGCTTCTACTTCGAGGCCTGCCGAGAAGAAGCAGCTGAGGGCAAAGTGTGCTGCTAGAAATAGAGAAAAAAACAAAAGCGAGCTGGGCACCGGAGTCAGCCGACAACCACTGTAGAGGGGAAAAATTAGCAAAGAGAAAAAAAAATACTACATTTCCCAATTATTCAGATGATCAACAGGTTACAAAGAATTCTGAGGCCAGCAGAGGCGCAACACTGCATTACTTGCCGTAATTCACTCGTAAACTCTGTAAGCTGAGCACATGAATAATAGAAAAATGCAATACTGTGTAAAGAAATTTTTTCAAGTTACTTAGAAGGACAATCGTGGCAAACAAAAAGGTATCCAGGGTCCTCTGCGCTTCGTCCGGTCACTGGAGAAGCAACAAATGCCGGCAATTCGAAGCATTTCTGGAGGCCTTAAATACGTGGCTAGACCACACAAGACGAACACAAAGCCAGGACCGCCTTGTTAAACTGAATCTAAAAGGAAAAACTACTCTACAGGAAGGATGGGGGTGCTACAGAGGAAAGCACAGCTACTTGAAGGGAAAATACGTGAAGTAAAGATGGCTAAGTACTAAGACTTAGAGCAAGTAGCCTTAATGTGCTTGTGGGGATGCATAACGGTGGAAGGACCAAAAAGAAACCCGATGAGGTCCTTCTTAGTCCTGTTCTTGACCAGGATCGGGGGCCCACGTTGGGCGCCAAATATGTAACGGACGGTTTGGTGGGCATTCGAAGATGCCCGTGGGGACGGAGCCTAAGATAACATATGACCGTGAAGGTCGGGCCGTGCCATCTAGCGAATAAAAAAAGGCCCCTCAACGAGCTAAGCAGCGGCTTTTTTATCGCTACTATATACAACCGCCTTTACTCTGACCAAATATCCAGTCTTATTCCTGAGCTTGCTCTTTATTTGCGTAACACCCGGCTAGCCTGTCGTGCCCATCCCACTTTCTTCCACTCAGTAATAGTCGTACCGTTAAATTCTATGATTCGTTTGTATCCAGAACAACACAAATGTGGAACAACCATCTCTTGTTTTCCCCCGCAGTTATGATCTGCAAAAATTCAAACGAATACACACCGGTACACCGGTACCTCATTCAAACTCAATCCATCCCAGCCCCACTACCCTAACTTCCTTCCCGCCAAGGCTGTACTCTCGCATCAAAGGGTATCCCCTAAGTTTTAGCATAAAAATAAGAAAATAATTCCAAAGGCTATAGTCAAATGGTATCAATGCAAACGATGATCTATAGAAGCCATCTGGTCCTGGCAAGCAATTAGGCTGACAAAGAATATGAAAAAAAAAGTCGCGGAAACTTGCAGCTATATATTATTAATACTTTCAAAATTTCATATCCACAATGATGCAACTGCAAATTCCGCGATTTTATTTTGAACAGGAAACAAACCATTCCAATGACCTTTCTCGTTCTGCCCACTTGTTTTTCAGAGCGAACTATTTTTTTTTTTTTTTCAATATCCGCTCTACACACTTTTCTTTGTTTTATAATAGACATGAATAGAGTTATGTAAAAACTTTAAATGGGCAAGAGAGTTGTTGTTCTTTCACGGAAATCTAACCAAATTTATTCCGCATTGAATTTTTAATTTTTCATACAAACTCATTGGAAATTAGCCGATTAGTCGGTTAGCCAGCCAGTTAAAGCAATAGACAGCCGGGAGGCTCCACAGGTGATGATGTTTCTTGACCAGCAGCTGTTGGTTGGCTTAAAAGAAAGAAAATGTTTTCATAATGGGCAATTAATTAATTAACGTATTCATTCATTCTAAAACTTGATGGTTTGTTGCGTGGATGGAATTGTGGAACTGGACGTTTAAAGAAAATGGTCGCAATAATGTAAAATACAATATTTGGTAGGGCGAGCGACGGGTACCTCTTCATGCGAAACTCCTTATTTTGTCAGTCTCTTTTGTTACTTTGTATATGCCTTCGCCGAAAAATTCAATTGGATTGACTTAAAAAAGATCATCGTTCTAGGAATAATTATTGTCCCACGGGAGATTGAACTCCAGAAACTCCGCTTCATTTTCCTGCCATCTAAATGTCAACACAGATAGAGGCGCACGGTGCATGCGGCAAAATTGCATTGAGGATCGCGACGTCAGGGACGGACATACTACATGGGCTGAAAAGTCCCGGGATTTTTAATGAAAGCAAGCTTTTTTTGGGCAAAGTTATATTTATTCCTCAACATAGTTGCCTTCGATGGCGATACACTTAGCATAGCGATTTTCCAACATTTCGATGCCGTTTCTGTAGTACTTAACTTCCAACCCTTGAAAATACGTCTAGGTTTCCGAGGCTTCATCTGAATCTCTTTCCCTGGAGCCACCGCTTGAGGTTTGGGAACAGATAATAGTCGCTGGGGGCCAAGTCTGCAGAATACGATTGGTGAGCAACCAATTCGAATCGTAATTGGTCTAATTTGGCCATCGCTTTCAAGGACGTGTGTGACGGTGCGTTATCGTGGTTTCGCAGAACTTTTTTCTACGCCGTATGGGGCCGTTTTTTCTATCTTTCGTCGTTCAGTTTGACCAATAACGCTGCACAATACTCTGGTGTGACTGTTCTTCCCTTCTGCATGTAATTGATGAAGATTATGCCATGCGCATTACAAAAAACGGAGGCCATAACCTTCCCGGCCGAGCGTTGGTCTTTTGGCCGCTTTGGTCGGCTTTTGTGGTTTTCCAGCCTCTCTGCAGACTTCCTATTGGACCCAGGCGTATGGTAGTGGATCCATGTTTCATCCATCGTCACAAAACGTCGAAAAAAGTCCGCTCGATTATGCTGCAACAACGCCAAACCGGCCGTTGAATCATCAACGCGCTGCTGTTGGTCGACGGTCAGCAAACGCGGCACCCATCGCGCCGATAGCTTTTTCATCTCCAAAAGATGGCGAAAATGTATCCCGCCCATTCTTTTGAGATGCCCAAGGCCTCAGCTAACTCGCGCAACTTCACTTTATGATCATTCAAAACGATGCGATGCACTTGCTTTACGATTTCCGCATTTGTAGCCTCTTTTGGCTTTCCAGAGCGAGAGGCGGCTTTCCAGAGCGAGAGGCGCCTTTGGTGCTTGTATGACCCATTTTAAATATATATCATATATGTATCGAACTGGAAACGGCACCGAGAAGCTCTACTGGAAGTACTGCCCCCTTTACCGGAGCATCCCAGCACCAAGCAAGTCAACAATTGCTGGGACTACATGTGATCTAGGATCAATTATTACAAAGGAAAAGATTCTATGGGCGATCGATAGTTTTGACCCTTACAAATCCGCTGGGCTGGATGGCATCATTCCGGCAGACCTGCAACACGCATCGGACATCATGTACCCTTGGCCTACTCGTGGATGATTCATTGTGTGAACTCATTAACCTGATATTAACTTCCAGGCTTATACAGTCCAGTTTGGGAGAATCTACTGTGCGTAGGTTCGTCTGTAGGGGCACACCTCAAGATGGTGTGCTCTCACCGCAATTATGGAATCTAGGAATCAATAGACTGCTTTTCTATCTTGAGAGTCTGGGATGCAGGGTTGTTTCCTATGCCGACGATGGTGCCATCGCAGTTACAGGTAAATTTCCGAGCGTTCTTAGTGAGGTGCTGCAGAATGCTGAATGGTCAGTTGGGCTAGTTGGAGTGGTGTCAGGGTTAATCCTGACAAAACGGAGCTTGTACTCTTTACAAGGGGACACAATCTACCTTCGGGTACCTCCGGTACTGGAGGGTGTCAGACAGGCTTTTCTTGACAAGGCTAAGTTTCTTGGTCTCATCCAAAATCCGCTGGGATGGAGGCCAAATATCCAGGAACGTGTTGATAAAGCCACTATAGCGCTCTACACCTGCAGTAAAGCGATACGTCGGAACTGGGGACTACAGCCGAAGGTAGTTTTGTGGCTGTACACATCCGTTCTTCGGCCCACCCTTTCACATGACATTCTTGTTTGGTGGACGGCGCTTAGAATGGTGGCCCACAGGACTGTACTGGGGAAGGTGCAAAGATTGGCGACGATTGCTGCAACCGGGGCTATCAGATCCACTCCATCAGCAGGTCTGGATGTGCTTCTGAATTTTTTGCCGCTCGACATTTCTGCTGTCCAGCGAGCAACGCTTCATACACGATCATTTGCAACGCTTCATACACGATCATTTGCAGAGTGCTGCAAGCAGAGATCATAGGCAGAGTGCTGCAGGCAGAGAACTCACTATTTACACTGACAGTCAGGCTGCATCTTGCATCTGCTCTGTCGACATCGTTGACGGTTACAAACTGTCGATCGCTTCCTGATGAGATGGGACGTTACTTTGAAATAACATTGTGCTGGTTTCCAAGCCACAGTCCGTATGCTGGTAATTGTATAGCTGATGAGCTTGCTCGGGCTGAGACGACTAGGGCAATTTAGGATGGTCGTTTGGGACACCGAAGTGCCTTTCGCAATCTGCAAGCGAATTATAAATTCTAACGCGAAAAATAAAGCGAGCGCTAGGTGGACTGAGGACGCTACGTGTCAAACTATGAAGAGGTTATGGCCCACAGCGGACCCCGGCCGCTCTGCTGCAATACAGGAACAGGGAGCACATTGGTGTGGTGGTGAATGTTATCACTGGGCACTGTCCCATTGGGGAGCACGCTGGAAGACGAGGCGGGGAGTACTCTTTATTTTCTATGCACCTGTCCTGCCATGGCTGCGAGCAGGCGGGTTTTTCTGGGGACTCTTTTCTTCCGTCATTTGAGGACCTAAGGGGCCTGAGCCCGTTTTAGGCTTTATCGGTTCATTGCCAGCTCTGGCTGGTTCAATGAATAGTAATTTCAATGTTATAGGTTTTATCCTGGAAGGTATTTCAGCGGGTCCTATGTGTACTGTGTCATATGCGGCATAGGCACCTAACCTAATCTACCCCATATCGAGAATCCTCCGAAAGGGAGAGTCGAGGTATGGTCATAAAATGCCTAGTGCCGAGGTGGCACGCGGCCAACTTCCTGGTTCACCTACTCCCTCTATTTTCAGCGCATGCAATTTCGCAGGGAGGTATACCGAAAAGGTGTGGTAAAATTGTCGTGTCATTCAGTGGAGCGGTGAAAAAATAAGATGAAGTTTTCTGCGGTTCTGAAGAAACCAATGACCTTTTTTATATACTGGAGGTGCCATCAGAGGTATCGTCGACTGCACCTGTAACTGAGTGTAACAATTGATTGAAACAGTGTCGGGCACCCCAAACCGATTGCGCATTTCGTTTTCATTGATTAAGTCAAATCGCACTGACCCCACATTGGGCGCTTAATATTTTCGGCTATTTTCTACTGTTAATTTCCAATGACATAGGCCCGTTTTCTCAATGTCCTGTTAGAAATAAAGTGCCTATTAGCAATCTCATTTTCTCAATGGCTGTTTAGCATTTATCCGATCGAAAACGCTAAAGGAGACCTTATCTGCCCTTTAAATTTTATCAGAAAGATAAGCTTCAAAAGTCCGCCACCAAGCCTCCGCTTAATCGTTTATCCAAAACAAAATCCCAACACCATGTCTCCGGTTGAAAGTTTATCTAACGCAAAAACTCAAGAAACGTTCCACTTTTTTTGCTTTGTAATTTAACGGGCGTATGAGAAAACGAAAATATTTATCGGTCAGTTTATCGCTGGGATAAGCTCATGTCCCTATTAGTAATCGGACAGTTTAACGAGACATTGAGAAAACAATACCCGGAAGTCCCGAGTTGCAGTGCTGCTTTCAAAGTACGGTAAGGATACACCTTCGTTTGTCTATTAGTTGATCCATCACTGTCTTTAACAACTTCCACTTTGTTCGAAGTTGCTCCCGTGGCCAGCTTGCCTTTCTTTTTGTGATAAGCTCATCAAGCAGTGCGGCAGACATGAGATCTCCATCCTGTATATCGCCAGTGGGCCTTGTTGTCACCGCAAATTCATTGGTTGATGGCGTTCTCCCAGCCGCTTCATGCTCATTGTCAGTATCAACCTCTGCGTTGTTTGCAATCTTGTTAAAAATGAAGACGGCGTTTTGCCATTGATTCTTTCTTTTTGCGGTCTTGGACTTCGATCTTTTTTGATACGATCTATGATTACCGTGATTTGATAGATTCGCAAAAGAAAAATCGTCACGGTCAATTCGACCTTGTTGCCCGCAACATGCGCCTCTATCTGCGTTGCCCTTAATTCGACGCTGGTGAATACGCTTTAAAATTTCAGATATTATAAAAGGTTTATATAATCTTGTTTTAGGTCAACCGAAGAGTTAATACCTTACTTTGTAAGATGGTTAGGCGATTAGGTGCTTAGATAACTTACAAAATTTAACACTAGACTTCGTGTCATATTAACAGTTTAGTACGGGATATTGGCAATTATTTCGTTGCCATGCCTCATGGGAACTTTGGAATAAGGTAGAATAAAAAAGTAAGTCACGATCTTGACACCCAGAATTTGGGAAAAAATTGACTAGTTGTAGAAAAAGTAGATGCGTAGTATTAGCTTCGCCGATGTGTTCTTGCAATCGTTGAATGTTTGCTGTGATTACTTTGTAAAAATGTGCATGCCATCAATGCATATTTTCTAGTCGGATCTCAGTTAATTGTTGATAGGTCGATGGTTCTGCAGATTGAAACCTATGCCTAACGTTGTTAGGATTATGCTTAACTAGTACCCTTGAATACTCGTACGAACTGTTGTAGTTACGTACAAATTCCAGCAAAAATTCAACTAGAAATTCATAGAAACCCCCTTCCTATTACGAGCCTTGCAGAATAGTTACCTCTTGTTGTAGCACACCCCGCCCCGCCCCCCTGCCGAAAACCAAAACCTATTCACTGACAAACTTCTAAATTTCTCTTCATTTTAGTTTCGCCATCAAAGGAGCCACTGGTCACCGAAAAGCCACCATCAACCGGTGGCACACTCTCCACCTCATCCTCGTCCGCTAAAGTGTTTGTGAAAAAATCCGGAAGCGGTTCCTCGTCACAAAGCTCTACGCGAAAAGATAGTTTTGGATCGCGCGACTCGCTGAACGACATACTGAGCGAGACGGGCATTATTTCGGGTAACGTTGCCGCGCAACGCAAATCCCTGGAGAATAAAAACCTCGACTTGAGTAGCGGCATGGCGGGCGGCGACGCCAAATTGCGTCGAAGTCTTGAAACGAAAACGGCCGAAATGCGAAAAAGTTTGGACAATGCGGACGATAAAAAGACACCGCCCCCGGTTTTGGGCAAGAAACCGCTGGTGCCAGTTAAGAAATCGACATCAGTAACAAGTGTTGCCGGCAGCCTGCTGTCCGGACTTAAGCAAAAAGTCAAGCTTGAGTCTAAGTCGACATCGCACGATAGTATGGATGGTATTGTGAGTAGTAGACCGCTATCGCAAGTGATGGATAACAATGAGAAGGGCATTGTCGGCGAGCGGCTGAGAAAGAGCGATAGCGAGTTTGATAATGTCGAGAGAGATTCAATGTTGTCGGATATGCGTGCCAATCGAGTGAAAGCGCCCAGGCGTAGACCGCCTTCGGCTGCCATTAATGCCATCGGAGAGAGTAATAACAATGATTCGACTTATTTGAATGGGAGCAGTACTTACACGGAAGAATCGTCGCGAAGCGATTCCCTCGAGGCCGAGGAGCTTGTGAAGCCCAAACCACGCGGTTGGGAGAAGAAGAAGGCACCGTGGATGGACGAATTGAAGGCCAGTCAAATGAAAAAGACATCGCCCATCGTGGAGCCACGTGCTGGCGATCGATTGTCCAAGATAATGGACGCTCCCTCGGACATGACACGATCGTTGACCAACAATCACTCCTCGTCGACATCATCGTCGTCGATGGTGTCGGCCGCACAGCGAAAAGTGGAATCGTCGTCCCTCTCGCATCAGTCCTCCCTCACCTCGTCGTCGTACGAGGTGAATGTTAAGCGTGAAAACGAAACGAGAGTTAAACGTGAAAACGAAACGAGTATTAAACGTGAATACAACGACATTTCATCGTCCACAACGAAATCACCCACACTAGCCACTGACTCACCAACAATATCCACAACGGCCACCACACCAACAAGTCTCCTGGACGACTTGAAGTCCCGCCCAACTAGTCTTTCGATTCTGAATCGTAGCATATCGCCAATTGGTGGCCGGACAACAACGACGACAACAACGTCCTCAGGCTCTAGTAAAACGCTCACCACCTCGACGGCTACAATTTTTTCCAGTATCACAACAGCTGCCGCTGAAAATTCGGCAAAATTGGCTGAAACTTCACCAGTTGCGCCTACTGCCGGATCCTCGACTTCTTCCGCTAGTGTTTCGGCCGTCACCGCTCCAACGGCGGCAGCCAATAGTAGTGTAGCACCGGTCGTCGTCACGCAAGAGAACGTTTGCTCGCGTGTCATGGAATTAGATGATCGTATCGTGAAGCTGGAATCGCTTGTTCAGAAACAGAATAAAATTATCGACGAATTAGTGCGTTCCCTCAAGGAGGAAACGGTTAAAGTGAAAGGCCTAAAAACCGAACTTGATAAGTACGCGCAGTGCGTGACGCAAGTTTGAAATTGCATGAAAATTTAATTATGAAAGAGAAAAACAATTTATGTTGTTTTTTAAACATTACTATTAATAATTATATAAATATATTTTTTACAACATTGTTAGTATTAAATACGATAAAGAAAAAAGGAACGTAAAGACATAATTGTGAGAAAAGAAAAAGCCGAATGAAAAATTCTTTTAAATATTCTTTTAAATACCAACACACACACTAAACTAAATAAATGCTATAAATATGAAAGATACAGTAAAAACAAATCATTCCGTTATTAAATATATTAATTACTATATGATTACGATTATTTTTCTAAAAGAAACTAAAGGAAATGAAACAAAGAGAGTCGAGAGAACTTATGCTTAATGAAACCATAATATTTTGCAAAACAAGGAGAAAGTACTACTACTATTAAAGCTAAAAACGTAGAAAGAAGCCAATAATTCGAGATAAAAGACAAAGAAATTATGCTTGCAAGAACATATAAACAACACTATGCATAGATTGTACATAACAAAAAGATAGAAACGAAAGAATACAAAGAATGATAAGATGAAAACGGAAGAGAGAGACAGATCGCAAATTTAGTCGCAGTATTGTAAAAATAATATTTAAACTATTTTTTTTTTCTGATTGTGCGCTGATGATGATATTTTTATTATTGAAAAATGAAGCAAATATGAATTTTGCGTTTTTATTTTTATCCATTTTCTTTCCTTTGTCGCTTGATAGGATTAGGTGCTGCATGTTCAATGTTTTGTCTGTACGGAACTCTTCCTAGTAGTGGAGTAGTGGCGGGCGGTGCTCTCTTGGAATTGATGGGAAAGAATTCTGATTACGTTTTGTTTAACGGCGAACTATGAGAGTAAGGATGCCTTGCCTACAAGTATGAGATTTTTTTTTGCTATGGTGGATTTAAGGGAATTGACTAACCCTGACAAGACCGAACTTGTGCTATTCACCAGAAGACACGTGCCACCTCCTCCATCATTGGATGGCATGAAACTGACTTTCGCTGATAGAGCTAAGTTCCGGGGCCTTCTCTTTGACAGGAAGTTGGCGTGGAGGCCCAACATCCTTGAGCGGGTGAACAAGGTCACAACTCGCTCTACTCAAGCCGGAAGGCGATTCGCAAGAACTGGGGTCTGCAACCGTAAGTGGTGTACTGGCTATATTCACCAGTTATACGATCAACTTTACTGTACGGCATGTGTGTGTCGTGGACGGCATTTAGAATGGCGTCCAATTGTAACTTGTTAAGTAAAGTGGAAAGACTAGCAGCGATTGCTACAACTGGGGCTTTTAGAACAACTCCGTCAACCAGCTTAGAAACGTTGCTAAACTTGCTCCCGCTTGACATATTTGGCGAACAACTGGCGGGGAGCTCGGCCCTGCGCCTCCTGCGAAACAGGCTAATGGCGTGCGAAGAATACTGGCCACTCAGCTATTCTGGGCAATCTGGATCTCCCCTCGGAGACTACACTTCTTCTAAACATGTTTCGCCAATGAGCCTATGGGCTCATAACGTACCCTTATAATTCTGGCGACATCAAATCTTGTTGTTTTGTTCTATTTAATGTGAATACAGCTTCCTTCACAGTTTGTTTACTGGTTTTTTACTTTTTCATATAAATTTAGTGTCACTGAGTTTTTGATGGACAGAACATGCTGTGAAAAATTCCATTTTCTCCATCATAAAAATGGTCAAGTTCATAATTTGATCTATTTTATGAATTTTCCTTTTTCAGGTGATTTTTTCGGATGAGAAAAAATAAATCTTGACGGCCCAGACGGATTTAACATTTATTGGAGGGATCTGCGGAAGGAACCTCGATATTTCTGTAAGAGAAATTTCGGGGGAGGTTCCTTAATGGTGTGGGGAGCATTTTACTCTGATGGAACAGTTGATTTAGCGTTTCCCAGTACACGAATGACTTTGCAGGATTATGTGAACGTTCTGAAAGATAAATTGCTTCGTTTTTTTTGGAAAGGAGACGACACAGAACTGATTTTCCAAAAGGACAACGCGCCTGTTCATACCAGTCGTCTTATTAAAAGTTGGTTACAATGAAATGGTATCAATGTTATAGAATTGCCCGCTTGTTTCCCTCATCAAAACCCTTTATAAAACCTTTTGGGAACATAAGTCCGTCAAGTTTACTTGGAAAATCGTCAATATCAAAGTGTGTTTCATCTGAAGGAAGCGGTTATCGATGCGGGGAGGTCGATAGCTGAAGAATTTAGAATGAATTTGATGGACACTATGCCAGATAGGCTCTTTGAGCTTATTCAAAGGAGGGGAGGTCCTACCCTTTACTGATTTTCTTTATTTTCTTTATTTGTGTAGATTTTGCCATATTTGTCTCAAGTGCGGTTATAGTTATGCAACTTGAAGAACACTTTTTTGCTTTATAAAAAAATAACGGTTTGAAATAAATGAATTATGTTTGTTAAATTATTTGTTTTCTTGACTTTCCTAAAGTATGGCATATTAGTAATAGCTTTAGATTTTTTTAAACTTCACATGTCAGCTGTTTCATAGTGCGGGTATAGTTATGACAGGTAGTGTATATTGAACAGATCGGTAATAGTACTATCCCCACTCTGTGCTTCGGGTTATTTTCGAACCAACTCGCGCATGCGTACTGCTACCCATTTGCACGCGCTCGCTATACGCTCGGTAAATCCCCATCCATTGGCTAATTTGACAGAAACGCACACCAGGCAAGTCTGACTCTATAACGCAATTGACGAAGTCAGACTTATTTTAGATGGAAGTTCTTCAGTGAGAAAGACTTAGGCGGCTATTACACTATAAAAGTTCTTTTACAAATATCTTTTATGAAAGCTATTTTCAAAGAACTTTTATAGTGTAATAGCCGCCTAAGAAAAGATTTGCGACATCGATGTTGCTTGTTTCAACTACTTTTCTAATATGCTTGCACACCTTCCCCCTTTAGCGGCTAATATCATTCATAAAAGTTCTTTTGAAATATCGTTCGTCAAATATATTTGTAAAAGAACTTTTATAGTGTAATAGCCGCCTTAGGCATGCCGGATATTGCTGCCAACCCACGGCCCTACGCCCACCCATGCAAACACAATCCAGCCGTTTCCATACCATATATGAATTCCCCACCATCCATCCATACAAACAACTGATCCACACATACGAGTATGTCCGACAAGGATAAACAATCCTACGCATGGGTGATGACCGAGTGGGCTAGGTCCAATGTACGGTGGTATATGGGAAACAGTAAAACACAAAGTGATTTGGGTTCGGGTTGTGCGTGGGATGGGCTCAATATGTGGCACACGATTTAAGTTCGATACACACCCCAAAACGCGATGGAAATCAGGAGAATTTTTCCCGTTTTTTGAAGTTGATCGGGAATCGTTTGCTTCGATCGTCTGTTGCGACCATTATCGACGATATTTAGTGCCAGGCAAAATCGCCCGATCTCGCAACAGCGTTTCCCCGAGAGGCGCGGCGCGGCGTAGATATTAGTTTGAAGCGTAACAGCTTGGATAAAAGTAGCGTTTAAAAAAAATGCAACAACATTCATGTTTTTTTTGCTTTAGAGCAGAGTCCAACATAGTAGAATAACAAAGAAACGATACGGAACACATCCAGAACAAGAAGTGTCAAAAGCGTGAACAAATCCCAATGAGTGTATTCAATGTCACGAAGCAATACAAAAAGAGGTAAATTGAAACCCCGGTAAATATAACTGAGGTAATAGAATTTGCACTTGTGTCCACTATTCCTTGCAATCGCAAAAATAATTATAGATGCGGAAATTGGCATAATGCCATGTCCGTGCCATCTGCAGTCCATATCATCGAAACACTATCAGCACAACAATACAATCCTGTACCAGCTGTTCATCCAGTACAATACAGAGCGTTTGTTGTTAGTGTAATGCGTGTACTCGATCCAAAACAATTTACTAATAAAACGCTGCTAATGATTCCAAATACATACATAAAATGCTTGCAAACTGTTTTGAAAAGATGTGAAAGGCGGGGGGGGGGGGGGGGGGGTTTGACTTTGACCGGCGTGTTGTTACAGCTGAGAAGGTTCGACAAGTGTACGTGTCCGTCGTAGGGTGAGCCGCTGTGCTGTGGTTCACGGTGCTACCATGACCGCCACATCCCCTTTGATTTGACACCTCACATGCCTATACCTGGTGAAAAAAAAATCTTCATTTTCTTCCTTTTCGGACCCATCTGAAAAATATTTTTAAATAAAACTTATTTTCTGACGTCTTGGACCCAAAACATAAAGTAACAACTACTAGAGATGGAACTTCATACGATTTAAGCAAAAGCGCAGTGCCAATTGATCGCAAATAATCAAACGAAAGTTGCCTTTAAAGCGCGTTGACATGATCAAACTACGGTTTGACAAACCTCGTTTGACAACCTACTTGAACGTGTCAACCCCTTGTCAAGCTGGTTTGAAGTCTTGTGCTCCTGTCAAACCGTAGTTGGACCATGCTCAACTTTTCATCAAATGCTGGTTTGTCAAACCATAGTTTGATCATGTCAACGCGCTTTTACAGGGATAGGAACGACAACATTCTAAAAAGCTCTTCAAATGCCATCTGCCTAGTACGTTTCATCGTATGAGTAACATACTCCGCTACTCCGGCGCATTACCCCTTCCTGTACTGATGGAATCTAACACATATGCAACTACTAGGCAGGCACTCTTAATTCGTATGGAGTCCCACTTCTTTGCCCAAAATTTCAGCACAAATATATGTACAATAATATGATTGATTTTAATGAAATGTAACTCGGTAAGTCCTGCAGCCCCCAGAAGGGCGATTGTACATGTCTTACTACATAGGTACTATAATTTTGTCTTTTACTCTTTTGTAGAGAATAGCACGTCAACTACTCCTACGCACCACCGTGTTCAGTTTCGGGCCATATACTTGTATTGAAGTAATTAATAACTGGCGCAACAGTCCAATTTGAACCATATCCTCGAGATGAGTTAGCATTATCTCATTTTCTAGATAGTGACGGTCTTGTCCAGAGGTGTGTGATCAGCTCACGCTCAACCGAGTTATTTGCCCCATAAATGGGTACTCATTTAACAGCTGAGTGGGCTCATAGTCCGACACGTAAATCCCCTATTTCATAGAAAACTACTGGATTCAGTAGTAATCGAAACGGGGCACAGTGCGTTGAAGGCGAACGTGCTAACCGTTGCGCCATCCGGACTACATTGACGTATTGAAGTACCAAAGTTGTATATAATTTGAGATTAAATTTATTTTTTCGCTGGTAGCTAATCAAATCACAAATCACACACAATGGAATTGAATAGAAATAGTTAAAATTTCAAAGAGCGCTGTAAACCATATCTCTCATTCAGTATATACCTATAACAGACTATGCATTTTCAAACTATTATATTAACTTTTATCCGTACAACTCGTATTCAATTCTATTCCACCACACAAATAGTAGTTTTGTAAATTATAAATCTGTTAAACAACTTCAAATCATTTATTTTTATATCAAAATAAGTTTTTAATCATTCCAATTTACAGGACTTGTAATTATAGGGGAATCAATAAATAAGTAAAGAAAAATTATCAAAACTACAAAACCTATACAGTACCAATTATTCTATATACTATATGTCTGACAAAAAAGGACAAAAACTAAAGACCAACGGACAAAGAATTTTGTTGATGCCGAACAAAATATCAAATTAGAGTATTCGTATAATCTAAAGTGAAATAATGCATCATAATGACTCAAATCATATGTGGAGAAAAAATAGAAATCAGAATAAAATGTAGAAAACAGTAATTGCATTTCAATTATTATTCATACATTCGTAATCGATAAGACACAGTTACAATACTACAAGTAATGTTCCATTAGTGATACATACTAAAATAAAAGAAATATGAAAAGAACATGATTCTACATAGAGTGATACATTTTTTTGTATAATATTTTCTAGCTTTACAATGCTTTATTGATAAAATGTAAAAAGAAAATGAAAAAAAGATAGCAGCTGCTGAAAAAAAGTAAAACCCGCGATGTAGATTCATTGGGAAAAAAAAATAAAAAAAAAATACGAAAAATGGAAGCCAGATATACCTTAGGATAAAATAATGTTGTATAGCCAAATTATATTAAAACAAATAAAAATATAATTATGATTGTTTAATTGTATGTGTTTTTCAATTAAATAACGAAAAATATGAATTTGAAAATTAAAGAAACTGTTACATCTGGAAAGTAAAAATCCGTCCACCCATTGTAGGCCAATTTGGGAGCTTTATGAGAAAAATTAGAAAAAAAAAAATTTGGAAATAATTTTAATTCCTTCTGTAGATACTAAATTAGGCATGTAAGGGGCGACCGGTAGCGCAGTGTGTTGAGGCATCAGTCTCATGTTTGACTACCGGCGTTTCGGGTTCGTATCCCGTCCACGACAACGTTCGTGGCCATGGATGTGCAGGAGGTGCATGCTGGCAACTGCATTCTCTGAAACCAATTTATGCCAACGAAACGTCAGCTGGGCCAGATGGAACAGTTGACGCGCTATGCCCCACAAGGGGTTAGGGCAATTGAGTATGTAAGGGATATCCACATCCTCATCCCCAATTTCGGATTATCCTCGTAATAATAGACATATTCATCCGTATCCCCATCTCCATCTTTTCATAATCAAACATCCTTATCCTCATCCACAATCCTCATATTCGTATGAGGACATTTCTGGGGATATTTAGATGCATACCATTGAACCGAACCGAACTTCACAAAAAAAAAATACACAGCTCGTGTTAAGATATTGCTTCGAGAGACTGGCTTACAGATATACGTATACATGCTAGAGAGAGAGGAGAGGCTTATAAACAAATGCGGTTTCTGCTGATTCGCCGTCGTATCGTATCAAATGTATAGTACGGTCAAATGAAATTTAAGATAGAAAAATTAACCTAAGGCCCATTTTTAGGGTTTTGTAGTAAAAACAAAACCCTTATGAAATCGGTCTGTCCATGAAATATCTCACGAACCGCTGAAGCTACATATATGAAATTTTGTGGGAATATGAAGAATTATTGCAATTCGCCGAAGAAAGCGATTCGTTGTAATAGGCTGACGTTAAGGGGAGGTCCCCATAGAGGGGAAATGATGGTCAAAATTTGTTTTTCATCTGGTATAGGCAAGTGGGGTATCATGAGAAAGGTAACACCGAGTACATTCCACTTTTCGTATTTTCATCAAATTTGAAAAAAGGGGAATAGAGGTAGAGGGGAAAATATATTATCCGAGTTTGTCTGCCCCCCCCCCCTTGCATTTCGAGACCGTTATACTTAGAAATATGAAAATTTGCAAGAAAGCGGCATTTCACTAGTATAGAAAACTACAAATCGTAGAATTTTTATTTCTCATCAAAAAAGATTAATAATAGTACAATTCTATAGTTCCAGTTTGCACACCCTTGCACCCTTTAAGCACACCTGAGGTCAAAAATATGCAAGGGACGGTTTGGTGGGCATCCGAAGATGCCCGTGGGGACGGAGCCTAGGTAGCATAGTGACCGTGAAGGTCGGGCCGTGCCATCTGGCGAAGAAAAACGCCCCTCAACGAGCTAAGCAGCGGCCTATGCTTGCTGTAGCTCAGTTCGGGAGATGCGGGCGGGGTTTTCACCGCTCGTTGCCCCTGTCCTTTACGTATTAACAAAAATTCATAGGCCTGGGGAAGACAATACAAACATGGGAGGTAAAAATGGGGAATATAAAAAATAGTCGATAAGGATGGAATGGTTGGCGGACGGATTAGACGCCCACGCGGTCGCACCTGGGTCCGGGTGTAAAGGGACCCTCGGCCTCTGGTTTCGTACCACCAACAGATCACTACTCATCAGGTGCTGCTTCGATCTGCCGGTGGGAGCAGCACTACCAGACCATAACATAATATGGTTCATTACAGGTGGTTCATTACAAATATTCATGGTCAATGATAACCAACACCATGGGCAATAATATTCCCAAGTTTCATTAGAATCACATAATATTTAATAATAGTAAAATACATTCATTAATAGTAAAGTTAGGCATTTTGACACTATCCATCCACACAAAAAATACACCTACCGGCCTCATAGGTGTGAGTACTACTTTCATGTTGTTTTTCGTAGTGCGAATTGCAGTTATTTAATTAATCATTTTTGAAAGGGTAAAGATTGGTTGGGGGCGCTGTGTCGTAATTGGCCAACTTTACCGGGAGGAAAGGGGGGGGGGGGGGGAGGTGTCCACATAGAGGCGAAATTACGGTTAATTTTTTTTTTCGATTGGCATAGGCAAGTGAAGTGTTGTGAGAAAGGTAATGTTGAGTACATTCCATTTTTTCGCATTTTCTCGAAATTTGTAAAAAGGGGAACAGTGGGGGAGGAGAAAATATTAGTTCGTAATTTGTCCCCCCCCCCCCCCTTGCATTTGAGACCGTTATACGTAGAATTATGAAAACTTACTGGAAGGTGGGTTCCGAATAGCATATAAAATGGAAAGTAGTGGAATTTGTATGTCTTCTCAGAATAGGTCAATAGTAGTTTATTTCTATAATTACAGTTAGCACACCCCTGCATGCCTTAAACACGTTTGAGGTCAAAAGTACTAATGGCCAACGATAACCAACACCTTAGGCAATAATATGTTCTAAGTTTCGTTACAATCACGTAATATGAATTAGCATGTAAAATGTAAGTGGGTAAGACATTTTAATTATGTTTTTTTTTATCCATCTGAATGGTATCAAGAAGAGCAAGCAGGCGATATTTACATACCAAAATAAGCGCTTGCTACAAAACCCTCGGATTGCGGGCGTAGCCCTCTATATTCCGGTTTCATTTTGGTTTTGTTATTAACAGTGGTCGAAGAGTCTAAAACTCATTTTGCTACAAAAAAAAATTGATCGGAAGGGTCCGAAAAGGACAAAAATGTGTTTTATTTCTGGGACTACAGGCATGTTTCGCGTCCTATCAAAGAGAATAATGAGTTCTTTATATTTGTGGTATTTTACATAATTTGAAGCAGCTACGACGCGACGGAGTGAGGAGCGAAATGGGTAAAAAATATTAAATAAAAATTTGCACGTAAATATTAAACGATTAATATGAAACTTGGCAGAAATAGAATGTTATTATCATTTGGCAGTAATATATTGTAATTCTCCCAGTTTCAAACAAGGTGCATGCCAGATAGACATAATTGACTAAGTAACTTATTCTAATATCAATCGTTTAATATTTAACGATATTACATAATGAAATGCCATTTCTAGAATTTTTTTCCCCTATTTCGCCCCTCACTTCGTCGTAGCTACTTCAGATGGAGAAAAAATAGCACAAAGAACAGTACGAGTCCGTTGAACGGGGGGTTATGTTCGAGAGTGAAATGACAGGTGTGACTGGTTCGACGAAGAATGAAAAAATTCACTTGACGCGAAAAACGAAGCCTACAAACTATGGATACAACGAGGAACCAGAGCCAAAAGAGAAAAATATGACGAGCTACGGCGAATATCGAATAGAATAATTAGACGTAAGAAACGTAAATACTTTCACGAGCAATTGCTGAATATAAACGAAAACTTAGCTAATAGGAACACCAGACAAGCGTACAAACTAGTAAATACAATTAAGAACGGCTACCAACCCAGGACTAGCCTTTGTAAGGATAAGAATGGAAACATCATCAGCGACACCGATAGCATTAACAAACGATGGGTCTCTTTTTTTGAAGAGCTTCTGAAATAACCATCTAACATCCCTACACAAGAAGCTCTCGACGATATTGTTGATCTAGGCCCACCCATACAACCCCCGACAGTAGAGGAAGTTGATCTCGCGTTGCGGTTACTAAAACGAAATAAAGCGCCGGAGGCTGACGAGATTCCAGCTGAACTGCTAAAATTTGGTGGAACAGGTCTAGTTAATGCCATACATCAATTACTCCAGCGAGCATGGGAGGACGAGGAGATTCCAGACGATTGACGCAGAAGCATCATCTGTCCAATTCACAAAAAGGGAGATAAACTGCGGTATGAGAACTACACGGGCATATCACTAGTTTGTACGTTCTATAAAATTTTGACGAAAATTCTGGAAAATAGAATAAAACCATACGCAGAACCTATCATTGACGAATATCAAAGCGGTTTCAGACCTGGGCGCTTCACAACCGATCAGCTCTTTACGGTCAAACTGATACTTCAGAAGTGCTGGGAATACAACGTAGACGTATACCAAATCTTTGTTGACCTCAAGCAGGTATACGACAGTATCGATCGTGGAGTACTGTACAACATCAGGCTGCAAATTGGTACACCGGCCAAATTAGTGCGACTGACAAAGATGACTCCGTCTCACAAGTCAGGATCCATAATAGACTTATTGTTTTATTTGAAACACGCACTGGTCTGAAACAGGGCGATGGACTGGCTCCGACGCTTTTCAACCTAGCACTGGAAAACGCTATTCGGGCTTTGAATATGGACAAGAGCAAGACGCTGCTCATCAAGTCGACACAATTAGCAGCGTACGCCAACGACATCAACATCATGTCCCGAAGATTGGCTGACGCAGAAGAACTTCTGCATGCGCTCGATACCGCTGCAAAAGAAGTTGGACTACGTATCAACGAGGGTAAAACTAAAATGATGATGCAATCGGTGACAAGGACACTGCACAACCGAGCATCAACGTGGGGGACCTCAACATCGAGTTCGTGAACAACTTCATTTACCTGGGTTGCAACTTGTCAAGGGACGCCAACGAAACTGACGAAATCAAGCGACGGATACAGTTAGCTAATAAGACTTTTTTCTCGGTTCTCCCCATAATGATATCGAAGCATGTGCACAGAAACACGAAGCTCCGCGTGTACAAAACCATTATACGACCAGTGCTATGCTATGGCTGCGAAGCATGGACCCCAACTCAAGCCTCCGGAAACATGCTAGACACATTTGAACGTAAGGTTCTGCAGCGAATTTTTGGGGCTGTTTGCGATCGAGATGGATGGCGCTTCTGGTACAACGATGAGTTGTGTGAACTGTACGATGTGCTGGAAGTTTCGAAAATCGTCAAATTACAACAACTTCAATGTGCAGGGCATGTACAACGAATGGACGATGATCGCATGGCAAAGAGAGTAATGAAAACGAGTCGACGGAGCGAGTCTGCGAGGACGACTGAGATCTCGTTGGGAGAGCTCAGTATATGTGTACGCCGCGCAACTACTGGGCTTCCAAAATTAGAGGATGCGGTCACGTGACCGAGATAATTGGAGGACAACGATCCAGGCGGCCAAGGCCTGATGTCGGGCTGTCGCGCCTCGATGATGATGATGATGATGATTTCGGTTCTAGTCGTTCGTCCAGAGAAAATTGAAGAACCGGTGATAGAATGGTACATACAATACATCGTCCACGACGACGTTCGTGGCCATGGCTGTGCAGGAGGTGCATGCTGGCAACTGTATTCTCCGAAACCAGTTTATGCCAACGAAACGTCAACTGGGCCACATGGAACAATTGACGCTATGCCCCACAAGGGGTTAGGGCAATTGAGTAGTTAATATTGGTTGCAAAATTCGAACTTGGGCTTCCCTTTTTCTGGTGAGCGTGACTTTTTAAGTGCAGCCTTTGTTTCATACTAATATGGGTCGTATTACTCAATTGCCCTAACCCCTTGTGGGGCATAGCGCGTCAACTGTTCCATGTGTCCCAGTTGACGTTTCGTTGGCATAAATTGGTTTCAGAGAATGCAGTTGCCAGCATGCACCTCCTGCACATCCATGGCCACGAACGTCGTCGTGGACGGGATTCGAACCCGAAACGCCGGTAGTCAAACATGAGACTGATGCCTCAACACACTGCGCTACCGGTCGCCCCAATATTTAAACCGATGTATTGTATGTACCATTCTATCACCGGTTCTTCAATTTTCTCTGGACGAACGACTAGAACCGAAATCATCATCATCATCGAGGCGCGACAGCCCGACATCGGGCCTTGGCCGCCTGGATCGTTGTCCTCCAATTATCTCGGTCACGTGACTGCATCCTCTAATTTGGGTCGTATTGGTGCTTGGGCATTTTCGAGTACTTTCTCAGATATTCGAAGAACTAGGGCTATAATTATACCAAATATTTTAGAGGGACCTGGGGCCCTCTCTGGACTCGCCATTGACGGTGACCGAACGGGCATGGCCACAGAGCGCGTGCTTAGAGTGGTCAACCAAACAAGCGCTGGACTGACTCCGTAGATGAAGACTGCTGCTCGGCTTCCGAAGGTGGAGGACACGATGCCGACACCGAGAAGACTGGAGGCGACAGCTATCAGAAGCCAAATCCTGCAGAGAACATACACAGGCTAGTATATAAGTAATTAAAAAAAAACATCATAGCAGCATAGCATTAAAAAACATTCAATTCTGCATAAACTCAACTCATTAACTATGTATATTTCATTTTTTTTCTTTAAATTTTCATTTGATATTTTTTTCTGAAATACATTGTATAGATACAGATTTTTTTTTTGCTGTGTTTATCCTAACGGATGTTTTCGATACTTAACAGTAATTGCCTTGTGAATTTTTTCTTCATTTCTTTAACATTTAAATTTCAACTCATTTCTTGTGCAAGAGGAGAGGGGATATACATTTAGTAGCAAAGCTTATTTTTTTTTTCTTTATAAAAATGTATCACGTCATAGCAATGTATGAATGTATCTCATTATTTTCGCATTGATTTCTTCTTCTTCATTAATGACTGGAAGGTACATATATAAATATGCGTGTGCATGAAAAATCAATATTGTTTTTTTTTCGATAGATTTACGACAACGACATTAAGAGCTAGGGTGCTTACGATAGAGCAAGTTTACAAGTTTTCTTATCTATGTATGTAAATGTATAATTTATCATTAGGATAGTTCAAACGAGTATCTTTGCTCGTTTTTTTCCTTAGTTTTCGAATATCGTAGCTACTAATTAAATTATTTATATTTGTTCTTCTTATTATAGTTTAGACATTTCAATTCTTCGTTTATCTTTTCGGATAGTTTTCAGCGCCAATTTGTCATCATGGACGATATTTGAAAATGCAATTATACTTTTATTTTAGGTTTTTTTTATTCTTTAAGTTTACATTTGAGTAATATCACCAGTGATAGAATGCATTACTTTAATAATAGGCGCGGTTTTTTTGTACTGCGGTGCAGGCTAATTTCGCTTAACAACGCGCAATTACAATAATGCGTTAACCTGAACTAACCTTGATATCTCTACGGGTTAATAAGCCTGCACTGAATAGAAATGTCAGATATGACGGATAGGTGTAGCTCGAATCGCTAAAAGGTGATTTTATTATGGAAAATTACAAATTTTCGCAGTTTGAATTGATTTTTGATATCAAGTTTATTAGTAAACAGTAGTATTAGTAGATATTTTCCCGGATATGTTCCATATTTTCAGTCTTGCGAACACAACAATAATTATGAAAAACTAAATTGACGCCAGGGTTCCATTGCACATTTGATAGTTAATCGGGTAGTTAACCCGGGAAGTTGTTTTGCACGGCGCTTACTCTTGACCGGAATTAAACTGGACTGAAGTACAAAAGAACGCGCCTAATGTGTAATGTTCATTTTAAATTATAATGGAAAGTGGCAAGTAGACTACATGGTAGTATTAATGACGGCTTTCATGATAATTTATAAGTAAGTCTACAGAGTTCATATTTGAACTATATGTAAAACTCCTTAACTCATACAGGCGCATTGAGTTGAACTATTTTATTAGGGGATCAGTGAGTCTTAAGTTAAACCTATGTATATTGTATTACATTGGTGCATTTTTTTTTTATTTTTTGTCTTTGCCATTTTTTATTCAACATATTTAGTGGTAAAATGAAATCACTAAAAAAAACCTCCAAATGAATAACAACAACAACATATTTGGTACTACACCAGAATGAAGGGAGAAAGTTAAAATTTATACAAGGAGTTAAAATTTATGCAATTTATACAAGCTGCGATGGTGAGGTCCACACGGCTCATGTGTGCTGTAACTAATACAGCAGCCTTTGTACCTAACCTAAGAAAAAAGGAAGCGTTAAGATTAATTCGGTGTGTATTTTGTTCAAGGCCGATGTCTGGATAACCCGGCGTCCGGTTAATGGGAAATTGGTTAAGAGGGAGTATAGTATATTGTATGTCAATTGGTTTTCAGGGGTCATTTAAGTAAAAACACCAAAAATTTAAACAAACGAATTTTATTTAATAATGATGTAGGAGGCAAGCAAATCTTTGGCTGAACGAATTTTTCTAGTGAAATATCGTCCAATTCGAAACCACCTTCACATCTGATCATCATTGGATGCTCTAAGTGCTCTTGACCTATGATAGAACGGAGTCGCTTTTTAATCAGTTTCAACATGGAAAAGGACTGCGGATGCAGAAGACACTGAAAAATATATTGGAACTTGTTTCTTTCCGAGTCTTCCTTTACTTAACGGTGCGTGTACTTAAGCACCTGCATTTTCGCGGCGTACGAATTTTCGAAGAAAAAAGAAATGTAGGTACACAGTTGGAGGTCACTTGAAGTCACAGGCTTCCGCATTTCGTGGACCTGGGTGTATAGCTGACCGCCCCTGCGGAATAGTGAATAATAAAAGTAACCCCTCCTCCAACGTTGGTCATCCTGTCTTTTCTAACAATAGCGTAGTCTCCATTTGTATTCAGGGACGATGAAGAATGCAGATTCGTTTCCTGTATGGCTCCAATTTGGATGCGATGTCTGTCCATGAATGATATTAGTTCGGCGATTTTATGCTGCAACCCATTGCAATTTAGTTGAACGAATGAGAGCGTATCAAAGATGGCGATCGGTGGTGCAGGCGTAAGATTATGTTGTTGAGGAATCCTATTGGAACTATTCGCAACAATCACCGGAGATACCAGTCACCTCTAATGAACCATATCCTGGTAGTGCTGCTTCCACCGGCAGATCGGATTCAGCACCTGATGAGCAGTGATTTGTTAGTGGTAGAAAACCAGAGCCCTGGGGTTCCATTACACTTGGACCCCGATGCGAGCGCGAGAGCATTTGCGCCGTCCGACAACCATTCCATCCTTATCGCCCCCTTTTTTTTATTATTCCCCATTTTTGCCTCCTATGTTTGCGTTGTCTTCCCCAGGCCTATGAAGTTTTATTAATACGTAAAGGGCAGGGGCGACGAGTGGTGAAAATTCCGCCCACGTCTCCCGAACTGATCTGAGCTAATCCTCTATTCCTACACTGACTAGCAGTAAAAGGAGTTCCAGTGCCTGTGATAATTAAATTCAGAGCCGTTCTTGACATCATGTAGCATGTAGTAGCATGTCATTAGGTTGCAGCTCGCTGTTGCATACGCAGCAAATCCAAGGACCGGGATTGTATTCAATGCAGCAGCAGCAATGAGAGCAGTGCGCCAGAATATGTCGCTCCCAGTAACTTAAAAAACGATTCAAAGCATTTAACAAATGGGGCATATAGACCAAAACAGGCTGTATGTTCGTTCGATTATGTGATCGGAGCACTTCTCGTAGTCAAATATCAACCAAATTTGGTATGTAACTTCCTTGGGTGAACCTAAGCACAACCCTTTGACGAGTTTTTACAATCAGGCTACGGGTGCGTTTTCAAAACGAAACAGTGTCGACACTGTTGCATGTGTGACAGAGATGTAAAATGTTGTGCACTCGTGAGTGAGTGAGAGAGTCTCACAACAGTGTCGACACTGTTTTGTTTTGAAAACGCACCCATTGCGTGTTGTGCGTGTTTCACTGCGCAGACGCGAAAATGTCAACAATAACTCAATATTCAAATGTTTACCCCCACTCTGTCCCTATTTCGCATCTATTCATTTTATATCTATGAAACTATCGAACATACTTTGTGTGAGTGTCCAGCTCAAAATTGGATACGCCTCAACTTCTTAGTTTTTCAAGAGCTAGCAGAGGTGGCAAGCGTCGTCTCGCTGAATCAGCTGATTCAATAGCAGAGTGGTTACCTGGCAGTTCCAATTAGCCAGCGGAGGGTGGCAAATGGCCACAAATTGGAGGCCTAATGCGAGCTGCTCGAGCGGCAGCCCTCTTACCTATCCTAAACTAACAGACAAACACACTTATAACACGGGTCGCTCTGGTGCGGAGAATCGACTGCCGCTGGAACGATACAACCTAAGTTGAGTTTGATTGACATCGGTAGATGTTTAGTTAAAATTTGTTGCAGCAGCAAAGAGAAGATGAAAAACTATTTTACAACCGTTTGGTTCTGGATATGATAGAATCAGAGAATTGAACCAATCGACTGCCACTGATTCAGCTATAAAAAATGCCAAGAACTCCAAAGCTCTATTATCAGATGGCATGTCGATGTTCATGCTGAAGCACATTGACATGCTTGCAATTGACTACATTACGGAAGCCTTCAACCTCTCCATTTCATCGGCAATTGTTCCCGAAATATGGAAGAAAGGTAGGGTGATTCCAATATTAAAACCCGGGAAAAAGCAAACGCAAGGCGACTCCTACCGTCACATCATCCTATTGACTGCAATTGCGAAAACTCTTGATGCGCAGCACGACTACGGCCTTGGATGTCATAACATCAAGCATCTACAACGGTCTCAACGAGGCCCGTCCATGTCACAGAACCATTATGGTAGCACTTGGCCTATCGAAAGCGTTCGATACGGTTAACCACTCCCTACTTCTGTCTAACATTAACAACACGTTGCTATCGATGCCAGTTGTCAAATGGATCCCAAACTACCTTGCTGATCGGCAATCTTACGCCGAATTTAGAGGTAGGAACTCAAAGCTCAGAAGGGTTAAACAAGGTGTCTCCTAAGGAGCAATCTTGTCACCAACCTTGTTTAATCTGTACCTCGCTGCAATTCCCTTACCTCCTACAGGAATCCAGATTGTGA
This sequence comes from Chloromyia formosa, assembly GCA_964017055.1. Taxonomy (NCBI): domain Eukaryota; kingdom Metazoa; phylum Arthropoda; class Insecta; order Diptera; family Stratiomyidae; genus Chloromyia; species Chloromyia formosa. The sequence continues at coordinate 26,614,533 of OZ024813.1, read as the reverse complement.
GCTACGTCGACGATTGTACTATCCCAGCAACAGAAAACGACATCTCCCAAATGTTTGCAAGGATAAAGGATAACCTACGCGCACTTTCCACCTTCTTCGTCAGCGAGAACCTGCAGCTATCAGCTCCAAAGTCCACCGCAACACTATTCACATCCTGGACCAAAGAAGTAAAGATGCAGCTGAACATCTCAGTAGATGGTCTGTTAATACCCATCACTAAACGCCCAAAAACCCTCGGCGTTACTCTGGACAGCATGGCAATATCGTCAGCCTACGCGTCAACAGTAACTAACAAAATGAGGAGAAGGAACACGGTCCTCAACGCTCTAGCTGGTAGTTCCTGGGGTAAAGACAAAGAGACCCTACTAGCCACCTACAAAGCGATCGACAGATCTGTTGCTAATTACGCGGCACAAGTGTGGACACTAAATCTAAGTGTCTTATCAAAACTACCTTCACCACGAGACGAAAACAGTGCCCATAAGGAACCACAACATACTGCTGCTAAAGCAGCATCTAGTCGGATTGTACCGAAGCAATCACCCTAACTTTGATCAGATGGTCAGAGCCCCACCGCCACGACACATCAGGCGAAATCTAGGATTTTAGAGGGTTCCCTTCGATAACGCTAACTATAAATCAGCCATCGCTATACTGCACCGGGAAGAAGTACATACGTCGATTGTGGACCTCAATAACAACAGAGTACTCGACGCTCAATGACCAGCCCTCTCACCGGACGAACGAAACATGACCAGAGCGACTAGGACCACTTTCGCAAAGCTCCGGTCAGGCTGGTGTTCGCGCCTCAACTCTTACTTGTTCCGAAGAGCACATCTTCGACTGCCCTGCAGCACCAACGCACTTAACACCTCTGGGAGAACCCCATCGAAGTGGTTGCGTTTCTGCAACTTCCTACGGAGGAAACCGAGTCGGAGGCGATGATTTTATGACATACACACACTCACACTTAATTCTGCATTGCTACAACAACAACAAGTACTGCCACTGATTTGGTTAAATAAATAAATAAATAACTGACGCAACAGTCAAATTTGAACCATGGCCTCCAGATGAGTTAACATCATCTCATTTTCTAGATCGTGACGGTATGTCTTGTGCAGAGGTGTGTGATCAGCAACACGCTCAACCGAGTTATTTATTCCATGAATGGGTACTCATTTAACAGCTGAGTGGGCTCATAGTCCGACACGACAATCCACTTTATTATCGAAAACTACCGCATTCAGTAGGAATCGAGCCGGGGCCCAGTGCGTAGAAGGCGAACATACTAACCGTTACGCCATCCGGACTACTTATTTGGTTAGCCCGCGGTTATTAAAAGCAAGAAAAGACAAAACAATATACATAAATAAAAAATAAAAGAAAAATTTCATTTCATCAATTTCAAAGTATTTATTTATACAAAAATATAAGCCATTAAATAGGATATGAAAATAAGAAACAAACAAAAAAAGATATTAATTTAATAATTATATATTTGCGTATGTATATATATATATTTTTTTTAATTTATACGAACTTCTACCAATACATAATTAATAATATAAGTTGTCTTTATATAATTAGAGCAAAAGAGGAAAAGAAAAAACTTTGTCATTTCTATTTTATCATTTTGTTATTTTACTGTCTAATGAATGTCAGCGATCTTTATATGTATGTATGTATTACGAGTAACATAATATAATTTTAATAATTAATATATGTATATTCTTTATCAGGTATATATATATAATAGCTATATGTCTTTCGTCAATTTATCAGTATATTATAATAGTCGCTAATCTTACGATTCTAGTGATGATGGTCGAGAATTTTCTTAAATTCTAAATGAATGTCTTCTAAATGTTTTTGATTTTTATTAATTTATTTATACATGTAGTGTATACATTTTTTCAGATTTTCTTTATGACATACATATATATTTTTTGTCTTGTGTTAGTAGTAGAATCGTTATCGTAGTAGTGGTAAATGTATTTATAATATTTTATTTTGGATCTAGATGTTTATCTTCGTATATGTATTTCGTATCTAGTCGTCTATAAGGGACAGCTAGTTAGGAACACTAACTAGGACGATTGACTTAAAGATGGATCGAAAAAGTACAAGAAAAATGAAAACCGACGCAGAGATATTCTCATAGATACAAACTAATATTGCAGATTAGATTTTAGTTATACATAGTACATTATACATTCATTTTATTTTCGTTTTGATTTTCTCAAAATGTAATAATTGAATTCAATATGAAAGGTATATGAATTACAATAAGGCGAATGCGTTCATGTTCGTTTGCAAAGTTTTTGTAAATGTATTAAGTATGTACCTACGATCTTTTTTTTTGTCTGGTAGAAAAACATTTAGTTATTATGTATTTAGGGATTTTTTTAACTAATTTCTTTTGCATCTACACACCTGTAGAGCAATGTAACAACATTTATTCTCTCAATTTATTCCTATTATTTCATTCCATAGATTCCGGGAGAAATGAGGGAATTCAATGATTTTTGTTTGACAATTTTTTGTATTTTAAATTTCTTTTGTGTGTGTGTGGGTGTTTGTATGCCATTAGCTTAGCTAATACTGCAAGAGCCTATTATTAAATACGTGTCAATCAAGGATTTATTTTTTTTTAGCGTTCAAAACATTGTTTTTCAAATATGAACCCTTAACAAATTTTAATTGATTTTTCTTTTTATATTTAATCAATCTAATTTTCTCTAGACATGTATTATGTCAAAGTATAGAATTCGTTTTGTATATATAAATATTTTTCTTGATCACAGTGTTAGAAGTTGGAATATTCAGAATTAGATTAAATTTACTCCGCGCGCAATTTAATTAATTTATTTGATTTACTTAGAATTAGTTGGTTTTAAATATTTTGTAGTATTTTTGTTTTACTTTATTTTTAAACCTTAGATGATAGCGATGATAGTATCGAGCGGTCTTTGATTAGCCTAGACGTTTTTAGGGTCAATAAAGATCCCTTATGCCTTTATTTGTTGTTGTTATTTTTTGTATTTCTCTAATGTTTAACGCCTAAAAATTTAGTTGAACAATAGCTACGGAGCCATATACGAAAATGAAATCGAGGGTTTAACATAAGGTTGACACTTACGGGGAAAACAAATGTGAGTTTCAGATCACGTGATACACTCCCGATCACAAGGATAGGTTCACTCGAAATTTGGCTATATCTCGGAACGGACTAACGGCATATTCTCGAACCTTCATGTTATTATTTACAGTAGCTTACTTGTAAATTGTATTACAAATGATATCAAATCGAAAGTTCCGTTAGGATTTAATTCGCATTTTTTTTAAATCATCAGAAAAAAAAAACTCGCCACTAGGATACGTCTACTTGACAATTTTGTTAATTAGTCGACAAAAGAATATCTCCGAAAATATTTAGTAATACATTTCAAAGTTTAGAGTATTTTGAAACGTCTACAAGTTGGTACAGTTATCTCAATTAAAGGGTTTCCCAATACGTGCGGGTCGATGTTGACAGGCTGTGGAGGCCATGTTGTTTTGGTGGCGTCTGCTAAATCTGTTGTTTACTATTCAATCACTGATGCCAAATCAATATGCCAAGTTACACGATTGAGCAGCACGTGCAAACTATAAAACTGCATTATCATAATGAGTGTTCGTTAGTGCAAACGTGGCGCGTGGAGCCCATTTTACAGTAGATGTGGTGGCCCTCCAAAGTCGACTTTTGAACGTTTGGTGGCCAAATTCGAGACGACCGATTCGGTAAACAATCAGCCAACAATTGTACATCAAAGGAACATCAGATCGGCCGAGAAAATCGCACACTTTCACGGTGCAGGAGAACCCGAGGCAGTCAATAGCTCGCCGTGCACAAGAACTTGGCCTTTCGCAGACTTCAACATGACGAGTTTTGCATCGGGACTTGGGCCGGCATTCGTACAAGATTCGACTGACAAAGTTGATGACCATAGACAACGCCGATTGTTCGCTGATAGGGCTTCGGAGCGTTTGGAACAGGATTTCAATTTTGACCGAAAAATCATATTTGACGACGAGGCGCATTTTTGGATGAATGGCTATGTTAATAAGCAAAATTGTCGCGACGCCAACCCACACGAGGTTCACCAGATGGCATTGCATCCACAAGAAGTTACTGCTTGGTGCGGATTTGGGGCCGGCGGCGTCACTGGTCTGTACTTCTTCGAAAACGACGTCAACGGGAAGCGTTACAGATCGATGATTTATAACCAATTTCTTTTCGCCCGAATTGAATGATATGAACGTGAACGACATATTGTTCCAGCAGGACGGCGCCACACAGTGAAAGCAACGATGAACATTCTGCATGAACGATTTGAGGGTATGGTTATCCATCGCGGGGAATTAACCACCAAGATCGTGCGATTTGACCCCGCTAGACTCAAATAAAAAAGAATTTCGTAAATACATCACACACAGCTTGTTTTATTCCATTTCAACATCGACCCGCCCTTATTGGAAAACCCTTTAGATACCAGCCAGGAAAAATTAATTTAAAAAAATAGGAGGCAATGGATATAGAAACTTTGAAAGAAAAAGAGCATCAAAGACCCAATATTGCGGAACAAATTGGTAGAATCCATCGAGTGAGAAATTTTTCTAATGTTGATTTCAAAAATCGTGAGAAAAATCAAACGTAACGCCTTTTCTATGCCTCGATTTCTACCAGGAGAAGAAGAATTCAAAGGATAATGGCTGATTCGGTGCTACTGGCGCCAAAAATTGAGGCCTGAGGGTTTCAGTTTTACACAATGCAGGATTTCGAAGGATTCTCTTTACCTCTTTAATCCTTTTTTGTAAGGCGAAGCGCAAAAGAGCCATTATTATCGCAAGGTTAATTATTGTGCCATGTATTTACATGCATTTGGTGTAATCCAAGTAAGGAAAATATAATAGTACACAAACAGACGATATCCTTTGGCGCTCCTTACTTTTTGTTTGTTTGAGGTAAAGCGTAATAAAATGGACAAGTAGGCTACTGTATATAATGTTATTAAGTTTCGAGAATATGCCGTTAGTCCTTTCCGAGATATAGCCAAATATCGAGTGGACCTATTCTAGTGGTCGGGAGTGTATGTCCTGATTAAGTGTTTTGGCTGCAAATGTGAACCTTATATAAGAAAAGAACATAGTAGAGAACATTCCTAACAACATCACTGTGCGCTTAGTTTTTTTCCTTTCTCTCTTCTCTTCTTCTTTTTCTTCTTTCTTTGTTTTTCATTATTGGATTTAAATCTTAGTTTCAAAATTGTTCTACATTTCTTTTTATATATTTTATTAAATTATCTATTGAGCCTGTAAATCTTTTTCTGTTTTTCTTTTATAATTGTAATATCTTTAGAATTGTTTTCATTTTTTTTAATAAATATACAACTTTTATGCCACAGATTACTAGTTTGCACGCACGTTTTCGCAAATACGTGCGGTTCTTCGGTAAATATTTTGGCGCTTCTTTCAATCAGACTCGCAATTTTTAACTCGAATTCACCACAGAGTTCGTGTCAAAATCAATCGCTTTCAAGACAAATCATTTTTGAGTAGATTTAATTCAGCGTAAAAATGTCGTTAAATTTGTTGCTATAAAACAAACGCTTTCCGTATCGTGCTTATCACCTGCGGATTATTTGGCGAAGCGGGGGGTCATACTAAGAGCTATGAAAAAGGACTGTGAAACGCAGAGTGGCCAAATTCCGCATCATGTAGCCGAAGAAAATCTTTGAATATTCGTCTCGCACTTTTCACTCCTAGATTCGTCTGAGAACCTTTCAGTACCTTGTCTAAGCTGGTCGATATTGCTTTTATCCTGTCTTGAATTTGTCGAGCTCATACCACCCTATCCTACTTCGTCCTGCCAAGTTTACATCCTGACGATAGCTCTTTGATTCCGGAAATATTTTCACGGCTCCATGAATTCCCAATCGACACACACACACATCCCTCATGTCTTTAAACCGCGACAGGGGATGGGGCACGCCAAATCCTCAAATTCGCTATCAGAGCTACGAGTACTGTATCTACGCTCTACTCTTTGTTCTTGTTCTTGTTACTATCGGTGTCGGTGTTGATGTTGAATTTGTCGGAACTGAATCTGCTGGTTCGGTTGTTGCTTTTGTTGTTAACAGAAAGATGTTTGAAATTACTGTGGGGATTTGTTGCCACCATCCAATGATGACCGTAATATGAGACATCCTTCAACCCAAAAGTTGGGTCGATTGAGCATGTTCTGCCACAAGGAGAGTTCCTTGCCGGTAGCATCCATCCAATCAACAGATTTACCATAGTGTTTGCCTGAAATGATAAGACGAAGTATGGCGATAGGTTAGTAAAAAAACAAAAAGACGTACGGAACAAGGAGCTGTGCTTCATGAATAAATTGGAAGGTGAATAAAAAAGAATCGGTAAATGAACAGCGATGCTGCCGATGATGATGATGATGGACAGGATAATAAAATTAAGATCAAAGTGGACGTTAGACGTGAAATGCTGTTGAGCCCGGTGGGTGGTCAAAATGTGATGATACTTAACATGGAACATAGCAATTTAGCTTGATAAGGAGGGTCGAAATGGCTTTGTACGTTGTGTAAAGAAGTAGCTGAATTAGAATTTAAGTATCAAGACAGCCATTCATTGTTCTCTTTGTCGAACAACCACTTTAAAAAAATTGTTTATGGTTCTTCAACTTATACGGTTTCTTTTATGCGGAGGATGATCAAATGACAGAAAAAGAGCGATGATGTTCATCGGCATTTTAGACCCGTCCCATGTAAATACATTTTAATTTTGATCCATTTGCTTTCAAGTTGTTATGATTTGCTTTACAAAATGATGTACTAATCGCCTGAGTCAGGAAATACCCATATCTACCAGGCGAATACAAGAATGTAATTTTTTTCCTGACCAAAGGACTCAAAATACCATCAAAAGTAGTCTACTGCGTTCGCCTCATGACTCCCAGTTATATGATATCCGTCTTGCCTATATAATGTAATTTTTCCTCGCCGAAGCACTCCAAATGCTATCAACGCTAATTCACCAGAATGTCCTTTCTCCTTACCAAAGGATTTAAAATGACTTTAACAGTAGTCTACTGCATCCTCCTCAACAAACCGTGTCAAATGACCCATCTTGTCTAGATATCACTTTAATGTCAACAAGGTAATATTATTCTTGCGCACACCTGCAGCAAGACCAAAATATCACCATGTGTTATTTATAATAACCCAAGAAAGCTACATACGTGTGAAATTTCGTTCAAATCGAACCACGGGAAAGCCTAGAAGAGTGATTTTTAAAAAGACTTATGCGAGCAATTTTTGTTTGAACACAGACGAATATACCATTAATCCAGTCGATAATCGAATTTGCTACCAACTTTCCGAGATCAGGGTCACTCAAGGAATCTACATACTGAATTTGGTTAAGATCGGACCGCGTGTAAACTCACAATTGATGATAAATATAAAGTTTGGAAAAAGTACGGCTGTGAAAATGTAAAAATATCGTCTAAAGCCCAACATACACCATCCGGAATTCCTGTCCGGAAAAACTGATGAGGCCCGGCCTTCCGGTTTGCCTGAATATAGAATACACCATACACCATCCGGAATTCCTTCCGGAAAAACTGATCAGGCCCGGCCTTGAGGAATTCCGGATCGTGTATGGCTACTTCAGGCCGCCTTGAGGCCGTCGGACAGGCCTTTGAGGCGGCCGGATGGATAATTGCAAATCGATCTTATCGCCATAGAATGAAAGTATCTATCAATTGCATTGAATTGTACGGCATTTTACTTTCCAAAGCCAAGCTTCAGATACATTCGTCTATTGAAAAAACTGCAGTGAAAATTCATTCTAGCCACGCGGCCGGACTGCAGTTTATTTCAATAGACGAATGTATCTGAAGCTTGGCTATGGAATGTAAAATTCAATCTAATAAATAGATACTTTCATTCTATGATAATAAGATCGATTGCCAATTGTCCATCCAACTCAAGGCGGTCTGCACATGCCATTGACGATCCGGAATTCCTCAACGCCAGGCCTCATCAGTCTTTCCGGACAGGAATACCGGATGGTGTATGTTCGCCTTTAAGGAAGATCGTTGCTTCTACTGGCACGTCGTACAAGAGTCGGGCAGATGGTAATAGACATCTTCAAAACGCCTAGAAGAATATTTTCGACCTCGTCGGTGGAATCACGGCCTGGTCACGGTACTGTTTCATTGCGGTCGTGTCTGAATCGACTTCATATGTGAATATAAATCATTGCCCGTATAATCACGGGGTGGTTACGTCACTGTGGCGTTACGGTCATATGTGAATCGACCTTTAATCGTAGCTTTATTAATTGCATCCGTAAGGATCACCACCATCGCATCCAACTCTTGGTTGGTTGCCCTGGAAGAGTTAGTACGAGTAATACCTCCAGAAGGGTTTCCCGGTACGTAGCGCAGTTAGTTCTCCTCCTATTTAGAATCACTGGACAATTCATTGAATGTTCCTCGATACTAAATTGGAAATAGCGGTGATCAGAGAAGGAATGATCCGATGACACCCTCTAGTCCCGCACCAAGTGTTGAATATCCTCTGATACGAGGGAAATGTGAAGGACTTCCTTCCTGTTTTTGGTAATGAAAGTGGGCTCACACCCCATATTGCAAACGAGTAATATGGTCGAAATGATGTAATCGAACAGTATCTTATCTCGTTTATTATTGTCAGTACTACCCCATACAATATGATGGGCATTTGCGTCGCAGCCAAGAATTAAAAAGAAGTTTTCTCCCTCATAGAAACTGCCTCCCTTAGATTTGCCTGGTTGATAACTCCTACCTGATCGTGAACAAGATAAACAGAAGTTATTCAATATCGCTTCTCTTTAGCTTCCAGGCTGATGAAAACAGTATCTTCATCGCTATAAGCCGCGACAAAGAAAACATGTAAACCATTTCGCTCAAGTATAAACGAGTGGGATTTACCCGGGTTCTTAACAGTATAGTTCGGATACTTTAAGCCCCTTACAAAATCGTTCACGATCCATGGTTCCTGAACCAATACGAAATCCTCACCACTGCGTGCCAAGCATAGCCTTAAAATGGTGGAGATTAATTTGCTGAAATTTTAGCATAACCAAACAGTTGCCAAGTCAGCTTTCTTCACCACAGTGACGTTAGTCTTATCTAGATTGGATTCGAACGTCTCGTCGAGAGCGATATTGTGTCCTCTTCATCGTCGCGACAATATGGCACGGTGGTCTCGCATGCCACAGTCTCTATCTGCACGGCTGCACCCTCGCCCATCGCAGTCGCTTCCGAGTCTTGCCTGCGACCCTCTCGTTCGTCCCTTTTATATACGCTTAGCATAATCGTGGAGAAGCTGAAGTTTATGACTCCATTTGCTTTAGTCAGCGGGGCAAGAGATTCCTTATTGATTATGATAACCGCACAACAGATTTTCTTCCTGGCCTCCTTCAGCTTAACAATCCGCCAGTCCTGCGTTGGGAGGTGCGGATTATAAGCCCTCATTTGTATCCGCAGGGCGTTCCGGTTGCTAGGTCCCAGCTCTAGATCAAACAGGAATCTCATCCCTAGGTATGACCTCTAACCTAGCACCTGCCCATGGTTCTCCCACTGCCTGGATTGCTATCTTAAGTAGGTCAATAGACCGTTGATTTGAGAAGTGCATCACTTTAATTCGACCTTTGGATGAGGTATTCTAATTCTAATTTCAATCCGTTAGTTCATATACGATACGATGTAGTTGGGTGGTTAAGTTCCAGGTATTTTGAAAAAACAAAAAAAATGCATCAAAGCCACAGCTTTTAACATTCCCCCCATGAATAAGCACAAAGATATTATTTTGTTTCATAATTATTCCTTTTCATTCAGTTTGGTTGATTTATCCTTGAGCTGGGATTGATGGCCCGTGTGTGTATTACTTAAAAGTCCCTCGAGGGAGTTATATTTTAATAATTCCCCTGACTTTACCTTTCGTCTCTCTCTTTTTCTCTTAAAATTCACCGACAGTCACCGTGGCACGCTTCCACAACAACCATGCTCAAACGGCCTTGTGATTATCCTGCATCCTTCAGGTTTCCTCCATCCACCGAACCATTCATTTACCGTTTTTGTATGGAGGACCTCGTCACTTTTCAATTTATCTATACCGTAGAAAAGGTTGTTGCAAAAATTAAGGACTTTCGGGCACATGTCGGCCACAGAGTTTCCATTATGGATCGATGGATGGATATACGATAAGGACGAGAAAGTTACTCGGTATTTCGAATAGTTAGTTATCCTCGTGAACGTGACAGCTTAATTTCAAGTTGCTCTTGATGAACTATTTTAATAATGAGAAAATAGAGTCTGCTAATCTGCTAGTCTACTATCTCCTGGGATCCTGACTTGCCAAGAGGCGGGGATAAACAACTGAACCCTCTCTGGCATGTCCGGATCTCGGCATACTTTTCTCATTTCAATGAACACACTCGCATTATGCATATTTTAGGGAAATACATACTATACATATTGGAAATCTGCCTGGATACAGGCGAAGCGAAACGATTACCTTGACCTCGGTGGAAGTTACCGAGTTTATTGTTGGAAATATTTCGAGGAAGTCTCGATTTAGACATTTTCGCAATCTACCTTTATACGGACACGTTCTGGCAGAGTTTTCTTATGGTATCATCCATTCAAGGAATTGATAACAGTTTACGGATAAAAAAAAAATCTTTTCAAACTGTTACGTAAAAATTGGAAATTATGGGAAGTAAATTCTCATTTAATCCAACATCTCCTGGATTAAATGAGTATGAGATCAAAGGAAAATCTTCGAGTATTCGACGTAGATTCTAGGAAAATTTGCGGAAATTTATGGTTTTAATATTCACTGCTGGGTATCTATTACTTAAATTGCGTTGAATGAAACTCATTTTCATGGTTTTTGTTAAAACTAACTGAAATCTATTGGCTCTCGTCGAGCAGTAGCCACACAGCAATTTTTTTCAATTAGACTGCCTGCTACATATTACTACTCTCCTGCATTTGTGTTGAATAGAACTTTGTTAGCGATAGGGGATAATCCGTGCTCGGAATCTCTGAGACTCTATAGGTGTCCAGAAGCGTAAAGCTGGAAACAGCCAATAGCGAAACACTCTATTTCTCCTCTGACTACATGGCCCACAACCGACCAGCACCAACCGAGCGACTACTCCACCTAACCCCAGAGGTGGCTGCCAGGAAAGCAAGTCTGCGTGTAGGAGCCGATGCCAATGTCAGGTACGACGAACGAGAGAGGTGAGTCACTTTTTGACTATATTGTCGATGACAATTTCACAATGTGTAATAGGGGAAATACGCCCACTTTCACCTTTTCGAGTACAGATAACATTCAGGGGTGGGAGGAAGTCCTCGATATCCCGCTGCCGACAAACTACAACCAAGCTCTCAGGGTCGAGGAATGGAAGATCTCCAATCTGAAGTGTTTTTCGGACCATAGCTGGATTCGGTTTACGGTAACTCTCAAGGTGAATAAAGCGAAGCCGTGCGGAAGTCCCGAGAGAGTAGATAGAAAGAAATTCAGATAGGCTGTTATTTCTTAACTATCGAAGAGAAACAACCTAAGTATGGATACAATACAGGACTTGGAGTCCAGGGCCGAATCCTTCGGAAACGCAATGAATCTGGGGTTCAAGATTTCGTGGTGGAATGAGGACCCGATCATCTTCTGAAAAACAACAAGGAAGATTTTGTAACGAAAATGTTGTTGAATGGCTTCAAGTGCAATTTGTCGCAAACTGCCTCAAACATCGACACAAAAAAACTCGCGTGTCGGTCGAAGTGCCGAAACAAAACCCCCTTTTTCCTTCCACATAAGCCCTAAACTTTTTGACTGCTGTCACCGCTCCAAGACATTCAGGTTCGGTCACCGTTTTTGCTGGGTTGAATTAAGCTACCCGGACATGTAAGCAATGGGCACTTCGAAACCGTCTTCGGATGTCTGTGTTAGCACTGCGTTTTTCAAGGCTTGAAATGCCAGGAGGCCTTTTTCAGTCCAGACGAAACGACGAAGTTTCCGTAGCATATCTGTCAGCGGAGAAGAAACTGAACCGTAGTTAGATACAAACCTATGGTACTAGCCGCACATTCCCAAAAAGCGGCGAAGTTGTCTGGCTGTCGATGGTCGAGGGAAGTTGGGGGGCAAAAACTCCTCTTCCATAGTCCTCCGCGTGGGCGCCCCCTGGAACGGCAGTGGCCACTGACCATTGCCAACCAACGTCAAGCCGCCAGTGATGGCGGTGCGATGATTTGGTTGAGGTACCCCTGTGGTGTGGGGTGTGAAAAAAAATACCACGGCCTTTCCCTTTGAGGGCCTGTCGTTAAAACCGACAATCAAAGGACAGGATGTGTATGCCAGCAACTTGCACTATCCGAAATCTTTATATGCTAACGAAACGTCAACTATGCCTCGGATAAGGACTGACTCAACGGTTACGACTTTTAGCTATCGTACAATGACAAAGATTGGATTCTGGAATGTGCGTACTCTCCTGGACAATGGATCAGAAGGTCCCCAGAACGCACGATATCTTCAATTAGAGAGTGAATTTCTGAGGTACAAATTAAATATCTTAGGAGTTAGTGAGATAAGATGGTGGAACAGCGGAGAATTCATCTCTCCAACGGGCAGCACTGTAATGTTGTACTCCGGTAAAGCTACCGGTAGTCGCCGTGAGTCAGGTGTGGGGCTCCTTTTAACCAGAGCCGCGCGAAACTGTCTCTTATCCTGGGAACCGGTCTCTGACAGGGTCTTGACCGCCAGGTTCCGGACCAAAATGAGGAACATCTCAATAATACAATGTTATGCCCCTACTGAACCAGACAATGTCTTGGCAAAAGACTCCTTCTACGAAGAACTAAACGCCGTTCAGAGTAGAACACCTAAAGGTGACATTATAATGGTTATGGGTGATTTGAATGCGAAAGTTGGCGCTGATAACTATGGGCTCAGACATGTGATGGGGAGACACGGTCTTGGTGATCGTAATGACAACGGTGAAAGATTTGTAGAGTTCTGCAACTTTCACAGTCTCTTCATCGGTGGTACTATGTTTGAGCATAAGGACCACCACAAAATCAGTTGGTCCTCTGTCGATCGGCGCAGAACACAAAATCAGATCGACCATTTTGCCATTAGTAAAAGATTCAAGAGTTGCCTCCTGGACGTGCGAAACAAGAAGGGTGCCGATATTGGGATGGGAAGAGACCATTATCTTATGATCGCTAATGTTCGATTGCATATTGCAGCCGTGCGCCACCCCAGCGACGAAAGATCCAGGCCCCGCAAATTCAACACCGCTCGACTAAAAAATCCAGCTGTCTTACAACAATATAATGACCATCTTGCGCAAAAAGCGGCTGAGATAACTAGTCACCCAGATAGTGACATAAACGAGAACTGGGATGCCATAAAAAATGCGTACATTGATAGCGCAAATACCATCCTTGGCCCAAACCCGGATTGCCGGAATAAGCCCTGGATGTCCGATGCTTCATGGCAGCGGATTGTTGAAAGAAAGGAGCTGAAAGTTCGTTTGGCAGCAGCATCAGACGACAATCGAAGCAGCATCGAACTCCTTTACCGTCAGAAAGCTCGAGAAGTTCAGCGTAGTGTGCGACGCGATAAAAGAGTTTATGCCAATTCTCTTTTAGCGTCAGCAGAAGAAGCCGCAAGAAGTAACAACTTAAACGCCGTATACGATGTCATCAAGGAGTTTACAGGTGGTCGTAACTCCTGCCAACATCCGGTGAAAGATAGTGATGGAAAGCGACTTATCTTGGAAGAAGATCAAATGAGGCGGTGGAAAGAACACTTCGCCGCGGTCTTGAACCGTGTAACCTCTGGTGAAGTTCCCCCTCATATAGATAATTTAGCTAACCATCAAAATGTGCGTATACGGTCCACTGCCCCGACTAAAGAGGAAATAGTCACTGCAATTATTGCACTAAAACGAAGAAAGGCCGCCGGACTTGACGGCATCCCTGCCGAACTTTATCAAGCAGCACCAAGCGTAACTGCCGATTTGCTGCACCCACTTGTTGATAAAGCGTGGAATACAGAGACCTTTCCCACTGAGTGGAAGGAAAGTTTGATCATCAAACTTCCAAAGAAGGGTAGCCTCACAGACTGTGATAATTGGAGAGGCATTTGTGTGCTTCCTGCCGTTGCCAAGATAATAGCTAAAATCGTCCTGGAAAGACTAAAGGCCCACTTAGAAAGCACAATTGATGAAGAGCAGGCTGGCTTTCGATCCGGATTCTCCTGTGCCGATCACATTAACACCTTGCGAATCATCATCGAGCAATGCGCTGAATACGATTCTCCGCTTCACTTGCTTTTCATCGATTTCGAAAAGGCTTTCGATAGTGTGAATCGGGATTCTATATGGGCGGCCTTGCGCAGGAGAGGCATCCCTGAGAAGCTTGTGGCTATTATTAAGGCAACCTATGACGGCGCGAAATGTCGCGTTCTGCATAAAGGTAAGGTGTCGGGGGACTTTGAAATTCGCAGTGGAGTTCGGCAGGGGTGCATCCTCTCACCGATCCTATTCCTCATTGTGATCGGCGATGTGTTGCATGCAGCCCTATCCGGACTCGACAGAGGAATTCAATGGACTTTGACATCTTATCTACAACATCTTGACTACGCTGACGACATATGCCTACTCTCCCACAAAATCATGGATCTGTCCGCAATGGCGTTAGATCTCGAGAGGGAGGCAAGCAAGGTTGGGCTAAAGATTAATACCAACAAGACCAAGGTTCTTAGCCCGCCGTTGCGAAAAAGAAATCCGACACATATTGCCATCAATATTAATGGGCAGCCTGTGGAGAAGGTGGACAACTTCGTCTACCTGGGTAGCATTGTTGCCGAAAATGGTGGTACGGAGCAGGACATCGCTCGTCGTATCAACCAGGCTAAACGCGCATACGGCATGCTGTCCAAAATCTGGCAGGGCAGTTATCTCAGCATTAAGACCAAGCTGGGCCTGTTTCGCTCCCTGGTACTATCAGTGCTTTTGTATGGGAGCAGTACATGGAAAGTTTCCGTAGGAGTTACCAGAAAGCTCCAAGTTTTCGTCAACTCATGTCTTCGTCGAATTTTAAGAATTTTCTGGCCCGAAACAATATCAAATGAAGAGCTAAGTCGGCGTACGGGTCAGATGCCAATCGACGAATTGATACGCAGGCGAAAATGGCAGTGGATAGGTCACACATTGCGGAAGAGTGATAACTGCATTGATATGCATGCCATGCAATGGAACCCCATTTCCAACCAAGGCCGACCAAGAGGGGGTCCTCGAATCACATGGCGTCGATCTGTGGCAAAGGAGTGTCAGGTACTGGGTAAGTCTTTTGGGGAGTTGCGCCCCATTGCCCAGAACAGAGTACGATGGCGCGCAGGAGTAGTTGACGCGCTATGCCCCGCTAGGGGTTAAGGCAAAGTAGTAAGTCGGCCATGATGGTGCCGTTCCTAATTATAAGTTTCAAGTATCGAACTTGAGTCATGACAAATTTGCACTTCTCAACATTTATCGTTAGCCCTGCCTTACGAAGACACAGGACAACTTTCTGAAGCAGCAACAAATGCTCGTCCAAAGTTGTCAAGATCAGTAACAGATCCTCTAGGTAGGCGAATACCTGGTTGCTCAAGCGCGCTGGAATCACGTCGTTTGTGGGGCATTAAGGCTTGGTGTCTGCCAGGGACAATGAAGGCAGTCTTATCCTTGGACGCTTCATCGAGAGGAATTTACCAAAACGCATACTTAAAGTCTAAGCTCGTGATGAACTCAGCCTTGGGGAGGCGACTCAAAATCCTAGCTAAATTTTTCCTGGTCGAAGCCAAAATTTGCCCGGTCACACTATGGATTTGACAGGGAAATTTTGGCTTCGACCACGGAAAATGGACCGTCCGTAAATGTCCAGCATTAGAATGCTCTTTTGATAGAGTTTTGTGGATGAGAGTCGCTTCAGGTAGCGACTGCATGCTCTCACAGTGTGTCTAGCTATCCCGTTTGGAGCGTCTGAGCGAATTTCAATATTCGCCCCATTCATTACTACTCTTGGCACTGCTGAAATTCCTCCTAACCTGGGACCACTTGCGCGTCAGTTCTTTATTCCACCGCGGAGCCCTACGTGCAGTACAAAAGCCACGTGCTATAGTACTATCTTGACAGGAGGTTAATATAAGACATTCTCAAGCGCTGACGATTATTTACACTTTTTCCTAAAGGAACATCGCCGAGAGTCTGCAAGATAATTGCAGACTCTCGGCTCTCGCCAGCACTTGTGATTAGCGCCACTTTATTATATACACAGCCACTCCCCGACATACGTATGGCCGACTTACGGGAGTCCGCACTTACGTAAATTTCAAAATTCATGGCGACTCACGGGAAAAATATCATGCCTTTACGGCTTATACTAATAGAATCCCCACACATTTGTGGTCAAAATGTACATAGATAGCTTTAAGATGCAAGACCTGAAAAGTGCTTCTATCTGCACGAAACCATTAAGATGGGCGTAGTAAAATAAAAGGAGTTCGAGAATAAAAAAAAGTATGTGTCCCGTGAGGGGTCAGACTGAGAGTATTTGGACTGGAAACAAAAATGCATGACGCGTTGTCAACTCAACCAAACTTCCAATTTTCACCGTCACTTTATCCTACAAGATTCTTCTCATTTTTTTTCTTGAAGGTCAGTTAAACTGATAATGAATGGGCTCCTTTAGTTCACATCATGTTTTCAATGACGTCGACTATTTTGGTGAATAATACAAAGTGAAAAGGAACATGGTAAGTCTTCCCTACATAGTACCTTTTCATATTCCTCAATCTTCAAATACGAAATGAACTTTAAAATTAGAAAGGATGATACCATTACGGGTAAAAGGATATCGGAACATTAAGTACAGTCCCTTGTCACTGCTTATCATATCAACTTTAATTTGAGTGGTTCGACGCTATAAAGAGCAGCCGGATGTCCAATTCCTTTCATCTCAACTGCTCCGGATTCATTCTCCCAAGGTCCCTAAAGATATTTTCAATATTATAGCAGAACTGGCAAAAGATCGATTGAAGACATACGAATAGAAAGTCGTTCCTTTTACTAGTGGGTTCAAAGAATATAAACGATCCATTGAGCAATCCTCGACAACGCTTTTGCTTTGTGGGGAATCAAAGAGGATGACATTGATGTTAAATTCCATGTTCAAATCGACACTTGCCTGCTCCCAGCGAGAATCGAACACCACCCAAAAATTCATTGCTGGCCAGTCTATCGTGATCCCAGACGGTCAACTCCAATGCTCGCTCGGACAACTCTTGCAGTGATACATCCTCATAAATGAACGTATAATTCCAGACAGGATTAATGGTCTTCTTCACGACCGTAGTTTTTTGTTTTGAACCGCGCGTCCTATCCGGAAGTAAATAGCTGTGGGGATGAGAAAAAAGGATTGTTGATTGAAATACAATTAAGATGCATCTTGCCCACGCCGACATACGTACCTTTTACAAAATGCATCACAGGTTCCATTCGGTTTTATTGCACTGAGATTTTTCGCCTCCTTGACCAGCACATGAAGTTGTCCTTTGGACGTAGAGTTCTTTGAGGTCGACTTAATGCTACCGAACTTACGCAAATTGGAATTGCTACCGCGCGATGTGCTCTGCTTCATCGAGCTGGAACTCTCCGGTGGCACGAATTTCAATCCAACTATAATATCACCCCGATAGACGGACAAGTCGTCGTAGGGTTCAGTCTAGGAAAGAACAATCGAATCTAAATTGTAGCTGTGGTACAGACTAGATGTATGGGGGATTAACTTACCCGTTCTTGCAGTGTATACCACTGCGATTGAGGATTGTCGAAGACTTTGCCTTGCAAGCTGATGGTCACCTCGCCCAGGAAATCGTTTCGTCCAAACATGTCCGAATGCCAGACGGTCAGCCAGAGCGTTCGTGATTCTAAACTACTGAGCGGCATATGGAATTTAAGCGTTTCTTCGAACACAGGATTGAGGGTGTGCTTTTTGACTTTTGTTTTTCGTTTGCCACCTTTCGATTTGTCGGGCAGCAAATAAACCTGTGTAAGGTAATGGAGGTGTTGTGGTGAGAGGATGGGTTGCGGTTGCATATTGGAATGGGTGTACTCACCTTAACATAGGGATCACTACGATTACGCTTAGCATCGACGGCTGCTAACTCCTTACATCGTACCACGTGAATTTCTAATGCACTCTGCTTATAGTTATATTGCATGCCGAATTCGATTTGTCCTTTAACAGCTACAGTACCATAACGACCATCGCCGGCGCCCGAATAGACACTTGCCATGGAATCGGATCTCAACTGTAAGAGAGAGTGATAATAGATGGATTTAATTAATTGGTAGTTGTAGATTGAACTCTGGATTGTCTTGAATTCGCTAAAAGCTATTGAAGCTGATAAATGCTTACGATTGGTATTGTTGGCGGTGTTATGTCCTTTTTATTTTTTATAAAATGATTGCAACCATAGAGAGGATTAGAAATTAAAAGAATGCATCTTCAAGAAAGCTTACATAAGCACTGGGACTAGTCGAGCTTTCGTAGTTTAAATTATACTTTTCCATCGTGGTAAACAGAGTGAATCATTCCTGGATGCTCGTAGGAGTCGTAATCAGCCCAGTGCAGCTCTGAATGCACCATCTTAATTTATGGTCATCTCTTGTCATTAAGCTACCTTCCATGGTGAAGCATGCTGCAAGTAGCGTTACCAGTGGGTGTTAAAACTCCTCCAACAAACGCACAAATGCATCAGAGCCCAGTATAGTTAACCGATAAGATTCCTAGCTGGAAACAGCGCAAACACCGTCACCACCGGTAGACACGGTTGTAAAACATTATCAGAGGAAAAATTGTTAAAAACTATAGAAGCAAGGCAAGTTTGATTGGGAGACAGTTGGATATGTAGATTAGTAAGAAATTCTCGACATGGGGACAGATTTGAGCCGTCGGTCACGTCGCGTCGTGGCATCATTGGTGTGCAAATGACTGAGAAACAGTCAAAACCGGCAAGGAGCTATTCATTATAATCATCCTGGAGCGATGTCGGGCTCTGGCCGTCTGGATCATTGTCCTCCAATTATTTGGTCAAGTGACCGCGTCCTCTAATTTTGGAAGCCCATAGCAGTTGTTCAGCGTCACCATCTACTGAGTCTTCCCAGCGAGCTCCCGGTCTTCCTGTTAGCCTTGCTCCGCTGATGCATCCTTTCAATATTTTCTTAGGCATGTGGTTATCTTCCATTCTTTGTACATGCCCTGCCTATTGACGACGTTGTACTTTGACGATTCTCTAAACTTTCAGCTCATCGTACTGTTCGTACAGCTCATGGTTATACCGGATGTGCCATCCATTTGCGTCGCAAAAGGCTCCGAAAATTAGCCGAAGGACCTTCCGTTCAAATGTGTTTAACATGTTTTCGAAGGTTTGAGTTAGGGTCCAGGTTTCGCAGGCACAGCATAGCACAGGTCGAATGATGGTTTTGTATATGCAGAGCTTCGTATTTCTGAGCACATGCTTCGATTTCATTATTAGGAGGACCGAGAAGAAAATCTTATTTGCTAGCTGTATCCGTCGCTTGATTTCGTCAGTTTTATTGGCGTCCTTTGACGGGTTACTACCCAGGTATATTAAGTTTTGGGGTCCTTGTTCTTGACTGCATCACTGCTTTTGTTTTGTCCTGGTTAATGCGTAGTCCAACTTCTTTTGCAGTCGTGTGAAGATTAATTACAAGTACTGCGGCGAGCAAGCTTTGGGACATAATGTTGATGTTGTCAGCGTACGATATTAACTGCATCGACTTGAAGAGCATTAATTACCCGGATGGCGTGTTCAAGTGGCAGGCTGAAGAGCGTCGGACCCAGTCCATTGCCTTGCTTCATTTCAGTACGTGTTTCAAAGAGATCATTCAGCCTGTTTTGGATCCTGACCTGTGAGAGGGAGTTGGTCATCGTCATCTTTGTTAATCGTACTAATTTTGCCGGTATTCCAAATTACAGCATGATGTTGATGTTGTACACTGTACAGTACACCACGATCATATGCTTGCTTAAAATGAACAAAGATTTGGTTATATTCCCAGCACTTTTTCAGGATCTGCATGACCTTCACGGTCAAAGATCTTCGTCAGAGGAGGAGGAGTTGTAGGACATACAGACTAGTGAGATGCCTCTATAATTCTCACACTGCAATTTATCTTCCTTTTTATAGATTGGACAGATGATGCTCCTGCGCCAATCTTCAGGGATTGCCTTATCCTCCCAGATTCGCAGAAGTAGTATTTAATAAACCCGTTCCACTAGATTTTAGCAGTTCAGTTGGAATCTCGTCTGCACCCGGCGCTTTATTCGGTTTGAGTGACTCCAAGGTCAGATCAATTTCATCTACTGTCGGGGGTTGTGTATTGGGGCCATGATGAATCATACCGTCAGCGATATGGGCTTCTTGTATGGGGACGTGGGATGCAGGATTAGAAAGCTCTTAGAAAAAGGACGCCCATCGTTTGATGATGCTAGCGGTGTCGCTGATGATGTTTCCATCCTTATCCTTACAGAAGCTAGTCCTGCGTTGATAGCCATTCTTAATCGTGTTTACTAGTCTGTACGCTTGTCTGGTGTTTCTATTCTATTCTATTTCTATTTGTAGCTAGGTTATCATTAATGTTCAGCAACTGCTCGTCAGAATTTTTCTTTCTTACGTCTAATTTTTCGATTTAATATTCGTCATAGCTCGTCATATATTAGTTTTAGTTGTCTCTCTCTCTAATTGCCTTGACCCCTCCAGGGGCATGAGCGCGTCAACATCTCCAGCATTTCTATGCCTTGTTGACGTTTCAATAGCATATCTACTTTTCGGAAGTACAGTTGCTAGCATGCACCTCCTATCCGCGCCGTTTTTATGCTGACAAGCTCGGAGCACTGTGAGAGTTCTATTACTACTCACAGGCAGTTTTTGATCGCACCGAGATTTGATCTCCGAGCTCTAGATTAGTATCGTAGAGCGGCGACCGAACGATCACGGCCACCAAGCGCAACAGCTCTAGTTGGGCGTTGGGTATATTTGTATGTAAGCTTCGTTCTTTGCGTTAAGTGATTTTTGGTATTCTTCACGTTCGCCGGGCTTTATAACCGACCTTCTCTGCAACCTCCTTAATACAACTTTTCAGTTCTGCCCAATACCCGTGTACACCTATGTTGCCGGTAGTGTGTAGCATAGGAGTCAGTTTTTCTTCAAAGGAGGATGTATTATATGCTTGCGCCGTAGCATCGTTCAAAAGTTTGTCAACCGCAAAGATTTTGGGAGGGCTCTTTTTTGATTGGTTCACTGAAGAGATCCTACACTGATAAGTTGTCTTTGCCAAGTGATGGTCGGATTGGCAATTTGCTCCTCGGCATGATCGGACATCCATCATGCTTGAGGACGTGGTCAGTATGGTTGACGGTGAGTATATCTGGAGATTTCCAGGTTTCTTTATGAATGCATCGATGCGGGAAGGATGTTGAGCTTACGACAAGTTTCCTACTGCATGCGAAGTCGATTAGTCGTTGACCGTTGTCATTGCATTTCTCCTCCAGTGGTTCCGCGATGCCAACTCCCGTTCCCAATTTTCACTTTGAAATCTCCTAGTATAGTATTATTTTGACTTCGTTTGTTGGAAGTGAGTCGAATAATGTCTCCAGGCGGTCGTAAAACTCGTCTTTTATTGCTTCTTCCTTCACTTCAGTGGGGCGTGAACGTTGATGAGCCAGATGTTGAAAAATCGAGTCTTAATGCTTATAGCACACAACCTTTCATTGATGGGTTTGAAGTCAATAAAGTGAGGTTTGAGGTGATTGTTCACGATGAACGCAACTCCAAACTCTTTGTGTCCAGATGGTTTACCGCTTTCGAAAATTGTGTGCGATTTTCTTGTCGTTAATCTTGCTGCCAAGCCAATTTATTTCCTGGACTGCAGTGATGCTCAGTTTATATTTCTCGACTTCTTGTAGGAGGGCTTTCTCCCTCCCCGGTCTGTTCAGGGAGCGTACATTCGAGGATCCAAAATAATTACCCGTTAAACGTTTGCGTGGTCGTCGCTGTTGATCCGTCCAATCCGAGGCTTCGAGACTTTTGTTCCAGGTTTCTTGACATGGAGTATTTTTTACAAGGATGGGTTGTCGGCCCAACGCTAAACCCTATCCAGGGGTGGGATGGCCTTGGTGATAGCTGCCTCAGGTGGTTCGTAACGTGCCAGAATTCACACAACTACGTCGCATGTCTGACTACGTGATTCATATGAGACCTTGGGTGTAACTCAGTCAGTCAGGTTACAGCTACCATTCCATACTCCTTTCACAACCATGGCTTGGGACATGCTTCGGCGGAGTTTGTTACGGAGATAAAAAAAACTCCCGTTTAACACCCTCCCTCAACGACTTCCGGTCCACCGGGGAGATCGAAAACTTAGATTTGTGAATCATTTGATCATCTCAAATTAGACTTAAGACCATATGTCGGTCAGCCCGTCAGCCGGTTTGCGACTGACGGGCTGATCATATGAAATGGCACTAAATTTCTGCGTCATTTGACCAATTTTACTTACCCCTAATGAACTTAAACTATTTCGATTCTGATGGAGTGCAACCAAACGATCGATATCCTCCTCAGATTGTGAAGGCCACGGATCACTTGAAGCGGATCCATGTGATGCAATTGGACTAGCTGATCCACTTTTCGTGCGTGTTCCAATGAGAGGTGAGTTACAAACTTCTGGTGTTTGGGCATCATCTGAAAGATTAAAAAGATTGGGTTATTTCAGATTCAGGTTAAAAGATTTTATTTGTATATTATGCGAATAGATTTTTGGGGAAGTCAATCTTTCTAGAAGGACATTCAGTTTAGTTGAGTTGCATAAGTGTTAATGTGTTTTCCGACGTTTGACTCATAAGTCGGTGAGTCGGTAATTTTGTCAAATCTGTTTTCAGTTCGGTACTTCAGTGCGATGAGGCATCAGTCGGATGTCTCAGCATACTGGTTTTTCGCGGGATTAAATCCCGCCATGGCCATGCGTGTTTCTGTTGTTTTCCCTCTATGGTGTTAGTCGTAACAATAGGCCACATCCATTCCCGACTTCGAAGTGCATGCTAGAAACATTCGTCGTCCGAAACTATTTATATGCTATCGAAACGACAACTTTGCCGCGCAGTTGACGCGCTTATGCCCCACTAGGGGTTAGGGCAAATATAAGTAGTACTTTGCCTCTTATAAGACTCTGGTAGTTTAACTCTGATAGATTACTGTAAGAGTCTTATAAGAGACTTATGAGAATTCAATGGCACTTCCTAAGAATTATTTTATTTTGCAGCAAGAGTTCAACTCCCCTAATGAGAGTTACACATGTCTCAAAAGGCTCATGTAAGAGTATCATACAAAGAACTATACTCTTGTTATGAAAGCTAAGCTTTCATTATAAGTGTGACTAGAAAGAGAGAATATGATGTAGAGAAATATACGGTCTTTGTCTGGCAAGTACAGGTTAGGTAAGATTATGTGGAGAATGGATAGAAAAAATTATCATCCCGGTCAATAGCTTGCTTTAAATTTTATTGAACTACAGGGCGAATATATTTTATACAGAGTGATACATAATTGAAGAATCATTTAGGTGGCGGATCTTTTACGCCTGCTGGAGACAATGGCCCATCCATGACAATTTGAAGCCACTGTATAGACGGGTGGATGGCGTTTAGTGGCCAATGTCGGGTAACTGACAGAACAGTGGGCTATCGGATGGTCACAAACGCGCGTCTGCCAATTTAAAAAAAATCAGCTGTTCAAAGTAGTTTTGGTAGCTACATATAAAATTTTTGACTTAAACTCTCATAAGACTCTCATTATAATCATTAATCATAGGAGTTGTAGGAAAATTTTTGCGAGATTGTGACTCTTCAAGAGCTGAATTCTAAAAAAAAACGCTCTATGCGAGAACATGTATAATGAACCATATTATGGTCTGGTAGTGCTGCTTCCACCGGCAGATCTATGGCAGCACCTGATGAGTAAGTATCTGCCGGTGGTATGAAACCAGAGGCCGAGGGTCCCATTACGCCTGGACTCCTATGCGAGCACGAGGGAATCTGCGCCATCCGCCAACCATTCCATCGCCTCCTTTTTTTATAATTCCTCATTTTTACCTCCCCTGTTTGTGTTGTCTTCCCCAGGCCTATGAATTTTTGGTTAATACGTAAAGCACCGGGGCAACGAGTGGCGAAAACCCCGCCTATGTCTCTTGAACTGAGCTATAGCAAGCATAAGCCGCTGCTTAGCTCGTTGAGGAGCCTTTTTCTTCGCCAGATGGTATAGCCCGACCTTCACAGTCAGCAATGCTACCTTAGATCCGTCCCCACGGGCATTTCCGGAAGCCTACCAAACCGTCCATTACACATGATGACAAGATATGATGTTGTTACAAGAGTAAAACTCTACTAGAGAAATACTCTCATAATAACGGTGCTATGATAGCTAATTTAAATCTTGTTACACGAGTATTGCGTTCTGTTCTCACTAAAACTATAATAGGTAAAGCCGCGATTTCGCATGCAACAGAATTAGGAACAGAAACAGTCGCTATGGCAACACGAACAAAATTATGTCACAAATGTACTGAATTCTGTTCCTGCTCCTAATTCTGTTATATGCGAAATGGCGGCTTAACAGGTAGAAAAATATTACTCTTGAAAGGTCTAATTAATAATCCTGTAGCTACTTTGTTTTTGTGTTCTGGATAATGCCACCGAGAGCGACAGCAGTAAGTGTAATTTTTTTTATTACAGTCCCAAAAAAGATTTAAATGTCAACGTTGCCATTTCGAAGATTAAGATACTCGTACTTAACATCCACCTTCAGGGCTCAATGCCATTTAACCTTACATTTAAATTTAGCTCCCGTCATCCTCACCTTACAGTCTCCCCACGAATACAAATAAAAAAAAACACCCAACATCCTAATCCTTACAATAACTGTAACAACCCTTCCTAAAATATTTGGATTAACTCCGACTCGCAATTTATTAGCTCCTCCATGGTGTGACAGTCTGTTGAAATGGATTTCCAATTACTTAAACTTGTGTATTGTGTGTTTGTCTTTCACCAAGAAATCCATTTTCCTCCCATTTTCCATTTCCTCATCCGGTTTTCGTGAACACACTTTCCTCACTTTTCCCCGAAAATACAAAGCAAGGAGAAGGGACTTTTTTCCGGCTTATAATTTTCAGCTTTCACCTCTGTCGTCTTGGACTATGCTTTAGCACGTTAGTCGTGTTTGAAGATATCGGCGTTGGAAGAAGGAGGAGGTGGCTTGATTCTTTAGTTGAGTGTCGCTGTCGAAGTTGTAAATGATGAAGGTGGCAGCGTTGAACGACGACGGCGGTGGTTACGATAATGATGAAAGAAGAAAGATTTGATTTTGATTGGATTACTTAGTAGAGCTAGCCCGGAAAGAAGAGATTTCGCCATCGACAGAAGTTAAATAACATTATCCTGGAACCGTGTGTGTTTGTTTTTGCGGAAAGGATAGGAAGTTACAAAATGAGATGGATCTGACTGATAGGACCGAAAATCCAGAATGTCGATAACAGATGGTTATAAGATAAATATCTTGTTTCTTTTTTCAACTTGTGATAGTAGGCGCAAGGATCAAAGGCAAAAGTTACAAACTTAATGGAAGCACTGTAATCCAATTAATAGGATATCAAAATGTTTGCTTATATAAACGTAAATGTTTATTTGTTTGTTAAAAGTAGGATAAGTTAATTTACGCGGTAGTTGGAACATTGTAGGGAGAGGAATGTGAAATTAATACGGAAGTGAGATTTATTTGGTTCGGGTGTTTATTGTTTGTAAGAAGTCTCGGGCAATCGAGATATAAGACTCGTTCGTACTCATATTTATAGTACTTTGTTTATTGAAATTAATATGATCATCATTATGGTGCTACAGCCCGATGTCGGGCCTTGAAGGTCCGGGTCATTATCCGCGTCCCCTAATTTCGCAAAAAAAGCTGTATACGTCCTTTCATTTGGCGTCCTTAAACAGGTTACCCAGGTATGTAAAGTCATCTACGGATTCGATGATGAGGTCCCCCATGTTGATGTTCGGTAGTGATGGCGTCCTTCTTGATTGATGCATTATTTTCGTTTTGTTCTCGTTAATGCGTAGTCCAACTTCTTTTGCAGCCATGTTAAGGTTATGCAAAAGTTGCGGACAAGTTTCGATATTTAATGTCGTCTGTGTAGGCAATCAATTTTCTGAACTTTGAGAGAAGTGCGCCTCTGGTGTCCGCATGTATCACCCTGATGGCGTGTTCAAGCCCCAGGTTGAAAAGCGTCGGAGCGAAGAAGAGATCAGTCAGCCTTGTTTTGGATCCTGACCTGTGAGACGGAGTTGGTCATCATCATCTTTGTTAAGGTCTAAACATACCGTACCAGGGCAGCGCCGTAGTCGCCCGTATATTGGCGATCTACGTTAGGTGAACAGTCTGCTAGTTCACACTTACCCACACGGACAACAGACGGTCACCTGCATATCACAGGGCGGAACGAGCCCGTTTGATTTAATTTTTCTCGCTCACTGTGCAGTACGGAAAGAAATTAAGGTAGCTTTAAGGTCTCGAACGCTTTCGGTTTTTGCGCCTCTTAATTGACGGTACCGAGCGCGTAACCGATTTCGTGTTTCGACTTCATTAACGAGATAAAATCACACTAATCCCACATTGGGCGGCGAATATTTTTAGGCAAGAGAAATGTAACACAAATTGTTACTGACATAGACAAAACCTTAAGATTGACAAAATCTCCACAGTTAGTGACAGCGCGATGCGTAGCACGCTCGGGTACCAATGAAGAAGGGCTGGGTAAAAGAAGGCGTCACTTCCTGACTCACTTGTGTTAAAAAAAAAGAAAAACATCCAAGCGTCCGCCCGATTCCAGTATACGAACGATATATTTCCCTTACAGAGCCGAAAAAAAACTGACCAGTGGAGGACTGATCTTCGTCCATACAACTGTTCGTTGATGCTTTAACCTGAGTGCAGTTCGTGGACCCCTTTGCGAATGGCTCGAATTTGACATTTGTCTAATCCAAACTCCATCCAAATGTGACGGCTAAATTTTTCGGTTAACCGCAACAGACCTTTGAGATGGTCATCGCTCCCAGAATATAACTTGATGTCGTCCAGATACGTCAAGTGTGTCAGCTCGTGCTTAGCCGATATGCTGTGCTAAATGCAAAACCGAACCTTCTAGAATTTTTAAGAGTCTTGAAAGGGGATTCAGTGCCATAAAAAACAGTGGGGACTTAGAGAATCCCCTTGGAATATGGCTCTCCGAATATGGATCGGTTCAGAGAGCACGTTGCCCTCGGTCAATGGAACTGATAAGATAGCCTGCCACCATCCCATGACTGTCGCAAGAAAATTTATTAGGGTAGGATGTGCACGATACAAACGGAGAACTTCGATCAGCCAAGAGTGGAGGATGCTATCAAAGGCTTTGGCATAATTGATATAGCAACAATATATTGTTTGCCGTTTGGGTACCAGGTAAGTAATGACGGGTGTTTTCGGCATCGATCCACCCAGCCTGTTGAGAATGCTGAACGGGAGTTTCCCATAAACCACCCTAGTACTGTTTTGCTTCTGTCACCGAGAAGTGCATTTATTGGCTTCTAGAAAATGAAGCGTTCTGCATCATGTTTGGAGAGACTTTCTGTATACGAGTATCGCCGCAAACGTTTGCCAGTCTCTGTTTAAGTATGTCCACAGCTATCAGCAGTTTCGGAAGAGAAAGTATATTTCCGAAGTATTTGACTTTCTTTATTCTCCAATCGTCTACTCATATTACCACCGAAGATTTGGCTGAATCGGGCAATATCTTAGCGCAATGATTATCGCTTACGTCCCAGAAAAATTTTCCAGGCTGGATCGTGTTTTTTACTCAGACCGGTAGCGGACCCCGTAATTTTTGACCATGTAGTTTGGAAGCCGCAGCTGCACCACAATAAACGAATGATTGTAGTTCCAGCAACGACGTGTCTGTACATAGTCGAGACGCAATCTCGCTATTGATCTGAGAAAGAATATCTGGCGTTGCAGGTGATGTTTGTAACCAGGGGATTCCAGGTCTATGGAACGGATCAACTTCAAAAAAATTCCCTACAGGTCTTTTAAAATTCGTGGTGAGCCTCTGCAGAGACTTCAGTACGACGATGAAGAAGTGTACTCCCGCGGGTGTACTTCTCTGTGGGGTAGAATAACGATTAGATGGTGAAGACACCACATCTGACCCCAGCTCTTCACTTGCCTCAACCTCGGGTCGAATGAGTTCCATGGTGTGTTCTGGAATGGCATTCCTACGCACAATGAATCGATACTGGTCTGAGACTCGCTGAACTGAAACTTGCGCAAATTGAGGAAAACGCTCGACAAGCTTCTGACGAAGATTAGGGTGATAGGATGTTGTCTCCTCGCTGGAGGTCGCGGTTCCGTCCGACACTTGGCCAGATATCCCCGCCCTTCTTCTACTTAGTATGTACCTTGACTCCATGTATATTTTTCTCCCTTTCGGGGTTACTCCATGAAAGCAATTTATGGACCAATTTCATACCTTATGGCAGGTTTTAGTGGAGGCGCTTCCAACCTGAAGTGCAGACGCTCACCCTCATGCTGCCTGGTTGCCAGTTTAGGATGAAGAATTTTGGTTGTTGTCTGGTCCGCGGGTGGTATTTTATTTCCCACCTACCCAATATATCTATCGGCCATTTCTCTATCCGTTACCCGAGGACGCGCCCTCTACGGATACAACAATGCCGGTAGCAATTTTCTATTAGTTGAATAGGGCGAGAAAATAGTTAAGGCCGGCAATGCTGGCAACTTACGTACAACTAATAAGGGAAAGTAGCTCTTTTACCATATAAATCCTGGCATAGGATGTTCCGTCGATGATAGGTAGGTATTTCAACCATCCAAACCGAATTTTCCAATATAAAATCAACCACGAAATTTCAAATTCTCGGGTAAAATATCCTTCAACGGAATCCTCCACAGCCCAGACATGTTTCTGACATTAAAAATTCCCTGCTAGAAACGAGTCATTTTTCCTCTAAACGAAAACATATAAAAAAGGATCAGGAAGGAGCTTTAAACGAACAAAAAAAAACACTATCCTTCCGAAACATACCACCCGCTGAACACCACCGGTATCCTTACCCAACTTAGACGAAATTCGTATTTGTGGCACTTTCAATTTCCGGCGAAAACTACGTTCGCCATCCATGTCGTCCTCCAGCTCCAACGTTTCCAGGAATTTATCAGAATTGGATCGCAAACTATCGTCCCAGTTCCATCGATTCGTCGACAACCTCTGACTTCGCCGACTGTCCGTCGTCGTCTCAATTTCACTAGAACATCCTGTCGTGGGCGGCGCGAGTTGTAACTTATTTCCCGCCGGTCCTGCGGGAACAGTACTCATCCCTCCACGGACACTATTCCGCTTTGAATCAGAATCGATATCCTTCACAGACATCTCATATTTAATTTGTGCAAATTTCCTGTCGATATCGTCGTCATCGCTGTCGTCATTATCCTCGCTCAACGAACAATAACGACAACAGGTGCACCATGTCCTGCAGCGACCGCAGCAGCAACAACAAAGCCGGAACAGTTGATGACGACAAAACTTCGGGCAACATGTCTTCAGCAGGACCAAGAACTTGTTGGGCTTGGACGTTTTGGCTCCTGACGGACGTTTATAGTTGGCCATTAATTGGAAGCCGTTTAAATTGTTAATGGTCTCGTCGCTGATGGCCGATGGCCCATGGGCGGAAGATGTCTCATCGTTGGCGAACGTACTGTAGCGATTCTCGTCTCGGGTTTTATAGCTCACAAGTCGCGCCATAATAATTTCGCGCTTCGGGGTTCTTCACAGAATGTCCTTAGGGATGACGGTGGCGACGGCGCATAATTCACAAGCACTTGGCTAACGAACAAATGAATATTTATCACTGTGAACTTTCAAAGGTCCTTTTCTCGCACTTAATTTAGCACCAGCGAAGGATGGTGTATGTGTAACCTAATTAAATGAAGAACTTGGACATAGTTTGCGAGCATGGAACAATTAGCGCCGTGCAGTCGTTATCAGCATGTTATTCGAATTTATTATCGCAAATGTTCAATTTGGTGAGTTGCGATTACGAATACCGCAAAAGTTCCGCTGTTCCGCGTCTTGTGGTATGGGAATTGTAACGATTTTATATTTTTTCGTTCAAATTGGAGAAATTTCCAGTGTTCTTTCAACAGCGAAAGGTAAAACTTATTATGCACCTGATTACTACACTCGCGCGCCTCACTTAATCACATAAGGAGATTTGGATCCCCGCGACATTCGCGAATATCACAGTCGGACCGTTGGAGATATTTTATCTGGATTGTCTAAGATTTTCTACGAAATGAGACAATGAGGTTACCAGGCCCAACCAAATGAATCTCATTCCAATTAGAGAGTGACCCTGCCGGGTCAATTGTTGTTAATTCGTTTAGTGGTTTCGTTCTGAGATCACGTTTGAGATGGAGGCGAATCATAATAAATGTCTGCACATTGAAATTGAGGAGGGTGTCAAATGGTGATTTGATGCGTTCGGATTTTGAAGTATATAGATTCGTCACGATTCAATGAAAACAGGTCCGGAGTTGTGGACGACTCTTTGTGAGATCTGAAAGCATAAAATTTCAATCCCAATTCTTCGGATGATAAGAGGGTCCATCTTTAAGCTAATTCGAAGTCCAGCATTCCACACATGACATTCATGCCAAGGTAGCTCCTATTACTAGCAGTGCGTTTTAGGGCTGTTCGGGACAAATTGAATCTACTAGTGTCGGAATACACTAAAGCCGGCCAAACACCATCCGCAATTCCTATCCGGAAAAAACTGATGAGGCCTGACCTCCTGGTTTGCATGAAAATAGCATACACCATCCGGAATTCCCGCCGGAAAAACTGATCAGGCCCGGCTTTGAGAAATTCTGGATCGTGTTTGGCTGGTTCAGGTGGCATTGAGGCGGCCGGGCAGGCCTTTCAGGAATTTTACTTTTCATGGCCAAGTTTCAGATACATTGGTACATTGAAATAAACTCCTGAAAAAATTCCTTCTGGTCAAGCAGCCGGACAATTGTGCATCCGGCCGCCCAAAAGTCCTGCCCGGCCGCCTGACCAGACTGAATTTTTTCAGGAGTTTATTTCAATGTTTCAATGTATCTGAAACTTGGCCATGGAAAGTAAAATGCCGCACAATTCAATTCAATATGTAGAAAGATACTTTGAATCTGAAAGGCCTGTCCGGCCGCCTGAAGGCCACCCGAATCGGCTATTTACGATCCGGAATTCCTTAAGGCCAGGCGTGATCAGTTTTCCCGGATAAAAAATCCGGAACGTGTGTGGTAGAGGCCTGGCGAGAACGATTTTCCTTCCGGCCGCCTGAAAAGCCAATCCGGCCGCCTGAAGGCCACCTGAAAAGGCCATACACGATCCGGAAGTCTTCAAGGGCGGGCCTAATCAGTTTTTCCGGACAGGAATTCCGGATGGTGTATGATCGGCTTAAGATTTTGAACAGTCCGACGTAATCTCTCTAATTACCTTGACCCAGGGGTATGGGCGCGTCAACATCTCTAGCATTTCTATGCCTTGTTGACGTTTCAATAGCATATCTACTTTTCGGAAGTGCAGTTGCTAGCATGCACCTCCTATCCGCGCCGTCTTTATACTGACAAGCTCGGAGCACTGTGAGAATTCTATTAGTGCTCACAGGCAGTTTTTGATCGCGCCGAGATTTGATCTCCGAGCTCTAGATTAGTATCGTAGAGCGGTGACCGAACGATCAGTTTCTCTTCACTGAGTGTTCACAATCAAAAAACCAGCACAAGCACTAGCACCAGCTTTCACTCTGTGGTCGCCCTTAGGTTGGTTTGTAGCGCAACGATGATGATGACACATAACTGAGGTAGTTGAATCGGCGCATGATTGCACTATTCCTTGCAATTGCAAAAATGAATAATTACTGATGCAGAAATTGGAGTAATACCACGCCCGTGCCATCTAACATTTCAACTATGAAACATATTAATAGAACAAATGTTCCTGCTCTAGAACACCATCCAAAACAATTTATTAGTGTAATACGGGAAAATGTACAAAGAAAGGCGCTTACTACACACGCTCTTGGAAGCACATGCACACGCAAGAGACTATTGTGAACCAATAGTCTCTTTTGTGGGCTCCGCTCTTAACGGATCACAACCCTTAGTATAGCTCAAACATGAACGCTCGCTCTGTGTACAACAGTCGCTTGTGTGGGCTCAATAGTCTGTTGTGTGGGCTTTATCGTAGACAACTCATTTTGAAAATTTTCTCTAATTCGATAGCGAAAATTCTCTTTCTTGTTGCGAATTAAGTTTAGTTTAAAGATAATTTTATGCACTATACTCGTATACATCTACCTGGGTTGCAACCTGTCAAGGGACGCCAACAAAACTGACGAAATCAAGCGACGGATACAGTTAGCTAATAAGACTTTTTTCTCGGTTCTCCCCATAATGAAATCGAAACATGTGCACAGAAACACGAAGCTCCGCGTGTACAAAACCATTATACGACCAGTGCTATGCTATGGCTGCGAAGCATGGACCCTAACTCAAGCCTCCGAAAACTTGCTAGACACTTTCGAACGTAAGGTTCTACGGCGAATTTTCGGGGCTGTTTGCGATCGAGATGGATGGCGCATCCGGTACAACCATGAGTTGTATGAAATGTACGATGAGCTGCAAGTCTCGAAAATCGTCAAACTACAACGACTGCAATGGGCAGGGCATGTACAAAGAATGGACGATGATCGCATGCCTAAGAGAGTAATGAATGCAGAACGAGTCGACAGAGCGAGACTGCGAGGACGACCGAGATCTCGTTGGGAGAGCTCAGTAGGTGTGGACGCCGCGCAGCTGCTGGGCTCCCAAAATTGGAGGACGCGGTCACGTGACCGAGATAATTGGAGGATAATGATCCAGGCGGCTAAGGCCCGACGTCGGGCTGTCGCGCCACGATGATGATGATGATACTCGTATACTGCAAAATCATAACTCATTTTCGGTTTCGATATTATGAACATATTACACTTTCGATTGAGATCCGTTACTTCAATCACTGTCTACAAGAGTAGTAAATAAAAAAGTTTCATCAAAACAATTCAGTTCCCATTGCATAATTAGCCCTCCATATATGGTACCCTGTGAGAATTATCTTCATTTCGCTTTCTTGCAAAACAAAGTTAAGAGTTAAGTGCAAACTATCTATAATACTTACTGTTATCTGCAGCTAGCATTGCATTACCTCATTCAGCCCAACTCAAGTATGTAATACGAATGGGTACTCTGCAATGGCCCTGACTGGCATTTCGCTTCCTACCAGATGTGAAAATGTCCCAGAAGAAGCCAAAGAAAAGATACTTTCTTGTCAATACCGGCTCAGGTTTTCATGAAAAGTATCTGCGTATGACTGTGAGTGAACAATAGGGCGGCAGAGTACAAAGCGGCGTCAATATATGCACGAAGATATTCCAAATGTGTACATTCAGATGCTACTCGTACAACATACTCCTAGTATCTGCTTCCTACAGTTAGCATACTCATAGATTGCAAAGTACGTACAAGGTACAAGTAGAGCACTATGTTGACAATATCTGTTGCATTTTGCAATTCAAACAGAATATTGTTAAGTGAACGTAGTATGGTATATTGGGTCTTCAGGCGGTATACGTGGAATTACCAGCGAGCGCGTTCCAGCAGATCCA
Organism: Chloromyia formosa; assembly: GCA_964017055.1. NCBI lineage: Eukaryota > Metazoa > Arthropoda > Insecta > Diptera > Stratiomyidae > Chloromyia > Chloromyia formosa. Next base: position 26,580,503 of record OZ024813.1, on the reverse strand, counting down.
ATAGTAAGTACTCGTATGCTTGTTTACGTAACTTATTAATTCATAAGTAGCTTGAAACTTTCCAGATCAAAAGATATTTATATCGATTTAAGACGTTTCCGGGCTTGTTTTTGCATTTTGCAGGGTGTATGGAAATGATAAATTACCCAGAGGCTTATGTGAATAAAGGAAAGATAAATGAGCGCTATTCTTGCAGAATATTGTACGAAGGAACGCGTGTACGTATTGTATTTGCTAATGACAGAAAACGATATCTTTTCAAACTTTGTTGATTTGATGATTTGTCGCGCAAATGTAAATGAGATTTGTCTCACAGCATATTAGTTTTATAATGGGCCTAGCAGGAATATAGAGAAGGACATCAATCCAATATCCTAACTTCTGAATTCTGGCAAAGATGGCATTCCCTTGTCCCAAATGATTCTTCTCTGTGTATCTTAATAAATTCATTTTGAGCCATTACATTGTTTCGAAGATTATTCAGTTTGCCGTATCCTTGGAAATCCCTACAGGCGAATATATTCTGAACAAGAGAACATACGTGTCTGTCGTCCTACAGAAATATTTCTACGAGTTCGATAATTTATTCGAACTTGCTCTCACTGGGGTTGTATACAAGTAAATCTTCACTGGTATATAGGTTTCAGGGTTTCCTAATAAAATTCGGGTTAGTTTTCACATGATCAATGACTCATCATCTGAAAAACCTAGTTTTGATTCCATATTAAAGGAATTTGAGATGTAGCCAGAAAACAACAACAAACCCCACTTTTTTGCTTTTTCAAGTGCGAATATCTCGAAAACTGTCGAAGGCACGGAAAAACTTGCGTTAACTTTTTGAGGCTCCATTACTGCCGTCACTGAAATTCATCGCTGTCGTCGGTTCATCTGTGGACTTGGTCGCTACTTTCGCTGAGGCTCTATCATTGCCTTTAGTGAAAATCATCGCTGTCGCTAATTCGTCGGTACATCATGGACGTATTGTACCAAAAATAATTGGAAACTGGGACCGAGATTCAAACTGTGGTCAACGATCGTAAGAATTTGGGTTATTTCGAAGCTCCAAATTCTTGATGCTCTATGAGAGGATTTCGAACATACGGGCAATCATATCCGTACGACTTTCGGACGTCAGCTGGAGCATCTATATTTCCGAAACGATTACTACACCGTACCTGGCTGAAAATAGAGGCCCTTTCAACGCCGAAGGAAGTTGAAGCTCAGACCGGCAAACCCTTGAAAGTTATCGGAGCGATCGCCAAGTCCAGAGTGAACACCTTCAAGGCACCATTATCTCGCGTCGCCTTGCTTATTCCCAACCAGAAATCCTTCATAACCATCGTCAAAAGGTAACTAAACGGGATACCTATTAAAGAAGACCGTCCATTGCAGTACAGTCAAATCAAGGCAAGGGCCATTTGTAATGAACCACCTGTAATGAACCACATTCTGGTCTAGTAGTGCTGCTTCCACCGGCAAATCGATGTCAGCACCTGATGAGTAATGATCTGTCGGTGGTGCGAAACTAGAAGCCGAGGGTCCCATTACACCTGGACCCCGATGCGATTGTGAGGGCAAGTGACCATCCCTATCGCCCCATTTTTTTCCCCATTTTGCCCTCCCCTGTTTGTGTTGTCTTCTCCAGGCCAATGAATTTTAATACGCAAAGAACAGGGGCAACGAGCGGTGAAAACCCCGTCCACGTCTCGCGAACTGAGCTACAGCAAGCATAGGCCACTGCTTAGCTCGTTGGGGGGCCTTTTTCTTCGCCAAATGGCACGGCCTGACCTTGACGGTCATTATGCTTCCTTAGGCTCCTTCCCCACGGACATCTTCCGATGCCCACCAAACCGCCCATTACACATTCAACAAAAATGGGACCACATCCAACGTCTGCACCAGAAAATATGGACCCACGATGCTGATTAATTCATAGGAATTTATGATATGGATGATTACTAGACCCTTCGGGATAGAGTTACAGACTTGCCAATATGTCTGTAGTATCGCCCTCTACCTTGGAGCAACGGACAACTGTGAATAACGAAGCGTCATTGAAGCTCCCCGAAATAACTCTTCCCAAGTTTGACGGAGATTCCTTAAAATGGAAGCAGTTTCGAGACCTGTTTATGCAGTTGGTCCAAAGAGGAAGCTAAACTGGAAATCGAATATTCAAGGGTGCACGAACAAACCTGTCAAATCGATTTACTGCCTTTGCAAGGTTATGTCTAAATGTAGGCTGTATTAACGCACTGGTAAGAAAATTTATCCGAACCTGTTTTTGCCTTCTTGCACCTCAATTGGATTATGCATAGGCGCCGACTATGGGGGGGCAAGGCACTTTCTGCCCCCTCAATCCAAATATTGGGGGGGCAACGCCCCTCCAATATTTCACTCACAAATATCGTTTTGCAAGAAAAGCGATCCTCGCTCGACTTCTTCGTTCAAACAATCAAAGACGTAGCTATGACAAATAGGGAAGGAAGGAAGGAGCTTCTACGAAGACATATACTATTTTATATATGGCCCATGAGGATTGTACCATTGAATCCTGTGCTTCAAGGTGCGTTTTGCTAGGCGACGATCAAAAAGATACATGCAAATAGTGTTCCGTACTGGTGTGGTTTGATCGCTAATCGCGAATAATGTACGACGATCGTGTGCGTAACAGTAACGCACCTTTAACAATGCTTGACAGCCGTCAATCTACCGGGCTCCGGTTCATGAGAATCCGTGTGATATTAGCTTTAACCTAATGAGGTATTAAAACTTTTCGTTCAATTTGGTTATGATTCCTCAAGATGCAGTCAAAGCTTAATGGATCTTTTGTACTACGAGTAATGATCATTATTTTAAAGACGTGGACGGTGAAAATATTTGAGTTGGAATTTAATTAAAATTTAATTCATTATTTTGTGTTATAAAACAAAAATCATTATGGTTCCATTTACAAATGCTTGAAAAATTGGCTTAATTCTTAAAAACAAACAACAAACGTCATTTCCATACAACGCTGATGATTTGCACGGTGGGGACCCTACAACTCGAGACTTGGCGAAGAGATTAGTTCTAAATTAGTTCCCCTCAATCTTCAGACCATTTTAGTTGACTGTATAAGAATATAAGTCATTCGTATCGTAATCAAATATTTACCCGCTTTAAGACATCGACTTTTTTTAGCTAGGGCTATTGGGCCGTTCTGTTCGTGGACTTATCATAAGTAAATTTTTTTAAAGTGCAAGAGATATGTTAATTGTTATTTCAAAAATGGGTCAGTTTATTGTGAGAATACCATCACAAAAAAATCGCACAACAAGGCAATCCGACAGTCAATCAAAAGTGTATGAAAAGTTGTTGTGCCCCCCCAATAATTTCTAACAGTCGGCGCCTCTGGGATTATGAATTTTCTGATTGGAATAAATGGTTTTCTTTCAAATATTAGGAAACTATTCGGAATTAGTCAAGTTCTTGTGCCGCAGTTGGATTTAAAAGCATATGCACGTTTCTGTCAACAAGATTGGACAATCATCTATAATCCATTTTTATATCCTTTTTTATCTCAATCATATATAATTTTAATTTCATTTCAATTTCTGCGCAACGGTTCCTTCTAAACTAAACTAAACTAATGGGGTGGTGGTATGGTTGAACGCCCTACACAGAAGTTAATCAGAATTCTCGTTTGACAATCAGCGGAGCTCTATGTATAATTCCAAATGCGGCCATGGCCTCCGGTTCACTTGCTTTTTATCGCAACCGTGAGACCACTTAAGAGCAGTGTTTAAGGCTGTTTAAGCGCAATCCGAAGGAGTTTCTGCGTCGTTTCGTGACCGTCGACGAAACATGGATCCACTGGTACACACCAGAGACCAAGGAACAGTCGAAACAGTCGACTTCACCCAGTGAACGTGTTCCGAAGGCGAAGACTGTCCTATCGGCCGGAAAGGTGATGGCCACCGTCGACTACCTGGAGAAGGGCATACGGTCACAGGGCTCTACTATGCCGAATTATTAAGCCGATGCTACGTCGAATTGCAGAAAAACCGGCCCCATTTGGCGAGGAAAAAAGTGCTCTTCCGCCATGACAACGCACACCTCCGCCGTCTCCACGGCCAAATTAGTCGAATTGGGCTACGAACTGCTACCCCATTCACCGTATTCTCCAGATTTGGCCCCGTGCGACTTCTTTTTCTTTCCAAACTTGAAAAAGTCACTCGCTCGGCAGAAATTCGAGTCGAATGAGGAGGTCATCGCCGCCACGAAGGCCTACTTTGCAGACCTCGAGAAAATGTATTTTTCAGACGGGTTAAAGAAGTTGGAGCATCGCTGGGTCAAGTGTATTGAGCTACTCGTAACTTAGCTTTCAAACCAAATCCCTTAAATCACGATTTTGTATGTCTAAACCCATAACGAGATGTATGATTTTTTTTGTGCTATGTTCGATTTTGACGTATAAGGACTCCGACACCACTCTATGATGCTGCATCTAGAGTAGCAGGAGTTCAATCCTCGGCGCATTAAAAAACAAACAACCTGTGTGAGTAAAAGACGGCTCGAATAGGAGGTACATGCTAGCAACTGCACCAACCGATATGCTATCGAAACGTCAACAAGACATAGCTATTCAAGATATGTTTACGCGCCTATGCCACTGGATGGGCCAAGGTATTTAACATGTTGGATTACCTAGCCATAGTAGCTTTGCTGAAAATTGCAGGGCTGGCGCGAGAACGTCTGAAGGGGAACTAGCGACGTGACGCAGCAGATCAGCAGCAACGTCGCTGTTGCCAGGAAACTTCGACTCTCATCTGCTTCGAAAATGATAAATTTTACGAAGCCACCTCTTGGAAACCATTTGGTGGAATAAGCAGAAGTAGAGGTAGGACAACTCTTTCGTTTCGTGACTAACACCGAGTGGTTATATTCATTACTATAGGAAACTGAAGTTGTTGGTATTTCTACGGCATCACATCACAATAGACCTATACATTGCTCAAAGTGTTCTGATATAGCAGCCCTCCAATTTAGCCTTAACTAGCTTAATGAGACCCTTCAAATGAACATGAGTAGAGCTGACCTGAGAATTTTTGTGGGCTACCTATCGGGCCTACACTGCGTTATGGATTTCGTCTATCTAAAATTAACAAGATAGGTATGCCATCCTTCTCGATAGACGGAGTGTCGTCTTTGTTTAGAGGACGTTGAGACAACAATACAATGTGACATGTATGCGAATGTCTTATGAATATCTGGGCTAGGTATACGAGCCTCGAGCAGATCGCCATAAGCCCGTCGTCAGCAAAACATAAAAGCCGTCGTGCGAGTGGTGGAATGAGTTTTGCTGAATTAAAAGTGTTCACCGTTAGGGTCAGTAGCCAATGCCCATGGTAATGGTATCAAGTACTGTGAGAGCAGTGTGTGCGCTCAAGGTGTATATGGGGTGGGACTTAATCGGGGCGACCGGTACCTCAGTGCGTCGAGGTGTCAGTCTAATGTCTGACTACGGTCGTTACGGGTTAAAGTCCCGTCCAGGGTGTTCATCTCCCGACATGTCTCAGGTAGGCGCTGGATGGGAGCAGGAGGTGCATGCTGGCAACGTGCATTGTCCGAAACCGGTTTTATGCCAACGAAACATCAGCTAAGCCACATGGAATAGTTGATGCGCCATGCCCCACTAGGGATTAGGACAAATGAGTAGATTGAGCACCAATTGTGAGAACCATCCCACGGTAAAGGTTAACAATCACTATAAGGACAGTGTGAGGGCTCAAGGTTTAAGTGGGAGCTCAATCTACTCGTAGTATTCCACCAATTGTGATCACGAAACTAAAGGTCAGTTTCTCTGAGTTATTGTTAAATTCATCGATGGAACTTTCAACTGAATTGAGTTTAACATAAACCGTCATGATTATGATTCAAAATCAATTTCCTACCAATCATTAACGCCATGTTAGAGAAAGCGTAAGCCAGCCAAATCACCTAATTGCTGACCAACTGACCAATTTTCGTCCAATTTTGTCTAGTAAAAATCGATTTCCCCCTAAAAAATTAATTCAGTGGACTTGCACATGACTCGCTGCCTGCACAGGTCAGTTGTTGGACTCATACATACCGAAAGAAATGTGATTCTTCAACAGATAAAAAAAAGTTCTGTCTTTTCACACCGTCAAAAAAAAACTCGAGTGTTTCTACGAAAAATTGCCAACAGACCGTTCATTAAATTACTTGTTTCCATTTTGCATGTCGTCAGGCAACATCCAAGAAGAAAAAACAATAACTGCTTTCCTAAGACCGTCGAATTTTTCCACAAAGTCGTTGGCTGATGACTTATTTGGTCAAATTATTTTTCTGACAGATTTAAGGTTTTGTATTAAGTTGCCAAATTGAATTCACTTGATTGCAGATGGACGCACTAATAGTGGTGTAAGAAAATCGCCGGATTCTACTTACTAGGAACTAGGGTAAAAAAGGTAGTTCATTCCACTTTGTGCCATTTTTGGGTAGTCGTAGTTCAGCGTTCGGTTGATTAAAATATTGCACCCAAACCGCTTACAGATGGGATGACCTAGCCTCGACAAACATACTGAAAAACCCACTGCTTATGTCTTCAAAAATTCATTGCCTCTTTTACATTCTTCAGTGTTAGCAAACTGGATTTGTCTACTACACATTCGACGCGTCAACTTTATAGCTTCAAATCCGCTACTTGCAAGCGAATTTGTATCTTTTTCGCAGCTCTTCTCAATTCAAGATTGATAGCATCACATCTTAATTTCCTGATTTTTTTTTCGCCGAGAATAAAGAGGTTACCTTTGAAGAAATAAATGCGGTCAAATAGAGTTAGGCTCCAAATTTTTGAATGCTCTAACTCTAACGTCCCTCGTCGTCATCACATGCAAGAATTTCACAAGACCGTGTGCGCTGCTGCAGTAAACTCGAAGAAGTTAAAGTTGAACCAACAACGCGTGTAACGATCTTTGTCTCGACCTCGACGCTTTTAGCTGACTGGTATTCGCTAGTTGATTTTTTGGAAAACGTGAAATAATAAGTGTGCGGCTAGCGTGTCTAGTATGCGTACTATGGGTTTCTATGCGTCATGGTCTACGGCGAATTGCTTGACGAAAAGATTGTGGTCGTAAGATAGTTAGTTAGTTGCCTACATGGGTACGCTGACTATACTTAGGTTGCTCCAATTTGTTTGAATGGGGGAAAAAAAACTTGAAAGTTTTTGGTTTAGATCTCGCCATTATATTGCTTCAATTTGCGTGGCTTACTGGCCTGTTACGGCGTTTTATTGGCACAACTATGTTAGTTATAGTTCTTTTCTTAGTTCCGGTTTCCAGTTATGGATTTTATGTTGACCAATGCTAAGCAGTCTATGGCATATAATCGTTTTATGGTTTTATGCTCCAGTTTTCAGGTGGCAGAATTTAAATGATCGTTTGAAATTTTGGAATATTCCTATTTCACCGGGCAACGCATTGTGGTTCGCACCTTGGCTATTAGTCGTTTTACCGCGGTAGCATATAGAGCGAGCGAAGTAAGCGTTCTATGGCGATATACTGAGGGTTGCAACCCCTTTAGCTGCGGAGCTCGCGTAGCGAACGGACACCACACGCAAGGGCGTCGCCCAGTCAACTAGGAATATTCCAAAATTTTATTAAACAACCCCACGTTTTAAGGCCTTTTAAGATGACCATTCCAGTTACATGTCACACCCAAAGTTGATTTGCTTGTAGACAATTATTTCAGTTCTCATGCCAGTTTTAGTTTTAGCCTCAGTTTCAATCCGAAGGGGGGTTTGGTTTTAAGTGATCATTTCAGTTTTAATCAGCAAGATTGGAAAAGGGATGTTCTTTCAACCAGCCGGTGTGATTAGACAGGCTCTACTTGTCATTCAAGGCTCGAGGTTGCCGGGAAAGGTTCGATTATGCCTGGATGGAACGAAGGTGCAAAAGAAGGATGCTTTTTCCTTGCTGTTATTTATGAAAGACTAATTCTGACACCAAAAACTCCCTGGTCTCCCTAAGTTTTCGATCAAGCCTGATGACTGATGTTCTATAAGAGCGGTGGGAGTACAGACATTCCTACGTGCGAATTAGGTCCCTTAGATGATATAACCCTGGATGTTAGCGTCAGGCTAATAAGTTGGATCAATGAGCCGTTACGGACCCAATAGTGGTTTATTTTTTTGTGGTAGCTCTTTTAACCTAATGAATGAGCCGTCCACATTTCGCCTCGGGTTTGACATTGTTGAAGGCGCCAATTATGTACGAAAAAGTAACCATGATAGACTCACTGTAGATGAGCGATTTCTGTCTGAGACTCACAACAGAATGCAAAACTGCATCTACCCAACTGCCCTTCGTGTAAGTACGTTGCGATACCGAGAGTAAGTTTCTCGAGATCGTACTGCGTAGATGCACATCGATAAGTCTCTCGAACATTCTAAGAAGTGTAGGAAAAAACTGATAGCCCGGGATTTTTCGGTCCCACAAGTGAGCTCTTTCCTGCTTTTGGAATAAACACCACACTGACCATCCATGTATACGAGGAATATAAACAAGGTCTAGTCAAGCCGTGAGGATAGTCTCAATCCACGGAGCAATAATGTCTGCGGTGGCTCATTATCTCCTTCGATTGCCGCAGCTCTAAAAGGTTATGCCAGTAATGCTGTCGCATAGTTTCAGACCATTCCTTTATAAGTATCCTGGCTGAAGCCAAACCTAGACCACAATAGAGTTCCGGTCCAAGAAAATTTAATAGTAAGGCTTAGATTAAATATTGGTGTTTGGCCCAAATGTCCCATGTCTATGCATTGTGAGAAACATTTAATACGATTTACATTTAATTCTACCCGGATAGGTCGACGAATGAAAGCTTCTCATAATATTAGCGAATGAATATTCATAAAATTCCATGAAACAGACATGAATGGTACGCATCCAATAATTCCAATTATACTCGTATATCTTTTGTATAATGGAATTGGTAATTCAGGAGAAACATAACACACAACATTTATAAGTCAGGTTCAGGTATAACAATATTTTCAATTCTGGGAAGATTGTTCAGTCGACAGTTGTGATGGTTGGTTGGTTTGTTCGTTGGAAGGAGAAGGCTGAAGAACAATACATTATCAAACAAAAATTTACCTCAATTGTTCACAACTATCAATAAAGCACACAATGGTTCTCAGCGATTAAGGCATTGTCGCGAAAATTGAATTGCCAAACATAATCTATCAGAACATTCATGAAAAGAGATCCATTAAATGATAGCCAAAGAGGTCACACTCATACCTCATGTCAGACTACGACAAACTATTAAACTTGAACTAGCCTTGAAAGCCATTGTCGTTATTTTGAATAACGCGGTCTTTGCACCTGCTGACTGCAGAATGATTGAGTACCAACCACCGCGCCGCGGGGTACTCAATTCTATTGTTGCAATTCCTCATGTTTAATAACCTACTTGCAAGCAACTTTACACTATCTGTAGTTGATTTGTTTCCTCCGGAAATAGTACAAGATGTCTTTAGTAGATGAGTTAACTTCTTGTGGCATGTTCTCTGCAGAAGTACACTTCCGTTGACATGCACATAGCCTTTTTTTGGATTTTGTATGCATTCCTTAAACTAGTTTTTTTTTTGAGTATCAAGACAAATTACTCTAAAGAAAGACAAATGTCTTTGAGTAGATGGTATCGTGTTAACATAACTGACATCATATAACCCCGGTCACACACTGTCGAACACGAACATGGTACAGGTGAATCTTTTTACTCAGATTTGTGTGAAGTGTATGTGTGTGTGTGGCTTGAGCCTTTCGAAGGACACTTGTATCAGGTTCGTGTTAGTGTCACCACACACTGTCAAACTCGAACACGAACCTGGTACAAGTGGATCGGTTTTCTTCACGTTTATGTGAAGTGTGTGTGAGTGTCAGAGGACATTTGTACCAGGTTCGTGTTCGAGTTCGACAAAGTGTGGCGACCGTAAACTCTATCGATTAAGAATAAACTAAGCGACTATGCACGAATAGCGTCTCGAATGAACTAATCTGTGTTGATCTTCTGATTAGAGACTGTTTATTAATTTGTACATGAAGATAGGTGAACTATGCGTTGTACTCGTACGAGTATATCGAAAGACCGAAAAGTTTGATTAAAGTTCATTGTCCGATCCCAAATTAATGTTGGGAACATTTTGTGCTTAGCTTCTGAATATCTAGCTCCTAAACTAGAATTTATCGACGGTCGAGATATCAAGCTAAACAGACACTGACGGAGTTGTTTGTGAATCAATTTCATGCATTTATATCCGGCATACTCCGCCCAAGCCTATTATGTACTACTTTGCAAATTCCATGGAAAAGCAAAATCCAGCATTTTTGCATGTGTCAAGGTGGTAACTAATGCGAACTGTTTCAACTGCTTGTCAAAATACACGCCGATGGATATTCTTGGCAAATCAAATTTTCTTTGAATGTACTTTTTTTTTCGTTTTCACAAACGAAAAAAAGTACACCAAAAAGGTAGCCCTGTATTTCACACAAAATTTTTGAGGGATTTTTTTTTCTTTTTTTTTAATAATTTATTTAGGGATATTTTGCACAGTTAAAAAGATAACGCGGTGTAAAATAACTCCGGCAGTCGGATATGAGAACTTTATTATCCGTTCGGATGTTTATAATATCTGCACGTGCAGAGTTTCAATTCTCATATGCTATTTGAGTAATATTATTTCATCAATACCTTTTACGGAGTTTAATGCCCATTTAGTGTCCTCGGAAACTCAGCAATCACTGTTTGGTTAAGTTAATCGAAAATCGAAACATGAATAAGTCTACTTGGTTTTCCCAACTACTCTCCAGACAAAATTGCAATTATTCTATCAAAAATATTGATTTCAACGAACGAGGGCTGTAAAGAGACGAAGAAGCTCTCCCACGTATCTCCCCCTAATTGAATGGTCTCTGCCATGTGATTTCCTCTGTGTATTGTGTATATTAGTCACAAATTTCGATATTATTTACACACTACCCCGAGCCCCAAGACAATTGCCTGCTGTTCAGTATTGTTTAGTTTCCTGCACCATGCAAGACAAGCAATCAACAACGTCTTTGACCTTTCCTTTTGGGAGCTCAAGACATTTGGCTGGTTGGTTGGTTGCTTGCTTATTTATCCAAGAGACTAGAAATGTTTCTTGCTGGACCAGAGATTTCTCGAGCTCGAGGCTTCCCAATAGGAAGCCTAGCGGGATGACTACTCTTCCGAGTTATTGAAAAAGCATTTCTATTACGAACACCGATGTGTATGGGTCGAATATGTTGAGGCAGCGCAATTGTGTTAGGCTTTTCTCTTGTTGCCCCCAGCTAAGCTCCATTTCCATCGAGTGCTGCTATTGTTATCATTTTTATTACGTACACCTATAAATATGAAATTTATGTATGTATACGAAACGTATGCGCACGTTTTCATATATGGTTTGCGGATTTGCCAAGTGCGGCAAGTGTTTCTTCTTCATTTGGATTAAGCAAATTAATCTGACGGAATTCAATGGGCAATCTTTATTCATGGGATTTCATCGTTGGGTTTATTCTTATCGGAATTTATGTACATATGTATGGAGGCATTCTTTCTCAGCAGGAAAGAAATTATGTATATGTTCAAATCAAATGAGAGTATTCACCCTTTCACTGTTTATCTGGGTCTATTTAACCTGGGCGCGGCATATACATAAGAAGTAATTTAGTAAATTTCATTCGAATTCTTTCAATACATATTTTCCAAATTCCTTCATACGATATGGTAAGTTTTAAGACTCCCTGTAACTTTGATTTGGCGATAATTCAAAACGATTTGGTAGGTTTTTTCGCTGTTTTAATGAATGGTTGCAGTTTTTGGCCTTCGCGAACGATCTTCGTCAAAAGAGCAATGACCTCAACTAAAGCCCGTACTCTTGAAAGCCATTAAATGGGGAATATCTAGGAAAAGACCGAGAGAGGAGACTACATCAAGATTCAGTCACTAGCTTAGATTGAGTATTCCTCCTTTAGAGCAAGATTCGTTCCTCGTCTTACAGTGTAGTGTATAAAAGCCACGTCCACCTGGGACCAGGTGCCCAGTCCAATTAAGTTGCTTGGCGGGTTAACATCTGGCGTGCTGCTTACACCGGCAGAGAGAAGGCAGCACCTGATGAGTGATCTGTCGGTGTGCGACACCAGATTCGGGTTTCTTTGGCATATTGGACGCAAACGGAGGAATGTTCAAATCAAGTGGTTGAATCTCGAAGTAGCCTCCTGTCTCTCTCACTCCTTCACAATAAATGGGCTTACCTGAGCATTCAGCAAAATAACGTAATCGTTTTCGTTTTGATCGAGGAAAAGATCTATGGAGCCGACATACCGTTATAAAAATTTAGTTTTAGTATAAACTTGGTATTGAGTACTTTAAAATAGTTGCAACCATTTTTTTGTGGCGTAACTTTTGCCATTTTTATGGATTTTTCTTACCGCTCTAGTAGGTATACAGACAAAATATACGTAGGTAAAACAGGCTGCCATGACTCGCACAGCACTCCTAGACCAATATACTGATCCGTTGCGATACCCTAAACCATACTAATTCCTAAACCAGGCTGAGCTAGTAAAAACTAAAAAAGCGAAGAAGACAAATAATATTATTATTTTTCAGTTCCTCCAGTTCCAGGAAAAAATAGGAGCCAAGAATGGATCTCCTCCTTCCTGCCAAAGTCGAACAGGTGCAGAGAAGATAGTATCAGCTTTCCTCCTCGTCAAATTCTCCACGGCTTCTGCACAAGTCATTGGAAGGAAGAAGAAGTCTCCCAGCATACGTTGAAATAAGGCAGAGACCAGTGATCACACCCACGACAGAGCCGATGTGCTGTGTGTTCAGCAATAGTAGATGGGAGGAGCGGATGGGATGGGATCCGATTTAGGCCATACAGATCTGGTCGCATGGCATACATTACTACTAAACCAGGAGGTACATGATAGCAACATTCATCGTTCGAAACAAGTTTATGCTATCGAAACGTCAACTAAACCATATGGGAATAATTGACGCACTATGCCCCACCAGGGGTTAGGGCAAATAGTAAAACCACCTGTCGATCGCCCCCTACTAACAGCTTCGAACTTTAAAAACAGTTTACATGCCCTAATTGGCATACAAAAAAATGCTATTAGGTAGTTCAAGAGTCTGGATAAAGGTCCACTGCCTAGCCAGCTCTTCTGCGTGACAGTTACCACCAAAGCCACTATGGTGGTGGGTCTGGAACCCAGTACACGACAATATTAAAAATAATCCCCCATCGCGATGATGGACGAGCGACAGCCTGCAACTATCTTGGATGTAAGCTGGACGGATTCCAGAGATCTAGTCGCAGCTTGATTATCCGTGTAGGTTGTTTTTCTAGGCTAAAGTGTGCCACCCCAGCTAGGGGAGGTCAGCAGAATTGTAGCAATTTCCGCCTGGAAAAAGCTGCAGTGAATCGGGAGACGGAAAGATAGACTTAAGGGTATCGTAGCGCGTCTCATCAGACGCCTCTGCTTCGCGCTTCGCACCAGTGGGAGAGGCGTGACTGGGAACAACCAAGTCGATTTTGTATCGCCTTATATAGGACGGCCAACACCGCATGGGTACGAATCTTGCAGGAATGCAAATTGCAACATGCAGCTTGCCAATGCGAAACTTTGTATATGTTCTGTTTATTAGGCGACGGCCATCGACATCCATACAACATGTATGGCGCTTATCATGCCGTCGCTCAAATTCTATTAAGTGTGTATAGTTCCACTTGGAACAAACCAGAACTTGGTTGTTCCCGGTCACGCCATGACCTCCGCCTGCAAAACACTACAATGAACAGGTAGACGAGAAGTCAGGCTTAAATTTAACCTTTCGCAATAGACGCCCGCTCCTACTCCTCCGTCTGTCTTGGATTCGTCCGTAGAGTCAGCAAGTGGAAACTCGCCTTCCTCCTACTGATTCCGATTTGGGATGACGGACGGCTTCACTAATATGTACTCATATTTAACCCCCAGGACAAACTCCTGGTTGCGCCACTGGCAAAAAGTATGCAATTTGATTGATGCCGTCTTCTTTAGACGACTAAATTGCAGAAATTATTTACTTTCGTTTGTACGTATTTTTATTTCCTTGAAAATTACTGTAGATTATAGATATCTACTATTATCTATGAAAACAACCAGACCAAGTTTTCGTAAAAATGAATCATGTGGACGTGATTCAATTTCAATTAAACGCAGTGAAACCGATAACGAGAAAAAGAACAACAATTGATCGATTTTTTTTAATTGATATTAAATACCGTAATTCCCTCTAGATATGGAACAGGTATGCAGGTAAAATACATGCATGAAAATAGGAATTTCTTAGGTGTACTCAAATAATGACAGTAAAGTGCGTCAAGTTGTGAATCCGATAATGATATATCAGAAAGACAATTTAATGATTAAGCAGTGGTATGGGTCTGAACGGTTGTACGTTACAGCTCGCGCTTAAGGAGCTACTTAGGCTGCTTGAAACGGATATGTGGACCTCCTTCAACACTAAACACTCATACATTTTTGGTAGCGTAGATGTTCCTGAAATGTCGATTATATCGTACCATACTAGGTTTTCGACAAAAACTTCAGACGATTGATTCCGCCTAGTCAGGACCTAGTCAGAAAAGAGAGCTTCGTTTCTTGGGTCGGTAGCTATCTTTAGTGTTTATTTGGCCCAGTACAACTTCCTGTCAATGCGGCAAAGTGAAGCTAAGAGGTTTGACACCCCTGATCTACATCAAGAGTTTACAAAATTCTTTCAGCCGTAGAACCCTCTACCTACTTGGGTCTGTAGCCATTTATAGTATATCGACGGTTTAAAGACTGTTGCTGGAGTGAAATATGGGGTGCATTTCGAATCGCTTGGTATTAATTCGACTTTTCGACTGCCCACTCAATTGCCCAAACCCCTTGTGAGGCATTGTGCGTCAACTGTTCCATGTAGCCCAGTTGACGTTTCGTTCGAATAAACTAGTTTCGGAGAATGCGGTTGCCAGCATGCAGCTTCGACTCCCTGACTACTAAAGTGTTTTTCAGAACATCATTGTTTTTTTACAGAGAGCCAACCGGTTATAAAAAACTCTGGAGTCTGCAGTAACCAAATCAAATATTGTCATGAAATGTCTCCAAATATCAATCACCATGTGCCGGATCCCGGGTCACAGTGACTTCATTGCGAATTGAAAGGCTGTTGAGTTAGCGTCAATGGGCTACAGGCGTAGTTCCTCAGAGATGATACAGCAACAGTATGCCCCATACATCTTGCAATGATGCAATAGAATTGGCTGCAATTATCAGGGCCAATTTGAAGCGGATTAATGGCAATACCTGCCATTTAACAAAACATACTCCTATAAGGCCCGACTTGATGTTGGTTGGCTGGTGAATTGCCTTGACCCCGCCAGATCTCTCTCATCTGCCAATCTGACAGCTGACGTCGGAAAATTAGGCCGAATCGTAGGAATTCTTCCTGCAGAAATCAATGTGACCGCCGCTTTCTTCAGTACTCGTCTGAAGTTGGATTCGGCAACACGCACTTCCGATGGTGTACGCAACGCAACAAAGACCACATTGGTAAAACTTTTAAAGCCGTCCCAATCAACTTTGTTGTAGTGGATGAAGGTGCGGTGTTCTGCGGGTTGAAAGTTGGATGTTCGGTCGAGTCTGATGATGATCGGAAGATGATCAGATGACAATGTGAGAACGGCGTCCCAATGTGCACCGTTGATGAGACTGGAACTAGCGTTATAGATGTCAGGAGAGCTAGAGCATGATCCCTCAATAAAAGTGGGAGTATCGTCTTACAAAGGACAGGAGCAATCTCGACACTGAAAATTTCAATTTTCACATTACCCGATTGTATAGCTAAGGCCGGTAGTTCAAGAACATTGTCATTGTGTACAGGTGGAGCTAATTTTCGGTATTGCACAGATCGCGGAATTAAGTTTGCAAGTCTTCCGCCAGAGTTGGCCAATTGGTCCTGACGGACAATGTTGCAGTTTCAATGAAAATTGAGAGACGAGTTGGAGTTAAGCTTTGTTTCGTGTATGGCACCAATCATAATACGATGCCTGTCCATAAACGCAGTTACTTCTGCGACCGTATGTTGCGGTTCGTTGCAATGAAGTTGCATCAGTGAGATAACGTAGAAGTTTGGGATTATACGTGCCGGAGTAAGATTGTGCAGTACCGATTGCCTGCGATAATTTGTGGTGTTGTTCATCGAGGTAAGGGGGACAACTGCGAGCCAACGTATGACTGGGCTATGTATGTTAATTGCCTTGATCCCTCCAGGGGCATGGGAGCGTCAACATCTCTAGCATTTCTACGCCTTGTTGACGTTTCGATAGCATATTTACTGAAGTGCAGTTGCTAGCATGCACCTTCTATCCACGCCGTCTTTATACTGACAAGCTTGGAGCACTGTGGGAGTTTTATTAGCACCCACAGGCAGTTTTTGATCACACCGAGATTTGAACTCCGAGCTCTAGATGTAGTATCGTACAGCGGTGTACAGCGGTGACCGAACGATCACGGCCACCAAACACGACTGTTGTCGCTATAGAAACAACATATGGGTCTGTTCCCAGTGACATCATTGTTCATTGGTATTTTAGGGTTTCGTAGTAAAAAAAAACCCTTTTAAAATCGGTCAAATGTCTGCCTGTCCATAGAATATCTCTGAAGCTATACACATGAAATTTTATGGGAATGTGTAGAATTATTATAATTCGCCGAATTATTATAACTCAAAAGTAGATGGTTGTGGCGCGAGAGCGTGTAGTTCATCCGGTTGATGCGGCAATGTAATTTGAGCATTAGATGTTAGTTTCCATTTCAGCTCTACCATCCGTTTTACATGAGTTGAGTTATCCGTTTTTCACCAGTTGAGCTATCAACTGATAGCACAACTTGTGCTGTGTCGTTCTACCATCATTTCTCCATTAAATTCTACTCAGCATTTATGAAAAATCGATAGCAGGTCGGATAGCTTAACTAATGATGGAAAACGAATAGGTTAACTAATGAAGAATGCATAGCTCAACTGAAGAAGAGCGGATGGGATAACTAAAACTGAAATTGATATAAGTCAAAAACCATTTTAAAGAATTTGATCACGTCTTCATCTAGGGGTTGCGAAACCGTAGTAGCGTTTTGTGGAAAAAATATGAATTCTATTTTCGAAATCCCTTCAATATGATAATACGCCATAAAATATTAAAAATTGTTGGCTAATTTACAGGGATTGCAAAATAGTCTTCGGTCTTAAATTGGTGGTGACCATTATTTTTGTGAAAACCAAGTCAAAGGATAAAGGGCGAATGAAAATTGGTTAAGGCGAAGAGGTGGTCAAAATACAGAAGTGGTCAAATTTCGTGGTTTTACTGTATTCCTAAGTCAGTTTTCTCATGATGAGCGACTCACCGACTCATAGACTGATGTGTATGTGTAGGGAAGTCATAAATAAAACGTCAACTGGGTCACATGGAACAGTTGACGCGCTATGCCCCACAAGGGGTTGGAGCAATTGAGTATGTGTAGGGAAGTCAGACTGATGAGTTGGGAAGTCAGACCGATCAGTCGATGAATTGGCAAGTATGGAGCCAGTCAGTTCGCTGATCATGTAAAAGTTGACTAAATAGTAGCAGTTCAAAACTCCCAGGCTGCTTTTTCGCAACTAATCAATAGCTTCTGACAACATAAGTTAAAAACAAGACATCATGATGCAGTGAAATCTTTACAACGAACAAAACATCTTGTAATGAACGATTGATTCAAAAGCATTCTACGCCAAAGCCAGAGCTAAATTTATCGCACTGTTGCCATTTTAAAAATCTATTTTATGTATAATGTATCTATGCCAAACGTAGTATTGTTTCTTTTGAACACAGACAGACCGATACATACTAAAATAACCTATTGAGAAAAATTAGTGAAAGTATCTGAGTATCTACAATACATATCTTTTCAGCAAGACTATTCAGTTAATTGGTTGGAATTTATGGGAGATATTTAATATGCATGCATTATGAATGCCGCGTGATACTATTAGTATTCAGAAAACATGATTTGGAGATGACAATTTTTCGGAGTAAACTCGTCTCGGTTGCATTGTCAATGAAGTGTTGTAATGTCAAGGCCGTTGCTGCATATCTATTTTTACTTCTTCGTTGCTTTGATAGATATTATATGGTGGTATTGTAGTGATAAAATTTAAAAGAAAAGGAAGAAGGTCAAATAAAAATAAATGAAAATAGAGAAAATGAAGAACTCAAATAACACAAAGCTATACAAATAAATAAATACTTTTCAAAACAACTTTTTTGTTCGCCTATCGAAATCGAGAAAATAAATAAGTTGAGATAATTTTAGAAAATAGTCTGCTTTTTTTTAGCATATTTGATAACAACCGACAACAATGGATGATTAAGATTCTCATTTGTACGTATGCGTAGATGTATCATACATAGTTGTTTTATCGTTGTTCACGTACATCTTTAACTGATGATTTTTATGTATAGTGGGAAAACGCATTATGGTGTGTATGTACATATACTGTTTAAGCCCCCTTCGATGATAAGTCGGTGAGTCACTCTATGTTTTCGGATAAGCTAGAGCTCATACTACCTATGAGTACCTCAATAAGAGCATTGAAACCAAACTAATTGGTGGAGAGAAAAGAGCTGACGATTGAAGATTTAAAAAAAAAAATAAAAATAAACACAATCACCGGACATTTTTTGCTTTTGGCAATTAACCATTTCCCCTAAATTGGGGGTAATTCGGAAGACTTCCCAAATTTGTGGAAATTGGGAAGGCTCCCATAAAAAAATGATTTTGGTGAGTTGAGTATTTTAGCGCCCTGTTCAACTAACAGAGAATCGCTCGTGATGCTTGGAACTTATTGAAGAAAATATTTGATTAAGGGGGGTTTCAGTTCTTGAATAGTATTTGAAGGTTTAAACGTTTCATATTTTTAAATTTCCAATTACAGTCAAATCTCGATATCTCGAACCTCGATTATTCGAATTTTCGATATCCCGAAACATTTCTTCGGTCCCGAGAATTTTTCATACAATTTTCGTGCTTACTCGAATTTCGATTAGCCGAATTTTTCGATGACATGACACAATTTATCGGTCCCAAATTATTTTGTGACTTTGATAAGGCGAATTGTACAGAAATGCAACTCGTGAACGGCGACTTTTTACACTTTTCTTTAGAATGATGGAAATTCATTGAAAATCTGCAAAAACACTAAAACAATGTTTCATGTGTATCGCGGCTAACGGTATCGTCAGATTTTGTGCCTAAAGCCTATCTTGTGGTCATTTGAAAGAATTGTAAAGAGTAAAGACCGAGTTACTGTTCTGGTTGCAGCCAACATGAGCGGAGCCGAAAAACTTAAGCTTCTGGTAATCGGGAAATCAGGGAAGCCAAGATGTTTCAAACATCATAATGCCAAATCATTACCAGTTACGTAAGAACATAACAAAAAGGCATGGATGACGTCTTCCATTTACGAATCTTTGCTGTTCGCAATGGACGATAAGTTTTTTTTAAAGAAAAACGACAAGTTTTAATGTTTTTCGACAACTGTCCGGCGCACCCAAAAATTCTCGTACGTGATTTGAAAGCTGTTCGCTTTGTTTTTTTTTACCAGCCAATACCACATCTAAGTTGCAGCCAATGGACCAGCCAGTTATAAAAAACTTGAAACATCATTACCGGAGAAGAATAATGCAGAGATATTTCCGTCAATTTGAATTGTCCAAAGAGATAATCCCTGTAAATTTATTGGAAGGTATCCAAATTTTACACAAGTCCTGGGAGGACGTCACCGAAACCACGATCGCGAACTGTTTTCGTAAAGCAGGATTCACAAAAGGTGAATCTTTTGAACTAATGGAACAGGATCTTGTAGTCGACGAAACTGCAGGAGAGTGGGATCAATATCTGCAGCGGTTTCCGGAGATTTCTGAACTTGCGTACCAAGAATTCTTCGATCTAGACTGTGATGTTGGTACAACCAATTATCCTTTGGATGATGGAATTTTGAATGCGGCTTTAAATGCTCCAAAAGAAGAAGCAAATAAAGACGATTTATCCGAGGATGAAAACCGTGAAAATCTTCAACTGCCGACCCCTACATCGCAAACACTAGATTCTGTATCGGTGCTTAAGAAACAAAAAAAAAGTTCATTAAGCTAGCCTCAATATTTCCGGAGTTGTGATGTGACAAAAAATAGAAAAAATTATCTCCGGGATTTTTCGACAGAGACCCCCTTAAGTTCTGAAAAAATCCGGAGAAAATGTGAATATCTTTTGAATTAATGGTCGTATGGAATTGCGGTTGATTTCATTTGATTCAGAATGACCAAATACATTACAAAGAAACCTAAAACTTTCAAATAAGCTTTTTATTATGAAGTTATTTAATAAACCAGGTTCTTTAATTAATAAAAAATCTGGAAAAATGCGAATACCTTTTGAACAAAAAGTCATATCGTATTGCGGTTAGTTTTATTCAAATCAGAATGACGAAATACGGAATCAACCTAAAACTGTCATAAAATTGAATTTATGGAAAAAATTAAATCAAATAATTAATTATTTAATTAATTAAATTAGTCTCACAAAAGACTTACCAAAAGTTTTTTTTTGACGAGGTTCAAATATCTACAAATTGAGACTACAACAAAACTATTAGCAACGAGATGAGCTATTAAGGCTGAAATCGCTAAACAAGCATTTCTGGATTGAGAAGTATGTATTGTGCACGTTATACTGGCGATCTAAATATCGTCTAACGAGGATTTTCATTTGGATCTTAAAAACATCTATGAGCTTGAAAAGTTATAAAGTATAATTTTTCTCCCAAGCCTGAAAAATTGACGTTTTTTTTTTACTATATTGAACCGTTCCAGAGGGCGCCTACGAGGGGGACTATGGAAGAGGTCTTTTGTCACCTCCTGCTCCCATTTAGCCGCCTACCTGCGATAAGTCGGGAGATGTTGTGTTATTACGCCCATCATTACACAAACATACATATATGCCCATGAACGCCGTGGACGGGACTTGAACCCGTAACGACCGTAGTCAGACAGGAGACTGACGCCTCTACGCACTGGGTCACCAGTCGCGCATAGTAGTACTACTAGGGGTTTCGTACTCAATTTAATAAATTCTGTGAAAGCGCAAAAAAAGAAACAAAAAATTAAAAAACGTAATATAGGGTTTTCACCAATTTACCAGGTGCTCCGGACCTCAGAACAAAATAGAAAAAAATGTGGTGGTACTAAACCCTCACAAATAGATTAGGTTTTTAGGTTTCGCTAACTGGAAATTCATTGTTTGACTTTTCCCCATTGACGTGGATCAATTGCTGCTTCAAGTCTCCCCAAATCACCATATGCAAGTCACGTGCAAGTCGATCCACGTCAGTGACTCATGAATATAGACATTATGACCTTTC
This sequence comes from Chloromyia formosa, assembly GCA_964017055.1. Lineage (NCBI taxonomy): Eukaryota > Metazoa > Arthropoda > Insecta > Diptera > Stratiomyidae > Chloromyia > Chloromyia formosa. The sequence continues at coordinate 26,558,933 of OZ024813.1, read as the reverse complement.
GCCAGTTATACCTTGAGCCGCCTCGCCTGACTAACACAAAACCACTTGGAACACGTATCTTCAGGTGAACTATGAACGTACCAATTCAAGTGAAATGGAGTGAGATATTGCTCTCGTACTAATATGACTGGACGTGGTTAGCGTAAGCAGAATATCTACCAAGTTCCCACGATTCGAAAACCAGCAGCTCACGTTCGACATCACACTTTAGCAAAAGAAAAAATCAATAGAGTAGAGGACTTAACTCGTTCGATCTGTATCTGATAGTTATGGTTGTTTTGCTCACGCAACTTCGTAACACAAAAACTCGTGGTGTGAACATGTGCTCTACTAACATTAACCGGTCGATAGAAATATGAAGGCATGTACGAGTATTATGTTCTTGTTCTTTGAACTTGACGTCACAATGGACGTCGGCAATAATATGATTATGACCAAACTAAACGGCTAAAAGCTCTCCGTGTGTGTGTAAAAAGGAAATCATATACCCTCATAATTTTCCGGAGCTCTTTTCTCAGGCCTAGACCAGGAATTAACCTGTAATAATATAAATCTTTTGGCTTCCCTTTTATTTGGGATCGAACACACGACGACGCGTTCTCGGTTAAGAGTCATTTCGCAAGAATGACCCTGGGTTTTTATGTTACCTCCATCTGGGAAACATGAAATCAAATGGACGTTACTTTTGGAGCCATGGTCGATAACGTGCTTTCATTCGAAATGGTAATCCTGAGGACAATCTACAAATGGCCACAATGTAAGTGGTCATAGACGTTTATTGTTGGTCACCACAGGCTTACCATTAAATCGTGCTGTGAATTCGTTACGATGCGATACTCGACCGACACTGACCGCGGAAGAAGTCGCCTTTCCGTTCATGTCAAGTGCCATATTTATCGCACCAAATATTTCAAATGATATCCTGTCAGCGGAAATATGTAGTCATAAAAAATATTCAACCCTCATCCGACATACCCACGTATGCCTATTGGAAATATACTCCCTACTTGCTCCCTACAGATTTCTGAATATTTTGACAAAATACATTCTTAAGGAACATCGAATATGCCATGTGAAGATTTAAATGTTTTTTTTTTCTTGCTGAGTAATATGTAAATTTTCGGTAATTCTGTGTGCCTTTTCGCAGATACATGACCGCTGGAATGTGCGTGACCTAAAGCTATGTCCTGTCTTGAGAAAAGTCAGGTCACGGATTCGGATGGAATGTAAAAGGAAAATGACTCGGACACGACACCGAAATTAGCGCTTGAATAGCAACAGTGAAACATATTAGAGAAAAGTTTCTAATCACTAGTGGAAATTCATGCGTGTTCTTATAAAAGACATGCGAATGAAAGTCATTTACGATTAAGTCCCTCCGCACACGGGTCGTCTGATATTCGGGGCGTCTACGATTCCAATCTTGATCTTCTGCATTCCCACACGACGACCGCACACGAGTCGATAACAATTCGGTGCGTCTGTGACGCGACCCGATATTAGGCATGGGTGTTGTTATGGATTCTCATTAGTACGAATATGATTTTGAAGTTGGGGGAATTGGGCAATACGTCGCAAGTGTCGGTGAAAGCATTTAAACCCGTTGGTGAGGCGAAATTGACCTTTTTGTTCACGAAACGGGATATGGGCACTATGGGTGTCGCGTGAGTCGAGATGAAAGGAGGAATGCACTAGAGTGTAGTTTAGAATATTTTAACCCTTTGGTCGTCTTATATAAGGGTCGGTAATCGGCTTGTCTGCGATTCGAAATCAACTTCCTAGACAAATTAATGGAGGTCCACATACGAGTCGGCACGTCAGCGTATCGAAGTTCGCCTGTTTCGAGAAACATCGAACTGTTTGTATTGCGCCATGTCCAAAATGGTCCTTTTCGCCCCACCAAAGAATTAAAATGTTTTCAACAGCACTCCTATGTACTCTTCCTTTCACATCGACTCACGCAACACCCATATCCGATACGTACATCGATTCGCCTACGTGCTGAACTATGGACGACCAGTGTGCGGATCTCCAAACATTTGCCTGGAAAGTGCAATTCGAATCGCAGACGAGCCAATTACGAGACGAATATGAGACGACCCGTGTGCGGAGAGCCGAAATGTTCTAGATTCATACAATAATTTCTGTTTGGAATTTTTTTGTGGTTTTATGGGGAGATGAATAAAGTTTTAGAGGATGAAGAAACGAACGTCAAACAACCAACATGAACGGCAATGGTCGTTACAAAAAGCTGTTGGATTCTACCTAGTACGTACGAACACGTACGAACAGCAAACGTTTTTGTTTCCTTCCTTTCACACTTGCTCTGCCAAAAATTGTTGGAATTCCTATTACACAATTATCCAATTAACACAATTTCGAATCTTGGGCGAGATGAGATAGTTACTTACCAACAGACCCGGCTCTACCATACTCGTATGTGCAGACTGTGTATTTGAACAGGGTGTCATTGTGTAGGGGCGCGATATCACCAATCTAATTAATTAAACGTTATATTTAAAGACACAAAAAGAGCGATGATGTTCATCGGCATTTAGGCCCGTCCTATGCAAGAACATTTTAATTTTAATCCATTTGCTTTCAAGTTGTCTACGATTTGCTTTGAAAAATGTTGTCCTTATCGCCCCGATTCAGGAGATACCCATAACTACCAGGCGAGTGCAAGAATGTACTCATACTCTGCAACAAGGGCTCAGAAAACCATCAAGAGTAGTCTAGTACATTCGCATCAACACCCCCGGTCATATGATACCCACCTTGACTATATATATCACTTCATTGCCAAGAATGGCCTCTTCTGCACACCAAAGGACTCAAAACGCATCCCATAGTAGTCTAGTGCATTCTCCTCAACACCTCCAGTCATTTGAAACCCACTTTGCTTATATACCACTTCATTGTCCAGAATGTCCTTTCCTGCACACCAAAGGACTAAAAATACCTTTAACATAGTCAAGTACACTCGCTTCCACATCCTCATTCATATGATACCTATCTGGTCTAGATATCACTTCATTGCCAAAAATGTACTTTTTCCACACCAAAGGACTCAAAATGCCTTCAACATTAGTCTAGTGCATTCGCCTCATGACCTCCAGTCATATGATACCCATCTACACTGCCAATAATGTCCTTTTTTTACCAATAATGTCCTTTTTTACCAAGAATGTCCGTTTTCCCACACCAAGGGACTCAAAATGGTATCTGTCCTGACCAAAGGACTCAAAATGCCTCAACATTGATCCATCACCGGAATCAGGAGATACCAATTTCTACCAGGTTTGGTTTAATTTCATGATAAAAAGAGTTCTTTTTTCTGACGCGCACATGCAAAAGGACCAATATATCGTATGGTACTTGTAATAACCCAAGAGAGCTACGTATAAAATTTGGTTGAAATCTGACCACGAAAAATGCCTGCAGGAAAAATCTTTAAAAAGACTTAGGCGAGCAACCCTATTTTAAACAAAACAGAATCTACCGTTAGTCCAGTCGATGATCAAAATTGCTGTCACCGATTTGTGGTCAGGGGGACACAAGGAACCTACACACCAAATTTGGTTAAGATCAGACTACGGGAAGTGCCCGGACAAACGCACAAACGTACAGCATGCATCGGACTATATGCCCGTTCATTATTATATGGAACGGGCCGAAAATCAAAAGGTACCCTCAAAGTAGATCTAAAAAAAATGTTTTTCTTTTCTTCTGACTAACGGCAACGCATATCTGGTCGAATGCCGATTTCAGATTCAATGACTAGATAAAATCACATTAACCCTACCTATATTGAGCGCCCAAAATTTTTGAGCTTTCGCGATCATTTTTCGACTATTTGCAATATAGTAAATTATCGCTACTTCGTGGGATAAAAAACGGTAACTTACAGCTAGCTAAGTTCTAAAACGCTTTCGATTTTTGCGTCTTTTAACTAACTATACTGAGCGCCTAGTCGACCGCCCGTTTTGGCTTTATTAACTAGATAAAATCATACTGATCCCACATTGGGCGCCGGGCAGTTTGGGGCTTTCTGACAATTTTTTGTAATAAATGTCACTGATGACAAAAAAGAAAAAAAGGAAAAAAACAAAGCTTGCTGAAGGTATGATAACCTTTACGCGAAATTAAGATTGTGTTGCGGTATTTTTGAACCATTCTGCATTTGCCATATTCAAGATGAAACGAGACTAGTGAAAAACAAAAATGCTATTCTACAAGGGAAGCGTACATGGATGAGATAAAATGAACGGAGTTTTTAAGGCCCTGAGTGCGCGAAGGGACCGAAATTAACCTTAACAGTAAATTAATGGGCCCCACTTTGGGCGCCATTTGACAACTTTTAACGTTCATGGATACATTGTGAAGCCATCGGCGTCGGGAGTTTACTTCCAATATCCAATGCAGGATCCTCGATCGTTGTTTTCAGCTTTCTGTTGTAGACATTGACATTCAATAGCTATTCCTTATCTCTGTCGATTTCGTTGTGTTTTACCCTGCTTATTTTGTTTAAACGGTAAGAGAGAAAGAGAAAACGTTGACTTCTTCAAACCTAGGAATAAGATATATTAAGTACTTCGTGAGTTGGCTAAAAGAAGGCGTCACAGGATTGTAAAAGCAGAGATTTCGAAGCGGCCCTTCCTGTGTATGTCTTATATGTGTTTTTAAGGACTAAGCTAAAATATCACGAACCATTTTCAATTAAATGAACAGTGCGCTAAAATATTTAAGGCCGGCAAAGCACCGACGATAATAAGTACCAAGCGAAACAGCCCGGACAAAAAGACACTCTCACAACTGCTTTTCTCCAAGAGGCGACAAAACCGTGTGAACAAAAGTGGCGCTGGAAAAGTTACTTTCCTCACCGCCCTTGCCCAAGTAGCCACTATTTTGAAAAAATGTCTGGAGAAGGAGGGCGCCGAAATTTCCTTGCCTGCGCCTTTAATTTGACTTTGCCCGGCTCTGTCTATTCGAATGATCAATACTATCATATCACGCGGCATACGACTCTGAGACGACACTGGTCTGGTGACAGTGCATCAAGACCATGATATTGTATAAACCCAAAAAAATTCTTCAACTGAGTATACTGTGTCATTAACGCAATCAACTAATTTAAGCATGTTCTAATTAAAGCGCGACCAAAACGACTCAATTGTTACAAAGTGTAATGAATGTGACCCGTAACCAACACGACGACGACCTCTTGTTCGTTACAATTACAAGTTTAATGGCGAGCCTCGTCATTAGTCCAATGGTCAACCAAAACAAATTTTACTATCAGTTGATTAATGATCCACGTTGTTATCAGACGCTCCTCAGGCCCCTGCACCAGGTCGTTGCTGCTACAGTCTCATGGCTATGACTGTAAGTTATTTGGCAACAACATAATATTATTATCGACATCGATTTGTTGGCACTTGACCAATTCGACATTCAATTAAGAGCTACCGACGACGTCCACCAACGCCCTATTGTCACAATGAATATTGGGCACGAATGAGTTGTACATTGTCTCTTGAAATTGTCGCGGAGGTGGGCTACTCGAAAACGCCCGCTGGCTATCGTGCGTACTATCAATGCAATTATCGTCGGCATTTATATTTCATGATAGTGGACAACGCTCAAATCCACCCCCATTTGACAAATGATGATGAAGTACGATGATAATAGCGTGCATCTACCAGTTGTACACTTGGAATACTGGACATGGATGCGTGTAAAGCCAACACATGGTCCCGGGAGAAATTCAAAAACCATATGGCCGTTGGGCTTACGAAAAAATTAACGTCTGGTGGTTTTTGGGAGACGGACACCGGACAGCAACCGGTATTTAATTTAAATTGGGCCAGGCCCAGTCCGGCCGGAAATAGGATGTTCATGGAGTGAGAGTCATTACGCGTGGCTTTAGAGTAGTAGGGTTTTGAAAGGATATTTCCCTGGACAGATATGCAATGCACTGGAACCTTTTATAGATAGACGTGCAATATGCACTGCACATGCCATTCGATATCTATACCCTGCACCTTATAAGTCATAGGGTTTATTATTTTTGTCACGACCGAAAATATGTGACACCTTAAAGGAGGCTTCGCGGGGTTAGAGTCTATAAAACTTCCCTGAATGTGAAAGCCGCGAATGGTTACTCTATTTTCCTGTGTTTTAAGGGGGGTTACGTTTCATAACCACAAAAATTAAGAAAAAGGCAGAAGTAAAAAAAGGAGTTTAATAAAACAAACATAAAATGTTCACATATGTAGGTATATATGTACTATATTATACATCTTATGGCTGGTTTACATTCTCGCCGAGTGGACGAGCATATTCGGCAAGAATTCCGGAGTCAAGGAGCCTCGGCGAGGTGCGCGTTCACTTTCTCGACCGAGTACGAGTCACAAGTACTTTATCGAAATTTCCCAGTGGGTACCTTGTTCTTGGTTGTGGTGGACACTGACAAACAACTGATGGTGCGATAACATACGCGCAAGTCATAAGGAAATGATGTGCGAAGAGCATTTAATTTAATTTTTACCAACCATGACATGTTCCATGTAATTTTCCTCAAAAATTGGCTCGCGTTTAGGTTAAGCGAAACCAGTCCCTAGCAGCTTTTTCCAGCCAGATTAGCCGTATTTTTGAAAAAAAAAAGGGTTACCGTTCAGAATCCTCCTTAGTTTTTTATTTTTTGCAATTTTGGCTTCAGATTTGCAACTAGCGACCCAAACCAGTTCTTTTAGCAAGACAGACCGTGTTTATAGTAGTGTTGCCATTCTGGATCCCCCATTTTATTTTTTGACATTTGGACTTTAGATTCTCAAAACCCCTACCAGCTTTTTCCAGCAATATTGGTTGAGCGTGTTTTTGAAAGAAAGGGTTACCGTTAGGAACTCCTTTAGTTGCGGATTTTTTGCAATTTCGACTACAGATTCGAAGCAAACCAAAAAAAAAATCATACCAGCTTTTTCCAGCAAGATGGGCCATGTTTTTGAAAAAAAGGGGCGCCGTTCAGGAAAAGATCTAAATGCGCTTTAAAACAAAGCATTAGTGCACTTTATTGATCTTTCAAACTTCAAACTCTACGCGCGACAAAAACTATTCACGAAAGCGACCGAATATGATAGTACAATATGTACATGCATTATTTTCCACTGTGCGTACCCAGCAAGACATTTGTCTCCGACACCCAGTGGAATCGAAAAGTCTTCGATTCTATAGCGGTTCCATCCATAGGCTCCAAAGCTGGAAAAATTCAAATGTTCTGGATTAAATATCGACCTTTGTCATCGGTTACCCTCTGATGCTTAGGACATACAGGCATGGAATGAGCTTGTCCTGTATGTCTCCATAGAAACAGTGGCTCCAAAATCTGGGTACTAAGTTGACATGTCGTCGACAGTCAGCTTACTCAGTAGACCATTTAGTAATTATGAAATTCAAATTTGGACAAGAATTGACCTTTATTTATTTGACTTTTATTTATTTATTCGACAGAACAGTCAACATATGTCAATATCAAACAAGAACCGAGTAGGCTGGCTATTGACTTATTCCCCAAATGTTGGAGCCAGAGACATACAGGACAAGCTCATTCCATGCCTGTATGTTCTAAGCTCTGACGTGAAAAGAATCGAAATGTCTTCGTTCATACATCGATTCTTGTAATCAATTTGCCTGAAATTTGAATTTATTTTAAAGTATTGGCGACGCATCTTCTCATATCATCAAATATCGATATGTTTTGTTTGATTTTGTTTTCTATAAGCCTGTACAGTCCGCCGTTAAATGAAAAGTGCTGTGAAATCAATACAAAAATTGCAAATCGGCTCAAAATGCATTTTTCCGTGAAAAGTTTCGCGTGAATTTTACACAAAATTTCACGACACTTTTATTTTCTGGACAAACTGTATACCAGGCTTAAATCATAGATAAACAGACTACAACTATTCTGTTTATCTATGCGTAAATATTGATTCTACAGATGGTCTACAGTCATCGATCCTACTCCGATCTTAGCATCGATTCTACACAGACTACAGTCATCGACTCTACGTCGACTACCGTCATCAATTTTGGATCGATTCCTGTTCTCATTTTAGGTATCGGAAAAGCGGCCAAACCCACACAAATGTCTCCAACGTTTCATCGATAAAGTCGATCGCGGTTCCTTAGTAGACAGTCTTCGATCTAGGATCGATGAAGTTTCGATTCTTGTCTGACTGGGTATGTGCCCGCAACATCGCGAAGAAGCGAGAGTATGAACATGGAGCGCTCGGGCTGCCTTGTACTCGTGCGCCGCGGTGGCTCGCGAGCGAAGTCGGACGAAGCGAGGCGAGGAACAACAGGCACAGGGCGAACAGCATACTTATATTCTCGTGCCTCACTTAGCGAGATTATAAATGGGCTATTCTGGTCTGGTAGTGCTGCTTCCACCGGCAGATCTATGGCAGCACCTGATGAGCAAGGATCTGTCGGTGGTACGAAACCAGAGGCCGAGGGTCCCATTACGACTCGACCCTGATGCGAACGCGAGGAAATCTGCGCCATACGCCAACCATTTCATCCTTATCACCTCATTTTTTTTATCATTCCCCATTTTTAAGCTGAGCTTGTCGTCTTCACAAAAAAAAGTATGGTACACCTCGGTTTGAGCCTCCTGTGTTGCAGGGGACGAGCCTAGTTATTTTCGGATAAAGCTAAATTTCCAGGACTCATTCTGATGAAGGCCGAATATACAGGAGAGGGTAAACGATGCTACTATTGCACTCTACTCCTGTAAAAGGGCTATCGGTAAAAGCTGTGGCTTGCAACCTAAAATACTACACTGTATCTATGTAGCTGTTTTACGCCCCATACTTGCGTTTGGAGTTGTTGTTTGATGGACTGCTCAGAGTGCAGAAGCTAATCGTAGCCTGCTGGGAAAGGTACAAAGATTGGCCAGCATCGCTATTAGTGGGGCTCTTAACACTACTTCTTCTACGGCCTTAGACATGCTGCTTAACCTGCTCCCTCTTGACATCTTTGGGGAACAGATGAGCGCAAGTACGGCCATTTGGCTACGTGATAGTGGTCAGTGGCTTACTTCAAACTCTGGACACGCTATTATTCTCAATAACCCAAATATTCCGGCAACGACTGATTATACGGCTCCAAAATATGCGCTTGACAAGAACTTTGTTAGCCTGATACCACCACACAGTCAATGGGAAGGAAACGTGCTTTCCGCTGCATAAGTCATTAGAAATCTATACAGTAGGCGCTGGAATTTTTTCTGATGGGCTTAAAATAACCCTCTCTATCCAAGTAGAGCAAACCTACAAATATTCCATTTACCAGGAGCAGATCAATGAAAAGCTCGGAAGCAGGTCTATATTTCGACGACAAATTGGTAATTTGATTAATTTATATACATATCAGCTCACAATCTACTAGGAGACATGTTGTATCACAATTAATAGCACCAAATGGCAGCTCAAACTTTTCAGAAGACATGGGTCCAGATGAACTTTCCAACAGCCCTAATAAAACTAATTTAAACAAATTATAAAATAAATAAAAATAAAAACTCACCGGCATTCAAATAAGTTAATCGCCTAGCGACATCGCGTTTATTATGGAAAAGCTGCTGTAATCCTGGCGTGGATGATGATTTCTTAGGCACTGAACTGGATCGGCCCGGGGTGGCACCCGACACGACGCCGCCGCCACCACCACCCATTCCCGACGGGCGATAGCGAGCACTCTTCACACTATTCGGCAAAAATTGATAGACACTAAGGGATTTTTGCATGGGCACCGAGGCAGTGGATGTGGACATTCGCGGCAATGAATTGGTACTGGCCGATGTGATTCCTTGCAGGCTACGCGGTAATGTCGATCTCGTTGGGAACTGGTTGCTATCCTCATCATCCGTTGAATCATCCGACTCACAAATGGCGTCCGGAACACTGGACCGTCTATGTCCCGGGCCCGTTTGATTTTCTCCACCACTTTGCTCCCAAATTTTCGGCTTAAGCTCGTTCTCGTCGACAATATTCCCGCCACCTCCAATACTACCGCAACTTCGCACCCGATCCAATTGCTCGCGACTTAAACTTTTCGGATTGAATAACAGATCACCTGCTGAACGCCGCTTTGCAGCCAAAGCGGATGCAGATGCTGAGTTATCCCGATCGAGTAGGGTCAATTTGGTTCTGGAGTCACCATTAGCCAGTAATGCTGACTCAAAACTGCCCCGCCACGAAAAGCGTTCATAGTCGCTCGCCTCCTTCTCTTCGCCGGCGGTGTCGCTGACACCGCTACTGGACTGATGATGCTGCGGACGGGATTCGCTGAGAAGCAAATCGTGCGATTTGCTGCGCGGTAGGTTGATGAATGTCGAGCCATCCTTGGACTTATCGAAATTGCTATCGGAGGTGCTGTCGTCGTCCTCCGTGGTGGTAACCGATATAGTTTGGTGGAGTTTTTTGTGATAGCGCTGTTGCGGGGCGGGTGAGTTACCGTGCAAGGACTCGCCGCTGCTCACCTCGTGCATAAGGGCCACGAGACGTGTGCCTATGTGATGCATGACTTTAGCCAGAAGTTGTGGTGATTTGTTGGAAGGCTCTGCCTCCGGACTGGTGGTGGGTTGTGGGGATGGTCCCGCCGATCCTGAAGCGATTTTCGAAAAAGAAGCCACGAGCTTTTGATATACGATAGCCGTCTCGGGATTGCGACCTTCGTCCAAAAGTCCACCATCGCCGCGATCTCCTTCTTCGTCATTCACCGAGCTGTCGAAATTATTGATAATTTGCTGGCAACTGGCTGAGATTTGTTCTTTGAGTTCGGCCTTACGGGTTCGAATGGCGGCGCCCTCGAGATCAGAGCTTGTGTAGTCTGAGGAATCGTAGGAGTCAGACCAAGTGTCTTCGCTGCTAAGGTACTCCACGATTTCGCGCACCTGGTCGTCGTTGATACCCGGGACAGTTTTCATGAGTCGCGTCAACTCGGACTCGAAATAGGCCAACTGGGCTGGTTTGTTCTTGTTCCGGGGTCTAGGGATTGGCGTTGTCTGTTTTGGGGTGCTGGTACCGCTCACAATCGGCGTTGAGTTCTTTGAGCTGTTGGCAATGTTTTGAGCATTTGCGCTGGCCGCGATGAGCGTTTTGAATATCTGACGCATTTTCGACATCATCAGATTTGTCTCTTCGTCCGAGCTCCAGTTGTTGAAGCTGTCTTTTCGCGTCAGGCCTTCGGTCTTGGGAGCCCCGGAAGACTGACCGGCTGTCGCAGTCGATAGTTTCTGTGGTTCATTATCCCTAGCCTCGTGTTGGTCTTCTTTGATCTCTTCCAGTTCGATTTTCAGTTCTGGTGACTTCATGGCGTCGTCACCCTTCAGCAGGTCATCGTTGCTTCCGATGAACCCACTATCGCGGCTGTGCTGCTTCCGCGACTGCGCCAAGTTACTGTAAACTGGTAGCAAATAATCTGGCTGCGAGGTACTGGATTTTGGTTCCTGCTTTTCCGCTGTTTCTTCGGCGAATTCGAGGGATTTCTTCTCGTCGGAATCGTGTCGTTTTCGAGTTTGTTTTTTACGCTTAATTGTATCGCTCGACCCGTCCGCCTTTTCCAGATGCATCACCGTCTCGTCGCACGTTTCCGATTCGGACGAGTCGTCCGATTCGTTGTGCAATTCGTTCGAACCGAGCTCGTTGTCGTTGTCCTTTGCCAGCAAATTGTCCAGCGACGAATTGTGCGATCGCGGAGTTCCGCGGGCGCGAACCAGTCGCTTTCGTCTTTGTCCCGGACTTGGATGACCCTCGCTATCACTGCCCACACTTCCGCCACTCTCATCGGATCCCGTGCGCTCTTGCGAGTATCCCATGAAGCTGGTGAGAAAGTACTTTTCAAGTCGCGACGAGGCCAATTCGGCGGCATGATGTAGGTCATGGATAGGTTCCTCGGGAATTCCCAGTGAGTCAAGGCCCTCGCTGCAGACACTGCTCTCATCTTCGGAGGCGGTCTCCTCTCGCGTATCCAACGAGCTCATGGGCTTGCCATCGCCCAGGCCGTAGTAGAAGTACTTCTCCAATTCCGAGGAGTTTCGGTTCTTACGTTTGGAATTGTTCGGTTCAACTTCGCTCTCTTCGCAACTCTCCTCGACGATCGTGTGAAGGGTGAAATCAATCGCTGTCCTATTGTAGCCGCGCAACTCCTCCTCGCGATCGGTCATTGAGATCATGGAAATATCTTCGCCAGAATCCAAATCGGAATCGGTGGCCGTGGTAGTGCCAGCAAATTCTTCCTCATCGTGGCTGATCTCTTCGACCCATGAATCGTCATCGGCCAGACCGTCTTCAAGGCAAACCACTGCCGATAGGGTGTCCGCACCAGTAACAACAGTTACATCGTCCACACTGCCACCATTACTACTACCACTACAATTTGCTACGATACTATCACTTCTACTATCACAGTTGCCCGTGCTGGTGCTCTGATGGATCGCGCTATGAGCACTTTGCAGCAAATCGAAGAGATCTCCGCTACGATCACTCACACTTTCACCGCCGCAGCTATCGATATTTCGCGAGGATCGATCCATCATCATCGTCATCGATGCATTGATGCAATTATTCACGCCACGATCCGCACTGTAACCGCTATTTGGGTCAATAACTCGCGTTTCGGTACCACAACCACGATCACTGCCGCTGCTCCGGTTCGGCTCGAATTGGGAGGAGGCTGTGGTATGCTGGACCACCACTGTACCAGTAGTACCATCCCCCGGTACGGTCGAGGTACTAGCGGTCGGTCCTTGATCACCGGTGAGGATCACCTGGGTCATATCACTTGTCACTATGTTCACCTGATCGATGATGGGGGTGTGGCTGGGGGACACAGGGGAGTTCGCCGAACTTAGCTCAGAGACCTGTCGATGATCCTGAACAGGGGAATCGGCCGTGATCATGACTAGGCTTCGATATTTCGCTGAGAGGGTTGAATTAGCGATGGGAACATTACCGAACAGGGATGAGGATGTCGTTTCCGTTACAACTTTATCGCGATTTTCGGTCACTTCGTGGATATCGTTTACGATATCCTTTTCGTCGTAGTCGTCGCGATTGAAATCCGTTTCCACGCCACGCAACTGTTCATTCGCTACTAAAAATCGCGAAACTCGGTCGTGAAATTCAGCCATACGATCACTAACTTCTCCTACTCTTATCGTGCCATTGTTTTTGTTAATAGTACTACGACTCGCGACGTATCTGTTGTTGTTGTCGCTGATGTTCATGGTGGGATCACCTGAGTCGTTGCTGCTGCTATTACCATACGATAAACAACTACGCTCGCCACTACCACGAATGCAGAGTACCTGCTGGTCTTCGTCTCTCAAAGTATCTGCGTCACCCATAGTACCTGCGCAGGTATCTGTATCTTCGCAATCGGTGAACTGTGACGCGAGTGGTTGTGTTGGTGGTTGCTGCTGCGGCTCTTCTTGTATTGGTGTTACGAGTTGCGGTGGTTCTTGGACTTTTACTGGCCGTGTACAGTCTTGATCGAAAGTCGGTGGGTTTTGTGGCTTTGATGTTGTGGTGGTCTGAGGTGATCTACCGCCTTCACGATCGCCACTTGTTTTGCAAGAACGAGTTTCGCAAGATTGTGACTGCGACGACGGCGACAATGCACTACTATCGCCCACAGCCATTTGTTGCACCATCATCATCGTATCCATGGATGCTGATGGTGATGCTGAGTTGGGCGATCTTGTGCAGTTTTCGCTAGCAGCCATCATTACTTTCGCTGCACGTTCGTTGCCGTCGTCGCGACTGTTTATTAATAAAACTTGTTTGCGCCCGGGATTGTGGTCTTGATTGTCGTCATCGATTGCCTCGTTCTCCGCCGATCTGGGCCCTTCTCCGTCCTGGACACTGTCCAAGTGATCCTTATTGATTGACGCAACATCTTTAATTAGTTTCTCGACTAATTGATCGGTTCGCGATCTATCCGAGACGTTGAGCATATTGTTCAGATCATTGGAGATCGTTTCGAGTTGAGCGAACTCTTCGAACGTTAGTTGATCGTGCGATAGGCGAGGAGGCGCGGGCTGAACGGCTTGTTGTTCAGCATGATCGTTTTTGCTGTCTTCCGTGGGCTGCTGAATGGAAACAGCAAGATCAGCCGCAGCAGCAGCTTTTGACTTTTCAAACTTTTCGACGATCGCTTCCTCATTGTTGTTGATCGCACTCGAAATATGGCAATTTTCCATATTCTCATCACGATCGTCGGTTTTGGTCATTGTCGTTGCTGTTGTTGTTGCCGAGAGATCGCCACCGCTACTGGTCTCGTGAATTTTAAGCTCGTCATCATCTTGTTGATGATGATCATCATCAACGTTGGCGATTGAATCCAAGCCGGTTGAATGTAAATGACTGGTTGGGTCGTTGGATTCCGGGGTTCGTGGAAAAACCACAGTGTCATGGTCAAGTTGATTGACATCCTCAACGATCGCGGGTGGAAGATCATCACAATGATCACGGAAGTCCTCGGGAGAGTCAACGTTCACCGTAGGTTCATTAGGTTCAAGTTCAAGCTGATCGGTGTTTGGTGTCGCCTCATCGCCGTCGTCGCTATCACACATATCGATATCACAGTCGCCAACGATATGGCTACTGATTAGCAGACCCATTGTATTCGCTAGTTTCTCCGTCTTTGCGATTTTTCCAGATTTCTCTCCGGCGCTCACTTCACTGGTCTCATCAAACCGAATATTCCTAATCGAGTTAAGAATCACACACTCATCACCGGCCGTGTCCTTTTCATCGTCCCCGTCATCCCCATGACCAAACTCAACTTCATTGGTGGACTCGGACACTTCACTATCGTCACTATCGCTCCGCGAATCGTCCCGTCTCTCCGGCAAGGACTTTACATAGTTCAACACAATTCCGCAATCGGCACGTTCCGTGTCCGTATCGTTGTCGGACGAGTCCTCCAAATTCGCGTCGGAACTTTGCGAATCCGTTTCGGATGACGATACACTCCGATTGACCACAAACACTTTTGAGAAGGTCTTCGACTTGGGACGATGATCCGCGATGGTTCCGGTATCGTCCGTGTCCACGGACTCCGAGCTGCTCGACGAAGCACTATCGCGGTCAGTGTCGTCCTCACTATCGTGCTCCCTCAGCGGGCTTCCCGAGGAACCCGAGGATCGGTCAACCTCCTCACCCGTGCTATTCACTATCAGGTCCTCGTGCTGGGACGCGCTGGCCACATCGTAGCTCCTTTGAATGGACCGCTTTGTCGTCGTATCCTTGTTATCCTCGTCGCCGCTATTATCTTCGTTACAACTATCACTCTCGGAATCGGACGACGATGAAAAAATGTACTCGGACACTAAATAGCCACCCGTCTGAACGACGGGGTTGGATTTGATTTTGCCAATGGAAATCATTTTATGCCGCTTGGATGGTTTCTTGGCACCCTCGCTGCCGTCGTCCACGGGGGTCGCACTATCGATCCGAGGATTACGCGAGTCTGTAATTGGATTAGCCAAGTCTTGAGTGATTGTCGTTGTTGTTGCTATTGTTATTGCACCTTTCGTTTGCCACTTACCAGCCTGAGTGCCTGAGATATTAGTGTCAACGTCCTCCGCCTCGCCTTCGACGGTCGTCCGTCTCTTGAAAATATCTTTCGGCTCCCAATCGGAGGAACTATGGCCAGGGTTGAGACTGTGACCAAGACTGTTGCTTGGTTTGCTGTTGCCCGCACTTGAGCTGCTGCCGTTGCTGCTATTGTCGTCGTTGTTGTCTTCGTTGTCGTTGTTGTTGTCGCTTTGGTTCTTCTCTTCTTGTAGTTGTTGTGGGCTAATGTTATTGTTGCTCAAGTCCGGCACGAAGAATGGCAATGGTTGACTTGGTTTTATCGTGCCTGGTGGTACTTTCGTCGTGGTCACTTGTGGCTCCTCTATCTTGGCTCTATCACCTGTGAAAATACCAGACGCGAAACGACGTACCTGCATCTTATCGCACGTTTTGCCATTATCACAACTCGATAGTCCCGAATCGTGGTCGTTATCTTTCTCACTATCAGCGCGTTCGTTATCAGCACTACCCGATGAGGAGGGCGACAGGGCGGCAGGCACAACACTGTGGGTGGTCTTATCGACAATTACAAGCAATTCACTAGCGTCACTAGATTGGACTGAGTCTTGCACTTGTTCCCCGGGCGCCGCCGTCTTTGCAACTGCTTCCTCCCGACCAGAAGGTACTAAGACGCTAGAGCAGCCACGGCTGAAGCTGCTGTTGCGAAACATGTCGGCAACAGATTGTTGTAGTAAAACCTGTTCTGAGATACTAGCGTTGCCGGCTGCAGTAGTACCGGCGGGCGGCTTGGCTGCGGAGACCTCATGATGATGGGCTCCCGCGAATCTCAGCTGTTGCTCGGCGGAGATGCGATGCTGCAGGAGGGTCGGTGCAGCACTGTTCCAAAGCTGGAATAGATCAGCGGCTTGTTTTTGTTGCAAAGCGGTCAGGTTTGGAGACGACGACGATGTCTCAGGGATCATCAGTTCGCCGGGATTCCATCCATGGAAGGCAGTAATGGGTACTGGTATAGGCACCGGCACAGGAATCGGTACATAGTGCGGCTGTTGCATACCCGCCAGACCAGCTCCTCCGCCACAAGAGCAACCACCGCTTCTGCTAATATTCTCAGCTGTTGTCGTCGCCTCGGGTGTCGTCATCATCATCGAGGTACCACCACCGACCTTTCCGTGGTGATGCTTGGATGATGTCGACCCAGAATGATGGTTGTTGTGATGATGATGATGGTGATGTCGCAAAAATTTCGTTTTCATTCGATTACGCAGACAACTGCTGTGATTGAGAAATCCATCGGAGCTCGTTGGCGACGTGGAGCTTTCCGCTTGCATTAGCATCTCCTCATCGGTGCCGGTGTCGCTTTCACGCATAATTTTTGCACCAGCTGCTGTTGCGGTCGCCGTACGACCAGCACGTCCTCCTCCTCCGAACAGAGATGACGAACCGCCGGATGATTCAGAAGACAAGGCTCGACGATAGAATAGTGGTGATTCGAGGGGTGACGACGACGAAGCACCCCAACCGGTTCGCTTACGCTGGATAACCGGCGAGCCATATGGCGATTTGAATATGGTGGCCTTTGTTAGGGTAGTCCCCGGTTCGAAGTAGTCCCAGTCGCAGTCGTCCAGAATGATACTGCTTCGATTGTGCGTGGACGAAGTGGTTGAGCTGCTGTCCTCGAACTCCTCCTCTTTGCTGGACGAGTCCGAGCTTATGAACACCAACTTGTATTCGTCGCATTCGGGATAGAACATTTTTATGGAGGACGCAGTCTCGTAGTCCGACACGACCATGTCATCCTGAATGGGATTGGCGGAGTAGAAGCGCGACTGACTGCCACACGAACTCGTATCACCTGTACACGGAGATTGGAAGATGATGAATGGGTCTCTGGGTATCAGTCGTTGTTAGTAGTCACACTTAGTCCAGTACCAAAACCTTTTGTTGTTGTGTATTAACGTTATATGCAGGTAGTCGTTAGTTAAAAGCGGACCATGCATTTGTTGTTAGTAAACAGGTTTAAATTTCGGGTTAGTTTTTACTACAATTCACAGCACAGTTGCGGGGAGAATGACCCCCCACTTGGTGAACTTAACGTTTGTTTATTAATAGATATTTATTAAAGGCTTGTGTATTCGTAGCACTATGGGTGGGTTCAGAAGTTACCTAAAATCACACACTGTTCGCGAACGGCTCCGCAACCGTTCGGTTATGCAGTCTGTACCAGCTGAACGCCGCTCTCGTTGTCAGACACTTTATAATGAAAGTCAAAGAGAAAGAATAAGAAGAAGAGCGTGAGTGGTGAGCAGATGTATTTCTTGCTCGATGATCATTTGATCATGATCACCTGAGCAGAAGTTGCTCGGTAACTTCTGAACCCATCCTATGTGAATCAACGTTGCAGCTATCAACCAAAATTTTCAAAATTTTGAAATTATTTACAATTTCAACTAAAAAAGGAAAGTGTGTCGGTATCTTAACTATTTGAAGAAACCGTATGTTGGAAAAAAGTCTTTTAAAAGTAGGTTAAAAAAAAATTAAAAGTCCCACTTAAAAAATTACCCAACAACTTGAATTTAGATAAATCGTCAATTCCCATAATCCCAAAGAATTCAGTAAATATAGTACTTTGCATAGAACTTCATTAAAAAGGGTTTTGCAATAAATAAAATGTAAAAACACGAATTACGATCCCCCGATACTTACGTAAGGTCTTGCTATTTTAAAGAGGCTAAAGCTGTAAGGTCGACTGTGCCACTTGCGTTTGCGACTGTGGAAAAAATTATCATAAGTGTCACCATACACTGTCGAACTCCAACTCGAACTCGAACATGATTCAAGTGAACCGGTTTTCTTCAGGTTTATGTGAAGTGTGTGTGTGTGTGCCTTGAGTTATTCGGAGGACTTTTGTACCAGGTTCGTGCTCGAGTTGGAGTTCGACAGTTTATGGTGACACTAACGGATTCTAACTAACGGAGAGAACAAGCTTGATGGGTTTTAAATACAAAAACATTCCCTAAGGTTGAATTTTGGATGGTTTAATCTGTAATGGTCGGGGAATGGAGTCTGTGTTAAATATTAATCAGAGGGATCCCAAAAGGTCATGGGCATGCGCGGGCACTCAGCAAGGTGGAGTATAAACTGAAGCCCGCTCTAGGGACAGGCGCAATGCAATTCGGCCTGGCGGTATGCAGGAGGTGATGTCGAGGGACAAGATCCCATCGCGTCGTAGCGCCCGTGCTTAACAGCTTCCATTCGGATCGGACAGGGACGAAATTCTGAATCACATTCGGGTTTGCATGAGGTTCTTTTCAACTTTTGACTGAAGGATTGTCAAGTTAGAGGGCCCGGTAAATGACTAGATTCGCAGCCCTAAAGATTAATAAACAATCGCTGGCGTCTCTTGCCAAATCGAAGGGAGTCATTAGATTCGGCTTCATCGACATTGAGCTGCGCATCTGCAAGAGTGATGTCAAGAAGACAAGTAAGCCAGCAACTAACCCCATAAAGGAGGATGCGGCTCCGTTGATCGAGAATGCATCTTTCGCAGTCTCCGTGCCCACCGACGGAGACACAGATGAGAAATGCATGTCCTTTGGTTCCGATTTGACTGCCTTAGACGTTATATTGCAGCCATCTTTGGCGCTTGATTCTTCTGACTCGGATATGGATGGTGAAGCGGACGCCACGGTTGTTGAAAGGATGACGAAATGCGCCTGGCGCGTATTGAAGAAGACATCTCAATGGCACAGGGACCTTAGGTCGTGCACGATCTCGTCTGAGGTCCGTGATTACGCCATTTGCTTAGACGTATATTGGGTTGTATCGGCATATAAGTCGCATGACAATGAGCGCCTGGGAGCTAATCTTTTAATGTGCAGTGTGGGCCGCGTGAATATTTTTAAAACAAAATACAGGCAGGAGGTCAAAGATATATCTTTTGCGACGGAGGATATCATACATTGATCATTGATGCCTTCAATTAAGCCGAGGCTGGTTAGTTGAACATTTTCGGTGAACAACTGGCGCCAAATACGGCTTTACACCTTTACGAAACTGGCCAGTGGGGTACGGTGAGTGGTGGACACTCAACTTTACTGGGCAACTTCGATCGTCCTCTGAAACTGATTACACTCTCCAAAACACACTTTCGGTGAGAATTTTACCAGCCTGATTCCGCTAAGGATTCGATGGGCTAATAATAATACGCTCTTGACCATCGAATCTATGGTCATCTACAGAAATGGCGGCGTTTGAGTTGGTATTTACTCGAAGGGATTAACTCATCATTCTGTCCTTTCGACCTCCCTCAGCCTTCACAGAGATGAGTGGCTTTTTAAATGTTACCGTTTGTTGAATACCGAAATATGATGATGACGCTTAACTACGAGGCGGATGAGCTGACTCGTGAGGGGACAATTGCTATTGCTGAAGGGGCCACCAAAACATTGAAATGGCAATAACATTGGGTAAATTGGTAATCAAGCCCTTTACGGTGAATATGGCTAACATAAGATGGCTCAGCGGCAGCACATGCCAAATGATGAAGACGATCTGGCTAAAACTTGATCCTAGCCGCTCTGCTATGCTGTTACTGAACTGGAAATATGTATATTGGCAGCGTGGGGTAATGACAAAGAGTACTGTCCTGTCGGTGAGCTCGCTTGGAGGCTCCGTATTCCTCACAATGATTATTGCAGGAGAAACAATATTAAAGGGCCACAGTTGGTATTAGTGAGAAAGATCGAGTAACACGTTTTTATAAATGTTAGTTTCCAACATAGCGGTAAATTTGGTTATGTAGAACTAAACATCAGAGTCACTTGTTCTTTTTTTTGGTGTTTCCGATTGACGGTGCGTGTCCGGAAGAAGAAGAGAAGGTTATTCTAATAAATTATGTCGTGTAGTTCAATCACGAAAAAATTTAATTTCTTCAGTGTATGGAGACCCTGCAAAGTTATCTGATCATGAAGGCTCTAGGCTTTGCAGGAGAGCTATTTTGACTCCCCGGAACGACCAGGCAGCGACAAACGCTGAAATATTAAAATGCGTTTCTGGGGAATGTGTTGAATATCGCTCAATCAACCGAGTAATGGATCGAGAAGATGCTAGACATTTATATGGTTGAGTTTTCAAATCCCATAAGCGCACCTGGACTTTTGTCTCACAAAAAAATACTCGTAAGTCAACAAAGATAGTGATCAAGCAACATTTGAGTTCAGAAATAATTAATACGACGAAGTCAGTAGGTTCCAATCTGGCCGCTATATAAGTTCTTCTGAGGCGGTTTGAAGCATTTTGAGCTTTCCTATTCATGAAAGATTTCCACCAGTTATGCATCTTGATGTTGGGTGTACTTTAACTCTGAAAATGTGACGGAGCAAATTGAAAGCCCACGACAAACTATTCTGTTGGCATTCTTTCGAATTTGTTAAGTTGACGTATGAAAAAAATAGTCAAGATCGCGAGCGTAGCGAGTACTAGATAAGAGAGCGAGCAAAGCGAGCTATCGCAGCTAGTATCTGTATATTGTTCTGGATCCTTTGGAAAAGGCGGACCTTCTCTAGTTTCTCTTTTTTTTTCGAAAAATATTTTCCGGCCTAAATCAACAGGTCAATTTCTGTGGCAATAGGCCTTCAAAAATCGTGAGATAATTTTTGTTGCTGAGGGACGTGACTCACAAAAACGATTTTTGAAGGCTTTTTTTCACCCTTCCTACACTAGTAGTAAAAACTATTTACAATTTTGCCTTCTCTTCTCTCTTCAGTAGGAGGAAGAGTAGGTGCCTTACATTTTTTTTTGAGCAGTGTATACATTTTGGAATCAACATTTTCATCCACCTCTCCGTAGCGGACATCCATCTGCAGCGGACAATTTTGTTGGCACCGTGACTGTCCATTGTAGAGAGGTTTCACTGTAACCATTTGAACAAAAATAAATAAAAAAAATTACATGCGCAACAGCTCATTTTCAAGACCAAGGCTGCTGCATTCAGTAGGAATCGAGCCACAGTCCAGTGCTTAACGTGCGTTTTGCTACGCCGCGACTAAGCGACTTGCGTTTGCGACTGTGAAAAAAAAAACAATTAAAAAGGAACGCTCTTCGTGTGATTTTTATGAGGAAGTACAGTCGTATAACCACAGTTAGCATCCGAAGATCCCCTAAAATTCAAAATATATACGAATAGTGCTCCATCCTGATCGTTTTCTTCCACGGTCGCGAACGATCCTCGCTCAGAAGCGCCTAGCAAAGCACACCTTTAGGAGGCAAACGTGATAACCGTTGCGGGCTACATTTGCACAAAAATCAGAAAGTAAAATGTTCAATTTTTTTATGTCCGGATTTCATTGTCCGTCATGGTATACCTTTTCTCGTCAAGTTAACCTATTTACAGACCAAAGTGCTAACACTTTTGATGAAATTGGAAATTTTAAGAATTAATTTTCTAATATTCCAATTCAACCCAGCCAAAAACCGTACCCCCCGGTAACGCGTACTACCCAAAATAGCTATGCTATGCTATAGCCGTCCTGGCGTAACCACCATTTTTACTCAGCTCATAGGATTTCCAAGAGATCCATGGCGTACGTACCCAACTTATTTAACCACTTTTTATGCTGTGACAGTATTACTACTTTGCCTTAACCCCTAGCGGGGCATAGCGCGTCAACTACTCCTGCGCGCCATCGTACTCTGTTCTGGGCAATGGGGCGCAACTCCCCAAAAGACTTACCCAGTACCTGACACTCCTTTGCCACAGATCGACGCCATGTGATTCGAGGACCCCCTCTTGGTCGGCCTTGGTTGGAAATGGGGTTCCATTTCATGGCATGCAAAGCAATGCAGTTATCACTCTTCCGCAATGTGTGACCTATCCACTGCCATTTTCGCCTGCGTATCAATTCGTCGATTGGCATCTGACCCGTACGCCGACTTAGCTCTTCATTTGATATTGTTTCGGGCCAGAAAATTCTTAAAATTCGACGAAGACATGAGTTGACGAAAACTTGCAGCTTTCTGGTAACTCCTACGGAAACTTTCCATGTACTGCTCCCATACAAAAGTACTGATAGTACCAGGGAGCGAAACAGGCCCAGCTTGGTCTTGATGCTGAGATAACTGCCCTGCCAGATTTTGGACAGCATGCCGTATGCACGTTTAGCCTGGTTGATACGACGAGCGATGTCCTGCTCCGTACCACCATTTTCGGCAACAATGCTACCCAGGTAGACGAAGTTGTCCACCTTCTCCACAGGCTGCCCATTAATATTGATGGCAATAGGTGTCGGATTTCTTTTTCGCAACGGCGGGCTAAGAACCTTGGTCTTGTTGGTATTAATCTTTAGCCCAACCTTGCTTGCCTCCCTCTCGAGATCTAACGCCATTGCGGAAAGACCCATGATTTTGTGGGAGAGTAGGCATATGTCGTCAGCGTAGTCAAGATGTTGTAGATAAGATGTCAAAGTCCACTGAATTCCTCTGTCGAGTCCGGATAGGGCTGCATGTAACACATCGCCGATCACAATGAGGAATAGGATCGGTGAGAGGATGCACCCCTGCCGAACTCCACTGCGAATCTCAAAGTCCCCCGACACCTTACCTTTATGCAGAACGCGACATTTCGCGCCGTCATAGGTTGCCTTAATAATAGCCACAAGCTTCTCAGGGATGCCTCTCCTGCGCAAGGCCGCCCATATAGAATCCCGGTTCACACTATCGAAAGCCTTTTCGAAATCGATGAAAAGCAAGTGAAGCGGAGAATCGTATTCAGCGCATTGCTCGATGATGATTCGCAAGGTGTTAATGTGATCGACACAGGAGAATCCGGATCGAAAGCCAGCCTGCTCTTCATCAATTGTGCTTTCTAAGTGGGCCTTTAGTCTTTCCAGGACGATTTTAGCTATTATCTTGGCAACGGCAGGAAGCACACAAATGCCTCTCCAATTATTACAGTCTGTGAGGCTACCCTTCTTTGGAAGTTTGATGATCAAACCTTCCTTCCACTCAGTGGGAAAGGTCTCTGTATTCCACGCTTTATCAACAAGTGGGTGCAGCAAATCGGCAGTTACGCTTGGGGCTGCTTGATAAAGTTCGGCAGGGATGCCGTCAAGTCCGGCGGCCTTTCCTCGTTTTAGTGCAATAATTGCAGTGACTATTTCCTCTTTAGTCGGGGCAGTGGACCGTATACGCACATTTTGATGGTTAGCTAAATTATCTATATGAGGGGGAACTTCACCAGAGGTTACACGGTTCAAGACCGCGGCGAAGTGTTCTTTCCACCGCCTCATTTGATCTTCTTCCAAGATAAGTAGCTTTCCATCACTATCTTTCACCGGATGTTGGCAGGAGTTACGACCACCTGTAAACTCCTTGATGACACCGTATACGGCGTTTAAGTTGTTACTTCTAGCGGCTTCTTCTGCTGACGCTAAAAGAGAATTGGCATAAACTCTTTTATCGCGTCGCACACTACGCTGAACTTCTCGAGCTTTCTGACGGTAAAGGAGTTCGATGCTGCTTCGATTGTCGTCTGAGGCTGCAGCCAAACGAACTTTCAGCTCCTTTCTTTCAACAATCCGCTGCCATGAAGCGTCGGACATCCAGGGCTTATTCCGGCAATCCGGGTTTGGGCCAAGGATGGTATTTGCGCTATCAATGTACGCATTTTTTATGGCATCCCAGTTTTCGTTTATGTCACTATCTGGGTGACTAGTTATCTCAGCCGCTTTTTGCGCAAGATGGTCATTATATTGTTGTAAGACAGCTGGATTTTTTTGTCGAGCGGTGTTGAATTTGCGGGGCCTGGATCTTTCGTCGCTGGGGCGGCGCACGGCTGCAATACGCAATCGAACATTAGCGATCATAAGATAATGGTCTCTTCCCATCCCAATATCGGCACCCTTCTTGTTTCGCACGTCCAGGAGGCAACTCTTGAATCTTTTACTAATGGCAAAATGGTCGATTTGATTTTGTGTTCTGCGCCGATCAACAGAGGACCAACTGATCTTGTGGTGGTCCTTATGCTCAAACATAGTACCACCGATGAAGAGACTGTGAAAGTTGCAGAACTCCACAAATCTTTCACCGTTGTCATTACGATCACCAAGACCGTGTCTCCCCATCACATGTCTGAGCCCATAGTTATCAGCGCCAACTTTCGCATTCAAATCACCCATAACCATTATAATGTCACCTTTAGGTGTTCTGCTCTGAACGGCGTTTAGTTCTTCGTAGAAGGAGTCTTTTGCCAAGACATTGTCTGGTTCAGTAGGGGCATAACATTGTATTATTGAGATGTTCCTCATTTTGGTCCGGAACCTGGCGGTCAAGACCCTGTCAGAGACCGGTTCCCAGGATAAGAGACAGTTTCGCGCGGCTCTGGTTAAAAGGAGCCCCACACCTGACTCACGGCGACTACCGGTAGCTTTACCGGAGTACAACATTACAGTGCTGCCCGTTGGAGAGATGAATTCTCCGCTGTTCCACCATCTTATCTCACTAACTCCTAAGATATTTAATTTGTACCTCAAAAATTCACTCTCTAATTGAAGAAATCGTGCGTTCTGGGGACCTTCTGATCCATTGTCCAGGAGAGTACGCACATTCCAGAATCCAATCTTTGTCATTGTACGATAGCTAAAAGTCGTAACCGTTGAGTCAGTCCTTATCCGAGGCATAGTTGACGTTTCGTTAGCATATAAAGATTTCGGATAGTGCAAGTTGCTGGCATACACATCCTGTCCTTTGATTGTCGGTTTTAACGACAGGCCCTCAAAGGGAAAGGCCGTGGTATTTTTTTCACACCCCACACCACAGGGGTACCTCAACCAAATAATCGCACCGCCATCACTGGCGGCTTGACGTTGGTTGGCAATGGTCAGTGACCACTGCCGTTCCAGGGGGCGCCCACGCGGAGGACTATGGAAGAGGAGTTTTTGCCCCCCGATGGCGTATGTGGTAGCGCGATGGCTTCTGAGGCAGACCGACCGGAGTTCGAATCCCAGTCGGGCATGCAACACAAAAATTTGATTTAAATGTTGGAAAAATTGTAAAAAAAAATCTTAGAAAAATGACCCAACGGTAAAATCAAATAGGCATACTAACCGGGTGTAGCTGATTCTTTTCTTCTTACGGTGGATATTTAGGGGACGAACTTAGGAGAGGTAAATACGGTAGTAGCCTACGTTGGTAACATTGGCGGGCATCGTTGGTTGGCAAAATACCTGTGACATTGATGAATTTTGTTATTACCCTATCCTTTACAGTTCGTACCACCCATGCGATTTTCAAGTTTTGGCCACCCTGCTACCTACCCTATTTGGTTAGCGACACTTTTTGCTGGGAAGTAAGCTTATTTCAAGTAAACTATTTTATGGAAAAGAATGGATCCAAATAAGGAACATAAATCCCTTTTTTTTAATTTCACATTCTCATAAGTACATAACCAAAGTAAGCCACAAAAAGCCCATTCAACAGTGTATACTCGACAAGGTTAACTTGAAAAGAAACCATCCACCAACCAGCCAGTCAACGCAGCGGAAAGAGGCAAAACCCAAAATGAATAGCAAAACCAGAGAAAAACCAACATAAACACATTGGACTTCTGCACTAATAATTAAATTGTTACACCGTTATTGGTTGGCTCCCCTTCACTGTGGTAAAAAGAAAGATTGCCATCTGCAACTGGTACTGGCATGTTTCGCCCTACTATGCAATCTATTCCTATCAGCAGTGGCAGTGGCCATGTGTGGTGCACAATATTTATGCACCAGAACTGATAATCTGGGGCGAAATTGAAAAAAGCAAAGCTTGTACATTTATATTTTTAGGCCCGTTCGTTTCATTTGAACAAAAATCAAGAGTGAAAAGAACGGCAAGCGAATTCAAACAGCCGCCATACAGATGATTCTTTGCATGGCGTAGGGGCGAATTGCGGACTCAGTATATGTATTGTACAAAGGTATAGGTAGGGGTAGGTAGAGGTATCACAACCGACTCAGAGGTGGTCTAAGTGTGCTTAAGCAGCCCTTTCGACCTAACCAGACAAAGGTATAGGGGCGCAATAAGTTGACTTTCAACCATTTCACTTTCAACTCTGATTCAGATGTGATCCAATGTGCCAATGTCCTTGACCCCTCCAGGCGCATGTTGTTGTTGACGTTTCGATAGCACAATTTTTTCGGATGGTGCAGTTGGTAGCATACACCTTCTATCTGCGCCGTCTTTATACTGACAAGCTGGGCGCTGTGGGAGTCGTACCCGCAGGCAGTTTTTATTAACGCGACGAGGATTGAACCTCCATCTCTCTCAATGTATAGTAACATCGTAGAGCGCTGACCGTGACAACACGGCTACCAAGAACGTCGCTGTGAGCCAATACAAGACCAGGATCATCGACGGTCACTCGTTTTGTATGGGAATGAGCTTCCGATCCAGCGAAAAGAACGCGGTTAATATCAGACACACACAATATTCGTGGAGCACGGAACGCAGTACTCGATAGTGTTTTATCGCAGATAAACGATCGAAATCAGATACACTCGAGTGAGTCATACACTGCTGACTGCAAGTCCGGTCAGAAATTAGTTGCAATGGTTACTTTGAGCACTGAACGATTTTATTAGCAAAACAACAACAGCAAATGCACTTACGGTCAATGGTTTCTAATTGCACTTTTGTGAAAAATTAATTTACAAATGGAGAACTTACCGGTTGAGTCGTCAAAACTTCGCCAGCATTGATTTACTCTGACTGCTGAGTTCGTTTGAGTCAGATGAGGAGTTGGCACACCTGGAGTGTACCTCTAGTGGAATGGGAGAACGAGTATGCTACCAGAAACCAAGCGATTGCATAAATTGATTGCTTCCTTCCAAGTGCATCACCTACGCCTCTAATTACGAATTACGATGCGCCTTCATTCAACCATCTCAGATTCAAAGATACATACACGAGGGCATGTCATGTGAGTCTTTGATTAATTTCGCATTATGCCCAATAATTGCAATTGAACGGCTCCCCCAGATCTCGCGTGTCGAAGTCGAAGGCCTCTCGTTAATGTGAAACTTGTCTGTTCACAGGGTGAAAGTGAAATTAGTTTTTCGCTGATGTCAGATGCATTCCAAAAGGCCCAGCCCGACTACCCACTTAATTTAGATACTTCTCGCACTGCACAAGGCATGGGCGAATTGGTGTCTACATTTCGAGCTCTATATACGATGGAAGCAATGTGCAGATACTTCGCAACCTACTCTTCTTTAGATTCGCGTGCACTCGTCTATCTGTACTTTAAGCACAATCTTTTCCTCTCGACTTGTTTTCACATTCATGCTATCTGTTAGATACCAAGTACTGCTCGTACTAGTGCACTCGTACGTGCAAGGAGCACTCTCGATTTTTAGTCGTTGTCCTAGGACTTCTCTCGTTTCTCACGACGGCGACATTTTGCTCTGATGATAGCACAAGCATCCTCCGCACAGATACTTATATCGGTGGAGAAAACTAAGTATCTTACGATGTGAACGTTTATTTGAATTCTGAAGTGTGAAATGCAGCAGCATAAAGAAGTGGAAAAAAATGCACTTAAAATGCATGAGGAATAGACATCATGCATGCATACAAAGCGATTCGCGGAGGTTAGTGTCTATAATGTGATAAAAGTAATAGCATCGTGGTGTTATCTGGAGTAGAAACATTTGAACAGATGCTTTTCCATTTGGATTTCTTTACTGACTGGTGTAAAACGTAATGAAAATTGCACTTTAACGATGCCATCCAATTATGAACATGAGGCACGGATAATGGGATTTCAGTAGGTTAAAAATGCAATGACTTAATTCGATTAAAGGAAAAAAGTGTAGCATAAAACCAAGCAAAAGGATCACGAACGGCAAAAGAAGTGTAGTTGGTTTCACAATGAGGACTCGTCTTAAAACCTTTGTTTAGAAAGACAAAAAGCAATTTTACAATTTTCACTTCTTTCAATGGTTGCGAAGCAACTGTTCTGTGAAATATACATTATATGTTCGTGCTGCCTAAAGCGGAAATCCTCTTCGGGACTTATCACGGTGGATTTCCGTGGGTTGGTACTACCTACCTATACCTAACGTGCTCCTAGGTGTCCGCCCAGGACTGGAAATAGCCGAAAGTTATCAAGGCCCGGCTGGCTGATAGTACAGCCAGCCGGGCCTTGATAACTCTAAAAAAGGGAGACTCAGATCACCGTACCTATATTAAAATCGAAGCCAAGTCTCCGACCAGGACTGAAAATAGCCCAGGCGCTTCAGGCGAATATGCACCACGCAAAAGTGTATCGACCGAGTGTCCGATACACTTTTGTTCGCAAAAAAAAACAGCCTCGCGCTGATTTTAAGAACCATGGTTGGTTCGGGGCCGAATCAGTGGCCTTAACGTTACATCGGGTAAGTCGACAGGTTAGTTGATTTTCCAAATGCAACGCTTTCAATCGACGAAGGCGTCAATTATATATGGGGGGGAAAAATTCTTCTTCTATAGTCCTCCGCGTGGGCGGCCCCTGGAACGGCAGTGGTCTCCGACCATTGCTAACCAATGTCAAGCCACCAGTGATGGCGGTGCGATGATTAGGTTGAGGTAAACCTTCCCCCTGTGGTGTGAAGTGTAAAAATAACACCACGTCCTTTTCCTTAGAGGGCCTGTCGTTAAGCCGACAAACAAAGGACAGGATGTGTATGCCAGCAACTTGCACTATCCGAAATCTTTATATGCTAACGAAACGTCAAATAGGCCTCGGATAAGGACTGACTCAACGGTTACGACTTTTGGCTATCGTACAATGACAAAGATTAGATTCTGGAATGTGCGTACTCTCCTAAAAAATGGATCAAAAGGTTCCCAGAACGCACGATTTCTTCAATTAGAGAGTGAATTTATGAGGAGTTAGTGAGATAAGATGGTGGAACAACGGAGAATTTAGCTCTCTAACAAGCAGCACTCTAATGTTATACTCCGGTAAAGCTACCGGTAGTGGTCGTGAGTCAGGTGTGTGGCCGCACGAAAGTGTCTCTTATCCTGGGATCCGGTCCCTGACAGAATCATGACCGCCAGGTTCCGGACCAAAATGAGAAACATCTCAATAATACAATGTTATGCCCCTACATACATAACGACAATGTCTTGGCAAAAGACTCTTTCCACGAACAACTAAACGCCGTCCAGAGCAGAACTCCTAAAGGTGACATTATAATGGTTATGGGTGATTTGAATGCTAAAGTTGGTGCTGATAACAATGGGCTCAGACATGTGATGGGGAGATATGGTCTTGGTGATCGTAATGACAACGGTGAAAGATTTGTAGAGTTTTGCAACTTTCACAGTCTCTTCATTGGTGGTACAATGTTTGAGCATAAAGACCACCAAAAATCAGTTGGTCCTCTGGTGATCAGCGCAGAACACAAAATCAGATTGACCACTTTGCCATTAGCAAAAGATTCAATAGTTGCCTCCTGGGGCCCGATTACGCAAGAGTGAATTTTTTCAGTGCGCACCGAAATCAGTGCGCACCGAAGAAATGCGATTCCGCAAGAGTGAGATGAATTTTTTCGGTGCGCACCGTGCTGAATTGCAAAAATGCGATTCCGCAACGATGCGGTGAGTTTTTTTGACAGTTCCGGTGCGCACCGTGCGAATATATTTTGCACTGGCTATTTGGTAAGTGCAAAATATATTTTTTTAGAAATTATGTATTAAATTGTTGATTTCTGCATACGAAGGTGGAGTATTACTTTTCAGAGCAGAAATGGATGAAGGGCGGAGCTTCGTGTTGAATTTAAGGACAAAAATATAAAAATTCATAGTGAAGATGAGAAGTTTTTGTTTCCGTATCCGGTGCCTTCTTTAGCAATTAATATTAGGGGGATTCACGCTCAGTGTCGTAAATGTCGTAAACGTCGTATTCGTCGAAAACTTCTGCCATAGTAAAATGACAGAAGTTTACAACGTTACGACAAATACGACGTTAACAACGTGGGCATGAGTCCCCCTATTATTATTATTGTTATCCCGTTTTTATTCGGTCACTAGGACCGACCATTTCTGAAAGAAGATCATAAGGGGATTCATGCTCACGTCGTAAACGTCGTATTTGTCCTAAAATTGTAAACTTCTGTCATTAGTCTATGGGGATGACAGAAGTTTACGACGAATACAACGTTTACGATATTTACGGCAAGGAGCGTGTTTATGTTTCGTTTGATGCAGAGCATACGAATTATGAAAAATCTGGCGGAAGTGACTTTGGTCGTCATTGAAGTCAAACAAGAAAAGTAACAATTCATCGTCGTCGTCGTAAACATCGTATTTGTCGTAAAGTTGTAAACTTCTGTCATTTTACTATGGAGATGACAGAAGTTTACCACGATTACGACATATACGAAAAGGAGTGTGAATCCCCTAAATGATAATATTTAACGCTAGATGTGAAATGGTCCGTGGTTGGGAGTTTAATATACTCGTAAACACAAGACTTTTCCTCCTGAAAGAGAATAAATGCTATTGATCGATTCTATAATTTCATATGAAGCATGAACGTCACCCATTTTTATGATGTTTTCAGCAATCAGAAAAATTACACTCGTTTGACGTTTGTTTGAAAAATTCATTCAGCACTGAAAAACTCACTAGCTTTTGTTGAATTGCATCAGTGCGCACTGATATTTTCGGTGAATTTTTTGAGTGAGTTTTTTCGGTGCGCACCGAAAAAACTCACTCATGCGGAATCGGGCCCCTGGACGTGCGAAACAAAAAGGGTGCCGATATTGGGATGGGAAGAGACCATTATTTTATGATCGCTAATGTTCGATTGCGTATTGCAGCCGTGCGCCGCGCTAGCGACGAAAGATCTAGGCGCCGCAAATTCAACACCGTTCGATTAAAAAATCCAGCTGTCTTACAACAATATAATGACCGTCACTGTGTTTATTCACGCATAAGCGCATATCGTAGTTGTTAAGAAAAAAACTGGAGTGGGTCATTGCGAGTCTTAGTCAAAAATGACTCAAACTCGCTCTCCACTACCACACAAATATAATTGGCTTAAAGCCAATTCTTCCTCTGTCACTTGGTTTCGTCCGAACCATGGATTACTCTTCAGGAGCTGCCTTAATCCATGGGGGAAGCAGCTCGACCAAGTCAGGGGTTTGTATTCCGACCTAAATCGGAATACGTCCCTGAGTGAAATGCTAACACCTTATATAGTGTGCATTACACGATACGAGTGGGAGTTTTCATCCAATGAAATGTCACTGTGTTTATTGACGCATAAGCGCATATCATAGTTGTTAAGAATAAAAGTGACTTGATCGAGCTGCTCCCCCCATGGATTAAGGCAGCTCCTGAATCCATGGTGTGGACGAAACCAAGTGACAGAGGAAGCGGAGAGCGAGTTTGAGTCATTTTTGACTAAGACTCGCAATGACCCACTCCACTTTTATTCTTAATATAATGATCATCTTGCACAAAAAGCAGGTGAAATAAATAGTCACCCAGATAGTGACATTAATGAAAACTGGGATGCCATAAAAAATGCGTACATTGATAGCGCAGATACCATCCTTGGCATAAACTCAGATTGCTGGAATAAGCCCTGGATGTCTGACGCTTCATGGAAGTGGATTGTCGAAAGAAAATAACTGTAGGTTCGTTTGGCTGCAGCATCAGACGACAATCGAAGCAGCATCGAACTCCATTACCGTCAGAAAGCTCGAGAAGTTCAGCGTAGTGTGCGACGCGATAAAAGAGTTTATGCGAATTCTCTTTGAGTTGATTTCTCACTCCCCTTGTGATGGCTCCATTGGCTTCGCGACCGGAGCGGCTTAAAGGGTTGCGATCCTCAGTGCTGCGTACGCTCTACAGTAGTCCCTCGTTAAGACGAACTCGACGGGGGAAAGAAATACTCAGTTCGTGTTAAATAAATACGTGATATCCGAATTCGTTTAACACGAACTGGGTTCGTGTTATCCGAACCCGAATATTACACACATACTGCATCCATCTCCACGCAGTTAAAAACAGTATATTTCCATTCTGTCCAAAAAATTTCAATGAAAAAATAAATCATGTACAGAAAAAATATATTTTTTTGATAACACTTACATATATAATGTACATAGGATACGATGACATACGAATTTATATTTCTACCTGTGCTTCAAAAAGTTGGTAATTGTGGTTTGTTGGTAAGTTTTTGGAAATTGTCGAATGCACTGTCTTCTTATCTTGTCCAAATTGTCTTCAAAACTTACATCTAGGTTTTCGGTAGAAGTTTTCGCAAGCCTTTGTAAAATCTCCAATGCCGTTATGACTTCACTTCGATTGGGTTTCTTTATTTCCTAGATTACTTGTTCTTCCTCTTCTTCTTGGTCTCCTCTTTCCTGTTCTTCTTCGTCGGATAAACTACACACTGGTAAGTTTTCGTCCAGTGAAAGGAACTCCGAAAAAGTAAGAGCTACAGGTGGTTCAGTTGCCACTACGAGTCTCTCCCAGTCTTCTGGTCCGTCGATCATAATTTCCAGGTTTAGTAGAGGCGAAGATGTTGGTTCAACTTCCATGGGATTGTCCGAGTTCACGGTGGTCCAAGCTTTTTTGAAACAATTCAATATGGTTGTTGGCGAAACATTGTTCCATGAAGCAGTCATAGCTCTCATCGCTTGCAAGATATTCCATTTTACAAGAGCCTGGTCGGATTCAATGGAAAGTATGGCGTTTCGCACAAGTCGCGTTTTAAAATGGCGCTTGAAAGCAGCAATGATTCCCTGGTCCAATGGCTGGAGACGACTGGTGCAATTTGCTGGGAAAAATACGACTTTTAGATTAGGCAGCTCCAAGTCGTAGATGTTATGAGCGCTGCAGTTATCCATTGTTAGCAGGACGTGTCGATTTTCCCCTGCCATTTTCCTTTGAAATTTCATTAGCCATAAACGAAATGAGGTCGAATCAACCCAAGCATTTTTTTGGTTGGTGTATTCAAATGGCAAATTCTGACGATTTATTTTGTTCATACATCTTGGGTTTTGGTATTTTCCAATAAATCCATAATTTCAGCTTTTCGGAGCCTGTAGCATTGCAACATATGACTACAGTTAATCGTTCTTTGTTTTTTCCGCTACCGTGGCACTTGTTTCCCTTAAAATCAAGAGTACGATCTGGCAGCAAGTTGTAGTACACCCCTGTCTCATCGATGTTAAAAATATCTTTGCCGTCATAGTTTTTCTTTACTTCCTCAAATTCTTTTAGCCATTCGCTTACGGTTTTTTTCACTGACCTTGTTCAGTTCTCCGCTCACCACAAGAGACCCAATTTTAAATCTTTTTTGGAATCTCCAGAGCCACCCATCGCTACATTTAAAATTTTCGAACCCGAGTGAATCACTTATTTCTTTAGCTTTTTCTTTAACTAGTGTTCCCGAAATCGGCACATTATTGTCTCTCACTTTTGTAAACCACTTCAAAAGTCCCTTTTCCATGTCCTCGTTCGTAGCTTTACGAAGCCGCTTTGATGAGCCGGATGATCCTGAAGCAATAGCAGCGTCTATTTTTTCTTTGTTTTTGATGATTGTCGACAAAGTTGATTTTGGGATGCTGTATTTTTCCGCTATTTTCGTTTTCGATATCAAACCACATTCCACTTCTTCCAGAATTTTTCTCTTTATCGAAAGATCAATAGATCTTTGGACACTTTTCTTAGCACTCATTTTCCCTTCATAAACTCAAGAAAGACGCGATAGAACTAGAGTGAATCGTCAAAGTAAACAGTAACGAGAAAGGGCAGATCGAAAGTCTAAGCATAAACAAAACTTCCCGGTAAACAAAGACTCCTTGGCTTTTCTTTTTTTTCGTTTCCATCGTCAATCATAAAATTCGTGTTAACCGACATTTTCGTATTGGCGTTGCAAAATTGAGTTCGCAGTTCGTGTTACCCGAATAATTCGTGCTAGCCGGTGATTTTTGGTTTGAAACCATTGGATTTAATGGGGGAAAAGAAATGGTTCGCGTAAACCGAATGTTCGTGTTATCCGGGTTCGTATTAACGAGGGATTACTGTATATCCCACAGTGGTAAACCCACTATTAGCCAAGTCGCGAACCATGATGCGTCGCTCGGTGAAATATGAATATACCCCATATTGGAAACAAAAAGTGCATTATCCAGCCATTGGTGTCAAAAGGAGCCAACATTTTTTTTTTTACTGCGCACGGGTTTTTCTGCGATGCTCTGAAGGACTGGGTCTAATGTCCTTTCGAGTGTTGATACGTACTCCTCTGCAACTGCGGGTGTTTGAAGTTTCTTGATGTCAGTTTTTTCGGAGGGGACTTTCGTCATGTGGACTTTAGACATATGACATCGCGGTATTTTGTTTGTTAATGTTTTCCTCTATTTGCTCGAACACCGATGCAGGATGCCCATCCCCATTGTCTATCTGATTGAAGGTAGAAAAATCGGGTGATGCCCATGTGCCTTTGTGGATGCATAGGAGAGAGAGAACCGTGGAGCAGATGTTTAGATCTCTGCTACTCGCGAAGTCCACGAGGCGTGGGCTGTTATTGTTTCCCACATTGGGGAGGTTGCAGTGTGTACGCAGGTTAACTGGGATAAAATTTTGCGAAGTCGGGAAAGCTTATCTGAGCGGTGTATTTTAATTTTAACAAATGTAAAAAGTTAATCGATGTTTTTCTATTTTAATTTCTTTTTTTTTTAGGCTTCTGAGCACCACATAAATTGATGTTTATAGTTAGGTTCTTAGACCGGAAAAAGGGATTTCCAAGGGAGGCCTGTGTAACTGGTACATGGAGACATAGCCGGCTGCGTCGGAGTTGCATTTAATTGCAGGTGCATCGGCTAAAACATTCACAAACTTACAATTAGGTATTTGTAACTCTTTTAAGAACTTCACTGTATTACGTGGCATGGGCGCGTCGACATCTCTAGCATTTCTATGCCTTGTTGATGTTTCAATAGCATATCTACTTTTCGGAAGTGCAGTTGCTATTGCTAGCATGCACCTCCTATCCGCGCCGTCTTTATACTGACAAGCCCGGAGCACTGTGAGAGTTCTATTAGTACTCACAGGCAGTTTTTGATCGCTCCGGGATTTGATCTCCGAACTCTAGATTAGTATCGTAGAGCGGTGACCGAACGATCACGGCCACCGAGCGCGATAAATATCTAGTTACGCGAAATTAATTTAAGCACCATGACTTAAGATGAAACTGGAGATAAATTCATACACCAAAAATCTAATTTAAAAATAAAGCCTAAGAATTTAACTCTGAAGCTTTTACACCTGGTCCTTACAACTGATATTGAGTATCCCACCCCATGTCTTAATTTTACATAAACCTGGAAGTTATCCCAACTTAGCGCACATCAAAAATCAGTTCCACTGACTACACTGCGCTAGGTGTCTTTTTTAATTCGGATATTACAAACTGCGTCATAAAGCCCTGCTGGTTGTTAAGTCCCTTCGAGTTCGTTGTAAGGAGAGTTTACTGTTTCAGTATTTTATTCGACTTCTTTGAAAACATCTTTGTCATATCAATGTCAGCATTTTGTCATGGAGTAAAGTTCTAAGACGAACTAAGTCGTCCCACGTTGGGCGCCTACTCGTCTCTGTTCTCAAAAGTATTCTTCGACTCCATAGCTATAACTGAACTTCGGTGAAGATGAAAGTTCTCATATTTATGGTCGGAAAATTTTGAATACACCAAATCTGTACTACCGCAAATATAATTAAAGAAACCAAATTTACTTCCTTGTCCTCCTTGCAAAGAAGCTGTGAGAATTCCGCTTCGCAGGCAGACAGGATCTTCCGAATTAAATTTGTACTCCATATACTACTCAGGGTATCAACATGCGTCCTTCCACCTGTTTAAACCTTAAACATTCTGTCCCCTATCAAAGGACCCACTGGGCCATGAACAATTAAGAGGTAACTACTTCCAGCTATCATTCATATCCACGGGAGCATGTAGAAAATTTGCAAAATAGCTGCAGAACGATGATAATTTGCAAATTAGCATTCATCCGTGAAATCGTCCTCGCTGATTTAGAACAATTACAAAAACAGATGCGTACTTGTATAACCGAAATTTCTCAGGGAATCGTGTGGGTCATGATTAATTTTAAGAAATGTTTTTTTTTATGTTCGTTAGTGAGACCGTCAGCCTCAGGCAATCCTTAACCTACGAGCTACGAATATATACATCTACTAAATGGGGTTAGTTTCGACCGAGTGTTAAAAATTACATGCCCACCATTAATTAAATCTTCAACCCATATATTTCTCTAGAATCTCTAGTATATATCTTTAAAACACTCACCCCCACCCGCATTTCGTCCTTCACCGGTTGCCATTTCCGTTTTCTCCTCGGCCTCTTTTTTCTCTTTGCGTCGTTGCAGGACGACTTTTTTGAACAAGACGGCAGCTGCTTCCACGGCACTTTGAATTTCAGCCTCGCCTAAGGTCGTTTTATGCTGAAATGGAAAACAAACAAAATCGATTAAAACATCCCAAGAAAAACGCTCCTTCGGATACATATGGTACACACACATACACACAGGATGCGAGAAATGCATTAGTAAAACCCACATCGCTTCGTCGTCCTTCCCGGGGGAAGGTATTGTAAAAAGCATGAACTTGTTGGGACCTACCTCCTGTTGATTCCATTGCTTAGTCGAGCCTGTTGCTGCTGCTGCATCGGTCTCGTGTTTCTCGTCATCCTTTGTTTGTCCGTTTGCGTCAGCTCCACTGACAACGTCCCCATCAGCACCATCGTCGTTTCCATCCCGTTTCGAGGCTGATTGATTTTTCTCAGTGCCGCCACCGATATCCTTTTTATCTGTCACCGGTGTCGTCGAGATATGTGAATTTCGCCTTTGTGGACCGGGAATTTTTGTAGTTTCTGTAACAATACAACAATAGTGCAGAGAAAATAAGGACATGATTTAATGGAACCGTTTTCACAATGTGAGATGAAAAAAACGCATTTTTGCCATCATAATGTTCGAGGGAGTCTAAGATCCCGCAAGAGCTTTTTTTTTGTTGCCATCAGTCTTCATGGAATCAATGATGACATCAAGTCATGGTCCTATTGAGCAGCTCAAGGAATCTTCTTTGACTTCCCGGAGGAATGGACATAAGGACCGTCTCTTGACAATAAGCTATTGATAGTCGTCCCATGTCATTTAATCGGTCACCTTTCATCTTGCCCGGGGATTAACTTTTGAAATTGATGGAGCAACTTGAGTGCCTCTGCTTTCTTGGCCAGCGAGTTCCTTCGCAAAAAAAAATATCAGAGAGCAAGTTACGATATTTCCTTCGTTGCGCTTTTCGACGAAGACGTTGTCTTTGTCAGAGCGGACGATGGAACCGACTGAACAAAAAAGAATTCCGGAATAGACAGGATCCCTAGGGAATTCGAACCGTTTCACGGCTGTAATGAATGAGTGTTGTAGCGAAAAACCCTTTTGGAGGAAATGTCATTAGTCATGGATGATGGTAGAGGACACTCGAGCGTCGTCGTCCAGGCTGCCATAGTTTGCATTCGCAGCATTAATTTCCTATAAGACGCCAGTCATCCGGCTTTAATTAATTAACGACCAGCATGAAATGACATGACCAGATACTACCCGATGACTTGGTGTAATAATCTGCTACTTTTGTAACGAAAATCCCATACAGATACGGGACAATTTATAAGCATCAAGAACTA
This sequence comes from Chloromyia formosa, assembly GCA_964017055.1. Lineage (NCBI taxonomy): Eukaryota > Metazoa > Arthropoda > Insecta > Diptera > Stratiomyidae > Chloromyia > Chloromyia formosa. Next base: position 26,520,593 of record OZ024813.1, on the reverse strand, counting down.
GCAAACCGGATCGACAACACTTCGTAACCGGAGGAAGGAGCAAGAAGTGTTAAAAAAAATGGTTACCCAGGGAACAAGAAATGTAATAAAACGCCTTTTCAAAGTTATGTCAATTAACATTGTAAATTGAAGGAAACATTTCTAATTAAGTGTCGAGCGGGTCGGCGAGTTGTGCTGCGTCGTGTCGAAGGACATCTTGCGAAGAAGATCCCTGGAAAATTATGGAATTGAAATCACTTAAGTATCATTTGTTATGATTCGTGGTACTATGGAGACCTTGAAACGAACATTGCTCGATCCTTGTCTTGGTAAATGATTGATTGATTTCGGGCGAAAGGATACCACAGTTGATATGATTCGCGTAAATTGGTCAGTGATTGCTTTTGGAGGAGGAGCGAAGAGAGAGGGAGAGAGTGTGTGTGTCCTGTGCACTGTGAATCGTACTAGGTGCTCATATCGAAAATCAATGTAAATGGATTGGCCTACTAACTTGTTGTTGTTCCTTAATTAAAGGAAGCAGGTCATAGAATTAAGGCGACAAATATTTCGACAGAATTTGTGGAATACTGAGCCCCATTGCACCAACCACTTATCGCTTACATTTAAGTAAATTTTCGAAAAGTAAATTGATACATAAGTGTTTTTTGCTTATCAAATATTATTTGAAATTCTCTGTTTGGTGCAACAGAAACTTAGCATAAAATTTGATAAGTTAATAAGTGATAATTGGTTGGTGCAATAGGGCCCTGGTCTGAACTCAATAGCCGAATAACTGAAATATAGGATGTTTTCCGACTGGGAAAAGCTGTCAAACCCTTCAAAGCGAGAAAGAAGAAGATGTATGTGTGTGCTATATTTTTTGAGACTTTTTTTTATGCGAATTGGAAGCATCACATATCGGCGCTACTCTACCGCTCTCAATTCTCCTACACCGCGCCGATATTAAAACCAACCCAGGTCCCTGGATTTGCTGCATTTGCAACAGGCCATTTCACCGCAATTCCATCTCAATGAAAGGCAACTGTTGCGATGAATGGTGCCATCTGAAAAACTGTTTTGGTCTATCTCATCATAACTTATGGAACATTTCTTCACTGCGAATCTGTGTAAAAATAAGAGCCAGCAATCATCTTCTATGCCCCACACTCCCAGTACGACGCTGCCTACTAACATAGCGGGCTTGCATTTATCACCAGTGACACCTATGAACAACAACACCAATCATCAAAGACCATCATCGCAATTCAACTTAACTCCAACTCCGGCGGTTGCAAGCATTAATATACAATACTTTCGTTGGTGCAGCTCAATTGTAACGGAATTCAAAATAAGATAGCAGCACTAACTGCATTCATGGACAGACACCATATCCTAATAGGAGCCATTCAGGAAAGAAAACTTAGTGCCAATACGACCCTCAACTCACACGGTGGTTACAACAACATCTTAAGGAAGGGCAGATTAATGAATGCAGATGGAAGACTTGTGCGTATTATCCACGGCTCTGTACAATACCGTAACATACCTCGTACTACCAACGACAATGTTCGCCAGATACAGGCGATTGCGGTTCCGTCAGGAAACATAGAGATTGAAATTTTCAATATCTATGTTTTTCTTGTCTCCAGTTGCCCCTCTGATTACAAAACTAATATTAGTCCCTTCTTAACTGGACAATACCGCCTAATACTTGATTTTCAACGCCCATCATTAGTTGTGGCCCTCAAACTTCGATAACGAATCCCGAGCGATTGATATAGCGGAGCAATCAAACTTATCAGACTTCTGCCCTCTGAACGAAGACACTCCGAAACGCCTGACTGGATCTTGCTCAAGCTCTCCAGACATATACATATACATATAATAGATGCTGGCCTAATCAACGTTGCCGAATGGGAAGCCGTTCTAACTCTTTATTCTGACCATCACCCCATGATCATCCGACTTGACCCACCAGCCTCCGTACAACAATCTGATCGCAGAACTTTCCTGAACCATAACAAAGCAGATTGGACAAGCTTCAGGAATTTAACTTTAATGCAAAAGTTGGCGCTGATAACAATGAGCTCAGATATGCGATGGGGAGACACAGTCCAGGCTCTAGGGGATCGTAACGACAACGGTGAAAGATTTGTAGAGCTCTGCAACTTTCACAGTCTCTTCATCGATGGTACTATGTTTGAGCATAATGCCCGGTTCATATTATTCCAGTAACCAGTCCAGTCCAGTAATCCAGTCCAGCGCTGGATTGCTACTGGAATAATGTGAACCGGCACTGGACAGCAATCCAATCCAGCAATCCAGTCCAGTGACTGGATTGTCGGTCTACTTTTTCATTCCAGCTCGCCCAGAAATCATTGTCACTATAGTTACTGAATCAACAACACACACGTCGGACTACTGGACTGGAATCATGTAGACGATATGATCCAGTCCAGCACTGGACTGGATTGCTGGACTGGATTACTGGACTGGAATAATGTGAATCGGGCATAAGGACCACTACAAAATCAATTGGCCCTCCGTTGATCGGCACTGAACACAAAATCAGATCGACTTTGCCATTGACAAAAGTTTCAAGAGTTGCCTTCTGGACGTGCGAAATAAGAAGGTCGTCGATATTGGGATGGGAAGAGACCACTATTTTATGATCGCTAATATTTGATTGCGTATTGCAGACGTGCGCCGTCATAGTGACGAAAGATCCAGGTGCCGCAAATTCAACACCGCTCGACTACAAAATCCAGCCGTATTACAACAATATAATGAACATCTTGCCCAAAAAGCAGCTGCGATAACAAGTCACCCAGATAATGACATAAATGAAAACTGGGATGCCATAAAAAAATGCGTACATTGACAGCGCCGATACCATCCTTGGCACAAACCCTGATTGCTGGAATAAGCACTGGATGTCCGACGCTTTATGGCAGCGGATTGTTGAAAGAAAAGAGCTGAAGGTGCGTTTGATTGCAGCATCAGACGACAATCGAAGCAGCATCGAACTCCTTTAGCGTCTGAAAGCTCGAGAAGTTCAGCGTAGTGTGCGACGCGATAAAAGAGTTTGTGCGAATTCTCTTTAAGCCTCTGCAGGAGAAGCCGCAAGAAATAACAACTTAAACGCCGTATACGATGTCATCAAGGAGTTTACAGGTGGTTGTAACTCCTGCCAACATCCGGTGAAGGATACTAATGGAAAGCTACTTATCTTGGAAGAAGATCAAATGAAGCGCTGGAAAGAACACATTCCCGCGGTCTTGAACCGCGTAAACTCTGGTGAAGTTCCCCCTCATATAGATAATTTAGCTAACCATCAAAATGTGCGTATACGGTCCACTGTTAGACGAGGTTGCTACTAGTTGTCCTCTGTTCCTACACTGACTGGCAGTAAAGGCGGAAATCCAGTGCTTGTTATGGTTGAGTCCAGAGCAGTATATTAGGTGGCACCACTGAGCAGCAATTGCATCTCACCGTAGTCGCGTTTGAGTGCAGCATTCTGTCGCATACGCAGCAGATCCACGGTCCTAGGTTTCTCCCAATGCCGGCGCTGAGAAGTAGCACTGAGAGCAGTTGCGCCGAGATGTTTTGCTCCCAGTGAACATAAAACAAGCTAGCCTTCGTTGTGACTTATGGTGCATTTGTCACTTTGAAATTACAATAGTAGTAAAACTTGTTCCGATTTCACTTTCGCTATGAGAGGTATATGAAATAGAGGGCCAATTTGAACCAAATTTAAGACAGTGATTTGGCAGTCAATATGATTAAATAATATGAAATTTCGTAAAGATATCTTCAGAAATAAAAAAGTTTTTCTCACAAAGACCAATTTTTGGACCGGTCGTTCCTATGACAGCTATATGACATAGTGGTCCGATTCCGTTGGTTCCGACATATTTACAGCTTGCAATAGAAAGAAGGCTTCATACAAAATTTCAGCTCGATAGCTTTAAAACCGAGGGACTAGTTTACATAGAACCAGACAGATAGACGGACAGACGGACCAAGCTTAATCGACTCGTCTCATCATACTGACCAAGAATATATACATATAGTTTATATGGTCGGAGATGCTTCCTTCTCTGCGTTGCAAACTTCATGACAAAGTTAATATACCCTATCACATCCGTGAACCGTGCGTAGAACCGGCTGCCGCAGGAACGCATTTCACTGGTACACAGTTCTGGTGAAAAGTAGACAAATTTCATATCCAATACAATTTTTTGTACAAGCCACCATCAAAATGTAAATAAAAGGTTCGCTAGTGAATTACAATATTTTTCTTATTTCACGCACACTGTATACTAGTCATACAACAAGTATCAGAGAAATTATGAATTTATGAATTAATGATGTGGCGGCAACCCTACAAGTAACAAAATAAATAGCAATCTTTCTATCTAGAAAATACAAATTACTCACCTTCCGCCACTGCCGTTGACTCCGAATACGGCTCCCCAACTTTGATCGATCGTCGTTTCGGAGTTGGTGGTTTCTTCGCTTTCTCCGTTAGATCCACCAATGGTTTGGGACTTGGAATTTTTGTTGGTTCGCTACGTTTCGAGTTCTATGATGCGGAAAGATTAATTCATTAATTTATATAAAAAGACACGAGAAAAGATAGATAAGTGTTGAAAATTGTAATAATTTGCACAAATTGAAGATTTAATGACTACACAAAGTGTTTTGCGAAGCAATTAAAATGATTCGATTTTACTTCTGGCATAATGAAAGCAAAAGTTTATAGACATTGTTTTGGTTTTCAACTTTGGAATGTTTTTTCGTTCTTGTGTTAAACTCGTAATAAATGAAACTTGAATGATTGCCGTTTTATTTATGAATGAATATTATGCAAAGTAGCTGACTGTAGGTAGGTAGGTAGTAGGTTAGGTGGCGGCCTTACGACCGGCATAGACAGCTTGGATCACGATCCCCATTATGTATTGGTTTTGGTGTGGTTGTTGTGGCAACGCGTCGAATTTAAGTATGTGTGTGTATGCGTACCCTTAAATATCGAGGCCAAGGAATATTGCAGCTTCGATTGTGACCTCTCATAAAGCTAGTTGTTAGTGGCGTGGGAGCTGCAGGGTAGCTAAAGATGTGGTAATCATCATGGGGGGAACTGTTGCAAGCTGAACATACATTTGGAACATCGATATGAATCTGGCACAGGTATGAATTTAGCCGGGAGTACCAACCAGAACGGAGTTGCGCCAGTGTGGTTCTTGTTGGGTCGTTCCGGTGCGTAGAATCGGCTGCCGTTGGAACGTATTAGTGTTGATCATTAGTATCGGATCTTTGTTGAGTTCAAAGGTCTTCGTCACAACTGCGAAAGTAAAAAGGCTTTTTATGTTGAGGTCTGAAACTTCATTCAGATTGCATGTGGCTCCTAGACATTTTTGTCTTTGTCTGGCGAGCGCTGGGCATTCACACAGGAGGCGTTCCAAGCTTTCTTAAGTGTTTGGAAGCAGTCACAACTTAGGATTAAACCCAATCTATCGTACTACTCAATTGCCTTAACACCTTCTGGGGCATAGCGCGTCAACTGTTCCATGTGGCCCAGTTGACGTTTCGTTGGCATAAAGTGGTTTCGGAGAATGCAGTTGCCAGCATGCACCTCCTGGCCACGAACGTCGTCGTAGACGGGATTTGAACCCGAAACGCCGGTAGTCGAACACGAGACTGACGCCTCAACACACTGCGCTACCGGTCGCCTCTTTTATCAGGCAATATCCAGTTAGTAAGCCAACTAACATTGTTCATTTTCCCTTTGGAAGCCCTAAGAATGCATTGGCTTCCCTTGGGTCATATAAATTCCACAGTTCTCTCATTATTTTGGAGTTGGCGGCACTGTTCTTGTAAGTATTGGTCAGTTCCATCATCTTAGAGTCCATTTTCGTCATTAGTACCTGTATTGGTATAGGACCCATTACCGCTTTCATGTGGTCAAGAGCAGCACCCAGCGTCGCTATACCATCCGCAATTTGATTGCCTAGGTTTCCACTTGTGGCCTGGTGCCCATCGGATTTCTATCTTCCTTGTAGTATCTAGCATCTGCACAGCACTGTCCTTGATCTAATGGAAACAGATTGTGGCGCCTTTAATGCTGCTTGGCCGTCGAAAGGAATAAAAGTATTTTCTTTTTTTTCCTGTTGTTAATACTAGCTCTGCTGCCTTTTGAATAGCAAGCATTTCAGCCTGGAAAATGCAGAACTCATCTGGCAGTCGGATGGATCGATTGTATGAAAGTTCCGGTGAGTGGACTGCGGCTCCTACCCCAGTTTTCATCTTTGAGCCATCAGTGTAGAGATGTAGCCACTATTCACATGGGGATACTCAAATCTCACTCAGTGATTGGAATACGAAGACTGGGAGACACAAGACTGTAGTTGCCCTTATCTTCACGCGGACAAGACCGAAGTTGCGAGTTTCCAATCAACATACGTACTCATTTCCCTGCGGACTCCCAGCGCGCTCTGCAAAATGACGGAAACCAAGCGACTGAGCGACTCGGAGACTAGCATGTCGCGCAGTTGCCGATTATCTGCGACTGGAGTATCCCCGCACTATCAAAACGGATCTATTGAGGTTTAAGTGTGCTGTGGTCGACATAGCAGCCTATCTACCTATCCCCATATGAGTGTCGCCACCTGTTTATAAATACATGGTGAATCTGTTAAGATGCGTTTGGATAGGTACACGAACGTGGCACATTGTTCGCGATTAGCGATCAAGCCATAGAGCACGGAGAACTTTTGCGTGTACCTTTTTGATCATCACCTGCAACAATCGACGCAGAGTGGTGTCTAGCAAAACCGATCTTTAGTCGCCGAGTATCCCAGTCGCTCGGAGATTTGGATATCCTCGTGTTAGTAGTGCCTTAGAAATTGTACCCATTATTGTGAGGTCCGACAGTACGCTAGTGACTTTTCCAGATACCAGTATTACTACGTCATCTGTATATGCCACCGCGCGTATACCTATCGATTTAAGAGTTTTTAGTACTAGTACAGTAGCCATAGAAGTGGTGATAACATACCCCCCTTATGGCGTTCCCTTTTTATCTGTTTTAGTGGCGTCAGCACTTCCCCATGCAAACGATATATGTATGTATGTCTGTTGTCTGCAGTGATGCGATCCATATTTTTATGCTTTCATTAACCCCAGAATTGCCGAGAACATCCGAAATCGCATGGTTGTGAACCATCGACCAAAAAAATTTTTAAGATGAAAAATACCCCACATTTCGGTACTGCCTAAAGTGAAAATCTGTTTTCGGATTTTCGAAATTCAATTTGGAATTTCCCAGAGTGGATTTGCGAGAATTAGTACTGCTTTAAGCGGAAATGTCTTTTGGTGTTCCGAAAGATAATTTCCGTGGAATATGAGGAAAACTTCATAGAAATTTGTCAAGATGAAATTCCGCGAGATCGTACTAAAGCGGGAGTCCAACCCGCAAAATCCCAGAGTGGATTGCAGTAGATTTAGGTAGTTTTAGTCTACGGAAATCCACTCTTTTGTAAATTCCAAAGGTCATTTCCGCTTCAGAGAGTACGAGAAATGCAAGCCAGAGTGAATTTCGGCTTTAGGAAGTACGAACACATGTAAATCCACTCTGGAAAATCTCAGACAGAACTCCCGCTTTAGGTAGTACCAACATTTAGGGCGATTTTTCATCTTAAAAAAAAGAGTTTCGGGTGATAGTTCCTGGGGAGTTAATACATGGAGCCTGTATTTTCAGTTCATGTATAGGTCAAAAAACCTTAAAACAAGACGATAAATTTACATTTTTAGGTAGCTAGTACTATGCGGTCGAGACGGATTTTGAAAAGGACTTCAGAAAAAAAAACACGGTTAGCTCCAGAAGAAAGTTTCTAGGTGAGCTGCGATGAGGTAGGTAGCTAGGATTGACATCATGTCCCCAGAAGAAATAATGGGAGGATAGAAAATTGTGAATAATATAAATAAATAAAAGACGAGTGGAAGCGAGCACAAAGAAGAAGACAATCAATACTATCAATGGCATAAAATATTCACCTGTGATTCCTTCTCCGGATGCGATAACGATCGTCTCGTCACCGGCTTCACGGCAGGCTTCATACCCGAATCTTCCGATACAGAACGCATCGCTTCCGGCTTACGTTTTGAAGGCTCGTCATCGGTGGACGACGTTATCACATCAGCTTCAGTCATTTCTCGCGATTTACGTCGTCGCTGTCGATCCTTCCGCATTCCCCGTACAATCTCTTCCGGATAGCTGTTATTGTTGGTTGTATGATCGTTGAGAAAACTTTCGGCACTTCGTATTGTACTATGGCCAGGCGGCTCCTCCTCCACTATATCCGTGTATATGATTTTCGGTTCACTACTATAATTGCCGTAGTTCTTCTCGTATTGAACTTCGTCCGATTCAAGGAAACTGTTTTCACTGTAGTAGTCACCGAATTCGGTTTGTTGCTGTTGGGGTGGCGGTTGATCGTATTCCGGTAGATTTTGTTTGGCTTCGGCGAATGTACGCCTACCCGGTCCGGTCCATATTACGTCCTGATTTTGACGTGAAGGCACATCTTCTTTGACATGATCTTGTCGAACGAGTCGATTAATTGATCTGAAAGAAGGAAATGAATAGGGCGTTAACAAGAATTTAAAAAGAACTTTGCAGAAGCGAACCATCCTAGTTGAATGCCTCTCCAACATCTACGGAGAAAAAGTTACTTAAGTCCGTCGGGTCTGCAGAGTTGGTTAAAGTGACAGAAACAAAAGATAAATGCTCACACTTCTTCCTCATTGTGATTGATAGAAGCTGCTATTTACGACGGATATCGCTGAGGGTTCGCGGATTAAATTGTCTACTGATCATGTTTCGTGGAAAGTTTGATCTGGATGCGGGTGGGAGATTGCGAAGCGAGAGAATCATTCGTCCTCATATCGAAAAAATGCTTAATAGACCCCGGGTAGAGCGGCGTATGCCGAGAACTAAGTGATGGAGGAGGCGTTTGGTCGCTTCGAAGTCGGGACAAGGTTGGTTGGCAGACTGCTTCCAGATACTCACTGTCCTGTCAAACCGCAATAAACATATTTACGTACGAAAAAGTAGAATGGGTCGTCGAATCCTTCGAGCCCTATAAACTAGCCAGTACTTATAGAATTCCTTCCCAGCTCTGTTGCAGAGAGGAAAAGAAACATTAGTTCCGTTCCTCCTCAGCATAACTGGGAACAGCTTTGCTCTTGGATACATTCAAAATTCCTGGAGATCAGTTAAAGTAGTCTTCATCCCAAAAATGGGCAACCGACTCAAAGATGACCCCGAATGCTCAAATCTACGAAAAAAAACCCATCGATGCGCGCATTAGCAACACTCTCCTTGTCAAATCTCCGCTGCACTATAAGCAGTTCACATACCAGTCCGGCAGATCAACTGAAACTGCTCTCCATTCTCTGGTAGGAGGAATCGAGTCAGCTATGACAGACGAGGAGACTGCCGTATGCGCGTTTATCGACATATAAGGAGCCTTTCACAATACATCCTCCTCTGCGTTTAGAGGGAAGGGAGCTGACGACCACCACAACCTGGGTTAAAAGTATGTTATCATCCAGATAAGTCATCACTGAGATTGGGGACTGTACTTTAACAGCAAAAGTCTCTCGAGGCTGTCCACAAGGAGGCGTACTTTCTCCTACTCTATAGTGCATCGTATTAAGCAGCTTATTGTGGAAACTTACCGCCACGGGATTTTTAACACAAGGATATTCTGATGACCTAGTGGTAACTTTTAGGGGAAGTTTGAAGAAGTCCTAATAAATATCCTCCAATCTCGAATAAGACTACCAGAGCCCTCTGGATCTGTAAACCATTTGCAGGGAAGACCTGGGGAACACGGCGCTTGAATACCAAGGAGGGCAAAGTTACACTAGTAAGAATTCAAAGATTAGCCCGCCTCACTATGACGGCTGCTATTCGTAGCTGGCCTACTGGCGCCCTTGAGGCACTAACCGAGCTCCCTCCGCTCCACATCCATCTAAAAGCGGAAGCTAAACTAGCAAACCGAGGCTTAAAGTCAATCAGGTCAGAACTGAATTTAAAGGAGAAGTAATGGCTCCTTGTAGTCAATGAGCAGAGTATGCCACCTGATCATTAGTAAGGGCGTCACCAAATTTGGAATACAGAGGAATGGAATCTGAGGAGCTCGCCACTCTTCCCGAATACCGTCAGATGGTTACTGATGCATCCAAAACTGATGAGAGTACTGGATCAGGAATTGTATGCCCCTCTAAATGAATATCAATCCCCATGGGGAAGCACCCGATGGTTTTTCAAGCCGAAATTCATACAATTCGGACCTGTGGCAGCGTATGTTTGGAAGTCTGCTACCGTGGAAGAAGCATTTCAATCTTCAAAGATAGCCAAGCTGCTGTAAAAGCTCTTAGTAAGCCCGTACTGAGGTCTAAATCAGTACTTGATTGCTATGAGGTTTTTCTGAGGCTTAGTTTCCTTAATGAAGTCACCATTTATTAATGTCTTACCTAATGAAGCTGCCGACGAGTTGACTAGGAAAGCATTTGCAACCCCATATATTGGGCCAGAGCCCCTAAAAGCCATATTAGGGAACAGGTGCGTATAGATACCGGCGCGTCCTGGGAGAATCTCCCTGGGCTGAAACAGTCTAAGCTGTTCATTCGAGGCCACTCACGCAAGCGCACCCTATAACTACTGATTCTAAGTAGAAACAGGGTAAGAATAATTTGCGGCCTTCTCCCAGGGCATTTGAGCCTGACCAAATGGACATTGTATCTGATGTCACCTGTCGCTTCTGCGAGGCCCATGATGAGACATACCAGCACATCCTCTGCGAGTGTGAGGCCATTTTCCTTGCCTAGAATGCTTTGGTGATCCCTTCTCTGAAGTGGACGAAATCGCTTCATTTAAACTTAGACAGTTAAGCGGCTTTATTAGCCGGATCACACTTCATCGCCAACTTTAGAGCTGCACTAGACCATATGGGCTATATACATATAGCACAATACATCTTTCTTAGCCGCAGAAGACAGACATTATCATATGGAAAAAAAAGGAAAGACACTTTATATTAACCTGTCTATTTGTGGCTAGGCTTATGTCGGCCGGTCTCAATATGCGAATCTGAAATCTCTAAACTAGGCAAAAATAGCTTTGATTTGGATCAAAATTCACTCAAAGGAGGTTAAGGATATCAAAGGTGAACACGTATAGATAACCTCCTCTGAACCTATAGGTATCTGTACCTTAATGAACCTATTTCTAAAAAAAAACAACCTTAACTCACCTAGCCGATCGATTCAGCGGTATTTCGGGCAACAATCGTCGTACTTCCATTGGTCGTGACGCCGAGTACTCCTCATTGCTATGACTGCGCACTTTCATCATCTTGGAAGAGTCCCGACCCTGGATGTTGACACTTTGACTGCTCGAATAGTGTTCGCTGCCATCATCCACCGTGGGGACATTTTGCTGAGACAGAAATTGACGGGGATGTTGTGGCGGATTGGGAAATAAGAAATTATGCTTTTGTCGTGGCGAAATCGGCAGGAATTTGGCATTGGATTGATGCACGGTTAGGGAATTGAAGCCATCGGGATTCGGGAGGGTGTTTTGTCGTATAAATTCCGGCGATCGCTTCATATATTGAGGCGACGTTTGACGCTTGGGCGGTGAGGTGGGAAGTAATTTCATGTGCTGATCGGGATTGGGAAGGGTGGCCTGTCGTATAATGCGCGGTCGCTGATCGCCGCCACCGCCTCCCTCGTCCATATATTGACTGCCGTAGGGCGATCGACACGGAGATGTTGGTAAGATTTTCGGTCGATGCGGTGGCGGATAGTGTTGGTCGGCCTGGTTCGAAGGGAAGGTGGATTGTCTAACGAACGGTGGAAATCTCTGTTCAGCATCGGATCGTTCCGGTGATCGGCTGAAATTGCGGTTTGGCGATGTCGACATGTACATCGGCGGACCTTGTTGTTGCGACTGCTGATCGGCGGCAGTGGGTCGGCACGGTAGGGTTGATTGTCTTCGCACGGCGAAACGAGGCTGATGTGCCTGCGCCGGTGGATATTGCGGTTGTAGATCATTGTCCGAACCACTCAGCTGGACTGATGGTTGCAGGACATCGGTCTCCGGGTAACTGGCGTACTGCGGACTTATTTGGCATTTTGGCGATGAAGGCGCTGTTAAATTGCTATTCGAATAGTAATTTGTAACTTCGGGATTTGGCAAATTGCTCGGCAGGGTTGATTGTCGCAACATGCGTCGCGGCGGGTAGATTTCGGCGTTGGGATCGTAGTCCATCGCTTGTGTTTTGTACGGAGCCGGATGACGAATTAACGATGGATAACTACTGGTCGAATGGCCGCCACCCAAATTAACACGATTCCCTGTATAGTCGCCACCTTGTCGATTCGAAGGGCTGTTGTCGTTCTCGGGATCTGCAATCAAATGGGGTTCAAAATTACGTTGGGTCGATTGATGGTTATAGAGTACAACTTACTCGATATTGTCCAAGAGCGTCGAATGCTCTTCTTAAGAATATCGGTGGTGGGTAGATTTTCTTTTGTCACTGAACCGCGACGTCGGCGTTGAGGCCCGTATGCAAACTCATTGATCCACTCGCCACTTGCCGCCTTCAATTCCCTGCAATTGAAAAATGAAATGATGAATCAATTACGAGTGTTGGATATGGATTTATGGTAATTGAAAATTTCTGGTGTGCAACTATTCGAAGGCCAGCGATTAACTGCGACGACAATAACCCACCCAATTACAATTACGAGTAATCAACCCACAACGGTTACATCGACAAGACAACATCTGGTCCAATTTGGGTATGGAGAAGGAGAAGGAACCTTGTTTCTGACAAAGTCTGTTTCGTGCATAGTGACACGCATAAATCACAATTCTCACGTAATTCACTTATGTGAAAAATGATTCGAGTCGATGACAAACTGATTCATGGTCTTCATTTGTTTCCTCGCGAACGTCTTTGGCCAAACGTACGAGTGGGTGCAAACATATCATTAGCACTATACTGACACGGTGCTGAAGGCGTGTGGAGATGATTCTTTGGAGATTCCAGCTTCTTGTTGACTTATTGACAGGTGGTAGACGTATTGATGAGAATGAAATTTCGTGGGGGGATGATTTGCACAAATAAGAACAGAAAGCACTTACTTTGGATACTGGATGGAATAATGGGTCATGTGACTGCGAATGGTGTAGGGATATACTTTTACGACTCTTCTGGTAGCCAATTATAATTAAACTACATGAATCTCCAAAGCAATTGGAGTAAGGCATACCCATATTGCCCTGTTTCCATGACGCCTAATTACGAGCAGTTACATTAACTCTAGTAGTTAGATAGGCCCCACGAGCTTATAAGCAACAGTTTAAGGTTTACTTTAGGGCCTTCTCGTAGTCTGGATGGCGCAACGGTTAGCAAGTTCGCCTCCTATGCACTGGGTCTCGGTTCGATTTACATATATTTGTCGGACTATGAGCCCACTCAGCTGTTAAATGAGTACCCATTTGGGGTCAATAACTCGGTTGAACGTGTTGCTGATCGCACGCCTCTGTACAAAACACGCCGTTGCCTACCAGAGACCACAACAAGCTCCTTGCGAAGCAATATTTAGTAGGCTGCTACCGGAGGGAACATCCTAACTTCCATCTAATGGACAAGACTCCGCCACCAAGACATGTTCGCCGTGATCTGTGGGTACTTGAGCGCGATGTTCAGGCATATAAAAGGAATCCTCTCGACGACGCCGCCTACAAATTTGCCATCGCATTACTCCATCAGCAAGAGGTGCATTCATCAATTACGGGATTAAAACCAGTTCATAGAAGACAATCTGCTCGACATGTCGTTTTTGATTGACCCAATAAATTTATTTCTGTTTGAAAAGAGTGCACTAAAAGTGGGAGAGCATCGCCATTGGGCGCATCCCATTAATGAAGAAAGGACCAGTGTTGGTGAATTTCATCATCTATTCTGCGGCTCCAGGCAAGATGAAGAAAGATTGTGGAGTTATTTTCGTATGAACACAGCCACGTTCGATTACATAGTACCATCAATTTCAAACAGCCTGTCGCACCAGATCCCGGTTGTGGTAATGCATATTTTTTTGATTCCACAAACAGGGCCGATCGCGGACGCTATAAATTAGCAATTCCATACCCATTTGGCGAATATACTATACTCTTACTCGCACCAAATTACTGTACAACATACAACTCGTACTCTAGCACAAAAGCAAAAGACCTTTTCCATAGTTCTCCATATGGGCGCCCCCTGGTAACGGCAGTGTTTCAAACCGCTGACGGCCAAGTCTTAGCGATAAGACAGTTTGGAAAAAGGCAGATAGCTAAATGGCTGACCAACTCCTAAGCGTCTCAGGTTTAGTAGGATGGAATAACTTGCGTAGTTGGACCTGCAACATAGTTGTGTGAACTTTCTTTTTGTTTCTTTAATTGCCTTGACCCCTCCAGCAGCATTTCTATGCCTTGTTGACGTTTCAATAGCATATCTACTTTTCGGAAATGCAGTTGCTAGCATGCACCTCCTATACGCGCTGTCTTTATACTGACAAGCTCGGAGCACTGTGAGGGTTCTATTAGTACTCACAGGCAGTTTTTTCTTTTATCGCGCCGAGATTTGATCTCCGAGCTCTAGATTAGTATCGTAGAGCGGTGACCGAACGATCACGGCCACCGAACGCGACGTTTATTAAACCATCTGTAGCAGCTATCTTCCGAGGCCATCCCTTGAATGGGGTTAAGCGATGTGCTGACAACTCGTCCTTGTAAAAACCACTGCATGTCAAGAAAACTGGAACAAAAGCCTCGGATCCAGGCGGCCAAGGCCCGACGTCGGGCTGTCGCGCCACGATGATGAGCACAAGAAATGTTCACCAGCTGGAAGTTTACGAATTGCGTTGTAGTGCGAAATCGCACAAAATACCATGTATATATTTTCCACGTATACTTTATTACAGTGGTATAACATTTCATTTAAGCCATACTGACCCAAAAAAAAAAACACACATACATGCATTTTTTGCAGTGTGATCTCAGGCTATTGGGGCATCAAATATGAGTGTACAGCTCGTACGCGCATTATACTCGCAACATCTGAAGCTCCATCGCACAGCATCGCTAAGCCCATAAAATCCATCACAAACCCCATTAAATTCCATTGCACCAAATCAGCAGCTGGTACTCGCACGAAAACGCCAAACGGGCCCATCGCATCGTGCGCAATGTATACACTCAAAGCGTGATTCCATTTAAAATGGAAGACTTTCATTTTATTGCGATGACCGCTTGTAATCGCAAGCCATCGCTCGACCCGGCTCGGCTCGTCATCGCACACAATGTGAATATCCACTTATCTATCCTGTATTGATGAAAACATCCAAAACATTTGTCCAGCCTGCAACGGCACACCTCACGACGTATACCACATTTTCAAGTGCAAAGCTGCACCCACATAGCTTACCCCTAGGTCTTTGTGGGAAAACCCCATCGAAGCAGTTACATTCCTTGGCCTTGACACCAAGGAGCTTGAAACGGAATTGAACATATAACACACACACACACACTGCAACTGTGACCATCGGTACAACAACAACAGGCACTTCCCCCTCCAAGACCACAACGTCACCAGAGATCATTTTGATCTCGATGAGGTTGTGGTCACTAACACGCCATCCCGGGATAACGCGCCATCCCGGGACAACGCGCCATTTACGCAGTGGAACATTCACACAGTTGATACGGATATCGATGGCGCTCCACACGACACTTGAAACTTCCCTTCTCACTCAAAAGGAGAGTGTGTAGGAAAATTTTTTCCGCGCGGACAAAACTTTAGGCGGGTTTCACTTTGCACAAAAAAAACTGGTCTTAGTACTAGGCTTCAAGCGGTACCAAAATTTCGTAGCCTTGGGTGTGATGGTTCATTTGCAACTATTGCCCCAAATTTGGGGTTATGGTTCAAATAGCGGCGAATAAAAATTACAGATCATCCAAATTGTTCTGGAAGTAATCCCGAAAAACAAATTTCCTTATACGACCTAGTGCTTCACATGCCCAGGGGAGGGGAAGAATAGTTTCTTCTTTATATTGGTCCTTTCGTCGTCTTAAGTAGAGTTGAGACTTCTGTCATGCCAGTTTCAAGTCAGACGACCCATAACCGATGAACTGATGTACAATAGATTAGAATGTACAATACATACAAGAGAATCGAGAACATTATCATGTCTTTCACTAGTTTATTCCCTGAAATTACTTAAAAATTAAATTTCTCCAAAAGTAAGCAAAAACATCAAAATTTGGATAATGATATCCTTTACAAAAACAATTAAGGGTTCTAGCGGATAAATAGGGCAATAGGCATGCAAAAACTGACATCGATATTCAGCCACAAAACTTGGATCCAGGAATTCGAATCATGGGGATAGAATTAGGGGAACCTTGATTTTATTAGACAGGGTCTAACGGGGTCTAGAAAGGAGTTATAGCAAAATGTCATCCAGTCATTATGTACACAAGCAAAACAATATAGCATTACGTAAAAAAAGGACATCGATTATAGCAAAAAAGGCGCTCTGTGGACTCACATTTGCTTGTGACATACGACGCAAACCCAATCGGTGGTTCGTGTTGTAAATTCGCGACATGCCTTACAAACACGAAACTTACACACACGACAGGGTGCCCCGCGATTTATAATTCGACCTAGTTCGGCTCCACATCGGGCGCAATAACGACTCGCTTCGATTTGTGGCCGATCGAGTGATCCTCCCGTCTTCCAGGCTCCTTTTCGACGTAGATTTTGCAGTTCGGCACGCAGGAGCCTGTATATCCGTTGTATTGGAAGGGATACACCCCGAAGAAATTACAAACCATCGAGCAGCCAGTATACGATGTGATGTTGAAGTGCGTGTCGGGGGGTGTTAGTTAGTTACCAAATGTTGTTGTTGATGAAGTTGAAGAAGCCCATAGAAGAGTCGATAGATAGCAAAAGAAAGTAGAAAGAATAGATACGAATAAGATGTGTTCAATAGAATTTCAATATATCTTTTTTGTATTCAAAAGTGTACAAAAATGTAATTATAGATAAATAAAATGCATAGAAGACATAATGTGTGATAGTTGTTGATTACATTTGTTTTGGCAGTTACCATTTTAGGTGTGAGTGTGGCCCGAATCGAGCACGGGCGTAATGGGGAGCCGGAATGCTAATGGAGAGTGAGACATGTCGACGCGGTCTTGGCCTAGCGGGCCCACCAATCAATCTGTTTGCATCTAATTTGCATCTCTGCGAAAACATTTTCAATCATTATTGCATACGAATTTACTTACACCTACCGATTGTTTGCTAGAGTGCCGTTTGTAGATGACTGTGGCTGATGTACTTATTTGGCCACAATCAATATATCAGGTACCTGTACTGCAAACTTTCGCAATTATAGATCCGTAGGTATGGAGTTAGATTGTAGATATAATTTGCATTAAGCGGAATGGTTGAAACAATCAGTGTCGGATTTCAACAAAGAGGCCAACTGTTTATTTGAAACTGGCAGACATTATGCAAGAATGGAATTGTATTGTAGATGATCCAAGTTTGGTGTCTTGCGGAGTGGTTCTGTAACGCGACACCGTTTTCATTATTAAATTCTGTCGCAAAAAACTAGTACATAGTAGTTGTCAAGTATAGATTGATTTTAACACCGTGCCAGACTTTATATAGAAAGAAAAAAATCGGTCACTAGGAGTTGATTTTTTTGCATGATTTAGGCGCCATGAATCCAAAAATGTGTTTTATCTATTTTTAATATAATATTTCAAAAACAAAAATTAGGTTTCGAGGCCTATTAAATGAAGAGAAAATTGAAAATCGTTAATCACAATAGATAATGACATTATCATTATCGAACATAAGCATAAGTTCACTATTTTGACCAGCTGACAACACTCTGGTGCATTTTTATCTACCCTAGCTTAAGGACTTCCGAAAGCTACAATAGGCGCCTTTCTTTCGAGACATCTGGTGCAAAAATCTTGTTCTGTAAACCACTTTTCAGGCAGTTCCCCCTCATTTAGATAAGTTAGCTAACCATCAAAATGTGCGTACACGGGCCAGCTTCGACTAAAGGGGAATTAGTCGCTGCAATTATTGCACTAAAACTAGGAAAGGCCGCCAGACTCGACGGTATCCTTGCCGAACTTTATCAAGCAGCGCCAAGCGTAACTGGCGATTTGCTGCACCCACTTGTTGGTAAAGCGTGGAATACAGAGACCTTTCCCACTGAGCGGAAGAAAGGCTTGATCATCAAACTTCCGAAGAAGGGTAACCTCACAGACTGTAATAATTGGAGAGGCATTTGTGTGCTTCGTGCCGTTGCCTAGATAATAGCTTAAATCATCCTGGAAAGACTAAAGGCTTAGAGAGCACAATAAATGAAGAGCAGGCTGGCTTTCGACCGCATTGTCCTATGTCAGATTAACACCTTGCGGATCATTATCGAGCAATGCGCTGAGTACGATTCTCTGCTTTACCTACTTTTCATCGATTTCGAAAAGGCTTTCGATAGTGTGAATCAGGATTCTATATGGGCGGCCTTGCGCAGGAGAGGCGTCCCTAAGAAGCTTGTGGCTATTATTAAGGCAACGCATGACGGCGCGAGATGTCGCGTTTAACGGACGGATTGGTGGGCATTCGAAGACGTCCGTGCGGACGGAGCCTAAGGTAGCATAATGACCGTGAAGGTCGGGCCGTGCCATATGGTGAAGAAAAAGGCCCCTCAACGAGCTAAGCAGCAGCTTATGACTGCTGTAGCTTAGTTTGGGAGATGTGGGCGGGGTTTGCAATGACCCATATTCTGGTCTGGTTGTACTGCTTCCAAGGGCAGATCTATGGCAGCACCTGATGAATAAGGTTTTGTCGGTGGTACGAAACCAGAGGCCGCAGGTCCCATTACGACTGGACCCCGATGTGAGCGCGAGAGAATTTGCAGCGTCCGCTAACCATTCCATCCTTATCGCCCTATTTTTTTACCATTCCCCATTTTTGCCTCCCATATTTCCATTGTCAAGGACAGGGGCAACGAGCGGCGAAAGCCCCACCCACGTCTCCCGAACTGAGCTACAGCAACAATAGGCCGCTGCTTAGCTCGTTAGGGGACCTTTTTCTTTGCCAGATGGCAATGCCCGACCTTCACGGTCATATGCTACCTTAGGCTCCGTCTCCACGGGCAACTTTGGATGCCCACCAACCCCTCCATTTCAGGTTTTCGTCGCTGGTTGCCCAAAAATCTGGCAAAGCAGCATCAAGACCAAGCTGGGCCTGTTTCGCTCCCTGGTACTGTGTATGCTTTTATATGGGAGCAGTACATGGAAAGTTTCCGTAAGAGTTACCAGAAAGCTGCAAGTTTACGCCAACTCATGTCTTTGTCGAATTCTGGTAATTTTCTGGCCCGAAGCAACATCAAATGAAGAGCTAAGTTGGCGTACGGGTCAGATGCCAATCGATGAATTTATATGGCAGTGGATAGGTCACACATTGCAGAAGAATGATAACTGCATTGTTTTACATGCCATGAAATGGAACCCCATTTCTAACCAAGGCCGACCAAGAGGGCGTCCTAAAATCTCATGGCGTCGATCTGTGGCAAGGGCGTGTAAGGCGCTGAGTAAGTTGTTTGGGGAGTTGCGCCCCATTGCCCAGGACAGAGTACGATGGCGCGGAGGGTTGACGCGCTATGCCCCACTAGGGGTTAAGGCAAAGCTGAAGTATGCATCAGCGCTGAACCACCCAGTCGCTATATCATGCATTAGACCACCTAGTAGACAACTTATGAGATTAGCCACTAGACCACGCATAACTCCACCTATTAAGCTTTACTGATATGTGGTGAAGGTAGTCAAATGGGTGGTCCGATAGGTGGCCTAATGCATGGTCTAGCGCGGCTAATTAGTCTTAACGCCGCCACAGACTAGCGTCCATTTGAACGCGGAAGAAAATGTATGCACTCCGAGTGTCCTTCGTCCAAATTTGGGGGACACACACTGCAATCCAATCCATCGCAAGCCAGGCGGCATTTTAAAAGTCAAGTTCGATAACGAACTGAGTTTTCACATATTCGATTTAACTTCACGCACCGTCAATTGCATTACAAAAGTCTTGTATAAACACCCTGGCGGCCGCCAACACGTTTGTTGCTATTTAAGACTGACCACACAGAACTTAAACCAAATTTGACTCTGTTAAGTTCGCGTTTCGCACACAAACGTCGCGGCGGTCGGGTGGATATTGGGCAAGTTGAACTTGGACGGATTCCGGAGCTCTCAACTTGAACGCCACACCCTACGAATTTTGGATTGGACGCGGGACAAACTGGATTTTGGAAGCTAGTGTGTGACGACCCGTGTAAAAAGCCCTTAATGAGTCGGAAAATAAAAATTTAGTGGAATAGCAGAAGAATACATTCGAGAAACTTTAATTTTCTTGGATAAATTATCCAGAAACATTAATGCATTCGAGGAACTTTTAACCCAACATTAGAACAAAGAGGACTCTTTCAAGCATTAAAGGTGAAAAGTATATCGAACTGACATTTAGTATTCGAGAAACATTCTAAACCAGCTAAAGAGCAAATCTGAATAATAAATAACGGAATTCCAATTACGCGTAAGAAAATCGATGATGTTCCTACATAATTTATGTAAAGACTTTCATTGTTCGATGTGGTCGCCAACAACAACAACAATATCCATAGCGCAAACAATTGAATAGCCCAGTGTGGGAATTGAATGGACTGATTGGAACTAAATCTACTACCTGATTTTTTCAATTTCTCCTCGAAATTAAATTTACTTTTTTTTTATTTCGTTAGAGCTTCATCCAATATGACTTGTCTACCGGAAACAAATAAATAGGAAGGACCTGAAATCTAAGATTTACAATTAAATTGAAAAAAAATGTATGTAATACCCAACAATAGCGTTTACGTGCTAGAGCAGGATTCATGCTAACCATACACACTTTATACTATTGATCATTCAGTGATTAGAATCCGAAACGTACCGGGTGTCCATCGTCCGTCATCCGTGTCCTGTTTCGAACGTCGGTCCTCGAAAGGAATTAAATTCTTTTTGATGATTTCATTGGGAGTCCAATACGTTATATTGGCTCCAGTCTCTCCATCCAGGCTTCCATCTGCACTCACCCTACCGACTACAATGGCTCCATCCGCATGAATCCTTGGAAATTCCTGCTTTATTGCTTACTTTGTGAATGCTAATTAGAGCATTCTGTCACCGTTGTCCCAGTGTCTAAAGTATTTGTTTTGTTGCTTGATTTTTTATATGCTGCCTTTGTCTATTGTGTCACATCGCCATTCCCCCTAAACTTTAATATATCATACAGTGAGCATTGTGTCATAAATTCCGAACAATTTTCCATTGGGATTTTTTTCGGGTGTTTGTTGGTTTTTCCAATTTTCCGCTTCGAGAGGTTTCTCGGGGGGAATGACGGGGAGAAGAGGCTGTTTCCCATTTGCTAGTTTATTTGTTGGAAGGATTCGAAATGGGTCTTTTTGTTTACTTTCGTTGGTTGTCCCGTTTAGGAGTTGGTGTATTTGGTGGGCTTAAGAGGATAGTGTCATTTTCTAATGATCCTTAATTCCAGTAATAGTCGGTTACAGCAACGCAAGTTGGAATTTTATTTTAACAGATCTGTAGATATGGCTCATATAACCGGCTGATGTGGAAAGTTTTCCAGGAGTTTTGTTTTTTGTGTATCTTTTTGTTGCGAGATTGCCTTCAACGTGAGATGCTGCGCGCTTTTGTTTCTTGCGCACTATACCACCAGATATAAATCGTCCTTGTACTCGTAAACAGTGTATTTATACAAATTCTCTTTCATTATATTTTCTAACTGTAGAAAAACCCTCTCCGCTGATGATGGGTGCGAACGCCCGAAGGCTTCAACCCAAGGTGATTGCCAGAAATGCAGCCCTTCAACAATTTTTACAGATGATTTCGTACCGCTTCAAGAGGGGTTGTAGGAACACGTGTAGCTGAAGGAAGGCGGGGCTGAAATGCTTTACAGTTTTGAAAAAAAAACTGCAGCTGAGGCTCATCGAATGCTCTCAGATACTTACGGTGAGGTTGCTCTGAGTGACAGAACATGTCGTCAGCGATTTCAACGTTTTAAAAGTGGCGATTTCAATGTCGAGGACAAGCATGGTGGTGGGAGAGAAAACATTTTCAAAGACGACGAATTGGAAACACTGCTCGATGAAGATTCGCGCCAAACGCAAAAAGAATTAGCTGAATCACTAGAAGTGACTCAGCAAGCCATCTCGAAACGCCTCAAGGCCCTGGGCATGATTCAGAAACAGGGAAATTGGGTTCCGTACGAGTTAAAACCGAGAGATATTGAACGGCGATTATTTGCATGCGAACAACTGCTTCAAAGGCAGAATCGGAAGGGATTTCTACATCGCCTCATAACCGGCGACGAAAAATGGGTTCGTTACGATAATTCCAAGCGCAGAAAGTCATGGGGAATGCCCGGACATGCCTCAACGTCGACGGCAAAACCGAATATTCACCGCGCCAAGGTTATGCTTTGCATTTGGTGGGACCAGCTCGGTGTGATATACTACGAGCTACTGAAACCGAATGAAACTATCACAGGAGATCGGTACTGAACGCAATTGATGCGTTTAAATCGAGCATTAAAGGAAAAGCGACCACAGTACTAAGAGAGACACGATAAAGTCATCCTCCAGCATGAGAATGCTCGGCCACACGTCGCAAAAGTGGTGAAGACATACTTAGAAACCTTAAAACGAGAAATCTTGCGCCACCCGCCATACTCACCAGATATCACTCATTTCGACTACCATCTGTTTCGTTCCATCGCGCACGGCCTGGCTGATCAGAGTTTGCGTTCGTACGAGGAAGTCAAAAAATGGATCCAATCATGGATCGCGTCGAAAGACGCCTTCTTTTTCCGAGATGGTATCCGAAAATTGCCGGAGAGCTGGGCTAAAGTTGTCGCTAGCGATGGACAGTACTTTGAATAATACTACTACTACCCAATTGGCCTAACCCCTTGTGGGGCATAGCGCGTCAACTGTTCCATGTGGCCCAGTTGACGTTTCGTTGGCATCAATTGGTTTCAGAGAATGCAGTTGCCAGCATACACCTCCTGCACATCCATGGCCACGAACGTTGTCGTGGACAGGATTCGAGCCCGAAACGCCGATAGTCAAACGTGAGACTGTTGCCTCAATACACTGCGCTACCGGTCGCTTTTACTTTTTGACAATTAAGCTTTTAATTCCAGGAAAAAAAAGCGGAAGCAAAGTTGTACACCCAATATTTTGGGAGAAATTTCATGATTTTTGGTCGTTTACGCTTAATGTTATCTCCGTTTATTGTTATCACTTCTGCTCAGTCCAAACGTGATCACAATAAGCGAGGCCCACTGTATTTCCTTCATTTATTCTTAGGTGAGTAAGCCCTCAAACCTCAACTGCATTAAGAGTTATTGGGGACAATATTGTTACTGTAATGCAGCTAATATTAATAATTATGATATTTTCAATAACATTTTAGTTACTTTGTTCAGATATCTCGACTAAAATTCCTAAGGTCATTTCCAAAAAGATTTCAATGCATTTCGTGTTCATTAAACATTTAAATTCATTCGCACTGCCACTCATTCGTATTTTTTTTCTTTTTTTTGTTCATTTTATTAATAAATTAGCAAACATTATTTAGACAAATGGTGGGCGAGTACTTAACTCTTGGGTAAATTAATTATTTTTAAATTTAATACGGTGCTTGCAGCCTACACGTAATACTACTACTATACGAATAATAGTCAGATACAAATGTACGTACATAAAATATATATGTGCCTATTTACTATACGTACATAATTCGAGTGCAAAAATAGATAACATTTTGCTAAAATCGTTTGTACAAATTAAGGTCGTTTTATCTAAAAGATACAAAACAATAAAGCATCGCCGATGTTCCAAAAAACACAAATTTTAATATTATATGCATATTGCAGATACTTTTTTGAATAAATTGTATTAATAAATTCAGTAGATTTGTACGATTATATGCATTTTGGACATAAGTACGTGTGTGATGTAGATTTTTTTTTTTATTTTATGACCATAGTTTTTCTTTTTGTCGCTACGGTCATTATGCAAATATCTGGGAATTATATTAGAATGGAATGTGTCGAAAATGTTGTCATAATTGTGGAAAGGTCAATAAACAGCAGTCACAAGTTTATTCTCGATTTACACGTTTTGAACTTTGTACGCAAACAAAAAATGACACAAAAAGAGCGATGATGTCCATCGGCCTGTCCCACGCAAACATATTTTAATTTTTCTTCATTTGCTTTCAAGTTAGCTATGATTTGCTTTGATAAATTTTGTCCTTAGCGCCTCTATTCAGGAGATACCCATGACTACCAGGCGAATGCAAGAATGTCCCTTTTCCTGACCGGTGGACTCAAAATACCTTCAACAGTAGTAGTTAATGGCAGAACCTGAGGGGGGAGGCCATAAGCGCCCAGACCCCTCCAAAATTTTTGGTAGTGGAGAGTAAATACTTGAAAATAATTTTTAAAAATAAGAGCGAATTCAAAAGATACCCAACAAGGGTGAGATTCATTTCACTACGCGTTCCTCCTGGATTTTGTTTAATGAGGCACATGGTGGTTGGTACAAATGTCTGGAAGCACCATCTGAACATAGGCTTGTCGGCAGAGAGACTCTGAAAATATCGGAATGTGTGCTCGTGCACATGAGATTGCTGTTTACATAGCTGGTGAGTGCAGCGGATTGCACCCTAAAATTATCGTTTGGAATTCCGATGAAAAATCGATTTTGTGATTTCTTTAAAGTTTGAACAGTTATATCATTGAAGTAACGGTGATTTGCGCAGCCGGAAAAAAGTCGTTTCATATCAAATTTTATTTAGTTTCAGAAAGTGAGGCCAAATGTTGGAATAAGTTATTGGGAGAGTTGCAAATTTGGATTTTGTTCGGCAAGTCAAGCTTTTTGAAACAATTTACAGAAAATGCTATAACTCTGTAACGGTTAAATCTAGAATGTCTATTTTGGTGTAAATTTTCCTCAAATGAACGGTACTATCTACCATTAAAATATTTACTATCTGAAGCAAGACACCCTTTAAATCACTTCATTGCCAAGAATGTCCTTTTTCCTCACCAGAGAACTCAAAATTCCATCAAACACTAATTCATTAGAAAGCTCTTTTTCTTCAACAAAGGACTCAAAAAGCCATCAACAGTAGTCTAGTGCATTTGAAAGCCATCTTGCCTATAAATCACTTTAATACCAAGAAGGTCTTTTTATCCTGACACACACCTGCGGCAGGGCTAAAACATCACCGTGTGGGATTTAAAACAACCCCAGTAAGCTAAGTACCAAATTTCGTTGAAATCATGCCACAGGAAATGCCTGGAGGAGAGGAGTGATCTCTAAAAAGACTCAGGCGAGTAACTCTGATTTAAACACAATAGAATATACCGTTAGTCCAGTCACTAATCGAATTTGCTGTCTCCGTGTCGAGATCAGGCTCAGCCGAAGAACCTGCGTACCGAATTTTGTTAAGATCGGACCTCGGGAAATGCTCGGACCAATGCATAAATGTACAGTATGCATTGGACTAGGCTTTGAGAACTATCCGCCCAATGATCTTTGGCCCCAAAAAAATAACGAAAAAAGACTCCATTTTTGGGGTGATTGTTCATCATGAATTATTTCCCCAATTTAAAATGAAAAATCACCCAAAAATAGATGAATTTTGACCAAAGAGAAAAATGGATAATTTTCCAAATTTGGAGGGGGGATAATTCACATGAAAAAAAAAACACTGCCCCTAAAGTTATACTTAATAAAATATATTGATATTTAACATTGAAGAAGGGTTTTGTAGGATGGTTTCAATAATGTAATAACGTCAAGCGGAATAATGTCAAACGTCCGTTACGCTAGCACCCCCACCACTAAGTATCGATATCAGGCATAGTGCATAATTAGGGGCTGATTAGTTGCTAATTAGTTGCTCTATTCCCGAATTTATTGCTCCTGCCGATTCGCCAGAATGGACGATTTTATGTGGGGGTGCTAGCGTAACGTTACGCTAGCACCCCCACTTTTTTATCCAACATCTATCGCACGCAAATTTGATGCAAAATGAAAAACAGAATTAATTGCTAATTTGTTGCTCTATTCCGGAATTTATTGCTCCTGCCGAATTGCCAGAATAATGTTTTTTGTATGGTGGTGCTAGCGTAACGTTACGCTAGCACCCCCACTTTTTAATACGGCGTTTGTCGTCTCTAAATTTAATGCAAATTGAAAGCCATAATTAATTGCTAATTTGTTGCTCTATTCCGGAATTTATTGCTCCTGCCGATTCGCCAGGACTTCAGCTTATATATGGAAAAGACACCACATTTGTACCCCCCTGTACTATCTCCACTGGCACAAATTAAACAAAAGCTTGATGCAGA
This sequence comes from Chloromyia formosa, assembly GCA_964017055.1. Taxonomy (NCBI): domain Eukaryota; kingdom Metazoa; phylum Arthropoda; class Insecta; order Diptera; family Stratiomyidae; genus Chloromyia; species Chloromyia formosa. The sequence goes on along the minus strand of OZ024813.1, from coordinate 26,493,981 downwards.
ATAAAAGCAATAGATATTTGCTAATTTTTTGCTCCATTCCCGAATTTATTGCTCCTGCCGACTTGCCAGGATAACGTTTTTTGTGTGGTAGAGCTAGGGTGACGTCACATTAGCACCTCCCTTCTAAATGCGGCATATATTTTCCTCAAATTCAATGGCCAATTAAAGACATAATTAATTGCTAATTTGTTGCTCTATTCCCCAATTTATTGCTCCTGCCGATTCGCCAGGACTTCAGCTTATATATGGAAAAGACACCACAATTGTACCCCCCTGTACTATCTCCACTGGCACAAATTAAACAAAAGCTTGATGCAGAATAAAAGCAATAGATATTTGCTAATTTGTTGCTCCATTCCGGAGTTTATTGCTCCCGCCGACTTGCCAGGATAACGTTTTTTGTGTGGTAGAGCTAGTGTGACGTCACATTAGCACCTCCGTTCTAAATGCGGCGTATATTTTCCTCAAATGCAATGAACAATTAAAGAGATAATTAATTGCTAATTTGTTGCTCTATTCCGGAATTTATTGCTCCTGCCGATTCGCCAGGACTTCAGCTTATATATGGAAAAGACACCACATTTGTACCCCCCCCGTACTATCTCCACTGGAACAAATTAAACAAAAACTTGATGCAGAATAAAAGCAATAGATATTTGCTAATTTGTTGCTCCATTCCCGAATTTATTGCTCCTGCCGACTTGCCAGGATAACGTTTTTTGTGTGGTAGAGCTAGTGTGACGTCACATTAGCACCTCCCTTCTAAATGCGGCATATATTTTCCTCAAATTCAATGGCCAATTAAAGACATAATTAATTGCTAATTTGTTGCTCTATTCCCGAATTTATTGCTCCTGTCGATTCGCCAGGACTTCAGCTTATATATGGGAAGGACACCAAATTTGTACCACCCTGTACAATGCCCACTGGCCCAAATCTAACAAAAACTTGATGCATAGTGAAAGCAATTAATATTTCCTAATTTGTTGCTCTATTCCCGAATTTATTGCTCCTGCCGATTCGCCAGGACTTCAGCTTATATATGGAAAAGACACCACATTTGTACCCCCCCTGTACTATCCCCACTGATTCAAAACTTCATCTGGCCTTAGGAACGATCTAGTTTTGGCAACGGGTATTCAAATCTCAACAAATTTGATGAGAAAAGACTTACGAAAGCTGGCTTACGTACGTGGAAGCCAGTCAGTAAGCCAGATTTTCCGTTAAAACATTAGGCTAAAACGTTTGAAATGGGCTTGGGAGCATGTCACATAGATTTGGAAGATGGAGAACACTGTAATAATTCCGGGATAGTTGAAATTTAAGCAACATGTTTGAGGCGAAAGATTTTGTGTCTGGCGGAATATTTGAGAAAAACCAATGGCTGTGAATAGCTGACGCACAAGACTACAATTCATTTCCAGTATTTGCAAATAAACTGCTGCTGCTACTTTTGAGCTGGGAAAGTATATTCGACGACCTTCGTGACCGGAAAAAAATTCCCACACCTTAAACCCTCCAGATTTCGTAGGGAATCTTCAAAGGAATTCAGTGCTCAGCGTTTCTCGAAGTTTCCACCGCACGCAGATTCATCAGTCGCCAACATGTTGCTTAAATATGGACACACAAAAAAAAGATGGCGCTGTTCCAAATTTTCTGAGTTTATATCGCATGCTATTTTTTCATCCAAACTGCACTTTCCTGCTTATGACGCTATTATCACAAACTAAGTGAACTTCTTTTTAAATTTTTTACTAAAATATTTCACGCTAGCAGCACCTTACAAAAAACATTATCCTGGCGATTCGGCAGGAGCAATAAATTCCGGAATAGAGCAACAAATTAGGAAATATTAATTGCTTTCGCTTTGCATCAAGTTTTTGTTAGATTTATGCCAGTGGGCATTGTACAGGGTGGTACAAATTTGGTGTCCTTCCCAAATATAAGCTGAAGTCCTGGCGAATCGGCAGGAGCAATAAATTCCGGAATAGAGCAACAAATTAGCAATTAATTATGGCTTTCAATTCGCATTAAATTTAGAGACGACAAATGCCGTATTAAAAAGTGGGGGTGCTAGCGTAACGTTACGCTAGCACCACCATACAAAAAACATTATCCTGGCAATTCGGCAGGAGCAATAAATTCCGGAATAGAGCAACAAATTAGCAATTAATTCTGTTTTTCATTTTGCATCAAATTTGCATGCGATAGATGTTGGATAAAAAAGTGGGGGTGCTAGCGTAACGTTACGCTAGCACCCCCACATAAAATCGTCAATTGTGGCGAATCGGCAGGAGCAATAAATTCGGGAATAGAGCAACTAATTAGCAACTAATTAGCCCCTAATTATGCACTATGCCTGATATCGATACTTAGTGGTGGGGGTGCTAGCGTAACGGACGTTAATGTCAACTACGTTATACCGAGATCGAGCGTTCATGTTTATGCGATACTGAGGGTCGTGTTCCCTTAAGCGCGGACCGAAAGTAGCGTATCAATGTATCAAGAACACGCAAATACGGAGACTATTATTAATCAACAGTCTCTTGTGTTTGCTCCGCGCTAAAGGGATCACAACCCTCTGTATCGCACAAACTTAAACGCTCGCTTCGCTTGTTCTGGGTACAATAAACATTCAAATAGCTAGCTTTCTTTTTCAAAAGTGAAATAACGTCAAATTGAAATTATTTTGCTTGACGGTATTACATTCCATCAGTGTATACACGGCAGTTTTGCACTGTGGATGAGCCCAGAGTTTATACCCGCTGTAGGTAGTATATACAATAGTAGTACATACAACACATTGTAACAATAGCTTATACCGAAAAATGCAGGCCCGTATTGCCTAAGGCGGAAATCTACTTGAGGGTGATCCATAGTGGTTGTGCGCTTTACGCAGTACAAGCATCATAACAATAACATCACACTGAAAAACTTTATGTTCCGAACAGTCATAGAGAAGGTTCCAGGTTCCTGCGGGTGAATGTTTTTTTTAAATGAACTATCTCCTAAATTTAAATTTCGGGAATTGTTCATTTTTGGGGTCATTGTTCTTGTGGAACTTTCCTCCCAAACCAAAATCGTATTTTTGAGGTAATTTTGCGAATTAGCACCCCAAATTTGGGGGGATTTTACATTGGAACAATCATCCCAATCCTATAAAAAATTGGGGGGGGGGGGGGGGGGGGGGGGGGGGATAGTTCGCAGAGCCATCGGGCTATTGGTACGTCCATGATATGAATATATGGGACGGGCAAAAAAAAATAGTTCCATAAAAATTACAGTCAGTAAAGAATGTCCCTTCATCGTTACTATATTCATCAGAACTTTTAATGGTTGCTCAAAATTCCTTCGATTTTCATATCCTTTGTAACCCCTAGCCTTCAATGCAGCCAAAAACGGAAATTATACCAACGAGGTGTCCTTCAAGTTCTACTGAGTGCAGATTTCATTTGGTATGACTCTTGTCAAGCATCCTTATGCAAGAATTTCTATTTTCATTTCAAATTACCTTCTGAGGCAGCAGCTGAGAAAGCAGCTTCTATTTTCCTTTCAAATTGTTACAGTTCTGCATACTCATGAAACACCGGTCAGATTCATTTACATCTTTGCTAGCCTTAACCACTGAAGCATTAAATAACGACTCTTCCGGGAATCGAGATTCTCCACTAACTTCAACTAAACGCAATGTGTGTATCCCACATACGAGTACCTGACATGCAAAGATACAAGTTGAAAAGAAGACTTGTATCTTTGCATGTCAGGTACTCGTATGTGGGATACACACACATACAATTATAGAAGCAACAATGCATGAAATATAGATGGCATGACTTGGAACTATGAGCATTAACAGTCACTTCGAGGTGGCCAGCTGTTTAAACTCTGCTTTGCTGGGCCGTCTCTGTCGGATAAGGATGCAAAGGAAGGCATATTAGAAACCGCTGTATCAGATGATACCTGCAATATAGAACATAACATACATGTGAGTATTACGCTCTTCTGCAAGAATGGAAGGGAAATGGCGATGTTCAGTTTCAGTACCGCTTAACTTCTTCCATTATGAATAAGATAAGATACACTCGTATACCAATAGCTTGGGGAGTTTCTCTGTACGCAAAGATAGCATAGAAATGGGATAGTGCAAAAGCAGAGCATCTTTCATAGTCCTACTCTATAATGTGCGACACTTATAAGTTTTCCACACTTGGTGCAATCTTGACATTGATAGCATATAAAAAAATATCGTCGTCTATCGCGTGCTCAGACTGACAAAGAACAGAGAATAGACCCATTTACCTTCTTCCTGTTGCTGAATTGTTACAAAAGAAACTTATTCTTCGGTCATAATATAGGTTGATGCTAATGTGACTGTTTTTATGCTTGCTGACAAACAAAAAATTGTTTTATTGTTCACTGATGTTGACGTTTGTGCAACGTTATGAAGGACGGACTCAGTGTAGTGCTGTTGATTGAACGTTAGGCGGTTATTCAGACCGACTAAGTAAATTTATGGATGTAGATTAGTAGAAATAGACAACTTTCTATTCAGTTACAGTTCAACTAACATTAAACCAACCCTGTACAAACGATAATTGGCAGCAAATTATGGTCTCTACACGTAATGTGAATGGTCCTCAAAACATGCACATCATAATAAATAGCTAGTCTCGATCAATAATCTGTGAGGCACGTGGACTGCAGTCCATCTCTTTGTAAGTAGACTATCAACGGTCGGCAGTTGAGGCCCCTATATCAATATACTCGAAAAGCCTATATAGCCCTCTATGCCTACAGGAGAACTTGCGGCAGAAGCTGAGGTCTTCAGCTAATGATGGTTCTATGGTTCGACACGGCTGAAGTGCGACCAATTCTCACTTACGGAGCACTGGTATGGTGGCCAGCTCTTCGTACCTATTGAGTAAAGTGCAAAGAATCGATTTCACCGCAGTTACGGTAGCTATGCATTCATATCTAACATATAGTACGCACTAAATATCATCCCTTTAGACCTACAAATAAAAAATTCAACGCCGCGTGCAGCGCTCTCAGACTAAGGGAGATGTTGGACGTCCAAGCCATATGAGCATTGGAATATACTGGAGTCTCTACCTGTCGGAATTTGAGACATGTTGCCAACAGATTATATCGTCACTGAAGTAGACTTTGACAAGCACCTCGTAACTAGGTTCCCAACGAGAGTGGAATATCCGTAGAGTGATTGGGAGGTCACAGGGAGAAACGACTGCAAAATATTCACTGATGGTTCCAACATGGATTGGGGAGTCGGTGCTGGGATCTTTTCAGAGGATCTCTGAGCATCAATGTCTTTTCGCCTCCCAGAAAATGCAAGCGTATCTCAGGCTGCAGTGTTAGCAATAAGGTAAGCATGTAGAATGCTGGAACCATTCACAGGAACCACTAGGAGTGCCGCTATCTTCTCAGATAGCCAGGCCGCAATTAAGGCTCTGTAATCAATAACAATCTTATCGAAAATAGACAAACAATATCGCAGCGAACTGGATGGACTGGCTGACCGCTTCAGAGTCTCTCTTCTCTGGATTCCACGATATAGGAATATAGAGGGGAACGAGAGGGCCGATCAAATGGCGAGACGGGACTCTGTACAGCACGAGTCCTACGCAGTGGCTGTCCACCCGCCGTTAAGTGGAAGATTCATATACATTTCATGACACGGGCTAGTGAAAGATGGGGCGCACTGACAAAGTGTGCCCCGTCCCTGTTCGGATGTCGCAAAATTTACAGTAGCTACGACGGGACATTGGCCATCGGGAATGCACACGACCAGATTGGGTATACCTTACAATATTACAATGAGAAGAAGAAGGAAATTGTGATCTGCACAAATGCTGCAAGATGCAAGAATCAGGTATCAGTGCACTACTGATATATCCGACATCTTTTCGAAGGGTATCGGAGAGATAATACGCTTTCTCAACTCCACAGGAAATATCAGAGAATACTCCTACTACTTTGCCCCGCGCAGGGGTAGTTGACGTACTATGCCCCACTAGGGTAATGGGGCGAAACTCCCCAAACGACTTACCAGGCGCCTTACACTATTTTGCCACAGATCGACGTCATGTGATTTTAGAGCCGCGCCTCCCTCTCAAAACTTAACACCAGTGCAGACAGATCCATGAGTTTGTGGGAGAGTAGGCATTGGTCGTTAGAGTAGTCAAGATGTTGTAGATAAGATGTTAAAGTCCATTGAATTCCTCTGTCTTGTTTTGATAGGACTGCATGCAACACATCACCAATGACTATGAGAAACAGGATCAGTGAGAGGATGCACCTCTGCCAAACTCCACTGCGAATCTTAAAGTCCCCCACACCTTACCCTTATGCAGAACGTGACATTTCGCGCCGTCATAGATTGCCTTAATAATAGCTACAAGCTTCTTAGGAAAGCCTCTCCTGCGCAAGGCCGCCCATAAAGAATCTCGGTTCACCCTATCGAAAGCCTTTTCGGAGTCGATGAAAAGCAGGTGAAGTGGAGAATCGTACCCAGCGCATTGCTCAGTGGTGATTTGCAAGGTGTTAATGTGATCGACAAAGGAGAATCCGGATCGAAAGCCAGCCTGCTCTTCATCAATTATGCTTTCTAAGGGAGCCTTTAGTCTTTCTAGGACGATTTTAGCTATTATCTTGGCAACAGCAGGAAGCACACAAATGCCTCTCCAATTATTACAGTCTCTAAGGCTCCCTTCTTCGGAAGTTTGATGATCAAACTTTCCTTACACTCGGTGGTAAAGATCTCTGTATCCCACTCTTTATCAACAAGTGGGTGCAGCAGATCGGCAGTTACGCTTGGCGCTGCTTGATAAAGTTCGGCGGGAATACTGTAATGAACCATATTCTGGTCTAATAGTGCTGCTTCCACCGGCAGATCGAAGGCAGCACCTGATGAGTACTGATCTGTCAGTGGTACGAAACCAGAGGCCGAGGGTCCCATTACACCCGGACTCCGATGCGAGCGTTCCATGTGGCCCAGTTGACATTTCGTTGGCATAAACTAGTTTCGGAGAATACAGTTGCCAGCATGCACCTTCTGCTCTCCTATTTAGCTGCATACCTGCGACAAGTCGGTAAATGCTGTGACTTATTATTGCTCCTCACACCATAGGGGGAAGACGACACAAATATCCATGGCCACGGACGTCGTCGTGGACGGAATTCAAACGCCGCGCCGGTAGCCAGACATGAGACTGATCTCTCTACGCACTGAGCTACCGGTTGGCTGCCTAGAGTTGAGTAAAAATCCCATCCACGAAGCATGGTAGCGAGTGGAATGTCCATGAGTTCTAGTGCTGTGGATAAGTAATCTTGACAATGAGGGGCTTGTCAATTGTTCCCACAAGGTTTTGCAAGGCGGTTAGTGTTGTCTTACCTTTCGTGTAAGCATACGATGTAGGAGCTTGAAAGTTATATCCATGAATACAAGGATGATTGTAGCAAGGCTAATCGGCCTATAGGATTTAGGCATTTGCTCTGACTAATTACCCTCTTGCGGCATATACCCAAGGGTGTAACTTATTCTATAAAAGTTCGATTAGCAGGGTATTATGATCTCCACGGTGTTTTGCAACAGAGCAGGGAAAATACTGTCACCTCTGTCCTGAACGACTCGAAGAACTCTAACGCAAAATTTTACTTTGTTCTTCTGACAGAAGGGACCTTGGAAAATAGATCTGAAGCAGTAGCCTTGGAACCGCAGACCCGTCTGGTCTCAATAGAATGCCGGAAAGGGCTTTGTAAAGGCGCGGCGCTTCCGCTAACGACCGAATGCTCTCACAGTGTCCCCAGAATTCCCGTTAGAAGTGCTTAGTGAGTTTGTTGTACTCGGTCAGAGCAATTCTATACTCGTAAAGTCTATTGTAGCGCTTGGTTTTGTTGAACATCCTCCTTACCTTAGATCGCTTGCGGGCCGATTCCAGGTAGATTCCCTAACATTTTCTGCCTGAAGACACTTAAGGTTGTCAATTGGAGTCAACTTCCAACAATAATTATAGAACTTTGTAACTGGGCCAATTAAAAGTTATGCTCATATGTATACTGTTGACAATATGCAACTAATTCCCAAGACTTGGTGCTTATCTTTTGAGACTGAACAACTGTTCAGTTGTAGATATACTATAAGTACATTACATTGCTCTATCTACTCTGAGAATATGAATATTCATATGACATAGAGACGTATCTAATAATAGTGAATAGCATGCGTCTAATTAAGTGCAACGTTCATCTTGAGTCAATGGCATCATCAAAGAGAATTAATTCACCATTAATCTCTAAAGTCATTTGACTCCCATCATCTAATCATCAGGCTAAGATTTTAAATTCCTAGAATTAAAAAAATTGCATACACTTTCAGTGAGACAGAGAATAAATGTAGACGGAATCTGCAAAAGAAACATTGTACAGGCAGGCAGGCAGATATCAAGCATGAAGAGTGAGGTCATGAATTAAGGTTACAAATTTACTGTCTCTGCAAACATCCAAGAAAATCGTGTGTGTTCAGTCCATTGCAATTTCACAAGATTCACTTGGCATTGCACATTGCTACTGCCACGGTTGCTGCATTTCACCTTGCTCTCTCAGCGTCAGCGTCACACACAGAAAGGTTATACTTCATTTGGGCCCCAAAGGGAATCGGGTTTTTGGTCCGTCTTTGGATACCATCAGCCTGCAAAAGTGCACCCAATGTGTGCTAATCTTGCAATGGTAACTTTCAAGACCATGTTGTATAGTCATAGGTACCACGATTGGAAGCATCACATTACGGACTTTGTGGGTTCAGGGGCTTTGGTATTCCAACAATGCACAGGTACACCGCAAAACCGACACGATAACTGCTTGTCAGATGGCCATCTAAGGGAAAGTCCAAATGTCGTCGACATTCGACGTTGATCCATTGTAATTCCATGGGGGTTTTGTTTGTCTATTCGTCCGCGTTGGACAAAGTGCGTGAAAGGAGTTCTGCTGTGTATTGCTGATGGATTTGTAAGGTTGACGAGATTCGAGTTTTCTCGGGGTATCTTTATCAGTGATGGTCACGGTATTAGAAATTGCGGAATCCGTGCGTGTCATATTAAACAGATTGCTAATCGTTACATAGTTGGATAGATAGCCGCAAGTGTGTACACAGTTACTGGGCGATTGTGCGAGAATTTGCTGTAACCGCAATCGATAAGCTTATTCAGTGGTTTCTCGATTTGATTGCAGTGGTGAATGTGCATGGTGGCTCTTGGAAAAGTCAATATTCTCCGAATCATGAAAGATTAATTCATACTTATTGTTCTGTCTTTTCCGAGCTGTTATCATGCGTAAGCTGTTTCGGCCACTACATTTATATTTTCCTTCATATCTCCTAGCATTGGCGACAGAACTTCGTGTTTCTGTATCTTTACAATGACCCCAGTGGATTCTGTTAATCCCTTTAAACACACATAGACCTTATAAGTACATATATGACATTTATGATTTTCCAGCTTTTATTCGAAAAGTCCCACGTTGGGCGCCATTTATATAATAGGTGGCTGGTGGTCAAAGAATGCCTAGAGCCATCAGCGATGATGTAAGAGGGCAAGATGGTAGTATCACACAGGTTGCTGAGAGCACTTGGAAATTGCTTCTGGATACTCATTTTCCTGGGTGTGTTACCGTAAAAGAACACTTCAGATACTCTGACGACGTGAGGGAGAGCTATGAAGCATCCCGCTCAGACTGGAGTATTCCCAGAAATATCTCCACATATAATAAAGTGAGCTGGGCTATTGACTCTTTTGAGCCATATAAATCTAGCACGGATGGAATCTGCCCCGTTTTATTACAGAAAGAGAAAGAATTACTAATGAGTATATTCAGAGGAAGCTTTGCTCTTGGGTATATGCCAGACTCATGGAGTGCAGTTAAAGAAGTCTCCATTCAAAAAATGGGCAATCATTCCAAAGATGACCCTGAATCATATAGACCGATTGGCTTAACCTCCTTCATGCATAAGGCCATGGAGAAAGTCCTGGATGCACACTCCTCACTCCTCACGAAATTTCCGCTGCACCCTACGGCGCGGTGAACACTGGAGAAACCAGTTTCATGAAACTATGTAGTTTCATGGTTGTGCTGCTTCCACCGGCAGATCTATGGCAGACGTCTCCCGAACTGAGCTACAGCAAGCATAGGCCGCTGCTTAGCTCGTTGAGGGGCCTTTTGTCTTCGCCAGATGGCACGGCCCGACCTTCACGGTTAATATGCTGTACCTAAGGCTCCGTCCCTATGGACATCTTCGGATGCCAACCAAACCGTCCGTTACAACTAGCAAGTCTCACAGTAATGGCTTCAGGCTTAAGAGCAACTTGTTGACCGCTAAATTCCACAGAGCACAGTGAGAACACCATCTTAGGGAGTGCCCCTGCTTACGTGACTGCGTACAGATTACGTGCCGGAACTAGTTGGGATCACCCGAGATATAAGAATCAGGCACACAAACATGCAGAGCGACTCGTCTTCGCACAGGGTTGAGAGGGCATCAGTGATAGCCTCAGGTTTAACGTTGTCGGTTGGAAGCGCCTTAAATATCCAGAAAGGCAACCAGTGTATCGTTGCAGACGAGGAACCTTTCGATGTATCCTACTAGAGAATGTAAAGCAGTGTTCACAGGTCGGTCCTTCAAGTAGGCGTGCTGGGAGGCGGATAGAAGATGCGTTGGAATAACGCTCCGTAAGTGTGTGTCGAACAAACGCTCCAACACCTTTCGCAGAGTCGAAGATCCTTCGGGTGTGTGTCAGAGCTTTTACCCGCTTTCGGAATGAAAATAACTTTTTGTATTTGAATTCAAGACAGGATTTGAAAACCGATACAATTCAAGGGTAGAAATATGGTCAGTTAAACTGAAAGCGAATGAGCTGTGAGCTTATCATCGGTTTTTTTTTTCAACAGAAATATCATCAGTTAACCTGAATGCACGACTAATTTTAAGCAGGTATCAATGTATTGATCTAAAATGCCAAATATACTTTTTTTTTATTTTTGGTAAACTCCACCTTTTGGCGCCTAATCGAAACAAATGGCAATAGCGAAATCTGAAAGTAAATTGATTGGAACGGAATGAGTTGAAAAAATGAATAACATTTCATTGACCTTGCCATAGAACATGTATCTACCTGTTTCTCACCAGTCCATCTAGCATCTGGATATCTTAATAAAACATTATTTATTTTCTTTTTTTTTTTGTGTTGACCGTTGCTGCTATTTTTGTATTGTTTTTCACTTGCCATTCGTCCGTGTGTTGCAATCACCATAGTCTTCGACATAGATGGCCCGAAACCTAGCTGAAACATTCTTGCTAAAATGAATGCTTTAAGATACGATTTCTTTAGATACATACCTGTATACCAGTACGAGTATGTAATTAATTGGCAAGCAATAATTCTGCTAAATGTTATGTGTGTGTATTTTTTTGTTATTTACTAACAATATCCTCTCCTATTCTATTGATCTGCCGGCCGAGACAATAATGGAAGAGGGAGTTACCCCGGACTCGTTAGAGTATCTTCGAAAGATAAAACCTATAACAATTCATGGGTAACCACCACCTACTATAAAACACTTGCAGCAATTCGAATGGGAACGTATTAAGCTTAATCTGCTGAATAATGATAATGTTTAAGTGATTTATCTTCGTCAAGTTTCTATCCTGGCTTTTTTGTTCCATTCCGTTGGTTGGTAAGGCCGTTTTTTTATCTGTCGCACAAGGGATCTATTAGTTCGTTGATATATAGAACGTTTCGAGTTTGGGGATGAGGAATTAGCAGCAATACATTCTTTGGATTTCGATATGGCTCATCATGACGATGACTATCAAGACTTGGTCATGTAAGTTATTGTATCTAATAAAGAGTACTACCTAGGCGATTTAATAGCAGCGCAAAATAATGACTTTCAAGAGAAGATACACTCGTTTAACAAGGTATACGTTCACTGCAAACGTACATGCTAGTTGAATGTAGTTAATGTAGCCACAAATTGCTCTCACTTGATGTGTGAATTAACTGCGATCAAAGAAACATCTTCGCTAATTGCAATTTTTAACCGATGAAATATCTAAGGTAGACTAAGCTAGGCTGTAGTGTTTATGTCAACAATTTTTTTTTATTGGTCAGTAATAAGAAGATACGTTAACGTAACCAACGATTAATCAATGGTTTTGCTGTTTACGGATTCGGTTTCTTACAATCAGTCCTTTTGAGATTTAGAAAGTGAATAGATTTGTTTAGATTTGGTAGCACTTTTCATTTTCTCTTTGCTGCAGTACAAATCGTTTTAGTTATGGGGTCCGGTCCGTGGAGAGCCAAAGAAACATTTAACATCAAATGCCCTGTTAGAATAATGACATGTAGTTATCCTGGATATATGTGACAAGTATCAAGTATAGTGAGTTTAGTGGAGAATCTAGAAATCGAGGTTGGCCTGACTTTGTTTATTACCTGTAGAGCTAAGGATATGTCCAGACTTATTCAACTTTTGGTCCTCAAGAGGCATACCTCTATTGAAGGCGCGGACGCATTTTTTATTGGGGAGAAGCATAATGAACGTTCAAAACGATGATAGCTACATCGAAATTTTGCCTTATCAGCAAAAAAATGGTGTCGGCCCATGCAGCACAGGGCGTTTGACTAGAAATATCCTAAATTTAGAAAAATAACAAGCTCTGTTTTGTACAGATTAACCTTTACCCCACAGGTATCAGCCCAAATGGTTTGTTGTGAGAGGGCATTCTGCAATACCTCACTATTAAGCACCAAAAATTTATCAGATTATAAGAGCAGCAATGTCATTCGCATAAGCACACACATTTCAGCGCGAATCTTTCAAATTTTGAAGCATTCTATTGACAACTAAGTTAAGTCCCAACTATGTTAAGGAACAGAGCACTGCATCTTGCGAGGTACTGCACAAAAGTCTTCGTTCAGACAAGTGAGCTTCATGGAAAATCAAAGATCGCGTAGCGCAATAAAGCCCACCACCTCGACGGGTAACTTTTGTATTGTAATCATTTTTTTGAATCATTTTTGAGTATTTCCTCGAATGTTCTAAGAATAATCCCAATATGACAAATATTTCAGAGCGCCCCCCCCCCCCCCCCCCCCCCCCCCCCCCAACATTGTAATGGACGGCTTGGCGGGCATCCGAAGATGCCCGTGGGGATGGCGCCATAATAACCGTGAAGGTCTGGTCGTACCATCTGGCGAAGAAAAAGGCCCCCAACGAGCTAAGCAGTAGCCTTTGCTTGCTGTAGCTCACTTCGGGAGACGTGGACGGGGTTTTCGCCGTTCGTGACAGGGGCAACGAGCGGCGAAAACCCAGCCCACGTCTCCCGAACTGAACTTACGTATTATTAAAAATTCATAGGCCTGGGGACGACAATACAAACATGGGACGCAAAAATTGGGGATAATATTGTAAAAAAGTGGAGCGATAAGAATGTAATGGTTAGCGGACGGCCGAGATGCCCTCGCGCTCGCATCGAGGTCCGGGTTTAATGGGTCCTCGGCATCTGGTTTCGTACCCCGACAGACCACTACTCATCAGGTGCTGCCTTCAGCTTCAATCTGCCGGTGGAAGCAGCACTATCAGGATATGGTTCATAAAAGGTGGTTCATTACAACATATCAGACTTATTCTTAACGAAAATATGCTGCCGAAATGTTAGAAGGCGCATATCCGAGGCGGGGTTCCACTAAAAGTTCGGAGAAAATCGATTTTTTAAGGACGTCCGAATGAATTGTTAAAATGTTTCACTATTTGTAAAAAAGGCTTTAGCATATTGAAATAATATACTTTCCCAGTCGAAGATGCGCGCTAATTGAACTAGACGGGACGAAGGAAAGATAGGGGCTTTGAGCAATTAGGGTCCATAGCCAATTATATTGTATCAACACCCTCGCAGAAATGGCAGATGCTGTCCTCCATTACAACCACGGCCTAAAGGTTGCCTCTCAGACACGCGCCTGGAGTTTGAAAACCACTAATGATTGTAACCTTATTTTAATTAGCCGTAGTAGATTAGCCGATGGTAGTAGTAGAGGACTCTACGAACTGTCCCCAAATGAATTACGCCTCCCCCTCCGAATGACATATCCCTCAAAAATTGATATTGGTTGGGGGTCATTTCAGATAAAATATCTCCCCTCCCCTCAATTTCGAAAATAATTCGTTAATTCGTTATTCCCCAAAAATTCGATCTATCACCCAAATGACATATTTGTTAAAAGTTTGTTTTGAATTGGGGATTATTATTTTAAATGACATTTGGGGCATAATTAGCAAGATTCCTCCAAAAAATCCAATTTTGGTTTGGGAGAAAAATCATCATGACACAAGACCACAAAGTGCATAAATTCGACTGATGAAAAAAAAAATTATCGCCCAAAATTTGAGGGGAAATATTTTATAAGCACGTCAACTTTTTTAGCATTTCTAGATTGCATATCTACATACTTTTCGGATATGCAGTCGCTAGCATGCACCTCCTATCTGCGCCGTCTTTACACTGACACACTCGGAGCGCAGTGGGAGTTCTATTAGTACTCACAGGTAGCTTTTATTCGCACCGAGGATTGAACATCCATTCTCTAGATCGTAAAGCCGTGACCGAACGAACACGGCCACCGAGCGCGTATATGTCGGCATTGTATTCCCAGTAATTTTGGAGACTTTGCTTGCAAAAAAAGCATAAAATCGATCAGATCTAAAACCGCCATAATATTTACCAATAATCCGTCCAGCTTTTGTGTTTATTCTATTTTTCAGGATTTTTGTCATTACTTTGTACGATGTAAGACTAAGGAAATGCCTCTGTAGTTTTATACTAGTTTATTGCTCTGAATAAATTATTGGACGATGGTTCTTTTTTTCTACTGGTTTTGATGCTCTCGTTGATGAAGGTACTTATAATGAAAGCATGGAACGACTCACCGGTATCTCGCCACAGGGGTGAAATTGCGAAAAATAAAAGGGTTTTCCCTTTCTCCCTAGTTCACGGCTCTGTTAATAAAGGTAAAAACTGGTGGAACCTGCTTCTAAAAAAAAACCAAAGTGCCACTCTGGATTCGCGCCCATGTTAGTGATACTTACTTTCTGAATGAACAGAAGCTAGAGGTAAAATGAGGGACGATGTCCCGACGAATTTAGATACAAGCCAATCATGGGGTTAACTATACAACTATGACTTATCCAAGGCTGTTTTAACCAACCTTTACCATAACTTTCATATTTAATGCACCTTACAATCAACTTTGCCGAGAAGGTGAATACCCTGCTAGCAACAGGTGTGTAAACCACAATCGGATTTCATGCAAATTGAGTTCTTCGTCACCATATTAAGAGCAGATTGCTTCCTCCAGCCTTCCGGCTGACTCTCGTACTTTTGATTTTTATACGTTCTTCATCCGCCTCATTGTCACCGTCATACTTTTGTGTTTTGTTTGCGTTTTGGGTTTCAATTTCAATTTAATGTCGGATTTTATCGTAAGGCGATATCAATTAACTAACAGTCATGTGTGTACGTGATATGATAACGTGTCATAGGCTTCTTCATGGGATGGGTGGAACGTGTATAAGATAGGTGTCTAATGATATCTACGATCTGTGAGTTTTCAAAATCAAATAGCTCAACCACTTGATACGGTTTCGATATAGGCGCCATACGTATATACTTAAGTATTCGCTTGATGAATTGCCCTGTTGAGTGAAAAGCAGGGAAAACCACAGAGAAGTGGATTGACTATCATTTAAACAATTTACAAAAAAAGGAACCAAGAGGGATAATCGAATATAGATTAAAACCGGACAGCATTTCCAATGTAAAAGTGGTGCATATATTAGTATATACACTTTTATGTTAGAATATGCCACTAGTGTGAATAAAAAAACATTCCAAGTCAACTTCATAATAGTTTTGCATTCAACATGATTTAATGTGCTTTTTAAGTGCTCTTTAGCTGTGTGTTGCCTCGGTCACCGCTCTATCATTTTATATAGAGGTGCAAGCTGACGTTACGCTAGCACCCCCACTTTTTTTAAACAGCATGTATCAACTTCTAAATAAGCGTATAATGAAAGTATTAATTAAGTTCTAGTTTGGTGCTCCATTCCCGAATTAAGTGTTTTTGCAGGAGTGGCAGAAACAATAATTTTTAAATGGGGATGCTAGCGAAACGTCAAACTAGCACCAATTACGACGATTCGGCTGGAGCGCTTTTTTAGTGCAGCACTTTATTAGCACCTAATTATGCGATACGTCTAATATCGTTTGTTCGATGTTTAAAGAAGTGGGGGTGCTAGCGTGACGTCAAGGGTCAGGATCCATAATAGACTTACTGATCTATTTGAAACACGCACTGGTCTGAAGCAGGGCGATGGTCTGCCGCCGACGATCTTAAGCTCGCTTAAGCTTAGGTCGACATAGTAAGCAGCGTACGCCGACGACATCAACATCATGTCCCGAAGATTGGCTGACGCAGAAGAACTTCTGCATACGCTCGACACCGCTGCAAAAGAAGTTATACTATGTATCAACGAGGGTAAAACTATTACAATAAAATAATGATGCAATCGACGACAAGGACGCCAGCACAATTGAGCATCAATGTGAAGGACATCGAGTTCGTGAAAGATTTCATATACCTGGGTTCAGTGGCGTAGCTAAAGTATTTAGCGTCCGGGGAAAAACTCCAGTGTAACGCCCCCTCCCCCCCTCCCCTCCCTCCCCCCAGTTTTTCTAGATAATTCCCCTCATTAGTTACACATTTTTGCCACCTCTCCGGAAGTTTTTTGATGCCGGTATCGAAAAATTCCTTGGGCAACTTGGACAGCCATGTGCGCACGAACTCCTCTACCTCGTCGTCGGTGTTGAATCTTTGACCTCCGAGGGCTTCTTTCAGTGGTCCACGTGGTAGTCGCAGGGTGATAGATCCGGACTGTAGGGGGGGTGTTCTAGTATCTCCCACACCAATTCTGATATTGTATCGAGCGTGAGACGCGCGTTATTAGGCCGCGCGTTATCCTGGAGAAGAATAGCACTTCGCGCTGGAATGCTCCTCCGTTTCGAGCGATAAGCGGGTTTCACGTGTGTTTTCAGAAGGTTAGAGTAGTATACAGCATTGATGGAACGTTGTGTGCGCAGGAAGTCAACGTACAGCACTCCCCGTCGGTCCCAGAATACAGTACACATAACCTTACTCGCGGACCTGGCTGTCTTCGCTTTGACTAGTGCCCTTTCCTCCTTCTTCCTCCACTCTTTAGACGACACCTTGCTTTCGGGAGTGTAATAGTGTACCTATGTCTCGTCTGTAGTGAAGATTCGCGTCAAAAAACCGCCCCCCTCCGCCTCGTATCGCGTCAGCAAGCGGCGACAAACTTCCAACCGCATGAATTTTTGCTCGAAGTTCAACAGTTTGGGAACCCATCGCGCCGCTATTTTGCGATATTGAAGGTGTTCGTGGATGATAGACTCTACACTACCTATACTAATGCCGACTTCAGCCGATATGTTTCGAACATTCATTCTACGGTCCTCCAAAATGAGTTGTTCTACGCGGCGAACGTTGTCTGGTGTGATGCTGGTTCGCGGTCGACGATCATGCGGCTCATTCTCGACGGGTTCGCGGCCATCTTTGAACGATTTGGCCTATTTAAACACAGCAGACCTAATCAGGCACTCACTACCGAACTGATTTCGCAAACGCCGAAGAATTACCGTGTTTTAACGCCTTCCCACGCCAAAAAACGAATGACAATACGTTGCGCAACGGCGGTCGTCACTTGATGTTCACTCATGGTCGTACCACGCGCGTGAAACGAGCGTTCGCGACGAAAACTATGCCACACTATTCGTAAGGGACCCAGCTATCACATACTCAAGCCGCGACCTTCAAAACATACAGGCGCGCCATCTACAGCGTTTGTCTCGATCATATTTGAACCGCCCTCGTACTGCTAATCTATTGAATACCACTTTTCTTACGGAAAAGTGAAAAAGAATGTCCAATGAAGTCCTTTAGTATAGAATAGTTTCCAAATTATGCTTAAGGAAGCATTTATTGTAGTTACACTAACAACCACTGAAGTTGTTAGTGTAACTCTGTGGATTTATCCTGCAGTATCCAAAAGAAAAGAAAATCTTTTTAATATTCAAACAGAGGGAAGAAAAAATTTAGTCCGAGGATATCGTGGCGCGACAGCCCGACGTCGGGCCTTGGCCGCCTAGATCGTTGTGATTGTAGATTTTCGTAACAAAAACCTTGTATGAAAATTTCCTAGGTTGTAAGAAAGCACACTTACCCAAGACACAGGCGATGCTGCTGCGGCTGCTTTGCTTCTGCCGGCAATGGATTTAAGTTGTCTCTTCAAATTTGAGTTGACGTTTAAATGCTATAAATAAACCAAGACAAACTCCAAGCAAAGACACACTTCATTTTCCTTTTCGCTACTCATGTTTTATGTCGTTTTTTTTTCGAACCAGTTGTTCTGATCTGATCTGGACTGTTGAATAAAACACAGCAATTGTCAGCTTCGGCTAGTTTATCCAGTAGTTTTTGGTCGGTGTATGATTAGTCCATGGTGGTATCACAACGGACTCCAAGTGTGGTCTAAGTGTGTTCTATTTGTCGGAGCAGCTCCCTCAACCTAACCTTGATGCTAATGTCTTGTTAAATACATTAATTTCAGAATTCCAGCTTTCGTGGGAGGTAATATCTCAATCGATGCTAAAATTTGAAATTCTCCACTGCCTCTGTCAAAGAACGTACTAATCGAGCGTCATTGTCATATCATCGTAACGTTCTATTCTAGCATTAATCCCATTCAGAATTTATGTCACTCACGTTCTCCTCATTCACGCCGCATAGCTAAACCTACAACCCCCAATGCCAATAAATGTATCTTGGGCAGACACCATATATTGTACAATACTTCTACATGCTTTGTTCTACTATATTGGTTTCTTGGGGATACTGAAGGAATGTTGTGTCGGTATCGGCATGTTTCTTGGCCATCGACGTGGTTGTCGTCGACGTGGTTGTCGTCGACGTCGCCGTGGTTGCCACCATTGAAGGCTTTTGACCCTTAAAACCATTCACTGTTCACATTTCCAATAAAGCCCCCAAGTCAATTCAAATGTCTTAGACATGGTCATCGGTGGACTCGCATACATTACATACTCGTATAATGTTGTCTTTGACGACTCTCCATGTGGAATTAAAGAGCCCGATTCCGTTCACTTCGTTGAATCCGGGCGATGCCTTGGAGCAAAAATAGTTAATGTATGCACACTAGAAAGTATCTTAGCCTTAGCGCGTATACTGATACTGACTCTGACTGACTGACTGCGGCTCTAGCACTCGCGTCTTTATTAAAAGCCATTGTTACTATTTAATAAAGGCAAATGCAGTATGGAAGTTCGCAAACATTTTTTCTTCCAGCCCAAAATTAGGGAATGGCTTCTAGAAATAATTCAGTGAACACAACAACTGTAAATAATGTATGGACTTAACGATTTATCTTCTTAGTAGTGGCTGGGATTCAGAGATACTTATTTTGATAGAATCAGATGAAATGATCGCCCGACCCCGGACAATATAAGTTTTCCGTAAATCAAATGGACCTGAGGCTGAGGTGCCAGGCACAAGGTAACCGGTTTCCCCTCATTTCATCTATACGAGTATCTAAATGTTGAAAACAGGTTGTCTACAATACGAGTACCATCAACATCGATTCTGATGTTGTCCGATGGCCGGCTGACTGAAGTGTTCTTCAGATGCATCACATTACATATAGAGATATTAAGTATTCATACGTTTAACTTCGAGGAGCTGAAATTTTTGCCTTTTGTCTAAGTGTTACCGCCGTCTACTGAAACGATTGATATGTTTGAGGCACAAAGATTTTATTTTGGCGAAACAAATGGAATAGAAATAGGGTTCATCCATGCCGCGCCCAAAATTATGTTTCCCAACAGACACATTTGAGGATTTAATTTTCAGAATTACTTACTTGGCATATACTCGTAGTAGGAGCGTGATGGTTAAAGATTTGGCAACATAAGGGAAGGGAGCTCGGAGAATGTGTTCGCTGGTTTCAACCGCTAGTGCAAAACGCGTCTGATCAGACCCCTTTTCTTCGCGCATCACACTATAGTAGTGGGAGAGTTGTGACCGGGAACAATAAAGTCGGATGTTGCATTACCTTAGGTTGGTTGGTACATATATATTGTAGTAAGTTGTTGCTGAGGCAAGACTTGCCAGAGCCCAATTAGCGCCGTTTTGAAGCCACAAACCTGGTGAAAATTTGTTATTGGATGATAGTCGGAAAATCAGGGGATGATGGGATGCCTGGATTCAACCGGAGGAGTTAAGAAAGTAAAGCAACTCCCGAATCCTCACCTCCGACACATCTCCTAGGTTGTCAAGAAAAGCCTTGGCCAATTAACGTCTGGTCTGGTCCTAGCAGGGCCTGAAAATTCGCATCTTTTCTTTTCTCGTTTTCATTGCCGCAACTCCGGCAATGCGGATTGTAGGGAATACTCAGCCTGACTGCGTGATCCCTTATAGGCCAATGTCCCGCGATGACCGACGTAAGCCTGGCGACATCTCTACATGGTCATAAGCTCCGATGTTCTGCTTCTGCCATAGGAGGACCATATCTTCCTTGATACGACGCAGGTAGGCAGATTCCGCCATTTGAAAATCGGCAACCTTGAGGTAGAGGGAGGAGATGTTGCACTTAATAGCCAACAGCGCAATATAAACAGGTTGTGCATGAGAGCTGTCTAGGGCCACGCACCTTCAGCCCAGGTCGTCGGCCTTCTCATTACCCTCTATGTTCCTATGACCAAGAACCCAGAGCATGGTAATGGTGAGGCGTCTGCCAAGCCAAGCTCCTCCTAACTCCTCCCCATATTGCTCGACAAGCTTGGAGGAAGTACTTACCGAGTTCAGTGCCTCGATAGCGGCCTGGCTGTCTGAGCAAATGGCGATTATCTGATATGTCTCTGAGAGTGTGACAACCTTTCATGATTGCTTTCCGCCTGAAAAATGCTGGAATGATATGGGAGGTGGTAACACTCCGAGATATTCAGTGCGTCCGAAAAGATCTTGCACCGTCGCCGCAGTCTATTTCGGACCCGTCGGTGAAAATCGAGATGTCAAAATCGTTCACCACTACGCCTCCTTTCATACAGCTCTGGTGGAGTAGAGGAGTTTCTCCCAAACCTGGGCTACCGAAGGAAAGAGTTGGGTTTTCAATCTAAGATTATCTACTGGCTTTACCTGTCAATCGGACGCCCAAATCTTTTGCACGCTATTGTTGTTTGGTGGAATGCACTTAAGACTGTTACTTTTTGCAACTTGTTAAGCAAGGTTAAAGGCTATCCTGCTTGCTCGTTAGTGGAGCCCTAGTAATTGCCTTGGACATTTTGCTTGACCTTCTTCCTTTGGATATTCTAAGTGAGCAACTTGCTGCTAACACTGCCATCCGCCTTCGCGAAACAGGGCATTGGTTCTCCTCGGGTACAGCCCACTCGGCGGTCTTGAACCATCTGAGTATTTCTGATGAGACTGACTACACCTCCCATAGATTTATTTTTGGGAAGCACTTTACTAGTATCATCCTGACTCCAAATCAGAGGAGGAAAAGCGAATTTTCCTTGACGAGTTGTATAGGCATCTTTACGCGGGTTCTATAGGTATCTTCACGGATGGCTCGAAACCCGACTGCGGAGTGGGAGCGGGTGTTTACTCCGCTCAGCTTAGCCTAAACCTATATTTCCGTCTCCCGGATCACTGTAGTGTACTCCAGGCGGAAATTGCTGCAATTTTGGAGGTCCTAGCTCCTAAAGATATCACAACATACACGGGTACCTAAGTTGCGCTCGGTGGCCATAGTCGTTCGGTTACCGCTCAACGAAACTTATCTAGAGCTCGGAGTTCAAATTTCGGTGCGATCAAAAACTGCCTGTGAGTACTAATAGAACTCTCACAGTACTCCAAGCTTGTCAGTATAAATATGGCGCGGATAGGAGGTGCATGCTAGCAACTGTACTTTCGAAAAGTAGATAGGCTATCGGAACATCAACAATAGCAAAGAGATATTGACGCGCCTATGTCCCTGGAGGGATCAAGGCAATTAACAAGCTGGAATAAGATCCCTAGAATCCGCCCTGTTAACATGTTGCTCGACCCTCATTGAGGCGGGGAGGTCTTTAATATTATCTTGTGCTGAATTGCGGGTCACGGTGGCTTTGCCATGCTGATCAGCTTGCTAGACAGGGTACTATGGGCGTAGCTCTGCAGCGACATAATAATATTTTCATGCCTATCGATTCATGTAGACTGCTTTTAAAATCTGAAGCTACTAATAGTTCAGATGCTAGGTCGTTGAATGGCAGCACTTGTTATGCAACTAAATCGCTATGGCCTTATTTAAACCCTACACGCTCATCCCAACTCATTTCGTTGAAAAGGCAGCACATCGGCTCTGGCAAAAGAGTGATTACTGGCCACTGCCTTATTGGGCAGCATGCAAGGAGGCTCCGCGTTCCTTTTAATGATTTACGCAGAAGCTGTGGAGATGCGGATCAAGAGAAGAGTCGTTTTCATTTTCGCTGTTCCTGTCCAGCCCGGGCGGAAAAGAGATCGGCTCTCGGCTCCTATTTTTTCTCGGAACTAGAGGATCTGGAAAATATGTAATCAGGTCTATTGGTCGTTAAAACCCAGCGGTATCACAACGGATCAACTTATGATCTAAGTTTGCTATGTTTGTCACGGCAGCTAGTTTAACCTAACATAACCTAGTTTGGTCACAGTGAAGTTGGTTTTTACCTTGCCCACATCTTTTAGCAACTGGTTTAGAGTGTCGCTATGGCCGTACTGTTTGGCAGTGTAGCCTTCCAACTCTTTGAGCCTAACTGCACTGCCCGCCACCAGTTGTTTGATAAAAAGGTCGATAGGTGCCAGAAGTGGGATCGATTTTAATGAAAATTTCATAAACAGATTCGCTATAATCCACAATATTTATTAGCGTTTTGTTGTTTTCTTCACACCCCCTTCTCGCCAAGGGGGTGAGTACGCGTAGAATTCAGATATGTGTCAAATTTACATTTTTCAAGGTCGCTGAGGCTGATGGTGGTACTGTCGATGCTATAGCACCCACCCGCTCCCCTCAAATAGGGGTAAGTGAAAAGTTAAAAAAAAATTATGCGTGAAAGAAAATTTGGCCGAGATTTGTGTCGCATCTATAGTTCTTGGGGGCTTTGAAATTGATGGTGGCACTCCCGATGTTTTAATCTACACACCCTCTTCCCACACATGGAGTAAGTCGGCATGAAAAAAGCAATGTTCGAAATGTCCCCATCCAATTCAAAAACATGAAGGTAAATAGGGGTGGCAAAATAAATAATGACAGATATTAGCGTCGAATTCCTAGTTTTCAGGGTCCCCAAAATTAATAGTGGTACTCTCGCAGTCCCTTAATTTTGCGCTTAGTCCATCATCTTCAGAGAGACGAGTAGCTCAAAACACATTGTCTAAAATGACCGAGGCGTATGACAAATTCAAAGGTTCCGGAAACGCTGAGATATAAACTGGATCGCCTAAATTTAATTCCTGTTTTCATTACATTTTAGGGATTTTTATTAGTTTACCCTAGTTAAAGTTTGTGCCTACCCATAAAAAAAAACGAAATGTAAAGATTTCGTGCGTTGACTAGGCGTCTAAACCAGGTAGGTCGAAAATTTCATAATTTGTGAGTGTTGTTGCAAATGCAACCCATATACACCCTGTAAACATATGTAACACAAATAAGTGTATAAATTGACTATAACTGGTTATAGCTAGCTGGTGGTTCCTTCAATTTACTCGTACATCTGTTTTCAAATAGTAATGAAACTTTTATCAAGGACAGCCAAACATCGGTTGTAATAAGTACCTTGATTATAGTGCCCACCTAAAATTCCCAAGGACTGTAATGAACAGCGTAAGCTCCCTTGAACGCGATATATAGACTCTCAATCGAACTCTAAAAAAAATTGTTTGAATCTGATTCCAACAAAAGTATTTTTTAATTCAACATCATCTCAATTACTTTTTTATACGTATCCTTTGATATAATTTTAATCAAAAGTGTAACAACCTCTTACTACGTAATTATCCTGTATATTCAAACGGAATTCATGTAGCAAATTTGCATAACACGTATTCAAAATGACTTTGTTAAACAAATTTACCTTTTTACCTTTGAGTATTTTAATTTTCTGCCAGCTTCGCTAATTTGATACAAGCTGCAAGCTCTATCCGACACAGGCTAAAAGCAACCATATAATGTAAATATACATAATGAACATTTATGTGTATAAACATTCTCTGCAGATATATAGATACACTCATCGCAAAGTATCATCGTAATAATATTGCATGCACGCTTTTATTATGTAGAACATGTGGGACTGAGTTTCATTACACCAACGGTCGGTACGTTTAACAGACACCACTCGACCCACCTGACTGCGGCGAAAAATGTTTAAACTTTTGCATAATTTGAACTTTGAACGAGAGCACAATAATTTTGAACAATCATTATCATATTAAAAAAAATGCTTATATGTACATACTATCTTGATTAGTAGAAGTAGTACTTTCAGCAAACAGTTTAGCTAAATTAATTTTTGTAAAGTGGTAAGTGTAAAAATATGAATATCAATATTTGGAATACAAATTACGAGTACTATTATATCCACATGTATCAGAACGTTACGATTCTACGAAAATTGGCTCTATCAACGTCTCTCTCGCTTAGATTCAGCTTTCACACAAGTGAAACTTGCATATGTTAACGAAAAAATCTCCCTGTATCTTACAGGAATTTGTTTTAAAAAGGAGGTGTGTAGATTTTTGTGGATTTTCTGGAAAAACGCAAAGAACGTTTGAAAAATCGCTGCACAATGCTCGTATATCACTGAGTGAAATTACGATCATGTGACAAGTGAGTAAAAATTAGCATTTTTGCATAACTTCCAATTTCGATTCTCCAGAAGTCTTCTTTTTTAATTTGCCAAAAAAATCGACACAAATGGACTACGTCCCTTTGACGCAAACGACTCTGTGTATAGCAAGTCAATGTTATTAACTGTAAGAGACGGCCTGGTCTGTGGGAGAGGCAGATTACGAGTAACTGCCAAGCTCACAGACAAGTCTACATAGCACCTCCGCGTAGTGGCCGTTGATTCCCAAGGCCGAGATATGGGGCCGATTGTGTGTACTATCACATTACGGGAATGCCGTCGTTCTGTGTTACGAAAGCAGCCGTCACAATCCCTGCCAGGCCAACTCCTGTATTCTATGGTTTTGGCAAAGCGTCAGATGATATGTCGTGAATCAGAGACACAAATGGTCATCATTAACGGAGCTGGGTACTGCCGGGCACCAGTATAATCACCAGTTGTATGGGTCGTCTAAACGGTTTCCTCGACCGTACCTGGCAGAGCGGCGCCTAATCCCCTGTCATCTGTGCGGAGAGTACAGATGACAGGGGATTAGGTGGAAGGCTGGAGCTGGGGACTGAGGTGAAAGTCGACCTGCGGAATTCCGGATCCAACACTTCAGTTTA
Source organism: Chloromyia formosa (assembly GCA_964017055.1). Classification (NCBI taxonomy): domain Eukaryota; kingdom Metazoa; phylum Arthropoda; class Insecta; order Diptera; family Stratiomyidae; genus Chloromyia; species Chloromyia formosa. The sequence goes on along the minus strand of OZ024813.1, from coordinate 26,468,301 downwards.
CTTCTTCTTTGAATCTAGTGAACCGCGGTCTACAGAGTAGCGACCTATTAGACTAGGGGACAAATTTTGATTGCTCTACATCAAGGGTAGCAGGTGCAGCGCAACGTGAGTCTATTAGTTGAGACGGTAAGCGACATATATGGACGCTACCTTGCAAAATATGATAGAGAGATGCCGTTTAGTACGAATGTTGGTGGAGCCGATCATTCAATGTAAGAGATGGAGCCACCATGCACCCCGCGGCTGTGCAGGCGAAAAACGGGAAAATTTGAGCCCTTTTTTTATTATTCTCCTCGGACCGGTTTATCAGTTTTCAAGCTCAAATATCTCTGTAACAGATACTCCAAATGAAAAACATCATCAGTAAAAGTTGAAGATATTTCGATTTCCGATTTAACGTGCCCAATACTTTTCAAATCGGTTTGTTTTAGTGTAGTTGTGAGCGAAAATGCAGGAATGCTTGTTTAGCGATTCCAGCCTTAATAGCTCTATTTCGGTAAGAATAATAGCTGAAGTTTTGTTTTAGTTTCAATTTATAGATAATTAAATCTTGTTCAAAAAGTCTTTGCTTGCTATTGGGTGGACAACTTTGCCATTTTTTCCTGGAATTAAAAGCTTAATTGTCAAAAAGTACTTAGGTACAGATGTATTATTCAAAGTACTGTCCATCGCTAGCGACAACTTTCGCCCATCTCTCCGGCAATTTTCGGATTCCATCTCGGAAAAAGGAGGCGTCTTTCGACGCGACCCATGATTGGATCCATTTTTCGACTTCCTCGTACGAACGAAAATTCTGATCAGCCAGGCCGTGAGCCATGGAACGAAACAGATGGTAGCCGGAAGGAGCGATGTCTGGGGTGTACGGCGGGTGGGGCAAGATTTCCCATTTCAGGGTTTCCAAGTATGTTTTGACCACTTTTGCGACGTGTGGCCGAGCATTGTCATGCTGGAGGATGACTTTGTCGTCTCTCTTTCGTCGTTTTTCCTTTAATGCTCGACTTAAACGCATCAATTGCGTTCGGTACCGATCTCCTGCGATAGTTTCATTCGGTTTCAGTAGCTCGTATTTTAGTATATCACACCGACCTAGTCCCACCAAATGCAAAGCATAACCTTGGCGCCGTCAATATTTGGTTTTGCCGTCGACGTTAAAGCATGTCCGGGCATTCCCCGTGACTTTCTGCGCTTGGAATTATCGTACCGGACCCATTTTTCGTCGTCGGTTACGATGCGATGTAGAAATCCCTTCCGATTCTGCCTTTGAAGCAGTTGTTCGCAAGCAAATAATCGCCGTTCAATATCTCTCGGTTTTAACTTGTACGGAACCCAATTTCCTTGTTTCTGAATCATGCCCATGGCCTTGAGGCGTTTCGAGATGGCTTGCTGAGTCACTCCCGGTGACAGCTAATTCTTCTTGCGTTTGGCACGAATCTTCATCGAGCAGTGCTTCCAATTCGTCGTCTTTGAATTTTTTTTCTCTCCCACCAACATGCTTGTCCTCAACATTGAAATCGCCACTTTTAAAACGTATGTAGTTCCTCTCCCCGTTGTCAATTTGTGGCATCGCTATGGACTCAAGCGGTCTATGCCGGGGTGTAAGGCCGCCACCTAACCTAACCTAACTCCGTCCGACAGTTCAGGATCTAAAACAAGCTGACTTATCTCTTTGAAACACGTACTGGTCTGAAGCAAGGCGATGGACGGGCCCGATGCTCTTCAACCTGGCACTTAAACACGCCATCCAGGTAATCAATGCGGGCCCACAGCGGTACATTGCTCTTCAAGTCGAAGCAGCTGACATCGCTGACGACATCAACATTTCTGTCCCCAAACCTGCGCGCCGTAGAAGAACTTCTTAATAATCTAGACACGACAGCAAAAGAACTTGGACCATTAACCAGAACAAAACAAAAATAATGATGCAATCAAGAACAAGGACGCTAAAACAACTAAACATCAACGGCGGGGACCTCAGCATCGAATTTGTAGTCGACTTCATATACCTGGGTAGCAACCCGTCAAAGGACACCAATGAAACTGATGAAATTAAGCGACGGATACATATAGCCAATAAGAGTGTCTTCTCAGTCCTCCCAATAATGAAATCGAAGCATGTGCACAAAAATATGAAGTTCCGCATGTACAAAACCATCATACGATCAGTGCTACACTTTGGCGCGAAACCTGGATCCTTACTCAAGCCTCCGAAAACATGATACACACATTTGAACGTAAGGTTGTTCAGTGAATTTTCGGAACAGTTTACGACCGAAATGGATGACGATTCCGGTACCATGAGCTGTACGAACTATGCGATGAGCTGGAACTTTCAAGAATCGTCAAACTGCAACATCTACAAAGGTCAGGACATATACAACGAACGGACGATGAATGCATGCCACATAAAATATTCAATGGACGACGCGTCGACGAAGCAAGGCTGGGAGGAAGACCGAGAGCTCGTTGGAAGGACTCAGTAGTTGAGAATGCCGAACAACTGCTGGGCGTCGAAAATTGGAGGACGCAGTCACTTGACAGAGATAATTGGAGGACTATGATCCACGAGGTCAGGTCCCGACGTTGGGATTTTGCGTCACGATGATGATAATGAAATGATTTCAATATTCTTTACTTTCATATATGAGAGATATTTGTTTGCAGTTCCATGTGGACGATAAGGATTAAATCCATTCACACAAAAGCTCGAGAATTTTAGCAATTGCAAAAGTGCTGACGTACTTTTTGCCCCATGTCGGAACTGTGGCCAAAACTTGCATGTTAATTTAACGTGCTACATCTTTATTCATATTGTACTCCAATTTAATAAGTAGGAAGAGATTGATTGATTGATGAGGAAATATCACGGAACGTAAAATAACAGAAGTCGTTATATTTTGAAAAAGGAAGAGGACACGATTTATGTACTTGAAAAGAGGACATGTCCTCTTAAAGCGCGTTGACATGATCAAACTACGATTTGACAAAGCACCTACTTGAACGTGTGAACCCGTTGTCAAACTGTTTTGAAGTCTTGTGCTCCTGTCAAACCGTAGTTGGACGGTGCTCAACTTTTCATCAAATGCTAGTTTGTCAAACCGTAGTTTGATCATGTCAACGCGCTTTTAAAAGAGAACGTCTGGTAACCCTACTTGAATGTTAGGCTATTTTTAAGAAGTCGGTAGAAAACTACTAGTCAAAACAATTTCGTCAAAACCCCATCATTGACAGTTCGCCAGAAGCACATTTTTTTAATATCCAAACCATTAACAAACTACGCATACCTCTCGTAATGTCTTTACTCCTATTCCACTTTTCTCTCGTACAAGAAGTCCTCGTTCCTATCGTCTTTCGCTCAAAGATGATGCTTCGAACAATGTTCGAGTTCCAGAAGCAGCGCAAAGAATGAATCAAGCACAAAGCAATCGTCCAAGTAGCGACTACTCAAAGTCATTGCAAGTCGTCCGTTGCCAATATCTAATAATAATCTTTGCAGCACGACGACCTGAAGAAGCATCAGCTTCCCGAGACTGGTCTGGTCCAAGATGCTGCTGCTGATGATGCTACTCTCGCTGCAAATGGATGACCTGTTGCGTCTTCCTTCACACCTCGTTTTCGTCGTTGTCCGGCTTCAGACGATTCAGACCATTGACTGTGATTTCACTGACCATTAACTTGCACCAATCGAACTACGGTAGCATATCACGAATCACTCTATAGACGACACCTGAACACTCATTAACTATATGTATTTATCGATTTAGATACAAGATATTAACAAATCACCACTTAACAAATTCGCAATTGCACGAAAAACAAATAAAAAATGAAAACATCTCTTATCTGGACGCTGAATATTATAATATGGCATGCAAACGAGACGATCCGGAAAGTCGCACGAGCAGCGAGCTGCTGGATGACTGACTTTTCAAGAAAAGACACTCGGAGTGCTTGAGATACGACGAATGTTGTCAGCGGTTGAGATTGAAAATGAAATGAACGAGTCGCGGCTCGAGGGAGATACCAAGACGCATATCAGAGGAGATTCCGGGACAATCTACTGCAGAACAAACTATGCATGTATCTTTTTTCTCGACACGAAACTGTTGATAATTTCGATAAAATTCCTATTTTTCTTGGAACTTTTTTTTTCTATTAAAATTCAAACATCTCCCATGAAAAACAACACGTTTAGGTGTCTTTTCCTCACGAACAAAAGAACGGAATCGACCCGCGACAATACCGTATGAAACGCAACAAGCGGCTTGTAAACACAAACTAAACTGGCGAAGCTACGAGCTGCTGCAAGAAGACTAACAAACAATGAGTCCACTCTTCTCCGCCAGCCAACATCAACATTACCACTTACCACCAGCAACAGAGCGTGGTACTACAGCTCCAAGTTGGACTGGTTATGGCAAGGTTGGGGGTTCCTTCGACATGGCCGTTGTGACGACAGGATTTGTTGTGTGTTGGAGACGGTATCCGGAAAGCCTAGTCAAGTACTAAAACGAATATGAGTTACATGAACGCGCGGAGACGAATGACCGACCACACTGAAGCTACCAAAGCAGTCAAAACCATTCGCCGAGGTAGTATTCTTCTCGATGCACCCTTAAAAAATGGGGAGTTTGTCCTTCATTCGAAGGGCTATGCAACTAGTTCGACGTGGAAATGTGCACTTAAGCCCGGCCAGATTACACTAACGCTTTCAGATGAAAGCATGTCTCTGAGAACCAGATACCAGTTGCCACCCTTAACCACGATTCCTAGCCGGAGAGTAAAGGCAACAGAGTACGGATCGCTTTACTGGTGTATAGATGAGCTCAGTCAACATGCTGCTCTGCCACTTTTATCCCAAACGAGCAAGAAAAAGAAATTGCCGGCACACACGTAAGTTGATGGTCGACTCACCTGGATTTATGTGTCCCGGGGTGAGACTACAGTAGCAGCGATAATTATTTGAACATATGAATAATTGTGCTCGACGTTTTAAAGTTAGAATTCTTTTAGGTATCCCTAATTAAGCTGCATATTCTATGGATCTTGGGTGCTCAGTATAGGGTATTTTCTACAGGCTTATTTTGGACATGAGCTTCAATGTTATTTGAAAACGAACTAGCCTTCGGCTAGCTGTTCCATGTGTTCCTATCAGTTTGATCCATTTTGCATTTACCACTTTGAAATTAACAGTAAAAGCTGTTCCGATTCCACTGTCCTTATGAGAGGTAAATTAAATAGTAGGCCGATTTCAACCAAATTTAGGAATGTACAATAATTTGGCGGTAAATATTATCAATTAATTTGAAATTGTGTAAAGGTATCTTTATAAATTGGGGGGCAAAATACCTTTTCTATAGTCCTCCTCGTGGGCGCCCCCAGGTAGCGGTAGTGTGTCAAACCACTGACGGCTAAGTCTTAGCGATAAGACAGTTTGGAAAAAGGCAGCTGAATGGCTGACCAACACCTAAGCATCTCAGCTTTAGTAGGATGGAATGTTACAATAATTAATTAAGACTCGATTCTTCAATCTCCGGCTCATCAATATGCACGCCCCCACTGAAGTTAAAGAAGACGCAATAAAAGACGAGTTCTGTGCCCGCCTTGAGACTCTCTTCGACTCACTTCAAACAAACGACGGCAAACTGCTGCTGGGAGACTTTAACGTGAAAGTCGGAAATGAAAGTTCGCACCGGGGCACCACTGGAGGTCACAGTCTCCATCAAAAATGAAACAACAACGACTTACGAAAGACTATCACCTATGCTACACAACATCAGCAACACAGGTGTCCATAGGTTGTGGGAAGAACTCAAGGGTACCATCAAAGAGTTCGCAGAGAAGGTCGTGGGATATAAAGCCAGGCGAGCGCGAATTGAGTGGTTCGACGAAGAATGCAAAAATTCACTTGACGCGAAAAACGAGGCAAGCAGACAATGGATTGAACGAGCAACCAGGACCAAAAGAGGAAAGTTTGAACAGCTACGACGAATATCGAATACAATAACTAGACGTAAGAAACGTAAACGTAATATTAACGAAAATTTAGCTAATAGGAACACCAGACAAGTGTACAAACTTGTAAATACAATTAAGAGCGGCTATCAACCCAGGATTAGCCTCTGTGAAGACAAAGATTAAACATCGTCAGTGACAGCGATGGCATTAAGAAACGATGGGCCTCTTATTTTGGAAAACATCTGAATCTACCATCTAGAATCCCCACATAAGAAGTTCTTGACGATATTGTTGATTTAGGCCCACAACTCCTGGCAGTAGAGGAAGTTGATCTCGCGTTATGGTCACTAAAACGAAATAAAGCGCCGGGCGTTGACTATATTCCAGCTGAGCTGCTAAAATTCTGTGTAACGGGTCTAGTTAATGCCATACATCAATCACTCCTGCAAATATGGGAGGACAAGGTGATCCCAGACGATTGGCGTAGAAGCATCATCTGTCCAATTCACAAAAAGGAGATAAACTGCGGTGTGAGAATTACAGGGGGCATATCAATAGTCTGTACATCCTATAAAATATAAAACAGTAAGCAGAACGAATCATTGGCGAATATCAAGGCGGTTTCAGACCTGGTCACTCCACAACCGATCAGTTCTATACGGTCAAACTGATACTTCAGAAGTGCTGGGAATGCAACGTAGACATATACCAAATCCCTGTCGACTTCAAGCAGGCTTACGACAGTATCGGTCGTGGAGTACTGTACAACATCATGCCGCAATTTGGTATACCGGCAAAATTGGAGCGACTGACAAAGATGACGATGAAAAACTCTGTCTCACTTGTCAGGATCCATAATAGACTTACTGATCTATTTGAAACACGCACTGGTCTGAAGCAGGGCGATGCACTGGCGCCGACGCTCTTTAACCTCCGGAATACGCTATTGGGGCTATCAATATGGACTACAGCAAGACGCTACTCATCAAGTCGACACAATTAGTAGTGTAATTGGCTGACGCAGAAGAACTTCTGCATACGCTTGACACCGCTGCAAAAGAAGGTGGACTACGTATCAACGAGGGTAAAACTAAAATAATGATGCAATCGGAGACAAGGCGGCCAGCACAATCGAGTATCAATGTGGGGGACCTCAACATCGAGTTCCTGAATGTTCATATACCTGGGTTGCAACTTGTCCAAGCACGCTAAAGAAATTGACGATATCAAGCGACGGACACAGCTATCTAATAAGACTTCTTTCTCGGTTCTCCCCATAATGATATCGAAGCATGTGCATAGAAACACGAAGTTCCGCGTGTACAAAACCATTATACGACCAGCGCTAAGCTGTGGCTGCGAAACATGGACCCTAACACAAGCCTCCGCAAAAATGCTAGACACATTCGAACGCAAGGTTCTGTGGCGAATTTTCGCGGATGTTTGTGATCGAGATGGATGGCGCATCCGGTACAACCATGAGTTGTATGAACTATACGCTGAGCAGGAAGTCTTGAAAATCGTCAAACTACAACGACTTCAATGGGCAGGGCATGTACAGCGAATGGACGATGATCGCATGCCAAAGAAAGTAATGAATGGACGACGAGTCGACGGAGCGAGACTGCGAGGACGACCAAGAGCTAGTTGGGAGAGCTCAGTAAATGCCGACGCCGCCCAACTACTGGGCTTCCAAGATTAGAGGACGCGCTCGATAGTTTGAAAATAGTCGTTCTTATGACAGCTATATGATACAATATATTACTCCGATTTCAACTAAATTCAGGAATGTGATTTGATTAGATATACTATTGATTCGTGTGAAATTTGAAAAAGATATATTAAGAAATAAAAAAGTTTTTCTCACAAAGACGAATTTTTGAACCAGTCGTTCCTATGGCAGCTATATGACGTAGTGGTCCGATTCCATTGGTTCCGACATATTTACAGCGTACTATAGAAAGACGGCTTTATACAAAATTTCAGCTCGATAGCTTTAAAACTGAGGGACTAGTTTGCATAGAACCAGACGGACAGACGTACAGATGGACAAAGCTTAATCAACTCGACTCATCATACTGACCAAGAATATATATACATAGTTTATATGGTCGGAGATGCTTCCTTCTGTGCGTTGCAAACTTCATGACAAAGTTAATATACCCTATCATATCCGTGAAGGGTATAAAAAGTTCACACTAAGAAACGTGAAATCGCACTACATAAGGCAGAAATCGACTTGAGGGTGGACCCAGAGTGGATTTCCGTTCATTCCAGGACCCTTTATTTTCCCAATGAGTAAGTTAGATAGTGTCTTTGATGAGGATACGCTAGGTCGGCTTATGGCTATTTTATGAAGAGCGAAATTCCTAGGCAGAGTGCATCCCAAAAATCATTTTTTCCGCCCTGGAGATAGTTCACGGAGCCATGTCCCAGAGCGAGAAAATTGGCTGAACAAAATTTACATTACAGTGGACGACTTTTTTCTAGGCCCGACGTCGGGCTGTCGCGACACGACGATGGACGACTTTTTCATTGCATACTGTCCCCACATCAAACAAATCCTGAACAAAAATAAATCCACACTCGCATTTCGCCGCCAACTGAACACATATTAAACATATACAACTACATACACACTCAAAACTCACTCTTCAATTTCGTTGGCGCATTACTCATTCAAACGGCGTAGCATGCGTACGAGTGTGACTCCCTGAGCGCGAGTTAATTTTAAATGCCCAAGAAACACGATTCCATGAATTACCTGTATTTCTGTATTATAGTCGTATTTCTTTGCCGGTTAACACGTTATCTCGCAACCACCATCCACCACACACGTTTATCACCAAATGCTCACCTGACAACAAATAACACCCCGTTAGCGTATAGCCTGACAACCCGCCCCTTCCTTACGCACACGAATATTGTCTGAATGAACACTCTCATCGGGTCTGGTTTAAGGGTTGCCATACGTCCACCAATTTAATGGGACACGTTAACTACTAGCATTTTGTTTGTTTGGCTGGAGTGTCGCAGCACCTTTTCACAATCGCAAAATTTCCAATAGTGCAATCAATTTATCCAAATTTTTGCTCGAAATATGAATAAATTCACCGTCTGGGGCCGAGGGTAAAAAAACAATTTGTGTGAATATTGAGCGGAAAAGTCCAAAAAAGGACACAAAAAAAGAAAACCAGGAGTCCGAAGCGTATATACTCTAGACTTGTACAAACTTAGTGGTGATGGCAAAAGCACCAATTGGCAACGACCATTTGCATTAAAAGTGAGTTTCCTATATGACCAGTTTATAGGGGAGGTTGGCACTCATTCAGGAGGATGTTGACCATTCTCAAATCAATTAACTATCCCATTCTACAAATATTTGTCGAGTTTTTCAAGTCATTAGCTTCATTTTATTGAAAGTTATCGCTTAGTTGAAGTTTCATTTGTATGGGAGGTAGGAGTTCCTTGGGTCAGATCTTGCCCATCATTGCCACCAGCCAATTAGATCATGCTATGGACATTTAGGCAAAAAAAACTTCATTCTGTCGAAGTTATAGCTTATTTGAAGTTCCATTTGTAGGGGAAGTACTGGTTTGGTTGGTCGGATTTTACGTATTCTCAATATCAGCCAGCTCAATCCTACTACAAACATGTAACCAAAATTTCAAGCCGCTAGCTTTATTTTATCGTATGTTATAGCTTATTTTAAGTTTTATTTGTAGGGGAGGTAGGGGTTCCTTGAGTTGGATCTGGCCTATCTTTAATGCCAACTAACTCAATCTTACTTTAAACATTTGACCAAAATTTCAAGTTGCTGGCTTCATTCTATCAAAAGTTATCGCTTATCAAAGTTTCAATTGTAGGGGAGGTAGGGGTTCCTTCAGTCAGATCTTACCCATTTTCAATACCAACTAACTAGATCTTACTAGCAACATTCTACCAAGTTTTTAACTTGCTAGTGTTATAGTGTCACATAGTGAAATTTTGCTTGAGGGTCTTTTGAAGGCTATGCAACAATAGATCTCATGGTCGCGGTGCCTACCAGTTGGGTATCATAGCCTGCCTTTATTTATTAATATTATTATTAACAGCAATAAAGTCGGGGTGAAATAAGTGAAATTTAGTGGTTTCCTCCTACGTTGCCCGAGCCTTCTAATGTAGTCCCCCTGTGTTTCTAAGGCTGGATATTTGATGGTTTAATCTGCAATGATTCGAGCTCGTTGGGAAGATTCATTAGATTCTGACGCCGACCAAATGCTGGGTTTCCGAAATTGGAGGACGCGATGACCTGACCGAGATAATTGGAAAACGGCCAAGGCCCGATGTCGTCGGCCTGTAACGCCACCGTGATCATTAATCTATAATGGTCGAAGAGTCAAAAACAAGTTTGCGAATATTGTGGTGTAGAATGAAGTGGAGTAAATTTCAGACGGAACCCTAGAAGGATAATAAAAAGCTTCGATGCATTTGATTCTTTTTGTGACCTTTCCCTTAACTATGTTTAGACGCAAATTTGTTTTTAGCCTCTCCGGCCACTACAGATTTAAAATAAAAAAAAAAAATCAGTCTTCAGGAAATTATTTGTATTTAAGCCCAGAGGACTGGACTACAACAGCTCAAATCTTCTTAACACAGAACCAGAGTCAGGTGTGTTCAGGTGTTGTGTTGCAGTAACGTTTTGGTTGTCCGCCGTCGCCGTTGTCCGGAACTTATGACACACACATGTGGTTCGCTAGTTTACTCAACGTGTTGGGATTTTCAATTAAGACTGGACGGACGCGGTTCGAATAGTGCAGATACCTGTATAGTGTAGCAGATACTTAGATACATACCTGGCCATAATGATAATGGGAAGCAATACCGGCGTTCACTAGGTACATATTTACCATGGCGGTGATGACTTATTGCTTTGTACATACGAGTATCTGCGCTACACTTTGTTTGGGGTCGGATTTTTGTCCCGCGTTTACTTTTGTTGGCCGAATGACAGTAAACAAACCACCCCTGCCGCAAATCTACGATACTGTCGTATCTATTGTCACAGTCTACGAGTACGTGTATGATAGGAAGGAACGAAACTATGGGCAGCACTGAAGAGGTTTAATGTTGAGAATTATCTACGGTTAACGGCTTGCGGGATTATGTAAGCTATAGATTGCAGATTCGTTTATCTTTTATCCATTAAATTAGTTGGTATCGCAATGTTTGTATGCATAGCCTGAATTTGCTTAAATTTAATTTGAATTTTTTCGGATTTCTGAGTCACGAAAATTGGGTAACTGTGTGGCTTGGGTGGTCATAAACAATTCAGATTTCATTAGCAATTGAGATTCTCAAAGCACTTGTGGAAGCGCCTACCTGACAATGTTACGACATTGTACTGTATAAAAAAAATAGGGTTTGTACTCTGGTATAGAGCTTATGTACATTACAAGAGATTTGGATAAATCTCGAGATTTAAGCAAATATACCCCGAAATCTCCTAGATTTGCCATACATTTATTAAGATTTCCTAAGCTAGTTTTGGAGCAAGATTTAAAATATAAATCTCGAATTTCATATTTTCCCCTGAATTTCACCACAATGTATGCAATATTTTCTAGCGGATTATCCATGAAAAAGAAGAAGAAGAAGAAATCATATGACAGTTGTTTTTGTACCTGTTCCTGTGTGTAAGTGAACGACAGCACAACTGCCAACTAAATCTTAGTGGTTGAAGGAGAAGAAAAAAACGGATGGTACGCATGGTTTTCGGGATTTGCAAATCTATCTAGATTTAGGTCTCTGGTGCGCATATACTATTGTAATACCATAGACAGACTACTAGGAATTTTAGTCGAAGAATAAGATTACTTACTTACGTCTTTCAGGTCATCTAAGTCGATAAAATAGAGCAAGCCTAGAGTGTATTTTCTTCTACCAGCCAGAGCAAAGCAAGTGCACAGAAAGTGATGTCGTAATGTATTGTCTCCTTCCCCACCTCTTCTTCTCGTCCTTTTGCAATAACTTCTGCAATAATCATTACACATAGGACTTTACTGAGATGTTTTCTCTGCGAAATCAGCAGCCATGAGGAGCGGTTATAGTTCAAGGACGGCTTAATTTGTTTTGTAATACTCCAGGAACTTCGATTCAGCCATCCGATGTTAGCACACCTTTGTGAGCTTGTCTTGACTAACTTCTTGCATACTCAATTACCCTAACCCCTTGTGGGGTATAGCGCGTCATCTGTTCCATGTGACTCAGTTGGCTTTTCGTTGGCATAAACTGGTTTCGGAGAAAGCAGTTGCCAGCATGCCCCTCCTGCATATCCATGGCCACGACCGTCGTCGTGCACGGGATTCGAACCCGAAGCGCCGGTAGTCAAACATGAGACACACTGCGCTACCGGTCACCCCAACTATAAGTATTTCGGCAGCACGAAACACCTCATGTTCACACTGGTCGTACCCGATCAAGCCAGCTCGCCCGCCTTGCAGTTACCGCTGAAACCACTGTGCTTCGGAATCTAGCACAAAGTGATATAGAAAAATTTGGTGAGCTTCTTGAGAGCAGTGTGACACGTCAATACGATTTTCGAACTGGAGAGTGTGGCATTTAGGGATATAATCACCTTCTGACTATCGGTATAAACAGTAGTATTTTGCAGACATGTAATGAGGGCCACGGAAATTTCATTAATCGGTCCTTCCTTAAGATGTTATAACCACCATGTGAGTTGACTGTCTAATTGGCACTAAATTTTGTTTCCTGAATGGCTCCTATTAGGATATGGTGTCTGTCCACGAGCGTAGTCAGTTTTGCTATCGTATTTTGAAGTCTGTTACAATTGATCGAAAGTACTTTGATGTTTGCAACCGCCGGAGCTGAAGTTAATGGTGTTGTTGTTCATAGGTGTCACCGGGGATATCTGCGAGCCCGCTGTGTTTGTAGGCAGCGCCGTGCTGGGAGTGTTGGGCATAGAAGATAATTGCTGGCCCCTATTTTTAGATAGATTCGCAGTGAAGGAAGGGCTCTATAATTTATGATGAGACAGACTAGAACAGAATTGAATTGAAAGCAGTAGTGCCAACTTGTGATGTTCCCAACTCACGTAAAAAACCGTCTCGTAAAATACGGCACACACACATAAAACTGGTCGTTTCGGTACGTAGAACCGACTGCCACAGCAACAATTTACCTAAATGTCAATGACTCAGATTGTTTACATTTAGCGTGAATGTCACACGGCGTAAGTTAAGACGGGCATCCAAAAACAAAGTTCAAATATGTACTTCTTGTTTTGCCTACAAGACTCCTCGAAGAAATCCTTTCAAAAAACAAAAATGAAAGAAACAATATTTGATTCATGATAGCACTCTCACGCTACCCACTGACATCATTATGCTACAAATGTCATACCCTAAATTATACCCGAAAGATAATGCTGACTTTTCGAATTACATAACTGTCCTCCCACAAATCTCGGTCTTGATTTGATGGAAACAAACTTCCCACGATGGCGGTGAACCACGTACCACGCGTTTTGTGGGTGTCCTACGCGAGACAGCCTCCGCAATCACTTAATCCTGCAACCGCACACCAAGTGCGTTCGATATCCTTGAATACACTCGGAAAATCTCTGTGCTTCTGTTTCTGGCATTATACGAATGGGGCCATTGAACAAATTGTAATACAATTCTAAGGCAAAATCTGTTTGTACGAGGTGTATCCTTTGCACCCACCTAAAATAGCGCGGATGTACATATTTCAATAGTAAATGAGGCAAGCATCCGAACATCCGCAGGAATCATCCAGCCGGAAGGATTTGAGAAAGTTGAGTCGGCGACACCCGCTGTATCCGTAAGCATACAGATACGATGCTGAGCGATTCAGGACGATTGGTGCGGCCTCCCCTACGTACAGATGAGCTATATCTATGTCCTAAATAAAATCAATATTCATTGTAGAAGATATCGGGACACAAGCCGAGATATGTGGGGCATGTACGAGTATAGGTTTCACAGGTATGTACCTTCTGTGTTCTTTTTTTTACCGGACTGATCTGAAGGGATGCCTCCTCTTACCGGGAGTAGGTGAAAAATCTTGGTCGAGTTTATGTGTGAAAGCACAGGCAGATGGTTGGCAAAAGGATATGTTTACTAGGAGAACGTAAGGCATTGTTATTTTTATCGAAAGCATTTTATTACGGCATTGTTGATGGATTTGTTGTTCTTGTCGCTGTCGTTTTGACTGCTACTTATTGTCTTTATTGTGTGTGCGTACAAACAGCCACTAAAACGCTTGGGGATGCGGCGAGAGCCACTGGAGGTGGCTGTAGATTGAAATGAGAGTTGAGTGTAGCACACTGGAAAAGTAATGCAATTTATGTTGTACAGAGATCGGGTGTAAGAATAGATTTGTACGCTTGTAAGGCTGTCTCTTTCTACACTAGAAGGAGGACTATAGATCTACAACATACAAAGACTGTTGGTTGTAGTAAGTCACTGAGCGTACTTTCAGCAATATCGTATTTTTAAAGTCGTATTAAATATTTTGCCATAAAATCGGAATTACTGGGGAAAATTGTGTAGTAAAGGGAAGTTTTTTTTTCATTTATTAATAGCAATTTGTCCCAGAATTTAGTATTTTCTGCCAAGCCATTAAGCTTTATATGTATTTTATAAAGTAAGATTAATTTAACATGTATGGTATGCTCACTAAGGAGCAAAAGACCTTCTCCATAGTCTTCCTTCTGGGCGCCTCCTGGTAACGACAGTGTGTCAAATCGCTGACGGCCAAGTCTTAGCGATAAGATAATTTGGAAAAAGTCAGACAGATGTAGCCTGAATGGATGACCAACACCTAAGCGTCTCAGGTTTAGTAGGATGGAATGATTTGTGTAGTTGGACCTACAACATAGTTGTGTGAACTCCAGTACGTTTATTAAACCATCTGAAGCAGCTATGTCCGAGGCCATCCCCTGAATGGAGTTAAGCGATGTCCTGACAACTCGTCCTTGTAAAAACCACTCCACGTCAAGAAACCTGGAACAAAAGCCTCGGATTGAACGGATCAACAACGACGACCATGAGAACGACTAACGGATTATTCTTTCGGATCCTGGAATGTACGCTACCTGAACAAACCGGGGGCCAAGAAGGCCCCCCTTCAACAGGTCCAGAAGCACAAACTGAGCATTACTGCAGTCCAGGAAACAAATTGGCTTG
The DNA here is from genome assembly GCA_964017055.1 of Chloromyia formosa. Classification (NCBI taxonomy): domain Eukaryota; kingdom Metazoa; phylum Arthropoda; class Insecta; order Diptera; family Stratiomyidae; genus Chloromyia; species Chloromyia formosa. The sequence goes on along the minus strand of OZ024813.1, from coordinate 26,453,134 downwards.
GCAGCGATTCTATGAACTGCACGATGAGCTGGAAGTTTTGAAAATTGTTAAACTACAACGACTTCAATGGCCAGGGCATGTACAACGAATGGACGGTTTTCGCAAACCAAAGAGAGTAATAAACTGACGACGAGTCGACGGAGCGAGACTGCGAGGACGGCCGAGAGCTCGTTGGGAGAGCTCGGTATATGCGGACTCCGCGCGTGACCGATATAATTGGAGGACAACTATCCAGGCGGCCAAGGCTCGACGTCGGGCTGTCGCGCCACGATGATGATAATGATGACGGCGCGAAATGCCGCGTTCTGCATAAAGGTAAGGTGTCGGGGGACTTTGAGATTCGCAGTGGAGTTCGGCAGGAGTGCATCCTTTTTCCACCGATCCTATTCCTCATAGTGATCGGCGATGTGCTGCATGCAGCCCTATCCGGACTCGATAGAGGAATTCAATGGACTATCAAATGAAGAGCTTAGTCGGCGTACGGGTCAGATGCCAATCGGCGAATTGATAAGGAGGCGAAAATGGCAGTAGATAGGTCACACATTTCGGAAGGATCATAACTGCATTGCTTTACATACCCTGAAATGTACCCCATTTCATACCAAGGCCGACCAAGAGGTCGGCGTTGATCTGTGGTAAAAGAGTGTAAGGCACTGGGTAAGGCGTTTGGGAAATTGTGCCTTATTTCCAAAATAGAGTACGATGGCGCCCTGGAGTGATTGATGCGCTATGCCTCACTAGGGTTAAAGGCAAGGATGAATACCCAAAATCGGTTCCAGATTTTTGAATCTTTCGATAGTACCCACTCCCGACAACCGACATTCTATTCTGATTCAAGCCTCTGCAGTTCCCAGTGCCACTTGCATAAACCCAAGGATTTGTTATATAATTAAACCGAGGCCAACTTCATTCCCTTTAATTAGGAAACAAATTTCACTGCACTCAAGAATTAAAGTCCTTGTTCTTTCCGTCCCCATTCAAGTTCCTTCTGTTTTCCTTCTGTTACAATTGCTTTATCGTTTCTCCTTTCTCTTGTCTCCCTCTCTCTGTCTCTCTCTCTTTCTCTCGTGTTTTCGTAAAACGAACCAGGAAAGCTTGACAGGCACTTACGAGGAATTGCTTCACGTTAAATTCGCCAACCATCATACCGTGTACGGGCGCTCATATAATATTTCGTCCTTGGTATAATTTCCGCTCGCTCTATGGTTATACAGTCATCATCAGCATCAGGTGCTTTCATTCTCACTCCAAAACAAAGGTAACGTCAGAACAATAGCAATCACATGTCCTTTCATCCTCAACATGGTCGGAAACTTTGTACCCACTATACGTATGTTGTCCTGACAAAAGAATGTGTGCTTTGCACGTAAAACGGAAAAATCAAAATGGGCTGCACGAGTGAGTTGGCATCTTCTTCGCCTACCACGCCACGTGACGAATGAATTGCGTGAAATATTCGGAATATCAAAAAGGACACTTTATTTCACCGGAGCACTCTTACTTTTGTGTTATCCGGGTGGGCGTTGCTGCGATCCCTTTTAAACGGACCCACTACGTAGCCAGAGTATTGTTGTAGTTGACACAAGTCAGGACTTTATATTTGTATGATTTTTCTTCCTTCGTTTTGAAGAATTTCATGCTGATGATGGTTCATATCCTGAATTTGGATAGTGCTTTCCTGCGATACGAATGGCAATATTTTTCTGTTAAGGACACCGCATGCCGTGAAGAGCATATGGATAATACGCAGTTATATGGCGAAGGTGAAAAATTCCTTATGAAATCGACCAGGATTTTTGCAACATCCTGCTGTGTGAAAAATGGCAGGACGATGCTAGCTGAATGGAGATGTTCGTATCATTCAAATGAGAGTTTCTTCTTTTTGTCGGCTAATGGTCGTATCATGTTGTTGGAAAAAATCTAGATTTGAATTTGAATAATTGGATGCATATTTTTCGGGGAATGAAGGAGGTTCAGAAGTCCGGAAATTCGGGGCTTAAGTTATGAGGGTGAAAGGACAAAAATAGGAATAATAGAGTTGCCCAAGGCAATTGCTTAGAATACGAAAACGGAGCATTATGATGGTTGTGAATTATTGTCAGGTGATTTTGCTATGAACTTTTATCTTTCTGTTGTTTCTAGGAAACTTTGTAAACTAAGCTCCATCCTAAACGCTCTGCGGAGCTGTTGGCGTTGAATAGAAAAACACGTGAGGACTAATCGGCGAACATGCTAAGAGACTGGCGGTTCCACAAAATGACTTCTGTAGGAACTGCGGGGATGAGGATGAGGAGAAGTGTACCTTTCATCTACTAAGTAAATGTCATGCCCTGCCTATAAGAAGAAGGAATTGGTAGATAGGTAGGTAAGTTGGCTACCATCACTAACACAGCACACTTAGACCATAAGTCGGTCCATTGTGACACTATTTGAATCCATCGTCTTTGACCTTAAAACTTATTTAAAATAAACCAGCCCGACCTAGTAATAAAACGAAGGAGCATACCAACGCTTGCACCTTCCAAATCTTGCAGATCTTCCAGCTCCGAGAAGAAGTAGGATCCAAGAATTAATCACCGCCTTCCTGCCAAAGCTGGACAAGAACAAAGAAGATGGAAGCAACTTTCCTCCTCGTTCACGCCTCCACAGCTTCTGCAGAAATCATTGTAGGAAACAGGGCTGGCGAAAGGTTTGTTGGATATGTTGAGATCTCAACACAAGAAATGTCCAGTGTGTTGAATTCAATCCACGAAAAAGGACATTGAATTGATTTTTTTTAGAATTGATCTTCATCAAGTAATACTTTCACGCCGGGTGACGACCAATTGGTTTGCGCCTATGCTAAAACATGTATATATACACACAGTCACAGTCAAAATGAACCACCTTATGTTAGAGAAAGAATTACTTAAAAAATGACTGACAACCCTTTCAGATTAAAATATTGGATGCACAACTTTGCCGTTTTTTCCTGGAATTAAAAGCTTAATTTGTCAAAAAGTACTTACAGATGTATAGTATTATTCAAAGTACTGTCCATCGCTAGCGACAACTTTCGCCCATCTCTCCGGCAATTTTCAGATTCCATCTCGGAAAAACGAGGTGTCTTTCGACGCGATCCATGATTGGATCCATTTTTCGACTTCCTCGTACGAACGAAAATTCTAATCAGCCGGGCCGTGAGCCATGGAACGAAACAGATGGTAGTCGGAAGGAGCGATGTCTGGGGTGTACGGCGGGTGGGGCAAGATTTCCCATTTCAGGGTTTCCAAGTATGTCTTGACCACTTTTGCGACGTGTGGCCGAGCATTGTCATGCTGGATGATGACTTTCTCGTGTCTCTCTTAGTACTGTGGTCGTTATTCCTTTAATGATCGACCTAACACATCAATTGCGTTCGGTACCGATCTCCTGTGATAATTTCATTCGGTTTCAGTAGTTCGTAGTATATCAAACCGAGCTCGTCCCACCAAATGCAAAGCATAACCTTGGCGCGGTGAATATTCGGGTTTGCCGTCGAAGTTGAGGCATGTCCGGGCATTCCCCATGACTTTCTGCGCTTGGGATTATCGTAACGGACCCATTTTTCGTCGCCGGTTATGATGCCATGTAGAAATCCCCTCCGATTCTGCCTTTGAAGCAGTTGTTCGCATGCAAATAATCGCCGTTCAATTTCTCTCGGTTTTAACTCGTACGGAACCCAATTTTCTTGTTTCTGAATCATGCCCATGGCCTTGAAGCGTTTCGAGATGGCTTGCTGAGTCACTCCCAGTGATTCAGCTAATTCTTCTTGCGTTTAACACGAATCTTCATCGAACAGTGCTTCCAATTCGTTGTCTTTGAAATTTTTTTCTCTCCCACCACCATACTTGTGCTCGACATTGAAATCGCCACTTTTAAAACGTTGAAATCACTCACGACATGTTCTGTAACTCAGAGCAACCTCACCGTAAGTATCTGAGAGCATTCGATGAGCCTCAGCTGCAGTTTTTTTTTTTTTTTTTCAAATGGAAGCAGAAGCTCGAAACTTCCCGCAAATGACAAGAACTTGGCTCGAAAACAGACATTTTGAATCGCGAATCTTATTAAAAATGCGAACAACTTTTACTAACGCGGGGATGTCGATATGTTCATAGACGTCCAAACTCACTTTGTGACACTTTTGAGCTACGTATTTTGACCAGCCCTCACCGATGCAGCCGTCTGTCGGGAAACGGCGGAAGGAAAGTTGTACACCTAATAGTTTTTTTTGAAAAATATTATCTTTAAAAATATTATATACTGTTTCTTCTCCCTATACTTACATTAAAAATAGTCGCCTTGCCTTCCTTATTCTATTCAGCAGGAAGAATTTTGAACTTGCAAGTGGTGCCAAGTAGTTTTCATGGCAAATTATAATACATTAAAACAAGTCCGCTGAAAAGCTGAATTTTGAAACAACTTTGTTCATCAATTGACGCCAAATATGAATGTTTGCTTCTTCAGACAGAAGTACGGTGGTTATCACATGGCAAAGTTTTAAATCGCATTCTGCAATTTAAGAATGAATTACATTTAAAGGATATCTCGAAAATAATAAACGATGCAACAGTTTGGCGTATTACCTGGTATTTTCGCTTACTTCAATTCAGAAAATATAAGCATGCAAGGAAATAATGAGAATGTTCTATCCACTGACAAATTATGTGCATTCAAAAAAAAAAAATACTACTGGAAAGACACGTGACAGAAGGGAATACTGAAATGTTCCCTTATGTGCACGAAGCAAACGAGGCATCCCCACTTCAAGGCATCCTGACAGAGGCAAGGCGTAGAGCCTGTGTTGCCCTGTTACAACGGTTAAGCGCGAAATTTAGAGGGTACGCTTTTATCCCTATTATCAGCTCCTTCGTGGCTTATGGTAGCTTCCACTACGTCTCCCACTACACGACAAGATGCTCTAAGCATGCTCAATTTTAATTAAGACCGATTTTAATTGATGGACTAACGCTACGAAATCAACCAACCAATGAACCATATTTTGGTCTGGTTGTGTTGCTTCCACCGGCAGATTGAAGGCACCACCTGATGAGTAGTGATCTGTCAGTGGTACGAGCCAGAGGCCGAGGGTCCCATTACGCCCGGACTTCGATGCGAGCGCGAGAGCACCTGCGCCGTCCGCCAACCATTTCATCCTTATCGCCCCATCTTTTCATTTTTCCCCATTTTTGCCTCCCATGTTTGTGTTGTCTTCCCTAGGCCTATGAATTTTTATTAATACGTAAAGGACTGGGGCAACGAGTGACGAAAACCCCGCCCACGTCTCCCGAACTGAGGTACAGCAAGCATAGGCCACTGCTTAGCTCGCTGAGGGGCCTTTTTTTCGCCAGATTGCAAGGCCCGACCTTCACGGTTACTATGTTACCTTAGCCTCCGTTGGCCGACTTGATCTTCTGGTTGTATACTGAGACTGATAATTACGGTAGTCCACCCACTCGCCAGTTTTTTTTTTCTTAGTTGAAGAGTTTCGTGGTAGTTTTTGTTAGAACTCCACCAGATACCTTTGCTTATCCTTAGGGGGCGGGGGTCAGTTCTCCTCATAGAAGACTCTGAAACACGAGCGAGACGTATCCGTACCCTCCAGGCCAAACCAAATGTGCTCATGGTTGGAAAAAGATGGTTCGTCCGACATTAGTTCTGAATCCAATTGTCAGCCAGATGACTGTCAGAACTAATGTCAAGCATGTCTCCGATATGACATTTTCCCAAATACAATGGTTTGAATAGTCAATACCAAACAACAGTAATGAATTTTCACCTGTGTTGTAATGTTTAGTATTTTTAGCTCTCATTTAGCCAAAAGACAAAATCAATCGATGGTGAACCTATGCCAACCCACTTGGTTGAGCTTACCGATATCTTCTTTGCGCAAACAGAAGGATTTATGGGTGTCATTTAGGCGTTCCTCACACACATCCATTTGATTTTAATGGTATGGAACTAAGGATTAATTCCATAAGCGAGTTTCATTATACGGAAAATTACAAGTACCTGCTTCCTATTCAATTATTAAATTTTCTTTTTCAATTAAAAAATCCCTCCGCACCCGTCTCTCCTCAAAAATATTAACCGCTTTCATTTCACTGGCATATTATTCCAGTCCCTTTCGCTGATGTCACCACATGGCACTTCCCATTCACTCAAAAGCACTAAACAAAAAATTACTCTCCCTGAATTTCGTAAAATCATGATGGTATCAATTAATTATAATTCCACCCGGCTCCCATTTATTCCCGACGCGAACAGGACGAAACGAATTATTTCAAAGCCATGGACGAAAACAAAAGTCTGGTCATTAAAAAAAGCTGACGTTTCTGTCAAATTAACGTAGACGATAGGGACATGCCTAGGCCTGTTACACTGTACAGCCGGGGTGAAAATATAATTTTCTTGTTATTATTTTTCTTTTCGTCGTCCCATTCCCTAAATAGTCCATATCCGGTTACCTGGAGTATGTGATAAGCCACACGGCTGGAGAGAGATTATCGAGGTGGCCGATGATACTAAGCCAGACCGCCTCGCCGGGATGACGACAAGCAGGTAACGAACAGCCTTCATATAAATTCCTGTGGAAATTCGTTTAATCCTCGTGAGGACGCGTCCGCATTGTCCACTGTGTTTCCATGACCCGCTTCCGTTTCTTGATGTCCCAGGTAAAATCCAATTATGATAATTCCCCTAATAAATTTCATTGTGGTCGAGAGCCGTTTCGGCCCACACCGAAATGGGTCTACCGCTGCCTGGGCATACGCATCGGATGCTTCGATGCCGACAACAATTTTATCAATTTTTCAGGACAAGGCGACATACACACACAAAAAACAGACACAAAACAAATGTAAACAAAACTATCAGTCGCATCCTGTCTCATATCTCCCTGATGGTCTGAAGGGAATACCGCGAGGTGAGGGCTAAAATTGCATTTTCAACTTTTTTTTTGCAAAGTTTACTTACATGATTCGGGCTGCATCACGCTGTCGTACACCCTCGTCCCGATTCAGCACTTCCAGGATCATTTGTCGCTCCTTATCGGACAAGTTGTCCAGGACTTGGGATGTGGCCACAGCGAGCTCCGGGCCCAGCGCATTTATGGTGCTGCCGGGAATAGTTGTGGTTGCGGCGGTTGTCGTTGTCGTACCACCCGTCGTCGTGGTGAATCCTCCGTCCAGCGGGGTCATGTCTGAATTTCGAATGTTCGGTTGGTTGGGGGTGGCCGGTAACCTTGCACTTCGTCCACTGGCCATAGTCGTGTTTCGGTCTATATGGTTTCGCCGGATCCCCTAATTGGCCGACAAGCAGAAATCAAATCGGCGTAGGCGAGGAGACAAAGGATGATTCAGGCTTTTTTGGTTTGATTGTGTTCTGCAGCTCACTGTTGGTGGATGATGTCCTTTGTGGTTCGTTACCGGATAGCTGTTGTCTCGGGATTAACCTGAAAGAGAGTAGAAACAAAAAAAGTGAAAATTAATAACAAACGACTGATGTTTTCGTACAGACGGGCCTTTTTGCGGTTTTGTGATGATGTTTGTTTCGAGGTGCAAAGGGATAATTGACGTTGATATACAACGGGGCGAAATTGATTACGTATTTACGTTTGTCTCCAAACGGACAACGGAAAATTGTTATTATTCATTGTAGTGGCAGGAACAGACGGATTGAGGCTTAGTTTTGTAAATTAGCAATATTGAGCTCAACAAAGATAGCAACCTTTTTGCTATCTTTGTTGGAAAAGTAACCCTACATAAGGTATATTTTGTTGACATTTCATTCGCATAATCTTGTTTCGGACGGAGCAGGTTGCAGCTGTTGCCCATTTCTCGGAAGCCTACGGCAAGGCGGGAAAGAAATTGGTTTTTCTGCACCTTTTGAACGTATCCAACGTTTCGGAATTGCGATGAGAGCAACTGGACAGTGAGTCCATGAACTCAACATCCGAGAAAGCATAATTTGAGCAATGATAAATATGTAGTGACTTACTGAGTGAGTGAGAAGATAAAGGTGGGAATTAGGCAGCACGAAATATGCTATACTCCTTTTTACACAATTCATCAGCTACTGCATTGTTCGTCCAGGAATATAGTACCTAACTAACGTTAGGGAAAAATTGGAAAGAAGCTGAATTTCTTTATGAACCCTTCTAGTAGTGCCCCAATCAACTCTTCAAAAATACAGTCAGCGTAGGAGCTGAGGACTACAAGTAGCAACCTCGTCCAATACGCCCCTCATCTAACACCATTGAGCACTCGGTCAGGTTTATAGCCATCCCTGATGACTCTTGCGAACAGTTCTAACAAGATTCCTGAAAAAAAAATCTAATGACTTCACAACCGATCACCATCTTCGACACGCTCTCACTTGTCCAACTCAATTACAGTGGATTGCAAAAAACAATAGAAGAACTCGCATCTTTCATGGACAGACATCGCATCCAAGTTGGAGCCATACAGGAAACGAAACTGCCATCAAATTCATCCCTTAACACACGTGGTAACACACAATTTAGTTGTCTCCTGAGGAGGAATTATGCCATGGTGCCTTGGCTGATCTGCACGATCCAGCCCCCTCCCACTCTGCTGACAGAGTGAGAAGTGAGGAGGAGTGTGAGTCGAAACGATCCCAGAATTCACAAGATGAACTGCGAGATCCATAGACAAGTAGCCAAACACAGGAGGTCGAAATAGAGCACCCATCTGAATAACTGCAACCTAACCACAAGTTTGAGAAAGTTATGGTCAAGTTGTTCTCGTTTCGATGTGCTTCGTCTAGACAGGCACAAAACTGGTTTTGCCCGGAAGAATTATGCCTGGTGTAGACACCCTCTATGAGAATAATTCATCAAAAAGATGATCAATCGAAAATTGCCGTCCGTTTGCATGTATTTCGGCCTCGTCACTCTCAAATTCTCCCCATGTTACCAAAACGTGTCAATTCACCGCTATTAAGTTGACTGCGTGATAAATGTTATGTAAAAATATTCATATTACAATTTTCCACCAGATTTTTAATATTCAAACAAATCGCTTCCTCGAGCTGGGGCGTAACAATGTAAATTACCCCCCAAAATACCCTCAGACACTGCGTAAGCCTTCAAATAGGGTTAGTCTCGTGTACAAGCAATCAATTACCGGCCTTCAAATGCCCGCAAGTCACATCATAATGAGATCACGGTAACAGAACAAAGGCCATTTGCATTCAACATTCGACAGCTCCGCCCCATCGCAACGATCTCGGCTAAAAGGAAAACGCACCTTGTCACGAAACCCGCTACAGTGTGTATTACCACGCGGGTAATCGCTCATGAACTGACTGAATGCTACCTGCTAGGCTCCAAAACAGGATATCGCGCATTTGGCTCCCGGAAAAATGCAAATCGATGGAATGGAAAATTCGCATTCCATCCGTTCATTCATCAAACGACATCATCCATTCCGTTGCCAATTCGCCACGGGACATTTCGCGAAATTCGACCTTCTACCTAGCCACACATCTCGAGGTCCTGTTCTGCATCACAATTACACCACCACCGGCAGCCCCACCGACCGAGTGTGGGTGTTTGGTGTTGTTGCTCTTATCTGAATCTAACAAAGCCGGTAGAGCAACAATTTGCAGACGGGGTGGCTCCGATAGACGGAATCCGCTTTCATGTTTTGATAACATGAAAAGGCAAATAAAGGGCACCCTAAAAGTGAAGTAAGCGAAAAATATGTACGGCCAAACAATGGCCTGTTTGCAAGAGTCACAACTCTCAACCCCGAGGAAAACATCCTTATTGGGCCTCCGAATACTGTGTGGACGAAATGGCCTCCACTGCCACCTTTTAATTAGAAATTAGCGTGCAAAGGTGATTACCGCTATTAATCACCGAAATTGTTGGTCCCTTTGGCATTCAGTCGCTCGTAAAAAAAAAGGAAAAGCCTCGTAACTAGGGAAATTAGTCGAGCAGGCAGTCAACAGGACATTCAGGTTGAACCATCAATGGTATTAGTTAAATTGTGGTCAGGATGTCTGCCATGGGTAGCGATAGCGTTCATGGAAAACGGATGTCATAGTACAGAACCAAGTCGGCCGAAATGCCGAGTGAATGGATTACGAATGAAGGCCACTTAGTCCTTCAATCGTCAGGCAATTGACTTGACTTTATAATTTCGAATCAGACAGGGGATGAGCAAACTGGATAATAACTTACTTGACGCGAACGAGAGAAGGAGAGATCCTGTCATTGCCACTCGTACTTGAATTTGTTCTTTGCAAGGGTTCTATTGAATTTGGACAATTTCCATTAAAACGGAAGTGTCTGATGAAAAGGATTAACATAATGAAGTGGAGACTATAAATCCAAAAAGTCGTGTGAATGCTCATGATTTTCCATTAAGAACAATCTGTGAAACGATGGAATTAATTGAAGGCTTCAAGGTTGTTTGTTAATTGCCTTGATCCCTCTTGTGGCATGTGCGCGTCAACATCTCTTGCATTACTACGCCTTGTTTACGTTTCGAGGACATATTTTCGAATGGTGCGGTTAGTAGCATACACCTCCTATCCGAGCCGTCGTTTTACGGTCAAGCTCGGAGCGCTGTGGGAGTTTTAGTAGTAGCCACACAAAAGCGCCAAGGATTGAATCTCTGTTTCTTTAGGTGCAACATCGTAGTAGTCGTGGTTGCTCAAAGTCCGACACCCAGACCTAGGTCTGGTAGGTACGATTTGAAAAAGAAAAATATATAGCCCCGTCTAGGTAGGTCTGGGTAGGTATACGAGAACAAGCCTGGATAGATAGACAGGCTTTTAGCCCGGCGGGAGTGTGGCGGGGTATGACATAGCCACACCATTACATTTACGCGTGTATTTTTTTATTTAGTTATTCAAATGTTTTGTTGCTTCGAGTAGCTGGAATTAAAGAGACATGGGAATGGGAGGGTATAGCCACATAGCTGGCGTATACATTTCAAGACAAAATCTCTCGCTTGTTATGTTAATTTGAGTAGCTGGCGATAGTCGTGAGATGGTATAGTGGTGTGATCGCGGTGTCGCGATCACCTGCGCTCAAGTTACACGCTTTTTAGCAACGCTTGTGTACGTGACAAAATCTCATATTACTTTTTTTCTTGCTATTTTAGCTTGTTTTCTGTTTTATTTTTAGTTTTCAATTGAATATCGAAATAAAACGCATTTAATTTAATGCAATTTGTTATGTATTTAAGTTCTAAGGTCAATTTTGTATGCGGGTATGTCATGCCCTGCCACATACTCTTTGTAACACTTTGTCACCACACTCTCGCCGGGTTAAAGAACAGAAGATCATTGCAGGGTAGGTAAGTATCCAGGTGTGGGTAGGCCTCTAGATCTGGCTGGGAATACAGGGCTGGGTAATTCTGCTGGCTTTGAAAGAACGCAGACCTACTCCTTCTTATCAATGGAGTAGTACTGCTGGTTAGATACACACGCAGGTTTTGAAAGAACAGAATATCAGAAGTAGGTTTCGGTATGTGTAGATTAGATTAGATATGTCTTTCTTTGATTTGATATGTCAAGTAATTATTGATTGATTTTTTTAGGAAATTTACGTTCAATTTTGCTGGAAAAAACTGGTAGGGAATCGTTAAGGTAGCCGATTGCGAATCTGAAGTCAAAATTGGCAAAAATCAAAAACAAAAGTAGATCCTAAACGGCAACTCTTTCTTTTTCAAAAACAGCCAATCTTGCGGGGAAAAAATTGTTCGTGGGTTTTTTTTGAGTCGCTGATCACGAACCTGAAGCCAAAAATAGCAAGAAAAAAAAAGTGTGGATCCAGAATGGCAGCACTTTTTTTAAGAACACGGACAATCTTGCTGTAAAAAAAACTAGTCGACTGGGGCCTGGGGGTCGTTTAGGTCGCTGATTGTGAATCTGAAGTCAAAAATGGCACAAATCAAAAACAATAAGAGATCCAGAAGGGCAACTCTTTTTTTTTTAAAAAAACACTGCCAAAAATTCCTCTTCCATAGTCCTCCTTGTGGGCGCCCACTGGAACAGCAGTGGTCGTAGACCATTGTTAATTAAATCAAGCCGCCAGTAATGGTGGTGCGATGATTTGGTTGAGGTAAACATTACCCCTGTGGTGTGGGGAGTAAGAATAATACCACGGCCTTTTCCTTGGCGGCCTGTCGTTCAAACCGACAAACAAAGAACAGGATGTGTATACCAGCAACTTGCACTATCCGAAATCTTCTATATGCTAGCGAAACGTCAACTATGCCTCGAATAAAGACGACTGACGACTTTTGGCAATCGTACAATGCCGAAAATTAGATTCTGGAATGTGCGTACTCTCCTAGACAATGGATCAGAAGGTCCCCAGAACGTATGATTTTTTCAATCAGAGAGTGAATTTCTGAGGTATAAATGGGCGCGGTCCTGGAAGCCTTCTGATATGGATCTGACTTTTGTGTTTTCTCCTCTATGTGCTTCCCCCTCCAGTAAATTTAGTACAGACAACTGTCAATTTTTGGATCTGAGAAATATTCCCACAGACGGCGTACACGGCCGTCTTGTCAAAAAAGATCTGTAAAGTTTTTAGTTTCAAAATGGAAAATTTAATTATTGCGGAATTATTGGATGATTTCGGTGATATCCAAATTGTAAATAGTGTGCAAAGCATACTAAATATAGTGCGCGTTGTCATGGATAATAACATGACAAACGATTGGAGTTTGTTGGACGGGATTGAGCGCGAAAACCGACCCAGAAATGCAAATTATTTCGAACAAATAGTTCCCCGATACAACGACTTCCTATTCAAGGAGCAGGTTTGTAGGCTAAAGGCGCAGCAAACTACCACTAAACACTTCGCAACACGTCCTGCACGCTGGCTAACGGATGACTGGCTATGTTGCTTTGGTGACCGAGGCGCCGGTGACATCTGAGAACTGTCAAAATTTCTGATTTTAGAAATTGACCGGAAAAATATTCAGATCCGGAGGGGAAATTGTCAGATCCAAAAGTGACAGTTGTCTGTACTAAATTTACCGGAGGGGAAAGCAAATGGAGGTGAATTTGAGAAATGTCAAACCCTGATCCGCTCGCAGGAACGCAGCCAATTAAACATCTTAGGAGTTAGTGAGATAAGATGGTGGAATAGCGGATAATTTACCTCTCCAAAGCGTAGCACTGTAATATTGTACTCCGGTAGAGCTACCGGTAGTGGTCGTGAGTCTGGTGTGTGGCTCCTCTTAACCAGAGCCGCTCGAAACTTTCTCTTATCTTGGGATCCAATCTCTAACGGAATCATGACCGCCAGGCTCCGGTCCCAAAAGAGGAACACCACAAGAATACAATGTTATGATCCAACTGAAATCAACAATGTCTTTGTGAAAGGCTCCTTCTACGAACAACTAAACGCCGTCCAGGGAAGAATACCTAAAAGTGACATTATTATGGCTATGAGTGATTTTAATGCAAAATTTGTTGTTGATAACTATGGGCTCAGGCATATGATGGGGAGACACGGTTTTGGGGATCGTAATGATAACGATGACAGATTTGTATAGTGGCCTTCCAGGAAGCAGGCATAAACCGGTACGGCCCGAACATCTGGCTCCTGTATCTACAATTTTAATAATATCTGGACGGAGTTTTTTTTTCGATTAATAGCTGTGAGTGCTACCTATCTAACGGTACCCTAACCTTGCCGCTAAACGGCGTACTTCCTGAGATCATCATCATATAATCGTGGCGCTACAGTCGGGCCTTGGTCGCCTGGCGTGGTCGTCGTTGTTGATCCGTCTGATCCGAGGCTTTTGTTTCAGGTTTCTTGACGTAGAGTAGTTTTTAAAACGAGGGGTACTCAACACATCGCTTAACCCCATTCAGAGGGTGGCCTCGGAGATAGCTCTCTCTCTCTCTCTCTCTCAATTGCCCTAACCCCTTGTGGGGCATAGCGCGTCAACTATGTTCCATCTGGCCCAGTTAACGTTTCGACGGAATAAACTGGTTTCGGAGAATGCAATTGCCAGCATGCACCTCCTGCACATCCATGGCCTCGAACGTCGTCGTATAATTGTTTTATTCCATTATTCCACGAATAGTCATAACGTGCTTTTAACTTCTATCATGCTTATACGATAATCCTGAAAGAGACCCAAACGAGCGTAAACAAGACAAAATACTTTTCTAAAATAATGACCGCATTGCAAATGCGACCTAGGTTTTCGGATCTAGGCCATGTGCCGTACAGGACCAGGTCCAGTCCGGTTCGCAAAATTAGGGGATCATACTACGACTACATACTAAAGTGGCGACCGAGACATCACCGTTACCAAGCGCGTCAAGATGCAGTTGTTTGAATTTTCTTCGACGAATTTGTCAACGCTAAGGTCCACTATTCTTCAGTCAGGGACGATTGGGGCTCAATTCTGTTGTAGACACAAAATCCTCAAATCGGTAAATTCTTGCAGATAAAATAAGTTATCTCGAAACCAACACATGCCCATAGATCTCAAGTTACACTTCCCACCCCCGAAACGAACGCTTTGAAACCATCGTCGGAATTGAAACGTCGTCGTCCTGCCGTTTTTTCGGTGATATCTACCACTGTGACATTTGTTCTTGATATTCCATAAACATTTTCGTAAACCTAAAATCCCAGTCACGTTGAAAAACATAATACACTGCTTGTGCCGTATTCGGAAAGACATTCCGCAAATTCGTGTATAGTGTGGGAGGCATGTGAAGGCGGTTCCGACGCAACCGATAGTTATCCTTACTTTTTTATTGTCTTCTAAATTGCTATCCGTCCTTATCCATCCCTTTATCGGCTTTAAGTACTTCAAATGGGCCAAAAAATGTGTATCTCTGAATGGCTGGCGTATTCGTTGAGTTGGTATGGCGGTGTAAGGGCAATAATCGCTCCTAGTATTACTACTATATTGTATCCTACTGATGTCTATTTATGGATCAGGAGTTCAAAAAAAAAAACTTTCTTTATTTGTTGTTCTTTCTTTTCGTTTTGGTGACTCGCCTCCCCTGCTGGGTACAAGGAGCTTCAGCCTCTCTTGGCATATGTGGATTTTTACTCTGTGGCAGATACACGTACTACCCTAGTAGCCGAAACGCTTGAGCCATTTGGTAAAGTTGCGAACGAACAAGTTTTTCGATGTTTAATTTTACTATTCCTGGTAGTTAAAGTGTTATACAAGAATGATAGTCGCACGTGATGAAGTAGGACCATGGTTTCATGTTCGGTCATTCATCATTTCCAAAGTCAGATATGATGTTGATAAATGGAACATGTAGAAGATAATTTATTTGTCTGTGTCTTTTATCTTGTTTCTGAGTGACAATTATTATTGTTCTATTGTCCGTGTTGAGGACAATTTGAAGCCTTCAGTGGCATATTGTGCGGTCTATTAAGATCGTGATAGATCTGACAGTTCACATAAGACAGAGAGAAAAAGAAACCTGAACTCGGATGGGAGCATTCAAACTTTTCTATTTATTATAATATTAGGACAAAAATGAAAGTCAATTCAACATTTCAGGCTCCATTTGGAACAAAAGTTGCGAATTTTTACGTTAGATTAGGTTAAAGAGGCTGACTGGGAGATACACAGCATACATAAACCATCACTGGGTCCGTTGTAATATCACTGTGGAAGACTCCATAGCCGGAACCCTATCTATGCACAGTTTCCGGGCAAGCTCTACTGGCGGTCGAGCAAAATTTGAAAATATGGCCCCTCCGCCGCCATTTTGTGAAACGAATAAGAAAATCGGTTTCACCCTCTGTATACAAGGTGAGGAAAGAAAGACCCCAGACATCGAAAATATGCTACTATTACTAAACTAACTGCAATCTCCAAACTGATGGCAAAAATAATCTTGAACCGGGTCAAACATATAGTACAGACCGCACATTGAACGATGAACACGCTGGCTTTCGCGAGGGCTTTTCATGTAGCGACCACATCAAATTGTTTTGTTCAATTATTATTGAATAATCCGCAGAGTGGAGATCCCCATTACATCTCATGTTCATCGATTTCGAGAAGGCGTTTGACAGCGTTGACCGGGAATACATTTGGAGGGCTTTATGTAGGAGAGGTATACCATATAAAATAGTATCCATCATCAAGGAGTCCTTCGAGGGAGCCCAATGTCACGTCTTACACAGGGGTAAGCTAGCAGATCCTGTCGAGGTGCATAGCGGAGTGAGACAAGGCTGTATTTAGCGCCCGTTTTTGATTGACATTAACGACGCACTATGCGGAGCGCTTCAAGAACACCAGAACACCATGGACGAGCACAACCACGACCAAACTTCCACCGAACCATCAAATATCATAGAACGGTGGAAATGAGGAGATTTTTTTTCTATAGAGTTTGACGTGGTTCAATGCATTCTCGCGACCAAAATGCTTGCCGTGGGTGTCGACCTTTAGCCTGGCATTACACATTGCGTTTTACTGCGGGAATAGCAATCCCGTAAAAAACGCATTATCGCAGAAAAATGAGGAACGCGTACATTTAAATGGAATGCTTTACACTTATGCATTACGAAAACGCTGCAGTTTCCTGCCGCAATCGGGAATCGTTTTACTGCAGCAGGTTCAACGACAGCGGAAAGACTCTCACGCAAAAAAAGACGCAGTGAGAAGATGAACACACGGTGGTATATGAAACGCATTACACCTTTCGATTTTTTGGTTCAACGATATACTAGAAAGCACCCAGTGACGAAATTCATGCAGTGCATCCATTCAAATAAAATTCAAATACCTTCAACACCTGGACAATGCTGACGATATTTGTCTTCTTAAATCGGATCATGTAGCTCAAATGACTGATGCTCTGCACGGCGTAAGTCGCAATGCGGGGCTTAAAATCAATGCTGCCAAAACTAAGTATGTACTTGAGCTAGGGCCTAGGAAGACAAAGCAAAATCTGTGTTTCGGGGAAGGCGGTCGGAAAAGTAGACAGTTTTTGCTACCTCGAAAGCGTAGTTACGGCAGATGGTGGAGCAGATGCTGATGTCCAGTCCCGTATCATATAGGCTCGGGCAGTTTTTTCAGTTTGCCTCCTTTTTGGCAAAACAACAATATTTCCAAACGCACCAAGTTCAGGATCTTCGGAACCAACGTAAAATCGGTGCTTCTATGTGGCTGTTCAACTTGGAAGGTGACCAATAAGATAACAACTAGATTGAAAACTTTTGTGAACCAGTGTCTACGGAGCATCCTACACATACGGTGGCCGGACGTCATTTATAACGACGACATCCTTACTATTACTGGTCTGGACAGGATAGACATATATAAAATAAAAAGGCGAAAATGGCATTGAATAGATCACACTCTTCGAAAAGGGCCGAACAACATTGCTAAACAGGCTCTCGATAGGAAGCCGCCTCGAACCAACGCAAGTCGCCGTGTTGGACGACCTAGTAACACCTGGAGAAGATCAGTTGGGAAAGAGGAAGCCTCAATAGGCAAATCGTGGGGTGAGCTGAAGGCGATAGTGGCGAACAGGACGAAGTAGAAAGTCGGCGTAGCTAATGCCCTATGCCCCACAAGAGGTTAACAGGAACCAGAATGAGAGAGAGAGAGAGATAGCTCTTTATAGTCATCTACCAACGATTTTCACGCTTACTCGATGGGGATTTATAATAATTTATCTTAAACCCTAGTGGGGCATAGCGCATCAACTACTCCTGCGCGCCATCAAACTCGATTTTGGGCAATGAGACGCATCTGTTCCCGCGACTCGTCGGCCACAGATCGGCGCTATGTATTTCTAGGATTCCTTGGGCGGCCTTCATTGGGAATGAAGTCCCATTTCGTGGCATGTCCAGCAATGCGGTTATTAACCTTTCGCAATGTGTGACCTATGTGTATTAGTTCGTCGATTGACATCTGACCGCATGCCGACTCAGCTCTTCACTTGCTTCGGGCCAGAGCATTTTGAAATTTCAGCGAAAACTGAAGTTAGCGAAAATTTGCCTCTTGCTGGTAACACTTACGGTAACTTTCAATATGTTGCTCCCATGTAGCAGCACATATATTTGTATATATATTTATCAGGGACCGAAAAAAAATCCAGCTTGGTATTGACACTGAGATAACTGCTTTGCCAGATTTTCAACAGCATACCGAAGGTGCATTTAGCCTGGTTGATACGACGAGCGATGTCATTAATACTAATGGCAATATCACGAATTGGATTTCCTTTTCACAGCAGCGGGCTACGAACCTTGGTCTTATTTGTGTTAATCTTTAACTCAACCGTGCTCGCCTCCCTCCCAAGAAATATTCCACTCAGATCCATGTTTTTTTGCGAGAGTATAGGCATCTGTCGTTGAATAGAAAGAAAGCACAGCAGGGTGGTGGGGACTATCACAGGGCGTTGCCCCATCGGCGCGCTCGCATGGAAGCTCCGTCTTCCTTATCATGACTACTGCAGGAGTTGTGAGGATGTAGATGAGGAAGAGAGTGTTTTGCACCTTCTATGTCGCTGTCCGGCCCTGGCCACCAGAAGGAAGAAATTGCTGGGCTCCTGGTTTTACTGTGACTTGGAGGACCTGAAGGATATGAGCGTGTTACAGCTCAATCACTACATGCCAGCACAGGCTGGTTCGGGGCCCAGGTTCCTTTAGCGAGGTGAATTCTTATTGGTGGTATCACAGCGAACCCATGAGAAGTCTAAGTGTGCAGTGTTGTATCATGGCAGCCTCTTAACCTAACCTAACCATAGGCATATGTCGGCAGCGTAGTCAAGATAGCGCTGCATGAAATACATCACCAATCGCTACTAGGAATACGATCAGTGAACGATCAGTGTCGAACTCCATTCTGGATTTTAAAGTCCCTCGGCACCTTACCCTTATGTAGAACGTGACATTTCACGCCATCGGAAGTTGCCCTAATAATAGCCACAAAATTCTCAGGGATGCAATGTGACGCCGAAATTGACTCTCTAATTAAAGAAATCGACAGTTCTGGGTGTGGGGAGGAGAGGAGAGTACGCTCTCTCTCTCTCTCTCTCTCAATAGCCCTAACCCCTTGTGGGACATAGCGCGTCAACTGTTCCATGTGGCCCAGTTGACGTTTCGTCGTCATAAACTGGTTTCGGAGAATGCAGTTGCCAGCATGCACCTCCTGCACATTCATGGCCATGAACGTCGTGGTGGACGGGATTCGAACCCGAAACGCCGGTAGTCAAACATGAAACTGATGCCTCAACACACTGCGTTACCGGTCGCCCCTTCTAGAAGCCAATCTTTATCATAGAACGATAGCCAAAAGTCTTCTGGCATAAGGACTGACCCACCGGTTGGTTTCGGATGAAGCAAGTTACTGGCTTACACATTCTTTCTTTTTTTAGTCACTTTCAACGACATGCCGGGGAAGACCGTAGTATTATGCATACGCGCCATGCCATAACGGGGATTTACCCCAACAAACCTAAACAGAGTTCCCAGTGCATAAAACTAGCAAATATAACTCATTGACCTACCCCTGAAAAGGATACAAAACATCTTTTCAACTAATTCAAATAAACTACCTTCATCAGCTGGCAAAGAGCCCAAACAGGTCACATCGTAAACATCTTTATTAAATTTCGTATACTGACTTTCCTTGTAATTCAATTTCTATTATTCCAATTACAGAATAAAACCCCGACTGGCGTATTAACATTTTCACAAGGTCGTCAATTCGCCTCAAGCGTCTCCACATTCAATCGACACACTTCTACAAAGTCAAACCGTTAAGGTTTTCCTGTGAGCCTTGCCAAGATTACCCTGCAGACCTCTTTCGCCAAGATATGAAAATTGGGACGATTCCTGATTAAACAAATACAGTCTTAGAAGTATCTTTACGACAATAAGTCCTGAAGCTAAGTAAGTGTTTGATGATGTGCTACGAATGCTACCGACTTAGAATGGTATCTACACAGAACCTAATCTTCAACCACGTAGAACTTCACCAGCTTTGGGTGTTAGTGGAAAAAAAAAGAAACATGAATCTCACGGATACGTTCATCCAATCGTCCTTGCTCCTGTCGTGGGTACCTTTGTGATTATTGCTCAAATTCATGATTCAGTGGAACTGGTTAAATATTTAAGGGTCTCAACGTTCTGAATCGGAACCTAATATACATACATGATGTTATTTAGGACCGCAGTTGACATGCATGCCTGACTTGGCTCGCACGATTAGGGTTTAAAAAGTCAGTTTGCCTGACATTTAGCCAGATGAACCTCCGAACTTTCCAAATTGACAAACATGATATGCTGGAGGTTTGCTTGCTTCATCCTTCGGTCTGTCGACACTCAGGCATCAACCAGGGAATCGATATTTTTCTGATCCGCTAAATGACATTACCAGGCAAATGGCTTCATCCCAAGACTACTTATCGCCACTTGGCAAACTTCGGCTTTTCGCAAGCAGTCACGACATCGGTTGAACCAAAATCCATATAAAAAAAAGCCGGTGAAACCGACTGAAAAAGATTCAAAGATACGCGTAGAATTTGTAAGACCGGTTTGTGTGAGGATTTCTACAAGCATTCATAAAGTCAAGGGATTTCTTTCGGATGACGTGGCGGGTGTTGATGAGAAAGTTTTCCGTGGTTTACTCGGCCGAAAAAAAAAGAAAAGAGAAACGTGGAAACAAGCTGAAAAATATAAAGCCCATTCGGGAATCTACCACACGGTTCGACAGAAGGTATGTTGGCTCCGCAGAAGAACCCCCAGTAAAGGGCGTGGGATGACGTGCGACAGATGAAACATAAATCGTCATTCCCATCGAAGTTTCTGAATTTTTTTTTTAAAGTCATTGGGAGATTTTAGCTGGAAACTTTGTCGGTTCTTGTTTTGGGTATTTTTCGGGCGTTCAGGAGAATTCATCATGATAATGGACTGGAAGACTTCTCGACGTGCGTGGATCAAACAAACCAAGTATACCCACGTGTTGATACCGTTTCGAGTTGGTCAGTAGATTAAATATATGAGGAATGTTGGATGTGGTCCTTTATATCATAATAAATAACGAAAGTGTAACTTTTTGAAATGTACCCATGTGATGACCGTGTCATTAATCAACGAGCCATTTTTTCTTTGGGAGCAGAAGTTTCCAATGGGATGTGGAATCGAAGGAGCCTGGTGGGTTAAGCATCGATTCCATCTGAGCTATTGACCTTTTTATTTGAGTTTTGTATCGGGCGTAGATGAATGAGGGTGTCCGAAGAAGTTAAATTGTGAGTTTTTGGGCATTATGGTATTTTTAATTTAAAGGTTATTGCCCAGAAATGATGTGTGGAATTTTTTATAAAGCTGTCGTGAACTGGGCTACTTCCTGTTTTTTTTGTGTGCTCTCTCTTTCTTTGTTCAAGTGTTCGTTTTAGAAGAACTAGTGGAGAAATACAGCAACGCATATATCGGCTTGTAGAGAGAGCCATTTTCGCACAGGCTTTAAATGGCGCTCGTAATAGCTTCAGGTTGTTCAAAGCACCCTCGATTTTACTTTTACAACTAAAAATAGGCAAGAGGTATTATATAGTATTGTATATCTCTATCCTGGAGAGTGTCGTCGAAACGTTCCTTCTACGATCATCGATAGCTTCAGTTCAGTCTGACTGAACATGCTGTAGCAAGTCAACCGACCATCGATCGTAGAAAGGCTAATTGGCCTTTGTATCGGGATGCTCTTGTTGAGGGGCTACCTTCACTGCCAAATGACATGACTTCGATAGGTGGCAAGAATGTGGCAGTCTGGCAGTGTCTGAATCATGATCTACTAACGCATATGTAGGTAAGAAAATGCCAAGCTGGTGGAGCACTAAAATCTCCTAACACAGAGCTGCGTGTAGGAAGAGTTTCAAAAAGGCCAAGGCTTGCAGGGGGCGACCGGTAGCGCAGTGTATTGAGGCATCAGTCTCATCTATGACTACTGGCGTTTCGGGTTCGAATCCCGTCCACGACGACGCTCGTGGCCATGGATGTGCAGGAGGTGCATGATGGCAACTGCATTCTCCGAAACCAGTTTATGCCAACGAAACGTCAACTAGGCCACATGGAACAGTTTTATCCCGAAAGCGGGCAGAAGTGTGCATGCGCGCCCAGATGACCTCAGAACCACTTGTCCTTCTTCAACACTGCTGAAACTGCTAGACACACTAATTGATGTCCATTGCGAAATATCATTCCGTTAGGCTCTTTATCGGCGTCGCAATATGCATATTGGAAGACTAGATCGGTGGATACGGCTTTGAACTCTTTCGTTAGTTTTATTGAGAAATCTCTTGATCAAAAGGATTACTCGATGATTGTTTTCTTGGATATCGAGGGCGCTTTCAATAACATTAAACCTAATGCGATCATCGAAGCACTCCGAATGGATACTGCCCGGCGATGACCCCAACGACAGCACCGATATATTGTCTCCTCAACGACAGCAACTTAGCAGAGCGACCCAAGTCCAACCTGGGCCACATCTGTTCAGTTAAATTACATGTGCCGCTGCTCAGCCATCTCGAGTAAGTCCTGGTCACCGCAGCCTGCATAATGACGAATTTGCATGAGTCAAAAGGCATTTCACCCGTGCAGCGGGTGAACTTTCACCAATGGACGACCCGTGTGAGCATCTCCTGCATTTGCTTGGGAATTGGAGCTTTGTCGGGAAAAAGTCAGAATTCTGTTCGTGAACGCCTTTACGAATGGACGGACTCGGCACTCGTCCAATCCGAAATTCATTTGAATGCCACGACTGAAATTTCCTGTGATCCGCAGTTTAAGTTTTAAGATATTTATCGCTTCCCGAGTATAGTTTGATGTCATCCAGATGCATCAAGTGGGTGGGCTAGAGCAAGCAAACCATGCTTAATGGAAAGTTGCACCGTTTAGCCGAATTTAAAAGTGATGAAACGGGGTTCAGCGCAATGCAGAACCAAAGACGACTCAAAGAGTCCCTTTGGAATGTGCCTCTGCAAATGTGTATTGGTTGTGTGTGAGAGCATTTTGCGTTTGTTTGATGGCACCGAAGGTGTTGTTTGCCATCCTCCCATCACTTTTCACAAGAAATCTATTAGTGCAAGATCCACTCTATATATGCGGAGCCAAGTGTGCGTGACACTCTCAAAAGCGTTGGCGTAATCGATGGAGCAAGAAAACAAATTTCTCCGCTTGCGCGTAGCTTGTCCTACAACAACCAAGTCAACGCTGAGTTGTTCTTCGCCTCCCCTAGATCCAACTCGGCAGCCCTTCTGCTCCTCGGCAAGAATATTATTTTGTTCGAGGTGTGTATAGATCCTTCGACTAAAAACGGCTGTTATGTATTTGTAAAGGTTCTGCAAGCACTTTATAGGCTTTGTTTCAGCAGGGTTTTCTACTGTTTCCTTTTTAGCTAACAAGTAGGTTATTTCTGCTGGGAGGAAAGATGGAAATTCGTGCAAGCTGATCTCATATACTCGGGAAACGTTTGTACCAGAAACTTTTCACCTTAGCAAGCCCAGGCCCTTTCCAATTTTTGGATTGTTTTGAAACCTCGCGGACATCGGATTCGCTGACGTCAGCGAAAGTCATACAAGGCAAGCTGGCAGGTGATTTCGGCTGTGATCAACTCTGCTTGTTGTGTATGTTGAGTGGGGGTTTCCCAAAGTCTACCCCATTGTTCCACGTTACCGAAAAGTTGATAGTGCGGCTGGGCTGTTGCTCTTCATTCACTGACTTGAAGACCTTTCGCTGGCTTTTGACAAAAGCAGCATTTTGGACAAATCTGTAGAAGCTCAGCATGTATCGTCGTCGTAATCGGTTTGTGGCAACTGCGAGCTTCTGTTTTAGTGTGTCTAGTACTTCTACCAAGGGAGTTCCAGACGGAGTGGAGTACTTGAGAAGGATCTTATTTACCTTATTCTTCAACCACCGACTGGTATCGCCCGCAACAGATTGAGTCAGACAGCCAATAGCCTCTCGTAAGGAATCTCGCTACCTTTCAAGACGCATCTTCCAGTCTGAGTTTTGTTTTTGTTTCAAGCCGACAACGTTATCATGGACCCTCTGAACATGTAATATGATAGCCGTCACTGCACCACAAAACACAAAGGATTGCAGTTCCAGTAACGTTGTATCTGCAGTTAGTCGGGATGTCCTGATATTCCAAGTAAGCTCTTTTAAATGCTCCGTGGAGAGACATGCAGAGACTTCTCTGGTGCAATCAGGGACAATCAGAAGTTGTTGTTCCTCGTGATATGGTTATTTAAAAGTAGGCACGATTGATGAAAAGGTTCATTTCCCCAGTTCATTTCATCCGTGTCCTATTTGAACCCGCAACCGTGGTCGCCTGAATGCCAGGCGAAATATCAGCTACAGGCGAGGCTACGTCTCTGGCCGGCGTGGAGCCTAAACTGCTGCTGTGCCCTAGTGCAGGTGGACCCAGTCACCAAATTCACTTCGACCCGGTTATCCGAGATCCCGGGTCCTCGCGGCCTTTATTACGTTCTGCATGACTTTCACGGTAGCGGGATTATATTTTCACAGGACATTCCCTGTACGTGCATAAAATTGGTTGTTTTACGATTCAGAATTACTGGTTTGAGTTTATTTCGCTCGTAAGGGTAAATTAAAGATAACGATGATCAGAGGACGATGAAAGGATCAGGCCGGCACGTAAGTAAGTCAGGAACATTGCGAAGAGCAGAATTTACTCTTTAACGAACAAAACTTAATAAGTGAAACTCATATCGATTCCTTTGGAAAATCCTCATAGCTCATTAGCATTACAACTACCCATCGAAACCATTTAATAAAGCCGCCCAATATATAGCAGAAATTCTGTAGGAAAATTGTATATTCAACGACTTAGGTCGTAATTCACGAGTACTACAACCTTTACAGAGAACAAACTGTATTGATGAGAAGGATGACGACGCAACGGTGTGATTAAGCCAACGGAATGGGACCGACAACTGATAGCATTATATCCCGATCAAAAGACGCAAAATATCAAATTTCCATTAAATGTTACCGGTAATTACTTACAAACTGCTCTCGCCACCATCATTTGTCGATTTTATCAACACATCTTGCCTGTTGTAATGCCTTCGCGTCAATGCACCTTTACATGGAAACGAGACCGTACAGAGTGACTATATTATGGTTTGGTATCCTTTTTGGTTCTACACGTCCTTCACGTAATCCAAGCCATGACTAGCCTACTCGTATATAGCTACGAGCATATAATGTAGGTCTGCCAGGGGTTGCATGAAATTTCTGAAAATTCTAAGCTCCGTAATAACGACACGGTGTATTGAACTTCAAACGAAATTTACACCAGGACGTGTTCGTGTTTTCGTTTTAGTATCCTGGCCCAGGACCAGCGTCAAGATAAACACAAAAACAGCATACAATCAAGCCATAAAATTTTTATCGTTTCCGCTATGATGAACATAGTCTGCGAAATTCTAAATCTCTTGAAACACTGTTGTCGTCCTTATAGATATGCCAACAAGGACCGTGTTGTAGATAGTCTGGATTACAAGATGCTTTCTCAGAAAAAATGTTAACGAAGGCAACGGGAATTGCTTACTTTCCGATGAACATAGCAACGCAACGGACTGTATGGTACATTCTGGGGAAACTTCGAGTTAAGGATATGACCAGGAGGTCTTAACGGAAATCTTCCGGAACTGAGAAAAAATACTCGTATACCATACATACTCGTAAATACTCATATACACGAATTTGGAAATAAGAGGGATCACATGTTCCGCTTGTAATCATTTTCCGATGTAAAGGATGTTAAAGGAAAAAATCAAATGAGAGAGTTTCTATTCAATCTCTATGAGTCAGGAAAAATAGCGCTTTGGGGTTTCATAATCCTTTTTGAAGGTATTGTTGGTAAGTGGAAAGTGAGTTCTGTAGGATTAATGGTCAGAGATACACTCACGACTGACTCGAGTGAATAAATAGGAAGACTCAACTCAATTTGAAAGCCATACAGCGTGCTCTGCCACTAAAGGCAACGATTAAGTAGATGACATTCCTGCGGCAGCTAGTTTTTCGCACCGGAGCGACCCGTTTTACAATTACCAAGGGCTGCCAAGCCCCTTCGATGCATGAAGGAAACTGTGTTTGTATGTTACATGCCTCGTATCGTTTTTTATGCCCAGCTGGATCAATACAAGTCAGTGCAACTGCTCTTAGTGTTACTTCTCCGCGCCGGCACTGAAAGAAACCCTCTGCCCTATCAGCTAAGATTCCGGGATTCCCCGAGGAAAATCTGCGGAATACTATTTATATTTTGTGTCGAAAAAGATAGGCAGTCGGGACAGAATTCCTCGCTTCTACTTACTTATTTATCTCGTAAATGTACACACAGCAAAGAGGTTTCGTTATGATGAATCGGTCCTGAGCATTCTTCAATCTTTCTCATATATGAGTAGAGGATAATTATTGCCGAATGGGATGCAATAATCACTATGGAGAATTATGGGTAAAATCCACACTAATGGGATACGTTTTTGCATTGCACGGACGGTAGTTCAATGTTGTATGTGGTGATGATGATTTTAAAGATTGTTGCGTTATTTCGGATATCTTTTTCTCCGGTCACTAAAGCCATGGAGACTTAAAGGTAAAGGCAGTGTGTCGAATCGCTGACGGCCAAGTTTTAGCGATAAGACAGTTTGGAAAAAGGCAGATAGCTGTAGCCTGAATGGCTTACCAACACCTAAGCGTCTCGGGTTTAGTATCCTGCTCTGTACCCTCATTTTCGGCAAAAATGCTACCCAGGTAGACGAAGTTGTCCACCTTCTCCTTCTGCCCGTTAATATTCATGACAATAGGTGTAGAATTTCTTCCTCACAATGATGGGCCAAGAACCTTGGTCTTGCTGGTATTAATCTTAAACCTAACCCTGCTTGCTTGCTTCCTCTCGAGATCTAACGCCATTCCAGGCAGATCTCATGTCGTCAGCGTATGGAAAGCCCTCTCAAAATCGATGAGGATCAAGTGAAGAGGAGAATCGTACTCGGCGTTGTTCGATGATGTTTCGCAAGGTGTTAATGTAATCGACACAGGAGAATCCGAATCAAAAGCCTACCTTCTCTTCATCAATTGTGGTTTTTAAATGAGCCTTTAATCTTTCCAGTATAATTTCACCTATTATGTTGGCAACGGCAGGAACCACACCAATGCCTTTCCAATTATTATAGTCTATAAGGCTACCTTACTTCGGAAGTTTGATCCTTCCTTCCACTCAGTGGGAGAGGTTACTGTATTCAACGCTTTATGAACAATTTTGTGCAGCTCGGCAGTTACGCTTGGCGTTGCTTGATAAAGTTCGGTAGGAATACCGTCGAGTTCTGCGGCCTTTCCACGGCCCATGCGTCAACCATTTGTGACAAGATGAGAAGCAAGAACAAAATTATCAAATCTATAGCTGGCAATTCCTGGGGAAAGGACAAGGAGCCCTTACTATTGTAGATACATACAAATCTATCGGGAGATCTGTGGCCATCTATGCGGCTCCTATCTGGTCAGAAAATTTATGTGACACTCAGTGGAAAGATATACAGACCTGCCAAAATGCAGCTCTTAGTACTGTCCCAGGCTGCCTCCTGATTTCGTCGCAGGAACATTTTCACTACAAGACCAGAATGATAAAAAGCCACAACATGCTTCTCACCAAGCAGTATTTGATTGGCTGTTATCGAAGTGACCATCCCAACTCTAACTTATGGACAAAACCCCTGCGCCACGTCATGTAAGACGCAACATAAGAGACCACGAGAGGAAGATGTAAAGGTTCAAAAGAGTTCCTTTTGATAACGCCAGCTACAAGTCGGCCACCACAAGGCTGCATAGTGAGGAAATGCTTTCTTCGCTTGCGGACTTGAAAGCAAACGTAGTACTGAATCCAAAACCACCTGTTATACCTTAATCAATCATCAATTCATGAATCACGACTTCCTAGAGCAACCAGGACTACGTTAGCTCAACTTCGTTGGGCTGGTGCTCACGTCTGAATTCATACCTGTCCCGCATCGACAATAACATCCAGATCTCTTGTTCCAGCCTGTGGCCTCACTCCGCATGATATTGAGCACATCTTTAATTGTCCAGAGGCTCCCACGCGCTTAAGGCCCATTGCGCTATGGGTCAACCACATCGAGGTAGCGGCTTTTCTTCATCTGGATATTGAAGAAAGCCACACGGACATCCAAACTGCGTGACACATACACTTGTCGGATATCGAACACTTCGCTACTACAACAACAACAAGTAGACGAACTTGGCAGGGGTTAGAGTTTCTGTGTGGTCACTCTTTCCAGGTCACCATGCACATTTTATTAGGTGCCAGATGAGACCGACTAAATACCGAAGCACATCTGTGTGCCCACCATGAAAACAGAATGTTTCGGCGTCACATACCCTATGATCGAAGACATAGCCTAGATTAAAACTGGCGGTCTGATTTACCGAAAAAGCAGGTCGGATCAACAGATCTGGTCGGGCTCTCTAGGATCTGGGTAATGGCACAAAAGACTGATAGGCGCAGTAATTGTGATTCTTCTTGAGAGCTTGATTCATTTATCATTTAATCATTGGCGTATCTAGAAATCGAGTTCGGAGGAGGCTCGACTTTGATTGTTACCTGTCGAGCTATGGGTATGTCTACATTGGCATGCCTATACTCAAAGCGCGGATACATTCCTCATTGGAGAGAAACATGCAATGATGAATGAACAAAATCATGAATGGACTGAAATAGGGTCTGCTCTGTTGCCACAAGGGATTCGTCATCCAACAATGCTAATCATTTACATAACTAGACAGAACTTGCTATAAAACCATAGAGTTTCAGACCATCAACATACCCTTAGTTATCAGATTCCGTCATGAAGTGGGATTCCAGAAATGGCTGTGCCTGAGTAGGGCAGGAGCGTAGTAGAAAAAAAACGCACCTCCTTTTCTCGTCATCGCTGCTTCTACAGCAGTCAGAAGATGCGAGGCCTAAAACCTGGCACCTTGGCTCTGATGTGTTACCTTCTTTTAGCGACAATAGTTTAGCGGTTCGACTAGAGTCTAACCAGGGCTACAACAGCTGGTCCTGTTAATGGCTTTAAACTGTAGAACTAGTTTAGACCCAATGATTAGTGCATAAATATTTCGGCGGAGTCTATAATTAATATCGAAATTAAGAACAGAATCGCATAAAAAATTGCTAAATAAAAGCCGTAACCTTGGCATGGAAAACATGCAGTACTATATTTAGATTATTTTATTATTTAGGGAGATTGAAAAAGAGATTTAAGTTAATTCCACCACAGAAAACCCCGACCTCTAATCCTTCAATTGTGCATCTACATGGGTTTATAATGAATTAAGCAACGAAGCGCGTTGTCTTCCCACTGACAGCGTAATATTCTCTGAACGACAAAATGCGTGTCATGGGCATATTTCGTCATTCGTTGTCGGAATATTTGGGTTGTTTAAAATAGCAGCGTATCCAAAGCCTTAAGTAAGCCATTGACCAGTATCATGGAGTCAAATCATTGTATTGTTTTTGCGGCCATCTATTCACCAGGGCACCATGAAGGAAGCCTTTTGGTAATAAGGCATTAATGGATAATTTCGGTTGAAGCCGAAAGTAGCCATGCATAGATAATTTCGGTTTCACACTCAATACTTAATTTCGTTTAAAACGAAGGTGAGTATGAACATGGCTATTTTCGCTTTCCTTTACATACCTTATTTCGGTTTGAAATTGTGAAGAGAAAAAAAAATGCTAGATGCAGATATGCTTGGGTGAAATGGATGCAGGTACATGCACAAAGAGTGAAATAGGCGACCTAGGGCTACATGCGAAGTTCGCAACGTCCTAGCTCGTTCCAAACCGAAATTATCCATGCACATTTGTGAGATACTGCGTGTTGTGAATTAACAGTCGCCTGTGTGGGCTTCGCTCGCTACGCTCGCTCCGCGCTTAAGGGATCATAACCCTCAGTATCGCACAAACATGAACGCTTGCTTCGCTCGCTCTGGGTACAACAGTACCTTGTGTGGGCTCCGCTCGCTCCGCGCTTAAGGGATCATAACCCTCAGTATCGCACATACATTCGTTTCCAAACGAAAGTATCTATATGGATTATTTCGAATGCCTTATTTCGGTGCCCCATTCACCCGTAGTTGTAATAGTATGTACTTTTAGTAGTTGTCCTATGAGTGCCACAAAAAGCAACATAGGCCAATCTTTGCATCTTTTTCAGGAAGTTACGGCTAGCCTCTGTAGCAGTCCACCAGAAAACCACATAGGCATAGATCACTCTATATTGCAGGGTATTCTTGCACACAAGTCTTTATTCAGACAATGTTTCCACACAAATAGAAGTGTACTAACACTGGCACCATTAGCTCCAGGAAGCAAAATCAAAGAGGAACGCGTAGCGCAAAGGAATCCACACTTGTTGGATATCTTTTTTATTCGCTGTAATTTTTATAAATCATTTTCGAGTACTCTATTTCCTCGAATATTCGAAGACCAAGCTTTATTTGCCAAACATTTTGGAGGGGGCCCTGGCCCCCTCGGGATCCGCCACTGCATCTAATCTACTATAATATGCTGACTCGTTTTTTTTTTTAATTTAACGTACATATTTTACTTTACCTAGTTTCTTGGCATGCTGGGAATTGTCAACGGGATGGGGTGATAACCGGTGCCAAGCATGTGATGTAGCGACGAATGGTTATTCATTACGGGTAAATGTCCTTCGACTAAAGACAACAGAGTCTCACATATTTTCGATTTAAGGACACTCCCCACATTGAATTCATCACGCCAATGTGAAATTTTAATGACCCACCAAAAAAAGGAGCATGTGATGTAGCGACGAATGGTTATTCATTACGGGTAAATGTCCTTCGACTAAAGACAACAGAGTCTCACATATTTTCGATTTAAGGACACTCCCCACATTGAATTCATCACGCCAATGTGAAATTTTAATGACCCACCAAAAAAAGGATATTTCAGGGTAACTCCCTGTCTGTATATTTATATATAATACGTGAACCACGTGCGCCAATAAATAAATAAGTAGAACGAACGACAAATAAATCTGAAACTCCACCGCTCCGCCTCGCTTATCTCACTCTCCGCTCAATGGTACATTTCATCCAGCTTCGAAATCCCGGAGGGAAATCGAATACCGGACCCACGACCCACTCCGTATTATGAACGTTATAAAGGGAATTGAATATTAATTTCAAACGAACAAAATTGAGCTTCCACGTCGAAAACAACGAAACTCCATTCAAGCGAAAAATACATTTCACCGGTAAGCGTATAGCCCAAGCATAGCAAGCGAAAAGGACTTTGTAAGAGATTCGTAGCAAGAACTTTATAAATTGGCAGTACGTTTCTAGTAGATGGAATTCGAGGGTAGAATGATTTGGCAGCAGAGAATTGAAGACATGTTTGTATAGTCTCTCTAGGAAAACCTGACCGGCAAACGAAATAGGCAATTTGAAAATCATCGAGTAGGAAAACAAGGATGAACGTATTTCAATCTGAATCTGCGTAACTAATACGCTGATGAATCTGCGCCGACAATGCCAGAAATATGTATTGCAATGGATTCAATAAAGTACTGAAATATACATAATAAATATATTCGTGAGGGCTATTCGGGCGAATGATATTTTGAAAACGTGACAAACACCGGAAATGATACGATTTGACGTAAGGATTGCGATTTTAAAATTCAGAACGAGTTTTATTGACCTTTTTTTTTCAAGTATGGTATTTATGTTGAAAAATTGGAAATCTTGAAACTGATAATGAGTAAATGTGAATTCGCCATGCCTTATGCCAACAATCACTTAACTGGGAGGCACAATAGCATATTTGAAAGATTTTTGCTTTCTACTACTAATCATGGCCCAATAAAGTGAATCACAATGTCGTTGAAAGATTTTTGGATTTTGCGTCGCCCCGTAAGCTCATGCTAAAGTGAGCAGCACTCTTCCTCGTACAGTATCACAAAATGGTTTCCTAATTAAGTGTATGTCTTACGTGGTTAATGCCATTCCCCTGTATAGGGCTTCTGTTGCAATAAAGCGCACAATCATTGAATAGCAAGAGACGATGGGTCAAAATACAGTGGCAAAATCTGAAATGCGACAAGCACTACCTATAGTTGAAGAACGTATTTATACAGTTCGTTTTTCTTAACACTCAAAGGACTCATCACCTGCTGAATGACTTAAATTTAAACAAGCAGCGACAATTGGAATTCAATGGCGAGTAGTTCAACGGGCAAATTGTCTTAGAATATCGCCTAATTGAGCTTGCTTAAGAAGCATTTCGGATTATTTTAACTGTTAATAGGATTAGACGTGTTTGAAGTTTTTCAGAGTTATGTTATACGTCGCTGGTAGTCACTACTATCTCCAACTATCGAATGTGAAAAATTGGTTTTTAATTTTTTACCCTTTGCTTGCAGTAAACATGGTAGGTAAGATGGCCAATTGTGGATTTTCTAGTCATCTTAGAAACTCAGATAACCGTTTCTGAGTTTCTAATATGACTCAAAGCTAAGCGTTGAAGTATCGAATATTTGTTTGCTTTTTTGACAACATTATTTGCGGTTTTTTATCCGTCCCATTTAAAAAATATAATGGAAGGGCATACGAATATAGTGCGTTGCATGCTGTATGTTCGTTAGTTCGTTGGTCCGGGCACTTTACGTGTTCTGATTTTAACAAAATTTGGTATGTAAGTATGTAGGTTCCTTGTGTGATTGGACTAACGATAAATTATGTTGTGATCAAACCAGAGTTGCTCGCCTAAGTCTTTTTAAAGATCGCTCCTCCGGGCATTTTCTTTGGTCCGGTTTAAACCAAATTTGGTACATAACTTCCTGGGGTTATTATAAGTAGCACACGGTGATATCTTAATCCTGCTGCAGGCGTGGGTCAAGACAAATGAACAGTTTTGATCAAAAAATAAAACACAAACCAAACTTGGTAGATATGGATGGGTATCTCCTGATTAGGGGTGATGGGACCAATGCACGGGAGTTGAAGGAATTTTGAATCATTTGGTGAAGAAAAAGGGATATGTTTGTCAATGAAGTGATATCTGGGAAAATAAGTGTCATAATTACTGCAGATCATGAGGCAAATGCACTGACGTACATATTGTTGATGATATTGAGTCTTTTGGTGAGGAAAAAAGAACAGTGACAGTGAACAAAGACGCATATCATATTACTGGGGGTGATGAGGTAAATGCAGCAGACTACCAATGATGGCATTTTTTTGAGTCCTTTGGTCAGGAAAACAGCAACTTTGTGGACATTAATTGAAACAGGAACCAAACCTAGCAAACATCGGTAATTTTTGTCTCGGAATGGTGAAACCAATCACCTCGACGTAGAGCACATACAGGATATAAAGGACATAACGGGCATAGAGGACCGAAAAACATAATGTCCTCGAAAACAACTCGCAATTATGTCAAAGGCACATTTACTTAAGGATGTGCACCTAAAGAATTAATTCTTTGGGGATTGAATTTTTTAAAGCAAATCGTAGACAACTTGAAAGCAAATGTGTTAAAATGAGATTCTATGATTCTATGGGACGGGCCTAAAGTGCTGATGAACATCGCTCTTGTTATGTCATTTAAGTCAACGATATCAATTGTTGAAAGTGGCAAATTGGCAATATAGATTTTCTGCTAGCGACTTGAAAAATTGGAAAAATATTTGTAGAATGTGTTAGTTAATTGATTTTGAGAATGGTCAAGATCCTCCTTAATGAGTGCAAACCTCCCCTATAAACTGGCCATATGGAAAACTCACTTTTAATGCATATGATCGTTGCCAATTGGTACTTTTGGTATCATTACTAATTTGTACAAGTCTAGGGTATATGCACTTCGGACGGTCTGGTTTAACCTAACCTAAGTACCTCCTGCCTAGAACTGGTTACAAATGTGGGCTTATTCCCTTTGTGGTAAATGGTGAGGTCTAAAATGGTGATTAGGTCAAGAAGGTACTCACCGCTGTTGTTGATATCAGTGCTACCCCAAGTTGTGTGGTGCGCGTTGACGTTACAGCCAACTAGCAGAGGCGTATTGTGCTGTTTACATTAATGAGCAAGCTTCTGTATCTGATCTGAGGGAACTGATGAGTCCGCTGGGAAGTATGCCGTAGTATTTTTATATGTTTATATGAGACGGGCCAATTAAATTTTAATGAAAAATCATTTCATAAATTCGGAAAATAGCTCTAGAAACAATCAATTGTTCGTCTGATTTTGAAGTGAGAATTTAATATTAAAAAACATCCCGAATTTCGGGCCATTTTTCATTTTTATAGAGCCGATAAAACGTATTAGCTTTAAACTAAACCCAGCTCATAAGGCTGGAGAAATGGCTTAGACGCCATCATAACTCTAGCGCTCCAATCCAAAATCAGAACTTGCATAAGACGCCACCAAATCATACTTAATGGCCAATTTAAATGGAAACGAGTCATTAACGTCGAAGTTCCTCACGGAGCACAAAATCAATCGACGTTGTGTCCAGAAAAAATCTAAACCATAAATCTCAAGCATCTAGCCGAGTGACCTTGCGTTCAACAAATCCTCAACTAGCATTTGTCTTCCTATCTCCAGCCCATTCCCTTCAACAATCACCATAGGAATCAACGTTCTCCAATTCTCGAGGTATGACAACATTCCCTGTATTGATTATTCCTAGTAAGTACAGGAATTCCTTAACATACAAAAAAAAACCCACGCGTAATGGATTCGCTACTTTCTTCCCAGAAAGCAAACAACACACACAGCCGATATTTACCTAAAGCCAATTCAAACCACCGATTTGTTTTCAAGTAGCCAAAAAAGCATTGCTCATACTTCCACGAAGGAAACATCCTGTACAAATATGTATCCTATTTTAAGCCAACCATCCCATCCCTCCCATGCTATTGCCTGCAACTTACCTTATACGTTTTCCGCGAAGTTTTGCTCTGGCGTTGCCTCTATCGTTGCTACTGGTTCTTCTACATGAGACCTTCCATACCACCTCTGCTCTCACTTGCCTCAAAAACAGGGACACCGTGTTCGGCTTTAACTTCTCCGGGCTGGAATGCGTGCATGAACCAGGTCGAGGATACTTGTTGCTATCGCCACTAGTTCATTGAGAGGCTCATCTGTCGTCCCGAATTGGCTTTTGCAGGCTCGCGTCTATTGTCAGAGATATCCTGCGTACTTTGAGTAACACATGCTGTGAACGGTGGCCTTGCCTTGCCTAGCACAAATCACGCCTGCTGCAAAACCTTCACTTATTCACCGATAGCGGGTAAAAAAAAAAAACAAAAAAAAA
The DNA here is from genome assembly GCA_964017055.1 of Chloromyia formosa. Taxonomy (NCBI): domain Eukaryota; kingdom Metazoa; phylum Arthropoda; class Insecta; order Diptera; family Stratiomyidae; genus Chloromyia; species Chloromyia formosa. The sequence goes on along the minus strand of OZ024813.1, from coordinate 26,417,735 downwards.
AAACTACGAAAGACATCCTTTATACCAAATCCGAAAAGAACAGCACACACTTTCAATCGACACACGCTTTTTCGCTACTTCACAATCTTGGAGAATTTCCGCTTTCACAAGATGTTTCAGATATCGACGGATATATCGCGAATGTCGCAGGTTCGCTTGCCAACAACAAAAGGACGACCGAGCGCACAAAGGCCTCTCACAATATAATCGACACACGAGGCCCGTTGGGTGTATGCAGTCGAAAACAACTGTTGCTCCTTGGTAGCAGGCACCAACCCGATGATGCTTATTTGAGAATCAACGGACCAGGCAGGGGTGGTGGTCCAGGACGACAACAACAACGGCAGAAAAAAGATAAAGAAAACGAGGATACCCTGGTGGATAGCCTTGTGCAGGGTAGACGGGATGTCCTTACCCTTGGCAGCAATACCCCGGATCCTGGCGCGAGAGAGGCATCAGGAGATTCACGCAGCAACCGCACAATGGAACGAGGAGGCCGAGACTTAGGGAAGGGTAGGTATGTGTTAAGTCTGCTGCCAAGCAAAAGGATTTTCTAACACGAATCGCGACCGAAAAAACAACGGACTAGACGACTTGTCGCCAGGATTTCTTGTGGGAAATTATTTGTTCAGATGCTATTTCCATAGCCGGGGTAATTGTGTATCCTTGGAAGTCAAGGCGTGCAAGGCAATGGAATCACTTTTCACGGCAAGTCGTCCTGGATGCAATTAAAACCGAATCGTTCTTTTGTCACGGACTCACAACCGAAAAGAAAAATGAAAACGGACATCGCGAATTTCGCGTCCTTTATCGATACGTATACTTCGCTACTCCACGACAACAATCCAGGCACTAAAGTAACAGAACATCCCAGACAGCATAATAAACTGTTGCTCTGGTTGTTATCTTAGCCGAAGGAGTGGTGAAAGTAAAGAGCTTTCGCCACCCCTAAAACCCCCTGTTGCCTTGGAGTTCATCCTAAAAAGCTCGATTCATGAAAATCCCGCTAAAATTCGAAACGCAACCCCAATCTTCACGCTGTCTACCACCACCCCCGCATGGTTAGCCTGACACCCAAAACATTCGTAGTACGATAGTACGGCTCGTATGCGTGCTTCTAACGGTTGTGTCATCATCGCCACTGGAGTCTTGTGTCTTGTGCTACTCCCACAAACCACCCCGCATGGAACTTCTCTATTGAACGGCTGTCAGTCGTGGCCACACGAGGCTCTGCACGATAAGTTTCGTTCAAGTTTAGAGGAGGGCAGTTGGGTGTCGTAAAAGGCACATTTACCCCGCACATGTAATAGGGGTGGGGTGAATGTCATCGCCGTCGCCGTGGCAAATTTCAACCCCTCTGACATGGTCCAGGAGTCAGAATCCAGTTTCCAGGAGTATTGAAGAAATAACATGTCAAGGTAGTCAACATCGGTCGGTTTTCCACCCAGCTTTTCTTTGACCGCGTTTATCTTCGCTGGGGGTGTTGCGCACTCATTTCTGCCATCTACCTTTTAGTGGTGGTCACGAATGTCGGCAGGGTGACTTGAAGGTTTTTTTGCGCTTTAAACTGATAACATGATGGTAACAGTTAGAGTAACAAGTGGTGGTTATCAATGGCGCAGAAGGTTCAACAACGAGCTGTAGGAAATCTATAAGAAACCCGAGGTCTCTTAAATCACTAAGCTAGGCAAAATGCACTGGGCTGGACACAGGGGAGAATAAACGAACAATGAGTAGTACGAGAAACATTCAAGATAGGCAATAGAGCTGGAAGGGGAAGGTGCTAGACCGAAAAATCGCCGCACGAAGTTCGCCGGTGAAGACAACATTAGACGGCTCTGGAGGAGGGCGCGATGACGCGAGTAGATTTAAGGTGATGGCCCAAAATCAAGTGGGACACAAAAGCTAAAAAGTAATTTTGTAATGATATGGTTACGACCCTACATGTCTTAGAAACTTCCTCCAGAGACTATCAATCCTACCTACGCCTACTTACGTGGGGTCACCTTTGACGAAACTTAGCGAAGAACTGCTGTTTGGCTTCTTCACCATTAAACTAAGTGTCTATAAGTAAGATTGAGGTGCATGCTGACAACAGCATTCTCCGAAACCAGTTTATGCCGTCGAAACGTCAACTGGGCCACATCGAACAGTTGGCGGGCTATGCGCCACAAGGGGTTAGGACAATTCAGAGAGAGATAAGTGAGACAAACGAGAAGGGCGTAAAGATTCCCAGAAGCCTACTCCCATTGCGAATATGGGAGGGTTTGGTACATCTCAGTAAACCCGTTATTATGTAAAATGGGGTGCGAACCGACCTTTATCACAAAAAACAAAAACAGACAAGAGGTCCTTGAGGTCTCCCATGTGTTTGAAGGTATTATGCAACAAGTGAAAAACTTGAAAGTGTCTTCGAAGCACTAATTCTCTTGTCATCGCTGTATTGCCTTTGACTTTGAGAGTCTCCCACTGGTACAACCTGTTGTTATGAACAGACTTACTTACTTACCTACGTCCTATCGTAGGGGTAAGCTCCAAAAGATTTTTGAATAAAGCCTTCCATCGCTTCCTGATTAAACGTGTAATAAGCAAAATTCGATAATATGGTGCTTACATTTACGGTTACGTTATCCCATGCTACGCTGAAGTCTTAACCGACCAGTAGACCCAAAAGGTAATACAAAGACGGTGTGGTAGTTCAGGGAACTCACTGCACCAAAAAATGCTTTAAAAAGTAGTTTACTAAAGCAAAATCTTCTAGGGAGGAGACGGATTGGGCCTCTTTAAAGAGACTTTTCGGTGTTTACAAAAAAAAAAAAAATACAGGAAGCTAAACGCCCAAAAACAGAAAATTTCATTCCGGACGACAAAATATAAAAAAAAACCTGAAAATTTCAAGACAAAGTGACCCCTCGACTGCCAAACATAAAAACCCGATTTTCTCCTAAACTAGAGCCGCTATAGGGTCCAAAGTTGCACTTTTTGAAATGGGTCCAAATCGGAAATACGGCAGCTAGAAAGTTGAACTTTGCCTTCAAATGCAGCCTGAACCTTCCCCAACAATAGAAAATTCCATTCCGGACGAAAAACTGCAAAAAAAACCTGAAAAATTCAAAGCAAAATGACCTCCTGACTGCCAACTATGAAAACACGATTTTTTTTTAACCAGAGCAACTAGAGGGTCTAAAATTGCACTTTTTCAAATGACTCTAACTCGAAAACTACGGCAGCCTGTGAGCTGAATTTTGCCTTAAAATGCAGCTTGAACCTTCCACCAGAAATGGAAAATTCCATTCCGGACGGAAAACTGCAAAAAAAAATCTTCAGAATTTCAAGGCAAAGTGACCCCTTGATTGCCAAATATAAAAACACGATTTTTTCCTAATTAAAATCGTCTAGAGGGTCAAATGTTGCACTTTTTCAAATGGCTCTAACTTAAAAACCACGGCAGCTAGAGAGTTGAATTTTACCCTAAAATGCAGCTTGAATCTTCCCCCAAAAACAGAAAATTTGATTTCGGGCAAAATACTTAAAAAAAAACTGAAAATTTCAAGGCAAAGTGACCCCTCGACTTCCAAATATAAAACCCGATTTTCTCCTAACTATAGGGTCCAAAGTTGCACTTTAGCAAATTGCTCTGACTCGAAAACTACGGCAGCTAGGAAGTTTAATTTTGCCTTAAAATACAACTTGAACCTCCCTCCTAAAATAGAAAATTCCATTCCGGATGAAGAGCTGCAAAAAAAAACCTTGAAATTTTCAAAATATAAGTGATCCCTGGACTGCCAAATATAAAAACGCGATTTTTTCATAAACTAGAACAGCCAGAGGGCCCAAAAATGCACTTTTTCAAATGGCTCTAACTCGGAAACTACGGCATCTAAGAAGTTGAATTTTGCCATAGAATGCAGCTTGAGCCTTCCCCCAAAAACAGAAAATTCCACTCTGGACGAAAAACTGCAAGAAAAACCTCAAAATTTCAAGGCAAAGTGACCCCTCGACTGCCAAATATAAAACTCGATTTTCTCCTAATTATATAGGGTCCAAAGTTGCACTTTAGCAAATGGCTCTGACTCGAAAACTACGGCAGCTAAGAAGTTTAATGGGGTGACCGGTAGCGCAGTGTGTTGAGGCATCAGTCTCATGTTTGACTACCGGCGTTTCGGGTTCGAATCCCGTCCATGACGACGTTCGTGGCCATGGATGTACAGGAGATGCATGCTGGCAACTGCATTCTCCGAAACCAGTTTATGCCAACGAAACCACATGGGACAGTTGACGCGCTATACCCCACAAGGGGTTAGGGCAATCGAGTAAGTTTAATTTTGCCTTAAAATACAGCTTGAACCTTCCTCCAAAAATAGAAAATTCCATTCTGGACGAAGAGCTGCAAAAAAAACCTTGACTAAACTAGAGCAGCTAAAGGGTCCAAAGTTGCATTTTTCAAATGACTCTAACTCGAAGACTACGGCAGCAAGAGAGTTTAATTTTGCCTTCAAATGCAGCTTGAACCTTCCCGCAAAATTAGAAAATTCAATTCCGGACGAAGAACTGCAAAAAAAAAAACTGAAAATTTCAAGGCAAAGTGACCCCTCGCCTGTCAAATATAAAAACGCGATTTTCTCCTAAATTAGAGCAGCTAGAGGGTCAAAAGTTGCATTTTTCAAATGGCTCTGACTCGAGAACGACGGCAGCTAACGATTTGAGTTTTGCAGTAGAATGTAGCTTGCACCTACACAAAAATAGAAAATTCGATAGCGAACCAAGAACTGCAAAAAGCTTTGCTAATTTCGAGGCAAATTCACCCGTCAACTCAGTTTTACAATAACGCTTGTACTTCGGAAACTAAAGCAGTTAGAGTCTCGAATTTTTACTTTTTCTGGCTGTAACTCGAAAACTACGGCATCTAGAGTTTGTATTTTGTGTTAAAATGCAGGATATACCTTAGTTCAAAAATTGAAATTTCGATACCCTGCCAAAAACTGCGCAAAAAAAAACGTTATTGTCTTTTAACAGGCCTTGTATGCCATGTATGCTTTATCTTTTCAGTCTGTTCTTCATATTATTCGACTGAAAGGGTTGCTTCTGTAATATTAAAAACTGCTTTTAATTAAATAAATATGAAAATACAAAAAAAAATAATAATCTTAGATTCAATCCTCATTTTCAAGGCCTTTCGCAGCAACACTTTGTGATCAACTGATGTTCGTAGCACGACTTGGAGTAGAGCAGGCGACAATCTCTGTAGTTGCATTGCGGAGGAACAGCCAGGCCATCTGAAAATTTTAATAAAATTTACTTGAACTTAATAAATCCTTACATTGGGTTCACACTTACGGCAAAATCACCTAGATCTGAAACTGGCAGAAGTCGTACTTAGAAATGTGAGTTTCAGATCAAAATGACTTGACCAAATTAAGTGCAGTTGTAACCCAGTTGAATATGTAGTAAAAATTATTACATTGTCCTGTGCAGCAGCATGCGTCGTGCACCATCTTATACGAACAGTAGCTATACACGGAAGAGTCACAAAGCGGGCAGGGGTCATCGTATTGTCGCAACAAATCCAACTGTTTGCCAATTCGACCTGCGTATGGAAATATGAATACTATAAAAATTTGCATAAAGCATTCCAACGATTTTAGTGCCGTAGCAGCCCAAAAACAGAAACGAGTTCACATGTCCATAAGAAGAAGCAGGAACATGTCTCTCTGCGAGAACTGTAATACACAAACAAAAACGTGAAACCGATTATGAAAAACAACCAACAGCACAGCACACTGAATATCACTCTTGGGATAGGTCTTCAAGATACATTAAAATAACACTGCTATCCCGTTAGGTGATTAATATGATTATTCCTCGATGGACGCGACAGAGGTGTCCAAGACGCGACATTCTGCACCCACACCCTGCTATGTATCTTTTATCTGGCACATGAATCATTGCGGATGCTCTGAAGAAGAGAGGTACATACTCATAGGTATACAAACGTGTGGGTGGTGGTCAGTTGAGATTCAAAAAGAGGTCGTCAACACAGATTGTTTTCGGACTAGAACTTAAATTTCACAAATATGTAATCCACTCTTGGGGGACTTAACACTTAAATATGAGTATTTATTTGGTGTTTTTATTTTAGTATGTAGTATCTAGTACCTAGTTTCGAGAGTGTCGCAGGCACTAGACCAAAGACCGATAAGGTCAGAAGCGCAAGCAAACAAAATTTGAACATGTTACAGGTAGTGTATGAGATTTGTCGATTCTTCTGGGAATTTCACTGGGATCAACTAAGCGGGGCACGAGACACCTAATCCGTTCCAGTCGGGAGGATTGATCGAAACTTATTGGTCGTTTCCGGGTCTCACGCAGATATTTATATAAACGTGAGTTGAATCGGCTAAGAAGCTCAGATCTCATTCTCTTTAATTCTCTTAGAAGAATGGGACAACCTTTGGATGGTGATGATGGTAACATGTGAATAAGATTCTACTGATATTTCGCTGGTTACCATCAGAGCGTTCTTCTTTGAATATCAAAGAGAGTTGTCTTGAGTCACAGTACAGTGACTTTAAATTATAATTTAGTAAATCGTTTGTCAACATCCGAGAGAAAAGATCTCTTAAATGATAAACTAACGTAAATTCAAGGGTTTTTCGCTTTGAAATGTCACCACTTTCAGGGTTAACTGTACCTACTCTTTGTATGTGGAAAAAATCAAATTCGAGCTAGTGTATCTGAACTCGAGGTATATATGTAAACGTCCCATTGCGCTTATGAATCGACACCAAAAGTCCAGTCAATGAGTTCTCTAAACAGAGGTCTAGCCGGAAAGTCAATAAGCAGAAAAGCCGTCTTTGGGACTTTTTTTTGGACCGGTTAATTCAAAAACATATTAAAAGTCATTGACCCTCCGGTGGACGCAAGGGGCGAGCCCTTCAAAGGTCCCTTTTCTTGTTTTTCGAAAATAACTCGAAAACAGATTGCCCTACGAAAAAGAAAAAAAACTTGACGTAAGAATTGTAACTGACACAATCTCCTATATTTTCTGAATATAATATTTTTTCTACTTCCAACCGTTAATAATAAGTTACACGCTTCTAATTTTTCGCAGCACATTTGTGCCTAATTTTTCTGTCTAGCGCCCCAGCCTATTTCATTTAAAAAAAAATACTTTACGAAGGAAATTGTAAATTTCCTTCAAAATGGGATATTAGTTTTACCTTAACACTAGGATGACCATATATCCGGGCTAGGTTAACAGGACGAGCAATAGCAACCTATTCTGGGTACCCAAGCAAACCCATGTTGGCAGCGGAAATATATACATCGCATGTGTAATGGACAGGTGTTAGCGGACACCAAAGTGTCCACGGGGACGGAGTGAAGGTTGGCCGATGTAACCGTGAAGGTCCGGCAACGCCATCTGGCGAAAACTCCTCAGCGGGATAGGTGGCTGGTCGTGCTTGCTGTAGCTCAGTGACGGGAGATGAGGGCGGGGTTTTTGCCCTCTCGCTGCCCCTAACACTACTATTCTAAAAATACATAAAGGCAATGGCCATCGACCGGCTCGTGTACCTCAATACTGCCCCGGGTCTAGGTGGAGCGAAACTTGGCCTCTTAACCCTCCCAACCAATAAGGTATCTGGGCCAACAAGTTGGTACCTCCCTAACGAAACAAGAAAAGCGATGCGGAGGTAACCTCACACTACCATCGCTGACCTGAAAAGGGGGTTCTTAGGGAGTTCCATAAAGGAAAGCCGGGAGGTAAAACATTATACAATAAATCCAGGTTTATTTTACTAATATAGGTGAACAAAAGACTTTTCCATAGTCCTCCACGTGGGCGCCCCCTGGCAATGGCATTGCGTCAAACCACTGACGGCCAAGTCTTAGCGATTAGACAATTTGGAGACAGGCAGATAGCTGAAGCCTGAATGGTTGACCATCACTAAGCATCTCAAGTTTAGTAGTGTACAATGATTTGTGTAGTTGAACCTACAACATAGTTGTGTGAACTCCAGCACGTTTATTAAACCATCTGAAGCAGCTATCTCCGAGGCCATCCCCTGAATGGGGTTAAGCGATGTGCTGACAACTCGTCCTTGTAAAAACCACTTCAAGTCAAGAAACCTGGAACAAAAGCCTCGGATTGGACGGATCAACAACGACGACCAGGCAAACTACTAGCGAATTATTCTTTCGGAACAAGCCGGATTCGGAACTCTCCCCTCCTAGCATTTAGCCGCACATTACTGACTTCAAACCCATAAATGAACGGCTATGTGCGATTCGCATTAAGACTCGATTCTTCAATCTCTGGCTCATCAATGTGCACGCCTCCACTGGAGTTTAAAAAGACGCAGTAAAAGACGAGTTCTACGCCCGCCTTGAGACCCTCTTCGACTCACTTCCAACAAACGACGTCAAATTGCTGCTGGGAGACTTTAACGCGAAAGTCCGAAAGAAAAGTTGGCACCGGGGGATCACTGAAGGCCACAGTCTCCATGAAAAATGTAACGATAACGGCCAACTTCGCCTGCAGCAGGAATCTAGTCGTAAGCTCTACGTGTTTCCCGCATCGACGCATTCACAAGCAGACCTGGAAGTCTCCAGACGCACAGACTGTCAACCAAATTGACCACGTCCTCATTTGCAGGAGATGGGCGTCTAGTGTGATGGATGTCCGCTCCTATCGAGGAGCAAACTGCGACTCAGATCATCACTTGGTGAAGACGACATACAAATGTAGAATTTCCTCAGTGCACCAATTGAGAATCAGTCCTCCCAAAATCTTTGCGGTAGATAAGCTTTTGCGTGATGCTACAGCGGTGGCGTATACTACCGCCCTTGAGGAAAGACTATCACCTATGCTATACAACATCAGCAACACAGGCGTCCATGGGCTCTGGGAAGAACTCAGGGGTACCATCAAGGATGTCGCAGAGAAAGTCGGCGAGCGCGAAATGACTGGTTCGACGAAGAATACAAAAATTCACTCGACGCGAAAAACGAGGCCTATGGACAATGGATTCAACGAGCAACTAGAGCCAAAAGAGAAAAATATGACGAGCTACGGCGAATATCGAATAGAATAATTAGACGTAAGAAACGTAAATACTTTGACGAGCAGTTGCTGAATATTAACGAAAACTTAGCTAATAGGAACACCCGACAAGCGTACAAACTAGTAAATACAATTAAAAACGGCTATCAACCCAGGACTAGCCTTAGTAAAGACAAGGATGGAAACATTATCAGCGAAACCTATAGCTTCAACAAACGATGGGCCTCTTACTTTGAAGAACTTCTGAACCTACCATCTAACATCCTCACACAAGAAGCTATTGCCGATATTGTGCTGACGAGATTCCAGCTGAACTGCTAAATTTCGGTGGAACGGGTCTGGTTTATGCCATCCATCAATTACTCCTGCGAGTATGGGAGGACGAGGTGATCCCAGACGATCGGCGCAGAAGCATCATCTGTCCAATTCACAAAAAGGGATATAAACTGCGGTGTGAGTATTACAGGTGCATATCACTAGTTTGTATGTAGCTGTGCGAAGTTGGCACCGTCACATTCAATGTTTCAAATTTAAATTGTGCAGTTCGTTTGCCCATCGTAGGCCCACGTTGTTGCTTGTTTTCTTATTGTACTCGTATATCGTGGTTTAATGTTGATTTAGAGACGTCTCCACTTTGTTCCGCCATAAGAAATCCATTCCATCTAGACCCGAAGCAGTGTGAGGTACATGAGCCGGTCGACAGCCGTTGCCTTTAAGTAGCTTTTTTTTAAGTCGTGGTACTTCATCGACCTCTGGTACCCCTCTGTCTGGTGTGAACGTTAAGGCACCAGCATTTTTAGAGTGACAATGATTAAGGGCAGTGAGATGGCAAAAACTCCGCCCACATCTCCCGTCACTGAGCTACAGCAAGGTCGTGTCGCCAACTATCAAGCTGAGGAGTTATCGTCAGATGGTGCAGAAGGACCTTCACAGTAACTTCGGCAACCCTTTACTCCGTCGCCATGAACACTTAGGTGTCCGCCAACACCTATCCATTACTGTATCTTATCCGTGTAATAATATTGTTTCAGAATTACATGGGGTTTGTTGTACCTCAATCTGTTACTGCCCTACTTGAGGTCGTCCATGAACCATCCGAATTATTGAGATAGCTAGGTGTGGATGGATCGGTGAAGAGACAGGGAACTTTGCGAAGCCTGGAGGTTTCACCAATATCCTCAGCCGACTCACAGAAATGCCTCCATAAGCTCCGCTTAGCCTTTATTGTATAAATGAAGATGTTTTCTGTAGGAGATCCACCCCGATTCCAGTCGTGTAGATTTAGCTTTATTGCTGGATATCATTCATAATAGATTTCGTCCACAAAAGCGCCGGCTCTTGCTTCTATATTAATGTATGGGACGGAAAAAAACAACTGGCCCTTTTCCCAATTTCGATCTGATAAACTCCCCCGGTTCACGTATATCTATCTATTCACGTTCTTCTACAGAATATTAAATTGCTATTCGTCCTTTAATTCTAATAAACCCATGTTAGTTTATTTGACAGGAAAATGTATTTACGATATTTTTGGAAAGAACTACGATACCAACACCTAGGCGCCGGTCAAATGAACCTCAACTATACGAGCAGTGAACGTTGAGAAGCCGAATATTCGGTGAGATACGACTATCTACGCACGCTATACAGAAGAAATTGTTGTCTGAGATATTTATTATTTTATAAACGGGAGTGTGCTGTGAATATTCTCCTTTGTGAAGTGAAGCCGAGTGCAGATACTTCACATATTAACATTCACACAAGATGCTAACAAAAATATCTACAGATGTCTGGAAAAGATTTTTGGTGGAGAAAGGACGACTGTCTTCTGCTGTTTCTTTTTGCGAATATCTTTATTACGTGTTCAGTTTGAAGAAAAACACCTTGGGGGCGTTTGTGAATTTTTCAAGCAGACGTATGTATATGCCACGAGGACATTATCAAAGGTCAGGTTATATCATTGCGACAATAGCCATAAGGACTTGTACATCGTCAGACACAAAGCAAAATTTCATTATAATCTGCTCTGCTTTGTACTGTAACTCTCAACAGATTACTTGACCTTCGACCTAATGCATAAATCAATTTGACTCCATATCAGTATTTGTCTTTCACGTTTGACCCTTGATGTATGTATTTTAAAGTACAATAGATACTAAATTCTTGTTATGTATTTTGAAAATATTGAGGAGAAAGCTACAATAATTATTGGAAATCCATTCTGTGAAATTTTAAAAAGGAATTTCACTGAAGACCGTTGCTGAATATTGAATGCGCTTCAACTGGAATGGATAATGTGCCCAGAAAGAATCAACGAATGCAACGAAAAGAAATACTTATCTGATAAAGCTGCGCGACGACATACTAACTTCCACTGTCTGAAAACCTTAAGGGCATTTTCACTTTAGGCAGTACGAGCTTACATTCCAGAGTGGGCTCCCGTATTACGTAAAGCGGAGTTCCAATTTCACTCTTCTAGTAAGTATGCTTGTCCTGCCTAAAGCAGAAATATCCTTTCTAATTCACCAGAATGGATTACATGGATACGATACGATCCCAAGAAAGCCTACTTTGGCAAATCTAAAAATTAAGTTCCGCATTAAGCAGTAGTAACTCACGAAATAAATGCTGGGAAGTCCAAAAGGACATATCGGCCTTAGGCAGTACGAGCATACATCTAAAAGTAGAATTCCGATTTAGGTCAACCATGCGTCAACGTCGCGTCAACCATGCATCAACCTGGCATCAACGTTGCGTCGCCCTGTGTAATGGACAGGTGTTAGGGGACACCGAAGTGTCCAAGGGGGCGGAGTGAAGATTTGCCGAAGTTACCATGAAGGTCCGGCTGCGCCATCTGGCGAGAATTCCTCAGCCGAATAGGAAGCGGCACGAGCTTAGCTGTAGCTCAGTGAAGGGAGATGTGGCCTGGGTTTTCTGCTGCCCCTTACGATTTCAATTCTGAAGATATTCTCGTGCCAGGCAAGTAGCCAGGAGAGAGAGGTGCTTTGCGTCCTGAAGCATTTCTGCCACTCCAGCAGAAGCATTTAATTCGGGAATGGAGCATCAAATTAGCACCCCCATATAAGATGCACAATTATGGCGATTCGGCTGGAACACCAAATTTTTCAGTTGAGCACCAAAATAACCACCTGATTAGCACCTAATTATGCGATATGCGAAACATTCAATAGAGATGGTGCAACCACTCCATATGCAATTTGGCATTCGTCGAATATTTATATCGGCAACAAATGCCGTCGAAATCCATAGAGAATGACAAATCGAATTTCTTTCTGTGTTGAAAGCGGTGGCCCTACCGGCTCTCCTTCTCAAATTTTTCGCTTTCTCGTCGGCGTTTTTAACGAGAATTCTGAAAATTGGAATGAAATATACTAAAATCATAAGCTATCGACAATAATTTTTTAATTTGTGAAATACTAATAAAAGTTCATCAACTACGCGAACTTGTGTTAGACCCTCTGTATTTGAGGATAAGAACCTCCACGAAGTCACTTGGTTCTCTGTTGATCGGCACAACACACAACCTTTCGACAACCATGTATCAGCCTTGCGTAACTTTACATCAACCTTGCGTTAACTTTGCATCAACTTAGCGTCAACTTTGTCGGATTGTATCGAATGGGACTATAATTGAATGAAAGGGCGGATTCTTAACAGTTTAACAAGGCGCCGAAATAGCTAAAGCCAGCGATGCTGAGCATTCGTCCGAATAGGTAAAATATCGTCCGCGTTCCAAATGAAAATACATGCCATCGAGGTTTGTGCTGGCTATTCAAACAGGTACATAGCAATATTTACCGACAGTTACGCACCTACCAAAGCACTAACTAGCATCACTATCAATTCTAAGCTGGTGCTGTTCAATCAAGAAGTCCTCGATAATGTAGGTTCAACTAACAAACTCACCCTTTACGGGGTCTCTGGTCACTCGGGCATCGAAGCATAATGAGCTAGCAGATAAGCTACCAAAACGAGCCTCCACAGCCCCCGATTCTACGACCCAGAACCTTTTTGCTACTGCAGAAACTCCCAATGATTCAGCTAATTCTTCTTGGCACGAATCTTCATCGAGCAATGCTTCCAATTCGTCGTCTTTGAAAAAAATTTCTCTCCCACCACCATGCTTGTGCTCGACATTGAAATCGCCACTTAAAACGTTGAAACCACTCACGACATGTTCTGTCACTCAGAGCAACCTCACCGTAAGTATCTGAGAGCATTCGATGAGCCTCAGCTGCAGTTTTTTTTTCAAATGGAAGCAGAAGATCAAAACTTCCCTGCAAATGACGAGAGCTTGGCTCGAAAACAGACATTTTGAATCCTAAATCTTATTAAAAATGCGAATAACTTTTACTAATGCGGGGATGTCGATACGTTCACAGACGTCCAAACTCACTTTGTGACACTTTTGAACTACGTACTTTGACCAGCCCCACCGATGCAGCCGTCTGTCTGGAAACGACGGAAGCAAAGTTGTACACCTAATATATGTATATCCCAACGAGAAGCCCTTCCGGGCCTGAAACAGGCATAACTACACAGTTAAAAATCTCGGTATTTTTTTTAAACCTGGTCTTGGACTACCACCATTTTTAATAATTTTAATTCTATAATCTAAACCCTTTCAAAGTTTACTTCTATTTTAAACCAAATTTGTAATAAATTCTAATACAATACAAAGTTTACTTCTATTTTAAACCAATTTGTAATAAATTCTAATACAATTCCAACCTTTTTGTGTTCTTTTTGTTCTCGCATTAGTTTCTAATCTAAGTTTAATTAAAAGGTAAACCCCACAAAGTATATTTTTTGAGTCTCAAGTCTCACTATAACTACTCGCAGTCAGCTCAAAATATTATGCTGCGTGGCCGAGTGGTCTAGGTCGCAACTCTACAACACGGAGTTCACAGGTTCGATGCTGCGCCATGGCGAAAAAAGTTAAAGATTAGCTGGCTAACCTGCGATGGGCTTAATAAAGGATTTGGAAGTTTAGAAAATTGAAAAAAAAAAAATAATGGAGAAAAAACTTAGTGGAGTTAAAAAAACGCAGTAAAATTAATATTTTTTCATAGATTATAATATCTGTAGATTAAATTTTAAACCAAAAATTTGATTAAAAGAATAATGCCAGAAAAGTTTAATATTTAAACCAGTGAAGTTTACGGAAGCAATTGTAATACTTTCATTTTATTAAAATCTAATACAATTTTGGTGTCGTCATATATGTAACCCGAATTAGCATTGATAATAGACCAGGATTTTTAACTGTGTACTCACGCACTCATTTCTTACAATTGCTTCCATTGGTCAAGAACAGGGGCAGAATAGTTTGAGAACACTCGCGTCTGAGAGTCTCCTTTGAACCATGCGTAATGTGTCATATGTTAACTGTCGCTTTCGTGATAATAATATCTCATGGCGCATTCTTTGCGAGGGCGAGGTTCTTGCTCAGCGACGCACCGAATGCTTCGGCTTAACATTTCCTTTGGCCGAGGACATCACTCCTCTTAAACCTGGACAGATCAGTCAATTTATCGAGAAGAGCCGGCTGAATCATATGATTTAGTCCAGTTTCTCGTTACAAAAGGCAATAGCGCAATAGAAGAAGTATTGACCATAACGCCACTTAAATGATGACGCAGGCTGTCATGATGTTTCAACTTTAATTATTTTAGAACAATAATCTATCGTTGACATTCATCCTTGCTTTTATGCAACAGATTAGATCATCATGGCTGACGACTTTTTCATCCATCATCAGATCCTTTATAGTCCTATTGATACACTTTCAATTTTCTATACAAGTATACGAACAACACACTAAATTGAATTTGAAATCTCCTTTTCTTGTGCTGCCATTGAAAAAGTTGCCTGATACCTGTAATCAATTTATTCCTTTTTAGTTTGCAAAACAAAAGCTTTTATCCATCTACCTACACATCATTTCCATATCTCTGTGCGTCTGTCTGTATATCCTGTCGCGTCTCGGGTGACTGGTGTGTCTCGTAGCGAATTACGGGCCGAGGATTTGATGGGATTTAGGAAGCATTCAATTGTGAGCCGCGCCGCCACCATAGGACAAAACTTTATTCTGTCTGATTAATAAAACTCAATCAAATAGATAAATGACAATGTGGAAAGTAGGTCAGCGCAAATAATGTGAATTCATGGTTCAATGATTTCCACTTCGGGATATTTCATTCGTAATGTGAATACGTATTGTTATGGCCCTGTATCATGAGTGTCATGATACAGGCTCGTGTTCAGGTATGACGGGTGAATGTGAGCTGCAGAAATGGTTGCTCTTCCGGCGAAAAGTATTACGAAACATGTCATGTATGTCGGATGGATGGAAATCGTACTTAATAGGTGGGGTCGAACTGATCGAACTTCTGCGTTGGAAGTATTTTCAAGATATTTGTACGTTTTCAGGTTTAGAATTCAAGGGCTTATGTCGTTGCATGCTTTTGTTTCCAGTCTTCACATAAACTGTCCCCTGTCCAATCCGCATTTGAATATGAACACTTACTTAACAGGCCTAGGTTAGGCTAGGCAGAAAGGCTGCTGCATTAACTACAACACACACGAACCGCGATACCTCCGGGCACCCTTCACCATACCATCCTACTCACTGAACTAGCGAGAGCTGACGATGAAACGATGGGATTTGCAATTTATCCAGTTGAATGGAGAAGTACGGGATCCAAGAAATTCCTTCCTACTTGCCAGAGCAGGACAGGCACAAAAAATACGATAATGCATTCATCTTCGTCCTCATCATCGCAGCTTCTGCAGAAATCATTACAGGGGAGGCGGAGCATCCTTGCGTGCTCCCCTAATATACAATGCCCATACACGCCAGAAACGAAACAACAGTCGAACCAGTAGGTGGACGCCGGTGGCTTAGCGCCAAAGAAAGCGAAGTCAATCGCATCTACCGGAAAGATCATGGCCCGCGTGTTTTGGGATGCGAAAGAGATCCTGCTTATTGATTACCTTGAAAAAGGCAGAACAATAACAGATGAATATTACTCCAAACTTCTTGACCAGCTGGATGCCAAAATTCGCGAGAAGAGGCCTGGCTTGAAGAAGAAAAAAATCATTTTTTTCAGCAGGACAACGCGAGTGTGCGTTGGCGATGGGTAAACTGCGGGATTTGGGGTACGATTTGCTCGACCATCCCTCCTATTCTCCTGATTTGGCACTCTGCGACTTCCATCTGTTCCCAAACTTGAAGAAATTTGTTTCTGGGAAGCGCTTCGCATTCAATGAAGAAGTTGAGAGGGTCGTATATGAATATTTTCACAGCCTTCCAGACTCTCACTTCCGGGAAGGAATACTGACGTTGCAAAAACGCTGAACCAAAAGTGTTGAAGTCAAGGGAAAATAAAATCATTTTTTAACTGAAAATCGCAGTCTTTTATTGTCAGGCCGAGAACTTTTCACCTTACCCTCGTACATTTACTTCGAATAGTCCCTCGCAATTAAAAGAATCGAAAATGTCCAACGCACTACTAACGCCTAGCGATAATCCATCGTCCGAATTTCATTTTCCTAAAATCCTCTTTATCTTCATCACTCAAGCCGAAAAAAAAGTCCAAGCCGTTATCTCGACACAGGCCCGACTTCGTAAACCAACGAAATATAAAAAAAAGCAAAATAATTCCCAGCCAAATATCTCAGATTTAAGTGTCTAAGATTTTCTTTTTTAGAATTTTTATATGACAACACGAGAAAAATTGAATCCTTATGGAAACTGCTGCTACTGCTTAACCATATTTGATCCATAAAAAGCTTTCTCCAAAACAAAGTTAAAGGAAATAAAAATGCCACTGAAGAGCTCAAACTTATCGTATTCAACTCGTGCACTGGATTAGCCGCCAAGAAAAAACAAAGGACTTATCTTGACGGCTCCGCGGCTATGCACTTGCCTTGTGGAAATTGTCTCAAACAACATCTCGACAAGTTCCTGCTACAGCTACTGCGGTCCTCGTTCAGAGCAAACACAATTTGAAAAATCCAAAAAAAAGCAAGAACGGATATTTTACGACAATATTTAGTGCTTTTGTGATGACAGTTTGGAAAAGGTATGATTAAAAAGGATGGACAGGATGAAGGGATCGTGCAGGCGTTATATGCAAAATTCGAGTTTTAAGTACACCATAATAGTCGGACTACTGAAAAAAATCCAATTCGTAAAAGAAAATATCTTCTTAAACAAAGTGAAAACGGTTTTAGGAGGGAAGTTCATCGCGAAATCCTGAAATGTCGTGAAATATGTTGTCGAAAGAAAAACAGGCATTTTATATTTCCGTGGTGTGTCTGGCGCAGAAATTGGATAAGTTTTGAAACCGATGTCGGTTAAGCGAATTATAATTTAACGTATTATGTAATCTGGCGAGTTTGTAGATATGCGTTCCATGATGGGTAGGGGTCTCGCTGCTATGCATAATGTATTCTTGAAGCGATTCGCCTCGCTCATTTGTGTCCGAGCCACCCCAGACATCTATGGCCACGTTTATACCGTGGAGCTAAAAGACTATTTAACTAAATCGTTTTAGTGTTAGTACTTGTTGGTGGAGTGTTTATACCGACCATACGGAGAGGTACTTCTTCTTTTTCTTCTATCTCCGTTGACAGCACAGATAAATTTGACAGATATAAATTTTACGACAGAAAAAGACTTTTTCTTGCCCCTGATCACGCACTGCTTTCCTGAAATTGCAAACAGAACAAACGCCGAACAAAAAAAACGACAGCAGAGGAAACTTCAACCACCGCGTCAACATTAGCGATGACAGCGACATAGTCCCAATTGTTTTAGTCCAATTCTGCATCGCAAGTGGAGATAAGCCAAAACCAAAACTAACTAAGCCGATACGTTTATATCGTCGAGAGTTAGATCGATTTAGTTAGATCTCGAAGATAGTCCCGCGATATAAACGTAGTGATTATGTGTATTAGTGTCACCGACAAGAATTAATAAAAACCAAAAATCTGCAGCTATTCCCGACATGTTGCAGAATGCGGCTACATAGACAGGAGATGTATGCTAGCAATATGCATTATCCGAAACCAGTTATATGCTACCGAAACGCTAACTAAGCATCTTAGGAGTAGTCGACGTGCTTGTGCCCACCATGAGATGGGCTGCTAAAAACTTCGACGGGGAAGTGTTCATCGAAACTTTGCATCTGAAGGGAGCTATCGAAGGACATGCCGAACAAAACGAACAAAAGGCGCAGCTTATAAAGCAGATAGTAGAAGCATGTGATGCCTCAGTGTCAAGGACAAAGTCTACCAACCTCGGGAAAGTAAACTACTGGTGAAATGATGAAATTGCAAGCATGAGGCAAGAGAGACACCAGACTACGACAACTTGGCATAAGAATACAGGATGTCACGCGAACTACCAAAGTAGGCAATAAAAAAGAGCAAACGAAACTGTTTCAAGCAACTCTGTGAGGACGCAGATATTAATCCCTGGGGAACGGCCGATAGGGTAGTTATGAAAAAGCTGAGCAGTTACCAAACACTACTTAACCGGATAGTTTCAGTTCTCTTCCCCCAGCATGCGTTAGAAAACGTTGAAAACCAGGAAATGATCCATGAAGAGCAGATACCGGCATTATGTTAGGTTAGGAAGGGTAGCAGCCTAACGACTCCGCAGAGACCGCTGAGGTCCATAGCGATACCATATATATCGGGTACTCATCCCGTGTCGTTGCTGGCCCCTACCAGAAGATCGTCGTTGACCTTGAAGGAACCTGACTCATTGGCGAAGCTCAAGAGGCTGCGAGTCCTGTGACTCCTTCAAGATCCTTGAAGAAGTGAGTTCCTAGGTACTTTAATCTCCTTCTTGCGAGTGCAGGACATTCGCATAGAAGGTGCTTTAGAGTTTCTTTCGTGTTTGGTGTTGTTTCTGTTAAGCTAGTAAGCATTGGCCTTTCGCGCATACTGGCGTCCATCATCTTCTTGCATGTTTGTATTGAGCTGCCCTTCGTTCGAGGATAGCCCCCTGTTTGGCTAGTCCATCTTCTATTTCGTTACGTAGAACCCCACTATGGCCCGAAACCCACCAGAGTTCCAGGGTCCTAGCTGATCCCAGAGCTTGTAAAGCTATTAGGTAGTTATGCACTGTCTTCGATTTGATTGTAACGGACTTTAGCGCCTTTAGTGTTGCTTGATTGTCCGAGTGTAGGACGATTCCACCCTTTTCCCGGGATGATATCATCACCTCAGCTGAATTTTGGATCGCAAGCACCTCCACATACCGGCATTAACTAATAGAGAGATTTTAAAGATCATTTCCAGGATGATTGACAATAAAGCACCGGGCCCTGATGGCATTCCCAACGGAGTGTTGAAAGTAGCAGTTGACACGATTCCCGAGAAGTTCGTCAGTGCTTTTGAATCCTGTTTACCGGAGCGAGTTTTCCCTGCTGTATGGAAGAAACAAAGATTGGTTCTGCTACCAAAACCCAACAAACCGCCCGGGCGAATCAAATTTACACCGTACAATTTGCTAGACACCACGGGGAAGGTGCTGGAATGAATCATTTTTAGCAGATTAGCTGCCGTCGTAAGGGAAAACGGAGCACTGTCGGACCGAAAGTTTCGTTTTCGAAGGGCGCGCTCCACGGCCGATGCCTAGCTGAGCAAAAGACGGAAGCTGTTCTCATCAGTAACCGAAGAAGTGACAGTGCAACCCTTTTTGAGCTTGTCAAGCCATTAACTGGCAAATCTTTTGCAACAGAACATCCTGTGAAAGATAAGGATTGGTCTCTACTGGTAACCGAAGAATACCAACTGTGGAGATGGAGAGAACACTTCATTGAGGTCCGCAACAACACCTTTGGACCTTCGAAAGTATCTTCATTAGTAGCAGAAGATATTCCGCAAATAGCCAGAGTTGATACCAGCCCACTGCGCTATTAAATCGACGGATGCGGGTAAAGGCCCGGAGATAAATGGAATTCCGGTGGAACTTTTTAAAGCGGATGCCAATGCTACTGCGGATATTCTTCTCCCCCTTATCCAAGAGTGTTGGGAAACCGAAAATCTCCCTAACGAGTGGAAGAAGGGCGTCAGAATCTAAAATCCCGAAAAAAGGCGACCTGAAGGATTGCAATAATTGGCGTGGGATTTGTCTTCTGCCAGCAGTCGCCAAATTGATGGCAAAAATCAGCTTGGACCGGATCAAACAAACAGTTGACCGCACATTGAATGAGGAACAAGCCTGCTTTCGCGAGGACTTCTCATGTAGCGACCACATCGACACCCTCCGAATTATTATTGAACAATCCGCAGAGTGGAGATCCTCATTACATCTCATGTTCATCAATTTCGAGAAGGCGTATGATAGCGTTGCCCGGGAATACATCTGCAGGGCTTTAGGTAGGAGAGTCATACTAGATAAAATAATTTCCATCATCAAGGAATCCTACCAGGGAGCCCAATGTCACGTCTTACACAAGGATAAGCTATCAGATCGTTTCGAGGTACATAGCGGAGTGAGGCAAGGCTGCATTTTGTCACCTATCCCCAATTGCCTTAAACCCTTGTGGGGCATGTGTCCCAGTTGACGTTTCGTCAGCATAAACTGGTTTCGGAGAATGCAGTTGCCAGCATTCACCTCCTGCACAGCCATGGCCACGAACATCGTCGTGGACGGGATTCGAACCCGAAACGCCGGTAGTCAAACATGAGACTGATGCTTCAATACACTGCGCTACCGGTCGCCCCGCCATTAATGATGTACTAAGCGGCGCGCTTCAAGAACACCAGAACAAAGGTATAAGATGGAAGTTGTTCAAGTACCTTCAACACCTAGACTATGCTGACGATATTTCTCTTCTATCGAATAAATCGAATCAAGTAGCTCAAATGTCTGATGCTCAGCATTGCGAAAGCCATAATGCGGGGCTTAAAATCAACGCTGCCAAGACTTAGTACTTGAGCTTGGATCCAGGAAGGCAAAACCGAAATTTGTGTTCCGGGTCAAGCAGTCGAGAAAGCTGGCAATTCCTGCAATCGCGGAAGCGTAGTTACAGCTGATGGTGAAGCGGATGCTGATGTACACTCTCGCATCAACAAGGCTCCAGCAGCTTTTTTTCAGTTTCACTACTTTCTGGCAAAACAGCAACATGTTAGGTGTTGTCCGACGTTTGTAGTTGTCAACTAAATCAAAGAAGACGCAGCTTTCCCAAACTACAAATTTTATTTATATTGTATTGTATATATACTTCGGGAGCGACTTACCCCCTTGTTCAGTACAAAAGGTTTTGTGATAGATTCCAGCTGAGCTGATAAAATTTGGTGGAACGGATCTATTAAATGCAATACATCAACTACTTCTGGGAATCTAGGAGGATGATACCAGAGGATTGGCGCAGGAGCATCATCTGTCCCATCCACAAAAAGGGAAATAAATTGCATTGTGAGAATTACAGAGGCATCTCACTAGCCTGTACGTCCTACAAAAAACTGACGAATGTTCTGGAAAATAGAATAAAGCCGTACGCTGAAGGAATCATTGGTGAATATCAAGGCGGTTTCACACCTGGCCAATCTACAACGCATCATCTTTTCACGGTCAAACAGATCCTGCAAAAGTGCTGGGAATACAATGTTCACGTGAACCAAATCTTTGTTGTTTTTAAGCAAACATACGACAGTATCGATCGTGGAATACTGGACAACAGCATGCAGCAATTTGGTATACCAATAAAATTAGTACGATTAACAAAGATGACGATGACCAAATCCGTCTCTCAAGTCAGGATCCAAAACAGACTGACTGATCTCTTCGAAACACGTACTGGACTGAAGCAAGGCGATGTACTGGATCCGACGCTCTTAAACCCGGCACTTTAACACGCCATCCGGGTAATGAATGCGGACTACAGCGGCACACTGCTCTTCAAGTCGACACATCTCACAGCGTACGCTGACGACATCATGTCACGAAACCAGCCCGATGCAGAAGAACTTCTAAATGATCTTAACACGGCTGCAAAAGAAGTTGAACGACGCAATTAACCAAGACAAAACAAAAGTAATGATGCAATCAAGAACAAGGACGCCAGAACAACCGAACATCAGCGTTGGAGACCCTAGCATCGAAATCGTAGACGACTTCATATACCTGGGTAGTAACCTGTCAAAAGACGCCAACGAAACTGACGAAATCAAGCGACGGATACAACTAGCAAATAAGAATTTCTTTTCAGTCCTCCCAATAATGAAACCGAAGCATGTGCACAGAAATACTAAACTCCACACATACAAAACCATCATACGACCTGTGCCATGCTATGACTACGAAACCTGGAACATGATAAACACATTTGAAGGTAAAGTCCTTCGGTGAATTTTCGGAGCAGTTTGCGACCAAAGTGGATATCGCATCCGGTACAACCATGAGCTGTACAAACTGTACGATGAGAATCTTCAAACTACAACGTTTACAATGGGCAGGACATACATATACAACGAATGGACGATGATGACATGCCTAAGAAAATATTCAATGGACGACGCGTCGGCGAAGCAAGGCTACGAGGAAGATCGACAGCTCGTTTGAAAGACTCACTAGACAACGACGCCGAACAACTGCTAGGCGTCCAAAATTGAAGGATGCGATCACTTGACCGAAATAATTGGAGGACGATTATCCAGACGACCAGGGCTCAACGTCAGGCTGTTGCGCCACGTTGATGATGAATAATGGTTTTAATTTAAAAAAAAAAGAAATTTGGAATTGTGCGTGAACATTAAAATGAAAGCCCCAACCAAATGTCTCTTCTGATCTCTGCTTCCGAAATAGTACAATTTCCCAACGTCCACACTTTGTCTGTGCTTAATGGCCCAACTCGTATTGTTTTCACCAACTCCCAAAAGAATTCGCATACATACTCCTGCCGCTTACTTTCATTCTCCTCTGACTTGTTGCAGCATCACGTTGCCTTCATAATATTTCAACTGCATATTTGTTTCAACAAAAGGACATCCCGCAGCCTCATCCCCAAAGTGTCCCACAATGTGGGGAGACTTAACGATTCTCTAGCCTCATCAAATTCACACTGCCTGGCTGATGGAGCCACACTTTTATGGCCTCACACATAAATGTACGAGTCCTGTTTAGCTTTTCATCTGTTGCTTGTGACGCGCATGACTCCCATTCCCCGTCCAGCCAGGACCCTGTTGCTTCATCAAGTTCCCATAAAAATCGGTTCCAGTTTTGTACTCTCGAAATATATCTCGAGCGGATCGATAAGCGCGGGAACGAACGAATACTCGTACACGTTCATTATTGGGACACGCACAGGACACATCAGCGTTCCGGATTACGTACGTTTACTCCTTGAATTAGTCATAATCGTGTTGTTGGACTAGTCCTCGAGATATGCCTTCTTCGCCATAAAAGCGATGGTGCTATCATCGTCGTGGGGCTGCTCTTTGTACAAAGACCAACTACATGAGCTATCGACACCATTAACTATGGTCAGCATTGATTACACCTCGGCTTGGTTAGTGCTGGACCAATAATTTCACCTGGCTCGTCTACTTGTTTCTCCAGAACTGGTGGTAAAGTCCCAACGGGCATCTCGTTAAGGGAATGATGAAATGGCTATCGAAACGTATTTGAAGCTGGCCCTTTCATCCCCCATCCCCCAGGTTTGGAATTGGTAGGTTCCATAGTCTATGTTGGGGCTGGAAGTCCGAAACTAGATGCAACGTGGAGGCCGACACTAATCCTTAAAGCCGGAAATGAGATAGTGTCGATAAAAAATTTATGGGGAAGCAGCAGGATGGGTAATGCTCTGCATTGAAAGAGGGTAATTTTATTAATGCAAAATCCCTGAATGGTGGAGGTGGAATTCGTTGAACTTTTCGTCGAAGAGGCAGGAGGACTCATTTGTAGAGAAACATGCAACATTAATGCCATGTGCATTGGAAGATAATTTTGAATGGGATAAAAAGGATTTATTGTGAAAAATGCTATTTATTAGGGTGGCTAGACGGGTGCGGATTAAAAAAAAAATTGCTTTTGTTTATAGCATTGACTGAGTTCAGATTGTTTTTTTTTTGCCTGTCCGGCTGGGTAGAGAATATTTCGTGAGCGACTCAAGCTACATACATGAAACAGGGGCGTGCCATCCACATACCCAGTTTCGCGAAATAAGGAGACCTCCAAATTTGTGGATTTTTTTTTCTGCGAAATTTTGAAATTCCCGTGCCGGGGAAATTTGGGTGCTTGCACGCAGCGCTAATTAACCCTCCGTATACAAGGTGACTAAAAGTCCACCAAGTTTGGCAGACCCCAAAAGATATTTAACACAATATTTTTACATCTTAACTTTTCCAGAATTTGACATAACTATCTTTCAAGCATTCACAACAAGTGTAATTCACAAAAAAAATGGAGATGATTCCTCGTTTGTATACCTTTCATTTAACAGGACATGAAAGTACAAGTTTTTTCCTCTTGCGATTTTTGCATAGAAAACGCATTTCTTTCGTCCAATTTGTTTGGAGATTGTCATACCTGTTGCACTTTAAACACGTGTAATCAACTAAGTATCAAAGTATTTATCAAGTATCAAACGGATTAGATAGTATCGGTTGGAAGGGAAACGTTGTATTTCCAGCTACTGAGGAAAAGAGTTACGGGACTTATATAATTTAGTAATAGTAGCATAAATTTTCGATGGCTGGGGTCTGTCAGACCCCACCTTGTATACGTAGTGTTAAAAGAAAGGAATATTCGGCAGACTTCAGAAGAAACATGTTTCTCCAATATTTACATATTCTACAAAGCGATAAGTACTCTTCCTGTGTCTGCTACATCTACAGAACGGACCTATTCCATGTTCTTCCAAGGGTAAAGAGCACTTAGAGCAACTAATTCCAGATTACAGATTGATAAATCGAGGTCGAAGAGGACACTATATTGTTTGTTAAAGGTGCGTTTTGCTTTTGCTAGACACACAATCGACGGATATTGTTCGCGATTATGATCATGCCGTAGAACACGGAGCACTATCATGAAATGGAACAGAAACCAAAACTGGTAGGTATGGGTATTTTCTGACTCGTGGTAATAAGACCAATGCGTTGGCATTCTGTTAAAGGCATTTTGAGTCCTTCGGCCAAGACTGATGGCATTTTGAATCCTTTGGAGAGGAAAAAGGACATGCTTGGAAAAGAAGTGAATTAAGGCATGATGGAAAACATATGACTGGGGGAGATGAGGCGAAGGCAGTAGTCCTTTGGAGCCCGGAGCGTGTAGCATGAGCCAGTCGATGGCCATTGTCTGCCTTTTTGACTAGTCTTTTTGAGTCAGTGGGACTCAGCTTTGTCCTTTGTTGTTTCGTCTATCCCCAACGCACATGTTATATGTTATTTGTGTAATGACTGAGGCAACGAGCGGGCAAAAACCCCGCCCACATCTCCCGAACTGAGCTGGAACAACCATGTGCCGCCACTCAGCTCGTTGTGGAACCTTCGCTTCTAGCGCCGCCGAACCTTCACAGTCACTTTAGTAAACTTCCGGCTCCTTCCCCATAAACACCATCTAGTGACAGCCTTGGTCATTACAATTGCCAATAAGAACTTATCGTCGATAAAATTGCTCTGTATGGTTTTTTTTTCCTCTTTTTTTTGTGCCGCTTATCCTGCTCTAATCTACTCTGTACAAAAAGAGCGCACTTAATATGTAATGAAAAAGACTGAAGAAACGATACGTTAAATAAAACAAAAAAAAACAACAATTTTAGCCTTTTATTATTTGTGTCAGGCGCGGATAATATGCCAAGCCATAGTTTGGTTCGGCTTTCCTATCGGGACAATACAAAACATTTGAATTTAGAGCAAATCAAATGATTTCCGATTATAGCGGTCATTCCCCCAAACAGTCATCTAGAGCATGGGTCGGAAAACTCCAGCCCGCGGGCCAAATCCGGCCCACCTCTGGTGTTCATCCGGCTCGCCCGTTAATATTGTTTTTGACATGCAAAAACCAAATGTAGTTTAAACGCATTTTTTTTTATCACAACCGTAATGTGTAGGAGTTGAATTCACATCAATTTATTTGCTATTTTGGAAACTCAATCGGCATAATATTACGTTAATATTACGTTTATATTACGTTTACACTATCCGCAGATTACTTCATCTGCGCCGGCTGAGATAATCTGCGACTGTCAAATACATACAATTTTGAACTCACCACACCCAGATTACGCTGCAGATGAAGTAATCTGGGGATAGTGTAAACGTAATATTACACTATCCCCAGATTACTTCATCTGCGCCAACTGAGATAATCTGCGACTGTCAAATACATACAATTTTGAACTCACCACACCCAGATTAAATTACGTTTATATTACGTTTACACTATCCTCAGATTACTTCATCTACGCCAGCTGAGATAATCTGCGACTGTCAAATACATACAATTTTGAACTCACCACACCCAGATTACGCTGCAGATGAAGTAATCTGGGGATAGTGTAAACGTAATATTACATTACGTTTACACTATCCCCAGATTACTTCATCTGCAGCGTAATCTGGGTGTGGTGAGTTCAAAATTGTATGTATTTGACAGTCGCAGATTATCTCAGCTGGCGTAGATGAAGTAATCTGGGGATAGTGTAAACGTAATATAACACTATCCCCAGATTACTTCATCTGCAGCGTAATCTGGGTGTGGTGAGTTCAAAATTGTATGTATTTGACAGTCGCAGATTATCTCAGCCGGCGCAGATGAAGTAATCTAGGGATAGTGTAAACGTAATATTATATTACGTTTACACTATCCCCAGATTACTTCATCTGCTGCTTAATCTGGGTGTGGTGAGTTCAAAATTGTATGTATTTGACAGTCGCAGATTATCTCAGCTGGCCCAGATGAAGTAATCTGGGGATAGTGTAAACGTAATATTAAGCAGCAAATGAAGTAATCTGGGGATAGTGTAAACGTAATATTATATTACGTTTACACTATCCCCAGATTACTTCATCTGCAGCGTAATCTGGGTGTGGTGAGTTCAAAATTGTATGTATTTGACAGTCGCAGATTATCTCAGCTGGCGCAGATGAAGTAATCTGCGGATAGTGTAAACGTAATTTTAAACTCTCAAACATATTGCCGAAAACTTGCATTTAAAACCCAAATAAGATAAAAACAGTCATCCGTAATGCCCGCTTCACATTATTCCAGTAACCAATCCAGTCCAGTAATCCAGTCCAGCGCTGGATTGCTACTGGAATAATGTGAACCGGCACTGGACAGCAATTCAATCCAGCAATCCAGTCCAGTAATCCAGTCCAGTGACTGGATTGTCGGTCTACTTTTTCATTCCAGCTCGTACAGAAATCATTGTCACTATAGTTACCGAATCAACAACACACTCGCCGGACTACTGGACTGGAATCATGTAGACGATATGATCCAGTCCAGCACTGGCCTGGATTGCTGGACTGGATTACTGGACTGGAATAATGTGAACCGGGCATTAGCTAGCATCCAGGGAGGACGAATCGCAAAGTGGCTGTCATTAATTTGCTGCGCAATAGCCTACGTACTTATTTGTGCAAACTAGTTTACAATTCCCTGAGAAATTTGTTAGCGAATTGTCTTATAGTGGAATGATTGTGCTGCGAATCAGCGCACATTAACGACGTCTACAACTGGATGTTTTTGATGGATGGCTCACGTGGCTCAGAAACGTCTAGAAAGGCAGGAGTAGGCGATCAAAACCATTTTCAAACCGATTTACAAACCCTGGCAGTACAATCCCTTTTGTGGATTAGCCAACCGACTGTGTTTGGAGCCTCACTCGTGGACTTCTGATTTCATCAGCGGTGACATCGAGAACAAAGCCCCCATAGTCACAGGAGAAGAGAAACAAAATAAGTAAAATATGTTGGACCATTAGCTGTGCTAAAAAATGTTAGAAGTTAGAACCATATACTAACAAAAACGCAATTCTCAAATATATCCCTGAGGTTGCAGTGTTGAAAAAAAAGCCAGTTACATATTTCAAAGTCTATTTTACTGCAAAGAGAAGCTTTCCATCTGACCTTTATTGACAATAGGTCGACTACTCTGATAAGCATTTGCATTTGGAATTTGCTATTCGGCCCGCTGAGCCTAAAATTTAGAAAATCTGGCCCTTTGCAGAAAAAGGTTTGTCGACCCCTGATCTAGAGATAAGTACATATTTGAATGGAAAAATTCACCACATTCAATGCTCCAACCAGTCAACCCTTGAAAGCGGGGAACAGTTTGAGAAGCACGAGCGGAACATGTGATTGATAAGAAGTGTCAACACGAGTGCTGTCAACATATTTCGTAACTACTGGCCGGTCCAGTTGGTAGGCAGTGTTTTATCGCTTTGTTTTATTTATTCAATACTGTGTTTTATTACAATGATTCTGCATCGAATTATTACCACAGGCGTAACTACGCTGAAATCCAGCCGTCTAATTGCCGTCCGATGTGCCAGCTCCGTTTCCGATGAAGTTAAAGTGAGCGACCAATCTCCCCTGGTCCATGAGTTTACCTGCAGTCGTTTAACATTTCTTCGTTATTTCAGCTTGAAAGGTTGTCCGGCGACCATGCAAAAATTGCAGTGATTGGATTGAACAGACCAGCGGCTAAAAATGCTTTTGGGTGAATTTCAAAGTCACAGGTGTAGGCTTACAATTTTTCTAAATCTTTCCACTAACACATTTCCAGCCGAACTTTGGTCACCCGGCTAGCGGAGATTGTAGAAGAACTGAAATACGATAAAGAGTCGCGCGTCGTTATTCTTCGCAGCTTGATCCCCGGAATATTTTGTGCCGGAGCCGATCTTAAGGAGCGCAGCAAACAAACTGCGGACGAAACTCGAGTGTTCGTCAATCAATTGCGTGCGCTCCTGATCAACATCGAACAACTTCCGATGCCTGTTATAGCGGCCGTCGATGGACCCGCCCTGGGCGGTGGCTTAGAAATGGCATTGGCCTGCGACATCCGAACCGCGTCGGAGGATGCAAAGCTCGGCCTCGTGGAGACTCGTCTTGCCATCATACCGGGCGCCGGAGGTACTCAACGTTTACCTCGCATTCTGGGCCCGGCTCTCGCCAAAGAGTTGATTTTCACGTCACGCGTACTGACGGGCAAAGAAGCCTACGAGCTGGGAGTAGTCAGTCATGCGGTTCCGCAGAATGAAGCTAAGGATGCGGCCTATCAGAAGGCGTTGAAAATAGCGGCCGATATTGCACCGAACGGTCCGATCGGAGTGCGAATGGCCAAGAAGGCGATCGATAAAGGCATTCAAGTGGACATCGCCACGGGCTATGCAATTGAAGAGGCGTGCTACGCTCAAATACTACCGACAACCGATCGGCTGGAGGGGCTGAAAGCCTTCGCCGAGAAACGCAAGCCCGTCTACAAGGGAGAGTAAACGGGATACGGTTGCGATGATTTTTCATTTTTTAGGCCAGATATTGCATTTATTTTTTGTTTTGTTGTGTTAACTATTGTCTATTTTACATTTGTTTCGTCAAACACTTGGGTTGAATAATAAAAATATATTTTTTTACTGAAGGTTACGAGCAGTTTTGTTGTGTTGTATTGTAGGAATAAACCCTGGCCTTTGCCGACTTTTTCTAAATTCGGCATGTCTTGGTGGCGGAGTCTTGTCCATAAGCTGGAAGTTAGGGTGTTCCCTCCGAAAGCTGCCTACTAAATATTGGTTCGTAAGGAGCTTGTTGTGATCTTTGGTGGGCAACGTCTTTGTTTCCTGGTGTCGATGGTCTTAGGGAGACAGCCAGTAACAGCGCGGAGAGCGGCATTTTGGCAAGTTGTCAATGTGTCTCATAGGTTCCGTGACCACAAACGAGCAGCATAGTTGACCACAGATCTTCCGACTGCTTTGTATGTGACCAGCAGCGTTTCCTTGTCTTCTCCATGTGCTACCGGCCAAGGCTTTAAGAATTTTATTTCTGCCACGCATCCTGCTGTATATAATAATTGTGTTGTGGCATGGGCTGACGAAGTCGCTATGCTATCCAGGGTAACCCCGAAGATTTTCGGATGATTGGTAGTGAGGAAGCGTTCGTTGTCTATATAACTGCGTTTTCACTTCTTTTGTCCAAATGGTAAACAGAGTTGCAGATGATTTGGATGTTGACACGGTTAAGTTCTTGCTTTCAAAGAACTCGTTAAGTTCGGTGAGGTAACCATTAATCAGCTCGCACATTTTTTTTGATATCGTTCCATCAGCCTACATAATTAATTGGGGATCGTCAGGATGCTGGAATTTCTGATAGATGCAGATTAAACAAGGGGAACACCTTGCTTATCTTTCCTTTGCTTCGACTTGCTGTTCTTAAACTCCGTGTAGGATTGCCTGTCAGCGAAATAGTTGGTGATCCATTTGACATGTTGCGTTGGAAGGGATGAGCAGTCTCAGATAGAAGCGATGCATGGTTGACTGTGTCGAAGGCCTTCGGCAGGTCAAGCCCAAAATTGTTCTATGATATGGGCGGGCCTGGTTAAGGCAAACATGAATGTGGGATGTACTGGCATCCAAGGCCATTGTTGTACTTCGCATCCCTCGAAAGCCATGCTGGTGACCTTCTAGCTGGATGTGGGTCACAAGAACAAGGTGTATCGAAGCCTCTAGCGCTTTAGCAACTGGTGATAATAGTGTAATTGGCCGGTAAAAATCGTCGAGTGTCTATTTTTACCCGGCCTCAAGATCAGGATCACTCTTCCTTTCTTCCAGAATTCAGGAACGATCAGCGAAGAGATGGAAAAGTTGAAAGTAGCTGTAAGGTATTCGAAGATGCCATCAGGTCCCGTGGCTTTAGCGTTTTTCGCTTTTCTGCTACAGCTACTTCATTTGAGGTGAAGGTGGGGCGACCGGTAGCTCAGTGCGTAGAGGCATAAGTCTCATGTCTGACTACCGGCGTTTCGGGTTCGAATCCCGTCCACGACGACTTTTGCGGCCTTCTCCCTGTACTGCGGTGCGTAATAATAAGCCACAGCATCTCCCGACTTGTCGCAGGTAGGCGGCTAAATGAGGGAGCAGGAGCTGGCGACTTCATTCTCCGAAACTAGTTTATGCCAACGAAACGTCAACTGGGTTAGGGCAATTGAGAGAGAGAGAGAGAAACTCCTTGATAACACCGTATTCGGCGTCTAGTTGTTACTTCTTGCGGCTTCTTCTGCTGAGGCTAAAATAGAATTCGCATAATCTCTTTTATCACTTCGCATACTACGCTGAACTTCTCGAGCTATCTGACGGTAAAGGAGTTCGATGCTGCTTCGATTGTCGTCTGATGCTGCAGCCTAACGAACCTTCAGCTCTTTTCTTTCAACAATTCGCTGCCATGAAGCGTCGACCATCCAGGGCTTATTCCAGCAATCGGGGTTTGTGCCAAGGATGGTATCTGCACTTTCTGGGTGCGTTCCCAAAAGTATAGTAAATCCGCTACTTATCCATTGTTCCTTCTCCGATTCGTGATTTCTCCGGGAAACGACACGATTCCCTTGCCGCCATGAATATATTTCACACAAACATACGCCACTTAACAAGGGATATTTCCACTTTCAAATAAAATTACGAGCGAGGACAGACTTTCCGGTCACTATACGCACTTTGAGGCCAACAAACAGTTATTTACAAATGGAGTGACAGAATTTGTCAAGAGCGAACTGTCAAAACTCTAGGAATCGTTGAAGGGGTAATCGGATCGGAAAAAAATCGTGGTATTAGTTTTACGCCCCACACCACAGGGGGGATGTTTACCTCAACCAAATCATCGCACCGCCATAACTGGCGGCTTGACTTGGTTGCAATGGTTCCAGGGGACTATGGAAGAGGAATTTTTGCATTTTGATCGCAAGCATGCAACGAGCCACGTGAAAAACAATAGAACAGAGAAAATTAGGGGATTTTTTTTTCTATTTACTTTGGCGTGGTTCAATGCATGCTCGCAACGAAAATCCTGGTCCAAACAAAAATCAAATAGTTCGCGACTAACATCGAACAACGTCAAAATCAATAAATGGCTGCATTCCTGCGAACGAATCAGGATTTGAAATTTCTCGAATTCTCCATATGCTTTCCCCTCCGGTAAATTATATACGGACAACTGTCAATTTTGATCTGAAAATTTTCCCCTCTGGATCTGAATACTTTTCAAATCCCGAGGGGAACTTTGGAATTGACAGTTGTCTGTACATATTTGAAGGAGAAATCGAGAAATGTCCAATTCTGGTTCGTTCGCAGGAACGCACAATGACTGCGTAGTTTCGAAAATGGAGGTATATTCCTATTTCACCGGGCGACGCATCGTGGCTCGCGTCTTGGTTTTACCGCTGTAGCATATTACAGAGCAAGCGAAGCGAGAATTTTAGGGCGTTCTTGCGGTTGCCGGTTCTTCATACCGGATCGACCCATTTTTCAACGGCCAAGAGCTGCCAAACCCCCTAGATGCAAGAAGAACTGCAGTATTTGAAGCATCGCTACCAGAATAACATAATTTTAGGCCGCTCCCACGGCAGCTGATTCTACGCACCAGAGCGACCCGTTCATCAGTAACGGCCAAGGGCTGCCAAATTCATTCAACGCCAGTAGGCGTTGCTACAACAACAACCGCATTTTAGGGTGGGGAACATTCCCACTTGACCGGGCGCATCATAGTGATTCCGAGTCTTTGACCAATAGTGGCTTTTAATTTGAGTGGATTTCTCACTCCTCTTGCGTGGGCTTAAGGGACCCTCAGTATATCACCCTAGAACGCTCGCTCTATACCCCACAGCGATAAACCCACTATTAGCCAAGGCGCGAACCACGATGTGTCGCCCGGTGAAATAGAAATATATCTAGGGTGGCATACTGAGGGTTCAGTGGGTTGAGGCATCAGTCTCATGTTTGACTACCGGCGTTTCGGGTTCGAATCCCGTCCACGACGACGTTCGTGGCCATGGATGTGCAGGAGGTACAAGCTGGCAACTGCATTCTCCGAAACCAGTTTACGCCAACGAACCGTCAACTGGGCCACATGGAACAGTTGACGCACTATGCCCCACAAGGGGTTAGGGCAGTTGAGTATACTGAAGGTTGCAACTAGTCATGATACGAGTATGACCTGCTCATCTTGCGGATCAGGTCGACCTACTCCGAGTCCGGCAACGGACATTTATTCCACTCCATTCTACACTACCAATAGCGACATCAATCGTATATATGTCACACCATCTGTTCTTCATCTACTTTTCTATTCCCCACATTTAAACGATCTGATCTGATCATACTCCGATTCTGAAAGACGGATCTATTATCAAACCTATTCACTGTTCATTTTTAAACTGCTCCGATTCCGACCTGAACTTAAAAGAATCAAACGATCTAGGTTCGTTTTCTTGCTCCGAAGCTGCTCATTTTTCAACCTGATCATTTTTCAAACGCGGGCCTAGGTCGACCTAGTTCGATATACGGAGTAGGTTAAAAAGAGTAGGTTCGCGAATTGGCAACCAGACTAGTTGCAACCCCTTATGTCACGGTGCTCTCATAGCGACCGGAGCGCCCACGCAAGGGAAGCGTGAAATCATCTCCATTTAAAACCCACTATCCGTCAAAGACGCGAACCGCTATGCGTCGCCCAGTCGACTAGGAAATCCAAAATGGATTCACCGACTGCAGCGCAGGATGTTTAATCGGAATTGGTTAATTTGGAAGATTTCTGTTGCACTATGCTATCTCTCAGAACCGCTCATTGTGTTGTTGTTGTTGTCGTTGTGATAGCGATGCTTTGAATACTGCAGTTCTTCTTGCATCGAGGGGGTTTGGCACCTCTTGGCCGTTGAAGAACGGGTCGTTCCGGTACGAAGAACCGGCTGCCGCAGGAACGCCGCTCATTGTGTAGCAAATATTACTTGTGTTGTTATGCTAAATGTGTTATCGTGCTATTCAAATAACACAACAGAGTGAATACCTAGAAGAAATGAAATCAATTACGTGAAATTCCTTATAATTATTCAAGCATTGTAGTCGATATTATATACATATGATGATTATACATTAAAGTTGTGTATATGTCCGCATTGCTCGTCGTTTTCGTGCGCTTCGGCTAATCATATACGAGTCGGTTTTGATTGCGAGCTCCATTTCGACATACTCTCGAAGAGCAGCATAATCCTTCCCCTGAAAGCAAAGAGCGACGTTAACATTTACAAACTACAGATTGTCAATACACTTACTTTCATGAACAAACTTATTTCATTGAATTTTTCATTATTTCCTTCACCGTAGACTTTTAGTTTCAACGTTTTACGGTTGTCGAACGCTCTTCTTATTGCAACGATCTCCTTATACAGGGTGATACTGAAACGATTCCAAATTTGCAGTTTGACTAACACCACATTTCTCGATGTGCGGAAGAAGTCGAGCAAAGCCTCCAGCGTAGTATGTTTAAACAGTACAGCTGCTGTCAGTTTCTCTAAACGTGGGCAATTTTTGTATAAATCGCGCAGTAAAAAGTCAATGAAACTTCCGTATACACTGAATTCGATGAGATTTGGAAATACTACTGTTTCCGGAAAAGAAACAACGTCGCAGCGGTGAAACGTTAGGCTCGTCAGAGTCTGGCCGCAGGCTCGTGAATATTCACTGAAAGGTAAACCGGAACAACCGTGTAATGTTAAATGCTGCAGGTGATTCAATGACGGAATGACTGCTCGATCCAGAAAACAAGGATCAAACTCAAGCGATTCGATCAATCTGGAATCTACAGCCATGCAACGACATGCCTTTCTATTCAACATTGTACACCCATGAATGTTGATTTTGGTCAAATTTCGATTGGCCCGAAATACTTTAATGAAGTGTTCATTGGTTACGGCGCTGCAATCCGATAAGTCGAGCTCTTTCAAATTCCTCAATTCATTCAAGCGACTGCCGTCTATGGATGCCTTATGTATGCGTAGACTTTCCAAATCATGTAATTTAACAATTTCATTAATAGCATCCGTGAAGCATTTCGAATGGTGACGTGCGTAATCCCAGTAGTTGCATATGAATAAGGAGCGCAACGATTGCATGCATCCAAGAAAGGACCACCAGCCTGGCTTAAAATCCGTCATAAAGTCTATACGTAGGTATTCTATATTACTGCAGTGTTTGAGTAGTAGATGGCTAAATTCATTCGTAGACGAAATACTAACACGTTTAATACCATCCCTGCACAAGTCGAGAATATCGCGAAGTAATTGTTGATGATAGTAGAACGTGTATGCGAGCTGCGTGAAGTTAATTTCTTGTTTCGATAGAAACCTTTTGGTACATTCTTGGAATCGAGTCGACAACAAATTCAAATGATATATATCTTGCAAATCAAGAAACTGGAAAATGTGATGCAGACAGTCGATGTTTAGTTGTTCCAATGGTGAGTTGTCCTCCATGTTGTTTGAGAATGGAAATTCACAGCACTCGAACGTTCGACAGCCAATCCATGAAATCATAAGACGGTTCCAAATAATGCTGAAAAAAAAAGATCAGACACCCGACATTAATTCGCCACCTTGTACTAGTGGATAGTGCCTATCGAATAACTATCGGAAAGTTATTCGATAGTTTTTACTATCGATAGTTATTCGAAAAACTATCGGCCGATAGTCCCGATAGTTATTCGAATAACTACTGGGACTATCGGTCGATAGTTATTCGATTAACTATCGGCCTATCAAAACTATCGGGACTACCGGTCGATAGCTACTCGAATAACTATCGAGATTATCGGTGGATAATTTCGATAGCCCGATAGTATGCTTTAAATGAAACGTTTGTTCGACAGCCCGATGGTTTGCTCTGTCGGAAAAGTTTAGTCGAATGAATGACTATGTACTTTGGCATGTTGGCTGGCTTAATATCATGTGCATGCGGTTTTAGATTTATAAGACAATGTAGATAATGTGTGTGATTGGTAACAAATTAGATGAATTTAGATCTTTTCCCGAACGGAACCCTTTTTTCAAAAACATGGCCTATATTGCTGGAAAAAGCTGATAGGGGGTTTTTGGGTCGGTCCAAATGGCACAAAACCAAATGGGAGATGCAGAATGGCAACACTTTTATATAAACACGGCCAATTTTGCTAGAGAAAATTGATAGGAGTCGCTGATTGCGAATCTGGAGTCAGAATTGCAAAAAAATAAAACACTTAAAAACACGGCCAATCATGCTGGAAAAAACTGGTAGGGGATCGATTGGGTCGCTGATAGCGAATCCGAACTCAAAATATAATAACAAAAAAAAACGAAAAGGAGATTCTGAACGGCAATCCTTTTTTCGCAAACACGGCTCATCAGTCTGCATAAAGCTGGTTGGGGGTTATGTGAGTTGTTTCGCTTAACCTAAACGCGCGTAAACTATTTTCGGGGAAAATTACATGAAAAATTTCACGGTTGGTAAAAATTAAATGCTCTTCGCACGTGCGCACATCATTTTTCACTGGGAGTGAAAAGTACTCGTGACTTATACTCGGGCGAGAATGTGAAGGCGCACCTCACCCAGGCTACTTGCCTCCGACATTCTCGCCGAATATGCTCGCCGGTTTCATTGCCGGGAATATCCACTTTCCTCATCATAAAATTCAAAATGCCATTAACAGTCTTGTCCACTCCCTTCTCTCATACATTCGCCTCATGTACATACAAAAATCCTCCATTGCCTAGCTACAATCCTGCGCGCCATGTCATCTTCATACAAAAATTCTGCATTTCGCATCCACACAATGCGCAAACGCCGAAGAAGACATTTTCTACAAAAAAAGGTACATTTGCTACACCATCGGTTGCCATGCTCAATCTAATCAGCTCTCCAATACACTACATTGCACAACAATTCGCAAACTCAATCGCTCATAGCTTGCAAACGTGCGATGTAGTCGCCAGTCGCAGTTGCTTCTAGCAAAACAATGACAAATTGTCATTAAGGCGAAATTCATACACACGACACCGCGCTGCACGACTGCTTGAAATTTCAGTCGAGATACACAGCATCAAATGGGCGGATTCACACTCATCGCTCAGCATGCGATACGACTGTGCTTGGCTATTGTGCGTGGCTGCGTCGTGCAGCGCGGTGTCGTGTGTGTGAATTTCGCCTAAAACCTGCCATACACACACCGATCGATCGACCGATCCGTCGCCCGATAACGACATCGGCCGATGGATTGGCCTGTGTATGCGCTTATCGTTAATTATTTTGTTGACAGTTCCATATAATTTTGATCAGCTGATATTTTGTGGCGATCCATCGGCCGATCGATCGGGCGACGGATCGGATAATGTATGGCGGCTATTAGGCTGCGCGCAAGTTGGCACACGTTCGCGTGTCGCGTTCACGTGTTTTCTGTCAAACGGTTTGAGTCTATGGTTTGCAACCAAAGATGCGAATCTGTCAATTTGATAGTTGCTCGGCTGTTGTCGTATCACTAAATTGGATTCATTGTTGTGTATTAACGCCAATAATTTAGTATGAAATGTGTGTTTATGCACATCCTACTACTCCCAAGTCGTTTGTTTTGCCACTCAATTCTTACCTAATTATCCATTTTAAAGCACAATAATGAACTCAATTTGTTGATACGACAATAGCCGAGCATTTGTCATATTGACAGATTCGCGTCTTTGGTTGGAAACCATAAACTCAAACCGTTTGACATAAAACACGTGAACGCGATCCGCAAACGTGAGCCAACATGCGCGCAGCCTAAGGCCGGCCGCATCTTGGACGTAGGCAGGGCAGCGCAGCGCAGTGCGCACATGGCATTGTTGTTGTAACAATTGTCAAAATATGATTTTACAACAACAATGCCATGTGCGCGCTGCGCTGCCCTGCCTGCGTCCAAGATGCGGGGGAGGTCAGTGTTGAAACAAGCAACGTCCCATGTCGCAAATCTTTTCTTAGGCGGCTATTACACTATAAAAGTTCTTTGAAAATAGCTTTCATAAAAGATATTTGTAAAAGAACTTTGTGTGTGTCTCCCCCCCCCCCCCCCCCCCTCTTTTTGCATTTCGAGACCGTTTCACTTAGAAATATGAAAATTTGCAAAAAAGCAGCATTTTACTAGCGTGGAAAATTAAAAATAATAGAATTTTGAAATCTCATCAGAAAAGGTAAATAATAGTACATTTCTATAGTTACAGTTAGCACATCCCTTAGACTCGCCATAGACGGTGCGATCCATCGTCAGATCGACCTGACGATAGATCGCGACAAAATATCTGACGATCAAAATTATATGGAACTGTCAAAAAAATCGTCAACGATAGTCACATACACAGTGCGATCGATCTAACGATCACAATATCGTCAGATCGATCTGACGACTGATTGCATCGTATATGGGGGCTATTATTGAGCAAGCGAAGCGGGCACTTTAGGGTGGGGAACATTCCTACTTGACCGGGCGAATCATAGTAGTTCAAATCTATGACCAATAGTGGGTTTTAATTTGAGTAGATTTCTCACTCCTCTTGCGTGGGCTTCAGGGGCCCTCAGTATACCGCCCTAGAACATTCACCCCACAGCGGCAAACCCACTATTAGCCAAGGCGCGAACCACTATGCGTCGCCCGGTGAAATAGAAATATATGTACCTAGGGTGGCATACTGAAGGTTGCAACCCCTTATGCCACGGCGCTCTCATAGCGAGCGGAGTCCACGCAAGTGAAGTGTGAAATCATCTCAAGTAAAAACCCACTATTGGTCAAAGACGCGAACCATTATGCGTCACCCGGTCAACTAGGAAAGTTCCAAAACACACAGACTGCAGCGCGGGGTGTTTAGTTACAATTGAATAAATTAGATTTCTATTTCACTATGCTATCTCTCAGAGCCGCTTTTAATAGCCATCACGAGCCATTCGCCCGTCTACACAGTGGAAATGGATTGAAATTGCCAGTAATAGCTCACTGTGTATAACAAACATCACTTGTGTTATTTGAAAAACACGATAACACATTTAGAATAATGCCCAAACCGGAATGAACGCAGAATGCAGCAGCAACAACAACAGGTAGATCTGTCATCGCTGCTGTCGCTACTGTTGCGTTCAATCTAGGTCGCTTAAGGGAAATGCGTGCTTTCTAAATTGACATTTCGCTACTGCTGCATTCTGCGTTCATTCTGGTTTCGGCATAATAACACAACAGAATGAATACCTAGAAGAAATGAAATTAATTACGTGAAATTCCTTATAATAATTATTCATTGTAGTCGATAATATGTACATATTATGATTATACATTAAAGTACTGTATATGTACGCATTTTTTTTCCTCGTGGTCTTCCTCGTCTACACATATACGTATTGATGGCAAGTTCCATTTCAACATATTCCCGAAGAGCAGCATAATCCTTCCCCTGAAAGCAAAGAGCGTCGTTAACATTTATTGTATAAACATCAGAATATCAGTATACTTACTTTCATGAACAGATTAATTCTCTTCAATTTAGCATTATCTCCTTCGCCGTAGACTACTAGTTTCAACGTTCTACGGTTGTCGAACGTACTTCTTATTGCAACGATATCCTTATACAGATTGATACTGAAACAATTCCAAATCTGCAGTTTGACGAACACTACATTTTTCGATGTGCGGAAGAAGTCGAGCAAAGCCTCCAGCGTAGTATGATCAAACAGTACAGCTGCTGTCAGTTTCTCTAAACGTGGACAATTTTTGTATAAGCCG
Source organism: Chloromyia formosa (assembly GCA_964017055.1). Taxonomy (NCBI): domain Eukaryota; kingdom Metazoa; phylum Arthropoda; class Insecta; order Diptera; family Stratiomyidae; genus Chloromyia; species Chloromyia formosa. Next base: position 26,377,885 of record OZ024813.1, on the reverse strand, counting down.
CGCAGTAAAACATCCATGAAACTTCCTTCGTAAACACTTAATTCAATGAGATTTGGAAATACTACTGTTTCCGGAATAGAAACTTCGCAGTAGTGACACGTTAGGCTCGTCAGAGTCTGGCTGCAGGCTTGTAAATATTGACTAAAAAGTAAATTGCCAAAACGGTGTAATGTCAAATGCTGCAGGTGATTCAATCCCGGAATGAATCCTCGATTCAGAAGATTATCATCACACTCAAGCGTTTCGATCAGTCTGGAATCTACAGCCATGCAACGATATGCCTTTCTATTCAACATTGTACACCCATGAATGTTGATTTTGGTCAAATTCCGATTGGCCCGAAATGCATTGATGAAGTGTTCATTGGTTACGGCTTGGCAATTCGATAAGTCGAGCTCTTTCAAATTCCTCAATTCATCCAAGCGACTGCCGTCTATGGATGCCTTATGTATGCGTAAACTTTCCAAATTATGTAATTTAACAATTTCATCAATAGCAGCCGGGAAGAATTTCGATTGGTAACGTGCGTATTCCGAGTGGTTGCATATGAATAAGGAGCGCAACGATTGCATGCGTCCAAGAAAGGACCACCAGCTTGGCGAATCCTCCGTCATCAAGTCTATACGTAGGTATTCTATATTACTGCAGTATTCGAATAGTAAATGGAGAAATGCATTGTCGGGCGAAATAATAACACGTTTAATAACATCCCCGCACAAGTCAAGAATATCGCGAAGTAATTGTTGACGATAGTAGAACATGTATGCGAGCTGCATGAAGTCAATTTCTTGTTTCGATAGAAACCGTTTAGTACATTCTCGAAATCGAGTCGACAAACAATTCAGATAATATATGTCTTGCAAATTAAGAAACTGGAAAATGTGATGCAGACAGTCGATGTTTAGTTGTTCCAATGGTGAGTTGTCCTCCATGTTGTTTGATAATGGAAATTCACAGCACTCGAACGTTCGACAGCCAATCAATGCCCTCATACGACGGTTCCAAATAATGCTGAAAAACAAAGATCGGACTCCCGACGTTAGTTCGTTACCTTGTACTAGTCATGTGCACTATCGATAGGTTTTACTATCGATAGTTATTCGATAGTTTAAAAAATTAGTAACTATAATAAGAATAAAAGTGGAGCGTGCCATTGCTAAGCACTTAGCAATGATCCCCACCCAAAAATGTCTCGGCCTAAGCCAAAATCACTTAGTGCTTGTTGATTGCTTAGCAATGGTACACTCCACGTTTATTCTTAAAAAAATATAAAAATGCGCTTATGCGTGGCAAATGGGTAATGCGTTTCACACGGTAATTATACGAGTATTGTCTTTGTAATAATTTTTCGTTTTAACTGAACTGCCCAGCAAATAGTGTATTTACTTGATTACATTGTATACCACCGCCATTTCAGGAAATTCTGGTAAATTTTCAATAAAATGCTTCAAACTGCCACTTCATTAAATGCCTAATTTAAGTATACTCTTCATCTAGTGTTATACAAGGTTGGTTGGTACTACTTACATTTGGGGAGCTAGTAGCGTGGTGGGTTCTGTTGCGGTATAAATAAAATACAAAAGCTAGAACTTTCACGACCGTTTCTTTGCAATGCAGGAATACGAAAATAAAATGTCTGGCAAACATCCGAAAGTGGTTTTGGCGGCGGTAGAGGGTTTAAGTTTGCAAACAAACGTTCAAATTATGTCATTTTAACAAGTTCGCCTCTTTGTATTATAAAAGATATGTATTGTACTAATTATCCAAGATATTTTTATACCCTAGACTTTTAGTATAGGGTATATTGTTTTTGTCACGACGGAAATATGTAACACCTTAAAGGAGGCTCCGGAGGTATAGCAATGTATATATATAAATGATCAGGGTCACCTCCTGATTCGATTAAGCCATGTCTGTCTGTCTGTCTGTCCGTTCGCACGATAACTTTCGATAGAATGAAGCTAGAGCCTTGGTCAAATGTTGGTAGTATAATCTAGTTGGATGGTATTGAAAATGGGCATGATCAAGCCAAGAGAACGCCTACCTCCCCTACATATGTAAAATACTTAAATGTATCTGTAACTCCCGACTAAATAAATATGAAAAGCTCTGGCTTTGGTAGATTACTCGTGAGGGTAATCTTATAAACTCCTGGGAAAATAAAATCGATCAGTTGAAAACTAACGGTAATTTTCTTACAAAGAGCCCCGTACTACCCTACTTTTCGGGTTTTTTGTCTATAACTCTTGAACCAATTGATATAGACGCCTGATTTTTGGCATGTAACCCTGGGGTAAGAAGATGCTTGAGTTCCGCCTACCTCCCCTACAAATTTAAAAAAATTCAATATTCCTTTAATTACGATAACTTTCGATAGAATGACACTAGCGAGTTGAAAATTTGACAAAATGTTGCTAGTAGGATCTACTTGGTTGGTATTGAAAATGTGTAAGATCCGACTCAAGCAACCCCTACCTCCCCTACAAATGAAACTTCAAATAAGCGATAACTTTTGATAGAATGATACTACCGAGTTAAAAATTTGGTGGAATGTTGCTAGTAAGACCTACGTAGTTGGTGTTGAATATGGGCAAGATCCAACCCAAGGAACCCCCACCTACCCTACATATGAAGCTTCAAATAAACGATAACTTTTGATGGAATGAAGCCAGTGACTTGAAATTTTGGTCAAATGTTCGAAGTGAGATTGAGTTAGTTGGCATTAAAGCTGGGTAACATCCGACCAACGAAACCCCTACTTCCACTACAAACGAAACTTTAAATAAGCGATAACTTTCGATAGAGTGAAGTTAGAGACTTGAAATTTTGTTTAAATGGTTGTAGGGTGATCTAATTGGTTAGTGGCAATGATGAGCAAGATCCGACCTAAGGAACCCTTACCTCCTCTACAAGTGAAACTTCAAATAAGCAATACCTTCCGATAGAATGAAGCTATCGACTTGAAAAATTCGACAAATATTGTAGAACGGGTTAGTTAGTTAATTGATTTTGAGAATGGTCAAGATCCTAATGAATGAGTGCCAACCTCTCCTATGAAGTGGCCATATAGGAGACCCATTCTTAATGCATATGGTCGTTGCCAATTGGTACTTTTCTCCACTAGGTCTGTACAAGTCTAGGGTATATAGGCTTCGGCCTGGTTTATTTTATATTTTTGTAGTGGGATTCAGAGAAGATTATACCGAAAGTGCTCCTGAATACGAAGTGAACTTCCGGTTCCGGGAAAAATAGAAAAACGTACCTTTCTTGTTTTTTTTTTTTAATATTTTGAAAACGGTTTACCGCAGGTTAAAACATTCTGAAACAAAAGATCACCAGGAAATTCTTAAAAATATAATACTAATTTTTTTCATATCTGAAATAGTTTTCGATATAACCTTCGGGACAAACACGGAAAACAACAAAAAATAACTATTTTCGTTTCAGTGAAAATCGGAATTGTTTGTGACACTTGGTTTCATTCTGCACACCAACTTAGTATGCGTCTGTAGCTTAGCTCGGTAACGCACCGGGCATTTTTTGCTACTCGAAACACGGTCTCTGCGGTTCGCGCCCCGCAACGGGACCAACTATTTTTTATTCTCAAATTCCCTCTGAATTAATTTCTCCGAGCTTAGTGGTTTCGTATGGATAGTAGCACTCATCAGGTTTTGCATCTTTGCAGCTATCCATGTGCAAGACGACCACGAAAATGTGAGAATTCTGTTTGTATAAGCCGTGGGGCACAAGACCTTTTCCATAGTCCTCCGCGTGGGCGCCCCCTGGTAACGGCAGTGTATCAAATCGCTGACGGCCAATGTCTTAGCGATAAGACAGTTTGGAAAAAGGCCAATAGCTGTAGCCTGAATGACTGACCAACACCTAAGCGTCTCTCAGGTTTAGTAGGATGAAATGACTTGCGTTGTTGGACCTGCAACATGGTTGTGTGAACTCCAGCACGTTTATTAAACCATCTGAAGCAGCTATCTTCCGAGGCCATCCCCTGAATGGGGTTAAGCGACGTGCTGACAACTCGTCCTTGCAAAAACCACTCCATGTCACGAAACCTGGAACAAAAGCCTCGGATTGGACGGATCAACAACGACGACCACGCAAACGAATAAAGGATTATTCTTTCGGATCCTGGAATGTACGCTCCCTGAACAAACCGGGGGCCGAGAAGGCCCTCCTTCAACAGGTCTAAAAGTACAAACTGAGCATTACTGCAGTCCAGGAAACAAATTGGCTTGGCAGCGAGATTAATGACAAGAAATCGCACACAATTTTTACAAGTGGCAAACCATCGGGCCGCAAGGAGTTTGGAGTAGCATTTATAGTGAACAATCACCTCAAACCGCACATTACTGACTTCAAACCCATAAATGAGCGGCTATGTGCGATTCGCATCAAGACTCGATTCTTCAATCTCTGGCTCATCAATGTGCACGTCCCCACTGAAGTTAAAGAAGACGCAGTAAAAGACGAGTTCTACGCCCGCCTTGAGACTCTCTTCGACTCACTTCCAACAAACAACGTCAAATTGCTGCTGGGAGACTTTAACGCGAAAGTCGGAAATGAAAGTTGACACTGGGGGATCACTGGAGGCCACAGTCTCCATGAAGAATGTAACGACAACGGCCAGCAACTTATCGACTTCGCCTGCAGCAGGAATCTAGTCGTAAGCTCTACGTGTTTCCCGCATCGACGCATTCACAAGCAGACCTGGAAGTCTCCAGACGCACAGACCGTCAACCAAATTGACCACGTCCTCATTTGCAGGAGATGGGCGTCGAGTGTGATGGATGTCCGCTCCTATCGAGGAGCAAACTGCGACGCAGATCATCACTTGGTGAAGACGACATACAAATGTAGAATTTCCTCAGTGCACCAATTGAGAATCTGTCCTCCCAAAATCTTTGCGGTTGATAAGCTTTTGAGTGATGCTATAGCGGTGGCATATACTACCGCCCTTGAGGAAAGACTATCACCTATACCACACAACATCAGCAACACAGGCGTCCATGGGTTCTGGGAAGAACTCAGGGGTACCATCAAGGATGTCGCAGAGAAAGTCGGCGAGCGCGAAATGACTGGTTCGACGAAGAATGCAAAAATTCACTTGACACGAGGCCTACAGACAATGGATTCAACGAGGAACCAGAGCCAGAAGAGAAAAATATGACGAGCTACGGCGAATGTCGAATACAATAATTAGACGTAAGAAACGTAAATACTTTGACGAGCAGTTGCTGAATATAAACGAAAACTTAGCTAATAGGAACACCAGACAAGCGTACAAACTAGTAAATACAATTAAGAATGGCTACCAAACCAGGACTAGCCTTTGTAAGGACAAGGATGGAAACATCATCAGCGACACCGATGGCATTAACAAACGATGAGCCTCTTATTTTGAAGAGCTTCTGAACCAACCATCTAACATCCCGACACAAGAAGCTTTCGACGATATTGTAGATCTAGGCCCACCCATGCAACCCCCGACAGTGGAGGAAGTTGATCTCGCATTGTGGTCACTAAAACGAAATAAAGCGCCGGGCGCTGACGAGATTCCAGCTGAACTGCTAAAATTCGGTGGAAGGAGTCTAGTTGATGCCATACATCAATTACTCCTGCGAGTATGGGAGGACGAGGAGATCCCAGACGATTGGCGCAGAAGCATCATCTGTCCAATTCACAAAAAGGGAGATAAACTGCGGTGTGAGAATTACAGGGGCATATCACTAGTTTGTACGTCATATAAAATTTTGACGAAAATTCTGGAAAATAGAATAAAACCGTGTACGCAGAACGAATCATTGGCGAATATAAAAGCGGTTTCAGACCTGGTCGCTCCACAACCGATCAGCTCTTCACAGTCAAACTGATACTCTAGAAGTGCTGGGAATACAACGTAAACGTATACCAAATCTTTGTCGACTTCAAGGAGGCATACGACAGTATCGATCGCGGAGTACTGTACAACATCATACTGCAATTTGGTATACCGGCAAAATTAGTTCGACTGACAAAGATGACGATGACCAACTCCGTCTCACAAGTCAGGATCCAGAATAGACTTACTGACCTATTTGAAACACGCACTGGAATACGCTATTCGGGCTATGAATATGGACAACAGCAAGACGCTACTTATCAAGTCGACACAATTAGCAGCGTACGCCGACGACATCAACATCATGTCCCGAAGATTAGCCGACGCAGAAGAACTTCTGCATACGCTCGATACCGCTGCAAAAGAAGTTGGACTACGTATTAACGAGGGTAAAACTAAAATAATGATACAATCGACGACAAGGACACCTGCACAACCGAGCATCAATGTGGGGGACCTCAACAATGAGTTCGTGAACAACTTCATTTACCTGGGTTGCAACTTGTCAAGCGACGCCAACGAAACTGACGAAATCAAGCGACGGATACAGTTAGCTAATAAGACTTTTTTCTCGGTTCTCCCCGTAATGAAATCGAAGCATGTGCACAGAAACACGAAGCTCCGCGTGTACAAAACCATTATACGACCAGTGCTATGCTATGGCTGCGAAGCATGGACCCTAACTCAAGCCTCCGAAAACATGCTAGACACATTTGAACGTAAGGTTCTACGGCGAATTTTAGGGGCTGTTTGCGATCGAGATGGATGGCGCATCCGGTACAACCATGAGTTGTATGAACTGTACGATGAGCTGCAAGTCTCGAAAATCGTCAAACCACAACAACTTCAATGGGCAGGGCATGTACAAAGAATGGACGATGATCGCATGCCTAAGAGAGTAATGAATGCAGAACGAGTCGACGAAGTGAGACTGCCTAGACGACCGAGATCTCGTCGGGAGAGCTCAGTAGGTGTCTACGCCGCGCAGCTACTGGGCTCCCAAAATTGGAGGACGCGGTCACGTGACCGAGATAATTGGAGGACAATGATCCAGGCGGCCAAGGCCCGACGTCGGGCTGTCGCGCCACTATGATGATGATATTTTTAAGAATTTCCTGGTGATCTTTTGTTTCAGAATGTTTTAAGCTGCGGTAAACATACTCTGCATCGCTTGTTGAAGGACAATTCTACTCCATCCTTCTCCACTGCTTTAAAGAACACAGCTCATAACATAATTCATTATAGTTACTATAGTGGCGCACCGAAATATATAATAAATATTGTACAGTAATAAAACCAAAAAGTTACGAAGCCGTCCTTATGCGATGGCTGCGAATTATTACCATATGCAAGTGCAACATTACCAATACCCACCTCAAATACGAAGATTTTTGGACAAATCTTTGAACAAAATTCTAAAGGTGAACACCAGTACAACTTAAGACTTCGTGTTTGTGCATAAACATTGCACCAGAATAGCGGTGTTTGCGGTTTACATTTAAGCACAAACACTAAATCTTGAAATGTTTGTTAAAACATTTGTACAAAAAAATGCTAATGTGACGCAAGCTTATAAACTTTCGGTGTTTAAAAAGACAACAACATTAGGAGAAAATTAGAATCAAACCGGAAACTAATATATTAATCCCATTTCACAACCATTTTCATTTCCACGAATTCTGCGCCATCTGCTAACGGATGCCTGAGATAACGAGAATACAGCCGATATCGCAACCATTTGCTTCTCAGCTTCACACATAAATTTTAATTTGCTTCTAATTTACTAATTAGCGACCAGCAAATGTTCTTAACAGACCAACAATCACCAACAAACGATTTCAATTCAGAATTTTGCAAGTTTAGGTTCGTAACGTCATTTTTAGGGATTTTCTTGTGAGGAGGGGATCACTTAACCCAAAAAAAATTAATTTGCCTTTAATTTACTAATTAGCGACCAACAAATGTTCTTAACAGACCAACAATCACCAATAAACGATTTCAATTCAGAATTTTGAAGGTTTAGGTTCGTAACGGCATTTTTTAGGGATTTTCTTGTGAGGAGGGGATCACTTAACCTAAAAAAAAATAATTTGCCTTTAATTACTAATTAGCGACCAACAAATGTTTTTATATGACCAACAATCACCAACAAACGATACGAATAGTTAAATTCAATTTTTGTTGAAATGGAGGGGCTAACTTGACATCACTTGTAAACAGTACTAAGTATTTAGGAGTAATAATATACCGACATTTACGCTGGCGAGAACAAATATCCTAAGTTTGCAGTCGCCTAAGAAAAATAATTTTCAAATTTGTAGAATTGAGATCAATGGTCTCAATTGAGCGTTTTAAGGCTGATATTCACAGCTCTAGTAGTCCGTTTAGAATATGGGATCATAGGCTGGGGAGGATTAGCACCTTCCAATCTACAACCCCTGATTATATTAGAATAAGAGAATAATCAAAATTTGCCTAAATTGATTTATTCTGATTTTCGTGTTCTAACAGTTTCAAAACTTTATAAATTCAAGTCACTTAAATTTGTTCATACACACTTGATTGAATTTCCATATAATTTAAACGATACATGACATTTGACTCGGAACAGTACAAGAAAATTACGACGGGAGCCTAGATACAATACGTCAGCTGCATCTAATCATGCATTTTATTCAGCACCAATGCTATTTAATAATCTTCCAGCAGATCCTTCCGATCATTAAAACCACAAATTACCACCGTTTTAAAATAGCAGTGAAAAATTACTTCATCGGAACGTTACAAAATTAAATTAAGCAAAACAGAACAAAATGCGGGTGTAAACACCTAATTCTGATAATGTCGATCAAAAGTCTCACAACACGAACCTAGCTCATAGTGAGATGGTCTGAATTATTATTTTACTTGTTTACATTATTATAGCCCCCATATACGATGCAATCCGCGTCAGATCGATCTGACGATGGATCGCCACAAAATATCTGACGATCTCCGCTGCACATACACTGTACGATTTTCGTGCAATGCGACAACGAATGACAATTCAAAAAATATAGGTTATGATTCACTCCCAATATAACCGGAATTGATTTTCGTTAACTATTTGGATTTGTGATGCAATTTCGTATACTACATATTTTATATTTGCACAGATCCATTAAAATCACCAGAATCGGTCAAATTTCACAATTGAACAATTTGATAATTTGACATTTACTTGCGATAATCACATACACCGTCCAATCGATCGTCAGACCGACAGATTGCAGTAAAATCGCACCAAAAAATCGGCAGATAAAATTTGATCATCAGATCGGTGAAATCGTCAACGATAGTCACATACACGGTGCAATCGATCTGACGATCAAAATATCGTCAGATCGATCTGATGATGGATTGGATCATATATGGGGGCTATTATACGATATACAGTAATTTCCACAAGAGCGTATACTTTGTAACTTTTTAATGCACCATTTCTCAAAGAGTGGTGGGGGACTTTTAGTTACCTTCATTCTTCCTCTTTTTCGCATTGTATAAATTTGGTCATTCTAAGTTCAAGTAGGAGAGTGATAAGACGTCAAGTGAAATGAGTGCGATTTACAAAAAACGATTCGAAGCTGTGTCATCCGAAAGGACCAAAAATGACACTTGCATCGGCCGGAAAGTACCTGAAAGTTTCGACACAGTTTGTGAATAAGTGGATAAAGCGTTTTAAAGATACTGGAAATGTAGACGATCTACCTGGTAGGGGTAAAACCCGAAGCACTTCAAGGCCATCATTGATATTTTTAAGAAAAATCCGTCCGTTACTACCTTAGTGCAAGCAAAGGAAATGTTATCGAAGAAGAATATTTACGTGTCCTTGAATACGATTCGGCGAAGATTACAAGAGGAAAACATCAAAACCAGGTATGCCTTGATGAAACCATTACTTACCGAAAACCAGAAGCGAAGACGTGTAGAGTGGGCTAAGGAAAACATCGATCGTGATTGGGACAACGTGATCTTTACGGATGAATCAAGTTTTGCTGTAAATACGTTCAGGAGACGAGTGTGGTCACAAAAAGGAGAAGCTGTCGTGAACCGAACCGTTAAACACCCTGTGAAGGTCCATGTTTATGGATGCTTTTCTGCACGCGATTTCGGAAAATTAATAACGTTTACCGGAATTCTTACTGCTGAAAGGATGATCATTTTGTACAAGAAAGGATTATTGAAGTCTGCTAGGATGCTATATGGCAACGACAACACCGATTGGTTTCTACAAGAAGATAACGATCCGAAACATAGAAGCACTTGATTGGCCTTCGCAATCGCCGGATCCCAATCCTATTGAAAATGTTTGGGGATTAATGAAGCAGAAGCTTCAAGGAAAGCAAATAAAAGGAGCAGCACATTTAAGGCGAACTTATCGACAGACTACGCGGAAAAATTGGCCGAAAGTTGTCACCGAAGATGCCAGTCAATAATCAATAGTGACGGCGATTGGACCATGTATTAAATATAATTGCGAAAATGTATTTTGTATTTACTTTCAATAAAAAATAAAATTTCTTACTTGTAACATTTTGTTTTTATTTTGTGAGGTATACGGTCTTGTGGAAATGACTGTACATATCTTATTTATTTTAATCCAAATACTCCAACGCAGTTATTATCTAATTGTTTGTATTTTAAATTTTATTTTTATTTTTATTGGCTAAACTAGTAATTTATATAGTATTATTGTATAATTTAGTAGAATAAGTTTTGTATGAATTATTTGTATTATATTGAATTAGAGGCAATAAAGAATTTAAAAAAAAAAAGAAAATAGGGGGATTCACGCTCCCTGTCTTATATGTCGTAAACGTAAACCTAAGCTGCTGTCATCTCCATAGTAAAATTACAGAATTTTACAGCTTTACGACAAATACGACATTTACGACGTGCGCATGAATTCCCCTAATACTTTTTTAAACTCACTGCAATTTCACTAGCACAAACTCGTTTAACACTCCAAGAATCGAACACGAACTGAAACTGAATACAAACAAAGTCAAATATCTAAATCAAGATATCCCTCCGGAACTCTTTAGTCCAGAAAAATACCAAACAAACAATAATTTTATGACTCTAAAATTCAATGCCATACTCGTAAAATAATATCCGAACAGACTTAAAGAGAGAATCAAAAATCATAAAAAAGGCACCCACCAATTCATGCCTTCAATAGTTCACGCATAAAGATCATTTCTGCGTAGTAATCAAAATATGTACATACTTGAAACTTAGAAATAGTCGCATAGAAACGATTCTTTGTATACCCACTGCAATGTGTAAACATAAGACTAAGTGGTCACATTCATAGTGTTTTTTTTGGTACTACCCAATAGGAAAAATCGAAGCGCTTCCCATAGAAGCGGCATAGAAGCGCTTCCTCACCATTTCCAAAAGTGCTTGGAGGAAGCGCTTCCACAGAAGCACATTTACGTATCGTGGGGAAGCACCTAAGATCGCAATAGAAAAGATAGACTATTGCGACGAATGCAGCACACGTGTGCAATGTAGTGCAAGTGTAGCAAGTGAAAAGTCGTGATTTTTCGGAGAGATATTTAGTGTTTGATTTGTTTTGTGTATTGAAAAAGGTAAGTGTTTTTAATTATTTAAATAATTTAAGTTTGTAATGGGCATGTGAATTGTTGGGTAGGCTACTGCGAGCGAAAAAATGAATTCTAAAACAGCTGGTTTTAGTAAAAGGTATTTTCGAAGATTGTTGGCACGGGAAATGCAAACTACAACTACCAGCGAACACGAAAACCAATCAATGGAAAGCGAAAATTCTTTTCATCACCAATAATGGAGATGCTAGAGCAGCAACATAATTGCTTCGAAGAACTGAACAAAAAAATATTGGAGCAACAACGAACAATATCCAAATGTTCAATTCTTCTTGAAAACATAGCTAAAAAAGTATTTCCTGACAATGTGGAGTTAAACATATTTCCAATTAAATCTATGGACGACCTGGAGAACACAGAAAAGCTTGTCGCGGAAATCCCTAAAGAGGAATTGGTAGGTAAAGTCAGCATAAGCCACCTTACATTACAAGAAAATATACTTATTTTCCAGGTTCTATACATTAAACAAATAATTGGCAATCAGGGTGTGAGCAAATGCGTGGGACCGTTCTTCTGTGAGGAGCCGTTATTACAATTGAATTGGGACGGGATGCAAACCAAAATTACAATTAAGCACAAGCGTCTTTTTAGAGAAATTGTCTTTGGTGAAGTCCGTATTCTGTATATGTTTATGGAAAAGCTCTTTTTTTTTTGTTACAGATGCGGTTAAGAGTGAATCGTTTGGATTTTCCCAGTTCGAGGCCGCAATGAGGACAGGCTTCAGAGCTGCGAAAAATAAAATCTACAAAGGAAGATGTGTTCTTAAGCCTCTAACGCTATAAATTTTATCTGTAATTATAAGAATTTTGTTAGATACCCTTCTGTTTAATCTTTTTTAATACTAAGTCAGAAAATCATTTCCAAAATTAAAAATATTATTATATTATCTAAATTTATAATTTGAAAAAAAAAACGGATAAGCATATGTTTTCTTTTAAATAAATTTGAAAATTTCACTTATATGAATATTATTTCTTTTACTAAATGCGCTTCCAGTGGAATAAATGCGAAAACCGACATTTATTCCACTGGAAACGCATCCCACTCACTTCTTTTGAAGCACTTATAGCTCACTGCTCCAGAAGTGCTTACCACTCACTTCTCTAGAAGCGCTTACCACTCACTTCTCTAGAAGCGCTTCTGAAGCGCATCTTATAGAACTGCTTGCCGCCGCGGACATGCAATGTTAAAAAGTACATGAAGAGGAATGGAGATTGGAAGCGCTTCTATGCTTCTCAAGAAGCGCTCTTTTTCCTATTGGGTATCGACCGAAAATTGATTATATGTTTATGTGAATGAACAACTTCTTACACTTATTAGGCGCGTTTGTTTCTACAGAGCAGAGCAGGTTAAGCGACGAAAAAAACGATCCAGAGCAATTTAACGGAGTAAGTTTTTGTCTTTGTTGGGAGTGTATCTTGGTTTAGTTAGAATTCAAATGTCAACTCAAATTTCAAGAGAAAACTTAAATCCTTAGTACATATACAATCGGACAAATTTCCTTTAGGCAACAAAATTATTTTGTATTTACTATTCCAAATAATTACACAAAACGGACATTTTATTGAGAGGAAATGAACTTTTTGTGCTTCCCAAACTGTAAACTGTCCAAAAACTTCCACCTCTTGCGCCGCTTACATTTCAAATGTGGAACTACAATATTTAACAGAGTAGAAATGCTGCACTAACGTTCTATCGAGAGCAACTCAGATCAAATTGTTAGTGTAATTGTGTGGTCTCAAGTGCTCTGCTCTACATGGGTCTTGAAAAAAACGCGCCTATTATACCCTTCACCGATGCGATCAGTGCCGGATTAGCCACGTAGCAGAAGTCAGCAAATGCTACGGGCCCCGCGCCTTGGAGGGCCCTGCGCTTGTCCGCAAAAAAATAACTGTCAAGTAAGGTACCATTCAAATTTTAAAAGCGAGCGCTAGCCACATATTCAAGCGGCTTTGAAATTTATTGCAGACCATTCAATATTTTGCGAAGAAATATCCGTGTGAGGGCTTTCGGCAACAAATTGTGTTGAGTTGTAGTTTTACGGTCTGTCCATATGATGTTTAATCGATGCGAATTTAAATAAATCGATATTCGAATGAATTGGGTATAGTAGTTAATAAGTAAAATAGTAAAAATAAATTATAGGCCTCGACATTTTAAAAATTATATGAGTTAAAACATCAATGTCCGGTGATGGTTAGGCGACCATCGTGGGTTACAATTTGGGTGTATTTCATGAAGTTTCGAACTCTGGAGTCTGGACCCCCGACAGGCGACAAGGCATACGCCAAATTCGCCGAATATAGCGCCACATGCTGAGAATAAGCAATAATAAGCAATAATTTCGCTAGTTTTTCGCAGAAACAGAGATGCGCGACGTGTCGATTCTCAGCTTGTGAGCCAAATAGAGACGGAACAAAAATATTGGCGAACAATCTTAGAACGAATTACTGCAGTTATAATATTTTTGGCAGAACGAGGTCTAGCATTTCGGGGCAGTAATGAAATTATTGGTTCACCTCACAATGGAAATTATTTAGGTTTATTCGAATTAATAGCTAAATTTGACATTTTTTTGGCCGAACATATTTATGCAAATAAAGGAAAGGGGCATACGTCATACTTGTCAAAAACAACATGCGAAGAATTTATCCATCTAATTGCATCAAGTTTACGGGATCATGTTAGTTGCAAAATTAAGAGATGTAAATACTATTCAGTATCATTGGATTCTACTCCAGATATACCGCATGTAGATTAACTGACTTTGATAGTGCGCTATGTCTTGTCATCTGGACCCGTGGAAAGGTTTGTGAGATTCTTGGATATGGAAGGTCATACTGCTGAGCAACTCGCTTAAAGTTTACTAGAATGTTTAAATGAGAATGGTATCAATATCAAAGATTGTCGAGGGCAAAGTTATGACAATGCCAGCAACATGAGCGGAAAATACAGCGGCTTACAAGCACGAATTAAGGAGATAAATAAGTACGCAGAATACATTCCGTGTTTTGCACATTCATTAAATTTGGTTGCTAAGTGCGCTGCAGAATGCTGTACAGAAGCATCCATTTTCTTGTCGTTGAAAACCTATATTCATTTTTTTCCACTTCAACCTATCGATGGAATGTTTTTACGAAAGCACTATAAGATGCTAGCCCGACCATTTCAGCGGCTCTACTATACTCGATGAAGTTGTAGAAAATCAAACACCTGGACAACGTTTTGAAATTCATGTGTTCATTGTCATCATTGATAATATACTGTCTGCATTAGCTAGACGCATGGAAGCTTACCATCAAGTGATCAGTGTATTTGGTATACTTCGGCAATTAAGGACTTCAACGGCAGAAGAGATCTTGAAAAGAACTTCAATTATCGTCAGTTCTTACCCAGATGATGTGGAAGATAGTCTCGGAAATGAGCTGGTGCAGTTGATTTGATTGAGGTACCCCTGTGGTGTGGGGTGTGAAAAAAAATACCACGGCCTTTCCCTTTGAGGGCCTGTCGTTAAAACCGACAATCAAAGGACAGGATGTGTATGCCAGCAACTTGCACTATCCGAAATTTTTATATGCTAACGAAACGTCAACTATGCCTCGGATAAGGACTGACTCAACGGTTACGACTTTTAGCTATCGTACAATGACAAAGATTTGATTCTGGAATGTGCGTACTCTCCTGGACAATGGATCAGAAGGTCCCCAGAACGCACGATTTCTTCAATTAGAGAGTGAATTTCTGAGGTACAAATTAAATATCTTAGGAGTTAGTGAGATAAGATGGTGGAACAGCGGAGAATTCATCTCTCCAACGGGCAGCACTGTAATGTTGTACTCCGGTAAAGCTACCGGTAGTCGCCGTGAGTCAGGTGTGGGGCTCCTTTTAACCAGAGCCGCGCGAAACTGTCTCTTATCCTGGGAACCGGTCTCTGACAGGGTCTTGACCGCCAGGTTCCGGACCAAAATGAGGAACATCTCAATAATACAATGTTATGCCCCTACTGAACCCGACAATGTCTTGGCAAAAGACTCCTTCTACGAAGAACTAAACGCCGTTCAGAGCAGAACACCTAAAGGTGACATTATAATGGTTATGGGTGATTTGAATGCGAAAGTTGGCGCTGATAACTATGGGCTCAGACATGTGATGGGGAGACACGGTCTTGGTGATCGTAATGACAACGGTGAAAATTTTGTAGAGTTCTGCAACTTTCACAGTCTCTTCATCGGTGGTACTATGTTTGAGCATAAGGACCACCACAAAATCAGTTGGTCCTCTGTTGATCGGCGCAGAACACAAAATCAGATCGACCATTTTGCCATTAGTAAAAGATTCAAGAGTTGCCTCCTGGACGTGCGAAACAAGAAGGGTGCCGATATTGGGATGGGAAGAGACCATTATCTTATGATCGCTAATGTTCGATTGCGTATTACAGCCGTGCGCCGCCCCAGCGACGAAAGATCCAGGCCCCGCAAATTCAATACTCCTCGACTAAAAAATCCAGCTGTCTTACAACAATATAATGACCATCTTGCGCAAAAAGCGGCTGAGATAACTAGTCACCCAAATAGTGACATAAACGAAAACTGGGATGCCATAAAAAATGCGTACATTGATAGCGCAAATACCATCCTTGGCCCAAACCCGGATTGCCGGAATAAGCCCTGGATGTCCGACGCTTCATGGCAGCGGATTGTTGAAAGAAAGGAGCTGAAAGTTCGTTTGGCTGCAGCATCAGACGACAATCGAAGCAGCATCGAACTCCTTTACCGTCAGAAAGCTCGAGAAGTTCAGCGTAGTGTGCGACGCGATAAAAGAGTTTATGCCAATTCTCTTTTAGCGTCAGCAGAAGAAGCCGCAAGAAGTAACAACTTAAACGCCGTATACAGTGTCATCAAGGAGTTTACAGGTGGTCGTAACTCCTGCCAACATCCGGTGAAAGATAGTGATGGAAAGCTACTTATCTTGGAAGAAGATCAAATGAGGCGGTGGAAAGAACACTTCGCCGCGGTCTTGAACCGTGTAACCTCTGGTGAAGTTCCCCCTCATATAGATAATTTAGCTAACCATCAAAATGTGCGTATACGGTCCACTGCCCCGACTAAAGAGGAAATAGTCACTGCAATTATTGCACTAAAACGAGGAAAGGCCGCCGGACTTGACGACATCCCTGCCGAACTTTATCAAGCAGCGCCAAGCGTAACTGCCGATTTGCTGCACCCACTTGTTGATAAAGCGTGGAATACAGAGACCTTTCCCACTGAGTGGTAGGAAGGTTTGATCATCAAACTTCCAAAGAAGGGTAGCCTCACAGACTGTAATAATTGGAGAGGCATTTGTGTGCTTCCTGCCGTTGCCAAGATAATAGCTAAAATCGTCCTGGAAAGACTAAAGGCCCACTTAGAAAGCACAATTGATGAAGAGCAGGCTGGCTTTCGATCCGGATTCTCCTGTGTCGATCACATTAACACCTTGCGAATCATCATCGAGCAATGCGCTGAATACGATTCTCCGCTTCACTTGCTTTTCATCGATTTCGAAAAGGCTTTCGATAGTGTGAACCGGGATTCTATATGGGCGGCCTTGCGCAGGAGAGGCATCCCTGAGAAGCTTGTGGCTATTATTAAGGCAACCTATGACGGCGCGAAATGTCGCGTTCTGCATAAAGGTAAGGTGTCGGGGGACTTTGAGATTCGCAGTGGAGTTCGGCAGGGGTGCATCCTCTCACCGATCCTATTCCTCATTGTGATCGGCGATGTGTTGCATGCAGCCCTATCCGGACTCGACAGAGGAATTCAATGGACTTTGACATCTTATCTACAACATCTTGACTACGCTGACGACATATGCCTACTCTCCCACAAAATCATGGATCTGTCCGCAATGGCGTTAGATCGCGAGAGGGAGGCAAGCAAGGTTGGGCTAAAGATTAATACCAACAAGACCAAGGTTCTTAGCCCGCCGTTGCGAAAAAGAAATCCGACACCTATTGCCATCAATATTAATGGGCAGCCTGTGGAGAAGGTGGACAACTTCGTCTACCTGGGTAGCATTGTTGCCGAAAATGGTGGTACGGAGCAGGACATCGCTCGTCGTATCAACCAGGCTAAACGCGCATACGGCATGCTGTCCAAAATCTGGCAGAGCAGTTATCTCAGCATCAAGACCAAGCTGGGCCTGTTTCGCTCCCTGGTACTATCAGTGCTTTTGTATGGGAGCAGTACATGGAAAGTTTCCGTAGGAGTTACCAGAAAGCTGCAAGTTTTCGTCAACTCATGTCTTCGTCGAATTTTAAGAATTTTCTGGCCCGAAACAATATCAAATGAAGAGCTAAGTCGGCGTACGGGTCAGATGCCAATCGACGAATTGATACGCAGGCGAAAATGGCAGTGGATAGGTCACACATTGCGGAAGAGTGATAACTGCATTGCTTTGCATGCCATGAAATGGAACCCCATTTCCAACCAAGGCCGACCAAGAGGGGGTCCTCGAATCACATGGCGTCGATCTGTGGCAAAGGAGTGTCAGGTACTGGGTAAGTCTTTTGGGGAGTTGCGCCCCATTGCCCAGAACAGAGTACGATGGCGCGCAGGAGTAGTTGACGCGCTATGCCCCGCTAGGGGTTAAGGCAAAGTAGTAGTAGTAGTTTGCTGAGCTACTGAAATCAGATGTGGCTGCCGATATTGACATCAAAAAGCACGAGGCTCTGGAACTTCAATTGTATAAGCTTTTAATGAAAAATTCATTAGAATCATGCTTCCCAAATGTAGAAATAGTGTTACGCATTTACTTGATCACCAACTGCAGCGGAGAACGTTCTTTTTCAACGTTAAAGCGCATTAAAAATGTGTTAAGAAATACAATACAATGGGACAAGAACGTTTAAATGATCTCACGATAATGAACATTGAAAACGACTTACTTAGAAATATTGATTTGACAAGTGTTATCTCTAAATTTGCCCATATTAAATCACGAAAAGTCTATTTGTAAATGTGCTGTTTTATTTTCAACAGTGGAACCTCGATTATCCGGACCTCTTTTAAATGAATCCTCGATTATTCATGATTAAGGTTGCCGTATTTAAGTAATCTTAAAAAAATATGTACGTATATACGAAAATGTATCATTCATCTCTTAATTAACATTAGTTTTTGTTGATTGTAACAAGTTTAACTTGATAAACTCATATTAACCCTAGGAAGATAACCATATGGCAACGTACCTAAAAGATGACCATATGCGTGTGACGTAGGTTATCATTCAATTATCCGGATTTTCGGTTATCCGAATGGGAATGGCTTACGACAACAATTAGTCCGGTTAATCGAGGTTCCAGTGTATTCTAAACTTTAGTACCTAATGCAAATCAAGGGCCCCTTGTTCGAATTTGCTACGAGCCCCGCGCTGCCTTTATCCGGCACTGGATGCGATAGGGTATATTAACTTTGTCATGAAGTTTGCAACGCACAGAAGGAAGCATCTCCGACCATATAAACTATAATATATTCTTGGTCAGTATGATGAAGCGAGTCGATTAAGCTTTGTTCGTCTGTCCGTCTGGTTCTATGCAAACTAGTCCCTCAATTTTGAAGCTATCGAGCTGAAATTTTGTACAAAGCTTTCTTTCTATTGCACGCTGTAAATATGTCGAAACCAACGGAATCGGACCACTACGTCATATAGCTGTCATAGGCACGACCGTTCCAAAAGCAAGTTTTTGTTAGAAAAACTTTTTTATTTCTGATATCTTTACGAAATTTCATATTATTCAATCATATTGACTGCCAAACTAATTTGGTTAAAATCGGCCCACTATTTCTATTCCTCTCATAGGAACAGTGAAATCGGAACAAGTTTTACTACTAATTTCAATGTGGCAATGCACCATAACTCACAACGCTTGCGTGAAGGGTATCATACCTTCGGCTAGCTTGTCTCTTTTGATTTTATTGCATTCACAAACGGTTTTCGAAAAGACACACAGAATGCGAATTTAATCAATAGGCGCGTTTTTTTTTTCAAGAGCCATACAGATCAGAGCACGTTAAGATTAAGACCACTTAATTACACTAACAATTTGATCTGGGCTGCTCTAAATAAATCATCAGTGCAAGAATGCTGCTCTGTTAGGTAGTCTGCGTTTTGAAATGCAGGCGGCGCAGGTGTCTAAGTTTTCGAACAGTTTCAAGTTTGGGAAGCACATAAAGTTTATTTCCTGTCTATAAAATGTACGTTTTGTGTAATGATATGGAATAGTTAACATACAAAATAATTTTGCTGCCTAAAGGAAATTTGTCCTATTGTATCTGTTATAAGGATTTAAGTTTCCTCTTGAAATTTGAGCTGACGTTTGAGTTCTAACTAAACCAAGACAAGACATTCGTGTTCGCTACCCTTATTTGCTCTCGATCGCTTTTTTTTTGCCGCATATCCTGCTCTATTCTGTACAAAAAAACACGCAGTTAATACCAGCTGAAGTAACAAACATTACGTTGAATGAGATTCCCGAAACGGCAAACTAAAATTTATGCGAAATTGTAAAGCTCGTAGCGGTTGCAACAGGCAATGACCCCAGCGTTCCTGCGGCAGCCGGTCCTACGTACCGGAGCGACCCGGTTTACAACGGCCAAGAGCTGCCAAGCCCCTTCAATGCAAGAAAAAAAATGTGTTAATGTGTTATATGCTTGTATTCGTTTTTAGGGTTTTGTAGTAAAAACAAAACCCTTATGAAATCGGTCAAATGTCTGTCCGCCTGTCCATAGAATATCTCACGAACGGCTGAAGCTACATACATGACATTTTTTGTAGAAATGTGTAGAATTAAAATACTATAATTGGCCAACGATAATCAACGATAATCAACACCATGGGCAATAATATCTCCAAGTTTCGTAATAATCACGTAATATTTAAAAGTAGTACATTCATTTAAATATGGTCATTTTCATATCATAAAAAAAAAAAAAAAATAACTGGCGCAACAGTCCAATTTGAACCACGGCCTCGAGATGAGTTAGCATCATCTCATTTTTCTAGATCGTGACGGTTTTTGTGCAGAGGTATGTGATCAGCAACACGCTC
Organism: Chloromyia formosa; assembly: GCA_964017055.1. Taxonomy (NCBI): domain Eukaryota; kingdom Metazoa; phylum Arthropoda; class Insecta; order Diptera; family Stratiomyidae; genus Chloromyia; species Chloromyia formosa. The sequence goes on along the minus strand of OZ024813.1, from coordinate 26,357,239 downwards.
AACCGAGTTATTTACCCCATAATGGGTACTCATTTAACAGCTGAGTGCGCTCATAGTCCGACACGTAAATCCCCGGAATCGAACCGGGGCCCAGTGCGTTGAAGGCGAACGTGCTAACCGTTGCGCCATCCGGACTACAATTTTCATATCATCCATACAAAAAATGCACATAACAGGTCTCTTGTACTACATACTACATATTAGTACTACGAGTACAACATACTTGCATATTGTTTTTCGTAGAGCGAATTGGAGTTAACCATTTTCAAAAGGGTAAAGAAGGGAGGAGGAAAAGGGGGGCGGGAGGGAGGTATGCTGGTCGTTGACTCTACTTTCTACAATTATTCAAACAATTTATTTTCAATATTTTTTACGCAAGCTTGCAATTTGCAATATCGTCTTAACATGATTGGTTAAGCATCTCCAAGAGTAGGACAGTTCATCTCCTATTGGCATGGGACACTACAAAATCTTCGAAATGCGGTCGTAGCCCTCTATTTTTCGGTTTCATTTATGTTTATTGGGAGCAACACATCTCGGCGAAACTGCTCTCAATACTACTTCTCCGCGCCGGCATTGAAAACAACCCATGTCCATGGATTTTTTGCGTATGTAATAGAGAGCTGCATTCCAATGCGACGTCAGTGAGATGCAACTGCTGCGACAAGTGATGTCACCTGAGGAACTGCTCAGGATTAAACCATCACAGGCACTGGAATTCTTCATTTACCGTCAGTCAGTGCAGGAACAGAGGACTACAAGCAGCGAGCTCGTCTAACATGCCTCACCTTACTACACCAGTGAGCTTCCAGTCAACCCCAACGACCCCTGCGAATAGTCTCAATAGGATTCCTCAACAAAACAGCCTTACGCCTGCACCACCGATCGCCAATTTTGATACGCTCTCACTCGTCCAACTAAATTGCAATGGGCTGCAAAATAAAATCGCCGAACTCGCTTCATTCAGCTGTGGACGGACGGAAATCGTATCCAAGTCGGAGCCATGCAGGAGACGAAACTACATCCCAATTCGTCCCTCAACGACAATGGAGATTACGCCATTATCAGGAAAGACAGGTTGACCAACGCTGGAGGAGGGCTTGCTTTCATCATTCACCATTCCGTGCAATACCGGGAAATAGATGTCACCAACACCGATATCACCATATAAGTGGAAGCCATCGCCGTAAAATCAGGCAATGTTGATATTGAAATTTACAACATACATATTCCACCGGTATCCAGTTGGCCCTTGGGTTACCATGTAAATACCAACACTTTCCTCACTGGCAAACACCGTCTCCTGCTTGGTGACTTTAACGCTCACCATGAACTCTGGCACTCACATCTTAACGACGCCAGATGTATCTCAAATGCAGAACTTGATGCTTCAGTACACTGTACACTGAATGACGACACGCCCACCCGTCTTGTCGGTACCTGTTCTAGCTCTCCAGACATCACGATTACCAGTGCTAGCCTCATAAATGAAACTCAATGGGTGCCGGTCCTCACACATTGGGCCATTTACCAATCGTGATAAGGCTTGACAGATGTCGTATCTGTCGAACATCGTACTTTTGAATGGCTGGAATGGCTTCACCCAATATACCAGTGCTAAATTCCTCGCCCTGCCAACTCCTTCCGACGTACGTAAGGCCGAATCCAATACCAGAAAAGTCCTAAATAAAGCGACTGCGAAATTTATTCCTGCAGGATGCGTTCCGAAAATCCGGCGTAACTTTCTTACCTCAGTCGCCAGATTGGCAGACGAGAGAGACAACATCAGAAGCACAAATCCAGACGATCCCAGAATTCACGAAATGAACTGTGTAATGGACGGTTTGGTGGGCATCCGAAGATGCCCGTGGGGACGGAGCCTAAGGTAGCATAGTGACCGTGAAGGTCGGGCCGTGCCATCTGGCGAAGAAAAAGGCCCCTCAACGAGCTAAGCAGCGGCCTATGCTTGCTGTAGCTCAGTTCGAGAGACGTGGGCGGGGTTTTCGCCGCTCGTTGCCCCTGTCCTTTACGTATTAACAAAAATTCATAGGCCTGGGGAAGACAACACAAACAGGGGAGGTAAAAATGGGGAATGAAAAAAAAAATAGTCGATAAGGATGGAATGGTTGGCGGACGGATCAGACGCCCACGCGGTCGAATCTGGGTCCGGGTGTAATGGGACCCTCGGCCTCTGGTTTCGCCCAACCAACAGATCACTACTCATCAGGTGCTACTTCGATCTGCCGGTGGGAGCAGCACCACCAGACCATAATATGGATCATTACACTGGTGTTCACGACTGAATTCCTGTTTATCCCGCACTGGCCATAATTTTACAGAACTCCTCTACAAGAAAACCAAGTGCGGTCGCCCGTTGGGATTAGCTTTCGATACCATCGACTCCAATCTCATAATGGCGGATGCATTTGGTCTGTTATAACTTGGTGAGCGGGGACAAAACTTTACCGGTCTCGCCACAGGAAGATTTGGACGGAGTGGCGGTTGATATGAAAGGGATCATCTACTGAACAGATTGATCTTCGGACTATGGAGTCGAGGACGGTTTCTTCGCCATGCTGAACAATTCACCAAGTAGGTGAGTGGACCAACATACTTGAAACTCCAGATTATTCAAATACTGCCAAATTTTGCCAACGGTCTGGTCTTCAGTCCCGATGAGAACTTTATTGTAATAACCGAACGGGATCGTCGCAATTGCTCAAACACCATCTACCGCATAAGGGAGAACGGGGAAATTTTCGCGACCGCTTTTCCGGGCAATCCGGAAGGCATCTGGGTTAAGCTTGTTATGTCTCGCGACTCGGAGAATTTTGCCATAATTCAAATGATTTCGAATTATCCGCGAATTCTCCTGCGCGTGCTCTTGCTGTATGAGATGCCGTTCAGGCGGTGGAACGGTATTTATCCGAATGAGTTTTGTAAGCGCATTCTATTCGCCACTGTGAGTTTCAACAGTTTTATCGATTTGGTGCCGACACGATCGACGATCTTACGTGTCGATTGGAACGGAAATGTTGTCGGTGTGTTACACGGTTACGATAAGTCCATCAGGTTTATCTCGCATGTTCTACAAGAGGGCGACGCGCTATATTTAGGATCGCCGTGTATTGATTTTACTGGAAAAGTGCAGTTGCCGAAGGATTTGGCCGGTGCAAGGGGTGAGGCGAGGGGTTATCGACTTGAAAGAAAGAATGAAAAATGGCAGGGCGAAAAGCGCGATGAATTGTGATATTGTTCGTAGGACTAGGGTTCGGTTGCTGATACAAGCGAAATTTAGGGGAGTTTAATATTTCACACTGGATGCCAAATAAAATGATTCGATGTTTCATCCAACGATTCTCACCAATTCCTTGATAAACGGAAAATCTTACATCATCGAGGGAAGTAACATTATTGGTAGAAATCCGACAATACGCCGAAAATTTTACTGCCTCATAACGTGATGGTTGCGAGACCTGGGGCCTATCCTACGAAACATATATGCAACTCTTGCAACTTTGCATTTTGCACTTTCAAGTGACCGAAATAAACCGAACTAAAGGATCCAGAGCAAGGTCCGACAACGAGCCGGTGCGCTATAATAATGAAGTGCAAAATGCTAAGTTCAGAGTTGCAAATTGGAATAAGCCCCACTTGGAAATAAGCCCCACTTAGGCTTCTGAGAAAAACGTTAAATGTCTGAAAGGAGAGTCACTCGGCGAATCATTGGTAAAACGTGTTGGTAACGATGATACATGAGCTGTATCAAATTTTTTACGAACCAGAGCCGCTGTTGCCGCCACGTGATCCCTTCACCAGACTTATTCTTACTATGTGAGTGTATGTACCCCGACTCCTCTATTAAAGAATAGGGATTCGGTAGTCACTGTATGCCCCTGACAAGGAATCCCAGAAGACTAAAGAAACGACGAAAGGGCCCCTCCATGAGGATAGTAGAAGCAATCGTGCTTGAACTGAGACGTATGGAGAGGAGAACTTACCATTCCAGTAAAAATGCGAGCATTAGTGCTGTTTTCTAGCAAGCGGTTAGCGGTTTTCCTTAGCCTTTTTGTTATTGCGCCACAGAAAAATTCATAGGAAAATCGCCAACACCTATGTAGCTAGAAAAACCGCTCGTGGACAATGGCACTTACATTATTTAGGTACATAGAAATAAGCGACAAAACAAATGACAGTACTCAACGTAAATGAGTAACTAACTTACCAAATTACTCGCTTGAATGCTAACAACACGGTCGGTAATATGGAAACCGCACAATATTTAGCACACCAGTTGAGCTCAATAATTTTCGCTGAGCAAAGCAAGCGTCCTTTCCGAAAGGGAAAATAAACAAAAACGCAAACCGTTGAGCGTCGACCGAAACCACTGCCATCTTTCTCTCAGGCCGGAGTGTCAGCTGATTGTCAAAGCACTAACGTCGACATGACAAGCAGTCAACCAAAACCATAGATATACATAGAACAGATCGGTAATAGTCATTCATATACATTGATTGAACGCAGCAGCAGCGGCATCGGCAGCAGCAGCGGTGGCAGCAACACTAACAACAGGTAGATCTGTCCCGATGACACAGCGGCGATGACAGGTCGCTGTGTCATCGCGACAGATCTGCCTGTTGTTGTTGTTGCTGCCACCGCTTCTGCTGCCGATGTCGCTGCTGCTGCGCTCAATCTGGTTAGGGCCTTAAGTAGCGTTTACACATGCCAGTAGACCGTGCAAGTACGTACATTTTACAGGTATTGCAAGTGCCTTGCAAGTAACTTACAAGCTGTCACTTGCATATGTGTAAACATCCGTGGCTGTAAACTGCCAGGCCAGGAAACCCGCACGGTGCCTTGCAAGTAGCTGCCCTCCCGGGCCATTGATTTCCTACTGGCATTCCAGTAGAGACTTGCGAACATATGTTTCTTGTCATTCGTAAATTTGATGACAAGTCTACTGGCATGCCTGTGCACTGGCAAATGTAAACGAGCCATTAGATTGCGAGTTTCGCAGAGGGATGGTGCTAGAATTAGGCCCTAACCAGATTGAACGCAGAATGCAGCAGCAGCGACAGAAGCAACAACAACAACAGGTTGATCTGTCATCGCCACTGTGTCATCGCGACAGATCTACGTGTTGTTGTTGTTGCTTCTGCCGCTGCTGCTGCATTCTGCGTTCAATCTAGTTAGGGCCTAAGGCGGCTATTACACTATAAAAGTTCTTTTACAAATATCTTTTATGAAAGCTATTTTCAAAGAACTTTTATAGTGTAATAGCCGCCTAAGAAAAGATTTGCGACATGGACGTTGCTTGATTCAACTACTTTTCTAATATGCTTGCACACCTTCCCTCTTTAGCGGCTAAAGTAGCGTTTACACTTGCCAGTAGAGCGTGCAAGTACGTGCATTTTACAGGCATTGCAAGTGCCTTGCAAGTAACTTGCAGGCTGTCACTTGCGTATGTGTAAACACCCGTGCCTGTGAACTGCCAGGCCAGTAAACCCGCACGGCGCCTTGCAAGTAGCTGGCCTCCCGGGCCAATTGATTTCCTACAGGCATTCCAGTAGACTTGCGAACATATGTTTGCTGTCATTGGTACGCCAAAAAACGATCAAAGATCAACGTCGCCTGCAACTGAATGTCGCAATGGTAAATACGTGATAATCAAATTGACACTCAAGAAAAAATCCCAGCCAACTTGCAAGTCGAATTGTGTGTGTAAACACCTACTGGCACACGTCATGCAAGCAGCTACACGCAAGGCACTTGTCGACAAGTCTACAGGCATGCCGGTGCACTGGCAAATGTAAACGAGCCATAATATCATTCATAAAAGTTCTTTTGAAATATCGTTCGTCAAATATATTTGTAAAAGAACTTAAGCCTAAGTGTCGGTCAACATCTCGCATTACGTTCCCTTCTTTGAAGAGAGAGAATCAGAGGAAATGAAAAAGAGCGAGAGAAACGAAGTAATTCGGCACAAGTGAGGAAGTAGGAAGGGGGATGGAAATTTGACATCTCTTGTGCTTCTATATGGACCGGGCGGGTGTTCCGCGGCAGAAAGACAGACTGGAATGTTATTGTTCCAATAGGAAAAGTAGGAGAGGGGATGTGCTTTTATATAGACTGCGCGGGTGTTGCGCAGTGGAGGGCGTGTGTCTCTCTGTTTACTTTTTACGACTGGAATTGCTTCAAATAGTTTAGTGTTGAGTATATGCGGATTGCTCCTCCATAGGTATTCTCTATGGTTCCCTTGGAGATTCGCTGATTTTGTCGGAATCCCGGGCGTTGCACGTTTTTTGGAGCAGTACACTTATGGGTTATGGCACTGTGGTCTTACTACCCCAGGGGCACCACAACCATAACAAAATAACTGACGGTGTTCCCTGCAGTCTACATAGGAGTGGCCTGGCTTATTACAATTCCAACATAGACTCAGGTCCCCAAAAGCCGCCACTTCCACCCTGCTTACGGTTACGAATCTTCTCTAAGGTCGCCACCCATTGACGAGTACAACCACGACCAAACGTCCATCGAAATCGAACCATCAATTTCATAGGACGTGTGGAAAAAAAATTCCCCCTATTTCCACCGTTCTATGATATTTGATGGTTCGATGGAAGTTTGGTCGTGGTTGTGCTCGTCAATGGGTGGCCACCTTAACAAATCATAAGCCGTTAACCTTTCTCCAAACTTCTCCCTCAAGGCTTCACAAAATTCCAACCAAGTCAAGTGGCCAAAGGTTTTTTGCCCCCAAAAAGTAGTAGAAGTACCTAGTGTCAAAATAAATCTGCAGCTGTGTAATGTTCACTTCGTTCAAATACATATCAAAGATATTTTTTAGAGCAAACATTTGAATAAAATATTGCTAGTGTGAGAGCCCTATAAAAAAAACACTTTGAAATAGCAAACAATTTCCACACATTTGTGTATGTCTTATTAGAAAAACGCTCTCAAGTTCACCTCAGAATGGCTTCTTGAATCACTGCCATCTAAAGAATTAATAACACAGTGCTTGAATTCATCTGATCTGCACTTTGCGCAAAGTATGCTTAACGCCTAGTACGCACTGCGATTCTTGAATAAATTCTATTGCGTCTCGCCAGAATCTCGCCTGCCTCAACTCACTGCAAGATGCAGAAAATATGTAGATACAAATTTCACGACGACAATTAGTCGTTGCAGGCGAGATTCAGGCGAGATTCAGGCGAGACGCAAACGAATCTATTCAAAGAAATGCAGTGCGTACTAAGCGTTAGACATTTATATCTATGTATGTAAACCTAGAGATTTTTTTTTATTTGTCACAACTACTCGTTTCCTTCAACATCATCGTGATGTGGTCATTTTGTTGCCCAAAAAAATCTCAACATATCACCAGACAGTCATGCAAGTTAGTTAATTGATCGCTGTCCGCTATCTATTCAGATATCGATATCTTGTCGTGTCGCATAGAACTGCTCCCTGTATTTAAGTATATGTAATAAGCAAGCGATTGATTCGCAATCGCGACTGAAGTTACTATCAACCGAGTGTGAGTGTCGTTATTCCCCCGTTATGGGTCTCGTGAAGAAATATCTGAAAATCAGCTCGTGCGTGGTGTTGGCCTTGATCTTTTTACCAGGACTACCGCCTTGGATGACTTTCTCCTTCGAATCTTTTCAGTAAGTACGACCTACATACTATACTTAGTATCACTTATGTACTATATATTACAATACTATGAAACCGTCCATTACGAAACATACAGGGTCATTCCACCACACGAACTTCTGGGTCCGTTTAAGCCGAACAATTATTTAGATAACGCCGAACATGTTATGGTGGGGAAGGTCAATGGTCCGGAGAGTGTAATAGCCCGAGGCTCTGTCTGGTTCACATCTAACAATGGCGGGGAAGTGTTGATGATCGAAGGCGATGATGTTAAGGTGGTTGCAAGCTTTGGCGAACCCTGTGGTATGTAATGTGATATAACCGTTTTAGTAGGCTCAAATAAAGTGAATGCTCCTTACAGAACTCCCCTACGAGGAAGCCAAATGTGGTCGCCCGTTGGGATTAGCTTTGGATACCATCGACTCCAATCTCCTAGTTGCGGATGCATACTACGGCATTTGGTCCGTTAATCTGGTGAACGGGGATAAAACTTTGCTGGTTTCGCCTCAGCAGTATTTGGACGGAGTAACGAAGAGACGGGCACGAGCTTTCAATTCAGTGGCGGTTGATAAGAAAGGGGTCATCTACTGGACAGATTCATCTTCGGACTATGGATTCGAGGACGGATTCTTTGCCATGCTGACAAACCCATCTGGCAGGTGAGTGAACCTCCACAGCCTGTTCCACGAATCTTCTTAACAAACTTCACGTTCACAGATTATTCAAATATTGCCGTTGGCGCAATGAATCAACAATGCTCCTGGACAGTATCAATTTTGCCAACGGTCTAGTGCTAAGTCCCAACGAGGACTTTATTGTAATCGCCGAGACGGGATCGTCGCAATTGCTCAAATACCATTTAACTGGTCCGCACAAGGGAGAACGAGAAATTTTCGCGACCGCTTTTCCGGGCAATCCGGACAATTTGACACCGGATTCAGAGGGCATCTGGGTACCTCTTGTTATGTCTCGCGACTCGGAAAATCCTGCCATATTTCAACTGATTTCGAATTATCCGCGAATTCGTCGTTTTCTCTTGCGCATCTTCTTTCTGTTTGAGATGCCGTTCCGGCTGTGGAACGGCATTTATCCGAATGAGTTTTGTAAGCGCATTCTATTCGCCACTGTGAGTTTCAACAGTTTTATCGATTTGGTGCCGACACGATCGACGATCTTACGTGTCGATTGGAACGGAAATGTTGTCGGTGTGTTACACGGTTACGATAAGTCCGTCCGGTTCATCTCGCATGTTCTACAAGAGGGCGACACGTTGTATTTAGGATCACCGTTTAATGATTTTATTGGAAAAGTGAAGTTGCCGAAGGATTTCGCCGACGGTGCAAGGAGTGAGTTGAAGAGTGATCGACATGAAAGGCAGAAGGAAAAATTCCACGCCGAAAAGCGCGATGAATTGTAATATTGTTCGTAGGACTAGGGTTGTGTTGCTGTTACGAAACTTGGATGAGTTTTTCCGCCAAACAAGGAATCTCTCTATTCCGAAATCAAAAGTTCTCCAACAGCCTCTGTGAGATTAATCTAGATGTTTCATACTTAAGCCTGGTACACAGATCATCGGGCACAGAAAAGTAGATATCTACTTGTTTTGGGTCATGCATTTTATACGAGAAATATTTTTCACCAAGATGGCGGTGGTTGGACGATCAGCTATTTCATTGGTACAACGTTCTGATGGCAAGTGGAAAATTTTCATATTATACACAACTTTTTCACAAGTCATTTCACAGGAGAAAATGTAAAGATTTGGCAGGTGATTTTTTTTTTCATTTCACGCGATCTGTGTAGCAGGCTTTAATATCAAATAAAAAATAAGTCTAGAACGATTAGATTTTTTTTCACCCATAATGATTTTTACAAGTCCCCGAGTGGAGACTGGTTTTCAAAAAAAAAAAAAAAAAACAAAAAATACAAAATAAAGTGCAAAGTAAATGTTTTCGCGTGAAAATTGAATCAAAATGATCTGGAGACTTTTTTCTTCAAATGAAGTGTGCTAGTACTGGGAGAGCGAATATTTTTCGTGGGAACGAAACTTTTGACAGTTTTTGTATGAGATATCCGGATGGCACAACGGTTAGCACGTTCGCCTTCAACACACTGGGCCCCGGTTCGATTCCGGGGATTTACGTGTCGGACTATGAGTCCACTCAGCTGTTAAATGAGTACCCATTATGGAGTAAATAACTCGGTTGAGCGTGTTGCTGATCACATACCTCTGCACAAAAACCGTCACGATCTAGAAAATGAGATGATGCTAACTCATCTCGAGGCCGTGGTTCAAATTGGACTGTTGCGCCAGTTATTTATCGCAAGAAAACCCGACCTTAATCCTATGCTTAAATGAAAAGGCTGTTTTTAGACGCTAGACCAACTACCCGCGTTAGACCACACACTAGACCACCTATTAGACCGCGCATTAGACCGTCTATTAGACCACCTATTAGACCACGCATCAGGCCAACAATTAGATCACGCGGTAAACCACTTATTAGACCAGCCATTAGACCACACATTAAACCGCTCATTAGACCACTCATTAGACCAGCCATTAGACCACGCATTAAACTGCCTATTAGTGTCACCACAGACTGTCGAACTCGAACACGAACCTGGTACAAATGTCCTCTGACACACACACTTCACATAGATGTGAAGAAAACCGGTCCACTTTTACTAGGTTCGTGTTCAAGTTCGACAGTCTGTGGTGACACTGAGATCACGCGTTAGACCACCCATTAGACCACGCATCAGACCAGCTATTAGACCACGCATCAGAATAGCTATTTGTTTTTCAAGTGTATTGCAAGTAGGAACCTCACACAACCAAATTTCAGCATTTACTTTTTTAAACCGTGTCCGTGTGAGGACAATCAACAAAAACAATCACCTCCACTTTAAACTTAACTCGATTAATGGCACCGTACAACTTCGTCCCAATTTGCGCGAAACTATCTATGTATCTGAAATTCGTATTGCAGTACACCAAACGCGCCTTGAATTACGAGCGCATGGTGTTGAATAACGGAAATGGATAGAAATGGATTTAGATAGATGGGCGGTCGAAAGCGTGGTCTGATGGCTGGTGTGATACGTGCTCTAATACGCAGTGAGATTTTCGTGGCTCGTCAACATCGTGGTCAAGATCCGCATTTCCAGGCGCACCACTTCCCTAAAATATTAGCACAAAAAAAAACTTATACTTACCTTCTGAATTCCGATGAAAAGACCGGCCATTATCTGGAATGTTGTCATTTGACAACCACTTTACAGTCACTTTTTGGGGCACTTCCGGGAGTTTCTGCTAAATTAACCGGCCCGAGGATTAGTCCCAGGATAGCGCTGCACCATTCACATATCTGTTTAGCGAAATTGCCGGCAAATTAATGAAAAATGCGAAGGATTCCGTTTCGTACTTTCATAACCACACTTACGCCTCGCATTTTTGAGCCATCCATTTTAGTCGGTAGTTCACGACCCCTTCGTTTTTTTCACTTCCACACGTCACTGACAACCACTACTTTTCATCATCATCATAATCGTGGCGCGACAGCTCTGCATCGGGCCTTGGCCGCCTGTATCGTTATCCTTCAATGATCTCGGTCTCGTGACAGCGTCCTCCAATTTTGGAAGCCCAGTAGCTGCACAGTCTCGTTCCGTCGACTCGTTCTGCGTTCATTACTCTCTTTGGCATGCGATCATCGTCCATTCGTTGTACATGTCCTGCCCATTGAAGTCGTTGTAGTTTGACGATTTTCGGAACTTCCAGCTCATCGTACAGTTCATACAACTCATGGTTGTACCGGATGCGCCATCCAACTCGACCGCAAACAGCCCCGAAAATTCGCCGCAGAACCTTACGTTCAAATGTGTCTAGCATGTTTCCGGAGGCTTGAGTTAGGGTCCGTGCTTCGTAGCGATAACATAGAACAGGTCGTATAATGGCTTTGTACACGCGGAGCTTCGTGTTTCTTTGCACATGCTTCGATTTCACTATGGGGAGAACCGAGAAAAAAGTCTTATTAGCTAACTGTATCCGTCGCTTGATTTCGTCAGTTTCGTTGGCGTCCCTTGACAAGTTGTAACACAGGTATATGAAGTCTTTCACGAACTCGATGTTAAGGTCCCCCACATTGATGCCCGGCTGTGCAAGTGTCCTTGTTGTCGATTGCATCATTATTTTAGTTTTACCCTCGTTGATAAGTAGTCCAACTTCTTTTGCAGCGGTATCGAGCGATGCAGAACTTCTTCTGCGTCTGCTAATCTTCAGAACATGATGTTGATGTCGTCGGCATACGCTGCTAATTGTGTCGACTTGATGAGTAGCGTCTTGCTGTTGTCCATATTCATAACGCGAATAGCATATTCCAGTGCTAGGCTGAAGAGCGTCGGTGCCAGTCCATCGCCTTGTGCACACTCATACGTTTTTTCGTTAATACCAGGTAACCGATAATTAGAGTAAACATCACTCGTTTTGAATTTTCTTGTTCCGTGGGTTTTCATGATGCAATTAAAGTAACGTAATAGTACCTATTGTAAAAAATGTAAGGAAATGATAACCACATGTATTATATAATAAGAATTCTAGGGAATTTATGTTCACTCCGCTGAAGAAGGCAGCAAGTAGCTGCCGAAAACGTATACGGTAAAATAAAGACCAATCGTCGACTTAAAGGAAACTAAAGTATTTTAATTATGAACATAATAGCCAATTACGATACGTTTGCTACGTTCACGGATTCCATAATACGGAATACACATTTTTACGTGACGGCTAATCCGTTGCCCGTAACTCATAATTCGATCCCAAGATGATGCCTTTAAAGGACCACAACCAGCTTCTTGCTAAGCAATACTTGGTGGGCTGCTACCGAAGTGAGCACCCAAACTCAAACCTCATGGTTAAGACGCCGCCGCCCAGACATGTTAGGCGCAACTTGAGGGACATAGGAATAGATGTCCAGAGGTACAAAAGGGTACCCTTTGATAGCGGCGCACACAGGTCAACCATCGCAGCGATACATCAGGAATAGGTTCTTCGATCAATTGCGAATTTAGGTCATACCACCAACGATATCTGCGGAAGGGGAAAGATTTCCGAGACGAGATCGACACTCGCCCAACTTCGGTCAGGCTGATGTTCACGATTGAACACCTACCTATTCCGCATCGACCAGAACGTCTCAAACATCTGTCCTGCCTGTAATGGAGCTCCTCATGACGTGAACCATATATTTCACTGCCCAGCTGCACCCACGCACCTGACTCTCAGATTGCTGTGGGAGAACCCAATAGAGGCCTCGACACCGGGGATGACGACGAACCGTAGGCATGTACATACGATGGCTGTATGATAAGTACCCGTGTTTACCGACTGATGGCAACACTGACCCAAAATGTTTATGTCATCATTTAGCGCCATCTTTACAATGACGACTGTGAAAATTTCAGACAGATTTATCGAGTAGTTTTTTTTGACAGCTGTTGAAATTCATCGAGTTCGTATTTATTTGCAATCATGAAGAAAGAGCAATATCGATCAGCGATTCGATTTCTTTTTCGGATGGGAAGACGTGTTAGGAAATCAAAGTGAAGTTGCATGCCGTTTATAAGGACCATGCAACTTCGATGACTACCATCAGATATTGGTTTAATCAATTCAAGCATGGCCGAACATCCGTTTTTGATGAAGAGCGCCCAGGCCGTCCGATTGAGGTGACTACGGAGGATATGGTCAATAAAATCCATGATATTGTGTTAGCAGATCGTCGGATGAAGGTCAGAGAGATTGCTGACATTGTACCCGTCTCAATTGAACGCATACAAAATATCCTTCACGAAAAATTGGGCATGAGAAAGCTATCGGCGAGATGGGTGCCGCGTTTGCTAACAGTGGAGCAAAAACGGAATCGCATGACAACTTCGAAGCACTGTTTGGACATGTTTAAGCGCAATCCGAAAGAATTTCTACGGCGTTTTGTGACTGTTGACGAAACATGGATTCATCACTACACGCCAGAAACGAAAGAACAGTCAAAATAGTGGATTTCACCCGGCGAAACTGCTCCAAAGAAGGCGAAAACGGTTCCATCGGCCGGAAAAGTCATGGCCACCGTTTTTTGGGATTCGCAAGGCATCATCTTCACCGACTATTTGGAGAAAGGAAGGACAATCACGGGGCAGTACTATGCTGATTTATTGGATCGATTCAATGCTGAATTGATAAAAAAACGGCCTCACTTGGCGAAAAAAAAGTCCTTTTTCACCATGACAACGCACCTGCTCACTCGTCCGCAATCGCCACAGCAAAACTGGTCGAATTGCGCTACGAATTGCTACCTCACCCACCATATTCCCCTGATTTGGCTCCCTGTGACTTTTTCCTCTTTCCAAACTTGAAGAAATCGTTGGCAGGAAAGAAATTCGGCTCGAATGAGAAGGCTATCGACACAACAGAGGCCTATTTTGCGGAGTTCGATAAATCATATTTTTTGGATGGCTTGAAAAAGTTAGAATATCGCTGGACTAAATGTATCGAGCTGAAAGGAGATTATATTGAGAAATAAAAAAACAAAATTTTTTTTGTAATGCGTTTTCTTGCCTAACACGGGTACTTATCATACACCCCTCGTACCAAAACACGGAATTCCGACCATTGCTACAACAACCACCAGCGCGTGCAGCCGCCTCGTCTGTGTGCATTCTGCATTAACCCAACCGTCTCGGTCGTAGGAAGTAGTCCCATTTTTTATTTCATTCCCTGCAGTACTGTCATTACAAGGTCTATGTGCGTTTTGATTGTCACAGCAGCTCATCTACCTATCTACCTACCTACTAGAAATATCTGGCCGCCTGGATTGATAGACACGTCAGATTACTGTCTGCCGAACGTAAATTGGCGCACCACCTTCTTAAAATATTCCGAAAAACAATAGCGATTTTTAATTTTTTGATTTCTGATATTTCCTTTTATATGAGCATAAAATTTCACATTACTTATAAACGACACATAACCTAATTAAAAACTAAACAAAAAAGAGAAAAGAAAAACATTCAATTCTAATAATAATAAATGGCGACAATAACATCCACAACATACATAATTTGTAGAAAAAAAAGATAATAATAATATTAATAATATTAATAATATTAAAAAATACGAACAAATATTTTCACTTATTACCGAAAAAAATAATGATAAAGACATGGACACTTCATTCAAAAAAAAACGTCACTTAATCATAAATTTCTTTACAATCACTATACTGTTTTTTCTTTTTCATTTTAATTACTCGAAAATAATATTATTTATATATTTATATAGATTTTTTATATTTATAGAGATTTTTTTTTTCGTTACGTACAAAATAAGAGGATTGTGGCGAAGCAAGAGAAGTTTGATTCAATTCGTGTGTTATTTTAATCTAATAAACGCGTGAAATGAGAATACGTTGGCAACGCGTTTTATGTCGAACAAAAAAGAGTCACACAAGATTGGGAGTAGGGTGTGAAAAAAGTGTGTGCAAATTGCAATCCATTTTTCTAATAGCACTATAGTGAATAATTGTTTTTCTTGAACGCATCAATAAAAAAAAAAAACAATTTGTGGCATCCGCTACTCATTCTTGTCGTCATCTTTGCAAAGCCTGCTATTTGTTAAATATATAGTTTCGAAATTTCTTCTCGTATATATACGTGTATGTGTGCTTTATAGGATTTCAGTTAAATCTTATATAATCGTGTGTTTGTTTGTTCTCTCTCTGTTATACAATACATTCAAAAAACGAATATGTTTGTTTATTTATTTTATATATAATACTAGATAAATTGTTTTAGATCAGACCGAGTATTTAGCCTGATTCTACTACCTTACTATGTATGAGTGTGTTTTCAATCATTTCTTTTAATATATATATAATTATTATTCTTGTTTCATTTGCATTTTGCATTTTCTCATGTCTCTCAGTATGATTACTTTATTTTTTTTTCTTACGTTTGTTTTGTTTGTAAAAACTTGCTAACATCTATTAACACAGCATTATGAAAATAACAATACCCTAGTTGACCATCAGTGTATGCGATTCCATGGGAGCTGCCGAGTCGTAGAGGGTGTCCGTATCTTGTGTCGGTTCACCCTGCAGTTGACATTGATTTGTAAGCGTTCCCGCTCCACAGTCACAGAAAAATCTGCAAGTCAAAAAGAAAACATTTAATTTAGATTACTGTTGAGCAAACATTATCCTAAAAGCTCACCTGTCATGGCGTATAAATTCAACATCATGTCCTGCATGACAATTCTTTATGCAATTCACACAGATTGCATTGCGATCGGTTGTATTACACGTCTGACATCGATAGAAATCGTGCATTGGAAACGACGTATAGCTACTTATCTTATACAAACATTGTCCGCCCGACACCGCCTTCTCCACCTCATCCTGATTATTAAATATCTTATTGCCCCTAACTATTGGTTGCACGCCACTCGCCAAACACAAACCACCAAACTTATTATTGAAAATTTGATTATACTCTAGGGTTGCGGTTGCATTATTCGTTATCTCCACGCCGGCCGCTAAACCGTCAAATATACGATTTCGTCGCAATATCGGATGACTTTGTGTTGATATTAGAACGCCCGCTTGCGTGTTGCGAAAGATATCGTTCTCCTCGAGAATTCCTTTGCCACCGTTAAATATACAAATGCCACCGTCACGACCGTCATAGATCTTGTTACGTTTCAGCGTCGGATTCGAATCCGTTTTGATCCACACGCCCGCCATTGCATTGTCGAAAATCTCGTTCTGTTCGAGCAAGCCCAGACCGCCATTGTAGACGAGCACGCCGCCATTCTGTCCGCCCCAAATTTTATTGCCACGAATCACTGGATTGCTACCCGTTCGTATTTGTACGCCCGAATAGAGATGATTGAAGATGTCATTGTCTTCGAGTTTGCCGTGCCCGTTGTCGTAGAAGTAGACGCCAACCTGCGAAGGAAAGAAAAGGAAGATGGTTAATAAATAATGTGATGGTCTTATATTCGTTTTAATCACTTTTATTGCCGTTTCTGTACGTTGATCCGTTTTTAAATTTCCAAAAACAAAGTGTGTGGTTGGCCTAACCAGCGCATATAATGCCTGCTACAGACAATGGTCCATCGCAATGGTGTCTTTGGTGGCCGCCAACACACACCAAATAAATAAAATAAATAACTGGCGCAACAGTCCAAATTGAACCACGGCCTCGAGATGAGTTAGCATCATCTCATTTTCTAGATCGTGACGGTTTTTTGTGCAGAGGTATGTGATCAGCAATACGCTCAACCGAGTTATTTACCCCATAATGCGTACTCATTTAACAGCTGAGTGGGCTCATAGTCCGACACGTAAATCCCCGGAATCGAACCGGGGCCCAGTGCGTTGAAGGCGAACGTGCTAACCGTTGCGCCATCCGGACTACACACCAAATATCAATTCAAATATTTTCAAATATTGCCCGTCCATACTAGTGATGGGCATAATGACTTTTCACTGTGCCAGCACATAAGCTCTGACTCTTTCCAATGAGTCGTTCAAAAAGATTCATGCAAAGAGTCTGAAACTTGATTAATAACATATTCAATAAAAGCCGTAGTTTTTAAAAATGCAGTTTTTTCCTTTATTGTTTACCCCCGATTCAAAGTCGGTGACCCCCCAATGCCTTTTAGTTCGAGCCAGCCAGATCGAAACACTATTTCCCATGAAAACGGGACTGCCAGTCTGGGATGGGCGACCCCAATTTTTTTTTCTCTTTTTTGACCCCAGATTCGGAGTAAGCACCCCCCCCCCCCCCCCCCCAATACCTTTTAGTTCGAGCCAGCCAGATCGGACCACTATTTCAAATGAAAACGGGGCTGCCAGTCTGGGATGGGCGACCCCAATTTTTTTTCTCGTTTTTGACCCCAGATTCTGATTCAGCGACCCCCAATGCCCTTTAGTTCGAGCCAGCCCGATCCAACCACTATTTCCCATGAAAACGGGGCTGCCAGTCTGGGATGGGCGACCCCAATTTTTTTTTCTCGTTTTTGACCCCAGATTCTGAGTCAGCGACCCCCCCAATGCCCTTTAGTTCGAGCTAGCCCGATCGGACCACTATTCCCCATGAAAACGGGGCTGCCAGTCTGGGGTGGGCTCTTTTGACTCTTTTTGAACGATATGGACGATTCGATTTTGTATCGCTCTTTTTGAACGAATTTTTTTTGAACGATTCGAAGACAACTACTCCCAATTTGTTAGGCCAGTTCTTGGATGTGCGGTGCGAGGTAAGTAAATGATTTTTGATACGCTTGCAGTCAGCATGGGTTGTTGCAAATATATTAAGAAGTATACACAATGCGTGCATTGCATACTACATAGAGATGATTATAAATGGATTTCGATGGGATTGCTTTGGTAGATAGATAATGGTGGTTTTAGTTTTAGATAGATAATGGGATGGGATGTGGGTGAATGAATGTATTGTAGTACATTATATGTAATAAGAAATGAGCGTGGATTGGTTATGCGTTGGGTAGTATTTATGCGATCGGCTAATTTGGAAATTAATTTTACAGTGTGTCATTCTTAAATTGAACGACTCGGAGGCTATTTCGTTGTGCCGAATCTTTCGCTCATTCTGTTGAGTCGTTCAAAATGAACGACTCGTTACTGTGCTACACATCACTAATTGGCAATGCTCAAACACCTCGACATACCAACTATTTAGATATTTCACGGCTACATTTAACATGTCCATCACATCACTGATCATTCCGGAACTCTGAAAGAAAGGGAGAGTGTTGCCAATCATGAAACCTGGGAAAAAAAGCCACAATCGGCGAGTCCTATCGTCCCATCACACTTCTATCACCAGTTGCCAAAACGGTCAAAGCACTAATCCACCCCGTTCTTGCGGCCCTTTTTCAGCTAGCAAACCACGAGCAGGGCTTCTGAATGATGCATAGCACAACGACGGCCCTGGATGCCACTACAATTCGCATCTAAAATGGGCTCAATCAACCTCGTCCATGTCACAGAACAGGTGGCACTTGACCTGTCGAAAGCCTTCGATACAGTCAGCCACTCAGTACTTCTGTCTAACTTATATTGTGCATCGCTTCCAACGCAAATAACGAATTGGATTGTCAATTATCTTGCAGGCAGGCAGTCCTACAACGAATTTAGGAGCAAGAAATCGAAATTAAGGAAGATCAAACAAGGTCTGCCACAAGGAGAGGTTCTGTCCCCCTCCTTGTTCAACTATTATTTATCTGGACTCCCAACACCACCTACCTGAAGGAATCGAAATTATCTCCTATGCCGATGACTGTTCCATTCTGACAACAGGGAACAACATCACGGAAATGTGCGAACGTATAAACGGTTATCTTGGGGAACTTAACGCATTCTTCACAGGCAAGAATTTAACCGTTTCAGCGCCTAAATCCTCGGCAACCTTATTTACAACCTGGACGACAGAAGTAAAGATGCAACCTATTCCTACCGTGAACCATCCTAAAATTCTTGTAGTCACTCTGGATAGCATGGCCACGTCATCCCCCCATTCCTCAACCGTGTGCGACAGGATGGCGCGGTAAGAATAAAATCCTCAAAGCCTTGACCGGTAGCACCTGGACAAAGACAAAAAAAAAACTCTACTGGTCACATACAAAGCAGTTCGAAGATCAGTGGCCAACTATACGGCTCCTGTGTGGTCATAGAATCTATGTGACACATAATGGAAAAATATTCAGGCTTGTCAAAATGCCGCTGTCCGTACTGTAATTGGCTGTCTCCTGTTGTCATCCCAGGACCATTTACATCAGGAAACCAAGATGATGCCTCTAAGAGACCACAACAAGCTTCTTGCCAAACCTGCAATCGTACGCCTCATGATGTGGACCATGTCTTCAATTGCCCAGCTGCACCCACACACCTGACTCCCAGGTCGCTGTTGCAGAACCCCGTAGCCATTTTCCTATCCCTTAACACCGAGGAAAACGACGAACCACAGCATGTAACACACTCACACACCGAACTTCCGACCATTTGTATCAAAAAAACAACTACCAGAAACAGCTGATGTTGTTCTTGTTGGAGAGGAGGAGAATCCCGATCGAAAGCCAGCCTGCTCTTCATCAATTGTGCTTTCTAGGTGAGCCTTTAGTCTTTCAAGGACAATTTTAGTTATTGACTTGGCAACGGAAGGAAGCACGCAAACGTGCCAAATAGGTTTCAACGGATGATGGCCAAATTATCCAGTCAATGGACGGAAAGTGATTAGTTACGTCGACAAAGGTCATTATAGCTAGTAGGGATTCATGCAGGCAATACATACATACAATACATACAATGAGAAGGCCTAATATTATGTTTGTTTGATTTCGTTTTTGTTCCCGCGCACCCTTGGGATCGCCTTAAATCGGACAGAAGAGTGTTGACACGGAAAAGGTTGGTAGGCAAGGAAGGCCTAACGTTAAGGCTGCCGAAATGTTCATTCCTGCAGGATGATTAGGACATGAATTGAGTCAAAATGAAGTCGAAACCAGGAAATGTGGAGAATGCAGCGCTTGAAGATTTTTCAGTTCCTCGAGATATAACGGAAGTCCGAAGAATCCTTGGTCTGACAGGATTCTTTAGAAAGTTCATCAAGAACTACCTCAATTGCCCTAATCCCTTGTGGGGCATAGCGCCTCAATTGCTCCATGTGACCCATTTGACGTTTCGTCGGCATAAACTGGTTTCGGAGAATGTAGTTGCCAGCATGCACCTCTTCCCACATCCATGGCCACGAACATCATCGTGAACGGGATTCGAACCCGAAACGCCGGTAGTCAAACATGAGAATGATGCGTCAACACACTGCGCTACCGATCGCCCCCCATTAATTTGTCTACTGGAAAAAGATTCTTAGTTTCAATGGAACGATCAGCTAGAAGTGAACACTACCACCAACTTGTTTTCAACTTTCCGCTCCGTGACATTAGCCGGAATTATCTTCTGGCTGCCGTACAAGAAGAAATTCTGAACAAAATTCTTAAATCTAATGTTAAATATGCCAGCAGACCAGTTCACTTATAAGCTAAAATCAGTCCACAACAATATACGTACTTGCTTGCCGGAATGAATGCGATTCCTTCGCAACACCGGCGTACTGCCTGTCGTTATCCACACACCGGCCAACGTATTCGAATAAACTTCGTTCTCCTCGATTAGGCCTTGCCCTTTCTCGTGAACGTAAATGCCGCCGTGCTGGCCGTGATGGATCTTATTATGCCTCACGATTGGATCACTGGTTGTACGAATCTGAATTCCGGCCAACGCATTGCCGTAAATGTTATTATGTTCTATTAAGCCTCGTCCTTCGCCGAATATATAGACACCGCCCTGATGTCCGTTGTAGATCTCGTTCTTTCGTATCGTCGGATTGCTATTGGATGTGATCCAGACACCTGAAAAACAAATCATCCACACGATTCAGTATCGGTCGCTTCCACTTCCATAACGGGATACTAGTAAAACTTACCCGCAAAATTATTGGAATGAATACGATTTTCAATAAATTGTCCTAGTCCGTTCTCGTGCACATAAATGCCGCCTGTCTGCCCATGGTGAATTTCACATTTCACCACAGTCGGATTGGCGCCCGCTTTCACCTCGAAGCCGGCAATACGATTGTTGTGAATGTCGTTCTTCTCGAAATAGCCCATGCCGTTCTCGAAGGTGAAAATGCCCACGTCACGTCCGTGATGAATGTGATTCTCACGCATAATGGGACTAGCGAAATTCTTCACCCAAATGCCCGCCAGTGCGTTTCGGCTAATCTCGTTGTGTTCGTATGTGCCCTGGGCGTAGTCCGTCACATAGAGGCCAACATTTTCACAGTCGCTAATGTCACAATGACGTATCACAGGATTAGCCCCTACGCCGCTTACACATACAGCCGCGCCCACTGCAAGAAAAGAGGGAGCGAGGTAAGTACGGGATACGGTATTTTGAATTAAGCTTCACAACTTACCAACTGACGAGCTTCGGATGATACAGTGATCAATCGTAGGACTACAATTCTCGCCGACCTCCAGACAGTAGTGCTTATGATGTGAAACTGTCGATGTGACATCCGGCGAGAATTTAAGCGTCATGTGCCCGACATAGGCCTGTTTAGCACCCTCCACAAACATCACTGTCGATCCCGACTCGCGCTCCAACACCACCGATTCCGCCACATTAGCCGGCGCCGCACCGATCAACTGCACATCCGAATCAATAAACAGAAACTCACCACGATAGTGGCCGGCATGCAGAAATATCAGACTTCCGGAATTCTCCGCGGGCGACGAACTATCGTCGTAAATTGAGTTGAGCAGATTGGACATGCCGCTGGAATTAATACCACTCGAAACACTGGCCGTTGTGGTCGAGGTGTTGTTCAAAGTCTTCTCGTCCGGATAGTCGAGCGCACTTTGGATTGTGTTAAAGTAGAAAATATTGCGACCCTTGTACTTTTTATCCTGATAGCCGGGTCGAACGTGCAAGCCGCGATATAATTGTCGAAAGCTCTCCTTCCACGGATTCGCGTAGTCCGAATCGTCGACTTTGACAAAATGAAATTTACACGGCTCGGGATTGAAGAGTGGCAAATCATATTCGTAGACATTCTGATACAGTCGCTTCCACAGCTCCGTATCATTGGCAATTGTATTGAAGCGCTTACAAACTAACGAGAGACGACACAGATCCTGTTCGAGTAAGTAGGAGAAAATTGTGAGTAGAACTTCGTCGGGCATTTCGTATTGGAGGTAATGCGCCGCCGATGTTGTGTACGTTTCCGTTGACGAATTGTACATGCGACGAGGCCTTTTGCGGGCTGGAAGCATATAACATGTGTCATCGCAACTGGATGCCGTAGCCGTACTATTGGAGGCGTATTGATTGCTTGTTGAGGGACCGCCAGCCGCACTGGACGATGAAGACGAGCCACCACTACCGCCTCCTCCACCACCACCACTTCCGCTACTCCAAACGTCGTGATTAGGCGGTATTTTTCGTCGCAAATCGTACGGCGACTGATGACTGCATCCCATTACACTGGCACCGGTTGCAGCACTGGAACTGGGCGATGTGGAACCTGATATTCCTGAAAGGAGAGTGATGCAGAGAATTTGTCAAAGTGAAAGTTAAATTGGAATAGTTATTGGTAGGATTGCTGTTCGCAAAAACCTAGAAAAGTAGGTTTTACCGGGCAATTATCACAGCGTGGATAGTCTCCACCCTACCTTAAAAGGCAGGAAGGAATCAAGCAGATCATTTTGTGCCAACATTCACATTCAGATGCTTTCTCGGCGAACGATTCACTAACTCCTTGACTGACTACACATTTGCCCCAATAACACACTCTCCCCCCTCCCTACAACTCACCTGTATGTGGCGCACTACTCGTACTGCCAACAATCGTACTACTTGATGAATTGTTGAGATTAAGATTGCTACTATTACTGCTAGTATTGTTGTTGTTGCCACTGTTGGAATTTGGAATTAGTGAAGATCCTGACGATGTGACCGTGCTCGAAGATGATGTGGATGACGACGATGAGGATGACGACGACGCTGTGGATGATGAGACTGTAGATGCTGTGGCTGTTGATGTCGCCGACGACGACGATGCTGCTGTGGTGGAAGATGACGATGACGATGTGGAAGATGATACTGTGGCGGCAGGTGAATTCGTTAGAGCGTTAGCATTATTTGTAGCGCCGCTGCCACCACCACTGCCACTGGATGCGGCCACATTTGAAGGATTCGAGCCATTCGGTGAACTAACGGTTGATGTGTTTGTACCAATCGCTGCAGCAACGTTGGCGCCCGCGGATGGAGCTGCACCCAGATTTGGTGCTGGAATGGTTTGATAAATAGGCAATGGGTTAGCTGAAATGTATATAAGAGGACTATGACGATTTTTGTAATGTGAGGGTAGACATTATAAAAAAAGAACGAATATTCTACGAATCAGGAATTTCAAATGAACTCTAGGATGATCCATCATTGGAAAAAATAAACCAGCATTTGACGTTGAGGTTGTTTCCACAAAAGTACCATGACACTGCAGACATTGCTACTACGTATTTTGCCTACACCCCTTGTGGGGTGGGTGTGGCCCCCTTACCCCTTAGAGCTCTTGTTGGCGTTTCGTTAGCATCTAACGAACAATAACACAATTAACGATGTCTGAGAATCGCACAGAATAGTAAGAACGACGGAAAATGTGAAGTGAAACTATGGAGTGACATCAGCCCACATAACTTAATGGAACGCATGCATATCTACAGCAATCGCCAGGCAGTGAGGTGTACTGTATGTTTATACTCGCAAGAAATTCTGCAAGCAACATAACGTAAATCAGAAAAGATGCGGATCATCTTAGCGTAAACAGATCAGAATCGATTAAGTCACAGGAGAACGAGGAAGAAGTCAACTGTAACTGCAAAGTTGACTTCTTCCTCGTCCTGCTGCGACTTAATCGATTCCGATCTGTTCCTTCGTATTTCCGGAAGAACTACCGAAATCCTACAGACTAGCTAGCCTGACATCGTTTTTCTTAAAAACGATCGGAAGACTTCTGGATCTGCACATAAGGCAAAAAATGGAATAGACGTTTCCTCTGCACAGAACACAGTTCGCATACACGAAAGGCGTCGTCGAAACGTCAACTGGGCCACATGGAACAGTTGACGCGCTATGCCCCACAAGAGACAAGAGGTTAGGGCAATTGAGAGAGATACACGAAAGGCAACTCTACTGTAGTTGTCTAATTGACAAAGAAATTGCTCTGTGTGCTTTTCTTGATATTGAGGGCACTTCCTGGCTACGACTGCATATCCAGAACCCATTGAACTCAGGGATGCATCTTCTATCTTCTTCGCGCGGGCGCGAAGTTTGCTCAGTACTGGGGAACACCCTCAGTCTGCGTTAGCGATCTAAAGGGCTGTCCCCAAAGGTAGATTTCTTTCTCCGCTCCTCTGGTCACTAGTCGTAGATGAGTTGCTCTCTAGGCTATGTGCATGTGATTATGCTGAAGACATAACTATTATAAATCAGGGGTAAATTGACACAACCGTCACCGAGGTGATGGAGACTACTCTTGATTTAGTCCTACACTGGTGTACTGAAGTAGGTCTGAGCGTCAACCCACAAAAAACCGTCCTGGTCCCATTCACACGAAAAAGAAACCTGAACTTGGCTCCAGTTTCACTGGGCGAGACGGCTCTGGATGTCTCCACCGCAGTTAAATGCCTAGGAATCACGCTCGACTGGAGGCTCAACTGGAACAATCATGTCGAGAATGCGATCTGCAAAGCAACACGGATCATGTGGGTCTGCAGGATCCTCTTTGGAAGAACCTGGGGGGTCACTCTGAAAATGACAGAGTGGATTTATTTGACGCTGGTTCGACCAATAGTAACATATGCTAAGCTGGTTTGGTACCCCAAAACAGCGGTCTACTATACAATTGTGCAGCAAACTACAAAGTCTGCATGCTTGGGTATAACAGGATCCATGCGAACTAGCCCGACATCGGTCCTCGAGACGGTTATCGGACTTACTCCGCTACATATTCATATACAAGAATCTGCGGTTCTCAATGCTCTCAGAGTGCACCTAACATCCGACGGACATGATAACGGACATATGAGCATTCTAAAACAAATCCCTAGCATGCCGATCTGCATGAGATCAGATTACATGACCATGGAACTTCGTTTTGATAGAAAATTCGCGGGCCTCATCCCAGAACGTACAGAATGGGAAAATGGCAACCTCTGACCAGGTGATCCAGAATTTGTTTTTTGTTTATGCACAATTTCGATTTCAAATCGAAATAAGGTATGCGAAAATAGACATGTACAGTCATTTCCACAAGAGCGTATACTTTGTAACTTTTTAATGCACCATTTCTCAAAGAGTGGTGGGGGACTTTTAGTTACCTGCATTTTTCCTCTTTTTCGCATTGTATAAATTTGGTCATTCTAAGTTCAAGTAGGAGAGTGATAAGACGTCAAGTGAAATGAGTGCGATTTACAAAAAACGATTCGAAGCTGTGTTTTTAGTAAGTCGTCCGAAAGGACCAAAAATGACACCTGCATCGGCCGGAAAGTACCTGAAAGTTTCGACACAGTTTGTGAATAAGTGGATAAAGCGTTTTAAAGATACTGGAAATGTAGACGATCTACCTGGTTGGGGTAAAACCCGAAGCACTTCAAAGCCCCAGGATAAGGCCATCATTGATATTTTTAAGAAAAATCCGTCCGTTACTACCTTAGTGCAAGCAAAGGAAATGTTATCGAAGAAGAATATTTACGTGTCCTTGAATACGATTCGGCGAAGATTACAAGAGGAAAACATCAAAACCAGGTATGCCTTGATGAATCCATTACTTACCGAAAACCAGAAGCGAAGACGTGTAGAGTGGGCTAAGGAAAACATCGATCGTGATTGGGACAACGTGATCTTTGCGGATGAATCAAGTTTTGCTGTAAATACGTTCAGGAGACGAGTGTGGGCACAAAAAGGAGAAGCTGTCGTGAACCGAACCGTTAAACACCCTGTGAAGGTCCATGTTTATGGATGCTTTTCTGCACGCGGTTTCGGAAAATTAATAAAGTTTACCGGAATTCTTACTGCTGAAAGGATGATCATTTTGTACAAGAAAGGATTATTGAAGTCTGCTAGGATGCTATATGGCAACGACAACACCGATTGGTTTCTACAAGAAGATAACGATCCGAAACATAGAAGCCGGTTGTGTACACGCTGGAAAGAAGAAAATAACATTCAAGTACTTGATTGGCCTTCGCAATCGCCGGATGCCAATCCTATTGAAAATGTTTGGGGATTAATGAAGCAGAAGCTTCAAGGAAAGCAAATAAAAGGAGCAGCACATTTAAGGCGAACGCTACAAAAAATTTGGAAGAACTTATCGACAGACTGTTGTCACCGAAGATGCCAGTCAATAATCAATAGTGACGGCGATTGGACCATGTATTAAATATAATTGCGAAAATGTATTTTGTATTTACTTTCAATAAAAAATAAAATTTCTTACTTGTAACATTTTGTTTTTATTTTGTGAGGTATACGGTCTTGTGGAAATGACTGTACATACTCACTTTCGTTTTTAAACGAAATTATCATTGAATGCGAATCGAAAGTGGCCATGCATGCATGAATTCAGCCGAAATTGTCCATTAATTGCTAATTTCAATGTGCCTGTCTAGAGGGGGGTCACCTTTATTCTTCTGTACGCGTTATCGACGTGGATCGACGTGCTCCGTCACGCCTGTAACAAGGAGTACTCGTTGGTTGCCTTCCTTGATATCACGGGTGCTTTCAATAACCTCAAACCAGGAGCTATCACTGATGCACTCTCAAGTTTGGGTGTACAAGACACACTTTGCAAGCTTATTAACATGCTGCTTCCATCGAGGATTATCTGTACAAGTTTGGGCACATCGTCTCCACGTAGGCATGCAAGGTGGTGTTCTCTCTCTTCTTCTTTGGAATATGGCGGTCAACAAACTGTTTCTGGACCTGGAAACGTTGGGATGTAAACTGACCACATACGCGGATGACATTGCCATCTAGGGTAAGTTCCCCTGTGTCCTTAGTGATTTAATGCACAGGGCTCTTGATGTTCTGATGGATTGATTGAGTTAGCTTGGTTGGGGTAAGCGTGAATCCGACTAAAACAGAACTTGTTCTTTTTACTAGTAGATACAAGGTTTGATGGAGTGTACACGATTCGTGCTAGCCGGCAAAGAGATATTCGCTTTTCCCGGATAAGAAGTAACCGTTGCTTTTTACTCGTACTGTCAAAAGTAACCGTTGCTTTTTACTCGTGCAAGAAGGCTATTGACAGGAAATGGGATTTACAAACAAAGGTAGTTTTTTTTGGCTCTATACGTCTATCTTGCGTCCCATACTCATGCATGGGGTCGTCGTCTGGTGAGCGGAACTAAGCGTCTTATAGAACTTTGCTGGAGAAGGTTTAAAGACTGTCTTCCCATCACCGAAGCTCTTAGAACTACTTCCACCGCTGCCCTTGAAACTATGCTAAATTTGATTCCCTTGGACACTTTTACCGAGCGGGTGGCTGCTAGTGTGACCATTCGCCTTCGTGAAACGGGTCAGTGGACTACTATACTACTATTTGCCCTAACCCCGCATCAATTACTTCCATGTGGCTTAGTTGACGTTTCATTTGCATAAACTGCTTTCGGACGATGTTGCTAGCATGTACAATATCTCCTGCTCAATTAGCCGCATACCTGCGACAAGTCGGTAAAGTTTGTGGCTTTTTGTTACGCCATACATCACAGAGTTGCTGGTCTTGAATAGATAGCACATCACATTAGGAATGTTATGGGGGTTATCTCTGGCCACTGCCTTATTGAAGAGCATGTCAGGAGACTTCGAGACCCGCACAATGATTATTGCAGAAGCTGGGGTGACGAGGATGAGGAGGAAAGCTCTTTTCACTTGCTGTCAGCCTGTTCTGTCCGATCCTACTACTTCACCGATTTGAACAACCTAAAGATGAGAATTCCAATACCTGTGAAGGTTTAGTACAGAGCAGTTCCTTGGGTGACACCAAATTCCTTGCCCTGCTACCGATGTACGTAAGGCCAAAGAGGGTTGATATTCTACAAAAGCGATCACTCCATAGAACTTTCCCCTCTGCCAGTGGATTTTTATGTATTGACAAATAGTATAGACTACACAGTATAGATACACAAGAGAATAAATACATACAAATCTACCGGCGGAGGCTAAAGTTGTATGGAGTGAGCTTTCTTGTGTAGTCTATACAATTTGTCAATACATACAAATCCTCTGGCAGAGGCGAAAGTTCTATGGAGTGATCGCTCTTGTAGAATATCGATCCTCCTTGGTAAGGCCGAATCCAACATCAGGAAAGTCTTAAGTAAAGCGGCTGCGAAATTTGTTCCCGCAGGACGCATTCCGAAAATTCGGCCCAACTTTCCTACCTCAGCCGCCAGATTGGCAGACGAGAGAGACAACATCAGGAGCACAAACCTAGACGATCCAAGAATTTACGAAATGAACTTTGAAATTCATAGACTAGTAGCCGAACACAGGAGGTTAAAATGGAGTACGCACCTGAATGATTGCAACATGACCACAGGTATAAGCAAACTATGGTCGACAATCCGTGCCCTCTCTAATCCACCAAAACAGATAGAGAATGTTGCCATCCGGTTCGGAGATAATTCATTCAGCAATTTATTGAACATCCTCCACCAGACACACAAAAGCGCAAAATCCGCAGGAGGAGCCATAACCGAACCGCAGACAACATACCTGTCTTCATCGCGGACGAAGTGGCTGCAGCAATCAGGAAGACGAATAACTCAAAAGCCTTGGGACCTGATGGAATCTCAATGGCAATGCTTAAATACCTCGACTCACCAGCTATCGAATATCTCATGGCTACATTCAACCTATCCATCACATCACTGACTGATCGTTCCGGAGCTCTGGTAGAAAGGGACAGTAATGCCAATCTTGAAACCTGGGAAAAAAGCAACACTCGGCGAGTCCTATCGTCCCATCACACTTCTATCACCAGTTTCCAAAACGCTCGAAGCACTAATCCACCCTATTCTGGCCGCCCACGTCCAGCTTGCGAACCACCAGCATGGCTTCAGAAGGATGCACACTACGACGACGGCCTTGGTTGCCTTTTCCATAGTCCCCCACGTGGACGCACCCTAGTAACGGCAGTGGGTCAAACTGCTGACGGCTAAGTCTTAGCGATACTACAGTTTGGAAAAAGGCAAAATAGCTGTAGCCTGAATAGCTGACCAACACCTAAGCGTCTCAGGTTTAGTAGGATGGAATGATTTGTGT
This sequence comes from Chloromyia formosa, assembly GCA_964017055.1. NCBI lineage: Eukaryota > Metazoa > Arthropoda > Insecta > Diptera > Stratiomyidae > Chloromyia > Chloromyia formosa. The sequence goes on along the minus strand of OZ024813.1, from coordinate 26,327,630 downwards.
AGTTGGACCTGCAAACATAGTTGCGTGAACTCCAGAACATTTATTAAACCATCTGAAGCAGCTCTAGGAGATAGCTGCTTCAGATGGCCACCCCTTGAATAGAGTTAAGCAATGTGCTGACAACTCGTCCTTGTAAAAACCACTCCACGTCAAGAAATCTGGAAAAAAAGTCTCGGATTGGACGGATCAACAACAACGACCACGCAAACGACTAACGGATTATTCCTTGAAATTCTAGAATGTACGCTCCCTGAACAAACCGGGGGCCGAGAAGGCCTTCCTTCAGAGTTCTAAAAGTACAAACTAAGCATTACTGCAGTCCAGGAAACAAATTGGCAGCGAGATCATTGACAAGAAATCGCACACAATTTTTAGAAGTGGCAAACCATCGGGCCATAAGTAGTTTGGGGCGCCCGGTAGCGCAGTGTGTTGAGGCACCAGTCTCATGTTTGACTACCGGCGTTTCGGGTTCGAATCCCGTCCACGACGACGTTCGTGGCCATGGATGTGCAGGAGGTGCATGCTGGCAACTGCATTCTCTGAAACCAGTTTATGCCGACGAAACGTCAACTGGGCCACATGGAACAGTTGACGCGCTATGCCCCACAAGGGGTTAGGGCAATTGAGATAGAGAGAGATTTATAGTGAACAATCACCTCAAGCCACATTATTGACTTCAAACCCATAAATGAACGGCTGTATGCGGCTGTTCGCATTAACACTCGATTCTTCAACCCCTGGCTCATCAACGTGCACGCCCCCACTGAAGTTAAAGAAGACGCAGTAACAGACGGGTTCTACGCCCGCCTTGAAACCCACTTCGACTCACTTCCAACAAACGACGTCAAACTGCTGCTGGGAGATTTCAACGCGAAAGTCGGAAATGAAAGTTTGCACCGGGGGACCACTGGAGGTCACAGTCTCCATGAAAAATGTAACGAAAACGACCAGCGATTAATCGACTTCGCCTGCAACAGCAATCTGGTCGTATAAGCTCTACGTGTTTCCCGCATCGACGCATTCACAAGCAGACCTGGAAATCTCCAGACGCACATACCGTCAACCAAATTGATCACGTCCTTATTTGCAAGAGATGGGCGTCTAGTGTGATGGCTGTCCGCTCCTTTCGAGGAGCAAACTGTGACTTAGATCATCACTTGGTGAAGATGCAGAATTTCTTCAGTGCACCAATCGAGAATTAGTCCTCCCAAAATCTTTGCGGTTGATAAACTTCTGAGCGTTCGAGCACTGGAGTACGATATTCGGGCTATGAATATGAACAACAGCGAGACGCTATTCATCAAGTCGACACAATAGTGGACCCTAACTCAAGCCAAATATTGTAGTATAGATCCCATATATAGAATTATCAATCCTCTTTGCTCAAGCCTCCGGAAAAATGCTACACACATTCGAACGCGCCGAATTTTCGGGGCTGTTTGCGATTGAGATGGATGGCGCAACCGGTACAACCATGAGTTGGTATCAACTTTACGATGAGCTGGAAATTTCGAAAATCGTCAAACTACAACGACTTCAATGGGCAGGGCATGCACAACGAATGGACGATGATCGCATGCCAAAGAGAATAATGAATGGACGAGTCGACGGAGCGAGACTGCGAGGACGACCGAGAGCTCGTTGGGAGAGCTCAGTATATGCGGAGGCCGGGCAACTTACTGGGCTTCCAAGATTGAAGGAGGCGGTCATGTGACTAAGATAATTGGAGGACAAAGATCCAGGCGGCCAAGGCCCGACGTCGGGTTGTCGCGCCACCACGATGACGAGCAGTGTCTCCTCGGCAATGAGTGAGATCCCCCCCCCCCCTTTATAATAAAAAAAGGACACTTGTATAATGTTCGTGTTCGACAGTGTGTGACCGGGCTTACGCCTGGCACGAACTGGGATTCGTCCTGTTTTTGTATCAAATTGTCATAAAAAAAAAATTGAACTTCAAATGATGTATTCATCATTTCGCACCTTCTTGTGATTCATCAAACAAATCGGGAAAACGATTCGGACTTATAAAATTGATCATCGCCCGAGTGCGTAGAATCGTCACCATTTTTCCTCCGCATTTTTGCTTTTGGTCATTTCTTTTTTTTCGTGGCATCTTGCAAATTCTCTTCATAGAAAGTTTTGCGCTTTCACTTTCGCAAGTGGCGCACGAGAACACTCGAGAGAATGCTCGTATTTCAGGGCCCAATTGATCCCGGGATTGACGGAAAACACCATTCGAAATAAGGAGGGGATTATTGGAAAACCACGCAAACGGCTGCGGCCCATCTAACAAAAAGAATAACGACCTCCAAACAACAGACACCAAAAAATGCATGATGTCCGAAAAAGAGCATGACAAAGGCCGTGTGGTCACACTACCGAGATTTCTCGTCATAAACAGAACTGCGCGGCCGGGGCCCCGTTGACAGCTGCCACGGTTCAAGTTCTGATCGAGGAAACTCCCCAAATGGGGGTCCGCAAGTCGTTAGTTCTCGATTGAAAAGTCAAACGAGAGTAACCGAAAAAAGAACAAACACAAATCTGTGGAATGTCTCCGTTCCGAAACAAAAATAATGAAGCAAAGAAAAAGATTGTATACTCGTACAAAAAACAGCTGCAGGGCTCCCTGAAAACCGCACACAAACACACGCACTCATTCCCATATATATCTCGCACGCACGATTCACTCCAGCTCGGACATCGGCGGAGCAGAGCGCGTACACAAATTCACTCACACTAGCAATGAACTTGTTTTCATCGTGTGCAGGCGCCAATTGCTGAATGTGCGAGTTTGTGTGTATCATATAATAGCTCCTTGCACACACAACATTGCGCACCCACACTCCTCCTCGCAGGGTCGTCTTCCCCCGTGCGCGCGCTCACATAAAGGTAAAAAGCGAAAATTTTTGAATGAAAATTTCCGGGAAACGGATCCCAACCGAGCGTCCGGGGTGTCCCGAACGGAGCTTACCTACTGTCCGTGAGGGCAGCGCTATCCGGTTGCCGGCTTTTCGTCGCGATCGCCGCGGGCAGGATCGTGACGAGGTGAACGAAGCGCTCGGCATTGTGGGGGCTGACTGTTCTGTTCCTGCTGCAAGACGAGGGTTGCTGCCTACACCACCTTCCGCTTACCGGGACCGCAATCCAGTCCTCTGGCGCGAGCGTCAGCACACACCACCGACCGATCGTCCGTTGACACAAATCAAGCGCACAAGAAACAGCCGCCGACAGCCAAATTCCTGCTCACGATTACGTCCACTAAACAAAGAAGACGAAAAAACTGCTCTCGGCTCCAACGGCCATGTTTGATTTCGATATGCGACTCCGGTTCGGGTTGTTACACTCGCGCACACACAATACACTTCGTGCCGTCTCGCTCTAGCGCACGTGCGAGCCCCGGCTGAATAGCCGAAACACGAACTCTCGGCGAACAAATTCCGCGCACCAAACCGCTAGCAAACTCTCTTGAGTTTCAACGTAGTCTCCGAGGGGGAGGGGCGACAAGTAACCCGATTCACGAATTTCCACAGCTTTTGGGCTGCGCTGACGACCCGAACGAAGCCTACGACACAGAACACCACACGAACGAATAACCCGACGACAACGGGGACGTTCCCTTGTGTGTGGTCAACAATTTTCGCGTCTTTGCACCGAAATGGAACGCGATCGCGGCAAACTTCCAATCGACGCACGATCTTGGGCGTCGGGATCGCGACTTGTGCAAACTGCACTTAGGCGTAGACGGTTGCAAACTCGCTTTTTCGTTGCATAATTTACGTCCGCACTTTTCCACACACACTAAAGCTACCAGAAGGGCGAAACTCACTGAACGTGTGCGTTATACGGAGCGGGCCCGAAATGAAATGGTTACGAACCGATTGGAAGGAATTATCTCAAGGGGGCAGCACGGACACAAACCTCAGTGAGGAGTTCACTTTCATTTTTCACGCGTTTGCGGTAACTGTCGTCCGACGGTTTGAATGGATTCCGGTGGAGCTTCAAATGGAAGTCACTGGCGAGCAAATCTTTTTAACTATAAACTGATCTGCGGCTTGTTTGTTATATTCCCGTCAGTCAGTATGCCTCTTGACAAGGAAACGTGGAAGACATCGCACGGCAGCTGTCAAACAACAGCGCGCTGTCAACAGTCAATACAAAAATGGTCTCGACGGCAAAGCTGTCGCACCTCTCGCCGCTCATATCAGTGGGTTGCTGTCTGATTTTAGCCACAATTTACGTCGCCAGTTTGTATATATGGAGCTCTGGACAGAACAGGTAATCGCGAGTAATCCTCAATCCTTCTCGATAAAAATAAATCCCTTCAAGGACGCACCATCTGCGGTTTATCGCCTTTGGCTTTGCTCGACACACATCAACTTGTCAGCCGTATGCGATGTTACTTCTCTTCCAAAACAAATCTGATCTGGGCGCGAATCGCCGTTTAAATTTCAAGTATTATTTTCACTACTTTTTGATTTCTTTTTCGTTGCAGGGATCATCCGTCGACGGTGAAACGGCGATTTTTCAGCGTTTTTGTGGTGATGCTAATATCGCCTGTGTTTGTATATAAACTGACACTTAATTCGGAATTGTCTCGAGACGTTACCCTGACTGAATTGTTGGGCTTTCGCACTGAGGGTCTCGTGCTGGCAATCGTAGTTCCTATTGTTTTAACGTCGTTACTGTTTTTGGGACCACTAGTGGCACAGGTTTTGAATGAGTCGTGGCGAGTGTACACGGGTGAGTTATTGTTTTTAACGTACATCCGTCATTAGGTGCATTTATTTAGTTATAGTCCCATAGCGAGTCAGTTACACCCATGAAGACGTCTTGACGCTTTGTTAGCTATAACAGGTTCGGATGATGTTGCTAGCATAGATATCCGCGATAAGCCGGAAAAGACTATAAGGCACAGCCTCTCAAACTTTAAAGAGAGAGATAACTCCAACAAGACTGAGGCTCTGTAACGGACGGTTTGGTGGGCATCCGAAGATGCCCGTGGGGACGGAGCCATCTGGCGAAGAAAAAGGCCCCTCAACGAGCTAAGCAGCGGCCTATGCTTTCTGTAGCTCAGTTCGGGAGATGTGGGCGGGGTTTTCGCCGCTCGTCGCCCCTGTCCTTTACGTATTAACAAAAATTCATAGGCCTGGGGAAGACAACACAAACGGGAGGTAAAAATAGGGAATGAAAATAAAATAGTCGATAAGGATGGAATGGTTGGCGGACGGATCAGACGCCCGCGCGGTCGAATCTGGGTCCGGGTGTAATGGGACCCTCGGCCTCTGGTTTCGTACCGCCAACAGATCACTACTCATCAGGTGCTGCTTCGATCTGCCGGTGGGAGCAGCACAACCAGACCAGAATGTGGTTCATTACAGTTCTTAGCCCGCCGTTGTGAAAAGGAAATCCAACTCGTCTTCTTGCCATCAATTCTAATGGACAGCCTGCGGAGAAAATGAAGAAATTCGTTTACCCGGGTAGCATTGTTGCCGAAAATGGTGGTACGGAGCAGGACATCGCTTGTCGAATCAATCAGGATAAATGCACATACGGCATGTTGTCTAAAATCTGGCAGAGCAGTTATCTCAGCATCAAGACCAAGCTGGGCCTGTTTCGCTCTCTGGTACTTTTTGTGCTTCTGTATGGGAGCAGTACATGGAAAGTGACCGTAAGAGTTACCAGAAAGCTGCAAGTTTTCGTCAACTCATGTTTTCGTCGAATTCTAGGAATTTTTTGGCCCGAAACAATATCAAATAAAGAACATTGCGGAAGGATCATCATCGTGGCGCGACAGCCCGACGTCGGACTTCGGCCGCCTGGATCGTTGTCCTTCAATTATCTCGGTCACGTGACCGCGTCCTCCAATCTTGGAAGCCCACTAGTTGCGCGGCGTCCACATAAACTGAGCTCTCCCAACGAGATTTCGGTCTTCTAGGCAGTCTCGCACCGTCGACTCGTTTTGCGTTCATTACTCTCTTTGGGATGCGATTATCGTCCATTCGTTGTACATGCCCTGCCCATTGAAGTCGTAGTTTGACGATTTTCGAAATTTCCAGCTCATCGTACAGTTCATCATACATCTCGAAAAGGCCCAGAAAATTCGCCGCAGAACCTTACGTTTAAATGTGTCTAGCATGTTTCCGGAGGCTTGAGTTAGGGTCCATGCTTCGCAGCCATAGCATAGCACTGGTCGTATAATGGCTTTGTACACGCGGAGCTCCGTGTTTCTGTGCACTTGGTTCCATTTCATTATGGGGAGAACCGAGTAAAAAATCGTATTAAGTAGCTAACTGTATCCGTCGCTTGATTTCGTCAGTTTCGTTGGCGTCCCTTGACAAGTTTCAACCCAGGTATATGAGGTCGTTCACGAACTCGATGTTGAGGTCCCCCACATTGATGCTCGATTGTGCAGGTGTCCTTGTCGTCGATTGCATCATCATTTTTGTTTTACCCTCGTTGATACGTAGTCCAATTTCTTTTGCAGCGGTATCGAGCGTATGCAGAAGTTCTTCTGCGTCGGCCAATCTTCGGGACATGATGTTGATGTCGTCGGCGTACGCTGCCAATTGTGTCGACTTGATGAGTAGCGTATTGCTGTTGTCCATATTCCATAGTCCGAATAGCTAGGTTGAAGAGCGTCGGTGCCAGTCCATCGCCCTGTTTCAGACCAGTGCGTGTTTCAAATAGATCAGTAAGTCTATTAGGGATCTTGACCTGTGAAACGGAGTTGATCATCGTCATCTTTGTCAGTCGCACTAATTTTGCCGGTATACCAAATCGCAACATAATGTTGTACAGTACTCCACGATCGATACTGTCGATACCGTCGTTTGCGTGATCGTCGTTGTTGATCCGTCCAATCCGAGGCTTTTGTTCCAGGTTTCTTGACGTGGACTGGTTTTTGCAAGGACGAGCACATCGGTTAACCCCATTCAGGGGATGGCCTCGGAAGATAGCTGCTTCAGATGGTTTAATACACGTGCTGGGGTTCACACAACTATGTTGCAGGTCCAACTACGCAAGTCATTCCATCCTACTAAACCTGAGACGCTTAGGTGTTGGTCAGCCATTCAGGCTACAGCTATCTGCCTTTTTCCAAACTGTCTTATCGCTAAGACTTGGCCGTCAGCGATTTGATACACTGCCGTTACCAGGGGGCGCCCACGTGGAAGACTATGGAAAAGGTCTTTTGCCCCCCCCCCTTGCGGAAGGATGATAACTGCATTTCTTTACATGTCATGAAACGGAACCCCACTTCCAACCAAGGCCGACCAAGAGGGGGTCCTAAAATAACATGACGTCTATCTGTGACAAAAGAGTGTAAGGTGCTGTGTAAGTCGTTTGGGGAGTTGCGCCCCATTGCCCAGAAGAGTACGATGGCGCGTAGGGGTGGTTGACGCGCTGTGCGAGGTTAAGGCAAAGTGGTAGTACAGGTTCTAGCGATTTTTTCCTTTTATTCTACCCACGCTACCACTGAGATCAGAGAACTGTTACCAGTTAAGCGAAGAAAATTATAATATCCAATAATCCGAACTCGAAAGCGTTCTTAGATCTCACCTCAAATAGGGATTTGGGAATCATTTGTTTGGAGAATTCATTCAGGGATTTTTTTTTTTTTGGTTTGGGGATTTTGTGACTGGGGATTTCGTATCCAACACGGTCAAGTCTTTTTCTTCCAAAATCTATTTGAAATCCCTAGCTACGGTTTCCTAGGAAAGCGGTGCCGTAATACTCGTAATAAAGTGTAATGTAAGGAAATCTTTAGTAAAACCATCAAGGGCATCGTAGAACAAAATAATTGAACACATCTTGTCCGTATTACATCTTGGATACGAATACCTTTATTCAAAAAACAAAAGTATTAGTACATCCACACTAATAAACTTAATAAAAATGTCTTTTTCCAGCACCCAACTACTGGCTCAACAACTTCACAAACATTCTATGGCTACGCAATTTTATTGTAGCGCCGTTGTCGGAGGAGTTCACATTTCGGGCATGCATGATGCCACTACTGCTGCAATCCTTTCAACCATCACAGGCAGTGTGGATAACGCCACTGTTTTTCGGTGTTGCACATTTTCATCATATGATTGAGCGTTTACGTACAGGCATGGATATGAAGACGGCAATCATTATATCATGTAAGTATGTCTGCGCTGTCAAGGCTCTTGTTAGCAAAAAATGCAGCATCCAGGGACACTGTACATACTGAGATTCCAGTAAATTATTGAAAAGAGGAAAGAAAGCTTGGCTCTTTGCATAAGCCAACCGCTTTATCTAATTTGAAGACCTAGTAACTACGGTACGACTTTAAAAACTTGTAAATTTGCATATCAAGAGGATAAATTCCCAAAAAACGCTCGCCGATTTCAAACCCTGACATGAGATACGTCTCGTCAGGCGCTTCTACATTGTACCTCGTATCAGTATGAGAGGAGCAACCGGGAACGACCAAGCCGATTTTGTTTCGCCTTAGTGTCACCACACACTGTCGAACTCGAACACGAACCTGGTACAAATGTCCTCTGATACACACACACTTCACATAAACGTGATGAAAACCGGTCCACTTGTACCAGGTTCGTGTTCCAGTTCGACAGTGTGTGGTGACACTTACATATATCGGTTGTTCCCGGTCGCGTCTCTCACACTGATACGAGGTGGAGGCGCCTCACAAGACGTATCTCGGGTCAATGTTCGCCGGTTGCGCCGGGTCCCCGTTGGGGAATTTATCCTCTCGAGAGGTCGACGGCATACGATCAGTAAGGGTGGCGGCATGCGAATATCCATATAAGTTGTATGGAATCGTTGGCTATCGCACGAATAAACGTTTGTTTGTGTGTTGCATATCAATGCCTACGTTCAGAATCTTAAACGTTATCTGAGTTGCTGAATACTCGCAACGTTTGACACCCTGAACGCAGGCATTGTCCCGCCCAAAAAAATCCTCTCTTTGGATATTCTTTACAATTCCATTTTATACTTCCATCTCTGACAATCCAACAAAAATCTTCCTTACAGGTTTTCAATTCACCTACACCACAATCTTCGGCTTCTATTCGGCGTATCTTTTCGCGCGAACAGGACATTTTGTAGCACCATTCGTTGCACATGCCTTCTGCAATCACATGGGCTTCCCCGATATAAACGATGTGATCTTACACACTAACTATAAGCGATATGTTTTAATAGCACTCTATGTGATTGGTTTAGTATTGTGGTTCTTAGTTTTGCCATTGGCAACAACGCCTAGTCTCTATGGAAATGTGCTGTATTGGAAAACATAACCGTTACAAGGATTGTGTGGTGATATCTTTGAATGGAATATTGTTTATATGTATTTTATGCCCATACTTTTTTGCTCCAATTTAGCTAGCGTAAATTATAAGACGCGATGCAGTATAGAGTTTGGAGAAGAGCGAAGGAGTTGCATGTTGAGGCATTTTATTTTTTAACATTCATTACTGCATTTTCTTTTTAGACTAATACGCATGAACTAAGTGACTGTTTAGTTAGAACTGACTGTTTTATTAAATGATAATGAAATATAGCTGAAATTTTATGTTTTCATAATAAATGTATGTTGTTTTCATTATTCTGCGATTGTATGTATGTATCTGACAGCTTCAGATCCAGTGATCTGACTAGGTCAAGTGGTTTGGAACGGAACCTGCGACCTCTCGGTTGGTAAATCGGCGCTCTACAAATCGAGGTAGTGTCACGTTTTTAGGTGGTTTTATTTTCGTTGAATATATAATACAAAATAGTGTGGTTCAATTCGCAATTCGCTGCAAATTTTCCTTCCCAAGAAATCAACATAGAGATGGAGGACAGTTCATCAACGGAAAATCTAAACGACGACTGTTTGGATCACACACAGTATCTTGCATTCCAAACTTCAGTTGGACTAAATTCCGTGACGTATCGTTTCCGTAATAATATCAAACGGTGGATTGCTCAGGAGACAGTAGAGTTCAGCCACCTAAACGAGATTTTCCATAACATCGATCCTCTGAACTTTCAATCTATGGAAATTTTATTAAACGGTTTTCCATTAATTTTACGGAATACTACCAACAGATCGATCTATTGCCCGAACACTGCAACAGTGTAGAAAATTTATGCGAATTTGTTTCGTTTGGGGAAGTTATTGTTCTGTTACATTTCGTTGGACGCATGCAGCCATTACGCTTTTTATTTTTATTTTTTAACTTTTCAAGCGCATATTACGTAGAAAGAGGTATAGTCAGTCGTTGCGGGAATATTTGGGTTGCTCAGAGTAGCAGTGTGCCCAGTGTCATGGAGTCGAATGATTGTGTTTGCGGCCATCTATTCACCAAAAATGACATGAAGTAGCGGGTTAAACAGCATGTTTAAAGCAACAGAGGGAGCAGTGCTAAGAGCGCAAAATGCAACGCAGGCCAATCTTACCTTATCCAGTAAGCTACGGTTAACCTCTGTAATCGGACCAGTCGTCCAGACAACTACCCCAAACATGAGTAAAACAGCCACATCGAAATTTCTCCTTATCAGTCAAAACTAGGTTCGTCCTAGCAACACAGGAGGATCGATCGGAAATACCATATACTTATGAAGAGAGCAAGCTTTATTTTTTTCGGATTAATCTTTACCCATAGTTATCACCCTAGATGGTGGGGGCGAAACACCAGAAAATTTACCAAATAGTGCAATAGCAATGTCATCCGTATAATCACACACATTGCAGCTTTTAAGACAGTCTTTTTGGACATCCTTCATGCATGGTATCCCTGTTCACAAGCCTTCGTTCAGACGATGCTCCTAAAGATGGTCCACTGAGACCTTTCACGCAGAAACCTTCACCGAGAGCCTTTTCTAGAAGAGGGCTGTTGTTGTTGTAGCAATGGTCAGAAGTTCGTTGTGTGTGTGTGTTACATGTTGTGTTGTTCTTCGTCTTCCTCGGTGTTGAGTGATAGGAAGGTAGCTGCCTCTACGGGGTTCTCCCACAGCGATCTGGGGATCAGTTGTGTGGGGGCAGCTGGGCATCTGAAAATGTGGTCCACATCATGAGGTGTACCATTACAGGCGGGGCATGTGTTCGTAACATCCCGATCAATGCGAGACAGGTAGGAGTTTAGACGCGAACACCAACCCGACCTAGTCTCGCAATTGATGCTTGTACTTCCTCGTGGTGTATTGCTGCAATGGCTGTTCTGTATGCGCTGTTATCGAAGGGGTCCCTTTTGTACCTCTGGACGTCTCTTTCGAGGTCCCTCAAATCACGCCTGACATGCCTTGGTGGCGGCGTCTTGTCCATGAGGTCAGAATTGGGGTGCTCCTCACGATAATAACCCACCAGATATTGTTTTGCAAGAAGTTTGTTGTGATCCCTTAGAGGCATCATCCTCGTTTCCTGATGTAGATGGTCCTGGGAAGACATCAGGAGACAGCCAGTTACAGTACGGAGGGCGGCATTTTGGCAGGCCTGGATGTTATTCCATTGTGTGTCACAGAGATTCTGTGACCACACTGGAGCCGCATAGTTGGCTACAAACCTTCCGACTGCTTTGTATGTGACCAGTAGGGTCTCTTTATCCTTACCCCAGGTGCTACCGGCCAAGGCTTTAAGGATCTTGTTCCTTCCGCGCATCCTGTTACACACTGTTGAAGCATGGGGGGATGACGTGGTCATACTGTCCAGGGTTACTCCTAGAATTTTAGGATGGTTCACGGTCGGAATAAGTTGGTTGCCAATCGAGATCTTAAGTTGCATCTTGACTTCCTTCGTCCAGGTGGTGAATAATGTTGCCGAGGATTTGGGCGCGGATACGATTAAATTCTTGCCCGTGAAGAAGGAGTTTAGCTGTTCCAGGTAAGCATTTATTCGCTCGCACATTTCCGTTATGTCGCTCCCTGTTGCCAGGATGGAGCAGTCGTGTGCATAGGAGATAATTTCCTTCGACAGCCCTCTTCTTCAATGCAAGAATCTTCATCGAGCAGTGCTTCCAATTTGTCGTCTTTGAAATTTTTTTCTCTCTCACCACCATGCTTGTCCTCGACATTGAAATCGCCACTTTTAAAACGTTGAAACCACTCACGACATGTTCTGTCACTCAGAGAAACCTCACCGTAAGTATCTGAGAGCATTCGATGAGCCTCAGCTGCAGTTTTTTCAAATGGAAGCAGAAGATCGAAACTTCCCGCAAATGACGAGAACTTGGCTCGAACCTTATTAAAAATGCGAACAACTTTTACTAATGCGGGGATGTCGATACGTTTACAGACGTCCAAACTCATTTTGTGACACCTTTGAACTACGTATTTTGACCAACCCTGTGACACTTTTGAACTACGTATTTTGACCAACCCTCACCGATGCAGCCGTCTGTCGGAAAACGGCGGAGGCAAAGTTGTACACCTAATATTATCTGATTGTGAGATGAATTCAATCTCCGCAATGTCCGCTGGCCTGATTCTCCAGGTCCTCCAATATCTTCGTCTTCACCATCCCTTCTGTTGTCACTTTCATCTTTTATCGAGTTCTGTAATCTATTACAGTTTAATACCGTTCGCAATTTCATGAACCGTATGCTAGACCAAAGAGGATTGATATTCTACAAGAGTGATCACTCCATAGAACTTTCGCCTCTGCCAGTAGATTTGTATGTATTGACCAATAGTATAGACTACACAGTCTAGATACAAAAGAGAATCGATACATACAAATCTACCCGCGGAGCAGCGGAGTAAGTCCAATAATCGCCTCCAGGGCTGGCGTAGGACAAGAGCGCATAGCTCCAGTGATGCCAAGGCAGGCGAGGTGTTGAAGCTTATTGCACTTCAGTAAGACAGAAGATTGCTGAGTTTTCGGCCACCACACAAGTGCTGCGTAGGTCACCATGATAGAGCTTAGTACAGTCTGTGTCATAAGTGTGACGTACTCCGTACATACAACAATACCAATAGGCGCGTTCTTTTGCAGCTATCCAGGTCAAAGGTAGTTAACTAACTAAAAAAAACGATGTATCTGACCCACACAGGGTAAAAGCATGTATTTGACATGAAATGGATTTTGTCTCAGATAAAGTTTGAATATGTATGGAATCACTATGGAAACCTAGTGGAACATCGTCGAACGAACGAACTTCTTCTAGCAACCGGTAGATGCGCTCCAAATAAAAGCTTTACTTGTGCGCTATCCAGGTCAGGATCGGCCCTCGATAAATTACCAGGTTAAGCGTTAACCTATATAGAGTAGCATTGTTGTTGTATTGCGTGTTATTTCACTTACCTATACAGGTTAAGGAAAGCAAAAGAACTAGCCTATTGTACCATGAGGGGGTTGCTGGTTTGGAATTTTTAAGGATGTGCGGAATGAAGGCAAACGTTCCGAACTAAATGATATTAACTATGGTATCGCATATGTAATCAACTTTTTGGTAAGGATTAGCATTTAGATCAATCGAGTTCACCGATGAATTTGTTCAATGAGGCCCAATTAACAGTAGCGTAATGCCACAAAGGTCGTTTGGTAGATGGAATTTTTTTAGAAGATAGGGAGCTTGTAGTAAAACTAGCTAATATCAAAAGATATAATATCATGATGATACTGGGAGAGGATGAAATCGAAATTGAATACTTTTCGGGATAAGATGACATAAATAGAACTAACAAATTGGCTCTCTCACCGAACGTATCAGGGAATTCTGATCGGAGAATTCACTAGTTGTTTAAGGTTGAAGATTCACAAAAAAAGTTCAACCTCTCTACCAACTGCGTCTGTTCTAGAAGAATGCCGAAGCCAATTTACATTGTGCACATTGCAATCCCCGGCCAGTGTAATTTTAGATAATGGGCACGTAATAATTCGTAGATGTTGAAAGAGATGGCGACAAGAGAAAGAGAACGCTCATTATCAGCATCCGGTATATTGGGGCTGCGAAAAACAAAGCAAAAGAGAATGATGTGTTTTTCAATATTCAATCTAATCAAGTCTAGTTACAACTTCGGATTAGAAGAAGTGCAGTGGAGTACAATGCGATTTCCCATTTGGGCGATGAAGTATGGTAAAAAGCCATAGCCATCGATATGATAACACTCGATATCAGCATCAGGCACGACTTTGGTTTCGCTTTAAGCGAGAACTGCCGCCTTAACAGAAGCCAGGTAGTACATCGAAAAATAATTTGATCTCAATTCGCGGATGTTGCAGAGATTTATTAAAAATCCGACATATTGACTAGCAAAAAAAGACGCGGGACAAGGCAATGGTACATATGGTATAATACAGGGTGGCGCAAAAGAAACGAAGGGGTTTGAATAGTCTATAGTTCCTTTATTTTTGAATCAATCGAATTTCTTTTTTTTTCTTAGTATACTTCATAAATGGGGAATTTCGTTAATTTAAACGTGAAAAAAAAATTGTGTAGGTGGTGCCCATCCTCAGCTTTGCATAGTCGCGCTCTTTCTAAAATATTTTCCATGAATTTTTTCAAGATTTCAGGAGGTATCGCTAAAATTTCTTCTCGAATATTATTTTTTAGTTGGAGTATGGTCTGGAGTATGTGTATAGCATATGAATAAGGCACAGACCATACCCCAACTAAACAATAATATTCGAGAAGATATTCGAGCGATACCTCCAGAAATCTTGAAAAAATAATGAAAACGTTTAGAAAGAGCGCAATTTGCGAAGCTGGGAATGAGCACCAATTACGCGATGTTATTTTTCACGTTTAAATTAACAAAATTCCCCATTTATGAAGTGTACTACAAAAAGAAAAGAAATTCGATTCATTCAAAAATAAAGGAATTATGGACTATTCAAACCCCTTCGTTTCTTTTGCGCCACCCTGTATAAAGATTTTAATTTACCGATTTTGACTTTGAATTTTTCATTCTAATGTATTATCTCGATCTAGAACGTCCCGATCTAATCGTGGCATGACGCAGAATTTAGTCTGTCCCCCAGCCAAAAGACATATCTCTGTCAAAAAGGTCCCGCTGGCGTAGCGAAACATTGACAGCGACAATGAAAGAATTACCGTATGCACCTCAATCGAAACGTATTGAAACACTTGTTTTAAAATGCTATTTATAAAATTTCATATATTTACCTACTTCTTCACTTCTTTTCGGCTAATAATATAATGGAGACAAAAATAACGATTTTTTTTATAACATAAATATAGATATTATATGAATCATTGCAGCAGTGACAATTATTTAGAGAGAATCAAAAGTAAAGAGACATTCACCCTCTAATCACTTTGATGCTGACATTGACTGAGCAGTGCGGCATTACTTGCTTTCAGACGTGCCACCGTGGGATTGGCCAAAGCTGACGGACACGGTGACATGCACGGCGTCGAACAATGACTATTGCTCAAATCGCATTGATCCAATAAGCGAAGCAGCTCCTCCGGCGACGGCCCGCCACCAGATGACTGGGTCGGCTCGGATTTCGACGATAGTTCCAAGGCCGTGGACAAATCCCACATCTGAATAGCACCGTTGCTATGTCCGGTCAGGATAAACCGCGATCCCATGCGTGTTGGGCCTTCACATTCGTGCACACAAAATGACGTCATCGTCGTTCCATCGACCGATTTAATAATGCAAATACGCTCGCCGTTCGATGCCAAACGCACGTACAGTTGATCCGTTTCGGGTACGACTTTTTGCACGAAAATTTGTTCGTCGTCCTGCTCGCCGAACGGACCGAAATCATTGCCCGCGGAGTAGCTATAGTTTGTATCGGTCGCTTCCAATGATACGATTTTGAACGACGCTTCCGGTGTAGAGCCGGGCTGCGTAGATATCATGCCACGAAATCTTGTAACGCGCCAAGTACGTACGTGATTGTATTCGCTACACACCGAAATCAAGTATTTTTCTGAGAGGGTTACCTACAATGTGAATGGTGTAAAGTAATCGTTTCTTTTATTCGAAAGGGAATTAATGAAATTCGCATTACCTTCGTCACTGGACTCTGATGCACCGTGAACGTTTGAAATAGTTGCGGTCCATGCCCGACCGTCTCCGGATGTTGAACAATAACACGCACTGATCCCGATCTCGTACCGTAAGCAATTTCAATCCAATTGCCACACAAGCCTGTACAGAATTGGTTTTTACACAAACGGATAATATCATTTATCATTCTTTTAAGTATATACACATTGTCTGAATCTGTTTCACTGTCTAGACGGAAATAGTAGATTCAAGACGAAGAAGGTGGGAAAAAGAGAAAGAAAGAAAAAATGCAACGAAATCAAAACGAAATACACAAATTATGAAGTTTGTTTGGGATCTATAGAAACGACACAACTAAACTATTGATATCACTAAAATTATGGGCCATATTGGTGTTAATGAAACGTTGGGAGGAGTTAAAAAATTAAAAAGAAAAATTGTCTACAACAAAGCAAACATGCCAGCACCAAACTACTCACAAAATGCGTGATGTGTACTATTTTCAAAGAGTTCTCTTTTAAGGTCTCAAATTATTTGCAGTTTAATTAAACAAAAATGTGTTACGATTGTAAATGATTTTTGCGGATAGAGAAGTTGAATAAAAAAAATTACTGTGTACGGGTAGTGTAGATCAAATCAATGACTGTACAATGCCGAATAAGGTCTGGAACCCTATTACAGCTATCGCTAACGCTAAAATTTACTAAACGCTTTTTGACTTGAAACACATCGCTTATTTTCTTCCATTTATCCGATTCAATTTATTCATCCTTTAGAAACTAGATTAATCAATCAATTTCAAGCCAAAATCGCGCTCGGTGGTCGTGGTCGTTCGGTCACCGCTCTACCATACTAATCTAGAGCTCGGAGTTCAAATCTCGGCGCGATCAAAAACTGCCTGTGAGTACTAATGGAACTCTCACAGTGCTCCGAGCTTGTCAGTATAAAGACGGCGCGGATAGGAGGTGCGTGCTAGAAACTGTATTTCCGAAAAAGTAGATATGCTATCGAAACGTCAACAAGGCATAGAAGTGCTAGAGATGTTGACGTGCCCATGCCCCTGGAGGGATCAAGGCAATTAACATAACAACACAATGCAAAACAAGGTCACCGAAGGTATCATATCTTCGTTGTGACTTATGGTACATTTGCCACTTTGAAATTAGTAGTAAAACTTGTTCCGATTTTATTGTTCCTATGAGAGGTACATGAAATAGTGGACCGATTTCAACCAAATTTAGGAAAGTGGTTTGGCAGTCAATACGATTGAATAATATGGAATTTGGTAAGGATATCTTCAGAAATAAACAAGTTTTTCTAACAAAAACTTGCTTTTAGAACGGTCGATCCTATTACAGCTATATGATATGATATATATGATATATAATTTCAACTAAATTCGGAAAAGTGATTTGACTAATGATAGTATTAATTATTGTGAAATTTGAAAAATACATATATCTTTAGAAATAAAAAAGTTTTTCTCACAAAGACGAATTTTTGAACCGGTCGTTCCTATGGCAGCTATATGACTTAGTGGTCCGATTCCGTTGGTTCCGACATATATACAGCGTGCAATAGAAAGAAGGCTTTGTACATTTCAGCTCGATAGCTTTAAAACTGAGGGACTAGTTTGCATAGAACCAGACGGACAGACGGACAAAGCTTAATCGACGCGTATGAGACCAAGAACATACTCGAATATATTGTAGTTTATATGGTCGGAGATGCTGCCTTCTGTGCATTGCAAACTTCATGACAAAGTTAATATACCCTATCACATCCGTGAAGGGTACAAAAAAAAATTAGAGCATTTTAGCGGTAGAGATATAGCGTTAGCGATAACTGGAATAACAAATTTAAAAATTTGCTTAGTGTAGGCTTCGACAGGATCGTGAGCACGGAAATGGTTTTGGGGGTTCACAAATTTCGATTTCAAACCAAAATTGTGCACACATGGATTATTTTTTTTTTCGTATGTATGTATATAATTTCGGTTAAGGACGAACTCCGTTTGCTCCGCACTTAAAAGGTTGTCATTCCCAATATACATTCCTAGAACGCTCGTTATGTGTGTAACGGCGGTAAGCCGTCCTAGAGTGTGCACCATTTTAGTTCACACCGAAAGTGTAAACATGAATTATTTGCGATACCACGGCAGCTGGTTCTACGCACCGGAGCGACCCGTTCGTCAACAACGGTCAAGAGCTGCCAAACCCCGCTCACGCCAGCAGGCGCTGATACAATAACAACAACATCCATTATTTCGTATGGACAATATCGATAAGCCTTATTTCTGTGCCCTTTCCGAACTATACTCAACTAAAATTCACCCGAAAATTCGGTCAAATTGAAAAAGACCCAACACAAGTTCATGAACAATTTGAAACGTACTTCCGTTCTTTTCCCAAAAGAATGTGAGAAAAGAAAAGTGATCCCCATGAATGCAGAAGTCCCGAAGATCTATGGCTAAGCTATCTAAGGTCCATAAAGAAGGAAACCCTTGCCATCCAGTAGTCTCCTATACCACGGCGGCGTCGGCATATCATTTAGCCAAGACAATCAACGACAAATTCTGTGAATTTTCCCAATTCGAGTCAACGAACGAAGTCCGAATTTCGGTAGAATTTGCAGCGAAATTACAGGATCTGCCTCGTACGTGAGACAATTTCAAACTCGTATCCTTCCATGTCGGTCGATGTATGGATTTGACGGGGAAATTTTGGCTTCGACTAGGGAAAATTTGGCTTTGGTCGTCCGTGAATGTCCCGCATAAGAAAGTGTCTCGATAATCTATAAAATTTCGATTAGTATAAAATAGAGTAGCTGAAAAGGGTCTCTTTTTTCTTCTACTTTATCAGTCAACCTGTCCCCGGCGATATACGGCTTCTGGAGGTCGTCACTTCCATCAATATTGGCTAGTAACGATCATGTTTCGAGACATGACAGCTTTTCTTAACCTTAGACTTCCCACCCGATCCATAACAGCACAAATGATTACAGCACAACAGACCAGGTATTATAATCAACGAATATGTATGAAAAAAGGACCAGGACAAAACAAGATGTAATGTGTAGATCATTGATTTAAACCATTTAAAAAGAAAACAGACAGGTGAACCAAAACAGCTTAAATGTATGAGAGAAATAAACAATAAGAACTTAAAGACGCACCCTTAAAACATATTTACAATTGCAAATTCATATTATACTTGTATATTCATTTTTAGTATCTCTTTCATGAATTTTTAAAGTATTGCGTTAATTTAACAAATGGAAAAGTCGAAAAAAAAACTCATCTAATAAGGCGTGACTTTCAAGACTGGAAATTTATGTATAGACATTTTACGCTTTCGGGACACACGATAAGTGAGATAAAAAAAAACAAACGACAGAAACAGAAAGAGATATGCATGGAGAAAAACGTATGCTTTTGCTTTGAATGGAATCTTTACCTTCACGTCCTCTATCCGGTGCTGGCATGAAATAGATTTGATTCGAAGATAACAACGCAACAAAAACGAGACAGAGAGAAAAAAGAAAATGGTTTTTGTTTGTTTTACGTTAAACTGCTTTTTTTTTACTGTTGAGTGATTTTAACAATTTGATTCATTTTGTGCAGAACAGAGAAAAAATATTAGAGAAAGTTATAATAAAACACAAAGTAATTTAGGGACGCAACAAATTGGACGACGACACATGAATGTTTTTACTACGGCGCAGAATGCATTGTAGGTTAGGTTACATGGGCTGGTGGAGATCCACCCGGAGACTCGGAGTTGGGTCCATTGTTTTACCCCAAGGAGTATCTTGTCCCCAGCCCCATAGTTTCATCAAAAGATTCGGTTGGTTTTGAGTAATCAGCAGAAGCTTTTGATAAAACTATGGAGCCGACCAGTCTCTATATCCGCCAGTTCTTATTCCAGATGTGCAAGAAAAACCTCAAGGTGTGCTCTTCTTCCGTCTTTCGCCCCCTCCTCCTCGTTACCTCAGCTTTGATAAAAGTGATTGTAGGAGGGCCTACACCTTCTTGAATGATCCTAAATACAGTAGTGGCCAGTGAAGACTTCCACCGAATTATCAATGTTTTGTCTATCTTCGAAACGATAACGGCGAAAGATTTGTAGAGTTCTGCAACAACTCAGTCTCTTCATCGGTGGTACTTATGTTTGAGCAGAAGGACCACCACAAAATCAGTTGATACTCTGTTGATCGGCGCAGAACACGAAATTAGATCGAACACTTTGCCATTAGTAAAAGATTCAAGAGTTTCCGCCTGGACGTTTATTATGATTGCTAATGTTTGATTGCGTAGACCAACTCTGCTGCCAGACTTCATCGTGTCTTAGCTAAAAAAAAGGCACTAATCAGGTAAACACTCTAAGGAGGCAAGATGGTAGTATCACAGAGGATGCTGAGAGCACTGGGTAATTGCCTCTGGATACCCATTTTCCTGATTGTGTTACCCTAAAGGAACACTTCAGATACTCTGACGGCGTGAGTTAGTGCTATAAAGCATCCCGCTCAGACTGGAGTACTGCCAAAAATATATTCACGCATAATAAAGTGAGCTAACTATTTCGACCCATATAAATCTAGTAGCACGGATGGAATCTTTCCCGCTTTATTATAGAAAGAGAAAGAATTACTAGTCCCCTGTCTTCTGAGTATATTCAGAGGAAGCTTTGCTCTTGGGTATATCCCAGACTCATGGAGTTCAGTTAAAATGGTCTTCATCCCAAAAATGGATAATCGTCCCAAAGATGACCCTAAATCACACAGGCCGATTAGCTTAACCTCCTTCATGCTTACGGCAATGGAGAAAGTCCTGGAAGCGCACATCAATTCCACACTCCTCACGAAATTTCCGCTGCTCCCTAAGCAGTTTGCATATCAGGCAGGTAAATCGACTGAAACTGCTCTAGTAGGAGAAATTGAGTCAACCTTGGTAGAAAGGAAACAGCGGTGTGTGCGTTTCTGGCCATCGAAGGCACTGTTGATAATACATCTTTCTCTTCCATCGACTTAGCACTCAGAGCAAAGGGAGCAGATAACACCACGGCACTTTGGGTCAATATAATGCTTTCATCCAGAAAGATCATCACTGAGATATGAGGGTGCAGTTTAACAGCAAACGTCACTCGAGGGTGTCCGCAAGGAGGGGTACTATCTCCTCTCTTGTGGTAAATTGTAGTAGACAGCTTACTGTGGAAACTTTAAATCAGAGTTATGCTGATCGCCTAGTCATAGCTGTTAGGGAAAAGTTTGAAGAAATCCTAAAGGAAATTCTCCAAACGGCGTCAAATAAGTACTGGTGCAATGACAACGGCCTACGAATCAACCCGGCAAAGGCAGTTATTGTTCCCTTTTCGAGAAAAAGAAATATCAGACAATTGAGATGCCCCACTATGTATAACTCTCAAGTACTCCAGGCGGATTCTGCCAAATACCTCGGTGTTATCTTAGACAGGAAATTACTCTGATCGGAACACCTTCACGCAGTATCAGACAAAGCCATCGAAGTTCTATGGCAGGCAGTTTGTGGACAAAACATGCGGAACAAGCCCTCGCATAATTCTGTGGATCTATAAGGCTAAACCAATAATTAAATACAGTGCTGTTGTTTGGAGGAAAAAATCAACCACCAATGACGGAAAAATAGAACTGGATAAGATTCAGAGACTAGCATGTCTGACAGTAACGAGAGCTATCCGCAGCTGCCCCACTGCAGCTCCTGAAGCACTACTCAACGTGGCGCCGCTACACATTCATCTAAATGCGGAGGCTAGGGACGGGCCAATATCCCGGTAACAGTGACTAGGAACCGAATATCTGCCTGTCACTGTTACTACCTGTTCCCAAAAAACCAAAATACCAGTTCCCCTGTCACCAGTTCTCTTTCACATTAACATCGCAAGAATAACCAACACCACGTTGTATACCTTATCTTTTATCACATACGACGATCTCCTCTTCTCACTCAAACTCACATAAATCAAACTCACATCTCACATAAATGCATTGCAAGTTCGGCGCCCAGACAAAGTCACGACCACAGCACAAAAGCACAACAACAACAATTACAAAATGCCCCGAGTCACTGTTCTTGAGCCATAAGGAACGTCCAACGACAACGGCAACGAGTAACCATCAAAATCAAACGTTCTGGTTCCTCGGAGTCACAGTCCGAGTCACAACTCAAGTCGCCAGGAACTGTTACTGGAGTCCCAGTCATAGTCACAGTCCCAATCAGACGCTGGGAACTTTCTCGTTCCCGGTCACAGGAACTGTTACCGAAGTCCCAGTCACAGTCCCAACAGTCGCTGGGAACTTTTCCGTTCCCAGTCACAGTCACCACGAGTAACAACGCCAGGAACTGTTACCGGAGTCACAGTCCCAATTAGTCACTGGGAGCTTTTCCGTTCCCGGTTACAAATAGCCAAAATAGCTGTAACCAGACTAAAAACATGCCAGATCTCCCTCAAACTCAACCCAGAGCAAAGCAATTGGGTAAATAAGGACATTGTAGTGAGCATGCCATCAGACCATTTAGCTAGAGAGCTACGCTTCACTCTTCCATTTTCAACCACTATCTGGAGTAGAGAGGATTGGGATTCAAAGCTCAACACCCTCCTCGCTAGCAGTGTTAAGTGGTATAGATGGATCCAAAACTGATGAGGGTACAGGAGCGGGCGTTGCAGGACCGTCCCTCTAAATATCTATTCCTATGGGAAAGTATACGACGTCATTGCAGGTCGAGGTTGACGCAATTGAGTATTGCGCGTATGTTTGTATTGGCGTCGGCAGCTCTTGGACTGTCCCTCGTTCGAGGCTACCCCCCGTTTGGTTAGTCTGTCCGCTATTTCGATACCTAGAACCCCGCTATGGCTCGCAACCCACCGGAGTTCCACGGTCCTAACTGATCCCAGTGCTTGTAGAGCTGTTAGGCAGTTATGCACTTTCTTCGACTTGATAGTAACGGACTGTAGCGCCTTAAGTGCTGCTTGACTATCCGAATTTCTAATCATTTTACCCTTTTTCCGGGAAGATATCATCACCTCGGCTCCCTTTTGGATCGCAAGCACCCCCGCCTGGAAAATGCTACACTCATTCGGCAGTCTGTAGGATAGGTTGCATGGAAGTTCCGACGAATAGACTGCTGCATCAACTCCGGCTTTCATCTTGGAGCCATCCGTGTAGAGGTTCAGCGCCCTTCCTGCTCCCATGATCAACTACCGGGATCTGTTCCCTATCGGGTATATTGACTCCGAAGTTTATATTGAAACCTAGGGCCCTATCATGTACATAATTCGAGTTGAATCGAATTGCTTTCGAACCGACGAAAATGACACCATGTAACTCCAAAACCAATTTCCCAATCTCAAATCAATTTCATATCAGACATTCGAATGGAATGGAGAAACGAGTTTCTAGTTACATGGTACTATTATCATCCTTTCGATTCGAATCGAATTACATGATGCGGCTTCTGCTTGTGGTTTCACATAGTCAGTGTTATTAGATGGCAAACTACAATAATACTGCGGTGGTCATATGGCCTTCTTTGAAGTGCCCTGCCTCTCTGAGCCTTAGGGCACATGTAGCAGCCTCATTCCTCCGAGGTGGGTCAATCGGAGGCATGTTTAGAAGGGTGTTCAGAGAGAGCGAAAATACTGTTTTTAAGGCACCAGTGAACCCAAGCAACATGGACTCTATACTCGCTTCATTTTCTGTGTTTCTTTTCGTGTTGAATGCTGTCCACCAGACCACAGCTCCGTACGTTAGTATCGGTCTTACGACAGCTGTGTAAATCCAGTGAGTGATTCTCGGTTTTACCAAGCAAGCTTTTGCAGGTGTAAAAGGCAATGTTAGCCTTCCTGATTCGTTCCTCGGCGTTACGACCTCAGTTAAGTCTACTATCTATGGATGACTCTTATTGAACGACTCTTTCTGAACGACTCATGTTGTTTTCGGGGAAAACGTTTAAAAGTTCTTCATACTAACCAAAAACTCGCCTCGCCGTTTTTTGAAGCGATTCATAATAGTAATTCATGGGACCCGAGGTAAAACCTGAACAGTATGTCTCTGCCAGCGGACGAAACCGTGAAACACATGGGCGATCGGAAGGGGTCCACTGAGATTGAGTGGAAGGGAACATATATTCAATTTTAGTGGACACACACTCCATTAATAGATTGGTGAAATTGTTTTGGATTGGTTAATTGGAAGGATGTTTGCCTACGACGAGTCAGTATGTACACGCGCCCATGCGGTGTTTTGCTGAAGTCTAGTTGGACGTTGGCGGGGAGCAAAGCTTTTTGAGAAAGGGCTACGAGTAGTCTCGGTTGTTCGGTGATGTCGACATCTTGTGTTACGCTTGTGATGGGATACAGTGAGCATTGGGGAGATTAATTGTCGGTGTAGTACATCGACAAAGGACTGCGTATAACGATTTGATACGAAGTACACTTGTAAATCGCTTATGTTGGATTACCGTTGTTTGTAGTCGCTATTAACTGATAACTTAAAGGAGAAACAAAAAGAACTGAAGAAGGGAGTAACTCCCGAAATACGTATATGTGGAAATAAATATATTTTGCAGTAAGAAGCCTTTGTTTCTCCTTTAAGTTATCAGTTACACTTGTAAAATTTACTGTTTGTGCGTTTAATTTTTTCTAGGACGACCGGTAGCTCAGTGCGGCGTAGAGGAATCAGTCTCATGTCTGACTACCGGCGTTTCGGGTTCGAATTTCGTCCACAGCGACGTTCGTGTCCATGGATGTTTGTGTTGTTTTCCCCCTGTGGTGCGTGGCGTAATAATAAGCCACAGCATCCCCGACTTTTCGCTGGTAGGCGACTAAATGGGGGAGTGAGGAGGTGCATACTGGCAGCTGCATTCTCCGAAACCCCAACGAAACGTCAACTGGGCCACATGGAACAGTTGACGCGCTATGACCCAGGAGCAATTGAGTAAGTGGAATGGAAAAGTCTTCAACAAGTAGTTACTGTTCGTCTCTGCAAACAGTGACCAATGGCGAAAAAGGTACAATAGTGAGCTGTACGAAATATGTGACGAACCAATGATCTTCAAATTCGTTAAACTACGAAAACTGTAGTGGGCTGGGCACGTAGAGCGAATAAATTAACATCGAGTAGCAACGAAAGCATTCATGATTGACATCAGGCATGAAAGAGCTAGTGGTCGACCGATGAAGCGCTCTGCGGACTCCGAAATTGGAGGACACGATGCCGATACAGAGAAGACTGGAGGCGTCGACTATCAGCAGCCACATCCCGCAGAGGACACGCAGGGTGATAAGAGAGAGAAACCATATCTTATTAGCGATCTATACTCTGTGAGAGCTTAACGGCGTCTAAGCTAGGTCTCGCTAACCGACTCTATGCATTTTCAATGGAAAAAACCCCTCACTTGAAGTCAAAATTCATTAACGACATTCTGCACGTCAGTAAAAACATCATGAACAATTGCAATTTTCAGACATAGTCATAAATAACAGAAAAATAAAACAATAATTTATTATCGAATGCATAGCATCAATGCATTTGTGTCGAATACAAAAAGGCCGTGACGAAACCGCCAATTCGTCTGCCTTCAATACTATTATAGTTAACACTAAAACGATTTTCTTTCGACAAAATACCATGGAGAGATGAGATTTAGTTTTACGACCAAACTACCTCACTTGGACAGATCCTAGCTCAATTAACATTAACCAAGACTATGCAGAAGTTTTAGTGAAAAACAAAAAAAAAACGAACTAAAACACTATTGCCGGTTAGATACTTGAATGCTACTACTGACTACATGATAAAATAAATCAAAAGTTAGAGCTAAATATAAAAAAAAGAGTTAGAAGTATTAAATGCAGAAAACATGTTAGTGTCGGTCAACAACAGTCAACGTTGACAAATCAACAAGATACGTACTTGATGTTTTCGGCGTCAGATACACGGAAATTGCCGTGATATGATCATTGGCTGGATCCTTGTAAAGTTCCGTCACTAACAGATCATTATCCTTCATGCGTAGCGGAAACTTTTGCATGTCTGGTCGAAATGAAATCATACCGTTAGCATATCACTATTATACAGCGAACATATATAGTTCAACTTAAACGTAGAATACAACGCTACCTATATAGTAAATCGATCCATTATTGCAGCCGAGCAATAAGAACGACCCGGCACTGTCAAACGACAAGATCGGTACCAGATCTTGAATTTGCCAATGCTGAGTCATTGCATGCCACACTCCGATCTTGCCCGATGACGACAGCGCCACCAATTGGCTTCCAATGAAGAACAAATGCTCGACGCGAACACTTAAATTGAATGTGCCAACATCGATTTTGCTGCCATTCTCCTGAATTCCCCACAACCGAATCTGACTGCCGTAGGAAATTGCCACCATTTTACTAGGCGACGGCTCGGCACTAGACAAGTTCACTTTTGCATTGATCGCAATACGTTCGATGGTGCTCTCGATGTAGGGCGACGTGAAGACCAGTTGCCAACCAGTGGAGTCCTTCAGTCGATAGCATGTTACAAAATGAGCGTAAGCAATCAAGATCCAATTGTGATGAGCTTTGATGATTTGAACGCGTAACGGATCCACCCAGTGCGAGGAGAAATGTGAGTTTAGCACCATTCCGACATCCGTTTTCATATATTTATTGAGATCGGCCGACGATTGACGGGAATGCCGTAGATCCAGGGAGGCTGTGCGTGAATGACCCGGTGCACTTGATCCCCACGAAGGGCGCATATCTTGTGAACTACGTCCAGCCGTGCGTAGATCCCACGATGAATTGCGCGAGTGACTGGAGTGACGTGATCCATTCGATACGCTCGATGATAGTTCGGGCACGCGTACCATCGAGCCGGGTCGTGCATTCAGTCCTGAATGTACGCTCGATGATACGTGTTGAATGGGACACGTATTGTTAGTTGCACTTGTAGATGGAACACTATTGCTGGTGTCGATCGTGGCATTGGTCGAGCTCGATTGCTGATTCGAGTCCTGACATGCCGCCACCACCGATGCTGGTATCGTTGGCATAGCAGGTGCTGCCAAATATCCGTAGAACAAAACATCGCCACAGGACGAGTGTAAAATATCTTCGCATAACATCAACCTCTTGATGAGCGGCGGAATGCTATAGTATTCGGCTTCGTGGCGCAATGCTCGCACATCACATTTGCTTATGTCGATATCTTTCGTTCGTAGATAGTTCAGGATGATGGCAAAACAGTCGGGATCACGATCGATGAAGATCGCTCCGCTTTCATCACGTAAGCTCGAAATGCGACCGCTCAGCAGAGCAGTGAAAAATGTGTCGGGAATCCATGTGAGTGTTTGGCGTGATGTAGAAAATCTGAAAAGGAAATGGCGGTACAATGAAAATCCATTTCAGTGATAAAGAAGAAACTAATTTGCTCTTTTTTTACGGAACAAAAAGTGGAGTACAGCATGTTAAAGGTCATTGGCCTATCAATCTTATATCGGATGAGTTTTAGAGAGAGATAGAGAAATATCCTGTCCTTCTTAAGGTGCGTTTTGCTAGCCACCACTCTACATCGATCGCAGGTGACGATCAAAAAGATACACACAAATAGTCATCCGTGCTCTGACGATCAACCCACTAATCGCGAATAATGTGCGACGATCGTGTGCCTAGCAAAACGCACCTTTAATGAGAACGGTTGACCTATGGTGACTCCGGTAAATTTTAAAACAAATCAATAGCTACACATGCGTTATTTCTATTGAAAATAGTGCCCCGAACCATTCACATTCGAAAATCATGTTCGTTAGTGGCCGTTGCAATGCGCGATGGAAAAGCCGTTGAAGAGTCTTGCTATCATCTTTAACACGACGCACGACCGCGCACCAAATTATGCTTTTCTCCTATATACGAAGATGTATTTCACGGCTCAGGCAAAATCATTTCTAAAATCCGTTTCCATTCTCGGTCTACCAACTTCTTCAACTGTCTTTCTCCATGGCTTAGGTGACAATTTTTTTCCGAGACCAAAACGGGACACTCGCAGCGAACACCGAACAACGTCAATTTCAAGAGACATGTCTTATGGCTGAGGGCATCCTGAAAATTTGTCCGTTAAACGTATCATACACACACCGATCGATCGGCCAATCCGTCGCCCGATATCGATATCGGCCGATGGATCGGCCTGTGTATGCGCTTATCGTAGACGATTTTTTTGACAGTTCCATATAATTTTGATCAGCTGATATTTTGTGGCGATCCATCGGCCGATCGATAGGGCGACGGATCGCACAATGTATGGCGGCTATTACGTCGAATGTCACGATTTTCTGGAATAACACGTGACGTGTTGTTATTCAAATAAAAATACAATTAATCCCGTGATAGAGACCCGAAGGTGCATAGTAGTGATGTTGTTGTTGTTGTAGGAATGGTCGGAATTTCGGTGTGTAGGAGTGTTACAGCTGCCTGGTTCTCCCACGGCAACCTGGGAATCAGGTGCGTGGGTGTAGCTGGGCAATGCAGAATACATAGGAATTCAGTCCTGAACACCAGCCTGACCGAAGTTGGGCGAGTGTCGTTCTCGTTGCTCTTGGAAGCCTTTCCTCTTCCGGAGATATTGTTGGTGATATGGTCGAGAGTACTAGATATGGACATAAACCCGCGATTGGTGAAAGTACCTCCTCCTGATGTATTGCTGCGATGGCTGTGCTGTGTGCGTCGCTATGAAAGGGTAGCCATTTGTACCCCTGGACATCGCTTTCTAGGTTCCTCAAGTCACGCCTAACATGGCTAGGCGGCGGCTTGTCCATGAGGTTGAAGTTTGGGTGCTCCCTACCGTAACAACCCACCAGATACTGTTTGGCAAGAACTTTGCTGTGGTTCCTTGTGGTTCGTTTACACGTGAACGTTGAGCAAAACACAAACTTCCTTCATAAATATAATTGTCAAGTTGTCGGATCAAGCCGCGACTCTATGCTGAAACACATACTACACAGCGAAAAAGACCACCTTACCAAGGAGGAGATGAGTGGCATCTATAGGATAACGTGCCCAGAATGCGACAAATGGTACATAGGCCAAACAAAACGATTAGTCAGAACAAGATTCAATGAGCACATAAAGGAAGCGGGCGCCCGACACGAGGAACATCGATTCGATCATCAGTGGTATCCCATATTTTGGAAGAAGGACACCACATAGATTTCGATAATGTTGAAATAATACGACAACATAAGAAAATTTATACGCTCGATCCATGGGAAAGCCTAGAAATTCTGCGAAGCGACAAAAACTTAGCCCTGAACACGGACGAGGGTAATTGCTCGACGAGATTGATTAAGTGTGTCATAAAGGCTAACTTATGTAGGTACCTTTGCAAATTAAATATAAGATGGGTATATAGAAATAACAAGAAGAGATGTATTAGGCAACAGGTAGATGTCAAATTAAGCAAGTTAGAAATATAATAGGTATAAATAGCAATATCCTAAACCATAGACCTCAATAGCTTTGAAGAAGGGTGCAAGTTGCTCCCGAAATACTATTATAAGTACCTTCGGAAAGCCGGGGAGGAAAATAAGGTGGTTCGCGACTTAAAAATGATACTCCATACAGTAAAACCCCGATTAACCGAACCAAAGAGAGCGGCGGCATTTCGCAAAACGAAATTTTTCACAGGTACTTTCGGAAGACTGGGGACAAAAATAAAATGGTGCGCGACTCTAGAACGTTACAATATACAGTAGACTTGACTAACCGAACCGAGAGGGCGGCGCGGCGCAGCGTCATTTCGGATAACGAAATTTTTTATAAGTATTTTCGGTAGGCCGGGTGGAAAATAAGGTGGCTCGCGACTCCAAAATGGTACCACATACAGTAAAACCCCGATTAGCCGAACCAAAGAGCGCGGTGTCATTTCACAAAACGAAATTTTTTACAAGTACTTTCAGGAGATTGGGGGGGGGGGGGCATGCAGTAGAGCACCGATTAACCGAACCAAGAGGGCGACGCGGCGTCATTTCAGATAACGAAACTAGACACGAGTATATTTGGGAAGCCGAGGATGGAAGTAGGATGATTAGCGACTGCATAATGTTTTTACATACAGTAAAATCCAATTTAATCCCGTCCAACTCGAACACGAACATGGTACAAGTGGCCAATTTTCTTCAGATTCGTGAGAAGTGTGTCTGTGTGTGTCTTCTGCCATTCAGAGGACACTTGTACCATATTCGTGTTCGGCAGTGTGTGGCCAGGCTAACCATACTAATGAGGCGTCATCTCGGTTTACGAAATTTACGGACAATCCGTGGAAATTTTATTTTATTCATCTGTATAAAAATGGACTACATCTTTATTCGTTTTTTTTGCAGTCGAACGGCTCGATCGATTTCAATGAAAATTTCATAAACATAACCGCTATGATCCAGAATAAGATCTAGCATTTTGAATTTTTCGATTTGTCCGCAGCAACCAATCCCGACCCCCACATGGGTGCGAATGAGCGTCATGAAAGTAATCTCTAAAACGACCGAGATTAGTGTCAAGACATTGGTTTCCAGCGTCGCTGAGATGACTGGTGGCACTTCCAAAACTTACCCCCCACTCCGGCTGCTAAGTGGCTCTCCTTCCCCTGGAAATTATTGAGGGAAAAAATTTCCTAAATTACAAAGATTAGTGTCGATTTAACAGTTTTCGAGGTCGAAAAGACGTACGGCGATACTCCCAAAAATACAAAAAAGTTAAAAATAATGGTACGATCACAGGGACGAAATAGCACCGATGCGCAAAGGAAGAGAGCAGCCAGACAGGCAGAATCAGCAGATGAACGTCAGCAGCGTGTTGGAAGTGTTCGCTATAGATTTGCTGAAACAGCGCATATATACAAGGCGCGCAAGCAAAGGGCAAAAATAAGAATGACTGCTGCCAGAAACGCTGAATCAATTCCGAGACAAAATCAACTGAGATTTGGTGATGGCTGCATTCCAATATGACAAAAATTTAGATTACAGCGTCAATTCAAGCGTTTCAATTGAGAAGGGGAAAAAGTGTGTATCTACTGCCATACTTTAAAATTTGAAAAAAGGAACGCCCGTTCAAACGAAAAAATTCAACTGCCCCCAATTATGGAGCCGCCAGAAGCGTTTTCAAAATATTTTGGACGAGATCCCTTATCAAAACATTTTCTCCAAATTTCAGGAAGTACAAAGCATGCTTCCAAATGACATCGTTCGGAGTAAAAAGAGTTGTTAACGAGGGTAGATTTATGCCAAACTTTAAAGTACAGGGTCAGATATATCGTCAGTTGGCTCACTTCATCCACTCCCCGACCATGACTACAAGTTCTTGCGAATTTATTTCATGGGCAACGAAGAACACAGCAAGTGGATCAGCATTTGCATTTCCGGTGCAAATCATAAATTGTGACTGATCCCCAAAGACATTAACAAGCGGAAAATGCATTGATGAATAGGCGTATCAATGCATTTTCCGCATTGGATCGAGTGGCAACGGGGGACATGTAAATTCGAATAAGGGCCGATATGATACGAAATAAACCCGGAGGTGAATGAGAGTGCAAAAAAATGTCGAAAATGACGAAGATTAGTGTGAAACCAATGGTTACCGGAGTCGCTGGGACGAATGGTGGCGCTACCAAAGCCCCCTCCCCCGGGGTGAATGATCGTGAACAAATAGCTAAAACGAACCAAAAATAGTGTATATGTTGTGAGCGTAGCAAACCTAGTAGGCTTAAGCCGCTTCTAAACGATGCTACGAACACCTTCCAACGTTGGACGCTTGATGGTTCGTAGCATCGTGTGGCCGAATGTCGAGCTACGAGCTTCCAATGTCAAGCGTCGAACGTTCGCGTTGGAAGACGTTCGCTCTATTGGCGAATTTCGTAAGCCGCTTCTAAACGATGCTACGAACACCTTCAAACGTTGGACGCTTGTTGGTTCGTAACATCGTGTGGCCGAATGTCGAGCTACGAGCTTCCAATGTCAAGCGTCGAACGTTCGCATTGGAAGACGTTCGCTCTGTTGGCGAATTTCGTACCCGAATCAAATGAATTCGAACGTTCCAACGTTTGAACGAAACAATTGCCGAACCGTTGAGCAGAAACATTTGAAGCAAACTCGGTTGCAAGGCACGACGAATTTGGTAAACCGGATTCTTTTTTTTTAATTAAAGAGTAGCAACACGGCAATACCACCATGGCGGCAGCAACAGATGCTATCTCTTCTTCCTTCCGCTATCACCGTGACAAATAATTTCAATTTAATTTATTAGTTGACAACTCGGCCAAACCGTCAAACGTTTGAATCGAACGATCGAATTGCCGTTGCCGTTGAGAAGATACATTTGTCGCTTCAATTGTCAAATCGTTTGATTCAAACGTTAGATCCAATGTTGGATCGAACGTTGGACGCATCAGAAGCGGCTTTATAAACATGAAAGACTCCAGAAGGAGCGAATGCCTTATACTAATAAAATAACAAATTAGTGATTCTTACATGTTAACTATAGAAGTTCAAAGAACAAGTAGATGTAGGGTTCTTGTGCAAGTTTGTAACGGACGATTTGGTGGGCATCCGAAGATGCCCGAGGAGACGGAGCCTTAGGTGGCATAATGACCGTGAAGGTCGGGCTGTACCATCTGGCGAAGAAAAAGGCCCCTCAACGAGCTAAGCAGCGGCCTATGCTTGCTGTAGCTCAGTTCGGGAGATGTGGGCGGGGTTTCCGCCGCTCGTTGCCCCTGTCCTTTACGTATTAACAAAAATTCATAGGCCTGGGGAAGACAACACAAACAAGGGAGGTAAAAATCGGGACTAAAAAAATGAGGCGATAAGGATGGAATCGTTAGCGGATGGCTCGCTTGCCCTCGCGCTCGCATTGGGGTCCAGGTGTAATGGGACCCTCTGGTTTTGTACCACATATCCTTACTCGTCAGGTGCTGCCATAGATCTGCCGGTGGAAGCAGCACAACCAGACCAGCATATGGTTCATTACAAGTTGTAAAGTACGTCTTGTAATACTACATTGGCATTATTGGCGTAGAGAGCTTTAGTGATCAAACACGCGTGCGTCTCTCACTTTTTTAGTCGGACTCTACTGCTAAGGATCATATCTGAAGTAGCGGTGTTATGCCTGATTCTTCATATAGCAAGGAGTTGTGAAAATATTTAAGGTTGGGTCTACGATATTTCAATAGGCACTTGCGCAATATTTCCTTTCGGAAATTTGAATTTTTTCCGCAACATTAGTGGAGCCTGTCAACCAAGCTGGAAAGCTGTAAGTGATAGCTGAACATATTGTTTTGTAAAGGAGCAGTTTCACATTAGATTCTTGAGATTTGAAAGAGAGCAGTGAACTTATTTCTCTGGCAGCATTGTTGACTTTTATGGGGCGACCGGCAACTGCATACTCCGAAACCAGTTTATGCCAACGAAACGACAACTGGGCCACATGGAATAGTTGACGCGCTATGCCCACAAGGGGTTAGGGCAATTGAGTATTGTTGACTTTATTTAAGATTTTCTTCGCGTGAGGATTGCACCTACCTCTATTGTCGAAGATTACTCCTAGATAATTGAGTTTTTCTCTCAAGGGAATTGGTTCACCATTAATTTGAAGATTTATCCGTTTGCTTTCAGGAACCGCATTGCGGTGCCCTTTACCGCTGGTGTTCCTGAATATGCACACACAACGTGAGCCTACATTTCTGAGCATACAATTTTAGCGATTCCACTATATGTGCATGCTTATACAGTTTTTGAGCAAATGCATGTGCATTGCACATATAGTGGAATGTTAGCTAAAAAAAACTCATTCCATTGATTTGAACACTGTGCAAATAAACGAGTTATGAACGTCAAACATGATAGCAGCCCCCTATCTACATTCACGAGGAAATTGATAATTACAAGAACGACAAGAACAGACGAGTACATTTGTAGAGCTCTTGTCACCATTATCTGCTAGAGCCCCCCTACCCCTCTTCAAATCGGAGTCCCTGGGAGTCCTAAACTCAATAAATGGGTCCACAACGGTCGGATCAAACGCATGAATATAATAAACAAACAAACCTCCAAACACACATCCTGAAAAGCTGAAAAAACTATTCGGAGAATACCAAATTAAAAATTGACACGTACTTTTTGCCACCAACATTCAAGTTGACGATGTCGCCGCCATGACTTAGAAAATTCATGTTACATGCACCCGATCAACTCCAGCACGATCAACAAATCACATATTCTATCATCAAACACTTCTTACACGACCGAAAATCGCCAGATTTTCATGAAAATATGATCGATGCGTGGAAAAACGTCCAACTCACTCCCTGGGAAAAAATGTAAACACAAACGCACACAGCGAAAATCTCAATTGTGACAAGTCGACTCCCAGCTGGAAAAAAGAGTGGAGTCGACGCAATATAGTTGTTCGGGATTGTTGCAGAGGGCATAGGTGTTGCGAGGAAGACAAGTAAATAAATCTTAGCCAGCCGGAGTAAGTAATAAATTAAATTAGAAAGGCAATTTCAGTAACTGTAACTGTCCATGAAAAGAATGTTGAAGAAGAGAAAATTCGAGAAAAAGATACATCAGGCGAAAAAAAACAGCCGACGAGGATGGGATTCGAACCCACGCGTGCAGAGCACATTGGATTAGCAGTCCAACGCCTTAACCACTCGGCCACCTCGTCACACATGTCCATCGACCTCAGGCAGCTCATTTCAGTCGATGCTTCGCTAATTATCCCGAAAATCATCAGAATCGCTTTTAATTCAACCAAAATATTCAAATCCTTTTAAATTATTAACCAATTCGCAGAAAACTTGCGAATCCATCGGGCGACAGCAGATGCCGCTTCTATATCCGCAAATCCAACAAAACAAAACATGCTCCTCCCCCCGCCCACGTTTGAGTCAATCAGCTGCCAATCAGCTGTTCGCATTTGACACATAAAACGTCGCTTTGTGAAATGTTTACAGAGTTTTTGTGAAGTGGCAGTTTTACTCTATTGTTTCGCGTTGAACAACTGGAATTTTAGGTCAAACGGACGGCCGAAAGGATAAAAAAACGGCATCGCGATGGTGGACGAGAGCATTAACGTGCAATTTGCATGTCAGCGATGTCTGCAACCGATCGCCATGGACGAGAGTTTCGACAACATTAGCGTTCATGCAATGGCCGAACTAGCTCGTGAGTACTCGATGTCGTTTTGTTTATTGGCAGAAGGCCTTTTGGTTCGGACAAATTTTCCATTGAATTGAGGAAGGGAACGAAACATAAAATTCAGTCTTACCTCCTTTGTGTTGAAATCGATGGAAAAAATCTTGGACGAGCATATTCATTAAACTCTCCTGAATAGATATCCTTTACATAAAAGACAGTTTGCCTACCGAGCAGATAAATCTACTGAGTACGCTCTTCACTGCCTGGTCAGGGAGATCGAGGCGACAATGTGGGCTTAAGAAACGGCTTTTTCAGCTTTTCTTGATATGAAAGGGGCTTTCGAAAACACAACATTCGCTACGGACACTGCTACAATAAATTGTATGCTTTCTTCCAGAAGCGGGTCATCACCGACATTGAAGGCGTCACCCTCCTTGTTAATGTCACCCGAGGTACCCACAAGGAGAAGTCCTATCTCCTATCCTGTGGTGATATAGGCGATCGTCAGACCTATATTAGAATACGGTACAGTAGTATGGTGGAAAAGAGCATTTTCTGCTGCTGGTAGGGGCTATTTACTCGTGTCCATCTAGCGCTCTTGAGGTACTGCTCCACCTGCAACCGATACACATCCATATAAAAGCAGAAACACAAATGACAACCGCGAGACTTGAAGCTACGACGCGAATGTAAAGCTAAATCCAGCCCAAATTAGTTGACTCAATAAGAGTATTGTCAAAAGAATGCCATCTGATTATATTGCGAAGGAAATATCATGCAAGCAACGGTTCACCGTCGTTATATGGAACAGAGAGCAGGAGAATTGTGCTAATCTTCCCCCTCACACCATTATGTGGTTCATGGATGGCTCGAAAACCAATGAAGGTACCGCTACCGGGGCAGGCATTGTGGGACCCAACTATCAGGTTTACATACCCATGTGCAAGTTCGCCACTGTTTTCCAGGCTGAAGTGCATGCCATCGAGGCGTGTGCCGAGCTATGCCTTAAGATCGGCTACCACAACTAAGTCTTAGCAATTTTCACTGACGGCCAGGCGGCCATCAAAGCGCTGTCAAAAAGAAACACCACATCTAAGATCGTATGTAGTTGCCAAAAGGTACTACATAAAGTAGGCTCTCGTAATAGAGTAACCTTTTTCTAAACCCTGGCCATGTTGCTATCGATGGCAATGAACAGGCTGACGGGCTGGCCAGAACAGCTTCGGCTACCCCCTTTTGCGGTATTCCAACCTGTACAATTAAGAGCCTCATCATATACTGGGAACGCTGTGAGGCTATTGCCCATTGGGATAATCATCCCGGGTGGAGGCACCCGTTCCACCGAAATTTAGTGCAGTGCAGCTGGAATCTCGTCAGCGCCCGGCGCTTTATTTCGTTTTAGTGACCGCAGCGCAACGTTTTTCGCGTCAAGTGAATTTTTGCGTTCTTCGTCGAACCAGTCATTTCGCGCTCGCCGGGCTTTATATCCCACGACGACTTACTCTGCGACCTCTTTACTACTCAATTGCCCTAACCCCTTGTGGGGCATATAGCGCGTCAACTGTTCCATGTGGCCCGGTTGACGTTTCGTTGGCATAAACTGATTTTGGAGAATGCAGTTGCCAACATGCACCTCCTGCACGTCCATGGCCACGAACGTCGTCGTGGACGGGATTTGAACCCGAAACGCTGATAGTCAAACATGGGACTGATGCCTCAACACTCTGCGCTACCGGTCGCCCCCTCTTGATGGCACCCTTAAGTTCTTCACAGAACTGTGTAGCATAGGTGATAGTCTTCTTTCCAGGTCTGCTTGTGAATGCGTCGATGCGGGAAACACGTAGAGCTTACGACTAGATTCCTACTGCAGGTGAAGTCGATAAGTCGCTGACCGTTGTCGTTACATTTTTCATGAAGACTGTGGCCTCCAGTAGTCACCTGGTGCCAACTTTCATTTCCGACTTTCGCGTTCAAGTCACCCAGCACCAGTTTGACGTCGTTTGTTGGAAGTGAGTCGAATAGAGTCTCAAAGTGGGCGTAGAACTCGTGTTTTACTGTGTCTTCTTTAACTTCAGTGGGGGCGTGCACATTGATGAGATTTAAGAAACGAGTCTTAATGCGAATCGCACACAGCCGTTCATTTATGGGTTTGAAGTCAATAATGTGCGACTTGAGGTGATTGTTCACTACGAATACTACTCCAAACTTCTTGTGGCCCGATGGTTTGCCACTTGTAAAAATTGTGTGCTGCTCGCTGTCAAGCGAGACTGCAGTAATGCTCAGTTTGCACTTTTCGACCTGTTGAAGGAGGGCCTTCTCGGCCTCCGGTTTGTTCAGGGAGTGTACATTCCAGGATCCGAAAGAATAATCCGTTAGTCGTTTGCGTGGTCGTCGTTGTTGATCCGTCCAATCCGAGGCTTTTGTTCCAGGTTTCTTGACGTGGAGTGGTTTTTACAAGGACGAGTTGTCAGCACATCGCTTAACCCTGTTCAGGGGTTGGCCTCGGAGATAGCTGCTTCAGATGGTTTAATAAACGTTCACACAACTATGTTGCAGGTCCAACTACACAAATCATTCCATCCTACTAAACCTGAGACGCTTAGGAGTTGGTCAGCCATTCAGGCTACAACTATCTGCCTTTTTCCAAACTGTGTTATCACTAAGACTTGGCCGTCAGCGGTTTGACACACTGCCGCTACCAGGGGGCGCCCACGAGGAGAACTATGGAAAAGTTTTTTTGCCCCCTCTACCGAAGTTCAATCATTGCCTAAATTATAATCTGACGCTGATGCTATAATTTCTTCTTTTTTCTAGTTCCAATCTATGCCAACACATCTCATGAAATCGACTCAACAGCCACCAGTTTCGATCACTTCGTTCCGCCATTTCGTATGCTCGAATCGATGAACGGCACCGCCGGATTCATGCTTGTCTCAGATGGTCGTGAAAACACCACCCTGGGAACAACACTCCGCGTACGTGCCGAACTCTACGACTTTCTATCGTCCAACTCGGAGATAGATCATCCGCTATGTGACGAATGTACCGACTCGTTGCTGGAATTGATGGACCGCCAATTGAAAACGGCCGAAGAGGAATGGACGGACTACAACAATTACCTGAAAAAACTCGAAATGACCGATGACAATCCCAATATCGAAGTACTGGAAAAAGAGCTGGAAGACTTGAACGAGAAAGAGCGAAAACTCATTGCCGAACTGTCCGTGCTTCAGCGCAACGAGTCCGAAGTGAAGTCCGCTATCAAGTTTCAGGAGGAGGAGGAACAACGACTGCAAGTCCAGGAGGATCGTTACTGGCGCGAATACACGAAACATAGACGCGATTTGATGCTCACCGAGGACGAATATCGTGGTCTGGAATGTCGAATAGCCTACATGCAAGGTCAGCTGGAAAAGCTGGAGAATGTCAACGTGTTCAATGTTACATTTCATATTTGGCATGCCGGCCATTTCGGGACCATCAATAATTTCCGATTGGGTC
Source organism: Chloromyia formosa (assembly GCA_964017055.1). Lineage (NCBI taxonomy): Eukaryota > Metazoa > Arthropoda > Insecta > Diptera > Stratiomyidae > Chloromyia > Chloromyia formosa. The sequence continues at coordinate 26,288,959 of OZ024813.1, read as the reverse complement.
GATTGCCATCGGCGCCGGTCGATTGGTCTGAAATTAACGCCGCCTGGGGACAAACGGCACTGCTTCTCTCCGCACTAGCACGCAAGGTGGGCCTGACTTTCAAGCGATATCGGCTCGTACCGTTCGGCAATCATTCGTACATCGAGTCGTTGGCGGACAGTAAGGAACTACCGCTCTATGGTACGGGCGGTTTTAAGTTTTTCTGGGACACGAAATTCGATGCAGCCATGGTGGCATTTTTGGATTGTTTGACACAATTCAAGGAGGAAGTGGAGAAGGGCGATTCAGGATTTTGTTTGCCGTACAAAATGGAGAAGGGGAAAATCGAGGATTCGTCGACGGGGAATTCGTATTCGATAAAGTATGTGTAGTGCGTGAGAGCGATGATTGGGGATTAATCAAGTTTTTTTTGCGTTTCAGGATCCAATTCAATTCCGAGGAGCAATGGACCAAAGGGCTCAAGTTCATGTTGACTAATTTAAAATGGGGTCTGGCGTGGGTTTCGTCGCAGTTTACGGACGACAAGGCCGATTTACAAGCTGTACAGTGAATATTTTTGTATGCGTGTGTATGTTTAGCTGATAAGAATATAAAATGAATTTATCTGTGAATGACTTTACACATGTTAGGTGTATGTCTGTTTTTCAAAATATAGCAATGATGTATAAGAAACTGTTTTCAGTTCTTTATATGGAAAAAATCTTAGCTGTGTTGCTCCGCGTGCCTGGCACATCTTATCGATTGCCTATGTCTTTGCTCACAACCGGCATAAGCGCGTCAACTGCTTCTACGCAGCATGGTTGCCGTTCCGTTAACATAACAATGCATGTTGCTTTTAGTCGCGCTCGGTGGCCGTGGGCGTTCGGTCACCGCTCTACGAAACTAATCTAGAGCTCGGAGCTCAAATCTCGGCGCGACCAAAAACTGCCTGTAGTTACTAATAGAACTCTCACAGTGCTCCGAACTTGTCAGTATAAAAGACGGCGCGGATATGAGGTGCATGCTAGCAACTGCATTTCCGAAAATGGGGAAGACAACACAGACATGCATAGGCTCGGTGAGATTCGAACCCGCGAAAAACGGTGGGACGTCAGACTGACGGCTGAACGCACTGAGGTACACACCATCCCCAAAGTATTTTCTAATGAAAACTCGCGATTACATGAAAAAACAATTTCTATTTTACGTCATAAAATAAAGAAAAAAAAAAAACTGTTTTTATCTCGACTTTCTCCCCTTCGACTTTTTCATTCGATTCATGTTCATGCCTCCCTTTGTCTTAAACGTAAATTTCGCGCCTGCCTTCTTCTTGCCGCCCTCGCGATCCCCATGCGCACCCTTTCCTTTCCTATAGTTCGCCTCGCCATCGCCCTTTGGCTTTTTATCGATCTTCCGTCGCTTATTGCTCGAGTACTTGGACACACGAAAACGTTTCCGTGAATTATCCTCGGAATTCTTGAAAAGTTCTGAAATACAAACAAGTACATTAGACCTCCTAACCGCTACTGAAAAAAACAACACAAAACTCACCTTCATCAGGCTCTTCGCCAACTTCCTCCCTATAGTAGTCGGCATCGTTATCGGGCTCCGTGTTATCTTCCACGGGAATTTGTGGACGTTTCTTCTTCGATGCAGACTTAATTTTTTCTTTGCGCGCCTTGTTTTCATCCTGCACCTTTCGTCGATACTCTTTCAATTTCTTCTTTTTCTCACGTTGTTTGCGTATTGCCTCGATCTCTTCCTCAGTCTTGACAACCGTCTCGTGATACAGTACTTCACCGGTAAGTAGGCCGTCCTCGATTTTGGCCAGCTCAAAAGTGATACGGGGTCCGATTTCGTGTAAACGAATCGCAGATTTGTTATTTTCCAGATTGCCCTTTCGTTTGAGATTTTGCGGCAAAACCACCTGACTGGCCTCGTCATCTTCGAATTCGGAATCGGATACGGCGCCACTGAAAATGTACGAATCGTCAAGTACTCTCGGATATACGAGCATTTCTATCACTCACCCCGTGAATAAATCGGCAATATCCTCGCATCTGGACAAATTCGGCACTTTGCCCATAACTACTTTTTTAACGCCACGCGACAGGCCCACGGGCACGGCAATAATGCTGTAGTGGCGCATATCAACCAATTTGGTGACGGGATTGTACGAGAACAGGACACATCGTCGGATTGTGGCCAAATTGACGGTGGCCAAGTTGATGGTCGGGAACATATTTTGAAATGTCGATGCCATCAATTTAAGGTGCTTTCCTTCGCCAGCGAAGTTGTTCATGACGACTAACGGCGCGTGACTGAATGATTCTTCGTCAAAGTACTGTTTGCGGGTCGATGAAATTACATCGCGTGCCAGGGTAAATTGATGAACCTGGAAAAAAGAAGATCAGTGATTAGGGGAATCGTCCAGATAACAAACACTTCGCCCACCCTCGAGGTCAACTGAACAGTTTCAGTTAGCAGGGGCGGAGTTGAGGAGATCGAAGCTAAAAAGAGGGGGAGACGAGACAAAATTTAAAAAAAAAAAGAAAAGAAAGGCTCGTCTAATTGGTACTGTGTTTGTTTTCGATTTCTCCTCCATATGCTTTCTCAACTGTCAATTTTTGGATCTGAAATATTCCCGTCTGCACGTGAAAGCTATTCACAGCCAAAAATTAACAGTTGACGGCACATATTTTACCGAACTGGGAAGCATATGGAGGAGAAATCGAAAAAGTCAGTTCTAGATCAAAATCTGGGTCGGCTTCCAGAGAAAAGAGAGAGAGAGAGAAAAGAGAGAGAGAGAGAAAAGAGAGAGAGAGAGAAAAGAGAGGGAGAGAGAGAGAAAAGAGAGGGAGAGAGAGAGAAAAGAGAGAGAGAGAAAAGAGAAAGAGAGAGAAAAGAGAGAGAGAGAGAAAAGAGAAAGAGAGAGAAAAGAGAGAGAGAGAGAAAAGAGAGAGAGAGAGAAAAGAGAGAGAGAGAGAAAAGAGAGAGAGAGAGAAAAGAGAGAGAGAGAGAAAAGAGAGAGAGAAAAGAGAGAGAGAAAAGAGAGAAAGAGAGAGAGAGAAAGAGAGAGAGAAAGAGAGAGAGAAAGAGAGAGAGAAAGAAGGAGAGAGAGGAAGGGAGAAAGGCGATAGAGAACGATGGAGAAAAAGAGAGAGAAAGAACCAGGCCGAAGCTTCGCTTCGGCCCGGAGTCCGAAGCGTATATACCCTAGACTTCTACAGACCTAGTGGAGATACCAAAAGTACCAATTGGCAACGACCATATGCATTAAGAATGGGTCTCCTATATGGCCAGTTCATAGGAGAGGTTGGCACTCATTCATTAGGATCTTGACCATTCTCAAAATCAATTAACTAACTAACCCATTCTACAATATTTGTCGAATTTTTCAAGTCGCTAGCTTCATTCTATCGGAAGGTATTGCTTATTTGAAGTTTCACTTGTAGAGGAGGTAAGGGTTCCTTAGGTCGGATCTTGCTCATCATTGCCACAAACCAATTAGATCACCCTACAACCATTTAAACAAAATTTCAAGTCTCTTACTTCACTCTATCGAAAGCTATCGCTTATTTAAAGTTTTGTTTGTAGGGGAAATAGGGGTTTCGTTGGTCGGATGTTACCCAGCTTTAATGCCAACTAACTCAATCTCACTTCCAACATTTGACCAAAATTTCAAGTCACTGGCTTCATTCCATCAAAAGTTATCGCTTATTTGAAGTTTCATATGTAGGGAAGGTGGGGGTTCCTTAGGTTGGATCTTGCCCATATTCAACACCAACTACGTAGGTCTTACTAGCAACATTCCACCAAATTTTTAACTCGGTAGTATCATTCTATCAAAAGTTATCGCTTATTTGAAGTTTCATTTGTAGGGGAGGTAGGGGTTGCTTGAGTCGGATCTTACCCATTTTCAACACCAACCAAGTAGATCCTACTAAGAACATTTTGTCAAATTTTCAAGTCGCTAGTGTCATTCTATCGAAAGTTATCGTAATTAAAGGAATATTGAATTTTTTCAAATTTGTAGGGGAGGTAGGCGTTCCTTTGATCCGATTATGCCCAACTTACTAGAACTCAAGCATCTTCTCACCCCAGGGTTACATGCCAAAAATCAGGCGTCTACGTCAATTGGTTCAAGAGTTATAGACAAAAAACCCGAAAAGTAGGGTAGTACGGGGCTCTTTGTAAGAAAATTACCGTTAGTTTTCAACTGATCGATTTTATTTTCCCAGGAGTTTATAAGATTACCCTCACGAGTAATCTACCAAAGCTAGAGCTTTTCATATTTATTTAGTCGGGAGTTACAGATACATTTAAGTATTTTACATATGTAGGGGAGGTAGGCGTTCTCTTGGCTTGATCATGCCCATTTTCAATACCATCCAACTAGATTACACTACCAACATTTCATCAAAATTTCAAGGCTCTAGCTTCATTCTATCGAAAGTTATCGTGCGAACGGACAGACAGACAGACAGACAGACAGACATGGCTTAATCGAATCAGGAGGTGACCCTGATCATTTATATATATACATTGCTATACCTCCGGAGCCTCCTTTAAGGTGTTACATATTTCCGTCGTGACAAAAACAATATACCCTATACTAAAAGTCTAGGGTATAAAAAGAGAGAGGAAGGGAGAAAGACGAGAGAGAACGATGGAGAAAAAGAGAGCGAAAGAATGAGCCGCCGATAAAATTTGGCGCTTCAGATATTGAAGTCGTGCCCAAATTTACTTCTCCGTCACAGTGAGTCCGAGGAATCAATGTTGCAGGAACGCGTCGTATGTGATGGAAACGGAGAACGTGGGGTGACAGAACCATGAAAGTTCAAGATCACTAGATGTGCAGATGTAACCTTTTCCAATACAAGTGTACAATGACCGCCGTTATTAAAGCATCCACAGGTCGGCATACTTGATTATGACCATACATGATTTTCGGTACGAAAACCAACAAAGTTAGTCGTAAGCAAGGACGCGAAATTACATCTCCTGATTCCAAAGACGCGCTCGGTAGCCGTAAGGTCTCGGTCGCTTCTCTACTATGCTGGAATCTAGAGTTCAGAGGTTTATTTCCCCGGCGTGTTTATAAAAAAAACTGAACTAGAATCTCCACAGCTTCCCAAGCTTGTCAGTAGACGGCTATACGGACGGGAGTTGCATGCTAGCAACTGCACCATCTGAAAGTTATATGCCAACGAAACGTAAATAAGGCAGTTGGTATGCTAGAGATATTGACGCGCCCATGCCGCTGGAGGGATTGAGGCCATTAGTATTTCAGAGGAAACCACCGCTCGCCATTCCATTTAAACCATAGCTGAAAACAAATCTTCTCACCACCACTCACCTTAAAAGTTAACGTCGGACCGCGCGGCAGTCGCACCACTTTGAACGACAACTGTGTGCTCGCCTTATTAAATATGCACATATGCGATACATGGAAATGCCCGGACAACGCTACGAAATCCTTGATCTTATTCGATTTTCTCTCCTTCAGTTTCATCGCCGTGAACGGTTCCATGATGCGTCGAAAGTCCCTGGTCAAGTCTGTAATGTAAGGACACGCGAGACCGCGATGAACGACAAACGAATGTGGCGCTTGCAGGACGTCCGGTCCTTCCTCGTCGGGCACTTGTAAGTTTTTCTTCAATGAACGTCCCTTCCTCTTGCGAACCATTGTTTTGCGTTTACACTATACACGGATTGGGGAAAAAGAAATTTAAAACTAGGGTATAAAAAAAAAGTACTAGCAGGGAAACCGTGAAACGACGAATGCACCAATCGAGCACGTGTAGTCGCGGTAAATGTCAAAAGTCCGGTGAAAACAGAAGAAATGTAACCTGTCACTAGTGTCAGTTTGACAGTAAAAAGTTCTCGGCACAGTCCGCAGCGCTGGAGCGGTAATGCGGAAATTTTTTGAACAAAATTTGCCCACTTACCTCCTGAGACTAAGCCTCTAGTACAATCCCACCTCAATAAAATAGTGTACTAGACAGACTCAAATTTGGGCAACAACAAATCTGACAGTTTGCATTCGGCAACAAACTGGAAATTGTAAATATACGGAACTCCACCTTGATCCCGAGACGATTCAGCGGTGAAAAATCATATTATTTGCTGTAGGTCTTTTTCCTCCCGTTGATCACCTAATCCATCTTGAACTTCCGGGAGTGTGTACCAACGCGCCATGGGGAGTATCGATAAGGCCTGCATTGCAGGCTTCCTGTGTCGTCTATGCTCGGAAATGCATCGAACAGTAATTCACATTTATGGCGAGCAGGGACTAAGGCACGGCCTATTGGAGAAAATCAACGGCTATCTGCCGGTCACGGTAAGTATTCTCGTCTCTGTGGACCCATTACTCGAAAGAACGGCTGATGAGCGTGGCGTGGTCTTTGTGTCCATTCTCGGTTTGCTTTCTTTTTGTATAGATCACACCGACCGATCCCCTGCCAAAGACCATCTGCGAATCCTGCCTGCGACGAGTCGAGGAACATTACGATCTTCTGATGCGCATACGTAAACGTCGAGATCTTCTGAAATTGACAGAACGGGCACTTGAAAGATCGGCCGCCGAAAGTTTTGCTGAAGATGTGGTGGCGACGACGACAACGACAGCCCCGTCGGCGGCAAGTTCCAACTCCGATGGCGATGACCAGTCCGAGGACAATTGACGGGGCTTGATCGGTTGTAGCTTTTGAACGTGCTACACTTTGTTCTTTATGATTTCTTGTGATTTGATGATGATGCGATTGTGAACGAGGGGAGACAGAGGAGGTCCGGTAGTCCCTTCGAGAAATGTGTATCTATAGGTTCTAGGTAAAATATTATATTTTCAATTTATGTGCAAATATATAAGTAATGTTTGATAAAGCGGATGTTTTTAAGTACCCTGACTTCCCAGAACGTTTGTCGAAGTTTTTGCCAATCAAGCCTATGTGATCCAACTACACGAGGTAGGTTATCCAGCTTAAGCCACGTAGCACATACTCCATCCGACACTCAAATGTAGCCGACGCGTTGCACAGTCCACATTACGTCGAAGTGCCACGACTCGGATCTAACCGAAAATTCCATTTCTTTGCAGTCGTTCTTGTCTATTCCCACTTGCCAATATCCGCTCGATAGATCCAGCGATGAGAACCCTTTCGTATGAGCCAAGGTGTCCAGAATGTAGTCAATACGAGGCAGCGAGTAACTATCCTTCGTTCCTGCGGCAGCCGGTTCTTTGCACCGGAGCGACCCGTTTCACAAAGGCCAAGTTCTGCCAAACCCTTCAATGAAAAAGGGAGAGTAAGTTTGTATGTTACATGCTTCGTATCGTTTTTTATGTTTATTGGGAGCAATACATCTCGGCGCAACTGCTCTTAGCGCTACTTCTCCGTGCCGGCATTGAAAGAAACCCTGGTCCATCGATCTGCTGCGTATGCAACAGAGAGCTGCACCCAAACGCTACTACGATGAGATGCAATTGCTGCAATCAGTGGTGCCACCTAAGAATTTACTCTGGACTCAACCATCACAGGCACTGAAATTCCTCCTTTACTGCCAGTCAATGTACGGAATAGAGGACTACAAGCAGCAACCTCGTCCAACACGCCTCATCATCCAACACTATTGAGCGCTCAGTCAAGTTTACAGTCATCTCCGATGACTCGTGCGAACAGTTCTAATAGGATTCATCAACAAAACAATCTTACGCCTGTACCGCCGATTGCCATCTTCAATACGCTCTCAATCATCCAACTCAATTACAAACGGTTGCAGAACATAATCGCTGAACTCGCATTATTCATGGACAGCACATCCAAAGGATTGATATTCTACAAGAGCGATCACTCCATAGAACTTTCGCCTCTGTCAGAAGATTTGTATGTATTGACAAATTGTATAGACTACACGAGAAAGCTCACTCCAAGTTGTCTAAAGTTGTCTTTAGCCTCCGCCGGTAGATTTATATGTATTTATTTTCTTGTGTATCTATACTGTGTAGTATATACTATTTGTCAATACATACAAATCCACTGGCAGAGGGGAAAGTTCTATGGAGTGATCGCTCTTGTAGAATATCAATCCTCTTTGGCACATCCAAGTTGGAGCCATATAGGAGACGAAACTACATTCCAACTCGTTCCTTAGCTCACAACTACGCTATTATGCAATACTGGGAAATTGATCTCAATAGCTGAACAGCTTGACGCCTCCGATTTCTGTACTCTGAATGACGACACCCCCACTCGCATCGCCGGTACATGTTCCAGTTCACCAGATATCACGATTGTCAGTACAAGCCTCATAAATGAAACTCAATGGGAGCCGGTCCTAACACTATCTTCAGACCACTTACCAATCGTAATAAGGCTTGACAAACCGTAACCGACAAATATCAAATATTCCGGCAATTCAGGTTTATGCCAAGAATGATATCTGCGCTATCAATGCCTGCGTTCACATTTTTGAGCGTTTCGGTTATTCAGCAATTGAAATGCATGTAAACGGAAAAAATCACTGATTTGTCTGTTTACATGCATTTCAATTGCTGAATAACCGAAACGCTCAAAAACGTGAACGCAGGCAATGTACGCATTTTTTATGGCATCCCAGTTTTCGTTTATGTCACTATCTGGACGACTAGTTATCTCAGCTGCTTTTTGCGCAAGATGATCATTATATTGTTGTAAGACAGCTGGATTTTTGAATCGAGCGGTGTTGAATTTGCGGCGCCTGGATTTTTCGTCGCTGGGGCGGCGCACGGCTGCAATACGCAATCGAACATTAGCGATCATAAGATAATGGTCTCTTCCCATCCCAATATCGGCACCCTTTTTGTTTCGCACGTCCAGGAGGCAACTCCTGAGTCTTTTACTAATGGCAAAATGGTCGATCTGATTTTGTGTTCTGCGCCGATCTACAGAGGACCAACTGATTTTGTGATGGTCCTTATGCTCAAACATAGTACCACCGATGAAGAGACTGTGAAAGTTGCAGAACTCTACAAATCGTTCACCGTTGTCATTACGATCACCAAGACCGTGTCTCCCCATCACATGTCTGAGCCCATAGTTATCAGCGCCAACTTTCGCATTCAAATCACCCATAACCATTATAATGTCACCTTTAGGTGTTCTGCTCTGAACGGCGTTTAGTTCTTCGTAGAAGGAATCTTTTGCCAAGACATTGTCGGGTTCAGTAGGGGCATAACATTGTATTATTGAGATGTTTCTCATTTTAGTCCGGAACCTGGCGGTCAAGATTCTGTCAGAGACCGGCTCCCAGGATAAGAGAGTTTCGCGCGGCTCTGGTTAAAAGGAGCCCCACACCTGACTCACAACTGATAACCGAAGTATAAAGCCGACCGCATATTGGACGTAGGCAGGGCAGCGCGCACATGTTTTAACAATTGTCAAAATCTGATTTTACAACAACGTTATATTACGTTTACACTATCCCCAGATTACTTCATCTGCAGCGTAATCAGAGTGTGGTGAGTTTAAAATTGTATGTATATGACAGTTGCAGATGAAATCAGCCGGCGCAGATGAAGTAATCTGCGGATAGTGTAAACGTAATATTACTTATATCAGAAACTGCTTGGCGGTATCTTCCGGGCACCCCTGTATTCTTTGTTCGAAAGTGGCTCATCGTATCTACGACAAAAGTATGACATTCCGTCACCAATTTAGTCCCCGTAGGCGACGCATTCCATCGCAATCCGACATCTTCAAGTCGCCCAATCGCAGCGAATTCATTTGACAGTTCCGAACGAAATCCGACCAATTCGAGGCGACTGTGTGTTATCCTTCGTGCGACTGTTTGTAGCGCAGCCAGAAGGAGTTCGAGTTTCGTCGTGTGTGCGTGCGTGTACCGAGTCCGAGTGCAGGGTCGATTACAGTTTTCAAAGTTAGTGCCTAGAAGAAGAAAAATCAGTAGCAGCGGGAAATCTGCTCCAGTGGGAACCAAGTGATTGTGTGCATCTGTCGCCCGATCGTGTGTTCAATTTATCTTGTTGTGCGTCCCGCGAGTGTCATCCGCCGTCGTCTCCAGCAAATCAGCGAGCCTGTGAAAGTCGCGTGAAAAAGCGAAGCAAATAAAAAGCAGGTCAGTGCAGCCACTTTCCATCATCATCACACTCAGACCTCACAGCTCCCACTCACCCACCATCATCATCGTTCGATCACACCTCCAGCCCCGTTCGTCCATGGACGCGCGCTGTCCATCTCATTATCATCAGTCACACACGAGAACAATACCCAAAAAAACTAGCGAAACACTTGAATATTTCATTAGCATTGTATTATGACGTCATAGCGTGCAGTGAGTAGGATCAGAACAGCCCCCTGACTGGTAATTAGTCTGTGTCGAAATTCCGAGGTCCCGCGGTTGTGTCCTCCACGACACGGCAGTTGGGCCGAGGCATCTGCCCTTGCATCGACCGTGTTCCGTGAGGAGTGTGCACTAGACTTGCAACTCCAATTCCAGTTCTAGTAGCATCAGTTCAGGGTCAATTGGGGGGCTCACTTGTCGTCGCCATTTCTGCCACCTCCACACACACACACCCCCCTTGGGAACGGAAGTCGAAGACAATCGAAGAAACCGTGTGCATTCCATCCCATCCCCTCACCTGCAAAGTTGGGCAGGAAATTCCATCGAGATTGACGGCAATTAGTCATCGTGATCTCATCTCGGGACGGTGCTGATAAGGCATCTTCCGGGTCGCAGATTTGCATTGTGGCGCGCCGTCAAAATACCAAGGTGGGACCACCCTTCGATCGAGAGAAGAAGACACGACCGAGGCAAGGCGAGGCGCACTCCGTGCGATGCTTGGGTGGGCGCAAGTCCAATGTAAAGTACATCTCGGCGCTACTAATTTCATGGCTGTCGCTATCGATTTTTCGCGTCAAGTGGGTTCCTAGTACACCACCGAGCACAATAGTGCACGTCACACTGGGGGGCGGCATTCCTCGCCGTTCAATTGTAGTTGTGTGGTCGATGGGGAGCAGGAAGCATTTGGGCCCCGTGTCCGTGCCTCCTGCCGCCCTGTAATTTCAATCTTCCGAAGGATACGTCGACGAATTCGGGAAATCCATCAGTCGGCCAACGGATTTTATAATCATCGCACTATCGACAACGGAACTATGTGGAAATAGTCTTGACCTTTGCTCGTAACAATAACATGGTCACCTCCGCTTTGCACCTGCCCGTCTCCTCCCCCGGTGGCAACTGTTCAGCGCCCGCTTGGTGTTTGACCAAAACAAACAAACACACGACCAACAAAAGCAACAAAGCATTCGCGAGTTATGCCCCAAAGGGACGGAAAAGATAGCGCGCTTATTGTGCTTCTTGTCGCATGTCTAATTTATGCACAATCATCGTCTCGAATCAATTTTTCTTGATTTTCCAAACCGCCGTGTACACAAGTGGCGGTTGATGCTATTCGGGTCAACACCATCGTCGTGGTCCTCATCTCATTGCCTGAGCATTATCCTTGTCCTCCGCCGCCCCTTCATCACATTGGCACGGAATCGGAGGCCTCTGTTGGCGAAGGCCAAGGACGTGGTGAATTCATCGATGGCACGATTGAACCTTGCCCTCATAATGTGCAGCCTCGACTCGACTGATTCGAATAATTAAAGAAAGGAGTCGAAGAAAAGTTTATTTTTGGAATTGAAGGAACGCGCCTCGTTGTCGATTTGTGTCCTGGAATTGTGGTGGGTCCACGAGTGGACACTCGTCACAAGCACCTCATTCGCTCGTCGAACGACCCAACGAGTGGCATTAAAGTTGTCAGTAGGAAAAACGAATTGTCCCAAAGGAAATATTGTAATGGGTCTTGAATGAATTAAACTTGAAATTGGTTAGTCACCCGTTAAAATGTAGTTGAGTTATCGAGCGGCCATGCGGACTGACAGCATAGTAGCCACGGATAGTGGCATCTGTGCTCTTGTCCTTCCATCAGCCTTACGGAGAATAGACTAATTCGATAAAGACGAGTTCTTCTCGAAATATTAGTAAGGCTCACGCCGGAGTTACAAAGGGTGCTTCATTAGGGATTTAACTTTGATGTGAATTAAAGAGTTTTAAAATAATTTGAAAAATTTGTTTTTAATCAGTAATGTGGTTTTTTACAATCATGTATGGAACAAAATGTTACCCAAAACTTCACTACGGCCCTGGCGGCAGACCTCCTTACGCTTGTCTACATTTTGGATGACGGTAGCGGTAACGGACAGCTTAAGAAGCAGGACGGATCCTTCACTGAGGGTTCAGGGGAAAATCTAGAGCTGCTCCTGTACACCCACTTTCCGGGTTCAGTCCAAGCTGGACCCTGTAGTCTATCCAGGACAAAAATCCTCTTCCATAGTCCTCCTCGTGGGCGCCCCCTAGAACGGCGGTGGTCCCTGACCATTGCTAACTAAGGCAAGACGCCAGTAATGGCGGTGCTATGATTTGGCTGAGGTGAACATTTCCCCTGTGGTGTGAGGCGTAAGAATAATACCACGGCCTTCCCCTTACCAGCCTGTCGTAGAAACCGCCAAACAAAGGGCAGGATGTGTATGCCGGCAACTTGCACTATTCGAAATCTTCTGTATGCTAACGAAACGTTAACTATTCCTCGGATAAGGACTGACTCAACCTTTACGACTGTTGTCTATCGTACAATGACAAAGATTGGATATCTGGATATCGTACTCTCCTGGACAATGGATCCGAAAGTCCCCAGAACGCACGAATTCTTCAATTAGAGTGTGAATTTCTGCGGTATAAATTAAACATCTTAAGAGTTGTTGAGATAAGATGGTGGAACAGCGGAGAATTTATCCCTCCAACGGGTAGCACTGTGATGCACTCCGATAGAGCTACCGGTAGCGGTCGTGAGTCAGGTGTGGGGCTCCTTTTAACCAGAGCCGCACGAAACTGTTCCCTATCCTGGGATCCGGTCTCCGACAGAATTATGACCGCCAGGTTCCGGACCAAAATGAGGAACATCTCAAGAATACAATGTTATGCTCCAACTGAATCCGACAATGTCTGGGCGGAGACTCCTTCTACGAAGAACTAAACGCCGTTCAGAGCAGAACACCTAAAGGTCACATTATTATGGTTATGGGTGATTTGAATGCAAAAGTTGGCTCAGACTTCAGACATGTGATGGGGAGTCACGTTCTTGGGGATAGTAACGACAACGGTGAAAGATTTGTAGAATTTTGCAACTCTACAACTGCAACAAAGTCTCTTCATCGGTGGTACTATGCTTGAGCATAAGGACCGCCATAAAATCAGTGGTCCTCTGTTGATCGGCGCAGAACACAAAATCACTTTGCCATTAGTAAAAAATTCAAGAGTTGCCTTCTGGACGTTCGAAACAAGAAGGGTGCCGATATTGGGATGGGAATTATCTTATGATCGGTAATGTTCGAGTGCATATTGCCACCGCGCGCCGCCCCAGCGACGAAAGATCCAGGCGCCGCAAATTCAACACCGCTCGATTAAAAAATTCAGCTGTCTTACAACAATATAATGACCATCTTGTGCAAAACGCAGCTGAGATTACCTGTCACCCAGATAGTAACATAAATGAAAACTGAGATGCCATATAAAATGCGTACATTGATAGCGCAGATACCATTGTTGGCATAAACCCGGATTGCCGGAATAAACCCCGGATGTCCGACGCTTCATAGCAGCGGATTGTTAAAAGAAAAGAGCTGAAGGTCGCGCTCGGTGGCCGTGATCGTTCGGTCACCGCTCTACGATACTAATCTAGAGCTCGGAGATCAAATCTCGGCGCGATCAAAAACTGCCTGTGAGTACTAATAGAACTCTCGCAGTGCTCCGAGCTTGTCAGTGTAAAGACGGCGCGGATAGGAGGTGCATGCTAGCAACTGCACTTCCAAAAAGTAGATTTGCTATTGAAACGTCGACAAGACATAGAAATGCTTGACGCGCCCATGCCCCTGGAGGGGTCAAGGCAATTAGAGAGAGAGAGAGAGAGAGGGCATCCGACGACAATCGCAGCATCGAACTCCTTTACCGTCAGAAAGCTCGAGCAGTTCAGCGTAGTGTGCAACGCAATAAAGGAGCTTATGCGCATTCTCTTCTAGCCTCAGCAGAAGAAGCCGTAAGAAGTAACAATTTAAACGCCGTATACGGTGTCATTAAGGAGTTTACAGGTAATGTAACTCCTGTCAACATCCAATGAAGGATAGTAATGGAAAGCCACTTATCTTGGAGGAAGATCAAATGAGGCGGCAGAAAGGACATTTCGCCACGGTCTTGAATCGGGTAGTCTCTGATGAAGTTCCCCATCAAATAGATAATTTAGCTAGGCATTGAAATGTGCGTATACGGTCCACTGCCCCGACTAATGAGGAAATAGTCACTGCAAATATTGCACTTAAACGAGGAAAGGCCGCCGGACTCGACGGTATCCCTGCCGAACTTTATCAAGCAGCGCCAAGCGTAACTGCCGATTTGCTGCACCCACTTGTTGATAAAGCGTGAAATACAGAGACGTTTCCCATTGAGTGGAAGGAAGGTTTGATCATCAAACTTCCGAAGAAGGGTAGCCTCACTGACTGTAATAATTGGAGAGGCATTTGTGTGCTTTCTGCCGTTGCCAAAATAATAGCTAAAATCGTCCTGAAAAGACTGAAGGCCCACTTAGAAAGCACAATTGATGAAGAGCAGGCTAGTTTCGATCCGGATTCTTCTGTGTCGATCACATTAATACCTTACGAATTATCATCGAGCAATGTGCTGAGTACCGCCGGGCGCTGACGAGATTCCAGCTGAACTGCTAAGATTCGGTGGAACGAGTCTAGTTGATGCCATACATCAATTACTCCTGCGAGTATGGGAGAACGAGGAGATCCCAGACGATTGGCGCAGAAGCATCATCTGTCCAATTCATAAAAAGGGAGATAAACTGCGGTGTGAGAATTACAGGGGCATCTCACTAGTTTGTACGTCCTATAAAATTTTGACGAAAATTCTGGAAAATAGAATAAAACCGTACGCAGAACGAGTCATTGGCGAATATCAAAGCGGTTTCAGACCTGGTCGCTCCACAACCGATCAGCTCTTCTCAGTCAAACTGATACTCCAGAGGTGCTGGGAATACAACGTAAACGTATACCAAATCTTTGTCGACTTCAAGCAGGCATACGACAGTATCGATCGTGGAGTACTGTACAACATCATGCTGCAATTTGGTATACCAGCAAAATTAGTGCGACTGACAAAGATGACGATGACCAACTCCGTCTCACAAGTCAGGATCCAGAATAGACTTACTGATCTATTTGAAACACGCACTGGTTTGAAACAGGGCGATGGACTGGCTCCGACGCTCTTCAACCTAGCACTGGAATACGTTATTCGGGCCATGAATTTGGACAACAGCAAGACGCTACTCATCAAGTCGACACAATTAGCAGCGTACGCCGACGACATCAACATCATGTCCCGAAGATTGGCTGACGCAGAAGAACTTCTGCATACGCTTGATACCGCTGCAAAGGAAGTTGGATTACGTATTAACGAGGGTAAAACTAAAATAATGATGCAATCGGTGACAAGGACACCTGCACAACCAAGCATCAATGTGGGGGACCTCAACATCGAGTTCGTGAACAACTTCATTTACCTGGGTTGCAACCTGTCAAGGGACGCCAACGAAACTGACGAAATCAAGCGACGGATACAGTTAGCTAATAAGACTTTTTTCTCGGTTCTCCCCATAATGAAATCGAAACATGTGCACAGAAACACGAAGCTCCGCGTGTACAAAACCATTATACGACCAGTGCTATGCTATGGCTGCGAAGCATGGACCCTAGCTCAAGCCTCCGAAAACATGCTAGACACTTTCGAACGTAAGGTTCTACGGCGTATTTTCGGGGCTGTTTGCGATCGAGATGGATGGCGCATCCAGTACAACCATGAGTTGTATGAAATGTACGATGAGCTGCAAGTCTCGAAAATCGTCAAACTACAACGACTTCAATGGGCAGGACATGTACAAAGAATGGACGATGATCGCATGCCTAAGAGAGTAATGAATGCAGAACGAGTCGACGGAGCGAGACTGCGAGGACGACCGAGATCTCGTTGGGAGAGCTCAGTAGGTGTGGACGCCGCGCAGCTGCTGGGCTCCCAAAATTGGAGGACGCGGTCACGTGGCCGAGATAATTGGAGGACAATGATCCAGGCGCGCCAAGGCCCGACGTCGGGCTGTCGCGCCACGATGATGATGATGATGAATGTGCTGAGTACAATTCTCCGCTTCACTTACTTTTCATCGATTTTCAGAAGGCTTTCGATAGTGTGAATCGGGATCGGCATCCCTGCGAAGCTTGTGGCTATTATTAAGACCCCGCGCAGACGGCAAACTTTTTAGTTCGCAGAAAAACTAAATAGTTTAGTCAGAAAAATAGTACACACGGCAGTTTATAGTAAAAATTATTATTTAGTAAAAATTTGCTACAATTAATACCAAATTTTAACTCCACAGACTCTCAACTTCCATTTTACAGAACCTGAATCTTAAAACTGCAATTTTTTGCGTATAAATTTGTTCCCTATAAGTTTTATCAATCTGTGGGTTTGGAATTGTCCGAGCCATGGTTCAACATTACCACGCCGAACTCCAGTTTACTAAAACTTGAAATAAAGTCGATAAATCAGAATATGTGTCGGGCTGGGCTGTCTGAATTGTACAAAAAGAGCGATGAATTCATCGGCACTTTAGCCCAGTCCCATATAAATACATTTCACTTTCATCCATTTGCTTTTAAGTTGTACATGATTTGCTTTGAAAAGTGTTACCCCAAGGAACTAATAATTTAGGTGGACATCATTGAGTAAATGTGCCTCTGGTATCACTATTAGTTGCCTTCGATGCAATTACGTCTTTCGGTCCTTTATGTTCGTTGAGTTATTTATATCCTACATGTTCCTTAAGTCGAAACTGATCTTTTCTAGATTTGGTTTCTGTTTAATTTCATGCTTAAGAAGATGCTCTTTTCCTAACTAAAGGACTCAAACACCATAAACAGTACTCTAGTGCATTCGCACCACGATCCCCAGTCGTATGATACCCATCCTGCCTAGATGTCGCTTCCTTGCAAGGAATACCATTTTTCCAGTCCAAAGGGCTCAAACTCTTTTTGGAGGACCGTAGGATGAATGTTCGAAACATTTCGGCTGAAGTCGGCATTAGTATTGGTAGTGTAGAGTCTATCATCCACGGACACCTTCAATATCGCTCGAAAAGGAGGAGCATTCCGGCGTGAAGTGCTATTCTTCTCCAGGATAACGCGCGCCCTCATACCGCGCGTCTCACGCTCGATACAATATCAGAATTGGGGTGGGAGGTACTAGAACACCACCCCTACAGTCCGGATTTATCACCCTGCGACTACCACATGTTTGGACCACTGAAAGAAGCCCTCGGAGGTCAAAGATTTAACACCGACCACAATACGTTGCGCAACGGCGGTCGGCACTTGATGTTCACTCATGGTCGTAGCACGCGCGTGAAACGTGCGTTCGCAACGAAAACTATGCCACACTATTCGTAGGGGACCCAGCTATCACATACTCAAGCCGCGACCTTCAAAACATACGAACAAAACGGGGGCGACCGGTAGCGCAATGTGTTGAGGCATCAGTCTCATGTTTGACTACCGGCGTTTCGGGTTCGAATCCCGTCTACGACGATGTTCGTGGCCATGGATGTACAGGAGGTGCATGCTGGCAACTGCATTTTCCGAAACCAATTTATGCCAACGAAACGGGCCACATGGAACAGTTGACGCGCTATGCCCCACAAGGGGTTAGGGCAATGGAGTTTATCTACAGCGTTTGTCTCGATCATAAGCCTAATAAGAATCCTAGGGAATTTATGTTCACTCCGCTGAAGAAGGCAGAAAGTAGCTGCCGAAATACGTATACGGTGAAATAAAGACCAATCGTCAACTGAAAGGAAAGTAAAGTATTTTAATTATGGATAAAAATTCCAGATTTATTAAGAGATTGAATCGTTTGGTCAGGACAAGGATCTGTAAAAAAAAGCTCATAGTCCTAGAGGAGGTTGTCTTTATTTACGTGGAGAATTGGTCTTAGGGTCGGCCAAAACAACCGAAGAACTTAACCTAAGTTGGATGCGCTAGCTATTTTTTTAGTCCTTCTAACAAATGTGAGCCTGTACCGAAAAACATACATATATACCTTAACAACTGAGCCAAAACCCTTGAGGTACATAATGCTATTCCCAATATCTGAAAACTAAACGAAACTACCACCCTCTCATAGTTGCTGCGATAGTTTTTCGTGTCAATGCCTTGCACCGATTTGAACCTCGGAAAGGCACACCGTTCCGGCTTACCCTAACAATAGGCCTTTGTCACATGTGAAAATGCACCTGTTAGTAGATTTCCTTTTTGAAATTTTCCCACTCTTCATCAAACAATATCAAACAATTACCGAAACAATGTCCCATTCTACGAATTGAGCTCGGCGTAACAGCACGAGTTGAATTAATAATACACATTTCAACCATTAGACTACAAAATGAACCGTCTCTTTACATTTCAAACGTTGGCATCTCTCTAGTTTATTATTCGTGGAACAAGCTACAACCAGCACAAAAGCAACCGAAATAACTTTCTAAATTTCATCCTTTCCCACCCACTGCGAAATGGGAGGCATGGATGTTTTGCTTCCTTTGCTTGTTATATACTATGGTAGTTGCCGCCAAAGTTTTCGGTTCTTCGTTTTTTTTCGCGGTTGAGTTAGAGGTTTTCCTCTCGTCCTGAATTTTATTTCATGTCCAACGACAGCTGCCCGTGGTGTCTGATGTAGAAGCGGAGCCTCGAGATTTGTTCGGGAAACTTTTAACTTGGCCTAAGGGTAAATATATACACATCCTTGAAATTGACCGGATGGTTGTTTGGTGGGAGATGGGGTCGACGTTGTAATCGCCCATCTTGTCCTATATTCTTTGTTCCAGTGACCCCCACCATGGACTGATTTTTTTTTTTAATCGCCATGGTCATTGTCGTTGCATTGGATACGAGCCAAAATCTATAAACTTATTAGCGAATGTGTCAGGAGTGGGGCCCAGTCAACATATAATAAAATTGGGCGAGGCCAGCTAGTTTGTGCTGTTTTTTATTACAGTTCACTGGAATGGGATTTTAATTGGACTGTCAGGTCGATGAATGGAAGTTACATGACTTTGAATGACTTTGGTCTGGTCTGTGTACCTAAAACCCAACTTCCGTCGAAAAAAAAAACGATCACATCGGACAAAACATTTTCTTGCAGCCCTAGAAAATATGTTCCGAATTTCAGACCGCTAACCAAAAGTGCAGCATAAAATTGTGTATCGACAGTACTAATACGCTTGTGTGGTGTTTCTATTAGCTGGGTTTTCATTAATGTTAGGAACTGCTCGTCAAAGTATTTCCATTTTTTTACGTCTAATTCTATTCGATATTCGCCGTAGGTCGTCATATTTTCCTTTTTTGGCTCTAGTTGCACGTTGGGTATATTGTCTGTATGCTTCGTTCTTTGCATCGAGTGATTTTCTGCATTCTTCCTCTTACCAGCCATTTCGCGCTCGACGGGCTGTGTATCCCACGACCTTCTCTGCGACTTCCTTGATTTTACCTTCAAGTTCCTCTCAGAACCCGTGTACACCTGTGTTGCTGATGTCGTGTAGCATAAGTGATCGTTTTTCTTAAAGGCCGACTGTATATACCTGCGTCATAGCATCGTTCAAGAGTTTATCAACCGCAAAGATTTTGGGAGGGCTGATTCTCGATTGGTGCGCTGAAGAAATTCTATACCGATAGGTTGTCGTCACCAGGTGATGGTCTGAATCGCAGTTTGCTTCTCGATTGGATCGGACATCCAATACACTGGACGCCCACCTTTTGCAAATGAGGACGTGGTCAATTTGGTTGACGGTACGTGCGTCTGGAGATTTCCAAGTTTGTGAATGCGTCGATGCGGAAAGCATGTGGAGCCTACGGTAAGATTCCTACTGCAGGCGAAGTCGATTAATCGTTGAGCGTTGTCATTGCATCTTCATGGAGGCTATGTCCTCCAGTGGTTCCCCGATACCAACTTTCGTTTTCTTCGCATTAAAATCATCATCATCGTGGCGCGACAGCCCGACGTCGGGCCTTGGCCGCCTGGATCATTGTCCTCCAATTATCTCGGTCACGTGACCGCGTCCTCCAATTTTGGGAGCCCAGCAGCTGCGCGGCGTCCACACCTACTGAGCTCTCCCAACGAGATCTCGGTCGTCCTCGCAGTCTCGCTCCGTCGACTCGTTCTGCATTCATTACTCTCTTAGGCATGCGATCATCGTCCATTCTTTGTACATGCCCTGCCCATTGAAGTCGTTGTAGTTTGACGATTTTCGAGACTTGCAACTCATCGTACATTTCATACAACTCATGGTTGTACCGGATGCGCCATCCATCTCGATCGCAAACTGCCCCGAAAATTCGCCGTAGGACCTTACGTTCAAATGTGTCTAGCATGTTTCCGGAGGCTTGAGTTAGGGTCCATGCTTCGCAGCCATAGCATAGCACTGGTCGTATAATGGTTTTGTACACGCGGAGCTTCGTGTTTCTGTACACATGCTTCGATTTCATTATGGGGAGAACCGAGAAAAAAGTCTTATTAGCTAACTGTATCCGTCGCTTGATTTCGTCAGTTGGCGTTCGTTGGCGTCCCTTGACAGGTTGCAACCCAGGTAAATGAAGTTGTTCACGAACTCGATGTTGAGGTCCCCCACATTCATGCTCGGTTGTGCAGGTGTCCTTGTCACCGATTGCATCATTATTTTAGTTTTACCCTCGTTAATACGTAATCCAACTTCCTTTGCGGCGGTATCGAGCGTATGCAGAACTTCTGCGTCAGCCAATCTTCGGGACATGATGTTGATGTCGTCGGCGTACGCTGCTAATTGTGTCGACTTGATGAGTAGCGTCTTGCTGTTGTCCATATTCATGGCCTGAACAACGTATTCCAATGCTAGGTTGAAGAGCGTCGGTGCCAGTCCATCGCCCTGTTTCAAACCAGTGCGTGTTTTAAATAGATCAGTAAGTCTATTCTGGATCCTGACTTGTGAGACGGAGTTGGTCATCGTCATCTTTGTCAGTCGCACTAATTTTGCCGGTATACCAAATTGCAGCATGATGTTGTACAGTACTCCACGATCGATACTGTCGTATGCCTGCTTGAAGTCGACAAAGATTTGGTATACGTTTACGTTGTATTCCCAGTACCTCTGGAGTATCAGTTTGACTGAGAAGAGCTGATCGGTTGTGGAGCGACCAGGTCTGAAACCGCTTTGATATTCGCCAATGACTCGTTCTGCGTACGGTTTTATTCTATTTTCCAGAATTTTCGTCAAAATTTTATAGGGCGTACAAACTAGTGAGATGCCCCTGTAATTCTCACACCGCAGTTTATCTCCCTTTTTATGAATTGGACAGATGATGCTTCTGCGCCAATCGTCTGG
Source organism: Chloromyia formosa (assembly GCA_964017055.1). Lineage (NCBI taxonomy): Eukaryota > Metazoa > Arthropoda > Insecta > Diptera > Stratiomyidae > Chloromyia > Chloromyia formosa. Next base: position 26,267,427 of record OZ024813.1, on the reverse strand, counting down.
GATCTCCTCGTTCTTCGCATTAAAATCATCCAGCAGTATTTTGACGTCGTTTGTTGGAAGTGAGCCGAACAGTGTCTCCAAGCGGTCATAAAATTCGTCTTTCACTGCATCTTCCTTAAATTCTGTCGGGGCGTGATGAGCCAGAGGTTGAAAAACGAGTCTAAATGTGAATTGCGCACAACTTTTCATTAACCCAACATCGCTAAACGTTAAACTTTTGCGTGGTCGTCGTTGATGATCCGTCCAATCCAGTTCCAGTTTTCTTGACAGGGAGTATTTTTTACAAGGGCTGTCGGCCCATCGCTAAAATCTATCCAGGGGTGGCCTCGGTGATAGCTGCTTCAGGTGGTTCATAACGTGCCAGAGTTCACACCACTATGTTGCAGGTCTGACTACGTAATTCATTCCACCCTAATGACCTGAGACGCTTAGGTGTTACCAAGTCGATCAGGCTACAGCTATCTAATTGCCTCAACTAAATGTTTTGATGTTTTTTACCGTTTCTTGTAGTGTTAATAAATGAAAGTCAGTAGCTCTCTTTACTATTTTACAATATATTTTATTTCTGTAAATACGCGAGCGACTCACTCCCTTCATCAGTACAATTGCTACTAAATCTATGGGGCGACTACAGGGTCTTATATATACACAATTTTTAAAAAACTACTAGTTACAAAACTGAAACAATATTGCATATGAACCATGAGTAATAAAAAAGTAATTATCGTCGTCGTCGTCAGCCGTTTACTTTCCCCGTCTACCTGCTAAGAATTTGACCAACTTTGAGGCACAATTTCCCCCATCGGTGTTGAGTAAATTGGCCCGGTTTTCCCGCAATATCTCTAGGCTTTCCCAAGCATCAAGGGTACTCTGACGCTTCACGTGTCGCAACAGCTCTAGATTATTGATGTCGACACTGTGATTCTCGTCGATCATATGTGCGGCTACCTATGATCTTATTATCGTCCTTCCGTGATTAGCTGCCTCTTTTACGTGCTCGTTGAATCTCGTGGTGATGAAACGTTTCGTTTGGCCGATATATCGTTTATCACAATCGTTGCAAGTTATACGGTAGATCCCGCTCTTCTCAGCTGTCGTCAGAGGATCCTTTTCGCGTCCGAGACGCCGTTTTAATGATGTCGGTTTACTAGATCCAATTACCTGAAGATTAAACTTCTTCAAGTATGACTTTATCTGGTAAAAGTTGTTGGCTATAGGGATGCTCATTCTCCTGATATCGATATCTTCGGTGGGTCGGTTGAACATTGTAGAGTGTGTCTTTCTATTTTCAAGATAGGTTTTTCTCCTAAAAAAATTGTGTGAATAATTATAGAAAGTAGAGTCAACGACCAGCCTACCCTCCCCCTCCTCTCCCACCAATCATTACCCAACATGTTGGCGACTGATGAATCTGCGTGCGACGGAAACCTCGAGAGACGCTCAGCGGTGGATGCCTTCGAAGATTCCCTCCGAAATCTGAAGGGCTTAAGGTGTGGGGATCTTTTTACGGTCACGAAGGCGGTGGAATATACTTTCCCAGCTCAAAAGTAGCAGCGGCAGTTTATTTGCAAATACTGGAAAATGAATTGGAGCCTTGTGCGTTAGGCATTCACAGCCATTGGCTTTCCTCAAATTTTCCGCCGGACACAAAATCTTCCGCCGCCAACATGTTGCTTAAATTCCAACTATCCCGGAATTATTGCAGTGCAATTATATTTATTATTAATCTATTGCGTGAAGATATCAAAATTCCATTGTTAGTTTTCTATGCTAGTGAAATGCCACTTTCCTGTAAGTTTTCATATTTCTAAGTGTAACGGTCTGGAAATGCAAGGGGGGGTAGGATAAATTATGATCTCATATATTCCCCTCTCCCTCTTTTCTCCTTCAAATTAGAAGAGAATGCCAGAAATGGATTGTACTCAACGATACCTTTCAATGATTATGATACCACTATACCCACTTGCCTATACCAAAAGAAAAAATAATTTTGACCTTCATTTCCCCTCCTTTAAGGGGGGAAACCACATTAGGGGGCTCATTTTCACTGATTTTTTAGGATTTTTTTTGGGTGGGAAGAATCAATTAGAATGCAGTCAAATTTTCTGGGGGGACGAGGTGATCCCAGACGATTGACGCAGACGCATCATCTGTCCAATTCACAAAAAGGGAGATAAACTGCGGTGTTAGAATTACAGGGGCATAACTCTAGTTTGTACGTCCTATAAAATTTTGACGAAAATTCTGGAAAATAGAATAAAACCGTACGCAGAACGAATCATTGACGAATATCAAAGCGGTTTCAGACCTGGTCGCTCCACAACCGATCAGCTCTTCTCAGTCAAACTGATATTCCAGAAGTGCTGGGAATACAACGTAAATGTATACCAAATCTTTGTCGACTTCAAGCAGGCATACGACAGTATCGATCGTGGAGTATTGTACAACATCATGCTGCAATTTGGTATACCGGCCAAATTAGTGCGACTGACTAAGATGACGATGACCAATTCCGTCTCACAAGTCAGGATATATAAAATAATAGACTTACTGATCTATTTGAAACACGCAGTGGTTTGAAACAGGGCGATGGACTGGCACCGACGCTCTTCAACCTAGCACTGGAATACGTTATTCGAGCCATGAATATGGACAACAGCAAGACGCTCGCTACTCATCAAGTCGACACAATTAGCGCGTACGTCGACGACATCAACATCATGTCCCAAAGATTGGCTGACGCAGAAGAACTTCTGCATACGCTCGATACCGCTGCAAAGGAAGTTGGACTACGTATTAACGAGGGTAAAACTAAAATAATGATGCAATCGAGGACAAGGACACCAGAACAATCGAGCATCAATGTGGGGTTCGAGTTCGTGATGCGTGATGATGTTCATATGCTTGGGTTGCAGCTTGTCAAAACACGCCAACGAAACTGACGAAATCAAGCGACGGATACAGTTAGGTAATAAGCCTTTTTTCTCGGTTCTCCCCATAATGGAATCGAAGCATGTGTACAGAAACACGAAGCTCCGCGTGTACAAAACCATTATACGACCAGTGCTATGCTATGGCTGCGAAGCATGGACCCTAACTCAAGCCTCCGAAAACATGCTAGACACTTTTGAACGTAAGGTTCTACGGCGAATTTTCGGGGCTGTTTGCGATCGAGATGAATGGTGCATCCGGTACAACCATGAGTTGTATGAAATGTATGATGAGCTGCAAGTCTCGAAAATCGTTAAACTACAACGACTTCAATGGGCAGGGCATGTACAAAGAATGGACGATGATCGCATGCCTAAGAGAGTAATGAATGCAAAACGAATCGACGGAGCGAGACTGCGAGGACGACCGAGATCTCGTTGGGAGAGCTCAGTAGGTGTGGACGCCGCGCAGCTGCTGGGCCTCCAAAATTGGAGGACGCGGTCACGTGACCGAGATAATTGGAGGACAATGATCCAGGCGGCCAAGGCCCGACGTCGGGCTGTCGCGCCACGATGATGATGAATCAAATTTTGACATCGTTTTATTCATATTTCGAACAACGTTTGTGATTTTTTTTGAATTATTTAAGCCAAAAATAACAAAGTTACGCATTGATGTCCGCTGAAGGCCGTAACTAGAGTTTTCCAGTTGCGGGACGTGTAGCGATTCCAATTTTTATCCGAAATCAAAAAGGTTTTAATATTACATTATTAACTTATTTTCTAAAAATATGAACCTCAATGTAGGTGAAAATCATGGAAATTAAAAATTTTGCAGGTGTTGGAAAAAAATATTACGATTTTCACCAGTTTTGTTCACTAATTATCAAAAAACAGAGCACCCTTCAAAATATGATATCATCCCAAATGTTGGTTCATGTTTTCGTAATTTTATAAAAAATCATACTTTCAATTTTCATAATGATCGGTTCATTACTTTTTGAATTAAACTTCCTGCAAATGTGAAAAAAAAATCATATTGAGAAAAACGCGTTTGAAAAACAGAATATAACCGAAATAATCCCTTGTGATGATGCTTCTGGTACCTCCTACACCGTTATTTTAAAACAAATGTGCAAAAGTGGGGTTCCGCTACAAGGCTACGTAAGTAGTACATAAACCGACTACCTGTGGTAGTGTTCCGCCCTACCTGCTGTGCGCTCGAGCCTGTACTATAGACTATACCCGATGAGCGCTTGGTTCTATGCTCATAAAATCGAAACGAATGCGAATTTCGCTATGAAATTTTGGCAGCGTATTCTTGGATTGTTAAGCGAACAATTTATGTAATAATCCGTGAAAATGAAACGGAATTGGGGAATGTGAGTTTGACAGCTTGGTTCGGAGCTATATTTACTATATGGGTGTTCCGGGGTAGAGGGCGCGTATTTCTCTGTTTACTTTTCACGTTTTGTTTCTTCGGTACTGCACTGAAATTTCGGAGAACGATCCCGGAAATCGGCGCTGCGGCGGGCAATGGGCGAAAAATTGTGGAATTATCGGACTTCATGGATAGGCACCGCGTCATGATTGGAGCTATACAGGAGATGAAGCTTAACATTAATTTGTCCCTCAACTCCTATGGCAATTACACATCGTTAGAAAAAATAGAGTGCCCAATGCTGGTGGTGGAATTGCATTTCTAATCCATCAATCAGTACCATATCGTGAAATCGACGTCGCAGTCGCCGACAACATCTTGGAGGCACAGGTCATTGCCATTAAGTCGGGCAATATCGAAATTGAAATCTACAACGTTTATATTCCACCTGTATCCAGTTGTCCCTCGGGATACAATGTCAATATCACACCACTGCTAGCTGGCCAATATCGTCTCCTTGGTGACTTCAAAGTCCATCACGAATTGTGGCACTCTCACCTCGACAACGACGCCAGAGGGGATTTTTTGAACCTCCTAATGTGGTTTCCCTCCTTAAAGTTGACCTATTACGACGCATCCTATTCTCCGAATTATAATATTTCTGCACATTCCCACCAAATTTCATGTATGTAGCTTCAGCCGTTCGCTAGATATTCTATGGACAGACGGACGGACAGACATTTGAACGATTTCAAAAGGGCTTAGTTTTTACTACAAAACCCTCTTACCATTTTAAACGATTTACATACATTTTTAAATTAAAAATGCAACCATAATCCGAATACTAATTATACTTCTCTCTTTCTTACAGAATGCCGTCAGCAGCGCCCGCACAACCTGAAGTTCCGAAAACGGAACTTCAAGAATTGCAATTGAAGTCACAACAAGTCACCGATGAGGTTACACATACAATAAATTTCACACACACTGATGACGTTATTGCTAACATTTTGTTTTTTTTTATTTGTATTTCTCATTACACTTTAGTCGTTGGAAAGTACACGGCGCATGTTGGCGCTATGTGAGGAAGTGAGTATATTTTTCAATATTATTACAAGTATAAATTAAGAAAACAAAACTAAGAAAATTTATCACATACACTAATAATTGTAACTAACACATATAACAAAGACAAACGTTAAAAACATACAAACAATATAAAAAAAATGAAGAAACCTATTGAAAAATACATTGAAGTAAAATATTTAATGATATATATTTAACATTAACATGAATGTCGATTTGCTTGTGCAAAGCAATGAAGCCGAGGACGATTTAGGCAATTCGAATAATGAAGATAAACGAGTGTTTTCGGCGTAAGCCTTGTTTTTTTTATTATTTTTATTTACTTTTAAACGATGGAGAGTATTGTTAATGTTATCAAATTCGCTTTATCGCAGCCGACGAATTATTGAGGATCAAAAAATGAAATAAACATTAAAAAAATGGAGAAAAAACTGTATTTAGGGTGATAAATATATTTGAATTATTATTTTCGGATTTTTTTTCTTACTCATTTTTTTTGGCAAATAAAAATTCATTTAAGTATTCAAGTATTGTGTTTCGTTCTCGGGGTTCGGTTTAGTCGTTCTTCTTCTTGATCGTTTTTTTTGTTGGTTTGGTTTAATCGTCAACATAAAAACGATGTTGCTGTGGACAGTGTGACGCTGTGTAGCAAAATAATGTTTTTGTTTAAATTTTTAATATTCATTTATAATTTTTAAGTTTGTTGAATCCTGATTTTTGTCATAATATCCTCTTGAAATCGTTCTATTTTAGTACATCTTTGTATAAACTATCAAATTTTTTTTCGCTCAATATATCTCTATTAAAATTATTGTAGGTTTTGTTTTTGTAATGTGAGATTATTATGAAAATAAATAGGATATGCTAACTGCTGCTTATGTTTAATTCTTTTTTTTGAGAAATACATACATGCATTGATTTAATTTTCGTGAAATTGTCCAATATTGTACACACAATTTTTTTTTTAGTTTTATATTTTTGTTTAAGTATTTATTTATTTATAGTGTACTCAAACATAGTTTTCTTTTTGATGGATAATTTCATTTAGATTCATTTCAATTTATTTATTTGTATTTAAATTTAAACAAAAATGTCTTTGTTTTTCGCATTGTGACATCTTCGGAATTGTGTACGTATCTAGTGTATGTATGCTTTTATATATATATGTCTGTAAAAGATGCGTAAACACTATCAATATTTAGTGATTTTAGAAACGCTAAAATATGATTATGTTGCATGTATGTAAAAAGACCTAAAAAAAATTAAAACAAATTCCATGACAGAAGGAAATATTTAAAAAAAGAAACCATAACATGTTTTAATACCTGAATATATCGTTTTATATATCTGATTTGTGTTACCTTTCCGTTCTTAAGTTGTACCCAACTAATGTACCTTTCGACGCCCATCTTCCCTACATTTTGTTTTAACATAAATGAAATTTTCCCTTGAGTTTAAAGATGACGAAAATGTTGCAAATTTGATAGATCTTCTGTAGTGTTTTTTAGTGAATTAAAATGCCCCGCAAGAAATAAGTCAGCCAGATGGGAAATGTCTTTAACGCCGCCGTCTATCGTAGGGTAATACGTGGAGTAGGTAAATGCATCAATGTAAGAGAGTGTGTGCTCGTAGGTGGGGAATTTCACCTAAAGCGACACACTGGATTTACACAATGATGGTAAGACCTATTCTAGCCTATGCATCAGTGGTATGGTGGCCAAAAGCCATGCAGAATACCACAAAGCAGAAGCTAGATGGGGTACAAAGGATAGCTTGCGTAAGCATATGTGGTGCAATGCGCACCACACCAACGCGAGCAATGGAGGCATTGCTGGGACTGCCGCCGTTGGACTTATTTATAAAGAAAACGGCGGCGCTTTCGGCAATACGCATGGAAAGGGATGCCATGTGGCATCGCTTTGGAACTAGCAGCGGTCATAAGAGCATCCTAGACATTATTCATGATGAGGTCAGGGAGACTCTAATGCCGGTAGAAGGCATGAGTAGACGTAGGGTAGTTGAAAGACTACACAAGACTCACATTGCAGATGGAAACATACATAATGAGTGTATGTACAATGACATCAGCATTTTTACTGATGGATCTTTAATGGACGGTAAAGCGGGGGCGGGGGTTTACTCTGAAGAGCTAAACCTAGCATGTGCGCTTAGTCTAGGAGAGTATGTGTCCGTATACCAGGCAGAGATGCTTGGCTTGTTGCATGCGTTGGACCACTTGCTTGAAGGTCAGGTGCGGGGGAAGAAAATCCTTATTGCACTGGACAACCAATCGGTGATCAGACGCATGCAGCAGACGAACATAAACTCTAAACTGGTACTAGAGTGTGTCCGGAAGCTCAACACGTGTGCCTCAGGAAATGAGGTTACGCTGATGTGGGTAAAAGGACACATAGGTACAACAGGAAATGAGGCGGCGGATGCCCTAGCAAAACAGGGATCTGCGGCAACTTTCATTGGCCCAGAACCCAGAGTTGCTCTGGGGAACGGCATGATTGGAGCGAAGGTTGGGAAGTGGATGGACTCCATGCATCAACAAAGATGGCAGGAGCTAGTCACTTGCAAACAAGCTCGGAATGCAATGACCAGCCCTTTAGGCAGGGAAGCGAGAAAGGTACTTAGTTATAAACGGAGTACCCTAAGCTGGATAACTGCCTTGGTCACAGGGCATGGTAATTTTAAGGCTCATCTGGCCAAGATGAAGATAGGGGAAGATGACGTTTGCAGGCTATGCCTGGAGGAGGCCGAGACGGCAGCACACATTGTGTGCGAATGTCCAGCACTGGCTAGCACGAGGTTGAGGATCACAGGCAGGCACACGATAAGTGTAGAAGCCATGAGTGAACTCAGCTTCAAACAAATGCTAGCAATAACACGGGACTCAGTGATGAAGAAAGAGGTCGACAATTATCAGTCGACATCTGGAAGCCACTGATGACCGGGAGGGGGCGAAAAGGGACCCAAACGTTAGTGGTCTGCTTCGGCTATCCCCCAGAGTATATAATAGGTAAATGATCGGATCAGCTGAGTTGATAAAATCTAAACCGGCTACCCTGGTGGCAAATCTGAAACGGCTACCCGCAGGAAACATTTATGTTTATATTTAAATGCTAACATTTTCATATCAAACGCCATATGAGCACAACCAGTAGTGGGGTTATATAGGGTTCATACTTGCGGCCAAAACACTTGATCTGGCCAGATCAATTGCTCTGGAACTCACATTTGTATGTATCTGACAGTTTCAGATCAATTGATCTGCCCAGATCAAGTGCTTTGGGCGCAAGTTTGAACCTTACATTATCTACCCCAATAGCAGCTTTCGATTCAACGGATCGTAGACCATTTTTATACAAAACGAAAGACGGGGTCTCGTATAGGATCTGGTCGGATCAAAGTTGAAAGTCAGTTGGTTGAACGTCAACTTGTTTTGCCCCTATCTAAATGTGTACTGAGTCTGCAATTCGCCCCCGACGACGGCGAAGTATCTGTATCGTGGCAGTTAAAGTTCGCTCGGCGCAGATCCGTGTCGTTTTTTTCACCCGTGTTGAGTCTGTGATTAAAATGCAAGCAAAACGAACGCGGCACAGCAGTCATTGTATTGAGGTCCATGCTCGACGATAACGCAATGACCCGTAACTAGTCCAACCACCACGCTAGTGACGATCAACGATTGGTGGCTCCCACGGAAGTTCTATGCACCGGAGCGACCCGTTCACTAGCAACGACCAAGGGTTGCCATACCCTTTCGACGCCAGTAGGTAGGTTGCTACTACAACAACGACTGAAATTCAGATCAAGCGAAATCGGCTAGGCTTCCGGACGTATTACGTCATTGATCCATGTTGAGTTGGTTCTTACAGCAGCCAACTTTAACTAAGGTGTGAGGGGGGATTAGGTACAGACGTCAAGGCTAATGATCATGAAATTCAGTTCAAGCGAAATTGGCTTGACTTTCGGACATGTTACGTCATTGATACATGTTGAGTTGGCTTTCCTGACAGCAGCTAACTTGAACTATTGTAAGTTGGGAGGCATATTAGGATGCTCAGCATTCAACAGCAATTTGAGCAGTGCAGATTCGTGGGTTCTAACTGCAGCTGGGCTTGTCCGTGAAAATAATCCCTTTTGAATGTAATGAGGAGATCTAACGCCATCGCAGCCTCACAGGCCTCCGCCTGGAAAATGTAAAAATCCTTTTCTATAGTCCTCCTCGTGGGCGCCCTCTTGAACAGCAGTGGTCGTTGACCATTGCTAATCAAGTCAAGCCACCAGTTGCGATGATTTGATTGAGGTAAATATTCCCCCTGTGGTTTTCGGCGTAAGAATAATATCACGGCCTTTCCCTTTGCCAGTCTGTTGTAGAAACCGACAAACAAAGGACAGGACGTGCGAAATAAGAAGGGTGCCGATATGGGGATGGGAAGAGACCATTATAGCGACGAAATGTCCAGGCGCCGCACACTGGTCGATTAAAAAATCCAGCTGTCTTACAACAATATAAGGACCATCTTGCGCAAAAAAGCAGCTGAGCAGCTAGTCACCCAGATAGTGGCATAAATCAATATGGGATGCCATAGAAAATGCGTACATTGATAGCACAGATACCATCCTTGGCACAAACCCGGATTGCCGGAATAAGTCCTGGATGTCCGACGCTTCGTTGCAGCGGATTGTTGAAAGAAAAGAGCTGAAGGTTCGTTTGGCTGCAGAATCAGACGACAATCGAAGCAGCATCGAACTCCTTTACCGCCAGAAATCTGGAGAAGTTCAGCATAGTGTGCGACACGATAAAAGAGTTGATGTGAATTCTCATCTAGCCACAAGAAGTAACAACTTAAACGCCGTATACAGTTTACAGGTGGTCGTAACTCCTGCCAACATCCGGTGAAGGATAGTGATGGAAAGCTACTTATCTTTTAGTAAGATCAAATGAGGCGGGGAAAGAACACTTCGCCGCGTTCTTGAACCGTTTAACCTCTGGTGAAGTTCCCCCTGCCACGACTAAAGAGGAAATAGTCGCTGCAATTATTGCACTTAAAGGAGGAAGGCCGCCGGACTCGACGGTATCCCTGCCGAACTTTAACAAGCAGCGCCAAGCGTAACTGCCGATTTGTTGCTTCCACTTGTGGATTAAGCGTGGAATACAGAGACTTTTCCTACTGAGTGGAAGGAAGGTTTGATCATCAAACTTCCGAAGAAGGGTAGCCTGAATGCTCGAATTGGTAAATGAATTTGACGCAGTCGCCCGGCACCGTTCAAACATACAATTTGAGGTTTAGCTCATCAAATTGGGTTTGACGGAAGTCACACTATGGGGAAATGTCCGCAGAAGCACTAATCCAACTTCTCCAAAATCGTGGCAAAATTGATGCGGACCCATGGACATTTCAAACGAAAGTGGAAACTTAATTTTATCTAAGTTTCTTTTCTCTATTAGCGAATTCATACCTGCAACCCGCCTTTTTTTCTGGAACCTAACCCTGTCGTTTATCGGCCAAAACAAAGTCATCTCAGATGTGGCACTCCAATTAATCGCTGGGCATTTTAAATCAATATTTAACATACTACATAAGTCACTTAAGAGCTCGCGCAGACGGCAAACTTTTTAGTTCACAGAAAAACTAAATAGTTTCGTCAGAAAAGTAGATCACACGGTGGTTTATGAGACCGCGCACACAGCGATAACTAAATAGTTAATAGTCTGCTGTGTTCGCGGTCTCATAAACCGCCGAGTGTTCTATTTTTCTGACTAAACTATTTAGTTTTTCTGGGAACTAAAAAGTTTGCCGTGTACACGAGCTCTTATTCTTGTAACTCTGCGCTGAGAAATTAAAAATATAACTTTTTCTACTGAAAACACTATCCCCCTGTATACAGCAGAAACTTGTCCAATATGGTTTTGCATTAAACTGAAATGAATTATGTACATACATACATTGAACATTCAAACGGCACCAATAATACCGGTCAGTCGGTATTTAAACTTCCTTTAGTTGTTTCTGCATACACTATATTCTGTTTTCTTCCTGTTTTTCATGCAAGTAACATTTCCGAAAAAAAAAAATCCATTCATCTTGAAGGCTAAATCGATTTTAAACCGCGGAACACAGAACTAAAAGTCTTCAGTTTACATTAAAACAAAAATAAATGTTGTGTCGGTTTTTAAATGTTATGTGGTGCTGCTTTATATGTAATATTTCTGTGTATATACTCGTATATATATTTAAAAAAGATACATACATATAAAAATATAAAATTGTTTACATATAAATGTCCTCTTTCACAATGTATTACTAACTATGTCATAAACTCACTTCACAAAATCATAAGTTCTTTTCGGTTCCCCTATATTTGAATTTCTTTTCATTTTAATCGTTTTATCGTGTTACCACAACTTCTCTTTCAACTTCTTTGATTTTGATTTCGAATTGTTATCAAATGAAAGCGAATCCCAATTAGAAGAAAAACGAATCTTTCTATGTGTATGGTTATTTGTATATTTAACAACTTTTTCCTTAGTTAATTTTTAGATTCAGTTGATAAAAACAATTAGATTGAATTGGAATATTAGAAAAAAGAAAAATTTTAGATTTCATGTTTAAGTAAATTATTATTAATTGTGTTTTAATTTTATTAGGAAAAAAAAACCTACATTGGAAGTAACGTTTGAATATTTAAACTCATTCTAAAACTGAATGGTGAAAGTCGTCGTTTTATTGAAGCCTTGTATGTCTTTTAGTTTTTATGACTTCTATGCAGCTATAAAATTTAAATTGAAGGTTTATAAAAGTGATCTGAAAAAGGCTATGAGCCCACAATCCCGTTGAGGAAGTAGTTGCTCAACTGGGAGATACCGCCTTTTCGCAGTGTCTGCACCCGAACAGGAGGACACTGACGATGACTGTGTGTCACTAGAATCGGATCTAGCGGCCCTAGATGATACTTCGCAACCACCCCTCGCCCTAGACAGCTGCACGGATAATGTAGTGGTCAGCCTGGAAATCGGGAATATATTGTAATTTTCTGGCTAATTTCAACCTATCTGCCTTCGGGTGGTGACATTCCATCCCTTAACTTCATGCGAGCTTTAGCTTCAGCCAGAGCAAGCAACATTGGTGTTATTATCAGCTCGGACTGTAATGCACATCATATTGTATGGGGCAGTTCTGACAAACGAACGGGGAGAATCGTTTTTCCAATATCTGATAGGAGCAAATCTCCTTATTGGTAATATAGGTGCAGAGCCTACTTTTGCCTCCAAGACTAGGAAGGAAGTCCTCGATATTACACTATCTCTGAAGATCTACAACATGTGATACGGGATTGTAGGGTATCACCAGATCATTCATTTTCAGATCACAGATATCTGCAATTCAGTCTGGGCGTGTATTTAGAAAATCGTGTTCAGTACGTCCCCAAGCCAGTGACGAGATCGTTGACCTAAATGGCCAAAAACCCGTATCCATCTCGTTCCTTTGAGGAAGCGAAACTTTTTTTTGGGGCATTTGTCATTTGCAAATGCAATAGAGCCGTTTCTATTTTAGTATGTCGCCAAACTAGCTCATTCCGTATGAATCCATTCTAATGATACACTCACGGTGGATTTATGGTCCCTAAAGCAGATAATCCTTGGGTGTGGGTTAACAGTCCCTTTCCGCTTCAGGTAGTAAGAACATTAAACCCACACACGAGGATTTGTAGTTCCTAAAGCAGAAATTCCTTAAGTGCGGCCTTAGAGTTTATTTCCGCGTTAGGTGGTAAGAACGTAGGATCTCCACACGGGGATTTGTAGTTCCCAAAGCGGACATTCCTTGAGTGCCGGCTCAGAGTGTATTTCCTACGTTCTCACCACCTAAAGCGGAGGCCGCACTCGAGAAATTTCCGCTTTAGAAACTACAAATGCCCGCGTGTGGACTCCTATGTTCTTACCACCTAAAGCGGAAATGCACTCTGAAGCTTCACTCAAGAACTGCCATTTTAGATGATAAATGCCCTCAAAAATACGTTTCAGTCCCGTCCCCTCAAAGGGACGAGGTGGATATGGGTTTTTGATTATCTAGTGACTAGAAACAAGGTTTTATTGCCATTTTAGACGACAAATGCACTAAAAACCCTGCTCGATCTCGTCCACTTAAAGGAGACGAGATAGATACGGTTTTTTGTCCATTTAGGCACTAAAAACCCTACTCGATCTCGCCACTGGCTTGGGGACGTACTGAACACGGTTTTCGAAATACGCGCCCGCGCCCTACCCGTTCATAACAAATCGAAGACGGGCAAACTGGGACAAGGAAATGTCTAGCGGAGTCACTACCCTCTTTGCCGTGTCATCCAAGTAACGAGTTGGATACTATGGTAGGAATTCTTACCGAAGCGCTAGCGAAAGCAGCCGCAAAAGCGTGTCCGTCCACAAAACCAAAGGGAAAAGCTAAACCCATGTGGTGGAGTGCTCAAATTCATGAGCTTAGAACCACCTGCCGAAGGTGTTTCAATAAGGCTAAATTATCGGGACAGAGCTCTGACTGGTTGCTATGTAAAAAAAACAACTTAGGAGATCGAAGCGCAGCTGCACCTAACCTAACCTACGACTCCGTAAAATTCTGTCTTCGGTCCCTGCAATTCTCACTTATTTGATGAAACAAGATGGGACTTGGACCTCATCCAGTCAGGAGATGATTGACTTGCTGCTCGCCACACATTTTCCTGACAGCTCTGCCGTTAATCCTCTGTAATGGCATCTACCCCGTAGTTACTCCATGTGACCTTGCGTCAATTCTTTCTAAGGAGAAGATATATTATACATATACATATATATTAATTGCTTCGACTCTTTTAAGTCCGCCCGACCTGACGGTATCATCCCCTTTAACCTTTAACATTCGATGGATGTTGGATATCCCTGGATTGGACCCATTTTCAGGAGTTGTCTGGAGCTTGTTCATAAACCCTGTTTATGGAGGGAGGTTAGGGTTATCTTCATCCTGAAAGTGGGTAAGGCCTCGCACGCGCGACCGAATGATCTTAGGTCTATTAGCCTTTCGTCTTTTCTGTTGAAAGTGTTGGAGCGACTGATCGATACCTACTTACGTAACAACATTCCCAGTCGGTTGCTGTCTGCCTCCCAGCATGCCTACCGAAAGGGAAGATCGGTGGATATGGCGTTGTATGCCTTAGTAGGCCTTATCAAAAAGTTCCTTGTATACAAGGAGTACACGCTGGCTGCTTTCCTTGATGTTGAGGGTGCCTTTAATAACATAAAACCGGTGGCTATATCGGACGCACTTGTCTATCTGGGTGTACATGGGTTTATTTGTAAGTTTATTAATTAATTCGCGTCGAGGGTAATCTGCACAAAACTAGGCACTTAGTCCGCGCATAAGCATATCTGCAGGGGTACTCCTTAAGATGGAGTCCGCTTTCCACTTTTATGGAATCTGGCGGTCAATAGACTGCTTATAGAATTGGAACGGTTGGATTGTAAACCCATTGCTTATGCCGATGACATAACTCATCTCGAGGCCTTGGTCCAAATTTGGACCGTTGCGACAGTTATTTATTTTTTCTTGTTCCGATTCCACTGTTCCTATGGGAGATATAGTAAATAGTGGACCTATTTCAACTAAATTTGGGAATGTGGTATGGAAGTAAATGTACATATTTATCGCGCTCGGTGGCCGTGGTTGTTCGGTCACCGCTCTATGATACTAATCTAGAGCTCGGAGTTCAAATCTCGGCGCGATCAAAAAACTGCCTGTGAGTACTAATAGAACTCTCACAGTGATCCGAACTTGTTAGTGTAAAGACGGCGCGGATAGGAGATGCATGCTAGAAACTGCACTTCCGAAAAGTAGATATGCTATCGAAACGTCAACAGGGCATAGAAATGCTAGAGATGTTGACGCGTCCATGCCCCTGGAGGGGTCAAGGCAATTAACAAATATGTATTTAGAAACATTAAAGCTTTTCTCACAAAAACTTACTTTTGGACCGTTCGTTCCTATGACAGCTATATGATATAGTTGTCTGATTCCGTTGGTTCCGACATATACTAAATCTACAATAATTATGTTCACTAGCTGATTACATTTAGTGAGTGATAGTTAATTCGCCAGTTTGTAGCTAGTAAATGCTGGACTTTGGGTCACCTAGTTGGTATAGTTGGTATAAGTGGTGGCTGAGGCAAGACTTGCCAGAGCCCAATTAGCACAGAAAGCGCCGTTTTAAAGCCACAAACCTTGTTGAAAATTGTTATTGAATGATAGTCGGAAATTCAGAGGATGCTGGTATGCCCAGATTCAACTGGAGGAGTTAAGAAGGTAAAGCAGCTCCCCAATCTTCAGCCGCGACACATTCCCAAGGTTGTCAAGAAAGACCTGCCCCAATTCACGATTTCTGGTCCTAGCAAGGTCTGGGCATTCGCAAAGTGAGTGAGAGTTTCTCTCTTATCTTTATTCCCGCTACTTCGGCAATGCGGGTTGTAGGGGATACCCAACTTGATGTCCCGTGATGTCTCGTGATGACTGGCTCAGGCGACATCTCTACGCGATTTGATCATAAGCTCAGATGTACTCCTTCTGTCTTAGGAGGGCCATATCTTTTTTGATACGACGCAGTTGAGCAGATTCTCCACTTGGAATCGGCAACCATGAGGTGGTGGGAGAAGATACGAGTATTGCGCTTAACAGCCAACAGTGGAATGCAAACCGGTTTCGCATGAGAGCTGTTCAGAGCAGCGCCCCTTCTGGCCAGGTCGTCGGCCTTCTCGTAACCCGCTATGTTCCTGCGACCAGGAACCCAGAGCAGAGTAACATTGAGCCATCTTCCAAGGCAAACTATCTCCTCCTCACATCGCTCGACAAGCTTGGAAGATGTACTTACCGAGTTCAGTGCCTTGATAGCGAGTCTGAGCAAATGACGATGCTGTGGTTATCTGGTATGTCTCTGGGAGTGTGACAAGCTTTCATGATTGCAAGCGTTTTCGTCTGAAAAATGCGGGCAAGATCTGGGAGGCGTTAACACTCCGAGATATTCAGTGCGTCAGAAAAGATCCCTGCACCAACGCCGCATTCCATTTTGGACCCGTCGGTGAAAATCGTGATGTCGAAATCCTTTGCCAGCTCGTCTCACCTCCATTCAGCTTTGGTGGGGAATTTGGCAGAGAAGTTTCTTCCAAACCTTAGTTTGGGCACGGTGAAGTTGGTTTTTACCCAGGCCCCATCTTCTGGCACCTTGTTTAAAATGTCGCTATGACCTTACTGTTTGGCAGTCCAGCCTCCCGACTCTTTGAGCCTGACTGCACTGCTCGCCGCCAGTTGTTTGATGAAAAGGTAGATACGTGGAAGATGCCGGATCACGTTTAGCGCTTCCCTCGGGCATGTTCGCATGGCACCTGTGGTACCCAGACATGCCGTTCTTTGCACCCTGCCTACTTTCCACATGGAATAACGAGAACGAAAGTAAAAATCGTAGCGGTAGAATGTCTACAACTGCTTCCGCCATGAGAAGGTAGTGATAACGTTTCCAAATGTGATCCAGTCTCGTTATTGCTTAGTTTCTATTATTTTTTCTGGTGTGCAATGAAAAAGTCTTCAATAAAACGGCGCTGCGAAATCTTTTTCGACCATCATTGTGCTACAAAAACAAAACACTGATCCACTGCATTTTATATGTTTTTTAATATCTAAAATAAATGTATTATTTCATATTTAATTTATATAATGTGAATTATTATTTTTTGTATACTGATATAAATTTAAATACAAAATACAAATTAGCCGCAAAAAAAGAAGAAAATACATAGAAAAAAGGAAGGAGCCGAGCTTCGAAGAAACAAACTCTATCGAATGACAAAACATGTTTATATAAGAAAAAAAATCAATACAATCAATATTATTAAGTAGATATGACCAACAAATATAAACAAAACCCTTAACTATTTTTTTAGGACTAATTTTTAGGTTTTGGTCGATTTGAGATCCAACATATCTGTTCTGCAGATAATTTACTGTTGACAATTAATAACAGCAACAAGCAAATACTGTATATATAGCATAAACATTAAAAACACAATGCCAAATTTTTACCATGACACTAATGTCGCGACACCATTAAATTAATATGAGACACAAGTAATAAGACACACACAAAGTAGAGTAAAGGCCACATGAACATTTTTGCAAGATTTGATATGACACAACAGATCCGCGACATAAGTGTCACTGGTCAGAACCAGGCATAATACACTGAATCACGACACAACCTTTTTATTCAATGGTTTCTATTAGAGACAAGTTAAGACTTTTAGTTATTGTTATTTTTGTTTGACAAGACAAAATGTTATTTTGTTTACCGAAAAATTTAATGAATTTAATTATTTGTGTTCTTTTAATGCTATTTTTTACTATAAAAAAATATACAAAAGCTGTAACATAATATTCTCTAGATTACAATAAATCAAAAAAATTATACTCTTCAATTTAAATATTAACATATACAAAAATTACTTAAACAATATTATACAAAATAAGCAACAAAATGACACATTTTACTAATTATTATTGTGCCGCATAACAGAGCAAGGAAGCCGGGATTCGTACCCTGGTGGCCCTTGACGATCAGGGAGGTGAGTCACAATGAACACAATATCAAAAAAGATATATAATACCTATATATATGTTTTCGTTTTCAAAAATTATTGTTTCGACTGTTTTTTGTTTGGTTTGGTTTGTTTTTTTTTTTCGCAAGAAATAACGATTTATGTTTGGATTTTATTTCATAGTTTGAACGTTTTGATTTGTGTATTGTTCTATCGATGACTTTCGAAATGAGAGAGGTCACAATTAGTATTTATTGTATAACAGTCACCCTAGTTAGCGTGGTATGACTTCTGTAAGTTGTATCTATTCATCTCGGTTGGTTTTGATCGAAGTCGGACTTCAGCTTTCTGTAAATTTTATGAAAAGTAAATAGATTCTCCAACTATTAATTAACGGCACTTCTCCAAACACCATTCTACCATTGGGAGTCCCTTCGCTGAAAACCGATTCAAAATTCGTCTAAGTATGAAGGGATTGTAGCAAATGTGAGCATAGTCGAGACCGGAAGTCAGTGGGCCTATGCTTACGTTTGTTATAAAATTACGCCTGAAAAAGTACCGTTATAGTCGAATTCGGCCATTCTCCCTTCCACCCTGGAGTCCAGCGCCGCAATTAACGCACTTTTGTTTCAACAATGGCCAATGCCAAATCGAACCCGTGAGTCCGATGAGACATCAGACTGATGACTCAACGCACTGCGCTCTGCACTCGTATATAGAAAGCTTGCTGCCACTGGTACTTTTTGGTGAAAGTTCGCTTATATAGTCAATGTCCCTTGAAAGAACTTTTTGGCTTAGGTGGAGGGATGTGGAGGGAGGGGATATGCCATCAGCACTACATCTATTTAAAAAGTGCTCGGGGAAGGATTCGGACCCCTCACCCTTTGAGTGTTTCATTGACTAGATGAAACTGACAACACGTTGGGTGCACCGCATACTTTCAAGCTTTTATGATTATTTTTCACCGTGAATCTCACTGACAGATGATGAAAAGCCATGAGGTAACCTTAAGGGTTGAGGTTTTCGTGTCTTGTCACTAGCGAGATCTATTCGCGTGCCTTTTTTTTCTTCTACTAAAGCTTATGGCAGTCTTAAGGTAGATCAGGATAGCCTGAAAGTATGGTCCAACACGTTTTCGGTTTTTGTGTTTTGTGCCGCACTCAATCGATTGCAGATTTCGTTTTCATTGATTAGGTAAAAATAACATCGACCACACATTGGGCGCCACTTGTAAGGGATATCGAACTAAAGTGAAGACGAAGGCTAAGGTCGTTCCAACCGCCCAGATAGCACCGATGGTCAATCATCTGCCAGTATTTGTAAGCATAAGTACAAGACCGTTTTAATGTGTATGCGTACGCAATAAGCGACGTAAAAACGATCCCCTTTTGTAAAGGTGCTCCGCTGATCGCGCACGACTCGTTTGTTGTTCGAGAATAGGTTGGTCACGTGGTACGAGTCCCGATACAGGGCCGGATGACGTAGCGCGGGTGCAAAATGCTGGTTGCAGCTCCGACGCCGCTCGCACCGGAGGATAGCAGCACCATTTTTTTCTGGTCGTTTTTCATTACCTCTTTTTTCGCGGGTCGACAAACACCACGACGTGTTGTGAGGGCTCTCATTGGAGCGGGCGGTGTGTCAACTGCTAAACAAAGAGTCCCATGAAGGTTACGTTACCAAAACAAGTTTTAGGTTATCTTACCCCGTGTCAGAAATCCTCCGAAAGGGAAAGTGAGGGTATGATCATAAGGTGCCTAGTACCGAGGTGGCACGCGTGCGGCTGCCAATTTGGGTTAACCTGCGACCAAATCGCGAACCCCCAATATAAAGAAGACCTCGAGAAAATTTCCCATGTGAGGAGTGGCGCCCAACGTGTGGCACCGCCGCTGTAATGTCAGCTTTATTGTAACGACGGCGATTTGTAAATTAGCGTCGTCCGGGTACACGACACGACTGGCACCTGTAAAAGAGTCAACGCGATCAACGAAATCCAGATATTCCAGGCCGCCTTTGAGGTTAGGCTTTACCTATCGTGAGATTGAGACGTGCCGATGTCTACTTTTCACTCGAAGTAGCTATCACTGACAGCGGCGGGAAGATGTGATGGAATTATCGTGTTATTCAGTGGAGCGGCGAAAAGATGAGGTGAAATTGTCTGCGGTTCAGTCGAAAGCACTGACTTTTGTTATAGCCGACGATAGACGATATCTCGTTTTGATCCTTCTGTGTGTATGGGGTATGCATACGAATAAGCCACAACCGTTCAGGATTTGTCGCAGAGTGCTACTAAATGGGAAGGAGGTGTATGCTAGAAATATGCAAACGAAATGTCAACTAAGCCTGTTAGGAGTAGTTGACGTGCTATGTCCCACGAAGAACTATATACATTAAGGTCCTTTCGAACCTTGTTGGTTATCGATGCGACGCCATGAATGCCTTTAATCCAACCAAAATGAAATTATGGAAATTTAAACTTAATCGTTTTGAAGCCGATTTTAATCTAGAGATCTTATTTATAGAAGTCACGTAGGCGGCGGCAATTTGGTCGAACCTTTTCAAATACCGCATCGTTGAAAACGTCATAGGTCCCTAAGGATCTTATCGGTTATCATATGACGGCTTTAACGCGCTCGATAGCCGTGTTCGTTCGGTCACCGCTCTACGATGCTACATCTTGAGAACGGAGGTTCGATCCTCGGCGCGAACAAAAACTGCCTGTGGGCACTAATACAATAGAACTCCTACCGCGCTCCGAGCTTGTCAGTATAAAGACGGCGCGGATATCCTATATCGAACCGTCAACAAGGCATAGAAATGCAAGAGATGTTAACGTGCCCATGCCCCTGGAGGGGTCAAGGCAATTAACATGTAGGTACTTTAAATTTTGTGCAGCAGAAAGTCGTTTTGTTTTGGGGTGAAAAAATGTTAAAGAGCGTTGCGAACCCGATTTCTGGATTCTTAAATATATATTTTTGTGAAAATTCATAACAGGGAGTTCTGATAATCAAGGAAACTTCGCTGGACTTCACATCTACCTCTACTATTGAATTCACGTGAAGAATTTCGGGGAAATGACACTTTCCTTTTAGGCAGGACATCGATTACTTTTTTTATGTGAGGTTCCCCATAGTATTCTTTACGCTACGGAGATACCAAGGTAAAGTATCAAGGATATCAGATACAAGGATTTCCTAATTTTCAATCCTTTGTGTGTTCTCTCGAATTTACGAATTTAATTTGTTTACGATACTGTTAAGGCAACGAGCGGCAAACCCCCCCCCCCCCCCCCCCCCTTCAACTGGCGCTCGCGGTTCGGTTCATTGGAGCTTAAAGTCCCTTACTAATTGCCCTAATCCCTTGTGGGCAAATCGCGTCTACTGTTCCATGTGGCCCAGTTGACGTTTCGTTGGCATAAACTAGTTTCGGAGAATGCAGTTGCCAGCATGCACCTCCTGCCTACCTTCGACAAATCGGGAGATGCTGTGGCTTGTTATTACTCGCACTCGCACCCCATGGGGAAAACAACACAAATATCCATGGCCACGGGATTCGAAGCCCAAAACGTCGGTAGTCAGACATTAGACTGATGGCTCTACACACTGCGCCACCGGTCGCCCCTCTGTCCCTTGCACACTACAGGAGATTTGGATAAATCTCTAGATATAAGCAAATCTACCCCCAAAATCTCAAGATTTACCATACATTTATTAATCTAGATTACGACCGAGATTCAAAACAAATCTTGCTGAAATCTTACTGAAATGTTGCTGAAATGTGCTTTTTTTGCCTCGCTACGCGTATGTTCTATTATCAAAAAATGTACATGTACAGCACAACTGTGTAATCTTGGTGGCGGAAGAAGAACGGATGATGTGCATGGGTTTCGGGATTTGCAAATCTAGCAAGATTTAGGTGTCTGGTATGCATATACTCTTAGCCTTGGCACATTTATATCCTCATGGACGAATTGACAAATATAAGCGTTTGGTCGGAACCGAGCCGATCGCAAGCGATTTTAAAGAATATTCAATAAATTGTTTGTTTAATGTCAATTACAGAAAAGTAATACACTGAGTTTAATAAATTGTACCTCTTTTGAAAGTCATACGTCGTTGAGTTTTTTTGTTTTGTTTTTGTTCTTTTTTTTTATTAGTTCTGCATTTGAGTTGTTCAAAACAAAAAATATATTTACAAAAAAAAAGTTAACACTAAGTCGTGTGGGTGTCTTGGGACATTTCAAAATACATAGCCACAGGATATAATTAATGGCCTTAACAACATTGAATCAAACAAATTGAAATGTTAAACTGACGCTTGTCTCAATTGGCACCCACCGAATAGAACATTTCCTTTTCTATTATTTAAATTATTCTTACCATTAAAATTATTTATCATAACATGCATTAAAAAATTATATTCAGATCACAAAAATCTCATAAAAATAATATTTATTCAGTTCTTAACAGAAATCTACTTCTACAAATAAAAAAAAAAATAAAAAAAATCCATACGTAATATATATTCATTCAAATTTTTCATGTTCAAATTGATACTTACCGAGTAGCTGTAAAATATACCTAAAATGAAAACCAACACATAGAATGCATAAAAGACATGTACGACAAAGTAGATGCAATTTTTTAGATTTTGGTTCTGTTAGAATAAGACTTTGCTTGAGGTTAGTGATGAAACATTTTGTCGCTTTTAACACAGCGTTTGATTCGTTTCTTTTTTATTCTTTTTAATAGATACATTTACTTTATTATAATAGTCAAATTATATTATAATATGCACAGTTACATTTACATGGTCAAGTCAATTATACATGCAGAATTGAGTATATTCAGATGACTTGCGAACTATGATGAAGATTGCAATACTTTGTTTGAATTGTGGTAACTAGAACATCCGAGTTTAAATGTCTGAACAATTTACCATATCGTGCGGCAAGATTCATTATTTATTGAAAAAATAACTTAGACGAAAATGACACAAAAAGAGCGATGATCTTCATCGGCACTTAAGGCCCGTCCCGTGCAAGTATTTAATTTTAATCCATTTGCTTTCAAGTTGTCCATGATTTGCTTTGAAATAAGTTGTCCTTATCGCCCCGATGCAGTAAATACCTATGTCTACAAGACGAATTCTAGAAGGTCCATATTTTTTAACCCAAGGACTCACAATACTATCAACACTAGTCTAGTGCATTCGCTTCATGACCACCATTCATATGATACCCATTTTGCCTAGATATCACTTCATTGCCAAAAATGTCCTGTTTTTCCACACCAAAGGGCTCAAAATGCCTTCAGCAGTAGTCTAAAATAATGTATTCGGCTCATGACCCCCACTCATATGATACCCATCGTGTCTAGTTGTCGTGTCATTGCCAAAATTGTCCTTTTCTAACTATGAATGTCCTTTTTTCCACACCCAAGGAGTCGAAATGGTATCAGTCCTAACCAAAGGACTCAAAATGCCTTCAACAGTACTCGAGTGCATTGGTCTAATCACTCGAATCAGGAGAAACTAATTTCTACCACGTTTGGTTTCCGTTTAGTTTCATGATAAAAAGAGTCCTTTCTGACGCACACATGCAGGAGGAGCAAAATATCACAATAACTGACGGAAGCTACGTACAAAATTTGGTTGAAATCTGACCACGGGAAATGCCTGGAGAAAAAATCTTTAAAAAGACTTCGGTGAGTAACTCTATTTTAAACAAAACAGAATCTGCCAGTCGATGATCAAAATGTGCAATGCTGCCAAAGTGTATTTACACTTGCGTTTTTGTGTCAACTTTTACGACAAAAAGACGCAAGTGTAGTGCAACATGGCGCGTTGGAAAAATTTCTTATCACGTCGTAAAAGACGCGGAAGGGGACGCGCTGCTTATGACATTATATTTGCGTTTTCTGACGCAAACACAAAGCAGTGAAAAAACGCTTTTAGTCCGTCCCATATAAAAATACAGTGGACGGGCATGTAGTCCGATGTATGCTGTACGTTTGTTCGTTTGCCCGGGCACTTCCCATATTCTGATCCTAACCAAATTTGGTATGTACGTTCCTGCTTTGAACTGCCGCCATTTGGAGCTTCCTCGGTGTCCGGACAAAGCGTGGAGGAGCTCTGGGTACCTTTCTGGTTGCCAGGATTGTCCTTTCACGTCAGTTTAAAATTTTTGATTGCCTCGTACTGCATTTTTGTATTATTCATCTGCTCAGCAGCTTACAGAGTTTATGAGTGGATTACGGCAAGGAATGCTGTGTTGCGCCTCTGCTGGCTTCAGGATTCTCTGTAACCTGTTGACAATTCGGATGACGGGAGGTGCAGTATTTTTTTTTTTCTTCTTTTCTATTTTTATCCTCTTCAATGGTTGCCGTCTAGCTCAGCAGCATAGTTCGTTTTTTTTGCAGCACACTCTGTCCTCAACTTCTACTACTTTGCAGGCCTCGTAGTAGAAGCTGCCCTGTTTGTGGGGATGCATAACGGTGGAAGTACTAAAATGAAAACCCGATGAGGTCCTTTTTAATCCTGTTCTTGACCAGAAATGGGCCCCCCGTTGGGCGCCAAATATGTAACGAACGATTTGGTGGGCATCCGAAATTGCCCGTGGGGACGGAGCCTTAGGTAGCATGTGACCGTGAAGGTCAGGCAGTACCATCTGGCGAAGAAAAAAGACCTCTCAACGAGCTAAGCAGCAGTCGGTCGGAATAATGCCATTAAGATTACAATTTTGAGAGTGTACTCCAACCATTTTTGGATGTATTTTGGAGGAAAAAAAAAACTAGAAACTAAATGAAGAAGTTCTGTAAGAATAATGTCCCTTGCACACTATAGAGATGTTGGTAAATCTCGAGATTTAAGCAAATCTACCCCCAAATCTCCAAGAATTACCATACATTTATTAATCTAGATTTCGACCTAGATTTAAAACAGATCTCGCTGGAATCTTATTGAAATGTTCTTTTTTTCGCCTGAATATATGCTTTCTACACTCTACGCGGTATGTTCTAGTAAAAAAAAATTACATGTATAGCACAACGGTCAACTTAGTCTTGGTGGGTGGAAAGAACGGATAGTGTGCATAGATTTCGGGATTTGCAAATCTATCAAGATTTAGGTGCCTTGTGTGTATATACTATAAAGCAAGTTGTCCCGCATTGAGATAATCAACCAATTTGTTATTCCCAGGCGTTTGAATGATGGACGGGCAGAATGGAGTTTATATATATAAAGCTAGTCATACACGGCACAATAATCACGGCAAACTTCCATGCTTTGATTTTGTTCCTTTTACTTCGGTTCGGTCGCGCATACACGGCATAATAACCTTTTCGCACGTACGTCATTCATCGTGAGTCATCTGCATATATTTTTGGCTATTTGCATTTTTCCAATTTTTCTTCGTATTTAGTAGATAATTGAAAAAATAGGTATTACGTAGGCAACAATTAAAAAAATACAGTTGATTACATTTTATTCACTTTACTAGCTACATAATGCATTCAATAGAACTTTTATAACTACTACGGCACTGAATTGATTCAATTTGAGATTTATTTTGTATTTTTTGTTTTTGATTTCATTTCAATTCGATTTTAAATATTATATTAAATGCACGCTTCAACACCCTCAAAACATACCTACGTTCAATTTATTACATATATTATTACTTAGTAGCTATTTAACTAGCTAAATCACATAATAAATAATTAATGTTAATTAATTAATGTTCATTGATTTTACATAAATATTTTCCAAGAGAGTGCTGGAACATTCACTTTCATTCCAATGATATTTTCAATGCTTTGTGATTTCACGTCGCCGCCGTGTTAATGCTTTCAATTTAAACAAATTTAATATTTATCTTTTTCAATATTTTTTTCAATCTTTTTTTTTCGTTTATTTTAATTGTATAAATTGTTTGGTTTGAGTTGAGTAATATTAGTCCAATGATTAAAATAAATAAATAAAATAAAGTGTCGAGTTGGATTTTACGTAATACGAGTAGGTAGTTGAAGTAAATCGACGAGTATCGATGTTAACTTTCGATAAATTCCGTTTTAATGTAGAATTTACCTTTTTTGTCGATTAAAAGTAAAGTACGCTCTAGGATAGTAAGTGTTTTAGTTAGTTGGGAGGGTAAGAGTAATGTGACAAAGAAATAAGATAATACGCGTGAAATGATGGACTACAGTCAAACTTTATACTATACACTTTCCGTATTCGGGCATTTGATAAATTTATATCTCATCGCTAGTGGAGAAAGACTGTTGGCATCTCATGCGTTTGGTCTATAATCAGTACCAGTGACCACGAATCCACAGTTATTACTACCGAGAGTCTGTAACCATCTAACCCGTAGATTTTCCATGACTTGGAGCCTGGTATTTTGCCGACCGAGAAAATGTATGGCTATTTCCGTGGGGGTCTCATGGATTCAGTGCGATCGATCTCTTTCTCTCTCTCGATGAAAAAACTAACGTTTGCGGTGAAAAACCAACGCTTGTGGTGGAAAATCGAACGCTTGTGGTGGAAAATCACAAGCGTCACAACGACATGTACATCCTATACAATTTTTCAATCCATGACACCGTTTAGAAGTTCCAAGGAAAGTATTAAAATCATCGTCGTGGCGCGACAGCCTGACGTCGGGCCTTGGCCGCCTGGAAGTAAAAGTATTAAAATGGGTGCTCAAATTTCTCTGATTTTCGCCTACCAAAAGTTAAGCTCATCTTCTATGACCGTGCAAACTCTGTTTTCATGTGTTTAGCATTTATAGATTAAAATTATTTCCGTATCTTTCCCTAAGATTTCCCATTCGAATCTTATTTTTACTGTACTGGCCTGCTACTCAATTGTGAATTATTTGGTGTTCTATTGCTTTTAACTCATTCATCATTACCGTGGCGCGACAGCCCGACGTCGGGCCTTGGCCGCCTGGATCGTTGTCCTCCAATTATCTCGGTCACGTGACCGCGTCCTCCAATTTTGGAAGCCCAGTAGTTGCGCGGCGTTCACACCTACTGAGCTCTCCCAACGAGATCTCGGTCGTCCTCGCAGTCTCGCTCCGTCGACTCGTTCTGCATTCATTACTCTCTTTGGCATGCGAACATCGTCCATTCTTTGTCCATGCCCTGCCCATTGAAGTCGTTGTAGTTTGACGATTTTCAAAACTTCCAGCTCATCGTACAGTTCATACAACTCTGGTTGTACCGGATGCGCCATCCATCTCGATCGCAAACAGCCCCGAAAATTCGCCGTAGAACCTTACGTTCAAATGGGTCTATGTAGCATGTTTCCGGAGACTTGAGTTAGGGTCCATGCTTCGCAGCCATAGCATAGCACTGGTCGTATAATGGTTTTGTACACGCGGAGCTTCGTGTTTCTGTGCACATGCTTCGATTTCATTATGGGGAGAACCGAGAAAAAAGTCTTATTAGCTAACTGGATCCGTCGCTTGATTTCGTCAGTTTCGTTGGCGTCCCTTGACAAGTTGCACCCCAGGTATATGAAGTTGTTCACGAACTCGATGTTGAGGTCCCCCACATTGATGCTCGGTTGTGCAGGTGCCCTTGTCGTCGATTGCATCATTATTTTAATTTTACCCTTGTTGATACGTAGTCCAACTTCTTTTGCAGCGGTATCGAGCGTATGCAGAAGTTCTTCTGCGTCGGCCAATCTTCGGGACATGATGTTGATGTCGTCGGCGTACGCTGCTAATTGTGTCGACTTGATGAGTAGCGTCTTGCTGTTGTCCATATTCATAGCCCGAAAAGCGTATTCCAGTACTAGGTTGAAGAGCGTCGGTGCCAGTCCATCGCCCTATTTCAGACCAGTGCGTGTTTCAAATAGATTAGTAAGTCTATTCTGGATCCCGTCCATGACGACGTTCGTGGCCATGGATGTGCAGGAGGTACATGCTGGCAACTGCATTCTCCGAAACCAGTTTATGCCAACGAAACGTCAACTGGACCACATGGAACAGTTGACGCGCTATGCCCCACAAGGGGTTAGGGCAATTGAGTGTATTCTGGATCCTGACTTGTGAGATGGAGTTGGTCATCGTCATCTTTGTCAGTCGCACTAATTTGGCCGGTATACCAAATTCTCTCTCTCTCAATTGCCCTAACCCCTTGTGGGGCATAGCGCGTCAACTGTTCCATGTGGCCCAGTTGATGTTTCGACGGCATAAACTGGTTTCGGAGAATGCAGTTGCCAGCATGCACCTCCTGCCCATCCATGGCCACGAACGTCGTCGTGGACGGGACTCGAACCCGAAACGCCGGTAGTCAAACATGAGACTGATGCCTCAACACACTGCGCTACCGGTCGCCCCATGTTGTACAGTACTCCACGATCGATACTGTCGTATGCCTGCTTGAAGTCGACAAAGATTTTAACTCATTGCAATAGAATAAAAATGACGACTAAAAAAATATTTGTATATAATAGTCCAAGCAAAGAGTCAGAACAATGGGCAGAGAAGAAAGAAAGCAGCAAACTACTCCTGTGCGCCATCGTACTTTATTCTGCATCTGTTTCCGGGACTTGCCCAGCGACTTACATTTTTGCGGCATGATATTTTAGGACGACCAATTAGTCGACCGACATTGGCAATGGGGTCCCATTTCATGGCATGTCCAGCAAGGCAGTTATCACTCTTCCGAGATGTGTGACCTATCCACTGCTCAAGTTCGTCTTCATATCAATTCGTCGATTGGCACGGAAACTTTCCATGTGATGCTCCCATACAGCAGCACAGGCAGTAATCTATAGCAAATATGGGTATTTCTTAAATTGTTGTGATGAGACCAATGAACTGGAGGACTGGAATACTGTTGAAGGCATATGGAGTCCATTGGTTATGAGAACAGAACCTTCGCATAAAGTAGAACGGCAAGCAAATCTACCTAGTCTAGCCATAAATATTGTTACAAGGTTTGGCAACCCTGCAGAAACGAACCGTTATATTGCATTTCTTAAAAATTGAGCTAATCGCTATAGTACGCTTGTGCTTGACGCATTTGTCATCATTTGAGTTTAATTTTTAGTGTAGTGAACATGGATTGGGGTGACAAAGAAAATAGAATTGCTGTGATTGCACTTCATAAAGTAGGGATGCAGCCAAGTGATATTTTTAAGACTCTGCATACCCTTGGTATAAGCCGAATGTTTGTATATCGGGCTATTGATAGATTTAATTATACGTCTGGAGTAAGTGACTGTGAAAGAAGTGGCCGTCCGCGAACTACTCGAACACCTCAAGCGGTTAAAGCCGTGCGCGAGAGAATTCGCCGTAATCCTCTTCGGAAACAAAAAATTTTATCGCGTGAGATGAAAATACCCCAAAGAACAATTTCACGTATCATCAAAAGTGACTTGGGGTTGGGTGCTTATCGTAGATCTACCGGGCATTTACTAACAGATTCGTTAAAAAAATAGAGTGGAAAAATCAAAACGATTACTTTGCCGGTACGCAAACCAAGAACATCGTAAAATTTTGTTTACGGACGAAAAAATTTTTACTGTCGAAGAAACATTTAAAAAACAAAACGATAGGGTTTATGCTCGCAGTGCCAGAGAAGCTTCTCAAGTTGCCCAAAAGGTTCAAAGAGGTCATCATCCAGCCTCAGTAATGGTTCGGTGGGGTGTTAGCTACAATGGGGTGACAAAGTTGCATTTTTGTGAGAAAGGCGTCAAAACGTCTGCCAAAATTTATCAAGAAAGTGTAGTGAAACCTCTCAACACGTCATTATTCAAAAATCAGCCTTGGAGTTTCCAGCAAGATTCTGCACCAGGTCATAAGGCGAAGTCAACCCAAAAATGGCTTGAAGAAAATGTTCCAGATTTTATTAAAGCTGAAGATTGGCCTTCCTCTAGCCCAGACCTGAATCCGCTGGATTACGAATTATGGTCTGTCTTAGAGCAAATGACGTGCTCTAAAAGCCATTCTAATATCGAATCCTTAAAGAAGTCTCTTACACATGCAGTCGCCAACTTTCCGATTGAAGTCGTGCGTACTTCCATAGATAAGTGGCCAGCTCGATTAAAGGCTTGTGTAAAGGCAAAGGCAATCACTTCGAATAACTTGTTGCAATTTCCGTTGCTGACAATGCATTTAATAAATAAACAATGATTTCTTAACATATAACACCTCTTTTATTGAACAGTGCTTCAAAAAGTTTGTAACAGTATTTATGGCTAGACTAGGTACAATAGCAAATATTAGTGTATTCGGAACGGGATGATGAGACACATGCTCTGAACATAAAGGACTTAAAATACACCGGAGGGAAATAAAGAAGTCCAAGGCCGTTTTCTCAATGTCTTGTCCCAGATAACTGACAGGGATAGCTTATCCAAGCGATAAACTGCCCGATAAATATTTCCATTTTCTTATACGACCGTCAAATTACCAAGCCAAAATGTGTGGAGCGCAACCCGGGCTTTTGATTTGGATAAACTTTCAACCGGAGACATAAAATAAAATAACTGACGCGAGAGTCCAATTTGAACCATGGCCTCGTGATGAGTTAGCATCATCTCATTATCTTGATCGTGACGGTGTCTTGTGCAGAGGTGTGTGGTCAGCAACACGCTCAACCGAGTTATTTACCCCATAAATGGGTACTCATTTAACAGCTGAGTGGGCTCATAGTCCGACATGTAAAACCCCTTTTTTATCGAAAGCTACCGCATTCAGTAGGAATCGAACCCGGGGTCCAGTGCGTAGAAGGCGAACATACTAACCGTTGCGCCATCCGGACTACCAACCGGAGACATGGTGTTGGGTTTTTGTTTTAACCGATTGCCAGGTGTTGGGATTTTCTTTTGGATAAGCGATTAAGCGGAGGTTTGGTGACAGGCTTTTAAAGCGTATTTTTCTAATTATGAATGATCGGATTAACGCTAAACAGACATTGAGAAAATGAAATTATGCTAACAGACTCTTTATCCTTACGATAAATTTTAACCGGACATTGAGATAACGGTCCCAACTCAGCATAAAATCGTTTTAAAGATACAATTTTACCGAGAATGCGAACCAAAAAAACTATCTGATCCTGATATGCTTTTTTTGTTAAGTTTGACTGTAGTTCATCCAAATATTCTAAAACAATATTTCTGATTGAATCGCTTTTAGATTACCTTTCAGAAATGTGTATCGTATCCGATCAATTGATTGTAACTAACTTACTAACGAAATATAGAAATAAAAGTAATATGTGCGTACTCGCACAAGTCACATACCCTTAAGGCTTCTTAGTTTAGGTTAAGCAATCAGCAAAGAAATCCCCTTAAAATCCTTACAATCAGAATATGTATTATGTTGACACATATAAATATTTTTTAGAGTCAGGAGTCTGGCGCTCGGACCCTATGCCTTTTGGATCATCAAGGCGGTAAGAAAACTTGAAATCTTTATACTTGCATCTTTGCATTCGCACATCTGAAAATGTGTCTAGTGTATCTAATTCATTCCCATCGAAATACTCAACTGGTGGAGGGAGGAGGGACTTCATTCAAATCTGTGCTGTCTTGTCCATTCGGACTTCCAATTTCTATGTTATCTGTTTCCTTTTACTAACATATGATCTAAGTAGAGAATATTCCGCCTAATCCAAGTTTTAACCGCACTATAGTATAATTTTCATTGAAAATTATTGATATGTAGTACGGATATATGTATGTCGAGTATGTGTATACTAGCTAAAATAAAAGGGATTTAAAAGATTTTTAAAAATATAATCGAAATAAAAAAAAAATTGTTGTAAACACCTCTTTTTCACGCCACGTCACAAAACACTGATATGTGTCCCAAACATTCACTGGCATTTGTTTTCCGTACAAATGAAATGTTACTTAAAAATTAAAATATTTATAAATTAAAACCTTTCCACGAAATATGGGAGAACAAAAACACAAAATATTAACCCAAATCCAAATCAGATTCAACCACAGAAAACAACAGAATTTGTCCGTTTATATAACAAATAAACGCTGAAACAGAAATTTCCCTAAAAAAAACTTAGAAAACCAAAAAAGATTTTGCTAAGTGGTTTGTGGTGTTTTTGTTTAGAGTACGGAAGTGGGAATGAGAAGCATCGTTATGCTGGACGAACAAGGAGGTAAGAGAATATAAATAATAAAAAGAACTAACACTTATATAGGTATAATCTAAATAAAACCGTTATTATATATATACATTTATAAAAAAAAAAAAAAAACAGATTAAAGAGTTAAAAAAAAACAAATGAGAAGATATTTATTTTTTTACTGATGATAAAATAAACTAAGGAGTAATGGAAGAGTTCAGTTTAATTATTTACGCTATTACACTCCCTGTAAATATTGACTTTTATTCGATGAAAGAAGGATTTACTCGTAGTGGAGGCTATACATAATGCAAAAGCACAAATATAAAGCAATGTACATATACATTACATGAACGATGCTGATAAATTTATGTCAATGGTATTTGTATCTATTTAACGGTAACCGAAAATCTTATCATTTATTTGAAAAAATAAATAAATAAGTTAATAAAATTATAAATATGAAACCGCGCTGATAGACATTCAAATTGATAATTTTGATCAATTTTAGAAGAACCGCAACCGTGTCTCATCCTACAATAATACCCTTTTGATAATAATAACGGTATCCCAAATTTAATGGTCGCCTTTTCATATTTTTTTTTAATTATCGTATTTCACCTTCAAATTTACGACTCTGAATTTCCCAAATCGATTTTCGAATGGAATTAACTACTTATGAAAAAATTGACGACTATCCCCTCGATTTGCTGAATCCCTAAAACAATTAAAATGATATTAATAACACAGGCCTGCGAATTGACACTTTTTTATTTGTTTTTTTTTTTTTTTTTTTTGGTACCGTAATGGGTGTTTTCGATAGTTTTTTTTTGCGCTGAAATCAAAAATACCATGCTTTTCTCTCTATCACGTAACGATTTTCCGCAGGAAGTCCATGCTACTTTCACAACCTTTTCCATTACGTTTCCAAAGTTTTCGTCCTTCATAAGCTTCCGAATGTCAGGACCGACAAAAACATCCTCCTTCAGCTTTGCTTCGGACAGCCCAGGAACTTGCTTGTAAGATAACGTATCAGCATCTTTTAGCAACGCCGTAACTGGAGTGGAGCATTTTTTTCGGATCCACCAAATATTCGAAGCGAACGTTTTTTTCTGCTAGTTTTAGTGTTCTTCTTGGCCACTCCTTTGGCACGGCTATCCCATTCACATAAAAAGTAGGGGTATTTAGTGTAGCCACCTTGTTGTCCGAGTTTACTACACCTACGCGCCATCTCGTTCGGTTTCCGGCCACACCACGTATCTCACCCCTCACTGAGATTCCAGGAGAGATTCTAGGACGACCCCTTCGTCGGCCTCTTTGGAAAAATGGGTTCCATCGCATAGCGCGTCCAGTAATGCAATTATCGCCTTTATGCAACGTGTGACCAATCCACTGTCACTTTCGCCTGCGAATCAATTCGTCGAAAGGAATCTGACCCGTGCACCGACTAAGTTCTTAATTTGAAATTTTTTCGGGCCAGAAAATTTTTAAGATTCAACGAAGACAGGAATTGACGAAAGTCTGCAATTTTCTGATAACTGTTGCGGTTACTTTCCATGTGCTGCTTCCATACAGCAGCACAGACAGAACCAGGGAGCGGAACAGGCCCAGTTTGGTCTTAACACTGAGATAACTATTTTGCCAGATTTTGGAGAATATTCCGAAAGCGCATTTAGCCTGATTGATGCGACGAGCGATGTCCTGCTCAGTACTGGCAACGGCAACAATACTGCCTAGGTAGACAAATTCGTTCACCTTTTCTACAGGCTTAATATTAAGGGGGTGAGTTGGATTTCCAGCCAGGGTAAGAACTTTGGTCTTGTTAGTGTGGATTTTTAGCCCGACTGTGTCTGCCTCTTTCTCCAGATCCAAAGCCATTTCGCTCAGATCCATGATTTTGTGGGAGAGTAGGCATATATCGTCAGCGTAATCCAGGTATTGTAAGTGAGACATCAAGGTCCATTGAATTCCACTGCTGCTAAAGCTGCATGCAACACATCACCAATCACTAAAAGGAATAGGATCAGTGAGAGGATGCAACCCTGCCGAACTCCGCTTTGAATTTCAAAGTGCCCCGACACCTTACCCTTGTGGAGTACGCGACATCTCGCGCTGACGTAATTTGCCTAAATAATAGCCACAAGCTCCTCAGGGATACCTCTTCTGCGTAAAGCAGCCCAGATATAATATCGGTTCACGCTATCGAAAGCCTTCTCGAAATCAATGAAGAGCAAGTGCAGCGAAGATCTGTACTCAACGCATTGTTCGATTACAATCCGCAGGGTGTTTATGTGGTCGACACTGGAGAAACCGGGTCCAAAACCCAGCCTGCTATTGTCTAAGTGGAGCTTCAGCCTACCCAAGATTATTCTAGCTATTATTTTGGCAACCGATGGTAGCACACAAATACCCCGCCAATTATTGCATTCTGTAAGGCTTCCCTTCTCCGAAAGTTTGATTATCAAACTGTCGATCTCGAACTCGAACACGAACCTGGTACAAGTGAACCGGTTTTCTTCACGTTTATGTGAAGTGTGTGTGTGTGTGTGCTAGAGGACATTTCTACAATATATTACCAGTTCGAGATCGACAGTCTGTGGTGACACTTAGAATCTCCGATGTGCAAGTTGCTGGCACACACATCCTATCCGTTTAGTCGCCTTTTACGACAAGCCGGGAACGCTGTGGTTTATTCTAACCCCACCCCACATGGGTAGTTCATGCAGATGGTCCACTCAAATTCTTTGAAGTTGAGTTTCTCTTAAATCAAAGACAAGTTGTCATTTTTTTCCTTTAAATGAAGTGAGTGCCCAGCCTGTATAGAGGCGTATTTGTTGTCGTTGTGGAGTTAAATAGCTTTTAAGCTTGTTTTGGATGATTCCGTGAATAGCCTCCAATCATCCGCCACATGTTGGATATTAAACATTAAACCGGGGACATTGGAGTAATTTACAATTTCGTCGTCTTTACAAAAATAAGGCTCAAATTTTTTTTTTCTGTTTCTAAACCAAGCGAAAGAAGTTCCAGGTGCCAACAAGTTCTTTTCTTGGAGTGTGGAGCCTAGCAGCTCAGCAGAATCTTTAGAAAATCCTAAATCTCGAATCAGGTCATTTATTTAAGCTTGTGAAAATTGTTGAGGCCGACTGCAGTCTTCTGTTTGAAACTCGTCCTCATAACTTTCCTCGGATTCGTCCCCTAATGGCGCTGGCAAACGGTGAAGCTTCTCTTGTGGTACGGGTATCGGAATGCCAGGTCAATGAGTTACTGAGCGGAGTGCAGATTGCCAATTTGGATAACAAATCTCTTTTTATTTTTCGCACGGTACCCTTGCATATTGCAGGAGCAAAAGTAGCAGTCATCGTCGTGGTTTCGGGGCTCTCTCCAGATCATAGGGACTTCAAAACGAAACGATTTAACTTTACGTTTCGACCACATGTGGAGTCCTTCGACGCAGCTTGAACAGACTTCATGGGGGGCCCAAGATTTGTCTTGGTCTCCAATCTTGACACCAAAATATGCAAAATAAACTTTTTTAACAAAGTCCTTGATGTTTCGCTGTTGTTTTGTCACTACAAGTTCACCACAAATATAACAGAAACTATTCGGAGAATTAACACAACCTCTTGAAGCCATTTTTAGAACGGACAAGAAGAATGTTTGAACTGAACTGAAATTCATTCCATTTAATGGAAGGGCAAGTTAAGGAGGAGTTGGAAATTGCAGGACCCTCCCATTTTGATCACTATTAGACAATCCCGTTTTCCTTAACTTCCATGATTCACACGCTGACTAATTTTGTTACTACGAGTTTCTGATATTAATTTTTGTCTTAGTTTTTAGCTTTAGAATAAAACCCTGAATAACCCGATTTGTGTGAGACACTGAAGGGGATGAGAATCTATGTGGAGAAAAAGCCTAAATGGCTGCCTGACTATCACTGCAGATAGCGATGTTAGCGCCCTTGAGTTTCTTGTCAAGATTTTCTTTGGCGCAGGCCTCAATGGCATGGATTTCTGTGATAGATATCAGTGCGACAACTTTGTGGACCTGGCTCGAAAACCGGTCTACCAGTTTGTATGGAGATCGTACGAGATTCGGGCGAACCGAATACACCTAAAATTTCTCCACATTGGGCGCTAAATTTTTCCGGGATATTTGGACCATTATCCTACTATTTTCTATTGTAGATAGATAGACGTGGAAAAGTGTGAAGGTAGCTTATATCTCCTAGTTTGCCCTAAACCCATCATAGCTCGGTAACAACTCCATCAGCCATCTGTATACCGGTTAGGTTTAGATAGATTCGTCTGGTACTTTTGCTTGCTTAAATGACGATATAGCAAACCAATGGTCGACTTTAAGAGGTACAGTAATTTCGAAGCGGGCGATTTTAAAGTGTCATGTGCGATTTCCTATTAGTTGAACAGGCTGCTGTAATAGGTCCCTCCTTCCCAAACTGTTTTGAAAAATATGAAGAGGGGGCGGCAAAGTGTTCTTGCCTGCGCCGGTAGTTAGACTTTGACCGGCCCTAGGTATTGCACTCCTTCGCACAATGAAGCGGTATTGATCTGATACCCGCTGCATACATACGTATAGAACTAATCTCTTGTGTAACAAGGGGCGGTACGATGTTGTCCCTTGTCAGAGTTTGATCTCGTAGTAGGTACGAATGATGAAAATTTTTATTTCCTCAGTTCGTTTCATGCGTTGCCTACGCTGTGGTCGCCTGAATGCCAGGCGAAACATCAGCTACAGGTGAAGGAGGGCTCCTTGATGTTGCTGTTAGCGTCCCGCCAGTTCATGCGGGTGCACTCGCGGCAGTCGGCTTCCTTCGTGTTGGAGGGTGCACGCTCGTTTACCGCTGGTGACTGCCCCTCTACAGAGGGGAAGCCCTCACCGGAGGTCGCGGTTCCCTCCGACATTTGGGCAGACATCCCTGCCCGTCTTCTTCTTGCCATTTTTCGAGTTTGCATGAGTTTTTCATTCTTCCATATTGTCATATGTCCGGATGGCGCAACGGTTAGCACGTTCGCCTGTTTGATTCCTACTGAATGCAGTAGTTTTCGATAAAAGAAGGAATTTACGTGTCGGACTATGAGCCTACTCAGCTGTTAAATGAGTACCTATTTAAGGGGTAAATAACTCGGTTGAGTGTGTTGCTGATCACACACCTCTGCACAACACAAACCGTCACGATCTAGAAAATAAGGTGATGCTAATCCTGAGGCCATGGGGGTACATTTTGCTAGATGATTTAGCTCGGTCGTAGGATTGGCTTTCTGCACCCTCAATTCAATATTATGATTTTTAATTGATTTCTTTATCCTTACAACTTAGTTTTTATATAGAATTGGATAGTCGTTGTTATCTTTAGTTTCGGAAAGTCGCCAATTTGATTGGGAAAGTCGTCAATTTGATTCGGGAAGTTGTTAATTGGAAGTAGAAATGCTATTTATTTTAATTTGATAAGCCTCTTGAATAGTTCGACGGGGCGTTAGAAGCCAAAAACTGTCATTGAGAAAATGTGATGTCTGATAGCAAGCTTAGATAACTAAAAGTCACTTACATAAAGCATTTAATCGACCGATCGATTGGTGGACGGTTCGTTTAATAATATCGGTAAATCAAAATGGAACTGTAAAAAAAATCGACTATAGGTATATACACACACGGTGCGATGCATCGAACGATCACAATATCGGCCGATAAATCGCTCAGTGTATATGGCTTTTTACTTATGCTATAAAATATGCATTAGGTATCCGCAGCGTTCATGTATTCAATACTTGCAAAAGTTAGGATTCTTATACAACATCATCATTATACTGCCCATGGATAAAAAACAATGAGAATAATAAAAAGAAAGACTATTTGGTTGAATGTTTGTTGGTGTTCTTAACAATACATTATTATTTTTCAAAAGAAATTGTAGAAGCTCTCGTCGACCGATTATTTTTTATGATCGGAATATGAATGTAGTACATACACATATGCACATTGGACAACCTAAATAAAAATAAATAACTGACGCAACTGTCCAATTTAAGGCCAAATTACATGCAGACGCTGGACGCGACGTACATGATTTCAATTGAACTCATTTGTTCTCAATTTCATTCAACGGTGGCAATGAGTTGTTTCACCAAACATTTTTTTTTTCAAAAGTTCGCTGTGTTTGTAGACTAGGGACGTTGCACAGTATGCCATTGCTTCACGAGTCGTAACATTTCAAAGCTTTGTGCTTGCATTTACCATCGACAAGATAATGACTGGTGGGAAACTCACGGGCGCTCATGGAGAAATAGATTTTCGTAGATTGTCATTGAATATGTCATATATTGTTTCATCGACTCTTCGCAGAGGCTTTTTTCTACTAATGGTCACAAAGGGGATGTATATATGTATATGGAATTTGTATAATTTGCGAAAAAGCTCAAACGTTCTGTGTGCCGAACTGATTGCGAATAAGAATAATTGGTTAAACGTTTATTAGTGGAATATTGCTGTCCATCGTCGCGTTCAGTCATCTGCATGTAATTTAGCCTTAATAGATTAAGGACCTCGAGATGAATTCTCATCATTCCATTCTCATGACCACACGGTGTACTTAGAGGTGTGTGATTACCGACACGCTCAACCGAGTTTTTAACTTCGAGTGGGTAGGCTCATAGTCCGACACCTAAATATCCTTTTATCGAAAAGAATACAGCCTTCAGTAGGATTCGAACCAGGGGCCCAGTGCTTCAAAGGCGAACATGTTAAACGTAGCACCTTCGGAACTACAAACTAAATAAGTCCTTTGAATATAGGCAGCCTTTCCAAAATGTTGAATTATGAATGCCTTGCAAGTCTCACCGGTATTCGGTGATTTCCTCTGCTACCACCAATTTGGGCAGAATAAAAGCACAAATCTCTCAAATGTTCGCCCAAAAGGCAGTTATGTTCCCTAACGATCTTCTTTAAATTATTATGAATTATTATGCATCACAGAAGCTTTCGTCCCGGGACTGGGTTTCTCTACATCACTTTAGTTACGACAACGTAAGTGGCTAATCAATCCATTGAGTGTGAATTCTAGCAAATTGTTAAAATTAGTTAATTAATAAGGATATTTATTAAAATATTCTCTTTTAATTAATAATTAGAGCTTATTACTAGAGAGTTATATGTCCCGACAGCACCCCTGTCCAAAAAGGAAAAAGCCAGGCGGTTTGGTGGACATCCAAAGATGCCCGTGGGGACGGAGCCTAAGGTAGCATAATGACCATGAAAGTCTGGCTTCGCCAAAGAAAAAAGGCCTCTCAACGAGCTAAGCAGCGGCCTATGCTAGCTGTAGGTCAATTCGGTAGACGTGGGCGGGGTTTTCGCCACTCGTTGCCCCCTGTTCTTTACGTATTAATAAAAATCCATAGGCCTGGGGAAGACAACACCAACCGGGTAGGTAAAAATGAGGAATAACAAAAAATTATAAAGATGGAATAGTTGGCGGATGGCTCACTTGCCTTCGCGCTCGCATGGGGGTCCAGGTGTAATGCGACCCTCGGCCTCTGGTTTTGTACCACCGACAGATCACTACTCATCAGGTGTTGCCTTGCCCCCGTGGAGACGGAGCCTAAGGAAGCATAATAACCGTGAAGGTCGGGCCGTGCCATCTGGCGAAGAAAAAGGCTTCTCATCGAGCTAGGCAGCCCCCCCTCATAGTCGGCGCCTATGCCAGTTGGTCCTTCTATCTATATCGTAGAGATGAATGAACCGTTTACTATAACCCTAAATTTTCTAATAAATGTGTGTTCATGTTGAAGCGCTTCCCTGCATTGCTCATTTTATAGAGTAGTCAATGTAAAGAAAAAGTTATTCATGTATACGGGCGTTCATGTTTGACGCAGTTTTTGTTTTCGCGAGTCTACTGTATACAATAAAATTCCACTGAGACAAGTTGAAATTTATGCTGTTGATTTTTTTTCCCGTTAATAATAAAAAGTAGCCTAAGTAATATTTAGTTTTCCACCAGCAAACATTCAACCATCATAAAATGATTCCGTATAAATATCCTGAGACATATCTGTATCAATATTGTCACTTAATAAACCCACCCTAAAACAATACCAATCTAAAATTAGTCTCTCTCTAAAAAAAATGCACTCTTTAACAAAAAAAGGAAAAAAAAACACATTTTTTTTAGTTAAAAATCAAAATTTATCTTTAAATACACAACCATGCATAATATAAAGAAACTGCTTCAAATCAATTTAACTCTTTTCACATCAGTCCAACTCCCAAATAAAACGCCAACAACAACAAGTACAACATCAAAACCATTACTCGATCCTTAAAAAAATAAAAATCAAACAAAACTACTACAACTACTACCTCAAAAAAAAAATCTATAAAATTCAAAACACGCTCGTCAACTACCAACAACTACCACACATTCCAATAAAATGACATGTGAGTACGAAACCTATACCTATAACTCATGTATTTTTATATACCCGTACTGTATCTCTGATAAAATTCATTATACATAATACGAAAAGTCTGTAACTTCTCTTCTGATGGTTCTATTTAAATTTACTTTTTCTTTAATGTTTTTTTAATGATTTTTGAATATTTATTTATTCTAGTCATTCTACTATTTAGAAAGTTTTAAGCGAGAGTACTCCCCAAAAAATTAAAATGAAGAGCTTATTGTTAGTTAGAAAAGAAAAATATTGTCCTACTCGTTTAGTTGTATCTTTTTCGTTAAATTTTACTTATTTTACCATGTATTTTCCGATTAAAATTGTAATCCTAGTACTACTGGCACTGTTCATTCATATATGACTATCCACTTTATTTAGTTCGACTTTATCTATTGTTATACTATAAATATTGAATAGGACATTTCCTAAGATATTCGCAAATGTTCTTTTCATTCTTCTTTTATTAGTTTTGGCAAAAATTTGTTGAGTGAATTATAAAGAAAAAAAAATTTATATAACAATGAAATTCGTTTGATAGCCCTTGAATCCTTTTATCCTTGAAAATGATCTCGCATGTTCTGAATGCCTGCAAGACTAACAAATTGGTTTTTACGCTTTTTGTAATTATTACATTTGAAGTGTAATTCATTAAAAGTTGCAGAGTTATTGAGAAGACATTATGGAGGCTGCTAAAAGATGGCAATAAATAGCGCGTTTTATAGTAATTGAAAATATTTATATTCCGCTCCTCTTTTGTTTATACGAAAAACTGTGCGCCGTATCCTACAAATGAACTTCCCAATAGCCCTGCACTCAAGAATCATCTGCAAGCAGAAAAGATCTTTTAATAAACAAAGTTCGTACTATTCAAAAAAAATGCCTATAGTTTATTGCAAATTTCAATTTCATCTGTTCACACCTTCCCTTAGCCAAATGGTTTTCAAACAGAGTAGTTAGATAGATAGTACATTATTTTAATTTGAACGGCTGACGAAAGTTTAACAAAAAGTTAATGATGAAAATAGTTAAAATGTATTCCGTAAATATTTAAGAACTGATATTGAAAATTTTCTTTTTATCTCTAAATTTAATTTCTCTTTTCCATCTATCATCATCATCTTGTCTCATCGACGTCTTTCTAGAATTGTGAAACAAATCTGAATCAAATAAATATATTTTTTGTTTTTGCATTATTCATTTGTTAATAGTAATCATTAATCGATTAATCATTGAAATCTCATCGCATTTATTTACGAGAAAGAGAGATACTTCATCTAAACTTATATATAAGTTTTATTCATGTTTTATGTTTGCAAAATTTATTGTGTTTTATTTTCTACGTTTATGTTGTTCCTGTTTCTATTTTGATTTTGGATTTTTTTGTTTTTGTAATTATCCAAACATTTAAACGCTGTTAATATTAATTGAATGTTTCGGCATCGTGTAGAACAATTGGATCGCATTGAGGAGGGCATGGATCAGATCAACGCCGATATGCGTGAGGCTGAAAAGAACTTGAGTGGAATGGAAAAGTGCTGTGGTATTTGTGTGCTACCCTGCAATAAGTATGATTCATTGATTGATTTTTTTATTTTCCAAAAATGTATGTGAATTGAAC
Source organism: Chloromyia formosa (assembly GCA_964017055.1). Lineage (NCBI taxonomy): Eukaryota > Metazoa > Arthropoda > Insecta > Diptera > Stratiomyidae > Chloromyia > Chloromyia formosa. The sequence goes on along the minus strand of OZ024813.1, from coordinate 26,225,232 downwards.
TGACCGGTTGCTTTGTATTGGCGCATTTTGCAGGAGTGCTTCGTTTAAAGAGGACGATGGCACTTGGAAGGGGAACGATGACGGAAAAGTTGTTAATAATCAGCCACAACGTGTTATGGATGAGCGTAATGGAATGATGGCACAAGCTGGATATATCGGAAGGTGAGTAGATACTTATGTTACAAAAATGAAAAATTAGAAGAGTATTGGAACATAGCTCATAAATACATGTGAAAACAACAACGAAAAGTGGATTAGCCATACGAAGGTATCTTCGTTTGGAACCGAAAGTATTCATCGGAAAATTAACGAAATAATCCATCATCATCGTCGCGCGACAGCCCGACGTCGGGCCTTGGCCGCCTGGATCGTTGTCCTCCAACTATCGCGGTCATGTGACCGCGTCCTCCAATCTTTGAAGCCCAGTAGTTGCGCGGCGTCCGCATACACTGAGCTCTCCCAACGAGCTATCGCTCGTTCTCGTAGTCTCACTCCGTCGACTCGTTGTGCGTTGACGTTCATTACTTTCTTTGGCATATTATCATCGTCCATTCGTTGTATATACCCTGTCCATTGAAGTCGTTGTAGTTTGACTATTGTCGCCGAAACTTTCAGCTCATCGTACAGTTCATACAACGCTTGGTTGTACCGGATGCGCCATCCATCTCGATCGCAAACAACCCCGAAAATTCGCCGCAGAACCTTGCTTTCGAATTTGTCTCGCATTTTTCCGGAGGCTTGAGTTGGGGTCCATGTTTCACAGCCATAGCATAGCACTGGTCGTATGATGTTTTTGTACACGCGAAGCTTCGTGTTTCTGTGCACATGCTTCGATTTCATTATGGGGAGAACCGAGAGAAAAGTCTTATTAGCTAACTGTATCCGTCGCTTGGTTTCGTCAGTTTCGTTGGCGTGTTTTGACAAGCTGCAACCCAAGCATATGAACATCATCACGCATCACGAACTCGAACCCCACATTGATGCTCGATTGTTCTGGAGGCCTTGTCTTCGATTGCATCATTATTTTAGTTTTACTCTCGTTGATACGTAGTCCACCTTCTTTAGCAGCGGTATCGAGCGTATGTAGAAGTTCTTCTGTGTCGGCCAATCCTCGGGACATGATATTGATGTCATCGGCGTACGCTGCTAATTGTCTCGACTTGATGAGTAGCGTCTCGCTGTTGTCCATATTCATAGCCCGAATAGCGTACTCCAGTGCTAGGTTGAAAGGCGTCGGCGCCAGTCCATCGCCCTGCTTCAGACCAGTGCGTGTTTCAAATAGATCAGTAAGTCTATTATGGATCCTGACTTGTGAGACTGAGTTGGTCATCGTCATCTTTGTTAGTCGCACTAATTTGGCCGGTATACCAAATTGCAGCATGATGTTGTACAGTACTCCACGATCGATACTGTCGTATGCCTGCTTGAAGTCGACAAAGATTTGGTATACGTTTACGTTGTATTCCCAGCACTTCTGGAGTATCAGTTTGACTGTAAAGAGCTGATCGGTTGTGGACCGACCACGTCTGAAACCGCCTTGATATTCGCCAATGATTCGTTCTGCGTATGGTTTTATTCTATTTTCCAGAATTTTCGTCAAAATTTTATAGGACGTACAAACTAGTGATATGCCCCTGTAGCTCTCACACCGCAGTTTATCTCCCTTTTTGTAGATTGGACAGATGCTGCTTCTGCGCCAATCGTCTGGGATCTCCTCGTCCTGCCATACTCGCAGGAGTAATTGATGTATGGCATTAACTAGACTCGTTCCACCGAATTTTAGCAGTTCAGCTGGAATCTCGTCAGCGCCCGGCGCTTTTTTTTTGTTTTAGTAACCGCAACGCGAGATCAACTTCCTCTACTGTCGGGGGTTGTATTGGTGGACCTAGATCAACAATATGGCCGAGAGCTTCTTGTGTGGGGATGTTTAATGGTAGGTTCAGAAGCTCCTCAGAATAAGAGGCCAATCGTTCGTTAATGCCATCGGTGTCGCTGATGATGTTTCCATCCTTGTCCTTACAAAGGCTAGTCCTGGGTTGGTAGCCGTTCTTAATTGTATTTACTAGTTTGTACGCTTGTCTGGTGTTCCTATTAGCTAAGTTTTCGTTTATATCCAGCAACTGCTCTTCAAAGTATTTACGTTTCTTACGTCTAATTATTCTATTCGACATTCGCCGTAGCTCGTCATATTTTTCTCTTCTGGCTCTGGTTCCTCGTTGAAACCATTGTCTGTAGGCCTCGTTTTTCGCGTCAAGTGAATTTTTGCATTCTTCTTGGAACCAGTCATTTCGCGCTCGCCGGGCTTTATATACCACGACCTTCTCTGCGACATCTCTGATGGTACCCTTGAGTTCTTCCCAGAACCCATGGACGCCTATGTTGCTGATGTTGTGTAGCATAGGCGATAGTCTTTCCTCAAGGGCGGTAGTATACGCCACCGCCGTAGCATCGCTCAGAAGCTTATCAACCGCAAAGATTTTGGGAGGGCTGATTCTCGATTGGTGCACTGAGGAAATTCTACATCTGTAGGTCGTCTCCACCAAGTGATGATCTGAGTCGCAGCTTGCTCCTCGATAGGAGCGGACATCCATCTCACTAGACGCCCATCTCCTGCAAATGAGAACGTGATCAATTTGGTTGACGGTGTGTGCGTCTGGAGATTTCCATGTCTGCTTGTGAATGCGTCTATGCGGGAAACACGTAGAGCTTACGACTAGATTCCTGCTGCAGGCGAAGTCGATAAGTCGCTGGCCGTTGTCGTTACATTTTTCATGGAGACTGGCCTCCAGTGGTCCCCCGGTGCCAGCTTTCATTTCCGACTTTCGCGTTAAAGTCTCTCAGCAGCAATTGACGTCGTTTGTTGGAAGTGAGTCAAAGAAAGTCTCAAGGCGGGCATAGAACTCGTCTTTTACTGCGTCTTCTTTAACTTCGACCTGTTGAAGGAGGACCTTCTCGGCCCCCGGTTTGTTCAGGAAGCGTACATTCCAGGATCCGAAACAATAATCCTTTAGTCGTTTGTGTGGTCATCGTTGTTGATCCGTCCAATCCGAGGCTTTTGTTCCAGGTTTCTTGACATGGAGTGGTTTTTACAAGGACGAATAGTCAGCACATCGCTTAACCCCATTCAGGGGATGGCCTCGGAAGATAGCTGCTTCAGATGGTTTAATAAACGTGCTGGAGTTCACACAACTATGTTGCAGGTCCTACTACGCAAGTCATTCCATCTTACTAAACCTGAGACGCTTAGGTATTGGTCAGCCATTCAGGCTACAGCTATCTGCCTTTTTCCAAATGTCTTATCGCTAAGACTTGGCCGTCAGCGGTTTGAAACACTGCCGTTACCAGGGCGCTATGGAAAAAGTCTTTTGGGTATCACGACCCTTCTTTAATTGTCTCTCTTCATACAATTTTCGCCTACCAATGTACCCACCCACCCAATGTACGCATCCGATCTTTTTGCTGGACTCGCAAAGCATTATTTGGAAGCCATTCTACATTAGCCTCAATGGCCACGTTTATGCCGTGGAACTAAAAGGCGATTTAACGAAATCGTTTTAGTGCTAGTACTTGTTCGTGGTGTGTTTATACCGACCATACGGAGAAGTACTAAATATGAAAGATGTCAGTTGTTGGTTTGTGACTTTGGTTTGGGAAATGTCAAGAGGCAATAGCCTCCCAATAAAAACATGAAGGATGAAACTAATACCGGGTTTCAGGAAAGGATGAGGTATTTATATAACATATAAAATACAATTTTCACCAACAACGCCATTAGCGAAGACAGCAACATCATCTAATCCCAATTTTCCAGTTCAGTTCTGCATCGCAAGTGGAGCTAAAATTAGTACCAAAACTAGCTAATGCGACATGTTTATACCGTCGTGTGTTAGCATGAATTAATTAATACTCGAAGATAGTTCCGCGGCATAAACGAGGCCAATGGTGCATGCGGTAGTGCGATGGATTCTGAAGCACAACGACCCAAGATCGTATCCCAGCCGAACAAGCAAACACGAAAATTTAATTTAAATGTCAAATCAAGATGGAAAATTATTTCTTAGGAAAATAATCCAACCGTCAAATCAAACCGGATGTTGCTGATTTTTTTTGTTATTTTTTTTATTTACGGAGGATGTGTAGGGGACCAACTTAGCATAGGTAAACGCGGGGGCTACTTGGTTAGTAACACCGGAGAGCCACTGCCGGTAGGCGAAATACTTGTCACCTTGATGGACTTTTTTTAAGTACCGCCCATGCGGGGGCTACTATTTTCAATTTTTGCCCACATATCCCACCCTATACCTATATATCCGGGATTTTTGCTGGTATACCTGGCCTAAGTATGCTGCAAGCTGTGTGTTAATTGCCTTGACTCCCCCAGGGCATGGGCGCATTACAACATCTTTAGCTTTTCTATGCCTTGTTGACGTTTCGATAGCAAATCTACTTTTTCGGCAGTGCAGTTACTAGCATGCATCCCTATCCGCGTCGTCTTTATACTGACAAGCTCGGAGCACTGTGAGAATTCGTGTTTGGGGAGTTTCGGGTTTAGAAATTTTGTCAATGAGAAATTTCGTATCCAGCCATTCCGCATTGAAGTCGGCAAAATTTAAAAATCTTTGTTTTTTTTCCTTTTCTTTTTTCAGAATAACCAACGATGCCCGCGAAGATGAAATGGAAGAAAATGTGGGACAAGTTAATACCATGATCGGTAATCTGCGAAATATGGCCCTCGATATGGGATCAGAATTGGAAAATCAAAACAGACAGATCGACAGAATCAACCGCAAGGTAATTAAATTCACATTTTTAAATTGTACGAAATTGTTGTGTATGTATTTACAAAATAGTATTTATTATAATCCCAACATATACATACAAACTAACAAACTAATGTCTTTAATTAATTTTCTTATTCTTTAATCTTAACAAAATCAAAAAACCTTCGTGATATCTTCAGGGCGAATCAAACGAACAAAGAATAGCGGTGGCAAATCAAAGAGCACATCAGCTACTCAAATAAATCATTATGTTGTGATGTCTTTGGTTATATATTACATATAAATCTCTCTCTATATATACATATACTCTTTCTCTCTATTAGATGATGAATTGGGCTCAGTAAATATTTAAAACAAAGAACCATTTAAAAGAAAAAATTAATAAGAAAAATAATAACATAAAAAAATAATGTACTTACAAAATTGATGTTATAAATTGACTATATATAAATTGAACTATGTTAATATATTGTCATATTTCATCAATTCAAATATATAAGCAAATATATATCTTCTATAAATGGACTACACATAAAATCATCGACCACCATAAAAGAAATACAACAACAAGGAAAAACAAAATACAGTACATAGTATATTGGAGTTTATTTTTACACAAATAAAAAAAGAAATGAAATAACAAAATGGCGCGGATTCAGCACGAGGCGCGAACTCAGAGAAATCGTTATTCAGATAAGACGACGACAATGACACCGCACGGGGAAAAGACAACTCTTTATATATACATATTATAAAATACTTAATAAAATATATATCAAACAGACATACAATTTACAAGAAACGACAAAACAACAACAACAAAATATATCAAAGTAAAAACAATACAATAATATACATACCCACTAACAATATTAACAAGAGATACTAGCGTGGAATTAACCTTAAAAGAGCAACCAATTATAATTCTCCAGTGCTTGACTAAGTCTCCACAAGCCAGGCCTTTAGGCACAACACTCACTAGTCCAGGCGATTTAAAAAAAATCAGAAAACCAAAACAATTTTATCAATTCTTCTTAAATTTAAATTGAAATTTGATATTAAAAACACACACACACACAAATATATTGAAAGATATGAATTATTATGTATCCGTATATTTAATCAGCTTTCCAACAAATTTCTAGTAAGATTTAAAAATAAAAGTCTAATTATAACGAATAATGTGATTAGATGTCTGCGTATGCGCAAATAGTTCAATTTACAAAAAAAAAAAGGAAATGAAAGTTATTTATTGCAATATAAAAGAAAATACGGCAAAAGTAAAAAATAAAATCCAACGGTGAATTGTTGCAATATTACGATGACAACAACAACAGTTTGAAAGTTAAATATTTAAAAAAAAAAACTAAACGATGAAAAGTAAAATGAAATTTAGAGCTTCCAAAATTATGTTTTCTTAGTTTTTTAGTTGTTGTCGCAGTCCACGTCGGAGAACGTAAACGTAAACGCGAACGCTAACTGTGCTAAGCGTACTCCAAGTAAATACTAAAAAAAAAAATAAAAAAAAAATAAAGTAAGCATAAAAGAAGATAAAAAAAAAGTAAATCATGAACGCGACACGCCGATTTTTCATAAAGAAACCGTCGTTTTTATTAATTGACCATTTTTGTGTCGACTTAAGCGAAATCACAAAGTCCGAAATTTTGAATATGGCACGAAAAAAATAAAAGAAGAAAGTACACAAGAGGTACACGAATTATTAATTTTAATGTGTAGATTGCGTCGCTCATCACTTTTCGTCATCTATAGTAATTTAATATTTTTTTTTTATAGAAATTTAATTTGACTACTTTCTCGGAGCGGTCTCTTTACAAGATGGCGCTAAATGGCCGGTATAAATTTTCCGTCTCTTTGGCGGTTATAGAGAGCTTTTTACACGTTTGACCACGCATATGGCAACCTAGTACTCCACCTATCAGACAAACCGTCAGACCAGATATCAGATCACTTATTATGCCTGGTACAGACAATGGACCATGATTTGCAATTGGAAGCTATTGTCATTGTAATTCTATGCGTATAGCGGTTAATTGGAGCGACTCGTTGGTACTCTACTAACGACAAAGCTGTGCCCCCTTCAACGCCAGAAGGAAACTATATGTGTGTGTGTATATCCCAGCATCGATTTTTTATATCCATTGGGAGTAACATTCATCGGCGCAGCTGCTCTCAATACTGTTAATTTGCGCCAGCGGCATTGAAAACAACCCAGGTCCAGCGGATGTACGGATCTGCGGCGTATGTAACATTACTTTGCATTCAAACGCCACCTCTATAATATGCAATGTTTGCAACGAATAGTGCCATCTACATAGCTGCTCGGGATTGATTTCATCACAGACAGGCAGATAATGGACAACAGTCTTCAAACCCGTACAACTCTGCAGTCCCAGCTACACCTGCGATTACGACTATGGGCGCGCAGTTGTCCCCAATAACTCCGATGAACAACATCACTGACCATGCAGTATCATTGCAGCACAACCTAACTTCGGCACCAGTATTTGCAAACTCTAATATCCTCTCGCTAGCTCAACTTAACTGCAATGTACTACAACATAAGATTGCCGAAGTGACAGCATTTATGGACAGACATCGGATTATGATTCGTGCCATTCAAGAGACCTAACTGAACTCAAACTCGTCTCACAATTCCCATGGCAGCTATAACGTTGTTTGTAGGTACCGTGTGACCAATACCGGCGGTGAACTCGCACTCATATTTTATAAGGCAGAACAATACCGCGAACTAGCTTTATCTGTGACCAATGACAACGTGCTTGAGCTGCAGGCAATAGTCGTAGAATCGGGTAATGTAGAGATTGAAATCCTCAACATCTACTTTCCACCAGTGTCCAGATGTCCAGCAGGCAACAAAATCAACGTTGGTTCCCTACTCAAAGCAAAGCACTCAAATCTCGTCAATGATGCCAGAGGAAGGAATCTCTTTAGTGAAACAAATTCATCCGAGTTATGTCCCTTAAATGATGACGCTCCCACCCGTATTGCCGATACGTGTTCCAGCTCTCCTGGCATTTCGATTGTTAGTACCGGCCTTATTAACAACGCTCATTGGAAACTAGTCCTCACGTTGTTTTCCGACCATTTGCCGATAATCATCAGACTCGGCAGGTCTTCCAGTCTACTTCCTGCACCGCACTTTCTTGAACTTTAATAAAGCTGACTGGAGTAGCTTTAGAAGCCACATCTATGCAGCTTTTGCTCCCCCCAACACCTGCGGAAGTGCGTGTTGCTGCATCGATTCAAGCGAGTACTGATCAAAACGGTTGCCAGATGTATTCCTGCAGGACGAATACCAACGCTCAGGCCTAACTTTCCCACATCAGCAGCAGACGAGAGAGACCACATCCGCAGCGAAGACCCTAGCGATTCAAGAATCAGAAACCTGAACATCCAGATCAACATGCAAGTAGCTGAGCACAAACGCTAAAAATAAAGTGCCCGTCTTAGCAGCTGCAATCTTAAATCCGGAGTTTCCAGGCTCTAGTCAACAGCCAGAGCTCCCACTAATCCATCGAATAACAAAGGAAACGTTGCCATCGAATTCGGTAACAAACCGGTTAGTGACCCCACCCAATGCGCACACTATTTCACACATGCAGTTTGTCGATAATCCTCCTCTTGACAAACTCAAGCGCATAATACATCGTAGGATCCACAATCTTACTATTGACCAGACGCTACAATTTACTCCTGATCAAGTTGTGGCAACCGTCAAAAAAGCAAAAGGCTGAAAAGTCCTAGGACCGGATGGCATCTCGATTTTGATTCTAAAGAATCTGGACGTGCTGGGCTTACAGTACCTAACGACCACTATCTTTCACTCTCGTTGTTATTTGTTCCCGAGATTTGGAACACTGCAAGGGTGACCTATACTAACACCTGGGAAGAAAGCAACTTGTGGCCAAGACGCTTGAAGCGCTACTCTTGCCACTGCTCACGACCAATGCTCAACCGGGCTTCAGGAGTATGCACAGCACAACGGCATACCACGTGCCACACACGTCCATATTGCCCTTATTAGTCTCGTCCGTGTCAAAGAACGATTCTGGTGGCTCTTGACTTGTCAAAAGCCTTCGACACCGTCAGTCACTCGACTCTTCTATCAGGCATCTGCTGTACATCTCTTCCTGCGCATGCTAAAAATGAATCGCTAACTATTTGGCTTTCAGCCATTTACGGAGTTCCGGGACAAGAAATCGAAACTGATGCTAGACAGACGGTCCAAATCCAAATTTTCCCTGGTCGAAGCAGAAACTTCCCTGTCAAATCCATAGTGCGACCGGGGAAATTTGAGCTTCGACCAGGGAAAATTTGGATTTGGACCGTCCGTGAATGTCCAGCATAACGAGGATTAAACAGGGCGTCCCGTAGGGAGGAGTTCTCTCTTTCTACCTACACCAGCAGAAGGACACCAACTCATTACCTATGCGGATGATTGTTTAATCTCAGCCACCGGTAACGACATTCCATTGATGTGTGCAGTGCTCAACAGTTACTTTGATGTACTCAACAAATTTTTCATCAATAAAAGCTTGTTGATCTCAGCGCCAAAATCATCTCCCATATTGTTCACAACTAAATCAGTAGGGGACCAACTCATTCCCACTGTTAATCATTCGAAAATCCTTGGTGTTTCCTTGGATTACCATGGCACTATCATCTGCCCATGCTTCCACAATATGCAATAAAATAAGAGCTCGTAATAAAGTTCTCAAAGCGCTCGCTGGAAGCTCGTGGGGAATGGATGAAGAGACCCTGCTGTCAACGTATAAAGCCATTGCTGGATCCGTGCAGCACCTACCTGGTCTCAGAACCTGAGTGACAAACATTGGAAGCATGTACAGTCCTGTCAAAACGCTACTTTACACACAGTGACAGGCTGTCACTTGATGTCTTCTCAGGGTCACCTTCACCAAGAGACCAACAATTTAGTAGGCTGCTAACGAAATGACGACCCGAATCAGCATCAGACACAGCCTGAGGGATCTTGAGAAAGATGTCCAGAGATTTAAAATGGAGCCATTCGACGAATTGCTTTAGCCACCTGACACAGCGAGCAAGTCCAAAAAATCGATTGCGGAATTAAACTCCAACACTGTACTTCAAGACCGCTCACCTGCCATTTCTCGTACCGAGAACCGTCTACCTAGATCGAGTAGAAACACGCTTGCACAGCTTCGATCAGAGTTCCAAACATTCCAAACGTATGTCCAGCTTGTAACGTTACACCTCATGATGTTGATCACATCTTTAAATGCTCACTAGCTCCCACCTCGCTAACACCCAGAGCTCTGTGGAAGGCTCCAATCGAAGCCGCTATATTTGTTGGTCTCGACACCGTGGGAGAGGAAGTTGCTTCTGACATAAATAACTTACACACTCACATGTATTTCACTCTAAGGCGTTGCTACAACAACAACGACACACACTGTCGGACACAAACATGGTCTCAGTGGTAATTTTTTTTCAGATTTGTGTGAAGTTCTTGAGTCATTCACTTGTGGATCACTTTTCCGCAAGCGATGTATTAAGATTTCCCCCGAATGGCTGATACTTCACAGAAATCTAAAGAAAATTGTCCACTGAGATCATATTCGTGTTCGGCAGTATGTGGGCGGCGGTTCAACGTGTAAAAAGCACCTAAAAATCGGTTAAGGGAATTTTTTGCCATGTGTATAAAGTCTATTTAGCGCTATTAAGATCGCTACAAACGTTCGAGCATGCTTGAAAAGTTTCCTTAATCCATCTTACAGTTCATCCATACTTGAACTTGTGTATGAGAATTTCCTTCAAGCAACTTGAAGAAAATTCCCATACACATTTTCATCATCAAGCAAACTTGTCAAGCAATGCTTGTAGCGACCTTTAGACAAATTTTGTATATGTAATAAAGAGAAACATTTTTAAACTAAACTTTTACGTAGACTACGTAGACGAAACTATAAACATATTTTTTAATCGATACTTTTCGAATCCAATGTGCTTCTGATATGCTTTAAATCGAGATATCGTCCGTCGAAAGCTTTTTTTTAGATTGCAACAAACGTAATGCAATGTGAAATGATGTCAATGATCATAGGACCAAACTGTGACATAAACTAATTAATTGAAATGAACAGATAACAGTGTAAAGATCGTCTCATTAACAGACAGAAATATATATTGAAATCAGTAGTAGAATCGCCAATAGGACATACATATAAAATGCTTAATAGGATACACGGAAAATTGACGAGGCTATAGTTAGGACTATGGCCAGATAGAGTCGAAGGGTCATTCAAATATTTATAAATGAAAATTAGAAAAAAAAGCGTAACGAAAGATTTAAATAGTTAAATCATGAACTGAACAGTACTCGTATACCACCGTTCCGGTGTGAGTGGTAGGTGTAATGCGAAACACATCGTAAAAGTTATACAAATTACCATGGATAACATAACCGTGTGACGGTTACTCGACATTTGAGATCTATAGGTAGGCTAATGAACGATTTTCCAGGGTATGTTCTAGTAAAGTTCATAAAACATCACAAATCATGGAATCGTTCTACAAACGCAATCATTTCCCTAAAGGTCCGTTGACACGTGCAAAGGACACTCTGATAAAGTATTTTGACAACCTACTCTGACGTTATTTTGAGCGTCTCAACTACCTATCAAAGCTTATATGAATCCGATTATCAAATCGGATTGAGCTTGGGCGGGAAAATCTGAAAAATTCACAGAAAAAAAGTGGTTGGACAGTCATCCGTAACCAGCGTCCAAGGAGGACTAGAATATGACGGTGTGCTATCTCGTATTCCCGGACTCGGACACGGAGAGGTCTAAAACTATGATGGATCCGCCGTTCAGTGTCTTCCAACGATTTTCATAATTTAGGTAACCTCAGTACGTACTCAACGTAGATAGCCACACTGTTTTGCTGCGAAAGTTCGCATATAAAGCATTATTTGGAAGCTATTATACATTAGTCGCGGTGGCGTATGCGGTAATGCGATGGATTATGAAGCCCAAAGAACCAAGATTGAATCCCGGTCGGACCAGGAAACACCAAAATTGAAATGTTGAAGTTAAATTGGAAAATTATTTCTTAGGAAAATGATCCAACCGTAAAATCAACTATCAATTATATATTGCGGGTTTTTTATTTTTTTATTTTTATTTTATTTTTTTACTTACGGTGGGTATGTAGGGGACCAACTTTGGATAGGTAAATACGATAGTAACCTCCGTTAGTGCCATTGAAGGGCACCGTTGGTTGGAAAAATACTCTGTGACATTAATGCATTGTTTTTATTACCCTGTCCTTAATATTTCGTAACACCCATGCGGGGTCTACAATTATCATGTTTTGGCCACCCAGGTACTTACCCTACTTGGATAGCCAAACTTTTTGCTGGGTAGACTTGAATTGACCTCAAATTAAAATACTGATTTTTAGAATTGCATTGTGAGAATTGTCGAAAATTGATTTTCATTTAGATTTGAATGGCCCCGTCTCTATAGTAAAGTAACTGCGAAATAGTCCCGTAATTTTAGTTCATTTTGACAGTTCTTTATCCCTTAACGGCGCTACAGACGTTCAAACATGCTTTTTTTTCAAATTAGTGTTAAGGCTCGAGGCGGTTTGCCTTTAATGCTATCGCACAGCTTGGCAGTAGGGAACACATATGGGAGATAGAGCGCTAATTTTGTTCCTAGTCACGGTCTTGGACGAGACAAGACTATACAAACAGCCATGACCACAACGAGATTCGAACCTGTAAACCGGCAGAAACAGACATCGGACTGACGACGCCTCAGCGAGCTATCGGCCCCGTCAAGCATGCTTGAACGTCTGTACCGTTCCTTACATTCGATTGATTTTATGTTGTTTCTACCTTGATGATTTTCATTGTAAGCTTTGCTTTTCGACTATCCTGACTTAATCTAATTCTTTTCCAATATTCTTAGTATAAATTAAAATTATATAATATTATATCATGTATAGTTGCGAAACTAATTTAGAAAGCAATATCTAATGCCTTAAACAGTAGACAAAAAATAACAAAAACCCAACACGAAAACTCGGTATTTCAGTGTTTGAGAGAAACGTAATGCAGCCACAACTTGCACTCTTAGCTAGAAAACATTAAGATGGAGTTACTTTTACGACCAGTAGTGTCCTAACACATTTTTTTCCTTTTTTATCGCCGATATAATATGTATTTATTATTTTGTCCCTTTTGTAATTCAATCATTATATTTTTATTCATTTATTTATGATACATTTAGACTTATTCTTTAATTATACACTTTACGTATGGAATATTTGTTTTCGTTATTTAACAAATCATAATTTCTTTTCTGTTATTTCTACTTTTAATTTAATTTATTTCCTTTTTTTATGTACTACAGGGTGGACAGAATGAACTGCGTCTGGAAGAGGCCAACAAACGAACAAATGAATTGTTGAAAAGCTAAAACGTAGAAAAAAGAAATGCAAAAATTCACTGCTCTGATGAAAATTTGTCCCATTAAAAAAAAAAGATTCTTTACAGTGTATTGTATTATTTATATTAATTGTGAAAGAGAAATTCACGCATTCATGTTTTTTTTTGGTGCCCTATTGTCAAAGCTATTAGAAATCAATTTTATTTTCATATAATGTTTTATCACTGCAATATACATTCATTGTATTTATTTACGCTTTTTACGTTTGCTCAATATTTCTTCTTGTATTTAAATATATATTAAAATAAAGTGTAACTAGCAAATTCATACATACAGTATACCTCTCAGTTTTACGTAACTTTTTATTTTATTTTTGGACGATCATTTATACATAAATATATTCCTGATGTACATTACTCGCTGAACAATGATAACTGAGTTACTACTAAAGTAAATGATGGTGTATTTTATTACGTATATAAATATTAATACATTATAATAGTTAAAGTTAAAATAAAAGAAATTGTTTAATTCAATTAAAAACAAAAATCAAAATGCATTAATAATGAATTATGAATTCTTGAAAATAAATACGTTTTATTGTTACATTCATTGTTCATTTTTTGTTTTGTTCGTATGAATAGTGCAGCTGGAAATTTTTAAACGGAATACGTATGATTCTTGTTTCGTGTGCGCACAATCGAAATGAATTGCGTATATTTTAAAGCCGAATCCAAATACAGTCGATCCTTAATGTAACGTTGTTGTCGGAACAATTAAGAAAAAAAAATGTTATATAAAAAAATGTTATATCAAAATTGAAATTGTTCTTTAAATCAAAAGTACAGGACTTTCTTCAGTCCACGTTATGTCGGATAAAATTGTTATATCAAGCGACGTTATATCGTGGTTCGACTGCATATTCATTTTGAAGTGTAATGTTCGGTTGTGATTAGAATGAACGACTCGCGGAATGTTAATTGTCTCGACTCCTATCAGGAGCATGTGCGCGTCAACATCTTTTGCAAAGCTATGCCTTGTTGAAGTTTCGATAGCATATAATTGTCGGGTGGTGCAGTTGCACCGGGCAACCGGTAGCTCAGTGCGTAGAGGCGTCAATCTCATGTCTGATTACGATCGTATGGGTTCAAGTCCCGTCCACGGCGTTCCTGACCATAGATGTTTGTGTTGGCTCTCCTTTGTGATGCAGGGTTTAAAAATAAGCCACAAACAAAACATCTCCCGACTTGTTGCAGACAGGCGGCTAAATGAGAGCAGGAGGTGCATGCTGGCAGCGCGCATCGTCCGAAATAGGTTTCTGCCAACGAAATGTCAGCTAAGCCATGGAATAGTTGACGCTCTATGCCCCACTAGGGGTTAGAGCAAATGGGTGAGTTTTTAAAACCGGTCAAATTTTTGATTCTTGGATCTTTTTTCTGATCTCCTTAGAAACGCTGTTCGGTGCGGTTCTGGTGCAATGGAACATGTTCCAGGTAACGTCATTTTTCGGATCATAATTATTTTCCGGTCCATTACCGGTCCATTTTACGCAGACTTCTGACAGCTCGCAGCTGATACCTGCCGAGTGTTTTCAGTTGTTATGATGTTCTTTGGTTATGGGGTAGTCAGTTTTCACTTGTTGTCGTGTAAAAATTGTGTGATAGACATCTTTTTTGTGAATTTGTGGAAGTCACAGTATTCGCAGAGAACAAATTCAATTCGAATGCCGTCAGCTGTTTTCCTGTTCAGTTTGACAGAAACAAAAACTGGCTCGATGGAACTGGATGGACCATAGCCGTTTCTGAGACAACTTATGATCCACGGACCCGGGGGTAGTTTGGAACTGGACCACGTTCCTGATTTTGATGATTTGGGACCGCGACCAGTGAGTAGTATAAATGCAGCATCATAGAGTGGCGACCGACATTTCACGACTACCGATCGCGTGCAAACTCGCGAAATGAAAAGGCTTTATTTTAGGAGAAACTATGACCCATTTGGACTGCTAAAATGAGTCATAAGATTTCTCTTCATGATTAAGCATGAACGAATAATTCGTAAATACATTAAACTCATCAAGAAATTCGGTCTATTGAACGCTGTGTCTATCTTCGGTCACCGTGTCGTCATGATGTGCTCGTTAAATACCGTTATGATGAAGCATTAAGATGAGCAAAATCCGGACCTAGTGACTGATAGAGTATCCCCCAGCTGAGCCACAACCTCCTCTAGGGGATTGAATGTTGGCTTGCCCGCTTTTTTTGAAGTCGCTTTTATAGATCTTAATTTTGATGTTAAAAAAGTCGAGTTGATGATCAGATTAGATTAGACTAGATTAGGTGGAGGGCGGTGGGCCGAAGGTCCACCAAGCACTGCGACCTGAAGGTCTATTGTGCTACACCACCACCCAGTTGATGATACCATTACTCTTGGCAAGAGGAGCCAATGATTCCCCGTTTATTTTGAAATCGGCGAAACATGAATTTTAGACCGGGTCCTCCCTCCACCTAAACAATTCCCCAATTGTTGGTCGGAAGATCTAAATTGCACGTTCTAATGAGGTGCATGACTTCCTCCTTATCGGATACAAGAAGTGGTAGCCATGAGCGGGCTCTAGGCCGCGACGGGATATGATCCATCGTCGCAGCTTCTAGCCTAGTGCGAACTTGAAGAGATTTACCGATCGTTAATTAGCAAATTTCATGAGCTTAACGCTGGCCCTGAAACCACCCTACATCTTCAGAGAGCTAGGTTCGTCCAAAACCCTGAAACGATAGTAGTTAACCTTACTTGAAGTTTTTTTTTCAGAGCATGGATCATTTTGGTTGATTGGTGAAGAACTTATTGGCAGTGCGAAATTCGATTTTCTCCATTGCTCCTGAATTTACAGAAGGCTCAAAAGGAAAGGGAATCTCTTAAGGTCTTCGCGTTCGCGAAACCGGTCGACACCATGAACTGTAGTAGAGTATCGTGAGGAGAAAGCTGGTGAACTCTGCCACCTATCGGATAAATTTGGGTAAATTTTGCGCCATGTGCGTTAAACAGGTCGATCGAGGGTAGACTCGTATACCGTCCGGATCGGTTGGAGAATAATATTTATGTCCCTTTTTTGATAAGCACGGTTCGCATAACACTTCACATATTACAGACATATATAGAATATGTGTGACGTTGTAAAAACTGTACAGGGAATAGAGCTGACTAGGCAAGGTGCACTAACAACTGTTTTCAGACTGAAGTTTACAGGTTCAGACTGTTACTAAAATTTTATCAGCAACAGATTGATAAGTACCACTGCGGAGTTACTTGTAAACGACCCAACACAGCTCAGTTGTTTCAGTTTGGAACATCATCAAGTTCAAAAATTGTGCTTAAGTAATGTATTCACTCTTGATTTCGATTTCAAGCAGTTGTGTGTATTCTGTGACGATGAAGCAAACGATCAAAAAGAACGATTGAAACGTAATCATAAATGTTGCAGGGTTTCATTTATATGGACTCAATCTTTTAAAAATTCCTTGATTGCTACTGACCTTTTAATTATCGATACTGCTATACAGTATCTTAACAATCACTGTAAAACAATAGTAGTTGGTGAAGATGTGGATCTTTTAGTTCTTTTAATCGTAAAACCGCCAGCTAATACGGAAATTTATTTGTGAAAGCTAGGAAGAGGAAGAACTGATTCAAAAATGTATTTTTTAAAGATCTGTGACGACTTAATAAATTGAATAAGTCACATTCTATTTCTGCATGCTTTAACTGGATGTGATACTACTTCTTCCCTATTTCAAATTAAGGGAAAAAGTAGTAACGTTATTCAAAAATCGTACGGACTTATGCATGCGCAATTTTTTAAAATGCTTCAAAGTTCTCATCAACAAATATTTGACAGCGGAGTTCGCATTCTTATGGCAATGTACAATGCTGTGCTCTGTTGCGAAAAGAAAAAATGATGGCCCATGAAAATAGTGATCTTGAAAATAACCACAATAATAAAAAAAAAATACATTTTCCTCGACGACGTAAAATAAAGAGTCACTGTCACAATTGGTCATAAAGTTGTGACAAATACATATACATAAATAAATATAATTATAGCCACAACAACAACTATTTGCCTTTTCACACAAGAAAATAAATATAAAAAACATACATTGTTACGGAGACAGTTACTATGCAAGCATAATGTCTGTTCTCTTGTCTTTGTTTTATTGTGCTATAAATATTGTTATAAAATATAATTGACTATTATAATGTGCATATTAGTAATGTTAAATTTAATAAATTTTTCGCAAATCTATGCTTAATACAGCAGCATCCAAATTTTGTATTGCAAAATTGTTAGCTACATCTTTTCGCCAATTTTATGTATTATTGTTCCCACTCTAGAAATGACATTTTTTTTCTTTATCGTCTTTAATAAATCTAATACGCGCATTACATGTTATTTAAATAAAATATATTATTAAAAAAAACTCAAAATACAAAAAAAAAATGTTTATAAATATTATAAATACAAAGATACTTTAAATTTATATTTTTAGAATTATTTCTCATGGTATTAGTAAATGTATGCGAAAATAAGCAAAAAAAAAAAAGAAAAAATCGTAAGTAGTTTAATTTGAATTGATTTATTGTTTAGTTCTTTCCTGTAGACAGTGAAAAAATACATGGAGAGAAGCAAAAATATTTAAATGTTTTTTAGAACGTAATATTGAAATTAATAGCAAAAAGAATAAAGGGAAAAGTGAAAACAATGAAGAAGAAAAAAAAAATACATTGGATGAAGAGCATAAAAAAAATATATTAAAAATACTTAAAAGAAATTTGATCAAGTGATATAAATTATAATTATTATAAAAATGAAAGAACAAACGAATAAACTTGTAATTAAAATGGAGACTATTAATAAAAAAAGTTATTATATTATCTAACGTGGATTTTTGTTATTCTGGTTTTACTGAACTAAGTTCATATGTAGGATCTTTTGAAGAACTCAATAAAGAGGTGAACGGATTTAGAAACGACGTAGTTTTTGGTAACAATATGAAGGTGAGCGTCAGTACTTCAAGATGGAAATGGCTGTACTAAAAACCCGCCATAAGGTATAATATGTAAAACCCATAAAGTATACGCGATTACACCATTGGAGAGCTACTTCTGCGCTGTATAAATAAATAGCTGCCAGCGACTCTTAGGACACATAAGGAAGCCGTACCTGCGGCAGCCAGTTCTACGCACCGGAGCGACCCGTTATTCAACGGCCAAGAGCTACCAAAACCCCTTCAAGGAAGAAGAAAAATATATGCGGGGCCGTGCGAAGGGAGGGCGACCGCCCCGGGCGCCCTTAGCAGGGGCGCTGAAAACGAGTTTGATATTTGGAAATTTCAATAGCGCATTTCCAAAAAGACATTTGTACAAATTTATACAATGAAAACGATAGTGACAGCCGACACCTCGCCATAAAACCCCTTTTTGAGATCCACATGCATCCCATACCTCTTCTTCCTGATTTTAATTATCCTAGCGTAACATATGGATATGTGGGCTTGTAACCTGCGTATCTGAAATAAATTTACACTCAAAACATTAAACGAGCCTCGGATACCACGGACTGATCCACCGGCAACGACTTTTGGTTACAAACAACGGACCACGATCGGTTTTTGGAACGTTCAAATGATGTGGGACGAGTGCAGTCGAACTCACTGAAGTCGAACGGGAAATGACCACATGTAACATCGATATACTCGGACTGAGCGAAACAAGATGGCCTGGATCGGGAACAACTTTATCACCAAACTCCCAAACAGTACTGCTCTACTCTGAAAATGAAGACGATACGTCACCTCGAATGGCAGGCGTCGGAATCCTGTTGACTAGTGAAGCACGCCTATCTCTAATTGACTGGAAGCCCATCTCCGCCCGTATAATTACAGCCAGATTTAAATTCAGGGTAAAAAACCTCACAATTATTCAGTGCTACGCCCCGACTGAACCAGCTAAGGTCGCCTTCTATCACCGACTCGGGGACACCTTCGACAAGGCTCCTAAAGGTGACATAAAAATTATTATGGGGGATCTCAATGCCAAAGTCGGGTCTGAAAAACTTGGTTTGGAACACCTAAGGGGTAATCATGGTCTAGGCAACAGGAACCAAAATGGCGAGATGTCTCGCATCAATAAGGCTCGGGCAGCTTTTTTCAGTTTGACTCCTTTCTGGCAAGACAACAACATCTCCAGACGTACCAAACTCAGGATCTTCGAAAACAATGTAAAATCTGTGTTTCTTAATGGCTGTTGAACTTGGAAGGTAACCAGGGTGATCACAACTAGATTGCAAACTTTCGTGAACCAGTGTCTACGGCGCATCCTACACATACGCTGGCCGGAGGTCATTTCTAACGACGACCTCCTGTTCATTACTGGCCAGGACAGAATAGACACCTCCATAAAAAGGCGAAAGTGGCAAAACATTGCTAAACAGGCCCTCGATTGGAACCCACAACTGATGCAATTCGCCGAGTTGGATGATCTAGAAACACCTGGAAAAGATCAGTTGAGGTCGAGGGTAAGTCATTAGGTAAATCGTAGAGTACATGAATGTTTCCGGAGGCTTGAATTAGAGGCTAGACACATTTGAACGTAAGGTTCTGCGGCGAATTTTTGCGGCTGTTTGCGATCGAGATTGATGGCGCGGCGCACCCGGTACAACCATGAGTTGTATGAACTGTGGAAGTTTCGAAAATCGTCAAACTGCAACGACTTCAATATGCAGGGCATGTACAACGAATGGACGATGATCGCATGCCAAAGAGAGTAATGAACGCAGAACGAGTCGACGGAGCGAGACTGAAGACGACTGAGATTTCGTTGGGAGAGCTCAGTATAGGTATATGCGGACGCCGAGCAGCTACTCGGCTTCCGAAATTGGAGGACAACGATCCAGGCGGCCAAGGCCCGACGTCGGGCTGTCGCGCCACGATGATGATGAGTTTTGAAATTTGGTACAATTGATCAAAAGTGTAGGGGAGAGGAAACGGGGTCCAAGGTCCTATAATAAACCATTTTATGGTTTAGGGTATATTTATTTATTTATTTATTTATTTATTTTTCACATATATCAATACATATGATGAAAAAAGAAGCTTTGGTTACTTACATCATAAAGCTTTTTAGGGTATAATATATCATTTTGTAGGGAATTTGATGTACTTTAATTTTTTTTTCGTAGGATCCATAGTTTCCAAAATAATCAAGGAAAACTAAAAAAAGAAAGGTCCTTTTATGAGTTTTCTCCCCTAACTTCCGGACCCCCTTTGATCGGGGTCTTTTGAGCACATATTCAGGGGACTATCCCCAACAATTGTGCCGAATTTAAAAAATACACGACTTTTTTTCCTAAGCTTTTTCGGACTTCCTAGCCTGGAATATAAAAATGAACACATAAATCGCAGAGCTCCACTTTTCTTCAGTCAAATAAATTTCAAATTCGAAGAACTGTTTTTTTTTTATTTCAAACAAATTCAGAAACGGAAATTCGCTGTAGCAAAAATTATTTGGGAAAACACGGAAATTATTAATAAAAATTGTGAAAAGTAAAATTGAAAAAAAAAATGTATGTAATGCTGTGTAATACTCAGATGAATGACCTATAGTGTCAAAACTGTGCCTAATTTTCAGGTCATTTGTTCGCGAAAGAACGTTTGAAATAGCCCCTGGCCAAAAGGAATACTACAAGGAGTTAACATATTTTGATCGGAGCAGATGCAGCGGGGAGGATTCGCAGGAGGAAGCAGATTATGATAAATTGCAAGAGCTAGCGGGCTATGAGTCAAAGCGCGAATGTTGCGAATGTGATGATGGACAGGAGAGTAGTCGAGAAGATACAGGAGCGATTGAAGATGATTCCTATTGGTGGCCTCATGAGACTGACTACGGGGTAGGCTTCTGTCGCATTATTTTAGTATTTGTTTCAACTCTAGATTATTTTTTGTAGCTGGGAAGCAGACTTGATATGGTAATTTTGCTATTTGAACCATTTAGGTGGTTGGTAATCGAAAGTAATTTTAGTCTTTAGTTTTGGAAGAAGACGACGAGAAGCAGGCTTGGGGAAATTATGAAAACCAGGTATTTTCTTAAAATAATTCGTCAGCTGCGTTGTTTTTAGATGAGGTTCACACTTGCGATCAAAACTGTTAATATTGTATAATCAGATCATTTGATCTGAAATTCATATTTGTGAGTATCTGACAGTCCCAGGTCGGGTGATGTGATAATTGAAAGAAGTGTACTAAATTCGGGCCTATTTAGTTCTAATTTCGTACAGTTGAAAACGAACGTGTCCCAACGTGCGCGCTGCTTAATAGCCGCCATACATTATCCGATCCGTCGTCCGATCGATCGGCCGATGGATCGCCACAAAATATCTGCCGATCTCCACTGCACACACACTGAGCGATTTTCGTGCGATGCGATAACGAATGACAATTCAAAAAATAGGTTATGATTCACTCCCAATCCAACCTAGATTCATTTTTGTTAACTATTTGGATGTGTGTGGTATTTTCGTATACCACATATTTGATATTTCAATTGCAGTGCCATTTAAATCATAAGAATCCTTGAAATTTCATAATTTAATAATTTGGTAATTTGACATTCACTTGCGATAATCACATACACTATCCAATCGATCGTCACCGATCGATCGCACGAAGATCGCACAAAAATATCGGCAGATCAAAATTGATCGGCCGATCGGTGCGATTTCCACATACACAGGCCGATCCATCGGCCGATATCGATTTCGGGCGACGGATCGGCCGATCGATCGGTGTGTGTATGGCACGTTTAAGAGAGATCAGAAAATCAGCTAATGCAGTAGAAAACTCAACTGATTTTTTTGACGGAATTCTGCCACTTGTTCTATTCTATTCCACGTATCTACTGTCTCTAAGCTTTTATTTGTGGCTGAGTTGGTTTCAAATATTTTTCTATCGAATGAATTTCCAGAGCTCTGTTCTTTGCGACCAGGTTAATTGTCTCATTTGAATGTGGAAACGTGAACAGTCGTAGCTGTCAAATCTCAGCAACCTGTATCACTTGTTCGGATTAATCATCCGATAAATTTTTAACTGGAGAATGGGTGCCGTTTAGCGTTTATCTATAGGATAAATTTTAACCAGACATTGTAAAAACGGCCTTTTGAATGTTTAATAGAAAACAAAGCTTTTAATCACACCTGAGCTAGGACTGAAGCGTAGTTCGAAGCATTCAAAATCCTAAAATATGTTATATTCGTGTGTGAAGTTGACGACAGGCTTATTTCACAACTATCCGATAATAATTTGCTTTTTATTAGCCTGTCGAATTCCGACCGGGAGAACTGTTTTTGATGGCCAGAGATGACAGTGGAGGCTTGTAAGTATTAATTTGTTTATTTATTTTCTAAAGTTTTCGGTCGATATACGCGGTTTCAGACTTTTTTCTTTAAATAGTGTGAACTAGGCTGGGAAATTCTTAGCACCTCGGGCTAGACTGTTTAAAATAAAATCTGACAACCTTGTTTACTCTATCATACTATTTCTTTTGACGCGCCCGGTGTTCGTGTTCGTTGACTCACTCTAGAAAGTTTAGAGAATGGAGGTTCGATCATCGGCGCGAACAAAACTTCCTGTGGGTACACTAAGGCGAAATTCACACACACAACACCGCGCTGCACGACTGCTTGAAATTTCAGTCGAGATACACAGCATCAAATGGGCGGATTCACACTCATCGCTCAGCATGCGATACAATCGACTATGCTTGGCTATTGCAAAGAATAGAGATTATTGCTATTGTGCGTGGCTACGTCGGAGCTGAAAATGTAGCTAATCTGAATATCGCCTAATAGAACACCCACTGCGCTCCGAGCTTGTCAGGATAGGTGGTTCATACTAGCAAAAATTTTCGGATTTGTCGGCTACGACCGAAGTTCTTTCGGGGAATGTATTCGAAAGAAATATTTTGCCAATTGATTTTGAAGAGATAGTTAAGCAAACTGAGGCTTAAAGACGCCTACAATGGACGATCCCGCTCGCTGGTGGCGCTTGTGTCGTTGGAGCGCACTGCTGCGCAAATACGCTTCCAGTGACCGCGCTTAAATGAATTTTGCTTGGAGTAGCGCTGGGCCCTATCGGGATAAATATACGTAAATACTTTTTATGATAGATCTGCGATATCCGCCACTATACGCTCTTCGGTTTTTGAGCCATCAATACACCACTGTGCAGTATTACGAGGGAGAGTTAAATGGCTCATCTATTCGCCCCTTTCAAATCGTGGTTGACAAAAGCAGAGGAAGCTTCTTGCTTGGGAGATAATATGGCATGCTTAGTTCGTTGTCCTCATGGAGCCAATTATCTAATCCTTCAATGGGATGCTTTTAGTCTGGGTACTACTTTTTCGCCTTCGCATTTAAACAGATTGTGGAGAGGCAGTCGATAGAGCAGCGGTTTGAGAGCTCAGAGTGTTTTACTCTCACTGGCGCTGCTTTTCTTCTAAAAATCGGCATGTCAATTCATGGAAATATTAGGGGGCCTGTTCCCTAAATTGTGTCCGCAAATTGCCTATAGATCCATAAAGCTTGACCCCTCCAGGGGCATAAGCGCATCAACATCTCTTGCAAAGCTATGCCAAAGAGATTGTTAACAAGAAGTGGACTCCATGGATTCCATCAATACACGAAGGGGTAATGCCAAATAAAAGCATATTCCTCATAATAATGAAACGTAGTAGGCAGTTGTCATTTGAAGAGCTTTTTGAAGTGTTGTCGTCTCTATCCCTCTAAAGGTGACTTTCGTTTGAATTATTTGCGTCTCAGTTGACACCGCGCCTTTGCTTAAATCGTATGAAGTTCCATCTCCAGTAGTAGTTACTTTATGGGTATGCCTTGTTGACTTTTCGATAACATACACACTTCAGATAGTGCAGTTGATAGCAGACACCTCCCATTCGAGCCGTCTTTTACTGACAAGCTTGGAACGCTATGGAAATTCTAATAATACCCACAGGTATAGTTTAAAAACTGTGTCACTCGCAAACCTTTGTGCCTATCACATCAAGCCTTCCCCGCAGAGAGACCTAGTAGCTAACCCAGTCAGGGTGTTTGGATTTCTTCAGCCAATTCCGAACCCGGTTTGAGATATTTTAAGCCTGAAACCCAATTTCGATTCTGTCAGACATCAGAGACAAACTGATTTCTGAAATCGCTGTAGGATCGAAGACTATTCGATACCACTGGGTATCGGAGACAAGTGATTTGCTGGAAAATAACCTTCCCTGCGTATTACAGTGAATCGGGCAGCTCTTTCGACGACGACGGAGTTCCAGCTTCCGAAGAGGAGTTTTTCTCAACCGGCTATTCTCAAAGCGACGACGCTAACAACTATATCCCGCCGCTCACCAATCGAAAGCGCGCTCTAATTTTAGATTTACTTGACCATCGAATTCGAGATTCAGATGACGAAGAAGAGGTACAACCTGGTCATAATCCAATCCGACCAGCAATTACATTTTAAGCTTTTTTAGAAAGAGGCCAAACAGGCGTTTCGTCTTCAGCGAATTCAGAACTTTCGACTGGAGAATATGCGCAAAAATGCTGCCCGGGCATACCGCCGCCTGAACCTGATACGCAAAGCTGACTTGCCTAATCCCGGCGCAGAGGCGGCTGTTCTCGCAAAAATGGAGATTGCCGACAAAAGGCTATACAGACCCTACTACTATGAGGAAATGGAACCCATGACTTATGTAAGCCAGCCACATTTTTCCAACAATGAATATAGTTGCAAAAGTCTTATTTTTTTTGACAAGACTAGGCTAGACCTAAGACCTTATTTTTGTACATTTTCACTCCTGCATATTCAGCGGAGTTTTTAATAAATAAGTAAAGAAACTTCTTTCCTTCACTTCTGCACTAATTTCTTCTAGAAAAGACTCTTGCAAAAACGCAAGAATGCAATTAGACGAAAATATAAGAGATACGAAGTCGATCCTGCGTTTCGCGAAAACTGGGAAGAAAGGATTTTGCGAAACGTCGACAAATATGTTGAAGACGACAACTTGGCTGATAGGACAAAGGACGATACCGGGATCGAGAGGATGTTCGAAGGCGTGTTGCATAGTACGGCGGTCGGCGAACGACCCAATCAATCTTTGAATTTGAATCGACCAGCGGCGGATGCCACGTTTGACATGGCAACAAACAGAACTTACGATCTACCTAGCAACAGGACTTTCAGCACTAGAACAAAACGTACCTTTAATGTCTCGGATAATAGAACGTTTGATAATGGGCACCGCACTTTCAATGTGTCGAGTGGACCTAACCGAACTTTTGATAAGTCGGTAGGAGCTAATGAAACTTTTGGAAAATCGACAAAAAGTGATAGGACTTTCGAAGTGTCGACTGGTAGGGACAGGACATTTGATCGAACTGTTGGAAGTAATCGAACTTTTGATGTGCCTATCGAGGCCAATAGAACTTTTACTAGGTCGGGGGTGGCCAACTGGACGTTCGATAAGTCTCCTGCGACGAGCGTCGGTCAGTTGGGCGAAGGCAATCGAACTTTTGATATGTCAGAGGAAACCAATAGGACTTTCGATGTGTCTGGAGTCGCCAATAGGACATTCGATAAATCGTTGACTCCAGATAGAACATTCAACATCTCACGAGGGAGAAATCGAACTTTCGATGTATCCGGCGTATCAAATGGAACCTTCGATAAGTCAGTCACAGGAAATCGAACTTTCGATATGTCCGAGGCAGTTAATCGAACGTTTGATGTGTCGGGCGGCGGAGGCAATAGAACGCTCGATATGACAGGCGGAGCTAATAGGACTTTTGACAGATCGAGTACAAGAAATCGAACTTTTGGTGTAGCCGATGCAGCTAATAGGACCTTTGACTTATCGGCTGTTGAAGGGAATCAAACTTTCGATATATCAAGCGGAGTTAATAGGACCTTCGATAAGTCAGCTTCAAAAAATCGAACTTTTGATATGAGCAGTGCAGCCAATCGGACCATTGACGTGTCGGGTGGCGGAGGCAACAGGACCTTCGATAAATCAGTCGGAGAAAACCGAACTTTTGATATGTCCGGTGCAAGTAATCGGATCTTCGTAAAGTCGGACGCTGGGGTCAATCGAACTTTTGATAATCGAACTTTTGGTGACTCGGATAGGGACGGTAACCGAACTTTTGATAGGACACCTGATGGCAATAGAACATTTGAAGAAACTCCACCTAAATTGACCATAAACGTGGATGATGAAGCGGGTTATGTATCAGTTTCGGAGTAAGTATGGATATTTAAATGTTTAAGTACTGGTAAGTCAGTGAAATCATCAATCTGCTAATCTTTTCTTATTTTTTACAGTATCAGCTCAATGTACGACGATCGAATACTCGAGTCGGAATTGGAATTTTTCTCAAGTGATTACGAGGAGAATTGTGATGTACCTCATCCAGGACCGAATTCAAATAATGTAAATCGTGTTCGAAAGTATTTGGCAAAGTGTCGATATAATTTTTACGATACCGAAGACGAGGTAATTGACTTTTGATTCGAATTTTAGATCTCCAGTGTTAGTCCAGGCTAGGAAGTCCAAAAAAGTAATTTTATCTCCGCAATTCTCCAATTTTTTTAAAAGGCTGTCCGATGGGAGTTCACCCCACTCTGTGATTGATTGTATCATCCTTTATTTCAGCGTCGCAGAAAGGACATTGATGCTGCCCACATTCAAGCCGAATGGTTCAACTTTATCGATAAACGACGCGCTACGAAAGCACTGACCCGAATTCAAATCGTACACAGCCAACATTTGCCCTATGACGAAGAAGCTCAGTGTCTTCTCGATTTGGAGATGATTGACAAGAAGCTGCATAAACCTTACTATTATTCGCGAGACGAACCTGAAACTTATGTGAGCATTATCAATTTAACCTTTTTCCTCCTAAATGCGTTTTTTGGCCCATCACCAGAAAGTTCTGCTCGGCAAACGACGGAGAGCTTTGATACGAAAATACGCTCGATACGCAGACAATGATGAATTTCGACGAAAGTATGTTCAGGATGTGTTTGCTGGATTGTTAAGAGTGCAACAGAATACCATTTTTGATGAGGTTTGTTCGTGTAGCTGATGTCATTTTTTTTTCTAGAATTGGTTAGAAATTAATGACGATGGTGGTAATTTTTTGTTTCATATTTACAGGAAGAATCTGAATATGATCCGTAAGTTATTTCTATTTTCCTGTGCATATTCTAAATTTTATCAAAGTTATGCTTGTTTGTAATTAAATTCTGTATGAAAACGTATTTGGAGAGAAGTGAACAGTATATCTAACTAGACACTTTGTCTCCAACCAGACACTTTGTCTCCAACCAGACACTTTGTCCGGCCTGACACTTTGTCCTGCCAGACGTTTTGTCCGACCAGACACTTTGTCCTGCCAGACACTTTATCCGGCCGGACACTTTGTCCGACCAGACATTTGTCTCCGACAGGACACTTTCTCTACGACCAGACACTTTTACCGATCAAACACTTTGGCCGACCAGAAACTTTAACAACTTTACTAGTGAGCCTTGGCGAAGCTTAAAGCTTTCGTTACGAACATTTTTTTATTTTTCGATTCATATACTTTTCAGGGATAGTTCGTTCAACGACACGGACATTCCATCATCAGAGGAAGCATTCATGTCCGAAGGCTCGATAGAGGTACCCCCGGCATATGAAAAGCCTCTAACCAGACGAAAAATGACGCTTTACGAACAACTCAATGAATATGAACCGGACACATACGACGAACCAGAAGTGGTATGATGATTTGTTTTTTGTTTATTTTTTTTTAGTACCCGTTGTGTGGGCGATACTGGTAGGGGTTATTCTACTGTTTGTTTGAGAAAAAATGGTACCATTAGAATTAGCAACAACCGTTACCGAGATACAACTGTTTTTATAAATGTCATCAAAAACCGTGATCTGCCAAATAAAATCAAAATTTGCCACTTCCCCAATCATCAAATCTGTGATTTGTATCACTTTTTAAAACTACATAAGATTTTATATAAAACAGCTTTTCCCGATTGCGAAATTCACCGTTATTTCAAAGATACAACTATCCAAACTTTTAAGAAATTCCAAAATTGGTTTTTCTTCGAAAATTCAAAAGATAATATTGTAACGGTACTTTGAACTGACAATTTTGCATAGTTGAAAAAAGTCGCCCCATTTTGTTAGCTTTTGA
Organism: Chloromyia formosa; assembly: GCA_964017055.1. Lineage (NCBI taxonomy): Eukaryota > Metazoa > Arthropoda > Insecta > Diptera > Stratiomyidae > Chloromyia > Chloromyia formosa. Next base: position 26,196,679 of record OZ024813.1, on the reverse strand, counting down.
ACGGCATGTAAAGATTAAACACTTAGATTTGCAAATTTGCGAATGTTTCGTATTTACGAGGAAAGAACCTGATCTTGATGGTAGAACAAATCGAGTACTTCTACGTCAATCTCACATTACTAGAAACGCAATAACAGCGAAACCACGCGAGCTAGAATATTAAAAAATAAACACAAACGAAACCAATCTCTTTGGATCCTGTTAACCCCTTGTGGGGCATAGGGCGTGATGTCTTGGAAATGGCTATATGGACAATCTGGTTCTCTGTTTTGCCATCCGGAGAAACCCAGGTTGTTAAATGGCATCGTTTGTGCTTGAACAAGATATCGCCGATGACGAGTTGACGAGAGTTGCAAAACTCCACGAAAATCTCGCCATTTTTGTTCCTATTGCCTAGACCATGATTGCCCATTAGGTGTTCCAAGCCAAAGTTGTCAGACCGGACTTTGGCATTGAGATCCCCCATAATAATTTTTATGTCACCTTTCGGAGCCTTGTCGAATGAGTCGCCGAGTCGGTGATAGAAGGCGGCCTTAGCCGATTGACCCGCTGATTCAGTCGGGCGTAGCACTGAATAATTGTAATGTTTCTTATCCTGGATTTGAATCTGGCTCTAATCATACAGTCGGAGATGGGTTTCCAGTAAATTAGAGATAGGCGTGCATCCCTAGTCAACAGGATTCCGACGCCTGCCATTCGGCGTGAGGTATCGTCTTCACTTCCAGAGTAGAGCAGCACTGTTTGGGTGCTTGGCAATAAAGTCGATCCCGATCTAACAAATCTTGTTTCGCTTAGTCCTAATATAGAGATGCTATATGCCGTCTTTTCCCGTTCGACTTCAGTGAGCCTTGCACTACTGCACTCACACCACATCGTTCGAACGTTCCAAAAACCGATCGTGGTCCGTTTTTTGTAGCCGAAAGTCGTTGCTAGTGAATCAGTCCGTGGTATCCGAGACTCGTTTAATGTTTCGAGTGTAAATTTATTTCAGGTACGCAGGTTACAAGCCCACATACCCAATCTTAGAGGAAGGGTTGCTTCCTTAGGTGTCCTAAGAGTCACCGGGAGCTGTTTTTTTATATAGCCCAGAGGTAGCTCTCCAATGATGTTTTTGATTGTGCGTTATTTTGCTGATCTTTCAGCTAGGTGTGACGTGTTGGTTCTCACCACTATGTTGCAACTCCACCGTTCGCCTATTCCATGAGACGCATTGGTGTATGGCCATTCAGCATGATCATCGTTATGTGCCTCTACCAAATGTTTTGCAGTGCAAAACTTGGTTGGCTTGTTTAGCCGTTCCAGAGGGTACCCACGAGGAGGACTATGTAAGAGTTTTTTTGCCCTCCCCTGTAGCTCCGAGAAAGGAAAATTTTTGTTTTGAATTTTAAAATTTTCACACGAGTATACAGTCGTGTATGGTAATTATAATTAATACCAGGAGACTATCATAGAAGACAAGGTTGCTGACGCTTCACCTGTTTTGAATCTACTCCATGATATTGGAATTGCTCTCTCTATCTCTGCCGACCTTGTCGATATGTTTCTCCTTTGATTTAGGATTCACAAGTTGTATTCGCCGGTGCCCATTGAGCTCTACTTGCTACTGACGCGAAATTTACCGCAAACATTTGACTTTCTACCCACTACGAGTATGTCAAATACATCCAACGCCTTAACAAATATCTCTTCTTCAAAATCTCTTCACACAGATATACGAGAAACGAAAGCGACGTTTGGACATTATTCAACGATATCGGGACTATATCGCCCATCAGCGTCAGGCCAAGGCGCGGAGGCGTTTGAAAGAAATTCGAGACATGGGAATTCAGGATCCTTTTATTATGGCAAACGAACTCGTCAAACTTGAATTTCGAGACAAGAAATTGAATCGTTCGTATTACTATTCTCCGGGCGAGCCCGAAGCATATGTAAGATTGACCGAGAGCTCATTAGTAGATTTTCAACGGACTACGCATTGTGGTTCACGTCTTGGCTAATAGTGGCCTTACTGCTGTTGTGTATAGAGTGAGCGAAACGAGCGTTATGGAGCGGTATGCTGATGGTAGATACCCCTTAACCCGTGGAGCCCACGCATGGGGGCAATTTAAAATCTACTATTAATTGGTCATGGACGCGAACCACTATGCGTCGCCGGTCAACTAGAAATATTTCGATTTTTTTTAATTTAACCAATTTTTATTATTCGGCTCGAACAGGACAGACTGATGCAGAAACGTCGAAATGCAATTATTCGAAAATGCCAGGAGTATGCCGAAAATCGTGAATTTCGTGACGAAATGGATGAATTTATGAAACATACGAAGCGTGCGCCCTCTATTGAACCCGAATATAGCAGAGAGTTTTCATGGAAAGAGTTCGGTTCTAGGCCGTCGATTTATGACTTGTCGAGGGTAAGTTGTGTGTGTTCGTCCATATTTGGGGTTTGCGTTGAGAATTTATGCGGCGTACCCATTTTTGGCTCGTCCGATATCTACATATATACTGTTGCGATAATAATAAGCAGAAGGGTAGTAAAGGATATAAAGGTCTTAACAGACCAAAAAAAACCACGAAATTTAAATACTGGACTCGAAGTTAATGCAAACTCATTTCAAATCCACATTTGCTCAGATATGCGCACCAAACGACTATAACTTCTTTGGAGTCAGAATTTTTAAAAGCAAATCACGAACAACTTGAAAGCAAATGGATAATGTGTATTTGCGTTGACGGGTCGAATATACCGCTACTTTCTGTGTCATTTACTTGCGAACCGTTACAATATTAATTAATCCAATATGGAAATTTGTTTTATTAATCCAGTAAGTGTAGGAAATTCTCAACTCTGCTCCTTCGGTTTCTAGATAATTTTCAATCTTTATGTACATATATCGTAATATCGATCCAAGCCTACTGTACTGTATTTTCTATTCTAATTTTCAGTTTAGCAGTGCATCGCTTCCGGCTGGCGATAACAGGAAGGCAAAACGTCGTGACCTACGTATGGCAGGCATTAACCCACATTTCAATATCACGGCACCCGCAGCTTTAATGAATGATACCGCTCGAACAATGGACTCATCCTACGGAGATTTATCGTTTGCTAAGGGATATTTCAAGGATTTGGAAGCCATGAGGAATCAGTACATCTAAAATGTTAAAAATTATTATAATGAAAAGAAAAAATAAAGACGTCAAATCAAATTGAATGTTCTAGCTCGTCTTGTGCGGATAGTCCTTCTTCTTCTTGCCAGAGCAGGATAAGTGCAGATTGTATGGAAGATGAGAGGCTCAGACCTGGTCGTACCCAAGACACACACCAATGTGGGATCATTAATGTGGATTGCACACTACCAACTTTAATAGCCCCCATATAAAATGCAATCCGTCGTCAGATCGATCTGACGATATTGTGATCGTCAGATCGATCGCACAGTATATGTGACTATCGTTGCCGATTTTTTTGACAGTTCCATATAATTTCGGTCGTCAGATATTTTGTGGCGATCCATCGTCAGGTCGATCTGATGATGGATCGCACCGTCTATGGCGGGTCTAAGAATGGTCGGCAACTGTACTTTTTTCTTTGTAAACATTGCCATGCCAAAGTTGATTTGACAAGTGTTTGACATTTCTTCCGATTCTGGTGGACGTTGCATTTCATTTGCCTTGGGTTTTGTCCAATAAGTCGGCAGTGACTTCATAAATAAATAAATAAATAACTGGCGCAACAGTCCAATTTGAATCATGGCCTTGAGATGAGTTAGCATCATCTCATTTTCTAGATCGTGATGGTATGTCTTTTGCAGAGGAGTGAGATCAGCAACACGCTCAACCGAGTTATTTACCCCATAAATGGGTACTCATTTAGCAGCTGAGTGGGCTCATAGTCCGACTCACAAATCCCCGTTTTCATCGAAAACTACCGCATTCAGTAGGAATCGAACCGGGGCCCAGTGCGTAGAAGGCGAACGTGCCAACCGTTGCGCTATCCGGACTACAAAGTGACTTCATAACAAATGTATTTACGAGCAAGAAGTTATGGTGCTGATGGAGAGTGTTGTGAGTGACACCAGTTCAATATGATCCGCGAGCGTCAAGGTTGAACTAATTCGTCATCACAGATTATAGTGCTGGATTAGATAAGTACTCCACTCATGTTATGAAAGTCGAAAGTACTTTGTGTGAGTGTGATGTCCTTTTTTGCAGGAAAGCCAAGATGTTTCTTCGTCTGAATGGAGACTACTGTTGTTAGGATGAATTCCCCATATTGGCGACGATCGGTAGAGTGTGTTATGGTTGAGGAGGAGAAGATATAAAAGGTAAATAGTATACTTCTAAATCCTACCTAGACCGCCCATTTCACCTAGGCCGCTCCCTTACATATCAAATACCAAATCTTACATTACTACAAATTCTTATCATGAGTCCTCTGAGTGTTTCTGTAAACGCGCCGTAACAACGTTTTTAAAAGAACGTGTCGCGGATGACAATCAACGTGATTTTGATGGGTGGGTAGGTAGGTACCGGCCAGGCAATGTTCACAGAACAGCTCCTTAACCTTCGGCAGAATCGATACTAGCCATCGAAATGTATCAGGCGATCATTATACCGCAGAATATTTGTATAAAAATAAAAACAATTGCATATTGTACATATAAAAATTAACTTTAATTCAATTTCAAAAATAAATTAACAACTTTCTCTTCCATTTAACCCTACTCGCCACTCACACGTATATAGTTTAAATGGGCACCCTTCATCTTCTCAATTCGCTCCGTATTCTCTTGCCTATACGTCGAGTACTTTTTGCCGAACACAAAACAAAACCACAAAGACAGCGGCACCAGCGCCAGGCCGACCGGCATCAAAAACAATAACAGAAATTCCGAAGGATGTGTGCTACTCGACAGGGTTCCCTCCTCCTCGATGGGCTCAACTTTGACGTAGGCCTCTCTTATTCGATGACCGCGATAATTGACCGCTACACAAGCATACACTCCGCTATCCGCCACACTAACATCGTCCAGAATAAGTTTGCTCAGATAGACATCGTCCCGCAGAATCCTTTCGCCCGCCGTGTTTATCAATTTGTAGGTTTTATTCGAATACTGGACGATACCACTGCTGGGATCGTGATATTCGCTGAGTGGCATGTCCAATTTGCGAAACCACTTGATAGCCAGATGAGCTTTACTCTGCACTCGACAGTGCAGAACCACTCGCGATCCTTCTTCCACGGTCGTGTTGCCCGGCAGACTGTCCAGAAATTCCGGTAGGAATATTGCTGCAAAGTTGTGGAAAGAGAAATTGAGAATGGCTTTCGTTTGGGGCCAACGAACGAACTTACTTTTCACTTCCACCTGATAGATTCGAACAAATTGTATCTGCAACATTTTGAAATCGTTCGATTCGTACGGTCGCATGGTGCACTTATACAATCCGGAATGGTCATCGGTTGCATTGCGAATATTTAGGGTTGGGCGACACGGGCCCGAATCACAGATCAATTGGGTCCACTTGACATTCAAGGCATCCTGGCAGGAGGGTTGATTATCGATGGATCCACCGCATGGCTGGAAAGTGGAAGAAATTTCATCAAATATATTATCACGAATGGATGATTAATGAGCTTGAGAATATAAATTTACCTTAAAGTACCATTCGACAGGAAATTCCAAAGAGGAATTTATGGAATTCTCCTTTAAGCCACATTTCAGGCGAATATCCTTTCCTTTCCCTTGATTTACTAGCTCTGGCACGTTGTAAGTTGAATCTGGTGAGTAGAAAACTAGAGAGAACGGAGTGATTATTTTAAGAATTTTGCAAAAGTTTTCATACTCCAGACTAGACTTAACAAATTAATTAGCTGGAAAGCAGTCCAAACCAAAGAAACGCCTACCCACCCTCCGAGAATGTGATGGATTGATACCAAAATGTGATTTTCGTACAAACCTCACCTCGCTAGCCTATTGTACTAATATGCATGGAGTCGCCACTCTTATGGCACAGACTGTACTAAGCTCTATCGGAGTCTCCAGTATCGGAGTATCGAAATAAGGCATGCGTTAAAAGCGAAAATAGCCATGCAGTGTCGAGAGCGAACAAAGCGAGCGTTCAATTTTGTGTGATACTGAGGGTTGTGATCCCTTAAGTGCGGAGCGAGCGGAGCCTACAGATGGGACTGTTGTACTCAGAGCGAGTGAAGCCAGCGTCCATGTATGTGCGATACTGAGCGTTATGATCCCTTAAGCTCGGAGCGAGCGAAGCCCACACAAGCGACTGTTAATTCACAACCCGCAGTATCGCACAAGTGTGCATGGATAATTTCGGTTTGGAACGAGCTGGGCTAGCTCCGCTCCTAGAGCATCGCCAACCCCCGCATGTAGCCCTAGGTCGCCCGTTTTACTCTTTGTACATGTACCTGCATCCCTTTCGTCCTAGCATATCTGCATCCAGCATTTTTTTTTTTTTTGCTCTGAACAATTTCAAACCGAAATAAGGTATGCAGAGGAAAGCGAAAATAGCCATGTACATACTCACCTTCGTTTTAAACGAAATTAAGCATTGGGTGTGAGACCGAAAGAATCTATGCATGGCTACTTCCGGTTTCAACCGAAATCATCCATTAATGCCTTATTTCCAAATGGCTTATTTCATGGTGCCTAGTCCGTTTATTTAATAAAACGTGTGTGTTTGTCAACCGAATTGTTTTATTATTAGGTATAAGAATATCCGACGAACCCGGCTTCGGTCAAACATTACACTATTTTACAAGTTTTTGAATAGGGCCAACGAGACTGGTTTTACTCAAAATTTCCATTGCTTTATTGTAGTTCAGAGAGCATAGTTTCTGTTATGAAAGGTTACTCTATTGCACCCTCCTTTCGGGAAAAATGAGAAAGCTTTGGTTAGCAACAGTTATGTTTCATTAGCCCTTTCTCATTTATAAAGACTCGTCAAAAGACACAACTCCCTTCGCTTATTTCGGAAATTGTAATTTCATCGGATGAAAAACAAGTTAACTTCAATGATCCGAACGAATTTAACTACTATATCCGGCATTTGCCAAAGTAAGGTTTTTTTATGAGTCACCCCAGAAGAGTGAGTTGAATCATGCTTTGGTGGGCTTCGTCCTAGGTCCTGCGTACAAAATGACAATAAAATTGTACCGTACGATACGAAAAATTATTTTTCCGCAATTCCAGAATATTTTTGGTCCACTTAAGGTTTGTTTTGCTAGAAACGACTGGCGTCGATCACAGTCGAAGATCGATAAAATACACACAAATCGTGCTCCGTGCTTTATGGCTTGATCGCTAATCGGGAACGATGTGCGACCAACGTGCGCCTATCAAGACGAACCTTTAGATGGGTATAGCGGCAGGATTATGCTCCCATTTATACATTCATAATAGTTGCAAAATATGAAAGAAAAATGCCGTTTAGTATGATTGTTGGTGGTCCCCATACATTCATTTTAAGAGATGGAGCAACCTTGGACCCCGCGGCAGGGCAGCTGAGCAGGCGAAAAAACGATAAATTTTAGCCCCTTTTTTTAATATTTTCCTCATAACTCCTAAACAGTGATTCGAATCGAAAATTTTTAGAGTTTGTAAACTAAAGAGCGTCAAATTCTGCATCCAACGCATTTCTCAAAGTCGAAATTTGTTTTAGCAACTAAGTCAGAACCGATAGTCGAAAAATTTCACTTTTTGAGGTGAGGTTAGACGGTTCAAGATCGCGGCGAAGTGTACTTATCACCGTCTCATTTGATCTTCTTCCAAGATAAGTAGCTTTCACTATCCTTCAACTGATGTTGGCAGGAGTAACGACCACCTGTAAACTTCTTGATGACACCGTATACACAGTTAAAAATCCTGGTCTATTATCAATGCTAATTCGGGTTACATATATGACGACACCAAAATTGAATTAGATTTTAATAAAATGAAAGTATTACAATTGCTTCCGTAAACTTCACTGGTTTAAATATTAAACTTTTCTGGCATTATTTTTTTAATCAAATTGTTGGTTTAAAATTTAATCTACAGATATTATAATCTATGAAAAAATATTAATTTTACTGCGTTTTTTTAACTCCTCTAAGTTTTTTATCCATTATTTTTTTTTTTTCAATTTTCTAAACTTCCAAATCCTTTATTAAGCCCATCGCAGGTTAGCCAGCTAATCTTTAACTTTTTTCGCCATGGCGCAGCATTGAACCTGTGAACTGCGTGTTGTAGAGTTGCGACCTAGACCACTCGGCCACGCAGCATAATATTTTGAGCTGACTGCGAGTAGTTATAGTGAGACTTGAGACTCAAAAAATATACTTTGTGGGGTTTACCTTTTAATTAAACTTAGATTAGAAACTAAAGCGAGAACAAAAAGAACACAAAAAGGTTTGAATTGTATTAGAATTTATTACAAATTGGTTTAAAATAGAAGTAAACTTTGAATTGTATTAGAATTTATTACAAATTTCGTTTAAAATAGAAGTAAACTTTGAAAGGGTTTAGATTATAGAATTAAAATTATTAAAAATGGTGGTAGTCCAAGACCAGGTTTAAAAAAAATACCGAGATTTTTAACTGTGTACGGCGTTTAAGTTGTTACTTCTTGCGGCTTCTTCAGCTAAGGCATAAACTCTTTTATCGCGTCGAACACTACGCTGAACTCGAGCTTTCTGATGGTAAAGGAGTTCGATGCTGCTTCGATTGTCGTCTGATGCTGTAGCCAAACTAACCTTCAGCTCTTCTCTTTCAACAATCCGCTGCAATGAAGCGTCTGATATCCAGGGCTTATTCCGGCAATCCGGGTTTGTGCCAAGGATGATATCTGCGCCATCAATATACGCATTTTTCATGGCATCCCAGTTTTAATCTATGTCACTATCTGGGTGACTAGTTATCTCAGCTACCTTTTGCGCAAGATGGTCATTATATTGTTGTAAGACAGCTGGATTTTTTAGTCGAGCGGTGTTGAAATTGCGGCGCCTGGGTCTTTCGTCGCTAGGACGGCGCACGGTTGCGATACGGAATCGAACTTTAGCGGTCGTAAGATAATGGTGTCTTCCCATCCCAATATCGGCGCCCTTCTTATTTCGCACGTCCACTAATGGCAAAGTGGTCGATCTGATTCTATATTTGGCGCCGATCAACAGAGGACCAACTGATTTCGTGGTGGCCCTTATGCTCAAATATAGTACCACCATAAAGACTATGAAAGTTGCAGAACTCTACAAATCTTTCACCGTTGTCGTTACGATCACCTAGACCGTGTCTCCCCATTAAATGTCTGAACCCATAGTTATCAGCGCCAAATTTTGCATTCAAATCACCCATAACCATTATAATGTCACCTTTAGGTGTTCTGCTCTGAACGGCGTTTAGTTGTTCGTAGAAGGAGTTTTTCGCCAAGACATTGTCGGGTTCAGTTGGAGCCTAAGTTTCACAACAAACTGTCGAACTCGAACACGAACCTGGTACAAGCAGACCGGTTTTCTTCACGTTTATGTGAAGTGTGTGTGTGTGTGTCAGAGGACATTTGTACCAGGTTCGTGTTTGAGTTCGACAGTGTGTGGTGACACTAACATTGTATTATTGAGATGTTCCTCATTTTAGTCCGGAACGTGGCGGTCGTGATTCGGTCGGAAACCGGATCCCATGATAAGCAATTTCGTGCGGCTCTGGTTAAAAGAAGCCCCACATCTGCCTCACGACCACCACCGGTAGCTCTACCGAAGTACAACATTACAGTGCTACGCGTTGGAGAGATAAATTCTCCGCTGTTACACCATCTTATCTCATTAACTCCTAAGATGTTTATTTTATGCCTCAGAAATTCCCTCTCTAATTGAAGAAATCGTGCGGTCTGGGGACCTTCTGATTCAGGGCAGTACGCACATTCCAGAATCCAATCTTTGTCATTGTACGATAGCAAAAAGTCGTAACCGTAAAGTCAGTCCCTATCCGAGGCATAGTTGACGTTTCGTTAGCATATAGAAAATGTCGGATGGTGCAAGCTGCTGGCATACACATTCTGTCCTTTGTTTGTCGGTTTTAACGACAGGCCGTCAAAGGGAAAGGCCGTGGTATGATTTTTACGGAAGGTTTACCTCAACCAAATCATCGCACCGCCATCATTAGCGGTTTGACATTGGTTAGCAATGGTCAGTGACCACTGCCGTTCCAGGGGGCGCCCATACGCAGAGGACTATGGAAGAGGACCCCCCCAAGTGAAAGACGTTATCACGTCAAAATTTGGACTTCTCCCACAAAAATGAACCTACCTCTGCCGTCCAGATCTCCAACGTTGAATGCATGAGCCCTGCCGATGCCAACCAGAAACAAGTAAATCGTTAAACACTTAACGCTCCTCTTCATTATTCCACACGATCGACTGTAAATGTCCTGAAACCATAGTCCACTCGGATTGCTCGTCTCACGCTCCAGTGTAGTGTCACTGTCTAATCTAGAGATCACAGCAAATTACACTGAGAAAACCACTTCCGGTCCACTTGTTGAGTGAAAATCAAAAATTTCAAATTGACATTGAATCTCTCGTCTCGTTTACATTTCACACCAACACACTGGGGTCAGCCGCGACAAAATGGCGATCAGGACGAAGGTCACTCACTCATCTTGCCCCAATAGCACTAATATGATAATTTACTTTTCAGTTATTTTTTTTTAATTACTTCCAAAAAACATTCGTTTAGGGACGCGCGATTCGCGAAAAGAAAGCTGTTGCTCCGGGTAGTACCTAGTACGCGACGACTTGCGTTCAGCCAGCCCACGGTTTGGAAATTGTTTATATTGTACTACTCGCGATGATTTCGAATTCTTCTGTTTATTTATGAAATTATTTTTAAAACACCATTTCTTCGCGCCAGTAGCGTCCCTTGAGGAAAATCACTTGGTCCGTGCGGGTGCACACACGCACTTACTCGCAATTGGTACTTGAGGTGCTCATTAAAAACACACAAAAAGCTCCGTAATCCGATTTTAATCATCTAATCGCACTATCGTTTCCATTAATAGATTTCGCGTTTAGCCGATCCGCGAAGGAGGGGAGGCCGCCGAGATAGCGGGGGTGCGAGTGTTTAATGAGTAGTGGCGGAGTAAATTCCCAAGTGGTGTATTATCTGAATATAAGACGCACTTGAAACCGTTTTTTCTTTTTATCGCTCTATAAACAAAACGGATTCCCCGCGCCGACGTTACCACTCCCTGATACTCACTGAACTCGATAAATGTTCACGATCTGGCGTCACTTCCACTGGGGATCGGATCGAGGAAGTGGTGGCTTCTTTCGTCCTCAGGCTATAATAATTCACTGGAGAAATCTGCGTGCGGCTACTGCAGGAACTAAAGCGAAATTGGAAACGAGCGCGTGAATAAATTTTATTGAAGCGGCTGTTGCTTCTGCTTCTGCTGTTGCTGATATGACCGTCCTACCTATGCCTATAACTACCCACTCACCGTGTTTGTCGACGGCACTGATAACGGCGTCGTGGCTGTTGAACAAGCACTTAAAGATAACCCAAAATCGATATAAAGACGTATAGCCCTGATAAGCAATTTAATGCAATCCAACCGGTAACCGCAGTTGATTTAGGGTTGTCAATAGATACTCGCGCCTTCCCCCAATACAATACGTTTTTTTTTAATCCATCCGTTTTACAAAGTAATCGACAAATATTTACGCTTGAGGGGTTTATGGATCAGAGGAGTCAATAGAATGGGTATCAGCGGAATCCAACTACTGTTCGTGCCATGTTTACCCTCGCTCACACGGAAGCACGTTTAGGAATAATGTTGCTTTTGTCGAATTTTCGAGATGATCCCTTACAGTTTTATCGACGTCAAATCAATCATCAGTCAATCAGTTTGAATCTGAATTCACGTTTGGGGAGGGTAGTAGAGTAGGGAGTCATCACTAAAGTGTCACTGTGTTTATTTACGCATAAGCGCATATCATAGTTGTTAAGAATAAAGTGGAGTGGGTCATTGCGAGTCTAAGTGTCACTATACACTATCGAACTCGATCTCGAACACGAACCTAGTTCTCTGAATAGCTCAAGACACACACACACATCACATAAACGTGAAGAAAACTGATTCACTTGTACCATGTTCGAGTTGGACAGTGTATGGTGACACTAACAATAAGTCAAAAATGACTCAACCTCGCTCTCCACTACCACTATATACATAAGGTCTTAGCATTGCACTCAGGAAAGTATTCCGATTTAGGTCGGAATACAAACCTGGCTTGATCGAGCTGCTCCCCCGTGGATTAAGATAGCTCCTGATGAGCGGAATCCGTGGTGTCGATGAAACCAAACGACATGAGGAATTGTCTTAAAGCTGATTATTTTTGTGTGGTAGTGGAGACCGAGGTTGAGTCATTTTTGACTTACGAGGGCGGTCCCGATAAGTACTTAACCTACAAAAGAAAAACGAAAATTTTGGAAAAGTGGCGATTTATTTCTCAACATAGTCTCCTTTTAGTTCGATACACTTGACCCAGCGATGCTCCAACTTCTTTAACCCGTCTCAAAAATACGTTTTCTCGAGGTCTGCAAAGTAGGCCTCCGTGGCGGCGATAACCTCCTCATTCGACTCAAATTTCTGCCCGGCGAGTGACTTTTTCAAGATTGAAAACAAAAAGAAATCACACGGGGCCAAATCTGGGGAATACGGTGGATGGGCAGCAGTTCGTAGCCCAATTCAATAAATTTGGCCGTGGCGACGGCGGAGGTATGAGCCGGTGCGTTGCACTTTTTCTTCGCCAAATGGGGCCATTTCTCTGCAATTCGGCGTCGAATCGGCCCAATAATTCGGCATAGTAGAGCCCTGTGACTGTTTTGCCCTTCTCCAGGTGGTCGATTTTGATCACACCTTACCGACCGATAGGACAGTCTTCGCAGCACGTTCGCTGGGTGAAGTCGACTGTTTCGACTGTTCCTTGGTCTCTGGTGTGCACCAGTGGATCCATGTTTCGTCGACGGTCACGAAACGACGCAGAAACTCCTTCGGATTGCGCTTAAACAGCGTCAAACACTGCTCTGAAGTGGTCTCACGGTTGCGCTTGTTGTCCGGAGTGAGCAAACGCGGATTTCTGTGACGTTATCTTCCGTGGTAGCCGTTTTCGGGGCACCTGGGCGTGGCTCATCAAAACCCGACGTGCGACCCCGTTGAAACTCGTTAAACCAATTTATGACGGTCGCCATCGAAGGAGAAGAGTCACCATACAGAGTATCCAAGCGCTCTTTGATTTCGCTGCGCGATTTTCCTTCCCTTTTCCTATGGAAAAGGTCTTTTGCCCCCCGAATCGTCTTTAAGGTGGTGTAATTTAACCGACTTAATTTTTTTCCGTTAAAATAGACAATAATTAAAGTGACGTCTATATGATCAATTCTTATTGCTACGTTTTCGATTATTGTAATTAAGTAAATGAAATTTTTATGTAATTAAGAAAATATATTTAGAAAAATATCGTATAGGTTATTCCAGGAACTTGGGAGCCAATGCACATTCCACTGAAGAAGGCAGCAAGTTGCTGCCGAAATACTTATCTGGAGAATACAAACTACTTTCATTGGCTTAAATGAACAACGCATTTTTGTTTCCAAGGATCTTCTACACCTTTTTATTCAAACTAAATCATTGGCCAAACATTTCACATTCCTTGAGCCAAATTTTCCGTAAGTAAATCCAAAAGTATGTCCAACTTCACTTCATTTAACTTGTTCTCGTTTTCCAGCGATTTGACGGACTTGACCAATTTCGCTAGGTTGTCATCGCTAGTGGAGGAAGATGATCCCTCCCCCTTTTTAGACACCTGTATCCAATCACCATCGACAAATCGCAGTTGCTTATTCTCCAAAGTCAGTGAGATCGTCTTGAAGTCGTTCAAATCCTCTTTCACAGCCGAACGTCCGATATTGCAGCGTGATGTACGAGCTGGGGTTGGTTTCGGCTCAAACTTTTTCGGAAAAAGATGCATAATCTGAATTAGACAATAAATTAAATAAACAAAGTTAGGGTGATGAGATGGCTTATGTGTCAGTCAGTCGTCTCTAATTTGATAAAAATTCCTGAATATTATATAAAACTTACTTTGTGTCTGTTACCTGGTTACCTAAGGTTAACCAAACATCTGTGTTTTTGAAAAACCTATACTCTTCAATCAAAACTTATAGAGCGAATTTGCTTGCAAAGTTTAACTAAAAGTATTCTGTACGACACCCAAGTTGCCTGAAGTTTAAAAGTTCGATACTGCGCAAGTCCTGTTCCCACACAGACAATGAAGTTTGACCAAACTACTAGCGTAGCAACCGTTGGTATAAACAAATAAAAGAAATCCTTTTGATGTGACAATTGCTACTCGTACTTGTTTCACTTTAGTGAATGATGTGTTTTGTGGCAATGAATTTACTTTGGATTTCTGAGAGGGATGACATCTGATTTGCACAGTGCACCAGCAAGGTAAGATCCTTCAGAGGAGTGATTTTTGACTAACTGTTTCTATTTTTATTTCTCAACAGTCATTTTGAAAATCTAATTTCGAAATACGAAAATCTTATCAAAAATACGCGAGTCGAGCTGGATTACTATAAGGTATGTTATCAGATCAGACGGCCAGGGCCCGGCGTTGGGCTGTAGCGTCACAATTGTGATGGTAATATTATCAACACTTTTCGTGAATTTATATATTCAATAATAGTTTGTATCAGAATTAAAGGTTTGACATAATTACATGCTTGGTTTGTTGGATTAATTTATATACTTTTTCTTATAATTTCTTTTGGAATCAAGATCAAAGCCGAGTACGAGGATACAATTCAAGCCCTCGAACATACTATCAAAAATATCTGCCATGAACTGAAGAAACAGGTGGATAAAAATGCCAACAATCTATTTAATGATGATTACTACAAGGAGTTCACGCAAAAGGCCGAAGGTAGCTTACAAAATCGGCAAGCATTTTGGTCGCGAGCATGAATCGAACCACGTCAAACTCTATAGAAAAAAATCTCCTTATTTCCACCGTTCTATGATATTTGATGATTCGATGGAAGTTTGGTCGTGTTTGTGCTCGTCCATGGGTGGCGACCTTAAAGTTTGCCACACACGACAACCATTTTGGTCACGAGCCACCATCGAGCCACGTTAAAATCAATAGAACAGTGGAAATGAGTTTCCACACGTTCTATTGATTTCGACAACCAAAATGGTTGACATTTTCTGTTTTGGTTATTGATAAAAAAAATCCTTTCAGAACGCGATCAAATCCTCAACAAGTGTAACCAGGCCGAGGATACATTTCGTAATTTGAAATGTCAACTGGACAAATTGCTGGGCAACAATGTAGTTCTGGAAAAAGTCTTGGATAATGCCAAGAACGCCATCAACGAGCGTATAAATCGTGAAAAGGTGGCTTTGGAAAAGGTACAAGAAGCTCTCGCCATAGCAGAAAATGCAATTGTTGAGAAAGAGGAGGCTCTGGGTCGGGAGCAGGCAGTCAGGGAAGAGTGCAATCATTTAGCGATGACAATTGGACAAGTTATGGAGGAGGCCGCTGTTAAAGTGGAACGAAATATTGAGGATATTCGCAGGCAATATGAACAACAAATAAAAGAGCTGAATCAGTCACTAAGGGAGGTAGGTATTTGAATTACAAGAAAGAACCGTTTGATTTGAGATAGGGAAATTCTGGAAGTTTGTGACTAGTGATCCTAATATGGAGCTCTGCGACCATAGAAGATTAATGCCCCATAGCTCCTATTACAGCAAAATACCCTCCAACAATCTTACAAAGGCTATTAAGTATTTGCTGAAGTTTCCCTGATATCGACAGGCATCATGGCGATTTGCACGAGGAACGTTTTGCCCCTACTCTCGTCTCACCGATTAAATCGCCCGGTCTTGTTTAACTTCTAACTTATACAGGGTAGTGCAGAGCAACTTGCTTACTTAAAAATTCAATTTAAACAAAAATAATGCAGATATACCTATATTTAATTCTGGGGGCAAAAATCCTCATCCATAGTCCTCCTCGTGAGCGTACCCTGGAACGGCAGTGGTCGTTGACCATTGCGAACCAAGTCAAGCCGCCAGTAATGACGATACGATGATTTGGTTGAGATAAACATTTCCTCCGTGGTGTGGAGAGTAAGAATAATACCACGGCCTTTCATTTTACCGGCCTGTGGTAGAAACCGACAAAACAGGGCAGGATGTGTATGCCAGCAAATTTCACTATCCGAAATCTTCTATATGCTAACGAAACGTCAACTATGCCTCGGATAAGGGCTGACTTAACGGTTACGACTATTGGCTATCGTACAATGACAAAGATGGGATTCTGGAATGTGCGTACTATCCTGAACAATGGATCAGAAGGTCACCAGAAAGCACGATTTCTTCAATTAGAGAGTGAATTTATGAGGCATAAATTAAACATCTTAGGAGTTAGTGAGATAAGATGGTGGAGAATTTATCTCTCCAACAGGTAGCATTGTAATGTTGTACACCGGTAGAGCTACCGGTAGTGGTTGCGAGTCAGCTGTAGGGCGCCTCTTAACCAGAGTCGCACAAAACTGTCTCTTATTCTGGGATCTGGTCACCGAAAGAATTATGGCCGCCAGATTCCGGACCAAAATGAGGAACATCTCAATAATACAATGTTTAATGCACAAAGGTGTTCACAAGGTGATGTTTTGGGGACGGAGCCGAAAGGTAGCGTATGACCGTGAAAGTCGGGACGTGCCATCTGACGTAGAAAAAGGTCCCTCAACTTGCCCCTGTCCTTTACTTATTAACAAAAATTCATAGGCCTGGGGAAAACAACACAAACAGGGGAGGTAACAATTAGGAATAAAAAAATGAGGCGATAAGGATGGAATGGTTGGCGGACGGTTCACTTGCCCTCGCGCTCGCATCGGGGTCCAGGTTTAATGGGACTCTCGGCCTCTGGTTTCGTACCACCGACAGATCATTACTCATCAGGTCCTGCCATCGATCTTCATTACAAATATGTTATGCTCCAACAGAACACGACAGTGTCTTAGCGAAAGACTCCTTCTATGAACAACTAAACATCGTCCAGAGCAGAACACCTAAAGGTGACATTATAATGGTTATGGGGGATTTGAATGAAAAAATTGGCGCTTGTAACAATGGGCTCAGACATGTGATGGGGAACACGGTGATCGTAACGACAACGGTGAACGATTTGTAGAGCTCTGCAACTTTCAGTCTCTTCATAGGTGGTACTATGTTTAAGCATAAGGACCACCACAAAATGAGAAGAGAAACCATTATCTTATGATTGCTTATGTTCGATTGTGTATTGCAGCCGTTCGCCATCCTAGTGACGAAAGATCCAGGCGCTGCAATTTCAACACCACTCGACTAAAAAATACAGCTGTCTTACAACAATAAAACGACCACCTTGCGCAAAAAGCAGCTGAGATAACAAGTCACCCAGATAGTGACATATATAAAAACTGGGATGCTGGGATGGTTCGTTTGGCTGCAGCGTGAGACGACAATTGAAGCACCATACTCGTAGAACTCGTTTACCATCAGAAAGCTCGAGAAGTTCAGCGTAATGTGCGACGCGATAAAAGAGATTATAGCAGAAGAAGCCGCAAGAAGTAACAACTTATTGCCCACATATACGATACAATCTGTCGCCAGATCGATCTTACGATATTGTGATCGTCTGATCGATCGCACAGTGCACCTATGTGACTATCGTTGACGATTTTTTTGACAGTTCCATATAATTTCGATCGTCAGATATTTTGTGGCGATCCATCGTTACATCGATCTGACGATGGATCGCACCGTCTATGGCGGGTCGCCGAATACAGTGCCATCAAGGAGTTAACAGGTGGTCGTAACTCCTGCCAACATCCGGTGAATGATACGGATAGTGATGGAAAGCTAGCTACTTATCTTGGAAGAAGATCAAATGACGCGATAGAAAGAACACGTCGCCGCAGTCTTGAACCGTGTAACCTCTGGTGAAAATCCCCCTCATTTAGATAACTTAGCTAACCATCAAAATGTGTGTCCACCGCCCCGACTAAAGAGGAAATAGTCACTGCAATTATTGCACTAAAACGAGAAAAGGCCGCCGGACTCGACGGTTCCCTTCCGAACTTTATCAAGCAGTGCCAAACGTACCTGCCGAGTTGCTGCACACTTGTTGATAAAGCTTAGAATACAGAGACCTTTCCCGCTGAGTTCAGGGAGGGAGAGGCATCTGTGTGCTTCCTACCGTAATCGTCCTAGAAAGACAAAAAGCTCACTTAGAAAGCACAATTGATGAAAACCAGCCCGGCTTTTGATATGGATTCTCCTGTGTCGACATACAGACGGACTTAGAATACATTTTGTCGCAAGATGACTTTAAAAAAAAATCCAATGAGTCCCCCCCACCCATTGAGAAATTGCCCTCATAAAATAATTTACATTTCAGTTACGAAAAGAGATGGAAATGCAAAGACAGCAAACCTCCAACACGGAAAAATCAAAAAGAGTGCTTGAAAAAAAAATTAAAGACCTAGTTCGCGAGAATGCTTGTCTGGAGGCGGACCTTCAAATTGCTTCAAAAGCTATTGTAAGTAGTAATTTTGGTATATTCCTATTTCACTAGGCGACGCGACGCATCGTGGTTCGCGCCTTAGCTAATTCTGAATTTATCGCTGTAGCCTATAAAGCCAGCGAAGCGAGCGTTCTAGTGCGGTATACTGAGCCGCGGAGATCAGCCCCAGGAAGTTAGCGCCCAAAGTTTGAATAACATTTAATTTTTCAAGAGTTCCCTTTTAGCAATAGTTCTAGAATACTCGAAGAGATGCGGGAATAGTTCTAGGCTTTTAATGACTTTTTATTAATAATTAAATTTATGGTTGCTAACTTCACGCGCACGTGATTTGATGAATGGGAACTATTTGGCATTGGTTAAAGTGCGTAACATCAGATTGCCACTTCCAATTTTTTTTTTTGCAAAACTCTTTCTAAGATTAGTCAGGAAATCTAGAACTTTTTATTTTCCATCGATTTTAAGCATTGTAACTACATTTAATTGTATGATAAAAGGGAGCGCGTGAAGTTGGCACCCAAAAAGAACTATCGCCGCATCGCTCCAAGAACTCTATAACTATTGCTAATGAGCAGAGAACTTTTGAAAAATTCCAAGGTGCGGAGCTCACGCAAGGCGAGTGTGAAATCATTTCAATTTAAACCCCACTGTTGGTCAAAAACGCGAACCACTATGCATCATACGCGATCAACTAGGAATGTTCTCTAATTTTTAGAAACTTGTGGACAAAACACTATTTTTAAGCTAATTCAGATTTTTATTCTTCATTTTTTCGTACACGTAGGTACAAATGGAATTAAAATTACGGGCAATAGAGACACTTTTGGATGAGGATAAAAAATCTACAAGGTTGGTTAATTCACTAAAACTATTTCTGAAAAATATTTACCGCTTAACAAAAAAGGACGCACTTTTGTGCAGTATTTTTCATTGAAGCAAGTTCAATGCTTCTTTGTACTGCGGTGAAGGTTAATTTGGGGGTTATCCGGGTTAACTTACACACATTACACAAACAACAAGGGTATTTTATGTATTAATGTTCTTGCAAATGTACAAGTGCGAATCATTTTCAATTTAAATTGGAATTGTTTGTGACACTTGGTTTCATTCTGCACACCAACTTAGTATGCGTCTGTAGCTTAGCTCGGTGCCCGGTGCGTTACCGAGCTAAGTTACAGACGCATACTAAGTTAGTGTGCAGAATGAAACCAAGTGTCACAAACAATTCCAACAAGGGTATGTTGTTTGTGTATTGTGTGTAAGTTAACCCGGATAACCCCCAATTAACTTGCACCGCAGTATAAAAAACACGCCTAATATTTTTTTTTTGAAAGGCATGGGAAATGGGAAGTGAATGTAAAAGTGTTGTGTTTTACTAATTCAACGTTATACATACTCGAATACTCGTATATTGTAATAATGCGCCTATCAATAAGCTCTTTCCTTAGTTATCCTTTTTAACGACATCCTTAAATTGACTTTATTTACTTCAAGGATCAATGCCGAGATCCAGCGAGAGATTAGAGATTTCCTTACGAGCAATAAGCAGATTAAAGAAAGGTAACCCTTGGACAAGATAACAATGATTTTTTTATGATTAAAGTTAGAATCCCGATCCCTTATTTTGAAACAAATTTCAGATGGCGACTTACAATCAACGATGTTACAGAACAGCTCCAGAGCGAAATCAAACATTTACAAAAGGAGAACACTTCACTAAAGGCTGAAATTCAAGATCTTCGAATCAAACTGTTCGATGGAGACAGCAATTAGACAAATTCAAATTCATTTATTTTGGTCATCAACAGTATTAAGGATGTCTTTTAAATCTGATTTCTGGTATATTTATTGAATGCTAATTAAATAGATATTACTTTTATAAATAGAGGTTATAAATGAGTTATTTTTCTTTGGGCGAACGAATGTAGCTATAA
This sequence comes from Chloromyia formosa, assembly GCA_964017055.1. Taxonomy (NCBI): domain Eukaryota; kingdom Metazoa; phylum Arthropoda; class Insecta; order Diptera; family Stratiomyidae; genus Chloromyia; species Chloromyia formosa. The sequence goes on along the minus strand of OZ024813.1, from coordinate 26,176,121 downwards.
TGAGGACTGCAAGACATCCCAAGCTATCAATGAAATGGGAATTAACTGACTGAAAGAACCTTAACACGATCTGAACCACGGGTAAACTACGACCCGCGAGATGATATTGGCCACGTTTAGACCGTGGAACTAAAAGGCGATTTAACAAAATCATTTTAGTGTTAGTACTTGTTGGTGGAGTGTTTATACCGACCATACGGAGAGGTATTTCTTCTTCTTCTTTCTCTGTTGACAGCACAGATAAATTTTACAGATATAAATTTAACGACGGAAAAATACTTTTTCCTGCCCATGATCACGCACTGCTTTCCTGAAATTGCAAACAAAGCAAACGCCGAACAAAAAAAAACGACAACAAAGGTAACGTCAACCACCGAGTCAACATTAGCGATGACAGCGACATAGTCCCAATTTTTTTTAGTTCAGTTCCGCATCGCAAGTAGAGATAAGCCAAGTCCAAAACTAACTAGATCGATACGTTTATATCGTCGAAAGTTAGATCGATTTAGTTAGATCTCGAAGATAGTCCCGCGGTCTAAACGTAGTGATTATTACCTTTGATATAATTCAATTTTATTGGTCGCGGTCCTGAAAGCGTCTGATCTGAATCAGATGGGTCCGACTTTTTCGGTTTCTCCTCCATATGCTTTCCCCTCCGGCAGAGCCGCGTGCATACTTCCCTCAAAAATAAAATCCAGCATTAAGCTGGGCATTCATGGACGGTCCAAAGCCAAATTGTCGCTGGTCGAAGCCAAAATTTCCCTGTCAAATCCATACATCGGACGGGGAAATTTTGGCTTCGACCAATGGATGGCGCATCCGGTACAACCATGACCTCTACGAACTGTACGATGAGCTGGAAGTTTCGGGAATCGTCAAACTACAACCTCTACAATGGGCATGACTTATACAACGAATGGACGATGACCGCATGCCCAAGGAAATATTGAACGGACGCATCAGCAGAGCAAAGTTGCGAGGAAGACCGAGAGCTCGTTGGGAAGACTCAGTACTATAGATGATGACGCCGATCAACAGCTAGGCTTTCAAAATTGCCGGACGATGATCCAGCTGGCCAGGGCCCGACGACGGGCTGTTGCGCCACGATGATGATGATGAGATTTCGTATCGAACTCTCTAAACATTCGTAGGGCTAATAAGAATAAAACTGTCATCTAAGTCGGGAGCCATAGCAATATCCTTACATAAAAGAAAATTAATATGGATATCTGGAATTTGATATCTTAAATTATGTATAGAGCGAAATACTTGGTGTTCCGTAATTTGACACTAAAGATATCATAGAAGAGGTCAACTGCATTTGTGTGAGGACCGATTGTCCTACCTGGTCCTAAATCCATTTTAATTACACTTCATTTCATTTACCTGTGTATATTGCCCAGAGACAAATCCAAGTATTTTTGGAAGGATATTAAAAGTACATCTATGACTCACTTTTGTTCATAGCACATCTGTGAGGATCTGCAACTAATTAGCAATAAAACAATAAACCGATACGGTAAGCGTCAGACTTTCAAGCCACGGTTATGATGATGCGTCGCTTTAATGTGACAATTTTGTGCATATATATAGCGCGTAAAGTCCTACGAATCGACTAGTACAATTTGCTTGAGCAAAGCGAAAGGATACATTTACTGTTGAATACTAAATCTCCGAAGAGTGATCCATTAAGTCGTCCGAAGATGTATTCGTCATGTCAAACTTTCAAAATGACTGGCAATCAGTCCGAGCTAAAAATTCAGAAGCTTAACGATGATTGTCTTCTACATATTTGTCGATTTTTGAGTTTATGCGATCGCCTCGTCCTTAGAACAACTTGCAATCGGTTCTATCATTTATTTCGTACCGAGGTGGAAATAACTTCCACAGAAATGCAGATTATTGCAAAACAACTGCATCCGCAACAGTTCTTTTCCGTCTTCGGTCAAGACATACGAAAAATCAGTTTAACATGGCAAACAGTCGATAGGCTGGTATTTCTACCGGAATACTGCCACAATTTGGAATATCTACAGTTCTATTATCCGGAAAATTACAGCTGGAATTTTGATTTCGTTAAATTACAGAATCTGCGCACTCTTAAAATCGTCAAGGGTTGCGAATTATCTGGTGAGGTCCTGCAGAAAATAGCGCAGCTGCAAAAGCTTGAAGTGTTGCACATTGACTATGCACGCATAGACATCGAATGTTTGCACGGTTTGACCACACTCACCGAGTTGTACTTGACGGATTGTCATCATATTACGACCGAGGGTTTCATCAAAGTCACGACATCAAATAGAAACCTAAAAAGGTTGAGCATTTTGCGATGTAAGACTCTGGGATCGGCCGCCTTTCAGAGCCTGGTCACGGCACCGAAGAATCTTGAATACCTGGCATTCGACGATAGCGCTTTAACCTCCTGCAGCTTTCTAGCCGAACTGCGACCTTTGAAGAGCGTACACGTTACAGGAACGAACTCTGCGAATATTTGCAGTATTGCCATTCACGAACTTGCTCTTCATCATTCCGAATCTCTGGAGGAGTTGGCTTGTACGTCCAAGAGCGAGGCCGTGAGCGAACTGGCGCTCCCGACGAATGCTTCATTTCCCCGATTAACTAAAATGTTGCTCCAGGGAACCAACTGTTCGGACCAAATGCTCACCTGGATCTATCGGTCGTGCAATCAGTTGAAATGGTTCCGATTTGAATCGAAAATTATTTCTCGGCCACCCATCATCAGACACCAGATGAAAAGGCAGCAGCTGATGGATTTCATAAATCATTCAAAGAATTTAACGTACATCGCCATTCCCTTAGATTTGTTCACAATCAGCCTTTACCGAGAAATGGTTAATATTAGGCGAAACTTGCAGGCACCCGAACCACTGACATTGGTCCTGGCATATTCGCCAGTACCTTATTTTATGGAGCAACAAATCTCACTAAGAAAGGAATATCCAGAACAGAAGAAATTCGTCAAGATCCGCGTTGAGCGATAAGTCTATTCAGGGGATGAGACTGTTTAAATAAATTAATTTCGGCTTGTTGGTATTATTGACAATATAAAATTATTTTCAACGGAAAATCATGATATTTTATTTTTCAATTCCTTGATTTTTGTGTACCTTTATGTATTTTGGGCTGATGAACACGAATCTGAGGTTTGCCAACAAAAGTTCGCCAGGGAAATAATGCACTTTTCTTGGTTTTGTTGTTTGGTAAATATTGTGAAAAGTGCTCATCCTACGTAGAAACTATTTATTGCAAACATGTAGATATTTTGATTATCTTTAATTTAATATACGAGTATAAACAACTTTTGTACGATATATAGCAATCTTTCACCACATACATGCGGAAGAAGAAAAAGTTTGCTAGTGCACAGTGGCGTAGCAGGGGGCAGGGAGGGCGTTGCTCCGGGCGCAACGGCTGGGGGCGCCAAAACGCTATCCACGGACTAACTTTTTTAGGGTTTTGTAGTAAAAACAAAACCCTTATGAAATCGGCCAAATGTCTGTCCGTCTGTCCATAGAATATCTCACGAACGGCATGAAATTTTGTAAGAATGTGTAGAATTATTTTACTATAATTCGCCGGAGAAAGCGATGCGTCGTAATAGGTCAACTTTAAGGGGAGGTCCCCATAGAGGGGGAATGAAGGTCGAAATTTTTTTTTCGTTTAGTACAGGCAAGTGGGGTATCGTAAGAAAGGTACCGTCGAGTACATTCCATTTTTGGATTTTTTTTTTCAAATTTGAAGAAAGGGGAATATATGTGATCCGAATTTGCCCCCCCCCCCCCCCCCTTTACATTTCGAAACCGTTACACTTAGAAATATGAAAATTTACAGAAAAGCGGCATTTTACTAGCGTAGAAAACTATCAATAATAGAATCTTAAAATATCATCAGAAAATGTTAATAATAAGTAGTACATTTCTATAGTTGCAGTTAGCACACCCCTGCATCCCTTAAGCGCACCCGAGGTCAAAAATATTGATGGCCAATGATAACCAACATCATTGGCAATAATATCTGCAAGTTTCATTGCAATCACATAATATTTAATAATAGTACATTCATTTAAAATTTGACACCATCCCGACGTGTCGGGCTGTCGCACCACGATGATGATACAAAAAATGCACATAACCGGCCTCTGCTACGTACTAGTACTATGAGTACTGCATACTTGAATATTGTTTATTGTTTTTCATAAAGTGAATTGGAGTTAACCATTTCTGGAAGGGTAAAGATTGGTGAGATAGGAGTGGGAAGGGAGAGAAGTGGAGGGGGAGGGGGAGGGGGAGGTAGGCTGGTTGCTGCTTTAAGAGGAGGTCTCCATATAGGGGAAATGAAGGTCAACATTTTTTTTCATCTGGTATAGGCAAGTGAGGTATCATGAGAAAGATACTACCGAGTACATTCCATTTTTGGCGTCTTCATCAAATTTGAAGAAAGGGGAAAAGAAGTAGAGGGGAAAATATGAGATCATAATTTGTCCCATTTCGAGACCGTTACATTTAGAAATATGAAAACATACAGGAAGGTGGCTTTCAACTAGCACAGAAAACAAAAAATTATGGAATTTTGATATCTTCTCAAAATAGGTTAATAATATTATATTTCTATAGTTACAGTTAGCACACCCCTGCATTTCTCAAACTCATCCGAGGTCGAAAATATTGATGGCCAACGATAATCACCATCATGGATGGACAATAATATCTCCAAGTTTCGTAATAATCACGTTATATTTAATAGTAGTACATTCATTTAGATTTGGTCATTTTGATATCATAAATACAAAAAATGCACATAACAGGGGTCGAATTATGAGATCCGTGAACGGACTACTCGTCACGTAAAAATGTGTATTTTGTATTATGCAATCCGTGAATGCTGCAAACGTATCGTAATTGACTATTATGGTTTACGTTAACGTATACGATATCGTATCAATCGTTCGATCCCCCATTCGATTACATGGAACCGTTCGTATGGCACAAATTTCGATAGAAAAATGGAAGTAAGTAATTAAAATAAGAAATATGAAAAGCACGTTTATTGGTTATTCTTCAATAAATGTAATTTAAATTATTTCTTAAGAATCACTAAGATTAATAATGGGCAAAGAACATTTTGGGCGAGTTCAACTCTGTAAAGGTGCGTTTAGATTAAGCGAAACCACTCGCGCAACTGGCGCGCGAGGAAAAATTGCGTGCAGTGTGAACATGTTCCTCGCCCGAAACTAATCTCCTCCTCCTCCTTCCTCTCGAGAGGAACTTGCGGTGTGACGCACCCGGTTGCTCATTGTGAGTGCTTGCATGCAAATACTCAGTCTTCGATTTCGCTTAGTGTGAGCGCTGCGCGTGCACGTTTCCGGTGAAGATCAAAGCAATCATTTATGATTTAGGCTTCTAAGTAAGTAAGCTTGGTCATCGTGTTCTCGTTCTCGGTTACATAGCATTTGTCTTACACCGCATTCGGCCACCGCAAATCGGATTTGGTTCACAATTCGTACTTGTGTTACTGTCGAGGCACATACCACTGTCGAAGAGTTCCAACTCTTCAGTCTACCATAAAGGCGGAGGTATGAGTCTAAAGACCTGGATCTATGCCATCTGCACTCATTGTAACACGTTCCTCATTGCAAACACTTCCGAATAGCGAACTGATTGGTTTCTTCAATTCCAAATATTGGACGATTGAAGAGTCTCCCCTCAGCCACTTACGTAAAAGTGCTATGTAAAATCGAGTTCATGTTTATTGACTGGATGAGAATCCAATGTAACCACTGCGTCACACAGAACAATAGTATCATTCCATGCCCGGTAAAGACTTACAATCATAGTCCAGCCGAATTAAAAAAAAAACCACTAGGACGCCATGGTTAACTCACCTAAACTGCCGTCTTGCCCTCTCTAGTGTCTGTTGTACGCAACGCTGCGCGTTGTGTGAACAGAGGTGAGACTGACCTCCAGTGGGTTTCGGGTAAGTTTCCTCGCGCAACAATTACGCGAGTGGTTTCGCCAAATCTAAACATATCTTTAATCAATTACTCCGCCTTCCGTCATACAATAATAGCGTCGAGCCATTCTTCGCTTCTATTCGGTCTATCTGTAATACAAACACACGCACACAAATCAATCACAGATTAAATAAAAAAAAAACAAGTTTAAACAAACCTTCTGTTTTAGTTCTCCTTTTTAATATTGTATTTTAAATTTTTTGACATTAACTTGTCATATTTCCAATACGATTCGCTTTGAATCTATTACATTCCTTGAAAAATTATGTTCCGTTAGCAATCGTATATGATAATCCCAATGTATTCATTCGTACGATCAGTAACGTAATTTTTTTTCATACGATTGCCGTTCCGTTCACGGAACTCATAATTCGACCCCAGGTCTCTTTTACTAAAATACATACTACATATTAGTACTACGAGTACAACATACTTGCATATTGTTTTCCGTAGAGCAAATTGGAGTTAACCATTTGGTTGCAGAAGCTCCCCTGCCAACTCAGCTGTTTCGTTTCCTGGGATACCGGCGTGTCCGGGAACCCAGTAAATGGTAACTTCATTTACGGAGCCTAATCTTTGCAAGGTTTCGCGACCACTAAGCACCAATTTCGACGAGACGGAGAACTTACTTAGTGCTTTGATGGCCGCCTGGCTGTCTGTAAAGATTGCAATATTCCTGCCTCGGTATCCAGCTGCTAAGAATGTGTTCGCGAAAGTCTCGATTGCGTGAACTTCCGCCTGAAATACCGTAGCGTACTTTCTCATTGGAATGGATATCTTGTGAGACGGACCTACGACGCCCGCCCCTGTACCCTCTTCGGTTTTAGATCCATCTGTGTACCACTTAACAACGTTGGAGGGGAGGGTGTCAAGCTTCAGATTTCAATCCTGATGGTCTGATGGCATACTAGATACGTAGTCCTCCTTTACCCAGTTGGTTTGCTCTGGGTTTAGTTTGAGGGAAGCTTTTAGTCTTGCTACTGCTATTTTTGCCTCCGCCTTTATGTGAATATGGAGCGGAGGGAGGTCGATTAGTGCTTCAAGAGCTGCAGTTGGGTAGCTGCGGGTAGCCCCCGTTGCTGTGCTAGTCTCTGAATTTTACCCAGTTTGATTTTGCCATCATTGGTGGTTGATTTTTCCACCAAACAGCAACTCCATATTCAATAAGTCCTTAGTAGTCCGGAGGGCGCAACGGTTAGCAAGTTCGCCTTCTACGCACTGGGCCTCGGTTCGATTCCTACTGAATGCGGTAGAGTTCGATAAAAAGGGAACTTACGTGTCGGACTATCAGCCCACTCAGCTGTTAAATATGCACCCATTTATGGGGTAAATATCTCGGTTGAGCGTGTTGCTGACCACACACCTCTGCACAAGACATACCGTCACGATCTAGAAAATGAGATGATACTAACTCATCTTGAGTGGTTCAAAATTGAACTGTTGCGCCAGTTATTTATTCATTTGTTCCCCAAGTCTTACCCACAAACTGTCTGCAAACCCATAGAGCTTAATGGCTTTGTCCGATATTGTCTGTAGGTGTTCCAACCAGAGTAATTTCCTGTCTAGAGTAACACCGAGGCATTTGGCGGAATTCGCCAGGAGCATTAGAGATTGTACATTGTAGGACATCTCATTTGTGTGGGATTTCTTTTCTTCGAAAATGGAACAACAACTTCGGCCGGATTGACTCGAAGGCCGTTGTCATTGCACCATTCCGCCGCGTTGGAGGAGAATTGAGAGCAGTTGCGCCGCCAAGTGTTGCTCCCAATTCCCAGGAAAATCGATGGGTAGTCTGTGTGTGACACACACACATATCTTCCTTCTTGGGTCGAAGGGGGTTGTGGCAGCTCTTGGCCGTTGTAAAACGGGTCGCTCCGGTGCGTAGGACCGGCTGCCGCAGGAACGAGAAAGTGCCGATAATCCATCGTTGTTATAGTTGCCTTTCACCAGGGGAAACTCAATGCCACTCATAAATAAAACAACATACTATAAGTTTTTTTCCTTGTACGAAACTATATTTGACCAATAAATTACAAGATATATTCCTAAATCATTATGATGTCGATTTACACGAGAAAATACATTCAATATTTGTCTCATAATAATAATAATGAAAACAAGTGCATGAGCAATAGTGTTTCTAGATAATATATAAAAATAGACTAAATCAGTTAAAACTTACACATAAAGAGGAAGGAGTGAGCACAATTAAGTCACTAAAAATTCCAAATATCTCTATATATATATTATGCGTAACTAACAAATATAATGTATTGTTTTTGCTTGCATTCGTGGAAACCAAAAAACGATTCAGAGTGTTCAACAACTTTACTCTAATAAAAAGAACAAAAATAAAAGAAAGATTTACATAACCCGATAAATAATCAAAACGTTTTGAACTGTTTTCGACATTTCTATTGGAGCAGTGAATGCCACAGGGCAGATGAGTGTTTTGTTTTTTGTCTAACACCATTTCATTTTGGTAACATTCATCAGTATTACTGAAGCATTCCAGACTCCCGTAAATTTTATATCTATAGAATACTAATTATTTAGCGATAACATGTGTGTATCAATTAAAAGTAAAGAAAACTACGGCAGTTTTTATTCCTGGCTATTTTTCTGCATTTGATATCGACCGTTTTTTACTGGATTTGGTTTTGCTTTTCGCTTTGGCGGATAGTGTGGGTTTTGAAGCGGATTTATCTTTTTCCTGGAAGAAAGAAAAAAAGAAATAAAGATTATTGAGTGCAATTACATTGTGTTAAAAGAAATCTCAAAATCAAGTCAAAATAAAATTCTACATCAAAGTTCCTTACGTTTCCGTTGAGCTAAACGAGCAAGTTCCACCATTATTTTTCGTAGGAATGTCCCAGGTCAGATTAAATTATTCCCCTTGACCTTTTCCATTTTAATCCGCCGCTCTTTACTTCTCTACTCCTTCCGCATCCTCCTCTCACTTTCACACCCTCCTCCTCCAAGTCCACTATTCTACCTTCCCATCACACTCCCCTTTCTTGCCTAAATGAACACATTCATGCCTTTACAATTCCATGTGAAATTTAGTGTCTATTGACAGACACTAGTCTGTACGTTGTACAAAATACTGACCATTAAACTAGACCGACTAAGATGACAATGACCAACTCCGTCTCACAGATCAGGATCCAAAACAGACTGATTGATCTTTTTGAAATACGTACTGGATTGGAGCAAGGCGATGGATTGGCGCCGACGCTCTTCAACCGGGTAGTCAGGAATGCTTGACAACGAGATGGAGAGGTTAATCGTGGTCGTTATGTAATGAACTGCTGGCGTGTCAAGATGTTTAAGCATGACCATCGAAATACCGTCCGTTCCTAGGGCTTTGGAATTTGAAGCTCTTCTAAGGCCGCATTTATCCAACCTGCGGATGCCGACGCGGTTTGCAACTTTAAATTCAATTTAAATACAACCTCACAACAAAACGCTCAACAAAACGCGGCGGCGCGGTTTGTTCCATTTAAATTCAATGTAAATTTGTAAACCGTAGGTGGCTCCGCAGCTTCTAAGCTCGGCCTTATAGTTATGGCAACTTCTTCAGGTGAAAGTTCCTGGTCAACTGTACCATTACGGATACTCCTAGTGATGATACGCTTGAGTCTATCAGGTAGTGGATGTTCGATAAACTGTTTATTGAAGTGGTTGGCGCATTTTGTTGGGTCGTTAACCGTAGTGTTGCCGAATTGGATCGCAGCCTGCTCTTTCTGTTTGGTAGGATTTGTAAGGGCCTAACAGTCGACCAAAGGTTGTGCTGTCACTTGTTCATATATATTGAGGTTTAGGTCCTTGATTCTCGGATCATCTGGATTAGTGCTGCGAATACGATCGCTCTCACCTGCCAATCTAGCTACTGATGTAGAAAAGTTAAACCGGATTATAGGTATGCGGCCTGCGGGGATAAATTTAGCAGTCGCTTTCTGTACAATGTGTCTTATATTTCGTTCGGCTATACGCACAACGTTTGGGACCGGTAAGGCATCGACGGCCGTATTGGTATAGGCTTTGAAGCCTTGCTTGTAAATGCCGTTAACTCAGCGATTTTACGCTGCAGCCTATTACCGTAAGTGTTTGCTCACACGGGTCGTCCCGTAATCGGCTCGTCTGCGATTCTAACTACAATTCCCAAGCAAATGTATGGAGATGCTCACACGGGTTGTCCATTGGTCGGCAAGCGAATCGATTTGCTTGAGAAGTATAGTTCGAATGGCAAACGAGCCGACTACGAGACGACCCGTGTGAGCAAACACTTAAGTTGCATAATTGAAATGATTCTATACTTGGCGACAGGTGGTGCAGGTACATATAAGATTATGCTGCAAAAGATTCCTAGAGTGGAAATTCTGTTCACTGGAGTCGTAGGGTACATCTGGGAACTTGTTTGTACACTAACTGGCAATACGATAGGTGTTTGCGATGACGTTGTGGCTGGTTGTCCTCTATATCTACATTGGCTCACTGTGAATGAGGCATTCTATTGCCTATGATGATTCAGCCCAGAGCAACTGCTTAGGTGGCACCAGCTGTTGCAACATGTGCATCTCACTAAAGTAGCGTTAAAGTGCAGTGTGTTATTGCAAACAAAGTAGATCCAGATCCTAGGACCAGGGTTAAGTTCAATTCTGGCGCGATGGAGGAGAATTGAGAGCAGTTGCGTCGCGATGTATTGCTCCCAATTTCCCAAAAATAAAGCCCATAGTCAAAAAATATAATACACACATATATCTTCCTTCTTGCATTGAAAGAGTTGTGGCAGCTCTTGGCCGTATTGAAACGGGTCGTTCCGGTGCGAAGAACCTAATACCATAGGAACGATTCGTCGTAATCTCCGGTTTGAGGGATAGAAAAATAGCCGCGTCTGTAAGATTCTCTCACATCAGGGAGACAGGTACGTGGGTGCAGCTGGGCAATGGAAGATGTGTTCCACATCATGAGGTCCTCCATTGCAAGCAGGACAGATGTTTGAAACGTCCTGGTCAATTCGGGATATGTAGGAATTAAGTCGTGAACACCAGCCTCACCGAAGTTGGGCGAGCGACGTTCTCGTTGCTCTCGGAAGCCTATCCTCTTCCTAGAGTACTGGATTTGGACCTAATCTCGCAATTGATGAAAGTACCTCCTCCACTGATATGTTTGCGTTGCTATCAAAGGGTACCCTTTTGTACCTCTGGACATCGTTCTAGGTACCTCAAGTCACGCCTAACATTTTTAGGCGGCGGTGTCTCGTCAATGAGGAGTTGAAATTTGGGTGCCCCCTCCGGTAACAACCCACCAGATACTGTTTTACATGAAACTTGTTGTGTTCGCTTAGAGGCACTTAGTTGATTGTCAACTTGTTTCTCGGCAATTCGCTCTTGTATACGAAGTCTGCAATTCGCCGCCACCGCGGTGAACCATCTGTGTGGTGACTGCATGAATTTGCCCGTAAGTTGATCCAGGCCGTTCTTTTCAATTTGGATCTTTGTCCGAATGAAAGAAACGGGCCTAAACCACAACCACGAAAAATTATCAACATTTAAGCCAATTCTCCCAATGTCCCTGGTTTCGTTCACACGATAGTTTGTACTCATCAGGAGCTGCTTTAATCACATTGATGAAGCCGCATGGAGCCTTCGCGTGGAAGGTCGAAAAAGCGCTGTGAGAACACACTACAAGAAGACAGTAGGAAGTTGCTCGGCGTGCGAATTGGAAAACTGTAACGTGAAGATCGAGGCGAATGGAGACGACGACTTGCGAAAGCCATATCAGACCGGAGATGACATGGCTTCTTTTCTTGTCTACTACTAATGTACGTCAGTCCGGATGGCGCAACGGTTAGCACGTTCACCTTCTATGCACTGGGCCCCGGTTCGATTCCTACCGAAAGCGGTAGTCCTCCATAATAAGGGGATTTACATGTCAGACTATGATCCCACTCAGCTATTAAATCAGTACCCATCTGGGGTAAATAGCTCGGTGTGCTGCTAATCACACACACCTCTACACAAAACACACCGTCACGATCTAGTAAAAAAGTAAATGAGATGATGCTAACTCATCTCGAGGCCTACGTTCAAAATTGGACTGTTGCACCAATTATTTATTTTATTTTTATTAATGCACATTTATCACCAAACGACACCACAACAAGAAATCAGGCCGTCAGTAGACAGTAGTAAATTTCAGAAAATTCTCAGTTGACCGGGCCATGCATAGTGGTTCACGTCTTTGTGGGGATTTCAATTGAGATGATTTTGTACTCCCCTTACATGGGCTCCGCTCGATATGCGAGCTCCGGTGCTTAAAGGGTTGATACGCTGAGTATACCGCCCTAGAACGCTCTATACACTACAACGGTAAGACCATTATTAGCCAAGACGCGAAACACCGGCCCGGTCAACTAGGAATGTTCCACATCTTTCTTTAGTTAATTCATCCAATCGACGCCTGGAATTTTCTTCCTGTCGGCTGTCGTTCAACAAAATTTTTTATAGGCTTCAGATTTCGACTGTTGCAGAGCTATTAATTCCATTTCAATCGCAAGGATATTCACTGTGATCACCCCAGCCAGTACTTCATAGGTCGCACTTTTTTTTGTTACGCTCCTCAGCCAGACGTATTAGAAGTCTTTTATGAAACCGAGTTTTGTGTCGGTGGCATTATTAAGTATTGATACAGCTTCCATTTCTGATTATTAGCCGATTACCTTAACTAAATGCAATATGCCCCTCAACGATTTGTACTTACCGCTTCCCGATATTTTTCACCAATCAATCCAGAACATTTCTCAGCCCCACAATGACAAATTTTCTTGTTATTGCCCAGACACTCCCAATTGTAATTGAACGTTAGCTCCGTATTCTGAAAATATAAAAAATAAACGCTCTATAGCAATTGACCAACACACAAAACCAAACCTCTCGCTCTTACCGCTGGTATATCGACCAATGCAAAAAGTCCGATCCGTGTAATACCATTCACTGTCCACTTTTGCGTCTCGCAATTTGGCTCACACGAGTGATTCATGAAACGTGCCAAATTGCCCTTCGGACCGGCATCAATGATATAGTACTTTTCCAATGTCAAGAAGTAGTAGTTCTCGTCCTTTTCCTCCTCCTTTTGTACGATACGTCGCTGAAATTCATTGTCGTCAATCACCTCGCCCACATACTCAATAATGAATGTTCCGCTTCTCACTTCTTTCTCGCATATCAGACCCCAGCCCCGGCCATCGGTCGAGTGGATCTTGAGCGGTGGATAGAGACGTTTCTCAAACAATTGATTCTGGCATTTGGCACCGGCCGGACACACTTTTGGATTGCACTCGGTCATGAGCAGTCGATTCAGACAACCGGAATACGGTCCGCATGGGTCCTCGTCGGCGGGACTGCACTCGCACGGCGTCAATTCACTAATGTCCGTTTCCTGTAGCCTGACCGGCGGTACGGGTCGATTGAATTTTATCTTCGTATAGGGCAGCGGTGCAAGTCCTTTGTCCTTTCGCGGACCCTTGAGCTGTTTCTGCTTCTTGAGCAGTTCGGATATTTTGCGAGCCTCCTCCAGACCCTGCTTGTACGACTGATTGATGCCTTTCGTGTTGGTCACCTTACCCCAATCGCCCTCCTGATAGAGAAAAACGCGATTGCGATTTATCCACGTATGGTCGTTTGTGCCGAAAAATCGAATACAGAATTCACTCCATTCGTGCTTTTTTGACTGCAGATTCTTTGGCACGTCGGTCGGCGGTATGATGATAGACGGCCACCATCGATAGCTGCCCAACTTGGCCCACACCATTTCGCCGTAGAGTGGCAATCGTCCGGTTTCGCATTCTTCGCAAATATAATTGCCGTCCGGTTGCGGTATATTTAGACACTCCAAGTGGAAGGCGGTGGGACATGTATCGCAACAGATAAGCCGACCGCCGGTCGCGCAAATAAAACACCAGTTTGCATTCAAGCTCAATTTCTCGTGCTTTCCGTGGCGCGGACATACGATCTGTGTGGCAGTGAGGAATTTCGTGCCGGCCGGGATGCAGAAGGAGTCCGAATGATATGTTGCCGGGCATTCGATGCAGCGAATCAATTTCGCTTTCTCGATTTGGAAGAATTTTCCGCGCGGATCGTCCGACACGCACGTGTGACATACATGCGCAGGACACAGAAGACTTTCAACTTTAGCCGACGATTTGGTCACCTTCGATTGGGGCCAGTACTTGAGACATTTTATATGGAAAGTTTGCGAGCACCAGTTCACATGACACCTCACCAACTCGCCCAGCTCGCTATCATTTTGCTTACATACAAAGCACTTGGGCGACTCGCCCAAGTGACAATCGGAACACATTGGCAGTGCATTGTCCGTTTCATTTTCAATATTTGGTTTCAGTTCGTCCAGGTCGCCAGTTATGTGTAGCGTTCGAGACGAACTGCTGCAATCTTTATGCACTAAAGACTGACAATTCCCCGAACATTTAACTAGATTTGACGGCAAATGACAATCTTTACACACCGGCTCCTTGGACAGACCCTTGAAAAGATAGTTTTTGCTTAGCTCTAAAATGTCCTGAACCACTTCCTCCATGGGTTTCGGTGGCGGCTTCTTTTCCGCTTTGGATCGTTCAACGGACATGGACTGTCTATGGGATGGCGGCAGGGCTTTACTGGTGCCGGTTGGAGAGGAAGTGGGTGTCTTGTCCAAGCCCTTTACTTGCAAATGTAATTTGCGTATGCTCATTGAACGACCATCGTCGTCATTGACTTTGGCTAAATGTCGCAAGTACCATATTCGTCGTACACTCATCTCGAGCTGTTTCTCCAGGATCGGATTGGTCTTTTTGAAAGCGTACTTTTTGATGATGTCATGGAACAATTCGAATTCCTCATCTTGGTACAGCTGCTCGATATCGAACGATTGATCCACGCCATTGGATACCGTTTCCTCGGACACGAAACTGCTGTCCAAGTCAACCTTAATGCGCTTCACTTTTAAGTCGTACCGTTCTTCGTGGTTGCCACTGTCCACGTCCGGAGAACGTTCTCGTTTTATCTTGACATCAGGCGGCAGAAGCAGTTGATTCGCGGACATATTTGCACCCAGCGATTGGCGACGACGTAGACGCTCCATTGCCATCATTTCGCTGGAATACAGAAAGGTGGAATTGGATTTTTACTTATCATTAAGGAATGGAATAATAAACGTATTGCTCATTTCGAATCCGAACTTGCCCGTTTAGTTGGCACCGGGCACGTTTTACAAACGCACAGACATGACTACGGACGCCATTTTAATCATCCACACTTAAACAAAGACTCAATCAAGGTAACAGAGCCAATATCGTAAAAACGATGTTTCAGCCGCAGAATCAACATAACGGTAAGTTCACAACAATATATCTATCGTAAAGGGGTCATTGCCAAATATACAATTTAATGGAAAATCTAACACGTCTCAACCAGGGAACACGCTACCGACCTTGCCAGTTTGATAGCTGGATTGGCATCACTGAAAAAAAACCTTTATACATTTTTCTCATCTTTTTTCCGCAGGATATCCAAAAAAATTTCTATAGTATATCTCATTTTATCCTTGTCATGACGATTTAGCTCTAACAACGCATGGGGCGACCGGTAGCGCAGTGTGTTGAGGCATCAGTCTCATGTTTGACTACCGGCGTTTCGGGTTCGAGTCCCATCCACGACGACGTTCGTGGCCATGGATGTGCAGGAGGTGCACGTTAGTTTGGTCAGGTGCAAAACTCGAGGTCGAAACGAGAGATAAGATCTCCACTCGATCGAGGGCCCGTGCCTGGCTCCAGCCGAACCCGTAGACGTGGACGAAGCTTTGTATCTGATACAAGTTAACAACAAGGACATAAGTTCACGCGACTGGAGAGTGGTGAAATTAGAAGAACCTGTGAAAAACTCCCGATGCGCGACTCTGGTGGTCAGCACCGAGTCTCAGCCTCAACTGAGGGTGTGATCAATTATGGTTTTTCTGAACTCACTCTCCGGGTGTACGCAAAAGACGCGAAAGAGCGCGAATCACGACACAGCGGATGAAGCTGTTGCTAGTCCGACGCCTGTGCCTGTAATGTCTATTTCCTCCAACTTGGAAGGCCTGGAGGGCATATCTGCGTCCGAGTTTGGGGATGTCTTCTCGACTACCGATTACGTATCTGAAAACACACCACTCGAAAGCTGCTTCTTCGGCTGGCCAACAGTAGAGAAGATATTTTTCCGGTAAAAAAAACCTTGGGTTGTAGGCAACATCATAAGAGACTTAGGGTCTCCTAATTATTTTGTGCTTGATGCTAGGAATTAGGGAAGACTTCGTTCTTGTATCCTAGTCAAGAACACTCTTAATGCTTTTCTAATCTCCGAGCATTATAATATGGACTTTGCAGTTTGTGGCAGTGAGTGTGGAAATTGGGGTAAGAAGGTATTGGCAGCATCACCCGACAATCGAAGCAGCACCAAACACCTTTACCGTCAGAAAGCTTGAGAAGTTGAGCGGAAGATGCGAAACGATAAAAGAATTTATGCGAATTTTCTTCTAGCCTAAGCAGAAGAAGCCGCAAGAAGTAACAACTTAAACGCCGTATACGGTGTCATCAAGGAGTTTACAGGTGGTCCTAACTCATGCCAACATCCGGTGAAGGATAGTGATGGAAAGCTACTTATCTTGGAAGAAGGTCAAATGAGGCGGTGGAAAGAACACTTCGCCGCGGTCTTGAGCCATGTAGCTTCTGGGAAAGTTCCCCCTCATAGATAATTTAGCTAACCATTAAAATGTGCGTACGGTCCACTGCAATTATTGCACTAATTTATTGACGGTATCCCTGCCAAACTTTATGAAGTAGCGCCAAACGTAACTGCCGATATGATGCACCCACTTGTTGATAAAGCATACAGAATACAGAAACCTTCGCCACTGAATGGAAGGAAAGTTTGATTATCAAACTTCCGAAGAAGGAGAAGAAGCCTCACAGACTGTAATAATTGGAGAGGCATTTGTGTGCTTCCTGCCATTGCCAAGATATTAGCTAAAATCGTCCTGAACAGACTAAAGGCTGACTTAGAAAGAACAATTGATGAAGAGTAGGCCGGCTATCGATCCGGATTCTCCTATGTTGATCACATTAACACCTTGCGAATCATCATCGAGCAATGCGCTGAGTATGATTCTCCGCTTCACTTGCTTCTCATCAATTTTGAGAAAGCTTTCGACAGTGTGAACCGAGATTCTATTTGGGTGGCCTTGCGCAGGGAAGACATCCCTGAGAAGCTCGTGGCTATTATTAATGCAACCAACAACGGCGCGAAATGACGCGATCTGCATATAGGTAAGGTGTCGGAGGACTTTGAGATTCGCATTGGAGTTTGGCAGGGGTGCATCCTCTTACCGATCCTAATTCGTAATCGGCGATATGCTGCATGCAGCCCTTCCCGAACTAAACAGAAGAATTCAATGGACTTTAACATTTTATCTACAACATCTTGACTACGCTGACGACATATGCCTACTCTCTCACAAAATCATGAATCTGTCCGCAATGGCGTTAGATCTTGAGCGGGAGGCAAGCAAGGTTGAGCTAAATATTAATACCAACAAGGCCAAGGTTCTTAGCCCGCCATTGCGAAAAAGAAATCCTACACCTATTGCCATCAATATTAATGGGCAGCCTGTGGAGAAGGTGGACAACTTCGTCTGTCTGGGTAGCATTGTTGCCGAGAATGGTGGTACGGAGCAAGACATCGCTCGTCGTATCAACTAGGCTAAGTGCGCTTCGGTATCCTGTCCAAAATCTGGCAGAGCAATTATCTCAGCATCAAGACCAAACTGGGCTTCTTCCGCTCCCTGGTAGTGTCTGTCCTTTTGTATGTGAGCAGTACATGGAAAGTTTCCGTAAGAGTAACCAGAAAGCTGCAAGTTTTCGTCAACTCATGTCTTCGTCGAATTCTAAGAATATTCTGGCCCGAAACAATAGCAAATGTATGGGTCAGTTGCCAATCGACGAATTGATACGCAGTCGAAAATGACAGTGGATAGGTCACAGATTGCGGAAGAATGATAATTGCATTGCTTTGCTATCCTATTTCCAAGCAAGGCCGACCAAGAGGGGGCCCTAAAATCACATGGCGTCGATCTGTGGCAAAGGAGTGTAAGGAGCTGGGTAAGTCGTTTGGGGAGTTGCGCTTCATTGCCCAGAATAGAGGGGTAGTCGACGCGCTATGCCTCACTAGGGATTAAGGCAAAGTAGTACAACGTCTACCTCAGTTAGCCGACGTGCACAACAGCGACTGCGACACAAAAATACGATGGCGACGATATCCTACCACCTGCGATGCGCCTGACCAAGCCATGCGATGATCGGTGGCGAGCGTAGTAAGTCGTTTGGACGAACACAGCTCCATAGACACTATACACAAATAGTGCTCACTGCTGATCGCTGAGCTGGGGTAGCTACGCTGTCGTTGCAAGGATCGCCCGAGGAACATGGATGAACCTTTAAACTGGCTGGGCGGCACGCCATAGTCAATAGAGATGTCATCACAATATACATGGATAACCAAACCGCGACAATGTCCTTGGAATCTGATCACATCCGAGACAGTAGCAGAATGCCGCTCGTTGTTGTTGTTGTAGCAATGGAATTCGGTACTAACACACCGTTGGTTACATGCCTATGGTTCGTCGTCATCCCCGGTGTCGAGGGATAGAAAATTAGCTGCCTCTATTGTGTTCTCCCACAGCGATCTGGGAGTCAGGTCAGTGGGTGCAGCTGGGCAGTGGTCCACGTCGTGAGGGGCTCCATTACAGGCAGGACAGATGTTTGAGACGTCCTGGTCGATGCGGGATAGGAAGGAGTTCAGTCGTGAGCACCAGCCTGACCGAAGTTGGGCGAGTGTCGTTCTCGTTACTCTCGGAAGTCTTTCCTCTTCCGGAGATATCATTGATGGTATGAACGAGAGAGCTGGATTCGAACCCAAACCTGCAATTCACTGATGAACCTCCTTCTGATGTACCGCTGCGATGGCCGACCTGTGTGCGCCACTATCAAAGGGTACCCTTTTGTACCTCCCATCCCTTTCTAGGTCCCTCAAGTCGCGCCTAACATGTCGCTCGTCCCTCATAGTCATGCGGATTCCAGGCGACAGTGGCTTTGGCGGTAACTACCATGTGCGAGATACGGCAGCAACATAATAGCATTTGCATGCCAATTGAATATATGTAAAGTCTGTAGCCAGCAATGTAAATACGAGATGAATTAATGGTAGCACAAGTCATGCAACTAGGCCGTTGTGGCCTAGGCTTCATTTTATTCGCTCGTCTCATCTTTTATCCTTAACAAGACAGCACATCAGTTTTGTCATGAGTGTTACCCCTGAACACTGTCTTATTGGAGATCATACCACACTACAATGATTTCGTTAGAAGCTAAGGATACGTGAACGAGGGGGAAAGTTGCGTCCATCTTCTCTGATCTGGCCCGGCTTTGGCAGAAAGGAGAAGGTCAAGGTGCTTGATCCTTCTCGGGAAAGTGTGAATGTTGGTATACTCCATCGCTTGATCACTAGCTCGGGCTGGTTTAAATAAGTAATTAAGCTTAAAGTGATGAATTCCAAATGTTTGGTTGTGTGTGTGTATGTGTTTGGTCTATGTGTGATATGGTAGTAATGCCTAATCTAACCTAATATGATGATAGAAAGCAACAAGTTCTTAAGATAATGGGCCGCCTAGACGGAGCTCCTATAAAAGACAAATTTGAATTTTCCACTTACCGGGTCCTCTCCAAAACGCCCTCGAACATGTCCTGTCGCACCTCCAACGGAAATGGACTCACTTCGTCCGCCTCGGCCACGGCCTTCTCCCACGTGAACTTCTTCTTCGTATTGACATCAAATGCCCGTGCAATGGAATGTTTTTTGCCATGCTTACGCATAAACTCGCTGGCCCGTCTGTCGAAATCCTCGCGACCGGCATACGGCAACATGTTGGCCTTGTGCACCCAACTGTGTCGTCCATTGTCGCCGAAAAATCGCACATGAATCTTAAAACTGTGTCGTTGCACCTTATTGTTATTCAGCACTAGAGTTCGTCCTTGAGGATCGGGCCACACCATGCAGGGCCAGTACGGAAACGGCGAGATACGCGCCCAAAACAATTCACCCGACTTGACGGGAAAATCAATTTCCAAGTCGATGGACGAGCCCTTGGCGCTGTCTGTCGAGTGCGAGGACGGTGACTTGAGAGAGGGAACACTAAACTCAGTCGCATCGTCGATCGCCACGTCGTCGAAAGGACGAGGATCGGATGGGTCCATGCTGACCCGCGTGGTGGGAGTGTTGGCAGTGATGGTGGGAGTACTGGCAGCGGTGGTGGGAGTGCTGGCAGTGATGGTGAGAGTGCTGGGGATTATGATGGGAGTGATGGCGGCCGCGGTGACGAGATCCAACTCTCCAAGGACCATCGCCTCTGTCACCTCCCCGTCCGCTTCCGATCGAAAGGACGAGCCATCGGACACTTGACTGTTGACACTCGATCGACCGTTGTTGTTCTCGGCCAGCATTTTGTTCTTTTGTATTAACTTCTCGATCGGACTCTGGTACGGTGTGGGCGGCGTCACTTGGGCCTTTCTTAGTGGCGATGTGTACTTCACCTTAGACGGTGTCCGGCGAACGTAGCAGGCAATTTGTGTGGGCAAAAAGTCATCGTCCTCCTTTAGCTTCTGCGCCCGACCGTAGCGACTGCGCTTGCCGTTCACCTCGCCAAATCCAATGTACTCGGGACTTAGGCTCGACTGCAAATTCTCGATTTGGTTTTTTCGACGTTCTGATTGGGAAGGAAAACCCGAAAATTTCAAAATTCACACAAAACTGACAGAAACAAGTGCGGAAAAACAAAATTAGGGAAAACTCAGAACTTACTTCGTTCCGGTGTGTTGTGTGTCTCCAAGTCGGC
Organism: Chloromyia formosa; assembly: GCA_964017055.1. NCBI lineage: Eukaryota > Metazoa > Arthropoda > Insecta > Diptera > Stratiomyidae > Chloromyia > Chloromyia formosa. The sequence continues at coordinate 26,155,108 of OZ024813.1, read as the reverse complement.
CGGCAGGCTTCGTCTTTTCACATATTTCACCTTCGTCTTGACAGTGAAACTCTTCGAGAGCTTGACTTTGGCTTTTTTCACTTTGCCAGGTTTATGCACCGACGCCGTTTGATCTACGAAAACAAGAAAAACGAAATAAAATCAGAAATCCAAGAACTGTAAGCGCCACTACTGTGTGGGGCTATACACACGAAAGGCGGCGCACACACAAAGAACTTACTAGCTCCCTTCTTGCCCTTGGCCCCTGGCACCACTGGTGATTTTCGCATGTTTCTTTTGTTTGTATGGTTTTTGGCAATATATGCACTGATTGGAATACGCAGCGGTCCAATTCACAGCATTTGTCGGCTCGGCGACAAATCCACCCGGAGGACACTTTTGGCGGGAACGCGTCTGTCACTGTGTGATGCTCGGAGATGTCACCACTCCACCCGGCAACTCGGAGAGAGCATGCGCGCCCGATTTTAATTTTGCGTTTAACAATTGTCACAGCGGCCGATTCGAAGCGGATTCGTAAACAATCGACGAAAATGAGAATTACTTTTATTCACGCGCAAGTGTAGGAAAGTCGCGAAAATCTGCGGAGCGGGACCGATTCCACTCATAGCCGCGCTTTACTGTCTTCTTCTTGTTATGAGCATGTCGGCAACCTGACAAAGTGGAATGTTGAACGAGCGGGAAATTAGAGAAAGTATAGTCGGTTTCAGTCGTGAGCACAGCTGAACGAAGCTGCATGCGCGAGTGTTCAATTGTGTCAGCTGATTGCGAAAATGTCAAGTGACGGTGATTTTTGTTTTGATGGAATTTGTTTGTTGTCATCGTGGGGGTGGCTGTTGGATTTGCTGCTTATTTATTTCGAGAAGACGCTGGTGTGACGCCAAGGTTTGGCTGACTTAATCGAAATATCAGAAGGAGTGTGAACGTAAGTATAGTTATCAAATTAATTGATGTAGAGTGTGTTGAAAATCAGAGTTCTATTGAACCCGAGTTCTCCCAAATTTTTCAGCTAACCCTATGAAAATACAATATAAATAGGCTTTTTTTTCGCTGATTGTAAACTTTCAACTAATACGATAGATTAAGTGTGAATCATGGAGTCAGCGTCAGGGTTATGTCCTTGTCTACTTACATACAAACTAATCGCCTTAATACGCCTATTTAGACATGGACGCGTCAACATCTCTAGCAATGCCTTGTTGGGGTTCTGTTAGTATATAAATTTAGCATCGTGCAGATTATAGCATGCACCAATGTCCTACTGTAGATTAAACAGCGTAGCGTGCGCCCGTGGTGACCGCAAACGTCATCATCTTTAGCTCAGTGCTACTGCTCCAAATTTACAATCAGTGCTAAAGCCATCTATCAATCTAGCCTACCGGTCTAAAGAGACCACAATGAACCTTTCCATCTCATCGTCTATGATTCCGGAGCTTTGCAAGAAGGAAGGTTGATCTCTATTCTAAGACCATGTAATGAACCACCTGTAATTAACCATATTATGGTCTGGTAGTGCTGCTCCCACTGGCAGATCGAAGCACCACCTGATGAGTAGTGATCTGTTGGTGGTACGAAACCAGAGCCCGAGGGTCCCATTACACCCGGACCCAGGTGCGACCGCGTGGGCGTCTGATCCGTCCGCCAACCGTTCCATCCTTATCGACTATTTTTTTATTCCCCATTTTTACCTCCCCTGTTTGTGTTGTCTTCCCCAGGCCTATGAATTTTTGTTAATAAGTAAAGGACAGGGGCAACGAGCGGCGGAAACCCCGCCCACATCTCCCGAACTGAGCTACAGCAAGCATAGGCCGCTGCTTAGCTCGTTGAGGGGCCATTTTCTTCGCCAGATGGCACGGCCCGACCCGACCTTCACGGTCATTATGCTACCTAAGGCTCCGTCCCCGCGGGCATCTTTGGATGCCCACCAAACCGTCCGTTACAACCAGAATCACCGTACTATCACATATTTTTTTTCTCCTGTGTGTGGCCAAGACTCTCGAAGCGCTGTTCCACCCCATACTGACTCACATCCAATTAGCCGATCATCATGTAACGGACGGTTTGGTGGGCATCCGAAGATGCCCGAGGGGACGCCACTCGTTGCCCCTGTTCCTTACGTATTAATTAAAACTCATAAGCCTGGGGAAGACAACACAAACAGGGGAGGTAAAAATGGGGAATGATAAAAAAAATGAGGCGATAAGGATGGAATTGTTGGCGGACGGCGCACATTCGTTACTTATCAGGTGCTGCCATAGATCTGCCGGTGGAAGCAGCACAACCAGATCAGAATATGGTTCATTACAATCAACATGGCTTTCGAAGGATGCACAGCACAACAACGACTTTGATGGCCTCATTCAACGAACAATTCTAGTAGTTTTAAGCTGAACATTCACGGATGGTTCAAAACCAGAATTGCCCCGGTCGATGTATGGATTTGACAGGGAAATTTTGTCCGTGGAAACAATCAAGGTAATAGTCCTCCGGGCCAGTCAGAACAAAAACAACTACCTTAATCGCTGTCCCAAAGACAGGAGGCTTGCATTCCCGTCAAGTAAAGAACGGGAACATCGAGACCCTCAAACAATAGGGAAACCAGACCGCTATCTGAGTTTGAAACATTTGAGAAGGAATACCATATAGCGAACCACAGATCGGTGGTCATCGACTATAAAAAAACATATGCAAGAAACTATTTGATTTCATAAAGTCAAAATGTAACAAAGACAACCCTTAGATAGGTAAAAAATTGGAAGAGCTACAAGACAAAGTACTTAATATAAAAGTAAGTGCAGACCATGCTTTTATTACCAACTGTTTACATGATTAAAGTACGTCAGAACAATATCCAAAGTATAAAAGCAAATAAAAACACCCTCGAAGCCATCATCAGTGAACAACAACAGTCGAGATGGTCATACTCCAGGAAATTTACCTGAAAGAGGACGATAAACAATACTTTAGTGGCTAGAATTGCTACTACGCCAAAAGGGGCGGTAGGTACGGCTGAGTAGGTATTTTAGTACACAAGAAAATCAAATGCTTTGAAACACACTTCACCGGCAAAATCGAATCAATTGCAGTTGAGACAATAAACTCAATTTATAGTTAACATATATGCTAACCCGAGACTAAATGTAACCGGCTCTGCTTGGAAAAAATCTATCAAAAAGATGTTGACACTATGTGTTCCAATCTGATATTAACTGTCGACTTCAATGCCCACAAAATTAACTGGGGTAGCTACAAAAATGACAGAAAAGGCGACGTTCCTGCGGCAGCCGGTTCTACGCACCGGAGCGACCCGTGTTACCTGGAAAAACCTCGTCACACGGCCAAGAGCTGCCACAACCCCTTCGATGCAAGAAGGAAGATCTATGTGTGTGTCACACAAATTGACTGTCCATTTTTTTCTGGAAATTGGGAGCAACACATGTCGGCGCTATTGCTCTCAATACTTCTTCAACGCGCCGGAATCGAGCTCAACCCAGGTCCAAATCCAGGCCCTTGGATCTGCTGTGTCTGTAACAGAACGCTGCATCCCAACGCTACCACAGTAAGATGTACATGCTGCAACAACTGGTGTCACCTTAAAAATTGTTCCGGGCTGAAACACCACCGACAATGGAATTCCTCCTTCACTGCGAATCAATGTAGATTCAGAAGACAACAAGCATCAACGTCATCGCAAACACCTAACGTCCCCCTCGACTCCAGTGAACCAAATTACCAACAGTATTTCATTGCAACACAACCTGACACCTGCACCAGCTGTTGCGAATTTCAACATCGCATCAATTGTGCAACTTAACTGCAATGGGTTATAGCGAAAAATTGCAGAATTATCGGACTTCATGGATAGACACCGCGTCACGATTGGAGCTATACAGGAGCCGAAGTTTAACACCAATTCGTCCCTCAACTCCTATGGCAATTACACCATCATTAGAATGGAGAGAGTGTCGAATGCTGGTGGTGGAATTGCATTTCTAATCCATCATTCAGTAGCATATCGTAAAATCGACGTCACAGTCACCGACAACATCTTGGAGGCACAGGCCATTGCCATTCAGTCGGGCAATATCGATATTCATTTCATTTCATTTTATTGAGGCTTTTTCTTTACATTGTGTTTATATTACATATATGTATATAGAGGGTCAATTGACAGTCAATTATGTCATTTGTCTATTGATTAGTACAAAGATAAATTCAGCTGAGTGGGATTCAGCTGATCGATAAATTCACTTCATTAAGCAGTTGTAGTCTATTTTCATCATTGCTCGTTGATTTTTTAGCTTGAGCAATATCGATATTGAAATCTACAACATCTATATTCCACCTGTATCCAGTTGTCTCTCGGGATACAGTGTCAATATGACACCACTGCTAGCTGGCCAATATCGTCTCCTACTTGGTGACTTCAACGCCCATCACGAATTGTGGCACTCTAACCTCGACAACGATGCCAGAGGGGTTGCCATAGCTGAACTACTTGACGCGTCAAACTTCTGTCCACTTAACGACGACACGCCCACTTGTATTGCTGGAACATGTTCCAGCTCGCCCGATATTTTAATTGCCAGTGCTGGACTTATCAATGATGCTCAATGGGAACCAGTCTTGACGCTATCCTCGGATCACCTGCCAATTCTAATAAAATTGGACAAACCATACCATACTCAGTTTGCTGATCACCGCACATTCATCAACTACAATAAAGCGGATTGGGATGGCTTCAAATCCTACACCAACACGGCCTTCGCTGCCTTATCAACTCCAACTGACGTGCGCACGGCCGAAGGAAATGTAAGGCACATACTGCAGGAAGCAATTACAAAGTTCATCTCACCATGTCGAATACCCAAAATTCGACCAAATTTCCCGACTTCAGCAGCTAGATTGGCAGATGATAGAGACCGCATACGCAGCATTAACCCGGACGATCCAAGGATCAAGGATTTAAACCTTGATATCTTTAAACAGGTAGCAGATCTCAGGAGAAGGAAATGGAACTCTCACCTCGACAATTGCAACTTGACAACGGGCGTCAATAAGCTCTGGTCAACGGTTATAGCCCTTACAAAACCAACCAAACATAAAGGGCATGTTGCAGTCCAATTCAGCAACATTACGGTTGAATAAACAGTTTATCGAACATCCACCTCCTGATGGACTTAAGCGTATCATTACTAGGAGCATTCGTAACCGTCCAGCTAACCAGGAACTTCAATTTACATCTCAGGAAGTTACACTAGCCATAAAAAGAGCGAAGAGTTCTAAAGCCCTTGGACCAGACGGTATATCGATGGTCATGCTCAAACATCTTCATACACGAGCAATTGATTACATAACGGCCACGATCAATCTCTCCATCTCATCGTCTATCATTCCCGAATATTGGAAGAAATGAAGAGTGACCCCTATTCTAAAACCGGGAAAAAAACCAACACTAGGCGAATCACCGCTAAACTGTTTACCACATGGACCAAAGAAGTGAAGCAACAACTGGATAGTGCAGTAGACGGTCACCATTAACCACCCTAAAATTCTCGGTGTCACCCTTGACAGTGAGAAGCAGCAACAAAGTCCTCAAAGCTCTAGCTGGCAGTTCCTGGGGGGAAAGACAAGAAGACCCTACTAACGACTTACAATTCTATCGGGAGATTTGTGGCCAATTATGCGGCTCCCATCTGGTCGGAAAATTTATGTGACACTCAGTGGAGGAACGTCCAGACCTGCCAAAATGCAGCTCTCAGAACTGTCACTGGCTGCCTACTGATGTCGTCGCAGGACCACCTTCACCAAGAAACCAGAATGATGCCCCTAAGAAGCGACAACACACTTCTAACGAAGCAGTATCTGGTTGGCTGTTATCGGAGTGACCCTCCTAACTTTAACCTTATGGATAGAAGCCCACCGCCACGTCATGTAAGACGTAATATGAGGGACCGCGAGCGGGAGATCCAAAGGTTTAAAAGAGTTTCCTTCGATAACGCTAGCTACAGATCGACCATCACAACACTGCATAGTGAAGAAGTGCTATCCTCAATCGCGGACATGACACGCAACCACCTGCTATATCTTCAGACGAATTACGACTTCCTAGAGCAACCAGGACTACACTCGCCAAACTGCGTTCTGGCTGGTGCTCACTTTTGAACTCGTACACAAAAAAAAAGTGTATCAATTTTATCGAAAGATTTATATCCCGCATTGATAACGAAATACAGAACTCCTGTCCAGTCTGTGGCCTCACTCCACACGATGTTGAGCACATCTTTAGCTGTCCTGCAGCTCCCACGCGCCTAACACCTACTGCGCTATGGGATAATCATATTGAGGCAGCTGCGTTTCTACACTTGGACATTGAAGAAAACATGGACAACCAAGCTTTATGACACACACATTCATCGGATATCAGCGCGTCGCTAATACAACAACAATAACAACAGAAAATTGTTGAAGATCTAATGTACTGTCGGGGATTCTCCATTCTCAACAATGGTTCGCCCAGACGACATAACAGACGACAACAAAAATTGGTATACAGACGATGTGAAAGATAGTGATGGAAAGCTACTTATCTTGTAAGAAGATCAAATGAGGCGGTGGAAAGAACACTTCGCCGCGGTCTTGAACCGTGTAACCTCTGGTGAAGTTCCCCCTCATATATTTTAGATAATTTAGCTAACCATCAAAATGTGCGTATACGGTCCACTGCCCCGACTAAAGAGGAAATAGTCACTGCAATTATTGCACTAAAACGAGGAAAGGCCGCCGGACTTGACGGCATCCCTGCCGAACTTTATCAAGCAGCGCCAAGCGTAACTGCCGATTTGCTGCACCCACTTGTTGATAAAGCGTGGAATACAGAGACCTTTCCCACTGAGTGGAAGGAAGGTTTGATCATCAAACTTCCAAAGAAGGGTAGCCTCACAGACTGTAATAATTGGAGAGGCATTTGTGTGCTTCCTGCCGTTGCCAAGATAATAGCTAAAATCGTCCTGGAAAGACTAAAGGCCCACTTAGAAAGCACAATTGATGAAGAGCAGGCTGGCTTTCGATCCGGATTCTCCTGTGTCGATCACATTAACACCTTGCGAATCATCATCGAGCAATGCGCTGAATACGATTCTCCGCTTCACTTGCTTTTCATCGATTTCGAAAAGGCTTTCGATAGTGTGAACCGGGATTCTATATGGGCGGCCTTGCGCAGGAGAGGCATCCCTGAGAAGCTTGTGGCTATTATTAAGGCAACCTATGATGGCGCGAAATGTCGCGTTCTGCATAAAGGTAAGGTGTCGGGGGACTTTGAGATTCGCAGTGGAGTTCGGCAGGGGTGCATCCTTTCACCGATCCTATTCCTCATAGTGATCGGCGATGTGTTGCATGCAGCCCTATCCGGACTCGACAGAGGAATTCAATGGACTTTGACATCTTATCTACAACATCTTGACTACGCTGACGACATATGCCTACTCTCCCACAAAATCATGGATCTGTCCGCAATGGCGTTAGATCTCGAGAGGGAGGCAAGCAAGGTTGGGCTAAAGATTAATACCAACAAGACCAAGGTTCTTAGCCCGCCGTTGCGAAAAAGAAATCCGACACCTATTGCCATCAATATTAATGGGCAGCCTGTGGAGAAGGTGGACAACTTCGTCTACCTGGGTAGCATTGTTGCCGAAAATGGTGGTACGGAGCAGGACATCGCTCGTCGTATCAACCAGGCTAAACGCGCATACGGCATGCTGTCCAAAATCTGGCAGAGCAGTTATCTCAGCATCAAGACCAAGCTGGGCCTGTTTCGCTCCCTGGTACTATCAGTGCTTTTGTATGGGAGCAGTACATGGAAAGTTTCCGTAGGAGTTACCAGAAAGCTGCAAGTTTTCGTCAACTCATGTCTTCGTCGAATTTTAAGAATTTGATATTGGCCCGAAACAATATCAAATGAAGAGCTAAGTCGGCGTACGGGTCAGATGCCAATCGACGAATTGATACGCAGGCGAAAATGGCAGTGGATAGGTCACACATTGCGGAAGAGTGATAACTGCATTGCTATGCATGCCATAAAATGGAACCCCATTTCCAACCAAGGCCGACCAAGAGGGGGTCCTCGAATCACATGGCGTCGATCTGTGGCAAAGGAGTGTCAGGTACTGGGTAAGTCTTTTGGGGAGTTGCGCCCCATTGCCCAGAACAGAGTACGATGGCGCGCAGGAGTAGTTGCCAGCTAGGGGTTAAGGCAAGGTAGTAATTGCCCCTGGAGGGGGCATGGGCGCGTCAACATCTATAGCATTTGGATGCCTTGTTGGCGCTTCGACAGCATATCTACTTTTCGGAAGTGCAGTTGCTAGCATGCACCTCCTATCCGCGCCGTCTTTATACTGACAAGCTCGGAGAACTGTGAGAGTTATATTAGTACTCACAGGCAGTTTTTGATCGCGCCGAGATTTGAACTCCGAGCTCTAGATTAGTATCGTGGAGCGGTGATCGAACGAACACGGCCACCGAGCGCGATAGCGTATACAGACGATGCCCATATATGTATTTGGCTCCCGTCACATACCAATGATCTTGCATATTAACCCCAAAATCACCGCAAATCTACGCGTTGTTATTGTAATACCGACACTATCAGACAGAACATCAATTCCATCTCAACTTAGAAAACTTCAACAAATCAATGAAAAAAGTTGTTAGAAATGCCTCATTTACACCTAATAATAAGTCGCATTACCCTCTTTTCACGCATAATCGCATGTTTATATTTTTTTTTAAGAAGAAAAGTGGAGTGTACGAAACCAGCTCAGGCACTTAGTGTTTTTTTTTTTGGCTTATACTGATAAATTTTTCAATCATGATGCGGTGCCTGTCCATAAACGCTGTCAATTCTGCGACCGCATTTTGCAGTCCGTTGCAATTAAGTTGCACTCCAGCGTCTTATCAACAGCTCTGCCTGGTTCAATGAATAGATAGAACTCGGGTTGTGGAGTCAATAGTGTTAACACAATGTGGTGGTGGTCTATGTGTGCTGTGTGTATCACACGGTAGCCCTTTCAACCTAACCTGGCTCTATTAATTGGACCGTTGCGCTAGTCATTTATTTTGTTAACAATAATTTCTCTCTTAGCTTGAATTCCAAAAATGAGACGACGAGCCGGTCTTGGTGCCATTCAACAACAACAATTGGAATCACAAAAATACAAAGACAAAGGCAGTCTACTAGAAGACTCGCAATTTATTCAGATGACCAAACAAATGGAAATATTTCGCGAAAAATTGGAAGAGTTCGCGGTTAAACATAAGCAAGACATACGAAAGAATGCCCAATTTCGAAGACAATTTCAAGAAATGTGCGCCGCCATTGGCGTTGATCCGTTAGCTTCGGGTAAGGGTTTTTGGAGTGTTCTCGGCATGGGCGATTTCTACTACGAGCTGGGCGTTCAAGTGGTGGAAGTTTGTCTGGCCTTGAATTCAAGCACAGGTAAAGAATGGATATTTAAACATAAATGTAATTGGATCTAATTTGCTGTGTAACTAAAGTAATTTCAAGAGAAATGTGTAGAATTTCATATAATTTTATTCTGATCTATAGGTGGGCTTATGGAGTTAAGTGAGCTGAGGCGACGGCTGATAGCATCCAGAGGTAAGAAGTCCATACATCAGGAGATCACTGAAGATGATATTTTAATAGCGACCAAGAAATTGAAAATATTCGGAAATGGGTTAGTATTTCCACTTAATATTTATTTTTATCTATTCATCATCATCATTGTGGTCCGTCGTCAGATCTCGGCCATCTGATTTTTATCTATTACAAATCTAGAAAAAAAAATGCGTGACATTACTTGGACACTCGCTCGGCTCTCGAGGCAAAACTAACCTAACCTTTTTTTTTGTACAGAGCAGAGGAGAGCAGGATAAGTGGTCAAAAACGCTATAGAGCAGATTAGAGTAGCGAAGACGAAAACGGGGCATGTCTTTGCGCGGAGTGTGTCTTGGTTTAATTCAGCATTTAAACGTGAACTCAAATTTCAAGAGGAAATTTAAATCCTTAGTAGAGATACAATCGGACAAATTTCTCTTAGGCAGCGAAATCATTTTGTATTTTTTCTATTCCATATAATTATACAAAACGAACATTTTATTGACAGGAAATAAATTTTATGTGCTTCCCAAACTAATACAATATTAACTGCCCGAAAGCTTCGACACCTGCGCCGCCTGCATTTCAAATGCAGACTAGTTAACGGAGTAGAATTCTTGCACTAACCTTCTATCCAGAGCAGCTCAGATTAAATTGTTAATATAATTGTGTGGTCTTAACCTGCTCTGCTCGGCATGGCTGTTAAAAAAAGGCGCCTACTGATCATTATTAATCTTCTTTCTATTTTCACCACAACACTCTAGATTTGTTGTCTATCCCGTTGGCAAAGGCAAATACATGGTGCAATCGATACCGGGCGAATTAAGTCGGGAGGAATCGTCCATTCTAGCCGTTGCATCGAATCAGGAACAAGGATGTGTAACAGTTGATTTGTTAATGAAAGAACTTGGGTATGCATATGAAACTCTACAATTTGAAACTTTTCTTCATTTGCTGTGCGATTATGGATTTCATTTCAGCTGGACGCAATTTCGCACTCAACAAGCGATCGATAAGATCGTCGGCGAGGGTTTGGCATGGGTTGATTTGCCCGACTCGACTAGTACGCCGAGTTATTGGTTTCCCAGCTTGTTTCCCGGACGAAAAGATAATTAAATTTTGTATAATGTTCATATATTGAAAAAAAAAAAACTTTTACTTAAACGCCATTCAAAAAATGATGCAAGAAAAACGTTAAAAATGATGACCAAAATAAATATGTATGTATGTATGTATGATTGAAGATGATTCGAAGATTTTGCATTTCAGCTTTTAGTTAAATGACAGGTGAGATGTCCTGGTAAATGCGGGATAGGTAAGAATTAAGTCGTGAACATCAGTCTGACTCAAACTCGGTAATAACCGATCAACACAAAACACACAACTTCTTTCTTCTACAATACTCGTATATTAGGGACTAACTGCAAACAATTTTCCTAACACATAATCTAATGTAAATTATGTCATATTTGACGTGAGTTCCTTACAACCTAAATACAAGATAACAACATAAGACCCATTACATTAGATTCAATCAGTGGTGGGTCTAGAAATCGAGTTCGGAGGTGGCCCGATTTTGTTTATTACCTGGGACACTAAGGGTATCTCTCAATTTAATTGCCTTGACCCCTCCAGGGGCATGGGCGTGTCAACATCTCTAGCATTTCTATACCTTGTTGACGTTACAATAGCATATCTACTTTTCGGAAGTGCAGTTGCTAGCATGCACCTGCTATCTGCGCCGTTTTTATACTGACAAGCTCGGAGCAGTGTGAGAGTTCTATAAGTACTCACAGGCAGTTTTTTTTTCTATCGCGCCGAGATTTGATTTCCGAGCTCTAAATTAGTATCGTAGAGCGGTGACCGAACGATCACGGCCATCGAGCGCAACAAGGATATGCCCCCACTTGTTCAACTTTTCGTTCTGAAGAAATACGGAGAGAAGCATGCAATGATGAACGTACAAAACGATGAAGCAAGATAAGGTGTAATGGACGGGTTGGTGGACATCCGAAGATGCCCGGGGGGGGGCCTAAAGTAGCATAATGGCCACAAAGGTCGGTATGTGCCATCTGGCGAAGAAAAAGGCCCCTCAACAAGCTAAGCTGCGGCCTATGCTTGCTGTAGCTCAGTGAGACGTGGGCGGGCTTTTCGCCGCTCGTTGCCCCTAGGAGGAAGTGGCAGAAACGAATCCTACAGCATATACGAGAATAGCCGCTTCCGATTCATTAACCCGGCTTCACAGACCGAAAAGAACGCCACGGCTCTGCGACGAGCGAACTTAAACCAAAGATTAACCATAAGGTTATGGTTAATCCTATGGCTTATGGTTAATCTTTGGTATCGCTTCGCTTGTTGAGGAAGCAGCACGCGTACGGTGCAGGACGCGCACGGTGCAGGATGCGCACGGTGCAGGATGCGTACGATGTAGCGGTCTCTTGTGTGGGCTCTGTTTGAGATTATTGCGATATAAAGGAAGGAAAACAAATTCGCTTCTCAAATAACATACATATCAAGCAGATCCCACACAAATTATCTTGAAAACTATTTAAGGTAGAGAAAAGTTGTTCATACATATGTATATTCTTGTGAACTTCAATTTCGCCTCAGAAAGTTTTTTGCTAGGATTAATTGTTACAGAGATAAATGCCAAAAACGAAGTATTCATACAATTGAATGAGCGTGTGACGTAGGTATTCAGAGAGCCGGCATTCGCAGGGCCATATCTTGTCTTCCTTGTATCATGACAACGATCCACTCGGCGGCGGCTGGTCCGTGTTCGGTGTTTCCAATTTCTTTCCGTGCCGCACAGTGACCAAGAAAAATTAAACTAAACGGACACGTTCCGTCCTGTGATGTGCAGGTGACTATCTGTTATCCGTGTGGGTAAGTGTGAACCGACAGACTGTTTTATATTGTATTTTACAATTTGCCGACCGTAGATCGCCAGTATACGGGCGACTACGGCGCTGCCCTGGTACGGGCACTTTGCGTTTAGACCTAAACAAACGACAGGATGAGTATGCCAGCAACTTGCACTATCCGAAATCTTCTATATGCTAACGAAACGTCAACTATGCCTCGGATAAAGACTGACTCAACGGTTACGACTTTTGCCTTTCGTACAATGGGTGCGTTCAAAAATCGAGCGTCATTAGCGTAACTGACGATTTCAAGTCCGTCAGGTAGCGTCGGGAGTCCTGGCATGTACAGGTTTGGGGTGGGAGATAAAACTCACCTTGCGGGACACCCTGTTTAATTTTCTTTAGTTTAGATTTCCCAGTGCTAAATTCTGTGTGGGACTATCTGCTGGAAAGGTAATTGGCGATCCACTTAATTATTCCCGACGGAAGTGATGTAGCGCAGATGTTAGTGTCAGACAGGACAAACGAGTGGCTTACAGTGTCAAAAGTCTTTGATAAATCTAAAGCCAGTGTCAAAAGCCTTTGACAAATTTAAAGCCACGATGGAGATTCCAACATGAGCTCCGCTGTCATTAAGAGTGTGCTACAAAGGAGCTACTGGCCTTCATCAGGTTGGTTAAGGCTCTTTTGGATTAGTGAAGGCCACGGCACAATAGATGACAGGGTCGCAGCGCCCACCAGTTGGACGATACCCAACTGGTGGGCACTACGACCCTTTATTTTTCCTTTAGAATCATTTGCGGCCTTCTCACAGGGCATTCGACCCTGAGGCACCACTTGTACAATATGGGTATTGCCTCTGATGCCAGTTCGAAGAGTCAAGACGAACATTTCACAGCTTCTAGTTCGTGCTGTTCAGAATGCGAAAAACGCATAACTTCATTTTCTCGGCACCTTCTGAACGTACTCATTGGAGGCTTGCACGTATTTGCTAGTTACCAGTCTCCCGAAAAACAAATTTCATTAGAAAAAAGAGCGACTTTTAATAATACCTAAATTAAAAAATCCATTTTATTCTTTTAATAAACAATTGACAGTATGAAAATTAAAGTCTGTTTGCTAAAACATGTTTGTTTTTTTACGCATTTTTTTCCTTTCTTTATCTATAACAGATATTGTGCTTATATACAGTTAACAATCTCTACATTCTCGTCCGCAAACGAAAAAATCAAATTTCTCAATTAATTCTTGAACGCGCGATAATGTATCGTAGGCCGGATCTAAGGATAGCATTCGCACACCATGTGTACTGGTCACCTCCAATACGCGCCATCTTTCCAACAGTTTCAGACAATTTTTGATCGAGTCCATTGCAACGCTTTCATCTGAAGCAAGAAAAAGGGAAAATTAGACAGGAACGGAACGGGTGTTGGATGAAATATGTGTCCGATCAAATTATTGAACTTACGGTATGGACATTCTTCCGACTCGATTTGTCGCATCAGTTCTTTGTTGCACAGTTTTGTGAAATCGGATTCCAAAGTGGAATTTCCAATCAGTCCGATTAGCAGGCTAACTACCGCCGAGTATGTAAAACTGTACGGAGCCAGAATAGCAATATAGGCGTCGATTTGCTCTTGTTTGTCGCTGGCCAAATACACTTCCTCTTCGGGCACTAACTCGCCGTATGGATCGCCCTCGTTGTCGTCCTCCCACGAACTTTCAATATAATTGGCTAATCTACGACTTTGCATTTCTTGTTCGTTGTAAGTTTCATTCTGCGCAAAAGAGACGCGTAAATTTCAAGTAAGCGACATCTAATCTAAGCAATGCAACAAGAATGGTGGGGGCGATCTTACCTGAGGCAATGTGACTATCTCCTCCTCGCATAACAAGTCTATCGATTCATCTAAAAGCTGATCCAAATTTTGTGTTGGTTTACTTAAAATAAATTCATAACGAAGAATATCACAATGATTCATACATAGTTCCTTCAGTCTTTTTCTGGTTATGCTTTTGTCCTGGAAAAGAAATAATTACGAAGCTGCCACAACCACAAGATGAACGTGTCCCTAGGACACGCTGAACTAACCTCGATCTGAGACATTCTATATAACGTAGTCACAATAATTGATTGTAGCACAAAATATGGCGCCAATCCATTTCCGTAGTATGTTAATTCAATAACATTCGGTAATTCTATATTTGGCTTTATAATGACCTGATCCCCGTCACACTTCCTGCTCACTAAATCTGCAATAGAAATCAAACGATCCGCTTCAATATCATCCTCCACTCCGCTCACCCTCAAAACTTACTCTTTCCTAACAAATGCACGGCATAGCGAACAATCTGTATTGAATCGCCCGAAAATGCCAAATCTTTACGACCGTTCAGCCTTTGCCGCAAAACGTCCAACTCCCTGGCCAGCACGTCTTCTGTGACTCCGTGACGGAATCGTGTTAGGAGCAGAAAAGCAATGGCATTCGTGGTCATAACGGACGTGGCCGATACACAATCGTAGACAACCTGTCGTGCTATACTCTCGACTAGGGTACGTTGATCTTCGTTGACAACATCCGTCCCGTAGAGGGACGAGGACGATTGAATGTGTTGCATAGATCGCATGGCCGGCTTGTAAATTTTTGTACCTTCAACAGCGGCAATTTCGTTGTACGTTTGAACAAGTTCTTTAATGGAAAACGGCTGATTGAAGTCAATACGCATTAAACCGTATTTGGAGTTGATTGCCTGGAAGAAGAAGTTAATTAGTTCAGCGAAATCATTGAGAAATATTCGTAAATACCTTCCAGATGCCTTTTAGAGCCATAGACAACGTCTCCGGCTTCTTTCGTTGTCCCATTTGTTCCGTGACAAAGTTACCGTCCACTAGGCGTTCATAGTTCACTGAAACCGGAACTAGTAACGCATCCTTGATTGTTCCGTCCATGAACGCATTCACGATCACGGAAAGAATTCCACTCTGCAAAAATATAAATTGATAAATCGAAAATGGCTCAACTTCGTAACCCCATACCTTTGGCATGAGCGGCTTTCCCGTCCTCGTGCGACCACCCTCAATGAAAAATTCCAAATTATGTCCGGCCTCCAGTATATACTGTGTATACGTTTCCAATGCCGCCCGATACAGGATATCCTTTTTGCCGACAATCGGATCGATTTTACGTTTTATGAAAAACGCGCCCAGACCTCGTAACAGGAAACCAAATATTGGTATTTGAAGATTATCCCCAGCCACGACAATTGGACTGCGAATGTCATTGTTGAGGAGGATATAGCTTACAATAATGTAGTCCAAGTGACTACGATGCAATGGCAAAAATATCAATGGTACACCGTCCGCTTTGTCCGTTGTCGCTTTAAGCATTTCGATTTGTTTCGTGTTCGTCACAACGCCCGACAGGAAACGCGGCAGCAACGTGTAGAGAATCCACGATGTAACGCGAAGCATAAAGTCGGAGAGTTTCGATCGCATGCCTGTCACGATGCGTACGGCACGTTGCTCTTCGCGTTCGTACAGCTTTTGAAAGAGTTCGGACTTATTGGTGGCAGCTGGTGAACTACTACTGCTATCAATATCTTTTTCGTCGGCCATTTCTTGTAATTTTTCTTCGGCGGATTGCTTGATTGCTGTCTTTAAGCGAACACTTTGCAGTACAGCATCCGAAACCTGTGGGAGGATTTGAAGACGTGACAAATGTATGGAGTGAGTTAACATTAGCAAAATTGAGAAAGAGATGTGAGCCTGAAGGATCCACAAGTAGTACGATAGGTAATCTATTGTTCTAAAGAGGCAATGCGGGGCTTAAAATCAATGCTGCGAAAACTAAGTACTTGAGCTTGGATCCAGGAAGACAGAGCGAAATTTGTGTTTTGGGGCAGACGGTGGAAAAAGTGGACAATTTTTGCTATCTCGGAAGCGAAGTTACAGCAGATGAATAAGGCTTGGGCAGCTTTTTTCAGTTTAACTCCTTTCTGGCAAAACAACAACATCTCCAGACGTACCAAACTCAGGATCTTCGAAACCAATATTAAATCTGTGCTTCTTTATGTCTGTTCAACTTGGAAGGTGACCAGGGCGATAACAACTAGATTGCAAACTTTCGTGAGCCAGTGCCTACGGCGCATCCTGCACATACGCTGGCCGGAGGTCATTTCTAACGACGACCTCCTGTTCATTACTGGCCAGGACAGGATAGGCATCTCTATAAAAAGGCGAAAGTGGCAATGGATAGGTCACACACTCCGAAAGGGGCCGGAAAACATTGCTAAACAGGCCCTCGATTGAAACCCACAGGGAACCGATGCAAGTCGCCGCGTTGGACGGCCTAGAAACACCTAGAGAAGATCAGTTGAGGTCGAGGGTGTCATTAGGCAAATCGTGGAGACAGTTGAAGGCGATGGTGGCGAACAGAACGAGGTGGAAAGTCGGCGTGGTTAATGCCCTATGCCCCACAAGGGGTTGACAGGATCCAGAGAAAGAGAGAAAGCCATGGGTACAGTGAGACGGACTAAGCCTGACGATCATAGTTGTATTTATGCCAAACCAAACCATTAAAAAAAATGGTCTCTGCTTATGAAAACATGAAAACGATTGCTCCGCAAAGCACAAGGAGCTCAGCGAATAGCTATTCCAAGCTTTGATTGCACGACTGGCCTTACAGAGTATCCAGTTGCTGATTGGTTTTAGTTGGACAATCTCTAATGTGTCACAATTGACAAGGGTCCCGAATTTCTTTTTTTTTTTCGGATTCACGAGGCGCGTGGCCTGAATCATGGCTATCACCACAATTTACAACACACTTGGCCTAATGACACTGTCCTCGAGGTACAGGCGATCGCAGTTCAATCTGTCTGGTGACTTTAACTGTCACCATAAGTTGTGGCATTCCAACCTGAGCAATGACTCCTGGGGAATTACAATAGTGGAACAACTGAACACATCTGACTTCTGCCCGCTGAATGGAGATACTCTCACCCGCTTAACAGGATCTTGTTCCAGCTCTCCAGACATCTCTATTTCAAGTACCTGTCTCATTAATGCAGCCCAATGAGAATCCGTTTTGATGCTTTCGTCCGACCACCTCCCGATCTTAATCAAAATCGATCATTCAGGAATCAGACCATCGAACCTTTACCAACTACAACAAAGCTGACTAGATCAGCTTTCGGAATTACACTAACGCAGCTTTAACTGCCCTACCAACACCGTGGTTGAAAAGAATTTTAGACGAATCGTGGTAAAAGCAGCAGCCAAATTCATACCGGCAGGTCGTATCCCTGAAGTGCGACCCAATTTTCCAACATCAGCTGCAATGTTGGCAGACGGAAGGGACAGAGTTCGCAACACCAACCCAGATGATCCAAGAATTATGGATTATCCGTACCGGAACGACTCGCTCATTACGAGCGGTCAAGAGCTGTCTTACCCCCTCGACACGAAGGATTCATCAGGGGTGTCTGACCCCCCCCCCCCCCACAAATTTTTACTGGCGCAACAGCATCCTGCTACTCCACATTCGCGCCGGCATCGAGCAGAGCCCCGGACCATCAGATACATCAGTGAGAAGCAACTGCTGCAACGACTGGTGCCACTTGAGAAGCTGCTCAGGACTATCCCATCACATGCTATAGGATACTTCCTTCACCGCTCCCCAGTGCCATAATAGGCTACCAACAACACAATATAGCCCGGTGAATATAAGCCCTACAACGTTAACTGGCTCAGGTGGCCTCCAGTCAACAGCCACCCCGACAACAACTCCCGCCTGTCGGCACAGTCTCACCCCCGGTGCAGCTCAATTGCAACGGATTGCAGCACATACTTGACGAACTGACGGCGTTCATGGACAAAAATAGCATCGTGATTGGAGCCATCCAAGAGACTTAACACCATGCTTATCTGTCTCTCACTTCTCATGGTAACTACACCATCTTGCGCAAGGATAGACGGACCGGTTCAGCAGGAGGACTCGCCTTCTTGACCCACCAGGAGGCACCATACCGCGAACTGACTTTGCCTGATGACAGCGTCCTCGAATACTAGGCAATAGCAGTTAAGTCGGGGAATGTAGAGATTGAAATATTCAATATCTACATCCCGACAGTATCCAGCTGCCCCTCAGACTATCGAGTCTCCCTGAACCCCCTACTGTCCGGAAACTATCGTCTATTATTAGGGGATTTTAACGCATACCATGAGCAATGGCATTCCAATCTCGGCAATGATGTGTAATGAACCACATTCTGGTCTGGTTGTGCTGCTTTCACCGACAGATCGATGGCATATATAATGAACCACCTGCAATGGACCATATCTTGGTAGTGCTGGTTCCACCGGCAGATCTATGGCAGCACCTGATGAGTAAGGATCTGTCTCCCAATCGACAGTTTCGGTATTGACAATGTTGACCGCACTGTCAAATTGTGCATAAAGGCCGGTTGACATGCTCAAAGTACACTTTGTCAAAGTATGACTTGGCAAGAATATCCACCATTGTGAATTACGACTTTACCACTTGCAAAAAACGGTGGATTTAGCATTTCTAGGGAATTTATACTAAAACACATTGTTCAGACCACCGTAAATTGAATAAAAACCACCAACAACTCACTATTTCTCGCCCCAACAACTTTTTTCTGTGAACTTATCGATTTACAATCAATTCTTTGATGGAAAGTTGAGCACCATCCTACTCTGTTTGATGGGACGCTAGAGACTTCAAAGTACTTTGAAAGGGGGTTGACACGTTCAAAGTAACCTCAAAGTAGGTTGTCAACGTACTTTGCCAAAGTGTACTTTGAACGTGTCAACCGGCCCTAAACGTCAATTCTTGTCAATATTCCAATTTCATAATTACTAAACGGTCTACTGAGTTAGCTGACTGTCGACCACATGTCGACTTAGTACCCAGATTTTGGAGCCACTGTTTCTCTGCAGACATACAGGACAAGCTCATTCCATGGCTGTATGTTCTAAGCCGCCTAATGGCAACGAAACATGTCTTTCTGTTGTCTTTTTGTTTCGTTTCATGCTGTGTGTGTTGCGCCTAATGCAATTATCGACAACAGCGTTTGTCTGAAACGAGTTTGTTCCATTCGGTGTGTCAATAATATCCAAAGACATGTCTTATCGACAACCAGTCATAAAACGCATCGAGACAAAAACGTTTGTTTTGTTTCGTTTCCTTTGGTGTGTGTTGCCTGATAAGAAGCAATGGTCAGTTGTTTCTTGAGACAAAACGTTTTGTCTGTGTTTTCAGCCTAAGCGATCGAAGTGAGAATGTGTATGTCCACACGCACTTCATTGCATGATTTTCTTCCCCCGTTGCTTCTTCGCAAAAAAAAATTGTCGACTGGTGAACGATGGTTTGCATGGTAAGATCCCATAACCTTTTATCGAAGCAATATCTGGCAGGATGTTATCGTCGTAACCACCCGAGCTACAACCTTATGGGCAGAATACAATATTCGTCGCTATCAAAGAAATCTTGCAAGGGCTGTCCAGCGCTTCAAGAGAGAACCATTCGACGATACCTCCTACAGAACAATCAATCGAAAACTTAAAACCGAACCCAATTGTGCGAAATGCATTCGCGTCGAGCCAAATATCGCAAACACTCCTATGTCGAGTAGAGTGGAAGCTCTAATTTGCACGTACCTGCAAATACTGGAACTTTTTCAGCCGAACACATTGTGCCAGGAATGGAAAATACACTCCCCAATCCAAAATCGAACTGTACGGCTTACGACCCGCATGCTGGGTCACTCGAAGCAGATCTTTCACGCCACACTGGTCATCGATGATGTCGTAGCGCCCGCCCTGAAAAAAAGAATAATAAAATTATTTTTGTATTTGAATGGAGCAATTATGGTTACACATGTCATGCGATTTCTTTGAATCAACAACACCACCCCCGCCCGGCGGCATAGCTCCGCAACACAAAATCTTACTTCGAACCAGCCACGAGCCTTGAACCCTTCACTCATTCCACTGATGCAGTAGCTCCTCCTTGTGCCTAACCAAAAAAAAGGACACACGGCCGCTGATGGGTGATCAAAAAATGTCAATTCGCGCACGCTCACAATTTCCACGAAGTCGCCGCACTGCTCGCTTCACCCGCCTGCGATTATGACCAATGACCACGTTTTGCAAATGTTTTCGATTTTTCTTATATAAATGGAGCGCCCGGCACTCGCACTGACGCCAGCTTCCGCGCTTCACTTTATCGCATCAAATGCAACAATTTTCACAAGACAAGTGCATCCGATGTCGCGCCGCGTCGCCAACGAATACCAAACGAGCGAATTGTTGTCTTTTTGGTTTTTTATCTTTTTCCGTCGCTTCGGTTGCTGCACAACTAATCTGCACAATGCAGCATTTGCCGTGCTCGTGTGGTAATTTTACTGTTTGTTATCTGTCGGGGCCGGTCGGCGGCGCCTTCGTGGTCTCGTGAAATGTCAGTTGTTGTCAATAATCGTGTGACGCCGTTTGTCATGCCATGTGTTTCCGAATGTGGTAGGAGAACGCGGGCGCCGAAAAGGAGAATTTCAACCGTTCAAAACCAAAAATAGGATGGTACAAGAGCGGGAATGATTTGATTCAAATAAAGGTGTTTTTTTTAACAAATATCCGGGGTATTTCCATGCAGTGGTTTTTTTTTTTGTACAATGGGTTAGGGTAGGGTAACTCATGGAGCAAAAAAACCATCGAGGGCAGATATCCGTATTAAGGCGAAATTTACATTCGTGACGACTCCCAACGACTGCTAAAATACAAGTCGAGATAGACAGCATCAAATGGGCGGATTCACATTATCAGCTGCTCCGGTTCTGACACGATCGATTCGGTCCGCAGGTAGAAATTAGCCGGCAAATGGTGAGCATGTCGTATAGACCGAGGGTCACGAATCATTTCAATACATTTTCTCTTTCTCAATAGCAAAGTGCAGTGCAGTGTGACTGCGGCTTTCAAGATACATGTGCAATTTTGGCATATATTGCGTACAAAAGGTATAATAAAAGCAAAAGAGACGTTATTGGGTGCACTCCTAAATGAATTGAGGTTGTCAAGAGGAAAATTGGCTATAAATAAGCTCATGTTTCACAGTAAACAAATTGCCATTATGCGCAGTTAGGTTAGATATGCATTGATTTCAATCATGGAGGAAATATACATGAATATTCCTCCTCCATGATTTCAATCAATCTTCAAATAGACATACATATGTTTGAAATCATAATAATAAAACGAATTCAAGCCAAAAAGAAAATATTGTCCAAAACCAACCGGCCAGATGAATTCCATCTCCCCTACTAAAAAAATCACTTGACCATTCAAGTCAAACGGGTCATCTCCTTAAAGCGGAGAACATGCATACGCATACGCGATAGCGATTGCGTTCGCGATCAAATGCGTTCAACGTTAGTAAGTTAAGCAGCACATACTTGTCGCGATATGTTAGCGATAGAGTGGACATCTGCAACGTTCGATCGCGGAGTAGTCGGCGATCTGCGATCAAACGCAACTGGTTAAATTTATCGCAGATCGCAAGTATTAAAAATGGCAGATATCACGGAAAAATTAATTGAATATGTACAAAAAAAACAAGCGAGCGCGAGGGCATTTGCGCCGTGCCCCGTCCTTATCGCCCTATTTTTTTTATTGTTCCCTATTTTTACCTTCCATGTTTGTGTTGTCTTCCCCAGGCCTATGAATTTTTATTAATACTTAAAGGACAGGTGCAACGAGCGGCGAAAACCCCGGCACCTGTGTTGCGTTCAAGTTATGAGAAACTGGACGTATGCCACCGGTAGTACATGAAGTGAATGTTATGAGAATCGGGCAAAACGGCACTGGTTTTGCGATTATAGGAAAATTCAATTCAATTTTGCGGAGTGTGAGGTCGAGGAGGGTGGATTTGGGCAGCACGAGTTGTTGAGATGAATTGAGATTTTTGCAACGAGTGGTTGGCTAGAAACTAACGGAAGGGAGTTAAACTTCCTTAACAAAATCGTGACATATTACGTAACGAATACGTGTTTAGGATGACCCCCCGCGATAAGACATAACCATGTCAAAAAGGGGATTTACGTGTCGGACTATGAGCCCACTCAACTGGGGTATGGGATAAATAACTCAGTTGAGCGTATTGGTGCTCACCCACGCCTCTGCATAAAACACACCATCACGAACTAGTAACTCATCTCGTGCCTGGGTCTAAAATTGGACTATTGCCCAAGTTATTTATTTATAGATTCCATAAGCCGACTATCAAGTCTGTCACGAAAACTAGGAAAATCTGCACAAAAAAAACTATAATTCCACCAGTGGCGAATTCCCCTCATAGAATACTCGAAAATTATTTATAAAAATAACAGTGAAAACAAGAGACATCTGAAAACGGTGGGTTTATACGAAATCCTTTTCGATTCTGCTTCATGAAGCTCTTGGTACTGGTGTTGGCACACTTGTCGGGAAGCATCGTCTGAATAAAGTGAGTACTCTCTACCTTTTTTGGAACTTAGTTGTACACAGATTTCTTTAACACCTGAAAGTGTTGGGCTGCATGTTGTGTGCTTATATGGATAACACTCCTATTGCCACATCTGGTAAGTTGCCTATTTTTAGTGAGCACTCTGCAACACAATGCCCTCTCACAACAAACCATTTCGGTGACGATTTTATGCGGGGCATTATTATGATTTTGAGCTGATAACTATAGGGTAGAGTTTAATTCAAACAAAACAGAGCTTGTTCTCTTCACAAGGAAGTAAAGGGACACCTCCATTTTTTTGCGGACAAGACGAAATTTTTATGTACTTATGTTTGGGGAAGTTGTCTGGTGAACTACTTTGGCCAGGACTAGACTCACTGGTACGTGGGGTACAGCAACCTGTCGCAGCTTCCAAACGAACTCTAAAGTTTAGAGTAAGCAGTTAAGCAGCACCAACTCTAGATGGATAAATAGTAAAACATACCTTTCGACAAATTGGATTGGATTCTAGCCACATCGCTAAACTGTTGTCACTAAAAAGGCAGCTGCTGTGGAAGTCATTACTGCATAATTGGGGAGCACACCATGAGGCTTTGAATCCCTTGTAATCGTGGACATTTGCGGACGTCCAAAAGCCAAATTTTCATAGGCCGAAGCCAAAATTTGTCCAGTCAGCTTATAAATTTGACAGGAAAATTTTGGAGGCGACAAGCCTTTGTAAGAAAAAAAAGTGGAAACATTATCAGCGACACCGATAGTTTTAACCAAGGATGAGTGCCCTATTTTGAAGAGCTTTTCTATTGTAATACAACAAACAACATTTATAATCGATGACGATATATGATATGATTAATCAAGGCCCGAATACACAACACCAAGCACTAGAAGAAGTAGACCACGCTCTAAAGTCACTCCCAGCTGAACTATTAAAATCTAAGAGGACGAGGTTATTGCAGAGGATTGGTGCAGGAGCTGCATTGGACAAGAAGGGACATAAAATGCAGTGTGAAAACTGAAGAATAATTGCAAATTCAGTGTTCGGAAAAGTAGAAATACCATTCAAATACAGCGCAATATATGTAAATACAATCGAACCATATATGTACGAGTAAAATCACAACATTGCTTATTTATAAACATATAAAAACAATTCACTCCTATCTGTTACGGAACAATTATGCCTCCGTTTTACGATTCAAAAGCTAAAGTCTATCGAGACGATCCATTAAAGGCTGAGAGCTTATTTACTTCAATTTTTATCAGTGTTACTCGTAGCTAATTTAGAACAGATTTGTGTTATCAGATTATGAATTACTTTGTCTGGGCCACTTGTTTGTTTTGATGAACTTCTGTTTCTTTGTTTTGTGGAGTAAACATGTCATATTTTATATTTCAGCTTTTTTTGGGGTTTTGTAGTAATTTCTAGTAAGGAAATAAACACGCGTAGTAATAGAATTAGTGACAAAATAGCACGACGCCGCTCGCCGCTTAAAAAGATCGAATATACATAGCGAAGATTCGAATAGACGATGAAGTCATCGAACGAGTATGTTAGATGACTTCATCTTATTATGGGCGAATATAATAAACAATTACTCATTTGCCTTAACCCCTAGTGGGGCATAGCACGTCGTTCCATGTGGCACAGCTGACGTTTCGGTGGCAGTTTCGGACGATGCACGTTGCCAACATGCACCTCCTGCTCTGATTTAGCCGCTTACCTGTGACAAGTCGGGAGATGATGTGGCTTATTATTACGCCCTGCGCCACAGGGGAAAGACAACACCAACATTAATGGCCATGGACGCCGTGGACGGGACTTGAACCCGTAACGACCGTAGTCAGACATGACACTGACGCCTCTACGCTCTGAGCTCCCGGGATCAAGCATCCAATCCAAAACGCAAAAGCTATTACTCGATGGTCGCTAGACCTGCCATAGACAGAGGGACAGCGAGCAGCGAAAACTCCACCCACGTCTCCCAAACTGGGCTACAGCAGGCATAGGCCGCTGTTTAGCTCGTTGAGGGACCTTCATGGTTATTATGCTACCTTAACCTCCGTCCCCATGAGTCCGGATGTAATGGGCCCCTCGGCCTCTGGTTTCGTACCACCAACAGATCAGTACTCATTAGGTGCTGCCTTCGATCTACTGGTGGAAGCAGCACTCCCAGGATATGGTTCACTACAGGTGGATCATTACACATCTTCGAAAGGAAATGTATGCATCTTTTCACGATTGTGACCAATGGCGACGAAGGTACAAAAATGAGCTGGACGAAATTTATGACGAGCCACAGAGTTCCAATTCTGCAGTGGACAGGAAGACATTAGAGGTAGAAGCGCAAAAAGGAAAGAAGTCGAACTTCGTTCATTCAGTTACATGCTAACGACACGTCAACAAAACCTCTTGTCTTAGGACTATGTAGTTCACGCGCTATGGCCCACTAGGGGTTAAGGCAAATACATAATCTATTCTTACCTTAGTTTCCTTGGTTTTTGTATAACAGGAATTTACAATTGTAGCGCCGCCGTTTCTTATTATTTTGCTTATAGTATCCAGTGCTCTGCAAAAAAAAACAATTATATTGCTATTGTCATTTAATAAAAAAAAATAAGTTACAGCAAAGCAAATCGTATTTTCAAAACAAAGCAAAGATAAAACGCGTTAACAGTTCACTTGATCTGAAACTGTCCAGTACATACAATTTTAGAATCACCACACCCAGATCGAGTGATTTGTCCGTAGTGTGAACATGAATTTATTGAACAATGGACCGCATTTGGAGCCTGAATTCGCATTGGGTATGCCAAAGCGCGCCAATGCTCCGGATAAACGTGGAGCTTTCGAGCTGCAGTTGATTCCAGGATATAACCATGCTATCCTGCGCATGCCGTACCCTATATAGCTATGAAGGAAATGCAGCTTGAAATTCCTAAGGCTAGTAGGTAGGTAGGTAGATAGGTAGTAAAGGGCTGCCGTATATAGCACAGCACACTTAGACAGATCAAGGTCCCTTGTGTTACCCTGGAGTTGAATAATTCCTCCCGTCAACCAATGTTGAACCATCCAGAGCTAATAGCAAAACGCAGGAGCTGACTCACATCATTAGTATTGTCCTCTAGATCAGCGTAGGCATATTTCCCGAGAGTTGGCCTTCTTTTAAAAGCCAATGCCGGGCAAGAGCAGAGCAGATGAAAGATACTTTCCTTTCCATGTCTCCGCAGCTTCTGAACAAGTCATAGTGTGGAAGCCGGAGCCTCCTCGCGTGTTCTCCGGTGACACAATGACCAGTTATAACTCCTACCACGAGTCTAAAGCTCAACACACACATGCGTCCAAAATCCAATTTTTCCCGCGTCCAATCCAAAATTTCCCCGGTCGATGCATGAATTTGACGAGAAATTTTGGATTCGCCCTGGGAAAATTTGAATTTTGGACGAAGTGTGTGTCGGGCTTAATGGTGCTTTTTCATAGATAGCAGTTTAGAAGTACGTTCTATGTTCAATGATGGCCATAATAACTTTGCATTGTGGCTGGTACTACCACTTAGCCATCTCGAGTTGGTCTTGTCTTTCGCCGTTGTAGTTAGTCTATTTTTACAACTGGAGATGGAGATATCGCCATGATCGTTCGGTCACCGCTCTAGAGCCGTTTTTGATGAGACTAGATAAGATTCGAGAGATTTTACTGCAGCCTGACTGTCAGTATAAATTTTGAAGTCTGTTGCTTCTATAACCTAGCGGCCAAGCCACATCACTGCCTCTTTAATCGCATAAATCTGCGCCTGGAACACACTACGGTAGTTTGGGAGGCGGAGTGACAGGTTCAGGTTAAGCCCCTCGGAGACGATTCCAGCCTCCTCCTCGGTCTTGGAGCCATCCGTATAGACAGATAACAAGTCAGTACAAGTTGGGTCGCACATTTCCCAGTGACTACGGAAAGGAATTGAGCACGTATATTTTTTTGTTGATCGTGATTTTCGCTGTGCAGTAGTCCGTTCACGATGGTATGTACATGTTGTTTAGGATTAATGCGTGACCGGTGTATAAATCTGCCCAGCAATCTGCCTTCCATATGCGGATCGCCGCGTTTGCGGCGACTTGTTCGCTTATAACGTCCGAAGGGAAAAGGTTGAACATAATCTCTAGTTCACGCTTTCCGTCAAGGCCAGTCCCTCTAGGACTGGAAGTTCTCCAAATTAGGCGTATACTCTGAATGTAGGAGTGTCTGTTGTAGAGGAACTCCGCACGGCGTTGTGCTCTTTCCCTTGCTGGGGAGCACAGCGGTCAACAGATTGCTTTTGGACCTGGAGGCGATGGGCTGCAGAGTAATATCTCGATCGCAGTCTCAGGCAAATTCCGAAGCACCCTTGGTGAAGTAACGCGGACTGCTCTCAATGCGTAAGTGTGGTTCCACTGGAACCGTATTTGAGCGGCAATGGCTCCTGCGACACAAGGTATTCCTTGTATCATGCCCGGTGATCAGCTCGGTTGTTGTACGGTAAAGTTGGGCGCAACCGGATAAATTTGATTTGCTACTATAAAAATATTTCTACTCTTCAACCTGCTGGTGGATGATTCAATTTTACTAATGACCTTGACTTTTGATCCATAATAATATTTTTCCTGACGAAAATATATAAATATAAACCGATAACACGATTTTCTTACATGTCTTATCTAACACCAGACATTGATTATGTCACATTTTTTCACGCACGCATTTATTTGGTGTGAACTGTGCACACACCAAACAGAACAAAAAAGTCACTCACTATCTTGCCAATCAAGATCTTGACGAGCCTATTATAAAGTTCAATTTATTATCAAAACTATTTGCCAATCAATAACAACGCGATGATTTGATATTTTTTTATTAGCGGGTCAATATATCAAAATTGTAATCATTACATGGTAAACATGAGTATTTATGGAAATTTCTCAGTTTTTAGTTGTGAAAAAAACAATTGAATAAATCAGGGTAATCAGAAAGCGAAATGAACATGTTTGAAATTGAAAAGAGATTGCTCTCACTGTTTGCTATAGAGAAGGAACCTACGGGGGTACTATTTATAGAAATTGTGTAATTCGGTGAGAATAAATCTTGTACGAGTTTTTATTTTCGCACTTTAAAGCGCTCAGTGCGTAGAGGCGTCAGTCTCATGTCTGACTACGGTCTTCACGGGTTCAAGTCCGGTCCACGCCGTTCGTGGCCATTGATGTTTGCGTTGTCTTCCCCTTGCAGTAGCGTAGATAGCTTTTAGCGGAGGGAGGGTATATGACATCTGCAGTTTGGTTTTTTGCTTGTGTTGAGGCAGGATTCGAAACGTTTCCTCTTGAGTGAAAATCAACGTATTGGACCTACTCTACAACTGTGATTCTATAAGAAAATTGAGTAACTATCAAACGATACAACCAAAAAGTTGGCTGAATATAATTCGAAGCAGTCATTGAGAACGAATAACTAGTGAAATACTTGACGAGAGTCATTAACAAAGTCATCGGTAGGTTTGTGATGATGTTCTTGATGACTGAATCTTAAAAAAAGTTGATAAGTTCTAGGGGTCAAATTAACAACAGTCTTCTGTTGGTTGTAACTGATGGGCACCGGTCATATGTTGATAAATTGTGTTGTATCT
The DNA here is from genome assembly GCA_964017055.1 of Chloromyia formosa. NCBI lineage: Eukaryota > Metazoa > Arthropoda > Insecta > Diptera > Stratiomyidae > Chloromyia > Chloromyia formosa. Next base: position 26,126,433 of record OZ024813.1, on the reverse strand, counting down.
TTTGTGGTATTTTCCACAAAAGAATAGGACTGTGAACCAATGGTCGACTTTATGAAATACAGACATTTCGAAACGGAATATCTAGCATATGTCTAAAGGTTCGCACAGCGTTCGTGCGTGCACGAATGCTCATATGTGTACGATAGGAGCATGCGTGCGCGCACAATTTTATCCGCACGAACACGATCCATCGCTAGTGGATCCCCGTGCGCGCACAACTGTTCATATGTATACGAGGCTTAATATGCATTTTCAAAGAGTATGTTAAAAGATTAGAAGCGACTTCCTATTAGTTGAATAGGACACTTCAATAGTTAAGGCCGGCACTGCTAAGCATGAAAGTAAATTCAAGATAATTTTTCATAAGCGCAGTCCAACGGACTTGCGAAGCATGTGCACAGCCTATCATCACTTATTTTATACTTTACTTTATCATTCCTATTTCAGTGGATCTAATTTTTATATTTATATAGTTATGAGTTCATTTAATTTGCTGGAGTCTTGTACAAGCCTAACTACCTAGGCTCGATGGTCAACATGGAAGCTGCGATGACGACATTAAACATCGCATCAGTGTCGGTTGGATGAAGTGGCAAGAAAACTCTGGAGTTTTCTGCGATAAGACTATGCCACGAAACCTTAAGGGAAAGTTGTACAAAACGGTCATACTCCCGCATTCATGTATGCGTCTGAATGCTGGACTATATACAAGACATACGAGAGTAAAATGACTACGACCGAGAGGAATATGTTACGGATGACAGCAAAAAGGGTCGCATCAAAAGCACCTACATCCGAGGTGGCTTCTTTGTTGAGCAACTGATCATTGAAAAGCTCGAAGTTCGTCGTATAGATTGGTATTACCATGTTCTAAGGCGTCCGCCTGAGAGCCCTGTCAGTAAGGCACTATCAATGAATGTTTCACTTGTTGGACCCAAAACCCGAGGCAGACGGAAACACACGTGGATCGATCAGATGAAGAAGCAACAACAACGTATTATTCTCGGCGATGACACGATCCAAGACCGAGCTGCCTGCAGAAACAAGCTGAGATTGTTCCGCCAAAATGGTCGAAGTGCCAACACCACAGGCAGAGCAACGCGAAGTGGTATAAAACGACAAGAAGGACGAATTATGAATTATGTCACTAACGGGGCCGAGACGGAAGCAAAATAAAGATTGTGGCAACCTTTTAGTTTCCGGGGCCCCGGCTGGGGGAATCACTTTTCACTCGGATTTTTGTCACTTTTCACTCGCGTCACTCTAAAAGTCGAGAATTTGCAAAAAAAAAAATTTTTTTTTTAATTTTTATTTTTAATTTTTGTTTTAAGTTTTAATTTTTTTTTATTTTTTATTTTTTTTTTCATAATTTATACTGAGTGTTTGGAATATTGGAGGCATGGAAAATTGAAATATTCGCAAATCCCCTTGCGTGGGCTCCGCTCGCTACGCTCGCTCCGCGCTTAAGGGATCGCAACCCTCAATATCGCACAAACATGAACGCTCGCTTCGCTCGCTCTGCGTGCAACAGCGTTTTGATCAGTTTTAAACACACCAAACACTCAGTATAAATCATTAGAACAAGAAAATAAGGAAAAAAATTAAAAAATTAAGATTAAAAATAAAAAAAAAATTAAAAAAATATAAAAATTAAAAAAAAAAAATATTTTTTTTTTTTTGCAAATTTGAGAGCCTTAGGGTGACGCGAGTGATAAGTGACAAAAAATCCGAGTGAAAAACGATTTTTTCACCCCGGGCCCCGGAAACTAAAAATACCCCAAGATTGTCTTCAAAGTTGAGGCGAAAATTAAGAATCACATGAATCCCTTTATCTAAATTTAACGGAAGTAACTACGAAGACGGATCGGACGTATCTGTTTTCACACCTTAATTCCCCACGTTCCTATGGAAGTGACGTGTTTCGGCCCAACCAAAAAACGGTTCGACTCGATGGTGTGTGGTAACTTAATGCTGTTACACACGATGGTCCATCACTAACAATTTCAACCAATTTCCATCCAGCAATTGCGACCATCATTATGGCCAATGCGCAAATGTAGCAGACATAAGATTGGTTAGCCACGGTTCGGCGAACAGACTGGAGTCTGTTAACTTGCATGTGAATGGCCTGATCATACGGCTTTCCAAATGAATGAATAAATATTGTTGTTTGGAACTGAGTGAATTCAAATGATTTCGAAGTTCGGGCACTCTATGATGATGAGCTCACGATCCAGTCAGTTGATGCAGTTTGAGTCTATCTGTTGAATAGGATGCAATGGGCGGGCCATAGCAAACCAAAGCAATCGCTAAGACAAGATATGGAAAGATAAGTTTAATGAGAAGAAATAGTAAGTAATTCAAATCAAAACGATAAAATAGGGGGCCCAAGAATGGACCGAATGTACGTAAGCTAGACGCCGAATCTTATACATTGTCCTCAGAGTAAAGGTACATAGATTGGTGGATCCTTTTGACCCACGAATCACATTTGTAACCTAAGTAAGGACATGCATACGCAAAAAATAGCATAACAGTGACTCTGTATGGACATCCTATACCAAAGTCTTTGGAAGATAGGATAAGTGTATCATCGAACTTTCGTCTATGTATCCTAAAGCGCATACATCACAATCGAAACTTTGTACTTTATCATCCACGCTCGTCTCTTGCGTCAATAAGGGAGTAGATTTGCTGCCAATCAACGTATTACTATCACAAATATACTACTGATCTGAATCGACGGTACGTACATCAAATCAAAATAGAAACTTTCCATATACTGAAAAGTATAAAAATAAAACACACGCTCGCATTCAACGAGGAGACAAACCAAATTGTCTTCTATGCAAATTCAATGAAATGCGCCGAGTTATGAGTACAAGTACACACAATCTCTTGCCGCTTCGAAAAGATACTCCTACCTACTCGTATAGTATAATAAATAATTTTAATTTTGATTTTCCATACGTTTCGAACGCTGCAATGCTCGATGCGAATGTAACCTATGGAAGACACGATAACTGGTGGAGGCATTCTCCGCGGCCGTAGCTACTGCACGGCCCAGCAAAGAAAATTTGTTCAACGTATGACTTTATTGGTAATTAAATGTCTCTCGGCTACCTATAAATAGGTTTAGAAACGTTTTGTAATTCGACTATTTCCGATGTTGCAATGCGATCGACGGTTGGTGATGGATGATGGTTGACGACGACAACAGTTTGGTCTAACCGCCGCCGGGCCACCGCACTCGTGTCAAGATAATTAGAGTCTAATCATGGCCAGATATTACGGTAGCCGTTATCACCCTTCTGATTTTACTTTGTTGTTTTCTTTTGTTTCAGCCTAAGCATGACAACAACGGTTTGTCGACTTTAGACTTGGAAAACGGAGCGTCTAATAAATTTACATGTTATCATTATCACGAAAGGCTGTCGTAAATCTCCTAGCACCGTTGGGGGGATGACGAACTGCGGATTCAAAGTTCAACAGAATCCTACGTGCCCGCAAGGTGGCCACCATCACTTGGACTATCAATTTAATCCGCCACCTGTGTGGAACAGCAGTGTCTATGCTAGCATCTAAACTTACCTGATGCGTACGCAGGCGTAGAGAGCGACCAGAAGAAAACAGATCACTTGGACGATTTCGATGAGGGATCGTTCGACTATCATACGACCCGTTGGCCAATTCCCTAGTGCATCCATCTTCTACAGTTGCACGGGAGATGAGCACAGGAGACGGGCGAACTATGGGAAATAGGAAGCTCTATTGATCTTTGTGTCTTTCTTGGCTTCCGCGTGTACACGAGATATTGCACTAACTGATAACGAAAAACAAAGAATTTCGCGCGCCACTAGACTATGCCGCACTGTTTGTTGCTGGTGTTTGCGCCACAAGATCGACAACGACGACGAAACGAACCTCCTCACCAACCAGCTGGTAGGAGCAATATGTTGTGTATTGTTGTTTTAATGTGCGATTTAGAATGGCGAATAAATGGTCTGAACTGGGGGCGACGGACTTTTGCTACTGCCGGTGTCGCTACTGATTCTTTATCATCACGCCAATGGATGTGCCGAAGAGTAAGTTGAAGAATCGCTACGAAAAGCTCTTTGCATTGTAAGTACTGCAGATTGATTTGATTACACACTTTAGAGTTTAGAGCAGAAGAAATCAGGCGATGTGACGCGGATCTGAGAGTGTGTCGTGTTGTGTCGTCCGAACTGTGAATTGTGGCAGAGATTCAGATTGCACCCAACAGCCAACACTCATCCCGCCAATATTCAGCAGACAGTTAATTGATGTCCGCATTTAGCATACATAAGTGCATATCATTACAGTACGCTGTACGCGCTACACGCATTGGCATAGTACGAAGTGTCTAATGTATGGTTGTTCGAGGTTCGAACGTGAGCTCTATGAAGGGCATCCGCTAGGTTGATGTTCAGAGTCGCCAGCACGAGGTAACCAGTAGTTTTGGCTTATCGTACAGCCAAAGAAGCTTCAATGCTACCTGAGTAGTGATGGGCACTCTCGAATAACTATCGGAGAGGTATTCGATATTTTTTACTATCAATAGTAAAAAATAGTTATTCGATAGTTTTTACCATATTTCATGTTCCTTTTGCTCAAAAACTACACAACAAAAATGAACGGCGTATTTTTCCTCTTGTAGATATTAGGCGGCTATTACACTATAAAAGTTCTTTTACAAATATATTTGAAGTACGATATTTTAGAAGAACTTTTATGAATGATATTAGCCGCCTAAGGGGGAAGGAGTGCAAGCTTGTAAGAAAGGTACTTGGAACAAGCAACGTTCAAGTAGCAAATCTTTTCTCAGGCGGCTATTACACTATAAAAATCCTTTGAAAATGTCTTTCATAAAAGATATTTGTAAAAGAACTTTTATAGTGTAATAGCCGCCTTAGTCTGGTCCACATTTAAAGGTGTTTTCAGAAATTCACAACCAAAAATGAATTAATTACATACGATAAAATGAAGATCCTCTTTTTCTCGCATTTTATTTTATTTTCGATACTTTATAATTTGGCTAAAAATAAATCGATTTAACCCGTACCACCTTTATATGATGTCGAGTCCGTCCTCTTTAATTTCACCATTGATTTATTCTTTTGCGAATATTGGTTCTCGAGAAAAAGGTACATTTGCGGTAAAAAAAAATGCGATTTTCGAAAGACGCAATTTTCCGTTGGAGTGCTCTAAAAAATTTGTTTTGGGTCGATTCTACAAACACTTGATCAGAATCGATTGTTTGGTTATTTGAGAGTAACCTTCCCCCAAAATGCAACTCCATTCGACCGTTATTGTGCTTTTTATGTGGATCTTCTGATTAAAAATCACTGTGTCTGAACTGTGTGTGCGTCTGATTTCCTGAGTTTTTTTTAATTTCATTAATTATTGTATTTTTGACACTTTAAAAAATAAAATTTATACCAAAATATACAAAAAAGTCAGGAGAATATTTTAAGCTAATAAATTGATTTTTGACTTTTTCATCATTTTTGAAGTGTTATCAAGTTGCCTATGCTAGAGCTCAAAAACTTGGAACTGAAACTGGAGAACAAAACAAAATTCGAGCAAATAATTTAGTTAATATTAGAATTGTACGTTGTTCTTCCCTTAAAAAATTTGGCATCCATTTTCCTTCTATTGTAGTTTCGCAGTCAGCATGTATAATAAATCTGCTTCTACATTCTACTCCGTTTTGTTAGGACGACACCAATCATTTTTATTGAAGAGAATATTGAAAAAAAAAAATTGAAGAACAATATGTAACTTAAAACGTACCATACACTCAGGGGTCGATAGGCCGATCCGTTGCCCGATATCTATATCAGCCGATAGATCGGCCTGTGTATGCGCTTATTGTTAACGAATTTTTTGACAGTTCCATACATATATAATTTTGATCAGCTGATATTTTGTGGCGATCCATCGACCGATCGATCGGGCGACAGATCGCTCCGTGTATGTGGGGTATAGCAGTCAATGATAAGCTTGCTCTTACATTCTGTTTCGATCTCTTAAGGTCGACACACACGGCAAGCATTTTGGGCGCGAGCATGCATCAAATCACGTCAAACTCAATGGAAAAAAATCTCCTCGTTTCCACCGTTCTATGCTATTTGATGGCTCGATGGAAGCTCGATCGTGGTTCTGCGCAATCATGTGTGGCGAACTTTAGTCATCAGTTTCAGTTGCAGTTGTCCCTACTGAAGAAGAAACTTGGACAAGCTCCTCACGTCTAGTGTAGCCACACACTGTCAAACACGAACTCGAACTCCAACACGAATATGGTACAAGTGTCCTCCGAATGGCTCAAGACACACACACACACTCATTTCACAAATTTGAAGAAAATGCACCATGTTCGTGTTCAACAGTCCGTGGTCACGCTAAAGATAGACATGCGGCAATTTGGAAGATTTAAAGTTTTAGTCTAAAGAGGTTGGAGGTGACACCACCACCACCTACCAATTGTCAAATGTTGGAAGCCCTAACTAACTTAATATTATATAATAGCCCTCATATACGATGCAATCCGTCGTCAGATCGATCTGACGATATTTTGATCGTCAGATCGATCGCACAGTGTATGTGACTATCGTTGACGATTTTTTTGGCAGCTCCATATAATTTCGATCGTCAGATATTTTGTGGCGATCCATCGTCAGATCGATCTGACGATGGATCGCATCGTCTATGGCGGGTCTAATAATACCAAATAACAGTAAATAAATGAGTTATGTATTTCTATCTAATTAATTCTGGTATAATGAATATTTGTTTGAATATTTTTATCTAATTTTGGAGGAATTTCATGATTTTTGGTTGTTTTCGCTTAATGTTATCGTCCGTTTATTGTTATCACTTCTGCTCAATCCAGACGTGATCATAATAAGCGGGGCCCACTGTACATACTTTGACATGTTGGGTCAATGTCTTGTGCATGAGATTTTAGATTTTAGTTTAGGCTACGACGCAGTTACTGATTTACATACCTCAGTGTTGCTCGTCGAAGTGAGCAGTAGTTTATCGAATTGAGTTCCACGTACGCGAAGCGCTTTGAAGCTGTCTTTTTGTGCACGCATGCAAAAGGACCGAAATTATCATATCCTGCGGCAGCTAAAGTTGTTAAAAAGTCAAAGAAGCTCGTGGAGAAGTGGGTGGAAAAGCATCACTTCATAATCAGCTGCTCAAATGACAAAAAAGGCAAAAGTGATACCCATACAAATGTAAACGTGGACTGTTTACTCTCAGGCTACCAATTAGAATAAAATGTAGGCAGCTGATTATGAAGTGATGCTGTCCTTATCTATCCGATGCAATTTCCCGTTTAGTTTTCTGTCAAAAATGGGTAAACATGTGTGTGGCTGACTATTTGCATCCCGCTTTAAAAAAAAAACAATGAATGTACTGAGTGTCCCTTCGATGTCTCCTTGTTCGTTGCTAATAGCGACTGGCAATCGCGTGGCGAGATGCGATTCGCTCGGGCATAAACACAGCCTTAAGGTCGCCACCCATTGACGAGCACAACCACGACCAAACTTCCATCGTACCATGAAATATCATAGAACGGTGGAAATAGGGGGATTTTTTTCCACACGTCCTATGAAATTGATGGTTCGATGGAAGTTTTGTCGTGGTTGTGCTCGTCAATGGGTGGTGACCTTGATGTTGGATATTCACGGATAGTCCAAAGCCAAATTTTCCCTGTCCAATCCACACATTTTGGCTGCGACCAGGGAATTTGGATTTGGACCGTCCGTGAATGTCCGACTTTAGAACTCTCACAGCGTTTCAAGTGATGGAAATTTAAAATATGTATACACATTTTTGGAACCAAACTAAAAAATCGTAAATCGGTATTTTTGAATTTTCAAAAATGTAAAGTTTCGTTCTGGAGCTCTATAAAAATTGTAAAATCGTGTACATATCTGAAATTGAAAACTGTGCAGAATACGATAAATCGTTCTTTTCGCTCCGCTGTGCGTTGCAGTTCGAAATATGTACTCTTGAACTATTAGTATGGTAGTCTCCGTTTTGTCTAGCTTAGCATGTTGATACGCTGTCACTATCTCCAGAAGATAACATACGAGTACTCTTATCTAAGTTGAAACTTTATTTTTAAACGAGAATAAATATGTCGCAGTTGCTGTAACAGTGCCAGAATTTCAGTCTGCCTGCTTCTCGTGGTCGGTCGATTAAAAGTAGGGGTAGTAGTATGTATTTATATCATTTAATAGTGCGTTTTTTTTGACAGTCCAGATCAAGTGCAGAACAACAATCACAACACTAACAACCAGCTCTATCCAGAAAAATTTTGTTTATTAGTGTAGCGCGTGCAATTGTTGCCCTACTCTGATCTGGACTGTTGAAAAAACGCAGTTTATTGGGTGGTATGCATAAAGTGAGTCGAGTGGAGTAAAGCTGAGTTGACAGAATTCCACTCAATTTTCACTGTGGAGCGGAAAGTAGTTTTATGCATACAAATTTTTCACTCGATTCACCGAACATAGCAGACTCAGGAATGTCCTCAATAGACTTCACTCTTGAGTATATCCTCATTATTATGCATACTGCCCTACTCTGATCTGGACTGTTGAAAAAACGCAGTTTATTGGGTGGTATGCATAAAGTGAGTCGAGTGGAGTAAAGCTGAGTTGACAGAATTCCACTCAATTTTCACTGTGGAGCGGAAAGTAGTTTTATGCATACAAATTTTTCACTCGATTCACCGAACATAGCAGACTCAGGAATGTCCTCAATAGACTTCACTCTTGAGTATATCCTCATTATTATGCATACCATAATAATTTTGTCAACGACATAAATTGTTTTTCAATTTTTTTAATGCCACAGAAATGTTCCCCTTATTGAAAAAAAAATTGAGTCAGTTAGTTTACATTGGTTTAGTTTTAAATTAGTAGGGTTTATACTTGTGGCCAAACACTTGATCTGGCCAGCAGTAGCGAGGCGTGAATCTCGACTAATAAAATACATCATATATAATTCCACACAGTTAAAATAGTATTTTGTAGATGAAGAAATTTGAAACATGGAAATAGTAGTAACGAAAATCGCCATTGGATAAACATCACGGATTTTTGCTTGAACACTCCCATACTCATCCGACATGACTGCTGCACTATCGTAAAGGTAGCCACACATGAACGAGCCCAACCACGACTGAACTTCCATCCAACCATCAATTTCATAGAACGTACTGAAAAAAATTCTCCTCATTTCCAGAATTCTTACCTAATTGCTCGTTTAAATACAGAAGAGTTAACACAATTGGTGAAACGAGAACCACCGAGTCTTTGTCAAACTGACGGAGCGCCATTCTAGTAAAGATTCCCGTTTAACAGAAAACACGCGAATGCGACACGCAAACGCGGTCAACGTGCACTCAGCCTAATAGCCGCCATACATTATCCGATCCGTCGCCCGATCGATCGGCCGATGGATCGCCACAAAATATCTGCCGATCTCCACTGCACACACACTGAGTGATTTCCGTGCGATGCGATAACGAATGACAATTCAAAAAATAGGTTATGATTCACTCCCAATCCAACCTAGATTCATTTTTGTTAACTATTTGGATGTGTGTGGTATTTTCGTATACCACATATTTGATATTTCAATTGCAGTGCCATTTAAATCATAAGAATCCTTGAAATTTCATAATTTAATAATTTGGTAATTTGACATTCACTTGCGATAATCACATACACTATCCAATCGATCGTCACCGATCGATCGCACGAAAATCGCACAAAAATATCGGCAGATCAAAATTGATCGGCCGATCGGTGCGATTTCCACATACACAGGCCGATCCATCGGCCGATATCGATTTCGGGCGACGGATCGGCCGATCGATCGGTGTGTGTATGGCACGTTTAATCTTGCCACAGATAAGCCACCGGAGTAGAATGCCAGCTAACCTAAATAGGTTAGTGTTGTTGTTGTAGTGCGTGTATTTCACTAACCTGTACAGGTTAAGCAGGCCTGACGAGGAAGGAGTGATTCCTTCCGGTCCCGAGCTTTCAAAGGGGGCCCGTAATTCTAAAAAATAACTTTTTTTTTCATGATGGTGCTTTGAATTAGAATAGTGTTGTATGTATGGAGTACGTCACACATTTATGATACAGACTGTGCCTATCGTAGTCTCGATAACCATCGATGACAAGTCAAAATTGAACAAGCACTAGCAGGGTCTCGAACCATCTGGACCCTTTGATAACCAGTTTCAATGGCCTCGTTTATGTCGCGGAACTATGTTCGAGTATTAACTAGTTCATGCTAACTCACGACGATAAAAAACATGTCGCATTAGCTAGTTTTGGTACTAATTTTAGCTCCACTTGCTATGCAAAACTGGACTGAAAATTTCGGACTAGATGGCGTTGCTGTCTTTGCTAATGGTGTTGTTGGTGAGAATTCCATTTTATTTGTTTCATAAATACCTCATCCTTTCTTGAAACTCTGCATTCGTTTCATCCTTTGATTGTAGCGATATAAATGCGTTTTTATTAGGAGGCTTCTGCCTTTTGACATTTTCTAAACCATAGCCACCAAAGTCACAAACCAACAGCTGACATCTTTTATGTTTAGTACCTCTCCGTATGGTCGGTATAAACACACCACGAACAAGCACTAAAACGATTTAGTTAAATGGCCTTTTAGTTCCACGGTACAAGCCGGGCCAATAGAACGAGCTCTAGCAGAGTCTCAAACCATCTGGAACCTTGGCAACCTTTTAGTATCCGGGGCCCCGGCTGGGGAAATCACTTTTCACTCGGATTGTCACTTTTCACTCGCGTCCATCTAAAAGTCAAGAATTTACAAAAAAAAAAAAAAAATAAAATAAAAAGACTTTCCAATGCATAAAAGACTTTCCAATGCAAACACATTTATTCATTAACTTAAGTCTAATCTGCAAAACTACTCATTACTATCATCCTCCGCCTCTTCCTCGTCCCGCTCCTCCCTATCCCCATCGCGCTCCTTGATTTTCGCTCGCAACTCCTCGATTTGCTTCTCCAGCGCGACACACTCTTCCTCAATTTCGTAGTTCTTCGACACCAACATGACCCAGTGCGCCTCCAACGATCGCAATTTGTCGCCGGCCTGAGTCTGTGCCACCTTTCGTTGCCAATTCACGTCCTGTATCTCCTTCTTGAGCGCCTGCAATTGAATCTGTGCCTTGGCCTGGAGTGCTGTGAACACCTCGAGATACGCTTTCCACGCCTCCGTCCCGTACTCGAGCATTAGATCTAAATTCTGAACGCGTACCGCCTGATGCTCGAGCTGTGCCATGGAATTGTCCACGGATTCGCCCCATGCCGAAATCTCGGAAAGTCGGCCGGCCGGCGGTGGTGGCAGTTCGTAGCGTTTCATACTCAACGTTTCCATCGGAATGCGATTCTGAATGCGCTCGAATTCGTAGTTGAGAGTGGCCGTTTCGAAGGAGCTGGTGTTGAGCGGTAGATGATCCAAATAGTTCTTGGTCGGACGATAGCGGCGACACTCCTCCTCGACCATGGCGAGGGCCTGAAAGAAGAGATTTGAGAAAACATTGATCGGAAATGAGAGGAGAATGTTGTACCGCCTCGCGAACGCCTGGATCATCGTAGCCGTGATCGATGTAGGGAAGAGCGTCCACCGTTACTTCGCCAGCCATAGTAGGGAAATGAGCTCTAGAATGAATAAATGCAAAAACTAAACTGTAAACAAAAATCTAGCAGTGGCGGGAGCTGTCATTTGTTTGGGCGACTGACGTGACGGATTGCACCAATACGTTTTACTCTTTAACGGAAAACAGCTGATTCCCATTTCCTCTCGTCAGTTTTTTTTAGAGGAAGAAAAATGTGCTCAAGTCACCTTTATTCACTTAATTGGAACTCCAATGATTAAATAAAATAATTGTATTTAATACTCAATTTTTCTCTACTCGTCCAACTGCAATTATCACCACCTGGACCATCCCGCACTTGCAGCTGTCACGGTCGCTAAGCGCCATCTACCATCTCAGATTGAAACAAACTCACCATTTGACTTGACTTCCGGCTGTCTTCTGTCTTTTTACAGTCCCCAATTAGTTAATGGCGGACGTCCTTTCAATTGCAGTCATTTAAATACTGTGAATTTAGTGGATTAAAGTGTATGAAATGGCAAGTATTTGTATAAAATAAAACACCCCGTATGTGCCGCGTGTCCGTGTACTTTTTCCGAGTGATTTTGTGTCGTTCCTGTCGCGAAAAATTGAAAAGTTTACGCGGACACGTGTTTCGGTGTACTCGGTGTGTGTGTGTTTTGTTGCAATGTGTCAACTAATCGGAAAACTTTCGAAATTCCTGAATTTTGCAGAGTCTAGCATCTTCTCGTCCGCTTGTCAGCGTCTATTCGGAGAAAAATGAGCCCATCAAGGATAGCTCGCGCGTCCTGCCGGCCATTTTCAAGGCTCCCATTCGTCCAGACGTCGTGAACGACACTCATCAGTTGATGCGCCGCAACAACCGTCAGGCCTATGCCGTCAGCGAACAAGCAGGTTAGGTTTACCCGCCTATATAGATCTCTGGCTCACCGGACAGTGCAACTAAATGCTTTCTTGTGCTTGCAGGTCATCAAACTTCGGCTGAATCATGGGGTACCGGTCGTGCCGTGGCACGTATTCCCCGTGTTCGTGGTGGCGGTACTCACCGCTCCGGTCAGGGTGCCTTCGGTAACATGTGCCGCGGTGGACGTATGTTCGCCCCAACCAAGCCATGGAGAAGGTGGCATCGCAAGATCAATGTGAATCTACGCCGCTACGCTTTGGTGTCGGCTATTGCCGCCTCCGGCGTGCCAGCCCTCGTTCAATCCAAGGGCCACATCATTGATGGAGTCGCCGAATTCCCGTTGGTCGTGTCTAATGAAGTGGAGAAGCTGCAAAAGACCAAGCAGGCCGTCATCTTCTTGCGTCGCGTCAAGGCCTGGGCTGATGTTGAGAAGGTGAGTGTTTTGAAGTGTGTGTGTGTCAGGTTTTTCGGGACTATTTGGGTCGGCTTGGTCCTTGAGGATATCAATGAGGGACTTGGTGAGCGCTGTAGAGATTTTTGTTGATCATGCAACTTCATTCTGGTTTATCGAACGAACGGATGCTTCTGCTTGTGTTTTATGAAATCACTCACCTTAGTGTCACCATACACTGTCGAACTCGAACCTGGTACAAATGACCTCTGACACTTCACATAGATGTGCAGAAAACCGATCCACTTGTATTAGATTCAAGTTCGACAGTATATGGTGATACTAACGGTGCATTTGGCAACTAATATAACAGTACTTCAGTTTGGGAATAACGGCGTCAGATGGGCGTTCGAATCTCAGTAGACTCGAAGACTTAATTTTTGTTATTTCGTGTCATTACACTTCCACATTGTTTTTCCATTGATGTTGCAGCGTGAATCCATCCCTGACTGTCACTACCTCGAGTAGTGTTATCAAGAAAATAACTTCTTGTCGAAAGTACCGTCTTATAACTGGTATAGATTTCGGGCGAGATGCGAGTAGTAGTTTGTGGGCCAGGCTTAATAGTAGCAATGCAATATTTCTATTTGATCGGTAGTATTTACATACGTCCTGAATGGCTTCAACAACTTCGTTTTGATTTTTGTTAACTTTCCCGAAATTTGTGAGGTAGGTTAGGTTAGATGGGTTACCTAGAAGAGCAAAGCGCACATAGAACACCGTTGTAATACCCCCTAGATACGGCGTACCTGAGCTTATCTCAATCGTTAAACCAGCCCGAGCTGGAAATGAAGCGATAACTGTCTTTAAGGAGGATGTCTCCTACCTTCCGCCAAAGCAGAGCAAGTGCACAGAAGGTGATGGCAGCTTTCCTCCTCTACGTCGCCGCAGCTCCTACAGTAATCATCGTGCGGGAGTCGAAGTCTTCTAGCATGCTCCCCGATCAAGCAGTGTCAAGTGATAAGCCCCACCACATTTCTCAAATGCATCATCATCATGACATGTGGATCCACTACTCCATCTGGCGCTGGCTCTGTCATGCGCCACATTCTGCGTAATCATTTTGCAAGCTGCTAGAGGCATCCCTGTTCTTCGCCACCACTCCCTGATCTCGTTAGTCGTTCCCGCCCGAGCCAGTTCGTCAGCTTTACAGTTCCCCAGCTTTACAGTTCCCAAATATGCCACTGTGGCTCGGTATCCAGCACAGAGATATGTTAAAATACTTCCCATCACCCAGAGGGTACAGCGTGTCCCTTAGTAAAGAGAACAAGCTCAGTATTTTGCGGATTTAACCCCAACACAGTTCGCCAGGATAGATAGGGCATTCTGCATTAAGTCGCTCAGGACACAGGGAAACTTTCCCGAGATTGCAATCGCAATATCGCCCGCATAAGCGATAACTTTGCATCCCAAACCTTTCAGGCTTAGAAGCAGCCTATTGACCTTGAGGGGTACCCTGCTTACATACCTGCGTAGAGATGATGCACCGAGACTGGAGGATACCACCCGAGACGCAAGCATTAGGTGAATTATCTTGAAAAGTGTCATCCTTGCACAGAGTTAAGAGGGAATCGATAATAGCCTTAGGTTTTACATTGTTGAAAGCCCCCCCTCGATATTGAGAAAGGCAACCATCGTGTACTCCTTGTATGCAAATGACCTTTCGATGTAGCCTACTAAGGAGTGCAAAGCAGTGTCCACTGATCGTCCTTTCCAATAGGCGTACTGAGAAGTGGATAGAAGATGCGATGGAATAGTGCGCCGCAAGTGTGTGTCGATCAAATGCTCCCAACACCTTCAGCAATGTTGATAGGCTAATTGGTCAATGGTCAAGAGCTGCCAAACCCCCTCGATGCAAGAAGAACTGCAGCATTCGAAGCATCGCTACCACAACAACAACAACATAGGCTAATTGGTCGGAGGTTTTTCGGGCGTGCGTGAAATCACATCGTCCCATATTGGTGGCGGGAGTTATCCCGAGAGATTTAGCAGAAGAGCTGGCAGGAAAATGTGAGTCAAGCAAGACCTCGATCGTCTCTTGGGTCAATGATGTCCATGTTCCATCGTCCTTCAGCAGATAACTTGGCATGGTTGGATTTGTAGAAAGGATCTTCTTAAGCCTGGATGCATCACTGCAACTATTTGTGAGGTAAGCGAGACAATTGTCTTAACCCGAAGTCAGTGCTTTTGCGACATTTTGATCTCGACTAAGAAATGATGTACTTTGAATCGGTAGATTATTCTTTTCGTGGCAATATAGTCTGACGTTAGATAGTCCGCATAAATGGTCGCCGTCCTGAAACTGGATCTGGAACAAACTTTTTCGATTTCTCCTCCATATGCTTCCCTCTTCGGTAAAATATGTTTGGAGCGACCGGTAGCTCAGTGTGCAGAGGCATCAGTCTCATGTCTGACTACGGTCGTTACGAGTTTCAAGTCCCGTCCACGGCATTCGTGACCATGGATGTTTGTGTTGTCTTCCCCCTGTGGTGCGGGGAGTAATAATAAGCCACAACATATCTCGACTTGTCGCAGGTAGGCGGCTAAATGGGAACATGAAGTGCATGCTGGTAGCGTGCAACGTCCGAAACTGGTTTATGTCAACGAAACGTCAGCTAAGCCCCATGGAATAGTTGACGCGCTACTAGGAGCCAGGGCAAATGAGTATACTATGGTAAGGTATAGTCGTTGGCTCGAGCTGGCGGTGGTGGATCGGAATGACGCCGATGTGTATTTCGATCGAAAATTGGAGGAAGGTCGAAGGTAAATTAACCTTAAACTTCCTCAAGATATTGGAAGCTGATTCAGGACGGCTTCCGGAGTGTAAGAACGGAGGCTGGTTCCTTGGCAGAAAGCTTATGAAATTTGCGGATCAGCGGTCGGCAGATCTTTTTAAGTTTGCCATTAACTTGGCGGGGAAATTTGGCCTGGCTCTAAGTTGGAGGTTGTGAAGAGGGCTCAGATCCAGAGCCCGTGCTAGACTACCGCATTATGTCTCCAATGGGGATGATGTTATGACCCTTATTCGTAAGTGCAATGACCTTCCGACTGAGGATTGGAGGGTCGTCAAGGTGGAGTCTTTGTGCTAAACACGGAATCCCTGGCTCCTCTCACTAAAACGAATGGGATCGTTATACTTGGCTGGTTCAACATTAAACACTGCGCGCGTACAAAAGCGATTTAAAGAAAGCTGTCATAACAACATATACTCCCATGGAGGAGGATGCGACTCATGTAACGGAAGAGGAGGACGAGACTCGAGAAACGGAGACTCCTGCTCTTTCAGTTTTCAAAATCGTAGAGGATGACATTGATGAGGAGTGTGTATCCCTCGGATTCGACCTAGCTGCTTTGGACAACATATCGCAGCCGCCATTCGCGCGCGATCTTTCAGAATCCGATACGGAGGACGAAGTGAACGCCACGATGGTTGAAGGGAGCAGTTCCCTTAACTCAACATCTTATCTATTTCCTCTTGTGTCATCCACTACTTTTCCTAACTTCCTTACATTCACCACTTCCATCCCATCCCCTCCTTACCTCCTCCATCATCGCCTAAAATAAACATAAATTTAAGTTAACATCATTTCATGTCCATAGTGACGGTCGTAAACCGTCCTATAAAACATATTCATGTTAAAATTGAGGAGTGCCAACAGAATGTCCTTATACGAATACAATTCTCGTCTATGCAGAGAAAAAGGAGTTATAATAAATTTCTCCTCAATCATTCGTTTCATGGCAAGTTTCACCCTAAGTGTGGCATTTCATAAACTTCCGGATCGGCCACTTACATTAAATACCCATGCGGCGTTTCATTCAATAAGACTGTCCTCGAATATTCTTGTCTGATAATTCTAAATCATTACTATTTACTACATTTCTTTTTTTTTCATTCCAGGTTTACAACTCGCAACGTTTCCGCGCCGGTCGAGGAACAATGCGCGATCGTCGTCGCATTCAACGTTGCGGTCCATTGATCGTCTACGCCAAAAACGAGGGCATTCGCAAAGCTTTCCGTAACATTCCCGGCGTCGAGACCATGAACGTTGAAAAGATGAACTTGCTCAAATTGGCGCCGGGCGGTCATGTTGGACGTTTTGTCATCTGGACCGAATCGGCTTTCGCTCGTTTGAACGATCTGTTCGGCACCTGGAAAGAGCCATCGAAGAAGAAGAAGGGCTACAATTTGCCACAACCGAAAATGTCCAACACCGACTTGTCGCGTCTCTTGAAATCCGACGAAATTCGTAAGGTGTTGCGCGATCCGAAAAAGGCCATCTTCCGTCGTGTACGTCGTCTCAATCCATTGAGCAATACACGCGCTCTGATCCGTTTGAATCCATACGCTGAGGTTGTTAAGCGTCGCGCCTTGTTGGCCGCCGAAAAGAGGAAAGTTGAACGCACTTTGGAAACGGCCAAACGTCGCAAGATTGTCTTGTCGAAGAAGAACTTTGCTGTGAAAGCGACCAAAGTGTCGGAGAATCGCATGAAGCAGCTTAGCAAATTTCTGACCGAAAGGAAGAAGAAAGTAGCTGCCAAGAAAGCTGCACAAAAAAAGAAGTAATACCTAGTTGTATTGCGGACATTTTATAACAATAAAACTATATAATATGTAAATTGTGTTTCTTTTTTTTCTGGATATGTACCTTTGTTGTTGTAGCAATGGGTTTCGGTGATTGTGTATAAGTTTTAAGGTCAAAAGAAAGCCGGGGAATTTAGGCATTCACACAGACCTTCGAAGCATACTCTGACCTTCACACATTACAAAGTCGAGTCAAACTCGTACTTCTACGAGGATCCAAAGGCCAAAGGAATACCGAGAGAAACTTGCGTATCGGCACAAGACTGTACTACTACTTTGCCTTAACCCCTAGTGGGGCATAGTGCATTAACTACTCCTGCGCGCCATCGTACTCTGTTCTGGGCAATGGGGCGCAACCCAAAAGACTTACCCAGTGCCTAACACTCCTTTGCCACAGATCGACGCCATGTGATCCTAGGACCCCCTCTTGGTCGGCCTTGGTTGGCAATAGGGTTCCATTTCATGGCATGCAGAGTTACCACTCTTCCGCAATGTGTGACCTATCCGCTGCCATTTTCGCCTGCATATCAATTCGTCGATTGGCATCTGCACCGTACGCCGACTTAGCTCTTCATTTAATATTGTTTCGGGCCAGAATATTCTTAGAATTCGGCGAAGAAGAATGTGTAGCTGGGCAATTGAAGAGATGGACAACGTTATGGGGAGTACCGTTGCAGGCTGTAAAGATGTTTTGTACATTTTTGGCGAATCGGGATAGGTATGAATTAAGGCGTGAGCACCAGCTTGATCGGAGTTGGGTGAGTGTGGTCTTAGTAGCCCTAAAGAGCCTTTTTTCCTCTGACGATAGGGCTGGTGGTGGAGCCAAGAGTACTAGATATGATTTTAGTCCCGTTATCGATGTTTGTACCTCTTCATCATACAGCGTTGTGATGGCGAATCTGTAGGTGGAAGGGAATCCTTTTGAATCTTTCGACTTACCGCTCGATGTCTCTCAAGTCACCCCTGACGTGTTTTAGCGGTGGAGTCTTGTCCATAATACAAAAATTCGGGTGTTCACTCTGGTAACAGCCCACAGGTTCTACTTCGCGGGAAATTTGAAATGATTTCTTAGTGGCAACGTTCTAGTTTCCCGATGTAGATGGTACTGGGATGAATCAGGAGGCAGCCACTGACAGTACGGAGAGCGGCATTTTGGCAGGACTGTATGTTTCGCCACTGTGTGTTACTTAGATTGGACCCTATCATGTAATTCGATTCGAATCGGAAAAAGTTCAAGTTTCGTGTAGAGCGCCGCGAATATGTGCTGTGTGCAAGTTTACACTGGCACTTTTTCGTGGGAGAGATAAGTGCAACATTTTCGCATGAAAAGGTTAGTACCAGCCCTTACAAAGAAATAATCCTCCTCGAATCCCAACGTTATCAGGGGGGCACCCGTATTAGTTCTAGTGACATGTTTCCGGCTTCTCGTATAACCATTTACACGCTCAACCGAGCTATTTACCCCAAATGAGTACTCATTTAACAGCTGAGTGGGCTCATAGTCCGACTCCAAAATTCCCTCTTTACCGAAGACTACTGCATTCAGCAGGCATCGAACCTGCACAGAAGGCGAACGTGCTAACCGTTGCGCCTACATGGTCTAAAATCAATCATCTTATATTCAACAACCAAAAACTTTTGTTTTGTGCACGACCATTCCCCTAAAATACTTGAAATATGTACAATACATAAAATGCAACGGCAAGAAACGGTTATTTTCACCAATTTGACGTTATATCCGCTGCTCTTGTTAGCTTCCCTTTCCCATGTTCCCATCAGATTCCGTCCACAAACCAATTGGATTCTCCCTGCAGATGTCACTTTCCAATTTTCTACCAACATGACAGCTTCGAATCGCATTCACAATAGTCGATACACACAAAATCGTCGGTCGCCCCCGTTCAATGGCGTTTGGATTGCGCATCGGTTCGGAGTGTGCACGTCGTTTCACTCTAGATTTTCGCAACCAATTCACTGTTTTTGCGTTCAATCAGCACTGGAAAGTGCACGGAAAACTCGAAAAACCGTTCGCCGCGCGGCCTGTGTGAAAATCGCGTGTGGGTTGTGTGTGAAAATTGAAGGGCTCTTGTCCGAAACTGGATCGGTGCCTTGCGTGTGGGATTGCCTGGTGCTTGTCTGCCTGTCTGTGGTGTCTGTCCCCCCGTCTCGGTGTTTTGTTTGTTGTACGCGTTCGTTTCTCTCTTGCGGCCTGTCAATGTCGTAAATCAAAATCGAAACCGCCGTGTGGTCGTCGCCGTCGATGGAGCGCACACACACGGGGCAGCGCAATCGGGGGGCGATTAATGACCGTTCCCACGCGTAAATCCCAGCTGCTCCGACCAGGAAGACGCAAAGTGGTCTCACGTCCAGTTGACCCCTGGCTCTAGTAGAGGAATAGCACATCCCTTTCCGTCCCAGTCCCAGCTCCACGGAGCACTGTGTGAATTTTGTTAAGTGATCGAGCGCACGTTTGTGCAATCGAGTGAATGTGCCGTGGGCGGAAATAAAATTTACATGAAAAGTGCAAGTGTGAGTGCATCACCCCAGATCGGTGTCAGATTTCATGAGCCCCAACACCAAAGTGCGGTCGCGTGGTAAAAATTGATGTAATCGGAACTCGCCCTTCGTGTGTGCATTCCCGTTCCACGCACTTGGCCAAGGCCACCCCTAACGCGACACATTTTGTTCATCCGCCCCTGCTCCTGCAAGTTGTGAAGTCATTGCCAATTGTCGTGTGTGTGTGCTACAACGCTCGCGCATCCTGCGTTCTTGCGGGAGATGAGGAGGATGCATCTCCATTCAGCTGTAGCAGCAGCACCAGCCACCCTGAACAACGACGTCATCGTCAGGAGCGTCTGGCAATCTGAGGGTTAACCCCCAGTTGTCGCGGCGACTTGTGTGTCATTGTTGTCTCGCGTGATTCTGACTCTCAAACTAAGCACTTGGACCCCCAACGAGAGGGTGATGCCTTCAGTCGTGTGCTCAGCACAACCGACTCCCGAAGAAGTCATCCACGCGGAATCGTTGACATTTCTAATTTTTTCGTTACTTTCTGGTGTCCTGCCACCCCACGAGGGTTGTTTCCGATTATCCTGTCGACGTCAACCGAGAATTGGAAATGCACAGTGTCATCAGCCGGTGAGTAAAAAGCAAAATGCAAAACCCACATAAATCAATAAAACGAACAACGGAACAAGAGCATGACCTCCAGCAGCAGCGACAGCAATGCTGGCGAAACGGCCTAATCACCCTCTCGCTCTCTCTGAAGCATACACTTCGTCGTATCCCGAAATTGTCGCTTCACCACGTCCTTCTCGAGTCTGTGAATATTGTGCAAAGAATAGGCCGAGGCCGTATCAATTGTTCCGCTGTCGGCTGGTGCGCCATGTGCAGGTGCTGGGAAGGGAGAGCACTAGGCAGGTTGTGCCAAGGAACTCGGTTGGCCGCCTCGTCTGCTCGTGTCACTCAACGGTGGCGGTTAGCCATGTAGAAACATTTTTACAATGTGCTGCCACTCGAGGCCCAAAAAAAAAGGATTAAAAAAAAACGCAGGAATGATGGCCATTAGACAGGGCTTCGTCGTTATCACCCGCTGTCTGTTTGCTGAAGTGGAATCGCCGTACCCGCAGGCGATTCCGAATTTGTCTAAAAAAATAAAAGGGACGAGGATGGCAAAAAAAGAGTCGTCGGAATTATTTGTCGTTAGGAGTTTGAATGTCTTCTTGTTGACTATGTCTCGGAATCGAGAAGCGGGCGGTTGGCATGTTACACCCGTTTGCCGATAGTGCGTACGGCCGTCCGACCAGCCACAGTGTAAAGGGGTCGTGGGCGCCACGTACTTTAAATTTCTTTGGCCGTCGTGAAAAAACTGTCGCCCCTGACAAGCACGAATTCGCCGCCCGGAGGGTCGCAGATAAAGTGGAAAGGACGTTGAATTACGCGGCTAATCTTGAATCTGAAATGATTATAAGTGATTGAACTGACTTTGGCTTTCTTCTATGGGTGACGTTTTATGTTCCTTTCAGTCTCTAAGGGCCTTCGTCCACTGATGCAACGCGACTGCAACCCAACGTGTTTGCGACGGTTGCACGAAAGTCGCGTTGCATGCTCTTCGTCTATTGACGCAACTCTTCTGCGACTCCTGTTGTGATAAAATGAAACCACTAGTTTGTACAGAAATTTCGCTATCGTACTGATATGTGAAATGTTTCGTTTTTGGTGAGAGGATGATTGAGGACGGTCCCAGCGACCCAAAATTACCTTATACATAGTTCAAACCAGCCCGATCGGACAAGTACTTCCCCACGAAAATAGGGTGGCCATTCTGAGGTGGGCAATCCCAAATTTTTCTTTTCTTTTTTGACTTCAGATTGGGAATCAGCGACCCAAAATTACCTTATATGTAGTTCGAACCAGCCCGATCGGACGAGGATTTCCCCATGAAAACAGCCAGGTCGGACGAGTGCTTCCCATCAAAATTATCTTCACTTGAAACATACTGGGGCGACCGGTAGCGCAGTGGGTTGAGGCATCAGTCTCATGTTTAACTACCGGCGTTTCGGGTTCGAGTCCCGTCCACGACGACGTTCGTGGCCATGGATGTGCAGGAGGTGCATGCTGGCAACTGCCTTCTCCGAAACCAGTTTATGCCGAGAATCGTCAACTGGGCCAAATGGAACAGTTGACGCGCTATGCCCCACAAGGGGTTAGAGCAATCGAGAGAGAGAAACATACTCGCGCAACGTTCACACTATAGTGAAACTACACATATGCGATCATGACCGCGAGTACCACTCGCGTAAAAGCACGTATCAAGTCTGCTACATACAGACAATGGCCCATCGCCATGGTTCGAACTACAAAGTAATTTTGGGTCGCTGATTCCGAATCCGAAGTCAAAAAAGAAAAAAAATTTTGGGGTTGCCCACCTCAGAATGGCCACCCTGTTTTCGTGGGGAAATTGGTTTCTGCTAGAATCTCGTGTATCGTGCGTTCCGTGTGAAAGTCACCAAAGGCTAAATTTCGTATGACTTTACAAAGCAGTCATTTTAAAATTTAACGTTTGTCATCGCTATCGACCAGCTGTTTCCTAAGCTGTAGTGTGGTAGATAATTCAAGTTAAACCCCATTACCTAAACCAACTTCTAAATCGTGAGCAAGAAGCATTACTATGTATGTACACGCTTCGATACCCGAAGTGCCCATTACAAATGTGTGAACACTTAACTTGAGCATCATTTCCTCATGTTTCATTTTTCTAAATTTCCTTTCAACTAACTCACTGCGGGCAATTTCCAAAATATTTACATAAAAAATGCGTTTCTACGTCAGAAGTATTAATCTTTCGATTATCAATTCTGTTCGCGGTAATCCTAGGCACTCAAAAATTAGTAAAACTCTGACGAGAGCAACTGAGTTGTTTATATACACAAAAAGTAATTTTTGATTGAATCGTGGACGTACGTTTGTACTGCTCCCTTTGGATTGTGGCCAAGAGTACAGAGGAACACACTTGGGCAATGCCAATAGACAGACTCGTAAAATTGTCTGTTATCATCATCAATTACACGTCAATCGAAACAGATTTTTATTGGAAAACAGTTTGCTGGACTTTGCTTGGCTGCTCTTATGCTGCAATCAATTTCCGAGTGAAATGGATAAAAAGCAACGAATGACTGAGCGTAATCAGCACAACATGTGGATGTGGAGAATTTTTAAAATGAAAAGTGATTTTTGCGGTAACATAAATTGTGGAAAATGAATAAATCAATTTTGCGGTTGGCCAGTAAGTGTAAGTATGTAAGTGGATGAGGGTTTTTGCTTTTAAATTTGTCAATTTATGTATTTTATCGTCTACTATGTTAATAGTAACAAGATGTCTTTTTTTTTCTAGAAAAAAATGCCCGGAGCTTCGAGCTGGGCTCGTAACACTCGACATGAAAACGTTTGTTATTAATTTGCCAAATTTGATAATAATTTCTTAGCCCTTGTTGTTATACAATACAAAAGTAGAAAATAAATAAAAAACCTTCAGAGCTCATTATAGTATGTGGTGATTTGGTATGAGTTCCTTTATTTCCGACAGTTGGATAATAAAATAAAATACAATACTGTTTTCCTTTATACTGTCGGTGTTTTTATTTCTCACGATTGCAGACACGTGTTTCGGATGCAACATGCATCCTTCTTCAGTGCTCGTTTTACAATGTCCAATGCATTGTGGACGGTAAATACCTCGCGAATTTACCGGTAAAATCCTCAACATTAGCACCTTCGCTTTGGGTATTGGTGGAATGTTGTCCCGATCTAATATTTCCAGCTTCGCACCCTCCGTCTCCGATAAACCGTTCAGTGTCGGCACAGTGTCTCCGCACCACTTCGGTGTTGCTTCGTCTATGCAGCTTATCATTTTGACGTCTTTGAACCACCCAGCTCCATCCAACGATGGCATAGGTTGGCCGGCGTCTGATTCCATTCGCTACACCAGCAATCTCATCTCCACTGCTAACAACCTTTCCTGGCTCATTTTGCCCAGATGGTCTCTGAGGTCAATAACCGCTACCACCAAGTGCCATTTAGCTGCCTCGGCACCACTCATTTCTTTCCTAGCCTTTCTAGTCTCCCTGGAAGAATTCGTTGCCGTTTGCTTGGCTGTCTGTCTTGTAGGCGCCTAGCCTTTTGCCACTGGGCACTGCCTTTTGCTCGAGGATGCCCGTTGCTCCTCTCTGAGCGCTGCCTTTTTACAATCAGCTTTTGCAGTTTTTGTTGCTGGACTTTGTTGTGGAACTGCGAGTCGCGGCTCGCAAAGTCTTCGCGTGTATCGAAATGCTTTCTACTACTAGTCTCCTTGGGCCCATGACAAGCTCTTCGCCTCTTTAGGGGTCAGATGCTGATAGTTTTCAAGTTCCTCGTTCACTCGTATTGCCGCCTTGCAGCGTCTGAGGGGCCTGTGCTCCTCAATCGTATATTTGGACCTTTTGGTCGTATGCCGTTCAGTGTCTTTTTTCGCGGGTTTAGACCTTCTGGTCAGATGCCGTTCAGTGTCCGCCTTTGAAGATTTCGCCCTTCTGGTCAAGTGCTGTTCAGTGTTCTTACCAGATGATGGTGTGCTTAACAGGCGGTCCTCTTCCGCTCGGGTCATGATGTCTTCTCTTTGAGCTGAGCGATCGCTGTCAAGCTCGGTATCGAGTGTATATGTTTCTTATTTGGCCGCTGGCGGCTAAGGAGGTGCCTTTATCTCCCGAGCCCTCGCCGGTAGTCGCAGCAACGCTTCCTACCGACACTTGGGTACATATCACTACTCGTGTTTTATCTGTTGTCTCTGCTATGCCGACCGTTTTTTGGGCTATCTTTACCGTCTTCCAGCCCTGAAAAGACTCGAATCTAACATTCTTTTCAATACCTCCACAGTGTATTGATCGCGCGATGGGCGATGGTTGTCATTGCTAGAGTGTATATGTGCCTTGAAGGATCAGCCTACCACCTCTGGTCAGTAAGCCGTATGAGTTGGCGTTTTCCGGTTGATCATCATCATCGTGGCGCGACAGCCCGACGTCGGGCCTTGGCCGCCTGGATCATTGTCCTCCAATTATCTCGGTCACGTGACCGCGTCCTCCAATTTTGGGAGCCCAGCAGCTGCGCGGCGTCCACACCTACTGAGCTCTCCCAACGAGATCTCGGTCGTCCTCGCAGTCTCGCTCCGTCGACTCGTTCTGCATTCATTACTCTCTTAGGCATGCGATCATCGTCCATTCTTTGTACATGCCCTGCCCATTGAAGTCGTTGTAGTTTGACGATTTTCGAGACTTGCAGCTCATCGTACATTTCATACAACTCATGGTTGTACCGGATGCGCCATCCATCTCGATCGCAAACAGCCCCGAAAATTCGCCGTAGAACCTTACGTTCAAATGTGTCTAGCAAGTTTTCGGAGGCTTGAGTTAGGGTCCATGCTTCGCAGCCATAGCATAGCACTGGTCGTATAATGGTTTTGTACACGCGGAGCTTCGTGTTTCTGTGCACATGTTTCGATTTCATTATGGGGAGAACCGAGAAAAAAGTCTTATTAGCTAACTGTATCCGTCGCTTGATTTCGTCAGTTTCGTTGGCGTCCCTTGACAGGTTGCAACCCAGGTAGATGAAGTTGTTCACGAACTCGATGTTGAGGTCCCCAACGTTGATGCTCGGTTGTGCAGGTGTCCTTGTCACCGATTGCATCATTATTTTAGTTTTACCCTCGTTAATACGTAATCCAACTTCCTTTGCAGCGGTATCGAGCGTATGCAGAAGTTCTTCTGCGTCAGCCAATCTTCGGGACATGATGTTGATGTCGTCGGCGTACGCTGCTAATTGTGTCGACTTGATGAGTAGCGTCTTGCTGTTGTCCATATTCATGGCCCGAATAACGTATTCCAGTGCTAGGTTGAAGAGCGTCGGTGCCAGTCCATCGCCCTGTTTCAAACCAGTGCGTGTTTCAAATAGATCAGTAAGTCTATTCTGGATCCTGACTTGTGAGACGGAGTTGGTCATCGTCATCTTCGTCAGTCGCACTAATTTTGCTGGTATACCAAATTGCAGCATGATGTTGTACAGTACTCCACGATCGATACTGTCGTATGCCTGCTTGAAGTCGACAAAGATTTGGTATACGTTTACGTTGTATTCCCAGCACCTCTGGAGTATCAGTTTGACTGAGAAGAGCTGATCGGTTGTGGAGCGACCAGGTCTGAAACCGCTTTGATATTCGCCAATGACTCGTTCTGCGTACGGTTTTATTCTATTTTCCAGAATTTTCGTCAACATTTTATAGGACGTACAAACTAGTGAGATGCCCCTGTAATTCTCACACCGCAATTTATCTCCCTTTTTATGGATTGGACAGATGATGCTTCTGCGCCAATCGTCTGGGATCTCCTCGTTCTCCCATACTCGCAGGAGTAATTGATGTATGGCATCAACTAGACTCGTTCCACCGAATCTTAGCAGTTCAGCTGGGATCTCGTCAGCGCCCGGCGCTTTATTTCGTTTTAGTGACCGCAACGCGAGACCAACTTCCTCTACTGTCGGGGGTTGAATGGGTGGGCCTAGATCAACAATATCATCGAGAGCTTCCTGTGTGGGGATGTTAGATGGTCGGTTTAGAAGCTCTTCAAAATAAGAGGCCCATCGTTTGTTAATACCATCGGTGTCGCTGATGATGTTTCCATCCTTGTCCTTACAAAGGCTAGTCCTGGGTTGGTAGCCGTTCTTGATTGTATTTACTAGTTTGTACGCTTGTCTGGTGTTCCTATTAGCTAAGTTTTCGTTTACGTTCAGCAACTGCTCGTCAAAGTATTTACGTTTCTTACGTCTAATTATTCTATTCGATATTCGCCGTAGCTCGTCATATTTTTCTCTTCTGGCTCTGGTTCCTCGTTGAATCCATTGTCTGTAGGCCTCGTTTTCCGGTTGATACCACGCGGAAATTCCTCCCTCGGTTACTTGAGGGTACTCTTCAGATCAAGGTTGGTGCCTCGAACTTCAGTGTAGCAACCTCTCCAACAACCTTTTTAGCTGTTAATAAATTTCAGCAGGTTAAGTATTTCGATCAACTAAATTACCACTTTCACTCAAATCTAGTTGGCATAGGCAATATTTCACCCCAAAGGAATCACACCCATGCTTGATTTTCAGAAAGGATATCACTGTTTCCTCAATGCTGATGTCAATCGCATTAGCTTCTTTGGAGGATTTATCGCTTTCGTCAATTTCATTTCAGTTTTATTGGCATCGATCTAATTTACGACGCCATGAAGAATCTGATATGTACCTATATGTTTCAAGTAGAATTCTCTTCTTATGGGCGTTGTTGATATCTGGTATAGGTTTCGAAGGTGTAATCTGTGATTTTTAGATGACGTTCTTTTACTGAGTCCGAGTAGCTTAAATATTAAATATGTCGTCGAATATCTTCCAAAACTAGAATATGTTGCGCACCCGCAAAGATTGCAAAATTCTAAAGGGAAATGAAGGCAAAGTGCATATTGGCACATCAAATATCTAATGCAGCATTCAAATTTCTAAAAACGTTTGTGACGCAAATAAGGTAGACACATTCTCTATTTTTATCAGATACTCTTGGAAATTCACTACCAGCTTTTGAATGCATAATTCATAAACATATTCACAAACTTCCACTTTCGGTTCTGGCCATTTTCGTCTGTTCCTTTCCATTTTTGACGAAGCGAAGGCTTTTAAAAGATGGAAATCAACATACATACACACACACAACGTCTTACGTATTACCGAGTATAAGGTCAATCTTTTTTCGTCGTTCTTGTAATTTATGCAAATGCATATCAGCATTTTGATTATTCGAATGCGATCCAGACTCGTATAATCATCAAAATTAATTTGAATACAACAGGCTATGTTCGTATAATAAACAATAATTACGAGAGAATACCAAATTATGGATGTATCTTCGTATTTAGCATTTGTTGACGTTCTTCGGACTACGGATACCGTCTTTGGTTTGTACGTTACCCTATTATCGTCATTAAATGTGTCGGTTTTAATCGATCAATTGATACATGTTAAATAGGTGTGTGTCGTGTACTCGTAATTGAAACCGGATATCCAAACACATATTGTATTTCCGTAATTAATCTTATCGGTCAGAATACAAAAAAAAAGAGAAATGGATGGGTAGATAAAGTGCAGACAATTTCGTAGAAAGGCGATGATATTGTTTGCGGCTATTTTTAAAATTGCAATGAAAAGGTACACAGTTGATTCGTTTTCGAGCAACCATTCATCAACTTTGAGTCATTGAAAAGATTGAGCGGACGGAAGTACTCGTAGATATTGGATAGTTTTTGAAGAAATATGAATTTTCTTCGTGAATGTTGCAATTCAATTAAGTCTTTTGTCTATTAGACTTTTCGCTCCCGAGTCGAGTCGAGAAATCTGCACAACTGTGACTCATAATCGACACGATATTCTTTTCTCCGCACACCCCGGTCGTTTGCACAGTTTTTTTTCCCAGCAAGATTGGCGTGTTTTTGATATCGATCGTACTAAGTACGAGATATATTTATTGGAACAGGTCGAAAATATTCAAGACAGAATACTTGGGAATAGACTATAAACTATAAACTCTTCTGCACCATTTAAAACGATTGGAATGGACGCAATATTCCCGGCACTATTACAGTGGGGCATGAGCGCTCTACTAGATAGGATCCGGAACATATTCGTCGCCTGTCTTTCAACAGGCTACATCCCGAAGGCATGGAGGGTGGCTAAGGTGGTCTTCCTGCCTAAACCGGGAAAAAAACGACTATACAGAGGCGAAGTCCTTCAGGCCGGCTAGCCGTATAACATTCCTGTTGAAAACAATGGAAAGGGTGTTGGTGGACTACCTGGAGAATACCACGGTAATGTATAGTCGTCTGAATAGGTGCCAATATGCTTATAGAGCAGGCGGATCTACGGAAACCGCTCATCAGCATTTTTACTGATGGCTCTTTAACGGACGGGAAAGCGGGGGCGGAGGTTAACTCTGAAGAAGAAGAAGAATTAAACCTATCCTCTGCGCTTAGTCTGGGAGAGTATGTGTCCGTATACCAGGCAGAGATGCTTGGCTTGTTTCATGCGTTGGACCACCTGCTGGAAGGTCAGGTGCGGGAGACGAAAATCCTTACTGCACTGGGCAACAAATCGGTGATCAGACGCATGCAGCAGACGAACATAAACTCTAAATTGGTACTAGAGTGTGTTCAAAAGCTCAACATGTATGCCTCAGAAAATGAGGTTACACTGATGTGGGTAAAAGGACACATAGGTACAACAGGAAATGAGGCGGCGGATGCCCTAGCAAAACAGGGATCTGCGGCGACTTTCATTGGTCCAGAACCCAGAGTTGCTCTGGGGAACGGCATGATTGGAGCGAAGGTTGGGGAGTGGATGGACTCCATGCATCAACAAAGATGGCAGGAGCTAGACACTTGCAAACAAGCTCGGAATGCAATGACCAGCACTTTAGGCAGGGAAGCGAGAAAGGTACTCAGTTATAAACGGAGTACCCTAAGCTGGATAACTGCTTTGGTCACAGGGCATGGTAATTTTAAGGCTCATCTGGCCAAGATGAAAATCGGTGAAGATGACGTTTGCAGGCTATGCCTGGAGGAGGCCGAGACGGCAGCACACATTGTGTGCGAATGTCCAGCACTGGCTAGCACGAGGTTGAGGATCACAGGCAAGCACACGATAACTATGGAAGCCATGAGTGAATTTAGCCTTAAAGAAATGATAGCAATAACACGGGATTCAGTGATGAAGAGAGAGGTGGACAATTATCAGGCGAAAAGGGACCCAAAATATTAGTGGTCTTCTTCGGATATCCCCCTGAATACAATTATTAGAAGGGCAGAGTTGTCAGGAAAATGTTTGTCGAGCAGCAATCAATCGTCTTCTGACTGGGTAGGGTCCAAGTCCCATCTTGTTTCATCAAATAAGTGGGCATTACTGGGACTGAAGACAGGATTTTGCGGAGTCTTGATGCCTCGTTAGATCGCTCAGTGCGTTCACAGAATAGTTTCCAAGAGCTACGCTTAAATCTCTTGAGTTCCTTCTTGTACTGACTGAGTTGGTTTTTTTTATAGAACAACCAGTCAGAGCTCAGTCCTGACGATTAAGTCTTATTGAAACACCTTCGGCAGGTGGTTTTGAACTCATGGATTTGAGCATTCTAACACGTGGGTTTAACTTTTCCCTTAGGTTTTGTGAACGGACACGCTTTTGCGGCTGATTTCGATAGCACTTAGGTAAGAATTTCTACCATGGTATCTAATTCGTTACTTGGATGATATGAAAAAGAGGGTAGTGATTCTGCTAATATCGAAGACTTCCTTCACCTTAGACCATTCACTACATCGCGCACAATCAAAGGCTCCTGTATTAAAGCGATCTCTTCTTCCCTCTTCAGCGAGACGGAGAAGAAGTGCAGCTGACGTTGCGAGCATGCAATTTTGGCGAATCCACAATATGTGCATTCTCATACACACTTTTTGAGCGTGCACAATGCACATACATATATGTAGTGGAATCTTAGCTTTATGAAAATGAAAACCTGCCAATAGCTGCGTCTAAATATATTTCCAGACAAGAAGCTATTTTCAAGTCGCCAGTCAATCTGACGACACCAGCATTTTGCTGGATCGTATTTGTATTTGTATCTTTCTTTCTTCCCAGTCGTGCATAAAGCGCGAAGAGGCAATGAGTCTGATTTTAGATAACATTCTGAACGGCACGTTATAATATAACCATCAACCATGCCGCCGTCCGCAAGAGTGTTTAAATGAGGGCAGCACACCGAGCACTCCAGAGTCAAGGCAGTACATACTAACAAAACATCTAAATGCTAAACATTTTGCTTATGCCTTCTGCTATTTTCGGTATTTACGCAACATACAAAACTTTTTCAAAACTAAACTAAAATAAAAATATCCGCAAAAGTATCCATGAATGCTTCCACAAGAATCCGGAAAGCCTATAGGCGAATGCTGGTTTTCCGTGGGGTGGGTTGCACTTTACGTCCGCTATGCAAATTTCAGCCCGAACTGGAAGGCTCGAAAAAATAAGAGCTGGCGGAAGTATCAACTTAAGAGTCTTTTTTCCGGGATTATAAGTATGTAATTAGTTGCTTGCGAGGTCGTCACTACGTCGATGATGGACGAAGGTGGTGCGGCCTGGTTGCCGTTCCGGATATCTTGTGCGCTTCTGGATGAAAAACTTACATTTTGAATGACGAGAAAGATGCTGTTGCAAACGGCGTGTCGTTGGTAATAAACACGCCACACTGAAAAGCTCTTGTAGGCCATGTTATCTGACTGAAGAGTGGTTGTATCTATACTCCTTGTTCTTGCTTTTCTGTCGCTTCTGATGGATGTACTAGTTCGTACACCACTGCCGCTCCGCCCCTGCCGGTACACATATCACTGGTAGAATCTGCAGAACAGCCCAATGACTAGGAAAAAAATATGCCAAGCAAACGACGTTTGAGAATAAATGAATTGGCATAAGTCGTCCGTGGAAATAAAAGTTGTATCTAGTTTCTAGACTAGGTGAAAAGCCTCGAGAAGTAAGCAGAGAGGCATAGATGTTGCGGTTTGCACTCGAGTCATGCATAAAAGTAAAGGGGTAGTGCTTGAGGGGCTTCTTGACTTAGGAATATGTATGTATGTATGTATGTATGTATGTGTGTTGTGTAGTCGCAGCACTTCTTTCAGAGATACAAACGCTTCTTTCTGTTGACTTGACTGACTCATTGGGCGGATTAGTCATCATCAGACCACATTTCATTTCGGATCCAAGATGCTTTATAGATCTCTTCTTCTCAGATTCACAATATAACAATGCATACCCGAATAAAAACCTTTAAAGCCAAGTAAGTCAATTGCCGAAATGATCCCTCTTTTCCCTCCAAGAGATCCTCAAACGATGGTCACAAATCAAAGAACCGCAGATAGCCATCTATAAGGTATAAGCTAAGCAATCCATGACCGATGATGACTGTGACTGTGTTCTTTCTTCAGCTGGGCATGGAGAAGTCAACAGCGCCGCCATTACCTCAAGACCTGAAAGTCTCCATCTAAAAATGGAAACGGGAAGTAAGCATGAATGCAAAAATCATGGTGCTCAAATGAAAATTTCCAGTTCTATTTTTACTAGAAACAATCCCGCAATTAGTACGCAAGTATGGACACACACATTCGACGCTTCCCATTTGAATGGGAACGTCGCATCGTCGTCGGCATACCAGGAAGAATATACGCGATTCGGACGAGTGATGATTGAGAAATTGCATGTGGATGACTGAATGAGGTGTTAACCTGAGCACAGGGCACACAGATTTGTTTATGAGTCAAATAAAGTGCATGCTTTGTTAAATGGATGCTATCACCAGAGGCAGAAGTTGTTGAAAATTGCACGGAGAAAGAGAAACAAACAAATGGACCTACATATGTACATATGTATAAATATTTATTACGGAACGAGAAGTCCTTTGTGTTGAGTTGGCTCATTATATAAGGTTTGATCTTTTTGCTCACGCATTAGAGTCATAGCCAAAGATTAAGACAAATCCTGCAAACCCATTGGTCAAATGACTCAACATCCCTGCAGGGAATTCCAACGATACTTGGAAGGACAATAGTAAACCGCCCATCCTTCCTTGCTAGGATGGAACAGTTCAATTTCATCCTATAATTATTATTGGAATTTTCTGCTTGTGTACTTAACGTAACCATTGGTGTGAAGAAACTGTAATGAACGGTTTGGTGCGCATCAAAGGATGCCCTTGGGGACGGAGCCTAAGGTTGCATGGTGACCGTGAAGGTCGGGCAGTGCCATCTGGCGAAGAAATAGGCCCCTCAACGAGCTAAGCAGCAGCCTATGCTTGCTGTAGCTCAGTTCGGGAGACGTGGGCAGGGGTTTTCGCCGCTCGTAGCCCCTGCTCTTTACGTTTTAAGAAAAATGCATAGGGCACCCTCGAGGAAAAAAACCATTCTCAGAAATTTTTGAAATGTAGCGATGTGCCAACCTGCATCCACTGACCTACTATTCCAATAGGTATGCAGACGTATGGAAGAAGATAAGCTAATGACGGAGCGGTGCGGTGCCGGCACCATGAAATAAGCCATTTGGAAATTAGCCATTGGTGGACAATTTGAATTTTCACTTTTTCTTTAAGCGAAAGTGAGTATATACATGGCTATTTTCGCTTTCCTCCGCATACCTTATTTCGATTTGAAACCGAAATTGTGAATAGACCAAAAAAATGCTGGATGCAGATATGCTAGGACGAAACGGATGCTGGTACATATAGAAATTGTCCATGCACACTTTGTGTGATACGGCGGGCTGTGAGTCAGAAGTCCCTTGTGTGGGCTCCGCGCTTAAGGGATCACCACCCTCAGTATCGTATAAACATGAACGCTTGCTCTGGGTGCAACAGTCTCTTGTGTGGATTCCGATTGTGAATCCACAGTCCCTTATGTAGGCTCCGCTCGCTACCCTCGCTCCGCGCTTAAGGGATCACAACCCTCAGTATCGCACAAACAAAAATGCTCGCTTCGCTCGCTCTGGGCACAACAGTTGTCTCTTGTCTGGGTTCTCTCGCTACGCTAGCTCCATGCTTAAGGGGTCACAACCCCCACTATCGCAATAACCTGAACGATCGCTCTCTTTCGGTTCAAAACGTAAGTATTCATATGGATTGTTTCGGATGACCACTTTCGTTATAGCTTATTTCGGTGCCCCTGCAGTGTGCACTTAGATTAAATTTGTTTATTTTAATGACCTTCAACAAACAACTTTATGATCATTCATTACACCATTAATCCACCAAAAAAAGCGGGCGAGTTTTTCGGTCACCGTTGTGTACAAACATTTTAATTAGCAAACAAAAATTGCTTACTATCGGCAATAAAACCGCGTCATCGTCCCACTCATTTGGAGTGTAGGTGAATAAGACGCATCGATCACAATTCGGTTGGCTACTTATCGCCAATACCAGTCAGAAAATCGATAGTTATTGGTGTCCAAATGGCAGTCGTTTAGCTCCACGGTATGGAACGTGCGGGCAGATTGGCCGGATATAGTAGGCGACGCGACATATGCGTTGTGTATCTATATCTATCCAACAACTATAGTATAATAATAACAATTCTGTATCAGTATTCAACCAACCAAAGACAATTCCAAATATACAAAAAGATTGATTTGGCGACTTCAAAACCAACCTATACCCACATACCCTTGCTGCCTTCGCACTTCCAACTTTCAGATACAGCGGGAAGAATCACAGAAACGGAAAGAAGACCAGACCAGGCCATTAAAACAATTATTCATTGTGGAGTTATGGTGGTCAGCCAGTTTGTTTGGTTCTTTTGGAACGACCGCCACTTTATTGGGCTGCTGGTGTTGTTGGCGCGCTCTTCAATTATATTCCTTAAGTTGATGACAGAATTTTTAAAATTTATTGTGTGTTGCTACGAGTATACGCCTATAAATTTAATTTTATGACGGTCATGATTAGGAAATATGTATTTTTAGACAAATTTAGGCATAGATATGTAGCGTGAAACTGGAGAGTGGTCCGAAAGATATTTCCATCCAATTTGCATGTTCTATATTCTGATGGGCTGATGAAAGTGATTGATAGTTTGAACCAGTTTCTTTTATTTGACCTAAACAATCGATGGCAATTAAAAAATATCATGTCGGTGACAGATTCAGATCTCCGCTAAGCTTGTTATGGATCCTGAAAAATGATAAGTGGCCGTTTAAAGGTTACTGGAGCACTGATCGCAAACAAGAAGCGCTGCGCAGACGACCCAGTGTCAGAAGTAGTTGCATGGAACTCACGCGGGCATCAGCCTCCACCATATTCATCTTGCAAGAAACTACGGGTCCTCTGAAAAGACGATTTACCGGTACCGGTTTTCGGTTTTTCTTAGTACCGGTATTGCAAGCGGTTTCCCGGTATATTCGGTACTCGTTTCAGTACCAGTATTAGTACCGGTTTTTTATAAACCATGAGGCGGTTTTTTCGAGACCGGTTTTTTACCCGGTTTTGAAGTACCGCTTTTTTACTCGTTTTTTTAGTACTGTTTTTTTTACCAGGTTTTTCGAGTACCGGTTTTTTAAACCATGAGTCGGTATTTTTAGTATCGTGCTCGAAAAACAGATACTAGTACCACGTAGTGAAAAACATTGTGTGGATTTGGGTTGTGATTTGCAGGTTAGGTTAGGTTAAAAAGGTTGCTGTGTAGAACACAGCACACATAGACCACCAATGGGTCCGTTGTGATACCTCAACGCCATAACAGCCTAGTCGTCAAACCACCCGGAGCTATCAATAAAGCGATGTAGATGATCAACACTTACGTCTTTCAAGTCATCCAGGTCAAGAAAGTAAAGGGAACCTAGAGGATCCTCTGTTCTACCGACCAGTGCAGGGTAGGTGCACAGGAAGTGAGCTATTGTCTCCTCCTCGTCTCCAGAGCTTCTGCAATGATCATTATACGGAAACCGACGCCTAGCATGCTCATCTATCAAGCAATTTCCTTTAATGATCCCCACAACTTTCCTTAGATACCTCCAGCAGCTGCAGTCCTGAGGAGCGGCTAGGATTAAAGACCGGCTAAATTTGCCTTGTTACATTGTATGTAGTTCCATTTAGCCATTCGATATTAACGCGGTTTAGTGCGTTTGTCCTGATCAGCTTTACAAGCTGCAATCGGTATTTTGACAGGGCGAAAATACCCTATGTCCATACATTAGTGGTACCCACCCGAGCCGGTTCGTCCGCGGGGCAGTTACCGCTGAAACCACTATGCCCTGGTATCCAGCACAAAGTGATGTTGACAAAGTCGCTGAGCTCCTTGTGAGCAGATCGGCACTTCACTACGGTTTTCGAAGTAGTAAGTGCAGTGTCCAGGGATTTTATCGCCGCCTGACTATCGGTATAGATAGTTATAGTCCTAGCAGATACGACATTACAACCCAACCAAGCCAAGACTTTGGCAATTGAAGTGATCTCCGCCTGGATGAGACTACAGAATGCAGGAAGACTGCGAGTGACAAGCCAAGATCCAGTCTCTCTGAAAGGATACCAGCGTCCACACCTTTTTGTGTTTTCGAAACATCCGTTAAAAAGCTTATAGCTTGCGACTCTGGAGTACTGTTTATATCCCACTCTTGTCGAGAGGGTATTAGGCTGGTATAGCCTTTATCGAAGGAGTACATTGGAGAGGTGTAATCTGTTTCTTCTGGAATATCAAGATTGTGCACTATAGCCGAGTGAATAATATAATAGTAGTCATTTCCCACTGTCCGGTTTCCCAAAGACGGATGGCCGTGATTGCAGGCAATTGTTCGGCCAAGATGTTCAAGGGAAGCAAATTAAGCAGTGCACCAAGAGCAGCAGTTGGTGTGGTCTTAAGAACACCAGTGATAGCAATACAGGATAATCTTTGAACTTTGTTCAATAAAAAGACTCCTTGTTGAGTGCAATCCACCAAACTACTACCCCATATATTAAAATAGGGCGTACGACTGATACGTACAACCAAAATACCATCTTTGGTCGCATGCCCCATTTCAAGCCAATAGCCTGCCTGCAAGAGTAAAGAGCAGCTGTTGCCTTAACTATTCGTTGCTCGATATTTGCCTTCCAGGAGAGCTTTCTATCAAATATAACTCCCGGAAATCTGGCTTTTTCGCTAAGGGCCAGTCTCGTCCCCTTCAGCAATGGTGGTATCAAAGAAGGTAGAGTGGTCCTTCTGGTGAAGGGAAGAGTGAAGAGTTTTGGACGGATCGAAGTCCCTTTGCGGGATTACGCTATTACCTTAAAGCAATAGAGTCTGAGTAGATCTCAGATCTTATCCACGTATTATTTCTTCCATCTTCTTAAGTATGGGACGTACAGGACAGGTACACGTAGATCGTATTTTAATTAAACAAATTTCGATTGTAGAGCGTAGTTATTAACTGATTAATCTTTTTGCCAGGAGTATACCTTAGCGATAAGACAGTTTGGAAAAGACAGATAGCTGTAGCCTGAATGGCTGACAAACACCTAAGCGTCTCAGGTCCAGTAGGATGGAATGACTTGCGTAGTTGGACCTGCTACATAGTTGTGTGGGCTCCAGCACGTTTATTAAACCATCTGAAGCAGCTATCTCCGAGGCCATCCCCCGAATGGGGTTAAGCGACGTGCTGACAACTCGTCCTTGTAAAAACCACTCCATGTCAAGAAACCTGGAACAAAAGCCTCGGATTGGACGGATCAACAACGACGACCACGCAAACGAATAAAGGATTATTCTTTCGGATCCTGGAATGTACGCTCCCTGAACAAACCGGGGGCCGAGAAGGCCCTCCTTCAACAGGTCTAAAAGTACAAACTGAGCATTACTGCAGTCCAGGAAACAAATTGGCTTGGCAGCGAGATTAATGACAAGAAATCGCACACAATTTTTACAAGTGGCAAACCATCGGGCCGCAAGGAGTTTGGAGTAGCATTTATAGTGAACAATCACCTCAAACCGCATATTACTGACTTCAAACCCATAAATGAACGGCTGTGTGCGATTCGCATCAAGACTCGATTCTTCAATCTCTGGCTCATCAATGTGCATGCCCCCACTGAAGTTAAAGAAGACGCAGTAAAAGACGAGTTCTACGCCCGCCTTGAAACTCTCTTCGACTCACTTCCAACAAACGACGTCAAATTGCTGCTGGGAGACTTTAACGCGAAAGTCGGGAATGAAAGTTGGCATCGGAGGACCTCTGGAGGCCACAGCCTCCATGAAGAATGTAACGATAACGGCCAGCGACTTATCGACTTCGCCTGCAGCAGGAATCTAGTCGTAAGCTCTACGTGTTTCCCGCATCGACGCATTCACAAGCAGACCTGGAAGTCTCCAGACGCACATACCGTCAACCAAATTGACCACGTCCTCATTTGCAGGAGATGGGCGTCTAGTGTCATGGATGTCCGCTCCTATCGAGGAGCAAACTGCGACTCAGATCATCACTTGGTGAAGACGACCTACAGATGTAGAATCTCCTCAGTGCACCAGTCAAGAATCAGCCCTCCCAAAATCTTTGCGGTTGATAAGCTCTTGAGTGATGCTACAGCGGTGGCGTATACTACCGCCCTTGAGGAAAAACTATCACCTATGCTACACAACATCAGCTACACAGGCGTCCATGGGTTCTGGGAAGAACTCAAGGGTACCATCAAGGATGTCGCAGAGAAGGTCGTGGGATATAAAGCCCGGCGAGCGTGAAATGACTGGTTCGACGAAGAATGCAAAAATTCACTTGACGCGAAAAACGAGGCCTACAGACAATGGATTCAACGAGGAACCAGAGCCAGAAGAGAAAAATATGACGAGCTACGGCGAATATCGAATAGTATAATTAGACGTAAGAAACGTAAATACTTTGACGAGCAGTTGCTGAACATAAACGAAAACTTAGCTAATAGGAACACCAGACAAGCGTACAAACTAGTAAATACAATTAAGAACGGCTACCAACCCAGGACTAGCCTTTGTAAGGACAAGGATGGAAACATCATCAGCGACACCGATGGTATTAACAAACGATGGGCCTCTTATTTTGAAGAGCTTCTAAACCGACCATCTAACATCCCCACACAGGAAGCTCTCGATGATATTGTTGATCTAGGCCCACCCATTCAACCCCCGACAGTAGAGGAAGTTGGTCTCGCGTTGCGGTCACTAAAACGAAATAAAGCGCCGGGCGCTGACGAGATCCCAGCTGAACTGCTAAGATTCGGTGGAACGAGTCTAGTTGATGCCATACATCAATTACTCCTGCGAGTATGGGAGAACGAGGAGATCCCAGACGATTGGCGCAGAAGCATCATCTGTCCAATCCATAAAAAGGGAGATAAATTGCGGTGTGAGAATTACAGGGGCATCTCACTAGTTTGTACGTCCTATAAAATGTTGACGAAAATTCTGGAAAATAGAATAAAACCGTACGCAGAACGAGTCATTGGCGAATATCAAAGCGGTTTCAGACCTGGTCGCTCCACAACCGATCAGCTCTTCTCAGTCAAACTGATACTGATACTCCAGAGGTGCTGGGAATACAACGTAAACGTATA
Source organism: Chloromyia formosa (assembly GCA_964017055.1). Classification (NCBI taxonomy): domain Eukaryota; kingdom Metazoa; phylum Arthropoda; class Insecta; order Diptera; family Stratiomyidae; genus Chloromyia; species Chloromyia formosa. The sequence goes on along the minus strand of OZ024813.1, from coordinate 26,087,113 downwards.
CCAAATCTTTGTCGACTTCAAGCAGGCATACGACAGTATCGATCGTGGAGTACTGTACAACATCATGCTGCAATTTGGTATACCGGCAAAATTAGTGCGACTGACAAAGATGACGATGACCAACTCCGTCTCACAAGTCAGGATCCAGAATAGACTTACTGATCTATTTGAAACACGCACTGGTTTGAAACAGGGCGATGGACTGGCACCGACGCTCTTCAACCTAGCACTGGAATACGTTATTCGGGCCATGAATATGGACAACAGCAAGACGCTGCTCATCAAGTCGACACAATTAGCAGCGTACGCCGACGACATCAACATCATGTCCCGAAGATTGGCTGACGCAGAAGAACTTCTGCATACGCTCGATACCGCTGCAAAGGAAGTTGGATTACGTATTAACGAGGGTAAAACTAAAATAATGATGCAATCGGTGACAAGGACACCTGCACAACCGAGCATCAACGTGGGGGACCTCAACATCGAGTTCGTGAACAACTTCATCTACCTGGGTTGCAACCTGTCAAGGGACGCCAACGAAACTGACGAAATCAAGCGACGGATACAGTTAGCTAATACGACTTTTTTCTCGGTTCTCCCCATAATGAAATCGAAACATGTGCACAGAAACACGAAGCTCCGCGTGTACAAAACTATTATACGACCAGTGCTATGCTATGGCTGCGAAGCATGGACCCTAACTCAAGCCTCCGAAAACATGCTAGACACTTTCGAACGTAAGGTTCTACGGCGAATTTTCGGGGCTGTTTGCGATCGAGATGGATGGCGCATCCGGTACAACCATGAGTTGTATGAAATGTACGATGAGCTGCAAGTCTCGAAAATCGTCAAACTACAACGACTTCAATGGGCAGGGCATGTACAAAGAATGGACGATGATCGCATGCCTAAGAGAGTAATGAATGCAGAACGAGTCGACGGAGCGAGACTGCGAGGACGACCGAGATCTCGTTGGGAGAGCTCAGTAGGTGTGGACGCCGCGCAGCTGCTGGGCTCCCAAAACTGGAGGACGCGGTCACGTGACCGAGATAATTGGAGGACAATGATCCAGGCGGCCAAGGCCCGACGTCGGGCTGTCGCGCCACGATGATGATGATACCTGTGGTGGGGTCTCTTCTGTAAAACCGGTTACCATGAGGCCTTCACGTAAAGCCCTTAACTAAGTTCATTTTCTTTTTGACGCAGCCAAATTCTGCCTCACTAGTCTTAGGTACAGATAAATTCGGGTTCAATAAGTACAAATGTTCAAACACAGATCTCACCTGAGCAATTTCGTAGCTTTTCATTTGAGTCACTGTCCAAATTGGACCTCAATTAAGTAAGAGCTCGATGACTCTTCAGACAAGTCTTTCTCATGTAAGAAACATGACATGAAACACCCATTAAAGTATGTCGGCAACATTTCATAATTTCATTCAAATCAAACAAATTATCTTATCAATAGACCCACTCCGGGATTGTCCACGAGGGGGCGAGATGGAGAGTCTGAAAGAAAACACAATTTAACCACACAATACTTCAAAAGCTGGAAGTACAATAATAACTATCTCCGTACAAGGGCAAATCAACTTGGGCTCGTTACAATTCACACATTGCACATAGTACGAGATGTCAAGGCGACACAGAAAAAGCGAATTTTCTTATCAGCGCATAGTGCTCACCAGACGACATACGACTTGGAGAGTGTGTCACTGTAACGATATCGTCTTGCTGTTTTCTAACTGCTCAAACATTAGAAGAGGAGTCCAAAAAAGCATCACGAAGAATAATCAAATCACGTCATCGTACATGACAAAGATGAGGAGGCTGAGCTTTCCATTGAATGATGCAGAGCATTGTGCAAAACGGATGAAGATGACGACGAGTGACTGACAATAGTTGCAGCAGGTTTTCCGGAAAGGAGAAATCAACTTCTTGGATAGATCCACTCGGTGCAATAATGGGTGCAATGGCTTCGTTTTATAACTGTGGGATCAAATATGACGAGAGTCGAGTCGAGTCTAATGAAGGCCTTAATTGTCGTTTAGACAGACATTGTATTGTAACCGTGACTTTGCAATTGTGTGACTATGGAAATTATACAATTGGAATGAGCTGAGCTACATAAGATTACAGCAAGTACGTGAGGAAGATTCAGTTCGAAAATTACATGGAACTTTGGCATCACCAAATCAGATTTATTATTGCCTTCACGAGACCGAATAAAACTTACATCGTGAATATGAACAAAAACCAAATTCACTCTTTGGAAATACAATACATTGATTGATGTGAACGTAATGAACGGTCGGGAGAATCAAAAGCTGCAGTGGAGACGGAGACAGGTTTTTTTGTAGTCTTTGGGGAAAGGCCTCATTTATCCGTCGTGCAGGGTGTTTCAACCCTGCAGGACCACCTCTCGGTATTCCTTCACAGGCTGGTTTTGGCTAATCATGTGATGGGCCGACTTTCGCTTCTCTTCCTCGTTCCGGAGTTCTTTGGGAATATCACAAATAATGAGACTTACTGCATCCCAATGCTGATCTCCACATGTGTGCCACCAAGTTCTCTGGGTTAAGTTCCGTCCAGTTCCACTTCTAGCTCATCTCGGTATCCCGCAAACCGTGGACAGTGAAACAGCACGTGTTTCGCGTCCTCTACGACTTTTTTGCATCTCGGGCAGTCTGACGAGTCATGCAGCTTGAACCTATTGTATATAGGCACTCCCAGTATCCTCTATAGTCCGTGAAGAACTGAGTCAGAAAGTGGTTGAACTCACCGTGCTTTCGGTTCACCCATCTGTCGACCTGCGGGATGCGATTCTACGTCCAACAAGCTGTGGATGCCTGATCCCGCAACAATCCTGCTATTTTCTCTGTCTTACCGCCTTTCTGCCTCTGCCGATGACTCCAGATGTCGACCACCGTAAAGCCTCTCCGTTTCATCCACTAGAACGTCTACTGGGATCTTTTCAGAGACAACGTAGGGCGCTTCATGGAATGTTGTTCAGTATGCGCAGCACATTTCCAAGGCGCTAACATACCGAACGGATACCCTTGGTGTTGCAAGTGTAGCGTATCGCAGTGCGCCATACCGGTGAGGCATAAAGCAGTATGGAGATAATTATTCTTGACAGTAGAAGCATGTTTCTCGTTATAGAACTACCGATGTTTAAAATGATCCTTGCGAAATCGGCAGTGACGTTCGCCAGGAAGTGCATGTGGCAACTGCATTCTCCGAAACCAGCTTATGACGTCGAAACGTCAACTGGGTCACATGGAACAGTTGACGCGCTATACCCCACAAGGGGTTAGGGCAACTGAGAGAGAGAGTGCCGTTCGCTGCCTTCTCGCATACATACTTGAGATGCGCTCCAAACCTCAGCTTCGCGTCAGTCATCACTCCCAAATATCTAATGGCTGGTTTGGAAGTAATGATTGTATGTATGTAGTTGAGCTCCTCTTTCTGCGCTTACTAATGAGAACGGCCTCCGTTTTATGCCCAGCCAGATCTAGACCTACTTTCTCCAGTCACAACTTGAGAGTTGTGACTGCCTCGCTGGCGTACATTTCAGCATACATATTTCGGGTTTTTTGCGACCACAGCCACCGCATTATCATCCACGAATCCGATTTTCGTCACCTCCTTGGGTAGGGCCAAGAACGGATCCTTGTGGAACACCTGCTGGCACTTTGTATTCTGATCCTTCGGTAGTTTCATATTGCTGAACTCGGAATGAGAGATAGTTCTTGATTATTATTAACCAAATAATCCAGCACACCAATCCTTTGCAGAGATGCGTGGATGTACCTTCAGTTCGCGGAATGAAAAGCGCTTACTATCCCCCTATCCCCTATTTTTCGATATGGCGGGCATAGCTTCAAGCTTTTGGGGGCAATTCAGTTGGGGCCTTATTTGGTTATTAATTTTTTCCATCACCACCGTCTACGCAAAGCTCTTTGAAGCGTTTTTTTTTTAATTTTCTTGATTGCATGCTTCAACAGTTTGCGTGCTGTTTTATAGGATTGTATCAAGTCAGTATACCCCGGTGTCTCCGTCGATCGCTGACTAAGACGATGGCCGGCTCTCAGGCACTTACGTCGCCTACGATTTCTTCTTCTTAGTAATCTTCTTCCTTAGTAATGCGATCGAGGGATATCGACGGCCGGGAGACCGTTTACCCACTCCCACTGCCGTCGGTGATGGCTGGGGTACCGGAGACGACAAACGTTGCTGATATGTGTGTTCCTTAGTAATACGATCGAGGGATATCGACGGCCGGGAGACCGTTTGCCCACTGCCACTGCCGTCGGTGATGGCTGGGGTACCGGAGACAAACGTTGCTGATATGTGTGCATCACTTTGTACGTGAAAATGAATATTGAAGAAAAGACACACAACCAGGGGCCCTATCATGTAATTCGATTCGAATCGAATTTCTTTCGAAAGATTGAAAATGGCGCCTTGTAACTCGAAAACGAATTTTTCCGTTTCGGTAATAGTCGAGTGTTCGATACGAAGTTTATCATTCGAAGCGAATACTTATGATTTTTTTTAAATCGGATAATTCGTTTTCGAGTTACAAAGCAGCATTTTTAAATTCCCAATTCTGATTCGGAAATTTCCCCATAATGTTGCGTTTTTGTTCAAAATTCCCCGTTTTAGTCTTTTCAATTTTGGAAAAAGAAAATTGTGCATCAAAATGGTTCCCTTATTATAAGGGTCATTCGTTTTGATTATAATGTAACAAATTGTTGAACGAATGAGGACGGAGGGTGAGGGTTTAGTCATTTAGACCATTCCGGATACTTAAGCAGTGACAAGATGTACTTGAGCTTAATGCCGGCTGCACATTACGTCGTAGGCAGAGCAGCGCACACGTGGCATTGTTGTTGTAACAATTGTCAAAATAACATTTTACAACAACAATGCCATGTGCGCGCTGCGCGGGCTGCTCTGCCTACGTCGCGACGTGCGGCCGGCCTATAGTTACGTCGGCTATTGATAGCGTGAGCGGGGTCGCGTGATGTCACTTCTGCTTCGGTAGCCGTTACAAATGGCGCCCAACGTGGGGCCCGAAAGTGTACCGTTAGCGTTGACTTGACATTGACCTTGGGACCTCATTTTGCCTCGAGGACCACTTGTCGGTCCCACCGCCGATGTTTATTATCTTTTGTGGTTCCATCCTCACATTAGTGCTTCATACACAGAAAATTACCGATTTCGCAAAATTTTTTTTTATGCTTCCTGTTCCTGATCCCTCCTCTCTTCCACTCGTATCTAAATCTCATCATGTAAAAATGTACTTGTTCTATAGACGGAAAAGGAACTTCGACGGTCAAGAGAAAATTAAACAATAGTTAACTGGGGTAAAAGTACGGAATCATTTCCCGTTGATGCGCCCACCACCCATTCCGATCCTAGGTTTCGGTAAGTCGGAGTGATTTTACTGACATAAACGGCAGTAAAATATAATTCCCTTTCGGCCCTGACCATCGAAAAGGGATAAGGAGGGTAAGGACGAGTCACTGCTGTGAGAAAGAGCTAAAGAAGGTCAGTGCCTACCACATAAAGGTGGGAAGACATTCGAGGGACTCGGATTAGAGATCGGAAAAAACCCTCCCGATTTCGGAAATTCCGGGAGTCCTTTTTGTCAAATCGTCTTAGACACGATGTAAAAATATAGTATACTAAGACAAAACGACGTAGGCACTGTTAAGTGATACGTGGTTGACGAAAAAGTTTAAAAGAATTGGGCGTCACCAACTCATTCCTTTTCCTATCTTAGTTTTTAGATGGTTTTTCGTTAATTGTAGATATCTCGGTTAGAGATGACATACTGCCCTTTATTAAAAAGGTATAGGTAGACGGTCTTTTGACTTAATGGGCTATGACACAATAGACCTATTATGGTCGCAGTGCCTTCCTGCTGGGTCAGTAGCTCGACTAACTTATCTTAGAGATGAGCTTAGAAAATAGTTGTAATGTATTTTATTAACGAAACCATAAGCTATTGTCTTGCGTGAGAATTTTGTCCCCAAAAATGCCCCCATGAACTGGTTTTTCCCAAGATATCGCTCGGTCTGGAAATTTTCCTCATTTTAGGAGCAAAATATAACCTGGCAGCCCTGCGCATAACCTTTCTTGAAGGGAGGTCCCTCAGAATGTTTGTGGTTTGTCTCTACTGACAGTGTCAACATGCGGCAAAAATCACACAATGCCCAGACTGAATTCAGTAGGACGTGCCGCTGGTTGGGGAATTTCCGGTTGTTTGACCCAATCGATGTCAGTTTGGCCGTGAAGGTCGACATGCTCAAACCTCAAACTGACAAACTTTGGTTCCATCTCCATCCACCTTCGAGTGTCCTCACGTTCTTCAGATGGACTGAAGCCCTGCCGATTTGATTCCTGGCTATGGAATATTTGAACCCATGTGCAATATGTACATAGTTTCGACTCTTTGTCGCCCCGCTCCTTATCAGTCGATTATCAATGTTTTGCAAATGTGTTATGCATGCTGCGTGATTTGTTTGTTCGTCTTCGGGAAATGCTTCTTATCGCTGAAAGTAATTAAGCAAACATGTGATTATTTGACTGGCTCTTTCTGCAAGAGCGAATTCCAAACTTGTTAGACCATCGCAACGCCGGAAAACATGTGGTGAAAGTGATAAAGTTGCTAATTGTACGTACAGTGAACAAACAGTGCCCATGCCCAGTCACCCAATGGTGCAATTAGCCGTTTGCGTTCACGTTCATTCTAATTTCTACTGCATCTGCATTTTAGGTTGCATACACACGCACTGCAGCCTGACCAAATGACCCAAATTTAACGTTTAATTACAGCAACCATTCTAATCATTCTAAAATGTAAACAAGAGTCTATTTCAAGACATATGATGACTTGTGGTCTATTAACATGGCTCACATAGTCCACATTGTCGTCTGCTTTGCCACCGTTGCACTTTGGGGGCGAAGAAAGTAGCTCAGGCAATCAACAGGGGAGCAAGAAAAAGAAACCTACACAAAACAACAATTTCCTCATCCACGAACGTATGAGCATACTCGTATCACTTGGATTTTCACCAGCCGCATGCACATGCAAGTTTGTATATTTTTCTTCGTATTCCTTCAGAGTGAAAAGTTTGCAATTATCGAAGCTCGTTGGGGTGTTCTGAGTCCATTGTGAGAAACCTCTTGCACTTTAGAAATACTTCAAGGCGCGTTGGTGTGGTTTTAATCGCACGAAAGCAGACGATACTTAGCCGTTCATTGTACGTCGTTAATTAATTCTAATGAAATTTTCATGTTTTGTAAAATAATTGAAAAAAAAAAAACAGAAGATAAAAGTAAGAAAGGGTATGGGGTCGGACTCATTTATATCTAATAATATCAGAGTTCGTGCAGATTTGTTTGTTCATAACCCCTCCAAGGGCCAGGACGCGTCAACATGCCTTGTTGATGTCGGTATCATAGATTTCGGATGGTGCAGTTGCTATGTATGATGCGACATTATATGAACATAGATATCGTACTGACTTGGATTGAAATCATCTTCAGAGCCTGTCTGGATTTAGTTTATACCCTTATATGTGAACTGAAGTCGAAGTGATCTTTATCCCGAAATCGGGTAAGAGTTCGCACGCGCAACCTAATGATCTATTCAATACTCAATTGCCCTAACCCCTTGTGGGGCATAGCACGTCAACTGTTCCATGTTGCCCAGTTGAAGGTGCATTGTCGGGGACCCCGCACTTCCGACAACACATGTTGAAATTTTTACCAAATAATGGGCTCAAAATGGGCTATTATGGGCCACAAAAAAAATTTTGGGCTCAAAAAGGCCTGTTTTTTTTAAATGCAAATGCGGGGCCCAGCTCAACAAAAAGTGCCACCCCGCACACAGAGAAACGCTGTCAAAAACTAAAAGAAGTAGATAAAACTGACGGGCTTTTTATGGGCTCTCCGAATCATAAGACAAAACCAGGATGTGCGCAAAATTTTAAAGATATGGAAAATAAAAATAGAATAACGTATTCGGGGCCTCGCGCCTAATATGAATTCCGGCTTCGAACGAATGAAAAAACGGGAAATGAAATGGAGCAATATTAAGGACGAAGGAGCACATAGGGATCGGCAGTGCGGGTGCTGACGCTATATTGCCATAATCGAAACCAAGCCTTGTCTACATCGATGCAGGGCCCTCTAAATATTATGGGCTTTCGTTTATATTATGCGACAGTTCGAAAAACGTAGCTGTTGTTTGTAAACAATAATACCGGTGTCACGGGCTTCAACATTTTGTATGCAAAAAATTTCGGGCTCATCTGTCGCTGCCGCTGCGTTCAATCTAGTGCCCGAACCAGAATGAACGGGTTTTTGGGTGTACTTGAATCTTCCCGGAGCGATATGATAGTAGGAATTTTCGTCTCGCGGTAAGCTCTATTGACCCAGGGCCGATGGATACAATCGTGGAGATGCCTTCGCCATCTGACCTCTCTGATGATCCTCCATTCCCTGTTTTGCTGCCCGGGATTTTGACTGCCAAGATCGGTATACTACCTTCACTACCCACATATTCTCCCCTCCGCCTGTCCTGCGAACAACGATGAAAACCCTTTCTAACGTCTTTTGAGAAAGAAATTCTCGTCTTTTCTGATGATGATGTATTAACAATCTGTAACGCAACTTGTAACGCCTTCTCTAAACTTTTCGCCCCATGTTCTATCCATTTTATATTCAAATAAAAACAAGATGTTCTCATTCCCAATCGATGCTTCCACACTCAGACTTTAACTTTAGTTCCAATGTCGTAATTTTTTTTTCTGAAAAAAAAAACTTTTTCGTTGATTTCATCATAAATTCAAAATATGATCACTTTAAATTGATAGTGACACAAATGATTGGCTTCTGTTGGGTAAACTGATTCTCAAATTAGACAGAATTTCATGGAAATGAATTCAAACAATGTTTGTGATTGTGTTGGCGATGGTATGCCACGATGGGGCTGATCAACGGCTCAATCCATCATCATCGCGGAGGGAAATCGTGATGCAGTCGTGTGACGGCAAAGAACTAAAATAGAAAAAGATGTATGATTTCTCTATACACAAATCAAGATTGATAGCTACATTATGAAGATTTGTAGTAAAAAACGACGTTTCAACTCTGGAAGATCAAAGCTTAGTCAATATTGAGGGCGGACTATTGAGTGGTTTAGTGGGTTTGGAACAAGTTGAACACTGTTCCGGAATCGTGTTATTGGAAGTCGTTATAATTTTGCAGTTTTAATTAGGAATGATGTCATATTTAAAGATCTGAGTTGATGGTACATTTTGAAAGGACTGGGATTCGTTGCAGAGGTTTTCCGCATCATAAACCTTTCGGCCTTAGTTGGCAGGAGAAGGAAATTGTTGGGTTCTCGGGTCTTTCACGATCTGGATGACCTTAAGGATATGACCGCTACACTTGTCTTCCCTGTTAAGAATATTAAGGTCTAGGCTAGTTATAGTATCTAGGAGGTACTCACCTCTACTGTTGGTATGGGTACTTACTTACCCATACCGTGTGATGTGCATTAGCGTCACATCTGATCATAAGGCTCTTGCCATTGGCTCTGCAGTTTCCGACCAGTCGTTGTAACTCTTCAGACGGGAGCGGAGAGTCCCCGGGGAAGTATGCAAACACGACAACTATTTGCTGTACCTAACCTAACCTTTCGATGAAACCAATAATTAAAAATTTGCTGACCACCCGTTTCTTTTTATTTTCAGATCGACACCAACACTACACCACACCTCGTCACCATGAAGCAATAATCAACATATATACATAGAACATAATCGAATTTGAAAGGAAGAGCAATATTAGACGAAATCCTAACGAAAAGCAAATCTACAAACATGTCACGGTTACCTGATCACCACGATAACGTGCGGAACGACATTTATGAGAACTTGCCGTGTCAGGCGATGTTCAACGAGTCGGTGCGCAAAATCAAAGCAAATGAATCCTTAGTCTTAAACAATTGCAATCAAAATTCAAATAAGAAATCTAATTCGCCCAAAGAGCTGCTCTATGCAGCACCCCTACGTAAATCGGACCGCTATAAGAGTGGCGAACGTAGTCGCTATAAAGTGAGCACCGAGACATCGGAGAAAACGGAGAAAGCCTATAATGTTGAATATAAGCTTATAAATAAGGATAATGGCGGAGTTAAGTCGACAACGAATGGTTCTGCCACGGGCGTCACGGCAAAGATTGCCCCGAACGGGGGAATCACGGGCTGCGATGCAGCACCACCGGAGAGTTGTCTGGAGGATCGACGAATCTTAAACTTCCTAAAGGACACCACGCAGGTTCAGAGAAAAGTTGAGATGGGAAAAGATTGTCCGAATGCGAGCTTTTCATGTTTGGCACGTGAAGAGCACTTTGCCAATTTAGTTCAGCAAAATTTTACAGTGGAGCCTAGCGTTGGCTCTCAAACCGCCGTAAATACGGACTCCGATCCAGGAATTGCGTCGGGAGTTGCGAGAAACATGGAAGATGGCGCCCTACCGCCAAGGCCTACTGTTGAATCGACCGAAAACCTCGAGGTTTTTATGGATAAAAAACAATCGCCCGATAAAGAAGTGAACGGCCTCGTCGACCTGTCCGCCTACAACCACCAGTTGCGATCTACGAATGTCTACATCAATCGTGAATGGGCTCTGAAGAAAATGGCTCTGTGTCTCGAACAACGAACGACTGGCAAGAAACCTATACATGGCGCCGTGCCGAGTGCATCATCTGCAAAACTGGGCGATGAAGTGGCCGTTGGTGGTGCTGCCGCATCGAGCTCTGCATTTACGGGCCGCGGTGGTCAATCGAATGCCAGCTCGTCGTATCACGGTTGCTTGATCCTCGGTTCGAACGGCTCCGGGAAGACGTCGATATGCCAAAATATTATGAACGGAAACTCGGGAACGCGAGGCCTTCTCAATCGAAAGTTGCTTAGCTGCTATTTTGTGAACTCTCAAAATCCAGACTGTCATAGTTTAAGTCTTTTTATTCGTAGTATTGTTCTGCAAATACTTAGCCATTCGTCGCTCATTGCTAAGGATAAGTTGGACGAGATGTTGGAGGTCCGCAAAGACATCACAACATCAGTTCAAGTTGCCGAAAATCCAGAAACGGAAAGTCGAATAAACATTCATGAGAAAATCGAGGAGCTGCTTATTGCCGAACTCCAGCTCGAGGATGGATCCGGATCGCGCGCGAAAAAGTCCATGATTAGACAAAAATCGGCTCCGTCGCCGGAAAAGAGTAAGAGCCCAACAACGGAGCCGTCTGTGATGAATGCATATTCAACGCATCCACCGGCTTCGTCCAAGACGACATCGTCCGAGAGGAAGCCTGAAAGCGGCGATCCCGACGAGCAGCCAGCCAGCGAAACGAACGGTGAATACTCCGCGGACAACACGGACGAAGGTGGCAATAAACCAAAATCGAGTCCTAGCAAAAAGTCAAAAATTCCGGTGGCAATTACAAATCGAGTTCCTAAAAGTAATAACGCAATACAACAGGGCGGTGGTGAAGATATCGCCGACGTGATGGGAGACGATCTGAAGGATGCCATTCAGGCGGAAATTAATGATGACTCGTGCCCGCCCGAAATAGACGAGCAAATTGACGTGCCCCCTAGGCCGAGCACCACGCCAAAAGATCTTCTTCAGTTCTCGCCTAAATCGTCCAAGCCATCGAGTCCGCCGTCAATTCCTCCGCCGTTGCCCAAATCGAAAAGTTGTCGAACTCTCATAGCGGACGGCTTCTACGAAATGATCCTGAGCAATCCCGAGATTTTTGAGTGTCTAAACGTGGACAATATTGAGAAAAACCCCGACGAATGTTTCAAGAAGGCGCTGCTGTTTCCTTTGTTGGAACTGACGCCACCTCGCAATGCACTGCTCCTACTTATCGATTCGATCGATGAAAACTACATTAACGAAGGCAACTTGATTTCTACTCTGAAAGGCCGGAGCTCGGCACAGAAGAGCCGAAACATTGCTGAGCTGCTCTCGAATCATATCCACTTGTTCCCGAAGTGGTTGTTCCTGGTCGCGACATCGAAGAAGCAGAACAAGCACATAACGAAAATGTTCTCGGGTTTCAAAAAGATCACGCTGGACGATCTGCGGAAGAGTCACGTGGTGAAAGATGTACAGGAGTACATAATCAACAGGCTCAACTCGGACTTCAAAGGCACGATAAACCTGACGAAGGAAATAATCGAGAGTCTCCATCAGTTGTACATTAAATCCAACGGATGTATCCTCTATTTGGAGAAGGTCCTGGATGGTATCAAGGACAACTTCTTCTCCTTCCGGGAGATTAAACTGATACCGTGCACGTTGAACGGCCTGTACTTGTACATTTGTCAAAAATCCTTCAACAAGAAGCAATACCTGAAGATTCGTCCCATTCTGAACATTCTTCTAGCATCCATGGGTCTTGTCGACAAATTGTTCGTCTTCAATTGCCTGCGCACGCACAACTACACCATCGACATGAACGAGTTCGAAAATCGGCTCGAGCTGATGAAGAACATTTTGACCTTCTATCAGGGCGGTCTTAAAATGAAAATCTTTCACACATCGTTTGCCGATTGGCTTGTGGACGTGAAATTCTCGACGAAGAAGTTCTTGTGCGACGTGAACGAAGGACACGTGATGATTTCGATGTATTACACGCTGGTCAGTGAAACGTTGTGTCCGAACAGCGTGCGACGATTCGTCTATCATTTGATCAAGTCAGGTGAATATTTGGCGAGTAAGAATATCAATTTGGATCTGTTGCTGTTGCTGTTGGAGTGTCGGGTGAATTTGAACGATTGCTTCTACACAAACCTGTTGAATTGTTGCTCCATGTGCGAGGAGGAGTTCAAGATGAATGAGAACTTTTTAGTGAAAACGCGCAATATGATTGGACGATTTTTGATGAACGAACTGAATGAGGAGTTTTCGACGTTCTTGTGTGACTTTTTCAAGCCAAGCTTACCGACCGATGCGAAGACGTTGAAGTTGCTGATTGAGACGGGCATTTATAATGCGGAGAGTCAGGTAAGATTTGGTTTTATTAGTTGTGAAATCTTCGATATGTTAAGGACAAGGGAGCGAGCAGTGAAAGCTCCATCCATATCTCCTTAAATGAGCTATAGCACACATTTGCCATTCTTGAGCTTTTTCTTGACATATGGAGTTCAGTGTTTCACTCTATAACTTTCCTTTTGGCGACCGGTAGCTCAGTGTGTAGAGGCGTCAGTCTCAAGTCTGACTACGGTCGTTACGGGTTCAAGTCCCATCCGCGGCGTTCGTGGTGATGTTTGTGTTGTCTTCCCTCTGTGGTCCAGGGCGTAATAATAAGCCACAACGTCTCCTGACTTGTCGTAGGTAGGCGGCTAAATAGGAGCAAGAGGTGCATGCTTTCAGCGTACATCGTCCGAAATGGTTTATGCTAACGAAACGGTAGCTAAGCTACATGGAATAGTTGTAGGGGTTAGCGAAAATGAGTAGTAGTAGTAGAACTTCAGAGATCGCCGAAATTTCTGTCTGTAGGACACTACAAAAGTCCAAAAGAGGGGACGTTCATTTCCAGTCTCTCCGAGTATATGTATAACAGCCCCAACCCTGTCGTCGGTCTAAAGCCTTTCGTGTACATAATCAATTGAGTCGAGGGTAAAGGGTCTGTTGTCAGCCCATAGGCTCCTCGACGGAATCAGGCTGGTGACAAAGACTGGTTTTAGGGAAGTGCAGTCAATCTTCGCAGGGGGATACAGGTTGCCCAGTATTGCTGAGTGCCCAGTATCTCGCGCACGCCACTAGCCAGTCCCGCACCTGCTAATAGACGCAATCCTAAACTAAACTAGGTTAGGTCAAAAGACTGCCGTAGATGAGACAGCTCACATAGGCCACCAGAGGGCCCGTTGTGATATCTACCAGGGTAAAACCTATCCCATTTAGTATTAATTGGACCAGCCAGAGTTGACAATGAACTGATAAGGCCTGAACGAGCTCATGCCCCTTAGGCCTGAAGGAAGAAATAGTTTAGCGATGATTTATTAATTCCTTATTGACCGCAAAGGGACACTAATAAAAAATGGAAAGAAAAAACCGGCAAACTAGTTCTAATTTTCGTAATTTATTGAATTATCGAATGCATTTCGGATGCGAGCAATGAGCAAACGTTTGATGAGCACTCACCAGACCACAAAAATCGTTTACCCAGTTGAGTGCTTAAAAACTGAACAAACTTATTGAAGGAAGAAATAGTTTCCCAGAAAGACCCGCCTCCTCGCAGCCAAGGCAGGACAGGTGCATAAATGAAGGGTACCGTCCTCCTCGTCAGCATCCTCGCAGCTTCTACAGGAGTCATTGTAGGGTAGGCGAAGTCTTCTAGCGTGCTCCCCAATGGGATATGGGACAGTGCCCACCACCACACCAATGTGCTTCCTGTTCAATGATAATATTGCAGCAGAGTGGCTGGGGTCCGTTATGGGCCATACCCTCTTCATGGTTTGACACGTACCACACTCATCAAGAAGCCATCGACAGTTCATAACCGTCCGCGATGTCGACAGGGCAGATCCAAGTGATCGAATTGCAGCTAGGTGAGAGCTTCTGAGATCGCCAAAATCTCTGCCTGCAGTACGCTGCAATGATCATGTATGCGGAAAGATAAACTAATCTTCAACATCTCCGAAAAGATACCGGCTCCCGCTCCACCAACCGTTTTGGATCCGTCAGTTTATAAAACGATGGAGTCTAAGTGAGAGATTGCCCCGGTTTTCCACATGTTCCTTAAGGGAATCCGGCTCACAAAATTTTTACCAAACATATACTTAGAGCAGATATAGTCCGTATATGCAGGGATGTCAAGAATATTTAAAATAGCAGTGGTCCGGCCACTGCTATTTTGAATATTCTTGCTTAGCACACGCCGATCTCGCGAAGTCCCAATGCTATAATCGTTGCTTGCTGTTCAGCAAAATTATCGAGCCGTAAAAAATTTAGAAGCACATCAAGACCTGCTGATGGAGTGCATCTGACAGCCCCGGTCGTCGTCAATCTTTGCACCTTCCCCAGTAGAGTCCTGTGGGCCACCATTCTAAGCGCGGTCCACCAAACAAGAATGCCATGTAAAAGAATGTGCCGAAGAACTGATGTGTACAGCCACAAGACTACCTTCGGCTGTTGTCCCCAGTTCCGACCTATCGCCTTCCTGCAGGTGTAGAGTGTCATAATGCCTTTGTCAACACGTCCCTGAATATTTGGCCTCCATCCCAGCTTCCTGTCTAGGATAAGACCATGGAGCTTAGCCTTGTCAAGAAAAGCCGGTCCAGTATCGAAGGTAATCTACCCGAAGGTAGATTGTGTTTCCTTGTAAAGAGTACAAGTTCCGTCCATGCATGACTCCTTTTTATACAGGGTCAGGTCAGGGTCAATTTTTACTCTCCTGTAAAAATGAAATCGATTAGTTGGTAACTAACGGTACTTTTCTTACAAAGAGCCCGTGTTACCCTACTTTTCACATTTTTATACCCTTCACGGATGTGATAGGGTATATTAACTTTGTCATGAAGTTTGCAACGCACAGAAGGAAGCATCTCCGACCATATATTTATAAACTATATATATTTTTGGTCAGTATGATGAGACGAGTTGATTAAGCTTTGTCCGTCTGTCTGTCTGTCCGTCTGTCTGGTTCTATGCAAGCTAGTCTCTCAGTTTTAAAGCTATCGAGCTGAAATTTTGCACAAAGCCTTCTTTCTATTGCACGCTGCAAATATGTCGGAACCATTGAAATCGGACCACTACGTCATATAGCTGTCATAGGAACGACCGGCCCAAAAGTCCGTCTTTGAGAGAAAAACTTTTTTAATTTTCAAAGATATATTTCTGAAATTTTGCACAAAGCCTCCTTTCTATTGCATGCTATAAATATGCCAGAACCAGTGGAATCTAGCCACTACGTCATATAGCTGCCATAGGAACGCCTGGTCAAAAAGTTGGTCTTTGTGAGAAGAACTTTTTTATTTCTAAATGAATGTTTCTCAAATCTCAAATCATTCAATAGTATCCTTTGCCAAATCACTCTGCCGAATTTGGTTGAAATTAAACTACTCTATCACATGGCTGCCATAGGAACGACCGTTCCAAAATCAAGTTTTTGTTAGAAAAACTTTTTTATTTCTGAAGACATCTTTACTGAATTTCATATTATTCAATCATATTTACTGCTAAATCACACTCCTAAATTTGGTAGAAATCGGACTACTATTTCATTTACCTCTTATAGGAACAGTGAAATCGGAACAAGTTTAACTACTAATTTCAAAGTAGCAAATGCACCTCAAATCAAAACGAAGGTATGCAAGCTTGTTTATATATAACTTTTGAACCTATTAACGTAGAGAGCTGATTTTAAGCATGTAAAAATCAGATGAGAAGCTGCTTTAGTTTTAGTGAAATGGGCATAATCAGACTAAAGGAAGGCCTATCTCCCCTACAAATGTCAACAAATGAAATATTCCGTTAACTGCGATAACTTTCGATAAAATGAAGCTAACGAGTTGGAAATATGGTCGGATGTTGGTTGTAAGATTTAGTGAGTTGGTATTGGAAGTGAGTGAAACTTCTACTCCCCTACAAGTTATACTTTAAATATGCGATAACTTTCGATAGGATAAAGCTAGCGACATGAAATTTTGGTCCAATGCTTGCAATGTGGCTTATATTTAGTTAGTTCATTTTGGGAATGGGCAAAATCCTATCTTCCCTATAAAGTTGTGATAAGAAGAGCTCACTGGTCTCAAAATGGCGCCTACTTTCCCTACAAAGTTTATTTTATTGTTCCTTCATCGACTAACTTCTGCTCAAACTGACCATATAGGAAACACACTTTTAATGCATATGACTGTTGAGGAAGATAATATTTTCAATGATACTTGCGTTGTTATTGTTGTAGTAGCAACACCGCGCCGTCACATTGAAGAGGTTTGGCAGCTCTTGGCCGTTGTTGATGAACGGGTCGCTTCGGTGCGTAGAACCGGCTGCCGTAGGAGCGATCTGGAGAGTGCCGTTGTCCTTAGTTTGCATCTAAACACTTCACTCGAGATACGTATTTTCGCTTGTATATTTTCTTATTTCTCTCCTATCTTTTCAGCCTTCCTGTGATTCATCAATAAATTCACCGGAATTTTCCGAGAAATCACAAAACATCGATTGCGAACTTGCTGATCTGCTCATTTCAACGGAAAGAAGTTGTCAGCAAGAAATACAACGACCGAAAAGTTCGTCGGATCGAAGTGAACCGGCTCAGGCCACTGACGAAATTGACGATGACATCGCTCTACATCAAATCTCGGAAACGCATCGTATCGAAATGCATAAGGGCAAAGCGCTCGTTCATATCCTGGCGAATGAGGGCAATCACGTATTACTGGAGCGCGCCTTGAATGCATGCAAGGGACCCATCGACTTGGAGATTGAAGATTACAATGGACAGACGGCCCTCAATATTGCCGCTCGCAATGGTCACTTGGATGTGGTAAAATTGCTGTTGCACTTCAAGCAGACGGCTCCTGATAGTAGTGGCCGTTCAATTGGAGTCGATGTAAATCATGCAGATCGCGATGGATGGACGCCGCTACGTTCAGCCTCTTGGGGAGGTCACACGGATGTCGTGAAATTATTAATTGGCTTTACGGGATGTAAGATCGATTTGGCCGATAAGGAGGGTCGGACGGCCCTGCGAGCTGCAGCTTGGAGTGGTCATGAGGATATCTTGAAGATTCTGATTGAAGCGGGAGCCGATGTGAATTCGGTCGATCGGCAGGGTCGAACATCACTGATTGCGGCCTCGTATATGGGCCACTACGATATTGTGGAGATACTGTTGGAGAACGGGGCGAACGTGAATCATTTGGATTTGGACGGACGAAGTGCTTTGTGTGTGGCCGCACTGTGTGGCTCGTCGGGATACAGTAAGGTGATTTCAACGCTGCTAGAGCATGGTGCCAATACAGATCAGCTGGATAATGATGGTATGTCGCCGTTGCTGGTGAGCTCGTTTGAAGGCAACTCGGAAATATGCGAGCTGCTTTTGGAGAATGGCGCCGATCCCGATCTGGCCGACTTTATGGGTCGAACGCCATTGTGGGCGGCTTGCACAGCGGGTCATGCATCGGTGGTGAAATTGCTGCTATTCTGGGGTTGCGGGATCGATTGTATGGACTCGGAAGGAAGAACGGTGCTCAGTATAGCGGCTGCTCAAGGTACTTCAACTAAAATCAAACCACCCGATGAAAATAAACTTAATGGGATGTTTTATTATTGTAGGTAATGTGGAGACCGTGCGACAACTGCTAGATCGCGGACTTGATGAAACGCATCGCGATAATGCCGGCTGGACACCGCTGCATTACGCCGCCTTTGAAGGCTTCCACGATGTGTGCGTGCAACTGCTCGAGTCCGGCGCAAAAATCGATGAATGCGACAACGAGGGAAAAACTGCTTTACACTTGGCCGCCCAAGAAGGACGTCAGGCGTGCGTGCAAGCGTTATTGGAAATTCATAGTGCATTTGTTGATCAAAAGGCGCATGATGGCAAAACGGCATTCCGTCTCGCTTGCTTGGAAGGTATTGCATTCGATCATCTTTAACCAACGGCACACTCAAACGTATCTTCGTCTCTTTCTTTCAGGACACGTCGACTGTATCCAAACCATTCTGAAATTCGGCTGTGATGTTAATTGTAAGGATGCTGATTCGCGAACAACACTCTATATTTTGGCGCTGGAGAATAAATTAGATATTGTTAAGTACCTGCTCGATGTCACGGATATCGATGTCAACATTCCAGACAGTGAGGGACGGACAGCGTTGCATGTGGCCGCCTGGCAAGGACATGCTGATATGGTGAAATTGTTGGTCACTTTAGGTACGACAAGCTGTTCGCCTCTTGTGTAAATTGATTGATTGAGTTTTCCGATTTTTTCACAGGGAATGCTGATGTTAATGCAATGGATCTCGAATGTCGCTCGCCGCTGCACTCGTGTGCATGGCAAGGCAACAACGAAGTTATGGAAATTCTACTCTATTTCGGTGCAATTCCCGATCATGCCTGCAAGCAAGGTGCCACTGCGTTGGGAATATCCGCTCAGGAGGGCCACGAAAAGTGTGTCGCCATTTTGCTGAAGTACGGCGCCAATCCTTACAAGTCCGATCATTGTGGTCGAACGCCAATGAAGCTGGCCGCCAAGTCGAGCCGAAATAACATTCTGAAAATTTTCGACTCCTACACGAAAAGTAAGACATTCAACAGACCCCTGAATTGCGGCTCCTGACCTTTAATTGATTTTTCCAATTTGCAGCAGACGAATCGAATCTCGAGCCGCGCCTACACCCAAACCTACTACGATCTCCCGATAATCCGCCCGAACGACCCTCTGGCTTTCTGCTAACCACCACGCAATCGCACCAATCTAACCACTTGGGTCCAAACAACAACATACCGCCCAGCGTGCTGAATGCATCGAATTCAACGCACAGTAGCAATTTCTACGAGAATACAATGCAATCGGATAACAGCAGCTTGCAAAAGAGGAAAAGTATAATTTCTAGTCAGTCGACAGGTAGTAGTAATGAGGTAAGTCGCAGATGAGCGAATATTTGATTTTCGAAAGGAATTAATGATTGATTGAATTGGGGACTTTCAGGCACCGCTATCGTTTACGCAACAACTGCAGCGTCACACAAAGCTTAATTCACGCAATAATCCATTTGTTCAAGCGTCACCGGTTGTAAGTAATAAGCGATCGTCGAAAGGACATCATCACAAGCATTCACAAATGTTGCCCGATTTGGACGAGTATCAGATCAACTTAGGTATGTATGTCTGTCTGGAGGACTTTAGGGGTCTTGTACGTTGTGGGTATTAATTGAAAAACTCACCGTCTCTTTTCAAGCAGCCTCGAATGCGACAACGAACGAAGCCGATATGTTTGACATGGAATGTATGTCACCACTTTATGCCACACCGCCTCATTCGCCCAGCAGTGAACTTAGCTCGCCGGGTCAATTACCTTCGCATTTGACATTCGAAGAAATCGGCGGCGTGAGTGGATTTCCGCCGTCGAAGCCCGTCGTTAATGCTGACCATCATTTCGCTCGCGACACGCATATGAGAATAATTCTTGGAAATAATAAGGAAAGCAATCATAGTTCGGGGTAAGTAGTAGTGAAATTTTATTCGTTAGATTTTTGATGACCAGAAATATAAATAACTAGCGCAGCAGTCCAATTAGGACCAAGGCCTCGAGATAAGGTAGCATCATCTCATATTTACTAGATGGTGACGGTGTACGTAGGGGAGTGTAGATCAGCAACACGGTCAACCGAATTATTTACCCCAAATGGGTACTCATTTTATCAGCTAAGTGGGCTCATAGTTGGACACGTATTTTAAGTGTCACCATAGACTGTCAAACTCGAACACGAACCTGGTACAAATGTCCTCTGACACACACACACACACTTCACATAGATGTGAAGAAAATCGGTCCACTTGTACTAGGTTCGTGTTCGAGGTCGACAGTCTATGGTGACACTTAACCTTTTATCGAAAATACTGCTGCTTTCAATAGGAATCGAACCAAGGGCCCAATGACACTTCACTTTCGAGACCGTTTTTGGGGGGTGCAGTGGGATGAATTGTCAACATCACACTCGCAACTGGCAAAAAAAAGCGACAATTTGAATACGCTGGGGTGGATTCTAAACCGCCGCGACGATCAATTCATTGTATTTGGACGGAAATTGGGGCGTCACAGCGGCATAAAACGTCCGCTCGTCTGCTCTAATGGTACTAGTAACATGTCTGAAACTATGGCTGCTAGTCGGCTGCTGCGGAGACAATGCCTGCTGACGTTGAAGAGGTTTGGCAGCCCTTGGCCGTTGCTGATGAATCGAACGCTCTGGTGCGTAAAAGCGGATACCGTGTTGCAATCGCTCCACCCTGTTCTTATTTCTACATAAAAACCACTTCTCGCTCGACGCGCTCGGTGGCCATGTTCGTTCGGTTACTGCTCTACGTTCTAGAGAATGGAGGTTTGATCCTCGGCGCAAACAAAAACTGTCTGTGGGTATCAATAGAACTCCCACTGCGCTCCGAGCTTGTCAGCATAAAGACGGCGCGGATAGGAGGTACATGCTAGGAACTGCACGTTCGATAGATAGCATATTTATCGAAACGTCAACAAGGCAAGTAAATGCAGGAGATGTTGACGCGCCCATGCCCCTGGAGGGGTCAAGGCAATTAACAACCTACTCCCCGGTCTTTCACACTCGGGTATTTCTTGCCCGGTCCGCCTCGAATTCCTGAGCAGTTTTTCAGAGTTCGAATTGATTGAGCCTTCCCATCGAGCTCTCAGTTTTCCTCTTAGTCGTGTTCTGCTGATGTGTCATTGTATTATGTTTTGTCCTTTGCATACCTTACGAACGATCTATGACAGTTGTATCCTTGCCATTGATTTATTTGCTAAGTACTGAAATTGTAAGATAATTGCATCAACAAGAATCAACAACATTACTCTGTACTCTGGCTAAAGGATCCTCGGACCTATACGTAACATGGAATTGCATTTCGTAGACAATTTTACGGGCGACAATGAGATATCCAGTATGTAATGGTATGAAAACATGTTTCGCCTTTACGATATCGATCCAACATCCGCAGCTAAAAGCCGTATTTGATTCACCCGGATAAATATTTATTCCCATACAAAACGACTGGGGAGACACGGTCTTGGTGATCGTAATGACAACGGTGAAAGATTTGTAGAGCTCTGCAACTTTCACAGTCTCTTCAACGGTGGTACTGCCTCTCCCTGCCCGGATAACGACTGAATTTTCCGGCAGCACCCTGTAGTTTCCTAGTCACCTACACACCCTAGACAGGAATCCATAAGGGACTCCCGCTCCGCGAGTTGTACATGCTCACTCAACCCGTCAACTCAAAATTGAAATCAGCACTTTTCATCGGCGAAATGGCTCGTGGAAAAAAGTGTGTGGAACATGTCATTTTTTCACTTTTCACCCGATCTGTGTACCGGGGAAATGAAACATGTCAAATATTAAAACGACTAATTTGCTTACTTACCTATCGCCCAACTATAAACTACACCGGGAAAACCCAACACAACCTGAATGACACCGACAGAGACAGCTGAGCTGTCAGTGAAAATTTTTCTCGTACGAGGAAAAATTTCATCCTCGTGAAATCCACAAACTTGACTTTTCACTTCAAGGTAATACACAGATCGCGTGGAATGAAATTTAGGTTCCACACAATTTCACGTCTGTTTTCATCGGAGAAAAATTTTGCAATTTTGTATGGGATTTCACGGCACTTTTCATTCTACGCGATCTGAGTACCGGCCTTAAGAAATAAGACACATAAAATTTATACAGTGTCTCTGGAAAATGTTTTTACATATCTCCAAGAATTTTCTCAACACTTTTTATCGGATTTTCGCATACTAGCTTTTTTTTTCAAAAATTAAATTTTCCCATCATGATTTCTTAGTTTCTGGCAATCAGAAACCTTTGAAGCCTGCATTCAGGAATCATCATCGCTCCCTGAGCGGTCCTTCCCCTCTTGAGCGCTGTGGAGTGCTACTGTCCCAATGTCTGGTGAATGCAATCGCTCCATGGAGCCGTTGCTGAGCGGCTACTTCTCCTTTTGAGCGAAAATTTTCCACGCTCCCTTGGCTTGGAGCGTGATACATTTTTGTTTTCACAATTCGCATCACAGATGGTGCGCGCGTCATATGTCATTTGATTGAGTGTTGGGTGTTTGAGTGTTTGACAACACAACGTCCTGCGTGTTATTTTACTGGAATTTTGCAGCAAAATTACAATTAAAAGGTGAGTGGTGTTATCATTAATTGTATATTTGTATAACCCGGCCAAACCAAACAATTTAAACAGACAGCCGTTAGCCGTTTGTTAGACATTTGCCATGTCAGCTGATTGTCTCAAATTCGATATGTAGCCGGTGTATTCACAAAACAGGTGTGTGACGGTTGTGACAGGGAGCAGTCGCTCCATGTGACATGGAGGGGAGATGTCGCTACGTAGCTGCTCAATGTTTTGTGAATGAGCCCAATGTAAACTGAAATTTTATTATTGCGAATTTTCACAAGTGCTCGGTGTCCCAACGCACAAACAATTGTTTCTACACATTTAAAGGCGGTTAACTGTCAAATATTAAGAAATTAATGAAATGACGTTAAAAAAAATTTGATTTTAACACAAATTTAATTTCGAATTATGCAGTTTATTTAATTGTTCTAACTAGCGTTTCTTTCTACATACTTATAGTGTAGTCAATTTAATATTTTATTGGGAAAGTCGATGAGAGTCAGATGCTTATGAGTTCGTAATAAACATATAATTTTTTTTAAGCTAAATTTTTAATGCAAATAATATTTAGTGAAAATTGCATAAACTTTCATTATCATTTTCCATTATTAGTACACCATATTACAGGGCCCTATTTTCTCTGGACGCATTGTTTGTCGTCGTGGTCCTCCTCGACTATGCGTACTGATTGCGAGTTCTATTTCGACATACTCTCGAAGAGCAGCATAAACCTTCCCCTGAAAGAAAAGAGCGCCGTTAACATTTATAAACAACAGAATATCAATACACTTACTTTCATGAACAAATTAATTCTCTTCAATTTAGCATTATCTCCTTTGCCGTAGACTACTAGTTTCAACGTTCTACAGTTGTCGAACGCTCTTCTTACTGCAACGATCTCCTTATACAGTCTGATAGTGAAACGATTCCAAATCTTCACTTTGACGAACACCACGTTTCTCGATGTGCGGAAAAAGTCGAGCAAAGCCTCCAGCGTAGTATGATCAAACAGTACCCCTGTTGTCAGTTTCTGTAAACGTGGGCAATTTTTGTATAAATCGCGCAGTAAAATGCTCATGTATCTTCCTTCGTATAAACTTAATTCAACGAGATTTGGAAGTACTACCGTTTCCGGAAAAGAAACTTTGCAGCCGTGACTCGTTAGGCTCACCAGAGTCTGGCTGCAGGCTCGTGAATATTCACTGAAAAATAAATTGTTATAATCGGAGTGTATTGTCAAATGCTGCAGGTGATTCAATCCCGGGATGAATTCTCGATTCTGAAGTGCAGCATCAAGCTCAAGCGTCTCGATCAGTCTGGAATCTACAGCCATGCAACGATATGCCTCGCTATTCAACATTATACATCCATTAATGTTGATTTTGGTCAAATTCCGATTGGCCCGAAATGCATTGATGAAGTGTTCATTGGTTACGGCGTGGCAATCCGATAAGTCGAGCTCTTTCAAATTCCTCAATTCATTCAAGCGACTGCCGTCTATGGATGGGTTATGTATGCGTAGACTTTCCAAATCATGTAATTTAACAATTTCATTAATAGCATCCGTGAAGCATTCCGAATGGTGACGTGCGTATTTCCAGTAGTTGCATATGAATAAGGAGCGCAAAGATTGCATGCGTCCAAGAAAGGACCACCAGCCTGGCTTAATGTCTGTCATAAAGTCTATTCGTAGGTACTCTATATTACTGCAGTATTCGACTAGTAGATGGCTAAATTCATTCGTAGACGAAATACTAACACGTTTAATACCATCCCTGCACAAGTCGAGAATATCGCGAAGCAATTGTTGACGATAGTAGAACGTGTATGCGAGCTGCGTGAAGTCAATTTCTCGTTTCGATAGAAACCGTTTGGTACATTCTTGGAATCGAGTTGACAACAAATTCAGATGATATATATCTTGCAAATTAAGAAACTGGAAAATGTGATGCAGACAGTCGATGTTTAGTTGTTCCAATGGCGAGTTGTCCTCCATGTTGTTTGAGAATTGAAATTCACAGCACCCGAACGTTCAACTCACTCATACGACGGTTCCAAATAATGCTGAAAAAAAAGATCGGACAGCCGACATTAGCTCGTCGCCCTGTATACTGCTTGGTTCTCCTACACCTATACTGTGTGGATGAAGATCCTGGAATCCTATTTATAATGAGTAGACTAAAATCGAGAGGCGATGCACACTGAACGCACTGAACACACAAGTGGTTATGGTCAGGTCTAGTGCATTGTTCCGCAATTTGAAAGATCTTTTCGTATCAGGCGCAAATACAAGAATCATAGAGATCTTCACGCACACAACCATGAGTTATAGAAACAACGTATTTGTTCTTAGCCTACATTTTACAATATTTACACTACTTTCAGATACAGAATGCAAGGTGCATTCTTAGCTCTAATTTTAAACTATATAGGTTCTCACTTAAGTCTATCTTATGACTCAATACATTTATACATACTTATAATCTGTTTATCCTTATCACTACTCGGACACAACATGTCCACAACTCGATGTTCAATGCATGCGAATCATATGTGCCATGAGTGTCAAATGTCAATGCATCATAAAATGACCTTTGAAACGGTTTTATAGTTTCCTATACTTACGAAGATACTGATAAGATGAAAGGTATCGAACAAATGTGTAACTCATGGCCGTAAGGAAGAGACTGATTTCGATCGGGAAAATACACAGCCACAGATAAGTAGATGCAGATAAGCATTCCCTTCAGAGCTGTACTTACAAGCATAATTTCATCAACAGTTTTTGTTGCCTAGACTTAATCTTTTATCGTTAGCAATTAACTTGACGCTGCTTAATAATCTCTCTACAGAGAATTGACTAACCGGGTGACTCAGTACCGCTTGAGCGACTTCATTCAAATACCGCGAAAAAATATCCTTTTTATGCCACCATTGAAAAACGTCTGTATTTCGCTACTTTACGGTCAAACTGATACTCCAGAAGTGCTGGGAATACAACGTAAACGTATACCAAATCTGTGTCGACTTCAAGCAGGCATACGACAGTATCGATCGTGGAGTACTGTACAACATCATGCTGCAATTTGGTATACCGGCCAAATTATTGCGACTGACAAAGATGACGATTACGAACTCCGTCTCACAAATCAGGATCCAGAATAGACTTACTGATCTATTTGAAACACGCACTGGTCTGAAACAGGGCGATGGACTGGCACCGACGCTCTTCAACCTAGCACTAGGATACGCTATTCGGGCTATGAATATGGACAACAGCAAGACGCTACTCATCAAGTCGCCACAATTAGCAGCGTACGCCGACGACATCAACATCATGTCACAAAGATTGGCCGACGCAGAAGAACTTCTGTATATGCTCGATACTAGTTGGACTACGTATCAACGAGGGTAAAACGTAAATAATGATGCAATCAACGACAAGGACACCTGCACAACCATCAGCATCAGTGCGGGGGACCTCAACATCGAATTCGTGAACAACTTCATTTACCTGGGTTGAAACTTGTCAAGGGACGCCAACGAAACTGACGAAATCAAGCGACGGATGCAATACACAAGAGATTTTCGTCGATGTTTTCCACGCCTATAGCAATACTAAATGAAAAAGGTTGATTTTTCCTAAGACGGGATTCTTTTTTATTTATTTGTAAATGCGCATTTCGGACACCAGTTGTGTCCTTCTTCAGTACAATTCAACTACTTTCCTCAACACCAAGACCTACACCTATATACCCTCTATTTTGACAGCGTTAATTACCCTACATTACGTTACGTTACTCTAATTACCATTTAATGACATACAACATGTTTTGAAAGCAAATAAAAAATAGAAAAACCCAATCGAGAAAAAGAAGAAAATTGAGCCACAGGTAGACTAACGATGGAAACCACCCGTTTCACTTCCTGGGTGATTCCATCGCCAGTAGATTCAGCAACCCTGATTGTAGATTCCCGATATCATGGTTCAGCCTCTGGTTTTCCGGTTCCCTTAGAATGGCCAGACTTTCTAGTGCATCCAGTTTCCTGCTGTCTGTACTCGCTTTGATGATCTCCACGTTGTCCCATGTTATGTTGTGCCCCTCTCCTGCTATGTGTCTCGCTACCATGGATTTTAGCGACGCGGGGTCCTTGTTGTTTTTTACGCTAGACTCTGCCTCTCTCACGTGCTCATCCCATCGTGTGGAAACTAGCCGCTTCGTTTGCCCGACGTATGTTTTGTCACATTCTGGACAAGAGACCTTGTATACGCCGCTTACTTCATGTTTGTTTCTTGTCCTTCGTAGACCCTAGCTTGGTCTTGAGCTGTTGCCTCCGGCTTGATGAGACCATTTCGATGTCCATATCCTTCATCACCCGCTTCAATTTCCCGGATGCGTACGAATGTGTGACGCCTATCCTTCTCCTAGGTTCTTCCTTGTTATGTTGGAGGGTAGTCAATCGTTGTTCTTCTAGCTTTCTCTGTTTCTTGCGGATGAGACATGATATCGCCCTTGGTTCGTATCCATTCTTCAAGCCCGTGTCGAGGATGTACCTCCTTTCCCTTTCGAATCGCTCCATGCTCAATGGAACCGTGAAAAGTCGGTGTATCATCGAGTGGAACGGGGCAAATCTCTGGGAGTACGAATGGTTGGAGCTCGATGGAATCGTTCTTTGTGTGTGGGTTGGCTTCCTAAAGATGTCGAATTCGATGGAGCTCCCGTTCCTTATGATTTTCAAATCCAGGAACGGCAGTTCCCCATGTTCCTCCATTTCCATCGTAAACTTGATGTTCCGGTGAACCGTGTTCAGGTTGGAGAGGATTTGCTCTCCTTCCTCTTTATTGATGATCGCCAGCACGTCGTCCACATATCATCCTCTCGCCTTCAGTTCTTCCTCTATCCTGTTCATAAAGATATCACTAATGAACGGAGAGAGTGGGTTACCCATGGCCACCCCCCTGGTTGCCTTGAAGAATCTGCCGCGGAACGTGAGGTAGTTCTCCGTCATGCATATTGTTGCCAGTTTCATGAGAAGATTGACTTCCTTCCTCCAAGCCGTAGATGTGGGCTCCTTTTCGAGTAGCCATTCCTCCAGGTAAAATAGCGCCTCCTTGACCGGGATGCTTGGAAACAGGGCCTTAACGTCGAAAGAGACGACCCGTTCGTCGGACGAGATTGGACCCACGGTCTTCAGTTTGTCGATTAGGTCGTCCCTGTTCTTAAGAGATCTGCACGAGCTGGACCCACCTAAATCGTTGAACCTTTCGAGGAGCCATTTGGCGATGTTTTGTGTGGGGGAGTTGGTGGCTGCTACGATCTCTCGGAATTCGTTCCCAGGCTTGTGAACTTTTGGCAGCCCCTTCAACCTCGGAAGAGCGGGGTTGGGCATTCTGAGCTTCGAGGGTTGTTCTACGATGGAACGACAATCCTTTAGAACTTTCTCAACCCTCTTGATGGATTCCTCTAGGGGGTCTTTGCGTAGCTCGAAGTACCCCCCAGTGTTCAGCTTCTCCAACATTGCCGCATCGTAGTCCTCTTTTTCCACGATCACCACTGCGTTGCCTTTGTCCGCTCTCAGATAGAAAACCCCTTTGGCTTGTAACTCCTTGACATAGAATTTAAATATAGAATTTTTACGGGGTCCCATGACATTCTGGCTTGAACTGGTTTTACTGTAAATGTAACATTTTTAAGTTTAGGGGGGTTTCAGGCTACTGTCGAAACTTTCTACTTTGGTTTTCTTTTTTAGATTAACTACTGACTGAATCTTTTGGACAAAAAATCAGTGTTTTGACTATCTGTTAAAATAAACTAACTTCTTTTTATCTCTTCTTTTGCAGAAAATCAAAACGAAGCGGCATTGCAACAAATCCAGCCGTACGTATGATACGTAGTCGTTTCGATTCGGCCGCACAATTGATTCGTCGTACGAACAACATTCTCAACATAACATCGAATAGCAATCAGGGTTCGTCGAGTATTGGTGTTAAATCGGGCACGTTTCAATGGCGAAAAGAGAGTCAAATGTAGGCTGCAAGCAATATCTCTCTCACTCTCTCTTAATTGTGTACTATGTGCAAACATGCGTTTGAGACACATCCTTTGAACAGTGTATGCAACGAAATGAGAACTAGACAGAATAATAGAAGACTAGGCACGAAAGCAAAATCAAATAAATATTTATATTTATTAACCCTAATTAGCGTAATATGTATTAGTAAAAAAAAGAAACAAAACGAAAAAAAATATGAAATTAGATTTAAATTTTCCGTTTGTCTAAACAATATTTATTTATTCTACCTACTAAAATCTTATATAAAACGTATTTATTTCATTTTGTGTGTAATTGATTAGAAAAAAACAGCAACAAATGAAATTTATCAAGAAAATATGTGCGAGTAAAAACACACACTTTTGGTTCTGTTTTTTTTTCTTCTATTAAACAAAAAATGTATATTTTTTTGTATTTACTGGTAACATATTTTAGTTTTTTCGATCAATAATATCTTATGTGATAATAGCGTATTTAATCGTATTAATGTATTTTGATTTTTTTTCTTTATATTTCGTTCTTTTTTGTTTTCAAATGTATTTTTTAGTGATAAGGAAGGGAGCTTTTTTGCGTGTTTCTGAAGTGATTTTCTTTTTGTAATAGTATTTTTTTGAATCAAGAAACTATTGATTTAATAATGATAAGGATGTACGTTGTAAGGTTGCAATTTAATTGGGTTTTGTGTTCAAGCTCATTGGAAATACACATACATACAAATTTAATTTATAATTCGATTTAATTTTTTGGTTATTTCTGATCAGGACCACTTATCAGCTATCCCCTGTGTCTGCTTGGCGTAATATTCCCTACCTTTTCGGTCTAGAGGTCACGTGCTCTAGTATAGAATTCAAGCAGCTTCCGTATCAACAGGTTCGGTTCGCCCGGCACTTCTTTGGTCTATCGGATGTTCTTTCCTTAACTGTTCAATAGAAAACGGGGTATAGCGCGACAGCTAAGAGGCGTTTCGTTAGCATAGATTCGTTTCGGACTATTCATGTTGGCATGTTGCTAGCATGCACCCCTTATCCAGTAAGCCGTATACTGCGACAACATAGCAACAAGATGACACAAACAATCATGGCCACGGGGGGATTCGAACCCGCGAAGCCCTCAAACTTGCGCCTCAACGCATTGAGCTACCGACCTCGCAAATTATTAATACTATACAACGAATGAACGATGCATGCCTAAAAAAGTAATGAACGGACGACAGTTCTTTAGTTAAATCAGATTCCCGAATTTAGTTGAAATTGGACCATTCTATCGTATAGGAACAAAGGAAAAAAAAATTTTTTTTTTATTACCATTTCATATTATGCCTCTGCCTGCCACGAACGTTCCTAAATTTTGTTGAAATCGGCCCACTATTTCTTCATATACCAATCCTACCCTCACATACCATATACCATATTGAATCAAGAATAGAAACTTGCACTTCCAAGCTCATAACAGTAACTTACAACAAAAAGAAAAAAATGATCGCCCACAGTTTTAAAACACATGCATATGTGAATTGACAGGTATATGAAGTCGTTCACGAACTCGATGTTGAGGTCCCCCACATTGATGCTCGGTTGTGCAGGTGTCCTTGTCGTCGATTGCATCATTATTTTAATTTTACCCTCGTTGATACGTAGTTCAACTTCTTTTGCCGCGGTATCAAGCGTATGCAGGAGTTCTTCTGCGTCGGCCAATATTCGGGACATGATGTTGATGTCATCGGCGTACGCTGCTAATTGTGTCGACTTGATGAGCAGCGTCTCGCTGTTGTCCATATTCATAGCTCGAATAGCGTATTCCAGTGCTAGGTTGAAGAGCGTCGGTGCCAGTCCATCGGCCTGTTTCAGACCAGTGCGTGTTTCAAATAGATCAGTAAGTCTATTATGGATCCTGACTTGTTAAACGGAGTTGGTCATTGTCATCTTTGCCAGTCGCACTAATTTTGCCGTTATACCAAATAGCAGCATGATGTTGTACAGTACTCCACGATCGATACTGTCGTATGCCTGCTTGAAGTCGACAAAGATTTGGTAGTTGTCTATGTTGTACTCCCAGCACTTCTGGAGTATCAGTTTGGCCGTAAAGAGCTGATCGGTTGTGGAGGGACCAGGCCTGAAACCGCTTTGATATTGATTGGTTCTGCGTACGGTTTTATTCTATTTTCGTCAAAATTTTATAGGACGTACAAACTAGTGATATGCCCCTGTAATTCTCACACCGCAGTTTATCTCCCTTTTTGTGAATTGGACAGATGATGCTTCTGCGCCAATCGTCTGGGATAACCTCGTCCTCCCATAGTCGCGGGAGCAATTGATGTATGGAATTAGCAAGACCCATTCCACCGAATTTTAGCAGTTCAGTTCAGCTGGAATCTCGTCAGCGCCCGGCGCTTTATTTCGTTTTAGTGACCGCAACGCGAGATCAACTTCCTCTACTGTCGGGGGTTGTATGTGTGGGCCTAGATCAACAATATCGTCGAGAGCTTCTTGTGTGGGGATGTTAGAAGGTAGATTCAGAAGCTCTTCAAAATAAGAGGCCCATCGTTTGTTAATGCCATCGGTGTCGCTGATGATGTTTCCATCCTTGTTCTTGCAAAGGCTAGTCCTGGGCTGATAGCCGTTCTCAATTGTATTTACTAGTTGTACACTTGTCTGGTGTTCCTATTAGCTAAGTTTTCGTTAATATTCAGCAACTGTTCGTCAAAGTATTAACGTTTCTTACGTCTAATTATTCTATTCGATATTCAATGCCAACCAACTATGTACAAACATTTGGTCAAAGTTTCAAGTCGTTAGCTTCATTCTGTAGAAAATTATCGTGCGAACGGACAGAAAAACTGACAGACGGACAAACAGACATGGCTTAATCGACTCATATTGCCATACCTCCGGAGCTTCCTTTTGGGTGTTACATATTTTTGTCGGAACAAAAATAATATACCCTATGTTTATAAGTTCTGGGGTATAAAAACAGCGAGTTTTGCAAATAAAACACAAAAGAATTACGAAATTTTGACAACAATATAGGTCATGCTATTGAACAGTTTTGTAACAGAACACACGAACATATTACGGAGTTTTGAAACAAATTGATGTTTTTGAGGGGAAATTCTGC
Organism: Chloromyia formosa; assembly: GCA_964017055.1. Classification (NCBI taxonomy): domain Eukaryota; kingdom Metazoa; phylum Arthropoda; class Insecta; order Diptera; family Stratiomyidae; genus Chloromyia; species Chloromyia formosa. The sequence goes on along the minus strand of OZ024813.1, from coordinate 26,054,987 downwards.
AAAAGTGGGGGATAAAGTGCAATATTAATAAACCCGGCCATAAACTTCGTTTTGGAGAGCAATCCTGTACAGCTAACTAAAAAAAGGTAATTAGAGAGTTTTGCATCTGGGCTCCTCATGTACATCATGAATCCGAAACTGTCCAATGTTATTATTATATTTACACTAAAAAAATCGTCTGTTTTTCTGTTTTTGTTCTAATGCTTAAATTCAAAACTGAGGGGAGGGCGAGGGGGTTGTTGAGTGTTTGTGGTGCTTTTTGAAGTCATAATTACAGCCTCGCAAAAACGCGATGAAAGTAGTTAACACGCGGCCGTCTCTCGGACTATATATGGCGGGCTTTATCCGAGTTATCCGGACTCGTTCTTTTTAGTAAAACTGAATTTATTGATCAACAAACATCAATAAAAGAAATAAAATAAAAATGCAGCCGCTGATTAACAAGAAAATGAACAAATAAACATACACACCTTATTTTCAGAAGCCTATAAGTGTAATTTAAAGCAAAACAAACGATAACTATTAAAAATGCAAAAAATTAACAAAATAAATACGTAAAAATTAAATTATGTAAAGAAAGTGAAAGAAAAAAGGAAAACAAAGTGAAAAGCAACATAATTACCTACAAACAAACAAAAAATCAAACAATTAGTTTAATACAAATATTTATAAATAACTTCAATAGAATTAATGAAACAAAACATTTAAACATAAATACGAGTATATATATTTATTCGAAAATTAAATAAAAGAACGAAACTGTAGTGAACTAAATTTTCTCACACTTTTGAATATAACAAAAAAATAGTTTAATCTGCACGCAAAACACCCACAAATACATACATATAAATAATGTTTAGAGAACGTTACTTATTAAGAATATATTGTAGAAGACGCGATAAAATTGGTTGAACTGATGAACTACTTTAAATGTGCAGGAGACGAAATAACTTTGGGGACAGAATATTAAATAAAAAAAAAGAAACAAATGAAAAATTCAACGATGTAACAAATTCTCAAACAGGAATGGCCTAAGTTTGAATAATATTTGTTTTCGCGCGTAAGAGGATGTGACAGAAACGATCAACTGATAATAAATTGTACAAAAGAAGTCTAAAGTAGTTTCATATTTGAAATTTAATAAGGGTGGGAATATTAAAAAATACTGTTGATTTCCCCTTTAGGCAAAGTACTAAGGTCAGCGTTTCGTGAGAAATCTCAAACCGAAATTGTCAAAAGTTTCGTTCGTGCGAAAAATTTTCGACAACAACGCATACAGATCAGCCATCGCAGCAATACATCACGAGGAGGTACAAACATCAATCGCAGGACTACCCAGCAAGACATTTGTCTCCGATTCCAGTGGAATCGAAAAGTCTTCGATTCCTTACCGGTCTCCGAAACTGGAAAAATTCAAATGTTTTCGATTCTGGTAATACGGAATATACATATATTCGGTATTTCTTAGGCCCCAACCAGATTGAACGCAGAATGCAGCAGCAGCGGCAGAAGCAACAACAACAACAGGTAGATCTGTCATCGCCGCTGTGTCATCGCGACAGATCTACGTGTTGTTGTTACTTCTGCCGCTGCTGCTGCATTCAATCTGGTTAGGGCCTTATATGACAACATGCGTCGCCAAATGCCAGATACTTTCAAATTAATTCAAATTTCAGGCTAATTCATTACCAGAATCGAAAACATTTGAATTTTTCCAGCTTCGGAGACAAGCCGATGAATGGCACCGCTATAGGATCGAAGACTTTTCGATTCCACTGGGATTGGAGACAAACCGATGAATGGAACCGGTAAGAAATCGAAGACTTTTCGATTTCACTGGAACCGGAGACAAATGTCTTGCTGGGCACCGGCCATTTCTCTTATTGGGGGCGACCGGTAGCGCAGTGTGCCGAGGCATCAGCCTCATGTTTGACTACGGGCGCTTCGGGTTCGAATCCCGTCCATGACGACGTTCGTGGCCATGGATGTGCAGGAGGTGCATGCTGGCAACTGCATTCTCAGAAACCAGTTTATGCCGACGAAACGTCAACTGGGCCACATGGAACAGTTGACGCGCTATGCCCCACAAGGGGTTAGGGCAATTGAGAGAGAGCTCGAGGACGACACTTGCCCAACTTCGGTCGGGCTGGTGTTCACGTCTTAACTCCTACCTATCTCGCATTTAACGGGATGTCACGAACACATGCCCCGCCTGCAATGGTACACCTCATGATGTGGACCACATTTTCAATTGCCTAGCTGCACCCACACACCTCACCCCCAGGTCGCTGTGGGAGAACCCCGTAGAGGCAGCTATCTTCCTGTCGCTTAACACCGAGGAAGACGAAGAACAATAGCAACATGTAACACACTCACACAACGAACTTCTGATCATTGCTACAACAACAACAACTGTCAAAGCCGTATCTAGTCGAATGCTATCGAAGTGATCACCCGAGCTTTGATCGAATGGACAGAACTCCATCGCCACGACACATCAGGCGAAACCTAAGGGACTTCGAAAGGGAAATCCAACGATTTAGGTCGGTCCCCTTCGATAACGCCAGTTATATATCTGTCATCGCTATGCAACACAGGGAGGAGGTACATACGGCGATAGTGAACCTTAACAACAACAATGTACATGGCGCCCAACCACCAGATATTTTACCGGAAGAACGAAACTTGCCTGGAGCGACCAGGACCACGCTCGCACAGCTCCGTTCAGGTTGGTGCACGCGCAACTCGTACTTGTCCCAAATCGACCACAGCATCCAAAACACTTGTCCGACATGCCACAGTTCTCACCACGACGTTGAGCACATCTTCGATTGCCCTGCAGCACCGACGCACCCAATACCTATAACGCTAACCTCTTCCTACGGAAGAAACTGATTCGGACGCGCTAATTTTATGACACACACACACTCACACTTCACTTCTGCATTGCAACAACAACTCTCAATGCTTCCCAACAGCGCAGGCCTTGATGACATCGAAAGTATCGCCATCCTATTTATGTATTGGGTGTACAACTTTGCTTCCGCCGTTTTTTCCTGGAACTAAAAGCTTAATTGTCAAAAAGTACTTACAGATGTATTATTCAAAGTACTGTCTATCGCTGGCGACAACTTTTGCCCATCTCTCCGGCAATGTTCGGACGCTTCCTTTTTCCGAGATGGAAAAAGGAAGCGTCTTTCGACGCGATCCATGATTGGATCAATTTTTCGACTTCCTCGTACGAACGAAGATTCTGATCAGCCACGCCGTGCACCATGGAACGAAACAGATAGTAGTCGGAGGGTGCGAAGTCTGGGGAGTACGGCGAGTGGGGCAATATTTCCCATTTCACGGTTTCCAAGTACGTCTTGACCCCTTTTGCGACGTGTGGCCGAGAATTGTCATGCTGGAGGATGACTCTGTCCTGTCTCTATTGGTACTGTGGTCGTTTTTCCTTTAATGCTCGACTTAAACGCATCAATTGCGTTCGGTACCGATCACCTGTGATAGTTCCATTCGGTTTCAATAGCTCGCAGTATATTACACCGAGCTGGTCCCACCAAATGCAAAGCATAACCTTGGCGCCGTGAATATTCGGTTTTGCCGTCGATGTTGAGGCATCTCCGGGCATTCCCCATGACTTTCTGCGCTTGAGATTATCGCAACGGACCCATTTTTCGTCGCCGGTTACGATACGATGTAGAAATAACTTCCGATTCTGCCTTTGAAGCAGTTGTTCGCATGCAAATAATCGCCGTTCAATATCTCTCGGTTTTAACTCGTACAGAACCCAATTTTCTTGTTTCTGAATCATGCCCATGGCCTTGAGGCGTTTCGAGATGGCTTGCTGAGTCACTCCCAGTGATTCAGCTAATTCTTCTTGCGTTTGGCACGAATCTTCATCGAGCAGTGCTTCCAATTCGTCTTTGAAATTTGTTTCTTTCCCACCACCATGCTTGTCCTCGACATTGAAATCGCCACTTTTAAAACGTTGAAACCACTCACATGTTCTGTCACTCAGAGCAGCCTCACCGTAAGTATCTGAGAGCATTCGATGAGCCTCAGCTGCAGTTTTTTTTTCAAATGGAAGCAGAAGATCAAAACTTCTCGCAAATGACGAGAACTTGGCTCAAAAACAGACATTTTGAATCGCGAATCTTATTAAAAATGCGAACAACTTTTACTAATGCGGGGATGTCGATACGTTCACAGACGTCCAAACTAACTTTGTGACACTTTTGAACTACGTATTTTGACCAGCCCTCACCGTCACCGATGCAGCCGTCTGTAGGAAAACGGCGGAAGCAAAGTTGTGCGCCTAATAACACAGAAACGAATTCGAAGAAGCATTGCTACAACAACAAAATTTGTGACAAATAATAGTATTCAACCCGGATTTAAATGAAACACAACCAGCACTTGATTATAAAAATATAAAAACTTTAATTGTATACGTATAAAAGCATTCTTTCAATAGTTTCGTATAGCTTACTTCTTTTCAACAGACGCCCATATAAGAGCTCAAAGTTAGACTTTAAAATGCAATTATGTGCAGGAACGAGTCCATATTACGCTAATTTGAAACACACTAATTGCACGTGCATTTCTTCTGTGCTTGCCTTCACTTTTTTCCGATCCTATAGCATTAGCAAAAAAGTTGGCGTAACGTAGACTCGTTCCAACATTACACGTGATTTCAGGAGCAAAAACACAATAACTTATCATACGCTAAATTTTAAATTTTAAAATTATTGCTGACCGAAATGTAATGTAATTTTGAAAAGATGGATTCTAGGGAAATTATAACGATCACATTGTCCATTAAGTTGAGGGCTTGGCATTTACAGATTGCAATTGCAATAACCTTTTGAGAGATAATCAATCGATTCGATGGACTACTTTGTGGCAATGCATTTCAATTCAACAACACACATTTTTTTCTTTGTCCTTACAACTAATTTTATTTTTGATCGTGTGACAAACTGCGGTGACTCTCTCCAAAACTGACGTCGGTTGGACTATTCGTACGCTTTGCCCGGCGGCGGCCTGTAAATTGGCTAAACAACCGGTAGTCGCCGACAAAAAACCCATCATCCAAAAACCATACACGAGTAGGATTGTTTCTCCGAATATATTGATCAACATTGAAAACACGAGAGTTGTGTATACACAGCTTTCGCTATTACCAATTACAACAACTAAAAATCACAAATAAAGATTCGCTCCCAAGGCAGCCGGCTTTATGGACTGGAGCGACCCGCTGCTCATCAGCCAAACCCCTTCGACACCAGTAGGCGTTGCTACAACAACAACAACAAATAAATATTAAATCGTTACCATTCCCTCTAATGCATTTTCAATAAAGAACTCCGTTTAATTGTAATTTGGTTTGGTTTTCGTTTTCAATAGACGACTCATGATTATGCCAAATATTATTCGATGTTACTACTAAGTGCCATCCTCTCATTCGAAGAGCTTTTATTCAAGTCTAAAAATTACGGAGAGTTATTGATTTTTGTTTTAAGAAGATATTACGAAAAATATTCGGGCATATTGTGCATTATTCTATAGAATATTATGATATATGAATGATAACCCCTTATGATATTTATTAAATCTTCCCTGATAACTTATTACGAACATAATAAAAAAAAAAACGTCAACATGGCCAAAATAAAATCTCATTATTTACTTCTGTCTACGACTAATTCATATTTCTCCACATCTTCGCACATTGAATTGAATTCCTTTGCAAATTTGTTTAATTCCTGCAATTACAAATTCCCGAATTTGTCAGTTAAGGTGGGTGTAAGGACAAAACTGAATTCTGTAACATTACCTTATCATGTTTAGTGGGTCTCGTACGTTTAGGCTTAGCCGCACGTTCTCGTTCGTTCTCTTCCTCGTCCTCCGATCCACTCGAAAGTAGTACGAAATTTTTCACCCGTTTGACCTTACGCTTTGGACGCTCGTATGTTCGGATTTTAACCTGAAATATTGAGAAATGAAAATAAATGTCAACTGAATTTTGAATTCGTAAGCAGATGCAGTAAGAGGCTGGATCGATCTCGGCGTGGTCGACCAAAATGATGCCGACGGGTGCATCTCGGTAGACAATTAGAAGATGGCTGAAGGCAAATTGACCCCTAACTTCCCCGATGTCATGGTAGTTCGGAAGATAAAGGACAGATATAGCTCCCACTTTGTATTTTGTGATCCCGCGTGCCACTTGGCACGAATATTGTACATACCCGTATCTTGCAGGGGCAATTTAAGTGATTTTGCGATTCCTGCAGATCAGGTCGACCTACTCTGAGTCCGACAACGGAGTAGGTTCAAGAAACTAGATTCGCATACCTACTCCGTATATGAAACGAATGGAGTTGGAGATGGAGTGAAAGAACAAAAGAGTGGGTGAACTTGGTTCGTCGAAGTCTGAGTCGTAATTGTAAATAAGAGAATGGAGAACTGAACTACTTACTAACTAGATTAGAAGACATATCTCCATATCGCGATATTGGAGTGTAGAATAAAATTAAAATTTTCAATTGGATTTTATTGATATCAGGTGGAGTGGAGCTTTTATGGCCGGTTTACATTCTCGCCGAGTGGACGAGGCGAGTATATTCGGCGAGAATGCCCGAGGCAAGTAGCCTGGGTGAGTTGCGCGTTCACATTCTCGTCCAAGTACGAGTCACGAATACTGTTCTGTTGGGCAATGACAAACAATTGATAGTGCGGTTACATACGCGCTCCCATAGGGAAATAATGTGCGCACTTGTGAAAAGTGTTTACTTTATTTTAATTTTTACCAACCACATCATCATCATCGTGGCGCGACAGCCCGACGTCGGGCCTTGGCCGCCTGGCCAACCGCATGTTTCATGTAATTTTCCCCAAAAATCGTTTGCGCGCGTTTAGGTTAAACGAAACCACTCACGTAGGTTAGCTTAGGTTAAAAGGGTTGCTTAAAAGCACACTTAGACCGCTACTGAGTCCGTTGTGATACCCCTGGACTCAGCAACTGAGACCAAACTCACTCGTTAAACCAGCCTGAGCTCACAATCAAGCGATGTAGCCGACCAACATTTACCTTTTTCAGGTCATCCAAATCGGTGAAGAAGTAGGAACCAAGGTGGTCTTTCCTAGAACTCGCCAGGGCCGGACAGGTACACAGAGACCTCGTCCCCACAGCTCCTGCAAAAATCATTATATGGAAGACGAAGTCTCCTGGCGGGCTCCCCAATTAGGCAGTGTCCACGACAGTTCTTAGATTATCTCTGTTTAGCATTAGCAATCCAGAAGAACGTTTGGGATCCAGTTTGGGCCACATCTGTCTAGCCACATGACCTGTACTGGCATTGCTCCATCTGATGCAGGCCCTATCATACGCCGCATCTTTGATGGCCAGTTTACAAGCAGCCAATGGCATCCTGGTGCAACGTAACGGCCCGCTGATCTCATTGATCGTACCTGCTCGAGCCAGTTCGTCAGCCTTGCAGTTATCAACATAACCACTATGCCCTGGCACCCAGCACAGAGCAATATTAGAGCCTTCCCATCTCTATTAGGGAGTTGCGACAATCCAGTACTGTCTTCGAATTTACCAAGACAGAGCTAAGCGATTTAATCGCCGGTTGGCTATCCGTGTAAATTACAATGTCCCTACCAGATATATCGTTTTGCGACAACCAGGCTAGAGCTTCAGATATTGCTGTAACTTCCGCCTGAAAAACACTACTAAAGTTCGGGAGTCGGAACGACAAGCTAATATCCAACTCTTCCGAGTATACGCCAGCCCCCACTCCTTCGTCAGTCTTAGAACGATCAGTGAAAATCGTAATGGCATCTGATTCCTGAAAAGCGATTACAGGCCAATCATTCCTAGAGGGAATCAGGCCTGTAAAGCCCATTTCGAACAAGTATTTGGGGGGGGGGGGGGGGGGGGAGGGGGTATAGTCCGTCTCCTCGGGAATATCAAGGTTGATCAATATAACCGAGTGACCTGTGGTTGACGCCGCCCAAAGACCGGTTTCACGGAGGCGAACAGCCATGATCGCCGCCATCTGCTCTGCAAAAATGTCCAAGGGAGCGCTCAAGGCAGCGGTTCGTGTAGTCCTTAGAGCCCCCGTGATGGCAATGCATCCCAATCTTTGGACCTTCTCCAGCAGGGTTCTATAGGATACAACCCTAAGTGCCGTCCACCAGACGACAATCCCATGTAACAGAATAGGGCGCAAAACCGATAAATAAAGCCAGTATACTACCACTCACGTAACCCGCTACCAGCTTTTTGCAGACTGATTGGCCGTTTCTTCGAAAAAATAAGAGGATTGCCATTCAGAATCTCCTTTATTTTGTTTTTTTTTATTTGTTTTGACTTCAGATTCGCAATCAGCGACCCAATCAACCCCCTACCAGTTTTTTTCCAGTAAGATTGGCCGGGTTTATAAAAAAGGTGTTGCTATTCTGGATCCCCTCTGTTGGCGCCGAAGTCTTCTGCTACTGTTTTTACCACCTAAACCAAGTTTTTACCACCTAAATCAAGGAAGTAAAGCTACAACTGGATATGGCAGTAGATGGTCAAATTATACCCACAATTAACTACCCACAAATTCTCGGTGTCACCTTTGACAGCATGGCCGCCCCCTCATGCGCTCATGCGTCAACCATTTGTGACAGGATAAGACGAAGGAACAAAGTCCTCAAAGCTTTAGCTGGCAATTCCCGGGGGGAGGGGGGGAGATAAGGAGACCCTACTCGCGACATACAAATCCATCGGGAGATCTGTGGCCAACTATGCGGCTCCCATGTGCTCAGATAATAATTTATGCGACAATCAGTGGAAAAAACATACAGACCTGTCAGAATACTGCTCTTAGAACTGTCCCAGACAATCTCCTAATATCGTCGCAGGATCATCTTCACTGTGAGACCAAAATGATGCCCTTAAAAAGCCATGGTTTTGAAATGGCGAGGTATAGTATTACAACGGACCCATGTTGTCTATGTGTACAACGCTGCACAATGAAGAAGTGCTTTCTTCGATTGCAGAACTAAAACCAAATAAGGTACTGAATGTGCAACCACCTGCACTACGTTGCTCAACTTCGTTCTGGCTGGTGCTCGCGTCTGATCTCATACCTGTCCCGCATCGACAGTGACATCCAAGACTCCTGCCCAGCATGTGGCCTCACTCCACACGAACACATCTTTAACTGTCCAGTAGCCCCCACGCGTTTAACTCCTATTGCGCTGTGGGAGAACCCCATCGAGGCAGCTGCTTTCCTCACCTGGACTTAGAGGATAATATGGATATTCAGAATTCGTGACACACAGCTTTTGGAGTTCGAAGCGCCGCTGCAACAACAACCCCATCCCCATGAATACTTCCAGTATTCCTTCACCCCCAGACACTTTACAACTGGCTTCCAGATTCTCTGTTGATTTTTGGAGCTTCCTCACTAGCAGAAGACGGCACAACTGCCGCTGAGCACTGTCTTGGTATACTGCAATTTGTCTGAATTGATACCACTTCTAGGGTGATCTACGATGGCGACAGAGCGACCGGGTAACGACCAACAAAGGGATTCGACGGAGAGATCGATCGACGAGGCGGACGGTGGGTTAAAAGACCGACAAAGGAGTTCGACGGCGAGATCGATCGACGAGGCGGACGATCGGACGAACGACCGACAGAGGGTACAACACTGCGAGTCGATCTACTATGGCGACAGAGCGACCGGGTAACGACCGACAAAGGGATTCGACGGAGAAATCGATCGACGAGGCGGACGGTGGGACGAACGACCGACAAAGGAGCTCGACGGAGATATCGATCGACGAGGCGGACGATGGGACGAACGACCGAGAGAGGGTACAATACTACGGATCGATCCGCGAGAAGATTATGTCCAAACACCTGACAACAATTGTGCAAGCCAATTCTTGTCGAGATGGCGTTTTCAAAGGAAACCAACAACATTTACAGAAAATAATATTACTCACCGATGCATCAAAACTTGTGTGTGGATCCTCCGGATCGTCGAACAAATGAACATCCTGTTCAAAGTTGCTCTCATTATTCTCAACTGGTGACATCTCGTCCGCCGACGAGTCATCGTCAACGCGACTCGTTCCTGCCACACTATCCTCATTGATCGTCATATTGCTAACATTTCGTGTCGACGAAAGCATTTCCCGAATGTCCTTCTGTTTATTCGGCGACCTGAAAATCGAGCGAATGGTTCCGGCGCTGAATCGTGTTGGTTTTGGCGGTAGCAATCGCTTGAGACTGTGCAATCTTTTCGACAATCGTTTTTTGTTTGGTAACATGGATTTGGGTAGCGGTTCGACAACGTCGTCGTCTTCCAGATTGACCTCGTCGTCGCTAAAACCGAATGATATGTGTGCCGACGTCTCCATCGTCGCATGACTTTTTACAGATTCATTGGAAACGTTGGTGTTGTTCTCCTTCCTCGGTCGTTTCGACTGCCTCTTAGTCGTCGGGGGTGGCTGAAAAAAATGAAATTATGAGCAGGCGGAATTCGGTCCTAGATGGGGAGTTGCTTACCAATACACCGCCCACGCCTGCGTTTTCCTTGTCTCTGATGGAATGCTTGTGCATCGTATTCCTCTCCGGCTGCGGATTATTCACGCGATTCGGCAACGTGACAATATTCAAAATGTTGATCGCCTTCAAGGGACTTCGTTCGGTCAGACCTCGTCGTGGATTCACTCCGATCAAGGCGGACTTTTCGTTGGTTTTCTCGCCCAGCGGCTTCACAGGTGAGATATTCTCAATGTTGGAAATGTTGAGAATGTTCTCGTCAAACGATTGCAGTGGAGAGACGTGTGGAATGGCAGTTGTCGATAGCTCGGCTCTATTCGCGGGCGACGTTGCCTTCTCGAGGGAGACCTTGCGAATCGTTGGAGCCACACTCTGCTGGGAGGATGGAAGAACGTCACTGGAATACGAAGGCAGATCGTCTCCTGTTCGAGAGAAATAGAAAGTGCGCGGAATGTTCATTTCATCATTCACTCGCCACGGAGAAGCTTCGCCGACGGACGGAGTGTCTGTATCCGCCGTTTGCCTGAATGCAGATGGTGGTCGAGCTATGACCTTGTTGGGCGTCGAGTGGTCAATTGTGGAGTGGCCCACAAAATCTTTGGCGAACTGTAGAAGCCGGGCCTTATCCATGCCAAGGGTTGGCGGTTTTTGTTGGGGAAGGGGCGGTGCCAGCGCTGCTGTCTGTTTTGTGAGCACTTTTTGAGCCAGCCGGCTGAGACTTCCCGAGGGCGCTGTTCGATTTAGCAGGACCTTCGCTTTGGATGTGCCGGGAACAAGCTCCGGTCGAGCTTTCTTGGACACGAGCGGCTGATTCCTCTTGTTCAGATCTCCTTTCGGAACAACGTCCGCGAAATTCTTCAGGACCTTTTGCCAGTTGGCAGGTTGCATTTTCGGCATTTTCTTCACTCCTTTGGCTGGTTTTGGGTTGCGCCTGTGCCTCGACACGGTCACCTTCTTCTCCTTCTTCAATTTCTCAATAATATCGGCCGCGATGTCTTCGTGCTCCTCGCCTGTGCTCGATTGCGTGTTGAACGCGTAAATGTCGGACTCGTTGGCAACGTCGTCAGCCTCTGAAAAGATGTCTGGGGACTTGCGTGGAGATGGCTGGGGAGCTATGGTCTTCTGCTTGAATGTAAATTTACGTCTGGCCGTGACCGGGGGCTTGTCTTTGAATCGCATCACTTTAACCACGCAATTTCTGTAGGGAGACGCTTGTTTGGGGGCGACGCTAGGAGTGCTGACGATTTTGGGAGCTTGTTTGAGCCGTTTTGCCGGAATCGTCTCAACGGTTGGTGCTTTCTCTTGTGCTGGTTTTTTCATTTCCGAATTCCGAAGGCGATTCGACGATGCAGTTCTGTTGGCTTCCTCGGATTCCTGTCTGAGCCTTTTTGCCGGAATCGTCTCAACGGTTGGTGCTTTTTCTTGTGCTGGTTTTTCCATTTCCGAATTCCGAAGGCCATTCGACGATGCAGTTCTGTTGGCTTCCCCGGATTCCTGTCTGAGCCGTTTTGCCGGAATCGTCTCAACGGTTGCTGCTTTCTCTTGTGCTGGTTTTTTCATTGCCGAATTCCGAAGGCGATTCGACGATGCAGTTCTGTTGGCTTCCCCGGATTCCTCGACAGTAGCCTGTCTAGTGATTGGTGGAGGAACAGGCGACACCATCACAGAATTTCTTTGAACGGAGGATACATTCACTTCGGCCACTGACTTGCGCCTGAGTGAAAGCGATCGTAGTGAGCTCCTCTTCCAAATATCCGTAGAATTGGTAGCCTCCGGACTGAAAACCACCAGTACAGGAGGCGATTTTGAGGGTGATACATTTTTGGGAGCCGAATCATTTGATGTTGCCGACTGCAGACTGCGACTGGTGCTTTCAAAAGCAGTCGATTTTCTTCGCAGCGATAAGCGTCGTGGCTGGCTGCCACTTGCTAGGGTGTCGTTTTGTTCGCTACCCGTCGTCAGTGGGGATGTACTTGAAATTTCGGTAACTCTTGCGAGACGCACCTTAGCCTTTCGATGGGCAACAACTGCCGGCTCAACCGTCGCTGAATTTTCGTCCAACTTGACTTTTCGCAATTTGACGTAACATTTCTTGAGGTCCAAGATGCCAACAGACTTCTGTGGCTCATCTTGGCCATTGTTTACTTTTTTTGGCGCCCGTTTCACTGTCACCGACTCGGAACTATTGTTTTTCTGTCTTTTCGCACGGTTCTTCATTTCATATCACAGCGAAAACACTGCACCGGCTGGAAAACGCTCTAGAGAATCACTCTTCACAAAACAAGTTAAAATATTTCGCATACAGCACAACACTCCAGCAAATTCCAATTGCGATGCAAACATTTGACAATCGACGGCGACGCCACTTGTTCGGACTTGTAGAAAGTGTTGCCCTATGCAAACATTCCACGTACCCATTTTCGGAGTCTCCGCTCTCCGGCACTGGGGTTTGTGTGTCATTAGTCGTGTACGATACAGATGGACAAAGATACAGAATAAATCCAAGGGGACGGATCTGCAACAGCCACCATACAAATGATTCACCGCGTGGCCGGGGCGAATTGTGGACTCAGTATACAAATATTAGGGGGCAAATTGCAGAGAAACAAGTTGACGTTCAACCAATTCACTTTCAATTCTGATCCGATGTTATCCCATACAGGACTTGCACCAAAAGCCGGTCACTAGTTTATGAAAATGGATCTTTGTTCGGGTGAATCGAACGGGGCTACTGATAACAACCGTCAGAGGATGGACGTGAAATTTGCAGAAAATAGTTCGCTGCCCTGTCAGCTGTGATTTGTTTGGAAGGCGTTGACACCGACGCGTCGTGCGCGTGGCTCTGGGGAACATGTTGGCCGACGATGGTAGCGTGGATTTTGTGTACAGTTACACAAATTACGATGGTTCGGAAAGGACGATTGAAGAGAAAATTCAACTTCCCTTTGAGGGCGACATTGGGGAACTGGTGAACAAACTCATGAACGAAATGGAGCCGATGATGAAGTATCTGGACGCGGATGTGGGTGAGAAACTGGTAAAATTATTTTGTGAAAAGGTCCCAGCTTCAGGGTCTTGTTTCATTGTAGAGTTGAAAGAGGCACTGCAGATGTTCGTCAAAAAGCAAAATCAGGACTTCATGGACCGACGCGACGATGCGCTCGTTGAGAGGGCAAGACGATCGGACTATGATTTGGAGGCACTGATTAAGGACACCGAGAGACTGTACAAGGAGGAATTGTTGCAGTTTGCCGATCGTATTGGACCCACCGATGAGGAGATTTTCGCTCAGTCATTCCACAGGTTTGTCAATAGTCGGGAATTGGGGGAAAGGGGTCTGTTTGAGGGCTAAAAGCAAATGAAACCACAATCATTCCCGACTTGTCGCAGGTTAGCGACTAAAAATAGACAGGAGGAGTATCGTTCCTGCGGCCAACGGTTTAACGGCCAAGAGTTGCCAAACCCCGTCGATGCCAGAAGCACTGTAGTATTCGAAGCATCGCTACCACAACAACAATAACAACAGGAGGTGTATGCTAACAACATGCATCGCCCTAAATCAGTTTATACTAACGAAATGTTAGCTAAGCCGCTTCATACGCAGGCCGTCGGAATAACCTCAGTTTTATACGAATTATCGTAAGTCAATTAAGACAAGACTCTCTCTTATCTGTATCCATTTTTCCACTATCCATGTGTCGTTCGCAGCTAAAGGCTTGTTCGCACTTGGCTAAGCACATGTTGTTGTTGTAGCGGCGCTTTGAGCTCAGATAAAAATGTGTGTGTCAAAAATTCTGACTATCCGTGTTGGTATCCTCTATGTCCAGGTGGAGAAAAGCAGCTGCCTCGATGGGGGTTCTCCCACAACGCAATATGATTTAAGCTGGCTTCGTCTGGAGATATGGCAGATGGTTGCGCATTCAATACGTTGTTCGGTTTTATTTCCGCAATCGAAGAAAGCACTTCTTCGATGTGCAGCGTTATGATGGCCGACTTATAGCTGGCGTTACCCAAGGAAACTCTTTTAAACCTTTGAACTTCCCTTTCGCGGTCCCTCATGTTGCGTCTAACGTGACGTGGTGGTGGGATTTTGTCTATTTTTGAGTTAGGATGATCATTCCGATCTAGATACTGCTTAGTGAGAAGAGTGTCGTCCAGGCGACCAAGGCCCGACGTCGGGCTGTCGCGCCACGATGATGATGATGAGAAGAGTGTCGTGGCTTTTTAAGGGCATCATTTTGGTCTCTTGATGCAGATGGTCCTGTGACGACATCAGGAGGCAGCCTGTGACAGTTCTAAGAGCAGTGTTCCAACAGGTCTGTATCTTTTTCCATTGAGGGGGTATTTTTAGTTTCCGGGGCCCGGGGTGAAAAAATCGTTTTTCACTCGGATTTTTTGTCACTTATAATTTTTTTTTTATTTTTAATTTTTTTTTTTTATTTTTAATCTTAATTTTTTAATTTTTTTTCCCTTATTTTCTTGTTCTAATGATTTATACTGAGTGTTTGGTGTGTTTAAAACTGATCAAAACGCTGTTGCACGCAGAGCGAGCGAAGCGAGCGTTCATGTTTGTGCGATATTGAGGGTTGCGATCCCTTAAGCGCGGAGCGAGCGTAGCGAGCGGAGCCCACGCAAGGGGATTTGCGAATATTTCAATTTTCCATGCCTCCAATATTCCAAACACTCAGTATAAATTATGAAAAAAAAAAAATAATAAAAAAAAATTAAAACTTAAAACAAAAATTAAAAATAAAAATTAAAAAAAAAAAAAATTTTTTTTTTCAAATTCTTGACTTTTAGAGTGACGCGAGTGAAAAGTGACAAAAATCCGAGTGAAAAGTGATTCCCCCAGCCGGGGCCCCGGAAACTAAAAGGTTGCCCACTTGATTATTCCCGACGGAAGAGGTGTACCGCAGATGTCAGACAGGAGAAACCGTTCTATGATATTTGATGGTTCGATGGAAGTTCGGTCGTGGTTCTGCGTGATCATGTGTGGCGACCTTAAGGCCACTAGAATAGTTCGTTGACATGGACGTGCTTGGTTGAGGCCATTGTGTATTCTTGATGTGATGGCATCCAAAGCCGTAGTTGTGCTGTGCATTCTTCTGAAGCCATGTTGAAGATTGGCCAGTTGAATGTGGGTCGCAATTATAGGGTGGAGTAGCGCTTCAAGAGTCTTGGCCACAGGAGACAATAGTGTAATGGGACGGTATAATTCGCCTTGCGTTGGTTTCTTCCCTGGTTTTAGAATAGAGATTACCCTTATAGACGATGAGATGGAGAGGTTAATCGTGGTCGTTAAATAGCCAGAAAATCCTTATTGCACTGGACAACCAATCGGTGATCAGACGCATGCAGCAGACGAACATAAACTCTAAATTCGTACTAGAGTGTGTCCGGAAACTCAACACGTGTGCCTCAGAAAATGAGGTTACGCTGATGTGGGTAAAAGGACACATAAAATAGGTACAACAGGAAATGAGGCGGCTGATGCCCTAGCAAAACAGGGATCTGCGGCAACTTTCATTGGCCCAGAACCCAGAGTTGTTCTGGGGAACGGCATGATTGGAGCCAAGGTTGGGGAGTGGATGGACTCCATGCATCAACAAAGATGGCAGGAGCTAGTCACTTGCAAACTAGCTCGGAATGCAATGACCAGCCCTTTAGGCAGGGAAGCGAGAAAGGTACTCAGTTATAAACGGAGTACCCGAAGCTGGATAACTGCCTTGGTCACATGGCATGGTCATTTTAAGGCTCATCTGGCCAAGATGAAAATCGGGGAAGATGACGTTTGCAGGCTATGCCTGGAGGAGGCCGAGACGGCAGCACACATTGTGTACGAATGTCCAGCACTGCCTAGCACGAGGTTGAGGATCACAGGCAAGCACACAATAAGTGTGGAAGCCATGCGTGAAGTCAGCCTTAAACAAATGCTAGCAATAACACGGGACTCAGTGATGAAGAAAGAGGTCGACAACTTACAGTCGACATCTGGAAGCCACGGATGACCGGGAGGGTCTGCTTCGGCTATTCCCCAGAATATAATAATAAAATAAATAGCCAATTGCTGGCGTGTCAAGTGTTTAAGCATGACCATAGAGATGCCATCCTGGTCCAAGGGCTTTGGATCTCTTTGCCCTTTTAATAGCTGTGGCAACTTCTTCGGATGAAAATTGAAGTGCCTGGTCAACTGAACTGACGATGACCGCATGCCTAGAAAAATATTCAATGGCCGACGCGTCGACGGAGCAAGGCTGCGAGGAAGACAGAGAGCTCGTTGGAAAGACTCAGTAGATGAGGACATTTGTATTGGAGGACGCGGTCACTTGATCGAGATAATTGGAGGACGATGATCCGGGCGGCCAGGGCCCGACGTCGGGCTGTTGCGCCATGGTGATGATGAATTAGATTATGAGTAGCGGTATTTTGAATTTATACATTTTGACGATGAGTCCTACATGTCAGAATTTATGAAAGGCCTCCACTACGTCAAACGCAATTAGGTATAGGTGCCTAACAAAAATCGACTGAACGCTCTGTATACATTTTCCGTTTCTTTTCTTTTTTTCTTTTTCCATTTTCTTTTTTCCCTTTTCCTTTTCCCTTTTCCATTTCCTTTTCTTTTTTTAAATTTCCTTGCCTTTTTCGTTTTCATTTCCATTCTCGACTATACTTCAACAGTACGAGTAATGTATTTCTGTTTCCAGGCTTGTGCACTCATCGTCACTCCCCGAAATTCTGGTTAAAGAGAAAGGCTATGCGAAAACCGTCGGTGAAATGATCAATCGAATGGACGCTGAGGTAGAAGCCTTGAATTCAGAACAACAAGAAGAAATGGACATGAACATTAATCAACTGGACATCTCCACAACCTCTGAAGTAAGTTCATTCAAATTAGAGATTTGATTAAACGTCGATTTTTCCCTGTTAATTTTGTTATTATTCCATTCTTGTTGTAGGACATCAATAAACTCCTCGCCCACCAGTACACCACACAGAATTTCGTTCGAAAGAAATTCGAATCTGAATTGGAAGCCATTCGTTCGCATCAACGTAATGAATATCGTGAATGGATTACGGGACAAGTTAGCAGAGTGTTCCAATCATCACCGGTGGCCACCCCGTTGGGCAATCGATCGTCAATGTTTGTCACCCAAACGCCATCAATGGAGGAGAGTTTTACAATTCATTTGGGCTCTCAGCTGAAACACATGCATAACATTCGAATTTTGAGTGCCGATGTTACGGATTTGTGCAGCCCGTTACATGCCGATGAAAGGTTCCGACCTCAACCGTTATGTAAAATAATTGTATGATCTTTGACAGAACTGATCTCTCATTTCAGTTTGGGTGGTCTCAATATGGCTTTGGGACTGTATTCGAGTTCGCTGTGCGGTGTTGTTGTTTTGACCCCGTCCGGACAAGTTCAGGCGAACAAGAAGATTGTGAAAAATGCCAATATGTCGACCGAGTTTCATTTCGAGCAAGTATGTTGAGTATTTTTTTAGTCATTAAGCCATCAGATCCGAATCAACTAAACTTGGTTACTAATTGCCTTAACCCCTCCCGTGGGCCATGAGCGCGTCAACGTCTCTAGCAATGTATTGTTCACGTTTCGTTAGCATATAAATTTCAGATAGTGCAGTTGCTAGCATACACCTCCTATCCGTACAGTTGTCTTTTACTAACAAGCTTGGAATGCTGTGGGAGTTCTAATAGTACCCACCGGTAGCATTTTATTTATTAACGCACCGAGGAAATGAACTCTGAACCCTGATCTCTAGATGCAAACATCGTAGAGTGGCGACCGGGACCTTATAGCTAACGAGCGCGTCAACGCTTGACTACACCTTTACGCTAATGGTTTTACTTTACAATTAGATTTACAAGCTCAATCAATCATTTCAGATTGACGATCAACTCGAAAAAATTCAAACCGAGGTGAACACACTGAACTCGCAAGATGCCTCATCAAATGATAAGAAATCACTGAATAAACTGAAAACAGGCGATTTCTTCATAACAAAACATTCCAACCTGTCGCAGTCGCATGTGATTTTCCATTTGATTTCGGACGAGCCATACAATAGTCCGGGCGACATTAATTCTCGACATCCAGTGATTTTAGGTTTAAGGAACATTCTAAAGACGGCAAGTAAGCACGATGTGACCATGTTGACGATACCGGCTCTGTTGCGACATGAAATGTCAGAGGTACGTATAAAAATAAGAGATAAATTATCTGATTAAAAAAAACTAACCACTTTTGCAGGATATGACCGTGTCGTGGTGTATGCGACGAGCTGAGCTTGTTTTCAAGTGTGCTAAAGGTTTTATGATTGAATCAGCAAGCTGGGGCGGTGCCGAGTTGAGGTAGAATTTGAAGACTATTTGCCTTAACCCCTTGTTGTCGAGCATAGCGCATCAGTTACACTTAAAGGTCACTGCCGACATTCAAACGATCCCACGGCAGCCGGTTCTAGGCACTGGAGCGACCTGTTCATCAGCAACGGCCAAGGACTGCCACCAACCCTTTCAACGCCAGAAGGCGTTGCAGCAACAACAACTGACATTCAAACACGTTTGACAAGTTTGCTTGATCAATGTTGCAGTTCAAGCATTCTTGAATGTGTATATGAGAATTTTCTTCAAGCGGATTGAAGAAAATTTTCATATTCACGTTCAAGTGTGCTCGACCTGCAAGATTAATCACACAAACTTGTCAAACATACGAAAAAGGGTACATTAATTTTCCTGAATGCTCAGGTAAGCCCATTAAATCAGTGAGTTGAAGAGAAAAGGCTACAACAAGATCCAGTCACTTGCACGTTAATTGCCTTGACTCCTCCAGGGGCATGGGCGCGTCAACATCTCTAGCATTTCTATGTCATGTTGACATTTCGATAGCATAGACTTTTCGGAAGTGCAGTTGCTAGCATGCACCTCCTATCCGCGTCGTCTTTATACTGACAACCTCGGAACACTGTGAGAGTTCTATTAGTACTCAGACAGTTTTTTTTATCGCGCCGAGATTTGAACTCCGAGCTCTAGATTAGTATCGTAGAGTGGCCACCGAGCGCGCTTAAGGTCGCTACAAACGTTCAAGTATGTTTGCAATCAATAAGTTGAAGTTGCATGGATTCTGCACATCCTCTGTTTGCGGCCATGACGCCGAAAATCCTGTCTCTGGTGTCGTACCACCGATAGACCAATCTGTCGCCGTAAAAATGTAAAAACTCACGTTCACCTGACACCAGGTACCCAGTCCAAAAAAGTAGCTGGGCGGGTGCACGTCTGGTCGTGCTGCTTCCAGCGACAGATCGAAGGCAGCACTGTGCTCTGTCGGTAGTACGAAACCGGAGACGGGACTTTCGGCGTCTTGGCCGCAAACAAAGGATGTGCTCAATCCATGCAAGTGGCTGGATCTTGTTGTAGCCTCTTCTTCAACTTATTGATTGTCAAACATACTTGAACGAACCTTAAGAGGTTTAGTTGGCATTTCGTTAGCATATAACAGATGCACAAATACGTCTTGTTGTTGTTGTAGCAACGTCTGCTGGCGTTTGACAGCCCTTGGCCGGTGCTAATGAACGGGTCGCTCCGGTGCGTAGAACTGGCTGCCGTGGGAGCGATGTACATCCGGTCCATTCAGTCGCCTTCTACGACAAGTTGGGAAAGGCTGTTGCTCATTCTTACGCCCCACAGTGCGGGGAGAGTTTTTATACTCGTATAGATTAAGTAATTTTTTTTTTTTTACATTTACAGCACTCTTCAATTGCTACTTCCGCGCGAGATATCCGAGGAACTGTTTACAACACTTGCCGGAATGGTGCCCCACGTATTTCGTGTTGCAAACCCGAAAATACTCGAAAGCAAATAAACTGGAAGTATTAGGCATGTTCTTTTGTACTCCCGTGTAGTTTAATTCCAGGTAACAACACGCAATTTCAACTGAATGAACCTGGAGAATTCAACTGGACGGTAAACCTGCCCCGGATAGATGTGTCAACAGATGTCGCTTATTATTATTATGGAGAAGTGTACGTTGGGTACATTCCTAATCGACGTTATTTTTGCGTTTTGGCTAATGGTGGGTTCACTTCTGTAAGATATACAGCGAGTGAAGTGAGCGTTCTAGGTTGTTATACTGAGAGTTGCAATCCCTTAAACCGCACCCACGCAAGGGTAGTGCGAAATCAGAGAACCTAAGCGTTAGATTAGGAATGTACCGACTTTTGATATATAGTTTGTTGGTGGACGTATTGCAGTTATTTTTCCGGATATGATCGTCATTAATCTAATCCAGCGAAAACAAAACTAAACTAGGGTATAAAAACTAAAATGATAAAAAAATAAAATGACGTGATGGTTCCAAATGACAATTTGACATTTCACCGGGTAGTTAACCAGCAACGTTTTTTTTTGCGCAGTGATTTATCCTGCAATACACGGGAGTATATTGGTTACTATTGTCTCGAATGATTTTTATGATTATAAAAAGAATTACATAGTTCTTACACTGATCTTTATGTTATGTAAGCACTCGTAGATTTCGAAATATATATATATATGATAAAATAAGGATTTTTTTATAAACGGTAAATGGCAACGAGGGTGTAAAAGCCCACCGCACGTCTACCGTAACTGAGCTACAGCAAGCTTGTGCCGCCGCCCATCACGCTGAGGAGATTTCATCAGATGCCGCCGCCGAACCTTCACGGTCACTTGCATGGCCGTCGATAGGGGGGTGAGGAAGGGGTGAATCGCCCCGGGCCTGTGTTTTTTTGACGGGGGGCCCGGGTATTAGGAAAATTTAAAAAAAATGACACAAAGTATCTACACTGCATGCAGATACATCGGAACATGGATATGTCTTTGGCTACCGACTGCGTGGAACCTGTTATGTTGAAGATATCGACGTAAGTTTTATAAAGATCCCAGTATAGTTATACTGGATGAATTCATTCGACAAAACACGTCCCACGCTTTCGGTAGGCATAAGATGTACCGATGTATCTGCATGCAGTGTAGATACTTTGTATCATTTTCAAGACATACCGTCCCGCATAGTGTACAGGAGAATACAAATTAACCCAACCGTTGCCCCGTGTGTGGATCAAGCGATCATACACTCTACATATTGTATATGCGCCTGTGCTTCGTTAGTACGTCAATCCGCGATCGATCGCGTCAAGCCGCGGTCTAGCTAAACACACTTACTATTAGATACTTAGATAGTACTCGTCTAAGTCTAAAGACGGTAAGCGCGACAACACAATTTTATTGCATTAACGTTTACGTTATCCGCGCTGCACAAACTGCATCATCTGCACTATTCTCCTCAATAAATCAGAATTGTGCACTGTTAGTTGATATATCATCGATCGTGATAGTATGCGGTATGCGCGATACAAGTACAGTCGTAAGTTCCTTACATCTACGGGAAAAACACGTTGGTGACCTTGGTGACACTGATTTCA
The DNA here is from genome assembly GCA_964017055.1 of Chloromyia formosa. Classification (NCBI taxonomy): domain Eukaryota; kingdom Metazoa; phylum Arthropoda; class Insecta; order Diptera; family Stratiomyidae; genus Chloromyia; species Chloromyia formosa. The sequence goes on along the minus strand of OZ024813.1, from coordinate 26,032,937 downwards.
GTCGGCTGGATGGGATTGGCCATCACAAGAAAGGGGTGGATCCGCCGCGGAAGTGTAGTCCAAAGTCCGTGGAGCAAGCATCTCTTTCGCACTGTCGCCGATGACGAAGCAACGCCCATCCATTGAACTTCTTCGACTCAACCGTCTCTCCATTGCCTGCATACGAGTGTGTGTGTATGTGTGTGTGTGTGTGTGAAGTTGAAGCTATTTCCCTACCCCAACGATTTTCTTACTGAGTCAGGTTAGTGACTAATTGATGAAAACAAAAAGATTGCTGTGAAGGAGGAGCCATAGCGCTGTGCACGAGTGAGGGCGACAGGTTGTCTGGATGTGGCTGGTGTTGTGAGCAGATTTGAATCACGAGGGGATGGCAGTTGAATGATGTTGACTTGTTTTATGGGTGCCTGGTTGTTTAGTCAGTTCATGATGCGAAGTTTTTCGATTTTCGTGAGTTCCCTTTGATGACTGACTCGGATTGACTGAGGATCGGCCACTACATTCATAGAACTCGGAAAATTTTTCAGTGGGCTTGTTTCCTCTTCTGACCCCCGAGTAGAAAAACAGACATTTCGTGTGACGGACAGATTTTTAGGATGACCCCAGCTATAAGACATATCCATGTCAATAAAAAAATCAGGAAGGACGGGAGGCCCGACACGAGAAGAGAATCAATCGTAATTCGACAAACGCTCTTCGTAGAAAGTTTTACCTATGTCTCATATTTATGAAAAAGTGATAGTTTCCCCGGAAAACCCAATAAAAGGTAAAAAAATCTTCCAAAACTTTTAAAGGCCACAAAAGCGCTGATATACCTGAATAAATGCAAATAAAAGGTGGGTTTCATTTTTTAAACCTCATCGGCAACTACGCGCTGGAAAAGCGATGCCCTGGGAGTGGAGATCGGAGTTACGGAACGGCAATAGTGATAGTTGACTATAGTCGACTATAGTTACGTTATGGAACGCAGCCCTGGTGTTTAACTGCCATCGGTCGATCCAATAGCTACTGCCACTAAATGTGGTATCATTTTTTAGTCGCGAGCCACCTTATCTTCCTCCTCGGCCTCCCGAAAGTACTTATGACAAATTTTGCTATCCGAAATGACGCTACACTCTTGGGTTCGGTTGAACGGGGTTTGACTGTATGTTGTCGCGAACCACCTTACTTACTATTCCAGCTGGCCAAATATACTCCTGCAAAATTCGGCAACAATCGCCCCAGTGGTTTAAAAGTTTTTGCACGACAAACATACAAAAATAATCTTTGTGGCGACAGGTGGGCGAGGACTCGGCATACATCTCCCGAACGGGGCTATCAGCGGCAACCCCCACCTGGAGTCACCCCACATAATAGGGGGATTCACGCTCCCTGTCGTAAATATCGTAAACGCTGTATTCGCCGTAAACTTCTGTCATCGCCATGAAAAAATGACGGAAGTTTACAACTTTACGACAAATACGACGTTTACGACGTGAGCGAGATCTGCCCCCTTTTCGGGGGAAAGTTTGAGGATCATTGTTTAAAAAAAAAAACACTCAAAAGTATGCAACTTAAATTTCACTCCGAATATCGCAGCCAACAATTGTTTTTATCGAATCCCCAAACCATACATCAAAGGGCGCACAAGCGCACACTGGGTTCTCAGCTGTCAATTGGTCCAGCTAGCTGGGGTTTGGATGTCCCAACTTGTCAAGTTTGTTTATACATTTTCATCTCACCGTATGCGAGTGTGGTTTTCGTGTTTCCTCCATTAAATGTGATTTTGTTCCGCGTTCGCTATGTTCCCATCGACCGTCACCACCTTGCGTCAGGCTGTTTTCGCTTGAAACTTGTTATTCTCCGTGTGTCTGTTTTTTTTTTCGCCCATCATTCCGTGTCCTGGGCAATGTGCCAAACGAGCTCGTCCTGCCAAGTGCAAGGTTGCAAGGTTACCCAAGTCGATCCACACATTTTGCGTGAAATATTAATGTTCGCCTAGTGTGTGCGTGATAAATGCGGGCACAATTTCGCACTTTTTTCATGTGGTTTCTCGATGTGCACGGATCGTCAGCATGCGCTGGTACTACAACTTTTTGGCTCGTCGACCGTTCCTGATGGTCCTTGGGATCGGTGTCTTTTCGCTGACGTGCATAACTGTCTCGTTCACTACCAAAAAATTGCCCGACTTTAGTGATGCAACGGCCGTAAGTACACACTGTGCAGAATAATATTCATTTCGCTCTGACGGTGACCCTTGTTGGTTTGTTTGTTTGTTTTATTTTGCAGGGCTTCGAGGCGCGTGGCACGGAAATCTCCAATCGCCTCACCGCCTGGCGCAACTTGCTCGAGGAGACCAAACGTGGCGGTCAATTGTTCGCCGATCCCAACGATATTTTCCTAGAACAGGAGTATTACGACGCCCAGCAGAGCGCCACCGGCACGCACAAGATCCGCAAGAACCGGAAAAAGAAGAAGGACAAGAAGAGAAAGTATCGCGAGAAAATCAAGGAGCTGAAGGGCTACTCGCAGAACGATACGAGAAATGAGGGACGGCTGAAAAAGGGCGATGGAAATGAGACACATGAGCAACGCCCCTTCGAATTCGGCAAGCACACATACGGAATTGATGAGGACGACAATCGGGAGATAATCGAGACGGCTAACACGAAATGGATGAGTCTGAGGAATTCCAATCCACCGGTCGAGGAGATTGGCAATGTGGCGGGAACGCCAGGATTTTTTTGTGGTAAACCAAGTAAGTTGTGGTTGGCGTTGTATATGTGTCCGACTGGTCTTTTCACGCTGAGTCAATATTCAGTGAATCACCGAGAAGAAGGGAAAACATCTTTCTTTTGTATGATGGGTGCGGATTATGAGTCAGTGATTCATTCTGTACTCGTGACGCAGACTGTAAAAGCTATAAAGCTTCGATTGATTCCTAGGAAAGTCTTCGGTCATTCTATTAAACCTCAGTTAAAGGTATGTTAGGTACAAAGCCTGCTGCATTAACTACAACACACAACCGCGATCCGTTTTGATACCGGGTCTCCTCACCATATCATCCTACACATTGAACCAGCCAGTGCTGATAATGAAACGAGGGAGTTTGCCAACATCAAAATTTGCCAAGTCATCCAGTTCAATGAAGAAGCTGAATCCAAGAAATTTCTTTCTCCTTGCAAGAGCAGTTCGACCGTAGAGGCATCAGCCTCACGTCTGACTACCGACGTTTCGGGTTCCAATCCCGTCCACGACGTAATTCGTGGCAATGGATGTTGGTGTTGTCTTCCCCCTGTGGTGCAGGGCGTAATAATATTCCACAGCACCAGCCGTCTTGTCACAGGTAGGCGGCTAAATGGTGGATCAGGAGGTGCATGCTGGCAACTGTATTCAACGAAACGTTAACTGGGCCACATAACACAGTTGACGCACGAACCGGCTGCCGCAGGAACGTTTTTACAAGCGTAACTAGCAACGGTGGCCTTCTTCACACGCTCTTGTATTTATATTATTATTATTCCAATCTAACTTTTCATCAAAACTAACTCCCGGGAATTTAGCCCTATCAGCTAAGACCAATCTGGTTCCTGCCAGCACTGGGGTGAGGTAGGAGGTATATTGTACCTTCTAGTGATTAAAACGAGCTCCGTCTTGCTTGGATTAACCCTTAAACCTTGGCCGACCGGTAGCTCAGTGCGTAGAGGCATCAGTCTCATGTCTGACTACCGGCGTTTCGGGTTCAAATCCCGTCCACGACGTCATTCGTGGCAATGGATATTTGTGTTGTCTTCCCCCTGTGGTGCCGGGTGTAATAATAACCCACAGTATCTCCCGACTTGATGGAGCTGGTGGGTGCATGCTGGCAACTGCATTCTCCGAAACTAGTTTATGCCAACGAAACGTCAACTGGGCCATATGGAACAGTTGACGCGCTATGCCCCACAAGGGGTTAGGGGAATTGAGTTGTAGTAAGTAAAGAGAGGACGTTCTGTAACACCTCACTGGGGACACTGGGGAGAGATGCCCGAAATGGTAATAGCGACATCATCCGCATAAGTTTCCCAGTCTTCCAGGTCCAAAAGCAGTCTCTTGACCACTTCTTGCGGAATACCTCTTGACACATCTACGTTACGAAGAAGAATCCAGACTAGTGCGAACAACCCACGATGTAAGCAGCAGATTTATAAGCTTGACAAGAGACGCATCCACATTCAGATGCGTAAGCGCGTCAGTAATAGCCTCAGACAAAACATTGTTGAAAGCACCCTCGCTGTCTAGAAAGACGACCATGGTGAATTCTTTGTGACTGAGATACCTCTCAATACAGCTTACCAAAAAGTGCAGCGCTGTATCTACCGATTTACCCTATCAGTAAGCGCGTTGAGTAGTGATCTGTCCGTGGTACGAAAACAGAGACCAAGGGGTCCATTACACCCGGACCCCGATGCGATCCCGAGTACATCTGCGCAATTGGTACTTTTCGTATCACCACTAGGTCTGTACAAGTCTAGGGTATATACGCTTCGGACTCCAGGCTTATATAGCGCAGAGGTAGCTCTCCAATGGTGTTTTTGATCGCGCGTTCTTTTGATGGTCTTTCAGTTGGGTGTGACGTGTTGGTGTTCTCACAACTATATTGCAGCTCCACCGTTCGCCTACTTCATGAGACGCACTGGTGTTATTGGCCATTCAGGATGATCATCGTTATATGCCTCTACCAAATGATTTGAACTGCAAAACTTGGTTGGCTTGGTTAGCCGTTCCAGAGGGCGCCCACGAGGAGGACTATGGAAGAGGTTGTAACGGACCGGACGGTCTGATGGGCATCCGAATATGCCCGTGGGGACGGAGCCTAAGGTAACATAATGACCGTGAAGGTCGGGCCGTGCCATCTGGCGAAGAAAAAGGCCCCTCAACGAGCTAAGCAACGGCCTATGCTTGCTGTAGCTCAGTTCGGGAGATGTGGGCGGGGTTTTCGCCGCTCGTTGCCCCTGTCCTTTACGTATTAACAAAAATTCATAGGCCTGGGAAAGACAACACAAACAGGGGAGGTAAAAATGGGGAATAAAAAAAAATAGTCGTTAAGGATGGAATGGTTGGCAGACGGATCAGACGCCCACGCGGTCGCACCTGGGTCCGGGTGTAATGGGACCCTCGGCCTCTGTTTCGTACCACCAACAGATCACTACTCATCAGGTGCTGCTTCGATCTGCCGGTGGGAGCAGCACTACCAGACCATAATATGGTTCATTACTGGAGGTTCATTACAAGGTCTTTTGCCCTCCAGAGGTCCCGAAGGATGGCCACAACATTCCTTCCCTTTCCCAATTCCTTCCCTCGTGTCTTCAATGTTTTAGGTGACTTATCCAGGGCTTTACTTTGGCTCAAATTCCACGACCTCCGCTAGTCTAGCCGGGACCTATGCCACCGAGCCAAAAGCATCTTGGTCAATATAAAACCAGGCCGTATATACCCTAGACTTGTACAGACCTAGTGGTGATACCAAAAGTCCCAATTGGCAACGACCATATGTACTAGAAGTGGGTCTCCTATATGGCCAGTTCATAGGGGAGTTTGGCACTCATTCAGTGGGATCTTGACCATTCTCAAAATCAATTAACTGACCCATTCTACAAATATTTGTCGCAGTTTTCAAGTTGCTAGCTTCATTCTATCGAAAGTTAACGCTTATTTGAAGTTTCACTTGTAGGGGAGGTAGGGGTTCCTTGGGTCGGATCTTGCCCATCATTGCCACCAACCAATTAGATCCCCCTACAAACATTTAAAAAAAATTTCAAGTCTCAAGCTTCACTCTATCGAAAGTTATCGCTTATTTGAAGTTTCATTTGTAGGAGAAGTAGGGGTTTCGTTGGTCGGATTTTACGTATTTTCAGTATTAGCCAACTGGATCATACTACAAACATTTGACCAAAATTTCAAGTCGATAGCTTTATTTTGTCGTTAAGCTATCGCTTATTTTAAGTTTCATTTCTAGGGGAGGTAGGGGTTCCTTAAGTCGGATCTTACCCATCTTTAATGCCAACTAACTCAATCTCACTTTAAACATTTGACCAAAATTTCAAGTTGCTGGCTTCATTCTATCAAAAGTTATCGCTTATTTGAAGTTTCATTTGTAGGGGAGGTGGGGGTTCTTTGGGTCGGATCTTGCCCATTTTCAATACCAACAAAGTAGGTCTTACTAGCAACATTTTGTCAAATTTTCAACTTGCTAGTATAATTTTTTCGAAAGTTATCGTAATTAAGGGAATATTTAATTTTTTGAAATTTGTAGGGGAGGTAGGCGTTCTTTTGATCTGATTATGTCCAACTTACAACACCTTAAGCAGCTTCTCACTTCAAGGTTACATGCCAAAAATCAGGTGCCTACGTCAATTGGTTCAGGAGTTATAGACAAAAAACCTGAAAAGTAGGGTAGTACGGGGTTCTTTGTAAGAAAACTACCGTTAGTTTCCAACTGATCGATTTTATTTTCCCAGGAGAGTATAAGATTACCCTCATGAGTAATCTACCTAAGCTAGAGCTTTTCACGTTTATTTAATCGGGAGTTATAGGTACATTTATGTATTTTACATATGTAGGGGAGGTAGGCGTTCTCTTGGCCTGATCATGCCCATTTTCAATACCATCCAACTAGATTACACTACCAATATTTGACCAAAATTTCAAGGCTCTAGCTTTATTCTATCGAAAGTTATCGTGCGAACGGACAGACAGACGGACAGACAGACAGACAGACGGACAGACAGACAGACAGACATGGCTAAATCGAATCAGGAGGTGACCCTGATCTTTTTTATATATACATTGCTATACCTCCGGAGCCTCCTTTAAGGTGTTACATATTTCCGTCGTGACAAAAACAATATACCCTATACTAAAAGTCTAGGGTATAAAAAAATTGTTGCAGTGACAGCGGCTCGACATAGCTGTTGTTTGCGACAATTCTTTGGGGAGAACATTTTTCGAAGCAAATCATAGATAACTTGAAAGCAAGCAGGTGGATCAAAATGAAGATGTTTTTGCATGGGACGGGCGTAAAGTGCCTATAAACATCGCTCTTTTTATGTCATTTGTATTAAATTTTTTATTTTTATATCTTTTTCCAGTAAAAGAATATTCACATATGGTCATACAGCGATCTCAAAGGAACCTCAGCGACGACAACAACAACAGCACCAGAAAAACATCACTTTTTGATGTTGACTATTTGTTAGCAATGTGCAATTTGGAATTGGAACTGCAAAAAGTGCATCTCTACAATGAGTTTTGTGAGAAACAGTCGAAAAGTTGTTGTCGTCCGTGGTCGTTGCCCAACTATGTAGCACTTTTATCGAATAAATCGTCGTGTTTGGAAATTGACGTAAGTTGGACTCATCCTCTGGGCCTAGCAACATTCATCTACTGTAGTTAATCTTTGATACACTCTCCTTACAGAAAGACGATGTAACTAGTGTACAAAATTTATTGTTAAGTTGTCATGTCTACTACATCAATATGAAATTAAGTAATGACTGTGAAAAAGATCGATGTTTTGCACCTGTTGAATGTACTCGGCACGATGCCGTCTATAATATCTTCCATTATTTAGCTGATATGAATTTTGTAAAAGTTAATGTAAGTACGAGTAGCGCGCTGAATGAATTAAGCAACGCGAGTGACGTTTTAAAATTTGTGTTTATTCACTGTTTCAGGATACTAACGTTTATCTGAGCAATGCAATGATATTTTTACCAATTGCCAGAAGCCAATCGGTTTTGCCATTTTTTCGTGAGCTGGAGAAGCGGTAAGTGTATTATTTGTTACGACAAAATACGGGAAAAAAAATAGGAAAGCGGGATCTTAGGTCTGCTTTCAACCGTACGATCTTTAATACAAACTTTTGCCTGTCCTGAAAATTCGGTTCAACTCATCAGCAACCGGTCGTCGTCTGGGTTGTGTAAATGGTTCACATTTTATAATGTCCTGTAAATTGTCACATTCCAATAGACGATTGTACGATCGCATGTACGTCGTGTCATGGAACTTCCAGCTTTCAGGCTTTCTCAAATTTTTCCTGAGCAATCGGACGTAAACGCTTAAAGGCAGAAATTCATTGGGCGAATATTTATATTGATATTCCGTTTTCTGGATGTCGGCAATCTCTCGCTCGATGTACTGTTTGTCGATTTTTGCATTTTTAAAATAACGATCGTAAAGAACTTTGCTTTGCTTCTCGACACTACGGTCGATGAACTTGAAGTAGTCTTCGTTTGACGGTTTAATTGTCGGATGATTTGATAGCACCTTGTTCATGGGCTTGTTGTTTATGTGAAGATTGTTGCCGCATTGTCCGTCAATTAGTAGAGGATCTTCGGATACAGGTATGATGGCTTTCAGAGATTTTGATTTTAGCGAGTGGGGAATGTAGTCAACTTCGTATACTGTTTTGTATAGATTTTGACATTCGGGAGGAATTGGATTCATGATTTCGCCAAAAGAATATTTTCTTTGTTGGAAAAGATTTTATGTATAGAGCTCGAAACAAAAGTGAAATGAAATGAAATTTATTTGACAGTTTCAAGCTGCGGTTGTGTCAATTTTTCCAAACACTTTTTCCAAAAAAGTGAAACACAGTTGACGTGATCGGTTGCAAGTTTTTTGTTTCGCAAGTAGTTCTTTATAGAAAGCATTGACGAATACTGTATTTATACCGTTCCTGCGGCAGCCGGTTCTTCGCATCGGAGCGATCCGTTTACAACGGCCAAAACTCCGTCAATCTTCTTCCTTGCCATTTCATACCACTCTGCGGCTTCGTGTTGCTCTGCCTGTGGTGCTGGCACTTCGCCCATTCTGGCGGTATAATCTTAGCTTCCTTCTGCAGGCAGCTCGGAACGCGTTGTTGCTTTTTCATCTGATCGATCCACGTGTGTTTCCGTCTGCCTCGGGGTTTGGGTCCAGCAAATGGAACATTCATTGATAGTGCCTTCATGACAGGGCTCTCAGGCGGACGCCTTAGAACATGGCAATACCAATCCATACGACGATCTTCGAGCTTTTCAATGATCGGTGGCTCAAAAAACAAGCTGCCTCGGATGTGGGTACTTTTGATACGATCCTTTTTGGTCATACCGGCTGACATTCGTAGCATTTTCATCTCGGTCGCAGTCATTTTACTTTCGTAGGTATGTCTTGTACATAGTCCAGCATTCAGACGCTTACATGAGTGCGGGACGTACGACCGTTTTGTACAATTTGCGCTTAAGCTTTCGTGGCATCTTCTTGTCGCAGAAAACCCTAGAGTTTTCTCGCCACTTCATCCAACCGACACTGATGCGATGTTTGATGTCGTCATTGCAGGTAGTTTCCTGGTTGACCATCGAGCCCAGGCATTTGAACCTTGTACAGGACTTCAGCTGCTCTCCTTTAATGTAGATATCTGGTATCGGTCTCTCTGGATCTGAGAAAGGACAGCAAAGATACTCTTTCTTTGGCTTTCGAAACTCTCAGTGTCTTTTCAGCCTCACCTACTAACATTTCCTCCAAAGCATTCCACATTTGTGTTGGACTTTGCTCGTCGCAGTTGGTGTTGTATTGAAGCCATACTCCTTCATTTTAACAATGAGTGGAGTAACAACAGATTCAAAGCGTTCGTTGTTGCGATTGTGCCACTTGATTTTCTGGACTGGTTTGGAGATTGCTTGCGGTCTTGTTCCTCCTTTCAAAATAAATTCTGTCAGGAGCAACCGGTGCTGGGTGACCGAAGATTCACCCAAGATCACTTTGCAGTCTTTCACCCAACGCCTCATGAAATTTAGACATAGATGATAGTATATCTGCCTCTCATGAGCTCCACTGCTATATGTGATCAGGTGCCTTTGGTTCTTGATTAACCATGTGTTGAGGATGACCAGACCGTGTGATCCGCACATAGTCAGGATAGCCTCACCTTCATCATTTCTGACTGTAGATTGGCTACCCTTCCCACCATGGCAATCCTCGTAATCATAGTTCGATTCTCCCACATGGCCATTGAAATCCCCTTCGAAAAAAAAACCAGTTCGGTATCGAAAGCAGTGTGTCAATGTCGCTGCAAAATGCCTCTTTTTCAATTTGCTGCAAACCAACTTGGGGAGCGTAGGCACTTATGACGTTCCACACTCTTCCGCAGATAATCAATTTGATACTCATCAAGCGGTCGCTTATCTTCGAGATACTCGCGATGCTGCCAAGTAAAGCCGGTGACACAATAACGCCAACCCCGTTTCTATCATTCGAGTTTCCATAATACAGTCATTTCCACAAGAGCGTATACTTTGTAACTTTTTAATGCACCATTTCTCAAAGAGTGGTGGGGGACTTTTAGTTACCTGCATTTTTCCTCTTTTTCGCATTGTATAAATTTGGTCATTCTAAGTTCAAGTAGGAGAGTGATAAGACGTCAAGTGAAATGAGTGCGATTTACAAAAAACGATTCGAAGCTGTGTTTTTAGTAAGTCGTCCGAAAGGACCAAAAATGACACCTGCATCGCCGGAAAGTACCTGAAAGTTTCGACACAGTTTGTGAATAAGTGGATAAAGCGTTTTAAAGATACTGGAAATGTAGACGATCTACCTGGTAGGGGTAAAACCCGAAGCACTTCAAAAACCCAGGATAAGGCCATCATTGATATTTTTAAGAAAAATCCGTCCGTTACTACCTTAGTGCAAGCAAAGGAAATGTTATCGAAGAAGAATATTTACGTGTCCTTGAATACGATTCGGCGAAGATTACAAGAGGAAAACATCAAAACCAGGTATGCCTTGATGAAACCATTACTTACCGAAAACCAGAAGCGAAGACGTGTAGAGTGGGCTAAGGAAAGCATCGATCGTGATTGGGACAACGTGATCTTTACGGATGAATCAAGTTTTGCTGTAAATACGTTCAGGAGACGAGTGTGGGCACAAAAAGGAGAAGCTGTCGTGAACCGAACCGTTAAACACCCTGTGAAGGTCCATGTTTATGGATGCTTTTCTGCACGCGGTTTCGGAAAATTAATAACGTTTACCGGAATTCTTACTGCTGAAAGGATGATCATTTTGTACAAGAAAGGATTATTGAAGTCTGCTAGGATGCTATATGGCAACGACAACACCGATTGGTTTCTACAAGAAGATAACGATCCGAAACATAGAAGCCGGTTGTGTACACGCTGGAAAGAAGAAAATAACATTCAAGTACTTGATTGGCCTTTGCAATCGCCGGATGCCAATCCTATTGAAAATGTTTGGGGATTAATGAAGCAGAAGCTTCAAGGAGCTTCAAAATCAATCCAAATCAATTTGGAATAACTTATCGACAGACTACGCGGAAAAATTGGCCGAAAGTTGTCACCGAAGATGCCAGTCAATAATCAATAGTGACGGCGATTGGACCATGTATTAAATATAATTGCGAAAATGTATTTTGTATTTACTTTCAATAAAAAATAAAATTTCTTACTTGTAACACTTTGTTTTTATTTTGTGAGGTATACGGTCTTGTGGAAATGACTGTATATATTTTAGTACAATTTGTACTTTTTGGAATTCGTCAAAAAACGAGCTCGGTCGACTTGGTCATTTCGCGACTTGGTCTCCTGCACGCACATAATGTCTAATCTTCTCCGTTTCATGACTCCGTCAATACAAGAAGAAAAATACACACAGCAAAATAATTAAAGAGCCACCTAAAAAAAGTCCACAATACTTCCTGTTGAAAAGAATAAGGAAGCCAAGATGGCCGTTTTTGATATATGTAAGTGACGTCTGTTTTCACTTAAATCAAAAACGGCCATCTAAATAGTTTGAAAAAATTTTAAAAATTCATTTCTAACATAACGGTAGATTTCATTCAAATTTTACAATTTCAAAATGAAACCGAATATAGATGAATATAGAGGGCTTCGCCCCCAATCCGAGGGTTTTGTAGCAAGAGCTTATTTTAGTATGTAAATATCGGTTCGTTGCTCTTCTTGGTACCACTCAGATGGATTAAAACACCATAATTAAAATGTCTTACCCATGATATGGCATCTTACATGCCAATTCATAAAAAAAGACACCATCTCTCACCTCTCAAAGTAATAATTTTAAAACGGGAAGCTGTACTGTAGATAGATATGTATGTATACGAGATGAACTGTCCTACTCTTCAAGATGCAACCATTCATGTTAAGACGACATTGCAAATTGTAAGCTTGCATAAAAAAAAAAACAACATAAAAATAATAAAAATTGTGTGAATGATTATAGAAAGTACAGTTAGCGACCAGCCTAACCTCCCTATCCCACCAATCTTTACCCTTTCAGAAATGGTTAAACTACAATTCGCTCTACGAAAAACATTTATGCAATTACTACATGGGCTGGAGGCGACCGGTAGCGCAGTGTGTTGACGCATTAGTCTCATGTTTTACTACCGGCGGTTCGGGTTCGAATCCCGTCCACGACGACGTTCGTGGCCATGGATGTGCAGGAGGTGCATGCTGGCAACTGCATTCTCCGAAAACCAGTTTATGCCGACGAAACGTCAACTGGGCCACATGGAACAGTTGTCGCGGGCAACGATCTTTCTATTCTTTCATCGCATAGAGAATACCTATGGAGGAGCAATCCGCATATACTCAACACTAAACTACTTGAAGCAATTCCAGTCGTAAAAAGTAAAGAGAGAGACACACGCCCTCCACTGCGCAACACCCGCGCAGTCTATATAAAAGCACAGGAAGCACGTAAGATGTCATCCCCTCTCCTACTTTTCCAGTTGGAACAATAACATTCCAGTCTGTCTCTCTGCCGCGGAACACCCGCCCGGTCCATATAGAGCAAAAGAGATGTCAAATTTCCATCCCCCTTCCTACTTCCTCACTTGGGCCGAATTGCTACGTTTCTCTCGCTCTTTTTCACTTCCTCATATACTCTCTCTTCAAAGTTTCATCGTAGGTCGCGGGCAATTGAGAGAGAGAGAGAGAGAGAGACATGGGCTGAAACAAGCTTTTTTTTGGGTAAAGTTATATTTATTCCTCAACATAGTTGCCTTCGATGGCGATACACTTGGTATAGCGATTTTCCAACATTTCGATGCCGTTTCTGTAGTACGAAACGTCCAAGCCTTCGAAATACGCCTCGATTACCGCAATGACTTCCTCATTCGGTCTGAATCTCTGTCCCTGGACCCACCGCTTGAGGTTTGGGAACAGATAATAGTCACTGGGGCAAAGTCTGGAGAATACGGTGGGTGAGCAACCAATTCGAATCGTAATTAATCTAATTTGTGCATCGTTTTCAAGGACGTATGTGACAGCGCGTCATCGTGATGGTACAGAACTTTTTTCTTCGCCATTTGGGGCCGTTTTTTCTTTATTTCGTCGTTCAGTTTGTCCAATAACGCTGCATAATCCTCTCCTGTAACTCTTCTTCCCTTTTGCAGGTAATCGATGAAGATTATGCCATGCGCATCCCAAAAAATGTAGGCCATAACCTTCCCGGCCGAGCGTTGGTCTTTTGGCCGCTTTGGTCGGCTTTTGTGATTTTCCAGCCACTCTGCAGACTGCCTATTGCGCTCAGGCGCATGGTTATGGACCCATGTTTCATCCATCATCCCAAAACGTCGAAAAAAAGTCCGCTCGATTACGCCGCAACAACGCCAAACCGGCCGTTGAATCATCAACGCGCTGCTGTTTTTGGTCGACGGTTAGCAAACGCGGCACCCATCGCGCCGATAGCTTTTTCATCTCCAAAAGATCATGCAAAATTTATCCGGCCCGTTGTTTTGAAATGCCCACGGCCTTAACAAACTTGCGCAATTTCACTTTACGATCATTCGAAATGATTCGATGCACTTGCTTTACGATTTCTGCATTCGTAGCCTCTTTTGGCCTTCCAGAGCGAGGTGCGTCTTTGGTGCTTGTACGACCCATTTTAAATTCACTAAACCACCGATAAACGGTTGTTCTCGAAGGAGCAGATGTGGGATAGCATTTCTGCAACGATTGCAATGATTGTTCAAAATTTTTTCCCATCAAAACACAATGTTTGATCAAGATACGATATTCCTGTTTTTCCATTTTTCTACGAACGCGGAAGTAGCGTCACTCAAACGACTTTAGCTTGTAAACAAATGGACGAAATGTCATGAAATTTCATACATAAACTAGTGATAGATGAACCTCTCGAAATGAGTCATGTTCATTTTCTAGTGAAAAATCCCGGGACTTTTCAGCCCATGCAGTAATTACTTCATTATAAATTTTGATCTTTTCACTTGAAATGAAATTTAAATTTATTAAAACATTTATTAATTTTTGTATTTTATTGACAATGAAAAACATATCAATTTAACTTCTAAAAAAAATTTCTTTTCTCTTTCAGAAAACCTGGAAACGATTATGTTGAAATCGTAGCAATAGATATGGGCCTTAAGAACATACTGTTTGACGAATATCTTAAGATTGACTTCTGGCTCCTGTTGCTCGGAGCTATATTTGTAATGTTTTGCATATGGATATATACATCATCATTGTTCGTAACACTAATGACATATGTACTTATACTATTCTCATTGGGTATCGCCTATTTTGTATATACGCTCGTCTTCGAGATAACATTCTTCCCATTTATGAATGTATTGGCGGCCGTAGTTATAGTTGGTATGTATCGCATAAAAAAAGCCATATTTTTGCCTTGTTATTATTTGAAGCTCTCCGCACATGGCCAACTAAATGGTTCGCGGCCAACACTGAACCACGTCACTTTATAGCCCCCATATATGATGCAATCCGTCGTCAGATCGATCTGGCGATTTCGTGATTGTCAGATCGATCGCACAGTGAATGTGACTAATAGCCACCATACATTATGCGATCCGTCGCCCGATCGATCAGCCGATGGATCGCCACAAAATATCAGCTGATCAAAATTATATGGAACTGTCAAAAAAATCGTCAACGATAAGCATACACAGGCCGATCTATCGGCCGATATCGATATCGGGCGACGGATCGGCCGATCGATCGGTGTGTGCATGGCACGTTTATCGTTGACGATTTCACTGATCTGACGATCAAATTTTAACTGCCGATTTTTTGGTGCGATTTTACTGGAATCCGTCGGTCTGACGATCGATTAGATGGTGTATGTGATTATCGCAAGTGAATGTCAAATTATCAAATTACTCAACTATGAATTTGGGAGACTCTGATGATTTTAAATGGATCTGCAATGGAAATATCAAATATATAGCATACAAAAATGCCACACAAATTCAAATAGTTATAAAAATTAATTTTTGAATTGTGATCGCAGATATTTTGCAGCGATCCATCGCCATATAGTGTGCGATTAGTCGTCAGATCAATCTGCCGATGGATCGCCACAAAATATCTGCCGGTCTCCATAGGTTATGATTCACTCCCAATACAACCTAGATTAATTTTTGTTAACTATTTGGATTTGTGTGGCGTTTTCGTATGTATTTGATATTTCAATTGCAGAGCCATTTAAATCATTAGATTCCTTCAAATTTCATCATTTAATAATTTGTTAATTTGACATTCACTTGCGATAATCACATACACTATCCAATCGATCGTCACCGACGGATCCCACGAAAATCGCACTGAAATATCGGCAGATCAAAATTGTTCGGCCGATCGTTGCGATTTTCACATACACAGGCCGATCCGTCGGCCGATATCGATATCGGGCAACGGATCTGCCGATCGATCAGTGCGTGTATGGCACGTTTAAGGAACGTGTGGGATGAGGCGAGATGTTTTTTTTTATGAAAGTGACATGATTCGATCGAACCAAAAAAATGGTTAGGTTCGCTAGTGTGTGTGTCGATCTTAAGAAAAGATACGCATACGATTATGTTATTGTTTTATACCTTGCAGGCATTGGCGCCGATGACGCATTCATCTTTATGAAAATTTGGAGATGTACAACAGAGGAAAAAATACGCAATTCGGGTGTCCCAACACTGTCTTCGCCATCCACTTCGTATTCGGATTCCACGAACCGGGAGACGTTGAACAGTTTGATGGCGACTACGCTTAAACATGCGGCCGTTTCAATGTTTGTCACGTCACTGACAACAGCTGCAGCTTTTTATGCATCGTGTATGACGTATATAACGGCAATCAAATGTTTCGGGTGAGTGTTTTTTTCCACAAGCAGATCGATAAAGGGCGGGACTGTCAGTGGAGGAAACCAGAGCGCTGAAGTCGTTCCTGTGGCAGCCGGTTCTTCGTACCGGAACGACCCGTTTTCAACGGCCAAGAGCTGCCAAACCCCCTCGATGCAAGAAGAACTTCAGTATTTGAAGCATCGCTACCACAACAACAACAACAGAGCGCTGAAGTGGTGATGAGGATTTGTCAATAAAGGTTGTTTTAAGTTTTAATGGTTTTCTAGAAGCAGGAGAATCAAGTGTTGAATTTGTAAATGCATTACTAAAAGGAACGGGCAGTTAGTCTGGGAGTTTGAAAAATTAGCAACGAGTTAAAGCTACAGCATCACAAAACCACACAAAACATTCCGAAATATTTTAAAGTTATTCTTTTATTTTTTCATGTAAATCAGTTTGTGTGCAGCTCCATATGTAACTAAAAAAACCGATGCGACGCGACGGTGGCAATTCCAGTGTGATGTAACGCAGACTCGTGCAATGTGATAATTGGTTGAAAATGGAAAATATAGCAAACGGAAAAACAGAAAATATCGAAAATGGAAAATAAGGACATTATCGAAAATGGCAAATGCCATGAAGCGTTGGACATCTAGGACTTATTCCGACAATCCGGGTTTGTGGCAAGGATGGTATCTGCGCTATCAATGTACGCATTTTTTTTACGACATCCCAGTTTTCACGTTTGTCACTATATGGGTGACTAATCTCAGTTGCTTTTTGCGCAAGATGGTCATTATATTGTTGTCAGACAGCTGGATTTTTTAGTCGAGCGGTGTTGAATTTGCGGCGCCTGGGTCTTTGGTCGCTAGGACGGCGCACGGCTGCAATACGCAATCGAACATTAGCGATCATAAGTTAATGGTCTCTTTGCATCCCAATATCGGCACTCTTCTTGTTTCGCCCGTCCAGGAGGCAAGTCTTGAATCTTTTACTAATGACAAAGTGGTCGATCTGATTTTCTGTTCTGCGTCGATCAACAGAGAACCAACTGATTTTGTGGTGGTCCTTATACTCAAACATAGTACCACCGATGAAGAGACTGTGAAAGTTGCAGAACTCTACAAATCGTTCTCCGTTGTCGTTACGATCACCAAGACCGTGTCTCCCCATCACATGTCTGAGCCCATAGTTATCAGCGCCAACTTTTGCATTCAAATCACCTATAACCATTATAATGCCACCTTTAGGTGTTCTGCTTTGAACGGCGTTTAGTTGTTCGTAGAAGGAGTCTTTCGCCAAGACATTGTCGTGTTCAGTTGGAGCATAGCATTGTATTATTGAGATGTTCCTCATTTTGGGCCGAAACCTGGCGGTCATGATTCAGTCGGAGACCGGATCCCAGGATAAGAGACATTTTCGTGCGGCTCTGGTTAAACAACCGACTCACGACCACTACCGGTAGCTCTATCGGAGTACAACATTACAGTGCTATCCGTTGGATATATAAATTATCCGCAGTTCCACCATCTTATCTGACTAACTCCTAAGATGTTTAATTTATACCTCAGAAATTCACTCTCTAATTGAAGAAATCGTGCGTCCTCGTCCATTGTCCAGGAGAGTACGCACATTCCAGATCCAATCTTTGTCATTGTACTATAGCCAAAAATCGTAACCGTTGAGTCAGTCCTCATCCGAGGCATAGTTGACGTTTCGTTAGCATATAGAAGATTTCGGATAGTGCAAGTTGCTAGCATACACATCCTGTTCTTTGTTTGTCGGTTTTAACGACAGGCCGTCACACCACAAGAGGAAGGTTTACCTCAACCAAATCCTCGCACCGCCATCACTGGCGACTTGACATTGGTTAGCAATGGTCAGTGACCACTGTCGTTCCAAGGGGCGCCCAGGCGGAGGACTATGGAAGAGGAATTTTTTCTCCCATTTTTGTCGAGATATGACCTGAAGTTTTTCACCGATGGCTCGAAAATGGTTTGTGTGGTCTGTGCGTGGATATTCCCTCGGAGTCTCTAAGTCATTCCGCTCCCCATATTATGCAAGTGTATTTCAGGTGGAAGTATTGGCAATAAGGGAGGCTCGTCGGATGCTGAGGCGCAGAGCAATAGCTACAACGGACATCGCCATTTCCACGGACAGCCAAGTCGCTATTAAATCTTTTGAATTGGCGACAACGTCGTCTTAAATAGTAAAGCAATTCCGTCGAGAAATGAACGGTTTGGCCAGTATCCACAGAATTACCTCCTTTGAGTTCCGGGTCACAGGAATATAGCAGGGAACGAGCGGGCCGACCAACCTGCGATACTAGGTTCCGCCCTTGACGTATCCTACGCGGTGGTAGTCCACGCGGCCAGACTGGGCATTCCTTACAATGAGCACTGCTGAAGCTGTAGGGATAGGACGGAGAAGGAGACCCTGATACACTTTCTTTGTGAATGCCCAGTTCCAGCCAGGGCGCGACATCGAGCAATATATGTATCTATGAAAAACGCACTGCCTATAGCGTTTTCCATAGATACATATATTGTAACGGACGGTTTGGTGGGCATCCTAAAATGCCCGTGGGGACGGACCCTTAGGTAGCATAAAGACCGTGAAGGTGGGGCCGTGGCATCTGGTGAAGAAAAAGGCTCCTCAACGAGCTAAGCAGTGACCTATGCTTGCTGTAGCTCAGTTCGGGAGACGTGGGCGGAGTTTTCGCCGCTCGTTGCCCCTTCCTTTACGATGCGAGCGCGTAATGGAACCCTCGGCCTCTGGTTTCGTACCACCGCCAGATCCTTACTCATCAGGCTGCAATAGATCTGCCGGTGGAAGCAGCACTACCAGACCAGAATATGGTTCATCACAGGGCAGCTTCTACTTCGAGGCCTGTCAAGAAGAAGTTGAGGACAGTGTGCTGCTAAAAAAAAGCGAACTGGGCACCGGAGTCAGCCAGCAACCATTGTAGAGTAGAAAAATTGGCAAAAAATACTACATTTCCCATCATTCAGATGATCAACAGGTTACAGAGAATCCAGAGGCCAGCAGAGGAGCAACACTGCATTCCTTGCCATAATTCACTCATAAACTCTGTAAGCTGCTGAGCACATGAATAATCATGGTCTAGGCAACGGGAACCAAAATGGCGAGATGTTCGTGGAGTTTTGCAACTCTCGTCAGCTCGTCATCGGCGGTACTTTGTTCAAGCACAAACGATGCCATTTAACAACCTGGGTTTCTCCGGATGGCAGAACAGAGAACCAGATTGACCATATAGCCATTTCCAAAACATGAAATCGAAGCGGGGTGCTGATATTGGCAGCGATCACCAACTTGTTGTCGCAAAAGTAGGCTTACGAACGGCAGCGATCCATTGCCCTCACAATGCAAGAATCTTGCCACGTTTTAATGTGCAAAAGCAAAGCCACCTATAAGACGTGCTTATTCCACCGCCTTGCACGAAAGAGCTAATGCACCACCATCTTATGAGACTCCTACAATTGATGATAGATGGAACGTCGCTAAGGACTCATTTATTTCGTGCGGTGAAACTTTTGCGGGCAGATTGGAGCGCGGTAGAAGTCCATTCATTAGTGACTCTACATGGTCTCTAATCACGGCACGCAAGAGAATTAAAGAGCAAATCAACTCAGCCACTGACGACGCAGTCAAAGACCAACCTAGAACTGAATACCGTTCTCTTCAGAAAGACGTGCAAAGAAGCGTAAGACGGGACAAACGAAACAACATCAATGCATTAGCGGAGAAGGCAGAGGAAGCGGCTTACCGTGGTGACAGTGGAACCCTTTACAAACTTATCAAGCCATTAACTGGCAAATCTTTTACAGCTGAACATCCCGTGAAAGATAAAGACGGGTCTCTACTGGTTACTGATGAAGACCAACTGCGACATTGGAGAGAGCACTTCATTGAGGTCCTCAACAACACCTTTGGACATTTGAACTCATCTCCACTAGAAGTAGAAAATATTCCGCAAATAGCCAGTTGATACCAATCCACCATCTAAACAGGAATTAACTGTGGCTATTAAATCGATGGAAGCGGGTAAAGCCCCGGGGATAGATGGAATTCCGGTGGAATTCTTTAAGGCGGATATCAACGCTACTGGGGATATTCTTCTCCCCCTTATCCAAGAGTGTTGGGAAACCGAAACTCTCCTTAAATAATGGAAGAAGGGCGTCATTATTAAGATCCCGAAGAAAGGTAACCTGAAGGATTGTAATAATTGGCGTGGAATTTGCCTCCTCCCCGCAGTCTCCAAACTGATGGCAAAAATAGTCTTTAGCCGGATCAAGCAATGGTTTTCGCGAGGGCTTTTCATGTAGCGACCACATCAACACCCTTCGAATTATTATTGAACAATCCGCAGAGTGGAGATCCCCATTACATCTCATGTTCATCGATTTCGAGAAGGCATTTGACAGCGTTGACCGGGAATACATCTGGAAGGCTTTACATACCGACAGATCCTTACTCATCAGGTGTTGCAATTGACTTGCCGGTGGAAGCAGCACTACCAGACCAGAATATGGTTATAATATCGGAGATCGCCTGCAATGGAGTTACTTCGGTCCCTGAACTCCACAGGTTGGATTTAAGGAAACAACCCGGTTAACTCCTTGGATACACATCAATTTCAACGGTCTTTCTCTTGCGCTAATTAAGTTTTACTTTTTCAGGAAATAGCCACCTAAACCAAACGACCCTAATGACTTTTCAATGTCATTTGTGGTTTTATTTATGGAATACTCAAACATTTTGAAAAGATCGATCTCCAGTTCAAGGAGAAATGTTGTAAATGTTTCATGAAATCTCTTCTAAATACTTTCAGAGTATTTGCTGGCACCACAGTTATAGCAAACTATCTACTCATGATAACATGGACTCCAGCGTCTGTATCAATTATGGAACGGATACCGTTTTCATTGGAAAATTGCGTGTCGGCGAAAATTTCACAAAAATTACACAAGTCAATTAGCCGATTAGGAAAATTTGCAGAAGACTTAATTATAAATGGCGTAGTTAAATTATCGATATTGTGGATAGTATTGTTAGGTGAGCAACAACCTCCATATGTGGCCCATAACTCATGCACTAAGAATCCTTCTTTCTGTTTTTGATTGCCTTTGCAGGTCTATTAGGAATACTTAGCATGACCGTAGTTTTATATTGGCCTAGTATACAACTTCCAGACACACCAGATTTCCAATTGTTCGACTCGAATCATCCGTTCGAGCTGTATGACATGAAATTCAGGGATAAATTTTGGTTTGAAAAATCAATAACGGTAAGTACGAGTGAGGGTTGTTTCTTGAAGTATATCAGTTAACCGATTTTTTTGTCTCTCCAGTCTATAGATAATTACAATCTCCCATTACGATTTGTATGGGGCGTATTGCCGGTGGACAATGGAAATTATTTTGATCCATTTTCGCGTGGAGATTTGTATTTTGACAATAATTTTGATATATCGTCGATGGAATCACAAATTTGGCTCCTGGAATTCTGTAAGAAAATGAAACATCAGGAATTCTATCAATATTCGGTTGGCGGTGGCATTCTGATGCCAAATTGTTTCATTGAAAATTTCGTGGCATGGATGAATCGCGAGTAAGTGCAGGACATGGGCATTTTTATCGGAATCACTACCTGACACTGAACATTTTTTTTCTTTCTGTTTTCAGATGCTTCGATCCAATGGACAAAACCGATCGTTCGCCGTGTTGCAAGACCTCCGAATTTCCATACGAGGTGGACGTTTTTGAGCAATGCCTTATATTGAGTTTGACGTCACTGTACTCAACGCCACGTGAATTTTTCACGCCCGGCGTTGCCGGTCCGAAATTTCAACGGCCCGATTTTACGTTGAACGTGACTTTCACGCCGGAAATGCGAGCATTGATCGTGGAGTTTGAAAGCAATGTTCCGTACACGCTCGTCTATTCGAACGTCGGGACATTTGTCGCGGGCGTGGAGAAATGGTTCAGGCAGGAGTTGAAAACAGCTCCCGTCGGATTGCAGGGCGGATGGTTTACCAGCGAACTGGCATTTTACGATCTGCAAGACACGCTCTCTAAGGGAACGGTCGTTTCGATTTTGATATCAATGTCCGTATCGTTGGTGGTGCTACTGTTCGTAACGCTCAACGTATTGGTCAGCTTTTATGCAGTTATTACGATGACCTTTAGTATTTTCACGACAATTGCAATTCTCATATTGCTCGGCTGGAAATTGAACGTACTGGAGAGTATATCGATAAGCACGGCGATCGGGTTAGTGGTGGATTACAGTTTGCACTACAGTGTTCACTATCGGCTGTCGTCGAGCGGCAACAGGGAGTCGGCAACGATGTTTACTATGACACGCATGCTTGGTCCTACGGCGATGGCTGCACTTACCACTGGTGCGGCCGGAGCTTTTATGATGTTCTCCAATATATTGCCGTACATACAGATTGGGGTGTTTTTGGTAATCGTTATATCGGTCAGTTGGATCTATTCAACTCTGTTTTTAATGAGCCTGCTGAATGTTATAGGACCACAATATGGTTTTATGCAATTTAATTATCCGGTGATTGGCAAACAGCGTAAGAAGAAATTGAATGGAACGGACTTTCGAGAAAGGTGAGTTTAATTTTAATAACTAATATTTAAGGGACTCTCTTATCTTTATCGCAATTTCTCTTAGTTGTAACTAACAATTCCCCACTTTCTCCCATTCAACATTCAACTTTCAGAAAAAAGAAGGCCGTCGCATCGGAACAACTGCTGACCCCAACAAGTTCAGCCGTCGGCGATTTAATCAATTCGGAAACCCACGAACTGGACTCGCTTACATCAAATTCGGTGGCGGTGTCGAAGCCAACCTTGAATTTGCCAGAAATACCTCAAGCTTCCGACTACGAGCGAGTGTTCAGTCGTATTGCATCGTTATCCAAAGAATATCGAAGTCCATCGACCGGAAGTGCAGTAACCGTCGTTCTAGTCGACGATCATGACCCCAAGATGTAGCAAGAGTAGGCTAGCGACTTTGGAAATTTTGATCTCAAACGTAGATTGCCAAACGGGGCTCGTTTGACGATCGAACAAGTATTGGTGGAATCACGTTTTTTTCGTGACACACATATGCTCAACGTTTTGATATATGTATGTACTTAATAATAATACTATTTTAATTGTGTATATCGTAGTAATTTTAGAGGAAAGTAAAGATGGACAAAAAAAAACTTATGACAAAGTATTGAAAAAATGCCAATATATTGAACAGTATTATTTTGCATACGATTAGAAGACGCAGTGCATGGAGGCGAAATGATAAAAAAAACCATTTGTATTTTTAAGATGACACAAGACAAACAAAAAACAAAACGTAAGGCCTAGGTAGTTGAATTGCATAATGCAATAGTATTTAAATTTCATGTTAGTGTACGATGGATAAAAACAAAGAGATGTGGTCAACTTAATTGTTTACTGTGATACGTTCTAGTATAAAGATGACAAAGGATACAAATGAAAGTATAAAAGACGCGTTCAGTGTTCTATATGATAATCAATTTGATGGTAGAATAAAAAGATATAAAAACGTTGAAAATTGCAAGTTTTCCTTTGGATTATTGATTGTTTTATTGCAGACCACTGAAGGAATATGCCGAATATGTGAGTATGGTAGATTTCTTCAATAAACTACAATACCAATTATTCGACATTATTTCTGCATGGTTCACTTCATTTCGAGAATGGATCATTAAAAAATCAGATGGAGAAATCCAACAACTTAGGAAATGATGAATCTTGATAACCGATCGCATAGCGAGGTCGAATTGAATGATCTAAAAATGTAAGCGAAGACCATAGGCTAAATGGAGTTTACTGCAATGATAATAATAATTGTATTCCGGGGGATATCCGAAGCAGGTCACTAATGTTTTGGGTTCCTTTTCGCCCACTCCAGGTCATCAGTGATTTCTGGATGTCGACTGATAATTGTCGACCTATCTCTTCATCACTGAGTCCCATCTAATTGCCATAGGGTTTTTCATTAAGAGCGACGCATTTTTTTCAATTAAAAGACTTGTGGGTTAATTATGGATTATGATTTTGATTATGATTTTTATTTCAAATGAAAGTACAATCGATGTCATTAATTATGGAATACGATATACGTTCAAATGTCCGCCGCAGAAGCGCTGGCACGAGTGAATACGCTGGACCCAATTTTCCATGACTCGAGCACACAAATCGGCTGAAATACCAGGAATTTCGCTATCGATGTTGGCCTGCAGCTCTTCTAACGTTGCTGGCTTATTGGCATAGACCAGCGATTTAATGTAACCACAAAGAAAAAAAGTCCAAACGGGTTAAATCGCACGAACGAGGCGAGGACCGTAGCGTGAGATAACTCGCTCGCCGAACTTGGTCTTCAATAATTCGATTGTGTCGTACGCTGTATGGCACATTGTGTCGTCCTGTAGGAACCACATATCGTCCAAGTCCAAGTCGAGCTGGTCCCAAAAATACTCCGATATCATGGCCCTGTAGCGATCGCCGTTGACGGTTGTTGGCACGCCGTTTTCATCAAAAAATAAAAATGGGCCGATGGCGCCGCGGGCATGAAAACCGCACCAAACAGTTAATTTTTTTCGGATAAAGTTGTGTCTCGTGCATCACTTCAGTCTGCTCACTCGACCAAATGCGGCAATTTTGCTTGTTGACAAAACCATCGAGCCAGGAGTATGAGCTTCATCCGAAAAGATGATTTTCTTGTGAAAGTCGTCGTCAGCTTGCATCTGGTACAGATGCACACAATCAGTGAATGTGCGACGCTTAAAATGGTCGGTTGGCTTCAGTGCTTGAGTCAACGCAATCTTATACGGGCGGAGAGTCAAATCCTTCCTCAAAATTCGCCACAAACTACTACTCAATTGCCCTAACCCCTTGTGGGGCATAGCGCGTCAACTGTTCCATGTGCCTCAGTTGACGTTTCGTTGGCATAAACTGGTTTCGGAGAAGGCATGCACCTCCTGCACATCCATGGCCACGAATGTCGTCGTGGACGAGATTCGAACCCGAAACGCCGGTAGTCAAACATGAGACTGTTGCCTCAACACACTGCGCTACCGGTTCGCCACAAACTGGTCACACTGATGTTCAACGCCTGCGATCGGCGTGGAGTCGACATCCTTGACTGCTCACGCCCACTTTCTCGAACGACCACGATATTTTCTTCACTTCGAGCATTATAGCTGAATTATAGTCTGCGCGAACAACGCGGCTTCTGCTGTCAAATAAAGTTGAACCAATGTATTTCATATGGCGATAAGTATACTGTGCGCGAACAACACATCGCTCACGTCGCGAAAGTTGAGACGAGTTCAACTTTGTCGCAATCAACGAGCCGCGAAATATTAATTCACAATAGGCATGTGGTTTAAAACTGTGGGTGATCATTTGTTTTGTTGTAAGTTACTGTTATGCGCTTGGAAGTGCATGTTTCTATTCTTAATTCAAAAAAGTGTTTCAAGTTTGTTAGGAAGCCAGTTTTTCACAGCTCGAATGTGTCAAAAGAACGCGAACAAGAGATTTGACTATAACTGGCTGAACAGCTGATTTTCGTTGACTGCGACTTGGGGACGTAATTCGCGCACAATATAATTCCGAGGTTATGTTGTCGCACAGGCACTGGGACATTATGCAATGTATAAAGGTCGCCACCCATGAATGAACACAACCACGACCAAACTTCCATCGAACCATCAAATATCATAGAACTGTGGAAATAGGGGGAATTTTTTTTCCACACGTTCTATGATATTTGATGGTTCGATGGAAGTTTGGTCGTGGTTGTGCTCGTCCATGGGTGGCGACCTTAAGTTGTTTCGAATTTTTGCACAAAACTTTTAATAGTCCATCTTGTTGGACGGTTTCGTCGACCGAAAATTAGCGTAAGCGCGCGCAACGTAGTCGCGATAGAACGTGAACTTTGATAAAAAAGTTGAATAATTTGCAAACGTTGTTGAAGCATGTATCTCTCCATGATTAAATCACTGCCATCTTTACTCTCAGGCCGGAGTGTCAGCTAATTGTCAAAGCATTAACGACATGACAAGCAGTCAACCAAGTGTGAACTCGCG
Organism: Chloromyia formosa; assembly: GCA_964017055.1. Taxonomy (NCBI): domain Eukaryota; kingdom Metazoa; phylum Arthropoda; class Insecta; order Diptera; family Stratiomyidae; genus Chloromyia; species Chloromyia formosa. The sequence goes on along the minus strand of OZ024813.1, from coordinate 26,006,661 downwards.
CGATCGCCCGGTAAAATTTCGCGATATTTGTGCGTAAAAGTGAGTTTAGTGTCGGGATTTTAAGTGAAAATAAAAGAAGTGGCTATCAGTGCCGTGTGAAAGTGAAAAAAACATGAAGTGCCGGGAAATATCGAGTAAAATGGTATGTATTGTATATTGAAAAGTGCGAGGTTAGAAAAGTGCGACACGGGAAATTTAGGATTTTTCGTCAATTTTCCGGCAATTTGGCTAGTGTGAATGGTGCAGCACTACCTTGGGTCGAATCCTCGGGCCGGTGAGTTCAGCGGAAACTCCCGGAAGTGCCCCAAAAAGTGAATTCAAAGTGGTTGTCAAATGACAACATTACAGGTGATTTCCGACCTTTTCATCGGAATTCATAGGGTAAGTATACATTTTTTGTTGTGCTAAAATTTTAGTGGATTGATGCGCCCCAAAATGTGGATTTTGACGACGATGTTGACGAACCGGATGAAAGTTTCACTGCCAGGCATCTAGTCCTGTCAGCTGCAGTGGTGATGATGGCTGTGATTAAATGCAACGCCATCTAGATAGACAGGCCCGCGCTCAGCTGATTGCGTACGTCATTATTTCCTTCGCCAAGGCAGTGACTCCACACGACGATATCCCCGGCACGACATATGTTTACAATTGGAATTGCGCCAGACGGCATTTTAGTCCTCTAAAAACACACTTTCTGGACACTTGCATCAATTTGGTCGAAGCCGCAGCCCCGGGGATCAGTCGCAGAGCATCGTGGAACAGTTCACACTTGACAAAATACATCTTTTGACCAATCAAGTGTTTGTTTTCTCGAATCACTAGATGAAATTTTACTAACAAATAAACACTGAACGTGGAAAACGAAAACTAAACACGGAACGCACAAATACCGGGGACTCGCCGCCATCAGTCGCTGACCACTGGATTGTGGATACGATGAAGCATCGCCATCTAGATAGACAGGCCTGCGCTCAGCTGATTTTGACGGCTAAATTACGAAATTATTTCCTTCGATGACGTCATCGTACCCACAATCCAGTGGTTGGCGACTGATGGCGGCGAGTCCCTGGTTTTTGTGCCGTGTTTAGTTTTTGTGAACTGTTCCACGATACTCTGCGACTGATCCCCGGGGCTGCGGCTTCGACAAAATTGCTGCAAGTATCCAGAAAGTGTGTTTTTACTTAAATGCCGTCTGATGCAATTCCAATTGTAAGCATATGTCGTGCCGGGGACATCGTCGTGTGCAGTCACTGCCTTGGTAAAGGAATTAATGACGTACACGATCAGCTGAGCGGAGGCCTGTATTTTTAGATGGCAATGCCCTAAACAGGCGAAAAGCTGGTTTTTAATAGCTGCGACTGGGCAACGTTGTTCGCATCGAATATAATTTCTGAATAAGAAACCAATTCTCGAGGAAACTGCTATTCTGGAAATTGTGTAAAAATGTCGAATAAATAAGAAGAGAAACAATTGAAAATATATTATTATCCTTTCTTTATATTCTCCTCTTTATTCACATAATATCAGAAAAAATATAAATTCCGTGGCGTTTAAAAAAAGAGATATCTTTTTCAACTATTCAGTGGTACTAAAAATGATTAGCCTAAAAAAACCGGTGAGTACAACATTTAAATAAATTTCGGAATGTTGAAAAACGCTTTCAAATAAATTTATAAATTTACTTTTTATCTATTAATAATATTCATTCATATATTTGACGATCTATTGCTTTAAACTATGTATTTATTAACATTATCCTCTATGTTGCTAATAATGATAGGAAATAAAAACAGCTATAAATGGAACAAATAATTGACGTAAACATAACACGTATTTCTAGTTATTTTCATTTTAGGAGCATCTAAGGTACATAATGACTTTATTTATTTTTCAATATTCTGATCCGATTTAATATTGTTAATATAAGAGTAATTTTACTTTTAATTTATTTTTATTTATTTTGTTGTATTTAAAGTTAATTATTATTTATAGCAAATATTAGAGATGTACATATACTACGCGAAAAATATGACCACTAGAAATACTATAATAGATGATTTATTTTATTAGCATTGAAGGACCTGTCACCTGAACGAAGAAAACTGAGCCGTCTTCGGTGTTCTGCACGTTTTTTTTTAATGAAAGAATTAGTTGATTTTAAATTAAAACTTAATATATATTTTTACTGTGTACAATGTTGTGTAGTTGGAAGCCATTGCCATCGTAAATCTGGACGGATGGCATGTTGTAACGATGGTGGCTGTTAGAAAATGGCAATCGTGAACTATCATTCACAATACGCAATTTGCCCAAATTCACGATGGCAATAGGGTTTCAACTGCTAGTAATGACTGTATTATGCCCGAACGCAGAACGCAGCAGCAGCGGCAGCAACAATAATAACAAGAGGCAGATCTACTTTCGCCGCTGTCGCTGCCGCTGCGTTCAATCTAGGTCGCTTAAGGTAAATGCATGCTTTCTAACTTGACATTTCGTTGTTGCTGCCACTGCTGCTGCATTCTGCGTTCAATCTAGTTCGAGCATAAGGCTTCAGATTTTGTAGATCTAATTTCTGTTCAAACTGCACATAAATCTTGAAATAAAATAGGATTTTATTATTTAACAGACTATCGCGCTTAATACCATATTTTTCAAGTTCGAAAAGTGCTCTTTTTCTAGAAGCTTCGTGCTTTTACATCTTACCAGCAGAAAAGTAGAAAATCTTGCGCATGCGTCATTATCCCTACACTCATCCTCCCCCTCTCCCCACTCCCTCTTCATCTCCACGTTTTCATTGGTTGATTATTATTTTTTTGTTTATAAATACTCCACAATATCACACTTTATCGAAATATTGGGACAACTTTGCCCCACGGCACTACGTCCACGATAGCGAGGCTGCTTTTCAGTCAGCAGCTTCCTGAAAATGGGCAAAATAGCGGTATCGCCATCGAGCAATTCCGATTCCGAACTTGCGCCGTACATCGATGAATCGGTTTTATGGCGATGTTTGCGTTGCTTTTCGGGCGCAACATTGGGCGATGAGTGATGAAGCGCTGAATAAGGGGCGGATTTGCCCAACTTGCGTACTTGAGTATTTTGCGGTGTAGGCTCGCGCTGTTCCCGCTCACTATCTGTTTCGCTTTGACACACGGTGCCCTTTTGGGGCTTCTGTCGATGTTTATTGCGATTCTTTTCCGATACGGAACGTTGTATCGGCGATGTAGTGGTTGATTCGTAGGGGATGATGTGACTGTGTTCGGTACAACGTTGTGGATTGGGATGATTGCGAGGCGATTGTCGTGAATGCTGTTTGGCGTGGGAGAGGGTGTGCGTATCCCAAAGGTCACTTTGTGAGACGACGAAGTTGCCCTTTAACGCCGATCCGGCCGACATTTGAACACTGACGCGTCGTGGAGGTTCCACAGCAGCACCTGGGGAATAAACGATATAAATATTTATTGGAAAAATTCATATATAATGCGGCGGTACATTCCTGGTTGATCGGGTGGCGCGTAGTGGTTCTAGTCTTTGGCGATTCCGCACTCCCCTTGTTTGCGCTCTGCGGTTTAAGGGTTTTGCCACCTTCAGTATACCGCCCAAAACGATCGCTTCGCTCGCTCTAAATGCTACAGCGGTAAAACCACAAAGACACAAACCACAGTGCGACGCCCGGTCAAACGAGTGTCCAATATCAGAGCTAACATAGTCTCTCTCCATCTTCACTTGCTTTTGAAGCTGAAGAGAGGTGGTTAACCTTTAACCTCACAACCTTTAACCTTTAAGTCTCACAAACATAAATTGGGTCACTCTATATAGGGTACCAGGGAATCGGGGCATTCATAGCAACGAAGCTGGGAATGAACTTGCTAGATAAGGCTCATTGGGAAATTTTGTTGGACCTGCAGTCTGAGCTGGACCACAGCCAGAGCGCTGGTGAGAGAATGGTCTGCGGACGAAAGGCTGCCGTACTGAGATACCCCAGGTCCGAAAATCCAAAAATCTTATCAACACATATGGTCTCGAAGGAGCTAGCCGCCGGGCAAAGCGGACTTGAGGTTAATTGGTGGCTACCTCACGGGACACCACTGGGTGAGATTTTACTTTTATTTTCAGATTTGTCGTCATCTCTAAGTTTTGTAATGACTTGATTTTTTGATATTTTTGCCCCATTGCGAGTTTAAAACTTAATTTGTTCAATAAATTGGAACTGATCCTTTTGTTATTAATATGGAGTTGAATGAAAATGATGTATTCCTTATACGACATTTCACTTTACGGCAAAAATTTTCAGAACCTATCTAGGCCGTATAAACAGGTATGAGCGTATTATTCATTGAACCTTTTTTCCTTTAGAAAACTTAAAATTTCTTTAACACCAACTTTCCCTAACACAGAGACTTAAAGCAAGAGACGTAATCACGTTAAAAGGACATGTCAGACTATTACCTTTTCCACTATTGCTTTTACCATGCGGGCACGCATTGTTGAGTTCGCCATTCGATGAATAATTTAGTGCAGTGGTTGAGTTGCGATGAATGGCTTTCGATTTGGGAGTTGCTGTCTGACTTCGATTTTCCTACAAACAAAAAATACGCAATTAATAACTCCCCGTCCTTTTGCAAAGGATCCACGTCCTCTTGCAACTCACCTTATTTTCCCGATGATCTATTGAAGGAGAATATTTCCGCTCTCTAACCGACTCCTCGTGCTTCATATTATTGCAGTCCTGCATTTTATTATTCGGTATAAGGACATTATCGGTTTGCGCCGAAACAGAATTTCGTTTCTCCATAGAGACGGCGGAGACTGTTGAAACGGCTGAAACAGTTTTACATACTGGCAAATGTTGAGCTTGAGGCTGTGATGTGGGCTGATCCTGCACAAATGGTGGATTGGTTTCTTGAAGCGGCGTGACAGCTTGAACTTTCTTTTTCCTATCGAGATACGGGGGTGTTTAGTTAGTCCTGAAATGGTTCATTTAAAAGAGCTCTTACGATGTCGATGTCATCGATTGCGAATCCATATCAGCATGAGTCGATGTTACACTATCAACCGATGTCATCTCCGTTACTTCTGGGAATAAATTGAATACACGAAGCGGATATTCAAAATCGGAATTAATAAAAAGTGCTGACACCAAAAGCGATTAAGTGGGAGGTGTGGGTAAATGTACATAGTGCAGAGCGAAAGAAGTAAAGCAACCTAAGAGCCACTCGTTTTTTTTTTCAGTACAATAATTACCAGTAGTGCTGGGAAGTTCACGACGAACTGGCGGCGCCGAGAGTCGTGAACTATCGCCCAATATTGGTTCGGTGTCGCCACCTCCACATGAACTGCCTTCCAGCCATTTTCGAGCTTCAGGTCCCAACTTTCGAATTAAAGTTTGCAGTTCGGCCTCCTTCTCCATGAGGGCCTTGCGAAAACGACAGTTTGTCGTCTTTACATCACGCAGTCGTTGCTCCAGCTCACAGACCGATGAGTCGCGACCGTTTTTGCACATCGGCTTCAGCGTTGCACGTATCCTTTTGTCGACATTACCGGCAGGATTTCGTTTGAGTTCGATCAGCTGAAATTCGGACGATTCAGTATGGTTTGATCTTTTCGGGAAATGTCCCGTTTCAAATGTACTAAGCATTTGGATTAGAGTAAAATAAAAATTACTGTTGAATGGCACAAAAGGGAAAAGGGATGAAAGGTAACATAGTACAGAGCTGGTGAGTTTGGGTGTTGTGGGACAGTCATTGAAAATTGTTTGAAAATTTCGAACATTTAGGAGGGTTAAACGACCAATTATGTAAGAAATGTGTGCTGACACACAATGAGTCGAAAGACTGTAAGATGTTTTGGGTGTAGCGAACCCACGCACCTGATGCTACGAAAGGAGGTGGTGAGAGCAGTTTCGACGTTTTACCAGCATTGGGTAAAGGTGCCTTGGTGCTGATCCATATGCCAGCCTTTGGGGTGTGACGGTCCCACGTGCCTTAGAGCGCGTTGACATGATCAAACTACGATTTGACAAACTAGCATTTGATGAAAAGTTGAGCACCGTCCAACTACGGTTTGACAGAAGCACTAGACATCAAACCAGTTTGACAAGGGGTTGACACGTTCAAGTAGGTGGTTTGTCAAACCATAGTATGATCGTGTCAACGCGCTTTTAGTTATAAAGTTATTGGTGGCTGCGTGATGGTCTCGCTAGTGGTTTCCGTCATTATGATGTCACTGGTGCTGCATGATGGTCTCATAAATGCTTCCGTCGTTATGGCGTCACCTCGGGGAGTGGGGCTCCCGCAAGGGGGCTGAATAGGCTGAAAAGTACTCGATTGATTCCTATCGGAGCAAACCTATAGGTGCCAATGATACGGAAAGGTTACTGGGGTTGGTCCAGGTGCTGATTCCCAGACCTGATGAGGACACGACTTTCGGGCCTTCCCAGACACGGATTCTAATATAGGTGCGGATTTGGCGGAAAGAGAGAGAATACTGATTCCTATACTGCTTCGGGGTCTGACAACCCCCTTTTACCACAAGTACCGAAACAGGCACCGACCTGCCGTGGGAAAGTAAGCACTATAGCCAGCTGAGGAGAGTGCTTACTAGTACGAGAGGAACGGAAGCACTGTCGACTGTTTAGGGGATAGTGAGCCGAGTTGAGCCCGGTTGAATGCACTCCATTAATCAACGAGAAATTCCGTAAAGTAATCGAACGGTGAGATCATTTCGGCTTATGAGAAGTCAATAGCAAATAATGAATCACGGCGATGGGCGAGCCCACAGTACCAAGGTATTGACCCATCAAGGCGTTGAATTCGTGGGGGCTTTGGTTGTTGCATAAGTCGGCTAAGCTATGTAGGTGGCAACCTATAAGGCAAGGTTATGAGGAAAGTGCATTTTTCCAAAGTAAACATCTTTCTGACTCCGGTCGGAGAAATGCTGTCCCAAAATGGGGGGAGGTTAAAGCCCCGAGCTAGGTACTCCGTAAGGCAGTGAATGTAGATACATCCAAGAGAAAATGTCCGGTCGTTTGTTTCGTCGGTCATTTCTTGCTTAATTATCTGTTGTAAAGGACAACAATCAACCCAATTTTTTTGATACGATGATGCCGGAGTATTTGTTAAACTGACGGAGTGTCATTCTAGCAAAGAATCAATCCGTTGGATATAAAACACGCGAACGCGACACGCGGACGCGCTAAGTCTTAGACTGGCTGCATATTATGTCGCGTTTGCGCCTCTTTTGCCAACAGCTGAAGGAGCCAAGATTCAACCCGTTTGACAGAAAACACGCGAACATGATACACGTACGCGATTTAATCTTAGGAGACTATTCAAACTGGTGATGTTTGGGAGTGTCGATATCTCGAGATAGTGTCCGTGAAGTGGTTGATGTATGAAGTGTTATTGAAGCATTAAAATAGAACATGCCCTAGTTTAATTAAAAAATTGATAAACAAGTGAAAAGTGTAAGCATCCAGAACTTGTGTAAATTGGAAAAGGTGTTTTCGTGTCAATAGGTTTTTTTTTACGAAAATGTAGTACACAGAGAGATTGCAAAGCTATACTCTTCTACTCTTTCCAATTCTTAAGGCTGTCCGCATATTAGATCGCTTTCGGGGGCTTTCTGTTCACGGGTGGCGTCTTTGATTTGTACAGCAGATATACATAACTTTGTCTGTCTGGTAAATACTTGGCTGTTTTCTTGTCAAAAATTGGTCTTAATTGTTGTTAGTTAAAACAAATAATTAGTAAAAAAATGTGTGGCAAAACAAACAACGTATATCGGCACACATTTCGTCTAAATTACGTTTTTTTACAACAATTAACACAATCTTCTGATACGATAACAACCGAGAATTTACCAAACTAAAACCCGCCATAGACTGTGCGATCACGGCCGCGCTCGGTGGCCGTAGTCATTCGGTCACCGCTCTACAATACTAATCTAGAGCTCGGAGTTCAAATCTCGGCGCGATCAAAAACTGCTTGCGGGTAGATACTAATAAAACTCCGAGCTTGTCAGTTTAAAGACGGCGCGGATAGGAGGTGCATGCTAGCAACTGCACTTTCGAAAAGTAGAAATGCTATCGAAACGTCAACATGGCATAGAAATGCTAAAAATGTTGACGCGTCCATGCCCCTGGAGGGTCAAAGCAATTAACACATAGACTGTGCGTTGCGTCGTCAGATCGATCTGACGATGGATCGCCACAAAATATCTGACGATCCAAATTATACGGAACTGTCGAAAAAATTGCCAACGATAGGCGCATACACTGTGCGATCGATTTGACGATCATAATATCGTCAGTTCGATCTGTCAGCGGATCGCATATTATATGGGGGCTATAACAGAATTGGGTCCTTGCTGCGCAAATCAAAGAGGCAACCAGCTGACAAAAAAACATGGGAACGCGATCTAATATGCGGGGAGTCTAACAGAATTTGTATATGTCATAACAATACTTTTCTGAAATTAATGTTTTTTGGCAAATATTATGTAGAACTAAGATTGATTATTCTAGAAAAATAATATGTGAAAAAAATGATATATACTGGAAAATGACGTTCAACTTGTGCACGAAGCAATGATTAGTACATGAGGAACGAAACACAAACATTCAAAGTATCTATAAAATGCTACTGAATCGTACTACCAGTCTTACTTTCGGTACGAACACCAAACAAAGGGTGCCCGTCGTACAGAAAAATATAAAAATTGACAGTAGTGTAAAAACAAGGTCCTTGCGATCGGCCAGCACCAGGGATATTGCTGCGCCCGGTACGCACGTCATCACAACATTATATACTGAAAATCCAATATGTTTGGAATCGTTCAGAGCCGGTATGGATACGTGACGTGTCTCCCAGGCAAGAAAAGCGCCGAATATCTGAAAAAAAAGGAGTAATTAAGAAAAAGTTGAGTGTGGTCTTCATTATGTAACAAAATGGGTAGCAGACCTATGTATGACCCTAAATCCTATCGGCCAATCAGCATAAAATCTTTTGTGCTAGAAACAATGGAAAAGATCATTGATGCTCACATCAGGTGTTCACTTCTTGTGAGAAATTCGCTTCACCCTAAACAATTTGATTTTCAATCCGGCAAATCAACGGAATACGCTCTGCACAACCTCCACGTTGGGGTTTCTGTCCCTTCTTAACCGACCAATACCGCCTTATACTAGGTTTCAACGCCCATCATGAGTTGTGGCATTCAAAACTCGACTAAGACTCCAGAGGAATTGCTATAGCCGTGCAATTAGACTTGTCGGATTTCTGTCCTTTAAACGGAGACTCTCTAACTCGGTTGACTGGATCATCCTCTATCTCTCCAGATATATCAATAGCTAGTGCTGACCTCAACAACGCTGCCCATAGGCAGTTTTTCAAATACCCACCACCTGATAAATTTAAGCGCAAAATCTGTAGAAAAATCCAAAACCGCACCATGAACCAGACACTCCAATTCACCTCTGACGAAGTTGCAGCAGTCATTAAGAAAGCGGAAAGCTCCGAAGCCTTAGGTTCCGATTAGATATCACTGCCTGCGTTCACGTTCCGCAACGTTGTAATTGCGGTAAAGATTTTCCCTCCACCCAACCATAAACTCTTAACCCGAACGACTTGTTTTGCAGTTGTCATGTATTAAACACCTGATAGCTGATTCGCTATTGAATTTCAAACAAAACTTCAATTAAATTCGCGACGGTTTCAGGAAAAATGAACAACACTGCAAAATCGCCACAAATTTCTGTTGCTCCGGTGTAAATAAGCATACAAGACGCCATGTAAAAATCAAGAAACCGAAAACGAAAATCCACACCATATGCAATACGTCAACGAACAACTGTCAAATACGCTAATACCCCTTACCCCCCGGTTGACCGGAAATTAACCAGGAAAAATTTCTGGTCAATTTCCCCGATATGTGGTAGATCAAACGCAAACTGAAACGGACCGTCCACGAGCAAAATCAGTCGAACTGTTTGCATTTGCGTTTAAAACGTTGCGCGACCTGAACCCAGTCAATGATTATGCTAAAGAACTTTGATGCCCCAGCCAAAGAGTAGGGATTAAGGAAACTGCCTTGTGTGTTGAATTTGGTTTCCCTCGACATTTTCGCAGAGCAAATGGCGGCGATTACATCTGTTCGCCTCCGTGAAATCGGTCATTGGGACATAGGGGTCATAGGTCATTGATCAATATTCATGCTGTCGAAGTGACGGACTACACCTTCCCGAAATACCGATTTAGCAGGGTCTTTATAACCCTGATCCCATCTAGACTGCAAAGACTGATGAGCTGGCTCGGGCGGGTACGATCAATGAGATGAACGAGTGTTGGCGACGCACTGGCATTCCTCTAGCGAATTGATTGTTAAAGATGTGGCGTATGACAGGGCTAGCCTTAGATGGAGCAATGGTAATATGTGTTACGTGGCTAGAGAGATGAGGCCCAAACTGGATCCCTAACAATCCTCAGGGCTACTGATACTAGACAGAAATCATCTAAAAACTGTCGTTGGGGCTATAACTGGACATTGCCTAATCGGGGAACATGCCAGGAGACTTCGGATTTCACACAATGATGCAGGAGTTATGGGGACGAGGAAGAGGACTGAAGTGCATCCCACCTTTTGTGCACCTGTCCTGCCCTGGCGAGCTGTAGGGGAGACCTGTTTGGCTCCTACTTTTTAACCGATCTGGACGACCTGAAAGAGGTAAATGTTGGTCGACTTGATCGCTTAATTGTTAGCTCTGGCTGGTTTAACGATTGAAATGGTCTCAGGTGGCTGACTCTAAGGGTATCACAATGGACCCAGCGGTGGTCTCTCTCTGGATCCTGTTAACCCCTTGTGGGGCATAGAGCATTAACCACGCTGACTTTCCACCTCGCCCTGTTCGCCGCCATCGTCTTCAACTGACTCCACGATTTGCCTAATGACTTACCCTCGACCCCAACTGATCTTCTCCAGGTGTTTCTAGGTCGTCCAATGCGGCGACTTGCATCGGTTCCATGTGGGTTCCAATCGAGGGCCTGTCTAGCAATGTTTTCCGGCTCTTTTCGAAGTGTGTGACCTATCCATTGCCACTTTCGCCTTTTTATGGAGGTGTCTATCCTGTCCTGGCCAGTAATGAACAGGAGGTAGTCGTTAGAAATGACCTACGGCCAGCGTACCAGTGGTGGTCTAAGTGTGCTTTTTTTATTACTTAAAGCAGCCCATATAACCTAACCTAAGTTAGCTAAATAGTCTCTCTCTCAATTGCCCTAACCCCTTGTGGGGCATAGCGCGTCAACTGTTCCATGTGGCCCAGTTGACGTTTCCCGGCATAAACTGGTTTCGGAGAATGCAGTTGCCAGCATGCACCTCCTGCACATCCATGGCCACGAACGTCGTCGTGGACGGGATTTGAACCCGAAACGCCGGTAGTCAAACATGAGACTGATGCCTCAACACACTGCGCTACCGGTCGCCTCAAATAATCAAGTAGCATAAAATAGCGATCAGTCGAGTTGATTATTTGCCCTCGAATAATAAATATTACAAAATCTGTATAAACGCACTTTGGATTCGATTTCTTTGTGCCGGTGGTTCAGTGCGAAATCCCCGTAAGTTCGTATTTGTTGCGGAAAGGAAGGCACTGGCGGTCTAAGAAATAATAAGTATGTAACGTCCACGACGCGCTCGGCGGCCGTGTTCGTTCGATCCCCTCTCCACGATCTAGAGAACTGAGGCTCTATTCTCGGCGTGAACAAAAACTGCCTGTAGGTACTAGTTCTATTACTACTTACTTACACTGAGCTCCGAGCTTGTCAGTATAGAGATGGCACGGATAGGGGGTGTATGCTAGCAACTGCACGTCCGAAAAGTAGATATGCTATCGAAACGTCAACAAGGCATAAAAATGCTACAAATAAATAATGACGCTCCCATGAGGGGTCAAAGTAATAAAATAACGCCCACTATCCTCCTCGTGACCATCATAGGATTTCCTAATGATAACAAATTTATAATTATAAGGAATTGATTCTACTTACCAGCAATATTCCCTTGTATGCATAAATGATTCCAATAAAAATCGTTATATAATTCGACTGACAATATTCATTTTCATGCACCAACAACACATCCTCCAACGAGTCGTGCTGTTTCGGCTCCAAATGCTTAATGTCGCGAAAGAACGGATCAAACAACTGCCACGTGGTGATAATGGTAAAATCAATAGCCAACAATATTCCAACCACCATGAACAGTTGATAGTCCTTAATCACTTTCTTATTCAATTTCAGATCGGTGAAAATCGAATGAACGCGCCACGTCTTTGAGAACATGGCGCCGAACGCCAAACTAAAGCCGGACATCAAACAGAGCACACGAGCCGTACAAACATACGGGAATGCAGCTAGACTACTTAGCGTACTATCCAATCCAAGGAAGATCACGCTAAGATAAGTTAGCATGCATCCAACTATGATCAGATTGTTCAGATGCGGACTGGACATTTTGATGTATCTGAAATGGGACACGAAGATGATGCGAGGGGTTGCTTTTCTTTTGGCAAAAAGATGCAGATGAAATGATTAGGGAACTAGGATACCTTTGATTACGATATTTTATGTTGAAGGTAAGAAACACAAATGCTATAACTATTCCAACTGTCGATAGGCTGGATGAAACGACGTATATGGTTAGGTTCACTTGACTTCGAACGATGATTCGAAGGGTCCTGTCTTTGGGCGGGGATCGACCGACCTGTAATCGAAATGATATTGAGAATAAGGATGTTTTAAGTTGTCTGGAAAAAAACGTACCCATTTCACTGGTTGTCCCTGTGACAAATCCAAACGCCCGTGCAACGAATTGAATTCCCCAATTTTCACTTCCTTGTCCGTTTGGAACTGCTTCATAAGGATATTCGCCTTTCGCTCATTATTGTAAAATCGAACTGGTCCCTGAAAAAGCAGTTAGTTATTTTGAAAAAGCTGGACAGATATTACTTCACAATAACTTACAGTTACACCCTCGAAGCTCGTGTTTTTCAGCGCTTCCACGAATATGTTCTCCCAGTCCTTCACCCTGTACTGAAAATCATGCAAAAAAGACTCCTTGCGCTGAGAAACGTATTGAATGGCCAGCGCTGCAGCCCAAATTCCATCGTAAGTGTAGCCGTGAAAGCGTGAATATTCGTTGCCGCGTCGACTATCATACTCGGTTTGGTACTCGTCGGCAGTCTGAAGCAATAGGACATGTTAATGGAGGCATTAAGGATTGGAACTTATTTAGGCCTAAGAACCAAGAATTTATAAAAATTTGTTGTAGTTCATTACAACAACAAAACGTGGGTAACATCTGAAAATGCCGCTAGGGAGGTCTCCCCTTTTTTTCCTCCTTCCTCCACTCTCTCCATCTCTCTATAGGCATATGCACCATCTTGTTGCATTCGTCGGCGTCAGGCCTTGTATTGTCATGGATAGCGTATGGTATTTTTTCTTCAGAGGAAATTCCAAAAAAAAGTTTCTAAAAAAAATTAAAAAACTCTGAGATTTCGTGAAGTTGTAGTCGGTCGTTATAGGAATATCTAGGTTGTTGAGAATAGTTGAATTGCCATTACCCTAACCAGTCTCACGAAGGCGAATGACCGTATTTGCTGCTACTTGTTCAGCAAAAATATCAGGCGGTAGTATGCTAAGCAGGAGGTGCATGCTGGCAGCTGCATTCTCCGAAACTAGTTTAAGCCGTCGAAACGTCAACTGGGCCACATGGAACAGTTGACGCGCTATGCCCCATAAGGGGTTAGGGCAATTGAGAGAGAAAGAGTATGCTAAGCTGCATGTCTAGAACAGTGGATGGTGTAGTTCTAAGAGCTCCAGTTATGGCACAATAGATCTCATGGTCGCAGTGCCCACCCTTGGGTATCTTAACCTGTCCTTGTTATTATTATTAAGAGCCCCAGTTATTACTATGCAAGCTAAACATTGGACCTTATTCAACAGATTGCGATAGGCTGCTATACGAGTGCCGTCCACCAAACAATAACACTATGCAAGAGTATAGGACGCAAAACTCACACAAATAGCCAGTAGACAACCTTTAGCTCATCATCATCATCGTGGCGCGACAGCCCGACGTCGGGCCTTGGCCGCCTGGATCATTGTCCTCCAATTATCTCGGTCACGTGACCGCGTCCTCCAATTTTGGGAGCCCAGCAGCTGCGCGGCGTCCACACCTACTGAGCTCTCCCAACGAGATCTCGGTCGTCCTCGCAGTCTCGCTCCGTCGACTCGTTCTGCATTCATTACTCTCTTAGGCATGCGATCATCGTCCATTCTTTGTACATGCCCTGCCCATTGAAGTCGTTGTAGTTTGACGATTTTCGAGACTTGCAGCTCATCGTACATTTCATACAACTCATGGTTGTACCGGATGCGCCATCCATCTCGATCGCAAACAGCCCCGAAAATTCGCCGTAGAACCTTACGTTCGAAAGTGTCTAGCATGTTTTCGGAGGCTTGAGTTAGGGTCCATGCTTCGCAGCCATAGCATAGCACTGGTCGTATAATGGTTTTGTACACGCGGAGCTTCGTGTTTCTGTGCACATGTTTCGATTTCATTATGGGGAGAACCGAGAAAAAAGTCTTATTAGCTAATTGTATCCGTCGCTTGATTTCGTCAGTTTCGTTGGCGTCCCTTGACAGGTTGCAACCCAGGTAGATGAAGTTGTTCACGAACTCGATGTTGAGGTCCCCCACGTTGATGCTCGGTTGTGCAGGTGTCCTTGTCACCGATTGCATCATTATTTTAGTTTTACCCTCGTTAATACGTAATCCAACTTCCTTTGCAGCGGTATCGAGCGTATGCAGAAGTTCTTCTGCGTCAGCCAATCTTCGGGACATGATGTTGATGTCGTCGGCGTACGCTGCTAATTGTGTCGACTTGATGAGTAGCGTCTTGCTGTTGTCCATATTCATGGCCCGAATAACGTATTCCAGTGCTAGGTTGAAGAGCGTCGGTGCCAGTCCATCGCCCTATTTCAAACCAGTGCGTGTTTCAAATAGATCAGTAAGTCTATTCTGGATCCTGACTTGTGAGACGGAGTTGGTCATCGTCATCTTTGTCAGTCGCACTAATTTTGCTGGTATACCAAATTGCAGCATGATGTTGTACAGTACTCCACGATCGATACTGTCGTATGCCTGCTTGAAGTCGACAAAGATTTGGTATACGTTTACGTTGTATTCCCAGCACCTCTGGAGTATCAGTTTGACTGAGAAGAGCTGATCGGTTGTGGAGCGACCAGGTCTGAAACCGCTTTGATATTCGCCAATGACTCGTTCTGCGTACGGTTTTATTCTATTTTCCAGAATTTTCGTCAAAATTTTATAGGACGTACAAACTAGTGAGATGCCCCTGTAATTCTCACACCGCAATTTATCTCCCTTTTTATGGATTGGACAGATGATGCTTCTGCGCCAATCGTCTGGGATCTCCTCGTTCTCCCATACTCGCAGGAGTAATTGATGTATGGCATCAACTAGACTCGTTCCACCGAATCTTAGCAGTTCAGCTGGGATCTCGTCAGCGCCCGGCGCTTTATTTCGTTTTAGTGACCGCAACGCGAGATCAACTTCCTCTACTGTCGGGGGTTGAATGGGTGGGCCTAGATCAACAATATCATCGAGAGCTTCCTGTGTGGGGATGTTAGATGGTCGGTTTAGAAGCTCTTCAAAATAAGAGGCCCATCGTTTGTTAATACCATCGGTGTCGCTGATGATGTTTCCATCCTTGTCCTTACAAAGGCTAGTCCTGGGTTGGTAGCCGTTCTTAATTGTATTTACTAGTTTGTACGCTTGTCTGGTGTTCCTATTAGCTAAGTTTTCGTTTATGTTCAGCAACTGCTCGTCAAAGTATTTACGTTTCTTACGTCTAATTATTCTATTCGATATTCGCCGTAGCTCGTCATATCTTTCTCTTCTGGCTCTGGTTCCTCGTTGAATCCATTGTCTGTAGGCCTCGTTTTTCGCGTCAAGTGAATTTTTGCATTCTTCGTCGAACCAGGCATTTCGCGCTCGCCGGGCTTTATATCCCACGACCTTCTCTGCGACATCCTTGATGGTACCCTTGAGTTCTTCCCAGAACCCATGGACGCCTGTGTTGCTGATGTTGTGTAGCATAGGTGATTTTTTCCTCAAGGGCGGTAGTATACGCCACCGCTGTAGCATCACTCAAGAGCTTATAAACCGCAAAGATTTTGGGAGGGATGATTCTTGACTGGTGCACTGAGGAGATTCTACATCTGTAGGTCGTCTTCACCAAGTGATGATCTGAGTCGCAGTTTGCTCCTCGATAGGAGCGGACATCCATGACACTAGACGCCCATCTCCTGCAAATGAGGACGTGGTCAATTTGGTTGACGGTATGTGCGTCTGGAGACTTCCAGGTCTGCTTGTGAATGCGTCGATGCGGGAAACACGTAGAGATTCCTGCTGCAGGCGAAGTCGATAAGTCGCTGGCCGTTATCATTACATTCTTCATGGAGGCTGTGGCCTCCAGTGGTCCCCCGATGCCAACTTTCATTCCCGACTTTCGCGTTAAAGTCTCCCAGCAGCAATTTGACGTCGTTTGTTGGAAGTGAGTCGAAGAGAGTTTCAAGGCTGCAGGCCCCATTTTTTACCAATGGCTCTCCTACAAGAGTGAAGCGCCATATTGCCTTATTCACACGTTCTTGTATGTTTAGCTTCCAAACAAGTTTCTTGTCTAGGGATACACCCAGAAAATTCATCAGTGAACACCAATATCATCCCTTCCAATAGTGGAGGAGTGTGTTCAGAAACTTTGTACCGACTTGTAAAGAGAACAAGTTCTGTTTTTTTTTTCCGGATTTACTCTAACGCCAGCATAACTTGCCCAAATTGATAGATCGAAAGTGCATTCTCTATTACTCGTATTTCACAGAGAACAGTTAGAAACTTGCCCGAGACGGTAATGACAATGTTGTCCGCACAAGCAATCACCTTACATATTTCCCCTTCCAAATCCAAAAGCAGTTTATACACCGCCAGATCCCAGAAAAGAGGAGAGAGAGTCCCGAGTTCTCATACTTAAACGCCTCCGTTCAAACGACACACCCAGACTTGCGTGTAAGCCCCTAGGTGTTAGCATCAGGTTAATGAGTTTGCAGAGTGAATCGTCAGTGATAGCCACCGGTTGAACATTGTTTAAAGCCCCCTGAATATCCAAAAAGGTGTATCCTTTGCAGTCAAGAGATTTTTCGATGTGACTTACCGGAGAATGTAGGGCAGTTACCACAGACCTTCCCTTCCAGTAGGTGTGCTGTGAAGTAGATAAGAGGTAGGGTGGAATGCTGGCTCATATGAACCTCTCTAGGATGTTTAGTAAAGTCGATGAAAGGCTGATAGGTTGGAGATCAGTTGGGTCTGCCTGATTTCGGAATAAATACAACTAAAACCTCTTACAACATTCGTGGAATATGTACCAATTCCAAGCATGCCCTAAAAATAGATGCAATCCAAGGGTACACTAAATCCAGCGTGCTTTACAAGTCTGCCGGGATTATACCATTCGGTCCAGCGGAGTTAAAAGATTCAAAGCTATGGAAATTGCAGATAAAATCTTCTCCTTTGTGAGAATAGATGCAGAGATACCGGAAGTTGCTGAAGAAAACGGGACATTCGCCAGTGTGGTGTCAGCCAAGCTATCAGGGAGAAGCTTAATGGTTTCCTCACTCGTTGCCGTCTAAGATCTGTCGTTCTTAAGTAAAAAATTTGGCGTAGGTAGATTTATAGATAGAATTTTGCGAAACTTAAGAGGCCTCGCTTGATTCCTCTATACGCTCACAAAATAGCTGCCAGGAACTTCTTTTAGTCAACCTCAGTTTTTTTTGTAAGCGCTTAGATCCTTTTTATAGGTTACCCAATCTGAATTTAATCTAAGATTTAGTCTTATTGAAACATCTCCTGCACCTCACCCGTAGATTAGAAATCTGGGCACTCCACCTGAGTGGTTTCTTTTTACCTGATTGTCTATTGACAGGGCAAAACCTCAACGCGGCTTCAGTGAGAGAACCAGTTAGAGTGTAAACCATGTCTTCTAATTATTTCCTGCTGCGATGCTGACACGGCAAAGGCGGTAGCTCTTCTGAAACTGTTTTTATTTACTTGAACTTACAACCAACTTGAATGTCATACAAAAGTAATATCTGATCAAATCTGTTTGGAATTTATCGAAATTCAAGAAATTCTCTTTTCAAAATGGCGTCACTTTCCGCCTATAACCACCAGTATTTAACCACTCAAACAAAAACGACTCAAACGATTCGGCGTTCTGCACGGGAATGTGCGTGTAGTGTATATACTATTTGCCCTAACCCCTAGTGGAGCGTAGCGCGTCAACTATTCCCATGTGACTTAGTTGGCGTTTCGTTAGCATAAACTGATTTCGGACGATGCATGTTGGTAGCATGTACCTCCTGCCCATTTAGCAGCACACCTGTGACAAGTCGGGAAAGTTTGCGGCTTATTTTTACGACCCACACCACAGGGGGAAGACAACACAAACATCCATGGCCACGACGTGGGCGGGACTCGAACCCGTGACTAACCGATATTCTGAGACATCAGAATGACGCCTCAATGCACTGAGCGACCGGCCCCCGCGTGTAGCATGCCATCCTACAAAAATGACTTTGCTCGTACGACACAATTACTTCTTCTTGAGTCGGTGAATGTTATTTGGTATTTAGCGCAACAAATTGGGGAGAAAACTAAGGCGTTTTGGCATCAGTCTGATGTCTCATCATGTCGGTTACTCGCCGGTTCGAATCTCGCCATGGACATGGATGTTTGTGTTGTCCTCCTTCTGTGATGTGGTGCGTAGTAATAAGACACTCATTACCAGCTAGTCGCAGATGCGACTGTATGCACAGGATGTGCGCCAGCAACATGCTTCATCCGAAACCTCGGAGCAGTGGGCGGGCTATGCTCTACAAGGGGGGTTTAAGAATTTGCAAAGCTATCTAGATTCCTGCATATGGTGAGGGTAAGCTCGGTGCCCACGACTATCTTCAGATATCACTCAAAACCGTCCACTATACGGATATAATCCACAACAAATTCCCTTAAATTGTTGGTTGTCCTTACAATTCCCGATATTGTAATATCTCCGCTAGTAGACAGCGGTAATAAGTCTGTCATTATAGCCGCTTCCAAGGCTGTTGTGATTTCCTCCAAGCTACAATCCGTTGTCACGTTCCACCACTCGGTTGAGTACGTTCCCATTATGATCCATTGATATGCCCTTCCGTACATTTCCAGCCTGCAAAACAGAAAAAAAAACCTCAGTCATGACTACCCCCAACCCTTCACTCACTCGTTGAATTCGCTAACTCACTTGTACGCCTCGCAGAATATCTTTCGTGCATAGTATTCATTGAAGTTGCCCAGAATTATTCGCACATCCTTGTCACGTAATTTTCGTAGCGGTTCGCTGACATCATTCACAAAACTCTGTGTCTCCACCACTTCTGTGTTCAGATCATCCAAATTCGCGACCATATGATTGTGGGGTAGTGCATAGCGGGGCTCGTTCTGATAAATCGTTCCCACCCGCGTCCAATTGAACTCCTTGAGCAGCGCCAGGCGGGGCGCGTTGAAAGCATTCTCCGACGGCACGACTCGAAAGAAATTGGGGAAGGCATCCTTCGTGAACATGGGATGGGTGTCGGCATACGAAAGCTGTGTCAGGTGCCAGTGTTTGCTAGCCTTGGCGATGGGATCGGTGACGTGGGTGCAGGCCGCCCCGAAGAGCATTAGTTTGTGCGGTCCCGAGTGCATCATGTCGAAAAAGGATTTCACCCCGACGGCGGCATTGCACTAGACATGATGGAGACATCCGTGAGAATTCAAGAGGACGGAAATATTTAATTGAAACGAATGACTCTAGTGGGCGGGTGGTTGTTTATTTTAGATGGGAGCGAAATCAGGGTGTCAAGAGCTCCAATTAAAGGACTGTTTATTATGGATGCTTGCTGAAGGATAATGGTATAATGACCATGACGAAGAGGTTAATGGTTATCGCCCAAAATAATGTTTCAGGCTGTTTAAAGAGGACATTTAAAAAGGACCTGACTAAAGGTCTTGAAATAAATGGGGACTGAATAAAGTTTTCGGATATTCAATGTTACGATAAAAAGCATAGAAAAGACTTTCAAATAGAAAAGAAAGTTGACGTCTTGACTAAATAGTGTCTTATTTTGCTAGTTTAGGCAGATAACTCCTTTGAAACGCAATTCTATTGCGACAAACGGCCAGATCATGCCATGACATAGTGAGCCTTTCGTACAGTAACTCTATTAAATGAAGGATGAAATCCCTTACATACCTCGGTGTCATTCCACCACATATGCAACCTATAATTCCTCAATATGCTCGAGTGCTCGTTGACGTGATCCAGCGCTAATTTAACGCTGGGCATTACCCCACGCCCTAATTGAAGAAAATTCGTGTGAGTGATTTGGTATCGGGTTTCATTCATAAAATTACCTGTTGCGGAGTTTTCCACTCCATCCCCATAAGGGAAGAAGCCGGCAATGTAAACATCGGAACGTCTACTGCCGCTGGCCCTATGTGAATTTGTAGAATATAAAAGTCCTAGGAGGAGTACAATTGTGTGCAGTGTGACGAGTTCATTTTTCATTTTCGTTCAATGATGACGAGTGGTCCTGTGAAAAAGGGAGGGAAGGTATTATATTATAAGAAATACGATTGTTTACTTTAAAAAATAAATCTGATGAGGAATCAATTTGGAATTCGTGGGCTGTCATATACTCCGGGGAATAGAGTCTGAAAAGGTGACCTTACCTTGCAAAAGGTTCAGTAGTTCTAAGTTTTTGGTAGTTATATAGGCCAGTCCCGTAGTTCAGAATACAAGTTTTTGACCTCCCGCCCCTTGTGCATTCCCTGTGGCGCCATAAAAACCAACGAAATTCGAGGACATTTTTCAATTTATTGAACATATCTTTTTAATGCATCTCAGAGAAAAATCTCAGAAAAATATTACAGAGTTATAGAGTATTGAATTTTCTATAACTTCCGTGTATACAGTTTCTCCGTGAAACTACTATCTTAAGAGTTACGCGCTTTCAAAGGCCAGTATGCCGATCATTTAATTTTAATCCTGTTAAAATTTTGTTTCGAACTTCACGTGTGCGTTGAGAGAGAGTGGTGATGGTGCTGTTGTGAAAGAAAGAGGCGTTAGTCCATTTGAATAAAAAGCAAATACTCAACGTATTTACTCACTTAGTTCCAATTTCACTATTTTTGAGTAAATACTCACATTGGTACGACAAAAATTTAACGAAATGCCAGTTCTGAGTATTTAGTATTCGAACATGAGATTTGGTATGAATAAAAAGTATTTACTTCAAAAATGCAGAGTCTAGTCAATAGGATGCTCAAATCAATACATGCAGGATGCAGCTATGTGTTGTACATACATGTTCCGTACTTATCACCAAGCTCAGACATGGCTGGGGATGGAGAAGAGACAGTGAAGCCCTTGCTCCTATGAAAACCACCAGATATCCAGCTCTTCAATGAATCCTCACCTACATTTTCTGTAAGTGCAAAAAAGGCTTCACTAAGGCCTGCAGTGTTGCAGAGAGAGGGGTCAAAATAAATAAAAAATAAAATAAATAACTGGCGCAACAGTCCAATCTTAACAATGAGAGATGAGCTGGCATCATCTCATCTCTAGGATTCTGAACAACGGGACTGGCTTATATAACATATAAAAAAATTAGAACTACTGAACCTTTTGCAAGGCAATATGACCCTATTCCCGGGACTAACAGTTAATAAACGATAAATTTGAAGGCGGCAAAATAATAGCTAGTTAGCCTTTACCCCGAGGTTGAGTACCCTAGATGTAGTGGTCATACTAAAACTAACGGGAGTTGGTCATGATTTTTTCTTGAGCAGAACCAAAATTACAGCTTAATAATAATAGTAAACAGATTTATTATTTATTTATTTATTAAAGAAAAACACTGAACAGGAGATAGCCCTAACAAGACAGCAGTGACTTAATGAATTCAAAGAATAAAATACAGGGTGTCATGCGTTTGGTAGGCGATATCTGTACTTATAGAGGTTATACACCACACTTAGTTTGAGGAATAATGGCATCAATTAAATTCGCATATCTTTAATCGTTGCCAAGATATAACTGTTTTTGTGATTATCGTTAAAACCCATGACCTACCACCACACAAAATCAAAATTTGCCACTTCCCCAATCATTGAACCTGTAATTTGACATTACTTTCTAAAACTACACAAAGTTTAAAATAATGGTGGTCACTCTGAGGTGGACTCTTTTTTGACTTCAAATTCGGAATCAGCAGGTTTGACACATCCGGTGGCTCGCTGTGAGTTCCTCGTGAGCAACTTCATGAGACTAGTCTCCGATTGCGCCTAATAGTGAAACTGCATATTTATGTAGTTTCACTAAAATCGGAGACTGAGTCTCATGGCTCGTTCGAACTACAAGGTAATTTTGGGTCGCTAATTCCGAACCTGAAGTCAAAAAATACCAAAAAAGTTTGGGGTTGCCCACCCCAGAATGACCACCCTGAACTGTCAGATAATGAGAACTTACTATAAAATGACGTTAAAAAAAATTGGCTAAGTTCATAACACACTACAGTTGGCATACTGTTGCCAATTTGTATTATGAATTCTCTCCATTGGCTAAGTTCATAACACACAGCGGAATCGCAACACGCTGTGGCAACAGTATCGAAGCAGCATTGCAACACATTATTGTGTTCTGAACTGTACTTGCATCTAGTCATCCATCAATTGTCAAAATTCCAGTTCAAAACTGACTACTGACGAAAAATCGTATGAATACGACAGCGCGAGTGTCATTTCAGGATTGTCATCATATGCTGGTCCTAGCCAGCGGAGAAATTATTGTGATCGAGAAAATGACATTTTTCACAGCATGTTGTGTCCATAAAAAAAAAACTCAGTGGAGAGAGTTCATAAAACGAATTGGCAACAGTATGCCAACTGTTGTGTGATATGAACTTAGCCATTGGCTAAGTTCATATCACCATATATGATGACAATTCAGAAATTACACCCGCATTTGTCATAGCCATACGATTTTTTGTCACTAGCCACAGCTATGCAATTTGACAACTGATGGATGACTAGATGGGATTGTTGTTCATAATCATAACACAGCAACCTGTTGCAAAGCTGCTTCGATACAGCTGGCACAGCGTGTTGTGATTCCGCTTTGTTTTATGAACTTAGCCATCGAGTTTTTGATGGACACAACATGCTGTGAAAAATGTCATTATCACCATCACAAAAATTTCTCCGCTGCCTAGGACCAGCATATGATGACAATTCAGAAATGACAGCCGCATTGTCATAGCCATACGATTTTTTGTCAGTAGTAAATTTAGAGCTATGAGCTATTCTAGCCTGCTCATCAGTGGTATGGTGGCCAAAAGCCATGCAGAATACCACAAAGCAGAAGCTATATGGGGTTCAAATGATAGCTTGCGTAAACATATGTATGTGGTGCAATGCGCACCACACCAACGCGAGCAATGGAGGCATTGCTGGGACTGCCACCGTTGGACTTATTTATAAAGAAAACGGCGGCGCTTTCGGCAATATGCATGGAAAGGGATGCCATGTGGCATCGCTTTGGAACTAGCAGCGGTAATAAGAGCATCCTAGACATTATTTATGATGAGGTCAGGGAGACTCTACTGCCGGTAGAAGGCATGAGTAGACGTAGGGTAGTTGAAAGACTACACAAGACTCACATTGCAGATGGAAACATACACAATGAGTGTATGTACAATGACATCAGCATTTTTACTGATGGCTCTTTATTGGACAGTAAAGCGGGGGCGGGGGTTTACTCTGAAGAGCTAAATCTAGCATGTGCGCTTAGTCTAGGAGAGTATGTGTCCGTATACCAGGCAGAGATGCTTGGCTTGTTGCATGCGTTGGACCACCTGCTTGAAGGTCAGGTGCGGGGGAGGAAAATCCTTATTGCACTGGACAACCAATCGGTGATCAGACGCATGCAGCAGACGAACATAAACTCTAAACTGGTACTAGAGTGTGTCCGGAAGTTCAACACGTGTGCCTCAGAAAATGAGGTTACGCTGATGTGGGTAAAAGGACACATAGGTACAACAGGAAATGAGGCGGCGGATGCCCTAGCAAAACAGGGATCTGCGGCGACTGTCATTGGCCCAGAATCCAGAGTTGCTCTGGGGAACGGCATGATTGGAGCGAAGGTTGGCGAGTGGATGGACTCCATGCATCAACAAAGATGGCAGGAGCTAGACACTTGCAAACAAGCTCGGAATGCAATGACCAGCCCTTTAGGCAGGGAAGCGAGAAAGGTACTCAGTTATAAACGGAGTACTCTAAGCTGGATAACTGCTTTGGTCACAGGGCATGGTAATTTTAAGGCTCATCTGGCCAAGATGAAAATCGGGGAAGATGACGTTTGCAGGCTATGCCTGGAGGAGGCCGAGACGGCAGCACACATTGTGTGCGAATGTCCAGCACTGGCTAGCACGAGGTTGAGGATCACAGGCAAGCACACGATAAGTGTCGAAGCCATGAGTGAACTCAGCCTTAAACAAATGCTAGCAATAACACGGGACTCAGTGATGAAGAAAGAGGTCGACAACTATCATTCGACATCTGGAAGCCACTGATGACCGGGAGGGGGTGAAAAGGGACCCAAACGTTAGTGGTCTGCTTCGGCTATCCCCAGAATATAATAATAATAGAGCTATGAAATTTGACAATTGATGGATGACTAGATGCGACTGTTGTTCATAACACAACAACCTGTTGCAAAGATGCTACGACATTGCTGGTACAGCTTGTTGCGATTCCGCTTTGTTTTATGAACTTAGTCATTGATTTTAACACAATGCCTGCATTCAGGAATCATCATCGCTCCCTGAGCGGTCCTTCCCCTCTTGAGCGCTGTGAAGTGCTACTGTCCCAATGTCTGGTGAATGCAATCGCTCGATGGAGCCGTTGCTGAGCGGCTACTTCTCCTTTTGAGCGAAAGTTTTCCACGATGGTGCGCGCGTCATATGTCATTTGATTGAGTGTTAAGTGTTTGAGTGTTTGACAACACAACGTCCTGCGTGTTATTTTACGGCAATTTTGCAGCAAAATTACAATTAAAAGGTGAGTGGTGTTTCAATTAATTGTATATTTGTATAACCCGGCCAAACCAAACAATTTAAACAGACAGCCGTTAGCCGTTTGTTAGACATTTGCCATGTCAGCTGATTGTCTCAAATTCGATATGTAGCCGGTGTATTCACAAAACAGGTGTGTGACGGTTGTGACAGGGAGCAGTCGCTCCGTGTGACATGGAGGGGAGATGTCGCTACGTAGCTGCTCAATGTTTTGTGAATGAGCCCAAAATATTTATTTATAAAACTACACAGTATGTTAGCGAAAATTCGAAAAAATCATTGATTGAATGATTTCTTTGATTTTTTACGGGTTGTATTATATTTTAAACATTATCCAATTAGTTTATTTAAGTATTCTGACTAGCGTTTCTTTCTACATATAGTTAGAGTCTAGCTAATTTAATATTTTATTGTGAAATTGACTTGAAGTCGATGAGAGTCAGATGCTTATAAGTTCGTAAGAAACAATTTTTTAAGCTGAATTTTTAATGCAACAACTATCCTGGGAGGCATGCGATACCGGTTAGGAAACACCGTTATGTGAGTGTAGGAGGTTAAGCTGACCAGAGACCTGCCAATTAACATTTATCTAAATTTAAATTAGATAATTGTACAAGAACACCCTGATATGAGTACATAACAACTTTATCTAAATTCACAACAATTTCTACTATACTACTATTGGACTAAGTGGATCATCTATCCGTAACACTTTCAAGCTCCACTTAACAGCAAGCATCTATCAGCTATCACTTCTCGAGGACTATCCAAGACCCCGTTCCATACGATAAGAAATAAAAAACAAATCAATCTCTTCATATCAAGACTTTACATAGATGCCAGGAATGCGATTTCAAGATTTACTCGAAGTGAAGTGATGCTGATTCATTTACGAGTACTCGTATGTACAATAGTTGACGGGGTGGTTCCGTTCAGTACAGCTCCTCATTGTTTGATTCCTTTTTGCAGTTCACGAAGCACGTCAAGAGTTCAACTGTTCTCCCATCGAGCTGAGTACACCTTCTTGAATGGACAAGTATTCGGCGAACACTGGTCGGCCTCTAGATGTAAACAAGACAAGGAGGACAGGATTACATCCCACGTGCCCCTATTTTCATTGAGCTTTGTACTTGCGCCGCATTATTGGTTCTCCTTCGCGCGATGAATAAAAATAACAATGGCTAGCTACCCATAAGCATTACAAAAGATCATTGACGGCAGTTCTGGTATTCACGAAAGTAGTTTTACTTCTACAGCAAAGGAGAGAGTGAATGGAAGGGGTTGCAATAATGTCTGAGGGTAAAGTAGGATTCTGAAAAGAAGCGTTCCGGAAAGCAGCTCTTACTTTGTTCCTTTTCGGATTGGGGCTCCTCTGCCGTATACACAAACAGGCGTGAAAAAGCTTCGTCACACTTTTTTTTCTTAAAACACCTATTGATCACTTTTCTTTTTCAAATCATTTTCTCATTTCACATTTTGGGGTGTATCATTACAATTCACTTAATCACCTCGGCTTCTATTGGTGATAGCAGTACACTTAAACAGAAAATCGATTTATCCTTATTACTCCAAATTTTTCTTTAAATTTTCATTGGGCTTTTCACTTGCACCAGACGCACTAGGCTTTTTCAAAATTGGCGTTTCATTCCGAATTTCCGACAAAATCCTTTCGGGTTTCGATTAAATCCGTTCAATTTTCCGCAAACCGCAAGGACGAACAACGAAAATTCCAAATTTTGTCCTTGTTAGAAAATCTATTGAAAGTGAAAAATTCTGCGTGAGAGAAGTTAGTCATTTCACAGCTAAAACCGAATACACATCTGGAGAAGGAAATTGGTGTTTCGAAGCAAAAAGGATACCGTGAAAGGTGAAGCTTGCGCAGTCCTCGTCGATTTTGGGGATATTTGGTGGGGGAAAGTGAAAGCTTAATCTATGAAAGAGCTTATGTATTGTAGTATCACGTAAATAGACAACTATTTATGGATAAGAACACTAACGTGCCGTTTGCCGGATGAAAACGTGTTCGATGGAATAATAGGTGAATGGAATGTAGGGCAGATTGGTGTATTGCTGGGCGTGAATAATTTTAGCCATACTTTTGAACATGCAGGCTCATGACCTGGAGGGGGAAAGGATCTGTGCTGATTGAACGGTATTCCCTTATTTTTCATGCAAATCGAAGTATGCTTTGTCTTACACATACGTCAAAATAGTTCTCCGTTCGGTGTTTATTTCATTGTAGAGTGATCTGAATGGGTGCGTCAACACAACCCATACACACACCGTACACATTTATGAAATAAAAACACACAAAAGGTATTTCAGATTTGAGGCCAAAAAATCGTTTGGATGTTAGAAAACACCGGCGGTGTTATTTGCGCCGCGTTTTTTTTTTAAATATGAATGAATGTAGTAAATAATTATACTTGATACGACATTTTTTGTGTAAAATTATGAGCGTTGTCCTAAGGTTGTCCGCATTAAATATAATTGAATCATGAATATCGAAAAGGGCTCATCTTAATCATTTGAATGGAAAGGAGCCCTTTTCGAAATTTACGATTCAATTACAGTTTTATTTTTTATCAAATCGATCTTATTCATTCGTCGCTGAGCCCACTGAAAGCCGACGAGAAAAAAAACTGGGTAGCCGTCCGACAATGGAAAATGCTTTATTTTTTTTTAAGATAACTATTACACGTGATTTTATCAGTAACGTAAACAAAAAATCATCATCATCGTGGCGCAACAGCCCGATGTCGGGCCCTGGCCGCCTTGAACTCCGCCGATTCCTGTCCCAAGCCATGGTTGTGAAAGGAGGAGTCAATGATGTTGCCTGGCTGGCTGAGTTACACCTAAGCGTCTCAGGTCATTAGGGTGACATGAATCACGTAGTCAGACCTGCAACATAGTTGTGTGAACTCTGACACGTTATGAACCACCTGAAGCTGCTATCACCGAGGCCACTTCTGAATAGAGTTTAGCGATGGGCCGATAACCCATCCTTGTAAAAACTACCCCATGCCAAGAAACCTGGGAAAAAGCCTTGGATTGGACGGGACATAAATATAATAGTTTAAATATTCTTTTTAATAAGTTTTGATTTATTTAATACGAAGTAAATACGTTTACAATAGAAAATCTAATTTTTATAAATAATTTTTGAATATTTCATCTATATAATATTCCAAGACCAAGCTATATGGCCCTAGGGGGCAGGGGTACTGGTCCTCTTTGGATCCGCCACTGGAACATTTACATATTGTACAAATCGGCATAAAAGCTTTGTTGCTGATTACACAAACTACCCCGTTGTTGATGATACGTTTAGTGGAAATATTCATGTTGAAGTGCCTGGAAAAAGATACGAAAATTTAGTTGTTATTTTGGAAATATTATTTCTAGTTCAAACAGTGACAAATAAAGTGGAAAAAGTCAAGTAAGCCAGACACCTGCGATGGACGACAGCTAACTTTCCTGTCTATGGTTGGTTGATTGGTTTATGTGGCTGATTCAAAGGTGAACCCCAATTAGCTCTGGTGAGCGCCGTTTTTTTACCACAAGCCTTGTGGAGAGAGCAATCGTTGTTGTTGGGTCCATGTAGGATTCTCGAATCGAAGCATATCCTCAAATCCAGCTCGCGGAGTTGAGAAAAGGTAGGATATCTCCGATCCCCTTTTGGGATATTTCGGATATGTCTTCGAAGAAAGCACTGCTTAGCGCCCGGTGCTTAGCCCTAATCAAGGCTGGGCATCAGCATAGAAAGCAGGTCAGAGTTTCGCTCTCCGTCTCGAGCTTGCAGCTTCGGTAGTCCTCGTTGAGGGGGATGCCCAATCTGGTCGCGTGTTCCTCTACCGGCTAGTGCCCTGTTGTGACCGCCGTGACCCTAGCCATTCCTGGGCAGGTTCTTCTCAAGAGGGCGGTGGTTCGCCTTGGATTATATCCTAGACGTCTAACGCAAATTAGTAAAGCGCCCCATCTGAGATCAGCCCGTGAAGTGCCTGTGTAATCCTTTTTAGACGGCGCAAATCGGCGTTCGCACCTCCATCGCGTAGAATGCATGGATTGCGGAGCCTCACCTCGCGAGCTGGTCGGCCTCTTCTTTCCCGTTTATGTTCCTATGGCCTGGAACCAATAGGAAGAATATTCTGAAGTGGCTAGTCAGCTCGATTAACGCTTTGTTACACTGCCTTAGCAGTATTGATGACTTACTTACGCATTGGTCGCGGCCTGCTTGTCAGAGAAGTTGCAATGTTCTTTGCAGTTTGGATAGTTAATCTCAGTGTCCTACAAGCCTCCCGTATAGCCAGAACCTCCACCTGGAATACACTAGCGCTATACAGAATGCGAAGGGATTTTGAGACTCCAGGATCCATCGTGTAGATTTCAGCTCCAATCTCGCCATCTGTTTTAGAGCCATCAGTGAAAATGTGATATCTCCCCGTGACCTCTTTCCTGTTCCATTCCGCTCTGGTTGGAAAGCCAGTAGCGAATGGCTATTGGAAGTCCATCTATGTCCGTATGATTTTGCTGCCCAACACGTGGATTCCCCGAGCTAGACTGCACTGCAGGCGGCGTTGAACTCGATTTACTGATCCAGCGGAAAAAGGTATACGATGGTGTTTAAAGTCACCACTTGACTCGAGGGTAAGTGTTTGTGCAATGCAAGCGGTTTTTTGCACCCTATTCAGTAGTGTGCGGTTGTAATTTCGACTAAGGGCTATGGTCGCCAGACCACCACCCCCAATGTGGTGGTCGGTCGCACCACTGTCGTGTAGTGCTATAGAACCGAACGAACACGGCCACCAAGGGTGTATTTCTTTTTTTTTATCTTTTCTTTTTTGTTTGTTTGGCTTATTTCGTTGCCCCGGATTTTTATTTATTATATAAATCGTTTTAGTTGAAACTAGCTTTAAGTTCGTGCGGTATAAACGTAGATAGATGACTCAATTTCTATGATCAGATTGCCATGAGTTAGTGAATGCAGACTAAGCCGCTTTGGACAAAACTTGTGTACAGAAACAAATACCACACTGGATTGTCGCTGTTGCACCCAGAGCGAACGGAGCACGCGTTCGTGCTTGTGCGATTCTGATGGACATGGATCTCTTAAGGTCGACATACACGACAAGCATTTTGGTCGCGAGCATGCATCGAACCACGTCAAAATCTATAGAAAAAAATCTGCTCATTTCCACCGTTCGATGGAAGTTCGGTCATGATTGTGCTCGTTCATGTGTGGCGAAGCTCGAAGCCAACACAATAGACTGTTGATTCACGATAGTCTGGTATTAGTGGTATTTACTATGAATAATTATAATCCGGAATACTGTCTTTTGCGGAATGTTCCAAATTTCCTCAACTTTCTTCTTCGCAGACTGTTAGCCCATCAACCTATTACCGGTAGTTAGTTAACGTACCACTTTTCTGTCTTGTCCGTAGAAAACACTCCTGAAACACTGTTTTGTAGACTTGCGATCAAGCTCTGTTTTAGTGTCACCATACACTGTCGATCTCGAACTCGAACCTGGTACAAATGCCCTCTGACACACACACTTCACTTCACATAGGTGTGAAGAAAACCGGTCCACTTGTACTAGGTTCGTGTTCGAGTTCGACAGTGTATGGTGATACTTAGACACAAAGCACCTTTTGCGTCTAAATACTGACCTCCGTTGCAGTTAGCCTTTTCGATGGATTATACGTAACTAACTTGGTCGTTAAATCAATTTCCAATTTATTTGTACAGCTCGGAAAGAGGGACTCCCATTTTTGCCCATTCGAATGAGGAAATCTGATTTTATTGTAGTCGGGGAGTGTCTTCAGTTCGGGCCAATCGTTCGATGTAGGACTACCCAGGGTTCGTATGACAAGCGCCAGCTGTTCAATATCGGTTGTACCCTGCCGAAGGAACAAAAACAAACTGTTATTTTGAAATATACTCGTCGATTAAATAAGTCATTATTAAAGAAAACAAGGATTAGAACTAACTTAACTTACCGTAAAAAGTGGAACACCACGAAGCATTTCAGCGAGAACACATCCAGTAGCCCACATATCAATAGGCGGGCCATATTTCTGTGCTCCCCATAGAATTTCAGGTGCCCTATACCATCGTGTAGATACCTGCGGTGAATAGAGACGGTCCTGATCGGTTTTGGAATACAGTCGAGCTAGACCGAAATCTGCGATTTTCAGGGTACCCTCTTTGCTTATTAAGAGATTGGCTGGTTTGATGTCCTTTTGCATATTTGAAAATATAAAGGTTAAACTATTACAGTTATCAAACTGTTGGGCTGATTTTGTGCAATTCTCAACGAGTTGGGTCTTTGCTAAACTAACCAAAGATGCAATCCGTTGATAGATATGATGTGAACGCGATCTAAGTATCACCATACACTGTCGAACTCCAATTCGAACTCGAACACGAAGCTGGTACAAATGTACAAATGAATAGCTCAAGACACACACACACACTTCACATAAACCTGAAGAAAACCGGTCCACTTGTACTATGTTCGAGTTCGACAGTGTATGGTGACAATAATACGCGGGCAGCCTAAATTTACCCTATGTATAATCCCCAATTCATGCAAATATTCAATGCCTCGCAGTAGCATATTCATGAACTTTTGCACATCCTGTCGCGACAGAGGAGCTTCGTCATTTTTCAGTTTCCCGTGCAGCGTATGGGGCATATAGTCAAAAACCAGTGAAAGTCCCGTCAGATCTGGGAAAATTTCGTTCAAGGAAAGGATCTAAAAAATATAAATAAATGAAAATTAACATTTTATTTGAAAATTTCACTAATCAACTGGAAGTCGTACATATTCGCAGTCACAGTGCTGGAGTGCTTTAATTTCCCGAATTGTATGCAAAGATGTGTTGCCGTACTTTGTTTTGAGGGCTACCTTCTTGATGGCCACTTCTTTGCTGGTGTGTAAATCCATGGCTTTCATTACAACTCCATGCACTCCTTCACCAATTTTACCCGTCACTTTGTATCTACTTGTTGTGTACTCTTCCATCGCTTCAACGTAACAATAACGTTGTACTTAATTGACTTGGTGACAGTTTACATTTGTTTGGTTACAGGATGGTATCCTGGTAACGAGGTTCTTCGTGGTTTCTATAGTAATATGTTATAATTGCAGTGCATCAGAGTGAAATGTGTGATTATTTATGCCTATGCAAATGGCATTCATTAAAAAATATTGATGTTACAGTCAGTGGCGTAACTATCTCCAAATATATTGTGTTCGAAGGAAAAAGGGGACTCCTAAGTAAATATGCCTTTTTTAAGAAAATTATTTAGATTTATTTTGGTCTTACAATAATATACAGTGGAACTTTCAGTTGGCTACTCAAGGGTGCACAAGTTTTGATCAACTGTATGGTCAAGTTAAAGAGTTTAGCGATATGACAGTTTGGAAAAAGGCAAACAGCTGTAGCCTGAATGGCTGACCAACACATAAGCGTCTCAGGTTTAGTAGGATGGAATGATTTGTGTAGTTGGACCTGCAACATAGTTGTGAGAACTCCAGTACGTTTATTAAACCATCTGAAGCAGCTGTCTTCCGAGGCCATCCCCTGAATAGGGTTAAGCGAAGTGCTGACAACTCGTCCTTGCAAAAACCACTCCACGTCAAGAAACCGGGAACAAAAGCCTCAGATTGGACGCATCAACAACGACGACCACGGAAACTACTAACGGATTATTCTTTCGGATCCTGGAATGTACGCCCCCTGAAAAAACCGGGGGCCGAGAAGGCCCTCCTTCAACAGGTCGAAAAGTACAAACTGAGCATTACTGCAGTCCAAGAAACAAATTGGCTTGGCAGCGAGATCAATGACAAGAAATCGCACACAATTTTTACAAGTGGCAAACCATCGGGCCGCAAGGAGTTTAGAGTAGCATTTATAGTAAACAATCACCTCAAGCCGCACATTACTGACTTCGAACCCATAAATGAACGGCTGACATTTTGTTTAAATGTCTGTAGCATGATCTAATTGGTTGGTGTCAATGATGGGCAAGATGCGACTCAAGGAACCCTAACCTCCCCAACAAATGATACTTCAAATAAGTGATAACTTTCGATAAACTGAAGCTAGTGACTTAAAATTTTGGTGAAATGTTCGTACTGGGATCTATTGTAGTTGGTTTTTATTAAAAATGTGCAAGATTCGACAAAAGAAACCTCACCGCAATAGCTTTCGATAGAATGAAGCTAGCGACTTGAAGAATTTGAAAAATATTTGTAGAATTATCTCTTTTTTGCCACCAGATTCGGAGACAGCGACCCCCCAATGCCCGTTAGTTCGAGCCAGCCAGATCGGACCACTATTTCCCCATGATAACAGGGTTGCCAATCGGGGAAAGACGACCCCAATTTTTTTTCTTCTCATTTTTGACCCCCGATTCTGAGTCAGCGACCCCCATTAGTTCGAGCCAGCCGGATCGGACCACTATTTCCCATGAAAACGGGGTTGCCAGCCTGGGGTGGGCGACCCCAATTTTTGTTTTCTCTTTTTCGACCCTATATTCGGAGTCAGTCAAATCATTCCAGTCTGAACTAAAAGCTCCATGTCGTGAATTCCTCATTTGGCAGAGAATTTGAGTAATTGGAGTATGCGCTTCGTGAGTGAAACATCTGAATTTGAGTCTATACTGAATCACACAAATAATCAATGTTTGTGTTATCACCACAGCCCAGTATGTCTCACAGCACAGAGTGAGTCAAATATAGATGTGTGCGGTTTGTGTTAAAAACTCAAAACTCACATTGCGAATAACACATTTCGTGCCACAGTATACAGAGGAAATTGCCTAGTTGTTGGTTTTGTATCGTTTTCATCTAAAGTTGAATTTGAGATGATGATACAAGACGATTACTTTTGTTTTAGAATGTTAGGCTTGTTTTATGTATTTGGGGAAACTTGGATGTGCGGTGCTACGTAAGCAAATGAATCACCGCACAACAGCATTTCTGATGATTGGGTTATGTTACATGATACTAACCTAATTTTTAATGACGATTTTAGATCTGAGATCGAAATTTTTGTATCAGCTCTAGTTTATAAAATATGACACATAAGCCGTTTTACAATAAAACACAACATGTTTAAAGTTATTTCTATTTTATTAAGTTCTTAAGTTGAAAAAAACTTTCTTTTATAAGACTTTCTTGCAGAAGTTGAAGCCAGAGGGGTGTTCTGTATGCTCCAGCAATAGTCAGCCATCATGTGTGCGTTCCAGTAGCCTTGATAGCGTTCCTCCATCGTACGAAGGTCCTGGTGGAATCGTTCGCCCTGTTCTTCACTTAGATCCCCGAGATTACTGGGAAAATAGTCTAAGTGGCTGTGAAGAAAGTGTAACTTGATGCTCATGTTGCATCCAAGTGTTTGAAAGTGACTTATTAGTTGTTCAACGTATTGAGAATAGTCAGGACTTTTCTTATTTCCCAAAAAAATTTGAACAAGCCAAACAAACTCATCCCATGCCTTTTTTTCAATCTCTGTCATAGTGTCCGTAAAATTTGTGTCTTTTATTAACGATCTTATCTGTGGCCCGTCAAAAATGCCTGCTTTTATCTTTTCTGCAATCAATTTTGGGAATTTTTTTGATAGAAAAAGGAAACAATTTCCACTTTTGTTAAGACCTTTAACAAATTGTTTTATAAGCCCCAATTTAATATGCAACGGAGGTAAAATTATACGATCTCTTGATACTAAGGGTGGATTTATCACGTTTTGTTGTCCTGGAACTAGATCTTTCCGAGTAGGCCAATCCTTTTTGGCCCAGTGTTGACGTTTTGCTCTACTATCCCACAAGCAAAGAAAACAGGGATACTTTGTGTAACCACCTTGTTGGCCTAGAAGAAAGTTGACCTTTTTTAAATCAACACATATGAGCCAGTTGTTTTCCACATATTTAATTTTGTCTAAAAGCCGAGCAATAGAGGTATATTCTTCTTTTACTTTAGTAGAATGTGCAATAGGCAACGATCCTAATTTATTCCCATTGTGTAAGAGAACACATTTTAGACTCCGTTTCGACGAGTCTATGAATAAACGCCACTCACTAGGAACATAATTTCGTAGTCCCATTGCAGCCATTAAACCAGGCACATCTTTACAAAATACGAAATCATCTTCTTCCGCAAAATATCTGAGGAGATTCTTTTCTCTTGTGCGGTAATAAGAAATTTTAGTTTCTTTTGTTACTAAGTTTCTTTCTTTTAGCCTCGAAGCCAAAATTTCTGAAGCAGACTTCGACAGTCCCAGATCTCTGATAAGGTCGTTCAAATCATCTTGGTTGAATGGTTTTGGCGTTCCCAGTTCACATTCAAAGTCACTATCACTACTGTCAATTTCCGTTTGAAAGCCAATTGGCTCCACCTGTGAAGCTTCAGTTTGTGGTTCAAGTGTAGTCCTAGGGGTAAGGACACGTCTATGTGCCGATCGTTTGGATCGATTTTTTCGGTTAATGCCGGTTATGTGTACCAAACAAAAATAGCAATCGTCGTGGTGGTTCACTGGTTCATTCCAGGTCATAGCGGTTTCGTACCTGAACTTTTTTCTTTTCTTATTTGTCCACAATCGTAGAAACTCAACGCACGTTTTGCAAACCTTTTGAGGAATCCAAGGCTTATCTTCCATTTGCAGCGGATGCCCAAAGTAATTTTTGTATGCCTCATTTACGAACGCTGTCACATTTAAACGGTATTCTTTAAACATATACTCTCCGCAAATAAAACAGAAATGGTTCGGATCATTCACACAAACTCTTCTTGACGATGCCATATCAAATTTTAGTAAGATAACCCAATAATTTTCAAATTAGGAGCAAATAAACACGATAAGAAAGCGAATTTTTAGTGAAAGCTATAACTCGTAAACAAGAGCTGTTAGAAAACAAATGAGGTTATATTCAGAATCAGTGACGTCTAATTAGTAAACATCGTGCGACAAAATTCATTCATCAGTCAAGAAGTGGAATTTTGTTGGCCAGTGATTTGATTTGTTTGCAGTCAGCATCAGCATGGGTTGTTGTGTGTATATTTAGAAGTATACACAATGCGTGCATTGCATACTGCATAGAGATAATTATGAATGGATTTAGATGGGATTGGTTTGGTAGATAGATAATGGTGGTTTTAGTTTCAGATAGGTATTAGAATGGGATGTGAATGAATGTAATACATATATGTAATCAGAAATTTTGAATGAGCGTGGATTTACTATGCGTTACATAGTATTTATGCGGGGTTTAATTTGAGTATACATTTTACAGTGTGTCATTAAATTGAACGATTCGGAGGCTATGTCGTTGTGCCGAATCTTTCGCTCATTCTGTTGAGTCGTTCGAAAAGAACGATTCGTTACTGTATTACACATCACTATAACAGACTCATATCTATAGCACAATAGCCCATTTGACCTCAGTGCTTTGAACCCTCCGGCCTTAAACGCCCATTTTACAATCTAATCTAAGTGACTGGACTAAAATACCTTTTCTTTTTTTTCTGTATTTTTTACACAAAAAAAAATAAATTTATTCTATAACCATCTACTAATAATAATTATAATCAATTCATAAATAAATGTGGGAATAGCGTTGTTATTCTATCAAAGCATATTGCATTCGTAGCTTTCCATTTGATTTTGTTTCTTTTATATATTTTTTTTTTAAATTGCAGGGTGTCCTCAGGACGCAACAATGAACAAATATAAACACGACATTTGACATTATAATCAAGAATATTTTTATTCACAAATTAAACGTATCCTGTGAATAACAAAAACAATAAAAAAAACGGGAGAAAATTACAAAACTGACTGACTGTAAACGGTGCAATAAATATCTCTAACAATTCACATTTGTCGTTTTTCTTTTCTGCTCGTCGCTGATGCAATAATTTGAAAACTTATCTACGTATTTTTTTCGTGATTTACATAATCGTACATTTTGTATAATTCGTTTTTTTTTTATTTAAATATAATTAATTTTACTAAAATAATCAATAATATAGATAAATAGTATTTGATTTTTTTTCTAATTGTTTTTTTGTTTTGTTTTATTTGTATGTGTTTTTTATTTCGTTTTGTTTTTCGAATTCATCAAAATAATGATGAAAAAAAAAGATATATTTGCACTTGAGTTTTTTCT
The DNA here is from genome assembly GCA_964017055.1 of Chloromyia formosa. NCBI lineage: Eukaryota > Metazoa > Arthropoda > Insecta > Diptera > Stratiomyidae > Chloromyia > Chloromyia formosa. The sequence goes on along the minus strand of OZ024813.1, from coordinate 25,969,210 downwards.
TTTTGTGTAAAATGTAAATAAAGAATACATAAGATTTGGTTTCAATTAAATCGGATCAAATCAAAATCCACTGACTTATCAAGTAGAAGCCAATGATGATAGAAGTGGGATAAAACGAAAGAGATTTGTCACTAGTCAGAGGGAGATGTTGACGTGCCCATGCCCCTGGAGGGGTCAACGCAACAAAACAGAGGGAGAAACAAACAACTTTTGGGAGTGTACTGAATGGAGAGTTTTTACCGGCATTTATCGAAATATCTGTTGTAAGTGATGCGTGGCGTAATGTCGGAGACTTATTGTGTCAATGTCATATGCCGCATTGTAAGCGAAAGACGAGATCACGAGATCGTTTTACTTCATTCTAACATTCCCCATTAGGAGATGCCAGTGGCTCAGAACGCTGAGGCGTCAGTCTGATGTCACATCATGACGAGTTCGAATACCGATGGTGTTGTTGTAGCAACACCTGCTGGCGTTTAAGGAGTTTCGCAGTCCTTGGCTGTTGTTGATGAATGGGTCGCCCCGACCGAAAATGCCAAAATACTCACGATTACTTGAAACTAGTCTACTATACGTTCTTATTGACATCAAATGTGAAGGAAACCTTTAGAAGGTTCAACAATTTTGCGTATTTAAAACAGGTAAATTTAGTTCGTATCCTAGATACATATAATTATCAAATTGTTTTGTATATATCGTTATTTTTTTAGTAGAAATACTTCTAGTAAATCAGCCTTTCCCGCAGTAAACCGCTTTTTTCCTATTCAGATTTATTGTGATAGTTTCCAGTTAGTTTTGTTAAGAGTAGTGCATTGTGCTTTTTTATCATTCTATCCTTAACTAGAGGACATGAATATTATTCGAATACGACATACAAAAAAGGCTGCCCTCTACCAAATTTATTGACAGTTTTATTCTATTCTATTTAAATCTATTAACAAACATTTTATCAGATCTTTTTAATTTTTTCTGTGAACTTATCTAGACAATGTTGTTCGGTTGCTCGCAAATTGGCTCGCGTTTTTCGCATGTTTGCTGTCAATGGGTTGAGGCATTGTTTAGCTCAGTAAAGGCGAAATTCTACCTGTCTCGACAGATAATCGGCTGTTATATCTACCTCACATTAGCATTTGGGTATGTATATGAATTCCTATTTCACCGGCTGACCCATTGTGGTTCGCGCCTTGGCTAATAGTGGCTTTGCCGCTGTAGCGTATAGAGCGAACGAAGCGAGCGTTCTAGGGTTGTAATTCTTTAAGCTGCGGAGCGCAAGGGGATGCAAAACCATTTTAATTTAAAATCCACTATTAATCAAAGATGCGAATCACTATGAGTCGCCCGATGAACTAGGAATGCTCCCCTTTGATTAGTCGCACTGCAATTAAATCAGACAAAATTGCGTCTTTGCTTAAAAAGGCAAAGGTACAATCCGTTATTCAGAAGACACGCAAACGCGACAGGCAAACAACTATTTTTAGAGTACCCTTATAGGGAACTGGACATACAAATATAAAATTACAAACAAAATCATATTTGGTGTCTCGCGAAATGAAATACTCGACAAAAAAGAAATAAAGAAAGAAAAAAAAAAAAACGAAATCGAACAATCAAACAAAGAAACAAATGAGGATATTTCATATTTTCGTTTTTAACAGTGCGCTAGATAGGCAGTTGATATTATCCATGTACGTGTAGATCCTTAATTGTAATAAATGTAGTCCCACAGAAAATGCTTTATATAAATTAATTTTTTGCTTGATTTTATTTTTTTTTCATCATTCGCTTTATTTTCGATAATACAAAAAATCGAAACCTCTTTGAGACAAAAATACAAAAATATTTTTCATTTTCAACACTTTTTTTTTCTGGTCACAAAATAGTGTTTTTCTTCTTTCATTTTACTATTCATCTAATTTCGACTTTGTGTGTGTTTAGTAGTTTTAATGTGCCTCTCTTTCTCTATCGGCTAAATTACATATTGTATTTTTGGTGACACGTGTTTTTAATTTACCAAGCGAATTTCACATAATCTTTTGCATTACACATATACACAGTAAACAACTTAAACGAGTGATTTTTATTATTTTTAAAAAAATATTTAATATTGTTTCTTTTTTTTTCTTCATCCGTTTTCTATAGTTTTCCAAACATCTATATATCTCGATATATCTATACACACAAACAAAGTACAACACACGTATATTTGCTACGTGACTATATACGGCGCGGCGCGGGGGCTGTTAACATCTTTTCGATGGCGGTATTAAATGTTCAGGCAAAACGTTTGGTAGTTCGTTACCGTCTAATTTGACATTGATCAAGTGCATGGCTAGGGCGAATTCTTCGACATCCAAAAAGCCATCCGCATCGACATCGGACAATTTCCAGATTTTACTAAGCACTGAGTTTGGTAGTTTGGATTTGATCAGTTCGGATTTGGCGGCTGAAAAATGCAAAGAGAGAGAGAGAGAGCGAGAAAAGTATGATTAAGTGAAATTAATTAGAGATATATATTGGCGGATATGAAACCTTACCTGCACCCGAGATCTTTCCATCGATAGGATTCAATCCTTCGAAAATGGGATCCGTTCGGGCACGATCACGACTGCAGATCCAATCCACTTCGCCGTAACCAGCGTCAATACCCTCGCCCTTACGATAGCCGAACGGTGAGATGGTGTCATCGACCACACCTTCAAAGGCACCGCCTGTAAAGGGATAAAATTGGTAGATAAGTAAAAAAGCAACGATACGAATATGATTCTGATTAAATTATAAGTAATTTACTGTCAAAAAGACAAAAGATCTCTCCAGAGTCCTCCTCGCGGGTGCCCCCTCGAACAGTGGCTAACTAATGCTGTACTCCGTACGGCAAGGGCTATGGTTGAGGCAGAAACTCGGGCGATGGGCCAGATAACTGAAGTCAAGCCTCGGATATGATCGGATTTGCGGAAACGACAACGCAGACAAAACATAGAATACTCTCTCTAGGAACCTGGAATGGCCGAACGCTGAACAAAATTGGTGCAGTCAAAAATCTATTTCGACAGGCCAGTAGGTAAAACCTAAATGTTTTGGCAATTCAGAAAACGAAATGGACCGGAGTAGACGTTAACGACATGAAATTACACACAATTGACAAAAGCGAAAACCCAACAGGAAAACGCGAATTTAGAGTGGCTTTCATGATGGATAACATTTTTAAATCACACGTCATTGATTGGAGACCCGTTAACGAACGATTGTGCGCTATCCGCATAAAAACGAAGTTCGCACCGTGGAAAAACCGAAGTATCCACGAAAAATGTAACGAAACCGACCAAGGCCTCGAAGATTTTGCCAGCAGAAGAGACTTAGTCATCAGCTCTACAAGCTTCCCACATCGACACATACATAAAAGAACCTGGCCATCCCCGGATGCTTACAACCAAATAGATCACATTTAGAGGAGCAAACTGTGACTCTGATCACTATCTTTTGAATACTAAATACCGTTGTCGTATGTCCAAAACCTATCAAACTTAAGCCAGCCCTCTGTGATGGACGGTTTGGGGGGCATCCGAAGGTGCCCGTTTGGTTGGAGCCTAAGATAGCATAATGACCGTGAAGGTCGGGCCGTGCCATCTAGCGAAGAAAAAGGCTCCTCAATGAGGCCTAGGCTTGCTGTAGCTCAGTTCGGGAGACGTGGGCGGGGTTTTTGCCGCTCGTTGTCCCTGTCCTTTACGTATTAACAAAAATTTATAGGCCTGGGGAAGATGGTACAAATATGGGAGGCAAAAATGGGGAATGATAAAAAATATGGCGATAAGGTTGGAATGGTTGACGGACGGCGCAGATTCCCTCGCGATCGCATCCGGGTCCAGGCATAATGGACCTCCTGTTTATGGGTACGTCATAAACAGGAGGTGTACACCTATCTATCTCACTCGTTCCTGCGGCAGCCGGTTCTTCGTACCGGAACGACCCGTTTTTCGACGCCCAAGAGCTGTCAAACCCCCTCAATGCTAGAAGAACTGCAGTATTTGAAGCATCGCTACCACAACAACGACAACCTATCTATCTCACTGCTGTGAGTGTGTTATCCGGGTTCATCTCTAACTGGCATGCGTCTGATGAAGAGTCCTTGCTAAATCATAGACATATCACATTTGAATATCAAATATGTTCAGCAACTTTTTGTCTCAAAAATTGGAATCTGAATGGAAGCCAACTCAAACGGTGACTCGTTGATTGGGTGTTTTTGTTGTTCATCAGGTGAACTTGAGTTGACGGCTGGTCAACTTAACGAAGTATCGACTTCATCCTACAGGGACAGTACCATTTAATGTTTAATTTTACTTTCCATGTGGCCCAGTTGACGTTTAGTTGGCATAAACTGGTTTCGGAGAATGCAGTTGCCAGCATGCACCTCCTGCACATCCATGGCCACGAACGTCGTCGTGGACGGGATTCGAACCCGAAACGCCGGTAGTCAAACATGAGACTGATGTCTCAACCCACTGCGTTACCGGTCGCCCTAAGAGGCACTATGAAAGCATCCAATCTATCCCGGAAGTGGTCGCCTTCACAAAAGTTCTGGCTAAAAATTCTACTCACAGAGTCGGCCTGCGAAAAAGATCAGATGGATCATACACTGGAAGTGTAGATCGACGAGAAACTGCCGGACTTGGGAAAGGCTCGTTATGACTGTTAAATAATATTTTTGAATCCGAATTACATACTTACGAGCCATTCAATTGTCTTTTAGTTGACCCATTCACTCAATGACCTAATTGGTGATAAGAAGAACTGAATACGTAGACAGTAGGCAATGTTTGCTAATTTAAGACAGTTTCCTATCAATATGATTAATTAAGTACAAAAGACTATAGTTGGTTGATCTATTAATAGAGCGATCGATATTTATGGTTGTAAAGAAAACAACGCGACGCTAATAGCTCTTGATGGTAATTAAATCAACGCAGATCATAAAAGTCATTGCAGAGAGAGATGTGCTTATGAGAATGGGAACATTCGATTGGTTACGTGTGAAATGAATAAAAAGAATAAATCTTTTTGTATTGAGTTTCAAGCATGAATATGTTTTCGGTCGAAGGTTGCACTAAATCTCGCGTCCCGTTCAAGGCGATATAACACGATAATTCATTCTTAATAAAGTGGAGTGGTGTACAATGAGTGGTGTTGGAATGGAGTGATTACAAGCTATCAAGGGATGCCTTGATGAAGAGCATTGATCCCGAAGGCAAAAACTGTTGATAGCCATATAGAAGTCAGACTCTGTTAACAATTTTGATTTTCTAAATTGAACAAGGAGTATGTCCGGTCAACTAGGAATGTTCCGACATCGTACTAGCATTTGTCAGGCTGAAGGTAATATTCAATATTTGTGTCAGTGGTCCACCCCTTTATTCAATCCAATAAATTGCAACTATGGATTGATTCTTGCATGGGGGCAGAAGTTGAATGCAAACTTTTGATTTAAGCTCAATTGACACAATCCGATTGACCAGAAGCCACGATACACTTTCTGGAAGCATTCTCTTGACATCCAATACAACACAACATCCACACATCATGAAACATTCATGAAAATCCAACAAATTGACCCCTAAAATTATGAAGAAGATGCTCTTCCTCGATCGGAGATTCGCAATAAAGACTCTTATGCAATCTTCTGCTGATCACAATGCCGTCAATTGTGCATATCTGAATTATTCAAAAATCAATGCGCGCTAATATGAATCATTTACTCGAAGTATCATAGTCCACAGAATTCTGGGGAAGTGTTACTACAGAATGCTACGATAGCTATGACTGGAACGAGTGTGTTAACAAATTCAAATTTCCCCGGCACGACAAGTGAGCAACCGGAAAAAAGACAATCACGCGACAAAGAGTATTCAAGATGCTTAGGTATTCTGTCACTTAGCAGTTGCACGCTAAAAAGATCTGAGATCTGTTTTAATGAAGTTGTTTAGGAATTCTAAACTTTAGATCAGCTCTACACGTTGATTGCTGATACTAGCGATGTTATGTACGCGTGCTTCCTCCAATCTAATCTGCCAACTCAGAAGATAATATCGAGTGTGCAGTAGAAGTGTGTGCATGTCGCCCTCGTTTAAAGAGATGAGCTTCTGGTGGCTGCTTGGACCACCGCGCTTATTGTTCTGGAAGACTGATTTTAACGGAAACTCAGCTGAATGGAATCATAGTTTGGTGTCTTCCGTAGATAGACTGCTAGAGCCTGCACTAGAGCACACTATGGACTGATTCTATGATACTGAGCCAGTCAGAAGTGCCGTGACCTCGTGGATGTGCGCTCGAATTGCAGTCACCATTTCATTCACAATTAATTTGAGAAATATGACAACTGAATGGATGTTAAAGATATTGTTATTAATCTTAATCGTAGTGGAGATACTCGTACTTTGCATAGTTCACGTTTGAATTGTTTTATTAGAATTTATTGCAAGTTTTCAGTTGGTCAGTTGGAAAAGAAAAAAAAGTGCTCTTTTAATAGAAAATACATAAAAGAGCAAAGAGTCCACCACAATATAAATATGACATTTTCAAGATGTTCATTACCGATTTTTGAGTTCTTGGTTTTGTAGAGGACCAAAAATCCTCTTCCATAGTCCTCCTCGTGGGCGCCCCCTGGAACGGTTGTGGTCGTTAACCATTGTCAACTAAGTCTAGCCGTCAGTCATGGCGGTGTGATAATTTGGTTGAGGTAACCATTTCTCCCTGTGGTGTGGAACGTAAAGGTCGCCACCAATGGACGAGTACAACCACGACCAAACTTCCATCGAACCATCAAATATCATAGAACGGTGGAAACGAGGAGATTTTTTTTTCTATAGAGTTTGACGTGGTTCGATGCATGCTCGCGACCAAAATGCTTGCCGTGGGTGGCGGTGACCTTAAGAATGATGCTACGGTCTTTGACTTTGCCGGCAATTCGGCATGTCGCGTATGCCAGCGACTTGCATCATCCGAAAGCTTCTATATGCAAACGAAACGTCAGGTATGCCTCGGATAATAATTAATAATAACAGTTTTGACCCGTTTAAGTCCCCGAGACTGGATGGCATTTTTCCGGCGGCCGTACAATAATAGATAGACATGGTGTATCCCTGAACTGAGAGCATCTTCCGGGCCTGTTTGGAGCTGGCACACATTCCTCGCAAATGGTCAGATGCGAATGTGGTTTTTATCCCGAAGACGGGGAGAAGCTCACACTCTCGTCCGAAGGACCTCCGTCCTATAAGCGTATGTTGTTGTTGTTTTAGCAATGGTCGGAATTTCGATGAGCTGGTATGTTACATGCTTACGGTTCATTGTCATCCCCGGTGTCGAGAGATAGAAAACTAGCTGCTTCTATGGGGTTCTCCCACAGCGATCTGGGAGTCAGGTGCGTGGGTGCAGCTGGGCAGTGAAAGATGTGGCCCACGTCATGAGGAGCTCCATTACAAGCAGGACAGGTGTTTGAGACGTCCTGGTCAATGCGAAATAGATGGGATTTCAGTCGTGAACACCAGCCTGATCGAAGTTGGGCGAGTGTGGATCTCGTTGCTCTAGGAAGCCTTTTCTCTTCCGGGGATATCGTTGGTGGTATGGACGAGAGAACTGGATTCGGAGCTAAACCCGCGATCGATTAAAGAACCTCCTCCTGGTGTATCGCTGCGATGGCTGACCTGTGTGCGCCGCTATCAAAGGGTACACTTTTGAACCCCTGGACATCTCTTTCTAGGTCTCTCCTAACGTGTCTTGGTGGCGGCTTGTCCATGACGTTGAAGTTTGGGTGCTCACTTCGGTAACAACCCACCGGATATTGCTTGGCAAGAAGTTAGCTGTGGTCCCTTAAAAGCATCATCCTTGTTTCCTGATGTAGATGGTCCTGGGATGACATCAGGAGACAGCCGGTGACAATACCTCCGTACAGCGGCATTGTGGCACGCTTGAATGTTTTTCCACTGTGTGTCACAGAGATTCTGTGACCATACAGGAGCCGTATGTTGGCCACTGATTTCCGACTGCTTTATACGTGACCAGTAGAGTTTCTTTGTTTTTGTTCCAGGTACTACGGGCCAAGGCTTTGAGGATCTTGTTCCTACAACGCATCCTGTCGCACACGATTGCGGCATGGTCATGCTGTCTAGCGTGACTCCTAGAATCTTAGGATGGTTTATAGTAGAAATTGAATGATTACCAATCGAGATTCCAAGCAGTATCTTGACTTCCTTCGTCCAGATGGTAAATAGAATTGCCGAGGATTTGGACGCCGAGACGGTCAGGTTCTTGCTTTTGAAGAACGAGTTAAGATCTTCAAGATAACCGTTGATTTGTTCGCACATTTCCGCAATATTGTTCCCTGTTGCAAAAAATACGTCAGCGTAGGAGATGATATGTTGTTGTAGCAATGCAGAATTTAGTTTCAGTGTGTGTGCGTCATCAAATCAGCGCGTCTGACTCAGTTTCTTCCGTAGGAAGTTGCAGAAACGCAGCTACTTCGATGGGGTTCTCCCAGAGCGCTATAGGTGTTAGGTGCGTTGGTGCTGCGGGGCAGTCGAATATGTGCTCAACGTCGTGGGGAGAACTGTTGCATGCCGGACAAGTGTTTTGGATGCTGTGGTCAATTCTGGACAAGTACGAGTTGAGGCGCGAACACCATCCTGAACGAAACTGTGCGAGCGTGGTCCAAGTCACTCTAGGCAGGTTTCGTTCATCCGGTGAGATGTCTGGTGGTTGAGCGTTGTTGTTATTCAGGTCCACAATCGACGTATGTACTTCCTCCCTGTGCAGCGTAGCGATGGCAGATTTATAGCTGGCGCTATCGAAGGGGACCCCTTTAAATCGTTGGACTTCCCTTTCGAGTTCTCTTAGATTTCGCCTGATGTGTCGTGGCGGTGCGGTTTTGTCCATACGGTCAAAGTTCGGGTGATTATCTCGGTAGCAACCAACTAGATACTGCTTTGATAGTAGTACTATATGTTGTGTTTAGTGATGGGCATAGTTTTGGTCTCTTGGTGGAGGTGGTCTTGATGAGACATCAACAGACAGCCTGTGATGGTGCGTAGGGCTGCATTTTGACAGGTCTGAATGTGTTTCCACGTCATCCAGGAGATGATATCGATTCGCTCAGGTAGGCTTGGGAGTCCTGATAAGTAGAGATTAAAAAAGGTAGGAGATAGAACTTCTCCTTGAGGTACACCTTGTTTAATCTTCCTACGCTTCGATTAACTGTTCCTAAATTCTGTATAGGATTGCGTGGTCGTCGTTGTTGATCCGTCCAATCCGAAAATTTTGTTCCAGGTTTCTTGACGTGGAGTGGTTTTTACAAGGACGAGTTGTCAGCACATCGCTTAACCCTATTCAGGGGGTGGCCTCGGAGATAGCTGCTTCAGATAGCTTAATAGACGTGCTGGAGTTCACACAACTATGTTGCAGGTCCAACTACACAAATCATCCTACTAAACCTGAAACGCTTAGGTGTTGATCATTCAGGCTACAGCTATCATCCTTTTTCACCACTGTCTTATCGTTTTTGTGTGCTTTGGCTGATGGCTTTTTCGAAAAGCCTTTAATTATAGGTAAAGCCAAGAAACAACGTTTTGCATATAGACGCCAGAAATTTACCAGTCACATGAAAATTCAATAAGGCGTGGATGACATCTACGAAAATGGAAGAGTGGCTTACAGAATTCTTTGAAAAAATGAAAGCATAAGGTCGCCAAATCTGCCTATTTCTTGACAACGCCACTTCACATCCAAGGATGATTCTAACAAACATAAAGTTAATATTCTTCCCACCAAATATGACTAGCGTGTGTCAACCATTAGAGGCAGGACTAGTCCAAAATTTTAAGATTTTATATCGAAAGAAAATTCTTCAAATTCATGGATACTTGCAACAGTGTTCACAATTTGGCTAAATCTATAAGCTGTCTAGATGCGATATACTGGGGTCAAGAAGATGTTGTTAAAATTTCATCAGTGTGTCAAAAAGTGCGGATTTAGTATTGACGTTAATAATGATTAACATGAAAATGGGTTGCCATTAGTGCACTCTCGTTTCACAAGCTCCATGAGGCTTATGAATGAGTACTTCGCGACTTTCAATGCGTGACGACCTCCAACCAAGTCGTTCTGTGATGAGGGGGGTTAAGGGGCGACCGGTAGCGCAGTGTGTTGAGGCAGCAGTCTCATGTTTGACTACCGGCGTTTCGGGTTCGAATCCCGTCCACGACGACGTTCGTGGCCATGGATGTGCAGGAGGTGTATGCTGGCAACTGCATTCTCCGAAACCAGATTATGCCAACGAAACGTCAACTGGGCCACATGTAACAGTTGACGCGCTATGCCCCACAAGGGGTTAGGGCAATAGAGTACTCATTCATGGTCTTTGGTGGTTCTCATTTCAGAACGCTGGACTGGACTGAAGCAATCGACCTAATTAGTATTTTGGATTTTAATAACGCTCTCCTTTTAAATAAAGCTGATTGGAAGTTGTCAGAGGGATATCTATCTGGACACCACTCAGGCAGATATCACCACAGCCAGACGAGCTTGTCCAACGAAACGGAATATTATCTCTGCTTGAAAGACGCCAATTCCACTAATCGCCTTGACTATTTTACATGCTGCGAAAAAATGTCTTGTATTAACGAAAACGCCATAACCTTGCCACGGGGGAGAAGTTTTCAGAACTTAAAATACAGTTGAAAAAGTAAAAATATTTTTCGGATCTGGATATGTTAAGGAAAACTAAGTCAATTTGACTGCATATTTGAGGTGCTTCTGTCAAACCTTCGATTAACCCACGGGTTGACTACATCGGTGAGCAGTGACATTTCAGGTCTGTTGTCTGGCCCACTGAACCCAAAATTCTAACGATCTGGCCCTTTCCAGAAAAAGTTTGCCGCCCCCCTCTCTAGAAGATCGTTTGATTGCCGATGTTCATTAGCGTCACTAGCCAAGAAGTTTGAAACTACACCCAGCGAAATAGCTATATGTGCATAGCAATTTTTTCAATTTCCTACGTTGTGAAAAATAAATGTCTTGAAATTCTTTTTTTATTAGAACAGTGATAAAAGGGGAAAATAAGAAAACATTTTATTTATTTTGTTTGTTCATTTTTTTATTAATTAAATCGTAAGGTCTAACAAACTCAGAAGGAAATAATTATATGTGCATAGTTGAAGAAATATCAATTTAACGGGCAGATAAGGAAAAAAATAAAGATAATTATATTTTAATAATTTAAAATATGTTCCCTCCATTTTGCAGGATGACGTTATTCAATCTGCGTGGCATTGAATTTATTAGTGACTGCAGAACAGAAATATCAATTTTTTCCCATTCTTCTTGGATAGCCCCTTTTAACTCGCGCAACGTATTAAACTGTCGCCCATTTTTATAAACCTGTTGGGAAAGTATTTTCCACAGATTTTCCATGGGGTTTAAGTCTGGGCTAACAGCAGGCCACTGCAATAAAGGTATTTTTCTTGATTCGAAGAAATGTTTCGTGTACCTTGCAGTATGTACTGCTGCGTTGTCCTGGTGAAAAGTCCAGGCTTCACCGTACGTATTTTCAGCGAATTCGATCAGCACATTGTCTAATAAATCCACATACAACTCTGCATTCATTTTATGAGAAATAAAGCAGATTGGAGTCTTTCCCCGGTATCCGAATCCAGCCCATGTCATAAGTGATCCTCCTTGAAAATTGCGAGAATAACGTGTTTGACGAGGCTCCCTTAAATCTCGCCAGTATTTCTGACAGCCATCAGGGCCATCCAAATTAAACTTTTTCTCATCGCTAAAGATGACAAATCGCCACTCTTCGTCGAAAAATTTATACTTTTCCGCAAAATTAAGCCGAGCTCTCCGATGGCGTGGTAAAAGTCTATGTTTAGCCAACCGACTTTGGTATTTAAGGCTCTCGTCTTCCTGCAAAATTTGTTGAACTCTCCTTTTTGTAATGTTAAGTGACAGTTCTCGCTTGATTTGAGAGGCACTCATGTTTTTCCTTGCAGCAAGACGTTTAATTTCTCTTTTACACCTTTCATCGACTTTCGGTTTAGTTCCTGGTTGCTTGGTTGTAGCATATGACTGAGGATTTTTCAGAAAGTTTGCGATGGTATTTCGATGTCGATGTAATTTCACAGCTATTTCGCTGGTTGCCACTCCCGATTCCCTGAAGGCGATAATGCGAGCCCGTTCACATTCAGATAACGTTGTACCTCAAGGCATTTTGGTCTAAAAAACTTCATTTACGCTATATATATTAACTTATTTTTACAGAAATTCCTTTTCCCTTACCTTTAAATACTTTGATAACTTTTCGCACAGAATAATCTCAAGAACTTCACTACTCAATGACTCAAACTCTACTGTGATCTGTTATGCACATATAATTACTTCCTTCGAAAAGAGGTAGTTGAAGATGGAAAAACCCGATGCAAAGGTACTGGCAATAAACGACAAAAACAATTCCGAACTGCATTCATTCAGCATACACAGGCAAGCATTTCTGCGAATTCATAATTTACCTGAGATTGCGTTTTTCCAAAAAAAAATTCAAAAATTACTTTGCACATATAGCTATTTCGCTGGGTGTATTGTATAATTTAGCACAAATTTACTGAATATATTATGAAATTTTAAAACTCGAAAAATTAGAACGATTTATGACAATCAAATAGTTAATTAATCTAATCGTCATTGGAGTGTGTATGTGTGTTTTTCAACGCATACATCAGAGCACCGACGCTTAATCACCACCTTGAATTTGCACTATTCGCCTCATAAAGCGATTAGGCATTATGCTAATTATAGTATCAACGTACGGTAATTGCGCTAACGTAAAAGCTATGAAACTTCATCCATAATATCACCTTCCAATTGTTCTCCTTTCCTTTCCTCCCCTATAAAAACAACGACAACAACAACAGCGACTCAGTTGAGTCAGTGCCCGTTTTATGGAGATAAGAAAACGCATAGCAAAGTATTTCGTAATTTCGTAGGAAACCCAGTAGAAAAAAAATCGGTTTAATGTTGATTAAAAAAAAAGCAAATTATTTTTCGTGACATATTTCAGTTTTGTTGATTGAGTAGGAAAAAATTAACTATTTTATAATGAGCATAAAATTTACAACAGAACAGATGGAAGTGGGGTCGATAAGCAGTGGCGCTGTTGCAGGTTGAATGAAGGGAGTGCGGCTCAGAAATATAATTTTTGAATGTTCGTTGCAGATTTTTTTTTTTTGACTTAGTACAATGAATTTGTGATTAGAAATTCCTGGGTAAATGGGTGATTCTGTTTTCAATTGTAATAATTCCCATCTGACGAATGATCCAAGCGGTTGGGTTGATGGAAACGCTCGATCAAACTAAGTGCCGGTGCATATGAACGTCTAAAGCAAACGCGACGCGCGTCACTTTCAATCGGATAGGAAGAAATATATTGAGAGTAATGGAACGATCCACAAGGGACGCGGATGGATAGCTATCCGATAGCTATCGGTGTCCCTTGGGTTATGTCGATACCTATCTGGCCTGCCGCTAGTTTCTGCTCCTATCAGCATTATTTTCTATCTCCGGCGTTTGACTAGTACACAGTTAAGAATATGCCGGTGCATGTGACGCTGCATCCGCAGATAAGTTCTGATTAAGCCCGGCCACACATACTCGAACTTGAATACGAACACAGTCCCAGTGGTCAATTTTCTTTAGATTTGTGTGAAGTTTTTCGAACCATTCGCTAGAGCGATGTGTTAAGATTTCCTCTGAATTGCCCAAGACCCTCCACTCACACAAAGCTCGAGTCCGTGTTCCACAGTTTGTGGCCGGGCTAATATAATATAGACTGACGCTGTGTCCTACCACATCACGTGCACTCCAACGCCGATAGGTATCAAAGAGATAGGCCGGTTTCACATGGCACGTACGGTATACTCCCTCGCCCTCTGGTGTTTTTTTTTTGGGAGAAAACTCGTGTATTGTACGTTTCGTGTGAAACTGGCCATAGGATTGAAAGTCACGCGGTCGGTGCACCTTTCGCTCAGAGTAACTACTGGAGTGGCCCATAAGCAAAATTTATGGGACGAGAGAAGAACGCGTTTAATTTTTCATGGGAGAGAAAAAGAACGGGACTATTAGTGACAACCACCAATAGGACGCGGATATTTGACAGCTTTGTATACAGCGGGGAATCAGAAACCAAAACAAACATTTTAATATCAGTTTTCGGACAGAAAACTCACAAAAACAAGTAATGCGCACATCATATCCAAAATTACTTTTGACATCCATGTTCTTCTTCTTCTCAATTGCCCTAACCCCCTGTGGGGCATAGCGCGTGAACTGTTCCATGTGACCCAGTTGACGTTTCGTCGGCATAAACTGGTTGCGGAGAACGCAGTTGCCAGCATGCACCTCCATGCACGACGTCCATGTGCACCGGCTCTAAGAGTCGGCGCAAATTCATCTCAGCACACGAACAAGCCAGATCCAACGAACGCCTAGCTTAGACCTGCCATAGACGGTGCGATCCATCGTCAGATCGATGCATAAAACTTAATTGTAGATTATATAAACTTACAGTTGCTATTGGCCGCTTTTTAGCGAGCACCTTATCCGAAATCCTAGGTTAGGTAGGTTAGGTTAAAGGGCTGCCATGAATAGCCACAGCACTCGTCGACCGCATCAGGCTCGCTCCCACAACAGCCGGTTCTACGCCCCCAGTTTTACCTATAGCTCTCTTACAGGAGTAGAGTGCGACAGTAGCCTTATTAATCCTCTCCTGCAAATTCAGTTTCCATGATAATTTCTTATCCAAAATAAGTCCAAGAAATTTCGCATTATCAACAAAAACAAGATTCGTACCCTGCAGCAGTGGAGGCACTACAGGAGGTGTTCTATACTTACTTTTAAAAGGGACAAGCTCCGTTTTTAGCGGATTAATTTTCAACCCAGAGTTATCAGCCCAGACGGTTAATCGCGAGAGGGCATTTTGCAATACCTCACTAAGAATTTTACCTGATATAGCAATAAGAATATCATCCGCATAAGCGACCATTTTGCAACCCAGCCCTTCCAGTTCTAATAACAGTCTGTTCACTACCAAGTTCTAGAGAAGGGGAGAGAGCACTCCACCTTAAGGAGTACTCCTGCTTACAAGTCTACGTTCAAATGACTTACCCATGCAAGTATGTATAACGCACCTTGTGTTGTTAGCACCAGGTTAATGAGCTTACAGAGGGATCTGAAGGTGGAAGCAGCACTACCAGACAGGAATATGGTTCATTGCAGGAACCATATTCCGGTCTGGTAGTGCTGCTTCCACCAGGCAGATCTATGGCAGCACGTGATGAGTAATTATCTGTCGGTGGTACGAAACCAGAGGCCGAGGATCCCATTACGTCTGGACCCTGATACGAACGCGAGGAAATCTGCACCGTCCGCCAACCATTCCATCCTTATCGCCTCATTATTTATCATTCCCCATTTTTGTGCTGTTTTCCCCAGGCCTACGAATTTTTGTTAATACGTAAAGGACAGGGGCAACGAGCGGCGAAAACCCCGCCCACGTCTCCCGAACTGAGCTACAGCAAGCATAGGCCGCTGCTTAGCTCGTTGAGGAGCCTTTTTCTTCGCCAGCTGGCACAGCCCGACCGTCATGGTCAATCATGCTACCTTAGGCTCCGTTCCCACGAGCAACTTCGGATGCACACCAAACCGTCCGTTACATATTTGGCGCCCAACGTGGGGCCCGTTTCTGATAAAGAACAGGACTAAGAAGGACCTCATCGAGTTCTTTTTGGTTCTTCCACCGATTTGTATCCCCACAAGCACACTAAGGCTACTTGCTCTAAGTCTTAGGACTTAGCCACTTTACTTCACGTATTTTCCCTTCAAGTAGCTGTGCTTTCCTCTGCAGCACCCCCATCCTTCCTATAGATTAGTTTTTCCTTTTAGATTCAGTTTAACAAGGCAGTCCTGGCTTTGTGTTTGTGTTTTGTGGTTTAGCGACGTATTTAAGGCCTCCATAAAGGCTTCGAATTGCCGGCATTGGGAGCTTCTTCGATGACCCGACGAAGCGCGGAGGAGCCCTGTATACCTTTTTGTTTACCAGGACTGTCCTTTTAAGTAACTTTAAATTTTTTCTTTACACACTACTGCATTTTTGTATTATTCATGTACTCAGCAGCTTACAGAGTTTATGAGTGAATTACGGCAAGGAATGCAGTGTTGCGCCTGTGCTGGCCTCAGGATTCTATGTTCATCATCTGAATAATGGGGAAATGTAGTATTTTTTTGTTCTCTTTGTTGTTTTTTCCTCTACAATGGTTGCCGGCTAGCTCAGGAGCTCAGTTCTCTTTTTTTTGCACCCTTTCTGTATCAAGGAAAACAACCATGGTGTATTCCTTATTTTTTGGGACGTACGTATGAAACTCTACTCGCTTTCGGTATAAAAATCACTTTTACCTAAGTTTATAATTGAGGAATGTACACCAATTCTGAGCCCGCTTTGCAAATGGTCTCAATCCATGGTGTCAAAATATCCGATGAATGATGGAGGTCGGCGGGAATTATTCCGTCCGCTTCCGCAGATTCATAAGGCTCAAAACTTGGAATAGCCTAGATGATATTTTCCTCTCAAATAACATTAGGTGTAATGAACCATATTCTGGTCTGGTTACGCTGCTTCCACTGACAGATCAAAGGCAGCACCTAATGAGTAGTGATTTGTCGGTGGTACGAAATCAGAGGCCGAGGGCTCCATTACACCCGGACCCCAATGCGAGCGCGAGGGGATCCGCCATTCCATTCCATCCTTGTCGCCCCATTTTTTTATTCCCTTTTTTTGCCTCCCATGATGTGGCTATGACAGGGGCAACGAGCGGCGAAAATCCCGCCCACGTCTCCCGAACTGAGCTACAGCAAGCATAGGCCGTTGCTAAGCTCGTTGAGGGCCCTTTTTCCGCCAGATGGCGTGGCCCAACCTTCATGGTCATTATGCTACCTTAGGCTCCGTCCCCACGGGCATTGGATGACCACAAAACCGTCCATTACATAGGGTCGCATGGAGTATAATTTTCAGTCGATAGAAGCCAATTTGAATTGTAATTGAGCTACCAGAAGGAGGAGTGAACGTGAACCGTTCATCTTATGTGAATATCATGTCCTGGCTATAAGAAGATGGAATACCCTGGGGTTGATCCGGATGACCTTAAGGATGTTAGCATCGGGCGGCTCCAGCGTTTTATTAACAGCTCTGGCTGGTTTAATGGTACTCGATTTGTGGAATCAATAGTGATATCACAATGGACCTAGTATCACGGCAGCCCATTTAACCTAACCTAAAAGATATACTGTGTTAACAAATTAAAAAAAAAAAAAATATGGACGTTTTAGACATCTTCGTGACTTATGGGCCACGCAATATGATAACGTCATAATCATACCCCCAAGCATATCAGGGTGGCTATTAATCGTAACGCCAAATCTGATTCATGCTATCCACAAAGCATTATCATAGCGCGGTCCCGGTTAAGTGTTAGTTAAACAATTTTATCAATAAATTATCGATTAGAGTCATATCAGCACGACAGCGAATTACTTATGTACATGTGTCACCATCCGCATCGATAAAGTCTGACCCATTGAATTTCATTATTTTTTCGCTCGGAATCCTATGTATCTATTGCCATTTATCTTGAAGATTACATAACCATAGCCACTAAAGCTACACCAATCCCGCGCGATTTTAATCTTTATGTGGCACGATGTGATAACATCTTTAAATTCTTTGCCATTTTTTCTGTAATTCGCCTAACGACCATTCAACTCAACTATGCAAATTTAATTAAGCTGTGAGGCTGATATTGAGCATAGGTGAGATAACACCTGTAAATAACACAATCAGTAAGTTTACCTGGAAGCGATAGTTGGTGTTCCCTGCATAAAAACTATTTTTTTTTTGTTACAACAAAATAACCGTTGCAGCGTCAGTTTCTCTGGTTGCCATGTTGTTCGATGTGCTCCACTTTGACTGAGTCTGATAGTAACAGTTTTTCAGATACAATCGAGAGAGATTCAAGGTAGCAGATTCGAGTCGAGATAGAAATAGTAACCTTCATCGACCATATCATCGATGTCAAATTTTTATTCGCTTCGTTGAGCTTTTCAATCTCTCTGGGTTTACTGGTCGTTTTTTCAGTCAATTGTTTATGATTTTGTTCGGTCATTTAAATGGCGAAAAATATGCTCTCACTGAGTAAAGGAAGTTGGATTGGTCAAGTCAGATGTTCGGATGAGTCAGAACAGTAAAATTTGCTCGGTCGCTTGTTATCAATGAGCACACACTATGATTGCGCCCTTCTATCTATGGACATTCAATTTCCTTCGAATTATTTGTTTCTAGATTAAGCAGTCGACATGACATGCTCGTATCAAACGTTCAAGAACATATTTGTATCCACTTTGTTTACATTTGTCAGCGGATAGTATCTATCTATGATTATGTGCTTTACAATTTCAAAGACCCCGTTCTTATCTGTTACTTGTATGAGGCATGACATAATAAATGAGGCGTATGCAATCCGTAGTTTGTATTGGGTTGAAGATGAAAGCTTACTATTTGCTCAGCGAAAACTTGACGCTGGCCTAGTCCGCAAAAGGAACATTATTCATCATCTTTTGGGATTTGGGTGGTAACTGGTAAGCTCAAAACTCTGAAATATTCGCCTCATGCAATACTTTATCCCTTCGTCGCGTCATTTTCCCAGAGAGTTATTGGCAAAAAATAGTTTGAAGGAAAAATAATTGTGCTTGAATACTAATGAATTTAATATTAGGCGCGTTTTTTGTGTATCTATCGCCTGTAGTGTAGGGTGACAAACACACATTATACATGTTCGTTACCCCAACCTACACTGAATAGATATGCAAAAGAACGCGCCTATTCAATTCAGGAACGTTCGTCTCAGATTCTATGATTTATCGGCAATTAGTCATGTTTTGATCCGCTAAATTTTCGGATCGGATCGGATCTGTTCCGGTTCGGCACATGATCTAGGTCCAAAAGCCTAGTCCGGCGGACTTACCCCATGTTTGTGAACCCGATTCATATTTGACATTTTCGACCGAAAAAAATCCCTACTTCCACCAAGACAGAACGTGTTTACGAAAAGAAAGTGTTGCCGTTCCGAATCCGCAATTTTTTTTTAATTTTGACTTCAAATTTGCAATTAGTGGCCCAAAAACCCCCAACTAATTTCTTTTCCACCAGCATCGGCCGTGTTTTTAAAAAAGAGTTGCCATTCTGGATCCCCGACTTTGTTTTTTTTTTTTGCAATTTTGACTTCAGATTCGTGGTCAGCGATTCTGGATCCCCGACTATGTTTTTTTTTCAATTTTGACTTCAGATTCGCGATCAGCGACCTAAACGACCACCTACCAGTTTTTTCAGCAAGATTGGCCGTGTCATAAAAAAGTGTTGACATTTTGGCTCTCCCATTTTACAATACTTTCTTTGCAATTTTTACTTCAGATTTGCAATCAGCGAACTAAACAATCCCCTACCAGTTTTTACGAGCAAAATAGAATCAAGCAATAATTTCTTGACATATTAAAATAAATCAGAGAAAGACATGTCTGATCTACCTGTTATCAGGCCTAAACCTGTCGATCGAGTTCGATCGAGCTAATAAATTTGCTCAGGAGGAGCGGTGACACTGAAGCGATATCATGAGCCTCCGGGTAGGCGGCTCCAAAGCAGTCTCTGCGTCGCCGGGCCAGGCGTCGTAATCGCATAAGATTTGGGTCGATGTCTCGTCGTCCTCACCGCAGAAACGACAGCTCCAGTCCGAAACAATTTCCATGATTTTTAAGTGATCTCTCAGGCAAGAGTGTCCAGTTAGGAGACCATAGATGGTTCTAACCGTATACCGGTTTAACTTTAGCAGTTCTATCGATTTGCTTTGTGAATTGCCTGAGATTAAAAGCTTAGCCTGCCTCAATCCTGGCTGGTTGTCCCAATGGGCAGCAGCTTCGCTGCATTCCCAGTCTTTAATGAGTTTCTTTATTATGCAGGTTGAAATTCCGCAAAAGAGCTCTGGTCCGCAAAAGGGGGTAGCTGAAGCTATTCTGTCCAGTTCGTTGCCATTGATGCCAGCATGGCCAGGGAGCCAGAGTAATGTTACTCTATTAAAAGAGCCTAATCTATGCAGTGCCTTTTGGCAAGTACGTAGGATCTTAGATAATGTCGTCCTTTTTAACAGAGCTTTGATGGCAGCCTGGCTGTTCGTGAATATTGCCAAACTTTTGTTGTGGTAGCCGATCTTCAAGCATAACTCAGCACATGCCTCGATCGCATGCACTTCTGCCTGAAAGACAGGGCAAACTTGCCCATGGATATGAAAACCTGATGATTGGGAACCACAACGCCTGCTCCGGTTCCTTCATTGGTTTTCGAGCCATCCGTGAACCACTTGATGGTGTGAGCAGGAAGGTTGGCAATTTTTTCCTGCTAATGCTCTTTGTTCCATATTACGGCTGTGAACCGTTTGTTGCATGATATTTATTTCACAAGATGGTCTGATGGCATTCTTATGACTATACTGTTATTAAGCCAACTGAGTTGTACTGGATTCAGCTCTACATTACCATTGTATGCAACTAGTCTCGCGATTGCCATTTTAGCTTCTGCCTTTATATGAATGTGTATCGGCTGTACGTCGAGCAGTACATCAAGAGCGCTAGATGGACAAGAGCGAATAGCCCCTGTCACCATTAGGCATGCAAGTCTCTGGACTCGGCCTAAAATGGTCTTGCCAGCAACAGTAAATGCTCTTTTCCACCAAACTACTGCACCGTACTCTAATATTGGTCTGACAAAAGCCTTGTAAATCCAGAGGGCTATAGAGGGCTTGATTCCCCACGTTTTGCCTCTATATTGCCTACATATTCACAAGGCTTTAGTGGCCCTGTCCGCCACCACCCTGACGTGTTCCTGCCAGAGAAGTTTACTGTCGAGGGTGACGCCCAGGTATTTGGTGTAATTTCCGAGCTTATCCATCTGATCCCGTGTTAAATCCATTTGCTGGCATGTGGTTTATGTCTTAGCAACAACAATAAATGGGCCGCATTAAGGACGTGCATCACCTCTAGGAAAATATGGCTATCCTATAATACACAAAGAACTAATGACCTTCTGATAAAGACCCGTTCAGAGGTGGCCAGGATTGTCGCGGTCACAACGGGTCACTGGCCTGTGGGAGAGCACGCAGCCAGACTTGGTATTAGCTACAACGAATGCTGTCGTAGTTGCAAGGACAGTGGGGAGAAGGAGACTCTTTTACGCTTTCATTGTTGATGTCCGGCACTGGCTAGGGCGCGGCACCGTTCTTTGGGCAGTGCCTTTCTTAAAGAGATCTCCTCTTTAGGAACAGGCAAGATACTTCAGGATGGATTTAAGGAAATACCCCGCCTGACCCCTCTAAAACACTTAATAGCATCAGTTTTCCTTTTATGAGGTTTGTGGCATCAAAACGGCACGCACCACGCGCTAATTGGGTATTCCCCTTTTGGGAGTTCTACCGCCACCTTAACCAACAATCAAACAAAGATACAGAGTGAATCGAACGACCTGGATCTGTTACGAGCGAGGTGGGGACTCCAAATATACAGGGCGAATAGCCGAGAAACAAGTTGACGTTCAACCAGTTCACTTTCAATTCTGATCCAGATGTGATCAAATACGTGACCTGGATCATAGACCGGTCAGTCATTTTGCATCGGAATGCATCTTTGTTCGGGTGAAAAGAACACAGCGATTGTTGTGGACGCAGTTTGGGAGGAGGTTTGAAGGTGCATAAGAAGTTCTTGCGCCCTTGCTAGGTCACAACAGTCAAGTCAAATAACCGATACGATGTTCGCATCCACGGCAGCCGGTTCTTTGCACCGCATCAGCAACGGCCACAAGCTAACAAACCTCTTCAACGCCAGCAGGCGTTGTTACAACAACAACAACCGATACGGTGTTGAAAGGATCGGATATGGTGAAGGACCGAGCCACCTATGGAGGGCGTTCACATGAAAATACAGGGTTTTTCAATAGGGATTACGCATTTTGCTTTTGACATTTCTCGAATAGGAGTGAAGTTGGCTTCGCAATTCTTTCACATTTTGAAACGTCAATCTATGCCGTTTAATCATGGAGAGATAAATGCTTCAACAACGTTTGCAAATTATTCAACTTTTTCATCAAAGTTCACGTTCTATCGCGACTACGTTGCTTACGCCAATTTTCGGTCGACGAAACCGTCCAACAAGATGGACTATTGCACGTTTGGTGCAAAAATTCGAAACAACTTATGTATTGCATAATGTCCCAAGACCTGTGCAACAACGTAATGCAGTGAAGTGAAGAAAATATCGTGGCCGTTCGAGAGAGTGTGCGTGAGCAGTCAAGGATGTCGATTTCACGCTGATCGCAGGCGTTGAACATCAGTGTGACCAGTTGTGGCGAATTTTGGGGAAGGATTTGGCTCTCCGCCCGTATCAGATTGCGTTGACTCAAAAACTGAAGCGAACCGACCATTTTAAGTTCTGGACCAGATGCAAGCTGACGATAACTTTCACAAGAAAATCATCTTTTCGGATGAGCCTCACTTCTGGCTCGATGGTTTTGTTAACAAGCAAAATTGCCACATTTTATAGAATGAGCAGCGTGAAGTGATGCAAGATGTGTGCTCGAGTCATGGAAAATTGGGTACAGCGTATTCACTCGTGCCAGCGCTTCCGCGGCGGACATTTGAACGATATCGTATTCCATAATTAATGGCATCGATTTTACTTTCATTTGAAATAAAAGTCATTTCCATAATTAACCCACAAGCCTTTTAATTGAAAAAACAAAATGTAACGCTCTAAATGAAAAATCCTATATACTCGAGCGATTTCGATTCGAGTATTGGCAAAGACCGTAATTGATGTGTCGACGCTCAGCTCGTTGCGAAGCATTTGCTTCCTGCACATTACAACCTGCTAGCCTTCGCCCAGACAGAAACGAATAGACCACTTCCCCGAACAATATATCTTAGCTGATATCAATTGGTGCTGCAATTAGACCATTCTCAGTTCATAAATTAAGTTCAGCCGGGACTCCATCACACTCCGCTTATTATTCTAAATTTAAGACGACCAGTAAACCATGAACTTGGGACTGCCCACCTCATTAAGCACGCATACATTTCTCATGTCGTGATTTGCAATTAACTTCAATTATTTTTTTTGATGCTCTGCAAATTGTGCGACTGTTAAACGCCGCTCAGTGTCACGAAATCACTTCCACACTTTGCGTTGGAGGTGACAAAGTCCCGTGCAATTTCCGCATCAAATTCCACAATCGCATGCAGGCAGACTCACGGAATTGCTGTGTCAAATTGTCGTAAGCAGCGATGAGTGGGCTTCCTATCACGGCACCTGCACCACCCGACGAATTCTTACGCACTTGCGATGATGTAATGTCTATGCCGGGCCCCGAACTCAAAACCATTTATCGATTAATTCCCAGGCAATGTGACGGCACCCCGATGACGGGGTGATTAGGCTCCCGCCCGAAGCAATAGAGCGCTCCTCTCGAGATTAGATAATGTGTGATAACAGCATAAGAACTGACTGAAATTATTGACTCACCCTTGACGACGGACTCGGACACGACGTTCTGCTCCTCGTGCGGTATCATCTCCATCAAGCGCGCAATGTCCTTGGCCAGCATTTGATCCACCACGTCCAGCAGATTGGTCCTGAGCGAATGGAATTTGGTGAAGTCGTGATGCTGCAAGTGGTCTTGCATCTTCTTGATGTCGGGGAAGTCGCCCGGCGAAATTTGGTGCTCTCTTTGAATTCGGTCGTAGATTTGTCCCAGATTCTTGATCAGTTCCTTCTTTTTACTGTCCTTGCCAAACACGCTGGGCATCTCCTTGCGCAATTCCGAGATTATGTAAGCGTGGACTTTGGCAAGTCGCGCACGCTTGATCAGATCGTTGAGCTTACGCAGGGCGGCGTTACGGGGCAGCGATTGAAGGTCGCGGAACAAGTCCTGCTCCTCGTCCTCGAATAGACGTCGATTCATGTCGTAGCGTAGCGGCTGGTCCCAGAACGAGCCGATGTAGACGCGAGCCACCTCGGGCGTTTGTAGCACTTTGCCCAGCGACCACATAAGCGCGCCGTACACTCGCATCAGCTGCTGATGGTCAATCATGTCGGCCTTGTTAAGGATAATGCGAATTTTGTCGTCGTGTCCCTTGAGCGCTTCAATCGATCGCCTGAATTCGTCTGATATGTCCAACTTGTGGGCGTCAAACAGGAGAATGATACGATCTACACGCTCAGCGAACCATTCGAGCACGCCCGTGAAATCATAGCCCCGATCGATTCGTTGCTTCTCGCCGGACAAGATGCCGGGCGTGTCGACAATGGAGATCGCTTGCAGGACGGCGGAATTCAGCGTCGAGCACTGGAATCGGTTGAGGAATGCATTGCCGTACTTGCTGAGCGGACGGAATTGTCGTTTCGGGTCGACGACGAGCGCATTGCCGGGAATCACGCCCTCCTTTTCGTCGTACATGACGGCAATGAAACGATCTGTGGTTGGCTCGGGGCCAATTCGAATGCCGGGAAAGTCGCGCTCCAACAGGTAACGGATGAAGGTGGTCTTACCGGTCGAGTACTGGCCGACGAGCAGGATCATGGGCTTGGCATCGAAGTCCGGATCCTCGAGCTTGGGCGAGTGAAAGTCATGGAACTGATAGTGCTCCTCCAGCGGCAGCAGCTTACTTTTGTAGATTTTCTTCAGCTCGCCGATGACACTCTCGACGACCTCCTGGTTGGTCTTCTCGCGCTTCAGCCAACTGAACATTTTGCACGGATTCTAAGGCGGGCGGGCGGACGGATGACGATGATACGAATACAAAGTCTGAAACACACGGAGGAGGACCACACGTCTGTGAAGCGCGCAGTGTGACGGAACGGAAAGAGAACCAAAGAAAAACGGGCACTAGTTACGGTTGGGTCGTTGACGCGGACACCGGGACGTGAATCACTCAGTCCTCACGAAATAAATGAAATCAGAAGTGAGCCAGCAAACAGAATCGGACACTACACTTCACACGCGAACTGTCACCACCACGGCACCGAAATTGCACTGAACTGAAAAAGTCGGGTGTAGTGACGTGTGTGACAGCAAATGACAGCAACCAATCGGATTGTGGGGGGGAGGAGAATTGGTGTTGTCCGATTGGATGATAGGTGACAGTGCGATGTTTACTGAGAATAGCAAATTCAATCGAAACTTTGTTATTTTTATTAAGTGAATACACAGATGTGTTAAAAATGTGTAATAAGATAAGCTTTCTTTCATAAATAACCTATCTGACCAGCAGTGTTGTTAAATCGAACAGAAATTCTATAGTTTTCACATTTACCGTTCATCTGTCAACCCGAGATCAGCTGTTTTTTGTTTATATGCATTTTGTATGGATCAAATTTTTGCCGGACGGTGGTAATTTTTGTCTTATGTAAAAGGTGATAATTCTCGCGATATTTTGTCTGATCTGCTGCATACATGAAACTGTCTAGAATTCTATTGAAACCCAAGGCTTCTGAGGTGCTTACGGCCTATTTGAAACAATGTGAAGAGCCTCCGTGGACGTCCTACTTCGTGAAGGTACGTATACGTAGGAAAGAAAAGACGGTGTGAGACCGGAGAATCACTTAATTTTTATTATACATATTTTGGGTAGATTTGGGGATACTTGGATCGGTGTTTGTTTTAAATTTCTACTTACTGGACTAGGTCTGACGATCGACCTTAATCTTGCTATAGGCGCCTTCTGTTGTGTATCTATCGAGTGTAACGTCAGGGCCGTTGAGAGGAAATCCGGGCCCGGGGCTCTACAACTAAAGGCCCATATACGGAATGTTTCATAATTCCCGACGATTTCAAATACTTATAACTGTTTTCTAAGAAATAATTTTTTCTATCTTATTTTTATTGCATAATTAAAAATAATATCCCTTGCTTAAATGATCACTGTGCCACCTTCGCAAAAACGAGCACTAGAGATAGTTTTTCCTCCACTGGCTGTTTTGCTCTAATGCTGCTCCCTTTTTTCACAGGGAATAAGGGTGTTTTAAAAGATTCTATCATCATTTCCCAGGGAGGGAAAAGAGGATTTGTAGGGGGGGGAGAAGTCTTATCTCCCACCCGGTTTAACCTTTACATGTCAGGACTCCATACGCCACCTGACGGACTTGAAATTGTCAGTTATGCTGATGACTGCATGATTTAGCAACCGGTAACGACATCATTCAAATGTGCGAACAGATAAATGGGTATCTCGACGAACTGAACACCCTCTTCGTTAGTAAAAATCTCACTCTGTCTGCGCCGAAGTCTACCGCTACACTGTTTACCACGGGTGGGGGTGGGGGAACTTATGTGACACTCAGTGGAGGAACGTCCAGACCTGCCAAAATGCAGCTCTCAGAACTGTCACAGGCTGCCTACTGATGTCGTCGCAGGACCACCTTCACCAAGAAACCAGAATGATGAAGAGAAGAAGCCACAGCGGCTGTTATCGGAGTGACCATCCTAACTCTAACCTTATGGATAGAAGCCCACCGCCACGTCATGTAAGACGTAATATGAGGGACCGCGAGCGGGAGATCCAAAGGTTTAAAAGAGTTCCCTCCGATAACGCTAGCTATAGATTGACCATCACAACACTGCATAGTGAAGAAGTGCTATCCTCAATCGCGGACTAGTGCTCACGTCTGAACTCGTACCTATCCCGCATTAATAACGAAATACAGAACTCCTGTCCAGCCTGTGGCCTCACTCCACACGATGTTGAGCACATCTTTAGCTGTCTGCAGCTCCCACGCGCTTAACATCTATTATGCTATGGGATAATCCTATTGAGGCAGCTTCGTTTCTACATCTGGACATTGAAGAAAACATGGACAACCAAGCTTTATGACCCACACATTCATATACTTCCTTTTGCATTGAAGGAAGACCCTACTAACCACCTACAAGGCGATTGGCAGATCTGTAGCAAATTATGCGGCACCAGTGTGGACACTAAATCTAAGTGACACAAATTGGAAACACATTCAGACCTGTCAAAATGCAGCACTACGCACCATCACAGGCTGTTGATGTCTCATCAAGACCACCTCCACTAAGAGACCAAAACTATGCCCATTAGGAAATACAATACAACATACTACTATCAAAGTAGTATCTGGTTGGTTGCTACCGAAATGATGACCCAAACTTTGACCGTATGGACAGAACCCCACCGCCACGACACATCAGGCAAAATCTACGAGAACTCGAAAGGGAAGTCCAACGATTTAAGAGGGTCCCCTTCGATAGCGCTAGCTATAAATCTGCCATCGCTGCACAGGGAGGAAGTACATACGTCGATTGTGGACCTAAATAACAACAAAGTACTTGACGCTCAACCACCAGACATCTCAAAAGATGAACGAAACCTGCCAAGAGCGACTAGGACCACACTCGCACAGCTCCGTTCAGGCTGGTGTTCGCGCCTCAACTCATACTTGTCCCGAATCGACCACAGCATCCAAAACACTTGTCCGGCATGCAACAGTTCTCCTCACGACGTTGAGCACATCTTCGACTGCCCTGCAGCACCAACGCACCTGACACCTATAGCGCTCTGGGAGAATCCCATCGAAGTAGCTGCGTTTCTGCAACTTCCTATGGAGGAAACTCAATCGGACGCGCTGATTTTATGACACACACACAATGAAACTAAATTTCTGCATTGTTACAACACCAACACACACATTCATCGGATATCAGGTCGTTACTACAACAACAGTTGTGGAAAACATTGAAACATAGAATTTAAATTTAAAACTTGATTTGCCTCCCAGACAGTGAGACACTAGTATAAGGGAATGGAAAAAAAAGTACTTGAATCCACAATTTTTCAACTAAGTCCTATACCCCGCTTGTACTTGGATTTTACCATTTTGATTCTGCTCTGTTCCGTTGCAGTTTAAAGATGTCGAGAACGATCAGTTCGGAATGTCTCATTTCAATTGGACCCTGGACACGGGCGCTAACTACCACATTTTACGTACTGGGTGCTATCCATATATGAAATATCATTGTAGCAAGAGACCTATACAAGATTTAAGTATGGAAGATCGATTTTTTCGGATTCTGAAGATTATTAATTTGGGTAAGTGATCAAATCATGATCCTTGTAAGCTACGAACGATCAAGAAATTGTTCTTTTGTGTTTCCAGGCCTTCCAATGTTGTTCTATGGACTGGCTGCCACACAATTGATATCTCACAAAGAATTGGTCAAACTGAAAAGCGGTGAAAGTGTGGAAATCTATTTTTTGTACGAAGAGGACAAAGGATCCCAATATTAGTAAAATATTTTAGTGCAACTTGTTTTTGCTGCCTTTTTTTTAAAAAAGTATTCCTTTACCATTTCCTTTGTGTTGTGGGGCGTAAGAATAATGCCACCGCCATTCTCGGCATTAGGAGGCGAATAAAAAAGGATATGTATGCCAGCAAATTGCATTTATATGCTAACGAAACGTTAACTCTTCTGTGTTGTCGACACATCACAGCATTTGTATTCAGTGGCGGATCCAGAGTGGGGCCATGGGGGCCCGGACCCCTCCAAAATATTTGGCATCTATATATAAAGAGGAAATATTCAAAAATGATTTATAAAAGTGTTGACGAATACAAAAAATAATCGGGGTGGCTTTCCTCGCGTATAGTGTTGATGTTGGCACACTTGTCTGCGAGCATCGTATGAACGAAGACTTGTGAGCAGAGATATCCTGAATCCTGCAGGGTGGAGTGTTTTCTCCCATCACATTTGACAAAAAAAAAACAATATACCCCATACTTATAAAGTCTAGGGTATAAAAAAAGACTTGTTTGGGGCTTAAATCGCAGGTCTATGCGAATAAACTGCAAACAATTGATGCCCTCAAAGTCAACATAGCGACTCCATCCAGCAAATTAAGCTAGACTTATGCGACATAGTCATCGGAAACTTGACCTCCCGAATACGTGCCACCAAGCAACGCTGCGGCGGACATTTGAACGACCTTATATTCCATACTTAATGCCATAAAATGTTCTTTCAAATAAGCAAAAAAAATTGAGTGGATATCTCACACACATCTTCTTTTATTTACATTTAAAAATCTAACGTACTTATTGAAACACCCTTTATTAAGACCGAACCTCGAAAGCTATCAAATGACGCCCAACGTGGGGCCCAATAATTTACCGTTAGGTTGAGCGCTCGTTGATCGCGTTCGCGTGTTTTATGTCAAACGGATTGAATCTTTGATAGAACGACACTCCGTCAATTTATCAAATGCTCGGGCATCATCGTATCAAAAAATTGGGTTGATTGTTGTCCTTTACAACAGATAACTAGGCAAGAAATGAGCGACGAAACAAACGACCGGACAGTATAAGACATATCAGTACACATTTCTTACCTAATTGCTTGTTTAAATATACGAGAGTTAACACAATTGGTCAAACGAAAGCCGCCGAGTCTTTGTCAAACTGACGGAGTATCATTCTAGCAAAGATTCAATCCGTCTGACACAAAACACGCGATCAACGTGCGCTCAGCCTTAAGGTTGATGTCGTTCCTTGAGTGACTGAAATTGAAATTATGAGTTTCAGTCACTCGGAGATCCAAACCAACCGTAACGGTAAATTATTGGGCCCCACTTTGGGCGCAATTCGATAACTTTTGAGATTCAGTCCTTAGATTTGTGCTTGACGCACACAAGGCCTTATCACGGCGTCAAATTGTGGAACTTGAACACGAACACGGTACAAGTGTCTTCCGTATGGCTCAAGACACACACACTTCACAGAAATCTTAAGAAAATTGTCTACTTTGACCATGTTCGAGTTCGATACAGTGTACGGCCATGGTTACAGACTCCGGCCATTTTTTGTCTTTTTTTTTCTTTTAATCCTTATCCTATCTATGCGCCATCAGATCAAAAGATCGCCAAAATGATCCCAGTTCGGTGCCAAAACTCGTAGTGTGTGGAGTTCAAGGCAATGGCTCCGCGATTCAATTTGGATATTCGAATCGCCCAAAATCTACGAGCCAGAACCCGACTACCACGACGCTTGTGCGCAAAATCCGAACTAAACGGAGTAAAATTTTGTTTATGTTTTATGTTGTCACTGTTAAATAGCCACAAAGAAACCGTTATTACGCCGGCCGCCAAGGTGTTTATGAAAAAGTTTTGAAATGCAATTGACGGCGCGTGAAATTAAATCGTAAAGTGAAAATTGAGTTCGTCATCGAGCTTGACGTTTGGCTTCTTGATGGATTGGATTGCAGTGTATGTGATCATTCGGAGTGCGTCCATGTGGTCACGCGTCCAAACGGGCGCTAATGTGTGTCCACCTTAATTTACTAGATTAGAGATTTGGCGTCCCTCCATATGACTCCCTGTTCGAATGCACACACTGCACATATGGTAGAGCCGGGGCTGATAGCGACTTAGGTAGTGACGTAAACAAACACTGGGATGCCATCAAAGGTGTATTCAAAAGAAATATGTTTCACCTCCTGGTCTAGCGGTCTTTCTCTGACTGTCTTTTGTTTATTTTTTATCAGTGATCAGCTGTTTTTATTTTAGATAACAACTCAAACAGTCAGTTTTGCTTGATAACGAGTAACAGAAAATAGAAGTGCGAATTTGTTTGATTGTGTATTAGGTATTAGTCATGGGACAAACTGAAAAGTAATCTGAATATTTTATTTCTTTTAAGTTCGAATATTGAGTGCCAACTATTTGACCGACATTGTCCCTTTTCCTCCGCAAAGCTTCAACATGGAAGAGAAATCACCATTGGAAGAACTAAACGATGACTGCTTGGATTACCTATTCCAGTTTCTTGAGTGGGAGGATGTAATTCGTTTGAATTTAGTGTCTCATCGATTGCAAGAAATCTCCCAACGTTGGATGACTAAACAAGAGATCCCAGATTTCAGTGAACTTCTGCGTTTACGTCACATGAAACCTCATCACTTTTTCGCCGTCTTCGGGAACTTTATCAAACGCGTTAGAATCGACATTGCAGATGAATACAGCGGGCAACTCAATCTATTGCCCGACTACTGCAAAAACATAGAACATATTGACTTGGACCTACGCTATCTGCGGGATAACATTGATCTGTTGTCTTTCTTTGACCGCATGCAATCAGTACGAAGCCTTTTCATAGTAAGTGGATTTGTGGACGACCGGGTTATTGAGAAAATTATTAAATTAGAAAATTTGGAATGTCTTCAAATATTTAAGAAGTCCATTACGGGCTATCGGTTGAACGAGCTAAAAAACTTAAAACAGCTGGAAATACCAGCATGTGACGCGGTGACCACCGAACACTTTATCAATGCATTTCGGGCCAATCGAAATCTGACTAGGATCAACATTTGTAGGTGTCCATTGATCGGACCCGAAGCATATCGTTGTATAGCAGAAGAATCGAGACCTCTCGAATTGCTGGAGTTTGATGCGGATACACTTTTAAATGGACAATTCACCCGAGGACTGGACCACGTGAAACATCTGAATATTAATAATGTAAAAGACTGGCAATTTGGCGAGTCAATTCTCATGGAATATTCCAATGCTGCGGGCGAGACGCTGACGAGTCTAACACTTTGCTATTGGGATAGGTTATCTTTTCCGGAAAGATTGCTATTTCCAAACCTAATTGTATTAAATGTGTACAACACTTACCTGATCGATCACATTGACATTGTACTGCGAAGAGTGTGCAGAAGTTGTCCTCATCTGGAGAAGGTGAAAATATTTTGCTGGGATGGTCATGTTACACAGAACGCTCTTTTGGACTTTATACGACAAATGGAAAGTTTGGTGTATGTTTGCCTACCAATGTGGGAATGTTTCAATATAAGTCTATACAAGCAGATTGTTGAAATCAGGAAAAAAATTTACAATCCTAGAACGTTGAAATTAGAAATTTGGAAATACGAGCGGTTTGCTAAATATGCTGAAATATCTTCGTTCACGAGAGTAAGTTGATTCATATTACGGTTTGGTTTTTATTATTGCTAATGATGTACTTGTTGGTTTTTTTTTAGGGAAGCGATTATGCTGGCCTAAGGAAAATTGTTGAGATCAAATTTTATTAGACTATGATTACTGTGATTTTTAAGTTAATAATTCAAATAAATAATTCAAGCAAAATTAGAACTTCAAAACAAGGGAAAGGTAACATGCAATTTAAAAGAAAAGTCAACCCGTCTCTCATTACCCACCTTTCAAAAAAAAATCCACAATCTATTTATAGTTCGATTGCGATCTATCATAAAATATTGAAAATGTGACGGTTAAAACAGAAAGGTCGCACCTACAATTAAATTTGAAAGAAAAAAAAACATCCCCATTACATTATCTCCTTTCATCCTTAAAAGAAATCAGAATTTTTGTTCCGTGCCACTCCTTGCCTTGATTCGAATATAGTAGGTTCGTTATTTGACTATCGTACGATAAAGTTAAATTGGGAGTGCGTGATTTTACAATTTAGCTGTTCTTGATTGCTCTGCAATATTTCGCATTGAGACGTGGTGCGCATAGCCCATGCAAATTTTTGCTTAACAATTTGTGAGGAACAACTGGCGGTGAACATGGCCCTTCGCCTTCGCAAAACTGAACCGTGGCGCGTGCTGAGGTGTGGTCACTTAACTATTCTGGGTAGTCTGGGTCTTACTGCGGAGACTGATTACGCCTATTCAAAGTATACATTTGGCAGCAACGATTATCATCCTAATTCTCTCTAGAGATCAATGGGTAGGCATCACACCCATTACACCCAACTCCTTGACCATCTACACGGATGGTTCTAAGACCGATGAAGGAGTGAGTGCGGACATTTACTCGAAGGGACTGAGGAGGAGTTTGTACAGAACACCAGAAAATTTATCTAATATGACATAAGCAAATTCCTTGCAGCCCCACTAATTTTTCCTTTATTCTATATTATTCTTTCCGTAGCATTTTATTTACACTTCAATAAATATCACACACAACAAAAAATCGACTTCTAATCACCATTAACAAAAATAGTATTTTCATGTTACGTTATTAATCCGCACGCATCGTCATAATCGTCAAGCAGCAAATGTTCTATAGACTGTCCGAAATTCGTCAATGAACAGGGCGAATCGCAATTGGGTATTCGTAGCTCTTTGGGGAACTTGTCTTCACTGTTGAAGTAATATACCATCTAAAAAAAACAACTTATAGTCAATATTAATACAAGACTGGAAGGGCTTTGCAAACTATCCCCTCCATTATCACCCAAACAAATGGCATACCCCCATTTTGTATGTGATTGTAATCCAGTCATTAGGAGCTCAGAAGGGCTTCGGGGAAACAAATTGTGGTGGAGTATTCTTTTTATGTTTTTTTTTTTGGGGTGCGTGATCGGGAGCTTCCCACCAAAATTTCTTTGCGGAACATGGTCAAAATCTCAGAAAACCTCGAAATTTCGATACTTTTTTTGGTTTTTCGATCTTAGCGAAAAAAAGTTTACTGATAAATTGAAGAGCAAATCTCAGAAAACCTCGAAATTTCGGTACTTTTTTTGGTTTTTCGATTATAGCTTAAAACTGTGAATCTTAGCGAAAAAAAAATTGGATAAATTATATGTTGAACAAATTCTGCGTCGAATGAGCTACCTAAACGTCAAAGTCGATCCAGTGGTGTAGCCGCAATCGACAGTCGAAAAACCTCGACTTTTCTCAACTTTGCGAAAAACCCTGTTATAGTCACATTTGAACGTCTGTAACTTGAAAATGACTACTAATAGGTAAAAATGCAAGAAGTAAAATTTGTAGAGCATGAAATTTTTTTCAGAAAGTACCCAATCACATTTTTTTAATAGGTCACCGTTCTAACCACCAGAAACATTGCGTTTCCAGTTACCGCAGTCACAGTTCCAATCAGAAGTTTCCGAGAACGATCTCGGTATCAGTTCCACGAGTAACAACTCAGAAAAAGTTTTGTAAGTGCAATTTGAGGTCAGGTAAAAAGCTTGTCTCATTTCCCCATATTTCTACCCATTCATTGTTTTTTTTCAGACCTCCTCCCTTCCATCTCCATCCTTCCAACACAGAACCCAGCCATCTGCTCCCTACCTGCTGAAGGTCAGACCACCGACAGTTCGGTTCTAAATTCTGGCGTGTGAACAACTTTTATTTCTGAGACTCAAGCGAGATAAGATTGATCAAGGAAAGCTTATGGATTGGTTTCATGAACATCTCCCCTTCCCAGAAACAGTCGGGCTCGGTGGCCGTGCTCGCTCGGTCACCGCTCTACGATACTAATCTAAAGCTGCATGCTAGCAACTGCACTACCGAAAAGTATAATATACTAGCATTACTACTATACTAGCATTACTATCGTAACGTCAACAAGGCATAGAAATGCTAGAGATGTTGACGCGCCCATGCCCCTGGAGAGGTCAAGGCAATTAACAAAACATCAATAAGTACTGGTATTTTCGTAGATGAAAGGATAGACTGCCACTGGGCTAAAGAGGTGGGCGTGCAAGGAATAAACCGCATAGTTGGAGACGATTTTCGGGTAGTTAGATTCGAAAGAGCTTATCGAGTGAAGCCTCTTGCATTGGCCACGTTTATGCCGTGGAACTATGTTTCAGTATTACCTAATCCCAGAAAACTCACCACAATGTAAACATATCGGATTAGTTGATTGGACTAGCTCTAAAGCCTTGTTCGCATTTGTTTAGTAATTTAGTCGAGTGGCATGTAGCAAGTAGCTGAGCAAGTAGCAGCTCACCAAAAATCGTTCGCACTTCAGTTTACTAAACTGTACAGAACAGTAGCTAGTATTAACGGCGCGGCAGCTATGAACTAATGAGCTGGACTAAAATCATCATGTTCGCACTTGTTTAGTGGACAGTGAAGCGTGGTGGGGGGCTTTACTCGCCAGAAAAAATCCAGTAGAGTGGTTAAAATATTTAGTCAAGTAGTTTAGTCTGACTAAATTACTTGACTAAAATGTTGTTGTTGTGTGTGTGTGTCAGAGGACATTTGTACCAGGTTTGTGTTCGAGTTCGACAGTGTATGGTGACACTTATACGACACTAGTGTGAATTTCACTAAGTGAAAATCATTACACTATTTTCACGCATATACGCAAGATTGCATAGTCTAGATGAATAAGATAGTCTAGAATAAGATAGTTGCACACTTATTGGGTATGGTGGAGCTACTTTCCTGATAGACTAAAGCTGAGCGCACGTTGATCGCGTTCGCGTGTTTTGTATCAAATGGATTGAAACTTTGCTAGAATGACACTCCCTCAGTTTGACAAAGGCTCGCTGGTTTTCGGTTCACCAATTGTGTTAACTGTAATAGTTGTTTAAACAAGCAAAGCAAGGTTGTTTGTTTTGTCGCTCATTTCTTCCCTAATTATCTATTGTAAAGGACAACAATCAACCCAATTTTTTGATACGATGATACCCGAGTATCTGTCAAACTGACGGAGTGTCATTCTAATAAAGATCCAATCTATTTGACTAAAAACACGCGACGTTCGAACGCGATCATGCGCTCAGCCTAAATGGTATTTTCCGAAATGTTCCTGAACATGTACGAAGTCTTAAGTTGAAATTCACTGTGGGCCGATCTTTAAGTCGATTTCCCTTTAGGCAGTACGAGTACATAGCGTGTTGTATCATGAAGTAAGTTTGGGGGGAATTTTCACAAATGATCTCTCTGGATCCTGTCAACCCCTTGTGGGGCATAGGGCATTAACCACGCCGACTTTCCACCTCGTCCTGTTCGCCGCCATCGCCTTCAACTGTCGTTACGATTTGCCTAGAGACACCCTCGACCTCAACTGATCTTCTCCAGGTGTTTCTAGGTCGTCCAACGCGGCGACTTGCATCGGTTCCCTGCGGGTTCCAATCGAGGGCCTGTTTAGCAATGTTTTCCGGCCCCTTTCGGAGTGTGTGGCTTATCCATTGCCACTTTCGCCTTTTTATAGAGGTGCCTATCCTGTCCTGGCCAGTAATGAACAGGAGGTCGTCGTTAGAAATGACCTCTGGCCAGCGTATGTGCAGGATGCGCCGTAGACACGAAAGTTTGCAATCTAGTTGTTATCTCCTTGGTCACCTTCCAAGTTGAACACACATGATAATTGAATATAATTCATGTGAAAGTTGGAGGGTTTTGTAATCTGGGAGGGAAATTCATATTCACTTGGGTGGTTTGTCAGTTTTGCAGGGGGATATATCACGATGAATCATCCCTCTAAAACGGGGCTTCTATCATTATTTTAAGAGATAATTCATGGGGGAATTGGGGAGCGATAGCAGTTTAAAAGTAGTATGCGTAGCCACCAACCTTCACTTCAAAATCATCCTTATATAAATTACTGTGATGCATTTCGAACACCAATGCCGATCCATAGTCCGGTCTGGCCGCTGTCTGATCCAAAATTCCCATCGAATTCATCACATTCACAAGCGTAACGTCGTGCGCCGAATATAAAAACATTTTTCGATCAGGTATCAATTTTTGACCGCGCTTCCTGGTCATATTTCGATAAATGGTTGTTATAAGTGGACCGCCTTTGATTTTCTTCATCAGCGATGTTTCCGTGTGCAAGGCGTAATTCCGTTCGGCCAACGGTAGCATTTTGTCAGGAAAAACACTCTCAGTCCATGCCGGAAGTGTTAAACCGGCACTGTGTTCAATGTCGAGAGTGTTGAAAAGGAGTTCAACTTCGCGAATGTTGGAGATATTCTGGAATAAGAATAAGAAGAAAAATACAATATGTATTGTTTTCTATAAGTCACCTGTCAACTGAGAATGTGATGAGAATTGATTCTCGATACAATTATTGGGGCGACCGGTAGCTCAGTGCGTAGAGGCATCAGTCGCAAGTCTGACTACCGACTGATGAGGCGATAAGGATAGAATGGTTGGCGGATGGCTCACTTGCCCTCGCGGTAGCCTCGGGGTCCAGGTGTATTGGGACCCTCGGCCAAAATCAAAAAAATCTGTATGGTGTTCGAGACTAAACTCATACCTGTCTCGAATCGATCGAAACATCAACAACACGTGCCCCGCTTGCAATGGCACTCCACACAACGTCAGACATCTGTTTGAATGCCCAGAGGCCCCCACAAACTTAACACCTATATCTTTGTGGGAAAACCCCATCGAGGTCGCATTCTTCCTTGACCTCGACATAGAAGGAGAAGACGAGGAGGCGTTTTTAAGTGACGTCCTACGATGAACCCCAAATGTCGCTACAACAACAACATAGTGATAGATTGCGGGTGGTCGTTAGGTACTTAATGACGGGCGATTCAAGCTTCTTGAGCATGGTTATAGAGATGCGTCGGGTTCGGATGCTTTGGAATACTTCGCTTTTTTTGACGGCTACAATAATTTCACCTAGAGTAAATTGAGGTGAATGCTCAACAGTTAAGTTTCGGATCCTTCGGCATATTATGCGTTTGTGTTTGTCGGGAGAAAAATATGCCCGAAGGAAAGTATATCAGTTTGGTGATAAGAGATTTTGGTTCATTTTGATCCACGGGTGATAATTTATTTCCCACCTACTCAGTATATCTATCGAGAATTCCTCTATCCGTCACACGAGGACACGCCCAGTAGGGATACAACACTTTCCGAGGGTGATTATGGCCAGCTAAATTGCCTACATGAGGAGGAGCTTCGCCCGAAGTTACAAGGTTCAGCGCCTTCATCTAATCTTTAACATCACTGTCCTTCACCGGATGCTCATAAGAATTACGACCAGAGATAGCACACCTTCTTGAGGGACACCCTGTTTAACTCTCTTAATTCTGGATTTCTTATTCCTGAATTCCGTGTAGAACTTTCTATCAGCCATGTAGTTAGCGAACTCCTTGATGAAGAGTTTGCATACTATTTTTTATCGTATAGTGCACTACGCTTGATTTTTCAAGCTTTCTGGCTGTACAGGAGCTCGCATTTAAGCGTGCCTGTTTTCTTTTAAGACCAGAAGCTGGATAAAGTTGAATATGCAAAGTTTGTGAGTTTTGATTTTCGTCTAGGGGTTGTAGGAGAGTCAGAAAGTGCAGGGTGCCGACCGGAGACTACGTAGGGTCAGCGGGAGAGGGGGTGAAAGAGAAACTGAGGTAGGCGCTATTAGTTGCGCATTCCACTTATATGATAAATTCAGAAGTAGGTATGCCACCAAATGAATCAGGTTACTAATTGATAACCTTTTACGCCATGACCGACAAGCCTGGGAAGATTCCACATATGTAGGTTGAGCGGACTTATTCTTAATCACCATCCTCACTATCCGAATTATTGCTATAAAACAAATCAATTAAACCACTTTTCACTTTGCTTACCTTTCGGGTATTTTTCGTCAAATATTTGAACAGCTCCGCATTCTTATCATAGAGTTTCCGCAACTCGGGCGGCGGATTAGTGTAGAGCTTTCGTAGAATCTCATCATAAACTGGACATCGTTTTGTTTGTGCTAAAAGCTAAAAAAAAATGAAACTCACTTGACCACTGTTCAAACCAGATTCAAAAATCACAACTAACTTACATAATCTCGATCGCGTGGTATCGAGTTAATGGCGACCGGTTGCCAGGCAATGGGCAACAAATTGTGATTTTCCAAGGGCGGCAACAGTCCGGCCAGAAGACTTGCTGCACTCATCAGACAACGTTCCGCAGCACTGCTCAGGATATGCATGTCCTCCTTTGAATATAGTCCATTCTTGGGCAATAGTCGATAGTAGCGCATGTGAAGATTTCGACCCAAATTGTACATCTGTAGAGATCCTGTCTGACGTGGATGGAGATGTTATTAGTTCTCTGCTTTAAGACCTTTTGCAAAACTGATGGATTGACTTACCTCTGTTAGGGCGCCCAATCCTCCCGGCCAGTCATAGTGCAAGTGTGGATCGTTGGGATAAAGATCGGTGGGAGTTCGGTTGCCATGCCGAAATATCTGCAAGAGGATATCTTTAGCCTTAGTATGGACTACACTACCAAAACACCAGTGTGAAGATGTGGTCGTAGTCTTACAATGGAAATCATTCTAAGCGACCGTAGACCCAGCTCGTCGTTGTTATCGCCAAACACCATATAGGCCATCATCACAGCACATATTGCTCCTCCCAGTATCACCACTGATACGGCAACGGTTCGGCGACCTCTCTCCATTCCGTCACAAACCATCTAAACACTAGTGTATAAAAAAAATGTTAACAGTGCGTGATTAGTATGTATCGTCATAAATAACAAATTATTAACTCACCTACCTTTTAGCCCGAAATAATAAACAAAATGCAAAATTGGCATCAATTACTAAATAAATTGAAATCTAAAAATAGGCCTGCACTGGGTTATTTCGGAATGTGACTGTCTCCCAGATAAATGCCTAAATAATAGACTTTTGTTTTTGTGGGTTGGCTTTAGCTGGCTGCAAACAGCTGAATTGATAACATTTTACAATATATTTAACCTTTCGATCACTTGAGATTGTACGCGGAATTTTTGCATTACAACTTTGTTTGCGGGTTTTGTTTTTAAGAAATGATAGATTGTTGACCAACTGATAGTGCTTTTAGTAGCACTCGCACTAGCTACCACTAAGCTTATTCCTATACTGTCAGCTGAACCTGGTGAAGATATTATACCTAGTACTTAAGTGTGTGACACGCGAAGCTTGCATGGGTATATCCAATTCTCTCGAGAGATATAGCGGACTGCCCCGGCAGCTTTGTAATCAACGGATTGTGGTTTGTTTTGTTGGCGATTGTGTTGTTTGCATCTCGTTTGCATTTGCATAACCGGTACTCAAAGCCCGTCGATAAGATAGCTGTGGAGAGGTACAGTCTGTGAAAAAAAATTTTGAATTTAATTTCATATACATGCGTTTCTAGTAAACACTGCAACACTCTTTATTCGTGCCTTGAAAGTCCCGCCAATACTCGCGTTGTATCTGTGAGATGAACATATTGTTGGTTAGGTTAGAGGGGCTGCCATGAATTGTCACAGCTCACTTATTGTTAGACCACAAATGGGTTCGTTGTGATACCCACGGTATCTATCTACCAACCTGCATAGATAAAGATTAATCATTGAACCAGCCGGAACTGACAATGAATCGAAGCTTGCTGACATCCATATCTTTCAGGCCATCCATATTTCTGAAGAAGAAACTCATTCCTCCTTACGACTAAGACAGGACAAGCACAAAGAAGATGGAAAGAGGTGCGTTCCGCTGCACCCCTAAAGACAAAACAAAAACGACTTTTGCATAGTTATGTGCCGCATTTAAAAGTTTTGTGCTTGTTAATTAAAAAACCGGATATTAAGAGGGGGTGTAGCAGAACGTTCCGCTACACCCCACCAATAGAAATAATGAACTCATCTTATTCGATCTCATGTTAGAGTTACGTGCTAGTTATGTGCTAGAGCTACTAGTATGATCATGATCATCGTGGTGCGACAGCCCGTCGTCGGGCTTTGGCCGCCTGGATCGTTGTCCTCCAATTATCTCGGTCACGTGACCGCGTCCTCCAATTTTGGAAGCCCAGTAGCTGCTCGGCGTCCGCATATACTGAGCTCTCGGTCGTCTAGGCAGTCTCGCTCCGTCGACTCATTCTGCGTTCATTACTCTCCTTGGCATGCGATGATCGTCCATTCGTAGTACATGCCCTGCCGATTGAAGTCGTTTTAGTTTAACGATTTTCGAAACTTCCAGCTTATCGTACAGTTCATAGTTACTAGTATGTGCCGTCAATAATTGTTGTTTTGACCGCGTGTCTAAATGAAACAACCTGTTTGAAGTCGGATAACAGACTGAATTTATTTTGTGCTGAATTCTTTTTGCTGTATACATATTTAGTGTTGCCAGGCTCAGTTTATTTATTCTTTTACAATACCTTCCCTGAATAATTACATTGAGAAAGCAATAAACAATTCATATATATATATATTTTTTTTTTTAATTCATTAAATTCATTAAGGAAAAACAAAGTATTGAGCAAACAAAGCTATTCTAGACCGAATTTATCCGCGAGAGTTGAAAATTTAGGTGCATGTACTGCTTTTGTCAAAATATCGGCCAACATCTCGTCAGTTGGTATATAAACAATTTTAAGACTTCCATCATCTAGCTTCTCACGAATAAATTTAACTCTTAAGTCCACGTGTTTCGTCCGCGGAGAAAATGATCCATTTGATGCTATATGTATAGCACTTTTGTTATCGCAAAATAAGGTTGTTGGTTCGGTGATACCAGGAACCAACTCTGACTCCATTCGCTTGAGCCAAATCAGCTCCTGTATTGCGTTGACCACGGACATGAATTCGGCCTCAGTTGACGAAAGGGCGACTGTTTTTTGCTGCTTCGTGCACCATGAAATTGCTCCTCCTTGGAAACTGAACACATAGCCAGACGTTGAGCGCCGCTCATCAAGGTCGCCGGCCCAGTCTGCATCACAGTAGCCCACAATGTTGGAAGATTGCCTGCTATAAACAAGATTTTTATTTAAAGAACCCTTTAAATACCTCATCACCCGCTTGACAGCTGTCCAGTGGGCCTTCTCTGGATTGGTACTGTATCGACTAAGCACATTAACTGCGTAGCTAATGTCTGGTCGGGTGACCTGCGCTGCGAAAAGTAAGCATCCGACAGCTTGCATGTACGGAACTTTCGACATTTCATTCTGTTCAGCCTCATTCGTAGGAGACATTGCTGCTGTAAGTTTTTGATTCACATCCACCGGTGTCCCAATAGGATTGCAGTCGAACATCGAAAAACGTTTTAAAACAGCCTCAATGTACTGTTGCTGGTCAATTTTCGTGATGCCATTCTTCAAGTCGCGTACGATTCGAATTCCCAATATAGAACTGGCTTCGCCCATGTCCTTCATCTTGAAATGCACCGACAGCGCATTCTTCAGCTTGTTGATCAAATATATGTCACTTCCAAACACCAAAATATCGTCGACGTAGATAGCAACGTACAACATCGTAACACCATCGGGATGATAGTAAACACATTGGTCAGTGTCGCTACGCCTAAGTCCAAACGATGTCAAAACGGTGTTGAGTTTCCCATTCCACACTCTGCTGGATTGTTTGAGCCCATAGATCGATTTCTTTAATAAGCACATTCTTCCAGTTCCATCGTCAAATTCTTCCGGTTGATTCATGAAAATTTCTTCCTTCAAATCACCATTCAGGAACGCCGTTATTGCATCGAGCTGATGTATAACTAAATTTTTCTTAGTTGCCAATGCCAAAAGAAAACGAATTGAGCTATATCGCACAACAGGTGCGAATGTTTCATCATAATCTATTCCTTGTCGTTGACTAAAACAGTGGTAAAAAATATATTAACAATTCCAAAGGGGGGTGTAGAGGAACGTTCCGCTAACAGGGGAAGTAAAAATGGGGAATAAAAAAAAGTGAGGCAATAAGGTTGCAATGGTTGGCGGACGGCTCACTTGCCTTCGCGTCCGCATCGGGGTCCAGGTGTAATGAGAACTTGGCCTCTGGTTTCGTACCACCGACTGATTATTACTCATCAGGTGCTGCCATCGATCTGTCGGTGGAAGCTGCGCAACCTGACCCGAATATGATTCATTAGATGCCTTTTCTGCTCTTACGTGGCCAACATGAATTAATAAACATTCGTGAGCATTTGAGTCGTTCCCACAAGAGATGGGAACAACTCAACTGATCTTGAATTCTTTCTTAAATACAATGGCGTAGGTAAGGTGATTAAGGGGATCAATCTCCCTCTCGGCAATGAAGTAGAATATGGGCGAGATTGATGTCATAGGAATTGGAGTGGTGCGAATGCACTATTACTGCAGTAACAATGAGTGAAGGTTGCCTGAATGAGGTGGAGGAGGGGGAGTAAGAGAGGGTGAGGGTAAAAAAATCGACATGGATAGTGTTCGGTGTATGCGCGGGGTTATAGTTTGTGATGGTGATACGGTGCTTAGGGTTCTGTGTCGGTCCCTATAGTGTACTAGGCTTCTGTACCCTAAAAAATGTTTCTGTGATTTTTTTTTTGCTTTTTATACTTAACAGGACATCATCATAATGTTATGTATTGAACCGAAGTGGTTTTTAAGGCTTTGTGCTGCGGTACGGGGTACAGTAGGGGCGACCGGTAACGCAATGTGTTGAGGCATCAGTCTCATGTATGACTACCGGCGTTTCGGGTTCGAATCCCGTCCACAACGACGTTCGTGGCCATGGATGTGCAGGAGATGCATGCTGGCAACTGCATTCTTCGAAACCAGTTTATGCCGTCGAAATGTCAACTGGGCCACATGGAACAGGTGAGGCGAAAAGGACCTTTTTGGGGGTAAAGCGGGATGTGTATTAATCCTCTCACCTCGAGTCACGCGACACCCATATCCCGCTTCATGCATAAAAAGGTCCTTTCCGCCTCAACAAAGGGTTAAAATGCTTTCATCAGAACTCCTGTACACTTCTCCTTTCATCTCGAATCTTGCGGGAACCATGTTGCCCGTGCTCCGCTTCAAGTAAAAAAAAAGGTCCGTTTCGCTACCTCAATAGGTTAAAATGCTTTCACCTAGACTTCTGTGCACTCCTCCTTTCAACCTGAATCACGTGACAGTCATCTCGCCTATATCACGCTTCATGTAAAAAAAATCCTTTTCGCCTCACCAAAGGGTTAAATGGGAAGGGTAGTCCAGATGGCGCAACGGTTAGCACGTTCGCCTTCTACGCACTGTGCCCCGGTTCGATTCCTACTGAATGCGGTAGTTTTCGATAAAAAAGGGGATTTACGTGTCGGACTATGAGTCCACTCAGCTGTTAAATGAGTACCCATTTATGGGGTAAATAA
Organism: Chloromyia formosa; assembly: GCA_964017055.1. Taxonomy (NCBI): domain Eukaryota; kingdom Metazoa; phylum Arthropoda; class Insecta; order Diptera; family Stratiomyidae; genus Chloromyia; species Chloromyia formosa. Next base: position 25,925,174 of record OZ024813.1, on the reverse strand, counting down.
CTCGGTTGAGCGTGTTACTAGACATACCGTCACGATATAGAAATGAGATCATCTCGAGGCCATGGTTCAAATTGGACTGTTGCGCAGTTATTTATTTTAAAGGGTTAAAATGCTTTCAGAAGCACGCTTGTGCACTTCTCCTTTCACCTCGAATCACGCTACACCTATATACGAATACACCACAATTTTTTTGAACATATTTTTCAATTGAACAAATAATGCGTCCATATATTTTTTTGTGTTGTCCGACGTCGACGTCTTTTCTCGTTTGAAGCAGTTTGCAATGGTTCGGGACGCACACACGAGTACATCGATTCGCTTACGTGCCGACCTATGGACGACTCGTGAGCGGATCTCCATACATTTGCTTGGGTTCGAATCGCAAACGAGCCGATTATGAGACGAATATGAGACGACCCGTCTGTGGACGGCCTAAAACTTTTAAACTATAAAAATTACTCCAATTTTTGTATAGGTTTATATTCATTTCAAATGTAAACCTCGTCCTCCTAACGTTCACTTTCGTCTGCTTAGATGTTATTCCTGTTGGACATTTCCTGCCATTAATTCAAAAATCGCACTACACAAAACCTACCCGTCCATTTCCAAGCACAATAAAATTCGCACCGAATCATCCGGTAAGTTGTTTAGCAGCTATTTTTGCCATATTTGTCAACATGTTGGCTGAAAACATGTTGGCTGGAATGCTGGCAGCCAAGTTGTTTGATGATAAACGAGGCTTGAAAGTGTGGAATCACTACTACTAATTGCCTTAACCCGTCCAGTGGTAATTGCGAGCTCCGTCAAAATAATAATTATTTCAGCTAATTTGTGAATGATTAGTTTCGCGCGTGAGTGTAAACATGAGATAATAAGCTTTTTGGCTATGTCAATGGAAAAGCTTAGGCAAATAAATAATATTGAAAATCTCTTCAGTGAAAAAGTTCATTAGAAGTGCTGGCAATACTCAACATTCGACTATTAAAGGAAAGAAAGAATCTTCTAATTAAGCGGATAGTTGGCAGTCTAAGTAATTAATAAACTAATTTCTGTCCTATTATCTCTATACAGGATGTCTCACTTTAGCTGGTAAATACTTTAATGGTAGTGAATATCGTTTATTTGTGGAAAATTGACACCAAAATGAGCACTCTGTCTTTAACCATTACAGAGTTATAGCTGCTGCATAGTTTACAACTATCCCAGCAAACAATTTCGTATCATTTGGAAGATAAATTGCCCGGATAATACGATGGCGATTCGTCCATGCGATAAATTTATAGATTATTTGTCGCATTTTCAGTAATTAGGGGATATCCCTCAGGCGAAAGAATCGCGATACGATGGCGATTCGTCCTTGCGATAAATTCATAGATTATTTATCGCTTTTTTAATAAACTTTGGCGAAACGAGTTGGCAACAAGAAGTTTTTTTTATTAGATTAATCTCCATGCTTTTTTTCTTACATATTCTTTGACGCTCATAATTCATATTTCATCCTTTTTCACAATTGATATTTGTAGGATTCGAACCAGGTTCCCATGTTTGCAAGTCCATAGTGCTAACCGTTCCGCTATCTAGACTACAAACAATGATAATGACACAATCGTCGTTTTGTATTTATTGTGAATTGGCGAAATATCATCTTGGCGATAAATTGGCGAATTGAAATCCTATCGCCATTCTTTCGCCTGAGGGATATCCCCTAATTATTGAAAAATCTATGAATTTATCGTAAGGAAAAATCGCCATCCTTTTTCATAGTCCTCCACGTGGGCGCCCCCTGGTAACGGCAGTGTGTCAAACCGCTGAAGGCCAAGTTTGGAAAAAAAGCCGATACCTGTAGTCTGAATGGGTGACCAACACCTAAGCGTCTCAGATTTAGTAGGATGGAATGACTTGTGTAGTTGGACCTGCAACATAGTTGTGTGAACTCCAGCACGTTTATTAAACCATCTGAGGCAGCTATCTCCGAGGCCATCCCCTGAATGGGGTAAGCAATGTGCTGAAAACAATTTTAAATTTGCGTTTTTTTTTCATTTTTTACTAACATAAATGAAATATAAAAAAAAATGCGGGGGGGGGGGGGGGGTGTGAGCAAACGAAACTAAAGGTTGGGTAAACCTGGCTAACGATGGGCAAACAAAATAGCGTATAAAATCGCAAAAAAATCGAAATTTGGATTTTCAGTGGTTCCCAACCTTTAAAAAAAATACATTTGTTAATAACTTTTTTTTCTAAAGGTGGGCAAACGAAAATTTTCCTGGGCAAACGTGGGCTAACGATGGGCGAACGATTTAGCCGGTTTGCATGGGAAAAAATCATCTCGAGGTGCCAACTTTACAGACCTTTCAAGCTGCACATTACTGGCTTCAAACACATAAATGAACAGCTGTGTGCGACTCGATTCTTCAATCTCTGGCTCATCAATGTGCACGCCCCCACTGTAGTTAAAGAAGACCAGTTCTACGCCCGGTTTGAGACTATCTTCGACTCACTTCCAACAAACGACGCCAAACTGCTACTGGGAGACATTAACGGGAAAGTCAGAAATAAAAGTTGGCACCGGGGGACCACTGGAGGCCACAGTCTTCATGCAAAATCAAACGACAACGGCCAGCGACTTATCGACTTCGCCTGCAGTAGTAATCTAGTCGTAAGCTCTACGTGTTTCCCGCATCGACGCATTCACAAGCAATCTCCAGACGCACATACTGTCAATCAAATTGATCACGTCCTCATTTGCAAGAGATGGGCGTCTAGTGTGATAGATGTCCGCTCCTATCGAGGAGTCAACTGCGACCCAGATCATCACTTGGTGAAGACGACCTACAGATGTAGAATTTCCTCAGTCCACAGAGTTCAGCTATGGAATCTCGTCAGCGCCCGGCGCGTTTTAGTGATCGCAACGCATGATCAACTTCTTCTTCTGTCGGGGTTTTTATGGGTGGGCCTAGATCGACAATATCGAGAGCTTCTTGTGTGGGGATGTTAGATGGTAGGTTCAGAAGCTCTTCAAAATAAGAGGCCCATCGTTTGGTGATGCCATGTGTATCGCTGATGATCTTTCCATCCTTGTCCTTACAGAGGCTAGTCCTGGGTTGGTAGCCGTTCTTAATTGTATTTACTAGTTTGTACGCTTGTCTGGTGTTCATATTAGCTAAGTTTTCGTTAATATTCAGCACTTGCTCGTCAAAGTATTTACGTTTCTTACGTCTAATTATTCTATTCGATATTCGCCGTAGCTCGACATATGTATGTATTTTCCTCTTTTGGCTCTGGTTCCTCGTTGCATCGTTTATCGCGTCAAGTGAATTTTTGCATTCTTCGTCGAACCAGTCATTTCGCGCTCGCCGGGCTTTATTTCCCACGACCTTCTCTGCGACCTCTTTGACGGTACCCTTGAGTTCTTCCCATGGACGCCTGTGTGGCTGATGTTGTGTAGCATAGGCGATAGTCTTTCCTGAAGGTCGGTAGTATACGCTACCACCGTAGCATCGCTCAGAAGCTTATCAACCGCACAGATTTTGGGAGGGCTGATTCTCGATTGGTGCACTGAGGAAATTCTACATCTGTAGGTCTCTCGATAGGAGCGGACATCCATCATGGGCGTCTAGTGGCCCATCTCCTGCAAATGAGGACGTGATCAATTTTGGTTGACGGTATGTGGGTCTGGAGATTTTCATGTCTGCTTGTGACTAGATTCCTACTGCAGGCGAAGTCGAGAAGTCGCTTGCCGTTGTCGTTACATTTTTCATGAAGACTGTGGACTCTAGTGGTCCCCCGGGCCAACTTTCATTTCCGACTTTCGTGTTAAAATCTCCCAGCAGCAGTTTGACGTCGTTTGTTGGAAGTCAGTCGAAGGAGTCTCAAGGCGGGCGTAGAACTTGTATTTTACTGCGTCTTCTTTAACTCATTATGGTGTCTAATCGACGATGGATTAAAAAAATTAAAGTAATGAAAAGAACGATGTTCAGACGTATATGACGAATAATTGGGGAAACATTACAAGGTGGAAATAGGTGATATTACTAGACGAGGTGGATAAACAAATTTTTCTGCTAAACAAAATTAGAATAAAATAAAAATTCATAAAAAAAACATTTTTTTTTATAAAATTTTTTATTGATATCTTTAAAAAAATCCAATAGACAAACATTTGATACAAATATTCGTGTTGGGCATATGTATACATATATATATGTGCGTATGTAAATATAAAAAAAAATATTTCCAGGAAAAACCAATTAGAATCATTCATCGGTAAATTAGCCGAGTATATACTCCTCTAGATACAATTGTTCATCTTCTTCTCCTCACTGTTCTCCAACACAATGAGAACTAAGATCCCGAAAAAAATCTTATCCATTTTCTAAACATCTAACATACTATTTTTTTATTTGTTTACCTGGCTGTATGCGGATGCGGCTAATATACTACGCAAAATTTCCCCTTAAAATGTCTAAGAAGATTTTCCCATGTGAAATATTTTTTTCTTGTTTTGTTTTTCTTTTAAATTTGTGATGTTTTTTTTGATAATTTTGCACGAGAATTTCAATCAGTTTTACTATAAAAATTGCGATAAAAAATTCCGTATACCAATTAAGTGATTTTTGTGCATTAATTAAAATAATAAAATAAATTCGAAAAAAAAAATCTATTACAATACAAATGTTATATGTAGGGTATGTGTGTCTATCTATCTATCTTACAGTGCTATGGCATGTTTAAAGGCAATGCTTGGTTTTCCTGGGTGGTGCATTCAAAATGGACCGCAAGGTCTCATTTTTTAACCCAGCCCAATATTTTGACAAAAACTAAAAAAAAAAAACAAATACTTTTTTCTCGTTTTCTGTAGGTATGAATATGCGCTCCGCGATAAATGCTTCTTTTTGGATCGAAAGATGCATCTATTTGGGATGTTTTAGTAGAGGATAGATTGGATGAAGAAAAACCGTTGCTAAAATTTGAGTTTTGATGGGTCCAAAAATGTCAAAATTTTCTAAAATTGTTCAATTTTATTTTAAAACCGGACATTAGAGGATATTGGATTCGGGATACGTGGGGAATAGTACAGAATAATTTCTGTGAAATAATGAGAGTGACAGGAATATGAAACGTGTGCGTGTGTGGGCGTGTACATACAAAAAGACAATTCGTTCAGTTGACTAACCTATTGAAAAATAATAGTGTCAAGAAAAAAAAAGTCTACTACCTAACTAACTCAAGCTAAATACGACTACTTTGTGTGGAGATTGCGCGCGCCTAATTCATCTATTTCTTCTTGTAGAGACCGAATTGTAGGGCGTTCCACGATGAGCCGAATGACGAAGGTTTCGGAGCACTGCCGAAGAAATTCTTGAATGAATAGCCACCGAAAGCGGGCGTAGATGTTGGATATGGTGTTGAGAAAGCTGGCTTTGAGTAGAGGTTGCGTGGAGCAAAAGTGCTCGAGCGGAAGCTTGTTGGTCCGAATGTTGTTGAACGGAAGGTGGAAGGGGCGAAGGTGGTGGAACGGAAGCTGGTTGGAGCGAATGAGCTTGAGCGGTAGGTGGACGGAGCGAATGTGGTGGAACGGAAGCTGGTTGGAGCGAATGAGCTGGAACGGTATGTCGACGGAGCGAAGGTGGTCGATTGGAAAGTCGATGGTGCAATCGTGCTGGATGGGTAGCCACTGTATCCGCCAATATTTCTGAAGGAACCGGCCGATGAACAGAGGCCTGGGTAACGTCCCGAGGAGCCCATTCCGTAACCGTTACAATCGGGATTGCCAACCGAGTAGGGCATTGAGCCGACTACGTTACCACTGTAATGAGAGAGAGAGAAGGAGGAAAGAGTTGTTTTAATATTTTTTTTTTGCTTTTTTCGCAGATGATTAAGACAACTTACCCTGGTCCATAGTTGCAGACGAACAGTTTGTTAAATTTGCCGCCAGACTTGTAGTAGGAGAAGCCGCAGCCGACCATGTTGGTATCAGCCCAAACAAGCTGTAATAGAAAGAGAGGCGGCTTAGGAAATTTGAAGATACATTTTAGATATACTCTAAAGTAAAGTCTAGATCAGATGATTCAGAACCATGCGTGGTCTGCATTTGAAGACCGCTCTTTTCAAATCCAGTCTTCAAGTCAATCAAGTTTTCATATGTCATCGGAATATTTTAATTGTCAAATGATCGATTGCCCAATAGAAAATTATGCAGCTGACATTTCCGCAATTAACAAGTTTTCCGTCTTTGCAAAGGTTTATTTTCAACACTGAACTTTTCCGTTTGTATCTTTTTGATGTTGTCCGCCAACGGATTTTTGTAATCTTTTCCGATCCGTTTTTCAAGTTCAACATCCCCGCGTCTTAATTAATACGATCGTACATAATTTATTCTAATTATGCCTAATGCAGAAGAAATTAACAAATAAAGATTAGCAAAAAGACGCAAAAAAAAACATGTCCAAGTTTAGATTAGCCGACACTATATGGATACAAAAAGATTAAGACATTTTGTGGAAATCATTTCACGTTGCCTGTTTGTTTCGCTAAAGATGGCCTTGATTTTTTTTTCTGCCTGAATGGGTGGCATTATTCAAATTCAGAGGGTTAATTTGTTCATAATTTTCACAGTTAGTAATAAGAGAGCTTGGGGTGGGCAACAAGTTATTCTATTTTAGATATAAATTGAATCCGGTCCGTTTGGAATTGACAAATTGTCTGGTCAAAGATGAGGTTCTGGTTCTTCAGAGACTGTTGGAAGGAGAAAGCGGGAGGGGAAGGTAGCAGATGAAAGGAGTATGGGAAGGGAGTAGGCGAAAGAAGAGTTACCGTGAAGGCTTGGATCATTTCGTTGCAATGAAAATTGTCCGACCAATTAGGTGGTCCTGGATTGCCTGATGAACTCACTGAAGCCAGAGGAGAAGGCGAGAGGAGCAGGGAGTAGGGGTAGAGAGTAGGCGAAAGGCGAGTTGCCGTGAAGGCCTGAATAGTATATTTTCATTGCAATGAAAATTGTCTGACCAAAGACGTGGTCCGTGTTCTCCAGATATTGTCACTGAAGCCGGAGGAGAAGGTGAGAGGCGAGGGGAATAGAGGAGGGTATAAAAGCTGTGAAGGCCTGAACATACGACATTCCTGTTGCAATGACAATCGTCTGGCCAAATATGTGACCCTTGATCTCCAGATGTTGTCACTGAAGCTGAAGGCAACATGATAGAGGAAGATAAGAAGGGAATAGGGAGGGGTGAATGAAGGCCTGGAGATTAGGTATTTCTGTTGCAACTGAAAATTGTGTGACGAATTAGGTTGTCCTGTGATTCTTCAATGTTGTGACTGAAGCCGGAGGCAAAGGCGAGAGGGTAGGAGAATTGGGGAGGGGAGAGTTGCTGGGGAAGGATGGGGATACGATATTTGCGTTGCATTTGTAAATTGTTTAACCAGAGAAGTTGTCCTGATTCTACAAATGTTATCATTGAAACCGAAGGAGAAGGCGACATAAGAGAGGAAAAGAAGAAAGGAATAGGAGCTTCTATCTCCAGCCGGGAGACAAATATCGACACAACCATAGTACACCCTAAGTACATCCACATCTACAGCCGAGGTCAAGGGTACCAGCCACAATGATAAGCTTAGTTTGAAGCGGAAACATTAGTCGGACGAAGTCCTCTTGAAAAATCAGTGCAAGCAGACCGTATTCATTCCTGGCAGTATCGCGACGGTACGGTTCAAGAAAGGGATTCGGAGGACAGAAAAATGTACAAGACGCGGTTGTTGATCAATACAGCAACCGCCTGGCCACGAGAAAAAAACCGCCTGAGCAGAAGCGAGAAACTTCGAAGCAGTAGATCTGGTTCTCAGGACACTCTTATTACATCGAATTGAGTATTTTCTGTCCAAAACGTCAATTTACCTGTGAATAATGTCCAGTTTTTGGTGACCATCCCGAACCGAAAGCATATTGATTGACTTCCTTGAACCAGTTGGTGATACGAGAGCTAAAATCACCATCATTGATTGGGGCTGTACTCCAGATGATAGCCATGTTTTGTCCCATTGTGAAGCGGTCTGGAAAGATAAGAATAAATAAGGAAGACATTAAAATAAATTAAAAAGAAACACCAATAGGAAATAATTGGAACATACTTAGTTGACCGGGTACGCACAATGGCTCGCGTCTTTGACCAATAGTGGGTTTTACATTAATCCCCTTTCGTGGGCTTCGCTCGCTAAAGGGTTGCTACCCTAATTATACCGACATAGGCGAAGTCACTATTAGCCAAGACGTGAACCACGATGCGAACCACGACGTGTCGCCCGGTAGAATAGGAATATACAAAAATAAAAAAATTAAAAAAAATCACAGACAACCCAAGCGCAGCGTTCGATCCTAATACCTCCATCAATTCTTGTCATTTCAACAGCTCAAAAATTAATCGTCACCCATTTATTTCCTACTTAACTGCAAACAATTTAATCCAAATCGAGGATCCCACAGCCAGCGTTGGCGGCGGCGTGGCGTTAAAAATAAACACCGATTAATCATGGCTCACGATTGTGACTAATTTAATGCTAAATCTAGTCTTCATCTGCGCGCTGCCTCGGTCACGATCAAGATCACCACGAAGGCTGACCCCCATAGGGCTTCTTTGGAAATGATTCCAAGAATCTGACCATGAAGATGCGCGCACTGACATCTTATGCCCCCAAAGATACACAGTCCAATGTCCACGCAAATGCATTATGCAAGAGAAGAGTCTCAATCTGTGAATCGAAAGGCTATCTGAGAATTGCTCATAAAAAAAAGTGCCAAATGCAATGCCATATCATTAGTTTTGGTGTCATGTTCAGCATGCAAACTTGACCGACCGACCGACAAACTGACCGACCGGACAGTCGCACGGCTCTTGGATCGGTCGGCCCGGCCAAACGAAATATAGGCGTAAGTCACGTTTTGAATATCTCAAAAGGTATCTTATTTTTTTTTTCCAAAAAGTCGTTTTTACTTGATCGTGTGCACAACAGGAAGGACTGACTTACCTACCTACCTCAATGCATAATATGTTGGCTCAGATTCATATCAATATGATTTTTCACGGTTGTCGTGGGTTTAGAGGAATGTTGATTGCTTCTTGTTTCGGCTGTTGACACTTTGTCGAGAAGATTTTGTTTGTTTTGGGCCAGTTTGGAGGGCATTTTGGGACGTTTTGACGGTATTTTAGGACATTTTAACGGAATTTTTAGATGTTTTTTTTTTCAGATTTATTTTGCTTAATTATTGATTAAAAATCTCGTTTAGTTATTGATTAAAAATTAAGGAAACTAAACCCAAAATTGACAAGCCGTCAATCATATTGAAAAATCGGGAAATAATCGATTATCTAAAAACTGATAATTTTGGTTACTTGTTTTTTTTTCTAAATTAAATGTTATTGCCAATACTGCATTTTTGACATCACCCTAAAATTGTTGAAAAGTTGGTGCACATTTGTATCTGTTTTAAGCAGTATAAAATATTTTTGACAGATTCCTTTTGACAATCATATTGTCAACTAGGGTGTGTATGCCAGAAACTTGCATCATTCAACAGTTTATATAGGCTCCCAACGATCTCTCGAATTAATTTTAGGAGTAGTTGACGCATTATACCTCACTATTTAGACGCGCTTACAAGAAATCGTCCCCTCGGTTGGGGTCTGCCAAAAAATTTGTATGGTTTTCGATAAATATACAATTTTTGGCGTAGTGGAAAACGATGAATTTTGGAGCATTCGTTTTGTATGTGTCGTGTTTGATCTGACAGATACAGGTAGATGGATTCCAAGGGCTAGCATGTACAATTTGCCAAACAATTTTGACACGACTCAAACCAAACATTCCAAAACCCGTTGAGTTGCTGAGCCATGTTCTTTTGACAAGTGGTTTGAAACTTGCTAATTTTTTTGACAGTGTTTGACAATAGTCTCAAAAATCATATCAATACAGATCCCTTTTTGAGGTAAAATTTGAGTGACAATTTTGGCAATTTCGAAAATGCTGCTTCCCAAAAATCCAGAACAGTATCTCAACGATCGTCTTCCGGTTGCCTAAATCATGGCCTAAGTGTAATGAACTTGCCGCGAGGCCTACTTTGAAAGTATCACGTGCATTATATTTTTTGTATTATCCTAGTTTTATAAATTTAATCTGAATTTGATTATCTGGTTCAATGACTTCGTTTTGACCGAGTTAATTTTATTCAGTTTTCGTTTTTTCTTATAGAGCTCTTTAGCATTCTTTGCAGTTTTTTTCTCATTTTTTTTTTCTATTCGGTGCGAAAGATTGAATCATAGATAGTGTGGTGTAGACAGGTTTAATGGCCTCCTCTTCTTTTTCTCTTCGTTTTATTTTGGTGATTTATTCTTAATGGTTTAACGTTTATGTATGAATGAAGTGGGTAGATAGTTGTAGGTAGTTTGGTCGAAACAGGCCATTTTTGGAGTCGAAGATATTTTTTTTGTTATTGGTTGGAGGAGGAAAGTGTAATAAAAACGCAGTTTGGATGGTTATAGGTTTTTTTGGGTTTACAGGAAACTGCAGGTATTCTCCACCTGGGATTGGCTGAGAATGTTTCGAAGAGGTTGTCGTTGTTTTAAATTATTTAGGTTGGAAGTTTAAGGTTAAGATGGTGAAAGTGAGTCTAAAGCCTGCGGTGAGCCTAATTGATCCCCGGACGCGGTGAATTCTTGTTTGAGTACTTAATTGGTACTAACTAATTTGCAATGTGGGTAGGGAGCCTTTGTTACTAGGAATAGGGAGGAGGTTTATTGTTTCGGAGAATATTGTCGAATTGATAAGAGACTGGAGAGTGCCATTCGAGAACTCTTCCTCCGATCACCGCTACCTGCAACGGTCTATAATACAGACATTCGGGTGGCTTTCATGGAACAGCTACCCACTTTGCCTGGTCGGCCATCTAGTAAGGATGAGATAAATGATTTTTAATAAATAACCTTTTAATAAAACTAAGCCCACAGGGTGGGAGTTCGATTGAAACTCTTATAAATATCATCTGCGCCTTTTCAAGAACGAATAGTACCACAATAATATCAGTGGAATTCCTAAATATTTCAGAAGACTGTGCCTATTCATTGCAGTTGTCGATCTCGGGTCAGACTAAGGGTGTTGAGTATTTGAGGTTGGTTAAATGGAATTTCTGATGAGCTTTGACGGAGAGTTTCGAGGTGTTTGAATATATTCCATGGCATTCCCATCAGCAGAAGGCTCTAGGCCTTGATAAACGAGCAGTTATTGGATTGGCAGAGAATTTTTCGAAGAGGTTGTCGTATTTGAAATTATTTATGTTGGAAGTTCACGTTTACTACCATAGAAAGTGAGTCTAAAGCCTATGCTGAACCTAACTAAACCTTTAGGTGCCACAATAATATCAGCAGAATCTGTAAGTATTTTAGTATTTTCTGTGTCTATTCAATATAGTTCCCGGCGAGGTCTCACTGAGGGTGTTGAGTATTTGAGAATAGTTCAATGGAGCTTAAGGCGACTGTGGGTTTTAGGTGTTTGAATATATTGAACCAAGTTCCCGGTGAGGTTTGTCTGTATGTGTGTTGGATATGACATAGGCTCAACGATTATCAGCCCTTAGGCTAACTTCATCTATAAAATTGTTTTACTTACTTATTGTTCTTTGTGGATCATGTTTGAAGGTGCATTGATTAGCCCAACCTTGAGCTCGGTTAGCTAGTTCATCGTCCCACACCTGAAAAAAAAAATAATTAATTCAAATAAGAAATCATAATAATATTTTTAGAAGATGTCGAACGCTACGTAAAAAAATTGAAATTGAACTGAAAAGAGCTGAATTTCTTCAGCTAGGACACTTACGACTTCTTTCATATTTTGAGCACCGGGTTGGCCTGGCTGAAGGCCCATTGCCACGGCCGATCGTAGTCTATTGTGAGCTTCTAAAATGAGAGCTCTATCCTGGCCACTGATGCCAGTTTCTGAAAGAAAAGAGAAAAAAGTTATCGTAAAATTAAGTGTTGCTTTTTTTTTTAATTTTCCGGTGAAGTAGTACGACCCAAAGTGGTCTTTCTGCCACTAGCCAAGACATGATAGGCACCCAGCAAATGAAAAAGAGCTCTCCTCCTCATCCTCGCCATCACAGCTTCTGCAATAGTCATTGCGTGGGACTCGAAGTCTCCAGGCCAGTGATAATCCCCACAATATTCCTAATGTTGTTTCTATCCAAGAGCAGCACCCCTGAAGAGCGGTAAGGGTTCAGTGTAGGCTACATTTCCCTGGTTACATGGCATGTGTTATACTCCATCTGGTGTTTGCTCTGTCAGTCGCAGAAGCCTTTATGGCCAATTTACAAGCTGCCAGAGGCATCCTTATGGAATAGAAGCTTTCGCTGACCATAATGGTTGTGCCCTCACGAGCCAGCCCATCCACCCTGCTGTTTCCGACAAAGCCGCTTTGACCGGAAATCCAACATAGCGTAATATTGAAAAAATTACCCATCTCCCGAATTGAGTTATGACAGTTCTTTACTGACTTTTAGAAAAAATAATTTGTTGCGGCGACCGGTAGCTCAGTGCATGGAGGCGTCAGTACTATGTTTGACTACGGTCGTTACAGGCTCAAGTCCCGTCAACAGCGTTCGTGGCCATGCATGTTTGTGTTGTCGGAGTTGTTGGAGTTTTGACTAGTAATTTATGGGATTAATTTTTTCTTTCAGGATGTGCAACTGTCCAAATTTTAGTCGATTTGCTGAGCCGTTCATTGGCTGTTTTGACCATTTGAATTTGAATCTGATTTTTTCGTTGTCTGTTTTGACTGCCGAAATTGGGATCCAATTTTTATTCAGTAATTGATTGGATTTTGACTGTAGAAACTTAGACCCGATATCTGATCTATTTTTCTGCTGTCTGATTAGATCACTAAAACATGAATTCACGTTTTTGTGAAATTTTTGGCAAGACGACAAAAACGTTTGAAAATTCGTTGCACAATATAATTTTGAGTGGGAATTCGATCACAATCTGTTGAACTAGTGTGCAAATTTATAAAAACTAATATTTTTGCATAATTTTCAATTTAGATTTTCCGGATGTTTTTGAAAACTTGCCAAATAATTTGACAGAAATTGAGCTGCCTCAAACCCCCTGAGTATTGGTTTGATTTTGAGTGTCAAAATTTTGACTAAATTAACACGAGTAATATGAAAATTATCTTGATTGTTGCGGTGGCATTTTCAATGCCTATTTCAATCGTCAAAATTTAGATCCTTTTTTCGTGTGTTGTTTGTCAAAACAAACATGACCCAAATATTGATTGTCAATGCGCAGACCTCGAAATTAACACATTTTGTTTAGCTTCGGTTTGATTTTGACTGACAAAATTTACGACACGAATTTAAGGATGGAGGACTTTTGAAAAGGAACAGGAAAAGACAAAAAATATCGAAATAGATTGTCGATAAAATATTTTGGCGTTTTCTTTTTCACAAGGATAAATAATTGAAAGAATTACCTTTTTTCGATTAGTATTTTCATTGTCACAAATTAAACCGACTTTTTTGTGTGCTTTTTGTCTGTTAAAAAAGATTCAAATTTTGACATTCAATGTCGATTTCAAAAAAGATCACCTACTCTTATTAAATTTCGCCCCAAACAGCGGGCCTGTTCAAACCATGTTTGCTTCGCCAATTTGTAATGCAGTTTTTTTAGGAGAATTCATTTATTAACACAACTCAGGCAGATTTTTTTTACGTAGTTTTTATCGGATTGACATTCAATAAAAATCCATAAATGTTCTTTAAATTTAAATTATTGCTATTTTAATGGTGTCGCATACGACCTGAAAATGTTTATTACTTGACAAGAAAATAGCTGACATAACTTCTGAATGTGTTTCTCGTTTTATCTTCGGGGTATTTGACTCATTTTTGATGGTATGGGTGGCGAGTAGACGATAGGAAATAGCAAAAATATGAATAAAGACACTTTTAATATAAAATTTGGATTTCTTTGTTTCTCTTTTTTTTTTGTATTTAGCTTTTTTGAAATAGACTTTTTTTGCTAAAAGTAAATATTCCGCTTCTTGTTGAACTGTCGCCGTATATACTTTACATATATATCTAAATACTCGTACATATACTGAATATTCATATTTTTTGTCTTTGTATCTGTTAACGGATATGCATTTAAACAAGTTAATTGACTTTTTTTTCGTTTTATTCAACAAATAAAAATTTTTGTCACCGATTTTCTATATTTCATCTTGTTTTTTCGCTCCCATTAATTTGCATGGAAAATTTGTTTAACCGAACTTTTTTTATCTAATTCATTTGAAATTAAATTGAGTTAAAAATAGATATTTATCAGTGAATAACATTATCTTAAATGTGTCTCATTAACCTTGTATCTGTTAAGTGAATTAATTAGAATAATTGGATTCGGTGAAGCCATGCCATTTTTTTTTATTAACCAAAAGAAATTAGCTGAGTTCTTTTTTGTTCAAAAGCAATATTCACATAAATTTAAAATTAGATGCCTTAGAAGGCTGTTGTTTTTTTTGAGAAAAAAATTATTCATCGTTTTTATTAAGACAATAAAAGGAGATCTGTAAATCTTTTTAGGCAGAAGAAAAAAGCAGTTCAGTTACTTTTTTTTTGTGCGGCGGCAATGAGTTATACGGAACAAGCCAGAAAGTCATTATAAGGCAGAATGCTATTCGCTCTCATTTAAACTGGTTACCGTACTTCCGAAAATGTCGAACATTTCGGAAATAAATTTTTTCCAAATAAATTATTTTTAATTGTTTTTTGTTTTGTCTCGATTTCTCTAAAAGTGGATTGGACTTTAGCTATTTTTGAATTCTTTTTATTCGTCGGCCTTAATTTCGGGTTTTTCTTTATTTTATTTATTCATGTATTTCTGTTTTTGCAGCCTTTTTTTTATTGTTTTTAAGTTGCACGGATTATTTAATAGGATTAAAAAGTTTTAATAACTGTGTTGATTGTTTTTCTGATAAGAGTACGGGTATCTGATTATCGCCACTTGGCTTAAACATTGAGTGTTGGGAGGATAAAATTAAAACGATTACTGAATTGCCCTAACCATGTGTGGGACTTAGCATGTCAACTGTTCCATATGAGCCAGTCGACGTTTCGTTGGCATAAACTAGTTTCAGGGAATGCAGTTGCCAACATGTACCTCCTGCTCCCCCATCTAGCCGCCTACCTTAAACAAGTCGGGGGATGCTGTGGGCGCATTACGCCCCGCACCACAGGAAGAAGACAACAAAACACAAACATCCATGGCCACAAAGGTCGTCGTGGACGGTATTCAAACCCGAAGCGCCAGTAGTCAGACATGAGACTGATGCCTCTACGCAGTGAGCTACTGGTCGCCTTAGTACAACCATGGGGTGTACTGTATGAATTGTACGATGAGCTAGAAGAAATTTGTCTGGTCCTCTCACTCCGCCTGTCGATGGTGGCTCTATAGAAGCTATCATATACCTTCTTGTGAATAAAATCAGTTCCGTTTTGGATGGATTAACTTTAAGACCACAGCGGTTCGCCCAGCTAACTAGGAAAGAGACGGCGTTCTGCAGAACCTCACTTAGGGTGCATGGAAACTTCCCCGAGATGGCCCTTACAGTACAAGTAGTATACTATTGACAGCTATATTCCATAGCAGGGGAGAGACGACACCACTTTGCGGTGTACCCCTACTCACTTGGCTTTTTGAGGAGGATATCAAAACTTGTGTACACAACCCTAGATGTTAAAATCAGATTGATTAGATTCGCCAGGGAGTCGCCCACATTCAGGCTTCAGAGTTGTTTGACGATTACTCCAGGTTTTATGTTGTTGAAGGCACCCTCGATGTCTAGAAATATGACAATGGTGTACCCCTTAAAGGTCAGCGATTTCTCATTATAGCTGACAACGGAGTGCAAAGCTGTGTTGACAGACATACCTTTATTATAGGCATGCTGTGAAGTTGAAAGGAGATTTTGTGGATTGATACTTCGCAAATGAAAGCTTTTCGAACATCTTCAGAACAGTTGAGGAGAGGCTGACAGGTTTCAGGTTCTTTGGACTCGCATGTGAACTCTTGCCCGCCTTAGTGATGTATACTAATTTCAAGTAGGCCCCCAAAATAGTTGAAATCCATGGTGTAACAATATCGGACGTTTGCTGTATATCCGCCGGACCAGCCGATTTCAAGGGTTGAAAGCTGCATATAGCTCGGAAATTCCTATCCAATGATAAGATTGTTTCAGAGTCAAATGGGGTGTTGTATCTGATTCTGTTACTGCCGTATACGATGATGCCCCGATTGGTGTACTGTGGGGAAGTGAGTGTCCAGCATCAATTGTTTGTTTGTTTAATTGAGGTCGTCCATGAACCATCCTGATTAATGAGATAGCTAGGTGCAGATGGATCGGCGGAGAGAACTTTGCGATACCGATATCCTTAACTGAATCTCAGAAACGCCTTCACGAGCTCCACGAAATTAAGGATGTTTTCTATAAGAGACCCACTCTGATTCCAGTCGTATCGATTGAACGCTCTCCTGCAAGCTACTCTAAGTCCCCGAATCACGGCATTCCACTATTCTGGTTTCTTCTTACCTTTTGGTTTGGTAATTGGACATAATTTTATTGCAGCTGAATTGAGCGCATCAGTAGAAGTTTGAATCAACTCGGTTGTACTATAAGGGATGGTAATACATCTCGAAGAATACTGTGATATTTCACCAAATTCGTTTTTCGTCTGTACCTATAGAAAGGAATGGGCGTTGATTGTTCCTCAATACTAAACTGAATGTGGAGGTAATCCGAGAAGGAATGATCGGATGACACTCTCTAGTTGCATAAATCCAACCATTCATTCATCTGAGACTTGGAGCTTTTTTTCTATTTCATATTTCCGTCAAATTTGTTAAGCACTTTCAACGTCCAAAATTTCCATATCCAAATTTTCAAAAAAAAGTAAAAAAAACATCTAACTTTCTGTTCTACTTTACAAGAGTGTCGCAGAGCCTCTTATTTTTTGTGAGATATGGCAATTCCTATTTCTCAATCCGATTCTTGTCATTTTCATCTTACTTTGATTTTGTATCGATTTTTATTTGAAACACGTGTTACCAGTTGGACTCGACAACTATCGAACATTTCAACATATTATATAAATACTACTTTGGCCCGATTAAGCCAAAGTGAATTGAATACAACATTTGAACCTTTTTTTATATTCTTTTTTGGACAGTCCAAGCCTGAGTTGAAGTGGTAAATTAGTATTCAGTAACGTGTTAGTCTGAACGGCAAATAAATTAATTTGGAATTTAATAAAAGAAAAAAACAATAAATAAATAAAATCAAAAAAGTGCAAAAAATCGAAAAGGATCTGTTTTGTGTAGTTGTAAAGGTGACATATCTTTTTATTTATTTTATCTACTGTTTTTTTTTTGTATATCGTTCTAAAAAAGTGAAAATCTCTTTTTTTTACCCTATTTCTCGTTAGCACTAAAGCATATATATTTTTCTATTTAGGATACATTTAACTTTTGGTCTCCTTTATTTGCATTTTATGGCTGCTGTTCGTTTTTTTAATACTTTAATGTTCTTATTTTGATTTTATTTGCTATCATATTGACTTTCGAAAAAAAGACATGAAATACTAGGATATAACCCGCGCTCTTGTGTGGACACATATTTAAATAATATATTTAAATATTGATTTAGTGTTACATCATATAGAATGCCGCAGAATTTTTGCTTGTTATATAATCAACCCGATTCTATATACTAATAATAACTAACTTTGTTTTATTTGAAGACCAGAATACCGGAATGAATAAGTTTCTAATACCGGTTCAGTATGTTGATGAATACAAATTGGATTTAAATATAAAAATATGGAGACATGGAAGGCACGAAAAAAAGATTATAGAATTATAAATACATGGAAGGAAATTATTTGAGTATGCATATATATTTTTGAACTTCTGAAATCTGTCTGCAAAATCCAGGTACATAGCGAAATTCTTCTTATAAGATATTCATATTTTGAATGAACTAAAAACGATGACAAAAAAAGATGGCTATTTCTTCGGTGAAAATGAGTCAGGGATTTGTTTCAAATTTTGTCAGATTTTGGTAAAATGGTGAGTGTAGCCATAGCGGACTTCCGCTTTAAGTTGTTGTTGTTAATGTTGTAACAATGCCTCCTGGTGTTAAAGGAATTTGGCTGCCCTTGGCCGTTGCTGATGGAACGGTGAAAAAGAAATACCCCTTGTGATTGGTAAGTCTTTGCATCTGAAGTGTTTCAAAGGAGTCAATTTGGAATCACTAGGAGTAGTATGGCATTTATTTTAAATCAAAAAGATTGGACGACTACTTTGATTATGACTTAATGGCTCGAAGAACTCAACCGCAAAATAATTCGAGAGGATCGACAGATCTTATTATTCTTGGATAATGCCACGTATCATCCGCACTTGACTTTAGACAATGTAAAACTAGCAAGTCAATGCACGGAACCCTTTTCATGGCCTAAGAAAGATGCTTGTGTTTTTTTTATGAAAGTTGTTAAGCCTGCTGCTGCTGACCAACAATAATAATAGGTTTTCGAGATTAATTCTAATTGCTGCCTATGATCCGATGTTCGAAGTTTCACATCAGTTTTGAGCCTAACATCTGCTATAGAACATTACAGATTGGAAGAATATAAACCCAGCCGTATAAACTAATTAATATTATAAAATCCATTCAGATGAGCTAACCAATAAGCACGATTAGGAGCTAAAAGGACCTGACGCCTTAAGTTTCCCCACTTCAAAAGATAAACGAGTGAAAATAAATCACTATGTTCTGGACTGGCTCCAGTTGCTTCTAAAAAGATTTTTTTTTTGCAAATTTCCAACTCAGGTGGCTTTTGGCATGCCTCTCCTCTAATTTGGGAATACGCTCCCATCTCGCCACAATCACCCGGTTACGTCCATTGACAAGAGGGATCAACTCTTCAGGCATCGCTACCTGATACCACTTGCCAGTCGGAGTGTGCACCCGGGTAACTGAGCTGATGTTGCATCGCCTTATACGAATATACTACACAATTGATGTCATGGGTACGAACCATAACTCAGCATCCAACTCAGGTGGGTATCGGTATGATTCTCTTCTAATCTCTAATCGGTTACGTCCATTGGCAAGAGGGATTGACTGTTCAGGCGCCGCTACCTGATACCTCTTGCCAGCGGGAGCGCGCAGCTGAGTAACCGACCTGATGTTGCATCACCTTAAATACGTCACAATTTATGTCATGGGTACAAATCATAACTGCGTGAAAAAAAGAGAGTTTTTCGTATGTTCGGAACTGGCTCCAGTGGCTTCTAAAAAAAAAGTTGAGAGCCTAAGCCCCCCCCCCCCCCCCCTCTCCTGAATTCCATATGTACGGCTTGGCGCATAGTGGTCCCAACCCACGCACAACCCACGGCCAACTCAGAACGGCACCACATCCACGACTGGTTCTGTTACTGCATGTTGAAGCCAACACAATCCAGTCCTTATCGCGTGTCTATCAACCCAGCCAACAACAACTTTGAACAGCTGATTTCAACTCATTTACTTTTCCGAATTTCGTCCTTCAATTTTGTTCGTTGTAATCCGGATGGTCCATCCGTTACAAAACTGGATTTTTTTTTTCACCGAAGAAATTATTTTTCATTATCGAATTCCATCTTGTCATAAAACGTAAACAAAACCACAGGTGCGACGGTGTTCAAAACAAAACAAATGACCGACCCATGTACACGGAACTGTCCGAGGTGGACAAACAATCCCACGTATGGGTGATGTCTGCGTGGGCTAGGCTCAAGATGCGGTAGTATATGGGCAATAGTGAAACATAAAATGACCCATGCGTCACTTAGGTCTGAGTTGTGCGTAGACTGGGACCAAAATGCGCCAGGCCTAATAAATTAGAGGCATCCATGCCGCACTTATGCTACCTCCCCGTACTCCCTCTGTGAAGATCGTGTCTACGGTGAAATCGTTTTTGGCATGCGTATTGAAACTGATTCATACGACAAGATAGAAGCTAGTGCGAGGATGTTAACGCGAATTAGTTTGGCATATTTCTATGTTTTCTATGTACACCGGTGTTCCTGTAGCGAAACCATATCCATTGTAAACAAAAAACCGAAGCAATAAGCTCACAGAAGGAAGCATGCCTGACAACTAGGCTCACAAGAAGAGGAGACAAAGGCGGCGTTCCTGCGAACGAATCAGGATTTGACATTTCTCGAATTTTCCTCCATATGCTTTCCCCACCGGTAAATTCTGTACAGACAACTGTCAATTTTCGGATCAGAATACTTTTCAGATCCGGAGGGGAACATTTTCAGATCCTAAAATAGACAGTTGTCTGTACAAATTTTGTCGCATATGGAGAATACGAGAAATGTCAAATCCTAATTCGTTAGCAGGAACTGAGCCAACAGTTGCAGGCTCAACTTGAAATTACGCTGCAAAAAGTCAGCCAAGATGGGGGGGGGATCTCAATCAGGAGATTTAAATTATTGTTTAGTTTATATATCAAGTAAAAAGATAGTTGAATTTTATATCTAATCCGTAGAGCATACAGTACATATATAGAATGCGCTTATCCTGTACGACTCCATAGAAACAGTGGTTCCAATATCTGGGTACTAAGTCGACAGGTGGTCGACAATTAGCTAACTCAGTGGAACTTTTAGTAATTATGAAATTTAAGTATTGACAAGAATTGACGTTTGTTTATGCACAATTCGACAGTACGGTCAACATTATGTTTATATCGAAACGCCAACTGGGTAGGCTGACTGTCAATTATCTGACAAAAATTTACGTAATATTCGACAGAACATTCAACATTTGTCAACATCAAACGCCAACTGAGTAGGCTGACTGTTGATAACCTGCTGACTTATTCCCCAAATGTTGGAGCCAGAGATATACAGGACAAATGCATTCCATGTAGTGTATGCTCTAAGATATAAACTCTCTAGATTTATCGTTTATTCAAAATAAAAGTTTATTATTCTACTAAAATATGAGCCACAAAAAAAACCCCTCACCGTCATGCCAGATGCTCAACAAAGTTGACCGAAGTAATTTCGTATGGAATGCACGTGTAACTGTTATACGATCGATGAAGATTATAATACTAAAGATAGACAGATGACTCGTTAAACGATTAGCTGATTGTGTAGGTACGTATTGACAAAGTTCAAGGCGAAAATCAAATTCAACTGTTTTGAGCGCTTTCCGTAGATTTGCATGGTGGGTAAGTTCCGTAATCGATAGAGTCTGTCTATGTCTACTACGTTAGCCCGATTGATGTAACAACTATTTACATTTATGAGCTATAAATAAATCTCCGTATTTATGTTTACCCAGATTATTAGCTTTTGCTATTAGATATATTTTTTTGTTCAACGTCATTTCGTTGCAGTAGTAGGAGCCTAGAATTAACCTTCTCAGACTTGCCAAGCCCGAGGATCCATAAAGAAGAAGATCATCACCACAACTCCTACAAAAGTCGTTATACGGTAGCCTAAGTCTCCTGGCGTGCTTTCCGATTAGATAATGTCCGAGATGACACCGACGACAGAACCGATATACTGACTCCTCGATGACTGCAAGTTAGCAGAGCGACCCAAGTCCAACCTGGGCCACATCTGTTTATTTTAATTACATGTGCCGCCGCTCAGCCATCTCGAGTTAGTTCTGCTGACCGCAGCCTGCATAATGGCCAATTTACATGATTGGTGATGATTTACATGACTATGCAACGAGTACTTTCAGCTTCAGCCGTTGCATCCCGACGAGCCAGTTTGTCAGCTCTAGAATTGCCAACGAATCCCTTGTGACCTCAAATCCAGCACACAACAATGTCGAAGAAGCCGCACAACCCCATTAGCTATGACGGCACTCCAACACAATCCGAAAAACATTACCTATGCAATCGGTATCTTGCTTTCATCTCCGACTTCTCAAATATGGTATACTTGTGTCAAATTTCGTTTTTCGAAATGACTCTGCCGCCTTTGGTTCAGTTAAAGGGGTTTTACTGTATTCGGCATCTTTGTGGATTCGTGAACAGCTTTGTTCTCCTCTCCGGCCTCCAGAAAATACGTCGGGAAAATTTAGTTAACCGGAAGATGCCACCCCCTGGGTTTGGTTAATCAGGCTTTTACGGCATGTGGTATAATTTTTTAGCCGCGAACCATCTTATTTTCGTCTCCGGCCTCCCGAAAGGACTTAAACAAAATTTCGTTATCCTTAAAGACGCCGTTCTCTTTGGTTCGGTTAAACGGCGGTTTACTGTATGTGGTCGCGAACCACCTTATTATTTATTCCAGCTCCCCAAATATACTTGAGGAAAATTGGGTGACAATCGCACCAGTGGTTTAAAAGTTTTTGCCCGACAAACATACACACATCATCTCCACTTTTATATATTAGATAATTTGATTTTGGATTTGTCAGAAATGAAACTGTCAAAATGTCTTTTTTTTTTAAATGTTTCCAATTTATGAATACATTTTGCTGGGTCCTTCATAAAATTTCTTTGTTCATGGGACTTTACTGGGTAGGGTGGGTACTTGGTGGAAGAAGGTTGGGTTCAAAGGGATAAGACAGTTAAGTTCTGACCGACCGTTACAATAAAGGATATCGTGTTGACAGTTTGGCAATTGTTCACAATTTTTAGATTGTTATAGTTTTAATCTTTTAACTATGATAAAAAAAAAAAAAAACAAAAAACAAATTAGTTTTCATTGTTTATTGCATATAATTAAATATGTCCTTAAAGATTTTTTTTTAATTTTTGACTTATTTATTTTATTCAACATATTTTTTATTTTTTTTCTAGCGTTTTAATTTTTAAATTAAATATTCGTTTTTATTTTTGTTAATTAACCTTTTTTTATTAAACCTATTTTTTGTTATTTAATTAATTTAATTATCTACTTACGAAGCATTTCACAGGATTGCACAGTTGTAAAGCATAATGCCAATAAAACACCGAAGCAAATAATATTGAATTTCAGCATTTTGACTGGTTTTGTTTTAATCCTTTTTTCGGAACAAATTTAACAACTTTTATATATATATATATCTTTATATTTCACAACACTTTTTATAAGACACTTATTCGAATATAATCTCTTTGCTGGATATTTTTTCTTTTCGTCGGTGTTGATACGTTTTTCGCGAACTTCTCGTTGAATCCGTTCGCGATCACGATCACACTTTGTAACTGTTACTTGGATTTTTCAGATATATTTATAAATTTAAAATATATCTGGCGAATTAGAACAACAATTGTATCGTTTTCTACATACAGCTGTTTACTATTTTCACTACTTTTAATTTCCGACGATCCGTTCAAATTCACAAGATATACGAGTACTTTCAACTAAATATTTTTTTCGCGGACTAGAACACTCAAATGAATTTCTTATTTTTCGAATTTGCCGCGACAAAATCGAGAAATTTTTTTTTTGTTATTGCAGCAATATACGCGAATTTTCTGATATTTTTTTCGAGTTTGTGTTTGTTTTTCGCTCTAAACTCTAGAAGACGAACACAACAACATCCAGCCAGGTAGACATAAAGGCGTCTTATGGTAGCGAAAATCTTTTCACCTGTCGCTTTTATAAGAATCGATCAGCGGTTGATTTTTGCGAAACAAATCTTTTTTCTTCGTTCAGTCACGATATGAAGTCGCGTGCAAGATAAAGACAGTGTTGGTCGATTGTTGTTGTTGGAGCTCCTGTTGTTTTGTTGTTGTTGTTGCTGCTAGTAGTGGCGATCTTCTTATGTATTGTGATGCGCGTAACTATATATAAGTATCGTTAAGTATATTTACCTATACAGTTTTGATAGAGTCTACTTGATTGAAGATGCGCGACTTTCTGAGAGTGATGTGTCGAAGCTCCCCGATGATGGTGATTATAGGATAGGGGTGGTGAGTTGAGATGGTCGAGAATGGTTTCGAATATCTACATCTGATTCTTTCGCCAATACGGGATCAGCTCTAAGATATCTTAAGATACAAGAAACGATCGATGATCGCGACTTGTATTTTGCAAGTGTGACATCAATTTGTGGTAGATGAAAGAAGTTGATGAATATGGGAAACGCAATATGAAGCAAATGCGTACACGTATCACCAAGATAGATAGTGGCTTCGATAGATAAATTCTTAGTATTCCTTTGCAGACGCTAAAATTTTATTATCCAATAACAGTTTTAAGTATGTATATGTAAACACGTGTATATTGTCCAAGATAATCCATGTGTATGTTTCAATCACAGATACACAAATCTCTGGACACCTAATTCTATATACAAAGATATTTTTGAATATTGAGAGACAATATTTTCCTTATTCTGAGAGACTTCTAACATTAATTTATGTAAGAAAAAAAAATCGACTTGGTATATATGTACTATTTTAAAAAATCGGTTTATGCAAATTCATTTTTAATAAAACAGTTGAAAAAAGTTCCTAACATGTAGATTGAGAAAAAAAACTGGACTAGATAAAAATTGACCGGTCCTTTGACAATATTTTGAATTTAGTTGAGTGTTTTTCAAAATGGTTGAACCCGATAGGATATTTAAAACTAGTTATTTAAAAAAAAAATTTTTTCTTTCTTTATGAGGAGGTTTTGGCGTGCCTATGCCCTATTTTCGCTTTTCATTGGGTAAAGTTTAAAGTTGTTTACAATTTTTTTCGGATTGTTTCTTATTTTTTTAACGAGTGACATCTTAAAGGTAGCCGTCGGGTCCGGATTGAGAGGATCTGCCGCGCGAATGAATTAGTCGCACGTTAGAGCAATTCGTTCGACTCGCGATTTTTCATAATTTGAAAACTGGTCACCAGTGTGTCAGCAAAACCTACCTCCAGTTTTTGCCATTTTGAGATAAGTGCACTTTCTAGTAAAAAAAAAATCAATATGAAGAAATGATGAAAGTTATCTTTTGTGTTCTAAGAGCCTCTACTCTTCTTAATTCCTGCATCAACCATTTAGTTTGCAGAATTCAAGCAGATCATTACTGTTTCATCAACCGAGAATAGCCAGCACTTCCTCACTATACCAGGTAAATAGATAGATAGCTCTCATAGCCAGAGCCGTGCTAAGAAAATTTGACGCCCGGGCGAAGATTTAATATGGCGCCCCCATATATTATATAAATAGAATAATATAATATACAGCATCTTTGTTGAGTTGTTATCGCCCTGGTCAATTTCCAAGTTCAACAGCCATAAAGAAGCACAGATTTTACATTGGCTTCAAAGATCCTGAATTTGGTACGTCTGGAGATGTTGTTGTTTTCCCAGAATGGAGTCAAACTGAAAAAAAGCTGCCCGAGCCTTTTTGATGCGAGACAGTACATCAGCATACGCTCCACCATTTGCTGTAACTACGCTTCCGAGGTAGCAGAAACTGTCCACTTTTTCCACAGTCTGCCCCGAAACACAAGTTTATCTCCGTCTTCCTAGATCCAAGCTCAAGTACTTACAATAGTTCTGGCAGCATTGATTTTAAGACCCGCATTGCGACTTTCGCGGTGCAGGGCTTCCGTTATTTGAACTAGATGATCCGATCTATTTGAAACAAGACAAATATCATCAGTGTAATCTAGGTGTTGTAGGTATTTAAACAGATTTCAAATTTGCTTTGCTCTGGTGTTCATGATGCGCGCTGCAGAGTACGTCGTTAATGAAAATCAAATTAAGAGTCGTTGAGAAGCTCAAACTCAGCTAAGTAGCTGATGATTTTTTACAACTTTTCATGGAAGCATTCATCATTCATAGCTTCGGCGGTTCGTGAGATATTTCATGGACAGGCAGACAGAAAGACAGACAGAGGGACGCATGACCGATCTCATAAGGGTTTTGTTTTTACTACAAAACCCTAAAAATGGCATGCGACTTTAGGAAAACCGCAGGTAGTTTGTATGAAACTTTTATGTTGGTTACATCAGTAGAGTGAAACAAGATTGTGGGGTTGTTTAGGAGTCCGAAGCGTATATACCCAAGACTTTTACAGACCTAGTGGTGATACCAAAAGTACCAATTGGCAGCGACCATATGCATTAAAAGTGAGTCTCCTATACGGCCAGTTTATAGAGGAGGTCCTCATTCAGGAGTATCTTGACCATTCTCAAAGTCGCTAGCTTCATTCTATCGAAAGTTATTGTTTTTTTGAAGTTCCGCTTGTAGGAGAGGTAGGGGTTCCTTGGGACGGATCTTGCCCATCATTGCCACCAACCAATAAGATTATGCTACAAACATTTATAAAAAATTTCAAGTCTCTAGCTTCACTCTATCGAAAGTTATCGCTTATTCGAAGTTTCATTTGTAGGGGAAGTAGGGGTTGCGTTGGCCGGATTTTACGTATTTTCAACATTAGCCAACTGGATCCTGCTACAAACATTTGACCAAAATTTCAAGTCGCTAGCTTTATTTTGTCGGAAGTTATCGCTTATTTTAAGTTTCATTTCTAGGGGAGGTAGGGGTTCCTTAGGTCAGATCTAACCCATCTTTAATGCCAACTAACTCAATCTCACTTCAAACATTTAACCAAAATTTCAAGTGGCTGGGTTCATTCTATCAAAATTATCGCTTATTTGAAGTTTCATTTGTAGGGGAGGTGGGGGTTCCTTGGGTCGGATCTTACCCATTTTCAATAACAACTAACTAGATCTTACTACCAACATCCTACCCAATTTTGAACTCGCTAGTACCATTCTATCTAAAGTTATCGTAATTAAAGTAATATTTAATTTTTTGAATTTTGTAGGGGAGGTAGGCGTTCCTTTGATCTGATTATGCCCAACTTACTAAAATTCAAGCAGCTTCTCACCTTAGGGCTACGTGCCAAAAATCAGGTGTCTACGTCAATTGGTTCAAGAGTTATAGACAAAAAACCTGAAAAGTAGGGTAGTACGGGCTCTTTGTAAGAAAATTACCGTTAGTTTTAAACTGATCGATCTTATTTTTCCAGGAGAGTATAAGATTATCCTAGCGAGCAATCTGCCAAAGCTAGAGCTTTTCATGTTTATTTAATCGGGAGTTGTAGATACATTTAAGTATTTTACATATGTAGGGGAGGCAGGCGTTCTCTTAGCCTGATCACGCCCATTTTCAATACCAATCAACTAGATCATACTTTCAATATTTGACCAAAATTTTAAGGATCTAGCTTCATTCTATCGGAAGTTATGGTGCGTACGGACAGACAGACAGACATGGTTTAATCAAATCAGGAGATGACCCTGATCATTTATATATATACATTGCCATACCTCCGGAGCCTCCTTTAAGGTGTTACATATTTCCGTCGTGACAAAAACAATATACCCTATACTAAAAGTCTAGGGTATAAATAGATAGATTAATTAAAAACCAACCCAACTTAATGTAAGTAAGCATTCAAGTCACTCATCCTTTCACAAGCCCCCACAACAAAACAACATTTTGCACACATTCCAGCTTCACGTAATGTGATATGCCCCCTTTCTCACCAGGTGGGTAATAATTTTCAAAAAATCCATTAGAGCCAATCTGTCTGTCAACAACTAAACACGCCGCCATTACTCATAGACTTGCGTCTTTTGTCCATCATTAATTCATTTTGTTGTCCAATTAGCATACCAATACGTGAATTTATGTGGCCAAAATGAATTAAAGCCCAAACTGGTAGTGAGGTCAGTCGCATCGCAGAGACTCAACCGCAATGACCTCTGGCACTGACAAAATCAACAGATGCTTCGCTAACCTGCAATTTATGACATTTTCCGCAAGATTACGAGTGCAGCAAACAACTTTAACAAGCCATAATACTTAGCCCATAAGAACTTTTATCGAAAACCAAAACAGAAAATAAATGTAAAAAATGGCACTGATGAAGGTTTTTTGTTTTAAGCGCAGGTATCCGATTCCATCCCGAAGAAAGTAGTACTTGGTATACAGATACACTCTTGCTGAAATCGACCATAGATGGGACTCGATCTTAAAGAAATTTGAACAGAGAGCCGCGTCATCGACTCACGAACTACCACTGAAAACATGTAAAAAAGGCCGACTATTGGCATTTCTAAAACAAAATACATAATCAAAATCAAATGAAATGATTAAACGGTTCGAATTGATAGTTGCATGTTTGACTATTAGTCATGTCGGCTATTTCGAAGAAAAATCTATTTTTCTGCGTACTGGATTTTGGCAGCTGGTTTTTTTTTATAAGACAATAATGATAGTCAACAAACGCGCTACATTTTTTTTGCGGGGTTTTTCTTGAAGAAGAGTTGACGTGGGCCAATAACCCATTCATGCAAGCATACCTGCATGTCAGGCTCAGGTTTTATAATGTACTAATTAATATTAATATATTTATTGATTGGAATCGAATTATTGATTCCTGCTAATCCCTGTTGAATTTTAGATATTATTTATGAACTAATTTCGGAGGTTCTTTGTAACGTGTTTAAATTAAAATTTGATTTATATGTCGTTTTTAATTAATTGGATTGATCGGGTCTATTTGCATGAAACTAATGCAATCCTTAATTTCATCAGGGTTTGACCACAATGAATGAAAAGATAATAACTGGTCATTCCAAAAGAGATTACGTCAAATTTGAATGTTCCATTTTGGGAGGACTCTGTCAATGACCAGAAGCATATATTAAATTCGATTGTAAGAAGGGCTTTGGGCACCAAAAGGCCCACTAACACCGAGGCCAAACGGTTTATTGTGCTGTAGCCCTTGATCTGGTAACAGACCTATAAGCCTGTCAATAAAGTTTAATCGCGCTAATGAATTTACTTAGAAAGATAAGCGGAATCCAAAGCCAAAGTACACTTCGTGATCGCGAATGTGCAAAGTGCAATGACGTTTCGCCTTCGCGGAAACAACTGCTAGCGTCCGATGCATACCAGTTAGAAGGCAGCAAATGCTTCTGATCGACCCTATTACGGTTCATTGTTTGAAGTTCATATGATCTGTGGCGCTCACCGGTCACCGCTCTATGATCTAGAGAATGGAGGTTCGGCGCGAACAAAAACTGCCTGTAGGTACCAATAGAACTTTCACTGCGCTCCGTGATGGCGCAGAAAGGAGATGCATGCTATGGAAATTTCAGCAAGGCGTATCAATTCAAGAGATGTTGACGCATCCATGCCCCAGGAGGGCTTAAGGTAATTAGCATATGATCTATTACGCGAGTAACCTGAGATTAACATATTGGCTTGAGGCCTGGGAGATACATCCATTACGGTGGCCTCATTGTGCTCCCAATCTCTGATGCATTTACTAACAGGGCTCAGTTCCGCAAAAGGGCGTGTCCGACGCCATCCCGGTCAGCTCTTCAGCCCGTAGATACCCTGAAATCCACTAGATTGTAGTGGCGTATAGCTCTTTGAAGAATGGTTCTTTCACCAGGTGGTCCAATGGCAAAATTCTTACGCAGCTCTCTCTGAGCCAATTTCCCTGTTCTGGATTCAGCTTAGTGATGGCATCGCAAGCCTTTAGTCTAAATATGGTCAGTTTTTTTTTGTGTTCCATATGTGTAGGTATGCAATGGTGGAAGGTCGAGCAGAACTTCTAGCGCCTCAGATGATCGGGAATGAATGACTCCGGTGAACATGAGACAGGTAAGTCTCTGAATTTCTCCTAGGGTAAATCTGCCAGTTACCGTGTATGCTTTCGTCGAACATAACATAACAAAGTAACTATTGGGGGGGGGGGGAGGTGGGCCAAGGCACTCTTTGCCCCCAATGCAAATATTAGGGGGCCTCCATATTTCAGACACAAATAGCAGAAAGCGATCCTTACTCGACTTCTTCCTTCAAACAATTAAATAATTGTTTAGCTATCACGCATTTCAAAGGAGGGAAGGAGATCTGTAGACATATATATGGCCCATGTACATTGTACCATTGAATCATGTTCTCCAACAAGGCTTGACAGCTGATTAACGCCAACAACACCAAGGCTAGAAAAAGAAATCCTATTCCTTTTGCCATAAATATCAATGGACTGCCGGTGGGGAAGTACCGAAAATGGTGGTACGGAGCAGGACACCGCTCGTCATATCAACCAGGCATGCAGTAAAAAAATCTGGCAAAGCAGTTATCTCAGTATTAAGACCAAGCTGGACTTGTTTTGCTCTCTGGTACTGCCTGTGCTTTTGTCTGAGAGCAGCTCATGCAAGTTTCCGTAAGAGTTACTAGTGAGTTGCAAGTTTTCGTCAACGTCGAATTTTAAGAATTTAAATTAAATGGACAGCTGGGGGTTGGCGTACGGGTGAGAAATCAACCGATGAACTGATACGCAGGCGAAAATGGCAATGGATAGGTGACACATTGTGGAGGAATGAAAACCGCATTACTGGACATGCCATGAAATGGGACCCAATTCCGATTGGAGGCGGACGAAGGGGAGCGTCCTAGAAAGTCATACTGCATTACCTTAACTTTAAGTGGGGCATAGCGCGTCAGCCACTACTGCGCGCCATCGTAGTCTATTCTCGGCAATGGGGCGCAACCCACGACATTTAGCGCCGTCATAGGTTGTCTTGATAATAGCCACAAGCTTCTCATGGATGCCTTCTCGAAATCGATGAAAAGCAAGTGAAGCGGAAAATCGTACTCAGCGCATTGCTCGATGATGATTTGCAAGGTGTTTTAGTTTGATTGACACAGGAGAATCCGAATCGAAAGCCTGTCAGCTCTCCATCAATTGTTCTTTCTAAGTGAGCCTTTAGTATATCCAGAACGATTTTAGCTATTATCTTGGCAACGACAGGAAGCACACAAATGCGTCTCCAATTATTACAGTCTGTAAGGCTACCCTTCTTCGGAAGGTTCATGATCAATCCTTCCTTCCACTCAGTGGGAAAGGTCTCCATATTCCACGCTTTATCAACAAGTGGGTGCAGCAAATCGGCAGTTGCGCTTGACGCATAAAATTCGGCATGGATACCGTCGAGTTCGGCAGGCTTTCCTCGTTTTGATGCAATAATGCAGAGACTAATTCCTCCTTAGTCGGGGCAGTGAACCGTATAAGCACATTTTGATCATCATCATCACCGTGGCGCGACAGCCCGACGTCGGGCCTTGGCCGCCTGGATCATTGTCCTCCAATTATCTCGGCCACGTGACCGCGTCCTCCAATTTTGGAAGCCCAGTAGCTGCGCGGTGTCCACACCTACTGAATTCTCCCAACGAGATCTCGGTCGTCTAGGCAGTCTCGCTCCGTCGACTCGTTCTGCATTCATTATTGTCTTTGGGGTGCGATCATCGTCCATTCTTCGTACATGCCCTGCCCATTAAAGTCGTTGTAGTTTGACGATTTTCGAAACTTCCAGCTCATCGTACAATTCGTACAACTCATGGTTGTACCGGATGCATTATTTATGGCATCCCAGTTTTCATTTATGTCAGTATATGGGGGACCGGTTATCTCAGCTTTTTGTGCAAGATGGTCATTATATTGTTATACTCGTAATACAGCTGAATTTTTTAGTCGAGCGGTGTTGAATTTGCGGCGCCTGTATCTTTCGTCGCTAGGACGGCGCGGCGCACGGCTACAATACGCAATCAAACATTAGCGATCATAAGATAGTGGTCTCTTCCCATCGGCACATGTCCAGGAAGCAACTCTTGAATCTTTTACTAATGGCAAAATGGTCAATCTGATTTTATGTTCTGCGCCGATCAACAGAGGACCAAATGATTTTGTGGCAGTCATTATGCTCAGACATATTACCACCGATGAAGAGACGCTTGAAAAGAACACTACAAGTCTTTCACCGCTGTCGTTTCGATCAATAAGATATATCACTGAGACCGCTGTTATCAGCACCCACTTTCGCATTCAGGTCTCCCATAACCACTACAATGTCACCTTTGCGTGTTCTTCTAAAAACGTTACTCATCTAAAAAATACTTAATGCTCTCGAAACCTTCCAGAAACCATCAAACTATCGCTTAAGTAATCGAAAATTTATCTATATGCATTTTGGTTTTATATTTTTCACCTTCTTTTAACAAATCTTGACCTTCCACACGTGAAGTCATTGACACGTAGCACGTGAAAGAAATCCAAATGAAACAGGCTAAAAGACAGCAACTAGTAACAAGCGCCAGAAGAAAATAAATTTTTTTTATTACCTAATCGTTTAAATATAAAAGATTATCCCACACATTCGCACAAAAAAAGTAGAACACTTCATTTAATTATTTGACTCCTATAAATAAGATTATTAATATCCACCCTCGTCTGTTTCGACATTATCGGCTAATTAAAAAGATAGTTCATAAAAACCTATACAGAATATCTAATGCCAAATTTGGCAAATACTTAAAAAAGTTGTGTGCAAAGTAGGATAAAAAAACGCAAGCCATAAAAAATGAAGAACGATAAAAGTTTCGATTGCAAAACTTATCGCCCTAATTTTCAATTCAGTGGACGTTATCAACCACAAAAAAAAAAAGGATTATTATATACTTGTAACCCGTTCTTTCTTTCATTCAAAAAATCTGGGAGCATCGGGATGCTTAACTGCAAACGTCTACATTATTATTAGGTCTCTCGTGGATTCTTAAATAGGCAAATGTGAAAGATGAATTTTAAATGAAGAAAGAACTACTGTTAAAGTTTCCAAATGTCAGTATTATTATCTTATGGATATCTGTATGTTGCCAAAGTCAGAACAATAAAATCTTATACAAAATATTATAAAAACATGAAAATAGCCAAAAGCGTTTAAAAAAAACTCAACATATTTTTTTTTTGTAGATAAGAGCGGAGTGTTGAACATACCTAAAAGCCCACATACACTGAGCAATCCATCAGTCAACATATTGTCGGTAGATCTATCTATGCGATCTATCCGAGCGATCACAATATCGGCCGATTGATAGGCCGACGAGTTGCTCAGTGTATGTAGTCTTTAAGATACTTAAAAAAAAGATCCCAAAGAGATCGAAGAAGAATGGTAAGAGCTAATATATAAAAATATATGTATATCTTTTAGACATATAAAATTTGCATAATGCGAAGTTGTCCACTTAATTTGAACCTGCTCTGCAAATTTCATCTAGTCGGCGGTTGATAGACAGATAATTCGGAATATTGTGAAGTCATGTTGCCGAAAAAGGATGAATCGGAAAGTGCGTATTGTTCAAGTTCATGGACATTTCCATATGGTATCGAAATAAAAGTAGCATTAATGCTTTGCTATTGACAATATGATGTCTAGTTATGGGATTATGAGTTTGATTTACTTTTTTTTTGTATTTTGGGTATCATAAGGTGTTTTTGTGAATTGAAAATTTCTCGTAATAAAAATCAATTAAAAACATGCTAGCTTTCGGCTAGTTTGCCGAAGGTATGTTATCCTTCACGCTTCTGTTGTGCTATAAATACTCTATTGCCCTAACCCCTTGTGGGCATAGCGCGTCAACCGTTCCACATGGCCCAGTTGAAGTTTCGTTGGAATGAACTAGTTTCGGAGAATGCAGCTACCAGCATGCACCTCCTCTCCCATTTAGCCGTCTGCCTGTGATAAGTCGGGGGATGCTATGCCTTATTATTACGCCCCGCACTACAGGGGGAAGACAAGGCCATGAACGTCGTCGTGGACGGGATTCGAGCCCGAAACGTCGGTAGTCAGACATGATACTGATGCCTCTACGCACTGAGCTACCGGTTGCCCAACAATTTTGCATTTACCACTTTGAAATTAACAGTAGAACTTGTTCCCATTCGACTGTTTCTATGAGAGATATATGAAATAGTGCGCCAATTTCACCCAAATTTAGAAATGTAGTTTGTCGGTAGCCATCACGATCGATTAATATGAAATTTGGTAAAAATATCTTTAAAAACAAGCTAGCCTTCGGCTATTATGCATTCGCCACTTTGAAATCAGTAGTAAAATTTGTTCCGATTTCACTGTTCCTACGAGAGGTATATGAAACAGTGTGCCGATTTCAACCAAATTTAGGATCGTGGTTTGCAAGTCAATATGATTGAATAATATGAATTTTGGTAAAGATATCTTTAGAAATAAATAAATTTTTCTAAGAAAAACTTGCTTTTGGAACGGTCGTTCCTATGACAGCTATATGAAAGAGTAGTCCAATTTTTACCAAATTCGAGAATGTGATTTGACTAAAAATACTTTTGATGACTGTGAAATTTTAAAAAGATTGTTTTTAGAAATAAAAAAGTTTTTCTCACAAAGACGAATTTTTGGACCAGTCGTTCCTATAGCAGCTACTCGTGTTTAACGTACAAACTTTCAGCTCGATAGCTTTAAAACTGAGGGACTAGTTTGCATAGAACCAGGCAGATAGACAGACACAGCTTAATCAACTCATCTCGTCATACTGACCAAGGGGATGGTCTTGTGGGAACGACTTAAATGCTCACATATCCACAGGCAGATTTTGTTCGCGCCAGAGAAGAGAGAGAAATAAGGAAATGAAATTACCCGAGAGAACGAATCAATTTTTCGGCAGCACTGTTTTGACCTGGTTCTTCTACTACATGGACCGGGTGGGTGTTCCGGGGAAATAAGATGTAATTGGGGAGTACGAGTTTGACAGGTTAGTTCGGGTCGGGACTATATGGAGCGCATAAATGTTCCGGGGTAGAGGACGCGGGTCTCTCTGTTTACTTTTCAGCAGACGGAACGAGGTAAAATTGCTTCAGGGAATTTAGTGAACATAGATTGCGGTTATCCTTCCTTATCTCTCTCTTCTCTGGTTCGCGCCGATGATTAAACTTCCATTCTCTAGATCTAGATCGTAGAGCGGTGACCGAACGAGCACAAACGCCACGGGTTACATAATTGCAATGAAACTGAAAGTTTGGCATTTCAAAAATAGTGCTAAGTTTTCCCTCGAAGGAATGGAAAAGTCAGGCAAACGAGGTATTCTCAATTAGAACAGTACGATGACAATGAGCTGCCCAAGCAACGTCAAGAGACAGAAGTACCGATCTAGTTTATCGTGTAGATTCAATCCTACTTTTCTATTGGTCAAATAAATTACCTCACTGTCGCAGTTCCGTTTAGTTTTATAATATATGTTAATGATTTATCAAAGTAATGTGCACACTTCATCGGCTTTGATTTATTTCTATTAAATGAATGCCTAAATTAAATAAAAAAACATAAAAGAACTACGATTGGGGTAAACCCCAATCATGCAATACTCTAGATGAATTTGAACCTGGTTAAAGCCAATAAATAATTTCAGACTAATAGCTGTAACACTTTTCGAGAAAATCAGCTTATTGTCAAAAGACAACATTTTGTATTAGCTCAAAGCGATATCAAGCTAGAGAGCAACGTTGGTAAAATGTGTCATATTGTATAGGAGCGGGTAGACGGAGTAAGGGTAATCGACTATTTTTTTTGAATCTAACTGATATTGTTAATTAAGTGTTAAGTACAAAATTTCAGCCCGATAAATTGTATAGGTAATGAGTAAATTGGCTTAACGTATTTCATGAAATAGTGCAGTTTGTATGGGAGGGGGTAGAAGGAGGGTGAGGATTACAATAAATTTTATAATGTAGGTTACATTTATCATAAAAGTGATATATTCAAAATTTCAAAGCAAGATATTTTATAGTTTCTGAGAAAATCTGATTATTGTAAATTATCAAAAATGTGTCATTTTGTATGGGAGGGGGTAGACGGAGTAAGGGTAATCGATTAATTTTTTTGAATCTAACTGATATTGTTAATTAAGTGTTAAGTACAAAATTTCAGCCCGATAAATTGTATACGTACTGAGTAAATTGGCTTAACGTATTTCATGAAATAGTGCAGTTTGTATGGGAGGGGGTAGAAGGAGGGTGAGGATTACAATAAGTTTTATAATATAGGTTACAATTATCATAAAAGTGATAGATTAAAAATTTCAAAGCAATATGTTTTATAGTTTCTGAGAAAATCTGATTATTGTAAATTTTCAAAAATGTGTCATTTTGTATGGGAGGGGGTAGAAGGGGTGCAGCGATTTAGCCCGTTCACGAACTTAGCCTTCATTTTTTGTCAAAAATAACGTGTGCAAAATTTGAACTTCATATCTCAACGCGTTCTCGAGCTAGAGAGGTCACGGACGGACGGACGGACAGACGGACAGACGGACAGACGGACATCCGGTTTTGAGATATTCGAGTGATAATATGAACTTCTGTATCATTCATTTTTTTCTGCGAGCCTTATTTCTTAGCGTTACAAACTTTGTGGCAAACTTATAATACTCTCAGATTTCATCTAGAGTATAATAATAATATACTGGATACCTCTATCAGATATCAGCACGGCTATTTAATTTGTCTGATTTAAACGAAAACTGCATTTTTATCTATGTAAATTGGCGCTAATTAGCGATAACCTTAAATGTTAAGCTTTCAAAGAGTGACTTATATTCGGAAGTTTTGACATTTTTCTTTGCTTTATTTGTACTTTTAATTATACAAATGTCAAATGAAATATATTGGTTATTTTTGTATTTATGCTTTTTTAAATCGTGATTTTTAAACTAGTTATTCAAAATACACGTACTCGTATATGGCTCTGGAATTTAATAAAAATGAATAAAACAAACTTGAGGTGGCGTAGTTCGAAGGATAATTACTTGCGATGAGAACTGACGACCTGTCTCTGGGAAATTTAATTTAATAGTTCAAAAATTTTTAGCTTGGAAATTTATCTTTTATTTGGTTTCGTATCCATAGCTTGACTTCGGAATTCCAACTCTTGCTTTTGTAGGTTTTGTACCATTTGAATTTCCTTATTCGAATACATATAAGACATGTACAGCATCGGTTGTCTACACTCCCTTGCCTTAACCCCTAGTGGGGCATAGTGCATCAACTACCCCTGCGCGCCATCGTATTCTGTTCTGGGCGCAAACCACCAGTCTCTCAAGTGTATATGAGCTTATGACCTGATGCGCAGAAAAATACGAAAATGAAACGCGGGAAGGCCATATCTTGTCTTCCTTGTATAATGGTCAAGATGTTGTAGATACGATGTTAATCAATTGCCTCAACCCATTGTGGGTCATAGCGCGTCAACTATACCATGTGGCCCAGTTGAAGTTTTGTTGGCGTTGGCGTTTAGAGAATGCAGTTGCCGGCATGCACCTCTTGCACATCCATGGCCTAGAACGTCGTCGTGGACGGGATTCGAACCCGAAACGCCGGTAGTCAAACATGAGACTGATGCCTCAACACACCGCGCTACCGTTCGCCCCATATAGATACGATGTTAAAGTCCATTGAAATCCTTTGTCTAGTCCAGATAGGGCTGCATGCAACACATCGCCGATCATTATGAGGAATAGGATCGGTGTGAGAATGCACCCCTGCCGAACTCTACTACGAATCTCAAAGTACCCCGACACCCTACTTTTATGCAGAACGCGACATTTTGCGCTGCCATAGGTTGTCTTAATAATAGTCACAGGCTTATCAGCGATGCCTCTCCTGCGCAAGGTCGCCCAAATAAAATCCCGGTTCACACTATCGAAAGTCTTTCGAAATCGATGGAAAGCAAGTGACGCAGAAAATCGTATTCAGCGCTTTGCTCGATAATGATCTGCATGGTGTTTAAGTGTGTTCAACACAGGAGAATTCGGATCGAAACCAGCTTGCTCTTCATTAATTATGCCTTGTTAGTGTGCCTTTAGTCTATCCAGGACGATTAAGCTATTATCTTGGCAACGTCAGGAAGCCCACAAATGCCACTCAATCTTTCCTTCCCACTCAGTGGGAAGGTCTCAGTATTCCACGCTTTATCAACGAGTGGCTGCAGCCACTCGGCAGTTACGCTTGGCACTGCTTTATAAAGTTTGGCATGGATAGCGTCGAGTCCCGCGGCCGCTCTTCGTTTTAGTGTAATAATAGAAAAATTGAATTGAAATTGAATAATTGAAATGTATGGATCTTGCCAGAAAACTACAAATTTATTAATAGCAAAAATTAGCGAATTACTTTTAACACTCAAAGTCATCACAACTAAAATACAAAAGTTAGTCCGATGCATCGCAACCAGTTTATTTCGCGAAATTTTCTTTGTAGAATGGTTTCTTTTTTTCCGCCAATCAAGAGAAAGTTCACAGTCGAAAAATGGTCGATGAAGCCTGATATTACTTGACGCGCAAAGTGTCAACATAGCGCATCAACAGGCTTAGTTAATTTTTAGTTAGCATATTGCTAGCAAACACCTCCTGCCCATTTAGTCGCATCCTGCAACAAGTCGGAAAAGGTTGTGGCTTATAATTACACCTTATACAAGAAAATATTCGACGCCAAATATGGGGTCGGTGTCATTTGATCTAGTAAATGAAACCGAAATGGAGAGTCTAGCTGGTGCGTGGTATGATGGTATCGTTAGTCACAAGATGCCGAAACCGAATCCTATTTTCGAGCGTACCTCTAAGTTACATTAATCTACCTTAAGGTTATCATAAGCAACCTTAGGGTTCCTCATGCCTTTTTATCCTACGTCAGTGAGAATTTACGGTCGACAGTAATCGAAAAGCTTCAAAGTATTCGGCGCTGTGGGGTCCATGTGATTTAATGGCCAATTGGCGCATGGCACCGTTATTAACGAGACACAAAAGCCGAAAGCTTTTTAGACATTACCATAAGGATATCATCACAAACTTCCTGACGTCTTTGTTGATGACACACTTCGAGTATTTCATCAACTATTCGTTCTTAATACATACACGGTTAGAAATCTTGGTGTATTTTCTATACTTTCCAATTTATAGAATTATGTATGCGATTTTCAATATAAACCCCGATATATTCCAATGTATAAAGGTTCATTATAGGAAATTGTATAAACCTTATTCGAAATTCAGATTCATAATCCAATCTCAGAAAATTAGTTTAAAATTTATCTTATACGTATAACTTTTTATCATAAGTTCGTATAAAATTTTATCCTTCAGAAAAGTATTTTATAAACATATCTATCTACAAGAAATATCAAACTTATCTGATACAGTATTCAACTTATAGGAAATTGGGATAAACTTTATCCCAGCGTTGAGTTTATGGCACATGTTCGCCTGTGTTTTGTTTTCATTACGATTTTCTAAGAGCGACGCATAATTTTGCAGTCGCTGTTAGAGTTTTGTGCTGTGAAGTGTTGTCCGTGATAAAAGTGAATATGAATTCCGGTCTTTTTGTTCCAATCGTTTGTGAATCTTCTAAGAAAATAGTGCATTGCAGATAGGAAATTAAAATATATTTGGTTTGCAATATAATAAAATGACAAATAAACATAAAACAACGATAAAAGGTTTTTTATTTAATACTTTAATATAGCGGAGTTCTAATAAATGCTCCTTGTGTTGGGTGTAACTTAGGCCTATAACCCATGGCACTAGGCCACTTTCTATACTCAAATGGGATATATTGAATACGATCTCCGATATTTCCATCTATCCGAATATATTCTAAATTTTATCCGGTTATCATATACATGCATAAAACTATCTTCGTATAAAATGTATGCCAAAATCATATAAAATAATTTTATATTATTTTCTTATTGATTTTATATGAATTCATATTAAGCAAACTTATCCGCTCCGATAGTATACAACTAATAAGAATTTTCGGAAGGATTTATATGAATGCTAAATCGTATTCATTTTATACCAAAATTTCTAACCGTGTATATTAAATGAAACCGGAATATAGAGGGCTACGCCCGCAATCCGAGGGTTTTGTAGCAAGCGCTTATTTCGGTATATAAATATCGGCTCCTTGCTCTTCTTGATATCACTCAGATGGATAGAAAAAACGTAATTAAAATGTCTTACCCACTTACATTTTACATGCTAATTCATATTACGTGATTATAACGAAACTTAGAACATATTATTGCTTAAGGTGGTATTTTCCATTTTATATGTTTTTCGAAACCCACTTCCTGTAAGTTTTCATAATTCTAAGTATAACGTTCTCAAAATGCAGGCAAGGGGGGGTCAAATTACGAACTAATATTTTCTCCTCCCCCACTGTTCCCCTTTCTATAAATTTCGAGAAAATGCGAAAAAATGGAATGTACTCATCATTACCTTTCTCACGACACCTCATTTGCTTATATCAGTCGATAAAAAAATTTCACCTTAATTTCGCCTCTATGTGGACCCCCCCCCCCTTCCTTCTACCCGGTAAAGTTGGCCAATTAAGGCACAGCGCCCCCAACCAATCTTTACCCTTTCAAAAATGATTAATTAAATAACTGCAATTCGCACTACGAAAAAAAACATGAAAGTAGTACTCACACCTATGAGGCCGGTAGGTGTATTTTTTGTGTGGATAGTGTCAAAATGCCGAACTTTAAATGAATGTACTATTATTAAATATTATGTGATTATAATGAAACTCAGAGATATTATTGCCTATGATGTTGGTTATCATTGGCCATCAATATTTTTGACCTCGGCTACGCGTAAGAGGTGCAGGGTTGTGCTAACTGAAACTATAGAAATGTACTATTATTAACCTTTTCTGATGAAATTTCAAAATTCTAGAAATCTAGATTTTCTACACTAGTAAAATGGCGCTTTTCTGTAAATTTTCATATTTCTAAGTATAACGGTCTCGAAATGCAAGGGGGGGGGACAAACTCGGATGACATATTTTCCCCTCTCCCTCTTTTCCCGTTTCTTCAAATTTGAAAAAAATTTCAAAAATGGAATGTACTCGACGGTACCTTTCTTATGTGACCCCACTTGCCTATACCAAACGAAAAAAAAATTTCGACCTTCATTTCCCCTCTATGGGGACCTCCCCTTAAAGTTGACCTATTACGACGATTCGCTTTCTCCGGCGAATTATAGTAATTCTACACATTCCTACAAAATTTCATGTATGTAGCTTCAGCCGTTCCTGAGATATTCCATGGACAGACGGACAGACGGACAGACGGACAGACGGACAGACGGACAGACGGACAGACAGACATTTGACCGATTTCATAAGGGTTTTGTTTTACTACAAAACCCTAAAAATGGAATGTACTCATCATTACCTTTCTCACGACACCTCATTTGCTTATATCAGTCGATAAAAAAATTTGACCTTAATTTCGCCTCTATGTGGACCCCCCCCCCCCCCCTTCCTTCTACCCGGTAAAGTTGGCCAATTAAGACACAGCGCCCCCAACCAATCTTTACCCTTTAAAAAATGATTAATTAAATAACTGCAATTCGCACTACGAAAAACAACATGAAAGTAGTACTCACACCTATGAGGCCGGTAGGTGTATTTTTTGTGTGGATAGTGTCAAAATGCCGAACTTTAAATGATTGTACTATTATTAAATATTATGTGATTATAATGAAACTTAGAGATATTATTGCCTATGATGTTGGTTATCATAGGCCATCAATATTTTTGACCTCGGCTACGCGTAAGGGGTGCAGGGTTGTGCTAACTGAAACTATAGAAATGTACTATTATTAACCTTTTCTGATGAAATTTCAAAATTCTAGAAATCTAGGTTTTCTACACTAGTAAAATGGCGCTTTTCTGTAAATTTTCATATTTCTAAGTATAACGGTCTCGAAATGCAAGGGGGGGGGGACAAACTCGGATGACATATTTTCCCCTCTCCCTCTTTTCCCGTTTCTTCAAATTTGAAAAAAATTTCAAAAATGGAATGTACTTGACGGTACCTTTCTTATGATACCCCACTTGCCTGTACCAAACGAAAAAAAAATTTCGACCTTCATTTCCCCTCTATGGGGACCTCCCCTTAAAGTTGAC
Organism: Chloromyia formosa; assembly: GCA_964017055.1. Taxonomy (NCBI): domain Eukaryota; kingdom Metazoa; phylum Arthropoda; class Insecta; order Diptera; family Stratiomyidae; genus Chloromyia; species Chloromyia formosa. The sequence continues at coordinate 25,883,295 of OZ024813.1, read as the reverse complement.
CTATTACGACGATTCGCTTTCTCCGGCGAATTATAGTAATTCTACACATTCCTACAAAATTTCATGTATGTAGCTTCAGCCGTTCCTGAGATATTCCATGGACAGACGGACAGACGGACAGACGGACAGACGGACAGACGGACAGACAGACATTTGACCGATTTCATAAGGGTTTTGTTTTACTACAAAACCCTAAAAATGTCGTCAGCTATCTCATGGAGTATGGTTGGATATTTACACAATTTTATTCTAAAAGGACAGTTGTATCCATCGCGCTTGGTGGCCGTGGTTGTTCGGTCTCTCAAATACGCTTGTAGTGCGCGCATATTCATAAAAATCCTCAACTTTGGATCTGGTGCGCATTGCCGCTTGTTGACGATTGTGTCGCGGAAGCTCGTTGTCACTCAAATACGCTTTCAGTGGACGACTGCGCTTAGTCGGTCTCTATCCGCATCAACTGGATTTTTTTTTTAGTGCATACGTCCGGTGACACTACGTCACACTAATGTCTTTTTTTGTACTAGAGTCCCATTTTAGTCCTTTTGTTTCATGAATTCCGGTATACGAGGCTTGAAAATGATGAATGAGAGCAAGAGGCAACATGTGGGCAAAAGCCCATCCTAATTGCCTGAAAGGAGCTACAGTTCAGCGTATCCCCGTCTCCATCTCAGCACTATCATCTGCCAAGCTCATCATTACGACTTTTCGGATTAAACAAATAAATTTCTGAATGAAATTAATTTGTTTAATTTAAATTTCTGAATGAAATTTATTTGTCGTGGAAATGTATTTACTTCAACAGGAAATACTATATTCGAAGATTAGCTGAAACTATCACCGACTTGGCTGAATTCAATGCCATTAGCAAATCTGGTGGCATATGTCTCTTAATACCCTTATCAGCGACATCCCTACTCTAATAGAATCCCTATCCCTATTCTAATAGAAACGAGACGAAACGGAACCAACTCGACCTATATAAATGCTAACCTTCCCGGACCAGTTTTCGGTTCCGATTCTCACGATAAATTTTTTGTTTGTTTGACACGCAGAACGATAACGATAAAAACCAGAAACATTTTTATTAATTATTTCTTTATACTGTCATTATGCAAATACATAATATTCACAGAAAAACAGCTGCTAACTAGTAATTATAAGTTAGGATTCGATTATCACTGGATTATTAGCATATCGCTAAAATCGCATGGCTTCTAACAGTAGGCCATTAATTGCTGCGGCTTTCATATCATTAACCTTTTCCCAATCCAAGCCGTTCGTGAAAGCTTCCGTAAACGTCAATGTCATTATCCGCCAACTTGCGTTCACAGATAGCAGTGAATAAGGCATAAATCATGGATTTAGATACTAAATAATAACAGTATGACTTCTTTTGCAAATTACACTTTCTGCATGAATCTATTAGCGCACTTGAAACAGCATCTCATGATAATTGCATACTCGTCTTCTCGTAGTCGGGAAGCGCAAGCCAAGTGTGTCTAATTGCAATCGCACACATCAGATGGACATCATGTTTTTTTCTCTCTTGATTTCAGAATACATCTCCATCTAATTAGTCTACAAATAAATGATAAGCATCGAAGAAAAATTAGCGACCATTAATCATAGATGGAGTGATGAAGGCCATCTGTTGTAAACAAAAATGATGCGAACCTTCAGTATTTTCAGATACGTTATAGATAGATGAAACAGATATTATCTTATGAAAGAGCATTGAAATTTACTTTATCTCCTAAACTTTCTTCATCAATCAGTGGTTGACTTTTCTTAAGAGATTTAAAAATAGGTATTAAGTCCGCTTTCCTTTATGTCCGAGCTCAAGTGCCGGTTTTAATTATTTTAACGCTCTGTTCAACTAATAGGGGATCGCTGGTAGTTTCATAGCATAGTCTTTGGAATTGGATATTGGACATATATACATATACAGGATGTCCAGCTGAAATGTGTGTCGACCCTTAGCTCACTGTTCTCTCTTCATTTTTATTAAAAACCGCCGCCAAAATAACCGGTACTGATCTATCGAACTATAGTCCGGGCTAGGAAGTGCGAAAGGGCTTCATTAGGAGAAAGAATCGTGTATTATAGTTTGGAAATTTGGCAAAATTATCTGTCCCCAACAGCCCCTGAATATGTGCTCAAAAGTCCCGATGACAGGAGGTCCGGAAGTGTAGAGAAGAGGGCGTCAAAGGTCCTTATTTTTCGTTTTCCCTTAATTATTTTCGAAACTATGGATTCTACAAAAAAAAAGACACTTGGCGCAGTGAAGCCAGAAGAACTGATTTTTTATATGGGCTAATTCGGGATCATTTATGAGTTTATGTATTAGGTTGGTGCAGATGATATGTCGGATTCAGTAGTAAATTTTTAAACAGCTGTAACTTTTTATAAAGATAATTTTATTAATCGAAATAGGTACCAGCAGATGCGAAACACTTTTCCTAACGAGATACAAGCGCACTTATTCCTGTTTCATAGAATTCCGAGTTTCTGGTTCGAAGAAACTCCTCGAAGCTGCTTCATTGTTAAACTGTTTTCCTATCAAAAAGTGATCCAAATGTTTAAAGAAATACGAAGAATAATCTGTTGGCGAGAGGTCTGGTGAATATGGCGGGTGAGGAAGAGTCTCATAGTGCAACTCGTTCAATTTTTGGATCATTGTTCTCGACACATGAGGTCGTGCGTTGTCATGAAGCAGTATAGCTCCATCCCTGTTGACTAGCCTTGGTCGTTGAACTGCCAATTTCTGATGCATTTTATCCAGTTGAGCGCAGTATTTCACAGCACTGATGGTTTCGCCAGGTTGCAGGAACGAATAGTTGATAAATCCAGCTACAGACCACCAAACAGTCAACATTATTTTCTTTGGATGAAGGCTTGGTTAGCCATTGGGCCGATCGGCGACGATTATCGTATAGTATTCACTTTTCATCGCAGGTCACAATTCGGTTCAAGAACGGTTCGTTTCTGTTGCGGGAGAGAAAAGAACTAGAAATCTCAATTTGAGACGCCATGTTTTGCTTGGTAAGAGCGTGCGGAGCTCACTTGTCAAGCTTTTCCACTTTTCCAAGTTGTTGCAAATGGCGGCAAATTGTCGAATGGTGCACGCCCAATTTCTCCGCAAGATCACTTATGGTTTGGCGGGTGTCAGACTCCACTAATGCACGCAGCTCGTCGTTATCGATCGTTGGCCCTGGGTTTCCACGTGGCTCATTTCGAAGGTTCATATCTCCAGATCGAAATTTTTCGAACCACTGCTGAGTGGTTCGTTCGTTAACCGTATCAGGTCTAAATGCCCTGTTAAAATTCCTCGTTGCTTCCGTTGCGTTGTGCTCTAGATTAAATTCACAAAGGAACAGTAGCCGTTTTTGACTCGCTTCCATGTTCTTGTTATTTTTTTTCACCATCATGAAGAGCAGAACCGGAATGACTCCATAAGCCAAGGTAGCAATATTTATACTTCAATATGCAACATCACTAGCGCCGCCTAATGGCAGTTTGATACATAAAAATCACAGCCAACTTCATGTCATTGCAAAATCTGACATTTCATCTGCACAAACCTAATATAATGAAGATATTGGCGCTATACTTAACTGCAGTTGTTAGTACCAGGTGCAGCTTCAGAATTACATATTTCGACATGCGGGCGATATTTTCTTTGATGAAACTTTTTAACTGTTCGATTGATTTTACTATATGAATTTATCTGCGGTCATCAACAACTGGATAGGTTTCACCGAGCTAGCTTCTTCCGTTACGTAGTTATTTTGACTTTAAAATTGCATCGTTATATTGCTGTAACTTTTTAACCGCTTGATGGGTGTTTCCTGAAATTTAGAAATAGCTAGTCCTTATTGACGTCTACCTACTGGACAAGTTTGTTCCAGCTTGCCTTTTCTCTTATGGAGTTATTAGGATTAGATTCTTTTGCCGTTATATAGCTGTAACATGACAAAGTTAATATAACCAATCACATCCGTAAAGGGTTTAATAAAACAAGCTAGCCATCGACTTTGTAATTAATAGTAAAACTTGTTCCGATTTCACTTTTCCTAAGAAAGGCATATGAAATAGTACGCCGATTTCAACGAAATTTAGGAAAGTGGTTTGACAGTTAATATGATTTTATAATGTGAAATTTGGTAAAGACATCTTCAGAAATAAAAATGTTTTTCTAACAAAAACTTGCTTTTGGAACGGTCGTTGCTATGACAGCTATACGATAGAGTAGTCCAATTTCAACCAAATTCGGGTATGTGATTTGACTAAAGATATTATTCACTGGTGTGAAATTTGAAAAAGATATTTTAAGAAATAAAAAAGTTTTTCTCATAAGGACAAATTTTCGGACCTGTCGTTCTCATGGCAGCCATATGACGTAGTGAATCGGACCACTACGTCATATGGCTGCCATGAGAACGTCAGGTACGAAAATTTGTTGGTTCCAACATATTTACAGTGTGCAATAGAAAAAAGGCTTTGTACAAAATTTCAGCTCGATAGCTTTAAAACTGAGGGACTAGTTTGCATAGAACCAGACGGACAGAGAGACAGACAGACAGACGGACAGACGGACAGACGGACAAAGCTTAATGGACTCGTCTCATCTTACTGACCAAGAATATATTATAGTTTATATGGTCGGAGATACTTCCTTCTCTGCGTTGCAAATTTCATGACAAAGTTAATATACCCTATCACTTCCGTGAAGGGTATAAAAAATGGAGGCGATCTCAGATTCGTAACCAGCACAGCAAAAACATACATGAAAAAAAATCAGAGCTACACCACAATTTGTTTAAGGAAATCTACCTGATGACTAGATTATATCTTCTACCCAGGATCTTTTGTGGTTATTTGAGGAGGTCTGCATCATAACCCGATCTGCAATGGGGCGAAGCAGAAGCGAAGAAGTTTATAGTGAATCAAACTCTGCGACATTCATCTGAATCACATTCTCATTGGCATTTCCACCTTTCCTCCCATTAGACAGGCATGCATAATTCAATCTGCGTTTTTCTTAGATGTCTCGCTGATTTATGAACTATGTACGAGGAGGCGATATTTATTGAATAATTCACCTGTGATCACTTTCTTCACCTTCTCCGTATTGAATTTAATGTGCTGTTGAGCTGAGACCATGTGTGAAAACTTCGTGGATAAGAATCAAATGCGAAACCTCGTACGCATGTTTAAATATTCAATCAGCCAATTATTGTTAAAGCACTTGTTAATTGTTAATTACAATATTTTTATTATTTGTACACATATTGTAGTAAGCGTGTTAAGTGTGTATTATGAAAGCAAAGAGGATCTACGATCTGGCCATGAATGGAAGGTGATGACTGATCGCTGTGGTCGGTATTTCAATTTAAAAGATCATCTGACTCACTTTTTCTGGGATTCTGGGCGTTTATAGGCAAATTGACACCTACTTGTCCGTCCACGATTGAACCAAAAACGCTTTCAAACAATTTCTAGATTTAGGTTTCAAGGTACAGAGCCTGGCCTTCCTACTATCAAGTGATGCTTGGCGTTACTACCATCTAGATATGTAGTTAGCAAAATTTAGGTGAATATCGCAAGCAGTCGAGGTCGGTGCATCTTATTGCACTGAAACGAGGTAAGGACCCGCTGATACAGCTGCCAAACTTGATCAAGCAGCGCCAAACATTACTGCGAAGTTGCAGCACCTACTTGTTGATAAGGCCTAGGATACAGACATACTGAGTGGAAGAAAAAAATCGACTTGAGTGCCGCCTGAAAAGTGATTTGGGAGACGGATAGAAAGGCTAAAACCCATTATCTTCGAGTAAACATCTTCATTCGTCTTAGAGCCGTCAGTAAAGACGCTTATGGCACCCAACTCCAAAAGCACGTGCTTAGGGCATCATCAAAACATGGGCATCAAAATTTCAACTCCTAAAATTTATCTTAAAATTTGAATTAACAAGATGGAAATTTTCTGGAACTAATAGCAGTTTTTAGCAGTTCACATATGTGGTAGGTGGAGTTCGTTTTAATTTTGGCTCAAAATTTACCGCTATAGGAAGTAAAACCCTCCGGAAATTTCAGCATATCAGTTGATTCAAAACTAGATATATCACATGTCGACCAGCTGAGTATAATAATCCGACATGTACGTGATGGAGAGCCAATTGAACGTTTTTGAAATCAGAAAATTCAATCAAGTGTCTCAGTAGGAAATTACGGAAAATTTGATAACTGGACTTTTCAAAATCTAGTGGGCAGTCATATAACAACGTTGCAAATATGTCTGGCCGTTAAAACGGATGCGCTGGGTGGTCATGTTCGTTCGGTCACCGCTCTATGCTTTAGAGAATGGAGGATTGATGCTCGTCGTGAAAAAAATGCCTTCTCCGCTAATGCATTAATGTTGTTGCGTTTCTTCTGTTTTACGCTTCTTTGCACGCCTTTTTGAAGAGAACGGTATTCAGCTCTAAGTTGATGACGATTTCATAAGGGTTTTGTTTTTACTGCAAAACCCTGAAAATGGACAGCTGAATTTAAACGTGATCGCACATCCCACGAAGACGACCCACGTGAAGGACGGCCAAAAATCGCAACCATACCGGAAACCATCGAAAAAGTGCGTGATATCGTGTTGGACGATAGGCGAATGAAAGTGAGTGATATTGCTGCGGCTGTGGGGATATCGGAAGAAAGGGTGCGAAACAGCTTGCACAAAGAATTAGAGATGCGAAAGCTTTGCGCAAGATGGGTGCCGCATTTGCTGAATGCCGATCAAAAGCAAATGCGCAAACGATTTTCGCAGCATTCTTTGCACCGATTCAATCGGGATCCGACCGATTTTGTACGGCGATTTTTCACTATAGATGAGACTTGGGTTCACCACTACACGCCAGAAATGAAACAACAGTTGAAGCAGTGGGTGGAAGCCGGTGATTCAGCGCCAAAGAAAGCGAAGTCGATCGCATCTGCCAGAAAGGTAATGGCCTGTGTGTTTTGAGATGCGATAGGGATAATGTTAATTGATTACCTTGAAAAAGGCAGAACAGTAACATGCGAATATTACTCCAAACTTCTTGACCAGCTGGATGCCAAAATTCGCGAGAACAACAAGAAAAAAAATCATCTTTCACCAGGACACCGCAACTGTACACAAGTGTGCGTTGGCGATGGGAAAACTGCGTGATTTGGGGTACGATTTGCTCGACCATCGCCCCCTATTCTCCTGGTTTGGCACCCTTAGACTTCCATCTTTTCCCAAACTTGAAGAAATTTGTTGCTGGGAAGCGTTTCGCATCCAGTGAAGAAGTTGAGAGGGCCGTACAATAGATGAATATTTTCACAGCCTTCCAGACTCTCACTTCCGGGAAGACGTACTGATGTTGCAGAAACGCTGGACCAAGTGTGTTGAAATTAAGGGAGATTATGTAGAAAAATAAAATATTTTTTTTGAATTTAAAATCGCGGTCTTTCATTGTCAGGCCGAGAACTTTTCACCTTACCCTTGTAAATGCACTTGACGCAATATTATTTGAAGAAAAAATTGCGCTAATTTTTCGTCACAATGAATTTTGCGGATTGCCGCATGCGGAAGCGCATTGGCCAATTAAATCAAAAGAAGAAAAATTGGTGTAATTTTGACTTTGGATCGAATTGCGGCCTTTCGCCGAATTCGGAAGTGCTTTACACACGCGGTCTGTTTCGGAAGAGAGATGCGGCCTTCTGAACATTTCTCTTGCGACAAGAAAAAGCATATGTAAATTGACACCAACTGCTAAGCTTACTCACGAGACCGCAACGGACTGTCAATTTAATTTTCATTCTCTCACTAATCGACACGTTATATAAATGAAAGTTTCTTTTTAACAAAATCATGACAAATTATCAATATGACCTGCTTTTGAGTACTTTTCAAAAAAAAAAACATCAAGATCAATGACATTTACCAAAAACCCACACTTCTTAAATTACACTCGATTGAATTTCAATTCACGCCCAAAAAAGAAGGCCTAACCATTCAAACAGCGCAAAACAACCGTTTGCTTACGCAAATCTGAAACTTATTATAATTGGGATAATACTGAAAATTATTAGCCTAGAAATTTTAGTATTCTTTCAAAGACGATATCAAATTATAGATATTATGCGTAGATGAAGATATCTCCGCAAAATAACGCATACGTCTAATACCCGTAAAATTCGTGAATCGAATGAAGGAGATTAATTTAAAAATTGGTAGAAAAAAATTAAAATAAAATTGTCATATATCTCAGGTTTGTCTTGTAAAATTTAATCTAAAGTCAAGAGAGTTACAATCTAGAGTCACTTTTGATAGTATATCAAAGAAAGCGCCTCCAAATCAAAAGATACAAAGATTTTTTGATTCATGGACTATCATGCAAATTTGATAATTTATCATGTGTTGCAAATCTTTTCAGTTCGAGTGAAGTATTTTGTGTTTTGAGAAATATTGACAAATTGGGAAACATGATCGGATAAAAGTGTCTTTTTAAGATAGGTACTAATGGTTCTAAGATTGTTTATATTTAAGCTAAGCAAGGGGAAATCAGAAATTATTACGCGTCGTTCGCACTAGGACTCTTGAGTAGATTCTTCTGTGTCTCGCCAGAATCTCGCCTGCCTCAACCCACTGCAAGATGTATAAAATTTATACAAAATTTACGGCGACTATGAATCGATACAGGCGAGACGCAAAAGAAGCAAAGAATCACAGTGCGTACTACGCAGGAGTCCTGGCGTATCGGCAGGAGTAGTAAATTCGGGAATAAAGCAACAAATTAGCAAATTAATTATGGCTTTCATTTTGCATTGAATTTGGAGATGATAAATGCCGTATTAAAAAGTGGGGTGCTAGCGTAACGTTACGCTAACACCACCTTACAAAAAACATTATCCTGGAAATTCGGCAGGAGCAATAAATTCCGAAAGAGAGCAACAAATTAGCAATTAATTATGGCTTTTATTTAGTCATCAGTTACATCGAATTTGGGTGCGATAGATGTTGGATAAAAAAGTGGGGGTGCTAGCGTAACGTTAACTGATGGGCATTATCAGCTCCTTTGATTGACGAAGCCCTGGAAGGTTATTCCAGTACTGATGACGCAATAGTGCAAACCAATCTGTGATCCGCAGTTTGGCCGAGGCCAGCCCAAAGCCACAGTAAGGCTCAGGTCCATGAAAACGACTGGATGATCCTTGTCTAGCAAGTGCGTCCGCAGCCTCGTTCCGGGAAGAAGGACAAAAGCAAAATCTTGAATCACACGATTCAGCATGCGGGTGGGTTAAAAATAATTTCTAAAAGTTACAATTTTGACGCGCGGTAGTCTTCGCACGCATTTAATTAGTTATGATTAGTAGGCTCGCGGCCCACGTTACAGAGTAGCATACTAGTGCCTATAATGTATTCGAGAAGCGATTTGCCTCGCTCATTTGTGTCCGAGCTGCCCCAGACGTCATGATGCGCATTGGAATCGCAGCCAAGAATCATATTGGTATTTGCTTTCTTTGCAGGTGCATTGGCCTCCTTCAGATTGATAGAGGAGAAAGCATCTTCATTGTCGTGCGGCATGTATGCCGATACGATCCAGTATACCTTACCCTTGAGCTCAAGGCAAATACAAGGTCCTTGTCACTATAATTTGACAATATTCCTAGCAAGAAAGCATGACCGGGGCTTCCCCTGGCCTTTGACATAAAAAAACAGTCTAATCAGGGGACCCCAGACCTCTTACGAGATCGCGAGAGACCCAGGGATCCTACACCAATACAATGTTTCCTCACTGCGCGCGAGACAAAGAAGATTAGCAGCAGAATCTGTCTTTGAATGGTGGAGGTTAATTTGTAAACACTTTAACATTTGACACCCTCTCCACTACCGTAGCGTCCGTCTCCCTCTCCTTGTCGGAGTCGGAAGAGTCTTACGCAAGAAATGGCAAAACCGATAATTTTTAATGAATTAAATGCTAATTGGCTGTATATTTTCTTTTGCTAAAAAGTAAAAGCGGCAAAAAGGGCATTTATTTTGTTAACCCATTCAGCCATAAAAAAATAAAGATTCAAATTTTCGAAAATTATCCCAAAACCGCAAAAGTCAAGGCAAGGAAATATCTTTATTGGACTTTGCTTAAAAATCATTTTTCACTTGTGTAACAAAGATGTTGTCATGTCGTTTACCTTTGCAGTTAAAATTTACTATTTGTCTGGTCATGTTGTCGGCTATATTATTAACACTTTTCAGTAAATCTTAAACTTGAACGTACTGGTATGAAAGCATTTTTGTATCTTTTTCTTCTTCTTTCTTCCGTTTATAAACAGCGGACTGTCAAAAAGTTATCAATGATATCTTCTCTAAGACACCACCACCTGCTTATGTGCGGATGTCAGTTACAAACAAGACACTCTTTTACCACATGAAATGTCTGAAAATATTTTATTGGAAATGATAATTTAGGATTCGAAGCTGGTGAATCCTTTTCTGAGAATGTCTGCATGAAAGCGGAAATTCTTCAATGAAGAGTGAATTTTATTTTTGTTTTTACAGTGATGGTCATCGATCGGAGGCCAATGTACGAACATCAAGTTATTGCGAATGGCAGGAAGAAGATCGTTTGTTTTTATTTTCCACAGAGATAATCATATCTGGGCGATTCGTATTGGACCGTTACGTAGATATATTCGGATTAACTTCCAAACTGTAACGAGTACGAGAATGTGCTATAAGTTTTAGGTTTTGATTGCACGGAAGCAATTTTTTTTTACACGAATGCGGTCAATTGGCATTTTTCGAAATTGGTTGATTTTTTGAATCTTACAAGTTCATACCAATAGCAAATTCTTTAAGTCAATTTACTTTTTACTAGCTGGGTTCACTACGCTTACAACATTGACACTAATTTCGGTCGATTTGGACATATTTTCACGGTCACTCACCCCAGGGAGAGAGACTTTGGGAGCGCCAGCATTCATCCCAGCGGCCCCGAAAACCATTTGCTTGATACTAATCTCGGTAATTTTCGACATTTTTTGTACGGTCACTTAGCCGAGGGAGTTTGGGAAAGAAGGAGTGCCACCATTCATTTCAAGGACCCCGAAAATCAATCTTTTGGCACTAATGATTGGATTATCTTTTTGGTATTCACCCGCATGTGGGGGGTTGGGAGAAGTGGCTGCGGCTAGATCGGAAAATTCAAAACGCCAAATGAATGATCACGGCCACCGAGCGCGAGATAAAAAAGGTCTGGACTGGGAGGAGCACCATCACCAACCATTATGAGGAGCAGAGCCATCTCCAAGACTACCAGTTGATTAAGTAGGAGCACCGTCCCTACGAGGACTAATCATCCTCGGAACCGCACAAGGAGGAGAGCCATCCCGGGGCTCAATCAAAAATAATTTGCTTGGTTTGGGAGGAGAGCCATCCCACGAGAGCTAACCACCCTCGGAACCTCCCTAGGTGGAGAGCCAACCTGGGGTTCAATCGACACACAAAATATGGTCAGGGAGGAAACCTATCCCTAAGAGGACTAACCATCCTCGGAACGCCCTAGGTGGAGAGCCAACCCGGGGTTCAATCATAGCATTTGACTCGCGAATCAAACCATTAATCGGGAATCAAACCATTCAAGTAACGTTATCACGCGACACAGTTAAATTGATTACGCATAATTGTTAATGAGCGAAAACGAACGCGTTACAGTTCACCCACACAATTTACTACAAGAAAAACTACAATAATCATGCAACACAAAGTAAGAAATCTTCCAAAACCAAAATATGTGCACAATGTACTAAGTAAGAGAATTTACAAAATTGTTCTTCACGGTGCGGTGGAACCAAATTAACACACAAGCCAGTTTAATTCACTCTCTGGTCTCTGGTCACTGACTGAGTGATCATGAGCCCAAAATACAAATCAAGATATCCCTCTGGAGCTCTTCAGTTCAGAGAAATATAAAATAAACAAAGGTAAGTCCTTCATTGACCCTCAAGAAAAAGGTGTAGATCATAAAAATGTATCTGAATACGCAGACCAGACTAAACATTTCATAAACTACACGAAATAATCGCATAGCGAAGCAAAATATCGTTTGTGCATTCTAATCTAGCCACATGTGTATACAAGTGATTGCTTCCGTAGGGGCTATTTTTTGGTTAACGAAATTGAATAGTAAAACTCATGCAAACGAAAATTTTCTTACAATAGCAACTACGTTACATGCTCCTCGCCTCTTCATGGTACGAAATCAGAGGCCGAGGGTCCCATTACACCCGGACCCAGATTCGACCGAGTGGGCGTCTGATCCGTCCGCCAATCATTCCATCCTCATTGACTATTTTTTTTCATTCCCCAATTTTACCTCCCCTGTTTGTGTTGTCTTCCCCAGGCCTATGAATTTTTGTTAATACGTAAAGGACAGGGGCAACGAGTGGCGAAAACCCCGCCCACATCTCCCGAGCTGAGCTACAGCAAGCATAGGCCGGTGCTTATCTCGTTGAGGAGCCTTTTTCTTCGCCAGATGGCACGGCCTGACCTTCACGGTCACAATGCTACCTAGGCTCCGTCCCCACGGGCATCTTCGGACCCTCACCAAACCGTCCGTTACAACCGGCTGTCTGGTCTATTTGGGCCTTTATCGGTGGCCTTTGCCGAAGCTTTGTAGCGTATGGGGGTATACTCCGCTTGGTGTATCCTGTGTTAGTGTTTCTATTACTGAGGGCGCTTGCTTGCTGCCCTTGGCACTTGCCACGCTTCTCCAAGCGTATGTAAGCAGGGATTGGTCATTGCTTTTGACTGGCTGTACTAATAAGGAAACATTTCCCTGGGTCTTGTTTTGGGATCTCTTATTCCATCATCCACTGTTTTGGATTCTGAAAAAAGTGGGCTCCAATTACTGTTCTCCCAAAGAAATTCATATTACTTAATCCCGTAATATTACCAATTCACAAATTAAATTTTTTACTATGAATACCTGATGATTAGTCTTAATTTTATTCTTTCCGGCCACATATAATGTGATTCACAATGGGATTTAAAATCGACCCATGGACTATATAAATGTTACAACAAATTAAAGGGTTTCGCACGTGTATGAAACAATTATAAGTCCTAAAACAGGTACCGTACCCATTAAAATAAATTAACAAAATTCCATTTTGTTTATATTTCAAAACGCGCAAACTTTTATGTTAAAGTTGATGTAACCTGATAACCATTGATTCGTTTTGGTTAATTTGGGCTAGATCAATTACATAATTCACAAATCAGAATGGGACGAGTTGAGAAACCAGACCAGTAAATTTGACACAGTTTATCGCTTGGTGGAAGAGTCAAAAGATTTCATCTTTCGACTTGTTTTATAAAACTGTTTCTATCTTTCTTTGGATCTACTAATCTCTATAATATTCTAATTTTATACATATATAGAAAAGATGTTAATCTTTCTCCATAAATTAAAGAGAGAAAAAAATAAAGCGAAATTTTAAATCAAACTCGCTTGATAAATGATTATTTCAATTCATTGACGAGTTCATAATTTTTAGAAAACGTTTATTCTCTTTTTTTTTGCTATGCAACCGAGATACTGGGTTTCGTATTCTGTCGATTATATTAATTTTAAGATAAAAACTTCGAGACTTGGGTCGATGATAATTTAATATCTGATTTTTTAACTAGTTATTAAATTTTCACTCTTGTCGTTTATTGGATCTAATTGTTATCTAATTTTCCCAATTATACATTCTATACCCATGCTGTGTATTTTTTGCCAAATCTGCACAAGTTGAACAAAACCCTGAATACGTTTCGGCTGAAGATGATTTTTTCTAAACTTTTACCATAAGAAATTTATAAATTTAAATAAATTCAAATGAATGGAAACATTCAACCCTCATTATAGTTATAGTTTTGGAGAATGAACAAAACGCCTTGGCAACAAGTCAAACTGAGAAAATTAGAGCACAAAAATGGAAGTTGATGCGATTAATCGAAAACTACTAAGTGGGAATTTTCCGTAACGAACGACTATGACTAATTAATAAATCTAACGTATTTTCATGTTAATGAAAACGAAAATGCATACTAGACACGTATTTTAGATAGACAGATTGGCATGCATGTGAGTATAGGTTAGGTTTGGTTAGAGGGCTGCCGTATTAATGCAGCATACTTAGACTTAGAAGTGCAGTTCCATTGTGATACCCTGAGAAAGTAAGACAAAAGTCTTCTTATGATGTTGAAAACCATGCGGAGTTAGTCCCGAAATGGAGCAGTTGATCAACCTCAACATCTGCAAGTTCCACCAGATGATCGAAGAAGTAGTCACCGAGAGTTGACTTTCTCACAGTGGTGTATCCAGAGGGGCCATGGTTGCCCGGCCTCCTCCAAAATGCTTAATATATGGAGCTTGGTCTTGGAATATTCCAGGAAATACTTGAAAATGATTCATAAAATTATTAAGATATTCCAGTAATCCCACTTCTACACTGAACTATGGAAGACTAAGTTGTGCGTGGGGATAACAGAACGAACCCTACTGCGGCCCATGCATGCTGTGGTAAGCCCAGCAGCCCTTACACCTAACCGTAACATTGTTTATGGCTTTGTTCGGTCATTATTGCATACTTCCCACTAATAATTGCCTTGACCCCTCCAGGGTCAACATCTCTAGCATTTCTATGCCTTGTTGACGTTTCGATAGCATAGAAATTCGGAAGTGCAGTTGCTAGCATGCACCTCCTATCCGCGCCGTCTTTATACTGACAAGTTCGGAGCACTGCGAGAGTTCTATTAGTACTCACAGGCAGTTTTTGAATGCGCCGGGATTTGAACTCCGAGCTCTAGATTAGTATCGTAGAGCGGTGACCGAACGACTAGAGCCACAGAACGCATTCCCTTTGACACCCTTAAAACCAACGAACTCCGTGGCATTTTTCAGTTTATTGCAAATATCTTCTTTATACCTTTCACGGATGCGAAAGGGTATATATTTACTTTGTCATAAAGTTTGCAACGCAGAAGGAAGCATCTCCGACCATATAAACAGTATTTATTCTTGGTCAGTATTATGAGACAAGTCGATTAACCTTTGTCCGTCTGTCTGTCTGTTTCTATGCAAATTAGTCCCTCAATTTTAAAGCTATCGAGCTGAAATATTGTACAAAGCCTTCTTTTTATTGCACGCTGTAAATATGTGGGATATTATGTAACGATTACAAAATACAAGGAATCTGTAGTTTAACTAGATTCTCCATATTAACATATTAAAAGTTCTAACATAATCACTCAAGAAGAGTGTAAATGACCCAACTTTTTCAAAGCCGTTTTTCTCAAAATCGTTTTTATTGACATTGGTTGTTCTTACACTAAGGTATAGAATATTAAAAACAGTATAGGATCTAGATTAGATTAGATTAGATGGAGGGCAATTGGCCCAGAGGGCCAACAAGCACTGCGACCCGGAAGTCTACTGTGCTACACCCTGGAGTCTATGCAGATTAGTGATCTGACTAATTCTCGAGACCAATCATCCCAACAAATCTGCTCAGCTGTTCGAGTGTTAGTGAGGCAATCGTTTCCGATTCAGGGAATGCATCGCTGAAGCACTTCAAGCGGCGGAGATGAAGTGCATCACAGTCACAGAGAATGTGCTGGGAAGTCTCATCTTCGCTCTCACAGAAGCGATTTAATACTGCAACTTTGTTTAGCTTTGTAACTTTGGTTTTTGTTACCATGTAGGTTGCATCTGCAGTATTTCTCGACGTACGAAATCTATATTGATCAACTATTACTTAACTACTAGCACTGGCGTAGTAGCAGTCAGTTGGGATTGATACAGTCGGTAGACGTGACTGACGTTGAGTTCACTCACTTCTGTACCGATGTGGCCAGCATATGTTTTTAACTATTTCTGTTGTATTCTCCTGAGCCGTTTATTTTGATATTGTCGCGCCTCATTTGTTGTTGGAGGTTATTGTTTTGGATATCAAGTGTACCGATCCAAGACCTGAGTTCCTTGTTGTCGGATTTTAGGAATTTGATTTGTTCGAAGGCTTCATTAATTTTGGTGGTACATTCATCATCTAGGTAACAAACAAAGTCGGGTCCCCTCCAAACTCGATTTCTAGATCCGCCACTGCGTTCGCATGCTTGCTAGTGCCCGGCATTCGTAGAGCAAATGTAATATCATCCTCTCATCCTCATTTCTGCAGCTCCTGCAAAAATCGCTGTATGATGGAAGTCAAAGCTTGCTGGCATGCTCATCGATGACACAATGTCCGCGTGACCATAGTCGCCAGCACGCGGATTTGTTGTTTCGACAATGACAGCAGGTTTGTGGTGCGACTAATATTCAACCTGGGCCAAATAAGCTTAGCTGTTCGTATAAGACACGTATCACGAACGGTCCATCTTAAGTTGGCTTTGTTGACCGGAGCCGACTTTATTCAAGATTTGATGGAAGGATGGAACATAGGGGTATAAGCATATTACCGCTAATCTGCTGCATTGCATCTCTAGCTACTCCTCTGGTAAGCTCAGCAGCCCTGATATACCATTATGGGCTGGAATCCAGCACAGCATAGTAAAGAAGTTGCACATCTCCAGAAGGCCGGTTCGGCATTCTGTTTTTGTCTTTCACAAACCTGATCCAAAAGATTCCCATAGACTCCTTTCTGGGATCAACCTTTTGTATTTCTTTCCGAACCATCAGCAAGTTGGTAACGTGTAATCAGTCGAAGATGGAATATAATTACCGTTCAGGATGTTTTCGTGACCGCTACTCAAGTTACACACAAGCCGGTGCGCTTGTCTCCCGAATTCGAATGGCTGAGTTTTTAATTCTTAAGCAGGCCAAGAATCATGTCCAGCGCTGCAGATGGAGTTGTCCGGAGAGCTCCGCTAATCGCCACGCTGGCCATTCTCCTTTTTTTAGCCATCAAACTGGAATTTGCTATAGTTCGCAGGGCAAGTCACGATACCAGTACTTCATGCAGCATTATGTGACACAGTACTGACATGCCCAGCAGCCAATGCAGAACCTTATACTGCAAACTCCATGTTGTGTAGCTTTTGCTAGCTAAGAATGGCAGTTAAGGTTTTAAGGGAAAATAAGGCTTTTCGTAAATTTTCGCGAAAACTATCCATTCTTCAAAACCCAAATTTGTAGCTTGTAAAATTAAAATTTACTACGAAAATGATTTTATGACATTTATTCCTAAGATGAACCGTTGTCGAGAAAAACGCGAGTCAGCGCCAGTATATTATTATTGGTTCGGCTGAAAAAGTGTAATCCTTTTCACAATACAGCGGAGGATGAGTACTATCGGCAGGCTTCTTTTTTGTAATGCAATTCACATGAAACTTTTACAAACTATTTTTCGTGTTATTGTTGTAATATTTTTTAATTTGGCCAAATTTAAGTGGGGTTGTGAAAGGTCCACAAAAAATTCCAGCGTGTTTGAAACTTTCTCCTAGTCCCTATGGGTAAAAGATACAATATTCCTTGGCTAATATGAATGATTTCATGTCGCATTTTTACCGAAATCGCATTCTATTGAAATTGATTTGCAAAAAAGACAAAGAATTAAAAACAGACTTATGATAAGCCAGTAAACAAAACTGTACATAATAGGTTTGATTGCAGCTATAGATTATTCTCAGCCAGCTTCATTCTAAATGCCACCTCATACCAAAGTGAAAAAAACCGATCATAATCCATTACAATTAGCACCACTCCAATCGTCATGCGACTATCTCTTAAAATTCAAATTAATTCATAATTAGGGGGTCTAATACACAATCTCATAAATTATCCAGAAACCCAAAGAGAATTATTCAGTCCAATTAAACTAAATAAACTGTTATAAACTATTGGAAATGTCAAATCAATAAAACGATCAACAAAACTTCATTTATCGTAGTAACGAGCCGCCAAACAGACTTGACGACGAAAACATTAAATCACACAACATGATTAAACCAAAAGTTGATAAGAAACTCACTTAGTAATACAACAAGATCATGTAATTAAAAAAAGCAGTGATTCAGGTAATAGGAGAGTGTCATCATCATCTTTTGAATGCTACCGGTGACAGTAATATGGAAAAATGTTCTTTTAATTTTGACGATTTTCGTGTTAAGGTTCTGATACAAGGGACGCGTATACACGATCGCGTCATTTTTACCCGAGTCGCGGAAATGCGTCCAGTGTTTACACGTATGTTGATTTTGTGCGGACGAAACGTGAGAAACGGGTATTGAAGCTAATTTTACTGACACGGAAATAATGCACATGTCGTTGTGTTTACACGAAGTGTACGATTGGACTGCATATGCGCGAGTTCTGAATTCCTCTTTTTTCGTTTGTTTGTTGTTGGGTGCATCGACTCATCAACGGCGGATGAGTACCCGTCCGTACCCGTCGTCAGCTAACAAGTAACGTATTGTCGTTATCCCGATTGCTGCTTACACGGGGCAAGTATCGTAGATTTGACGCGCCCGAAGGTTTTACGCTTCTCGTGTACTAGAACCCTTATTTTGAGAATATGTGGTGCTTCGAACCAAGGCTAAATTCCCTGAATAAAATTAAGACAATTCGAGATTAAAGATATTCGTGTATTGAGTCAACAGTAATTACAGCGGTGGTATCTTTGGTCAACATCAGAATACATGTTAGTCTGTAAAATAAGGAGTCGTTGGATGGTATTGAGCAAATGTCGTCATCGAAGCATTTATTTCGCTATAACCAAATTGATTTGATCAAAATATTTGACTTTTGAAAATAGGTTTTAAATGTTGAATATATTGCATCCCATGCCAATAGGCGTGTTCGTTTCGTTTGGATTTGAATGAAATTTCCTTGAAAATCAACTGACAGGTCTTTGACCAAGAGGGTTTGTGCTGGTATTCATAACCGTTTTCCAATTGGTATGTTTCATGTTTGATATTTGAAATCCATTTGTGTACTCTTGATTCATGATGCAGATGCAAACGAAATGAACGCACTTAGTATAATTTAAAATAATAATTTTCAAGAGCTCACCTTTCTCCAAATTTCAGATTTTCTCGTTTTCTAATTATTGTACCACGCTTTTCGGGTTAAAACGAAAGATTTAAGCGACTAACCCGTTGTTCGAATTAATAACATGAAGGATATTTCATGTTATAAAGGGTGTCTCGCTTCAGATATTAAATACTTAAATGATAGAGAGTACCGTTCATTTGTAGCAAATTGACACCAAAATAGATGCTTTGTCTTTAACCGTTACAGAGTTATATCATTTTTTGTAAATTGCGTCAAAAGCTAGACCTGCTAAACAAAATCAGAATTTGCTACTCATCCAATAATTTAACCTGAGACTTCACCTTACTTTCTGAAATTACTTAATTTTTTATATAAAACGGCTTTTTCCCGGTTGCCAAATTCACCGTTATTTCAAAGATACAACTGTTCAAACTTCAAAGAAATTTCAAAATCAGATTATCATCGAAATTTTAAATAAATATTTTAGAACGGTAGTTTGATCACACAAATCTGCCTATTCGACAAATATTGTCCCAATGTGTGTAAGCTTTCCAACGGTATATTTCTTTGATACATTTGGATTTGAAAATTTTCGAATAATATGCATTGCAGGAAAATAAGGTAGCCTTCGGCTACTTATTGTACTATACCGTCAACTTCTCATATAAAAAAGACCGTCTGCGATGGTTTTGATTCATCCTTGCCGCTTTGAAATTAGCGGTAAAGCTGGTTCCGATTCCACTGTTCCTATGGGTGGTATATGATGTAATGAGACGATCGCGGTATATAGTTTGGCATATCTGTCGCCAATTACTCAATTGATTAGTTTGAATATCGGTTAAGATACATTTAAAAAGAAAAAAGTTTTCCTAACAAAAACTTACTATTGGACCCGGCTTTCCCCTCCGGAAAAATATGTATGTACGGACAATTGTCAACATTTGGATCTGAAAATGTCCCCCTCCAAATCAGAATACTTTTCAGATCTGGAACGGAACATTTTCAAATCCGAAAATTGACAGATGTCTGTACAAATTTCACCGGAGGGGAAAGCATATGGAGAAGGATTCGAGCAATGTAAAAAGCTGATCCGCTCGTAGAAACGCAGCCATTTTCTGTAAGCTTCGTTCTATGCCTCAAATGATTTTTGGCATTCTTCGTCGAATCAGTGATTTCGCAGCTCGCCCGGCTTTATATTGCACGACCTTCTGTGCGGCCTTTTTGATAGTGTTGTTTAGTTCTTCCAAAAAACCGTGTCAACCTGTGTTGCCGATGTTGTGTAACATAGGTGTCAGTTTTTCTTCAAAGGCGACTATATGTATATGCCTGCGCCGTAACATCGTTCAAAAGTTTGTCAACCGCAAACATTTTGGGGGAGCTGATTCTTGATTGGTGTACTGAAGAGATGGTACACCGATAGGTTGTCTTTAACATGTGATGTCCGTTATCGCAATTTGCTCCTCGGCATGATCGGACATCCATCACACTTTAAGCCCATCTTTTGCATATAAGAACGTGGTCAATCTGGTTGACGGTACGTGTATCCGGAGATTTCCAGGTTTCTTTATGAATGCGTCGTTGCGGAGAGCATGTTGAGCTTACGACAATGTTCCTACTGCACCCGAAGTCGATTAGTCGTTAACCGTTGCCATTGCATTCCTTGTGGAGGCTGTGTCCTCCTGTGGTTTCCCGGTGCCAACTCTCTTTCCAACTTTCGCATTGAAATTTCCCAGAAGCATTTTGACGTCGTTTGTGGGAAGTGATTCTAACAATGTTTCCAGGCGGTCGTAAAACTTGTTTTTCACTGCTTCTTCCTTCACTTCAGTGAGAGCGTCCACATTGATGAGCGAAAGGTTGAAAAATCGAGTGTTAATGCGAATCGCACACAACTTTTCATTGATGGGTTTGAAGTTCATAACTTGCGGTCTGAGGTGATTGTTCACGATGATCGCAACTCCAAATTTCTTGTGTTCAGAGCGTTTATCGCTTTTGAAAATTGTGTTCGATTTCTTGTCTGTAATCTCGCTGACTAGACAATTTGTTTCCTGGACTGCAGTGCTGCTCAGTTTGTATTTCTTGACCTGTTGTAAGAGGGCTTTCTCGGCCCCCGGTTTGTTCAGGAAGCGTACATTCTGGGATCCGAAAGAATAATCAGTTAAACGTTTACGTCGTCGTTGTTGATCCGTCCGATTCGAGCCTTTTTTCCTAGGTTTCTTTCGGTAGTTTTTACAAGGATGGGTTGTCGGCCCATAGCTAGGCCCTCTTCAGGGATGGCCTTGGTGATAGCTGCTTCAGGTGGTTCATAACGTGCCAGAGTTTACAGTTCAGTTTAAAATTTCTTCCAAACCTATTAAAAGGCCACAAAATCGCTAATACACCTGAATAAATGCAAAAAAACTGCATTTTTAAACCATAGCCAACAACGCGCTGGAAAAGATATGCCCTGGAAGTTAAAATTTTATCGGAAAATTGAATGGATTCGTAATAAACATATAAATTCTTTCAAGCAGAATTTTTAATTAAAAAAAAATATTTATTGAAAATTGTATGAACTTTTTGAATTCTTTCAAACACGAAAAAGATCCATGCAATAACTTCCATTGTTATTATATCATATTATGGCGCCCCATAAAAGTGGAGTCCCAGGCCTGGATTTTCTCTCGACGGCCTTTTTGAGCCAGTGGTCTACATCTATCATTCCCGCCTCCTTTTCAAACCATGGCTTGGGGCAGGCTTCGGCTTCAATGTAAATTTGTTAACTGCCGTGGTTCCCACAGCTTCGAAATTCGGCCTTAGTTGAATAAGAGTTAGTAAGTTTGGGAGGCAAAGTTGTTTTTACAGCCTCGATTAACCAGTATATTCTCGAAAAACATCTCGCTGGCCAACATCTGCCTGAATGTCACGAAACGTGCCAATTAGCACTTGACATTGGAACTAATTTTGCAAAATCTTCAAAACTAACTAGTCCTAGTCAGGCCTACTCATCAAGCCAGTGTTAGTTGCTGGGAAAAATTTATGTTCTAAATCGTTCCCAAACAGTGTTGTCCAGACCAGAAGCCAACAAACGTGTTTGAATATTGCAGACAAGTAGACAATCTGTAAAATGCGTTATAAATATGAAATTTTTTTCTGAAAATATATGTTAATCGCTTGTCAATGTCAGCGAAATACAATAATATTATGGGCATTTTGCATTTTCAGAGTGGTGGTCTCCGGATCGGAATTAGGAGCGTATTTTATTGTTAGACATTTTATTGCATGCAAATCTTAAAACAAGCAAGTGCACAAATTTCAGTCATTATCGTATTGACACTCACTCACCGAAACGACATGGGATAAAATATCGAAACAGAATATAATTCTGATAACCTAAAGCTAATGATATTCGTAAGTGGAAATGTAAGATATTGTACATGTACGTAAGTGTCTGCATAATAGTCTTGATATTATTTTTGTTAAGACATTCAAGAAATGCAAATGTGATGGGGTGTAAGCGATAAGAAAATAACCATTTCGTTCATACTTTAATGCCAAACGGGGTGCACTTCATTCGAAAAGGATGAGCTGAATACAAAATGAATATGGCCAACTAAAGCTACGGCGAACAGTGGGACGAAATGGATGATTTTCTGGACTTGGATTTTTCGCCCTAAAGTCGCTGTGTTGGACGACCTAGTAACACCTGGAGAAGATCTGTTAAGAGAGAGGGTGTTTCAATAGGCAAGTCGTGGAGTGAGCTGAAAACGATGGCGACGAACAGGACGAGGTGGAAAGTAGGCGTGGTTAATGCCCTATGCCCCACAAGGGGTTAACAGGAACCAGAGAGAGATTAGAGCACCCATTAGACAACACATTAGACCACCCATTAGACCACGCATCACACCAGCCATCCATTTTTCATAATTATATTTGTAATGAACCATATTCTGGTCTGGGTGTGCTGCTTCCACCGACAGATCGATGGCAGCATCTGACAAGGAATGATCTGCCGGTGGTACGAAACCAATGGTCGAGGGTCCCATTACACCTGGACCCCGATGCGAGCGCGAGGGCAGATGAACCGTCCGCCAACCCTTACATCTTTATCGATTAATTTTTTCCCCCATTTTTAACTCCCCTGTTTGTGTTGTCTTCCCCAGGCCTATGAATTTCTATTAATACGTAAAGGACAAGGCCAATGAGCGGCCAAAACCCCGCCTATGTCTCCCGTACTGAGCTACAACAAGCATAGCCCGCCGATTAGCTTGTTGGGTGGCCTTTTTTTCGCCAGATGGCATGGCCCGACCTTCACGGTCATTATGCTACCTTAAGCTCCGTCCCCACTGGCATCTTCGGATAACCACCAAACCGTCCATTACATACTCTAGACCTTACTAGCGTCAAGTGTATTAAGAGTAGGAGCCTCACACTACCAAATTTCAGCATCAACTTATTTAAACCGTGAATGAAAGTGCCGCATGAGGACAATCACGTTGACGGTAGACTTAACTCGATTAACAGCGCCATTCCGACCCACGAGTGGAGGTTCGTCCAGTTGGAGGAGCCGGTTGAAAAGTCCCGATGCGCCGTCATGGTGATCAATACGGATTCTCTGCCTCCCTTGCAGCGACGAATGGTGTTCTCAGGTTAAGCTTCGTCAACATAAGACTGTACGCATCGTCCTGTTGTAGGATAAAATTACTGCATTTTGATTCTGAGAGCAGTGCAACATCATTTAAATTATGTGACTGTGTCATATTATCGGAGCATCTGACAAGTTGGCCCACACCACTGTATGAAATGCAACCCCATATCATGATTTTACCTCCTTGAGAATGCCTCCTGGGTTGCGTGACGGGTTGTTTTGCCTTAGTCTTAGCATCAGTGTAATAATATTCTTGTACATAGGTACCGTCTTCTACTACTATCGGATAAAGTACAAGTTACCAAAAAGGAGCCGAAATGTCTGGCGAAGAGATTTAATCGATTCCACGTAATCTGCACTGTTAAATTAATTATAATATTAAGTGGTGGAGCGTGGTGGGACTTTACAGTAAATGTTGAGGTGTATTTGATAAGATATGTACTTGGTTTGATATTTTAAAAAGTGATCTAGAAACCAGTGATGACGGTTTCCAGATCACCGAGAATCTTATCAAAAACACCTCAACATTTACTGTAGTCCCACCACGCGCCACCACTTAATATTATAATTAATTTTCCAGTGCAGATTACGTGGCATCGATTAAATCTCTCCGCCAGACATTTCGGCTCCTTTTGGGTAACTTGTACCTAATCCGATCATATATCATTCAGATATATGTTATATATGCTAAATTATTTTAATCTTTTCTTAGTTTTTTTTTTGGCTTGTAAAGATGCCATCTTCAGCCGTCCGAAAAAAAGAAGATGAATTCTCTGGTATTATGCTAATTGTTTTAGCAAACATTTAAAATTCAAGAGGAGTTAATGTTAATGATACATAGCTCGAAACGACTACAAAATGGAGAGCTCTAGATGTTTCGACAGTAGAAAAACAAGAAGCGAAAAAGGGATAAGGCCGGCTGGCGAAAAAAAAATTCAAATTGGCAGCATTTCCATTAGTACCAAGCTTCTAATACAAGAAGAGAGATTAAAACTCAAGAAAATATATATGTATGTAATAAATTATTTTATCATCAATTTGACTGCCAGGACGAACTTTCGGATTAAGGCTTCGTCAAACGAGCTCTAGTTGGCAGGTGTCCTGCTAATCGAAAATTCATAAATTTTTGAGAAAATTTTAGATACTAAGGGTCTTAGTCCACCAGTGCAATGCAATTGAAACGCAACTGCAACTTGTTTGCAACAGTTGTATGAAAGTTACGTTGGTCGGTCGTCGTCCATTGCGGCAACTCTTCTACAACTTGTGATTAACTCACAAGGTTTTTTCCTTTCGTCAGCCTACATCAGAATGGCAAGCCGTGCGGTTGATAATGTTGTTGCCACGTATTGGTATTCGATAAGGCGTTAATAAAGAAGGGAATGTTGGGTTCATCTTCTCTAACGCATAAATCAAACGCGATCACCTGTTGTTTTAGCACGAGAACTTGCGAAGGACGAAGAAAATTGGAAACTGTTCAAGAAACTTGTTGGAAACTTCAACCAATAATCAGAAAGGACACAAGCTGGAGGAAATGTATTTCAGAGGATGAAAAAAGTTGAACGAGAGTTGACACGAAAATATGGAGAGCCAAGTTTTTTTTGGAGTTGATCGCTTTAGAGTTGATCAGAGGTTACGTTGCAGTCGCAACGGTGGACGAGGTTCAGCTTCAGTGTAATAACGTTTGCCCGACTATAATATGACTACCGTCCAACGCTTATGCGACTCTTGTTTAAGCCGGACCGCAGTTGCGCTGGTGGACGAATGGCCTAAGATGACAAATAATCGTAGCACGTGTAATTGATTAGGATGTGTATCTAAACGTTTTTCTGTTTTAATGGCACTCTTTCGCCCAACTTTTTACCATGCTCTTTTCTAATTTGCATAATACGATTGAAAATCTTGTATCTAATTTGTGGTCATGTTAATATTTTTCACAGATTTATTGACACATGCTCTCATATTCCAAAATATGTATCGTAAGTTTTTGAAGAATTAACATCGGAAACCTTGAAATAATTAAATTTATTACGTGTGTCGTTTTAAACTTGCAATAGTTCTTTGATCTCGGTCGTATCTGGAATTGAATGGAAATGGATTTTATATGAAAATTAAGGAAGCACGTGCATTAATTCGAGGTGCAAAAGCGAGATTTCGAGATTAAGGGGATCATGTTTTTTCAGCAATAAATAACACTTTTAGTTTCAGTATAGGTTAGGTTCGGTTAAAAGGCTGCCATTATATCCAGAGCATCCATAGACCCCGCATCTGTGTACGTAGTGTTATCGGGATATATTACAATATTTCGGCCATCTTATGCCTCAAAACAGCTTGAGTAAAAAACATCAAAACATCATTCCAAGTCCCCCCGCTAGTCAAAGAGGAACCAAGAATTGACCTTCTCATATGTACTTGCCAAGCCCTATCATCCATAGAGCAAATGGAATGATCTTTCCTCTTCTTCTTCACTACAACAACTTTTACAGACATCGTCATACAGCAGTCGGTTGCCTGGCATGCCCTCCTGTTGGACAATGTCCAATAATGATACAGCATCGTTATATTCCTTTTCCAACGGACAACAACTTAGGAGAACGGCTCATGTCCAGCCTGGGTAACAACGGCTTAGTTATATAATAATATGCTGCCGCCTAACCATCTTGTGTTGGCCTTGATAATCGCAGCTTGTTTAGATGAATCGAAAGGCATTTCAACTTTGCAGCGAAAATGTTCGGCTTCTTCCGTTATACTCCAACGAGCCAGTTCGTCAGCTCTAGAATCTACTGTGACTTGGAATCAAGCAAAAAACAATGCCGAAGAGATGGGTAGTTACCCATCTCTATGAGCGACGCGTGGCACTCCAACAGTGTCCTCGAGGTAGTAAGTACGGATTCCAGGGATCTAATCGCCGCTTGACTGTCTATAAAAATAATAATGATCCTCAGGGTTACGACATGACGCCCCAGCCAGGTCAACACTTCTCAAATTGCTACTAAATTCCGCTTGGAGGACAGTACAGTAGACGGGCAGTCGTACTGATTATTTAAGATTTGGACTGTCGAAGTGAACGCTAACTCCTACCGCTAACTGGTCGGTCTTAACACCATCTGTGTAGATATGTATTATGCCAGATGTAGGAAGCCAGTCTTCAACCCATTCAGTTCGTGGTGAAATAAGGCTTCTGAAGTATTTGTCAAAGTGGTCCGTCTTTGCAGGGATATCTCGTTTCTTAAAATTGTCGAGTGTCTATTATTTAAAATCAACCACTGACCTGTTTCATGAATTCGGACGGCCATACAGGCGGCAATCTGTTTACCAAGAGTATATAGGGGGATCAGGTTGAGCATAATGTTTATGGCATCAGCAGCAGTCGTTCTAAGAGCCCCAGGGATTGGCACGCTAGCTGTCCTGACCAGGTTACAGTTAGTCGCTGTACTAAGCGCATTCCACCAGACAAACTATACTCTGCAGCAGAATAGGACGTGGAGCCAGTATAAAGCTTCTGATACACGAGACGCGAAATGCGTCGCGCGTGACAAATCCACGATACCCGTCTCGTGTAGACAGTAAACATTTTAGACGGCGACGGGTACCGAAACATAAATGGGATTACATCTAAAAAGTAATCGCATTTACTCTACACAGGTGTAAATTACGCGATCGTGTATACGCGGCCCTTGTATCAGAAGCTTGACACTTTCGGTAGCTGGCCCCATTTTTAACCGATGGCCATGCTACAGCGGTAGAGTGCAATATAAGCCTTATTAATGCGATCCTGAATATTTGGCTTCCATTTTAACTTCTTGTATAGAATAAAACGCCTCCGATCAAGGACAGACTGGAAATCGCGGTATTCCACAAGAAGGGGAGAGAGAACCCCACCCTGCAGAGTGCCCTTATTCACTCATCTACGTTCGGATGATGCGCCCAGTTCAGTAAAAATAACCCTGGATGTTACTCAACTCAATTGCTCTATGCGCTATGCCCCACAAAGGGATAGTCTATCCCTTTGTGGGGCATAGCGCGTCAACTGTTACATGTGGCACAGTTAACGTTTCGTTGGCATAAACTAATTTCGGAGAATGCAGTTGCCAGCATGCACCTCCTGCTCCCCAATTTAACTGTCTAGCTGCGACAAGTTAGTTATTTCGCCCCACAACACAGGGGGAACACAACACAAACATCCATTTCCGCGAACATCGTCGTCATAGTGGTATGGACGGGCAAGGAAGAAGAAGAATTATGACTTTTCACGATTATAATATTATAATGTGGGATTGTCGCGTCTTGACCGAAGGACGGATTAGAGGGTTAAGGATGGAAACTTTTCAGAAGACACTAGTTCAAATGAATTGTTGTAGAGGAATGAGATAAGTTCTGAGGACACTAAGTTCAACAGAATTTAATGGTAGAGGAACGTTTCAGAAGACACTTGTTCGACTAATTGGCTAAGTTAAGGAAGGAAAACTTTCAGAAGACGCTAAGTTCAACTGAAAATTGGAAAACGAAAAGTAATTTCTGAAAACACTAAGCTCAACAGAATTCAAAGGATATAGACCTTTGAGAAGACACTAAGTTTAACTGAAAGAAGTAGAGAAGGCTCGACGGACCAATGTGGGATATAATCAAGACGCTGGTTTAATGACGACAAACTAAACTATTTAGTTATCGCTATGTGCGCAGTCTCAAAACCACCGTGTGTTCTATTTTTCTGACTAAACGGTTTAGTTTTTCTGCGAACTAAAAAGTTTGCCGTCTGCGCGGGCTCTAAAGATTTATGTACATTTTCCAGGGATTTTAAAAACTAGATGTGAGTAATGCACGCTCCCGTTACGTGTATCTCATGCGATAACTTTGCTTTTTTTTTTAATTTTTTGTTTGTTTTGAAAGAGTAGTTTGAACCCTATGCTGGCAGTATAAAAGTGTAAAAAGACACGCCAAAGATGCCAAAAATCTGCAAGATATCACTTGCAGATTTCCATCTGGCTCGCATAAACCAATCGACGAATGAATGAACTTGATCTTGAGAAACTTGAGTAATTTTATGTTGGTGGCGTTGTCTTGCATATATCATCTTGTACGCATGTCTTCCATAACTTACCCGCCCAAAAACCACTAAACCCTTTTACAACTCCGCTCGAAAAGCAAAGTTCCCATATTTCAGACATTACTACAACATCGGACTAAGTGAAATTGCCAATAAACTCGTAATTTTAACGGCCAAAGTTTATCGAATTCGCATCTGTATCTTGGTAAAGTGTGTGGGCCTCCGTGAAAAACAGCATAATCGAAATTCAAATGAATTTATTGCAGATGACACGAATGCCACCATTTCTCCATTAATCCAAAGGTTTATCGATTGGCGATAGGTTTTTATTGAAAACATGCAGAAAATTGTCGAAAAAATGTGATAGGTTCAAAGTGAGGTTCCACCAATATCGTCCAACATGAAATCGAAAGTCACACTCAAGATAAATATTTTTATCCGAACACCTCATTTTGAGATAACTGCCAGTCCATCCTCGTCGTTCAAGATAGTCCAGATCCAGAAACGTGACCGTTCCAACTCATTGGCTTGCACGCGTTTGGTGGCTCGTTTTAATAAAAAAAAGCATTTTGGAAACTGCTCGATTTAGAATTTTTACGTAATTTTTCGTCATTCGTGTGCGAGTGATTAATAAAGATTTTTTTATTTTTATTTGATCATTAATTGCCTGGCTTCCCACGAAACAGAAGAAGAAGAAGTTGCTGGCAAGTTGACAAACGACTTCTTGTCGCTGTCATGGCATTCAACTTTAATGCGATTAACAAATCATTTACCCTGGCAACAAGTTGCTTGATCATTTTTTATAGAGTGGTTTTTGTGTTAACGTTGCGTCTCGCGAAGGAGGCGGTTTGGATAGACGAATAAGTCTCTTACTCCTTCGAATTGATTCGGTTAATTTAATGTTTCAGCTTTAATTTCTTATTTAGTAAATATCACAATCTCTCATAATATTTTATTGGACGAATTAAAAAATGTAGTCTCGAGTTAGCGAAACTGGCCAGTGGCGCACGTTGAGTGGCGGACACTCGACTATACTGGGTAACTTGGATCTCCCTGTGGAGACTGACTATACCTATACTTGTGCGAAATACATTTTCGGTCGGAACCACACCAGCTTGATTCCGTCAAGGGATCTATGGTGTGTTAACACCCTTATGACTACCGACTCCATTGTCATCTACACAGATGGCTCTAGGACCGACGGAGGAGTCGGTGCTGGCATCTATTCGGAAGGATTGGGAATTAACTTGTCATTCCGTCTTCCCGACTTCTGCAGCGTCCTACAGGCGGAGGTTTCTGCAATCCTGGAAGCTCTGAACTGGCTGGGTAATCATGTTGTGACCACCATGGACGTCACTATTTACACGGATAGTCAGGTTGCAATTCGATTACTTGAATCCGTCCTGACTACATCGAAAACCATCGCGAACTGTCGTTTAACCCTCAGAGTGATGGGTGGTTATTTCAACATAACGCTCTGTTGGATACCGAGCCATTGTGGCCTCGCAGGTAACTGCGTGGCGGATGAGCTGGCTCGGGTGGGGACAACCGGAGCTATTGACGGGGACTGCGCTAACCTCAAAATGCCAGCCTCATCGTGCAAACTTGCTATCAAAACCACAGCGGTTGACAGGGCGAACATGAGATGGTTAAACGGCGTTACATGCCAAACAACAAAGTCGATTTGGCCGAAACTCGACCCTAGCCGCTCCGCCACACTGCTTGCACTGAACAGAAATCACATTGGCAGAGTTGTGGGGGTTATTACGGGGCACTGTCCTATAGGAGAGCTTGCCCGGAGGCTTCGCATTCCTCACAATGACTACTGCAGGAGCTGTGATGACGTGGATGAGGAGGAGAGCGTTCTCCATCTCCTCTGTCACTGTCCGGCCCTGGCTGAGAGGCGGAGGAGGTTTCTGGGTTCCCGCTTTTTTGGGATCTGGAGGACCTTAAGGAAACGAGTGCAATACAGCTCAATCGCTACATTGCCAGCACAGGTTGGTTTTAATGCCTAGGTTTTCCATTAGGTGGATCTAGTGGTATCACAACGGACCCAGTGACGGTCTATGTGTGCTATGCGTTAGCATGGCAGCCCCTTTACCTAACCTAACCTAGCGAAGGCATTGTTCAAATCTATCTCGGGTTTTTCTTTTGTGGTCTATTTTCAGGGAATGAATCAATTGATTCAGATAATTTTTTTCAGCACTTTGAAAATAAAGTTCGGTTCATAAGTGCATTTCCCCTCTAAACTAACGATTTTCTTATTTAAATTAACGTCTTTCCGAATAAAATTAACGGCTTTCCGAATTAAATTAACGGTGTTCTCAATGAAAATAACGACTTTCCGAAACAAATTAATGGTCTTCCAAATCAAATCATTTCGAATCGAAATAATGATTTTCCGACTAAAATTAACGAAAGAGTGAGAGAGAGGAGGCTACATCAACATCCTTGCTGTTGCTGTTATTGAGCCTTCCTCCGTTTGCGGCCAAGACCCCCGAATCTAGTTTCGTTCACCAACAGATCACTTGTCAGGTGCTGCCTTCGATATGCCGGTGTGTTTGTACCATTGTCTTACAGTGTGGTGTATAAAAGCCACGTCCACCTGGCATCAGATGCCCAGTCCAAATTAGTTGCTTGGTCGGTTAACCGACTTACACTGTCAAATCAATGGGGCGATTCGATTGCGAGTCGTTGATTTCATTCATGAAGTCGCTAATTTGGTTCGGAAAATCGTTAATTCGATACTAAAAGTTGTTAATCTCATTCCATAAGGCCGCCTTATGCTGCTTCACATGACGCTGTGCGATACGATATTTTCTCGGATGAGCTTTTCTTGAAATGGAAACAGCTTTTCACATGTCGACATTCGATTTTTCACATTTAAGTATTTCGGGGATTTTTCAGAGTAGTTTGTGACCGAAATGAATGGCGCATCCGGTGCAACCATTAGCTGTACGAACTAAATGATTAGCTGGAAGTTTTCAGAATTGTCAATCCACAACGACTTCACTGGGCAAGGCATGTCCAACGATTGAACGACAACCGTATGCCTAAACAAATATTGAAAGGACGTATCAGTGGATTGCCTCCGTGGTGGGGCGCGTAAGAATAAGCCATAGCCTTTGTTGTCGTAGAAGGCAACCAAATGGACAGGATGTGTATGCCTGCTATATGCATCATCCGAAACCGGTCATATGATAATGAAACATCAACTACACCTCTTAGGACTAATTGGCGCCTTATGTCGCACAAGGGGTTAAGGCAAATAATATAGAGCGGCAAGGCTGTCAGGCTGCGATGGAGACCGAAAGTACGTTGGGACTAAGGCCAAAGCCTGATGTCGGGCTGTAGCGCCACGATTATGATGATGAAATTCCCTTCTAGGGACCTTTTCATCCATTGAACAGGAGAGTGCACACATTCTAGAAACCAATCTTTGCCATTGAACGATAGCAAAAAGTCGTAAAAGGTGAGTCTGTCCTTATCTGAGGGATAGTTGACGTTTCGTGAGCATCTCAAACATCTCGGATGATGCAAGTTACTGGCTTCCATTCCTGTGCTGTTTCTGTCGACTTCTTCGACAAGCTCCACCCTATGCCTCTGGGAAAATCTACCCATATAATGGGTATAAAACGGGCCTACACTTTACTTTTACCACCACATAGTTAGATAAAAGTAGCAGGCTGTGGATCCTGTTGAAGCCGCAAACACTGCGACCTTGGATCTGTCGTGCTTTATACCGAAAAGCTGAACAAGACCATACGATTCAATCGACTCTTCTCGATAAATTTAATGATCCAGTCAGGTTTAATTGAGGAGATGTCCTCGGCAAAACGTAATGTTCCGCCGAAGCATTCCGTGTGTCATTGGGCAAGGCCTTCGCATTTGCAAAGGATGTGCTGTGAGATCTCATCATAAAAAAAAAAAATTCCAGAAATTATTCGGACTCTGTTTTTTCTCGTCCGCAGCAATTCCTTGCTTAAAATCGTTAATTTCATTAAACTCTGTTTGGCGGGGAGCTTCGTGAGCTGATGCTATGTGATTCTGCCTCTTCGCTTCGAATTCAGTTTAAAAACAATCCGCTAAACAGAGTTTCAAAATTAAAGATTTTAGGTAGGGTTTAATATGTACATCCAATAGCGCCGAGCATACCCTTTTGGCGGGATTATATGCATATTGGGGCGACCGGTAGCACAGTGTGTTGAGGCATTAGTCTCATGTTTGACTATCCGCGTTCCGGGTTCAAATCCCGTCCAGGACGACGTTCGTTGCCATGGATGTTCAGGAGGTTCACGGTGGCAACTGCATTCCAAACCAGTTTATGCCACGAAACGTTAACTGGGCCACATGGAACAGTTGACGCATTATGCCCCACAAGGGATTAGGGCAATTGAGTATATGCATATCTATTCGTTTGGCCGCGGAGAAGTTTCTCGTGGCGGGTGATTGTTACAACAGGGTTGTTTTGGCGAGATCATTTTTGATTGAAAAAAAAAAAAAAAAAAATTAATTCAAATAAATTATGGCTAAATTATTTAAAAATTATTCAAATCCACTTTAGAAAAAAAAACCGGAAAATTCACAAATGCCCCAAATTTATGTCAATTCATTAGCCGACTGTTTGTTGAAATCATGAGATATATGTAAAACATTAAAAACAATTTTTCGCAAATTTTTCAGATTGAATAGGCCGTTGTGTATTTATCTCATCCTATTATAAATCCAGGATCTTCAGAACGATTTTGTTCTTACCAAAAACGGAAAGAAAAAGATAGAAAAGCCCATTTTAATCCCGTTCTGTATTGAACTGATATCATTAACCCGTTTCGAATGACCAATCATTTAAAGTGTCCCATTGAAATGTAAATCATCGAAAAGACAATTCACAATTAAAAAGCACAATCCGTCCAAGTCTCGAACATGGCGTTTACTATAAATTAACTTACTTTTGGATTTTGAGTTTTGATTTTAATTTAAGAGTCTTTTAATAATAACGCTTTTCTTTGTTTATTTCTTTTTGAAAAGACAACACTTGAATTTGCATTTGTTTAGTCGGCAATTTCTCATTCTCATTCAAATAGGTTTTTCTTTTTGATATAATACTTAGTTGTTTAATGAACTCGAATGTCGAAATTCGTGGCGTGCTAACGCGACAACAAAAAACGTCAAGGAACCGGAAAAGTTACATAATAAATTCAATTTGTCACCCATTTAACAGCTCGTTGAATGTTGTGTCTGAGGGGATTAGTTGCTCGTGTGAAAATTGGATCAAAACCCGAAACAAAAACCAGAACTAATGACAGCGACATTATTTTTGTTTTGGCTGTTTCAGGGGGGAAATAGTAATTAATTAACACTCAAACACAAAGCTCGTTGCCATGGCTGGAAACGGATATAAGGAAGCCTAAAACGTACAACGGATGATGCATGGAAGTGGATTTTTGATGCATTTTAAGATTCTTTTGATGTGAATTTCCGGTGAATGTATTTTCGAAAAGGCTCTCAAATTACTTAAAAGCTTGGCGCTGTCCTTCAGTGGAATCGAAGGTTTCTTATTTAGACAATCGGTTGTTAATTAGTTGGCTAATATGATATTTCTATAATACAGTCCATACGTTGGCCACGCAAGGACGGAGAAGTTTCGGTGAACATAGAGAGGTGGTCAAACTAAAAGAGGTTTGTTTCCAACAAACTTAAATTAAGCAAAACTTAAACTTAAGTTTAAAGCAAGAAGTGAAAATCATTCCACACACATATACTACATATTTGCCCTAACCCCTACTGCAGCATAGCGCGTCAACTACTCGTATTCCCATGTTGCTTAGTTGATGTTTCGTTAGTATGAGCTACAATACATAGTTTCGGACGATGCATATGAGGCCGTAGTGGAAAAAAAATACAAAAGTTCGAATTGCTTGTTTTGATTTTGTTTTTAAGTTTTATCATAGTATACATTCGAAACTTTATTTCTGCAAAAATATTTTATCCAATTTCGTTTCCACAAAGAAATGAAACCGGAATATAGAGGGCTACGCCCGCAATCCGAGGGTTTTGTAGCAAGCGCTTATTTTGGTATATAAATATCGGCTCCTTGCTCTTCTTGATATCACCCAGATGGATAGAAAAAACGTAATTAAAATGTCTTACCCACTTACATTTTACAAGCCAATTCATATTACGTGATTGTAACGAAACTTAGAACATATTATTACTTAAGGTGTTGGTTATGGTTGGCCATCAGTACTTTTGACCTCGAACGTGTTTAAGGCGTGCAAGGGTGTGCTAACTGTAACTATACAAATAAACTATTATTGACCTATTCTGAGAAGATATACAAATTCCACTATTTTCCATTTTATATATTTTTCGAAACCCACTTCCTGTAAGTTTCCATAATTCTAAGTATAACGGTCTCAAAATGCAGGCAAGGGGGGGGGGGGGTCAAATTACGAACTAATATTTTCTCCTCCCCCACAGTTCCCCTTTCTATAAATTTCGAGAAAATGCGAAAAAATGGAATGTACTCATCATTACCTTTCTCACGACACCTCATTTGCTTATACCAGTCGATAAAAAAATTTGACCTTAATTTCGCCTCTATGTTGGCCAATTAAGACACAGCGCCCCCGACAAATCTTTACCCTTTCAAAAATGATTAATTAAATAACTGCAATTCGCACTACGAAA
Source organism: Chloromyia formosa (assembly GCA_964017055.1). Lineage (NCBI taxonomy): Eukaryota > Metazoa > Arthropoda > Insecta > Diptera > Stratiomyidae > Chloromyia > Chloromyia formosa. The sequence goes on along the minus strand of OZ024813.1, from coordinate 25,847,885 downwards.
AACAACATGAAAGTATAGTAGTACTTACACCTATGAGGCCGGTAGGTGTATTTTTTGTGTGGATAGTGTCAAAATGCCGAAATTTAAATGAACGTACTATTATTAAATATTATGTGATAATAACGAAACTTAGAGATATTATTGCCTATGATGTTGGTTATCATTGGCCATCAATATTTTTGACCTCGGGTACGTGTAAGGGGTGCAGGGTTGTGCTAACTGAAACTATAGAAATGTACTATTATTAACCTTTTCTGATGAAATTTCAAAATTCTAGAAATCTAGGTTTTCTACACTAGTAAAATGGCGCTTTTCTGTAAATTTTCATATTTCTAAGTATAACGGTCTCGAAATGCAAGGGGGGGGGGCAAACTCGGATGACATATTTTCCCCTCTCCCTCTTTTCCCGTTTCTTCAAATTTAAAAAAAATTTCAAAAATGGAATGTACTCGACGGTACCTTTCTTATGATACCCCATTTGCCTGTACTAAACGAAAAAAAAAATTTCGACCTTCATTTCCCCTCTATGGGGACCTCCCCTTAAAGTTGACCTATTACAACGATTCGCTTTCTCCGGCGAATTATAGTAATTCTACACATTCCTACAAAATTTCATGTATGTAGCTTCAGCCGTTCGTGAGATATTCCATGGACAGACGGACAGACGGACAGACGGACAGACGGACAGACAGACATTTGACCGATTTCATAAGGGTTTTGTTTTACTACAAAACCCTAAAAAATGGTATCCAAAGTGGAAAGAATTCAAGGCGAATTTACCTTTAAAATCCTGACCTTGAACTTACTTATAACGTCTTTTGATGGCTTTATCCTTAAATGTTATGCCTTTAAGAATGCATTGTATTTATATTACAAAAAACGTCCGAAAATTTTCCGTAGAGTAATATAACATAAATTAAAAATGTTTTTGTTTTTGAAATCAGACCAACTTTATTGCCAGTACATTCAGTCAGATATTGTAACAGGTAAATCATCATCGTGGCGCGACAGCCCGACGTCGGGCCTTGGACGCCTGGATCGTTGTCCTCCAATTATATCGGTCGCGTGACCGCGTCCTTAAATTTTGAAAGCCCAGTAGCTACTCGGCGTCCGCATATACTGTGCTCTCCCAACGAGATCTTGGTCGTCTAGGCAGTCTCGGTCCGTCGACTCGTTCTGCGTTCATTAATCTCTTTGGGATGCGATTATCGTCCATTCGTTGTACATGCCCTGCCCTTTGAAGTCGTTGTAGTTTGATGATTTTCTAAACTTCCAGCTCATCGTACAGTTCATACAACTTATGGTTGTAACGAATGCGCCATCCATCTCGATCGCTAACTGCCCCGAAAATTTGCCGTAGAACCTTACGTTCAAATGTGTCTGTCTAGCATGTTTCCGGAGGTTTGAATTAGGGTCAATGCTTCTCAGCCATAGCATAGCACTGGTCGTATAATGATTTTGTACAAGCGGAGCTTCGTGTTTCTGAGCTCATGCTGCGATTTCATTATGGGGAGAACTGAGGAAAAGTCTTACTAGCTAACTGTATCCGTCAATTGATTTCATCAGTTTCGTTGGCGTAGCTTGACAAGTTGCAACTCAGGTATATGAAGTCGTCTATTGCATCATTATTTTAGTTTTACCCTCGTTGATACGTAGTGCAACTTCTTTTGCAGAGGTATTAAGCGTATGCAGAAGTTCTTCTGCATCGGCCAATCTTGGGGAGATGATGTTGATGTCGTCGGCGTGCGCTGCTAATTGTGTCGACTTGATGAGTAGCGTCTTGCTGTTGTCCATATTCATAGCTCGAATAGCGTATTCCAGTGCTAGGTTGAAGGTGCCAGTCCAACGCCTTGTTTCAGACCAGTGCGGATTTCAAATAGATCAGTAAGTCTATTATGGATCCTGACCTGTGAGACGGAGTTGGTCATCGTCATCTTTGTCAGTCGCACTAATTTTACCGGTATACTAAATTGCAGCATGATGTTGTGCAGTACTCCACGATCGATACTGTCGTATGCCTGCTTGAAGTCGACAAAGATTTGGTATACGTTTACGTTGTATTCCCAGCACCTCTGGAGTATCAGTTTGACTGAGAAGAGCTGATCGGTTGTGGAGCGCCCAGGTCTGAAACCGCTTTGATATTCGCCAATGACTCGTTCTGCGTACGGTTTTATTCTATTTTCCACAATTTTCGTCAAAATTTTATAGGACGTACAAACTAGTGAGATGCCCCTGTAGTTCTCACACCGCAGTTTATCTCCCTTTTTATGAATTGGACAGATGATGCTTCTGTGTCAATCGTCTGGGATCTCCTCGTCCTCCCATACTCGCAGGAGTAATTGATGTATGGCATCAACTAGACTTGTTCCGCCGAATTTTAGCAGTTCAGCTGGAATCTCGTCAGCGCCCGGCGCTTTATTTCGTTTTAGTGACCGCAACGCGAGATCAACTTCCTCTACTGTCGGGGGTTGAATGGGTGGGCCTAGATCAACAATATCGTCGAGAGCTTCCTGTGTGGAGATGTTAGATGGTCGGTTTAGAAGCTCTTCAAAATAAGAGGCACATCGTTTGTTAATTCCATCGGTGTCGCTGATGATGTTTCCATCTTTGTCCTTAGAAAGGCTAGTCCTGGGTTGGTAGCCGTTCTTAATTGTATTTACTAGTTTGTACGCTTGTCTGGTGTTCCTATTAGCTAAGTTTTCGTTTATGTTCAGCAACTGCTCGTCAAAGTATTTACGTTTCTTAAGTCTAATTATTCTTTTCGATATTCGCCGTAGCTCGTCATATTTTTCTCTTCTGGCTCTGGTTCCTCGTTGAATCCATTGTCTGTAGGCCTCGTTTTTCGCGTCAAGTGAATTTTTGCATTCTTCGTCGAACCAGTCATTTCGCGCTCGCCGGGCTTTATATCCCACGACCTTCTCTGCGACAACCTTGATGGTACCCTTGAGTTCTTCCCAGAACCCATGGACGCCTGTGTTGCTGATGTTGTGTAGCACAGGCGATAGTCTTTCCTCAAGGGCGGTAGTATACTCCACCGCTGTAGCATCGCTCAGAAGACACTGACGGATTGGAGCCATGAAATTAGCCATTTGGAAATTAGCCATTAATTAACAATTTCGGCTGAAACCGAAAGTGGCTACTTTCGATTCGCATTCAATTTCGGTTAAAAACGAAAGTGAGTATGCATATGGATATTTTCGATTTCCTTCGCATACCTTATTTTGATTTTAAACCGAAATTGTGCATATACAGAAAAAAATGTCGGATGCAGATATGCTAGGACGAAACGGAGGCTGGTACACATAGAAGGAGTGAAACGAGCAACCCTTTATACGGGGGATCGCAACCCCCTAAGGGCACAGCTAGTGCAGCTTATTCCAAACTGAAATTGTCCATGCACACTTTGTGCGATAATCAGGGTTATGAATTAATAGTCCTCGTGTGGGCTCCGCTCGCTACGCTACGTGATCTTTCGGTGGTACGAAACCAAAGGCCGAGGGTTCCATTACACCCGGACCCCGATGCGTCCGCCAAAAAATCCATCCTTATCACCTCATTTTTATTTATTCCCCATTTTTGCTTCCCCTGTTTGTATTGTTTATCGCAGGGGTGTGAATTGCTTTTATTATGTGCGGACAGGGGCAACGAGCGGTGAAAACCCCGGCCACATCTCCCTACCAAGGGAGACAAACATAGGCCGCTGCTTAGCTCGTTGAGGGCTGAGGGGCCTTTTTCTACGCCAGATGGCACGGCCCCACCTTCACGGTCATTATGCTACCTCCGTCCCCGCAGGCTTCTTCGGATGTCCATCAAACCGTCCGTTACAACATCGACATTGCACTATTTGACTTTTCAATGGACTCCCCGAAGCCGCACTTGGAATTTCCGCTTTAGGAACTACACTATGTGTGGGTTCAAGGTTCTTACCACCTAAAGCGGAAATGGATTCCGGCTTCAGAGTATATTTCCTCATTAGGTGAAAAAACCTATAGAGCCTATACACGTTTTGTATTTAATAAATTTTCCGGAAAGTTGTAAAACGAAGCCGGTAAACGATGCAAAAAATGGTGCATATTTTGTCGGGCAATATCGTTACTTGACGTTGTACACTAAATCTCTGCAACATATACACAGGTAATTTCACTCATTATTGATTATGGTGACAAAAAAGGCCTTTTTATCAATATGACTTATGGAATACAAGAGCTGGATTTTCCCCAAAATATAATAGTATGAATAATATCTTTCATTTACAAAAGGGACACGCGTATCATTTAACCCACCCACTGTTATATTTTTATAACCAACAAAAGTTAGGAATATATCTATTCACTAAAAATAGATATCTTTTGAATTCATTTATGATTTATACAAATTTGCATATTAGGCAAACGCCGCCTTTTTGTGAAACGCATATATTTTCGCAAACATTTTTTTTTTTTTAAATATATTCAAATTGCAAAAACGACTTTTGTTATGATAACAAAATATAAATTTCAGTAGATGCTTAATTTCCCCCATATGAATTATATCTTCAACTAAGTTTCTCAATTTGTCCTTAGCACAAAACCAGATATAAACTGATAGTTTAAAATTATGCAAAATTGGCCTCACATTTTCGGCGCACCGCATTATCCTCATTGGTATTAACACCGATATCCATTAATCCAACAAATGTGGCTTGTGTTATTAAAAAAAAAATGAAAATAAGACAAGATTTTGCTGTTTGTTGTGTAATTTGATATCGATTAAGAACAATTCTGAACAGTCGGAATTCATGAACAAGGCTATCAACAAAACGATTGGGTCGCAAGATTTTTGGCTTTGTTGTGTTTTTTTTTTTATTTTATCAAAAACCCCAAATCGCTCAAATTTCGTTGTATGGGAAAAACTGATAAATTAATGTTGTTTTGCCGGATGACTTAAGAATAAGGAAGCGGACTCTGACTTACGGATGAATGGAAAACCCAGAAGAGTAGAGAATGTCTGTCAACGTTCTGGAATTTCCTGTAATTACGAATAAGCTTAGATAGTTTAATGTAAATATGTCAGTTGTAAAAATGACATTAAAAGATGTCTATCATTTATTTTATGGGGATATTTATCAAATCGATCATTCTTTTTTCTTTAAACGGCTGCATTAAATTTAATAGTGTCGGGGTGTATTGAATCTAGAATTTTTGTGTGCGCTAAATAAGATGAGCCCCCATGCTGACAAAAAGAGTCATCAATAAGAATGTCATCGGTATCTGATTCAGAATAATTAAATTTAAAGATTGTGGAACAAACAATGTGAAAGATTTATTATTATCTGCGATTGTCAACGAATTTTTGGCGCCAACAAATTATGGTGAATAAAATTAAGCTGACGGTGAATTTTTAGTAAAATCACTTTTAATTTTCGATTTACCCTCTCCATATAATCTGAACAATACGTAGAAGGTGATAAAGATCCATTGAAAGAATTCAAAATGCAAAATCATTATCATTAAAAAAAGTCATAAAACGATAGTCCTTCAAATGACCCTAGGGAGGTCAAGTGCGTACAACATAATTGTAAGGAATGTTGACCGGTCACTAAACTCATGTGAAGCAAAGAGGTTCCAAACGATCAGAGAATAATCTTCGCGTGGTACTGAAGTTATAACCGTCCCTTAAGTTGGTATCTTCACAACGAAAAATCGAGATGTGACATATCGCATAATTAGGTGCTCAACTCAAAAATTTGGTGGTCCAGCCGAATTGCCACTACTGAGAATGTTATATGGGGGCCCTAGCTTGATGCAACGTAAGCACCCCCACTTTTTTAAACAACAGCGTTCAGGTCTATGGGGGAACTCGCAGGCAAGTCCACATAGCACCTCCGAGTAGCTATCTGTTAAGCTAGGGGAGAAACCTTGATTGCTTTGCATCAAGGATAGCAGATTCGGAGTGGCATGCACGGCTACAGAACCTTCGGGAGGTCACGAAAGACTCTGCTTCGTGGCACTAAGAGAGGAAAGGACGGCCGGATCGCCACGATGTTCCTATAGAGACGAGGAGTAGCAGGAAGCAATATGCTGGCATCTGCCTCGGCTATGGTCCGAGAAAGGGAAACCCAAACCTGGATAAAAAAAATAAGATATACTTAACAAAGACATTCTTGGAAAGATCGGGTGGGAAAATTCCAAAGAGATGGAGAGCGACGCAAGGGTTGGAGAAGCTAATCTCTGAAGAAGGACCTACTGGGGAGAAGGGAGGGGTTTTCGGAACGGACAATGATGCGTCGGAAGGCACGGAGAGGTTAGTTTAGATAACGTGTACTCCGAATAAACGCCAAAATGCCGACTGCGAATCGATGCGGATCACAACAAAAAGTGAAAAGCAGAGAATGAAGAGGAGGCGTCGCGGAGAAAGGCAGGCCATCGGGAAGGACTATTATAAACTCGGTGAGTTAGGACATGAGGATTCGACTCCGAAAGTCGAAAGTCCGGTGAGGAAATTCAAGGGCGGCAACCCTAGAAACTCAAAACCGGACCCACCACGGGAGGAGAAGAGTCTTCGCGAAAAGATTGTTTCACCCACAAGAGAGGTTAACCAAAGTCAACGAACAAGTCACAAAGAAACAGGAACTGTGTGCCAGTTGAATATTCATCCCAGCAAAGCCGCAAAGCTGCTCTGAGGAAGAAAAACTGGACATAGCTCTGATACAGGAACCCTGAATTTTACATAACAAAATTAGGGGTTTGTCACAACCAACCGCAAATCTGTACCATGTAGAGGGAGACGGTAAAATAAGGACCTGCATCCTAGTGCACCATGGAATACGTGCAGTACAAATGATGCATCTCTGCTCGTCTGATCTTACGGTAGTACTGACCAGCAGTGGTGCACGATTGCACAATTGCATCAGCGTATCTCCCTTATGATGCACCAGAACCGCCTCCATCAGAGGAAGTGGAAAATCTGGACAAGGTATCTTTTCCACATATTTCGGTCATGACGAGTCTAAAGAAACTACGCCCAATTCGTTTCGACCCATATTTTGGCCAGGGGCCTCATTTGTATCCCTCCCGTTCCATTCACAGAATAGGGAGTACATGCGCTTGTATTTTATTTGTTGTTTTTCGTCTGTTGAAAAAGAAGGAGTGCAGTTATTGCAACCAAATTAAAATGTTTTTGAAATTCCGGTGACGAGACAAGTCTTTTGAAAAGGTTTCAGGTCAGCTCCGGCATAGCATCCCATATAGGTTTCTTGACCGTCCAATGCGCCGTCCACCGGCCATCAGCTCCGCGGATCCATCCCCATTTTGATGGACAAGGAACTTGGGACTTCATTTACATATTTATTTATTAAGCAATGTTATGAATGGGGAGGAATCTCTTGGTCCTTCCAGTTCGAAACAAAATCCACAGCTTTTGAAGTCCGCATGATCTCAGGCGGAAAAAATGTGACACGACAATTAGGTCGAAGTCCACCGTGCAAACATGGACGCATTTAGCTCCATGGATGGACATATCTTTAGTATGTGCATTGTGCAATAATTCTTCCATCGGCTTCCTCATCGGAAGAGCACGATGCACCTTCAAGGTCCGTTGCGCAGAACTCCGCGCACTTAACGTTGATTAGTCTATTAGGCCGGAATTATTCAACTATTCGCTGATCATATATTGGGTGGGGATGGGCTCAGTTTGCTATATTCCACATTCTAACCCCACATTGGGCGCCAAATATTCTCGGCAATGTTCTACTGCCAATTTTCAATGAAAAGGGAAAAAAGCCATAACGCGAAAGGCCATGCTTTAATCATCTGGTTATGTCATCATTTGTCAATAGCTGGAAAAAGAATCCACGCCACAGAGAAAATGTCGTGACATAATGTGGCTTCGACCAATCGGACTGATAATGGGATCGATGGATTAACTTCTAGTTAACTTATTACATTTTATTTTACCGTACTGCACCGACAAGTGAGAAAACGTCTTAGGCCTTTTCCTGATTTGTCGGTACGGCAGCGGTGCGGGATCGGCACGCTTGGTAGACGCGGTGCCGATAGCTTACTGAGCGCCTTTATTTCAATGAGTATTTCCTGATTGGCGCGGTATTCGCGGGTCCGGCGAGGGATCGTTTCGTTTTACTGCGTTGCGGAATGGCCGCTCGGTATTGAAAGAGATAACGTCGCGCAAAAATATTTTTTTTTCTATAGTGGCAGAAATGTCGACGTCGTTAGCGATACTGAACAATGAATGCCGAAAATATACCGTCTGATTCGTAAATGAAGGCAGTGCGGAATCGTTTCTGTATAGAGAACGTACTGTCCCGCGCCGTTACCGTATCGACAAGTCAGGAAAGGGCCTTAAATGGGCTTTCGGATACAGCACAAAGTACTATAAATGTTTAGAATGGATAAGAGACGACCTCAGAGAAGAGCTCCCCTTTTAAAGGCTAGTTTGAGACATCCACTCTTAGCCGGTATACTTCATTAACCTTAACCTTATGCCAGTACTACTTTCAACCTATTAATATTTTTTAAATTTCCGTATTATAAACAAACTGACATTTCGTCAACAAATGACAGATTTTATGGCATCCCAAAATTCAGCTTAATTATGTCATTGTCAGATTTATACATCCGATCGAATGCTGAACAATTTAAGCTCATTTAGGTGAATTGTCGCCCGTCTTTTATGCCCCACACGCGAACCCGAAATTTCCAGGCACATGGAAACGTTTATTTAGTAGTTGATTATTAGCGAGTAGGTGTTTTGATAAATTATATGCGCGTTATTTTAATTAAACTCATAGCTAATGGGAGTTTGTCATCCATTTATGGTAATTTTATGATTCTAATAAAATTTTATCTGATTCTAAACTTTGTAGCCAGAGATAATAATGATTAAGAATATTGAAAGTTGTATCTGCGCCATTTGCATGCAGATTATACTCGAAAAAACAAATTCTTGGCGATCGTGTGAACCAGAACAAGAAGTGAATTTTGAATTGTTTTGGTGGAAACTAAAAAGAACATTATTTAGAACGGAATAAATTAATTCAGAAAATGTTGAGAAAAAAAAAATAATTTTAGATGAATGACAAGAAACAAGAAATTACAGTCATATTATAAATCATGTCGGGATCAGAGGAACTAAATTTTTATAACTAATCCGATTTTATATAATACTAGCTCTCCATCTAGTATTCGCCTCGCGCACAATTTGACATTAATCTCAGTTATTTGTGAAATAGATAATTTGTTCCTCGCATACTCAAATCCATGACAATGAGGCTAAACTTTAGGTTAAAAAGGATCGGGAGCGACCCCGAAAACCAGGGATCCGACACCAACCTCTGCCATTTTGACAATTTATGCACCCCTGTAGTGGGCGAGGGATGCGGGCTTTGTCTTTTAGAATACCAATGATTTAGCGTTCCATTTGAAATGGATATACATACATATGCCCGCAGCATGTGTGAATAAATAAAGTACCGGCCATTCGTGGTACTTTACTTACCATACAGGGATTATACCCCGAGCCATATTATTTATTGAGCCAGGCTACAATAGAATGATTAAGTAAATCCCACATGCGTTTGCTATACCATTAAAGAAAGATCAAATTCTTGATTCAAACAATTTACTTTTTAATCGTAATCTGTTCTGGGCAATGGGGTGCAGCTCTCGAAACGACTTCCCAGCCCAGCGCCTTACACTCTTTTGCCACAGATTGACGCCATGTGATTTTAGTACCCCTTCTTGTCGGCCTTGATTGGAAATGGGGTTCCATTTCATGGCATATAATCCAATGCAGTTATCATTATTCTGCAATTCTGCATTCTCTCTCTCTTCATTCGATATTGTTTTGGGCCAGAAAATTCATTGAACTCGACAAGGACATGAGTTGACGGAAGATGCTTCTAGTACCTTCTATACCGTTATTTGAAAACAAAGATGCAAAACTGGGGTTCCGCAATAAGGGTACGTAAGTACATAAAGCGACCCCCTGAGGCAGTGCTCCACCCTATCCCCTAGAGTGCACTCGAGCCTGTAGACTATACCCGATGAGTGCTCGGTTCTATGCTCATAAAATCTATACGGATGCGAATTTCGTTTTGAAATTTGGCAGCGTATTCATGGATTGTTAACCTAAAAATTTAATAAATGAAAAAAAAAATTAGATTTTTTTTAACCTCCTAATGTGGTTTCCCCCTTTAAACCATAGTTGTATTTCTTACAGTCGTTGGACATATGACTATTTTGCATTATCTCAAACAGATTTCTTATAGATATGATAGGCGCGTTTTTTTCGTACAGAGCAGAGCAGGTTAAGCGACGAAAAAAAACGATCCAGAACATTTTAACGGAGTAAGTTTTTGTCTTTGCTAAGGGAGTGTGTCTTGGTTTAGTTAGAATTTAAATGAATGCCATTTCTTTGAAAATCGAGTTTGACATATACCGGAGAAATACAGCAACACAAAGGAGCATCCCTAGCAGCTCCAATCATGCATATCCACAAAAAATGGCCGCGTTCAACTCGATGATCCACAGAATGTTAAACATCCCCCTAAGCAAGGAGAGGTATAAGAAGGAATTACAATACATCAAGGAAACGGCCAGGAAGAACGGATATGACGAGAAAGTAATAGACAGGATGATCAGGAAGAAGCGGATGAGAGAAGAAAGAAATATGCTAACGACAATGTACGAACCTACCAGCGAACCAAAGTGCCGAGCGAGTATCGTTCATAGTGCCATGTGGAAACCAATAAAGTCTGCATTGAAAAAATTCAACATTGAAGCCGTAGCATCGAGTAGACCAATGCAACTAAAGACGAGACTAACAAGCGTAAAGGATTGCAAGAAGAAACACGAGCTGAGTGGAGTATACAAGATACAATGCTCCGACTGTGATAAGGTGTACGTTGGTCAAACGAAAAGACTAGCAAAAGTGAGGTTCGATGAACATATTAAGGACTCAGTGCTAGGAAATAAAAATCCAATTAGGCACGTGAAATCGGCGGTCGCGAAGCATATGATAGAAACCAAACACGTCATAACATAGGAGAATTTAGATATTGTTCGATCGGTCAAGCAACAACATAAATTGGATGCAGCGGAAAGCCTGGAGATTTCAAAATACCCCAGAAATATATTACTCAACACCGACGAAGGTAATTGCGTATCGAACCTTTTCCAGGTAGCCAGAGAGGTAGGGAAATTACGCAGTAATTAGGTATAAGATAGTACTAAGGTATTGACTTATTAAATTAGTAATTAGGATCTGCAGTCATAAAAATATTGTTAAAAGTTACGGGAACATATGCAAGGAGGGTAATGTATAAGGTTTATAAAGTTGTCTTAGTCGTATGAGTTTGTATTGTAACCTAAGCACTGAAGAAGGATACAAGTGGTATCCGAAACACGTGTATGCAATAAAAATAAAATTGATCTGCAGTATAAAGGAAACTGAACTCTTTTATTTTATTCTTGAATTATAATGCTTCGTTTAAACGTGAACGTTGAGCCAGGTACAACAAGAAGATGCCTTTTCTGCCCTTAAGGCTGATACTAACCTCATCGTGTGAAGATGTTTCACTTATCTCTCCCACGAAAAATTGACAGTGTAGACTTGCACACAGCATATACCTGCGGCGCTCTACACTACACTTGAATTTCCCCTTCTCACTCAAAACAGGGCGATCAGCACTGTAATGACCGGTTCCCAAACGAAATAAAATGCAAAGTAATTGTTTTTTGCGTGGAAATTGCCCACAGTAGTGTGGTGACTTTTGACGGTGTATGAGATTTTCGTGTGAAGAACTGAGTACCAAGAAGAACGAAAATTTTCGCGCGTAATGGATTTTTGACGGTTTTTGTATGAGTTTTCGCACGAAATACGGAGGTTAGTACCTTCATTTACATGGTCAACATGAATTCATGAGCATTTGACTCGTTCCCACAAGAGATGGGAACGACTCAAATGCTCACGAACGCTCATGAATTCATGTTGGCCATGTAAGAGCAGAAAAGGTATCTTCTTGTTGTTGGTGCTTTTTAATGCAATTTTTCGTTCACATGTAAACGAAGACATAAAAATTGGTTAGATTTCTAACCAAGGTTAGATTGTGCTGCCTGGGTCTGTCTGTCTCTCCATAAAATATCTCACGAACCGCTGAAGCATGAAATTTGGTGGAAATATGTAGAAGTATTATAATTCTCTGGAGAAAATGAAAATGATGCCCGTAATTGGCCAACTTTCCCCACAGAGAGGAAATGAAGGTAAATTTTTTTTTTAGTTTGGTATAAGCAAGTGGGGTATCGTAAGAAAGATACCATCGAGTACATTCCGTTTTTAGCATTTTCGTTAAATTTGAATCAAGGAGAAAACAGGGAGAGGAGAAAATTTGTGATTAAAGTTTGTCCATCCCTCTTGTATTTCGGCATTTCGAGACAGCTTTACTTAGAAATATGGAAATTTATGGGAAAGCGGAGTTTCACCAGCACAGAAAATGGAAAATAATAGAATTATGATAACTCATCGAAAAAGTTAAGAATAGTACATTTATATGTGTAGCTGAAGTTAGCATACTCCTGCACTGGCACTCCACGGAGAGGCGAAATTAAGGTCAAATTTGTCCATCGACTGATATAGGCAAGTGGGGTGCCGTGAGAAAAGTAATGTTGAGTACATTCCATTTTCACCAAATTTTAAGAAAGGGAAACAGGGGGTAGGAGAAAATATGAAATGTAATTTGTCCCAGCCCTCTTGCATTTCCAGACCGTTACAATTAGAAATATGAAAACTTGCAGTAAAGTGGGTTCCGAATAGCATAGAAAACGGAAAATAATGGGATTTGGATGTATTCTGAAAATAGGTTAATAATAGTTTATTTCTATAGTTACAGTTAGCACACCCCTGCATCCCTTAAACACGGCCGAGCAGAAAAATACTGATGGCCAACTATAATCAGCACCATAGACAATAATCTTATCTAATGTTTCGTACCAATCACGTAATATTTAACAATAACACATTCATTTAAAGTTGGGCGTTATGACACTGAACATAAAAAAATGCACCTATCGGACACACGTATTGGTGGGAGCATAGTATAGTTTAACCATTTCTGAAAGGGTAAACATTGGTTGGAGAGAAGGGGTGGTTAGGCTAGTTGCTGATTCTACTGTTGTATGTACGAAGTACGTCTCTCATACGACACACACTGTACTAAGCTCCATCATAATCTCGAATGATCGATAACAAGTTCCAACTGAATGGGCACTAGCGGATTCCCGAACCTTCGTTGAGTAGTGGAAGCCCGAGATAAGAACATCTCGAAACGTCTAGAACCTTCGCTAATTGACGAATACATGGATTAGCAGCTATATAAAGGCAGATGTCACCAAGAACAAGAGGAAGTAAGAAGTAATAATAATCGACACTCAGTCGCAGTCGGATCGCCATAAAGCGGAAAGTTGGAGCTAGTTATCTGTTAATTGTTAGTTACGCGTGTGCAGTTCGTTTTGTAAATAAAGTGTGTGTGTTTTCAATCGAAGTGTTTTCATTATTCAGCACAAAAATATCTAACGAACCTGGTTTCGCTCAACGGAGAAAACTTTACACTACTTTCTATAATTATTCACACATTTTTTTTGAGTTTGCATTTTGCAATGTCATCTTAACATGCATGAATAAGCATCTCAAAGAGTAGGACAGTTCATCTCGTATACAAACATATCTATACAGTACAGCTTCTCGTTTTAAAATTATTACTTTGAGAGATGGAGCCTTTTTTATGAATTGGCATGTAAGATACTATAGGTGTGTTTTTTTTGAACATCTATCCGGCACTGGTTAGGGTATCTCCATGCATTACAATTTACCCCTGTACGAGCCAGTGGGGTGGCTGACCTGCACTTGACAGATTGTTCAATTGTACCAGCCAAATGCGCCTATAGGTATGTTTGTCGTTAATATGACATTTGGTGCAAAGTTCCGACCACAGTTCATTCGTAATTTCGACGTTTTATATTTTCTCGCCACTACTATCTAATATTTAGGCGGCCGTATTCATAATTGCTTGTCGCTACGGTTAATTTTGAAAGCCAATCAGACTGCTCTAATTGGAATGACATGACATTAAAAGGTTAACCTGGATGGCTGCCCACCAAAATTTTTTTGCTCTACGAGGTAACCTACCCTAACCCGTTCTTCAAAAAAACGCACCTTGTATCATGGGTAAGACATTTTAATTGGGATGTTTTTATCCATCTGAGTGATGCCAAGAAGAGCGAGGAGCCGATATTTACATACCAAAATAAGTACTTCCTACAAAACCCTCGGATTGCAGGCGTAGCCCTCTATATTCCGATTTCATTTTATTGTGAATTTCGAAAAAAAAGTATCAATTTTTTTTTATGGATTTAACTTGAAAAATTATGGACAGAGACATGCTGCTATGAATTAAAGAGAGATTAAATCGAATAGTCTCATCGAAAATATTCCTTCTTCAATGAACCACGACTATTATTTTGCTCAAATTGCCAAAACCACTTTCAATTTCTACTCGTAACCAGTTTATATTGCATAATTAATTTCGACAATTCTCCACTTAAAAAAAATATTGAAAGAAATTGTAAAATAATTTCTCGGAAACATGTTGCATTTATCGTCAATTGGATCCTTAGTAAAAATAAAACTCGAGCCCATTTCTGCCTGAGCCAGCAGTTTTAGTTACCACAACCATCCAATCTTCCCCAACCGATTGACATTAAGTGACTATTGCCAATCTTCACTTTGAAGAGGTGCCAGCCGCAGGGCGTGCGATTTCAAACACTTCACATTTCCAATTCTTTAAATTGCAAATTGCTTCCGCGTGGAAGCTTTTTATGTTTATTTTGACTACTCATAAAATTTTATATTAAATCAATTTGATGTACATATCTAGCTCTTGACGAGAGTCAGTTAAGTCCGGTTTCGATAAGATGTTTGCAAAAAATAATTATTGTCTGATGGAGTGATGATTCAATTAGTGGTTAAAACAAAATGTTTTGACAGCTTCTCATGGAAGACAATATTAGGATAGGTCAGTGGGGAGTGGAAGTGTACACACACAATCCAACCGCATTGTATCACTTGATTATTCATCAATCATCGCATAAAGTGTCTTTTGAAATGATTAGTCAATCATTGAGTGCTGTGTAATTTTCGATGGAATTTTGATATTGCGTAGATAGGGAAGGAAGTGAACGACATTAGTAAAACGTTAGACTTCCTCACTTCATTCCACCCATTATTCATGGGTATCGTCTCCCTGACCGTTAAAGGGTCGATTTCAAGAATATTCCTGTTTCCTAAAAATTGAGGGAATTCTCTCTATTCGATTAAAGAAAATTTTCACAAAACTCAAGTAATTTCCGCACTAAGACTAATGGAGGGTCGCTGGTTATTGGCCACTGCTCTAAACCTTTTCAGCGGTGTTTCTGACGTAACCCATAAGTTTGAGCGCAATCCGTGAAACAGTTATAACCCTCGAAGAAACGTACAATCATTTTTATATACATGTACTGGGTATACCGTTCTGGATGATAAATACTTTAATTGTGGATAGTAGTGTTGATTTGAGGAAAAATCACTTCACTTCGGGCATATCTATATTTCCAAATCTCTCTAAATAGTGGATTTGAGACATTATCTGTGGGCACGGATAAGTAACTTTCCGTTCGCTTGACTATTTGTTGAGATATCAATGCAAATGGTACGGACAAGCTTACACAGAACACACAGCACTTCCGAATCCCTCAGTCTATCCTTCAACTGACGGACACAGCTCCCTTATGTAATCAGTTTGGAAGGAATAACTACTGATCTTCTAAATAAGTCCCTACCAAAAGCCATTAGCGGTAGAAAACTTTAAAGACATTTATCATCACTATACACTTTCTACTTGCCATAATTCAATAGCGCTCGCTCGCATAACCTTCGCATCATTTATGCAAATGAGCCGTGCCGTATATATTGTTGGACATAGTGATATGTCAGCAAGTTTTATCGCCAATCGATTATCATTATTTCTATATTTAACAATACATAATACAGAATATCACCGACTCCCTGGTGTTTTCATTCACAAAACAAGCCCCTCGTTAAAACAAATTTAAGCCTTTCAGAATGACCGTTGAATGTTAAATGGTTGTTGATCCAACTATCAACACTCTCCGCGAACATCTCGGAAGATACGGATATCCTGAAGTCATAACTCATATTGCGGCCGTTCTCATGGACCATGCATAGGAACGTACTAAACGCTCAAGTATCTGCATCTGAAAGATGATATGAACATTTAAATGTTAAATAGCCCCCGGAAGGACATGATGCGATTACGTTGATCTGTTGTCAGGTCACTCAGGTGCAAGGAGTTATTACTCGGTAATTGACTAATTAAGACGATGATTGAGGAACGAGCGGATATCGATGGATGCTGTTGAAATTAAACGGGAAAATTTGGCATAGGGTTTTGGTTTCAAGATCATTTCGGCAATTCGGTGGACATTAGCTTCACTGTTGCTGGTTGGACATGGCGAAGACTTAGATTAAGTTTCATGTGGATTGGAAAAGAAAGGGTTGCCGAGCTTGCTGCAAAGCACACGTTAGGGTTTGTTGCGTTACCACCGTGGAGTATTCAACAAAAGCATCCAAAATCACGGCATCAGCCGAAACTTGCATTACAAATATGGAGTGTACCAGATTAGATTCTGCAGAAGTCAATATACTGAAGCTCAACCCTTCCGTCATATACGTGGGGTAAATATTTTCCAGATAAGAAATTGTAATGAACCACCTGTAACGAACCATATTATGGTCTGGTAGTGCTGCTCCCACCAGCAGATCGAAGCAGCACCTGATGAGTAGTGATCTGTTGGTGGTACGAAACCAGAGGCCGAGGGTCCCATTACACCCGGACCCAGATGCGACCGTGTGGGTGTCTGATTCGTCCGTCATCCATTCCATCCTTATCGACTATTTTTTTTTATTCCACATTTTTACCTCCGCTGTTTGTGTTGTCTTCCCCAGGCCTATGAATTTTTGTTAATACGTAAAGGACAGGGGCAACGAGCGGCGAAAACCCCGCCCACATCTCCCGAACTGATCTACAGCGAGCATAGGCCGTTGCTTGGCTCGTTGAGGGGCCTTTTTCTTCGCCAGATGGCACGGCTCGACCTTCACGGTAATATGCTACCTAAGCCTCCGTCCCCACGGGTATCTTCGGATGCCCACCAAACCGTCCGTTACAAAATCTAGGAACATTTCCATTAGACTGACTACACTTTATTTCGGGCTACATTTGTCGAATACGGGGACTGCTGGTTTGTTATTAAGTTTCGAGGTTAAAGTTCGGTTTAATTGGGTTTGTGTCAATGCTGCGGAGCATAGACACAAACTCCATTTAACCTACTGACACCAAAACGCTTATGTTATGTTGAAAGGCAACCCTAATAACAACAGCGCACATTGATAACGACGGGGTCTGTTATGTTACCACACAGGATGCATTGTCTCAAACACCATCCTATACATCAAAGTACAATAGCTGAAGCTTTCAATAAAACGCTGGAGTTCACCAGTATCGGTGTCTACCAAGTGTAACAATTCACTTTCTGCCAGAGCCGGACAGACGCAGAAAACATTCAAAGTGCTTTCCTCTTCTTTTCACAACTTCAGCAGTAGTCACTACAGGGGCTATTGCGCTTGGTGGCCGTGGTCGTTCGGCCACCGATCTACGATACTAATCTATAGCTCGGAGTTCAAATCTCGGCGCGATCAAAAGCTGCCTGTGGGTACTAATAGAACTCTCACAGTGCTCCGAGCTTGTCAGAATAAAGACGGCGCGGATATGAAGGAGGTGCATACTAGCAACTGCGCTTCGGAAAAGTAGATATGCTAACGAAACGTCAACAAAGCATAGAAATGCTAGATATGCTGACGCGCCCATGCCCCTGAAGGGGTCAAGGTAATTAACAACTATAGGGGATCCAAGCCTTGTGGCATGCTCCCCTTTCACATCAGAAGCACACTCCTGCTGCACTGTAAGCAGTTTGCTTACCAGTAAGGAAAGTCAACTAAACCTGTTCTACACGGTCTAGTGAGAGAAATAGAATCTGCCATAGCAACTAGGGAGATGGCAGTATGTGCATTTCTTGACATTGAAGGAGCTTTCGATAATATATCTTTCTCTCCCATTGACTCTGCGCTCAGAGCAAAGGGAGCATATGATACAACCTCATTATGGGTGAAAAGGATGTTATCATCTAAGAGAGTCAACACGGAAAGAGGATACTTCACTTTAACAGCATATGTCACTAAAAGATGTCCGCAAGAAGGGGTAATTATCACCCCTTCGTAGACAGCCTACTGTGGAAACTAATGTCAGCCCTGAATACGGTACAAAGTTGGTTCAATGACAGTGCCATACACTGTCGAACTCGAAGACTAACCTAGTACAAATGTCCTCTGAATAGCTCAAGACACACACACACTTCACATACATAAAATAAATAAATAACTGGCGCAACAGTCCAATTTGAACCATGGCCTCAAGATGACTTAGCATCATCTCATTTTCTAGATCGTGACGGTCTTGTGCTGAGGTGTGTAATCAGCAGCACGCTCAACGGAGCTATTTACCCCATAAATGGGTACTCATTTAACACCTCAGGGGGCTGAAGTTCAAGCGATTGAGGTATGTCCGAACTTATGTCTTGAAGCTGGCTACCATCAAGGCGCATAGCAAATTCACCTTTTCATCGAAACTGGTACAGAACTGCAATGAAACTTTGCAAAGAATCGGCACTGCTAAAATAGTTACCATCTTTTGGGTCCCTGAGCATGTTGGTATTTCGGGTAACGAAACTACTGATTAGCTAGCCAGGAAGGCTTCTGCAAGTCCGTTTACGGGCCCGAACCCTTCTGTGGTATCCTTCTATGTAGGGTAAAACTACAAACTGCAGAGAGCAGGAACAGTCAGAAACTGCTGCGTATTGGAAAAACCTCCCTAGCCTGAAGCAACATTGTTTATTTCATCTCCCTGGAATTGCTATGCCTTGACAGAAACAGAGTGAGAATCATTTGCGGTCTCGTCTCGAGTGATCACTGACACAGAATAGGGATTGTCTCTAACCCCAACTGTCGTTTTTACGAAAGCGATGATGATACCTCTCTGCACATCATTTGTCAGTGCGAAGCACTCGCCCGTCTCGGTGAGGCATTCCCTGAAGCGAAAGCGATCGCCTCTTTCAAACTTGGGCAGCTGAGCAGATTTGTGGGATCGAACAAACTCGATCGCCCACTCTAGATTTTCAGGGCTATAGGAAAATAGACCCTATGGTCGCAGGGCTCTATTTAATGATAAAGAGTCTTTTGGAACGGCCCGTATCCAGGCGGACAACTTATGTAGCTGTTGGCAAGCTCTATATCACTAAACCATCTTGATTTGGCATTTCCAGTTGCATCCTGCCCGATAGCGTACATGCATAAGCGGATGGGGATGCCGACATTGTAGGAGCGAAACACCACTTTCGTTACTTTTCTTCGAACCAGCTTGACACCTTTGCAGTTTCCGGCGAAACAGCTGTGCCCTGGAATCCAGCATAAGACAATGCTGAAGAAATTACGGCACTTCAGTACCGTTTTCAAAGTGGTAAGTATTGATTCAGGTATCCCTATCGCACCTTGGCAGGTTGTGAAGATAACTATTTTATATATTTTTTATGTTTATGCTAAGGCTTAGGGGATACCCTTTGATGCGAGAGCACAGTCTTGGCGGGAAGGAAATTTGGGTAGTGGGGCTGGGGTGGGTTTAGTTTGAATGAGGTACCGGTGTACGTTTCGTTTAAATTTTTGCACATCATAACTGCAGGGGAAAATAAAAGATGGTAGGTTTTTCCACATTCGTGTTGTTCTGGATACAAATGAATCATAGAATTTAACGGTACGACTACTACTGAGTTCAAGAAAATGAGGATGGGCACGGCAGGCTAGCCGGGTATTACGCAAAGGAAGAGCAACCGCAGGAATAAGAATGGATATTTCGGTAGAACAACGGCGGTTGTAGTAGCGATAAAAAAGTGATAAGCAACCGACATTTCGCCGGTGTTCAAGCGGCTCTATGAGAAGTTATGGATTCATCGCCAATAAGCTTAAAGGCTTTCCGTTGAACTTTGTCTAATGCGGGTAGGGAAGTTCGACCTGTGCCTGCCCATATGTAGGAATTATATTCAAGTCTTGGTCTTATGTGGGCCTTATAAATTTGCCCCAAATCAGATGTTGTATAGTAAAGTATCTTTTACAGCGATTCATGAAACCCAGACACTTCATTGCATTTTTTTGCAATGTTGAAGATGTTTTCAGACTAATTTAGTTTACTAGAGATGTTTATACCTAGTACGTTCAATGTGGGTGAATCAGTAATGCTGACACCATCGACAAGAATGGGTTGGGTGATAGATGGGGCACGTCGTTTATTGGAAGTAAGACAACATTGAGTTTGGTTGGAATTAAACTCTACTCGATTCGCTTTGCCCAATGCAATAATTTTTGAGATATCTCTATTTAGTCAGTCAGACATCTCGGTTGAAAGATGTAGCATTTTGGCAGGATTCAGCTGCAGAGTTAAAAGTACAAATAGAATCAAGAGGGCTGTCATCTGCAAAACTGTGAATTGGGTTTGATATCACACTTAAAAGATCGTTGATGAACAGAAGAAAAACGTTGGTGATAGGACGGTACCTTGAGGGACCCCTGCGTTGGTGGTATGGCTATTCGATTTAACTCCATCAAAGACGACTTGAAGCGAATGACCGTGGAGGAAATTTCAATCCATATAACTAATTTTGGGTCCAGACCAAAAGCTTGGCGTTTAGCTAAAAGAGCCGAATGCCAAACTCTATCAAAAGCTTTCCAAATGTCGAGCTCGAGAGCAATGATTTCCGCTTCACCAAATTGATGAATACATCGATTCCATCAATCGGTGAGATACCTATGTCATTAAATCTCCGGTGGAGCGCGAAGAACGGTAGCTGTATTGTCGATCGCTGATG
Organism: Chloromyia formosa; assembly: GCA_964017055.1. NCBI lineage: Eukaryota > Metazoa > Arthropoda > Insecta > Diptera > Stratiomyidae > Chloromyia > Chloromyia formosa. The sequence continues at coordinate 25,826,811 of OZ024813.1, read as the reverse complement.
AGATGTTCATCTCTAACGGGTTAACATGACGCTCCAGCCAGGTTATTACTTACCGAATGGCGGCTAGTTCTGTCTGAAGAAGACTGCAGTGGTCGGAGGGTCGAACCGACATGTTTAGACAGAACCCTTCGATGAGTCTCGTTAAAACCCATGAACTTTAAAAAATAAAATAATAATTTTAAAATATACGCAGCAGGCAACCGAAAAATCCCAATCAATTTGAATTTCGATCAATTTTCATTCATTTGGAGAGGCTGATGTAATAGCATTATTAAAATATAATGAACGCAGTAAGAATCTATCAAATATATTGCTTTTTAAGAATACATAAAGACATCTTTTATACTTGCTTCCTACATACATCAAAACGGCTGGCCACTTACCATAATATTTCGAACCGGCTTTTCCTCCTTATGAATGAATATGAAAGCGGGCGGTCAGGTCGTGCACGTGTCTCCAATCATTGTTAATACTTATCATAACTTTGGTGAAAAGAAAATCACCAAGACAACGCCACCATCTTATTGTATATGATGAAAGATGAGACACAGCTGAATTAAGTAAGCCCAGGTTAGATCACCTCGCATTTGGCTAGATTATCATCATAAATTTTTATTAGCCCCGGTTTGCGCCAGTTTGGTTCAGCTTGGACATCTTGAGAATGAGTGTACATATGTGGATGACCCAAGCAACTGCAGACACGCGCTTCTTGGTCCATTCAGGCAAAATAAAAACCGAATAGTGGTTAGCTGAATTTTTGACGAGCCCATTCACAGTTTGTCATTTTGATGGTGTGTCTTAGTAGGTGCTTCAATTCTACCTTGCCTTAACCCGAAGTGGGTCATAGCGCGTCAACTACTTCTGCGTGCCATCGTACTGTGTTCTCGGCAATGGGGCGCATCTGCTTCCACGACTTACCCAGTAAAGGTGCTTCAAGGATGTCCCCTAAAGATGTTTGAAATTGGCAGTATTCGTAGAAGCACGGGGCAGTTTCTGTTACCGATCACTTGAAACTCTCTAAACTTTGTCTAAAATGGTTTTATCCGCAGCAATATATTATCTTCTCTACCAAACTACTAGTGGTACTGCATTATGTTCAAATATAGATCTGGAAACAAACTTGAAAAACCGAAAGGCGATAGAGAGTTGGAGATGTTCTTGCCTGAGTAGTTTGCTGTAAAGAGTGACCCCCAATTATTACAAGGAGTGTAGTGTTGTGCCTTTTCCATCGTCGTGATTCTCAGCACTCTGTTGATCATCTGAATAATGGGAGGTGTGAAATTATCATAGTTTTCCTCTTTTTTTCCTATTTTTCTTCTCTGCAATGGTAGCCTGTTAGCTAAGGTGCTGCCCAGTTCGTTTTTTTAGCAGCAAACTCTGTCCTCAGCTTCTTGCCTCGTAGTAGAAGCGACCCTATAATGAACCATATTCTGGTCGTGCTGCTACCACCGACAGATCGAAAGCACCGCCTGATGAGTAGGGATCTGTCTGTGGCATGAAACCAGAGGCCGAGGGTCCCATTACACCCGGACCTCGATGCGAGCGCGAGTGCATTTGAGCCGTCCGCCAACCATTCCATCCTAATCGCCCCACTTTTTTATTAATTACCCGTTTTTGCCCCCCTGTTTGTGCTGTCCATCCCGGGACTCTGAATTCGTTTTAATTTGTATGGACACGGGCAACAAGCGGCGACAAGTCCGCCCACGTTTCCTAGCTGAGCTACAGCAAGCATAGGCCGCTGCTTAGTTCGTCGAGGGACCTATTTCTTCGCCAGATGGCACTGCAAGACCTTCACTGAAATTGTGGCAACTCTAGGCTCCGTCCCCACGGGCATCTTCGGATGCCCACCAACCCGTCTATTATATATGTTGTATCGATAATGGCCTCCTGTAGCGAGACTATTTGCTCCTAGTCAAAAAATGGATGGCTCGGTCTGCAGAGCGGAAGCGTAGTTTGACACATGCTATCGCTTGGCTGTACGATTTAAGGTCTAAACACACAGTCCCTTTACCAGGGCAATGCCGTAGCCGCCTGTATATCTTGTACATGACCGGACATTGCAAGCGAAACCACACACTACCCGTATCGGGACCCAACCCTATGTTCCCCGCCGTATGTTGGTTTGGCGACGGTTCGTCTCAAGTGACTGCGTCACACAATTCTATTAAATCGGCACAGTCGGTGATATTGTGTGTATGACTTGCTGTTACTTTTGTGAAGTGCAAACGTGTCTGTCTGTTCAACATTGTAAATTTTCTTCGCCCTATGATGGCTACACAACGACTCACTCGGCGGCGGCTGATCCGTGTTCGGTGATGTGTGTGATGTGTGTTTCCAATTTCTTTCCGTGCCGCACAGTGAGCGAGAAAAATTAAACCAAACTAAACGGGTACGATCCGCACTGTTATGTGCAGGTGACTCTCTGTTGTCCGTGTGGGTAAGTGTGAACCAGCAGACTGTTTTATATTGTACAATTCGCCTACCGTAGATCGCCAGTGTACGGGTGACTACGGCGCTGCCCTGGTACGGGCACTGTGTGTTTATACCTTTATTGGTAGGCTCAACTAGAGTCTTAAGTTTTTTGGTTAAATTAGCAGCTGGGGATTGCTCCTCAGACCGGCTCTTTTCACCGTCGGCAATGACGGTCAACTCAGTAGTGCTATCTCCAGGGCTTTTTCTCTGGAGTGGCCATCAATCTTAGCCCTGTTGAATTTGTATCCCTGCACCGTGGAGAGTTTAAAGAAGATATATGTATTTTTCGTTGCCCGTGTCACCTAGGATCACCACCTCGAAAGTCTCCGATCGTTTCTTGATCAGCATCTGAGACCGAACACAGAAGTTCAGTGTCGTCAGGATTCAAAAAGTTCGATGACTATTCGCAAGGACTGCGTCGTGAAAGTTCATCAGGAATCACCCCCACAGCCTTTGCGCTAGCAGACAGTGCAGGAGTTGCATTGGTTGATGCTCTTAGAGCTGCATCTAGCTCTTGATTGTTCATTTTTCTGAGTAAGTAACACAAACTTATTAAACATTCGAACCTGTGACCTTTGCGTCTTTCGATCTTGTTGGCTTTGTTGAGGGCTTACCCGGGTCTTTTGAGTGAAAAAATACAACATTTTTGGGAATTTTTTTCTCTGTTCGGTGATAAGGTACATTAGCGCATTCAAGTACATATATTTAATTAAGTATATTTTGAAGTTTATTTCGTCCAAGTTAAATAAAAATATTAAAAATTCAGCCGATGGCAGCCATTTTGCGAACTCGCTGCTTGAAAAAGGTGCTTCGCGGTGTCATAAATCGATGAATTATGAATTATCTGAAAGCAAAAACTCAATAAAAAATTTCATTTCTGGACATGTTTTGCCTCCCCCCAACGATTCCTGATTAATTTTTTTTTTTCATTCTTGAATTTTTGGGAACGTTTAGAAACAAAAATCGCGTTTTTCGGTACTAAAAGTCGGCCATTTTGTATCTGTAAAATCGGTACAACAAAAAAATGGGGCAAATGACATCGTAGGGGAGAGGTGATATGTGTGAAGAAAGCGTGTGCAAAATTTCAAAACGATCGGTTACATATTCGCCGAGTTACAGTGGACACCGACTTGAAAACAACATTTCTCGAAAAACGCATACCATACGTCTGAGCAATTTGGCACTCAGCGGCAAACTGAGCGTTCTTCCCTTCGAAAAGGCGGGAATAAACGTGCCGAAATATGTAGTAAATAGAAACACGTCTACACCGGAAAAGGGGGCCTGTAATATTTACAAAGCAGGTTCGAGGACAAAAGCCGTCCCAGGAAAGGCCAGCCGCCGCGCCGTCGACGAGTCGTATACCTGGCGCATACACCTGCGACCCGCTCGGGTGTTCGTGTCGGAACGTTCAAAAAATCATATCTCCGTTAGCTTTTGACACAATACTCCTGAGATGTTGTACTATCGAATAAAAAAATAAATTTTTTTTTGACTATTTTTGACCCGGGTAAGCTCTTGAATATACCTAGAAAAAAAGATGATTCACACCGATGGATACTATACCGGCAGAAATCACTTTTCTACGTTCTACTGTTCACGAAGTAGCCAAATCAATAAGAATAATCAATGGTAGAAGTTATCGAAGATAAAATCGACGATAAGACTGTCGATGGTGGCTCATTCATACTAAAAGCTTATCAATAAATGATTACACCTTCTTCCAATACCTGAAAGTGCGTTCACCAAAAACAAATCTCGCAATGTATTTTACGTCGCCTCAATGTCTACCTCGACCTATTGAAAAGAGAAAATCCCACAACTAAAAAATCGAAAGATTGAGTTGGGAGAACCCCCAGATTGGGCTGGGTGGGTTACTCAGCAGCACAAAATTTATTCTAGGTGACAAGCTACATGTACATGTCATGATTATTTATTTGAATACACATCACCATGGCAACACAAATAGTCAAGAAAGAGTTTAGACCACCTGACAGCATGTTTGATTTGAATCAATTTATCACGCCAGATATGCAAAAACTATATGCCAGCTTGTGGTCCACTGAACATCAATTTTCATGCTATTGATCCTACCCCATGTGGTGATATTTCGTATTAAGGCTTTTATCTGCAATTTCAACATTTAATTAGAATGTTATACAAATAAAGTATCTACAAAAAAAAGGGACGGGTTTCAACTTTGTTTTTCAATAGGTTAATAATCGATTAATGATTTCTGCACGACATTGTATGTAGGAACATTATATCTTCGGTAGGCATTTGATTTGTACAGTAGATTATTCACCTGTGACTTGTATCTTTTGGTTCGGTCAGTGATTTCCGATCTTTATACAACCCGGGAGGCCCTACGATCAATTGGATTCCTTTTCTATGACAAATGTGCCACTTGAAACCTGAAATCAATAGCTCATGTTCCTCATATTTGCAATCAGTTCAATACAGCTCCAAGTTGAGAAGGCTAAAGCATTTATCGCCTAATTAACATTAATGAATATTTATTTTATGATTTTCTATATTTCTTCTCGCAAAAAAAACCTCAATGTAGGATCGATGGTAGCCTGGCTAACACTACTACTTTTTTTTCGCAGATTTTACATAATACCAATTTGCCTAGCACTAATTAGATCGAATTGAGTTGTATTGTACGTTGAACCAACTTACTAAAACGGGGGTGCTATGGTTTAGCATAGAAATGGCCGCTCTGATCCAGTTAAACTGCTCTAATTTTAACAAATTAGTGATCACATCCCCGCGAAGAATGATTCTACTCTGAAAGTTGCCAGCTCAGGCCTTGCTCCATTTATTGGCCTCGTTGCCTGTTTCGATGGCCTCCACGAGCATTCTATTATGTCGAACTTTTATAACGCCTTTATGTGGATCAATAATAATTTTCACAAACTGGTAGCGGCCGCACTACCTTGTATGTGCTTAATTGGCCACTAGCCGGGTACCGCCATTAATATGTATGAGGAGAGCCATCAGGAAAGTTCTTTTGATTATTTCGATTCATAATTTTGTATCATCGACGAATAAATGTCTCATCCATTAAGATGGATCGCGCATGGATATCGTGGAAACCGCACGACCGTTTATCTCGACATGGACAGTCAGGTTTCACAGGTCTTGTTGAATGGGACACGGCTTGTTGCCTTTGACGGAATAAAATAACCATTAAAAAAGGAAAGAAATGAATAAAATTAATAAAAATAAAAAATAATATTAAAAAAAAAATTGTGGCAAGCTTTACCGGTCCTTAGTCGCTCACACAAATCGTTCGTTAAACTGCTCCTTTTGCATGAGGTCAACTCAGCGCTGGCTTATCGATTAGTTGACTGACGACTAGTGAGTTGGCTAGTTATTGGCCTCGGCTAAAGGCTACGAGGATCGCGTTGATTCAGATAGTCCACTCGACAGAACGAAATTTATTTGGTTGAATAAAATTTGCATAATGTTGTAGTCAATTGCCATTATAACCATTAGTCGGCACAGTTTGTTCAATTTCAACACTGGATTTCGCGTATATTTGGACGACACATCGAAAATTATTTTCCCATAATAATATTTACGAAAAACTCGAGAAAGTCAAGGTCTGGGACAATGATTCAAGTTCGCGGCGGTTTTGCTAAAAGAAGTTTGTTGGGTTGTTGTGTATAATAGCTGAGTGATTCAGTCGTGTGAGATGTATGGACAAAGTTGAAAGAATGATTAAATTTACTTGGATATTTTGTAAGACTCTCAACAGATTCAAACATGCATGCCTCCCTCATTCTGCCGCGGACTTCTGGATGAGTTTTTACCATTAATTCAATTAATAGAAGCCAAATAATGGGGGTTACCGTGCGAAAGGTGCGGTAGCTGTAAATTTTTTATATGTTGCAGGTGGGATAATAAAAAATCCAAGTTTGAGTCACTCTTTCCCCTGTGCCCCAGCCGCCATCTTGTTCCCCTATAACTTCGTTCCAATCCATCTAACTACAAAATATGAAAGATCTCTTTTTGCAGAGCACAAAATTTCTTACAAATTTAATTTAGCCAGTTTTTTTTTTATGATCAATATAAACGGCCGAATAGCACCACCAAAAACAGCAAAAATCAAAGATTCCCAATTTTTAAGTTTTCTTTCGCATTTATAATAAATACCAATAAATTTGTAAAGCTGCTTTATAGGGGAAAAGTTATCCAAATATGTTTTGTAGAGAATTCGATTGCCTATAAAATTCATTTTTTTTAAATAAGAATTAAAAAAACTACTATGCTATTGGGTTGAAAATAATTTTTTTCTCTTAACCAAAACTGACAAATACATCTCAATCATTCAAAAATTCAAAAATACTTCACATCTCGAAATTTTTAATTAAAAAAAAGTAGAAATTGTATTTTTTCTTGTTTTACTTGATTTGAAATGTAGTATTACTCAGAAAATGTATATGCGTCCAATAGGTGGGTTTGCGATATCGATGTTGTGTTCGGAAGCCTGTACATGATGAAGGAAATAGGTAGTTCTTAATCATGATGAAGGAAACTGTGCGTCGATATTAATAAGAGCAATTAGTGGCAGGTAATAGGGAAAAAAAAAATAAAAGTTGCCTAAAGGTCGCCACCCATGAACGATCGCAACCACGACCGAACTTCCATCGAACCATCAATTTCATAGAACGTGTGGAAAAAAAATTCCCCCTATTTCCACCGTTCTATGATATTTGATGGTTCGATGGGAGTTTGGTCGTGGTTGTGCTCGTTCATGGGTGGCGAGCTTAAGATTACGTAGTAAATATTCATATACTTATGTATAAGTAGAAGATAGGATGCAATGTATGTAAATTTAATTAAATCTAGCACTGAAGAAGATAGCGCGAGGCTACCGAAAAAATTTTTTGCATTAACAAAAAATAAACTCGCAGCATAAAGAACAAACTGTAATGAACCACCCGGCTAGCTCAGTCGGTAGAGCATGAGACTCTTAATCTCAGGGTCGTGGGTTCGGGCCCCACGTTGAAATATGTAACGGACGGTTTGATGGGCATCCGAAGATGCCCGTGGGGACGGAGCCTAAGGTAGCATAATTGACCGTGAAGGTCGGGCCGTGCCATCTGGCGAAGAAAAAGGCCCCTCAACGAGCTAAGCAGCGGCCTCTGCTGTCTGTAGCTCAGTTCGGGAGATGTGGGCGGGGTTTTCGCCGCTCGTTGCTTGTTGCCCTTGTCCTTTACGTATTAACAAAAATTCATAGGCCTGGGGAAGACAACACAAACAGGGGAGGTAAAAATGGGGAATGAAAAAAAAATAGTCGTTAAGGATGGAATCGTTGGCGGACGGATCAGACGCCCACGCAGTCGCACCTGGGTTCGGGTGTAATGGGACCCTCGGCCTCTGGTTTCATACCACTAACAGATCACTACTCATCAGGTGCTGCTTCGATCTGCCGGTGGGAGCGGCACTACCAGACCATAATATGGTTCATTACAGGTGGTTCATTACAAAACCCTAATCTTTTATTCATTTGTTAAACTGCGGCAAATATGGACAATAAATTCAAAAAGTAATAAGCACTTTTTAAGAAAAAGTATTGTAATTCGAAATTAGTAATTACTTTTTCAGGAAAAGTAATTGTTATTCAAAAGTAATAATTACTATTGAAAACTATTTAATTACCATTTGATTAATATTCGTAGATAATGTAACGTAATTAATTAGTATTTATTAAATCAAAATGTTGAATTAAAATCAAAATATTTAATTACTCCCCCCCCCCCCCCAAAAAAACTAACTAATTAATTAGTATTTATTAAATCAAAATTTTGGAGTAATTAAAGTTAAATTTTAATTACTTTTCATAAATAACGCAAGGGGGGGGGGGGCAAAAGACCTTTCTATAGTCCTCCACGTGGGCAACCCCTGCTAACGGCAGTCTGTCAAACCGCTGACGGACAAGTCTTACCAATATGATACTTTGGAAATAGCTGTAGCTGTAGTCTGAATGGCTGATCAACACCTAAGCGTGCAGCGTACACATTACTGCAGTCCAGGAAATAAATTGAAATAAATTGACTTGGCAGCGAGATCAATGACAATAAATCGCACACAATTTTTGCAAGTGGCAAACCATCGGGCCGCAAACAGTTTGGAGTATCATTTATAGTGAACAACCACTTCAAACCGCACATTGCTGACTTCAAACCCATAAATGAACGGTTGTGTGCAATCCGCATTAAGACTCGATTCTTCAATCTCTGGCTCATCAATGTGCACGCCCCCACTGAAGCTAAAGAAAATGCAGTAAGAAACGGGCTCTACGCCCGCCTTGAGACTCTCTTCGATTGACTTCCAACAAACGACGTCAAATTGCTGCTGGGAGACTTAAACGCGCAATTCGGAAATGAAAGTTGGCACCGGGGGACCACTGGAGGCCACAGTCTCCATGAAGAATGCAACGACAACGGCCAGCGACTTATCGACTTCGCCTGCAGCCGGAATCTAGTCGTAAGCTCTACGTGTTTCCCGCATCGACGCATCCACAAGCAGACCTTGAAAACTCCAGACGCACATACCGTCAACCAAATCGATCAAGTCCTCGTTTGCAAGAGATGGGCGTCTAGTGTCGTGGATGTCCGCTCCTATCGAGGAGCAAACTGTGACTCAGATCATCACTTGGTGAAGACGACCTACAGATGTAGAATTTCCTCAGTGCACCAATCGAGAATCAGCTCTCCAAAAATGTTTGCGGTTGATAAGCTTTTGATCGATGCCACGGCGGTGGCGTACACTACCGAACTCGAGAAAAGACTATCTCCTATGCTACACAACATCAGCAACACAGGTGTTCATGGGTTCTGGGATGGCAAAAATTCACTTGACGCGGAAAACAAGGCCGTAGACAATGGATTCAACGAGGAACCACAGCCAAAAGAGAAAAATATGACGAGCTAGGCGAACATCGAATAGAATAATTAGACGTAAAAAACGTAAATACTATGACGAGCAGTTGCTGAATATTAACCAAAATTTAGCTAATAGGAACACCAGACAAGCGTACAAATTAGTAAATACAATTAAGAACTTCTGTCAACCCAGGACTAGCCTTTGTAAGGACAAGGATGGAAACATCATCAGCGACACCCATGGCATTAACAAACGATGGGCCTCTTATTTTGAAGAGCTTATGAACCTACCATCTAACATCCCCACACAAGAAGCTCTTGACGATATTGTTGATTTGGGCGCACCCATACAACCCCCGACAGTAGAGGAAGTTGATCTCGCGTTGCGGTCACTAAAACGAAATAAAGCGCCGGGCACTGACTTGACTCCAGCTGAAGCTGAACTGCTAAAATTCAGTGGAACGGGTCTGCTTGATGCCAAATATCAAGTACTCCTGCGAGTATGGGAGGACAAGGAAATCCCAGACGATTGACGGAGAAGCATCATTTGTCCAATTCACAAAAAGCGAGATAAGCTGCGATGTGAGAATTACAGGGGCATCTCACTAGTTTGTACGTCCTATAAAATTTTGACGAAAATTCTGGAAAATAGAATAAAACCGTATGCAGAACGAATCATTGGCAAATATCAAAGTGGTTTCAGACCTGGTCGCTCCACAATCGACCAGCTCTTTATGGTCAAACTGATACTCCAGAAGTGCTGGGAATACAACGTAAGCGTATACCAAATCTTTGCCGACTTCAAGCAGGCATACGACAGTATCGATCGTGATGGACTGTACAACATCATGCTGCAATTTGGTATACCGGCCAAATCAGTGCGACTGACAAAGATAACGATGACCAACTCCGTCTCACAAGTCAGGATCCATAATAGGCTTATAGGCGCATCCAGTACAACCATGAGTTGTATGAACTGTACGATGAGCTGGAAGTTTCGAAAATCGTCAAACTACAACGACTTCAATGGGCAGGGCATGTACAACGAATGGACGATGATCGCATGCCAAAGAGAGTAATGAACACTCGACGAGTCGATGGAGCGAGACTGCGAGGACAACCGAAATCTCGTTGGTAGAGCTCAGTTTATGTGGACGCCGCGCAACTACTGAGCTTCCAAGATTGGATAATTAGAGGACAACGATCCAGGCGGCCAAGGCCCGAGGTCAAGCTGTCGCGCCACGATGATGATCCAGTTGGCTGGTATTGAAAATTATAATCCGAACAACGAAACCCCTACTTGCCCTGAAAATTAAACTTCAAGCGATAACTTTCGATAAAATGAAGCTAGTGACTTGAAATTTTGGTAAAATATTTGTACTAGGATCTAGTTGGTTGTTACTGAAAATGCATAAGATCCGACGAATGAAACCTCTACCTCCCCTTCAAGTGAGACTTCAAATAAGCGATAAATTTCGATAGAATGAAGCTGGTGACTTGGAAAATTCGATAAATATTTGTAGTGTGGGTTAGTTATTGTAGTTGACTTTTAGAATGGTCAAAATCCTTCTGAATGAGCGCCAACCTCCCTGACCAAATAGGAAACTCACCTTTAATGCATATGGTCGTTGCTAATTGGTACTTTTGGTATCACCACTAGGTCTGTGCAAGTGTAGGGCACATACGTTTCGGACTCGTTTTTGTTTATAATAGTCGTAAACTTTTCGTCATTAGACAAAAATAAAGAGAGTAAAATTAGATATCTGGTAATACGTATAACTAGAAATTCATAAAATTGAACTTAACCCATTATTCACAAGTACCACAGATGTATACTGCGAATTTAGGGATTATTACTGGAAACCAAACAGGTTTCCTTTGTTATTTCATTTCTGTTTTTTAATTATCGATTATCTAATTAGATAAAATAAACAACTGAAAACTGTATGGGAACAGCTTTTTCGCCGGTACAGACTGAAAGGACTACGCTAATAAGAGCATCGAAAACAAGTATTGTAGTAGTACGAGTAGTAGTATTGCATAACTATCCTAACTTAATATGACTTTCACATGTTACTATTCTACATAATACTCAAATCATTCTAATTAAGTCGAAAAACTACTTCTGCTGATTAGCCTGTCAATCGCGTTGTTTTGCTAAGGTCTGTTGTATTTCACACTAATCTCGTCGATATAAAACGCGTAATCAACATATTCATTAAAATTATTGATAATGAATGATGCTTGTGTTATCACCAAACCCATCGGTCGTTGAAATTCGCTCATCCAGTTCTGATTTCGTTTTTATGGGCTTCTTTATTAATTTTGATCGGTCTAGCCGTTTTGCAGAACCAATGCTCAAGAGTCAAGGACATCTCTACATTTAGGAGGACGAATTAACATTTAATCACCAATCAAACGTTTCGACAGCTTTGTTTTTCTCCCGCCGCAATAGTGAAAATGTCGCCCGAAACATACGACACATAATGTCGGCACCATGTTTCCTAATTTATGGCAAAGACAACACATAAAATTTCCAAATTATGGTAAAATGAGCAGAAACTGAATTTATTCTATCCAATTTGAACAATGGTGGTGTGATGAAATTTTTTTAATAGCCTCGTTGATTCTTTGTACCAGATTAGTATAGAACAGATTAGGACAGCAAAGAAAAGACACAGAACAGAATAGCGAAAAAGAAATTTATAAGAAAATGGAGGGAACATTCCTAGTTAACCAGGCGGTGCATAGTGGTTCGCGTGGGGTGACCGGTAGCGCCGTCAGTTTCATGTCTGCCTACGGTTGTTACGGGTTCAAGTCCCGTCTACGGCGTTCGTGCCCATAATCTCTGCGGACTTGTCTCAAGTAGGCGGCTAAAATGGGAGCAGGAAGTGCATGCTGGCAACGTGCATCGTCCGAAACCTGTTTTTGCCAACGAAACGTCAGCTAAGCCACATGGAATAGTTGATGCGCTATGCCCCACTAGGGGTTAGAGCAAATGAGTACTCCACTTGTGTGGGCTCCGCTCTCTACGCGTGCTCCATGGCTTAAGGGGTTGCAACCCTTGATATACCGCTCTATAACGATCGCTTCACTCTATCTATACGCTACAGCGGTAAAGCCACTATTAGCCAAGGTGCGAACCACCATGTGACATGCGTCGCCCAGTGAAATAGGAATATACCGAACACTTTAATACTAAGGTATGCTCAGTGAAAATATGTACAACCTAACGAAATATATTGCGCAGCAGAAAAGTTTTGTTTACGAAATCCTGAATGTTCCTACCTAAAGATCGACACACACTTGCGTGCTTGCGTCGAAAATCCAATTTTCCTCGGCCGAATCCAAAATATTCCTGTCAAATCCATACACCGACCGGAGAAATTTTGGATTCAACCGTGGAAAATTTGGACGCAAGCACGCAAGTGTGTGTCGACCTTAAAAGGTCGCTCACAGAACAACGCTTTTGCAACATCTGTCCATTGCGAATTACTGGGGATAATGTTGTTACGCCGAGTTTAGAAGCTGCGGTTTACAAATTTACATTTAATTTAAATGGAACAAATTGCGGAGCCGCGCCGGTTTGCTGAGTGGCGAGATTTCATTTAAATTCCATAGGCGTGTCTGGGGGTTATCCGGGTTAACTTACATACATACATTTAACAAATAATAAGGATTTGTCGTTTGTGTAATGTGTGTAAGTTAACCCGGATAACCCCCAATTAACCTGCACCACAGTACAAAAAACACGCCTAATGTATTGTATGTAAATTTGTAAATCGCGGTAGCTACCGCAGCTTAGTTAAACTCGGTCTTAGTGTAATGCGTGTAATGTTCTGTTCCGGTACAAAGAAATGAGGCTGATGTTCTCGTGGCGTCTTCGGGATAAAATTTGTTTATCAATGGAATAATGGCGATTATCACTTGTCGGGATGTTTTTATGAAACTTGAATGGATGTGTGTTGCATTAGCATATGAATACGGCTGATATTGTTTATCAACATTTATTATCTACTTGGATGTACAGCAAACAATTAAGATTCATTTTGCGTAGTTTGTAAAAGCGACCATGAGTAAAGATCGTCTTTCCTCGTCTTTTTCTTTCATCCCAGTTGAGGGGCATACTTGTTTTTCACATATTGTATTGGATATCGAGCAAAGTATTGATTCCCCTGTAAGGGAAAGGGCTGGTCCACCGCAGCAGTGGCGTATTTACAGTGGGCACAGAAGCACGCACCCCTTCCCCCCCTACTTTTGAGCTCCTAAATTAAGTGTCATCAATCTATAGTAATTAATTTAAATTGCTTGAATTTTCTGTTGTCTGGAAACTTCTGAATGGTTGCGTTTTGGTAAACTTGATAGGATCAGACAGGTTGACAGTAAGTGTATTGTATATCCATAAGTGGAAGAAAGAGTGTCCCTGTATCTGACAGGATCTTTGGAGGGAAATAGACCGGAAACAATGTCTGGTTCGTTTCTCCATCCCATGATTTCTAAACAAATACATCTACCAACTTCTTTGTCTTTTTCGTTCTAATGCAATTATTAGACGATAGGGGCAACGAAAATATTGTAGTTTGGTCGTCATTATGCTCTCGGGATTCGTATGTAGATGCTTCTACATGAGTCGTGTGCGTCGAATATGTAAATGTGCCAAACCGAGAGTGCTGGCCAAAATCTAATTTTTAAGGGAATTTTGGGAATTATCATCCCAATTTTAGGGTATATGTAATTTCCGAAAAGATTCCTCTGCCCTTTATTTTATATTTTTGTCCTATAGATATTTTTTGGGGGGATATGTCATCTAGTTCTTCATAGCTTTGGGTTATTGCCTAAGATAACTGGCTCATACAAATAGCCGAGATGAAAAGTTTTGCAGACCTTTTGGTTTTTATGTACCTTTATGTTTTTTGGGTGCTGAACACGAATCCACGGTTTGGAAAAAATAACGTTTCTGTGCCGTTATTTTAATGTAATTATTTGTATTGTTTCGCAAAAAAAAAATTATACTCTTCACGAATGTGATTATTAACTTCTTCATGAAGTTCGCAACGCACAGAAGGAAGCATCTCCGACAATATAAATTATATAAATTCTTGGTCAGTATGACGAGGTGAGTCGATTAAGCTTTGTCCGTCTGTCGGTCTGTCTGTTTCTATGGAAACTAGTCTCATTCTGATCCATTCTGCATTTACCACTTCTAGTAATACCGACTATTGAAGTAACACTGCCTATTGAAAGTGTGAAGGGTATCATACCTTCGGCAAGCTAGCCGAAAGCTATCCAGTTTTTTTTTATTCTGATTCTATGTCGATTTCTTAAAACAATTCTGAGCTTTGCCAACAAAAATTTTGACCAAGTAACCCTTTTATACTATTAATTAGTAAAATATTATTATTATTATTAAACTTTATTATTAGTACTAACCTGAAAATTGCAAATCGCGGTAACGAACCTACATATAAAGGTCCCAACAGCGAAAATGTTCTAGATATGACCTTTGATATCCTCGATTGGAGGGTCCTGGAAAGACCCTCCGTCTCTGATCATAACTATATTAGCTTCAACGTTGAATATCAAACAGATAAAATGGTCAAATTACCCAGAAGTCCGAGGAAGACGGATTGGGAGTTATATACGAGAATCATTCGCGACAAACTCACCAATAGACGTCCAGATTATGCACGCAATGTTAAAGACATCGAACGTATAAATAAGTTTCTCGCGAATACACTTATCAATGCATTCAAGGCATCATGTCCGTGCAGCTAGCCTACTAAAAAGGCCCAGCCAAAATGGTGGAATAAAGACATTGCAGTGTCTCGCCGCAAGGTGCGGGCGGTTTTCAGTGTTGCAAAATGCACAGGGGAAGATGAAGATTGGGGTGAATACAGGAACTCATTCAAATCCTTCAAAAAACAGCTGAGAACGGCGAAACGAAAGGGCTGGCAAGACTTTTGCAGTCAAATTGAATGCACATCAGAGGCATCGCGGCTAAGGAAAGTAATCTCCAAAAATCCAACGCCGCCCTCTACACTCAACAAGGGAAATGGTTGGACAGAAGGAAGTGCGGAAACACAGGAATTACTCTTTGCAACGCACTTTCCGGACTGTGAAAAACCACCTACTCTACTGCAGACAACAGCGGTGATGATCAACTCACGCCGCTGCAATATTCCAGGGCTCTTCACGGTCAGGAAGGTAAAATGGGCCATTAATTCATACGACCCATACAAATTAACCGGACCAGATGAGATCATTCCTTCAATGCTGCAAAGAGCTATCGACTCTATAGCAGTCTGGATTGTGGCCATCTACAAAGGCTGCATCAGAATGGGCTATGTACAATACCACACGCCTGGCGAGAGGCAAGTGTTGTGTTCATACCCAAAGCTGGCAAAAGCAGTCATGATAACGCAAAAGACTACAGACCTATCAGTCTCACACCTTTCATGCTGAAAACCATGGAGAAAATACTTGATAGGCACATTAAAGAGTGGTTCGAACCTGGCTTCCTCTCTAACGCGCAGCACGCGTACTTAAAAGGAAAATCGGTGCAAACAGCTCTGCACGAAGTGATTTCCACCATTGAAAATTTTCTTCAATACAAGGAATACACGCTCGGCACGTTCTTGGACATAGCCGGGGCCTTCAACAATGTCACAACCTAAGCGATCTTGGACTCTCTCCATAGGGCAAGAGTCAACGAATGGGTCTGGGTCAAATCACTGTTTTCCAACAGACTTATATCGTCTGAATGAGGCAACACGAGGGCTACTAAAACAGCCAAAAGGGGTACGCCACAAGAAGGTGTGCTATCATCACTTCTATGGATACTTGTAAAACTTTATTAAAAAGTTTTGAAGCGGTAGGCATACGCAGATGATGTAGTAATTCTTGTATCCGGAAAGGACACTGGTGTTCTATCGGAGCTCACAACAATGGCTCTAAGTAAGCTGCCAAAACGGGCAGGCAAGGTGGGTCTAAATGTGAACCCGCAAAAGAGTGAAATGGTTCTCTTCGCACGGAGAGCCAAAATTCAGGGTTCAGCCTCCCAAGGATGGCTTCCACCGAGTTAACTTTGACAACTCATGCAAAGTACTTAGGGTTGATTCTAGACAGCAAGCTTACTTGGAAGCTCAACATCGAAGAATGCACCAAGAAAACAACTATCGCTCTATATACCTGTAAAAGCTTTGCTTGGTAAGATATAAGGGCTAAAACCTCGCATTATGGACTGGATGTACACGGCCGTTGTCAGGCCAATTTTACTATATGGAATTGTGATCTGGTGGACTGCACTTAAAATTAAAGCCCATAAACCGAAAGTGAAAAGGATCCAAAGACTGGGTTGCCTGGCAATCACTGGCGCAATGAGAACCACGCCAACAAATTCCTTAAACACTCTCCTGAACGCTGAACCTCCCCCCAATCAATATAATCCTAATTAACACAGCGTCTAAATGTGCCCTAAGACTCAGGGAAACAGGGCAATTCAGAAGAAAGCCGTAGGGTCATCAAAACATCAAACTGCCAGTCGCAACCACCGACTTCACTAAAGCGGTGATGGACTACAACAAAAACTTCTCAGTATTTATACCAGATGGAGTTTATTATACTACCGGCGGGAATGTGCCAAAGAGATCAATAAATCTCTACACTGACGGCTCAAAGATGGAAGTGGGTGTTGGAGCAGCAGTTCACTCTCCAGAACTCCTGTACAATTTATCCATCCGACTGCCGAACGAATGAAGTATCTTCCAGGCGGAAGTGCTAGCGATTCAAAAGGCAGCAGAGCTAGCCTCAACAACTCGCAGGAAGGGAAAGATTTTTATTCACTCGGACAGTCAAGCTGCTTTAAAAATGCTACAATCCGACATCATAAGATCAAAGACAGTGCTCGGATGTCTTTTGGGTTCTTCAGATGCTAGGTACTTCAAGGAGAGTAGAGTTCTGATGGGTACCAGGCCATAGCGGCATACTTGGCAACGACATAGCGGACGGGCTTGCAAAACAGGGTGCTGCTCTTGATGGCGCAATGGCAATATCAATTCCTATACCAAGGCAGTGCCTGATTAGTAATGATCTGTCGGTGGTATGAAACCAGTGGCCAAGGGTCCCATTACACCAGGACCCCGAAGAGTGCGCGAAGGCATTTGAGCCGTCCGCTAACCGTTCCATCCTTATCGCCCCAGCCTTTTTATTCCCCATTTTTACTTCCCTTGTCTATGTTGCTTCCCCAGGCCTATCAATTTTTGTGAATACGTAAGGAACCGGAGCAACGAGTGGCGAAAACCCCGCCCACGTCTCCCGAACTGAGCTACTATAAGCATAAGCAGCTACCAGATGGCACGGCTTTACCTTCACGGTCATTATGCTACCTTGAGCTCCGTCCCCACGGGCATTGTGGGATGCCCACCAAACCGTCCAGTATAACTTTTCACAAGATATTTACGCGTGACGACCTTTTAACAAATTTTTGAAGAGCTGCTTCTCAATAAGTTCTGAGCGTACTAAGCCGCATTTTGTATGAAATTTTATAAAAGTCTGTATATGTACTTTAAAAAGTATGTTGACTTTTTCTATAGGGCGTATACTTTTCGAAATATGGGTTAAAAACGGAAAAAAGGCCATATTTTGGTCAATATCTTAATTTTCCAGGCTCAAAATACATAAAGGTAACAAAAACAAAAGGTCTGCATAACTTTCCATCACAAAATGCCAGGTGTCTGAAGTATTAGTTAACTTCTCTATTTAGAGACATAGTAAAGTAGCACGTAAAAGTGGTTGCTGTTTATCTTGGCAATTATACAAGCATTCTACGCAATACCTCGCGATAATTCAATAGAGTGAATTGAATGCATGAAGTTCGTGAATTTAATCAATTTCAATAAATCAACCTCTCAAATTGTCCGCTAAACAACATTGCATCGAGTCGACTTCAGTCGGAACTCATCTTTCTTAAAAATCTAGTTGTCCAAAAGCAACAATCGTTCCCATTAACAACACGCCTAATATAATGGATCACAGGACCTGATTTGATGAACATTTGGGAAAGTCCCAGAACATGTTTTCAGACTAAGAGAATACAAACCTGGGAAAATCCAGTTAAAAACTGGTCCAAAACGAGCATCGCATCGTGCTGCGTTCTCAAAGATACAGAATCACATCGTCCGTTGTATGGATGAGTTTATACTACTGATAGTTTGGATCGAGTACAAAACAAAAATAAAATAAAATATCCATAAAATCCAATAAAAGATAGATAGTTGCCGCACTGGACAACATCCAAGCAAACTGCAAACTGGATTCGATACTCAGAACTCAGATTATGCGACAATTCATCAAAAAGTCATAAATTTTGAATGCTGCTCTTTCGCGTGGACCATTAGTCAATTTGTTGTTTAGAAAGGATATTTGTTTTGATTTAATTTAGAATTGAAATATAGATTCCAGTTTGGATAGTAGTGATCTTCTCGGGCTTAGCACTGGATTTGTAAATTCAGGAGGACCTAATTGGGTCAAACCGATTGCCATCTATTCAACACATATTAAGTCCTCCAGAATTTTCAAATTTTTTCATGATTCCGATGATCTGGACGCTAGATGCACATGAGCATTCAATCCATTTTACATCTATTTCGCAAATATCTTGTCGAAATATACGCACCAAAACAGCCTAATTAATTAATCCGGGGCTTAGTGGTTTGAAGCTTCTAATTTCTGGCAAGACAACTTCAAATGCATGCGCAGGCTAAGTGATTAATTTCGTTCCATGAAGGATACAATCAAAACAAATTTGGCGGCATCTTTAATCCAAAGAATTCATCCGCTTGTTCACAAATTAGATAAAATCGCATGAGAATGTTGTCTTTTCCATCAAGTCATAAATCTCAATTCAAAAATTTGTCGCAGATACATTTTTATTATTTAAAATTTCGTAGATGGAGTTTATTTTTTCCAAACGTCCCCGCAAGGACATCAGTTGAGTACGTTTCAAAATTCAACTAAAAGCTCATCGCAGGATTAACATGTGTCTTTACTACATGTGCATGTGTTTGTGTGTGTGCGTTTTCTTGTTTTATACCGCTCCGAAATGCAAATTCATTGAATTCGAGCAATAAATCCAGATTGAGACTAAAAAACAAGAAAGCACACTGAAAAAAATTCACGAAAATTTATGCATCATTTGCGCAAAATTGGAGAATCATCGAAATAAGAAAGATTGAGATGGTCAGTCAATTTTCGTTTTGTGCCCGAGAAATTACATAACGAAGCCAGAGCGTCTAGTCCGTGGACTTATGCAAATTTGGATTTTAAAATTATTGTGTGTATTGGAACCGGTTGAAAAGTATATTTGCCAATCGCGCGTTTAGAAGTTTATGTTTTTGGGTCCAACGAAAGTGTGGGTTAACGACACACACATGCATTGATACTCTTTTTATAAGCTATCGGGTAAATTTTCAGTGATTTATTTTGCGAGATTTTAATTGGCCTTTTATTTCGAATTCCATAATTATGTACCTTAAGTTAAAACTGGGGGAGTTCTTAAGGAGCCAATTCACTATCAGTTTAAGTAACGATTCATATTTTTATGGTAAAAACGTTAGCATATAAATTTCGGATGGTGCAGTTGGTAACATTCTATCCATATAGCCGTCGTTGACTGACAATCTTGGAACTCTATGGGAGTTCTAATGGTATCCACAGATAGTTTTTATTTTATTAATATGCCGGGGAAATGAACCCCTGATATCTAGATATAAGCATCGTTCAGTGGTGACCGAGACCTCACCGCTACCGAGCGCGTGGTTTAAACAGAAAAAATAAATATGCAGGAAACTCTGGCAAAAAAATCCGTATGAATAACTGGCTATAATCTGAACCGCTAACAAAAATCTGTAGAAATAACCGAAGATAATCAGAAGTGCTGACGATTATCTCTAGTTTTTCCTGAAGGAATACCAGCGCTTTAAATTATCGTCAGTTTTTCCTGTAGGAATATCCCCAGTGAACGAGCGTCTTTAACCCTCATATTGCCACTAAGCAGGCAGAAACACCACCCACTATTCCGAGAGGAAGACGAAAGGACTTAACCTCAAAGGGGGACGGCGTGTCTGCCGGCCGTAACGCCGGCCACCCGCTCAACACATAGGGCAGTATTCACCCGCTCGCAGGTTTGCAAAAGATTCGGCGGAAAAAGCAACTGAAGCTTGACTAAGGGACCTTTCAAATCTATTAACCTTATGATCATGGATGATGGTGCCCTCGCATTGGCCAACATTATTTAAGCTTTATCATCTATGAATAAGGCTACCAAAGCCCGACGTCTGGTTTTAACACCACGATGATGTGATGTGCATGCTCTATGTGTTTTGATCCACTTACAGATCAGAATCCGTGTCCAAAATTTTGAAATTTGACCCACTTGGATTGATTCACAGCGTCTGGATATCAGTGTTAAATAAGTATTCTCTTGCATTTGTCGTACGCACCGATTCTCTGTGTTTCATTCTCATTTCAGTGTGTTTCAAGACTTTTTACGCCGCGATGTACAATAGCTAGTCGACCTAAAGTGGATTCGCCAATGTAGACCAAGTAAGTTTCGACAACTAATAATATTCCTTCCGCCAACAACTACTCCTGCCAATCTTACCTATATAACTAGTGGTGAATCTAATCTTTTCATATTCAATATTTCTTTCTTTACAGATTCGTGATGTAGCCATATAATTCCACGATTTCGTGACAGACGCTTCAACACACTGAGCTACCGGTCTTCCCAAGTATATGTGGCGTGGCGACAAATAATATCGACCGATTTTCTGACGCGGTTTAAGCCCCACGTTGGATGCCATATATTTAATGGACGCTTGGATGGACATCCGTTACGACGGATGTCAGGGTTGCAAATTGTCCGCGAAGATCGGGCGATGTCCTCCGGGGAAGAATATAGACTCTTGATTGAGCTAAGAAACAACATGTTCAACATTTGCAATTCATTATTTGTGTTCTTACACATTTCAAATATCAAACACCTATGGAGAGACAAGACGGATCAAGAAAGGATAATAAAAAATCAATGGGCCGATTATAGCGAAAGTGAGTTTGAATACCATACATACATTCCACACGTGTCCAAATACTGATTTTAAAACCAGCACAAGCTGCAACCTTCGATTTGTTATGCAACTTCCGTGGATTATCAAATAAAATCAAGACGTTTTGGATCTAAACAGAATTATACAACCAACATCTATCATACTGCTAACATACTGAAAAGAGATAAATTATGCTTTTAACATCTATTACTAATGAATTTTTAACTTTGTGCCAGCAGCATACTCTGTAATGTCACGTTAATGAATTCACTCCAATGAAAAGAACTGAACTGTTAAAGATTTATGATATTGTCAATATCTGGCATATCCTTTGAAATAGTGTGAATCTAATTCGTTTTCATTTGTAAATTACTTGAAATCAGTGCTAGTAGCAAGCGAAGTGGGCCCGGGGGAACACAACGGAAGATATATTGCCGATGATGGAGCAAATTTAAACAAATTTTCATCTTCAAGTTAGATTTGGTGAAAATTAATTCTTTTGTAACTTAGAGATACGATGCTATCTTCAAAGTAAACCGCACTGAATAGATTGGAAGCATTTCGTAAAAAAAAAAAAAAATTCAATTGTAAAGACAGGTACAAAAAACGGATATTAAGCCATCATTATTATGAGGGTTATTGACATAGGGACGATTGGTTAAGCAGGATCTGAACTAACAAATTAAAACTAACTGATAATAAATTTTAAAGAGTTTTCTAGAATGGATCCTAATTTTAGACTTAGGATCCATCATAGAGATAGAGGTCAACAGTATTGATATAGCCATGGGCTTTTCGCTTATGTTGGGGTTTTATTATTAAACAAAAACTTCTTATTACCTCTTCACAGAATTTTTCAAAACGTACGTGAAGTTTCATAGGTTTATGTCTAATAGATTTAATTGAGAGAAGGGCTGGGCCACCAAAAGGCTCAATAACACCGAGGTCAAATGGTCTGTTATGCTATAGCCCTAGGTCTGGTAACAGGCCTGTCAATCAAATTTAATCGCGCTAATGAATTTGCCTAGAAGACTAAGCGGAATGGAAGCAATGTCTTCAGTCATAAATGAGCAGTGACGTTTCATCAAGGCTTTCGTCTAACCCTTTTACGGTTAATTTTAGAAGTTTATATGATCGTTACGCGAGTAACCTGAAATAATTTCAATAACTTGGCTAGTCAACAGGCTTGGAGATACTCCCACTGAACGGTGGCTTCAGTGCGCTCCCAGTCTCTGCATGCATTAACTAACAGAACTTGGCGGAGTCCCGCAAAAATGCCCCGGTCCACCAAAGGACGTGTCTGAGGCCATTCTAGCAATGTCATCTGAGTCAGGGAAGGCGATGGAAGGAGTCCACTGCACCACTGTTTGCAAGGTGATGGATGATTGGATTAAGTTTCCAAAAAATGCACAAGAAATTCGAAAAGCACAAGAAGTGTAGTCTGACAGATTTAGTTTTCCATGTGCGATCGGAGTAATTGACTGTACGCATGTAGCCATAAGAAAACAACCGCTCACCACGGTGACGACTACGTGAATCGGTAAGGATTTTGTAGTATCAAAGTACAAACAACGTGTAATGCCAACGAAGAGTACAGTACAAGAGTCCAGCTCAGTTCAGGACAGCTGAATACTAAAGAGGCCAAATGTTTTCGAAGTTTTGGGTGAAGTGATAGCATGTGACGCTGGTTATTAACTCCTTATAAAACGACAACAACGCAAGAGGGTATAACATATAATAAAACCATTTCAAGGTAATGTGCGTTAATAGAACGGTGTTTTGGTCAACTAAAACAACGTTTCCCAATTCTGCAGTACAAGATGCTCATAAGTTTACATAAATGTCCTGCTGCATTTGCCTGTTGTGCTATATTTCATAATATTTCTAAATTTCTAAACGACGACTACAATGAAAATATTGATTATGAAGAACCAGATGAAAATGAAGTTACCCTAAATGAGAAGGACAGTGAAATGAAATAACATTTTAAAGTGTAACTTTTATAGCGACGACACATCGACGTGTAGTGAATTGAAAAAAATATAATTTACCAGTACTGCCACGCAGAAGGAAGAAGCGCTCGCGTCGCTGTGATACAATCTCATAGATTTGTATTGTACATAATGTTACACAAAGCGAAAAGAGTGACAGGTACTTCTTGACTTAGTGGTTAGCGAGTCCGACTTGTGAGTAGTTGGTCACGAATTCGACTGCCGACGTATTTTTAATTTTTTTTTCTAAATCAGCCTTGTGGCGACAGTCGGCGCCCGCTGTGTATTTGAAACACAGCGGGTGCCGACTGTGACTGTCGGCAAGGCGGGAAATTCGGTGAAGATCGATCATTGCATTGTATATTGCAGGATCGAATGGAATAATTTTAATATGATACGGAACCGGTTTTCCGGGTAACGATCATCGAGCACCATACCACGTATATGGCGTTTAACGTGCCGTGACGAGACGTGCCTCGCATTAGTGTTCGAAACCGGGAAACACAACATTTTGATTACATACACATTTGGTTATTTGCGGAAATATGTATCTAATCAGAAAACATATTTATGTGGGATATGACATTTCGTTCCACATTAGATCGAATGTGGAGCGAGCCTATATATCACGTAATGTGTACGACGTGTTAAGAAAAGCTCAGTAGCTGATCAGTTGGTTTATGAGGCTTCCACATTAATGAATGATTAAGCATCTCCAATAGTAGAACAGATCATCTTCTATTTGTATGGGGCACTACAAAACCCTCGGATTGCGGGCGAAGCCCTCTATTTTCCGGTTTCATTTTTATAATAGTTAGCTGGAGTACGTTCCGGAACACAGTTGTAGTTGGCTATAGTCAGCTATCAGTGACTATTGCCGTTCCGAAAGTCGAATAGTCAGCGAGCCGTTGCATCAACAAAGCCCCCCCCCCCCCCTCAAACGGTGGTACCTACCTTAAAAACGAATGGGTTGTTTTCTATACGGCTGTAGGTATGTATTCATTGCTGAACAACAAAAAATCTATGCAAACTCGGTACAATTCTCAGTGTGAATATCAAAGGTTGCACATTCAATCATCGTTAATCTTTGCTTCAAGGACTAGGCATAGTTAGTAGGCCAATCCAATGCCTACGAAATATGCCTATCACGTGGTTCTGAAGTTTGAAGAGCTCATTGGAGGGCATGGCTGAGGCTACGGGGAAATATGTCAACACAACCACTAGCTTCTTTCCATTGCAGCCACTCGACACGGGTTGATTTCGACAGCTACAATCTACAAAGTCACTACTGGTATACTCTGAAAGGCAAATTTAATTAATACTTTTTCTCAGGACAATGGAAGCCCGAGGTTTGCTCGAACTAGTATCATCTAAATAATAGAAGCATTCGTTACCGTAAACCCTTTAATGATTTTTTTATGTTGCCATGGCTCCTGTATCATCATGCAATGCTTAGGTTTTCCTTTGGTGCACACCACACGAGATTTGACAAATTCTCAAGATTTTTCTAAAACTAATACAAAATCTCCCCTCAAATCTAGCTGAATTAATTTGAATCTCGCTGAATTCGTCTTAAATTATCTGAATTTTGATGGGGAATGCTATTTTATTTGTAGTGGAGTAAATTTTTCTCAACTCACCTTGCTATCAGCTGACAAGCTAGTCATTTGAGAAATCAATTCTCCTTCTCTTCCGAAAATCTCATAATGTGTTTAGGTATCCAGATTTGCAGATTTGGATGTGGTATCCCTGGACAAAACCCACAAACGCCTCTAGTTACACAGTTAAAAATCTCGGACTTTTTTTTAAACCTGGTCTTGGACTATCAGCATTTTTAATCATTTAAATCTGCAATCTAAACTCTTTCAAAGTTTACTTCTATTTTGGTCCAAATTTGTAATAAATTCTAATACAATCAAAAGTTTACTTCTATTTTAAACCAATTTATAATAAATTCTAATACAATTAAAACCTTTTTGTGTTCTTTTTGTTTTCGCATTAGTTTATAATCCAAATGTAATTAAAATGTAAGCCCCACAAAGTATATTTTTTTAGTCTCAGCATATCCACTCGCAGTCAGCTCAAAATATTATGCTGCGTAGCCGAGTGGTCTAGCTCGCAACTCTGCAGCACGGAGTTCACAGGTTCGATGCTGCGCCACGGCCAAAAAAATTTAAAGATTCGCTGGCTAACCTGCGAATAGGCTTAACAAAGGATTTGGAAGTTTAGAAAACTGAAGAAAAAAAAAACGAATCGAGAAAAAACTTAAAGGGGTTAAAAAAACGCAGTAAAATTAATATTTTTCATAGATTCTAATATCTGTAGATTAAATTTTAAACCAACGATTTGATTAAAAAAATAATATAAGTAAAGTTTAATATTTAAACCAGTGAAGTTTACGGAAGCAATTGTAATACTTTCATTTCATTAAAATCTAATACAATTTTGGTGTCGTCATATATGTAAACCGAGTTAGCATTGATAATAGACTAGGATTTTTAACTGTGTATCACTCAATAAAGCCGTCACTAGTCTGACTAATTGGATTTCTTCAAAGATGGCTAAATAATAGACGCATAATTATCATTGTCTGTCAAAAGATCGTGACTGTAGTATGATATCTATTTGATGAGCATAATTCTAGTGATTATCTGACCCGAAGCTGACCACGACACTATCGACAATATTTATAGCTAGCTATTCAAATCGCCAGTCGTCCATGTACTGACAATGCAACCTGTATCCATAGGCTACTACTGATACTGGAAATGATAGATAATCTATCTTGTCATGATTCTGTGATAATCGCATGGATAAAAGATACTTTTTAAGATACCGCGCCGCGCCGCACCGACATCAGGAAGTCACTTGAGGTGTTAGACAGAATCTTGTGATGAATGAAACCTTGAAATTTTTCAATTGTCTTCCACTGCGTGTCATTTGAATATTATGCTGAGATATTTTATTGGAAACGCTACCTTGTTTTGATACCCATGTATGTGATAAATTGCTTTGGAGTCAAATGAGATGTCTTCCTGATTTTGAATAGACGAATTGAAAGTGAAATGTTCATCAGGTGAACTGAACCCTGAATTTCGAAATTGTGGTGAGAGAGCTAACAGTAGGCATAACTTAGTCCACTGGTACAGAGCTGTTTTCAAATGGATACTCAAAAATCTATTCTGGAACCTTAAGAATCTCACATCTCCTTGATGACAAATTGACATTTGGTCATTGATAAATTATCCGTACAATCGTACAATAAATAATATTTAAATCAAAAAAGCCAAATAGTGTAATAATTCGCCATAATCAGTTGCCTATTGTCTTACAATTCAAATCTTTTGTGTTCTTTTTTCTACGCTTTAGAATTAATTTCATCGGCCACGTTTATATTGTGGAATTAAAAATCGATTTAACTAAATCGTTTTACTGTTAGTACTTGTTCATGGCGTGTTTATACCGACCATAGGTAGAGATACTAATTGTGAAAGATGTCAGTTGTTGGTTTGTGACTCTGGTTTGGAAAATGTAAAAGGCAGTAACCTCCTAATAAAATTGCGTTTATACCGCTACAATCAAAGAATGTAGCGAATGCAGAATTTCAGAAAAGCTTGAGGTATTTATATAACATACAAAATGTAATTACACCAACAACGCCATTAGCGAAGACAACAACACCATCTAGTCCGAATTATCCAGTCCAGTTCTGCTTCCCAAATGGAGCTATAAGTTAACCAAAACTACGAGTAATTAAACTGATACGTTTACATCGAAGTGAGTTAGATCGATTTAGTTAAACCTCAAAGATAGTCCCGCGATATAAACGTAGTGATTTATACTCAAGTTATTACTAATATGTATTTCGCGACGAATTTTCAAAAGACTTACCAGGAATGGAAATTTCCGTTTTCGCCGTGGTCTGGTGCTCGGATACTCTGCCATGTTGACGTTGCAAATTATTGTAGCTAGATTTATCGATTCCCGCTGTGGTGATTCGATGATAGGCGATCCCAGATAGAGTAGGGCATTGATCGTGTATGCAGATTAATTGGCCGATCCTCAATGACTTGTTTTAGTATGGATACACTGGTTCAATATTTTCATAGAGAAGTGGAATTGACGCAATCTAACGGCGAATCAATTCTGTAATGCGGTCAGGCTTTCATGCTGATCGGTATGTATAATTTCTATTTGAAAAGAAGATTGAATCTTTTTATCTTGAAATATCAATGGTTGATATTTAGATAAAATTAGCTTGGAGGGATTTGTATCTTGGGCGTTCAATTATTAACCCTCCGTATAAAAGTACCACACCGTTCATGGTCTGACTGTCTGACATACCTCAAAAGATATTTAACATAACATCTTTATATCTTAACTTTTTCCAAATTTGACATGGAAATATGATGATGATGATTCCTCTTTTGTATAGTTTTTATTTGACAATGAATGAAAATACAACTTTTTTTATCTTCCAATTTTTGATAGAAAATGCATTTTTTCGTCTGATTTGTATGGAGATTGTCATACCTATTGCACTTGGCGTGTCATCAATCTACATAGTATCCAGTATCTAGTGATGGGCATAATGACTCTTTTCACTGTGCTGGCACATAAGCTCTGATTCTTTCCAATGAGTTGTTCAAAAAGAGTCATTCAAAGAGTCAGAAACTTGGTTAATAACATATTCAATAGAAGCCGCCGTTTTTCTTAAAATTCGGTTTTTTTTTTCTTTAATTTTTTACCCTCGATTCGAAGTCGGTGACCCTTAATGACATTTAGTTCGAGCCAGCTAGATCGGACCACTATTTGCCATGAAAATCTGAGATGGGCGACTCCAATTTTTTTTTTTTGACCCCAGATTCTGAGTCAGCGACCGCGCAATGTCCTTTAGTCCGAGCCAGCCGGATCGGATCGGAGTAGCCAATCTAGGCTCTGTTAACTCGTTTCACTCTTTTTGAACGATATGATACGATTCGATTTCGACTCTTTTTGAACGATATTAACGATTCGATTTTGTATCCTTCTTTTTGAACGATATGAACGATTCGATTTTGGATCTTTATTCTATGATGTTAAACTGTATGTATTAAATCAGCTGGAAATTTGAATTTGCTCTCACTGTAGCTGTAGTGGAAGTAGAAGCTACGGGCTTTTGTCTGGTTTCATCTAAAGTTGAGCTTGAGATGATGATACATCAAACGAATACATTTGTTTTAGAATGTTGGGATTGTTTTCTGTATTTGGAAAACTTGGATGTGCAGTGCGAAGTAAGTAAATGATTATTAATTTGCTTGCAGTCAGCATGGGTTGTTGTGTATCTGTATATATTGTACATAGAGAAGAGTATACAGAATGCGTGCATACTGCATAGAGAGGATTATGAATGGATTTAGATGGGAGTGGTTTGGTAGATAGATAATAGCGGTTTTAGTTTTAGGTAGATAATGGGATGGGATGAGAATGTATGTAGTACATTATATGTAATGAGAAATGAGCGTAGATTGGTTATGAGTTGGGTAGTATTTATGCGAGTTGTAAGTTTGGGAATTAATTTCACAGTGTGTCATTCTTAAATTGAACTATTCGGAGGCTATGTTGTTGTGCCGAATCTTTCGCTCATTCTGTTAAGTCATTCAAAATGAACGACTCGCTACTGTGCTACATATCACTACTAGTATCCAACGGACTAAATAGTACTGTTTGGAAAAGGAACGTATTCCCAGCTACGGGATAAAAGAGCTACCGGGAGTATACAGAATGTCCTGCGCTAGGTTGACAATACTGACAAGAGTTATACCACACTTAGTTTGAGGAAACATCATCGGGACGCAACAGCCCGGCGTCGGGCGCTGGCCGTCTGGATCATCGTCCTCCAATTATTTCGGTCAATTTCCAATTTCGGACACCCAGAAGTTGTTCGTTCACTAACTGGCATATCTTTTGCAACAGAACATCGTGTGAAAGATAAAGATGGGTCTCTACTGATCACCGAAGATTACCAACTGCGAAGATGGAGAGAACACTTCATTGAGGTCCTCAAGAACACCTATGGACCTTCGAATCCATCTTTATTAGTAGCAGAAGATATTCCGCAAACAGCCAGAGTTGATACCAGCCCACCATCTAAGTTGGAAGTAACTGCGGCTAAATCGAGAGATGCGGGTAAAGCCCCGGGGATAGATGGAACTCCGGTGGAACTTTTTAAAGCGGATGCCAATACTACAGCGGATATTCTTCTTCCCCTTATCCATGAATGTTCTAGTGGCGTTAGACCTGTCGAAGGCGTTCGGCACTGTCAGCCACTCATTGCTTCTTTCTGACATCTGTGGTACATCGATCCCGTCGTAATGTATAATATTAGTATCTTGCCGGCAGACATTCCTACACCGAGTTTAGAACTGGGAAATCTAAACTTAGAAAAATTAGACAGGGGTTTTGTAAAAGTTCTCTCTAATCGAATAAAGAGAATTTTCATAATTTTTGCGAAACAGGAATGTTCCCAAGACTCGAGAAATTGCCGCTTTAGGACCTACAAATCCCCCCGCATGGTTTCTAGGTTCTTACCACTTAAAGTGGAAATGAGCTACCTAAAGCGGAAATCCCGCAATTAGGGGGAATTTTAAAAATTCTCCCTAAATGCAATAGAGAGAATTCTCCTAATATTCGCGAAACAGGAATGTTCCCAGGAATGTGTACTCGGTATTATCTAGACACGAGCCAATATTTAAACTAGAAATGTATTTATAGAAATTGTCTTTATTATCCAACGAAATGTCACTGTGTTTATTCACACAGAAGCGCAAATCATGGTTGATGACTCACTCCACTTTATTCTTAATGACTTTATTATTGTTTATAGAAATGAGATAGAAAGTTTCATTTTAATCATTAAACTTTATATTTATTTAAAATAAACGACTTTTTTCTTATCTACTGAACCTTGAAGCTTCTAAGCACTGAAAAATCTTGAATTAATGCCAATTCTTATTAAAATTGATTTAAATTACCTGTCGTAGACATAAATCTACTTAAAACTGTAATTTGACTTGATTTCCATTCAAAAAATCACTTTCAATCAAATCTAACTCCTAAACTAGTTTTGCGCCTCATTACAAGTACGCAAGTTTACCAAAACTTGTTTTTATCTTTTGTTTCATTTATTTAATTTTTAATTTTTTGTTTAACAAATCTAATTAAAATAAAACGTGTCATATCGCATGTACGTATACATCCGTCGTGCGTCAAACTGTAATTTAACTATGGTAACCTTTAACATAAATACGGATTTTAATCAGCTTATGTTGTACGACATCTTCACAGCAACAAAACGAGAATCAATTAGTCGGCACGCCATAAGACAATTTCGATTACCTCACACTCATCTGTCGAGTTGACTGTTGTTAATTGGCTACCGTGTCAAAAACCTCACCGTTTTAAACATAGCAGTGCTTTCACGCCGTTTAATCATTGAAGGCCAAATGTATCTAATACCACTTCAACTGTATCTTCATCATATATTAGCATAAAGCATGGATCAATTTACCCATCTCGGAAAATAAAATGATTAAATACAGCAAACACCCGCAGATTTCATGATCAAGGTTGAACCTTTCTTTTCAACATTTTGAAGATTCAATGTCAAAAACGCATTAAATCTGAATCGATGGATCAAAACAAAAATAAAAAAATGTTGGCGTGAGAATTAGATGATTCGATATCGCACTTATCTCCATACAATTCGTATGGTAATTTCTTTAATTTGAATTTATTGTATTCGATAGATTTTTTTTTTGTTTAACGCTTATAAGATATAGGTATATCCTATTTTTCAGTATTTTTTATGCATACTTGGCTTAGTAAAGTTGCGAGTCTTTCAAAATAAATTATAAGATGAAATGTAATCGGATACTTTTAATAGCACTCTTGCAATTGAAAATAAAGAAGGTCTAATGGATTTTGAAAATATTGACAGTATTTTTAGAATTAAGATCCTATCATCTTTTGTTTGGAATATTTATGCACATAGTTATAAAATATATTTTGCTTTCATGTCGGACAATTTGACTACAATACAGATCACAAATCACATCGGCGATTAGACTTCGTAGGGTGAAGAAACCCGATTTCACATTTTATTATACAACTTGAAACATCATAGTTAAGATTAAAATTATAGATTCTTTTTAAAGACTTTAAATCAAAATCGAAATCGAGAAATTGAATGTACTGCGTTTACACTGCCTGCGATGCGATGAATTGTGACTAGAAGCGGTCATCGCATGAAAAATGAAAGTATTCAATTTCATACGGAACCACTTTGCGATTTGATGCGTTTAAGGTAGTGCTCACACTGTCTGCTATATGGTGAACATATTTGCAAAAAAAGTGATGGTTTCCAAGGAAAATTGAAAAAAAAAATAAATCATTACACTTTAGTCTCGTAATCTCATAGGCAATATGTAAAGTTGAGTATGTGAAACTTGCAAGCCGTTGTTTTACCTTTGATTCCAATTCAAGATATTAAGGAGAGTAATTAGTGAAGCTCTGGAGGGAGATGAGCGGAAGGATAAGGCGCGCGGTCACTTGACACAAATAGGAAATCGATCCTAACTCGACAATCGGTCATCGTCATTTTACGTTAACATATATTTATGAAAATGTGATAGTTTCCCCAGAAAACTTAATCAGAATAGAAAAATATCTTCAAAACCCTTTAAGTAGGGGTTTCAGGATTTCATATTTTAAAGCATCCCTCAAACCAACGCGATTTATTCGCAGCGCATGATTCGCGGTGGATTCGAAAATTTGTTTAAATGGCGTCTTATAGAGTTGTTCACACCAACACACAGTTTCCAAAAATCCTAAAAAAGGCTGACCAAAAGTCAATAAGTGAACTTTTTATTTTTTTTTCCCGAATGGGGTTTTTGATTTCAGTTGTTGACCGAGCATCAGTTCCCAAACCAGTTATTCAATTATAAGTTTCCATGTCGTTTGTACACTAGTTCAAATTTAACCTTCGTTTGCACCGGAAAAAAATCTTTAGAAAAGTCGAAAAATTAGGGTAAATTCAAACCGGTGTATTATCTGTAAAAATCATTGGATTTACATCCTGCGAAATGTAAAATTTTCCTCGTGATGTGTATTATAGGTTTTTCTAAAAAATGAGTGATTAAAACGATATATGCATCTACCCTTAAGAAATTAATTATGAAGTGAAGTGAATTCAATTTTTAGAAAGGCTTTTAAAAAAAATTCCACGAGGTTCCACTCCGATTCAACCTGAGTTCTTTAGTTTATACCTTTACCTTGGACATATTAAAAATCTAGCTGCCCGCAACTGCCCCTAAGAATTTTAAAAGGACATTAGTGGATCACTCTACCTTGCCCGGTGGAGCTGAATTACAAAAAAAAACGAACTAAAGTCCCTATTATTATCATACTAACTGAATAAGCTCGTTTCGGTCGCTCTTTTATCTAGGGTTCGCTTCGCTCACAACATTGACAGTAGTTTCGGTTATTTTAGACATTCTTTACTTCAGGAATCTTTTGTAAAAGCAGATCCACTTCCTGTGTTCTTCGTTTCCCATGAAAATTTTTTTCGAGAACTTGTAGTCTTGGTAGGAAAGTGGAAGAAGTGGGCCCACATCATGTTATACATATGTTACTTTAAACCTTGGCGTGAATCTACCCTCGTTAACAAATCATTTTGCTCCAACCAATGGTGGCAAGATTTGTATTGTACTTTTTAAAATTTGGAGGAAATAATTTGATCTCGTCAAAAGTATTTTGAAAGCGCTTCCGGTGGCTACATAATTTTGAGAGTTGAAGTTTTCCGTTTGAACAGTACATTCTAGGTGTACCTTTTCCAAATTTTAAGGCGTGGCAGTAGCGTGTTCCCAATTGAAACGTTTCATCTTAACGACCCGAAAACTATTAATCTTTTTCATTATGGACATTTTTTTCAAGGTTACTTAGCCGCGGGTTTTGGAGAATACGCTCACCCACCCCCATGTGGGGATCGAGATTAGTGGCCGCATCCAAATTGCAAAATTCAAATCGCCAGAACCAATTCTGGATCATAGCGAATATGAAATTTTCATGGAAATCGATCGGGTCGCTTGACCGCAAAAAAAAAAAACCATCAAACATACACTCTATTTTTATATACATAAATAGATAGACATTAGACAGATAAGAGATAAAAAGCTTCATAGATATATAAAGATAATAGGTAAACAGTTTCCACGGATTGTCTGTAAATTTTGTAAACCAAGATGGCGCGGACCTCTTTAATATGGTTAGCCCGGTCATATACTGTCGAACACGAACTCGACCATGGTTAAAGTGTCCTTCGAATTGCTCAAGGTGAAAACTTGAATATCGTGCGGTCATAAAATTCTTCGTTTTGGATGGGTTTAACCCCTAAGGAAATAGAAATTCAAACCAAATTAACAGAAGTTTACGGGGACTCTCCCCCGTCGATGTCAACCGTTAAAAAATGGGCAGCTGAATTTAAACGTGGTCGCACGTCCCTCGAAGACGACCCACGTGAAGGACGGCCGAAAACCGCAACCACACCGGAAACCATCGGAAAAGTGCATGATATCGTGTTGGACGATAGGTGAATGAAAGTGAATGATATTGCTGATGCTGTGGGGATATCGGAAGAAAGTGCGCGAAACATCTTGCACAAAGAATTAGAGATGCGAAAGCTCTGCGCAAGATGGGTGCTGCATTGATTTTCGCAGCAATTTTTGCACCGATTCCATCGGGATCCGACCGATTTTCTGCGGCGATTTGTCACCATGGATAAGACTTGGGTCCACCACTACACGCCAGAAACGAAACAGCAGTCGAAGCAGTGGGTAGAAGCCAGTGGTTCAGCGCCAAAGAAATCGAAATCGATCGCATCTGCCGGAAAGGTCATGGCCAGCGTGTTTTGGGATGCGAAAGGGATCCCGTTAATTGATTACCTTGAAAAGGGCAGAACAATAACAGGCGAATATAACTCCAAACTTCTTGGCAAGCTGGATGCCGAAATTCGCGAGAGGAGGCCTGGCTTCAAGAAGAAAATAAATCATCTTTCACCGGGACAACGCACCTGTACACAAGTGTGCGTGACGATGGAAAACTGCGGGACTTGGGGTGCGAATTGCTCGATTATCCCCCTGTTCTCCTGATTTGGTTCCCTCAGACTTTCATCAGTTTTCAAACTTGAAGGAATTTGTTTCTGGAAAGCGCTTCGCATCCAATGAAGAAGTTGAGAAGGCCGTAGATTAATATTTTCACAGACTCCGAGACTCTCACTTCCGGGATAGAATACTGATGTTGCAGAAACGCTGGACCAAGTATGTTCAAGTCAAGGGAGATTATGTAGAAAAATAAAATCAGTTTTTAACCGAAAATCGAAATCATCTTACCTTCGTTCACTCTACACAAATTTGAAGAAAATTGCCCGCTTGTACCATGTGTGTTTAGTTCGGATTCGATACTATGTGGCGGAGCTTAAATTGGATTTTGTTGCATGTAAAAACCTTATGAATTCATTAACTATCTTAATTTCATCCTGGCCTTCCCAAATATACTCTTGTCAAACGTATGTGTTCGAAATGATGTCGCGTCGCCCAGTTGGTTTGGTTAATCGGGGTTTTACTGTATGTTGTAGTATTTTGAATTCGCGAACCACCTTATTTTCCTCCCCGGTCTCCCGTAAGCACTTGTAAAAAAAATTAGTTTTCTGAAAGGTCGCCATGGGTTCGCTTAATCGGGGCTTTACTGTATGTGGTGTCATTTTGGAGTCTCGAACCAACTTATTATCCTCCCCAGCCTTCCGAAAATACTTATGAAAATTTCGTTATGCAAAATGACGCCGCACCCTTGGGTTCGGTTAAACGGGGTTTTACTGTGTGAGGTCGCGAACCACCTAACTATCTACATATTTCAGCTAGCCAAATATACTCCAGCAAAATTTGGCGACGATTTGGTTTAAAAGATTTTCCACGACAAACATACAAAAAAATCTTCACTTTTATTTATTAGATTAGGTTGAAACTCGTTACTTGTGGGTTTTTAGGGTCGCTGATTGCGAATCTGATGCTAAAATTATAAAAAAAAAAAGTGGCGAGTGCAAAATGACAACACTGTTTTCTATAAATACGTTCAATCTTGCTTAAAGCTAATTTCCGCGGGTTTTTGGGGTCGCTGATTTCGAATTAGAAGTCAAACTTAAAAAAAAAAACAAACCGGAGATCCAAAAAGGCAACGCGTTTTTTCAGAGTAAATATTTTTCATCTAATTTTGATTTCAGATTCGCAGCCAGCGACTTCAAAAACCCATGGATAGAAACTCTTAAGAAAAGAAAATTTAACATAATTATTGAAAATAGTGTTGCCATTCTGCATCCGCTGTTTTCGTTTTCTTTACAATTTTGATTCCAGATTCGTAATTAACAAGCCCAAAAACCACTGACTAGTAACTTTCAGTAAGATTGAACGTATTTAATGATAATAGTGTTACCATTCTGTATCGGATATTTTATTTTTTTCACAATTTTGATTTTAAATTCGGAGTCAGCGACCCCAAAAACTCTAAAACAGTAACTTTCAGGGAGATCGAATGTATTTTTTGAAAATAGTGTGCTTTCGGCCATTTTTTTTGGATTTTTGGCCACTGTGCGACGTGACACGGATTCGCGGCGACAGTGATTTTGCACCGATTTCTATTTTTCAGTAAGACATTCGCGTTACAATGGTTACTCGTATGGATTTGATGAATTTCATTGAAATTTTGTTCGAATTGCAATAGCGAATAAATTGCAACTTAATCGCTGCGATTTATTCGCGGCGGACTTGCGCTGGTTTGACGGATGCTTAAACATTATTGCCAGGCACGAGAAAGTGGAAAAAGTACATCGTAGAGGCTGGAAACTCAGTACCCTGGTTGCGGAAGTGGAAACAAATTTACGAATTTACGCAAAAGTGGGAATTTAGACTATTCCTCTTAGTTCTTCCATTCGTTCTCTAACCTTTTTCCCAAAGGACTTATTTGAACTTATTTTAATGCGAACGGATTCAGTTTTTATTTTTTATAGATCGCCCAGAAAAAAATAAGCAAACCAAAACAGAACTTCTCCAAAAAAGAGAAGGCGTACTCAATTCTAGATTTGTTTACAATATTTTTCGAATTTTACCATAAAACTACAAACAACCTAAATCAATATTTTGTGCAATGTTTTGATAGAATCCGTCTGGCTTATGTGACTCTATTTTGAATTTTAACTGGAATCGACAATTGAATTTATTGCCGGATTACATCCACGCAATCCATATCTAACTGACATATTAGCAGACACATCCGTTTTTATGACTACTATCCATACTTCATTATCATATTATTTTTCAATTTTTCCATTAGCATTTCGGTATCATTTTATGCCTTTAATCCGCACTTAAGTAGCAAAGAACTTTTTTATACTTGTTTCGGTTTATTTAACAAAACTAAAATGAATCTAGATAAACAGTCTGCCTGATTAAGTTTTAAAATTTACGTGAAATTTATACGTCAATGGATAGAAAAATCTGTGATAGGAATCGGGACGGTAGAGTGAAGATTTGATAGATAGTGCACACTCTTTGAAATAGGCAGACATTTTGAAAGTCCGTAGATCCTATGTTGCGCTACAAAGCCAGTTGAAAGAAGACACCGATAAAATAAGTTTGTCTATCAGTAAATTTATCAAAATCTATATATATTGACAAGTCTCGAGACTGAATTCTGAATTCATAAACCAAAACACATAAATTGTAGTCTCAGCTGATGGCGTTGTGTAAGGTAAGTAACTAAAGTAATAAATCTTTTGTGTTAACAGCGTATCTTGTTCTTAACAATCAAAATAAAAAAAAAATAGGCAAATATCCCCTGATTGAAGTAGAATTTATGTAGAGAATAGTAAGTTAGTCAATATTAGTAATGTCAGTCATAAAGATCTTATATGGTTAGCTTGAAAGCCGTCTGTCTTTATGTAAATTAAATTGTACGTATACTGTTTTGATTGAAAGATTCATCTATACTAGTAGCCATAAAACCAATATTCAATTATTGCGTCATTAGAATAAAACTTTTGCGTCGTATCTATTTTTGACAATGTATGCTTCCGAATCATTACAACGCCTTCGGTTTTTATCTGAAATCAGTCATTTGCTCACGACAATGGATAGTTTACGGGTTAAATCTCAGCAGATATGAACTCCAGTAATAGATAGATAGATTGGAGAAAGACCGTGGACTGGCCCACTAGCACTGGGACCTGATGGTCTATCAGTGTCGCAGATAGGGTGGATTAGGGGGATCAATTCCCCATCTCGGGTTTCGAATTTTAAAATATTTAGAACTACAATTCAGACATAGAAACCACAAGCACTACATGGGTCTATTGTGCTGAAGCCAATTTTATCGAGAATACTATTGTAGGTAGATCATATGATTTAGTCAATTTTTCTCGATAACTTGACTGATCTGGCCAGGTTTAATAGAGGAGATGTCCTCGGCCAAAGGAAATGTTATGCCAAAGCAGTCCGTGCGTCGTTCCGTAAACTCTTCGCACTCACAAAGGATGTGCTCTGAAGTCTCATCATCAGCCTCATAGAAACAGCAGCTAGCATCTTGCAGAATACGCATGGTTTTAAGGTGACCCATCAGACGCGAGTGCTCCGTCAAGATTCTACAAATCATTTTGACTCTGTTTTTGCTCAGCCGCAGCAATTCCAAGGTACGAGTACGCGAGTAGCCCGAGATGAACAACCTGGCCTGTCTCCCATTAGGATGTGGCAAGAGTACTTTCCCAGTCTTTTATTTGGTTTCTGCAGTAACAGAGTAGAACTCCACAAAAATGTTCTGGACCGTAGAAGGGGGTTTTGGAGGCTCGGTTTCCTAGCCTATCTGCTAGCTTATTGTCTTCGACTCCCGAGTGACCAGGGACCCAGTAAAGAGTAAGTTTGTTTGTTGAACCCACAGTATGGAGGACTTCCTGACAGGATAGCACCAACTTAGAATTTAAAGTGAAGCTGGCAAGTAGCCTGATGGCAGCCTGACTGTCGGTAAATATTGCTATGTCCCTGTTTAAATAGCCAGCGGTTTGGCACAGCCTAGCGCTGACCTCGATGGCTTGTACTTCTGCTTGGAACACGGATGGCGTTTTACCCATCGGAATTAAGACTCGGTGTTCAAGACCAACAATACCTCCACCGGAACCCTTCTTTAGTTTTGGAGTCGTCTGTGAACCATTTGATTGTGATGGGTCGGAGAGAGTTGTAGGTAGCCATTTGCCCACCTTTCTTTGTCCCATATGACTGATTGAAAGAAGTGTGGTGGGATCAAATGGTTTTAACAAGGTAATCAGTTAACATGCTGAGTACCTTGTCACTCTCCAGTCAGTCATGGATCTGTTCGCAATGGCGTTAGATCTCGAGAGGGATGCAAGCAAGGTTGGACTAAGGATTAATGCCAAGGCTCTTAGCCCGCCATTGCGATAAATAAATCCGACACCTATTGCCGTCAATATTAATGGGCAGCCTGTGGGGAAGGTGGACAACTTCGTCTGGCTAGCATTGTTTCCGAAAATAGTGGTACGGAGCGTCCTGCTCGCTCATCGTATCAACCAGACTAAATGAGCATACGGCACGCTGTCCAAAATCTGGCAGAGCAGTTACCTCAGCATCAAATGCAAAGCCTTTTTCACTTCCTGGTACTGTCTGTGCTTTTGTATGGGAACAGTACATGGAAAGTTTCCGTAAGAGTTACCAGAAAGCTGCAAGTCTTCGTCAATTCATATCTTCGTTGAATTCTAATAATTTTCTGGCCCGAAACAATATTAAATGAAGAACTAAATCGGCGTACGGGGCAGATGCCAGTTGTCAAATTGATACGCTGGCGCAAATGGCAGTGGATAGGTCACACATTGCGGAAGAGTTATAACTGCATTGCTTTGCATGCCATGAAATAGAACCCCATTTCCAACCAAGGCCGACCAAGAGGGCTACTAAAATCACATAGCATCGATCTGTGGCAAAGGAGTGTAAGGCAATGGGTAAGCCTTCTGGGGAGTTGCGCCATATTGGTCAGAACAGAGTACGATGGCGCGCAGGAGTAGTTGACGCGCTATGCCCCACTAGGGGTTAAGGCAAACTAGTATCCGTTCTACCGTTCCGCCACCAAGATTAAGTTTTACATTTCTTTCACTAGAACATTCCGCGTTGAGTTAGGTGCAATGCAGAAAGCATATGTTCAGGCGAAAAAGAAAATATTTCAACAAAATTTCAGCGAAATCTCAGCAAGATTTGTTTTCTTGTCGATTCTCGGCCGAAATCTAGATTAAATCGCGAAATTTATATAAATCTCCCATGGTGTACAAGGGATATTACATTAGCTTGCAGCGCGAGTCATCACGACAGAATTTACATCCCATGTAAGTTAACGACAGCGCTGATTGATGGAGAAGAAGAAAACGGATGGTGTGCATGGGTTTCGGGATTTGCAGATCTGTCGGCATTTAGGCCTGTAGTGTGCATATACTATTCCATAGGGTAACATAAATCTTGAAGGGTCGCTGGGCCTTAGTGTCACCATACACTGTCGAACTCGAGCACGAACCTAGTACAAGTGGACCGGTTTTCTTCACACCTATGTGAAGTGTATGTGTGTGTCACATTTGTACCAGGTTCGTGCTCGAGTTCGAGTTCGACAGTGTATGGTGACACTTACAGACCC
Organism: Chloromyia formosa; assembly: GCA_964017055.1. Lineage (NCBI taxonomy): Eukaryota > Metazoa > Arthropoda > Insecta > Diptera > Stratiomyidae > Chloromyia > Chloromyia formosa. The sequence continues at coordinate 25,786,581 of OZ024813.1, read as the reverse complement.
CGACATCGGTACTTAAAGATCAACATAGCTCAGTATCAGTACAGATCACACTTTTTATTCAGATTCACAATGTGTCCATTGTATCCTTTACGACTGTTTTTTTATTATAAGCCGATTAGTCGAAAATTTGTTTTCGCACATTAACCTCCTTTTCTATTTAGTTTTATATTACAGGTACGAATTTAATATGCTAATCATTCTTCACAGTTTGTTGACACTTTTCAAACTAGTCAATAAAACATTTTTCATTTTTTCATTTACGAGTATTAATAATCCATAAAATACCCAAATTTAATTGTTCGCACCGCGACAATTTGCCGACCTTCCCGGAATCGGCACATTCTAAAACGGATGATATATTGGACAAACATCCTAATAAAATCTGGTATTTTTCCCATCAACCTGGTCTGAATCCATCAACGTTATGATGTTATGATAAAGCACACTCGTAAACAGAATTGAATAAAAGATTGTTTTTACCACTGGTAAATCCAGAAGTTGATCATTGCTGTCACAAATTTTATGAAAAACAAATTTATTGTATCTCGAATGGAATTTCACATTTATGATGTTTATCCAATGGCGGATGTCGATGAAATTCCCCGGAAATTCCGTCAATTCGCCATAAAAGGAGATTGCCTATGGGATCAGCGATCTAAGTAGGACACTCCACTCATTTGATTTGACTACATGAATTTGATCGCCGATCTTTTATAATGGTTCCTTATGTATATGGGATTTTCCATTATTTGGTTTGAATTTCAATTTAAATATTACCTATCTTTGAATAACAAAATACTTATTTAATTTTATATTAAACCTCTTGAAAAACAATTCCTTTTATTATATTGATTATTTCTCATCAACATATTACTAGGTGAGCAAATGCAATCTTAGAAACTGGATGCATCTTTGGCAGACTTTGGATAAAATGTGAAAATTATATTTTTCGTCAAGCCTTAGGCGGTTATTACACTATAAAAGTTCTTTTACAAATATCTTTTATGAAAAAAGAACTTCTATAGTGCTAATAGCCACCTAAGGGCGAAGTTGCGTGAGCATGTCAGAAATGTACTTGAATTATGCAAGTTCATATCGCAAATCTTTACTTGGCGGTTATTTCACTATAAAAGTTCTATTAAAATATCGTTCATAAAAGATATTTGTAAAAGAATATTTATTGTATAATAGCCGCTTTACAAAAAATCAAACGAAATTCGATGCGCAAAAGTCAACGAATTGTTATTGAAATTTGCATTTGATGTTTTCAGATATATAGGTGTAAACTTTACACCTAGATGACAATCAATTTTATAATATTTGTTTTTAAACGACACTTCGTCGTTGCTTTCTTTTTGGATTTTACAGAATATTTGCATATGGAAACGAGCTGTAAAGGAAACGTAAACACATTTGCACATCATAAAGGTGGCGCCATGCCGATAAGATATATTGCCAGCAGTGTATCAATACGCCAAAAATGAGGGTATATCTGTTTGAATAAAAGATGACACTATCTTTACGAGGAAATGCAATGTTAACGATCGATTTTATTGAGGATTTAATCCATATTCGACTGTTAAGAAAAAGAAGAAGATCAAGGAAATACTCAAATTTTAATAAATACATTAAAAAAAATACTCAGAGTTATAAATTAACATTTTATTGATCGTTTAATTGACATTTTTGGATTGTGTTGATTTTCGAGAAAGCGATTGTACGAGTAATCTTATTTGTGTAGTGGGATTTAAAATATAAACGCGGGTTTTGAAGGCTTTAAGATTTTGATGATTTAAAGGTTGTGTATTTTGAAAAAAAAAAACTCCTCTCAATGGTAGCCTTATTACTTCCATTGGAGGTGAAATCACATTTACTAGGGTGAAATTCCACTCGAACATAAACAAAACCTAAGACTTCGTTATTCAAGTTTACCTGGTTACATAGAAATATCATCATCATCGTGACGCGACAGCACGGTGTCGGGCCTTGGCCGCCTGGATAGTTGTCCTACAATTACCTCGGTCACGTGATCGCGTCCTACAATTTCGGAAGTCCAGTAGCTGCTCGGTGTCCGCATATACTGAACTTCCCCAATAAGCTCTCGGTCGTCTTCGCAGTCTCGCTCCATCGAATCGTTCTGCGTTCATGACTCTCTTTGGGAAGCGATCATCGATCATCATACACTTCATACAACTCATGTTTGTACCGGATGAGCCACCAATGTCGATCGCAAACAACCCCGAAAATTCGCCGCAGAACCTTACGTTCAAATGTGTCTAGCATATTTCCGGAGGCTTGAGTTAGTGTCCATGCTACGCAGCCATAGCATAGCACTGGTCGTATAATGGTTTGTACCCGCGGAGTTTCGTGTTTCTGTGCACACGCTTCGATTTCATTATGGGGAGAACCGAGAAAAAAATCTTATTAGCTAAGTGTATCCGTCGCTTGATTTCGTCAGTTCCGTTGGCGTCCCTTGACAAGTTGCAACACAGATATATGAAGTCGTTCACGAACTCGATGTTGAGGTTGCCCACATTGATGCTTGGTTGTGCAGGTGTCCTTGTCGTCGATTGCATCATTATTTTAGTTTCACCCTCGTTGATACGTAGTCCAACCTCCCTTGCAGCGGTATCGAGCGTATGCAGAAGTTCTTCTGCATCGACCAATCTTCGGGACATGATGTTCATGTCGTCGGCGTGCGCTGCTAATTGTGTCGACTTGATGAGTAGCGTCTTGCTGTTGTCTATATTTATAGCTCGAATAACGTATTCCAGTGCAAGGTTGAAGAGCGTCGGTGCCATACCATCGCCCTGTTTCAGACCAGTGCGTGTTTCAAATAGATCAGTAAGTCTACTCTGGAGCCTGACCTGTGAGACAGAGTTGGTTATCGCCATCTATGTCAGTCGCACTAATTTTGCCAGTATACTAAATTGCAGCACGATGTTGTACAGTACGCCACGATCGATACTGTCGTATGCCTGCGTGAAGTCGACAAAGATTTGGTATACGTTTACGTTGTATTTTCAGCACTTTTGGAGTATCAGTTTAACCGTAAAGAGCTGATCGGTTGTGGAGCGATCAGCTCTGAAACCGCCATGATATTCACCAATGATTTGTTCTACGTACGGTTTTATTCTATTTTTTAGAATTTTCGTCAAAATTTTATAGGACGTACAGACTAGTGATATGCCCCTGTAATTCTCACACTGCAGTTTATCTCCCTTTTTGTAAATTGGACAGATGATGCTTCTGCGCCAATCATCTGGGATCACCTCGTCCTCCCATACTCGCAGGGGTAATTAATATATGGAATTATTTGGGTCAACCGGTAGCGCAGTGTGTTGAGGCATCATTCTCATGTTTGACTACCGGCGTTTCGGGTTCGAGTCCCGTCCACGACGAAGTTCGTGGCCATGGATGTGCAGGAGGTGCATGCTGGCAACTGCATTCTCCGAAACCAGTTTATGCCAAGAAACGTGAACTGGGCCACATGGAACAGTTGACGCGCTATGCCCCACAAGGGGTTAGAGCAATAGAGAGAGATTAATTAGACCCGTTCCACCGAATTTTAGCAGTTTAGTTGGAATCTGGTCAGCGCCCGGCGCTTTATTTCGTTTTAGTGACCGCAACGCGAGATCAACTTCCTCTACTGTCGGGGGTTGTATGGGTGGGCCTGGATCAACAATATCGTCGAGAGCTTCCTGTGTGGGGATGTTAGATGGTAGGCTCAAAAGCTCTTCAAAATAAGAGGTCCATCGTTTGTTAATGCCAACGGTGTCGCTGATGATGGGTTGGCAGCCGTTCTTAGTTGTATTTGCTAGTTTGTAGGCTTGTCTGGTGTTCCTATTTGCTAAGTTTTCGTTAATATTCAGCTCCTGCTCGTCAAAATATTTACGTTTCTTAAGAGCTCGCACCCACAACAAACTTTTTCGTTTGCAGAAAAACCAAATAGTTTAGTCAGAAAAATAGAACACACGGCAGCTTATGAGACCGCGCGCACACACACAAACTAAACTATTTAGTAATCACTGTGTGCGCGGTCTCATAAAACACCGTGTGTTCTATTTTCCTGACTAAACTATTTAGTTTTTCTGCGAACTAAAAAGTTTGCTGTGGGCGCGAGCTCTAAATCTAATTATTCTGTTCGATATTCGCCGTAGCTCGTCATATTTTTCTGTTCTGGCTCTGGTTCCTCGTTGAACCCATTGTTTGTAGGTCTAGTTTTTCGCGTCAAGTGAATTTTTGCATTCTACGTCGAACCAGTCATTTCGCCGGGTTTTATATCCCACGACCTTCTCTGCGACATCGCTGATGGTACTCTTGAGTTCTTCTTAGAACCCAGGACAGCCGTGTTGCTGACGTTGTGAAGCATAGGCGATAGTCTTCCTTCAAGGGCGGTAGTATACGCCACCGCCGTGGCATCGCTCAGAAGCTTATCAACCGCAAACATTTTGGGAGGGCTTTATTCTCGATTGGTGCACTGAGGAAATTCTACATCTGTAGGTCGTCTTCACCAAGTGATGATCTCAGTCGCAGTTTGCTCCTCGATAGGAGCGGACATACATCACACTAGACACTCATCTCCTGCAAATGAGGACGTGATCAATTTGGTTGACGGTATGTGCCTCTGGAGATTTCCAGGTCTGCTTCTGAATGCGTCGATGCGGGAAACACGTAGAGCTTACAACTAGATTCCTGCTGCAGGCGAAGTCGATAAGTCACTGGCCGTTTTTGTTGCATTCTTCATGGAGACTGTAGCCTCCAGTGGTCCCCCGGTGCCAGCTTTCATTTCCGAATTTCGCGTTAAAGTCTCCCAGCAGCATTTTGACGTCGTTTGTTGGAAGTGAGTCGAAGAGCGTCTCAAGGCAGTCATGGAACTCGTCTTTTACTGCGTCATCTGTAACTTCAGTGGGGGCGTGTACATTGATGAGCCAGAGATTGAAAAATCGAGTCTTAATGCGAATCGCACATAGCCGTTCATTTATGGGTTTGAAGTCAGTAATGTGCGGCTTGAGTTGATTGTTCACTATAAATGCTACTCCAAACTGCTTGCGTTCCGGTCCTTGCGGTTTGCCACTTGTAAAAATTGTGTGCGATTTCTTGTCATTGATCTCGCTGCCAAGCCAATTTGTTGCCTGGACTGCAGTAAGGCCCAGTTTGTACTTTTCGACCTGTTTAAGTAGGGCCTTCTCCACCCCCCGTTTGTTTAGGGGGCGTACATTCCAGGTCCCGAAAGAATAATGCGTTAGTCGATTGCGTGGTCGTCGTTGCTAATCCGTCCGATCCTAGGTTTTTGTTCCAGGTTTTCTGATGTGGAGTGGTTTTTACAAGGACGAGTTGTCAGCACATCTCTTAACCCCATTCAGGGGATGGCCTCAGGAGATAGCTGCTTCAGATGGTTAAATAAACGTACTAGAGTTCGCACAACTATGTATGTTGCAGGTCCAACTACGCAAATCATTCCATTCTACTAAACCTCATCATCATCGTGGCGCGACAGCCCGACGTCGGGCCTTGGCCGCCTGGATCATTGTCCTCCAATTATCTCGGTCACGTAACCGCGTCCTCCAATTTTGGGAGCCCAGCAGCTGCGCGGCGTCCACACCTACTGAGCTCTCCCAACGAGATCTCGGTCGTCCTCGCAGTCTCGCTCCGTCGACTCGTTCTGCATTCATTACTCTCTTAGGCATGCGATCATCGTCCATTCTTTGTACATGCCCTGCCCATTGAAGTCGTTGTAGTTTGATGATTTGCGAGACTTGCAGCTCATCGTACATTTCATACAACTCATGGTTGTACCGGATGCGCCATCCATCTCGATCGCAAACAGCCCCGAAAATTCGCCGTAGAACCTTACGTTCAAAAGTGTCTAGCATGTTTTCGGAGGCTTGAGTTAGGGTCCATGCTTCACAGCAATAGCATAGCACTGGTCGTATAATGGTTTTGTACACGCGGTGCTTCGTGTTTCTGTGCACATGCTTCGATTTCATTATGAGGAGAACCGAGAAAAAAGTCTTATTAGCTAACTGTATCCGTCGCTTGATTTCGTCAGTTTCGTTGGCGTCCCTTGACAAGTTGCAACCCAAGTAAATGAAGTTGTTCACGAACTCGATGTTGAGGTCCCCCACATTGATGCTTGGTTGTGCAGGTGTCCTTGTCACCGATTGCATCATTATTTTAGTTTTACCCTCGTTAATACGTAATCCAATTTCCTTTGCAGCGGTATCGAGCGTATGAAGAAGTTCTTCTGCGTCAGCCAATCTTCGGGACATGGTGTTGATGTCGTCGGCGTACGCTGCTAATTGTGTCGACTTGATGAGTAGCGTCTTGCTGTTGTCCATATTCATGGCCCGAATAACGTGTTCCAGTGCTAGGTTGAAGAGCGTCGGTGCCAGTCCATCGCCCTGTTTCAAACCAGTGCGTGTTTCAAATAGATCAGTAAGTCTATTCTGGATCCTGACTTGTGAGACGGAGTTGGTCATCGTCATCTTTGTCAGTCGCACTAATTTTGCCGGTATACCAAATTGCAGCATGATGTTGTACAGTACTCCACGATCGATACTGTCGTATGCCTGCTTGAAGTTCTACTAAACCTGAGACACTTAATTATCAGCCATTCAAGCTACAGCTATCTGCCTATCTTCAATCCAAACTGTTTTATCGCTAAGACTTTGCTGTCAGCGGTTTGACACACTGCCGTTTCCAGGTGGCGCCCACATGGAGGGTTATGGAAAAGGTCAGCATATTTTGTTCGATAAAAAATGGATAAAAGATAGCAAGACTGTAACTGAAGGAAATGTAGTAATTTTGATCGACGAAGACACACCGCGTAATATGTGTCCTAAACTAATAATTGCCAATACTTATCCATCCATAGTTGGTTGCGTTAGAATTGTGGATGTTAAGACATCAATAAAGAATAAAACTATTGTGAATTTGAACTATTTTGAATTTAAAGCATGCCAAGTACAGAAGAACAAGAATTGTTGGTGAAAAATGGCCGCCGAGTGCGTATAAAATAAGGAATTGTGAAACAATTAAAAGGTTTTGTTGTTGAGTGTGCGTTGTGGATGAGGCCGGATTACTGTTCTATATTCCAGATAAACACAACAGTCTGATTGGACGAGAGCGACATAGCGTCATATTCGGCATCCTGCTGAGAGGGCTTAGGAATAACTTGGATATTGTGTGTCCCCAAGCTGCCCCCATCCTGCACCATTAGGAACGGGTCTGTCAATTTCCCTTCGCTTTGAAAACAAAAAAAAAAGAGTACTTTTTTTCAATATTTTATTAACTCAATGCATTTCCTTCAAATCTCTTATTGATACTTACATTACACAATTTCTTTCTACTATTTGTTAATCTTTTGTTTTTCGTTTTTCTGGATGTTATGTTAATTTCATAAATCATGCTATTACAACCAGTTTGACATAAGCTTTAGTGGTACGAGTTCGTTTTAATCATTTATGTATTTTATAATATTTTTGTATGTTTCTTCTGCATATAATTCTATAGACTTATCGCTTACAAGCTTTTTCTTTGCACGTATTGTAAATATATATTTTGGTTTCACCTTTTTTGTATATTTTGGTATTTTGCAATTTCTACTCAACCTAAAAAATCTGATTTTTGGGTTTAGGATTTTTTATATGAAATTATGAGATTGACATTTTAGTTAGTAGTGTTTTTGTTTTGTATATATAAATATTTTCCAATTTTATAACCATACTTCTTTTTTGTGTGATTTTATTCGGTTTCATTATCTACCAGGCAATTTTATATTCTAAATATTTTTCACATTTTCAACACCCAACATGAAATGAACTAGTGTCATAAAAAAAAATTAGGGAGAACTTCAATAGGGAATTATTTACATATACACGTATATTTAAAGAACCGAACAGTAAATTTATATTAATTTGGACTACATGGGACAACATCTAACTCTTAGAAATAAATCTGTTTAATTTTTTTTCTTATTCTTTCTATAAAAAAATTGTATTTTCATATTGAATTACTTGAATATGTGAGGCTATTTTATGTTTTATTGACAGACTTTAAATAATTTCTATGCGTATTTGTTCTTTATGGGGCTATAATAATTCGCTATCGACTTTGATGTCACACAAACACATTATAATAATATCAACACGAAACAAACCTTCTAACGAAAGGCTACATGCAAGTCTTTGAAATGTGTACAGATATATTGGTTTAAAGCATCTACGAATGGTCAGTATTAGCGTTCAACTTAAACAATTTAGTAGTTTGCACTGCAGTTTTGGTTTTAAGCTATAATATATAATTTCTTTTAATTGTCTACAGCATTACCTTACGGTTGTAATATTTATTCATTCATATTTTTGTATTCATTCTTCGGCATTTATTAGTTTCTAACAATTCTAAGTCGTATTAAAACTTTTTTTATCTACTTGCAATTTTTCTCCTGGTTTTGTGAAAAGCATTTCTTGTTTTTATCTTCGCCTTTCGTCTTAATCTTAATTTTTTTGTTGGTGTATATTTTTGTAGAAAATTTAATTATGTTTTTTTTTTTTATTTTTGTATAGAGCCTAGAATGTTTTTGGTTGTTGATTTATAATTTTCCATGTATTTCGACGTATATTTCCTATAATGTATGTATATATAAAAAATGTTATTTTTATTTATATATTTATTAATTTTTTTTTCATTATTTGCATTTGCCTACTAGAATTATTTGTTGATATTTTGTATAGGGTGTTAAGCGTTGAACTATTTTGCGTGGATTTGACTGTTTGGACATTGTAGTTTTCTTGTCAAAATTTAGATATTTTGGAGTAATATATTATACATTTTTGACTTATGTTATCCGAATATTTTTTCCATATCTTTTATATATATATAATATATATATATATATAATTACACTAAATTTTCCATGAAATATTCTCACACATAACATTTGCGTTTATTTTTAATTTCATATTGTACATGCTTACTTCTTAAGCTGTAACGCTTAAAGATATTGGGCTAATTATTTTGCGTATCTTAGAAAAATATTCTTTCACTTAATGCTTTCTATGCAATATCCGTATTAATAATTGGTATCTTGTTTTTGTCTCTTGTTTTTTGACGACTTATTTTTGCTATATATTTTGCTTTCATATTTACGATTTTTTTCTTGCAGTAAATAATTGTCAAAAAGAAAGTAAGACTAGTAACTACAGTGCACTGAGACAGAACTCTGTGAAGTTGGCACCGTCACATTCGATTTTTCAAATTTAAATTGTGCAGTTCGTTTGCCCATCGTAGCCCCACGTTTGCCCAGGAAAAATTTTCGTTTGCCCACCCTTGAAAAAAAGTTATTAACAAAATACTTTTTTTTTTCGAATTGAGAAAAACCACAAATTTTTTTTTTTCAAAATTGGGAATTTTTTTCCATATTTCGTTTGCCCAACGTTAGCCCAGGATTGCCCACCCAAAATTAAATTTTTTTATCTCACATTGGGCGCCACATTATACACCCTCAAAACGATAATATTTAATTTAAATTGCCCAGCCCATTATAAGCCCTCATTTGCCCAGTAAAAATTTTCTGATGTCCACCCTTGCAGAAAAAGTTATCAGCAGACATTTTTTTTAGGTTGGGAATACTTATATCGTTAATTTGGCTCATTAAACGATAATTTTATAGTGCAAGCTGGGCAGTTCATTTGCCTATCGCGTATTATCGTTTGCCTAGGAAAAAGTTTCGTTTGCCCACCTTTGCAAGAAAACTTATTAGAGAATTAGGTTTTTTGGGTTGCGAATGCGTTTCACTTGAATAGCACACCCTTTACATTAAATTTCTTTTCTCAACATCTTTTAAGAAAATGAAGACAACAAATATTGTGTATTTTTTATTTGTAGTTTGATTAACAATCTTTAATTTGAAATAAAAAGAACTTGAAAATAAAACACCGAAGAAATAGCGCCTGAACTCTGATTCACTTGAATAGCACACTTTTTTTTAAACTTATCTTAATCACCTTTTTATGCATTTAGGATAATTTATTATTATTCAGAATGCAATTTAAGATCAATTTGAATTGAAATCAGCAATTTTGGTAATGGGTTGAGCCTCCCCTGTTTGAAATAACCTCGTAGAGCCTATTAGGCAGGGAATCATACAAACTTTTGATGTGAGCAACGGAAATGGTAGCTCACGATCACTGAATGGCTTCAATTAGTTCAATTTTTGCTGAAAACTGTTTACGACTTTACAGCACGGGCAGTGTGTATTAGCGCATTGTCGTGTCGGAAAGTTCACGGCAATGGTCCAAAGAGACTTTTCAATGTCCGAAAAGCCTGTTCTAAAACACCTTGATACGATTTATCATTCATAGTTGCGTTCAAGAATTGGAGCTCACAAGTACCATAGTAGGATATGGCTCCCCAAACCATAAAACCGCCGACTCGACACAACACTGCAAACGATCCAACTGGTGAGTCTCCTTCCTCAAATCATGGAAATAATAGTTGTATCCGTCGGGCCCTTACAAGCTAAATTTTTTCTCATCGGAGAAAACAACGCGATGCCACTCTTTGGTCCATGACATATTGGCACGGTAAAAAGTCAACCGAGCTTGTTTACGAGCAGCGTTAAGTGGTGATTTTTTTTTAATTTTAGACGCTTAATATGTTGAGCTTTCAAAATAAAACGCCATACAGTTGTTTCGCTCGCACTGACACAAACTTTTGACCTAATCTTGTCCACAGAATCATGTGAATTCGAAGCTTCACGCAAAATTGACCCCTTATCTGCATTAGAGAGTACAATACTCATTCGACCTTTCATATTTTTCCCATAATATGCATCATTTTTACTAAAATTATATATCACTTTTCTGCTTTCTCAAATTTTTTCGATATTTCAGTCACTGAAAGATCACAACCTGTGTAGCTTTCTATTTTGACTTGTTCTTCGTTGGTTAAGGCTTTACCACGACCCGTATTTTAAATCACCGAATCGTACTCAAAACAACTACAAATTGTAATATTGTGACCACCTGCACCGCGTATGTGAAGCTTAAACCCAACTGTGCTATTCTAGTGGAACAAAAAATGTGCTCGCTTTTGGAGCAAATAGGCAAAAATGGACGAAAAAAGGTAACGGTAAATTTCCAGAGCACAATTTTTCTCTCGAAGGGACAACATAAGAAGACAAAAAAACTACAAGCAAAGTCATAAGAATATTGATATATAAGCAAATAACAATGAGAAAACGGAATGTGCTATTTAAGTGAAACGCAGTGTATATATTATATATGTATGTATTGTATATAGTATTATATTCTTAATTTGGCTCCTTAAAGGAGAATTTTGTAGTGCAAACTTATCAGTTCGATTGCCCATCGTGCATTATTGTTTGCCCAGGAAAAAGTTTCCTTTGCCCACCCTTGCAAAACGAACTGCCCAGCTTGCACTACAAAATTATCCTTTAAGGAGCCAAATTAACGATAAAAGTATTCCGAGCCTAAAAAAAAATTTGTCTGCTGATAACTTTTTCTGCAAGGGTGGACATCCGAAAATTTTTACTGGCCAACCGAGGGCTTATAATGGGCTAATGGACTGGGCAATTAAAATTAAATATTATCGTTTTGAGGGTGTATAATGTGGCGCCCAATGTGAGACAAAAAATTTAATTTCTTGAATAAAAAAAAACTTGAGGGGTGGGCATGCGAAATTTTTGGAAGGGCAATCCTGGGCTAACGTTGGGCAAACGAAATAGGGAAAAAAAGAATTCCCAATTTTGGAAAAAAAATTTCGTGGCTTTTGCAATTTGAAAAAAAAAAGTATTCTGTTAATAACTTTTTTTGTAACGGTGGGCAAACGAAAATTTTTCCTGGGCCAACGTGGGCCTACGATGGGCAAATGAACTGAACAATTTAAATTTGAAAAATTAAATGTGACGGTGCCAACTTCACAGAGCTCACTGAGAGATGTATATTTTTTGTTTTTATTCAAAATTCACATTTTTGTGATTTATCTGGTTAAAAAAAAATTTTATTTTTCGTTTTCACCTTTTCTTAGATTATTTGTTGAGCCTAATTTTTGATATAAAAAAAAATGCTCAATTTATTTATTCGCTATTGCTAAAATGTGTAGTACAGCTACAGAATCTATTTTTCTTTTTTTGTTCTATGTTTAGTTTTGCAACACATATATAAATATCACGTGTAGGCCTTTATAATGATATGTATTGGATTATGTAACATTTGTATTTTTAGGTATTTTTTAACATCATTTCATCCTCTGTTTTAAAATATACACGTGAATTAATGCATTCGTTTCTTATGGTTGCCCCTTATTATCTGATGTCATAGCGTCGTTCATGAATTGTTTACAATTTTCTATTTTTTTTAATGGTCTGGACAATTTTAAACATTTTTGTTTGTTTTTATTCTGTGCTTGATGCTAGCACGGTTGCAATTTATTCTGTACAATTTTCGAAATAAATATCATCAATTTTGATTTTGTTTTTCCATTCGATGAAAACTTAATTCTCTAATTGAAAACGAAGGATCTACAGTTATTAGTGATGATAGAAATATTTTAGTTATATAAATAAAGAAAGAAAAAAACATGAAGAAAAAAATGGATCAAGCTATACCATTTTATAGCGCGCAAGAGCATATCATATGGTGATCTTTGGAAAAGGTTTTCTGCATCTTCGGTGTCTTAATGACTACACGGTAACTTTATACTCCCCTCCCCAAGGATGTTACTAATACTAAATAAAGTGACGTCCAACGTGGGATGTAAAATGTTTAAATGTTTCATCCGGGAACTCACTACCTCCTTGAGTTATGATTTTCAGGCAGCACTATTCCAGTTCATAATTTGACAACTTTAAGGTTCTAATACACGAGACGCGTAAACATGTCCGGTGCGTCAAATCTACGATACCCGCTCGTTTACGAGAACGCGTAGCTTGTAAGCTGCGGACGGGTCCCAACGGGTACTCATCCGCCGTTGATGAGATGATGAATTCAACAACATATGCTGTTGAATCTTAAACGCACCTCGTGTAAACACAACGGCATGTGCATTGTTTTCGCGTCAGTAAAATTCCATTCGATACCCGTTTTTGAAGTTTCTCCCGCGTAAACCCGACTAACGTGTAAATACTAGTCGAGTTTACGCGACTCGGGTAAAAATCATGTGATCGCGTATACGCGTCTCGTGTATCAGAAGCTTAACCCTGCTTTAATGTTAATGTGTTAATTTTCATTTCTTCACTTCAGATTTTATATCTTATTTCAGCTTTAAGCCTACTTTAGCCAAGGGGGTTGCCAGCCTCTTCCCCTTCTTCCCGAAGTGGTGGATGCTATGATAAGTAGTAGTGCCATGTTTCTCGTCGTTCATTAGTTTTTTTATCCTAAGAAAGAGAAATGTTTGTCAAGTGTTTATATGTATCTGAACGAGTGGCATACGTTTTAGAAGACACTCTAAAGATGAAACCAAAAATGAAAGAAGCAAAGGAGAATTCACTCTATGCAGAGCATCCATAGTCATCGATACTGGGTATCAGCGACTTAAGGAGTGAGCGAGCGGGTTTCCCGTCATATTCCTCCCTCAACCACATCTACGATACTGGAACAAACGAAATGGAAATTATATTAAAAATGTAATAAACACAGTTGTTGAGCTAGGTGTTCTCAGTTCAGAGTGCTTCAGCACCGACCACTGAAAGCAAGATGATTGTAGCCGACGCCTTAGAAAAGTTTGGTGTGCTGATTCACGGGTTCACAGGGCTCAGGCTCATGCTTTGAGACCTAGGTTTCATGAGATGATCTTGGTAGTATCACAACGGATTCATTACTTCTCGACATGTGCTGTGAGGTATCATACTAAATTGCCCTAACCCCTTGTGGAGCATAGCGCATCAACTGTTCCATGTTGCCCAGTTGGCTTTTCGTTGGCATAAACTAGTTTTGGAGAATGCAGTTGACAGCATGTGACAACGATCCAAAAATTAAACGAGTTGCGCTATAAAACTGTTCCTCACCCGCCATATTTACTAGACCTCTCCCCAACAGATAACCATTTCTTTAAACATTTGGATCACTTTTTGACGGGAACACAGTTTAACAATGAAGCAGCTGTCAAAAATGCCTTCTACGAAACAAGAATAAATGCGCTTGTATCTCGTTGGGAAAAGTGTTTCACATCCGCTAGTACCTATTTCGGTTAAAAGAATTATCTTTATAAAAAGTTACAGCTGTTCAAAAATTTACTACTGAATCCGAAATTTCGTCTGCACCAACCTAATATTTAACATATATTTGAGTGAAATTTTGCAATATAATTCACTGTAACCAACGCAGATTGCTCTAGTTTTTTTCCCAACTTTTTTTGAATACACACACACGCCTTGACGTATTTTATCAAAAATCCCCATCGTAAATAACAGACTATAAAATCTATCCAAATATGATCATCTTCTGCTCCGTGACACATCCCCACTGCCACTATTTTTTTTTACCATAACATGCCAGGGTAGACTTAAGAAGCATTCCCAATATTTCTTTATAAAAATTGGCATAAAATAACGATTTGTTAAAATTATTATTACCTGTAGAATTCACACCCCATTATTACAAAAAGTGCCAATACAGCGATGATAAGTTTTCCATAAATGGAAGGAAAACACACAACTGAACAAAAAGCAAATGAAGTCATTTTTTTGATGATTCTAAAAGAAGAAAAATAATTTTGAATCTCTCCGAAAATAATATAAAGAAATAAAAAAACTAAATCAAAATAAACACAAAAAGCACAACAAAGATTGAACAAGTAGGCGGCTCTTATCTTATTCAGTGTCAGATCCATTTAAGTTTGACATGTCTTCTGAGACGATATTTCATTCTACATTATTGCTTACTTCCGAAAAAAATTCTTCGATCGGCATATTTTACACCCACAAGGACCAGTTACTCGTAGAGGTGTCTGAGAGTTTACAAAAAAAAATCTAGAAATTTCTATGCAAATACTAGGAATTCAACACCCGGTAGAGTTAACGTATTCTGGTTATTTTAGTTGTAAAATTCAATCTTTTCCAAAAAATTGGACTAGTTTCGTTGGTGGTCTGGTCGTATCTGTTCAAAAAATCGAATAATAGGGACAAAGAATAGATCCGGAGCGGCTTCTGTAAAATAACCAGCCGCAAAAGCCACCAGAACGCAGCGAATAGCCACAATGGCAAACTAATTGTACAATAACTGAAAAAGAAACTAGTCTACTAGTTGGAAGCCGACAAAGACAATAACGTAGTTATTAATATGTGGACAAAAACAAGTACAAAAATGCATTATCAAAATTAAATAACGACGGAAATTTCTTCGACTGGGAATTAAAAAACGCAAGCAGCACCTTTAACAACATACCAAAACTACGTATGCCCAACCCGTCCTTGCCGAGGATCAGATGCCAAACGAAAATCCATAAAGCGAGAAACGAAATGCGGAGAACCACAGCGGATTCGAACTCACCAACATATCCGTACAACATAGCCAAATGGATCTTCGTTGAATGCAAAAACCTGGACAACACATATATGTAGCATACGGAGTACAGAGTCATCGGATAAAATGAGATAATATTATAGTATCCTTTACTACTCAATTGCCCTAACTCCTTGCGGGGGTTCCATGCGGCCCAGTTGACGTTTCGTTGGTACAAACTAGTTTCAGACAATTCAGTTGCCAGCATGCACCTCCTGCTCTCCCATTTAGCCGCCTACCCAGTCAGACAAGAATCGAAACTTTATCGATCCTAGGTCAAGGACTGTCTACTAAGGAATCGATAACTTTATCGATGAAACGTCGGAGACATTTGTATGGGCATGGCCGCTTTTGCGATATCGAAAATGGGGACAGGAATCGATCCAAAATCGATGTCGGTAGTTGATGTAGAATCGATGACTGTAGTCAGTGTAGAATCGACGCTGAGATTGAATTAGGACCGATGACTGTAGGCAACGTAGAATCGACACTGAAATCGGATTCGGATCGATGACTGTAGAAATGTGTAGAATCTGTTTAAGCTTGATGTACAATTCGTCCAGAAACTAAAAGTATCGTGAAATCTAGTGTAAAATTCACGCGAAACTTTTCATGGAAAAATTAATTTTCAGCCGGTTTAAAAATGTTGTATTAATTTCACGGCACTTTCCATTTAACTGCGGAGTGCATCCCAGGCTTATAGAAATAAAAAAAAAATATATTCCGTATTTCATGATAAACATGCGTCACCAAAGATACTTTTAAATGAATTCAAATTTCAGGCAAATTGATTACCAGAATCGATGTATGATCGAAGACATTTCGATTCCTTTCACATCAGAGACAACCCCATGACAAAGGTCGATATACTCGTCTAATCGAGAACATTTGAATTTTTCCAGCTTCGGAGACAAACCGATAAATGGAACCGCTATAGGATCGAAGGCTTTTCGATTCCACTGGGTATCGAAGACAAATGTCTTGCTGGGTACTTGAGGCAAGTCGGGAGAAGCTGTAGCCTATTATTACGCACCGCAGGTGGAAGACAACACAAACATCCATGGCCACGAATGCCGGTAGTCAGACATGAGACTGACGCCTCCACGCACTGAGCTACCGGCCAGTCGCATTATTCCCCAACACACCAATCAAACAAGCCATTTACCAACTCCAACTCTGGTTTAATAACTTCGACAGCACACCGGAATGGAATAAGGAAGCAAACATCTACACGCAACCAGTATCGTTGTGCAAGACCGAAAATTATTTCATGAACCGGGACAAATATTCCAAAACTACATTAGCAGGCCATGGGAAGCCCACTATCCTCGCTGCTTACAGAAATGTTCATGGACTTAATCGAAACAACTATTGAAGAAAAAGGAACTATGCCCAGAGTCTGGCTACGCTACGTGGGTGACGTATTTACTATCATCGAGAATAATAATAATAATAAATAAGGGCAGGCTAAGATACCCATATGGTAGGCACTGCGACCAAAAGATCTATTGTGCCATAGCCTTGACTAATCCAAAAGACCCTCAATCAACCTGATGAAGGCCAATAGGTCATTTGTAGGAGCACTCTTAATGACAGCGGAGCTCACTATTGAATCTCCAAGAAACGTAAACCTGGAGCGAGCGATCGCCGGGCATTCACAGAGAAGGTGTTTGGTGGACTCAATGTCCTCCAGGCAAAGCCGGCATTCTGTCTCAGTGGACAGACCCATCTTGTTTAGGTGATATCTCACCCAGTGGTGTCCCGTGAGGTAACCAACGATTAACCTCAGGTCCGCTCTTCCCAGGCGGCTAGCTTCGTTCCGACTGTAGGGATCAATGAGATCTTTGAATTGCCGCAGTCCTTTGAGATTATTCCAGTACCGCAACCTTTCGTCCGCAGACCATACCCTCACCATCGTCTTGGCTGCGGCCCAGCTCAGACCGCAGAAGGGTTCAGGCCCGAAAAATTTTTCTGATGAGCCTTGTCTAGCAAGTTCATCTGCAGCTTCATTGACATGGATGCCCCGATGCCCAGGTATCCAACAAAGAGTGACCTGGTTTGTGTTTGCGAGACACTGTAGGGTATCAAAACACTCTTTCACTAGTTTCGACGAGAACTTGTGTGAGGAAAGAGCCTTAATAGCTGCCTGACTGTCAGAGCAGATAGGAATGTTAGCGTCAGTGAGCTTCTTTTGGAGAATTACTCTGGCGCAGGTCTCAATAGCATGGATCTCGGCTTGGAAAACGCAGGGCCAAATGCCCATAGCGATTGAGGTCCTGGTGCTCGGTCCAAAGATCCCAGCACCAACTCCCTGTTCCATTTTTGACCCATCAGTAAACCACATGATATACCTGTGATCAGGACAAAGATTGCCAATATCCCATTCCGACCGGCTTGGGATGGAGACCGAAAATTTCCTACCGAAAGTTCCGTAGTCAGTAGTCTGATCTCGAGCAGATCGGTATGCAAGGAACCCGCTCCAGAATGCTCATGTGGCCCTGATTGTACACATGACCGTCATAAGTTAGATGCACTCGAAGAGGGCTTAGAGCTGCAGATCATCGAGAAAGATCAAGTGTATACAACCCTAGAACAAATCACTAAAATACACCCTAAGATCACATTCACTACAGAAAAGGAAGCAAATGGATCGACACCATTTTCAAATCTGCTGGTTAAAACTAACAAAGGAACAATCGAATACCGGAAACCAACAACTACCCAAAAGACAATCCCGATCACATCTCAACACACTCTCTCCCAAAAAATGGCAGCATATTACAGTATGATACATCGCGTAACTGGGGTACGTAGTTACGCGAGGTAGGCTTCCAGAAGGAAAATTATATTGTACATTATGGACATTACACAAAAAACGGATTTAAGAAAGGATTGATCAAAATCTTCTTATAAAATAAATGAAACCGGAAAATAGAGAGCTACGCCCGCGATCTGAGGGTTTTGTAGTGTCCCATACCAATAGGAGATGAACTGTCCTACTCTTGGTATGCTTACCTTTCTCGTGATACCCCACTTGCCTATACCAGATTAAATTTTTTTTTTTGCCATCATTTCCATTTGCATCACTTCTCCGCCGAATTATAATAACTCTACTCATTTCTACAAAATTCCATTTATGTAGATTCAGTCGTTCGTGAGATATTCTATGGACAGACGGACAGACAGACATTTAACCGATTTCATAAGGGTTTTGTTTTCACTATTTTACAAAACCCTAAAAAGGAATTCCGCGAAAGCAGACATCACCACACAACCCTTAACGATCCCGACTCCAAAAAAAAACACAAAATGGATAAGTATCCCGATATCGACGATTTTCTATAAAACGAAAAATTTGTTAGAGCATTTCAACTATCGTGTGGTTGAATCAATAAGGAAATCTACCCACAGAAGGCAACTAGGCGGGGCACCGAAATAAGCCATGGCGAAATTAGCCATACGAAATAATCCATGTATTGGGTTGGCAACTAAGTACTTTCGGTTTTCATTGATAGATAGCGTTGCGTTAATTTTTTGTATAACATATGTTAGTGCTGTACTTTGCCGTTTGTCACGTGATACTTGTCACATTGACGTAACTTTAGAAGCAAGTAGTGCGTGATTTTTATTAAAGCTATTAGTTGCGGGTTAATTTTAAATGGAGTGCAGAAGCGAACATTTTCGGCATATTTTACTTTTTTATTTCCGTAAAGGAAAGAAAGCTGCTGCGGCTCACAAAGAGATATGTGAAGTTTATGGTGCTGATTGCTTAACAGAGCGCACGTGTCAGAATTGGTATAAGAAATTCCGTTCTGGAGATTTTTCCCTCAAAGATGAGCAACGTTCTGGTCGGCCTACTGAAGTTGATGATGACCAAATCAAAGTCATAATTGAAGAGGATCGTCATATAACTGTTCGAGAGGTTGCGAAGAGGCTACATGTATCGCACACAACAATTGAAAAACATTTAAAATGTTTTGGGCTAGTTAAGAAGCTTGATATTTGGGTACCTCACGAATTGAAAGAAATTCATTTAACACAAAGAATCAACTGTTGCGATATGCACCTTAAACGAAATGAAACCGACCCTTTCTTAAAAAGAATCATCACTGGTGATGAAAAATGGGTCCTGTACAGTAACAAAGTTCGAAAACGATCATGGAGCAAACACGATGAACCAGCACAAACCACATCGAAAGCTGAATTGCATCCAAAAAAGATCATGCTGTCAGTTTGGTGGGATTACAAAGGTGTTGTGTTTTTTGAGCTGCTTTCAAGGAACCGAACGATCAATTCTGATGTTTACTGTCAACAACTAATGAAACTGGATGAAGCAATCAAAGAAAAACGGCCAGAATTGTCAAATCGGAAAGGTGTAGTGTTCCACCATGATAATGCAAGGCCTCACACATCTTTGGCAACTCGTGGGAAACTATTGGAGCTTGGCTGGGAAGTGATGCCACATCCCCCATACAGCCCTGATCTGGCACCATCTGATTACCATTTATTTCGAAGTTTGCAGAATTTTTGAATGGTAAAGCTTTTACAAATGAAGATGACCTTCACTCGCACCTGGTTCAGTTTTTTGCTGATAAGGACCAGAAATTTTATGAGCGCGGAATCATGCAGCTGAAAGAAAGATGGCAAAAGGTCATTGAGCAAAATGGAAAATATATAATTGATTAAAAACTATTCTTTGTTAAAAAAAAGTATTTAATTAAAATTAAATTAACACAGCGTCTAAATGTGCCCTAAGACTCAGGGAAACAGGACAATTCAGAACAACGCCGTATGGTCATCAAAACATCAAACTGCCAGTCGCAACCACCGACTGTATTAACGCAGTTTTGGACTTCAACAAAAACTTCTCGGTATTTACACCAAATAGAGATTATTATACTACAGGCGAGAATGTGCGAAAGAAATAACTAAATCTCTACACTGACGCCTCAAAGATGAAAGGGGGTGTTGGAGTGGCAGTTCACTCTCCGGAACTCCTGTACAATCTATCCATCCGACTGCCGGACGAATGCAGTATCTTGCAGGCGCAAGTGCTAGCGATTCAAAAGGCAGCAGAGCTAGCCTCAACTCGCAAGAAGAGAAAAATGTTTATTCACTCGGACTGCCAAGCTGCTTTAACAACGCTACAATCCGACACCATAAGATCAAAGACAGTACTCAGGTGTCTTGCGACTCTTCAGATGCTAGGTATTTCAAGGAGAGTAGTACTCCGATGGGTACCAGGCTATAGCGGCATACTTGGCAACGACATCGCGGACGGTCTTGCAAAACAGGGTGCAGCTTTTGATAACGCAATGGCAATAGAAATTCCTAAAGCAATGCAGGTACTAAGATCAGAAACGGACTGTAAGATGGTGCAAGTGACCAACAAGGATTGCAACAGAACCATCAATTCCAGGATAACGTGGGAAGTCTGGAATTCGTACAATCCAAGGAAAACAAACATGGTCCTAGGACTATCCAGAGGTAAGTGTGCGATGCTAGTCATATTAGCTACTGACTATTACCTGATACGGGAGCACGCCTATAGGCTAGGATTGATCACATCTAATGGCTGTAAAAACTGTCAGCTGCATGACATTAAAGAAACTCTGGAACAACACTTGTGTGAATGCCCAACACTCGCAAGAGCAAAACAAAAATGTCTTGGTGCCTACTTCTTCCGTGACTTGAAGGCGGTCGCGGACCTTAGTATAAAGAGTCTCTTGGAATTTGCAAACGCGACGAAAACCTTAGAACTCAACAATGACCCAACGATATTAGCTAGTCCTAATACTTAGTTCCTTTGCTCCGCTGTAAACTTGTGGCATCGCTACCAAGCGATCTATGCGGGGCTGTAAGGTCACCACTTAACCTAACTTATTTGTGTGGGTGCAAGCTGAGGTTACATGTTTTCAACACTAACTTCAGGTTGTAAGACGATTTCCAGCTTTCCGGAAACCACTTCCAGGCCCGAACCAAATTTTACTAGTCTACAAAATCTGCGATCATCAGAAATCATCATCAGTTAACCTTCACAGTCCATTAATCCAAAAAACCAGAAAAAATCCATTAGCAATTAATGAATGCAACTACCCTCTGTCGATTAAAACTGCAAATTCAAGTTCAACGGATTTTAACATAAAAGCAAAAGCATAAATGCGGTCTAATGGAAAATGCAAAATGAAAGACCGACAGAAGAGCGCTAAAAATAGATAATTAAAAAATAGATACATACTCGTACTATAATAAGATATAGTTAAGAGTAGGTTTGCATGCATACACTGGTTATGTTCTCGTAATTGATTTTGAAAACCTTCGTTTTCAAGTCACTGTTTTTATATGATTTATTTTATTATCAAAATGAAGGATTAAGACCCGTTTTTATTAAAACAGCTTCCGTTTTTATTTTCAGCTATATTCCATTGTTTTGTTATTCTTTGAAACTTTGATTTGAAATTTTTTAATATGTGCCAGTTTTATTGATCAATTCCAATTTGGTTTTACGAGTAATACCGAAATTTGGTGTGGGCCGCTTATAACTTATCGAATATTTCGAATAAATGTCACCTTTTGACAAATTTTATAGGTTCAATGGTTTCCATAAACCTAAATTAACAGCAAAAAAAAGAAATCTTTTGATTCATTTAGTGTCACCTGAAGTGATGTCATCTGAGCCAGCAGATTACATACGAGTATACATATACGTATTACATGACTTCAAGCCTAATTGTTACTCTGTTTTTGGTTCCTTTTACAACATTCAAAATTTGCGTTTAAATATTTATGTAGGTGTCGTTTGTGACGCAACTTTAGATTTTATTCAAGAGTTCTAACTTGCTGCAATATCTGACTCTGGGTACTTACTTTTTGTACGAAGATTTTTGTTGGCTGGCAAAATGGATGATACACTCAAATACGCTGGTTTTTCTTCGTATCTTAAATTTTTGATTTTAAAATTATCAAATTAAATTAAATTAGGAAAAATTGCAATTTTAAATTTTATTTCATTTTCTTTTTGTTCTTTTACATTTCATTTCTAAAGAAAGAAAAAACATCTGTCTAATTGCTAACGTGAATTCGAAAGTCAAGGTCGTTCAAAAGAATGATTTCGTTACTTTTCTTTTTGTTTGCGGATATTAACTTCAGATATCTATAAAAATTTATTGCATCAAGATGCCCACGCAAATGATTATAAATCGTTCGTTCAACTTTTTTAAAGAATTAGGCGAGAAATTATACTGTCAGCATCTTCAGGACGACGAATTCTTTTTGTACTTTATATGGATTTTGAAGGTCGCCTGCATTATCCTAATTATCAGTTCCGGTATGAGTATGCATACGCGAAATATAGAAAATGTACACAATTTATGCCGGATTCGTTTCACCCAATCTCTGATCCGGAGTGAAACGAAAGCCACGGATCTGCCAACGATTTAAGCAGCACGCATGCAGTCAGTCGACGATAAATGGCGGCGAATTGTTGACTCATGCACAAATAGATAGGGGCAGTGGCACCGGAACAGAATTTTTTTTTTTTTTTGGCAAACAATTTTGGATCCAATTTACATTGTCTGAGATAGCTCAGACATAAATGGACGAGGTGAATTGCTTCTAAAATACATCATGGGCACTAATCTGCTACTATGCAATGTAGGCTGCGAGCTAACTTTTATTACTAAAAACAGGCAAGAGGTGTTAGGCATCTCTGTTGCGTCGGAGGATACCATACAACAGATTAGAGACTGGAGAGTTTTGTCGGAACACTCCTTCTCTGACCATCGATACCTTCAGTTTAACCTGGCCGAACGTCCTGTAGCGAGTCAACTGACAATTAATCGTAGAAGGACTAACTGGCGTTTATATCGGGATGCTCTTGTTGAGGGGCTACTTTTACTACCAAGTCAGCTGTGCAGCAGACAGGAGTTGGATGAAATGGCTAACACTTTGATAGTTGCCATGCACGCAGCGGTGTCTGCATCATGTCCTACTACCGCATATGCAGGTAAGAAAGAACCAGCCTGGTGGAGCACTAATATCTCCGAATTCAGAGCTGCGTGTAGGAAGAGTTTCAATAAGGCTAGGGCGTTCAGGCTAGAGTCAGATTGGAGCTCCTATAACAAACATCTGAGTTGTTTCAAGAAAGTGTTAAGGGGAGCTAAACGCAACTCATGGAGGAGCTTTTCCGAAAGGATAGAAGGATCCTGCGAGACCTGGCGACTTCGTAAAATGCTGGCGTCAAATCCGTCTACGCCTAGCTTCTTACAAAAGCCAAATGGATCCTGGACGTTTCGAGTATGGAAACTATCGAGTGTCTGCTTGACGCACATTTTCCTGGCAGCTCGATTTATATCTCATCTGAGGAATCCTTCATCTGTTGCTCAGCGCCATGTGATAGTGCATCTATCCTTTCTAGAGAGAAGATTATGTGGGCGATCTCTAGCTTCGAGTCTTTTGAATCTCTTGGACCCGACGGCATCATTCTGGCGGACTTGCAGCAATGTTCGGATATTTTATATGATTCCAACTCAAAAAGTAATGAACCGATCATTATGCAAATTGAAAGTCTGATTCTTTATAAAATCACGAAGAATATGAACCAACGTTTGGGATGATATTTGGTGTTTTTTTTTGCATAATTATTGAAAAAAAATGGTGAAAATTGAATTTGTTTTCCAACACCTGCCAAATTTTTAATTTCCATTATTTTCACCTGCTTTGAAATTCATATGCTTAAAAAATAAGTTAATAATGTAAAACTAAAACCTTTTTGATTTCGGATAAAAATTGGAATCGGTACACGTGCCGCAATTGGAGAACTCTAGTTATGGCCTTCAGCGAACATCAATGTGTAACTTTGTTATTTTTGGCTTAAATTATTCAAAAAAATTCACATAAGTTATTCAAAATAAGAGTAAAATGATGATTGAATTCTAATTAATTCTTCCCACCCAAAAAAGAATCCTAAAAAATCAGTGAAAATCAACCTCCTGATGTGTTCCCCCCCCCCCCCCCCCCCTTAAATTATTAGAAGAAATTCCACATCCGTTGGATTAACCGGATAAAATCGCTACCGACGTCTGGTCTCATGAGGTCCGGTTAAGAAGGAATGTACTTTAATGTATTACACAATTTTCATCGCCACGTGGCGAGTAGATATTATATTGTAATTCAGAGGTGGAGGCCTCCAAATGAAACTTTGCTAAGTTTTAAAAATCTTCAGCATGCGCCAATTTCCAACAAAAATCTTCGCACAACCCAATTTTCAAATATCTTTCTAAAATTTTCGGATAGGTATAAGTTTGAAATGTTTTACAAATTTTCACCAGAAAGTTACCTGCATATACTATATATGTAAGCGTCGAATTATTATTGTAATTTAATTTTTCTTAACTTTTCTATACATATTTTCTAGAGTCACGATCAACATGCTCGTTCAATTAATTTTGAAGATATTCAATCTCCCTTAGCCTTTTAAAAAATCTGATATTTTCTAGCTCCTAATACATTTTAAGTATGTTCCTTGTAAAAAAGTATATAATATTCCAACATATATGCTAGTGGGATTATGTATCGATATTCATGCGCATATCTCTTCCTCGCTTAAGCTTACACAAATCTTACAACAACATTTTTTTCTGTATTTTATTGGGATAGACAGCAATGGCATTTATTCATATCCATTATCATTTTGTTTTTCGTTTATAAGTCATAGACATAAGATGAAGCACATCACAATTACTTATCCAGCAATTTTAATAATTCTGTCATTAATTGGTACTCGTAGGAATATATAATATTGTGTTTGTCTAATTATTACCATAGATATTAACTCGTATATCTATTATTTGATTGTTTATCATCTTCACCTGCTAAATTCACTGAACATGTTCTCATAAGCGTCATAGGTTCTACAGTGTGTGCATTTTTTTTTTAATAAATTAATTATATGTTTTATTTCCGAGTATGTATTGTAGTACAGCCAGACTCAAACGATTTATTATAAAATTTTATCTTTCCACATTCTTCTGCAGTTTCCTGTTTTATGTTTTTTTTTTGCAAAACTTCATAATTCGTACAAAAACACTTACACACTACACAAATGTGCCTTGAAAATCGCAATCATTTTTACGGTTATCCTTATTTGTTGCATGTTTTATCTAATATAGATATTATTTTGGTTTCAGTTTTATTGAAAATTGTTTCATTTAATTTTTTTTTCAGGTTCTTTTTATATTTCCGTAAAAAGATTTCGAAATGGGGAAAAGGTATCAAAGAGTAGTTTAAAGCTTTCAGGTTTCTTTTTCGGTTTGTTTTGAATACAAATATCGATATCTTATTTATGGACCATATATTTGGACATTTGGGTACTATCCTTCGATATTTTTTCAACAAATTGCCAATTTAAAGTAGCGAGCACTTGCCAGCCTGTTGATTTAATATGGAAAGTGGAAGTTACAACATTGAATTCAAGGAAGAGGAAATTGAATTTGGGCTTAAGAATGGAACTGTTGACAAAAGGACCGACAATGAATTAGTGCTATAATAATAGTAAATAAGATACTTTAAAAAAACTGTCATTAAGATTTAAGAAATCGTTTTGATAAGTGATTTTCTTTGAGTAAAAAGGGTTATTTAAATTATATGAAATTTAATGCTATTCTGAATAATTGAAGATACAATGTATGATACCTTGTTTACTCTATATTTGGGAAAAAATCTATGTACGAGATGTGTTCAAAAAGTAAGGTGACTTTATAATTTCATGAAAAAAATATTTATTTATTCATCAATATTTATATTGTCCCCTTCAAAGTAATCCCCCTCAGATACAATGCACTTGTGCCAACGCTTTTCCAGTCCTCAAAGCACTTCTCATAAGCACTTTTTGGTATAGCCTTGAGCTCCTCCAGCGATGCATCATCGTCGTTGCAAATCTCCGTCAATTCATAGGTCTTTTCAGTTTTGGGAACAGGAAAAAGTCGCAGGGGGCCAAATCCGGTGAATATGCTGGCTGAGGCATGATTGTCGTCATCACTGACGTCATTCAAGAGCTCCTGAACGATGCTCATACGACGGTTCTTCTGATCAAAATTCAGAAGTTTCGGAACAAACTTCGCTGACACACGTCTCATGCCCAAAACATCTGAAAAAATTGCATGGCACGAGTCGACTGATATGCCAACATCCTCAACAACTTCTCTTATGGTAATTCGACGATTTTCAAATTCAATTTTCTTCACAGCTTTGACGATATCTTCTGTTGTTGACGTGCTGGGGCGTCCAGAACGAGGTTCGTCGTTGGCATCTTCTCGGCCATCTTGGAAGAGTTTGTACCACTTGTAAACATTTTTTTTACTTAGAGCAGACTCACCGTACGCCACTGTCAACATTTCAAGTGTTTTAGAGCACTTGATTCCATTTTTCACACAAAATTTGATGCAAATTCTTTGCTCCATTTTTTTATAATAATAGAAAATCGCCGAGCACAACAAAACACGTCTAACCTTTTTATTTGTCAAAAACAAACGAAGTATGCTATGTACTTGAAATTGTGAAAATATGTTCGGGGCATGTGTACCAACACAACAACAACAAAAAATTGATAATCGAATGTACGTTGCCCGAGAAAACATGTGAAAAGTCACCTTTCTTTTTGAACACATCTTGTTTGTTTGAACCAAAATTATAAAATCTCAATTCGTCTCCAATGTCAAGTTCGGTGAACTTCTCCAAATATTGATAAATCGAAAAAAGAAATGCCAACAAAAAGGTATTAAAAACTAAACCACAAAGGGCGCCGGTTATAAGAGTCATTGCTTATTGGATTTAGCCGCTGAATAACGATCAAATGCCTTTAGCCCGACTGAGCAGGTTTATTAGAATGGGACTTCGATCAAAAATCATTGAGCTATTGAGATCTGCTTTATATGACCACTTTGAACGTAAATAATAATAAAAAAGTGCTTCAAAAACTCAAAGTTAATTTTGAATCTGTTGGTATGACTGGAAATATTTTTTTAAAGGTTTGCTACTGTATGTACATAAAAAAAAGACAAAAAAGAATGAAGTAAGTTAGGTTAGGTTATAGGGGCTGCTCCGACAAACGGAGCACACATAGACCACCACTGGGTCCGTTGTGGTACCACTAAAATGGACTCAACAGAGAGCCCTTCCGACCAATACTTAATCCGCGAACCATCCGGAGCGAAAAATGAACCTTCGAGTCTGACCCGCACTCACCCCCTTCAAGTCGTCCAGATCGGTGAAGTAATAAGAGCCAAGGGTGTATTTCCTACTACCTGCAAGAGCAGGGCAGGTGCAGAGTAAATGAAATGAACACTCCTCCTCATCCTCGTCCCCACAGCTTCTACAGTAATCATTGCACGGTATTCAAAGTCGCGTGGCATGCTCTCCAATGAGGCAATGGCCAGTTATAACCCCCACGAAACTGCTGATTCGCTTTCTATCCAGCGAAAGTAACCCCAAAGAGCGACTAGGATTCAGCCTAGGCCATATTTGCTTGGCTACGCGACATGTGTTACCGGTACTCCACCTGATGTTAGCCCTCGTCGTCGCCTCAGCCTTTAAGGCCAATTTGCAAGTTGCCAGAGGCATGCCAACGTTTCGAAAACAACCACTGACCTCACTAGTAGTACCCTCGCGAGCCAGTGCATCAGCCCTACAGTTGCCGTCAAGGCCACTGTGACCCGGAATCCAACAAAAAGTAATGTTGAGAGAGCTTCCCACCAGTAGAATCAAGGCACGACATTCTGCAAGTATCTTCGAGTGAGTCACAGTAGAATCCAGCGATTTAATCACCGATTGACTACCTGTATAAATATTACATCACTAGCCGAAATTACATTACGCCCCAGCCATGATATAGCTTCGTAGATAGCCGTAACCTCCGCCTGGAACACACTACAGTAATCAGGGAGGCGGAAGGACAGTCTGATGTTCAACCTCTCCGAATAAACACCTACCCCGACGCCATCATCGCTCTTGGAACCGTCGGTATAGATGCTTATGGCATCAAATTCTTGAGCGGTGATAGCCGCACACTCCTCACGAGAGGGAATCAGGGAGTCGAAATTCGTTTCAAACTCAAATTTCGACACGGTATAGCCCGTGGTTTTAGGAAAGTCCAGGCTGTTCAGAATGGCCGAGTGCCCGGTGGTGGATGTGGTCCAGTGACTTTTTCACGAAGGCGAATGGCCACACCAGCAGCAATCCGTTCGGCAAGAATGTCCAAGGGAGCCACGTTCAGCAGAGCTTCAAGGGCCGCCGTGGGTGTTGTTTTTACAGCTCCCATTATGGCGACACAAGCCAGCCCTTGAACTTTCTCCAAAAAGCTTCTGATAGATGTGATTCTAAGCGCCGTCCACCAGATTACTATCCCATACATAAGAATAGGACGCACTACCGACACATAGAGCTAGAAAACCACTCTCGGTTGCAGTCCCCATTTCCTATCAATCGCCTTTTTGCATGAGTACAATGCAACAGTGGCCTTTTTAACTCGCTCTAGAATGTTAGGCTTCCAGCATAACTTTTTATCCAGGATGAGCTCCAGAAATTTAGCTTTGTCAGTGAGAACAGGCGTTATACCCTCCATTAACGGTGAACAGAACAAGTTCCGTTTTGGTCGGATTCACTCTAACCCCCACCTCTCTCGCCCACCTCACCAGAACATTGAGGGCCTTCTGCATTAAGTCACTGAGAACACTGGGGAACTTACCTGAGATAGCGATTGCAATGTCATCGGCATAAGCAGTTGATTTACACCCCAGCCCCTCCAGTTCCACAAGAAGCTTATTGACCGCCAGATTCCAAATAATGGGAGAGAAGACCCCAACTTGAGGAGTCTCCCTGTTCACAAAACTTCTCGCAGACGTTGTGCCAAGTTTTGTGCAGATCACCCTTCGAAGTCAGTAACAGATTAGTAAGCTTGCATATTGAGCCATGTATACCAAGCTTTGCAAGTGCGTCAGGGATAGCCAACGGTTTTATATTATTAAAGGCACCCTCAATATCTATAAAAGCAACCAACGTATACTCCTTGCATTTAAGAGACTTTTCGATGCAACCTATCAAGGCATGTAACGCCGTATCCACTGATCTTCCCTTCCAGTAAGCATGCTGGGAGGCAGACAGCAACTGAGCAGGAATAGTGCTGCGCAGGTAGGTGTCGATCAATCTCTCTAACACCTTTAGCATACATGATAATAGGCTAATTGGTCTAAGGTCCTTTGGCCGCGCTTGCGAACTTTTTCCCGCTTTCGGAAGAAAAACAATCCTGACCTCACTCCATAGATAGGGAATATAAACCAGCTCCAGGCATCCCCTGAAAATGGATTCGATCCAAGGATGCAGTACATCCAGCGCAAACTGCAAATCTGCGGGAATGATACTGTCAGGTCCAGCGGACTTGAAAGGGTCAAAACTGTTAATGGGCCATTAACAGTTTTATTTTTATTTTTTATTTTTATCTTCGAAAGAATTGACGCAAAGTCACATGAAGTAACTTTGCCTGCATAGCCATAATGAAGTAAGTGACATATCTTTTTCGGTACCGACTAGTAATGATAGTGATAAAACGTTGTATATTGACAACGTGAACAGTGAAAATATTAATAACACATGTCGGCTTGAAAAAGTCATGATTGATAACATGGTTATACATTTTCAAGTTGATAGTGGGGCCGCTGTAAATATCCTGTTTGAATCGAATCACAAAATGTCGCCGGTTAGTATGCGATTAGAAACTTATCATGATGGTCAGAGCTTAGCTGTTTTGCTAAGAATAGAAATACCTATTATGGTACTCCTTTTGTGAAAGCCGCTTGTACTATATGAACGAGTTCGAACGTTATTAAAAGCACCTTCTAAATCTAAGAAAGCTACTAGGGTCAATTGCTTTTAATGTAAGTCACGCTCAATAGTGCGTAAAATCTCATGGAAAGCCGTGTCCGTAGACTTACCTTTAGTGTACGCATGCTGGCACTTCGAAAGTGGTGCTTTCCTTGAAGCTATCGTATGTGGCTATCTAAGATTCGTTCCAGCGTTTTCATAACGAAGCAGGTGCGCCTGATAGACCTGAAACCCTTCGCGGACTCATGCCCACATCTTCCGGCCTTTGGAATGAAAGTCACCCGGACATACCTCCAGGACTTGGGGACGTGGTTCAGCGATATACAATTCCTGAAAATGGCCACCAGCCACGGCATGACCACATCACGCAGTTGAAGGATAACGATTTCCTCCCATGAAGAGCTTTGTTCGCCTGGCTCATCTACGTCCCCGTAGCGTTCCTCGCTGCCCGGGAAGAGTGTGGTTATGAGAAATTCGAAGGTTTCAGTTGAAGATCTAGTCCAGTCACCGTCGGGTCTTTAAATGAATGACGGACAGCTGTGGCCTTTGGATAGAATCTTATGTAGTCTTGCTGAGGCCCCCGTCCCTTCAATTGATTGGCAGTAGTCCCTCCAAGAGTCCCGCTTAGCAGTCTTAATGGCTTTCTTGAATATTCTTAGACAGTCCTTCAGTCCTTGTACGGTTGCCACAACTTGTGTTTATAGCAGATATTGAAAATTTCCCTTGTCATTCTTCGGAGATTGTTCAGGTCTTCGTTCCACGACGGGGGAAGGGTTTTTTTTTGCTTTATTTTATCGTACATGAGAATTTGAAGCCCGTGCCCAAGGTCTTTTCAAAAATTTCGACTTTGTAAAATACTCCAAGTCCTGTATTGTGTATAGAGATACCGTAAGAGGGCTGTAAAAAATCCATCTGCGGTAGGCGATTTGTTCGTCAAATGTACTACTTGACTTTGTCGTAAGTGAATATTCTCCTGTGAGGCATGTCTTGGCAAGCCAGAACATGTTCATCACTAACAACAATTCTATACCCAGAGCAGTGAGTGTTCATAAGGAGCTTTCCCGTACTCCCAGAGTCTATCGTAGTCTACTACCGTCCGATTTTTTGAGTGTTCTAACTAAGTTAGAGCCTTTCTTTGCCAGGACACGGTATAGTCTAGCAGCTTGGTTGGTGTATAATAAAATCAAACCGCTTGGGCAAAAGTGGCGCATAAAAAAAAATGCAACTGATTCGAAAATGTCGTTACCTTGCCATTTAATTATTTGAAGTAAATCTCAATACGATACTTGGTAAAGAAAACAAAATAAACAGAAAATAAAAAAAAAAAGAAATTATAATTTTATTATTTATTACTGGGCTGCAAATAAAGATTCATGCATAGGCAAATAACACAACAAAAAATTATCTTCAAATATTTATTATTGTAAATCAAAATGAGTTCAGCCCTTTATGATACCTTATTGAATATTCTATTCCACTTTGAAGATATGAAGGCCTAGAAAATTTATATTCTACTTTTTCGTATAAATCTATTGATTTACTTGTGTTGCAGTGAAGCATTCTCGTTTCCAGTCGGCCAAGGCCCGACGCCGGGCTGTAGCGCTACAATGATGATGATGATGCTAATTGCCTTGACCCCTCCCGGGGCATGAGCATGTCAACATCGTATATGTCTTTTCGTATTGTCAGTTTCGATCGCATATAGATTTCAGATAGTGCAGTTGTTATCATACACCTCCTATACGAGCCGCCTTTTACTGACGAGCTTGGAGCGCTGTGCGAGTTCTAATAATACCCACAGGCAGTTTTTTTTATTAACGCACCGGAGATCGAACCCATATGTTCTCTAGATGCAGATTCATAGAGTGGTTATCGAGACTTCACGGCTACCAAGCGCGTGCTGATGACCGTTCCATAACATTTTACTCGTTCTTCCGCACCAGCTTGCAGTTCTAAAATTTCAATTTGTTACCGTTACCTTTTTTTTTGATAGATTAAATTAACGTCATTCACACTAAAGTTTATTTAGATATTTCTTTTATTATGCAATATTTATTATTCAAGTACATATACGTAAGTGTCCGTATATATACGTTCCATAAGAATAGGTTTCAGTATATTTGCTATATAAAGTATCTAAACGATTTATTTTTGTTTTGTTTTTCGTTTTAGATGTACATAATAATTTTTCATATAAAACCTATTGCACAAAGAGTGCAACAATTAATATTTTTATATAGTGGTATATATCATTAACAAATATTCGTCGTAAGTCTCCCCCATTAGATAATAGAGAGGCTGAAGCGCTTGTAAAAAAGATATGTAGTAGAAGTATGAAAATAAATTGTGGGAGAAACCATTAGCATCAATATAAAAGGTATTTAAATTTTGTATATAATATATTTAAATATCACCCTTTAGATTATTTTTTATATTAATATTTATATATGTATATTTTGTTTTATTAATTTATTTCGTATCCATTCATTTCACATATTGCAATATCATAATTCAAACTTTTTTTTTTGTAATCTGTATATGGTTTCCATTTTTTTTATGTAGAGATACAAATTGTCTGTATCCTGTTTTGGTCACTAAACGCAGACTGTCTTGAATGTGATTTCATTGTTATACATACGAATAGTGTGATATGCGGAAATAAACTTCGCCTTAATTTCAAAGGAGGCTTTTGTTTTAATAATATTAAAACGAATTTTTTTTTCAACGAATTGAATTTAGGTAATAAAAGTGTTTTGTTATTTTACGATTAAATAAAAATTAATTTGGCTTTATTTATTGGCTATGAATAAATTTGTGCAAATTGACTAAATGGCTTTTATCTGAAATCTTTTATCTGGACTGGAACGAATTGACCGCCTTTTGATTACTGCATGCTCTTCTAGCTTGTTTACTGATTAGCTTTTGTTTTTGCACAAATGTTTCTCACGAATGGCAGAGACAAAGCGCTATTGTTTTGTAATTAATACTGATTTAATTTTTATTAGGACTACCACAAGTTGGACATGCACCGTTAGACTGGAAAGTAAAAAAAAACCTATCCATTCTGTCTTGAATAATTTATTTTATTATAAACGGAAAGTATTGTTCATATCAGCTGTTTACAATGCGTTGGTCACAAAGTGCTGTCATTACGGAATTGTTAAGCCAGTTTCAGAATGTTTCTCATGAGAGTTGGATACTTTGGCTCAGCGATCCCTTTCGAATGAGTTGATCTTAAATCTCGAATTTTAAAATCGCCATTACACTAGCTTTACATAGATTCTATTTTATCATAAAACTCCTTCACGTATCAATCAAATGTTAGAACTGATTTCTAAGTAGCGATCAGATCCAACAACCCCAAAGTCTGTAATTCATTACACTTAAGTTTTGTACTGGGACGGTCAGACAGACTCCTTCAAAATGCCTAGAAGAATATTTTCGACATCGTCGTTGGTGATATCACGGGCCGGTTACGTCACTGTGGCGTTACGGTCGTGTGTGAATCGAACTAAAACTTAAGTGTAATGGTTCATTACACTTAAGTTTTAGTGATGAACCATATTTTGGTATTGTTGCTCCCACCGGATCGATGGCAGCACCTGATGAGTAATGATCAGTCGGTAGTACGAAACCTTACAATCGTTACAGAAGACCGAGTAAAACAATTTAACATACCTACATGTAAATTGCAATAACCACAATTCAAATGGATAATGAACAGTCTGCATTTAGTGTTCGATATTTTATAATCGTTAAATGTTTGTCTACTGAATAATAATAATAGTATCTATTTCAAGATAAAATTGGGACAAGGAGTGAAAAAAAAATTGTGTAGTTTTGAAATTATGTAAAAATGTTTGGAAACAATCCCCTAAATCTTCTTCCTTGCCATTTCATACCACTCTGCGGCTTCGCGTTGCTCTGCCCGTGGTGTTGGCACTTCGCCGTTCTGGCGGTATAATCTCAGCTTCCTTCTGCAGGCAGCTCGGTCTTGGATCGTTTCATCGCCGAGATTTATGCGTTGTTGTTGCTTCTTCATTTAATCGATCCACGCGTGTTTCCGTCTGCCTCGGGGTTTGGGTCCAGCAAATGGAACGTTCATTGATATTGCCTTCATAACTGGGTTCTCAGGTGGACGCCTTAGAACATGGCAATACCAATCCATACGACGATCTTCGAGCTTTTCGGTGATCGGTTACTCGACAAACAAGCTGCCTCGGATGTAGGTACTTTTGATGCGATCCTTTTTGGTCACACCGGCTGACATCCGTAGCATTTTCATTTCGGTCGCAGTCATTTTACTCTCGTATGTCTTATACATAGTCCAGCATTCAGACCCATACATGAGTGCGGGACGTACGACCGTTTTGTACAACTTGCCTTTAAGCTTTCGTGGCATCTTCTTGTCGCAGAAGACTCCAGAGTTTTCATGCCACTTCATCCAACCGACACTGGTGCGATGTTTGATGTCATCATCGCAGTTGATCATCGAACCCAGGTATTTGAACCTTGTACAGGACTTCAGCTGCTCTCCTTTAATGTAGATATCTGGTATCGGTCTCTCTGGATCTGAGAAAGGACAGCAAAGGTACTCAGTCTTTGCTATGCTGATCCTCAGTCCATGATCCTCCAGTATCTTACACCACTTGGTCAGTGCAGCCTGCAAAGCAGCGATGTCTTTGCTACCCAGAACAACGTCATCGGCGAAAAGAAGGGATATTTCCAGGCCATCAGAGATGAGTGTTAATAAATAGAACATGATGATGTTGAAGAGCAAGGGACTCAATACACTGCCTTGGTGAACTCCGACTTTAACCAGAAATTCTTCAGACTCTCCAGCTGTGCATCTAACTTTAGTAGTTGCCCCATCATACATGTCTTGTATCATCTTTACATATGCCTCAGGGACCTTAAGTGCTCTTAGGGCCACCCATATCAGATCACGAGGAACTCTGTCGAAGGCTTTTTCCAAATCGATGAACACAAAGTGCAAGTCCGTCCGTGCATCACGGTGCTTTTCCATCGTAACACGCATGCACTGGATAGCATCGACTGTGGACCGACCCTCCACAAAGCCGCATTGATTGTCATCCAACCGTACAATCTCTTTCAGTCGATTGCAGACAACTCGCTCGTAAGTCTTCAATGTGTGAGATGTTAACTTGATTGCCCTATAGTTGTTGAGCTTGCGTGAGTCACCCTTGTTCTTATAAAACGGGAGAAGAAAGCTCTTCCTGAAAGCGTCTGGCATCGGTTGCCCCCTTTTAATTTTGTTGAAAAGAATAGTGAGCCATCTAAGCCCGACATGATTCATCTTCAACCAAAATTCCAAGGGTATTTTGTCCGGTCCGGCTGCCTTTCCACGTTTCATCTGCATCATTGCCTTCATCACCTCCTCCACTGAAAAATCAGCGATATTAGTGGTGTTTGGCTCCGCAGTTTGAAAAACAATCCCCTAAATATATGCTTCAAAGTCCCCGTTGATAAGGGTCCGGAAGAGTAGGAGAGTGAAGGTCAATGGTCCCTGCCCCAGTTTTTTCATTAATATTTCGAAAACAAACTCCGGCCCTCGGGCCATATCCGGCCCGCCTCGGCCTTTTTTTTATGAGCGCAAATTAGAATTCAATTTTCATGATTCAGCAGTTGATACATTTGATTTTTATATTAATTTTTTATGCATAATATTGCCAAATCATTCAGACGTTCTTCAGTAATAGAAGAACGAAGATATGATTTCATTCTTTTTAAACAAAGATCTCTCCGTTGTACAACTGGTTACAGCAGTGCAAGCGAATATTCTATAAGCAATTTCGACATTCGGAAAAAAGGGATAAAGGTCCATTGGATCGGAGCACCCTCAGGATTTTAAGCAGTGAAATGCAACGCCCTAGTTACACGTTTTTATTCCTGGTATACAATAGTAAATAAAGATCATTGGTGTTTATTTTTGGAAATTATATTTTAAAGATTTCAAAAAATTGTGATTTCTCAAAATTTGATATTTCGAAATCTATTTCACAGTAAAATTAGGAAGCTTTCGTCTGACCATAGGTAGACCACATCAGTAAGCAGTTGTATTTCGAATTTGCTACCCGGCCAGCTGAGCCTAAAAGTTAAAAAATCTGGCCCTTTCCAGAAAAAGTTTGCCGACCCTTGATCTAGGGCAGGGGTCGGCAAACTTTTTCTGAAAAGGGCCAGATTTTTAAAATTTTAAGCTCAGCGGGCCGGATAGGAAATTCGAAATGAAACTGCTTACCGTGTGCCTGCCGTATCGTATCTATTACGTCCAAATCAAATGACGAAATCGATATGTGTTTCTGCAAATGACCGTAAGCCTGTATCGATTTCGTCAGTTCGAAGTAACGAAACAGATAAGATATCATTTCTGATTTAACTAGATGTGGACGAAATTTATTCGAAATTATGAGCAATGTAACTGCTAGATAGAAGAAAAAAAACGGTTATTTTTTTCGTGCCGAAATTAAAGAGAATTCAAGTAATTTCCTTATTGTTTGCATTGTTGTTATTGAGGGTGAGTCCTGAGTGAATTCCCCCTTAATGTGTAACATATATCTGCATCATAGCCAAAGCTTAACGCCGAATAACGAAAAACCTTATTGCCTTACGTGAAAATCTTTTTAAGCGATTTCTCTTTAAACATTAAATTTATAACAAAATCTAATTACCAAAAACTATCACCAGTCCATCTAGCTAAAGCTGTCGAAATAGGCACAATTGAATTACTATTTTACACCGCAAATGCCATCGGAAAACGTATTTGCTTCGTTATCTGGAATTGACGAAATCGATGCGAGTTTAAATTCATTTAATCGCATCACACGCATCAATTTCGTCACCGGATCTGGAGTAGCGAATACGTTAAATGCGTCACCCTGTAAGCAGTACAGTGTGGCCAGGTTGATATTCAAGTTTCTTGCAAAGAATTGTGTTTCAATGAAAATTGCAAGCTTGGCTGGTTTGGTTTCATTCTGCATACAAACTTAGTATGCGTGTGTAGATTAGCTTGACAGCGTGTCATTGTGTTGCCAATCGAAACACTTTGGACTAAAGTTCGCGCCCTTACGGGACAAATCCTTTTTGTCTCCCAAATTTCCTCTATTTTAATTAGTCTGAATTCATTGGACAAATATTTGTACCGTGAGAGG
Organism: Chloromyia formosa; assembly: GCA_964017055.1. Classification (NCBI taxonomy): domain Eukaryota; kingdom Metazoa; phylum Arthropoda; class Insecta; order Diptera; family Stratiomyidae; genus Chloromyia; species Chloromyia formosa. Next base: position 25,749,014 of record OZ024813.1, on the reverse strand, counting down.
CGCAAACCACAGCCGGTACGCAGAATGAAACCAAGTGAACCAAACTTTCAGTGATCAGGTTGGTGCTCACCATATATTCAAGGACCTCGAAGCACTGTTTTAGTAGTCTCAATAAGATCTTTTGTTAAGAGTGTATACGTGCTCTAATGCCTACATCGTTTTCTGCACAGATAGCAATTAGCGCCACGAAGCCTCCGAATTAATATTTCCTTGGCGCAAATACCCCACCTGTGATCGGTTTTTACCTAGGACCTTGACAGGGATTGCTATTTGGGTTATTATTCCAATTGAGTCTCCAATGTAACAAATAAATTTGTTTTAAATTCAACTCAAACACACTTCGTTGTGATAAACAAAAATCGATTTTAAATTATGTGTTTGTATAAATTTGATTTTGTCATGTCAAAAATGATATTAGCTCGCGGGCCGGATGAAAACCAGAGGCGGGCCGGATTCGGCCCGCGGGCCGGAGTTTGCCGACCCCTGATCTAGGGTATAGTATACCATTTTTGAACCAAAGTATAATATGATATTTTCTATACTTTGATTTGGCCTAGCAATTTTAGATGGTTTGTTTGTTTTATACCTCGACCCCTTCAGGAGCGCGTCAACATCTCTTGCATTTCTATGCCTTGTTGACGTTTCGATAGCATATCTACTTTTCGGACGATGCGGTTGCTTGCATGCATGTCCCATCCGCGCTGTCTTTATACTGACAAGCTCGGAGCGGCGTGTAAGTTCTATTAGTACCTAACCCCAGGAAGTTTTTGTTCGCGCCGAGGATCGACCCTCCGTTTCTCTGGATGTAGAATCGTAGAGCGGTGACCGAGAGCACACGGCCACCGACCGCGTCCAAATTTTCTAAATATTCAAATAAGTAAAGGGTTCCTTGCCTCCTCTCCCCTAGACTTTGAGACCACCTATCAACAAGGACTTTGGAGCATATAAATAGGTATATTCAAGGGATTGTCTCCAACAATATTGTGCTAAATTTCGAAACTACACAATTTCCCCCCCAATTAATTCTTGAGCGGTGTTTATTGCCTGAACTAGTATATTATTTGATTTCAGTGTGTATTTCTACATGGTTTTCCGATATTTTTGTTGTAATTTTTAATTACGGGATACTTGTGCATTCATTGGCCTACAATTTCTCATATTATTTTCTTTTTCCTATTGTAAGATTAGTTGTATTCATATCTACGATAAAATACCTATCCTTAGAACAATTTTTTTTTCTACCAGCTTTAGCTACAGTCTAATGAATTCTTTTAATATTTATAAATATATTTTTTTTTATAATAATATATATGTATATCAATTTTACTCTTTATAACTGAGTGCCAATAAGTTTCGATTTCAGCAATATGAAGTTTATTTTGTTTATGTAATATTTATTTGTATCTAAAAAGGTCATCTAAAATTTCATTTGGGTATTTGTGAAAACGGTGTTTGGGTATAATAAACGATCTATTTTTTTCCGGGACCATCGCTAAAATACCTCCAATCTCCACAACGGTTATTCTTTCGTTCATTTTAAGAGTGTTTTCTTCAAATAACAGAAGCAAGTGAACATCCTTATGCAATTTTTGCATCCATCCTGTGTTCGCTCTCTCCTTTTCAAGATGCACAAAACAAAATTGGTTCAATTTTTTTTCTTTTGTGTAAATATTTATATAATAATCTTCACTTTATTTTAATTATTTATTTTATAATGTTTTGTTTTTTCTTTAAATATTTTGCTGCTTTTCTTAAAATAATATGTGTATATCAAATTTACAAAGGGAGTGACAGCATTCATTTTATGAATACAATATGTTCATCGTGTATTTATAAATATATTTTTCAATATATTATTCATTATTTATTTCATTTATAGATTAGGTCATCTGGAAATACTTGTTTACACATTGTTTATTTTTGTTTTGTTTTGTTTTTATTTAGAGTTTTATTTTTCCTTTGCACAAAAATATTCCTACAAATAATATTACAATAATAAAAATATATCTATATTTATGTATATATATAACTTTGTTATTTGATATGTCTTGAGATTTATTATATAATATTTATGTCTATTCTTGTCCTGTGTATTGTTTTTTCTTTTTTTTTATGTTAATTGATATACATAATTTATTTTTAGACTTGCATTTTCTATACCATTCACTTTCCTATAAAATATTCTATTTTAATTTTCAGTTTTGCTAAATATGACAACATTGTTTCTTTTTCTTTTGTTCTTATAACTAACACATTATTTTAGAGCCTATATATATTATATTCTTTTTCATTATTTGTAATGCATTAATGATATTGTAGCTTAGTTTAATTTATTTATTTCTCTAGGTGTAATGATGTGTTGTTTTGTGTGATGATCTATTCGAAGTTTTTTTTCCTTTTATTCCGTTTAATTGATTTGATAGAATAAAAATTATCGAATCGTCTAAAGGCTTAAGCTGGTGAGCACAGTCATTGTTGTTAATATTGTTGTGATTGTTATTATATGGATGGAAGCTACTGGTGATGATGATCCTGATGTTCTACTGCTTTGTTCCAATTCATTGCACGGTGAATTGTAGGGAACTGAAAAATAAAATGTAAGAAATTTCAATGAAGAGGAGAATAATAAATTCAATTCATTCATTTATTTTAAAATTATTTTAAAAGTGACGAGACTTTTTTCTTATTTCATAAGAAGTAGGTTGCTGACTCATCTCAGTAACAGATGCAGGCAACCCAAAATAGGATCTAGTATAAATCTGCTGGCTGACTTAAGAAACTGTCGGTGAAGACAGACAAGCACACCTGCTCGGACGGAGGTTGCGCGAAAACATGATAAACACGAATTTGCGGCGAATTTTCAGAGCAGTTTGCGACCGAAATGGATGGCGCATCCGTACAACCATGAGCTGTACGATGAGCTGGAATTTTCGAGAATCGTCAAACCACAACGTCTACAATAGGCGGGACATATACAATGAATAGACAATGAACAAATGCCTAAGAAAATATTGAATGGACGACGCGTCGACGGAGCAAGGCTGCGAGAAAGAACAAGAGCTCATTGGAAGGACTCAGTAGTTGAGGACGCCTAACAACTGTTGAGCGTCCAAAATTGTAGGACTTGGTCACTTGACCGAGATAATTGGAAGACGATGATCCAGGCGGATAGGACCTGACTTCGGGCTGTTGCGCCACGATGATGCTGATCTCCCGGTCACCTCCCCTCACTTCATTCCGCGCTCGTTGGGAAACTAGTTGTGAGGTGCTTTTCAAAGTCTACTGCGATGACGATTTAATTTATTGGCAATATGTCTCAGACAGGTACAGTCACCAGTAATTGCTGTCGTCTCATATTCGTCTCGTAATCGGCTCGTCTGCGATTCGAACTCCACTTCCCAGGGAAATATATGGAGATCCACACATGGGTCGTCCACAGTTCGGCACGTAAGCGAATCGATGTACTCGTCTGTGCGTCTCGAGCCATGCAAGGGCTAGGAACGAGAAAAGTCGTGGACGCATTTATTCTATTGAAAAATGTGTCCAAATAAATTGTAGTGTATTCATATATGGATGTCGCGTGAGTTCGATGTGAATCGAGATTTGGCATATGACTCAGGTCGAGCTATTTGCGATTTTTATGTCGTATTCCTTAACTATCGTAACACGTAACATTTTAAATTTTCGATATTTGCGGTCGTCTGCCGCGGTGTTAGCAACGAAATTCTCGTCTGCCTTTTTGCGTTGACACTTAAAGTAGTGTCCTGAATGGAATGACATTCGAATCAAGATTGTGCACATGAGGAAGATGGAGTTATTCGCGATTTTGATTACGTATTACAGGGTCATTTGTGAGAGCATTAAATAACTTACAAAATAACTATTTCATCAATATGACCGCGGCGGCCACCGCAATCTTAGAAGCAGAATTTTGGTTTGGTTTTTTGTACTGACACTTAGGGCAGTGTCCTGAAAAAAATGTTGTTCGGATCAAGATTGTATTATACATTCGAGTTTTGTAGAATTTTCATGTCGTAATCCACCTTTTTCGTTGAAATTTCAAAACTTCAAACTTGTCTGCCACGGTGTTGGCAACGTAATTTTTGTCTACCTTTTTGCATTTAGACGTGTGAGTGGGTCCCTAACGAAATAGTACTAAAATCAAGTATTTGCAAATGACTTTACTTGCCTCAAATTTTTACCACCTTTGACGTTGTCTGCCACCACTTTAGCAACACCAACACGCTAATTGTCTGCCGATTTTTCGTTATAAATGGACCAGGAACTACAACCATGCAAAAGACCAGCCATTTGAAAATGACTTGACTTGACACGAATTTTTACCACTTAACCCTTGTTCGCATTTGTTTAGTAATTTAGTCGAGTGGCAAGTAGCAAGTAGCTGAGCAAGTAGCAACTCACCAAAAATTGTTCGCACTTCAGTTTACTAAACTGTACACTACAGTAGCTGAACTGGACTAAATCATCACGTTCGCACTTGTTTAGTTCATAGTGATGCGTGGTGGGAGGGCTCTACTCGCCAGAAAAAATCCAGTGGAATGGTTTAAGTATTTAGTCAAGTAGTTTAATCACTGACTCTCTCTCTCTGGATCCTGTCAACCCCTTGTGGGGCATAGGGCATTAACCACGCCGACTTTCCACCTCGTCCTGTTCGCCGCCATCGCCTTCAACTGTCTCCACGATTTGCCTAACGACTTACCCTCGACCTCAACTGATCTTCTCCAGGTGCTTCTAGTTCGTCCATCACTGACTAAACTCCCTAAATTGTCCTAACCCCTTTTGGGGCATAGCGCGTCAACTGTTCCATGTGGCCCAGTTGACGTTTCGACGGCATAAACTGGTTTCGGAGAATGGAGTTGCCAGCATGCACCTCCAACTGACTCGCATCGCACTGACTAAACTACTTGACTAAAATGTTGTTCGGACATTTACTTTACTAAATTACTCGCCACTTGACTAAACTACTTAGCTAAGTGCGAACAAGCCTTTAAGCGGTACATTTTCTACCTGTTGACAAGACGTTCCGGTAGGCAGACAAATTTGACAGACAATTTTTTTTCTTGTATATCTCTCTCTCTCTCTCAATTGCCCTAACCCCTGGGCGGCATAGCGCGTCAACTGTTCCATTTGGCCCAGTTAACGTTTCGTCGACATAAATTGGTTTCGGAGAATGCAGTTGCCAGTATACACCTCCTGCACAGCCATGGCCACGAACGTCGTCGTGGACGGGATTCGAACCCGAAAAGCCGGTAGTCAAACATGGGACTGATGCCTCAACACACTGCGCTACCGGTGTGTTTCGATGGTATGCATTAGAACCATTTGCAAATGACTTTGCTCTTTTGCTCGTTGGCTCTAGGTCTAATACCAGTGCTTCGTAAGCGAGAATCAGTCGCACTACACCTTAAATACACTCATCAAAATTCTTTGGAAGGGTGGCGAATAATCAATGTTATCGAAGTAATTAAATTTTCCCATAGTTGATGTCAACAAACGAAAATATCTTGACTATCTACACTACATCAAGGCGTCTAGCCGCAATTCTTTTGAACTATCAGCTAATTCAACCCAATAAGTGGGCAAACCATAAACTCTTACGTGCTACGTATCGACGCATCGATAGCTTTCGTGAACAAATATCGCGGAATTGAATTTTGCCAGAATTGTAAATAACTATTGCAAAACCGCGATGGACAATTAGCGTTTATTTACGGATATTAGTTGAAGCAACAAGGAAATCATAATGGGTGTTACGAAAAGTTTCGCTCTTAAGAATTAGTTGGCACCTCCAAGTAGTCAGACTGTACTATTTCAAGCGGCAGCAAATGGAAGTTAAATTCTTCGTGAATAGAGGAGCCAGATAACTAGATAGGACATCTCGAGCCTACCCTTAATATAATGTACAAAATAGATGGGCTCAGAAGCTACTGAGCAGTCGGAACCGCTCGCGAGAAGTTCCGCAACTTGTCGGTTATGCAGTCTGTGCCTGCTGAACGCTACTCTTGTTGTCACACGCTCTTCATATGAAAGTCAAGGAGAAAGAAGAAGAAGAAAGTTGTGAGCAGTGAGCAGAAATATTTCTTGCTCGGTGATCATTTGATCATGATCACCTGAACAGAAGTTGCTGGATAACTGCTGAACGCAGCAAATGTTAAATCAGTGCAACTCAGAACAGAACCTTGCGTAATTTAGATAAATATTTATACATGTTACTCGCACATATGTTAACGAAACACCAATTAAGCCACATAGGAATAGTTGACGCGCTATGCTCCACTAGGGGTTAGGGCAAATAGTACTCGCGCAGATAGTTTAAACTACCTAGGTGTTTATACTTCTTTTGTTCTCCGCTTAGTGCAGTCACGTCATTCTTCACGATGTGTCTCTTTATACGAAAATTAAAAATTCAATTATAAAATTTAAAAAAAATTACAACATCCAACTATTGTATTTTCTGATGGTCCAAAATGCGCAAAGTCCGATTCAAAAATCGATGTAACTTTCTGCGCAACCCAACGACTGACCATCTTCATTCATAGACGTCTACCTCTAAAAAATTCGCGCTGAATGTTAATGAGTCCATGAAAGTCTGTCGAAGACATCACTTTACTATGATCCAGGTGTGAATTCTTGTGAATGGTTGTTGATCCCACATCCCGAACAGTAGTAGTAGATAGACACTGTAAACATGTTTTGCAATAAATTTTAAAGACGTAAGAGTGTAACGTCTAAATTTCGAAATCATTTCATCATATATTTTATGACAAATATGAAAAAATAAGATGCTCTGTTCATTTTCACAGGAAATAATCGAAGAAAGAGGATGTTGTGAATTATGCGCCGCAATACTCATGCTTAGAGAACGAACTTGTCACGATATTTTGACAAAAACAGAACTTCGTTTCGCAGAAAAAGACGTAGGTATTACGAGTATATTGAGAAGATTGGAATGCAATAAATGCGATTGCTTAGGTAAAATCAAAAATACACTCGGATAACATGAGAAAAAAAAATACCTATTCAAGGATACACGATGCCGGTAGTGTTACGAGGAAATAAAATGTCGATCTTAACATATCCGGACGACATTGAATATAAGGTAATTTTGTATGCAGTTTTCATTTATTTTGACCTTGAATAGGATTTTTCTCCTTAAAAACAAATCCATGGAGCCGCGATACTCTCTTGCTTCGATAATTTTGTTTTGTTTAATTTTATTCATCGCAAAGGTTTAGTGCGAATCAGTCATCTCCAAATTTATGCAATAATTTCTGGCGGAGCACCGAAGCTACCCATGGCGAAAAAGGTCATCCCAAATAATCCATAAAATTTTTTAATAAATATTAAAACTCTGGTGTTTGTGCGAAAAAATTGGAGCAGAAAAGAGGTAGTTGCGGCGGTTAACATTTTCGGACAAACACCAGACCTTTAGGTTTTTGTTCAAAAATGTGTAGAAAAATTTAATAACGTGAGCTAGGTGTTAAGTTTTGGACCACAAGTGTCTATCGAAAAATAAACGAAATAAGTCATGTATGGACAATATCGGTTTCAAATCGAAATAAGGCATGGTGGAGATTCATTTAGAGAGTGAATTTCTGAGGTATAACTTAAACATCTTAAGAGTTAGTGAGATAAGATGGTGGAGAGCGGAGAATTTAACTTTCCAACGGGTAGCACTGTATTTATTTATTTATTTATTTATTAAAAAAAGAGTTAGTGACAGCATACATCCCAAATACACAGTAAATATGAAGAATTCAAAATACAGAAATAACGTAAGGCAAAAGTAAAAAAAAAGTCGAAAAAAAATTCAAGTCACAAAAAGTAAGGATAAAAGAGAGAAAAAAAGTGAAATATTAAATAGAATGAAAAAAAGTAAGCATAAAAAGGAAAGAAGAAGCAAAGTGTTAAGAAAAAGACGTTACGTTAGAATATTGAATAAAATTAAATGTCAACAATGGACAACGTTGTACTCCGGTAGAGCTACCGGTGATGGTCGTGAGTCAGGTGTGGGGCTCCTTTTGACCAGAGCCGCTCGAAACGTCTCTTATCCTGGGATCAGGTCTCCGACCGTATCATGATCGCCAGGTTCCGGACCAAAATGAGAAACATCTCAATAATACAATGCTATGCTCCAACTGAACCCGATAGTGTCTTGGCAAAAGACTCCTTCAACGAAGAACTAAACGCCGAACAGAACAGAACACCTAAAGGTGACATTATAATGGTTATGGGAGACTGTAATAATTATCGAGGCATTTGTGTGCTTCCTGCCGTTGATAAGATAATAGCTAAAATCGTCCTGGAGAGACTAAACGCCCACTTAGAAAGCACAATTGATGTACAGCAGGCTGGTTTTCGATCCGGATTCTCCTGTGTCGATCATATTAACACCTTGCGAATTATCATCGAGCAATGCGCTGAGTACGATTCTCCGCTTCACTTGCTTTTCATCAATTTCGAGAAGGCTTTCGATAGTGTGAACCGGTATTCTGTATGGGCGGCCTTGCGCAGGAGAGGCATCCCTGAGAAGCTTGTGGCTATTATTAATGTAACCCATGACGGCGCAAAATGTCGTATGTCGGGGGACTTTGAGATTCACAGTGAAGTTCGGCAGGGGTGCATCCTCTCTCCGATCCTATTCCTCATAGTGATCGGCGATGTGTTGCATGCAGCCCTGTCCGGACTAGACAGAGGAATCCAATGGACATTGACATCTTATCCACAACATTTTGACTAGGCTGACGACATATGCCCACTCTCCCACAAAATCAAGGATCTGTCCGCAATGGCGTTGTATCCCGAGAGGGACGCAGGCAAGGTTGGGCTAAAAATTAATAACAACAAGACCAAGATTCTAAGCCCGCCATTGCGAAAAAGAAGTTTGACGCCGATTGCCATCTATATTAATGGGCCGCCTGTGGAAAAGGTGGACAACGTCTGGGTAGCATTATTGCCGATAATGGTGGTACAGAGCAGGACATCGCTCGTCGTACCAACCAGGCTAAATGCGCATACGGCATGCTGTCCAAAATCTGGCAGAGCAGTTATCTCAGCATCAAGACCAAGCTGGGCCTGTTTCGTTCCCTGGTAATGTCTCTGCTTTTGTACGGGACCAGTACATGGAAAGTTTCCGTAGGAGTTACCAGAAAGCTGCAAGTTTTCGTCAACTCATGTCTTCGTCGAATTCTAAGAATATTCTGGCCGGAAACAATATCAAATGAAGAGCTAAGTCGGCGTACGGGGCAGATGCCAATCGACGAATTGATACGCAGGCGAAAATGGCAGTGGATAGATCACACATTGCGGAAGAGTGATAATTGCATTGCTTTGCATGTCATGAAATGGAACCCCATTTCTAACCAAGGTCGACCAAGAGGGAGTCCTAGAATAACATGGCGTCGGTCTGTAGCAAAAGAGTGTCAGGCGGAAGGCTGCTCGAAATGCATCCAAATAAACTTTTTTTTTTGCAAATTCAAAATTCGGTGTTTTAACCAGTTTTATTTCAGAGTTCGTAGCGTACCTATATATACCCTAGACTTGTACAGACCTAGTGGTGATACCAAAAGTACCAATTGGCAACGATCATATGCATTAAAAGTGAGTTTCTTATATGGCCAGTTTATAGGGGAAGTTGGCACTCATTCAGGAGAATCTTGACCATTCTCAAAGTCAATTAACTAGCCCATTCTACAAATATTTGTGGATTTTTTCAAGTCGCTAGCTTTGTTCTATCGAAAGTTATTGCTTATTTGAAATCACACTTGTAGGGGAGATAGAGGTTTCTTTTGTCGCATCTGGTAGATTTTCAATAACAACCAACTAGATACCAGTACAAACATTTGACCAGTTATCGCTTATTTTAAGTTTCGTTTGTATGGAAGGTAAGGGTTTCTTGGGTCGGATATGGCACATCTTTGATACAACTAACTCAATCCTACTTCAAATATTTGACCAAAATTTCAAGTCGCTGGCTTCATTCTATCAAAAGTTATCGCTTATTTGAAGTTTCATTTGTAGGGGAGGTACAAGTTCCTTGGGTCGGATCTAGTCGATCTTTGGTACCAACTAATTCAATCCTACTTCAAACATTTGACCAAAATTTTAAGTCGCTGGCTTTATTCTATCAAAAGTTATCGATTATTTGAAGTTACATTTGTAGAGGAGGTAGGGGTTCCTTGGGTCGAATCTGGCCCATCTTTAATACCAACTATCTCAATCTTATTTCAAACATTTGACCAAAATTTTAAGTCGCTGGCTTCATTCTATCAAAAGATATCGCTTATTTGAAGTTACATTTGTAGGGGAAGTAGGGGTTCCTTGGGTCGAATCTGGCCCATCTATAATACTAACTAACTCAATCCTACTTCAAACATTTGACCGAAATTTCAAATCAATAGCTTCATTCTATCAAAAGTTATTGCTTATTTGAAGTTTTATTTGTAGGGGACGTAGGGGTTCCGTGGGTCGGATCTTGCCCATTTTCAATACCAACCAACTACAAACATTTGACCAAAAATTCATGGTTAAATTGAATCAGGAGGTGACCCTGATCATTTATGTACATATACATTGCTGTACCTCCGAAGCCTCCTTTAAGGTGTTACATATTTTTGTCGTGACAAAAACAATATACCCTATACTAAAAGTTTAGGGTATAAAAATAATAACTAAAAGCAGAAGCTAGCGAACCCAGTCCAGCTAACGCCTTCGGACCGAACAACGCCTTTCAAGGAGTAAAAGGGCATCGCTGGCGCAATAAAATAAATATTGTAAGAGCCACACGAACCTGAAGGAAAGAGGCTCCTTAGTAGCAGCAGCAAACTGGAGTCTGCTTCAATCTGGCAGCCACTTCAGAAATCAATCCAATTCGTAAGCCAATTAACATTACATTTAATTTATATCAGAATTTTTATTTGATCAATCATAAGTTTAACAAATCGACAATATTTTCATCGTAAAATTTGCATACTTTTGCCCCATTTTGCGACATTTAACATTACCCATCGCAACAATGAGCCCAGAATATATTCTCGACTAAAGTTTGTCTTGCAAACCATAAACAAAATCGATGTTCTGTCCAATTAGGGTCCATTAGACGCGTGATTTTGAACAGCAATTTCCAAAAGCAATATCTCAACTATGGTGCTGTAGCACACTGTGCCTGTGCACGTTATATAAGAAGAGTGCTGGCTGGTCCAACCTGCCACACGGCTTCAATATTTAGAAGTGACTGGACTGTTGCTAATTATATTAACACGAACACCTGAAAGAATATTGCCTTTCAGGTGATAGTCCACAAGAACAAAAAAAACTGGAGATTGCGAAATCGAAAAAGACATTCACTCGATCGGAAATGCCAATGGGCGAGAGCGATATCGTTTGAACTAATAATGGTAGATATTAATGTATCTGAAAATGCTTTTTTAAATATATACGTACTTATATACGTTAAATTTTTTATTCTTGAGGACAGTATTTAATTCGTTTTGCTTAAATAGTTTCTATACATAAATATAATATTTTTTGTTAAGGAAATTATGCAAATTAGGGGTCCATATATCGGAGAGAAAAGACTAAATTCGAAGGAAAAAAAATTAAATAAAATATGCAAAAATTTTTTTTTTTGCATTTGTATTAGTCTAGAAAGATATAGTATAGTTAGTTTGATGCTGTTACCACGTGTCGCTGATGAACAGTTAGATCATCGTCGGTTCGCGATAGACACTTAGGCGCTGCTGTCGGCCACCAAAGATGTTGCCTTAAGAATTGCTGAAGACTGTATATTAACATATTCTGTAATAAATACTTAATTGAGTGTTTTTTTTTCATGTTATGTTTACAGCATGTATAATTAGTCGTTTTTGTCGTGAAGTGAGATTTGTATTATTGGCAGGGTTAGTGGCCTAAATTGGCCCTGAACTAGCTCAAATAAAAGTTTGTGATCGTGTGGTTATATACATGCTGTGATGTGTGCCTCTAGGCAGACAATATTTACTATATCGAATTATCTAAATTAATTGCCCATTATTTGACAAATTAAAATTCCAACTAATTTAAATATCTAAATTGTTAGCTAACTATCATGTGATTAATGGCTCTGAAAAGTATTTCAATTATCAAACAATAAAATAAACGATCATAGGAAATGCCATATATTCTGCAGAAATTAATATGTTTATTTTGTAATGCCTGCTACAGACAATGGCCCAGCCCCAGCCATTCGGGGCCATCACCATTGTGTGGTCGAGGGGATGGCGTCCAGTGGCCAGTGCCGCGTAACCGTCATTTTTGTCAATAGCGATGGGCCATGGAATGGCCACAAATGGCTTCGAGAGCCATTTTTCTCCACGCGATGGTCCAGCGCGTACGCAACTATAATATCTGCTACAGACAATGGGCCATGACTGGCAATTTGAAGCCATTGCCGTCAGGTAGTGATGGGCATAATGACTCTTTTCACTGTGCCAGCACATAAGCTCTGACTCTTTCCAATGAGTCGTTCAAAAAGAGTCATGCAAAGAGTCTGAAACTTGGTTAATAACATATTCAATAAAAGTCGTAGATGGGCAACTCCAATTTTTTTTTTTCTCTTTTTTGACCCCATATTCGGAGTTGGCGACCCCCCAATGCCCTTTAGTTCTAACCATTTTTTCGCTTTTTTGACCCCAGATTCGGACTTAGCGACCCCCCAATACCCTTTAGTTCGAGCCAACCCGATCGGACCACTATTTCCCATGAAAAGGGGGCTGCCAGCCTAGGATGGGCGACCCCAATTTTTTTTTCTCTTTTTTGATTCGAGATTCGGACTTAGCGACCCCCCAGTACCCTTTAGTTCGAGCCAACCCGATCGGACCACTATTTCCCATGAAAAGGGGGCTGCCAGCCTAGGATGGGCGACCCCAATTTTTTTTTCTCTTTTTTGACCCCAGATTCGGACTTAGCGACCCCTCAATACCCTTTAGTTCGAGCCAACCCGATCGGACCACTATTTCCCATGAAAAGGGAGCTGCCAGCCTGGGATGGGCGACCCCAATTTTTTTTCTCTTTTTTGACCCCAGATTCGGACTTAGCGACCCCCAAATCCCCTTTAGTTCGAGCCAGCCCGATCGGACCACTATTTCCCATGAAAAGGGGGCTGCCAGCCTAGGATGGGCGACCCCAATTTTTTTTTCTCTTTTTTGATTCCAGATTCGGACTTAGCGACCCCCCAATACCCCTTAGTTCGAGCCAACCCGATCGGACCACTATTTCCCATGAAAAGGGGGCTGCCAGCCTAGGATGGGCGACCCCAATTTTTTTTTCTCTTTTTTGATCCCAGATTCGGACTTAGCGACCCCCCAATACCCTTTAGTTCGACCCAGCCCGATAGGACCACTATTTCCCATGAAAACGAGGCTGCCAGCCTAGGATGGGCGACCCCAATTTCTTTTCTCTTTTTTGACCCCAGATTCGGACTTAACGACCCCCCAATACCCTTTAGTTCGAGCAAGCCCGATAGGACCACTATTTCCCATGAAAACGGGGCAGCCAATCTGGGGCGGGCATACAAAATCAACTCGCACAAAAAGATTCGTTCAAAAAGAGCGATACAAAATCGAACCGCACAAAAAGAGTCGTTCAAAAAGAGCCATACAAAATTGAACCGCACAAAAAGATTCGTTCGAAAAGAGTCAATTGACTCTTGACTGAGGGAGAGGGCTGAGGAGCATCCAAATAGTGGGGATGGATGCTCCTCAGCCCGGATGGGGGATCTAAAGGGGGGTCAAAATGGTGTCAAAAATGCGAAATTCCTTATATTTTAGAAGTTATGGCCACAAAACAGTTTATTTAAAACTAGGGTATAGTAGTGGTGTAATTGCTTGAAACAGAATGATTTATGGGATAAACTAAATAGTGGTCGTGTGAACGGTCCACAACCCAAGGCAAAAGCAGTTCACTTTCCAGTCCACGCTCGATACAAGCATGAGATCGAAAGCGTGCCACGATGTCATGTATTGGCCCCGTCAGAACGCTGCTTTACACTGTAGCTGTAGTGCAAGTGAAAGCTATGGGTTTTTGTTTGGTTTCATCTAAAGTTGAGCTTGAGATGATGATACGTAAGACGAATACTTTTGTTTTACAATGTTGGGATTGTTTTCTGTATTTGGAGAAACTTGGCTGTGCGGTGGGACGCGACGTAAGTAAATTATTTTTGATATGTTTGCATTTGCAGTCAGCATGGGTTGTTGCGTATATACCTATATTCAGAAGTATACACAATGCGTGCATTGCATACTGCATAGAGATGAATATGAATGGATTTAGATGGGATTGCTTTGGTAGATAAATGATGGTGGTTTTGCTTTTAGATAGATAATGGGATGGGATGTGAGTGAATGAATGTATTGTAGTACATTATATGTACTGAGAAATGAGCGTGGATTGGTTATGCGTTGTGTAATATTTATGCGATGGGCTAGTTTGGGAATTAATTTTACAGTGAGGCATTCTTAAATTGAACGACTCGAAGGCTATGTCGTTGTGCCGAATCTTTCGCTCATCCTGATGAGTCGTTCAAAAAGAGCGACTCGTTACTGTGTTACACATCACTACCGTCAGGTATCTACGCGTATAGCGGTTAGTGGCGCTGGCGTTCGACACAAAATTGCTTTGAAAGCCATTATGAGACAATTGCTGGCAGCCATCATCGCCACAACCCGCTATCTGCCCAGATTCACGGTAGCAAGTGACAGCGATGGGCAGAGCCGGTCAAAGGCTAAGGCGAAATAGGCGGCCGCTTGGGGAGCCGGCACTGAAAGGGCGCTGAAGAGAGCGCCAAGAGAAAAGCCAGCTCGTTGTTGTTATTGTAGTAGCCACCTTGTCGAATAGAGTGTGTGTGTAAGTTATATGTCAGCAGTAGCTTCCTCTCCTACAATGTTGAGGACGCAGAGCCGTCGAGAGGGGGGCGGAAGGGGCGAAACGCCCCGGGCCCGTGTTTTTCTCGGGGGCCCGAAAATTTGAAAAATTGAAAAAAAGAAAAAAAAAATGTATCTACGCACTGAGCTCTTTTTTTTTTGCTCCTTGTCCTTTCATACCACTCTGACGCACTAAGCTACCGGTCGCCATATACGGGCACCCAAAAAAAAAAACGATCGCTTAGACCTCTTTTTTTTTGGTTCATTGAGCTACCGGTCGCCATATATGGGCCAGTGGCGTGGCGTCCATGGAAGCAAGGGAAGCATTGCTTCCCTTATATTTGGCGATTGGTGGAAAATTTTCTAAATAATTTTTTCTGAATCGCGCAAAAAAGTCGCGAAAAAAACTCTTCGGCACAGTCTATGTAAATAAAAGTTCCAAAGAAACTAATCGCGAATATCTTACACAGCCGAATTGGTAACACCGCGAAAACCACCACACCACACCAAGAAGAAGACACATGGAAGCATATCAAAATTTGCATCTATGAGCGTTTATTTTTTTCCCCAGTAAACCTACTGTGTCGCGATAAAAAAAAATTCACGTACATGGTAGGTTGGAAGCACTCAGGAATTTGCTTCCAAGTTCCCCTCACATGTAGTAGAGGAAATTCTTGCCTGCAGCGGAGCTGCTGGCGCATGGACGCTGGGGAACTTTTCTTCCCATTTCCTCTTTGTTCGTATTTTCTTGTGGACTGAAAATATTTGCTGTGTTGCAATGCGTATGTGATGTGCTATATGAGTTTCACAAGGGTTACCAGAGTAGGATAGGAATTGAATTGTGGAAAAAGTTTCGATTTGAAATATACTGGCTTCATGGTTAAAAATTATTATTGGTAAATTCGAGAAGAAGTGATTTCGCATAGAATTATTAGTGTATACGAGTATTAGTAAGAGACGAACTCAATTATAGGGATATTTATGCATATTTCAATAACTTATATCTAATCGAAAACCATTTAACGGAAAATTCCAAGAAAAAATAAGTGGGAGATGGTAATACTGCCTCAAGTCATTGACGTCACAAGGAATTGAATGAGCCGTTAAATTTAAAACTCATTTGCTCTAGTGTAGTGCTTTAGTGTAGTGCGATTTGTGTGCTTTTTGTTGGTGAAAAGGTGAAGGGGTTTTTTAATCGGTCTAGGTGCTTATAATTGCTTATAGTGTTTTGATTTGTTTTTAAAGTAGCATGGATCAATATTGTGTTGTTGATGATCTTTTTCGATTGTCTTTTGGATCTCGATCTTTCGCAGAAAAAAAAAGACATTATCGAAAAGGGTCGACCGAAACCGATTTTGGAAATTGTTTCTAAAACAAAAAGATGTACTAGGCATTTTACTGCTAAGATTTATGAAGATACGGAATGGATTACCGGTTGTAAGACCAAGCAAAAATTATTTTGTTGGCCATGCTTGTTATTTTCAAATGATTCAAATGTTTGGCGAACTACCGGGTTTTGTGACTTAAATAATTTACATAAAGCTGTGGACAGGCATGGTACGAAAAGCGTTGATCATTTAAAGTCAGTACTTCTTCTTTCCAAGTTCGGTTCCGGTCCTAGAATTGAAGAATTATTAAGTAGCCAACATAGATCTTCAATAATATTGCACAATGAGAAAGTTTCGAAAAATCGAGATATACTAAAAATGCTAATTGACGTTGTGTGCCATTTAGGATGTCAAGAACAGGCATTTCGTGGTCACAATGAAAATGTGAATTCTTGCAATAGGGGAAATTACGTTGAACTTTTAAATCTTTTAGCTAAATATAATCCGGACTTGCGAGCTCACTTGGAGCAAGCGACTGTTTTTTCCGGAATATCAAATTATATTCAAAACGATCTCATTAGTAGCATTTCTAAAATTTTATTAAAACAGATTTATAATGAAATTCAGCAAACTAAATTTATAGCAATAATATTAGATGAAACAACCGATGTTTCATGTCGTTCTCAACTCTCAACAACCTTTCGTTACATTACTCCTTCCGGTGAGGTTAAAGAAACTTTCATAACTTTTACAGATATTTCTGATGATCAGACTGCGTCGCGTTTATTTGACCATGTTTTAGATGTTGTTCAAAAATTCAATTGCGGTAACAAACTTATTTGTCAAAGCTATGACGGGGCTTCGGTAATGTCTGGTAAAATAACTGGATTACAAACACGTGTAAAGGATGTGTATAAAAACGCAATATATATTCATTGCTTCGCTCATCGGTTAAATTTAGTTTTATCTAAATCATGCGATAAAATACGCGAATGTCGAATTTTTTTTCAATCTATTACTTGTTTTTCAACATTTTTTAATCATTCAACAAAGAGAACAGTTGCACTAGATTTATTCCTCAAAAAAAGGCTTCCAAAATTAGCTCCAACACGTTGGACTTTTAATGGTCGATTAGTTTTAACCATTTTTGATAATTTAGATCAATTAAAAGAACTCTTTGAATATATCATTGAAAATGAGAGTGGAAAGTGGGATGGCGAGACCGTTAATAGCGCAAGGGGACTTCTTGTTTTACTTACAGATTTTCAGTTTGTTTTCCTGCTCAATGTTTTTTCTAAAATTTTTCCACAAACCGACGTACTTTTCGATATATTTCAAAGTAAACAAACTGATATAATGTACTGCATTCAAAAAATTACAGATTTTGAAAATCAACTTCAATCGTTAAGAAATAGTTTCACGGAAATTTGGACCCAAACCACATCTATTTGCGAAACTCCACAACGCCGGAAAAAAGCCAGGTGCCTTGTTGACAGTAATGAAAATGTTGAACTATTCTTTACACGTATTTATGTCGAAATTATAGATAATATTACCGCAGAAATAAATTCAAGATTTTCATCCTTAGCAAGTTTCACATTTTTAAACCTATTAGATTCTTCTAAATTTAACCAATATTTGAAAACATTTCCGGACAATCTTTTACTAAATTTAACTAAAACTTATGCTGATATATTTGACCATATTTCATTAAAGACTGAACTCATTGTGCTTTATTCTGATTCTGATTTGCAGGGAAAATCTTTTCAAGGTATTTTTAACTATTTCATTAATAACAAATTAAAAGATAGCTTCACACAATTTTATAAATTAATATGTTTAGTTTTAACATTACCAGTAACCAGTGCGTCCGCAGAGCGCAGTTTTTCTTGCTTAAAAAGGATTAAAACGTATCTTAGAAATTGTACAGGCGAACAACGGCTTAGCGACTTGGCAATAATGTCAATTGAAAAGGTTTTCCTTAAATCATGTTTGTGTGAGCAAAGTTTTTATACAGATATTATAGATGAATTCGCAAAAAAAGAAAGACGAATAGAATTAAATTACAAATAATAAAATAGTATGTACGGATCTTATTATTTATTTTGACTTGTAATATATTTATTGCCCAATTATTATTATTTTATTTTACTCACTAACTGTGATTTTTTAAATAGTAAATAGTTGAATTATTTTTAATTTTTATTGTATTGTTATTGTTTTTATTATTCAAATTTTGATTCGCTGAACATGATTACTTTCTTTATGAGTGTATGGATATTTATTTTGCAATTTTTTTGCTATTGTTGTTATTGTTATAGTAGTTCTAATAATTCGAATATGCTTTATTTATATACTTATAGTTACAGCTTTGCTTTTTTGATAAGTCTACCAACATATAATTTTTACAATTATTTATTTAAAAGTAAATTATTATATATTGGTAGCATGGGAATTAAAATGCTGATAAAATACAGTATACCTACTCTCACGTCCCCGTTCGTGATTCCTGGGTGCTTTTATATTAGAAATGTTAAAAGTAGCTAACGAGAGGGGTTCAATTAATACGCAGTAAATTTGTGGAAAGCATAATAATAGTAAATTTTTAATACCAATTGCTTCCCCTAGTTGAATTATCACGCCACGCCACTGATATGGGCCCCTACAAAAGTTGAGTACCGGACCCGGATTTTCTCTCGACGGCCTTGACTACAAGTTGGGCATATATACCGAATATCGTGATACCGAGAACCAGCTATCGTAGATCGAAGCTGTACAAGCGTAGTTCTGATCGATTTAGGTAGACTATTCTCGGCAGGAGAAATGGCTGGTGGACAGCGTTATGATTGAGTCCTGCAATCGACTTTTGAACATCCTCTCTATGTATAGTAGCACCCATGTAGGTGGCTTCGACGAAATGCTCCTTTTCATATCTTTGGACTCAAGGTCCCTCAGGCTATGTCTGATATGTTTCGTGAGGCAGTGTTTTGTCCATGAGATGATAATTTGGGTGGTCACTGCGTTAGCACCACACTAAGCACTGCTTCGAGAGGAGAGTGTTGTGGCATCTAATGGGAAGTATTCTGTTCTCTTGGTGCAGATGATCCTGAGATAATATCAAGTGACAGCCTATGATTTTGCGTAATACAGGGTTTTGAAAAGATTGTATGTTCTTCCCGTGCCTGTCACCCAGTTTGCTACCGATTTTCCACTAGCTTCATATGTTACCAGCAGGGTTTCCTTGTCCATTCCCAACAGACTTCCAGACTGCTTTGAGAACTTTATTACGAACTATGATTTTATTGCAGATCGTTGAAGCATGGGTAATGGTGATGATGATGTTGCTATACTATCCAGGGTGACACCTACTGATATATCCAGCTGTAGAGTCACACAGCTTGGTCCAAGAGGTGAACAAGGTCGCAGACGATTTTGGTGCTGAGATCAACAAATTCTTGTAGACGAAGAAGGTGTTGAGCTTGTCAAGGTACCTGTTGACCAACGCACACATAGATGGAATGTCATTGCCGGTAGTTAGAATCGAACAATCATCGGCGTAGGTGATGAGTTGGAGTCCTTCTGGCGTTGTTGGGAGTTCTGATAGATAGATGTTGAACAGGGAAGGTGATAAGACTCCACCTTGCGGGACACCCTGTTTAATTCTCCCTAGTTTAGATCGAAAGTTCGTAAATGATTGTCGACCAGGTAGTTAATTTGCTATCATTTTTGTTGTCGACACACACACCAAATGGTTCGCAAAACGTGGTGGAAGTGAAAAAAAATTATTCCGCTCGTTCTATGACGCGGTTGCGACGTGGTCGCGAACCCTTTGATTCGATCGTCTCTCGCGACCATCGACTATAATTAAAGCCAAGCAAAAGCGTCCGAGCGCTCCAAACGACGTCGATATTAGAATGAAGCGAAACCGCTTGGACAAATATTCCTCCTAATATGTACTTGAAAAATACTTGCAAACAATATTTGAAGCGATGCATCAGTCTAGTTTAAATGCAAGACTGTTTTGAAAAAATGGGAGGGAGGGCGCCAAAATTTTCCGTACTTCATACTTTTTATTTTCCAAATTATATTTAGATATAAATTAAAATATATAAAATATATTTTGTAATTGGTTATTATTTTCTCTGAATTATCAATTTTAAGGGGTCTTGAAGTATATTTATGAAATTTTTAAATTTAACCTATCCCACAAGAAAGGCAAAAAAGAAACTAGTTAGAATGAAAGAATATACATACTCAGTTGCCCCAACCCCTTATGGGGCATAGCGCGTCAACTGTTCCATGTGGCCCAGTTGACGTTTCGTTGGCATAAACTGGTTTCGGAGAATGCAGTTGCCAGCATGCACCTTCTGCACATCCCTGGCCACGAACGTCGTCGTGGACGGGATTTGAACCCGAAACTCCGGTAGTCAAACATGAGACTCATGCCTCCTCAACACACGCTACCGGTCGCCCCAGAAACTGTCAACCACTCAAAACGGTTTTTTCATCCTTATTTACTACTTACTTTTTTTTAATTTTAAATAATTCTGTTGTCTTTTTTTTTGTAACATTTTCCAATTAAAAAAAATGTTTTTGGACCTAGTCTATCGAGAAAATATAACTTAAGGTAGCCAGGACTTCACTGAAGATCAAGAGGCAATTTTCGCCTCCTACACCAACTCAATTTTTCGACTTTAGCATATAATATTAGTAAAACAAAGAATAGTAAAATGTTTCAAATATAATTTTTAGGAGCTCCGACATGTTCTCTTAAATATAGGGTACTTTCAAAGCCAGAAATTTTCTTCGATATTTCACTGAGAAACGACGCACTGTGCGACAGGGTGAATTCGCGTATAGCTGATTATTTTTGTGTGGTTGTGGATAGCGAGTTTGAGTCATTTTGACATAGACTCACAATGACCTACTCCTCTTTATTTTTTAATCATTCTTATTAGTACATATGTATTTCTATTTCACCCGGTGACGCATCGTGGTTCGCGTCTTGGCCAAAAGTAGCTTTACCGCTGTAGCGTGTAAAGAGAGTGAGCGTTCTCAGGTTGTATACTGAGGATAGCAATCCCTTAAGCGGTAGAGCTCTCGTCTGCCAATTCACGCCGTATCAGTTATATGATTATTTCACTATACCCTACTCACTGTTTTTTGTTTATATAAAATCAAGCCAAAAATATAACAGCTCTAATTCTTGCACCAGTACAGTGCAAGCTATTAATCCTGCAGGCTCCTCTATTGCATGAGCGATAGCAACGGCTTCCTTCCGAGCAAACACAAATTTTTCAAATAATTTCCTACTTACACCTTGAAAAAAAAACAATCACTTACCAGCCCAACTTCTCAGTCGCGGCAGATAATCATTCCAAAATGCACACGCTGTCGCCATTGGTCCTCGTCCGAATTTCTCCACTTTCTTATTTTCCTCGCCTTCGGCATTGAAAATATTGAAAATATAATAAATTGGATTTTCTTTACTATATAACGGCCACTGTTCGCCATCTATCATCGGTTTCCTGAAATAAAACCAGATACACAAAAATTAAAGAAAATATCAGATACATTCGAAGCTTTTCCGAAATTCAAGATACGAAAACAAAATGTAGGTTTGTGACTGAGCTGATTTGCGAATTGCAAAGTTTCCCTAACGAACTTGAGCTTTGGTGACAAAAGCTGAATGAAAGTATTGTATAAAATACAGTGGAGTTGGGAAAACTTGTACACATGTGATTTCAAAATCATGCTTTTTCTTCTTTACTTTGTTAGGATTTGGCTTTTTTAAGACGCTGTCTCTTTCAGTTTCGCACTTAGCTGCATACCTATTTGGTTTCTCAGACTTCGAGCGATTTGGTTCACTCCAACATCCCAGTATTCCCGATGGCCTTTTTTGAGGATTCAATCAATCAATCAGGGACCGCAATTTTGATCATCGATTGAACTAACGGTGTATTCTGTTTTGTTTAAATCAGAGTGATTCGCCTACAGTTTTTTTTCTCAAGATTGCTCCTCCAGGCATTTCCCATGATCCGATTTTAACCAAATTTTGTACGTAGCTTTCTCGGGTGATTATAAGCGAGGCCCAATTGATGCAGCTGCAGGTGCCCGTTAAGACAAAAGGACCTTTGGATAGTTAAATCAAACAGAAACCAAACCTAGCAAATAGAGGTATCTTTTGAATCGAGGTAATGAAACCTATGGTGAGATTAAATGGACCTTCTTGGGCATGAAACGAAGTCTTGGCAATATAAGTATCTTCTGAATCGGGGTAATGAGAACCATGCACTGGAGCGCCATTGAAAGCATTTCGACTCATTCTGGCGGAACAATAGTACCTGCCACCGCTCCAAACTATTTTAAGGACAGTTGTTGTTGTGACTACCCGAACTTTCGGTCGTTGGTCGTATGTCATCAAAACCCAGTAACGTCAGTTCTCAAGGGAAAATTTCAATAAATTACTGTCCTCAAATGGACTGCAAATTAATTTTGTGACGGCAATCAGCGCCCCTCCATGCAATCATGAAGGTAGTCCTTATCTATTGGGACAAGATGACCATATTACTGAATGCAATGTCTATCTAAACCTCTGTCGTTCGTTGGATTCAGGCCTCCGGTTGTAAAACGCACTGTTCCATGTGGTCCAGTTGACGTTTCGTTGGCATAAACTGGTTTCGGAGAATGCAGTTGCCAGCATGCACCTCCTGCACAGCCATGGCCACCAACGTCGTCGTGGACGGGATTCGAACCCGAAACGCCGGTAGTCAAACATGAGAATGAAGCTTCAACACACTGCGCTAACGGTCGCCCCATACATACTTACTATACACTAAATCAGGACATGATACGTACCCTGTTCTCGCGAATTCACTCACTGCGTGCACCATTCGGCGACTTAAGTCTCGCTCACGTTGTCTATACTGCAGCGACTGATTCAATGGTTGTCCAAAAATATATTCAATTTCGTCTCCATGCAAAACGCCCATCCATTCACCCCACAGTGATGTACTTGTACGCTGCAAGTAAAACAGAAAAAATTATATCTATACACATGCATATAAAATTTTACGAGACAAAAGGATATTTTTAGTCCGGATGGCGCAACGGTTAGCACGTTCGCCTTCAACGCACTGGGCCCCGGTTCGATTCCGGGGATTTAAGTGTCGGACTATGAGCCCACTCAGCTGTTAAATGAGTACCCATTATGGGGTAAATAACTCGGTTGAGCATCTTGCTGATCACATACCTCTGCACAAAAACCGTCACGATCTAGAAAATGAGATGATGCTAACTCATCTCGAGGCCGTGGTTTAAATTGGACTGTTGCGCCAGTCATTTATTTTATTAAAAGGATATTTTTAAATGAACTGCAATCACGTTGAGACTAATTGCACTACTGATGGTACAAAAATGTCCGTTGCCAAAGTTTTCTCAATTCCGTCATTAGACACGACCCACGACGCATGCAAGATGGTTTAGCCAAATGTGGCGACCTTAAGACGGCCGATTAGCCAAATCTTGCCCTGTGAAGCAATACCGAGAGGTCGTCCTGCAGGGCGGCTATTAGGACAGCAGATGTTCAGGTTTAGTCAGTAAGAATCTGACATCACCGAGTAAAGTAGGCTAAACGAGGACCACCTGCTATAACAAACAAAAAGAAATCGCCTAAATAATAAAAACCACACAAATCGCCTACCAAAATATAATCTTACGTCATCACATGAACAGAAACAGTTAGCACTCATTTTTTAACCCTCATTTTTTCGTCCCACGTTGAACGGTCTACGCTTTCAACCAAGTTTTGACCAGAGAGAAACCAGCTTACTCAGTGTATGAACAAAGCCATTTTCGCGATATGTAACGCCCAACGTCGCGCAACATATGAATTTTATGCTACCACCAATGCACGTAAATCCTTGGGAACAAACCAGTTTAATCGAATCAATGAATATGCACCATCCAGAATTCAGGCTTGACCAGGATTTGCCGGACATGCAAAGCATCACTAAATTTTTCATTAAGAGATGTTAGCTTGATCTCTACCCACTATCAGATATTAGATTTGACATTTAGGTAGGACTCTCTCTCTCTCTCAATTGCCCTAACCCCTTGTGGGGCATCGCGCGTCAACTGTTCCTTGTGGCCCAGTTGACGTTTCTACGGCGTAAACTGATTTTGGAGAATGCAGTTTCCAGCATGCATCTAGGTAGGACTGCTACGTTCAAAAAGAATTAACATTGTCATGTTGTAGTCCGGATGGCGCAACGGTTAGCACGTTCGCCTTCTACGCACTGAGCCCCGGTTCAATTCCTACTGAATGTGGTAGTTTTCGATAAAAAAGGGGATTAACGTGTCGAACTATGAGCCCACTCAGCTGTAAAATGTGTACCCATTTATGGGGTAAATAACTCGGTTGAGCGTGTTGCTGATCACAAACCTCTGCACAAGACATGAAGTCACGATCTAGAAAATGAGGTGATGCTGACTCACCTTGTGACCATGGTTCAAATTGGACTGTTGCGCCAGTTACATATTTATTTTATTTTTATGTTGAATAAAACAAGCTTCATATGCCCACGATTCAAAGTACAGTGAAACTGTATAATTGTGTCTTTCGCCTGAAAAACTCAAAAAGGCTGAATTTTAATTACAGTAACGTCTGAGAACCATTAATCCTTCGAGAAGAACATTTTCCCGTCAGTCTTCTAGGAAACTATTTTGGAATCAAAAGGACTTCACAACGCCACAATCCCGACCATGATTTCTAAGTTCGCAAAAGGCAGCAAACATCCGACCGCCTACACAAGAAAATCTGAACTTCATGAATAAACGAAATCCCATTCAAATCAATCCAACTGACATTTTCCCCATAATGAGCCTAGTTCTAGAGAACTCATGCAATGGGGCGTTTTGTATTTATCCACTCACGTTCGCTGAACATAGGTATGTAGATATGCCGACAACCATGTGGTACTTTTGCGCACCTACCGTGCACTGAGTTACACAAAAAAAAGACAGCCGGATACTCGTCATTATGTAAGAGCCTTAATGAAATGGATTTCCACGTGACCTACATAAATACATACAACATAGTAATTTGTTTGACATAACAAACACTCTTATTAAGTTTTAATTCGATGGCGACGAGATGACTCTCTCAGAAAGGATGCCTTCGTCCGATTTTCCCTTCTTGCATCGTTGATAATTCATGGAATGACGTGTGAACTCGAGAACGACATGCAGGATTGTCGATATTTATAGCCTAAAGTTGTAGTGGAATTTCTAATGAAAATATAATAATTATTTCTTTGTCTTGACGACTGCTACAGATTTAAGATTGGTGAAGTCGTCAAGGTGATTTATTTTTGATCAATGAATGCTAGCAAAAAAAAAGTCACCTAGGTTATTCTTGACGACGGACGATGTTATGGTTTAGACCTGGTATTCAGTGACAAAATAATATGTACAAGGAAGTGGTACCTATTTAATATAGTCAGGCTACGGATACGTCTACAGGCAGATTTTTTTTTTCATGTTTCATTTTTTCATAGTGAAATTGGACGATTTATTACCATTTTAAGCGACCGGCCTGCCGATGATGATTTGAAAAACCCCCTAAAAAAGAAATCACGAAATCAGATACATAGGGAGATCCCACATTCTTCGCGATCTTAGTCATTTTAATGTATCGTCGTATCAGAGCTTGGAGGAAGCCAGGTGACCAAATACGTATGCACGTACGTACACTCAAAAGCGGGGTAATTTCCCTACACTAGAACCGTCAGAAAACAAGGCATATGCAGACGACGTAGTAATTCTGGTTTTGGAGAAGTTCTCACCGGTGTTGAGCGACATCATAGACACGGTCAACGCTTGGACTAAAATACCAGAGTTTCATCTCCCACAACTAAACTGCCACTCTCTGAAACAATCAGCCAGCGTGGGGGGCAAAAACCATCCTTATCGCCCCTTTTTGTTTTATTATTCCCCATTTTTGCCTCGCATGTTTGTATTGTCTTCCCCAGGCCTTTGAATTTTTATTAATATGTAAAGGACAGGGGCAACGAGCGGCGAAAACTCTGCCCACGTCTTCTGAACTGAGCTACAGCAAGCATACGCCGCTGCTTAGCTCGTTAAGTGGCCTTTTTCTTTACCAGATGGCACGGCTCGTCTTTCACGGTCATTATTCCACCTTAGACTCCGTCCCCACGAGCATCTTCGGATGGACACCGACCGGTCCGTTACAAGTGCTCGATTGATATATCGGGTATGTGGGAAATACCAAAATACCACCCGCGGAACAAACAACAGTAAAAATCCTTTACACTAAACTGGCAACCAAACATCATGAAGGTGAGCGTCTGTACTTCAGGTTAGAAGCGGCTCTACTCGGAACAAACAACAGCAAAAATTCTTTACCCTAAACTGGCAACCAAACAGCATGAAGGTGAGCATCTCTACTTCAGGTTAGAAGCGGCTCTACTCAAACCTGCCATAAGTATAAAATGGTACCCCATTTGGAAAAAAAAATGGAAACTATTGTACAAATATGTCTAGAAGAAGAGCAGGGTTATCTGCCCAAGTGTCGGCGGGAGCCCTAACTTCCAACGAGGGCTTCCCTCTATACAAGAGGAGCAGTCGCCAGCGGTAACTGGGCGTGCGCCCAACAATGCAAAATAAATCCCCTGTCGCGAGTACAAGACGGGGACCACTCCAGCCACATCTAGAAGCCCTCCTTCACTGCTGGTTCGCGTAAGCAACGGTTGAAATGGACAGAGGAAATGAACCTTTTTATCGTCACTTGTTTCACCAAAGGTTCGACAAGCGGTTCCCGCAATATGCTGTGCCGGTGCAGCGGGTTTCATATTAGTACCGCTCCATTGTGCGAACGAGTGCAATACCGGAGACAACCAGGGAAAGAATACGGCTTGAGGTTACAGAGGCATCCCGAAACCGAGAGTCGGAGGAGCCGGATGTGGCATCCCAACCACCATCACGTCACACTGTTCTCCCCAGGAGTACCTGCAGGACCCGTCGAAGTACAATACTTCACCGTCGAGTGGAAGTCTCTGTTGAAGTTCACGGCGAATATAAAAGAGCTTGCCTCGAGTCCAGGCACTACCAGATTTCATACAGCCACTGCGACTTCTGATATTCTTTCTCAAATCGACAGCGAAATCACGTCCCGACTTAGTTCAGATACGACGTTACTGAAATTACAATCCGTTGTGTAATGTGGTACAGCGGCGGGTATGCAATGGTTTTTTTTTCAGTATGTTGAAAGTACACAACTCAAAAATTATTGAAAACACTAAAAAAAGGCAAAACACTGAATTATTCTCCGAATTTGGAAAGTTAGGGGATGGTTTATCTGCGAAATTTATTAACTTGGAGATCTTCAGTCAAGACAACTTTTCTCGCCAAATCAAAATTAAATTTTGGATGGAATGTTGCTAATTATGCCTCATTTTAGAGGTCCCTGAGATTTATAAAAAATATCATTCAAATTTTTTGAGGGGATATGTCATCCATTTTCTCCCGTCACATACAAAGATATAATGGGCGGCCATATAGCCGGATACATGCTGTTTGCTCGTTAGTTTGTTATTTCGTTAGTTTGTTAGTTCGTTAGTAAGTTCGTTCATTAGTTTGTTAGTTCATTGGTCTTTTGGTTCTTTGGTTCTTTAATTTGTTAATTCGTTAGTTCATTAGTTCGTTGGTCCGTTAGTTAGTTCGTTAGTTCATTAGTTCGTTAGTTCATTAGTTCGTTAGTTCTTTTGTTCGTTAGGTCGTTAGTTCGTTAGCTCGTTAGTTCGTTAGTTCGTCGGTTCGTTAGTTCATTAGCTCGTTAGTTCGTTAGTTTTTCTCCGGGAATTTCTCGTGGTCAGATTTCAACCAAATTTTGTACGTAGCTTCCTTGGGTTATAATAAGTACTACTCCGCCATATTTTAGTCCTGCTGCAGATGTGCATCAGGGAAAAATACTCTGTTGATCATGAAATGAAACAGAAACTATAGGTATACCTCGTTGAAATGGGTATCTCCTGATTCGGGGTAACGAGACCAACTCATTGGAGTTGAATGTATTTTGAGTCTTCTGGTCAAGATTGATGTCATTTTAACTCTTTTGACGAGGCGAAAGAACGGTATCATATGACTGGCGACCATGAGGCGAGTGCACTAGACTACTTTTGAAGACATTTTGAAATCTCTGGTGAAGAAAAAGGACATTCTTGGCAGTGAAATGATATCTAGGCATGATGCGTGTTATGTGGCTGGGGTTGATGAGGCGAATGCAGCATCTTTTGAGTCCTTTGGTCAGCAAAAATAGCAACTTTTTGGGTATTTTTGAATTGCAACAGAAACCAAACCTACCAAACATCGGTATTTTTGGATGGGGTGGTGATACCAATTATCTCGACGTAAGGGACACATAGGATATAAAGGACATAACGGACATTAAAGGACCGAAAGACATAATGTCCTCGAAGGCAACTCAAAGTTATGTCAAAGGCACATTTACTTATGGATGTGCACCTAAAGAATTAGTTCTTTGGGGATAACACTTTATAAAGCAAATCACCGGAAACTTAAAAACAAGTGCCGATGAATATCGCTCTTTTTTGTTTCATTTGGGGAACAATTCATTAGAAGTATAGTTCTCCGGACCCAGAAAATACGTAGTAAACTAAGATAACCCGAAGAAATGAACGGATGTTCGAAGAATGGAAGATGCTTAGACCTTTCACATTCAACGCATTCAAAATCACAAAGATCAATAACCACTAACCAATCAACTGGAATAAACTCCAAATTCCAAACAATCTTTTCAACTAATTGCCCGCATCCACAAATCTTCATCAATTCGTGAATTTTCTCATCTCACTGATATCCTTTCAATATAAACAGGTTGGACTAAACGAAATCTACATTTACACTGGTACTATGCTTCTAATTGGTATCAAATGTTCGCTAAAATCCCATTTTACTTAATTGACATGTATCTCGGTCATTAAGACGTTTCCGCTCCTTGATATGTACTCTGTCAAAGAAAAGTTGGGCGGAGTAGAGTAGCAAAAGGTACGGTCATTAATCAATATATCGATTAAAAGAAATAGTTCCACTGACTGCCAACAATGATAAAATGAGAATAGAACCCGGACCCCTTCCCACTTGGTCGGAAGAGTGTCGGAGACGAAGCAAACGAACGAACAAGTTTAAGGACTAGCAATGAAAATCGAAAAGTCTGTTTGAAAATATACCTGCCACGTTGACAAGGCTCTGTAAAGGTCGAAATTTCACTGTTGACATGTGAACGATGGAGAAATGTTCAAATCAAATAATGAAACGGTTCACCTTAAAATATCTGTGATTTAATTTAATATATGAAAGTGTGGATAATGTATGTATGTTTGTCGCGCAAAAACTTTTAAATCACTGGGGCATTTCTCACCAAATTCTGCGGAAGTATATTTGGGGAGTTGGAACAGGTAATAAGCCCTGAAAAACCATTGTTCACCAGTCGATTTTTTTTTTCGCAGAAAATTAGCTTACTATTCTCTCTCTCAATTGCCCTCAGCCCTTGTGGGGCATAGCGCGTCGACTGTTCCATGTGGCCAAGTTGACATTTCGACGGCATAAACTGATTTCGGAGAATGCAGTTGCCAGCATGCACCTTCTGCACATCCATGGCCACGAACGTCGTCGTGGACGGGATTCGAACCCGAAACTACGGTAGTCAAACATGAGACTAATGCCTCAACACACTGCGCTACCGGTCGCCCCAGCTTACTATTACTAGTAGATTACTATCGGTGAAACGATACATGATTACCTACCGCCTGCTACATGAGTGGCACTGACGAATCTATTAGGTCGTAGCTGATGAAATACTTGATGACGTGATTAACTCTTTGTAACGTTGAACGAGGCAGCAGTAACGCAATACGACCCCGTCCACACTACCGATAGATAGATAGAACTAAGGGCTGTGAACCAAAGAGGTTCACAAGCACTGAGACCAGAAAGTCTATTTTACTACTATTACTTATCAAGCATGATCGCACTGATGAAGTTACTCAGAAGCTTAAGTGGCGACGAGGCTACATCATCCGAGTCGGGGAACGCGATCCCAAGACTATCCCTTCCACGACATACTAATGCCTTACAATGGCAGAAAATATGTCATATGTTGCCTTAGGTTTTCAGGGATGCGCAAGGCCGCCTATATAGAATCCCGGTTCACACTATCGAAAGCCTTCTCGAAATCGATGAAAAGCAAATGAAGCGGAGAATTGTACTCAGCACATTGCTCGATGATAATTCGCAAGGTATTATTGTGATCGATACAGGAGAATCCGGATCGAAAATCAGCCTGCTCTTCATCAATTGTGCTTTCTAAGTGGGCCTTTAGTTTTTCCTGGGCGATTGGCAACGGCAGAAAGCACACAAATGCCTCTCCAATTATTACAGTCTGTGAGGCTACCCTTCTTCGGAAATTTAATGATCAAACCTTTCTTCCACTCAGTGGGAAAGGTCTCTGTATTCCACGCTTTATAAACAAGTGGGTGTAGCAAATCGGCAGTTAAGCTTGGCGCTGCTTGATAAAGTTCGGCAGGGATACCGTCGATTCCTGCGGCCTTTCCTCGTTTTAGTGCAATAATTGCAGTGACTATTTCCTCTTTAGTCGGGGCAGTGGACCGTATACGGACATTTTGATGGTTAGCTAAATTATCTATTTATATGAGGGGGAACTTCACCTGAGGTTAGACGGTTCAAGGCCGCGGCGAAGTGTTCTTTCCACCGCCTCATTTTATCTTCTTCCAAGATAAGTAGCTTTCCATCACTGTCCTTTACCGGATGTTGACAGGAGCTACGACCACCTGTAAACTCCTTGATGACACAGCATACGGCGTTTAAGTTGTCACTGCTTGCGGCTTCTGCTTCTTATGCTGAAAGAGAATTCGCATAAACTCTTTTATCGCGTCGCACACTACGCTGAATTTCTCGAGCTTTCTGACGGTAAAGGGGCTCGATGCTGCTTCGATTGTCGTCTGATGCTGCAGCCAAACGAACCTTCAGTCCTTTTCTTTCAACAATCCGCTGCCATGAAGCGTCGGACATATAGGGCTTATTCCGGCAATCCGAGTTTGTGCCAAGGATGGTATCTGCGCTGTCAATGTACGCATTTTTTACTGCATCCCAGTATTCATTTATGTCACCATCTGCGTAAGATGGTCACTATATTGCTGTAAGACAGCTGGCTTTTTTAGCCGAGCGGTGTTGAATTTGCGGCATCTGGGTCTTTCGTCGCTAAGACGGCGCACGGCTGCAATACGCAATCGAACATTAGCGATCGGCATTTAGTTGTTCGTAGAAGGAGTCTTTCGCCAAGACATTGTCGGGTTCAGTTGGAGCACAACATTGTATTATTGATATGTTCCTCATTTCCTTCCGGAACCTGGCAATCATGATTCGGTCGGAGACCAGATCCCAAGATCAGGTCAGGAGTTTCTAGCGACTCTGGTTAAAATTAGCCCCACACATGACTTGACCACTACCGATAGCTCTACCGGAGTACAACATTACAATGCTACCCGTTGGAGAGATAAATTCTCCGCTGTGCCACCATTTTATCACACTAACTCCTAAGATGTTTAATTTATACCTCCGAAATTCACTTTCTAATTGAAGAAATCTTGCGTTCTGGGGACCTTCCGATTCATTATCCAGGATTTCAGATAGTGCAAGTTGCTGACATACAGATCCTGTCTTGTGTTTGTACTTTTTAACGACAGACCGCCAAAGAGAAAGACCGTGGTATTACTTTTACGCCCCACACCACAGGGAGAAGGTTTACTTCAACCAAGTCATCGCACCGCCATCACTGGGGGTTTGACATTGGTTAGCAATGGTCAGTGACCTTTGCCGGTCCAGGGGCGCCCGCGTGGAGGACTATGGAAGAGGAATTTTCGCCTCCGGGGCTACGCGCCATAGAGGGTGGCCGAGACGTGCTAGTTTCGATTCTTTCATTGAGCCAACTTTCCTGTTCTGAGTTTAACTTGATGCATGCATCGCATGATATCAGTCTAGCAATAGTTATTTTGCTTCGGCTTTCACATGAATATGCAGAAGCGGAAGATCAAGCATCTATGTTACCATAAGACCGGCAAGCCTCTGAACTTTGGCCAGAGTGGCTTTCCTCTTTATGGTAAAGGCTCTTTTCCACCAAACTACTGCGTCGTATTCTAAAATGGGTCTGACCATGGACTTATAGACACAGAGGACGATAGAGGGTCTGGTACCCCAAGTCCTCCCTACATATTGTCGGCATATCCACCGAAATTTGATGGCCTTGTCTGAGACTGCTCTGAGGTGCTCTGACCAAAGCAATTTACTGTCAAGAACTATGCCCTGATATTTAGCGTTGTCTGCCAGGGGAATTGAAGTTTTATACATGTGATTTGTCTCGTCTTCCTTTTCCTTGTGAATGGAACTACGACTCCCAGGCAGGATTAACACGAAGACCGTTGTCGTTGCACCATTCTTGTACTATACTCAGTGCTGATTGGAGGATGTCCGAAGCCTTTTCAAATTTACCCTTGACAGTGATTACCAGGTCATCTGTGTAACCCTGTGTGCAGAAGCCCCGCGAGGTGAGTTTTCAGAATAAACTCTCAACAACTACACATGAGCGAAGTGGGGGATAAAACCCCTACATAAGGACAAACCACGGGTGACACTCGCCGAAAGAGTGCAGTCTCTAATATTGGTAATGATTCTTCTGGATGAAAGCATTTGACTCACCCACTTGATGGTGGTGAGGTGCGCTCCCTTGGCTCTTAATGATCTATCGATGGCATTGAACGAAGTATTTTTGAAGGCACCCTCAATATCAAAAAATGCTCATAGAGCTGTTTCTTTTACCTCCACAATCGACAGAATTTCATTTACCATATTGTGAAGAGCGGCCCCCGTAGATTTGGTTTATGCCAACGAAACATCAGCTAAGCCATATATAATAGTTGATGCACTATGCCCCAATTCGGGTTAGGGCAAATGAGTAGTAGTGGCATGGGACTATAGGATTGAGGGTCCTCCCTGGGGCGATTGCCCATCTTGGGAATAAATAATACTATCGCCGCTCTTCAGGCTTCAGCAATGTGCCCGAGAGCAAAGCTTTTCCTGAATATGCTCATCATGGTGTCAGTACTGCTTGCACTTTCCGGAGAAGGGTGGGAAATATACATTACCGATAGCCGAGCTAGCTATCAAGCACGCATCACAGCATGTCACAACTGAAGAGGTTTGACACTTAGGTGTCCGGCATGGTCTGAACGACTAAAGTCTGCCTCAGACCTGGCTCGACAAACAATTCGTTACAACATAGTTTGATAAAACTTAATGGATTAGTGCGGAACGTGCGACTATGTCACCATCTAGTTACCATCATCCCGTAAAACCGGTCTTGGAAATGAAGTGCTTTATTACACTTCGTACCCCATGTTCCGACCTTGGAGCAAAAAGATTTTATAAATACTTTACTTTCAACTTTTAATATGAACACGCTTCAGTTGTGGTTAATAATTATTTGTTTAAAAAAGCTACAGGACCTTTAGACCCGCAATACGTCCAGAAAAAAACTAAATTAGACCATCTTGGCAACCCCTGCGAAATAAAGTCAAGCCACGCGGAACGATATACACAAGTACGAGCATTTCTTAACCTTCGAGCCAAAGCACGCAAAGAATGGGATAAGCTGTTCCATGACCTCATTCTTGTGTTTACTGCCCGCAACAACACAATCACCCTTACCCTAATAGAACAGTAACCTCCGCAATCCATTTACAGGCACAAGTAAATGTCGAAAAACGACACAGGCCAAGTATCAGCCTAGGAACTGTTGGTTCACTCTGTCAGCTGTTTTCCAATCGATTTTCTTCATCCCGTCCTTATCCAAGCGGGGGGGGGGGGGCTGAAGCGCCCGGCATTTGGAACTGGATGTCGTCGAGCCCACTCCTCGTACACCTTGTGTTGTCGCTTTGCTTACACCCCGACTATTGCGTGATGGCAACATTTACGAATTGTTAAATAATTGCAAAGCGCAAGGAAGACAGAGGGGGAGCCATATATTGGTTTTCAGGACACGAATGATAGCAGCGTTCCAACAGTAGCGCTACACCCAAGGAATTTATCGTAGGTCATTAAGTTGACTGTGGTTTCGGATGCAAAAGATACAACAGATAGATAATATACGAGAGGGATAATACGCACACGAATTCCAGTGGAGGCAATCGTGTGATCTCCGGGAGTGGGAAATCGCGTGCCTATTTGTAATGCAGAAAGGTTTCATGCTGGGAATTAGATTGACACGGTTATCTCTTGCATGTGCTATAAGCCACCACGTTATATTGATGATTGGTATCTGTAGCTATGAATCTAAGGACAAAACTTTTAATTCGTTTTCTGATGTTGTTATGTAAGCAATCGGGGTGTTTGGATAATACACACTCGTATTGACAGAGCCGTATACAACGGTGGAAGCATGCACGGCTGTTTCGTGCGCCCGGCTGATTAGGAACTGTTGACAACTCTTGGTTGTGTGATGTTAATTTACCTTAGCCCGATTTGACGATTTAGTGGCCAGAAATGATGTTTTATTGACTGGGAGTTAAGGTCATGTAACCAACATTTTATAAGTGTCCCACATTGGGTGCCAGGTTTTACGAAGATTTAGTAACCAGAAATTAGGCGTGTTTTTTTGTACTGCGGTACAGGTTAATTGGGGGCTATCCGGGTTAACTTACACACATTACACAAACAACTAGGGTATGTTGTTTGTGTAATGTGTGTAAGTTAACCCGGATAGCCCCCAATTAACCTGCACCGCAGTACAAAAAACACGCCTATTATGTTTTTAGTGCTCGGCATTTACTGTACTGTGGGTATGTGGAACACATTGGGCGCAAAAACTAAATTCTGAGGACGAATATTGTGATAGTTGCCGCACAAAGACAGTTTTAAATTCATGGTAAAACAGCATTTATGTACTTTCTTGAGAATAAATGTTCAGTGCAAATATTAAGCGCCTTTTTCTTTCTAACAGCCATGCAGAGCAAATTACACTATCAATTTGATCTGAGCTGCCGGGATAGAAGGTTAGTGCGAGAATGCTGTTCCGTTAGTATTTCCACGTTTTGAAATGCAGGCGGCGCAGGTGGCGAATTTTTCGGGCAGTTTACAGTTTGGGAAGCCCGTCAAATTAATTTGTTGCCAATAAAATGATCATCTTGTGTAAATATGTATATGGAATAGTAAGCATACAAAATAATTCTGCTGCCTAAAGTAAATTTATCCGATTGTATCTGCACTAAGGATTTAAGTTTCTTCTTGAAATTTGAGTTGGCGTTTGAATACTAACTAAATCAAGACATGCCCCGTTTTCGTCTTCGAGAGAGGCACAAGTGCCTTCTCTGGGAATGTAGTCCCTTGCAGCTATATCTTTCAGAAATTGATTAACCAAGAATGGAGGGCACAGGTAACAACTGCCCTAGACTTGAAGTAAACATTTAGACAGGGATCTCAATGCCTGTTAGGTCCAGAAAAAATATCTCTTAACTGCCACCTATTGATGAGCCTGGGGGCTTAAAGGATCCTCTTATAAGAGGATTGAGTGGAGCTGCTTGTAAGCGCTACATCGGGGTTCACTCCAAAGGACACGCGCCAGCAGAAGCGAGAGAACTAGCGGCCGGCCCTCATCGTATGCGCAGAAGAATGAGTCCTCTCATTCAAAGAGGCAGAAATCTTTGGAGTAAGATTCTGTTGAATCACCAGGCAAAGTCAGTGCTGGGAAAAAACAAAAAACGATCAAAATTGAAGCGCTAAGCACGGCTACAAGAGGAATTGCCTTAGTCAGTACTAGTAAGGCATCACCTCCACATAACATACTAAAGCATCCTGCCGGAAAGCAAGTACTTGTCATTCAAAGCGTAAGACCAGCAAAGCAATATGCCCCTGCTAGCAATTGTGCTAGTCGAGTTGAGAGCTTCAGGGCATAGTCTCGGTCACCTCGCTGGCATGCGCCAACATGGCCTCAACTTCATATGGTCGGATGCCATCAACAGAGAGGGAGAGGGCCAGTCTTCCAGCAGATTACCCCACGTCAGTGATGACCCCTGAGCAACAAACCCTAGTACAAAATGCTATTCTTGAGGAGATTCTTACCGAAAGCGCACGTTTGATAAAGCCTAAGTTTAATAGTATACGCTTCAAACCTGGGTACCTGCTCATCGAGTCTGAGAACACATCAACTGCGGAATGGCTAGCTAAGACTGCAATTGTAGTCAGACCTTGGGACGTTGTCTCTTTGAGGGCGGCAATTGGAAGTGATATCTCCCGCCATATAGTTTTAAGTGTGTTCTTCTCGAGGAGTGCTGGAGACAAGGTTGTGAAGTCAATTAAGTATCTTGGGTACCAGAATGATGGCCTTCAAATTGATGAGTGGGGGGTCATCGAAGAACTCTCAACGACTATATCCGTTAACCAGGAGGTTATTTCACGAAATAAAACGGAACAACTTTAGTTTAAAGTACCGCTTTGGCAAAGTGACGGTACACCCTAGAAATTGGCGTGCGAGGACAAGGATGGCAGAGGCAGATGTTGGGCACTGCGGCCAACAAAATAAAAGGATGAACGACATTCGGTAGGCTGCGAGACTACCTGCATTTTGGCTAAAAAAGGGCACTGATCAGATAAGCATTCTTAAAAGAACGGACGGTGGAACTACAACTTATGCCAAGGATATTGGAAAACTTTCGTTAAGTACCCATTTCCCTGAATGCGTGATACTAAGAGAGAATGTTCCTCCTCCAATCTCGGGTCGTCTACACAGGGCACGTCCGTCTGATTGCAGAGCTGCTAGACTCATCTTTACACCCGATAAAGTCAATCGACTCATTTAGTCCATTTAAATTCCTTTGTTGTGACGCAATATTCCCCACACTTCTCCAAAAGGGTCAGGAAGCACTGACTCCATATCTCATGAATATATTCAGGGGTAGCTTCGCACTGGGACACATTCCTGTTGCTTGGGAACCAGCGAAGGTAGTCTTCATCCCTAAATTGGGCAATCGGCCAAAGGATGATTCTAAATCCCACAGGACAATCAGTCTAACATCTTTCATGCTGAAAGGCGATGGAAAAGATTCTTGACGAACATGTACGTCAAACTCTCCTCAAGAGGAATCCACTACACGAAAGACAGTTTGCCTACCAATCAGGAAAGTCCACCGAGACTGCTCTACATCACCTGGCGAGTGAGATGGAGACGAAAGGAACTGCTTTATGGGCCTTTCTCGACATTGAGGGTGTCTTTAACAATACTTCGTTCACTGACATCGACAGCACTTTAATGACAAGGGGAGCGTAAAATCGGTCAGACAAATGCTCTAACCGGGAATGGTCATTGCTACGATTGGAGACTGCTCACTAGCGGCTAGTGTCACACGTGGGTGTCCTATCGTCACTCCGGTGATGTATAGTGGGAGACAGTTTGCTTTGGGAACTTAAATCAAGGCGCTTCTCCACGCAAGAATACGCCGATGATCTGGAGATCTTGGTTAGGGGCAAGTTCGAGCAGGTGTTATCAGATATCCTTCAACAAGCATTATGCATAGTACAGGAATGGAGCAATGAAAATGGCCTTCGAATTAACCCTTCCAAAGCAGTTGCAGTCCCCTCTACTAAGAAAAGATACCTCAGCCCAGATAAATCAAATGCCTCTAATATATGTATGTACAATCTATCCATACACTTGGCAGACAATACCAAGAACCAGAGGGTAATTCTTGGTAAACTGCTCTGGTCAGAAAATCTGAAAGTAGTATCAAACGAAGCTGCAAAAGCCCTGCGGATAGGCAGACAACATGTAGACGAAACGAGGGGAATCAAACCTTCCATCGTCCTCTGGATTTCCAAGGTGATCGTTAAACCCCTTCCTAGAATATGGTGCAGTTGTACGGTGGAAGAGAGAATATACAGTAACTGGCAGATCTACCCTAAAATTCAGATACTTGTTTGTCTCATGTCTACCAGAGTCATTCACTTCTGCCCTTCTGAGGCGCTAGAGGTACTGCTAGACCTTCCAGCATTGCATGTACATGTGATAGCACAAGCAAACCTGACGATCCTTAGATTGAAGGCTTGCGAAGCTCTCACTAAGCTGAATCTGGAACAGGAAAGTTGGCTCAGTGAGAGCTGCATAACCAGTATGTCATCGGACCATCTAGTGAAAGAACCATCCAGCAACAAGCTTTTCAACACTACAATCTGGAGCAGATTTGATTGGGGGAGCATTCCACCCTCCTTCCAGATACCATCAAGTGGTTCACGGATGGTTCAAATACGGCGAAAGGCACAGGTGCGGAATAGTGGGCCCTAATCAGGGTATTTCTACCAAAAGATAGGTTCGCCACAGTATTCCAGGTAGAGGTAATTGCCATCGAGTCGTGTGCGGAGCTCTGGCTGAAAGCCAAATTCCGTAGCAATAATAAAGCTATATTTACTGCCAGGCAGCCATACTGGCGCTAAGCAACTAGCCTGTCACGTCCAAGATAGTGCGTAGCTGCCAGAATACATTACAAAAAGTTGGCTCCTCAAACATGGTAACGTTATACTGGCTTATCCTGGCTACGTCGACATTTGTGAGAATGAACAAGCTGTCCGTAAACTTCGACACCTGCGCCGCCTGCATTTCGAAACGTAGAAATACTAACGGCGCAGCATTCTTGCACTAACCTTCTATCCAGAGCAGCTCAGATCAAATTCATAATGTAATTATGTAGTGTTATCCACTCTACTCTATTCGGCTGTTAAAAAAAAAAGAAACGCGCCTATTGTTTAATATGGTTGGAATGTTAAAATATTTTATCAATAAAAAGCGTCACTATGCGCCAGAATTCCAATCCTTCATTTCTTCGATTTTTCTCAGCCTTTCTCTTAGTTTTCCGGGAAACTTCTATGAATTATCCTGGCATATATCTAATGTGCATAGATCATAATGTACAAGCAGATTGAATAGAAACATTCCTTAAGTCAACCATATCAACCTAATTCGAATAGACGTCATGCTTCCACCTCCGTCGTATCAACCTTTACATAACACACATACTCAGCGCAAGAGCTCGTCTAGCCCGACCGACACGAGACCATATTCCAACGAAGGGACTACAAGTTTCATTTAATGTAAAAATTCGTTTATTGGCATCCCCCACGTGTCTCTGTCAGGACACGTTATGCCAAATATGCTAAGATAATACAACGAGGTTACAAAGTCCAGGACTTTGTCTGAAAAAAGAGAGATAAGTAGGTCATCAATTTTACTTTCTTGAGTACGAGCGATAGTCATAACTTTTTCGGTAAATAATTCAAACGCTGTCTATGTAGGCTTTCGGTTATATTCTCGACTCTTCTCGTCTTCGACCTCCGTGCGTCCCTATACCACACTACCGTACACAGGATGACGAAGCAAAAGGACATCCAACCTGAATTTGCCATTTAAGTCTCAAGACGTTGTCATCTTAGCCTTTAGGCAG
Source organism: Chloromyia formosa (assembly GCA_964017055.1). Taxonomy (NCBI): domain Eukaryota; kingdom Metazoa; phylum Arthropoda; class Insecta; order Diptera; family Stratiomyidae; genus Chloromyia; species Chloromyia formosa. The sequence goes on along the minus strand of OZ024813.1, from coordinate 25,709,171 downwards.
AAGGAAGCATTTTCAATGTTGGCACACGAAGAATAGGGCGAAAGGGAAAGTTGACAGAAACAATAGAACTGAATATTAAGTAGCGGTGAAGAATGGGAACGGTATGGGTAGTGATGCATTGATGTTACATTTCAGGATAATTTTAATATTCCCAAAGACAAAATGGTTGATGAGCTTAAGTTTTCTAATAAAAAGGGACGATACGAGAGTTCCTACATGATGAAAGTCTTTTTGATAATACCATTAAGTAGGCTTTTCAATGTAGCAAATGGTAGTGTGTGACAGGCGAACTTTTTGAGCTTTTAAAATGACGAGTGCATAAGTTGACACGGTCTCTTAGTAATAATAAAGTACATCAACATACGCCTTTCACAAAAGCATCATTTCAATTTTTAATTTCTTAAAAAAAAATCACATGTCGTACATCGGAGATAGGGCATCATCATCGTCCCCTCAATTAAATCTTTGCATAGAATACAAAAGAGATTTTAACCATTACGCTGTTATGAAAGATGCTCTCCTCCTCATCTACGTCTTCGGAAGTCGAAGCCTTCTCGCGTATTCACCGATAAGACAATGACCACTAATAATTCCCACCACTATCCTGATGCGGTGCTTACTCATCGACAGCAGTTTAGAAGTACGGTTTTTGTTGAATAAGGGCCATAATAACTTCGCATTTTGGCAGGTACTACCACTTAACCATCTCGAGTTAGCCCAGTCTATCGCTATCATAATTAGCTTATATTTACAACTGGAGATGGGCATGGCGAAAACCCGACAATATCTGAAGAGTTGTATCGTTTGCACCGTTTCGAGCGAGCTCGTCAGCCCTACAATTACCAGCAAAAGCACTGTGACGTGGTATCCAGCATAGTGTAATGTTATAGATACTTCCCATCTCCGCAAGGCAAGAGCGACAGTCCACAACGGTCTTTGACGAGACTAGGCAAGATTCCAGGGATTTTATTGCAGCTTGGCTGTCGGTATAAATTATGACATCTGTTGCCGCTATAGCGTTTCGGCCAATCCACCTCACAGCCTCTGTAATCGCGTGGACCTCAGCCTGGAGCACACTACAGTAGTCTGGAAGACGAATCGACAGGTTAAGATTAGGCACAGCAGGATTTTTTAGTCGAGCGTTGGTGAATTTGCAGCGCCTGGATCTTTCGTCGCTAGGACGATGCACGTTTGCGACACGCAATTCAACATTTACGGTCATCATACGATCTCTTCCCATCCCAATGTCGGCGCTCTTCTTATTTCGCACGTCCAGGAGGCAACTCTTGAATCTTTTGCTAATGGCAAAGTGGTAGATCTGATTTTGTGTTCTACCCCAATCAAAAGAGGACCAACTGATTTTGTGATGAGCTTAAGGTAGCTGAAACATTACCACCGATGAAGAGACTTTGAAAGTTGCAGAACTCTACAAAATCTTTCACCTTTGTCGGTACGATCGCCAAGACCGTGTCATTAACTGCTGAATTAGCACCTGATTCAATTATAATCATGTACATATATAATTGCTCCAACAATTTCAATAATTACAAAACCACCCTCCCTAGATCAACCACTTAGCGTCATATCGTTGTATATCATTTCTCTCCCGGCCACTTTACGAGTAATATTCCATAAAATCAAAGTGTCAAAGTCCATCCATTATACTGTTCATTTCGTTTTAAATATATTAGCACCCACCCCGAGAATATGTTCGTGTCGTTCATGACATACACACAACCCTTGGCACGAAATAAACGTCAGTTGTGTGGTTAATACGTTTTCCCTTTAATTGCAGCATTTAAGTGAATTAAAACAAACACCAGCAGTCAGAGCATTTTGCGGTGCTAATGTAAAGCTCGCTGGGGTTTTGAAATGAAATGCGATTAAGTGGCATTTTAATGGTCACATTAGCAAGTGTTTTGTAGCCCCATCGCGGTACCACCCCCGAGTTTTCATACCCTTGGAAAACCTCGGAGGCAGATCCACTGGGGCTCCAGCGCTCCACTTCAGTTCAGTCTGTTCTGGGCGACCCAACACAGCCGCTTGGTCGGGTCATGAGTTGAAGATTAATTTCACGCTAATTGAGTTGAAGGGGAGCCAGCAGGATTGAACCGTGCGGACTGATGCCAGCAAAAGTGCAAATACACCAGCCTTCCGTGTTGTTCTTGTTGTTTTCGTCCTTTCATTTCCGCAGACGTTTTAAATCGTTTCGTTGGTCAGGAAAGCGTTGCCGTTAATCTGGAATTGTTTTGGTGCGGTTTATATTATTTATCTTTTTTTTTTTCAGTTTTGTATCTTTAAAATAAATTAGTTTGCTGAGTATGAAAAACATTATAAGGACATTTTCACCGAAGCGCTTGATGGTGATGATAAGCAGTAAATTTTCTCTTGATGATTAAAGCCTCTTGCATAATTTGTTAATGCAGAATATGATGAGAGGTGTGAGAGCTCTTTTTCAACCAATTTAGCTGGTGGACGTGTCAAGTGTGGTGTGAGATTAATCCGGTAAATAGATAGATAGGTGGGTGCTTCACTGATAGTATCAATAACAGAGATTTTAGATTACCCACTATATGAATAAAATCATGCACATACTTGGAACTGCATGTGGTTTAACGATAGTCAAGAGTTGGGTTAGTAGAGGCTGATACGTATTTTGCAAAAACCTTCAATTTACGATGAATAGCTTTATTAAAATTGGTTTAAGTGATTGAACACAACCTCATTGGTTTCCTTGCTAAAGGAAGTCCATGACCCATTCTGCTTCAGTAGATAGCTTGGTGCGAATGGATTAGTAGAGAGAATTTTGCGAAGTTTGGATGTCTCGCAGGAACCCTCAATACGTCCACACTAAAGCCTCCATGAATTACATTTGACCTTCCTCAGTTCTTTGTTATAAGAGCTAAGAAACTTCCTATAGGCAATTCAATCAGATTCGATCCTGGAAGATTTCTCCTTGTTGAAGGACTTCCTGCAAGCGGCTCTTAACTCGAATATCTCGGAAGTCCACCGGACGGGCTTTGCTTTTTCGTTTTCTGATGCAACATGATCTATCTAGTCTAGAAGCCCACTGCAAAAAAGCCTTCGTCATCTGTATCCGGCTGGAAAAATGTAGAAATACATTTCGTATAAGCCTCTCTACGTCAGCCCAACAATAAGCGGCTTCATATCGGTGTAATTAATTATTGCTTGGTGGTATTCTGGCTTAATGTAATCGCTACCTACGAAAGCATGGATGACGGGCATAGACAGTCAGCATAGGTCACAGAAACAGGCAGAAGTATGCTGTTGCACGTTTTCGTATCGAGGGACTCAAGATTTCCATCTCTCTCTCTAATTGCATTGACCCCTCCAGGGGCATGGGCGCGTCAACATCTCTAGCATTTATATGCCTTATTGACGTTTCAGTCGCATATCTGCTTTTCGGAAGTGCAGTTGCTAGCATGCACCTCCTATCCGCGCCGTCTATATACAGACAAGCTCGGAGCACTGTGAGATTCTATTAGTACTCACAGGCAGCTTTTGATAGCGCCGAGATTTGATCTCCGAGCTCTAGATTAGTATCGTAGAGCGGTGACCGAACGATCACGGCCACCGAGCCGTTTACTCGATGACGAAGATAGAAAATATTTTTGAACGTTTTTTAAGCCGGTCAGCATGGGTCACTAAATCGGTCAGGAGTTTGCTACGTTTATGTACTCTTCGTACAATGTTTTACAACTGGTGTAAATTCCAATCCGTTCTGATGACAATTAACACAAGCGAAAATTAATTACCCCAATACCGCTAATTGTTAGGCCGACTGGCAACTCCGTATAGAGGCTTGTACGACGTGTCTTTGTAAATTTTATCAGCCGGTTATAGATGACGAATGCTTTTTTTTTTGCGATGGACTCCCGCACTAATCCGAAGCTTTGGTAAGTGAGTTCGTAGGTGTGCGCACCATTTCATCTAAACTCATGGCATGATTTATTTTTATCGACCACCGATCAAAAGGAAAATGAAAATTACCTCCAATGAATACTTCCAATCGCTCTGCACTTGTTTTTGTACGAAATATAACTAAACCGAAATAGACGATCGAATAGGCACATGGTACCGTTATTTACGACACACAAACCGAGCAACCTTTTTATAATTTACCTTAAAGATATCTTATAACTTCAAAAATGTAACATATTGTTTAATCAGGCAAGAGATTTCGCGCCCCTACTTAATGAGAACTTCTTCAAGTGAGCAGTCTACGAAAAGGTTACAGCTGAGCCTGCTGCTAAGTGCTAAGCATGTGATGATACATAATTGTCAATGAGCAAATGGTGAGTGCCTATATGAACATCAGTTATGTTCTTTCGAATTATCTACCCAGCCAAAAACCGTACCCTCCGGTAACGCGTACTAACCAAAATAGCTATGCTAAATAGCCATCCTGGCGTACCCAGCATTTTCATTCAGCATATACCCAGCAAAAAGCGTAGCTAACCAAGTAGGGTAGGTACCTGGTTAACTAAAACATGAAAATCGTAGCCCCAGCATGAGTGGTACCAAATGGAGAGGAGAACCCAGCAAAAAACCGTACCTCTCGGTACTACCCAAAATAGCTATGATAAATAACCATCCTGACGTACCCACTATTTTAACTCAGCTTATAGGCTTTCCAACCTGGTCAAGGCCCGACGTCGGGCTGTTGAGCCATGATGATGATGATGATGATGGGCTTTCCAAGGGAACTATAATTTTTGTGCTATGGCTATCTACGTTGGGTACGTACCTGGGTTACATAAATCATGAAAATCGTAGCCCCCGTGCCATGGCTACGATTTTCATGATTTATGTAACCCAGGTACGTACCCAACGTAGATAGCTATTCGGGGCTACGATTTTCATGATTTGGGTAACACAGGTAGGTACCCAAATTATTTAACCACTTTTTATGCTAGAATAGTATGGCTCATAAAGCATTATTTAGAAGCCATTCTACAATATATTAGTCTCGATGACGTATGTGGTAGCGCGATAGGTTCTGAAGCACAACAACCCGATTTCGAATCCCGGTCGGGCATATAAACACATAAATTTGATTTAAATGTTGAAAAAATTTAGGGGACCAATGTAGGAAAGTTAATATGCTAGGAGCCTACGTTAGTAACACTGGGAGCACCGTTGGTTGGTAAAATACCTGTGACAACGATGAATTTTATTATTACCCTATCCTTAACATTTCGTAACACCCATGCGGGGGCTACGATTTTTATGTTTTGGTTAACCAGGTACCTACCCTGCTTAGTTAACCACACTTTTTGCTGGGAGGGTAATTAAAAAATTCATCAATGCACGATGGATCTCTTGAAAGCCTTAGTGAAAATGGTGGGTACGACAGAATGGCTATTTAGCATAGCTATTTTGGGTAGTACGCGTTACCGGGAGGTACGGTCTTTTACTGGGTGACCATAGCGCGGGGGCAACGATTTTCATGATTTAGGTAACCCAGGCACGTACCCAACTTAGTGAACCACTTTTTATTCTGGGACAGTATTGCTTATAAAACATTATTTGGAAGCCATTCTATATTAGTCGCGATGGCGTATGTGGTAGCGCGATGGGCTCTGAAGCACAACGACCCGTGTTTGAATCCCGGTCGGACATGCAAACACAAAAATTTCATTTAAGTTTTGTAAAAATTATAAAAAAAAAATTCTTAGGAAAACGATCCAACCGTAAAATCAAATGCGCCTACTAGCCGGATGTTCTGATTTTTTTTTTCTTTTTTTTTACTAACGGTGGGTATTTAGGGGACCAACTTAAGGAAAGTAAATACGGTAGTAGCCTACGTTAGTAACATTGGAGGGCATCGTTGGTTGGCTAAATACCTGTGAAATTGATGATTTTTTTATTACCCTATCCTTAACATTTCGTAACACCCACGCGGGGGCTACGATTTTCATGTTTTGGTTAACCAAGTACCTACTTTACTTGGTTAGCCACACTTTTTTTCTGACCATTGACAATATACCCGTGCTACTCATATGCGAAAAAAATTTCTCTACTCCTGCCTTATTTGACGGTCTCCAGGTTGGTCTTTGACCTCTCAAACTCAGTGTCATAAAGAGTATTATCACAAGCCTCCTGATGACTTTGTTGATGACACTCATCGAGCATTTTATCAACTGCTACTGAGAGGTTCGAATATACATTGAAAAATGTCATTAGCTAACTCATTCACTGGTGGATGGTTTGATATTTAGTAAATTTACTTCTATAAGGATAGGTATGGCAGGTTCACTCTTCTAGAAAATAATTTCCCTCCTGCGATAAAAACCTAGAATGTTTCTCCTCCTAATCAACCGCTGCTCCCGGGCTTTGCTTTAATGTAAATTCGTGGCCGCTTATTAGTTACTATCGGCGGCTCTATAAACATCGACTGAAACTAATAAGTAAAACTTGTTGGCTGTTTATCGAACCAATCTCCATTTTGTTTTCATCTATCAAAACAAAATGTTCTCCATCATTCACCGTTGGCACATTGTGCGCTTTTGATGTCACTAGTTATAATATCGGTTTGCCTTCGGACCCAGAAATTATTAACGGTGTCACTATATCAACCCTCATTCCATGCAAATCGTAATCGATGGGACAATTTTCTCGTTACATATAGTACCGCACAAAATCAACATTTCCCAATGTGAAAGCAATCAACGTCGGGGAGTAACATAGTATTAAGTCGATTTCTTTTATGTTTCCATATTTTTCTCACTCTATACATATATATGTATGTATATATCGTTGATGCCCTTCATAACTCCAGCAATGGTGCGCACACTAGATTACCGAGTCTTACAAAATTACAGGACAGACACGTTGAAAGTGGTAGATTCGGAAGCCAGGTGGGCATCCCTACGACAGAACCCCGTACCTTTTAGCCCAAATGAGTATGTCATGTTTATTCCGAAGTATACGTCAAGTCCTTGATTTTGTATTTTTGGGGTCGAGAAGAGGGAATGTGTTTTGAGTGGCATACAATGACATCTAATCGATATTACGCGGACGACGGCGACGTCACCGTTGCATAACACGATCACCATCATCATTTGTTCCTTATTCACGCCCCGAGAATCGAAGAACCCTATTTAATCATGCACAACGATTCAATGCTGGTATCCTCATCAAAATTTTTCGACCCAAATCGATACTTCGAGTTCAAGGCTACAGAACACGAATTCGGTTATCAGATGAACCGTAGCGAAAACCTATCAATTTGTATTAGGCTTAGTCAATATGCAAGGATTCGTGCGATGTGAGAACGGACGGAAAAAAGAGAGATGAGCAAGCCAACCATACGGAAGTCTGGGTAATTGCGAGCAAGTTCAGGGCTAACATCGAAACGCTATCCCTTCCCGACTATTTAAACAACCTACAGATGCATTTATTCCCATAATCGATCCGTCGTTATTTGATATGAGGACTCACTGCATCAGATATTGGCAGTTCCACCTGGTGCCCCTTATTGTCCCGCGAGGGCCTCACGTACATAAACTCGGAAAGAAAGGAAAACAATTCAAGTCATATAAGCGAAAATTTCCAAGGTGAACTTATCGATTTTTTTTCTGCCTTCTGCAACCAACCCCGGCTATTACATTACACGACCCATTTGCCCACTTGTACCGGAACGGGCGAGTTCTACCGGGAGATTCAGATATTTCTTTGCATACTAACGACAGTCCTAGGAACCCGTCTCGTCTTCGTTCGCTCGGTATCTAGCCAGCTCGTCCAGGAAGAGGGTAGGCACCACAAAAATCCGAACTGAAAACTTTCGCTGCTTGACTCTCACTCTGTCGCTTCATCCATGTACAGGGAGCGTGCAATGTCGCCATCACTCGGAAAAAAAAGGAAAAAAAAATAGAACCAACGGACAGAGAGAGGTACACCTTTGGAAAATAAGGAAATTTGTATCTGACGAGGGTATAGAATCTTGGCATTAGCGGCGACACGATGATGATAATGGTAGCGGCTCGTGTATTTCGTCCTTTTTTTATGCTCCACTTTTTTTTTGCACATTCGCAACCAAGTTTGTGGAGAAAGTGAAAATTTTCTTTCGCGTTGCAATGTCGCAAATAAGGAGTGGAGGAAGCAACATGGAGAGTTCGCCCTACCACCACCACCTTCACTGTCACCCATCTAGGGACGGCCGACGAGTTTTAAGGCTCTGGTTGGAATCTTTTGAAAACTATCCAGGTTCTTTTTTGTGGCAGTTGATTTTATTCAGGAAACGATTTGTGTAAGGTAAAATTAAAGAGTAATTATAATAATGAATACGACAAGGACATTGCTATGGAAGTGCTTTTGTAAGTTTAGCTGACAGAAATGAGGAGGGAGGCGAGTTCATGGTCTTCGCTATGAATTGGACTAAATCGGTTTTGTTGATAATTATTCAGGCGTGCAATGGTATATTGGATGGATGGAAGGGAATTGACATTTTGATGCAAGTCACTGTTTATGTAGGTTGTTGTTGTTGAAGCAACGCGTCAAGTTTGAGTATGTGTGTGTGTTAATTACGTTTTAGCAGTTAGACCTGTTCGGTTCTAAGATTTCAAGACCGATTTTAGGTTGTTATGTTTTCCTAGCGGTCAACCGGATCATTAAAAAAAACGGCTCATGGTTCAAAAAATTACCGCGTTAAAAATCGATTCACAAAGAAAACCGACCGAGTACTCAAAACCGACTTGTTAAAAGCCGACCGGTTCCGACGAGATAAAAACCGACTCATTAAAAAAAAACCGATTCACCCAAAAACCGAGCGAGTACTCGAAAACCGACTTTTTAAAAACCAACCGTCTCAGGGGTAAAAAAAACGGGTTAAAAACCGACTTATGAAAAGACCGATACATCAAAAACCGGTGAGAAAATTTTCGAGTGTTTTTGGTACAGTATAGCACGAAATTATTCAAGAAAAGATTTTAGCGTTTGATGAGTGTGATTTTCTTGAATAATTGTGTCCTGTTCTGTACAAACAAAAAATACCCCATTTTCTCAACGGGTTTTAATTAATGAGTCCGTTTTTGGTCGGTTTTTTTTATGAATCGGTCTTTTAATGAGTCGGTTTTTAACCAATTTTTTTTTACCATGAGCCAGTCGGTTTTTAACAAGTCGGCTTTCTAGTACTCGAGTACTCGGTTGGTTTTTTGATGAATCGGTTTTTTAATGAGTCGGTTTTTAACAAGTCGGTCGGTTTTTTGGTGAATCGGTTTTATAAATGAGTCGGTTTTTTTACCGGTCATGAGTCGGTTTTTATGACCATAAGCCGGTATTTTTTAATGATTCGGTTTTCCCGAAACCGTTAATTGGGAATCTCGGGACCGGTACTAACAGAAGACCGGTTTTAAGCCAGTGGACCGGTTTTAAGAATTTTATATTTCCTACTACATTACCCCTCGATAAAACATATTCATGGTAAACAAAAATCTTCCTTCCTTCCTTCTATACATAAACTTATACTTACATGTGTGAAATAGTAGTAGTAAACATTCGCCCCTTGTTCGGCTAATCCTTGTGAATATTCATTCGTGGGACAGATGAAAAAATGATCGCCCACAGCTTGTCCGACTTGATATTGATTCTGGAAGCCATCGTTTCCACTTTCCCAGCCCGTGTACTAGAACAAAGCACAAAGAGAAAATTGGTTAGTTCGAACAAAAAAAATACTTCAAGAATAGCTTTCTGAGTAACAAATATAATTATATCGGCCATAACTCTTGTACTGAACGATATTCTGATCTGGTGCTGCTTCCACCAGCAGATAGAAAGCAGCACCTGAAGAGTAGTGATCTGTCGGTGGTACGAAACCAGAGGCCGCGGGTTCCATTATACCCGGACCCCGATGCGAGCGCGAAGGCATTTACGCCGTTCGTCAACCATTCCATGCTTATCGCTCAGTTTTTTATTATTCCCCATTTTTGCCTCCTATGTTTGTGTTGCCTTCCCTGGGCTAATCAGTTTTTATTAATACGTAAAGGACAGGGGCAACGAGCGGCGAAAACCCCGGCCCGCGTCTCCCTAACTGGGCTACAGCAAGCATAGGCGAATATAGGAATTCACTCAAATCTTTCAAAAGGCAGCTCAGAGAAGTGAAACGGAAAAGCTGGCGGGACTTCTGCAGCCAAATTGAATGCACATCTACACTCAGCAAGGGGGATGGACAATGGACGGATGAAAGTGCTGACATACTGGAATTACTCCTTGCAACACACTTTCCGGACTGCGAGAGTCCGCCAATCCAACCACAAGCAGCAATTTTAGAGACAAACTCGCGCGACAACAACATACCAGGACTCTTCAGGGTTAGGCGAGTAAAACGCGTTATCAATTGCTTTGACTCATAGAAATCAGCCGGATCGGATGAGATCATACCTACTATGCTAAAAAAAGCTGCTGATCCCATAGCAATCTGGATTGTTCCTATCTTAAAAGGATGCACCAGAATGGGCTATGTACCGCATGCTTAGCGAAAGGCTAGTGTTGTGATTATACCCGAAACTGGCAAAAGCAGTCATGACAACCCAAAAGACTATAGCCCAATCAGTCTTACATCCTTAATCTTGTAAACTATAGAGAACACACTGGGTGGACACATTAGAGAGTCACTCAACCGGGCTATCTATCAAACACACAACACGCGTATCTAAAAGTAGTAGTAGTAGTCTCCTCCATTGGAAACTCTCTACAATACAAAAAATACACGCTAAGCACGTTCCTAGGCAGAGCCGGAGCCTTTAAAAATTGTACAAAACAAGCGATACTAGATGCCCTTTACTTCCACCTCCTAAGGATGGCCATCACCGAGCTAACTTTGATGATTCACGCAAAGTTCTTACGGTTGATCCTACACATCAAGCTTGTTTGGAATTGCAATATCGAAAAACGTACCAAGAAAGCAACAATTGCCCTGTACACCTGCAAAAGTTTGCTTAGTAAGGCATGGGGCTCAATCCTAGAATTATGCACTGGATATATTCAGTAGTTGTTAAGTCAATTCTACTATACGGAATCTTGGTCTGGTGGACAGCACTTAAAACCAGTTGCAATAAACTGAAAGTGGAAAGAGTCCAAAGACTGGGATGTTTGGGAATCACTGGAGCGATGAGAACCACGAACGAATCCCTATTGGACCTGTTTCTAGTGAACACAGCATCCGAATGTGCCCTAAGACTTAGGGAAACGGGCCAATTTAGTGTCAGACCATATGACCATCGAAACTTCAAACTGCCAATCGAGAATACCGACCTCATCAAACCGGAAATTGACTTCAAGAGAAACTTTCGGGTAATCATACCAGAAAGAGACTTCTACTCTACAGGCGAGAACAGACCTAAAAAATCCCTAAACCTTTGTACGGATGGCTCTAAGACGGAAACAGGTGTGTGAGCCGCGGTTCATTTGCCGGAGCTCCTACACAATCTATAGTTCCCACTGCAGCATCTTCCGGGCAGAGGTGCTGGCGATACAAAAAGCTGCAGCGCTAGTCTCGACAACACGCAGAATGGGTTATATTTACATTTACTCAGACAGTCAGGGAGCGTTAAAAGCGCTGCAATCAGACACTATCCGATCAATGACAGTGCTTAACTGCCTCTCAGTTCTTCAGAGATTGGGCATCTTAAGGAAGCTGGAACACCGTAGGATACCAGGCCACAGCGGCTGCCTTGGCAACGATATTGCGGATAGGGAGCAGGGAGCTGCACTTGAAGTCACAATGGCAAAAGCAATCCCTATACCTATACAAACACTAAGAACAAAAATGGACTCTAGAATGATGCAACTGGCCAGCCAAAATTGAAACAGAACCATTAACTCCAGAATAACGAGAGAACTCTGGAACTCATAAAACACTAAGAAAACCAATGTACTCTTAGGGCTCTCTAAGGGTAAATGTCCAATGCTAGTTGGCTTACTAACGGGTCACAGCCTCATAGGAGAGAACGCAAAGAGACTGGGACTGATCACAGACAGCGACTGCGGTAATTGTAAGCTGACAAATATCAAGGAAACTTTGGAGCATCTCTTGTGCCAATGCCCGGCACTCGCAAGGAAAAGACATATATTGTACATATGTCTTAGAGCCTACTTCCCCGGCATTCATAAAGCGATTGCAAACCTTAGTATAATGAATCTTCTAAGATTCGCAAGCACGACGAAAACCTTCGAGCTCAACAATGACTTGTTGCTTACAACTGATACCAACATCTAACGATCTCTGTTGTTTCTTTGTGGCATCGCTATGGACCCAAGTGGTCTATACGGGGCCGTGGGGCCGCCACGTAACCTAACCTAACTCAAGCTCAAACCGCTTGTGAAATTGCGTCTGCTAAATACTGCCTAGTACTATGGAGAATTACAAATTCAATTAGATCCCAGGCGACAAAGATCTGAAATACATCGTTATGAAGTAAATCAATTTGTTGGCCCAACCCCAAACAGGAGGCGTTGCGCAGGTGGTGATTTCAACACTGGGTAAAATGCGCTGCATCATATTGAATATTGGACTTTAAGGTGAAATGTTTTGCCCAATTTCATCTAATTTGTCTTAATTCAACGACTTACCCAGCAACGCACACTCGTCAGCCACAGATCGGCGCCTTGAGTTTCTAGGACTCCCGCTTTGTCAGTATTCTGCAATAAATTGATCACCCTTCCTCAATGTGTGACCTACCGACTGCCATTTTCGCTTGCGTATCTGACCCTTAAGCTCTTCACTGGATATTTGTTTGGGCCAGCAAATTAAAAATTCGACGAAGACAAGATTTAATGAATACTTGCTGCCTGCAGGTAGCACTTACGGCAACTTTGCATGTACTTCTCCCATAAGGCAGCACAGACAGTAGCAGTGAGCGAAAAAGGCCCAGTTCGGTTTAACACTGCCAGATTCTAAACAGCAGGCCGAAAGCATATGCACTTAATTATCATTTTATTGTAAGTTTGCTATGTAAAATTTAAATTTTATCGATATATGTAGGTACCTGTACCCTACCGGTGGAAGCGTTACCATATGGTAATGACCAAAAAATCACTCTTGACAGGATACCTGGAACACCCGAGTCATGGTAGCCTAGTCTATAATCCATGTGAAAATAATTACAAAACTAAAAAAAAATAATTCTGGCACTATTCGGGTTAATCGGGAGTTTAACTGAAAATTGGAAAAATGTCCATAATTCATAGTTTTTATCACCATAATTTATTCCACTAATGACCTCGAAAAAAGTCTCTGTTTTGTCGCATCGAATTGACGAAATCGGTCCGTATTGAAGTTAATATTAGATGATGGTCGTGGTTTACGAAGAAATACAAAGATGTTTTGAGCTATTGCACTAAATCTGGCCAGTCTAGATCTGTTCGTTCAGCTGATTGCAATGAACCTAGTGGGATGGCTAGAGAGCTATAGGGTCACTTAGTCTCTAGAAACACGCAACGATTTCGTCACATCACCGGCTTGAAGATATAGAAGAACCGGTTCAAAATACGCTTCCTAGCGACAGGTTACTAATTCAAGTAAAAATCGGGCATCCTCAGGGTCGCCAGTTTAGTCTCAAAATTAATAAAAACCTATAAAATAATCGCCAACTCTTGAATATTTTAAGCACTCTTCACGAATTCAAACAAATGTTCTTTACAAGGAAAAAAAAACGATAATCCACCGAGGAATTTGACTGCTGTTATCGCCAGCAATTTGTTATTTATTCCGCCAATTACGGAACATTTCTAGTACCAATTAAACAACAAATGATTAATAAAATGCGCCCTCTCGTTCACGATCATGAAAAAATGAACAAATAAAATAATTTCATTAATTTACCTGAAATATGATTGCCTCACGTTCTGGCTCCGAGGCTTTGTTAAATATCGTATTCATGATTTCTAAAAATTTCTCCCTCTGCAATGACGTGGCCACGTCCTTGTCGAAATAATCGATGAAATCGTAAAGTAGAAAATACGTTCCTGAAAACAAAATAAATAAACATTTTAAACACTGTCAAATGGAAAAGCGAAAAATCACGTTAGTGGGCTGCAATCAAGCATCGTTATCGAGATATTCGTATATACGAGTATCCGTATGAAGGCAATTGTGTCCTTCCAACTACAGCTCAAGCATTACCAACGGCTCGATGAATATTTATTGGGAAGTGTGTGCAGGTTGTGCATTTATTTGCACAATCAATTGTATTGGGAAAGTATTTTTCGACGAATCCTCGAATGGATCGTTTACGTTTACGTGGAATTATTTAACTTTCCTTTTTTTAGCGAATTTTATTTGCAAAATGCGTACCCTATTTGGAAATTTTCGATAACTATGAATTTTTAAAATTGTTATTATTTATGTAATCCGAAATTAGTTCTTATAAGTTAAGAGAGAGTAAGTCCTTTTAAAATATTTAATGATGATGAAAATTCAGTTTTCTTTTGACATGGCAACGACTTTCAAGAGTGTGCCGGGAAGATGTAGGAAGCTAAAATAGTTAAAATGCTTTAAAATCCGTTTGGATTTAGGATGCAGTTTACTGCATAATGCAAACATGCTTTATTCAAAATCTCATACCAAATGCCAAACTGGGTTGCCGCCTTTGTACCCATAGCCAGCGAAGTGAGTATTTGTAACGGACGGATTGGTGGACATCCGAAGAAGCCCATGGGGACGGAGCCTAAGGATGCATGGTGACCGTGAAGGTCGGGCTGTGCCATCTGGCGAAGAAAAAGGCTCCTCAACGAGCCTTTTACGTATTTACAAAAATTCATAGGCTTAGGGAAGACAACACAAACAGGGGAGGTAAAAATGGGGAATAAAAAAAATAGTCGATAAGGATGGAATGGTTGGCGGACGGATCAGACGCAGAATTGCTCCTTCCTTGAATCTAGCCTAGGGGAGAAATCTTGATTGCTCTGCATCAAGCGTAGCGTGAAAGTCTACGAAACTTTCGGGAGAACGCGAGGGGGTCTGCTTCGCGGTCCAAAGAGAGAAAAGGACGACCGGAGCGTTACGATGCTGGCGAAATGCTAACAATTGCCAGTCCGGGAACGGAAAACCCAAATAAAAAACCCAAACTTCCAACCGGTACCCCTGGCAGCAAGTCGCCCAAAAAGAACTCCTTCCAAAGGAATTCTAAAATCACGCGGTCACCGATACAGGGTCAGATGAACGAGAATGTGCTGACCCTGGAGATGAACGAGAGCACACACACGGTCACACTGATGGTTACTGTGAGTCCAATGGACGCAGCGATTCCATCTACCAGTGCTGTGACACAGATAGATAATTACGCAACTTCGGAACCGCAAACTGCCGGAACTAGGCCACTAAACGCCAGAAATGGAGCGAACAATGCGCTAGACAGAGAAAGGTGAGGAGTGCAACCAAGGAAGTCGCGCAAACGGAGTCTAAGGAGAAACCCGTGGAAGCTTCGACGAAACCAACCCTGGCACTAGCTACCAAGCGCAAACGATCGAAGGACATATCATCCACAGGTAGTACGACGAACAAAAAGCGGAGGACAGGAGACAGCGACTAATTCCTTCGGGGATGTGGCCGCGAGTCATCTCAAGCTGGCAGCCGTCAATAAACTTGATCAGCTCGGTAGAGCTAGAGTCCGCCATGTCACCGGAGGCGGGATGGGATCGCCTCGCACTGACAACCGTCACATTGTCCGCGACCTCCCGTATGATGCGAAACCAATCACACCAGGGCAGAAGAAAGTAGCCGATGCAACGATGAAAGCCCAAAACATCATCGGCTATGATGCAAACGCACACCACGAGAAATGGGGAGCACTAACATAAATGAAAGAAGTAAGCATTTATTAGAATTTCTAATCTGAACTAACTTCAACATGATCTATAGCCAGATGCGGTGCATCTGGTGTATGCTAGCAACCTGCAACGCCCGAAACCAGTTTATGCTAACGAAATATCAACTCAGCCACATGGGAATTGTTAACGCGCTATGCCCTACTTGGGGTGAGAGTAAGCGTGGTCTAAAGGTTGATCTGGTAGATGGTCTAACATGTGGTCTAATAGGTGGTCTAATGCATGGTCTATCGCGGCCGGTTAGTCTAACGTGTAAAAAGCCCTTTAAAGTCACAGTAACAAATAAGTAAACACATAAATGCTGCAGAACTAAATCACTTCAATGTTGCCCAACTTCTTGAAGCAACCCACAAAAGTCAACTTGTTGGAGCAACAATCTTAGCATGACTGTTTTGTTTTTATTGCATAATTCATTTATTTACAAATATGTATATAGATACATGCCACTACATACCGAAGGCTCTACTACCCGCACCAAATGTAATATATGACGACAGGATTTTAAGTCCACCCAATGCTTCGGAGACTCGTATTAAGTAAAGTGGTTTATGAATTTGACAGCATAATGGTGTAATGGAAAATTTTGCGGAAGACATGGCGTGAAGATGGGAGCTAAAGTAGCTTTAGTTGGATATCCACCAGTAACCGCATCACATAGCAACAACATATACAGTTGTGGCAGGACGAGAGAGCAATGGCAGTCATAAGACGTGTCTCAGCAGTAGACAAACAGAACGACACTAACAATAACCGCCATCGGCCGTACAACATGAATCCCAAGGAGTAGGAAGACGCAGAAAATTGGATGACGAGGCAAGAAAGGATTATGTCGTTGTGTGCTGTTGTCAAGGATTATCTCGCGCGATACAATCCAGACAGATGAAGAATACTCTTGTGTAGAACGGATCCTTACGGCGCGAACGAAATCGTCGCAGGCTTTACGTTAGAGTGTGCTTACCGCTTACAGCTTAGACAGCGATTTAAATCGAACATTGGAGCGTCATGGACTACGGAAGGATTACACAATTTTTTATGGGTTTTTTTAACAATATTGTATATTTGTTTTCTGAAGAACAATAGACATTCTTGAGAGATAGAAGGTTTCGTGGCGACTTATTTTAGTGGACGAGATTGATTCGCAATTTACATGGACGAATTAGGATTAGGGCAAAAATCCTCTTCCAAAGTCCTCCTCGTGGCCGCGCCTTGGAACGGCACTGGTCATTGACAATTGTTAACCAAGTCAAACCGCCAGAAATGGCGGTGCAATGATCTAGTTGAGGTAAACATTCCCCCATGTGGTGTGGGGCGTAAGAATAATACCACGAACTTTCCATTTGCCAGCCTGTCGTAGAAACCGGAGAATTTATCTCTCCACCGGGTAGCACTGTAATGTTGTACTCCGGTAGAGCCTGCGCTAGTGGTCGTGAGTTCTCTTAACTAGAGCGACACGAAACTGTCTCTTATTCTGGGATCCGGACAGAATCATGACCGCCAGGCTCCGAACCAAAATGAGGAGCATCACAATAATACAATGTCATGCTCCAACTGAACCCGACAATGTCTTGGCGAAATACTCCATAACTTTGGGAAAACGTACGTTTTACCATTTACTGTTGCTTAAAAAGGCAACACATCATGTATCCCTTGTAATAAGTGCTGTAGAAGTAGCGGTGTTGAGGAATACAAGGCGAGAGAAGATACCTGCTCATTTCCTACTGCTGAATCCCGCTTCTTCACTTAAGTGGATGACTAAGCTTAAGTTGATGCTGGGAAACTCCATATTTATTTAGGAAGTCCTGTCTAGTTCAATGATGAGGATTGTTGGATAATGGTGCTAGCAGAACGAACCCCATTGCGGACCATGTATGCCCTCCATGATTTTCTAGGTTCATCATTGCATGCTTCACTCCAATGAGGAACGTATCCGCGCTTTCAATGGATGCCTCTTTAATACGAAAAGTTTAATAAATGTGGCCCTATCTTTAGCTCTTCCGGAAACAAACAAAGTTGGGCCCCTCTGAACTCGATTTCTAGATCCGCCACTGGATGAAGTGATTGACACCACGTTTAGAATTCGTCAAAAGAGGAAGGCAAATTATGACTGTCGCCAGGCGAGCCTACGTAAGAGAACACCTCGAAAATCCAAAAATCGAACCATGGCTATGCCAAAGTCATGGCGAAGTGAACCTTATACTAATATAGAATAGATTCCAACGATGTGATGAGGCGGAGTATGTCTGGACTTGGGATTGACGAGTTGAAGAAAGAGATTTTTCTCGACGTAGCCGTGTACCAGCAGCTAGTCGTAGGATCTTGAGCAGCCAAGCAACCTACAAAACTCCGTAAATCGTACACGGATGTTGCGTCAGAATACTACTGTTACTGAAATGCAGTAACCAACACACTATACAATATTAGCAAAGGGATTTAATAAGCGAAAAGGCTATGGGTATCCCGACGATTATTTAAAGGGCTGCTGTGTTTACCACAGCATACTTGGACGACAGCAGGGTCCGTTGTGTAACCACCAGGGATTCATCAGCCGACCATCCTAATAATTAAACCAACCAGAACTGTTAATGAAGCGATGGAGCTCGCAAAGATCAACATTAGCCAAGTTGTCCAATTCAGTGAAAAGCAGAGCAGGTGCATAGGAGATAAAAAAACGCCCTCCTCCTCCTCTTAGTCACCGCAGCTTCTACAGAAGTCATTGTAGAGGAGGCGAAGCCTCCATGCATGCTCACCAATCACGCAATGCCCAGTGATGACTCCCACAGCCCCTTTAATGTGCTGCCTTCTGAGTGACGGTAATTTAGCTGATCTGCTAGAATCCAATCTGGGCCACCCACAGCGGCTTTGTTGAAAGACATGTGTTGTCATTTAACCATCTAGAGTTGGTCTTGATAATCGCTTCGGATTTAATAGCTAGTTTGTAAGCAGCGATAGGCATATAAATGTTCCGACGAATTTCTCCGGGCAAGTTTGTTGTGCCCCGTCTGGCAATTTCTTCTGCTTTGCAGTTACCAGCGAAACCATTGTGGCCCGGAATCCAGCATAAGAAAATGGTAAAAACTCACTCATCTCCGTAAGCAGAGAACCACATTCCGCCACAGTCCTTGACGTAATCGGCCTAGTTCAACACGTAACTAGCCAAACATGATTAATCTAAAATCCAGCCGGAAGGGGCGACCGGTAGCGCAGTGTGTTGAGGCATCAGTCTCATGTTTCACTTCCGGCGTTTCGGCTTCGAATCCCGTCCACGACGACTTTCGTGGCCATGGATGTGCAGGAGGTGCGTACTGGCAACTGCATTGTCCGAAACCAGTTTATGCCGTCGAAACGGCAACTGGGCCTCATGGAACAGTTGACGCGCTATGCCCCTTAAGGGGTTAGGGCAATTGAGAGAGAGAGAAGCCGGGAACGCATGGGGCTTATTCTCACCCCACACATACCACAAGGAGAAGACAACACAAGCAACCACGGAAATGGCGGGATACGAACCCACGAAACAAACGTCTGACTGACGCCTCAGAGCATCGAGCTACCGGTCTCCAAGAAGAAGATGTACAAGCCACCTCGTTACCAATCAATATCTACCAAACACGAGGCACCTCACTCAAAATTAATTTCATGACAACACATCGCACAACAGTCTGCCGACTATATACGAAAAGAGGAAACGAAAAACCCATTGATTTAGACTACCCCAATTTCAGGTATGATAACATCATTAGCATACCATCAACGCACATTATTCGTAACAAAGGTTACACAATAAATAATCGTATGACCTTCTCAGTGAAAGGTCAATAAAAGGTGTTCACCACCTCCACGATAACAAAATAAAATGAAGAAAAAAAAAATAACGCCGATAACCGAAAACACAAGAAACATTTCACGCATCCTTCCATAGTCACATTGTTGGTGCCTTCCTACAAAACCGTCCACCCAGTCCACAGTCTTGTGTCCACCCTCTATCGAACATTTACCTTATCACACTTAATAACGAGCACGCAAAATCCTCTTAGATTTTCGGATATTTTCCTATAGATATTTGTTCATGCCAACCACCCAACACAGAGTATTACATACAAGTGCAAGGACTAAGGACGCGAGACGAGGCTATTGCCATATGATCGACCCAAACTGACTACGACGACATTGACATACACATCCGCGACCTGGGTAGACCAGCTTTTTTGCTTTGCCACCACCGCACTCTCTCATCACCAGATTCTAGTTGCTTCCATTTGATAAGGGATGAGTTTTAGCCTTGACACTTCCAACGTTGCTCCGGAAAGAAAGAAACTTTATTCGCAACACTCCCTAGTTTTCGTGGAAAACACCACTGTGTGATGTGATCCCCCATTAAAATAAGAAAGTCCTTCCTTTCAGGCATTCACGTGAAGACGAGGAGGAGGAGGACAGCTACGAGCTATTGAACTTTCTGGGCTTCGCTTCACGCTCTTTTGAAATGGATTTGCATAAAGACCGAGCGCCGGTGGTACTTTGTCGAGTGAGTAGCATTCAAAACGCACCCTTCATTTATGTATTGCCCTCAGGGCTTCATTACACTTTTCTTAGTGACTCGTTACTTTGCACTTGCCCTCGTATCTGGACAAATCTCAAAGTCGGAGCTCAGTTGAATAGAAGCACTAGAAAAGATTGCCTCGAGTGGATAGACCCGTTGAGCGCGAGTGCCTTCGTGGTATAGCCTTTAAAGAGGCGAATTATACACTCTTCCCATCAGTGTCCTCGTTCGTTCTGGTCAATGTTTTGACTATGATGTAAATTAGGAAATTTATGAGGAGGTCGTACGTGATGTTTGCCGAAAGTCAAGTCAATTAAAAGAGGTCGCCGAGAATAGGGGGTTGATGGAAGTGAAGTCACCACTCGACGCTTTAGGCTAAAGAGTTGCATTCCAAAGCGTATAGCAGGCGAGAGTGATGCAATCGTTTTTGCAATGCTGGCAGATTGGATTCTTCAGGTCAAAATAAGACAATACTACGGCGTACTCGACAGGACAATTTGATCTTTCATTGGTGTTCTTGTTCGATCCCTTTGGAACAGCTAATCAAAAATGTGCCATTGATTAAGTATAAGCATTATTTGCTTCTTCGTTATTGTTCATTTTGGTTAATTCAGGGATCTTTGGTGTTCATAGGCTACAAACAACGTGCGATACAAATGCGGCCAATGTGAGACTCAACGCGATACTATGGAAGTGTGCATTTGCATAGCCTTATGTTTTCGGGCGCAAAGCACAAGACTCGCTGCAGGGACTATACAGACCTAAGGTTGTTTATTGGCTCCACGTATCTGTTGTACGCCCAAATCTTTTAGACGACATTATTAAACGCCCTTAGGAAGGTGACTTTGTGTAGCTTGCTGAATAAGGTCCAAAGACTAGAATTCTTGCTCGTTAGTGGAGCCCTAAGAGCTACTGCTTCTGCTGCCTCATACATTATTCTTAGCCTGCTTCCTATGAACATTCTTGTACAACAACTTACAGCAAGCACTGTAGCCAGCCCTCGTGAAATAGAGTACCGGGCTCGGTACCCGTGAGATATCGGTTCGTACTACCGATACAATATTGATACGATGCCGATACGATATAATAACATTATAAACACAAATCGTATCGTATATCGCATGATACCAATACGATACCGATCCGATATGCCGCCTGAGGACTTCATGAACTAATAGATTAATCGGACACCTTAATGTGATCCACCTAATTAAATTGACCGATTGACTCTCAAATCAAAAGCAAATATGTACGGTAGTATATCTGACTGAATCATCTCAGTTCAGTGCCATATTTTCCATGCAATTCATCCTCCAGTCAACCTATTCGTCTAATCACAGATAATTCGATTTTGGAAATCACAGGCAGAAAAAAAAAACAGAAATATTACCAAAATCGCTCATAACTATTAAATCTCGTTCAATCCACGACACTTATCTAATCAACTTGGATTTTTGTAGCCTGTCGCCTCCCGTCCCGGCCTACCGCACCCGGCAATTCCAGGACGAAAGTAAAAACAACCGAGGCTACAGGATATCATGATCATACTTACACATGCCTTCTACATCATCCGCACAGTATGAGAATCACGACGGGACCTATGGTGGAGTAAATGGAGACTTTGAATATTGACTATTAGTTTGATATCTTTCCCCACACCCTGCGTGCCACTTGGAGTCTTCAGCCCAGGCCTATAAAGTCCTGCCATCGCCCCCACCAATTTACTTCATGCGTTCGTGACTGAAATGTCTAAATCATATATGAAAGTTACCCGGACGTCTGGTGGCACGGGTCGTCGATATCCTAACGAACTCATGAAGGACGCACTGAATTCATAAGGAGTTCGCTGTGCTCTATCACGTAATTTATCTGTTGTAGACCGGAGGAGCTAGGAAAATGATGATGATGATAACGATGATGAAGATGAAGATAGCGTGGAAAGGTTAAAGCTGTATTTCATGAAGAGATACTTTTCCAGGACTTCGACTTTTCCGAAGTTACGGACTTCTTAACTTTGACAGCGCACCGAAAATTAGTTTAGTACACGCACGATTTTCTATAATTTAGGATTACCGAAGGACTTATGCGAGTGTGTGGGGGAGGGGGAGTGGGTATAGTTTGTCAAGTGATGGGCCCAAGGCCTTTTTTGTTCGCCCATCACAGACAAGGCTAAGTACTTGGCCCGAGGGTGAATCTTTAATCAAATGAAAATGATATATTGGCAGCAATTCATTGCCTTCTGTTATCAATTGAAATTCGCTTCCTGATGAATTAATTAAAAATTCCAATCAAGTCTGTTCCACTTGATCAGTGCCGGATACCTTCACTTTCAGCATTGGCGAACAGTGTTTTTCCTTAAAACGTTCGTCAAGTATCCTGGAAATATCAGAAGAGAGAGGACTAACAAAAAAACGCTCTCACCTTTTTTCTATTTTTTTTTTTTAATTTCAATGAAAGCCGAAAAGGTTACCTTCAACCTTATCAACTTTCAGTTCAAAATCCTTTCAGGATGACAAACACGCATTGGGTGTCGGTCAGTTGTTTTCAATTCGGATGTGTGTTTTTTATGCGTTCCTGTATTTTTCGATGCGGGCTTTTCTACATCAAACGAACGACTTTCGCCACAACCCCGATTTTCATCAACCCATCCGGCACACACCTAACATTCGATTTTAATGGTGTTTGCAATCAAAAGGTTTAGAGGTCCTCAACGTCCTTATCGTACTATGGCCTGGGTTTCGATTTATGAGTATTTCAGCCACCTAGCAGTCGACCTTCAATTTTGCCACGTTGTTATTCTAGCCCAAATCAAGTTGGTCCTTCGATTTGTTTGGGCAAAGAATGTGTAACCATTCTGGGGGGTTGAAGTATGGGAAGCAGCAGGCGATCAGCTAAGTGAAGACATTAGACCGAGTGGGCCTGTTCATCGGCCACCATGCAAATTGACGGGGTAATTGGATAATTGGTGCGTGGTAAAATTCGAGGAAATTGTGGCCAACGGAGAATGTTTGTTTGTTGTTTTTTTCCGGACGAACGAATATGGAATATTGTCGTATATAGGTGAAGAGGAAGTCATAAAATGGATGAATAATTTAGACTGTATAGAAGAGTCTAGGGATGGACCATATGGATTATGAGTAACAATGAAAATCTTTCTGACTAATCATGCATAACCATACCCAATGGCGTAGATAAGGGAGGATTAAAGGCATCAATCCCCCCCCCCCCTCGTTATCCTTACCACATGTTTAAAAAAAACCACGATTGCAATACAAAAGACACACAGAAATTAAAGTGATAAGTGATAAGCAGAAGTATAAAGTGCGCAGAAGCTTCGTTTTCGACTGCAGCATTGGCAGCAGTGCAGGCTTGCCCCTTCTTTGGAATTTGGCGGTCAACAACAACAAGAAACTGCTTTTAGAACTGGAAGGGCTGGGATGCAAAGTCATTGCTTATGCAAACGACATTGCTATTGCCATCTTGGGTAAGTTTCCCTGTATCCTAAGTGATATAATGCAGAACGCGCTCTCTATCCTGGCGAACTGGGCTAGCAAAGTTAGTGTCAAGTAAATCCGCATAAAACGGAACTTGTTCTCTTTACTAGGAGACACAGCCTACCTTCATTCGAGCCACCATTGATGGAGGGCACAAAGCTTGTGCTGACTAATAAAACCAAGTTCCCTGGTCTCATCCTGGATGGGATACTTTCCTGGAAGCTAAACGTTCAGAAACGCGTTAAAAAGGCAACTGCACTATACTCGTGCAAGAAGGCTATGGGGGAGAAGTGGGGCTTATAACTGAAGGTTGTGTACTGACTCTATTTATTGGTTTTGCATCCCTTTATGTTGCATGGGGTTGTCATCTGGTGGTCGGCACTTTTAGCATACAGAACTCAGCTGGAGAAGATCCAAAGATTGGCATGTATTGCCATCACGGAGGCTCTAAGGACTACACCGACCACTGCCTTCGGCGTATCATTGGGTCTGCTTCCCTTGGACATTTTTGCAGGGCAGATGGCGAAGATTACGACTGTTCACCTTCGCGAAACCGGTCATTGGGCCGCGTCAACCACAGGTCACTCGGCTGTATTGATCAACTTTTATATTCCCGAAGTGACGGACTATACCTCCCCGAAATACTAGCTCGAAAGGGGCCTTACAAGCCTGATAGGAGTGATTGGTCAGTAAACGCTATTCAGGAATCAGATGCTATTAGCATTTTTACTGATATCTCTAAGACTGACGATGGAGTGGGGGCTGGCGTATACCATTTATTAGCTTACCTTTCCGTCTCCCGGACTTTAGTAGCGTTTTTCAGGTGGAAATTACAGCAATATCTGAAGCTCCAGCTTGTTTGGCTGTTAAAGTCGCCACACATGATTGCGCAGAGCCACGACCGAACTTTCACCGAACCATCAAATATCATAGAACGGTGGAAATAAGGCGATTTTTGCTATTGAGTTAGACGTGGTTCGATGCATGCTCGCGAGCAAAATGGCTGTCGTGTGTGGCGACCTTAAGGATCTTTGTGATTCACACGGATAGTCAACCGGCGAACAAATCGCTTAGCTCTGTCTTGGTTAAGTCGAAGGCAGTATTGGATTGTCGCAATTCCCTCTTAGAGAAGGTAAAACTCTTCAACATTTCCCTGCGTTGGGTGCCAGGCCATAGTACTCAATTGCCCTAACCCCTTGTGGGGCATAGCGCGTCAACTGTTCCATGTGGCCCAGTTGACGTTTCGTTGGCATAAATTGGTTTCAGAGAATGCAGTTGCCAGCATGCACCTCCTGCACATCCATGGCCACGAACGTCGTCGTGGACGGGATTCGAACCCGAAACGCCGGTAGTCAAACATGAGACTGATGCCTCAACACACTGCGCTACCGGGCGCCCCAACTGCAGTGCAGACGAACTAGCTCGGGCGGGTTCGATCAATGAGACCAGCGGGTTGTTGGGTAGTACTACCATGCTTCTAGCTGACTATTAAAGATGCGGCATATGATAGGGCTAGCATCAGGTGGAGCAGTGGCAGTACCTGTCACGTGGCCCAAACTGGATCCCAAACGATCCTCTGGGTTGGTAATGCCAAACAGTGTACCTGTCCCGCCCTTGCAAGTTTTAGGAAAGACCTTCTTGTCTCCTACTTTTTCACCGATGTGGATGACCTGAAAGGGGTTAGTGTGGGTCGGCTACATCGATTCATTGTGGGTTCTGGCTGGTTTGACGATTGAGTTGGCCTCAGGTTGCTGAGTCTAGGGGTATCACAACGAATCCAGTGGTAGTCTATGCGTGCTTTTTGTTTCTTAAAGCAACCCTTTTTAACCTAACCTAACTGAGAACTTCATCTTTGAAAAAACAACCCCAAAATCGTCGATTTATTTCCACATAACCAGTAGAGACACAAACACTTAACTAGAAGTAAACCCAACAGACATCCGTCATCAGTCCGTTACATCGACGCTACATTGTTTCACGACATTTTCCCTGTGGCCTGATTTCTTTTCTGAATTCATGCATGATGTTATCAACCAGATGATGGATACGTTAAGGCTTTTTGTTGTAATCCTACGTAAATGAAAATTCACAGTAAAAAAAATAGCCGAAACTATTTCGCGTCCAATGTGGGGTCAGTGTGATATTTGATTTTTCATAAAACACAAAAACCGAAATTTTTTTAAAACCTTTCTAGAAGCTACCTCAAGGTTACCTTAGGTTTTTTTCAATCATATTCGTATATAAGGGAAAATTTACAGAAGAAAATAGTCGAAAAATGGTCACGGAACCTAAATATACACACTTGGCGACCCAACACGTATACTACATTTGTCCTAACCCCTAGTGGGACATAGCGCATCAACCATTCCTTACAGGCTTAGATGACGCTTCGTTAGCATATTGCTAGCATACACCTCCAGCCCATAACCCTGGTCAAACACTGTCGAGCTCGAACTTGTACAAGTAAACCGGTTTTCTTCAGATTTGTTTGAAGTGTGTGTGTGTCATAAGCTTAAAAACTTTTCACTATTTCAGACAGGATACATATGCTTTGTTATAACCTGAGCCAATAAAACACCATCACTCATACTACTTCGAACAATTTTTACAAAAAAGTGAATAAAATCGTTTAAGCAACTTTTTTTCCCAGCACTGTATGCTCAAAATGTGGGGATTCTCTGCTTCTAGCCCTTTCTGAAGAAGAGCAAGGAATATTCCATCAATGCTTGTTGACTTGAATGGATCGAAAGATTCAATAGCCCACATGACCTTATCCGCCGTGAAGATAGCTTTTGCTGCTCTCCAGTCAGATGGCGTAGTTTCATAAACTCCAGCGACAACTGGTAGCAGAGGGCCATCTGCACCCAGGATTTTACAGCCAGGAAAGTAGGAACTTAAGAGAAGTTTGTCCGCTGGCTTCGGCATCTATGGTAGTGTTACCATCTGCATTCTTAAACGGGCTTATTTGATAAGTACCCTTTCTAGCCAAAACACGATGTAGTCTCGCAGCTTTTCTCGTGTTGTCAACACTTTTGCACTGTTAGCGAGTTTCGGTTCACCAGTTATTTTAGCATGTTTAAGAATTTCCCGGTAGTTTTTCTTAGGGGAGACATGTCAAGATTCCACCAGGTAACTCCCCGGCTGTCTTTGGTTATTTTCAGAGGGCAATTGTTTTCGTAGGAGCCTGTGATAGCGTTGGTAACATTAGTGGTAACGTTATAGCTTTGCCAGTTCGAGACCGTCCTATCGTTCACTAATAATCTCTTTTCGAGCGATGTCGTGTAGTTTATCCAGTCCGCTAAACAAAGGAAATTCTGTCAGGCTTTAGGTAGTATGACCTGTAATGACACTTACTTAACTTAGATGCAGGCGATGATCAAGTTTGGATTGAAGGCTTAAGCAGTCTTTGACAAGCATTAACGATTCCAAACAGTTACAGCCAGCAAGAAGCAGAGTAAGGACATATGTTGGGGTAGGTCATTGCCAAAGATATTAAACATAAAATTAAGTGACATCAAACGGAATCACTAGCGGAATCAGAAGGAATCCACCGCCACCCCTACCTATCCTCAAAAATGCACGCAGTTAATCTAACACCAAACCCTCTTTTCTACAATAGACACAATTTAATCGAAACCGAAATCCCTTCTCCCAGACATTGTAACTTCATAGTCGCCACTCGAAAGCAGCATTACCTAATTTAATTCGCCGCACATTTTCTCATAAAACGAGCAACAGCTAGCAAATAATAAAATCCAATGTTGTTCGTCCTGAAATTAATAAAGAGGATCCCGACTAGATACACTCTCGTCTACTACTACGCAGACACACCGGCAATATGAAAACTTTCTTTCTTCAAATCGTGATAAGATTTTTCATTAGGATCGGAGTCGAGTGAGCGCGCTCCTTTCGGCTTACTCTTTAAGCTTCCAGAAAACCAATTTATATAACATACTTCTTGCAAGTCGTGCTACGCTAAAAACACTGTTTGCAGAACTATGAGTACGAGCACACACCTAGGTATAATAGGGTGAGTATCTTTTATCTATTTCACAAGATATCCAGTTTGAGACTTGAACCGGGAATTGTTCACTTCACTGGATAGATCTCCCCATTCCCAGTGCCTACAATCGACAATCGTCTTATGGAACACCCGAGAAGTTAATTTAACTTCAGGTGAAGTCTCGAAAGATACTATGTGCCTACTGTAGATAATATTTTGCAGTATGTGGAGTCCTGAAGCTGGGCATGGTTTTCTCAAGGCCGGGAAATATGACTCCGAGAACCAGGACTAACAATTCCACTTTCCGCCGGAAAATTCGATATGCTCACTTGTGAGCGTGTCAACGGAAGGATACAATAGGCAGTCACTCGGCTGGAACAAGATATGAAAAGTTGGCGGGTGATTTCAAGGATATGTTCGAAGTTTTGGGCATGAAGTGGTTTTTGAGGGTAACAGGTGTAATAGAAATTCAATGGAGTGCGGTTTTATGGACGATTTCATTGTGCCAATTTAGAATTGAGAGTATCGTTGTTTGGAGAGTGTCTCATAAATTGTATTGACGTTAAAAAGTGACATGGGAGTATTAGGTTAGGTTAGGTTGGGAGGTCGCCGTGTTACCACAGCATACTTAGACGAGGGATAGGTCCATTGTGTTACCCTAATTGTATGCAGTCTTTACGTATTATCCAATCATCTGGGGCTTACCGAAAACAGGAGAAGTTGACCGACATTCGCATCTCTCAGTTCCCATACCAACTGTTGTAGTCCCATGGACGCGTCAACATAACTACCAATGCCTTGTTGACGTTTCGATAGCATACAAATTTCGGCAGGCGGCACAAGATCTGCTGTCACAGACAATAAGAAAAAAGGGCGTTGACGTGTTAGTCGTCTGCGATCAATATAAAAATTAGAGCCTCAAAACCCGTGGTCATCACCTGTCAGCTTGGTGGTCACACCCGGAAACATACACGTATGCTTGGATGCGCGGAAGGCCAACGCGCGGACTTTGACTTCTACCGCTTTTAGATGGAATTCTGAGTTGTCTCCCGAAAGCTAAATTCGTTTCGAGTCTGAACTTAAAGATGCGTTTTTTCCGATTCCCCTTGACGAAGCGTCAAAAGATAATATGCTTTCGCTGTTCCCGAGAGGCCCTTGTTTTAGTTCGTTACTGTGCTCAGTAGGTTGTGTAATGCACCACAAACAATGCAACGGCTTATAGACCACGTAATACCAGTTGCGTACCTGCGCGTTTGTCTATCTGGATCACTTGTTGTTGGTCTCGCCCATTTTTGAGAAACAGCTTGGAGAATGTACTTACCGAGTTCAGAGCCTTAATAGCGGCCTGGCTGTCCGAGCAAATGGCGACGCTGCGGTTTTCTGGTATGTCTCTGGGAATGTGATAAACTTTCATCATTGCGAGCGTTTCTGCCTGAAAGATGCTGACATGAACAGGGAGGCAATAACACTCCAAAATATTCAGTGCCAGAAAAGATCCCAGCACCGACGCCGCAGCCCATTTTGGATCCGTCGGTGAAAATTGTGGTGTCAAAATCCTTCACCACGCCTCCCCCATTCAGCTCTGGTGGGGAATTTAGCATAAATATTTCTCCCAACCCTTAGCTTGGGCACGGTGAAGTCGGTTTTCACCTTGGCCACATCTTGTGACAACTGATTTAGAATGTCACTAGCGCCGTACGGTTTGGCAATCAAGCTTCCCGACTCTTTGAGCCTGATTACACTGTCCACCGCCAGTTTTTTTGATAAAAATGTCGATAGGAAAAAAATGCAGGATCACGTTTAACGCTTCCCTCGGGCATGTTCGCATGACACCTGTGGTATCAAGACATACCGTTCTTTGCACCTTGCCAAGTTTTGTGGCGTTTTATTTTTTAGCAAGCGCCGGCCACCAGACCAACGACCTATATGTAAGAATCGAACAGATTACTGCTGTGTACATCCGAAGGACCATATTTGGCTTACCTTCTTCCAAAGACTTTCTTACAGGCGTAGGAAGCTATGCCGGCCTTCTTTACCCGTTCTTCAATGTTTCACTTCCAACTGAGTTTCGTGTTTAGAATGACGTCTAAGTATTTTGCGCTAGGCAACAATTGGAGTGGCTGTCGGTTTAGTTTTGGGAGCGGAAAATATGGCACCTTGGTTTTTGTGGTAAATAGCATCAGTTCAGTTTTACTCGGGTTGACGCCCAGGTGGAAAGGCATATCCGTGACACTACGATCGCCACATCATCCGCGTACGCAACAACTTTAATCCCTTCGTTATCAAGCCTAGCTAGGATCTTTTCATGACAACTAGCCAGAGTAGCGGGGATATGACGCCTCCCTGAGGTGAGCCTCTGCTTACAAATTTGGTTGCGTTTTCTAAGTCCGCATGAATTATTCTAGATCTTAGCAGAGTTACTATCCAGCCGCCATCCTGCAGCCTGGGAATTACTAAATTTTGTAATTCCTGAAGCATGATGGGTAATATACCGTCTAGTGCGGGTGATTTGTAGGGAGAGAAGTTGTTGATTGAACAAGATATCCTCTCCTCTGGGATGACGGATGGGGGAAGAGTTTTCTTACTTCTTTTCACCGGACACGAAGCTTTGAAAGCTACTTCCATGGCTTCCCCGAAAGATGCAATCTCTTTGTCAAGCTCCTCCACGGAGTTCATTGAGAGGTTAAGTATACCCGAGAGTTTCGCCATAAAGTAACTACTACTAGAGCAGGAACTTCATACAATTTAAGCAAAATCGCGGTGCTAATTGAGATGCATATATAGTAAACAACTGAAAGTCTCCTTTAGAGGGATAGGGACGAGAACACTTCAAAAATCTCTTCAAATGACAACTGTCTAGTACGTTTCATTGTATGAGTAACATGCTCGTTATTCGGCATTAGCCCTTCGTGTAATGATTAAATCTAACACATATGCAACTAATAGGCAGGCACTCTTAATTCGTATAGAGTCCTACTTCTTGTTAACAATCTCTATTCTTTGGTTTCTTTCTGAAAGTCTGTCTGAACTTCTTCAAGTCGATCATTTTCGGGTTTCTGTGAGGTTTTGAAGTCTCCCTGAAAACATTCAAATTGAAAAGTATCCAGTTGTGATTCGAAAAACATTTATGGCTTGTTCAAAAGCGTCCGGCTGGGAATCCAGTCATGAAGGCACTATCAAGGACTTCTTTTTACCCTACATTGCTTTCCGAACATGGAGAAACAAAGGTTGAGGCATTCCCCTTATTACACACCACGAGGTTAGTATTCAGAATAAAGTCGAACAGCGACTCATCTCTATCATTGCTTTCGGTGCCCCCCCCCCCCCCCCACCCCCCCACAATGTGTGACAAGTGTTTGCATCGCACACCACCCAAAAGGTTGGCCTTCTCGGATATGGTGAATGTTACAAGCTACTCCAGCCCCTCCTGCGGTGCCGGCCTTCCATGGGCCGTTAAACGTAAAACATATTCCCTGTAGTATTTAAAACCACAATAATATAAGTGCGCCCAATGTGGGACATCCACCATACATTTTTGAAGGCCTCTTCCCTACTACGATCTCTCTTAATAGAATTTCCCGAAAACCAATATAATATTAAATTACCGGCCACCGTCGTACTTCACTGCTGACCTTCATCATACGCTCGTATTCCCGTAAATATTGTGTTTCGAAAAGTAGTACAGATTAAAAACATAATAAATTCCGGTCGGACCCACCAATGGAAAAATCAATTCCCTTCCAATAATCCATTACGAAGCAACCTAATGGATTCGGGATAATCTACATCACGATTACCCTGAAAAACGTTTGATCCTTTTTTCGCCGGCTCTCCACTAATTTTCTTTTCCGCCACATCATTTATTTATCCCGGTGAAAATTTTCATGTTAATTACCGCGTTATCGATTTTATATAACACAGGGAATTCAATCCGACCGTAGTCGAAGCTGGTACTTAGTCAATGTCTTGACACACACACAGGACGAGGGAATATTTTCTTATCGTCTCGCGCCCAATATCCGGTCCGTGGTGGTTGGGTGTGGAAGCGCATGCAGCGGAAAAAGGAGTAAGAAATTCTGTTCGTGGCCAGAAAGACAAATATTCGGAGAGCCAACAGGATGCTTCGAGCTCTTCAGGCAATCCAGGCCAGACCTGAACCACAGGCAGACACACTCTTCAAAATGTCTGAGATAATTACGTTAAAAGTGAAAAATCGACCAGAACAGTGGAGCATACAAGACACCAGCTCATACACTCACAAACACACACATACGCACGCAAATATCCAATATATCCTAGCCGGGTCAGAATCAGGATATTCAGGTCCCGTGCAAGCTCCATCGTTAGCTCGACGACGAGCCAGGTGAAAGCTGGAATACTAATCCGACCGAAATGTTCGTAAATGTTGCGGAAAGTGTGTTGCAGGCCACGGACAGAGAAAGAGAGAGAGAGAGAGAGAAAAGTGCTGAGACAGGACGACGAACATTCAAATAGGCAAGGAATCCAGGGGGCGGGAATGTGCCCGGGCGTAATGGTTCCCGGAAAGCGTTGCACGTGCTATCTTCACTGTCGAGGTCATTCCCAACAAAAGCGAAAATACCAATAACAACACCCCAATGCGTGCGTAGTAGAAGCGTAGTAAAAGCATGGAGTTGTAGAGTAAACTTACGCCCACACGTCTGCCTGTGTCTGCCATCGTGAAACATCCCTTTTGGAAAGCAGCTTCCTCCACCCTGACGAGTTAGTCGGGACAGTGTACGTAGACTGGTACACTGCAAGCCTATGAGTGCTTGTTGTCCTTTTATGCCGGGAAGTAACCATACATTATGTTTGTGGATGTAGCGGGAAGTGTTGGGTCATCAAGCTTTTTTTCTCGGGACATCATCGTGTCGTTAGACTGATTTATTTATTTACACTTCTCTTCTTGTTGTCTTAATAGCAACATAATGTGAAAAATTGACAACATTGACAAAGTGGACTCCATCGTTAAGGACGAGATCCAGGCCAAAACGATCACCAGTACAATCATACCGATTTACAGGTGTTCAACATCAGTCCGCCTCCTCCCTTGATCCTTCTAGATCCCAATTCCCTTTACCTGACTCGAGTAATTTCCCAATCCATCTATTTCGTGTCATACATGCTTGATGAGGCATTGTTTGTTGGAGGCGAAATACTTTCACCGAATTCGGAAAAGTAATTTTATGCCAGTGGCGACGATTCGTAAATGCTGTTCAGCAATTCAAGGGAATTGGACGTGCCTTCGATGGTATTCGAGTGGTTTTTGAACAGTTAAGCATATGTGGAATTTATTTGCAGAATGATTGAAACTTCTACCAGTGGTTTATTCAAGGCTACAATGGGATCGTATGTATCTTTGAAGTGATTTGAATGATTAAACGTCTATGTGGTGTTTAATCTTCCATGTCTTGCCGACATACTGTCTGCAGATCAACATCCAGAGACATCACTGGAGCCATGCACTTTTGCCCAACAACTACTCTAGAGGTTCTACTCGACCTTCTATCGATGCATACATACCTTGAAACGGAAGCAAGAATGGCAACGGTCAAACTCAGGGCCTGCAACAGAGAGATCAAGTTGAACCCAAACCAAATAGGTTGATTGCAAAGCGACTTTCTTAAAGCCCTTCGATACAACCATTTCTTTCAATCAGTCATATAGAACAAAGAAATGCGGACGAACGGCTTCAACTCTCTCCGACCCAACACAATCAATTATACTTGGCTGCGTCAAACTGCTAGCTATTTAAACAGAAGCATATTTGCCAACAATCAGGCAGCTATGGGAACCCTAACCAGCTTCAATATCAATTCTAAGCTGGCACTGTCCTATTAATGTCCTGCTTAATGTAGGTTCAACGGACAAACTTACACTTCACTAGGTTAGGTTAGGTGGCGGCCTTAAAGCCCCTTATAGACCGCTTGGGTCCATAGCGATGCCACGAATTGATAATGGGGCAAAGGAACTACGTATTGGGATTAGTTAATTTCGTTGGGTCATTGTTGAGTTCGAAGTCGCGTTTGCGAATTCCAAAAGACTCTTTATACTGAGGTCGGCGGCCGCCTTCAAGTTGCGGAAGAAGTATGCACCAAGACATTTTTGTCTTGTTTGTTTGTTTGTTGCAGAGTTTCTTTAATGTTAGGCAGCTGCACACTTCACTAGGTCCTTGGCCACTCGGGCGTCTACGGCAGTGAGCTAACCGATATGTTGGCAAAGCAACAATTGTCATATCCCAATGGGAGGCATACTGTATCAAATGCTAGCTGTCGCTTTTGCGAGGTCGGTTATGAAACCTCTCAACACACCCTTGGCAAGTGCACAACGACGCATTGAATGCTTCAACGTAACATTCTTTTCGGCCGAGGACATCACCTCTATTAAACCAGGCAAGCTCAGTCAATTTATCGATTAGAATTGGCTGAATCATATGATCTTCTCCAGCTTCTCGGTAGAAAGGGTAAGAGCACAATACACCCTTTGGTCGCAGTTTTTACGGTTTCAATAAAACCCATAGCTCACACCCTATCTATCTAGCTTTAATCTGTTTAAGTCAGCTGGACGGGATTGTACATATTATTTCAGAAGACGTACAGCAAAGGACAGAAGTGGTGTACAGGATGTACACGGATAGCTGCAAAGATGCAAGACCTGATGACGATGAATGCTTCTATCCATACGAAACCACTACGCTTGGAGAAATTCAACAGAGGGACTTTGAAAATAACAAGTATTTGGTCTCGTTGCGGAGCTTGAACCGCAGACGACCGTGTCTCGAGTAGCAAAAATTGCCCCGTGCGTTACTAAGTTAAACTACACACTCATACTAAGTTGGTGTGCAGAATGAAACCAAGTGTCAAAAAAAAATTATCAAAAGAAGTTGAAATTTATTTCCGCCCAGGGCTTGGAAGACAACTAAATGAAAACAGACAAAAAGATTCGAGCATTTTTATACTTCTTTAACGAGGACACTCCAGAAACATGCATCACTTGCCGATTCAGCATAATTGATGGCACTTTACCTTATTACCACAAACACTGCAGCTCTCATTCCACTTAATTATCGCAACTACAAAACGGTCGGCCAGCATAGTTTGCACTTTTTTCACTCAATTTTCCCATTTCGACAAGAGAGCATTCATTATCTATGAATTTCTCTCGTGAATTTCGCCGAACCTGATATCCGCAAGGCGTTGTTGTCCTGAAATTGCATGAATGATTCTAGGTCAACTGTAGAGAAGCAAAAGTGCCCACTAATTTAGGACTGCAGTCTCTTCAAAACTTCTCGCCTGAACCTTTTTCTCATCCTATTCTATTTCATCCTTGCTGAACAGCATAATTCAGGTCCCTCTTTTTCTCTCGCTCTCTTGAGACTATAACATTGTATTTTTATATTTCCTTGTTCGTATCGTTCTCCTCGACATCATTGTGGATTTGGTGGACCCAAGGAAATGGTTGAAGGAAGTAAAATAAATACAACAGAAAACATCCAGCACATCCTACCAGCTATTATCCTCAAACCAAACAAAACGAAAAATTCGTAAAATCTTTTTCTCTCTTTTTGAGCCATTTTTGTTGAATAAAGTGCTTCTTACGGGCCTTCGGCGAAAATCTCTAAAAATAAATGGAATTTGATGCTCGGAATTCTCGATGAGACGGTCGAGCCAGTCGCCAAGCCACGGAATGAGCTGGCAAGGGGAAAGGAACGATTTAGGACATTCGCTATTCAGGCCACTTTAGATGCCCGGCACTCAGTATATTCGTAAAATGTGCAGTTTGCCACACCAACCAACCGGTCCGAATCGATTTGGATAAGGAGTGGTCATGTGGAATTATTGTATTGTATGGTCATATCCTGATTTCATCGCTTCGGCACACACACACGAAAGCGAACTTTTCCATGGAACCAGTCAATTTCATTTCAAGACTCTTCCAGGAACCAATTCATTTATAGCAAAAAATGAGAAGAATATTGAATTCATCAAAAGGTCACGATGTTTCGACTTACCTTCGTCCTTATTGCTCCCGACAAGTATATCGATACCTTTCAGGTCCGCGTCACGCAACATGGTCATTGGATCTGAAGGCATAAAAGCGCCATCTATTGTTGGTGCCGACGGGAATCCAAGAATTCCGGAATACGAATTCCACTGTTGTACTGAAATTGTTTTCGCATCGACAGCTCGCATGCACGACATCACGGTAGATGGTGAGTCCTGTGAAAAGGAATTGGAGGAGTTTAAGGCAGAGTGTATGAATAAAGTGTTGTTAGCCAAGGATATCTGAGATAAGTCCTCGTGAATCAACCCCCACCCCCTTTTACTCACCATCAACATCGATGCATTGCAATTGCAGTCGTTGATTAGCGCTTTACCAATTTCCAGTGCTCGTTCGCCCGTCATATGACTCCACGGTGCATTCAATGTACCCGACTGCAGCACACCCCGTTTCACCAGACCACGTGTCACCGGCGATAAAAGATGCAAATTAACTGAACTCGCTCCGGCCGATTCACCGTACAATGTAATAAGATTCGGATCACCTCCAAACGAGCGGGCGTTTTCCTTGAGCCAACGTATAGCCAACGCTTGATCCCATAATCCAACATTACCGGGCGCCTCTTCTTCGTAACCATCCAATTCCGGTGCTAAATAGAGGAAACCAAAGGCTCCGACCCGATATTGCATCGATGCAACTATAACATTGCCAACCGCAGCCAGAATCTCGGCATTGTAAAGGTCCAATGTAGCAGTGCCACTCATAAAGCCACCGCCATAGATCCAGACAAGCATCGGAAGTCCTGTACTGTTTTGTGAGCCGTGTCCTGAATTGTGCTCGCCATCGGATGAATGATCACGACTAAAGTGCTGGAATGTTGAAAAAAGAAAAAAAGTAGCTCTTTTGTATACAATCTTTAGGCAGTTTTAGATCAAGAATTTATATGAAGAATTGAACAAAACTGAAAGGAAAAATTTTAATACTGGAAACGGATTCAAAGTTTTCCCAAGAACACATGAGTAAGAGCTTTTAGCAGAGGGAGGGGATATACCATCGGCAGTAAAAAAAACTTTCAAATTTAAGTGCTTGGAGAAAGGTTTGAACTCCTTAACCCTTGCGTGAAAATCAACTCTCTATGCGTAGACTTGCCACAACTCTCACTTTAGAAGAGAATTGAGTAAATACCAAAATATGAATAATCAAAATATCATACACCAATGAGTTAGCTGATGTCATTTTTGAATATATCTTCGAAGTACTCATTAAGAACGAGTAGTTGATGAAATACTCGTATACTCGGTTTGTGGTGACATTCTTAAAACAAGGTCGGAAAACGTTTCGGTTTTTGAGTCTCGTGAGTAACGGTACTATGTCCCAATTCGATTGTCCATTACGGTTTACCTGACTAGATAAAGTCACAGTGACCCCTCGTTGAGCGCCGAATACTTTCAAGCTTTTCGATTATTTTTTGGCGGTAACCTTAAGGTAGATCAATGTAGCATGAAAGTATTCTC
Organism: Chloromyia formosa; assembly: GCA_964017055.1. Classification (NCBI taxonomy): domain Eukaryota; kingdom Metazoa; phylum Arthropoda; class Insecta; order Diptera; family Stratiomyidae; genus Chloromyia; species Chloromyia formosa. The sequence continues at coordinate 25,671,761 of OZ024813.1, read as the reverse complement.
TACAATGTTTTCGGTTTTCGTGTCTCGTGACTAACGGTACCCAGCACCACATCGACTGAACTTTTCGTTTTCATTGATAAGATAAAATACACAAGCCATTGGGCAGAGAGTAGAGGAACTACGGCGTTAGTTTGATATCCCATCACACCGGTCTCGCGTATTCGTATCTCACTGTGGTCATGGTTCCTTCGGTTGTTTTAACCCCTTGTAGTATGGGATATAGTAATACGCCACAACCTTCCCCAATTTGCACACTGTCGAACACGAACATGGTACAAATGTCCTCCAAATAGCTGAAGATACACACACACTTCAGACAAATCTGGTTTGAGTTCATGTTCAACAGTGTGTGGCCAGGGTTATGGGCAGGAGGTGTATGCTAGCAATATTTTGGCAAAACGTCAACCAAGCCATGTCCCACTAGGGGTTCAATGAATGAATGGAAACGTTCAAGCTACTAACCCTATTGGTTGGGCACTGCGACCATGGAGGTCTATTGTGCCGTAGATGTTATTTATTAATATAGCAAAAGACCTTTCACCACTCGTACGAAGGCCAGTATGTCTCTTGCAGGAGTTTCCCTGATAACGTAAGGGGCCGTGGCAATCTCAACGTCTTCCAAACACAGACGACATTCCGTCTCGTTAGACAAACCCATCTTGTTTAGATGGTATCTCACCTAATGGTGACCCGAGAGGTAGCTTACTAGTAACCTCAGGTCGGCCCTACTCATGTGGGTAATATCATCATACTTGAAGTATCTCATGAGCTCCTTAGATTGCCGCAGTCCTGGAAGATTTTTCCAATAGAGCTGTCGTAACCTATCGAACCAATCCTTGATGACTGACCTTGCTGGAGCCATGCTTAAATCACAATAGGGTTCCGGTCCCAGAAAGTTTGATTAATACCACAGTAACCTGGCACCCAATACAGAACGATTTGGTTGTCGATTGCCAGGCACTGGAGGAGTTCATGACACTCTTTCCTAATCTAAAAGAGACCTTTTGCGAAAAGAGAGCCTTAATGGCCGCCTACCTATCTGAGCATATAGCAATAAATGCGCCGCGAGGTCTCTTCTCTAAGATAACTCTGAAGCAGACCTCAATGGTATGAATCTCGGCTTGAAAAACGCTGGGCCAGATGTCCATAGCGATTGAAATCCCGGTTTTGGGTCCAAAGATGCCAGCACCTACTCCTTGTTCAGTTCTAGATTCATCAGTGTACCACATAACACACTTAGGGTCCAGGCAGAGACTACCATTTTCCCATTTCCGTTCGGTCTGGGATGAGAGCTAAGAATTTATTGCCGAAGCATAACTCCGTGGTCAAATAATCTGATCTCAGGCAGATCTACAGACCAGAAATTTGTTTAAGAATGCTCATGTGACTAAAGTCACTGTCGCATACATCAGAAACTAGATGTACCCTAAGAGTATCGAGCCCACTGAGTGGAAGGAAGGACTGATCATCGAACTTCCGAAAAAGGGTAAACCAACAGACTGTAATAATTGGAGAGGCTTTTGTGTGTTTCCTGCCGTTGCCAAAACAATAGCTAAAATCGTCCTGGAAAGACTAAAGGCTTAACGACTCTGTACATTTCACCGTGAACGTGAAAATTAAGAAAAGTTTTCTTGGAAATATCTATGAAAATAACTTTTTATGGGGATTATATTGGAATAAATGGAGAACTCGACAAACTATAATACATTTTGAATATACAGTGAAATACATTTAACGCGAAAACGCTTAAGACGAAATATCGGCTAACACGAAGTACATAATGCACCGGTCCCGACAAACTACTATGTACATATTCTCATGCGCATTTTTTCTCTTAACACGAAACGAAAATCGCTTAACACGAAAAGATTTTCCTTTTGGTAATGAAAAAAATACATAAAACACCAGCCGCGCAGGCGAGATTTAAGAGGGGTGTGCAATAAAAGAGAGGTGGTTTTACATGTTTCGTAAAACGGAGCCAAACATGGCCTTAAAGTACCCTGGGAATAGCATGTGACCAAGGCCGTCGAGAGAAAATCCGTGCCCAGGACTCGAATTTTATGGGGCCCCATAATATGATATAAAAACGATGGAAGTTTCGTGTTCGAAAGAATTCGGGAGTTTGTCGAGTTACAATTGATTCTCTTCTCGTGTCGGTCTTCCGTTCTTCCCGATTTTTTTTATCTTAAATTTTTCTTTTCGCGCAACGTTCACATTATAGTGGAATTCCACATATGCGATCATGACCGCGAGTGCCACTCGCTTAGAAGCACGTATCACAAGTGCTTAGTCAGGTTCGTCAACGCAATTGACCACCACTCATTCGCGGGCATGTATCGCGAATAATACCCACTCGCCGCTCGCGCGAATATGTAGTTTCATAGTTTCACTATTAGGCGAAACCGGAGACTGGGTCTCATAAAGTTGCGCACGAGGAACTCACAGCGAGCCACCGGGTGCGTCATTTCCGCTGATACCGAATTTGAAGTCAATAAAGAAAAAAAGAATACTCATCATACATATCATACAATGGACGACTCTATAAATAAACAAGAAATCTCGTGTCCCAGCGCAAAAGTTGCGCAAATCCCGGGATCCCCGTACTTAGTACCGGTACTGAAAAAACCGGCTCAAGGCTGAAAATACCGGTACTCAAATCCTTGGATCCCGGTACTCAATACCGGTACTAAAAAACCGGGATACCGGTACTCTTAGTTTTTGGTACCGGTACTGAAAGAAACCGGTACCAAACCGGGATCCCGGTATTAAGAACAGGCCTAATCCAGGGCCGTCGAGAGGGGGGGGGGGGCGGAAGGGGCGAAACGCCCCGGGCCCATGTTTTTCTCGGGGGCCCGGAAATTTGAAAAATGAAAAAAAAACGTATCTACGCACTAAGCTTTTTTTTTTGCTCCTTCCCCTTTCATCCCACTCTGACGCACTGAGCTACCGGTCGCCATATATGAGCCCCTACCAACCAAAATTGAAAAACGTACGCTTTGACCTTTTTTTTGTTCATTGAGCTACCGGTCGCCATATAGGGGCCCCAACAAAAGTTGAGTACCGGGCCCGGATTTTCTCTCGACGGCCCTAGCCTAATCACATAAATATCTTGCAAATAACAAATCTGAATAAAAAAAACCCTTAAAAACCTGATTTAAGCACCTTTCTTACATATCAGCCCTAATCAAAGTCCAAAATCCCCGTAGAATTAAATATAAAATGTCTTCACTCACCATCTCGATGACCTTTAAAACATTTTCTAAGAAACATAAACCAAAAAAGAAACTCACCTTCCAGCTAAAAACATAACGAACGCAATTAAACTTACTTCACCACCACCACCGTTTCCCAAACCGCCACCATTCACACCACGTCCATGTCTCAATCGTGCTTTTGCTGGTGCCCAGATATTCAAATACAGACAATCTTCAGATACATTTGTGTTCGGATTCCACATTTCTTCGCCAGCAAATCCGGGAAAATATTCGTATCTGGAAACATCAGACAAAACAAAACAAGAGATAAATTAAATAATATTCTCGTAGTCCAGAAGAAGATGAGAAAAGATGATACTCGTATCTGGTATCAAATTTCAGAATAACTGATAGGTATGCATTTAATATCTTTCTTCTAAACTTCACCAGAGGCATTTCGCACTAACTTTTTAACACACTAAAGACCAGCAATTTATAATACATAAATATTTCGGCGGAAATTTGATATGAACACGGCTAAAAATGACGAAGCAATCTTCCCGGCCGAAAGGTCAGATACGTATCAACATACAGAAACAACAAGCAAGCAAGGATCAACTCATAAAAGCAGAACTAGCAACTACCGAAAAGAAAACGATATAATTCCGGCTAAAGTTCAAAGTTGTAAGTAAATCGGTCAGAGGTCATACCATGTTTGTATTTCAACACCTATGGGGAAAAACGGATCCCAAATGACTCTCCGCAGGCTCTGACAGCGTACGTACTTTTCCTTTCAAACTAAAGGTCATCTCGGCCTACACACAAACAACATTAGGCTTTTGCCATCAACGGTGCCGCGCAAAAGAAACTTGGCCGAAAATCTTCTGATGAAATGAAATTTGAAAATCATGCTCTCGGCCGAAATCAACGACTTCGAGCCGGACTGACCCCGTAAAAGGGACTTCCATTTGGATTAATGATGAATAGGCGATAGTTACCTAAATGCTTAAGCCTCGAAGCAATTCAGACATAGAACGGAGCAACGAAAAAAAAGACAAATGACCACGCTCCGACGGATCCCGGAATGAGTCGCAAAAAAAAGGAAATTTTCCGCGAAGAAAAGAAGACTCGCACAAGCTGCCTATTCAAGCCCTGTGGCGTGGTATCCTAGTGACTAATTTATTTTGGATAGAATCAACAAACCAATTCAGTGCCACCACGGTTGCCTCTAATCCAATCTATGGTGGAATCCTCCCTCTTCCGACTACTTGACATCCCATGCCAATTGTATATCGCACAATCTCCAAAGTTAAATTAATCCCTTTGACGGAGCCACTTCTTCTGCCGTGCCTTCCTGGAAAACGAGTCCTCCTCGTCTTCCTAAGTCAGATATGATGACAACAACAATAACAACAAGTCCCGACTAAATTAAATTTACCGGAACAATTACACGTGCCCGCGCGGTATGGTGGTGCGTGTCTTCAACAACTCCTTGAGTTTATCTCATGGTTAAGCTCAAACCGCGTCTCGGGAAGTGTATCTCTGATTTCTTTCTCTCTCATAAGTCTATAAGGCAAAATTTAAAGAAATTCCCGAAGTCACTCAGGGACTGATTACGAGTATATCTTATCTTAGCCCGAAGCCGTTCCGTGTAATCATTATTCCCAGAAGGGTTTGTGTGCCTGATGTGTGTGGGTGTTTTTCGGGTGTCGAAAAGTTGGGTCTAAATGGATCCTTTTCCTTGGTTTCAGGGAAATATTTGAAAATCCACTCTTCATCAAAATTATATTAAGATATAAAGATACCAGCCGGCAGCAATGCATACCCATTGCTTTGATCCCGTCATTCATCCGAAAAATCGCATCTATTCTGATAATTTCTTTGCGAAACGAAGTTTAACACACGTCGAGCCTTCGAGGGTATTTCTTATGATGGTGACGATAAGTCACGTGGATAAATTGGAAGTGCCCGCTGATTTTAAACGCTAAAAAAAATCGTGAGGATAATGAAAATTTGCATAAATGTTGCATTCTACGAACAAACTGAAACTGCTATGTACGGCCCGAAGGCATCAGTTTTAGTTATCGATTTTCACATTTCCCAGACAGGTCTACGGAGACTGAGCTAGGTATCTCACATGATGGTGACTCAGCACCGTACGGATTTGTGTCTGTTCCTTCGAGGGATAAGATCTGGCCCATTTCAGACTTCGAGCCGTATAAATCGGCCTCACCTGATGGTATCATCCTGGCTGATATTTAGCATTCGTCCGATATTCTCTACCCCTAGATGCAAACTATCTTTGGGGCCTGTTTGCTTTACATCCCGAGAATGCGGACAGATGTCAAGATGGTCTTCACTTCAAAAGTCGGCAAGGGTTTTCACGCAAGTCCGAAGAAACTTAGACCTATAAGCCTATATTACTTAACATGTGTAACGCACGGTTTGGTGGACATCTGAAGATGCCCGTGGGAAGTCTAAGGTTGGTATAATGACCATTAAGGCCCCTCAACGAGCTAAGCAGCGGCCTTTGCTTGCTGTAGCTAAATTCGGCAAACGTTGGTGGCGTTTGCACCGCTCGTTGCCCCTGTCCTCTACGTATTAATACGGCCTGGGGAAGACAATACAAAAATGGGGAATAATTAAAAAAATGGGGCGATAAGGATGAAATCGTTCGTGGATAGCACAGATGCCTTCGTGCACCCATCGGGGCCCGGGTGTAATAGGAACTTCGGCCTCTGGTTTTGTACCACCGACAGATCAGTACTCACCCGGTGCTGCCTTCGATCTGTCGGTGGAAGCAGCACAATCAACGTTTTCTGGGGTTGTATTTTCAAGAGTCCTTGATAAAAATCCAACGGTAAAAGCCAGGTCAGGTCGAGTCCCCAACATAAGATACATTAGGGAGACTGGTGCTTGACGATATGGAAAACAGTTCTCTCTTGCATCTTCGAGTTTCCGGGCACTGAATGACTGGGTTTGAAACTGGTTTGCACTCAGCGAAGCCAAAGCGGTTTAAAATGTTCTTAGCTTAGCATGGCTAATTTTGATGAAATTTGTGTTTTACCCGATTTCCAGTCCAAGAAAGTAAGTTGCTTCCTTGGAAACAATCTTGAATTCCATCCTTAACTTGTTTACTAAATTTCTTAGGTCCTGGGGATCTGTTGCAGCGCCCAGACCACCATCCCCATAAATCGCTAGAATGATCTTTTTGCCGTTGTTTTCTTAAATTTAGAGGCAAGGATCTGCCTCGCTGACCTTAAATCCAAGCTTTACCAGAAAAGCCGCGAAACATTTATTCCATGTTTTAGCCCGTATAAACTCTTTTTTATCTGGCAAACTTTTCCTGAGCCGTCTTCATATCCTGCAGGTTGCCTCAAGTAAATTGTTTTTTCTAAGTCGCCATAGAGGAATGCAGTCGAAACATCGAATTGAGTCAGGAGCATTCCCTGGTTTGCTGCGATACTAAAGACGGATCGAATTGTGCCCATTTTCGAAACTGGGCTAAAAGTTTGATTGTAGTCAATGCCGGGTCTCTGAGCGAAGCCTTTAATAACAAGTCTGGGCTTGAACTTATCAATGCTTCCGTCAGGATTTCCCTTTTTACGAAATACCCATTTGCACCTGGTGGGGGCGACCGGTAGCGCAGTGTGTTGAGGCATCAGTCTGTTGTTTGACTACCGGCGTTTCGGCTTCGAATCCCGTCCACGATGACGTTCGTGGCCATGGATGTGCAGGAGGTGCATGCTGGCAACCGCATTCTCCGAAACCAGTTTATGCCGACGAAACGTCAACTGGGCCACATGGAACAGTTGACGCGCTATGCCCCACAAGGGGTTAGGGCAATTGATTTATGTTTTATTTTCTTCCAGGGATTGCATTTCACAATTCATAGCTTTTTGCCATTCAAGTTTCTCCTTGCTGTTGATGGCTTCTGCGAATGACTTTGGCTGGGTCTCACCAACTAATCCCTGTGCTTCCATGACAAAATCCTTGAACTGCTTCGGCTTACATAGTGTCGATCGGTCTCTCAGCTTCCTCAGATTTTCGAAATTCGTCTATTCTCCGGTCTCGTAGTTCTCGTCACTGTCGCTTTCTTTGAAAGTGTCTTCGTACTCGCTGTCTTCTGAGAATGTTTCTTTTTTGTTGTTCTCTTCGGTTTTGTCCTCGATTTCGATTTCTCTTGGCGTATCCTTGAGTAGTAATTCTACTTTTTGCTCGCAGTCGCCAACTTTCGCGACAAACCTGACATCTCTGGACAAGACTACGATGGTGATGAGGAACAACCCCAAATTCTTCCCCTGCCAAAGCGAGGAATAAGAAAAAGGCCAATTCGCCCCGCTAGTATCAATGGACATCTTGTAGCGAAGGTGGACAAATTCGATTATCGCCAAAAATTCGAATACAATAGGACGCATAGGAATTGTAGACGCGCTACGCACCACTAGGGATTAAGGCAAATCGATGCGTTTTAGTTGTAGGTTAAAATTATCCAATTCGTTACATGCGATCGTCAAACTCATAAGCAATTAATAAAATTATTAAGTGTTGCCAATCTCATAACCTCATTAATAATTACACAACCGTTGAAATCAAGTGACGGCAAAAAAATCATCCCCGGAAAAATTTAATTTACATCCATCTAATCCTGAAATCCCTCCCATCCTGCTCCATGCTACACAATATTTCGCCTTTCCGTTACTGTTACGGAAAGCAAACATACCTTCCCTTCCGATTTGTTGTGTCGGTAAAATATCCTTGCAGTTTCCCTTCGTCTATTCCACTTCCCGACCCGATTGTTGACGCTTCTTCTTTCGGGGGTTTGTTATTCTTACATTATACATATACCTGTCTTAAAGCATGTATTTTGCATCAAAAACATTCCGTTGAAAAGTGTGACAGAAAGGTGTCGAACCGCCGACATATGGGGTATGCGGGGCCCATCACGCTGACTTTTCCGTCGTTTATTCGCAAGAGAGACATTCTTACGGAAAATTGATTAGAATTTAGAATCAATTTAGGGGATACATTTGAGGTTGAATGAGGACAAGGGATCGTCGTCGTTTGAATTATAGATGGGCTTAATGAATTATTCAAACCGTCTCGTTTTAATATGCCTTAAAGGTAGGTGCTTACTTGATAACAATTCCATTTATTGTTTCAATCTTTTGAATACGCAGTCAAGAGTTAAGCTCTAAAAATACACGCTAGCAGACATCCTTCAGAGACTAGTCCTTCCATCGTTTCATCCTTCTGCAAGTAAGCACATCGGTCATCGCCATTTCGACAGGACATTGTACTTTGGGGGAGGCGTTCAAGTGATGACGACCTTCAACTCAAAACTCCCAACATACTTTCAAAACGTACACTCCTTTACGAGAATTAATCTATATACTCGTGGATAATGGAGGAGTTCAAAAGGCGCAACCGCTCAGGAAGGGTGATGGGGTAAATTTCACTTACTCAGATGAACACGTTCCGACTTCACCGAGCAGAAAATATTTCTGCTCAGCTTGCCGAGCATATTGCAGCAATGATTTTGACAGTTCACAGGTAATATCCACACTGTCACTGTGCAGAGGAAGAATGAACTTTTCTAAATACACGAAATCGAAGACTAACAGCAAAAGACATGCGGAGCCTACCAGCCATAGTAAGCCCTCGTCATCTGTTGCGGCTTTGTCGGGAGTGGTCGCCAGCTTTAGCGACTATAAATCGTCGCGTAAGAGGCCCAAGTTGGAAAGCACGCAAATGAAAATTCGCCACCAAAGGGCGCTTTTTGAAGAAGAAGCGGGTACGATTCATGAGCGAAGCACGGAGAATGGGCCACCCAGATACCAGGCAGCTGTCGACGAGTACGAACGACACCTGAAAGAAAGACAGCAGCGGAAATTTCAACAGGAAACGCAAGGTGCATCAAAGCGAAATCGGTCTCAGGACGAGACCGCACATGCCGACAAACTGAAAAAACAAGCGGGAACCGAACCACCACCAATCAGCGCGAAAGGTTAGCGCGAACCTTCAATGAGATGAAGGATCACCTATCAGTGGCGCTATGGCGCTCGCCCAGGACGGCAAGCTTGCGGCGGGCCACTGGAGTAAGGTGGGGGCCCTCCTATCAAATGTGGTATTGCAGTACATAATGGCAGTTGAAGCTGGGCATCAGCCTCGCTTGCATAGTAGCCTTATCATTCGAAGTTTTCGGCTTATCAGGTGCGAGGACAAGGAATCTCTGGACTTACTGCGAGGCTGCTTCAGCAAGATCGGTGACGCGGTGAAGGGCTTACGGCTAAAGCTCATCCCGGCAAAGGAGATTCCAGAAGGCTCGCATATGGCTACCCTAGCTGGACACAGACCATTTAAAGCTACTACACTGTCCACGTCTGCAAAACCCAACCATTCCCATGCATAACTGGAGGATCCACGAGGAGGAAGAATCCAAATAGCCGCACCTTCCTCTTTCTCATTAGCGAGGAAAGCCTGGCGCCGCTCGAAGCGTCCGGACACGGACACAGACTTCACTTTGGCATCACGAATGCTAAAGTCAAGGTGTTTCGCTCTCACAATCAGTCAAAGGCAGCTGATTCGGTGCTGGACGCATATCTTTTGCGTCCAGCACCGAATCAGCTGCTAAGGAAGCTGAATATCGAGGAGGGCGAGGAAGGCATACCCAGCGAAACACCCACTACGTTGGACGAGACAGACACGGACGTAACGGATGTTGTTGGTAGTGCAGATTAATTTATGTAAACCGAGCCAAGGTGGCCTTGGACAATCTGCTAGTTCTCCTTGGGGAGAAGGATATGGACATCGGGCTCCTTCAGGAACCATGGACCAGATACCTGAAAGATCTTCGATATCACGCTGACGAATATCAACAACGAGACTCTCAGAAATGAAGATTGGAAGGTCTCCAATCTGATGTCGTCTCAAACTCCCATGTCCGATATAACAAAAAAGCCCTTCCTCCGTGGTGGGACGAAGAACTGAATAGCCTCCAAAAAATGACAAGAGAGATTTTCAATATCAGCTATAAACACAAGTTCTGGCAACCGTACAAAGACTGCCTGAGCATAGACAAGAAAGCCATTAAAACCGCTAAGCGGGACTCTTGGAGGGACTACTGCCAATCAGCTGAAAAGACGGGGGTCTCAGCAAGACGAGATAAGATTCTACCCAAGGGCGACACCTGTCCGTCGTTCATCAAAAAGCCCGACGGTGACTGGACTAAATCTTCAGCTGAAACCCTCGAACTTCTTATAACCACACTCTTCGTGTGAATCCGAGTAAAACCGAGCTAGTACTATTTATTGTACTACAAAATTCAATATATCAGATACCGACTCCCACAACTAAATGGCCACACTCTGAAGCTAACTACCAACGTCAAATGCCTTGGAGTCATCCTTGACTCTAAACTAAGTTGGAAGCTGAATATCGAACATCGCATCAAGAAGTCTCGAATAGCCCTCTACGCGAGCAAAATGACCTGCGGCAAAAGCTGGTGACTACAGCCAAGTATGGTGCTATGGCTATACACCGCGTTGGTTCGACCAATCATTGCCTACCGGGCGCTGGTATGGTGGTCAGCTCTTCGTAAAAAATACAACCTTAATCTGCTGAAAAGTCCAGAGAACCGCGTGCAACGGAGTCACAAGTGCTTTGCGATCATGTCCTACAAACGCATTGAATAATATCATCCTACACCTACCCCTACTAGACCTACAGAAAAAATTAAATGCTGCATGTAGCTCGGTAAGACTTAGGGAGTCTATGAGCTGGACTCCCAGACCATATGGCCACAGCAGCATCCTGGAGTCTCTACCTAAGGAAGTACAGGACCTGCTCCCAACAGACTTTATTGCCACCGTAGACGACTTCGAGCGACACAGTTGGCTTCCCAACAAGGGCGGTATAGGGCAGAGTAGAAGTAATCAGGAAGTACAAATGCAAAATCTTCACTGATGGCTCAAAGATGGCATGAGGGTCGGCATGTTTATCTTTTCCGAAGATCTCGGCCTATGAAAATCATTTCGCTTACGATACCACGCAAGTGTGTTTCAAGCTGAAATACTAGCGATAAGGGAGGCGTATCGATGACTAAAGCGCACTTCTGTCATCACGGATAACGTGGTCATTTTCACCGACAGCCAATCCGCGATCGAGGCTCTACCGTCAATCTCAATCTTATCCAAATTAGTAAGACAATGCCGCATGGAGCTGGCCAGACTGGCGCTTTACAACATCTCGCTTCTATGAGTTCCGGGACACAGTAATATAACGGGGAACGAGAAAGCGGATGAACTTGCGAGACAAGGCTCCGCTCTTCACGAGACCTATGTGATCGCTCAATGTTGTAAAGAGACTGAAACGGGCTAGCGACAAATAAAGCACGCTGTCAACGTGCGTCACATCTAGAGCGACATGGCCATCATGCGACTTACGAAGGACAGACGCTCTCCTGAGGAGAGCTCGACCGGACGTAGCCCAGGTAACAGCCATTATAACAGGGAACTGACCGGTGGGAGAAAAAAGGTCGGAAAGTGTCTAGACAAAAATTTTACAGCGTATGGTATGTGTCGTTCAGAAGGCGCAAAAAGACAGCTCCGCTAAGGTTCCGCCACAGTGTGCATCTTCTGAACCAATCCAATGGTTCGTATCACTTAGTTTATCGAAATTTATGCAAAATTTTGCATATCCCTAAATTCCATTATCCTGGCACAATCCACAACGTAATGACCTAGAATAAAACAATATTTGGATCAACAGCATTTCCATGGTTATATAGCATGCATGAGTTCAGCAAAATTCCCATCCGCTCCTGGGAAAATTTTCGTGAAAATTCCTGGGTATATACTCGTACGAGTATACGAGTACAAACAAAACATATAGCACAGCTCAGATATTGTATCTCTATTCGTAGATTACACTTTTGTTGTTTTGTTTAGTTGTTACCATCGTCACCAAGGGCATAATAAATTTCCATCCATTGCCCTCGAAAAGACTGTGTTTGTGTATCTAATTCGATTGATTCCATTACTCGGATACTAGATGAAGATACAATATATGTACCTACGAGTGTGTATCCATATAATATTGTGCATATATGGATACACATTCGACTCATGCATGTATGTACACACACTGTAAGTAGCCCTTATACTTGAGGGATATGAGTCTTTTCGTCCGTTCAGGCCAGTACTAACCTTTTCGTGCGAAAATCTTGCGCTTATTTCTCCAAGGAAAAAGTGACGGTGGTAACTTTTTCACAGCACATATTCGCAGCACACTACATGTCAATTGAATTTCCCCCTTCCCACTTTTCACGCAGAAAAAAAGGCAAAGGAATTATTTTCGCGTACGAAAATTGCTCAGAGAGGTGTGGAGATTTTTTTTATATGTACGGTTTCGTGTGAAATATGTTAGTATCGAAGTAACGAATTTTTTCGTGCGAACGAAATTTTAGACAGTTTTATTTCGCGCGAAAAACGAGGTTAGAACTGACCTTCCATCAGAAAGTTTTTTTTTGTCTCCCCATTAAAGTCAGTATTAACTTCCGTTTTTGTACGAAATACCATAGAAAAACTGTACAAAATTTCGTTCGCACGGAAAAAAATTTCACTATTTCGGTACTAACATATTTCCCACGAAACCGCACACATAGAAAAAATTCTCTACACCGCTCTGAGTAATTTCCACGCGAAAACAATTCCTTTGCCTTTCATTACGCGTGGAAACCTGTCATCGCCCTGATGATTAATTGTTTACTTTTGAGTGAGAAGGGGAAATTCAATTGACATATGTATACAACGTTCATGTTCTCATAGCCCAAGCTATACCAAGGAGGAAGGAGCAAGTGATTGATCCTTCAAGTTAAGCAGAGTAAAACCGTCGTCTGCTTTGCAGACAGCGTTACGCAGAGGAGTCGATGTTGTTTTGCCGTGAAAATAATGGTGTTGACCTGCAATGTCGACTAAACCTCTACCTCCGATGTCTCGAGGTAAACACGTTCGCTCCACTGCAGATTTCGGAATTTGGTCATTGTTACACGAACCTACCGTTGGACTGCCTCCAGATCAGTAGCAGACCATGGCACTATCCCGAATAAATAGGTCAATGAAGGAGTGACATAGAGGTTAATCGCACTTATTTTGTTTCTTCCCGACAAGTCCGTTTTGAGAACCAGTTTCAACCTACGCATAAACTCCACCAGCAGAACCTCTCTCAAATCAACCACGCGGGCATGGCACGGATTTGGCATTTGTCCAATCCTAAATCCATTCAAATGTCACGACTAAAGTTTTCTGTGATCCGCAGCAGACTTTTAAGATCTTTATCGCTTTCCGAGTGTAGTTTGATGTCATCCAGATATGTACATGAAATGAGTGAGCTGGAACTTTGACAAAAACCGTGCTTGGTGGAAAAGCCGCACCGCTTAGCCGAATTCAAAAGTAATGAAAGGGGATTCAGCGCCACACAGAACCAGAGAGGACTCAAAGAGTCCCCTTGGAAAATGCCTCTGCGAATATGTATTGGTTGCAAGAGCATATTGCCTTCGGTTGATGGCATCGAAAGTGTTGTTTGCCATCCTTCAATCACTTTTGACAAAGAATTTATTTGTGCAGGATTCACTTGATATATGCGAAGGACCTCGATTAGCCAAGTGTGGGGGATGCTGTCAAAAACTTTGTCGTAATCGATGTAGCAGGAAAACAGATTTCTTCGCTTCCGCGTAGCTTGTCCTACTACAGTCGAGTCGATCGCGAGTTGTTCTTTGCATCCCCTAGACCCGACAGCCCTTGAGCTCCTTAGCAAGGATGTTATTTTCCTCGAGGTGTGTGTAGATCCTGCGACTATTAACGGGTGTTATATATTTATATAGGGTCGGCAAACACGTTATCGGCCTTGTATCAGCAGGATTTTCTACTGTTTTCCGTCTCAGTAGTAAGTAGGTTATTCCTGGTGTGAGAAAAGGCGGAAATTCCTCAGGCTGGTTAATTAGCTGAATTATTTGACGTGCAAGCTGACCGATACTCAGGAAACGTTTGTATAATTTTTTTATTATTATTTTTTTATTATTTTTATTATTCCCCATTTTGGATTACTTTGTTTGTGTTGTCTTCCCCAGACCTATGAATTTTTATTAACACGTAAAAGATAGGGACAACGAGCGGCGAAAACCCCGCCCACTTCTCCCGAACTGAGCTACAGCAAGTTGCTTAGCTCGTTGAGGGCCCTTTTTCTTCTCCAGTTGGGACGGCCGGACCTTCACGATCATCATGCTACCTTAGGCTCCGTCCCCATGGGCATCTAGAGATGCCCATCAACCCGTCAGTTACACTACACAGCCTTGTTAATTCGCGAGTTTGTGCCAAACATCGGATGACTGTCCTTCCTCTACTTCCCAACTGTTTTCAAAACTAAAATCTGTGCTTAGCCGGCAACCTGCTAATTTCTTAAAGAAAATTCGCCACTGACCTTAAACATGTCGCTCTCAAATAGCATTGACCCGGGAACCAATCGAGATATAAACAATCTGTAAGCAGTCAATCACACGGAATGTTATGACAATTGGAGTGCTGCCGCCATATGTTTACTTTAGTCTAAACGAAACTCTATATTCCATTTTTGTAGTACCGATTCTATCTAGCAACTCTTATTGACTAGAGTAGTTCTGTAAGACTTTCTTGGTCGAAATATTCATAATTCGACCTACCGTACAATGGGTGATAGGAATAACCTAAATTTACTTGTGCTTTCTAGTATATGAGGCGCTTGGTGGCCGTGTTCGTTCAGTCACCGCTGTGCGATCTAACATGGAGGTTCGATCCTCGGTTCAAATAAAAACTTTGTGTTGGTACTGATAGAACTCTCCCAATGCGGTCCAAGCTTGTCAGTTATAAAGACGGCGCGGATAGGAGGAGCATGCTAGCAAATGCACATCCGAAAAGTAGATATACTATCGAAACGTCACCAAGGCATCAAAATGCAAGAGATGTTGATACGCCATGACGCTGGAGGGATCAAGGCAATTAACAAGTGCCATCTGTTTGTCTGTTGTAAGAAAAAATTACTTACAAATAGCATCCTGAGTCCTTAATGTATTAGAATCAGAAGAAATCAATGAATTAGAAATTGAACTGATACTCTGTAACGCATGATACCAATTATTTCTATTTTTCATTACTAATGACATTACCTATTAAGTCAAATTTTTTTCCACAATTTCGGATTTTTTCAATTTATTGCGTACCCGTACATCATGATGTTTTTATAGAATCATATTAAATTTCGCGTCTGTTTTTTGATTTGCAACTAAATTGTTAAATGTGGGATATATGTTGAATCAAAGATTTTTTTTTGAGCGAGATAGTATTTCTGTACGCGAGATCTATGTGTAAACATTTAATGAGAAACATTATTTCTTAATTATTATTAAAAGAAAATCGGCCATCACTGGGATTTGAACTCGATACGTTCTGCTCCCACATCCGAGACATTATAGTGAAATCTCTCCGTTTATTCACGACATACACGCAATTTTAAATTTTGTCATTGCTAGTTCATTGTTAGCTTAGTCAAATTGACTAACAATTTGACTAAGCTAACAATGAACTCCACTCAAATCAAAATTGCGATAAGTAAAATCTATCGGGTGGCAAAATCAGTCGACACGTGATATTGGCTTGTATGCTGTCTATGTCTATCTACGAATTGAGGCTAAACCAAAACTTTTGCCTGTTATATTTATCGAGATAGTGCTATTAAGGCTCAAATCGCTAAAAACCCATTTCTGCATTTTCGCTCATAACTACACTAAAAACGGGCCGATTTGAAAAGAAATAGAAATATTTTCAACTTTTGTCTACTACGTTTTTCTATTTGTAGTATTGTTTTCAGAGATATGTGAGCTTGAAAAGCGATATAGTGTGATTTTCCTTCAAAGCCTCCAAAGGTGACGTTTTTCGACTATCTGTTTTGACTATACTGCTAGACCGAATTTCAGCTTTGAGCAATGCATTGGATGTAGAATTTAACACTCTTTAATTGAAATCCTATTAAGCTTTTCGGATCGAGGCACCGGATAGAAGTTATGAGGAGAATATTGAAAAAAAAAGGGTTCAAATTTTTCGGTTTTTCGCCTGCACAGCCACTTTGCCGCGGGGTCTAAGATGGCTCCATCTCTTGAAATGAATGTAGAGCAACCACCAACAATCGTACCAAACGGCATTTCTCTATCATATTTTGCAAGGTCAAATCGCTTACCGTCCTAACTATTGTTAGTCACGGCCTTGCTTTCAGTGCGAACGTCTTTCGCGTGATTCTATCAAAAATTGAAGACTTAGATGCGACCGAGAGTGTATCTACACAGTCCGCCAATCTTTCCATCCTTATCGGCCCATTTTCTTATTATTCCCCATTCGCTTTCCTCTGTAGCACCCCCTTCCTTCGTATAGAGTAGGTTATACTTTTAGAGTCAGTTCAATAAGACAATCCTGGTGTTGTGTTTGTCTTTTGTGGCTAAGCCACGTACCTAAGGCCTCCATAAATGCTCTGAATTGCCGGCATTTGGAGCATCTTCGGTGTCCGGATAAAGCGCGGAGGAACCCTGGATAGCCGTCTGTTTGCCAGGATTGTCATTTTACGTCAGTTTAAAATTTTTGATTGACTAGTATTATATTTTTGTATTATTCATGTGCTCAGCGGCTTACTGAGTTTGAGAGTAAATTACGGTAAGGAATGCAGTATTGCGCCTCTGTTGGCCTCGGCATTCTCTGTAGCCTATTGATCATCGGGATGATGGGAGATGCAGTATTTTTTTTCTTTGCCGTTTCTCCTTTACAATGGTCCATATTCTGGTCTGGTTGTTCTGCTTCCACTGGCAGATCAAAGGCAGCAAATGATGAGTGCTGATCTGTCGGTGGTACCAAACCAGAGGCCGAAGGTCCCATTATACCCGAACCCCGATGAGAGCCCGAGAGCATCTACGCCGTCCGTCAACCATTCATCATTATCGCTCCATTTTTTTTTTATTCCCCATTTTTGCCTCCCCTGTCTGTGTTGTCTCCCCAAGCCTATGAATTTTTATTAATACAAAAAGGGCAGGGGCAACGACCGACGAACACCCCGCCCACGTCTCCCGATCTGACCAACAGCAAGCATAGGCCGCTGCTTAGCTCGTTGAGGAGCCTTCCTTCGCCAGATAGGACGGCCCGACCTTCGCGGTGATTATGCTACCTTAGAATTCGTCCCCACGGGTAGCTGTCCACCAAACAATGACACCTTTTCAGAAAAAGTTTGCCGAACACTGCTTTAGACCATAAAAAAAGCATTAAGTATATTGATTTCCTCACAAGAAAAATCAGTAGAGTACAGCTAGCGACATGAACATTTGGTCAAATATTATTCTTTTAGCAAACATGCCAATAACGCTCCCCCGAACTAAAGTAGGCAGGTTAAATTTGGTTGGTTGCTTAGCACCTTGCTATACTCCTCTGTTGAAATTAGTTCAATCGGATGAAAACCAAAGCCAATTTCCAAAAAAACAAAACTACTGCAAAACTTTGTATTCGCGTTACTGTGTCCTTTCGTCTCTTTGACCTTTTGTCCGTTGTCTCTTGTCCCTTGCCTTTTGTCCCTTGCCCACTCCATTCCAGAATTCTACCACCTTCTCCTCCTTTCCTTACTCTCCCCTCCTTTCCCCAGTTTTCCTCTTCTTCTCCAACGTACCCTTCCACTAAACTACTCTCCTCACCCAACCCCTACTCTAAACTACCCACAACAAGACACTTCTATTTGTTTGGTCTCATCACAGTCACGGTCCAACCAAATTTTTGATTTTACCCTCCTGTATAGTAAATCGTGCCATAAAACATATTCATGTTAAAAAGTGATACACGAATAGGAATACGAATTCCAACAAGGACCACAACTCAATTCAACACGAAAAGCCTCCTCTCCTTAACATTTACTTTAAAATACCTCACTCTTTCTCCAATCTCCTTAAAACCACATACGATACTCACCTCTCCTGAACGCATGTGTTGGGCAATCGTGTTGCATCCAGGACACCATGCCACGGCTCGGCCGGCACCGGCTTACGAAATCGTAAACTATCCACCGGCGGTTTAGCAAACGGAACACCATTGAAAACGTGCACTTCGCGGCCGTGGACCATAACCGACCGACCGCGTATCGGTCCACTATTCGTTTGCACTACGAGACGATCGATTATTGCCGAAACACTCGCGAACCGTACGAAAAGGACGAACGCGGCCACGGCGTATTCGGGACGGCCGACATAAAACATTCGACGGAACGATGTCATAGTTGCAGGTTGTGTTGTTTCTACCTCGATGATACACAAAACTCAGTCAACTAAACAAAGCAACGCGGGCAATTATCTCAACTACTTTATGTTGGATGTCAGCAAGGATGCTACGAATACAACTCGTTGACAAAGGATGCTCGTGTTATCCTGAAGCAGTGTGGCGGTTATTACGCTTGTGATGAAACGACCGCGAAACAGTCCTTTGAGACTAACCGGAACGCGACAAACTACATTCTCCGTTGGTAAACTTTTACAGGGCTTTCCTATGCAGGACAATAAATTTTCAAGGACCTCGTCCGGCCACGGGATAGACAGAGAGAGAGTGTGCGCTGAAAAGAAGGAAAATATTAGTGCAATTATATTTATGGAAGCGATAAAATTTTGATATGACATACTGCTAATTAAATTTGCTTTGGAGAACAAGGATCCTGGCAGCTTGCGTGCTCTATGGATAAATATTAATTTTGTTATAGCTCTCGGCTGGAAATGACCAAGCTAGGATCGTTAAAACAATGCAAGCAGAGAATGAGATATTACGGTGCTAACGATGGGGCTTCGTTGCAGTTTCGTATGCATAAAAGGATTGTATAGTGAGGTCTTTGCGTCAAAGAAGAGAAATGCTCCTATGCAGTCCGTTGGGAAAAGCACAGAAAATTGGTTGATTAAAAACGAGTTTGCTGCTTTGTAGGACAACAAATAGCATCTATGGATGTTTCTATTTAGGGAGTCGACAGTACCAGTAAACGTAACAGTAAAAGCAACACTAAAATGTGTGAACTTCGCAATTGGGAAAATGTGGGTTTATAGCAAATCGAAGATGAGAGAATTATGGGAACATTCCTAGTTGAGACGAGGCATAGTTATATGCGTCTTTGACCAGTAGTGGTTTCTAACTGAGATGATTCCAAACTCCCATTGCGAAGGCCACGCTCGCGGCGCAAGCTCCACGGCGTAAAGGAAGGCTAAAAATCGAGCCCCAACACAACACGAGATCCGGTTCTCATAGCAGCCCCTGTTGCAAAGGTAGGTTCTCTCATGCTGGAGACCCAAATTCTTGGCAAAAAGTTGAGTGCAAAAGAATCAGCCAAGAAGGAAAAGGAGCTGGGAAAACGGAGGAAGTCGAGATCCGACGTAATAGTTATATTCTAAGTTGAAGAAATAAGCTACGCTGAGATTCTAAGTGAAAAGAAGACAGAGCCGGGATTAAAGGTGCTGGGCGAAAACCTCACTCACTCACTCACATAAGGCGCACTTGTAAAGGGGGGCTTACTGCTTCAGATGAAAACGAATGGCGACGCCTCGGTTCAATCATACCAAAACATTGTGTCAGAAGTCTTGGGAAATGCAGCAAGAAACGATAATAGAGTGCCACGATCCTGACGAGATGACCTACAAAGAAGATATTTGCTCAGCATTCCCTGGACGGGTCGGTCATATCTATCAGAAGGGCATACGATGCTACCC
Source organism: Chloromyia formosa (assembly GCA_964017055.1). Lineage (NCBI taxonomy): Eukaryota > Metazoa > Arthropoda > Insecta > Diptera > Stratiomyidae > Chloromyia > Chloromyia formosa. The sequence continues at coordinate 25,651,772 of OZ024813.1, read as the reverse complement.
AAATTGCGAACATCACTCTGTCGACGGAAGTTGCCAAGAAGGTACTTGAAATTCTTCCCAAGAAGTGCTTTAAATGTTTTGGGCACCATGTCCCAAAATTAGGACAGCACTTAAGATAGATCAAGCTAGGTAAATGGGCTGCGGTGACAAATCACATCTCACATAGACCCCGAGTATTAGATCGAAATTGAGCTTGAAATGTGGAAGTGGAGGCCATAAATTCAAAATGTGCGGCAAGGAGACTCATTGAATATTGTGCAGGGATGCCAAACGAACGAACTTCAATCATTCGACCGGAAGCGGTAAATACCCTTCAGACCAGGAGGCTCTAAAGCGCATCAGCAGCAGCACCTCAGATCTAATAATGAAGTACGTCCTTTACGCATTACATTTACAAGCATTGGTATCTTAGGGAGATTCCTACATAACCTACCAAAAAAATAGAGGTCATTAGGAACCACTTTGGAGCCTATGCTCTAGAGTCGAGATAGTGTGAAACAGCAACAACAAAGGAGGTGAAAAGAGAGAGTGAAAAATGTAGATATTTGGTAACTGGCTTAAAAACAATCTGATGAGGGCTTTTTAATATTTTATGCAATGGAAATTCCCATTCGTTTTCATTTTCATTTTTTGGCCCTTTTGTTCGTTCGTCCTTTATTACTTGTCCTTGTCCGTCAGTCTGGTTTTTTTCTATTTCCCCTCTTCCGGCCTTTCGTCCACACATTTGGCTTATAGTCTGTAAGTCCTTCTTCGAGATTTTTGGGTCTTCTGGGCTTCCTGAGTCAATAAACCTTTTTTTAATTTTTGGAGTTTTTTATATATTTTTTTGGTTTCTTTTATAGATTTTTTTTACCTCTCGTTTAGCCGCCTACCTACGACAACTCCCGAGATGTCGCTTATTATTATGGCCCGCACCACAGGGGGAAGTCAACACAAACAACCATGGCCACGAACGCCGTGGACGGGACTTGAACCCGTAACTACCGCAGTCAGACATGATACTGACGCCTCTACGCACTGAGCTACCGGCCACCTCAAGTTGCGAGTAAATGAAACTTATTCATAAGACAACAGGGAAGCGAGGTCTAAAAGAGATATAAATTCTATCGGTATAAGACCTCGGTGCCCCCGTACCAAAAACATATCCATGTGTAAAAAAACACAATCTCAGCCAACCCCAATCAATTCCCATCATATTTATTATTGTAACTAAACCAACTAAAAAGACCAGTCAGTCATCAGTTTCAACTTCCTGACCATCATCATCCACTACGAGCACTGTCGTAAATTAGTTGGCCGTTTTTGTGTTGATTTGTTACTCTTCAAATTGCCCGCATATTATTCAGATTGCTCATGTATCTATCACAACAGAGATGTATGTGCTCAATATGAGCGTGTACGGGAGTGGTGCTCTTCTTCGAGTTAGATACACAGCTCGTATTAGCACGTATATATTTTTATAACGTTCTTTGAACTGAAGCCTTTCATCGTATGCTGACCGCACAGATGCCAGTGAAGTCTCAGAGGTTAATCTTTGCAGCCGAATATACTGCTTTGAACTTGAGGGAGTCAGTGAAAAAGAAAAGTTGATGGTCAAGTGTTCAGTGCAATGAGTATAGCCTCTTTACAATAAGCCATTAAATTGGTTAATTCAAGCGGTCGGTTGTCGTGTATTTCAATCGCGAGATACAATTGAAATGCAGTTTAATTGAATTGAACTGGTTGAGCAGTGCATCTGGAGCGACGCGACGATTGGAAGTCTGCAGTGATAAATGAAGAATGGCTGACTCCACATTTTAAATGATGAGTTAATAGATAGGAAATGTACATGAGAAACCGCGTGATGGTGATTTTGCCGAGAGTAAGGCTTACAACTCACGGGTCGATTCCACTTCGATTCGGACTCTGCACGACTATGATTTATAATAGATGATAGCCCTTTTCGATTCAACCAATTTTCGGATCATTTTCATACAAAACGACAGACCGGTTTTAATCCAGCTCTCATATGGGATCTCATCGGAGCAAAGTTGAAAGTAAATTGGTTGAACATCAACTTCTCTCGCCCCGTCTAAATGTATACGGAGTATGCAATTCGCCATCACCACGGCGAAGTATCAGTATGGTGGCTGTTTAAGTTCGCTCGTCGCAGAGCCGTGGTGTTCTAGCGTTCGTAACGTATTTTGCCTAATCCGTGAAGCCTTCGGTAGGGAGGGGCTGACTAAAAGAAGGCGTCTCAGGACAGTAAAAACAGGGATTTCGAAGCCGGTATTCCTTATGTCTAATATGTATTTTTAAGGACTAAGCTAAAATGTCACGAGCTACTTTCTATTAGATGAACATGCGCTAAAATACTTAAGGCCAGCAATGCACCGACGTAGTGATACTTCGTCCAGCATAATATTTGCTTTTAATTTGAGTTTTCTTGGTCCGTGTGTTGTGTTGTCTCGGGCAGACGTATGAACACTTGGAATGGTAACGGGTAGGGCCTGAGTTGGTCTTAACCTCATCTCATATCTCCCGTTACTGAGCAAGCCTACCAGCACTCGTCGATTGATCAGCTTGGATAGAGGTTTTAACATTTTAACGTCTGACAGGCTTTCATGACAACGTCAAACTACTTCCGATCCTGCTACCGTTACAGTTTCTTGAGGTTTTCTTCGTTTTGACAGTTTACTCTTGACAAGTTGTGTCACTCCTTACGTAAACAGCGTGATACAAGACAACACACGACTGTCTTGTATCTGGCGGCGCTCGTCAATTTGTTCTGTCTGGAAATTTTCATCAAAATATGTTTTTGTATAAAGATTGAATCAGAACGTCATCAGCTGTCAGCTGTTCAATTCGTCAAAAAGATACTCGTAACAACTGGAAAGAATGTCGTTCATTAGACAAACCACAATTCGGGGAGTTGAATGTGAAACATATCGGAAACATGATTAATCTCGAGAACGCACTCAATTTTACTAGATATTTAATGATAAAACGCTTAATTTTCAGAGATAAAAACATTCGATTTTAACACACAGTACGATGACCTTAAATCGCTAGTCTGCGATCGACTTTCTTTTCAAATTGTGGTCATTATCTTACTCTACGTATTTTCCCTCATTGTAGCAATTAAGGTGCAACTCGATAATAAATATTTTAAAAAATCCATTTTTTTTTAGATATCATGGTTACGTCTGTATATAATACGAGTATTATTTGCTCACATAATTTTCCAATTTGCCACATTTTCCATGAACCAATGTATTACAAGCTCCAATGGCCCATTCACCGCCTTCTTTCGCTGTGAGGCTAGAGGTTCAGATATACATATGTATTTCAAGAGCAAAGGACAACGGACCAACGTGCTGAAAAGGACGAGGACAACGTGCTTTCCCGTCCACTTTTTTTTCTTTGTCAGTTCATAGTGTGTATCTTATTTTCTCGAGAAAAAATCTATCATTATTCCTGGTAAAAAGATATAGACGACAAAAGTGAAAAGAGATAATACGAGTACTCGTACATGTACGCACGACTTTCAAAGGCCACGAAGAAAAGATTGGAAACGTGAAATATAAGGGATAGAAGACAACAACAACAAGAGCAGCACGACACAAGCCGATGATGAGAAGTGAAAGAAAAATGAGGTACAAGTGACGACAAAGTTCTGGTAAATTTAAATTTGCATTATTCATGATTTTCTTTTCGATGGGTGTTTTCGGGTCTTTTTTTCTGTTTTTTTTTTTCTCGGTATGAGAAGGCATTCCGCTTTTCCATCCGCACATTTCCGATCGGTTCATATTCTAGGGTTGTTTCGTTATTCTTTGGGGAAAAAATTCTTTTTTTGAGTTTTTCTTTTACGTGAAAAATGATTTCATATTTTTTTATAAAGTTTCAACCTGAACGACACAGGGGTCTCTGTGCTGGTGTGATAAGATGGATACGGATCGATTTGAAAGGATAGAATAGGATGCGGGTTAGCTTCTGGATGACCACGTAATTAGTTAAGGTTTGGGTTAGCCCAGAAACTTTTTTGTTTGGGTGGGTGAACTAGAAGGGCTCAGACTCAGGTTAAGGATGACCAAATCAGCGTAAGGCTGATGTGTGAGCTGAAAATGGGGATTTGTATGCCAGGAAGACTGTTTCTTTGTCAAACTATAAAATCACGTACATACATTACGACCTCCTTTTGAATCGGCCCAATTTGCGTCGTTCGATAATTTCTACCTAGAATTCGTATTGCGTCTTCAATTTTTCGCATTGCGTCGTTGAAAAATTTGAGGGATTAGTGATTGGGTATTTATGCATGTTTCACAACTTAGTAAAAGCAATATGTCCAACATCTTTTAGACACAGCATGTTATATGGAGTCGAACCTTTTGATTTTTGGCCCGTCCCATGTACGGATATTCATATGATGGACGGACTTATGCAATGATCCATGCTGTGCGTTTGTGTGTCTGTGCGTTAATTCGAGCACTTACCATGGTCCGATCTTAACAAAATTCGGCATATAGGTTCCTTGGGTGACCCTCATCTCGGGACAGTGGCAGTAAATTTGGCCTTCGACTGGACTAACAGTATATTAGGCTGTGTTCAAGTTGCTCGCACAAGTCGTTCCAAAAATGTACCACGCTAGAAGGAGTACTATCGCCACTCTTATGGGTACTCGCACTGAACGTTTTATTAAAATCCCTCGAATCGTTAGGGATACGTGTGGCAAACACATAGACACACTATCGGATCTTGACAACTATGACTCTCGGTAGGCTACTGAGGTTGGCAAGCAGAAGAGGATTGAGTGCAAATCCCCAAAACACTGAACTGGTGCTCTTCACAAGGAGGACCACAATTCAGGAATTTATCCTGCCAAAGATGGATGACACCGAATTAGCTTTATCACTTTATCAGCCCAAGCAAAGTACTTAGTGATGATCCTAGATAGTAGACTTAACTGGGGTCGAATCAGGAACGCCAACATCGCTTTCTATACCTGGAAGAGTTCGCTGGAAAAAAGGTGGGGTCTGAAACCGAGAATCACAGTATACACAGCTGTCGTAAGACCGATACTAACATACGGAGCTATGGTCTGGTGGACAGCACTCAACATGAAAACCAACAAGCGAAAAATTGAGAGTGTACAGAGATTTTGTTGCCTCGGTGCTTTAAGGACCTTATTTTCGCATTCTCTGAACAATCTTCTAAACCTAGATCTAAGGAATAAGGCAGCTAAATATAAGGCTCACGAGACAGGGCCCATCATAGGAAAGCCATACGGCCATCGCAGTATTAGGTTACCACCTAATAATACAGATAACATGAAACCACAAGATGGTTTCAGTATAAGCTTCAAAGTTATATAAAATATGGTTTCTTTGACGAGTAAAATTCACTATGACGGTTTTTGTAAGTTTACATTTAACACATTCAACACCAGTGCAAGACCACATCGGTGCTACGAAACCAGAGGCCAAAGGTCGCATTTCACCCGGACCCCGATGCAAACGCGTGGGTATCGGTGCCGTCCGCCAGCCATTCCATCTTTATCGCCGAATTTTCATTTATCCGATATAGAACACTTGCCGATAAATGAGTGTGGACGTAGAAAGACTCTGAACATCTTTACGGACGGCTCCAAGATAGAAGCTGGAATTAGTGCAGCAGTCTATTCGTCCGAACTTCCATGCAATCTATCCTTCAGGCTGCCAGATGGATGTGGCATATTTCAGGCGGAGGTGCTTGCAATCCAAAAGGCACCTGTTACATTATCTCGGAAAGAGATAATACATACATTCGGCAATCAGGCAGCGCTAAAGGTACTACAGTCCGTTATTATCAAGTCGAAGACAGTACATAACTGTACAATAGCCCTCCAAGCATTGGGAACCGCTAGGACAAAGGAACAACTGTGGGTTCCGGCCACAGCGGGGTTCAAAGTAACGAAATCAAGGATGGACCGGCTAATAGACCGAGGGACAGCCGAAGAGCTGACTATGCCAATACAAACATGCGAGAACAAACTGGACGATAGGATGTATGGGATTGTCAATGCAAACTTACATAATATCGACAACTCCAGAATAACGAAAATATTCTGGAACTCCTACGACAGAAGAAAAACCAAAAACCTCTTAGAATTACCCAAAAGACAGTGCGCACTACTAGCGGGCATAATAACTGGACATTGCTTGATAGGGAAACACTCATCCAGATTAAAACTGACAACTGACTGGAAGTTACTAAATATAGAGGAAACTCTAAGGCACCTTCTGTGCACCTATCCAGCGCTCGCTAGGAAAAATTAAAATTCCTGAGAGCTTACTTCTTCAACGACATGGAAGGAGTTGCAGGTCTCAGCTATGGTCTATGCGGAACAGTTAGGCTGCCACCCAACCTACTTAGTAACCTATTATAACGCAGCATGGTTGTTGCTAGATGTGGACCAGGGTGACGTTTAGACACTATTTTACCAGAAGATCCTTTTCTGTATGTGGTTGACATTTCACCTTAGAGTCTAACGACCATAGAACTGCGGGTACTCCTGTAACACAACTTTTACAAAGACCTTTCTGGTATGGACTCTACTTTCTGTTGCAATATTAACCTATGATTATTTCAGGAGAAGATCGCAATGTTTAGTACCACACAGTGACGTTTTATACCTGCTGCAGGTATGCTTTAGGACAAAAGGGACTCATGACGAAACAGAAACCAAACCTGGTAGGTTATGGGTATCTCTTGAATCAGGGCGATGATTATAGTTTTACAAGCAAGAGGGCGACACAGAATTACCTCTTGTGGTGGTAACGCGCGCCACTTCCTCTCATCGGCGAGGATAGAATTTTTTGCGATCAGACGTGACTAATATCTGGCAAATTTAACAGTTCTCTCTCTCTATTTTCAAGACTTGTAAAGGAACCACATGTCCTTTTGAATTTGTTTAACTTTATATTTTCATGTTTCGCAATAAACGAGAGAGTCGTTTGGTTGACTGATTACCAAACGCCATCACTCATATACTACAATAACTTCAACTTGTATATTTGATATCAATTTCAAATGGTTTATTCAACGGAAAGGTTCTCGTGCTAGTATGCTCAACGATAACCCGGCCAATTATAATGAAATATGAAACTGATAGCGACAATAAACACCCCAACATCGAATTCAGAAATCATGCAACCTGAATTGAACGCATTTTCGTACATATTTATTTCGAGATCCACTTGTCGATATCCTTATCGGGTCGACAAAAAATAAACAAAACACGAACATTTATGCGACTAATGGCTATAAACACGTGTTTCCTCATTACGACCTAAACATAATAAAACGTTCACATTACAGGCAACAGTACATACTGTAGCCTTACGTCGACAACCGCCAAGAGGTCCTTCAGGTAGTCCCCCTTCAACGCTGGCCAATTCCTAGTCAGGAACTCCATCACATGTCCTCGTCCGTATGAATTCCTTATGCCCATGTATATAATTAACTACTCAACGTGTGTATGCCTAATATACTCGTACGAATGCGACTTTTTTGTACATTGGCGAATTAGGCCCATAGCAAACCTGGCTGGTTAACGCTGTACCGGAATTATCCTTCCGCAAATTGCACGGTGGCAGGAGGGGATGAAATATATGACGTTCTGTAATTACACACGTCACGTTATGGCTATAAAGGTGTACCAACAGAATAATTGTTGCCTTTTAGCGTAAACGAAATACTCGTAATACGAGTACATGTAGTACGCTCGCATATATGCCCGCACCAGGCAAACAATCTCAACGAGAGAGGAAAGTTTATGCAACGAGAAATTAATGTTGTTTTAATGCTGCCACCGAGCAAAATTCTAAAATTGTTGGACGTCGCATCGTCTACAGGGAAAACGAGGCTGACGCTTGTTTAATTTCAAAGATAAGAATCTTTTTCAGAAAGACCGCCAGCTACTTTGCTCATTATGACATAGAAATGCATGTTTTCACTTTAATCGAGGAATTGTTGATAGGCTTGGATTGTTATACCCTAGACTTTTAGTATAGGGTATATTGTTTTTGTCACGACGGAAATATGTAACACCTTAAAGGAGACTCCGGAGGTATAGCAATGTATATATATAAATGATCAGGGTCACCTCCTGATTCGATTAAGCCATGTCTGTCTGTCTGTCTGTCTGTCTGTCTGTCCGTCTGTCCGTCTGTCCGTCTGTCCGTCTGTCTGTCCGTTCGCACGATAACTTTCGATAGAATGAAGCTAGAGCCTTGAAATTTTGACTAGATGTTGGAAGTATGATCTAGTTGGTTGGTATTGAAAATGGGCATGATCAGGCCAAGAGAACACCTACCTCCCCTACATATGTAAAATAATTAAATGTATTTATAACTCCCGATTAAATAAACATGAAAACCTCTAGCTTTGGTAGATTGCTCGCTATGGTTATCTTATACTCCCCTGGAAAAATAAAATCGATCAGTTGAAAACTAACGGTAATTTTCTTACAAAGAGCCGCGTACTACCCTACTTTTCAGGTTTTTTGTCCATAACTCTTGAACCAATTGACGTAGACATCTGATTTTTGGCATGTAACCCTGGGGTGAGAAGCTGCTTAGGTTTTGGGAAGTTGGGCATAATCAGATCAAAGGAAGGCCTACCTCCCCTACAAAATTCAAAAAATTAAATATTATTTTAATTACGATAACTTTCGATAGAATGACACTAGCAAGTTGAAAATTGGGTAGAATGTTGGTATTAAGGTCTTATTAGTTAGCACGGAAAATGGGCAAGATCCGACCCAAGGAACCCCTACCTCCCCTTCAAATGAAACTTCGAATAAGTGATAACTTTTGATACAATGAAGCCAGCAGCTTGAAATTTTTGACAAATGTTTGAAGTGAGATTGAGTTAGTTGGCATTAAAGACGGGTTAGATCCGACCTAAGGAACCCCTACCTCCCCTAGAGATGACACTTAAAACAAGCGATAACTTACGACAAAATAAAGCTAGCGACTTGAAATTTTGCCCAAATGTTTGTAGTAGGATCCAGTCGGCTAATATTGAAAATGCGTAAAATCCGACCAACGAAACCCCTACTTCCCCTAAAACGAAACTTCAAATAAGCGATTTAAGTCGATAGAGTGAAGCTAGAGACTTAAAATTTGTTTGTATGTTTGTAGGGTGATCTAATTGGTTGGTGGCAATGATGGGCAAGATCTGACCCAAGGAACCCCTACCTCCTCTACAAGTGAGACTTCAAATAAGCAATAACTTTCGATAGAATGAAGCTAGCGACTTGAAAAATTCAACAAATATTTGTAGAATGGGTTAGTAAATTGATTTTGAGAATGGTCAAGATCTCCCTGAATGAGTGCCAACCTCCCCTATAAACTGGCTTTATAGGGAACTCACTTTTAATGCATGGTCGTTGCCAATTATTACTTTTGGTGTCACCACTAGGTCTGTACAAGTCTAGGGTATATACGCTTCGGCCTGGTTTTCATTTATTTCTTGTTGGCACCGATTCAACAGGTTATCGCTTTGAAATTGAAGTTCACAGTAGGAATAAATATTAATGTTGATTAAGGTCATTTCAAGGATGATTTAAGTCCGCTGACCATATTCATACTAATAATCGCCAAAATGCGAATTTTTAATTTTGAAAATTTGCCCTGCTTTTAGATTCAACAGGTCAGATGATGGAATTTTGTTAATAGAAGTTTAAAAAAATTTTCGTCCTCAACTCGAAATGCAAAATAAATATTTTGGCCCCACATTGGGCGCCAAATTTCAACTTTCATCAAAATTTTTGCATAATTCAAAAATAACATAAAGGGCCATTTTCATAATGTCCAGTTTAAGTTTATCCTATAGATAAACCCTTAACGGCACCCATCATCATCATCGTGGCCCGACGTCACGTGACCGCGTCCTTCAATTTTGGAAGCCCAAAAACCGAAGAGGACTACGTATTAATGAGGGTAAAACTAAAATAATGATGCAATCGACGACAAGGACACCTGGACAATCGACCATCAATGTGGGGGACCTTAACACTGAGTTGGTGAACGACTTCATATACCTGGGATGCAACTTGTCAAGGGACGACAACGAAGCCGACGAAATCAAGCGACGGATACAGTTAGCTAATAAGATTTTTTTTCTCGGTTCTCCCCGTAATGAAAACGAAGCATATGCACAGAAACACGAAGCTCCGCGTGCACAAAACCATTATATGACCAGTGCTATGCTATTGCTGCGAAGAATGGACCCTAACTCAAGCCTTCGGAAACATGCTAGACACATTTGAACGTAAGGTTCTACGGCAAATTTTCGGGGCTGTTTGCGATGGAGATTGATGGCGCATCCGGTACAACCATGAGTTGTATGAACTGTATGATGAGTTGGAAGTTTCGAAAATCGTCAAACTACCTATACAATGACTTTAATGGGCAGTGCATGTACAACGAATGGACGATGATCACATGCCAAAGAGAGTAATGAACGCAGAACGAGTCGACGGAGCCAGACTGCGAAGACGACCGAGAGCTCGTTGGGAGAGGTCAGTATATGCGGACGCCGAGCAGCTACTGGACTTCCAAAATTGGAGTTCGAGGTCACGTGACCGCGATAATTGTAGGATAACAATCCAGGCGGCCAAGGCCCGAATTCGGGCTATCGCACCACGATGATGATGATTATTTCTGTCCCAATTTTCAGTATTCTTTTTCTATCTCATATGCATATTAAGCTTCAAATCCTGTTAGCTATTCAGAGAAAATTTTAATTAGATAATTTCCACGTTGAACTAGATTTAAAACAATCTATTTACATTCGTGTTATAGTCTTCAACGGACTTGCAATTGATTTAATTACTGAGCTTTCCTTGTCCGAGACTCCAGCAGAAAGGAAACGAACATTTAATTAGTTGCTGAATGGAGACGAGACTATTAGACAAACATTACTCGTCCGGGCTAGGGAACTCGATGCATACGTTTTAGTACATGCATTCAAGAAATTTGATTTTAAATCGTCAGATAATGAGATAATTGAATTTCATGGATTTTAGATTGCATGTGTGGAGATTCAAGCCTCGTTGACTAATTAAGGGTGGTGCTGTGGCTTAGTTCTTTTTATAGATGCTTCTAATTGGAAGATAAATTGTAGTTGGAACAAGATATATCCATACCATGTTTTATTCGTCGATGCGGACAATCATTCTTTTCTGCCTTACTTTTATTTTATACAGGGTTACCGGCAACTCGACGTTATAATATAGCCAAAATGCAACAAAGTAAAGCCATAAATGCTCTACCGATTTTCAGTGGTTACTGAGATATTTGAATTTTTAGGTTAAAAAAAACACGGATTTAGCCCTCGGCTAGCTTGCCGAAGGTGTAAGGGTTTCATACCTTCGTTGTGACTTTATGGTGCATCTGCCACTTTGAAATTAGTAGTAAAACTTGTTCCGATTTCACTGTTCCTATGAGAGGTATGTGAAATATTAAGCCGATTTCAACCAAATTTAGGAACGTGGCTTAGTAGTCAATATGGTTGAACAATATGCAATTTCGTAAAGATACCTTCAGAAATAAAAAAGCTTTTTTTTAACAAAAACTTGCTTTTGGAACGGTCGTTCCCATGACAGCTATATGATAGAGTAGTCCGATTTCAACGAAATCCAGGAATATGATTTGACTAAAGATACTATTGATTAATGTGAAATTTGAAAATAATATCTTTAGAAATAAAAAAGTTTTTCTCACAAAGACCAATTTTAGGACCGGTCGTTCCTATGGCAGCTATATGACGTAGTAGTCCCATTACAACCAAATTCAGGAATGTAATTTGAATAAAAATACTATTAATTAGTGTGCAATTTGAAAACGATATCTCCAGAAATAAAAAAAAAAAAATTTCTCACAGACGAAGTTTTGGACCGGTCGTTCCTAAGGCAGCTATATGACGTAGTGGTCCGATTTCAACCAAATTCGGGAATCTGATTTGACTCAAAATACTATTGATTAATCTGAAATTAAAAAATTATATCTTTAGAAATAAAAAAGTTTTTCTCACAAAGACCAATTTTTGGACCGGTCATTCCTATGGCAGCTACATGACGTAGTGGTCCGATTCCGTTGGTTCCGACATATTTACAGCGTGCAGTAGAAAGAAGGCTTTGCACAAAATTTCAGCTTGATAGCTTTACAACTGAGAGACTAGTTTCCATAGAACCAGACAGACAGACGGACAAAGCTTAATCGACTCGTCTCATCATACTGACCAGAAAATATATAGTTTATATGGTCGGAAATGCTTCCTTCTGTGCGCTGCAAACTTCATGACAAAGCTAATATACCCTATCACATTTATGATCATCGCGAAGGTGTTTTTTTTTCAGAATAGAGCAGTCCATATCGTGCAATCCAGTGAGGACGGCTTTCAGTGGTTTTTGGTCGGCACGCGCGTATGTAAAAATTCGCCTTTTTTGTCTGTGAGGTGTTTCTCTAATATCTCTTATGACTCGAGATTCTCCAAGAGGATCTTGTTTTCAACACTGACGTGCTGGATATTATAAGAAGCATGACAACAATTGTTTTCCGATCGAGTACCGGGATTCTGGAGGGATTTTAACCCTTCTCATCGCTTCTGCAACATCATCGTCGTTTTCGGCCACATGATTGTCATCAAGGTCCGCAAGGGAAAGAAAACGGTTAGATGAGACCGCTATTAGCGAGTTCATACTGTTCTTGGGGAGCTTCAAGCGATCCCGTAGAAGTATTACAACTTTGCTTTCGCCGTTTTCCGACAGACGGCTGCATCGGTGAGGGCTGGTCAAAACATGTAGTCCAAAAGTGTCACAAAGGGAGTTTGGACGTCTGTGAACGTATCGACATCCCCGCATTAGTAAAAGTTGTTCTCATTTTTAATAAGATTCGCGATTCAAAATGTCTGTTTCCAGCCCAGGTCTCGTCACTTGCGGGAAGTTTTGATATTCTGCTTCCATTTGAAAAAAAAAACTGCAGCTGAAGCTCATCGAATGCTCTCAGATACTTAGAGTGAGGTTTCTCTGAGTGACAGAACATGTCGTGAGTGGTTTCAACGTTTTAAAAGTGGCGATTTCAATGTCGTGGACAAGCATGGTGGTGGGAGAGAAAAAAAATTCAAAGACGACGAATTGGAAGCACTGCTCGATGAAGATGCGTGCCAAATGCAAGAAGAATTAGCTGAATCACTGAGAGTGACTCAGCAAGCCATCTCGAAACGCCTCAAGACCATGGGCATGATTCAGAAACAAAGAAATTGGCTTCCGTACGAGTTAAAACCGAGAGATATTGAACGGCGATTATTTGCATGCGAACAACTGCTTCCAAGGAAGAATCGGAAGGGATTTCAACATCGCATCGTAACCGGCGACCAAAAATGGGTCCGTTACGATAATCCCAAGCGCAGAAAGTCATGCCCGGACTATGCCTCAACATCGACGGCGAAACCAAATATTCACGGCGCCAAGGTAATGCTTTGCATTTGGTGGGACCAGCTCGGTGTGATATACTACCAACTACTGAAACCGAATGAAACTATTACAGGAGATCGGTACCGAACGCAATTGGTGCGTTTAAGTCGAGCATTAAAGGAAAATGACAACAGTACCAAGAGAGACACGACAAAGTTATCCTCCACCATGACAATGCTCGGCCACATGTCGCAAAAGTGCCCAAGACATATTTGGAAACCCTGAAATGGGAAATCTTGCCCCACCCGCCGTACTCCCTAGACATCGCTCCTTCCGACTACCATCTATTTTGTTCCATGGCGCACGGCGTGGCAGATCAGAATTTTCGTTCGCACGAGGAAGTCGAAAAATGGATCCAATCATGGATCGCGTCGAAAGACGCCTCCTTTTTCCGAGATGAAATCCGAAAATTGCCGGAGAGATGGGCGAAAGTTGTCGCTAGCGATGGACAGTACTTTGAATAAATAAAAATAAATAAATAACTGGCGCAACAGTCCAATTTGAACCACGGCCTCGAGATGAGTTAGCATCATCTCATTTTCTAGATCGTGACGGTTTTTGGTATGTATGGTATGGTATGTGATCAGCAACACGCTCAACCGAGTTATTTACCCCATAATGGGTACTCATTTAACAGCTGAGTGGGCTCATAGTCCGACACGTAAATCCCCGGAATCGAACCGGGGCCCAGTGCGTTGAAGGCGAACGTGCTAACCGTTGCGCCATCCGGACTGAATAACACATCTGTACACAGTTAAAAATCTCGGTATTTTTTTTAAACCTGGTCTTGGACTACCACCATTTTTAATAATTTTAATTCTATAATCTAAACCCTTTCAAAGTTTACTTCTATTTTAAACCAAATTTGTAATAAATTCTAATACAATTCAAAGTTTACTTCTATTTTAAACCAATTTGTAATAAATTCTAATACAATTCAAACCTTTTTGTGTTCTTTTTGTTCTCGCATTAGTTTCTAATCTAAGTTTAATTAAAAGGTAAACCCCACAAAGTATATTTTTTGAGTCTCAAGTCTCACTATAACTACTCGCAGTCAGCTCATAATATTATGCTGCGTGGCCGAGTGGTCTAGGTCGCAACTCTACAACACGGAGTTCACAGGTTCGATGCTGCGCCATGGCGAAAAAAGTTAAAGATTAGCTGGCTAACCTGCGATGGGCTTAATAAAGGATTTGGAACTTTAGAAAATTGAAAAAAAAAATAATGGAGAAAAAACTTAAGAGGAGTTAAAAAAACGCAGTAAAATTAATATTTTTTCATAGATTATAATATCTGTAGATTAAATTTTAAACCAACAATTTGATTAAAAAAATAATGCCAGAAAAGTTTAATATTTAAACCAGTGAAGTTTACGGAAGCAATTGTAATACTTTCATTTTATTAAAATCTAATACAATTTTGGTGTCGTCATATATGTAACCCGAATTAGCATTGATAATAGACCAGGATTTTTAACTGTGTAAGTACTTTTTGATAATTAAGCTTTTAATTCCAGGAAAAACCGCGGAGGCAAAGTTGTACACCCAATAATTATTCACTGGGAGATTTCTCCCGTTGCCTTTTCAGGCCACAGTTCCATGTAATTATTGTGCACTAGTAAGAATATTATGCAAAAACCACAGGGGGGACAAATTAACACATGTCAAGAATGCAGATGCAATTTGCACTGCACACAAAGCCAATACCAGAATAACGGAGAATATACTGTATACTGATTAGATTTAACAAACCGTAGACATTTCACAATATACATATGTATGTACATATGTACATACATATCTCCATAAGCTGTAAAAATAAATAATGTAACACCGACAAACCCTTAAAAACGGACTATCTTTTCCGTTCTGAACTGAACACGGACAAAAGTGGTGGAAGAGATGAGAAAGAGGTGGCGGCGAGCTCTTTGATTGCAAACGGAAAGTCTTTAAATTAAATTAAACCCCTATGGAGTAGTATGTCGTGTGACACACCCGCCTTTTTTAGAATCCCTGCTATACTGCTGCCAAGGGTCGCCGGTTGAGAAAAAAAGAGATCCTCTGAAAATTGAGTTGAAAAAAAAAATATTCCACGCTGGTCTGTAATACCAGCATATAACCCTTTGCGCTGATGTCAACCCTTCGTGAATGACAAACATCCTATCCATTAATAATGCTGTATATCAATAGCCCGAGGGCGAGGACTAGCTACGGAAGTCGCGTCTTTTTTTCTACATTTGTTTCTTATTCTTATATTCAAAGACGATATGTTATATCCTGGCATTCAGTTTTACATTCTATACCTATATCTATCGTTTCAGACTTTTCTTGGAAGGTTCAAAGATACTAATGTAAAGTGAAACTCAGGATTTAGCAAAAGAAAAATAAAGACCCATATTCAGAAACCTTACCCGCTAAGTGCTTCCATTGTAATGTTCAAACGATCCGTCCACTTAAAATGGAATATTCTGACAATCAACTGCGTTCGTATTCAACTCAACCCACCCCCATATTAAAATATGATTGAGCGCCTGCTACTCTATTAAACGGTCGCTTTCCAAATGAAAACAATACAAAGACTGTATAGTACGCGAAATTATCAATTACCACGCAACGCGCTAATTGAGTGAAACCACCACCAATTTAAATATACGCTAACGTTGATGGGGTGCAGTGAATGTTGTTGTTTGTTGATAACAAACGGTGATACCCCCCTTTTCAAGCGACAATGAAATTATGTCCGCATCATGGATGCCATTAAAATTGTGACTCGGCGTCGTGTATATTGAATTCGTCAAAGACGAGATTATCACATATCATACTACATGGATCCCATCACACTTTCACCCACAATCAACCATTACCATCATCAGTCGCCATATCACCACACCATCACACATGATGGCCTGCCTACCATGAACAGGTACTATGTCAGGAAGATCCCGGGGCATTGAGGGTGAGTATCGTTACTGCTGCTGGGTACCAGAGAATGCAGACATAGCGCACAGATACAACACCCCCGAGATAGCCATCACATCCGATACTCGAGAATTCCTATACGACGAGATAAAAACCTAAACACCATCACGTAAATCCATTTCCGCATAAAACGAACTAGATAATAGCATTCGGCATTGATTCGACGATGGCAAACTATGTATATAGTTTCCAAATGGGAGGGCAGAGAGGGGATGGAGGCTGGTACTTCCGGAAGTTCTCAACCAAAAAAAAAACAAAGCAAGTAACAGAAAAATATATCTAAGTATCTAATATCGCTTACATGTAACTCGTATCTGCCCACTATTATGCACTTGTGTACCACCACACACCGAACGCCACCAATTTCATTCGCGGAGTATCCACTAAATTGATCCGAATTGAATAAGAAAAGCCACAAAAACACCTCACACTATATATCCATCAAAGACACATTAATTATCTTAACAAACTCGCAAGGACAAACCACCACCGCGTCGCGCACAAAATAGCTCCAGGACAAAAATGTGTCCTTAATTCAAATCACTTTACTGTCGTATATCCTTTTGTTTTTTCCTTTCTCAAAGAGTAAGTATTTGGTTGAGTCTGTGTTCACCTGGAACGCAATTCCCACGAAGCTTCAACAATAGCCACTTTTTTTCTACTTGGTTCTCACCAGTAAATAAATACAAATCCCAAATATATATATCTAAATATCTGAGATCTGAGGCAGGAGTATACTAATGTTCAGTGAATTTACTGCGTACCAAAAGGAGGCATTTCACCAGGTCCTACCGCAATGATGACTCTACCTAAACTGACTAGGGAGCACAACCTGTTTTTGTTCTCGACCGCCCGGGTTCTTATTCTCTCCATCTGTACTTGGCTATAGGCATGGCCGTAGCCATACCGAGTTATATATATTTTATACTACACAAAATACACTATACTACCCATATACTCGTATATACATACATACACAGCTCGTGGAATCCACCATATTTATATATACATAATTATATAGACGGATACTATCGTGTATCTCCTCAGTATGCTGTAGTATCTATAGTGTTGTTGTATCTTTACTCGCAGTTAGAACCTCTAGCCTAATATCCTGCCAACGGGACGGTGCGGCGGTGGCCGAAAACATCAACAACAACGACAAACATTTGCCTTTCGCATCGAACCAACGGCACGAAATGGATCCAAAACGGACATTCGGTTAAAAACCGCCCGAATTCCAGATAAGATTCCAGCTGGGATTCCCACACCGCACCGTGTTACTGTGTACATCCTTTTATGGAGCCTCGCACAACATCAACTGATTTGATAAAAGCTATGCAACGGCTTCGCGAGCATACTGTCTCTACCATCTGACTAGGACCAGCTGCAATTCGAACACAAGACAACAAAGATACTCTTTCAGCTAACGTTGAAGATACTTACCTCTATATGTTCGTAGGTATTTATGTAGGTATTCGCAGTGAGGCATACGATAAGGAAAGATTTTCGTACGTGAAATGGGGAGTCCCCTGGGAATTGAGAAGCTTTTGTGGATACACCACATATAGTTAATACTCAAACCGTCCACCTGTGGTGCTTTTGGAAACTCAATCATTGTTGTAATGGCCGTACCCACTGAAGCATTGTACCATGAAAAATTTAGGGGTCCTTGCTCATTACATATTTCATAGAACTCATGGTTGGTTCGGGGCGACCGGTAACGCAGTGTGTTGAGGCATCAGTCTCATGTCTTTGTCATGCACAAAATAGTATAAAGAAGAAATGGCGATTACCGGTTTTCACCACGTGCAGATTCCTTACCTCAGCCACTTGAGAAATCTTTTTTAGATCCAGGTTATCACCTCGAACTTCAGCATCAAGACTCTTGGACTCAGTGCTATTCCGACAAGAGTTTGCCTAATGGAACTGAAATGCAGGAGAAATCTTCCGGGCACCAATAATATTATTATAAGGTTTAGACATGGTACATGCTACCGATGTGCCAACAGTAACGACCTACCTAACTGCTCATCGGTAGCAATAAACCCCCCATGTGTTGTAATTCACCCACCAGTTGATTATCGATTAAACAAATCAAAAAATCAAATAGCTGTACATTTGGAAATAAACTCAGGGACATTTCACAGGACTTCGAAAAAATGTCGTTAAAGAAATTCTGTCTGCGATACTATCCACCAGGTGAGTGCTCTTTTAGTGAAGTCGTTTGTAGGGATACCATTTACTCTTATTCCTTGCAGGAATAGCACTGAGTTTTCGAAACAACAAAGGCCAGGACGAGCTAAAGCATATTGATTTGTTGGAAATGACTCGGGAGTAAGTGCGGCTCTTTCTTTCAATATTTTCTACAATTATTTTATTCCGTAGAACAGATTTGGACGCCCTTTGCACTAGACTAATAGCCTCTGAACCTCTCCTCAATGACGGCGTGTATGTACAGCTGAAAGAAGTATTGACTAAAATACGGGACAAACTTAAGGAGCCGACCCGGAAGAAATACTATTTGTATCGAACTCTTTATTCTCATATTCTGCCTCTGACCAATGTCAGCTTTGATAGAAGTGGGGAGCGATGTTTGACTGGAAGTTACGATAGGACTTGTCACGTGATCAACACTAAAACTGGAGAGGAGGAACATGTCCTACGGGGTCATAACAATGTTGTGTTTTCGGTGGGATTCAATCAGCCTGTTTGGTGAGTATTACGATCGCTGCAGATGTATGTACATTTTTTTTAAGGACCTTGGGTCTGAAAGAGGAGCCTTTGAAGGCGGGCCGCCTCTACCTGATAAGTAGATTGCGTGTTTCTGAACAGGGTGGCAACAAAACGTTACAATTTAAAAATCATGTGATAGCCGTTGTGTAAAATCTTGAAAGTTTCCGTTTTTTTTTTGTATTCATTCACTAACAGCACCGCGCCCCTATTCGTTTGCTCATTTTCGTTTCACTGACTAGATAAAATCACACTGACCCCACATTGAGCACCGAATATTTTTGAACTTCTTCGACTATTTTCTACTGTAAGTTTTTTTTTTTGGCGTACTATTAAATAGTCCTCCTCGTGGGCGCCCTCTGGAACGGCTAACCAAGCCAACCAAGTTTTGCACTGCAAAATATTTGGTAGAGGCACAGAACGATGATCATCCTGAATGGCCAATAACACTAGTGCGTCTCAGGAAATAGGCGAACGGTGGAGTTGTAACATAGTCGCGAGAACAACAACGCATCACACTCAGCAGAAAGATCATCAAAAGAACGCGCGATCAATAACACCATTGCGCTATATAAAAAAATGGCTCCTGGCGACTCTTAGGATACCTAAGGAAGCAACCCTTCCCCTTAGATTGGGTATGTGTAACGGGCGGTCTGGTGGGCATCTGGAGATGTCCGTGGGGATGGAGCCTAAGATTGCATTATGACCGTGAAGGTCGGGCAATGCCATCTGCGAAGAAATGGGCCCCTCAACGAGCTAGCAGCGGCCTACGCTTGCTGTAACTCAGTTCGGGAGATGTGGGCGGGGTTTTCGCCGCTCGTTGCCCCTGTTCTTTACGTATTAACAAAAATTCGTAGGCCTGGGGAAAACAACACAAAGAGGGGAGGTAAAAATGGGGAATGATAAAAATGAGACGATAAGAATGGAATGGTGGGCGGACGGCGCAGGGTCCAGGCGTAATGAGACCCTCGGCCTCTGGTTTCGTACTACCAAAAGATCCTTACTCATCAGGTGCTGCCACAGATCTGCCGGTGGAAGCAGCACAACCAGACCAAAATATGGTTCATTACATAAATACGGACGGACGGTGTCGTGCATCTTCAATAACAATTCAGGGAATACCACAACTATTAGGGGATCACGCGGTCAGACTGAGCATTCCCTACAATCCACATTGCCGAAGCTGCGGGAATGAAGACGAAAAAGAAACCCTCACTCATTTCCTTTGCGAATGTCCGGGCATTGCCAGATCCGGATACTGTGCCTTGGGCAAGGCTTTTCTCCCTGGGGAATCTGTCGGGGGTGAGGATTGAGGAATTGCTTTACTTCCTTAACTCCTCCGGTTGGCATCTAGGCATCCTAGCACCCCCTAAATTTTCCAATTATGATCTAATAACAAATTTCATGAGGTTTGTGGCTTCAGCGCTAATTGGGCTCTGGCTAGTCTTGCCTCAGCCTCCAATTATACCAACCAACAACTATTTACCAGCATTGCCTTCTTACTATTCCTCAACTTGATTTCAGCGATCGAATCATAACAGGCTCCTTCGACAAGACTGTGAAAATTTGGCAAGTAACTAGTGGGTCCTGCTGTAGCACCTATTTTGGACATAGTGCCGAAGTGATTGGCGCTGAATTCAATCCGCATAATTTCACCACTATTGCCACCGCCTCGATGGATCAGACCTCAAAAATTTATCATGTAGAAACGGCTCAAGAGGTGGCCTGCCTGGCCGAACACCAAGGTGAAGTGATAACGGCCCGATTCAGCAGGGAAGGGAACCTCTTGCTGACCGGTTCGTTCGACAAGACAGCTATAGTTTGGGATACAAGGACTCATGAGTAAGTTCAAATTACTCCACTTCTCTCACTCGAAATACTTATAATACACGGATCCAATAAGGCCCATAGAAATCCTTCGAGGACACACGGCCGAGTTGAGCAACTCAATCTGGAACTTCTCCTGTTCGCTGGTGGCCACCAGTTCGCTGGACTCCACCGTGCGCATTTGGGATATACGAGACATGGAACGACCTCTGCATGACATCAATGCCCATCGTGATGAGGTTTTGGACGTGGCGTTCGATTATGCTGGACACAGACTGGCCACGGCCAGTAGCGACTATACAGCCAAAGTTTGGAATGTATGCGGTGAACTGGAGGTGATTTCAACTATGACTGGACACACCGATGAGATTTCCAAGGTATAGGCGTTCAAGCGACTACTTGGAGGAAGCAAATTATTGTCAAGATTTTTTTTATGTTCTGCAGGTTTGCTTCAGTCCACCCGGAGGTCTCCTGTTGACTGCCTCGGCCGATAAAACGGCACGTGTGTGGAATGCTGATAGTGGTGTATGCTCGCAAATTCTTTACGGCCATGAGCAGGAGGTGTTTTCGTGTGCATTTAGCTACGTGGGCGATGTTATAGTCACGGCCTCGAAGGACAATACGTGCAAAATTTGGAGGTGATACGATTGGTACACTGTCAATTGGACTAGTGGCAGTGATTGATGTAGATTTGTTTTTCTTTTCGAATTTTATTTTATTAATGAATAAAATTAAGTAATTTAAACGATATCGCTCACTACTTTAAGTATCATCAGTTCCACAAATTTACAATCAAGCTTCTAGTAGTCACAGTCGCTGGTCCCGTCGAAGCTTTTCTCCTTTTTAATATGTTGCATACATATACCTTCCTTGTCATCCTGGTCCGTTCTTTCTTCACTCCGTGACCCCGATCCTTCACCTTCTTCCACCTGGATCTTCGGAATACCGGTTTTCGTATCACCAGTACTATCACTCTCAAAATACGACTCGCTGCCTCCTGGCTCCGATGCTTGCTCGTCATCATCTCGCTCCAGCTGCATCCTTGCACTTAAGTCGGTCCAATGTTCCTTGTATTCCGTGATCTGTTGCAATTCCATATCCGCTACTAAGCTGAATATTTTCGTTTTCGCCAGGTTTTGATTGCGAGGAGTGAAATTTTTTAGTGTCGCACCAATACCCATCAGGAATGCATCAATATGGTCCGTGTTGAGAGAGCGTGGTTCATAATTTTCTGTAGAACGAGTGGTTTTCATTAAACTTGACCCATCACGTGACTGTTTTGCTTTCGGCTCAAATTCCAACGGGCCGGTCACCATTTCATCCTGTAACGCAGGGAAATGAATCTCAATTCGATCCTTTGGATCACGAATTAAAATATGTGGTTCCAAAAATTGCATTTCATTTTCGTATCGCCATTTATGATAGGGTAAATTATCTCGGATGGCATCACGACGTTTTCGCAATGATCTACGATATGAGTCGCGTAAGCTGAACCATGATCGTTTGCAGAGTGATACTGAAAAGAAAAGGTTGATAGAGAGGGTGATTAGATCCTGGTGAAGTCAAGGGATTGATTTCGAAGTAGATTTTAACAGTAAAAAGTATTGTTGTATGTACGGAGTACGTCTCTCTTATGACGCAGACTGTACTAAGCTGTATCATAGTCTCTAACCATCGATGACAAGCACTAGCACTCATAGTCTCGAACCATCTGGAACCTTTGCTAACAAATCACAATAGAACGGTCCAGCAGCAGAGTCTCGAACCATCTAAATTATTCTGCAAGCAGAAATCGACCTATATACAGCCAGGTGTCACCAGGAACAGGAAGTAGTAGTAGTTGAGACTGAATCGGAAGTCGATCGTCGTAGAGTATCCGCACGGAAGCGGAGCCCGAAAGTAGTACAGTCGTTATTGTTATCCGCCGGTAACAAACAGTTAGAGCTAGTTAATCGTTGGTTGTGAGTTACGCGTGTGTATAGTTCGTTTAATAAATAAAGTGTGTGTGTTTTTCAATCGAAGTGTTACATTATTCAGCATAAGAATATCTAACGAACCCGGCTTCGGTCAGGAAACATTACAGTATAAGACATTTGAACTAGTACACCGTGTACCACGCGTTCACTTTTTACTGACAATTTCTTCGCTCGCATGGAGGGACCTGTACCGAGAATTCAATCCCATAGACGGAGAGTTTAAGCTGTTTTTAACCCTAATGAATGGAGTGGAATGAATGGAGAATTTGTTTTTAATTGCTTGCTTGCATGGACGCGCCAACATTCTTGCAAAGCTATGCCTATGATGTTTCGTTAACATATAAATTTCGGATGGTGCTAGCATGCACCTCCTCATCCGAGCCGTCTTTTACTGGCACTCCAGTTTGGAAAAAGGCAGATGGTTGTAGTCTGAATGACTGACCAACACCTAAGCGGCTCAGGTTTAGTATGATGGAATAGTTTGTGTAGTTGGACCTGCAACATAGTTGTGTGAACTCCAGCACGTTTATTAAACCATCTGAAGCAGCTATCTCCAAGTCCACCCCCTGAATGTGGTAAGGCGATGTGCTGACAACTCGTCCTTATAAAAACGACTCCACGTCGAGAAACCTGAAACAAAAGCCTCGGATTGGACGGATCAACAACGACGACCACGCAAACGACTAACGGGTTATTCTTTCGGATGCTGGAATGTACGCTCCCTGAACAAACCGGGCGCCGAGACCACCCTCATCGAACAGGTCGGAAAGTACAAACTGAGCAGTCCAGAAAACAAATTAGCTTGGCAGCGAGATAAATGACAAGAAATCGCACACAATTTTTAGAAGTGGCAAAAAATTTCTGAACGATCATTATAATGGTTGCAAAAATCTTATCCCACATCTGCTCCTTCGAGAACAAGAGTTTATCGGTGGTTTAGTGAATTTAAAATGAGTCGTACGTCGTACAATCACCAAAGACGCACCTCGCTCTGGAAGACTAAAAGAGACTACGAATGTGGAAATCGTAAAGCAAGTGCATCAAATCGTTTTGAATGATCATAAATTAAAGTTGAACGAGTTAGCTGAGGCTGTGGGCATCTCAAAAGAATGGACGGGATAAATCTTGCACGATCTTTTGGAGATGAAAAATTGGTTGCTCACCCACCGTATTCTCCAGACTTGGCCCCCGGCGACTATTATCTGTTTCCAAACCTCAAGCGGTGCCTCCAGGGAAAGGGATTCAGGTCGAATGAGGAAATCATCGCGGAAACCGAGGCGTATTTCGAAAGCTTGGACTTTTCGTACTACAGACAGGGCATCGAAATATATCGCCCTCGAACTATGTTGAGGAATAAATATAACTTTGCCCAAAAAAGCTTGTTTTGATTTAAAATCCCGGGACTTTTCAGCCCATGTAGTATATCTTGTTTTGCTTATTAAATCTGCCCTCAACTCTCAATATACCACCCTAGAAGGCTCGCTCTATTTTATACCCTACAGAAGTGAGCCCACTATTAGCCAAGATGCGAAAAAAAACATCGGAAAATAAGTAATGTACCCGAAATCCATATGCATGCGCGTTGTTATGTACCATGTCATAACGTAATTGCAAAGTATAGATAATAGCCGGCCATACACACACGCTCTATCATCTGCAAACGTACGCCAATTCGTACGCCGCATTTTTTTCCGAATGATTCGCCGCGTTCGCAATCCCCTGCAAAATCGCGTCACCTGGGTCGCCGCATTTTTTTGCGAATGATTCGCGGCGTTTACAATCACCTGCAAAATCGCGTCACCTGGGTCGCCGCATTTTTTTGCGAATGATTCGCGGCGTTTGAACGAGTAGTGAAATTTAAGTAATTTTGTGCGACCAGACGGTTCGTGGCGTTTTCGGTTTGCAGATGATAGAGCAACAACAATTTGTATGGAGACGATGTCTAGTTGGGTGCGTTGTGATTTTGCAGATGATTCGCCGCGACCGAATTTTTATGGGTTATTCTATAATGGCGCTAGTAGTAGCTTGCATAATAAAATATGAGAAGGAAGGGTCCACGCAGATATTTTGGTCCTGCTGCAGGTGTGCGTCAGGATAAAAGGATTTGTTTATCGATGAGGAGAGATATATAGGCAAAATGGGTGTTGTATCACTAGGGGTGCTGAGACGAATACGTTAGACTGCCGCTGAAGGCATTTTGAGTCCTTTGGTAACGAAAAAAGACATGCTTTGCAGGGAAAGCCCGATCAGACGAGTATTTCCCCATGAAAACAGGGTGGCCATTCAGGGGTGGGCAAAAAAAGTGCTGGATGCAGATATGCTAGCACGAAATGGCTGCAAGTACATGTACAAAGAGTGAAACGGGCAACCTAGGGCTACATGCGGGGGCTCGCAACGCCCTATTTCCCCATGAAAACAGGGTGGTCATTCTGGGGTGGGTAACCCAAAATTTTATTTTTCTTTTTTCACATCAGATTCGGAATCAGCGACCCAAAATTACCCTGTAGTTCGAACCAGCTCGATCGGACGAGTATTTCTCCATGAAAACAGGGTGGTCATTCTGAAGTGAGCAGCCCAAAAAAAAAAATTTTCTTTTTTGACTTCAGATTCGGAAACAGCGACCCAAAATCACCTTGCAGTTCAAACCAGCCCGATCGGACGAGTATTTCCCCATGAAAACAGGGGGGTCAGGGTGCATAGCCAGAAAAAAAAAATGCTGGATGCAGATATGCTAGCACGAAGCGGCTGCAGGTACATGTACAAAGAGTGAAACGGGCAACCTAGGGCTACATGCGGGGGCTCGCAACGCCCTAGGAGGGGAGCTAGCCCAGCTCGTTCCAAACCGAAATTATCCATGCACACTTGTGCGATACTGCGGGTTGTGAATTAGCAGTCGCTTGTGTGAGTTGCCCACTTCTGAGTGACCACCCTGTTTTCATGGGGAAATAGGGCGTTGCGAGCCCCCGCATGTAGCCCTAGGTTGCCCGTTTCACTCTTTGTACATGTACCTGCAGCCATTTCGTGCTAGCATATCTGCATCCAGCACTTTTTTTTTGCCCACCCCTGAATGGCCACCCTGTTTTCATGGGGAAATACTCGTCTGATCGGGCTTTCCCTGCAAAGCATGTCTTTTTTCGTTACCAAAGGACTCAAAATGCCTTCAGCGGCAGTCTAACGTATTCGTCTCAGCACCCCTAGTGATACAACACCCATTTTGCCTATATATCTCTCCTCATCGATAAACAAATCCTTTTATCCTGACGCACACCTGCAGCAGGACCAAAATATCTGCGTGGACCCATCCTTCTCATATTTTATTATGCAAGCTACTACTAGCGCCATTATAGAATAACCCATAAAAATTCGGTCGCGGCGAATCATCTGCAAAATCACAACGCACCCAACTAGACATCGTCTCCATACAAATTGTTGTTGCTCTATCATCTGCAAACCGAAAACGCCACGAACCGTCTGGTCGCACAAAATTACTTAAATTTCACTACTCGTTCAAACGCCGCGAATCATTCGCAAAAAAATGCGGCGACCCAGGTGACGCGATTTTGCAGGTGATTGTAAACGCCGCGAATCATTCGCAAAAAAATGCAGCGACCCAGGTGACGCGATTTTGCAGGGGATTGCGAACGCGGCGAATCATTCGGAAAAAAATGCGGCGTACGAATTGGCGTACGTTTGCAGATGATAGAGCGTGTGTGTATGGCCGGCTAATAAGTCGAACTTAATATAAACAACAGCTGGACTTCAAGTTGAACTTTAAACAATAGACGGACTTCTAAGTGAAATTAAAGTAAACATTTTATACAGATCAGATTTCAAATTGGAAATATTTTAATATAAACATTTTGATACAGTCCGGACTCCAAGTCAATTTTAAAGGCACGGATAATAAACAAAAGATTGTATTTCACAACCAGAAGGAATTGTATGGAACTATTTCATAACCAAATTGTATTTCACGACCAGAAGAAATTGTATGAAACTATTTTCAAATCAAAAGGTCGTTGTAAACAAGCAGGAACAGTATAAAAACAAGCTTCAGGCAGGGGTAGTGAGTCAGTCCAGTTGTGAGTCAGTTCAGTTTGGTTCAGTTAGTTGCAGTTCAGTCAGTCAGTTAGTTCAGTTTAAGTTCAGTTGTGCACCAGCTAAAATCAAAGTCAGAATCAGAGTTGAGTTTAAGTTAAAGTTCAGTAATAGATAATTAAAAAATTGCCAAGTGAAAGAAACTATTGTGTGAAGTAAAGTGTTAAATAAGCTGTATAAACTAAAGTTTGAAACTGTTTGACTTGTGAACAAGTGCTGTCGCTCGATGAATCTAAGGGATCCTCTTGTCCCGTAACAAGAGATATTGTCCTGTTTGGGAGGCTCTTGTCCCGTAATAAGAGATACAATTTAATAAGAGATCCCCTTGTCCCGTAACAATACAGTTTAATAAAGAATCCTCTTGTCCCATAACAGCGTGGACTTTCGAGGGCGCGTCGTGTTTAATGTTACTGTATTTTCCGAAATGTTATCCCGAATAATGATTATGTGTGGACGAAGAATAAAATAACCGTCAATTTCAAACAAAACGAACAAATCGGTAAACGCTTGACGACATCCGTATCCGTCTGTCGGTGTGAATGATTGCGTTCAGAAAATACCAGCTGAAATGTTGAATTTTCCAGACACAACCCAAACAGATGATATGAAAATGACATACTGCGGCGAAGCGGCGAACAAGAGTACACCTCTCTTGAATCGACACATAATCGCGGGTTTGTTGCAATTTTTTGCCAAGAATGCAACAACGAACGAATGGCTATTTTCTGGAAACATGTCACTTCACTGCTCATTTACCTGGTACTCCCATTGCAAATGCAATCTGCTCCCAAAGCTCGTCCTTGAGTCGTGTGTCCGAGTACTTGGCATGGGTCGCGTCATAAAGCACATCGTACGATTGCACGTACTGAATGAGAATTTTGTTGTTAACCCGCGGTGGTACTGTGAACATAATTTCGGTTTAAATTGCGTCCGTTGTAGGGCACACACGACTACTATTGAACCTGAAGAAAAATCGCAGGGGCAAAAATACACAATCGAAATCACAAGAATTTGTTCCACCAACGCCTGCCTGTGAAATCGGTCTGCGTCTGTCGAATGTCTGTCATGTCTGTCTGTCTGCCTGTCACGTCTGCACGTAGATTGGCGAAGTGGCGCCATTGGATTCAAATATTTATTCGAATTGAAATCAACCGTAGAAAGTATTTATTATCACCTTGAAAGAAATGTGTAGATGTACTCGTATGTACAGTGGGCTTCCAAATTATTAGGGACATTTCTCATATTTGTGTATTTTTAAGTTAAACTTTTTTTTCTTTTTACAGGGATGATGGGATCATTGGCCTTGTTTATGCCGTGGAACTATCTTCAAGGATTAACTAATTCGAGCTAACTTACGACAACATAAACATGTCGCACTAGCTAGTTTTGGTACCAATTTTAGCTCCACTTGCTATGCAGAACTGGACTGAAAAATTGGCCACGTTTAGACCGTGGAACTAAAAGGCGATTTAACTAAATTATTTTAGTGTTAGTACTTGTTGGTGGAGTGTTTATACCGACCATACGGAGAGGTACTTCTTCTTCTTCTTTCTCCGTTGACACCACAGATAAATTTTACAGATATAAATTTTACGACAGAAAAAGACTTTCCTGCCCGTGATCACGCACTGCTTTCCTGAAATTGCAAACAAAGCAAACGACGAACAAAAAAAAACGACAACAAAGGAAACGTCAACCACCGAGTCAACATTAGCGATGACAGCGACATAGTCCCAATTTTTTAGCCCAGTTCCGCATCGCAAGTAGAGATAAGCCAAGTCCAAAACTAACTAAATCGATACGTTTATATCGTCGAGAGTTAGATCGATTTAGTTAGATCTCGAAGGTAGTCCCGCGGTCTAAACGTAGTGATTGAGACTAGGTGGTGTTGCTGTCTTCGCTAATGGTGTTGTTGTTGAAAGTTATTATTTGTTATATAAATACCTCATCCTTTGCTGAAACTCTGCATTCGTTTCATCCTTTGATTGTAGCGGTAGAAACGAGTTTTTATTAGGAGGCTACTGCCCCTTGACATTTTCTTAACCTATGTCACCGCAGTCACAAACCATCAGCTGACATCTTTCATGTTTAGTACCTCTTCGTATGGTCGGTATAAACACACCACGAACAAGTACTAGCACTAAAACGATTTAGTTAAATCGCCTTTTAGTTCCACGGCATAAACGTGGCCATTGTGGCTAGGCGCTTTATTCATAGTGTCAGTGAAATCCAAAGCTGTTATCATCATTTCCCTGGGAGGGAAAAGGTGAGGTAAACACGCATACAAATCAAAATAAAATTCAAGATACGACAAATGGAACAACGATTGGATTTCAGGATTTATTAACGGATACCTATACCCCACACATATAAGTAAGGTAACAAATTAGTAGGCGCCAAAGTCACAGACATAATGTACAAAATTAAAACATTAGGCGTGTTTTTTTGTACTGCGGATAGCCCCGAATTAACCTCCACCGCAGTACAAAAAAACACGCCTATTGAAGCTAAATTCAACACTTGTTTTGCCTCCCAGACAGCGTAGAAACGCTGGGATGAGGGAATGCGAAATAAGTATTTTCAATCATATATAGTAAAATTGATTCAATTAACGCGGTTGACGCTAATTAAACTGTAGTTGTTGAATACAAGTTAAACTGGTGTTTATTTTTAAGTTAAGTAAAAACCTAATTAGACTGTAAGTGTCACTTTAAGAGTACGAAGCTCCGAAGGTAGTGAGTTAAAAAGTATTATTGATGATCGAATTGGGTCGGTTAGAATTCTATTAGTATTAGCTGAAGGTGTTCTGAAGTTTTCAGCATTTCGAGAACTATAACTATGAACTTCTCTGTTCAACGTTAGAGAAATTGATGTTTTCGTTCTGTTATTAACAATTTTCCAAATTGTTTTAATTTTTTCCAGAACTATGATTTTTTCTAACGGAAGTTTGGCGGTTAATTCATTGATTTCTATAGTAGGAGTCCTTGGGTGTAAGTTGTGGCTAGCTTTAACAGCTTTATTGATCATTCTACTGACAGTTGAAATATTTCTAGCCGACGTCTGACTCCAGTTTAATATTCCATAATTCACTATAGACATAATATGGGCATGAAAAATCATATTTTTAAGCTGGGTTTTAAGGTACTTTCTTCGTCTAAGCAAGCCAATTAATGGGCATAATTTAGATTTGATTTGATTTATATGATCATTCCAAGTAAGCTTCTCATCGATAATAAGGCCTAGATATTTGATCAGAATTGCTAAGATTATTAACGTATAGAAGATACAATGTAGGGCCCAAGATAGAACCCTGGGGGACTCCTGAATTGAGCAACATTTTCTCACTAATCTCATTTTGGAACTCAGTGACAATTGGCCTGTCTTTCGAGTAGTTCTTAATAAGGTTGCCAGCGACTTAATTTTTTGAGCAGATGATTCTTATGTCTCGTAAGTATTTTATATTTTTGGCCTCGTTTATGCCGCGGAACTATCTTCGAGTATTAACTAATTCTTACGTCTAATTATTCTATTCGATATTCGCCGTGGCTCGTCATATTTCTCTCTTTTGGCTCTGGTTCCTCGTTGAATCCATTGTCTATAGGCCTCGGTTTTCGCGTCAAGCGAATTTTTGCAGCGTTCGTCGAACCAGTCATTTCGCGCTCGCCGGGCTTTATATCCCACGACCTTCTCTGCGACGTCTTTGATGGCACCTTTGAGTTCTACCCAGAACCCATGGACGCCTGTGTTGCTGATGTTGTGTATCATAGGTGATAGTCTTTCCTCAAGGGCGGTAGTATACGCCACCGCCGTAGCATCCCTCAGAATCTTATCAACCGCAAAGATTTTAGGAGGGTTAATTCTCGATTGGTGCACTGAGGAAATTCTACATCTCTAGGCCGTCTCCACCAAGCGATGATTTGAGTCGCAGTTTTCTCCTCGATAGGAGAGCGGACATATATCACACTAGTCGCCCGCCTTTTGCCAATTTGGTTGACGGTACGTGCGTCTGGAGATTTCCAGGTCTGCTTGGGAATGCGTTGATGCGGGAAACACGTAGAGCTTACGACTAGATTCCTACTTCAGGCGAAGTCGATAAGTCGCTGGCCGTTGTTGTTACATTTTTCATGGAGACTGTGGCCTCCAGTGGCCCCCGGTGCCAACTATCATTTCCGACTTTCGCGTTTGTCTCCCAGCAGTAGTTTGACGTCGTTTGTTGGAAGTGAGTCTCAAGACAGGCGTAGAACTCGTCTTTTACTGCGTCTTCTTTAACTTCAGTGGGGGCGTGCACATTGATGGGCCAGAAGAATCGAGTCTTAATGCGAATCGCACACAGCCGTTCATTTATGGGTCTGAAGTCAGTAATGTGCGGCTTGAGGTGATTGTTCACTATAAATGCTACTCCAAACTCCTTCTGGCCCGATGGTTTGCCACTTGTTGAAATTGTGTACGATTTCTTGCTACCAAGCCAATTTGTTTCCTTCTCGGCCCCCGGTTTGTTCAGGGAGCGTACATTCTAGTATCCGAATGAATAATCCGTCAGTTAGTTTGCGTGGTCGTCATTTTTGATCCGTCCAATCCGAGGCTTTTGTTCCAGGTTTCTTGACGTGGAGTGGTTTCTACAAGGACGATTTGTCAGCACATCGCTTAACCCCATTCAGGGGAGGGCCTCGAAGATAGCTGCTTCAGATGGTTTAACAAACGTGCTGGAGGTCACACAACTATGTTGCAGGTCCAACTACACAAATCATTTCATCCTACTAACTCTGAGACGCTTAGGTGCTGGTCAGCCATTCAGGCTACAGCTATCTGACTTTTTCCAAACTGTGTTATCGCTAGGACTTGGCCGTCAGCGGTTTGACACACTGCCGTTATTTCTCAATGTTGTATATACTTCGTTATATCTTTATAAAATACTCTGTCTTAAATTAATAGCTCAACGGAACGACCTAAAGCCTTGACGGCTCTTAACAGAATGCGATTTAATAGCTTAAACGGAGCGCCTTAACGCCTTGACGGTTCTTGACAGAATGCTCTGAATGTACCTTTAATTGACAGTTCAGCCATTTAATGGTACCACGCAACGATACAGCCTCTCGCCGTAGTGTAGTTCTCGTTTCGATGAGTGGTGCCACTTGTCATTTTTAAATTCTTAAAATTAACGTGCTACAATTTATCCTTAGTTTTTTGTACGCAAATTAAAGAGAAAGAACGTAGTTGTCTTCAAAAAACAAATAAATATCTAAAATCTTGGAAATTTCAAGCGATCGGGAGAACAAAAGCAAAAACATGACATGGGAAAACTTCAATCGAATCTACGGAAACTGTAAGTGAAGGAGAGTGAGGTGCAGAGTGCACTTGTAGTATCGGTCGCAGTACGTGATTAAGGCCTGATGTCATATAAATATGAAAAACAAAAACAATTCCCACGCTGTTCACGCTAAGTTTTATTTTCATTAAAATTCTAAAAACAATCAGTGTAAAATCATCACATTTTAAATCATAACAACTCCATAGAATAAAAAAAAAAACGTAAATTAATTTGTGACTAGAAACAATTGTCGTCTTAAAATATAAGTTTTACGTGACTAGAAATTCAACCATATTTGTTTCGTTACACATTTTTGTGTAAATTCCTATAAAAAACGTGCTGACGTCTAGGGAAAATAAAATTCAATTTAAAAATCCCTGGGTTTCCCCAAAGTTTTGATAGAATAAACCAGAAATTTTCTTTTCCAACCAATCTATTCTTTTTTCTGTCTTTTATGGCTTGTTTCCTTTTCCAAGTATTTTTGGCGGTCTTGGAATACTAGTAAACTAGTATAATATAATACCGGGCTGACACTATCTAAACGCGCTCGGATTGCACGTAAATAGCTATTTAATGTTTGAGACCGCTCTCGTCGGTTGAAGTAAAGATACTGAATAGAATGACTTACACGCTACACTTAAGTTTAAATAGTAATCATTACAATCACATTGACGTTTTCTTTGGTAAACATTGAAACTTCAAATGGCTCTATTACAAAGACCCCCTCTGAAGTCCTTCACCTTCGATTCATGGTCGACAACATGTCCGTTTGAACTTGAACCAGTCTTTTGAGTGTATCGTTCAATGAATTCACCGCTCTTTCAAGCTTATTAATGGCATCGACATGACTCAACTCCTCACGATTATCCGTTGGAATGTTCTGAATTTGACAAGAGGAGGGTTCGTTTGATTCAGCGTTTTCCCGCTCCGTTTGTGATCCGCACTCGATTCGTATCGGGGGAGGTGACGTCCTGACCAGGGTATCATCTAAAATTTGTGGTTTCTGTTCGGTGGCGAAATAATCGTAAAAGGAGTTGGCATCGCAGTCCAGCTGCTTTTCGAAAATCTGAGATGATGTCGAGTCGACGGATATCGAATTGCGAGTGAGTCGATGGTGGTCTTGGGGCGATGTGGCTGAAAAATAGGATGATTGATAGAATTTCTGTGTAGTAATGAAAAGTTGGTGCTCACCACTTCGTGTCCGTTTTCGGGTGAATTTTCGTCTGGGTATTTGATTGTTGTTCGCCAGACTCGAATATGAACTCTGAACGGGCTCCTGTGGACGAGCAAATGAGTTTACTTATTGTAAATATCTAAATATAGTTCAGAATTAAGAAAAGAGAAACCAATGGTAATTTACATATGAAGTACGTCCTACTACCTTAGTTTTCAAATTTTTTATTAATTATTGAACGGGATCGCCGGCAAATAGTATCATTTTGACTTTGACGTGACAACGTATTTCAGGAGTAAGTCGAAAAAATATGGGACGGAGATGGAAATGTTTTAAAATCCGTTTGGATATCACTGCACCCCTGTGACCAATTTCCGTTATTGTGGGGAAACTCTCCCCATTCACTTAGTATTCACTTCACTTTGACTATAATATTTAAACAGCAAGCTTATATTACGTTTACACTATACCCTGATTACTTCATCTGCGGGCAAATCATTTAATCTGGGCCAGATTAAACAGCAGATTACTTCATCTGGCGTAGCTTCATCTGCAGCAGATTATGCACCCAGATTATCTCGATCTAAACTCACCACACATGTGGTGAAAATGAATTACAAATTCGGATGAAAATATCAGTTTGATTTGTCGGATCGTTTATTTAACGCGACGGCGGACGTTTATAAATTCGACTTGCCGCTCCAATTTAACAAACATCATTCCAAACAAGTTCTTTCTCAGTGACAATGACAAGGGTAGCTCTAGATTATTTTCCAAATGGGTCGCGGGTTCGATCCCCAGCATAATTCTAATCTTTTTTTCCTTTTTTATATCGATATATTTAGTAATCCTATTGAAAATATCTTAATTAATAATAGACATATGCCTATCAGAACAAGAACAATAGCAATGTTTTAATGTTCATGGCAAAGATGGTATATCCCCTATAGTTCTCAAACATTGCGCATCCTCGTTAGCAAAACTTCTTCGTAAGTTATTCCACTTATCCTATTACACGGGTATGTTCCCATCTGAGTGGAAAATTGCTAATATACAACCAATACCCAAAAAGGGTGATGCCAGTGATCCCTCGAACTACCGGCCAATTGCACTCACATCGATCTTGTCAAAAGTTTTTGAAACACTTGTTACTTCTCAATTAATGAATTATCTAGATTCACACCATCTTATAAGCGATCGACAGTACGGATTTCAATCTACTCGCTCCACTGGGGACTTATTGACATTTCTCAACGAGCGTTGGAATCGCTGTATCCATCAGGTGATTGGTGAGGCCAAAGTCATTGCTCTAGATATCTCCAAAGCTTTTGACAAAGTTTGGCACTCAGCACTCTTGGCTAAACTTCATGCTTTTGGTCTTGACTCCAAGCTCATCAAATGGATTGAAAGTTTCCTGCATGACCGTTCGATCCAAGTCGTCCTTGACGGAATGAAATCGAGTCAGTATACCATCAATGCCGCAGTTCCGCAAGGCACTGTCCTGTCTCCAACCCTCTTTCTCCTGTTTATCAATGACCTTTTGGGTATAACTTCCAACCCAATACACAGTTTTGCCGATGACAGTACTCTTGACTGCACGTACTCTTTTAGTACTGACTGAATCTCGTAGGAGCACAACATCTACTAATCGGGATCGCATGTATGATTCATTAAATGCGAATATTTCAAAAATCATCGCTTGGGGCGAAGCAAACCGCGTAGTGTTCAATGCTTCCAAAACCCAAAGCTGTCTTATTTTATTACTAATAAAGTATCTGCTCCACACACCTCACAGTACATCCTCGTCGACGGTGTGAGTATTTCTGACTCACCAGCGCTTAATATATTAGGTCTTACCATCTCGAAAAAGCTTAATTGGACTGACCACATTTTTTCCATTGCGAAAAACGCAATGAAATACCTGGACTTCCTAAATAGACGCAAAAAATATTTCACGCCATCTGATTTAGCGCTAATATACAAGAGTCACATTAGACCGATACTCGAATATAATTGCCATTTATGGGCCGGTGCAGGTCGCACTGCACTGTCGGCATTGGACAGAGTTCAACGAAAAGCTTTCAGACTTATTGGTGATGACAATATAACTTCCCGGATAGAACCACTTCAGCACAGACGTGACGTTGTCTATCACTTTTTTATCGATACTTCAACCGCCGCTGCTCTGCTGAAATAAGTAGTTTAATTGCCGATGTTGCATTTCCTGTACGCAACACCAGGCAGTCAACTCGTGCCCACCATCTTACCATCGAAACTAGTGTCAGCCGAACCGCAAAATTTTATGACTCTTTCGTATACAGAACAACTCGAATGTGGAACGCTTTACCATCATCTGTTTTCCCCTGCAATTACGACCTGCAGAAATTTAAACAAAATGTGAAACCGTCATTTAATTTCGTCTAATCCAGCTCAACCCATCCCCTTCCTCTTACCTTAATTCCCTCACCTACCAAAGCTATGCATGCATATTGCATTAAAGGGTATTCCCTAAGCTTTGGTGTTAACATAGAAAAAAAAGAAAAAGATACGTCAAATGGCTAGATTTAGCCGGGATAGTGTAAAGACCTAAACTCACCATGTTTTAATCTGCGCGCAGATGAAGTAATCCGGGTATAATGTAAACTAGTGATGGGCATAATGACTCTTTTCACTGTACCAGCGTCCATGGGTTCTGGGAAAAACTCAAGGGTACCATCAGGGATGTCACAGAGAAGGTCGTGGGATATAAAGCCCGGCAAGCGCGAAATGACTGGTTCGACGAAGAATACAAAACTTTATTACTAATTTCTTATATAAATGCTCATTTTTCAGAACCGACAAACGGAAAACGTGACCGACAAACGATTTTACATCGGAATCCAACAAGTTATTTTCACTAACGGCGATTTTTAAGTTCAGGAGGGGCCAACTTCACGCAAATATTTGATACGTCTATAAGTCAGTAACTACGGACCGACATTTTCGCTCGGTCTTGGATCGTATCATCGCCGAGATTAATGCGTTGTTGTTGCTTCTTCATCTGATCGATCCATGTGTGTTTCCGTCCGCCTCGGGGTTTGGGTCCAGCAATTGGAACATTCATTGATAGTGCCTTCATGACTGGGTTATCAGGTGGACGCCTTAGAACATGGCCAATACCAATCAATACGACGATCTTCGAGCTTTTCAGTAATCGGTTGCTCAACAAACAAGCTGCCTCTGATGTAGGTACTTTTGATACGATCCTTTTTAGTCACACCAGCTGACATCCGTAGCATTTTCATCTCGGTCGCAGTCATTTTACTTTCTTATGTCTTGTACATAGTCCAGCACTCAGACAAATACATGAGTGCGGGACGTACGACCGTTTTGTAGAACTTGTCCTTAAGCTTTCGTGGCATCTTCTTGTCGCAGAAAACTCCAGAGTTTTCTCGCCACTTCATCCAACCGACACTGATGCGATGTTTGACATCTTCATCGCAGGCAGCTTCCCTGTTGACCATTGTGCCCAGGTAGTTGAACCTTGTACAGGACTTCAACTGCTCTCCTTTAATGTAGATATCTGGTATCGGTCTCTCAGGACCTGAGAAAGGACAGCAAAGATACTCAGTTTTTGGTATGCTAATCCTCAGTCCATGATCCTCCAGTATCTTATACCACTTGGTCAGTGCAGCCTGCAAAGCAACGATGTGTTTGCTACCCAGGACAACGTGAACATGAACTTAGAGCCAGGTGTTGACCGCGCCGTATTCATTTTTTTTTTTTTTAGTTTCCTTAGAAACATCAATTTTTAACAAATAGCTACCCACCGTCTCACTCAGCGTGTTGCTCGTAAAAACTCGAAGTGCCCTCTCCTCCAGATCACTCAACTCCATCAGATCCAATCCGTCCTCCTGCCGCTGAATCAATTTTCGTGTCTTGAACCGCAACTGATACCGCCAATTGGCAAAAGTCTACGAAAACAAACAAACAATAGGAACAATCCGTGGGCGTTCAACTCTACAAGATGCGCAATACTCACTTCCTGCCACTGTTGCAACGTCTTCAGTGGTCCTTGTTCCGAGGAGTTAAGTCGAAAGGTCAGCTCGCCCCACAGCGAGCCTATTAGCGAGTCGTTTGTGGGATTGCTACGGGTCATGGCCACCGCCGGATTTTCCTCCAGGAAGTGCACGTACATTTCCACCTGATCGCGAGACGTCTTCCGCCCGCGCTTGAGGAAGCTGGACATCTCATTGCGAGTGATGAATGCAGTGCGTCGATTGCCTCGCATTGTCGCCACTGTCTGTAATGTAACGGTCGTAATTTGATGAGATATTTCCAGGCTACTAACAATTACGATGCCTCCATTGCGGTCGAATTTTCGAATTTTGTACGGACGATCGTAGGCAAGCGGGCGAGTGGAAAAAATGTAAATAAAACTTTGTAGTGTCAAAGTTGTGTGACAGAAGAATGGGGACGTTGCCAGGTTCAACGTGTATATGAGGCGAATTTTCTGTTAAAGGCCCGTTGACATGTGCACAATACACTTTGCCAAAATTTGACTTGGAAAGAATATCCGACATTTGTGAATTACCACTTTGCCATTGGCAAAAACGTCGAGATTTAGCATTTCCAGGGAATTCACACCAAAACATATTTGTAATGTTTCCTCTGACCGAAGCCGGGTCCGTTATATTACGTTTACACTATCCCCAGATTAATTCATCTGGGCCAGCTGAGATAATCTGCGACTGTCAAATACATACAATTTTGAACTCACCACACTCAGATTACGCTGCAGATGAAGTAATCTGGGAATAGTGTAAACGTAATATTAGATATTTTTGTGCTGAATAATAAAAACACTTCGATTGAAAAAAACACACACTAATATTACGTTTACACTATCCCCAGATTACTTCATCTGCAGCGTAATCTGGGTGTGGTGACTTAAAAATTGTATGTATTTGACAGTCGCAGATTATCTCAGCTGGCGCAGATGAAGTAATCTGGGGATAATGTAAACGTAATATTATATTACGTTTACACTATCCGCAGATTACTTCATCTGCGCCAGCTGATTTAATCTGGAACTGTCAAATACATACAATTTTAAACTCACCACACCCAGATTAAGAGCGCGTTGACATGATCAAACTACGATTTGACAAACTAGCATTTGATGAAAAGTTGAGCACCGTCCAACTACGGTTTGACAGAAGCACAAGACATCAAACCAGTTTGACAAGGGGTTGACACGTTCAAGTAGATGGTTTGTCAAACCGTAGTTTGATCGTGTCAACGCGCTCTAAGCAGCAGATGAAGTAATCTGGGGATAGTGTAATATTACGTTTACACTATCCCCAGATTACTTCATCTGCAGCGTAATCTGGGTGTGGTGAGTTCAAAATTGTATGTATTTGACAGTCGCAGATTATCTCAGCCGGCGCAGATGAAGTAATCTGCGGATAGTGTAAACGTAATATTAACGTAACATTAATATTACGTTTACACTATCCCCAGATTACTTCATCTGCGCCAGCTGATTTAATCTGGAACTGTCAAATACATACAATTTTGAACTCACCACACCCAGATTAAGCAGCAGATGAAGTAAAATTACGTTTACACTATCCCCAGATTACTTCATCTGCAGCGTAATCTGGGTGTGGTGAGTTCAAAATTGTATGTATTTGACAGTCGCAGATTATCTCAGCTGGCGCAGATGAAGTAATCTGGGGATAGTGTAAACGTAATATAATCTGAGGATAGTGTAAACGCAGTGGCAGCAACAACAACAACAGGTAGATCTGTCGCGATGACACAGCGACCTGACCTGTCATCGCCGCTGTGTCATCGCGACAGATCTACCTATTGTTGTTGTTGCTGCCACCGCTGCTGCTGTGTTCAATCTGGTTAGTGCCTAAAATTACGTTTATATTACGTTTACACTATCCGCAGATTACTTCATCTGCGCCAGCTGAGATAATATTACGTTTAAATTACGTTTACACTATAATCTGGGGATAGTGTAAACGTAATTTTATATTACGTTAATATTACGTTTACACTATCCGCAGATTACTTCATCTGCGCCAGCTGAGATAATCTGCGACTGTCAAATACATACAATTTTGAACTCACCACACCCAGATTACGCAGCAGATGAAGTAATCTGGGGATAGTGTAAACGTAATATAATATTACGTTTACACTATACCGTGATTACTTCATCTGCGCCGGCTGATTTAATCTGCAACTGTCAGATACATACAATTTTAAACTCACCACACCCAGATTACGCAGCAGATGAAGTAATCTGGGGATAGTGTAAACGTAATTTAATATTACGTTTACACTATCCCCAGATTACTTCATCTGCGTCGGCTGATTTAATCTGCAACTGTCAAATACATACAATTTTAAACTCACCACACCCAGATTACGTCGCTGATGAAGTAATCAGGGTATAGTGTAAACGTAATATAATACAGTATCCTCAGATTACTTCATCTGCTGCTTAATCTGGGTGTGGTGAGTTCAAAATTGTATGTATTTGACAGTTCCAGATTAAATCAGCTGGCGCAGATGAAGTAATCTGGGGATAGTGTAAACGTAATATAATATTATTTACTAAACGAACTACACACGAGTTATATTACGTTTACACTATCTCCAGATTACTTCATCTGCGCCAGCTGAGATAATCTGCGACTGTCAAATACATACAATTTTGAACTCACCACACCCAGATTACGCTGCAGATGAAGTAATCTGGGGATGGTGTAAACGTAATATAATATTATATTACGTTTACACTATCCCCAGATTACTTCATCTGCGCCGGCTGATTTAATCTGGAACTGTCAAATACATACAATTTTAAACTCACCACACCCAGATTAAGCAGCAGATGAAGTAATCTGGGGATAGTGTAAACGTAATATTACACTATCCCCAGATTACTTCATCTGCTGCTTAATCTGAGTGTGGTGAGTTTAAAATTGTATGTATTTGACAGTTCCAGATTAATATTACGTTTACACTATCCCCAGATTACTTCATCTGCGCCAGCTGAGATAATCTGCGACTGTCAAATACATACAATTTTGAACTCACCACACCCAGATTACGCTGCAGATGAAGTAATCTGCGGATAGTGTAATATTATATTACGTTTACACTATCCCCAGATTACTTCATCTGCTCCAGCTGAGATAATCTGCGACTGTCAAATACATACAATTTTGAACTCACCACACCCAGATTACGCTGCAGATGAAGTAATCTGGGGATAGTGTAAACGTAATATTACGTTTAATATTATGTGGTGAGTTCAAAAATGTATGTATTTGACAGTCGCAGATTATCTCAGCTGGCGCAGATGAAGTAATCTGTGGATAGTGTAATATTACGTTTACACTATCCCCAGATTACTTCATCTGCAGCGTAATCTGGGTGTGGTGAGTACAAAATTGTATGTATTTGACAGTCGCAGATTATCTCAGCTGGCGCAGATGAAGTGATCTGGGGATAGTGTAAACGTAATATAAACGTAATATAAATCAGCCGGCGCAGATGAAGTAATCTGGGGATACTGTAAACGTAATATAAGGCACTAACCAGATTGAACACAGCAGCAGCGGCAGCAACAGCGGTGGCAGCAACAACAACAATAGGTAGATCTGTCGCGATGACACAGCGGCGATGACAGGTCGCTGTGTCATCGCGACAGATCTACCTGTTGTTGTTGTTGCTGCCACTGCTGCCGATGCCGCTGCTGCTGCGTTCAATCTGGTTAGGGCCTAACTAACAACCAACGTCAAACTAGCTCAAACTATTTGTTAACGGCGGATAACGACCATACTCCTTTCCGCTTCCGAACGGATGCTTTTCAACGATCCGACTGCGGCTGAGGGTCGGGTATTACTACTAATTCTTGTTCTTGGTGACATCTGCCTTTATATAGCTTTATAGATTCTAGACGGATGAAGATATTTCTAGACTCGGGTTTCCATTACTCAACGAAGATTATAGAAGAAGGTTCAAGAATCCGCTAGTGCCCATTCAGTTGGTACTTATCATCGATCATTCGAGATTATGATAAAGCTTAGTACAGTGTGTGTCGTAAGAGAGACGTACTCCGTACATACAATAATACTATCCAGACCACCACAAATTGAATGAAACCGGATTATAGAGGTCTACGCCCGCAATCCGAGGGTTTTGTAGCAAGCGTTTATTTTGGTATGTAAATATCGGTTCTTTGTTCTTCTTGCTACCACTCAGATGAAGAAATACACCATAATTAAAATGTCTTTTTCTCAGGCGGCTAAAGTCAACTGGCGCAGATGAAGTAATCTGAGGACAGTGTAAACGTAATATTAGGCCGGCCGCATCTTGGACGTAAGCAGGGCAGCGCAGCGCGCACATGGCAGTGTTGTTGTAAAATCAGATTTTGACAATTGTTAGACCTGCCATAGACGGTGCGATCCATCGTGAGATCGATCTGACGATGGATCGCCACAAAATATCTGACGATCGAAATTATATGGAACTGTCAAAAAAATCGTCAACGATAGTCACATACACTGTGCGATCGATCCGACGATCAAAATATCGTCAGATCGATCTGACGACGGATTGCATCGTATATGAGGGCTATTACAACACCAATACCATGTGCGCGCTGCGCTGCACTGCTCTGCCTACGTCCAAGCTGCGGCCGACCTTAAAGTTGACCTATTACGACACATCGCTCTCTCCAGAGAATTATAGTACTTTTACATATTTCCACCAAATTTCATGAATATAGCTTCGGCGGTTCGTTAGATATTTCATGGACAGACAGACACACGGACGTATGACCGATTTCATAAGGGTTTCGTTTTTACTACAAAACCCTAAAAATCAATGCAGGTTGGATTGGGAGTGAATCATAAACTATTTTTTGAATTGTCATTCGACATCGCATCGCACGGAAATCGTACAGTGGCTGCGTTTCCGTTTTGGACCGTGTCGACACTGTTTCATAGATACTTTGCGGAAACGCTACGTTTTTAGACACCGTTACCTGAATCGTTAAGAAGGGGAAAACTACCACGAATTTTTGGAGATCGGCAGATAATTCATGGCGATCCATCGGCATATCGATCGGACGACGGATTGTATAGTGTATGGCGGCTATAATAAAAGGACGTATCAGTAAAGCGAGGAACCAAACAATTGCTAAGCTTCCGAAAATGGAGGGGTCCGGACATTCAAGCACAGGAGCAAGGAGTGTCTAATTAATTAAAAAAATGCCTTCAAACTTCTTGCAACTAATCAATTTCCACCACCAAATCTTATCTTATCCTCAATCCAACATTGCCCACACGAAGCACAGCGACAATTATTTCGCCCGGCCAGCTAATGCCCGATCCACAATTCTTCTTCGCCGGGCGTGCGCACAGGTTAACTCTTCGCCCGGTCCCGGCAATAATTTGTTGCTGTGTCGTGTTGTCACGTCATGTTACTAGTAGCGGCGAAGACGAACCTACGTGCTTGTGGTGGAGAAGGGATACGTTGCGACGTAGTAAGTGCAGTTTTGTTTACAAATGAACGTGCGCCCGCCTGTGACGCACCATGGAAAAGCCGAAACCCGCGAAAACTCGCATCAACGACGAGAATCAGTGTCCCACGGCCAGGTAAGTTTCCTCGTGAATTTTCATCGCCGCCCTTTGCCGCAGGACGTTTTGCGCCGTGCATGTGAGGTTAGGAACACATTGTCCGCGCTAAGTCCCCCACCGGTCGCTCGCCCAATCGGTGTGTTAAAATTCATTTTTCGCCCGGAAAATTGCGCGCGCCGGGCAACGAGGCAGCGAAAAGGAAAACAAACCCCCGACGGCGAATGTCATTTAGGAAAAGCAACAAAGCAACAGTGGTGAACTGTACTGTCAGAAAAAGGCGGCGACGGGATTTTTTTTGCGGGAAACCTATCAGTCGATTAATGGGCGATCGCGGTTTTAGTGACAATTTTCCCCGGTGAAAGTGTAATGAAACATTTAAACGGAGTGTGTTGATTGCAGTTGCAAATTTCTGTCAACTGTGCAAAAGAAGTGCAAGTTTCCCGCCCGGCCATTGAGCTCTCTGGTGTATGTGAAAAATTCGCGCTGAGCAAGTTTTTTCTTCGCGGGTGCTGATTTTGTCGTTTGACGAATTTGTGCACGGCCAGTCAGGGCCGTGATCGGACGACGCTCGACGTCTGCACTGTAGTGGTAAGTGAATAATATTTGCTGGACGGACGGTTTTGTGGCGGTCCTCCAGTCAAGAGTGGAATTTGTGGGTCGGCCCGGTGAGGTCAAAGACCTGTTAACCCGAGCAGTTCGTAGTTGTATTACTGTTAGGTGCTCAGAGTGCACTATTCTCGACAGTTATCGTCTACTTCTTTCATTAGACAAATTCATGTATGTACTTGTACGAAAAAGAAAAGACATGTTTCTTGCAATTCAGACTACACAACATCATCATAAGCACTTCTAGGAGGGACCTTGGATGGCTCTTTATTAGTGGAATCGCCTCGCGGTGAGATGTTGATTTTTCAGAGGTCGTCACTGACGAT
Source organism: Chloromyia formosa (assembly GCA_964017055.1). NCBI lineage: Eukaryota > Metazoa > Arthropoda > Insecta > Diptera > Stratiomyidae > Chloromyia > Chloromyia formosa. The sequence continues at coordinate 25,607,604 of OZ024813.1, read as the reverse complement.
TGATTCGAACCGTTCCTGACCATCATCGAATCACGTAAACGTTTATAGAACTTTTGGCACGTTCTATGAAGTTGAGGTGGACACAAACGATTCGGTTCGATCGTCTGTCGTGACTTTAAAGGTCGACACACACGGCAAACATTTTGGTCGCGAGTATGCATCGATTCTATGGGCGATCGATAGTTTCGACCCTTAAGGTCGCCACCCATTGACGAGCACAACCACGACCAAACTTCCATCGAACCATCAAATATCATAGGACGTGTGGAAAAAAAATTCCCCCTATTTCCACCGTTCTATGATATTTGATGGTTCGATGGAAGTTTGGTCGTGGTTGTGCTCGTCAATGGGTGGCGACCTTTACAAATCCGCTGGGCCGGATGGCATCATTCCGGCAGACCTGCAACACGCATCGGACATCGTGTACACTTGGTTGGCGACTATTTTTTAGAGCTTGCCTGGGGTCGACATATGTTCCTCATATATGGAGGGAGGCAGGAAACAGCTCACATGTTCCCCCTAATGACTTCAGACCGATTAGTCTATCCTCCATCATTCTTAAGACTTTTGAAAGGCTAATTGACATCCATCTACGTGACAGTATTCCATCTCGTCTTCTGTCCACCTCACAGGACGCTTACTGGAACGGCAGACGGTGGACACCGCGCTGCATTCCTTGGTTAGCTGCATTGAAAAATCCTTCAGTCACAAGGAATAGGTTAGGCACACTTGGACCATCCCTGGGTCCGTTGAGATACCGCCAAAGTCACCTACTTAAACCTAGGCAACATACCAGCCTGTGCTAGCAATATAGCGATTGAGCTGCATTACACTCGTATCTTTTAGGTCCTCCAGTTCCCGGAAAAACCAGGAACCCAGAAATTTGCTCCGCCTCCCGGCCAGGGCCGGACAATGACAAAGAAGATGGAGAACACTCTCGTCCTCATCCACGTCATCACAGCTCTTGCAAAAGTCATTGTGAGGAATACGAAGCCTCCAAGCAAGCTCTCCTATACGACAGTGCCCCGTAATAACCCCCACGACTCTGCCAATGTGTTTCCTGTTCAGTGAAAGCAGTGTGGCGGAGCGACTAGGGACAAGTTTCGGCCAAATCAAGTTTGCACGATGAGGCAGGCATTTTGATGTTTACACGGTCCCCCTCAATAACTCCGGCTCATCCGCCGCGCGGTTGCCTGCGAAGCCACAATGGCTCGGTATCCATCAGAGCGTACCCATCTCCCTGAGGGCTAAACGACAGTTTGCGATTGTTTTCGATGCGGTCAGGACGGATTCAAGTGATCGAATTGCAGCCTGACTGTCCGTGTAAATAGTAACGTCCCTCGTGGTCACAACATGATTTCCCAGCCATGTCAGAGCTTCCAGGATTGCCGAAACCTCCGCCTGCAGGACACTACAGAAGTCGGGAAGACGTAATGACAAGTTAATTCCTAATCCCTACGAATAGATACCAGCCCCAACTCCGCCTTCGGTCCTAGAGCCATCCGTGTAGATGACCATGGAGTCGGTGGTCATGAGCGTGTTAACACCCCATAGATCCCTCGACGGAATCAAGCTGGTATGGTTCTGGCCAAAAACGTATTTTGCACAAGTATAATCAGTCTCCGCAGGGAGATCTAAGTTGCCCAGTATAGTCGAGTGTCCACAACTCAACGTGCGCCACTGGCCAGTTTCGCGAAGGCGTAAAGCCGTGTTTGCCGCTAGCTGTTCGCCGCAAATATCCAGAGGTAGCAATCCGAGCACCATGTCCAATCCGGCTGACGGAGTTGTTCTAAAGGCCCCCGTTATAGCCAGCGCCGCTAGCCTTTGTACCTTACTCAGTAGGTTACAATAGGCCGCTACTCGGAGTGCCGTCCACCACACACTAATTCCGTTCAGTAGTATAGGACGTACGACAGCTGTGTATATCCAATATACAGCTTTAGGTTGCAGGCCCCAGTTCTTACCTATGGCCTTTTTGCACGAGTAGAGGGCAACAGTAGCTTTCTTGGCCCGCTCTTCAATGTTAGGCTTCCACCTTAGTTTCCTGTCAAAAATGAGACCAAGGAACTTAGCTTTGTCGGTGAAGACCAGTTTAATGCCCTCCAGTGTGGGAGGTTCAATAGGAGGAATCGCGCGTCTTCTAGTGAAGAGCACAAGCTCCGTCTTAACCGACGCAGAGGTTAGCCCACTCTGTTAAAATAGAAAGGGCATTCTGCAGTAACCCGCTAAGGACATCAGGAAACTTACCTGTGACAGCGATGGCAGGCGCAACTACATCCGGCAACTCATTCGGCATCAGCAGAACCCGACCCATGGATCTGCTGCGTTTGCGGTAGAGTGCTGCACCCAAATGCTACATCAGTGAGATGCAATTGCTGCAACGACTGGCGCCACCTGAGAAACTACTCAGAGCTATCTCATCATAGGCTATTGGATACTTCCTTCATCGCTGCCCTATGCTCTAAAAGACTACCAACAACACAATCTAGTCCGGTGAATACAAACCCTACTACGTTGGCTGTCTCAGGTGGCCACAACTCAATAACCACGCCGACAATAACAACAACTCCCGCTCGTCGGCATAGTCTCACACCGGCACAACCAACACCAAATTTTGATATGCTCTCACTGGTGCAGTTCAACTGCAATAGATTGCAGCACATTCTTGACGAACTGACAGCGTTCATGGACAGAAATAGCATCATGATTGGAGCCATCCAAGAGACTAAACTCCATGCTAATTTGTCTCTCACTTCTCATGGTAACTACACCATCTTGCGCAAAAACAGACCTACCGGTTCAGGAGGAGGACTCGCCTTCCTGATCCACCTGGAGGTACCATACCGAGAACTGACTACCTGATGACAACGACAGCGTCCTCGAATGCCAGGCAATAGCAGTTAAGTCGGGGAATGTAGAGATTGAAATATTCAATATCTACATCCCGCGGGTATTCAGCTTTCCTGGACCCCTACTCCCCGGTTACCATGGGCTATGGCATTCCAATCTCGGCAATGATGCTAGAGGAGTCACCATCGCCGAACAACTCGACTCCTCCGATTTTTGTCCCTTGAATGACGACGCTCCAACAAGGATTATGGGGGCGACTGGTATCGCAGTGTGTTGAGGTATCAGTCTCATGATTGACTACTACCGTTCCTGCGGCAGCCGGTTCTTCGTACCGGAACGACCCGTTTTTCAACGGCCAAGAGCTGCCAAATCCCCTCGATGCAAGAAGAACTGCAGTATTCATAGCATCGCTATCACAACAACAACTACCGGCGTTTCGGGTTCGAATTCCGTTCAGGACTATGTTCGCGGTGATGGATGTGCAGGAGGTGCATGCTGGTAACTGCATTCTCCGAAACCAGTTTATGCCATCGAAACGTCAACTGGGCCACATGGAACAGTTGACGCGCTATGCCCCACAAAGGGTTAGGGCAATTGAGAGAGAGAGAGAGAGAGACCAGCTCACCTGCCATCTCGATTGCTAGTGCCAGTCTCATCAACAATCTGGGAGCCACATCTCACCCTGTCATCTCATCATCTGCCAATCATCATTAGACTTGACCGACCTTCGCATCAAATATCTGCAGAACGTCGCACTTTCATCAAATACAATAGAGCAGATTGGAATGGATTCCAACTATCCATCAACGATGCTATCTCTGTTCTCCCAGTACCTATGAATGTGCGAGAGCTTTAGGAAAATCATCAACAGGGTGGCAGCTAGATTCATACCTGCAGGCTGAATCCTTAAGGTCCGGCCAAACTTTCCTACGTCTGCCGCCAGACTAGCAGATGATAGAGATCGCATTCGCCAATAAAACCCAGACGATCCACAAATAGGTGTGCTGAATGCTACAATTAATAAACAGGTAGCTGAACACAGGAAAGCCAAATGGCATGCCCGCCTGAACACCTGCAACCTCAAGTACAATGTATCCAGGCTTTGGTCCACTGTTAAATCGTTGACTAACCCCACCAAGAAAAGCGGACATATAGCCATCGAGTTCGGGAACAAATCTTACTACGACCCGATCAAATGTCAACCGGCAGTTTGTCGAACATCCACCCAGCGACAAGCTCAAACGCACAATCCGAAGAAACATCCGCAATTTAACAGTGGACCAAATGCTTCAGGTCGCCCCAAGCCAAGTGACCAAAGCTATTAAGGATGCAAACAACACCAAGGCATCAGGACCTGACGACATATCAATGACCATGCTGAAACACTTGGATACGTCAGCCATTGAGTACCTAACGACGACACTAAACCTATATCACTATCGTCGTTAGTGATACCGGAAATATAGAAGACCGGAAAAATAATTCCCATATTAAAACCCGGTAAGAAGGCCAACTTGGAAGAGTCCTACCGTCCCATATTTCTGCTCTCCCCAGTCGCGAAAACCCTCGAGGCTATACTCAAACCGATAGTAGAGACCCACATTCGACTTGTCGACCATCAACACGGCTTCAGAAAGATGCATCACGACTACAGTCCTAGATGCATCACGACTCGCATCCACAATGGACTAAATCAGTCACGTCCATGTTCTAGAACAGTTCTTGTGGCCCTTGACCTCAAGAAGGCGTTCGACACGGTCGGCCACACTACACTTCTGTCGGACATCATGTCAACATTTCTCCCAGCTCAACTCAAGAAGTGGATTTCTAACTACCTTGCTAGCAGGCAATCATTCATAGAGTTTAGAGGCAAAATGTCCAAACTCAGAGAGTAAAACAAGGAGTCTTGTCCCCCATCCTATTCAACCTCTACATAGCCGGTATGCCATTCCCGCCTGAAGATCTGCCTCTCATCTCCTACGCGGGTGACTGCTCCATTGTGGCTACGAACAATAGTATCCCGGTTATGTATGGAAAGATTAACGGATATCTGGCGGAACTCAACACCTTCTTCGCCAACCGTAACCTACAGTTATCAGCGCCTAAATCTACAGCAACTCTATTCACATCTTGGACCAAGGAGGTCAACACACAGCTGAATGTAAGCATAGGTAACATACCAATCCCCACAGTCAACCATCCGAAGATTCTAGGGGTTACCCTCGACAATATGGCCACATCATCGGCCCACGCCTCTTCGGTATGCAATCGAATGAGAGCCCGTAATAAGGTCCTAAAAGCTCTCGCCGGCAGCTCCCGCAGGATGGACAAAGAGCCCATGCTTACTACTTACAAAGCCATAGGACGATCTGTGGCAAATTATGCTGCATCTGTGTGGACGGAGAACCTCAAGGATACTAATTGGAGGAAGATACAGATCTGTCAAATTGCTGCCCTTCGCACCGTGACGGGCTGTCATCTGATGTCCTCCCAGGATCAATCACCTTCACCAGGAAACCAACATGCTACCAGTCAAACAACATAACCTCCTGCTGTCCAAGCAATATCTTGTAGGGTGCTATCGCAACGAGCATCCTAACCAACATCTCATGGATAAAACTCCCCCACCCAGAAACATCAGAAGTAACCTAAGGGACCTTGAGAGGGAGGTCCAAAGGTACAAGAGAGTGCCGTTCGACACCGAAACTTACAAAACTGTCATTGCATCGATACACACTGAGTAGGCACGACGATCGATCCAAGACCTTCGCTCCAGCCCGGTACTCCAGTCCCGTCCACCAAACATATCTTCCAACGAAGTTACGCTCCCAAGGCATACTAAGACCACCCTAGCGCAGCTCCGATCTGGATGGTGTTCGAGACTAAAATCATACCTATCTCGAATCGATCGAAACATCAACAATGGTACTCCACACGACGTCAGACATCTGTTTGAATGCCCAGAGGCCCCCACAAACTTAACACCTATATCTTTGTGGGAAAACCCCATCGAGGTCGCATTCTTCCTTGGCCTCGACATAAAAGGAGAAGATGAGGAGGCGTTTTTAAGTGACGCCCTATGATGAACCCCAAAGGTCGCTACAACAACAACAAAGACTCGCTTTCTACGACAAATCGGAGTTTATTCTTACGCCCCACGCCACAGAGGGAGGTGGTGATAGATATTGAACTAGCCTAGCCTTCGCCATATTTTATTATACGGAAACCCACTTTTTTTCCCTTTCAGTAAACGCCCACGGCTCTCACCTAGGACCCTCCGTATATTGTCCGACGACGAAGGACCCGAATTACTGCGCGAAATGGGAATAGGAATTCTCGAATCGGACGACTCGTCCTCCTCGGTTCCGACAGTCGCCGACACGACACCATGCAGTCAAAAGACCACCGACAGCAAAACCAACATCCTCACCTCCGAGTCCGAAGAGATTTCCAATTCGCCCACGCCAGGCGACACAACTTTGCGCAACACGAACTTTGTTGATCCCAACGAAACGCTAGTGCCGCTTAGCTATAAAGTGGGTAATACTAATATCGAAATCTATACCGATCAAAAACCAATCGAACATCGCGTTCACAAGAAAGTCATGGCGCAGGCGAATCTGAAGGGACGAAGTCCTCTCGCCACGGTGGCCTGCAACAATAATTTGAATAACATTACGCAGAACAATAACAACGACTTGAGTGCCGTTAAGAAACAAGTCGCGGCCGCCGAACCGGATTTCTTCTTGTACCGATCGCGAAATATGAGACAAAATAACGGCGGCAAGGATCCGTTCAAGAACGTTTCGGATGAGGTGCTATTGCAAATTTTCAAATGGTTACCGAAAAAGACGTTGATTCGATGCGGCTATGTGTGTAGACGTTTTCATCGATTGGCGCAGGACGAGTCGCTTTGGACTCGATTGGATTTAGGCTGTAAGACGTTGCGAGCTGGTGCTTTGGGTAAAATCATAGCTCGAGGTGTTGTGATATTGAGATTGGCTCAAGCGGAGGTGAGTTTTTGTGTGCATTATGTTTCAGAGGGATGGGGAATTTTATGATTCGTTTTTCTCCCCTTGCAGATGGCACATCCCGTCTTTGAGCCCGACAGTATGGAAATGTTGCCGGAGTACCAATCCAAATTGCAATATTTAGATTTGAGTATGGCCGTCATCACGAAACCATCACTGAAAATGCTCCTGTCGAAATGTCGTCAACTGAAGAAATTGAGTCTCGAACATGTGCCCCTCGACGATAGAATTTGCGATGAAATTGCGCAAAATGTGAATCTGGAAGCGTTGAATTTGGCCATGTGCGAGGGCATCACCAGTGGCAGTATGGAAACGATGATGATGAATTTACAAAATTTGCACAGTTTGAATGTGGCGTGGTCGCATTTGGACGCGGCGAGTGTTAAGGCGCTCGTCGAGAATATCACGCCCAACATTTTGCGACTCAATATCGCCGGCTGTAGGAAATCAATGAATGATTCGTGTAAGGACGAGTGCACCGCTCATTCATTCTTTGGAATGGTATTTCATATTTGGCAATAATTGACATATTTTCCGCCACAGGTGTTGAACTGTTGGGACAACGTTGTCCCGGTCTGCTGGAGCTGGATCTCTCCGACTGTACAACGCTCACCAGTGCATCCGTAGGACTAGTGACAAAATTCAAGGATTTAGAATACTTGTCGCTGTCGCGATGCTATTCAATCTCAGCCACATCCTACATGTAAGCATTCACTGTTAATTTATCAGTCGAAATTGTTGACTGTAAACATGATTTTTCATCTCTCCACAGGGATCTCGGGAAATTGGCGTCCCTTTCGTTTCTCGACGTATTCGGTCTGCTGTCCGAAACAGCGTTGCAGATGCTGCAAAACACATTTCCGTCGGTCGGAATCAACAAGTTCATACACAGTTCGGTGGCCCGTCCGACAGTGGGAACGCGCAGAACGTCAATATGGGGTCTGCGGACTCGCGATTAAGTGCCAATTGGCTTAGCGGTGGCTAGTGAAAAAAATTGTCCTATTCGATTAAGTTTTTTTTTTTATTATTTTTTATGGATTAAGTTGATGTAGTTTTAGGCAACAGAAAAATGTAAGAAAAAACAATAGAAGGGAAACACCACCACGTGATGTATTAGACAGTTACATGATTTTGAGATTTTTTATATACACATACGAACCATATAATCAGAGATTTCTTCTATGTATTTTTCGTTGCGATACGCTGATTAGAAATATTATATTTTAATTAGAGAACGTTTTACTTTTCGGCTTATACTCCATCCTGGTAAAAGTGATTATGAAATTTATATTGAGTTGAAATCTTGACACGGATGCCAACACATACAAACACAATTGTTTCATACGCTCTGTTGATAGTTTTAAGTATTATATAAAATTTCCATGATTTTTACGAACAATTTGAATATCTAAACTAAATAAGAATGAAGCAGATCCTTTTTATTTATCTGAGTGGAAATAAAGATATGATACATTCACAGTTGAATTGATGCGTATTTTTTTTTGTCCAAATCGAGTGATCCATCGTGAAAAAACGTCCTCGGCCCCCTGTAGGGTATGTATGCACTGCATACTTAATAATAATTCTGGACTCGTGACCCAAATCTGTTGGTGAAACAATAAACAAATGTTTTTGTTTTTTAAATTTGAGACGGCCAAGATTTCCCGCGGAGCGCGCGCAATTTGTTTACTTGGCATGCATACGCACCGATATCCTTTCCCGTGTGTGTCATCATGCATAGGAAAGAATATCTCATAATACCCCGCGGTGCATGCCCATCCGTTTTACATTACGTGTATACGGGACGAGGCCCGATGTGAATCGTTGCAGTTGCGGGCTTCGTTTCTGCTACCGGAGTTGGAACGTATACAGGGGGGTCGGGTTTTCCTTCAGCTTGGGTAAGTTCGTATTCCAGAATTATTAAGTATGCAGTGCATACATACCCTACACCCCCATAAGCACAAAGCGTCATGAAAATGATCTAAATCGAAAGCTCCAGAGACAGAAACTCGTTCAGAGTCCTTCGCGTGTGCGCGCCCTAGTAACGGAGGTGGTGTGAATCGCCGTCGGCCGAGCCTTGCTTTAATTCGAGACAATTGCGCGTTAATGGTGGATTTATACCAGAGCGTCTCAAGTCGAGAGGGTTGTACCAATTATGTACTTAGAACTGCATCTTAGTTGTGTGAACTTTGGCATGTTGCGTACCTCCTGAAGCATCATCATCGTGGCGCGACAGCCCGACGTCTGGCCTTGGCCGCCTGGATCATTGTCCTCCAATTATCTCGGTCACGTGACCGCGTCCTTCAATCTTGGTAGCCCAGTAGGCGTCCACATATACTGAGCTCTCCCAACGAGATCTCGGTCGTCTAGGCAGTCTCGCTCCGCCAACTCGTTTTGCATTCATCACTCTCTTTGGCATGCGATCATCGTCCATTCGTTGGACATGCCCTGCCCACTGAAGTCGTTGTAGTTTGACGATTTTCGAAACTTCCAGCTCATCGTACACTTCATACAACTCATGGTTGTACCGGATGCGCCATCCATCTCGATCGCAAACAGCCCCGAAAATTCGCCGTAGAACCTTACGTTCAAATGTGTCTAGCATGTTTTCGGAGGCTTGAGTTAGGGTCCATGTTTCGCAGCCATTGCATAGCACTGGTCGTATAGTGGTTTTGTACACGCGAAGCTTCGTGTTTCTGTGCACATGCTTCGATTTCATTATGGGGAGAACCGAGAAAAAATCTTATTAGCTAACTGTATCCGTCGCTTGATTTCGTCAGTTTCGTTGGCGTCTCTTGACAAGTTGCAACTCAGGTATATGAAGTCGTTCACGAACTGGATGTTGAGGTCCCCCACATTGATGCTCGGTTGTGCAGGTGTCCTTGTCGTCGATTGCATCATTATTTTCGTTTTACCCTCGTTAATACGTAGTCCAACTTCTTTTGCAACGGTATCGAGCGTATGCAGAAGTTCTTCTGCGTCAGTCAATCTTCGGGACATGATGTTGATGTCGTCGGCGTACGCTGCTAATTGTGTCGACTTGATGAGTAGCGTCTTGCTGTTGTTCATATTCATAGCCCGAATAGCGTATTCCAGTGTTAGGTTGAAGAGCGTCTGTGCCAGTCCATCGCCCTGTTTCAGACCAGTGCGTATTTCAAATAGATCACTAAGTCTATTCTGGATCCTGACTTGTGAGACGGAGTTGGTCATCGTCATCTTTGTCAGTCGGTGACAGCATGATGTTGTACGGTACTCCACGATCGATACTGTCGTATGCCTGTCTGAAGACAAAGATTTGGTTTACGTTTACGTTGTATTCCCAGCACTTCTGGAGTATCAATTGGACCGTAAAGAGCTGATCGGTTGTGGAGCGACCAGGTCGGAAACCGCTTTGATATTCACTAATGATTCGTTCTGCGTGGGGTTTTATTTTATTTTCCAGAATTTTCGTCAAATTTTATAGGACGTACAAACTAGTGATATGCCCCTGTAGATCTCAAACCGCAGTTTATCTCCCTTTTTGTGGATTGGTCAGATGATGCTTCTGCGCCAATCGTCTGGGATCTCCTCGTCCGGTCATACTCGCAGGAGTAATTGATGTATGGCATCAACTAGACCCGTTCCACCGAATTTTAGCAGTTCAGCTGGAATCATCGTCAGCGCCCGACGCTTTATTTCGTTTTAGTGACCTCAACGCGATATCCACTTCCTCTACTGTCGGGGGTTGTACGCGTGGGCCTAGATCAACAATATCGTCGAGAGCTTCTTGTGTGGGGATGTTAGATGTTAGGTTCAGAAGCTCTTCAAGATAAGAGGCCCATCGTTTGTTAATGTCATCGGTGTCGCTGATGATGTTTCCATCCTTGTCCTTACAAAGGCTAGTCCTGTGTTGGTAGCCGTTCTTAATTGTTTTTACTATTTTAGTTTGTACGCTTGTCTCGTGTTCCTATTAGCTAAGTTTTCGTTTATGTTCAGCAACTGCTCGTCAAGGTATTTACGTTTCTTACGTCTAATTATTCTATTCGATATTCGCCGTAGCTCGTCATATTTTTCTCTTTTGGCCCTGGTTCCTCGTTGAATCCATTGTCTGTAGGCCTCGTTTTTCGCGTCAAGTGAATTTTTGCATTCTTCGTCGAGCCAGTCATTTCGCGCTCGCCCACGACCTTCTCTGCGACATCCCTGATGGTACCCTTAAGTTCTTCCCAGAACCCATGGACGCCTATGTTGTTGATGTCGTGTATCATAGGCGATAGTATAGGCGGTAGTATACGCCACCGCCGTAGCATCGCTCAGAATTTTATCAACTGCAAAGATTTTGGGAGGGCTGATTCTCGATTGGTGCACTGAGGAAATTCTACATCTGTAGGTCGTTTTCACCAAGTGATGATCTGAGTCACAGTTTGCTCCTCGATAGGAGCGAACATCCATCACACTCGACGCCCATCTCCTGCAAATGAGGACGTGATCAATTTGGTTGACGGTATGTGCGTCTGGAAATTTCCAGATCTGCTTGTGAATGCGTCGATGCGGGAAAGACGTAGAGCTTACGATTAGATTCCTGCTGCAGGCGAAGTCGATAAGTCGCTGGCCGTTGTCGTTACATTTTTCATGGAGACTGTGGCCTCCAGTGGTCCCCCGGTGCCAACTTTCATTTCCGACTTTCCTATTAAAGTCTCCCAGCAGCAATTTGACGTCGTTTGTTGGAAGCGAGTCAAAGAGAGTCTAAAGGCGGGCGTAGAACTCGTCTTTTACTGCGTCTTCTTTAATTTCAGTGGGGGCATGCACATCGATGAGCCAGAGATTGAAGAATCGAGTCTTAATGCGAATCGCACATAGCCGTTCATCTATGGGTTTGAAGTCAGTAATATACGGTTTGAGGTGATTGTTCACCATAAATGCTACTCCAAACTGTTTGCGGCTCGATGGTTTGCCACTTGTAAAAATTGTGTGCGATTTCTTGTCATTGATCTCGCTGCCAAGCCAATTTGTTTCCTGGACTGCAGTAATGCTCAGTTTGTACTTTTCGACCTGTGGAAGGAGGGCCTTCTCGGCACCCGATTTGTTCAGGGAGCGTACATTCCAGGATCTGAAAGAATAACCCTTTAGCCGTTTGCGTGGTCGTCGTTGTTGATCCGTCCAATCCGAGGTTTTGGTTCCAGGTTTCTTGACGTGAAGTGGTTTTTACAAGGACGAGTTGTCAGTACATCGCGTAACCCCATTCGGGGGATGGTCTCGGAGCTGCTTCGGATGGTTTAAAAAACGTGCTGGGCGCCCACGTGAAGGACTATGGAAAAGGTCCTTTGTCCCCCAAACCTCCAGAAGCAACTATCACCGATGTTGTCCCTGAAAAGGGATAGGCGACGGATTTTCAGTGGTTCTTAACCTTAAAAAAAATACATTTGTTAATAACTTTTTTTCTAAAGGTGGGCAAACGAAAATTTTTCCTGGCCAAACGTGGGCTAACGATGGGCAAACGATTTAGCCAGTTTGCAATGAAAAAAATCATCTCGAGGTGCTAACTTCACAGGCCTGAAAACGGCACATTCACGTATCACGGTATAAATCATTTGGTCGCCATCGATCCTGGATAGGAGCCCCACCTGTGGACTTCTGTAATATAGCGGTGACATCAGGAACAAAGCCCTATCTAGATCACAGGAGGAAGAAGAAGGTCGTACAAATGTGTTTACCTAATTTCACTACTCGCGGCGTATCATTAGGCGAGTCATTGGGCGATCCAGGTGCCACACGTTTGCAGATGGGTGAACGTGTGTATGGCCGGCTAATAATCAAATGTAATTGTCTTTTGATTATATTTAAAAGAACTTGTTCGACAAATTTATGATTATTAATACAGTTGTTCGTACAAAATCGCTTAATATTGAAATTGCTTTTTAAATTCAAAATGTTTTTTGCCCACTATTCTTTTCTAAAATTCTACACCCAAACCCACATTTCACTTTTCCGAATAATGTTTACTACCACTAAGTTCCCGTAATCGAGCTGCTGCCTGTTCCGGAGTCAGGTCACGTTGTGTCTGACAAAGCAGTTCGTAGCCGACCATAAATTTCCGTACAGTCGCTGATCGAAGTAGCGGCGGAAAATAGGTAGCATGAAATGTCCAATGTGAATTATTCTGATTCATCATATTGCCAGTCGGTGCACCGTGAAATCCCATCGAATAGGGAAACGAGCACTTGAACAGATTATCATATTTCATGGTCAGCTCCTTGATTACAGCCGATAAACTAGTTCTTTGCGAGCTCGTCAAATCGTTGATGCGTTTATTCTGATTTCGTGAAATAATCATTGTTTCAAAGGGCCATGATGCCCAATAGGGCACGACAACCAACCAATCGGGATCCTCCACTACGATTCGCTCTCTCTGGCGCAACTCACGTTTAACATAGTCGTCCAATAGGGCCGTGCCGTGTTTTTGATAATATTCTTGCAAATGAGAATCTTTTATGCGAGGTTCGTTCGGGAAGAATGAGCTCGCCCAAATTTGACAGTGTGGATGTGGATTTGAGCAGCCCATTGCTTGTCCTTTATTTTCAAAAATTTGAACCCAAAGATACTTTTTGGAGAGTTCGTTGAATTGGTTGACCCATCTGAAATGCATGATAGAATTATTGAGATTAAAGAATGTTTATTAATAAAAGAAGAAAAGTTACTCATCAACAACATCACGTATCTCCCTCACAGTCATGATGGGCAGCGTCTTATTCGATTTCGGATGAAAGCACATCACGCGACAAGTTCCGTTAGCCGGAGCCGTTTGAAAAAGTGGATCATCGTTTTGAGGTGGCTCCGGAACATTTTCTAACAAGGCTGGAAAGTCGTTAGTGAAGACAAAGGTGGAGTTATAGTTAGGATTTTTCTATAAATTGAAAGTTATTAGTTGAGGATAGTATTTGAAAATAAAAATTCAAAAGTTACTCACTTGTCCATTAGGTCTTGTAACACCCGGACATAGTGGATTAGATGGATCAAAGTCTGGACGATCGTCCAGCTCCATTGACTCCTCTTGACCTTGCCAAGGTCGTAAAAGACGATGCGGACTCACAAGAATCCATAGTCCGCTAAGTGGATTGAATCGCAGATGTTGATGTTCTGCAAAAATGGATTTTATTCAATTAAAAGTAAGTATTGCAATTATTATAGAAATCAGAATAGCTTACCAGTTGGATTGAAAGATGCCATCGTTGTTGATCGGTGTTGCCCCTTTCACATCTACTGAATGAATTCACTTAAAGCATGAACTAATGCGAATTATAATGAGATCTAGACGCAAATTGTTTATCAACTAAATCAACTTCCAGATTCACCAAGGTGATAAGTACATTGCATACGACTTATCAGAGACTGACCTTATTCGAGAGAGACCAACTATGCAAGCGGAATTGTGCAACTGATTAACGAAAATTAGATTGCACTTCGTATTCTATCTTATCAGAAAAGGCTAGAGAGAATGTATTGTTCTCATGGAAAACAAGGCGTGCTCTTTATTGTTATGTGACCAATTCAGAATGTTTGAAATAGAATCTTATGTGGATTTGCCAGCTAGTTCTCAAACAATCTAAAAAGAACCACTCAATTCTTAGTATAAACGTATGTACATCTCAATCGGGAAAACATATAAACAAAAATCTACTTACTGGCTTTCTTGACTAGTAGCGAACAGCTGTATTTGACATTTTTCCAAATCGGCTAAAACGTGCCATACACACACCGATCGATCGGCCGATCCGTCGCCCGAAATCGATATCGGCCGATGGATCGGCCTGTGTATGTGGAAATCGCACCGATCGGCCGATCAATTTTGATCTGCCGATATTTTTGTGCGATCTTCGTGCGATCGATCGGTGACGATCGATTGGATAGTGTATGTGATTATCGCAAGTGAATGTCAAATTACGAAAATATTAAATGATGAAATTTGAAGGATTCTAATGATTTAAATGGCACTGCAATTGAAATATCAAATATGTGGTATACGAAAATACCACACACATCCAAATAGTTAACAAAAATGAATCTAGGTTGGATTGGGAGTGAATCATAAAAGCAGGCTGCAGACATGTGGACTGGCGATTCTTTTTAACTTATATTACGTTTATACGTTTACACTATCCCCAGATTACTTCATCTACGCACAGATTAAAACATGGTGAGTTTAGGTGTAGCAAAGCCTCGGCCCGGAGTCCGAAGCGTATTGTAATGTTTCCTCTGACCGAAACCGGGTTCGTTGGATATTCTTGTGCTGAATAATGAAAACACTTCGATTGAAAAACACACACTTTATTTACTAAACGAACTACACACGCGTAACTAACAACCAACGTCAAACTAGCTCGAACTATTTGTTAACAGCGGATAACGATTATCCTCCTTTCCGCTTCCGAACGGATACTGTCACGGATGAACTCTCGATTAAGACTACTTGTCGCTCCCGGTGACATCTGTCTTTTATAGCTGGAACTGTTTCGAGGAGATTCTAGACTCCAGATGGCTAGAGAATCAGTTGGTACTTGTCATGGATGGTTCGAGACTATGATGGAGCTTAGTACAGTGTGTGTCGTAAGAGAGACGTACTTCGTACATATAACAGTATATACCCTAGGCTTGTACAGACCTAGTTGTGATACTAAAAGGCCCTAACCAGATTGAACGCAGAATGCAGCAGCAGCGGCAGAAGCAACAACAACAACAGGTAAATCTTTTTTTTTCTTCTCCTGTGATCCGCGCACTGCTTTGTTCCTGATGTAACCTCTGCATAAGCAGAACCGCACAGGTGAGGCTAGATACGTGGTCGGTTGGCTAATTCCACATTAGGAATTGTAATGCCATCGTACATTGTAGTTTTGTTTTTTAAATATGTTTTTGATCGCCTACTCCTGCCCTTCTAGACGATTCTGAACCACGTGGTGAGCCCTCCACCAGAACGCCCAGTTGAGAACGTCGTTAATGTGCGCTGATTCGCAGCACAATCACTCCACTACAGACAATTCGCTAACAAATTTCTCCGGGAATTGTTAACTAGTTTGCACAAATAGGTTACTAGGCTATTGCGCAGCGAATTAATGGCAGCCACTTCGCGACACGTCCTCTCCTGACGCTGGATAACGGATGACTGACAAGTAAATCTGTCGCGGCGACACAGCGGCGATGACAGATCTACCTGTTGTTGCTTCTGCCGCTGCTGCTGCATTCTGCGTTCAATTTGGTTAGGGCCAAAGTACCAATTCGAATCTTGCGCATTTTTAATAACAACCAAATAGATCCCAGTACAAGCATTCTATCAAAATTGAGTCGCTAGCTTCATTTTATCGAAAGTTATCGTTTATTTGAAGTTTCACTTGTAGGGGAGGTAGGGGTTCCTCGGGTCGGATCTTGTTTATTTTCAACACCAATGAGAAATCTTTATGTTATTCACGCATATGCACAACACATTTTTTTTTCTGTGTTTGATAATTTGTTAAGAATAATTAAAGTGGAGTGGGTCATTGTCAAGCTAAGCCATGATGACTTAGTTCGGCTATCTGCATCCACCTAGTGCTGATAAATTTTTGGTGGATGTGGATAGCCGAACTAAGTCATCATGGCTTAGCTTGGCTATCTGCATCCACCTAGTGCTGATAAATTTTTGGTGGATGTGGATAGCCGAACTAAGTCATCTTGGCTTTGATTGGCAATGACCCACTCCACTTTAATTATTCTTAACACATTTTCAATACCAACTAACTAGACCTCAAGATTTTACCAAATTTTCAACTTGCTAGTGTCATTCTATCGGAAGTTATCGTAATTAAAATAATATTTAATTTTTTTTTTTAAATTTGTAGAGGAGGTAGGCGTTCCTTCGATCTGATTATGCCCAACTTACTAAAGCACAAGCAGCTTCTCACCTCAGGATTACATGCCAAAAATCAGATGTCTACGTCAATTGGTTTAAGAGTTATAGATAAAAAAAACCTGAAAAGTAGGGTAGTACGGGGCTCTTTGTAAGGAAACTACCGTTAGTTTTCAACTGATCGATTTTATTTTTCCAGGAGAGTATAAGATTACCCTCACGAGCAATCTACCAAAGCTAGAGCTTTTCATGTTTATTTAATCGGGAGTTATAAACACATTTAATTATTTTGCATATATAGGGAAGGCAGGCGTTCTCTTGGCTTGTTTATGCCCATTTTCAGTACCAACCAACAAAATCGTACTGCTAACATTTGACCAAGATTTCAAGGCTCTAGCTTCACTCTATCGCAAGTTATCATGCGAACGGACGGACAGACAGACAGACATAGCTAAATCGAATCAGGAGGCGACCCTGATCATTTATATATATGCATTGCTATACCTCCGGGGCCTCCTTTAAGGTGTTACATATTTTCGTCGTGACAAAAATAATATACCCTACCCTATGCTATAATATTGCGTTTACATTACGTTTACACTATCCCCAGATTACTTCATTTGCGCCGGCTGATATAATATTACGCTTACGCCACAGATTAAGTAATCTGGCTATAGTGTAAACATAATATTAGTCATCCAGTTCAGTAGAAATAGGATCCAAGAAATTTTTCTTCATTCATATCAGACCAGGACAGGTGAGGAGAAGATAACGAATACGCTCCTCTTTTTTCTCGTCACATCTGCTTTTAATTACGAAATTCTCAGTGATGACTTCTAATGGACAGTTGTTAGGGACACCAAAGTGTCTATGGGGACGAAATGCAGCTTTGCCGAACTGACCGTGAAGGTCCGGCGACGCCATCTGGCGAAAACTCCTCAGGCGGTGGCACGAGCTTGCTGTAGCTCAGTGACGGGAGATGTGGGCAGGGTTTTTGTCCTCTCACTGCCCCTTACCATTAACATTCAAAAATAAATCTCGTACCTTAAGGTACACAAGCACACACAAAGGTACCAGAGGTCCCACGACCTCGAAAAAAAAAAGAATAAAGAAGATTGTTAAATGGCATCGTTTGTGCTTGAACAAAGTATCGCCGATAACGAGCTGACGAGAGTTGCAAAACTCCACGAACATCTCGCCATTTTGGTTCCTGTTGCCTAGACCATGATTGCCCACTAGGTGTTTCAAACCAAGGTTGTCAGACCCGACTTTGGCATTGAGATCCCCCATATTAATCTTTATGTCACCTTTGGGAGCCTTGTCGAAGGTGTCGCCGAGTCGGTGATAGAAGGCGTCTTTAGCTGATTGATCCGCTGGTTCAATCGGGGCGTAGCACTGAATTATTGTGAGGTTTCTTACCCTGGATTTAAATCTGGCTGTAATGATACGGTCGGAGATTGGCTTTCAGTCAATTAGAAATAGGCGTGCCTCCCTAGTCAACAGGATTCCAACGCCTGCCATTCGAGGTGACGTATCGTCTTCCTTTCCAGAGTAGAACGGTACTGTTTGGGAGCTTGGTGATAAAGTCGATCCCGATCCAGGCCATCTTGTTTCGCTCAGTCCTAGTATATCGATGTTATATGCGGTCGTTTCCCGTTCGACTTCAGTGAGCCTCGCACTATAGCACTCGCCCCACATCGTTCAAACGATCCCAAACCCGATCTTAGTCCGTTGTTTGTAGCCAAAAGTCGTTGCCGGTGAATCATTCCGTGGTATCCGACGCTCGTTTAATGTTTCGAGTGTAAATTTATTTCAGGTACGCAGGTTACAAGCCTACATACCCAATCTTAGGAGAAGGGTTCCTCAGCTCTCCAATGGTGATTTTAATTGCTCGTTCTTTTGATGATCTTTCAGTTGGGTGTGACGTGTTGGTGCTCTCATAACCTATGTTGCAACACCACCGTTCGCCTATTTCCTGAGACACACTTGTGGTTTTGGCCATTCAGGATGATCATCGTTATGTGCCTCTACCAAATGTTTTGCAGTGCAAAAACTCGGTTAGCTTGGTAAGCCGTTCCAAAGGGCGCCCACGAGGAGGACTATGGAAGAGCTCTTTTGCCCCTTAAATTGGATTTTACTGCATGTAAAAACATTATGCAGTCGTTAACCATCTTACTTTCATGCTCGCCCTATCAAATAAACTCGGTATCAAATTTTGATATCCGAAATGACGCCGTGCCGCCCTCTTGGTTCGGTTAATCGGGGTTTTACTATTTCAGGTCGCGAACTACCTAACTATCGATTCCAGCTCACCAAATATACTCCTGCAAAATTTGGCGACAATCGCTTCAGTGGTTTAAAAGTTTTTGCACGGCAAACATACAAAAATAATCGTCACTTTTATATATTAAATTATACAACCTGTGCTGTGCAATGGATGCCAAACTTGGACCTTGAGCTAAGCCAAATGCCAAGGTCTATAGATGTCTCTGTAAGCATTATTGGTGGACTCTAAAAGAGACAGCCTATACTCGAGAGGCGGGATGCAACGGTTTAGATAAGTTCAAAGCGACAAGAAGGATGCATCTCAACATTTTGACTAGCTATACCACTAGAGCACCAATTGCCACGAATAACAAATAGCCCCGTTCGATTCATTCGAACAAAGATCAATTTTCATACAAAACTACGGATCGACTTTTGATCCAGGTCTCGTATGAGATTACATTGGATCAGAGTTGAAAGTGAATTGTTTGAAAACCCTAAACCCTAAACCGATCACTACCCCCTGGTTTAATAGCCATTGCGAAGAAGCAATTAGGAACAAGGAAACGGCTTTTCGCGCCTATCAACTATGTGGCTCTGCTGAACTCAAAAATATCTATAAATCCGCGCGTAACGCCTGTAAATCTACCATCAACATGGCCAAATACAACTTTGACAAAAGCATCAGGCAAAAAGTGTTTATTCAAAGGAAGGGTGACAAGGGCTTTTGGTCGCTCGTAAAAGCAGTAAAAACTAACTTCACATCTTCATCCGTTCCACCTCTTTTGTATGGAGACCAAGTGTACAGCGTGTCTCAGGATAAGGCCAATCTCTTTGCGGAGATCTTTGCCGCAAACTTGTGCCTCCCATCCACAACTCAAAAACCACCATCCATTCCATTGTGTGACTTAAGGCAAGAGCCCCTACATTTTCGTACAAGACAGGTATTCAAAATTCTTTCAAGACTCGACATCTCCAAATCCGCGGGACCTGATGGTATATCACCTATAGTTCTCAAACATTGCGCATTCTCGTTAGCAAAACCTCTTCGTAAGTTATTCCACTTATCCTATTACACGGGTATGTTCCCATCTGAGTGGAAAATTGCTAATATACAACCAATACCCAAAAAGGGTGATGCCAGTGATCCCTCGAACTACCGGCCAATTGCACTCACATCGATCTTGTCAAAAGTTTTTGAAACACTTGTTAATTCCCAATTAATGAATTATCTAGATTCACATCATCTTATAAGCGATCGACAGTACGGATTTCGATCTGCTCGCTCCACTGGGGACTTATTGACATTTCTCAACGAGCGTTGGAATCGCTGTATCCATCAGGTGATTGGTGAGGCCAAAGTCATTGCTCTAGATATCTCCAAAGCTTTTGACAAAGTTTGGCACTCAGCACTCTTGGCTAAACATCATGCTTTTGGTCTTGACTCCAAGCTCATCAAATGGATTGAAAGTTTCCTGCATGACCGTTCGATCCAAGTCGTCCTTGACGGAGTGAAATCGAGTCAGTATACCATCAATGGCGGAGTTCCGCAAGGCACTGTCCTGTCTCCAACCCTCTTTCTCCTGTTTATCAATGACCTTTTGGGTACAACTTCCAACCCAATACACAGTTTTACCGATGACAGTACTCTTGACTGCACGTACTCTTTTAGTACCGTGACTGAATCTCGAAGGAGCACAACATCTACTAATCGGGATCGCATGTACGATTCATTAAATGCGGTTATTTCAAAAATCATCGCTTGGGGCGAAGCAAACCGCGTAGTGTTCAATGCTTCCAAAACCCAAAGCTGTCTTATTACCAATAAAGTATCTGCTCCACACACCTCACAGTACATTTTCGTCGACGGTGTGAGTATTTCTCACTCACCAGCGCTTAATATATTAGGTCTTACCATCTCGAAAAAGCTTAATTGGACTGACCACATTTTTTCCATTGCGAAAAACGCAATAAAATGCCTGGGGCTTCGTAAATAGATGTAAAAAATATTTCTCGCCATCTGATTTAGCGCTAATATACAAGAGTCACATTAGACCGAGACTCGAATATAATTGCCATTTATGGGCCGATGCGGGTCGCACTGCACTGTCGGCATTGGACAGAGTTCAACGAAAAGCTTTCAGACTTATTGGTGATGACAATATAACTTCCCGGATAGAACCACTTCACCACAGACGTGACGTTGTCTATCACTTTTTTATCGATACTTCAACCGCCGCTGCTCTGCTGAAATAAGTAGTTTAATTGCCGATGTTGCATTTCCTGTACGCAACACCAGGCAGTCAACTCGTGCCCACCATCTTACCATCGAAACTAGTGTCAGCCGAACCGCAAAATTTTATGACTCTTTCGTATACAGAACAACTCGAATGTGGAACGCTTTACCATCATCTGTTTTCCCCTGCAATTACGACCTGCAGAAATTTAAACAAAATGTCCACCGTCAGTTAATTTCGTCTAATCCAGCTCAACCCATCCCCTTCCTCTTACCTTAATTCCCTCACCTACCAAAGCTATGCTATTGCATTAAAGGGTATTCCCTAAGCTTTGGTGTTAACATAGAAAAAAAAGCGTCAACTTGTCTCTCGATAATTCGCCTCTCCCTATACCTTTCTATACTGAGCCCGTAATGTGCCCCTACAATTATCTGTAAGTGGCTATTTCAATTCGGTCGTGATGCAGACCGTTCGATTCATTCTTTGTTCGATTATTTCACACGGGGCTAATATTAAAGTAACGAACTGTCCCCAGAAAAAAACTGAAACAAACCCTCGAATACTGCCAGAAACTAACCAACATGAAAGGAGGCGAATCTAAAAAAAAAAAAGAATAACAGAGAACCAAATGAGTACATTTATATCTAAGTTTATTATATCCAGCGTCTTTAAAACGAATTGTCTATTCGGTTTTGTAACGGTGTAATAAAATTGCATTTAACTATTTGCGAACAGTAACTGGCACATGAACAGATTGCTTTAAGAATTATTCGTCAACATTTCCATTGAAATCAGTTTGATGTCATTAAAAACGGTGAGATCATATTAGGTACGATCTTACATTTAAAAAAATAGAATTATAGCAGATCTCAGGAGAAACGATTATCTAAAATTTTGGCAAATTGGAAACATTATCTTAACGTCTATCACAACAATGAATCTGTCTACTGGTTAGTAGTCTTGGCCTATTCAATTTCATGTTTAACGATACACCTACTTTACGATTAATTTTTCCTTACAATCTATGGAAATTTTCGGATCACGGACCGATTTTCGAGAGTTTGCATTTCTTTAAGCAACAACGCGACGTTGTATCGCAGTCGATGGAACATTGCAATTGGAAATTCGAATGTTTTGTATTCGCCAGTGGCCGTCTGAAAGTGCAGAATGATAGTGGGTTGCGATAGGTGGGAGATACCGCTATCCATTAGGGAAATGTTGATGCGCCACTGAAGTCGACGGGGTGCCGAACGCAGACACTTTACTTCATAGAAATTTTTCGTCAACGAGTCGCGATGATTGTGCAACACTTTGCTGATGTCCTCGATGCATTCTTCGGTGAATCTGAAAATACAGAGATGCTTAATGAAATTTAAATAGACAAAAGTACTGTATACTGACTTCAATTCCCGCAGACATTCACGCAGTTCCTCGTCTTTTACACTTCCTTTGGCCGTCCGTAAGAACATTTGCATTATTTGTAGAATAGCGGCGAATAATTCGTAAAAATTTTCCGGTGTATCACAGCCCGAGTGCGAGAGTTTGGTGAGAGCCAAATCGAGGACTTCTGGCGAGCACTTGCGACTTTCGATGTAGTGAACGGATACTTGGATTAGGACTCGCAGGACGGGCTTTGTAAGTTGAGGAATGAATTTTGAGTATGGCTTTAGAGTTTGTATTAAAGCATATTTGAAATTTGACGTCATTTTCACAACAATTTAGCGGTGAGATATTAGTTAACAGTGAAAAGGTCCTGTGAGTGCGGCGGGTGTCGCGTATTTATGTAAAAGATGATATGGGAGGAACGCAGTACAAAAAATTGCAACACACAACTCCTCCCAATAACTTGACAGTAAACAAAGAGCTGAGCTTTGGCAATTTGAACAGCTGATATTGACAGGACGAGAGAAAGAGAAAGATCAGCTGAGAAATCATTTAACTATTCACAATAATGTCATTGCCATCCTTGGAATAAGGAGACCAGGAAGTAGACAAAGGGAAAATTTTGGTAACCATTCGCTTAGATGTGGTTGTTACACGACCACTATCACATCTTTCCAGTGGCGTTTGCGTTTTATGCAACTTCTCTCAAGAGGTCACCCACACATTGCACTTTCAAGGCTGCGCTACTGAATCAAAACTAAGCAGCTGATAACCCAAGTGTTCAGATTTTAATTACCCGCGGACCACGAACAAAAACACTTACTTACCGGGGAATATCTTTGTTCTAAAAGCATTTCAGCTACGTAGAGCGACGATGCACTTAATAGCGATACAAAATCAGGACACTTACCTGTGAAATGAAACTCCACTTTTCCTGGAAATCCATCTGTTGTGGCAATGTTCCATAGCACACTCCATTTTCCAAAATTAATGGGATTAGTAGCTTGTCTCACTTAAAATAGGCCACTAAGTGAACACATAAACAACACTTTACAGTTCTTGATGTAATTTTCACAAAACTAATAGAGTTTTCACTTGAAAAAATGTAATTTTTCACTGCAATCTCGTGTTCAGCACAAAATGACCGGCGAGAAATGTCATCCCACGAAATCGAAACTAAGAACAGCTGATCGCAGCTAAAAAAAGGAAAACAACAGTTTGGTTACTTTCACAGACAGTCACGTATAGCTTTTGTCTCTATCCTTCTCTTGTATATCAATGTTGCCATCTTAATGTGCATTAAAACATGCCATTCACGCAGCGATCGATCGACGGATCCGTCGCCCGATATCGATATCGGCCGATGGGTCGGCCGTGTATACGCTTATCGTTGACAATTTTTTGACAGTTCCATATAATTTTGATCAGTTAATATTTTGTCGGATTCGTCGGCCGATCGATCAGACGGCGGATTGCTCAGTGAATGTGGAGTATAGAATGGGAGTGATAATGAGTGCGTTCAGAAGGTGGCAAAAGAGCAGAAACCGCTCGCGACCGGCTCTGCAACTGCTCGCGAGCAGCTCCGGAGCTGCTCGGTTTGGAGTCTGCACCTGCTGAACGCTACTTCACCAGCTGATAAATCGACCAGCTGAAAGCTGACGATGACAATTTTAGACGTCAAGTGCCGAAAAGTGGAAAATACATGAATCCCACGCTGTCCATTACAAAAATCACGAACAACGTGAAAACAAATTCAGAAGCACCCGAAAACCAAAGAACTAGAAGCCGAAAACGGCGAAAACACAACAACCAAATTTGATAACTGTCAAAACTCGGAAACTCGCAACATGAGCGTGAGGTTGAAAAAGAAGAAGAAGAACCTGAGCACTGAGCACTGATCAGTGAGCAGAAATATTTCTTGCTCGGTGAAATTTGATCATGATCACCCGAGCGGAAGTTGCTCAGTCACTTCTGAACCCGCTCGTTCTGAACATGTTCGCTGAGCGGAAGTTGCTCAGTTCCTTCTGAACGCACACAAAGTAGAGTTGTTACAGTCTATACCTTAAGGCCCAGTTGACACATTCAAACTACACTTTGGCAAAGCAGGTTGACAATCTACTTTGAGGTTGAACGTGTCATCCCCTATCAAAGTGCTTTGAAGTCTTTAGAGTCCCATCAAAGCAAAGTAGGACGGTGCTCAAATTTCTATCAAAAAATTCAATGACTGCGTTCTTAAAAAAATCGCTGCATCCGCGCTTCGTCAGCGCTTGTCCTACTTTACTTTGATGGGACGCTAGAGACTTCAAAGCACTTTGAAAGGGGGTTGACACGTTCAAAGTAACCTCAAAGTAGGTTGTCCACGTACTTTGTCAAAGTGTACTTTAAACGTGTCAACCGGCCTTTAAATCCCAGAAAAAGTTGTTGGAGCGGGAAATAATGAGATGTTGGTAGTTTTTACTCATTTTGTGGTGGGCTTAATAATGCGTTTTGGTGTAAACTCCCTAGAAATGCTAAATCTGGCGTTTTTTGCAAGTGGCAAAGTAGTAATTCACAATCAAAGTACACTTTGACAAAGTACGTGGCCAACCTACTTTGAGGTTACTTTGAACGTGTCAACCCCCTTTCAAAGTGCTTTGAAGTCTCTAGCGTCCCATCAAAGCAAAGTAGGATGGTGCTCAACTTTCCATCAAAGAATTGATTGTAAATCGACAAGTTCACAGAAAAAAGTTGTTGGGGCGGGAAATAGTGAGTTGTTGGTGGTTTTTATTCAATTTACGGTGGTCTGAACAATATGGTTTGGTATAAATTCCCTAGAAATGCTAAATCCAGCGTTTATTGCAAGTGGCAAAGTGGCAATTCACAATGGTGGATATTCTTGCCAAGTCATACTTTGACAAAGTGTACTTTGAGCATGTTAACCGGCCTTTAGGCAAAGTGTACTTTGAACATGTCAACCGGCCTTTAAGATTCTTTAAAATCAGGGGACTCCCCTATGTGAACATCCAATATGCAAATTTACAGGTGGGTCGGATATTGTGGATCTGTCACACTGACAGCGTATTGTTTATTTGGTTCCAAAGTAGTTAGCGGCACCTTTGTTTTGACAAAAGGCAGGCAATTCATGTTATTCTCCATTATTTACGCGTTCTAAATGCCAACAGTGACCTACCCCGTTTGAAATGGCCCTGCACTGGTCGGATAACGTACACACGACAGCGTTCACGCCACGCGATTATCAAGTGGAATTGTTGGCGGCCGCCGTTGAAAAGAACATCATAATATGCCTGGGACACAATTCCTCCAGGGAATTCATCGCTTTGAAACTGATTCAAGAGCTCGCCTACGAAATCCGCAAAACCGTACCGCGCAAAGTGTCCCTGTATCTAACCAATGAGACTACCGGCGAGTCGGCGTACAATCTCATCTATCACTTGACCGACTTGAAAGTGTTCAATGCAAACGTGGAAGCGGACCCGGTCAATTGGAAGGACGTGTTCCATGCAAATCAAGTAATTATTACAAGTCCGAAGAAATGTCTCGAAGCATTGCAAGTCTTTGACTTGAATAGCGTTAATGCTGTGGTAGTAGAGGATTGTCACAAGGAGGGGGAACAGGGTGTCGTTCGGTATATATTCGAGAACTACTATCGCAAATGCAAGCAGAAACCGAAGATATTGGGTTTGGCTGGTCCGTTGCATAGTGCCGGGTGTTTGCCGGGACAACTAAGACCCGAATTGGAGGTGCTCGAGAATTGTTTGGACTGTCGGGCGGAGACGGCGAGCGATATTGTAACCGTACTAAGGTAAGTTTGATTTAATTGGGTTCAATTTCAATTTGGTTAAACAACCTCACTGACATTCGATAATGACACCAAAAGAGCGATGATGTTCATCGGCACTTGAGACCCGTCCCATGCAAGAACACTTCAATTTTAACTGATTTGCTTTCAAGTTGTCTATGATTTGCTTTGAAAAATGTTGTCCTTATCGCCTCAATTCAGGAGACACCCATGTCTACCAGGCGAATGCAAGAACGCCCTCTTTTTCTGACCCAAGGGCTCAGAATACCATCAAGAGTAGTCAAGTGCATTCGCATCAACACCCCCAGTCATATGATATTCATCTAGATATCACTTCATTGCCAAGAATGTCCTTTTCTTCACACTAAAGGACTGAAAATGCCCGCTACGTAGTCTAGTGAAATCGCGTCATGACCCCAGTCATATGATACCCATCAGGCATAGTCATCGCTTCATTGCCAAGAATGTCCTTTTTACCAAGAATCTCCCTTTTCCCACACCAAAGGACTGGTATCAGTACTGACCCCGGGAAAAGTCTGGAGGAATTTTTTTTAAAAGACTTAGGCGAGTAACTCTATTTTAAACAAAACAGAATCTACCGTTATCTCAGTCGATGATTAAATTTATGTTCCCAAATTTATGCTCAATGTGACACAAGGAACCTACATACCAATTTTGGTTACAATCAGAATATGGAAAGTAACCGCATAAACGAACTGACGTACAGCATGCATCGGGCTATATGCCCGTTATATTATTTTTATACGGGATGGACCAAAAACCATAGTTTTAAGTCATATCTGTGTCTCCCAGGCTGGATTCCTTAGTGTTGTCGTTCCTTACGGTGAATTTGATGTGAATAATTTAGTCATAGTGTCGAATCAATTATAGTCGATCAAGCCAACAAGTCGTTCCTACGGCGACCCGTATTACCTGGAAAAACCTCGTCACAGGGCCAAGAGCTGCGACAACCCCTTCGATGCAAGATGGAAGATCTATGTGTGTGTCACACAATATGACTGTCCATTTTTTCTGGAAATTGGGAGCAACGCATGTCGGCGCTATTGTTCTCAATATTGCTCAACGCGCCGGAATCGAGCTCAACCCCGGTTCAAAACCAGGCCCTTGGATCTGCTGCGTCTGTAACAGAACGCTGCACCCCAACGCTACCACAGTAAGATGTACATACATGCTGGAACAACTGGTGTCACCTTAAAACCTGTTCCGGGCTGAAACACCACCGACAATGGAATTCCGCCTTCACTGCGAATCAATGTAGATTCAGAGGACAACAATCATCAACGTTGTTGTTGTTGTTGTGGTAGCGATGCTTCGAATACTGCCGTTCTTCTTGCATCGAGGGGGTTTGGCAGCTCTTGGCCGTTGAAAAACGGGTCGTTCCGGTACGAAGAACCGGCTGCCGCAGGAACGACAATCATCAACGTCATCGCAAACACTTAACGTACCACCACCTGTTAGTGCGAACACAAGTTCCCAGCTCTTTCCCTCAACTCCAGTGAACCACATTACCAACAGAATTCCATTACAACACAACCTGACAACTGCACTAGCTGTTGCGAATTTCAACACTGTATCAAGTGCAACTTAACTGCAATGGGTTACAGCGAAAAATTGCAGAATTATTGGACTTCATGGATAGACACCCCGTCATGATTGGAGCTGTACAGGAGACGAAGCTTAACACCAATTTGTCCCTCAACTCCTATGGCAATTACAACGTCATCAGGAAGGACAGAGTATCAAATGCTGGAGGTGGAATAGCATTTCTGATCCATCAATCAGTACCCTATCGTGAAATCGACGTCAC
The DNA here is from genome assembly GCA_964017055.1 of Chloromyia formosa. Lineage (NCBI taxonomy): Eukaryota > Metazoa > Arthropoda > Insecta > Diptera > Stratiomyidae > Chloromyia > Chloromyia formosa. The sequence goes on along the minus strand of OZ024813.1, from coordinate 25,579,358 downwards.
AGTCACCGACAACATCTTGGAGGTGTAGGCCATTGCCATTCAGCCGGGCAATATCTATATTGAAATCTACAACTCTACATTCCATCTGTATCCAGTTGTCCCTCGGGATACAATTTCAATATCACATCACTGCTAGCTGCCCAATATCGTCTCCTACTTGGTGACTTCAACGTCCATCACGAATTGTGGCACTCTAACCTCGACAACGATGCCAGAGGGGTTGCCATAGCTGAACAACTTGACGCGTCAAACTTCTGTCCACTTAACGACGACACACCCACTCGTATTGCTGCAACATGTTCCAGCTCGCCCGATATTTCAATTGCCAGCGCTGGACTTATCAGTGATGCTCAATACTGAACTCGGCGAGTACTTCCTCCAAACTGGTCGAGCGGGGTGGGGAAGAGTTAACTCGCCTTGGCAGACGGCTCAATATCACCCTGGTCTGGGTGGTCCTAGAGACATTGAGGGAAACGAAAAAGCCGACGAGCTGGCCAGGAGGGGGGCCGTCCTAGAAAGCTCTCATGCGGAATCTGTTTGTATTTCGCTGAGGACTGTTAAGAGCAAGATCTCCTCTCACTACCTCAATGTTGCGGATTCCAAATGGCGGAATCTGCAAACCTGCGCCGTATCAGTTTGATGTCATTTGTTGGAAGTGGGTCAAAGAGAGTTTCAAGGCGGGCGTAGAACTCGTCTTTTACTGCGTCTTCTTTAACTTCAGTGGGGGCGTGCACATTGATGAGCCAGGGGTTGATAAATCGAGTCTTAATGCAAATCGCACACAGCCGTTCATTTATGGGTTTGAAGTCGGTAATGTGCGGCTTGGGGTGTTCACTATAAATGCTACTCCAAACTCCTTGTGGCCCGATGGTGTGCCACTTGTAAAAATTGTGTGCGATTCCTTGTCATTGATCTCGCAGTCAAGCCAATTTGTTTCCTGGACTGCAGTAATGCTCAGTTTGTACTTTTCGACCTGTTGAAGAAGGGCCTTCTCGACCCTCGGTTTGTTCATGGAGCGTACATTCCAGGATTCGATAGAATAATCGTTTTGTCGTTTGCGTGGTCGTCGTTCTTGATCCGTCCAATCCGAGGCTTTTGTTCCAGGTTTCTTGACGTGGAGTGGTTTTTACAAGGACGAGTTGTCAGCACATCGCTTAACCCCTCAGGGGTTGGCCTCGGAAGATAGCTATAGCTTTAGATGGTTTAATAAACGTGCTGGAGTTCACACAACTGTGTTGCTGGTCCAACTTCACAAATCATTCCATCCTACTAAACTTGAGACGCTTAGGTGTTGGTCAGCCATTCAGGCTGCAACTATCTGCCTTTTTCGAAACTGTCTTATCGCTAAGACTTGGCCGTCAGCGATTTGACACACTGCCGTTACCAGGGGGCGCTCACGTGGAGGACTATGGAAAAGGTCTTTTGCCCCCAAACTTATCAACACGCACAATTGTTGTCTCCTGCATATTCAGCGTTTTTTCGGATCCTTCCTTAATGAACAAGTTTATTAGGCGACGGCCATCGACATCCATACAACATGTATGGCGCTTAACATGCCGTCGCTCTGGTTTGTTCCAAGTGGGACTACACACTTAATAGAATTTGTTAAGAATAACTCTCCCCCTGGAGGGGGCCCAAAAAACGTGTTCGCCGATTTCGACCGCTTTGCATTGCTGCGAGATTCGTACCCATGTCGTGTTGGCCGTCCTATATAAGGCGATACAAAATCGACTTGGTTGTTCCCGGTCACGCCTCTCCCACTGGTGCGAAGCAGAGATGTCTGATGAGACGTGCTTCGCATCAACGGTCGAAACCGGCGAACACGTTTTTTGGGCCCCCTCCAGGGGGAGAGTTATTCTTAACAAATTCCCTTCCTTAATGTTTATTTTCATTGAGCGCAATCGAACGCATTTAAATAGAAGAGTATCATTTATGAGTGAAGCAGGTCAACAAGTAGTCAATTTGTCATATGTTTATGTCCCAGCGCAAAATCCATATTGAAAGAGAAGTGAACAAAGTCACATTGAAATATTTTTCTTCTCCCAAATTCAATAATTAAATTAAATAATTTTATCATACTTCCTCTTTGCATGTGCCTAATTTAAATTTCACAGATATTGCACAAAGCCATCCGAAATTATTTTGCAATGTGCACCCCTGGGCCGAGATGAATTCGTAGACATCCTCGAAGAACTCGTCACAACTCGAAAGGCATATTTAAATGACCACCGTTATGATCCATCGGAAATATACAGCGACGAATTTCTCGAAGAATTACAAGGTAGACGCCAAACATAAATAGCTTTCGTGTCTAAAATCAAATGTACAATTCAATTACAGCAATACCGGATCCAAAAAACGAACCCATGGATTTCCTAGACAATTACTTGAAAGTTCTACACGAAATGGGCCCCTGGTGCGCCGATCGTGCTGCTTTGCATTTGTTAGCTCAAATTGAAAAACAAAAGGTCAAAACGCCCTACGAACGACACTTCCTCTTACTCTGTCTGGTTTCCACAACTTTAGTACAAATCCGGGCATTTTGCGATTATATGTTTCAAAAGGTACCCAACGACAAGGAGCGCATTGAGAAATATTCCAGCCCAAAGGTGTTGCGCCTTTTGCACACGCTGAAGCTGTTTAAGCCGGAAAGTAGCAAAAAGGATGAAAATGCCGAAAATGAAATTCTTACCAAAATTGCCGATGATCTTGAGAATATGGACTTTCCAAAATTGGCGAATTCTCTTGAAACACAAATTAAAGCCACGGTCGAGCCAAAAAATGGCGACGCTTCACATATTATTGAAGGTCTAGAGAATATTTTGAATATAACGCATGCAAGCAATGATCAAAAGCCTTCCGGCCAGGGTAGAGTGAAAGAGCAAGAGCCACAAACGATCAAGCACGGGACGAACGTGAGAAGGCAAAAACGCAAATATCAGCCAGGAAGTCGATTCAAGGGCAACCCGAATGCGAATGATCCCGACGCACTTTGTGGCATTATTTTTTGCAATGACAAAAACACCGCCAAAATTCTTTTCAATTTACTCTACGAAGTTTCACGCCAAGATCCCGATTTGAATTTTCTTAAAGTTCAATATACGGTTGATCGTGTCGCCGACCCTCTGAAGGAAGCCAAAGAAGCTGAGATAGAGCACCGAAAACAGGAGGAAGTGCTCAAAAGATTTCGAATGCATGATTGTAACGTATTGATTGGAACGTCCGTGTTGGAAGAGGGCATCGATTTACCGAAATGTAATCTAGTCGTTCGATGGGATCCGCCCGCAACCTACAGAAGTTACGTGCAGTGCAAGGGTAGGGCGCGTGCATCACAAGCATTTCACCTAATACTGGTGGGTAGTGATTTACGAGCGAGGGCAGTGCAGGAGGAGGCACTAAGCGATGAAAGTCACAATTTTGCCTGTTCGTTAAGTCAATCGGAAGATGACGAAGATGCGTTTGAAACGTTTCACAGTGCATCGGAAAATCGAGAGGAACAGAATAAGGAGATGCACGAGGAAGGTATTGTCGAGATGCGAAATGCAACTGAGAAAATAGTGGAATCATTGGCGCAATATATTGAGATAGAAAAGGTAAAACGGTATTTCTTGTTTTGAATCAATTTTATATTATAAGCAACTTTCAGATGCTGTTGCGAAAATGTGCCAACGTGGAACCGGCGGAATGTGAACACGGAGAAGCGGATAGATATAATGATAGCATTGTACCTTATAAACCTTTACCCGAACTTCTGACGGGTGCATCAGTGACTTTAGGATCCGCTATTGCCTTAATAAACCGCTATTGTGCCAAATTACCGAGCGATACATTTACTAAACTTACGCCAATTTGGCGATGCGCACAAACAACACGAAATGGTGTTACGTTGTATCAGTATACGTTACGATTGCCAATTAATTCGAGACTTAAGAGAGATATTTTGGTAAGTATTATAATTTACAGATAAGACGCGTTAGATACAGATTAACTCACAACAATAAGAACAACAAGTGAAAGGAACCTCCGCCCAGAGATCGTTGTTGTTGTTGTGGTAGCGATGCTTCGAATACTGCAGTTCTTCTTACATCGAGGGAGTTTGGCAGCTCTTGGCCGTCGACGGGTCGTTCCGGTAAGAAGAACCGGCTGCCCAGAGATCGTAGAGCGGTACAGCAGCTTGGCTTCATGTAAACGTCACCTTATCGTGTTGAGGCTGACATGAATTCCCTTCCTGGCGAATTTGACCTTGGCTTCGCGCAGGCGTAGAGTGGGATGACTCCTGAACATCTGCACTATCACTTTGTCGTGTTTGCTGGACGTCGCGGTCGCTCCTTTTTTCCCGTGTTCAGGAAGATCATCAACATTTTTTGTCTCTTTGACTTATTAATAACTTTAGTTGCCGCGTAATATAATTTCGATCCTTTTGCATGCTTGCACAAAAAGAGAGCCTCAAAGCGCTTCGCGTACGTGGAACTCATTCCGATGAACGACTGCTCACTTCGACGTTTCGAGCAAATGTATGTAAATCAGTAACTGCGTCGTGGCCGACCGATGGTATGATTCTGCAAAGAAAAAAAAATTTGGAATATCTTCAATTCTACTATAAAAAAAAACCCGCCTCCTTTACTGTGGAACGGACTGTAGTAAGAATTAGCTGTAGAATATCCATACCTATGGGAGAATTTTGCACTGTCTTCCAAGTTGTTGAGGTGTGTGCGGAGCAATGTCTAAATGCCGTGTACCTTGACATTAACATTGCGATACTCAAGCGGCTATTATGGCGCTACAAAATTGGTCAGTAACATCCAGGCTAGTGCATAACTGCCGGACCTGGGTTCCTGGTCATGTCGGCATCGCAGAGAAAGAGCAGGCCGACGGAGCCCCTTTTTGGGGGATTCCGCCATGTACCGTAAGAAACGCTACAGACACCGGGAGTACAATGAGACAGCTGCCCAGTCAGGGGTTATTCATGTCAAAGATCCTCTTGTGGTAAGAAGGGTAAGAACTACATGCGGCCTCCTAACTGAACATTCATGTCTTAGAGGTAGTGATGGGCATAATTGACTCTTTTCACTGTGCCAGCACATAAGCTCTGACATTTTCCAATGAGTCGTTCAAAAAGAGTCATGCAAAGAGTCTGAAACTTGGTTAATAACATATTCAATAAAAGTCGTAGATGGGCGACCCCTACTTTTTTTTCTCTTTTGTGACCCCAGATTCGGAGTTGGCGACCCCCCCCCCCCCCAATGCCCTTTAATTCGAGCCCGCCAGATCGGACCACTATTTCCCATGAAAGCGGGGCTGCCAGTCTGGGATGGGCGACCCCAATTTTTTTTCTCTTTTTTGACCCCAGATTCGGAGTTAGCGACCCCCCAATAACCTTTACTTCGAGCCAGCCCGATTGAACCACTATTTCCCATGAAAACGGGCCTGCCAATCTGGGGTGGGCTCTTTTGACTCTTCTGACTCTTTTTGAACGAATCTTTTTGTGTGAGTCGATTTTGTGTCGCTCTTTTTGAACGAATCTTTTTGTGCGAGTCGATTTCGCGTCGTTATTTTTGAACGAATCTTTTTGTACGAGTCGATTTCGCGTCGCTATTTTTGAACGAATCTTAGATAGAGAGGGGAGGAGGGGATAGGGAGGGAGAGGGCTGAGGAGCATCCAAATAGTGGGGATGTATGAGTGAGTGTGAGGTGTTAGCCCGACGTCGTGGAGTGTATTATGGCGTCGCCTTCCCTTTAGCAGAAGACATCGCCTCGATTTCGCCCGCCTTTCTTAGCAAATTTGTCAGTACGATGAATCTTGTTCGATAGGCCTGGCCATGTTACTAGATAGGGGTTTATAGCACAATAGACCATTTAAAAGGCCTCGGTACTGATGGGAACATTTTACCCACAACCCTTTTCCCAACCTAATCTAATCAACAATTGTTCTAGCTCGATAGTGTTTTTTTTACCAAATTTCTCTGTTGAATGTGGTATTGGCGCGGAGATGTTACTACCATTTTATTTGATTCCATTCACGAAACTCCTAATGGGGCTTAAGCGCGTTTAGTACAATGCTTATTGCTAGCATACACTTCCTGCCTATTTGGTCGCGTTTTTGCGATTTATCGGGAATTCTTGTGGCTTATTATTACGCGTCGCAGCACAGAGGGAAGACAATACAAATACCCATAGCAAAGGCGAGACTCGAACCCGCGAGAAACCTTCACGATCTTAAATTTTCTCAATACAAACAACAGTATACAAGTTTTTTCTTGGGGAAAAATGTGGTGGCAAAGAAGCAAACTAGTAACGACTTGTTCTTTATATTGAGTACTTACGAGGGTAAGGTGAAAAGTTCTCGGCCTGACAATGAAAGGCTACGATTTTCAGTTAAGAAATGATTTTATTTTTCTACATAATCTCCCTTGACTTCGACATACTTGGTCCAGCGTTTCTGCAACATCAGCATTCCTTCCCGGAAGTCAGAGTCTGGAAGGCTGTGAAAATACTCATCTACGGCCCTCTCAACTTCTTCATTGGATGCGAAGCGCTTCCCAGAAATCAATTTCTTCAAGTTTGGGAACAGATGAAAGTCTGAGGGTGCCAAATCAGGAGAATGGGGGGGGGGGGGATGGTCGATCGATCAAATCGTACCCCAAATCCCGCAGTTTTCTCATCGCCAACGGACACTTGTGTACAGGTGCGTTGTCCTGGTGAAAGATAATTTTTTTCTTCTTCAAGCCAGGCCTCTTCTTGCGAATTTTGGCATCCAGCTGTTCAAGAAGTTTGGAGTAATATTCGCCCGTTATTGTTCTGCCCTTTTCAAGGTAATCAATTAACAGGATCCCTTTCGCATCCCAAAACACGCTGACCATGTGCGATGCGATCGACTTCGCTTTCTTTGGCGCTGAACCACCGGCTTCTACCCACTGCTTCGACTGCTGCTTCGTTTCTGGCGTGTAGTAGTGGACCCAAGTCTCATCCATGGTGACATCTATCTACTTGAGAGAACAAGTTGAAACTTGTCATACGAACTAATGACACGTGCACCCAGGCAGGAAACATAAATTTTTGTTGATTGTAACGGTATTTCTGTGCCAGGCCGAGAACTTTTCACCTTACCCTCGTATTTACTCATAAATGTATTATATTATTCATTATATTTAATAATATCGTATTTATACATTGGTCCTCCTATTTTATTATTATCCATCCAGGGAATACCTATGCCTACGTGCATCCTTGCGCGACGTGTGGCAGCTTTAATTGCCTGCAGGGAGTTGCACAAATACAACGAACTGGACGATACTCTGCAACCTATTGGCAAGGAGGCTTTCAAAGCGACGGAGCCTGATTGGGAAAATTTTGAGCTAGAAAAGCTCGATGAACAAATTGTAAATGAAAATTTAGAACCCCGACCGGGTACGACAAAACGACGTCAGTATTATTACAAACGGGTAAGTTTCCATCGCCCCTCTTTGTGTTGACTAGAAACAGCAATTAATTTCGGAACTCATCATTCGAGGTTTAAATAATTTTTGATTAATTTCAGATTGCATCGGCATTTTCTCACTGTCGTCCAGTTACAGGAACAAAAACATATCTGTACAACATTAAAATGACACTAGAGTGTCCGATTCCGGAGGAACAAAATACTCGAGGTCGAAAAATATATCCGCCAGAAGATGCTCTACAAGGTTTTGGAATTTTAACACTCAAGGAAATTCCAAAAGTCAGTGCATTCCCGATATTCACGCGGTCCGGTGAAGTGAAAGTTTCGTTAGAATTATCCCACAGAAATATAGTTTTAAGTGACGATCAAATTCAACGTATTAACCATTTCATGAACTTCACATTTACCAATGTGCTGAGGTTACAAAAGTACCTGATGCTGTTCGATCCGGAAGCAAACGAAAATTGTTTCTTCATAGTTCCAACCGTTCAAAAGGAACGGGGCATCTTAGTTGATTGGCATTTCCTGGATGTTATTTATAACAACACGGAAAAACTTCCAAAGCCAATTTCGGACGAGGACAGAAAGGCTCAAGCGTTTGATCCGAATAAATTTAAGGATGCTGTTGTAATGCCGTGGTATCGAAATCAAGATCAACCCCAATATTTCTACGTAGCCGAAATATGTTATCATTTGTCGCCGGAGAGTAGTTTTCCCGGCGAGAACTACAGCACTTTCAAAGAGTACTATTTTCGAAAGTATGCCATTACAATACAGAATTCCAAACAGCCTCTTCTCGATGTGGATCATACGAGTGCTCGGCTGAATTTTTTAACGCCACGTTATGTTAATCGAAAGGGAGTCGCATTGCCCACGAGTTCCGAGGAGACGAAGCGAGCCAAACGCGAAAATTTGGAACAAAAACAGATTCTTGTTCCCGAGCTGTGCACTATACATCCGTTCCCGGCATCATTGTGGCGTGCTGCCGTCTGTTTGCCATGTATCATTTATCGGATCAATGCACTGTTGCTGGCGGATGAGATTCGGAAGCAAGTTTCATTTGATATTGGACTGGGTCAGATGGAAATTAATGATGAAACTTTTGAATGGCCTATTTTGGATTTTGGCTGGAGTTTGTCTGAAGTATTGAAAAAATCGCGAGAATGCAAAGGAGTTGATATTGCGGATATGACGGAGGAGGAGAAGCATGAGAATCTAAAAGGTGAAAAGGCAAGTGAGGGGAATGGGGACAAGACGAATGATGATGTCAATGAAAAGAGCGGGGAGGGGCAAGGGAAAAAGACCGAAACAACCGGAAATGACGAGAAGACGGCTAATGATTTATTGGAAGAAGCTAACGAGAAACTAAAGGTTAGAAAGATATTTCCTGTTCTAATTCAGGTAGTTTTACAGCATTTGTTTGTTTTACTTTCAGAGCGCGAGCTTCATCGAAATTGGCACATGGTCAAATGATATGGCGGACAATATAATGGGCGACAGCAATGATGGCAGTGACGAAGAATGGGGACTTCTACCGCCCAATGTCAACTTGTGTTCGCGTAACAACAGTAAGTTTATATATGTATATCAATTTGATTAATCTATGCCATCAAGTGAATTAGTGACCCTTCTGACTGATGAGAAATAGAAAATTAAAATCTTGCTCGATGGCTGCACCATCGTCGTGTTATATGCGGGCGGAGAATTCCGATCCATACGAGTACAACATGATTGAGCGAGAATATTTTTTCCTAATGCCTATGAGGAATATGGGGTAATTACAGGAAGAGATAGATTACAGGAAAACCCACTTGCTCCCAAGCAGATAGATCAGCGCGCGATTGTTGAGACTGGATTTTTATAATCCGCCTTCCATACCGGTTATACTGACCGGGATTCGAAAACATTCGTGCGACACATTTTCTCGAGACGTCGACCCGTATACTTGTTACGTAAATGTTTGGATCTTTGCTTGTTGTTGAGTAAAAATAACACACAACATATCCCGACTTGTCGCAGGTAGGCGGATAAATGGCAGCAGGAGGTACATGCTGGCAACGTGCATCGTCCGAAAATGGTTTATGCCAACGAAACATCAGCTAAGCCACATGGAATAGTTGACGGACTATGCCCCACTAGGGGTTAGGGCAAATGAATATAGGGGAGAAAAAAAAAAATAAAAACTCCGGAATGTAGTGGACTAGGGACAAATATCAAGGGCAAATTGAACGTGTCGAATGGAGAGGAAAGGAGAAGATGAAATAAAAAAAAGAAATGTGCTAGACTGGACAAGGGACATCGGGCATGGGAATGGGGGATCGGGTTGACTCCGTGGGCGCTCCCACCCATGGTGGGGCGAACCTTTTTCATAACAACGTTGTCTGTCTACCTTCTTAGAAGTTCTCGATCTGGTATGATATACCAGAGCCAAAAGACCCTATTGACATTAACTCACTATTTCCCAATTTCCGAATAACATTCTCAACTTTCCAGCAAAAATACGTTACGGCTCGCCGACATCGTGGGACGTTGGAGCGCCTAGCAACAACCACAATCCAATCAATAACTACTACAGCGATTCGGAAGCATCCTTTCAATCGGATGATGACTATGATATCGCGTCGGTGGATAGCAATGACGATCATGCCGGGCCAATTCGAATTGAGTTTAAAGCCAACAATGTGGCGGAGGCCATTGAAACGGAAGAGGAGATACTGAAACGTGAAAAACAATTAGCAATAATTCAAGACAGTAATGCCAATGAAAAATACTATCAAATAATGAAAAATATCGAAACTGGTTTCGATTGCTTCCTTCGCAATGAAGAGGACAAAGATATGCTTCAAGACTACGAGCGATTCGAGAGAGAATTCCTCGAATCGATTGACAATCTCCGAAAAGAGATTCTTATTTCCGGCATGCTTATTGGCCACGAGCAAGATTTAGTTCTTCCAAAACACGAAACCAGGAAAGTGGAATCATATCGAAATGATTTTAGCACTTTATGCAAATTGTTGCCGCACGAAAGCGCCAATGAATTGCGGTCGTACTATTCGGCAAAAGGAGTTGACGTCGATGACACGGAAAGCTTTAAAATAACTTTAGATGATCTTATAGAAATCAACCGAATCGATGTAGAAAACAAAACTGAAAAATACGTTGTGATTGGAACTGGTGATATTTTTGATAATTTCAGCGATAATTGGACTTTAGTTCGTAATGATGATCAGAAATGCGTACTTATTGACTACAATGAAAAATCGGTTGCTTTAAATGGATTCGTAAACGGCAACGGCTTCCATGACACTTCAAGCTCTCCGTGCAATTCAGGGATACAATTTAACTTTGACTATCAGCCAAATTTAGTTGGACATCCGGGACCAAGTCCTAGTATAATCCTCCAAGCGTTAACTATGTCCAATGCGAATGATGGAATTAATTTGGAACGGCTCGAAACGATCGGCGATTCATTCCTGAAATATGCGATAACAACTTATTTGTACTGCACCTACGAGGATGTCCACGAAGGTAAACTCAGTCATCTTCGATCGAAGCAAGTGTCGAATTTGAACTTGTACCGTTTGGGACGAAGAAAAGTTCTAGGGGAGTGTATGATAGCCACGAAATTCGAACCGCATGATAATTGGCTTCCGCCTTGCTACTATGTGCCAAAAGAACTCGAAAAGGCTTTAATCGATGCTAGGGTGAGTATTACACATATAAGTGTTCTTCAATTTATTTCTATTACCCGGTCTGTCAGATTCCAGCATGCCATTGGAACTTGGCTGATTTGCCGAACGTGAAAGAGTTGAGTAGCGAAGAAATCTGTGAATTAGTGAAACGAAAAGCTCAGCTCCTTGGCTTAGACGATGATCTGGACATGGAAGATGTCGTCGATTCAGAGGCCGCCAAACGGGATGGAATTGAGGGCGCTGATGATTTTCCCTGTTTTATCCCATATAACTTAGTGACTCAACATAGCATTCCGGGTGTGTTAAAATAAGATTTTCTGCGATTAAAATTTAACACTGACCGCTTTCCACTTTTAGACAAATCGGTAGCGGATTGCGTTGAAGCCTTAATCGGAGCCTACCTCATTGAATGCGGACCACGCGGGGCACTACTCTTCATGGCTTGGTTGGGGATTCGAGTTTTACCAGTCGTCAAAAAGACATTCGACGAGAAAGAACCGATTGTTCCGGGCAGTACAAAACCAGATGAAAACAACCAAATTACAATTTACGGAGAATGGACACCGCCTAAAAGTCCACTGCTTGTCTTTAGCCCTAATGCTCATGAATCTTTAGAGCTTCTCCTAGATGGCTATTCAGATTTCGAGGATGCCATCGGTTATCGCTTTAAAGATCGCTCCTATCTCCTCCAAGCCATGACTCATGCCAGTTATTCACCGAACAGATTTTCTGATTGTTATCAGCGATTGGAATTTTTGGGAGATGCTGTTTTAGATTACTTGATAACGCGTCACTTATACGAAGATCCGAGACAGCATTCCCCGGGAGCCCTGACTGATTTACGATCCGCGTTAGTGAATAATACGATTTTTGCGTCGCTGGCCGTTCGACACGGCTTTCATAAATACTTTCGTCATCTGTCGCCTGGTCTCAATGAAGTTATCGATCGATTTGTTCGGATTCAGCACGAGAATGGACACAGCATAAGTGAGGAGGTAGAATGGATGCTTCTTTTTAATGTGGAATGCGAGTTTATAGTTTTCATGTTTTCGTCAGTATTACCTTTTGTCGGAGGAGGAATGTGATGACGCCGAAGATGTGGAAGTGCCAAAAGCCCTGGGTGATGTGTTCGAATCAGTTGCAGGTGCAATTTTCTTAGACTCCAATATGTCGTTAGATACAGTATGGAAAGTGTATAGTAATATGATGAGACCGGAAATAGAGCAATTCAGTAATTCAGTACCAAAGTCCCCGATTCGAGAGTTATTGGAACTGGAGCCCGAGACTGCTAAATTCGGGTGAGTACAATATTGTTTGTTGTTGTAGCGACGCGTTGATATTCGATGAGTGTGTGTATTGTTGTAGCGACGCGTTGGTATTCGATGAGTGTCTGTGTCGCCAAGTTTGGTTGTCCGTGTTTTTCTCAGTGTCCAAGTGTAGAAACGCAGCAATGTGATTATCTCATAGCGCCGTAGGAGTTAGGCGCGTGGGAGCTGCAGGACAATTAAAGATGTGCTCAACATCGTGTGGAGTGAGGCCATAAGCTGGGCAGGAGCTCTGTATGTCGTTATCAATGCGGGACAGGTACGAGTTCAGACGTGAGCACCAGCCAGAACGAAGTTGAGCGAGTGTAGTGCTAGTTGCTCTAGGAAGTCATAATTCGTCTGAAGATATAGCAGGTGGCTGTTCATTCAGTACCGTGTTTGGTTTCAGGTCCGCAATTAAGGAAAGCACTTCATCACTATGCTATGTTGTGATGGCCCACTTGTAGCTGGCGTTATCAAAGGGAACGCTTTTAAACCTTTGGATCTCCCGCTCGCGGTCTCTCATGTTACGTCTCACATGATGTGGCGGTGGGGTTCTGTCTCAAAGGTTAGAGTTGGAATGGTCACTTCGATGTTTCAGACCAGTGCGTGTTTCAAATAGATCAGTAAGTCTATTATGGATTCTGACTTGTGTGATGGAGCTGTTCATCATCATCTTTGTCAGTCGCACTAGTTTTGTCGGTATACCAAATTGCAGCATGGTGTTGTACAATACTCCACGATCGATACTGTTATATGCCTGCTTGAAGTCGACAAAGATTTGGTATACGTTTACGTCGTACTCCCAGCACTTCTGGAGTATCAGTTTGACCGTAAAGAGTTGATCGGTTGTGGAGCGACCAGGTCTGAAACCGTCTTGATATTCGCCAATGATTCGTTCTGCGTACGGTTTTATTCTATTTTGCAGAATTTTCGTCAAAATTTTATAGGACGTACAAACTAGTGATATGCCCCTGTAATTCTCACACCGCAGTTTATCTCCCTTTTTGTGGATTGGACAGATGATGCTTCTGCGCCATCGTCTGGGATCACTTCGTCCTCCCATACTCGCAGCAGTAATTGATGGATGAATTGAATTTTAGCAGTTCAGCTGGTATCTCGTCAGCGCCCCGCGCTTTATTTCGTTTTAGTGACCGCAAAGTGAGATCAACTTCCTCTACTGTCGGGGGTTGTATGGGTGGGCCTAGATCAAAAATATCGTCGAGAGCTTCTTGTGTGGGGATATTAGATGGTAGGTTCAGAAGCTCTTCAAAATAAGAGGCACATCGCACACCGATTGTGTTTTCATCCTTCTCCTTACAAAGGCTAGTCCTGGGTTGATAGCCGTTCTTAATTGTATTTACTAGTTTGTACGCTTGTCTGGTGTTCCTCTTAACTAAGTTTTTGTTAACAACTGCTCGTCAAAGTATTTACGTTTCTTACGTCTAATTATTCTATTCGATATTCGCCGTAGCTTGTCATATTTTTCTCTATTGGCTCCGGTTGCTCGTTGAATCCATTGTCTATAGGCCTCGTTTTTCGCGTCAAGTGAATTTTTGCATTCTTCGTGTAATCAGTCATTTCGCGCTCGCCGGGCTTTATATCCCACGACCTTCTCTGCGACGTCCCTGAAGGTACCCTTGAGTTCTTCCCAGAACCCATGGACGCCTGTATTGCTGATGTTGTGTATCATAGGCGATAGTCTTTCCTCAAGGGCGGTAGTATACGCCACCGTCGTAGCATCGCTCAGAAGCTTATCAACCGCAAAGATTTTGCGAGGGCTGATTCTCGATTGGTGCACTGAGGAAATTCTACATCTGTAGGTCGTCTTCACCAAGTGATGATCTGTGTCGCAGTTTGCTCCTCGATAGGAGCGGACATCCATGACACCAGACCCCATCTCCTGTAAATGAGGACATGATCAATTTGGTTGACGGTATGTGCGTCTGGAGATTTCTTGGTCTGCTTGTGAATGCATCGATGCGGGAAGCACGTAGAGCTTACGACTAGATTCCTACTGCAGGCGAAGTCGATAAGTCGCTAGCCGTTGTCGTTACATTCTTCATGGAGACTGTGGCCTCCAGTGGCCCCCAGTGTCAAATTTCATTTCCGACTTTTGCGTTATAGTCTCCCAGCAGCATTTTGATGTCGTTTGTAGGAAGTGAGTCGAAGAGAGTCTCAAGGCGGGCGTAGAACTCGTCTTTTACTGCGTCTTCTTTAACTTCAGTGGGGGCGTGCACATTGATAAGACAGAGATTGAAGAATCGAATCTTAATGCGAATCGCACACAGCCGTTTATTCACGGGTTTGAAGTCAGTAATGTGCGGCTTGTGGTGATTGCTCACTATAAATGCTACGCCTTCGGCCCGATTCTTTGTAAAAATTGTGTGCGATTTCTTGTCATGGATCTCGCTGCCAAGCCAATTTGTTTCCTGGGCTGCAGTAATGTTCAGTTTGTACTTTTCGACCTGTTCTCGGCCCCCGGTTTGTTCAGGGAGCGTACATTCCAGGATCCGAAAGAATAATACTTTAGCTGTTTGAGTGGTCGTCGTTGTTGATCCTTCCAGTCCGAGGCTTTTGTTCCAGGTTTCTTGACGTGGATAATACATTTTAAAATTTATAATTATTCCTTGATCCAAGTGTTGGCAAGTCGCAATCGTAGAAGGTGGAAGGAACATAATTGTTATGTTTGTGAGATTCATGTTCAGATGAAAGACAGCGTTATCTATAAATTACGATTTTTCGGTTTTTAACACACATTATGCCGTGTTTTAAATTTATCGAGCCACCCAACGGACGCTTTGATATCTAACCGTTTCCTAATGTTGTGCAACTTCTAAGGCCTTTTCTCTAATGAGTGGACCGGAAAGGGGTATGTTTGCTGCACGAGCACGGCAAAACCAAACAATATTGTCAATGGCCAAGTCTGTCGTTTTCGGAAATGCTTTATGGGATTGATCATTTCCGTGTTTCATAAAGTTGTCTAACAGCTATTTTTTATTTCACCTGCCTGTGTCTTTCCTATTTTAAATTTCCCTACCAAATCACACACTTAGTTCTTCGAATTCACACACTTTAAGGAGCACTACTTTTTCTTTAACCGTTAAACGCACATGATGAGCCATGGCCGTTGCTTGAAAATCGAAAATCAACTAAAAGAATAAAAATATTCGCGAGCTGACATAATACGTGCCATTTTTTTTACAATTTTATTATATTATATCTAACATCTTTCACACATAACATGTTACATGTTTGAGTCCTAAATACAATTTAGTCTTGAAGGGAATTTCCCGTCACGGTTGAGGGTATAACTCTTTCACAACCGTAGCATTTCCAGGCATTTCCTGGCTTGACATAACATCTGCAAATCCCCTCATGAGATCTTTTTTCTGTTACATGGGCGGCCACCGATGATTTAACCGCCAGCCGCCGTACTTCGTCCTATTTCATTCAGCGCCTCTTTTACATGTTCGCTAAATCTGGTTTTGATCAATCATTTGGTTAGTCCAACGTTCCATTTTCCATACTTCGGGTAGATAATTTTGTGTATGCGGTTAGTCTTTTATTTTTAGAAGATCCTTTTCTCTACCTTATTTTATGACCAATAATGAGATGTGAGCGTTCACTATAAAGAGTGCGATTTAGAGAGATTTCTGTGATCGGAAATTCAAAAAAATTGCTGTCCGCGTCCGTTATTGGAAATGTCCGTTCTATGGAAGAACTTCATGCAAAGAAACTAATGGGTCGACGCCGAGGACTCAGAATTTGTCCGCCCAAGAGAAATGTCTGCTTTTGAGAAGTGTCCGTTACGGGAAGTTTCACATACCCTTATTTTTAACCACAGTTTTCTTATTTTCCCCGGGAGGCGTGAGCAATAAAGTAACCTAACCTATCAAATGTTACTGTCTGAGCTAAAGCACTGGAGATTTTAAGTAAAACAAATTTTCAAGCGGCTGGTCCTATTCAAGTGACTCCTAGTGTACATATTCGTTAAAAGCGTTTCTTGCAGACTAATTATCATAAAATACGATTGATTTCCTTTCACGTACTTTTTTAGTTGTGCCATAATTTAGCTCCCCGGCTAAATGTGCCATAATGAGTTTCCTCGGAGAAAATAAAATTACAAAAACAAAACATTGACTACTACTACATCACCATAACAACACAGCACTTCGGCAATCTGTCGAACATGTGGTTCCATAGTGTAGCGGTTATCACGTCTGCTTTACACGCAGAAGGTCTCCAGTTCGATCCTGGATGGAACCAGGTGTCTTTTTTTTTATTATTTGTCGTCAAATCACGTTATATATATACACATTTGAATTTAAATACATACTTTCGAAAAGGCTTCTACTCGTACATAATAAGATAAAAAAAAATTGCATCCAACGAAAAAAAAATCCACATGGTTCCATCCAGGATCGAACTGGAGACCTTCTGCGTGTAAAGCAGACGTGATAACCGCTACACTATGGAACCACCTGTGAAGTGCTTGACAGAAGTGAGTCACATTCACCCGTCCACATTATTTTGTACATAGCCGTAGAAGTACAGTCTGTACAACAATAAAAATCAATTATTGAGTTGAATATTTGGCTTCAAGCCGTTTTCCGAGAATATATGCAACTGTTAATAAATAGAAGCACATGCCCAAGAAGAGTATAGATACAGTTGATATTTTGTTTAATTCGCACATTAATGTTTCCTTTATATCAATGTGTTTTATTTGTTCCGGAATTAATTTGTTAGTCCAATGAACGCTCTTGGGGGGGGGGGGGGGGGTCTAGATAGAAATGTCGGCTATGGACTATGGGGTTCTGTTTGGACTAGTCAGGAGATAAACTACATGTACTAAAGCTGGGGGTGCCATTTTTCGGTTTTTCGCACATATGTATTTTCGGCGTAGAAAAAAAAATAATGAGGCAAAATTAAGGAGCACTAAATTCCCTATAAAAATGTTCTACATCATTTTTTTGTATCTTTTATATTAAAATAGAAGAGATATATGCTTCTCAAAGACGCACAATTTTCAGTTTTTTTTTGTTTCTTTTATCTTATTTGTCATTGATTGGAGAAAAAAGTTGACAACAAAATAGTTGTAGATAATAAATTTCGCCATAAAATCAGTAAGGAGGGACTAACAAAAGTTCGGTAAGGTGCTCATTTTTTTTTTTTTTTTAAGTTTATGCTAAGGCTTAGGGGATACCCTTTGATGCGAGAGCACAGCCTTGGCGGGAAGGAAATTAGGGTAGTGGGGCTAGGATGGGTTGAGTTTGAATGAGGTACCGGTGTACGTTTCGTTTAAATTTTTGCAGGTCATAACTGCAGGGGAAAACAAAAGATGGTAGGTTGTTCCACATTCGTGTTGTTCTGGATACAAATGAATCATAGAATTTAACGGTACGGCTACTACTGAGTTTAGGAAAATGAGGATGGGCACGGCAGGCTAGCCGGGTATTACGCGAAGGAAGAGCAAGCTCAGGAATAAGACTGGATATTTCGGCAGAACAACGGCGGTTGTAGTAGCGATAAAAAAGTGATAAACAACCGACATTTCGCCGGTGTTCAAGCGGCTCTATATGAGAAGTTATGGATTCATCGCCAATAAGCTTGAATGCTTTCCGTTGAACTTTGTCTAATGCGGATAGGGCAGTTGGACCTGCGCCTGCCCATATGTGGGAATTATATTCCAGTCTCGGTCTTATGTGGGCCTTATAAATTTGTGCCAAATCTGATGGTGTAAAGTATTTTTTACAGCGATTCATGAAGCCCAGACACTTCATTGCATTTTTTGCAATGTTGAAGATGTGGTCAGACCAATTTAGTTACTACTAGATATGTTTATACCGAGTACGTTCAATGTGGGTGAATCAGTAACGCTGACACCATCGACAAGAATGGGTTGGGCGGTAGATGGGGCACAGCGTTTATTGGAAATAAGACAACATTGAGTTTTGTTGGCATTAAACTCTACTCGATTCACTTTCCCCCATGCAATAATTTTTGAGATATCTCTATTTAGTGAGTCAAACATACGATCTCGGTTGAAAGATGTAGCATTTTGGCAGGAGTCAGCTGCAGAGTTAAAAGTATAAAGTCATCAGAAAAACTGTGAATTGGGTTTGATGTCACACTTAAAAGAACATTGATGAACAGAAGAAAAAGCGTTGGTGATAGGACGGTACTTTGAGGGACCCCTGCGTTGGTGGTATGGCAATTCGATTTAACTCCATCAAGGACGACTCGAAGCGAACGGCCGTGGAGGAAACTTTCAATCCATATAACTAATTTTGGGTCTAGACCAAAAGCCTGGAGTTTAGCTAAAAGAGCCGGATGCCAAACTTTGTCAAAAGCTTTCGAAATGTCGAGGGCAATGATTTTAGCTTCACCAAATTGATGAATACATCGATTCCATCTTTCGGTGAGATATATCATTAAATCTCCGGTTGAGCGCGAGGAACGGAAACCGTATTGTCGATCGCTGATGAGATGGTGTGAATCAGGATAGCTCAAAAGTTGGTTGTTGACAAGGGTTTCAAAGACTTTTGACAGGACCGAAGTCAATGCTATTGGTCGATAGTTAGAGGGATCACATGCTTCACCTTTTTTTGGGGATTGGTTGGACATGAGCCAGTTTCCATGTTGATGGAAATACTCCTGTCGAGTAGGATAGGTAGAATAGTTTTCGAAGAGGTCTCGCTAATGAGTAAGCGCAATGTCTGAGAACTAAAGGAGAGATGTCATCAGGTCCAGCCGATTTTGATACATCGAGCTTCGAGAGTACTTTGAATACTTCCCTAGTGCGGAAATGTATTTTATATTATTAGTATTTCACAAATTAAAAAATTGTAGTCGATAGCTTATCATTTTGATATATGTATGTAATACAAACCAGTTTTTAGAATACTTAAAAAAAAGAAAAGACGAGAAAACTTAAAATTGGAGAAGGAAGTTCGGTAGAGCCATCGCTGGTAACGCAGGTACAAACTCAATTTGCCATTATCTACGGAATTCGACCACCCCTGAATAGTGTTTAGCGAGGGGCCGACAACCCATCCTTGTAAAAACTACTCCATGTCAAGGAACCTGGAAAAAAATCTTGGATTGGACGGATCAACAACGACGAGCACGCAAACGTTTAATGCAGGGGTCGGCAACCAGCGGCCCTCCATACGCTTTTGTGCGGCCCGCCAAGCAATATCGAATTATGTACTTTGATTTAAACGTGTAAAAGTGCACACTTGTAGGCATTAAAGATATGTGAAGCCCATAACAGACCTAGCGGAAAAAAGTCGAAGCGTTTGCTCACAGTTCTAATAAAATACATAACCCTGAACAGCACTTAATTGATTACTCAAGTAATAGTACCGGTCGGTTATTGCATGGTAATAGGTAATAGTCAACCTATAAGGAAAAATTAGATTGCAGACCATTTGGGTATTTCCAAAGCGGTGGCAGACGTTATCAAAACCACCAAATAATGCATTTGATTCGAACGCCATTTGGTTCAGGACACTCCACGCAAAAAAGCAGAAAATTGAGATATTTGGATAATACGAAAATTCATGGCGAAAAGATGGGCCAAAATTGTTGACCTGAGTAGATTCCACCGAAACGAGTCAAGTTTCGCTGTGTTCTTTAAAAGAATTAGTCTTGTCCATTTGGAATGAAACTTGTGGGAGTGCCAGTGATGCAAAGGAAGAAAAGAAATTAGATCAATTTTGTAGGGATAATCTGACATCTGTCCAATTCACAAAAAGGGAGATAAACTGCGGTGTGAGAGCTACAGGGGCATATCGCTAGTTTGCATACGACCTATAAAATTTTGATGAAAATTCTGGAAAATAGATTAAACCGTACGCAGAACGAATCACTGGCGAATATCAAAGCGGTTTCAGACCTGGTCGCTCCACAACCGACCAGCTTTTTACGGTTAAGCTAATCCTGTAATCCTTGACGTGTGCCAAATCTTTGTCGACTTTAAGCAAGCATAGGAAAGTATCAATCGTGGTGTACTGTATAACATCATGCTGCAATTTGGTATACCGGCAAAACTAGTACGACTAACAAAGATGACGATGACCAACTCTGTCTCACAGGTCAGGATCCAAAACAGGTTGACTGATCCTTTTAAAAAATGTACTGGTTTGAAGCAGAGCGATGGACTGGGGCCGACGCTCTTCAACCTAGCCCTTGAATACGCCATTCGGGTAATGGATACGAACACCAGCGAAACGCTACTCATCAAGTTGACACAATTGATAGCGTACGCAGACAACATCAACATCATGTCCCGAAGTTTGACCAACGCAGAAGAACTTCTGCATTCTCTTGACACTGCTACAAAAGAAGTTAAACTACGCATCAACGAGGACAAAATAAAAATAATGATGCAATCAAGAACCAGGACGCCAGCACAATCGAACATCAACGTACGGGACCTTATCATCGAATACGTAGACGAAATTGTAGAAATCGAAGCATGTGCACAGAAACACGAAGCTCCGCGTATACAAACCCATCATACGACCAGTGCTATGCTATGGCTGCCAAACCTGGATCCTAATCCAAGCCTCCGAAAACATGCTAAATATTCGAACGGAAAGTCCTTCGGCGAATTTTCGGAACAGTTTGCGACGGAGATGGATGGCGCATCCGGTACAACCATGAGTCGTATGAACTGTACGATGAGCTGGAAGTGTGGAAAAACTACAACTACAACGTCTTAAATGGGTAGGGCATGTACAACGAATGAACGATGGTCGCATGCCTAAAAAAGTAATGAACCGAGACAATTGGAGGACAACGATCTAGGCGGCCAGAGCCCGACGTCGGGTTGTTGCGCCACGATGATGAAGATGAGTTAGGAGGTAAACATACTAAAAGTCCCCGAACCTACGAGGTGACACCTCGTAGGGGGACAAAGAAGGTGCCACTTTTCGGTTTTTCGCATATACATATCGAAAATCGTACTCCGTAGAAAAAAATAAGACGAAACTAAAGAGCACTAAATTCTCTATATTAGTGTCTCACGTAATTTTTTCGTATCCTTTATAGTTGAAGAGATAGATGCTTATAAAAGTTGCACATTGACAAAAAAAAAAAACCCTTTTGCCTCAAGTTTTTCCATTTTTTTTTCCTTATCTTTTTTGCCATGCATTGTAAAAAAAAGTTGCCTAGAAAAAAAATTGTAGATAATAAAATTTACCATGAAATGAGTACTACTAATTAGAATTGTATATTGAACTTATCAGAAGTTAGACCAATTTGAAAATTTGGTTTAAATTGCGAGATTAACTTGTACAACACAATCGTACATAAATGTTATTCGACAAGGAGGTAGGTAGAGTAGAGTATGCGGAAATCGCAGACCTCGGTTTCTCTTCTATTCTTGTTTGTGGGGTGAAGGCAAATGCCTTCAGTTGGAAAGAATAAAGGTGTGAGAATTTAGCAAAGCAAGTAGACCGCCTGACTTATTTGATAGAAAACCAACAAAACGGTCACCACTCATCGTAGAAAGCTCAACACAGTCTCAAATTATTCAGCTTTTAATTGTTATTGTAGTAGCAGCGTCTACAGGCGTAGAAGGGGTTTGGTAGCCCTTGGGCGTTGCTAGTGAACGGGTCGCTCGGGTGCGTAGAACCGGCTGAAAGTATTGATCCTACGAAAAAATGGAATAAGACCCTTTTTGTTGGAATTTGACATTTCTTCCTAGAATCAATAGTTGTGGAGTTTAAGACAGAAATGACCCAGTTGCTAAATACCTCCTAACGGCTTTCCCTCCCTTATCATACAGAATTTTTAGTAGGATATGTATTCTGTAGTCAATTTTTAACTGGGGATATTTCAGCGTTTATTGTTTGCGCTTATGCCCACTTGTTTCAAGACTTGGTTTTGCCGGTTGCTCGGTAACTATTCATGGTACTGATGTCCCAGATATCTCATATTAAAGCTAATCAATTCAAATCAAATAATAATAATCAAATTTACAAAGTAATCTAATGATTTATCTCGAGAGATAAATACTTTGTTCGATTTACAATACCGCAATCAAGATTTTTAATCTTTGGCGGAAAATTTTACAATTTTTGAAGAGCTGCATTTCGGAATATTTTTCACGTATTGATATGATTTTTAAAAATTTAAGGAAATACATATATTGCTTATTCAAAACTGTACAGAATACTTTTCTGTAGGATACATACTTTGGAAGGCATTTTTTTCGCCCAGGAGGCTCAATTTAAGCTAATTGTTTTTTTTTTCATTTTCTATATATAACCGCTAATCCTACAGACGTTGTCTGTATCTCAAATTAAAGATAATTGAATAGCCTATTAGATTCCGGCCAAGCTCTTTCGTAGGATGAGCACTTTTTCCGACATTTCACAATGTGTATTTCCAAAACGGA
Organism: Chloromyia formosa; assembly: GCA_964017055.1. NCBI lineage: Eukaryota > Metazoa > Arthropoda > Insecta > Diptera > Stratiomyidae > Chloromyia > Chloromyia formosa. The sequence continues at coordinate 25,556,513 of OZ024813.1, read as the reverse complement.
TAATTTTCACTTTCCGGAAAGAATTTTCAACGTTCGAAGAGCTTTTCCTCAGAAAAGCTTACACGTACGGAGAAGCGTTGTATAATTTTTTTCTTAGGAAATTCAATACTCTTTTAAAAGGTAGTAGACGACTTTTCAGCAGGACACACGTCTTTTAGGAGTTATTTTGCGATTTGAAGTTCATTTTTAAGCAATTGGGTTTCTGCTTTTTCTAAGTAACTATCATAATTACGGTCGTTTGACTTATCGTAAACTAAAGCTTGTTTGGTAATGAACAAATTTTATCCACTTTATTTTCCTCGTGCGACTAGTATTTTACACGGTATTTGATGAAATAAATCGCAAAACGATGATTTTTTCAAGGAACAAACAAGCACTTGACAAAAACTGTTTTTCGTGTGAGAGTGAGATTATCTTGAAAACTATTTAAGATATGGAAATGTGATTTGAAAGTTTTTTATGTATTTGTTTGTGCTCTTCAAGTTTTTTGTTAGGATTAATAGTTGCAGAGATGAAAACTACAAACCAAAAAAAAAACTTTAGGTATGATGTACTCATAGTATCAACCAACATTCGTGCTACATTAAAATTTCTTGAATTTTTCCACTCGATTTTCAATCGTCAGCAGGGGTATTCTAACTGGACATGGCAATACGGAATCTGAAGAAAATGGTATAAACGGTTATAACTTGCCACCTGTTCAAGATACAAAGTGAAATTTATACTCATTTTGTGGCAAATTTAACTATCTACAACTTTTTCTTTAACAACTTTTTTGTCCAATAAATTATAAAAAAATTAAAAAAAAAAAAATTATATTTTTGAAAAATTTACCGACTTTATAAAACATGTATCTCTTAAACCACAAAAGATACAAAATAATGATGCATAACAATCTTATAGGGAAATGAAACCGGAAAATAGAGGGCTACGCCCGCAATCCGAGGGTTTTGTAGTGTCCCATGCCAATAGGAGATGAACTGTCCTACTCTTGCAGATGCTTAACCATTCATGTTAAGACGATATTGCAAATTGCAAGTTTGCATAAAAAATATTGAAAAAAAATTGTTTGAATAATTATAGAAAGTAGAGTCAGTCAAAATTCCATAATTTTTTTGTTTTCAGTGCTAGTTGAAAGCCATCTTCTTGTATGTGTTCATATTTCTAAGTGTAACGGTCTCGAAATGGTAAGGGGGGTGGGACAAATTATGATCTCATATTTTCCCCTCTGCCTCTTTTCCCCTTTTTTCAAATTTAATGAAGATGCCAAAAATAGAATGTACTCGGTAGTACCTTTCTCATGATACCCCACTTGCCCATATTAGATGAAAAAAAATGTTGACCTTAATTTCCCCTCTATGGAGACCTCCCCTTAAAACAGCAACCCACCTACCACCCCCCTTAAACTTCTCTCCTCTACCACTCCTATACCACCAATCTCCACCCTTTCAGAAATGGTTAACTCCAATTCACTTTACGAAAAACAATAAACAATATTCAAGTATCCAATACTAGTACTCGTATGTAGCCGGTTATGTGCATTTTTTGTATGGATGGTATCAAAATGTCAGAATTTAAATGAATGTACTATTATTAAATATTATGTGATTGTAATGAAACTTGGAGGTATTATTGCCTATGATGTTGGTTATCATTGGCCATCAATATTTTTGACCTCGGGTGCGCTTAAGGGGTGCAGGGGTGTGCTAACTGTAACTATAGAAATGTACTATTATTAACCTTTTCTGATGAAATTTCAAAATTCTATTAATCTAGGTTTTCTACGCTAGTAAAATGGCGCTTTTCTGTAAATTTTCATATTTCTAAGAATAACGGTCTCGAAATGCAAGGGGGGGGGGGGGGACAAACTCGGATGACATATTTTCCCCTCTCCCTCTTTTCCCGTTTCTTCAAATTTGAAAAAAATTCCAAAAATGGAATGTACTCGACGGTACCTTTCTTATGATACCCCACTTGCCTGTACCAAGCGAAAAAAAAGTTTCGACCTTCATTTCCTCTCTACGGGGACCTCCCCTTAAAGTTGACCTATTACGACGATTCGCTTTCTCCGGCGAATTATAGTAATTCTACACATTCCTACAAAATTTCATGTATGTAACTTCAGCCGTTCGTGAGATATTCCATGGACAGACGGACAGACAGACATTTGACCGATTTCATAAGGGTTTTGTATTTACTACAAAACCCTAAAATGAAAAGTGGCTACTTTTTTGTACCCCCTCTCTTTTCCACACCTCGTAGATTCGGGTTCTTTTACTCGTAGTGTGTTTACCTTCTAACTAGTCCAAACAAAACCCTATATGTAGTTCATTTTCGTGGTACCGACATTCCTATCTAGAAAGTCTTATGGCCTCGGATACAAATCAATTGATTGCTGATGATTTAGGCTTGAATGCCATGGTTGTATCCCGAATCTTATATGACAACTTGGGATGCCTCAAGAATTCTGTCCGGTGGGTATTACGAATTTTGACTTATACCCAAGAAGCAGCATGTGTGCATTTTGCCACATATGCATCATTTTTTTCCTAAAATATTTAAAGAGTGAATGTGTAGCACCTTTTATAAAATCGTCACAGGACGACGACGACGAATCTTGGTTTTATAAGCCGCGGTTACTTCCAGCTTAGATGGTGAGCTGGCATCAAATTTGGCTATTTACGGAATATATTCTGCTACTAATGAAGATGCATTCGAAGGTCCAAAGGTGTTGTTGAGGACCTCAATGAAGTGTTCTCTCCATCTCCGCAGTTGGTGTTTTTCGGTTACCAGTAGAGACCCATCTTTATCTTTTACAGGATTTTTTGTTGCAACAGATTTGCCAGTTAATGCCTTGATAAGCCTAAAAAGGGTTCCACTGTCGCTCAGTCCTAATACCCATATCGATGTTGTATGCGGTCATTTCCCGTTCGACTTCAGTGAGCCTCGCACATTTGCACTCCCCCCACATCGTTCGAACGTTCCAAAAATGGATCGTGGTCCGTTGTTTGTAGCCAAAAGTCGTTGCCGGTGTATCAGTTCGTGGTATCCGAGGCTCGTTTAATGTTTCGAGTGTAAATTGATTTCAGGTACGCAGCTTACAAGCCCACATACCCAATCTTAGGGGAAGGGTTGCTTCCTTAGGTGTCCTAAGAGTCGCGCAGATGTAACTCTCCAATGGTGTTTTTGATCGCGCGTTCTTTTGATGATCTTTCAGTTGGGTGGGACGTGTTGGTGTTCTCACAACTATGTTGCAACTCCGCCATTCGCCTACTTCTTGAGACACACTGGTGTTATTGGCCATTCAGGGTAATCATCGTTATGTGCCTCTACCAAATGTTCTGAACTGCAAAACTTGGTTGGCTTAGTTAGCCGTTCCAAAGGGCTTCCATACTGAACTGCTCAAATGACAAGCAACTTTATCACGCTTTCTGGTATTGAAAAAAATATCCCCGAACCATATTCCCCAGACCTAGCACCGAGTATTTTCTGGTTGTTTGGAAAAATTTAATAGCAACCAGGATATCATAAATGCAGTTAATGTTGAACTTTGGAAGCTGAAAAAAAAGAGGATTTGAAAGACTGTTTTGAAAAATGGATTTTCAGATTGAAAGAAATGTGTATTAATGGAAATTATGTTGAAAAAATTAGAAAGTATAATGTTGTACCTCTCGTATACTATTCAATATTTTATCTTAAACTGATAAAAAGTTAGACCGATTTGAAAATTTTGCTTAAATTACGAGATTTACTTGTATTACACAATCATACACAAATGTCACTCGGCAAGCAGATAGGTAAATGAACCTGGGTTTAGTAGAGCGTGAGAATATCGCACACCTCGGTTTCTGTTTTAATTCTTGTTGGGGTTTAGGAAAATACCTTCTGTTGGAATGCGTGAAGGTGTGAGAATTCAGTGGAATAAATAGATCGCTTGTCTTATTTGATAGAAAAGCATTAAATCGGTAACCACTCATCGTACAAAGCTCATCTTAGTATCAAAATGTTCACCTTTTAGTCCTTAATAATTCTGCTTACCAATAATATTTTCTTCTAAATGCATATAGATAGACACAAAACCGAAATAGTGCATGCACAATTATATACATATTTCTATGGTAATTATATGTCCATCTCTTTTTTTTTTACAGAAAACCAGAAAAGCTGGCCGACGGTCGACGAGTACGAGTGACTGTTGAAGTTTTTGGCAAAGGAACATATCGTGGAATTGGTCGAAATTATCGAATAGCAAAATGTACAGCGGCCAAGTGTGCATTAAGACAATTGAAAAAACAAGGATTAATATCGAAAAAACATTAGATCGTAAGTGTTTTGGAATTTTCGTTGTAGTTTGGATAAATTTGAATCAAAGTCAAACAATAAATAAAAATGTTTTTGTTTTAAATTGTGAAGATAATGTTTGAAAAACGCTTAATAAGTATGCTTTGTTTCTAGAATTTTTTTACTGGAAAAACTAAAGATTGAAAAAAAAATCAATAAATTTACTTCAATCCGAATAAAACTTATTGTATCTCTTATGCTGATAATTTTTCTTGTCAAAACAACCAGGTACGTCTGAAACGCCCTGTAGTTTCACCACCTTACGAACCACACAGTGCGCGGGTGGGTGACTTTGCCGTAAAGATACATGGCACAATGCCTACTCAAATTAAATTGCATTCCAAACGAATTGAAAATAGACAATTTTCTACATTATTAAATGATCCATGCAACTCTGCGATTATTCTTAACAGCTTATTACTGAATATTTGACCACACGATCAAATCAAGGCTAACTGCTATATAATGGAACTAACAGGTTAGTTTTTTTTTTTGCATCTAAAGAAAGTGGAGATTAATATTATTTCAGACGGTCTGCCTGATAAAGTTGACTAAGCCAAGGTCAAAATATTATAATAATCAGGTTTATAAAATCCATTAATTGCCAACTATTTTATTTTAAACGAGCTTTTACCATAATTGTGTAAAGCGTCTGATGTCATCAAAACGAAAATGATATCAGTAACAGAAAAATAAAAGATATTTTAACGGTGCGTCGTCGTCGGTTCGTATACGTGAATGTATAGTATAAAAGAAACACCATCACGTAGAACAATAAACGATAAAATTGCTAATTGAAAGACAAGTCTGATACATTTATTTGTATTTTGTAGTTAATTGCTATCGTGATAGGTTATCTGGGCATCACTTCGTTTCGCATGGACGAAGTGTCTTATGTTCTAAAGTGGGAAGTGAATTGTATACATGAATTTCACCGTGGCAAACAAATTGATAGTGTGAAATGACATTTTCTAACGCAGCTGAAAACGCGTGTAATGCATTTGCTTCGATTGCTTCTTGTAAAGACATGATGTGATTCACACGTATAGTAGTTAAACGTCAAGGGCAAATACTCTACTTTGAAGAGCAGGAACTTGGCATTGAAATAGTTTGAACAGTTTGCTTCATACTCAAATAATAGGTGTTAAGATACTGTTAGTTTTAATTACCTTGAAATTTAAATTTAATAATTTTTGATATTTAAAATGCTTTTGAACTTTATAGGAGGAGATTGATTACTGGTATTTTCGTTAACCCAACACTAAAAAAAAAGTGGGCTAATACTTTATTAACTCATGACTTTTCGACTAAACTCAAAATGATTTACATTAGCTTTATATTATTATCGTTAACTTTTATGCGATTTGTATTAGAGACGGGTTGATATTATCATATCTGTTAATTTTTAGCAGTTAATAATTGTTAGCGTTAGCAGTTGCTGCTAACATCAAGAAAGATTAGCAGTTGTAGCAGCACACTCAACACACTGATTTGTTGTAAGTCGACAGCTTACCTGATAGTCAAATTAATACCAGCACGTTGCTGCGGCGTATGGGCTTTCGGAAAAAAAATCATTTAAAATTTAATTACTGTTGTAAATCGAATTTAATAAATACTTGCTAATCAATTACTTTGCGCCATTTATAAAAAGTAATTAAATATTTTGATTTTATGTACTCCAAAATTTTGATTTAATAAATACCAATTAATTACTTTGCATTATTTATGAAAAATAATTAAATAGAAATTATTACTTGTGAGCTATAATTACTTTTCCTGGAAAAGTTATTACTACTTATGAATTCCAACCACTTTTTTCTGAAAAAGTAATTATTGCTTTTGATTTACAATTACTATTATCGACAAAAGTAATAAATAGTATTAAATTATTTTTTTAGAAAGAATTTAATCAGTAATAAGTAATTGTAATTAAATAAGTTTAATACTCTGGCTGCGGCAATTAGAGCTATACTGCATGATGTCCTGTAGCTGTGCTGAAAAACATCACTACTTGCTATTAAAAGTGATCTCAGACGCACCGCATGAACAGTTATTTCTACTCAAACGGTTAAGGTACAGTGGACTATTTTTCAGATGTCCGGTAAAGCTATTGCTATTGACTGAAGGAACCAAATCAAACGATTTACCAGGAAAGTTTCTCTCTCTCTCTCTCAATTGCCCTAACCCCTTGTGGGGCATAGCGCGTCAACTGTTCCATGTGACCCAGTTGAAGTTTCGTCGGCATAAACTGGTTTTGGAGAATACAGTTGCCAGTATGCACCTCCTGCACATCCATGGCCACGAACGTCGTCGTGGACGGGATTCGAACCCGAAACGCCGGTAGTCAAACAAAAGACTGATGCCTCAACACACTGCGCTACCGGTCGCCCCGGGACGATTTACCAGGAAATTGCTAACCGTCAAATGCTGATGTTGGTGCACAGGGTAAAACGTTCGTTCATTTTCTATTCCCTACACTCCAAGAAGTCCATCAACACTATACTGTACTATTTGGATCCATTGGAGAAGAAAGGCGTCCTCTAGAAAAAAAATGTCTCTGGCGCCTTCTGGTCAATAGGGTTAATCGCCGACCACACAAAAATATCTCTTAAACATTATACAGACGTAATAACTGGGTCTGTGAACTTTAAATTTTACAGCCTTGAACTACTATAGTGAATTAATCCAAAGGTAATTGATGAATAATATAAAACTTATCATTAAGATATTTATCGATCGCCAGCGGCTATGTATGGCAACAAAGCAAATGCTTAAATTGGTACTTTAACTCGCCAAATAAATAAGCAGAGACTTGTAATTTGCTAGAAAAAAACAACAAACAATTTAGAGCGAAACTCATAATATTGAACATGATGCTTTTTTTGCAAAAAGAAATGATCTATTTATTTATTTTTACGATTTAATTTTTTCCATTTTCAATTTTTAATTTATATCATATTCGATTTCCTCTATGGCATTTTGCATTTTCTAATTTTTTCAATTTTCTATTTTTCATTGCCTGGTATTGTGTGGCGTGAGGCCATGCATGAGGTCCGGAAAATGTTGTGAGTTGGGCCAAGGGTCGATGGACTCAGTGTATCCTTGGATTGAAAGTACATTCCTCGCACACGGTCGAATGTGAAGGTGGTTTTTATCCCGAAGGCGGGCGGAAGCTCGCACCCACGTCCGAAAGACCTTCGTCCCATAAGCTTATCATCAACCTTGCTTAAGATGCTGGAGCGTCTTATCGCCATATACATACTTAAGGGACACTATTCCATCACACTTTTTCTCCTCATCGCAGCATACCTACTGGAAGGGGAGTTCGGTGGACACCGCTTTGCATTCATTAGTAGCATGTATTGAGAAATCTCTAACTTGCAAGGAGTATACATTGGTGGCTTTCATGGATATTGAGGGGGCCTTTAACAACGTCAAACCGGCGGCTATTTCGAATGCTCTCTTGAATTTGGGTGTGGATGGCCCGATCTGTGAGGCTTATTAGTCTGATGCTAACATCTAGATTCATTTGTACCAGGTTGTGTTCATCCAAAAAACGCAGGCAAGTTTGTAGGAGCGCTCCCCAAGGAGGTGTCTTGTCCCACCTTCTTTCGAACTTTGTGGTTAACAGGTTGCTTCTGGATTTGGAGGGGGTTGGCTGTGATGTTATTGCGTATGCGGACGATATTGCCATTGCTATCTCGGGAAAGTTTCCCGGGGTTCTTAGTGAAATTCTGCAAAATGCCCTAAATATTCTACCTCAGTGGGCTAGGCAAGTGGGTGTGGAGGTCAATCCGTCCAAAACAGACCTTGTTCTCTTCACCAGAAGGAACACTCTACCTGATACCATCATTGCTGGATGGGACGAGACTGGCCCTTAGCGAAAAAGCCAGATTTATGGGACTTATATTTGATAGAAAGCTCTCCTGGAAGGCAAATATCGAGGAGCGAGTAGTTAAGGCAACAGTTGCTCTGTACTCTTGCAGGCAGGCTATTGGCTTGAAGTGGGGCATGCGACCAAAGGTGGTATTTTGGTTGTACGTATCAGTCGTACGCCCTATTTTCATGTATGGGGTAGTAGTTTGGTGGATTGCACTCAACAAGACGTCCTACAGGACTCTATTGAAAAAAGTTCAAAGATTATCTTGTATTGCTATCACTGGTGCTCTCAAGATCACACCAACTGCTGCGTGTTTCAAATAGATCAGTAACTCTATTGTGGATCCTGACTTGTGAGATGGAGTTTGTCATCGTCATCTTTGTCAGTCGCACTAATTTGACCGATATACCAAATTGCAGCTTGATGTTGTATAGTACTCCACGATCGATACTGTCGTATGCCTGCTTGAAGTCGACAAAGATTTGGTATACGTTTACGTTGTATTCCCAGCACCTCTGGAGTATCAGTTTGACTGAGAAGAGCTGATCGGTTGTGGAGCGACCAGGTCTGAAACCGCTTTGATATTCGCCAATGACTCGTTTTGCGTGCGGTTTTATTCTATTTTCCACCATTTTCGTCAAAATTTTATAGGACGTACAAACTAGTGATATGCCCCTGTAATTCTCACACCGCAGTTTATCTCCCTTTTTATGAATTGGACAGATGATGCTTCTGTGTCAATCGTCTGGGATCTCCTCGTCCTCCCATACTCGCAGGAGTAATTGATGTATGGCATCAACTAGACTCGTTCCACCGAATTTTAGCAGCTCAGCTGGAATCTCGTGAGCGCCCGGCGCGTTATTTCGTTTTAGTGACCGCAACGCGAGATCAACTTCCTCTACTGTCGGGGGTTGTATGGGTGGGCCTAGATTAACAATATCGTCGAGAGCTTCTTGTGTGGGGATGTTAGATGGAAGGCTCAGAATCTCTTCAAAATAAGAGGCCCATCGTTTGTTAATGCCATCGTTGTCGCAGATGATGTTTCTATCCTTGTCCTTACAAAGGCTATTCCTGGGTTGGTAGCCGTTCTTAATTGTATTTACTAGTTACTAGTGGGTCCACCACTACACACCAGAAACGAAACAGCAGTCGAAGCAGCTGGTGGAAGCCGGTGGTTCAGCACCAAAGAACGCGAAGTCGATCGCATCTGCCGGAAAGGTCATGGCCATCGTGTTTTGGGATGCGAAAGGGATCCTGTTAATTGATTATCTTGAAAAAGGCAGAACAATAACAGGCGAATATTACTCTAAACTTCTTGACCAGCTGGATGCCAAAACTAACGAGAAGAGGTCTGGCTTGAAGAAGAAAAAAATCATGTTTCACCAGGACAACCCACCTGTACACAAGTGTGCGTTGGCAATGGGAAAATTGCGGGATTTGGGGTACGATATACGATTTTTCAACCATCCCCCTATTCTCCTGATTTGACTTTGACTTCCATCTGTTCCCAAACTTGAAGAAATTTGTTTCTGGGAAGCGCTTCGCATCCAATGAAGAAGTTGAGAGGGTCGTAGATGAATATTTTCACAGCCTTTCAGACTCTCACTTCCGAGAAAGAATACTGATGTTGCAGAAACGCTGGACTAAGTGTGTTGAAGTCAAGGGAGATTATGTAGAGAAATAAAATCATTTTTTAACTGAAAATCGCAGTCTTTCATCGTCAGGCCGAGAACTTTTCACCTTACCCTTGTACAACCGGATAAAAATCGTTAAAAAAGGGGGGAAAACAGGGTAAGAAGCGAACTAAAAAAACGGATCATGGTTAAAGAAAACGGTAATTAAAAACCGATCACTACAAACCGGTCCTCGTCAAGATTAATACCGGTACTGCAAAAAAGAAAAAACCGGTACCAAACCGATGTACCAGTTTTAGGAACAGGCCTCTGTATATACTTGTATAATTTTTCGACATTCACATTCTTTTTTTTACATAAATCATTAGGTTATCTAGAACAAGTTTTATGGCCTGCGGCGGTGTTTTCATTGTAAACCAGTGGAAAGTTCACTAAAAATGCCACAGTTCAAATATGTACATATTGTAGAATGGCAATTTTCAAATCTTAAAAAGTTGTTCCATAAAGAATTAAGATTTAATATTAACACAACGTTTGAAAAACGAGTTCTTTGCGTGTCGTGAAAAGTGACTAGACCCGATTGCAAGCAAACCTACTCAACTTTACACAAATAGCGAATTTATGCAATACTCGCGGTGAATTATAGATCAACCTTTAAAAGGCTATATGTATGAATATCTCTCCATATCATACTCGCATTATGCCGCGACTCATGCAAGAATTATTTTTACATAGCTGTGATGTACTGTACAACATGTGTACATGTACATATTTATCTGATCGGCGCTTAGCATTTATATTTATGAATCTCACCTGAAATTTTCGTAATATTTGTCGGCTATTACCTTTGTTATCTTTTGCACGATTGTCGTTCACCTTTTACTTTTACCTCATTTTAGTCAGTCGTTAGACGCTGCTGTATCCATCGATTTTTGTGTGTGTGTTTTTTTTTTCATATAAATGATCAAAGACCAAATTGCGCACGATTAACACCTTTGGCCAATTTTTAGTGTTTCTCAGCAAAACGAAAAAATTAAATAATTTTTTTCGAGAAATTGAGCTTAAAATCGGACAATTGTGGATAGGGTAAACAAAGTGATGAGGCAAAGTGCACTGAACGACATTTTATTAATTATGGTAATAAAAAAATAAAACAATTTAAATTAACGATCGGCTAGCGACCTATCTCTGTCGTAATCAAACCTGTGTTATTCCTTGCAAATGAAATATCGAAAGTCCTAAGCACCCCGAATTATTGGAGTAACTGACGACGGCTACCATGGCGAAGAAAAACACACTTTCCTTCTTGCATTTGAGGGACATCGCGAGTAGGGACGTTCCGATACAAGTAAATGCAAGTAAATAATCAATACTTTTGTTTCGATACCAAGTACTTTTAGCATCGATTCGAATCGAATTACATGTTAGGTAGGACCCAAGGCTCTGGAAGTATGCATTGTCCGAAAAAGTTGCCCTCACCCCATTCAACATAGGAAGCAGTTTTAGTTTCCTTGTGAATTGGAAAATTTCGCATTGAGCTACAGGTCGAGCTTAGCTACGAAACATTCCGTACATACTCGTAGATCCACGAATCAAGTTTTTGGAAAGGCGTTTTTTTGACGAGTATGCATCACACTTGCAGGGGAGCACACTGTACGAGGTGCACTATCAAAAGATCCTTCTGCTACGCGCAGGATAAAAACTTGGCTACAATCAACATACTATACAGAAAACCTAATTTCGTCCTATTACTCGTACAGGGTGGCGCAAAAGAAACGAAGGGGTTTGAATAGTCCATAATTCCTTTATTTTTGAATGAATCGAATTTCTTTTCTTTTTGTAGTACACTTCATAAATGGGGAATTTTGTTAATTTAAACGTGAAAAATAACATCGCGTAATTGGTGCCCATTTCCAGCTTCGCAAATTGCGCTCTTTCTAAACGTTTTCATTATTTTTTCAAGATTTCTGGAGGTATCGCTCGAATTTCTTCTCGAATATTATTGTTTAGTTGGGGTATGGTCTGTGCCTTATTCATATGCTATACACATACTCCAGACCATACTCCAACGAAAAAATAATATTCGAGAAGAAATTTTAGCGATACCTACTGAAATCTTGAAAAAATGTATGGAAAATATTTTAGAAAGAGCGCGACTATGCAAAGCTGAGGATGGGCACCACCTACGCAATTTTTTTTTACGTTTAAATTAACAAAATTCCCCATTTATGAAGTATACTAAGAAAAAAAAAAGAAATTCGATTGATTCAAAAATAAAGGAGTTATAGACTACTCAAACCCCTTCGTTTCTTTTGCGCCACCCTGTATAATGCGTGTGCATAATGGGAGGACTTTGAAAGCGGGACATAATATTGAAAAACAATTTTGGCCAGAACCCTGACAGGTCAGTGCTGAAATTAAGTCATCTAGGCACGAATAGCATAGGACTTCACGCGGACTACTAAAGCAGGCAATAAAAAGAGCAAAAGGAACTGTTTCAAGCAACTCTGCGAGGACGCTGATATATATCCATGGGGAACGTTCTATAGAGTAGTTATGAAAAAGTTGAGCAGTTACCAAACACCCCAAGTGAAGTGCCCTCTTCTACTAAATCGGAATTGACAGTAACAGATCTAGGAAAACAGGCACTTCGTGATGACAAATGTTGTGCGGTCCAGTGTCACTGGACGTCAAAAATGCTTTCAATTCGGCAAACTGGAAATGCATTCATTTGTCTTTGCAGAGGATAGGTGTGCCTGACTATTTGACGCGACTTATACAGAGCTACCTTTCGTTTAGAATCCTACAGTACGAAACCAGCGAAGGGCCAAGAGAGTACAATGTAACAGCCGGCGTTCCGTAAGGATCTGTACTCGGCCCTTTGCTGTGGAACATCATGTGCAACGACATATTGGATTTACCAGTTGTAATGAACCATATTCTGGTCTGGTTGTGCTGCTTCCACCGGCAGATCTATGGCAGCACCTGATGAGTAAGGATTTGTCGGTGGTACGAAACCATTACGCCTGGACCCCGATGCCAACGCGAGGGAATCTGCGCCGTCCGCCAACCATTCCATCCTTATCGCCTCATTGTTTAATCATTCCCCATTTTGACCTCCCCCGTTTGTATTGTCTTCCCTAGGCCTATGAATTTTTATTAATACGTAAAGGACAGGGGCAACGAGCGGCAAAAAACCCCGCCCACGTCTCCCGAACTGAGCTACAGCAAGCATAGGCCGCTGCTTAGCTCGTTGAGGGCCCTTTTTCATCGCCAGATGTCACGGCCCGACCTTCACGGCCACTATACTACCTTTGGGCTCCGTCCCCACGGGCATATTCGGATGTCCACCAAACCGTCCATTACACAGTACCTAAAGAAGTAACGATAGTCGGGTTCGCAGTCGTGGTGGCCAAGGATTGGGCATTCACCGAAGTTTATGCTACCGCCGAAGCAATCAAAACTATTAAATTGTGGTTGGATAAAGTAGGACTGGAGCTAGCTGAGTAAAAGACGGAAGCCGTTCTCATCAGTAACCGAAGAAAAAAAGAACACTCTGGGGATCAGAGTCGGAAACACCATCATTATTTCTAAGCCAGCAATTAGGTACCTGGGGGTTATGATTGAAGCGAAGCTGACATTTGTAGAGCACCTCAAGTACATATGCGAGGATTCGGCTAATGCTACTGTGGCTTTAGCAAAAAAAATAAATAACTGGCGCAACAGTCCAATTTGAACCACGGCCTCGAGATGAGTTAGCATCATCTCATTTTCTAGATCGTGACGGTTTTTGTGCAGAGGTATGTGATCAGCAACACGCTCAACCGAGTTATTTACCCTATAATGGGTACTCATTTAACAGCTGAGTGGGCTCCTAGTCCGACACGTAAATCCCCGGAATCGAATCGGGGCCCAGTGCGTTGAAGGCGAACGTGCTAACCGTTGCGCCATCCGGACTACAAGCTTTAGCAAGGATGATGCCAAATGTGGGAGGACCACGACCGAGTAGGAGACTTTTATTATCTAGAGTGATCACTTCTATACTTCTGTATGCGTCACCAGTTTTGATCGACGTGCTTCGCCACGCCTGTAACGGTCGAAGAATCAACTCTGTTTTTCGAAGGAACGCATTTAGAGTGTGCTGTGCATACCGAACAACATCAGATGAGGCTGCCTACGTTGTATATCAGGTATGATCCCCATAGATATTCTAGTCGACGAAATTCAATTCAATTCAAAATGGACCGATTGCTCAAAGGCCGATGTTTGGAGCCACCGGAAGTATCTAATGCGCGCAAAAAACGAGAAAGGTGCGAGTCTCTGAGGAAATGGCAACAGCGGTGGGATGAAACTCCGAAGGCAAGCAACACATATACTTATCCCGCAAATCGAATTGTGGCTGAACCGCAAACATGGAGAGGTGAACCACTATCTTACCCAGTTTCTTACTGGACATGGCGGATATAGGAAGTGCCTACACCGCCCGACTGTCTGAGGTGCCCAGGAACATGTATTCTTTCACTGTCCAAGCTTTGCAGGAAAGCGTGAAGCACTGGAGGTCGAACTTGGCAGTGACCTCAATCCACATAGCATAGTAGAGCACATGCTGAGATCTGAATCAAATTGGGAGGCCGTAACTCGCACAATATGCGACATACATAGGGAACTGAGGAAAGAGGAGCAAATACGAAAAAGGACGCAACGGATTAACGGCTAACTAGTCAAAACCAGCCCTGCGAAGTAATACCGAGAGTTGGTTCCGTAGGGAGAATGGAGGAAAAAGAGGGTTGAAGATTTTACTGGGTAAGTAGTCGCACACTGACGATGAAAGTCCCATGTCGCTGCCGTACAATTGACACTAGTTACCGGCAGTGTCTCCTGACCAATGAGATTTCCCCCCTCTATAATAAAAAAAAAGGTACGAATAGCATTGCAGCTGCGAATGGCTCTTCAATTACTCCGACACGCCATTGCGTTCGGTTTCAGAATTTAGGTCAATTCTCGTATCTCCTAGATTTTTTTTACTCAATGATGCGCCACGAGTTCAGGATGTTGTGCATTACTGCTGGGTAATTTTTAATGTTATCACATGTTAACATAAAATAATTTTTAGTGCATACACATACTTTATACATGTCGAATTTCCTTGTTTTGTTATGTCCTAGTTAGGCCTCTGCATAGTTCGCTGGTTATCGCAGACCGTTTGGTGCGTGTCGAGCGTATAACAATTTCTAACCCTCAATAAAACGTTCATTTAATTTATCCATTATTTCCCATTTAACATCATTTTTCGTAAATTCACAGATTCGTTACTTGTTGCAAGCGATCAGAAGCACCATCGATCTTCAGTATTCACTTGTACGTGCTATAGACCAACGCAATGTTGAAAAACAGATTTAGCCAATATTACGGTAGATACTACATATTAAGTCAAATGTTAAGGTCGGAGACCGCAAAGTGGGGCTTGGCTTGACGCCACCTTTTAAAAAGTGAATTCGATTTTTTCCCGCATCTCAGTAACCAAGAAAAGAAACAAACTATACAGACAATAAAATCGAAGCAAAAAATAGTTTAAGGTCACATCTTCCGGTTTTTTTAATGTAAGGTGAGACAAGAGTATTGGTGACAAAGATACGTACATATAAAATACTTTGTACAGTAGATCGATGAATTAAATTATTCAACTTTTGGTATACATATATGATATTTATATAGATTGGTAACGTACATTACAAGACGATAGGTTTTGGGAATAGGACTGGTTTGAATTTGAAACGACTTCCATGTTTGTACGCTAATGGCAACTTTTTTGGATTCTCAGATACGGGTTTTAAATAATCCCGGAACTTTGAAAATCATAATCATGTCTAACATTTAAATTCGCAGCAGTTCATATTCGTGTTTGTTTGGAAAATTTACATATTGTAAATAATGCCGACTTGACCACCTTAATGGGAATTGGGAGTCCCAGAACAACCGTTTATTGAGGCTTCTATCTTTATGTAAAGGGCCCAATGGAGGATGGATTCCCTCCCATTTGTGGACTAGTTCAGGGTCCTCTAATAGAATAGTTTTTTAGAGCTTAGATCGTCAAATATATTAACGTTTATACGTATGTAATACGTTTGGGAATGCAACAAAACTAGTCGGAGAAAAAAATTATGATTTTGGATATATTCGAACCGGTGCTGATCTACGCAGTTCTATTTCTTCTTCTTTACAGACCTAGGTTCCCTGATAGAAACTGGCGCCATCATTCGTTTGGTCCTCCTTCTACTGCTGATTCGTGTTCGTGATTGCGAAAGTTCGTTCATTCATAATTTCTTATCTCAATGAAAAACAAAAACACATAAAACTTCCAAAGTTGACCCTAAAGTCACAAGTTAAACTGTCTGTCATACACCGTTCTACTAAAAAGGCACCTATTGACGTGGATGGTCTAAACTAGACCTACAAAATTGCAATCGACCAGGTGTGGCGGACACAGAAGTATCCATGGTGTCCAAATTTGCCGTGACTTTGAGAATGGGCAGCCTCATCAGTATCAGGCGAAAACTCAACGAGATGAGCCACAGTACCATCAAAATGTAGGCGGGGTTTTTGTCTTTCATTTCATTAATTCTTGGTCAAATAGTACTTAGGTTAGGTTTTCGCCATCTCTGGGAAGTTTCCCCTGTGTGCTTTGAGATATTTCACAGAATGCCCCCTTTATTGTAATGGTATAGCCAATCCACTAGAATTATGGCTATGACTATCTGTCTCGGTTCTGCAGCCTACACTTATGCATGGAATTATCGTCTGGTGGACTGCTCTCAACTTGGCGGTTTACTGCAGAATGTTGGAGAAATTCCTGAGGAATTACGGGAGCTATCAGAACTATGCCGGTGGCTGCCCATGATGTGCTGCTGAATTTGCTCCCCTTGGACATTTTTACTAAGCAGGTGGCTGCGAACGTAGCCTTTCGGGAAACTGTGCATTTCGCTGTATCACTCACGATTCTTAACAACCGAAATCTTCCCCCAAGGATGGATTATACTCAGCCAAAATATCTGTTCGATAGGAATTTTGAAAGCCAATTCCCTCCACGGAGGAGCGAGCGGAAAAATCTCTCCAGGAAGCAAATGCTGTAAGTTTTTACACCGATGGCTCTAAGACGGATCAAGGAGTGGGAGTGGGTGTGGACGGACTGAAGGTAAATATGTCGTTGTGTCTCCCTGACTTCTGTAGCGTTCTCCAGGCGGAGATTGTGGCTATCAGCGAGGTTCTTGCCTGGTTAGGGAAAATTGTCATAGCTGCTAGGGATATTACTATCTTCACTGATAGCAAATCGGCGATCAGATCCCTATGCTGAGTCCCGGCCCATCGAAAGTTATCGCTTATTTTAAGTTTCATTGGTAGGGGAGGTAGGGTTTCCTTGGGTCGGATCTTGCCCATAAGTGCCACCAACAAATTAGATCATCACACAAACTTTGGTCGGGCGACAGCCATCGATTCCATACAACTTATATGAATCTTTGTATACCGCCGCCCCTAACGATCGAATACGATCAACCTCTTGAGAGGATAAATTCCCCAACGGGGACCCAAAAAAAAAAAACAAAATTTCAAGTCTCTAGCTTCACTCTATCGAAAGCTACGGCTTATTTGAAGTTTCATTTGTAGGGGAAGTAGGGGTTTCGTTGATCGGATTGTACGTATTTTCTATATCAGCCAGCTGAATCCTACTATTTTACAAACATTTGATCAAAATTTCAAGTCGCTAGCTTTATTTTATCGTCAGTTATCGCTTATTTTAAGTTTCATTTGTAAGGGAGGCGGGGGTTCCTTGGGTCCGATCTGGCTCATCTTTAATACCGACTAACTTCAAACATTTGACCTAAATTTTAAGTCGCTGGCTTCATTCTATCAAAAGTTATCGCTTTTTTGAAGTTTTATAGGGGAGGTGGGGTTTGCTTAGGTCAGATCTTGCCTATTTTCAATACTGAAACCAATATCATTTACATAATATTTTCAATACTAACAAACTAGATCTTACTACCAACATTCTACCAGATTTTCAACTCGCTTCATTCTATCGAAAGTTATCGTAATTAAGGGAATATTTAATTTTTTTTAAATTTGTAGGGGAGGTAGGCGTCCCTTTGATCTGATTATACCCAACTTACTGAAACTCAAGCAGCTTCCCAACTCATTGTTATTTGCCAAAATCAGGCGTCTACGTCAATTGGTTCAAGAGTTATAGACCCAAAACGTGAAAAGTAGGGTAGTTCGGGGGTATTTGTAAGAAAATCACCGTTAGTTTTTAACTGATCGATTTTATTTTTCCAGGAGAGTATAAAATTACCCTCACGAGCAATCTACCAAAGCTAGAGCTTTTCATGTTTAATTAATCGGGAGTTATAGATGCATTTAAGTATTTTACATATATAGGGGAGGCAGGCGTTTTCTTGGCCTGATCATGCCCATTTTTAATACCAACCAACTAGATCATACTGCCAACATTTGACATTGACATTTGAGTTATCGTGCGAATGGACAGACAGACGGACAGACAGACAGACATGGCTAAATCGAATCAGGAGGTGACCCTGATCATTTATACATATATGTACATTGCTATCCCTCCGGAGCCTCCTTTAAGGTGTTACATATTTTCGTCGTGACAAAAACAATATACCCTATACTGTAAGTCTATAAGGGTATAAACATGACTAACTCCTGTATCCGGGTCACAGAAATATGGCAATACTGACAGTTAAGAAAATTTTAAAAAATAAAATCGTTAAAAAAAGTAAAATGTTCTCTCCGCTTCTAAATAAAAGTTCTTCCATAATAAGCCAGACTTGAAAAACGTTGACATTCTACCACACTCACAAAATGACATACCTTTATCGCGATCTGCATTTTATGATCAACATGGAGTTGCATATCAATTGAGAGGTGTGTTTGCTTGCAATTGCCTTTCAACAATTCACAAATTCTTTCTTGCAGGTAACTGTGAAGTAAACATACATTTTGAGCTACCTACCGCACCTGAACTGGTTAACTTTCTTTCAAGGTAATGCTTGGTTCGTGTTAAGCACCTTTGGTAAAGTTAACTTAGGTGAATCAGGTTCCATGCAATCATGACGCAATGGCTAAGTGAATTCCAGTGGTCGCAGCCGCAGTATCGTTTTACTTTTCGCTATTTTTTACTCTTGTAATAAGCGCACCGTTGAAATTGAATCCGGAAAAGAATAATACAAGTTTTACACGGGTAATTGTATTGTACTTTTGCTTTCAGTTTTGATTAAGGCTAACTAGTTCTTTTCCGAAGCTTTTGATAAATTTCAATAACTACGACTTTTCCTTTTCTCATTTCCAGCACAATAATGCCTGCTTTGTTGAAATAGGATTGACTGAATCGAAGTAATAAATTGTAGTTTTAGTAACTTTCACATTAGTTCTATTTAGTGAGCAATCCAGGTAATAGGCTCGTGTTTTTCATTCAGACAAAGAACCGGATTGAAAAGAACGGCCTGGATCAACTTACGGGCGAATTCATACAGATGACTTGCCGCGGTGGGGTCGAATTGCGGATTTCGTAGATAAATGTACAGAGCGAATTGCCGAGAAACAAGTTGACCATCAACTAATTGACTTTCAACTCTGATCCAGATGTGATCCAATTAGAGAACTGTATCATCGACGGTGAGTCGTTTTGTATGGGAATTGATCTTGATCCGGTGATTGATCTGACGACGGATCGCACTGTCTATTGCAGATCTAATGTAAAAAACATGAGGTAAAATAAGGTTCACATTTGTGGCCTTCATTTAACCAGATCACTTGATCTAAAACGTGCCATACACACACCGATCGATCGGCCGATCCGTCGCCCGAAATCAATATCGGCCGACGGATTGGCGTGTGTATGTGCAAATCGCACCGATCGGGCGATCAATTTTGATGTGCCGATATTTTAGTGCGATTTTCGTGCGATCGATCGGTGACGATCGATTGGGTAGTGTATGTGATTATCGCAAGTGAATGTCAAATTACCAAATTATTAAATGATGAAATTTCAAGGATTCTAATGATTTAAATGGCACTGCAATTGAAATATCAAATATGTGGTATACGAAAATACCACACACATCCAAATAGTTAACAAAAATGAATCTAGGTTGGATTGGGAGTGAATCATAACCTATTTTTTGAATTGTCATTCGTTATCGCATCGCACGAAAATCGCTCAGTGTGTGTGCAGTGGAGATCGGCAGATATTTTGTGGCGATCCATCAGCCGATCGATCGGACGACGGATCGGATAATGTATGGCGGCTATAAAGCTTATATTTGTACGTGTCTGACAGTTTCATATTTAGTGATCTGGCCAGATCAAGATATTCCTACAGCTTTTAATTTTAACTATTTGAATCGGTGGCATCATGTATAGGTACACACAACAACGTGGCTGACGAAGCCACCAGACCAGTTTCTATCACCATAGGAGAAAACAACGAAAGGTGGTATGACGGGCCAGATTTTTTGAGGTACGTGATCGAGGATTGACCCATTTCCGGGGTTGTCCACGACAGGGCCGTCGAGAGAAAATCCGGGCCCGGGACTCAACTTTTAAAGGGCCCCGTAATATGATATAATCAGAGCCGTCGCGAGGAAATCCGGGCCGGGGCTGAACAAATATTGGTCAATATACTAAAGTCGCATAACTGCCGACGATTTCAAATGAATTTTTTTAGATTTTTTTTATACTTTAGTTTTAATGTATAATTAAAAATAATATCCCTTGCTTAAAAAATCAGTCTCAATTTGCAAAAAAGAAGCACTTGAACAAAATTTCCTTTCCCTGGCGCTATTGCTCTGAAACAATGCCTTTTAACTGCTGAATTGTTTGGGGCTTATTTCTGTACATTTCGTCTGTCAAATAATTCCAAATAAATAAGTCAGTTTCCATCAAATCATAGCAATATTCTGTAGAAGATACCATGCTAACCAGTTCGTGGGTTCCAGAGCAAGGGAAGCAGACCAGGAAACTTTTGAATAAGACGCATTGATTTGATTTGCGGAAAATGGAAAGAATCCAATATCTGATGGGCCAAAATTTGATGATGGTTTTCAAAAAATTTCAGGCTGAAAAGAACAAATTGAAATCCTTTTTCGAAAACTAGCAATCGTTTCTGAAATTTTGGCGTTGGAAACACCAATGGCTAAGTTCATAATACACAGCGGAATCGCAACATGCTGTGGCTGTGGCAGTATCGAAGCAGCTTTGAAGCAACTTGTTGTGTTTTGAACTGTACTCGCATCTAGTCATTCGTCAATTGTCAAACTTCCACTTCAAAACTGACTACTGAAAAAAAATTGTAAAAATGACTAAAATCATAACACACAACGGTTAGCATACTGTTGCAAATTTGTTTTTTGAATTCTTTCGACAGAGTTTCTGATGGACGCACCATGCTATGAAAAATGTCATTTTCTCCATCACGAAAATTTCTCCGCTGGTTAGGACCAGCATATGATAACAATTCAGAAATGACACTTGCGCTGTCGTATTCATACGATTTTTCGTCAGTAGTCAGTTTTGAATTGGAAATTTGATGGATGACTAGATGCGAGTGCAGTTCAGAACACAACAAATTGCTGCAAAGCTGCTTCGATACTGTTGCCATAGCATGTTGCGATTCCCTTGTGTTACTTTTATCATTTCTGAATTGTCATCATATGCTAGTCGTCGCCAGCGGAAAAATTTTTGTGGTGGAAAAAATGACATTTTTCACAACATGTTGTGTCCATCAAAAACTCAGTGGAGAGAATTCATAAAGCAAATTGGCAATAGTATGCTAACCGTTGTGTGTTATGAACTTAAACAATATTAATGTAACTCAAAATGACTTCCGATACTCAGGTTTTGCGATGTCTTTTTATACTTTAGCCTCGAACTAGATGTTATCCTTTTTGCAAAGCTCGTAACCGTTTTCGAGTTATTCGCGCCTAATCATTCAATGCTTCAATCTTCGAAAAATTAAATCGTACATTGTTACTTTTTACATAATATCGGATCCTAAAAGTTTGAAATAACTGTTATGATATACCCCAGTAGGTTTGTACTACCTAAAGCGAGAATTCGACCCATATATGTATATCAAAGAAGCTTATCGCACTATGTTTCCATACAAAACTTCAACTTTCAAGAAAATTCATAAAAAAGAGTTCCAATTCGTTCGTTTTAAGCTAGAATTCATTAAATGCCATCATCAGATTTTGGCACCTCAAATATTTTATTTATTTAATCAATTGAACCACCCACCACACCCCAACTCAAAAAGCAAGTCCACTTCTACGAGTATATAGAAAAAATTGCAAGAGAAACGGAAACTTAACATCTACATACATGCTCTTCGTATCACCTTAAAAAGTCTTCATACAAAGTGCTTAAGAAGCTGCGATTTTGGCAGCTAGTCACGTACGACGACCCTAAGGGTGATGTGTTATCATCACCCACATCAAACACGGATGCACATCAACCAAATTTTATGGTGTAGCTACCGGATATAGATAACGATCCTTTTCCTTTGCAATTGTTAAACACGTAGATCAATTCTTAGAAGACATGATCACGCGAGTTCGTAAAGTCAATAAATTAAAAGAGGAATATCCGTTTGTGTAGAAATTAACATTTCCATTTGAATTAAATATTAAGAGGCCGAGGTTTCGTAAGATTGGAAGGACCTCAGCCCAGGCAGATTTAAGTGAGAGTTCCGCGAGACAACATCCTTTTTGTATTGAACTCCTTAGAGTTTTAGTTTAGTACATTAGTTCACAAACGTGTAAAAATTAATGTTCCTAGTGAGTAACTATTAATTGTTAAATAAAAATAATTTTAATTAATATGTTGAATTCTTATTCCGCAACGGGTAGTAATTATTTGTTGTTTTTTTGATAGTTTTTCTCATGAAAAACTTGAATGGCGCAGTCGGTAGGATAGAAAGTGAGTAGAAAACTAAGACCTTTCTATCCATTAACGAACGAATTAACACGTGAAAACTAAAACTAACTAACTAAGTGGAGTGATATGACTTTTTGCAAGTGTGTGAAAATAGAAAACACCAAGAACCCGAACTTAAACCGGAAAAAAAAGACATAACTGTACTTAAGTACGAAAGTGAAAAAAAAAAAAAAAATATTATTATAATATACTCTAATTTTCAAGGATTTGCATTGTCCCGCAGGCAGAATTTTAAAAGAATTCGCCTCCTTGCGATACATACATTTGTACCGACAAGGGTAAAACTTAAAGTGCTAAAAACCGGTGAACAGGAGGAATCGTCCCTGTGACACCTAAAATAAAGTGATTGCTGTTTGTCGGCATCTGTCATTGGTAATTAGTATAAACTTATTCTCATTATTTGTCTTCTATCATTCCATAAAAAAAAAAAAAAAAAAAATGGCAATCTCATTCACGGAGCTATTGCGAGAAGCGAGGGCTATGCCAGTATTTGTGGGAGACGATGGATTTCAACTTCATGGCTACATACGGGAAGTAGAGGCCATAATGCGATTAGTACCGGAAGGAGCAAATGCCACATACATATCAGAGATACTGTATTCGAAATTGCAAGGACGAGCTGCAACCGTTGGCAGAAGAGTGCAGGAAAAAACGTGGGAAAACATGAAAGAAGCACTGATTAAGGCATTTGGAGTACAGGAACCGTACTTAAAATTAAAGGAGCAGGCGGATCGATTCAACAGCAGAGATGTCCATAGTTTATTCAAATATTTATTAAAAATTTTAGATAAATTAAATTCAAAATATGTGCTTGATACCGCTAATCCAGTAGAATTCAAACCATCAAATAACGAAAGTAGTATTTTAGATAAATTTTTAAGTAAAATTAATCGATCTGATGCCATGTACCTGAGGACAAAAGGCGTCACTTCTTTGGACGAAGCCTATAATGAGTTATTACAAACAGGTTATGACAACTACAAGGACAACCGAAATAACTATCAGAATGGGCAATCAAATAGAGACAATAGATATACAAATAGAAACAAATTCAATAACAGGACACAAGACGATGTTGTACACAGACGGACTAACAACTCTTACAGAAACGATAACTGGAACCAAAATAATCAAAATAATAATTGGAGTCAAAATAACAGATTCCCGAACCATAGCAATTTTCAAAACCATAACCAAAATTCAGATAGGTCTAGGCAAAATAGGAATTATGTGGAACAAATAAATAGAAATCAGGCGGAACCAATGGATACATACCCCATTGGAACTGAACCAACAAATTTTCGTATACGTGCCTTAGAAACAGAAATCTTCCCATAATAACAGTTCACATAAATAACAAACCAATAAAAGCTTTAGTAGACTCGGGATCAACTACATCAATTTTAGACATTAAAAAACTGGGTAGTTATCCGAAAACTAAGATAAGTAATCAGAAATTCAGGACTATTGCAGGAACACAGGAATTTAAATATGAGACAATAACAGAAACACCACCAGAGATAGGAGTAAGGGACTACACAAGATGGAGATTGACTGATTTAAACCACCAACTCTTCGATGCCATCATAGGGACCAATATTTTAGATATAACAAACTCGGTGATAGATTTTAATAATAAAATTGTGACATTTGGGGAAAATGTTATACCGTTTATAGGATCTGCGAACGTAGATGCCAGTTTTAGTATTCAGTATGATGAGATTCATACTATGGAACCCATGGAGGAATTAAAAGTTAGTATGGAAAATCTTAATGGGGAAGAACAGAATGAATTAAGGAAACTTTTGAAGATAAATAGAAATAGTTTCTATTTGGAGGGAGATTTCCTATCGGCAACAAATGTAGTGCAGCATGAAATTAAAACTACTACAGAAGAGCCGATATATTCAAAGATGTATCGTAATCCTCAGATACACGATAAAGAAATCGAAAGACAAGTACGAGAAATGTTGGATCAGGGAATCATCAGAGAGAGTAATTCACCTTATAATTCACCAATTGTCATAGTTGCGAAAAAACCAGATAATTCTGGAAAAGTCAAATGGAGATTGGCTATAGATTATCGGAAACTTAATGCAGTTACAATTGATGACAAACTTCCCATTCCTAACATTGATGGAATCTTAGACAAGCTAGGTCGTGCACAATATTTTACCACATTAGACTTAGCAAAAGGTTTCCATCAAATTCAGATGAAGAAAGGAGACATTCCCAAAACGGCATTTTCAACATCCAGAGGACATTACGAATATACTCGAATGCCATTCGGATTGAAAAATGCACCGGCAACTTTTCAACGCCTTATCAACCATGTACTAAAAGATCTCATTAATAAGATTTGTTTAGTATACCTGGACGATATTATTATATTTGGGACGTCTTTAACAGAGCATACACAAAATATACAAAAAGTTTTTAATAAATTAAGTGAAGCTAACTTAAAGGTACAAGCAGACAAATGTCAATTCTTTAAAAGAGAAACACAATTCCTAGGGCATACAATTGGGGTAGATGGTATTAAACCAAACAATGACAAAATTATAAAAGTCACAAATATTAAATTACCCAAGAATGCAAAGGAAATAAAATCTTTCCTTGGCCTAACAGGGTTTTATAGAAAATTTATTAAAGATTATGCTAAAGTAGCGCAACCTCTAACGAAATACTTGAAAAAAGATATGAAAATTAACATAAACGACAGCGAATATGTCGGAGCGTTTGAAAAATTAAAAATTCTGCTTACTTCTGCACCTATCCTAAAACATCCTGACTTTTCTCAAAGATTTAAAGTGACCACTGACGCAAGTAATTACGCTATTGGTGCCGTGCTAAGTCAGAATGGACATCCAATTTGTTATATTAGTAGGACTCTCAACGAACATGAGAGAAAATATGCCACCATTGAGAAAGAAATGTTAGCAATTGTATGGGCTGTAAATTATTTAAGACCGTACCTATACGGTAGAGAATTTGATTTGTTAACTGACCACCAACCCATAAAGTGGTTATACCAAAAATTTAAAGGTAAAGATATTGAACCAAAGCTTCAAAGATGGATTCTAAAACTCGGGGATTATAATATTAAATTGGAATATATTAAAGGTAAAGACAACATTCCCGCCGATTTTCTATCCAGGCTTTGTGAATCAGGTGAAATCAATGTTATTACTGGAAGTCAATCACAAAATAAAAGTAAAATTGAGATTAAATCTATTCGTAAATTACCTAATATAGTTCAGGGAACATCAGTTTCAAGTCGCACATCAAATGAAGATTTTGAAATAGAATTACCATCAGGGATAAGTAAAACGAAGGTAGATAATCCAAGAGATACTACTGTCCACTCTCAAGAAGAAAATCATGATGATCATATTCTGATTAAAGATGATATTTTAAACAAATACAAACAGCAAATACTATTAGTCGATGAAATTGAGAAAAGACATCAAATAAAGCTAGGCAAAAGAAAAAGAGTTATTTTATCATGGAAAAACTTGAGGGAACAAATAGATATTTTAAAGAAATCATTAGGGCCAGGGAAGGTAGCAATCTTCAGCGAGGTGAGCGATTCGAGATTTAATGAATTGCAACAACTTTTAATCGATTTATTTGACAGAAGTAAAGTTAAATTCATAAGAGTAACCAAAATTATCAGAGAAGCAGAAAGTGAAGAAGAGCTTCTCCAAATAATTAAAAACTATCATGAGAAGGATACAGGTCACGCTGGAATCATGGAGAACTTCCAAGGTTTAAAAAGACAAATATACTATCCGAGACTAAAAGAGTACATTCATAGGTACATTAATGTTTGCGAAACTTGTAACAAAATGAAAGTGGACAGAAAACCTATTAAACCAATGTTAGAATTATCAGATACAGCGAAGACTGCCAATGAAATTTTCCATATGGACTTATTTTTCATAGACGGTTTGATTATACTTACGGCAATAGACAAATTTTCTAAATTTGCAACAGGTACTGTCATTCAATCAAAGAATATGACAGATATCAGGGAAGGTTTATTGACAATCTTAGCCACGCTAGGTAGACCAAAACAGATAGTAGCAGATGGAGATTTTGACTCAATCCTTTTGAAAGAAGTTTATTTAGCAAAAGACATTCAGATACATATTACAAAACCGAATTCGCATACGGGGAATGCCGATATTGAGCGATTCCATGAAACAATTCAGGAAAAAATGAGGTCAGGGTGTAACCAAATTCCAAATCAAACAACTAAAGAAAAATTCTTTGAAGCTCTGGAATTTTATAATAGACAAATTCATTCTACTACATTAGAAAAACCTATTGATGTGCATGTAGGGAAGATAGATAAAAATATTATATACGAAAGGACACTCAAAGTAAAACAACGTATGCTAGAAAAGGAAAATAAAAAGAGAGAAAGTTACACTGAAAATCGAGTAGAAATTTTAGTTAAAAACCCTAAAGCCGCTAGAAATAAATTACAACCCAGATTCAAAAAACAAAAATATTCCAATCGAATTGCTAAAGTTAACATAAGAAGACCTAAAAAGAAGATTTTAATTTCAGATTCTATACGGGAAGCAGGAAATCAAAACACTGGCATCACAAAAAATGACTATACTAATAATGAAGATAATACTTCTGGCATCTCTATTGCACCTAATGTCGGGGATACTAGTAGTTGACGAAGTAAAAACCAATTCAGGCTATGCAGAAATCAAAATGGACGAAGTGCAACTAGTGAAGGAAAGACGTATGGTACTACATAGAATAGACTTAGGAATCATAGAACTAGCAATAGAAGAAATTAGGAAAATGAATTCTTTAGGAACTGTTGACCATAGACAGGGAGTCATTAACCAAGAACTATATGACTTGGAACACCAATTGTATACTCTATTACCTAGGGAATATCGTCGAAAGAATGACAACAAAAATCGATTTTCACAGAACTTCTTAGACGACATTTTAGACATGACAACCACTGAAGCAAAAAAAGTAAACACAGAAAGTCTATCAGCCCGACGAAGAAGAGGTTTGATGAACCCCGTAGGGACTTTATATAATTGGATGTTTGGTATAATGGACGCGAATGATAGGCAAGATATTGAAAATCACCTCCAGGCAATAGATCAGAATAATCATGCATTAATACAGATAACAAACAAACAAATAACGATAAATAATAGATTTGAAGAACAAATGAAGAAAGTTATTTCAACAGTTAAAATTGATAGAAATATAATAGAAACCACCATCAAACACGCCACAAGTCGTTGGCAGACAGAACTATCATACCTTGCAACAGTTGTAAATATCCATATTATACAAAATGAACTAGAAATTATTCAAGATAACATTATGTCAGCACGCTTCGGAACAATGAGTAGAAATATGCTTACTTCAGAGGAAGTAATTGACCACGATATTAATATTGATAAAATTAAACACTTAGAAATAGCATTAGCAATAGGAAATAGAAATCCAAAAGAAATACTGTTTGTCGTTAAAATTCCCCATACATTAATAACAACTTTTAAATATAACGTAGCACCTATTCCAAACGATGACCTGTATGAAATAGAATTCGAATCGGAGAATATTGTAAAGATCAATAATGTAAGTTATACATATAAACAAGAAAACAATGTGAAAGATTTAAAAGAAAGTAGATTATGTTTTTATACCAACGACCAATGTAATATGATTAAGAGAACCAAAGGATCAATTGTAGAACTGGAAACTGGAACTATCTTAGCGAGAAACTCAAAAATAAAATGGAGCAATACTTGCGATGAAAGGAATAATGACCTAGAAGGAAACTATCTCTTCAGTTTTAATAATTGTTCAGTAACTTTAAATAATAGTACTTTTAACAACAGATTACCCGAATATAAAGCTAGAATTATAATACCAATAATTAATAATTTTAATTATTCAGATTTTTCGAAACAGACCATTTGGCAAGAAATGAATGATTTCTACTTAGATAAACTGGAAGAAATCAAGGAAATTAAATACATCAAACGGGATAATATAATTACAAATATTTCAATTACCACAATCTTCATAATCGTCCTACTTTCATTTTCTGCTTATTTTTACGTAAAAAGAAAAACATTAAAAATAAAAATAAATTCTATTACAAATAAATTCGAGGACGAATTTGTATCAAAAGGGGGTGGAGTCACGTACGACGACCCTAAGGGTGATGTGTTATCATCACCCACATCAAACACGGATGCACATCAACCAAATTTTATGGTGTAGCTACCGGATATAGATAACGATCCTTTTCCTTTGCAATTGTTAAACACGTAGATCAATTCTTAGAAGACATGATCACGCGAGTTCGTAAAGTCAATAAATTAAAAGAGGAATATCCGTTTGTGTAGAAATTAACATTTCCATTTGAATTAAATATTAAGAGGCCGAGGTTTCGTAAGATTGGAAGGACCTCAGCCCAGGCAGATTTAAGTGAGAGTTCCGCGAGACAACATCCTTTTTGTATTGAACTCCTTAGAGTTTTAGTTTAGTACATTAGTTCACAAACGTGTAAAAATTAATGTTCCTAGTGAGTAACTATTAATTGTTAAATAAAAATAATTTTAATTAATATGTTGAATTCTTATTCCGCAACGGGTAGTAATTATTTGTTGTTTTTTTGATAGTTTTTCTCATGAAAAACTTGAATAGCTTCTTCTCAAGATATACGAGCGCATCATAGCGGCACGACAAGTGTAGAAGATTTTACTCAATGTCGTCGCGTCGGGCTGCGTCGAAATGCGCGATCCTCAATAGGCACCATAGAAGCAGTGATTTCTGTTGCTTCCATTGATTCTAGGCGGACGAAAATGAGTCGCCCATATTCTCTTCGCTTTGTTATCACGAATAGAAGTAAAAGAGTATGGGATAAAATAAAATGAAGAGAAACGTATTATTTGCACATATAGGAAATAGGAAGTCGAATCGCACAAGAAATAAGTATGAAAATAATGTATGAAAAATGTAATTGATGAGTAAGTAATGATCAAAATCATATGGATGAAATAATTAAGTGTATTTTAGGGAATCTATACACATATATTGTATAATGTTTGGCTACGTGGATTTGAATAAATTATTTGGTGAAATTAACAAGGGAAGCACTGCTTCCTTTGCTTCCAATGAGGAACCGCCCCTGATGCTAACCATACCTACCGTCACTCATCAGTAATTGATAAATTCATCACGACATAATCAGCTAAGTAGTAAGTATTTTGCACCGAAATACACAACGAGGGTTCTGGTAGCTCGAGTAGAGAGTTGATCTCTAGTTCAAGCGGTGACGGGTTGAAGTTCTGCCACAAACAAAATATTTTTTTTTTAAAGTCACTCAGTCCACTCAACGCCACTCCGAGACCTGGCCCTCGTATCTGCATCGACCCAGATCACTGATGTCAGTATCTTTGTAATCGGAACAAGTCGATCGCGGATTAAGTAGTGACCGAACCTGCACCGGGACAATTCGAAAATTTAACACGGAAACAAAGAAATTGAAAATTTCATGAGCTCAATTTGAATAATTATTTTTGCTTCATTCTTGAATAAAGTTTGATTTGATCTTTTTTTACAAAACGTTTCGGCGTTTCGCCCCTTCGACGGCCCTGGTCAACGACACGAGCCTTCCTTTAATGGTCCATCACACTGTGCGACCAGAACATTCTTTTGAAGCAACGAAAGATATTGGAGCCAGGTTCCAATCTGACTGGGCTCGCAATTGTCGGATCATCGCCTGGATCTTGCGGTTCGCCGAAGCGTGTCGGAAGAAGGAGCACGAGAATGCTTAACTTCATTGTTCCTAAGGAACGCGAACGAGCAGAACACCTTCTATTTAAGATGATGCAATCCGAGACCTAGGAGCTTTCTTTAAGCAATATGGAAGAGTGGCCTCAAACAGCAAGCTCATTGCATTTAGTCCATTCATGGGAACCGATGGCGTCATTAGGATGAGTTCGCGAGCACAAAGGGCTTCAACTTTTTATGCTGCGCGGAAACCAGCTATCCTGCCGAACAAACAACCGCTGATGGGTATCTTATCATCATGTATCAGCACATGCGGGAAGAAACCATAATCGCGGACACTCGAAGCAGAGCATGGATTATAAACGAACGCTCAGCTGTTCGCCGTGTCAGCGCCAACTGCTAAGAATGCATAAATCGACGCGCGAAGCCGACCATCCGCGGATGGGACTCCTACCAGAAGAGCGACTTCATTAGGGAAAAAGGCTTTCGCATTTGTCGGAACGGATTGTCTTGGATCACTCTTCGTACAGCAAGGGCGAAACGTGTAACGGATGTTTGATGGGCATCCGAAGATGCCCGTTGCGACGGAGCCTAAGATAGCAGACCGTGAAGGCCGGGCCGTGCCATCTAGCGAAGAAAAAGGCCCCTCAACGAGCTAAGCAGCGGGCTATGCTTGCTGCAGCTCAGTTCGGGAGATGTGGGCGGAGTTTTCGCCGCTCGTTGCCCCTGTCCTTTACGTATTCACAAAAATTCATAGTCCTGGGGAAGACAACACAAACAGGGGAGGTAAAAATGGAGAATGAAAAAAAAGTAGTCGATAAGGATAGAATGGTTGGCGGACGGATCAGACGCCCAAGCGGTCGAATCTGGGTCCGGGTGTAATGGCACCTTCGGCCTCTGGTTTCGTACCACCAACAGATCACTACTCATAAGGTGCTGCTTCGATCTGCCGGTGGGAGCAGCACTACCAGACCATAATATGGTTCATTACAAACTCAGTGAAAAGGTATGGGATTATCTTCACATGCCTGGTTTATCGAGCAGTTTACTTAGAACTGTTAACGGATCTTTCACTTGAACAAGTCATTTTCGCCATTCGCAGTCTCAAAGCGAGAAGAGGTCCTGTCAAAATTATGTTCAGCGACAACGGCACAAATTTCGTCGGTGCCAAAAACCAGCTTGCCAAGGATGCCAAGGAAACCACGTACAAATTTTGAAAGGTTACATCAGATCTGCTCGACATCGAATGGCGTTTCATACCTGCCTACTCACCATGGTGGGGAGAGCCTACTGGGAACGTCCGATTGCGAGCATTAAAATTCTCTGGAATTTATGTACGTTGAAAGGAGAAACACCATCCGAAGAAACACTCAGGGGAGCGCTAATACAAGCCGAGTTGGACATAAAGCGACGTCCACTGACGGACAATCCTATTGACCATGAGGATGATGAGCCTCTGACGCCAAACCATGCACATTTCGGAACTAATGGTTTCGCAGCTCAAGCGATCGGCGAAATCGACGAGCGAGATAAGTTGGGATCTTCTAAGATCCGTCAAGCGCGGCACTTAGGTGAGAAATTCCGCTCAAGGTGGATTAAGGAATTTTTGCCAACCATCACACGGCGATCAAAATGGTTTAAAGACGTAAAGCCTATCGAATTAGACGATATCGTTATTTTCGTAGAAACCGATAAGCCACGGCACGAATGGGTGAAAGGACGTGTGGTAGAATTACATCAAGGGCCGGATATATCGTAAGAACAGTTGACATCATGCTTGCCGACGGAAGCGTAAAGGCCCGGAGAAGTGTCGGACGAGTTGCGGTATTGGACATAAGAAAGCCCAATGTTCCGTCTTCGAATGGCTAGATTCAAAGACGCTCGGGGGAATGTTCAACCACTTCTAAACTCCTTAATGACCCTGCATACGGCATTTATGTTCCCTCTCGCGGCTTCTTCTGCCGTATGTGTTTTGGAGATTTGGGCGCGAATCCCTGGAAAGACAAAATCAGACTACCGTTGGGCAAAGTGTATCGAGCTAAAGGACTTAAAATAGGAAATAAAATTTTCCAAAAAAAAAATTGTTTTCACTATTTGCATATGTACTTGGGGCAAATACAATTTTATCTGTGAAAAGGAAAAAAAGTGTGACAGCGGTGGGATTCGAACCCACGCCCTTTCGGACTGGTGCCTAAAACCAGCGCCTTAGACCGCTCGGCCACGCTGCCGTTGGGTACGATGTCTCAGAATGGATTCTTAGATAGCATTATTTGCTCCACCTATTCATTCTAAAAATCAACATGCATTTACTAAGAAATGAAAAACACTGTACGTGTCTAAAAGAATTACAGGTTGGACACGAACAACTCCGTTTTATCTGTTCGTCATCTGAAGGTCGCCCACTTCTTGGGCATATCGCATTTCCGTCCACTGAAAAAGCAAAATCCGCCTTCGCCCGGAGCCAGAAGACAACGAACATTTCAGACCAACTCGCCGCCCTTGTAAACAAATAAAAATGCCGTTCTCCTCCTCGATTGCACTCGCTCTTGGCAACAAATACCAACAACAAAGTAACTGAATGCACTTTTCTGAGTCTGCCTCAGTGCAATGCGCGCTCCACATTATCTCTACTCGTTAAACTCATTGGTTTCTCGCGAAATGTCACAAACGTCACGGGACGTCAAAACTTATCAAAAGAGACGTGGAAATCGCTTTTTACGTAGATCACGGGAACTCGAGTTTTTATCCGTTTCTCGACATTTCCATCGAGTCGCGACTTGTGTGTCAGTTCGCCAAAGACATTTCAGGTTTCGTTGCCATTCCGCCTCTTTGGATGTCTCTTCGAAGGTCGCTGTCGATGATGTTTTCCTCGTTATTAGCGCGCGCCCGATAACTTCCACTCCAGCTTGCTTGTATGGCGACATGAAAACAGAAGTCAGGTGTGAAGTCAAAATTGCCACCACCGCGCGAACAACTAATCTCAAGAGTCGAACGACGACGGTTCAATAAACAACAAGAGACCCCGTCCGGGGGAAGTGTGGTGCAATGGGGCTGCGAGCCGAGCTCCAGCAAATTAATGGCAGTCTCCACTTTCACTTGGTCGCGATCGGTTTAGTTTCAGTTGCGCGCCTCCCACAATCTGTGATCGGTTAATTCGCGAACCGAACGGAGCGATAAGTCTCTTACCAGGCCGCCACTCACTCATTAGCCTATTGTTTGCTTAACGGCAAATATTTGCTAAACGTACACTTGACACGTTAGAATCCGCGCGCGAAGTTTTGTGCTAGAAGCTGGAAAAGTTGATCGTGTGTGCCACAGAAAAAAAAAACAGAGCATCATGACCGTGTTTGAGAATTTGCGCGAGCGCTTGGCCAAAGTGCAGCAAGATCACTTGTTGAAATTCTGGGACGAACTATCGCCCGCCGAGCAACAGCGACTGTGCGAGGATATCAGTGAGCTGAACCTGAACGAGCTGAAGACATACTTCGAGCGGGCCAATGCCTGTCTGGAGGAGAATAGCGGCACTTTGGACGACAGGATCCAACCGATCCCGGACACGAAGCTGGTGAGCATCAGTCGCAGTGCAGAGAGTACGATTGACGACTATCGGCAGGAAGGATACAGGCAAATTGCCGAGGGACATGTCGGCGTCCTGCTGATGGCTGGCGGACAAGGTAAGAAAGTTATCTATACCCCAGGTCGTTTACTATTATGTGTAGCCTGAAAAACGTTATGTCATTTGCAATCGCGGCACGTACATGGCAACTATTTGTTGCCTCCTCCTCTACCTGCATTTAGACACACGCGATTTGGCCTCATTGCAAGCAACTCTTTGCTACAAAGCAAAGCACACACGACGATTGCAGAAGAGACAAAAAACGTCGCAATCGCGTGTATGCATCAGCCGCACATCTCGGCTTGCGGTCATTTCCCTCAAGTGATCGGTGGCTCATCATTGATTACAAATCGTCTAATCCCAACAACGGCCAGCAAATCTGCTTCTGCTCGATTCACGACAGTGTCACCCACTCGTGGGCACTGAGCCTTGCCTCCGCCCGCCACTCCAAAGTCTAATCCGTTGGCGTTTTGCGCAAAAAACTGTTAATATTATTTATTTACATTCGATTATTATCGCGGGCCTGAAGCATCGTGTCGTCGTGATGCAAGAAATGTTTACCGAAGTTTGGTCGCGCTCTTATCTCTGGCAGATTTAAAAACAATTCCGGGAATAATATGGAAATGTTTATCACCTTCAACTTGAAATACATTTGCGCAGGCCAGCCTTTTTGGAGTCATGTAAATACTCCAAAAAGTAGTCACACGGACAGTTAATTCCAGCACAGGCAGTTTCAGGCTCTTTTCCCATATCGCTATTTTTTGAGACGTTATCGCGCGAATTAGCCCAATTTTGTTTGAATTGAAGTGAAGTAGCGATAGGTGTTTTAACGCAGCGATAGGCGAATTCTTGCTTTCGTCATTTCCTCTTTCTCTTGTCCGATAAACGGGCGCATGAGAGAAAAAAGCAAATACAATGCGAGCGTGTTGTTTCATTGTACAGGGGGACTAATTATTGTTCTCCAATCTTATCATCAACATTCTGGGAAGTACGGTACAAACTGATTGTTGTATAATAGCAAAGGTTGGGAGACTTTGGAGCGGATAAGTGATAGAGCTTTGTTGACACGAATACCCATCGTTTTAGCTACTTCTTTCTACTAAATGAAAAACGTTGATTTTTCCTAAGACGGGATTCTTTTTTATTTATTTGTAAATGCGAATTTCGGACACCAGTTGTGTCCTTCTTCAGTACACTTCAACTACTTTCCTCAACACCAAGACCTACACCTATATACCCTCTATTTTGACAGCGTTAATTACTTTACATTACGTTACTCTAATTGCCATTTAATGACATACAACATGTTTTGAAAGCAAATAAAAAATAGAAAAACCCAATCGAGAAAAGAAGAAAATTGAGCCACAGGTAGATGATGATGATCACTTCGCCAGTAGTTTCAGCAACCCTGATTGTAGATTCCCGATATCATGGTTCAGCCTCTGGTTTTCCGGTTCCCTAAGAATGGCCAGACTTTCTAGTGCATCCAGTTTCCTGCTGTCTGTACTCGCTTTGATGATCTCCACGTTGTCCCATGTTGTGCCCCTCTCCTGCTATGTGTCTCGCTACCATCGATTTTAGCGACGCGGGGTCCTTGTTGTTTTTTACGCTAGACTCAGCCTCTCTCACCTGCTCACCCCATCGTGTGGAAACTAGCCGCTTCGTTTACCCGACGTATGTTTTGTCACATTCCGGACATGAGACCGTGTATACGCCGCTTACTTCATGTTTCAGTTTCTTGTCCTTCGTGGACCCTAGCTTGGTCTTGAGCTGTTGCCTCCGGTTTGATGAGACCATTTCGATGTCCATATCCTTCATCACCCGCTTCAATTTCCCGGATGCGTACGAGTGTGTGACACCTATCCTTCTCCTAGGTTCTTCCTTGTTATGTTGGAGGGTAGTCAATTGTTGTTCTTCTAGCTTTCTCTGTTTCTTGCGGATGAGACATGATATCGCCCTTGGTTCGTATCCATTCTTCAAGCCCGTGTCGAGGATGTACCTCCTTTCTCTTTCGAATCGCTCCGTGCTCAATGGAACCGTGAAAAGTCGGTGTATCATCGAGTGGAAGGGGGCAAACCTTTGGGAGTACGAATGTTTGGAGCTCGATGGAATCGTTCTTTGTGTGTGTGTTGGCTTCCTAAAGATGTTGAATTCGATGGAGCTCCCGTTCCTTATGATTTTCAAATCCAGGAATGGCAATTCTCCATGTTCCTCCATTTCCATCATAAACTTGATGTTCCGGTGAACCGTGTTCAGGTTGGAGAGGATTTCCTCTCCTTCCTCTTTATTGATGATCGCCAGCACGTCGTCCACATATCTCACCCAGAATTTTGGCAGTGATCCTCTCGCCTTCAGTTCTTCCTCTATCCTGTTCATAAAGATATCACTAATGAACGGAGAGAGTGGGTTACCCATGGCCACCCCCCCCTGGTTGCCTTGAAGAATCTGCCGCGGAGCGTGAGGTAATTCTCCGTCATGCATATTGTTGCCAGCCTCATGAGAAGATTGACTTCCTGCCTCCAAGCCGTAGATGTGGGCTCCTTTTCGAGTAGCCATTCCTCCAGGTAAAATAGCGTCTCCTTGACCGGGATGCTTGGAAACAGGGCTTTAACGTCGAAAGAGACGACCCATTCATCGGACGAGATTCGACCCACGGTCTTCAGTTTGTCGATTAGGTCGTCCCTGTTCTTAAGAGATCTGCACGAGCTGGACCCACCCACCACGTCTTAGGAAAAATCAACGTTTTTCATTTAGCATTGCCATAGGCGTGGAAAACATCGACGAAAATCTCTTGTGTACTTCTTTCTAGTTACCCATTTCGAGCATGAGAAAGTACAATACAATACAATACTCAATTGCCCTAACCCCTTGTGGGGCATAGCGCGTCAACTGTTCCACGTGGCCCAGTTGACGTTTCGTTGGCATAAATTGGTTTCAGAGAATACAGATGCCAGCATGCACCTCCTGTACATCCATGGCCACGAACGTCGTCGTGAACGGGAACGATTCAAATGCTCATGAATTCATGTAAGAGCAGAAAAGATATCTTGTTGTTGTTGGTGCTTTTCAATATTCGGTGCTTGGCTCAGCGTTCACGTCTAAACGAAGCATCAGGATTGCTTCTGTTTAACAGAACGAGTTCGACCAACTTTCGCAACACGGAGTGCACAGAAGAAAAGATTCTAGTTTTTTACAGAAACACACATCAGCATCTCCGACATTTTTGTTATAAGACCGAAGTAGTTTGCGTTAACTCAGGAATGGTTGGAAATAGAGTGGGTTCTAGTGGTTAGGTTATATGGGCTGCCTTCATATAGACCACCACCGTTGTGACACCCGTAGATTCAGTAACACTTTTGTTATTTCCTCAGTTCGAGATAGGATTATAAAAATCCGCTTGCTCGAGCACCACGGTCGAGATTGTGTGTCGCTTGTAGTGGCTGAAAACCACCGTTGGCAACGAGAACGTCCATGGTCCCCCCTTATTATCCCTAGCAGAGTACTGCCGGCTACACAAAGGTAAAACCCTCTTTCTGGATCTTTCGCGGATGCCCTACGAAACCACTGTCAAGTAATACGTCGCGGAGTGAGGTTAGGTTAGGTTAGGTTAGGTTAAAGAGCTGCCATGATAACAACGGCACACATAGGCCAAGTCTGGGTCCGTTGTTCTATCAGCCGCGGTATGTTATCCCGGCTATCCTATGCCTCGAACTAGCCTGAACAAACGATAAGACGTTTGAGCTGGCCAACTTCAATCTTTTCCAAGCCCCCCAACTCGGCAAAGAAGTATGCACCCAGAGTTGATCTCCTCATACTTGCCAAGCCCGAACGCGTATTTCGAAAACCGTGTTCAGTCTCCAAGCCAATGACGAGATTGAGACGATTTGCTAGTGCCTAAATGGCCAAATAAATCCGTATCGATCTCGTCCCCTCAAAGGGGATAAGACCGAGACATTTTTCGAGTGCATTTGTCGTCTAAAATGGCAATAAAGCCGTGTTCAGCCGATTTTTTAGTTACTACATGGCCAGAACCCCGGCAAAATTCTCTCTATTCGATTAGAGAGAACTTTCACAAAACTCGAGAACTCACAACGAACGCTTTGAATCTGTTGTGACTCCATTCATTATTAAAATGGAGGAGTGGCTTCAATACAACACCAACTGCGACGAACAAAATCCAACACAAACGTGGAATGCTTTGGATGAAATGTTAGTAGGTGAGGCTGAAAAGACACTGGGAATTTCGAAAGGCCCACTCCACACGAACAAGGAGACGTGGTGGTGGAATAACGAAACTGCAGAAGCAGTGCCGGCCAAATCGAACGCATTCAAGGCTTGGACAATATGCAAGACAGGCAGTGAAGCCGAGAAGGTTCAACTTCGGGAGAAATATGATAAATGCCGGAAGAAAGTAAAGCAAAAGGTTGCTCAAGCAAAGGCGATTGAAGCCGAGAAGTGCTATCAGGAACTAAAAAATCTGACGGCGAATAAGAGATCGTCATTGCAAGAGAAACCTAAAGACAATGCCAGGATTTATAAGGTCGCAGCCCAAAGGAGAAGAAACGCTCGAGAGATTCAGGCGTCAAAGTACGTTGAAGACTCACAAGGAGTGCTTCTCTTTGAAGACTTTGCAATCTGTAGCAGAATGCGTGAGTACTTTGACGAACTTCTGAACGAAAAATTTCCGCGAGAAGCTTTTCAAGTTGTGGAGCCAAACACCACTGATTTTTCAGTGGAGGAGGTGGTGAAGGCAATGATGCAGATGAAACGAGGAACGGAAGTCGGACCGGACAAAATACCCTTGGAATTCTGGTTGAAGATGAATCATGTCGGGCTTAAATGGCTCACTGTTCTTTTCAACAAAATTAAAAGAGGGCAACCGATGCCTGACACTTTCAGAAAAAGCTTCCTTCTCCCGTTTTATAAGAACAAGGGTGACTCACGCAAGCTCAACAACTATAGGGCAATCAAGTTAACATCTCACACATTGAAGACTTACGAGCGGGTTGTCTGCAATCGACTGAAAGAGATTGTACGGTTGGATGACAATCAATGCGGCTTTGTGGAGGGTCGGTCCACAGTCGATGCGATTCAGTGCAAACGTGCTACGATGGAAAAGCATCGTGATACACAGACGGACTTGCACTTTGTGTTCATCGATTTGGAAAAACCCTTCGACAGAGCTCCTCGTGATCTGATATGGATGGCCCTAAGAGCACTTAAGGTCCCCGAGGCATATGTCAAGATGATACAAGACATGTATGATGGGGCAACTACTAAAGTTAGATGCACAGCTGGTGAGTCTGAAGAATTTCCAGTTAAAGTCGGAGCTCGCCAATGCAGTATATTAGTGATGGGCATAATGACTCTTTTCACTGTGCCAGCACATAAGCTCTGACTCTTTCCAATGAGTCGTTCAAAAAGAGTCATGCAAAGAGTCTGAAACTTGGTTAATAACATATTCAATAAAAGTCGTAGATGGGCAACCCCAATTTTTTTTTCTCTTTTTTGACCCCATATTCGGAGTTGGCAACCCTCAATGCCCTTTAGTTCGAGCCAGCCCGATCGGACCACTATTTCCCATGAAAGGGGGCTGCCAGTCTGGGATGGGTGACCCCAATTTTTTTTTCTCTTTTTTGACCAGTCAGCGACCCCCCAATACCCTTTAGTTCGAGCCAGCCCGGTCGGACCACTATTTCCCATGAAAAGGGGGCTGCCAGCTTGGGATGGGCGACCCCAATTTTTTTTTTCTCTTTTTTGACCCCAGATTCGGACTTAGCGACCCCCAAATCCCCTTTAGTTCGAGCCAGCCCGATCGGACCACTATTTCCCATGAAAAGGGGGCTGCCAGCCTAGGATGGGCGACCCCAATTTTTTTTTCTCTTTTTTGATCCCAGATTCGGACTTAGCGACCCCCCAATACCCTTTAGTTCGAGCCAGCCCGATCGGACCACTATTTCCCATGAAAAGGAGGTTGCCAGCCTAGGATTAGCGACCCCAATTTCTTTTCTCTTTTTTGACCCCAGATTCGGACTTAACGACCCCCCAATGGCCTTTAGTTCGAGCAAGCCCGATAGGACCACTATTTCCCATGAAAACGGGGCAGCCAATCTGGGGCGGGCATACAAAATCAACTCGCACAAAAAGATTCGTTCAAAAAGAGCGATACAAAATCGAACTAGGGTATAGTAGTGGTGTAATTGCTTGAAACAGAATGATTTATGGGATAAACTAAATAGTGGTCGTGTGAACGGTCCACAACCCAAGGCAAAAGCAGTTCACTTTCCAGTCCACGCTCGATACAAGCATGAGATCGAAAGCGTGCCACGATGTCATGTATTGGCCCCGTCAGAACGCTGCTTTACACTGTAGCTGTAGTGCAAGTGGAAGCTATGGGTATTTGTTTGGTTTCATCTAAAGTTGAGCTTGAGATGATGATACGTAAGACGAATACTTTTGTTTTAGAATGTTGGGATTGTTTTCAGTATTTGGAGAAACTTGGCTGTGCGGTGGGACGCGACGTAAGTAAATGATTTTTGATATGCTTGCATTTGCAGTCAGCATGGGTTGTTGCGTATATATTTAGAAGTATACACAATGCGTGCATTGCATACTGCATAGAGATGAATATGAATAGAATTAGGTGGGATTGCTTTGGTAGATAAATGATGGTGGTTTTGCTTTAGATAGATAATGGGATGGGATGTGAGTGAATGAATGTATTGTAGTACATTATATGTATTGAGAAATGAGCGTGTATTGCTAGATAAATGATGCTGGTTTTATTTTTAGATAGATAATGGGATGGGATGTGAGTGAGTGAATGTATTGTAGTATTTTACATTATATGTATTGAGAAATGAGCGTGGATTGGTTATGCATTGGGTAATATTTATACGATGGGCTAGTTTGGGAATTAATTTTACAGTGAGTCATTCATAAATTGAACGACTCGAAGGCTATGTCGTTGTGCCGAATCTTTCGCTCATCCTGTTGAGTCGTTCAAAAAGAGCGACTCGTTACTGTGTTACACATCAATACAGTATATTGAGTCCTTTTCTCTTCAACATCAACATCATTCTCTATTTATTAACACTTATTTGTGACGGCCTGGAAATATTCTCTTCGCCGATGATATTGTCCTGGGTAGCAAAGACATCGTTGCTTTGCAGGCTACACTGAATAAGTGGTGTAAGATACTGGAGGATCATGGACTGAGGATTAGCATACCAAAGACTGAGTATCTTTGCTGTCCTTTCTCAGATCCAGAGAGACCGGTACCAGAGCAGCTGAAGTCCTATACAAGGTTCAAATACCTGGGCTCGATGGTCAACAAGGAAGCTACCTGCTATGATGACATCAAACATCGCATCAGTGTCGGTTGGATGAGGTGGCGAGTTTTCAGCGACAAGAAGATACCACGAAAGCTTAAGGGCAAGTTGTACAAAACGGTCGTACGTCCCGCACTTATGTATGCGGCTGAATACAACTCAATTGCCCTAACCCCTTGTGGGGCATAGCGCGTCAACTGTTCCATGTGGCCCAGTTTACGTTTCGTTGGCATAAATTGGTTTCGGAGAATGCAGTTGCCAGCATGCATCTCCTGCACATCTATGGCCACG
The DNA here is from genome assembly GCA_964017055.1 of Chloromyia formosa. Classification (NCBI taxonomy): domain Eukaryota; kingdom Metazoa; phylum Arthropoda; class Insecta; order Diptera; family Stratiomyidae; genus Chloromyia; species Chloromyia formosa. The sequence continues at coordinate 25,514,615 of OZ024813.1, read as the reverse complement.
AACGTCGTCGTGGACGGGATTCGAACCCGAAACGCCGGTAGTCAAACATGAGACTGATGCCTCAACACACTGCGCTACGACTATGTACAAGACATACGAAAGTAAAATGACTGCGACTGAGATGAAAATGCTACGGATGTCAGCTGGTGTGACCAAAAAGGATCGTATCAAAAGTACCTACATCCGAGGCAGCTTGTTTGTTGAGCAACCGATCACTGAGAAGCTCGAAGATCGTCGTATAGATTGGTATTGCCATGTTCTAAGGCGTCCACCTGAGAACCCTGTCATGAAGGCACTAGCAATGAATGTTCCATTTGCTGGATCCAAACCTCGAGGCAGACGAAAACACACGTGGATCGATCAGATGAAGAAGCAACAACAACGCATTAATTTCGGCGATGATACGATCCAAGACCGAGCTGCCTGCAGAAGGAAGCTGAGATTATACCACCATAATGGGCGAAGTGCCAACACCACAGGCAAAGCAACGCGAAGCCGCAGAGTGATATGAAAGGGCAAGGAAGAAGAATAACCTGGATCACAATTATTATAATAGGTGTTTTTTTTAACAGCCATGCAGAGTAGAGCAGGTTAAAACCACAGAATTGCACTAACAATTTGATCTGAGCTGCTCTGGATAAAATGTTAGTGCAAGAATGCTGCTCCGTTAGTACTCGCATTGCCGCGTTTTGAAATGCAGACGCTGCAGGTGTCGATGTTATCGGACAGTTTACAGTTTGAGAAGCACATAAAATTTATTTCCTTTCCATAAAATGTTCGTTTTGTGTAATTATATGTGGAATAGTAAACATACACAATTATTCTACTGCCTAAACAAAATGTGTCCGATTGTACCTGTACTAAAGACCTAAATTTCCTCTTGAAATTCGAGTTGACGTTTGAATGCTAACTAAGCCAAGACACACTCCCAGCAAAGCCATGCACCGTTTTCGTTTTCGCTACTCTGATCTGCTCTGTAGCGTTTTTTGCCGCTTGTCCTGCTGTACTCTGCTCTGTACAAAAAGAACGCACCTAATGTGCATTGACTATGTTGTATAGTATAAACCTAAGTTGAAAAATATTTTATTTTAAACTATAAATATATAAATTCTGCCTCGCTACAATTATCTATTGTACATGCAGATAGTACCATCTGGTACTTGGTATTGAAACTGTTTGTTTACATTTTCTAATTTTATCAGGTGAATAATTTACATAAAAGAAGTAAGGCGCTACGTATTATTATAAAATTGAAAAAAAAATCCAGGCGATGTAGACTATTAATACTAAATTTGGGAAATCTCCAATACAGTACAGGGAAATTTTACTAGAGGTGAAATATGCACATTTGTAATTGTACCTAATCTTAAGGGGTAACTTTGATTGGCACAGTAAACTGTGGAGTATGGAAGAGTGATCTCTAGTATGATACTAAATGTCTTCAGTACTGTATCTAAGCTTAGTTATTTCCACTATACTTATTAAGTAGAAGTTGACCTAGTTGTTGTTTACATTATACCATAAAACCGAATTTAACGCTGTTGAATAATCATAACAGCGTTTTAATGCAGTCTGACCGCGGTAGCTATTGTTTGCATATTAATCAATCAGCGTTTGAATTGAAGCCGACTCGATTATTTCAAAAAATTTACACACTGTATTGTTATTGGGGATTAATGTGGAATTTCTTTAAAATAATAATGTTTTCCGATTAAACTGAAATTAATTTAGTTATTTTTCGTCGTCCATTTTACGTTCGTATGTTTTATAAACCATTTAGAGCTAGAAAATGCAACTACATAGTTATGATTTTTATTTATGACATTATGGTTAATTAAAAGACTAGGTTTCCTTATACTACAAGCTTTTTGTTCGGCATACAATTGTTTCGGAAGCAACGTACATACTTCCTTCTTCAGTGCTTAAATTAATTAATTAATTAAATCGTATTACACAAAAGCTACTATTTTTCAACAGTCCAGATCAAAGCTTGCACATGCCCATTAATGTACAATAGTATTATCAATTAAAAATTCCGAAGTTGAGTATAGTGGATTAGTTGTCGTAAATTTGCCGTGAAAGAAAAATTTTGGTCGCGTTTGTTTTATTAAAAATAACCCCTGGTAATGCTTACTTGACACTCAATTTAGCATTAGGTTAGGTTAGGTTAAAAGGCTGCCGCAGATGACGCAGCACACATAGGCCACCAAAGGGCCCGTTGTGATACCTACCAGGATAAACACCTATCCCGTTGAAATTACTATCCATTGAACCAGCCAGAGCTGGCAATGAACCGATAAAGCCTGATCGGGCTTATGCCCCTTAGCTCTTCCAAGTGAAGGAAGAAAGAGTCCCCCAGAAAGACCCGCCTCCTCGCAGCCAACGCAGGACAGGTGCATAGAAAATGGAGGGTAGTCTCCTCCTCGTCAGCTTCCTCGCAGCTTCTACAGAAGTCATTGTAGGGTAAGCGAAGTCTCCTTGCGTGCTCCCCAATGGGGCAGTGCCCAGTGATAATATTCACCACCACACCAACGTGCTTCCTATTCAGTGATAATATTGCAGCAGAACGGCCGGGGTCCGCTGTGGGCCATAACCTCTTCATGGTTTGACACGCACCGTCCTCAATCCATCTAGCGCTCGCTTTATGTTTCGCGTTAGAGTTGATAATTTGCTTGCAGATTGTGAAAGGCACTCCGATGTCCCAACGACCATCCTCAATTGCCCCAGTCGTCCCAGCCCGAGCAAGCTCATCGGCCACACAATTACCAGCATAAGCGCTGTGACTTGGAATCCAGCACAATGTGATTTCAAAGTAACGTCCCATCTCATCGAGAAGCGATCGACAGTTTGTAACCGTCTGCGATGTCGACAGAGCCGATTCAAGCGATCGAATTGCAGCCTGACTGTCAGTGTAAATAGTGAGTTTCCTACCAATTGTGACATTACATCCCAGCCAGGCGAGCGCTTCTGAAATCGCCACAATCTCTGCCTGCAGCACGTTGCAATGATCGTGTATGCGGAAAGATAAACTAATCTTCAACGTCTCCGAAAAGATATCGGATCCCACTCCAGCGTCCGTTTTGAATCCTTCAGTATATAAAACGATGGAGTCTGGGTGAGTGATTACCCCAGTTTCCCACATGTCCCTTGAAGGAATCTGGCTCACAAAATTCTTGCCAAACATATACCTAGTCTAGCCATAAATATTGTTACAAGGTTTGGCAACCCTGCAGAAAGGAACCGTTATATTGCATTTCTTAAAAATTGAGCTAATCGCTATAGTACGCTTGTGCTTGATGCATTTGTCATCATTTGAGTTTAATTTTTAGTGTAGTGAACATGGATTGGGGTGACAAAGAAAATAGAATTGCTGTGATTGCACTTCATAAAGTAGGAATGCAACCAAGTGATATTTTTAAGACTCTGCATACCCTTGGTATAAGCCGAATGTTTGTATATCGGGCTATTGAAAGATTTAATGATACGTCTGGAGTAAGTGACCGTGAAAGAAGTGGCCGTCCGCGAACTACTCGAACACCTCAAGCGGTTAAAGCCGTGCGCGAGAGAATTCGCCGTAATCCTCTTCGGAAACAAAAAAATTTTATCGCGTGAGATGAAAATACCCCAAAGAACAATTTCACGTATCATCAAAAGTGACTTGGGGTTGGGTGCTTATCGTAGATCTACCGGGCATTTACTAACAGATTCGTTAAAAAAAATAGTGGAAAAATCAAATTGATTACTTTGCCGGTACGCAAACCAAGAACACCGTAAAATTTTGTTTACGGACCAAAAAATTTTTACTGTCGAAGAAACATTTAATAAACAAAACGATAGGGTTTATGCTCGCAGTGCCAGAGAAGCTTCTCAAGTTGCCCAAAAGGTTCAAAGAGGTCATCATCCAGCCTCAGTAATGGTTTGGTGGGGTGTTAGCTACAACGGGGTGACAAAGTTGCATTTTTGTGAGAAGGGCGTCAAAACGTCTGCCAAAATTTATCAAGAAAGTGTCCTTGAAAGTGTAGTGAAACCTCTCAACACGTCATTATTCAAAAATCAGCCTTGGAGTTTCCAGCAAGATTCTGCACCAGGTCATAAGGCGAAGTCAACCCAGAAATGGCTTGAAGAAAATGTTCCAGATTTTATTAAAGCTGAAGATTGGCCTTCCTCTAGCCCAGACCTGAATCCGCTGGATTACGAATTATGGTCTGTCTTAGAGCAAATGACGTGCTCTAAAAGACATTCTAATATCGAATCCTTAAAGAAGTCTCTTACACATGCAGTCGCCAACTTTCCGATTGAAGTCGTGCGTGCTTCCATAGATAAGTGGCCAGCTCGATTAAAGGCTTGTGTAAAGGAAAAAGGCAATCACTTCGAATAACTTGCAATTTCCGTTGTTGACAATGCATTTAATAAATAAACAATGATTTCTTAACATATAACACCTCTTTTATTTAACAGTGCTTCAAAAAGTTTGAAACAGTATTTATGGCTAGACTAGGTATTTAGGAGAGATATAATCCGTATATGCAGGGAGGTCAAGATTATTCAGAATAGTAGTGTGGCCGGAGCTTAGCGCACGCCACTGACCTGTCTCGCGAAGTCGCAATGCTATGATCGCTGCTTGCTGTTCAGCAAAAATATCGAGCGGTAAAAGATTTAGAAGCACATCCAGGCCAGCTGATGGAGTGATCTGAGCCCCGGTTGCAGCAATCGTCGCCAGTCTTTGCACCTTACCCAAGAGAGTCCTGTGGGAACCCATTCTAAGCGCCGTCCACCAGACAAGAATGCCATGCAAAAGCATGGGCCGAAGAACTGATGTACACAGCCACAAAACTACCTTCGGCTGTAGTCCCCAGTTCCGACCTATCGCCTTCCTGCAGGTGTCGAGTACGATAGTGGCTTTGTCAACACGTTCCTGAACATTTGGCATCCATCCTAGCTTTCTGTCTAGAATGAGACCAAGGAACTTAGCCTTGTCAAGAAACGCCAGTTTGACACCCTCCAGTACCGGAGGTTCGATACCCGATGGTAGGTTGTGTCTCCTTGTAAAGAGCACAAGTTCCGTTTTGTCAGGATTGACCCTGACACCACTCCGACTAGCCCAACTGACCACAGTCGATATAGCATTCTGCAGCACTTCACTAAGAACGCTCGGAAACTAACCTGTAACTGCGATGGCAACATCGTCGGCATAGGAAACAACCCTGTATCCCAGTCTTTCAAGATCCAAGAGCAATTTTTAATTGCTAGATTCCATAACAGCGGTGAGAGCACACCACCTTGAGGTGTGCCCCTACAGACGAACCTATGCACAGTAGACTATCCCAAAGTGGACTGGATAACCCTGGAAGTTAAGAGCAGGTTAATTAGTTCACATATCATCACAATCATCCACCAGCAGACCCGAGAGTGCCTCAGTGATGGTCCCAGGTAAGATATTGTTAAAGGCCCTCAATGTCCAATAAAATCACCATGGTGTATTCTTTATGACTGAGGGATTTTTCAATGCAGCTGCCCAAAGAATGCAGGCCGGTGTCCACCGATCTGCTATTCCGGTAAGCGTGCTGTGAGGTTGATAGCAGACGAGAAGGAAGACTGTCACGCAGATGGATATCAATTAACCTTTCAAAAGCCTTAAGAATTGTGGAGGATAGACTAATCGGTCTGAAATCGTTAGGGCGCACATGTGAGCTTTTTCCTGCCTTGGGTATAAAAGTCACTTTAACCTCCATATATGAGGAACATATGTCAACCTCAGGCAAGCTTTAAAAGTAGTCGCCAACCACGGGTACACGATGTCCGATGCGTGTTGCAGGTTTGCCGGAATGATGCCATCCGGCCCAGCGGATTTGTAAGGGTCGAAACTATCGATCGCCCATAGAATCTTTTCCTCTGTAATAATCGACCCTAGTTCACATGTAGTCCCGGCAGTTGTAGACGAAGCCAAGGGCATTGTAATTGTCGAACTTCCGGGTAAATGCGCATCGAGCAGAACCTCAACGGTCTCTGCACTTGATGTCGTCCACGAGCCGCACTTCTTCTGCAGGAAGCTAGGCATAGATGGACTTGTTGAGAGGATTTTGCGAAGTCTAAATTTAGCATTACTACCCCCTGAAATAGGGTGAAATAAACGTGAAAATAAAAAAGGGATTTGCAATAACTGTCGCTTTTTGTCGCTGAATGATAGTAAAAATTATAAAATGCTATTTCTAATTTTTTTTTTTAAATAATCCCTGGTGATGCTAACTTGACATTCGAGTAAGCACCACCTTGTCAAAATAGGGTAAAATAAAGGAAAAAATAAAAACGGCGCCGAATAATAATTATCGTTTTTCTTGTGTCTGATTAAGGGCGCAAATAACGATGGGGTAGTTTGAGAATTTAAAAAGGCAACAACTTTTAAATTTTGTTTCACTTTTTGTCACACAAAATTACCCTTACGTTGAACATTGTCCCATCCCCATATCCAGCATTACCACGGTTATAACAATAATTCTAATTGTTTATATGACATGAAAAGTGTCTAGACAATTGTCGCTTGATGTCTTTTAATAAGTTGTGCAAGAAAAAAAAAGGTTACGCTTTTTTTTCGCTGGAAACAACCCTTAAATTTGACTTTGCAATGAATCCGCTATTTTTATAGTTATACAATCTACTCTATCCATTTTATTGAATTTATAAATCACTGCCGCTCGATGTCTTCGACTTTTTTGTGTTATATAAAAGTTTGTGGTAATTATTTTCCTTTTTAAGTGATTTCTCTTATGCTTCGTTTAGACGTGAACGCTGAGCCAAGCACCGAATATTGAAAAATTACATTGCAAAGTACCAAGAACAAGAAGATACCTTGTCTGCTCTTACATGACCAACATGAATTCATGAGCATTCGTGAGCATTTGAGTCGTTTCCATCTCTTGTGGGAGTCGTTGGTGCTTTTCAATGCAATTTTTCAATATTCGTTGTTTGGCTCAGCGTTCTCGTCTAAACGAAGCATCTGTATGAGGGGGAACTTCACCAGAGGTTACACGGTTGAATAGCTAAAATCGCATGGCGTCGATCTGTGGCAAAGGATAAGTCTTTTTGAGAGTTGCGCCCCATTGTCCAGAACAGAGTACGATGGTGTGCAGGAGTAGTTGACGCGCTATGCCCTACGAGGGGTTAAGGCAAACTAGTATTATATCGATGAAAAAACATCGATATTTTGGAAATATCGATATCGATGTCATGGCACTAGTCAGAAGATCACTATCTCGACATTTCTGATTCATACACAACACTCAATAAATTAGATATTACGTTGCAAATGCAATCATTATCGTTTCGCTGTTTATCGCTGTTTATCACGTGTAAAAGAATCGATGAAAGCAGCTGAGAAAATGCATCGTTGTGTGCGTTGAAATTGTTAATGATTGCGGCGAACATTTTGAAAAACAACAAACATTTCAATTTGATAAATGAACAACGCGATAACGTGCAACCTAGTTTACCTACAATGGTAGGTAATGTTGATCAACAACTCAATAAAGTTTGCTTTCGAAATGTAGATTTATTGCAGGAAAATTAGTAATTGGTATTAGTATCTAGAACTGTATTAGATACAGTTGCCTGATAAACTTCCCAGAAAACCAAACGATTCGTATGCGACCCGTAAACGATTCGTTTAGGGATCCGTAAATGATTCGATGAGCGGACTGAAATGGTCTCTCGTTTATGTTGCCAACCGAAAATGAGCCGCTTATAAGAATCGTTTGCAAGCCGTATTATACAAATCCTTTTCGTATGGAAATACGCCTCTATGGAAAAGATACCTTTCTGCAAAAAATTCTTTGATTACCGATTCTTGTAGTTGTGTTTAAAAGTAAACAAGTAGCTCTCCTAACTACAATAAAACTTTACTTCACGTAAATACATGTATTTCGGGAGCAACTCACTCTCTTCTACTGTACATTTGCTACTAAATCGATGGAACAAATACAATATATTATAATACATACACTGACTCCCAAAAAGATCCGCACAAGTTTGAAATGTCCCTTCTTTCTCAAATTATGCTTTCATCAATGACACGAAAAGAAAACTAAAAACTGTTTATGGTACAAGACATCTACGTGATTATTTAACACAAAAAGAAAAATAGAAAATGTATCGCAAAACGAGAAGGAATAGGAAGGATAAAACAAAAAAAAACTTAAAAATCAGACGCCCCAAAAAGATCCGCATATCGATGAAACTTGGGCAAACGCGTGCATGTTTATGCAATATAAACGCGTGTAAGTGACTTGTTTATCTAATACTGCCTTCAGTGATAAAGTCGTCATAAATCCGGGCGCATCATATCTAATATTTTCTTGGAACCACGCGTTTTTGGTAGCTTCATAAAACTTTGTGCTTGCATTAATGCAAAATGGGCAAATACACGTCCCCAGACAAGATCCAGTTGGTGGTTTTTAATCATGAGGAAGGTAAAACTGTGGCAGAAATATGTTCGGTCCTCAACATGAAACGTAGAACTGTTTACGATATTCTCCGGAGGTATAAAGAGGAAGGCAGAATAAACTTGAAGCATAGTCCTGGCCGTCCAAAGGTTCTAACGACGCTTGAAGAACGCGCTATCGTCCGGAAAATCAAGAAAAACCCTAAATTGAGTGCTCCAAAAATTGTAAGTGAAGTTTTCGCAGACTTTAAAAAAAATGATACAAAGTATCTACACTGCATGCAGATACATCGGAACATGGATATGTCTTTGGCTACCGACTGCGTGGAACCTGTTGTGTTGAAGATATCGACGTAAGTTTTATAAAGATCCCAGTATAGTTATATTGGATGAATTCATTCGACAAAACACGTCCCACGCTTTCGGTAGGCATAAGATGTACCGATGTATCTGCATGCAGTGTAGATACTTTGTATCATTTTCAAGACATACCGTCCCGCATAGTGTACAGGAGAATACAAATTAACCCAACCCTTGCCCCGTGTGTGGATCAAGCGATCATACACTCTACATATTTACATGCGCCTGTGCTTCGTTAGTACGTCAATCCGCGATCGATCGCGTCAAGCCGCGGTCTAGCTAAACACACTTACTATTAGATACTTAGATAGTACTCGTCTAAGTCTAAAGACGGTAAGCGCGACAACACAATTTTATTGCATTAACGTTTACGTTATCCGCGCTGCACAAACTGCATCATCTGCACTATTCTCCTCACTAAATCAGAATTCTGCACTGTTAGTTGATATATCATCGATCGTGATAGTACGCGGTATGCGCGATACAAGTACGGTCGTAAGTTCCTTACATCCACGGGAAAAACACGTTGGTGACCTTGGTGACACTGATTTCAGTCGGCTGGATGGGATTGGCCATCACAAGAAAGGGGTGGATCCGCCGCGGAAGTGTAGTCCAAGGTCCGTGGAGCAAGCATCTCTTTCGCACTGTCGCCGATGACGAAGCAACGCCCATCCATGAACTTCTTCGACTCAACCGTCTCTCCATTGCCTGCATACGAGTGTGTGTGTATGTGTGTGTGTGTGTGAAGTTGAAGCTATTTCCCGACCTACCCCAACGATTTTCTTACTGAGTCAGGTTAGTGACTAATTGATGAAAACAAAAAGATTGCTGTGAAGGAGGAGCCATAGCGCTGTGCACGAGTGAGGGAGACAGGTTGTCTGGATGTGGCTGGTGTTGTGAGCAGATTTAAATTACGAGGGGATGGCAGTTGAATGATGTTGACTTGTTTTATGGGTGCCTGGTTGTTTAGTCAGTTCATGATGCGAAGTTTTTCGATTTTCGTGAGTTCCCTTTGATGACTGACTCGGATTGACTGAGGATCGGCCACTACATTCATAGAACTCGGAAAAATTTTCAATGGGCTTGTTTCCTCTTCTGACCCCCGAGTAGAAAAACAGACATTTCGTGTGACGGACAGATTTTTAGGATAACCCCCAGCTATAAGACATATCCATGTCTATTTATTGATGGTATAATGGATTCCCGTCGATACTTACAACTCTTGAAAAACAATTTGCGAAAAAGTTCCGCGAAAATGGGTATTTTAGATACATTTAAATATTACGAAGACAATTACCCCAAACATAAGGCTCGCATTGTTCAAGAATGGAAGCTGCGTAATTGTCCAAAATTGCTTCACTCTCCTCCCCAGTCACCAGATTGTAATCCCATTGAAAACCTCCGGGATGAATTGGACCGTAGAATTCATACCAAGCCGATTTCTTCTAAGGGGGAGCTAGAGACAAGGCTTCGCGAAGAATGGGTGAAAATGGATGTAGAATACTTGCGAAAAATCATCTCCAGTATGTCAAATCGTTTAAAATGTGTTATTGAACAAAAAGGACATGCAACAAAATACTAGTTTTATATAATTTTTGTTTATTTCTATAATTTAGCCTATGTATGTGCGGATCTTTTTGAGAGGTGAAATTTTTTGTTTCTTCTACAAAATTTCCTATTTTTTGGTATTTATAAAGTGAAATTTTTTTGTATTTATGTGATATGTAAGGCTCATAATATATATTTTTTTTTTTAATTTTTTCCCGCTTTTTATTGATTTATAAAATGAGAAAGAAGGAACATTTCTTACTTGTGTGGATCTTTTTGGAAGTCACTGTATTAAATAAATAATAAATAACTGGCGCAACAGTCCAATTTGAACCACGGCCTCGAGATGAGTTAGCATCATCTCATTTTCTAGATCGTGACGGTTTTTGTGCAGAGGTATGTGATCAGCAACACGCTCAACCGAGTTATTTACCCCATAATGGGGGGTGGGCTCATAGACCGACACGTAAATCCCCGGAATCGAACCGGGGCCCAGTGCGTTGAAGGCGAACGTGCTAACCGTTGCGCCATCCGGACTACTGTATATAAATAATTTAACTTAAAATTAAATCGCTGATAATTAATTAAGCTTGCCACCTTTGCTTACTGTAATCACCTTTTAATCTTCAAACTATAATTCACAAGTCATCTTCACGCAATATCTCGAAACTTTCCCACGCGTCAAGGGTATTTGGCCTCCTAATTTTTTTTAAACCTTATCGCGTTTCGGTCAAAAAAATGGGCAGCTGAATTTAAATGTGGTCGTACGTCCCTCGAAGACGACTCACGTGAAGGACGGCCAAAAACTGCAACTGCACTGAAACCCATCGAAAAAGTTCATGATATCGTGTTGGACGATAGGCGAATGAAAGTGAGGGATATTGCTGAGGCTGTGGGGATATCGGAAGAAAGGGTGCGAAACATGTTGCACAAAGAATTGGAGATGCGAAAGCTCTGCGAAAGATGGGTGCCGCATTTGCTGGATGCCGATCAAAAGCCAATGTGCAAACGATTTTCGCAGCAAACTTTGCACTGATTCTATCGGGATCCGACCGATTTTGTGCGGCGATTTGTCATCACGGATGAGACTTGGGTTCACCACTACACACCAGAAACGAAACAGCAGTCGAAGCAGTGGGTGGAAACCGGTAGTTCAGCGCCAAAGGAAGCAAAGTCGATCGCATCTGCCGGGAAGGTCATGGCCAGCGTGTTTTGGTATGCGAAAGGGATCCTGTTAATTGATTACCTTGAAAAAGGCAGAACCATAACAGGCGAATATTATTCCAAACTTCTTGACCAGCTGGATACCAAAATTCGCAAGAAGAGGCCTGACTTGAAGAAGAAAAAAATCATCTTTCACCAGGACAACGCACCTGTACGCAAGTGTGTGTTGGTGATGGGAAAACTGCGGGAATCGGGGTACGATTTGCTCGACCATCCCCCTATTCTCTTGATTTGGCACCCTCAGAATTTCCATCTGTTCCCAAACTTGAAGAAATTTGTTTCTGGGAAGCGCTTCGCATCCAATGAAGAAGTTGAGAGGGCCGTAGATGAATATTGTCACAGTCGTCCAGACTCTCACTTCCAGGAAGGAATACTAATGTTGCAGAACCGCTGGACCAAGTGTGTTGAAGTCAAGGGAGATTATGTAGAAAAATAAAATCATTTTTTTTAACTGAAAATCGCAGTCTTTCATTGTCAAGCCGAGAACTTTTCACCTTATCCTCGTACATTCGCAGAATTTTCATTTCTGGCTATGATTTTTTTTTTAATTTGCTAGGTTACTTTTGATTTTACAACTTCGTAAAGTTAGATTAGGTAACCATAGGAATGCTAACAACTTCAGCCTTCCTGTAATGTCAAAATCTTTCGGAGTTAGTCACAAATTGGAGTAGTTGAACAAACCTCTACTTCTGCTAGTTTTCCGCCAGCAGTTTTAAAACCGTCAGTGTACATTTTCAATATGATGAAATTGTCCGCAAAGTTTCGTCGATTGGCAAGCAGGCCGCTTTCTGTACCTTGGTTAGCAAATTGCGATTAAATGCCGTGTATAGGACATTTCACCATTGATTCGTCAGTACCGAGAACTAAAGGATGGAATAATTGGCTCTCAGAATAATTACATTTACATAATTTATAAAAGATTACGACATAGAAACGTTCTATTGATATTATTTAGTAAAATGAAAATAAAATTCCATTTGTTTCCGCAGTTGAATCAATAAAATAAGAGAATTACTCGAAGTTGCTGATTATACCACAAACGTTTTATTTTGAAGCATTGTATGCTTAGGTGTGGAGGGTAGAATAGTGGCAGCGGTAACAGAGGGAATAAAAAATATAAAATGAATTAAATGCTTGTCTAATTTGGGAGACAGGGCAACAAACAATACATTTAAATAGAAAATACTCGTAAATAATCAAAAAATATAAACAGAAAATTTGAATCTTCCACACACTGCACTGCGCTTCGAGCTCGTCAGTATAAAGTGTGCATGCTAACAACTGCAAGTCCGAAAAGTAGATAAGCTATCGAAACGTCAACAAAGCATTGAAATGCTAGAGGTGTTGACACGCCCATGCCACTGGAGCCCTGGAGGTGTCAAGGCAATTAAAGTAAGAAAAGAATAATCTGAAATGGGAAATGAAAAATTGAAAATAGGAAATGTAAAAATAAAAATATAAATGGGAAATGGAAAATATGAAATAGGAATTGGAAAATGGAAAATACGAAATAGGAACTGGAAAATGGGACAAAGAAATTATGATATGTAATAAATTGGAAAATTTAGAATGAAAATTGGCAACTGAAAAAAAAAAATCGAAATAGGGAAAGGATAATAGAAAACTGGAAATGGCAATTCAGAAATGGAGAATGGAAAACGAAAAGTGGAAAATGAAAAACGGAAAACTGCAAGTAGGAAGTGAGTAATTGGAGGAAACTCAGAGATGAGAAATGGTAAATGGAAGAAATAACTTCGAAAATAGTTGACGAAAACTGAAAAATCATAAATGGGAAATGGAAATAGAGGGAAAATCTAAATTTGAAAATCTAAATTTAAATGTATTGACAACATTCTGTGCTTAAAGCTAATGTGCCTTTTTTCTGTGAGTAAAGTCGTTCATTTGTTGTAGTTTGTTTCTTAGGATTAGAAAATTAACCAAACAAAACACGCAAGTTTTAAAAGAATTGCACAGTGAAACCTCTCTACTACGGACAGTTTCGGTACCATCGAAATTGTCTGTTGCAGAGAGGTGTCCACTGTGGAGAGGTAGACGAAAATGTTTATTCGAAAATGTATACTCAGATCCCCAAAAAAAGTGTTACACTCACTATTTTTTCAACTGCAAAGTATCAAAAGGAACGACCATTTTGAAAAGTAAATTTGCAATGTAAAGCAGGGTCGGCTTCTCGTCCGAAATTTCATACAAAAATTGTTAAAAGTCTCGTTCGCACCAATGACAATGACAGAGCTGTTTGCTGCAGACTCTGGTTTAATGATTGATTTTAAATTTTCAAATTTCGGTATTTGAATTTTCGAATTTTAATTTTCGAAATATGATTTTCGAAATTTGATTTCCGAACTTTCCATTTTTATTAACCTATTTTCTATTCCGAAAACATGCTAAACACATTTGAACGAAAGGTCTTTCGGTGAATTTTCGGAACACTTTGCGTGGATGGCGTTTCCGGTACAACCATGAGCTATACGAACTGCACGATGAGCTCTAAGTTTCGATAATCGTCAAACTACAACGACTCAACGGACAGGGCTCACATGCAACGAAAGGACACATCAGCGAAGAAAGGCCGTCAAGAAAACCGATTTCAATTGGAAGACAATGAACCAGACGGCCGTCAAGATGTAACGCCTCAATTTTCGAATTTTAGTTTTCGGAATACACACGGCAAAACAATTAAAGGGCCGCCTTTAAAAAAACTAGATTCTTACGGCCGAGCCGAGACTGTAGTTTTTGCTTTGTGTGCAGAAAGAACGAAATGTAACACACATTTTAAATTGTTAGTTTCCAACATAACGGTAAATTTGGCTACATATAACTAAATATGAGGGTCGCTTTTTTTGTCGCTATTTTCAATACCTCTGTTAGCCTTTAATGGTCCGTTGTGTAGATTTCTTTAAAGTTTGCTCTTGTTTAGTAAGAGATGAATCCTCCACAAGGTGTTAGAAAACATCTCAACGAGTTTGAAGTGTATAGGGCTTACTAAAGAAAGGCCATAGATTCAGGTAAGTGAGCCGTCGGCTTTTAGTGAGACACTGTCTCATCCGAAGAGTTTGGGAAAGGTTCCAGCAGACATGGCAATTCACAAAAAAAAAAAAACAGAACATGGCCGACCAAAAGCAACATCTTACAGCGAAGATCGGTTTACGAATACACGCTAAAACGTCCTCAGAAATCGTCAAATGATAGCACCTTCCATGCTAAGTAACCCCAGACACGCTACAGGAACCGTTGTTTCCAAACAAACGGTACGTAACCGTTTGAGGAGTAAGTTATCCGTTTTCCAGATATCCAGTAGAAGCACCGCGATTGATAAGAAAGCACAAAATCGGCGGACAACGATTGGTCAAGAACCGCCACAATTGGAGTATGAGGCATTGGGGGAAAGTTTTCTTCTCTGATGAATCAAAATTTTGCCTGTGTGAAAAGGATGGTCGAGCTAGGGTCTGGAGAAGAGGAAACGAACGTTTCCCACTCTGTGCCCTTCAACCCACAGTACCTTTTGGCGGTAGATCTATTCGCGGCATGGGACATTATTTCCTTAAATGACAAAAGTGACTTGGTTGTTATCGCTAATCGCAATCTGACAGCCCCGCGATACTTCAGCGCAAGGCCTTCATGTTATTCGAAAGAAACGTGCTGATGAACAGGATTTCATTTTGATGCAAGATGGAGCCCGCGCTTATACTGCAAACATAGTGTGTGCATTTCGCACTACCAAAAATATCGACCATCTTCACTGACCAGCGGGAGCCTAGATTGAAATCCCACAGAACATTTTTGGAACCAGTTGGGGCAACGCATCAGGACCCGTTCCAACCCTCCTCAGAACTTAGGAGAGCTGCAACAATGAGCGAACATTTCTCAAGAGGATATCAGGCATCTCAATTATTCAGAGTTCAGGCTTTTACTCGAGCTCCTGGTGGCAATAAGCGCTGCTAAGTAAGTGTATAAAATGTATTAAATATGCCGTTGTTTGAAATTAATTTTTAGAAATGTTTTATGCCTTTCACCCTCCCTACACTTGTATCAAAAACGTCCATCTTCACTTCCTTATTCTTTTCAGCATGAAGAATTGTCGATTTTTTTTAAGTGGTCCTTTAATTGCTTTGCTGTGTGTATGATTTTCGAAGTTTGATTTTCGAAATTCGATTTCTAAACTTTTCAATAACCAATTTTCCATTTTTAATTTCCTATTTTCCGCCTCCTATTTTTCATTTCATGATCATAATTGTGGCGCAACGGCCCGTCGCGTCGTCAAACTTTGGACGTCTGGATAGTTTACAAATGACCCCGTCCTGCAATTTCGAAAGCTGTTCTGCGTCCGCATCAACTGAGCCTTCCCATCGAGCTCTGGGTCTTTTTCTCAGCCTTCTTCCGCTAATGCTACCGTTTTAAACTCGCTTAGGCTTTCGGTTGTCGTCCATGCGTTGCACGTGTCCTGCCCATTGCAGTTGTTGTAGCGGCACGTTGATATCAGATGAGTTTGTGTGTCATCAAGCTTGGTTGTCCGTATTTTCCTCAGTGTCCAGGTGTAGAAACGCCCATTATGGGATTATCCCAAAGCGCAGTAGGAGTTAGGTGCGTGGGAGCTGCATGACAATTAGAGATGTGCTCAACATGGAGTGAGGCCACAAACTGGACAGGAGTTTGATGATTTTCGAAACTTCCAGCTCATAGTTACACAGTTACAACTCATCATTCAACCGGATTCGTCATCCATTTCGGTCATGAACCGTTCCGAATATTCTTCGAAGGACCCTCCGTTTGAAAGTGTTTAACGTATTTTCCATTTACTATTTACAATTATCCATTTTCCATCTCATTGTATTATTAAACTTGACGCTTGGAGTTTGGCCTGATGCCTAGATGACGTCTGCTTCGGCAATATAAAAAAACACCCCTTGCTAGACTAGTTTCCTTTTTCCTGATACCTCTATATTAATCCTGATCATTTTTTTTTCTTGCAGGAACGCGACTTGGTTTCCCCTATCCAAAAGGAATGTACGATGTCGGTCTGCCGTCACACAAATCGCTGTTTCGCATCCAAGCCGAGCGTATTTTGAAACTTCAAGAGCTGGCCTACGAGAATTCAGGCAAACACGGCTACATCACGTGGTACATTATGACATCGGAGCACACCATTCAACCGACTCTGGACTATTTCAAATCGGAAAATTTTTTCGGCATGAAAAAGGAGAACATCAAAATGTTCACACAAGGCTCGTTGCCATGCTTTGAATTTGACGGTAAAATTATTTTGGACGAAAAACATAGAGTGGCACGAGCACCAGACGGTAACGGAGGCATCTATCGAGCCTTGCGGGATCAAGGAATTTTGGACGATATGCAACGTCGCGGCGTGCTATACTTACACTGTCACAGTGTTGACAATA
Source organism: Chloromyia formosa (assembly GCA_964017055.1). Classification (NCBI taxonomy): domain Eukaryota; kingdom Metazoa; phylum Arthropoda; class Insecta; order Diptera; family Stratiomyidae; genus Chloromyia; species Chloromyia formosa. The sequence goes on along the minus strand of OZ024813.1, from coordinate 25,497,635 downwards.
TTTTGACCAAGGTAGCGGATCCCGCTTTCATCGGTTATTGTGTTCAGGAGAATGCCGATTGTGCGGCCAAGGTTGTCGAGAAAGCGCATCCTAGCGAAGCTGTGGGTGTTGTTTGTGTGGTCGATGGCAAGTATCAGGTCGTCGAATACAGTGAGATTTCAGCTAAAACTTCGGAGCTGCGAAATTCCGATGGTCGGCTGACATTCAGTGCGGGCAATATTTGCAATCATTTCTTCACGACTGCTTTCCTGAGTCGTGTCGCAAGCGTTTACGAGAAGGAACTCAAATTGCATGTCGCCAAGAAGAAGATTCCTTTCGTGGACAATTCGGGCAAACGTATCACACCGGAAAAACCGAACGGAATTAAAATTGAGAAATTCATTTTCGATGTGTTCGAGTTTGCGCAAAAATTCGTAGCAATGGAGGTGCCACGTGACGAAGATTTCAGTGCACTGAAAAATGCTGATAGTGCTGGAAAGGATTGTGCAATGACAAGTCGACGCGACTTATTCCGCTTACATAAGAAATATATTGAAAATGCCGGTGGCATTGTGCATGGCGATGTATGTGAAATTTCACCATTCCTTACGTATGCTGGCGAGGGCTTGGAGAGTTTAGTGCGGGGCAAATCGTTCACGAGCCCTGTCTATTTGAGAAGTAATCAGGATCCAATGAATGGTCATCTGTAAATGATACGGCGGACTGGTTCCCCTCTTGTAGATAGACGATGACTACACATTTATTCTAGATTAATGTGACTAAGATTATATTTTGTGATGACTGGTGTTTGTTTCGAGTCAAGAAGTCGTAGCATAGCTGCGCAAACTATCTTCTATTCGCTATTGTCTTTGATTTTTCAATATTTTCCTTGCCGCACGTATCGTAACGACAAGTTTGCATACTTGAACTTGATTAATAGCACTTATCGCTCGCGACGAGCACCTCTGAGGCTGCTGTGCAAAAGACATTCTTGTAATAAATGATTGGAACTTCTTAGAGGCGCCAGTAAAATTTTACCGACGACTACTGTGTCTTGAATTATTCTGCAGTATTATGCTGTCTCCTTAGTTGTCTGAATAAATAAAACAAAGTACTTTTATCACAAATTTTTTATTATTAATAGCATCTTGGAAATGACCGTCGATTTAAATTGCCAGCTGCGATAATAAATACATTTATCTTTCTATTCTTTCCCCTGACATGAAGAACGAAACAAGCTCTGGTTTTGAATTTTCTGTATATTCGATTTTAGACTTTGAGATTATTTCTATGCATATATGTACGATAGTTCAGTTGGATACGATAAGTGTGTTGTACTGTATAGATTTAGTGTGTAATTATTCGCTTTCGTTTCTTCGCTTATGTACCTTGAACGCTCGTTGTAATATACAAAATGATTCCATTGTAAGTTTAAGTGATATTTTATCCCTATTAGATGTTAAAGAATTTTTCGAGTTTCCACATTAGTTCTTTTTCATCTGTAAGTTATTATTGTTACTATATGACTAAAATGTTTTATTTCTATAAAAAAGAAAACATTTTAATTCTAGAAAAAATTTTGTTGGGAGTTGTCAACGTTTGAGGGATTTCATCATATTTTACGTTTACAATACACTGCCATTTAATGCCGGATATGTGTTCAAAGGGAGAAACGGTATATTCCTATTTTATCGGGCGACGCAGCACTGTTCGCGCCTTAGGTAATAGCAGGTGTACTGCTGTGGGATATAGAGCGAGCGCAGCGAGCGTTCTTTGTTGGCATACTGAGGGTTGCAACTCCTTAAGCCGCCTACATAAGGGGAGTGAGAGATCCACTCAAATTAAAACCCACTATTGATCAAAGACGCGAACCACTATGGTTCGCCCGGTCAAGTAGGAATGTTCCGGAGAAACAACCTAATCCCTTCTGAATTAAAGTTTTGATTTAAGTAACTATGTGTTCATACTTGATGCAGTCAAATCATAATTTTAGATGTTCATCGCTCATAAGTTTGACTATGGACCTCGTGTCTTGTGAAACAGGCTCATCGGCAACTCGCTATTAATTCATTCAGCCGCCCATTTTCACTAATGCGTTTGTTATTATAATTTAAGTCGCTCAGATGCCAATGCAATTAAGCTCATTTTTAAAAATGCTAATTTTCTGGAGAACTTTAATCAAAAAAATAAAATTCGATTGATTTAATGATTTCCGCATTAGATGCTAGAGTAGAGACCGCAAAGCAACTAGTGAATCATTTAATTTTTAATGGATAGGCCGAAATTTATTTTCTAAATAAACTACAATATAAGTTAAACAAATATTCGCATTGACTTCTGAACGGCTCATTTATTAAAATAGGACGCACGTTCTATCATGTTTCTCCCAAAATTCAACTAAATGGTGTCTACGTCAAATATCTTTGTTTCTTAGCTCAAAAGTTGACAATCTCTAAATATGTATACAAGAATTTTAAAACCATAAGTTGAAGTGCAATTATAAAAGTATATAGTCGGAATTTCCTATTATACATATGTATTTGCCACCTTTTCTACTTTTCTTATATTTTTGTTTTATATTTCATACTTAATGCGTATTTGGATCATGGGGGACGTTTGCTTATCATCACAAAAAAATAATAGTGATCTAAGAATTCCAAAATCTAGTAAGAAGAGCAATGTATGAAACTATCACTATTATGTATTTAGCTATTTAGAATATAGTGTACAACATGGAACTGAATCTTATATAACAAAATCCGTTATTGTATTAAAAGGAAAACATATTTATAGAGACTATTAAAAATCATGTGAATGTTTTTTTTTTGTTATTATTTTTTTCTTTTTTATATATTAAAATGTATATATACATATAAATATATATATTGTATCAACCCTTAAATACGATTGGATACAAACTTAATAAACTAAACATATATTTACTGCAGCAGAAATTTGTTGGTTTGATTTATATTTAATTTTTGTCCTTGCAGGAAATCTAAAAGAAGTACAGTGCTCTATTGATTTAACAACAGAAATTAAAAACTCTTCAGTGTGTTGTATTAGGTTAGGTTTTCTTTTTGCTTAAACCGTTGTGAATGAACACATACGGGGCGTTCCTGCGGCAGCCGGTTCTACGCACCGGAGCGACCCGTTTTATAACGGCCAAGAGCTGCCAAAACCTTTCAATGCAAGAAGGAAAGTGTGTTCGTTACATGCTTCGTATCGTCTTTTTTTTATGTTCACTGGGAGCAAAACATCTCGGTGTAACTGCTCTCAGTGCTACTTCTCCGCGCCGGCATTGAGAGTAACCCTGGAACGTGGATCTGCTGCGTATGCGACAGAGTGCTGCACCCAAACGCGACAACGGTGCGATGCAACTGCTGCAATCAGTGGTGCCATCTAAGATACTGCTCTGGACTCAACCATCGCAGGCACTGGAATTCCTCCTTTACTGCCAGTCAGTGTAGGAACAGAGGAAAACAAGTAGCAACCTCGTTTAACACGCCCCAAAATCCAACACCATCGAGCAGTCAGACAGGTTTACAGCCATCCCCGATGACTCCTGCTAACAGTTTCATAGGATATTACAACACAATCTTACGCCTGCACCACCGACTGCCATCTTCAATACGCTCTCACTCGTCCAACTCAATTGCAATGGGCTGCAGAACAAAATCGCCGAACTCGCATCATTTATGGACAGACATCGTATCCAAGTTGGAGCCATACGGGAGACGAAACTGCACTCCAACTCGTCCATCAACACATATGGCAACTACGCTATTGTCAGGAAAGACAGGTTGACCAACGCTGGAGGAGGGCTTGCCTTCATTATTCACCATTCCGTGCAATACCGGGAAATCGATTTCATTAGTAATGATAACACCATGGAAGTGCATGCCATCGCCATAAAATCGGGTAATGTTGATATCGAAGTTTACAACATTTACATCCCACCGGTATCCAGTTGTCCCTCATGATACCATGTAAATATCAACCATATCCTTACCGGTCAACATCGCATCCTGCTCGGTCACTTTGATGCTCACCATGAACTCTGGCACTCCAACCTCAACAATGACGCCAGAGGAATCTCAATAGCTGAACAGCTTGATGCCTCCGATTTCTGTACCCTAAATGACGACATCCCCACTCGCATCGCCGGTACATGTTCCAGTTCTCCAGACATCACGATTGCTAGTGCTGGCCTCATAAATGAAACACAATGGGAGCCGGTCCTAACACTATCTTCAGACCACCTACCAATCGTGATAAGGCTTGACAAACCGTCAAACATCATATCTTTTGAGCACCGTATGTTTGTCAACCACAATAAGGCTGATTGGAACGGTTTTACCTTCTACACCAACGCTAAATTCCTCGCTCTGCCAACGCCAACCGACGTTCGTACAGCCGAATCCAACATAAGTCCTGAACAAAGTGGCTACGAAGTTCATTCTTGCAGGACGGATTCCGAAAATTCAGCCCAACTTTCCAACCACTGCCGCCAGACTGGCAGGCGAGAGAGACAGCATCAGGAGCGTAAACCCGGACGACCCCAGAATTCACGAGATGAACTGCGAGATCCAAAGGCAAGTAGCCGAACACAGGAGGTCGAAATGGAGCACCCATATGAATACCTGCAATCTAACCACAGGGTTGAGCATGTTATGGTCGACAGTCCGTGCCCTTTCCAATCCACCCAAAACAGAAAGGGAACGTCGCCATTCAGTTCGGTGAAAATTCAATAAGTGACCCTACCCACTGCGCAAGTCGATTCAATAAACAATTAATTGAACACCCCGCACCAGACAGATTTAAGCGCAAAATTCGTAGGAAGATTCACAACCGAACCACAGACAGGATACCGGTTTTCACCACGGACGAAGTAGTTGCAGTTATAAGGAAGGCGAACAACTCGAAAGCATTGGGACCAGATGGCATTTTAATGACTATGCTCAAACACGTCGATCTGCCAGCCATCAACTATCTCACGGCTACTTATAATCTATCCATTTCCTCGCTGATCGCTCCGGAAATCTGGAAAAAAGGGAGAGTCATCCCAATATTGAAACCTGTGAAGAAAGCGACACTCGGCGAATCCTATCGTCCAATAACTCTACTGTCACCAGTTGCCAAAACGCTTTAAGTACTAATCCACCCTGTTCTTACGGCCCACATCCAGCTAGCAGATCACCAGCATGGCTTCCGAAGCATGCACAGTACGACCACGGCCTTGGATGCCATTACATCCCGCATCCAAAATGGTTTCAACCAGGCTCGTCCATGTCAAAGAACAATATTGGTGGCGCTTGACCTGTCGAAGGTCTTTGCCACTGTCAGCGCTTTTGTCTGACATCAACTGTTCATCGCTTCCAACGCAAATATTGAAATGGATTGCCAATTATCCGTATCTCGCTAGCAGGCAATCCTATACAGAATTCAGGAGGAGCAAATCAAAGCTTAGGAAGATTAAACAAGGTGTACCTCAAGGAGGAGTTCTATTTCCTACCCTGTTTAATTTATATCTATTAGGACTCCCAACACCACCTGAAGGGATCGATCATCTCCTACGCTGACGACTGCTCCATTCTGGCAACAGGGAACGACATAGCGGGTATGTGCGAAAACATCAACGGTTATCTTGAAGAACTTAACTCGTTCTTCATAAGCAAGAACCTTACTGTCTCCGCGCCTAAATCCTCGGTAACCCTATTTACCACCTGGACAAAGGAGGTCAAGATGCAGCTTGAAATCTCGATCGGCAATCGTCCTACTGCTACTATAAACCATGCTAAAATCCTAGGAGTCACGCTGGACAGCATGCCCACATCATTACCCCATGCCTCAACCGTGTGCGACAGGATGCGTAGTAGGAATAAAATCCTCAAAGCTCTGGCCGGTAGTACCTGGGGCAAGGATAAGGAAACTCTATTGGTCACATATAAAGCAGTCGGAAGATCAGTGGCCAAATATGCGGCTCCTGTGTGGTCGCAGAATCTCTGTGACACACAGTGGAAAAAGATTCAAACGTGCCAAAATGCCGCTCTCCGTACTGTTATTGGCTGTCTCCTGATGTCACCCCAGGACCATCTGCATCAGGAAACCAGGATGATGCCTTTAAGGGACCACAACCAGCTTCTTGCCAAGCAATACCTGGTGGGTTGCTACCGAAGTGATCACCCAAACTCCAACCTCATGGACAAGACGCCGCGCCGCCGCCCAGACATGTCAGCCGCGACTTGAGGGACCTAGAAAGGGATGTCCAGAGGTACAAACGGGTACCCTTTGATAGTAGCGCACACGGGTTGGCCATCGCAACGATACATCGGGAGGAGGTTCATCAGTCAATCGCAGGCTTAGGTTCGAATCCAGTTCTCTCGTCCATACCACCAATGATATCTCCGGAAGAGGAAAGACTTCCGAGAGCTACGAGAACGACACTCGCTCAACTTCGGTTAGGCTGGTGTTCACGACTGAACTCCTACCTATCCCGAATCGACCAGGACGTCTCCAACATATGTCCTGCATGTAATGGAGCCCCTCACGACGTAAACCACATCTTTTACTGCCCAGCTGCACCCACGCACCTGACTCCTAGATCGCCGTGGGAGAACCCAATAGAGGCAGCTAACTTTCTATCCCTCAACACCGGGGATGAAGACGAATCCGTAGGCATGTCACCAACAAACACACCGAATTCCGACCATTGCTACAACAACAACACCAACATCAAAGAGGTAGGATAGAATAGGTGGGATTTAAAGCACGGCGAGCGCGAACTGACTGGTTCGACGAAGAATGCAAAAATTCACTTGACGCGATTAACGAGGCCTATAGACAATGGATTCAACGAGCAACCAGAGCCAAAAGAGAAAAATATGACGAGCTACGGCGAATATCGAATAGAATAATTAGACGTAAGAAACGTAAATACTTAGAACGTAAGGTTCTGCGGCGAATTTTCGGGGCTGTTTGCGATCGAGATGGATGGCTCATCCGGTACAACCATGGGTTGTATAAACTGTACGATGAGCTGGAAGTTTCGAAAATCGTCAAACTACAACGACCTCAATGGGCAGGGCATGTACAACGAATGGACGATGATCGCATGCCAAAGACAGTAATGAACGCAAAACGAGTCGACGGAGCGAGACTGCAACGACAACCGAGAGCTCGTTGGGAAAGCTTAGTATATGCGGACGCCGAGCAGCTATTGGGTTTCGAAAATTGGAGGACGCGGTCACGTGACCGAGATCATTGGAGGACAATGATCCAGGCGATGATGATGAAAGCATTTCGGCTTGAATAGGTTTAACCGTACATTTCCGTCACACTGATTCGTCTGTATAAGCGTTAATCTTGAGAGCAAATTTCTTTTCCAGTTTGATGGATATTGAAGGTGTTAGCCTTGACCTCCAATTATTAAGTCAATTTTATCGAGACGTGATGACGGTAGATGGGGGGATTCACGTGTTATAATGAGTAAGTACATAATTCAAAATTGGGTTTAAATAACTCTGTTGAACGTATCGCTGAACACAAACCTCATCGTGTTTATTTTAAATTGCGAGATAATTCATAACACCATGATAACGACGAATGTCAGATAACTCGCTGCACTTCAGATATTCACTTCTTCAACCATGTGAATGATAAAATAAAAAAAAACGGCTTATAATGATGATAAAATAAAGATTCACCAAAGAAACGGAACAGCATTGTTACACAGCCCTGTTTAAGTGAAACCATACGTATGTGACGATAGATAAACAAAACATTGCTCAAGTGAATTTCATTAACTAATAACCAGTACTTATTAACGCAATAATTTAATATTAACATCCCAATAGTTTACAATTAATAAACAAAATTAATATCACAGGTTTTCTCTACACGTGTCTTGTATCACACCCTCAAAGCCACCCGTCCACTAAACGCTTTCATCCTCATCTGAACTGATACGAATGATGCGTCCTCGCGTTTGTTTTCCTGGACCCTTTTCTTTATTTCCGTTTTTCATTTCCCGTTTCTCCCGTCGTCTGGCCTTCAGAATAGCTTCAGCACGTTCCAGCGGGCATTCTTGTGACATTGGTTCTTCGGCAAGCTCATCATCGGATGAAATCACGAAAGAATCCTCTTTGTAGACACTGTTCCCTTCGTAGGGCACGGCTTGGGAGAATATGTGCGACATATCATTGAATATCCGAGGAGCGGGTATTCGAAAAGCGGATCTTTTATTGGGACTCCTATGATATGAGAAAAGAAGGTGAGTGGCATTGTGAACAACGGGGGTGGGTGGGTGGATGAATTTACCTGACGGATTCCAAGTATTTAGCCTGCATATCCACTTCGGGATGATCTTCAACATCATCGTCAATCACGACAACCGAATCATATTGCATTTGAGATAGTTCCGTATTTTCTGGGCTACTGTCACTTTCATCGTCTTCAGCTTCGTCGTCAATAAACTGACATCGGCGTCGTCGATGCAATTTCCGACGCTTGGTGAGTTGTCGATTGGCTAAATATGATGTGTTTTCCTTGGGAGAAAAAAGACAAACTTACAGACACTTGTGTCAATGCAACCAAGCAATCATGTTAAGGGAATTTGTGGATTGTTAGCAAACCACTTAGCATATCATACTTACAGTTTGACTATTTGTTAACTCCTCAACTTCTGAATCACTATCAATAACCCGCTTGGCTTTCCTCTGTACTACAATTGGACTATCGTTTTGAGTTGACAAAATGGAGGAAGCATCTGCAAGAACAATATCAGTATAGCATTAACTCATAATGGCAATAAAACTAGCGCCTTACCAATTTGACGAATACTATTCCCCAGCTCAACGAGCGGTTCCTTTGCTGCTGCCACCAAGGACGGATTTGGAAATAAACTTCTACTCATTGGACGCACTGATCCTGTTAACCGCAACCTCTGGAAGTTAACTGGTCGCGACAATACCGAAGGCGATTTTTCAGGCATTTTCATGGGCGTTATTTTTGGAGACGACGTAAGTTTCTTCAAACACGCCTCTTGATTGGGATTCAACGCCGGTAGTGTTCTATCGTTGGAGCTAAATATCTCTGCAGACTTCTGCCTTGGAATTTCGGGAAATAATTTTGCACCATGGCTAATATTATTGTTTTCGGCTGAGGCGTCAGTTTGCGAGGATTCCTTGATTGGTTCTGTGACAATGTCTTTCTCAATGGCCGCTAAATCGTCACAATCGAATGGTTCAAAAAAGTCTGTGTAGTCAAAATCTTCAAGCTCGACACGTGACGTAGATTGAACTGGAACTGCTTCATTTTTGACAGGAGAATCCATGTTTTCGTTTGTCGAAATGAATTTCACACACACAATTTTCTTTTCTGTTGTCGACGGTTGATTTTCGATCTTTTCGTTCGAAGCCTCGATTACAGACGAAGATGACGATGATTGTTGTTTATCGAGTTTTTCAACCTCCGTTTCCAATTTGGAGTTAACAAAAAAGTCGTCGAAATCATCGTCAAACATATCACAGTTGGATTCCTTAAGGGTGGGTTCTTCTGCCTGAGTTTCTACTCTCGGAGTTGAATTCGTTTTGCATGGTGCATCTTTTTCATTATGTGACTCCATGATACCAAATGGATCGCTATCGTCATCAAATTCATCGAGAACGAACAGTTCTTTCCCGCGACCATCCTCGACATTCGAATCCTTTTTAGCAGCGGCTCTTATCGGCGTAGACTGATCACTGATTCTATTCCGATCCAATTCAATGAATTGGCTCAAATAGCGAGACTCATGTTCTAAAAATTTCTCTCCTAGCCTCTCGATATCATTCAAGTTACCAATCGAGCAATCAACGACATCTTCGTTCGTCGACGAGCTGCGAATTGTTTCATCTTTTGCATTTTCAGTTTTTACCAGAATCTTTTCCTCAGGACAGTTATTGATGTCGTCGTTTATGAAAAGGCTTTCAGATTGGTGTTTTCTCTTTTCTCTTATTTCTCTGGCCCTTTCGGTTATATAATCGGTCGGGTCATCATCGATTGACCGGGTTTCGAGGCCTGCGAAAATTTTGTCGTAGTTTGCGTGAAGTTCTTTACGAGTTTCGATGCTTTTCAAATTTGTTTCTATGAATTGTTCTAGATTATCTTTCCCGATGAGTTCTTCGATTATTGTCATCTCTTCTTGAAGATTTAGCTCGTCATAGTCTTTTATATACATCGGATTGTGCTCGACAGCTTTTAATGCCTGCCATGCCTCGTATTTTTCCTTCACATAGTCAACATTGGCCGGCAAGATGAACCGTTTTATTGGGCTGGCAACTTTCGAATTCCGCAGGATATTGCCTAAACTGGTGCTGTTCGAAATGATTGGTTGCTTTTTCAGCTTTTCTATGTCGAGTAATAGACGATCGAGCTTCGGTGCATTGAGATCGGAAACATTGAGTTCCGAAAACGATTTCGAACTTGTTTCAGCGTTTGAAGTTGTGGTAAAAACTTCTCTGTCCTCGTCGTCTAATTCGACTTTTTTGAAAAATTTACGAACATCTTGACTCAACGGTACGCTGGCTGCTTGTTTCGTGGTTTTCGCTTTACCCTTAGGCGTTTTTGGTTCTTTAGTCGGTTTAGACTTCTTCGCGGGTTTAGCCTCTTCCGCTTCTCGACTGTCGTCATCATTCATGACCATAATCATTTCACGACATTTAGGATTGAATTCAGGCGGAACTATGCGGGGTGATGTTTTGCATAACGTTCTCGCCACCTCGGCACTCTTGACCACTCTTTGATTCAGCTTATCCTTAGTTTGGAGAACTTCTTTTATGATTGCATGTTCTTTGCCCTCGGTTGCCATCATTATAATGCTGCCTTTTCGTTGACGACCCGTTCGTCCTATGCGCTGTATGAATCTGGTGGGATTTTTTGTACTAATGTCGAAACAAATGATTAAATCTACTTCGCCAATGTCGATGCCTTCCTCGGCAACTGAAGTGGCCACTAGAGTATTACAAATGCCCGAACGAAAGTCTTCCATCACTTGAAGTTGTTGCTTTTGGGTTATGGCACGTATGGAGCCCGTGCCACCTTGACCTGTTGAATGGATTTTTTGTTGTTAAATTGTTGTATTTTTCTAAAGTCAATTTTCAGCTTATTAGCAGAAAGGAAATAGTGCCGCCTATTTACATGTTCACGACATTAGATTAAATAAGTGGATAGTGTAGGGGGAGCTTTACCAAGGAACTAATCAGGTGTCACTGCTTGGTCTTGCTGGCTTATCAGGCTGAATTTTCAGCAGTCAGTCGTGGATAGTAGGGTTCGCTTTGAATCTGTTGTAACTCCACTCATTGTTAAAATGAAGGAATGGCTTCAATACAACACCAACTGTGACGAGTAAAATCCAACACAAATGTGGAATGCTTTGGATGAAATGTTAGTAGGTGAGGCTGAAAAGACACTGAGAGTTTCGAAAGGCCCACTTCACACGAACAAGGAGACGTGGTGGTGGAATAACGAAACTAAAGAAGCAGTGAAGGCCAAATCGAACGCATTCAAGACTTGGACAACATGCAAGACAAGCAGTGAAGCCGAGAAGGTTCAACTTCGGGAGAAATATGATAAATGCCGGAAGGAAGTAAAACAAAAGGTGGCTCAAGCAAAGGCGATTGCAGCCGAGAAGTTCTATCAGAAGATCTGACTGCGGATAAGAGATCGTCATTGCAAGAGAAACTTAAAGACAATGCCAGGATTTATAAGTTCGCAGTCGAAAGGAGAAGAAACGCTCGAGAGATTCAGGCGCCAAGGTATGTTGAAGACTCACAAGGAGTGCTACTAGTTGAAGACACAGCAATCTGTAGCAGAATGCGTGAGTACTTTGACGAGTTTTTGAACAAAGAATTTTCGCGAGAAGCTTTTAAAGCTGTGGAGCCAAACACCACTGATATCGCTGATTTTTCAGTGGAGGAGGTGATGAAGGCAATGATGCAGATGAATCGCGGAAAGGCAGTTGGACCGGACAAAATACACTTGGAATTTTGGTTGAAGATGGATCCTGTCGGGCTTAGATGGCTCACTGTTCTTTTCAACAAAATTAAAAGAGGGCAACCGATGCCTGACACTTTCAGAAAAAGCTTCCTTCTCCCGTTTTATAAGAACAAGGGTGACTCACTCAAGCTCAACAACTATAGGGAAATCAAGTTAACATCTCACACATTGAAGACTTACGAGCGGGTTGTCTGCAATCGATTGAAAGAGATTGGACGGTTGGATGACAATCAATGCGGCTTTGTGGAGGGTCGGTCTACAGTCGATGCTATTCAGTGCATACGTGTTACAATGGAAAAGCATCGTGATGCACGGTCGGACTTGCACTTTGTGTTCATCGATTTGGAAAAAGCCTTCGACAGAGTTCCTCGTGATCTGATATGGGTGGCCCTAAGAGCACTTAAGGTCCCCGAGGTATATGTCAAGATGATACAAGACATGTATGATGGGGCAACCACTAAAGTTAGATGCACAGCTGGTGAGTCTGAAGAGTTTCCAGTTAAGTCGGAGTTCACCAAGGCAGTGTATTGAGTCCCTTGCTCTTCAACATCATCATGCTCTATTTATTAACACTCATTTCTGGCGGCCTGGACATATCCTTTCTCTTCGCCGATGACATTGTCCTGGGTAGTAAAGACATCGTTGCTTTGCAGGCTGCACTGACCAAGTGGTGTAAGATACTGGAGGATCATGGACTGAGGATTAGCATACCAAAGACAGAGTACCTTTGCTGTCCTTTCTCAGATCCAGAGAGACCGATACCAGATATCTACATTAAAGGAGAGCAGTTGAAGTCCTGTACAAGGTTCAAGTACCTGGGCTCGATGGTCAACAAGGAAGCTACCTGCGATGATGACATCAAACATCGCATCAGTGTCGGTTGGATGAAGTGGCGAGAAAACTCTGGAGTTTTCTACGACACGAAGATACCTCGAAAGCTTAAGAGGTAGGGTAGTTGTACAAAACGGTCGTACGTCCCGCACTCATTTATACGTCTGAATACTGGACTATGTACAAGACATACGAAAGTAAAATGACTGCGAGTGAAATGAAAATGCTACGGATGTCAGCTGGTGTGACCAAAAAGGATCGTATCAAAAGTACCTACATCCGAGGCAGATTGTTTGTTGAGCAACCGATCACTGAAAAGCTCGAAGATCGTCGTATGGATTGGTATTGCCATGTTATAAGGCGTCCGCCTGAGAGCCCTGTCATTAAGGCACTAACAATAAATGTTCCATTTGCTGGACCCAAACTCCGAGGCAGACGAAAACACATGTGGATCGATCAGATGAGGAAGCAACAACGCATTAATCTGGGCGATGGTACGATCCAAGACCAAGCTGCCTGCAGAAGGAAGCTGAGATTATACGGCCAAAATGGGCGAAGTGCTAACACCACAGGCAGAGCAACGCGAAGCCGCAGAGTGGTATGAAAGGGCAAGGAAGAGAATGTTGTACATCCGCTGGAATTATACCATTCCGACCAGCATACTTGAAGGAGTCAAAGCTAGCTATGGCCCATTCGAGTTTTTCTTTCGAAAGAAGTGACACAGAAACGCATGGTGCCACGTTGATTGTAGAGGTAGTTTCCAGTGAGATAACAGAAGAGCTATCCGGAAAATAAGTGTCTAGAAGGACTTCGATCGTATCTTGACTCGAGGTTGTCCACGTACCGTCATCTTTTACCAGATAACTTGGCATAATTGGATTTGTAGACAGGATTTTCCGTAGTCTAGAGGCATCGCTGGACCTATCGATACTTTCGCAAAATAGTCTCCACGAACTACGTTTGGCACTTCTCAGTTCCTTTTTATAAAGGCCGAGTTGACCCTTATACAACATATTACCCAATCTGAGTTTTGTTTTGATGATTTAGCCCTATTATTAAATCATCTTCTACATGTGGCCCCAAGCTCACTAAGCTGAGCACTCCACCACGCCGGCTTAGTCTTACCCCTTTGTTTAGTAGCAGGATATGATATTTCAGTAGATTTCATGAAAGCCCCCGTCAGGGTCTCTATTATTGCATCTAGGTTAGGTTAGGTAGGGTGGCAGCCTAGACGACTCCGCATAGACCGCTAAGGTCCATAGCGATACCACATATAACAGGTACTCATCCCGTGTCGTTGCTGGCCCCTACCAGGAGATCGTCGTTGAGGTTGAAGGTACCTGACTCGCTGGCGAAGCTCAAGAGGTTTCTCCAGCTGAGTTCTGCGACTCCTTCAAAATCGTTGAAGAAGTGAGCTCCTAGGCACTTTAATCTCCTTCTAGCGAGTGCAGGACAATCGCATAGGAGGTGCTTTAGAGTTTCTTTCGTGTTTGGTAATTGGCAGTTCCTGCAGCCATCGCTAGTTATTAGTTTTAGTCTGTGGGCATGTTCCCCTATCAGGCAGTTCGTATGCCCACTAATAGTGAACAATGACTTCTGGGCAGTCCCAAGAGGCTTTCAGTTTTCTTTTTGTCGTAAGAATTCCAGAATATTTTCGTTACTCTGGAGTCGTTTGTGTTGAACCAGTTAGATGTGGCCTTTTGACGCATACTGTCGTCCATTATTTTCTTGCATGTTTATATTGGCGTCGGCAGCTCTAGAGCATCTAACTCCTGCGTGTTGTTCGGCAGACACGGTAGCGGAGGTAATGTATTCACAAAACACTCCCTGTACTTACCCCAGTCAATTCTGTTCCGATTTACAATTACTGGTTTGGCATTATGTTGCTCGTCCAAGTCAAATTGAAGATAACGATGATCAGAGAATGAGAGTTCATGAGACACCCTCCAATCTCGTATCAAATGCTCTATGTCCTCTGAAACAAGAGTTGTGTCTAGGACTTCCTGTCTACACCTCGTGATAAAGGTGGGCTCGCATCCAACATTGCAAATAAGGAGATGTGCTCCCAACAAGTAGTCGAAAAACGCTTCCCCCCCTCACATTTGTGTCGGAGCTACCCCATACCACATGATGTGCATTGCAATCAGACCCGAGGATGACGCAAATTCTGTGAATTGGCTGCATACAGGGTTTGTTTCAAAATAGTCGGTGGAATATTACCATCATGTGGTAAGTAGGATATCAACCAGTTGGTTGGTTGGTTTAGGTGGCTGAAGTGCCCCCAAAAAGGGGAATACCCAATTAGCGCTGGTGCGCGCCGCTTTGATGCCACAAACCTCGTAAGAGGAAAACTGATGCTATTAAGTATATCAGAGGGGTCGGGCGGGGTATTTCCTTTAATGCACCCTGTGGAATTTAGGAAATGAAGTATCTTGCCAGTTTCCATAGAGGAGATCTCGGTTATGTCTTTAAGAAAGGCACTGCCCAAAGAACAGTGCCACGCCCTAGCCAGTGCCGGACATCTACAAAGAAAGTGTAAAAGAGTCTCTTTCTCCCCACTGTCCTTGCAACTACGACAGCACTCGTTGTAAGGAATACCAAGTCTGGCTGCGTGCTTTCCCACAAGCCAGTGACCTGTTGTAACGGCGACAATCCTGTCCACCCTGGACGGGTCCTTATCAGAAAGCCATTTGTTCTTTGTGTATTATAGGATGGCCATATTTTCCTAGAGGTGATGCACGTCCTTAAGGCGCCCCATCAATTGTTTGCTAAGTTAATGTAGGATTTATGTACTTAACTCTTAGTGGCACTAAGTGGCGCACCGACAGCCACCAGTACTGCCTCTTTTTGAACTCCAGGTTGACCACCACAGGCTTTAGGTGGTAAGAACCTAGACCCACGCAGTGGCGGAAATTTCTTGAGTTTTACGAAAATTCTCTCTAATAAAATAGAAAGAATTCTCCAATTAATGCCAAATCCATAATGTTCCACCCATTGAAACGCTATTTCGGTGATCTTTTTTTTGTTGAAAAAGAGAAACACGCTTGGATTCTGCGTGGATTGGCTAATAGATGGGGTAAAAATCCCATTTTCGACCAAAAATGTAGTTCGTTCTTCGTTCCCGTTAGCCGCTAATTAAATTTTGGCACAGAAAAAAAAAAAAATATTTATCTGAACATACCCACAAACACCTTCGGTTTCACCAACGGTCGATTCTGTAGCAATGCCTTGTACATCAACAAAACCGATTCCCGATATTCGCAAAAAATGATCACCCGCGAGTCGGTATTTTTCTAAAATAAAGAAGATCCGTTATTGTCCATTGTTCGTATGCAAATCCCAGCGAATTACTTACCTTGAAATGCTCCACCACACGCTTCTTCACCATCACAAACTTCGGATGACCGAAGTCCAAGTCGTCCGGAATATCAGGCACTTTACCGTTAGTCATTGTCTGATCACTGACTGCAAACGGATTAGGACCCACGTATCTCCTGAGTTTCTCGAGAAATTGTCGCAGTTTTGGATTCGTGGCCACGTAGTAGCGCTGCGACGCTTCATTCGACGGATCATCGAAGAAATTTAGGAAGACGCGTGTGCCGTGTCTCTCGAGCAACTCCAAGGCGTGGTAGAGGCTCACGCAAATGGAGAAATTCATTTTCACTTGGCTCTCGTTCGGATGTTTGTGATTCAGCGACATCTCGCGGAAGCGTTTTTGCTCCATTACAATGGAGCCCCGCGAGAAGCCGCCGGCCGAGCCCGAGAGCACTTGATTGTCGATTAGGTAGCGGATGTACGGATCGATTATGTCAATAAACTCGGCTCGGATTTGCGCGAGGTCTGTTCCGAGCGAGACGACTTCGGTTTTTATGCTCTTCCGGTGCGTGTAGCGGACCACGTCCAGAGAGTTCTCCCATCGCACCTCCAGGTGCGAAATAAACAAGTTCCGGATCACTTCCACCACATCGTCTATGGATCGACCGGGAGTTGCGGACAAGGCCAGAACGCGGAAGTTGCTGTTTCGCGACGCAATGGAGCGAACCGCCTCGGCATGGGCATAGTTGCCCTTGGCTTTGTGAGCTTCGTCCACGACCACCAGTCGAATATCGTGAAAAGGGAAATCCTGTTCGGTGTCGTGCAAGTCGTTTTGCACTACGTGGGGAGTGGCGAAAAAGACGCGTTTGCTTCGCCACAAATCGCGGCGCGCCTTCTTGTTCTGCTTGCCGGTGACTTCTGCGGTGTCTTTCATCGGGATGCCCGTGATTTTTCGACAAGCCGTAATCTGTTGGGCCACGAGTGGCTTCGTGGGAGCCATGAAAATGATTTTGCCCGTCGGGTACCATCGGTAGATATTGTAAATGACAACGGCCGCGATGAATGTCTTCCCGAGACCTGTCGGCAGGACAACCAGCGTGTTGCGGAACAATGCCGCTCGCGTTATATTGAATTGGTAGTGTCGTATGGGATAGTTGCTGGGATAGATCCACGTTGAGCCTGCGTTGTTGTCGAAACCGCGATAGTTTTCGTCGTCACGCAATCGCGAGTGGTTCATTTCTTCATCGAACGGCTCGTCGAGGAGTTGGAGAACCGATTCGTCACAGAATTCGGCCCAGTTACTGTTGTCTGCATGGTGGTCGGTTGAAGTGGATGCCTCTTGATTATAGCCACTTTCTACGCCGCCCAGCGTTGAATCGCCCATTTCATTTTCGAGAGATATCCCGTGTTGATCAAAAAAGAAATTAATATAAACAAAAAGCGCAATTACGGGAATTGACAGATCCTATATCGGTTGACACTTGACAGATTCGTCAAAATCATCTGGCGATGGGCGGGTGAACACTGAGCGCTTTGTATGGCAAGCTAAACTACGGTGTACAGTTGGTTTGGTACAATGATGTTCAAAATTAATTTAAAATTGCCACAGTGAAGTTGCTACAAACTACGTTCACGTTCGTGGCTGAATTATAGTATGCGCGAACAACGCGGCTTCTGCTGTCAAATAAAGTTGAACCAATGTATTTCATATGGCAGTAAGTATACTGTGCGCGAACAACACGTCGCTCACGTCGCAAAAGTTGAGACGAGTTCAACTTTGTCGCAATCAACGAGCCGCGAAATATCAATTCACAATAGGCATGTGGTTTAAAACTGTGGGTGATCATTTGTTTTGTTGTAAGTTACTGTTATGCGCTTGGAAGTGCATGTTTCTATTCTTAATTCAAAAAACTGTTTCAAGTTTGTTAGGAAGCCAGTTTCTCACAGCTCAAATGTGTCAAAAGAACGCGAACAAGAGATTTGACTATAACTGGCTGAACAGCTGATTTTCGTTGACTGCGACTTGGGGACGTAATTCGCGCACAGTATAATTCCGAGGTCAAGCTAGGCAGATCGGTTTTTCGAACGAAATCTCATATAAAGCCTGTCCTGCAATTGCACGGAAAATTTTCGCTCTCCCAGTACTAATATGTTTCATTCGAAGAAAAAAATCTCCACATTATTTTGAGCAATTTTCACGCGAAGACAATTACTTTGCACTTTATTTCGATTTAAAACTGGTCTTTCGAGTAGAAGTCAAGTTCATGTGTCGCTTAGGCTGCGCGTATGTTGGCTCACGTTCGCGTGTCGCGTTCACTTGTTTCATGTCAAACGGTTTGAGTCTATGGTTTGCAACCAAAGACGCGAATCTGTCAATATGACAAATGCTCGGCTAATGTCGTATCAACAAATTGAATTCATTATTGTGCTTTAAAATGGATAATTAAGTAAGCGTCGAGTGGCAAAACAAACGACTGGGGAGTAGTAGGATGTGCATAAATCACAGAGAATAACTATGGAGGAGCAATCCGCATATACTCAACACTAAACTACTTGAAGCAATTCCAGTCGTAAAAAGTAGAGAGAGAGACACACGCCCTCCACTGCGCAACACCCGCGCAGTCTATATAAAAGCACAGGAAGCACGTAAGATGTCATCCCCTCTCCTACTTTTCCAATCGGAACAATAACATTCCAGTCTGTCTCTCTGCCGCGGAACACCCGCCCGGTCTATATAGAGCAAAAGAGATGTCAAATTTTCATCCCCTTTCCTACTTCCTCACTTGTGCCGAATTGCGTCGTTTCTCTCGCTCTTTTTCACTTCCTCTTATACTCTCTCTTCAAAGGCATAAATACATATTTCATTCTAAATTGTTGGCTGTAACACACAATAATGTACTTAATTTGGTGATACGGCAACAGCCGAGCATTTGCCAATTTGACAGATTCGCATCTTTGGTTGAAAACCATAGACTCTAACCGTTTGACATAAAACACGTGAACGCGACACGCGAACGTGTGCCAACTTGCGCGCAGCCTTAGAGAGTCGCGGTAATGTGTGTGTTGTGTGCAAGTCTACACTGTAAATTTTCCGTGGGAGAGATAAGTCAGTGCAACATTTTTGCACGTAGAGGTTAGTACCAGCATTAACCTTTTTCATTTGAAAAAAGTCTCCACATCCAAAGAGGATTGATAATTCTACAAGAGTTATCACTCCATATAACTTTCCCCTCTGCCAGGAGATTTGTATGTATTGACAAATTGTATAGACTTCACAAGAAAGCTGACTCCGCCTCCGGCGGTACATTTGCATGTATTGATTCTCTTGTGTATCTATACTGTGTAGTTTATACTATGTTTATACAATTTTGTCAATACATACAAATCTCCTGGCAGAGGCGAAACTTCTATGGAGTGATAACTCTTGTGGAATCTATACTATTTGCCACATCGTTATGAGCAATTTTCAAGCGAAAACAATTACTTCGCACTTTATTTCGCTTGAAAACCGGTAAGTAGAAGGGAAGTCCACGTGTGGAGTAGGGCGCCGCGATAATGTGCTGTGTGAGAGTCTACATACTGTCACCTTTTCGTGGAAGAGATAAATGCACCATTTTCGCACGAAGACGTTAGCACCAGCTTTCATGGCATGAGATCAATTCGATCACGGAAATGGATGGATTCAGAAATTACACGCTGATCGCGAGTTGCTCCGCACCCGCTCGGTTAAGCAGTCAATGATTGCCGAACACCATACTCTTGCTGTCACACACTTCATATGAAAGTTGAGGAAAAACAAGAAAAAGACGTAAGCGGTGAGCAGAATTATTCCTTGCTCGTCGATAATTTGATCATGTTCACCTGAGCAGGAGTTGCTCGGTAATTTCTGAACCCAAACAATGGCAGGGCCGTGTGAAGAAAATTTGGCACCCGGGGCGAAGATGTAGTTTGGTATGTAAAACTGATCAAAACGCTGTTGCACGCAGAGAGAGCGTAGCGAGCGTTCATGTTTGCGCGATACTGAGGGTTGCGATCCCTTAACCGCGTAACGAGCGGAGCCCACGCTAGAATATTTACGAATATTGCAATTTTCTTTGCCCTTAACATACCAAGCATTCAAGAAAAATCAGTAAGAAAAATAATAATTATCCATTTAGCTCGGGACTTGGCGAGTCACGCCTCACGCATAATGTGGTACGGGCATTAAGTAGAGTCTCGGCTTTTGCAGAGATGGTATCTTGTCAAATCCAACAAAATATTCGTTAACATCGAGATCTGCAGAAATTGTCCTGAAACATATATTGTAATGAACGGTTTGGTGGGCATCCGGAGATGCCGGTGGGGACGGAGCCTTAGGTAGCATAATGACCGTGAAAGTCAGGCCGTGCCATCTGGCGAAGAAAAAAGCCCCTCAACGAGCTAAGCAGCGGCCTATGCTTGATGTAGCTCAGTTCGGGAGACGTAGGCGGGGTTTTCGCCGCTCGTTGCCCCTGTCCTTTACGTATTAATAAAAATTCATAGGCCTGGGGAAGGCAACACAAACAGGGGAGGTAAAAATTGGAAATGATAAAAAAATGAGGCGATAAGGATGGAATGGCTTAGTTGGCCTCGCGCTCACATTGGGGTCCAGGCGTAATGGGACTCTCGGCCCCTGGTTTTGTACCACCAAACTAAAATTCACTCCAAAACTAAATTAAAACACTTAGTTCACAATTTAAAAATATGATGTTTATTTCTCTTTGATGAATCGAAGACTGACTTACAAAACTAAATTACTGACGAAGAAAACTATGAATCTAAAGATAAGCAAAACGTTAACATCGGATATCAATATAATCAATATAAATTTATGACTCGTAGACAGTCATAGTTCAAAGTTCATGAGTCTACGCTATCAGCAGATGTTCTTATTATCTGAAGATGATATTAACTCTAAGAAAAACAATTTACTGATGAGGGATGAGAGTTTAGACATCCGAACGGTTTATCTATTAGATTAAGAAGGCGGACGTAACTCCAACAGGTACTGCTATAGATCTGCCGGCGGAAGCAACGCAACCAGACCAGAATATGGTTTATTACAGGGCAGCTTCTACTTCGAGGCCTGCAAAGAAGTAGAAGTTGAGGACAGAGTGTACTGCAAAAAAAAACGAACTAGGCTCCTGAGCTAGCCGGCAACCATTGTAGAGCAGGAAAATAGCAAAGAGAAAAAAAAAATATTGCATCTCCCATCATCCAGATGATCGACAGGTTACAGAGAATCATGAGGCCAGCAGAGGCACAACACTGCATTCCTTGCCGTAATTCACTCATAAACTCTGTAAGCTGCTGAGAACATGAATAATAGAAAAATGCAGTACTAGGCAATCCAAAATTTTAAACTTACTTGAAAGGACAATCCTGGACAACAGAAAGGTACCCAGGGCTCCTCCGCGCTTTGTCCGGTCTCCGAAGATGCTCCAAATGCCGACAATTCAAAGCATTTATGGAGGCCTTAGATACGTGGCTAAACCACAAAAGACAAACACAAAACCAGGAATGCGTTGTTGAACTGAAGCTAAAAGGATAAACTATCTTATAGGAATGATGGGGGTGCTACAGAGGAAAGCACAGCTACTTGAATGGAAAATACGTGAAGTAAAGTGGCCAAGTCCTAAGGCTTAGAGAAAGTAGCCTTAATGTGCTTGTGGGGATGCATAACGGTAGAAGGACCGAAAAGGAACCCAATGAGGTCCTTTTAAGTCCTGTTCTTGAGCAGAAATGGGCCCCACGTTGGGCGACAAATATGTAATGAACGGTTTGGTGGGCATCCGGAGATGCCCGTGGGGACGGAGCCTTAGGTAGCATAATTACCTTGGCTAAGCAGCGGCAGCTTGCTGTAGCTCAGTTCGGGAGGCGTGGGCGGGGTTTTCGCCGCTCGTTGCCCCTGTCCTTTACGTATTAATAACAAATCATAGGCCTGGGGAAGACAACACAAACAGGGGAGGTAAAAATTGGGAATGATAAAAAAATGAGGCGATAAGGATGGAATAGGACGGCTTAGTTGCCATCGCGCTCATATTGGGGTCCAGGCGTAATGGGACCCTCGGCCCCTGGTTTCGTATCACCGACAGAGATTTACTCATCAGGTGCTGCCATAGATCTGTCGGTGGAAGCAGCACAACCAGATCAGAATATTGTTCATTACAGTATAAAAACTTGTTCTTTCCTGGAATTGTCCGAAATTACATCAATCATTAGATTGTAAAATTCCGCAGATCAAATTACTTCAAGCATCCTGGATATAATTTGACGCGCCATAAGTTACGTGAAAATCATATCGTTGGAAAAGTAATACCGGGGCGGCTGAATTTGAAGTGTTGCATCCTACACAGGCAGGAATTTGGTGCGTAGAGTGTGCAACATACAATACACATCTTTCGCCGGCCCTGGCAGCTCATATAACCAATCCTAGGCTGTAGATATCATAAAAGAAACGATATGAAGACCATACTCACATTTAATTTATTTAAATTACTACATACTAAAATCATATCAATAATCAAAGATTCCATTTATTTTTAATAAAATCAGCACCCTTCTCCCCGATCATGATTGCCACTGCATTGGGACTAACACGCACCATCGTCGGCATAATTCCAGCATCGACAACTCTCAATCCCTGTACGCCATACACCTCCAATTCGGGATTAACAACAGCCGCACTATCCGTTTGTGGTCCCATTTTTGTCGTACCAACATAGTGGTTCGCTGGGTTCGACATATATCGCGCATAGCATTCCCAGTACTTAGTGCTACGATACTTGTATTTGTCACATTCTGGTATATCCACACGCACAAATTCGGCGTCTAATTTCTTGAAAGTCTCGGTACGCTCAAATTCCACTAAAGCTTTGATCCCCTTAGCCATTCGGTTGAGATCATCACTATGGTTAAAATAATTGGGATAAATCAACGGGCTATCGCGATAGTCGGTGGTCCTCAACTTGAGGTAACCTCTAGATCGGGGCTTCCCTACATAGGCCAACACCTGGATAACACGATCAGAATCAGCAATACGGCTAATAATACTTTTCGCAATATGATCATGATATCTGGCGGCAGTCGATGAGACGTTGTTCACCAAGCTAAACAAGCAGTGAATGTCGGGAAGGCTTGGATTGCCATCGGTAGACAGGAATCCTTCGAAACCAAATGATCCTGAAGAATATGGTCCCTTTCTGTGAACCCAATATTTGTAAATTGAATCCAGAAATTCTTTCGTTAAATTTTTGTCTTTTTCGGGTCGACGGTAACGTATAAAAAGATTGACAACGACATGAGCCTGAAGATTGTTGCCGACAGCGAGATCTTTGACGGCCGGAATACCTAAGGCGTTTAAGTGAGTCTTCGGTCCAATTCCGGACAACATCAACAATTTTGGTGTCTCTATCGATCCAGCGCATAAGATGATCTCTTTGCGAGCATGCACCTTCATTTCATGAATTTCTTTGTACACGAATCGCACTGCCTTTGCTCTTAAATTGCTCGTGAAATCGATTTTATAAGTGAACGCATTTTTGATGACATGTAAATTCGGTCGGCACTTTCTCAGAAAAGCTTTCGCCGTGCTCCATCTACGACCATTCCGAACTGTTCCGTAAACCTTGCCGAATCCTACGTCTGGGCCATCGGTGAAATCGTCGACCAAAACATGACCCAGCTCGCTGGCAGCTTTCATTATCATCCTCTGCTCAAATTGTGGATTTGGCGGTGGTTCTACATTCATGGGTCCATGAACACCATGCCGTCCGAAGGGGTTCTTTCCACGGAATTTTTCCGTTTTCTTAAAGTAGTACAGAACGTCGTTCCAACCCCATGTTGGATTTCCGGCTTGCTCCCACTCATCGTATTCTTGTGGGGGTCCGCGAATATAAGCCATAGCATTCATAGAATGTGAGCCGCCAAGCATTTTGCCGTTGTTCCAGGTGAAGTAGCTGTCCTTTAATGCAGCACCGGATTTTCGATCGGGCTCTGTTTTGTAGGACCAATCCACGCGACTTCCTAGCATTCTGGTCCATAAACCGGGAACCTGGAAAAATAATACAAACGTTAGTTCTTTGTGGATGGTTAAAGGATTTAGGGACCTACTTCGCTTTCCATGGGCGGATCGTCACCGGTTTCAATAAGAAGAATTTTACTGTGGATATTTTCTGCTAAGCGTCCTGCGACAACCGATCCAGCCGTTCCCGCTCCAATTACCACGAAATCGTATTCATCGAGCCCTGTTGGAAGATATGCACTGATCATAAGGTCTCACTAGTTAGGGAGCCATGTTAAAAGTATGTTGAAAACAAGCTAGCCGAAGTCTAAAGTAATAATACGTATACATACAGCGTGCAATAGAAAGAAGGCTTTGTACAAAATTTCAGCTCGATAGCTCTAAAACTGAGGGACTAGTTTGCATAGAACCAGACAGACAGGCAGACGGACTGACGGACTGACGGACAGACGGACAGACGGACAAACGGACAGATGGACAGACGGACAGGCGGACAGACGGACAGACGGACAGACGGACAGACGGACAGACGGACGGACGGACAGACGGACAGACGGACAGACGGACAGACGGACAAGGTTTAATTGACTCGTCTCATGATGAGACGAAGACGTATCTTATACCTAGATACTGTACCCCACTCGGCCTTTAACGTCAGGTATATATTTTGCATACGTTAAAGACCAACTGGGGTGCAATTGCACCCCACCGGGTATGTATACCCGCAAATTGCTTCATATTTTAGTGCGTTCGGTACATTTCTTTGTGGCGCGTTTTCATAGAAGTGCCTTTTGGATGATTTACCGCATGCCGATCGTGAATACGAGCCTACAGATTTCATTGGTGTCGTAAGCCAATCATTAAATTGTGATACCCATGATCAAATTTATGTCAGTAAAGATAGCGGTAAGCGGCCAAAGAATCCAATAAATATACGATCAAAGAGAAAAACACATAACATAAAAAAGTAGCAGAAGGCTTGATTTCTTACAATTCCGTATTTAGAAACATAAAAGAAGCCTTTGAATAATTCATTTTTATACCCTAGTTTTTAGATATTATGAATTTGATTTTATCAAAAACGAATAGCGAAAGAAGAACTGAACTGTTGAATTACTTTTTATATTGGGAGCACTCCACGCTGCTAAAGAGCCAATATGTACGAGTATATTATGGAGTCAAGATCAGCCTCTTTGTCAAGCTATAATACCTGCTCTTCTTAATTTTTAAAAATATAGCATATTAACACAAAAAACGTTGGGGTGCATTTGCACAAATCCCCCATAACCATTATAATCTTACCTTTAGGTGTTCTGCTCTGAACGGGGTTTAGTTGTTCGGAGTCGGGTTCAGTTGGAGCAAAGAATTGTTTTATTGTGATGTTCCTCATTTTGGTCCGGAACCTGGCGGTCAAAATGCTGTCGGAGACCGGATCCCAAAATAGGAGACAGTTCTGGTTAAGAGGAGCCCCACACTTTACTCACGCTCTACCGGAGTAAAACTTTACAGTGCCATCCGTTGGAGAGATAAATTCTCCACTGTTCCACCTCGCTATCTCGCTAACTCCTAAAATTTATACCGTAAAAAAATCACTCTCCGATTGAAAAAATTGTGCGTTCTGGGGACCTTCTGATCTATTGTCCAGGAGAGTACGCACATTCCAGAATTCAATCTTTGTCATTGTACGATAGCCAAAAATCGTAGCCGTTGAATCCGTCCTTATCCGCGGCTTAGTCGACGTTTCGTTAGCATATAGAAGATTTCGGATAGAGCTTGCACTATCCGCATACACGTCCTGTCCTTTGTTTGTCGGTTTCTACGACAGTCCGGCAAAGGAAAAGGCCGTGGTATTATTCTTGCACCCACACTACAGGGGAAATGTTTACCACAACCAAATTAGCGCACCGCCATTACTGGCTTCTTGACTTGGTTAGCGATGATCAACAACCACTACTGTTCCAGGTGACGCCTAGGAGGAGGAATATGGAAGAGTATTTTCAACCCGCACGATCGGAATAAACAAAAAGTATTAATAAAAGAGGCCATTTATATTAACAAAAACTATTAACCCTCATTAAATAGTAAAACAATTAATAATTAATTAAGTCGAGTCTTAATGCGAATCGCACACAGCCGTTCATTTATAGGTTTGAAGTCAGTAATGTGCGGCTTGGTTTGAGGTTCATTGTTCACTTCACTATAAATGCTACTCCAAACTCCTTGCGTCCCGATGGTTTGCCACTTGCAAAAATTGTGTGCGATTTCTTTTCATTGATCTTGCTGACAAGCCAAATTGTTTCCTGGACTGCAGTAATGCTAAGTTTGTACTTTTCGACCTGTTGAAAGAGGGCCTTTTTCACCGCCGGTTTGTTCAGGGAGCGTACTTTGCAGGATCTGAAAAAATGATCCGTTAGTCGTTTGCGTGGTCGTCGTTGTTGATCCGTTCAATCCGAGGTTTTTCTTCCAGGTTTCTTGACGTGGAGTGGTTTTTACACGGATGAGTTGTCAATGCATCGCTTTACCTCATTCGGGGATGGCCTCGGAGATAGCTGCTTCAGATGGTTTAATAAACGTGCTGGAGTTCATATCTGTTTCAGTTCCAACTACACAAATCATTTCATTCTACTAAACCTGAGACGCTTAGGCCAAACTGTCTTATCGCTAAGACTTGGCCATCAGCGGTTTGACCCACTGCCGTTACCAGGGGGCGCCCACGGGGAGGACTACTGAAAAGGTTTCTTGACCCCCCCCCCCCCCCAAATAAAATAAATACTATTCCAAAAAATGAACAGCCAAATAACAACAAACAAAATAAAACTAGACATTTGAAACCGCATAAACTTCATACTACAGGAAATCTCACCAAAATAGTATTTTAGATAATAATAGAATGTCAATCTTTCAAAAGTTTACTTAAGCTATAATCTACTTCTAATTGTTAAATAAGTACAAATAGGAAAAATCCCTGAAAACAAGTAATCATATTTAAACATACTATAGAATCAAATTAAAAGAATGAAACTTAAATTTAATTTTTAGTCTGGATAATGCCAACATAGGCGGAACGTCGATAGCAACAAATGTTTCATGTACATGTACAACAATTGATAATTAGACAAACCAGTGAATAATAAACCGGCAAATCAATTCAATGTAAATTTATAAACAGCGGCAGCTAACGCAGTTTGAATAAACTCGACCTAAGGTTGAAATCGCTAAAGAGAGATTTTTGCTTAAAATCACACTAAAAATAGGCCGAATTGAAAAATATTGGCCACGTTAGACTTAAAATCAAATTATCTTTAATTTGGATTTTATGATTTTTTTCATTTGGAGCATCCGTTTCAAAGATATGTGAGCTTAAAAAGTGATACAGCTTGATTTTTCTCCAAAGCCTCAAAAATTGACGTTTTTGGACTATCGATTTTGACAATACTACTTAACCAAGTTTTGATTTTGAGTAGTGCACTGGATGCAAAATTCGATGCTTTTCAACTTACAACCTAAAAAAATTCTTCGATCCAAGTCAACGTTTAGAAGTTATAAAGAAAATATCAAAAAAGTGCCTCAAATTTCTCGGTTTTTCGCTTGTACAGCCGCTCTACCGCGGGCATATGGGGCAAACCAACATTCGTACCAAACGGGTTGAATCAAATTTTGTCGGTTTGCGCCCCAATTATTACTGAAACCGAACAAAAATGCACGCATCGAACAATGTTCTTTCTTAACAAACATCAGAGCTGTCCTTAAATATTTCAGCGCCCTGTGCAACTAACGCTCATACTATGTTAGCACAGCCCTTGGGTCTTAGCTCTCTAAATTCAACCGAAGTTTATTGTCCTCTTCATTTGGGGAACGTACCACCAATCTAGGCCATCTATTTATGCGCATATACTATATGTATGAATAATATAACCGATACAGATTTGCTAAGTTTTTTGTTGTTCGTACCAAAAATAGAGGAAACTATAAAAAAAACTTCTGTTGTTATTGAAATCAAAAATAATAAGGAAATTAAGGAATCATAAATAATGACTTTTAACTTAAAACTCAAACTAATTTAAAACCACCTTTTGGCATGCATGGCCACCATAGGCTACCTTAAGGCTTTTTTCCTACGTCAGTTAAAATTTATAGTTATTTTTGAAAGATGATCTAAAAGGCCCGAATATTTTGCCGCCTAAGTTGGGGTCAGAGTCACCTTATGATCCCTTAAGTCTAATTTAAGGCTATCTTAAGCTGCCTGTTTAATAAAAGGCTTCAAGTTATCTCTGAAAAGGTTTCAGTTTTTGTGTCCTGTAACTAACGGTACCACGTGCCTGTTCATAATTGATTAGCAACTAAACCAAATCACACTGACCACACATTAGGGGCTAAATTTTATCAGGTTATTTCGACAAATTTCTACTGTAAGTATATGTATTTAATGTTATTGCAATGTGTAAGTGCGAATTATATTTTTTAGCGAAATTAGAATTTTTGAGATACATATTTATATTTGAGATACTGGTGGTTCGTAACTCTCAGCATTGCAAACCTCACTACAGTATCGCTTCGCTTGTTGAGGGTGCAGCACGTGCACGGTGCAGGACGCGCACGGTGCAGCTGTCTCTTGTGTGGGCTCTGCTTGATATATTTTTTCAACTTCGTGCGAACGGGGAGTTATTGAATGAGATTATCTCGAAAACTATTTAAGATAGAAAAAAGTTGTTCGGAAATTTTTCGTGATATTAGATTTCGCCTCAGAAAGTTTTCTGCTAGGATTAAGGCGATATTCAGATTAGCTACATTTTCAGCTCCGATGCAGCCACGCACAATAGCCAAGCATAGTCGATCGTATCGCGTGCTGAGCGATGAGTGTGAATGCGCCCATTTGATGCTATGTATCTCGACTAAAATTTCAAGCAGTCGTGCGGCGCGGTGTCGTGTTTGTGAATTTCGCCTAATAGTTATAGAGATAAAAGCCAAAAACTAAGTACATATTCATACAATTGTACGTATATGAATCTGTGACGTAGGTATTCAGAAAGCTGACATGCGCAAGGCGATATCATGTCTTCCTTGTATCATAGTATGGGTCTGTAGCTTAGCTTGACAATGCACCAATAATTTTTTGCTAGTCGAAGCACGATCGTTTGAGGTTCAAGCTCCTCAGCGGGAAAAATATTTTTAACTGATTTTTGAAGAAAAAATCAGTTATTCGACCCTCCCTCGATAACGAGTTTTGACCCCGAAGTAGGGTTTCTTTACGTTTCGTGACCCCAGGAATCGATTGGCATTCATAACAGTCGAACGGAAGTCGTAAGCGAAGTGAGACGTTGACAGTTGATAGATGTGCAGTGGGGAGCCGGCTGCTATTGAAATCCAGCAGTATCGATAAAGCGACTAAAAAGTTACAGCTATATAACGGCGAAAGTATCTAAGCCTAATAACTTCATAACGGAAAAAGCTACCTGGGCTAAACTTGTCCAGTAGGTAGACATCAATAAGGACTAGCCTATTATTGAATTTCAGCAAACATACATCAAGCTGTTAAAAAGTTACAGCCATATAACGGCACAATTTTATAAACAAAATAAATACGTAACGGAAGAAACTAGCTCGGCGAAACCTATCCAGTTGGTTGATGTTAAGGAGAACTGGGTTCCTGTTTAATTTCAGAAAAATGTATCAAACTGTTCAAAAGTTGCAGCTATATAACTGGAAAATTTTCTAAGCAAAATAACTCAATAGCGCAAGAAGCTAGCTGAGTGAAAATTTTCTAACTGGTGGGCTATTGTCAGGACTGGGCTTCTATTTGATTTCAGCGACATCAATGAGTCAGTTCCAGAGTTACAGCTATATAACAGCAAAATTTTTAGAACACGATTAAACATCGAGACTTTTTTGCATCCTACGTCAGTGAAAATTCACAACAGATATTTTTCGAAAAATGCCCGAAATAGCCCGAGAATATTTAGCGCCCAATGTGCGGTCAGTTCAAGTATCTAGTCAATTAAGCCGAAATAAGTAACCGAATAGGCGCGAGATATTGTTATTTACAAGACACAAAAACCGAAACTTCTTTAGACCGTACCTTAGGGCTTTAATTAGGAGGGGTATATCGCGCCCCTACAGGATCACGCCCTGTTCAAGTGTACAGCCTAGCCTGCACATATAGTAGAGTCGGGCCTCACAAACATTGTTTGTTGTAAAATGTAAATACAATTGTTTGCATGCGTGCATGCATTTATTGCCGTTTCGTTTCGTGATCATTCCTAACATATTTCCAGAGAAGAAATCCTTTTGGGCTTGCTAACACATAGTCGTTATTAGTAACTGCCAGGCTACATCTAGCCATATTACTTATAAACGTAACCAAAACGATGGTGGCTTCCTAACTACACAGGGCATTTAAATAAATTATAATATAAACATGACTAACCGTATTTGAGCGCCGTTTTTCCGTAATCCGTGGGCCATTTCACTGATGCGGATATGTTGCAGTGAATTGACGCCATGGTCATTAGGAATGTATTGAACAGATTATTGCCCGGACCCAGGCTGTTTGAAAAACACACACTATCGATATCCATTCTGTTTTCAGTCAATTTCGTTTCACACAAAACTATTCTTTTACTAGGTGTGCCCCAACGAAGAGCACCAAATATGAACCACTATCATTAACCGTGACGAATAGCTCCGGCTATCCACTAGTTAATGATCTTGCTAAATTATTAGCAAAGATATTTATATTCAATTCACTATAGTCTTTGTAACCAGAACAGAACAATATATATATATATATACATATATATATATATATATTTTTATTATTTATTTAAACACCAAACAAACATGTGTCTATATGTGCGCTACGACTTCTCCGCATCGTGATTGCAATCGCTCAATTGATCCGCTCTTGAACAGCTACTTCCCCTTCGTAGCAAAAATTTTTCACGGTCTTTGGCCATGGAGCTCGCTACATTTGACAATTCACAGGTGGTTTGCGTGTTGTCACGTGAGTGACATTTATTTGTATAGTAAGTAAGAAAAGTGAAGAAAAGTGTGATGTTAAAAAAAATTGGAGCGGTGCCATCATACTTTAGCGGCTCACTTGCGACCTTCTATCAGGCGATTGTCAAATATTTGCGGTGGCAGCTGTTTGCCAGATATTTGATATGTATTGTAGCTGTTCAATCACGAAACAAGTCTTAGTAGCGTCTCCTCAAATGTGTAGTGGAGGGGATATTTTAAAGCATAGCGCTATCTCCTCCTAGCTGCTGACTGAATGCAGCCTTTAAGTTTGTGTCTTTTTACAAGATGGAACAGGTATATTCGACCGATTGAATCGGGGTATTCCTAATTGGATTTGTTCCTGTACCCGCAATTTTGTATGTTCTCGTTATTACTTTTTTTTACATGGATATGTCTTATAGCTGGGGGTCATCCTAAAAATCTGTCCGTCACACGAAATGTCTGTTTTTCTACTCGGGGGTCAGAAGAGGAAACAAGCCCATCGAAAATTTTTCTTTTCTGGTTGTGCATGTCGTTTGAGTGAAGTGGTCATTGTGCATGGCTGTTGCTTGTAGATCCGCGCGGGTGGTGCGCTTGCGGGGATCCTGTGTGTACATGTTGGGATGTTGATTTGATAGCGATAAAGGTTGACGTTGTGGACGGCAAGAAATAACATAGTGTACGGGTGAACGGGCGGACTTTCAATGACCTTCAATTTCCGCCAATTCCCATTCATCATTTAATAAAATAGCCCGTGTTGTACTATCTGAATCACTAGGGTCCCAGAAAAGGTAGCAAGTAGTCAGTTCGACTAACATTTGGACATGCGCAGACGCAATTTGAGAGAGTGTACATAGTTCCCGCCCCCCGAAGATGAGCGAGAGCGGATGAAGTTCATTCGAGCCAAATCGGGTGATCCAGCGACTGTGTTTGTGAATTTGCAATGGCGGCGATTTAAGGTCTGACTGGTCCACAATGTGGGCCCCCACCCCACGTGCAATAAACATATAGAACAAAATGGCGGATTTATACTAGGCGAGTTAGAATCTCTCAAGTCCCGAAATAAAGAAATATTCATCGCAGGATGTTATATGTTATGATGTATTTTACATTCAGAGGTCTGCAGAAGATCAAATGCCCCCCTTCCGCAAAAATTCCAAAATGTTCAAAATGGCTGGAATCCAAACAAATATAGGTATAATAGCGCACGTTGTACTACATATCTGAATCAATAGGGTTCCAGAAAAAGTAGCAAGTAGTCAGTTCGACTAACATTTGGACATGCGCAGACGTAATTTGAGAGTGTGTACATTACATAGCTCCCGCCCCCTGAAGATAGAGAACGAGAGCCATCGCGGATGAAGTTCATTCTATCCAAATGGTTGTGCATTTGCAATGGCGGCGATTTGAGGTCTGACTGGCCCACAATGCGGCCCCCACCACACATGCAATAAACGTATCATAAAACAAAATGGCGGATTCGTACTGCGCGAGTTAAAATCTCCCAAGCCCCGAAATAGAGAAATATTCGTCGCAGGATGTTAGAGTTCCGGGCAGCTCATCCTGACATGATGTACATTCAGAGGTCTGCAGAAGATCAAATGCCCCCCCTTCTGCAAAAATTCCAAAATTTTTCTTGTGCATTCTCTTTGTGCGTGTGTTGGAATGTTTTGTTTACTTTTGTTAGTTTCCCTTTCTGTTTGCCGGACACAATCGCATAGAGTCGCACGCGTTACTTGAGAAACGGATTGTGTGTGCCGGACCCGGACTGTTGATTAAAGGGGCGGGATGAGACGGATAGTGTGGGAGCGATTATGCAATAAATACACAAACACAATACACGTCCCATTGGGAAAAGATGGTAGGAAGCGTGATTGTGATTAGCAGAAACGTACTCAGAGAATTGTGGGTAGGCTGCAGTCTGCAAACTGTACCGAAAGGGTAGATGGAACAGGTAGATGAAACAGGGTGCACGAGAGGAGGTGAATATTGCACACACGCGATGCAAACGAAAACGAAACGATCCCGCGAGAGAAAGGAGCCCAAGCGGACAGGACAAAGCAAAGCAGAATTTATGACGAGTATCTACACTGCCACCAGATACATGGGTACATGGATATGTCTTATGCCTACCGAAAGCGTGGGACGTGTTTTTTCGAATGATTTCATCCAGTATAACTATACTGGGATCTTTACAAAAGTTACGTCGATATCTTCAACACAACAAGTTCCACGCAGTCGGTAGTCATAGACATATCCATGTTCCGATGTATCTGCATGCAGTGTAGATACTTTGTATCTTTTTTAAATATTGTATTTGTTCAATTTGAAATATTTGAGTGAAGTCATATAGGTCATTTGTGGAATAAAGACGTGGTAAATTGTAAATGAGCTTGATAATGGTTTTTCGTGTTACTCTTATACTTTTAGGTGGTGGTTGTAAGCCCCTCCCCAAGTTGATATGCAATACAGCAGTACAGATTTTTCCAATAGCCCAGGCAAATTAAACCAAAAAAAAACCGTGCTAACGAAAAAAATAAGGCAAAGCTGGACTTTTGCTAAGTTTAACTTTCTGGTCTTCAAGGCATGGTATGTATAAGACTTTTAGTTTTTGATGCGCTAAGGCGGCTATTACACTATAAAAGTTCTTTTACAAATATCTTTTATAAAATATATTTTAAAAGAACTTTCTTACAAATATCTTTTATAAAATATATTTTAAAAGAACTTTTATAGAAAGAAGAACAAATTTCCGGCATGAACGTTGCTTCTTTCAAGTACTTTTCTTACAAGCTTCCGCATCTTCCCCCTTAGGCGGCTAATATCATTCATAGAAGTTCTTTTGAAATATCGTGCGTCAAAGATATTTGCAAAAGAACTTTTATAGTCTAATAGCCGCCTAAGGTTCGCTTCAAATAACTTAATAGGCATATATATTTTCTTATTTTAATATGGATGTGTGCTATATGCGAATACCATTTCAACAGACTGTCCACGATAATTCCTAGATACTTGATTGTTAATTAATTCCACACATGTACAACTTGGAATGTCTACTATGTCTTTCTTGACAACAAAGTGAATGAATATATATTTTATCGATTTTTGGTAGACCACTTGTTAAGATGGAAAAGTTTATCGCTTTGGTTTTGTTTGGATTTAGTTTTAATGAATTATAATCTAACCTAGTTTTGACTGACATCATGGCTTTCTCACAGGCTTGACTGTTTCCTTCCAAGAGTCAGTGGCGACAAGCAAAACTGTGTCATCCGCAAAAACTACTATTTTGCCATTTCTTATGTTCACGTTACATAAATCATTGACATACTTACATTAAGTATAATATTGGTGAAAGCACTCTTCCTCGGGGAAGTCCACAGGTGAGATTCATTTTTTTTATGGCTTAGGCTATCTTGTAGCTTCACTTGTTGGGTTCTATACTCTAAACAGTTTGTGAGTAACTTCAGTGGAGCATATGGAAAATCCCTATGTGTTTAATTTTTTCTATCATCTTTTTATGAGAGAATTTGTCAAATGCCTTTAATCGATTCATGAATATAGCCAGAGGTTTATTATCTTTGTCTAATTCTGAATAAACGAAACTTGTTATCTCTAGCACAGCATCTTCCGTATTTTTTTCCTGCCGAAAACCAAACTGCTGGTTTAACATCAGGTTGTTTTTAGATAGATATTTGATCAGTTCTTTATCTTCTTCTTTATTTCTATCCATCAAAATTTGAAATTGAAATTGATAGGAGTTACGACCACCTGTAAATTCCTGGATAAGTGATAAAAGCGCGTTGACACGATCAAACTACGGTTTGACAAACCACTTACTTGAACGTGTCAACCCCTTGTCAAACTGGTTTGATGTCTTGTGCTTCTGTCAAACCGTAGTTGGACGGTGCTCAACTTTTCATCAAATGCTAGTTTGTCAAATCGTAGTTTGATCATGTCAACGCGCTCTAAAAGTGTCCTGTTCTTACAGGGCGATACCCTTTGTTCCGTGTGATGTTTACCATCCTGTCTTTCTACATGAACTTAATATTCTTTTTTCACCCTCTAGCGGACATATCAAAAATGCTTGTCTTAACTTTAGGAAAGCTAGCTTTGAGGCCATTAATCAAAAATTATCTGTCATCAATTGGAATTTTTTCCTTGCCGATTTGATTGCGAAGTTGCTGTTGGTAAATTTTATAGTATACTCTTCAATATTAGTCACCAATTCGTTCCTACCTATAGTACATTGACATGTACGCTTTTTTGATGGCGACAAGTCACTACCTGGGCGACAACTTAGATGCTTTTTGCGCAAGATGGTCGTTACTGTTGTGTGACAGCTGGATTTTTGAATCGGGCGGTGTTGAATTTGTGGCGCCTGGATCTTTCGACAGTAGGACGGCTGCTATTCACAATTGAATATTAGCGATCATAACGTAGTGATCTTTTCCCATTCCAATATCGGCACCCCTCTTATTTCGCACGTCCATAAGGCAATTTTTGAATCTTTTGCTAATGGCAAAGTGATCAATATGATTTTGTGTTCTGAGCGGATCAACAGAGGATCAACTGATTTTGTGGTGATTCTTATGCTCAAACATGGTACCACCGATGAAGAGACTGTGTAAGTTGCAGAGCTCTACAAATCTTTCACCGTTGTCATTTCGTCACCAAGACTGTGTCTCCCTATCGCATGCCATTTTATCAGCACCCACTTTTGCATTCAAATCGATGAAATTCACTGTTTAATTGAAGAAATCGTGCATTCTGGAAGCCTTCTGATCCATTGTCCAGGAGAGTATGCACATTCAAGAATCCAATTTTTGGCCTCGTCCATGCCGCGGAACTATCTTCGAGTATTAACTAATTCGAGCTAACTCACGACGACATAAACATGTCACATTAGCTGGTTTTGGTACTAATTTTAGATCCACTTGCGACGCAGAACTGGACTGAAAAATTGAGACTAGATGGTGCTGCTGTCTTCGCTAATGGTGTTGTTGGTGAAAATTATATTTTATGTGTAATATAAATACCTCATCCTTTGCTGAAACTCTGCATTTGTTTCATCCTTTGATTGTCGCAGAATAAACGCGTTTTTATTAGGAGGCTATTACTACTTTGCCTTAACCCCTAGCGGGGCATAGCGCGTCAACTACTCCTGCGCGCCATCGTACTCTGTTCTGGGCAATGGGGCGCAACTGCCCAAAAGATTTACCCAGTACCTGACACTCCTTTGCCACAGATCGACGCCATGCGATTCGAGGACCCCCTCTTGGTCGGCCTTGGTTGGAAATGGGGTTCCATTTCATGGCATGCAAAGCAATGCAGTTATCACTCTTCCGCAATGTGTGACCTATCCACTGCCATTTTCGCCTGCGTATCAATTCGTCGATTGGCATCTGACCCGTACGCCGACTTAGCTCTTCATTTGATATTGTTTCGGGCCAGAAAATTCTTAAAATTCGACGAAGACATGAGTTGACGAAAACTTGCAGCTTTCTGGTAACTCCTACGGAAACTTTCCATGTACTGCTCCCATACAAAAGCACTGATAGTACCAGGGAGCGAAACAGGCCCAGCTTGGTCTTGATGCTGAGATAACTGCCCTGCCAGATTTTGGACAGCATGCCGTATGCGCGTTTAGCCTGGTTGATACGACGAGCGATGTCCTGCTCCGTACCCCCATTTTCGGCAACAATGCTACCCAGGTAGACGAAGTTGTCCACCTTCTCCACAGGCTGCCCATTAATATTGATGGCAATAGGTGTCGGATTTCTTTTTCGCAACGGCGGGCTAAGAACCTTGGTCTTGTTGGTATTAATCTTTAGCCCAACCTTGCTTGCCTCCCTCTCGAGATCTAACGCCATTGCGGACAGATCCATGATTTTGTGGGAGAGTAGGCATATGTCGTCAGCGTAGTCAAGATGTTGTAGATAAAATGTCAAAGTCCATTGAATTCCTCTGTCGAGTCCGGATAGGGCTGCATGCAACACATCGCCGATCACAATGAGGAATAGGATCGGTGAGAGGATGCACCCCTGCCGAACTCCACGGCGAATCTCAAAGTCCCCCGACACCTTACCTTTATGCAGAATGCGACATTTAGCGCCGTCATAGGTTGCCTTAATAATAGCCACAAGCTTCTCAGGGATGCCTCTCCTGCGCAAGGCCGCCCATATAGAAGCCCGGTTCACACTATCGAAAGCCTTTTCGAAATCGATGAAAAGCAAGTGAAGCGGAGAATCGTATTCAGCGTATTGCTCGATGATGATTCGCAAGGTGTTAATGTGATCGACACAGGAGAATCCGGATCGAAAGCCAGCCTGCTCTTCATCAATTGTGCTTTCTAAGTGGGCCTTTAGTCTTTCCAGGACGATTTTAGCTATTATCTTGGCAACGGCAGGAAGCACACAAATGCCTCTCCAATTATTACAGTCTGTGAGGCTACCCTTCTTTGGAAGTTTGATGATCAAACCTTCCTTCCACTCAGTGGGAAAGGTCTCTGTATTCCACGCTTTATCAACAAGTGGGTGCAGCAAATCGGCAGTTACGCTTGGCGCTGCTTGATAAAGTTCGGCAGGGATACCGTCGAGTCCGGCGGCCTTTCCTCGTTTTAGTGCAATAATTGCAGTGACTATTTCCTCTTTAGTCGGGGCAGTGGACCGTATACGCACATTTTGATGGTTAGCTAAATTATCCATATGAGGGGGAACTTCACCAGAGGTTACACGGTTCAAGACCGCGGCGAAGTGTTCTTTCCACCGCCTCATTTAATCTTCTTCCAAGATAAGTTGCTTTCCATCACTATCTTTCACCGGATGTTGGCAGGAGTTACGACCACCTGTAAACTCCTTGATGACACCGTATACGGCGTTTAAGTTGTTACTTCTAGCGGCTTCTTCTGCTGACGCTAAAAGAGAATTGGCATAAACTCTTTTATCGCGTCGCACACTACGCTGAACTTCTCGAGCTTTCTGACGGTAAAGGAGTTCGATGCTGCTTCGATTGTCGTCTGATGCTGCAGCCAAACCAACTTTCAGCTCCTTTCTTTCAACAATCCGCTGCCATGAAGCGTGGGACATCCAGGGCTTATTCCGGCAATCCGGGTTTGGGCCAAGGATGGTATTTGCGCTATCAATGTACGCATTTTTTATGGCATCCCAGTTTTCGTTTATGTCACTATCTGGGTGACTAGTTATCTCAGCCGCTTTTTGCGCAAGATGGTCATTATATTGTTGTAAGACAGCTGGATTTTTTAGTCGAGCGGTGTTGAATTTGCGGGGCCTGGATCTTTCGTCGCTGGGGCGGCGCACGGCTGCAATACGCAATCGAACATTAGCGATCATAAGATAATGGTCTCTTCCCATCCCAATATCGGCACCCTTCTTGTTTCGCACGTCCAGGAGGCAACTCTTGAATCTTTTACTAATGGCAAAATGGTCGATCTGATTTTGGAGGAGGCTATTGCCTGTTGACATTTTTCTAAGCCAAAGTCACCGAAGTCACAGACCAACAACTGATATCTTTCATATTTAGTACCTCTGTGTATGGTCGGTATAAACACACCACAAACAAGTACTAGAACTAAAGCGATTTAGTTAAATCATCTTTTAGTTCCACGGTATAAGCGGGGTCTTTGTTTACGTTTTACAAAATGGACAACCTACAGTATAAAGGAAACTCCGTTTTTTCAATTAATACCTATAGACAGTAATAATTAGAGAGGCAAGATAATAGCTAAAATCGTCCTGGAAAGACTAAATGGTCACTTAGAAAGCACAATTGATGAAGAGCAGGCCGGCTTTTAATCCGGATTCTCCTGTGTCGATCACATTAACACCTTGCGTATCATCATCAAGCGACTCGCTGAGCACGTTTCTCCGCTTTATTTGCTTTTCAACGATATCGAGAAGGCCGTCGATAGTGTGAACCGGGATTCTACGAGTATATGGGCGGCCTTGCGCAGGAGAGGCATCTCTGAGA
The DNA here is from genome assembly GCA_964017055.1 of Chloromyia formosa. Taxonomy (NCBI): domain Eukaryota; kingdom Metazoa; phylum Arthropoda; class Insecta; order Diptera; family Stratiomyidae; genus Chloromyia; species Chloromyia formosa. The sequence goes on along the minus strand of OZ024813.1, from coordinate 25,458,451 downwards.
AGCTTGTGCTATTATTAAGGCAACCCACGACGGCGCGAAATGTTGCGTTCTGCGTAAAGGTAAGGTGTACGGGGACTTTGAGATTCGCATTGGAGTTCGACAAGGTTGCATCCTCTCACCGATCCTCTCCTCTCTCCCAAAACATCATGAAACTGTCCGCGATAGCGTCAGATCTTTCAATGAACCATATTCTGGGGTGGTAGAGCTGATCCAACTGGCAGATCGAAGGTAGCACCTGATGAGTAGTGATCTGTTGGTGGTACGAAACCAGAGGCGCGGGTCCCATTACATCCGGACCCCAACGCGAGCGCGAGGGCATCGTGGCCGTCCGCCAACCATCCCATCCTAATCGCCTCATTTTTTTATTATTCACCATTTTTGCCTCCCCAGTTTGTATTGTCTTCCTCAGGCCTATGAATTGTTGTTAACACGTTACGCAACGAGTGGCGAAAGCCCCGCCCATGCCTCCCGAACTCAGCTAAAGCAAGCATTGGCCGCTGCTCGTTTAGGGGCCTTTTTCTTCACTAGATGGCACAGCCCAACCTTCACGGTCATGATGCCACCTCGGGCTCCATCGCCACGGGCATCTTCGGATGCTCACCAAATTGTCCATTAAAATCTTGAGAAGGAGGCAAGCAAAGTTGGGCTAACGATTAATACAAACAAGACAAAGGTTCTCAGCTCGCAATTGCGAAAAAGAAATCCTGGAACATTCCTGTTTCGGAAAAATTAGGAGAATTCTCTCTATTTGATTAGAAAAAACTTTCACAAAACCCCAGAAATTTCCGCTTTAAGACCTACAAATCCCCCTGAGTGGGTTTTAGGTTCTTACCACCTAAAGCGGAAACGGACTACCTATAGCGGAAATACCACAATGAAAAAGTTTTAAGAAATCTCTCTAATTACAATAAAGAGAATTCTCCTAATATTCACGAAACAGGAATGTTCCGAAATTCTACACCTATTATTGCCACCAATGTTAATGGGCAGCCTGTGGAGAAGGTGGGTATTGTTGCCTCGGCGTACGGGTCAGATGCCAATCGACGAATTGATACATAGGCGAAAAAGGCAGTGGATAGGTCCCACATTGCGAAAGGTTGATAACTGCATTGCCTTACAAGCCATCAAATGGAACCCCATTTCCAACCAAGAGACGGATTAAATTCACATGACGTCGTTTGGGGAGCGCGTCATTGGACCTTTTGAAGTCGTTTGGAATAAATATCTCAAATTCGACAAAAAGTGGTATTGGTGGCCTTAGGACGAAGTCACAAAATTTATTGCTGTACGAAATAGTTGAACTTAAAAAAAAATATTGTAAATGGGCTGTTAACTACGTTTATACCGCACGACAAAATCTGCCAAAATCTGTATAAAAAAATGCTCTAAATGAGGTCATTGGTAAGAAAATGATGTGGGCCTTGGAAAGAAAGTTTGTTAATTAAAATGTGTGAGATTTTTGTTCGACGTTAATCGTACGTACATAGAGATTTTCTTAATATCAGTAGAACCCCTCTTAACGGGATCAACTGGTCCTCGGATTAACCGCCCTATCCCATGGAATCGACTTTTTTTTTCTTTAGCGTATAATAGGTTGTTTGACGGGCTTTTACTGGAAAGTTCTTGGGGAATAAAACGCGGGGTGACGCGTCGTTTATGTGTAACATATCTAAGTGTTGTAGCTTGCAGAACGCAGAAGGGGAGGGAGTTCGCCAGTTTGATTCCTCTCTTACTTCTCAGTCTATTTTTCTTTGAATCTAGTACAAACGTGCTCCTGTATTTCTTTTTGTTGGGGCGACCGGTAGCGCAGTGTGTTGAGGCATCAGTCTCATGTTTGACTACCGGCGTTTCGGGTTCGAATCCCGTCTACGACGACGTTCGTGGCCATGGATGTGCAGGAAGTGCATGCTGCCAACTGCATTCTCCGAAACCAGTTTATGCCGTCGAAACGTCAACTGGGCCAAATGGAACATTTGACGCGCTATGCCCCACAAGGGGTTAGGGCAATTGAGAGAGATTTCTTTTTGTTCGCCTCTTGCTTTTTCGGAGCCTTTGTGTTCGTTTATGCATGTATATTAATACGTGATTATATACGGGTACAATAAAATGCAATAACGTCTTATTTGCTTGTTTATTCATAATACCTTATGAAATACGTACTATGATGAAATATGTAGGATAGTTCGATTTTTCATGGGAACCTCAGATTAACCGACCAAACGACTAACCAGCCAGGGTTGCGGTCTCGATCAGACCGGTTAAGAGGGGTTCCACTGTATGGTTAAAAATAATGTGATAGTCTGCAATGGATACTTAGTTGGCTTCTCGCTCTACATACTAATGCGCATCTTGCTAGTTGTCAAGTGGTTAGAAGGAGAGCTTCTCAGACTAATCACGAGTAACCTTGTGTGGTGAATCGACCATCATTTCAAAATTCACAGCTTCTGACAATCACACTCGTACATTTATGTATATTTGACAGGCTTCTGCCTTTCATCCAAATGTCACGTTCGATAATGTATTCATGGGATCAGCCCCTGCAAACTACTTTTCAAGTAATATTTTTAGCTTCTTTACACAACATTGACTGCGAAAATGTGACATCAGCCCAAAATCCAAGGATTCAAGCATACATACTCGTACATACATATATCCATATCTGATCTGGTTTACTGTCTCAAAGAGGAATCTCTTTTCTATGCTAATTTCCAAAGACCGCCTCCATTCGGATATCGAAGAGTCCTTTCTTTGTGTTCCTTTTGTTTAACAATGATGAACCGTATAATTCAAATTCAGTAAAAGTTTGCGTTTCTATCTATAGGAGTATTTTTCTTCCTCATCAGGGAGGCGCCCGCCGACCTTTATTGTGCTTCTGTCTTCAAATCTTTCGAATAAAATACGTGCTTGATTTACAAAGAGTCCTGCAAGCAAAAATGTACTCGTACTCTGTACATGGACATGTAACGAACGGATGTAAAAATCTGACGAAAAGGTCTGTCAGTCGAAAAAAATACAACAAAATGTAATACTATATATTTTATGTGGGCTGACAGCGTGAGATTGTGGTACAAAGAGAGTGGAAGTAGATGCAAAAGTTTTTTTTTTTAAATGGATCAATTACAATTTAATAATATTTAGAAACATGAACTTTGACTTTAACAACATTGTTAAAAACCGTTCTATTCTATTTTAGATACAGTCTGAAACGAATATAAAATTCAAGACATTTCAAAAATCAATTTCACCGTATAAAGAAAAAAACAAGCTAAAAATCCTTCTCACAAAGACCAACTTTTGGACCAGTCGTTCCTATGGTGGCTATATGACGTAATTGTTCGATTCCACTGGTTCTGACATATTTACAGCGTGCAACAGAAAGGAGGCTTTGTGCAAAATTTCAGCTCGATAGTTTCAAAACTGAGAGACTAGTTTGCATAGAACCAGACGGCGACAGACGGACAAAGCTTAATCGACTCATCTCATAATTGCCTTGACCCCTCCAGGGGCATGGGCGCGTCAGCATCTCTAGCGTTTCTATGCCTAATCGATTGGAAGCCCATTTCCGACCGTATGATTATAGCCAAATTTAAATCCATTATAAGAAACATCACAATTATTCAGTGCTACGCCGTGACTGAAGCAGCTGATCAATCGGCTAAGGATGCCTTCTATCACCGACTCGGCGAAACCTTCGACAAGGCTCCCAAATGTGATATGAAAATTATTATGGGGGATCTCAATGCGGTCGGCTCTGTCAACCTTGGCATGGAACACCTAATGGGCAATCATGGTCTAGGAAACAGGAACAAAAATGGCGAGTTATTCGTGAAGTCTTGCAACTCTCGTCAACTCGTCAGGTTGAAGCGGGGTGCTGATATTGCCAGCGATCGCCAACTTATTGTCGCAAAAATGCGTTTTCGAACGACAGCGATCCATCGCCCTCAAAATGCAAAAATTTTAGGCCTTCCGCACATGATGCAACTCGTTAGAAACTCGAGTTCGAAACCAATTTGCGATGAAACCAGATTCGAACGCAGTTGCAACCAGTTTGCGACCTCCGTTCATATACGCTGCGATTGATTGTCAGTTGCATAGCAAACGGGTTTGCAATTCAAGTTGCAGGGCAGTTGCGTCGTTTGCGGAAGGCCTTAATGCGGCGGCTACCGGTAGCGCAGTGGGTTGAGGCATCAGTCTGATGTTTGACTACCGGCGTTTCGGGTTCGAATCCCGTCCACGATGACGTTTGTGGCCATGGATGTGCAGGAGATGCATGCTGGCAACTGCATTCTACGTAACCAGTTTATGCCGTAGAAACGACAACTGGGCCACATGGAACAGTTGACGCGCTATGCCCCACAAGAAGTTAGGGCAATTGAGAGAGAGTATATTCGACCGTCTTGCACGAAAACGCTAATGCACCACCACCTTATGGAACTCCTACAATTGATGATAGATGGACCATCGCTAAAGGTCGACATACGCAACAAGCATTTTGGCCGTGTACATGCATCGAACCACGTCAAACTCAATAGAAAAAAATCTCCCCATTTCACCATTCCACCATTCTATGACATTTGAACGCTTGATGGAAGTTCGGTTGTGGCTCTGCGCGATTATGTGTGGCGACCTTAAGGACTCATTTATTTCGTGCGGTAAAACTTTTGCGGGCAGGTTGAAGCGCGGAAGGATTAATAACTCTACATGGTCTCTAATCTCGGCACACAAGAGAGTTTAAGAACAAATTAACTCAGCTACTGACTATGCAGTCAAAGATCAACTTAGAGCTGAATGCCTTCTGAAAGGCGGGCAAAGAAGCGTAAGACGGGATAAATGCAACAACATCAATGCATTAGCGGAGAAGGCAGAGGAAGCGGCTTACCGTGTTGATCCTGGAACCCTTTACAGACTTATTAAGCTATTAACTGGCAAATCTTTTGCAGCTGAACATCCCGTGAAAGATCACTGTGGAACATGCGACGGTGAAGAGAGAACTTCATTGAAGTCCTCAACAGCATATTTGGACATTTAAACTCATCTTCACTAGAAGCAGAAAATATTCCACAAATAGCTAGAGTTGATAGCAGCCCACCATCTAAACTGGAAGTAACTGTGGCTATTAAATCGATGGAAGCGGGTAAAGCCCCGGGGATAGATGAAATTCCGGTGGAACCCTTTAAGGCGGATATCGGCCAAAACTAAGTACTTGAGCATCGATCCAGGAAGACAGTGCGAAATTTGTGTTTCGGGGAAGACGGTGGAAAAATTGCAGAATTTTTGCTACTTCGGAAGCGTAGTTACAGCAGATGGTGAAGCGGATGCTGATGTACTGTCTCGCATCAATAAGGCTCGGTCAGATTTTCTCAGTTTGACTCCTTTCTGGCAAAACAATAACATCTCCAGAAGTACCAAACTCCAGATCTTCGAAACCAATGTAAAATCTATGCTTCTATGTGGCTGTTCAACTTGGAAGGTGAGCAAGGCAATAACAACTATTGTAGATTGTAAACTTTCGTGAACCAGTGTCTACGGCGCATCCTACACATACGCTGGGCGGAGGATATTTCTAATGACGACCTCTTCTGTTCATTACTGGCCAGGACAGAATAGACACCTCCATAAAAACGCGAAAGTGGCAATGGATAGGTCACACACTTCGAAAAGTATCGGAAAACATTGCTAAACAGACCCTCGGTTGGAACCCACAGGGAACCGATGCAAGTCGCCGCATTAGACGATCTAGGAACACCTGGAGAAGATCAGTTTAGGTCGAGGGTAACTCAATAGGCAAATCGTAGAGTCAGTTGAAGGTGATGGCGGCGAACAGGACGAGGTGGAAAGTTGGCGTGGTTCATGCCCTATGCCCCAAAAGGGGTTAACAGGAACCAGAGAGATTTACCATCCATAAGTTGATGACTGATGAGAAACTCGAGAGAATGAGATCGTTGTCGAGTGTAGTCGTTATAAACTATGAATACATCGAGTGAGTCGACTTTTCGCGGAGAGAAATGAAATTTGAAAGCGTCGGCTTGCACACACTAGCCGGCTCCTTTCCACAAATGGTTACAGGGGAATTCGCATATGTAATTTCCGAAAAAGAAAACGTGTGTGCCGAACTGGCTGTGAATGAGACTAATTGGTCAAATGTTGTTCAATGAAATATTGACATCCGTCCATCTGTCTGCATTTAATTTGGCCTTACTACTATTTAACGTGACATCTATTCCCATGTGGCTTAGTTGCCGTTTTGTTAACATTCGGACGATATATATTGCTAGCATGTACCTTCTCTCCATTTGGCCGTACACCTGCGACAAGTCGGGAAATGTTACGCCCCGCCCCACACTACAGGAGCAAGACAACAAAAACATCCATTGTCACGACGTTGACAAGATTCGAACCCGTAGCTGACCAGTAGCATGAGACATCAGACTGACGTCTCAACGCACTGAGCTACCGGCCGACACCATTGTATGTAATTTGTCCTTAGTAACAATTTTTTTCCCGAAATTACCATGTTCTTAAAAATCTGTTAACCTTCATCTTCATTAAACTCTGTCTCTCTTAACAACAATAACTTCGCCTGATTCTCTCTTCGTTCTTGTCTTTCAACCCGTTTACTACTCCCAAAACATAATGTCTATTATACTCTACCATACTTGGTAAATAGTTTCCTTTCGCAAGTATTGCCATCGGGAGAATGATTCAATTGTCCTTCATTGAGCTGAAGCGTCGTTCTTTTGCACGTCCCATATCCTCGAAGGCAACACTTCGTCGAATATTACGAGGAGCCTTTCTTATGAGACTTGTCTCCCATTATAATCGACAGCAATACAAAAGGCAACAGCAGATATGAAGTATTGAGGATTGGAAGGATTTTCTCCAGTAACTAGGTGATTTCGAATAAAAGGGAAAGATTTTCTATGGTGATAAGATAAGGAAACGCACGAACAAAAGGCGATAAAATTATTGAAGGATTCATTCTTTGGAACAACGAAAATCCCCGTAGGGAACAAATAGTGTGAAATGGAATTACTTGGAATAATATCGGCCCGTTAAGATGCGGATGTCCTTTTCTGACATGATATTGCTCTTATACGGACAATATGAAGTTAATGGAGAGGTGAATGAATGTGATGGGGGGTGGCATATTTATTTAAAATTGAAAATCAGGAGTAAGAAGTTATTTTAATTAGGTGGCCTTAATTGATTATTGTGTATTGTTATTTTTTTATGTTTTTTCTCCGTTTTCTTTCCTGCGGTCAGGAGTGTAAGAATAAGCTACAGCCTTTTCCGTCATGTTGACGAAGGCGATTATATGGAGAGAGTGGTAATACCAGAAACTTACTACTTCTATTTTATTTTGCCTTATAACTCCTAGTGGGGCATAGCACGTCAACTATTAATGCACGCCGTCGCACTCTGTTCTGGACAATCAGAAGCACCCCCCCCCCCCCCCCAATTCTTCTACTTAGAGCCTCGCACTTATTTTCCGCCATTACATTGTAGGACACCCCCTTGGTTGGCCTTGACTGGAAATGGAGTTCCATTCCATAGCATGTAAAGGAATGCAGTTCTCATCCTTCCGCAGTATGTGACCTATCCACTGCCACTTTCGCCTGCGTATCAATTCTTCGATTGGCATTTGACCCGTACGCCGACTTAACTCTTCATTCGATATTGATTCGGGACAGAAAATTCTTAAAATTCGACGACATCAGTTGACGAAAACTTGCAGCTTCCTCGTAACTCCCACGGAAACTTTCTAGGTGCTGCTCCTATACTAAAGCACAGCCAGTACCAGGGAGCGAAACAGGCCCAGCTTGGTCTTAATACTAAGACAATGGCTTTGCTAGATTTTGACAACATGGCGAATGCGCATTTAGACCGGTTGATACGATGAGCGGTGTCCTGCTCCGATACCTAGGTAGCCGAAATTGTCCACCATCTCTACAGGCTGCCCATTAATCTTGATGGCAATGGTCTTGTTGGTGTTGTTCTTTAGCCCAACCTTGCTCGCCTCTCTCTCGAGATCTAAATCTAACGCCATTCCGCACAGATCCATGATTTCGTGAGAGAGTAGGCATATGTCGTCGGCATAGGCGAGATGTTGTAGATAAGATGTTTAGGTCCATTGAATTCCTTTGTCTAGTCCGGATGAGGCTGCATGCAACACATCGGCAATCACTATGAGGAATAGGATCGGTTAGAGGATGCACTCCTGCCGAACTCCACTTCAAATCTCAAAGCGCCCGGTACCTTACCTTCATGCAGACCGCGACATTTCGCGCCATCCTAGGTTGCCTTAATAATAGCCACAAACTTCTTGGGGATGTCTCTCCTACGCAAAGCCTCCCATATAGAGTCCCGGTTCTTACTGTCGAAAGTCTTCTCGAAATCAGTGAAACCCAAATGAAGCGGAAAATCGTACTCAGCGCATTGCTCGATGATGATTCGCATTTCGCAAAGTGTAAATGTGATCGACACAGGAGAATCGAAAGCCGGCCTGATCTTCATTAATTATGGCGCAGATTGCACCGCGTTCGCATCAGGGTCCAGGCGTAGTGGGACCCTCCTCTCGGCCTCTGGTTTCGTACCACCGACAGATTCTTACTCATCAGGTGCTGTCATAGATCTGCCGGTGGAAGCAGCACAACCAGACCAGAATATAGTTCATTCATTACACGTTTCGTTAGCATACAGAAGATTTCGGATGATGTAAGTTGCCATACACATCATGTCCTTTTTAAGTCGATTTCTATGACATACCGGCAAAGAGGATGGCGCATTATTCTCAGGCCACACACAACCGGGAGAATTGTTTACTTCAACCAAATTATCACACCTCCATGACTGGCGCCATGACTTACTTGACAATGGTCAACAACCATTGCCTTTTCAGGGGGCGCCATAAGGAGGACTATGGAAGATAATTGTTGACCCCCCCCCCCCCCCCAAATTCCAGAAACTTGCATCGTCAGAAACTTTTTAAATTCTAACGAAACGTCAACAAGTTTGACATTCTATGCTCCAAAAGTGGTTACAGTTCTACTGCGATCTTCCCGCATCGCACTCCTTCTCCCACCCCTTAAAATAAATCTGCAATTAGCCGCAGTCAAAATCGGATGTTGATGAGATTCGAAGATTAGATCCTGAGGCCAGGAAGGTCACTGCCTACGTGAGATTTGGAAAAGTCAGACGATCTTAGTTAACACCCCCTTGAAATAAATCTTCAGTTTTACTCCGATCTTGACGATGTTATGATCTTGGAACCTTTAGAACAAGGGAAGCTCACTGTCCATCATCATCACCATGAGATGAAGAAACCTTCAGGTTAAGCTGAATTTTTACTTCGATGTAGGAGAAATTATCTTTTATGTGTGAAAGAGACATGAGGGTTTTTTTCCACATCCCATGCAGAACATGGCCTTTTTATTTTGAAGGTCAAATTTTCAACATATCGCACCTCCGGAGCAACATCGACGTAAGTGCAAATTTTTCAAAAATTGAGTTATTGATGCCACAATGTTCTAAAAGTAAGAATCTATCAGTGGCAACAAGAACAGAAATGTATGTCGTGTAGATTCCGCTAGATAGCGGTATGACTTTGTTGCAAAACAATGACATATTTGCAACCTTGTTACTAACCTCGTTCCTTAATTGGGTGTAGTTTAGCAAAATTCGCCGGAAATAACTTTATATAGTTTAATATAAGCATTAAGCTAAAAAAATTACATGGCGTTAGCCAAATTCACTCTGAAAATTATAACCTTTCTTTTCCAGTAAAAGAAATGCAATTTTCAATTGCGTTTTCCCAACAATTACAATATTAGCACTTACGTCGATGTTGCTCCAGAGGTGCGATATATTGTATAAAATTGAAGTAAAACTTAAGCTGTAAATTTCTTTTGAGGGGTGTAAAAGGGGATGGAGGTGTTTTTTTTTGAAGTTTCATGTATACGGTGACCTTTTTTTTTAGTTCAGAGAGTCCAGTCTTCAAAGTATCATCAAGATGGGTGTAAAACTGTAGGTAAAACTATGAAGTTTTTCAAGGGAGGGATGTTTTTCTTTCAAATCTCTTTTAGTTCCTACATTATATTTCTTGCTTTAATGGCACATCTGGCTGTTGACAATAGCCGCTTTCGATTCACCCAATTTTCAGATCATTTTCATATAAAACGACATACCGGTTTTAATCCAGCTCTCACATGGGATCTCATCGGAGCAAAGTTGAAAGCAAATTGGTTGAACATCAACTTCTCTCGCCCCGTCTAAATATATACTGAGTACGGAATTCGCCATCACGACGGCGAAGTATCTGTATGCTGGTTGTTTAAGTTCTCTCCCCGTAGAGCCGTGGCGTTCTTTTCGGTCTATGAAGCCGGGTTAATGAATCGAAAGCGGCTAGAATGAAATAAATTACTTAGGCCCGTTTTCTCAATGTTCGAATAAACTCTTTGTTAACTAACAGGGACACAAGTTATTTGAAGCTATAAACAGCCCGATAAGCATTTTCGTTTTCTCATACGTCTCATGCAAATTACCAAGCCATAAAGTGTGGAGCTTATCTTAGACCACCATTATGGCAAAACCAGCTGATTTTCTTGGCGGAATTCAACCGTCCACGAATCTATTTTGTATTAGTACGGTCTCTCAGCATATTAATTTGCAGCTGGGTTTGTTGCGAATTCTCTTCTATCGAATGAATTTCCAGGAACTCTGTGACCACTTTCATTGTTTTCATTTGAATTTGCAAAAGTGAACCGTTCTAGCTGTCAAAATCTCAGCATCCGGTATCAGGTGTTGGGTTTTTGTTTCAGATAAACTTTCAACCGGAAGCCAGTGGTTGGATTTTGTTTTGGACAAGAGATTAATCGAAGGCTAGGGGACGGTTAGCGTTTGCCCGATTAATAACGCTAAACAGATATTGAGCCAATTAAATTGTGCTAAATGGCAGTTTATTCTTTAAATAAATTTTAATTGGACATTGAACAACCGGCGCTTAGTCTACTATGTGTCTTCCGCGGGATGTGGCTTCCGCCAATCGTTGCCTCCAGTCGTCTCGGTTAAAACACGACGCGGCGTCCTACAATTCCTGAATTCGGACTGCTTGTTGCTGTCATTGTCAACGGAGTCCGCCACCGCTTCTTCGGCCTACCGAATGGTCTACTTCCACATTACTCCCATAAACGCTTTCTGGGTATTCGTTGTTCACCCATTTGTACCACGTGTCATACCCATTATAACCTTCGTACATATATCTGGTTCATCGGAGATATCGTACGATTCGCTGTTTTACCTTCTTCAGCATTGGTTGCCATCACAAACAGCTCCATTCACTCGCCGGAGGTCCCTTTTTTCGAAGGTGTTTATCAGCTCTCTCTCACTGATGTTTGGGTTGGAGTCAATGTCTCTCATCCGTGACATTCTTCTCCATTCTCTCTGCTTTGTTCGTCTCAGGATAAATGAGGTGTTGTCCACTCTTTCGAGAATGTAATCGTCTAGGTTCACCTCCGCGTGGTTTGATCTTTTTCTTTGCGGTATTGGGTGAAAGCTTTAGTTTTTTCTTTGTTGATTTGTAAAAGAGAATATCCTTTGCTGCTTGATCAAGGAAGTTTCTTTCGATACGTTGATAGGATGTTGATGTCGTCTGCGTAGCCCACTATTTGGACATTAGTGATTAGTAGGGTCTTCGTTGTTTGCACCGGCAGGTTTCGTATCACATCCTCAAGTGTTATGTTGTATAGTTGGAGGGCCACCCTATCTCCCTGTTTTGCTCCAATGCTCTTGTAAAAGGTGTCCGACTGTTGTTAGTTCGGACCTGTAAATAAATAATGAAATAAATTACAGACAAGGAAAACAAGATGCGTTAAAAATACTAGTGACGCTTAGCTCCAAACCTGCAGAAATTATATAGGTAAGTACACCAAATTCGTGAAGCAATGATGGAGCTGCAGCTAAAATAAAAACGAAATAGTTCGAAGGCCGATAAGGAATAACCGGGAAGGAAAACGTCTCATCCGAAAATGTCATTCCTTCTCCCATGTTCCGAGCCTGTTTACAGAAAGCTTCCTTTCAATTCTTAGATAAGTGAAAATACTTATGTAAATATGAGTACGCTACGCCATTCTTTCATGTTGAATTATAAAAACTACTAATTCATCCTATCTCTCCATCTGCGCATTTTAACCCCAACAAATTAACTTTTAGATAATCATTAAGCTACCCGCGCTTCAATAAAATCAAAGACATCCATAAAATGAACACAAATTGTTAATGCAATAATAAATTGAGTCATTTGTCGTGGTCATTTGAAACGTGACCTCGGGACCGTATCTGGGCGAAATCTAATCCGAATCTCAGTAGAAAGTTCACCACTTTGAAAAAAAAAAATACCCATAGATAGTGAAGTGGCTCCCCAAGCACCAAAGGGCGTCCGTAATGGACTGGTCATTAGCATCTAAATTGCCTCTTGCCAAGGATTTATCTCGGAGAGCAGCTATCATCACAATTGTCACTATCAAAGTGAAAATTCAAAGATGGCCGGAGCTAGTAGGCGGTGATGTAAGTTATGCAGAGTTCAACTTGCAAATTAATTTCATTTTTGTATCCGGCAGAACGATTTTTTTAATATTTTCCCGGGGAATTTTTTTTCTGGAGTTGGGCCAGTGTTCTGTTACAAGAAAAAAGTAATAATAATATCTATTAGACAGAGATTTGAAGTAAGAGAGAGTGTCGAATAGTTCGGAGATGATGCTGGGGCGACCGGCAGCTCAGTGCGTAGAGGCGTCAGTCTCATATTTGACTACTGTCGTTACGGGTTCAAGTCCCGTCAACGGCGTTCATGGCCATGGTAGTTTGTGTTGTCATCCGCCTGTGGTGCGGGGCGTAATAATAAGCCACAACATCACCCGACTTGTCGCAGGTAGGCGGCCAAATGGGAACAGGAGGTGCATGATGGCAACGTGGATCGTCCGAAACTGGTGTATGCCAACAAAATGTCAACTAAACCACATGAAATAGTTGACGCTCTATGCTCCACTAGGGGAAAGGGCAATGAGGAAAAAGTAGAGATAATTATGCAGTACAGAAAAAAAAAACGAGTGCAAAATCGAGTGAAAAAATTCATGAAGTTTTGAAATTTGGTACGATTGTTGGTTGGTACCAGGAGTATATCATACTAAAAGTCTCCGCCGGTGGGGGTGAGCTGCCGCGGAGAGAGGGAGTTTAAGGGGAGTTTTTATGGTCCTGAAAAGAACTTTTTAAACGTTGAAAATACATTTTTAGAAATTGTTTTTTTTTTTTCACATTCAAAGTAGCTGTTACGAGTATGTATATCTACAGGCGGGAACTTGACTTATTTCAAATTATCTAATCTTATCTAATTGCGAAAAAAAAAATCGATCGATAGATTTTTCCTCGTGGTACTAGTACTTTACCCTTTGTTTGATGAAATACTCGTACATCATAAAAATTATGATTTTTCCACTTCGTGGGGTCAAACAAGCAATTGACAAAACTTACTTATCAAATAACATTATCTCAAAAACTTTTTAAGATACGGAAAAAGTGGTTGTAACATTTTTGATGTATTTTTTTTCTGATCTTCAATTTTGTCTCAGAAAGTCTTCTTTGCGAGGACGGATACTTACGGAGATAGAAAAAAAAGTCAGAGAAACTTTGCTTTCAAAGGCATCAGTCAGCTTGTTTTGGACCCTGACCAGTGAGACGGAGTTGGTCATCGTCATCTTTGTCAATCGTACCAGTTTTGCCGGTATACCAAATTGCAGCATTAACGTTGTACAGTACGCAACGATCGATACTGTCGTATGCTTGCTTAAAATCGACAAAGATTTGGTATACATTTACATTAAATTCCCAACATTTTTGGAGGATTTCTTTAACCGTAAACAGTTGGTCGGTTGTTGACCGGCCAGGCCGGAAGCCGCCTTGATACTCGCCAATTATCTGCTCAGCAAAAGGCATTATTCTATTTTTCAGAATTTTGGTCAGTATTTTATAGGACGTACAGACTAATGAGATGCCTTTATAGTTTTCACACCGAACTTTAACACCTTTCTTGTGTATGGGGCAGATTATGCTCCTGCTCCAATCCTCCGGAATAACTTCTTGCTGCCAGATTCACTGAAGCAGTGATGAATGGCGTTGAAAAGGTTAGCTCCACCAGATTTAAATAGTTCAGCTGGGACCTCGTTTGCGCCCGGCGCTTTGATCGGTTTAAGCAATTTTGTAGCGAGATAAACTTCTTTTACTGTTGGCAGCTGAGTGCTTGGTATTTCGTCGAGCATATAGCATCATCGATTATGGCTTCTTGCTGGGGGATATTGTTTGCGGGGTTAAGAAGCTCTTCAAAATAGGACGTCCATCGTCGGTTGATGCTGTCGGTGTCGCTGATGATGTTTCCATCTTTGTCCTTATAGAGGCTTGTCCTGGGTGGAAATTCATTTTTGATGTTATTTATTAGTCTATAGGCCTATCTAGTGTACTTACTAGCTAGGTTGTTATCTATACTCAGCAACTGCTCGTCAAAAATGTTTCTTTTCTTTCGTCGTAACGTTTTATGGGATAGTCGCCGTAGCTCGTCATATTTTTATCTTTTGGCTTTTGTCGGTCGTTCGATATATGTATTGTCTGTAGGCTTCGTTCATAACATCTAAAGATTCCTGGCATTTGTCGTCAAACCATCTAGTTCGTGCGCGCCGGACTTTGTGTCCAATAACTTTTTCAGCGACATCTTTTATTGTGTTTCTCAATTGCTCCCAACACTCGTCTACGTCTTTATTTCCGATGTCGTTCAGTGAAGGTGTTAGTTTCTCCTCCACCTTCAGAGCACATGTAACTTATATAAAACGCTTCTTTTTAGTTTTACATTATCAAAAACATTTTATTAATACAGACCACTTCACAGGTGCCAGGTTACAAAGCGACTGCTATTGCACTTACTGTTTTATCATTCTACACTAAAACTAGTTTCTTGCTACCTGTATGTGCAATAGTAGTAATAAGAGTCATGAGATATGTAACCTCACCCTCGTTTAAGACACAATTCTCCTGAATTGGATTAGGTCTCAAGGAATCTCTTCTTTTTTTTTTTTTTTTTTTTTTTTTTTTTTTTGGCTATTCAAGTTTGTAAATTATTTAATGCAGCAATGTAGTTAACATTTTATAAACATTTAAAATTTCTACCACATATTTTTTTTTTTTCAAAATTTAGTTATACTGAAAACTTGTAATTTTGGCTAGACTTATCACTAAAATTTATGATGATTTATTTTTTTTGTTGTTCTTGTTTCGTTTATAAATATTCCTTTTTTTTCTTTAAATCAAAACATTTTCATTATACCCTATTTTCCGATTGAATTCAAATATGAGTTCAAATTTTATTTAATAAAAAAAAATATAACTTTCGGGTATTCTACAATTGTGTCTTAATTTATTGTAATAAAGATTTTCAGCATAATCATAGGTTTTTTTTTTTTTTTTTTTTTTTTTTTTTTTTTTTTTTAGTTTTTTTTTTTTTTTTTTTAATTGAAAGTACATATTGGTTGCCCATAATTATTTCTAATTTATTTGATGTCGGAATCGATGGTATCAATCTGATATTTGCAAATTTACGATTTTTTTATATAATAAGATTTTCTTTGGCTCTTTTATTGGTTAGTGTTTGCAGAAATACTAGTATCGGAAAAATTAATTTGATCACCAGCAAAAGCTCGCGGTCGTTTTATATTGGTGGGATGTTCTCTTTGTCTTCGTTTAATCCGATACCTCGGCTCATTTTTGTATCTATTTCTCCTATAGTTTTTCACAGGAATCACTTCTCTATGCTCCTCATAGCTTTCCCTATTCTTATTAAGTTTTCCCATATTCAATTCTTTTTTATTTTTCGCTAATTCGGCTAACTTATTTGGATCGGCTTGAACTGCTTGATTTGGTGACATTTCAATCGTTGAATGATAGCGGTTATTGTAATTACCTACTGCCCTGTGAATTCTTTGAATTACAGTCAAATCTAAATTTCTCATTGAAACCAATTTTTCCTGTAACGTACTATGAAATCTGTTTATGTCGCTGTTCCCTGTGTGGGTGTTAGGGGTTGTTAAATGTAATTCTACCTCATTCTGTCTCAAAAAGTCTTGAAAATTTAAAGAACTAAATTCATTTTCTGCAACTATTTTCTTTGGTTTTCCAAATTTTGAAAAATGTTCTTCTACTGTTTCAATTTTTTTCGTCCAATGTCGAGTAGCTAAGTGGTAAACGTATGCCTTTTTTGTGAGTTTATCAATAAAAGTTAGAAAAGGTTGTTTGTCGAAAAAATAAATATCCATATGTAAGATTTCGTTAGGCTCTTTTGGGGTTTCACTCATTTTATACTGGGGTTTGATGGGTTTTCTCTCATATTTGGTTTCTAAACACATTTTACAATTATTAATAACTTTGGTGATTTCTTTAATTAAACCAGGGTAATAGATTATATTTTTAAGGCTATGGTACGTTTCGACAATTCCACTATGGAGGCTTTCTTTAATATGGTACAATGATATCTGTTTGTGAGCTTCTTCTAAAGTCTTAATTTCCTTGGCTCTAAGAGTGGCTTTAATAAATTTGTACTTATCATCATTTCCAAATAATTGAATAAGTAATTGTTGAATTATATTATACTGTGAGTAAGAAAGTTCTGTGTAAATACCAGTTTTTCCTGGTGTGATATATCTTCGAAGAAGATGTGTCCAGTATTCTTGATTTCTAGTCATGTCGATGTATATTATTTTGCGGTTATGAAGGATTTCCATTTCAACATCTACATCATATGTCAATATAAGTTGTGTTTTAAATTTATTAACAATGGTTTCGAGTATGGGTATATGGTCAAGTTGCTGGTCATCTTGTGAATGTATTGTTGCGTTATCTGAAATGGCTTCTACCGAATGATTGTCACTACCTTTTTCAGTATGATCGTTTTCAGGAATCCTACTTAAAAAGTCCGCAACTTTATTCTGTTTACCTTTTAAGTATTCAATATCAAATTGGTATTCCTGCAGTTTAAGTATCCAACGTTGATTTCGTTGGTTAAACTCCTTACCAGTATATTTTTTATTGAGATATTTAATTGGTAGATGGTCAGTTACGATTTTAAATCGGTTACCCCAGAGATAGGGTCTGAAATAGCCTACAGCCCAGACAATGGCGAGGAATTCTTTATCAGTGACAGGGTATTTTTGTTCGTGTTCATTTAGGGATCTAGAAGCGTAACACACGGGTTGGTCGGCTTGTGTTAACACTGCACCTATCGCATAGTTGCTTGCATCCGTATATAAGATGAACGGTTTCTTGAAATCTGGAAATTTTAGGATAGGGTGTTTAATTATACTTGTTTTTAAGGTCTCGAATGCCTGAATATATTCAGGGTCATTCATGTTTATCGTTTTCCCCTTTTTTAAATATTTCAACATAGGCCCAGCTATCTTAGCATAATCCTTAACGAATTTGCGATAGTAGCCAGTTACACCCAGAAATCCCTTAAGTTGTTTGCTAGTATGAGGTAATGGATACTCTTGGACACATTTGATTTTATTGGGATTCGGTTTAATTCCCTCCGAGGTTAAAACGTGTCCCAAAAATTCAGTATCCTTCTTCAAAAACGAACACTTGTCAAATTGGATTTTGAGGTTGTGTTCTGCTAATTTTTCGAAAACTGAATTTAGTGATTGAATATGCTCTGAAAGACTTGTCGAGAACACAAGTATGTCGTCCAAATAAACGACGCATATTTTATTTATGTAATCGCGGAGAATATTATTCATGAGGCGTTGAAAAGTTGCCGGGGCGTTTTTTAACCCAAAAGGCATTCTCAAATATTCATACAATCCGCAAGGAGTCACAAAAGCTGTCTTCGAAATATCATTGGGATGGACTTTGATTTGGTGGTACCCTTTTGCCAGATCTATAAGCGTAAAGTACTGGGCTCTTCCAAGCTTATCCAGGATACTCTCTATATTCGGCAAAGGGAATCTATCGTCTATTGTTATATCATTGAGCTTCCTGTAGTCAATGCAAAGACGATATTTCGGTTTCCCCGAATTGTCAAGTTTTTTGGCGACTAAGATACATGGAAATGCATATTTACTGTTTGACTTTCTTATAATTCCGTGATCTTCCATTTGGCGAACTTGTCTTCGAATCTCCTCTTCCTGTTGAGGGGGGAGTCTATAAAGTTTACCATGGATGGCTTGATCGGTGGTGGTTTTAATTTCATGGCAAATTGAATTCGTATTAGTTAATTCGTCGCCCTCTTTATAGATTAATTTTTTAAACTTATTTAGAAGATGTCTTACCACTCTTTCTTCTTCTGAATTCAGATGGCTTAAATCGATTTCTTTGTCATTAGAGGTAAGTTCAAGACATTCGATATCAATTGGAGTTTCGGAAGAATATATGGGGATTTGACTTCCATTGTTCAATATAAGTTTTTTATTATCAAAGTCAATGGTTTTACAAATTTTGCTCAGCAAATCCATGCCGAGAAGTATATCGTATGGTCTGTTTCCTAGATTACGGGCGTACCAACGAGTAGCTCCTTTAGAATCATAATTAAATTCTGCGGGTATACTAGTAATCACACGGTCAACTATTTCTACAGTAGTATGATTTATCGTCTGCAGATTTAATTTAACTTTTTCGAAAATTTTGAATTTAGTGCAATTTACACTTGAGGAATTAATGATGCTCATGGTCGAGCCAGTGTCGATTAGACATTTATACATTTGGTTGTCTATTGTTATGTTGACAAATATTTTACTTCCGAGGCTCATACAAGAAAAAACTCGGGTTCGATGCTGTGAACTTCTTCATTGCTCGTAGATTCATTATTTATTTGGCCAATTTCCATTGGTTCAGGTCTTGATTGAAAGTTCCTGGGTTGACCAGATGAATTGGGAAAATAACTGTTTACCCTATGTTGGTTAGAATTTCGAACATTACTCCTAAGTTGTCCGGAATTATTATTATTAGAGTTAGAGTTGTTGAATTGGGGAGGATTTTGGCGAAAGTTAGGTCGATTATGAATGTCAGCAGGAGGGAAATTTGAATTTCGACTAATACTATTTAAAAAGTTTGAGTTGTTACGGGAATTATCATTGCTGTTATTGTTGTTACGTGAATTATTATTATTGCTGGTATGTCCGTTTTGTCGATTGTATCTTTTTTCACTTCTATCTAAATTGGTATCATCGAATCCAACATAGGAATATAAAATAGTTTTAATTTCGTGAATACTAAATATATCTCTAATTTCTCTTGCTAAGTTACCGGTTACAATTTCTTTAATTCTATTTACTAGTAGGCAATAAAAAGTAGTTTTGGTATCTTGTTTATTATTTTCAAAAATTACGAAGGAATTAATTTCTTTAATTAAATGTTCAATTTGGCTATTTAATTCAAGAATTGAACTTACTTTTAGGTTGTTTATTTTTGAAGAGATATCTTTGTAGCTAATGCAGGGACGAAAATGTTGGATCAAGAGGGTTTTAGCTTCATTCCAATCAGCGGGTTCGTTGTTCAACAGCAACTCTTTCGCTGGTCCAATAATTTTTGCGTTACGGATCACTTCCCAGAGATGAATCCTTAAAGGCGCGTCAACATCTCCCATTTGAATGTCGACAACCGATAAAAACTGGGCAAGCTCCTGACTTTTGCCATCGAACTCCTTTATATGTTGCACCTCCTTCAATAAGCGAGATCCGATACTGGCTGGCGGATTAGAAGGTCTGACTAACCCTTCAAGGGCGTTGATGAGCCTTTCAGCAATATCGAGATCCATT
Organism: Chloromyia formosa; assembly: GCA_964017055.1. Classification (NCBI taxonomy): domain Eukaryota; kingdom Metazoa; phylum Arthropoda; class Insecta; order Diptera; family Stratiomyidae; genus Chloromyia; species Chloromyia formosa. Next base: position 25,438,613 of record OZ024813.1, on the reverse strand, counting down.
CTAGCTTAATTAAATATCTGTTGAGAAGATAACGTCTACAATTTGGTTAAGGAAATGCAGTAAATGCGATTAATTCAATTAATCCACTAATTTTATAGCACGTGTTGTTCACAGTTATACTCCGGTAAAGCTGATAATCTTACTGATTTGCAGTAGTTATCACCCGAAATGAACGCTCGAAATTCTATATGTGATAATCTTACTGATTTATAGTAGTTATCACACAGTTGTAGATTCGTTTGTTAAATTTCTTCAATTTGAAGAAATCCTACCGACTGCGCCACTTATATAAAACGCTTCTTTTTAGTTTTACATTATCAAAAACATTTTATTAATACAGACCACTTCACAGGTGCCAGGTTACAAAGCGACTGCTATTGCACTTACTGTTTTATCATTCTACACTAAAACTAGTTTCTTGCTACCTGTATGTGCAATAGTAGTAATAAGAGTCATGAGATATGTAACCTGTATACCTATATTCCTGTGCCGCAGTATCACTCAACAGGTTTTCAACCGCAATGATCTTCGGGGGGTTGACTTTTGAGTAGTACACTGAGGAGATTCTACATCGGTAGGTGGTTTTTACCAAGTGATGGTCTGATTTACAGTTCGCCCCTCGATTAGAACGAACGCCCATCACATTTGACGCCCATCTCTTACATATGAGAACATGATCGATCTGATTGACTATGCGAATGTCTGGTGATCTCCACGTTTGCTTGTGTTGGTTTCGGTGTGGAAAGCATGTCGAGCTTACGACCAGGTTCCGACTGCAAGCAAAATTTATTAATCGTTGGCTATTGTCATTGCTCTCACCATGGAGGCTCTGTCCTCCAGTGGTTCCACGGTGCTAAGACTAATTTCCCACTTTGGCATTGAAGTCTCCCAGCAAGGAGGCAGTGAGCCAAACAGTGTCTTCAGGCGGTCATAGAATTCATCTTTTACTGCTTCTTCTTTAACTTCGGTGGGAACATGCACGTTGATGAGCCAGAGATTAAAATATTTAGTTTTGATGCGAATCCCACACATCCTTTCGTTTATGGGTTTGAAGTCTATAATGTGCTGTGTTAGTTGTTTGTTGACGATAAAAAAATAAATAAATTTATTTCTATTAAAGACCCTCATTAAGGAAGGTTCAGTCATGAAGTATTCACAAAAATATTCAAAACATAGTTATGTAGAAATCATGGAGGTGTATTGATATTTCTTTGGCACTGCGTTTGCTTCATGGACCGTATTAAGACTCTGCACGGGCCGAATGCGGGCCACAGGTCGCAGATTGGACATGGGCTGCGTTAAAACCTCTTCGGGGCCGCGGGTTGGACATCCCTGGCAAGATGATAATCGCACTTCAAAATCTGTTTCCAGGTAAAGCCCAGCAACACTGCTAACTGTAGTTTTCCCCAACGAGTCAATTTACATTGCCGCATGAACGAGATGAGCCGCATGAGCAGAACACATTGGCTACCAACTCAAAAGTAGATGGTTGTGGTGCGAAAGCTTGCGGTTCATGCAGCAATGTAAGTTGGCTCTCATGCGGCTTAGGCTCAATTTACATTGCCGCATGAACCGGATGAGTCGCACGAGCAAATCACATTGACGACCAACAACAAAGTAGATGGTTGTGGCGCGAAAGCATGCGGCCTATGTAAATTAAGCCTTATCCGGTTCATGCGGTAATGTAAATTGGCCCTAAGGAAGAACTATACCGTCGAGAAAGCCAAGAGAAGAGATTCGTCGCGTGACCACAAATGATGTTAACTGAAAATAGTTTTTTCTGCCCTATGGATATGGATTTTAACCAGTTGAGCCTACAAGCACGTACGTTAAATATAACCATTTAGAAATCAGCGGCAAACCAACTGAAAACGTGCAGATATTGTCACTATATTGATACTCATCAATCATATTTTTTATAGATAGTAAATATACATATATATTTCTGCTGCATACTCAAATGTTATTGATTGATGTGCATTTCAAGGGATTCCACACTTCTTGGTGGCACATATGTAACAATAATCAATTTAAATGTTTAGCATATCCATTCTGATATTTGCTGGGTGTAGATTAGTTTTATTGGGTACCGAGACGGGTCACAACCTATTCAGTTTCTGTTGGGAAGTGCTGTGGTATATCTTTGGAGGAAAAGTTAGTTCAGATATTCTTTAAATCCGCGTTCTCCCGGTACCTGTCAAATTTGGATTTTTATTTTTTCAAACTTCCAAAACGACTTTCAAGCAATTTGTTTCGGGGATGTGTCTGGTTCAAAACCAAAAAATAAAAAAATTAAATCGAAGTTATTGTGCAAACTGCAAGGGTCATGACCGCTGTTGCGAAATTTTTGAACCTCTTCTCTTTTCTCTTTGCCCTTAAGATATTTCATTTTTTTCCTTTGTTAACGGATAACATCTTTTATTTTTTCTTTGCACACATCCGTCTCCTATATGCAAAGGCAAGTAAGAAGCAATTCTAACATGGATTCCGAATCATCGATAACAATTGCAATGAATCCCAAGACAACTCAAGGACAACTGAACGTCCTCGAAGCTGAAACTCAAGCATCATTGAATGATCCTGTTGCCCAGTGGACGAAACAAGTAGATCATCAAACGCACATAAACAATGATAATTTCGTCGAAGACGACATTGACGACAATGAAAGTGAACAAAATTTCGAATCCGTCGCACCTAAAACACGTTTTGTACGGCTTGATTCGTTTGACATTTTCGAAAAGTCAAAACGTTCTACAGCACCTGCAGACAATCGTCGCAAAATTAAATTCAACGACCAAGTAACATATTTAACGCGGAGCTTCTCTTGTGAAAGTTCTCTTGAGTCTTCTTCGCGGAGAAGTTCTATTAATTTTCATCTAAGCGAAGATGAACGATGCAAATCCGATTTGGAAAGATCCTCTTCACCGGATGCCTTTGGAGCAGATTTCGGCCATGACTCTGAACATGAGTACTGCTCATCTTTAACTAGAAGTGGTGAACGTCGTGGATCGAAAGGTGTTCTGAAATCACGAAGTGCTTCAATCAAACCCCGAGTCATGTGTACGAACACAAATGGGGAATCTAAGTGCGAAAACTGCTCTGAACCGTATAAAGCACAAGATAAAATTAATTCTGATGATAACGCTACTAATCGGGATCAAATCAAGCGTTTGTCAATTTCTCCACCAAATCAGCTCTTACCAATGCATATATTCTCTCCACGACACTCACTACCTATACTGTGTACTAGTCTTCCAGTACAACAACCGACTGGAGGTTACTGTCAATTAGCCCAACAGCAGATTCTAATATCGCCTCAGCTGGGCTATCAACCTATAGGCTATATACCAGTTTCAGTTCAGATGTCACCTCATCATGTCGGTGGGTACAGTGGGCTTATGCTGAACGACCCAAATTCGATGTTTCCACCGTGCCAGCATCAAGTTGATCCAAGTGCATTACAAAACGAGCAGCAATCCCATTCTAGTGAATCATCAAATACATTAAACCCAGAATGTGGTGAAAGTAATGCAAATATTTGCGACAAATCGTGCGATGATCAATGCAAAAACGTCAGATATGATTGCATTTCAAGTGTGTCACCAAACTTGAAGTGCTGTGAATGTCAGATCTATCAGAATTGAGAAAAGTACCAGCCGTCAAAATACGAACAATCATGACACTTAAACGTTAAAAAACTAACGTGCAGAAGCAATGGTCCAACTAAACTTTAAAGTATCTAAGAATCTATACTGAAACTTTGAGTTAGATAAATTTTAGCTGGTATTGATTGTTATTTTGTATTATATTTTAAGTTGATGTCTCGATTTAACTTATTTTATAATTTGAAAGTCGACCTAAAATTAAACTAATGTTTCTGATCTTACTATGTATATACCAAAATACCTGTAATATAATAAATAATAATTAAAATATGCAATTCAAGCAGGAGCGAAAGCTATTTAGTTTATATTGATGTTAAGGCCTGTTCGACCAAATATCCAAAGGGTGTAATGAACTATGGAGACACCCGAAGTTGTCCATGGGGATGGAGCTCATTTGAGCGTGACAGCTGTCAAGGTAAAGGCTGCTCACGGAGCTAACCGGCTCCACGAGCTGGTTGCTGTAGCTCAGACTTCGAGATTGGGGGGGGGTTTTTGCCGCTCACTACCCCTGTTCATATCATATTAAAGGGATCTCGTTCGTAGGTAAAACGACAGATAGGGTGAAATTTGGAATAAAAAAATGGAAGCATGCCGTCAGTCAGCTCAAGTGCCATTTATGCGTTTCAAGGCCCAGATGGCGATGGACCTCGGCTGTCTTCACCTACTTAATAACGTAGAATCGCCCGACCTTGATGCACACATGGCTGACAAAACAAAAAATGGGGAGAGGGGGCTCCCTTCCGAAATCAGAGATGCGGTCTCTCACATAATCTCGTCAACCTGCCTGAAAGGGAATAGGGTCATTCCTCGAAGGAAAATTGATCAATTTAAACGATACATTAAATTCGCGTGTAAATAAAGTGACAACAAAACCAAAACTTTATAAAGGGAAACATCGCCTTTAGAGAAATGACCACACCAAAAAGAAATATAAAATAAATAAGGGAGAAAACTATATAAAGACAAAAAGGACAAAAAGGAAACAGCAAAAAGAGCCGACTTACAGCACCTCTGATGGTCATCAAAAATTACCAAAATTAACAATTAACGAAATGAAATGGAACAAAAACGGTTGTGAGATAATTACTAAGTGTTGCAGATCCGTGGAACTCCGGAGTTGGGACCGAAAAAAATATTTGAAAATTTATTTTTCTTGCCTGAAAATATTCTTCAGCACACACTGTACGGGCGTCGGAATATGCGATACTGGCTCCGCAGACACCACACAAAATTACGAGCCTATCGATGATGACACGCTACACACTCTGGAAACCCCGAGGGGGAAAACGCGGTGCACAAACTGCACTTTATACGCAACTTTCCGGCGTTGGATAACATTAAACGGCCTTTCATTGGGACATATGCGACGTGAAAGCCTCGTCAGGTAGAATCAGTAAAGAAAATCTGTCACTCTAAAACTTTAAGGCTGGTATTCAGATCGCGTGAAATGAAAAAATTAAATGCGTGCTAAGATTACCGCGCGTCAAAAGTGTAACTTTTAAAAATCTTGTTAAGGTTGCATACTGGATTTTGTAATTAAAGATTTAGCTTTTTATCCCCTCCCTCTCACTCATTTCGTCAAAAATCCGAAATTCCTTATACATAGTTTAGAAGTTATGGCCAAAAAACCGAATTTTAAAAGAAACTAGAGTATAAGAACAAAAAAGAGTGGACTGAGGAGTATAAAAATAGTGGGGATCGATCCCCCGAGACCCACGGACAGTGTGGAGGGGGGGGGGGGGGGGATTTCGTCAAAAATCCGAAATTCCTTATAGTTTAGAAGTTATGGCCAAAAAACCGAATTTTAAAAGAAACTAGAGTATAAGAACAAAAAAGAGTGGACTGAGGAGTATAAAAATAGTGGGGATCGATCCCCCGAGACCCACGGACAGTGTGGAGGGGGGGGGGGGGGATTTCGTCAAAAATCCGAAATTCCTTATAGTTTAGAAGTTATGGCCAAAAAACCGTATTTAAAAAAAACTAGGGTGTACAAACAAAAAAAGTAGACTGAGGAGTATAAAAATAGTGGGGATCGATGCTCCTAGGCCCACGGGCATGGGGGTGTCCGCTCTTTGGGGGGGGGGGGGGGGGCAAAAATTTCGTCAAAAATCCGAAATTCCTTATAGTTTAGAAGTTATGGCCAAAAAACCGAACTTAAAAATTATGTACAATACAAATATATGAGATTGTATCACAGCGACGCGAGCGCTTCTCTGATTTGGGTGGCAGAACAAATAAGTATATTTTTTCGATTCACTACCCATCGATGCGTCGTCGCTATAAAAGTTACACTTTAAAAATGTCAGCAGCACTTTTCATCGGCGAAATGGCTCGTGGAAAAAAGTGTGTCGAACATGTAATTTTTTCACTTTTCACCCGATCTATGTACCGCGGAAATGAAACATGTCAAATATTAAAACGACTAATTTGCTTACATATCTATCGCCCAACTATAAACTACACCGGGAGAACACAACACAACCTGAATGACATCGACAGAGACAGTTGAGCTGTCAGTGAAAAGTTTTCTCGTACATTTGGCACGAGACAAAATTTCATCTTCGTGAAATCCACAAACTTGACTTTTCATTTCAAGGTAGTACACAGATCGCGTGGAATGAAATCTAGGTTCCACACAATTTCACGTCTGTTTTCAACGGGGAAAATTTTGTGATTTTGTATGGGATTTCACGACACTTTTCATTCCACGCGATCTGAGTACCGGCCTTTAGCGCGAAATAACCACGCAAACTTCCTCCCGGCAACTGGCCTTATCTTTTCTTCCCGTTCCACTCTCTCGTTTTTCCCATTCTTCCACATTTCCCCCTTAAAAATGCAGCTTCACCAATCAGCTGAATTTGTGAAACCCCTGAATTTGTTTACAGCGGTTTATTTACTGCGGCCTATTCAAACCCATAAATGTCTACTTTTGCAATGACTTCCATGACTGGAAATTGATAACTGGTGACTAATGAACGATGACTATCGACGGATGACCGATGACTAAAAATTGATGAGGGATGACTAATGACCGATGATGACTAAATTCATCGATGATGACTAAATTCATTCGAAATCTGATTTTATCTCAGAAACTACCAGCGGGTTTCCGGGAACACCATGAAATTATGCAAGGAAGCCTATTTGTGCTTTCGAGTACGAGTATAATGTGAGTATAATATGATCATTCAAAAGAGCAGTGAAATATTTAGATCATTAGGATAGATCCAGTGGAAATAAAATAAATCATTAAAAATAAATTATGAATATATTATTAAAAATATTATCAATAATGAGTATTACCACCGTGAACGGATATAACCTCAAAAATTATATTCGGAATTCGATCATACAGGGTCCAGGTGATGTATCAAGGGCAGATTCTGACCTCGATAGAACATAAAGCTTGGCTATATCTAGCGGTTGCGCCTAGAAGTTCCTTCGTTCAACTTTGCTTCCACCTCATTCCACTGCAATTGAATTCCGCATTTTTGTGATTAGAAGTGTTTGAGTTTGAGTAGTACGCATACGAAGTTGATATGCGGAATGGACCCGAAGTGACCAACCCATCTTTCACTGAAAATAATTCGCACTTTCGCATGTGCCAGAACCTTATATTTCGTTTACACGTGAACAATGAGACCAACACAGTAAAACAGAAACAGTAAATTTTAAAATTAGCAATTTTTCTCCTTTTTACAGGGCCAGTATTTTATGACAGTTACGTTATTTGTAAGCAAATTACAACCTGAATTTCATAGTTAGACCAGAGCTACGAAAGGATCCTTTTGTGTATTGGATATTTCCTCCGCCAATGAATTTAGGATTCTTTTCGCTCAGTTTCTTAATTACCTGGGTCTAGATTAGGACACCACACCAATTATTTAGAAGTGTACGTATGCGAACTATTCTAAATTGATAACATAAAAATATGAAAAAAAAAGTAAAGCATCGTTTATCGCATGTACAAGAGGCCTAAAAGAAACTTTTCTGTCTTAATAAATTGGCCCCCTCTGAAAGACCGGGTTCGGGGGTAATCCCCCTCCCTACTCTCGTTAGACCTGACTACTTTCCTTATCAAAAGGTATTGCCAAGCGTAAAGAAACAAAAATGTTCTGACGAATTTGCTGAACACTAACAATAACCTAGCTTCTAAGAACAGTAGCCGTGAGGTTTCGGTCGACACTCTATGATGTTTGCATCTAGAGATCAAGAGCCTATTCCACGGAACAAATTTACACTTTCATCATTGTGGCGCAACGGCCCGTGCATCGTCTGCCCGGACAAATGGAAGAAAACTATCTGAACGGCCAACTCTGTAGTACTATACCTATATATACTACCCACACATTCCGCAGGTCGGAGTCCTGGATTTGTCCTACGGCCCGAAATTGCATAACACTTCTCTGTGCTGAGTTTTACTTTGTGTACGCAGCCAAAACTCCAAAAAATTTATTAAATATTGATGTACGAGTATTTATCTATGCGCTCACCATCAGAACACCAGTAGCGTTTCATGCGTCATGGGAATGAATTAGTGACTGGTGGGTATCCATGATGTTGTCCTTGTTTACTATTGATCAAACTTTGTCAACCAAAAGGCCCCAGTGTTTTCTCCAATTCGCTGAAATCAGACTTTAAATCGTCACGATGAGTAAACTTGACGATTTGCTCGGAAAAAAGAAAACCATAGTTCCAGTCCTCGACCTGAGCAAAAGCATTGTACAATCCAAGGAGGAGTTTAAACGTCTTATGGAAAAAGTGCCTGATTTTAAAATGCGCCCCATAAAGGTGCGAAGTGACGAAATCAAAATCAAAGAAAAGGACTACTCCTTCAAAACACCGCGAAAAGAAGTGAAAAAGTTGATGAAGACCAATGGCGATCCGGAATCATCCTACGTCTATTTAGATCCGGTACCGGCCGAAATGCGACAGGTTGCGATAATGGATTTGAGCTCAGTACCCATTGACTGGAAGATGCTTACCACGCTTCGACCCAAGACCAAGCTCGAAGAAGACTACTTCAGCCGTTTGGTGGAAATGGGTAAATTGCAACTGAAAACGGAAATACGAGACAAACGCGAGTATCAACTGAATCCGGGAGTACGTAAAGTCAAGAATAAGTCGGGAATCATTGAAACACGACTGGTGGCGTGTCCGGAATGCGGTGTGGAAATGTGTCCAGGTAAGATTTATTTTAAATTGATTGAGATGAAGTTGTCTAGCATTTTTGTGAGTTTTATAGGACGCATATGCACGGACTATAATTATGATTTGTACGGTCGAATCGAAATGAAGCCGCCGAAACCGAAGCCACCTAAGCAAAGTATGAACAACGGAAGGAATAAGAGTGCAGCCAATGGGCAGGGTGGTGCATCGAGTGGTAAGGGTTTTAAGGCCCGTAAAATCAGGAAGCGTAGCAAAAGTCCGGAAAAGAAGTCGAAGTAACTAAATATAAATAAAAATTAATACAAAAAATCGTAAAAACTTAAGCTTCAGCTTGTTGATGATAATAATAAAAATTTGGAATAATTTTTTTTCGCCCTGTATAAATGGAATATGTAAGTGACAGTTGTCACTGTGAAATAAATGTTTCCTAATTGGAAAAAAATAATGGATGGCGCATGTGTATTTTATACGAATTGTTTAGTTCGATTTGCATTTAACGCCAAGTGAAGTAACTAGTGAACTCACAATCAGTGAAAATATATACCTTTTATATCATTTATATCCTTTATATCATATCTACCCTTTATATCCGTTAAATATCCTTTATATCCTTTACATCTTTTATATCCTTTATATCCTTCGGCAAGCGAGCCGAAGGCTAGCTGGTTTTTTTAAGTTTCTCCCAACTTTTTCCCTCGCATCATTAATCTTCTATTGGTTTCCACCCCATGGTGACATGATAATTTCATTCAAATTATCTGCACATTTTTCTCAGCGTGTAAAACTTGAAACGATTTTAAATCGAATTTTCTCATAATAGAAGAATCCTTACGAGAATTCTGAAACTTTTTCCTTTGCATACATTTATAGTTTCTGAATCGAAACAAATCTTTTACTGAAAAGGATATTTATGCACATCGGATGGCTTCCAGTCGAAGTTCCGCTCAAAATGTCTGCACAGCCAACTGATTCTTGTGCATAGAAAAATTTGCATAAAGCGTTTATTTGTTGAAAAGTCTTCTTACGAGTACGTTTTCGTCAATATGCACTATGCAGAATGCCTGCATGCAGTCCTTGTATTGCTTCGGAAGCCCATCATTTCGTTCGTTCGTCCATTCAACATGCAAATGAAATGATGAAAATCTGCCAAAATGTTATTTTAGAGCAATTTTGGTGTATGTAAATAGATACTATAGTTCGCTCTTTATTTAAAGCGAGAAGCTTTCCGCTTTTGGGGCGTAGGATATGTTAGGAAACTGCCAGGAAATGGAGGGTAACAGGCCATTGGCATGGTATAAAGTAAATTCTGTTGATTCCCTGAAATGCAACTCTAATGTTCGAAAAATGCATCAGTCGGATAGAAGTAAACAGAAACTGGCGTGGGTTTCCATCAATTTGTCTTTCTATATTGTTAAATGGATTCGTATAGATTCAACTCCAAAAAGGACATGACATGGTTTTCATTTTTAGAAATTCTGGGAATATCGGCTATACGAATATTATGATTCCTTTTTCAATTTGGATGTCAAAATATGTATGTTTCTCCGAACTTTTTAAAGTTTACGGGGGTTTTTGAAGTTGGAAAGATTACGCCAGAAAATAAACTAAAAGACAAAAGGCCAATTTCTTTCATTCGGACAAAGATCCAGAACCAGCGCTAATTCACACAGCCACCATACAGATGACTCACAGCGTTGGGGCGAATTATGGACTTCTTATTCAAATGTACAGAGCGAATTGCCGAGAATCCAGTTGACGATCGTCTAATTGACTTTCAACTCTGATCCAGATTTGATACAATACGAGAACTGGATCATCGACGAAGAATCGTCTTGTAAGGAAATTGATCTTCATCCGATGAAAGAAACACGGCTAATATCAGCACAACCTTACCCACTGGTGTCTATTCTCAATGGTCGCGGTTCTCAAAGCCCTCTGATCTGGATTGAGAATCTGGCTTTTTCGATTTCTCCTCCATATGCTTTCCCCTTCGGTAAAGTATGTACCGGCAATTGTCACTTTTCAGATGCGCAGCGGAATATTTTCACATCCAAAAATTGACAGTTACCGGATGGGAAAACATATGGGGGAGAAATCGAAAAAGTCAGACTCTCCATCCAGATCAGAGGGCTTTCAGAACCGCGTCTTATATAGTACTTTTGGGTACCTCCTTGTACACATCCTGTTTAGTCAACTTCTATAAAAAAGGCCGGGAAACGCTGTGACATTATCCTTACGCAACACACAATAGGTTATGGTTACATAAAATAGAAAATTGTCATAAATTGAAGACGCTCAACATCCCACATGTCAATTTCATTTCTATGGAGACCACACGGTAGGCATGGTATGTATAATGTGAAACGTTCTTTAGCGTATTTTGACAGTTTAAGATATTCATGTTAAATTTAATTTTGATTGAAGTTATATTTATATATGACTATATCTTGAACGCGCTCGACAGCCGTCAGGCCTCGGTCGCCACTCTACAATGTTTGAATTTAGAGTTCAGGTGTTCATTTTCCAGACGCGTTAATAAAATCTCCCAAAAGCAACTCTGTTGTAGAAAGTTTCCCGAAAAAAAAAACAAGCTAGCCTTCCGCCGAAGATATGCATCATTCCTTCATTTTGAATTACGGTGCATTTGCCACAAAGTAAAACTTGTTCCAATTTCACTGTTCCTATGGATGAAACAGTGGTCCGATTTCAACCAAACTTTGGAATATAGTTTTACGCTGAATATGATTGAATAATATGAAATTTGGTAAAGGTACGTTTAGAAAGAAAAAAGTTTTTCTAATAAAAACATGTTATTGGAACGGTCATTCCTCTGACAGCTATACGATAGATTAATCCAATTTCGACCAAATTCGAGGGGTTTTTGTATAAGAATTGCCGTTAGTTTTCAACTGATCGATTTTATTTTTCCAGAAAGTATAAGGTTACCTTTACGAGCAATCTACTAAAGCTAGAGCTTTTCATGTTTATTTAATCGGGAGTTATACACCTACCTACACCTTAAAGGAGGTTCCGGAGGTATAGCAATGATCAGGGTCACCCCTTCATTCAATTTAGCCGTGTACATCTGTCTGTCTGTCCGTTCGCACGATAACTTTCGATAGAACAAAGCTAGAGGCTTGCAATTTTTGTCAAATGTTCGTAGTAGTAGTTGGTTGGTATTGAAAACAGGGGTTAACCGGCCTAGGGAGCGCCTGCCTCCTCTACATATTCAAAATAATAAAATGTATCTATAACTCCCGATTAAATAAACGCAAAAAGCTGTAACTTTGGCATATGACTTGAAAGTACTTTTTTGTACTTTCCTGTGAAAATTTGATTGATCAGTTTGAAAATAACGGCACTTTTCTTACAACGAGCCCCGCATTATCCTGCTTTTCAGGGTTTTTGTGTATAATTGATGAATCAATTGACGTAGTGAGCTGATTTTTGGTACCCAAACTCCAGATGAGGAGCTGCTTGGGTTTTAGTAAGATGAGCATAATCAGGCCAAAGGAACGCCTACCTCCCCTACAAATGGCAAAAATTTAAATATTATTGAACTACGATCACTTTCGACAGGATAAATCTAGTGAGTTAAAAATTTGGTCGGATGTCTATAGTAAGATCTACTTAGTTGTTACTGAAAATGGCAAGGAACCCGTACCTTCCCTACAAATGAAACTTAGAATAAGCGATAATTTTCGATAGAATAGCTTGAAAAATTCGACAAATATTTGTAGTGTGGATTAGATAGTTGATTTTAAGCATGGCCAAGATCCTTCTGAATGAGCGCCAACCTCCACTATAAACTGGCCATATAGGAAACTCACTTTTAATGCATATGGTCGTTACTAATAGGTACTTTTGGTATCACCACTAGGTCTGTAGAAATCTAGGGTATATACGCTTCGGACTCCACGCCTGGTTTTTTTTTTAATTTTTTGGCTTTTCTTTTGCGGGCGTTGACGTTTCGTTAACATTGCTAGTTAGAATTGCTAACGAAGTGGGAAAGCGTTGAAAAGGAGGACACTGTAAGAGAATTTTTGCTCCCCAATATCGACCGACGCGCCAATAAAATAATCATTTTCTTCGCTCATCTATTGTCAAATGTCGCGTCGGCTCGGTGTACATCGCGCCGAATAAAAGATCATTTTCTGGAATATGGTCTTCCTCCAATTACTGAAATTGAAAATAAAAAAACTTCAATCTTATTCAACACCGAGCTCCGTACGAGTACTTCCGATCAAATCTCATTGCAGCAGATTGTTAGCAACAAGTGCTGTCGAAGCAGCCATTCAAAGCATTCCAAGAAAGAATTTCATACTTAAGAATCGAATACACACTTGAAAAAAATCTCTCTCGTTGATTTTTTAAGGTTTCATCGCCAATTCCAATAAGAGCTTCTTCCTCTCTATTTTCTGCTCAAGTTATTTCAAGATTAACGGCTCAGCTACGAACGTTAGTACGTAAGGTCTCCTCGGGGCCGTTGTGTGTATCGTCATCGCATGGGAATGCAAAATTGAAAATTTACTCACAACACTATATCGACCGACCCACCAGTACGTTCCTGAAGGCGATACGCCTGACAAGAGTTGTACTCGGCTTTCAAGTATTCCCAAACTACGTAGTTAGTGGAAGGACTCTTGAAGTAGATACGGAAGGCTCCTTATTTCCGTTGAAATAACATCCGTAGTCCGCACCAATCCCGCTGAATGTGGTCTGATTTCGTAGCAGCAGTAGCGCATGAGGGAATTAAAACTTTTCGCCATGACTATGGTTGAAGCTGGTTAAGTTGCATTTTCAGGAAGGCCTTACTTGCATGTCCTATTGTCGTCCTTTCGAATTTATACCGTGTCATAATTTTAGGTAGATGGCAGTGTTGTCGGGAAGTGACTATGATGTAAATCTTGGCGTAGAACTGATAAATGAGAGTAGTTGTCCGAAGTCGGATGATGAAATTTTGAATTGTGGTTAATAATATTTTTTGAACTGAATTTTTCGCATGAACGGTCGATCGAAATTTTTTTTTAAAAATATAACTAGCTGGGTTGTGGCTGCGTTGATGGTCGAGCTTTTGAAGTGCACGAGTTGAACGAAATACCGACAGATCGTTTGCTGGCACATCCAGCATATACATACAAATATGCCAATGAATATTATCTGGGGACTAATATTTAGACACTTTATTACGAAACCCGGCCGTTGAATCACCATAATATGAAGGACTTCAGACTAATCAGCTTAACACCTTTTTTGCTAAAAACTTTAGAATCACTGGGGTTTTCTTTCATTCGAAAGTCGATAGATATCGGGGGACTCTGTGCTAAACAGCATTCATATTATTCAACCTTGACGATTTGGGCGTCGGATTTGATCAGGAACAGGAAAATCAAGCCCGCATTTTTAGAAGTTGAAAAAGAGAAGACAGTTGGCACGGGAACCCCGCGCCACTAAGAGGGATACTATTGCCTCTTTTCTAGATCCAGACGGAAAGACTAAAGGCTCACTAAGGCGGCTATTACACTATAAAAGTTCTTTTACAAATATCTTTTATGAAAGCTATTTTCAAAGAACTTTTATAGTGTAATAGCCGCCTAAGAAAAGATTTGCGACATGGACGTTGCTTGTTTCAACTAGTTTTCTTATATGCTTGCACACCTTCCCCCTTTAGCGGCTAAAATCATTCATAAAAGTTCTTTTGAAATATCGTTCGTCAAATATATTTGTAAAAGAACTTTTATAGTGTAATAGCCGCCTTAGAAAGCACAATTGATGAAGAACAGGCTAGCCTTGCGAATCATCATCGAGCAAAGCGTTGAGTACGATTCTCCGCTTCACTTGCTTTTTATCGATTTTGAGAAGGATTTCGGCAGTACCGGGCGGCCTTACTCAATTGCCCTAACCCCTTGTGGGGAATAGCGCGTCAACTGTTCCATGTAGCCCAGTTGACGTTTCGTTGGCATAGACTGGTTTCGGAGAATGCAGTTGCCAGTATGCACCTCCCACCGGGCGGCCTTGTGCAGGGAAGAAGCCGAGAAGCTTAAGGCTATTGACGTTGCGAATTGTCGCGTTCTGCATAAAGATAAGGTGTCGCGGGATTTTGAGGTTCGCAGTGGAATTCGGCAGAGGTGTATCCTCTCACCGATCCTATTCCTCATAGTGATCGGCGATGTGATGCATGCAGCCCTCATCGGACTAGACAGAAGAATTCAATGGACTTTAATATCTTATCTACAACATCGTGATTCCGCTGACGACATATACCTACGCTCCCACGAAATCATGGATCCAGGGCCGTGCAAAGAGAGTGGCGAAAGGGGCGACCGCGCCGGGCGGCATTAGCAGGGGGCGTCGAAAGCGAGGTTGATATTTGGGAATTTCAATAGCCCATTTCAAAAAGACCTTTAGGTGTTCCGCTCTGGACAGCGTTTTGTTGTTCGTAGCCGTCTATGCCAAGATGTTGTCGGGTTCAGTTAGAGCATAACATTGTATTATTGAGATGTTCCTTATTTTGGTCGGGAACCTGGCGGTCATGATTCTGTCGGAGACCGGATCCGAGGATAAGGGACAGTGTCGTGCGGTTCTGGTTAGGAGGAACCCTCACCCGACTCACGACCACTACCGGTAGCTCTACCGGAGTACAACATTACTGTGCTACCCGTTGGAGAGATAAATTCTCCGCTGTTCCTAAAATGTTTAATTTTTGGCTGCAGAGATTCACTCTCTATTTCAAGAAATCGTGCGTTCAGGAGATCTTCTGATCTATTGTCCAGGAGAGTACGCACATTCCAGAATCCAATTTTTGCCATTGTCGTAACGGTTGAGTCAGTCACTATCCGAGGCACAGTTGACGTTTCGTTAGCATATAGAAGATTTCGGATAGTGCATGTTGTTGGTTTATAAATCCTGTCCTTTGTTTGTCGGTTTCTACGATTGGCCCGCAAAGGAAAAGGCCGTGGTATTATTCTTACGCTCCATATCACAGGGGGAATGTTTACCTCATCCAAATAATGGGACCGCCAATTACTGGCGGCTTGATTGGTTAGCAATGGTTAAAGACCACTGCTCTTTTAATAGGGCATCCACGGTGAGGAATATGGAAGAGAATTTTTGCGCCCCCTCTATTGGAGTCGATGTAGGAACTCTGTCCTGAGTTTTATTTCAAGAAGCCGTTGGGTATTACTTCGTGCGATCTGGCAAGGTTCTCCACGATTTGGTATTTATGACAAATACCGCAGATGGGGAGTCATCAACAGGCTCACCTAGTTTGGCGACCATTCACCATTCAGTCATGGGCTGGAAAATTTGGATTGCTGGTGCGTATATGAAACAGGACTCGCTTAATTGCAGCGGTGGCAAGGCGTGAGCTTTAAACTCTCCACAAACCAGCGCGGTACAGTACAGCGGTACAAAATTACATGGCGGTATATGCGAGCTCTCACTGCATACGCGGTATACCGCGGCGAAGCTGGGGTATTGCAGCGACACACTTTTGTGTACAGTGTTCGTAACGGTTTGAATGGGCACGCGGTATGCTGCTACCGCTGAGTACGCGTATCGCTACTACTACCGCGTACCGCGCTGGTTTGGGAAGACCTTTATGTTGTAGGGGTAGCTCACTATTCGTTATGACCTCCGGCATTGCCGAGCATTGATCAGCAAAACTCATAAGTTTTATTCGTCCCTGGTACCAGCCTCCACCGTCCCAAATCGGAGGTGACTCTGGATTTTCCTTCACAACGCTGCGGAAGGTAAGGGATAGACTGCCCTACTGGCAAATGTTTTCGTTTTATTTCTTTTGTTTTCTACAGTCAGTCAATATTAATTGAAAAAGCGGAGTTTCCTTTATACTGTAGATTGTTTATTTTGTAAATTGCAAGCACGTGTTTCGGGAGCAACTTGCGCCATTCTTCAGTGCCCGATTTAAAGCACGAAACACGTGTTTGCATTTTACAAAATAAACATTACAGTGTAAAGGAAACGAAACGGGGCGACCGGTAGCGCAGTGTGTTGGGGCATCAGTTTCATGTTTATTTTAACTACCGGCGTTTCGGGTTCGAGTCCCGTCCACGACGACGTTCGTGGCCATGGATGTGCAGGAGGTGCATGCTGACAACTGTATTCTCTGAAACCAATTTATGCCAACGAAACATCAACTTGGCCATATGGAACAGTTGACGCGCTATGCCTCACAAGGGGTTAGGGCAATTAAGTAAAAGGAAACTTTGCTTTTTCCATTAACACCCTTGGCCGTCCTCCAGTTTTCAAGCGTATTGCTCCCATCGACATTCCTCCTGTCAACCACCGTCAGCTCAATACAGCCGTTCGCAGCTTCCGCATAAGAAGGGGCAGGGTCTCCAGTAGCTGCGGTCTGCAGTTTGGCCAACTCAGGAGAGTCGTCCATTGACCTCTGCCTCTTCGGAATTGCGAAATAATCAACGTTCTGGGAAATTAACTTCACGCTGCATTCAACGGAAATTTTCTGTTTCTCGGTCCTTTTTACGCGACAGGAATTTTTCCCAGCTGGTCGCGGATCCGATAAGTGCTACGTCGCTGCCTATAGCGAGCATACATGGAAAATCTACAAGAAGGTCAATGGTGAAAAAAGAAAAATATTTCAGACTCTGGTACTTAATTATTAGTTTTATCCATGAAATCAATAAGTTATAAATTGGTAAAACAAAATTTAATTTTGCGAAATATGTATAGTGGGTAAACCAGGGTTTTCTACATTTGTCAAACCAAGAAAGCTCCAGTGGTCGAATACGTAAAGAGAATTTTCATTTTTTTTTTTCAGACTAATGAAAACCCACCATGTCATTATATTTTATTAAATACAATCCCACCTCCACACGATATACTTACTACAAAGATGCCTATAAATAAATTTTCATTGATGAATTTTCTATTTTTAAATGTGATCCTTTCGCTGTAAATTTTAGGAGAAACCCTTCTACATATGCTAAAAATAATTACGATGACGTCTATATGTTAACCTTCATGGAATATTTTCTTTAAATAATGTAATCAATTGAAGTTTTTTGATACTAACTGAAACAACGTGGTTATCAATCAATCGTTTGAACGTCCACGCAATGTCTTAAAATGGACCCCAAAAAAACTCACAGTTTTCTCCAATATGGCCACTGACATGACGTATGACACTGCATATTTACGCATAAAAAAAAACGAATAGCAAAAAAGGTTCCGATCTCTCGAATGAGTTATGACCATCACGAATCCAAAGCTCCGGAGGCAATTTATTTCTCTTGCTTGGTTTTCCTTTCAAGCCGAGGCGGCCACAATAAATTTCTCATCTTCGCACTTCACTAAGCCAATGGATTATCGTCGACTAGACGAGGATATGTTAACCGACAGGATGCAAAAGATGAAACGATGCCTGTAGGCAACGGGAAAAAAATCTATAGGGGGTTGCGGGGATGATGAAAGAGAGAAATATAAGCCATCACATGCTACAAGAGTGTCGTGACGGCGCGGCGCGCCGTAAGGAAACATGTCAAACTTAAAGGACGATTTATCGATTTACACAACCTCGAAAAGAGTTTGGAACGTAATGCGGTTTAAGCCTGCCAACGATTTGGGAAATTACACGTTCGGTTATTTACTCTGCGCTGAAATGGCTGTTAAACGTTCTGTAAGGAGGGGATGGGCGGAAACATCAATTTGATTGACAGGTTATCAATTTCGGAAGGAACATTTTACTCCGTATTGGCAATTTCGATTGCGAATATTTAGATATCCAGTTCGTTATAATACAGTGTAATTTCCTTATACGGATGAGAATGTTTTTCTTTTATATTAATGTTATATGTATAATAACATGTTATATAATGTTATATAGAATATGTATTGATATCCGAACATACATACTTTCAAATTCTGAATGAGCAATTCTCCATTACCAAGAGAAGAAGCAGATTCCTAAGTTTTGACCTATGACCAATAACTAGACGAGTATGCCCATACGTAAGGTACATAATCCCGTCAACCGCACTTATAACCAACTTCCAATGAAACTTTCCTTGGGTAATTTACTGTTAACAATGCGTCCTTGACATTTCAACAATCCTACCACGAAGACGATTTCATCAACTCTCCGAAAAGTTACTCACCTTTTTTCCTTCCGTTTTTAATTGGCATACACACCTTCCCCAACATGCTCGTAACTCCGCCTTCCAGTCGTTTCATCCAATTTCAACACATTTCCTCGAGGAAATTATTTGTCTCGAAAACTCGACTTCATCTGAAGACTTTGATAAGTTCGCCAAACAAGCAACGAACGAAGCGATGACTTGGAAGACACTTTGTGTCATCCGTCCCTATGATTTCCTAAATTCGGTCATTTTCCAAGTGTGCGATGGGGTTTACTAGGACTTTATCTGATTATCGCTAAGGAAAGGATCGGCAAGATAACAGAATAGATGGCTGGAGAGAGTGAGACAAATAAAACAAAGTCCTTCCGGGAATACTTAGGATAACTTTACGGTTCGTTTAGTTCGTTCGTATGCCCTCTAGTATCAACTTTGGAGACATCTCATGGGAAGCAATGATTACCTTAAAAAGTTTGGCCAAGTGAAAAGTTTATATTTTTTGTTTCAGGGACATTGACGTGAGCTGAAAGAGTCTTTTTGGAGGTGATTATTTTCAATGTTATTTTATCGTAAGCAAATTCGGAAGAAGTAGTGGATTTTGGTATTAGTCATGTGAAAAAAAAAACAAAGATTGGGTGAGAAAATACGAATTATGTTTCATCCTGGAAACGGAAGCAGATTTTTGAAAAAGGATTTCAGTTTTGTCCATTAGGGGACTCCGCTATTCATACAAAAGTAACTAGAGCTGGGGCCACGAAAAATAAAATAAATTCGTCCATACCTATACATACCTTAGTAGGATAGATCCATTCGAAATCTAATTATAAATGTTGCGCCAAGGTAACGTCATATTTGTGTCAAAGCTGCGGTAACGTTATGTCAACCCAGCGTCAGAGTTACTTGCTGACGTCGACGTCATGTCTCTCTCCCTCTCTCTCTGGTTGCTCTTAACCCCTTGTGGGACATAGGACATTAACCACGCCTACTTTTCATCTCGTGCTGTTCATTGCCATCGCTTTCAGCTCACTCCACGACTTGCCTAAGGAGGTCGTCGTTAGAAATTACCTTCGGCCACCGTATGTGCAGGATGCGCTGTAGACACTGGTTCACAATCTATGTAGTTGTTATCGCCCTGGTCACCTTTCAAGCTGAACAGCTATAAAAAAGCACTGATTTTACGTTGGTTTCGAATATCCGGAGTTTGGTGCGTCTGGGAATGTTGTTGTTTTGCCAAAAAGGAGTCAAACTGAAAAAAGCTGCTCGGGCCTTGTTGATGCGAGACTGTACATCGGCATCCACTCCACCATCTTTTGTAACTACGCTTCCGAGATAGTGGAAATTGTCAACTTTCTCGACAGCCTGCCCGAAACACAAATTTTGCTTTCCTTTCCGGAATCTAAGTTCAAGTGCTTAGTCTTGGCAGCGTTGATTTTAAGCCCCGTATTACAGCTTTCGCAATGCAGAGCATTAGACATTTGAGTTACATGCTTCGATTTATTTGATAGAAGGCAAATATCGGCAGCTAGCAGCGTAGTCTAGGTGTTGAAGGTATTTGAACAACTTCCATCTTATTCCTTTGTTCTGGTGTTCTTGAAGCGCGCCGCTTAGTACATCATTAATGTCGATTAAAAACTGTAAAGATGACAAAGTGCAGCCTTGTCTAACTCCGCTATGCACCTTGAAAGGATCTGATAGCTGACCCTTGTGTATGTGTAGGACGTGACACTGGGCTCCCTAGTAGAACTCCTTGATGATGGAAATTATTTTATCTGGTATGATGTAATGGGGATCTCCACTCTGCGGATTGTTCAATAATAATTCGGAGGGTGTTGATGTGGTCGCTACACGAGAAGCCCTCACGAAAGCCGGCCTGTTCATCATTCAATGTGCGGTCAACTGTTTGTTTGATCTGGTTCAAGATTATTTTTGCCATCAGTTTGGAGACAGCTGGGAGAAGACAAATCCCACGCCAATTATTGCAATCCATCTGGTCGTCTTTTTTCGGCATCTTATTAACGACGCTCTTTTTCCGCTCTTCAGGGAGAGTTTCGGTTTCCCAGCACTCTTGGATTAGGGGGAGAAGAATATCCGCAATAGCATTGTCATCCGCTTTAAAAAGTTTCACCGGAACTCCATCTATCCCCGGGGCTTTACCCGCTTTCATCGATTTAATAGCCGTGGTTACTTCCACATTAGATCGCGGGCTGGTATCAACTCTGTCTATTTGCGGAATATCTTCTGCTACTAATGAAGATGCATTCGAAGGTGCAAAGGTGTTGTGGATGATCTCAATGAAGTTTTCTCTCCATCTACGCAGTTGGTGTTCTTCGGTTTCCAGTAGGGACCCATCTTTATCTTTCACAGGATGTTCTGTTGCAAAAGGTTTGCCAGTTAATGGCCTAATAAGCTTATAAAGGGTTCCACTGTCACCGCAGTAAGCCGCTTCCTCTGCCTTCTCTGCTAATGCGTTGATATAATTTCGCTTGTCCCAGCTCACGCTTCTTTTCACGCCTTTCTGTAATGAACGGTATACAGATCTTAGTTGGTCTTTGGCTGAGCCTTTAGCTGCTGAGGTAATCTGTTCCTTAACTTTGTTGCGTCCTGAGATTAGAGTCCTTAGCGACGTTCCATCTATCATCAATTGTAGGATTCTCACAAGGTGGTGGTGCAATAGCTCTGTCGTACAAGCCCGTGGAATAAGCACGTCTAATAGATGGATCTTTAAGCTTTTGCACATTAAAACGTGGCAAGATTCGTACATTTTGAGGGCGCTGGATCGCTGCCGTTCGGAAGCGTATTTTCGCGATAACAAGTTGGTGGTCGCTGCCAACATCAGCACCTCGCTTTGACCTGACTTCCAAGAGACAATTCCTCCATGTCTTGGAAACGGCTATATGGTCAATCTGGTTTTCTGTTCTGCCATCCGGAGAAACCCAGGTTGTTAAATGGCATCGTTTGTGATTGAACAAAGTACCGCCGATGACGAGCTGACGAGAGTTGAAAAACTTCACGAACATCTTGTCATTTTGGTTCCTGTTGCCTAGACCATGATTGCCCATTAGGTGTTCCAAACCAAGGTTGTCAGACCCGACTTTGGCATTGAGATCCCCCATAATAATTTTTATTTCACCTTTGGGAGCCTTATCGAAGGTGTCGCCGAGTCGGTGATAGAAAGTGTCTTTAGCTGATTGATCCACTGGTTCAGTCGGAGCGTGGCACTGAATTATTGTGAGGTTTCTTACCCTGGATTTAAATCTGGCTCTAATGATACGGTTGGAGATGGGCTTCCAGTCAATTAGAAAAAGTTGTGCCTCCCTAGTCAACAGGATTCCGACGCCTGCCATTCGAGGTGAACTATCGTTTTCACTTCCAGAGTAGAGCAGCACTGTTTGGGAGCTTGGTGATTAAATCGTTCCTGATCCAGGCGATATTATTTCGCTCAGTCCTAGTATATCGATGTTACATGCGGTCATTTCCCGTTCGACTTCAGTGAGCCTCGCACTATTGCACTCGCCCCACATCGTTCGAACGTTCCAAAAACCGATCGCGGTTCGTTGTTTGTAGCCAAAAGTCCTTGCCGGTGAATCAGTCCGTGGTATCCGAGGCTCATTTAATGTTTCGAGTGTAAATTTATTTCAAGTGTGCAGGTTACAAGCCCACATACCCAATCTTAGGGAAGGGTTTGTTTCCTTAGGTGTCCTAAGAGTCGCCGGGAGCTATTTTTTATACAGCGCAAGGGTATCTCTCCAATGGTGTTTTTAATTGCGCGTTCTTGTGATGATCTTTCAGCTGAGTGTGACGTGTTGGTGCTCTCACAACTCTCACAACTGTGTTGCAACACCACCGTTCGCCTATTTCTTGAGACACATTGGTGTTATTGGCCATTCAGGATGATCATCGTTATGTGCCTCTACCAAATGTCTTGCAGTGCAAAACTCATGTGGCTAAGACTTGTTCGGCAGTTGTCGACCAGCCTCTAATTTAATTCCACATATAAGTCCTCGCAAAATATTGGCAGAATATCATTCAGTAATAATTTATTACATGGACAATGCCCTCCACGCTTTAAGTTGAATTTTGAATGTTGCCCATTTGTCTGTAGAATGTCTAGGCGATTTTTTTTTGTTTCCAAATATTTTAGCTAAATTCCAAAGCAAAGCTTCAATTACATTTTACATACATCTTCATTTTTTCGCTCGACATTTGATCCTTGGAACATAGCAAAAACCATGACCCATCTTAAGCAGTCTCTCCCGAAATCCTCTGGAATTCTTTACAAAACAGAGTGAATACAAGTCTGGTTGACGCGGCGCTTCTGCTGTTGTTACAATAAAATGAGATGATAGGACGATTTCGTAAAAATGGAATTTACCAAATTGAATTGCTCCATTATAATCGACTTCTTGTTTGAGATTCTTCCGTTTCGTGGCACAAAACAAAAAGAGTCAGCAGCTAAATCTTCAGACGAAGAAAATATTCTAAGCGCTGCAAAATGCTAACTTTTGAAATTGGCAAATTGTTGTTTCTGGGAATTTTTCTTATTTTCGTTTTGATTGCAATGGCTAGTTTAGAGGAAAATTTCGTGGAAAATTTTCCTATTACGGAGTATATTGACATTCGCTTCGTAGTCGATGCTAAAAGAAGGGAAAATTTGCTAAAGAAAACCCATATAAGCGGCTGGTGTAAAGAGAAACTTTGCATTTCGTTTTGAATTTGAACTTGTAAGGGTGGATGGAATGGACATTTGCATTTTATAACGTTGAGGAGATTATTTAGATTGTTTCTTAAAAGATGTTCATATACAATGGCTCTTAAAGCTAGAGAGGAGTTCCTTTCGAATTGCTGATGACAGAAAAGAATTCTCTTTCAGATAGCACAGCTGTCTTGCCGAGGGAGATTTTGATTCGAAATAAAAAAAATTTGAATAGAAATTGGTAAAATATTGAGATATACTATACATTCAAGGTGATAACGATAGGACTAGCCGAGTGTCGCTTTTTTCCAGGTTTCAATATTGGGATTATCCTCCCTTTCTTCCAGAGTTCCGGAACGATCTGTGATGTGATGGATAGGTTGAATGCAGCCGTGAGGTATTCGATAGCCGGTGAGTCAAGGTGTTTAAGCATTGCCATTGAGATTCCATCAGGTCCCAAAGCTTTCGGGTTGTTCGCTTTTCTGATTGCTGCAGCGACTTCGTCCGCGGTGAAGACAAATATGTTCTCTGCAGTTAGGTTATGGATCCTCCTGCAGATTACGCGCTTTTGTCTGTCTGGTGGAGGATGTTCAATATGCTGTCTATTGAAGCGACTTGCGCAGTGGGCAGGGTTGCTGATTGAATTTTCTCCGAACTGAATGGCGACATTCCCTTTCTGTTTCGGTGGATTAGAGAGGGCACGGACTGTTGATCTTAGTTTGCTTATACCTGTGGTCAGGTTGCATTCATTCAGGTGCGTACTCCTTTTGAACCTCTTGTGTTCGGCTACTAGTCTTTGAATTTCATAGTTCATTTCGTGCATTCTGGGATCGTCTGAGTTTGTGCTCCTGGTATTGTCTCTCGTCTGCCAGTCTGGCGACTGAGGTAGGAAAATTGGGCCGAATTTTCTGAATGCGTCCGGCAGGAATAAATCTCGCAGCCGCTTTATTAAGGACTTTCCTGATATTGGACTCGGCCTTACATACGTCGGTGGGAGTTGACAGGGCGGGGAATTCAGCACTAGTATATTGGATGAAGCTATTCCCGTCAGTCTTGTTGATTTGTTGTTGTTGACAAAAGTGCAATGTTCGACAGATACAATATCAGTCAGTTTGTCAAGCCTTATCACGATTGGTAAATGGTGCGATGATAGTGTAAGAACCGGCTCCCATTGCACTGACAATCGTGATGTCTGGAGAGCTGGAACAAGTACCGGCAGTACGCGTGGGTGATTCAATGCACAGAAATTTGGAGCGTCAAGTTGTTCAAATTCTACCGAATTTGATGTATGTAGCTTCAGCCGTTTGTGAAGTATTCTATGGACAGGCGGGCAGACAGACATTTGACCGATTTTGAAAGATTTAAGACACAAAACCATAAAAAAAAGAAATTGTATGAATAATTATTGTTAGAATCACCGCCCCAACCAATCTTTACCCTTCCAAAATTGGTTCATAGCTGCAATTTGCACTACGAAAAACAGCATGCGAGTAGTACTCGAAACAATGCATGAGGCCGATAGGTTTTTAGGGTTTTGTATAAAAACAAAACCCTTATGAAATCGGTCATGCGTCCGTCTGTCCGTCTGTCCGTCTGTCCGTCTGTCTGTCTGTCTGTCTTTCCATGAAATATCTCACGAACCGCTGAAGCTACATGCATGAAATTTGGTGGAAATATGTAGAAATACTATAATTCTCTGGAGGAAGCGATACGACGTAATAAGTCAACTTTAAGGGGGGGTCCCCATAGAGGGGAAATGAAGGTCGAAATTTTTTTTTCATTTGGTATAGGCAAGTGGGGTATCGTAAGAAAGGTACCATCGAGTACATTCCATTTTTGGAATTTTTTTCAAATTTGAAGAAAGGAGAAAAGAGGGAGAGGGGAAAATATGTGGTCCGAGTTTGTCCCCCCCCCCCCTTGCATTTCGAGACCGTTATAGCTAGACATATGAAAATTTACAGAAAAGCGGCATTTCACTAGCATAGAAAACTAAAAATAATAGAATTTTTAAATCTCATCCAAAAAGGTTAATAATAGTACATTTCTATAGTTGCAGTTAGCACACCCCTGCACCCCTCAAGCACACCTGAGGCCAAAAATATTGATGGCTAATGATAACGAACATCATAGGCAATAGTATCTCTAAGTTTCATTACAATGACATGATATTTAATAATAGTACATTGACTTAAAGTTATGCATTTTGACACTATCCATACAAAAAATACACCTACCGGCCTCACGCATTGATATGCGTGTACTACTTGCATGTTGTTTTTCGTAGTGCGAATTGCAGTTATTTAATGAACCAACTTTGGAAGGGTGAATATTGGTAATTGGTGATCCTAACAATAACTATTCACACAATTAATTTTTTTAGGGTTTTGTGTCTTAAATCTTACAAAATCGGTCAAATACCTGTCTGTCCGTCTGTTCATAGAATATCTTACGAACGGCTGAAGCTGCACATATAATTCGGCGAGAAGGTCTAGAAATGTTATAATTTGCTGGAGAAAGCGTTGTGTTGTAATCAGTCAACTTTAAGAGGGAGGGGGGGGGGGGGTCCACATAGAGGCGAAAGTAAGGTCAATTTTTTTTATCCACTGGTATAGCCAAGTGGGGTGTCGTGAGAAAGGCAATGTTGAGTACATTCCATTTTTGGCATTTTCTTGAGATTTGTAGAAAGGGGAACAGTGGAGGAGGGAAAAATATTAGACCGTAATTTGTTCCCGCCGCCCTGAAGCCGTTACACAAGTTTGCAATTTGCAATGTCGTCATAACATGAATGGTTAAGCATCTCGAAGAGTAGGACAGTTTATCTCGTATACATACATATCTATCTACAGCTTCTCGTATTAAAACTATTACTTTGAGAGGTGACCTATGCAGTCTTTTTGTGAATTGGCATGTAAGATACTATATCATGGGTAAGACATTTAATTATGGTGTTTTTATTCAGCTGAGTGGTACCAAGAAGAGCAGGGAGCCAATATTTAAATGCCAAGATAAGCGCGTGCTACAAAACCCTCGAATTGCGGGCGTAGCCCTCTATATTCCGGTTTCATTTTTTGTATGGATAGTGTCAAAGTACCTAACTTTAAATTAATGTACTATACCATTATTAAATATTATGTGATTGTAATGAAACTTAATGATGTAGGTTATCATTGGCCATCAATATTTTTTACCTCGCGTGTGCTTAAGGGGCGCAGGGTTGTGCTAACTGCAACTATAGAAATGTACTATTATTAACCTGATTTGATGAGATTTCAAAATTCTATTGGGAGTACATCGCCGTTTTTTTCTCGATAATTTTGGGTTCCAGCGATGGGAAATGGCTTGCTGAGTCATGCCTAATAAATCTGCAATTTCTTGTTGCGTTCGACGATTATCTTCATCCAGTAGAGCCTCCAATTCTGCGTCTTCGAAGTTTTTTAACGGGTCCAGGACGCTTCTTGCCTTTCACGTCGAAATCTCCATTTTTGAACTTTTTCAACCACTCGCCACACGTTCTTTTACTAATACAAGTCTCACTATAAGTTTCTACAATCGTTCGCCGCACCTCAGCCGCAGATTTTTTCGAATTGAACGCAAAAAGCACACTTCCCGCAAATGACGCTTATTCGATTCGAATTTTGACATTTTCACGCACAAAGAAAAAAAATACAATAAAAATTGACGCGTGGGATGATGTGGAGTTGTTTACTAATGCCTTAGCTTACTTTCCGACTATTTGATGCTACGTCTTTTACCGACCATTCTTGTTGACGCCACCTACCGGAAAACGGCGGTTTTCTATTTGTATTCCCAATATTATTTTTAGTTTTCTATGCTAGTAAAATGCCGCTTTTCTGTAAATTTTCATATTTCGGAGTTTAACGCTCTCGAAATGCATGGGGGAGGGGGGACAAATTCGGATCACATATTTTCCCCTCTCTCTCTTTTCTCCTTTCTTCAAATTTGAAAAAACAAACTCCAGAAATGGAATGTACTCGACGGTGCCTTTTTTACGATACCCCACTTGCCTATACCAAACGAAAACAAATTTCGACCTACATTTTTCCTCTATGGGGACCCCCCCACCCCCTTAAAGTAAACCTATTGTAACGCATCACTATCACTTTCTCCAGAGAATTATAGGACTTCGACATATTTCCACCAAATTTCATGCACGTAGCTTTGGCGGTTCGTGAGATATTTCATGGACAGGCATACAGACGGACAGACAGACAGTCGGACGCATCGCCGATTTCATAAGGGTTCTGCTTTTACTACAAAACCCTAAAAAACATGGGCTGGAGATGAAACAAATTTACTTCAACCTTAAGTCAACATGTGGTCCATGCTATCAATGAAAAATAGGAAAAAAAGATCGCATACTTTTGAAATTTGGCACAATTAATGTGGAGATTCCTCTGGATATATGAACAGTGACTTTGCTGTTGTTAGGGGGTCCGGAAGTGTAGGGGAAAGGGGGTCAAAAGTCCTTTTTTTTTACAGTTTTTCTTGAATATTTCGGGTCGGTTGTTCTAGGCCATGCTTTTTTTTCCTTTAATGCGTATTACCAGAAAATTTTCAAATCCATCAAAGAAATATACCGTTTGAAATCTAACACATTGTGGCAACTTTTGTCAATTCAAAGTACGGTTGTAAAAGTATTATTTGAATTTTCGGTGAAAAATCGATTCTGATAGTTATATCTTTGTAATATAGTAAGGTGAATTCCGAAACTGGGAAATTTTTTTTAATGTTTCATACGAAATTTTATTTAGTTTCAGAAAGTGAGGTAAAATGTCGAATTAAATGAATGGAAGAATGCCAAATTTTGATTTTGTTTGGAAAGTCAAGCTTTTTGACACAATTTACAAAAAATGCTATAACTCTGTAACGGTTAAAAAACAGAGTGTCCACTTTAGTGTCAATTCTTCACAAATGAAAAGTACTAACTACCATTAAAGTATTTACTATCTGAAACGGGGCACTCTGTAGACGCTTTTTACTTCTATTTAGGTGGTCCATTTTGACTGTGAGGTGTATTTTTGAACTTCTGAAGTTTATAGAATTTTTTGAGTACTAAGAAGAAAACATAATTATAAAACACACTGAAATAAGAGACCTCCATGTTGAGAGAATAAATTTACAAACAAAAATAATTTTAATCTGAATGGTTTTTCAGTCATTTTTTAATATAAGTAATTCTTTTTCTAATATTAAGTGGTTCATTTTGACTGTGACTCACTGTATAACCTCCAATCTTGTAAAAAATTATTAATTTTTAAAATTCAAAATTATACAATATTTCGAAGTTGTCCAAGTAAAACCCATTAAGACACATATTACCAAAAATATTCGCTACAACTAATCTCCACCAACCAGAATTAGCTCAATTTAATCTATCTACCAGTATCTACCAATTGCTAAATTTCCGCAATGAATCCCTCGTTCTACTCAAATCTTTTCGATCCAACTGTCCTTTATTTGATTCTCAGTCGTTTCTAAGGAAGGGATACGTTTAGCCATCCTATCGCTTAATCTGCCCTTTGTTCTGAAATGTTACAAAAAATGTCGTCCCCTTCGAACGAAAAGCGATTCCCTTCTATTTAAGGCTCCTACTGCTTTAAGCTTGTATCTATCTTTCTAGCGAACCCTTCATTAGCCTTGTGCGCCTTTTGAAAAGATATATATGTTTGTAAGATATACGAGGACATATACCAAATACTCTTATAATGGAATAAACTTCTCGCACTGCGTTGAAGGAATTATAATCATGAATCCACGAGAAATTGCTTATCGGGTCCAACATTAATTACAGCTTTAGTCTGCCTTCTTAAGATTTATTTAGCGGAGAGATGATAACGGAATATAGAACGTTGGGATTGTCTAAAGTATTTTTGGCCATAATACATGAAGAATCCATGGTATAGTTTACTTACTGCGTCTTAAGAATTCCAAGGACTATTTCGGGCAATCTGTTCTTTTTGTAACAATCCTTTTCCCTTTACCCTTTCGTTCACACTGTGATAAGTCAAATTGTTAAGCTGAGTCAATGTGTCAATTTATCTTTCTATACATGACAGAAGATAGAGGACTCTGTTTAAAGACCTAACCAAGGAAATTAGCTGGATGACTCTACTGAGCAGTTTAAAATAAGTTTGTTCCGAAACATTAACTAGAACAAATCAGCACCACAGCACCATTACAAACTGCAAGTCTTACCGACTCCGCAATTACCTTTACCGCGTCGAGTCCGCGCGTAATCTCATTCGTTTTACACAAAGTGTCCTTGCAATGGATTCATTACGGCATTAAAGCAAGAAAGCAACTCGTTATCCCGATGGAAACTATGGAACGTTTAACTAACTTGAAAACTTTAATGGTTTCACGTTAAGCACTTTAGCGAAAGTTGGTCTCTCTATCGTTTCTTGAATAACACATACACTGCAATTGGTTATATGAAAATATAGCATTCCGTTAATTTCCAAGAATATGGTAAATGTTTGTTTGGATCGGTAACCGACTCCATTTCGGAATATTATACAAGCTAGAGGGATTTCGTTAGAGATGTACGAGTATTATAAGTATTAGATGTAATAATCTCTATGTAATGAAATTAAAATTAGATAAGTGAGAGATAGTGAGATAAGACCACAAGGACGTTGATTTTCCTGTTTTCCGAGGGCACCATGAAATAAGCCATTTGGAAATAAGGCATTAATGGATAATTTCGGTTGAAACCGAAAGTAGCCATGCATAGATTCTTTCGGTTTCACACTCAATGCTTCATTTCGTTTAAAACGAAGGTGAGTATGTACATGACTATTTTTACTTTCCTTCGCATGCCTTATTTCGGTTTGAAATTGTGCATAGCCAAAAAAAAAAAAAATGCTGGATCCAGATATGCTGGGACGAAACGGCTGCAGGTACATGTACAAAGAGTCAAACGGGCGACCTAGGGCTACATGCGGGGGTTCGCAACGCCCTAGGAGCGGAGCTAGCCCAGCTCGTTCTAAACCGAAATTATCCATGCACACTATCGCACAAGTGTGCATGGATAATTTCCGTTTGTGCGGGTTGTGAATTAACAGTCGCTTGTGTGGGCTACGCTAAGCTCGCTCCGCGCTTAAGGGATCACAACCCTCAGTATCGTACAAACAGGAACGCTCGCTTCTCTCGCTCTGGATACTGCATGGCTATTTTCGTTTATATCGCATGCCTTATTTCGATTTGAAACCGATATTGTCCATGCCTAGCTTATTTCGTTTATTTTCCGATGAATACTTTCGTTTCCAAACGAAAGTATCTATATGGATTATTTCGTATACCTTATTTCGCTATGGCTTATTTCGGTGCCCCTTTTCCGAGGTACCCGATTATGATTTTTGAAGTATGCTGTGCTGTGCATGGCTGTCTGGATCGTTTACTTTCAATTGCCTTGACCAAGTGACTGCGTGTACCAATTTCGGATCCATTTTCCGACTTCCTCGTACGAACGAAAATTCTGATCAGACAGGCCGTGCGCCATGGAACGAAACAGATGGTAGTCGAAGGGAGCGATGTCTGGGGAGTACGGCGGGTGGGGCAAGATTTACCATTTCAGGGTTTCCAAGTATGTCTTGACCACTTTTGCGACGTGTGACCGAGCATTGTCATTCTGGAGGATGACTTTTGTCGTGTCTCTCTTGGTACTGTGGTCGTTTTTCCTTTAATGCTAGACTTAAACGCATCAATTGCGTTCGGTACCGATCTCTTTTGATAGTTTCTTTCGGTTTCAGTAGCTCGTAGTATATCACACCGCAGTCCTTCAGAATTTCTTATACCAAACTTTACGTAAAGGTACTATCGTAAAGAGAACAAGAGTACTACTCTAGCCGCCTTAACTCGCGCGCGTCGCGATAATAAAACCCTGAGTACCAGATTATATGAGATTTGATCAAGTCATTACCGAGTTTTGAATTTGGTCCAAAAAATTTTGATTTTTTCCAACTGTGCGCTGCTTGCTCCTGCTTGTTACAACAAGTCGGCAGGCAGCTGGCACGCGCGGCGCAACGGCTAGCCAGCGACGCGTCGTAAGCGTAAGCAGGCGACCGGCAGCAAAAAAGCCGCTCGGCGCCGCGTGTCGCTCGCTCCCGCCTCGGTCGCGGTCAGGCAGTGGTAGTAGCCTGATGAGTACCGCGGCGGTGTTGTGCCGTCCCTACTCGCTTTCTAGCTCTACAGTGTACGATGAGGTGCGTTTGTTTTCGAAGACTCAACTCGTACTTTACACTTGAAATATTGTCAGTGTATTACTTTCCGTCTGTGCTCCAGCTGTTTTCTTTCCTTCTTCCTTTCTATCTTCCTTCTTCCCTCCCTGTGCTTCCCTTTTCATCTTATTTATTTTCTTTTTTTTCTCACCCTTTTCCCTTAATATTTTTTTCTGGGGCTACTTAACCCAGGGAGGGGGGGAGGCACCCCTTTGTAACGGACGGTTTGGCGGGCATCCGAAGATGCCCGTGGGGATGGAGCTTAAGGTAGCATATTACCGTGAAGGTCGGGCTGTGCCATCTGGCGAAGAAATAGGCCCCTCAACGAGCTAAGCAACGGCCTATGCTTGCTGTAGCTCAGTTCGGGAGATGTGGGCGGGGTTTTCGCCACTCGTTGCCCCTGTCCTTTACGTATTAACAAAAATTCATAGGCCTGGGGAAGACAACAAAAACAGGGGAGGTAAAAATGGGGAATAAAAAAAAATAGTCGATAAGGATGAAATGGTTGGCGGACGAATCAGACGCCCACACGGTCGCACCTGGGTCCGGGTGTAATGGGACCCTCGGCCTCTGGTTTCGTACCACCAACAGATCACTACTCATCAGGTGCTGCTTCGATCTGCCGGTGGGAGCAGCACTACCAGGATTTGGCTCATTGCAGGTGGTTCATTACAACTTCGCCCCTTGAAACTGCGCTTGTACGACTTACAGAGCAAACATTAGGTGGAGTATTGGCAATACATGATTTATAACGAGGCAATTATGGACTAAGCTGAACTCTTAATGCTCCTCTGGATTGGTGCTCTTGGATAGGAGGCACATTAGGAATGCTGTGGAGGTTATCACTGGCCAATGCCTTATTGGAGAACATGCCCGAAGGCTTCGAGTCCTGCACAATGACTATTGCAGAAGCTGTGGTGATGACGATGAGGGGGAGAGCTTCCTTCATCTGCTCAGTGCCTGTTCTGCCTTGGCTGGAGGGAGGAAGGCCACCCATGGTTCCTACTACTTCATCGATATGGATGACCTGACAGAGGTGAGTGTGAGTCACTTACATCGTTGTCAGCTCTGGCTGGTTCGATGAGTACGTTTTTGGTCGTTGGATTAATCCGTGGTGGTATCATTACGGATCCTAGGATGGTCTAAGTGTGCTGTTTGTGTCAGACCAGCCCTTTTCAACCTAAGCTTACAATTTTGTGGACGAGATCAAGAGACGGAGTAAGAATTGGTTTTATGCACCTTAATTATTTGGTGGTATTGAGTAGCGAAATTGAGTCATTGTGACTTGGGCTTGCAATGACATTCTTAAAAACTGGGAATGCGATTATGCGTGGAGAACACGGAGGAGTTTTCATTTGATCTGCGATTTGTTTGATTACACATAAGGATTAGCGTTATTACTTGACCAACTTTTAAAGGAAATTGACACTTCCTAATGCCAACAGATCAATCTATCTTTGCAACTGACCGATGAAAAATTCCCAATTTTCGTTCAAAACCATCGGCATTGGAACTTTGTGCTACATTTGACTTAAATTGCAGTTTTCTTAACAACTTTTCATAAATAAGCTAGAGTGAGATGATGGGATTTACATAATTATAAGACACTTATTCCATATCCTATTTTGTAATTGGAACAAGAACAATTACATGAGTTTATGAAAAATAAATGACCGAGTTTTCCAATCAATATAATTTGGTAAATTAAATATTCACCACGTTGACTTTGATAAATATTGTTTAGAAATATTTCAAATTCAAATTGAATCACGTTTATCCTTCTGCATGAACCTCCAACCTTGGCACAGCCAAGAGATCATCATTTATCGTTTCCGTTCCAACCAGCTGACATTCGACATTTTTCATTGGCAATTTATATATCTCTGACATCCTTCGTAATCTGAGTCCCTTCCATGCATTTATCTTGGAAGCTATTAGCTATCCCGTTGGCATTATTTTGAAATTTTTCACCAGTCCTGAACCGGGTAGATTGCATAGATATCGCGTGACGTGTTGCTGGTAGTGATATGGTTGAAATTCTTTTTCTTTCACCTTCAAGTAACACCGTAGATGGTTCAACAGGTATCACATCAGCAGCTGTGCGAAACGTGTGGTGTGAAGCAAATATTAAATCCGTGTTAGTATAAAAGATTCAATTACATTCTGGATGTACTTACAAAAATATGGTTGGATGATATAATGCACTATAGGGGCTGCGAATTCTGATATTTTGCACTCTATTCCTTGAGTCGTATGAGTTGTTATTTTTTTTAATTAAAATGTCCCCTTTGCCTTTCAGTGGAGTTCAGCTAACGAATCTATAGGTGCGTTTTATTGTAGTTGTAGTGAAGTTGCAATGCAATGGAACGGATCCCTGGTGTCAATTTAGTTTTCATCATTTTTGCTTGTGTTCGCGAGATTTAAAATATGGAACATATCTACGACATGTTTACTAATAAATTTGATATCAAAAATCAATCCAAAATGCGAAATTTTTTTTTATATTATCATAATAAAATCGCCTTTTAGCGATGCGGGCGACATCTATCCGTCACGTGTCTATCAAGTGCAGGTTTATTAACCCGTAGAGATTGCAATGCACATCATGTGGTATGGGGTAGCTCCGACACAAATGTGAGGGGGGAAGCGTTTTTCGACTACTTGATGGGAACAAATCTCCTTATCTGCAATGTTGGATGCGAGCCCACCTTTATCACGAGGTGTCGGCAGGGATTCTTAGACATAACTCTTGCTTCAGAGGACATATAACATTTGATACGAGATTGGAGGGTGTCTCATGAGCTCTCATTCTCTGATCATCGTTATCTTCAATTTAGCTTGGACGAGGAACATAATGCCAAACCAGTAATTGTAAATCGGAAAATAACTGACTGGGGTATGTACAGGGAGTGTTTTGTGAATACATTACCTCCGCTACCGTGTCAGCCGAGCAACACACAGGAGTTAGATGCAATGGTGGAGACCCTGAAGGGGGCTTTTATGAAATCTGCTGAAAGACCATGTCCTGCATGTAAACAAAGGGGTAAGACTAAGCCGGCGTGGTGGAATGCTCAGCTTAGTGAGCTTAGGGCCACATGTAGAAGCTGCTTTAATAGAGCTAAATCTTCAAAACAAAACTCAGATTGGGTAATCTACAAGGGTCAACTCGGCCTTTATAAAAAGGAACTGAGAAGGGCCAAGCGATGTTCGTGGAGACTATTTTGCGAAAGTATCGATTGGTCCAGCGATGCCTCTAGACTACGGAAAATCCTGTCAACAAATCCAACTATGCCAAGTTATCTGGTAAAGGATGACGGTACGTGGACAACCTCGAGTCAAGAGACGATCGAAGTCCTTCTAGGCACTCATTTTCCGGATAGCTTTCCTGTTATCTCACTGGAAAATACCTCTACAATCAATGTGGCGCCATGCGTTTCTGCGTAACTTTTTTTGAAAGAAAAAATTGAATGGTTCATAGCTAGCTTTGACTCCTTCAAGTCTGCTGGTCCGGATGGTATAATTCCAGCGGATGTACAACATATGATAGACGTGGTGTACCCCTGTGTTGAATCGATTTTCAAAATCTGCCTTGAATTAATTTACATTCCTCGAATATGGGGGAGGTTAGGTTAGGTTAGGTTAGAGGGGCTGCCATGAAGTCTCACAGCTCACTTAGACCACAGATGGGTCCGTTGTGATACCCGCGGTATTTAACAACCTGCAAATTTAATCATTAAACCAGCCGGAACTGATAATGAAGCGAAAAATCCTACTGACATCCATATCCTTCAAGTCATCCAAATCTTCAAAGAAGAAAGACCCAAGAATCCTTTTCCTCCTTATCGTCAAGGCAGGACAGGTACAAAAGAGGTGGGAAGTACTTTCCTCCTCATCCTCGTCATCGCAACTTCTGCAAAAATCATTGTAAGGACGCTGGAGTCTTCTGGCGTGCTCGCCGATCAGACAATGCCCAGTGATAACTCCCACCAGAACGCTAATGTGCTTCCTATCCATTGGGGGAGGTTAAAGTGATCTTCATACCGAAAGCGGATAACCGCTCTCACATGAGTCCGAAAGACCTTAGACCCATCAGCCTATCGTCGACTCTGCTGAAGGTTTTAGAGCGTTTGATTGACATACACCTGCGGAGCACTATCCCAGCGGATCTTCTATCTGCCTCCTAGCACGGAAATCTGTGAATACTGCCTTGATCTCTCTGGTGGGTCAAATCGAAAAGTCTCTTGCCTGCAAGGAGTACATGATGGTGGCCTTTCTTGATATCGAGGGTGCCTTCAATAATGTGAAACCTGTAGCTATCTTGGATGCCCGCTCAAGTCTTCGTGGAGATGACTCGCTGTGCAAACTAATACACATGATACTTACATCTCGCGTTATCTCCACTAGTCTGGGCACATCATCTGTTTGCAGACATGTGAACAGGGGTACTCCCCAGGGTGGTGTTCTCTCTCGCTTTCTTTGGAATTTGACGGTCAACTGACTCCTTTTAAATCTGGAGGGGCTGGGATGCAAGGTGCACTGCTTAAGCGGACGATATTGCTATTGCCATCTCGGGAAAGTTTCCCTGAGTTTCCTAAGTGATGTAATGCAGAATGCCCTTTCTATCCTGACGAACTGGGCTAGTAAGGTTGGGGTAAAAGTAAATCTGCTTAAAATGGAACTTATTCTCTTTACTAGGAGATACAGCCTACCTTCATTCGAACCACCTTTGATGGAGGGCACAATACTTGTGCTCACTCATAAAGCCAAGTTCCTTGGTCTTATACTCGTACATTCAGGAACGTGTTAAAAAGGCTACTGTTGCACTATACTCGTGCAAAAAGGCCATAGGTAAGAAATGGGCCTTACAACCGAGGGTAGCATACTGGCTTTATTTATCGATCTTGTGCCCTATTCTGTTACATGGGGTTGTCGTCTGGTGGACGGCACTTAGGATTATATCCTACAGAACCCTGCTGGAGAAGGTCCAAAGATTTGCATGCATTGCCATCACGGGGGCTCGAAGGACTACATCGACCGTTGCCTTGGGCGCTCTGTTGAATATGCTTCCCCTGGTCTTTTTCGTAGAGCAGATAGCGGCGATTACGGCTATTCGCCTCCGTGAAACCGGTCTTTGGGCGGCGTCAACAACAGGTCACTCGGCTATATTGATCAAGAGACTTCCTTTAGCAGACGCTGTTAGGGAAAAGGTCACCCTTGTGGAGACCTCTGTCTATCATCCATCCATGGATGTGCAGGAGGTGCACGCTGGCAACTGCATTCTCCGAAACCAGTTTATGCCAAGAAACGTCAACTGGGCCACATCGAACAGTTGACGCGCTACGCCTCACGAGGGGTTAGGGCAATTGAGTAGTATGTGGAGACCTCTGTAGCAAAGTGCTCATGTTGTATGGATCAAATATTTCCGATTTGTGAGTTTGCAGTATCGAATTATGTGTAGGAATCGAACAGATCCATAGCAACTCAAACGATATTTTCTTGCGAGTATGATAGACATTGGCACTTATGCTCATCATCAATTTTTCGACTGAAGAAAAAAAAATGACCGAATCCCAATTCAATCCAAAACCTTGATAAATTCGACCCTCTAAGGTTTGAGTTGAATTGCTCCAAATATCCCAATTAAAATCAGTACATCGAAATCACTCATCCAATTTCAAGCATACAATGAGCATCAACTGGCGAACTTGTTCCTTCCACACAGTCATTACGCTCCTGGGAAAGGAAATGTGAGTCGTCCTGTCTGACTGACAATTTATTTCGTTCACAATGTTAAATTATCTGAATAAATTTCAGTTTCGCACGAACGTATTAATGGTCTTGTGAATTATTAACCGATACGTAAATAAGGGTTTCATGCTCCGCAATTTCCATTTTCTCTAAAATTTTCTGTTCATGTCCTGAAAATGAAGCGTAATATTCCCTGGCGATTCTCGCCCCGTATGATATACCATCTTGACGACGACGATGGACGGAACGGTTCATTTAATGGGGTTCGGAAAAGAAAATAATTTGGTCGTAACTTTTCCTGCAAAATTTTCAATGCCGGAAGAGCCCGAAGCCGAAAACCCACGGCTCGTAACGTCTAATAATTCATCAATAAAGCGTTTATTTTTTGGCGAAATGAAGGGTCGTCGTCGTCAATCGTCCCGAGACCGGTATCCTTGTCGTTCGCCTCAGAAATTTAAATGAAATGTGATATTCCATCAAGCGTCTGGTGTTCATGTGCGATTTACATTGTGTGTCGAGAAATATTGCTTAACGGATGGAAAGGATGGGTTCTGCGTGCAGCCTTTATCGGAGCATTAATTTTCATTTCAAGATGAGCGAAAAATCGATTTCAATATAATAGAATTGCTTAATTAAGGGTAACGTTAATTATTAATTCGTAGATTGTCTGAAAACTTGAATTTTGCAAAATGAGAGAGTTGATCAGATATTGCGGTAGCTACGTGGGTTTCGATAACTTTGCAGGGATTGACGTTTTATTATCTTGGCTATTGGAAAACCGACAAGTACTCGTATATCATAGATCTTCGTCAAATATTTAAGGTGGCCGCAAATGAATATTGAAAGGAACTATTACATAGTTTTCACTAATGTAGGCTAATGATTAATGAGTTAAGGAAAAAGGCCACTAATACAGTTGGCACTCTCAGGAGAGCAGACGGCCGCAGTTTAGGAGAAGATGACAATTATATGGAAAATTTATACTACATGCGTCAGTGGCTAGATAGCCCGTCCTTGAGGGGGCACTAATTTTTTTTTCTAACCTGGAAAACAAGGATTGCATTTCAAATGAACATCATCATCATCGTGGCGCGACAGCCCGACGTCGGGCCTTGGCCGCCTGGATCATTGTCCTCCAATTATCTCGGTCACGTGACCGCGTCCTCCAATTTTGGGAGCCCAGCAGCTGCGCGGCGTCCACACCTACTGAGCTCTCCCAACGAGATCTCGGTCGTCCTCGCAGTCTCGCTCCGTCGACTCGTTCTGCATTCATTACTCTCTTAGGCATGCGATCATCGTCCATTCTTTGTACATGCCCTGCCCATTGAAGTCGTTGTAGTTTGACGATTTTCGAGACTTGCAGCTCATCGTACATTTCATACAACTCATGGTTGTACCGGATGCGCCATCCATCTCGATCGCAAACAGCCCCGAAAATTCGCCGTAGAACCTTACGTTCGAAAGTGTCTAGCATGTTTTCGGAGGCTTGAGTTAGGGTCCATGCTTCGCAGCCATAGCATAGCACTGGTCGTATAATGGTTTT
Organism: Chloromyia formosa; assembly: GCA_964017055.1. Lineage (NCBI taxonomy): Eukaryota > Metazoa > Arthropoda > Insecta > Diptera > Stratiomyidae > Chloromyia > Chloromyia formosa. The sequence goes on along the minus strand of OZ024813.1, from coordinate 25,399,443 downwards.
GTACACGCGGAGCTTTGTGTTTCTGTGCACATGCTTCGATTTCATTATGGGGAGAACCGAGAAAAAAGTCTTATTAGCTAACTGTATCCGTCGCTTGATTTCGTCAGTTTCGTTGGCGTCCCTTGACAGGTTGCACCCCAGGTAGATGAAGTTGTTCACGAACTCGATGTTGAGGTCCCCCACGTTGATGCTCGGTTGTGCAGGTGTCCTTGTCACCGATTGCATCATTATTTTAGTTTTACCCTCGTTAATACGTAATCCAACTTCTTTTGCAGCGGTATCGAGCGTATGCAGAAGTTCTTCTGCGTCAGCCAATCTTCGGGACATGATGTTGATGTCGTCGGCGTACGCTGCTAATTGTGTCGACTTGATGAGAAGCGTCTTGCTGTTGTCCATATTCATGGCCCGAATAACGTATTCCAGTGCTAGGTTGAAGAGCGTCGGTGCCAGTCCATCGCCCTGTTTCAAACCAGTGCGTGTTTCAAATAGATCAGTAAGTCTATTCTGGATCCTGACTTGTGAGACGGAGTTGGTCATCGTCATCTTTGTCAGTCGCACTAATTTTGCTGGTATACCAAATTGCAGCATGATGTTGTACAGTACTCCACGATCGATACTGTCGTATGCCTGCTTGAAGTCGACAAAGATTTGGTATACGTTTACGTTGTATTCCCAGCATCTCTGGAGTATCAGTTTGACTGAGAAGAGCTGATCGGTTGTGGAGCGACCAGGTCTGAAACCGCTTTGATATTCGCCAATGACTCGTTCTGCGTACGGTTTTATTCTATTTTCCAGAATTTTCGTCAAAATTTTATAGGACGTACAAACTAGTGAGATGCCCCTGTAATTTTCACACCGCAATTTATCTCCCTTTTTATGAATTGGACAGATGATGCTTCTGCGCCAATCGTCTGGGATCTCCTCGTTCTCCCATACTCGCAGGAGTAATTGATGTATGGCATCAACTAGACTCGTTCCACCGAATCTTAGCAGTTCAGCTGGGATCTCGTCAGCGCCCGGCGCTTTATTTCGTTTTAGTGACCGCAACGCGAGATCAACTTCCTCTACTGTCGGGGGTTGAATGGGTGTGCCTAGATCAACAATATCATCGAGAGCTTCCTGTGTGGGGATGTTAGATGGTCGGTTTAGAAGCTCTTCAAAATAAGAGGCCCATCGTTTGTTAATACCATCGGTGTCGCTGATGATGTTTCCATCCTTGTCCTTACAAAGGCTGGTCCTGGGTTGGTAGCCGTTCTTAATTGTATTTACTAGTTTGTACGCTTGTCTGGTGTTCCTATTAGCTAAGTTTTCGTTTATGTTCAGCAACTGCTCGTCAAAGTATTTACGTTTCTTACGTCTAATTATTCTATTCGATATTCGCCGTAGCTCGTCATATTTTTCTCTTCTGGCTCTGGTTCCTCGTTGAATCCATTGTCTGTAGGCCTCGTTTTTCGCGTCAAGTGAATTTTTGCATTCTTCGTCGAACAAATGAACATAGTCAAATACAAAAATTTATTTAATTTTTGTTAGACTTGATTAATTCTGCATGTAAACTTCCACGTTATTTACTTTATCTTCACTCACAATATTCACACTAATTTCAGCTGTTTTGAACATGAATTCATCTTGGGTGAAGGGGTGCAAATCTAAGTTCTTGTCATTTTTGAATGCAGCCATCATCAAATGTCTCCGTTGATTTAATCTCGCAGCGTTTCTCGCAGCAGTCATTATTATTGTTGTCTTTTGGTTGTGACCTTCGCGTACCTGCAGTGTTTCAGCATTTCTTATATTGCGAACTCTTCCAAGACGTCGCAGACGTTTGTGTCCTGATATTGCCCATTGGATTCCTTCGTATAACTCGTATGGTCGCGACTTCTTCCTTAAACAGTAAGTTAAATAACGGGATGCCCAATAAATACCATATATGTACCTACATACTATGCAGTATACTACTGCTACTACTTTGCCTTAACCCCTAGTCGTGCATAGCGTGTCAGCCACCCCTGCGCGCCAAACGAATAACCCAGCGACTTACACTTTTTTTTGATACAGATCGACGCCATGTGATTTTAGTTCCCCCTTTTGGTCGGCCTTGGTTGGAAATAGGGTTCCATTTCAAGGTATGTAAAGCAATTCGGCTATCATCCTTCGGAAATGTGTGACCTATCCGCTGAAATTTTGGCCTTCGTATCAATTCGTCGATTGGCATCTGTCCCGTATGCTGACTTCCTTCTTCATTCGATATTGTTTCGGGCCAGAAAATTCTTATAACTCGACGAAGACATGAGTTGACGAAAGCTTGCGGCTTTCTGGTAACTATTACGAAAACTTTCCATGTACGGCTCGCATATAAAAGCACAGATAGTACCAGGGAGTGAAACAGTCCCAGCTTGGTCTTGGAGCTGAGATAATTGCTCTGCTAGATTTTGGACTGCATGCACTTAGCCTGGCAGATACGACGAGCGATGTCCTGTATTTTCGGCAACAATGCCAAACAGGTAGACGAAGTCGTCCACCTTCTCCACAGGCTGCTCATTAATATTGATGGCAATAGGTGTAGAATTTATTTTTCGCAATGGTGGGCTAAGAAACTTGGTCCTGTTGGTATTAATCTTTAGCCCAACTCTGCTTATCTCCCTCTCATGATATAACGCCATTGTGAACAGATCCATGATTTTATGGGAGAGTAAGCATATGTCGTCAGCGTAGTGAAGACATTGTAGATAAAATGTCAAAGTCCACTGAATTCCTCTTTCTAGTCCAGTCCAGATAGGGTTGCATGCACCTCAACGCCGATCATTATGAGGAATAGGATCGGTAAGAAGATACTACTACTCAATTGCTCTAACCCCTTGTGGGGCATAGCGCGTCAACTGTTCCATGTGGCCCAGTTGACGTTTCGTTGGCATAAATTGTTTCGGAGAATGCAGTTGCCAGCATGCACCTCCTGCACATCCATGGCCACGAACGTCGTCGTGGACGGGATTCGAACCCGAAACGCCGGTAGTCAAACATGAGACTGATGCCTGAACACATTGCGCTACCGGTCGCCGAACTCCACTGTGAACTTCAAAGTCCCCCAACACTTTACCTTTATTCAGAACGCGATATTTCGGGCCGTCATAGTTTTCCTAAATAATAGCCATAAGCTCTGCCCCTCCTGCTCAAGGCCGCCCATATCGAATCACGATTCACACTATCGAAAGCCTTCTCGAAATCGGTGAAAAGCAAGTGAAACGGAGAATTGTACTCAGCGCATTGCTCGATGATGATTCGCAAGGTGTTAATGTGATCGACACAGGAGAATCCGGATCGAAAGCCAGCTTGCTCTTCCTCAATCGTGCTTTCTAAGTGAGCCTTAACTTTTTCCGATTTATCTATTGTCTTGGCAACTTCTGAGGCACACAAATGCCTCTCCAATTATTACAGTCTGTGCGGCTACCGTTCTTTGGAAGTTTGGTGTTCGAACCTTCCTTCCACTCAGTGGGAAGGGTCTCTGTATTGCACGCGCTTTATCAACAAGTGGGTGCAGCAACTCGGCAGTTACGCTTGGCGCTGCTTCATGAAGTCCGTCGACCTTTCCTGGTTTGAGTGCAATAATTGCAGCGACTATTTTCTCTTTAGTCGGAGCAGTGGAACGTTTACGCACATTTTGATGGTTAGCTAAATTATCTATATGAGGGAGGAACTTCACCGAATGTTACATGGCTAAAGACCGCGGCGAAATGTTCTTTCCACCACCTCATTTGATCTTTCTCCAAGATAAGAAGCTTTCAATCACCATCCTTCACGTTCCAGATGCTGGCTGGAGTTACGACCACCTGTAAACTCCTTGTGATACCGCATACAGTGTTTAAGTTGTTACTTCTTTTATCGCGTCGCACACTACTGAACGCCAAATTTTGCTTTCAAGTCCCCCATAACCATTGTAATGTCACCTTTAGGTGGTCGGCTCTGGCGTTTAGTTGTCTGTAGAATGAGTCTTTCGCCAAGACATTGTCGGGTTCAGTTGGAGCATAGCATTGCATTATTGTGATGTTCCTCATTTTGGTCCGGAACCTAGTGGGCAGGGCATGATTCTGTCGAAGACCGGATCCCAGGATAAGAGACAGTTTCGTGCGGCTCTGGTTAAGAGGGTTTCCACACCTGACTCACGACCACTATCGGTAGCTCTACCGGAGTACTGTAACTATGTGTCCACTCACATAGGCGCTGACTATGGGGAGGGGGGTTTGGTTATGATTCCTCAATATGCTGTCCAAACTTAATGGATCTTTTGTGCTAATTATAATTATTTTAAGACGTGGACGGTAAAAACATTTGGATTTAAATTTTATTAAAATGACTACACATTCGTATCGACATCGAATATTTGCCTGCCTTAAGACGTCGACTTTTTTAACTAGGGCTATTGGGCCGTTCTTTTCGTAGACTCATCGGCAGTCCACTTTTTAGGTGCAAGAGATACGTTAATTGTTATTTCAAGAATGGATCAGTTTATTGTGACGATACCATCCCAAAAAGTTCACACAACAAAGCAATCCGACACTCAATCAAATGCACATAAAAAATGTTTGTGCCCTCCCCCCAAATATTTTTCAACAGTCAGAGGCACCGAGTGACTGGTGATGTTAAATGGGGGGTAAATAAAATCGGTTGGGCGTGTTGTTGATCACACATCTCTGTACAAAACACACCGTCATGATCTAGTAAGTGAAATGATGCTAACTCATCTTGAGGCCTTGGTCCAAAAATTGAATTGTTTCTCCAGTTATTTATGAATAGGATACATTGGCAATCGAAACTGTACCTTTCTAGTGATTCATCCCGGAAGGTCGGCTTTTTGTAATCGACGTCTAACAGTCGCAGCGCTAATAACAAATCTCTGCCCAAATTGCTCTTAAGGGCTTGAAGGGGTCTTATTTTACTGCTGGAGTTGTTGCCGCAGTCTACCACGTGTTCCCTTTTGATATGGATATGTCTTACGGCTGGGGGTCATTTTGAAAATTTGTCCGTCACGCCAGTCATAATTTTTACCCGGCTAGCAGAAGTGGAAACAAACGAAAAGTTTCCAAATCCCATGAATGTGGTTGCTGAGTAGTGTATAGGAGGCGCTTTCTTTTGCGTATCTATCGAGTGTTGTGTAGGGTAACAAACACGCATTAAACAAACTACAAGTGACTTGTCGTTTGTGTAAATCGTGTTCGCTACCCTACCCTACGCGCCTAAGGTACATATTCCCAACCAGGCTCGCCGAATTTTCAGTCGGTCAAGTTTAATTTAAACGAGTGTAATCAGTAAATTCTCATTCGCAGCACGCCGTTTAAGCTTTATCTCAAATTACGCAAACAGATGCCCCCTCCCCCCGTATCCCTTGTAACCACGTTCGGAATGATTCGGCTAATGCGTGCAAGCAAAAGCTTTCAAATTACTCTCGGCGACAAAGTTACGCACACGATGCATGCATAGTTTGTAATAGATCTATTCGACGACGATCTCTGAAATGAGTGAGTTTCTCAACAGTCATCATGGTAAATGTGTCGCGCTCGGTGGCCATGGTCGTTCGGTCACCGCTCTACGATACTAATCTAGAGTTCGGAGTTCAAATCTCGGCGCGACAAAAAAACTGCCTGTGAGTACTAATAAAACTCTCACAGTGCTCCCAGCTTGTCAGTATAAAGACGACGTGGGTAGGAGGTGCATGCTAGCAACTGCTCTTCCGAAAAGTAGATATGCTATCGAAACGTCAACAAGGCATAGAAATGCTAGAGATGTTGACGCGCCCATGACCCTGGTCAAAGAAGAGAGAGAAAGAAGGAAATGAAATTACCCGAGAGAAACGAAGCAATTGTTTGGCAGCATTATTTTGGCCTGGTTCTTCTAGTATATGGACCGGGCGGATGTTCCAGGGAAATGAGATGAAATTTTGTAATATGTGCTTGACAGGTTGGTTCGCGACTATATGGACCGGGCGGGTGTTCCGCGGTAGAGGGCGCGTGTCTCTCTGTTTACTTTTATGAAAAATGTTGTTTATTGAGTGGTCCAAGGGGGAAACAATTGATTCCCGTTGAATGCAATTGAAAGCTCCAGCTTTAGGATGAAAGTAGTCTACAGCTTAGTTCTCATAATCTCTTATCTAATAGTTCATCATCATCAGTAAACTGATGACGAGTATCTACACTGCGTGCAGATACGTCGGTACATGGATGCGTGGCGTGGAACATGTTCTACCGAATGATTTCATCCAGTATAATTAACGATACTGGAATCTTGATTAAATCTAAGTCGATATCTTCGATAAAACATGTTCCACGCATTCGGTACACATAAGACATATCCATGCACCGACGTTTCTGTATGAAATATACTCGTCATTTTTCGGTGTTTATTCATTTTGTACGAATTGAAGTGACCGGCCTTTCAATTTTGCGATAAGAGGCAGAGATTTTCTTTCTGTCTTTTTTTTCAGATTTAAAGCCAATAGAATCTCTTCAGTAGTACAATGACTATTTCGACCCATGTTTACATAAAGTGCGATTGTTACATCTTTGTAATTATCTTGTATCAAAATATACTAACCGTTTCAAATGAAACAAGTGTAAATAATTAGTTTAGAAGTTTAAAGTGAAAGTTTTTGATTAAAAACAAATTCCAATAAGAAGTGTATCTACTAATTTGAGCAAGCCGTCTGGGCTGGGCTGGCTTAATTAGTGCGAATGACAAATGGTAAGAGGCAATTAGTGGCAACACCGTTATTTCATGGCGTTGCCAGATTGTCTTTATACCCTTCACGGATGTGATAGGGTATATTAACTTTGTCATGAAGTTTGCAACGCACAGAAGAAAGCATGTGCGACCATATAAACTATATATACATATATTCTTGGTCAGTATGATGAGATGAGTCGATTAAGCTTTGTCCGTCTCTCCGTCTGTCTGTCTGTTTCTATGTAAACTAGTCCCTCAGTTTTAAAGTTATCAAGCAGAAATTTTGTGCAGAGCCTTCTTTATATTGCACGCAGTATATATGTCGGAACCAACGGAATCGGACTACTACGTCATATAGCTGCCATAGGAATGACCGGTCCAAAAATTCGTCTTTGTGAGAAAAACTTTTTTATTTCTAAAGATATGTTTTTCAAATTTCACAAGAATCAATAGTATCTTTAGCGAAATCATATTTTCGAATATTGGTTGAAATCGGACTACTCTATCATATAGCTGTCATAGGAACGACCGTTCCAAAAGCAAGTTTTTATCAAAAAACCTTTTTTTATTTCTGAAGATATCTTTACGAAATTGCATATTATTCAATCGTATTGACTGCTAAGCCACGTTCCTAAATTTGGTTGAAATCGACCCACTATTTCATATACCTCTTATAGGAACAGTGAAATCGGAACAAGTTTGACTACTAATTTCAAAAAGGCAAATTTACCACAAAATACAACGAAGGCTAGCTTGTTTTTAATTTAAATTATAATCAGTATTTATAGTTGACAAGTTTAAAATGTATTCGGTATTTCTTTGTAATTGTTTTGGTGTATCTATTTTATTATTTTGATCATGGGTATACACAGCTTACAACTTTCTTTCAATCTAAATAAATAAAAGGTATCGGTACACCTGAAGTTAATCTTTCAGCAAAATTTGAATATCTTTTGTTGCTATACTGCTTTAAAAATTTAAACGCATTAATGGAGAAGATTTTTTTGAAACAAACAGACCCATTCACAGAGCCATTGTAAAGCTTTCCAATTAAATTACTGCCCTTCATTCATTATTTAAGTTGCTTGAACAATAACCACAAGAACATCAATTCTCATTTAAAATCGACTGCGCCGAAAAAAAGGCAATATCTGCAAACATTTAGACACACTCACGTACATACCTTATCTCTGCCATTTTCGTTTTTATTCATTCCTTTTTTTGCAGTAGTCACTGTCTACACATATCTGCGGGGTACGTAAGTGGTTTATGTGATACACAAACCAGTTTAAGTGTTCAACCCCACAAATTGGAATTACAACCGAAAACAAAATTTACTTTTCTCTCTCTCGTCCTGAAATAACAACAAGGAGCATTCCCGGAGCAAAGTGATTGAGCGATAAAACCATGAGGCGTCAGTCGTCATCCCGTCTAATGTATTCCTTGAGTCGTACAGGCACTCGATGGTATGTTCGTCCATTTATGGAGCCGAAACAGTCAATGGAGCCTACGGGCTCGACAATGTATGAAAGCTACGCATCCGTTCAAATATTTTTCCATGGGAACGCAACCATTTCCATACGGCCTTGAGTAAAATTTTGTCATATCGTAATTTTTTGGCGCCATGTAACGTTGACAATCACATTTGACATTTCCTCCTTTAGGGTTATTCGTTTGGTTTAGGCAAATACATTAGGTATTGAACTAGGACGATCAATGTTTTATATGTTTCGGAGTGGTGGATTTTAGCAAAATGAATACTTGATGAAAAGAAATGAAATAATGGAAAATTTCAATTTCAGCAAAACAAAATTGAACTGACTAATCACTTGTGCTACAAGATGGACCTTAGAAAACGGAACTGAACATTACAATTCAAATAAATTGTTCCCAAAGTACTTGAAACTATAATACATTATAAAGTGTTTAATGGTTGCCTACAATCAACTCAAGTTAGGGATGGCACAAACGATGCCTTTTAACAACCTGGGTTTCTCCGGATGGCAGAACAGTGAACCAGATTGACCATATAGCCAGGCATGGAGGAACTGTCTCTTAGACGTCAGGTCGAAGCAGGGTGCTGATATTGGCAGTGATCACCAACTTGTTGTCGCAGAAGTGCGCTTACGAACGGCAGCGATCCATCGCCATCTAAATGCAAGAATCTTGCTACGTTTTAATGTGCAAAAGCTTAAAGATCCATCTATAAGACGTGCTTATTCCATCGCTCCACGAAATAGCTAATGCACCACCATCTTATGAGGCTCCTAGAATTGATGATAGAGGGAACGTCGCTAAGGACTCATTTATTTCGTGCGGTGAAACTTCTGCGGTAGTGACTCTACATGGTTTCTAACTTTGGCACGCAAGAGAATTAACGAGCAAATTCACTCAGCTACTGACGACGCAGTCAAAGGTCAACTTAGAGCTGAATACCGTTCTCTTCGGAAAGGCGTGCAAAGAAGCGTAAGACGGGATATATGCAACAACATCAATGCATTAGCGGAGAAGGCACAGGAAGCGGCTTACCGTGGTGACAGTGGAACCCTTTACAAACTTATTAAGCCATTAACAGGCAAATTTTTTGCAACTGAACATCCCGTGAAAGATAAAGACCGGTCCCTACTGGTCACTGACAAAGAATAACTGTGACGGTGGAGAGGGCACTTCATTGAGGTCCTCAACAACACCTTTGGACATTTGAACTCATCTCCACTAGTAGCAGAAAATATTCCGCAAATATCCGGAATTGATACCAGCCCACCATCTAAACTGGAAGTAACTATGGCTGTTAAATCGATGGAAGCGGGTAAAGCCTAGGGGATAGATGGAATTCCGGTGCAACTCTTTAAGGCCGATATCAACGCTACTGGGGATATTCTTCTCCCCCTTATCCAACAGTGTTGGGAAACTGAGACTCTCCCTAAACAATGGAAGAAGGGCCTCATTATTAAGATACCGAAAAAAGGTGACCTGAAGGATTGTAATAATTGGCGTGGAATTTTCCTGCTCTCCACAGTCTCCAAACAGGATCAAGCATACAGTTGACAGCACACTGAACGATGAACAGGCTGGTTTCGCAAGGGCTTTTCATGTAGCGACCACACCAACACCCTCCGAATAATTATTGAACAATCCGCAGAGTAGAGATCCCCATTACATCTCATGTTCATTGATTTCGTGAAGGTGTTTGACAGCGTTGACTGGGAAAACATCTGGAATGCCTAACGTAGGAGAGGTATACACGATAAAATCATATCCATCATCAAGGAGTCCTTTAGCGGAGCCCAATGTCACGTCTTACACAAGGGTAAGCTTTCAGATGCCTTCGTGGTATATAGCGCAGTGAGACAAGGCTGCATTTTATCACCTATATTGGTCAGGACAGGATAGAACTCCATAAAAAGCGAAAGTGGCAATGGATAGGTCACACATTTCGAAAAGGGTCGGAAAACATTGCTAAACAGGTACTCGCGATTGGAACCCACAGGGAACCGATGCAAGTCGCCGCATTGGACGACCTAGAAACTCCTGGAGAAAATCAGTTGAGGTCGAGGGTAAGTCAATAGGTAAATCGTGGAGTCAGTTGAAGGCGATGGCGACGAACAGGATGAGTTTCGTTAGCATGTAGAATATTTCGGTTGATGCAAGTTGTTGCCATATTCTCCCTGTCCTTAGTCGGTTTCTACGACATGCTGGTAAAGGAAAGGCCGTGGCATTATTATTACGCCCCACACCTTAGAGGGAAGTATTTATCTCAAACAAATAATCACACCTCCATGCCTGCGGCATGACTTAGTTGACAATGGTCAACTATCATTGTCGTTCCAGGAGGCGCCCACGCGGAGGACTATGGAAGAGGATTTTTGTCACCCACTAAAATTTAAATTTAAATTAAATGTAAATTCAATGACTTTTTTCCTACATTCTTTTTTTTTCTACACTCTAAAGTTTTACAATTTAGCTGATCTACCAGAAGACAATATATCCGTTGAGTCCTACTTCATGACTCTTATTCAAATCACGGAAACTTAACGAAAACCAAAGCAAATGTACTCGTGTGTACATACAACCTCCTTGTACAATAAGATAAACATCATGAACAATAATGCATGCCCAGGACGTCAGTGGGGTAGTAAAGGACTCGAAATATTTTGTTTACGTAATAAAAGACTTCTTTTCCAATTCTTATTTTGGGCTTTTGTCAATGTTACGATAACTTAACCGTAAGCTAATACAATGCCTTCAGCAAAGTTTTCCATAAACAATGACAACATGTCGTAAAGACGGATTTCATTTTATTATCCTGGTTACCGAATTAAATTTCCAGATAACGATGTCTTCCTGGCCATGGCAATAATTCAATGGGCAACGTTTATTTCATTTTTATTGTTGCTCAGATAAATAGAATCAAAAGCATACGTTGTGCTCGTATGACGGTATGTGTGTGCGCAAGCTGAGGTTACCCATTTGGGCACAAGTTTGGGTAATTTGAGGGAAATTAGAAGGACATTTAGACAGTAAATGTCTATTTTATGTTGATAAGTCGATGTAAGCGTATGCTGAATACATAAAATGTACAGAAGTCGGTTTCTTTAAAGGTTTCCTTTATGTTCTTTTAATGACCTTTTATGGAGTGTGTGATTTTGATTGGTCGGGGACATCATAAAATTGGCACCAAAATCAAGGTAAATGGAATGTTCATCCACTTGTGGAGCGAGTTATTATGAGTGTAAATAAAATTCAATTGAGTATAAATGATGTAAATTTTGATTTCGTTACACACGATTTGGACATTAATAATAATAAAAATGATGTAAGGATGAGAGTTCCAAAGGCAATAAACTTTTTTTTAGATACAACCAGAGATATGTTTACTTCGCTATAATTTAATTCATGGTGATAAAAATCCATTATTGGCCAAAGAAAATAGCCATATTTCCAGAAGGTGGATAATTTTTCACACCAGGAAAATAAATGATAAAACAAAATACCGACCGTTTTTGGTGGCTCGATTCGTCTAGGTCATTTGGACCACGACATTCTAACCCACTCATCCCATAAAGTCTTCAAGGCCATGAAAGCAAACTCGGGAAAATTGTGGATTATCACTTTCTCGCCCCATTTCTCCTTACTGGCGCTGTTGTGATTGTAAATTCTTTGAGGCAAGTGATATTCTTTATAGGTATAATAATGGCAGCTGCAACCGGGAGTGAAAACACAACCTCTTCATCTGAACTCAACAACAGCATGCCTGTATTCGTTTAGAGTCTTTTCACCCCAAGATGGCGCCACTCAACATGCACTTGCAGCGGCCAGCTGTCAGCGTCTGAGTTTCCAAAACACACAGCCGCACAGTTGGACGAAATCGGTGATTTTCTGGACATGGTTTTTCGCCTAGATCCTTTGCCATAAAAATTACAATGTGGATGCATTTTAATGTATTTTTTCCTGCTGAATAGAATGGCGAAATCCGTTTTGCGATAGGTGCGATGTGAAAGAAGATAAAGCACACTAAATAATGGTTTTAGGTTGTATTTATTTTTAGATAAAAGAAAGCTTTGACATAATGATTAACTTTTTTTTAGCGTAAGAAAAATAACTTCTCTTTAATTGCCTTGACCCCTCCTGGGGCATAGGCGAGTCAACATCTCTAGCATTTCTATGCCTTGTTGGCGTTTCAATAGCATATCTACTTTTCCGAAGTGCAGTTGCTAGCATGCACCTCCTATCCGCGCCGTCTTTATACTGACAAGCTCGGAGCACTGTGTGAGTTCTATTAGTACTCAGATTTGATCTCCGAGCTCTAGATTGGTATCGTAGAGCGGTGACTGAACGATCACGGCCACCGAGCGCGACAAGGAAAATAACTCACAAAACAAATATTTACACAAAAACAAACAAAACAATGAAAAACTTAACTAAAAACTTAAAATAAGCAAGTTTGAATCAACTTCCATTACAAAATTTTCAGCTTATTCCTCGTCAATAGCATCAATTTTTAACCCAGCTTTTGAAGTCGCATCTCTCAAAATGCAGTATTGTGACTAATTTGGATTGATGGATGTACTCAGAGCAGGTGCGTTCTCTACAGACAATGAAATCGGATCAGATTTTTCACCAGCACCGCACATTTTCTTAACATCTTCCGAATATTCTAATACTTTGGAAACGATTTTTGTTTTTATATTACTTCTTTCTTGCCTTGAATCCATTTTCGCAGCAAAAAGTAGTTGCTTTGCAGGCTGCACTGACCAAGTGGTGTAAGATACTGGAGGATCATGGACTGAGTACCTTTGCCGTCCTTTCTCAGATTCAGAGAGGCCGATACCAGATATCTATATTAATGGAGAGCAGCTGAAGTCCTGTGCAAGGTTCGAATACCTGGGCTCGATGGTCAACAAGGAAGCTACCTGCGATGACGACAGCAAACATCGCATCAGTGTCGGTTGGATGAAGTGGCGAGAAAACTCGCTGGAGTTATTTGCGACAAGAAGATGCCACGAAAACTTAAGGGTACGTTGCACAAAACGGTCGTACGTCCGGCACTCATGTATGTGTCTGAATACTGGACAGTACAAGACATACGAAAGTAAAATGACTGCGACCGAGATGAAAATGCTACGGATGTCAGCCGGTGCTTCTAAAAAGGATCGTATCAGAAGTACCTGCATCCGAGGCAGCTTGTTTGTTGAAAAACCGATCACTGAAAACCTCGAAGATAGTCGCATGGATTCGTATTGCCATGATCTAAGGCGTCCACCTGAGAACGCAGTCATGAAGGCATTTGCTGAACCCAAACCCCAAGGCAGACGAAAACACACGTGGATCGATCAGATGAAGAAGCAACAACAACGCATTGATCTCGGCGATGATACTATCAAATACCGATCTGTCTGCAGAAGGAAGCTGAGATTACACCGCAAGAATGGGCGAAGTGCCAACACCACAGGCACAGCAATGCGAAGCCGCAGGGTGGTATGAAAGGGCAAGGAAGAAGATTGAGTTCTATGATTTTTTTTGCGAAATATAATAATTATAATGTTTGATTAATCTATTTCATCACTTTGGGCTCTTCCGTGTTTCGAAGAATGGACACATTCCCTCCCTCCTCCTAATACTTCCCATGTTTGCATGTTTGTTTGAAGGTGGGTGATCTGGGACCAGGGTGCTTAGGCTTAACGCGACCTTCGCTGGTCTAGCCGGGACTTGAGCCACCGAGCCTTAAGCATTCTGCTTAAAAATAATTTGGTTGCAGGGACGGCGGCTCGACAAAGAAGTGGTTCGCAACAATCTTTGTTGGTCAATAGATGCTGTCTCTGTTGGTGAATAGGTAAGTACTGTATCTGTTGCTCAATGAATACTGATCTGTTCTTTGGAGATGTTGTATCTGTCGCTCAACATATACTGTATTTATTGATCAATAGAAACTGCTTCTGTTGGTGAATAGATACCGTATCTGTTGCTCAGTAAATTAATCGGGGCGATAAGGACAATATTTTTAAAAGAATGCATAGATAACTTGAAAGCTAATGGATGAATATTAAAATATATTTGCATGGGCCGGGACTAAACTGTCGATGAACATCACCACTCTTTTTGTGTCACTAAACACTATCTTACACGCCTATTTGCTATTACCAACAATAACACTGAATAAATACCACTGCAACCAGATTTATTTATCCCTTAATCACATTAAAGCACTGCATTGAAGTAATAAATCAAAAAGTGATTTATTAGTAACGCATACAATAGCATGAACATGAAAAGGTCAAATTCAATTTTCCGATAACTAATTCCGCCCAATTGGTCGCAAAATAAATAACAATTCGGCCGTGTGGCATGAATTGAATTGTTTTTTCGCAGACCTCTCTGCCGCCACTTTCAATTTTCATCTCCCTAATGAGCCGTGTCCTAGTCCTAGTTTTCCGGCTTTTGGTCGTTTTCCTATTTTGATGTTGTGGAAACGGGGCGAAAACCGCTCGTGCTATTTCAACAATGCTTATGAGAAATTCGATTTTAATTTTACATTGTGCGTTAATGGCTCGAGACTATTAGCAAATGGATAGTGTGTTCCATTGGTGCGGTAGGATCATCTGAAATTATCTAGCAGGCAACGAATCTGATTGGAATTTAATTAATTGATAATTAATGGTCACTTTGTTGAAAATGTGTGAAATTCGATAAAAAGGGACTGTCCTTTATGATAAACAAACAATATTTGAATTTATTTTAAGGCAATTTAAAATAAAACGGAGTCGTACATTAGATCGTATAGGATTGCTACTCGAAAGCAAAAGTCTAAACTCCTTTGTCAAGTCAGTGAAGCCCAATAAAATAGAGAAATCACATAAATGAAATACCAGTGAAGTTAAACTTTGAGAATTTATTAAATCATAGTGATGTATGGACGTCTGGATGGCGCACCGATTAGCAGGTTTGCCTTCTAAACACTGGTCCCCAGTTCGATTCCTACTGAATGCAGTATCTTTAGATAAAAAAAAGGATCCACATTTCGGACTATGACTTACCTTAGACAGACAACGCACTCGAATGATCATTCCCGTTCGAATGATAATTCGATTTCATGTGTGTCTTGCGAATGATCATTCGAACATTGTCCGAATGATAATTCGCGAATTACAATTGGCATAGTAAACGTAATTCCTTCTTTGTGTATGCAGTGTCACCTATTCGACAAATTGTTATTGAGAAGCAAAAATATTTACTCGTTGCTAAGCGATATATTCGTTGCTTACCTTTGAATATATAGCCATGGAATGAGCTTGTCCTGTATGTCTCCATAGAAACAGTGGCTCCAAAATCTGGATACTAAGTCGACATGTGGTCGACAGTCAGCTAACCCAGTAGACCGTTTAGTAATTATGAAATTTAAATATTGAAAAGAATTGACATTTGTTTATTCACAATTCGACTGCGCGGTCAACATTATGTCAATACCGAAACGCCAACTGAGTAGGCTGACTGTCGATAATCTGACAAGAATTGACCTTAATTCATGCTCAATTCGACAGAACAGTCAACATATGTCAATATCAAACAACAACCGAGTAGGCTGGCTTTCGACTTATTCACCAAATGTTGGAGCCAGAGACATACAGCATTAGCTCATTCCATGGCTCTATATTCTAAGTTCCTAGCCGAAATAAACAATTTTTATTCGAAAAAATCAGTGCTAAGCCGATTTGGCAATGACAGTTGGAATGACGTTCACGGTAAAGTGCGTATGTCCAATACATCATTGCCAGCAATTCATAATTCGCGGAATGATAATTCGGGCACAACGTGTGTCAAAGGTATAAGAATGATTGCCTTGCGAATTTAACAATTGCCACACATTTAAGCCTTTACACAGCACATCTTTGCTTTTTGAATTTTAAAAAATCTAGGGACGCGGGAGCGTTCCACCCACAAAAAAAAAAGAAGAAATCGAAAAAAAAGCGAAACCAAGATAAACCTACCAACACTAAGCTAAGTTTACGTGACACAACAAGTACGGTGTTTCGGACCTATGTATGTTGCTTGGGCCCCGGGTGTTCGTGGGGGTTCAAATTTGGAAGGGTCATTTCCTAGGGTTGTCGTAAGCTTCTAATACACGAGACGCGTAAACCCGTCGGCCGCGTCAAATCTACTATTCCCGCGTGAAGGCTGGTACTAACCTTTTCGTGCAAAACGTTGCACATACCTATCCCACAAAAAGAGTGACAGTAGAAACTTCCACACAGCACATTTCCGCGCCGCTCTACACTACACTTGAATTTTCTCCTCTCACTTAAACGAGTGTAAAGACCGGTTTCCACACGAAATAAAGTGCAAAGTAATTGTTTTCGCTGGGATATTGCCCACAGCGGTATTTAGACTTTTCTCTGTGTATGGGATTTTCATGCAAATAACTGAGTACCGAGAAAAGTGAAAATTTTCTTGCGTACCGGATTGTTGACTGTTTTTGTAAGAGATTTCGTACGAAAAACGGAGCTTGGTACTTTCCTTTAACATTAAACCGGTTTATGACAACGCGGACGGTCCCGACTGGTAATCATGTGCCGTTGATGAGTCGATGAATCTAACAACAAACACAAGTTACTGCGTTTTGGCTAACTTGTCTCTATTCTATTAAACGACAGTGAGTAACAGAGATATAAAGAGTTATATATCCGTAAGTGGAAGAGAGAGTGTCACTGTATCTGACAGGATCTTTAGAGGGGAACTTGAGTGGAAAAAAATTCTGATACGTTTCCCCAGACCACGATTTTGTAATTGACGGTTTGGTGGGCATCCGAAGAAATCCCGTGGGGATGGAGCCTAAGGTAGCATATGACCGTGTAGGTCGGGCTATGCCATCTGGCGAAGAAAAAGGCCTCTCAACGAGCTAAGCAGCGGCCTATGCTTGTTGTAGTTCAGTTCGGGAGATGTGGGCGGGGTTTTCGCCGCTCGTTGCCCCTGTCCTTTACGTATTAACAAAAATTCATAGGCCTGGGGAAGACAACACAAACAGGGGAGGTAAAAATGGGGAATCAAAAAAAATAGTCGATAAGGATGGAATGGTTGGCGGACGGATCAGACGCCCACGCGGTCGAATCTGGGTCCAGGTGTAATGGGATCCTCGGCCTCTGGTTTCGTACCACCAACAGATTACTACTCATCAGGTGCTGCTTCGATCTGCCGGTGGGATCAGCACTGCCAGACCATAATATGGTTCATTACAGGTGGTTCATTACAATTTCTAAACAAATAAACCACCGGCCTGGCCTCTCTGTCTCTTTCGTTCTAGTACAATTTGTAAGGGACTGTGACAAAGAAAATCGGTCTATTGTCATTTTGCTCTCGGGACTCGTATGTAGATGCTCAGACATGAGTCGGTATCAGATAATGCGTCTCTATTTTACTTACGGATACAAAAAGCTTCTACAGAACAGGTTAATTGAAAAAAAAAGTTCATGTAAGGTCACCAGAAAGGTTTTTTATTTTAATTTTTGTTCGTAAGCACATTTTGCATTTAGCTTTCTTTTATCAAACTAATTAGATGGCAAACTTTTAGATTAACAGTCATTTAACTTAAACTAATTTGGGAAGCAGATAAGACCGCCAGGTTCTTTCTTTCAAACCGGAAGTATACAATTAATCAAAAACTCTTTACTTAGAAAACCTTCCGTAGTAATATCAGAATATTGCCAATTCATCGAAACGCTAATCATATAAAAATTATGAGACCGAAGGAAAACTCGTTGAGCTGTATTTTCTTCTTTTTCTCCAATTCATGGCGAAATTAAATTAGGTCGATTCAGTCGTGCAACGGTCTTAATAGGTTCATTCGTCGCAACGATAACTCGTTTATCGATTTTCTCCACGACAAAATCGAATCATAATGGGGGCGGGGATGAGGAGCGAGAGTTCTCGCAAGAAATACAAAAATACTGCAAATCAACTTTCCATCTTTTCCACCAATATTTTCTTCTCAATTGTAAAAGATGCTCTCTATGTCATTGCCAGACACTGATTTTCAGTGGATATATTTCAAGTTTTGAAATTTATTCTTGGAATTTTCTCGCAGGACTATTATGGATGTAGAAGAAAGGTGAAGTTTGAAATGTTTGACGTTTTTATTATGAATATGTAGATAACTCAGAATATGGAGATCTTTATTTTTTTATTTTTATGTTTTCCAATGAGGAACGCAAACATTCCTATACTTTATACAACAATTCTGCCTAGTAACGCATTGCGGTTGTCCTGAGAAAATAATGAGTCCTTGAATTGAAAATTTCGAACCAGCTTTTGGGTAATTTTTCTCTTCCAAAAGAGGCAGATATTTTATCAAATTGACTAATTTATAACATTTGATATTTATTTGAAAAAAAAAAAGCCCGAAGAGAACCTGCCGACTATTACAAAATGTATACCGACTCAACACTCTCCATGAATTTGCTTCCAAAACAATATTTTCCCATACCGAAAAGGCCATCCAACTATTCTCAGCCTACTACTGGAGAAACAACACTGTCTAGGCCTAAATGATGATTTCATTGATGCCAATCTTCTCCAATTATCTCATTATTCATTTCGTTTTCCATGGCATTGTCTGGCAATTGTTTTTCCGAAAATTTGATAAATTTAGGGTGTCTCGTTTTCCAAGTTTGGATGGCTAATAAATCTTTTGTCAACTTTGAAAACTGGCTCCACGTTTTATTATTTCAACCCACACCCTCTGACCTGGCCAAGCGCTTAAAAGTTTGAATGGCTAATTATATCAAGTGGAATTTCCACTGGCAGTGTTTTAGGTCGACGATTTTATTGAAAAATCATTTATTTGAGCTTATAACTTTTTCGTGGTGGCTGGAGGGGGTGCGAAAGTTTGGTTAATTATATTTTTTTTTTGTGTGGAAAACTGCAGTTTTTATCCATTCAAACAGTGACTAAACTTGTCAATATAAGGAGCCCAGTTTCAAAACTTTCCAATTACAGTTTTAGCAATTTTTCAGAAATCGAAAAAAATTAAAACAATAATGTAAAACTCGAATAAGTTTTACATTATTGTTTTAATTTTTTTCTTCCTTGTTGCGTTAGATGATTAGAGTATGAGTTTGAACAACAAATTTCGTTCATGAGAAATACTTCAATCTTGAACCAAACTTTTAAATAATGAAGTTTTGTAACCATACGTCAAAATAAGAAAGTTTTGATGAAATAGATATCAAAAAGATGTAGTTTTGCAACTAAAGAGCTCTTTACACTTCATCGTGAACGTAAAAATGAAAATTAATATTTTCCACGATGAACAGCTACGTGACATGCTGTTGTGTGAACGCAAGGTGAAAATACTACAGTTTTCCGTGAACAAACGAAATTTCCAATCATTTTGCACTGAAACGTCAGTTTTCACAGTGAACGGATTTTCAGAATGCAGATGCAATTCGAACGTGAACAGCAATTTGGTATTTCCTTGATCACTTTCATGTTCATTCGTTTATACTTCCTGTGAAACGAGGTGAACTCCATTCCACGATGAAATATTTTTTTCATGATGTATTGAACGGGGAATTAAAAAAAAAAAATTTAAATGAAATCTCAAAACAAGACTGTGAAAATAGTTTCAAACTGTAGTTTACTGAATTCTTCATTGTTTCAAATACATTCCTCGAACGTTGAAATTCATTTTCATACATATTTTGTAATACCGCAAAGTATTAAGATACCTACATATATATGTACATTGCGAAGGTCTAACGCCGTTCTACTCACCAAACTTTGCTTGTGTAGTAACCGTCAGAAAATGGTTTCATTTCTGTCGGTTACATTTTTGGATTGTTTTTGCTGCCGTCGCCATCTCGAGTTTGACTGATTTGAAAAGAAACTGCCTTCCGGTAGGAGAAAGTTTAGTGTAATTATGTAAATATTACCGCGTTCACGGTGGATATTTGTAATAAATACACCAAAATTTATCCTACCGGATTGGCTGAAAAAAATCCTAATTAAAATTTTCTGGGCGGCCAGAGCCGCAAAAATGTTCGACTAACAGCGCCACCTTTAAGAGCGACGGACCGGTTGACTTGACCGCCTGGTCGGGAGTCGCACGAGTTCCGCCAAGGCGAGAGGTGGTATTGTGATTTGTTCGGGAGAGGTGTGCTTTCTTTTTTTTTATGGAGAAAAATGGCTTAGTCGTCGGCTTAATAACGACAAAAATTCACGTGCTAGTTCCGGGAAATTGGAGAAAACAATTATATACAGGCTATCGGACTTTTGGCGCTACCATTCTCCAAAGAAAATCTAAAATTTTGTGTAGCGCGGAGCCTTATCCAGCGGAGCCCCCACGCAATCCATGTTGCGTTCAAAGAAGGTTGGAACACCTTGCGTAGCTCTCCCATAAGCGTGAGAGCTACCCAGGTATTTGAAAAAAAAAAGAGAAAGTAAACAAAACAATAAAATAACAAGCTAGCCTTGGGCTAGCTTGCCGAAGGTATAATACCCCTATCATACCTTCGTTTTTTCTTATGGTACATTTACCACTTTGAAGTTAGTAGTAAAACTTGTTCCGATTTCACTGTTCCTATGAGAGGTATATGAAATAGTGGGTCGATTTTAACCAAATTTAGGAACCTGGCTTAGCAGTCAATAGAGTTGAATAATATGAAATTTCGTAAATATATCAACATAAATAATGAAGTTTTTCTAATAAAAACTTGATTTTGTAACGGTTGTTCCTATGACAGCTATATGATGTCCGTCTGTCTGTCTGTCCGTTTGCACTCCTGTGTCGATCACATTAACACCTTGCGAATCATCATCGAGCAATGCGCTGAATACGATTCTCAGCTTCAGTTGCTTTTCATCGATTTCGAAAAGGCTTTCAATAGTGTGAACTGGGATTCTATATGGGCAGCCTTGCGCAGG
Source organism: Chloromyia formosa (assembly GCA_964017055.1). Lineage (NCBI taxonomy): Eukaryota > Metazoa > Arthropoda > Insecta > Diptera > Stratiomyidae > Chloromyia > Chloromyia formosa. The sequence goes on along the minus strand of OZ024813.1, from coordinate 25,378,323 downwards.
AGAGGCATCCCTGAGAAGCTTGTGGCTATTATTAAGGCAACCTATGACGACGCGAAATGTCGCGTTCTGCATAAAGGTAAGGTGTCGGGGGACTTTGAGATTCGCAGTGGAGTTCGGCAGGGGTGCATCCTCTCACCGATCCTATTCCTCATTGTGATCGGCGATGTGTTGCATGCAGCCCTATCCGGATTCGACAGAGGAATTCAATGGACTTTGACATCTTATCTACAACATCTTGACTACGCTGATGACATATGCCTATTCTCCCACAAAATCATGGATCTGTCCGCAATGGCGTTAGATCTCGAGAGGCAGGCAAGCAAGGTTGGGCTAAAAATTAATACCAATAAGACTAACGTTCTTAGCCCGCCGCCGTTGCGAAAAAGAAATCCGACACCTATTGCCATCAATATTAATGCGCAGCTTCTGGAGAAGGTGGACAACTTCGTCTACCCGGGTAGCACTGTTGCCGAAAATGGTGGTACGGAACAGGACATGGCTCGTCGTATCAACCAGGCTAAACGCGCATACGGCATGCTGTCCAAAATCTGGCAGAGCAGTTATCTCAGCATCAAGACCAAGCTGGGCCTGTTTCGCTCCCTGGTACTTTCAGTGCTTTTGTATGGGAGCAGTACATGGAAAGTTTCCGTAGGAGTTACCAGAAAGCTGCAAGTTTTCGTCAACTCATGTCTTCGTCGAATTTTAAGAATTTTCTGGCCCGAAATAATATAAAATGAAGAGCTAAGTCGGCATACGGGTCAGATGCCAATCGACGAATTGATACACAGGCGAAAATGGCAGTGGATAGGTCACACATTGCGGAAGAGTGATAACTGCATTGCTTTGCATGCCATGAGATGGAACCCCATTTCCAACCAAGGCCGACCAAGAGGGGTTCCTCGAATCACATGGCGTCGATCTGTGGCAAAGAAGTGTCAGGCACTGGGTAAGTCTTTTGGGGAGTTGCGCTTCATTGCCCAGAATAGAGTTCGATGGCGCGCAGGGGTAGTTGACGCGCTATGCCCCGCTAGGGGTTAAGGCAAAATAGTAGTACTACCTTACTTTTCAGATTTTTTGTCCATAACTCCTGCACCAATTGACGTAGACACATGATTTTTGGCGTGTAAGCCTGAGGTGAGAAGGTGCTTGAGTTAAAATAAGTTGGGCGTAATCAAATCAAAGGAACACCTACCTCCCCTACAAATTTAAGAAAAAATTAAATTTCCTTTAATTACGATAACTTATGATAGAATTACAATAGCGAGTTGAAAATTTGGTAGAATGTTGGTTGTGAGATTTAGTTAGCCAGTATTGAAAATGGGCAAGATCCAATCCAAGGAACCCCTACCTTCCCTACAAATGAATTTTCAAATAAGCGATAACTTTTGATAGAATGAAGCCAGTGACTTGAAATTTTGGTCAAATGTTTGTAGTGGGATCTAGTTGGCTGTTACTGAAAATGCACAAGATCCGACAAAGGAAACCTCTACCTCCTCCAAATGTGAGACTTCAAATAAGCGATAACTTTCGATAGAATGAATCATGCGACTTGAAAAATTCGTCAAATATTTGTAGTGTGGGTTAGTTAGTTGATTTTGAGAATGGTCAAGATCCTCCTGAATGAGTGCCAACCTCCCCTAAAAACTGGCCATACAGGAAACTCACTTTTATTGCATATGGTCGTTGCCAATTGGAACTTTTGGTATCACCACTAGGTCTGTACAAGTCTAGGGTATAACGCTTCGGACTCCAGGCCGGAGCGAAGCATACGTTTGATTGGCTTAGCTCGCAAGTGTTCTTTTTAGGGCTTTGTAGTAAATACAAAACCCTTTTGAAATCGGTCAAATGTCTGTCCGTCCGTCTGTCCATAGAATATCTCGCGGACGGCTGAAGCTACAATAAATACATAAAATTTGGTGGGAATGTGTAGAAATACAATATTATGATTCGCCGGAGAATAGGATACGTCGTAATAGGCCAATTTTAAGGAGGCACCTCATAGAGGGGAAATGAAGCTCAAATTTTGCTTTCGTTTTGTATTGTATAAGTAAGTGGGGTAGCATAAGAAAGGCATTATTAAGTACATTTTATTTGTGGCATTTTCTTCAAATTTGAAGAAAAGAGGGAGAGGGAAAATATGAAATCATAATTTGTTCCAACCCCTTGCATTTCCAGACCGTTACACTTAGAAATATGAAAACTTATAAAAAAGTGGAATTTTACTAGCATAGAAAACTAAAAATAATGGAATTTTGATACCTTCACAAAATAAGTTAATAATAGTATACTTCTGCAGTTAAAGTTAGCACACCTCTGCATCCCAAAGCGCATCAAAGGTCAAAAATATTGATGGTTAACGATAACAGACACCATAGGCAGTAACATCTCCGAGTTTCGTTACAATCACTTTATATTTAATAATAGTACATTAATTTAAAATTAGGCATTTTGACACTCTAGGTACATACAAAAAATATACCCACCGGCCTCATGCATAAGTGCAAGTACTACTTGCATGTTGTTTTCGCAGCAGTCATTTAAACCATTTTTGAAAGTGTAAAGATGGTTTGGGGCCGGGGATTTTGACAATTGGCCAACCTTGGGGGGGGGGGGGGGTATAGGCAAGTGGGGTATCGTAAGAAAGGTACATTTGTAGAAAGGGGAACCATGGGGGGAGGAGAAAATATAAGATCATAATTTGTCCCACCCCCTTGCATGTCGAGCCCTCGGATTACGGGCGTAGCCCTCTATATTCCGGTCTCATTTTTAATTTTAAATTGAAGTTAAGATCATCATCATCATCGTGGCGCGACAGCCCGACGTCGGGCCTTGGCCGCCTGGAAGTTAAGATTAATATTCCGAAATATGCTAAGATCCGTTGCGTTTGCGCTTAGGGCGGAGCAAGAGGTCTCAGTAGGGGTGCCAAACACTTAAAGAGTACTGCACCTTAGTAAAAAACGTTATAAACTTTTTTGAAAAGGCGAAATAATTACTGGAAAATACAATCAGATGTTTGAACTTTCAGCTATCTTCAAAAAAAGTCAATCTTAAATTTGAAGATTGGTTTATTTTATCACCGAAACCTCATCGGATTCATTGCAACTTATGTAGGATCAAATGGATGATCCCATACTTGTCCCAGCAATGGTATTACGATATGAGTACAATATACACGCATAGGCAATTTATTTCAATAAGACATAGCAAAAACTACACAAACCAACTGTCCCATATCAACTAAGAGGGATAATCAAAAGGATAAAAGTGGGTTCATATAAATGTGTACTGAAACTCGGAACATACATCCATTTCGTCAGAGCTATATGAGTATGTGAAGTAAAACTTAGGCAACGTGTTTTCCTTTCACATCTATTGACGAAAGTTTGTCTTGTAAATTAACTTGGACTTAGTATACGAATAATTCTTCCTGTTAACATTAATATACATACACAAGCTTCCATAAACCAGCACAAAAGCAAAAAGCTGGAGGCTTCTGGGACTTGGAATTAGATGACAACATCCTTGTGTCACCACCAAACAAATTAGATATAGCGCTTAGACACTTTGCCCAGCCGCTTGGCTAATAAATCTCATTTAAATCTCCTAAGAAAAATACACACGAGGCTAAATATTTACGGAGAAAATCGTATTGAAATAGAAGAAAAATATCATGTTATAAGGTTACAAATGTGGGTCAATTTAGGTATTGCGGATACACATGAGAGCAGTAGTTTGCGTGTGGAGTTAAAGATAAGCAAATGATGAAGAAACTTGTACACTCTAGTTTTTGATCGTACAAGCGCAGCAAATCCTTCCAAACAAAGAAAACAAAGAAGCTTTTAACTAAAGCACATCCTCAAAGCTTCGTTGAATCATGGTTGAGGGGTCGGGGGGGGGGGGGGGGGTCCCGCACAGTAATCCATTAATTGGGAGCTGGGAAGTGGGTTGAACGGCAGCTATTGGCCTCCTCCATCGAGTACAATAAGAGGTAGAGCCCGTTAAAGGAAAAAAAATTCTACTCTACAAAAACTGTAAGGAAACCCGAAAAATCGATGAGACGCCTAGGCCCCAATACCCGCAAAACCATTGTCATTGTTCGGCCTTCGCTGACAGGCGGAGGTGATTTCTGGGTTCGTGTTTTTTCAGGATCTACAGGATGTGAGCTCAATATACAGCTCAATTGCTATATTGGCAGCATAGCCTTTGAGACATAGGTTTAATGAGCTGAACTTGGTAGTATCACAGCGGAACCAATAGTGGTCTGTGTGTGTGCTGTGAGGTATAATAGCATCCATCAAGAAAAAAAGTCAAAATTTTGAAACATATTTCGAGGAGAAATTTTTTTTTTTCAGTGTCCTACTTCGCAATCCGCCCGAATGGTCAAATATTTACATATATGGTCTGAAGTTTATTTTTCACTTTTGCTAAAATTATATCTTGATTGCTTTGACCCCTCCAGAGGCATGGACGCGTCCACATCTTTTGTATTTCTATGCCTTGTTGACGTTTCATAGCATATCTATCCGTACTGTTCGTACGTACAGTTGCTAGCATGCATCTCTTATCCGCGCCGTCTTTATACTGACAAGCTTGGAGTACAGCGGGAGTTCTATTAGTACCCTCAGGCAGTTTTTGTTTGCGCCTACGATCGAACCCCATTCTCTACATAGTAGAGTGATGACTGAAATAGCACGGTCCGGGAATCGTCTTAACATGTTAGCATATACATTATTGTAATGTGTCAATTCAACTCTATTGAATTCTTTTCGGCGTTATTTTGCACACTTTATTAGGGTCTCACATTATTGATTAAAATAGGAAAGCTGCTATACTAAATTTTCTATCTGATTGACACAACATGATGCGTAGACAAAATCTTCCTGACGATAAGATATTGCCTTATCAATACCAAACTCAGATTAAATACTCCCAAGTATTTATCGCGAATATAAAATACTTGTTGCAGACAATCTATATTTAGTACGGTTACTTTTATAATATCGCGAGGCTCTAATCGACACTGAAAAGTGTATTCAGTGAAAGTTTTTTTTCCGGTTTTTTGTTTCTGTAATACGAATAATGGAGAAACAGGATAGCAAATTTGCATCACCAACACTCGCCAATCCGGGATTTGCGGCACCACCTAACCAAGGATTTGGAGCACAACCCAACCAGCAATATGTTGCCCCTCCACCACAAATCATATCATCACCAATGTCCAGAAGATTGCTTGTAAGGAGACAAGAGCAGGCGTTTTTAGCAGGTACGATATGTTACGAGTACTTCAACTCTGAGTCAAAGGATGAGGTGTCCTTTTTAGTCGCCTTCAACGACATGCCGGAAAAGACCGTGGGATTATTTTGAAGCTCCACATCACAGAAGGGAGGAGGGAGTCAAGTTAATTGAAACTTCATTTTACTGCGTTTACGCAGGACTGGCTGGACTGGAGATCCCGTGATTTCGACCAGCTGACTCCGAAATCCCGAAAGTTTTTATGCTAATAATTATGCAGATTTCACTTGATAATTAAAAAATTAAATAGTCGCTTTACGTTAACGGCTGCCATGATCCGTTATTATTTGACATTTAATTCTACATTTTGTAATTGGTAACTGACATCCGTTATGTAAATTAATTGTTTTAGCATTGAGAATTTTGCACTTTCATGTTGATATGTGCGGTATTTGAGGATATCAAACACAATTTCAAAAGGATGTCAAGTGTCCTTGCTAACTATCGAGATATTATACTAGATACTATACTACAAATTCACACTTGAACTTGAAATCGCATGCCGACTCCGAAATCCCAAAGTATTTATGCTGGTGCTAGGAAGATTTGATTTGGCACTGAAATAAATTCAATTACGATTTCATATCAACGGCTGAAATGCATTCTTTAGTATTTGGGGCGACCGGTAGCGTAGTGTGTTGAGGCATCAGTTCATGTTTGACTACCGGCCTTTCGGGTTCGAATCCCGTCCACGACGACGTTCGTGGCCATGGATGCGCAGGAGGTGCATGCTGGCAACTGCATTCTCCGAAATCAGTTCATGCCGCCGAAACGTCACACGGAACAGTTGACGCGTAGGGCAATTGAGAGAGAGATTTTTAATTGTCAGCTGTCATCGGCTCTAGACTAGATGCGTTCGGTGGCCGTGTTCTCCGTCACCGCTTTACGATGCTACATCCAGAGAAACGTAAGTTAGATCCTAGAGGCCGAACAAAAATTACCCGTGGGTACTAATTGAACTGCCACAGCGTAGCGCTCCGACCTTGTCATTAGGTGCATTCGGGAGTCACGGTTGCTAGCTAGTTTTAAGTGCTGCCTCGTGATTTGTATTCCGAATGTTGCGCTAAACCACTGCTAAACTTAGCGCAAATACATAGCTAGGCGCTAACACTTTTAGGCAGCACAAAATTTATTCGCTGTCTTGGCTTAGCGAAGATTTGACAGTTCGAACGAATTGCCTGCATTCACAAATCATAGCGCTACCTAAGCGCTCCCATTTTTGTTATTGTAATTCAGTGCAAAATTGGGACAAAAATAGGAGCGCTCAAGTAGCGCTACCGATTTGTGAATGCAGGCATATCCATTTACAACAGGTGAGCCAGCATACCATTCGGGCGTCACAAAAAAAATGTTCTGTGCTGCTTAGGAATTGGCTATTTCTATGCAGCGCATTACGCTTTTTTCCGTGACGCCCGAATGTACCCATTATAAAGACATGTAAGCAGCTGCACCATCCAAACAAAATACATGCTATCGAAACGTCATAGTTTCGGTTCTAATAGACGAGACGCGTAAACCGGTCGCTTGCGTCAAATCTACGATACCCGTCTCGTGTGAACAGCTAAAGGGTTTACGGCAAAGCATGTTAACATGTTAGCTGACGAAGCGTAATCGTGTAAATACCAATTGGGCCATTGGAATCCTACGATCGCATAAAATCACTGTCATCTGGATTACACAGGTTGACTTCTACATTCCGGTAGGTGGTCGCAAGCAGCCAAGATGGGTCTCATGGGCTGTTCCCGGCTTTTGGATGTCGAGTTATTTTTGGTGATGTTTTAGGCCAGTTCCACATGGCTCGTACCACATACGAAATTCTAGCAAAAAGAGCAAGTGACAGTGAGCTTTGTATACAACTGTGCAATTTGACCTCATTCGTCGCACATACAAAGCTCCCTCATCACTGGCGGTTTTTGAGGGAAGTCTCGTGCATCGTACGTCCTCTGGCCAACCGGCCTTAGTGTAAATTATTTTTGTCACAACAAAAATATATAGCACCTTAGCAGGCTCTGCAGATATGCCTATGAAGCTTATTTTTACATAAAACCACTCATTTGATCCTGAATGAGTCCAATAGCAAAAATACTGTACTTACATCTTTTGCGCTTATTTTACATTTGCACTAGTATGGTTGCATTTAGAACGAACGGTTTAATAAGCGGTAATGGCTGTCTAAAAAGGCACGCAGCGGCAGTAGCCGCGTCGATTAGATTATCTAATTTATTTTTTTTTATGCACATTTTTGCTGATAAAAAACTTCACATACTTGAAGCGAAAATACATTTTGGAAATTATTCCACATTATGAATATCGGCCGTTTTTGTGGCGAAAAAGTGACAAAGATTACCTGAATTGGGGTAAAAAAAACGCTCGGTGGCCGTGGTCGTTCGGTCACCGCTCTAAGATACTAATCTAGAGCTCGGAGTTCAAATCTCGGCGCTATCATAAACTTCCTGTGAGTACTAATAGAACTCTCACAGTGCTCCGAGCTTGTCAGTATAAAGACTGGAGATAGGAGGCGCATGCTAGCAACTGCACTTCCGAAAAGTAGATATGCTATCGACATGTCAACAAAGCGTAGAAATGCTAGAGATGTTGACGCGCTCATGCCCCTTTAGTGGTCAAGGCAATTAACATGCCCTAATTCTTCAAAGAATCCATCAAATTTTCGAATATTTCGCGTTCGAGATATATTCGTCTAGCCCAAATTGTCCCTTTCCTTTTCACTGCCTTTTCTTTTTCAATTAGCATATTAATGCTAATTGCACCTAACAACAGATGAGCGACGTTTGACACCAGTTCGATTCCAGTTTTGGCATTATTCAGGGCATTCACGATCTTAAACGATTCGAGTATTCAGCAACTTAGATGCATGTAAATCACTAAAAAGGGAAGTTAATCAGAAAAAAATTCTGATTTATTTCCCCAGGTTGTCTTACAGTTGTCGCGCTCGGTAGCCGTGATCGTTCGGTCACCGCTCTACGATACTAATCTAGAGCTCGGAGATCAAATCTCGGCGCGATCAAAATATGCCTGTGAGTACTAATTGAACTCTCACAGTGCTCCGAGCTTGTCAGTATAAAGACTGGAGATAGGAGGCGCATGCTAGCAACTGCACTTCAGAAAAGTATTGTAGATATGCAATTGAAACGTCAACTCAACAAGGCATAGAAATGCTAGAGGTGTTGACGCGCCCATGCCCCTGGAGGGGTCAAGGCAATTAGAGATGTTTTACATTTAAGCTGCACCTGAAACTGAATTGAGTTGAAGGCAAATTCCATGTTTGTTGCATTGTTATTGGCAAATGTTTGAAAATTTGAAATTATTTATTGATTTTTTTCTATTACTCAATAAATATAAATGGCAGGAAATAACATCCTACTGCGAACTTGTGTGGGATTTTTTCCACTACAAAATTTAGGTGGGATTATGAAAGATTTAGGCATAATGACGTCATTTGACGACTTATTTTTAAATAGATTACGTAATTGTCTGATAACGTAAGAAGAGACACTTTTTATTATGTTGTTCGGGGGAGACTCTCCGACACCCTGATAAAACTTTTATCGAAGAGAAAATGATTTCCACCTCAAAGTCTAAATTGACTCTCAATTGCCGTTGTGGGGCATAGCGCGTCAACTATTCCATGAGGCCCAGTTGTCGTTTCGACGGCATAAACTGGTTTCGGAGAATGCAGTTGCCAGCATGCACCTCCTACACATTCATGGCCACGAACGTCGTCGTGGACGAGATTCGAACCCGAAACGCCGGTAGTCACACATGAGACTGAAGCCTCAACACACTGCGCTACCGGTCGCCCCAAATTGACTACGTTACAAAATCACTATCAGAAAAATTCATAATATTCAGATTGATGTTAAACGCCATAGATAAGTTAATTAAAACAAGTATCAAACGATAAGCTTCCGATAATGCCACTGGGGAAGGGGAAGAGTTTTCCAAATACACTGAAACAGTATAATAGCTAACTTATGATAACAAATATAAAAATAATAGTTCAATCTTATCAGTTATAGTACAGAGTAAATTACTATTGCGCAGAGTTTTCCGAAAATTTGGGAATCCCTGTAATTTTAGATAAGGCAGTGGCTCTTGTTATTTCGATGTTGTGTATGGTTGTTCGACTTCAATTGAAGTGAATAAAGGTGATTCATGCTCACGTCGTGTTTGTCGTAAAGTTGTAAAATTCTGTCATTTTACTGTGGGGATGACAGAAGTATTGCACGAATACGAAGTTTTCGACATTTATTTATCTTAAATTGGAATTAATTATGGAAAATATTGATGGAAGATTCAGTGGCGGATCTAAAAATCGAGTTTGGAGGGGATCCGACTCTACTAAACTTTAGGTCCTCAAAAGGCACATGTGTATTGAAACCGCTAATGTGTTCTCTATTGAAGAGAAGCAAGCAATGATGAACTTACAAAATCTCGTACCAAAGTATTGTAAGATTAGGTACAAGGGAAGCTGCGCTTACCACAGCACTCATGGACTGTAATAGGCTTCGTTCTGTTGCCACCAGACTACAATAATCGTTGAATCGGAAATGACTCCCTATAAAACGTAGCGTTTACCATAATCAACTATAGCTCAGTCATCCAGCTCAGAGAAAAAATGGGATCCAAAAAATGTCCTCTTCATGTCATAACAGTATACAGGTGCAGAGAAGATAAAAAATACTCCCTCTTTTCCTCGTTGCAGCTACTTGTTGCTGCCAATTATGCAGTTGTTAGTGATGACTCCCAAAGCTGCTCTGATGTGTTGCCTTTTTAATGACAATAGTTTAGCGGTGTATTTAGAATCCAGTCTGCGCCAAAACGGCTTTATTGAAAGGTGCTTTTTACCATTTTTCCATCTAGGGATGGTCGTGCTAATCGTTATGGCGTTACACCCCGACGTCGGCCGTTTGGAATCGGGCAATCACATGAAAAACACAGCAGTATTGACGGAGACTAAAAGAAAGGTTTAGGTTCAGTTCATCGATGAAAACTCTAAGCCCCTCAATGTCAATAAGTAAAGACTAAACAGAATGATGAAGACAGTAGAATAAGTAGTCATCAGAGCACCACAAAAAGCAACACAGGCCAATTTTTGAACTTTTCTCAGGAAGCTACATACGTTTAGCCTCTGTACTGAGAGCAGTTTCCCATGCAACTAATTCACATACGAGTAAAACAGCTACATAGAAACTTCGCCTTACCAAGCAAAACTAGGCTCATGAAGCAAAGTATGCTTGACTAAAGAATCCTATGCTTCTGAAGAGAATAAGCTCTGTTCTCTTGGGGTTAGCCTTTGTTGTAAGAGGTATTCTCTGCAATACTTCACTAAAACACCATTTATGCCAGTAGCAATGTCATCTGCCAGAGCACCCATGCACACACCTTACATCCCGATACTTTCAGGGCTTAAAACAGTATGCTGACAACAGAGTCAGTGTCAGAGAAAGGGAGGGAACACATTGCGCGGTATTCCTACTCACAAGACTACGACCCGATGTGCCTCATTAAGCGAAATCGAGGTGGAACGCGTGGCACAATGTTGAGTATCTTTTGATTTTGCTGTCATTTTTGAAGATTATTTTCAAGAATTTATTAGAATACTCCACTATCAATCAGATTTTGGAGGGGGCCCCGGGCCCCCATGGCCCTCCTTTGGATCCGCCACTGGGAAGATATACTATACTTAGTAGCTAATCGAAATTAAAATATTTTTAATCAAAATATTTAACTATTTTAATTTCTGGAGAAACATAAAATTGCTAAAATGTTTTTCTATGCAAATTAGATGGTATAAGGTATATCATACAATAGTCATGGTTGTCAATTCGCGAACCTACTCTTTTTAACCTACTCCGTATACCGGACTAGGTCGACCTACCCCGCAATCGAAAAATGATCAGGTCGAAAAATGATCAGTATCGCAGCATGGAAACCAACCCAGATCATATGGTTTCTTTAAGTTCAGGTCGGAGTCGAAGCAGGTGAAAAATGAACAGTGAATAGTTCCGTCTGTCGGTATCGGAGCATGATCAGATCAGATCGCTTAAATCTGGGGGAATAGAAAAGTACATGAGAGAACAGAACTATTGATTAGATTAGATGATGTGACTGTCGCTACGCTATATTGTGGTGTAGAATGAAGTGAAGTAAATTTTCAATTGAATTTTATTGATGTTGGGTGGAGTGAAGTTTTTCATCTTTTATTGTGTTGTGGGTGGTCGTGACCGATGATGGATTGGGGGGTGTTGGGAATCTGAAGTCAGAATTGCAAAAAATCAAAAAATTTACAAGCTGTAGAATTCCGCCGCATCTTGACCAATAGACTGCCTCGAAAGCAATCTGCGCCGCAACACGCAACGGTATCTTGCAGTTTCGAAAATGGGAAAACAAAGATTTTGAGGCAGTCTGTTCCGCAGGACGCAGCGGAATTCCACAACTTCAAAAACGAGGCTTGGCGCACGTCTCAACGGTCAAAGAACAGTCCATTGCTAAATTGTCTAAGATTGGAATGCTGTCTGTCAATTAGATCGGTGTGAAAGCCCCGAAAGTCTTCTGTCTTATTTATGCCTGTCGATTAGATCGGTCTGTTCGGTGTAAAGGGGACTGCAGAGCTTTAGTTTAAGTGCGCAGATACATGAGCTAAATATCTGTGGATAAATCTGTGCAGTTATCTGCACTGAAGGAGTGTAGGCTACATTCGATTTTCGCTAAATTAGTTCGGATATTTTGTTCAGTTCTATCAGTTTTGACGAAGTGTGCACATCGTACGTGGCTGTATAAGGCTAGTCGTCCAGTGGAACCGGAAAGCAGCGAACTGCGAAGCAACGAATTCGTGCGAACGCCGTTTGTCCGAAATCGTGCTATCGTCCATTGCTTCATTATTCATCCGGATTCGTAGTAGAAGAGCAAAACTAACTTTTCACAGTCCATTGTTTCTTTCTATTTTTGCACTCGTTCGCAACTAAATCCCAGCAAGATGGGATCGGTTCGCAATTCGCGCTTGTTCGGACGAAAACTGACGAGCGATACGGGCCCAGTGGGCGCGGTCCCCCACCGAGTCACGTGTTTGAATCGTTCGTGCGTTTTCGGCCGAATTCGGACGAATCGATTTCGCAACTTTTCGCAGCTTTCCGGTAGCAGTGGACGATATGCCTAACAATGAACGATAGAAAAAAGAGAGCCGCAGTTTGTTGTATAATTGCAAGTTTGTTGCTAGAAGAAGAAGAAAGAAAGAGGAGAAAACGCCGTGGGAAGTGGTGCAAAGATTGGTATCTGCAAAGAAGTGTTTTGCTCAGTGATTACCATTTACTAAATGAGTTACAGGGTGCCCATTCTGGGGTGGGTAATTTTGGGTCGCTGATTCCGAATCTGAGTCAAAAAAAAAAAAAAAAAAAAATTGGGGCTGCCCACCCCAGAATGGCAACCCTGTTCTGTAGTAGATTTCATACGTACGCCTACAAAACACCTGCATTTCACAGCCACACAAATCGCAAACGCGGAAAAAAAGATACGTTGCCAAAAAAAAAGATACATTGCCAAAGAAAAGACATTTCTACACCATTGGCCGTCATCCTCTCATCCAAATTGAAACATTTCACATATCAGTACGAGAGCGAAATCTCTGTATAAACTAGTGGTTTCATGGTCATTGTGAAATTTGGTAGAAAACTGATAAAACTGAACGATAAACTGTGTAATCTGCGCAGATTATCGTTACAAAACAGGGTCCGAATGCACAGATCTCAGATCTGCGTAAAATTCTGCCAAAACTGTGCAGTTCACACAGATTATCGTTCAGACATGATGTCACACGTGATAAGCTGAGCGATAAACTGAAGGTGTGTAGTCCCTCTTAGATCAAACTGTAATATTTTTTATTACTAATCTACTTTCGATATTCGGATTTTACTTTTTATTGATCATTGTTATACCCGACTTCTATTTCAGGTGGAATAATAATAATTACAATGGGATATGATATTGCACTGAATCTATGTATTTGGCTGTTTCCAACACAATGGTTATTTTACGGGCTAACACCATCTGAATTACTACACGCAACAATCTGTTGGAACGTGGCATTTATAGTGGGAGCTGCAGTGGCTGCGTTTGGAGTTGAAATTGTGACTAAAAAATTTATTTATGTAAGTAAACGTTTCATCATGTTCCTGTAAAATTAACTGCTAGGGATCAATATAAGCGAATTGGGAAGCACTTGACTGATATGCACGGTAAATCCACCCATGGTCCATTATTAGGAATAATTGCGAATTCATCGGCGGATTTTCGAAAAGGCGAAACACGAAACGAACTAGTCTCTCTAAAGTCGAGGTCTACATGTAAACATCCCATCGCATTATGAAACGACGCCAAATTGAAAATACTGTGTGAATATTACTATTTTCAATTAACGTTGGGCATGGACTATTGAGACCTGGCATCGTTTTCTGTTTTCGGCTGTATTGTGTATCTAATCATGGGGTGAGATACATCATAATACGACCGAAAACCTTCTGATCCATTGACGTCCGTTACGCTGGCACCCTCACCACTAAGTATCGATATTAGGCATGGTGCATAATTAGGTGCTAATTAGTTGCTAATTAGTTGCTAATTAGTTGCTCTATTCCCGAATTTATTGCTCCTGCCGATTCGCCAGAATTGACGATTTTATGTGGGGTGTTAGCGTAAGCGCTAGCACCCCCACTTTTTTATCCAACATCTATCGCACCCAAATTTGATGTAGAACAGACCAGTAGTCAGTTACAAACGGTGTACCCTAAGCTGGATAACTGCCTTGGTCACAGGGCATGGTAATTTTAAGGCTCATCTGGCCAAGATGAAAATCGGGGAAGATGACGTTTGCAGGCTATGCCGAGACGGCAGCACACATTGTGTGCGAATGTCCAGCACTGGTTAGCACGAGGTTGAGGATCACAGACAAGCACACGATAAGTGTGGAAGCCATGAGTGAACTTAGCCTTAAACAAATGCTAGCAATAACACGGGACTCAGTGATGAAGAAAGAAGTCGACAGCTATCAGTCGACATCTGGAAGCCACTGATGACCGGGAGGGGGCGAAAAGGGACCCAAACGTTAGTGGTCTGCTTCGGCTATCCCCCAGAATATAATAATAAATAATACCTGGGTTGTCAAGGGACGCCAAGGAAACTGACGAAATCAAGCGACAAATACAGTTAACTAATAAGACTTTTTTTTGGGTTCTCCCCATATGAAATCGAATCATATGCACAGAAACACGAAGCTTCGCGTGTACAAAACCATTATACGACCAGTGCTATGTGCTATGCTATGGCTGCGAAGCATCGACCCTAACTCAAGCCTCCGGAAACACGACGTCGGGCTGTCGCGTTACGATGATGATGAGATTGGCAACACCGTTTGCATGGGAAATTGTGGCTCTAACTGAAGCGCATTGGGGGATCGCTGACTCAGAATCCGGGGATAGAAAAAAAGTGACTTTATATTTTAAAGCATCATATTGGCTACAATAATCACTTTATTTGAGTGTCCTAGTTAGCGCAGTTACCGAGATATTGAATTTATAGTCATGCGAGGCGGGGAATTTGTATGAAAAATGTTAATGCCTGTAGCAGCTAAAGGGTTACGAATTCAGAAAAGTATTCCTTAAATTTTTTTGCTTTAAATTGTATGTAATTTAATCAAGTGGCAGTGCGTTTATCCGGCAATTTCCGGACACCCTGTATAGCGAAGCACGGAATACATACATCAAGTTGAGAACTCACATATACATGTACGCACACTGATGTTGTTTACGCATTCCACAACTCAGTTTTACCCCGTACTACGCGATAAGATGTTTACACATCAAAAACTATCATCCCTTTTTTCATATTTGCCAAATACTGTTTCATCGTACTAGACAATGACTTAAATTTTCATCTTTACTTTATCTTTTCAGTATACTGCAGCCTATGTGCTAATAGTAAGCGGCGCGCTGAAGATTCCGGTCTGGAATTTTGCCGATGGTCCGATCGTATCTCGGTATCTAGCAGGATTTGCTCAAGGGGTGGCGTTCCTGACAGCAACCATTCACGCCTCAGAAGTTGCCTCAACACCAATTCGTGGCCGATCACTAGGCTCATTGAACTTCTACTTGACCATTTCTCTTTTCTGTGGTTTCATCTTTACCCACTTGATGGTTTTCGTTGTTGATGGAGACTTCTACGCAGACCAAGTCATGGGCATATTGGAATTGATAGCTGGCATTGCAGCAGTTGCTGCAACCTATTTTACATTCATCGAATCACCTGTGTTCTTTTTGAAAAAGAATCAGTCCAGCAATGCGCTTGCAACCTTGGCGAAGCTTCGTTATAATCATGTCTCGTCGCCAACTATGGCCAATGAACTGGCTGATTTGCAGGAATACATCAACGAGGGTAACACCGGTGGAAGCTTTAAGGCGCTACTTCGAGCGATGCTCGTGCGTAGCGTTTATAGTGTATCAACACTTACCTTCATTAATAGTTTTGCATTTGCATTGTTATCTGTCGATATGTCCTATTACGGCCTGTATGTTTTCTATTTTGTTAGATGCATTGCAGAAGCCATTAGTCTTGTGATCATTGAAATAGTGGGGAGACGCGTTTTACTGCTCATTTCCACTGGAGCCAGTGGGCTCTTTGCCCTTGCTATTGGATGTGTGTTCTTCAGTAGTATGGATCAGTCAGCTTTTGCTGGATTTAGCGCATTGTTTATTTTTTATAGTGTATCTGTGGGTATCGGATTGGGCACAGTTTCCATCACTTATACAGGAGAAAGTTTCTCGGGTAGACACAAGTCGTTCAATGTATTTTTGGTGTTGCTTGCTGAACAAGCAATACAGATCATCGCAATGGTAATTTTATGGTACAACGGTGTTATCGGAGAATCATTTTTCTTACCGATTGCTGGCGTACAAATTGTCTGTTGCATTCTTTTCTATTTCATCGCTCCCGAAACGAAAGGACTTTCGTTGCGACAAAGCCGACATGCTTTGCAAAATTAGTAAGGGGCAGTAACATGTTCACCTGAAAACTCGTTAATTAAAGCCCGTTATTGTTTAATTGTTAAGTTTAAATCACACATGTTTTAATTATAAATAACTGGAAATTTTCTTTTATGAGTTTCAATTTACGAAGAAGAGAATAGTAAAACTTTGCTCGCTGAGAGCAGAAAAGGAAGAGTTATCTGAGATATTGCGTTTAACCTTGATCTGCTTATTGCGTAGAAACATTTGCAAACTCCAATCTTTTTTAAGTTAAACGACATTTTGTCAAATTGTATTGACGTAGTACATCAGAAGATTCTAAAAAGGTGCGGCAACTGAACCAGCCAGGACGAGTACCTAGTGTGCACACACTCATAAGAATTTGTTCTGGCAAAGGCTGCCAACCCATGTTCGCGAAGAATCTACAAACGCCCAAGCACAGTACGTCTGTTAAGTTGGCACATCCACAGCGAAAACATAATTGAGTAGAAAAAGGGAGGGGGGTTGCAAGCTTGACGGCACCCTAGCACCCCCACTTTTTTAAACAATGAAAAATCGACATGAGACATCGTATAATTAGGTGCTAATTTGATGCTAATTAGGCGCACCATTTGAAAATTTAGTGCTCCAGCCGAATCGTCCCAGTTGAGTTATTTATATAAGGGCTCAAACTTGACGGTACGCTAGCTCTCTCACAAACCGCATATATAAATCTTCAAATAAGCACATAATAAAAGTATTAACTAAGTGCTAATTTGGTACTCCGTACCCGAATTATGCTGCCTGCAGAAGAGCTTGACGCCACGCTAGCATCCCCCACTTTTTTAAACTGCATGTATCGACTTCCAAGTAAGCGTATAATAAAAGTGTCAATTAAGTGCTAATTTGGTGTTCTATTCCCGAATTAAATTATCCAACAGTATTGGCATTTGGATTTCAGTTTTTACATGGGGATCACCCCCAAGTTATGACACCGCTGAATTTTTCGTTGCGGCTGAGCCGTTCAGAAGCCAATGTGATTAAGTCCATTTTTAGGGTTTTGTAGTAAAAACAAAACCCTTATGAAATCGGTCAAACGTCCGTCTGTATGTCTGTCCGTCTGTCGATGAAATATCTCACAAACCGCTGAAGCAACATACATGAAATTTGGTGAAAATATGTAGAAGTATTAAATTTTCTCTGGAGAAAGTGATACGTTGTAATAGATCAACTTTAAGGGGGGGTTTAAGTTCCCCCCAGGGTCAAAATTTTTTTTTTCATTTTGTGTAGGCCAGCTGGGTATCTTAAGAAAGGTACCGTCGAGGACATTACATTTTAGGCATTTTCTTCAAATTCAAAGAAAGGAACCTCCCAATGCCACAACTTTCTGTTTATATGAACTCTCCATTACCATGCGTAACTATGATAGACTAGGTCTTGGTCCTTTACCCAATTCATTTTATACTTTTAAACGCTTACTGTTACTTAAAGTATCATCACATGAATTAAAGGACTGAATTAGCTTTGAATTAACTATTTGTGATTTATATTTTTCTTTTTCTTTGATACTTCTGTTAATAGTTTTTATTTTCCATTTTTAATTTTTTTTTATTAACTGACTGAATTAGCATTGAATTAACTATTTTGAAATTTATGTTTTCCTTTTTTATACTTTTGAAACTTCTGTTAACATTTTTTCTACTTTTTTTTTCTCTCTCTGTTTTAAATCTTTTTTTTTTTTTTTCATATTCGTTACTTTTTCTTATTATATAATACTGTGTTATTGGGATCTTATCCTGTTTAGTAAATAAATGAAATAAATAAATAAATAAAAGGATAAAAGAGGGAGAGGCGAAAATATGTGATGCGAGTTTGTCCCCCCCCCCCCCCCCCCGCTTGACTTTCGAGACCGCTATACTTAGAAACACGGAAATTTACAGGAAAGCGACATTTTACTAGCATAGAAAACTAAAAATAGTAGAATTTCGATATCTTATCAAAAACGGTTAATAATAGTACATTTCCTTAGTTGCTGTTAGCAGGTCAAAAACATTAATGGGCAATGATAACTACCACCATAGGAAATAATATGTGGAAGTTTCATTACAATTGCGTAATATTTAATAATAGTACATTCATTTAAATTTAGGCATTTTGACACTATCCACACAAAAAAAATGCACCTACCGGCTTCATAGGTGCGAGAACTACTTTCACGTTGTTTTTCGTAGTGCTAATTGCAGTTGTTTAATTAATCATTTTTATATACCAAAATAAGCGCTTGCTACAAAACTCTCGGATTGCGAGCGTAGCCCTCTATATTCCGGTTTCATTTAAATTTTCATTTAAATGTAAATTCAAATAAAGTAAATAAAGTTATTTATACATTTTTAAGGATTAATTCGTTTTGCCTTTTTTATTTCTTTGTACATAGACCCATTTTTATAGCTTCGGATATAATCTTTTCAGACGCCATTATGCTTTAGTCCACATATTATCATTAACAACAACACTTACTTTTTATACCCACCACGGATGTGATAGGGTATATTAACTTTGTCATGAAGTTTGCAACGCACAGAAGGAAGCTTCTTCGTCCATATAAAGTATATACCTATATATTCTATTCTTTCTATTGCACGTTCTAAATATGTCGGAACCAACGGAATCGGACTACTACGTCATATAGCTGCCATTGGAACGACCGGTCTAAAAATTCGTCTTTGTGAGAAAACCTTTTTTTATTTCTAAAGATATATTTTTAAAATTTCTCACTAATCAATCGAACCACATTCCAAAATTTGGTTGAAATCAGGCTATTCTATCATATAGCTATCATAGGAACGACCGTTCTAAAAGCAAGTTTCTGTTGGAAAAACTGTTTTATTTCTGAAGATATCTTTACAGAATTTCATATTATTCAATCATATTGACCGCTAAATCATGTTCCTAAATTTGGTTCAAATCGGCCTACTATTTCATATACCTCTCATAGGAACAGTGAAATCGGAACAAGTTTTACTACTAATTTCAAAGTGGCAAATGCACCATAAATCTAAATTGTTTTTTTGTCAATTCCGTTTCTAACATCAAATAACAAATAACAACAAGTTGAAATTACGGTTATCACTTCATTCAATAATCACAGTAACGATAAATTTTACTAGTGCTATTTGGAATAAATAAAACTCAGTTGTGCAAAGTGCATTGATTAACTTCCTATTATCTAACTTCAGGAATTTTTCCAGATTGTTTCAGAAAAGCTAATAGCCTTGCCCCTATTTAAACAAGGAGGACGCGATGAAGTTGTCAATTAGAGACGAATAGCGCTTCTCATTGCGTTTAGTAACGTGCACGAGAAAATTATTGACAGTAGGATAACAAAATTTATTACGGCTACTGTCGGATTTGACAAACATCAGCATTTCATTGAATTAAAAAAAATATTTGACACGGTAAACTATGAGATTTTATGAGAATCACTTGACGAACTCGGAATCTGAGGAACAGTTGGGACAGTGATACGAACCTACCTCGTTCTCCTAAATTCACAGAAGCAGTTGTTGTATTGTATTTATAATAAACCCGTTCCACTAAATTTTATCAGTACCCGGCGCTTTATTTAGTTTGAATCAATGCAAGGCAAACTAGCCTCTGTAAGGATAAGGTTGGCAACATCATCAGCGACACCGCTAGCATTAACAAACGATGGGCGTCTTATTTCGAAAAGATTCTTAATCCCGCTTCTTCTCACACAAGATGCCATTTGGGGCGACCGGTAGCGCAGTGTGTTGAAGCATCAGTCTCATGTTTGACTGCCGGCGTTCCGGGTTGGGATCCCGTCCACGACGACGTTCGTGGCCATGGCATGGCAACTGAATTCTCCGAAACCAGTTTATGCCGTCGAAACGTCAACTGGGTCACATGGAACAGTTGACGCGGTTGTGATGAACCACCTGTAATGAACCATATAATGGTCTGGTAGTGTTGCTTCCACCGGCAGATTTATGGCAGCACCTAATGAGTAAGGATCTGTTGGTGATACGAAACCAGAGGCCGAGGGTCCCATTACGCCTGGACACTGATGCGAACGCGAGGGAATCTTCGCTGCCCGCCAACCATTCCATCCTTATCGCCTCATTTTTTTATCATTCCCCATTTTTACCTCCCCTGTTTGTGTTGCCTTTCCCAGGCTTATGCATTTTTATTAATACGTAAAGGACAGGGGCAACGAGCGGCGAAAACCCCGCCCACGTCTCCTGAACTTCAGCAAGCATAGGCCGCTGCTTAGCAGAACGCGACATTTCGCGCCGTCAAAGCAACCTATGCCGGCGCGAAATGTCGCGTTCTGCATAAAGGTAAGGTGTCGGGGGACTTTGAGATTCGCAGTGGAGTTCAGCAGGGGTGCATCCTCTCACCGATCCTATTCCTCATTGTGATCGGCGATGTGTTGCATGCAGCCCTATCCGGACTCGACAGAGGAATTCAATGGACTTTGACATCTTATCTACAACATCTTGACTACGCTGACGACATATGCCTAATTTCCCACAAAATCATGGATCTGTACCTAACCTAACCTATATCTCGAGAGGAAGGCAAGCAAGCTTGGGCTAAAGATCAATACCAACAAGACCAAGGTTCTTAGCCCGCCGTTGCGAAAAAGAAATCCGACACCTATTGCCATCAATATTAATGGGCAGCCTGTGGAGAAGGTGGACAACTTCGTCTACCTGGGTAGCATTGTTGCCGAAAATGGTGGTACGGAGCAGGACATCGCTCGTCGTATCATCCAGGCTAAACGCGCATACGGCATGCTGTCCAAAATCTGGCAGAGCAGTTATCTCAGCATCAAGACCAAGCCGGGCCTGTTTCGCTCCCTGGTACTGGCAGTGCTTTTGTATGGGAGCAGTACATGGAAAGTTTCCGTAGGAGTTACCAGAAAGCTGCAAGTTTTCGTCAATTCATGTTTTCGTCGAATTTTAAGAATTTTCTGGCCCGAAACAATATCAAATGAAGAACTAAATCGGCGTACGGGTCAGATGCCAATCGACGAATTGATATGCAGGCGAAAATGGCAGTGGATAGGTCACACATTGCGGAAGAGTGATAACAGCATTGCATGCCATGAAATGGCCCATTTCCAACCAAGGCCGACCAAGAGGGGGTCCTCGAATCACATGGCGTCGATCTGTGGCAAAGGAGTGTCAGGTACTGGGTAAGTCTTTTGGGGAGTTGCGACCTATTGCCCAGAACAGAGTACGGTGGCGCGCAGGAGTAGTTGACGCGCTATGCCCCGCTAGGGGTTAAGGCAAAGTAGTATTACACGGGTTGCCCGACAAGGGGTTAGGACAGAATCGTTGACGATATGATCGATCATCGCCCCGATACACAACCCCCGACAGTAGAAGAAGTCGATTTCGGGTCGCGGTCACTCAAATGACTAAAGCGACGGGCGCTGACGAGATTCTAACTTAACTGCTAAAATTCGATGGAACGGGTTTGGTTAATGCCATACATCAATTACTCCTGCACGTATGGGAGGACGAGGTGATTCCAGACGATTAGCGCAGAATCATTTTCTGTCCAATTCACAAAAGGGGAGATGAACTGCGGTGTGAAAACTACAGGGGCATATCACCAGTCTGTACGTCTCATAAAAAATTGACGAAAATTCCGGAAAATAGAATAAAACTGTATGCAGTTCGAATCATTGGTGAATATCAAAGCGGTTTCAGACCGAGTCGCTCCACAATCAGCACTCTACGGTCAAAGTGATACTCCACAAGTGCTGGGAATACAACGTAGACGTATACCAAATCTTTGTCGACTTTAAGCAAGCATACGACAGTATCGATCGTGGTGTACTGTACAACATCATGCTGCAATTTGGTATGCCGACTGACAAAGATGAAGATATTCATCTCCATCTCACAATTCAGGATACATGATAGACTTACTGATCTATTTGAAACACGCACTGGTCATAAGCAGGGCGATGGACTGGCACCGACGCTCTTCAACCTAGCACTGGAATACGCTATTCGGGCAGTGCGTTTATGCGCCAATTTCCGAACACCTTAGCGTACGTTTATACTATGGCGGTGGCGGCGACGTTTTTTTTTCGTCGAAGCAATTAATGGCTAGCAACACATGGAAATGAATGGGAACGTTGTTATTAGGCGCGGTAGCGTTCGACGTTAAAACGTCGAACGTCGCGTCCAAAATTTTTAACGTCGCATGTTGGCGGACTGGCGTTCGAACGTCGACGTCCACTATAAACACGTGCAATTATATGGTAACGGCAGCGTTTTTTCTTGAATCTTTTTAATAATTACATACATGCAATTACTCTTTGTTGTGGTGGTTTAGTAGGGATATTGTTTTGCGGATGAGGATAAGATTGTGGATAAAAAATTGTTCGAGCTCGAGAATGCGGAGGAGGATAAGGATATTTGATAATGAAAAGATGAGGATACGGATAAGGGTGAGGATGGGGATATATTTGTTTCTACATGTGAAATATTATGTAGTTGTGAACATGAGAAGCACAT
Source organism: Chloromyia formosa (assembly GCA_964017055.1). Lineage (NCBI taxonomy): Eukaryota > Metazoa > Arthropoda > Insecta > Diptera > Stratiomyidae > Chloromyia > Chloromyia formosa. Next base: position 25,355,465 of record OZ024813.1, on the reverse strand, counting down.
CTGCTTCCAATGCACAAAGCAGCAATATTCTCCGTCTATCCATGATGTAGGCTCAAGAAATACCGAATGATTCCACGTACGTCGTTAAAAAACGTCGTAATATAATCACAAGCAAACGACGTTTTTTTAACGTCGAACGTCGACGAAAAAAAAACGTCGCCGCCACCGCCATAGTATAAACGTACGCTTATATAAATGTTCCATAATGGCTGATTTGTGCCACTTGCTTTAATTTAATTTGCGAGTTGCATGCTCTTCGGCGTTGTATCCATTACGTAATTAATAAGTCTCACGTATCGATTAAATATGAAAAGCTGAACATTAAATCTCCCATTTGATTGACGAAATCCGACACGTAGACAAAACCTTCCTGATGATATGATATCGCCCCTTATCAAATTCGAATAGTCATAAATATTTATCGCGAATATAAAGCGTTTGGTTGAAGACAATCTTTGCTTAGTACGGATAATATTGTAATATCGGGAGGCTCTAATCGACACTGAAAAGTGAATTCAGTATAACGGCTTTGTGTGTTTTTCTCTCTCTGTTCGAAATAGTCTTGAAGAAAGACTAGAAATGGATACACAGGATCAGAAATTTGCATCACCAACACTCGCGAATCCGGGATTTGCCGCACCACCTAACCAAGGATATGGAGCACAACCTCACCAGCCAAATGTGGCTCCACAAATCCAATTCATAGCTGCACCAGTTTCGAAAAGAATGCTTATAAGGAAGCAAGAGAAGGCATTTTTCGGAGGTAGGATATGTGAAGTGTTACTTGTTTAGTTTGACCTATTGTATTAGTTTATGTACATACATATATTGTTACTTTGTTGCGCACTGTTGGTACTCGTAGAATGGTAAAGTTGCAAAAAAAAGTTTTCTTCCTATGGAAACTCCTTATAAAGTTTTTCAGATAGCTGTTGTCAGTGGCAAGTCATGTGCTCGAAAAAAATATTGCTCAAAACATTTTATTCCCTTTTTCACACAAATTCGTGGAAGTGGTATACATTTTGTGTATCCTGGCTTTAAATAGTGACAACTTTTTGAAAGAAATATCTGAGAAAATATAACTACTCGCGAAATAGGTGAGAGACTGGATATTCCGCAGCGTAGTGGAAAAGTGATTTTCAATAAAGTGATTGCGTGACATATATCGTTTTTTGTGCAATAACTTAGCCTAACCTACACAACAGTCGATAACGTCGGAAAAAATGCATCTAATTATTTTTTCAACAGGAAATATTCGGTTAAAATAGGCAAAAAATAGCGTCAAACATGGTGATGATGGCGGGGTTAGGTAAAAAACTAATTTTCCATCAAGTATGGATAGGATATGCATTTTTTTCCGCTGTGGTACCTGCGAATTGGAAAAAATATACTTCAAATGGAATAAAGCTTTGTTATGACACTTTACATGACCCAAAAAAAAGTCATTATTTCCCTTTTCAAACCCTCCGCTCCATATTTTTTTAATTATACTCAAGTTGTTGAATTCTTTGATCACTAAAAATTATGTCGTAAGAAATTCAGCCTTAGGTCAATTATTTTTAACCTGCATCGACCGTCCTACAAGCACACATTTGAGCATTTACATATCTATCTTCGAAAATTTTGATGTGGCTTCTCTCTATTAATTGGTTTTTAGCACAGATCAATGACGTGTATCTGCTCAATTTTATTGAGTTCTAATAAAGCTCATAATTTATTTGGCTTTATAAATTAAAGCCTCACTTTTGGGAAGATTATTCATATGGAACTTTCGACCCAAATCAAGACAATAAATTGCCAAAAAAAATATGAAAAATGGCCCCAAAGTACGAAGGCAAAGGTGCCCTTATTTAAATCGTCTAATTTGCAATGAGGCAAAAGTGGTATGTGTCACTTTACCTTAGACTAGCTATTCTCGAGGTGTCGCGAAAATTTTTCAAAAATTCAAAATAACGCGAAAATTTCCCAAACTAGTTTTATAGAAAAAAATTTTTTTTTTTGCGACTTAAATCATGTGATGGGATGCTTGTTTTTGTTTGTAAGAAATAAATTTATCGAAGTAATGACTTTGTAGTCTTCTAACTCGATGCTTCCGGATTTGATACTAATTACCATCTTCGATGAAAAACAGGGCCGGCCAAAGTCTAACTAAAAGCACGGGCAAGGAAATATTGGAGCCTTCCCCTCATCCCCAGACATTTTTTCAAAATAGGGCCTGCTTGCGGTTGCGAGAGCGACTTTTCAAGCTCCACTTTTGGCCTAGCGGTTTCGGTTGATACTAATATCGACTTTGTTTGGACAAAAGCAGTTGTGAGAGCCTAACCTAGCCTAGAGAAAATTGGTCACAAAATAAATTTCACTTTCATTCCTTGTCGATAAGATACCTTGTTTCTATGTTTCTCAAAGTTATTTCCTTTTTGACCGTCTAAATAAAATGAGCAGAGCAAATACACATTACGAAATCAGACTTGTTATAAGGAAGAGCTATCAAATGTCACTGCCTATTACAGGAAGGTGAAAACTACGATCGAGGATTGTAATGAACCATATTCTGGTCTGGTAGTGCTGCTTTGACCGGCAGATCGATGGCCGCACCTGATGAGTAATGAAATGAAATGGGGTAAATAGCTCGGTTGAGCGTGTTGCTGATCACATACCTCTGCACAAGACATAACGCTACGATCTAGAAAATGAGCTCTTCTCGAGCCCATGGTTCAAATTGGACTGTTGTGCTAGTTATTTTTTTTAATTTCCTTTTTACCTCCCCTGTTTTTGTTGTCTTCCTCAAGCCTATGAATTTTTGTTAAGACGTTAAGGACAGAACAACGAGCGGCGAAAACACCTTTCACGTCTCCCGAACTGAGCTACAGCAAGCATAGGCCGCTGCTTAGCTCGGTGAGGGGTCTTTTTCTTCGCCAGATGGCACGGCCCGACCGTCACGGTCATTATGCTACCTTACGCTCCGTTCCCATGAGCGTCTTCGGATGTCCACCAAACCGTCCGTTATAGGATCCCGGATCGGATATTGAGAGTAAAATCGCAACACCGGGTATCCATGTCGATAATATTGCTGTCTACGATGCAAAAGCAGCTGAAGACAAACAGCATACTCCCAGTCTGTTGTGGAATAGGTGTGGGAAAGAAAAGTTTACATGGATGAAATTAGGTGAAAAAGAGAGAAAAAATAATTTCTGCATTATCTACGTGAAGTGCAAATAATAGGACTGAACTTCAAAAGTTGTCAAATGGGCACGGCCGATCAAAGTCTGATTTAAGGCGCAGGCAAGGCAATTTGGGCGTTCCCTCCTCACATTATTTTAAAACAGTTTAGGGGGAGATTCGAAATTGAATCGTTCGAATGTAAATTTGCAATGTGAGAATCTCATTCTATCGGATAAATCGCGCCATATTTATAACTAAATAAAATATAATTATATTAAATTTAGCTCTAAATTGACAGAATTCATGTCAAACTTGGCTTTCCTCTTGGTGCCCTTGGCGACCGCCTGCAGCGCCTTAGTTTTGGCCGGCCCTGATGAAAACATATATTTCATTGCACCCCAGTCAAAATACGCTCAAATATCAATAAAAAGACTTGTTATACTCTAGATGAAATCTGAGAGTATTATAAGTTTGCCACAAAGTTTGTAACGCTAAGAAATAAGGCTCGCAGAAAAAAATGAATGATACAGAAGTTCATATTATCACTCGAATATCTCAAAACCGGATGTCCGTCTGTCCGTCTGTCCGTCCGTCCGTCCGTGACCTCTCTAGCTCGAGAACGCGTTGAGCTATGAAGTTCAAATTTTGTACACGTTATTTTTGACAAAAAATGAAGGCTAAGTTCGTGAACGGGCTAAATCGCTCCACCCCTTCTACCCCCTCCCATACAAAATGACACATTTTTGAAAATTTACAATAATCAGATTTTCTCAGAAACTATAAAACATATTGCTTTGAAATTTTTAATATATCACTTTTATGATAATTTTAACCTATGTTATAAAACTTATTGTAATCCTCACCCTCCTTCTACCCCCTCCCATACAAACTGCACTATTTCATGAAATACGTTAAGCCAATTTACTCAGTACGTATACAATTTATCGGGCTGAAATTTTGTACTTAACACTTAATTAACAATATCAGTTAGATTAAAAACCAGGTTCAAATTCATCTAGAGTATTGCATGATTGGGGTATACCCCAATCGTAGTTCTTTTAGGTTTTTTAATTTATGTTTGGAAACACTATACTAAAACTGCTCAAGAATTTGAACGACATTTAGGTAGAATCTCTCAAAAATAAAAACTGACTTTTTTTTCCGGTTTTTGAAAAATGTTTTCAAAACGGCTAACTCTAGTAAAAAACTTTCTTGGAAAAAATAGAAATTCATTAAAAATACTATGAAAAAGGCTTGCAATACCTTTTTTGAATCTTTAATAATTTTCGAAATAATCTGACATGAAAAAGAATATTTTTTAGCGCTTCAAATGATACTTTCTTTCACAATAGAAAACGCTTCTTAAAACTTTTTCTTGAAAACTTTCGAACGTACCGAGCTGACAAGCAAATTTTATGTTCCTGAAAGAAGTGAAAGTGTTTTTTTTTCTCAGTAGAACACTTGAGCAATCGTTTCATTGGTTTTACACAGACTCAAATAGTTTTGTCACTTTATGGTAACTTTTGCGCCTACAGACGTGCAGAGTATCTCAAATTAAAACCTGCAAATTACCTGCAAACTCATTTTATATCACAAAATCGAAATCACCAAAATCCAAGATTTCTAATTTATCGAGAAAATTCGTTTATTCTTATTATTTTTAATGTTCCCTGAACACCACAAAAAAAGAAAAAACATTAAAGTGTTTGGGAATACAAATAAGGCTATTGTACTTGACTGGTTTATAGACACAACAGACGCCGCACCGAGCCGTTGCGAACATCCAGTCAAATTAAAGTTTCTACTCGAATTAACCCTGTTTTTTCATCTATTTGATAAAAAGTGCTCGGAGGAACGTTACACTAAAAGTCCCGAAAAATTGAAAGTAAACGGAATCTCGAAAAAATCACGAAAAATACTTTTTTTTTATTTTTGAAATTATTTGTAAAACGCCCTACACGCAGCTAAAAAAAACTGAGACAAAACGAAAGACCAAATGCAGAAAAAAAGGATCACCACTTTTTCGGTATTTTAAATATGTAATAGGGCGGGGGGTCGCGAGCAATTTTTTTCTAAAGGGTTCGCGACGACGGAAAGATTGAGAGCCCCTGCTTTAAGCGATTATTTGGTTCAGATTCTTGTAGTCTGATTAAGTGAAAACATTAGCTCTCCTAACTACAATAAATTTTTATTCGAAGTATGTAAATATAAGTATGTATTTTGGAAGCGACGCACTCCCTTCTTCAGTACATTTGCTTTGTAGCAAGTGCGCTGAAGTAGGGAGTAAGTCAAATGGGTTGTTCGAAAGAAGTGTAGTTACAGATAACAATATTATAAATATTCTGACGCAGCATACATGCACTTCCAGTGATTCATATGCGTGTGTACGAGTACTTTTTGTATTTTTAATCTAGGTATTTAAGAGTGCTTTAATGTTGTACAAAAGTCATCATAATTGTTACTCAAATATTTATGTTATTTTAAAATATATTATGATTACATTTCAGTATCGATGCATAGATATCCTATTATGTGTACACAGTGAAATCGAAACTGAATGTTATTTAAAATAAAACAATATACCCTATACTAAAAGTCTAGGGTATAAATAGTACTCTTATCTCATACTCGTATCATCTTATAATGAAACCGGAATATAGAGGGCTATGCCCGCAATCTGAGGTTTTGTGGCAAGTGCTTATATTGTAAATATCGCTCTTCTCCGTACCACCCAATGGGTGAAAACACCATAAGATGTTTTACCCATGATAAGTATCTTTCATGCCAATTCACAAAAAAAAAAACTCCATCTCTCACCTCTCAAAGTAATAATTTTAAAACGGCAAGAGATGAACTGTCCTACTCTTCGAGATGCTTAACCATTAATGTTAAGATGACATGAAAATAAAAATTGTGTGAATAATTACACAAAGAAGAGTAGGCGACCAGTCCAACAACAACAACAACATTTTTTACTTTTTCAGAAATGGTTAAACTACAAATCGCTATGCGGAAAACAATATGCAAGTATGTATGTATGTAGTACTAGCACTTACATATATGTATACATGGTGCCGGTAGTTGCATTTTTTGTATGGATAGTGTCATAATGCCTAACTTTAAATGAATGTATTATTTTTAAATACTACGTTACTGTTACTAAACATGCAAAGATTATTGCCTGTCGAGCTGATTATAGTTGGCCTTCAGTACTTTTGACCTCTGACGTGTTTAAGGGATGCAGGAGTGTGCTAACTGTAACTATAAAAATACATTACTATTAACCTATTTTGAGAAGATATCCAAATTCCATTATTTTCCATTTCTATGCTATTCGGAAACCACCTTCCTGCAAGTTTTCATATTTCTAAGTGTAACGGTTTTGAAATGCAAGCGAATTACAATCTCATGTTTTCTCCTCCCTCACTGTTCCCCTCTAATAAATTTAAAGAAAATGCCAAAAACAACACCCCACTTGCCTATACCATACGATAACAAAAATGTTGACTTGCATTTCGCCTCAATGGGGAATCTCCGCCCCCCTCCCTAAAGTTTGCCGATTGTTAGAACTACGGCCCCCAAACAATCTTTACCCTTTCAAAAATGGTTATTTAAATAACTGTAATTCGCCATAGGAAAAACAACATGCAAGTAGTACTCACACTGGCACCTATACATGAGGCCGGTAGATGTACTTTTGTATGGATAGTGTCAAAATGCCTAATTTTAAATTAATGTACTATTATTAAATATTACTAGATGATCAATATAGATCATCCAGACCCGGCTATGCCGGGTCGTTTGTGTGGATAGAAAAAATATGGTGGTGATCATTAAAATACTTTGTCTATCTTCACACAAATTGCGATCCGGCTCCGCCGGGTCAATGTCTTATTGAATCATGGGCTATACGTCACTACCTAAACACTCCCTAGAATAAGAAGAACAAATCGTAAAATCGACCGCAACCTCTAGAATAAGAGTCACTCAAACTGAAAATTGGTTAGGACCAAGTCCAAGTATTTACCTCAAAATATAGCTGGTATTTGGTTTAGATCGATAGTTTAATTTCGATTTTAAAGCCCATTTACCACGGCACGGTACACCTTCTTGAGTCGACTGCAGTCTCTTCGATTTTAAGTCCCATTCACCACGGCACGGTATACCTTTTGGAATCGACTGCAGTCAAAATTCGACTGCAGTCTCTAGAAATAAAGCCCCGAACTGAAAATTATAGAAAAATGAAATTTAATTGGTTACGGCCAAATATTTAGCTAAAAATATAGTTGTAGGTATTTGGTTTAGATCGTTGGTTTTAATTCGACCTTGAAGCCCATTCACCATGGCTCACAAATATTCTTGAAAAAAAATTTCTCAGATAATGATGGCAAATGAACTTTGCCCTTATGGCAGCATAAACTAAAGGCATTACTATTACGTGAAGTAATTTCTGCTTCAAAATGTTTTGCACCACAAAATGAGCAATGGAAATTCAGAGGACCGCAACTAAAAGGTTTGAAATCCCGTGAAACTATATTTAAGGCACATTTATATGTACCATCTAAATGATTGATTGCGTCGTGGTTTCTAATTACCCTCATGTAATTTCGTCTACCACGCCGCTCAATCCTACCAGTAATTACAGAATGCCGTTGGGAGGGCATTTTGCAAACTACTACTACTTCCTTGCTATTTACCTATTATACTTAAAAGCACTTATTCGCTCGAAAGCACTGCACAAGAAATAATTATTTACCACGAAAGTAACTAAAGTATGTATTGACCTTCACGTATCTTGGTCACCACGATAGTTATATATGTAAATATTACTTGAGAACACCCACAATAGATCTGCTTTCGTGAGTATCTTTTCTAGACGGCTCCACTCACAATCCAATGAACGCTGTTCCACCCACAATCTTATGAACGATCCTTAGCGGATACATCTACCCAAGCTTGATCATTATATACATGAATCGAATCCCCGCAAAGCCACGACATTATATAAAATACATGAACCGAATCCCCGCAATTGCTACAGCTTGGATTCTAAGCTCGCAATGTTTTACCGAATCCCCGCAAAGCTACGAACCGCTTCTGGCCAAGCTTGGATTCTAAGCTCACAATGTTTTTCGCGGATTATAGCTAAAGTATTTCGCCAATTTTAATAAAATATAAAATTTGCACACCTTCGAAAGAATACCTTTCTAATGGTGTATAAATCATTAAAATCGGTTCAGTAGTTTGGGAGGAGTTCCCGTCACAAAATTCCCATACAAAAATTGTTAGCCTATTAATACTTAGATGTGATTGTGATGAAGCTTAGAGATATTACTGTCAATGGTATTTGTTATCGTCAGCCATCAATATTTTTGACCTCGGATATGTTTGCGAGATGCAGGGGTTTCTAAGTGTAATGGTCTGGAAATGCAAGGGGGGTGGGATTAATTATGATGTCATATTTTCCCCTCTCCATCTTTACTTCCTCAAATTTGTGGAAAGAGAAATGGAACATACTCGACGGTACCTTTCTTATGATATCCCACTTGCCTATACAAAACGAAAAAAAAGTGTGGACCTTCACTTCCCCTCTATGGGCTATTAGAAGTACATATATTTATGTAAGAAACATATCTCATAGGAAATCCAGCAAGACAAAGAAAATATTTTAGAAGATAAATCCTATGTATGTCTGGGGTACGGTCGGTGGTATAAGGGTTAAGCAATGATTCATGTAAGTTTAGCTCTATTTAATCTAGAAAGGATTTCCGGTACTGTCTTTGACTTGCATTTTCGAGAACTCGCAAATAAATTTATTGTTTCCGCTGAAATTCAAGTGCGAAGATTAAGTACATATTTATGATATCTTACCAATTACATAGAATCGAAATTCTGGTGCATATTAAAAAAATGATAATATATAATCTTAACAGATTAACGGGTTTGATACGATAGCTGACTGTGCTTTCATGTAGGCCGGATCAAATTGCATCGACGTATGGTGGATGGGCAAAAGGGTGTCAAATTTAAATAATTTTTGAATATACGTGTATGTACATACTCATATATCTTTTAGGTTGTAGGAAGTCGATTTGTTACCAGGTTGCTGTATGGTCATAAGACGCATTCAACGGAAATGTCTAGAGAGATTCAAAACCAAACTAACAAATTTCCGAGAGTTAAGCTCTTGTGGACTAAAAAAAGCTCTCATAAAACTCTAGTAAGATTCTCTGCCCCTCCCATAACGTAACTCTTATAAAGAAATTTATATAAGCTCCCGTAGTACCATTATTATGGGAGTATTGGTCTAGTAAAAGTTTACTCTTATTATAAGATCATATCTTGTCACCATGTACTCGTAAAGCCTCTTTTATGAGAGTTAAACTCTTGAAGAGTTATACTCCCACAAAAATGTTGCTTCAAGTCATTAACTCTTATCATTCTTATAATGAAAGCCTCTCAAGAGTTTAAGTCGAAATTTTCTTGTAATGACACTGTTAAGTGAGTTAAAATATTAAAATATTCATAAGAAGAGAGTTATGAGTGCAAAATTAAAATCTCATTTTAAATTTAGCAATCTGTCAAGCACGCAGGAATATTTATTACCATGGACCAGTTTGATTGGAAAAAATGTTTTGCCTGCTACAGACAATGGCCCAGGGAATATGCAGCCATCATACGCTAAATATCAATTCTAATTTTCTTCGCCCACATAATGGTCTTCGAAGGGAATCTATGTATTGTGTGTAGCAGTCAATAACAACTTTTGAATAGCTGATTTAAATCGAAAGACGCACTATGGGCAATTGCATTGTGAAAAATGGCTCATGAAGTGATTTGTGACCATCCGATGGCCCATCGTTGCGACGGTTACGCGCCATTGGTCACTAGGTTAGGTTAGGTTAAGGGGCTGTCATGATACAACACAGCACACTTAGACCTCTCATGGGTCCATTGTGATACCACCAATAACAATAATAATTCACCTCGATGAAGAAACCTAGGTTCCGAACCAGCCTGTGCCGGCAATGTAGCGATTGAGCTGTAACACGCTCATATCCTTGAGGTGCTCCGGGTCATAGTAAAACCAGGAGCCCAGGAATTTCTTCCTGCTGATGGCCAGTGCCGGACAGCGACATAGAAGGTGCAAAACACTCTCTTCCTCATCTACATCCCGGCACATGGTTGAAAACCCGAGTTAAAAACCGACTCATTAATGGATCGTATATATTGTATATATATTGTACACCGGACAGCAAATAAACCGGGCCACCCGCCACCTTGGAACTCTAATCTAATTTTCTCAAAAAGTATAAAACTTACAACTATCAAAGCTATATGTATATATAGAAAGTGCGTTTCATGACGATTCAAATGAATGGAAACGCATTGGGATATATCAATTTATTAAGCGTTTATTAAGGATTTTACAAAGAAGAGTCGTTTTCCAGTCGTGTAATCACCAGGTGAAAAAAAAATTAATTTAAGCTGAAAACAAAGAAAAATTGAAAAAAAGTTTTGGGTCAGTATTCAGTGTTCCCTCCCCTTGCTCGAATAACTGCTACCATCCTCGTATTCATAGACCTCACGAGGCTGACGATGAAACTTTGGGGAATTACATTCTACTTCTCTTCAATTGCGATTCGCAGTTCTGGAAGCCTTGTTGGAGTAGGTACCCGGGCTCGAATCCGACGTTTCAGCTCATCCCATAAGTGTTCTATCGGATTCAAGTCCGGGCTTCGAGCTGGCCAGTCCATCGGACGAATGCCGACGTCGTGTAGATACTGGGTTACCAGATGAACAACGTGAGGCCGTGTATTATCATGCAACAACTGGATATCCTGCCCGATATAAGCTGCGTAAGGAACCGCATGGTCTGCGTGGATTTTAGTGTTGTAGCGATGAGAAGTCAATCCACTTGTACGGCCCGTCGGTTCGATGAAAACTAACGCTGTACGTGCGGTTAGCGAGATGTGGCCCCAGACCATTACAGATCCTCCTCCATAAGCAACAAATTCCTCGATGCAACACTGAGAATAACATTCTCCAGGGCGACGATATACTCTCTGACGTCGACCACTTCCATGTAGACTCACCCTGGTCTGATCAGTGAAAAGTATAGGTACATAACCCCACTGTGCTAACGTCCAATTCCTATGCTCTCGAGTAAATTCAATAATTAATGAACTCTCAACTGCCCGTGAACATTCGAATGGGCACAACTTTTTACTTTGAACGGAGCCAATATGTACTATGTCCTCGACGTACAATTCCTTAAATTTCACAAAAATCAATAAACCTTTTTGGTGTCAAGGAGTTTTTAAATGAATTGACGAGTAAATTCATTGAAAAGAAAATAATGTGGACATTTACCAGTATTAGTATGTCGACTAGAAAAAATAAGGTCCCGTAGAGAACACGCAGGCTGATAAGTAAATAAGTACCTATCTCGAAAAAAAGATGTATGTATGTTTGCCCCACGATCTATGTATATTCGAAATTAAGTACATCAGTGGAAGTGATCGTCAACTAAATCTGCATCCGGCTTTGTTCGGTGGGGCTAATGTCGGAAAATAACACCTGAAGATGGCTTCTAACCAAATCGAAGGCGAATGCTATATTCAAAACTCAAATTAATTTAAAAATTAACAAAATTTGTCCCGCTCATAGGCGACAAATAATACAAAATGAATGACGCGTTTTTAAGTTAAAGGTTCTGATATGCGGGACGCGTATACGCGATCGCGTGATTTTCACCCGAGTCGCGTAAACGCGACTAGTGTTTACACATAAGTCGAGTTTACGCGGACGAAACGTCAGAAACGGGTACACGTCGTTGTGATTACACAAGATGTGTTTAAGATTCAACAGCATATGTGCGAGTACTGAAATCATCTTTTTTCATGTGTTTGTTGTTGGATTCATCGACTCATCAACCGCGGATAAATGTCCGTTGAGACCCGTCGTCAGCTAACAAGTTGCGCGTTGCCGTAAACCCGTTTGCTGTTTATAGGGGGCGGGTATCGTAGATTTGACGCGCCCCGACGCGGTTACACGTCTCGTGTATTAGAACCTTGAAGCTGCTAAATTATAAGTCTAAGGGTGCGGTTATTTGAAAGCTTCCACAAACGATAAGAGTAGCGCTGAAAGTGAAGTGATGAAAATAGATCTTTTTATGTTATGCGATACATGTTTAGAGCGTCACTGAGAGCAGTACTTATCATTGGTAGGAAAAAAAGAGCAACTGCGTTGTTCCAACATAAACAGCTGTATATAAAGCACGAAGCCATTTTCGTCGCTTGTCGAAGCTCCGAAATAACCGCGCCCTAAGAAATATTTTTCCATCCACAGATCCCCCTACCTCCTCGACGAAAGAAAACTAACTAAAGAGGATATGAAATGAAAAGCTTCTGATAATCCCAGTCTGAACAGTTCCCCAAGTACATTGGGAGAAAGTAATTTCTGTCACTTAGATAACAATTATGGAAATACGACTGTATGAATCATTGATACCCATGGTTTTCCCAGGTATGGAAGCTCCTGAAATTTGAGATAAGTCCGTGGTTATTGGCGCTTCGATGTTTTATTGGAATGTCGGAATTCAATAATTGAAGTGTATGATGAGTAATTTAATGTTATAAGCAATCGAATTTAATTAAGTGCAGCAAAATGACGCGATTTGTAATAATCATTAAAAAAAAAGATTATTATATTTGCTATCGGTAAATTGATAACCGATATTAAAGTATACTTTTTTCAACTTACATATTGTTTAATAATTGTATTATCTGGAAAAGCTTAAAATAGGTAAAGATATGGTAATTGTTGAGGTGGAAATAAATAGAGAAATGGCCATTCATTCGGTTAGCCGTAAGTAATATAAATTGTGAAAGCATGCTTGTATTGCTAATTCACGTTTTATTGTCTGAATCATTTGTCCACTTCACTGCTACGTGAATCGAGAAAAAAGATTACATTTTACAGTAGAAAATAATCAGTAAAACTTCAATAAATAATTTAAAATTCTTTCCATTACCAGTAACAGCTTACTAATCAACGATCAGATTAACCCCTCTGTGAAATAGAGAAAGCCGCTCTCAACCATATTCTATTTCGAGCACTTTTTTCAAGTATGATAATTTCGGGTGAGATTATCTGGAAAACTGCCAGAAATGGAACGCACTTGACGTTGTAATAGAATATCGTGCGTTTACTGGAAAAACAAGCTAGCCGAAGGCCGAAGGTATGATACACTTCACGCGAAGCACATTTGCTAATTTGAAATTAGTAGTAAAACTAGTTCCGATTTCACTGTTCCTATGAGAGGTATATGAAATAGTAGGGCGATTTCAACTAAATTTAGGAACGTGGCTTAGCAGTCAATATGATTGAATAATTTACAATTTCGCAAAGAAATCTTTAGAAATAAAAAAGTTTTTCTAACAAAACTTGCTTTTGGAACGGTCGTTCCTATGGCAGCTATATGATAGAGTAGTTCGATTTCAATCAAATTCGGGAAAATGATTTGCTTAAAAATTCCATTGATTAGTGTGAAATTTGAAGACGACATCGCTAGAAATAAAAAAGTTTTTCTCACAAAGACGAATTTTTGGACCGGTCGTTCCTATGGCAGCTATATGACGTAGTAGTCCGATTCCGTTGGTTCCGACATATTTACAGCGTGCAATAGAAACAAGGCTTTGTACAAAATTTCAGTTCGATAGCTTCAAAACTGAGGTACCAGTTTCCATAGAAACAGACAGACAGACGGACAAAGCTTAATCGAGTCGTCTTATCATACTGATCAAGAATATACGTATATGTACAATATATAGCTTATATGGTCGGAGATGCTTCCTTCTGTGCGTTGGAAACTTCATGACAAAGTTAGTACACCCTATCACATACGTGAAAGGTATAAAAATGTTGACATTGATTTCCCCTGTGTGCAATTTGGCGTTGAAAAACGAGTTTATTTTTTTACTAGGTTAGGCACAGGTTTTGCCGTGATTTACTAAATCATATAGACCACTATACTGAAAATCAAACCAGTCGGTTTTGGCTGCAAGACGATTGCGCTGAGTCCCATCCCTTAAGGGGGGAAACCACGTTATTAGCCTCATTTACACTGATTTTTTAGGACTTTTTTTGGGTGGGAAGAATTAATTAGAATTCAATGAAATTTTGACATCATTTTACTCATATTTCGAACAACTTTTGTGAATTTTGGATAAATTTAAGCCAAAAATAACAAAGTTACGCAATGATGTCCGCTGAAGGCCGTAACTAGAGTTCTCCAGTTGCAGGGCGTGTAGTGATTCCAATTTTTATCCAAAATCAAGATGGTTTTAATTTTACATTATTAACTTATTTTCAAATACCGGCACCACATTATGCGGGACTCGCCGAATCACGAGCCAAGTGGATACATGTTGTGCACATCCAAGCACATACGAGAGCAGATTGTTTATTCGATGAATCACTGGACGGGAGGAACGCACGGTGCTTGGCTCGTGACTCGGCGATTCATGCATAATGTGGTTTCCGCATTAGAATATGAACCTCAATGCTGGTGAAAATTATGGAAATTTAAAATTTTGCAGGTGTTGGAAAAAATTATTTATATTTTCACCCTTTTTGGTCACTAATTATGCAAAAAAAAACACCCTTAGAATTATTATGTCATCCCAAACGTTAATTCATGTTTACCGTAATTTTATAAAGAATCCTACTTTCAATTTTTAAAAGACCTTTACCATAGTCCTCCACGTGATTGCCCCCTGGTAACGGCAGCGAAAATCGTCAAGCAACAATGACTTCAATGGGCAGGGCATGTACAACAAATAGACGATGATCGCATGCCAAAGAAAGTAACGAATGCAAAACGAGTCGACGGAGCGAGACTGCCTAGACGACCGAGATCTCGTTAGGAGAGTTCAGTATATGCGGACGCCGAGCACCTACTGAACTTCCAAAATTGGAGAACGCAGTAACGTGACCGAGATAATTGGAGGGCAACGATCCAGGCGGCCAAAGCCCGACGTCGGGCTGTCGTGCCACGATGATGATGATGAAGTTCGACGAGCGAGTTATCTCATGCAACGGTCCTCGCTAATGGTCGCCTCGTTTGAGGGATTTAACTAATTTGGACTTTTTTCTTTGGGGTTACATTAAATCGCTGGTCTATGCCAATAAGCCAGCAACGTTAGAAGAGCTGCAGGTCACCATAGAACGTGAAATTCCTGGTACTTCGGCCGATTTGTGTGCTCGAGTGTTGGAAAATTGGGTCCAGCGTATTCACTCGTGTCAGCACTTCCGCGGCGAACATTTGAACGATATCGTATTCCATAATTATTGGCATCGATTGTACTTTACATAATTAATCCACAAGTCTTTTAATTGAAAAAAATAAAATGCGTCGCCTTTTTTGAACGACCCTGTAGAACTCTCACAGTGTTCCGAGTTTCTCAGTATAAAGACGAAATCTCAATGAGGCATTGAAATGCAAGATACATATGTTGACGCGCCCATGTCCCTGGATAGGGGTCAAGGCAATCAACAAGAGGTTGTAAACTTCAAGTTAAGGTTTTCTAGAAAAAGTATAAAGCTTTTAGAAACCAATAATAATTTTGTTAACCGACATGAAGATGCCAAATAAATAGGCGATGCCAAATAAAAAGTCGAGATACAAAAACTTAACTGTTTTCGTTTTACAAGCTGAAAATTGATAAACATTCCCAACAAACAGTAGGTTTAATGGTTTGTACTCTTCCTTTTTAATGAAACGAACCAGAGCGGAACAAGTTTCATTCCACACCATTTGTTCATTACAAAACTTTTAATTGATTTACTTTAGATTTTTGAACTGAAATTATTATTTACGTTTTCCATTTCAGGTGGAATAATTGTAGCTACTATGGGACTATCTATAGCACAGAGTTTTTATATATATCTGTTTCGAACGCAATGGTCATTTTACCGGCTAACACGTGGCGAAGCACTTCACGCAATCATCAGTTGGAATTTGGCATTTATAGTGGGAGCTGCACTGGCTGTCGTTGGCGTTCGCGTAGTGACTAAAAAATGCATTTATGTAAGTACTCGCTCACTTGTACAGAACTAGTGGTGATACCAGAAGTACAAGTTGGTAACGACCATATGCATTAAAAGTGAGTTTCCTATATGATTAGCTTGGACTGTGTGTGTGAATTCAATGAGAAGTTTCATCGTTTACCCATTAGGATTTTGTAAAATATATGTACGAGTACATGTTCATAGGAGAGGTTGGGGTTCATTAAGCAGGATCTTGCCCATTCTCAAATTCAACTAACTAACCCATAACACGAATACTATATTCCCCGAATATTCCACGTGCCTAGTATGATTGTATCGAAAGTTATCGCTTATTTGAAGTTTCATTTTTGGGGGAAGTAGGTGTTTCTTTGGTAGGATTTTGCGTATTTTTAATATCAACCAACAAGATCCTACTGAAAGCATTTAACCAAAATTTCAAGTCATTAGCTTAATTTTGTCGAAGGTTATCGCTCATTTGAAGTTTCATTTATAGATAGGAGTTCCGTGGGTCGGATCTTAAAGGTCGATTCACACACATCAGTCAGTCACGTCACAGTTCCGTCAGAACCGTCCAGTATCAGTCACAAAAAATATCGTTTCTTGAAAGTCAAGTGGCGCTGTCTACACTGAGCCGGCGCAGTCACGAATCCGAACCGTCAGTCGCGCTTCCGTCACCGAACAGTCAAATTCACATTTCTTCCCAACGATATTTTCTGTGTTTGACGGACGTCAGTTTAGAAAGTGAACATGGGCGACGACGAAAAATTAATCGAGTTGGTTCGAAATTACCCCGTTCTGTACGGTTTATCGCATAATAAATATATGGATATAGCATATAAAAACAGGATATGGAAGCAAATTGGAAATGAAATAAAAATAGATGGTAAATCTAGGTACACTCGAGAGCATACACAAAAAATGACTGACTACGGTCTGAATACTCTGACGGCTATATGTGAATACAGCCGCTATTTTGACTGTGACTTGACGGCGACGGTTATGATTCGGAAGGTTGACTGAACTGTGACGTGACTGATGTGTCTGTGTCTGAATCGACCTTAACTATTTTCACCACCGACAAACTAAATCCTACTAGAAACATTTGGCCAAAATTTTCAGTCGCTAGCTTCATTCTATCGGAAGTTATCGCTTATTCTAAGATTCATTTGTATGGGAGATTGGAGTTCCTTGAGTAAGATCATATCTATTTTCAACACCGACAAACTACATCCCACTACAAACATTTGACCAAAAATTCAAGTTACTAGCTTCATTTTATCGAAAGTTAACTCTTATCTTAAGTTCTATTTGTAGGGGAGGCAGGGGTTCAATGGGTCGGATCTGGCCCATTTTCTATACCAACTATTTAGATCTTACTACCAACATTTTTCCAAATTTTTAACTCGTTAGTGTCATTCTATCGAAAGTTATGGCAATTAAAGTAATATCTAACTTTTTGTTATTTGTAGGGGATGTAGGTGTTCCTTGGATCTGGTTATGCCCAACTTACTAAAACTCAAGTAACCTCTCACCTCAGGATTACATGGCAAAAATCAGGTATCTGCGTCAATTGGCTCCAGAGTTATAGAAAAAACAGCTGAAAAGTAGGGAAGTACGGGGCTCTTTGTATGAAAATTGTCGTTAGTTTTCAACTGATCGATTTTATTTTTCCAGGAGATTGGGATATGAGATTGGCCTCACGCGCAATCTACTAAAACTAGAACTTTTCATGTTTATTTAATCGGGAATTATTTTACATTTACTTAATTTACATACATATGTAGTTGAGGTAGGCGTTCTCTTGGCCTTATCATGCCCAATAGTCAACTAGATCATACTGCCGATACTTGATCAAAATTTCAAGGCTCTAGCTACATTTTAGCGAAAGTTACCGTGCGAACGGACGGACAGGCAGACAGACGAAGAGACATACAGATAGATATGGCTAAATCGAATCAGCAGGTGACCCTGATCATTTATATATAGAACTTTTCCAGTGGTTTGGAAATTTGCTTGCTTGTGAACCCCTCAAAACTGCGCCCAGCCAGAATGGATGAGTGCAATTGCGCTCGTACCGAACTTCATTCGCGAAAATGTGAAATAGTTGGAAAAAATTTGAAGTATCCGCAAAAATCTTAAAAGCCATTTGAAAATGTTTACGGCTGCAAAGTTAGCGGTTTAGATATTTTCTTGCTCAAATTTTTGTATTATATAAAAGTGAAGCTCTTATATTTTTATACAAAAATTGGTCTATTGTGAGGGGCCTATAACGCTGTTTCATTTATCGCTCCAACTTTTTTCTTATGCAATAGTTCATGGTGATGAGCGAAGAAACAGTAGGTTGATTTTTTGCGTAACCATGTTGAGGAAAATAACGCTCTAGGGTAGCGTTCGGGTTAATTTTCGAATCGTTAAGTTGTCTACCCTGATGTCAACTGGTACTTGAAAATTGGCAGTTGTGGCACTTCAAAAGTGACAGTTGTCTTGATAACAAGTTTTTGTTGTGCTAGTAATTTTAGGATGATGAATACCGCCGGGATAATTGGAACAAATATATATATCTATATATACATAGAACAAACAATTTATTTGCTTACCATGGCTGAGTGGCAAAAACACAAGCGTACCAACATCAACATATTAGATTTCACACGACATCTATAGACGCGTTCTTTTGCTTTTCTTAACCTGTAAACATAGCTTAGTGAAACAACATGCAATACAACAACAGTGCTACCCTATATGGGCTAGCGCTTAACCCGGTAATTTATCGAGGGCCAATTCTGCCCTGGATAGCGCAGAAGTAAAGCTTTTACATATTTAGGACGCATCTATCGGTTGTTGCCATGAATATGGACAACAGCAAGACGCTACTAATCAACTCGACACAATTAGCAGGGTACGCCGACGACATCAACATCATGTCCCGAAGATTGGCCGACGCAGAAGAACTTCTGCATACGCTCGATACCGCTGGAAAAGAAGCTGGACTACGTATTAACGAGGGTAAAACTAAAATAATGATGCAATCGACGACAAGGACACTTGCACAACCGAGCATCAATAGGGGACCTCAACATCGAGTTCGTGAACAACTTCATTTATCTGGGGTGCAACTTGCCAAGGGACGCCAACGAAACTGACGAAATCAAGCGACGGATACAGTTAGCTAATAAGCCTTTTTTCTCGGTTCTCCCCATAATGAAATCGAAGTATGTGCACAGAAACACGAAGCTCCGCGTGTACAAAACCATTATACGACCAGTGCTATTGCTGCGAAGCATGGACCCTAACTCAAGCCTACGAAACCATGTTAGACACCTTTGAACGTAAGGTTCTATGGCGAATTTTCGGGGCTGTCTGCGATCGAGATGGATGGCGCATCCGGTACAACCATGAGTTGTATGAAATGTACGATGAGCTGCAAGTCTGGAAAATCGTCAAACTACAATGGACGATGATCGCATGCCAAAGAGAGTAATGAATGCAGAACGAGTCGACGGAGCGAGACTGCGAGGACGACCGAGAACTCGTTGGGAGAGCTCAGTAGGTGTGGACGCCGCGCAGCTGCTGCGCTTCCAAAATTGGAGGACGCGGCCACGATGAGATGAGATCTATCGGTTGTTAGAGGAAGTTCGTGCGTTCCACGATGTTCCACTCTGTTTTCACCTCATTTCGCCTCAATTAGATACAACGGGATTCCACATTTTTCCAATTGGAATGTGATTTTTGTCGAAATATTATGAAACTACTCGGAATCAATCAGTTTCTTTTATCACAGTTGCATTTGATAGGCTTAATGCTTGTTCTTGATGTAATAGAATGAAGTTTATTTATAATATTTTTCAAAGAGTGGGATTATGCAACCCCTTAAAATCCAAACTTTGTCGAAGACTAAATCCATTTCATGTCAAATAAATGCTTTTTAGGGTTTTGTATTAAAAACAAAACCCTTATGAAATCGGTCGAATGTCTGTCTGTCCGTCTGTCCGTCTGTCCATGGAATATCTCACGAACGGCTGAAGCTACATACATGAAATTTTGTAGGAATGTGTAGAATTACTATAATTCACCGGAGAAAGCGAATCGTCGTAATAGGTCAACTTTAAGGGGAGGTCCCCATAGAGGGGAAATGAAGGACGAAATTTTTTTTTCGTTTGGTACAGGCAAGTGGGGTATCATAAGAAAGGTACCGTCGAGTACATTCCATTTTTGGAATTTTTTTCAAATTTGAAGAAACGGGAAAAGAGGGAGAGGGGAAAATATGTCATTCGAGTTTGTCCCCCCCCCCCCTTGCATTTCGAGACCGTTATACTTAGAAATATGAAAATTTACAGAAAAGCGCCATTTCACTAGCGTAGAAAACCTAGATTTCTAGAATTTTGAAATTTCATCAGAAAAGGTTAATAATAGTACATTTCTATAGTTGCAGTTAGCACACCCCTGCACCCCTTACGCGCACCCGAGGTCAAAAGTATTGATGGCTGATGATAACCAACATCATAGGCAATACTACCTCCTAGTTTCATAACAATCACATAATATTTAATAATAATACATTCATTTAAATTTTGAGATTTTGATGCCATTCATACAAAAAATGCACATAACCGGCTACATTACTAGTACTGCATACTTGAATATTGTTTTTCGTAAAGTGAATTGGAGTTAACCTTTTCTGAAAAGGCGGAGATTGGTGGTATAGGAGTGGTAGGGGAGAGAAGTTTAAGGGGGGAGGTAGGTGGGTTGCTGCTTTAAGGGGAGGTTCCCATAGAGGGGAAATTAAGGTCAAAATTTTTTTTCATCTGATATGGGCAAGTGGGGTATCATAAGAAAGGTACTACAGAGTACATTCCATTTTTGGCGACTTCATCAAATTCGAAGAAAGGGGAAAAGAGGCAGAGGGGAAAATATGAGATCATATTGTAATTTGTCCCACCCCCCTTACCATTTCGAGACCGTTACACTTAGAAATATGAAAACATACAGGAAGATGGGTTTCAACTAGCACAGAAAACATAAAAATTATGGAATTTTAATATCTTCTCAAAATAGGTTAATAATAGTATATTTATGTGCTATAGTTACAGTTAGCACTCAAACTCATTCGAGGTCGAAAATATTGATGGCCGACGATAATCAACACCATGTGCAATAATATCTCCAAATTTCGTAATAATCACGTAAAATTTAATAGTAGTACATTCATTTAGATTATGCTGACTCTATTCTCTATAATTATTCAAACAATTTATTCTCAATATTTTTTTATACAAACTTACAATTCGCAATATTGTCTTAACATGAATGGTTAAGCGTCTCCTAGAGTAGGACAATTCATCTCCTATTGGCATGGGACACTACAAAACCCTCGGATTGCGGGCGTAGCCCTCTATTTTCCGGTTTCATTTTTTCATGTATGGGTCAGACACATCGTTTCTTTTGCACAAAAGCTCGGGGCTAACTACCCTTGACCTGGTGTAACGGACGGTTTGGTGGGCATCCTAAGATGCCCGTAGGAACGGATCCTTAGGTAGCATAATGACCGTGAAGGTCGGGCCTTGCCATCTGGCGAAGAAAAAGGCCCCTCAATGAGCTAAGCAGCGGCCTATGCTTGCTGAAGCTCAGTTCGGGAGACGTGGGTGGGACTTTCGCCGCTCGTTGTCTCTGTCCTTTACGTATCAACAAAAATTCATAGGCCGGGGAAAGACAACACAAACAAGGGAGGTAAAAATGGGGAATAAAAAAAATGAGGCGATAAGGATGGAATGGTTGGCGGATGTCTCGCTTGCCCTCGCGCTCGCTTTGGGGTCCAGGTGTAATGAAACCCTCGGCATCTGGTTTCGTACCACCGACAGATCCTTACTCATCAGGTGCTGCCATAGATCTGACGGTGGAAGCAGCACTACCTGAATACGGTCCGTTGCAGGTGGTTCATTACACTGGATAGCTGCAAAAGAGCCTTATGTGTCATGCATTTGAAAGTTATCGAGTCGCTATCGAGTGAGGTGTAGCCACCCCACTAAGCTATCCAGGTTGATGTTGTTGGTGGAACACGTGTGTTATTTTACCCTACACCCGTTAAATTATCATATACCAAGAAGGGCCTCTTACTAGTAATAAAGTACACCCATAGTTAATCAGAAGGAACAATTGCAAGTACATGGATACATAAATTATCCTGTTTATATATTTAGTAAATACTACTACTGGTACTTATCTATTCCTTTTCTTTTTTTCAGTGTATTGCAGCCTGTGTACTAATGGCAAGCGGCGCGCTAAAGCTTCCGGACTGGCGTCTTGCAGATGGTCCGATTGCATCTCGTTATCTTGCAGGATTCGCTCAAGGAGCAGCGTTCTTGACAACTATCATTCACGCCTCTGAAGTCGTGTCCCAACAGATTCGGGGCCGATCACTAGGAGCAATCAACTTTCTCTTGACCACTTTACTCTTATTTGGTTTCGTGCTAGTGACTTTGATGGCTTACGATGGTGACGTCGGCGACTTCGGCGCTGAGCAAGTCCTGGGCATATTGGAATTGTTAGCCGGTGTTGTAGCACTCGCTGGAACTTTTTTCACATACATCGAATCGCCTGTATTCCTTTTGGAAAAGAATCAGTCAAGCAATGCGATTGCAACTTTGGCCAATCTTCGTTACGATCACATCTCGTCGCCAAATGTGGCCAATGAGCTGACAGATTTACAGGAACATATAAACGAGGGTAACAACAGCGGAAGCTTGAAGGCGCTACTTCGAGCGATTGTCGTGCGTAGCGTTTATAGTGTATCAACACTTATTCTCATTAATGAGTTTGCATATGCATTTTCGTTTTACGATATGACTCAGTATGGTCTCTTAGTATTCTACTTTGTCCGACTCATTTCAGAAGCCGTTAGTATTCTGATTATTGACAAAGTTGGGAGGCGCGTATTACTACTCATTTCGACTGGAACTAGTGGTGTGTTTGCCCTTGCTGTTGGTTGTATGTTCCTTTCTAGTATCGATGTGTCAGATCTTTCGACGTTTTGTGCATTAATAATGTTGTACAGTTTATGCGTGGGTATTGGAATTGGTACCGTTTCGGTCACTTATTTAGGAGAAAGTTTCTCGGGTAGGGCGAAGGCGTTCTCTATATTTTTGGCGTTACTAGCTGAGCATGCGATACAGATTATCGCAATGGTCATTTTATGGAATATTAACTCTACCGGTGAATCGTTTTTCATACCGATAGCTGTCATACAAATTGTCTGTTGCATTGCTTTCTATTTCTTTGCTCCCGAAACGAAAGGACTTTCCTTGCGACAAAGCCGACATGCTTTGCAGTAGTAAAGTAACATGTTGTTGTGACAAGTACAATAATATCTTCACCTAAATTGTTTTTTTTTTGTCACGCGACTAAGGCCGCGATTTCACATACAACAGAAACAGAATTCAGAACATTTGCGACAGTAACAAAAACTAAAAACATGCGTAGTTTCTGAAGCAGACTTGTCAACAAAATATCAATTTGCGCTGTTGCGTGCTGTAGTGCTTGGTCGTTCGTGTGGCTATTGCTCGAAACTTTAGACATTTTCAATATTCTTCCTATGAAATTTGATTTAAAACATTTCAAATATGGACAACCCCAACAAATCGGAAAAAAATAAATTCTCAATTGAAGAAGAAAAAATATATTGTAAATAATTACTTTACTAATTACAAATTTTAAAACAAAATGCACTACACAATACACATAATCTAAATAATTTCTGTTGCAAATCTAGTCTTTAAAATTCCGTTTCCCTGTTGTATGTTCCAACACTAGCAACAGAAGCAGGCACCTACAGAAAAAGAAATTCTGTTCTGTATAAGTTTTAGTTGTACGCGAAATCGCGACTTTAAGCTTTGCGTGCGCCTAGATGTAAGCGATCCTTATGTGAGGAAAGGACAAATTCATTTTATCGGCTTTTATAAATGTATTTAATTAATTTAGTGCTTGAGTATTTTACGTATCGATTACTATCATCTAATAAATGGTTTGGGTATTGATTTTTGTGATTCTAATTTTCAAGTTGAAAGGCGTCAAAGCGTAAGTAAGGGAGGGTGAGCTCAGTACAATAAATTTTTTATGATTTTAATAGCTTAGTAGTAATATCCACAGAGATGTTAACCAGCAAACAAAAAACCGTTTTCGAAAAATGTAAAAACGCATGTTCCTTTTATCTATTTCACCATCGGGTATTCTATATTGTTGTAACGTAGAGGGCAGACTCGGATCTCTGAGACCTCTGTATAAATATCGTCCAGAAATTAATATTTTTAATTTTTTTGGCCGAGGTAAATCAATGAAAAGTTACCCAAACATGTTGTAATGGACAGGTGTTGCGGACACCTAAGTGTCCATGGGGACGGAGTTAAAGTATGCCGAACTGACCGTGAAGGTCCGGCGACGCCATCAGGCGAGAACTCCTCAGCGGGATAGGCGGCGGCACGAGCTTGCTGTAGCTCAGTGACGGGAGATGTGGGCGGGGTTTTTGCCCTCTCGCTGCCCCGTACCATTATCATCCTAAAAAAAAAATCTCGTGCCTAAGGACAACAGCTGCACACACACGGGTACCAAAGGTCCCACGACCTTAAAAAAAATAGCAAAAAAAAAAAGAAACTACATAAAGGCAATGGCCGTCGACCGGCTCATGTACCTCGACACGACTCCTCGGTCCAGATGGAGCGGACCCTGGCCTCTATACCCACCCTACCAATGAGGTACCTTGGCCCAATTGATGGTACCTCCCAAACCAAACAAGAAAAGTGATGAGGGTGCTACCTCATCCTACCATCTCTGACCTGTTTATGATTTATACACATTTTTGTCAAATTCTAAACACGTTGTTTTGTTGTTGTTACTACTGACCGGCATTGCACTTGGCTTTGCATTTGACATTAGCGGAGTTTCTTTTTTTGTATACGGACCCATTGCTTGTTATTGTTGCTGCTGGTGCAATTGCATTTTTGTACGTGGAAATCCGATTGCACTCAGTCACACCGCTTCGCTCGACTTCTCAACTTATGGTTACTGTTGTTGTTGTATTGCACTTGCCTTTGATCTCGCGTGCATTTGGGAAATACTTGTTTTTTCTCAGCTTGTCTAGCATTGGCAAAGTAGCAATATTATTTTTGTTGTTGCATATCCGTATAAAATTAAGAGTTTTAGCCTCTAGACGATTCGTAGACCATATTATAATACTTTTTTTTTGTTTTTGTCTTATGCATTGGGTAGTGACTTTGCATTGATATTTTTCTGGCTACCTGGTTACGATCGTTGTTAAAAAAAAATAATAATTGGGTCTACAATAGTGTTGCGTATAGTTTTAGCCACAATAATTATCAGGTCTACGCCTCCACAATAAAACACTTAACCATTTGTGCCCACAATTTAATTGGTCTCATTATCGAGTTTTATTGGGGTCCTAATAAGTGAGCGTTGACCTTTTGTTGTTTTTATTTTTATTAGCTTTTATATTTCCAGTACTTGAAATTACGATTTAGTTAGTATACACGCATTCCTTTTAATCATTCCGCCCGCTGTTTTAAATTCTACGATTCTTTACGTTTTGTCGTGGATAAAACGATATTGTTAGAGTTTGCTGGTTCTTACAACGAGTTTTTAATTTTTATTGGCATTCATTATTTCGTCCTTTAGGGAGCAAAATGTCCGGTTCCATGTTGATCATGAGGATCCGACTTGCTGCTCCATATGTAACGACCACCTTCAATATGGCAACATTTCGGTGGCACCCTGTGGCCATCGATTTCATACACATTGTATATTGAGATGGCTTTCGCAACATCATTCTTGCCATCTGTGTATGAAGCCGTGTTGCCCACATCAAATAGTGTCACCCACAGCCAATCAACCTCGCGTTGATCACCCGTATGGAGCAGCGAGCCGAATTCGAGGTGATCAGCATGGAACCCGACGTTATAATTCCCTCGCGCGTGAGCATGAGACGTCAATCCTTGCTTCCAGTTGGATGTCAACCGAACCGGAATGCGGCTCGCGTCCTAGTCAGTCGTGGGTTCGAGGCTCAGTCCCACCAGCCCAGCAACCCCCTCTGTCATCAGATTGGCGGGTTCATACAACACATAGAGACAAATTCGGCTCTCTATCTGATAACTCCATCCCTCACGGTGGATATGTGAACCCGTCTGGCAGAAATTTTGGAGGTGAAATACCCTCCACACCATCTGCTATCGGTTTTTCGGGTCCTTCTCAGTCTGAAATTCAGAGAGAATATCGGACTCAATCTAATTACGACATCATAGATCCTTTTCGAGCGGCCAAAATCATCACTGGCTGGAACATTCAGTTCAGTGGTGATAACCCCAGTCAGACGATTGGTAAATTTATTTACCAAATCCAGACGCTGGTTACGCAAACTCTCGAAGGAAACTTCAACACCCTCTTTAAGCAGCTTCATCTGCTATTTATTGGCAAGGCGGCCAACTGGTTCTGGCGTTATCATAGAAGCGCCGGACGATTCGATTGGCCAATGTTTTGCGACGCCTTACGGGATCAGTTCCGGAATAGAGTATCTGATTACGATATTTTGGAACAGATCCGCAGTCGGAAACAGGGACCAACCGAATCGTTCGACAGTTTTTACGACGATCTGATGGAACTAGTTGATCGTCTTGAACGACCAATAGTAGAGACTGATCTCCTAGAAATAGTGAGACATAATCTCTGTATGAGTCTTCGGCGACGACTTTTACATTTTCCGATCGAAGGCATAAGTCAACTCAGGACTTATGTATATCGAGAGGAAAATTTAGAGGCGGAGCTGAAGATTCAGCCAGCTCTGGACTCGTCTATGACCGAAGAGCCGCCAATTGAGTTCGAGGATCTCTCTGAGCTTGTGAATGTTAAAGACTCGGAAGATTCGACTGATTTGACAGTATGCTGGAACTGTCGTGAGACTGGGCATCGATACGATGATTGCCTGGCGAGGCGAACCGTATTCTGTTACGGTTGTGGGGCACCCAACATCAACAAGCCCCATTGTCCAACATGTCGGACAGCAACACCACCACCTGTTGTCTCCGCTTCACCCAACACTGACACTTCGATCTCTCTCTCGACAGATCGAAATCTTCGACCATCATGCGCATCGGCAGAAATTTTATCGCCGGATGCAGTACCCGCAACTACCTCTTCTTTACCATCTACTTCCGCTGCCAAGGAAGTTACAGACCGGCCAAAACATTACAGTTTTAAACCCTTGCATGTCAGGTTGCAACAATATCAGACAGCACGCCGTCGTATTTTCGGTGCGGATGAAATCCAAACTCGTCCGCCCAAGCGATCAACTGTCCGGTTGCGGCGATTCTGGAGGACCGTCTTCCAGAACTGCCGCAACCGGACAGTTGATCGCTTGGGCGGACGAGTTTGGATTTCATCCGCACCGAAAATACGACGGCGTGCTGTCTGATATTGTTGCAACCTGACATGCAAGGGTTTAAAACTGTAATGTTTTGGCCGGTCTGTAACTTCCTTGGCAGCGGAAGTAGATGGTAAAGAAGAGGTAGTTGCGGGTACTGCATCCGGCGATAAAATTTCTGCCGATGCGCATGATGGTCGAAGATTTCGATCTGTCGAGAGAGAGATCGAAGTGTCAGTGTTGGGTGAAGCGGAGACAACAGGTAGTGGTGTTGCTGTCCGACATGTTGGACAATGGGGCTTGTTGATGTTGGGTGCCCCACAACCGTAACAGAATACGGTTCGCCTCGCCAGGCAATCATCGTATCGATGCCCAGTCTCACGACAGTTCCAGCATACTGTCAAATCAGTCGAATCTTCCGAGTCTTTAACATTCACAAGCTCAGAGAGATCCTCGAACTCAATTGGCGGCTCTTCGGTCATAGACGAGTCCAGAGCTGGCTGAATCTTCAGCTCCGCCTCTAAATTTTCCTCTCGATATACATAAGTCCTGAGTTGACTTATGCCTTCGATCGGAAAATGTAAAAGTCGTCGCCGAAGACTCATACAGAGATTATGTCTCACTATTTCTAGGAGATCAGTCTCTACTATTGGTCGTTCAAGACGATCAACTAGTTCCATCAGATCGTCGTAAAAACTGTCGAACGATTCGGTTGGTCCCTGTTTCCGACTGCGGATCTGTTCCAAAATATCGTAATCAGATACTCTATTCCGGAACTGATCCCGTAAGGCGTCGCAAAACATTGGCCAATCGAATCGTCCGGCGCTTCTATGATAACGCCAGAACCAGTTGGCCGCCTTGCCAATAAATAGCAGATGAAGCTGCTTAAGGAGGGTGTTGAAGTTTCCTTCGAGAGTTTGCGTAAACAGCGTCTGGATTTGGTAAATAAATTTACCAATCGTCTGACTGGGGTTATCACCACTGAACTGAATGTTCCAGCCAGTGATGATTTTGGCCGCTCGAAAAGGATCTATGATGTCGTAATTAGATTGAGTCCGATATTCTCTCTGAATTTCAGACTGAGAAGGACCCGAAAAACCGATAGCAGATGGTGTGGAGGGTATTTCACCTCCAAAATTTCTGCCAGACGGGTTCACATATCCACCGTGAGGGATGGAGTTATCAGATAGAGAGCCGAATTGGTCTCTATGTGTTGTATGAACCCGCCAATCTGATGACAGAGGGGGTTGCTGGGCTGGTGGGACTGAGCCTCGAACCCACGACTGACTAGGACGCGAGCCGCATTCCGGTTCGGTTGACATCCAACTGGAAGCAAGGATTGACGTCTCATGCTCACGCGCGAGGGAATTATAACGTCGGGTTCCATGCTGATCACCTCGAATTCGGCTCGCTGCTCCATACGGGTGATCAACGCGAGGTTGATTGGCCGTGGGTGACACTATTTGATGTGGGCAACACGGCTTCATACACAGATGGCAAGAATGATGTTGCGAAAGCCATCTCAATATTCAATGTGTATGAAATCGATGGCCACAGGGTGCCACCGAAATGTTGCCATATTGAAGGTGGTCGTTACATATGGAGCAGCAAGTCGGATCCTCATGATCAACATGGAACCGGACATTTTGCTCCCTAAAGGACGAAATAATGAATGCCAATAAAAATTAAAAACTCGTTGTAAGAACCAGCAAACTCTAACAATATCGTTTTATCCACGACAAAACGTAAAGAATCGTAGAATTTAAAACAGCGGGCGGAATGATTAAAAGGAATGCGTGTATACTAACTAAATCGTAATTTCAAGTACTGGAAATATAAAAGCTAATAAAAATAAAAACAACAAAAGGTCAACGCTCACTTATTAGGACCCCAATAAAACTCGATAATGAGACCAATTAAATTGTGGGCACAAATGGTTAAGTGTTTTATTGTGGAGGCGTAGACCTGATAATTATTGTGGCTAAAACTATACGCAACACTATTGTAGACCCAATTATTATTTTTTTTTAACAACGATCGTAACCAGGTAGCCAGAAAAATATCAATGCAAAGTCACTACCCAATGCATAAGACAAAAACAAAAAAAAAAGTATTATAATATGGTCTACGAATCGTCTAGAGGCTAAAACTCTTAATTTTATACGGATATGCAACAACAAAAATAATATTGCTACTTTGCCAATGCTAGACAAGCTGAGAAAAAACAAGTATTTCCCAAATGCACGCGAGATCAAAGGCAAGTGCAATACAACAACAACAGTAACCATAAGTTGAGAAGTCGAGCGAAGCGGTGTGACTGAGTGCAATCGGATTTCCACGTACAAAAATGCAATTGCACCAGCAGCAACAATAACAAGCAATGGGTCCGTATACAAAAAAGAAACTCCGCTAATGTCAAATGCAAAGCCAAGTGCAATGCCGGTCAGTAGTAACAACAACAAAACAACGTGTTTAGAATTTGACAAAAATGTGTATAAATCATAAACCGGTCAGAGATTCTATAATTCTACTGCCGCTCAAATAAAATTGAAACTGAGTGCAACCGAATTGACTCTGAGTAATGCAATGCAAAATACAATGTTTTGATTTGTGTATAGGTATATTGAAATGCCTGCAAATAATGCTGAGTGCCTAATACAGAGAGGCCAACTTATGATCAAATGCAAATACCAATGAAATGTGCAATGAGAAGTATTAGAAAGAAACAAATAGAATTAAAAAATTTAAATATGTAATGTAAATGTTGTAGATGCCAATAGCGACACACTTGTCCTATGTTGCTGGCATGTACAAAAAACAACGAAATGTAGCAAAAACGATGTTACGGGCGTTTTCCTTTAAGGAATCCCCGTTCCCCTTTTCAGGTTAATAGTATTGAATGTAGAGCGTGTCAAAAATGATGGTATTAGTAACAATGAGAATTTGGTACATGAGCTAGCCGGCGACCATGCATGTTGGAGAAAGTGAAATAGACTAAAAAAAAATAAACTAATGCAAAAGTGAATTGCAGGTTCTCATCCAAGAGACGAACAGCTGATACAGTGAAACATAATTGGATGGCGATAGCGCTGAGTAAGCATGATGCATAATGCCATGTTTCCAATTATGTTCCCCTGATACCATCTTTTCGTTTCAGGGATGAAAAACCTACAAAATTGAAGAAAAAAAAAATGAAAAGGACGATCCTTGGCCACATAAAGGTACTAAGGATACTTCCAAGAATCTCAGATAGACTTCTGCAGAAACTGACAGAGTCAGTAATTCATGAGATTATTGGAAGGCCTTAAGTACGTGGAAAGTAAACCACAAAGACAAACACAAGGAAAGGATCGCCCTGTCTACTGAATCTACTACAAGAGGTACTCTACTCTACAAGGATAAGACGGAAATGCTACAGAGGATGCACAACTGACTGAATAATGAGGTACGTGAAGTAAAAAGTGGCTAAGGCAATTGCCTTAGAACAGTCAGTCTCAATGTGCATCTAGGGGTGCCACTTGGTGTAAGGACTAAAAAGCTCGTATGTTGAGGTCCTTTTTAGTCCTTGATTTGACCGGAAGTGAGCCCCACGTTGGGCGCCAAGAATGTAAACGAGCAAGGTGGTCACCAGATGGTGTTCTTGGGGACGGAGCCGGAAGTTTGCCGAGAAGACCGTGAAGGTCCGGCGACGCTAAAAGCGAATACTCCTCAACGAGCTGAGTGGCGGCACATGCTTGTTCCAGCTCAGTTCGGGAGATGTGGGCGGGGTTTTTGCCCGCTCGTTGCCCCAGCCATTACATTGATAACATGTATCATGTGCCTTGGGGGTAGACGAACAACAAAGGATAAAACTGGGTCCCACTGACCCAGAAAAACTAAAAAAAAGTGCAGGCAATGGCCATCGACCGGCTCATGCTACACGCTCCGGGCCCTGATGGTTTGGACCCTTGGCCTCTTAACCCATGACATATAAACCCAACCAATGAGGTCCCATGGCCGCAAAAAATGTTGGGACCTCCCAAAGCGAACAAGAAAAGCGATGAGGGTGCTACCTCATCCTACCATCGCTGACCTGAAAAGGGGGTTTGGGATGTTCCAGAAAGGAAAGCCGGGAATTAAAACATTATAAATCCATAGGTTTATTTCTGCTAACAGAAGTGAACACACTCAACCCCCTTTTCAGGTCAGCGATGGTAGGATGAGGTAGCACCCTCATCGCTTTTCTTGTTCGCTTTGGGAGGTCCCAACATTTTTTGCGGCCATGGGACCTCATTGGTTGGGTTTATATGTCATGGGTTAAGAGGCCAAGGGTCCAAACCATCAGGGCCCGGAGCGTGTAGCATGAGCCGGTCGATGGCCATTGCCTGCACTTTTTTTTAGTTTTTCTGGGTCAGTGGGACCCAGTTTTATCCTTTGTTGTTCGTCTACCCCCAAGGCACATGATACATGTTATCAATGTAATGGCTGGGGCAACGAGCGGGCAAAAACCCCGCCCACATCTCCCGAACTGAGCTGGAACAAGCATGTGCCGCCGCTCAGCTCGTTGAGGAGTATTCGCTTTTAGCGTCGCCGGACCTTCACGGTCTTCTCGGCAAACTTCCGGCTCCGTCCCCAAGAACACCATCTGGTGACCACCTTGCTCATTACAATGTTCAAAAGTCGTTACAATGAAAAAGAAAAAAATTACAAATGAAGCAACCGTTTTTATTACCCATAAAATAATGGGTGGCGCAAAAGAAACGAAGGGGTCTGAATAGCCTATAATTCGTTTATTTTTGAATCAATGGAATTTTTTTTTCTTAGTACACTTCATAAATGAGAAATTTTGGTAATTCAAACGTGAAAAATAGCATCGCGTAAATGGTGCCCATACTCAGCTTTGCATAGACGCGTTTTTTCTAAAACATGATTTTTTTCCAAGATCGAATCGAAAAATCGCTCGAATTTCTTCTCAAATATTATTTTTTAGTTGGGGTGTGATTTGTGGCTTATTCATATACACATAATGTGGTTTCATTAAGATGGAGCCACAGCGCATAGAGCAAGGCAAGCAATGGCGTCGTTACAAGACATTTTCGGCGAACGCATTATTTCAAGAAACAGCCATTTTTAATTGGCGGCCGGCACAGACCATACCCCAACTTGGGGGAGGTGAAATACCTTTTCCATAGTCCTCCACGTGGAATCCCCCTGGTAACGGCAGTGTTTCAAACCGCTCACGGCCAAGTCTTAGCGATAAGACATTTGCAAAAAGGTAGATAGCTGTAGCCTGAATGGCTGACTAACACCTAAGCGTCTCAGGTTTAGTAGGATGGAATGACTTGCGTAGTTGGACCTGCAATATAGTTGTGTGAACTCCAGCACGTTTTTAAACCTTCTGAAGCAGTTATCTTCCGAAGCCATCCCCTGAATGGGGTCAAGCGATGTGCTGACAACTCGTCCTTGTAAAAACCACTCCATGTCAAGAAACCGGGAACAAAAGCCTCGGATTGGATGGATCAAAAACGACGACCACGACGATTATTCTTTCAGATCCTGGAATGTACGCTCCCTGAACAAACCGGGGGCCGAGAAGGCCCTCCTTCAACAGGTCGAAAAGTAGAAACTGAGCATTACTGCAGTCCAGGAAACAAATTGGCTTGGCAGCGAGATCAGTGACAATGATTTTTAGAAGTGGCAAACCATCGGGCCGCAAGGAGTTTGGAGTAGCATTAATAGTAAGCAATCACCTCAAGCCGCACATTACTGACTTCAAACCCATAAATGAACGTATGTGCGATTCGCATTAAGACTCGAGTCGTCAATCTCTGGCTCATCAATGTGCATGCCCTCACTGAAGTTAAAGAAGACGCAGTAAAAGACGAGTTCTACGCCCGTCTTGAGACTCTCTTCGACTCACTTCCAACAAACAATGTCAAATTGCTGCTGGGAGACTTTAACGTGAAAGTCGGAAATGAAAGTTGGCACCGGGGACCACTGGGGGCCACAGTCTCCATGAAAAATGTAACGACAACGGCCAGCGACTTATCGACTTCGCGTGCAGCAGGAATCTCGTCGTAAGCTCTACGTGTTTCCCGCATCGACGCATTCACAAGCAGACCTGGAAATCTCCAGACGCACACACCGTCAACTAGATCGATCACGTCCCCATTTGCAGGAGATGGGCGTCTAGTGTGATGGATGTCCGCTCCTATAGAGGTGCAAACTGCGAATCAGATCATCACCTGGTGAAGACGACCTACAGATGTAGAATTTCCTCAGTGCATACCAATCGAGAATCAGCCCTCCTAAAATCTTTGCGGTTGATAAGCTTTTGAGTGATGCTACGGCGGTGGCGTATGCTGCCGCGCTTGAGGAAAGACTATCACCTATGCTACACAACATCAGCAAAACAGGCGTCCATGGGTTCTGGGAAGAACTCAAGGGTACCATCAGGGACGTCGCAGCGAAGGTTGTGGGATATAAAGCCCGGCGAGCGCGAAATGACTGGTACGACGAAGAATGCAAAAATTCACTTGACGCGAAAAACGAGGCCTACAGACAATGGATTCAACGAGGAACCAGATCCAAAAGTGAAAAATATGACGAGCTACGGCGAATGTCGAATAGAATAATTGGACGTAAGGAACGTAAATACTATGACGATCAGTTGCTGAATATAAACGAAAACTTAGCTAATAGGAACACCAGACAAGCGTACAAACTAGTAAATACAATTAAGAACGGCTACCAACCAAGGACTAGCCTTTGTAAGGACAAGGATGGAAACATCATCAGCGACACCGATGGCATTAACAAACGATGGGCCCCTTATTTTGAAGAGCTTCTGAACCTACCATCTAACATCCCCACACAAGAGGCTCTCGATCATATTTTTGATCTAGGCCTACCCATGAAACCCCCGACAGTAGAGGAAATTGATCGCGCGTTGCGGTCACTAAACCAAATAAAGCGACGGGCACTGATGAGATTCCAGCTGAACTACTAAAATTTGGTGGAACGGGTCTAGCTAATGCCATACATCAATCACTCCTGCGAGTATGGGAGGACGAGGAGATCCCAGACGATTGGCGCAGAAGCATCATCTGTCCAATTCACACAAAGGGAGATAAACTGCGGTGTGAGAATTACAGGGGCATATCACTAGTCTGTACGTCCTATAAAATTTTGACGAAAATTCTGGAAAATAGAATAAAACCGTTCATAGAACGAATCATTGGCGAATATTAAAGCGGTTTTAGACCTGGTCGCTCCACAACCGATCGGCTCTTTACGGTCAAACTGATACTTTAGAAGTGCTGGGAATACAACGTAAACGTATACCAAATCTTTGTCGACTTCAAGCAGGCATACGACAGTATCGATAGTCGAGTACTGTACAACATCATGCTGCAATTTGGTATACCGGCAAAATTAGTGCGACTGACAAAGATGACGATGACCAACTCCGTCTCACAAGTCAGGATCCAGAATAGACTTACTGATCTATTTGAAACACGCACTGGTTTGAAACAGGGCGATGGACTGGCACCGACGCTCTTCAACCTAGCACTGGAATACGTTATTCGGGCCATGAATATGGACAACAGCAAGACGCTACTCATCAAGTCGACACAATTAGCAGCGTACGCCGACGACATCAACATTATGTCCCGAAAATTGGCCGACGCAGAAGGACTTCTGCATACGCTCGATACTGTTGCAAAAGAAGTTGGACTACGTATCAACGAGGGTAAAATTAAAATAATGATGCAATCGACGGCAAGGACACCTGCACAACCGAACATCAATGCCTGTGTTCCTGCGAGCGGATCAAGGTTTGACATTTCTCAAATTCTCCTCCATTTGCTTTCCCCTCCGGTAAATTTAATACAGACAACTGACACTTTTGGATCTGACAATTTCCCCTCTGGATCTGAATATTTTTCCGGTCAATTTCTAAAATCAGCAATTTTGACAGTTCTCAGATGTCACCGGCGCCTCTGTCACCAAAGCAACATAGCCAGTCATCCGTTAGCCAGCGTGCAGGACGTGTTGCGAAGTGTTTATTGGTAGTTTGCTGCGCCTTTAGCCTACAAACCTGCTAATTGAATAGGAAGTCGTCGTATCGGGAACTGTTTGTTTGAAATAATTTGCATTTCTGGGTCGGTTTTCGCGCTCAATCCCGTCCAACAAACTCCAATCGTTTGTCATGTTGTTATCCATGACAACGCGCACTATATTTAGTATGCTTTGCACACTATTTACAATTTGGATATCACCGAAATCATCCAATAATTCCGCAATAATTAAATTTTCCATTTTGAAACTAAAAACTTGACAGATCTTTTTTGACAAGACGGCCGTGTATGCCGTCTGTGGGAATATTTCTCAGATCCAAAAATTGACAGTTGTCTGTACTAAATTTACTGGAGGGGGAAGCACATAGAGGAGAAAACAGAAAAGTCAGATCCATATCAGAAGGCTTCCAGGACTGCGCCCATTGTGGGGGACCTCAACATCGAGTTCGTGAACAACTTCATATACAATACTTGTGTTGCAACTTGTCAAGGGACGCCAACGAAACTGACGAAATCAAGCGACGGATACAGTTAGCTAATAATACTTTTTTCTCGGTTCTCCCCATAATGAAGTCGAAGCATGTGCACAGAAACACGAAGCTCCGTGTGTACAAAACCATTATTCGACCAGTGCTATGCTATGGCTGCGAAGCATGTACCCTAACTCAAGCCTCCGGAAACATACTAGACACATTTGAACGCAATTCTCTACGGCGAATTTTCGGGGCTGTTTGCGATCAAGATGGATGGGGCACCATGAGCTGGAAGTCTCGAAAATCGTAAATAATAAGTGGGAAGGACACTGCTGTAAATATGTATATGGAAAGATCTCTTCATCGATATTGCAAAACGAAAATAATTTTTGCGCTATTGGACACTTGTTCTCTATAAGAACACGTTACTAAGGCACTAAGGGCCTCATCTGTGGTGGTAAGAGTGAAAAAGTTTAGCCCATTGCTTTTGATATGTCCTGAGCTCCATCAGGTTTTAGAATGAGGAGTATTGTCTGTGAATTCGGATGTTTTATAAGTAAGTACTTATAGTGTTAATAGATCTTTGACTTTAAAAAATAAAACGTTTTCTTTTTATTATCCTGCATATTTTTTATTATTAGTATGTATATGACATTATTCAAAGTTAAGGCCGAAACCACAAAGGCAAAGTTTTGATGCCTAAAAAAAATAAAAATTCGTCCATATTGCTTGAATAAACCTAGAGATATACTCTGGATTACAGGCGTATAGTCTAATTTAACCAGTAATACCTCATAATGCTCAAATTCTACTGCGCTCTCTGAAGCTTCGGATTAAGGACAATAAATGTTCGGATATTGACTAAATCCATTCATTTTGGAGAGACCTCAACCAGTCATAACTGAGATGGGTATAACGAAAAGAATAAAATCAAAAGTACCAGTAAAAGTTCAATAATAGAAGTCAATCCCAAATGAAGGAAAACTTTTCACTCAACCCCGCCGTAACTTTTCCAATTTTTCTCTGTCTTATTTTCATCCTGGCCCTGGTCCCGCTATTGTGAAATTCACAAAGGACAATTTTCACTTAAAAGGTCAGCGTCGTCGACGTCGTGGACGGCACTATTCCGGGCGTGGAGGCAATCATTTTTATCAGGAGGGCGCCATGACTTTTCAAATTGGATGTTCTTTCAGTGTCACTAATTGGCTTAGTGCAAAGAAAACATGAAATTAAGTTGAATTGTTGGCGCAAGAGTCTGGAACAAAATGTTCTTCGGGCAAAGTGACAGTTCACTCTTGACTTCAACTTTTTTTTTCTCTTTTGTAATTGCCTAACTAGGATTGTTCAAGGATTTTCAACTTGATCGAAATATGTCCTAGCGAAACTTTATAAATGCAAAATGTTATGTAGGTACTTTTGGAATGAAGGGAGACTGGTTTAGGTTCGGATTATTGTTATCCGTAGTTCGTGGCGAAGGTTGGGTTAGGAAGTGTCGTAATTTTATTACTTCCCTACCTACAATGTGCCGCAGGGGTTGGATCTGGCCGCTACAGTTGTCCAAGATCTGAGGAATGGATCACCGCTTCGCGCTGGCAGAAAAAACAACTATAATAGACAAAGAACTGTATACACATATATGTATATATGACAATGTTTTCCTGTAAGCACATATCAGCATGTTATGGAAAAGTTGAAGCGAAGCTACCATGACATCCACTTTAATTTTTTTCGGCCTTGGCCATTCGAACCCTGGAAGCATTATGCTACACAATGCATTATGCTACACAATGCATTATGCTACACAATGCTTCCAGGATTCGAAAGTTATGAAAGCCACTACCACCTTAGAGGATATTCTCAGTTCAAATATGTTGTTTGGCGGCTAGATATCATCTGATGGGTTGCCTCCACCGGCCAATCGTAGGTCAGCACGAGTGACGAGTGGTCTGCTGGTGGACGAAACCAGACTCCGGGGGTCTTAGTCGATAAGGATCGAACCCGATCGAATCACGTTGAAGGATCTCGAATACAAATAACTTATAAGGTATCTAAAAGACACAGTTATTAAAAAATAATTTTTGAATGGAATATTAAATTACGGATGTCATAGATTAATCATAGAAAAGGAAAGCCAAGAACTAAAGCAGAATGAAATAGCCGGTGACTACCAGAGGTGAATAAAACATTTTTTTATTCAATTAGATTATCACGATCCCTTTTTTAATAAGATATTCAATTTATCGCTTACGAATCGCTGTTTCTCATAAAAGCCAATGCACCCCTCTATTTTCCAAATCGTTTGGTTTATATTATCATACGAATTGTCTTTATGCATATTAAATGTATATTATTAGCATTCTTCCGGAAATCTATTGGTACTTTTCTTTCCTCCATCCATACCTGCCAGCAATCGACGACATACCCCATTGAAAGCACCTAAGCCATCAGCCCTGCTAGAGGACTAGAGCTGATTGCGACATTTATCAGTCCTGCTCCTTCTCTGACAAAATGAAGTCAATAATTTCGGATCAAACGTGTTCTATTTTGACGTCGAATGGGACGTCTCCACTTTCCCGAGTCGTTCATTCGAAGGCCACCTATCGACAGGAGCACCGCGCCGTATCCGCCACCACGCTATCAATTTGAAAAAGCAGCGAACATTGATGTTCACTCGAGCCGATAATAAGAAACCTTTTGATTAACAGCCCTGAAGAGTTTATCGACTTGAAATTGAAAACAGACAACTTTCGTCTTGGAACATTAGTTATCGGCAACGGAGATTGGAGCTGTGTGTCTCCTGCACAAATTTAGCTATGAAAGATTTAATCTATTTACCGAAAGGTTTCCTCGAAATGAACAGGTGCAGAAGGCTGGGGCTGACATGACGGTGCGCGGTGTCAGGACGGTTCGTGGCATTTTATAGGACATTGGATCAGTTGATTTTGTGTAAAATGTGCTTGGAAAATTTTGTAATTATTCTATTTGCTGGGCCTCGGTAAGATGTGCCTTACGCAATTGAGTTTGTGACAGAGAAGCATTCTCATGATTTACGAGACTTCTTAAAGTTAAGCAATTAGGAACTCCGCGAGGAAGTCCACCCGATTTGCAGAACATTCAATTGGAGTACGGCAGAGTTGTTTCATTATGTTGTGTAAGGATGCGGAAGATTAAATTTAACACTTCACATGGATATAATATCATCAATAAAAATTGTCACACCTTTTATAAATAGTTAACAACTATAAAATGCCTTCAGGGAACAAACGGTGTACAAGGAAAAAGGTACCACTAAACAATTAAATTGTTTGAAGGCTCCTTTTCTATAAAGAGAAACGAACAAATATCGAAACTAAATAATAAATTCGCAGGACATATTGTTCAATTTGCGAGCTGAAGTTTCATGGACTCATGCACTCAAAAAAAAAGAAAAAGAAATGAAAAACTAAATAAAATGATGACAACGAAGAACAATATACCAAAAGATAAAAAAAAAACAAAAAGACACTTGGAGCAGTGATTTTATATGCTCGTTAATTTGGGATAATTTCCAATTTTATGGAAAATGAAGATAACGGATGGGATACTTGGGCCCACGATTATGAAACTGGTCATACATTTTTAATTTTGAGATATTTAAAGGTTTACGTTTTATCAAATTAAAAAATATTTTGTCCTATGTTGAGGGAATACTTACTCTTATTATTATTGCTCGGAGGATATCATACACCTGACTAGAGACTGGAAAGTGTTGTCGAAACACTCCTTCTCTGACTATCGATACCTTCAGTTTAGCCTGGCTGAACGTCTTGCAACGGGTCAACTGACCATTAATCGTAGAAGGACTAATTGGCCTTTGTGTCGGGATATTCTTGTTGAGGGGCTACCTTTACTGGCAAGTCAGCCCTGCAGCAGAAGGGGTTGGATGATATGGCTAACACTTTGACAGGTGCCATGAACGCGGCGGTATCTGCATCATTTCCTACTACTGTTGCGTCCCATTGCCCAGAACAGAGTACGATGGCGCGCAGGAGTAGTTGACGCGCTATGCCCCTCTAGGGGTTAAGGCAAAGTAGTAGGTAAGATAAAACCAGCCTGGTGGGGCACTAAAATCTCCGAACTCAGAGCTGAGTGTAGATAGAGTTTCAACAAGGCTTAGGTCTCGGCTAGAGTCAGGTTGAGATGTTTCAAGAAAGAGTTAACAGGAACTAAACGCAACTCATGGAGGAGCTTTTGCGAAAGGATAGAAGGATCCTGCGAGACCTTGCGATTTCGCTAAATGCTGGCGTCAAATCCATTTACGCCAAAGCTAGATGAATCCTGGACGTCGTGGAGTACGGAGACTATCAAGTGTCTCCTTGACACGCATTTTCCTGGTAGCTTGATAGATGCCTCATCTGAAGAGTCTCATATTTGATGCTCAGTGCCATGTCTGTTCTCGGGAGAAGATTATGTGGACGATCTCTATCTTCGAATTGTTTAAATCTGCTGGATCCGACAGCATCATTTCGACAATATTCGGAAATTTTATTTCCTTGGATAGAGGGTATCCTAAAGGCCTGCCTGGAGTTGGTATATGTCCCTCGAATCTGAATAGAAATTCCGGTTGTTTTTATTTCGAAAGCGAGTAGAAGTTTGTATGCGCGCCGGAATGACCCTAGACCTATTAGTCTAGCTTCGACACTACTAAAAACTGCTGGAGAAACTAATTGAAGCCTATCTGCGCAACACCATTCCTTTACGCTCTTTATCTGCGTCACAGCATACGTATTCGGAGGGTAGGCCGGTGGATACTGCTCTGCACTCTTTGGTTAGTTTTGTTGAGAAAATCCCTTGATCAAAAGGATTACGCGATGGTTGTTTTCCTGGATATCGAGAGTGCTTTCAATAACATTAAACCTAGGGAGATCATCGAAGCGAAGCGCCTGCAGGTTGATGCGTCGCTCTACATGCTCACTAACACACTGCTAAGATCAAGCTTGATTCATACTACCCAAGGCACATCGTCCATGTGCAGGCGTGTCTGCGGGGGAACCCCCAGTCCTTCTCTGGAATCTAGCAGGCAATGGAATGCTTTTGGATCTGGAGAAGATTGAGTGTAAAGTCTTTGCGTATGCAGACGACATCGCTATTGCAGTCACGGATAAGTTTTCTGATACCCTTAGCAGTGTGCTGCAGAATGCCCTATCCATTCTAACGAAGTGGGGCAATCGGTGCGGTGTTAGAGCTAACTCTGATAAAACGGAACTTGTGCTCTTCACTACAAGGCACACGATCCCTCCAATCGAACCCTCCAACCTGGAGCGCACTAGACTGGTTTTCACTGATAAAGCCAAATTTCTCGGACTCAGCTTTGACAGGAAGTTAAGGTGGAAGCTTAATATTTAAGAACGGGTGAAAAGGGCTACCACTGCACCGTAGGATAGGCCATAGGCAAGAGTGAGTGTGGGACACTCCACTATACTGGACAACCTGAATCTCCTAAGGGAGACGGACTACATATACCATTTTGGCAAAGACTACACTAGTCTGATTCCGTAGAGGAGTCTATGGATGGGAGACGCGACCTCAACCACTGAACCCATAGCCATCTAAACAAATGGCTCAATGACCGATGACGGTTTTGGGGTAGGCATTTAGGTACTCGGAGGGACTGGGGATTAACCTATCACCCCGTCTCCACGACTTTTGCAGTATCCTACAGGCGGAAGTTTCGGCTATCTCGGAAGCTCTGTCCTGACTAGGCAGTCATGTTATTACTTTAATGAACATTAGTATTTACGCGGACAGTTAGGCGGCGATTCGCTCAATCGAATCCGTGCTGACGACATCTGAAACTATCGAGAACTGTCGCTCAGCTCTCCTTGAAATGGGTGGCTTCAAGTGAGTCGTAAGGGTTTACGATTTTTTTGTCGATCACAAATCGAGTCGATAGTATGCGCTTCCCCATTGAACCCCATAGACTTTTAGCAAATAATTAAACTGTTGCATGATTAAAAATCGATAGTGTGCGCCCGCTGTAAAATTGTTTATGCATTCCGCAGATTCCACGGTTTTACTGCTGCGTACTGCGCGGCAGCGTACCAAAATTGTCCGTTCAAAGCGTAGAAAGTGCATCCATTTCAAAAAAATATTCATTTCTATATCCATGCATATTAATACACAAATGTAAACTATGGTAAAATTAATTCAATCTTTGGCTCAGAAACACAAACAGAATCCTCAACTCTTTATCTGCTTTCATAATTTATTCCGTCCTAAATTCACAAACCTTTACTCAACCTTTCAATTTTTGAGCTAAATCCCATCAAAATGAAAATGATAGAAGAAATTCAGTTTTTCATAAAGTACCATCTCTCTAAACGGAAAAGACAAATAATCACAACGTCTGGTAAGTGAGAAAAAAAATTTGCATTTCAAAGAAATAATCGTGTTGGCACCTTGACACCCATTAATACCCTAAGTCTTCAATTATACCGACTATCTCAAATATTTGTCTTGTCTGTCGCCCCAAAAATTTGTTCATGTCCAAATTAAAAGCCAACATCA
The DNA here is from genome assembly GCA_964017055.1 of Chloromyia formosa. Lineage (NCBI taxonomy): Eukaryota > Metazoa > Arthropoda > Insecta > Diptera > Stratiomyidae > Chloromyia > Chloromyia formosa. The sequence continues at coordinate 25,312,734 of OZ024813.1, read as the reverse complement.
TCTCTTACAAGACAATTCTATTAAAATTAGAAGTTTGGTTCGACGTAACGGGAACAGTTCATCCGAAAAGTTCCCTCAAAGTGACAATAAGGTAAAAGGTGAAGGGTTCGAAGCCGACATTTTCCCAGAAAAGGATACCATCATCCCCGGGACCGCTACAAATGAGGAAAAGTTTTCATGTTTTTAATCATTCTAAGCGGTTTGTACAGAGACGAATGATGGTACTCAGGTGGATCCATTTTTGGTCAGTATGACCAAGTTTGGTCGAAAACTTTTAATGCTGGGGCAAGATTGCTTTAAGTTATACTATTAATGTTTTACAAGTCAACTTAATTGTGTAATCCGTTTGACTATTTGTAAAGGTACGTGTGCACATGTACGTAAGGAAGGTTCGATTTTCAGATCGAGAGGACAACGTGTTGGTTTGTTCGATTAAATGGCGACACGTGACGTTTGATGTTGAATGGTAGAAGGACGACAAAAAAAATAAAGCCATAAACAAGTTTTTCACTGAATTCAACATTTCTAAGTTAAAATTTAATTAACTTAATTATTATATTAATATATTTTTGTAATGTTATTTGTTTTTTAACTTAAAGAAAAATCAGTTACTCGACCCTCCCTTGACAACGAGTTTCGACCCCGGAGTTGGTTTTCTTTACGTTTCATAATCCCAAGAATCGATTGACATCACTAAATTTTTTTAGTGTCATTTTAATATATATGTACATATATACCGAAACCTATACAAGGCTCCTGATAACTCGGCTTCCAACTTAACAACAACCGCTCCCTCTGCAGCAAACGATAATGCCCCGGATATCTTAGCAGAGGAGGTGGAGATGGCTATCAACTCCATGAAAAATGGTAAACCGGCAGGAAATGATGGCATCACTGCTGAACTGCTCAAATACGCAGGAAGAAAAACCTGGGAACTACTGACAGATATCTACACCGACTGCATTAACGCCAGGTGCATACCTGATCAATGGAACGTGCTAGAACAACTTTGCTTCCGCCGTTTTCTGACAGACGGCTGCATCGGTTAGGGCTGGTCAAAATACGTAGCTCGAAAGTGTCACAAAGTGGGTTCGGACGTCTGTGAACGTATCGATATCCCCGCATTAGTAAAAGTTGTTCGCATTTTTAATAAGATTCGCCATTCAAAATGTCTGTTTTCGAGCCAAGGTCTCGTCATTTGTGGGAAGTTTTGATCTTCTGCTTCCATTTGAAAAAACTGCAGCTGAGGCTCATCGAATGCTCTTAGATACTTACAGTGAGGTTGTTCTGTCATAGAACATGTCGTGAGTGGTTTCAACGTTTTAAAAGTGGCGATTTCAATGTCGAGAACAAGCATGGTGGTGGGAGAGAAAAAAATTTCAAAGACGAATTGGAAGCACTGCTCGATGAAGATTCGTTCCAAACACAAGAAAAATCACCTGAATCACTGGGAGTGACTCAGCAAGCCATCTCGAAACGCCTCAAGGCCATGGGCATGATTCAGAAACAAGGAAATTGGGTTCCGTACGAGCTAAAACCAAGAGATATTGTGTAATGAACCACCTGCAATGAACCATATTATGGTCTGGTAGTGCTGCTCCCACCTGAGTAGTGATCTGTTGGTGGTACGAAACCAGAGGCCGAGGGTTCCATTACACCCGGACCCAGGTGCGACCGCGTGGACGTCTGATCCGTCCGCCAACAATACCACAGAGCAGGTATACTAAGAGCAGGAACTCAGAACAGATTTATCTTTAAAGCAGGATGCAAATAATCCCACGCACACAAATAAGCCTCACCACTCTAGAAGCAACGGCTACAATTTAAAGTAAACCGGCCTTTAGAGTGATAAGGACAGCAACACATCAAATCAACTGTGTCTGTTGATTAAAACGCCCAAGCTTCATCAGTTGCTATTGTATGCGTGACTTGGTTCCACAATTTCATATGTGTGAGTTACCATTTTCGGCCATTGCATTCGTGCATTTCCATTTTTGGGGGCGTGGCTTGTGTCAAGTGCATTATGAAACGTCTGTGATGAAAAAACGATTTATTTGAAAATTTTACAAATTTTAAAAACTAATAGCACCTCCAAAATTTTAGCAAAAATCATTTTACATCTTAATTCATATGCCATAAATCATACCTATATATAATACTAAATCATAGACCACATAGCATGTTTTTTCTTTCCGGACATCCTAAAATGCGACCATAAAGATTCAGTTTCCGATTTTTCATCACACACTTTTTATTCATTCACTTGCTACAAGCCACACCCACAAAGATTCACCCAGCCAGACCCACAAAGATTCTTGGTGACCATCCCACAATTTCGCATGGTTTCCCTTACCTGACGAGCGCACGGTCGCCTTCTTTTCACAGTTTATCAGTTTATCCTCTATGCCCCTAGCTGCTCAAATAACGAAGTTACAGGCACTTTTATATTTGGCAGTCGAGGGGTCACTTTGCCATGAAATTTTCGAGGTTTTTCGCAGGTTTTCTTCCGGAATGGTGTTGTTGATTCAGGCTGCATTTGAAGCTAAAATTCAAGTCTCTAGCCTCCGTAGTTTTGGAGATGGAGCCTTTTGAAAAAGTGCAAGTTTGACCCCTCTAGCTGCTCAAATAACGAAGTTACAGGCACTTTTATATTTGGCAGTCGAGGGGTCACTTTGCCATGAAATTTTCGGGGTTTTTCGCAGATTTTCGTCCGGAATGGTATTTTTGGTTCAGGCTGCATTTGAAGCTAAAATTCAAGTCTCTAGCCTCCGTGGTTTTGGAGATGGAGCCTTTTGAAAAAGTGCAAGTTTGACCCCTCTAGCTGCTCAAATAACGAAGTTACAGGCACTTTTATATTTGGCAGTCGAGGGGTCACTTTGCCATGAAACTTTCGGGGTTTTTCGCAGATTTTCGTCCGGAATGGTATTTTTGGTTTTTGGGGCAGGGTTCAGGCTGTATTTGAAGCTAAAATTCAAGCCTCTAGCCTCCGTGGTTTTGGAGATGGTTTTTCGCAGGTTTTCGTCCGAAATGGAATTTTCGGTATTTGGGGCAGGGTTCAGGCTGCATTTGAAGCTAAAATTCAAGTCTCTAGCCTCCGTGGTTTTGGAGATGGAACCTTTTGAAAAAGTGCAAGTTTGACCCCTCTAGCTGCTCAAATAACGAAGTTACAGGCACTTTTATATTTGGCAGTCGACGGGTCACTTTGCCATGAAATTTTCGGGTTTTTTCGCAGGTTTTCGTCCGAAATGGTATTTTCGGTTTTTGGGACAGGGTTCAGGCTGGATTTGAAGCTAAAATTCAAGTCTCTAGCCTCCGTGGTTTTGGAGATGGAGCCTTTTGAAAAAGTGCAAGTTTGACCCCTCTAGCTGCTCAAATAACGAAGTTACAGGCACTTTTATATTTGGCAGTCGACGGGTCACTTTGCCATGAAATTTTCGGGGTTTTTCGCAGGTTTTCGTGCGAAATGGTATTTTTGGTTTTTGGGGCAGGGTTCAGGCTGCATTTGAAGCTAAAATTCAATTCTCTAGCCTCCGTGGTTTTGGAGATGGAACCTTCTGAAAAAGTGCAAGTTTTACCCCTCTAGCTGCTCAAATAACGAAGTTACAGGCACTTTTATATTTGGCAGTCGAGGGGTCACTTTGCCATGAAATTTTCGGGGTTTTTCGCAGGTTTTCGTCCGAAATGGTATTTTTGGTTTTTGGGGCAGGGTTCAGGCTGCATTTGAAGCTAAAATTCAAGTCTCTAGCCTCCGTGGTTTTGGAGATGGAGCCTTTTGAAAAAGTGCAAGTTTGACCCCTCTAGCTGCTCAAATAACGAAGTTACAGGCACTTTTATATTTGGCAGTCGACGGGTCACTTTGCCATGAAATTTTCGGGTTTTTTCGCAGGTTTTCGTCCGAAATGGTATTTTCGGTTTTTGGGACAGGGTTCAGGCTGCATTTGAAGCTAAAATTCAAGTCTCTAGCCTCCGTGGTTTTGGAGATGGAGCCTTTTGAAAAAGTGCAAGTTTGACCCCTCTAGCTGCTCAAATAACGAAGTTACAGGCACTTTTATATTTGGCAGTCGAGGGGTCACTTTGCCATGAAATTTTCGGGGTTTTTCGCAGGTTTTCGTCCGAAATGGTATTTTTGGTTTTTGGGGCAGGGTTCAGGCTGCATTTGAAGCTAAAATTCAAGTCTCTAGCCTCCGTGGTTTTGGAGATGGAACCTTTTGAAAAAGTGCAAGTTTGACCCCTCTAGCTGCTCAAATAACGAAGTTACAGGCACTTTTATATTTGGCAGTCGAGGGGTCACTTTGCCATGAAATTTTCGGGGTTTTTCGCAGGTTTTCGTCCAGAATGGTATTTTCGGTTTTTGGGGCAGAGTTCAGGCTGCATTTGAAGCTAAAATTCAAGTATCTAGCCTCCGTGGTTTTGGAGATGGAACCCTTTGAAAAAGTGCAAGTTTGACCCCGGTAGCTGCTCAAATAACGAAGTTACAGGCACTTTTATATTTGGCAGTCGAGGGGTCACTTTGCCATGAAACTTTCGGGGTTTTTCGCAGATTTTCGTCCGGAATGGTATTTTTGACTTCTGGGGCAGGGTTCAGGCTGCATTTGAAGCTAAAATTCAAGCCTCTAGCCTCCGTGGTTTTGGAGATGGAGCCTTTTGAAAAAGTGCAAGTTTGACCCCTCTAGCTGCTCAAATAACGAAGTTACAGGCACTTTTATATTTGGCAGTCGAGGGGTCACTTTGCCATGAAATTTTCGGGGTTTTTCGCAGGTTTTCGTCCGAAATGGTATTTTCGGTATTTGGGGCAGGGTTCAGGCTGCATTTGAAGCTAAAATTCAAGTCTCTAGCCTCCGTGGTTTTGGAGATGGAACCTTTTGAAAAAGTGTAAGTTTGACCCCTGTAGCTGCTCAAATAACGAAGTTACAGGCACTTTTATATTTGGCAGTCGAGGGGTCACTTTGCCATGAAATTTTCGTGGTTTTTCGCAGATTTTCGTCCGGAATGGTATTTTTGGTTCAGGCTGCATTTGAAGCTAAAATTCAAGTCTCTAGCCTCCGTGGTTTTGGAGATGGAGCCTTTTGGAAAAGTGCAAGTTTGACCCCTCTAGCTGCTCAAATAACGAAGTTACAGGCACTTTTATATTTGGCAGTCGAGGGGTCACTTTGCCATGAAATTTTCGGGGTTTTTCGCAGGTTTTCGTCCGAAATGGTATTTTCGGTATTTGGGGCAGGGTTCAGGCTGCATTTGAAGCTAAAATTCAAGTCTCTAGCCTCCGTGGTTTTGGAGATGGAACCTTTTGAAAAAGTGCAAGTTTGACCCCTCTAGCTGCTCAAATAACGAAGTTACAGGCACTTTTATATTTGGCAGTCGAGGGGTCACTTTGCCATGAAATTTTCGGGGTTTTTCGCAGGTTTTCGTCCGAAATGGTATTTTCGGTTTTTGGGGCAGGGTTCAGGCTGCATTTGAAGCTAAAATTCAAGTCTCTAGCCTCCGTGGTTTTGGAGATGGAACCTTTTGAAAAAGTGCAAGTTTGACCCCTCTAGCTGCTCAAATAACGAAGTTACAGGCACTTTTATATTTGGCAGTCGAGGGGTCACTTTGCCATGAAATTTTCGGGGTTTTTCGCAGGTTTTCGTCCGAAATGGTATTTTCGGTTTTTGGGGCAGGGTTCAGGCTGCATTTGAAGCTAAAATTCAAGTCTCTAGCCTCCGTGGTTTTGGAGATGGAACCTTTTGAAAAAGTGCAAGTTTGACCCCTCTAGCTGCTCAAATAACGAAGTTACAGGCACTTTTATATTTGGCAGTCGAGGGGTCACTTTGCCATGAAATTTTCGGGGTTTTTCGCAGGTTTTCGTCCGAAATGGTATTTTCGGTTTTTGGGGCAGGGTTCAGGCTGCATTTGAAGCTAAATTTCAAGCCTCTAGCCTCCGTGGTTTTGGAGATGGAACCTTTTGAAAAAGTGCAAGTTTGACCCCTCTAGCTGCTCAAATAACGAAGTTACAGGCACTTTTATATTTGGCAGTCGACGGGTCACTTTGCCATGAAATTTTCGGGGTTTTTCGCAGATTTTCGTCCGGAATGGTATTTTTGGTTCAGGCTGCATTTGAAGCTAAAATTCAAGTCTCTTGCCTCCGTGGTTTTGGAGATGGAGCCTTTTGGAAAAGTGCAAGTTTGACCCCTCTAGCTGCTCAAATAACGAAGTTACAGGCACTTTTATATTTGGCAGTCGAGGGGTCACTTTGCCATGAAACTTTCGGGGTTTTTCGCAGATTTTCGTCCGAAATGGTATTTTTGACTTTTGGGGCAGGGTTCAGGCTGCATTTGAAGCTAAAATTCAAGCCTCTAGCCTCCGTGGTTTTGGAGATGGAACCTTTTGAAAAAGTGCAAGTTTGACCCCTCTAGCTGCTCAAATAACGAAGTTACAGGCACTTTTATATTTGGCAGTCGAGGGGTCACTTTGCCATGAAATTTTCGTGGTTTTTCGCAGGTTTTCGTCCGAAATGGTATTTTCGGTATTTGGGGCAGGGTTCAGGCTGCATTTGAAGCTAAAATTCAAGTCTCTAGCCTCCGTGGTTTTGGAGATGGAACCTTTTGAAAAAGTGCAAGTTTGACCCCTCTAGCTGCTCAAATAACGAAGTTACAGGCACTTTTATATTTGGCAGTCGAGGGGTCACTTTGCCATGAAATTTTCGGGGTTTTTCGCAGGTTTTCGTCCGAAATGGTATTTTCGGTTTTTGGGGCAGGGTTCAGGCTGCATTTGAAGCTAAAATTCAAGTCTCTAGCCTCCGTGGTTTTGGAGATGGAACCTTTTGAAAAAGTGCAAGTTTGACCCCTCTAGCTGCTCAAATAACGAAGTTACAGGCACTTTTATATTTTGCAGTCGAGGGGTCACTTTGCCATGAAATTTTCGGGGTTTTTCGCAGGTTTTCGTCCGAAATGGTATTTTCGGTTTTTGGGGCAGGGTTCAGGCTGCATTTGAAGCTAAAATTCAAGTCTCTAGCCTCCGTGGTTTTGGAGATGGAACCTTTTGAAAAAGTGCAAGTTTGACCCCTCTAGCTGCTCAAATAACGAAGTTACAGGCACTTTTATATTTGGCAGTCGACGGGTCACTTTGCCATGAAATTTTCGGGTTTTTTCGCAGGTTTTCGTCCGAAATGGTATTTTCGGTTTTTGGGACAGGGTTCAGGCTGCATTTGAAGCTAAAATTCAAGTCTCTAGCCTCCGTGGTTTTGGAGATGGAGCCTTTTGAAAAAGTGCAAGTTTGACCCCTCTAGCTGCTCAAATAACGAAGTTACAGGCACTTTTATATTTGGCAGTCGAGGGGTCACTTTGCCATGAAATTTTCGGGGTTTTTCGCAGGTTTTCGTGCGAAATGGTATTTTTGGTTTTTGGGGCAGGGTTCAGGCTGCATTTGAAGCTAAAATTCAATTCTCTAGCCTCCGTGGTTTTGGAGATGGAACCTTCTGAAAAAGTGCAAGTTTTACCCCTCTAGCTGCTCAAATAACGAAGTTACAGGCACTTTTATATTTGGCAGTCGAGGGGTCACTTTGCCATGAAATTTTCGGGGTTTTTCGCAGGTTTTCGTCCGAAATGGTATTTTTGGTTTTTGGGGCAGGGTTCAGGCTGCATTTGAAGCTAAAATTCAAGTCTCTAGCCTCCGTGGTTTTGGAGATGGAGCCTTTTGAAAAAGTGCAAGTTTGACCCCTCTAGCTGCTCAAATAACGAAGTTACAGGCACTTTTATATTTGGCAGTCGACGGGTCACTTTGCCATGAAATTTTCGGGTTTTTTCGCAGGTTTTCGTCCGAAATGGTATTTTCGGTTTTTGGGACAGGGTTCAGGCTGCATTTGAAGCTAAAATTCAAGTCTCTAGCCTCCGTGGTTTTGGAGATGGAGCCTTTTGAAAAAGTGCAAGTTTGACCCCTCTAGCTGCTCAAATAACGAAGTTACAGGCACTTTTATATTTGGCAGTCGAGGGGTCACTTTGCCATGAAATTTTCGGGGTTTTTCGCAGGTTTTCGTCCGAAATGGTATTTTTGGTTTTTGGGGCAGGGTTCAGGCTGCATTTGAAGCTAAAATTCAAGTCTCTAGCCTCCGTGGTTTTGGAGATGGAACCTTTTGAAAAAGTGCAAGTTTGACCCCTCTAGCTGCTCAAATAACGAAGTTACAGGCACTTTTATATTTGGCAGTCGAGGGGTCACTTTGCCATGAAATTTTCGGGGTTTTTCGCAGGTTTTCGTCCAGAATGGTATTTTCGGTTTTTGGGGCAGAGTTCAGGCTGCATTTGAAGCTAAAATTCAAGTCTCTAGCCTCCGTGGTTTTGGAGATGGAACCCTTTGAAAAAGTGCAAGTTTGACCCCGGTAGCTGCTCAAATAACGAAGTTACAGGCACTTTTATATTTGGCAGTCGAGGGGTCACTTTGCCATGAAACTTTCGGGGTTTTTCGCAGATTTTCGTCCGGAATGGTATTTTTGACTTCTGGGGCAGGGTTCAGGCTGCATTTGAAGCTAAAATTCAAGCCTCTAACCTCCGTGGTTTTGGAGATGGAGCCTTTTGAAAAAGTGCAAGTTTGACCCCTCTAGCTGCTCAAATAACGAAGTTACAGGCACTTTTATATTTGGCAGTCGAGGGGTCACTTTGCCATGAAATTTTCGGGGTTTTTCGCAGGTTTTCGTCCGAAATGGTATTTTCGGTATTTGGGGCAGGGTTCAGGCTGCATTTGAAGCTAAAATTCAAGTCTCTAGCCACCGTGGTTTTGGAGATGGAACCTTTTGAAAAAGTGTAAGTTTGACCCCTGTAGCTGCTCAAATAACGAAGTTACAGGCACTTTTATATTTGGCAGTCGAGGGGTCACTTTGCCATGAAATTTTCGTGGTTTTTCGCAGATTTTCGTCCGGAATGGTATTTTTGGTTCAGGCTGCATTTGAAGCTAAAATTCAAGTCTCTAGCCTCCGTGGTTTTGGAGATGGAGCCTTTTGGAAAAGTGCAAGTTTGACCCCTCTAGCTGCTCAAATAACGAAGTTACAGGCACTTTTATATTTGGCAGTCGAGGGGTCACTTTGCCATGAAACTTTCGGGGTTTTTCGCAGATTTTCGTCCGGAATGGTATTTTTGACTTTTGGGGCAGGGTTCAGGCTGCATTTGAAGCTAAAATTCAAGCCTCTAGCCTCCGTGGTTTTGGAGATGGAACCTTTTGAAAAAGTGCAAGTTTGACCCCTCTAGCTGCTCAAATAACGAAGTTACAGGCACTTTTATATTTGGCAGTCGACGGGTCACTTTGCCATGAAATTTTCGGGGTTTTTCGCAGATTTTCGTCCGGAATGGTATTTTTGGTTCAGGCTGCATTTGAAGCTAAAATTCAAGTCTCTAGCCTCCGTGGTTTTGGAGATGGAGCCTTTTGGAAAAGTGCAAGTTTGACCCCTCTAGCTGCTCAAATAACGAAGTTACAGGCACTTTTATATTTTTCAGTCGAGGGGTCACTTTGCCATGAAACTTTCGGGGTTTTTCGCAGATTTTCGTCCGGAATGGTATTTTTGACTTTTGGGGCAGGGTTCAGGCTGCATTTGAAGCTAAAATTCAAGCCTCTAGCCTCCGTGGTTTTGGAGATGGAACCTTTTGAAAAAGTGCAAGTTTGACCCCTCTAGCTGCTCAAATAACGAAGTTACAGGCACTTTTATATTTGGCAGTCGAGGGGTCACTTTGCCATGAAATTTTCGGGGTTTTTCGCAGGTTTTCGTCCGAAATGGTATTTTTGGTTTTTGGGGCAGGGTTCAGGCTGCATTTGAAGCTAAAATTCAAGTCTCTAGCCTCCGTGGTTTTGGAGATGGAGCCTTTTGAAAAAGTGCAAGTTTGACCCCTGTAGCTGCTCAAATAACGAAGTTACAGGCACTTTTATATTTGGCAGTCGAGGGGTCACTTTGCCATGAAATTTTTGGGGTTTTTCGCAGGTTTTCGTCCGAAATGGTATTTGCGGTTTTTGGGGCAGGGTTCAGGCTGCATTTGAAGCTAAAATTCAAGTCTCTAGCCTCCGTGGTTTTGGAGATGGAACCTTTTGAAAAAGTGCAAGTTTGACCCCTCTAGCTGCTCAAATAACGAAGTTACAGGCACTTTTATATTTGGCAGTCGAGGGGTCACTTTGCCATGAAATTTTCGGGGTTTTTCGCAGGTTTTCGTCCGAAATGGTATTTTCGGTTTTTGGGGCAGGGTTCAGGCTGCATTTGAAGCTAAAATTCAAGTCTCTAGCCTCCGTGGTTTTGGAGATGGAACCTTTTGAAAAAGTGCAAGTTTGACCCCTCTAGCTGCTCAAATAACGAAGTTACAGGCACTTTTATATTTGGCAGTCGAGGGGTCACTTTGCCATGAAATTTTCGGGGTTTTTCGCAGGTTTTCGTCCGAAATGGTATTTTCGGTTTTTGGGGCAGGGTTCAGGCTGCATTTGAAGCTAAAATTCAAGTCTCTAGCCTCCGTGGTTTTGGAGATGGAACCTTTTGAAAAAGTGCAAGTTTGACCCCTCTAGCTGCTCAAATAACGAAGTTACAGGCACTTTTATATTTGGCAGTCGAGGGGTCACTTTGCCATGAAATTTTCGGGGTTTTTCGCAGGTTTTCGTCCGAAATGGTATTTTCGGTTTTTGGGGCAGGGTTCAGGCTGCATTTGAAGCTAAAATTCAAGTCTCTAGCCTCCGTGGTTTTGGAGATGGAACCTTTTGAAAAAGTGCAAGTTTGACCCCTCTAGCTGCTCAAATAACGAAGTTACAGGCACTTTTATATTTGGCAGTCGAGGGGTCACTTTGCCATGAAATTTTCGGGGTTTTTCGCAGGTTTTCGTCCGAAATGGTATTTTCGGTTTTTGGGGCAGGGTTCAGGCTGCATTTGAAGCTAAAATTCAAGTCTCTAGCCTCCGTGGTTTTGGAGATGGAACCTTTTGAAAAAGTGCAAGTTTGACCCCTCTAGCTGCTCAAATAACGAAGTTACAGGCACTTTTATATTTGGCAGTCGAGGGGTCACTTTGCCATGAAATTTTCCGGGTTTTTCGCAGGTTTTCGTCCGAAATGGTATTTTCGGTTTTTGGGGCAGGGTTCAGGCTGCATTTGAAGCTAAAATTCAAGTCTCTAGCCTCCGTGGTTTTGGAGATGGAGCCTTTTGAAAAAGTTCAAGTTTGACCCCTCTAGCTGCTCAAATAACGAAGTTACAGGCACTTTTATATTTGGCAGTCGACGGGTCACTTTGCCATGAAATTTTCGGGTTTTTTCGCAGGTTTTCGTCCGAAATGGTATTTTCGGTTTTTGGGACAGGGTTCAGGCTGCATTTGAAGCTAAAATTCAAGTCTCTAGCCTCCGTGGTTTTGGAGATGGAGCCTTTTGAAAAAGTGCAAGTTTGACCCCTCTAGCTGCTCAAATAACGAAGTTACAGGCACTTTTATATTTGGCAGTCGAGGGGTCACTTTGCCATGAAATTTTCGGGGTTTTTCGCAGGTTTTCGTCCGAAATGGTATTTTTGGTTTTTGGGGCAGGGTTCAGGCTGCATTTGAAGCTAAAATTCTAGTCTCTAGCCTCCGTGGTTTTGGAGATGGAACCTTTTGAAAAAGTGCAAGTTTGACCCCTCTAGCTGCTCAAATAACGAAGTTACAGGCACTTTCATATTTGGCAGTCGAGGGGTCACTTTGCCATGAAATTTTCAGGGTTTTTCGCAGGTTTTCGTCCGAAATGGTATTTTTGGTTTTTGGGGCAGGGTTCAGGCTGCATTTGAAGCTAAAATTCAAGTCTCTAGCCTCCGTGGTTTTGGAGATGGAGCCTTTTGAAAAAGTGCAAGTTTGACCCCTCTAGCTGCTCAAATAACGAAGTTACAGGCACTTTTATATTTGGCAGTCGAGGGGTCACTTTGCCATGAAATTTTCGGGGTTTTTCGCAGGTTTTCGTCCGAAATGGTATTTTTGGTTTTTGGGGCAGGGTTCAGGCTGCATTTGAAGCTAAAATTCAAGTCTCTAGCCTCCGTGGTTTTGGAGATGGAACCTTTTGAAAAAGTGCAAGTTTGACCCCTCTAGCTGCTCAAATAACGAAGTTACAGGCACTTTTATATATGGCAGTCGAGGGGTCACTTTGCCATGAAATTTTCGGGGTTTTTCGCAGGTTTTCGTCCGGAATGGTATTTTTGACTTTTGGGGCAGGGTTCAGGCTGCATTTGAAGCTAAAATTCAAGCCTCTAGCCTCCGTGGTTTTGGAGATGGAACCTTTTGAAAAAGTGCAAGTTTGACCCCTCTAGCTGCTCAAATAACGAAGTTACAGGCACTTTTATATTTGGCAGTCGAGGGGTCACTTTGCCATGAAATTTTCGGGGTTTTTCGCAGGTTTTCGTCCGGAATGGTATTTTTGACTTTTGGGGCAGGGTTCAGGCTGCATTTGAAGCTAAAATTCAAGCCTCTAGCCTCCGTGGTTTTGGAGATGGAACCTTTTGAAAAAGTGCAAGTTTGACCCCTCTAGCTGCTCAAATAACGAAGTTACAGGCACTTTTATATTTGGCAGTCGAGGGGTCACTTTGCCATGAAATTTTCCGGGTTTTTCGCAGGTTTTCGTCCGAAATGGTATTTTCGGTTTTTGGGGCAGGGTTCAGGCTGCATTTGAAGCTAAAATTCAAGTCTCTAGCCTCCGTGGTTTTGGAGATGGAACCTTTTGAAAAAGTTCAAGTTTGACCCCTCTAGCTGCTCAAATAACGAAGTTACAGGCACTTTTATATTTGGCAGTCGACGGGTCACTTTGCCATGAAATTTTCGGGTTTTTTCGCAGGTTTCCGTCCGAAATGGTATTTTCGGTTTTTGGGACAGGGTTCAGGCTGCATTTGAAGCTAAAATTCAAGTCTCTAGCCTCCGTGGTTTTGGAGATGGAGCCTTTTGAAAAAGTGCAAGTTTGACCCCTCTAGCTGCTCAAATAACGAAGTTACAGGCACTTTTATATTTGGCAGTCGAGGGGTCACTTTGCCATGAAATTTTCGGGGTTTTTCGCAGGTTTTCGTCCGAAATGGTATTTTTGGTTTTTGGGGCAGGGTTCAGGCTGCATTTGAAGCTAAAATTCAAGTCTCTAGCCTCCGTGGTTTTGGAGATGGAACCTTTTGAAAAAGTGCAAGTTTGACCCCTCTAGCTGCTCAAATAACGAAGTTACAGGCACTTTCATATTTGGCAGTCGAGGGGTCACTTTGCCATGAAATTTTCAGGGTTTTTCGCAGGTTTTCGTCCGAAATGGTATTTTTGGTTTTTGGGGCAGGGTTCAGGCTGCATTTGAAGCTAAAATTCAAGTCTCTAGCCTCCGTGGTTTTGGAGATGGAGCCTTTTGAAAAAGTGCAAGTTTGACCCCTCTAGCTGCTCAAATAACGAAGTTACAGGCACTTTTATATTTGGCAGTCGACGGGTCACTTTGCCATGAAATTTTCGGGGTTTTTCGCAGGTTTTCGTCCGAAATGGTATTTTTGGTTTTTGGGGCAGGGTTCAGGCTGCATTTGAAGCTAAAATTCAAGTCTCTAGCCTCCGTGGTTTTGGAGATGGAACCTTTTGAAAAAGTGCAAGTTTGACCCCTCTAGCTGCTCAAATAACGAAGTTACAGGCACTTTTATATTTGGCAGTCGAGGGGTCACTTTGCCATGAAATTTTCGGGGTTTTTCGCAGGTTTTCGTCCGGAATGGTATTTTTGACTTTTGGGGCAGGGTTCAGGCTGCATTTGAAGCTAAAATTCAAGCCTCTAGCCTCCGTGGTTTTGGAGATGGAACCTTTTGAAAAAGTGCAAGTTTGACCCCTCTAGCTGCTCAAATAACGAAGTTACAGGCACTTTTATATTTGGCAGTCGAGGGGTCACTTTGCCATAAAATTTTCGGGGTTTTTCGCAGATTTTCGTCCGGAATGGTATTTTTGGTTCAGGCTGCATTTGAAGCTAAAATTCAAGTCTCTAGCCTCCGTGGTTTTGGAGATGGAGCCTTTTGGAAAAGTGCAAGTTTGACCCCTCTAGCTGCTCAAATAACGAAGTTACAGGCACTTTTATATTTGGCAGTCGAGGGGTCACTTTGCCATGAAACTTTCGGGGTTTTTCGCAGATTTTCGTCCGGAATGGTATTTTTGACTTTTGGGGCAGGGTTCAGGCTGCATTTGAAGCTAAAATTCAAGCCTCTAGCCTCCGTGGTTTTGGAGATGGAACCTTTTGAAAAAGTGCAAGTTTGACCCCTCTAGCTGCTCAAATAACGAAGTTACAGGCACTTTTATATTTGGCAGTCGAGGGGTCACTTTGCCATGAAACTTTCGGGGTTTTTCGCAGATTTTCGTCCGGAATGGTATTTTTGACTTTTGGGGCAGGGTTCAGGCTGCATTTGAAGCTAAAATTCAAGCCTCTAGCCTCCGTGGTTTTGGAGATGGAACCTTTTGAAAAAGTGCAAGTTTGACCCCTCTAGCTGCTCAAATAACGAAGTTACAGGCACTTTTATATTTGGCAGTCGAGGGGTCACTTTGCCATGAAATTTTCGGGGTTTTTCGCAGGTTTTCGTCCGAAATGGTATTTTTGGTTTTTGGGGCAGGGTTCAGGCTGCATTTGAAGCTAAAATTCAAGTCTCTAGCCTCCGTGGTTTTGGAGATGGAGCCTTTTGAGAAAGTGCATGTTTGACCCCTGTAGCTGCTCAAATAACGAAGTTACAGGCACTTTTATATTTGGCAGTCGAGGGGTCACTTTGCCATGAAATTTTCGGGGTTTTTCGCAGGTTTTTGTCCGAAATGGTATTTTCGGTTTTTGGGGCAGGGTTCAGGCTGCATTTGAAGCTAAAATTCAAGTCTCTAGCCTCCGTGGTTTTGGAGATGGAACCTTTTGAAAAAGTGCAAGTTTGACCCCTCTAGCTGCTCAAATAACGAAGTTACAGGCACTTTTATATTTGGCAGTCGAGGGGTCACTTTGCCATGAAATTTTCGGGGTTTTTCGCAGGTTTTCGTCCGAAATGGTATTTTCGGTTTTTGGGGCAGGGTTCAGGCTGCATTTGAAGCTAAAATTCAAGTCTCTAGCCTCCGTGGTTTTGGAGATGGAACCTTTTGAAAAAGTGCAAGTTTGACCCCTCTAGCTGCTCAAATAACGAAGTTACAGGCACTTTTATATTTGGCAGTCGAGGGGTCACTTTGCCATGAAATTTTCCGGGTTTTTCGCAGGTTTTCGTCCGAAATGGTATTTTCGGTTTTTGGGGCAGGGTTCAGGCTGCATTTGAAGCTAAAATTCAAGTCTCTAGCCTCCGTGGTTTTGGAGATGGAACCTTTTGAAAAAGTTCAAGTTTGACCCCTCTAGCTGCTCAAATAACGAAGTTACAGGCACTTTTATATTTGGCAGTCGACGGGTCACTTTGCCATGAAATTTTCGGGTTTTTTCGCAGGTTTTCGTCCGAAATGGTATTTTCGGTTTTTGGGACAGGGTTCAGGCTGCATTTGAAGCTAAAATTCAAGTCTCTAGCCTCCGTGGTTTTGGAGATGGAGCCTTTTGAAAAAGTGCAAGTTTGACCCCTCTAGCTGCTCAAATAACGAAGTTACAGGCACTTTTATATTTGGCAGTCGAGGGGTCACTTTGCCATGAAATTTTCGGGGTTTTTCGCAGGTTTTCGTCCGAAATGGTATTTTTGGTTTTTGGGGCAGGGTTCAGGCTGCATTTGAAGCTAAAATTCAAGTCTCTAGCCTCCGTGGTTTTGGAGATGGAGCCTTTTGAAAAAGTGCAAGTTTGACCCCTCTAGCTGCTCAAATAACGAAGTTACAGGCACTTTTATATTTGGCAGTCGAGGGGTCACTTTGCCATGAAATTTTCGGGGTTTTTCGCAGGTTTTCGTCCAGAATGGTATTTTCGGTTTTTGGGGCAGAGTTCAGGCTGCATTTGAAGCTAAAATTCAAGTCTCTAGCCTCCGTGGTTTTGGAGATGGAACCCTTTGAAAAAGTGCAAGTTTGACCCCTGTAGCTGCTCAAATAACGAAGTTACAGGCACTTTTATATTTGGCAGTCGAGGGGTCACTTTGCCATGAAACTTTCGGGGTTTTTCGCAGATTTTCGTCCGGAATGGTATTTTTGACTTTTGGGGCAGGGTTCAGGCTGCATTTGAAGCTAAAATTCAAGCCTCTAGCCTCCGTGGTTTTGGAGATGGAACCTTTTGAAAAAGTGCAAGTTTGACCCCTCTAGCTGCTCAAATAACGAAGTTACAGGCACTTTTATATTTGGCAGTCGAGGGGTCACTTTGCCATGAAATTTTCGGGGTTTTTCGCAGATTTTCGTCCGGAATGGTATTTTTGGTTCAGGCTGCATTTGAAGCTAAAATTCAAGTCTCTAGCCTCCGTGGTTTTGGAGATGGAGCCTTTTGGAAAAGTGCAAGTTTGACCCCTCTAGCTGCTCAAATAACGAAGTTACAGGCACTTTTATATTTGGCAGTCGAGGGGTCACTTTGCCATGAAACTTTCGGGGTTTTTCGCAGATTTTCGTCCGGAATGGTATTTTTGACTTTTGGGGCAGGGTTCAGGCTGCATTTGAAGCTAAAATTCAAGCCTCTAGCCTCCGTGGTTTTGGAGATGGAACCTTTTGAAAAAGTGCAAGTTTGACCCCTCTAGCTGCTCAAATAACGAAGTTACAGGCACTTTTATATTTGGCAGTCGAGGGGTCACTTTGCCATGAAACTTTCGGGGTTTTTCGCAGATTTTCGTCCGGAATGGTATTTTTGGTTCAGGCTGCATTTGAAGCTAAAATTCAAGTCTCTAGCCTCCGTGGTTTTGGAGATGGAACCCTTTGAAAAAGTGCAAGTTTGACCCCTGTAGCTGCTCAAATAACGAAGTTACAGGCACTTTTATATTTGGCAGTCGAGGGGTCACTTTGCCATGAAATTTTCGGGGTTTTTCGCAGGTTTTCGTCCGAAATGGTATTTTCGGTTTTTGGGGCAGGGTTCAGGCTGCATTTGAAGCTAAAATTCAAGTCTCTAGCCTCCGTGGTTTTGGAGATGGAACCTTTTGAAAAAGTGCAAGTTTGACCCCTCTAGCTGCTCAAATAACGAAGTTACAGGCACTTTTATATTTGGCAGTCGAGGGGTCACTTTGCCATGAAATTTTCGGGGTTTTTCGCAGGTTTTCGTCCGAAATGGTATTTTTGGTTTTTGGGGCAGGGTTCAGGCTGCATTTGAAGCTAAAATTCAAGTCTCTAGCCTCCGTGGTTTTGGAGATGGAACCTTTTGAAAAAGTGCAAGTTTGACCCCTCTAGCTGCTCAAATAACGAAGTTACAGGCACTTTTATATTTGGCAGTCGACGGGTCACTTTGCCATGAAATTTTCAGGTTTTTTCGCAGGTTTTCGTCCGAAATGGTATTTTCGGTTTTTGGGACAGGGTTCAGGCTGCATTTGAAGCTAAAATTCAAGTCTCTAGCCTCCGTGGTTTTGGAGATGGAGCCTTTTGAAAAAGTGCAAGTTTGACCCCTCTAGCTGCTCAAATAACGAAGTTACAGGCACTTTTATATTTGGCAGTCGAGGGGTCACTTTGCCATGAAATTTTCGGGGTTTTTCGCAGGTTTTCGTCCGAAATGGTATTTTCGGTATTTGGGGCAGGGTTCAGGCTGCATTTGAAGCTAAAATTCAAGTCTCTAGCCTCCGTGGTTTTGGAGATGGAACCTTTTGAAAAAGTGCAAGTTTGACCCCTGTAGCTGCTCAAATAACGAAGTTACAGGCACTTTTATATTTGGCAGTCGACGGGTAACTTTGCCATGAAATTTTCGGGTTTTTTCGCAGGTTTTCGTCCGAAATGGTATTTTCGGTTTTTGGGACAGGGTTCAGGCTGCATTTGAAGCTAAAATTCAAGTCTCTAGCCTCCGTGGTTTTGGAGATGGAGCCTTTTGAAAAAGTGCAAGTTTGACCCCTCTAGCTGCTCAAATAACGAAGTTACAGGCACTTTTATATTTGGCAGTCGAGGGGACACTTTGCCATGAAATTTTCGGGGTTTTTCGCAGGTTTTCGTCCGAAATGGTATTTTCGGTTTTTGGGGCAGGGTTCAGGCTGCATTTGAAGCTAAAATTCAAGTCTCTAGCCTCCGTGGTTTTGGAGATGGAACCTTTTGAAAAAGTGCAAGTTTGACCCCTCTAGCTGCTCAAATAACGAAGTTACAGGCACTTTTATATTTGGCAGTCGACGGGTCACTTTGCCATGAAATTTTCGGGTTTTTTCGCAGGTTTTCGTCCGAAATGGTATTTTCGGTTTTTGGGACAGGGTTCAGGCTGCATTTGAAGCTAAAATTCAAGTCTCTAGCCTCCGTGGTTTTGGAGATGGAGCCTTTTGAAAAAGTGCAAGTTTGACCCCTCTAGCTGCTCAAATAACGAAGTTACAGGCACTTTTATATTTGGCAGTCGAGGGGTCACTTTGCCATGAAATTTTCGGGGTTTTTCGCAGGTTTTCGTCCGAAATGGAATTTTCGGTATTTGGGGCAGGGTTCAGGCTGCATTTGAAGCTAAAATTCAAGTCTCTAGCCTCCGTGGTTTTGGAGATGGAACCTTTTGAAAAAGTGCAAGTTTGACCCCTCTAGCTGCTCAAATAACGAAGTTACAGGCACTTTTATATTTGGCAGTCGACGGGTCACTTTGCCATGCAATTTTCGGGGTTTTTCGCAGGTTTTCTTCCGGAATGGTGTTTTTGGTTTTTGAGGCAGGGTTCAGGCTGCATTTGAAGCTAAAATTCAAGTCTCTAGCCTCCGTGGTTTTGGAGATGGAGCCTTTTGAAAAAGTGCAAGTTTGACCCCTCTAGCTGCTCAAATAACGAAGTTACAGGCACTTTTATATTTGGCAGTCGAGGGGTCACTTTGCCATGAAATTTTCGGGGTTTTTCGCAGGTTTTCTTCCGAAATGGTATTTTTGGTTTTTGGGGCAGGGTTCAGGCTGCATTTGAAGCTAAAATTCAAGTCTCTAGCCTCCGTGGTTTTGGAGATGGAGCCTTTTGAAAAAGTGCAAGTTTGACCCCTCTAGCTGCTCAAATAACGAAGTTACAGGCACTTTTATATTTGGCAGTCGACGGGTCACTTTGCCATGAAATTTTCGGGGTTTTTCGCAGGTTTTCGTCCGAAATGGTATTTTTGGTTTTTGGGGCAGGGTTCAGGCTGCATTTGAAGCTAAAATTCAAGTCTCTAGCCTCCGTGGTTTTGGAGATGGAGCCTTTTGGAAAAGTGTAAGTTTGACCCCTCTAGCTGCTCAAATAACGAAGTTACAGGCACTTTTATATTTGGCAGTCGAGGGGTCACTTTGCCATGAAATTTTCGGGGTTTTTCGCAGGTTTTCTTCCGGAATGGTATTTTTGGATTTTGGGGCAGGGTTCAGGCTGCATTTGAAGCTAAAATTCAAGTCTCTAGCCTCCGTGGTTTTGGAGATGGAGCCTTTTGAAAAAGTGCAAGTTTGACCCCTCTAGCTGCTCAAATAACGAAGTTACAGGCACTTTTATATTTGGCAGTCGAGGGGTCACTTTGCCATGAAATTTTCGGGGGTTTTCGCAGGTTTTCGTCCGAAATGGTATTTTTGATTTTTGGGGCAGGGTTCAGGCTGCATTTGAAGCTAAAATTCAAGTCTCTAGCCTCCGTGGTTTTGGAGATGGAGCCTTTTGAAAAAGTGCAAGTTTGACCCCTCTAGCTGCTCAAATAACGAAGTTTAAGGCACTTTTATATTTGGCAGTCGAGGGGTCACTTTGCCATGAAATTTTCGGGGTTTTTCGCAGGTTTTCGTCCGAAATGGTATTTTTGGTTTTTGGGGCAGGGTTCAGGCTGCATTTGAAGCTAAAATTCAAGTCTCTAGCCTCCGTGGTTTTGGAGATGGAGCCTTTTGAACAAGTGCAAGTTTGACCCCTCTAGCTGCTCAAATAACGAAGTTACAGGCACTTTTATATTTGGCAGTCGAGGGGTCACTTTGCCATGAAATTTCCGGGGTTTTTCGCAGGTTTTCTTCCGGAATGGTGTTTTTGGTTTTTGGGGCAGGGTTCAGGCTGCATTTGAAGCTAAAATTCAAGTCTCTAGCCTCCGTGGTTTTGGAGATGGAGCCTTTTGAAAAAGTGCAAGTTTGACCCCTCTAGCTGCTCAAATAACGAAGTTACAGGCACTTTTATATTTGGCAGTCGAGGGGTCACTTTGCCATGAAATTTTCGGGGTTTTTCGCAGGTTTTCGTCCGAAATGGTATTTTCGGTTTTTGGGGCAGGGTTCAGGCTGCATTTGAAGCTAAAATTCAAGTCTCTAGCCTCCGTGGTTTTGGAGATGGAGCCTTTTGAAAAAGTGCAAGTTTGACCCCTCTAGCTGCTCAAATAACGAAGTTACAGGCACTTTTATATTTGGCAGTCGAGGGGTCACTTTGCCATGAAATTTTCGGGGGTTTTCGCAGGATTTCGTCCGAAATGGTATTTTTGGTTTTTGGTGCAGGGTTCAGGCTGCATTTGAAACTAAAATTCAAGTCTCTAGCCTCCGTGGTTTTGAAGATGGAGCCATTTGAAAAAGTGCAAGTTTGACCCCTCTAGCTGCTCAAATAACGAAGTTACAGGCACTTTTATATTTGGCAGTCGACGGGTCACTTTGCCATAAAATTTTCGGGGTTTTTCGCAGGTTTTCGTCCGAAATGGTATTTTTCGTTTTTGGGGCAGGGTTCAGGCTGCATTTGAAGCTAAAATTCAAGTCTCTAGCCTCCGTGGTTTTGGAGATGGAGCCTTTTGAAAAAGTGCAAGTTTGACCCCTCTAGCTGCTCAAATAACGAAGTTACAGGCACTTTTATATTTGGCAGTCGACGGGTCACTTTGCCATGAAATTTTCGGGGTCTTTCGCAGGTTTTCTTCCGGAATGGTGTTTTTGGTTTTTGGGGCAGGGTTCAGGCTGCATTTGAAGCTAAAATTCAAGTCTCTAGCCTCCGTGGTTTTGGAGATGGAGCCTTTTGGAAAAGTGCAAGTTTGACCCCTCTAGCTGCTCAAATAACGAAGTTACAGGCACTTTTATATTTGGCAGTCGAGGGGTCACTTTGCCATGAAATTTTCGGGGTTTTTCGCAGGTTTTCGTCCGAAATGGTATTTTTGGTTTTTGGGGCAGGGTTCAGGCTGCATTTGAAGCTAAAATTCAAGTATCTAGCCTCCGTGGTTTTGGAGATGGAACCTTTTGAAAAAGTGCAAGTTTGACCCCTCTAGCTGCTCAAATAACGAAGTTACAGGCACTTTTATATTTGGCAGTCGACGGGTCACTTTGCCATGAAATTTTCGGGGTTTTTCGCAGGTTTTCGTCCGAAATGGTATTTTTGGTTTTTGGGGCAGGGTTCAGGCTGCATTTGAAGCTAAAATTCAAGTCTCTAGCCTCCGTGGTTTTGGAGATGGAGCCTTTTGAAAAAGTGCAAGTTTGACCCCTCTAGCTGCTCAAATAACGAAGTTACAGGCACTTTTATATTTGGCAGTCGAGGGGTCACTTTGCCATGAAATTTTCGGGGGTTTTCGCAGGATTTCGTCCGAAATGGTATTTTTGGTTTTTGGTGCAGGGTTCAGGCTGCATTTGAAACTAAAATTCAAGTCTCTAGCCTCCGTGGTTTTGAAGATGGAGCCATTTGAAAAAGTGCAAGTTTGACCCCTCTAGCTGCTCAAATAACGAAGTTACAGGCACTTTTATATTTGGCAGTCGACGGGTCACTTTGCCATAAAATTTTCGGGGTTTTTCGCAGGTTTTCGTCCGAAATGGTATTTTTCGTTTTTGGGGCAGGGTTCAGGCTGCATTTGAAGCTAAAATTCAAGTCTCCAGCCTCCGTGGTTTTGGAGATGGAGCCTTTTGAAAAAGTGCAAGTTTGACCCCTCTAGCTGCTCAAATAACGAAGTTACAGGCACTTTTATATTTGGCAGTCGACGGGTCACTTTGCCATGAAATTTTCGGGGTCTTTCGCAGGTTTTCTTCCGGAATGGTGTTTTTGGTTTTTGGGGCAGGGTTCAGGCTGCATTTGAAGCTAAAATTCAAGTCTCTAGCCTCCGTGGTTTTGGAGATGGAGCCTTTTGGAAAAGTGCAAGTTTGACCCCTCTAGCTGCTCAAATAACGAAGTTACAGGCACTTTTATATTTGGCAGTCGAGGGGTCACTTTGCCATGAAATTTTCGGGGTTTTTCGCAGGTTTTCGTCCGAAATGGTATTTTTGGTTTTTGGGGCAGGGTTCAGGCTGCATTTGAAGCTAAAATTCAAGTATCTAGCCTCCGTGGTTTTGGAGATGGAACCTTTTGAAAAAGTGCAAGTTTGACCCCTCTAGCTGCTCAAATAACGAAGTTACAGGCACTTTTATATTGGCAGTCGACGGGTCACTTTGCCATGAAATTTTCGGGGTTTTTCGCAGGTTTTCGTCCGAAATGGTATTTTTGGTTTTTGGGGCAGGGTTCAGGCTGCATTTGAAGCTAAAATTCAAGTCTCTAGCCTCCGTGGTTTTGGAGATGGAGCCTTTTGAAAAGTGCAAGTTTGACCCCTCTAGCTGCTCAAATAACGAAGTTACAGGCACTTTTATATTTGGCAGTCGACGGGTCACTTTGCCATGAAATTTTCGGGGTTTTTCGCAGGTTTTCGTCCGAAATGGTATTTTTGGTTTTTGGGGCAGGGTTCAGGCTGCATTTGAAGCTAAAATTCAAGTCTCTAGCCTCCGTGGTTTTGGAGATGGAGCCTTTTGGAAAAGTGTAAGTTTGACCCCTCTAGCTGCTCAAATAACGAAGTTACAGGCACTTTTATATTTGGCAGTCGAGGGGTCACTTTGCCATGAAATTTTCGGGGTTTTTCGCAGGTTTTCGTCCGAAATGGTATTTTTGGTTTTTGGGCAGGGTTCAGGCTGCATTTGAAGCTAAAATTCAAGTCTCTAGCCTCCGTGGTTTTGGAGATGGAGCCTTTTGAAAAAGTGCAAGTTTGACCCCTCTAGCTGCTCAAATAACGAAGTTACAGGCACTTTTATATTTGGCAGTCGAGGGGTCACTTTGCATGAAATTTTCGGGGGTTTTCGCAGGTTTTCGTCCGAAATGGTATTTTTGATTTTTGGGGCAGGGTGGTTCAGGCTGCATTTGAAGCTAAAATTCAAGTCTCTAGCCTCCGTGGTTTTGGAGATGGAGCCTTTTGAAAAAGTGCAAGTTTGACCCCTCTAGCTGCTCAAATAACGAAGTTTAAGGCACTTTTATATTTGGCAGTCGAGGGGTCAATTTGCCATGAAATTTTCGGGGTTTTTCGCAGGTTTTCGTCCGAAATGGTATTTTTGGTTTTTGGGGCAGGGTTCAGGCTGCATTTGAAGCTAAAATTCAAGTCTCTAGCCTCCGTGGTTTTGGAGATGGAACCTTTTGAAAAAGTGCAAGTTTGACCCCTCTAGCTGCTCAAATAACGAAGTTACAGGCACTTTTATATTTGGCAGTCGAGGGGTCACTTTGCCATGAAATTTCCGGGGTTTTTCGCAGGTTTTCTTCCGGAATGGTGTTTTTGGTTTTTGGGGCAGGGTTCAGGCTGCATTTGAAGCTAAAATTCAAGTCTCTAGCCTCCGTGGTTTTGGAGATGGAGCCTTTTGAAAAAGTGCAAGTTTGACCCCTCTAGCTGCTCAAATAACGAAGTTACAGGCACTTTTATATTTGGCAGTCGAGGGGTCACTTTGCCATGCAATTTTCGGGGTTTTTCGCAGGTTTTCGTCCGAAATGGTATTTTCGGTTTTTGGGGCAGGGTTCAGGCTGCATTTGAAGCTAAAATTCAAGTCTCTAGCCTCCGTGGTTTTGGAGATGGAGCCTTTTGAAAAAGTGCAAGTTTGACCCCTCTAGCTGCTCAAATAACGAAGTTACAGGCACTTTTATATTTGGCAGTCGAGGGGTCACTTTGCCATGCAATTTTCGGGGTTTTTCGCAGGTTTTCGTCCGAAATGGTATTTTCGGTTTTTGGGGCAGGGTTCAGGCTGCATTTGAAGCTAAAATTCAAGTCTCTAGCCTCCGTGGTTTTGGAGATGGAGCCTTTTGAAAAAGTGCAAGTTTGACCCCTCTAGCTGCTCAAATAACGAAGTTACAGGCACTTTTATATTTGGCAGTCGAGGGGTCACTTTGCCATGAAATTTTCGGGGGTTTTCGCAGGATTTCGTCCGAAATGGTATTTTTGGTTTTTGGTGCAGGGTTCAGGCTGCATTTGAAACTAAAATTCAAGTCTCTAGCCTCCGTGGTTTTGAAGATGGAGCCATTTGAAAAAGTGCAAGTTTGACCCCTCTAGCTGCTCAAATAACGAAGTTACAGGCACTTTTATATTTGGCAGTCGACGGGTCACTTTGCCATAAAATTTTCGGGGTTTTTCGCAGGTTTTCGTCCGAAATGGTATTTTTCGTTTTTGGGGCAGGGTTCAGGCTGCATTTGAAGCTAAAATTCAAGTCTCTAGCCTCCGTGGTTTTGGAGATGGAGCCTTTTGAAAAAGTGCAAGTTTGACCCCTCTAGCTGCTCAAATAACGAAGTTACAGGCACTTTTATATTTGGCAGTCGACGGGTCACTTTGCCATGAAATTTTCGGGGTCTTTCGCAGGTTTTCTTCCGGAATGGTGTTTTTGGTTTTTGGGGCAGGGTTCAGGCTGCATTTGAAGCTAAAATTCAAGTCTCTAGCCTCCGTGGTTTTGGAGATGGAGCCTTTTGGAAAAGTGCAAGTTTGACCCCTCTAGCTGCTCAAATAACGAAGTTACAGGCACTTTTATATTTGGCAGTCGAGGGGTCACTTTGCCATGAAATTTTCGGGGTTTTTCGCAGGTTTTCGTCCGAAATGGTATTTTTGGTTTTTGGGGCAGGGTTCAGGCTGCATTTGAAGCTAAAATTCAAGTCTTTAGCCTCCGTGGTTTTGGAGATGGAGCCTTTTGAAAAAGTGCAAGTTTGACCCCTCTAGCTGCTCAAATAACGAAGTTACAGGCACTTTTATATTTGGCAGTCGACGGGTCACTTTGCCATGAAATTTTCGGGGTTTTTCGCAGGTTTTCGTCCGAAATGGAATTTTTGGTTTTTGGGGCAGGGTTCAGGCTGCATTTGAAGCTAAAATTCAAGTATCTAGCCTCCGTGGTTTTGGAGATGGAACCTTTTGAAAAAGTGCAAGTTTGACCCCTCTAGCTGCTCAAATAACGAAGTTACAGGCACTTTTATATTTGGCAGTCGAGGGGTCACTTTGCCATGAAATTTTCGGGGTTTTTCGCAGGTTTTCGTCCGAAATGGTATTTTTGGTTTTTGGGGCAGGGTTCAGGCTGCATTTGAAGCTAAAATTCAAGTATCTAGCCTCCGTGGTTTTGGAGATGGAACCTTTTGAAAAAGTGCAAGTTTGACCCCTCTAGCTGCTCAAATAACGAAGTTACAGGCACTTTTATATTTGGCAGTCGAGGGGTCACTTTGCCATGAAATTTTCGGGGTTTTTCGCAGGTTTTCGTCCGAAATGGTATTTTTGGTTTTTGGGGCAGGGTTCAGGCTGCATTTGAAGCTAAAATTCAAGTCTCTAGCCTCCGTGGTTTTGGAGATGGAGCCTTTTCGAAAAGTGCAAGTTTGACCCCTCTAGCTGCTCAAATAACGAAGTTACAGGCACTTTTATATTTGACAGTCGAGGGGTCACTTTGCCATGAAATTTTCGGGGTTTTTCGCAGGTTTTCGTCCGAAATGGTATTTTTGGTTTTTGGGGCAGTGTTCAGGCTGCATTTGAAGCTAAAATTCAAGTCTCTAGCCTCCGTGGTTTTGGAGATGGAGCCTTTTGGAAAAGTGCAAGTTTGACCCCTCTAGCTGCTCAAATAACGAAGTTACAGGCACTTTTATATTTGGCAGTCGAGGGGTCACTTTGCCATGAAATTTTCGGGGTTTTTCGCAGGTTTTCGTCCGAAATGGTATTTTTGGTTTTTGGGGCAGGGTTCAGGCTGCATTTGAAGCTAAAATTCAAGTCTCTAGCCTCCATGGTTTTGGAGATGGAGCCTTTTGAAAAAGTGCAAGTTTGACCCCTCTAGCTGCTCAAATAACGAAGTTACAGGCACTTTTATATTTGGCAGTCGAGGGGTCACTTTGCCATCAAATTTTCGGGGTTTTTCGCAGGATTTCGTCCGAAATGGTATTTTTGGTTTTTGGGGCAGGGCTGCATTTGAAGCTAAAATTCAAGTCTCTAGCCTCCGTGGTTTTGGAGATGGAGCCTTTTGAAAAAGTGCAAGTTTGACCCCTCTAGCTGCTCAAATAACGAAGTTACAGGCACTTTTATTTTTGGCAGTCGAGGGGTCACTTTGCCATGAAATTTTCGGGGTTTTTCGCAGGTTTTCGTCCGAAATGGTATTTTCGGTTTTTGGGACAGGGTTCAGGCTGCATTTGAAGCTAAAATTCAAGTCTCTAGTCTCCGTGGTTTTGGAGATGGAACCTTTTGAAAAAGTGCAAGTTTGACCCCTCTAGCTGCTCAAATAACGAAGTTACAGGCACTTTTATATTTGGCAGTCGACGGGTCACTTTGCCATGCAATTTTCGTGGTTCTTCGCAGGTTTTCTTCCGGAATGGTGTTTTTGGTTTTTGGGGCAGGGTTCAGGCTGCATTTGAAGCTAAAATTCAAGTCTCTAGCCTCCGTGGTTTTGGAGATGGAGCCTTTTGAAAAAGTGCAAGTTTGACCCCTCTAGCTGCTCAAATAACGAAGTTACAGGCACTTTTATATTTGGCAGTCGAGGGAGTTGCCATGAAATTTTCGGTGTTTTTCGCAGGTTTTCGTCCGAAATGGTATTTTCGGTTTTTGGGACAGGGTTCAGGCTGCATTTGAAGCTAAAATTCAAGTCTCTAGTCTCCGTGGTTTTGGAGATGGAGCCTTTTGAAAAAGTGCAAGTTTGACCCCTCTAGCTGCTCAAATAACGAAGTTACAGGCACTTTTATATTTGGCAGTCGAGGGGTCACTTTGCCATGAAATTTTCGGGGTCTTTCGCAGGTTTTCGTCCGAAATGGTATTTTTGGTTTTTGGGGCAGGGTTCAGGCTGCATTTGAAGCTAAAATTCAAGTCTCTAGCCTCCGTGGTTTTGGAGATGGAGCCTTTTGAAAAAGTGCAAGTTTGACCCCTCTAGCTGCTCAAATAACGAAGTTACAGGCACTTTTATATTTGGCAGTCGAGGGGTCACTTTGCCATCAAATTTTCGGGGTTTTTCGCAGGATTTCGTCCGAAATGGTATTTTCGGTTTTTGGGGCAGGGTTCAAGCTGCATTTGAAGCTAAAATTCAAGTCTCTAGCCTCCGTGGTTTTGGAGATGGAGCCTTTTGAAAAAGTGCAAGTTTGACCCCTCTAGCTGCTCAAATAACGAAGTTACAGGCACTTTTATATTTGGCAGTCGAGGGGTCACTTTGCCATGAAATTTTCGGGGTTTTTCGCAGGTTTTCTTCCGGAATGGTATTTTTGGTTTTTGGGGCAGGGTTCAGGCTGCATTTGAAGCTAAAATTCAAGTCTCTAGCCTCCGTGGTTTTGGAGATGGAGCCTTTTGGAAAAGTGCAAGTTTGACCCCTCTAGCTGCTCAAATAACGAAGTTACAGGCACTTTTATATTTGGCAGTCGACGGGTCACTTTGCCATGAAATTTTCGGGGTTTTTCGCAGGATTTCGTCCGAAATGGTATTTTTGGTTTTTGGGGCAGGGTTCAGGCTGCATTTGAAGCTAAAATTCAAGTCTCTAGCCTCCGTAGTTTTGGAGATGGAGCCTTTTGAAAAAGTGCAAGTTTGACCCCTCTAGCTGCTCAAATAACGAAGTTACAGGCACTTTTATATTTGGCAGTCGAGGGGTCACTTTGCCATGAAATTTTCGGGGTTTTTCGCAGGATTTCGTCCGAAATGGTATTTTTGGTTTTTGGGGCAGGGTTCAGGCTGCATTTGAAGCTAAAATTCAAGTCTCTAGCCTCCGTAGTTTTGGAGATGGAGCCTTTTGAAAAAGTGCAAGTTTGACCCCTCTAGCTGCTCAAATAACGAAGTTACAGGCACTTTTATATTTGGCAGTCGAGGGGTCACTTTGCCATGAAATTTTCGGGGTTTTTCGCAGGTTTTCTTCCGGAATGGTATTTTTGGTTTTTGGGGCAGGGTTCAGGCTGCATTTGAAGCTAAAATTCAAGTCTCTAGCCTCCGTGGTTTTGGAGATGGAGCCTTTTGAAAAAGTGCAAGTTTGACCCCTCTAGCTGCTCAAATAACGAAGTTACAGGCACTTTTATATTTGGCAGTCGACGGGTCACTTTGCCATGAAATTTTCGGGGTTTTTCGCAGGTTTTCTTCCGGAATGGTATTTTTGGTTTTTGGGGCAGGGTTCAGGCTGCATTTGAAGCTAAAATTCAAGTCTCTAGCCTCCGTGGTTTTGGAGATGGAGCCTTTTGAAAAAGTGCAAGTTTGACCCCTCTAGCTGCTCAAATAACGAAGTTACAGGCACTTTTATATTTGGCAGTCGAGGGGTCACTTTGCCATGAAATTTTCGGGGTTTTTCGCAGGTTTTCGTCCGAAATGGTATTTTCGGTTTTTGGGACAGGGTTCAGGCTGCATTTGAAGCTAAAATTCAAGTCTCTAGTCTCCGTGGTTTTGGAGATGGAACCTTTTGAAAAAGTGCAAGTTTGACCCCTCTAGCTGCTCAAATAACGAAGTTACAGGCACTTTTATATTTGGCAGTCGACGGGTCACTTTGCCATGCAATTTTCGTGGTTTTCGCAGGTTTTCTTCCGGAATGGTGTTTTTGGTTTTTGGGGCAGGGTTCAGGCTGCATTTGAAGCTAAAATTCAAGTCTCTAGCCTCCGTGGTTTTGGAGATGGAGCCTTTTGAAAAAGTGCAAGTTTGACCCCTCTAGCTGCTCAAATAACGAAGTTACAGGCACTTTTATATTTGGCAGTCGAGGGGTCACTTTGCCATGAAATTTTCGGTGTTTTTCGCAGGTTTTCGTCCGAAATGGTATTTTCGGTTTTTGGGACAGGGTTCAGGCTGCATTTGAAGCTAAAATTCAAGTCTCTAGCCTCCGTGGTTTTGGAGATGGAACCTTTTGAAAAAGTGCAAGTTTGACCCCTCTAGCTGCTCAAATAACGAAGTTACAGGCACTTTTATATTTGGCAGTCGAGGGGTCACTCTGCCATGAAATTTTCGAGGTCTTTCGCAGGTTTTCGTCCGAAATGGTATTTTTGGTTTTTGGGGCAGGGTTCAGGCTGCATTTGAAGCTAAAATTCAAGTCTCTAGCCTCCGTGGTTTTGGAGATGGAGCCTTTTGAAAAAGTGCAAGTTTGACCCCCTCTAGCTGCTCAAATAACGAAGTTACAGGCACTTTTATATTTGGCAGTCGAGGGGTCACTTTGCCATGAAATTTTCGGGGTCTTTCGCAGGTTTTCGTCCGAAATGGTATTTTTGGTTTTTGGGGCAGGGTTCAGGCTGCATTTGAAGCTAAAATTCAAGTCTCTAGCCTCCGTGGTTTTGGAGATGGAGCCTTTTGAAAAAGTGCAAGTTTGACCCCTCTAGCTGCTCAAATAACGAAGTTACAGGCACTTTTATATTTGGCAGTCGAGGGGTCACTTTGCCATCAAATTTTCGGGGTTTTTCGCAGGATTTCGTCCGAAATGGTATTTTCGGTTTTTGGGGCAGGGTTCAAGCTGCATTTGAAGCTAAAATTCAAGTCTCTAGCCTCCGTGGTTTTGGAGATGGAGCCTTTTGAAAAAGTGCAAGTTTGACCCCTCTAGCTGCTCAAATAACGAAGTTACAGGCACTTTTATATTTGGCAGTCGAGGGGTCACTTTGCCATGAAATTTTCGGGGTTTTTCGCAGGTTTTCTTCCGGAATGGTATTTTTGGTTTTTGGGGCAGGGTTCAGGCTGCATTTGAAGCTAAAATTCAAGTCTCTAGCCTCCGTGGTTTTGGAGATGGAGCCTTTTGGAAAAGTGCAAGTTTGACCCCTCTAGCTGCTCAAATAACGAAGTTACAGGCACTTTTATATTTGGCAGTCGACGGGTCACTTTGCCATGAAATTTTCGGGGTTTTTCGCAGGATTTCGTCCGAAATGGTATTTTTGGTTTTTGGGGCAGGGTTCAGGCTGCATTTGAAGCTAAAATTCAAGTCTCTAGCCTCCGTAGTTTTGGAGATGGAGCCTTTTGAAAAAGTGCAAGTTTGACCCCTCTAGCTGCTCAAATAACGAAGTTACAGGCACTTTTATATTTGGCAGTCGAGGGGTCACTTTGCCATGAAATTTTCGGGGTTTTTCGCAGGATTTCGTCCGAAATGGTATTTTTGGTTTTTGGGGCAGGGTTCAGGCTGCATTTGAAGCTAAAATTCAAGTCTCTAGCCTCCGTAGTTTTGGAGATGGAGCCTTTTGAAAAAGTGCAAGTTTGACCCCTCTAGCTGCTCAAATAACGAAGTTACAGGCACTTTTATATTTGGCAGTCGAGGGGTCACTTTGCCATGAAATTTTCGGGGTTTTTCGCAGGTTTTCTTCCGGAATGGTATTTTTGGTTTTTGGGGCAGGGTTCAGGCTGCATTTGAAGCTAAAATTCAAGTCTCTAGCCTCCGTGGTTTTGGAGATGGAGCCTTTTGAAAAAGTGCAAGTTTGACCCCTCTAGCTGCTCAAATAACGAAGTTACAGGCACTTTTATATTTGGCAGTCGACGGGTCACTTTGCCATGAAATTTTCGGGGTTTTTCGCAGGTTTTCTTCCGGAATGGTATTTTTGGTTTTTGGGGCAGGGTTCAGGCTGCATTTGAAGCTAAAATTCAAGTCTCTAGCCTCCGTGGTTTTGGAGATGGAGCCTTTTGAAAAAGTGCAAGTTTGACCCCTCTAGCTGCTCAAATAACGAAGTTACAGGCACTTTTATATTTGGCAGTCGAGGGGTCACTTTGCCATGAAATTTTCGGGGTTTTTCGCAGGTTTTCGTCCGAAATGGTATTTTCGGTTTTTGGGACAGGGTTCAGGCTGCATTTGAAGCTAAAATTCAAGTCTCTAGTCTCCGTGGTTTTGGAGATGGAACCTTTTGAAAAAGTGCAAGTTTGACCCCTCTAGCTGCTCAAATAACGAAGTTACAGGCACTTTTATATTTGGCAGTCGACGGGTCACTTTGCCATGCAATTTTCGTGGTTTTCGCAGGTTTTCTTCCGGAATGGTGTTTTTGGTTTTTGGGGCAGGGTTCAGGCTGCATTTGAAGCTAAAATTCAAGTCTCTAGCCTCCGTGGTTTTGGAGATGGAGCCTTTTGAAAAAGTGCAAGTTTGACCCCTCTAGCTGCTCAAATAACGAAGTTACAGGCACTTTTATATTTGGCAGTCGAGGGGTCACTTTGCCATGAAATTTTCGGTGTTTTTCGCAGGTTTTCGTCCGAAATGGTATTTTCGGTTTTTGGGACAGGGTTCAGGCTGCATTTGAAGCTAAAATTCAAGTCTCTAGCCTCCGTGGTTTTGGAGATGGAACCTTTTGAAAAAGTGCAAGTTTGACCCCTCTAGCTGCT
Organism: Chloromyia formosa; assembly: GCA_964017055.1. Classification (NCBI taxonomy): domain Eukaryota; kingdom Metazoa; phylum Arthropoda; class Insecta; order Diptera; family Stratiomyidae; genus Chloromyia; species Chloromyia formosa. The sequence continues at coordinate 25,281,352 of OZ024813.1, read as the reverse complement.
CAAATAACGAAGTTACAGGCACTTTTATATTTGGCAGTCGAGGGGTCACTCTGCCATGAAATTTTCGAGGTCTTTCGCAGGTTTTCGTCCGAAATGGTATTTTTGGTTTTTGGGGCAGGGTTCAGGCTGCATTTGAAGCTAAAATTCAAGTCTCTAGCCTCCGTGGTTTTGGAGATGGAGCCTTTTGAAAAAGTGCAAGTTTGACCCCTCTAGCTGCTCAAATAACGAAGTTACAGGCACTTTTATATTTGGCAGTCGAGGGGTCACTTTGCCATCAAATTTTCGGGGTTTTTCGCAGGATTTCGTCCGAAATGGTATTTTTGGTTTTTGGGGCAGGGTTCAAGCTGCATTTGAAGCTAAAATTCAAGTCTCTAGCCTCCGTGGTTTTGGAGATGGAGCCTTTTGAAAAAGTGCAAGTTTGACCCCTCTAGCTGCTCAAATAACGAAGTTACAGGCACTTTTATATTTGGCAGTCGAGGGGTCACTTTGCCATGAAATTTTCGGGGTTTTTCGCAGGTTTTCTTCCGGAATGGTATTTTTGGTTTTTGGGGCAGGGTTCAGGCTGCATTTGAAGCTAAAATTCAAGTCTCTAGCCTCCGTGGTTTTGGAGATGGAGCCTTTTGGAAAAGTGCAAGTTTGACCCCTCTAGCTGCTCAAATAACGAAGTTACAGGCACTTTTATATTTGGCAGTCGAGGGGTTACTTTGCCATGAAATTTTCGGGGTTTTTCGCAGGATTTCGTCCGAAATGGTATTTTTGGGGCAGGGTTCAGGCTGCATTTGAAGCTAAAATTCAAGTCTCTAGCCTCCGTAGTTTTGGAGATGGAGCCTTTTGAGAAAGTGCAAGTTTGACCCCTCTAGCTGCTCAAATAACGAAGTTACAGGCACTTTTATATTTGGCAGTCGAGGGGTCACTTTGCCATGAAATTTTCGGGGTTTTTCGCAGGATTTCGTCCGAAATGGTATTTTTGGCTTTTGGGGCAGGGTTCAGGCTGCATTTGAAGCTAAAATTCAAGTCTCTAGCCTCCGTAGTTTTGGAGATGGAGCCTTTTGAAAAAGTGCAAGTTTGACCCCTCTAGCTGCTCAAATAACGAAGTTACAGGCACTTTTATATTTGGCAGCCGAGGGGTCACTTTGCCATGAAATTTTCGGGGTTTTTCGCAGGTTTTCTTCCGGAATGGTATTTTTGGTTTTTGGGGCAGGGTTCAGGCTGCATTTGAAGCTAAAATTCAAGTCTCTAGCCTCCGTGGTTTTGGAGATGGAGCCTTTTGAAAAAGTGCAAGTTTGACCCCTCTAGCTGCTCAAATAACGAAGTTACAGGCACTTTTATATTTGGCAGTCGACGGGTCACTTTGCCATGAAATTTTCGGGGTTTTTCGCAGGTTTTCTTCCGGAATGGTATTTTTGGTTTTTGGGGCAGGGTTCAGGCTGCATTTGAAGCTAAAATTCAAGTCTCTAGCCTCCGTGGTTTTGGAGATGGAGCCTTTTGAAAAAGTGCAAGTTTGACCCCTCTAGCTGCTCAAATAACGAAGTTACAGGCACTTTTATATTTGGCAGTCGAGGGGTCACTTTGCCATGAAATTTTCGGGGTTTTTCGCAGGATTTCGTCCGAAATGGTATTTTTGGTTTTTGGGGCAGGGTTCAGGCTGCATTTGAAGCTAAAATTCAAGTCTCTAGCCTCCGTGGTTTTGGAGATGGAGCCTTTTGAAAAAGTGCAAGTTTGACCCCTCTAGCTGCTCAAATAACGAAGTTACAGGCACTTTTATATTTGGCAGTCGACGGGTCACTTTGCCATGAAATTTTCGGGGTTTTTCGCAGGTTTTCTTCCGGAATGGTATTTTTGGTTTTTGGGGCAGGGTTCAGGCTGCATTTGAAGCTAAAATTCAAGTCTCTAGCCTCCGTGGTTTTGGAGATGGAGCCTTTTGAAAAAGTGCAAGTTTGACCCCTCTAGTTGCTCAAATAACGAAGTTACAGGCACTTTTATATTTGGCAGTCGACGGGTCACTTTGCCATGAAATTTTCGGGGTTTTTCGCAGGTTTTCTTCCGGAATGGTATTTTTGGTTTTTGGGGCAGGGTTCAGGCTGCATTTGAAGCTAAAATTCAAGTCTCTAGCCTCCGTGGTTTTGGAGATGGAGCCTTTTGAAAAAGTGCAAGTTTGACCCCTCTAGCTGCTCAAATAACGAAGTTACAGGCACTTTTATATTTGGCAGTCGAGGGGTCACTTTGCCATGAAATTTTCGGGGTTTTTCGCAGGTTTTCGTCCGAAATGGTATTTTCGGTTTTTGGGGCAGGGTTCAGGCTGCATTTGAAGCTAAAATTCAAGTCTCTAGCCTCCGTGGTTTTGGAGATGGAGCCTTTTGAAAAAGTGCAAGTTTGACCCCTCTAGCTGCTCAAATAACGAAGTTACAGGCACTTTTATATTTGGCAGTCGAGGGGTCACTTTGCCATGAAATTTTCGGGGTTTTTCGCAGGTTTTCGTCCAAAATGGTATTTTTGATTTTTGGGGCAGGGTTCAGGCTGCATTTGAAGCTAAAATTCAAGTCTCTAGCCTCCGTGGTTTTGGAGATGGAGCCTTTTGAAAAAGTGCAAGTTTGACCCCTCTAGCTGCTCAAATAACGAAGTTACAGGCACTTTTATATTTGGCAGTCGAGGGGTCAATTTGCCATGAAATTTTCGGGGTTTTTCGCAGGTTTTCGTCCAAAATGGTATTTTTGGTTTTTGGGGCAGGGTTCAGGCTGCATTTGAAGCTAAAATTCAAGTCTCTAGCCTCCGTGGTTTTGGAGATGGAGCCTTTTGAAAAAGTGCAAGTTTGACCCCTCTAGCTGCTCAAATAACGAAGTTACAGGCACTTTTATATTTGGCAGTCGACGGGTCACTTTGCCATGAAATTTTCGGGGTTTTTCGCAGGTTTTCTTCCGGAATGGTGTTTTTGGTTTTTGGGGCAGGGTTCAGGCTGCGTTTGAAGCTAAAATTCAAGTCTCTAGCCTCCGTGGTTTTGGAGATGGAGCCTTTTGGAAAAGTGCAAGTTTGACCCCTCTAGCTGCTCAAATAACGAAGTTACAGGCACTTTTATATTTGGCAGTCGAGGGGTCACTTTGCCATGAAATTTTCGGGGTTTTTCGCAGGTTTTCGTCCGAAATGGTATTTTTGGTTTTTGGGGCAGGGTTCAGGCTGCATTTGAAGCTAAAATTCAAGTCTCTAGCCTCCGTGGTTTTGGAGATGGAGCCTTTTGGAAAAGTGCAAGTTTGACCCCTCTAGCTGCTCAAATAACGAAGTTACAGGCACTTTTATATTTGGCAGTCGAGGGGTCACTTTGCCATGAAATTTTCGGGGTTTTTCGCAGGTTTTCGTCCGAAATGGTATTTTTGGTTTTTGGGGCAGGGTTCAGGCTGCATTTGAAGCTAAAATTCAAGTCTCTAGCCTCCGTGGTTTTGGAGATGGAGCCTTTTGAAAAAGTGCAAGTTTGACCCCTCTAGCTGCTCAAATAACGAAGTTACAGGCACTTTTATATTTGGCAGTCGAGGGGTCACTTTGCCATGAAATTTTCGGGGTTTTTCGCAGGTTTTCGTCCGAAATGGTATTTTTGATTTTTGGGGCAGGGTTCAGGCTGCATTTGAAGCTAAAATTCAAGTCTCTAGCCTCCGTGGTTTTGGAGATGGAGCCTTTTGAAAAAGTGCAAGTTTGACCCCTCTAGCTGCTCAAATAACGAAGTTACAGGCACTTTTATATTTTTATATTTGGCAGTCGACGGGTCACTTGGCCATGAAATTTTCGGGGTTTTTCGCAGGTTTTCGTCCGAAATGGTATTTTTGGTTTTTGGGGCAGGGTTCAGGCTGCATTTGAAGCTAAAATTCAAGTCTCTAGCCTCCGTGGTTTTGGAGATGGAGCCTTTTGAAAAAGTGCAAGTTTGACCCCTCTAGCTGCTCAAATAACGAAGTTACAGGCACTTTTATATTTGGCAGTCGACGGGTCACTTTGCCATGAAATTTTCGGGGTTTTTCGCAGGTTTTCTTCCGGAATGGTGTTTTTGGTTTTTGGGGCAGGGTTCAGGCTGCATTTGAAGCTAAAATTCAAGTCTCTAGCCTCCGTGGTTTTGGAGATGGAGCCTTTTGAAAAAGTGCAAGTTTGACCCCTCTAGCTGCTCAAATAACGAAGTTACAGGCACTTTTATATTTGGCAGTCGACGGGTCACTTTGCCATGAAATTTTCGGGGTTTTTCGCAGGTTTTCGTCCGAAATGGTATTTTTGGTTTTTGGGGCAGGGTTCAGGCTGCATTTGAAGCTAAAATTCAAGTCTCTAGCCTCCGTGGTTTTGGAGATGGAGCCTTTTGAAAAAGTGCAAGTTTGACCCCTCTAGCTGCTCAAATAACGAAGTTACAGGCACTTTTATATTTGGCAGTCGACGGGTCACTTTGCCATGAAATTTTCGGGGTTTTTCGCAGGTTTTCGTCCGAAATGGTATTTTTGGTTTTTGGGGCAGGGTTCAGGCTGCATTTGAAGCTAAAATTCAAGTCTCTAGCCTCCGTGGTTTTGGAAATGGAGCCTTTTGAAAAAGTGCAAGTTTGACCCCTCTAGCTGCTCAAATAACGAAGTTACAGGCACTTTTATATTTGGCAGTCGACGGGTCACTTTGCCATGCAATTTTCGGGGTTTTTCGCAGGTTTTCGTCCGAAATGGTATTTTTGGTTTTTGGGGCAGGGTTCAGGCTGCATTTGAAGCTAAAATTCAAGTCTCTAGCCTCCGTGGTTTTGGAGATGGAGCCTTTTGAAAAAGTGCAAGTTTGACCCCTCTAGCTGCTCAAATAACGAAGTTACAGGCACTTTTATATTTGGCAGTCGACGGGTCACTTTGCCATGAAATTTTCGGGGTTTTTCGCAGGTTTTCGTCCGAAATGGTATTTTTGGGGCAGGGTTCAGGCTGCATTTGAAGCTAAAATTCAAGTCTCTAGCCTCCGTGGTTTTGGAGATGGAGCCTTTTGAAAAAGTGCAAGTTTGACCCCTCTAGCTGCTCAAATAACGAAGTTACAGGCACTTTTATATTTGGCAGTCGACGGGTCACTTTGCCATGAAATTTTCGGGGTTTTTCGCAGGTTTTCGTCCGAAATGGTATTTTTGGTTTTTGGGGCAGGGTTCAGGCTGCACTTGAAGCTAAAATTCAAGTCTCTAGCCTCCGTGGTTTTGGAGATGGAGCCTTTTGAAAAAGTGCAAGTTTGACCCCTCTAGCTGCTCAAATAACGAAGTTACAGGCACTTTTATATTTGGCAGTCGACGGGTCACTTTGCCATGAAATTTTCGGGGTTTTTCGCAGGTTTTCGTCCGAAATGGTATTTTTGGTTTTTGGGGCAGGGTTCAGGCTGCATTTGAAGCTAAAATTCAAGTCTCTAGCCTCCGTGGTTTTGGAGATGGAGCCTTTTGAAAAAGTGCAAGTTTGACCCCTCTAGCTGCTCAAATAACGAAGTTACAGGCACTTTTATATTTGGCAGTCGACGGGTCACTTTGCCATGAAATTTTCGGGGTTTTTCGCAGGTTTTCGTCCGAAATGGTATTTTTGGTTTTTGGGGCAGGGTTCAGGCTGCATTTGAAGCTAAAATTCAAGTCTCTAGCCTCCGTGGTTTTGGAGATGGAGCCTTTTGAAAAAGTGCAAGTTTGACCCCTCTAGCTGCTCAAATAACGAAGTTACAGGCACTTTTATATTTGGCAGTCGACGGGTCACTTTGCCATGAAATTTTCGGGGTTTTTCGCAGGTTTTCGTCCGAAATGGTATTTTTGGTTTTTGGGGCAGGGTTCAGGCTGCATTTGAAGCTAAAATTCAAGTCTCTAGCCTCCGTGGTTTTGGAGATGGAGCCTTTTGAAAAAGTGCAAGTTTGACCCCTCTAGCTGCTCAAATAACGAAGGTACAGGCACTTTTATATTTGGCAGTCGACGGGTCACTTTGCCATGAAATTTTCGGGGTTTTTCGCAGGTTTTCTTCCGGAATGGTGTTTTTGGTTTTTGGGGCAGGGTTCAGGCTGCATTTGAAGCTAAAATTCAAGTCTCTAGCCTCCGTGGTTTTGGAGATGGAGCCTTTTGAAAAAGTGCAAGTTTGACCCCTCTAGCTGCTCAAATAACGAAGTTACAGGCACTTTTATATTTGGCAGTCGACGGGTCACTTGGCCATGAAATTTTCGGGGTTTTTCGCAGGTTTTCGTCCGAAATGGTATTTTTGGTTTTTGGGGCAGGGTTCAGGCTGCATTTGAAGCTAAAATTCAAGTCTCTAGCCTCCGTGGTTTTGGAGATGGAGCCTTTTGAAAAAGTGCAAGTTTGACCCCTCTAGCTGCTCAAATAACGAAGTTACAGGCACTTTTATATTTGGCAGTCGACGGGTCACTTTGCCATGAAATTTTCGGGGTTTTTCGCAGGTTTTCTTCCGGAATGGTGTTTTTGGTTTTTGGGGCAGGGTTCAGGCTGCATTTGAAGCTAAAATTCAAGTCTCTAGCCTCCGTGGTTTTGGAGATGGAGCCTTTTGAAAAAGTGCAAGTTTGACCCCTCTAGCTGCTCAAATAACGAAGTTACAGGCACTTTTATATTTGGCAGTCGACGGGTCACTTTGCCATGAAATTTTCGGGGTTTTTCGCAGGTTTTCGTCCGAAATGGTATTTTTGGTTTTTGGGGCAGGGTTCAGGCTGCATTTGAAGCTAAAATTCAAGTCTCTAGCCTCCGTGGTTTTGGAGATGGAGCCTTTTGAAAAAGTGCAAGTTTGACCCCTCTAGCTGCTCAAATAACGAAGTTACAGGCACTTTTATATTTGGCAGTCGACGGGTCACTTTGCCATGAAATTTTCGGGGTTTTTCGCAGGTTTTCGTCCGAAATGGTATTTTTGGTTTTTGGGGCAGGGTTCAGGCTGCATTTGAAGCTAAAATTCAAGTCTCTAGCCTCCGTGGTTTTGGAGATGGAGCCTTTTGAAAAAGTGCAAGTTTGACCCCTCTAGCTGCTCAAATAACGAAGTTACAGGCACTTTTATATTTGGCAGTCGACGGGTCACTTTGCCATGAAATTTTCGGGGTTTTTCGCAGGTTTTCGTCCGAAATGGTATTTTTGGTTTTTGGGGCAGGGTTCAGGCTGCATTTGAAGCTAAAATTCAAGTCTCTAGCCTCCGTGGTTTTGGAGATGGAGCCTTTTGAAAAAGTGCAAGTTTGACCCCTCTAGCTGCTCAAATAACGAAGTTACAGGCACTTTTATATTTGGCAGTCGACGGGTCACTTTGCCATGCAATTTTCGGGGTTTTTCGCAGGTTTTCGTCCGAAATGGTATTTTTGGTTTTTGGGGCAGGGTTCAGGCTGCATTTGAAGCTAAAATTCAAGTCTCTAGCCTCCGTGGTTTTGGAGATGGAGCCTTTTGAAAAAGTGCAAGTTTGACCCCTCTAGCTGCTCAAATAACGAAGTTACAGGCACTTTTATATTTGGCAGTCGACGGGTCACTTTGCCATGCAATTTTCGGGGTTTTTCGCAGGTTTTCGTCCGAAATGGTATTTTTGGTTTTTGGGGCAGGGTTCAGGCTGCATTTGAAGCTAAAATTCAAGTCTCTAGCCTCCGTGGTTTTGGAGATGGAGCCTTTTGAAAAAGTGCAAGTTTGACCCCTCTAGCTGCTCAAATAACGAAGTTACAGGCACTTTTATATTTGGCAGTCGACGGGTCACTTTGCCATGAAATTTTCGGAGTTTTTCGCAGGTTTTCGTCCGAAATGGTATTTTTGGTTTTTGGGGCAGGGTTCAGGCTGCATTTGAAGCTAAAATTCAAGTCTCTAGCCTCCGTGGTTTTGGAGATGGAGCCTTTTGAAAAAGTGCAAGTTTGACCCCTCTAGCTGCTCAAATAACGAAGTTACAGGCACTTTTATATTTGGCAGTCGACGGGTCACTTTGCCATGAAATTTTCGGGGTTTTTCGCAGGTTTTCTTCCGGAATGGTGTTTTTGGTTTTTGGGGCAGGGTTCAGGCTGCATTTGAAGCTAAAATTCAAGTCTCTAGCCTCCGTGGTTTTGGAGATGGAGCCTTTTGAAAAAGTGCAAGTTTGACCCCTCTAGCTGCTCAAATAACGAAGTTACTGGCACTTTTATATTTGGCAGTCGACGGGTCACTTGGCCATGAAATTTTCGGGGTTTTTCGCAGGTTTTCGTCCGAAATGGTATTTTTGGTTTTTGGGGCAGGGTTCAGGCTGCATTTGAAGCTAAAATTCAAGTCTCTAGCCTCCGTGGTTTTGGAGATGGAGCCTTTTGAAAAAGTGCAAGTTTGACCCCTCTAGCTGCTCAAATAACGAAGTTACAGGCACTTTTATATTTGGCAGTCGACGGGTCACTTTGCCATGAAATTTTCGGGGTTTTTCGCAGGTTTTCTTCCGGAATGGTGTTTTTGGTTTTTGGGGCAGGGTTCAGGCTGCATTTGAAGCTAAAATTCAAGTCTCTAGCCTCCGTGGTTTTGGAGATGGAGCCTTTTGAAAAAGTGCAAGTTTGACCCCTCTAGCTGCTCAAATAACGAAGTTACAGGCACTTTTATATTTGGCAGTCGACGGGTCACTTTGCCATGAAATTTTCGGGGTTTTTCGCAGGTTTTCGTCCGAAATGGTATTTTTGGTTTTTGGGGCAGGGTTCAGGCTGCATTTGAAGCTAAAATTCAAGTCTCTAGCCTCCGTGGTTTTGGAGATGGAGCCTTTTGAAAAAGTGCAAGTTTGACCCCTCTAGCTGCTCAAATAACGAAGTTACAGGCACTTTTATATTTGGCAGTCGACGGGTCACTTTGCCATGAAATTTTCGGGGTTTTTCGCAGGTTTTCGTCCGAAATGGTATTTTTGGTTTTTGGGGCAGGGTTCAGGCTGCATTTGAAGCTAAAATTCAAGTCTCTAGCCTCCGTGGTTTTGGAGATGGAGCCTTTTGAAAAAGTGCAAGTTTGACCCCTCTAGCTGCTCAAATAACGAAGTTACAGGCACTTTTATATTTAGCAGTCGACGGGTCACTTTGCCATGAAATTTTCGGGGTTTTTCGCAGGTTTTCGTCCGAAATGGTATTTTTGGTTTTTGGGGCAGGGTTCAGGCTGCATTTGAAGCTAAAATTCAAGTCTCTAGCCTCCGTGGTTTTGGAGATGGAGCCTTTTGAAAAAGTGCAAGTTTGACCCCTCTAGCTGCTCAAATAACGAAGTTACAGGCACTTTTATATTTGGCAGTCGACGGGTCACTTTGCCATGCAATTTTCGGGGTTTTTCGCAGGTTTTCGTCCGAAATGGTATTTTTGGTTTTTGGGGCAGGGTTCAGGCTGCATTTGAAGCTAAAATTCAAGTCTCTAGCCTCCGTGGTTTTGGAGATGGAGCCTTTTGAAAAAGTGCAAGTTTGACCCCTCTAGCTGCTCAAATAACGAAGTTACAGGCACTTTTATATTTGGCAGTCGACGGGTCACTTTGCCATGAAATTTTCGGGGTTTTTCGCAGGTTTTCTTCCGGAATGGTGTTTTTGGTTTTTGGGGCAGGGTTCAGGCTGCATTTGAAGCTAAAATTCAAGTCTCTAGCCTCCGTGGTTTTGGAGATGGAGCCTTTTGAAAAAGTGCAAGTTTGACCCCTCTAGCTGCTCAAATAACGAAGTTACAGGCACTTTTATATTTGGCAGTCGACGGGTCACTTGGCCATGAAATTTTCGGGGTTTTTCGCAGGTTTTCGTCCGAAATGGTATTTTTGGTTTTTGGGGCAGGGTTCAGGCTGCATTTGAAGCTAAAATTCAAGTCTCTAGCCTCCGTGGTTTTGGAGATGGAGCCTTTTGAAAAAGTGCAAGTTTGACCCCTCTAGCTGCTCAAATAACGAAGTTACAGGCACTTTTATATTTGGCAGTCGACGGGTCACTTTGCCATGAAATTTTCGGGGTTTTTCGCAGGTTTTCTTCCGGAATGGTGTTTTTGGTTTTTGGGGCAGGGTTCAGGCTGCATTTGAAGCTAAAATTCAAGTCTCTAGCCTCCGTGGTTTTGGAGATGGAGCCTTTTGAAAAAGTGCAAGTTTGACCCCTCTAGCTGCTCAAATAACGAAGTTACAGGCACTTTTATATTTGGCAGTCGACGGGTCACTTTGCCATGAAATTTTCGGGGTTTTTCGCAGGTTTTCGTCCGAAATGGTATTTTTGGTTTTTGGGGCAGGGTTCAGGCTGCATTTGAAGCTAAAATTCAAGTCTCTAGCCTCCGTGGTTTTGGAGATGGAGCCTTTTGAAAAAGTGCAAGTTTGACCCCTCTAGCTGCTCAAATAACGAAGTTACAGGCACTTTTATATTTGGCAGTCGACGGGTCACTTTGCCATGAAATTTTCGGGGTTTTTCGCAGGTTTTCGTCCGAAATGGTATTTTTGGTTTTTGGGGCAGGGTTCAGGCTGCATTTGAAGCTAAAATTCAAGTCTCTAGCCTCCGTGGTTTTGGAAATGGAGCCTTTTGAAAAAGTGCAAGTTTGACCCCTCTAGCTGCTCAAATAACGAAGTTACAGGCACTTTTATATTTGGCAGTCGACGGGTCACTTTGCCATGCAATTTTCGGGGTTTTTCGCAGGTTTTCGTCCGAAATGGTATTTTTGGTTTTTGGGGCAGGGTTCAGGCTGCATTTGAAGCTAAAATTCAAGTCTCTAGCCTCCGTGGTTTTGGAGATGGAGCCTTTTGAAAAAGTGCAAGTTTGACCCCTCTAGCTGCTCAAATAACGAAGTTACAGGCACTTTTATATTTGGCAGTCGACGGGTCACTTTGCCATGAAATTTTCGGGGTTTTTCGCAGGTTTTCTTCCGGAATGGTGTTTTTGGTTTTTGGGGCAGGGTTCAGGCTGCATTTGAAGCTAAAATTCAAGTCTCTAGCCTCCGTGGTTTTGGAGATGGAGCCTTTTGAAAAAGTGCAAGTTTGACCCCTCTAGCTGCTCAAATAACGAAGTTACAGGCACTTTTATATTTGGCAGTCGACGGGTCACTTTGCCATGAAATTTTCGGGGTTTTTCGCAGGTTTTCGTCCGAAATGGTATTTTTGGTTTTTGGGGCAGGGTTCAGGCTGCATTTGAAGCTAAAATTCAAGTCTCTAGCCTCCGTGGTTTTGGAGATGGAGCCTTTTGAAAAAGTGCAAGTTTGACCCCTCTAGCTGCTCAAATAACGAAGTTACAGGCACTTTTATATTTGGCAGTCGACGGGTCACTTTGCCATGAAATTTTCGGGGTTTTCGCAGGTTTTCTTCCGGAATGGTGTTTTTGGTTTTTGGGGCAGGGTTCAGGCTGCATTTGAAGCTAAAATTCAAGTCTCTAGCCTCCGTGGTTTTGGAGATGGAGCCTTTTGAAAAAGTGCAAGTTTGACCCCTCTAGCTGCTCAAATAACGAAGTTACAGGCACTTTTATATTTGGCAGTCGACGGGTCACTTTGCCATGAAATTTTCGGGGTTTTTCGCAGGTTTTCGTCCGAAATGGTATTTTTGGTTTTTGGGGCAGGGTTCAGGCTGCATTTGAAGCTAAAATTCAAGTCTCTAGCCTCCGTGGTTTTGGAAATGGAGCCTTTTGAAAAAGTGCAAGTTTGACCCCTCTAGCTGCTCAAATAACGAAGTTACAGGCACTTTTATATTTGGCAGTCGACGGGTCACTTTGCCATGCAATTTTCGGGGTTTTTCGCAGGTTTTCGTCCGAAATGGTATTTTTGGTTTTTGGGGCAGGGTTCAGGCTGCATTTGAAGCTAAAATTCAAGTCTCTAGCCTCCGTGGTTTTGGAGATGGAGCCTTTTGAAAAAGTGCAAGTTTGACCCCTCTAGCTGCTCAAATAACGAAGTTACAGGCACTTTTATATTTGGCAGTCGACGGGTCACTTTGCCATGAAATTTTCGGGGTTTTTCGCAGGTTTTCGTCCGAAATGGTATTTTTGGTTTTTGGGGCAGGGTTCAGGCTGCATTTGAAGCTAAAATTCAAGTCTCTAGCCTCCGTGGTTTTGGAGATGGAGCCTTTTGAAAAAGTGCAAGTTTGACCCCTCTAGCTGCTCAAATAACGAAGTTACAGGCACTTTTATATTTGGCAGTCGACGGGTCACTTTGCCATGAAATTTTCGGGGTTTTTCGCAGGTTTTCGTCCGAAATGGTATTTTTGGTTTTTGGGGCAGGGTTCAGGCTGCATTTGAAGCTAAAATTCAAGTCTCTAGCCTCCGTGGTTTTGGAAATGGAGCCTTTTGAAAAAGTGCAAGTTTGACCCCTCTAGCTGCTCAAATAACGAAGTTACAGGCACTTTTATATTTGGCAGTCGACGGGTCACTTTGCCATGCAATTTTCGGGGTTTTTCGCAGGTTTTCGTCCGAAATGGTATTTTTGGTTTTTGGGGCAGGGTTCAGGCTGCATTTGAAGCTAAAATTCAAGTCTCTAGCCTCCGTGGTTTTGGAGATGGAGCCTTTTGAAAAAGTGCAAGTTTGACCCCTCTAGCTGCTCAAATAACGAAGTTACAGGCACTTTTATATTTGGCAGTCGACGGGTCACTTTGCCATGAAATTTTCGGGGTTTTCGCAGGTTTTCTTCCGGAATGGTGTTTTTGGTTTTTGGGGCAGGGTTCAGGCTGCATTTGAAGCTAAAATTCAAGTCTCTAGCCTCCGTGGTTTTGGAGATGGAGCCTTTTGAAAAAGTGCAAGTTTGACCCCTCTAGCTGCTCAAATAACGAAGTTACAGGCACTTTTATATTTGGCAGTCGACGGGTCACTTTGCCATGAAATTTTCGGGGTTTTTCGCAGGTTTTCGTCCGAAATGGTATTTTTGGTTTTTGGGGCAGGGTTCAGGCTGCATTTGAAGCTAAAATTCAAGTCTCTAGCCTCCGTGGTTTTGGAGATGGAGCCTTTTGAAAAAGTGCAAGTTTGACCCCTCTAGCTGCTCAAATAACGAAGTTACAGGCACTTTTATATTTGGCAGTCGACGGGTCACTTTGCCATGAAATTTTCGGGGTTTTTCGCAGGTTTTCTTCCGGAATGGTGTTTTTGGTTTTTGGGGCAGGGTTCAGGCTGCATTTGAAGCTAAAATTCAAGTCTCTAGCCTCCGTGGTTTTGGAGATGGAGCCTTTTGAAAAAGTGCAAGTTTGACCCCTCTAGCTGCTCAAATAACGAAGTTACAGGCACTTTTATATTTGGCAGTCGACGGGTCACTTTGCCATGAAATTTTCGGGGTTTTTCGCAGGTTTTCGTTCGAAATGGTATTTTTGGTTTTTGGGGCAGGGTTCAGGCTGCATTTGAAGCTAAAATTCAAGTCTCTAGCCTCCGTGGTTTTGGAGATGGAGCCTTTTGAAAAAGTGCAAGTTTGACCCCTCTAGCTGCTCAAATAACGAAGTTACAGGCACTTTTATATTTGGCAGTCGACGGGTCACTTTGCCATGAAATTTTCGGGGTTTTTCGCAGGTTTTCGTCCGAAATGGTATTTTTGGTTTTTGGGGCAGGGTTCAGGCTGCATTTGAAGCTAAAATTCAAGTCTCTAGCCTCCGTGGTTTTGGAGATGGAGCCTTTTGAAAAAGTGCAAGTTTGACCCCTCTAGCTGCTCAAATAACGAAGTTACAGGCACTTTTATATTTGGCAGTCGACGGGTCACTTTGCCATGAAATTTTCGGGGTTTTTCGCAGGTTTTCTTCCGGAATGGTGTTTTTGGTTTTTGGGGCAGGGTTCAGGCTGCATTTGAAGCTAAAATTCAAGTCTCTAGCCTCCGTGGTTTTGGAGATGGAGCCTTTTGAAAAAGTGCAAGTTTGACCCCTCTAGCTGCTCAAATAACGAAGTTACAGGCACTTTTATATTTGGCAGTCGACGGGTCACTTTGCCATGAAATTTTCGGGGTTTTTCGCAGGTTTTCGTCCGAAATGGTATTTTTGGTTTTTGGGGCAGGGTTCAGGCTGCATTTGAAGCTAAAATTCAAGTCTCTAGCCTCCGTGGTTTTGGAAATGGAGCCTTTTGAAAAAGTGCAAGTTTGACCCCTCTAGCTGCTAAAATAACGAAGTTACAGGCACTTTTATATTTGGCAGTCGAGGGGTCACTTTGCCATGAAATTTTCGGGGTTTTTCGCAGGTTTTCTTCCGAAATGGTATTTTTGGTTTTTGGGGCAGGGTTCAGGCTGCATTTGAAGCTAAAATTCAAGTCTCTAGCCTCCGAGGTTTTGGAGATGGAGCCTTTTGAAAAAGTGCAAGTTTTACCCCTCTAGCTGCTCAAATAACGAAGTTACAGGCACTTTTATATTTGGCAGTCGACGGGTCACTTTGCCATGAAATTTTCGGAGTTTTTCGCAGGTTTTCGTCCGAAATGGTATTTTTGGTTTTTGGGGCAGGGTTCAGGCTGCATTTGAAGCTAAAATTCAAGTCTCTAGCCTCCGTGGTTTTGGAGATGGAGCCTTTTGAAAAAGTGCAAGTTTTACCCCTCTAGCTGCTCAAATAACGAAGTTACAGGCACTTTTATATTTGGCAGTCGACGGGTCACTTTGCCATGAAATTTTCGGAGTTTTTCGCAGGTTTTCGTCCGAAATGGTATTTTTGGTTTTTGGGGCAGGGTTCAGGCTGCATTTGAAGCTAAAATTCAAGTCTCTAGCCTCCGTGGTTTTGGAAATGGAGCCTTTTGAAAAAGTGCAAGTTTGACCCCTCTAGCTGCTCAAATAACGAAGTTACAGGCACTTTTATATTTGGCAGTCGACGGGTCACTTTGCCATGAAATTTTCGGGGTTTTTCGCAGGTTTTCTTCCGGAATGGTGTTTTTGGTTTTTGGGGCAGGGTTCAGGCTGCATTTGAAGCTAAAATTCAAGTCTCTAGCCTCCGTGGTTTTGGAGATGGAGCCTTTTGAAAAAGTGCAAGTTTGACCCCTCTAGCTGCTCAAATAACGAAGTTACAGGCACTTTTATATTTGGCAGTCGACGGGTCACTTTGCCATGAAATTTTCGGGGTTTTTCGCAGGTTTTCTTCCGGAATGGTGTTTTTGGTTTTTGGGGCAGGGTTCAGGCTGCATTTGAAGCTAAAATTCAAGTCTCTAGCCTCCGTGGTTTTGGAGATGGAGCCTTTTGAAAAAGTGCAAGTTTGACCCCTCTAGCTGCTCAAATAACGAAGTTACAGGCACTTTTATATTTGGCAGTCGACGGGTCACTTTGCCATGAAATTTTCGGGGTTTTTCGCAGGTTTTCTTCCGGAATGGTGTTTTTGGTTTTTGGGGCAGGGTTCAGGCTGCATTTGAAGCTAAAATTCAAGTCTCTAGCCTCCGTGGTTTTGGAGATGGAGCCTTTTGAAAAAGTGCAAGTTTGACCCCTCTAGCTGCTCAAATAACGAAGTTACAGGCACTTTTATATTTGGCAGTCGACGGGTCACTTTGCCATGAAATTTTCGGGGTTTTTCGCAGGTTTTCTTCCGAAATGGTATTTTTGGTTTTTGGGGCAGGGTTCAGGCTGCATTTGAAGCTAAAATTCAAGTCTCTAGCCTCCGTGGTTTTGGAAATGGAGCTTTTTGAAAAAGTGCAAGTTTGACCCCTCTAGCTGCTCAAATAACGAAGTTACAGGCACTTTTATATTTGGCAGTCGACGGGTCACTTTGCCATGAAATTTTCGGGGTTTTTCGCAGGTTTTCGTCCGAAATGGTATTTTTGGTTTTTGGGGCAGGGTTCAGGCTGCATTTGAAGCTAAAATTCAAGTCTCTAGCCTCCGTGGTTTTGGAGATGGAGCCTTTTGAAAAAGTGCAAGTTTGACCCCTCTAGCTGCTCAAATAACGAAGTTACAGGCACTTTTATATTTGGCAGTCGACGGGTCACTTTGCCATGAAATTTTCGGGGTTTTTCGCAGGTTTTCGTCCGAAATGGTATTTTTGGTTTTTGGGGCAGGGTTCAGGCTGCATTTGAAGCTAAAATTCAAGTCTCTAGCCTCCGTGGTTTTGGAGATGGAGCCTTTTGAAAAAGTGCAAGTTTGACCCCTCTAACTGCTCAAATAACGAAGTTACAGGCACTTTTATATTTGGCAGTCGACGGGTCACTTTGCCATGAAATTTTCGGGGTTTTTCGCAGGTTTTCTTCCGGAATGGTGTTTTTGGTTTTTGCGGCAGGGTTCAGGCTGCATTTGAAGCTAAAATTCAAGTCTCTAGCCTCCGTGGTTTTGGAGATGGAGCCTTTTGAAAAAGTGCAAGTTTGACCCCTCTAGCTGCTCAAATAACGAAGTTACAGGCACTTTTATATTTGGCAGTCGACGGGTCACTTTGCCATGAAATTTTCGGGGTTTTTCGCAGGTTTTCGTCCGAAATGGTATTTTTGGTTTTTGGGGCAGGGTTCAGGCTGCATTTGAAGCTAAAATTCAAGTCTCTAGCCTCCGTGGTTTTGGAAATGGAGCCTTTTGAAAAAGTGCAAGTTTGACCACTCTAGCTGCTCAAATAACGAAGTTACAGGCACTTTTATATTTGGCAGTCGACGGGTCACTTTGCCATGAAATTTTCGTGGTTTTTCGCAGGTTTTCGTCCGAAATGGTATTTTTGGTTTTTGGGGCAGGGTTCAGACTGCATTTGAAGCTAAAATTCAAGTCTCTAGCCTCCGTGGTTTTGGAGATGGAGCCTTTTGAAAAAGTGCAAGTTTGACCCCTCTAGCTGCTCAAATAACGAAGTTACAGGCACTTTTATATTTGGCAGTCGACGGGTCACTTTGCCATGAAATTTTCGGGGTTTTTCGCAGGTTTTCGTCCGAAATGGTATTTTTGGTTTTTGGGGCAGGGTTCAGGCTGCATTTGAAGCTAAAATTCAAGTCTCTAGCCTCCGTGGTTTTGGAGATGGAGCCTTTTGAAAAAGTGCAAGTTTGACCCCTCTAGCTGCTCAAATAACGAAGTTACAGGCACTTTTATATTTGGCAGTCGACGGGTCACTTTGCCATGAAATTTTCGGGGTTTTTCGCAGGTTTTCGTCCGAAATGGTATTTTTGGTTTTTGGGGCAGGGTTCAGGCTGCATTTGAAGCTAAAATTCAAGTCTCTAGCCTCCGTGGTTTTGGAGATGGAGCCTTTTGAAAAAGTGCAAGTTTGACCCCTCTAGCTGCTCAAATAACGAAGTTACAGGCACTTTTATATTTGGCAGTCGACGGGTCACTTTGCCATGAAATTTTCGGGGTTTTTCGCAGGTTTTCTTCCGGAATGGTGTTTTTGGTTTTTGGGGCAGGGTTCAGGCTGCATTTGAAGCTAAAATTCAAGTCTCTAGCCTCCGTGGTTTTGGAGATGGAGCCTTTTGAAAAAGTGCAAGTTTGACCCCTCTAGCTGCTCAAATAACGAAGTTACAGGCACTTTTATATTTGGCAGTCGACGGGTCACTTTGCCATGAAATTTTCGGGGTTTTTCGCAGGTTTTCTTCCGAAATGGTATTTTTGGTTTTTGGGGCAGGGTTCAGGCTGCATTTGAAGCTAAAATTCAAGTCTCTAGCCTCCGTGGTTTTGGAAATGGAGCTTTTTGAAAAAGTGCAAGTTTGACCCCTCTAGCTGCTCAAATAACGAAGTTACAGGCACTTTTATATTTGGCAGTCGACGGGTCACTTTGCCATGAAATTTTCGGGGTTTTTCGCAGGTTTTCGTCCGAAATGGTATTTTTGGTTTTTGGGGCAGGGTTCAGGCTGCATTTGAAGCTAAAATTCAAGTCTCTAGCCTCCGTGGTTTTGGAGATGGAGCCTTTTGAAAAAGTGCAAGTTTGACCCCTCTAGCTGCTCAAATAACGAAGTTACAGGCACTTTTATATTTGGCAGTCGACGGGTCACTTTGCCATGAAATTTTCGGGGTTTTTCGCAGGTTTTCGTCCGAAATGGTATTTTTGGTTTTTGGGGCAGGGTTCAGGCTGCATTTGAAGCTAAAATTCAAGTCTCTAGCCTCCGTGGTTTTGGAGATGGAGCCTTTTGAAAAAGTGCAAGTTTGACCCCTCTAACTGCTCAAATAACGAAGTTACAGGCACTTTTATATTTGGCAGTCGACGGGTCACTTTGCCATGAAATTTTCGGGGTTTTTCGCAGGTTTTCTTCCGGAATGGTGTTTTTGGTTTTTGCGGCAGGGTTCAGGCTGCATTTGAAGCTAAAATTCAAGTCTCTAGCCTCCGTGGTTTTGGAGATGGAGCCTTTTGAAAAAGTGCAAGTTTGACCCCTCTAGCTGCTCAAATAACGAAGTTACAGGCACTTTTATATTTGGCAGTCGACGGGTCACTTTGCCATGAAATTTTCGGGGTTTTTCGCAGGTTTTCGTCCGAAATGGTATTTTTGGTTTTTGGGGCAGGGTTCAGGCTGCATTTGAAGCTAAAATTCAAGTCTCTAGCCTCCGTGGTTTTGGAGATGGAGCCTTTTGAAAAAGTGCAAGTTTGACCACTCTAGCTGCTCAAATAACGAAGTTACAGGCACTTTTATATTTGGCAGTCGACGGGTCACTTTGCCATGAAATTTTCGTGGTTTTTCGCAGGTTTTCGTCCGAAATGGTATTTTTGGTTTTTGGGGCAGGGTTCAGACTGCATTTGAAGCTAAAATTCAAGTCTCTAGCCTCCGTGGTTTTGGAGATGGAGCCTTTTGAAAAAGTGCAAGTTTGACCCCTCTAGCTGCTCAAATAACGAAGTTACAGGCACTTTTATATTTGGCAGTCGACGGGTCACTTTGCCATGAAATTTTCGGGGTTTTTCGCAGGTTTTCGTCCGAAATGGTATTTTTGGTTTTTGGGGCAGGGTTCAGGCTGCATTTGAAGCTAAAATTCAAGTCTCTAGCCTCCGTGGTTTTGGAGATGGAGCCTTTTGAAAAAGTGCAAGTTTGACCCCTCTAGCTGCTCAAATAACGAAGTTACAGGCACTTTTATATTTGGCAGTCGACGGGTCACTTTGCCATGAAATTTTCGGGGTTTTTCGCAGGTTTTCGTCCGAAATGGTATTTTTGGTTTTTGGGGCAGGGTTCAGGCTGCATTTGAAGCTAAAATTCAAGTCTCTAGCCTCCGTGGTTTTGGAAATGGAGCCTTTTGAAAAAGTGCAAGTTTGACCACTCTAGCTGCTCAAATAACGAAGTTACAGGCACTTTTATATTTGGCAGTCGACGGGTCACTTTGCCATGAAATTTTCGTGGTTTTTCGCAGGTTTTCGTCCGAAATGGTATTTTTGGTTTTTGGGGCAGAGTTCAGACTGCATTTGAAGCTAAAATTCAAGTCTCTAGCCTCCGTGGTTTTGGAGATGGAGCCTTTTGAAAAAGTGCAAGTTTGACCCCTCTAGCTGCTCAAATAACGAAGTTACAGGCACTTTTATATTTGGCAGTCGACGGGTCACTTTGCCATGAAATTTTCGGGGTTTTTCGCAGGTTTTCTTCCGAAATGGTATTTTTGGTTTTTGGGGCAGGGTTCAGGCTGCATTTGAAGCTAAAATTCAAGTCTCTAGCCTCCGTGGTTTTGGAGATGGAGCCTTTTGAAAAAGTGCAAGTTTGACCCCTCTAACTGCTCAAATAACGAAGTTACAGGCACTTTTATATTTGGCAGTCGACGGGTCACTTTGCCATGAAATTTTCGGGGTTTTTCGCAGGTTTTCGTCCGAAATGGTATTTTTGGTTTTTGGGGCAGGGTTCAGGCTGCATTTGAAGCTAAAATTCAAGTCTCTAGCCTCCGCGGTTTTGGAGATGGAGCCTTTTGAAAAAGTGCAAGTTTGACCCCTCTAGCTGCTCAAATAACGAAGTTACAGGCACTTTTATATTTGGCAGTCGACGGGTCACTTTGCCATGAAATTTTCGGGGTTTTTCGCAGGTTTTCTTCCGGAATGGTGTTTTTGGTTTTTGGGGCAGGGTTCAGGCTGCATTTGAAGCTAAAATTCAAGTCTCTAGCCTCCGTGGTTTTGGAGATGGAGCCTTTTGAAAAAGTGCAAGTTTGACCCCTCTAGCTGCTCAAATAACGAAGTTACAGGCACTTTTATATTTGGCAGTCGACGGGTCACTTTGCCATGAAATTTTCGGGGTTTTTCGCAGGTTTTCGTCCGAAATGGTATTTTTGGTTTTTGGGGCAGGGTTCAGGCTGCATTTGAAGCTAAAATTCAAGTCTCTAGCCTCCGTGGTTTTGGAAATGGAGCCTTTTGAAAAAGTGCAAGTTTGACCCCTCTAGCTGCTCAAATAACGAAGTTACAGGCACTTTTATATTTGGCAGTCGACGGGTCACTTTGCCATGAAATTTTCGGGGTTTTTCGCAGGTTTTCGTCCGAAATGGTATTTTTGGTTTTTGGGGCAGGGTTCAGGCTGCATTTGAAGCTAAAATTCAAGTCTCTAGCCTCCGTGGTTTTGGAGATGGAGCCTTTTGAAAAAGTGCAAGTTTGACCCCTCTAGCTGCTCAAATAACGAAGTTACAGGCACTTTTATATTTGGCAGTCGACGGGTCACTTTGCCATGAAATTTTCGGGGTTTTTCGCAGGTTTTCGTCCGAAATGGTATTTTTGGTTTTTGGGGCAGGGTTCAGGCTGCATTTGAAGCTAAAATTCAAGTCTCTAGCCTCCGTGGTTTTGGAGATGGAGCCTTTTGAAAAAGTGCAAGTTTGACCCCTCTAGCTGCTCAAATAACGAAGTTACAGGCACTTTTATATTTGGCAGTCGACGGGTCACTTTGCCATGAAATTTTCGGGGTTTTTCGCAGGTTTTCGTCCGAAATGGTATTTTTGGTTTTTGGGGCAGGGTTCAGGCTGCATTTGAAGCTAAAATTCAAGTCTCTAGCCTCCGTGGTTTTGGAAATGGAGCCTTTTGAAAAAGTGCAAGTTTGACCCCTCTAGCTGCTAAAATAACGAAGTTACAGGCACTTTTATATTTGGCAGTCGAGGGGTCACTTTGCCATGAAATTTTCGGGGTTTTTCGCAGGTTTTCTTCCGGAATGGTGTTTTTGGTTTTTGGGGCAGGGTTCAGGCTGCATTTGAAGCTAAAATTCAAGTCTCTAGCCTCCGAGGTTTTGGAGATGGAGCCTTTTGAAAAAGTGCAAGTTTGACCCCTCTAGCTGCTCAAATAACGAAGTTACAAGCACTTTTATATTTGGCAGTCGACGGGTCACTTTGCCATGAAATTTTCGGGGTTTTTCGCAGGTTTTCTTCCGGAATGGTGTTTTTGGTTTTTGGGGCAGGGTTCAGGCTGCATTTGAAGCTAAAATTCAAGTCTCTAGCCTCCGTGGTTTTGGAGATGGAGCCTTTTGAAAAAGTGCAAGTTTGACCCCTCAAGCTGCTCAAATAACGAAGTTACAGGCACTTTTATATTTGGCAGTCGACGGGTCACTTTGCCATGAAATTTTCGGGGTTTTTCGCAGGTTTTCGTCCGAAATGGTATTTTTGGTTTTTGGGGCAGGGTTCAGGCTGCATTTGAAGCTAAAATTCAAGTCTCTAGCCTCCGTGGTTTTGGAAATGGAGCCTTTTGAAAAAGTGCAAGTTTGACCCCTCTAGCTGCTCAAATAACGAAGTTACAGGCACTTTTATATTTGGCAGTCGACGGGTCACTTTGCCATGAAATTTTCGGGGTTTTTCGCAGGTTTTCGTCCGAAATGGTATTTTTGGTTTTTGGGGCAGGGTTCAGGCTGCATTTGAAGCTAAAATTCAAGTCTCTAGCCTCCGTGGTTTTGGAGATGGAGCCTTTTGAAAAAGTGCAAGTTTGACCCCTCTAGCTGCTCAAATAACGAAGGTACAGGCACTTTTATATTTGGCAGTCGACGGGTCACTTTGCCATGAAATTTTCGGGGTTTTTCGCAGGTTTTCTTCCGGAATGGTGTTTTTGGTTTTTGGGGCAGGGTTCAGGCTGCATTTGAAGCTAAAATTCAAGTCTCTAGCCTCCGTGGTTTTGGAGATGGAGCCTTTTGAAAAAGTGCAAGTTTGACCCCTCTAGCTGCTCAAATAACGAAGTTACAGGCACTTTTATATTTGGCAGTCGACGGGTCACTTTGCCATGAAATTTTCGGAGTTTTTCGCAGGTTTTCGTCCGAAATGGTATTTTTGGTTTTTGGGGCAGGGTTCAGGCTGCATTTGAAGCTAAAATTCAAGTCTCTAGCCTCCGTGGTTTTGGAAATGGAGCCTTTTGAAAAAGTGCAAGTTTGACCCCTCTAGCTGCTCAAATAACGAAGTTACAGGCACTTTTATATTTGGCAGTCGACGGGTCACTTTGCCATGAAATTTTCGGGGTTTTTCGCAGGTTTTCTTCCGGAATGGTGTTTTTGGTTTTTGGGGCAGGGTTCAGGCTGCATTTGAAGCTAAAATTCAAGTCTCTAGCCTCCGTGGTTTTGGAGATGGAGCCTTTTGAAAAAGTGCAAGTTTGACCCCTCTAGCTGCTCAAATAACGAAGTTACAGGCACTTTTATATTTGGCAGTCGACGGGTCACTTTGCCATGAAATTTTCGGGGTTTTTCGCAGGTTTTCTTCCGGAATGGTGTTTTTGGTATTTGGGGCAGGGTTCAGGCTGCATTTGAAGCTAAAATTCAAGTCTCTAGCCTCCGTGGTTTTGGAGATGGAGCCTTTTGAAAAAGTGCAAGTTTGACCCCTCTAGCTGCTCAAATAACGAAGTTACAGGCACTTTTATATTTGGCAGTCGACGGGTCACTTTGCCATGAAATTTTCGGGGTTTTTCGCAGGTTTTCTTCCGGAATGGTGTTTTTGGTTTTTGGGGCAGGGTTCAGGCTGCATTTGAAGCTAAAATTCAAGTCTCTAGCCTCCGTGGTTTTGGAGATGGAGCCTTTTGAAAAAGTGCAAGTTTGACCCCTCTAGCTGCTCAAATAACGAAGTTACAGGCACTTTTATATTTGGCAGTCGACGGGTCACTTTGCCATGAAATTTTCGGGGTTTTTCGCAGGTTTTCTTCCGGAATGGTGTTTTTGGTTTTTGGGGCAGGGTTCAGGCTGCATTTGAAGCTAAAATTCAAGTCTCTAGCCTCCGTGGTTTTGGAGATGGAGCCTTTTGAAAAAGTGCAAGTTTGACCCCTCTAGCTGCTCAAATAACGAAGTTACAGACACTTTTATATTTGGCAGTCGACGGGTCACTTTGCCATGAAATTTTCGGGGTTTTTCGCAGGTTTTCGTCCGAAATGGTATTTTTGGTTTTTGGGGCAGGGTTCAGGCTGCATTTGAAGCTAAAATTCAAGTCTCTAGCCTCCGTGGTTTTGGAGATGGAGCCTTTTGAAAAAGTGCAAGTTTGACCCCTCTAGCTGCTCAAATAACGAAGTTACAGGCACTTTTATATTTGGCAGTCGACGGGTCACTTTGCCATGAAATTTTCGGGGTTTTTCGCAGGTTTTCTTCCGGAATGGTGTTTTTGGTTTTTGGGGCAGGGTTCAGGCTGCATTTGAAGCTAAAATTCAAGTCTCTAGCCTCCGTGGTTTTGGAGATGGAGCCTTTTGAAAAAGTGCAAGTTTGACCCCTCTAGCTGCTCAAATAACGAAGTTACAGGCACTTTTATATTTGGCAGTCGACGGGTCACTTTGCCATGAAATTTTCGGGGTTTTTCGCAGGTTTTCGTCCGAAATGGTATTTTTGGTTTTTGGGGCAGGGTTCAGGCTGCATTTGAAGCTAAAATTCAAGTCTCTAGCCTCCGTGGTTTTGGAAATGGAGCCTTTTGAAAAAGTGCAAGTTTGACCCCTCTAGCTGCTCAAATAACGAAGTTACAGGCACATTTATATTTGGCAGTCGAGGGGTCACTTTGCCATGAAATTTTCGGGGTTTTTCGCAGGTTTTCTTCCGAAATGGTATTTTTGGTTTTTGGGGCAGGGTTCAGGCTGCATTTGAAGCTAAAATTCAAGTCTCTAGCCTCCGAGGTTTTGGAGATGGAGCCTTTTGAAAAAGTGCAAGTTTGACCCCTCTAGCTGCTCAAATAACGAAGTTACAGGCACTTTTATATTTGGCAGTCGACGGGTCACTTTGCCATGAAATTTTCGGGGTTTTTCGCAGGTTTTCTTCCGGAATGGTGTTTTTGGTTTTTGGGGCAGGGTTCAGGCTGCATTTGAAGCTAAAATTCAAGTCTCTAGCCTCCGTGGTTTTGGAGATGGAGCCTTTTGAAAAAGTGCAAGTTTGACCCCTCTAGCTGCTCAAATAACGAAGTTACAGGCACTTTTATATTTGGTAGTCGACGGGTCACTTTGCCATGAAATTTTCGGGGTTTTTCGCAGGTTTTCGTCCGAAATGGTATTTTTGGTTTTTGGGGCAGGGTTCAGGCTGCATTTGAAGCTAAAATTCAAGTCTCTAGCCTCCGTGGTTTTGGAAATGGAGCCTTTTGAAAAAGTGCAAGTTTGACCCCTCTAGCTGCTCAAATAACGAAGTTACAGGCACTTTTATATTTGGCAGTCGACGGGTCACTTTGCCATGAAATTTTCGGGGTTTTTCGCAGGTTTTCGTCCGAAATGGTATTTTTGGTTTTTGGGGCAGGGTTCAGGCTGCATTTGAAGCTAAAATTCAAGTCTCTAGCCTCCGTGGTTTTGGAGATGGAGCCTTTTGAAAAAGTGCAAGTTTGACCCCTCTAGCTGCTCAAATAACGAAGTTACAGGCACTTTTATATTTGGCAGTCGACGGGTCACTTTGCCATGAAATTTTCGGGGTTTTTCGCAGGTTTTCTTCCGGAATGGTGTTTTTGGTTTTTGGGGCAGGGTTCAGGCTGCATTTGAAGCTAAAATTCAAGTCTCTAGCCTCCGTGGTTTTGGAGATGGAGCCTTTTGAAAAAGTGCAAGTTTGACCCCTCTAGCTGCTCAAATAACGAAGTTACAGGCACTTTTATATTTGGCAGTCGACGGGTCACTTTGCCATGAAATTTTCGGGGTTTTTCGCAGGTTTTCTTCCGGAATGGTGTTTTTGGTTTTTGGGGCAGGGTTCAGGCTGCATTTGAAGCTAAAATTCAAGTCTCTAGCCTCCGTGGTTTTGGAGATGGAGCCTTTTGAAAAAGTGCAAGTTTGACCCCTCTAGCTGCTCAAATAACGAAGTTACAGGCACTTTTATATTTGGCAGTCGACGGGTCACTTTGCCATGAAATTTTCGGGGTTTTTCGCAGGTTTTCGTCCGAAATGGTATTTTTGGTTTTTGGGGCAGGGTTCAGGCTGCATTTGAAGCTAAAATTCAAGTCTCTAGCCTCCGTGGTTTTGGAAATGGAGCCTTTTGAAAAAGTGCAAGTTTGACCCCTCTAGCTGCTCAAATAACGAAGTTACAGGCACTTTTATATTTGGCAGTCGACGGGTCACTATGCCATGAAATTTTCGGGGTTTTTCGCAGGTTTTCGTCCGAAATGGTATTTTTGGGGCAGGGTTCAGGCTGCATTTGAAGCTAAAATTCAAGTCTCTAGCCTCCGTGGTTTTGGAAATGGAGCCTTTTGAAAAAGTGCAAGTTTGACCCCTCTAGCTGCTCAAATAACGAAGTTACAGGCACTTTTATATTTGGCTGTCGACGGGTCACTTTGCCATGAAATTTTCGGGGTTTTTCGCAGGTTTTCGTCCGAAATGGTATTTTTGGTTTTTGGGGCAGGGTTCAGGCTGCATTTGAAGCTAAAATTCAAGTCTCTAGCCTCCGTGGTTTTGGAGATGGAGCCTTTTGAAAAAGTGCAAGTTTGACCCCTCTAGGTGCTCAAATAACGAAGTTACAGGCACTTTTATATTTGGCAGTCGACGGGTCACTTTGCCATGAAATTTTCGGGGTTTTTCGCAGGTTTTCTTCCGGAATGGTGTTTTTGGTTTTTGGGGCAGGGTTCAGGCTGCATTTGAAGCTAAAATTCAAGTCTCTAGCCTCCGTGGTTTTGGAGATGGAGCCTTTTGAAAAAGTGCAAGTTTGACCCCTCTAGCTGCTCAAATAACGAAGTTACAGGCACTTTTATATTTGGCAGTCGACGGGTCACTTTGCCATGAAATTTTCGGGGTTTTTCGCAGGTTTTCGTCCGAAATGGTATTTTTGGTTTTTGGGGCAGGGTTCAGGCTGCATTTGAAGCTAAAATTCAAGTCTCTAGCCTCCGTGGTTTTGGAAATGGAGCCTTTTGAAAAAGTGCAAGTTTGACCCCTCTAGCTGCTCAAATAACGAAGTTTCAGGCACTTTTATATTTGGCAGTCGACGGGTCACTTTGCCATGAAATTTTCGGGGTTTTTCGCAGGTTTTCGTCCGAAATGGTATTTTTGGTTTTTGGGGCAGGGTTCAGGCTGCATTTGAAGCTAAAATTCAAGTCTCTAGCCTCCGTGGTTTTGGAGATGGAGCCTTTTGAAAAAGTGCAAGTTTGACCCCTCTAGCTGCTCAAATAACGAAGTTACAGGCACTTTTATATTTGGCAGTCGACGGGTCACTTTGCCATGAAATTTTCGGGGTTTTTCGCAGGTTTTCTTCCGGAATGGTGTTTTTGGTTTTTGGGGCAGGGTTCAGGCTGCATTTGAAGCTAAAATTCAAGTCTCTAGCCTCCGTGGTTTTGGAGATGGAGCCTTTTGAAAAAGTGCAAGTTTGACCCCTCTAGCTGCTCAAATAACGAAGTTACAGGCACTTTTATATTTGGCAGTCGACGGGTCACTTTGCCATGAAATTTTCGGGGTTTTTCGCAGGTTTTCTTCCGGAATGGTGTTTTTGGTTTTTGGGGCAGGGTTCAGGCTGCATTTGAAGCTAAAATTCAAGTCTCTAGCTTCCGTGGTTTTGGAGATGGAGCCTTTTGAAAAAGTGCAAGTTTGACCCCTCTAGCTGCTCAAATAACGAAGTTACAGGCACTTTTATATTTGGCAGTCGACGGGTCACTTTGCCATGAAATTTTCGGGGTTTTTCGCAGGTTTTCGTCCGAAATGGTTGATATGTACAATGTGAATAATATTTGAGATGTATTTGTACAAATGTATATGTACATGTATAGAACTTGTCTCTACCAGTTTTAGATTTAAGTCACGAGTTCAGTCTACTCTGTAACCTCGAATCTGTAAGTTATATTTTTTAAATAAAAGAGTAATGGATTAATTTTCTGGAGTTAATTATGGAATACTAAACATATTATTTGGCGACGAGGAAAAAAAAAAGGAAAGCGTGAAACGGAACGAAAAATGGATTTAAGTGAAGTATAAATTTTAATTGCGAAGAGTTTGGAACTGCGGGTGTTGGCGGCAAGGAAAATCAAAATGGCGTTTATCGGCAATATTGAATATTTCACACCAGGTGAAGATTTCGAAGAATATAAAGAACGGTTAGAACACCTTTTATCCATTAATAAAGTGACGGAGGATACGGCTAAAGTTTCATATTTGATTACTTTAATTGGGCCGGAATCGTATAGAATTTTAAAGTCTTTGACGGCTCCAGAGAAGCCCGATAAAAAAACCTATAAGGAGTTAATCTCAGTTTTTGAAAGATATTTCGCTCCGCAAACTAATATTATAGCCGAACGTTTCAATTTTTATAAAAGAAAGCAGAAGCCGAACGAGCCGATGTCGGACTATATTGTAGAATTAAAAACGATGTCAAAAACTTGCAATTTTGGATCATTTTTGGATGATGCATTACGTGACAAACTTGTTTGTGGATTATACAGTGAAACTGTTCAACAAAAATTGTTAAATGAATCCGATTTAACATTTGAGAAAGCGTGTGATATTGCTAAGAATATGGAGTTCACACAAAATCAGATGAGGATCATGCGACCTGAGTCAACAAATTCAATTCGCAACACTCAGAAAAGTAAAGAGCGGCCTAAAGCAGACTATATTTGTTACGCTTGTGGTATGCGAGGCCATATAGCCAAATACTGTCGCAGAGAGAAGCAGAAAGACCAACACCATCGAACGCAATTCACCGAAACACATAAGTCCAAGGGAGAACAACAGCGGCGAGTTGGCACTTCAAAATCAGGGAATCAACAAAGAAAACAGACACAACAATCAAATAAAGTAGGATCTATGGGAAGTAGTCAAATTACTTTAGGCTATTTGAATAATATTTGTCATTTCAGTGAACCACCATTGAGAATAACTTTGTTAGTTAATGAGGTTAAAATTGAAATGGAAGTTGATAGCGGTGCCTGTTCGACAGTGATGGATCTGGAAACGTTTCGGATAAATTTTGGAAATATTTCAATACAACCATTACATAAAAGCCTGCAGGTAGTGACAGGTGAGAAAGTTAATGTTGTGGGTTATACTAAGATGCAAGTGAAGCAAGAAAATTGTGATAGTACAGTTTTTAATTTAGAACTTGTTGTCATTAAGGCTAATAAACCGTTTGTGCCACTTCTAGGTAGATCTTGGTTAGATGCACTATATCCGAATTGGCGGAAATCTTTATTTATTCATGAGATTTCTAGTAATGATTCGGGAATTGATAAGTACCGTGCTAAGTTTCCTAGTGTTTTTCAACAAAATTTCGAAAAGCCCATTAAAAACTATTCGGTGAAAATACAGTTAAAACCAGGAGCAGTTCCAATATTTTGTAAACCCTATACGGTTCCGTTTGGTATAAAGGAGAAAGTGGAGAAGGAATTGGATAGACTAGTGTCGGAAAACATTCTTGTACCAGTAAAGTATAGTGATTGGGCATCACCTTTAGTTATTGTTCCAAAGAATAATGGTGATTTACGATTGTGTGTCAATTGTAAGGTGACCATAAATAAATCGATTGTGGAACAAGTTTACCCTTTGCCTCGTATTGACGATCTCTTTGCTAATTTCGCTAATTGTAAAGTGTTTTGCATTTTAGATTTGGCAGGAGCATATCAGCAATTGGCAGTAGATCCGACTTCTCAAGCACTTTTAACAGTGAATACTCACAAAGGCTTGTTTAGATACACTAGATTGCCTTTTGGTGTCTCTATCGCACCAGCCGAATTTCAAAGGGTAATGGATGAAATTCTTAAAGGAATAGAACATGTAGGATGTTATTTAGATGATGTCATTATAGGAGGAGAAAATATTAAAGATTGCGAAATACAATTAATCAAAGTTCTAGAAAGGTTGAATGATCATAGTGTCAAATTGAACTTAGATAAATGTTGTTTTTTCCAAGCGAATGTCGAATATTTGGGGCATATTATAAGCGGTAAAGGCATTGCGCCAAACCCGAAGAAAGTACAAGCCATTTTAGAAGCCCCTAGTCCGAAAAATGTCACTCAATTAAAGAGTTTTTTTGGTTTATTAAATTTTTACAACAAGTTTATTCCTAATTTGTCATCAGAGCTTTTAGTGTTATACAACTTGTTGAAAAAGAATTCCAGGTTTATTTGGGGACCAGTTGAAGAAAAAGTTTTTCAAAAAGCGAAGAAGTTACTTCTTCATAATAATTTATTGGAACATTATGATTACAATAAGGAAATCATAGTCACATGTGATGCTAGTCCTTATGGAGTGGGTGCCGTATTATCTCACTTAGTGGATGGAATTGAAAAACCCGTACTATTCGCTTCCAGTACATTAAAAGAAGCAGAGAAAAACTATTCTCAAACACATCGTGAAGCTCTAGCTATCATTTTCGCGGTAAAAAAATTTCATAAGTACCTTTATGGAAAAAAATTCACGATATGTACTGATCACCAACCTTTAAAGGAGATTTTTAATGAAAAAACAGGAAAACTTTCAGTAGCAGCAGCAAGGCTGCAAAGGTGGGCGGTACATTTGTCGATGTATAATTATGAGATAAAATATAAGCGAGCATCATTAGTAAGTCAAGCAGACGCTTTGTCCAGATTACCTTTGCAGGAGGTCCCAGATGTACCTGATTATACTAGAAATCTGTGTTCGATAGTTTCCACAAACCAATTGCCAAATTTAGAAAAAGTAAGACAGGAAACAAAGAAAGATAAAGTTTTAAGTAGAGCAGTTGAAGCATTATTGAAAGGAGATAAATTTATAGACAGTCCTGATATTATGTATTTTTTAAAGCGACAAGATGTATTTAGCTGTGAAGATGGACTTTTATTCTACGGTGGCAGACTGGTAATACCCGAAAACCTAAAGTATTCTGTACTAACACTTTTTCACGAGTCTCATATTGGCGTGGTTCGTATGAAAAGGTTAGCGCGATCTTATGTATGGTGGAAAGGTATGGATACTGATATCGAAGATTTTGTTAGGAATTGTCAAGCATGTACTCAAGCGCAAAATCATACGCATATAACTAAAACACATTGGAAACCATCGTTATATCCGTTTGAGCGCATACATATAGATTTTTTTCATTTTGAGGGAAACAATTTTCTTTTGTTTGTTGATAGTTATTCTAAATGGATTGAATTGGCAGAACTTAAACATACAAATGCGAGAAATGTTATTGAGAAGTTACGAAATTGGTTTTCGATTTGGGGGATACCTTCAGTACTAGTTTCGGATAATGGACCTCCTTTCGGGTCATACGAATTTATAGAATTTTGTGATTCGAATAAAATTCAAGTGTTGAAGTCTCCACCTTATCATCCTCAATCAAACGGAATTGCAGAAAGGGCCGTTCAAACTGTGAAAAGAGGATTAAAGAAATATTTGATTGAATCTAAAGGCAGTTTAAAGGATTTTAGTTTGAAAATAGATAATTTTTTGCTTCATTATAGAAATACTCCCACATCAGTAACAGATAAATCACCTGCTGAAATGTTGTTTAAATTTAAACCCATAACTCTGATAGATAAGCTTTTAAACAGAAAATATGAGAAAAATACCGCCAAAACTTGCGAACAAGTACCGCATCAATATAATGAGAAAAATAATGTAAATTTTAAGGAAACAAAGCAAAAATTTATCACAGGTGAAGACGTCTTTTATAGAAATAGTTTTAAATCGTATATTAAATGGATTCCTGCGAAAATTTTCAAAAGACTGTCTACATATGTGTACGAAATTTGTGTGAATGGAGTAAAACGAACAGCTCATGTGGATCAATTGAAAAAAGGGAAAAAGGCAGTTCGATTTGGTCCATTTACAAAATGTTTGAAAAATTATTTAGAAGTTAATTGTAAAGAGGAAGATGATAATTCGAACTTAGAAATATTGTCTGAAGAAAAACCTTATAGAGAAAATAAATATAACCAAGGAATGTGTAAATCAGAGGAACAAGATAATTTAGAATTATTAAGAAGATCAACACGTTTAAAAGATAAATACAATCAAAAGAAGTGTAACCAATAATAAATTGAAATGAAATGAATGACAAATTAAAAAAAAAAAAAAAAAAAAGTTCTTCTATTGTATATCTTTAGAGTTTGAAAGGTATATTGCTTTAGATTAAGTTGATAGGGAATGATATGTACAATGTGAATAATATTTGAGATGTATTTGTACAAATGTATATGTACATGTATAGAACTTGTCTCTACCAGTTTTAGATTTAAGTCACGAGTTCAGTCTACTCTGTAACCTCGAATCTGTAAGTTATATTTTTTAAATAAAAGAGTAATGGATTAATTTTCTGGAGTTAATTATGGAATACTAAACATATTAATGGTATCTTTGGTTTTTGGGGCAGGGTTCAGGCTGCATTTGAAGCTAAAATTCAAGTCTCTAGCCTCCGTGGTTTTGGAGATGGAGCCTTTTGAAAAAGTGCAAGTTTGACCCCTCTAGCTGCTCAAATAACGAAGTTACAGGCACTTTTATATTTGGCAGTCGACGGGTCACTTTGCCATGAAATTTTCGGGGTTTTTCGCAGGTTTTCTTCCGGAATGGTGTTTTTGGTTTTGGGGCAGGGTTCAGGCTGCATTTAAAGCTAAAATTCAAGTCTCTAGCCTCCGTGGTTTTGGAGATGGAGCCTTTTGAAAAAGTGCAAGTTTGACCCCTCTAGCTGCTCAAATAACGAAGTTACAGGCACTTTTATATTTGGCAGTCGACGGGTCACTTTGCCATGAAATTTTCGGGGTTTTTCGCAGGTTTTCTTCCGGAATGGTGTTTTTGGTTTTTGGGGCAGGGTTCAGGCTGCATTTGAAGCTAAAATTCAAGTCTCTAGCCTCCGTGGTTTTGGAGATGGAGCCTTTTGAAAAAGTGCAAGTTTGACCCCTCTAGCTGCTCAAATAACGAAGTTACAGGCACTTTTATATTTGGCAGTCGACGGGTCACTTTGCCATGAAATTTTCGGGGTTTTTCGCAGGTTTTCTTCCGGAATGGTGTTTTTGGTTTTTGGGGCAGGGTTCAGGCTGCATTTGAAGCTAAAATTCAAGTCTCTAGCCTCCGTGGTTTTGGAGATGGAGCCTTTTGAAAAAGTGCAAGTTTGACCCCTCTAGCTGCTCAAATAACGAAGTTACAGGCACTTTTATATTTGGCAGTCGACGGGTCACTTTGCCATGAAATTTTCGGGGTTTTTCGCAGGTTTTCGTCCGAAATGGTATTTTTGGTTTTTGGGGCAGGGTTCAGGCTGCATTTGAAGCTAAAATTCAAGTCTCTAGCCTCCGTGGTTTTGGAGATGGAGCCTTTTGAAAAAGTGCAAGTTTGACCCCTCTAGCTGCTCAAATAACGAAGTTACAGGCACTTTTATATTTGGCAGTCGACGGGTCACTTTGCCATGAAATTTTCGGGGTTTTTCGCAGGTTTTCTTCCGGAATGGTGTTTTTGGTTTTTGGGGCAGGGTTCAGGCTGCATTTGAAGCTAAAATTCAAGTCTCTAGCCTCCGTGGTTTTGGAGATGGAGCCTTTTGAAAAAGTGCAAGTTTGACCCCTCTAGCTGCTCAAATAACGAAGTTACAGGCACTTTTATATTTGGCAGTCGACGGGTCACTTTGCCATGAAATTTTCGGGGTTTTTCGCAGGTTTTCTTCCGGAATGGTGTTTTTGGTTTTGGGGCAGGGTTCAGGCTGCATTTAAAGCTAAAATTCAAGTCTCTAGCCTCCGTGGTTTTGGAGATGGAGCCTTTTGAAAAAGTGCAAGTTTGACCCCTCTAGCTGCTCAAATAACGAAGTTACAGGCACTTTTATATTTGGCAGTCGACGGGTCACTTTGCCATGAAATTTTCGGGGTTTTTCGCAGGTTTTCTTCCGGAATGGTGTTTTTGGTTTTTGGGGCAGGGTTCAGGCTGCATTTGAAGCTAAAATTCAAGTCTCTAGCCTCCGTGGTTTTGGAGATGGAGCCTTTTGAAAAAGTGCAAGTTTGACCCCTCTAGCTGCTCAAATAACGAAGTTACAGGCACTTTTATATTTGGCAGTCGACGGGTCACTTTGCCATGAAATTTTCGGGGTTTTTCGCAGGTTTTCTTCCGGAATGGTGTTTTTGGTTTTTGGGGCAGGGTTCAGGCTGCATTTGAAGCTAAAATTCAAGTCTCTAGCCTCCGTGGTTTTGGAGATGGAGCCTTTTGAAAAAGTGCAAGTTTGACCCCTCTAGCTGCTCAAATAACGAAGTTACAGGCACTTTTATATTTGGCAGTCGACGGGTCACTTTGCCATGAAATTTTCGGGGTTTTTCGCAGGTTTTCGTCCGAAATGGTATTTTTGGTTTTTGGGGCAGGGTTCAGGCTGCATTTGAAGCTAAAATTCAAGTCTCTAGCCTCCGTGGTTTTGGAGATGGAGCCTTTTGAAAAAGTGCAAGTTTGACCCCTCTAGCTGCTCAAATAACGAAGTTACAGGCACTTTTATATTTGGCAGTCGACGGGTCACTTTGCCATGAAATTTTCGGGGTTTTTCGCAGGTTTTCTTCCGGAATGGTGTTTTTGGTTTTTGGGGCAGGGTTCAGGCTGCATTTGAAGCTAAAATTCAAGTCTCTAGCCTCCGTGGTTTTGGAGATGGAGCCTTTTGAAAAAGTGCAAGTTTGACCCCTCTAGCTGCTCAAATAACGAAGTTACAGGCACTTTTATATTTGGCAGTCGACGGGTCACTTTGCCATGAAATTTTCGGGGTTTTTCGCAGGTTTTCTTCCGGAATGGTGTTTTTGGTTTTTGGGGCAGGGTTCAGGCTGCATTTGAAGCTAAAATTCAAGTCTCTAGCCTCCGTGGTTTTGGAGATGGAGCCTTTTGAAAAAGTGCAAGTTTGACCCCTCTAGCTGCTCAAATAACGAAGTTACAGGCACTTTTATATTTGGCAGTCGACGGGTCACTTTGCCATGAAATTTTCGGGGTTTTTCGCAGGTTTTCGTCCGAAATGGTATTTTTGGTTTTTGGGGCAGGGTTCAGGCTGCATTTGAAGCTAAAATTCAAGTCTCTAGCCTCCGTGGTTTTGGAGATGGAGCCTTTTGAAAAAGTGCAAGTTTGACCCCTCTAGCTGCTCAAATAACGAAGTTACAGGCACTTTTATATTTGGCAGTCGACGGGTCACTTTGCCATGAAATTTTCGGGGTTTTTCGCAGGTTTTCTTCCGGAATGGTGTTTTTGGTTTTTGGGGCAGGGTTCAGGCTGCATTTGAAGCTAAAATTCAAGTCTCTAGCCTCCGTGGTTTTGGAGATGGAGCCTTTTGAAAAAGTGCAAGTTTGACCCCTCTAGCTGCTCAAATAACGAAGTTACAGGCACTTTTATATTTGGCAGTCGACGGGTCACTTTGCCATGAAATTTTCGGGGTTTTTCGCAGGTTTTCGTCCGAAATGGTATTTTTGGTTTTTGGGGCAGGGTTCAGGCTGCATTTGAAGCTAAAATTCAAGTCTCTAGCCTCCATGGTTTTGGAAATGGAGCCTTTTGAAAAAGTGCAAGTTTGACCCCTCTAGCTGCTCAAATAACGAAGTTACAGGCACTTTTATATTTGGCAGTCGACGGGTCACTTTGCCATGAAATTTTCGGGGTTTTTCGCAGGTTTTCTTCCGGAATGGTGTTTTTGGTTTTTGGGGCAGGGTTCAGGCTGCATTTGAAGCTAAAATTCAAGTCTCTAGTCTCCGTGGTTTTGGAGATGGAGCCTTTTGAAAAAGTGCAAGTTTGACCCCTCTAGCTGCTCAAATAACGAAGTTACAGACACTTTTATATTTGGCAGTCGACGGGTCACTTTGCCATGAAATTTTCGGGGTTTTTCGCAGGTTTTCTTCCGAAATGGTATTTTTGGTTTTTGGGGCAGGGTTCAGGCTGCATTTGAGGCTAAAATTCAAGTCTCTAGCCTCCGTGGTTTTGGAGATGGAGCCTTTTGAAAAAGTGCAAGTTTGACCCCTCTAGCTGCTCAAATAACGAAGTTACAGGCACTTTTATATTTGGCAGTCGACGGGTCACTTTGCCATGAAATTTTCGGGGTTTTTCGCAGGTTTTCTTCCGGAATGGTGTTTTTGGTTTTTGGGGCAGGGTTCAGGCTGCATTTGAAGCTAAAATTCAAGTCTCTAGCCTCCGTGGTTTTGGAGATGGAGCCTTTTGAAAAAGTGCAAGTTTGACCCCTCTAGCTGCTCAAATAACGAAGTTACAGGCACTTTTATATTTGGCAGTCGAGGGGTCACTTTGCCATGAAATTTTCGGGGTTTTTCGCAGGTTTTCGTCCGAAATGGTATTTTTGGTTTTTGGGGGCAGGGTTCAGGCTGCATTTGAAGCTAAAATTCAAGTCTCTAGCCTCCGTGGTTTTGGAGATGGAGCCTTTTGAAAAAGTGCAAGTTTGACCCCTCTAGCTGCTCAAATAACGAAGTTACAGGCACTTTTATATTTGGCAGTCGACGGGTCACTTTGCCATGAAATTTTCGGGGTTTTTCGCAGGTTTTCTTCCGGAATGGTGTTTTTGGTTTTTGGGGCAGGGTTCAGGCTGCATTTGAAGCTAAAATTCAAGTCTCTAGCCTCCGTGGTTTTGGAGATGGAGCCTTTTGAAAAAGTGCAAGTTTGACCCCTCTAGCTGCTCAAATAACGAAGTTACAGGCACTTTTATATTTGGCAGTCGACGGGTCACTTTGCCATGAAATTTTCGGGGTTTTTCGCAGGTTTTCTTCCGGAATGGTGTTTTTGGTTTTTGGGGCAGGGTTCAGGCTGCATTTGAAGCTAAAATTCAAGTCTCTAGTCTCCGTGGTTTTGGAGATGGAGCCTTTTGAAAAAGTGCAAGTTTGACCCCTCTAGCTGCTCAAATAACGAAGTTACAGGCACTTTTATATTTGGCAGTCGACGGGTCACTTTGCCATGAAATTTTCGGGGTTTTTCGCAGGTTTTCTTCCGGAATGGTGTTTTTGGTTTTTGGGGCAGGGTTCAGGCTGCATTTGAAGCTAAAATTCAAGTCTCTAGCCTCCGTGGTTTTGGAGATGGAGTCTTTTGAAAAAGTGCAAATTTGACCCCTCTAGCTGCTCAAATAACGAAGTTACAGGCACTTTTATATTTGGCAGTCGACGGGTCACTTTGCCATGAAATTTTCGGGGTTTTTCGCAGGTTTTCTTCCGGAATGGTGTTTTTGGTTTTTGGGGCAGGGTTCAGGCTGCATTTGAAGCTAAAATTCAAGTCTCTAGCCTCCGTGGTTTTGGAGATGGAGCCTTTTGAAAAAGTGCAAGTTTGACCCCTCTAGCTGCTCAAATAACGAAGTTACAGGCACTTTTATATTTGGCAGTCGACGGGTCACTTTGCCATGAAATTTTCGGGGTTTTTCGCAGGTTTTCGTCCGAAATGGTATTTTTGGTTTTTGGGGCAGGGTTCAGGCTGCATTTGAAGCTAAAATTCAAGTCTCTAGCCTCCGTGGTTTTGGAGATGGAGCCTTTTGAAAAAGTGCAAGTTTGACCCCTCTAGCTGCTCAAATAACGAAGTTACAGGCACTTTTATATTTGGCAGTCGACGGGTCACTTTGCCATGAAATTTTCGGGGTTTTTCGCAGGTTTTCGTCCGAAATGGTATTTTTGGTTTTTGGGGCAGGGTTCAGGCTGCATTTGAAGCTAAAATTCAAGTCTCTAGTCTCCGTGGTTTTGGAAATGGAGCCTTTTGAAAAAGTGCAAGTTTGACCCCTCTAGCTGCTCAAATAATGAAGTTACAGGCACTTTTATATTTGGCAGTCGACGGGTCACTTTGCCATGAAATTTTCGGGGTTTTTCGCAGGTTTTCTTCCGGAATAGTGTTTTTGGGGCAGTTTTCAGGCTGCATTTGAAGCTAAAATTCAAGTCTCTAGCCTCCGTGGTTTTGGTGATGGAGCCTTTTGAAAAAGTGCAAGTTTGACCCCTCTAGCTGCTCAAATAACGAAGTTACAGGCACTTTTATATTTGGCAGTCGACGGGTCACTTTGCCATGAAATTTTCGGGGTTTTTCGCAGGTTTTCTTCCGGAATGGTATTTTTGGTTTTTGGGGCAGGGTTCAGGCTGCATTTGAAGCTAAAATTCAAGTCTCTAGTCTCCGTGGTTTTGGAGATGGAGCCTTTTGAAAAAGTGCAAGTTTGACCCCTCTAGCTGCTCAAATAACGAAGTTACAGGCACTTTTATATTTGTCAGTCGACGGGTCCTTTTGCCATGAAATTTTCGGGGTTTTTCGCAGGTTTTCTTCCGAAATGGTATTTTTGGTTTTTGGGGCAGGGTTCAGGCTGCATTTGAAGCTAAAATTCAAGTCTCTAGCCTCCGTGGTTTTGGAGATGGAGCCTTTTGAAAAAGTGCAAGTTTGACCCCTCTAGCTGCTCAAATAACGAAGTTACAGGCACTTTTATATTTGGCAGTCGACGGGTCACTTTGCCATGAAATTTTCGGGGTTTTTCGCAATTTTTCTTCCGGAATGGTGTTTTTGGTTTTTGGGGCAGGGTTCAGGCTGCATTTGAAGCTAAAATTCAAGTCTCTAGCCTCCGTGGTTTTGGAGATGGAGCCTTTTGAAAAAGTGCAAGTTTGACCCCTCTAGCTGCTCAAATAACGAAGTTACAGGCACTTTTATATTTGGCAGTCGAGGGGTCACTTTGCCATGAAATTTTCGGGGTTTTTCGGTGGTTTTCGTCCGAAATGGTATTTTCGGTTTTTGGGGCAGGGTTCAGGCTGCATTTGAAGCTAAAATTCAAGTCTCTAGCCTCCGTGGTTTTGGAGATGGAGCCTTTTGAAAAAGTGCAAGTTTGACCCCTCTAGCTGCTCAAATAACGAAGTTACAGGCACTTTTATATTTGGCAGTCGACGGGTCACTTTGCCATGAAATTTTCGGGGTTTTTCGCAGGTTTTCTTCCGGAACAGTGTTTTTGGTTTTTGGGGCAGGGTTCAGGCTGCATTTGAAGCTAAAATTCAAGTCTCTAGCCTCCGTGGTTTTGGTGATGGAGCCTTTTGAAAAAGTGCAAGTTTGACCCCTCTAGGTGCTCAAATAACGAAGTTACAGGCACTTTTATATTTGGCAGTCGACGGGTCACTTTGCCATGAAATTTTCGGGGTTTTTCGCAGGTTTTCGTCCGAAGTGGTATTTTTGGTTTTTGGGGCAGGGTTCAGGCTGCATTTGAAGCTAAAATTCAAGTCTCTAGCCTCCGTGGTTTTGGAGATGGAGCCTTTTGAAAAAGTGCAAGTTTGACCCCTCTAGCTGCTCA
Organism: Chloromyia formosa; assembly: GCA_964017055.1. Lineage (NCBI taxonomy): Eukaryota > Metazoa > Arthropoda > Insecta > Diptera > Stratiomyidae > Chloromyia > Chloromyia formosa. The sequence goes on along the minus strand of OZ024813.1, from coordinate 25,243,178 downwards.
AATAACGAAGTTACAGGCACTTTTATATTTGGCAGTCGACGGGTCACTTTGCCATGAAATTTTCGGGGTTTTTCGCAGGTTTTCTTCCGGAATGGTGTTTTTGGTTTTTGGGGCAGGGTTCAGGCTGCATTTGAAGCTAAAATTCAAGTCTCTAGCCTCCGTGGTTTTGGAGATGGAGCCTTTTGAAAAAGTGCAAGTTTGACCCCTCTAGCTGCTCAAATAACGAAGTTACAGGAACTTTTATATTTGGCAGTCGAGGGGTCACTTTGCCATGAAATTTTCGGGGTTTTTCGGAGGTTTTCGTCCGAAATGGTATTTTTGGTTTTTGGGGCAGGGTTCAGGCTGCATTTGAATCTAAAATTCAAGTCTCTAGCCTGCGTGGTTTTGGAGATGGAGCCTTTTGAAAAAGTGCAAGTTTGACCCCTCTAGCTGCTCAAATAACGAAGTTACAGGCACTTTTATATTTGGCAGTCGACGGGTCACTTTGCCATGAAATTTTCGGGGTTTTTCGCAGGTTTTTTTCCGGAATGGTATTTTTGGTTTTTGGGGCAGGGTTCAGGCTGCATTTGAAGCTAAAATTCAAGTCTCTAGCCTCCGTGGTTTTGGAGATGGAGCCTTTTGAAAAAGTGCAAGTTTGACCCCTCTAGCTGCTCAAATAACGAAGTTACAGGCACTTTTATATTTGGCAGTCGACGGGTCACTTTGCCATGAAATTTTCGGGGTTTTTCGCAGGTTTTCTTCCGGAATGGTGTTTTTGGTTTTTGGGGCAGGGTTCAGGCTGCATTTGAAGCTAAAATTCAAGTCTCTAGCCTCCGTGGTTTTGGAGATGGAGCCTTTTGAAAAAGTGCAAGTTTGACCCCTCTAGCTGCTCAAATAACGAAGTTACAGGAACTTTTATATTTGGCAGTCGAGGGGTCACTTTGCCATGAAATTTTCGGGGTTTTTCGGAGGTTTTCGTCCGAAATGGTATTTTTGGTTTTTGGGGCAGGGTTCAGGCTGCATTTGAATCTAAAATTCAAGTCTCTAGCCTGCGTGGTTTTGGAGATGGAGCCTTTTGAAAAAGTGCAAGTTTGACCCCTCTAGCTGCTCAAATAACGAAGTTACAGGCACTTTTATATTTGGCAGTCGACGGGTCACTTTGCCATGAAATTTTCGGGGTTTTTCGCAGGTTTTCTTCCGGAATGGTATTTTTGGTTTTTGGGGCAGGGTTCAGGCTGCATTTGAAGCTAAAATTCAAGTCTCTAGCCTCCGTGGTTTTGGAGATGGAGCCTTTTGAAAAAGTGCAAGTTTGACCCCTCTAGCTGCTCAAATAACGAAGTTACAGGCACTTTTATATTTGGCAGTCGACGGGTCACTTTGCCATGAAATTTTCGGGGTTTTTCGCAGGTTTTCTTCCGGAATGGTGTTTTTGGTTTTTGGGGCAGGGTTCAGGCTGCATTTGAAGCGAAAATTCAAGTCTCTAGCCTCCGTGGTCTTGGAGATGGAGCCTTTTGAAAAAGTGCAAGTTTGACCCCTCTAGCTGCTCAAATAACGAAGTTACAGGCACTTTTATATTTGGCAGTCGACGGGTCAGTTTGCCATGAAATTTTCGGGGTTTTTCGCAGGTTTTCGTCCGAAATGGTATTTTTGATTTTTGGGGCAGGGTTCAGGCTGCATTTGAAGCTAAAATTCAAGTCTCTAGCCTCCGTGGTTTTGGAGATGGAGCCTTTTGAAAAAGTGCAAGTTTGACCCCTCTAGCTGCTCAAATAACGAAGTTACAGGCACTTTTATATTTGGCAGTCGACGGGTCACTTTGCCATGAAATTTTCAGGGTTTTTCGCAGGTTTTCTTCCGGAATGGTGTTTTTGGTTTTTGGGGCAGGGTTCAGGCTGCATTTGAAGCTAAAATTCAAGTCTCTAGCCTCCGTGGTTTTGGAGATGGAGCCTTTTGAAAAAGTGCAAGTTTGACCCCTCTAGCTGCTCAAATAACGAAGTTACAGGCACTTTTATATTTGGCAGTCGACGGGTCATTTTGCCATGAAATTTTCGGGGTTTTTCGCAGGTTTTCTTCCGGAATGGTGTTTTTGGTTTTTGGGGCAGGGTTCAGGCTGCATTTGAAGCTAAAATTCAAGTCTCTAGCCTCCGTGGTTTTGGAGATGGAGCCTTTTGAAAAAGTGCAAGTTTGACCCCTCTAGCTGCTCAAATAACGAAGTTACAGGCACTTTATTATTTGGCAGTCGACGGGTCACTTTGCCATGAAATTTTCGGGGTTTTTCGCAGGTTTTCTTCCGGAATGGTGTTTTTGGTTTTTGGGGCAGGGTTCAGGCTGCATTTGAAGCTAAAATTCAAGTCTCTAGCCTCCGTGGTTTTGGAGATGGAGCCTTTTGAAAAAGTGCAAGTTTGACCCCTCTAGCTGCTCAAATAACGAAGTTACAGGCACTTTTATATTTGGCAGTCGAGGGGTCACTTTGCCATGAAATTTTCGGGGTTTTTCGCAGGTTTTCTTCCGGAATGGTGTTTTTGGTTTTTGGGGCAGGGTTCAGGCTGCATTTGAAGCTAAAATTCAAGTCTCTAGCCTCCGTGGTTTTGGAGATGGAGCCTTTTGAAAAAGTGCAAGTTTGACCCCTCTAGCTGCTCAAATAACGAAGTTACAGGCACTTTTATATTTGGCAGTCGACGGGTCACTTTGCCATGAAATTTTCGGGGTTTTTCGCAGGTTTTCTTCCGGAATGGTGTTTTTGGTTTTTGGGGCAGGGTTCAGGCTGCATTTGAAGCTAAAATTCAAGTCTCTAGCCTCCGTGGTTTTGGAGATGGAGCCTTTTGAAAAAGTGCAAGTTTGACCCCTCTAGCTGCTCAAATAACGAAGTTACAGGCACTTTTATATTTGGCAGTCGAGGGGTCACTTTGCCATGAAATTTTCGGGGTTTTTCGCAGGTTTTCTTCCGGAACGGTGTTTTTGGTTTTTGGGGCAGGGTTCAGGCTGCATTTGAAGCTAAAATTCAAGTCTCTAGCCTCCGTGGTTTTGGAGATGGAGCCTTTTGAAAAAGTGCAAGTTTGACCCCTCTAGCTGCTCAAATAACGAAGTTACAGGCACTTTTATATTTGGCAGTCGAGGGGTCACTTTGCCATGAAATTTTCGGGGTTTTTCGCAGGTTTTCTTCCGGAATGGTGTTTTTGGTTTTTGGGGCAGGGTTCAGGCTGCATTTGAAGCTAAAATTCAAGTCTCTAGCCTCCGTGGTTTTGGAGATGGAGCCTTTTGAAAAAGTGCAAGTTTGACCCCTCTAGCTGCTCAAATAACGAAGTTACAGGCACTTTTATATTTGGCAGTCGACGGGTCACTTTGCCATGAAATTTTCGGGGTTTTTCGCAGGTTTTCTTCCGGAATGGTGTTTTTGGTTTTTGGGGCAGGGTTCAGGCTGCATTTGAAGCTAAAATTCAAGTCTCTAGCCTCCGTGGTTTTGGAGATGGAGCCTTTTGAAAAAGTGCAAGTTTGACCCCTCTAGCTGCTCAAATAACGAAGTTACAGGCACTTTTATATTTGGCAGTCGACGGGTCACTTTGCCATGAAATTTTCGGGGTTTTTCGCAGGTTTTCGTCCGAAATGGTATTTTTGGTTTTTGGGGCAGGGTTCAGGCTGCATTTGAAGCTAAAATTCAAGTCTCTAGCCTCCGTGGTTTTGGAGATGGAGCCTTTTGAAAAAGTGCAAGTTTGACCCCTCTAGCTGCTCAAATAACGAAGTTACAGGCACTTTTATATTTGGCAGTCGACGGGTCACTTTGCCATGAAATTTTCGGGGTTTTTCGCAGGTTTTCTTCCGGAATGGTGTTTTTGGTTTTTGGGGCAGGGTTCAGGCTGCATTTGAAGCTAAAATTCAAGTCTCTAGCCTCCGTGGTTTTGGAGATGGAGCCTTTTGAAAAAGTGCAAGTTTGACCCCTCTAGCTGCTCAAATAACGAAGTTACAGGCACTTTTATATTTGGCAGTCGACGGGTCACTTTGCCATGAAATTTTCGGGGTTTTTCGCAGGTTTTCTTCCGGAATGGTGTTTTTGGTTTTTGGGGCAGGGTTCAGGCTGCATTTGAAGCTAAAATTCAAGTCTCTAGCCTCCGAGGTTTTGGAGATGGAGCCTTTTGAAAAAGTGCAAGTTTGACCCCTCTAGCTGCTCAAATAACGAAGTTACAGGCACTTTTATATTTGGCAGTCGAGGGGTCACTTTGCCATGAAATTTTCGGGGTTTTTCGCAGGTTTTCTTCCGGAATGGTGTTTTTGGTTTTTGGGGCAGGGTTCAGGCTGCATTTGAAGCTAAAATTCAAGTCTCTAGCCTCCGTGGTTTTGGAGATGGAGCCTTTTGAAAAAGTGCAAGTTTGACCCCTCTAGCTGCTCAAATAACGAAGTTACAGGCACTTTTATATTTGGCAGTCGAGGGGTCACTTTGCCATGAAATTTTCGGGGTTTTTCGCAGGTTTTCTTCCGGAATGGTGTTTTTGGTTTTTGGGGCAGGGTTCAGGCTGCATTTGAAGCTAAAATTCAAGTCTCTAGCCTCCGTGGTTTTGGAGATGGAGCCTTTTGAAAAAGTGCAAGTTTGACCCCTCTAGCTGCTCAAATAACGAAGTTACAGGCACTTTTATATTTGGCAGTCGAGGGGTCACTTTGCCATGAAATTTTCGGGGTTTTTCGCAGGTTTTCTTCCGGAATGGTGTTTTTGGTTTTTGGGGCAGGGTTCAGGCTGCATTTGAAGCTAAAATTCAAGTCTCTAGCCTCCGTGGTTTTGGAGATGGAGCCTTTTGAAAAAGTGCAAGTTTGACCCCTCTAGCTGCTCAAATAACGAAGTTACAGGCACTTTTATATTTGGCAGTCGACGGGTCACTTTGCCATGAAATTTTCGGGGTTTTTCGCAGGTTTTCTTCCGGAATGGTGTTTTTGGTTTTTGGGGCAGGGTTCAGGCTGCATTTGAAGCTAAAATTCAAGTCTCTAGCCTCCGTGGTTTTGGAGATGGAGCCTTTTGAAAAAGTGCAAGTTTGACCCCTCTAGCTACTCAAATAACGAAGTTACAGGCACTTTTATATTTGGCAGTCGAGGGGTCACTTTGCCATGAAATTTTCGGGGTTTTTCGCAGGTTTTCTTCCGGAATGGTGTTTTTGGTTTTTGGGGCAGGGTTCAGGCTGCATTTGAAGCTAAAATTCAAGTCTCTAGCCTCCGTGGTTTTGGAGATGGAGCCTTTTGAAAAAGTGCAAGTTTGACCCCTCTAGCTGCTCAAATAACGAAGTTACAGGCACTTTTATATTTGGCAGTCGAGGGGTCACTTTGCCATGAAATTTTCGGGGTTTTTCGCAGGTTTTCTTCCGGAATGGTGTTTTTGGTTTTTGGGGCAGGGTTCAGGCTGCATTTGAAGCTAAAATTCAAGTCTCTAGCCTCCGTGGTTTTGGAGATGGAGCCTTTTGAAAAAGTGCAAGTTTGACCCCTCTAGCTGCTCAAATAACGAAGTTACAGGCACTTTTATATTTGGCAGTCGAGGGGTCACTTTGCCATGAAATTTTCGGGGTTTTTCGCAGGTTTTCTTCCGGAATGGTGTTTTTGGTTTTTGGGGCAGGGTTCAGGCTGCATTTGAGGCTAAAATTCAAGTCTCTAGCCTCCGTGGTTTTGGAGATGGAGCCTTTTGAAAAAGTGCAAGTTTGACCCCTCTAGCTGCTCAAATAACGAAGTTACAGGCACTTTTATATTTGGCAGTCGAGGGGTCACTTTGCCATGAAATTTTCGGGGTTTTTCGCAGGTTTTCTTCCGGAATGGTGTTTTTGGTTTTTGGGGCAGGGTTCAGGCTGCATTTGAAGCCAAAATTCAAGTCTCTAGCCTCCGTGGTTTTGGAGATGGAGCCTTTTGAAAAAGTGCAAGTTTGACCCCTCTAGCTGCTCAAATAACGAAGTTACAGGCACTTTTATATTTGGCAGTCGACGGGTCACTTTGCCATGAAATTTTCGGGGTTTTTCGCAGGTTTTCTTCCGGAATGGTGTTTTTGGTTTTTGGGGCAGGGTTCAGGCTGCATTTGAAGCTAAAATTCAAGTCTCTAGCCTCCGTGGTTTTGGAGATGGAGCCTTTTGAAAAAGTGCAAGTTTGACCCCTCTAGCTGCTCAAATAACGAAGTTACAGGCACTTTTATATTTGGCAGTCGAGGGGTCACTTTGCCATGAAATTTTCGGGGTTTTTCGCAGGTTTTCTTCCGGAATGGTGTTTTTGGTTTTTGGGGCAGGGTTCAGGCTGCATTTGAGGCTAAAATTCAAGTCTCTAGCCTCCGTGGTTTTGGAGATGGAGCCTTTTGAAAAAGTGCAAGTTTGACCCCTCTAGCTGCTCAAATAACGAAGTTACAGGCACTTTTATATTTGGCAGTCGAGGGGTCACTTTGCCATGAAATTTTCGGGGTTTTTCGCAGGTTTTCTTCCGGAATGGTGTTTTTGGTTTTTGGGGCAGGGTTCAGGCTGCATTTGAAGCTAAAATTCAAGTCTCTAGCCTCCGTGGTTTTGGAGATGGAGCCTTTTGAAAAAGTGCAAGTTTGACCCCTCTAGCTGCTCAAATAACGAAGTTACAGGCACTTTTATATTTGGCAGTCGAGGGGTCACTTTGCCATGAAATTTTCGGGGTTTTTCGCAGGTTTTCTTCCGGAATGGTGTTTTTGGTTTTTGGGGCAGGGTTCAGGCTGCATTTGAGGCTAAAATTCAAGTCTCTAGCCTCCGTGGTTTTGGAGATGGAGCCTTTTGAAAAAGTGCAAGTTTGACCCCTCTAGCTGCTCAAATAACGAAGTTACAGGCACTTTTATATTTGGCAGTCGAGGGGTCACTTTGCCATGAAATTTTCGGGGTTTTTCGCAGGTTTTCTTCCGGAATGGTGTTTTTGGTTTTTGGGGCAGGGTTCAGGCTGCATTTGAAGCCAAAATTCAAGTCTCTAGCCTCCGTGGTTTTGGAGATGGAGCCTTTTGAAAAAGTGCAAGTTTGACCCCTCTAGCTGCTCAAATAACGAAGTTACAGGCACTTTTATATTTGGCAGTCGACGGGTCACTTTGCCATGAAATTTTCGGGGTTTTTCGCAGGTTTTCTTCCGGAATGGTGTTTTTGGTTTTTGGGGCAGGGTTCAGGCTGCATTTGAAGCTAAAATTCAAGTCTCTAGCCTCCGTGGTTTTGGAGATGGAGCCTTTTGAAAAAGTGCAAGTTTGACCCCTCTAGCTGCTCAAATAACGAAGTTACAGGCACTTTTATATTTGGCAGTCGAGGGGTCACTTTGCCATGAAATTTTCGGGGTTTTTCGCAGGTTTTCTTCCGGAATGGTGTTTTTGGTTTTTGGGGCAGGGTTCAGGCTGCATTTGAAGCTAAAATTCAAGTCTCTAGCCTCCGTGGTTTTGGAGATGGAGCCTTTTGAAAAAGTGCAAGTTTGACCCCTCTAGCTGCTCAAATAACGAAGTTACAGGCACTTTTATATTTGGCAGTCGAGGGGTCACTTTGCCATGAAATTTTCGGGGTTTTTCGCAGGTTTTCTTCCGGAATGGTGTTTTTGGTTTTTGGGGCAGGGTTCAGGCTGCATTTGAAGCTAAAATTCAAGTCTCTAGCCTCCGTGGTTTTGGAGATGGAGCCTTTTGAAAAAGTGCGAGTTTGACCCCTCTAGCTGCTCAAATAACGAAGTTACAGGCACTTTTATATTTGGCAGTCGAGGGGTCACTTTGCCATGAAATTTTCGGGGTTTTTCGCAGGTTTTCTTCCGGAATGGTGTTTTTGGTTTTTGGGGCAGGGTTCAGGCTGCATTTGAAGCTAAAATTCAAGTCTCTAGCCTCCGTGGTTTTGGAGATGGAGCCTTTTGAAAAAGTGCAAGTTTGACCCCTCTAGCTGCTCAAATAACGAAGTTACAGGCACTTTTATATTTGGCAGTCGACGGGTCACTTTGCCATGAAATTTTCGGGGTTTTTCGCAGGTTTTCTTCCGGAATGGTGTTTTTGGTTTTTGGGGCAGGGTTCAGGCTGCATTTGAAGCTAAAATTCAAGTCTCTAGCCTCCGTGGTTTTGGAGATGGAGCCTTTTGAAAAAGTGCAAGTTTGACCCCTCTAGCTGCTCAAATAACGAAGTTACAGGCACTTTTATATTTGGCAGTCGAGGGGTCACTTTGCCATGAAATTTTCGAGGTTTTTCGCAGGTTTTCGTCCGAAATGGTATTTTTGGTTTTTGGGGCAGGGTTCAGGCTGCATTTGAAGCTAAAATTCAAGTCTCTAGCCTCCGTGGTTTTGGAGATGGAGCCTTTTGAAAAAGTGCAAGTTTGACCCCTCTAGCTGCTCAAATAACGAAGTTACAGTCACTTTTATATTTGGCAGTCGAGGGGTCACTTTGCCATGAAATTTTCGGGGTTTTTCGCAGGTTTTCTTCCAGAATGGTGTTTTTGGTTTTTGGGGCAGGGTTCAGGCTGCATTTGAAGCTAAAATTCAAGTCTCTAGCCTCCGTGGTTTTGGAGATGGAGCCTTTTGAAAAAGTGCAAGTTTGACCCCTCTAGCTGCTCAAATAACGAAGTTACAGGCACTTTATTATTTGGCAGTCGACGGGTCACTTTGCCATGAAATTTTCGGGGTTTTTCGCAGGTTTTCTTCCGGAATGGTGTTTTTGGTTTTTGGGGCAGGGTTCAGGCTGCATTTGAAGCTAAAATTCAAGTCTCTAGCCTCCGTGGTTTTGGAGATGGAGCCTTTTGAAAAAGTGCAAGTTTGACCCCTCTAGCTGCTCAAATAACGAAGTTACAGGCACTTTTATATTTGGCAGTCGAGGGGTCACTTTGCCATGAAATTTTCGGGGTTTTTCGCAGGTTTTCTTCCGGAATGGTGTTTTTGGTTTTTGGGGCAGGGTTCAGGCTGCATTTGAAGCTAAAATTCAAGTCTCTAGCCTCCGTGGTTTTGGAGATGGAGCCTTTTGAAAAAGTGCAAGTTTGACCCCTCTAGCTGCTCAAATAACGAAGTTACAGGCACTTTTATATTTGGCAGTCGACGGGTCACTTTGCCATGAAATTTTCGGGGTTTTTCGCAGGTTTTCTTCCGGAATGGTGTTTTTGGTTTTTGGGGCAGGGTTCAGGCTGCATTTGAAGCTAAAATTCAAGTCTCTAGCCTCCGTGGTTTTGGAGATGGAGCCTTTTGAAAAAGTGCAAGTTTGACCCCTCTAGCTGCTCAAATAACGAAGTTACAGGCACTTTTATATTTGGCAGTCGAGGGGTCACTTTGCCATGAAATTTTCGGGGTTTTTCGCAGGTTTTCTTCCGGAATGGTGTTTTTGGTTTTTGGGGCAGGGTTCAGGCTGCATTTGAAGCTAAAATTCAAGTCTCTAGCCTCCGTGGTTTTGGAGATGGAGCCTTTTGAAAAAGTGCAAGTTTGACCCCTCTAGCTGCTCAAATAACGAAGTTACAGGCACTTTTATATTTGGCAGTCGACGGGTCACTTTGCCATGAAATTTTCGGGGTTTTTCGCAGGTTTTCTTCCGGAATGGTGTTTTTGGTTTTTGGGGCAGGGTTCAGGCTGCATTTGAAGCTAAAATTCAAGTCTCTAGCCTCCGTGGTTTTGGAGATGGAGCCTTTTGAAAAAGTGCAAGTTTGACCCCTCTAGCTGCTCAAATAACGAAGTTACAGGCACTTTTATATTTGGCAGTCGAGGGGTCACTTTGCCATGAAATTTTCGGGGTTTTTCGCAGGTTTCCTTCCGAAATGGTATTTTTGGTTTTTGGGGCAGGGTTCAGGCTGCATTTGAAGCTAAAATTCAAGTCTCTAGCCTCCGAGGTTTTGGAGATGGAGCCTTTTGAAAAAGTGCAAGTTTGACCCCTCTAGCTGCTCAAATAACGAAGTTACAGGCACTTTTATATTTGGCAGTCGACGGGTCACTTTGCCATGAAATTTTCGGGGTTTTTCGCAGGTTTTCTTCCGGAATGGTGTTTTTGGTTTTTGGGGCAGGGTTCAGGCTGCATTTGAAGCTAAAATTCAAGTCTCTAGCCTCCGTGGTTTTGGTGATGGAGCCTTTTGAAAAAGTGCAAGTTTGACCCCTCTAGCTGCTCAAATAACGAAGTTACAGGCACTTTTATATTTGGCAGTCGACGGGTCACTTTGCCATGAAATTTTCGGGGTTTTTCGCAGGTTTTCGTCCGAAGTTGTATTTTTGGTTTTTGGGGCAGGGTTCAGGCAGCATTTGAAGCTAAAATTCAAGTCTCTAGCCTCCGTGGTTTTGGAGATGGAGCCTTTTGAAAAAGTGCAAGTTTGACCCCTCTAGCTGCTCAAATAACGAAGTTACAGGCACTTTTATATTTGGCAGTCGACGGGTCACTTTGCCATGAAATTTTCGGGGTTTTTCGTAGGTTTTCTTCCGGAATGGTGTTTTTGGTTTTTGGGGCAGGGTTCAGGCTGCATTTGAAGCTAAAATTCAAGTCTCTAGCCTCCGTGGTTTTAGAGATGGAGCCTTTTGAAAAAGTGCAAGTTTGACCCCTCTAGCTGCTCAAATAACGAAGTTACAGGCACTTTTATATTTGGCAGTCGAGGGGTCACTTTGCCATGAAATTTTCGGGGTTTTTCGCAGGTTTTCTTCCGAAATGGTATTTTTGGTTTTTGGGGCAGGGTTCAGGCTGCATTTGAAGCTAAAATTCAAGTCTCTAGCCTCCGTGGTTTTGGAGATGGAGCCTTTTGAAAAAGTGCAAGTTTGACCCCTCTAGCTGCTCAAATAACGAAGTTACAGGCACTTTTATATTTGGCAGTCGACGGGTCACTTTGCCATGAAATTTTCGGGGTTTTTCGCAGGTTTTCTTCCGGAATAGTGTTTTTGGTTTTTGGGGCAGGGTTCAGGCTGCATTTGAAGCTAAAATTCAAGTCTCTAGCCTCCGTGGTTTTGGTGATGGAGCCTTTTGAAAAAGTGCAAGTTTGACCCCTCTAGCTGCTCAAATAACGAAGTTACAGGCACTTTTATATTTGGCAGTCGACGGGTCACTTTGCCATGAAATTTTCGGGGTTTTTCGCAGGTTTTCGTCCAAAATGGTATTTTTGGTTTTTGGGGCAGGGTTCAGGCTGCATTTGAAGCTAAAATTCAAGTCTCTAGCCTCCGTGGTTTTGGAGATGGAGCCTTTTGAAAAAGTGCAAGTTTGACCCCTCTAGCTGCTCAAATAACGAAGTTACAGGCACTTTTATATTTGGCAGTCGACGGGTCACTTTGCCATGAAATTTTCGGGGTTTTTCGCAGGTTTTCTTCCGGAATAGTGTTTTTGGTTTTTGGGGCAGGGTTCAGGCTGCATTTGAAGCTAAAATTCAAGTCTCTAGCCTCCGTGGTTTTGGTGATGGAGCCTTTTGAAAAAGTGCAAGTTTGACCCCTCTAGCTGCTCAAATAACGAAGTTACAGGCACTTTTATATTTGGCAGTCGACGGGTCACTTTGCAATGAAATTTTCGGGGTTTTTCGCAGGTTTTCGTCCAAAATGGTATTTTTGGTTTTTGGGGCAGGGTTCAGGCTGCATTTGAAGCTAAAATTCAAGTCTCTAGCCTCCGTGGTTTTGGAAATGGAGCCTTTTGAAAAAGTGCAAGTTTGACCCCTCTAGCTGCTCAAATAACGAAGTTACAGGCACTTTTATATTTGGCAGTCGACGGGTCACTTTGCCATGAAATTTTCGGGGTTTTTCGCAGGTTTTCTTCCGGAATGGTGTTTTTGGTTTTTGGGGCAGGGTTCAGGCTGCATTTGAAGCTAAAATTCAAGTCTCTAGCCTCCGTGGTTTTGGAGATGGAGCCTTTTGAAAAAGTGCAAGTTTGACCCCTCTAGCTGCTCAAATAACGAAGTTACAGGCACTTTTATATTTGGCAGTCGAGGGGTCACTTTGCCATGAAATTTTCGGGGTTTTTCGCAGGTTTTCTTCCGAAATGGTATTTTTGGTTTTTGGGGCAGGGTTCAGGCTGCATTTGAAGCTAAAATTCAAGTCTCTAGCCTCCGTGGTTTTGGAGATGGAGCCTTTTGAAAAAGTGCAAGTTTGACCCCTCTAGCTGCTCAAATAACGAAGTTACAGGCACTTTTATATTTGGCAGTCGACGGGTCACTTTGCCATGAAATTTTCGGGGTTTTTCGCAGGTTTTCTTCCGGAATGGTGTTTTTGGTTTTTGGGGCAGGGTTCAGGCTGCATTTGAAGCTAAAATTCAAGTCTCTAGCCTCCGTGGTTTTGGAGATGGAGCCTTTTGAAAAGTGCAAGTTTGACCCCTCTAGCTGCTCAAATAACGAAGTTACAGGCACTTTTATATTTGGCAGTCGAGGGGTCACTTTGCCATGAAATTTTCGGGGTTGTTCGCAGGTTTTCTTCCGAAATGGTATTTTTGGTTTTTGGGGCAGGGTTCAGGCTGCATTTGAAGCTAAAATTCAAGTCTCTAGCCTCCGTGGTTTTGGAGATGGAGCCTTTTGAAAAAGTGCAAGTTTGACCCCTCTAGCTGCTCAAATAACGAAGTTACAGGCACTTTTATATTTGGCAGTCGACGGGTCACTTTGCCATGAAATTTTCGGGGTTTTTCGCAGGTTTTCGTCCAAAATGGTGTTTTTGGTTTTTGGGGCAGGGTTCAGGCTGCATTTGAAGCTAAAATTCAAGTCTCTAGCCTCCGTGGTTTTGGAGATGGAGCCTTTTGAAAAAGTGCAAGTTTGACCCCTCTAGCTGCTCAAATAACGAAGTTACAGGCACTTTTATATTTGGCAGTCGACGGGTCACTTTGCCATGAAATTTTCGGGGTTTTTCGCAGGTTTTCTTCCGGAATGGTGTTTTTGGTTTTTGGGGCAGGGTTCAGGCTGCATTTGAAGCTAAAATTCAAGTCTCTAGCCTCCGTGGTTTTGGAGATGGAGCCTTTTGAAAAAGTGCAAGTTTGACCCCTCTAGCTGCTCAAATAACGAAGTTACAGGCACTTTTATATTTGGCAGTCGAGGGGTCACTTTGCCATGAAATTTTCGGGGTTTTTCGCAGGTTTTCTTCCGAAATGGTGTTTTTGGTTTTTGGGGCAGGGTTCAGGCTGCATTTGAAGCTAAAATTCAAGTCTCTAGCCTCCGTGGTTTTGGAGATGGAGCCTTTTGAAAAAGTGCAAGTTTGACCCCTCTAGCTGCTCAAATAACGAAGTTACAGGCACTTTTATATTTGGCAGTCGACGGGTCACTTTGCCATGAAATTTTCGGGGTTTTTCGCAGGTTTTCTTCCGGAATGGTGTTTTTGGTTTTTGGGGCAGGGTTTAGGCTGCATTTGAAGCTAAAATTCAAGTCTCTAGCCTCCGTGGTTTTGGAGATGGAGCCTTTTGAAAAAGTGCAAGTTTGACCCCTCTAGCTGCTCAAATAACGAAGTTACAGGCACTTTTATATTTGGCAGTCGAGGGGTCACTTTGCCATGAAATTTTCGGGGTTTTTCGCAGGTTTTCTTCCGAAATGGTATTTTTGGTTTTTGGGGCAGGGTTCAGGCTGCATTTGAAGCTAAAATTCAAGTCTCTAGCCTCCGTGGTTTTGGAGATGGAGCCTTTTGAAAAAGTGCAAGTTTGACCCCTCTAGCTGCTCAAATAACGAAGTTACAGGCACCTTTATATTTGGCAGTCGACGGGTCACTTTGCCATGAAATTTTCGGGGTTTTTCGCAGGTTTTCGTCCAAAATGGTATTTTTGGTTTTTGGGGCAGGGTTCAGGCTGCATTTGAAGCTAAAATTCAAGTCTCTAGCCTCCGTGGTTTTGGAGATGGAGCCTTTTGAAAAAGTGCAAGTTTGACCCCTCTAGCTGCTCAAATAACGAAGTTACAGGCACTTTTATATTTGGCAGTCGAGGGGTCACTTTGCCATGAAATTTTCGGGGTTTTTCGCAGGTTTTCTTCCGAAATGGTATTTTTGGTTTTTGGGGCAGGGTTCAGGCTGCATTTGAAGCTAAAATTCAAGTCTCTAGCCTCCGTGGTTTTGGAGATGGAGCCTTTTGAAAAAGTGCAAGTTTGACCCCTCTAGCTGCTCAAATAACGAAGTTACAGGCACTTTTATATTTGGCAGTCGACGGGTCACTTTGTCATGAAATTTTCGGGGTTTTTCGCAGGTTTTCTTCCGGAATGGTGTTTTTGGTTTTTGGGGCAGGGTTCAGGCTGCATTTGAAGCTAAAATTCAAGTCTCTAGCCTCCGTGGTTTTGGAGATGGAGCCTTTTGAAAAAGTGCAAGTTTGACCCCTCTAGCTGCTCAAATAACGAAGTTACAGTCACTTTTATATTTGGCAGTCGAGGGGTCACTTTGCCATGAAATTTTCGGGGTTTTTCGCAGGTTTTCTTCCGGAATGGTGTTTTTGGTTTTTGGGGCAGGGTTCAGGCTGCATTTGAAGCTAAAATTCAAGTCTCTAGCCTCCGTGGTTTTGGAGATGGAGCCTTTTGAAAAAGTGCAAGTTTGACCCCTCTAGCTGCTCAAATAACGAAGTTACAGGCACTTTTATATTTGGCAGTCGACGGGTCACTTTGCCATGAAATTTTCGGGGTTTTTCGCAGGTTTTCTTCCGAAATGGTATTTTTGGTTTTTGGGGCAGGGTTCAGGCTGCATTTGAAGCTAAAATTCAAGTCTCTAGCCTCCGTGGTTTTGGAGATGGAGCCTTTTGAAAAAGTGCAAGTTTGACCCCTCTAGCTGCTCAAATAACGAAGTTACAGGCACTTTTATATTTGGCAGTCGAGGGGTCACTTTGCCATGAAATTTTCGGGGTTTTTCGCAGGTTTTCTTCCGAAATGGTATTTTTGGTTTTTGGGGCAGGGTTCAGGCTGCATTTGAAGCTAAAATTCAAGTCTCTAGCCTCCGAGGTTTTGGAGATGGAGCCTTTTGAAAAAGTGCAAGTTTGACCCCTCTAGCTGCTCAAATAACGAAGTTACAGGCACTTTTATATTTGGCAGTCGACGGGTCACTTTGCCATGAAATTTTCGGGGTTTTTCGCAGGTTTTCTTCCGGAATAGTGTTTTTGGTTTTTGGGGCAGGGTTCAGGCTGCATTTGAAGCTAAAATTCAAGTCTCTAGCCTCCGTGGTTTTGGAGATGGAGCCTTTTGAAAAAGTGCAAGTTTGACCCCTCTAGCTGCTCAAATAACGAAGTTACAGGCACTTTTATATTTGGCAGTCGACGGGTCACTTTGCCATGAAATTTTCGGGGTTTTTCGCAGGTTTTCTTCCGGAATGGTGTTTTTGGTTTTTGGGGCAGGGTTCAGGCTGCATTTGAAGCTAAAATTCAAGTCTCTAGCCTCCGTGGTTTTGGAGATGGAGCCTTTTGAAAAAGTGCAAGTTTGACCCCTCTAGCTGCTCAAATAACGAAGTTACAGGCACTTTTATATTTGGCAGTCGAGGGGTCACTTTGCCATGAAATTTTCGGGGTTTTTCGCAGGTTTTCTTCCGAAATGGTATTTTTGGTTTTTGGGGCAGGGTTCAGGCTGCATTTGAAGCTAAAATTCAAGTCTCTAGCCTCCGTGGTTTTGGAGATGGAGCCTTTTGAAAAAGTGCAAGTTTGACCCCTCTAGCTGCTCAAATAACGAAGTTACAGGCACTTTTATATTTGGCAGTCGAGGGGTCACTTTGCCATGAAATTTTCGGGGTTTTTCGCAGGTTTTCTTCCGGAATGGTGTTTTTGGTTTTTGGGGCAGGGTTCAGGCTGCATTCGAAGCTAAAATTCAAGTCTCTAGCCTCCGTGGTTTTGGAGATGGAGCCTTTTGAAAAAGTGCAAGTTTGACCCCTCTAGCTGCTCAAATAACGAAGTTACAGGCACTTTTATATTTGGCAGTCGAGGGGTCACTTTGCCATGAAATTTTCGGGGTTTTTCGCAGGTTTTCTTCCGGAATGGTGTTTTTGGTTTTTGGGGCAGGGTTCAGGCTGCATTTGAAGCTAAAATTCAAGTCTCTAGCCTCCGTGGTTTTGGAGATGGAGCCTTTTAAAAAAGTGCAAGTTTGACCCCTCTAGCTGCTCAAATAACGAAGTTACAGGCACTTTTATATTTGGCAGTCGACGGGTCACTTTGCCATGAAATTTTCGGGGTTTTTCGCAGGTTTTCTTCCGGAATGGTGTTTTTGGTTTTTGGGGCAGGGTTCAGGCTGCATTTGAAGCTAAAATTCAAGTCTCTAGCCTCCGTGGTTTTGGAGATGGAGCCTTTTGAAAAAGTGCAAGTTTGACCCCTCTAGCTGCTCAAATAACGAAGTTACAGGCACTTTTATATTTGGCAGTCGAGGGGTCACTTTGCCATGAAATTTTCGGGGTTTTTCGCAGGTTTTCTTCCGAAATGGTATTTTTGGTTTTTGGGGCACGGTTCAGGCTGCATTTGAAGCTAAAATTCAAGTCTCTAGCCTCCGTGGTTTTGGAGATGGAGCCTTTTGAAAAAGTGCAAGTTTGACCCCTCTAGCTGCTCAAATAACGAAGTTACAGGCACTTTTATATTTGGCAGTTTTATATTTGGCAGTCACTTTGCCATGAAATTTTCGGGGTTTTTCGCAATTTTTCTTCCGGAATGGTGGTTTTGGTTTTTGGGGCAGGGTTCAGGCTGCATTTGAAGCGAAAATTCAAGTCTCTAGCCTCCGTGGTCTTGGAGATGGAGCCTTTTGAAAAAGTGCAAGTTTGACCCCTCTAGCTGCTCAAATAACGAAGTTACAGGCACTTTTATATTTGGCAGTCGAGGGGTCACTTTGCCATGAAATTTTCGGGGTTTTTCGCAGGTTTTCTTCCGGAATGGTGTTTTTGGTTTTTGGGGCAGGGTTCAGGCTGCATTTGAAGCTAAAATTCAAGTCTCTAGCCTCCGTGGTTTTGGAGATGGAGCCTTTTGAAAAAGTGCAAGTTTGACCCCTCTAGCTGCTCAAATAACGAAGTTACAGGCACTTTTATATTTGGCAGTCGACGGGTCACTTTACCATGAAATTTTCGGGGTTTTTCGCAGGTTTTCTTTCGGAATGGTGTTTTTGGTTTTTGGGGCAGGGTTCAGGCTGCATTTGAAGCTAAAATTCAAGTCTCTAGCATCCGTGGTTTTGAAGATGGAGCCTTTTGAAAAAGTGCAAGTTTGACCCCTCTAGCTGCTCAAATAACGAAGTTACAGGCACTTTTATATTTGGCAGTCGACGGGTCACTTTGCCATGAAATTTTCGGGGTTTTTCGCAGGTTTTCTTCCGGAATGGTGTTTTTGGTTTTTGGGGCAGGGTTCAGGCTGCATTTGAAGCTAAAATTCAAGTCTCTAGCCTCCATGGTTTTGGAGATGGAGCCTTTTGAAAAAGTGCAAGTTTGACCCCTCTAGCTGCTCAAATAACGAAGTTACAGGCACTTTTATATTTGGCAGTCGAGGGGTCACTTTGCCATGAAATTTTCGGGGTTTTTCGCAGGTTTTCTTCCGGAATGGTGTTTTTGGATTTTGGGGCAGGGTTCAGGCTGCATTTGAAGCTAAAATTCAAGTCTCTAGCCTCCGTGGTTTTGGAGATGGAGCCTTTTGAAAAAGTGCAAGTTTGACCCCTCTAGCTGCTCAAATAACGAAGTTACAGGCACTTTTATATTTGGCAGTCGAGGGGTCACTTTGCCATGAAATTTTCGGGGTTTTTCGCAGGTTTTCTTCCGGAATGGTGTTTTTGGTTTTTGGGGCAGGGTTCAGGCTGCATTTGAAGCTAAAATTCAAGTCTCTAGCCTCCGTGGTTTTGGAGATGGAGCCTTTTGAAAAAGTGCAAGTTTGACCCCTCTAGCTGCTCAAATAACGAAGTTACAGGCACTTTTATATTTGGCAGTCGACGGGTCACTTTGCCATGAAATTTTCGGGGTTTTTCGCAGGTTTTCGTCCGGAATGGTGTTTTTGGTTTTTGGGGCAGGGTTCAGGCTGCATTTGAAGCTAAAATTCAAGTCTCTAGCCTCCGTGGTTTTGGAGATGGAGCCTTTTGAAAAAGTGCAAGTTTGACCCC
Organism: Chloromyia formosa; assembly: GCA_964017055.1. Lineage (NCBI taxonomy): Eukaryota > Metazoa > Arthropoda > Insecta > Diptera > Stratiomyidae > Chloromyia > Chloromyia formosa. The sequence continues at coordinate 25,225,308 of OZ024813.1, read as the reverse complement.
TCTAGCTGCTCAAATAACGAAGTTACAGGCACTTTTATATTTGGCGGTCGAGGGGTCACTTTGCCATGAAATTTTCGGGGTTTTTCGCAGGTTTTCTTCCGAAATGGTATTTTTGGTTTTTGGGGCAGGGTTCAGGCTGCATTTGAAGCTAAAATTCAAGTCTCTAGCCTCCGTGGTTTTGGAAATGGAGCCTTTTGAAAAAGTGCAAGTTTGACCCCTCTAGCTGCTCAAATAACGAAGTTACAGGCACTTTTATATTTGGCAGTCGACGGGTCACTTTGCCATGAAATTTTCGGGGTTTTTCGCAGGTTTTCTTCCGGAATGGTGTTTTTGGTTTTTGGGGCAGGGTTCAGGTTGCATTTGAAGCTAAAATTCAAGTCTCTAGCCTCCGTGGTTTTGGAGATGGAGCCTTTTGAAAAAGTGCAAGTTTGACCCCTCTAGCTGCTCAAATAACGAAGTTACAGGCACTTTTATATTTGGCAGTCGAGGGGTCACTTTGCCATGAAATTTTCGGGTTTTTTCGCAGGTTTTCTTCCGAAATGGTATTTTTGGTTTTTGGGGCAGGGTTCAGGCTGCATTTGAAGCTAAAATTCAAGTCTCTAGCCTCCGTGGTTTTGGAGATGGAGCCTTTTGAAAAAGTGCAAGTTTGACCCCTCTAGCTGCTCAAATAACGAAGTTACAGGCACTTTTATATTTGACAGTCGACGGGTCACTTTGCCATGAAATTTTCGGGGTTTTTCGCAGGTTTTCTTCCGGAATGGTGTTTTTGGTTTTTGGGGCAGGGTTCAGGCTGCATTTGAAGCTAAAATTCAAGTCTCTAGCCTCCGTGGTTTTGGAGATGGAGCCTTTTGAAAAAGTGCAAGTTTGACCCCTCTAGCTGCTCAAATAACGAAGTTACAGGCACTTTTATATTTGGCAGTCGAGGGGTCACTTTGCCATGAAATTTTCGGGTTTTTTCGCAGGTTTTCTTCCGAAATGGTATTTTTGGTTTTTGGGGCAGGGTTCAGGCTGCATTTGAAGCTAAAATTCAAGTCTCTAGCCTCCGTGGTTTTGGAGATGGAGCCTTTTGAAAAAGTGCAAGTTTGACCCCTCTAGCTGCTCAAATAACGAAGTTACAGGCACTTTTATATTTGGCAGTCGACGGGTCACTTTGCCATGAAATTTTCGGGGTTTTTCGCAGGTTTTCTTCCGGAATGGTGTTTTTGGTTTTTGGGGCAGGGTTCAGGCTGCATTTGAAGCTAAAATTCAAGTCTCTAGCCTCCGTGGTTTTGGAGATGGAGCCTTTTGAAAACGTGCAAGTTTGACCCCTCTAGCTGCTCAAATAACGAAGTTACAGGCACTTTTATATTTGGCAGTCGAGGGGTCACTTTGCCATGAAATTTTCGGGGTTTTTCGCAGGTTTTCTTCCGAAATGGTATTTTTGGTTTTTGGGGCAGGGTTCAGGCTGCATTTGAAGCTAAAATTCAAGTCTCTAGCCTCCGTGGTTTTGGAGATGGAGCCTTTTGAAAAAGTGCAAGTTTGACCCCTCTAGCTGCTCAAATAACGAAGTTACAGGCACTTTTATATTTGGCAGTCGACGGGTCACTTTGCCATGAAATTTTCGGGGTTTTTCGCAGGTTTTCTTCCGGAATGGTGTTTTTGGTTTTTGGGGCAGGGTTCAGGCTGCATTTGAAGCTAAAATTCAAGTCTCTAGCCTCCGTGGTTTTGGAGATGGAGCCTTTTGAAAAAGTGCAAGTTTGACCCCTCTAGCTGCTCAAATAACGAAGTTACAGGCACTTTTATATTTGGCAGTCGACGGGTCACTTTGCCATGAAATTTTCGGGGTTTTTCGCAGGTTTTCTTCCGGAATGGTGTTTTTGGTTTTTGGGGCAGGGTTCAGGCTGCATTTGAAGCTAAAATTCAAGTCTCTAGCCTCCGTGGTTTTGGAGATGGAGCCTTTTGAAAAAGTGCAAGTTTGACCCCTCTAGCTGCTCAAATAACGAAGTTACAGGCACTTTTATATTTGGCAGTTGGGGGGTCACTTTGCCATGAAATTTTCGGGGTTTTTCGGAGGTTTTCGTCCGAAATGGTATTTTCGGTTTTTGGGGCAGGGTTCAGGCTGCATTTGAAGCTAAAATTCAAGTCTCTAGCCTGCGTGGTTTTGGAGATGGAGCCTTTTGAAAAAGTGCAAGTTTGACCCCTCTAGCTGCTCAAATAACGAAGTTACAGGCACTTTTATATTTGGCAGTCGACGGGTCACTTTGCCATGAAATTTTCGGGGTTTTTCGCAGGTTTTCTTCCGGAATGGTGTTTTTGGTTTTTGGGGCAGGGTTCAGGCTGCATTTGAAGCTAAAATTCAAGTCTCTAGCCTCCGTGGTTTTGGAGATGGAGCCTTTTGAAAAAGTGCAAGTTTGACCCCTCTAGCTGCTCAAATAACGAAGTTACAGGCACTTTTATATTTGGCAGTTTTATATTTGGCAGTCACTTTGCCATGAAATTTTCGGGGTTTTTCGCAATTTTTCTTCCGGAATGGTGTTTTTGGTTTTTGGGGCAGGGTTCAGGCTGCATTTGAAGCTAAAATTCAAGTCTCTAGCCTCCGTGGTTTTGGAGATGGAGCCTTTTGAAAAAGTGCAAGTTTGACCCCTCTAGCTGCTCAAATAACGAAGTTACAGGCACTTTTATATTTGGCAGTCGAGGGGTCACTTTGCCATGAAATTTTCGGGGTTTTTCGCAGGTTTTCGTCCAAAATGGTATTTTTGGTTTTTGGGGCAGGGTTCAGGCTGCATTTGAAGCTAAAATTCAAGTCTCTAGCCTCCGTGGTTTTGGAGATGGAGCCTTTTGAAAAAGTGCAAGTTTGACCCCTCTAGCTGCTCAAATAACGAAGTTACAGGCACTTTTATATTTGGCAGTCGACGGGTCACTTTGCCATGAAATTTTCGGGGTTTTTCGCAGGTTTTCTTCCGGAATGGTGTTTTTGGTTTTTGGGGCAGGGTTCAGGCTGCATTTGAAGCTAAAATTCAAGTCTCTAGCCTCCGTGGTTTTGGAGATGGAGCCTTTTGAAAAAGTGCAAGTTTGACCCCTCTAGCTGCTCAAATAACGAAGTTACAGGCACTTTTATATTTGGCAGTTGGGGGGTCACTTTGCCATGAAATTTTCGGGGTTTTTCGGAGGTTTTCGTCCGAAATGGTATTTTCGGTTTTTGGGGCAGGGTTCAGGCTGCATTTGAAGCTAAAATTCAAGTCTCTAGCCTGCGTGGTATTGGAGATGGAGCCTTTTGAAAAAGTGCAAGTTTGACCCCTCTAGCTGCTCAAATAACGAAGTTACAGGCACTTTTATATTTGGCAGTCGACGGGTCACTTTGCCATGAAATTTTCGGGGTTTTTCGCAGGTTTTCTTCCGGAATGGTGTTTTTGGTTTTTGGGGCAGGGTTCAGGCTGCATTTGAAGCTAAAATTCAAGTCTCTAGCCTCCGTGGTTTTGGAGATGGAGCCTTTTGAAAAAGTGCAAGTTTGACCCCTCTAGCTGCTCAAATAACGAAGTTACAGGCACTTTTATATTTGGCAGTTTTATATTTGGCAGTCACTTTGCCATGAAATTTTCGGGGTTTTTCGCAATTTTTCTTCCGGAATGGTGTTTTTGGTTTTTGGGGCAGGGTTCAGGCTGCATTTGAAGCTAAAATTCAAGTCTCTAGCCTCCGTGGTTTTGGAGATGGAGCCTTTTGAAAAAGTGCAAGTTTGACCCCTCTAGCTGCTCAAATAACGAAGTTACAGGCACTTTTATATTTGGCAGTCGACGGGTCACTTTGCCATGAAATTTTCGGGGTTTTTCGCAGGTTTTCTTCCGGAATGGTGTTTTTGGTTTTTGGGGCAGGGTTCAGGCTGCATTTGAAGCTAAAATTCAAGTCTCTAGCCTCCGTGGTTTTGGAGATGGAGCCTTTTGAAAAAGTGCAAGTTTGACCCCTCTAGCTGCTCAAATAACGAAGTTACAGGCACTTTTATATTTGGCAGTTGGGGGGTCACTTTGCCATGAAATTTTCGGGGTTTTTCGGAGGTTTTCGTCCGAAATGGTATTTTCGGTTTTTGGGGCAGGGTTCAGGCTGCATTTGAAGCTAAAATTCAAGTCTCTAGCCTGCGTGGTTTTGGAGATGGAGCCTTTTGAAAAAGTGCAAGTTTGACCCCTCTAGCTGCTCAAATAACGAAGTTACAGGCACTTTTATATTTGGCAGTCGACGGGTCACTTTGCCATGAAATTTTCGGGGTTTTTCGCAGGTTTTCTTCCGGAATGGTGTTTTTGGTTTTTGGGGCAGGGTTCAGGCTGCATTTGAAGCTAAAATTCAAGTCTCTAGCCTCCGTGGTTTTGGAGATGGAGCCTTTTGAAAAAGTGCAAGTTTGACCCCTCTAGCTGCTCAAATAACGAAGTTACAGGCACTTTTATATTTGGCAGTTTTATATTTGGCAGTCACTTTGCCATGAAATTTTCGGGGTTTTTCGCAATTTTTCTTCCGGAATGGTGTTTTTGGTTTTTGGGGCAGGGTTCAGGCTGCATTTGAAGCTAAAATTCAAGTCTCTAGCCTCCGTGGTTTTGGAGATGGAGCCTTTTGAAAAAGTGCAAGTTTGACCCCTCTAGCTGCTCAAATAACGAAGTTACAGGCACTTTTATATTTGGCAGTCGAGGGGTCACTTTGCCATGAAATTTTCGGGGTTTTTCGCAGGTTTTCGTCCAAAATGGTATTTTTGGTTTTTGGGGCAGGGTTCAGGCTGCATTTGAAGCTAAAATTCAAGTCTCTAGCCTCCGTGGTTTTGGAGATGGAGCCTTTTGAAAAAGTGCAAGTTTGACCCCTCTAGCTGCTCAAATAACGAAGTTACAGGCACTTTTATATTTGGCAGTCGACGGGTCACTTTGCCATGAAATTTTCGGGGTTTTTCGCAGGTTTTCTTCCGGAATGGTGTTTTTGGTTTTTGGGGCAGGGTTCAGGCTGCATTTGAAGCTAAAATTCAAGTCTCTAGCCTCCGTGGTTTTGGAGATGGAGCCTTTTGAAAAAGTGCAAGTTTGACCCCTCTAGCTGCTCAAATAACGAAGTTACAGGCACTTTTATATTTGGCAGTAGGGGGGTCACTTTGCCATGAAATTTTCGGGGTTTTTCGGAGGTTTTCGTCCGAAATGGTATTTTCGGTTTTTGGGGCAGGGTTCAGGCTGCATTTGAAGCTAAAATTCAAGTCTCTAGCCTGCGTGGTATTGGAGATGGAGCCTTTTGAAAAAGTGCAAGTTTGACCCCTCTAGCTGCTCAAATAACGAAGTTACAGGCACTTTTATATTTGGCAGTCGACGGGTCACTTTGCCATGAAATTTTCGGGGTTTTTCGCAGGTTTTCTTCCGGAATGGTGTTTTTGGTTTTTGGGGCAGGGTTCAGGCTGCATTTGAAGCTAAAATTCAAGTCTCTAGCCTCCGTGGTTTTGGAGATGGAGCCTTTTGAAAAAGTGCAAGTTTGACCCCTCTAGCTGCTCAAATAACGAAGTTACAGGCACTTTTATATTTGGCAGTTTTATATTTGGCAGTCACTTTGCCATGAAATTTTCGGGGTTTTTCGCAATTTTTCTTCCGGAATGGTGTTTTTGGTTTTTGGGGCAGGGTTCAGGCTGCATTTGAAGCTAAAATTCAAGTCTCTAGCCTCCGTGGTTTTGGAGATGGAGCCTTTTGAAAAAGTGCAAGTTTGACCCCTCTAGCTGCTCAAATAACGAAGTTACAGGCACTTTTATATTTGGCAGTCGACGGGTCACTTTGCCATGAAATTTTCGGGGTTTTTCGCAGGTTTTCGTCCAAAATGGTATTTTTGGTTTTTGGGGCAGGGTTCAGGCTGCATTTGAAGCTAAAATTCAAGTCTCTAGCCTCCGTGGTTTTGGAGATGGAGCCTTTTGAAAAAGTGCAAGTTTGACCCCTCTAGCTGCTCAAATAACGAAGTTACAGGCACTTTTATATTTGGCAGTCGAGGGGTCACTTTGCCATGAAATTTTCGGGGTTTTTCGCAGGTTTTCTTCCGGAATGGTGTTTTTGGTTTTTGGGGCAGGGTTCAGGCTGCATTTGAAGCTAAAATTCAACTCTCTAGCCTTCGTGGTTTTGGAGATGGAGCCTTTTGAAAAAGTGCAAGTTTGACCCCTCTAGCTGCTCAAATAACGAAGTTACAGGCACTTTTATATTTGGCAGTCGACGGGTCACTTTGCCATGAAATTTTCGGGGTTTTTCGCAGGTTTTCTTCCGGAATGGTGTTTTTGGTTTTTGGGGCAGGGTTCAGGCTGCATTTGAAGCTAAAATTCAAGTCTCTAGCATCCGTGGTTTTGAAGATGGAGCCTTTTGAAAAAGTGCAAGTTTGACCCCTCTAGCTGCTCAAATAACGAAGTTACAGGCACTTTTATATTTGGCAGTCGACGGGTCACTTTGCCATGAAATTTTCGGGGTTTTTCGCAGGTTTTCTTCCGGAATGGTGTTTTTGGTTTTTGGGGCAGGGTTCAGGCTGCATTTGAAGCTAAAATTCAACTCTCTAGCCTTCGTGGTTTTGGAGATGGAGCCTTTTGAAAAAGTGCAAGTTTGACCCCTCTAGCTACTCAAATAACGAAGTTACAGGCACTTTTATATTTGGCAGTCGACGGGTCACTTTACCATGAAATTTTCGGGGTTTTTCGCAGGTTTTCTTCCGGAATGGTGTTTTTGGTTTTTGGGGCAGGGTTCAGGCTGCATTTGAAGCTAAAATTCAAGTCTCTAGCATCCGTGGTTTTGGAGATGGAGCCTTTTGAAAAAGTGCAAGTTTGACCCCTCTAGCTGCTCAAATAACGAAGTTACAGGCACTTTTATATTTGGCAGTCGACGGGTCACTTTGCCATGAATTTTCGGGGTTTTTCGCAGGTTTTCTTCCGGAATGGTGTTTTTGGTTTTTGGGGCAGGGTTCAGGCTGCATTTGAAGCTAAAATTCAAGTCTCTAGCCTCCGTGGTTTTGGAGATGGAGCCTTTTGAAAAAGTGCAAGTTTGACCCCTCTAGCTGCTCAAATAACGAAGTTACAGGCACTTTTATATTTGGCAGTCGAGGGGTCACTTTGCCATGAAATTTTCGGGGTTTTTCGCAGGTTTTCTTCCGAAATGGTATTTTTGGTTTTTGGGGCAGGGTTCAGGCTGCATTTGAAGCTAAAATTCAAGTCTCTAGCCTCCGTGGTTTTGGAGATGGAGCCTTTTGAAAAAGTGCAAGTTTGACCCCTCTAGCTGCTCAAATAACGAAGTTACAGGCACTTTTATATTTGGCAGTCGACGGGTCACTTTGCCATGAAATTTTCGGGGTTTTTCGCAGGTTTTCTTCCGGAATGGTGTTTTTGGTTTTTGGGGCAGGGTTCAGGCTGCATTTGAAGCTAAAATTCAAGTCTCTAGCCTCCGTGGTTTTGGAGATGGAGCCTTTTGAAAAAGTGCAAGTTTGACCCCTATAGCTGCTCAAATAACGAAGTTACAGGCACTTTTATATTTGGCAGTCGACGGGTCACTTTGCCATGAAATTTTCGGGGTTTTTCGCAGGTTTTCTTCCGGAATGGTGTTTTTGGTTTTTGGGGCAGGGTTCAGGCTGCATTTGAAGCTAAAATTCAAGTCTCTAGCCTCCGTGGTTTTGGAGATGGAGCCTTTTGAAAAAGTGCAAGTTTGACCCCTCTAGCTGCTCAAATAACGAAGTTACAGGCACTTTTATATTTGGCAGTTGGGGGGTCACTTTGCCATGAAATTTTCGGGGTTTTTCGGAGGTTTTCGTCCGAAATGGTATTTTCGGTTTTTGGGGCAGGGTTCAGGCTGCATTTGAAGCTAAAATTCAAGTCTCTAGCCTCCGTGGTTTTGGAGATGGAGCCTTTTGAAAAAGTGCAAGTTTGACCCCTCTAGCTGCTCAAATAACGAAGTTACAGGCACTTTTATATTTGGCAGTCGACGGGTCACTTTGCCATGAAATTTTCGGGGTTTTTCGCAGGTTTTCTTCCGGAATGGTGTTTTTGGTTTTTGGGGCAGGGTTCAGGCTGCATTTGAAGCTAAAATTCAAGTCTCTAGCCTCCGTGGTTTTGGAGATGGAGCCTTTTGAAAAAGTGCAAGTTTGACCCCTCTAGCTGCTCAAATAACGAAGTTACAGGCACTTTTATATTTGGCGGTTTTATATTTGGCAGTCACTTTGCCATGAAATTTTCGGGGTTTTTCGCAATTTTTCTTCCGGAATGGTGTTTTTGGTTTTTGGGGCAGGGTTCAGGCTGCATTTGAAGCTAAAATTCAAGTCTCTAGCCTCCGTGGTTTTGGAGATGGAGCCTTTTGAAAAAGTGCAAGTTTGACCCCTCTAGCTGCTCAAATAACGAAGTTACAGGCACTTTTATATTTGGCAGTCGACGGGTCACTTTGCCATGAAATTTTCGGGGTTTTTCGCAGGTTTTCTTCCGGAATGGTGTTTTTGGTTTTTGGGGCAGGGTTCAGGCTGCATTTGAAGCTAAAATTCAAGTCTCTAGCCTCCGTGGTTTTGGAGATGGAGCCTTTTGAAAAAGTGCAAGTTTGACCCCTCTAGCTGCTCAAATAACGAAGTTACAGGCACTTTTATATTTGGCAGTCGACGGGTCACTTTGCCATGAAATTTTCGGGGTTTTTCGCAGGTTTTCTTCCGGAATGGTGTTTTTGGTTTTTGGGGCAGGGTTCAGGCTGCATTTGAAGCTAAAATTCAAGTCTCTAGCCTCCGTGGTTTTGGAGATGGAGCCTTTTGAAAAAGTGCAAGTTTGACCCCTCTAGCTGCTCAAATAACGAAGTTACAGGCACTTTTATATTTGGCAGTCGAGGGGTCACTTTGCCATGAAATTTTCGAGGTTTTTCGCAGGTTTTCGTCCGAAATGGTATTTTTGGTTTTTGGGGCAGGGTTCAGGCTGCATTTGAAGCTAAAATTCAAGTCTCTAGCCTCCGTGGTTTTGGAGATGGAGCCTTTTGAAAAAGTGCAAGTTTGACCCCTCTAGCTGCTCAAATAACGAAGTTACAGTCACTTTTATATTTGGCAGTCGAGGGGTCACTTTGCCATGAAATTTTCGGGGTTTTTCGCAGGTTTTCTTCCAGAATGGTGTTTTTGGTTTTTGGGGCAGGGTTCAGGCTGCATTTGAAGCTAAAATTCAAGTCTCTAGCCTCCGTGGTTTTGGAGATGGAGGCTTTTGATAAAGTGCAAGTTTGACCCCTCTAGCTGCTCAAATAACGAAGTTACAGGCACTTTTATATTTGGCAGTCGAGGGGTCACTTTGCCATGAAATTTTCGGGGTTTTTCGCAGGTTTTCTTCCGGAATGGTGTTTTTGGTTTTTGGGGCAGGGTTCAGGCTGCATTTGAAGCTAAAATTCAAGTCTCTAGCCTCCGTGGTTTTGGAGATGGAGCCTTTTGAAAAAGTGCAAGTTTTACCCCTCTAGCTGCTCAAATAACGAAGTTACAGGCACTTTTATATTTGGCAGTCGAGGGGTCACTTTGCCATGAAATTTTCGGGGTTTTTCGCAGGTTTTCTTCCGGAATGGTGTTTTTGGTTTTTGGGGCAGGGTTCAGGCTGCATTTGAAGCTAAAATTCAAGTCTCTAGCCTCCGTGGTCTTGGAGATGGAGCCTTTTGAAAAAGTGGAAGTTTGACCCCTCTAGCTGCTCAAATAACGAAGTTACAGGCACTTTTATATTTGGCAGTCGAGGGGTCACTTTGCCATGAAATTTTCGGGGTTTTTCGCAGGTTTTCGTCCGAAATGGTATTTTTGGTTTTTGGGGCAGGGTTCAGGCTGCATTTGAAGCTAAAATTCAAGTCTCTAGCCTCCGTGGTTTTGGAGATGGAGCCTTTTGAAAAAGTGCAAGTTTGACCCCTCTAGCTGCTCAAATAACGAAGTTACAGGCACTTTTATATTTGGCAGTCGACGGGTCACTTTGCCATGAAATTTTCGGGGTTTTTCGCAGGTTTTCGTCCAAAATGGTATTTTTGGTTTGTGGGGCAGGGTTCAGGCTGCATTTGAAGCTAAAATTCAAGTCTCTAGCCTCCGTGGTTTTGGAGATGGAGCCTTTTGAAAAAGTGCAAGTTTGACCCCTCTAGCTGCTCAAATAACGAAGTTACAGGCATTTTTATATTTGGCAGTCGACGGGTCACTTTGCCATGAAATTTTCGGGGTTTTTTGCAGGTTTTCTTCCAGAATGGTGTTTTTGGTTTTTGGGGCAGGGTTCAGGCTGCATTTGAAGCTAAAATTCAAGTCTCTAGCCTCCGTGGTTTTGGAGATGGAGCCTTTTGAAAAAGTGCAAGTTTGACCCCTCTAGCTGCTCAAATAACGAAGTTACAGGCATTTTTATATTTGGCAGTCGACGAGTCACTTTGCCATGAAATTTTCGGGGTTTTTCGCAGGTTTTCTTCCAGAATGGTGTTTTTGGTTTTTGGGGCAGGGTTCAGGCTGCATTTGAAGCTAAAATTCAAGTCTCTAGCCTCCGTGGGTTTGGAGATGGAGCCTTTTGAAAAAGTGCAAGTTTGACCCCTCTAGCTGCTCAAATAGCGAAGTTACAGGCATTTTTATATTTGGCAGTCGACGGGTCACTTTGCCATGAAATTTTCGGGGTTTTTCGCAGGTTTTCTTCCAGAATGGTGTTTTTGGTTTTTGGGGCAGGGTTCAGGCTGCATTTGAAGCTAAAATTCAAGTCTCTAGCCTCCGTGGTTTTGGAGATGGAGGCTTTTGATAAAGTGCAAGTTTGACCCCTCTAGCTGCTCAAATAACGAAGTTACAGGCACTTTTATATTTGGCAGTCGAGGGGTCACTTTGCCATGAAATTTTCGGGGTTTTTCGCAGGTTTTCTTCCGGAATGGTGTTTTTGGTTTTTGGGGCAGGGTTCAGGCTGCATTTGAAGCTAAAATTCAAGTCTCTAGCCTCCGTGGTTTTGGAGATGGAGCCTTTTGAAAAAGTGCAAGTTTGACCCCTCTAGCTGCTCAAATAACGAAGTTACAGGCATTTTTATATTTGGCAGTCGACGGGTCACTTTGCCATGAAATTTTCGGGGTTTTTCGCAGGTTTTCTTCCAGAATGGTGTTTTTGGTTTTTGGGGCAGGGTTCAGGCTGCATTTGAAGCTAAAATTCAAGTCTCTAGCCTCCGTGGTTTTGGAGATGGAGCCTTTTGAAAAAGTGCAAGTTTGACCCCTCTAGCTGCTCAAATAACGAAGTTACAGGCATTTTTATATTTGGCAGTCGACGAGTCACTTTGCCATGAAATTTTCGGGGTTTTTCGCAGGTTTTCTTCCAGAATGGTGTTTTTGGTTTTTGGGGCAGGGTTCAGGCTGCATTTGAAGCTAAAATTCAAGTCTCTAGCCTCCGTGGTTTTGGAGATGGAGGCTTTTGATAAAGTGCAAGTTTGACCCCTCTAGCTGCTCAAATAACGAAGTTACAGGCACTTTTATATTTGGCAGTCGAGGGGTCACTTTGCCATGAAATTTTCGGGGTTTTTCGCAGGTTTTCTTCCGGAATGGTGTTTTTGGTTTTTGGGGCAGGGTTCAGGCTGCATTTGAAGCTAAAATTCAAGTCTCTAGCCTCCGTGGTCTTGGAGATGGAGCCTTTTGAAAAAGTGCAAGTTTTACCCCTCTAGCTGCTCAAATAACGAAGTTACAGGCACTTTTATATTTGGCAGTCGAGGGGTCACTTTGCCATGAAATTTTCGGGGTTTTTCGCAGGTTTTCGTCCGAAATGGTATTTTTGGTTTTTGGGGCAGGGTTCAGGCTGCATTTGAAGCTAAAATTCAAGTCTCTAGCCTCCGTGGTTTTGGAGATGGAGCCTTTTGAAAAAGTGCAAGTTTGACCCCTCTAGCTGCTCAAATAACGAAGTTACAGGCACTTTTATATTTGGCAGTCGACGGGTCACTTTGCCATGAAATTTTCGTGGTTTTTCGCAGGTTTTCGTCCGAAATGGTATTTTTGGTTTTTGGGGCAGGGTTCAGGCTGCATTTGAAGCTAAAATTCAAGTCTCTAGCCTCCGTGGTTTTGGAGATGGAGCCTTTTGAAAAAGTGCAAGTTTGACCCCTCTAGCTGCTCAAATAACGAAGTTACAGGCACTTTTATATTTGGCAGTCGAGGGGTCACTTTGCCATGAAATTTTCGGGGTTTTTCGCAGGTTTTCGTCCAAAATGGTACTTTTGGTTTTTGGGGCAGGGTTCAGGCTGCATTTGAAGCTAAAATTCAAGCCTCTAGCCTCCGTGGTTTTGGAGATGGAACCTTTTGAAAGAGTGCAAGTTTGACCTCTCTAGCTGCTCAAATAACGAAGTTACAGGCACTTTTATATTTGGCAGTCGAGGGGTCACTTTGCCATGAAATTTTCGGGGTTTTTCGCAGGTTTTCTTCCAGAATGGTGTTTTTGGTTTTTGGGGCAGGGTTCAGGCTGCATTTGAAGCTAAAATTCAAGTCTCTAGCCTCCGTGGTTTTGGAGATGGAGCCTTTTGAAAAAGTGCAAGTTTGACCCCTCTAGCTGCTCAAATAACGAAGTTACAGGCACTTTTATATTTGGCAGTCGACGGGTCACTTTGCCATGAAATTTTCGGGGTTTTTCGCAGGTTTTCGTCCGAAATGGTATTTTTGGTTTTTGGGGCAGGGTTCAGGCTGCATTTGAAGCTAAAATTCAAGTCTCTAGCCTCCGTGGTTTTGGAGATGGAGCCTTTTGAAAAAGTGCAAGTTTGACCCCTCTAGCTGCTCAAATAACGAAGTTACAGGCATTTTTATATTTGGCAGTCGACGGAGCACTTTGCCATGAAATTTTCGGGGTTTTTCGCAGGTTTTCTTCCAGAATGGTGTTTTTGGTTTTTGGGGCAGGGTTCAGGCTGCATTTGAAGCTAAAATTCAAGTCTCTAGCCTCCGTGGTTTTGGAGATGGAGCCTTTTGAAAAAGTGCAAGTTTGACCCCTCTAGCTGCTCAAATAACGAAGTTACAGGCACTTTTATATTTGGCAGTCGAGGGGTCACTTTGCCATGAAATTTTCGGGGTTTTTCGCAGGTTTTCGTCCGAAATGGTGTTTTTCTTTTTTGGGGCAGGGTTCAGGCTGCATTTGAAGCTAAAATTCAAGTCTCTAGCCTCCGTGGTTTTGGAGATGGAGCCTTTTGAAAAAGTGCAAGTTTGACCCCTCTAGCTGCTCAAATAACGAAGTTACAGGCACTTTTATATTTGGCAGTCGACGGGTCACTTTGCCATGAAATTTTCGGGGTTTTTCGCAGGTTTTCGTCCGAAATGGTATTTTTGGTTTTTGGGGCAGGGTTCAGGCTGCATTTGAAGCTAAAATTCAAGTCTCTAGCCTCCGTGGTTTTGGAGATGGAGCCTTTTGAAAAAGTGCAAGTTTGACCCCTCTAGCTGCTCAAATAACGAAGTTACAGGCATTTTTATATTTGGCAGTCGACGGGTCACTTTGCCATGAAATTTTCGGGGTTTTTCGCAGGTTTTCTTCCAGAATGGTGTTTTTGGTTTTTGGGGCAGGGTTCAGGCTGCATTTGAAGCTAAAATTCAAGTCTCTAGCCTCCGTGGTTTTGGAGATGGAGCCTTTTGAAAAAGTGCAAGTTTGACCCCTCTAGCTGCTCAAATAACGAAGTTACAGGCATTTTTATATTTGGCAGTCGACGGGTCACTTTGCCATGAAATTTTCGGGGTTTTTCGCAGGTTTTCTTCCAGAATGGTGTTTTTGGTTTTTGGGGCAGGGTTCAGGCTGCATTTGAAGCTAAAATTCAAGTCTCTAGCCTCCGTGGTTTTGGAGATGGAGGCTTTTGAAAAAGTGCAAGTTTGACCCCTCTAGCTGCTCAAATAACGAAGTTACAGGCACTTTTATATTTGGCAGTCGAGGGGTCACTTTGCCATGAAATTTTCGGGGTTTTTCGCAGGTTTTCTTCCGGAATGGTGTTTTTGGTTTTTGGGGCAGGGTTCAGGCTGCATTTGAAGCTAAAATTCAAGTCTCTAGCCTCCGTGGTTTTGGAGATGGAGGCTTTTGAAAAAGTGCAAGTTTGACCCCTCTAGCTGCTCAAATAACGAAGTTACAGGCACTTTTATATTTGGCAGTCGAGGGGTCACTTTGCCATGAAATTTTCGGGGTTTTTCGCAGGTTTTCTTCCGGAATGGTGTTTTTGGTTTTTGGGGCAGGGTTCAGGCTGCATTTGAAGCTAAAATTCAAGTCTCTAGCCTCCGTGGTTTTGGAGATGGAGCCTTTTGAAAAAGTGCAAGTTTGACCCCTCTAGCTGCTCAAATAACGAAGTTACAGGCACTTTTATATTTGGCAGTCGAGGGGTCACTTTGCCATGAAATTTTCGTGGTTTTTCGCAGGTTTTCTTCCGGAATGGTGTTTTTGGTTTTTGGGGCAGGGTTCAGGCTGCATTTGAAGCTAAAATTCAAGTCTCTAGCCTCCGTGGTCTTGGAGATGGAGCCTTTTGAAAAAGTGCAAGTTTTACCCCTCTAGCTGCTCAAATAACGAAGTTACAGGCACTTTTATATTTGGCAGTCGAGGGAGTTGCCATGAAATTTTCGGTGTTTTTCGCAGGTTTTCGTCCGAAATGGTATTTTCGGTTTTTGGGACAGGGTTCAGGCTGCATTTGAAGCTAAAATTCAAGTCTCTAGTCTCCGTGGTTTTGGAGATGGAGCCTTTTGAAAAAGTGCAAGTTTGACCCCTCTAGCTGCTCAAATAACGAAGTTACAGGCACTTTTATATTTGGCAGTCGAGGGGTCACTTTGCCATGAAATTTTCGGGGTCTTTCGCAGGTTTTCGTCCGAAATGGTATTTTTGGTTTTTGGGGCAGGGTTCAGGCTGCATTTGAAGCTAAAATTCAAGTCTCTAGCCTCCGTGGTTTTGGAGATGGAGCCTTTTGAAAAAGTGCAAGTTTGACCCCTCTAGCTGCTCAAATAACGAAGTTACAGGCACTTTTATATTTGGCAGTCGACGGGTCACTTTGCCATGAAATTTTCGGGGTTTTTCGCAGGTTTTCTTCCGGAATGGTGTTTTTGGTTTTTGGGGCAGGGTTCAGGCTGCATTTGAAGCTAAAATTCAAGTCTCTAGCCTCCGTGGTCTTGGAGATGGAGCCTTTTGAAAAAGTGCAAGTTTGACCCCTCTAGCTGCTCAAATAACGAAGTTACAGGCACTTTTATATTTGGCAGTCGAGGGGTCACTTTGCCATGAAATTTTCGGGGTTTTTTGCAGGTTTTCGTCCGAAATCGTATTTTTGGTTTTTGGGGCAGGGTTCAGGCTGCATTTGAAGCTAAAATTCAAGTCTCTAGCCTCCGTGGTTTTGGAGATGGAGCCTTTTGAAAAAGTGCAAGTTTGACCCCTCTAGCTGCTCAAATAACGAAGTTACAGGCACTTTTATATTTGGCAGTCGAGGGGTCACTTTGCCATGAAATTTTCGGGGTTTTTCGCAGGTTTTCTTCCGGAATGGTGTTTTTGGTT
This sequence comes from Chloromyia formosa, assembly GCA_964017055.1. Lineage (NCBI taxonomy): Eukaryota > Metazoa > Arthropoda > Insecta > Diptera > Stratiomyidae > Chloromyia > Chloromyia formosa. The sequence continues at coordinate 25,209,900 of OZ024813.1, read as the reverse complement.
TTTGGGGCAGGGTTCAGGCTGCATTTGAAGCTAAAATTCAAGTCTCTAGCCTCCGTGGTTTTGGAGATGGAGCCTTTTGAAAAAGTGCAAGTTTGACCCCTCTAGCTGCTCAAATAACGAAGTTACAGGCACTTTTATATTTGGCAGTCGAGGGGTCACTTTGCCATGAAATTTTCGGGGTTTTTCGCAGGTCTTCGTCCAAAATGGTATTTTTGGTTTTTGGGGCAGGGTTCAGGCTGCATTTGAAGCTAAAATTCAAGTCTCTAGCCTCCGTGGTTTTGGAGATGGAGCCTTTTGGAAAAGTGCAAGTTTGACCCCTCTAGCTGCTCAAATAACGAAGTTACAGGCACTTTTATATTTGGCAGTCGACGGGTCACTTTGCCATGAAATTTTCGGGGTTTTTCGCAGGTTTTCGTCCGAAATGGTATTTTTGGTTTTTGGGGCAGGGTTCAGGCTGCATTTGAAGCTAAAATTCAAGTCTCTAGCCTCCGTGGGTTTGGAGATGGAGCCTTTTGAAAAAGTGCAAGTTTGACCCCTCTAGCTGCTCAAATAACGAAGTTACAGGCACTTTTATATTTGGCAGTCGAGGGGTCACTTTGCCATGAAATTTTCGGGGTTTTTCGCAGGTTTTCTTCCGGAATGGTGTTTTTGGTTTTTGGGGCAGGGTTCAGGCTGCATTTGAAGCTAAAATTCAAGTCTCTAGCCTCCGTGGTCTTGGAGATGGAGCCTTTTGAAAAAGTGCAAGTTTTACCCCTCTAGCTGCTCAAATAACGAAGTTACAGGCACTTTTATATTTGGCAGTCGAGGGGTCACTTTGCCATGAAATTTTCGGGGTTTTTCGCAGGTTTTCGTCCGAAATGGTATTTTTGGTTTTTGGGGCAGGGTTCAGGCTGCATTTGAAGCTAAAATTCAAGTCTCTAGCCTCCGTGGTTTTGGAGATGGAGCCTTTTGAAAAAGTGCAAGTTTGACCCCTCTAGCTGCTCAAATAACGAAGTTACAGGCACTTTTATATTTGGCAGTCGACGTGTCACTTTGCCATGAAATTTTCGTGGTTTTTCGCAGGTTTTCGTCCGAAATGGTATTTTTGGTTTTTGGGGCAGGGTTCAGGCTGCATTTGAAGCTAAAATTCAAGTCTCTAGCCTCCGTGGTTTTGGAGATGGAGCCTTTTGAAAAAGTGCAAGTTTGACCCCTCTAGCTGCTCAAATAACGAAGTTACAGGCACTTTTATATTTGGCAGTCGAGGGGTCACTTTGCCATGAAATTTTCGGGGTTTTTCGCAGGTTTTCGTCCAAAATGGTATTTTTGGTTTTTGGGGCAGGGTTCAGGCTGCATTTGAAGCTAAAATTCAAGTCTCTAGCCTCCGTGGTTTTGGAGATGGAGCCTTTTGAAAAAGTGCAAGTTTGACCCCTCTAGCTGCTCAAATAACGAAGTTACAGGCACTTTTATATTTGGCAGTCGACGGGTCACTTTGCCATGAAATTTTCGGGGTTTTTCGCAGGTTTTCGTCCGAAATGGTATTTTTGGTTTTTGGGGCAGGGTTCAGGCTGCATTTGAAGCTAAAATTCAAGTCTCTAGCCTCCGTGGTTTTGGAGATGGAGCCTTTTGAAAAAGTGCAAGTTTGACCCCTCTAGCTGCTCAAATAACGAAGTTACAGGCACTTTTATATTTGGCAGTCGAGGGGTCACTTTGCCATGAAATTTTCGGGGTTTTTCGCAGGTTTTCTTCCAGAATGGTGTTTTTGGTTTTTGGGGCAGGGTTCAGGCTGCAGTTGAAGCTAAAATTCAAGTCTCTAGCCTCCGTGGTTTTGGAGATGGAGCCTTTTGAAAAAGTGCAAGTTTGACCCCTCTAGCTGCTCAAATAACGAAGTTACAGGCACTTTTATATTTGGCAGTCGACGGGTCACTTTGCCATGAAAATTTCGGGGTTTTTCGCAGGTTTTCGTCCGAAATGGTATTTTTGGTTTTTGGGGCAGGGTTCAGGCTGCATTTGAAGCTAAAATTCAAGTCTCTAGCCTCCGTGGTTTTGGAGATGGAGCCTTTTGAAAAAGTGCAAGTTTGACCCCTCTAGCTGCTCAAATAACGAAGTTACAGGCACTTTTATATTTGGCAGTCGACGGGTCACTTTGCCATGAAATTTTCGGGGTTTTTCGCAGGTTTTCGTCCGAAATGGTATTTTTGGTTTTTGGGGCAGGGTTCAGGCTGCATTTGAAGCTAAAATTCAAGTCTCTAGCCTCCGTGGTTTTGGAGATGGAGCCTTTTGAAAAAGTGCAAGTTTGACCCCTCTAGCTGCTCAAATAACGAAGTTACAGGCATTTTTATATTTGGCAGTCGACGGGTCACTTTGCCATGAAATTTTCGGGGTTTTTCGCAGGTTTTCTTCCGGAATGGTGTTTTTGGTTTTTGGGGCAGGGTTCAGGCTGCATTTGAAGCTAAAATTCAAGTCTCTAGCCTCCGTGGTTTTGGAGATGGAGCCTTTTGAAAAAGTGCAAGTTTGACCCCTCTAGCTGCTCTAATAACGAAGTTACAGGCATTTTTATATTTGGCAGTCGACGGGTCACTTTGCCATGAAATTTTCGGGGTTTTTCGCAGGTTTTCTTCCAGAATGGTGTTTTTGGTTTTTGGGGCAGGATTCAGGCTGCATTTGAAGCTAAAATTCAAGTCTCTAGCCTCCGTGGTTTTGGAGATGGAGCCTTTTGAAAAAGTGCAAGTTTGACCCCTCTAGCTGCTCAAATAACGAAGTTACAGGCACTTTTATATTTGGCAGTCGACGGGTCACTTTGCCATGAAATTTTCGGGGTTTTTCGCAGGTTTTCTTCCGGAATGGTGTTTTTGGTTTTTGGGGCAGGGTTCAGGCTGCATTTGAAGCTAAAATTCAAGTCTCTAGCCTCCGTGGTCTTGGAGATGGAGCCTTTTGAAAAAGTGCAAGTTTGACCCCTCTAGCTGCTCAAATAACGAAGTTACAGGCACTTTTATATTTGGCAGTCGAGGGGTCACTTTGCCATGAAATTTTCGAGGTTTTTTGCAGGTTTTCGTCCGAAATGGTATTTTTGGTTTTTGGGGCAGGGTTCAGGCTGCATTTGAAGCTAAAATTCAAGTCTCTAGCCTCCGTGGTTTTGGAGATGGAGCCTTTTGAAAAAGTGCAAGTTTGACCCCTCTAGCTGCTCAAATAACGAAGTTACAGGCACTTTTATATTTGGCAGTCGAGGGGTCACTTTGCCATGAAATTTTCGGGGTTTTTCGCAGGTTTTCTTCCAGAATGGTGTTTTTGGTTTTTGGGGCAGGGTTCAGGCTGCATTTGAAGCTAAAATTCAAGTCTCTAGCCTCCGTGGTTTTGGAGATGGAGCCTTTTGAAAAAGTGCAAGTTTGACCCCTCTAGCTGCTCAAATAACGAAGTTACAGGCACTTTTATATTTGGCAGTCGACGGGTCACTTTGCCATGAAAATTTCGGGGTTTTTCGCAGGTTTTCGTCCGAAATGGTATTTTTGGTTTTTGGGGCAGGGTTCAGGCTGCATTTGAAGCTAAAATTCAAGTCTCTAGCCTCCGTGGTTTTGGAGATGGAGCCTTTTGAAAAAGTGCAAGTTTGACCCCTCTAGCTGCTCAAATAACGAAGTTACAGGCATTTTTATATTTGGCAGTCGACGGGTCACTTTGCCATGAAATTTTCGGGGTTTTTCGCAGGTTTTCTTCCGGAATGGTGTTTTTGGTTTTTGGGGCAGGGTTCAGGCTGCATTTGAAGCTAAAATTCAAGTCTCTAGCCTCCGTGGTTTTGGAGATGGAGCCTTTTGAAAAAGTGCAAGTTTGACCCCTCTAGCTGCTCTAATAACGAAGTTACAGGCATTTTTATATTTGGCAGTCGACGGGTCACTTTGCCATGAAATTTTCGGGGTTTTTCGCAGGTTTTCTTCCAGAATGGTGTTTTTGGTTTTTGGGGCAGGATTCAGGCTGCATTTGAAGCTAAAATTCAAGTCTCTAGCCTCCGTGGTTTTGGAGATGGAGCCTTTTGAAAAAGTGCAAGTTTGACCCCTCTAGCTGCTCAAATAACGAAGTTACAGGCACTTTTATATTTGGCAGTCGACGGGTCACTTTGCCATGAAATTTTCGGGGTTTTTCGCAGGTTTTCTTCCGGAATGGTGTTTTTGGTTTTTGGGGCAGGGTTCAGGCTGCATTTGAAGCTAAAATTCAAGTCTCTAGCCTCCGTGGTCTTGGAGATGGAGCCTTTTGAAAAAGTGCAAGTTTGACCCCTCTAGCTGCTCAAATAACGAAGTTACAGGCACTTTTATATTTGGCAGTCGAGGGGTCACTTTGCCATGAAATTTTCGAGGTTTTTTGCAGGTTTTCGTCCGAAATGGTATTTTTGGTTTTTGGGGCAGGGTTCAGGCTGCATTTGAAGCTAAAATTCAAGTCTCTAGCCTCCGTGGTTTTGGAGATGGAGCCTTTTGAAAAAGTGCAAGTTTGACCCCTCTAGCTGCTCAAATAACGAAGTTACAGGCACTTTTATATTTGGCAGTCGAGGGGTCACTTTGCCATGAAATTTTCGGGGTTTTTCGCAGGTTTTCTTCCAGAATGGTGTTTTTGGTTTTTGGGGCAGGGTTCAGGCTGCATTTGAAGCTAAAATTCAAGTCTCTAGCCTCCGTGGTTTTGGAGATGGAGCCTTTTGAAAAAGTGCAAGTTTGACCCCTCTAGCTGCTCTAATAACGAAGTTACAGGCATTTTTATATTTGGCAGTCGACGGGTCACTTTGCCATGAAATTTTCGGGGTTTTTCGCAGGTTTTCTTCCAGAATGGTGTTTTTGGTTTTTGGGGCAGGGTTCAGGCTGCATTTGAAGCTAAAATTCAAGTCTCTAGCCTCCGTGGTTTTGGAGATGGAGCCTTTTGAAAAAGTGCAAGTTTGACCCCTCTAGCTGCTCAAATAACGAAGTTACATTCACTTTTATATTTGGCAGTCGACGGGTCACTTTGCCATGAAATTTTCGGGGTTTTTCGCAGGTTTTCTTCCGGAATGGTGTTTTTGGTTTTTGGGGCAGGGTTCAGGCTGCATTTGAAGCTAAAATTCAAGTCTCTAGCCTCCGTGGTCTTGGAGATGGAGCCTTTTGAAAAAGTGCAAGTTTGACCCCTCTAGCTGCTCAAATAACGAAGTTACAGGCACTTTTATATTTGGCAGTCGAGGGGTCACTTTGCCATGAAATTTTCGAGGTTTTTTGCAGGTTTTCGTCCGAAATGGTATTTTTGGTTTTTGGGGCAGGGTTCAGGCTGCATTTGAAGCTAAAATTCAAGTCTCTAGCTTCCGTGGTTTTGGAGATGGAGCCTTTTGAAAAAGTGCAAGTTTGACCCCTCTAGCTGCTCAAATAACGAAGTTACAGGCACTTTTATATTTGGCAGTCGAGGGGTCACTTTGCCATGAAATTTTCGGGGTTTTTCGCAGGTTTTCTTCCAGAATGGTGTTTTTGGTTTTTGGGGCAGGGTTCAGGCTGCATTTGAAGCTAAAATTCAAGTCTCTAGCCTCCGTGGTTTTGGAGATGGAGCCTTTTGAAAAAGTGCAAGTTTGACCCCTCTAGCTGCTCAAATAACGAAGTTACAGGCACTTTTATATTTGGCAGTCGAGGGGTCACTTTGCCATGAAATTTTCGGGGTTTTTCGCAGGTTTTCGTCCAAAATGGTATTTTTGGTTTTTGGGGCAGGGTTCAGGCTGCATTTGAAGCTAAAATTCAAGTCTCTAGCCTCCGTGGTTTTGGAGATGGAGCCTTTTGAAAAAGTGCAAGTTTGACCCCTCTAGCTGCTCAAATAACGAAGTTACAGGCACTTTTATATTTGGCAGTCGACGGGTCACTTTGCCATGAAATTTTCGGGGTTTTTCGCAGGTTTTCGTCCGAAATGGTATTTTTGGTTTTCGGGGCAGGGTTCAGGCTGCATTTGAAGCTAAAATTCAAGTCTCTAGCCTCCGTGGGTTTGGAGATGGAGCCTTTTGAAAAAGTGCAAGTTTGACCCCTCTAGATGCTCAAATAACGAAGTTACAGGCACTTTTATATTTGGCAGTCGAGGGGTCACTTTGCCATGAAATTTTCGGGGTTTTTCGCAGGTTTTCTTCCGGAATGGTGTTTTTGGTTTTTGGGGCAGGGTTCAGGCTGCATTTGAAGCTAAAATTCAAGTCTCTAGCCTCCGTGGTCTTGGAGATGGAGCCTTTTGAAAAAGTGCAAGTTTGACCCCTCTAGCTGCTCAAATAACGAAGTTACAGGCACTTTTATATTTGGCAGTCGAAATTTTCGGGGTTTTTCGCAGGTTTTCGTCCGAAATGGTATTTTTGGTTTTTGGGGCAGGGTTCAGGCTGCATTTGAAGCTAAAATTCAAGTCTCTAGCCTCCGTGGTTTTGGAGATGGAGCCTTTTGAAAAAGTGCAAGTTTGACCCCTCTAGCTGCTCAAATAACGAAGTTACAGGCACTTTTATATTTGGCAGTCGAGGGGTCACTTTGCCATGAAATTTTCGGGGTTTTTCGCAGGTTTTCTTCCAGAATGGTGTTTTTGGTTTTTGGGGCAGGGTTCAGGCTGCATTTGAAGCTAAAATTCAAGTCTCTAGCCTCCGTGGTCTTGGAGATGGAGCCTTTTGAAAAAGTGCAAGTTTTACCCCTCTAGCTGCTCAAATAACGAAGTTACAGGCACTTTTATATTTGGCAGTCGACGGGTCACTTTGCCATGAAATTTTCGGGGTTTTTCGCAGGTTTTCGTCCGAAATGGTATTTTTGGTTTTTGGGGCAGGGTTCAGGCTGCATTTGAAGCTAAAATTCAAGTCTCTGGCCTCCGTGGTTTTGGAGATGGAGCCTTTTGAAAAAGTGCAAGTTTGACCCCTCTAGCTGCTCAAATAACGAAGTTACAGGCACTTTTATATTTGGCAGTCGAGGGGTCACTTTGCCATGAAATTTTCGGGGTTTTTCGCAGGTTTTCGTCCGAAATGGTATTTTTGGTTTTTGGGGCAGAGTTCAGGCTGCATTTGAAGCTAAAATTCAAGTCTCTAGCCTCCGTGGTTTTGGAGATGGAGCCTTTTGAAAAAGTGCAAGTTTGACCCCTCTAGCTGCTCAAATAACGAAGTTACAGGCACTTTTATATTTGGCAGTCGACGGGTCACTTTGCCATGAAATTTTCGGGGTTTTTCGCAGGTTTTCGTCCGAAATGGTATTTTTGGTTTTTGGGGCAGGGTTCAGGCTGCATTTGAAGCTAAAATTCAAGTCTCTAGCCTCCGTGGTTTTGGAGATGGAGCCTTTTGAAAAAGTGCAAGTTTGACCCCTCTAGCTGCTCAAATAACGAAGTTACAGGCATTTTTATATTTGGCAGTCGACGGGTCACTTTGCCATGAAATTTTCGGGGTTTTTCGCAGGTTTTCTTCCAGAATGGTGTTTTTGGTTTTTGGGGCAGGGTTCAGGCTGCATTTGAAGCTAAAATTCAAGTCTCTAGCCTCCGTGGTCTTGGAGATGGAGCCTTTTGAAAAAGTGCAAGTTTTACCCCTCTAGCTGCTCAAATAACGAAGTTACAGGCACTTTTATATTTGGCAGTCGAGGGGTCACTTTGCCATGAAATTTTCGGGGTTTTTCGCAGGTTTTCGTCCGAAATGGTATTTTTGGTTTTTGGGGCAGGGTTCAGGCTGCATTTGAAGCTAAAATTCAAGTCTCTAGCTTCCGTGGTTTTGGAGATGGAGCCTTTTGAAAAAGTGCAAGTTTGACCCCTCTAGCTGCTCAAATAACGAAGTTACAGGCACTTTTATATTTGGCAGTCGAGGGGTCACTTTGCCATGAAATTTTCGGGGTTTTTCGCAGGTTTTCGTCCGAAATGGTATTTTTGGTTTTTGGGGCAGGGTTCAGGCTGCATTTGAAGCTAAAATTCAAGTCTCTAGCCTCCGTGGTTTTGGAGATGGAGCCTTTTGAAAAAGTGCAAGTTTGACCCCTCTAGCTGCTCAAATAACGAAGTTACAGGCACTTTTATATTTGGCAGTCGAGCGGTCACTTTGCCATGAAATTTTCGGGGTTTTTCGCAGGTTTTCGTCCGAAATGGTATTTTTGGTTTTTGGGGCAGAGTTCAGGCTGCATTTGAAGCTAAAATTCAAGTCTCTAGCCTCCGTGGTTTTGGAGATGGAGCCTTTTGAAAAAGTGCAAGTTTGACCCCTCTAGCTGCTCAAATAACGAAGTTACAGGCACTTTTATATTTGGCAGTCGAGGGGTCACTTTGCCATGAAATTTTCGGGGTTTTTCGCAGGTTTTCGTCCGGAATGGTATTTTTGGTTTTTGGAGCAGGGTTCAGGCTGCATTTGAAGCTAAAATTCAAGTCTCTAACCTCCGGGGTTTTGGAGAAGGGGCCTTTTGGAAAAGTGCAAGTTTGACCCCTCTAGCTGCTCAAATAACGAAGTTACAGGCACTTTTATATTTGGCAGTCGAGGGGTCACTTTGCCATGAAATTTTCGGGGTTTTTCGCAGGTTTTCGTCCGAAATGGTATTTTGGGTTTTTGGGGCAGGGTTCAGGCTGCATTTGAAGCTAAAATTCAAGTCTCTAGCCTCCGTGGTTTTGGAGATGGAGCCTTTTGAAAAAGTGCAAGTTTGACCCCTCTAGCTGCTCAAATAACGAAGTTACAGGCACTTTTATATTTGGCAGTCGAGGGGTCACTTTGCATGAAATTTTCGGGGTTTTTCGCAGGTTTTCATCCAAAATGGTATTTTTGGTTTTTGGGGCAGGGTTCAGGCTGCATTTGAAGCTAAAATTCAAGTCTCTAGCCTCCGTGGTTTTGGATATGGAGCCTTTTGAAAAAGTGCAAGTTTGACCCCTCTAGCTGCTCAAATAACGAAGTTACAGGCACTTTTATATTTGGCAGTCGAGGGGTCACTTTGCCATGAAATTTTCGGGGTTTTTCGCAGGTTTTCGTCCGGAATGGTATTTTTGGTTTTTGGGGCAGGGTTCAGGCTGCATTTGAAGCTAAAATTCAAGTCTCTAGCCTCCGTGGTTTTGGAGATGGAGCCTTTTGAAAAAGTGCAAGTTTGACCCCTCTAGCTGCTCAAATAACGAAGTTACATGCACATTTATATTTGGCAGTCGACGGGTCACTTTGCCATGAAATTTTCGGGGTTTTTCGCAGGTTTTCGTCCGAAATGGTATTTTTGGTTTTTGGGGCAGGGTTCAGGCTGCATTTGAAGCTGAAATTCAAGTCTCTAGCCTCCGTGGTTTTGGAGATGGAGCCTTTTGAAAAAGTGCAAGTTTGACCCCTCTAGCTGCTCAAATAACGAAGTTACAGGCACTTTTATATTTGGCAGTCGAGGGGTCACTTTGCCATGAAATTTTCGGGGTTTTTCGCAGGTTTTCGTCCGGAATGGTATTTTTGGTTTTTGGGGCAGGGTTCAGGCTGCATTTGAAGCTAAAATTCAAGTCTCTAGCCTCCGTGGTTTTGGAGATGGAGCCTTTTGAAAAAGTGCAAGTTTGACCCCTCTAGCTGCTCAAATAACGAAGTTACAAGCACTTTTATATTTGGCAGTCGAGGGGTCACTTTGCCATGAAATTTTCGGGGTTTTTCGCAGGTTTTCGTCCGAAATGGTGTTTTTGGTTTTTGGGGCAGGGTTCAGGCTGCATTTGAAGCTAAAATTCAAGTCTCTAGCCTCCGTGGTTTTGGAGATGGAGCCTTTTGAAAAAGTGCAAGTTTGACCCCTCTAGCTGCTCAAATAACGAAGTTACAGGCACTTTTATATTTGGCAGTCGAGGGGTCACTTTGCCATGAAATTTTCGGGGTTTTTCGCAGGTTTTCGTCCGAAATGGTATTTTTGGTTTTTGGGGCAGGGTTCAGGCTGCATTTGAAGCTAAAATTCAAGTCTCTAGCCTCCGTGGTTTTGGAGACGGAGCCTTTTGAAAAAGTGCAAGTTTGACCCCTCTAGCTGCTCAAATAACGAAGTTACAGGCACTTTTATATTTGGCAGTCGAGGGGTCACTTTGCCATGAAATTTTCAGGGTTTTTCGCAGGTTTTCTTCCGGAATGGTATTTTTGGTTTTTGGAGCAGGGTTCAGGCTGCATTTGAAGCTAAAATTCAAGTCTCTAGCCTCCGTGGTTTTGGAGATGGAGCCTTTTGAAGAAGTGCAAGTTTGACCCCTCTAGCTGCTCAAATAACGAAGTTACAGGCACTTTTATATTTGGCAGTCGAGGGGTCACTTTGCCATGAAATTTTCGGGGTTTTTCGCAGGTTTTCTTCCGGAATGGTATTTTTGGTTTTTGGGGCAGGGTTCAGGCTGCATTTGAAGCTAAAATTCAAGCCTCTAGCCTCCGTGGTTTTGGAGATGGAACCTTTTGAAAGAGTGCAAGTTTGACCTCTCTAGCTGCTCAAATAACGAAGTTACAGGCACTTTTATATTTGGCAGTCGAGGGGTCACTTTGCCATGAAATTTTCGGGGTTTTTCGCAGGTTTTCGTCCGGAATGGTATTTTCGGTTTTTGGGGCAGGGTTCAGGCTGCATTTGAAGCTAAAATTCAAGTCTCTAGCCTCCGTGGTTTTGGAGATGGAGCCTTTTGAAAAAGTGCAAGTTTGACCTCTCTAGCTGCTCAAATAACGAAGTTACAGGCACTTTTATATTTGGCAGTCGAGGGGTCACTTTGCCATGAAATTTTCGGGGTTTTTCGCAGGTTTTCGTCCGGAATGGTATTTTTTAGTTAAGGCTGCATTTGAAGCTAAAATTCAAGTCTCTAGCCTCCGTGGTTTTGGAGATGGAGCCTTTTGGAAAAGTGCAACTTTGACCCCTCTAGCTGCTCAAATAACGAAGTTACAGGCACTTTTATATTTGGCAGTCGAGGGGTCACTTTGCCATGAAATTTTCGGGGTTTTTCGCAGGTTTTCGTCCGGAATGGTATTTTCGGTTTTTGGGGCAGGGTTCAGGCTGCATTTGAAGCTAAAATTCAAGTCTCTAGCCTCCGTGGTTTTGGAGATGGAGCCTTTTGAAAAAGTGCAAGTTTGACCTCTCTAGCTGCTCAAATAACGAAGTTACAGGCACTCTTATATTTGGCAGTCGAGGGGTCACTTTGCCATCAAATTTTCGGGGTTTTTCGCAGGATTTCGTCCAAAATGGTATTTTTGGTTTTTGGGGCAGGGTTCAGGCTGCATTTGAAGCTAAAATTCAAGGCTCTAGCCTCCGTGGTTTTGGAGATGGAGCCTTTTGAAAAAGTGCAAGTTTGACCCCTCTAGCTGCTCAAATAACGAAGTTACAGGCACTTTTATATTTGGCAGTCGAGGGGTCACTTTGCCATGAAATTTTCGGGGTTTTTCGCAGGTTTTCGTCCGGAATGGTATTTTCGGTTTTTGGGGCAGGGTTCAGGCTGCATTTGAAGCTAAAATTCAAGTCTCTAGCCTCCGTGGTTTTGGAGAAGGAGCCTTTCGGAAAAGTGCAAGTTTGACCCCTCTAGCTGCTCAAATAACGAAGTTACAGGCACTTTTATATTTGGCAGTCGAGGGGTCACTTTGCCATGAAACTTTCGGGGTTTTTCGCAGGTTTTCGTCCGGAATGGTATTTTCGGTTTTTGGGGCAGGGTTCAGGCTGCATTTGAAGCTAAAATTCAAGTCTCTAGCCTCCGTGGTTTTGGAGATGGAGCCTTTTGGAAAAGTGCAACTTTGACCCCTCTAGCTGCTCAAATAACGAAGTTACAGGCACTTTTATATTTGGCAGTCGAGGGGTCACTTTGCCATGAAATTTTCGGGGTTTTTCGCAGGTTTTCGTCCGGAATGGTATTTTTGGTTAAGGCTGCATTTGAAGCTAAAATTCAAGTCTCTAGCCTCCGTGGTTTTGGAGATGGGGCCTTTTGGAAAAGTGCAAGTTTGACCCCTCTAGCTGCTCAAATAACGAAGTTACAGGCACTTTTATATTTGGCAGTCGAGGGGTCACTTCGCCATGAAACTTTTGGGGTTTTTCGCAGGTTTTCGTCTGGAATGGTATTTTTGGTTTTTGGGGCAGGGTTCAGGCTGCATTTGAAGCTAAAATTTAAGCCTCTAGCCTCCGGGGTTTTGGAGAAGGAGCCTTTCGGAAAAGTGCAAGTTTGACCCCTCTAGCTGCTCAAATAACGAAGTTACAGGCACTTTTATATTTGGCAGTCGAGGGGTCACTTTCCCATGAAACTTTCGGGGTTTTTCGCAGGTTTTCGTCCGGAATGGTATTTTTGGTTTTTGGGGCAGGGTTCAGGCTGCATTTGAAGCTAAAATTCAAGTCTCTAGCCTCCGTGGTTTTGGAGATTTGAAAAAGTGCAAGTTTGACCCCTCTAGCTGCTCAAATAACGAATTTACATGCACTTTTATATTTGGCAGTCGTGGGGTCCCTTTGCCATGAAATTTTCGGGGTTTTTCGCAGGGTTTCTTACGGAATGGTGTTTTTGGTTTTTGGGGCAGGGTTCAGGCTGCATTTGAAGCTAAAATTCAAGTCTCTAGCCTCCGTGGTTTTGGAGATGGAGCCTTTTTGAAAAGTGTAAGTTTCACCCCTCTAGCTGCTCAAATAACGGAGTTACAGGCACTTTTATATTTGGCAGTCGAGGGGTCACTTTGCCATGAAACTTTTGGTGTTTTTCGCAGGTTTTCGTCCGGAATGGTATTTTTGGTTTTTGGGGCAGGGTTCAGGCTGCATTTGAAGCTAAAATTTAAGCCTCTCGCCTCCGGGGTTTTGGAGAAGGAGCCTTTTGGAAAAGTGCAAGTTTGACCCCTCTAGCTGCTCAATTAACGAAGTTACAGGCACTTTTATATTTGGCAGTCGAGGGGTCACTTTGCCATGAAACTTTTGGGGTTTTTCGCAGGTTTTCGTCCGGAATGGTATTTTTGGTTTTTGGGGCAGGGTTCAGGCTGCATTTGAAGCTAAAATTTAAGCCTCTAGCCTCCGGGGTTTTGGAGAAGGAGCCTTTTGGAAAAGTGCAAGTTTGACCCCTCTAGCTGCTCAAATAACGAAGTTACAGGCACTTTTATATTTTATTTGGCAGTCGAGGGGTCACTTTGCCATGAAATTTTCGGGGTTTTTCGCAGGTTTTCGTCCGGAATGGTATTTTTGGTTTTTGGGGCAGGGTTCAGGCTGCATTTGAAGTTAAAATTCAAGCCTCTAGGCTCCGGGGTTTTGGAGAAAGAGCCTTTGAAAAAGTGCAAGTTTGACCCCTCCAGCTGCTCAAATAACGAAGTTACAGGCACTTTTATATTTGGCAGTCGAGGGGTCACTTTGCCATGAAATTTTCGAGGTTTTTCGCAGGTTTTCGTCCGAAATGGTATTTTTGGTTTTTGGGGCAGGGTTCAGGCTGCATTTGAAGTTAAAATTCAAGTCTCTAGCCTCCGTGGTTTTGGAGATGGAGCCTTTTGAAAAAGTGCAAGTTTGACCCCTCTAGCTGCTCAAATAACGAAGTTACAGGCACTTTTATTTTTGGCAGTCGAGGGGTCACTTTGCCATGAAACTTTCGGGGTTTTTCGCAGGTTTTCGTCCGGAATGGTATTTTTGGTTTTTGGGGCAGGGTTCAGGCTGCATTTGAAGCTAAAATTCAAGTCTCTAGCCTCCGTGGCTTTGGAGACGGAGCCTTTTGAAAAAGTGCAAGTTTGACCCCTCTAGCTGCTCAAATAATGAAATTGCAGGCACTTTTATATTTGGCAGTCGAGGGGTCACTTTGCCATGAAATTTTCGGGGTTTTTCGCAGGTTTTCGTCCGGAATGGTATTTTTGGTTTTTGGGGCAGGGTTCAGGCTGCATTTGAAGCTAAAATTCAAGTCTCTAGCCTCCGTGGTTTTGGAGATGGAGCCTTTTGAAAAAGTGCAAGTTTGACCCCTCTAGCTGCTCAAATAACGAAGTTCCCTTCACTTTTATATTTGCCAGTCGGGGGGTCCCTTTGCCATGAAATTTTCGGGGTTTTTCGCAGGGTTTCTTCCGGAATGGTGTTTTTGGGGCAGGGTTCAGGCTGCATTTGAAGCTAAAATTCAAGTCTCTAGCCTCCGTGGCTTTGGAGATGGAGCCTTTTGGAAAAGTGCAAGTTTCACCCCTCTAGCTGCTCAAATAACGAAGTTACAGGCACTTTTATATTTGGCAGTCGAGGGGTCACTTTGCCATGAAACTTTTGGTGTTTTTCGCAGGTTTTCGTCCGGAATGGTATTTTTGGTTTTTGGGGCAGGGTTCAGGCTGCATTTGAAGCTAAAATTTAAGCCTCTAGCCTCCGGGGTTTTGGAGAAGGAGCCTTTTGGAAAAGTGCAAGTTTCACCCCTCTAGCTGCTCAATTAACGAAGTTACAGGCACTTTTATATTTGGCAGTCGAGGGGTCACTTTGCCATGAAACTTTTGGGGTTTTTCGCAGGTTTTCGTCCGGAATGGTGTTTTTGGTTTTTGGGGCAGGGTTCAGGCTGCATTTGAAGCTAAAATTTAAGCCTCGAGCCTCCGGGGTTTTGGAGAAGGAGCCTTTTGGAAAAGTGCAAGTTTGACCCCTCTAGCTGCTCAAATAACGAAGTTACAGGCACTTTTATATTTGGCAGTCGACGGGTCACTTTGCCGTGAAATTTTCGGGGTTTTTCGCAGGTTTTCGTCCGGAATGGTATTTTTGGTTTTTGGGGCAGGGTTCAGGCTGCATTTGAAGTTAAAATTCAAGCCTCTAGCCTCCGGAGTTTTGGAGAAGGAGCCTTTTGAAAAAGTGCAAGTTTGACCCCTCTAGCTGCTCAAATAACGAAGTTACAGGCACTTTTATATTTGGCAGTCGACGGGTCACTTTGCCATGAAATTTTCGAGGTTTTTCGCAGGTTTTCGTCCGGAATGGTATTTTTGGTTTTTGGGGCAGGGTTCAGGCTGCATTTGAAGCTAAAATTCAAGCCTCTAGCCTCCGGGGTTTTGGAGAAGGAGCCTTATGAAAAAGTGTAAGTTTGACCCCTCTAGCTGCTCAAATAATGAAGTTACAGGCACTTTTATATTTGGCAGTCGAGGGGTCACTTTGCCATGAAACTTTCGGGGTTTTTCGCAGGTATTCCTCCGGAATGGTATTTTTGGTTTTTGGGGCAGGGTTCAGGCTGCAGTTGAAGCTAAAATTCAAGTCTCTAGCCTCCGTGGTTTTGGAGATGGAGCCTTTTGAAAAAGTGCAAGTTTGACCCCTCTAGCTGCTCAAATAACGAAGTTACAGGCACTTTTATATTTGGCAGTCGAGGGGTCACTTTGCCATGAAACTTTCGGGGTTTTTCGCAGGTTTTCGTCCGGAATGGTATTTTTGGTTTTTGGGGCAGGGTTCAGGCTGCATTTGAAGCTAAAATTCAAGCCTCTAGCCTCCGGGGTTTTGGAGAAGGAGCCTTATGAAAAAGTGTAAGTTTGACCCCTCTAGCTGCTCAAATAATGAAGTTACAGGCACTTTTATATTTGGCAGTCGAGGGGTCACTTTGCCATGAAACTTTCGGGGTTTTTCGCAGGTATTCCTCCGGAATGGTATTTTTGGTTTTTGGGGCAGGGTTCAGGTTGCATTTGAAGCTAAAATTCAAGTCTCTAGCCTCCGTGGTTTTGGAGATGGAGCCTTTTGAAAAAGTGCAAGTTTGACCACTCTGGCACAGAGCAGGTATACTAAGAGCAGGAACTCAGAACAGATTTATCTTTAAAGCAGGATGCAAATAATCCCACACACACAAATAAGCCTCACCACTCTAGAAGCAACGGCTACAATTTAAAGTATACCGACCTTTAGAGTGATAAGGACAGCAATACATCAAATCAACTGTGTCTGTTGATTAAAACGCCCAAGCTTCCTCAGTTGCTATTGTATGCGTGACATGGTTCCTCAATTTCATATGTGTGATTTACCATTTTCGGCCATTGCACTCGTGCATTTCTATCTTTGGGGCGTGGCTTGTCTCAAGTGCATGATGAAACGTCTGTGATGAAAAAACGATTTATTTGAAAAATTTTACAAATTTTAAAAACACCCTAATAGCACCTCCAAAACTTTAGAAAAAATCATTTTACATCATAATTCATATGGCATAAATCGTATATAATACTAAAAACCACATAGCATGTTTTTTTCTTTCCGAACATCCTAAAATGCGACCATAAAGATTCAGTGTCCGATTTTTTATCACACACTTTTTATTCATTCACTTGCTACAAGCCATACCCACAAAGATTCACCCACCCACACCCACAAAGATTCTTGGTGACCATCCCACAATTTCGCATGGTTCCCCTTACCTGACGAGTGCACGGTCGCCATCTTTTCACAGTTTATCAGCGTTCATGTACATTTGCCAGAGAGGAACAAACAGCAAGCGATCTCATTGATAATGCATCCAATACGAAATGGGTTTGCTATCCGTTGCCATGCGAAGCTCACTCCGATTTTAGAGGCCCCGCCAGGCACAATGAACGCGGATATAAGACCCCCATTGACAATGCAATTCATCGTAAGACGACAACGCTGTTCATCGTCGGATTAATCTAACGATGGATCGCCACAAAATATTTCGCGGCTAAAATTATATGGAACTGTAGAAACAAAACGACAACGATAGGCGCATACACTCTGCGATCGAACTGACGATCACAATATCGCCAGATAGGCGTCGACTGATCGCAAGGTAGATGGGGGGCTTTAGTTTTCACTTTTTGCACATCCATTGTGTACCGATTAGTGAACACAACACATACGCAAGTGAAATACTATGTGCAACCTTTGCTTAATTTATACTGAGTTCCAACTCTTTATATTTTTCCTCTATGACAATACCATCCTTATCGACTATTTTTATTTTTTTTTCATTCCCCATTTTTACCTCCCTGTTTGTGTTGTCTTCCCCAGGTCTACGAATTTTTGTTAATACGTAAAGGACAGGGGCAACGAGCGGCGAGAACCCCGCCCACATCTCCCGAACTGAGGTATAGTAAGCATAGGCCGCTGCTTAGCTCATTGAGGGGCCTTGCTCTTACCTACGTTAGGCTCCATCAGCACGAGCATCTTCGGATGCCCACGAAACAGTCCGTTACAATTGAACTGCGATTATTTGCATGCGAACAACTTCTTCAAAGGCAGAATCGGAAGGGATTTCTACATCGCATCATAACCGGCGACGAAAAATGGGTCCGTTACGATAATCCCAAGCGCACGGACATGCCTCAACGTCGACGGCAGAACCGAATATTCACGGCGCCAAGGTTATGCTTTGCATTTGGTGGGACCAGCTCGGTGTGATATACTACGAGCTACTGAAACCGAATGAAACTATCACAGGAGATCGGTACGGAACGCAATTGATGCGTCTAAGTCGACCATTAAAGGAAAAACGACCACAGTACCAAGAGAGACACGACAAAGTCATCCCCCAGCATGACAATGCTCGGCCACACGTCGCAAAAGTGGTCAAGACATACTTGGAAACCCTGAAATGGGAAATCCTGCCACACCCGCGGTACTCCCCAGACATCGCTCCTTCCGACTACCATCTGTTTCGTTCCATGGCGCACGACCTGGCTGATCAGAATTTTCGTTCGTACGAGGAAGTCGAAAATGGATCCAATCATGGATCGCGTCGAAAAATGCTTTCATTTTCTGAGATGGAATTCGAAAATTTCCGGAGAGATGGGCGATGGTCAGTACTTTGAATAATACATCTGTAAGTACTTTTTGGGGGGCAAAGACCTTTTCCATAGTCCTCCGCGTGGGCGCCCCCTGGTAACGGCAGTGTATCAATTCGCTGACGGCCAATGTCTTAGCGATAAGACAGTTTGGAAAAGGCAGATAGCTGTAGCCTGAATGGCTGACAAACACCTAAGCGTCTCAGGTCTAGTAGGATGGAATGACTTGCGTAGTTGGACCTGCTACATAGTTGTGTGGGCTCCAGCACGTTTATTAAACCATCTGAAGCAGCTATCTCCGAGGCCATCCCCTAAATGGGGTTAAGCGACGTGCTGACAACTCGTCCTTGTAAAAACCACTCCATGTCAAGAAACCTGGAACAAAAGCCTCGGATTGGACGGATCAACAACGACGACCACGCAAACGAATAAAGGATTATTCTTTCGGATCCTGGAATGTACGCTCCCTGAACAAACCGGGGGCCGAGAAGGCCCTCCTTCAACAGGTCGAAAAGTACAAACTGAGCATTACTGCAGTCCAGGAAACAAATTGGCTTGGCAGCGAGATTAATGACAAGAAATCGCACACAATTTTTACAAGTGGCAAACCATCGGGCCGCAAGGAGTTTGGAGTAGCATTTATAGTGGACAATCACCTCAAACCGCATATTACTGACTTCAAACCCATAAATGAACGGCTGTGTGCGATTCGCATCAAGACTCGATTCTTCAATCTCTGGCTCATCAATGTGCATGCCCCCACTGAAGTTAAAGAAGACGCAGTAAAAGACGAGTTCTACGCCCGCCTTGAAACTCTCTTCGACTCACTTCCAACAAATGACGTCAAATTGCTGCTGGGAGACTTTAACGCGAAAGTCGGGAATTAAAGTTGGCATCGGGGGACCTCTGGAGGCCACAGCCTCCATGAAGAATGTAACGATAACGGCCAGCGACTTATCGACTTCGCCTGCAGCAGGAATCTAGTCGTAAGCTCTACGTGTTTCCCGCATCGACGCATTCACAAGCAGACCTGGAAGTCTCCAGACGCACATACCGTCAACCAAATTGACCACGTCCTCATTTGCAAGAGATGGGCGTCTAGTGTCATGGATGTCCGCTCCTATCGAGGAGCAAACTGCGACTCAGATCATCACTTGGTGAAGACGACCTACAGATGTAGAATTTCCTCAGTGCACCAGTCAAGAATCAGCCCTCCCAAAATCTTTGCGGTTGATAAGCTCTTGAGTGATGCTACAGCGGTGGCATATACTACCGCCCTTGAGAAAGAACTATCACCTATGCTACACAACATCAGCAACACAGGCGTCCATGGGTTCTGGGAAGAACTCAAGGGTACCATCAAGGATGTCGCAGAGAAGGTCTTGGGATATAAAGCCCGGCGAGCGCGAAATGACTGGTTCGACGAAGAATGCAAAAACTCACTTGACGCGAAAAACGAGGCCTACAGACAATGGATTCAACGAGGAACCAGAGCCAGAAGAGAAAAATATGACGAGCTACGGCGAATATCGAATAGAATAATTAGACGTAAGAAACGTAAATACTTTGACGAGCAGTTGCTGAACATAAACGAAAACTTAGCTAATAGGAACACCAGACAAGCGTACAAACTAGTAAATACAATTAAGAACGGCTACCAACCCAGGACCAGCCTTTGTAAGGACAAGGATGGAAACATCATCAGCGACACCGATGGTATTAACAAACGATGGGCCTCTTATTTTGAAGAGCTTCTAAACCGACCATCTAACATCCCCACACAGGAAGCTCTCGATGATATTGTTGATCTAGGCCCACCCATTCAACCCCCGACAGTAGAGGAAGTTGATCTCGCGTTGCGGTCACTAAAACGAAATAAAGCGCCGGGCGCTGACGAGATCCCAGCTGAACTGCTAAGATTCGGTGGAACGAGTCTAGTTGATGCCATACATCAATTACTCCTGCGAGTATGGGAGAACGAGGAGATCCCAGACGATTGGCGCAGAAGCATCATCTGTCCAATTCATAAAAAGGGAGATAAACTGCGGTGTGAGAATTACAGGGGCATCTCACTAGTTTGTACGTCCTATAAAATTTTGACGAAAATTCTGGAAAATAGAATTAAACCGTACGCAGAACGAGTCATTGGCGAATATCAAAGCGGTTTCAGACCTGGTCGCTCCACAACCGATCAGCTCTTCTCAGTCAAACTGATACTCCAGAGGTGCTGGGAATACAACGTAAACGTATACCAAATCTTTGTCGACTTCAAGCAGGCATACGACAGTATCGATCGTGGAGTACTGTACAACATCATGCTGCAATTTGGTATACCAGCAAAATTAGTGCGACTGACAAAGATGACGATGACCAACTCCGTCTCACAAGTCAGGATCCAGAATAGACTTACTGATCTATTTGAAACACGCACTGGTTTGAAACAGGGCGATGAACTTGCACTGACGCTCTTCAACCTAGCACTGGAATACGTTATTCGGGCCATGAATATGGACAACAGCAAGACGCTACTCATCAAGTCGACACAATTAGCAGCGTACGCCGACGACATCAACATCATGTCCCGAAGATTGGCTGACGCAGAAGAACTTCTGCATACGCTCGATACCGCTGCAAAAGAAGTTGGATTACGTATTAACGAGGGTAAAACAAAAATAATGATGCAATCGGTGACAAGGACACCTGCACAACCGAGCATCAACGTGGGGGACCTCAACATCGAGTTCGTGAACAACTTCATCTACCTGGGTTGTAACCTGTCAAGGGACGCCAACGAAACTGACGAAATCAAGCGACGGATACAGTAAGCTAATAAGACTTTTTTCTCGGTTCTCCCCATAATGAAATCGAAACATGTGCACAGAAACACGAAGCTCCGCGTGTACAAAACCATTATACGACCAGTGCTATGCTATGGCTGCGAAGCATGGACCCTAGCTCAAGCCTCCGAAAACATGCTAGACACTTTCGAACGTAAGGTTCTACGGCGAATTTTCGGGGCTGTTTGCGATCGAGATGGATGGCGCATCCGGTACAACCATGAGTTGTATGAAATGTACGATGAGCTGCAAGTCTCGAAAATCGTCAAACTACAACGACTTCAATGGGCAGGGCATGTACAAAGAATGGACGATGATCGCATGCCTAAGAGAGTAATGAATGCAGAACGAGTCGACGGAGCGAGACTGCGAGGACGACCGAGATCTCGTTGGGAGAGCTCAGTAGGTGTGGACGCCGCGCAGCTGCTGGGCTCCCAAAATTGGAGGACGCGGTCACGTGACCGAGATAATTGGAGGACAATGATCCAGGCGGCCAAGGCCCGACGTCGGGCTGTCGCGCCACGATGACGATGACGAAGTACTTTTTGGCAATTAAGCTTTTAATTCCAGGAAAAAACGGCGGAAGCAAAGTTGTACACCGAACATATATGTAGATAAGTATTTGGTACGGAGGCTGCCTTTTATATTTCGGGATTGGACAACCCTAGTGTTGCAATCTAGCAACTGACAGCTCTATCGTAAAGTTTAACATTTTTGGGGTTATACGTACTCAGAACGTTTTGACATACGAGCGCTATTTGTGTTTTTTACAGTAACTTAAAAGATTAATCTCGACCAAATAATGGAATTCAATCGTGAACATTTTCGTGCGATTATTTTTTACAACTTTCGACGTGGATTAACTCAGCAACAGTGCATGGATGAACTGAATTCAATTTTTGGCGATGAAGCTCCATCAAGGACCAGTGTTTATCGATGGTATGGTGAATTCAATCGAGGTCGTAGTTCACTCCAAGACGAATTTCGTGAAGGTCGTCCAAAATCAGTTGTTGTTCCGGAAACCATTGATGCTGTGCGCGAACTGATATTGCAAGATCGTCATGTGACCTATCGTGAGATTAAGACAACCTTAGGCATTAGTGGGACCAGCATACATTCAATATTGCATGAACATTTGACTGTTAAAAAAAATTTGTTCGCGTTGGATCCCACACAATTTGTCAATCGCTCAAAAAAAGGCTCGTGTCGATTGGTCGAAAGAAATGCTCAAAAAATACGATCGCGGTGCTTCGAAACACGTCTATGACATCGTGACAAGTGATGAATCGTGGATTTACGCGTATGAGCCCGAAAGTAAACAGCAGTCGACTGTATGGGTGTTTCAGGATGAGCCAAACCCAACAAAAGTTGTTCGCGCACGAAGCATTTCCAAGCAAATGGTCGCCTGTTTTTTCGGAAAAACTGGACATGTCGCAACCGTACCACTAGAACAACGCAGAACAGTCAATTCTGAGTGGTACACAACCATTTGTTTGCCAGTTGTCTTCCAAGAAATCAGGAAAACCAACCGCCGAAGACGGATCACTCTTCACCACGACAATGCGAGCTCTCACACATCAGCTCAAACAACTGCATTTTTGAGCACTCAAAACATAGATTTGATGGCTCATCCATCGTATAGTCCTGACTTGGCACCGAATGACTTCTTTTTATTCCCGTACATAAAAAACAAACTGAGAGGTCAACGTTTTTCAACACCTGAAGAAGCGGTTGCTGCGTTCAGAATGCATGTTTTGGAGACACCTCAATCAGAGTGGCAAAAGTGCTTTGACAATTGGTTCAAACGCATGCAAAAGTGTATAGATCTTCATGGGGAATATTTTGAAAAACAATAAAGCGATTTTCAATGATTAATATTTGTTTTTGTTCTCTAATCCCGAAATATAAAAGGCAACCCTCGTAAGTGTAGAAGTACAATTTGCACGACAGATTACTTATCGTCAAATTGACGGTCACGACTCTTGTTATATGATACAACTGCCGGTCTTCCTAGTGTTAAAATGCTTGATAATTTTTTCGAATGATATTAACCGCAATTGCATACGGCTATTTTTTTTTTAAACTTAAATAGCGAAGAGTTGCGAAAGGCTGTTTTGCACCTCCTCACTCCGCAATGGTTATCTCAATTTAGAAACCTCACATGCTTCTATATCCGGCGACAAGGAAAAATGTCCCTTCGCACCACTCTATGGAGCTGCTCTGCCGCGGGGTGCAAGATGGCCCCATCTCTTATATTGAAAAAATGGGCCCAACAAACATTCGTACTAAACGCGATCTGTCTGTCAAGTTTTGCAAGGTTACGTCCATTTATGTCGCTTATCGCCCTAACTTAAAATGCCCACATAAGAAAAATGCTCCACACCGTTGTGATCAATTTCCACGCGAAAACAATAATTCGTTTGCGTTTTAGTACAGTTGAAAACAGGTCATAACTGTGGTGATTGCTTTACTTTAAGTGAGAAGGGGAAATTCAAGAGTCGTGTGGGGTGCCGCAGATATGTGCCGTGTGGAAGTTTCCACTGTCACTTTTTCGTGAGAGAAATAAGTGCAACATTTTCGCACGAAAAGGTTGGACCAGCCTTTAGGCCAAATAATTATTCGTTGAGTCAAGTAGCAAAAACGCCGAAAAAATAGCCGATATCGACACTTTTCCTTTTTCTACTTTCAATTAGGTAATAAAGCCAGTTTTATTTTCTCTGTGAAATCATACATTGTAATAGCATTACTTCTCGTAGACGACAACACTGAGTCATACCTTAAATACACAAGTGTTTGGATTTTGGGGCTATAGAGACCCATTTGGCAGGAATCCGAATTTTAACCCAACGGATATCCTCTTAATTGACTTGAATATCACCTTGCAAGCGTGGACAGAATTTAGATGAAGAATTCTAGATTTCGTAAAGGAAAATCCCCGAGAGGTTGTCGAGCACGAACAACAGCCACGTCCTTTTCGTTGTATTTACTTTCGCCTGATTTATGTAAGAATCATAGTGAAACGACGTCGAAGTAGACAGGAGTATCGCCATAGTTAATTTTATCATTGTCAGGATCTTGGCGAGTATTGGCATATTGAACATTATATTGAAGTGTTCTCAATGGATTTTAATGAAACCGAACTAACAATTAGGTGACTAATTAAAATAAAATGGGGATGAGGTTTTTGAAGCTGTAGAATTATTAATTCGTTTCATATTAACGTATACATGTTCTTCTCAGATCCGGAGGTGAACATTTTCATGAAAGTTGTCCGTGCAAATTTTACCGGAGGGGAAAGCATATAGAGGGGAATTCGAGAATTGTCAAAACCGGATTCGCTCGCAGCCAATGGATGAGTTTTTAAAGCAAAACAGTTTCAACACGGACGAGATGTAAAATGTTGTGCACCCTTGAGTGAGTGTCGAAACTGTTTTGTTTTGAAAACGGACCCAATGTACGCATTTTTATGGCATTCCAGTTTTCATTTATGTCACTATCTCTGTGAATAAATATCTGAGTTACTTTTTGCGCAAGATGGTCGTTATATTGGTGTAAGGCAGCTGGATTTTTTAGTCGAGCGGTGTTGAATTTCCGGCGCCTGGAACTTTCGTCGTTAGGATGGCGCAATTGCAAAGTGGTCGATCTGATTTTGTGTTCTGCGCCGATCAACAGAGGACCAACTGATTTTGTGGTGGTCCTTATGTTCGAACATAATACCACCGATCAAGAGATTGTACTACTACTACTTTCTACTACTACTATTTTACTATTTGAATGTCACCTTTAGTTGTTCTGCTCTGGACGTAGTTTAGTTGTTCATAGAAGGAGTCTTTCGCCAAAACATTGTCGGATTCAGTTGGAGCATAACATTGTACTAAAATATATTATTGAGATATTCCTCATTTCGGTCAGGATTCGGTCTGGAGGTCATGATTCTGTCGGAGACCGGATCTCAAGATAAGAGACAGTTTCGTGCGGCTCTGGTTAAGAGGAGCTCCACACCTGACTAACGACCACTACCGATAGCTCCACCGGAGTGAAACATTACAGTGCTACCCGTTGGAGATATACATTGTCCACTGTTCCATTACCTTTTCTTGCTAGCTCCTAAAATGATTAATTTATACTGCAGAAATTCACCCTCTAATTGAAGAAATCGTGCGTTCTGGGGACCTTCTGATCCATTGTCCAGGAGAGTACGCACATTCCAGAATTCAACCTTTGTCAGTGTACGAGAGCCAAAATTCGTAACCATTGAGTCAGTTCTTATCCGAGGCATAGTTGACGTTTCGTTAGCATATAGAAGATTTCGGATAGTGCAAGTTGCTGGCATACACTTCCTGCCTTTTGTTTGTCGGTTTTTACGACAGGTCGGCAAAGGGAAATGCCGTTGTATTATTCTTACACCCCACACCACAGGGGAACCCAAACTGTGTTTTAGATGGTGGATTTTGAAACTAAGCATGTTTTTCTTGTCAAAATTTCGAATGGTTTTAGGTGGATTTGTAGGAATTTGATTTCATAATTTTATATTGTAAATAAATCGATTGGCATCATCAGCTTAAAATTTTCAGGACTTGGAGATGTCGGGTTTTGAAAATATACCCCTCAATAAAAAAAAACTAAATTTTTCCGCCCAAGTAACTTGGTGTTTTTTGATCCCAATAAAACTCTCTTAAGAATGAAAAAAAATGTTACGAGACCTACTATAGATGGCTCTAGGTCTCGTAACAATTGTCTTTACAAAAAATTCGCTTGAACTAGAAATAATGCAAGTATGGGCAGTGTCCCTAATAATTTAGCAACCCACGGTACTTATCGAAGCCACACTCAAGGAATTTTAAAAACTCTCAATAAAATGAAATAGAGGGATGTCTCCTATTAATGGCGAAACAGAAATGCTCCTAACAAGCTAGGCTACATTAAAGCCAACGGTCACTGAGCAGTGATAAGGACCCGCTATCTTTGCCTAACCTCACGTCACTGATATAATTCGTTTTGGTAGTGATAAAATTTACTAATCCGGTTGGTTGTGTGATCTGACTCATATTAAATGTGAAGACAAGTCTCGAGCGTGCTTCATCTAAAAAAAGAAACACTTCAAGAACATCCGTGTTATTCAACCTTCCTTCTTTCCAATAGTTTCCTGAAAATGTCCTCCTTTATATCCATGCGGATCATGGTGATTTATTCCAAGCAACATTAATCAGCAAACACATAAATCAGAACAAAAGTGTTATACGAGTATTACAGAGTATCTGTTAGAGAAGCTTAGTATTAGATTTATGCTTACCAGGAGTAAACTCCCATGTTGATTAGTTTCTTACATATGTAATTTCACACAAAATAAATACCACGAAAGTATTGTGTACTCGTATATAGCTATAGTCCGGAACGACGGATGCAAATATGTACTACAACAGAATATCTTTTGATACAAGTATTAAGATCTTGCCACTATACTCGTAGTCGGCTAGTGCCTTGGAAATGAATTATTATGGTTTTTAGGCAGATAAATAGCCAGTTGCAGAGTGTGGCGAAGAATGTTTATTTTATACCACCGCATGGATGTGTCCTTTTTGAGGAATGAAATGAAATTTTCCAAATGTTTGGTCGGCTTTCATATTCACCGCATTATAGACTGGCATTTTTGCTTTATATAAGCTTCAAATAAAGGAAATTCCCAGACATTTTCGGCAGCGTGTCGTCTACATTGTTGTAAAATGAAGTAATTCCAAAACATTTCAACGTTTTTAGAATTTATGAGGCTCCGTTTCTTCCTTCAGCAAATCCTCCAGGCGTTTACTCTAAGGCCGACCATAGACGTACAGTTTCAACTCATAGTTTGAACTGACCAGTTCAACTGTACAGTTTAACTTGTATGTGTGTGGGTATTTCAGTCTCGGTTCAACTCAACTGTACAGTTAAACTACTCAACTGTACAGTTAAACTGAGACGAATGAAATTTAAATTTTTTAAACTGAAAACTTCAACTGATTATTGCGTGTGTGTACAGTTCTCAGTTCAATTGTTGTCAGGATCAATTGCGTTTGGTTTTTTTAATTCTATTTTAACAATATACCTTCTCCGGAAATAAAGATGTCGCGTAATAAACGAAACTCAGTGATTGTAGATTTTATTGCAATGTACCGAACGGAACCTTGCCTGTGGCAAGTAAACAGTTATGACCAGTGTTGCGCTGATCCCGGATCAATGACCCGATCGTGCGATCCGGATCGCGGACCATGACCCGTGATCCTGGATCGGATCACGATCTCGCACCAATGAGGTCTGAGGATCACCAAGCAGGATAATTTTATTTTGCCATAAATCCCCCTATGCATGACACATAGAAAATTCTGAGAAAATGCAATTTGATCACTAAAACAGATGTTTTCATTTTTATAGACGAAATGCGCAAAGCTGAGCCGGAGGTTTTCACACTAGCGCACGACTGACATCGTGTGTTTCAAACCGATTGTAGTGATAGAAGTGATACAGTGTGTCTTTCTGACGATTTCCTTTTTAATTTCCTTTAATATTTCATTGGTTTAATTTTTTTTCTTCTTTTGTGTGATTATTACATTAATTAGATTTTCCAGCTGCTCCTGCGGCTGCGGTGGCCTCCAACGATCCGGGGTAAGTTATTTTGTTTATTCTTTTAATTGCTATTTTTCAATAAATTTTCGTATATTATATATATTTCCTTTTTATACTTTTATTTAAAGTGCTTTAGTGTTATTTTTTCTGCATTTATTTAAAGCTGATCATTTTTGCGTGATAGTGGAGAGCGAGTTTTCATTGGATGAAAATTCGCACTCGTGTCGTGTAATGCACACTATATAAGGTGTTAGCATTCCACTCAGGGACGTATTCCCACTTAGGTCGGAATACAAACCCCTCGCTTGGTCGAGCTGCTTCCCGATGGATTAAGGCAGCTCCTGAAGAGTGAATCCATGGTGTGAACGAATCCAAGTGACAGGAGGATAATTTTTGTGTGATTGTGGAGAGCGAGTTTGAGTCATTTTTGACTTAGACTCGTAATGACCCACTCCACTTTTTTCTTAAAAACATTAAAATGCGCTTATGCGTGAATAAACACAGTGACTTTTCATCTGAATAAATATGTTCACAATTTGAACTTAAACGTTTTTCCTTTGAGGAAGACCCTCGAAATCCTTTTTCAGGTCACTGATGACATGAGGTGAGAAGCCTCACTGGTATTTTGTTTTCGTAGGGAGGTACCAAATTTTTGGCCGCAGCTGCAAGTTGCAACTGACAGCTTTAACTGTTCAGTTCAAACTGTCAGTTGAAACTGCACGTCAGTAGCCGGCCTAAAAGTCATTGGCTTGTATGTTCTCGTACGTACACGTTTAATATATACATATACGTACTGTATATGTCCATAAACACATTTTAAAACATTCAAAAAATTGTCACCGTCTTTGGTGTTTCAAACACTCGTACACAATTTAAGTTTAAATAAAAGTTTACTGCTTTATTTTCGTTCAAATATGGAACAATCGCTATTACTACGAGTAAATCGTTGGGGAGGGACAAATCAACGGTTCAGAAATCCAAACTGATTTCCGTTTATGTGTTTTCGTTTTTTAGTTATTTACGATGAAGTTTATTGCTTTGCTTTGCTTTTTATTCCCTCCCAGCACATTTCGCTCGAATTACACTGAATCCGACAATAGAAAAGATATGGCGTTAATAGCAAGCTACTTAACATAGACTTTGAAGAAGAAAGCTTTTGAGAAAAAAACGACAGTGACAAAATAGAGCAATAAACTTCTTTAAGATAAAATTTATAGTGATATTTTTTTGCAGGTCTCGCCATCGAAATAAGGATAATGACCTGTGAAAGTGAAAAGTTCTTAGCCTGAAACGAGCTGTGGAATATTATTTGGCGTAAGGCGCATCTTTCTGGGTCATTTTTTCAGGAGATCATAATTCTTATTGATGTAATGTAATTAATATAGGCTCACTAGCTGGAATAATTACATTGGTATCTCACGATACATTCTGAAATTACCCTTGTAACTACCCCCCTTGGTGTGCGGCATGGGAATATGCCATTACAGCTTTCCCAGGCATCAAACGTCAAGTAGGCCTTTTAGAAGAAGTCAACTCACTATGGCCGAGCAAGCCGGCGAAAGGTGTGATATATTGAGACCTCAACATATGGAATTTCCCCTGTGTTGTATTCATCACACGAAAAAAGACAAAATTAAATCGAAACTTTTAGAATTGATCCTCAACAAGTAATACTTTCATGGCGGGCAACGACCAACTGGTTCGCGCCTATGCTAAACTGTTTAAACTTATCGATACATTAGTATTAGTATTGTTTAGATACATTAGTATTAGTAAATGTTTGTACAAAATTTTTAACAAAAAAATTAAAAACGGTACTTTGAACTGAAAAATTTGTAAATTTGACAAAAGTTGCCCCAATGTGTAGGCTTTCCAACGGTATATTTCTTTGATAAGTTTGACATGGAAAATTTTCGAATAATACGCATTAAAAGAGAAAAACATGGTCTGGAGATGAAACAGATTTACTTCAACCTTGACTTAGCAGTAGTAGCACGACTGACTTAATAGTCCATGTTTCCAACGAAAAATGAGAAAAAGATCAAATACTGTTGAAATTTGGCAAGATTAATATGAAGAGTCCTCTGGATATAAGTTTCAAAGTCTCTGTTGCTAGGGGGTCCAAAAATCTAGGGGGAAGGGGACCAAATACCTTTTTTACATTTTGTTTAATATTTCGGATCGGTTTCATCAGGATATGTTTTTTATTTTAATGCTTATTATTCGAAAATTTTCAAATCCAAACGTATCAAGGAAATATACCTTTAGAAAGCAAACTTATTGGGGCAACATTTGCCAAATTTGCAGTTTTGTCAGTTCAAAGCACCGTTGTAAAGATATCATTTCAATTTTCGATGAAAAATCGATTTTGCTCGTTTGAACAGTTGTATCCTCGTAGTAACGACGAATTTCGAAACCGGGATATTTTATGTTTTCTTTGAAATGTTATGTAGTTTAAGAAAGTGAGGTCAAATCTCGGATTAAATAATTGGGAGAGTGGCAAATTTTGATTTTGAATGGAAACTCAACCTTTTGAGACAATTTTCAACAAATGCTATAATTCTGTAACGGTTAAAAAAAAGAGTGAACGGTACTATCTACCATTATAGTTTATACCATCTGAGGCGGAGCACCCTGTATATGCTTTTTACTTTTATTTAAGTGGTCCATTTTACTTGTGAGGTGTATTTTTTAAAGCTTATATCATTTTCTGTGCACTTAGAAAAAAATAATAATTATAAAACACACTGAAATAAGAGACTTACATGTTGAGATAATAAATTTACGTAAAAATAATTTTAATCTGAATTGGGTGGTTATTTTTCAAGTAATTCTTTCTCTAACATAAGGTGGTTCATTTCGACTGTGACTCACTGTAAGTAAAAATAAATTCGTTGAACCTGATCTCACCGCCACAGCAAAAATGGTGTTGGGAGCAAATAGACAGTCCGCGGATAAAACACGGATTCAGTTGGGTTTGAAGCTCTCTCTCGCTCTCAATTGCCCTAACCCCTTATGGGGCATAGCGCGTCAACTGTTCCATGTGGCCCAGTTGACGTTTCGATGGCATAGACTGGTTTTCTGAGAATGCAGTTCCCAGCATGCACCTCCTGAACATTCATGGTCACGAACGTCGTCGTGGACGGGATTCGAACCCGAAACGCCGGTAGTCAAACATGAAACTGATGCCTCAACACACTGCGCTACCGGTCATCCAGGGTTTGAAGCGGGTACCCATAAATGTCGAGCCAGGGAAGGAAGCTGAGGCAAATCGAGAGAGTTTTACTGTAATGCTGGACATTCACGGAAGGTCTAAATCCAAATTTTCCCTGGATGTACTGGTATGGTGTTGGACGTCCGTGAATGTCCAGCATAAAGGATTGTTTTGATTATCGAGGCAATGCTAATATCAACTCTGGACAATTAAAAAGGATAACCTTTGGTTTTAATATAAATCAAAGAAAATTTCTGAAAAAAAAAATAGAAAGAAAACAATCTAACGTCTAATAGTTATGCTTTGAAATGTTTTCAAAACTTTCACAAAAGTGACTACCCGTGTGGAGCCACGTGATATCTTTGAAATTTCACTTTCATTCATACAAAGGGGATCCCCATTGTCATCGAACAACACCAACACTTGAAATGGAATATGTACAAAGACATTGAATCAATTGAATTTAAAATAGAATTGCACAAAGGAAGCATTGTAAAGCAGACAATGACTTCTATTACAGATTCATACCCAAAAGCCAGATAATAGATGTTAATCAAACTACATGCTATTAGTGAACAATACCGAAGGGGAAGTATTTGCTAAACTTTCATATCGGAGCTTGATTACGACAATTATTAAACGTACTATACTAGTCACATGTAACGAACAAGAAAATGCTGACGAAGCTTCAACGTTAATATTTAAAGATATTACATTCAATGTTTTTTTATTGCATTTTTTGCTTATTCTACAACTTAATTCCTCGTAGCTACTTCTGATTGGGAACAAATACCAGTAATGGGAAGTACTCACTATCCACTTTGATAGACATAATTTTTCGGAAATATCTTTCGAAAGAACAATTTCCGATCTTTCAAAAGCACAAAACTTTAGACATTTGTTTGCATTCTTTGATAATATTGTGCATTTTAAAAACTTTTTGAAATTGTGAACTTTTTAACTTTTTATAATATGTGGTTGGTTTATTTACTACTTTGCCTTAACCCCTAGTGGGGCATAGCGCGACGACCACTTCTGCACGGCATCGTACTTTGTTCTTGGTCTTGTTCCTTTAGCCCAACCTTGCTCGCCTCACTCTCAAGATCTAACGCCATTGCCGACAGATCTATGATTTTGTGGGAGAGTAGGCATATGTCATCAGCGTACTCAAGTTATTTTAGATACCATGTTAAAGTTCATTGAACTATTCTGTCTAGTCCGGATAGAGCTGCATTCAACACATCGCCGATCACTATGGGAAACAGGACCGGTGAGAGGATGCACCCCTACCCCACTCCACTGCGAATCACAAAGTCCCCCGATACCTTACCTTTATGCAGAACGCGACATTTCGCACCGTCATCTTATGCATGTTAATTGGCTTAACCCCTCCAGCGGCATGCGCGTGTTTCGATAGCATACCTACTTTTCGGAAGTGCAGTTGCTAGCATGCACCTCTTATCCGCGCCGTCCTTACTGACAAGCTCGGAGCACTGTGAGAGTTCTGTTAGTACTCACAGGCAGTTTTTGATCACGCCGAGATTTGAGCTCCGAGTTCAAGATTAGTATCGTAGAGCGGTGACCGAACGACCACGGCCACCGAGTGGCTTTGCCTTCGTAGGTTGGCTTAATAATAGCCACAAGCGTCTCAAGGATGCCACTCCTACGCAAGGCCAACCATACAGAATCCCGATTCACACTATCGAAAGCCTTCTCGAAATTGATGAAAAGCAAGTGAAGCGGAGAATCGCACTCAACGCATTACTTTGGCAGGTTACTACCTAAATATTTGAATTCTTCTACGCATTCGATGTTGATCTTCGGTTGTGGTGGCATCCTTGTTCTTGATTGCAAGATTATTTTTGTTTTTTTCCTCATTAATACGGAGTTCAACTTCTTTTTCAGCCATGTCAAGATTATGTAGATGTTCATCAGTGACTGGAAAGTTTTGGTCCATGATATTGTTCTCGTCTGCATACACTATTATTTGCGTCAACTTAAAAAGTACCGTGCCCGTAGTGTCCACATTCAGCACTCGGGTGGTGTATTCAAGTGCTCGGTTAAAAAACGTAGAAGGCAGTTCAATAGGCGTGTTTTTTTGTACTGCGGTGCAGGTTAATTGGGGGCTATCCGGGTTAACTTACACACATTACACAAACAATATACCCTAGTTGTTTGTGTAATGTGTGTAAGTTAACCCGGATATCCCCCAATTAACCTGCACCGCAGTACAAAAAAACACGCCTTATGTCTTTCTTCGACGCTTGTCTGAAATGGCGATAAAAGTACTTACTAAAATATTAATATTTCTGTCCTGTGTATTTTTTAACTTGACCTTGAAATGTCACAAACAAGGATATAAGTACAATAAATAGTTGCCCAGCGTCTATCGACACTACGGATATATCGCTCATTTTATGAAACGATTTCTACATTTTTATTCCTCCTCTCCTTGGGGATAACAATCCCTTCACTTTCTATCCATTGAATATCTTTTATTGTAATCGGCTTCAAATGGGGCATAGGATGGAATTTATTTATCGCCTCTCTACGGATCAACATTTGTTTTTCATCCCTTTTTTTATAAGGGTTGACGGCTAAAGGCTGGCAAACGTCCATTTTGTTGACTGCCTGGGTTTTTCGTATTACGACTGAAAAACGAAAATGTTGTAATGCTAAATAGAGTTCATTTTTATCAGATGAAAAATACATTTTGGGTGCTATAATAAATTGCCATTATAATTTTGGGATATTATCTTAACGGCATAGGCACGAAAAAAAGAAGAGGTGTGGTTGTTAAAAAGTGTCGGCGGTGGTTGGAGCAAGCTTTTTATCAGAGTGTACGACCGGAGTTAATGGTCGTTGTAAATAAAGCATTAAAGTATCGAATTAAACGGATTTTAATAAGCTGAGATGTATATGAAAATAAACTTTAAAAGGAATACTTAGAAAAAATATTTTTTTCTGGAGAAATTGTGCGTAGATAGTTAGTCTTAAAATAATGCTCATCTCGAATTTTTTAGTTTGCTAAATTCCTATGCCGAGAAAAAAGGTCAGATGAACATGTGCACCACTCGGTTATTTTGCTCGGTAGTTATAATAGATATGAGCAAATGTTATTTAAAAGGGCCGCCCACAGAATACGTCACGCGATCTTTGCCCTTTTTTTTACCTCTTCCTGCCCCCTTGTCACACATTGTCACAAACTCTAGACCCATTTCGTCACGTATCAATTTTCAGTTTTCAATTACTTCATGATAAAAATTTGTTATAAAACGAATGGACGATGACCACATCATCATCATCGTGGCGGGACAGCCCGACGTCAGGTTTTGGCCGCCTGGATCGTTGTCCTCCAATTATCTCGGTCACGTGACCGCGTTCTCCAACTTTGGAAGTCCAGTAGCTGCTCAGCGTCCGCATAAACCCAGCTCTTCCAACGAGATCTCGGTCACCTAGGCAGTCTCGCTCCGTCGACTCGTTCTGCGTTCATAACTGTCTTTGGCATGCGATCATCGTCCATTCGTTGTACATGCCCTGCCCAATGAAATCGTTGTAGTTTGACGATTTTCAAAACTTCCCGCTCATCGTACATTTTATACAACTCATGGTTGTACCAGATGCGCCATTCATCTCGATCGCAAACACCCCCAAAAATTCGACGCAGATCCTTGCGTGGGTGCATGCTTCGCAGCAATAGCGGTCGTATAATGGTTTTGAACACATGGAATCTCGTGTTTCTGTTTCATTATGGGGAGAACCGAGAAAAAAGTCTTTTTAGCTAACTGTATCCGTCGCTTGATTTCGTCAGTATCGTTTGAGTCCCTTGACAAGTTGCAACCCAGGTATATGAGGTTGTTCACGAACTCGATGTTGAGGTCCCCCACATTGATGCTCGGTTGTGCAGGTGTCCTTGTTATCGATTGCATTATTTTAGTCTTACCCTCGTGGATACGTAGTCCAATTTCTTTCGCAGCAGTATCGAGCGTATGCAGAAGCTCTTCTGCGTCGGTTAATCTTCGGGACATGAAGTTGAAGTCGTTGGCGTATGCTGCTAATTGTGTCGACTTGATGAGTAGCGTCTTGCTGTTGTCCATATCCATAGCCCGAATAGCGTATTCTAGTGCTAGGTTGAAGAGCGTCGGTGCCAGTCCATCGCCCTTTTTCAGACCAGTGCGTGTTTCAAAGAGATCAGTAAGTTTATTATGAATCTTGACTTGTGACTCAGAGTTGATCATCGTCAGCTTTGTCAGTCGCACTAATTTGGCTGGAATACCAAATTGCAGAATGATGCTGTACAGTAGGTACTCCACGGTCGATACTATCGTATGCCTGCTTAAAGTCGACAAGGACAGGCAGTTTTTGATCGCGATGAGATTTGATCTCGGAGCTCTAGATTAGTATCGTAGAGCGGTGACCGAACGATCACGGCCACCGAGCGCGACGACAGTGTATGGTGACACTTAAACTCAACTCAGGTGTATCTGTATGGTAATGTACCCATGTTTCATCCATTATCACAAAATGTCGATAAAAGTCCACTCGATTACGCTGCAACAACGCAAAACCGGCCGTTGAATCAAGTGAAGTTTTTCCCATAAAAACACAATGTTTGATCAAGATGCGATATTTCTGTTTTTCCATTTTTTACGATGGCGAAAGTAGCGTCACTCAAACGACTGTAGCTTGTAAACGAATGGACGAAATGTCATGAAACTTCATACATAGACTAGTGATAGATGAGCCACTCGAAATGAGTCGTGTTCATTTTCTAGTGGCGCCACCTACTGAAAAGTCCCGGGATTTTTCAGCCCATGTAGTAAAGTAACGCCCAAATGCTTATCTCACTTACCACGGAGATGTGTAATATTTGTGTTTATTTGGGTCTCTACAAGTTGTCAAAGATTAAGAATTTTCATATTCTTACAATCTGACAACTTGTGGAGGCAATCTGAGACTCAAATGTGCACTTCATCCTATTGTGTAAAATCCATCGAGCCGATAATGCATTCGCCAATGTTTAGGCAATCTTTGTGGATATCTGTAGATTTGTTCGGAGTTCATACGTCATCAGCTCCGCATTGTGTTGCACTGTCCAACGAATGCAACTGGCTAGCAAGAACAGCAATGCAAACCAAAAAGGGTTCTCTCATTAAAGCGATGACGCATAATGCACGACTTTCTCCTAGTACCCATCTATGTCCATATGTATGCCGTTGCTGAGATTTTTCAGGTGAAGTGACTTATATATGTACGTGCGGGTGTATGAGACTGCCGACGACGACGATCGCTTTACATGATTGTTGTTCTCTTCATATTAGAGGTGGAAGAATTGGCGTTTGGGAGGGAGGAACTCGGCATCGTTCTGGGTAAAGGGATATGGGGGGAATATTTAAGTAGGATTGCCGACCAATTTTGGCGGGAAAATTCGTGGATCAAGGGATATGGGGGGACGGAACCTGAGAGTACCAGTTCCTTTTGGCGGGATAAATTGCTGCATGAAGGGACATGGGGGAAGGATTTGAGGGAAACTTTGGACAAAGAACGAGAATTTTTTTTCGGGAGTCCGTTTTGAAATTCCGACCGGGAAGGACGAGAGACTCTAAGCGCGAAGCTATTGAAAAAAATCCCATAAAAAGAAAAAAAAAAACATATTTTTTTCTATTCATCTAGTTTTTTTTTGTCGAAGCAAATTGAAATTGAATTCGATATATCTTCGCTTCTCGGGCGTAATAAATCTTTGTACGGATCCTGCTACGGAGCTAGATATTTTCGTTTGATCGAGTTCCTGCGTCTGTGGAGTGTTTGTTCTCAAAACCAGAATAATTTAACCCAATCCCTGTTTGGTGAAAGTGGCAAATAATAAATAACCGAATATGGAATAGTGCCCCAGTGCTAAGCCCCTCTGAAAAATTATAAAATAAATGGCGATATGATCAAGAATGATAGTTCCATGCTAGGCATACGCTTTTACAAAGCGTGTTAAAAATTGTGATTCCTAGTGGCCCCTGAAATATACATATACCTACATATATGAAATATATAATAAAAATCATAATAAATATATGGTAGTCCGTCCCACGGTGATTTTAATCCATGCCTTGTTTGAGATAGCCAACTCAATTGCGTTTCTCCTAACGACAAAATGGACACCCAGATGCAAGTGATCGCTTCATGTTGGCTGTGACGTCGGCATCATCTCATCGACTCAACTCATCAGTGGCTGCATACACAACAGTTCCATCAACAGTAGTTGTGACGTCAACCATCAGCCACCAGCATAGCATCATCGCATAGATCCGTAGATGAATCGGTCATACGGTACAAAACATATGGCTCAAAGCTCAATCAGAACTTTGCAAATGGTTTGCTTTAGAATCATCATCTTGACTTTGTGAGAGCTTTTCAAATTGCTGCTGCATATCAGATTTATCGCCCGTCTTGCCTACTTATAGGCCATTCAACGTTCAAGAAAAAAATGTTTTTGATTCAGTAAAAATTAGATTTCTAGATTAACTTCTTTTCTCGTTTTTCTTTTGCTTCTATCGGCAATGTTGTAATATCGAGTAATTTCTTCTTGTGATAAATACGTATAATACAAATTTGTTCCAGCGCTAGCACCTCAACGGCCGTTGCAGATTCTAGTGGTGAGTCATATAACTTTTACTGTTTGCTTTATTAAAAAAATAAAAAAAAAAAATAAATAAAATTTTTTTTTGTGGTACATATGTATATATTTGCGCGATACTATTTTTTTTTCCTTTCTTGATTAATGTTATTGTTTAGTTTGCATACCGATTGGAAAACAAGAGAAGACTGTAATAAAAAAATTATGGAGTGAGTTAACCCTCAGTCTTTTCCTTTCCAAAGCCCTCCCTCTTTTCAGCATCATGGGTTAAACACCTAGTTCTCTTCCTTCGGTATATGCTTAGGGTGGTCCTACTGAATGCGCGGCCAGAGGACCAAATTTGGTTGTAGGTGGGTTTAGAGGTCGGGGATCCTAACCATCACGGATCCACAAGAAAAATGGGTGCTTGGTCCAGTTCAGGCAGATGATTTCCTGCTTCTTGTTAGTCTATCAATTTTTATTGGTTGTTCGTTTCCACCAGTTTTTTTTTCTGTGTGTTTACTATCCCTTTGTTTTGGATTGGTGGCCCTATGAAGGCATGTGAATATTTTTTTATATGTGATGAGGATTTCAAGGACGACTGGTTGCTAGAACCCACCCCACTTCTCCCGAACAGAGCTACGTACTAGCATATGCCGCCGCTTACCAGTTGATGGAGATTGCGTGTTCCACGCCCTTCAGACCTTCACGGTCACAAACTCCAGTTTTCTCTTTTCAGCTTCGCTGACTCCGATAACCACCAACTCTCATTACAGATGTTATTACACGCAAATACAATGTAGTATCCTGCAGAAGTGAATATTCTCATAGGAGTAATCTCTCGTAAATCAAAGCAATTATAGCATGACGTCAGGTATTGGAAGGAGTGCAGTCTTAAGCCTTAATAACCAACTAAGTTCAGTGGATTTGGAGGAGATTAATATGCATTGTAGCCACTCATCTCGAGTCATGCATTTTTCTTTTCGACAAAGTTCAGGGATTCAGAAGCTAAGTACAAGTGAATGGGAACTAAGTTACATCTGTTCATCCTCAGTGATTTGATAATCCGAATTTTGCTTCTTTGAAATGCAAACAACTTGGGCATATTGCACCAAGATGAGTTTTCTCGGCTTGGATAATGTATTCGTCTCCTCATCTAATGTTCTGGTTAGAGCAGGATTACCATAAAGTTTATATGTATGTAAAAGCCCAACGGCAGAGATAACATATTCCCAAAGTAAAAGTTTAAGAAGTAAGCTAAAAGTTTAGGAGAATCGTATTTCAAGTTTTGTTCACTCCACAAGTCCATCTTCAGATAAGATGTGATGGAAGAGCATAGAAAGGATTTTGGCATTTGGTGTGCTATAAGTTAATTTTTGGCATAGATTTCTTTTTCTACGTTTGGGAAAGAATTGCTCAACATTGTTTTTCACAGTTATTTAATGTAAAAGGGTTAGGTTATTTGTCGATAGCGAGAGCAACGTTTTGAAAAGGTGGTATCGTGGTAAGATTTATAGGGTTTTTCATTAAGAGCGACGCATTTTTTTTTTAATTAGAAGACTTGTGGGTCAATTTTGGAAATGATTTTTATTTCAAATGAAAGTATAATCGATGCCATTAATTATGGAATATAATTTCCTTCAAATTTCCACCGCGGAAGCGCTGGCACGAGTGAATACGCTGCACCCAATTTTTCACGACTCGAGCACACAAATCGGCAGAAATACCATAAATTTCGCGTTCGATGTTGGCCTGCAGTTCTTCTAACGTTACTGGCTTATTGGCATTTACCAGCGATTTAATGTTACCCCAAGGAAAAAAGTCCAAAGGGTTTAAATAGCACGAACGAGGCGATCATTCGCGTGGACCGTTGCGTGAGATAACTCGCTCGAACTTGGTCTTCAATAATTCGATTGCGTCGTACGCTGAATGGCACGTTGCGCCGTCCTGTTGGAACCACATATCGTCCAAGTCCATAGCGTCGAGCTGGTCCCAAAAATACTTCGATATCATGGCCCTGTAGCGATCGCCGTTGACGGTAGTTGGCGCGCCAAAAAGAAAAATGGGTCGATGACGCCGCCGGCATGAAAACCGCACCAAACAGTTTTTTCGGATAAAGTTGTGTCTCGTGTATCACTTCAGGCTGCTCACTCGACCAAATGCGACAATTTATGCTTGTTGACAAAATCATCGACCCAGAAGTGGGCTTCATCCGAAAAGATGATTTTCTTGTGAAAGTTGCCGTCAGCTTGCATCTGATCCAGAGTCCAATTAGCGAATGTGCGACGCTTAAAATGGTCGGTTGGCTTCAGTTTTTGAGTAAACGCGATCTTATACAGGCGCAGAGCCAAATCCTTCCGCAAAATTCGTGTAAACTGGTCACATTGAAGCTCAACGCCTGCGATCGGCGTGGAATCGACATCCTTGACTGCTCACGCACACTTTCTCGAACGGCCACGATATTTTCTTCACTTCGATCGTTACGTTGTCGCATAGGCACTGGAACATTATGCAATGCGTAAGTTGTTTCAAGTTTTTGCACCAAACGTTCAATAGTTCGTCTTGTTGGACGGTTTCGTCGAACGAAAATTGGCGTAAGCGCACGCAAAGTTATCGCGATAGAACGTGAGCTTTGATAAAAAAGTTGAAGAATTTGGAAACTTTGTTGAAGCGTGTATCCACGATTAAATGGCTTAGACTGACGTTTCAAAATGTGAAAAAATTGCGAAGCCAACTTCACTCCTATTCGAGAAATACCAAAAACAAAATGCGCCGTCCCTATTAAAAAACCCTTTGCATGTACAAGTACTGAAATTTTCCATGCTTCACCCACTATTATAAAGAATGTCTCGAAATCAAAGCATAAATTATTGTCATGCGATTCCCGTGGAATCCGAATCCATAAAACATTATGAACACTTTGAATGAAAGAAAATAGCACCTGAAATGATCAACATTAGCCGCGTTCGGTTCACTGGTTGTCGATCTCCGACCGACCACGAGTGAAAAGAAAGCCACAGATATCCGACGAGCGAACTTAAATAGCCAACTTTGTCGGGAGGGGAGGGGGGGCTATGTATGGAAACTGAGATTGAAATTCGGTGAAACGAACGCAGCTAGCACATTAGCTCACATTTGAAAAAACTTTGACACTTGAAAGGAACAACCGTTCCAGCGATTATGTCCTGTTCCTCGTTGCCAGGACTGTGGAGCTACGAAAGGATGCCCTTAATATGCTGGGGCAATGATAGGCTCTGCGGCGCGATTAAGAGGTGCATGCATCAAACTGCTCGTCCGAAAGTAGATATGATATTGTAATATGGATGGCGTACGTCGCATTTATGACACTGACTGTACTAAGCTCTATCGGAGTATCCAACTTTCGACAACAAGTCACAATAGAACGAGCTCTATCGGAGTCTCAAGCAATCGAATACCTTCGTTAACAAGTCACAATATACAAGTTGATACACGCATCTTCTCGGAAGCGCTTTCGGATAGAAACAGAGCCATCTAGATTATTCTGGAATCAGAGATCAGCTATATAAAGCCAGATGTCATCAAGAACAGGAAGTCAGTCGGAAATCAATTGTTATAGGGTAATCCGTTTGGAAGCGGAAACGGGAAGTAGTTTTAGTCGGAAGCTCATTCGGAGTTGAGTCGCTATCCGCTCACAAACAGAAAGGACGACAATCGTTATCGACATTCTCTGAAAACGGATAATGTTATCCGGGGGCCTGGACGTTCACTTCCGTTTCCGGAATCTGAATATTTTAAACTTGTTGCATATTCTAACCAAGCTTGTGGCAACCGCGAGACCGCTATCCAGGTGGTGTGGCGAGCGGCACAATACAATGCCGATGTAGGTCTATTTGCCGGTATTTCCTTAAGTGATTCCGGAGAGAAGTACAATAAAATCTCATACCCGTTTGCCGGGAAACTTCATAAAAAGGCGGAATGCTCTAAATTCCTGCAACAGATACAAGATATATATATATATATATATTGGTTGTCAATTGTCTTGGGGGGCAAAGACCTTTTCCATAGTCCTCCACGTGGGCGCCCCCTGGTAACGGCAGTGTATCAATTCGCTGACGGCCAATGTCTTAGCGATAAGACAGTTTGGAAAAGGCAGATAGCTGTAGCCTGAATGGCTGACAAACACCTAAGCGTCTCAGGTCTAGTAGGATGGAATGACTTGCGTAGTTGGACCTGCTACATAGTTGTGTGGGCTCCAGCACGTTTATTAAACCATCTGAAGCAGCTATCTCCGAGGCCATCCCCCGAATGGGGTTAAGCGACGTGCTGACAACTCGTCCTTGTAAAAACCACTCCATGTCAAGAAACCTGGAACAAAAGCCTCGGATTGGACGGATCAACAACGACGACCACGCAAACGAATAAAGGATTATTCTTTCGGATCCTGGAATGTACGCTCCCTGAACAAACCGGGGGCCGAGAAGGCCCTCCTTCAACAGGTCGAAAAGTACAAACTGAGCATTACTGCAGTCCAGGAAACAAATTGGCTTGGCAGCGAGATTAATGACAAGAAATCGCACACAATTTTTACAAGTGGCAAACCATCGGGCCGCAAGGAGTTTGGAGTAGCATTTATAGTGGACAATCACCTCAAACCGCATATTACTGACTTCAAACCCATAAATGAACGGCTGTGTGCGATTCGCATCAAGACTCGATTCTTCAATCTCTGGCTCATCAATGTGCATGCCCCCACTGAAGTTAAAGAAGACGCAGTAAAAGACGAGTTCTACGCCCGCCTTGAAACTCTCTTCGACTCACTTCCAACAAATGACGTCAAATTGCTGCTGGGAGACTTTAACGCGAAAGTCGGGAATGAAAGTTGGCATCGGGGGACCTCTGGAGGCCACAGCCTCCATGAAGAATGTAACGATAACGGCCAGCGACTTATCGACTTCGCCTGCAGCAGGAATCTAGTCGTAAGCTCTACGTGTTTCCCGCATCGACGCATTCACAAGCAGACCTGGAAGTCTCCAGACGCACATACCGTCAACCAAATTGACCACGTCCTCATTTGCAGGAGATGGGCGTCTAGTGTCATGGATGTCCGCTCCTATCGAGGAGCAAACTGCGACTCAGATCATCACTTGGTGAAGACGACCTACAGATGTAGAATTTCCTCAGTGCACCAGTCAAGAATCAGCCCTCCCAAAATCTTTGCGGTTGATAAGCTCTTGAGTGATGCTACAGCGGTGGCGTATACTACCGCCCTTGAAGAAAAACTATCACCTATGCTACACAACATCAGCAACACAGGCGTCCATGGGTTCTGGGAAGAACTCAAGGGTACCATCAAGGATGTCGCAGAGAAGGTCGTGGGATATAAAGCCCGGCGAGCGCGAAATGACTGGTTCGACGAAGAATGCAAAAATTCACTTGACGCGAAAAACGAGGCCTACAGACAATGGATTCAACGAGGAACCAGAGCCAGAAGAGAAAAATATGACGAGCTACGGCGAATATCGAATAGAATAATTAGACGTAAGAAACGTAAATACTTTGACGAGCAGTTGCTGAACATAAACGAAAACTTAGCTAATAGGAACACCAGACAAGCGTACAAACTAGTAAATACAATTAAGAACGGCTACCAACCCAGGACTAGCCTTTGTAAGGACAAGGATGGAAACATCATCAGCGACACCGATGGTATTAACAAACGATGGGCCTCTTATTTTGAAGAGCTTCTAAACCGACCATCTAACATCCCCACACAGGAAGCTCTCGATGATATTGTTGATCTAGGCCCACCCATTCAACCCCCGACAGTAGAGGAAGTTGATCTCGCGTTGCGGTCACTAAAACGAAATAAAGCGCCGGGCGCTGACGAGATCCCAGCTGAACTGCTAAGATTCGGTGGAACGAGTCTAGTTGATGCCATACATCAATTACTCCTGCGAGTATGGGAGAACGAGGAGATCCCAGACGATTGGCGCAGAAGCATCATCTGTCCAATCCATAAAAAGGGAGATAAATTGCGATGTGAGAATTACAGGGGCATCTCACTAGTTTGTACGTCCTATAAAATTTTGACGAAAATTCTGGAAAATAGAATAAAACCGTACGCAGAACGAGTCATTGGCGAATATCAAAGCGGTTTCAGACCTGGTCGCTCCACAACCGATCAGCTCTTCTCAGTCAAACTGATACTCCAGAGGTGCTGGGAATACAACGTAAACGTATACCAAATCTTTGTCGACTTCAAGCAGGCATACGACAGTATCGATCGTGGAGTACTGTACAACATCATGCTG
The DNA here is from genome assembly GCA_964017055.1 of Chloromyia formosa. Classification (NCBI taxonomy): domain Eukaryota; kingdom Metazoa; phylum Arthropoda; class Insecta; order Diptera; family Stratiomyidae; genus Chloromyia; species Chloromyia formosa. Next base: position 25,166,804 of record OZ024813.1, on the reverse strand, counting down.
CAATTTGGTATACCAGCAAAATTAGTGCGACTGACAAAGATGACGATGACCAACTCCGTCTCACAAGTCAGGATCCAGAATAGACTTACTGATCTATTTGAAACACGCACTGGTTTGAAACAGGGCGATGGACTGGCACCGACGCTCTTCAACCTAGCACTGGAATACGTTATTCGGGCCATGAATATGGACAACAGCAAGACGCTGCTCATCAAGTCGACACAATTAGCAGCGTACGCCGACGACATCAACATCATGTCCCGAAGATTGGCTGACGCAGAAGAACTTCTGCATACGCTCGATACCGCTGCAAAGGAAGTTGGATTACGTATTAACGAGGGTAAAACTAAAATAATGATGCAATCGGTGACAAGGACACCTGCACAACCGAGCATCAACGTGGGGGACCTCAACATCGAGTTCGTGAACAACTTCATCTACCTGGGTTGCAACCTGTCAAGGGACGCCAACGAAACTGACGAAATCAAGCGACGGATACAGTTAGCTAATAAGACTTTTTTCTCGGTTCTCCCCATAATGAAATCGAAGCATGTGCACAGAAACACGAAGCTCCGCGTGTACAAAACCATTATACGACCAGTGCTATGCTATGGCTGCGAAGCATGGACCCTAACTCAAGCCTCCGAAAACATGCTAGACACTTTCGAACGTAAGGTTCTACGGCGAATTTTCGGGGCTGTTTGCGATCGAGATGGATGGCGCATCCGGTACAACCATGAGTTGTATGAAATGTACGATGAGCTGCAAGTCTCGAAAATCGTCAAACTACAACGACTTCAATGGGCAGGGCATGTACAAAGAATGGACGATGATCGCATGCCTAAGAGAGTAATGAATGCAGAACGAGTCGACGGAGCGAGACTGCGAGGACGACCGAGATCTCGTTGGGAGAGCTCAGTAGGTGTGGACGCCGCGCAGCTGCTGGGCTCCCAAAATTGGAGGACGCGGTCACGTGACCGAGATAATTGGAGGACAATGATCCAGGCGGCCAAGGCCCGACGTCGGGCTGTCGCGCCACGATGATGATGATGAATTGTCTTGACCCCTCCAGGGACATGGATGCGTGAACATGTCTTACTTTGCTATGCCTTGTTGGCATTTCGATAGCATACGTTTGGAGAGTGCAGTTGCTATCATACACCTACTATCCGAGCCGCCGAGCTGTACCCACAGGTAGTTTTTATTGAAGCGCCGAAGATTCAACCTGTGTTTCTCTAGATTTAAATCGTTGAGTGGCGACCGAGAAGTCACGGATACCAAGCAGTTTTTGCAGAAAAAAATTTAGATAGCGAGTTTAAAAAAAAAAAAATACTACAAACCTTCAAACACAAGGAAAGCCTACCAAATTTATCTAGAGGACACCCGTCTTACTTGTTACCAAACATTACCTGTCAATTAATTACAATCAATTTGTATGCAGAACGCAAAAATATAGTCAGGACAAATAAGTACAAATGTTTCCGTACCTAAACAACCACGAAAATGTTGTACATATCAAAGTCGCCTACAATGAATCTTATCAGCGGAAGAAACTGATTGCAAGAAAATAGGAAAGGTAAGGTATCCGGACTGAGACAGGTACGAATGACTGTGATTCGGCGGTTCACCATAAATTTACATAATGTATTCATTGCGTGTTCCCGTAAATGTGTTGGTATTAGTATAATCATCGTACAGTTGTTGTAAGTTCTATGTTGACGCATTTGATTTGAAACGGAGTAATTGTGTGGCTCATTCATAGAGAAAAGGATACACCTTCGTTTTCGTCGCTATCCGTTATCCGTCCACTTTGAATTACAGACCATTTAATTCATTTATTTTAATGGAAGGAATTTAGGTGGAACATCGATTGTATTTTCTTTAATCGAGGTTTTAAAGTTGTTTGCTGCAGGCCGCTGTAGACGGCAATTGTGTAATGGACTAAATGTTCGAAGTATTATATTTTGCCTAAAAGATTTTTTTCTCTCCAAAATAAGTGTATTTGTGAACAATTATCTGAAATTTTAAATTTGGCGGTCGCACGCACCTTAAGTTTTGGTATCCACAATCCTCTGTTCACTATGACAGGTGGATTATGGATGCGACGCCACTTTGACAGGAAAGAGACACGCGTTTTCGACGGAATCGGGTTTTGGACGGCAGCAGAGGAAGAGTAGTTTTTTAGTTTTTTGCGGAGGCACTCTTGCTATTTTTTCACTGTTGCATCGTTTTTTTTGGAGAGTTTGCATCTTTTTTTTTATTTTAGGGATCGTGAAGTTGTGAACTTTTCCGTCATTTAAATTTTCACCGCGTGTTCTCATTACTGCCTTCTTTGTGGAATGGTTGCGAAATCTAGTCAGTTGGCGAGGAGGCCATCGTCAACAATGGAAGTCTTCCTGAGCTAAGTAATTACTGTGTTGTTAATTCAGTGTCAACGTATTAGTGAGTGATATATTTGTATTGTTGTATTGTGAGCATATGTGTTTATTGTCAAAGGCAAAGTATTGAGCTCCAATACATACTGATACCGCTTCGCCCAACTAACAAACTCTTGAGAGTTTAGCTCCTGTGAACTGGAAAAAGCTCTCATAAGACTCTAGTAAGGCTCTCCACCACTCTCATAATGTAGCTCTAGTAACAAGATTTAAGTAAACTCTTATAGCACATTTATTAAGAGATTATTACTCTTGAAGAGTCATACTCCTGTTACAAGATCAGATTTTGTCATCATGAACTCTCATAGAGACTTTTTTATGAGAGTTTAACTCTTGAAGAGTTATACTCTCCTATGAATGCTCTTACAAGAGACTTAACTCTTATGACTCTTATAATAAGAGCCTTATAAAAGCTTTAGTCTATAACTTCTTATTATAAAACTGTTTTGAGATCGGTATACTTAAGCACTCATAAGAAGAGTGTTATGAGTACACGATTGATTTCATAGAAGTTGAGCAATCTGTCAAACACGTAAGCTAACGTTTTAAAGAGAATGTTCGACTGGAAAAAGTGTAAGCGATCGTCCACTTTCCCACGAAAAGTTGAAAAAAATACAATAATTTGAAAAGCGATACTCCCAGGCTTGTCATTGTTAAGAAAAATGCTAGTTTTCACTTCAAACGACGCCGTGCTCATACTTTGGTAGTCTTACGAAAGGATGATGACCAAGTTGATACCCAACGAAAATCAAATCAGAGCATCTCGAATTGTGTCCACCTTGTATCTGACTTTTGGCGAAAATGTGATAACACCATCGGGAGTTAGTTTTTCTTTGTACTTTAATTCCGGCCTTAGTAGGGCAGCGCGCTAGTGCCTCGTACCCATACTGGCCCAGGACGGGCAATGACAGCCAACTTCCTTAGTGTGGACGGGAAATTTGCGTGCATTGGCGCGTTGGCCCCCGAATTGGACCAACGTGCCAATGCCTCGTCAACGCTGGCCTCTGTGGCCAATTTCAAAACGAGATTGGCCTAATTTCATCGCATTATCTGTCAACTGTGCTTTTATTTGCATCTGCTTAGACAGCTCACGTCAGTGTACATTAATTTCGGTATGTGAAGTCGTCTACGTCCTACGAATTCGTTGACTTTATAATTAGCGCCCCGCTGTAGTTTGTCGATTCAGGCCGACTCATCAGCGGCCAGATGAGTCGGCCCACCATGTGGGTTATTTGCAATTAATGCATGACTGTTATGAACAGCGCGACGAATGCGGTCAGCGCGACAGTCAAACGTCAAATTATTAATTCTTATACTAAGACTTTGGTTCATTTAAGAAGAATACTACTCTTATTGTAAGTCTTTAAGTTTTATAGGAAGAGTTTAGCTTTGGTAAAAAGAATTAAATTCTTATAGTGAGACTTTAGTTCTTATAAAAAGAGCCGCCCTCTTGCAATAAGAGTTTTAGTCTTATAAGAAGAGCCGCCCTCTTGTTATAAGAGCTTTAGCGTTGTATGAAGATTTAATCAATGGCTGCCATCTTTTTCCGACAAGACTGCGATTTTGTAGGAAATAGATTTGAGTTTATAAGTGATTATGTGTCATTAAATATGCTAAATTTAATTGATTGTGGTTTTTTAAGTCATCAAAAGTTATTCAATAGAGTTTTATACAATCTAACAACAGTTGATAATTATTATGTTTCTCCCAAATTTTAGAAGAGTATATTATTTTTAGAGGGCTTTGCCATTTTTCGAAGCAAAACACCTATAATCATCGATAAAATTTTAATCGCATTAAAATGTTCACTCATATTTGTGGGAAAACCAACGTTTTCCGAAGTTAATGTATCATGCGTGCAAAAATTTCATTTCAGTTGTTGTCGAAATAATATAACACAGAATGACAAATAGAAGTTCACATAAGATCATATATATTTATATTTGACAAACATAGACAGCCATTGTTTCAATATCACCACTCTCTTTCCCGCTGCACTTATAGGGAGATCTTGACTCTCATAACAAGTGTACAGTACTTTTATGAGACTTTTACAAGAGTAAAAATTTACTCCAATAAGAAGCCTTAAAGCCTTCTTATAAGTCGTGTGTAACTCTTATAAGGAGAGTTGAACTCGTGCTACAAGATCAAACTGACTCTTGGAAAGTGCGCCATTTAATACTTTTAAGACTCTTATAAGACTCTTATAATACTCTTCAAGAGTTAAATTTCAAGAGTTGCAGTCTTGATGCTGGCTCCTGTAAAACTCTTGTAGACTGTTATCAGAGCAAAATTGTTAGTTGGGGCGGTATTTCTCCTAAAACCAGAGACTATTCGGTCAGAGCCGGTGGAATATATATTACGTCCTACTCGACCCATATTTATATTTTACAACAGTGTGGCAGTCAAATCGCTGTTGATCGACGAGGATGAAGACTTGTAGATACGATGTAGCGTGTTTTGACAGAGTGGCTAGGGATAATTTAAACAAGTTACGCTGCATTTATTTAAGCTAAAAAAGGCTCTCATGGGTGACACAGCACTCATAGGTCATCTATCTATCTATCTAAACCTATTCCATTGAAATTACTATCCATTGAACCTGCCAGCGCTGGAAACAAACTGATAAAGGCTGAACAGGCTTGTGTCCTTGAGGTCCTCCAAATGAAAGAAGAAAAAGTCTCAGAGTAAGACCCGCCTCCATGCATCTAAGTCAGAAAAGGTGCATAGAAAATGAAGGAAACTCTCCCCCTCGTCAGCATTTCCAGAGCTTCTGCAGAAGTCAGTGCCTAGTGATAATATTCACAACCACACCAATATGCTGCCTGGTTAATGATGATAATACAGCAGAGCAGCAGGGTCCACTGCGGGCCATATATTGTAATTTTCATAGTTTGACACACTACCGTCCTCAGTCCATCTAGCGTTTGTTTTATTTGTCGCGCTAGACTTGATAATTAGGTGGCAAGTTGCAAAAGGCATTCCCGTTGAATATCCTCAATTTTCCCAGTCGTCCCGTCCGAGCAAGCTCATCAGCCACACAGCACAATGTAATTTTAAAATAACGCGATCGACAGTACATGAAATCCGTGATGTGTACAGAGTAAATTCAAGAGATTGAAAACAGTGAGTTTCCTATCAGTTATGATATTACATCCAAGCCAGATGAGATCGTTAAGATCTCCATCTTCAATACACTGCAATTATCGTTTAGATGAAAAGATTAAGTTAATCGTCAACGTCTCCGAAAAATACCAGACTTTACTTCAGCGTCCGTCCGTTTTCTGGGAAAGAGATTACCATAGTTTCCCACACGTAGCTTGAGGGAAAATGGCTCTGAAAATTCTTTTCAAACTTTTAAGGGGGGAGGGGGTATCCGTATATGCAGGAAGATCAAGACTTTCAAAATAGCTGAGTGGCTGGATTCTAGCGTATTCCACTGACGGGTCTCGCGAAATCGCAATCCTGTAACCGCTGCTTGCTGTTCAGCAAAAATATTGGGCCGTAAAAAATTTAGAAGCATATCTAGGCCTGATGACGGACTGGACCTGATAGCTCAGGATGGAGCAATCGCCGCTTATCTTTGTAGTTTCTCTAGAAGAGTCCTGTAGGTCTCTTTTTTAAGTGTCATTAGCACAATAGACCCATGGTCGCAGTTCTTGTGGTTTCAACATGATCCACGGCCCTCCTCCTATTTATCTATCCAAGTGCGGTTCACCAAACGAGAATGCCGTGTAAAAGAATGGGCCGGAGAACTGGCGTGTACAGCCACAAGACTACCCATGGTTGTAATCTCCAGTTCCAAACTATCGCCTTCCTGCAAGAGTTGCTCTAGTGGCTTTGCTTACAGTTTCCTGAATAGGCCTCAATCCCAGCTTCCTGTCGAGAATGAGACCAATAAACTTAGCCGTGTTAAGGAGAGTCAGTCTGACACCCTCCAGTGTCGTAGGTTTCTATACCCGAACGTACATTGTTTCGCCTTGTACTCATAAAGAGCACAAGTTCCGTTTTGTCAGGATTAAACCTGACACAACATCGACTTGCCCAATTTACCAGAGTCGATATAGCATTCTATAGCACCTCACTGAGAACGCTCGGAGATTTACCTGAAACTGCCATGGCAACATTGTCGGCAATGAAAACAGCCCTGCAGCCAGAGCTCCAAGATCCAAAAGCCGCCTATAGATTACTAGATTCCATAGCAGCGGAGAGAGCACATCACCTTGCCGTAGATCTACAATACTAATTTAGAGTTCGGAGCTCAAATCTCGGCACGATCAAAAACTGCCTGTGAGTACTAACAGAACTCTCACAGTGCTCCGAGCTTCTCAGTATAAAGACGACGCGGATAGGAAGTGCATGCTAGCACTTCCGAAAATTAAATATGCTGTCGAAACGCCAACAAGGCGTAGAAATGCTAGAGATGCTGATACGCTCATGTCCCTGGGGGGGTCAAGGCAATTAACACATCCCTACAGATGAACCTACGCACAGTAGGTTCTCCCAAACTCGACTGTATTACCCTTGATGTTAATAGCAGATTAGTTAGTTCAGACAGCGAATCATCCCCAAGCAGGCTCGAGACTGACTCAGTCATGGTCCCAGGTAAGATGTTATTAAAGGCCCCCATCCACGTCCAGAAAGATCACTATGGTGTATTTCTGCATTTCTTTACAATGACAATGATTGATTTGTGGAATGCGTGTACCTACTCTCCTGGACAATGGAGCAGAAGGTCTCTAGAAAGCATGATTTCTTTAATTGTAGAATTAATTTTCGCCGTATAAACTAAACATCTTAGCAGTTAGTGAGATAAGATGGTGCAACAGCGGAGAACTTATCTTTCCAACGCGTAGTACTGTAATGTAAACCCGTAATAGGGGGAGGGGAGAGATCAAGAATAGAAAATCATTAATTCGACACTAATTTTGTTCATTTTAGCATTTATCTATATGTTAGATACACCCTATTGCTATCCTATTGTAGTTCTAACCGGCGCGGATATTGTATTTGAGTTTCAGTTGCCTTCGTTTTATTTATAATAAATCCGGAATTTCAAGAAAACGCTCTATTGTGGGCGAATATTACAATACTTTTTTCTACCCTCCGACTATTTTAAGTCTGATTTAACTGTGTTATGAAAATGTTGTCCTTATTTCAGTCTTCACTCATAATATGTATTTCATAAGATTGTCACGAGCTGTTCCTAAAATTCGTGACGTGTATTTTCACTTCATTTCCCTTATAACGTGAGTATTTTACATAAGTTCCGTTGACATTCATCGTGAGGACAAAAGGTCCCATGTGATCTAGACTGGGACTGGGTTGTATTGGACAATTCAACATAAACTGAAACGAAGGTGTTAGTTGTGCATTGTGTATGATTTTTGTCGCATATCTAAAGTTATATCAAGTGTCCTTTCATGTCCTCGAGGAGGCATTGTTCTGTTAAATGTTCTCATTGAATTACAAGGCGATTGTTTAACAAAAGGAGAGATCCTTAAACTATTCTGCATAAGACAACGTTGTTTCTGAGACATTATAAATTTTCTGGAGTTTCTGAAGCCCTCTTCAAATTGGAGATGTACTTTTCCGTGGGAAAATGAATATGTATAATTATTCGAGATAACTGTGTAAAGGAATGGGTAAGTTTGAACCCTATAGAATCATGATTTCATATTTTATTAGTGCATATTAGGTGTACTGGGACTAATAAATCGACTCATCGACTCATTCATCAATGATTTATGCGCTAATGTAACGTTGGTCTAAATGGTTACCATAGCTACCATTCCATTGCCTTTTACCATTCAAACATTTATCAAAACTATTAAGTAATTTTCAACTACATATGTACTCGGAACTAACAATGAAGTGATGATGAACAAACAACCAAGAGTTGACCTTCTCCTAGTTTCTAATAGAGAGAATGTATAGAGAAGATGGAAAGTGTATTTCCCATAATTTCCATCATTAGAACTACAATACTAAGTCAGAAGTCGTTGTACAGTGTTAGGGGCATTATCGGGTGCTCTCGTAAACGCAGTGTTCGGCAGGAACCGTTTTTTTCCTAAAGTGTAGGTTTTATAGACACCTCTCTACACTAGGAATAATCGAGAATCTATGAAATATTGTCTCTGTAAAAACGACTAAGTCTTCATCAACACTCCGGATACAATTGACGCATACAAGGTAATTCCTCCCTTCCTTCCTCCGTAACTCACGACACAGACCTGCAAATGTGCCGCTACTTAAAGGTCTAGACACACAGTGCCCGTACCAGGGCAGCGCCGTAGTCGCCCGTATATCGGGCACATGACCGTACATTGCAAGCGAAACCACACAGTACCCGTATCGAGACCAATCGTGTGTTTCCCATGTGTCCCCGATTCCCGCGATTCTTCCTAGCGACTTAAATTGCATACAATGCAAACGTGTGTCTATCTATTCAACATTGTACATTTTCTTCGCCGTATGATGGCTACACAATAACCCACCCGGCGGCGGCTGCTCCGTGTTCGGTTATGTGTGTATCCAATTTCTTTCCGTACCGAACCGTGAGCGAGAAAAATTAAACCAAACTAAACGGGCACGGTCCGCCCCGTGACGTGCAGGTGACGGTCTGCTCTCCGTGTGTGTAGTGTGGACCAGCAGACTGTTTTATATGGTACAATTCACTTACCGTAGATCGCCATTTACGGGCGACTACGGCGCTGCCCTGGTACGGACACTGTGTGTCTAGACCTTAACTCGTTGAGGGGCCTTTTCCTTCGCCAGATAGCACGGCCCGACCTTCACGGTAATTACACTAACTTAGGCTCCGTCCCTACGGTCACATTCGGGTGCCCACCAAACACAAAAGTTGACGTTGTTGGATGCTTTTCGCTGCAGACCCTGTAGGAACGTCCGCCCTATGGATCATCCGAGTACGAACCTACAAAAACGTCTCTCTTTCGTATCGAGGTATGCTCATATCCAAACACAGATTTTCGAAAAGCAAATGCAGATGTGACGGAGCCCGCAATACAAGGACAGCATCGTCTGTTTTTCTGGCTCTTCCCGATTTTCTGGAATTTCCTCGTCCACAGCATCTTGAGTCAGACGACTAGCCAAAATAGTAAGGGTAGTATCAAGAATAGGATTTTGCAACAGGTCATTTTGCAGATGCAGTTTTTCAGTCCTCCTCTCTTGACTGTATGTGTTCCATTCGCTGAGTCTATGTGTGTTATTGGAATCTCTACCTTTGTTCAGTATAATATTGTTTCCCAGAGCGCATAGTCTTTACTGCAGTAATTGATTAGGCTAGGATTATTAAAAACAAACACACAGAATATCTCTGTGAATAATGAAATCACTTTTATCTATGTACGAATAGAAATAAATGACATTTCCCGATGGGAGTCTGTCATCAGGTCAACCAAAATACATATCAATGATAGTCGAGATTGTCAACTCCCTGTTGTCCTTTTTCACATCACACACCTACAGCTCAATGTAAATCTCCCTTCACTAAAGACTTGAACAAGTCTCTCGAGGATCATTGAATTAACCCCATATGGATTTTCCCATCAGATTATGTAACTCCTGAACAGAAAAAAAAATCAATGTTGAATGTCGGACATTTTCCTGAAGCACCACATACCATCTCTGCTTCCACTCTTCACTATATTACTCATACACCTTGCTACCTAACGGAGTGTTTACTGGACTGAATATCGGATAAATGGCATCCCGAGGCAAATAGCTGTCTATCGGTGTGGCCTTATGAATTTTCTACTATACAGGACTTTAAAATACACTGTCGTTCAGTTCCAGTCTATTCGTCTCCCTTTGGCCATAAAAGGTGATGTTCTATTCGTGTAAAATTGTAACATTATGTATACTTGTACGTCTGATATATTGACGCTCGACTATAACACAGAATATTGAAAGGAATAGGAAGAAGAAAAAAGGATAATGCGCAGCTCAGTGGTTCAACATCGACCTTTTTCAAACTTGGACTATTTTTAGAGATATGCTTTTCCTTTCGATTTCGAAAAGATAAGGACACATGCAAATGCTGACTAATCGTTCGATTTCTTTTGATCAAATTATTTCCAAGTTTTTGGTGAGTTCATTGAAATAAGTCGATAAGGATGAGGATTTGATGGAATATTGAAGATACCGTAGCGCGTTGTTTCGAATGTCTTTTTCCCAGTCGTTGTTTGTACAAACATTCTAAATGCTTATATTGAAGTACAGTCGCCGGTCATAATTGCATTAACGATTTTTGCAAAGGCTTTCCGATGAATTCTTTTAGGCCCGGTTGCTCAATGTACGATTAAAACTTATCTTAAGAATAAACTGCCATTTAGCACAATTTGATTTTCTCAATATCTGCTTATCGTTATTAATCGGATAAATGCTAACCGTTTCCTAGCCTTCGATTAATCTCTTACCCGTGGGCGAGAAATTCACTCAACCTTGGGCGGCACCCAAACTAGTGTTTATGCTGTTAAGGGTTGCCCTCTGGGTGGGGTCCTGTCCCCTTTTCCCTGGTCACTTGTCATTGGTTGTGCGATTATGGTTATGATGCAATCGGTTATGCTGATGATATAACTATCATAATCAGAAGTAAGTTTGAATCGACCGCCACTGAGGTGATGAACGCGGCACTCGATGTAGTACTTCGTTGGTGCACTGAAGTTGGCCTGAGCCTCAACCCTCAACAAACCGTCGTAGTTTCCTACTCGAAGAAAGAATCTAAGCTTAAACCCTGTCAGCTTTGGCGGAACGGTACTTCAGCTCTCCACTGAAGTCAAATGCTTAGGCATTTTGTTGGACTGGATGCTTAATTGGAGCAATCACGTCGAGGCTGTTATCAGTAAGACCACTCGGATCATGTGGGGTTGCAAGTCTCTGTTTGGCAAAACTTGGTGGCCCAAAACGGATCTGCGTTGCCCCATCCAGCTTTGTAGTATGTTACAGAGCCTTGCATGCCTTGGGATTGCAGGATCCATCCGTACTTGTCCGACATCGGCTATTGAGACTTACTCCGCTGCATATTTTCATACAAGAGTCTGCGGCTCTGAGCGTTTTTCGAATGCGTCTAGCATACGATGGCTATGTGTCCAATCAGGGAGCAGATCTGCTAGAGTTCTGATTATATGTCACGGGAAATATATTTTGGTAGAAAATTCTTGGTCTCCATCCCCACTCGCGGGGAATGGGACAGTGGCATTCTTGGCTCTGTCTCCCGGTATACCATGTGGTTTACCGACGGAACAGAAACAGAGCTGGGAGTTGGTGCTGGAGTATACGGACCGGACACCAGGATCTCCATTGCTATGGGCGTCTGGCCTAGCATTTTTCAAGCTGAAATCAATGCCATTGGGGCCTGCGCCAGAGAGATTCTGGATAAGAAACTCAAAGGCGCTAACATCGCTATCTGCACTGATAGTCAGGCAGCCATCTGTCTTCACATAGTTTCTCATCGAAGTTAGTGAAAGAGTGTTTTTATACCCTTCAGTGTCTCATAAACACCAATCGGGTTACTTTATGCTGGGTTCCTGGCCATCAGGGCATCCGTGGTAACGAAGCTGCCGGTGAACTTGCTAGACAAGGCTCTTCCGATAAATTTTTGGGGCCTGATCCTTACTGTGGTCTGAGTTGGGCGAAAACAAAACCACTAATGAGGGAGTGGCCTGCCAATGAAAGACTGCGTCACTGGAATTGTCTTCCAGGACTGCGGCGGTCCAAAGATCTTATAAAACCTACGGTCTCAAAGAAATCAGCCGGCTGGGTAGAGCGGACCTGAGACTAATCCTGGGTTACCTCACGGGGCACCACTGGGTGAGATATCTGGGTCTATCCACACCCCTTCAAAGGAACTACTAGCATTAATTAGGCTGGTAGAGGGTCTTTTGGATTAATTAAGGCTATGGTACAATAGATCCCATGGTCGCAGTGCTCACCCTTGGGTATCTTACTACTTTGCCTTAACCCCTAGCGGGGCATAGCGCGTCAACTACTCCTGCGCGCCATCGTACTCTGTTCTGGGCAATGGGGCGCAACTCCCCAAAAGACTTACCCAGTACCTGACACTCCTTTGCCACAGATCGACGCCATGTGATTCGAGGACCTTCTCTTGGTCGGCCTTGGTTGGAAATGGGGTTCCATTTCATGGCATGCATAGCAATGCAGTTATCACTCTTCCGCAATATGTGACCTATCCACTGCCATTTTCGCCTGCGTATCAATTCGTCGATTGGCATCTGACCCGTACGCCGACTTAGCTCTTCATTTGATATTGCTTCGGGCCAGAAAATTCTTAAAATTCGACGAAGACATGAGTTGACGAAAACTTGCAGCTTTCTGGTAACTCCTACGGAAACTTTCCATGTACTGCTCCCATACAAAAGCACTGATAGTACCAGGGAGCGAAACAGGCCCAGCTTGGTCTTGATGCTGAGATAACTGCTCTGCCAGATTTTGGACAGCATGCCGTATGCGCGTTTAGCCTGGTTGATACGACGAGCGATGTCCTGCTCCGTACCACCATTTTCGGCAACAATGCTACCCAGGTAGACGAAGTTGTCCACCTTCTCCACAGGCTGCCCATTAATATTGATAGCAATAGGTGTCGAATTTCTTTTTCGCAACAGCGGGCTAAGAACCTTGGTCTTGTTGGTATTAATCTTTAGCCCTACCTTGCTTGCCTCCCTCTCGAGATCTAACGCCATTGCGGACAGATCCATTGTTTTGTGGGAGAGTAGGCATATGTCGTCAGCGTAGTCAAGATGTTGTAGATAAGATGTCAAAGTCCATTGAATTCCTCTGTCGAGTCCGGATAGGGCTGCATGCAACACATCGCCGATCACAATGAGGAATAGGATCGGTGAGAGGATGCACCCCTGCCGAACTCCACTGCGAATCTCAAAGTCCCCCGACACCTTACCTTTATGCAGAACGCGACATTTCGCGCCGTCATAGGTTGCCTTAATAATAGCCACAAGCTTCTCAGGGATGCCTCTCCTGCGCAAGGCCGCCCATATAGAATCCCGGTTCACACTATCGAAAGCCTTTTCGAAATCGATGAAAAGCAAGTGAAGCGGAGAATCGTATTCAGCGCATTGCTCGATGATGATTCGCAAGGTGTTAATGTGATCGACACAGGAGAATCCGGATCGAAAGCCAGCCTGCTCTTCATCAATTGTGCTTTCTAAGTGGGCCTTTAGTCTTTCCAGGACGATTTTCGCTATTATCTTGGCAAAGGCAGGAAGCACACAACCGGCCCTAAACGTTCTTTGTTTTGTGTAAAGTTTACCCTCAGTACCGGTAGCTTAGTGCGTTGCGTCGTCTGTCTAATGATGCCTCATTAGATATTGAACTTTTAGGCAAATGCCTATTTTTGCCTAAAATGTACTAAACTATTGGTTACCGCCTAAATATGTCCAATTTTGTATTTCTTCTCAGACCTAAAATGCAAAAATAATGCACTGCAGAACTCCTGAATTTGCCTATTTTTTAATTTCTTCTTAAAACAGACTTAAAATTCAAGTCTTGTGGCAATATTTTTTAAAGATATTGCAAAAGCCCGTACCATCTGAATCTACACTTAGAAAAACGACGACTAAAAATGGAAAGTTAGGTTAAGTTAGATGGGTTGCCTAGAAGAGAAAGGCGCACATAGACCACCACTGAGTCCGTTGTGATACCCCCTAGATACAGCATACCTGAGATTATCTCAATCGTTAAACCAGCCAGAGCTGGAAATGAAGCGATGAAGACGACAGACACTAACTGCTTTTAGGTCAGCCAGATCGACAAAAAAGTAGGACCCATGGATATCTCTCCTACGTTCCGCCAAAGCTGGGCAAGTGCACAGAAGGTGATGACAGCTTTCCTCCTCCTCTACGTCCCCGTAGCTCCTATAGTAATCATTGTGCGGGAGTCGAAGTCCTCTAGCATGCTCCCCGATCAAACAGTGTCCAGTGATGAGATGGAAACGATCGGCAGAATTGCGAGGATGAGCCTTTCCTATCGAGTTCATCCGCAGATTCGTTACTATCAATGGTCTGATGGCCTGGACCCAATAAAGAGTTACTCGGTCGGTGGTCGCTATTCACTAAAGGATTTTAAAACACTCTTTTTCAAGCCTCGAAGAGGGCTTATGAGATGACAGTGCCTTTATGGGCGCCTGATCGTCTGTTCATATAGCGACGTTCGTGCCACGAAGACCTATTTCTAATCCATAATAAATCTCTGCTATGTGGACACCATAGAACCATTTTGTAGGTTCTGGGAGGAGAACCGGGAATTTTTTACCAAAAGAAAATTCCGTAATAATCTAATCTGATCTCATGCATATCGGCGTGCTACTCCTATGACCAGTTAAATTCTCATGTGCTTCGGATTTTAGGATATTCTGCGAGCATTAGTAGCCGCAGTTTTCTGTATGTGAATATGTAGCGGAATAAGTCCGATGACCGCGTCTAACTTCGATGTCGGGCAAGGTCACATGGATTATGTTATACCCAAGCATGCTAGTTTTTACAGTTTAATGCACAACTGTATGGTAGATCGATATTGGGTATTAGCCTACCATACCAGTGTAGCATATGTTACTACGGCTGTCTCTCTCAATTGCCCTAACCCCTTGTGGGCATAGCGCGTGTTCCATGTGGCCCAGTTGACGTTTTGACGGCATAAACCGGTTTCGGAGAATGCAGCTGCCAGCATGCACCTCCTGCACATCCATGGCCACGAACGCCGTCGTGGACGGGATTCGAACCCGAAACGCTGGTAGTCAAACATGAGACTGATGCTTCAACACACTGCGCTACCGGTCGCCTCGACTACTACGGCTGTACCAGCATCAAATACAAACACTCTGTCATTTTCAGAGTGAGCCTCCATGTTCTTCCAAATGGGCTCCTGCAAGCCCACTTGATTTGTATTGCTTCGCTGATCACGTTTTGGATATTGTTGCTCCAGCGGAATCTGATTCCTAGGCATTTCACAATTGTGGGTAGCACCAGAACCGTCGTTCCAACTGAAACAGGACCTAAGTTCGGGTTTCTTCTTCGTGTGAATGAGACCAGGACCGTTTTCTATGGGTTTACGCTTTAACCTACTTCACCATACTAGTACTGGAATAGGTTAGGTTATTTTGTTGCTCCAGCATACGGAGCACACATAGACCACACTGGTTCCGTTGTTATACCGCTAACAAATTCTATAAGAAAGACCTTTCGGTAAGTACCATCTCCGGCAACCATCCGGAGCGGATGATGAATCGATTAATCTGTCCTTCAAATCATCGAGATCAGCGAAGTAGTAGGACCCCAGGATGGACTATCTACTACCAGCAAGAGCAGAGCAGGAGCAGAGCAAGTGAAAAAACACTCCTCCTGATCCTCAGTATTGAACTAAATCAAGGGCAGCCTCTATCACCTCGGTGACGTTTGTGTCAAAATTACCCCTATTTTAAACATTTATATTATCAGCATAACCGATTTTTGGGAAACCACGTACATTCGACCGGTAGCGCAGTGTTTTGAGGCATCAGTCTCAGGTTTGACTACCGGCGTTTCGGGTTCGAATCCTGTCCACGATGACGTTCGTGGCCATGGATGTGCAGGTGGCAACTGCATTCTCCGAAACCAGTTTATGCCGACGAAACGTCAACTGGGCCACATGGAACAGTTGACGCGCTATGCCCTACAAGGAGTTAGGGCAATTGAGACAGACGTACACATAGCCTAGAGAGCAGCTTGCGTACGAGGACTTTGAGGACAGCCATTGAGAGCGCTAACGGATGTTGAGGTGTTCCCGAGTGCTCGGGCAGCATGGCATCAACCCACGCGATAGCGACTGAAGGTACTCGTACATCCCGAGTTCAAAGGCTCTGGATATGCTGCCATAATCGGTGTTATCAAGGAAAGCATACAGAGCAATTTTCAAGTCAATTAGGGCATTTTTAACCGATTAGAAGTATATTTTATGGAAACATATTTTAGAGAAATTTTTAGTAGATATCCTAAGGAATGTATTTCTGGGGTACCGCTATACCCCGCTCGTGTTTATCAACATTTATAGGTATTTCTCAAATTACTGTGAAAAAGTATTCCAATCTAATTGCACGCAAATAATTACACTACAACAAAACTGTCTTTTACAATTCCAACATTCGTTAGATATATAGGTACATAATTTAAAACTTTTCTTGAAATTCCAGCTATCTGAAAATACAATCCGTACAACCGTTCCATCTACGTAAACGTTTTTATCATTATATTACATATCTTGCAAATCATCAGCACTAGAAGATACGGATATTGGCTTCTCGGACTTTACAGTCGTTGTCAATTTCAAATTTCTACAAAACGAAAGCATTTCAACTGTTGACTGACTTCGAACTGCTAGTTAGACAGCTCCTACCATCCTTGCCTGCCTCCCTCTCTATCCGGACATTTCTCGCACTTGGTAAACGTTCCAAACGAAATTTAATTAATAAATTTCAAGGAATTTTCAAGTATATTTGAATGGTCCAGGAAACCTTTCATTGGCAAACCTGAAAGTTTGTAAGATGAAAAGACCGGAATTTATTTTAGAGATTATCTACGAAGTAATTGAGCAAAGAGCATTTAACGAATTTGTCGGATGAATGATGTTAGTGTTGGGCTCAGATTGAAAGAAAGAAGACGCCCTACAATATTCAGAAAGGACTATATCTGAATTAGCCAACAGACATCCGTTAGTTATATTTCGTGAAGTTTAAAAGGTGGGTGAAATGCGGAACATTGTACATCTGTGTGTATTTACCTATATAGGCTTAAGCTATATTTAGATAATATGAATGGAGGACTCATTCCTTTGTGTTTGCGGTCGAATCTTTTTATAAACTACATATTAGGAAACCTTAACTTGCCTCACAATGGCTGTCAGACGTAAACATGGTATCATCCATCATGGTATCATTAATTTTTAGGTAGGAAGAAAGCGCAGACGGATCTCGTGTACACACACAGAGATACATGGACCTGCTTCGAACATGCAGTGAAACCTTTTCAGGGAATAAATTATATTAGGGTCCTATCCTATCTATCAATGTATAAAATGAATCATATCAGGCGCATTTTTCTCAACAGTCCAGATCAGAGCAGAACAAAAATTGCACGCGTTATACTAAAAAAAATGTCTTATACAGAGTTAGCATAGTTAAATTAAACTCTGAGGTGGAAATAATTTTCCTGTCGTTGAAAGTCTTATCATCGTATCGGGAAATCTCCTCCGATCAACATATAAAAAGTGTCACTAAATACGTTACCAGCAAATTATTTAATTTAATTAAAAACAAATCGCAAAATGGCGTCATAATGCCTAAATAATTGATAATTCTATATCAGTTCACCCAATCGACAAAAAAAGATCTCATTTTAAAGTGGAAAGAATTCACTTGCATACATTTTCAAAATCTGCCTTATTTAATAAGCCTATATTTTACAACACTAACATTTTGAGCGAAATTTAATAGGCACCTACGAATTTAATATATATATAAAAAAAACAATTTGAAAGTAACTATTAGGTTGGTGCAGATGAAATGCCGGATTCAGTAGTAAATTTTTGAACAGCTGTAACTCTTTATAAAGAAAATTTTATTAATTGCAATAGGCACCAGCGGATGCCAAACACTTTTCCCAATGAGATAAAAGCGCATTTATTATTGTTTCGTGGAAGTCCGAGTTTCTGGTTCGAAGAACCATTTTTGACAGCTGCTTCATTGTTAAACTGTTTTCCCCTCCAAAAGTGATCTAAATATCTAAAGAAACGGTAATCTGTTGGCGAGAGGTCTGGTGAATATGGCGGGTGAGGAAGAGTCTCATAGCGCAACTCGTTCTATTTTTGGATCGTTGTTCTCGTTGCATGAGGTCGTGCGTTGTCATGAAACAGTATAACTCCATCCCTATTGACTAGCCTAGGTCGTTGACTGTCAATTTCGGATGCATTTCGTCCAGTTGAGTGCAGTATTTCTCAGCATTGATATTTTCGCCAGGTTGCAGGAACGAATAGTGGATAAATCCAGCTAGAGACCATCAAACAGTCACCATTATTTTCTTCGGATGAAGGCTTGGTTTCAGCATGTGTTTTGGAGCCTCATCGGCATGTAGCCATTGGGCCGATTGGCGACGATTATCGTACAGTTCCCACTTTTCATCGCAGGTCACAATTCAGTTCAGGGACAGTTCGTTTCTGTTGCGGGAGAGAAGAGAACTAGAAATCTCCATTCGACACGCCATGTTTTGCTCGGTAAGAGCATGCGGAACCCACTTGTCAAGCTTTTTCACTTTTCCAAGTTGTTGCAAGTGGCGGCAAACTGTCGAATGGTGCACGCCCAATTTCTCCGCAAGATCCCTTGTGGTTTGGTGGGGGTCAGACTCCACTAATGCACGCAGCTCGTCTTTATCGATCGATGGTCCTGGGTTCCCACGTGGCTCATTTCGAAGGTTCATATCTCTGGATCGATTTTTTTTTTTAACCCACGGCTGAGTGGTTCGTTCGTTAACCGTATCAGGTGCAAATGCCCTGTTGATATTCCTCGTTGCTCCCGTTGCGTTGTGCTCTAGATTAAATTTGTAAAGGAAACGGAGGTGTTTGAAATGGATGCTCCAATTACTATACTGTTCAACAACTTGGTTGAAGTTTTATTCAACAACACGAACTTTAAAAACTATAATCACTTCCAGTTTGTATTAGTACTCACCACTCATTAACACAAAATTATATTTTCACAAAAGTCTTCTTATAAAACTAAAACTGTAATTGTGAGAGGGCGGCTTTTCCTATAAAACTTAAACTCTCATTATGAAAGAGCGATTCTTCTCATAAGACTGATAGCACAATAGACTTATAGTCGCAGTGCTTGTGGCTCTTTTATTGGCCACGACCCATCTATAATCTAATCTCATAAGACTAACACTTTCGTTGTGAGAGGGCAACTCTTCTTACGAAACAAAAAGTCTCGCTATGAGAATCAATAATTTGACATTTGATTTAACGTTGACCGGCTGTTCGTGGTGCTTATAGTATCAATATTTTGCATCGTTGGAACCTGTCACTCGTGAACTGACTCGATCAACGATGACATTGAGCGAATATATTTTGAATTGAGTGCTACATAATTGTACAATCATTTAGTTGGCGGATCTTCTATGTCTGCTACGGGCAATGTCCCAACCTCGGCACTTTGAAGCCATTTCGACTGAGTAGATGGGCGGGTGGCATTTACTGGCCAATGTCGGAAAACTAGCAGAACAATGGGTCATCGGATCGCCACAAATAGCTTCGATAGCTATTTTTCACACAATATCCCAGCGCCGTCTGCCAATTGAAAATCAAAGTTGTACTAGTTGGCTGCTACATAAGAAATATTTGACTTAAACTTTTATAAGGCTTTTTCATTATAAGAAACATTAAAGTTAATTCTCTTGCAGGAACATTTTCATGCGCGTGTATCTCTTCAAGAGTTGAAGTCTCATCAGAAGGCTCTATGTGAGTACATGATGACAAGATATGATCTTTAACAGAAGTAAAACTCCACTAGGGTAATACAGTAGAGCGTTGATAATCCGAATTAATTGGGACCGGACCCCTTCCGGATTGTCGAAACGTCCGG
Source organism: Chloromyia formosa (assembly GCA_964017055.1). Lineage (NCBI taxonomy): Eukaryota > Metazoa > Arthropoda > Insecta > Diptera > Stratiomyidae > Chloromyia > Chloromyia formosa. Next base: position 25,146,710 of record OZ024813.1, on the reverse strand, counting down.
GTTTTCGAAATGCACCAAAAAAAGGGCTGGTAGGTCTGAAAAATCTTGCAACAATCGTACATAATTCAGTCTGTCTGTATGTCGAAAAACCAATATTTATTACGCGTGTTTTAAATGTTGAAAAAAATACTGTACTGAGTGTACAGTAGTGTATGTACAGGCTGTCTTATTTTATGGACTTTTTTTGTAGAATCGAATCCGAATTAGCGGCGGTACGGATTTTTGACGTCCGAATAATCGACGCTCTTCTGTACTCTCATAATAATGGTGCGATATGAGCTAATTTTAATCTTATCACAAGAATCTCGTTGTGACTGTGGCGGAGAGTTTTACTAGAGTCCTATGTGAGCTTTTTTCAATCCACAAGGCACTCTTTAGAGAGTGTGCTATTTGGGGGTGGCGAATCGTTTCGAGTTAAAATTAAGAATTTTCGTTAAACAGATTTCAGCATATTGACATTTTCTTTTATTTATTTTACTAAACTTTTAATATTTATTAACCCTTGTAATTTAATGCGATACCCTATATCTGACAAGAAAAAAAATATTTAGTTTCCAGTGGTTTGAAACTAAATATTTTTTTTCTTGTCAGATATAGGGTATCCCATTAAATTGACATATACAATATCATTTCCGAAAATAATTAATTATCTCAATAAAATTGGTGAATCAAAGGACCATACATAGGAGCATGCCTTAAACTATACACTCTATCGGAAACGTTGCTTCACAACCATCCATGAAGCCACCAAGTACTATGAAATTGGGAGCATTCAATCTTGTATGCGGTCGAAAATAAACCGATACATTCTAATATTCCTTGTTGCTGTGGTTTATGGGGTTTTCGTTACGAAACTGGTAATGCATCTCAAACTTTACACAGTATCATCAACACAAGGGTAATTTAAGCAGTTAATTTAGGAGAGGAGTGATTGAGAAACTATTAAAATTTTATGTCTAGAAAATGGCTAAAAAATGCCTTAAATATAATAAATTACCTTTTTTATTATTTATTATAATTCAGGGCAAAATGTATCCTATGTGCTGCGAGGTTGTATCTTAGATATAGGTAGGGACAGTGTGTGTGTGCGGGAAGGGGGGGGGGGGGGGCTCTTTGGACAAACCATTGTGGAAGGTGAGACCGAAGGATGATAGTATTAAAATAAGATTCAAGCTTGAAAAAAATTTACGAACGCAATTTTTATACCCTTCACGGATGTGATAGGGTATATTAACTTTGTCAGGAAATGAGTTTTTTGTTGCCGGGCGACGACCATCGACACCATACAACTTATATGATGCTTGCCATGTCGTCGCCCTTATCAGTCCTAGTGGGACTACACAATTCAATAAGTGAAAAGTGTTGTGTGCTCACCGATTTCGATCGCTGGTGTGACGCGCGTCTCATCAGACGCCTCCGCTTCGCGCACCACACCGGTGAGGAAGGGGTGACCGGGCACAAGCCAAGTCGGATTGTGTTTGCCTTATATAGAGTGGCAGACACAACAAGGGTGCGAATTGCGATTTCCACATGAAATGAATTCGCACCGGAGCATAGTTGACGATGAGTCTTAAAAATGAAAGCCATCTATTATTTGCATTTATTCAAGTATATCAGCGATTTCATGGCCTCGGGCCTCCCCTTCTTCTTCTGATCTCACTCCTGAACTTCTCTAAAAACTCTTCTGGCCGTCACCCAGGATTTTCCTATCCCCAGGTGTACATCATCTCCTGAAGATGAGTGAAAAGAAAATCCGCGGTTCGCGAGTTTCACATACTTTGCATTTTTAAGCGGAGAACACACATACGCGATCGCGATTGCGATGGCGATCAAACGCGTTCCACGTTAGTAAGTTAAGCAGCACATACTTGTCGCGATTTGTTAGCGTTAGAGTGGACATCTGTAGCGTTCGATCGCGGGGTAGTCGGCGATCTGCGATCAAGCACAACTGGTTGTATTTATCGCAGATCGCAAGTATTAAAAATAGCAGATCTCACGGGAAAATTAACTGAATATGTAAAAAAACATAATTTTGGTATGACATGTCACATGCTGACTACAACAATGTGCGCATACAATTTTTAAAAAATTAAAAAAATTAAAAATTTTCCTTGCGATTTCGATCGCGATTCCAACATGGTGTGTTCGCTTCCTCCTATGATCGCGTTCGCGAACGCAATCGTGATCACGTATATGTGTTCTCCGCTTTAATTCGAGGCTATTTTAGTGTGTTAGCAAATGTTTTTAAGCGAAATGTGTTATGGTGATATTTGTTACACCCTTCACGGATGTGATGGGGTATATTAACTTTGTCATGAAGTTTGCAAAGCACAGAAGGAAGCATTTTCGACCATATAAACGGTCGGTATGATGAGACGCGTCGATTAAGCTTTGTCCGTCTGTCTGTCTGTCCGTCTGTATGTCTGTTTCTATGTAAACTAGTCCCTCAGTTTTAAAGCTATCAACCTGAAATTTTGTACAAAGCCTTCTTTCTATTGCACGCTGTATATATGTCGGAATCAACGAAATCGGACCACTACGTCGTATAGCTGCCATAGGAACAACCGGTTTAAAAATTCGTGTTTGTGAGAAAAACTTCTTTATTTCTAAAGATATCTTTTTTAAATTTCACACTAATCAATAATAGCTTTAGTCAATCATACTCTCGAATCTGGTTGAAATTGGACAACTCTATCATATAGCTGTCATAGGAACGACCGTTCCAAAAGCAAGTTTTTGTTAGAAAAACTTTTATATTTCTGAAGATATCTTTACCAAATTTCATTCACATTGACTGCCAAACCGCGTTCCTAAATTTGGCTGAAGACGGCCTACTATTGTATTTCATATACCACTCATAGGAACAGTGAAATTGGAACAAGTTTTACTACTAATTTCAAAGTGGCAAATGCACCATAAGTCACAACGCTCCGCGTGAAGGTAATCACACCTTCGGCAAGCTAGCCGAAGGCTAGCTTCTTTTATTTTCAATTTTTGTAATATCCTTGCCCCAAAAAAAAAAACACCCCCGTGGCAATCCACCCCTTCCGCACCCCCATCTCGACGGCCCTGGCCGTGGACATCTCAAAAGATCGCTCGGGATACACTTTGAACGATCTTTTGGAGATGAAAAGGCTATCGGCGCGATTGGAGCCACGTTTCCTGACCGCCGACCAAAAACAGCAGCGCATTGATGATTCAACGGTCGATTGGGCGTTGTTGCAGCGTAATCGAGCGGACTTTTTTCGACGTTTTGTGACGATGGATGAAACAAGAGTCCATTACCATACGCTTGAGTCTAATAGGCAGCCTGTAAAGTGGCTGGAGAACCACGAAAGCCTACCAAAGCGGCCAAAAGGACAACGCTCGGCTGGGAAGGTTATGACTTCCGTTTTTTTTGGATGTGCGTGGCATAATCTGTATTGATTACCTGCAGAAGGGGAAAACAGTCACAGGAGAGTATTATACTGTGTTATTGGATAAACTGAACGACGAAATAAAGAAATGAAACCGGAATATAGAGGGCTACGCCCGCAATCCGAGGGTTTTGTAGCAAGCGCTTATTTTGGTATATAAATATCGGCTCGTTGCTCTTCTTGATACCACTCAGATGGACAAAAAAAAAACATAATTAAACTGTCTTACCCACTTACATTTTACATGCCAATTCATATTACGTGATTGTAACGAAACTTAGAACATATTATTGCCTAAGGTGTTGGTTATCGTTGGCCATCAGTACTTTTGACCTCGAACGTGTTTAAGGCATACAGAGGTGTGCTAACTATAACTACAGAAATAAACTATTACTTACCTATTCTGAGAAGATATACAGATTCCATTATTTTCCATTTTATATGCTATTCGGAACCCACCTTCCTGTAAGTTTTCATAATTCTAACAGTCTCGAGATGCCAGGGGGGGGGGGGGGGGGGCAAATTACGAACTAATATTTTTTCCTCCCCCACTATTCCCCTTTCTACGAATTTCAAAAAAATGCGAAAAAATGGAATGTACTCAACATTACCTTCGGTACCTTACTTGCCTATACCAGTCGAAAAAAAAAATTTTGAGCTTAATTTCGCCTCTATGTGGACCCCTCCCCGCTTCCACTCGGTAAAGTTTGCCAATTACGACGTAGCGCCCCCAACTAATCTTCACCCTTTCAAAAATGATTAATTAAATAACTGCAATTCGCACTACGAAAAACAACATAAAAGTAGTACTCACACCTACATATGAGGCCGGTAGGTGTAATTTTTGTGTGGATAGTGTCAAAATGCCTAATTTTAAATGAGTGTACTATTATTAAATATTATGTGCTTGTAATGAAACTTAAAGATATTATTGCCGATGATGTTGGTTATCATTGGCCATCAATATTTTTGACCTCGGCTGTGCCTAAGGCGTGTAGGGGTATGCTAACTGCAACTATAGAAATGTACTATTATTAACCTTTTTTGTTGAGATATCAAAATTCTACGATTTTCGGTTTTCTACACTAGTAAAATGCCGCCTTTCTGCAAATTTTCATATTTCTAAGTATAACGGTATCGAAATGCGAGGGGGGGGGGGACAAACTCGGATCACATATTTTCCCCTCTATCTCTTTTCCCCTTTTTTCAAATTTGATGAAAATACCGGAAATGAATTGTACTCGGTGTTACCTTTCTCATGATACCCCACTTGCTTATACCAGATGAAAAAAAAATTTTGACCTTCATTTCCCCTCTATGGGGACATCCCCTTAAAGTAAGCCTATTACAACGAATCGCTTTCTCCGGCGAATTATAATAATTCTACATACTCCCACAAAATTTCATGTATGTAGCTTCTGCCGTTCGTGAGATATTTCATGGACAGACGGACAGACGGACAGACATTTGACCGATTTCATAAGGGTTTTGTTTTTAATACAAAACCCTAAAAACCGCCCCATATGGCTAAGAAATAAGTTCTGCACCATCACGAAAACGCACCGTCTCACACGTCCTTGAAAGCGAAGGCCAAAATTATACTAATTAAGATTCGAATTAATTGCTCACCTACCGTATTCTCCAGACTTGGTCCCCAGCGGCTATTATCTGTTCCCAAACCTCAAGCTGTGGCTCCAGGGAAAGAGATTCGGATCAAATGAGGAAGTCATCGCGGAAACCGATGCGTATTTCGAAGGCTTGGACGTTTCGTACTACAGAAAGAGCATCGAAATATTAAAAGATCGCTATACCAAGTGTATCGCCCTCGAAGGCAACTACGTTGAGGAGTAAATATAACTTTGCCCAAAAAAAGCTTGTTTTCATTAAAAATTCCATGACTTTTCAGCCCATGTAGTACTTCGGAAAAAACATCGGCTTACCTCTAAATTTGTCGTTTCTCCGGCATCAACTTCAAGGAATCCAGCTTTATTGGTATCATAAAAGTAATAAAATTAAATTCTTTAGTTTTATCACAACTCGATTTTTCAGATTTTTTCTTTTATTTCCACCTCTTTTCCATTTTGTACTTACAAGTTACAAAACATTGTCTTACCCGCTTTTCTCTCAAACTTTCATGATTGCTACAAAACAGTATTATTGCTAATATAAATTGCATTTCACAAAAAGATACAAATAGTCTATTAACAATATTTCAAAATACTAAACAATAAATACACAACAAATTCTTAACTATAGTGGCATTTTATGTCGAACAACATTATTTTAAGAGTAATTCTTAAAATAGGATCAGTCCCACAGACGGAGAAACAATATCACGTAACTGATAGTACAAAATATTCATATAGTTGCTTAAAATTAATATTAAATATTAATACATATTCGGAATTGTTGGAATTCAAGATTATGTTCTATTTTATTAAAAAGTTAACAAAAATCTCACTCGAAAAGTAACAAAATTAAACGAGTGCGACCGCACATGTGGCTAACTGCAAACGACGCAATATGTGCAGATAATCTAAACGTTAAAAAGAAAATAAAACTTTCATTTATGCAATATTATCCGATCTTTTTTAATATTAGTTTCATGTTATTTTTCTATTTTTTTGGCGTATTTATAAAATAATATTTTTCATTTTCATCTTAGATTGATTCATACATCTTTGGAATGTCTGTTCTAAATATCACAAAATAGTTTCTTTTCACGTAATTAAAAATGTTAGTTTACCATTTAAAGATTGTAAGTGTACTTAAAAGGTAAATTAGTTAATGTTAGTATTTTTATACAGTATGAATTTAATTAATACAATTAGTGAAGTATTCTCTCATGTACCTATTATTATGTACTAAAATTTATTCCCTAGTCCTTGTTTGTAAAATCTATGCGTGAATTTTAATTGTATTTATAATATCGAATCATGGAAGTGACATAATTCTATGTAATGATCTTTTTATCTAATTGAGGATGAAGTGAAATCCTTAGATTATTTTTTATATGATAATAATATAAAGATTGTTTTTGTTTCATTTATTCAATTTGGATTTACATGAAATATTAGAGGTTTGGGAAAAGTAATCCATCGGTCATGTACAGTACATTTATTAGGTTGGGATTGTTAATTTTACTGGAGACATGTAACGTATTATATATACGAACGCATGTTTTTTTTTTGTTGCAGTGATTGATTAGCCTTTCTTCATCAGAATATTAACAGCGTTAAGGTAATGCACTTGATTGATTCGATTAGTTATTTTTCGCCTTTATGGAAAACCATCGCAGTCTGGGTCTTTAGTAGTCAAGTCAAAGAAACTTCCGCTTTTTGTTTAAAATTATTATTATACAATTTCTAATGAGCTGATTGATCATCATCAGCGAATTTTCTAAGGTATACCACCTAACCACAGCTGGAGGGTGTCAGCTGACCAGTCCTTTTCAGATCGCAACTAACTTCAATTCAATTAGCGATGAGTATAGTGATACTTTTCAGGAATGTCTGCCGGCGATCGAGAAACAAGCAGGTGCTGGATAGTATGGTGCGCATCCCATCCGTAGATCAAATTAAAATAAAACCAGGCCGAAGCGAAGCGAGTCCGAAGCGTATATACCCTAGACTTGTACAGACCTAGTGGTGATACCAAAAGTACCAATTGGTAACGACCATATGCATTAAAAGTGAGTTTCCTATATGACCAGTTTATACCTAGAAGAGGTTGGCAATCATTCAGTAGGTTCTTGACCATTATCAAAATCAATTAACTAACCCATTCTACAAATATTTGTCGAATTTTTCAAGTCGCTAGCTTCATTCTATCGAAAGTTATTGCTTATTTGAAGTTTCAGTTGTAGGGGAGGTAGGGGTTCCTTGGGTCGGATCTTGCTCATCATTGCCACCAACAAATAAGATCATGCTACAAACATTTAAGCAAAATTTCAAGTCTCTAGCTTCACTCTATCGAAAGTTATCGCTTATTGGAAGTTTCATTTGTAGGGGAAGTAGGGGTTTCGTTAGTCGTATTTTACGTATTTTCAATATTAGCCAACAGAATCCTATTGCAAACATTTGACCAAAATTTTAAGTCGCTATCATTATTTTGTCGTAAGTTATCGCCTATTTTAAGTTTCATTTCTAGGGGAGGTAGGGGTTCCTTAGGTCGGATCTAACCCATCTTGAATACCAACTAACCCAATCTCACTTCAAACATTTGACCAAAACTTCAAGTCGCTGGCTTGATTCTGTCAAAAGTTATCGCTTATTTGAAGTTGCATTTGTAGTGGAAGTAGGGGTTGGTTGAGTCGAATCTTGCCCATTTTCAATACCAACCTAGTAGATCTTACTAACAACACTCTAACAAATTTTCAACTCGCTAGTGTCATTCTATCGAAAGTTATCGTAATTAAAAGAGTATTTAATTTTTTGAAATTTGTAGGGGAGGTAGGCGTTCCTTTGATTTGATTATGCCCAACTTACTAGAACTCAAGCAGCTTCTCACCCCAGGGTTACATGCCAAAAATCAAGTGTCTACATCAATTGGTTCAAGAGTTATAGACAAAAAACCCGAAAAGTAGGGTAGTACGGGGCTCTTTGTAAGAAAATTGCCGTTAGTTTTCAATTGATCAATTTTATTTTTCCAGGAGAGTAGAAGATCATCTTCACGAGCAATCTACCAAAGCTAGAGCTTTTCATGTTTATTTAATCGGGAGTTTTATGTATTATACATTTAATTATTTTACATAAGTATGGGAGGTAGGCGTTCTCTTGGCCTGATCACGCCCATTTTCAATACCAACCAACTAGATCATATTTTCAATATTTGACCAAAATTTCAAAGCTCTAGCTTCCTTCTATCGGAAGTTATCGTGCAAACGGACAGACAGACGGACAAACGGACAGACAGACAGACAGACAGACAGACAGACAGACAGACAGACAGACAGACAGACATGGCTAAATCGAATCAGGAGGTGACCCTGATCATTTATATATAAACATTGCCATACCTCCGGAGCCTCCTTAAAGGTGTTACATATTTCCGTCGTGACAAAAACAATATACCCTATACTAAAAGTCTAGGGTATAAAAATCTGAGTGGTAGATAGATAGATAAAGGAGGTGGGCCGTGGGTCGTATTGGAACCACAAACACTGCGACCTTGAAGTCTACTGTGCTATTGCCCTTTCTATCGAGAAACAGGATAAATGAGAAGGTTCAGCCGACTCTTCTCGATAAATTGACTGATCTGGCAAGGTTTAATTGAAGAGATGTCCTCGGCCAAGGGAAATGTTATACCGAAGCATCCGGTACGTATTTGAGCAAGCCTTTCGCACTCGCAAAGGATGTGCTGTGCCTGTGAGGTTTCATCTCGGCCTCGCAAAAGCTTCAGCTAGCCTCAGATACAATATGCATGGTTTTAAGGTGACCCCTCAGACGCGAGTGTCCCTTTAAAATCCCACAAATTATTCTGACCCTGTTCTTGCTCAACCGAAGCAATTCCACCGTACGAACGCGTGAGTGGCCGGAAATAAAGAGTTCGGCCTGCCTTAGGCATGGGAGGGCCTCCCATTGGGATGAAGCACGCGTGCTCTCCCAGTCTCTTATGTGGTTTCTGCAGTAGCAGAGTGGTATCCCGAAAAACGGTTCTGGGCCATAGATGGGGACGGCGGAGGCTCGGTTTGCTAGCCCATCTGCTAGCTCATTGCCCTCGATGCCCGAGTTACCAGGGACCCAGTAAATTGTGAGTTTATTCGTTGAACCCACATTATGGGGGACTTCCTGACAAGCCAGTACCAGCTTAGAATTCATAGTGAAATTAGTAAGCGCTTTGATAGCTGGCTGACTATCGGTGAATATTGCTATGTCCGTTTAAAATAGCCAGCGGTTTGGCATAGTCTAGCACAAACTTCGATGGCGTATATTTCTGCTTGGAACACGGACGGCATTCTACCCATTGGAATGGAGGCTCTGTGCTCAGGACCGACAATGCCTGCGCCGAAACCGTCTTCCGTTTTAGAGCCGTCTGTGAACCATTTGATTGCGCTGGGGCGGAGAGAGTTGTAGCCATCCGCCCACCTTTCTCTGTTCCAAATGACTGATTTAAAGGAATGGTTGAAGCGAAGAGTTTTCACAAGGTAATCAGTTGGCACGCTAAGTACCTTGTCGCTTTTCAACCAGCTTTGTTGGCTTGGGGTCAACTTGATCCCTTTGTCACAGGCCTTGAGTCTGACGATTCTAGCTTCCGCTTCAATGTGTACATCCATAGGCGGCAGATCGAGTAAAACTTCTAAAGCAGCTGTTTGAGAAGAGCGAATGGCCCCAGTGATGGCATTGCAGGCAAGTCTCTGAATTTTATCCAGAGCCGTTCTGCCGGCTGAGGTAATGGCTCTTTTCCACCAGACCACCGCACCATAATCTACTATAGGTCTGACGATCGCTTTGTAGATCCACAAAACTATGTGGAGCTTAGTCCCCCATGTCTTGCCGAGATATTGTCCGCAGATCCACAGAGCTTTAATTGCCTTTTCGGAAGTCACTTTAAGGTGTTCTGATAACTTAGTGTCAAGGATAACACCCAAATATTTGAAGTTTGACATCAGTTTTATAGGAGTGTTTTATATGAGCGGACACCTGAGTGTCCTGAGTTTCATTTTGTTAGTGAATGACACTATGGCAGCTTTTGAAGGATTTACACGTAGGCCGCTGTTATCGCACCATTCTTGAACTACACGTAGCGCACCTTGAATAATATCGGGCAGAACTTCCTCAAATTTGAGTGGTGGAACGAATAGAAAGGCTTTCAATAGGGCAAAATCATCCGCAGGTGAATCAGATTAGTACACCTACAGAGAATATATTCGCACTTTTAAGAATGAAATGAGGGGGGCTAACCCGTGGTCGTGGAAACTTTTGTGTGAGCGTATTGAAAAGTCGAGCGAACCCTCAAGGCTCCAAGGCGTAAAGTATTTTTTTTTTTGGACCTCCTCAAGTAAGGGCCTTTCCTCACTTGTCGGTACGGTAGCGGCGCGGGACAGTACCCTCTGCACACCGAAACGATTCCGCACTGCTTTCATTTATGCACGAGGCGGTATATTTTCGGCATTCATCGTTCAGTATCGCTCACGTCCTGGGGCGACCAGTAGCGCAGTGTGTTGAGGCATCAGTCTCATGTTTGACTACTGGCGTTTCGGGTTCGAATCCAGATGTTCCTGGCCACGGATGTGCAGGAGGTTCATGCTGGCAACTGCATTCTCCGAAACCAGTTTATGCCGACCAAACGTCAACTGGGCCACATGGAACAGTTGACGCGCTATGCTCCACAAGGGGTTAGTTCAAATCACTCACGTCCTCGCCATTTCTGCCATGTTTCACACGATGTTCATCCCGCGACGCTGTAAAATGAAACGATCCCTCCCCGCATCCACGAATACTAAACCAATCAGGAAACACTCATTGAAATAAAGGCGCTCGGTAAGCTCTCGCTACAGGGTATTGCAAGCATACCGATCCCGCACCGCTACGGTACCGACAAGTGAGGCAACGGCCTAAGAAGATAAACTGATATCCTGTTAGACAAGCACTTTCCCGGACATTTCATCCATCGGAGACTGCGTTTGCGTTCATAGATGCACAGGCATGGTTAAATATCCATGCGAGTCTGTATTTATACTGTTAAGAAGTCGATTTTCATATAAGTAATTTAAATTGAATTAGTTATTTGAATTTAGTTGCATGAATTACGTAATGTAAACACAGTTTAGTTCAGTGGTGGCAGGTGACAGACCTGACATCACTGAATTAAAAATATGCTTGTAAATTCTTGTTTCCTGTTTTTGCACTACTCTTTCTTCTTAATATTAAAGCCACAAGTGTAAAGGTGTGTTTTGCTAGGCACACGATTGTCGCACATTGTCCGCGACAAGCGATCAACCCATAGAACACGGAGCACTATTTGTGTGTATCTTTTTCATCGTCGCCTGCAGTCGACGCAGAGTGGTGCCTAGCAAAACGCGCCTTAATAAATCTTTTCATTTTAGGGACATGCTTATTCGAACAGTTAAGTGTAGTTGTAGCTGTAAATTTTGTTAATTTGGGTTCATTTTGTTCCAATTTCTAATAATCTTTTGGTGAAGATAGACGACAAGCTAAACCCCTCTCTCATTGTCCTCCTCGTGGGCGCCCCCTGGAACGGAAGTGATCGTTGACCATTGCTAACCAAGTCATGACGTCAGTAATAGGAGTGCGATGAATTGGTTAAGGTAAACATTCCCCCTCTGGTGTGGGGGCGTAAGAATAATACCACGGCCTCTCCCAGTTCCGGCCTGTCGTAGCACCGACAATGGACAGGATGTGTATGCCAGCAACTTGCATTATCGGAACTATGCCTTGGATAAGGACTGACTCGACGGTTACGACTTTTGGCTATCGTACAATGACAAAGATTGGATTCTGGGATGTGCGTACTCTCTTGGATGATGGATCAGAAGGTCCCCAGAACGCACGATTTCTTCAACTAGAGAGTGAATTTCTGAAGTATTAATTAAAGATCTTAGGAGTTAGTGAGATAAAATGGTGGAACAGCGGAGAATTTATCTCTCCAACGGTTAGCACTGTAATGCTTGCATTGTTTGCCTTGTTTAGGTAACTTCTCCTGGTTTCAAGGTGTGAATCGTGTGGCAACAAGTGCGCTCGTACTCCACTCGTACGTTCATATAAAAAAAGACGCAACGGACGTACTCTGTAAGCCCGTGGGGTCCTGGGATTAAAGCACATGATTCAGATAGACTGAAAATTAAAACTTGAACAAAAAAAAAAAAACTGAAAAAGTCTTTCTGCACAAAACCATCAAAATTAAGTTATGACAGAGAAAGCAACCTTTTCTACGAGCATAATAGTTGAACTTTGCACTAGACATTAGAACACTAGCACGACTACTACTATGAGAAGCACTTCATTAAGGGTTAACTAAGCCACACCGAACTGGATTATGGTTGGCCTAATAACAAAAGGGCCACAGAATGAAAGTAGTACATCATGCTGTTGTAATTTTGCGGTGAATATGAATTGCAAATGAAGTTAATTATGTATGTAGACCATAATACAGGCGACTTGCGAATTAATGCAGCTTCACAAGCACGAACGCTTCCCAGATAAGCTTAAAAAACATTTCTAGTGAATGAAAAGATAACGAGCGATGTTGCTGAATAGAAAATAGCGAAACCCGAGAATATATGAGTAATTTTTTTTTTTTTTTATTTTTCTAGTGGCGCCGTATTATTTTAAATCTACAACTGGAAGGATGTTGACTTTGAATGAAACTCGAAACACATTTTAATTTGAAGCAAATTTTTATTAGGGGAATATTTAAGGTGGCCTTTAAGAGAGTGTTTTGCATGTAGTACACGTATGATGGGAATTTTGTGTTGTATCCCACACAGGGTTAGTCCTTCACACATATGGGTATCACAAAATTAAAAATTTAATTATTTTTTTAAGAGGAGACGTAGGTCTCTCAATTATCAGAATTATAGAATTAAGCAATGAGAAGGTGCAAGTTAGGTTAAAAAGGGCTATCGTGGTTACCATAACACACAAAGGCCGCTTCAGGGCTCCTACTATTACTCCACATCTCAGCCCGTATCCAGCTGAAACCAGTTGGACCTGACAATAAAGCGTTAGATCTCAACCGGACTCACTTCATATAGGTCCTCCAAGACGGTGAAGAAAGACCCTGCCTCATGCCTCATTGGAGAACATGCTTGGAGACTTTACCTACACAGTAAAAATTGCCTGCGAAAATTCACCGATCCGGTGTGCCAGTATGACGCTTTTCTTTCGGTGTAAATAAGATAATTTTTTTGCGGATATTATTATTATTTTTACACCTTAGATTATTAGATTATATTTTATTATAGATGGGTCGTGGCCAATAAAAGAGCCACAAGCACTACGACTATAAGTCTATTGTGCTATACCCGAATCCTGGAGAGCAGGACTAAATCTACGAATCCAATCCGCTCATCTCGATAAATCAACTGAGATGGCCGAGCTTGATCGAGGCCACGTCCTCGGCCATAGGATAGGCAATGCCGAAGCAAACAGTTCGACGGCAAGCTAGAGCCTCACATTCACAGAAGATGTGTTCTGGGGTGTCGTCGTCGGCCTCACAGAAACGACAGCTTGCATCCGAAACGATGCGCATCGTTTTGAGGTGACCTCGAAGACAGGAGTGACCTGTGAGAAGTCCACATATAATTCTGACCCTGTTTCTGCTCAGGATGAGTAGATCAAGGGACCGGTTATGAGAGTAGCCAGCAATGAACAATTTTGATTGTCTCATACCTGGGAGAGTTTCCCACGGAAAGGCAGCTCTCTCTCGCTCCCATTCCCTAATCCGCTGCCTGACAAGACAGATAGGTATACCGCAGAAAGGGTTTGGACCAATGTAGGGGGCCTCAGATGCCTGTCTGGCAAGCTCGTCTGCTTGTTCATTACCTACAATATTGGAGTGCCCAGGAACCCAGTAGATAGTGGGGTTGTTGGAGGCCCCGACGATGTTAAGAATATCTTGACAAGACTTAACTAGCCTTGAGTGAACCGATTTACTAGTCAGTGGCATTATGGCCGCCTGGCTATCGGTAAAGACTCCTATGTTCTTGTTAGTGTAGCTTATAGCCTGGCACAGTCGTGCACAGACCTTAATGGCATGCACTTCCGCCTGGAAGACAGTGGGGAAATTTCCCATGGAGACGAAAATTCTGTATCCTGGGCCGACAATGCCCGCACCTGATCTTTTATCCGTTTTGGACCCGTCCGTGAACCATTTTATTGTGTCAGAATGAAGAGAGCTGAAGGACTCCGCCCACTGCCCTATTCCAGACAATTGACCGGAAGGAATGCTCGAAGCATAGCTCCTTAGTCTGGTGATCAGATGGCATGTTGAGCGTATTGTGACTTAGCAGCCGGCTACTTTGTTCCGGATTCAGTCTGATTTGTACATTGCAGGCTTTTAGCCTAGCTATTGCAATTTTTGCCTCTGCTTCAATGTGAATATGCAATGGCGGAAGGTCAAGCAAAGCCTCAAGCGCCGCAGTAGGACAGGAGCGCATGTTTCCCGTTATTATGTGGCATGCAAGCCTTTGTATTTTGGTGAGAGTATCCTTACCAACTGAGGTGGTCGCTCTTTTCCACCAAACGACTGCTCCATAATCAACAACTGACTGAACAATAGCTTTGTAAATCCAGAGAACAATGTGGGGCTTGGTGCCCCACGTCCTGCCTGCATACTGCCGGCAGATCCACAAGGCTTTTGTGGCCTTTTCTGATGTTACTCTAAGGTGTTCTGCCCAGAGTAGCTTGCTATCAAGTGTGACTCCCAGATATTTGACGTAATTTGCCGTTTGTACTGGAGAGTTGTACAAAGTGGGGCATTTCATTGCCCTAAGCTTTCTTTTCTTCGTGAATGGAACAATAACGGCCTTCGATAGGCTGACCCTAAGTCCGTTAGTATTACACCGTTCCTGGACTACACGCAAAGCTTTCTGGATGATGTCGGGTAAAACTTCTTCAAATTTACCCCTGACACTAATAACCAGGTCGTCCGCGTATCCTAGTGTAGAGAATCCAAGTGCGGATAATCTCCACATGAGAGTGTCTACAACGATGCACCACAACAGGGGAGACAAAACACCCCCTTGGGGGCATCCTCGCATGACATTTGCTGTGAGAGAGGTATCTCCAACTTCAGTGATACCCCTTCTGGAAGAGAGCATGCGTTTCACCCAGACTGCTGTAGTACTGTTTTTATTTAATCGAGAAAAAACTCGGACACCAACCGTTGTCACGGCGGGATTTGAAACCATGATTGAAAGGAAGAATACATCGGACTAACGCCTCAACGCACTAAGCTGTGAAGGTATTGATCAGGAAGAGAGCACATTTCACTTGGCCTGCCTTAGTCGGAGGATATTTCCAGGTTCGTCTTTTCATCTCCATGGAGGTTCTCAGTGATGTGTGCCCGGTTAAAGTCAATCGCTTTAGCTGGTTTCAGCTATAACCACCTCTATTCAAATATGTTGCTTTTTAAGCAATAATACAGCGGCAGTGGGACCGGTATCTTGTTTGCAAACTGCAATAGACATTCTGTTGTTGCATTTGTTGACATCGATTAGCACATTTGTTCCCTAAGCTTGCATTATCAGCTACATCATTTCCAGCAAAGACACTGCCTTTTAGTTCGCAACCGTCCTATAATCCTTAAAAGATTCGCGAGACTGGTTATGTACCTAATGGTTATAACGTGAGCTGCAGAGCAGTTTAAATTTCCAAAATCTCCGATTGCAGTACACTGCAATAATCAAGAGGACCGAGCTGAATGATAAAGTGATGTTGAGTCTCTCTCAGTGACGATGAACTGAACTCTACTTGTTGACCCCTAAGGGCTCTAAAATGGACGACCACGTTACAACGACGTAAGTATCATCATCAGCATAGATGCTAAAGGTGTTTGGGAGCCAAACTGCGTTTTTCTATAAAAGATTCCTCGAAGGAATGAGCCTCGTAAAGCTCCTTCAAAGAACGTGCCTCAGCTCCCTGAGGAAGTCATAGTCTGCATACGCAGGGAGATCTAGATTCTTCGAAACAGGAACCTCTCAGGGTCTCCTCTCAGGGACGGTCCTCGGTAGGACAACGGATTGATTTGGTGGCGACATTCAGCGCCCCTCGCAGTTTGCATCGGTCTACTTAGACCGATATTCATACTGTTGAATGCCAGGCCTATCTAACACTTATGCCGTTCTTTGAATTTAGCGACTAGCCTTGTTTATAGCTTCGAGGGCACATTTGAAATCGATTAACTAAATCTAACGGATATATGAAATGTTATTATCTAACACATGGAGTTAAGGCCTAGCCACGGCCCTCATCGTTATACTACCTTCCCTTAATCCCTAGTCGAGCATAGCGCGTCAACTATTCCTGCGCGCCATTGTACTCTATGGTACAATAAAAATAAAATAGGGTACGGAAACTTTCCAGGTGCTGCTCCCAGTAAGTTAATTAGTAACCTTGTAATAACCAATTAAAAGATGAGTTTGTATAACGAAAAATTACGAAACATTTGATTTCAACCTACGGACAAATGCTTTTAGTTTCATGTTCGTTTGCAATTTTCCCCGTCCATGAGTTGTGTGTCCTACTGAAACCCAAAAAAGTCGATACCCTCTAGCGAAATGTTATCAAATTATTGAAATTCACGTGAACATGCAATGCTGAATTCAATATCCATATTACATCAAATATCCGAAAGGCATAATCAAATCGAAATTGACCTGCAAATATGCGATACAATAATACGAGTATGCGTCCGACTGTGTACCGTACAAATGAAGTTTATTGTCCAGAAAAAAAGTTCATCAGAACTCACAGGATGAGTGTTTTCGTCCTGCCGATGTTGATGCTGCGCTAAGTTATTCTTGGTGTGTTCTGTTATTCATGTTTGCTGAATTCTTCAGTCAATTATCCTAATCGTCGATGAATTGCTGCTGTTCGAGCTTTGACTTTGTGCGCTAGGGCACTTTTGAAGTGGTTTATGTTGCGCCAGATCGTCCATCGAGGTGCGGTCTCCTCGCAGCGTCTGCTTTTTTCGCAACCCACTAGCACGGATCAGACTTTGTCCTGGATGCAGACCACTGCTTGTATGATGGTCGGCAATGTTGGGAATGGTGGTGGTGGTTGTTGCAAAGGTACAATGTTTGCCGGTCAATTGATGACCGCCGCCCGTTGTTGTGACTATTGTCGATTGTCCCATGGATGGCTGTTTCGATTGTAACGTGGACATTTTCAGCTGACTGCTTCGACTTCGTCCCCGGCGATAGTGATGTCGATGAAAACTCTGACATCGGGTGCATCCGGTTCGCTCCCGTTGGCTACCATTTCGGCCGCAGCTGCTGCTCCCACTACAGGAGCTGCAACTGCTAAGCTGTCGTCATATAATGGAGCGATTACTATCGAACTGATTAACCGATGAGTAGCTAACAGACGTCGATGTAGCCACCATGGCTGCAACGTGGCACTGTAACGAGAGAATGATAAAATATTAATCGTTATTGAAGGATGAGGTGAAATCACCACAAAAAAAGTGGTGGGTGGTCATTAAAAAAAGCTTAATTAATCTTTACATTACAGCGAAATGGGAGGAGTTGATTTTAATGTGAATTCAAAAAGCAAGTGGCTTTTCTACGAGCACCCTTTGATGGAAATTCCATGAATAATATGTGGATTAATCGCATAAGCTCGGCCACAGACTGTCGAATACGAACTCCAACTCTAACACGAACCTGGTACAAATGTCCTCTGAATAGCTCAAGTCACATACACTCACTTCAAATAAATGTGAAGAAACCCGGTCCACTTGTACCATGTTCGTGTTGGAGATGGAGTTCGACAGTCTCTGGGCGCACTAATAGTGGGCGTAAAGCAGACTACTTGCAAACGCTTCATTATGGTATGGATAATGATTGTGCTTTCTTTAGAAATTTCTTCGGTGTGATTTATTATAAAATGCGTAAATGTACGAGTTCAAAGGCGGTGGCACTAATGACTTGATATCGTGCTTAAATTTACAATGACCACGCAAAATTTCAAGTGAATATGTTTGGTGCTTAACATTCAAAAATATAAAATTTCGCAAAAGTGCTTAATTCAAGCATAGACATTAGTAAATATAGACTAGAAATTACAATAAATCATGTGATGTATGTTTTCGCTTGTCACCAATAAATTTATCGAATTAATGATTTAATCATTTTCTAACTCTAAGAAACTTCTGGATTTAATATTAATGGCAGGCTTCGATGGAGATAATGTTGTTATGTTGTTAATTGCCTTACTTATCAGTAAGTGCAGAGCGCAGAAAAAAGACCTATCAGAGTCGGAAGCAGCGTCATAACCTCTAAGCCAGCCATTAGGCACCTGGGGGTTATGATCGACGCGAGACTGAACTTTGGAGAGCACTTGAAGTATGTATGCGAGAAGGCAGCGTCGGCCATCGTGGCCTTGGCAAGAATTATGCCGAATATAGGCGGTCCAAGACCAAGCAGGAGGCGTCTGTTATCTAGGGTGATAACATCTATTCTGCTGTATGCCTCACCGATTTGGGCCAGTTCTCTGAAATACACTTGTAATACCAGGCAAATTAGCTCAGTTTACCGAAGGTGCGCATTGAGAATATGCTGTGCGTATAGAACCACTTCGCACGAAGTCGTCTATGTTGTCGCTGGAATGATTCCAGTGGAGATCCTGGTTGACGAAACAAGAAGACTGTATAGTGGTCGACATCTGAAAACATCAGAGACGTCAAAGGAACGGAAAGTCATGGAAAGTAACGAGTCTCTGAGAGAGTGGCAGCAGCGATGGAAGCAGGCTTCAACCGGTCGCTGGACGCATACTCTCATCCCGAACATCGGGAAGTAGGTAAACCGGAAGCACGGTGCGGCGAACCACTATCTGACCCAATTTCTTACGAGTCATGGCGGATACCGGCAATATTTGCACAGGCTCAAGCTGGATGATTCACCAGATTGTCCAAGATGCAAGGGAGTTGCGGAAGACGCCAAACACGTGTTGTTCGACTGCCTCAGATTTTCTGGAAACCGTGAACAATTAGAGGCGGATCTGGGAAGTGTCATTAACCCACCGAACCTGGTGAATTTAATGCTGCGATCACAACAAGACTGGGATGCAGTGAGCCGGACGGTATGCATCGTCCACAAAGAGCTCCGAAAAGAAGAACCCAGACGTTAGTCGGCAAACTGTAATGGCTGATCAGCCAGAGCCATCCCTGCGAAGTAATTCCGAAAAGTTGTCCCGCAGGGGGAACAGCGGAGGAGGTGTTTTTGGGTTTAGTCGGTAAAAATCCGGCATACTTGCTTAAGTACAGCAGTATCTTTTGAAGATTCCTACATCACCTCGTTAGAAAAAAAATGTTGTTAAATGCCTTGATCCCTCCAGGGGCATAGGCGTATCAACATCTCTTGCATTTATATCTTGCATATCTTCTTTTCGGAAGTGCAGTTGCTAGCATGCACCTCGATTAAGATAACCCTATAGTCAAAACACGCTCAATACAATTTACACAAATATGTATCTATCAAATGATTGATTTGTTTTCTATTTTTTAACTGATGTTCAAATAACACTATATCAAATAGCATTTAGGCAGAGTCTATCAAAAACAAAAATACGATGGCTTAGGATGTTGGAAAATATTTTGAAAACGGCTAGTAAAACAAAAACTTTTTTCGACAAAATTAACGATCGATAAAAATTCTATGAAAAATGATCGTAACACTTTTTCTGTGTTCTCAATAGTTTTCGAGATAGAAGAATATATTTGGTGCTTTATGCTTTTCGTTTATAAGAACAATGTTCGGTTCTTCAAAAAAAACTTTGTATTTTCTGAGGGCGTTTTCTTGAAAACTTTTGAACGAACAAACCTACATAATACGCACATTCAATGTTCTTGAAATAAGTGAAGTAAAGTACTTAATTTAGAAGCCATTGAGCAAAATCTGGTCTTCACAAACTCAATTAGTTTTGTAATTTTCTAGGTAGCTATTGTCCCTAAATACGTTCAATGTATCTAAAATTCAAGCTAATGAAATTACTTACAAACCGATTCTTTATATATTTGCCAATATTCATTCCAAAACAAAAAAATTTTCATTTCTTAAAGAAATTTTCCAATTTGTGAGGCGCTTTCTCTGCAAAACCTGTACGTCGCATACGGAAATGATTATTATGTTAAATACTAGCTAAAAAAGCGAGCGAAGTGATTTAGAGTTCGCTACGGTAATTCTAATTTTGGCTGTTTTAGACATTTGTTCACGATCATTTCCCCCATAATAGCGCAGCTTTGGTAGCGCCAACATTCGTCCCAGCGACCACGAAAACCATTGTTTTGTTACTAATCTCAGTCAATTTCGACATTTTTTTGCACTCTCATTCACCTCCGGATTTATTTCATATGATATCGGCCCTTCTTCAAATTTGCATGTCTCCCGTTGCCACTCGATCCAATGCGGTTCAGAATAGGTGTATCAATGTCTTTTGCGTTTAATAATGCTTTTGGGAATCAGCCACAATTTATAATTTGCATCGGGGTTGTTTTGCAAATGCTAATTCATTTGCTGTGTTCTTCGCTACCCATGAAATAAATTTACAAGAACTTGTAGTAATGGTCGGAGAGTAGACCTTTAACCCCCTCTCCTCTACAATCCCAGACCTTCTATCGTCGGGGACTGTGAAGCACGTATTCAGGACTGTCCCCAACATTTGTGCCAAATTTAAAAACTATATATACTATAGCCTGGACTACAGGTCGAGCGTAATTTAGGCGAACTCTTTGCACAAAAAAAAATGAAAAACGATTGTATCTGATCCATATAGGGTAGGAGCAAGCATTTGAAATGATATTGATTTTGTCTCTGCTAGGTTTGGTTTATGGATAATTGGCTAATCTTAAAATTAAAAAAAAAAAATAATAATAATAAAATTAAACTTAATTCTAATATAGCAAGGCAAAGGACTAAGCTTGTGAAATGCAACTGCGATAAAAGAAAGTAATTTATTCCGAATAATTCCCTCATATTTCAACCATTTTTCCAATCAGGAAAATGTCAATTCCAGTTGAATTCCATTGCAGTTAAACGAAGCGAAACGTACGAACTTCTTACGGCAATCGCTACTACTAAGATTTATGTTCTATCCAGGTTAGATCCTGCCATGGAAAAGTCACCGGAGTGGAACGCTAACCCAAATAGGTTAGTGTTGTTGCTGTATTGTGTGTGTTTCACTAACCTGTATAGGTTAAGATTCGCAAAAGAACGCGCGTAATGTTCGGTATTCATTCATCTACCGGTACATGGAAGCCTATAGTCATAGAGTCAATAATATTTCACCAAGTTATGTGATGAATTAGCTTTATTTGCACCGTCTAAATTAGAATTTAAAAAACACGTTTTTCCGCGATAATAAAATTAACAATAGTTTTTATTGTAGAGACGAATAATCCTCAGACCAGGGAATCAGGACTCGAAGATAAGAAAAATTTTCTGGGCAACTTTTCATTAAAGGTGTTTCAGCTAATGAAAATCTTTTAAGATACTGTTTCGTGCAGTGACGTGCAGTGGAAATTTTTCATAGTCAAGCAGTTGGGCGCCCTAAAGCCAATTTAGCATAAACAAAAATGGACTGTATAATAGAATATGGACAGTCACAAAAACATTTATACCAAGCGGCTTTAAGCCTTAAAGAAGAAATCAGGAAAGATATAAATAAAATATTGGCACATATATTCGGAATACAAAAAAAAATAAATAAATAAAATATTACTAATAAAAAAAATGATAAATAAATATTATGTTAATTAAGACTAAGAAAAATTCAGGGGTATTTGAAATAAATAAATATTCTTTCGCCATTGCCATTTATTTGTATTCCAAATCTATGCGCCGTTCTTTAAGTAAAAACTCTTTAATCACATTATCAAAAAAATCGTTTTCTCTTCGCATTTGTATAAGAAGATCCTTTTCAACCGCAATTAAAGCAAGATCCGAAAGTCGTTCTTGGGATTGGCGATTTCTCAAAAATGTGTGAACGCGCTTTAGTGTTGAAAATGACCTTTCCGCAGTTGCCACTGTGACTGGAATTGACGTTAATAATTTTGCTAAAATATGAACTTGCTTAAAACCGTTTGCGACACAAGGCCGTTTTTGAAAATAATCGAGAATTCGCGTTTTTAAACTCATCTGAAGAATAAATAACTTTTAGCTCATTTTTCAACTTTATTCTGTCGAAAAATTGACCGTGATATTCAATAAGTGAGTCAAAATTTTTATCGGGAAAATTTGACTTGAATTTAAAATAGAAAAATAATTCGGTTCAAGCAACTCTAAAAATGAAAGATCTTTAAACGAATGGAATCGATCTCGAATTTGCCCGAGAATAACATCTATAATCTCCCGAAATATCCGCCGTAAATTTTGTAAAGGATCTATCGCATTTCTACATTTCTTACGTGGTGGCTGATATTCTGCTGTAACTGTCGAATAGAAATTATCAAACTTTTTAGAAAAGTCATTTTCAAGCCAATTTTCAAATTTAATAATTTTTTGGCTTGCATATGAAATGTTTACCACTTTGCTCTGAATAATATTAAATAATATATCAGTTTTCGAAAAAATTTCAGAAAAAATTAACAGATATAATTGAAAATCTGACTCTGCGAATTTTTGTAAGTATATATCGGAAAAAGTCAAGGAATCGCCATCCCAGTGTTGAGAACCATTCGAAATTGTCTCAAAAACTGTACAAATTTCATGCTTATGTTCAAATATAACGTTAATAATACGCGAATGATAATGCCAACGCGTTTTGGAAACCGATGGTAAACGACGATTTACTATATTTGCAAAAAGGTCCGACCTTTTAGTGGATGTATTAAAAAATGATGCGATTTTATTGATGTGCGCGAAAAATAATTTAATTTCCGGAATAAACTCAACTGCTTTAGACAATACTAGATTTAGTGAATGAGCGTAACATGGAACGAAAATTGCAGATTTATGTTTTTCCCGAATTAAAGTCTGAACTCCACGAATTTGAGAACTCATTACTGCTGCGCCATCGTAACATTGTGCAATTAATTTCTTATCGATATTAAAATTTTGCAATTGTTTTAAAATGTGAGAGCTTATTGCTGTAGCTGTACGATTAGCGCTTACATCCAAAAATCCGATAAATCTTTCTTCAATCTCATTTGATATTGTATATCTAAAAATCATCGTTAATTGTTCCCGACCGCTAACATCTGGCGTTTCGTCGACCATTACAGCTACAAATGGAGCCTCCTTTATTTCCAAATTGATTTTATTTCGAACCACATTAGCTATAGCGGAAACAAGATCGTTTTGGATTCTATTAGACAAACCCGAAAACGCTGCATTTGCTTTTATAAAATCTATGTGGGACTCAATTATCGGATCGTACAAACTCAAGAAATTTACGGTTTCGATAAAATTACCACGATTATTTGAAGAAGAGTCTTCATTATTTCCGCGAAAAGGAAGCTCCTGTTTTGCCAAAAAAATTACAGTATCGATTAAACGTTTCAAAATATTACGATTACGCTCAACTTTTTCATTATGCAAACTAACAGATATTGCCACCTGGTTACTAAGCATAAACTCTATACGCTGAGAACCAAAATTATCTAATTTAATTAACGACTGAAGATGTTTTTCGGAACTTGAATGCTTTGCTGCTGAGCCCGTAAAATTATTCAAATCACTAAATCCAGCTTTATTCCAAACAGATTTTTCATTCCTGAACAAAAGACACGGCCAGCAAAATAACTTATTTAATTTACAGCTTCCCGTTAACCAAATGTACTTTTCATACGTTTCGATATGGAATTTTCGCGTAATATTTTTTAATTTAAACTCTAAACTAAGATCTGGCTTCGGTCTATCCGATTCTATAATTTCTCTTTTCTTGGCAAAGGAAAGAGTTGAAAATCCCGCTTTTAGTACGAAATCCGTCGCGCAGCAATACTCCGACATAATGCGAAAAGAAAACTTACCACTTTTATCACAAATCAAATCAATTAAATCACTACAAACGGTCAAAAAAACTTCAAATCACAATTTAATTAAAATCACCCGATTGCACTGATTTCCTCTTTTAAATTGCAACGGAAAATCCATTACATAACAAAAACAAAAGCTCTACTGGAAAAATCAAATTCCCATAAACATTCCCTGCATTGGCAACATTTCATTAACAAGCATCATTGGGCTTTATCCCACACACTCATATAAATTTGCGAACAAAACAAAAAAAAATCGTTGCCCAATGTACTACCGAAATCCAAGATTCCCATTTTCTGGAATCAACATGTCTCTAGTATTTGGATGCACACATGGTACATGCATCTAAAGATCTAGGCACATTTTCCTATTCTAAGTTTGGTGTCTATGGTGTGCAAAATGTGGGAGGTTTGAATATTATCTAAAGTAATTGAACGAATGTTTTTTAACCAAAAGAAGGCGCGGATCAGAATTTGAATGTGTAAAGGAATATTTGAATGATAATATGTATTCTTCAGCTTAAAGAAAAACATTGACTGAAATGATGATATGTGTATTGGTGTAAGCAAAGTTTATTATTGAATTGCTTATTTCGGTAAGTCAAGCAGTTTGGAATTGCTTACTACGAGTGCACGTCACTGGTTTCGTGTAATTTACCCGACAAATTGCATTTAAATGGCACTTTATAGTATTACAAGAAAAGTTGAAACTTCAATCAGTCGATATGAAAATCGGAAAATCTGTCAATATTTGACTTTAAGCTATCCACTTTTTACTAGGCATTGACAATTAACTACCCACTAAATTGGTTCGCTTTTTATTATTGTTTTCACATGTTTTTATGAGCTTTATTCCAATCCTGTTCTTTTTTACATCTTTGGAATAATCCATCAAAAAGGGAAGCAGAATACTGTCAAAATTCATGTTTAAAATAAATAACTGCCGCAATAGTCGAATCTGAGCCATGGCCTCGAGATGAGTTAGCATATTCTCATTTTCTAAAATAGATCGTGACGGTGTGTCTTATGCAGAGGTGTGTAATCTGCAACACGCTCAAGCGAGCTATTTATCCCATACTCAATTGCCCTAACCCCTTGTGCGGATAGCACGTTATTCCATGTGGCCCAGTTGACATTTGGTTGGCATAAACTAGTTTCGAAGAATGCAGTTGCCAGTATGTACCTCCTGCTTCCCCATTTAGACAAAACACCATAATGCAAAAATTTATGAAAACGGTGTCCGAAAATTACATTTTTTTTAGTAAAACATAAAAATTGACTTCAAAGTGCTATAAAAATTAAACCCTTCGTCTGATTTCGATGAAATCCATTTGATGTATTTGGTCTACAACTTAATAATGAGACTTTTTTTGGAATTTTGGGCATTTATTCATAGATTTATTCATATAACTAAATTATTCAAAATATTGGCCATCAGCAGCGATAACTTTCTCCCATCTTTCGGGAAGTCTACGAATTCCGTCGCGAAAAAAATCTTGGGGTTTCGAGGCTATCCATGAATCGAGCCAGTTCTTAGTATCCTCATATGAAGTGAAGTGCTGATCAGCCAACGCATGAGTCATCGAAGCGAACAAATAGTAATCGGATGGAGCAATGTCAGGGCTATACGGCGGGTGGGGTAGCACTTCCCATTTGGTTGTTTCCAGGTACGTTTTCACGACTTGCGCAACATGAGGGCGAGCATTGTCATGCTGAAGAATTATTTTGTCGTGCCTTTCAGCAAATTGTTGCCGTTTTTCACGCAATGCTCGACTCAAACGCATCAATTGCAGTCGATAGCGCTGCCCGTCAATGGTTTCATTCGGTTTTAGCAGCTCATAATAAAGAACACCGATCTGGTCCCACCAAATGCAGAGCATAAGCTTGGAACCATGAATATTTGGCTTCGCGGTCGATGTTGATTGGTGCCCGGGCGGTCCCCATGATTTCTTTCGCTTTGGGTTATCATAATGAATCCACTTTTCATCGCCGGTCACAATATGATGCAAAAAACCCTTCCGTCTTTACCTTTGAAGCAGTTGTTCGCACATGCAAAAGCGCCTCTCAACATCTCTTGGCTTCAACTCGTACGGAACCCAGTGGCCTTGCTTTTGGATCATTCCCAGTGATTTTAACCGCTTCGATATGGCTTGCTGAGTCACTTCCAACGAAATTGCCAACTCTTTTTGAGTTTGGCACGAATCTTCTTCGAGTAATTTCGTCAATTCTTCGTCTTCAAACTTTTTTGGCTGGCCAGGTCGCTCTTCGTCGGTAATGTCGAAATTATCATTTTTGAACCGATGAAACCACCGAAAACACTGTGCACGCGAAAAAGCATCGTCACCGTAAACTTCCACGAGCAATTTATGACTCTGAGCTGCAGTCTTCTTAGCAAAATAATGTCCAAGTAAAACTTCCCGCAAATGTTGTTTTTTTCGTGAATTTTCGAAACTTTCCATGGTCCGGTAAAATACGTTGTCAACAATCAACACAAAATGTTTATACTGACATTGACAGCTTATGAATACAAACTTCAAATGGTATGTATGTCAAAGATGGACTACCATTGGTTTATCGGTGTTGCCATCTCTAAAAAAAGTCTCATTATTAAGTTGTAGACCAAATAGTATCGGGAAGTATTAGCTATGTCACAAATTTTATTCGAGTGTTCTAGCGTCAGTGGTTTTTAGGATATGGTGTTTTTAGTAACGCAATCAAGTAATTTAAAACAAAAAAATGTAAATTTGTTGGAATTTGCATGAGAAATCATGTGGCACTGCCCGTGTGGGGTCATTATGGGTCACCAGTCTGCTGTGTGCGCGGTCTCAAAAATTGCCGTGTGTTATATTCTTCTGACTGTATTTAGTTTTTCTGCGAACTAAAAAGTTTGCCATGTGCGCGAGCTCTTAACTGCAATGCCCATCTATAGGCAAGAGAAAGATGTCGACTCATTCTCCTCATACTTCACCCTTGAGCAAAATTATTTCATTTCTCTCGGACAATTTTATTTACTTTCGACATAGGGAATAACTATGGAGGAGTAATCCGCATATACTCAACACTAAACTAAAATATTTGAAGCAATTCCAGTCGTAAAAAGTAAACAGAGAGATACACGCCCTCCACTGCGCCACCGCCAACACCCGCGCGCAGTCTATATAAAAGCACAGGAAGCACGTAAGATGTCATCCACTCTCCTACTTCTACTATTGGAACAATAACATTCCACTCTGTCTCTCTGCCGCGGTACACCCGCCCGGTCCATATACTACTTTGCCTTAACACCTGGCGGGGCATAGCGCGTCAACTGCTCCTGCGCGCCATCGTACTCGGTTCTGGGCAATGGGACGCAACTCCCCAAAAGACTTACCCAGTGCCTGACACTACTTTGCAACAGATCGAGGGCATGTGATTCGAGGACCCCCTCTTGGTCGGCCTTGGTTGGAAATGGGGTTCCACCTCATGGCATGCAAAGCAATGCAGTTATCACTCTTCCGCAATGTGCGACCTATCCACTGCCATTTTCGCCTGCGTATCAATTCGTCGATCGACATCTGACCCGTACGCCGACTTAGCTCTTCATTTGATATTGTTTCGGGCCAGACAATTCTTAAAATTCGACGAAGACATGAGTTGACGAAAACTTGCAGTTTTCCGGTAACTCCTACGGAAACTTTCCATGTACTGCTCCCATACAAAAGCACTGAGAGTACCAGGGAGCGAAACAGGCCCAGCTTGGTCTTGATGCTGAGATAACTGCTCTGCCAGATTCTGGACAGCATGCCGTATGAGCGTTTAGCCTGGTTGATACGACGAGCGATGTCCTGCTCCGTACCACCATTTTCGGCAACAATGCTACCCAGGTAGACGAAGTTGTCCACCTTCTCCACAGGCTGCCCATTAATATTGATGGCAATAGGTGTCGGATTTCTTTTTCGCAACGGCGGGCTAAGAACCTTGTTGGTCTTGTTGGTATTAATCTTTAGTCCAACCTTGCTTGCCTGCCTCTCGAGATCTAACGCCATTGCGGACAGATCCATGATTTTGTGGGAGAGTAGGCATATGTCGTCAGCGTAGTCAAGATGTTGTAGATAAGATGTCAAAGTCCATTGAATTCCTCTGTCGAGTCCGGATAAGGCTGCATGCAACACGTCGCCGATCACAATGAGGAATAGGATCGGTGAGAGGATGCACCACTGCCGAACTCCACTGCAAATATCAAAGTCCCCCGACACCTTACCTTTATGCAAAATGCGACATTTCGCGCCGTCATAGGTTGCCTTAATAATAGCCACAAGCTTCTCAGGGATGCCTCTCCTGCGCAAGGCCGCCCATATAGAATCCCGGTTCACACTATCGAAAGCCTTTCCTTTCCCTCTGATACTCTCTCTTCAAAGACTTTCGACTTACGAGGCAATCGGTTAAAAGTTTATCCAAAATAAAAACCCAACGCTATGTCTCTGGTTGAAAGTTCATCCAAAGACAATTTCAAGATGCGTTTCACAAATTTTTCGCTTGGTAACGGACGTATGAGAAAATGGAAATGTTTATCGGGCAGTTTATTGCTCGCTTAAGCTCATGTCTCTGTTTAATATCTGGCAGTTTAACGAGACATTGAAAAAACGGACCTTAATCTGTTATATGGGAGCGTATTTTCTATTCTGCCTATGTACATTGTGAAGGTACCTTTGCAAGTTTTTACTGAAGATAATGTTGTTTTATTTTTTAAGGGAAATCTTCAATTCGACAAAACGTTTGATTTTCGTCCACACGTATTTTGTTTGTATGCCAATCACTTTGAAAGATAGATTCTGAAACAAGCTTTCATAAGACTTGCCAAAATAAGAAAAACTGATTATAAATTTAGACGAGTGCTAGACATGTGGATTTACTCGAAATTAACTTAACTACCTTTCTACTGAACTTTCAGAGGAATTCAACTAAACACAAGAAAGATTCGTAGCAAGATGCCAACAAATACATAACATCCAAAAATTCCTGAAATCCGGATACGTAGTAGATTATTCCACTGCAAAACTTAACATATAGTATGTGCGTCAAAGGAAATTCGAAAAAAAAAAGGAAAAATATCTATTCAAACTATTGGCCCAAAACCAAATTTACATTTACTCGTATGGTTTGGTGTTATCCAATCAATTTGCTTGGTTAGTTCTGTGGTCAAGTTCATAACTTTCCCTTAATATGATTTGGATACGGAATAATGCAGAATGCGATTATTTGGAATGTATCCAGGCCAGGCTAAAATGCAGACAGAAATATTTTCGACCGACCGCATTGTAAATTTCAAGGCTCTATCGTCCTAGGAAACGTTTGTCAGATTTATGTTACTGGATACGCTATTTATGTATATTCAATTCAATTACGTATGAAACCAACTTTATGCATTGATGGATACGAGTATTTGTAAGTTTAGCTTTGGAAATACATGTAGTTCAAGATTTTTTCCTTTCATCGACTTACTTTAAACAACATGAATTTCTATATACGAGTAGTATATAGTTTTTGTCACTACGAAAATATGTAATATCTTAAAGGAGCCTCCGTAGGTATGGTAATGAATATATATATATATATGTAAATGATCTGGGTCATCCCCTTATTCTATTTAGCCATGTCTATCTGTCAGATCGTCTGTCTGACTGTCTGTCCGTTTACACAATAACTTCTGATAGAATGAAGCTAGAGGGCGTGATTCAGCCAAGGGAGGGCCTACCTTCCCTACATATGTAAGATAAATAAATGTGTCCATAACTCCCGATCGAATAAACGTGAAAAGCTCTAATTTTGGCAGATGACTCGAGAGAGTCATTTTATACTATATTGTGGGTGACCGATAGCGCAGTGTGTTGAGGCATCAGTCTCATGTTTGACTACCGGCGTTTCGGGTTCGAATCCCGTCCACGACGACGTTCGTGGCCATGTGCAGGAGGTGCATGCTGGCAACTGCATTCTCTGAAACCAATTAATGTCAACGAAACGTCAACTGGGCCACATGGAACAGTTGACGCGCTATGCCCCACAAGAGGTTAGGGCAATTAAGTATCTTGTGAAAATGAGATCGATTAGTTGGAAAATAACATTACTTTTCATACAAAAGAGCCCCGCACTACCCTACTTTTCACGAGTTTTTTGTCTATAACTCTTGAACCACTCTACATAGGGGACTGATTTTTCGTATGTAAACTTCAAATGAGAAGCTGCTTCAGTTTAATTAATACCTACAGATGCAGTCAGACCAAAGGAACGCCTATATCTTCTATAATACTCACATATGTACCTGCATGTATACGTATGTTTATAATATCGTACCTATAAATTCTGCATTGAAAAATTCGTCAATAAGCAGACCATATTGTATTTCGACACACACCGTAATCGTTCATTCACAACAATTCGCCTGTTCAAATACCGGTCGGACTCTATATTGAAATTGTTGTTGGGTCGGGTCTGGGTCGGAGTCGGGTTCGTTGTTTTGAGCATCGAGCACGACACTAACTCACAGCCAACCCAAACAAAAACTACAATATAGGGTCAGAAAGGATAGTCGCGCGGGCTGTCTCTGTACACTTATGCGGAGCGCGTCGCGGCGGTAGTGAATGACTTGTTTGACTACTTTCTCGAATAAAATTGTATGAATACGGTTCGCGTACCAGTGGTTGACATCCGACCAATCCGGCGGATTAGTGCGTGCGTCTATGGCTCGCATAGAAAATGTAAGTTTGGGGAGCAGCTGAACCCCGCTCGGGCTAATGAAGGTTAATGTTGTTGGTGTAACGCGTGTGTTATTTTACCCTACACCCAATAAATTCCCAAAAGAACACGCCTAATATTTGAAACACTCACTGGTCTGAAACAGGGCGATGGACTGGCACCGACGCTCTTCAACCTAGCATTGGGATACGCTATTCGGGCTATGAATATGGACAACAGCAAAACGATTCTCATCAGGTCGACACAATTAGCAGCGTATGCCGACGAAATCAATATCATGTCCCGAAGGTTGACCGACGCAGAAGAACTTCTGCATACGCTCGATACTGCTGGAAAGGAAGTTAAATTACGTATCAACGAGGGTAAAATTAAAATATTGATGCGATCGACGACAAGGACACCTGCACAACCGAGCATCAACGTGGGGGACGTCAAGATCGAGTTCGTAAACGATTTTATATACCTGGGTTGCAACTTGTCAAGAGACGCCAACGAAACTGACCAAATCATGCGAGGGGTACAGTTAGCTAATAAGACTTCTTTCTCGGTTCTCCCCATAATGAAATCGAAGCATGTGCACAGAAACACGCACCTCCGCGTGTACAAAACCATTCTACGACCAGTGCTATGCTACGGCTGCGAAGCATGGACCCTTACTCAAGTCTCCGGAAACATGCTAGACACATTTGAACGTAAGGTTCTACGGCGAATTTTCGGGGCTGTTTGTGTTCGAGATGGATGGCGCATCCGGTACAACCATCAGTTGAATGAACTGTACGATGAGCTGAAAGTTTAGAAAATCGTCAAACTACAATGACTTCAATGGGCAGGGCATGTACAACGAATGGGCGATGATCGCATGCCAATGAGAGTAATAAATGCAAAACGGGTCGACGGAGCGAGACTGCCTAGACGACCAAGATCTCGTTGGGAGATCTCAGTATATGTGGACGCCGAGCAGCTGCTGGGCTTTCAAGATTGGAAGACGCGGTCACGTGATCGAGATAATTGGAGGACAACGATCCAGGCGGTCAAGGCCCGACGTCGGGCTGTCGCGCCACGATGATAATGATGAATTTTAAATGAGTTTGTGTTTTAATAGGCCAGTCAAATTAAATATTATTAATAATAATTAGGGAAAGATCTGAAAATAGTTTTAATCCCTTCCATAGATACTGAGTACATAAAAACTGAGTTTGGACGGTCGTAGAAGGTGATCTTAACCTTTGGAGGGCGAAAATCCGAGAAATTTGAGCCCTTTTTTTAATATTATCATTATAACTCCTAAACGGTGCCTCAGGCCGAAAAAACTTGCAGGAGTAAATTAAAGACCGTTGAATTCTGCGTTCAATGCACTGCTCAAAGTTGAAATTCGGTGCAGTGGCGTAATCAAAATCGATAGTCAAAAAATGTTGCGCTTTTGTTCACCTGAAGAGGACAAAATTCCCGGACAACACCTCTTCACAGGGGGAGTCTAGGTTTAACGTGATTTTCTTGCCAATACGCCTTCCCTGACCAATTTCTAACCTTCGGTATCCGGATACTATCCTAATAGCAGCCACCTGACCCACCCAGAAATTCAAAAGAGGATGTCACTCAAAGTGTCATTTTATTTAAACATATTTATTAGCTCATAATTCCATTACAAGTATACAACGATAATAATTTAAATATTGCCAACATGTCAACGTTTTGGATTTCAGTGGAAAAAAAAATCCGAAAATAACAAATTTCTCATTTATCATGTCATTCAAATATGATTATTATGCAAATTAATTGGCGGTCTAGTTACAAATCGACCGTTAATCAAAATTGATTTCATCTGCCATACACCCGTCAGCCGAAGGTGTGACAGGGGGACTAACATTTGGACCACCATGGTACATTTGCCGTAACTGTCATGCCCTAGGAAGTGCGACCTTTACCTCCGCGTGGTGACGGGTGGAAGCAGGCTGTTGGCAAAATCTTATCTGTGCCATCAGCGCTGACTAAACTTGGTCGGGCGGGGAGCGGTATCTCCCTTATAAACATACCCTAAATCCAAGGTGGAACAGCATACGCCGAGGGATGCATGGTCAAGAGGTTGCTTGGCCGCTAGTATGCGAACTCTGGATACCTGTCGACCTCCAGTTTTAAACCAGACTTCTGACGGCAGACCGGGTGATGCCGTCGGTGACTGTTTTTCCCGGATATTCATGGGCTTCTATGAATAATAAAAAAGAAAAACAAAACAAACCAGAGTGTGATGCAACTCCAAATGCATCAAACACAGTTTCCTCTGAGCTGCCTACTAGCTCACTGCTCGACGGAGCCTCCAGGCCCGTTGTTGAGACTGTCGATGGACTGAACGTTAAGCGATACAGTCCCTCTGAATCGTCCTTGGACTTCTTTAGCCCGAGGAACCTCAGCGGCTCTCACCGAAAGGAGCGTCAACAAAAGGGGGACGGAGGCAACAGTTCCCGACAGGGCAAGCAAAAGTGCCTTGTCCAACGCTCGCTATCCTCGCAGGACCATGAGCGCCATTAAGGTGCTTCAAGCGAACCTGCACCACGCAATAGGAGCATCGGCCACTGTGTGCAGGTTATTCGCCGATAAACAGGCCACCATTGCGCTTATTCAAGAGCCATGGGTGGCCCGTGGCCGAATTTGCGGTCTAAACACAACAACTGGTAAGTTGATATATGACAGGTTAGCGGGTTGTCCGCGTGCGGCGCTTCTGATCGACAAATGCGTCAACTACTTGCCACTAACCAATTTTATTTCTAGAGATCTAGCTGCAGCATTGGTGGAGGTATCCACGCTCAACGGTCGTCAGAAAGTGGTAGTTGCGTCTGCCTACTTCCCATCTGACAATGTTGAGATTCCACCACTCGAGGTCCAGCAGCTCGTTGACTTCTGTCGACGTACAAACCGGCATTATGTGATCGGTTGCGATGCAAACGCACACCACACGGTGTGGGGTAGCAGCGACATCAACGACAGAGGTAAGCGCCTTCTTGACTATCTTATGTGTAAACATATGAATGTCCTGAACAGGGGGTGCAAACCTACCTTTGTCACTGCGGCAAGGGCAGAGGTACTCGACATCACCCTTGCTAGCGGTTTCTTCTGCAGGTTCATTGCGAACTGGCACGTGTCGGACGAAGTGTCTCTTTCAGATCATAGACACATCAGATTTGACATCCTAGGACAATCCGACATTCGCTCGGATACTTTTTGTCCAAGGAAAACTAACTGGATTAAATTCCGTGAACTAGTTAGCTCCAAAGCGGAACTACTGGTCAGCCCCATAAGCACTACAGGGGAAATTGAGATTGCAGCTGAGGAGCTCAATGAAATTTTAACTTCCTCCTACAGAGATAGTACCGTTTCACGTTCGGTGGAGTCGGGGCGAAAAGTACCCTGGTGGAACGAGGAATTGGCCCGCAAGCGATCTAAAGTTAGGAGGATGTTCAACAAAGCCAAGCGCTTCAATAGGTGGGATGAGTACAGAACTGCTCTCACCGAGTACAACAAACTCATTAGGCATTCCAAACGAGAATGCTGGAAAAGACATTGTGAAAGCATTCAGTCGCTACCGGAAGCGGCGCGCCTTCACAAAGCCCTTTTCAAAGACTCAGCTAACGGCGTCGGCCTTCTATTGAGACCAGACAGTTCGTATACTGAAGGTCCAGAAGAAACATTAAAGTTGCTTCTTCAGACCCATTTCCCTGGGTCCGTACTGTCTGATGGTGACCCCTGCCCAACTGCGAGGCCCCAACGGGTTCCCGTAAGCCGGGCTCGCAGTTTATCGGGGGTCATCTTTGACATGGACAAAGTAAAATGGGCGATAGAATCCTTTGAGCCATTTAAAGCTCCCGGTGTAGACGGCATCTTCCCCGCTCTGTTACAAAACAGCTTGGAGATCATAATAACTCCGCTAATCGAACTTTTTAGGGCAAGTTACACCCTAGGGTACATACCACAACCTTGGAGGAAAGTTAATGTGGTCTTCATACCCAAAGCGGGCAATAAGCCGGAACATATGCCCAAATCCTATAGACCGATTAGCCTTACTTCCTTCTTCCTTAAAACCATGGAAAAGTTGCTTGATTTGCATATCAGGCACAAGATGGAACTGTCAATCCCCCTACATCGTATGCAATTCGCGTACACGAAGGGTAAGTCAACAGTAACCGCCTTGCATAGCCTTGTCAGTACAATCGAAAAGTCCCTCAGTGAAAAGGAAATCGCGTTGTGCGCGTTTCTTGACATTGAGGGGGCTTTCGATAATACTGGCTACGAGTGCATTTCCAGAGCACTGGAACTCAGAGACATCCCGCCCGCTACCATTGCATGGATAGACGCCATGCTCCGTGGACGGGATATTTACTCAACTCTAGGCAGTACATCCATTTGCGTGAATGCCGTAAAGGGTTGTCCACAAGGTGGCGTTCTGTCACCCCTTTTGTGGTCCCTTGTCGTAGACGAACTGATTTCCATGCTTAATGAGCGCGGTTATCTCACTATCGGATACGCGGATGATTTAACTATCATAGTCAGGGGCAAATTCGAATCTACCATCACTGAGGTGATGACGTCGGCCCTTGACATAGTTCTACGCTGGTGTGTGGCTGTGGGCTTACATGTAAACCCACAGAAAACTGTCGTTGTGCCGTTCACACGAAAACGAAATATAACCTTGGACCCAATTTCGTTAGGCGGCACGACCTTAGAGTATTCCACTGAAGTTAAATGCCTCGGGGTAACCCTAGACTCGAAACTCACCTGGAATACTCACATAGATAATGTACTTGGAAAAGCCACACGCACAATGTGGGCTTGCAGAAGTTTCTTTGGACGGACATGGGGGCTCACCCCAAAGATAATTGAGTGGTTATACACCATGCTGGTGCGGCCTATGGTGACCTACGCAGCGCTTGTGTGGTGGCCGAAAACTCAGCAATCTTCTGTCTTACTGAAGTGCAATAAGCTTCAACGCCTTGCCTGCCTTGGCATCACTGGAGCTATGCGCACTTGTCCTACGCCAGCCCTGGAGGCATTATTGGACTTACTCCGTTGCATATATTCATTCAAGAATCAGCAGCTCTAAATGCTCTTAGACTTCGTCTAACTTCCGACGTGCGTAGTGAAGAAAGCGGTCACATGAGCATTCTGAATCAAATTCCTGACGTGCAGATCTGCTTGAGATCAGATTACATGATCACGGAGGTTTGCTTCGGCAGAAAATATTCAGCCCTCATCCCTAACCGCTCTGAATGGGTAAATGGCACACCCTGTCCAGACCCTAGATGTATCAAGTGGTTCACCGATGGGTCTAAAACAGAACAGGGTGTTGGTGCAGGTGTCTTTGGACCCAACACCAGGATTTCGATCGCAATGGGAATCTCGCCCAGCGTTTTTCAAGCTGAGATCCACGCCATTGAGGTCTGCGCCAGGGTAATCTTGGAAACTGGACTTCGCGGCGCTCACATTGCTATCTACTCAGACAGCCAAGCAGCTATAAAAGCGCTCTCCTCATATAAGGTCTCTTCAAAACTGGTGAAGGAGTGTTACAATCTCCTTCAACTGTTGGCAACCAATAACCAAGTCTTCTTGTGTTGGGTGCCTGGCCACCAGGGCATTGAGGGGAACGAGGCTGCGGATGAACTTGCTAGACAAGGATCATCCAGTCGTTTTCATGGACCTGAGCCTTACTGTGGCTTTGGACTGGCCTCGGCCAAACTGCGGATCACTGATTGGTTTGCACGATTGCGTCAACAGTACTGGAATAACCTTCCAGGGCTTCGTCAATCAAAGGAGCTGATAATGCCCTTCAGTCACAAGGGTACTACTCGAATGAGTAGAACCCACCTAAGACTCCTAGTGGGGTACTTATCTGGCCATCACTTGGTCAGATATCACCTGAACAAGATGGGTCTGTCAAGCGAGACTGAATGCCGTCTTTGTCTGGAGGACGTGGAAACGACCAAGCACATTTTGTGCGAATGTCCCGCCATCGCGCGTTTTAGGATGTCACTCCTCGGGCAAGCTACTATCAGCACTGCAGAATTCAGGTTGATTCCTGCTAAAGACTTACTGCCCTTTATTAGAAGGGTGGACGGTCTTTTGGATTAATGAGCTACGGCACAATAGATCTTTATGGTCGCAGTGCCTTCCTGCTGGGAAAGTAGCTCGAATCTTTATATCTATCTATCTATCTATCTATCTGCCATACAACATCAGAGCATAATGTTCTCGAATAAAAATCCAGAGGCCAATCTATATATTGTACATATTTATATCCGTCGACATTTTTAATGTTGGCATATTCACATTCATAACTCCGAAACAATAAAACAAAAGAAAAAACAAAACGTTTGCCTCAGGATACTTTACTCCACAATGTGATTGAGAGGGAGCAACGACGGGTTGGCATTTAATATTTTCGTTTATTTCTGTGCCTTTTCCCGAGAATGAAAATTAATGACCGCATTTAATTTCGCTCGGGGAAGTAAATTTCCAACTTTATGGTGGATTTTTTTTTGGAAGACAGTGGCAGGCATGCTCGCTTATGTGATATGTTTTGCTGCTCCTGCTGAAATCCTGTCGTAATTGCGGTAAACTTATGGCCGGACGTGTTTATTATTTTGGAAAGCTACAGGATAAGAATTCAATTTAATTCTCACAATTGTTTACTGATTGTAAGGATTATCCATTAAATATGATGAACTGTTTAATGCCAGAAATTTGCTGAATGTAATTCCCACGAAAACTGCAGGCCATGTTTCCGAAATTGAATTCGACCCCATGAAGTTCAACTGTGAAATTCCTGGATTTCGACGGACAATGTAAAGGCCTACTATACATAAATCATCGTTGTGCTAGCTATTCTCACAATTTCCAGGATAATAATAATTTGGATATTTTAACCCAACTCATCCACTCGGAATTCAATCTCGTGGTTCGAACGTACTATATTTACGGCAATGGAACAAATATGAACATTTCAAACACATGAGACCATTTTGGCAAGCGACCAATAGCATAGTCATTAAGTGCTTATAGGAAATGTTCTAAAATAAATTGTGGTGTAGTTTTGGTGTTTTTTTCTATTTGTGTTTTTAGGGTGCTGATTACGAATCTGAGGTTTTTCCCCCAAGGATTTTGATGGAATTTGAGTAATAACCAAATAACCACAAAAAAAAAACACTTTTTTTAAAATATTATGAAAACTGTTAACATTAGTGAAAATTGTTCTGAGACAAAGTGAAAGACCTTGGGCAGTTCAATCCAAACAGTTAGCGCCTCTTTTTCAGCATTTTCAATCATCATCGTGGCGCGACAGCCCGACGTCGGGCCTTGGCTGCCTGGATCATAGTCCTCCAATTATACCGCGTCCTCCACTTTTGGAAACCCAATAGTTGCGCGGCGTCCACACCTCCTGAGCTCTCCCAACGAGATCTCGGCCGTCCTCGCAGTCTCGCTCAGTTGACTCGCTCTGCATTCTGTAATGAACCACCTGTAACGAACCATATTATGGTCTGGTAGTGCTACTCCCACCAGCAGATCGAAGCAGCACCTGATGAGAAGTGATCTGTTGGTGGTACGAAACCAGAGGCCGAGGGTCCCATTACACCCGGAACCAGGTGCGACCGTGTGGGCGTCTGATCCGTCCGTCAACCATTCCATCCTTATCGACTATTTTTTTTTATTCCACATTTTTACCTCCCCTGTTTGTGTTGTCTTCCCCAAGCCTATGAATTTTTGTTAATACGTAAAGGACAGGGGCAACGAGCGGCGAAAACCCCGCCCACATCTCCCGAACTGAGCTACAGCAAGCAGAGGCCGCTGCTTAGCTCGTGGCTTTTTCTTCGCCAGATGGCATAGCCCGACCTACACAGTCATATGATACCTTAGGCTCCGTCCCCACGGGCATCTTCGGATACCCACCAAACCGTCCGTTACAATTCATTACTCTCTTTGGCATGCGATCATCGTCCATTCGTTGTTCATGCCCTGCCCTTGCGTTCAAATGGGTCTAGCATGTATCCGAAGGCTTGAGTTAGGGTCCATGCTTCGCAGCCGTACCATAGCACTGGTCGTATAATGCGCGAAGATTCGTGTTTCTGTGCATATGCTTTGATTTTATTATGGGGAGAACCGAGAAAAAAGTCTTATTAGCTAACTGTATCCGTCGCTTGATATCATCAGTTTCGTTGGCGTCCCTTGGCAAGCTGCAACTCAGGAATATGAAGTCGTTCACGAACTCGAAAATGAGGTCCCCGCATTGATGCTCGGTTGTGCAGGTGTGTTTGACGTCGATTGCATCATTATTTTAGTTTTACCCTCGTTGATACGTGGTCCAATTTCTTTGCAGCGGTATCGAGCGTCAGTGTCGCCCAATCTTCGGGACATGATGTTGATATCGTCGGCATACACTGCTAATTGTGTCGATTTGATGAGTAGCGTCTTGCTGTTGTCCGTATTCATAGCCCGAGTAGCGTATTCCAGTGCTAGGTTGAAGAGCGTCAGTGCAAGTCCATCGCCCTGTTTCAGGCCAGTGCGTGTTTCAAATAGATCAGTAAGTCTATTCTGGATCCTGACTTGTGAGACAGAGTTGGTCATCGCCTTCTCTGTCAGTCGCACTAATTTTGCCGGTATCCCAAATTGCAGCATGATGTTGTACAGTACTCCACGATCGATACTGTCGTATGCCTGCTTAAAGTCGACAAAGATTTGGTATACGTTTACGTTGTATTCCCGGCACCTCTGGAGTATCCGTTTGACCGTAAAGAGCTGGTCGGTTGTGGAGCGACCAGGTCTAAAACCGCTTTGATATTCGGCAATCATATGTTCTGCGTACGGTTTTATTCTAGTTTCCAGAATTTTCGTCAAAATTGCATAGGACGTACAATCTAGTGATATGCCCCTGTAATTCTCACACCGCAGTTTATCTCCCTTTTTGTGAATTGGACAGATTATGCTTCTGCGCCAATCGCCTGGGATCACCTCGTCCTCTCATATTCGCAGAAGTTATTGATGTATCATCAACTAGACGTAGACCCGTTCCACTGAATTTTAGCAGTACAGCTGGAATCACATCAGCGTAAGGCGCTTTATTTCGTTTTAGTGACCGCAATGCGAGATCGACTTCCTCTACTCTTGGGGGTTGTATGGGTGGGCCTAACAATATCATCCAGAGCTTCTTGTGTGGGGGTGTTAGATGGTAGGTTCAGAAGCTCTTCAAAATAAGAGACCCATCGTTTGTTAATGCCATCGGTGTCGCTGATGATGTTTCCAACATTGTCCTTACAAAGGCTAGTCCTGAGTTGGTAGCCGTTCTTAATTGTATTTACTAGTTTGTACGCTTATCCGGTGTTCCTATTAGCTAAGTTTTCATTTATGTTCAGCAACTGCTCGTCAAAGTATTTACGTTTCTTACGTCTAATTATTCTATTCGATATTCGCCGTAGCTCGTTATATTTTTCTCTTCTGGTTCTGGTTCCTTCTTCCTTGAATCCTCGCCGCTCGCCGGGCTTTGTATCCCACGACCTTCTCTGCGACATCCCTGATGGTACCCTTGAGTTCTTCCCAGAACCCATGGACGCCTGTGTTGCTGATGTTGTGTAGCATAGGCGATAGTCTTTTCTCAAGGGCGGTAGAGCACGCCACCGCCTTTGCATCGCTCAGAAGCTTATCAAAGATTTTGAGAGGGCTGATTCTTTATTAGTGCATTGAGGAAATTCTACATCTGTAGGTCGTCTTCACCAAGTGATGATTTGACTCGCAGTTTGCTCCTCGATAGGAGCGGACATCCATCACACTAGACGCCCATCTCCTGCAAATGAGGATGTGATCAATTTGGTTGACGGTATGTGCGTCTGGAGATTTCCAGGTCTGCTTGTGAATGCGTCGATGCAGAACACACGTAGAGCCTGCGATTAGATTGCTGCTGCAGGCGAGTCGATAAGTCGCTGGCCGTTGTCGTTACATTCTTCATGGAGACTGTGGCCTCCAGTGGTCCACCGGTGCCAACTTTCATTTCCGAATTTCGCGTTAAAGTCTCCCAGCAGCAATTTAACGTCGTTTGTTGGAAGTGAGTCGAGTATAGTCTCAAGGCGGGCGTAGAACTCGGCTTTTACTGCGTCTTCTTTAACTTCAGTGGGGGCGTGCACATAAGCCAGAGATTGAAGAATAGAGTCCTAATTCGAATCGCACACAGCCGTTCGTTTATGGGTTTGAAGTCAGTAATGTGCGGTTTGAGGTGTTTGTTCACTATAAATGCTTCTCCAAACTCCTTGCGGCCCGATGGTTTGCCACTTGTAAAAATCATTGTCATTGATCTCGCTGCCAAGCCAATTTGTTTCCTGGACTGCAATTATGCTCAGTTTGTACTTTTCGACCTGTTGAAGGAGGGCCTTCTCGGCCCCCGGTTTGTTCAGGGAGCGTACATTCCAGGATCCGAAACAATAATCCTTTAGTCGTTTGCGTGGTCGTCGTTGTTGATCCGTCCAAACTAAGGCTTTTGTTCCAGGTTTCTTGACGTGGAGTGGTTTTTACAAGGACGAGTTATCAGCACATCGCTTAACCCCATTCAGGAGATGACCTCGGAAGATAGCTGCTTCAGATGGTTTAATAAACGTGCTGAAGTTCACACAACTATATTGCAGGTCCAACTACGCAAGTCATTCCATCCTACTAGACCTGAGACGCTTAGGTGTTGGTCAGCCATTCAGGCTTCAGCTATCTAAATTTTTCCAAACTGTCTTATCGCTAAGACTCGGCCGTCAGCGGTTTGAAACACTGCCGTTACCAGGGGTCACCCACGAGGTGGACTGTAAAAAATGTCTCCCCCCTCCCCTTCCAAAGAATAATAATCACTGTTCATCAATATATTTAATAAAATATTTTTTATTCGATTAATCAATTAATCCCACAGGGCTAATATGACGATACTTTCGAATACCATGCGTCGCCCCAGCAAGTTCTCATGACGATTTCACAAACAATGCGTAAGAAAGTAGCACCGCTTAGTGAAAGAATTAGCCATAGAGGAACTAGTGTTATGCTCCGGGGATCTATTGCATAATGGCTTAAGAGACTTGATGCCCGGAGATGGTTCCATGAAACAAAATCAATATTAAAGGGTGTTAAATGAAAAACGCATGTGGCCCTGCAGATAAACTAATTGGCGGGGCATTCGTATTGCAGAAAAATTGTACGCCTTGTCGTAATCTTAAAAGCAAAATTATGACGAAGTTCCTTAAAGATATTTTGAAATCAAAACTTGGATTAGCCACCTCAAAGTCCAGATTTAAATGTAATTGAAAATGTTTTATCATTTTAAAAGGAAAGAGAAGTGATGACTTAAATGGATCAAAAGAAGGAACGATCGCCGAGGTAAAAAACATAGGCATAGGCATCATCGAGATCCCAACAGACTTCCTCCAATCTCTGGTGGATTCCAAAAATGGCTTCAAAAAGCAATTAAAGCCAAAGGAAGATACATATTCTATTGATTAATATACTTTTTCACCAAAAATTTGAGTAAAGTTTCGCCTTAAAAACGTTCACAGGAAAATAAAAAAAAAATACTTACACAGTCTTGAAATTTAAAATCTTAATTTAAAATATTGTAAGGTTAAATTTAAAATGTATGATTTAATTTTTTTTTAAATAAAATATAATTTGCCTTATCCACAACTTTTTCAGAATCTTCCGTTGCATAAATTTGAAATGAAAGCGAAATGAAAATATTTTGTTGCATGTGAAAATTCTTATGCCAAGGGATGTAAGTGTAAGATGTGAGAAATTTGAGATATTTGAGAAATTTAATTAACACTCTGACATCATTGCCGTATTATGTTTCATAAGAAAAAATAAAATTAAAAAAATGCCACTTGAAACGAAATGAAATCTCCCCCTGTTGAAACAGGGAAAAAGGAAAGGAAAATACAAGATCATTGTTCACTTATCAGGTAAAGCTTACGACGTGACGCCGTGTAGTGCCTTATGTTTTGCACATGTACAGCATACTCGTCCACATCCTTGTACTCGTATGAAAAGTATTCGTACAGAACAAACTGCACATACAAACCAAGTGAAATTCACAGGTGCAAAAAAGAAAGAAAATGCTACAAATTTTTCTACCGGCATTTAGCCATGCAGAAAATAACATGCTGCCAAAAAGGATACAAAAGGGATGAATGTAAGGCCAAAGCTTTCTCTATGAATTTACAACGGAGGAGTCGCGCAGTGGTGCATCCAAATTCTATAGATGGATGGAAAACTTATAGTGAGTACATTCGAGTATATACTTATGTTGGCAAAGGTTCAGGAGAATCACTTTTTCAGGTCGGATGGATGCTGCAGGCAGAAAGCTTATACGGCTTAAAACATTGTGCAATACATTGGATAAGGGTAAAGAGTTTAGTTCGTATAAAAAATGAAAGTTAGAAGAGTATATTCTAGACCGACATTTCCTCATTTCTTTCCTTGTCATGAGCACTTTCAAGAAAGGACACAGTTTTTAGGGTTTTGTACTCAAAACAAAACCCTTATAAAATTGGTCAAATGTCCGTCTATCCATTGAATATCTCACAAGCAGCTGAAGCTACACACAAGAAATTTAACTGAAATGTGTAGAAATGTTATAATTTGCTGGAGAAAAAACGAATCAAATTTAAGAGGGTCTCCGTAGAGGGAAAATGCTACTACTACATTACCCTAACCCCTGTTGGGACATAGCGCATCAATTGTTCCATGTGGTGGCTCAGTTGATGTTTCCTTA
Source organism: Chloromyia formosa (assembly GCA_964017055.1). Classification (NCBI taxonomy): domain Eukaryota; kingdom Metazoa; phylum Arthropoda; class Insecta; order Diptera; family Stratiomyidae; genus Chloromyia; species Chloromyia formosa. Next base: position 25,103,135 of record OZ024813.1, on the reverse strand, counting down.
GGAACTGGTTTCGAACTAGACATGTTGTTAGCATATACCTCATGCCCATTTAGTCGCGGCAAGTCGGAAGATGTTGTGGTTTATTGTTACGCCCCACACCACAGGGAGAAGGGAACACAAACATCCTTGGCCACAACGCGACGCGACGTGGACAGGATTCAAACCCGAAAAAGTCGATGTGACGAGACACCAGACTGAACGCCTCTACCCACTGCGCTACTGCCACCCCTTAGAGGGGAAAAGAAGATTTTTTTTTCGTCTGGTATCATGGGAAAGGTAACACCGAGTACATTCCATTTTTGGCATTTTATTAAATTTTGAAGAATAGGGAAAAGGGGGAGAGGGGAAATATGAGATCATGGGATATTTTTAGTTTCCGGGGCCCGGGGTGAAAAAATCACTTTTCACTAGAATTTTTTGTCATTTATCGATCGCGTCACCCTAACAGCGTTTTCCCACTTGCCGACATTTTCCCGGGATGCCGGCCAACATTCTTACGCTGGAAACGCACAGTGTACGCTGAAAGCTTAAGACGGGGAAGCTCCGTATACCAATAATACACGATGTGACGATCGTGTATCGGGGACAATTAATTTCCCCACGGTGTCTCTGAGCGAGTTTGTGCAGAGCTTTCTTTGTATACGAAAGTTCTGCATGTACATTAACTTTCACAATTAAAATATTTAGATAAGGCAAATTCTCTCTAAAAATTGAAATGACATCCGAATAATAAATTTTACTCAGACCCTATTTGCTAAGTACCAAATCATTAATCTAAATAAGAGTCAAAACACCTCATAGCAAAGGGAAAATATTTGAAAAGGAGTTGGCAAGGTGAAATCAGTTGTAAGATCATTTGCACAAGAGAATCATAATGCAGACGAAATTAAAAACATACGTACATGTAACAGGGAAAATTATTATTCTTCTGGACTTTCGGAACATAATCAGTTATTCCTGCTAATAAAGGGGCTCCTTAGAACCTGTGTTTTGTCGTGAAAGCTCAATGCACGCTATTGTGCTCGTATATTGGGGAAAAGCAAATTTACGTAGCAAATTTACGAGCACAATATCGTGCATTGACCTTTCACGACAAAACACAGGTTGTTAGGAGGCCTTTGCTATGAGGTGTTTTGACTCTTATTTAGATTAATGATTTGAGACTTAGCGAATAGGGTCTGAGCAAAATTTATTATTCGAATGTCATTTTAATTTTTAGAGAAAATTTGTGTTATCTAAATAATTTTGAAAGTTAATGTACATATGCAGAATTTTCGTATACAAAGAAAGCTTCGCATACAATTGCTCAGAGAGACCGTGGGGAAATTAAACTGTCCCCGATACACGATCGTCTTATCGTGTTTTATTGGTGTACAGAGATTCCCCATCTTAAGCTTTCAGCGTACACTGTGCGTTTCCAGCTTAAGAATGTCGGCCGGCATCCCAGGAAAATATCGACAAGTGGGAAAACGCTGTAAGACTCGCGAATTTGCAAAAAAAAAATCTTTTTAATTTTTAAATTTTTTTTATTTTTAATCTTTATTTTTTAATTCTTTTTCCTTATTTTTTGTTCTAATGACTTATACTGAATTTTTAGTACGTTTAAAACTGATCAAAACGCTGTTGCACGCAGAGCGAGCGAAGCGAGCGTTCATGTTTGTGCGATACTGAGGGTTGCGATCCCTTAAGAGCTGTGCGAGCGGAGCCCACGCAAGAGGATTTGAAAATATTTAAATTTTCCATGCCTCCAATATTCCAAACATTCAGTATAAATTTTGAAAATAAAATAAAAAAAAATTAAAACTTAAAAAAAAAATTAATTTTTTTTCTTTTTTTTTTGCAAATTCTAGACTTTTAGATTGACGCGAGTGAAAAGTGACAAAAGTCCGAGTGAAAAGGGATTTCCCCAGCCGGGGCCCCGGAAACTAAAAGGTTGCCACCGAATGCTCTGGAGTGGTGTAAATGCCATCTCCAGTTTTTTGGTGGAGATAAAAGAATATTCTTGGCAATGGAGTGGAATATAGGCAACAAGAGTGTCATAGAAATCGTGGTGAAGAGGCAAATGCTCTAGAGTAGTGTAAATTGTATTTTGAGTCCTCTTGTGAGGAGAAAAGATTTATTCACGACAATGGAATGGAATATAGGTAAGATGGGTGTCATAGGAATTGGGGTGAAGAGCCGAATGCTCCGGAGTAGTGTAAATGGCATTTCGAGTCCTTTGGTGGTAGGAAAAGGACATTCTTGGTAATGCTGTGGAATATAGACAAGTTGGGCGTCGTTGGAATCGGGGTGAAGAGGCGAATGCTCTCAAGTACTATAAATGCCATCTCAAGTCCTTTGGTGGAGATAAAAGGACATTCTTCTCGGTGGAGTAAAATATAGTCAAGAAATAAGTCAAATGGAGACAAAAGGTTGACATTGCTAGCACAAGGTTGGAGGAGGAGCGGTGACCACGAGTCTAACGTTGGAACTGCCAGAAATAGAAAAAACAAACGGATATTTTGAACCGTGGTCCTTTCTTTGTAAACACGGCGTATTTTGCCAAAAAAAAAAACCTATTTTAATTGGAGGTTGTTTGGTTCGCTGATTAGAAATATGAAGTCAAAATTGCAAGAATCCCGGAATAGTCAAACATGTTTCGATTTTACTGCAACACCAATGGAACGTGTAGTCACACTTTTAACGCAAAATAATGCCTGCGATAATAAGATATGTTTAGCTTCAAAATATAAAATAAATAACTGGCGCTAGAGTTCAGTTTTGAACCAGGGCCAAAGTTAACATTATCTCTTTCACTATTGACGGTGTGTTTTGTGCAGATGCGTATTATCAGCAGCACGCGCAACCGAGCTATTTGCCGCACTAAATGGGTACTCATTTGACAAGTTGGGTTGGGGAAAGGCGGGGTCTTGGTGTAAGACAGCTCGTCTCCTATTGGCATCGTACACTACAAACCCTGAGGATTTTAGGCGAAGCCTTCTACTTTCCGGTTTCATGTAATTACGATACAATAATTTCTGGTACTGCTACGAAACACAAAATGCTGAAAATCTAGCTTTGAATCGAAAAATTTCTCGAATTATGAAATTGCTTGCTTTTTATACCCTAGACTTTTAGTATAGAATGAAGCTAGAGCTTTCAAATTTTATGCAAATGTTGGCAGTATGATCTAGTTGGTTGGTATAGAAAATGGGCATGATCAGACCAAGAGAACGCCTACCTCCCCCACATATGTGAAATACATAAATGTATCTATAACTCCCAAATAAATAAACACGAAAAGCTCTAGCTTTGGCAGATTCTCGTGAGGATAATATTATGTATACTCTCCTGGAAAAATAAAATCGATCAGTTGAAAACTAACGATAATTTTCTTACAAAGAGAACTGTACTACCCTACTTTTCAGGTTTTTTGTCTATAATTCTTGAACCAATTGACGTAGACATCTGATTTTTGGCATGTAATCCTGAAGTGAGAAGCTGCTTGGGTTTAAGTAAGTTGGGCATAATCAGATCAAAGGAACGCCTACCTCCCCTGCAAATTTAAAAAAATTAAAAATTCCTTTAATTACGATAACTTTCGATAGAATGACACTAGCAAGTTGAAAATTTGATGGAATGTTGTTAGTAAGATCTACTTGGTTGGTATTGAAAATGGGCAAGATCCGACCCAAGGAACCCCTACCTCCCCTACAAATAAAACTTCAAATAAGCGATAACTTTTGATAAAATGAAGCTAGCGACTTGAAAAATTCGACAAATATTTGTAGTGTGGATTAGTTAGTCGATTTTGAGAATGGTTGTGAATGATCGCCAACCTTGCGAATTGGTACTTTTGGTATCACCACTAGGTCTGTACAAGTCTAGGATATACACGCTTCGAAGCGAAAGCTTCGGTCTGGTTTTTTTTATTGTTCTTCACGCATATAAAAAAAATAATCGATTAATCAAAAATCACCGACGATTTTCAGTAATCGATTATAATCGATTATTTTGAATAGTCGAATAGGCCTGTATATGTACATCCGAAGCATTGGTGAGATGGACAAACAGACGGACGTTTGACCGATTTTGTAAGGGTTTAAAAGTAAAATTAGCTGCTAGATCCTTTGGGTGACCGTAAACACCACCTGGTGATTATTTTTTGCATATCGCTGGTTTTGTATGAAATAATCTGAAGGTACCGGTAAATGCAACTATAACCCGGATATGTAGTACATCATACCCTGCAAAATTTGAACATCACCCTCCTGTGGTACATACTCCACTCGTTCATCCACAATGACGGGCATTGCTTCATAGAAATCAACCGAAAGATATAATTTTAAGTATTCTCTTCATTTAGTTTAGCTAAAAAAGGTGACTCAAGTGTTTATTTAGCCCTTTCTATTTCTAGACTTACTTCATCGAGGGGTAAATGGCTGCAGACGAAGACGTGAATGAATAATATATAAATTTATTTTAGAATTCTCATAATTATTAGGTACACAAAAACGTTAATATGTACAAAATGGAAAAATAAATTTTCAGACCAAAACATTACAATGGAATGATGAGAACTGAAGGGATCGATTTTCAAAAACACCGGAGCGTATTGTGAAAACCAATTTAGATATGAATTATCAAACATTCCAATATTAAATATCAAAAACAACATGCTTGCAAAAACAACTCCATCTTTTTGGTCGAGTTGGTAAACAGATATTTAAAACACGATTTAACAATATTTACAGTTTTTTTTTAATTCGACATCAAAGTCAAGGACTTCACTTTACAATGAGAACCACTTACGGAAAATGCGATTAGATTATCTGAGCAGCCAGATCAGGACTCAGTTCGTTTCATTTGACAAAAATTCATACGAAAAAGCAACATTGAGAAAAAACTAGCATAATGTATTTTACATTGCCAACATGGTTTGGAAGGACTTGAAACAAAAAATAAACTCGATTACGAACAATTTCATGCGGATTTGATTTAATCCTTTCCATTTTATGAGTTAGTCGGAGAGTCCTTTACATACCTTTCGAATGAAATACATCACGTGCGTGGAGAGGCACAACGCTCCAGTCGTGTGCAGTGAGAAATGAAAAATGCACACTTCCTCATAGTTCCACAGTGTGCACTTCAGGACTTGAAGAGTCAGAGGGTGGAGCAATTTCACCAGGACTCGTGATTCGATATGTGTTGCTTTTTGTTTATATTTTGTTTTTATTGTGTACGTACATATACGTTAGTTGTATGTTCAATTGAAAAGGACTCGAGTGTGGAACGAACGTTTTGGGCCGCTCTTCAATTTTTGTTCAGTTTCACACGGTTCGGTATCTTTTTTCTCTTTTAGTCTCGGCTGAAAATTACGCGGAGCACTTGTTCCAGCGTATGGCGATGACCGGATTCTGGTGAATCAGCAATGGTGCGCTGGTTTCGCATTTGCACGTTTTACAAATCTGGCCAATGGTCAGATGGGCCTTCGACTATATATACGTTTGCTCGCATGAGTTTTGACGCAACTGTTGAATACCGTGCAACGAACAGGACGAGTAGCAACGACGTGATGCAAATCTCTGTAAAATTGAATTCAGGACTAGAGAGATGATTCAAAATGTTCGGGTTCTTACAATGTTCAGGAAACCGAAAGGCAAATATGTGCTTTGTGACAATCTACTCGTATATAGTAGCGAGCACGAAAGTCGGAACCATATGTGTGCAATGACTGGGTAGACAATAGTATGCAAGTACCTTTGTGAATAGGAGCGGACGGACTATGGATGGAAGTACAGTATATTGGGAACGTAAATCAAATGTTTAAAAAAAATAGAATGGAGTCATGAAAGACATTTCCTCTTACCTGTGATTTCGAGCGCATCGTTGGCTGATATTTTCTTCTTATTTTCCTAGGACAGCATACACACAATATTCTAACAAAAGCTCTGAAATTGAAAAACAAGAAAGGGGATTTATATTTCCGGGTTAAGGATACGTACAAACGTTCAGGTTTTATATTAAATTGGAATATATTGTAGAAGCAAACATTGAAGCAAACTTTATACTCGTGTTTCAAAAATGCACTTTGGTGCTTCTAAAATAGACTCTTGAGATTGCATTGGGTACTGTTTGTTTTAAAATGAATAAAGAAACCTTCTGAAACCTTAATCAAATATGATGCGACATTTTCCATGTTGACTGATATTAAGACAAACGCAGAAAACCAAGATAAATGTTCGCGAACACACGAAACATTACAACACGGGTGAAAATTCACAATAATTACCGATAGTGAATGATGAACTTGGACCTAATTGTTTGTTATAATAATCATCGCCACTACTTTTGGGACGAAGCTGTTGCAAAATACCGCAACTCCTACTTGAACTGTCGTGTTTGCAGATTCTAGACTAACTCTAGATTTGCTGAATGTAAATTACTTTGAATTTGATTCGAAATGGATTTTTATACTCTAGACTTTTAGTATAGGGTATATTGTTTTTGTCACGACGAAAATATGTAACACCTTAAGGGAGCCTCCGGAGGTATAGCAATGTGTATATATAAATGATCAGGGTCATCTCCTGATTCGATTCAGCCATGTCTGTCTATCTGTCTGTCTGTTTGTCTGTCTGCCTGCCTGTACGCACCATAACTTTCGATAGAATGAAGCTAGAGCTTTCATTTTGGTCAAATGTTGGCAGTATGATCTAGTTGGTTGGAATTGAAAATGGGTATCATCATGCCAAGAAAACGCCTACCTGCCCTACATGTGTAAGATAAATAAATGTATCTATAACTCCCGATTAAATAAACATGAAAATCTCTAGATTTAGTAGATTGTTCATGAAGGTAATCTCATAATCTGCCGGAAAATAAAATCGACCAGTTGAAAACTAACGATAATTTTCTTGCAAAGAGCCCCGAACTACCCTACTTTTTAGGTTTTTGTCTATAACTCTTGAACCAATTGACATAGGTACCTGATTTTTGGCATGTAACCCTGAGGTAAGAAGCTGCTGGAGTTCAGATAAGTTGGGCATAATCAGATCAAAGGAACGTATACCTCCCCTACAAATATCTAAAAATTAAATATTCCTTTAATTACGATAACTTTCGATAGAATAACACTACCGAGTTGAAAGTTTGGAGGAATGTTGGTAATAAGATCTAGTTAGTTGGTGTTGAAAATTGGCAGGAACCCCTACCTTCCCTACAAATGAAACTTCAAATAAGCGATAACTTTCGATATGATAAAGCCAGCGACTTGAAACTTTGGTGAAATGTTTGCAGTAAGATCCAGTTGGCTTATATTGAAAATACGTGCCCTCCAACAATGGTGGTTCAAACGCAGGTTTGCTATATCTTCTAGTAAAGAAAACGAGTTCTGTTTTCTCTGACCCCAACCTCACCAGCCCATTCCGCAAGGATACCGAGGGCATTCTGCATTATACCGCTCAGGACACAGGGAAATTTGCCTGAGATTGTAATGGTAATGCCGTCCGCATACGCGATAACAATGCAACTCAACTTCTCCAGGCTTAAGAGCAACCTATAAGCCGCCAAGTTCCATAGAAGGGAAGAGGAAACACCGCCTTGAGGAGTGCCTCTACTTACGTCCCTGTGTACACATGATACACCGAGACTAGTGGAGATCACCCGAGATGTAAGCATCAGGTACCCAAACCTGCAGAGTTCGTCATCTTCGCACAGAGTTAAGAGCGCATCAGTCATAGCCACAGGTTTAACGTTGTTGAAAGCGTTTTCAATATCCATGGAGGCAGCCACCGTATACATCCAGCCGTGGTCTTTTGGCGTTTGACTTCCTTAGGAGAGACGTCAATCGACCTTTGTCTCCTTGTTACAATGGAAGAAACTGTGTTCTGCCCAATCAAGGGACGCTTTCTGCTTTTCAGTCCTTTCTGCGACTGGAATTTTTTCCAGCTTGTCGCTGCATCGATCTCTGTTGAAATTTTGCGAGGGTTACAGATTTTCGTGCGTGTCTACAACCCTCCCGCATTACCGGCATTCGATGCTCAGTAGATGATGTATCTATTGCTCAGTAGACACAGATGGTTCAATAAATACTGTATCTGTGGTTTAATAGATACTGTATATGTTACTCAGTAGATGTTGTGTATGTTAGCCAGTAAATACAGCATCTCTTCCGTCTTCTCCGTCAATTCTAGTTGCCCAATATAAAATGTATCCTTTTCTTAGCACATGCTGTATCTGTATCAATAGATACTGTATCTATTGCTCAGTAAATTAATCTGAGCGATAAGGAAAGCATTTTTTAAAGAAAATCATAGACATCATAAAATCTAATAGATCAAAATCAAATGTATTTGCATGGGATGGGCCTAAAGTAACGATGAACATCATCGCTTTTTTTGTATTATTTACTTTTAATTTTTTTTAGAAGTTTCACTTTAAAAGTGATCGCCCCCTTCTAGCTGTTTTACAAACAAAATACAATATCCATAGCCTTATCATGGAAACCCAGAAATAGTACCCTACAGCCCATTTCAGTAATCCCTTCAATGAATTTTAGTTTGCCCCAAAGCTACATATAGATATATAGATAAATACTACTTGTATTTTTATACCCTAGACTTTTAGTATAGGGTATATTCTTTTTGTCACGACGGAAATATGTAACACCTTAAAGGAGGCTCCGGAGGTATAGCAATGTATATATATAAATGATCAGGGTCACTTCCTGATTCGATTTAGCCATGTCTGTCTGTCTGTCTGTCCGTTCGCACGATAACTTTCGACAGAATGAAGCTAGAGCCTTGAAATTTTGACTAGATGTTGGAAGTATGATCTAGTTGGTTGGTGTTGAAAATGGGCATGATCAGGCCAAGAGAACGCCTACCTCCCCTACATATGTAAAATACTTAAATGTATCCATAACTCCCGATTAAATAAACATGAAAAGCTCTAGCTTTGGTAGATTGCTCGCGAGGGTGATCTTATACTCTCTTGGAAAAATAAAATCGATCAGTTGAAAACTAACAGCAATTATCTTACAAAGAGCCCCGTACTACCCTACTTTTCAGGTTTTTTGTCCATAACTCTTGAACAAATTGACGTAGACATTTGATTTTTGGTATGTAACCCTGAGGTGAGAAGCTGCTTGGGTTTTAGTAAGTTGGGTATAATCAGATCAAAGGAACGCCTACCTCCCCTACAAAATTCAAAAAATTAAATATTACTTTAATTACGATAACTTTCGATAGAATTACACTAAAGAGTTGAAAATTTGGCAACACGTTGGTAGTAACATACTGTTAGTTGGTATTGAAAATGGGCAAGATCCGACTTAAGGAACCCCTACCTCCCCTACAAATGCAACTTCATATAAGCGATAACTTTTGAGAGAATGAAGCCAGCGACTTGAAATTTTGGTCGAATGTTTGAACTGAGATTGATTTAGTTGGCATTAAGGATGGGTTAGATCCGACCTAAGGAGCCCCTATCTCCCCTAGAAATGAAATTTTAAATAAGCGATAACTTACGACAAAATGAACCTAGCGACTTGAAATTTTGGTCAAATATTTGTAGTAGGATCCAGTTGGCTAATACTGAAAATACGTAAAATCCGACCAATGAAACCCCTGCTTTCCCTACAAATAAAACTTCAAATAAGCGATAACTTTCGATAAAGTAAAGCTAGACACCTGAAATATTTTTTTTTTTAATGTTTTAGGGTGATCTAATTGGTTGGTGGCAATGATGGGCAAGATCCGACCCAAGGAACCCCTACCTCCCCTACAAGTGAAACTGCAAATAATCAATAACTTTCGATAAAATGAAGCTAGCGACTTGAAAAATTCAACAAATATTTGTAGAATGGGTTAGTTAATTGATTTTTAGAATGGCCAAGATCCTCATGAATGTATGCCAACCTCCCCTATAAACTGGCCATATAGGAAACTTACTTTTAATGCATATGGTCGTTGCCAATTGGTACTTTTGGTATCCCCACTAGGTCTGTACAAGTCTAGGGTATACACGCTTCGGACTCCTGGTTACATCTAAAATTCGACAACGTAATGAAAATTCAATCCATGAATTTGTCACGCTATATTTGGCAATTCGCTTCGTGTAACATGCATGAAGTGAAAAACTTATGGTTCATCGATATCTGTATACAGATACTCGTAAATGCAAACACTCGAGAAGGGCCCGTCCTAGTAGTAAGCACGTAAAATCTACACACACACTTATCTCCCAGAGAATCAATAGCAGTTTCCATTCGGAATTGCAACGTTGAATTGTTTTGAAATAGTTCCTGTATAGGCTAGAACGCTTTTTCAGAGTCCTTTCCGTCCTTTCCACATCAACGGGTATTGGTGACTTATGAACAGGAAGCTTGAATAGAAAAAGCAAACGTAAAAAAAAACCTTTCTATTTTGGTATGTAAAACATTATGAAACATCGATCGGGTGTTTTCAACTAAATTAGAAAAAAGCACGACAAGGACTTGTCAGGAAGTCTAATTGAAGTGACGAAATAGTGACGGGGTGGGTCTAATAACAAAAAAAAAATGCGAAACTCATCCTTAGTCGACACTAATCGATGCAGTTTGAAAGCCAATGGAAGATATACAAGTATGTATACTACATTTTTTTTACAGAAATACGAGGACTTGGTAGATTGCCTGCCAGTTTTGCAGACAAAGTGGTAGGGTGCTAAAAGCATTCATGCTGGAGTATCGAGCATAAATAACGATTGGAATTGCTGATGCATTTTGCCCATTTCATATTTTGTATTCAATTGAGCTGTGTTTATAACCTAAATTGGTGTTCTGAGCGAGATATGGAGGCGTTTGGGACACTGAAAACGGCAAATATGCCGATTTATTATCTTCTCGCTTGCTACCCTTCATGTCTCAGAAAGATTCTATAAATCGCAGCCTCCACTTATCTCGGTTGGCTTTACAATATTCAGGCTTTGTGTGGACCGGTCATTAGCCCATTACAGTACGAAGACAATACATAAACCACAATCCTAGTAACAGTAACTAGGGTTTTTACTTATCTTCATAGTGTATTTTTTCACGTATTTGTTTTCTATATTGTGGACACTCCATATTTCCTTGGCACTTCCTTCTTCTACTTGTAAAATTTTGTTGGGTCAAAATATCAAAATTACCTTCCTTTCAAGGTGAATTCAAATTTTCCGTCGGAATCAGAGAATGTTGGCGATGCTGTGGCTCTGGAAACAGAGTATTTCCTTCAGATACATACCTACTAGCTGGGCGACCGATCTAAATTACATAGAATTTCATCTTCATCATCATCGTGGCGCGAAAGCCCGACGTCGGGCCTTGGCCGCCCGGATCGTTGTCCTCCAATTATCTCGGTAACGTGACCGCGTCCTCCAATCTTGGAAGCCCAGTAGCAGTAGCTCGGCGTAAACATATACTGAGCCGCCGCAACGGTCGTCTAGGCAGTCTCGCTCCTTCAACTCGTTTTGCATTCATCACTCACTTTGGCATGCGATCATCGTCCATTCGTTGGACGTAAAACCTTACGTTCAAATGTATCTAGCATGTTTCCGGAGGCTTGAGTTAGGGTCCATCCTTCGCAGCCGTAGCATAGCAGTGGGCGTATAAAGGTTTTTTGTACACCTGGAGCTTCGTGTTTCTGTGCACATGCTTCGATGTCATTATGGGGAGAACCGAGAAAAAAGTCTTATTAGCTAATTGTATCCGTCGCTTGATTTCGTCAGTTTCGTTGGCCTCTCTTGACATGTTGCAACCCAGGTATATGCAGTTGTTCATAAACTCAATGTGTAGGTCCCCACATTGATGCTCGGTTGTGCAGGTGTCATTGTCGTCGATTGCATCATTATTTTAGTTTTACCCTCGTTGACACGTAGTCCAACTTCTTTTGCAGCGGTATGAAGCGTATGCAGAAGTTCTTGTGCGTCGGCCAATCTTCGGGACATGATGTTGATGTCATCGGCGTACAATGCTAATTGTGTCGACTGGATGAGTAGCGTATTGGTGTTGTCCATATTCAACGCCCGAATAGCGTATTCCAGTGCTAGGTTGAAGAGCGTCGGTGTCAGTCCGTCGCCCTGTTTCAGTGCGTGTTTCAATAGATCAGTAAAGTCTATTCTGAATCCTGACTTGTGAGACCGAGCTGGTCATTGTCATCTTTGTCAGTCGTACTAATTTTGCCGGTATACCAAATTGCAGCATGATGTTGTACAGTACTCCACAATCGATACTGTCATAAGCCTGCTTGAAGTCGACAAGGATTTGGTATACGTTTGCGTTGTATTCCCAGCACCTCTGGAGTATCTGTTTGACCGTAAGGAGCTGATCGGTTGTGGAGCGACCAGGTCTGAAACCGCTTTGATATTCGGCAATCATATGTTCTGCGTACGGTTTTATTCTATTTTCCAGAATTTTCGTCAAAATTGTATAGGACGTACAAACTAGTGATATACACCTGTAATTCTCACAATGCAGTTTATCTCCCTTTTTTGTGAATTGGACAGATGATGCGTCTGCGCCAATCGTCTGGGATCTCTATTCCGTTTGAGTGACTGCAACGCGTGATCAACCTCCTCTTCTGTCGGGGGTTGTATGGGTGGGTCTAACAATATCGTCCAGGGCTTCTTGTGTGGAGGTGTTAGATGGTAGGTTCAGAAGCTCTTCGTAATAAGAGGCCCATCCTTTGTTAATGCCATCGGTGTCGCTGATGATGTTTCCATCCTTGTCTTTACAAAGGCTAGTCCTGGGTTGTTAGCCTCAAAGTATTTACGTTTCTTACGTCTAATTATTCTATTCGATATTCGCCGTAGCTTGTCATATTTTTCTCTTCTGGCTCTGGTTCCTCGTTGAATCCATTGTCTGTAGGCTTCGTTTTTCAAGTCAAGTGAATTTTTGCATTCTTCGTCGAACCAGTCATTTCGCGCTCGCCGGGCTTTATATCCCACGACCTTCTCTGCGACATCCCTGATGGTATCCTTGAGTTCTTCCCAGAACCCATGGACGCCTGTGTTGCTGATGTTGTGTAGCATAGGTGATAGTCTTTCCTCAAGGGCGGTAGTATACGCCACCGCCGTAGCATCGCTCAGAAGCTTATCAACCGCAAAGATTTTGGGAGGGCTGATTCTCGATTGGTGCACTGAGGAAATTCTACATCTGAAGGTCATCTTCACCAAGTGATGACCTGAGTCGCAGTTTGCTCTTCGATAGGAGCGGACATCCATCACACTAGACGCCCATCTCCTGCAAATGAGGACATGGTCAATTTGGTTGACGGTATGTGCGTCTGGAGATTTCCAAGTCTGCTTGTGAATGCATCGATACGGGAAACACGTAGAGCTTACGACTAGATTCCTACTGCAGTGAAGTCGATAAGTCGCTAGCCGTTGTCGTTACATTTTTCGTGGAGACTGTGGCCTCCAGTGGTCCCCCGGTGCCAACTTTCATTTCCGACTTTCGCTTTAAAGTCTCCCAGCAGCAATTTGACGTCTTTTATTGGAAGTGAGTCGAAGAGAGCCTCAAGGCGGGCGTAGAACTCGTATTTTACTGCGTCTTCTTTAACTTCAGTGGGAGCATGCACATTGATGAGCCAGAGATTGAAGAATCGAGTCTTAATGCGAATCACACACAGCCGTTCATGGGTTTGAAGTCAGTAATGTGCTGCTTGAGGTGATTGTTCACTATAAATGCTACTCCTAACTGCGGCCCGATGGTTTTTTTTTTCAATTTAGTTCTCTTAATGCGTTTAGGGCAATGTATGTGAATGTGAGTCTCTTTTTGGTAACCCAACTGGAGCAGAAATTGTTATTCTCGAACTCCCCGCCGCAGCTGAGTTGGCCCGCCACGCGCAATTTAGTCGTCTCCTGAGGAGGAATTAGGCAATGGTGTCTCGGCTGATCTGCACGATCCAACCTAAGAGGTGGCTGACATGGTTGGCGAGAATAAGCTGTTACAGTTTCCCCGATACCAACTCACGTTCCCAACAACTCGTCTTTCACCGCTTCTTCTTTCGCTTCAGTTTGTATTTCTTAACCTGTTGTAGGAGGACCGTTCGGCCCTCGGACTGTCCAGGGAGTGTACATTTCAGAATCCGAAGGAATAATCTGTTAAACGTTTGCGTGGTCCTCGTTATTGATCCGTCTAATCGGAGGATTTTTTTTCCAGGTTCCTTGACATGGAGTAGTTTTTACAAGGATGGGTTGTCGGCCCATTGCTAAACACTATTCAGGGGTTGTCTCGGTGATAGCTGCTTCAGGTGGTTGATCATAACGTTCACACAACTATGTTCTGACTACGTGATTCATACCACCCTAATGACCTGTCTCGGTAAGGTGTAATTCAGCCAGTCGGGCTACAGCTATCATTCCCCCCTCCTTTCACAACCATAGCTTGGGACAGGCTTCGACGGGGTAATAATAACTTTTTCGCCTATATTTAATTGGCGTGACCCACCTGGGGGTTTTCTTTGGTAGATTTCATCTCTCAAAGTGCAGCACCTCACAAACTCACTAAATTTGGATGCCATAAGGATCTGGCTTACTTCCTTTTTAGCGGTAATTAGCGGTTGGGTTCAGGTGTAACCGTACCCGTGTCGGTAGCAATAAGAATAATGCTGGTACGACTATGGTTAATTGAGTTTTGTTTGTGCCAAACATGTAATCAATCAAATTGAATAATTATTAATTTGAGAAAACAATCAGTCAAGTCAGCTTCCAGTTGAGAGGAATTTAGAAGTTTTTCTTTGTATAGATTCAATAAAACACTTACATAAACAATTCATTAAATTTAAATCTTACCTTCTAAAATCACGACTCCAACACGCATATATTACAGGATTCATACTTGAATTGATCCAGCCGAGCCACGTCACAACAGCCGAAACAATTTCTTCGTGCGCTATACATTGAATACAAAAACCCGACAGTAAATTAACTACAAAGAATGGCAACCAACAAACTATAAACACGCCCATCACTATTCCCAACGTTTTGGCGGCTTTCTTCTCTTTCGCGAATTTCGCGAGTTTTCGCGATAGCGAAAAGTTTTTCCCGAGATGACGGTGTCGTGCCAAACCGTTATTATGCAGGGCGGACAGTGGCTCCTCCTCCGGCTCTTCGGGCGTTGACGTAGTTGTCGCCGACGAGTGATGATGATGATGGTGATGTGTATGATGATGTGGCTCGCGGGTGGTGCCACCGCGATGAATACGAAGCGTTAATTGCAATTCCCCTGACGCCATCAGTACTTGTTTCGTACCGATCTTTAAGGATCGCGTTTGTACGACGGCGGCCCGATAAATACGACAGTAGGTGAAAACCATTACTAGGAGCGGTAGATAAAAGGATATTGTCGACGAAAACACTAAATAGCCTAAATGTTCTGTAAATATACATTTGTAGGGTGGCATATCACCGTCACGTGCTGCTCTCCACCAAACGATGGCGGGGAAACTGATCGCGCCCGAACAAATCCACACGGCACATATTAAAAGGACAGCTCGATTACGTGTCATACGCATCGGATATGAGAACGGATCCGTAATGGCCCAGTAGCGATCCAACGAGATCACGCACAGATTTAGTATGGACGCCGTACTAAATAGAACATCCAAGGATCGCCAAATATCACACCAGTCCGTACCGAAAAACCACGTTTTCTGAAGAACTTCGTACAATGCAGAAAAGGGCATAACCACAAGTCCCACTAGACAATCGGCAACCGCAAGACTCGTCACGAAGTAGTTTGTGGCCGTATGCAAGTACCTTTCCCGAACAACGGCCAAAATTACAAGCGAATTTCCAAAAACAGTGGCAAAGGAGAACAGGAATAAAAATGTCAACAAGCTAACGCGATCATTGGACATCGACTCGAGATATTCCTGGAAGTCAGGTTCACTAGTGGCCAAGCAACAGTTGCCCGCAACATCGTAGACATCAAAGTCGAAAGTTCGATTTTCGGTTGTTGCGTTGATCCAGGCATAGTCCAAACTTGCATTATTCATTATCATATCTGGAACGGGTTCGCAGATGCCAAGAATCCTTTTATTCTTCTAATGGACCAGTTCGAAACGACCATTTGACTGCACCGCCATATTATTCAGATCTGTTCAGATGTTTTCGTTCCGTAATGAGCATACCGCACTAAGACGGTTGCTTTGCGTTGGATCTGTTGTCCTTATAAACATTATCTCCGCTTCAATCAGCTAACGTTTCAGCGGAATTCAGAGAGCCTGTACGATGAGATATACTAAATGTGACTTTCCAGCTAAAGTGTTGGCACTGCGTCCAACTTGTCATGGCGATAATCTGAAAGTAGAAAATAAAATTAGAAGTTATTATTCGTGAAAAGGAAATACATATATTTATATATTTACGTTAATACAAATTCCACTGATTCGAGCTAACCAAATCACCATCACAAAAGATACAATGATAAATCATCTAAGCCCCAACGACAGAATGAGCGAATCTCGTGGCGTAAATAAGTGTTCTCATATCCTCTAAATATCAGCCATAATTGTATTAATTAATCATAGACTACCGTCACGACCTCTTTAAATTCGCGCCTCTTTAGTGGGAAATCTGCTTCATCTGTATCTAAATTTCATTTTCGAGTACGTTGACAGCCACCCAAATTTGTCGCACGACATGAGAATGTTGATAGCATGTCATTCACGTTGTCCTTTAGCCGTGTAAGCTGCGTGGGATAACAAAATCGTGAGATAATTCTTGTGCTCGTGACATGACTGTAACAGTCATTCAACAATACAGGACCGCAGGGCTGTTGTAGGTGAAGCACCATTTCCATTACCTCATTATTATTCAGCATTACACATGCAATGCACACCCTAGTTCTTGCTTGGCACATGAAAAGGGAGGTGCTAGTAGTGGGTGGTATTGTTGTCATCACTTACAGGCCAAATGGACTGGTGCTCGAGAGTGCTCAAGTGAACCAAGTAAAATTATTTTAGTTAGAAATGGAACAACGTGACTGAATGGACTAACGCTGTTCGAGTAATTCGTTGAATTTCCATTGTAATATTTTGTAACACCTTAAAACAGGCTCCGGAGGTATAACAATTATAAATGATCAGGGTCACCTGCTGATCCATTTTAGTCATGTCTGTCAGTCTGTCAGTCTATATGTCTGTCTATCCGTTCGCATTATGACTTTCAATAGAATAAGGCCTGAAGTTTTCGCCAAATTTTTGTAGTATGATCTACTTGGTTTCTACTTAAAATGGGCGTGATCCGGCTAAGGGAGCGCCTGCCTCCTCTACATATTAAAAATATATAAGTAAATGAATCTATAACTCCCAATTGAATAAACGTGAAAAGCTGTTACTTCGGCAGATGACTTGAAAGGGTCATTTTATATTTTCCTGTATAATTCTTGAATCAATTGACGTAGGAAGCTGATTTTACGTAAACTTCAGATGAGAAGCTGGTTGAGTCATAGGAAGATGCGCATAATTAGGCCAAAGCAACGCCTACCTCCCCTACAAATGGCAAAAATTAAAATATTATTGAAATACGATCACTTTCGACAGGATGAAGCTAGCGTGTTGAGAATTTGGTCAGATGTTGATAGTAAGATCAAGTTAGCTGCTACTGGAAATGGGCAAGATCCGACCCAAGGAACGCCTACCTCCTCTACAAATGAATCTTCAAACAAGCGATAACTTTTGACAGAATAAAGCCAGCGACTTGAATTTTGGTTAAATGTTTGAAGTAGGATTTAGTTAGTTGGTAATAAAGATACGTCAGATCCGAGAAGGGCAAAATACCTCTTCCATAGTTCTCTTCGTGGGCGCCCCCTGGAACGGCTAACCAAGCCAATTAAGTTTAGCACAGCAAAACATTTGGTAGAGGCACATAACGATGATCATCCTGAATGGCCAATAACACCAGTGCGTCTCAAGAAATAGGCGAATAGTGGAGATGTAACATAAATGTGAAAACACCAACACGACACATTCCATGAAAGATCATCAAAAGAACGCGCGATCAAAAACACCATTGGAGAGCTACATACCTTTGCGCTTCTCATGTAGCGAACACATCAACGCCCTCCGAATTATTATCGAACAATCCGCAGAATGGAGACCCCCATTACATCTCATGTTCATCGATTTCGAGAAGGCGTTTGACAGCGTTGACCGGGAATATATCTGCAAAGCTTTACGTAGGAGAGACATACTAGATAAAATAATTTCCATCATCAAGGAGTCCTACCAGGGAGCCCAATGCCACGTCTTACACAAGAGTAAGATATCAGATCCTTTCGGGGTGCAGAGGAATGATACAAGGCTGCATTTTGTCACCTATTCTGTTTTTAATTGCCATTAATGATATACTAAGCGGCGCGCTTCAAGAACACCAGAACAAAGGTATAAGATGGAAGTTGTTCAAATACCTTCAACAACTAGACTATGCTGACGATATTTGTCTGATGCTCTGCATTGCGAAAGCCGTAATGCCGGGCATAAAATCAACACTGCCAAAACTAAGTACTTGAGCTTGGATCCAAGAAGGCAAAGCGGAATTTGTCTTTCGGGGCAGGCAGTTGAGAAAGTTGACAACTTCTATCTGCTATCTCGGAAGCGGAGCGGATGCCGATGTACAGTCTCGCATCAATAAGGCTCGGGAAGCTTTTTTCAGTTTAACTCCTTTCTACTACTACTCAATTGCTCTAACCCCTTGTGGGGCATAGCGCATCAACTGTTCCATGTGGACGTTTCGTTGGCATAAATTGGTTTCAGAGAATGCAGTTGCCAGCATGCACCTCCTGCACATCCATGGCCACGAACGTCGTCGTGGACGGGACTCGAACCCGAAACGCCGGTAGTCAAGCATGAGACTGATGCCTCAACACACTGCGCTACCGGTCGCCCTCCTCCTTTCTGGCAAAACAACAATATCTCCAGAAGTACCAAACTCAGGATCTTCGAGACTAATGTAAAATCTGTGCTTCTTCACGGCTGTTCAACTTGGAAGGTGACAAGGGCGATAACAACTAGATTGCAAACATTCGTGAACCAGTGTCTACGGCGCATCCTACACACACGCTGGCCGGAGGTCATTTTTAACGACGATCTCCTGTTCATTACTGGCCAGGACCGGATAGACACCTCCATTAAAATGCGAAAGTGGCAATGGATATGTCACACACTTCGAAAAGGGCGGGAAAACATTGCTAAACAGGCCCTCGATTGAAACCCACAGGGAACCGATGCAAGTCACCGCGTTGGACGACCTAGGAACACCTGGAGAAGATCAGTTGAAGTCGAGGGCTGAGGACAGCTGAAGGCGATGGCGGCGAACAGGACGAGGTGAAAAGTTAGCGTGGTTAGTGCCCTATGCCCCACAAGGGGTTGACAGGATCCAGAGAGAGCACATAACAACAGTATCAGTCTGTCTCGCTTTAGCCAATATCCGACGAAGACAGAAAATGTTTTCCGCAAAAGAAGGACTTGGAGTGATCATCCATAAGTGCCACCATATACTGTCGAACTCGAACTTGAACGAACCTGGTACAAATATCTCAAGCCACACACACACTTCACATAAACGTGAAGAAAGCCCTCCACTTGTACCATGTTCGAGTCGAGTTCGGGATCGACAGTGTGTGGTGACACTGAGACATCCACAATTCTTACCTTGTTGATGAGTACAAAACTTTATATTTCCCCTAACAATAAGTCACCTAACCAACCAAAGTCTGGTCGGTCCATTATTTCATATCTGAAAAAAATCGTAAAAAAATCCACAAGCGAGCACAAGCATAAAACTGAAATAAAATCGAAGAATATTCACAAGGGTTGTGCATTTTATTGTACATGTCAAATTGGCTAGTGTAATAAATTTTCCGAAGATGACGTCTAAACAAAAACTACCTCCCAATCGTAATACAATGAAGAATACTCTACCAAGTGGAAAACGTCACTTATTGGAATACAATTCACTATTCCTGCTTTTTCTCTCCAAAAGGGATTCCTTTAGACATCGAGAAAGATGTCGGCATGGAAATTTCTTTGAAATCAACTTGAATAATCCTCTGTAGGAAAGCCTATCTACACAATCCTTTTGTGTTCGTCCAAAGGCCCTTTCCCTTGTATAGCTACAACTTATCTCTCATATCATTACACCTAACTAGGATAAATCCGTTTTTTTCGTTAAGACTTCCTTTTCGTGTGGCGGAGTTTTTGACATCCGGCAAGCAAGCGGAGTACCAATCTCTAATCTCTTCAACATACTTAAAGCTTTCAGCTATGTATAAGACCAAATAAGGCCATAATCAATCATCGGGTTTGGGTTAAACGTATGTACTCGTATATGGGGAGAGAGATTCTCCAGTGAACATTGGCAGGATATGATGGTACTATAAAGGTCCGACAGGAGCTTTGTTAATGGAAACGAATAAGCACAAAAAAAAGAAAGAAAGTTTTATCAAAAGGTCGCTGAACATGAAGGATGCTCCTCCGGTTGCAACGATCACGGACGAGTTGAAAATCTTCTGAATGAATTCACCTTTATTCGTGCGGAAAGAATTCACAACCAGGAATTCGGGCAAATAAAGGAAATTATGTGGAATGCTGCGTGAAATCGAGAGGCTTACTCGAAATATCAATGAAAAATGTAGGGCAACAAATTAAATAGTTACCAGTAGGTGAACTCGTATATTTCTGTCATTTTTAGATTGGAAAATAAATTGTAAAATTGCTAATTTAGGATATCATCATCACCGTGGGCCTACAGCCCGACTTCGGGCCGTGGTCACCTGCATCACTGTTCTACAATTATCTCGGAAAGGAACGACATCCTATAATTTAGGGAGCCCAGGAGTTGTTCGCTGTCAGCATCTACTGAGTCTGCCCAATGAGCTCTCGGTCCTCTACGCAGCTTTTCAATATTCGTTGAGGCCTGGGGTTATTGTCCATTCTTTGTACGTGTCCTGCCTACTTCTGCTCCGAAAATTTGCCGAAGAACCTTTCGTTCAAATGTGCTTAGCATGTTTTCGTCTGCTTGAATTAGGGTCCAAGTTTCGCAGCCATTGCATAGCACAGGTCGTATGATGGTTTTATTCAAGCGGAGCTTCATATTTCTGACCACATGCTTTGATTTTATTATTGGAAACCGCAAGAAAAGCTGTATTTGTCGCTTGATTTCGTCAGTTTCACTGGCGTCTTTTGACAGGTTGCTACCCTGGTATGTAAGGTTTTTTCCGAATTCAAGGCTGAGGTCCATTGATTTTCGAATATGCAAGCGTCCTTCTTCCTGATCAAGTAGCGTGCAAAGGTGGTCTACTTCGCCAAAAGTGCAATTTAAAGCGTTCAGTGAATTTCATTACTGCCGGATTCTGTTTTTAATGCAAAATCCTTGTAACAAAATGATTATCAGAAAAGAAAGTGTGTTAACGTGCGTGAAATTGGTACACCTTTTAAACGAGATTCTGACCGCCTGGACAGGACTATTTTTTCTAACCCGCGCAGTAAGCAAAAAATTTGGTTTCTCGTTCTCCCACCCCTAGGCAACCAAAAGCTAGCTGGCTCGCTTCTGCCTGTTGGGACCCGAGCGCCCGCACGATAAACTCTTTTAATTCCGCGTGAGACGACCAATCGATATTTTGGGTGCCCGCTCTGTTTTGTTGTGTGTATCCGTTCGCAGGCAACATAAATCATTGCGTCAGTCTTTGTTGATCAACGCCTGCCTGCCACTTGCCACAACAACACGGTGCGGTGGATGCCTGGAGACGTACCCGCGATATATGACGTATACCGACATTCTCCAAAGAGTGAAGTCTCAGCCAGCCTTAAAAGACCTGGGGAATACTGTCAGCCAAATAAGACGGACTCTAGAGAGCGATCTCCTCTTCAAGATTAAGGCCAACTGCAATATTTCGACAGAAACGTAGCAGAGCATAACGTCCTGTAAAATGCAGCTGAAGAGAAAATGCTGCGCAACGAAACACGAATTGAGTGTCGTGATCTTGATGAGATCACAACGAAAGAGGAAATTGGCGTGGATTGAAGTGGATTTAAAACCAGAAGCTGTAAAATCGATCAGAAAGGCATGTGGCAGTACCCAAAAAGCTACCATTAGCGTATCAAAGCTACAGCAAATAAAGTACTCGAAAGAGGAAAACTCAAAGTTGGCTGGTCAAATTGTCGAGTCAGGGATCAAATAAAAGGTGCTTCAGATGCTTTGCTTCTGGCCTTTTCGCGAAAAAGTTCAATAGCAAACAAAACAGCTCGAATATGTGTCGCAAACGTGGCAAAGAAGGCCACAAATGGAAAACATGCGACAAGGAACCGAAGTGCATGCTATGCTGCGAGAAGAAAAAGAAGAGAAAATCAACTACGGACATTCGACTGGAAGTTTCAAGTGCACCGGATATAAGAAGGCTCTTCAGGAATCTCTTAAATAAAGCTCGTCCAGATCAACTTATGTAAATCACTGTCAGGTGGCACAAAATCGGCTGTCACAGACAACAAGAGAAAAGGACGTTGACGTGGCGATCGTTCGCCATCAATATAAAAATTTGAGCAGCTCAATTTGGGTGACGCACGAAGGCATGGAGGCATATTCTGCTGATATATCGAGGTGTTGGCGTTGATTTAATCTTGGAAGGCTAAAGGAATCCTTTCGTTCTCTCAAGGGTTCACAAGGATTAAATACATAAAATGCAAGTCGAGCTACAAAGGCTAGGGGTGCTCCTTGAAGCTTTCTCACAACTGGACATCGTCCTTATGAATACAGGCGGTAGTATTACAGACAGACGAAACAAAGCTTAATCGACTCACCTTGTCATACTGACCAAGAATTTATGTATATAGTTTATATGGTCTGAGATGCTTCTTTATGTGCGTTGCAAACTTCATAACAAAGTTAATACATATACCCTATCACATTCGTGAAGGGTATAAAAAAAGTCTATAGTCGCTCGACCCAATTGCTTCTCCTACCACTCACTTTTGAGCAAGTTTTCGTGGGGCAAGAGAACGTGAAAATCTTTGATTTGACATCTTATTCAGCGAAAAACGCGTTGGAGGCAGTTCGTCGACCACAAATTCGCCTTTGTCAGTGTATTTCGGCAAGTTTAGACAAGGCTAATCGCATATTCGGCTGACGTGCCAAAGTCTCTCCACTTTTATGCATTTTTGATCACAAGCCGACATGTGGGTAGTGCGACCCATTTATTAACTTTTTTTGTAATTCAGCATTTCCGGCAGGAACAGCTCAGGTAGGATCGACCATTGTCGTTAATTGCCTTGACCCCCGACAATTCAACGTATTCCGGATCATTGGCCACCACGACCACAGCTATGTCATCTGCGAACTCGATTATTATCGTTACTACTTTAGGCACTGACTGGCCAATCAAATATATCGTTGTACATTATGTTTCACAGCAAACGGCCGAATATGGATTCTTGTGGAACGCCTACGGTTGCATTGTACTCTCTTGACCCTTGCTGGTTTTGGACTGCAGAATTCTATACGGAAGGTAGTTCAGTATTAGTCGCACCAAATAGTCAGGCATACCAATCCTCTCGAAAGACAAATAAATGCATTTCCAGTTTGCCGAATTGAAAGCATTCTTGACGTTCAGTGTAAGAATCGCGCAACATATGCCACTGCGCAGCACCTATTTTTCTAGGGTTGTCAATGTCATGATCACATCGGCCGCGGAAGGTGCTCTTCGAAAACCAAACTGTCGCTCCGATAGGCTTCCCTTTTCCTCTATGACAGCAACTGGCTTGCCTTGTGATAGTCGCATTTCTCATCAGTGCCTCCTGTCTTCGAGGTGTTCATAATTATTTTTGTTATTGCGGCCATTGTGTGCTCTTTGGAATCGAAGCCCATAGCATCGCGCCGATCGTACTATCTATGGCAGCACGCCACCTTGTGGATAAATTATAGAAACCAAACACATGCTAAATGTTAATACCATAGTCTAAATAAAATTCGAAAACACATTTTACGTTATCTGAATGGCAGTAAATTATGTACAAAACAAACTGTTAAATTTGCTTCGGATACCAGATGAGCTTTGTGCGGGACTGGGAACATTCTATCTATGATATCTATACCTACTTATCGTAGGTAACCAGCCTACCGAAATATGTCGCATCAAATGGCGGAATTTTAAGCTGGACATTTATGGCGACACCACGGAGCTAAATGACTTCGGACGAAGCCAAAACTCACCGTGAGTGGGGGTCAACTAATGGCTCTGCCATCCAAGTAACCTCAATATTGATTTCAGCAGGTTTACGCGATTCGTTCATTTTTGGAGTTGTCCAAAACGTTATTTTCCTAATTTTCAGCGGGTTGGCTCTTTTCTATTAAATTCTCCTCTTCATTTGCGGCCATTTTGTCTCCTTTCTTTCCCATCCTGCGGTGATATGATAATCCTCTATCGTAAGTGGTTCTGGGCCAGAACCGGGTACACTGCATGCGGTTTCGAAAGTTGGCTTCTTCGGTCTGCTACGATAGTCCTCCAGTATTATTTGCTTTGGGCCCGCATCGGATATGTTTTTTTATATTTCAAACAATTAGTTTGATTTGGGAGGATCGCCATGTCGAAAAATTTCAGAGATGAGTTTGCAATTTCTTCTTCTTGCATTCTGAGTTCGTGCACTCAGGATGATTTTAATGTGCCAAACTATTTGTTTGATTTGGCAGATACCATATACACTAGACTCATAACAATTATATAAATCTAAGCTTATCATATCCACAAACATAGTTGGATGCGATATTTGGTTAGAACGAGGACATTAATCTAAATTTATCCTATTTTCAAATAGAGAAATATAACAGAATCTTCGTGCCTGATGGTGTCTTCACAATTACTGTCCAGAAAAATGTAGTTTTGTCAAATGTCAGAGCACGGGATGACGGAACTTAATTGATAAATTGCTGCTTAACTCGATGGATTCGGCTCATTCGTGAATGACCTCCAATTTCGCACTCAAAGCCAATGGACGATGGTCAAATCGCCGCCGTCCAAGTGGCCTCCCTTTAAATGTCCAGCTCTATAGTCACAGATTTTCATATCAGTATGTACTAATTTTTCAACTTTTGCCACACCGATTTCATTTCATCTTTCCGAAATTAAACTTCACGAATGTCCTTGTTCTCATCCATTGAAACCTTTCATTATTGTTTTCGTATTTCTGTTGTACTCGTAATATTACGTTACATGCACATTGGACTTTCCATTGAAACCTTATTGTACAATTGACGTCGACTTACATTTGAAAACTTTAAAGCCTTTAAGGAGTGTTTGGTTAAAGTTCATCCGTCCTGTCCGCGCCCTTAACGGCTTACAGAATTTCCGTCCAAAATTTAGGAAATGTTCTCCAATCATGTTCTTTTATAAGTACATTTCGCCCCAATCCTTTTTCACGTTCTGGCACGGATGGAAAGTACACAGCTGCCATGGAGTTATTGTGAAAATAGTCTCTTCCCATCGTGATAATGGCCCGGATAAAGGAAAGTTACCTGGATAGGATTATAATTAACATTTGAAATCTCTTCTAGTAACAATGTCATGAAGAGATATTTAGGAAAAGTGTTGTTGAGAAGGTATCATTAGGACAAATTAAATTAAAAGAACACAGTTAGTTAGTAAGCTTAGATAAACAATATAGCGCCATGCCATGCAAACCACTATGCGCTAATATCAGAAAATTTGCTGGAAAAGGTGCTTTGACCTTCCTCCTTGCCGTCTCAAACCAATCTGCGGCTTTGCGTTGCTCTGCCTGTGGTGTTGGCACTTCGCCCCTTCTGACGGTATAATCTCAGCTTCCTTCTGCAGGCAGCTCGGTCTTGGATCGTATCATCGCCGAGATTAATGCGTTGTTATTGCTTCTTCATCTGATCAATCCACATGTGTTTCTATCTGCCTTGGGTGTTGGGTCCAACAAGTGAAACATTAATTGATAGTGCCTTATTAACAGGGTTCTCAGGCGGACGCTTTAGAACATGGCAATACCAATCTATAAGACGATACTCGAGCTTGATCGGTTGCTCAACAAACAAGCTGCCTCGGATGTAGGTACTTTTGATGCGATCCTTTTTGGTCACACTTAGTTCGTTTTCGCCCCATATTGTTGTTTAATTCTACTATTCAAATTCAACGATAGCTCGGCTCTTCACAAAAAAAATCATTTATGCAAATCATAAACCTTAAAAAAACGTAATTCAATTTAAAAGGAAATTCCTGTTTCTACATAAAACATACACCAGGCACCATACAACTTTCAACTGAAGAAGCCTCGTATCTTCAACCACAAAATCATGTCACGTATATTATCCCATTTCTCCAGAAGACTTCAAACTGAACCGAAACTGTCATGTTCTTCGTAATCCTAAGGAAAAGTGAAAAAAGAATCAAGGCGCTCATATCACTTAAATTCTCATTTTGATAATCCAAAACCAATTTCTTCGCAAATGTCTTGACTTCGAAACGGAAAAATTCATTTTCACTTCAACTAACCGAAAGACCTACGACACCCTAACCGTCCCGTCCTATCGCCAATCTTGGCAAAATGATATTCCACAGGTTTTCCATTACTACTTACGTAGAAGTACAGTACGTACGTTGTCGTCGTTCAAATAAGTGTCAGAAATTCCTCGTTTGATACTTTGTCACTGAAATGATAACAGCCGGTGAAGAAAAGCTAAGAGAGAGGGAGCGAAAATGTCGTTGGGAAATTTCCATGACAAGTGAACGTCAGCTTTTCTACTGCAAATATTTCTTGGCGAATGTGTAACGGTAGCAGTTTTCCCCGAGAAAATTGAAATTTTTACATGAAAGATTAGGGACGGCTGATGGCTGATAAGCAAACATTCTCTTTTTCTAATCTATTTTATAATGCGTTGAAGTTTTATTCGCGAAAATATTTGTTGGGAGATCGTTTCGTTTATTAAAGTTATTAGTAGGAATAAATTTTTGACAAATTAAAAAATGGAGAATAGAAAAAAAAGTTTAGGATAATGCGGGATACTGGTTTCGCGGTCAATGGTGATCAAATTGATTTGAGTAAGGTAGTGCGACAAACAAAACATACAAAAAGAGCGATCATGTTCATCGGCACTTTAGGCCCGTCCCATGTAAGTTTACATTTTAATTTTAATCCATTTGCTCTCAAGTTGTCTCTGATTTGTTTTGAAAATTGTTGTCCTTTTCGTCCCGATTCAGGAGATACCCATATTTACGAGAAGAATGCATGTGTAACATTTGTCGGCCCAAATTTCAGCGACTGGTCTGAATTGGAAAGCTCGCCATCGGACGAATTGTACGAATTTTCAAGCAAATTATATTCGACTCGCAAGTAATCACAATCCGAACCAGCCGCTATAATCGGAACCCACCGCTGCGATACAACGACTATGAAAATTGACAGATTTCACTTTGCAGCCTGGAGAAGCTGCAATTAGAAGTTTAAATAAGGCTCTAAAAAGGAGAGTACTCTCGCGGCCATTTTGTTGACATCGAATGGAGATTTGTGCCCATCGAATGGACTTATGAGAGAGAGAGACAGCACCAATGTTTTTAACTGGGAGCTGTCATTTTTACATGCCTTTCACTCTCTATTGGTTGCCAACAAAATGGCGTCGAGTGTACCTTCCTTTTTAGTGCTCTAGTGTAAATTGACAATTTGAACCAGCCGCTGTAATTGCAACCAACCGCTGCAATACAACAACAATGGAAGTTTACAGATTCCACTTTGCTGCCTGGAACGGGTGCACGTGCAACTGGAATTGGCGACATCCAAAAGATCGTGCGCGTGATGCAAACGGACTGAGAGTTGTAATCGCGGCAGCGCGAAAGAAAAACTTTTAACTCAGCAGCTAGAGCTCCGGTGAGTTTTTTTTTCACATCCCTTTTCGGGCGGGACCAAATCTATAAAAGTTTGGAGAAGACGGCAATGTTTTGCATGTGGTCGTGTTTTTTTTTTTAGGTTATACGGAGCAAGACTTGTGGGGACGACAGGGACTCCGCCCGCCATATGGATTCAGGTGAGGGTCCACCCCCAACAGTATCATCCCCCCGACAAGGTGGACGGAGTTGCTGTCGCCCCGCAGCGAGCAACGTATTCATCGGACAGCACACTTTAAATGATGCCAAGACAAGCTCAGAACTCTGGGGTGTTGGCGTCTTCCATCCCCCACTCACTCCACAAGTGACGTCACGAGTATGGTGGTATCAAAGCGATTGTGTTTTTTTTCTTTAATTTTCAAATTTATGACGGGGCGACCGGTAGCGCAGTGTGTTGAGGCATCAGTCTCATGTTTAACTACCGGCGTTTCGGGTTCGAATCCCGTCCACGACGACATACGTGGCCATGGATGTGCAGGAGGTGCATGCTGGCAACTGCATTCTCCGAAACCAATTTATGCCAACGAAACGCCAACTGGGCCGCATGGAACAGTTGACGCGCTATGCCCCACAAGGGGTTAGGGCAATTAAGTAAATTTATGACGTCACTTTTGGGGATGAGTGGGGGATGGACGACACTAGCACCCCAGAGTCCTGAGCTTGCCATTAGGTCTTTTAAAGACCGCTGTTGAAATTTATGAAGATTTTGGAATTTCCGGTGAGTTTGGCGGTGTCAAAGCGAGAGTGGTGTACTTTTTTCAAATTTTCATTGTTTTCGCGTGACTTTAGGGGTGAGCGGGGGATGAAGGACACCAGCACCCCAGAGTTCTGAGCTTGTCCTTAGGTCCTTTAAAGAGTGCTGTGGAAATTTATAAAGATTTGGGAAATTCCCGTGAGTTTGGCGGTATCAAAGCGAGTGAAGGTATTTTTTTTTTCCAAATTTTCAATATTGTGACGTCATTTGTGGGGTGAGCGGGGAATGAGGTCCTTTAAGGAGTGCTGTAGAAATTTATGAAGATTTTGGAAATTCCGATGAGTTTGATAGTGCCATGCCTATGGCGTCACTTAAGGGGTGAGTGGGGGTTCGTAATATATTTTACCATAACCTAAGAATTCTTGACCTGCCGAAGATTTTTTCATTTAGAAAACAGATTGAAACTGGATTTGATGAATGGGAACTAACCTGCACTGGTTAAAGTACATAGCGTCAAGTTGCAACCCCTAAATTAATTTTTTTAATAAAATTTGTATTTTTGCATATTTTGGTCTAAAATTAGTCAGGAACTCTAGAATTTTTTATTATCCATCGATTTTAAGCATTGAAACTATTTTTGTACGATAAAAATGTTTGCATGAAGTTGACACCCCAAAATTGTATTATTAAAAAAAGCCATTGAAAGTCTAGATTTATCGCCGCACCCCCTTGAAAACTCTGGGGGGTAACTTTCAATCTGCAAAATATCACGTTATGTTAAGTACAAAAAGCAAGAAAATAAAAAAAAAATACCCAAGGAGTCACCGTGTACTTTTAATTTGCAAAAAATCGCAATTTGGAACACCACAAAACCCTAAAAACCCCTTCGGTTCAATACATAACCATAAACCTGTTGAGTACAAAAGTGGAAAAATAATCACAGAAACATGTTTTTTGGGGTACAGTACAGAACCCTAATATACAAGTGAATTGCGTCTTTTTGACATAATTGCTTACACACTGTAAAAGATTATTAACAACAATCCACATACGATTCGCATGACCATTATCTAAACATCAAAATCATAGCGCGGCGACATTCTCACATTAGAACGTCAATATGAGAATGTCTAAATACCTATGAGAATAAATGAAAATGTTCTCATGAAATTTGTTCTCATCATATTCTCATGAGAATAGCCGCGCGTGTAAATAGATATGAGAACTATTCTCATGGATGACACAATTCAAGAAGCATTCTTATGAGAATGTCTATCGAGACCTTCATGAAAAGTATCTGTAACCCCCGATTCTCGCAATTGAACAGCAATTTCAATTGAATATAATAAATAAATAACTGGCGCAACAGTCCAATTTGAACCACGGCCTCGAGATGAGTTAGCATCATCTCATTTTCTAGATCGTGACGGTTTTTGTGCAGAGGTATGTGATCAGCAACACGCTCAACCGAGTTATTTACCCCATAATGGGTACTCATTTAACAACTGAGTTGGCTCATAGTCCGACACGTAAATCCCCGGAATCGAACCGGGGCCCAGTGCGTTGAAGGCGAACGTGCTAACCGTTGCGCCATCCGGACTACAATTCAATTGAATATGCAAGAAAACAAAATTAACCTCACCTCATTAGCTGAGCTTAGAACTCCACAAACACATCACTGTAGTACATGTATGTATTTAAGCAGTATAAGCATAGCGCTCGGTGGTCGTTCGGTCATCTCTCTACGATACTAATCTAGAGCTCGGAGTTCAAATCTCGACGCATGTAACATTCCGGAATATTTATTGTATTGTATCTATTCTTATACATATCTACAATACATACTTTCGAGCGTGGATGCAGACATCAGTTGAAATACATAAAACTGACGGAAAATTCCCTCTGACTTGTATAGTACCTAAATTTCTTGGTTCATGTTTTTATACCATAAATGTTCGTATTTATCGTAGGAAAAAAACACAAATTGATGTCAATAGCAGCTGCTTTCATCTCATTCCACCTATGCTTCTATTTCCTACAAAGATTGATAGATAGCAAACTTACCGTCACGATAGCCGTACACCAAATCTTGAAGAGGAAGGAAAATATGTAAAACTAATGGTTGGATTATGATTGATATTGAAATGTTAGAAAAATTGAAGGATAATCCTTCGCGTTTTCCATATACCTATACATACATACATATGTATGAATATCACATCTTTTTATTGTGGGTGCTTCCTTTCCTAATATTAAACCAATAAAGTTAGTGACTGGGATGGCAAGCATTTCAGGCACCAGTTGTATCTTTTTTGAGTGCACATCAACAGAAGGGCACAACTGGTAGCCGAAATTTGGTTTACCACTACGGAATAAAGAAGTATCAGGAACAAAGTTCCCATCGACTTGCTAACTTTTACTTATTGACTAATGTACCTACATATTTCTCTAAAATGTTAAAGCTTAAATTAATTTATAAGTGCGAGTTTCTACTTGGACCAATGCGAAAAAAAGGTTAAAAAGACCGCATTTCCATCTTGTATCCTTACATTAAAAGAAATGTCACCCCATTGAGCGGCTGTATTATACAGTATTATATGTTAGCACAGCCGCTTTTCCGGAAATTCCAAATTACTGTCCAATAATTTCCGATTCCAAAAACGTCGGTTTATGGCCAAATCATTTTGCTACTGTGTCCAATAGCCTGCTGTCATTCTTCTTTCGACGAATAATTCGCCAATTCGAACCCAAAATGTTATTTATGCAACAATTTATCGGTGATGGAGGCATACAGGAAGTGGATTATGTTTTCACTTATGGCTTGCCATAAATAATAACCCAAACGATTTGTGCAGTTTAACATAGGAGCGAGCCTGAAGCGGTGAAGGTTGTGGCACGAAAATAGTCTTATGAAATATAAATATGTACGTACATATACGAGAACATTCTCATTCTCACATTATGAATATCAAGGCTGATAAGACCATTCGGCCGTTTATACTCCCTTTTGTTGTATAATAGATTCATGATAGGCCAGCTATGAAATAGTGGAGTTGGCCGGAAAAAAAATTTCATAGTGTTGGGTTGAATGGTTTCCTTAATGAAGGACTGACCGGAGTCACGGTATAATGTTGCTTATTAAATCCCTTATGGTTTTCTGAATTTCGTTATGTTTCAATTGTTGATAGGATCTTGCCTTGGAACAAAAACCTAGATCGTGAGGATATAAAAATTTTAGCCGCATTTTGGCGAGAATAGTAAATTACGTTGTGAAAAAAAAACGACACACACTTTAGGATTTCTTGGCGAAAGCTGGTGTACTATATTGCGAGTATGTTCAGCGCCTGCTTGGAGTTCACATTCCTCGCACATAGCCGGATGTGAAGGTGGGTTTTATACCGAATGCAAAGAGCGTCAATACTTTGTAAGGTTGAACGTGAAGAGTGTTGATGGTTACGAATAACCCTGAATATTAAGAACGTCTATAATTAGTTTCATGTTTAAACGCGAAGAACGTCGATATTTAGTTATACTCGGATCGACGTCGATATTTAGTTAGGCAAAAAATAAAAAGCTAGCCAAAAGTAAAATGAAACCGGAAAACAGAGAGCAACGCCCGCAATCCGAGGGATTTTTAACAAGTGCTCATTTTAGTGTGTAAATATCGGCTCCTTGCTCTTCTTGGTATACCACTCAGCTGGAAAAAACACCCTAATTAAAATGTCTTAAAAATGATATAGTATTACATGACGATTCATAAAAAAAGATCCATCTGTCGCCTCTCAAAATAATAATTTTAAAACGAGAAGCTGTAGGTACTGTAAATATGTTGAAATGTTTGAATATGAGATGAACTGTCCTATTCTTCGAGATTCTTAAACATTCATGCACGGACGGCATTGCAAATTTGTGTAAAAAAATTAAAATTGGCTAAACAATTATACTATAGAAAGTAGAGTCAGCGATTTTACCTTTTCAGAAATGGTTAAACTACAATTCGCTCTACGAAAAGCAATATGCAAGTATGTACGAGTAGTACTAGCACCTACACACAAGGCCGATAGGTGCATTTTTTGTGTGGATACTGTTATAATGCCCAAATTTAAATTTATTATTAAACATTTTGGGGGGCAAAAGACCTTTTCCATAGTCCTCCGCGTGGGCGCTCCCTGGAAACGGCAGTGTATCAAATCGCTGATGGCCAATGTCTTAGCGATAAGACAGTTTCAAAAAAGGCAGATAGCTGTACCCTAAGCGTCTCAGGTTTAGTAGGATGGAATGACTTGCGTAGTTGGACCTGCAACATAGTTGTGTGAACTCCACCACGTTTATTAAACCATCTGAAGCAGCTATCTTCCAAGGCCATCCCCTGAATGGGGTTAACTCTGACAACTCGTCCTTGCAAAAACTACTCCATGTGAAGAAACCTGGAACAAAAGCCTCGTATTGGACGGATCAACAACGACGACCACGCAGACGACTAAACGATTATTCTTTCGGATCCTGGAATGTACGCTCCCTGAACAAACCGTGGGCCGAGAAGGCCCTCCTTCAACAGGTCGAAAAGTACAAACTGAGCATTACTGCAGTCCAGGAAACAAATTGGCTTGGCAGCGAGATCAATGACAAGAAATCGCACACAATTTTAACAAGTGGTAAACCATCGGGCCGCAAACAGTTTGTAGTAGCATTTATAGTGAACAATCCCGCATCGGCACATTCACAAGCAGACCTGGAAGTCTCCAGACGCACATACCGTCAACCAAATTGATCACGTCCTCATTTGCAGGAGATGGGCGTCTAGTGTGATGGATGTCCGCTCCTATCGAGGAGCAAACTGCGACTCAGATCATCACTTGGTGAAGATGACCTACAGATGTAGAATTTCCTCAGTGCACCAATCGAGAATCAACCCTCCCAAAATCTTTACGGTTGGAAAGCTTCTGAATGATGCTACAGCGGTGGCGTATACTACCGCCGGGAGGAAAAACTATCACCTATGCTACACAACATCAGCAACACAGGCGTCCATGGGTTCTGGGAAGAACTCAAGGGTACCATCAAGGATGTCGCAGAGAAAGTCGTGGGATGTAAAGCCCGGCGAGCGCGAAATGACTGGTTCGACGAAGAATGCAAAAATTCACTTGACGCGAAAAACGAGGCCTACAGACTACTATGGATTCAACGAGCAACCAGAGCCAGAAGAGAAAAATATGACGAGCTACGGCGAATATCGAATAGAATAATTAGACGTTAGAAACGTAAATACTTTGACGAGCAGTTGCTGAATATAAACGAAAACTTAGCTAACAGGAACACCAGACAAGCGCACAAACTAGTAAATACAATTAAGAACAGCTACCAGCCCAGGACTAGCTTTTGTAAGGACAAGGATGGAAACATCATCAGCGACACCGATGGCATTAACAAACGATGGGCCTCTTGATTTGAAGAACTTCTGAACCTACCATTTAATATCCCCACACAAGAAGCTCTCGACGATATTTTAGATCTAGGCCCACCCATACAACCCCCGACAGTAGAGGAAGTTAATCTCGCGTTGCGGTCACTAAAACGAAATAAAGCGCCTGGCGCTGACGAGATTCCAGCTGAAATTCGGTGGAACGAGTCTAGTTGATGCCATACATCAATTACTCCAGCGAGTATGGGAGGACGAGGAGATCCCAGGCAATTGGCGCAGAAGCATCATCTGTCCAATCCATAAAAAGGGAGATAAATTGCGGTGTGAGAATTACAGGGGCATCTCACTAGTTTGTACGTCCTATAAAATTTTGACGAAAATTCTGGAAAATAGAATAAAACCGTACGCAGAACGAATCATTGGCGAATATCAAAGCGGTTTCAGAACTGGTCGCTCCACAACCGACCAGCTCTTTACGGTCAAACTGATACTCCAGAGGTGCTGGGAATACAACATAAACCTATACCAAATCTTTGTCGACTTCAAGCAGGCATACAACAGTATCGATCGTGGAGTACTGTACAACATCATGCTGCAATTTGGTATACCTGCAAAATTAGTGTGACTAACAAAGATGACGATGACCAACTCCGTCTCACAGGTCAGGATCCATGAAAGACTTACTGATCTATTTGAAACACGCACTGGTCTGAAACAGGGCGATGGCACCGACGCTCTTCAACCTAGCACTGGAATACGCTATCCGGGCTATAAATATGGACAACAGCAATACGCTACTCATCAAGTCGACACAATTAGCAGCGTAAGCCAACGACATCAACATCATGTCCCGAAGATTGGCCGACGCAGAAGAACTTCTGCATACGCTCGATACCGCTGCAAAAGAAGTTGGACTACGTATCAACGAGGGTAAAACTAAAATAATGATGCAATCGACGACAAGGACACCTGCACAATCGAGCATCAATGTGGGGGACCTCAACATCGAGTTCGTGAACGACTTCATATACCTGGGTTGCAACTTGTCAAGGGACTCCAACGAAACTCACGAAATCAAGCGACGGATACAGTTAGCTAATAAGACTTTTTTCTCGGTTCTCCCCATAATGCAATTGAAGCATGTGCACAGAAACACGAAGCTCCGCGTGTACAAAACCATTATACGAGTAGTGCTATGCTATGGCTGGGAAGCCTGGACCCTAACTCAAGCTGCGGAAAACATGCTAGACACATTTGAACGTAAGGTTCTACAACGAATTTTCGGGGCTGTTTGCGATCGAGATGGATAGCGCATCCGGTACAACCATGAGTTGTATGAACTGTTCGATGAGCTGGAAGTTTACAACGACTTCAAAGGGCACGGCATGTACAATACAACGAATGGACGATGATCACATGCCAAAGAGAGTAATGAATGCAGAACGAGACTGCCTAGACAACCAAGACCTCGTTGGGAGAGCTCAGTATATGTGGACGCCGAACAGCTACTGGGCTTCCAAGATTGGAGGACGCGGTCAAATGACCGAGATAATTGGAGGACAACGATCCAGGCGGCCAAGGCCCGACGTCGGGCTGTCACGCCACGATGATGATGATGATGATGTGGATATCCCTTAAATTCCTATACCAAACTAATCACAAAAGCGAACCTTTAAGCTTCGATCCACATCCTCCTATCATATTTAATTTCAGGCTTATTTTCATCCAATCAATTGTACTCGTATTTCAACTATTTTATTATTATTACCAAATTCGAACATCTATATTAGGAGTTGATGCATAACACAATATGTACGTACATATCTTTAATACCCTATCTACGAGCTGTGTTTAACGAAATTCGAGACGATGTTTGTGTATATTACACGACACGAAAAGCCCAACGTTACTTAAAAAGGCATCTTTATCAATATCGTTGTGTACATATTTATGTTAAACTTTCGGCATATTGATATCCACGCAATCCAGTAATCACACGGCTCTCTTACCCTGAAACAAGATACTCGTATCTACGCCATTCGGTCTACCATTGATTACCATTCCGCATTACGTCTACACATCCAAATCGATTTATCACAAGCCTAATGAAATTCTCCTAAAATTAATCCCGAAGTCAAGCTTATTGGCTTATATATGGAAAAGTTTAGTTTGCTAATAGCATTGACTGCGCTGTGGATAAACATTTTGTAAGGAAC
The DNA here is from genome assembly GCA_964017055.1 of Chloromyia formosa. Lineage (NCBI taxonomy): Eukaryota > Metazoa > Arthropoda > Insecta > Diptera > Stratiomyidae > Chloromyia > Chloromyia formosa. The sequence continues at coordinate 25,066,914 of OZ024813.1, read as the reverse complement.
CAATTTGTACGAGGATTAGGCATTTCTTTAGGGATGGATGTCGAGTTTTTTTGTTGGCGGAGAGCGTGATGTTCAGCAACATTTCAAAAGGATAAAGGATGTATGTGTACCGACCTGTTCTTTATTGTCATCTCAAAACACTCATCGTCATTCATCCTATGTGTACGACTACATACTCGTGCACAGTGCGTCTACTTTGGAATCCTAATCCGGTGTTGTCGGTAAATGGGGGAAACTCAATTTGGAACACAATAAACTCGAAATGGAAGCGGTTTCTTTTTTTCACATCAGCCCACTTTGAAAAGAAAAACAGAAAATATCCCAACACGTTTTATACACTGCAGCGTTGTAAGTAAAGTTGAGGTCCTTTTTGTGATCGATCAATCCGTTCTAAAGCGGTTTCGAATAATTTTTCATGATGTTGAGTAGGTGTTTGGTGAAAACACAATAAATATGCGGGTTTTGTCGAGGGAATTCTGACAAGAATAAAGGAACCTTCATTTTCATGAGGTGCGAAACTAGAAACTTGTTCACATCTTTATGGCTTTTGTGCAGGCAAGCGAAGAAGCAGTATCAACATTCAATACTTTAAAGTAAACATTTTCGGAAAAATAAATGCGCAGTGCTCGGTAGCCGTGTGTTCACGGTCACGGTCATCTAGAGAACAACTCTTAGCACGTCAATAGAAAATGCCTATGGGTGCTACTAGAACTCCCACTGCGGTCGGTAGCCGTAAGGTCTCGGTCAGCAATCTACGATGCTGCATCTAAAGAAAATGGGTTCGATCCCTACTGCATGCGGGTATTATTAGAACTCCTACCGCGCTCCAAGATCGGCAGTAAAAGACGACTCGGATGGGAGGTAGATGCTAACAACTGCACTATCCGAAATTTCTATGCTATCGAAACGTCAACAAGGCATATCTATTCAAATGATGTTGACGCGCCCATGCCCCTGGAGGGGTCAAGGCAATTAACAAATGCGCTGTTTCTATTTAATGCGACCCAATATACTGCTGGTAGGCTTTCCTGATGAAAACATACACACGAAGATTGCATAGGGATACATACTGTTGAATATTGTGTTCTGTATATCCCACCAATGAATCGACAGTTTTAGTTCGGGAGCTAGGGAACTTTTCGTTGTCATATTTGTTAAATCTTAAGGGGCTATACCAGTCTGAACGCTGAAAATTTGGGTGGAATTTTTCGAAAGAAAAGTACTCAATTTAATGTTTCGGAAAATTAGGAACATATTTGGCTATATTTGGCCTATATCACATGATTTTTTCATACAAAAGTGCGCTGGTATCGGAAGCCCCGAAAAAAGAGTTCCCCCACTGCTGTCATGACTCCGGCTGATTGAGTAGCTAAAACCGAAAAAGAAAAAAATGCCGTTAAACTGGAAGGTATTTCCTATACAATGACATAGGATATTCGAAAAATATCAAAATCTATTTTAACAAAATGGCATAGGTATGAAAAAAGATCCTGTTTTCTGTTAAAATTGTAGTTTTTTCAATGCCAAATCGTCAATTTCCATCCAATGAAAAATATCCTACGTCATTGTACAGTAAACATATTCAGTAATACTCAGTACAAGTTTCAAGTCAAGGGGATAATTGCTCTTTGAGTTACAATAGCAGCAAATTTGCAAAATCTCATTTCAAGAAAAACGCATTAAAGATTTAACTAACAAACTGCGTTGAATGACTCCGGAATACCTTTTAAATGGCAACGCTGTTTTCAAATGGCCCTATAGATATATTTCTAGCTTAAATAGTGCCCCTCTTACTCTTCACGAGGTAGTTCGCACAAGCCCTCAACGAGTCGTGTGTGGAAATACACATATTTCAGTAGTTGGGAAAAACCCATGCAAAAAAACAATAATAACTCAGTCCGACCTCGGCGAGAGCCATATAAATAAGCATAAACACAGACGGACGCCGCAAGGTGGAGTCATCTCCTCTCTGTTGTGGATTAGCAATAGATGGCCTCCTCAGAAGATTGAAGCAGTCTGCGTTCGCAGATGTCATTGTAATCCTGATTTCAGGAAAGATTCTACTTATGACGAGTGATGTCATGAGTGGCGTCCTCAAGATGGTTAGCACTTGGGCAGCAAAGTGTGGCCTTAGTGTGAGCCCAGCGAAAATCCAGCTGGTTGTTTCTACCACAAAAACAAAAATTGAGGAGTTTGAGCTCCCAGTACAAAATGAAGAATCACTGACTCTATCGACTAATCTGAAGTGCCCGGGACTAATTCTCGACTCGAAGCTCTTATGGAAACTGAACGTGGAACACCCCATCAAGAAAACCTATGCTATGCTGTCTATGCTTGCAGACGAAATTGGGGAATTCAACCGAGAATGCTCTTGTGGCTACACACACCGGTATCGCGTTCGGTGGCCGTGATCGTTCGGTCACCGCTCTACGATACTAATCTAAAGCTCGGAGCTCAAATCTCGGCGCTATCAAAAACTGCCTGTGAGTACTAATAGAACTCCCACAGTACTCCGAGCCTGTCAGTATAACGACGGCGCGGATAGGAGGTCTTGACTAGCCACTGCACTTCCGAAAAATAGATATGCTATCGAAACGTCAACAAGGCATAGAAATGCTAGAAATTTGGACGCGCCCATGCCCCTGGAGGGATCAAAGCAATTAACAAATGCATCGGAGTAACGGCTGTTATGCGATCATGTCCGACAGGGGCACTAAATGCTATCTGACACTTACTCTCCCTTGAAATACAAATTAGCTTCAAAGCAGCTTGTAGCGCGATCAGACTCAGGGAGTCTTATAAATGGACAGTTAAACCATAGTAACATCCTGTCATCTCTGGCGAGTGAGTTCCAGGGACGTGCTCCCAACGGACTACATTGTCACCGAAACAGAAACACTTTGCCACTTGCTGTCGATCTGGAACGGAATAGTGTGAGGAAGATACGACGTCGAGATATGACACTGATGGCTTCAAAATGGCTTGCGGCGTCGGTGCAGGGAAAAACTTCAGAATTTCGAAGTCAATCCGCCTCCCAGATTATGCAAATGTATTTCACGTGGAGGTGCTGATTGCCCATCGGGGAAATCATAATGTCTGCGGTGGCATTTGTTCATCTGAATTTTACAACTTTAGTGTGTCTGTGTGTCAGTTCTTAGCTTCATAATATTGCGTGCTTCACTTTATGTACACTGCGCAAAGTGCACAACAAGTGCCTCCGTCAGAAACCAAATAGCCCATCGGGAGCATTGTCGGTGCACGTGACTTCTGTTTCCGGCCATATTACGGAGAGTACGCACTATATATTCCAGAAACAATGTTTTGCCATTAAACGATAGCTAAGAGCTACAGCCGAATATGAATTATAATATTACATATTTGATGAATGTTTAAAATAAAATGAACACGCTGAAAAAGAGCCGTTCCAGGCAGACTTCGAACCAACGACACCTCGATCGATAAGACGTGTCCCTACCTCTATGCCAATCGTTCCCTTTTGGGGAAAACTGTGCAAATATAATCAGACCTATAGGTATAATGAATGTATTGCACATACAAATTGGAACCGCATACATTTGATTTCCTTCACGTGTTACATATTCACACTTTCAATTTGGCGTAGTTTCATAACGCAATGGTATATTTACACATACTCGTAGACCGCGAATTCAAAACGGCTAGCTCGGATTTTATTTGTTAACATAATTACGTCGACGGCAGGAGTAGACTGTTCTACCATACAAGTGGCAGGAAGTAACTTTCGTGCTTACTAAAATGTCAATAAAAAAAATTAAAGTTTCACCAAAGCCAACAGGAATTCATTTTTATGTTAGTAAAGCGTTCATGTGACACGAAAAATTTAAATTTATTGTATGTTTAACAATGTTTCAAAAAATTGTGTCGCTAGCTCCCGGACTACCTAAATCCACATTTAAATATTATATTATCAAGATCCTATCTGTATTTATTATGGCTGAATACAAAAGGGACATGTCATTTTAATACAATACTCGTACAAGCAACAATATAAACCTCAGCCTACATTTAACAATGACCGTCAACTGCTCTCACTCAGTCCCACATTGGGCGCCACGAATAAATAATGAATAACAAAACAATTTGCCCCGCACCTGTCAATGTGTCATCTTGTTCACCTGCCCGCAAACTGTTGGTTTTAATGTGGCGAAAAGGATTACGTATCTCAGAAGAAAAAGAAGACAACAACAAGACAGTCGGAACCTTTAACCTATCTCATTAAGTCATCATTTAATTATTCATTATTAGGTCATCTAAAATGGATACCTGCAAGACATCTGAGACTGAGCCGTAAATCTCAAAGGATATCATCCTTCGCTAAAGTCTTTCGTAATGACGCCATGGATGATTTGTCAGAGAAAAGTTGAGTCGACAATTTTCGGTTTGATAAATTAATGATAGGATGGTGTGAACTGATACGAGTATGACTACACTTTAAGAAACAACTTGAAAATTTGATAAATCATTTGAAAATTATTTAATTACTGTTGGTTGAAGTTTGAAATGTTTATTGACTTGACACGTGACACTATGGGTTTTCAGGTTTGATATATATCGACAGCAGTCGTTTTATTTCTGAGCCAAAAACACTAAGTGTTGGACATTTCAATAAATACGGATACTTAAATTACAGTCTAGAGCGAGTCTTCCACCTAAATTGTAATTAGTATGAATGTATTTTGTCTACTGCAGAAAGTATACTTCTCTTTGCGCTTACCCCTAGTGGGCATAGCTAGGGCTTGACGTTTCGTTAGCATAAACTGGTTTCGGATGATTCCTATTGCATGATTCCCGAATTCAGAGCGACTCGCAGGAGATCCTTTAATACGGTAAAATCGTCGAGGCTGGCGTCTGATTGGAGTTCCTATAGGAATTGTATTGGAACTGAGTAGGGAACTAAGAGAAGCCAAACGGAATTCTTGGAGGCTTTTTTAGAGCGTATTGACGGGTTCAGTGAGACTTCTCAGTATCCATAAATCCTGTTATTGAAACAGGACATCGTGGACATCCTCAGTGATGCCCTGCTTGATAAGCATTTACAAGATACTTGCGAGCAAAAATACTGAATCAAACCGAAAGCACGTGTATTTGTATGCATATTTTGAAAAGTACATTATGTATCCCTACAAATCGTATATATCATTTGAAAACTTGAAATCTTAGCTTTACATTAATACCACTTTTAACAATATTTGAAGATAGATTTTAAAAGAGTGGGACTTGAAATCAAAAAGTAGGAAAAATGGGGATGTTAGAAAATGGAGTGTGGTCAGGTTTTTGTTAAATAAAACAAAAATTTTTGAAAAAATAGCAAAATTATTTATTTATTAATATCTGGTATTACCACCTCTTGCTCTAATCACAGCTTGTAATCGATTTTTCATTGATATTATTAATTTTTTAATGGTATCTTGAGGAATTTCGTTCTATTAAGGCCTCCTTCAATTCGTCGATAGTCGAAGGCGCGATATCTCTGTGTCGGACTCTTCTTTTGAGCTCGTCCCACAAGTGCTCAATGGGATTCAAGTCTGGACTGCGTGCAGGCCAGTCAATTGTCGCAATATTAACTTCGTTCAGGAACTGCTGTGCTTGACGCGATGTATGACATCGTGCATTGTCGTGCATTAAAGTAAAGTTGTCGCCAATAGATGCTACGTAGGGAACAACATGGCCACGTAGAATACCGGTAATATACCGTTCGGCTGTCAGTCCTCCTCCTCGGCCTCCAGAGGGCATGAGTACAATTTCCGTTTTTGAATCCACAGAGATACCGGCCCACACCATACACGAACCGCCCCGTATGCTATCGTTTCTGTGATACAGCATTGCGCAAATCGCTCACTTGGACGCCTGTATACCAAACCTCTTCTGTCACTGCCATGTAGACACACTCTGGTCTCGTCGGTGAACAATACGGAACGCCATTGCTCGAGGGACCAATTTAAGTGATTCCTGGCAAACGTGAGTCGCGCTTGTCGGTGATGTGGGGTCAATTTTGGGCCTGTGGCGGGCCGTCTTGGAGTCAAATTCGCTCCCTTTAGTCGTCTCCTCACTGTCCACTCGCTTACAGCTACTCCGCGAACGTCCCTCAGATTCTGCTGCACGTCAACTCCCGTGAGGTGTCGATTTCGTAGCATACTTGTCACAATAAAACGATCGTCTCTATCGGAAGTGCACCTAGAGCGGCCGGGTCGGGGTCTCTGCTTGTAGCTACCTTCCCCCCGAGACACTCTTGACACAGACGACTGACTCATTCCTAGCTGACGAGCGACTGTTTTCTGAGTAAGCCCTTCTGATAATAGGGCGACAACTTGAGCCGCTTGCTGAGGTGTGGTACTCATGAATGACAAAATTGTGACTTTTATTGCGTTAAACTTACTCAATCAACCTTCCAGATCCAACTGACCATTGAAAACCCTTTGCAGATGCATTTATAGGCTTAGTTTGCCTTGTAAATAACCCATTCATAAATGTTCAATTTTCTGACTTTTTAGCTCCAGGTAGCGTTCATTCATAAAACACTCATTAAATGGTGATAAAAAAGGTATCATTGTAAAGCTAAAATCTCAAACTTTCAAATGACATACGATTTGTAAAGATACATGACGTACTTTTAAAACCAGTCCGAAGCGGATATACCCTAGACTTGTACAGACCTAGTGGTGACACCGAAAGTAATAATTGGCAACGACCATGCATTAAAAGTGGGTTTCCTATATAGCCAGTTAATAGGGGAGGTTGGCACTCATTCAGGGAGATCTTGACCATTCTCAAAATGAATTAACTAACCCATTCTACAAATAGTTGTTGAATTTTTCAAGTCGCTAGGTTCATTCCATCGAAAGTTATTGCTTATTTGAAGTCTCACTTGTAGGGGAGGTAAGGGTTCCTTGGGTCGGATTTTACGCATTTTCAATATTAGCCGACTGGATCCTACTACAAACATTTGGCCAAAATTTCAAGTCGCTAGCTTTATTTTGTCGTAAGTTATCGCTTGTTTTAAGTGTCATCTCTAGGGGAGGTAGGGGTTCCTTAGGTCGGATCTAACCCGTCTTTAATGCCAACTAACTCAATCTCACTTCAAACATTTGACAAAAATTTCAAGCTGCTGGCTTCATTGTATCAAAAGTAATCGCTTATTCGAAGTTTCATTTGAAGGAGAGGTAGGGGTTCCTTGGGTCGGATCTTGCCCATTTTCAGTGCTAACTAATAAGACCTTACTACCAACCAAATTTTCAACTTGCTAGTGTCATTCTATCGAAAGTTATCGTAATTAAAATAATATTTAATTTTTGAACTTTGTTGGGGAGGTAGGCGTTCCTTTGATCTGATTATGCCCAACTTCCCAAAACCTAAGCAGCTTCTCACCCCAGGGTTACATGCCAATCAGATGTCTACGTCAATTGGTTCAAGAGTTATGGACAAAAAACCTGAAAAGTAGGGTAGTACGGGGCTCTTTGTAAGAAAATTACCGTTAGTTTTCAACTGATCGATTTTATCTTTCCAGGGGAGTATAAGATTACCATCACGACCAATCTACCAAAGCTAGAGGTTTTCATGTTTATTTAATCGGGAGTTATAAATACTTTTAATTATTTTACATATGTAGGGGAGGTAGGCGTTCTCTTGGTCTGATCATGCCCATTTTCAATACCAACCAACTAGATCATACTTCTAACATCTAGTCAAAATTTCAAGGCTCTAGCTTCATTCTATCGAAAGTTATCGTGCGAACGGACAGACAGACAGACAGACGGACAGACAGACAGACAGACATGGCTTAATCGAATCAGGAGGTGACCCTGATCATTTATATTTATATATTGCTATACATTCGGAGCCTCCTTTAAGGTGTTACATATTTCCGTCGTGACAAAAATAATATACCCTATACTAAAAGTCTAGGGTATAAATATACATACAAATACACGTGCTTTCGGTTTGATTCATTTTACAAAATTGTTTAGCCACTAGCTTCATTTTATCGAAAGTTATCGTGCGAACGGATAGCCGGGCAGACAGACATACGAACAGGCAGATGATAGAGAGATGGACAGAAAGACAAACGGACGGACAGACACGCATGGCTAAATCGAGTCAGGAGGTGACCCTGATACATTGCTATACCTAGGAATGTTCCTTTAAGGTGTTACATAATTTTGTTGTGACACAAATTACCCTATACTTTATAAAGTTTAGGGTATAAAAACAGGAATGCATATGAAAATTGTAAACAACCAATTATATCACTTATGCTGGGTTATCGTCGTTTGTAGTCGTTTTTAATTAACAAAAGAGAAACAATGGCTCGTTGCTACAAATTTATTTTATATTTGCATGTATGTTTTTCGGGAGCTACTTACTTACTTACTCCCTTCTGCAGTGCTTTTGTATCTTAACAATAAAAACAAAGCAGATAAAAGCACTGAAGAAAGGAGTGAGTACCTTCCGAAATATGTGTATACAAAAATAAAATGAATTTATGTATTGCAAGGGACCATTGTTTCTGTTTTATTAACTAAGCACATGCTATCGCGTTAGGTTTTCGGCCATGTCACTCATCCTCACCTGGAAAATGCCAGATACAAACAAATCTTTTGTTTCTTATGAAGAAATCTGCCGAATCAAGTGGTTTCCCCCGCTAATGTGAACCTAATGTAATGATTCATAAACTTGGGACCAACGAAATAATCGTTTGTAAACACCACAAATTGAATGAATGCATTGGTATTTCCTTCTTGTTTGGTTTGTGGAAAAGTAAATTGAAAACAATAATAATGCAAACAAACCCGTCTCCACAATAAGTAAATTAAAGTAAACAAAACAAAGAAAATCAATCGAATATAAAAAAAGGAAGTCACAAATCAATTCACTGAAATCCCATCGTTCTTGTAATAACATTTACCTATAAATACAATAAATTTGTAATTCTGTGCGTCTCTACATAGCAATATTTGCAAAAAAAAAACGTTAACTGGAGTATAATTGTCACTAATATTATATAATACCTCACGATCGTTTTGTGCACGCATCACAAGAAAAACACTAATCCGGTTAAAGTAAAATTTTCAGGAAAAAAGAGTGCTTAATTTGCAGTAACATTTATTTTTCATTTCATTGTAATGGGTTTTACCAATTAAAATATATTCGGATTTGATCGCTTTCAAAATGTCTATAATTTTTGTCAGCATACATATGTACATATTTCAATTTCAACTTAATCAAAACGTGTGCAGTTCCCAGCCAGCTTATGCTATACTATGACCATAATAAGGCGGGCAAAAGGCCTTATCCATAGTCCTCCACGTGGGCGCCCCCTGGTAATGGCAGTGTCAAACTGCTGACGGCCAAGTCTTAGAGATAAGACAGTTTGGAAAAAGGCAGATAGCTGTAGCCTGAATGGCTGACCAACATTTAAGCGTCTCAGGTTTAGTGAGATGAAATGATTTGTGTAGTTGGACCTGCCACATAGTTGTGTGAACTCCAGCACGTTTATTAAACCATCTGAAGCAGCTATCTCGAAGTCCATTCCCTGAATGGGATTAAGTGATGTGTTAACAACTCGTCCTTGTAAAAACCAGTCCACGTCAAGAAACCTGGAACAAAAACCTCGGATTGGACGGATCAACAACGACGACCACGCAAACGGCTGAAGGCTTATTCGTTCGGATCCTGGAATGTACGCTCCCTGAACAGCCGAGAAGGCCCTCCTTCAACAGGTCGAAAAGCACAAACTGAGCATTACTGCAGTCCAGGAAACAAATTGGCTTGGCAGCAAGATCAATGACAAGAAATCGCACACAATTTGTGTGCGATTCGCATTAAGACTCGATTCTCCAAAATCTGGCTCATCAATGTGTACGCCCCCACTGTAGTTAAAGAAGATGCAGTAAAAGACGGGTTCTCCGCCCGCCTGGAGACTCTCTCCGACTCACTGCCAACACACGACGTCAAAATTCTGCTGGGAAACTTTAACGCGAAAGTGGGAAATGAAAGTTGGCACCGGGAGACCACTGGAGGCCACAGCCTCCATGAAGAATGTAACGACAACGGCCAGCAACTTATCGACTTCACCTGCAGTAGGAATCTAGTCGTAAGCTCTACGTGTTTCTCGCATCGGCGCATTCACAAGCAGACCTGGAAATCTCCAGACGCACATACCGTCAACCAAATTGATCATGTCCTCATTTGCAGGAGATGGGCGTCTAGTATCATGGGTGTCCGCTCCTATTGAGGAGAAAACTGCGACATCACTTGTGAAGACGACCTACAGATGTTGAATTTCCTCAGTGCACCAATCGAGAATCAGCCCTCCAAAAAAATTTCCGCTTGATAAGCTTCTGAGCGATGCTCCGGTGGTGGTGTATACTACCGCCCTTGAGGAAAGACTATCGGCTATGCTACACAACATCAGCAACACAGGCATCCATGGGTTCTGGAAAGAACTCAAGGGTACTATCAGGGATGTCGCAGTGAAGGTCGTGGGATATAAAACCCGGCGAGCGCTAAATGACTGGTTCGACGAAGAATGCAAAAATTCACTTGACGCGAAAAATGACGCCTACATACAATGGATTCAACGAGAAATAGAGCCAAAACAGAAAAATATGACGAGCTAGGCGAATATCGAATAGAATAATTAGACGTAAGAAAAGTAAATACTTTGACGAGCAGTTGCTGAATATTAATGAAAACATAGCTAATAGGAACCCCAGACAAGCGTACTAGTTTGTACGCTTGTCTGGGGTTACAATTAAGATCTGCTATCGACCCAGGACTAGCCTCTGTAAGGACAAAGATGGAAACATCATCAGCGACACCGATGGCATCAAAAAACGATGGGCCTCTTATTTTGAAGAGCTTCTGAACCTACCATCTAACATCCCCACACGAGAAGCTCTCGACGATCTTGTTGATCTAGACCCACCCAGACAACTTCCGACAGTAGAGGAAGTTGATCTCGCGTTGTAGTCACTAAAACGAAATAAAGCGTCGGGCTCTGACGACATTCCAGCTGAACTGCTGAAATTCGGTGGAACGAGTCAAGTTTATGCTATACAGGCGATGCACTGGCACCGACACTCTTCAACCTAGCACTGGAATACGCTATTCGAGCTATGAATATGGACAACAACAAGACGCTACTTATAAAGTTGACACAATTAGCAGCGTACGCCGCCGACATCAACATCATGTCCCGAAGATTGGCCGACCCAGAAGGAGTTCTGCATACGCTCGATACCGATGCAAAAGGAGTTGGACTACGTATCAACTAGGGTAAAACTAAAATAATGATGCAATCGACGACAGGGACACCTACACAATAGAGTGTCAATGTAGGGGACCTCAACATAGAGTTGCCTCGGTTGCAACTTGTCAAGGTACGCCAACGAAACTGACCAAATCAAGCGCCGAAAACAGTTAGCTAATAAGACTTTTTTCTCGGTTCTCCCCATAATCAAATCGAAGCATGTGCACAGAGACACGGAGCTCCGCACTTACAAAACCATCATACGCCCAGTGTTATGCTATAGCTGCGAAGTATGGACCCTAACTCAAGCCTCCGGAAACATGCTGGAACACATTTGAATATAAGGTTCTGCGGCTTATTTTCGGGGCTGTTTGCGATCGAAATGGATGGCGCACCCGACACAACCATGACTTGTATGAACTGTACGATGAGCTGGATGTTTCGAAAATCGTCAAACTGTAACGACTTCAATGGGCAGGGCATGTACAACGAATGGACGATGATCGCATGCCAAAGAGAGTAATGAATGCAGAACGAGTCGACGGAGCGAGACTGCGAAGACGACCAAGAGTTCGGGGGAGAGCTCAGCATATGCGGACTCCGAGCAGTTACTGGGCTTCCAAAATTGAAGGATGCAGTCACCTAACCGAGATAATTGGGGGACAACGATGTCGGGCTGTCGCGCCTCGGTGATGATGATGACCATCAATAAAAAAAATTTCGGACTCCATGTTCAAGTAAAGTTCCTGCATTTTATGGTAATAATGATTATATTGTGCAAAGGAAAAGTGGGAAAAGAAGATGTGAGGAGAAGAGGGAAAGAAAATTCACGCCTTTGAAGTCTGCCCACGACTTTGACAAACCGCAGGCTACATAAACGGGACCATTGGAATCTTTGCCGATTGAGTGTCAGATCGGCCAACAAGGCTCCTTGACTGTTGCATCAGTCCTGCCAGTATATCCTTCATATTGTAAGATTTTACACTCTACTACCCTAGGTTTAGGTGTTTCGGCATCGAAGGCAACGAACAAGCAGACGAGCTTGCCAGATTGACCTTTTCTACCTCTTTCATTGGGCCAAATCTTTTCTGTGTCAACTATAAATATTGTTATATGGCACAAAAATTTAAGAACCATTTGCTGTTGACTTTCTACCACATGAATTTGTGAGTATAATTGTATTTTTGAAAAAAAAAGTTCAGAATTTTGTTGGAGCCAAATAAGATTTTCTTTAAAACTGAAGTTCCGAAATATTAGTCACAAGTCTCATAAGAATTTCTATTACAACCTATATTTTTTAAACAATCAGTAAATATTTATACAAATGATATAGAGAACTTACATCCTTTCGCGCGAACCTTATATCGCCTTCCAATTTCTCCCGCGAAGAATATGCATGCCATCAATGTTTCCGCCACCCAAAAAACTACAAGAGCATCGTAATCCGCCCACAGGTTACAAATTCACATAAATCCACTTTGCATTCTCCTCATTCAATCGTATGATTCAGTATAAATTGCACTCGATGAAAATGAAAATCATTTGCAAGAGAGCCCACTCACCACATTAAAAACACTCCACTGATATTAACTCAATTAATTAATTCCAGCGTGAGAACTAACTTCATCAATTGCCACTCTATTGCCATTTCACAGAAAAAAAACTTTTATTAAGGATATCCCGAGCGTACCCGTATTAGTTATACGCACTTCTATGTACTAAGGACACCTACGTAATATAATGAGTAATTAGATTACCTTAATTTTAAATCTACTTAAGAAGAGCCGAAAACGGCACACTCATTCATTCGCACAAACAAACTTCTAATTGAGTTTCCAGTAGAAGAAAGATTGTAGAGAAACTTTCCCAGTGAACTCAGTGAATAACGGTCGCGGCACTGCGCTACACTTTCTCCGTGATAGCTCCGAAGTGGCAACGTTCAGTTTCCACGAGCCACGCAACACTGAAGCAATATCCTGGTAAGAACGAATGATATCCTTGTGTTTCCTGCAATGAGCTGGACTGTGCTGTTATGCTTTCCTGCCGCCAAAAATGTGAAGAGCCTGTACAGTGCCTGAGACTAGTCGTTGGAAAGATTGTGGCAATACCAATGTCAATTTCCGAATGTACGAGTATTTAGTACTGGATTGCTTCAGGGTAGAATTATCAGCAGAACTTTAAAATGTTTGTATTTGACATGAACTTTTGGGTTCATAACACTGGCTTCATGCAATCTATCCTTCAGACTACCAGATGAGTGCAGCATATTCAAGACGGAGGTGCTTGGGATTGATAAGGCAGCCGAAATGATTATATCGTCTAGGAAAAAGGGCAGAATCGTCATACATTCGGACAGTCAGGGTGCACTAAAGGCGCTACAGTCTGCTATCATCAAGTCGAAGACAGTACATTACAGTCTAGATTAGGTTAGCTTAAGTTAGGTTAGGTTAGGTTAAGTTAGGTTAGGTTAGGTTAGGTTAGGTTAGGTTAGGTTAGGTTAGGTTAGGTTAGGTGTAGGAGCTGCCATGATGTATCATGCCACATTGGATCCGTTGTGGTGCTACCACCGTACGTAACAAACCATCCAGTACTGGCGAAGTAACGATCAACCCTTATGGCGGTCACACTCCTAAGGTCGTCCAGATCATGGAAGCCCCGAGAGCCCAGAAATTTCTCTCTCCGGCCTGACTCTTCGTTGCTGAAATGTATCTACATATATCGTCCGGGTCATCCGAATCAGGCAGCAAATGATTAGTTCGTTCTGGGGTTGAAATACTACTTGACCTACCTACGATGTTCTCTTCATTTAGATGGAGCAAAATGGCAACATGAGACAACATATGTTGAGTACGTCTTGGGATAGAAATACTAAATAACTTTCCTACGATATTCCCTTCATTATCATCATCATCATCGTGGCGCGACAGCCCAACATCGGGCCCCGGCCGCCTGGATCGTTGTCCTCCAATTATCTCGGTCACGTGACCGCGTCCTCCAATTTCGGAAGCCCAGTAACTGCACGGCCTCCACACCTACTGAGCTCTCCCAACAAAATATCGGTCGTCTACGCAGTCCGCTCCGTCAACTCGTTCTGCATTCATTACTCTCTTTGGCATGTGATCATCGTTCATTCTTTGTACGTGCCCTGCCCATTGAAGTCGTTGTAGTTTGACGATTTTCGAGACTTCCAGCTCATCGTACAGTTCTTACAACTCATGGTTGTACCGGATGCTCCATCCATCTCGATCGCAAACAGCCCCGAAAATTCGCCGTAGAGCCTTGCGTTCAAATGTGTGTAGCATGTTTTCGGAGACTTGAGTTAGGGTCCATGCTTCGCAGCCATAGCATAGCACGGTTTTGTACACGCGGAGCTTCGTGTTTCTGTGCACATGCTTCGATTTGATTATGGGGAGAACCGAGAAAAAAGTCTTATTAGCTAACTGTATCCTTCGCTTAATTTCGTCAGTTTCGTTGGCGTCCCGTGACAAGTTGCAACCCAGTTATATGGAGTTTTTCACAAACTCGCTGTTGAGATCCCCCACATTGATGCTCTGTTGTGCAGGTGTCCTTGTCGTCGATTGCATCATTATTTTAATTTTACCCTCGTGGATACGAGCAGCGGTATCGAGCGTATGCTGAAGTTCTTCTGCGTCGGCCAAACTTCGGGACATGATGTTGATCTTGTCGGCGTACGCTGCTAATTGTGTCGACTTGATGAGTAGCGTCTTGTTGTTGTCGAAATTCATAGCCCAAATAGCGTACTCCAGCGCTAGGTTAAAAAGCGTCGGTGCCAGTCCATCTCCCTGTTTCAGAACAGTGCGTGTTTCAAATAGATCAGTAAGTCTATTATGGATCCTGACTCTTGAAGCGGAGTTGGTCATCGTCATCTTTGTCAGTCGCACTAATTTGGCCAGTATATCAGCATGATATTGTATACTACTCCACGATCGATACTGTCGTATGCCTCCTTGAAGTCGACAAAGATTTGGTATACGTTTACGTTGTATTCCCAGCACTTCTGGAGTATCAGTTTGACCGTAAAGAGTTGATCGGTTGTGGAGCGACCAGGTCTGAAACCGCTTTGATATTCGCCAATGATTCGTTCTGCGTAGGGTTTTATTCTAGTGATATGCCCCTGTAATTCTCACACCGCAGTTTATCTCCCTTTTTGTGAATTGGACAGACGATGCTTCTGCGCCAATCGTCTGGGATCTCCTCGTCCTCCCATACTAGCAGGAGCAATATATGTATGGCATTAGCTAGACCCGTTCCACCGAATTTTAGCAGTTCAGCTGGGATCTCGTCAGCGCCCGGCGCTTTATTTCGTTTTAGTGACCACAACGCGAGATCAACTTCCTTTACTGTCGGGGGTTGTATGGGTGGGCCTAGATCAACAATATGGTCCAGAGCTTCTTGTGCGGAGATGATAGATGGTAGGTTCCGAAGCTCTTCAAAATAAGAGGTCCATCGTTTGTTAATGCCATCGGTGTCGCTGATGATGTTTAAATCCTTGTCCTTACAAAGGCTAGTCCTTAAGGGTGCAAACAAACGCCACCGTCGTAGCATCGCTCAGAAGCTTATCAATGCAAAGATATTGGGAGGGCTGATTCTCGATTGGCGCACTGAGGAAATTCTACATCTGTAGGTCGTGTTAACCGAGTGATGATCTGAGTCGCAGTTTGCTCCTCGATACGAGCGGACATCCACCACACTAGACGCCCATCTCCTGTTAATGAGGATATGATCAATTTGGTTGACGGTGTGTGCGTCTAGAGATTTCCAGGTCTGCTTGTGAATGCGTCGATGCGGGAAACACGTAGAGCTTACGACTAGATTCCTACAACAGGCGAAGTCGATAAGTCGCTGCCCGTTGTCGTTACATTTATCATGGAGACTGTAGCCTCCAGTGGTCCCCCGGTGCGAATTTTCATTTCCGACTTTCGCGTTAAAGTCTCCCAGCAGCAATTTGACGTCGTTTGTTGGAAGTGAGTCGAAGAGAGTCTCAAGGCGGGCGTAGAACTCGTCTTTTATTGCGTCTTCTTTAACTTCAGTGGGGACATGCACATTGATGAGCCAGCGATTGAAGAATCGAGTCCTAATGCGAATCGCACATAGCCGTTCATTTATGGGTTTGAAGTCAGTAATGTGCGGTTTAAAGGTGATTGTTTACTATAAATGCTACTCCAAACTCCTTGCGGCCTCTTGTATTGTAAAAATTGTGTGCAATTTCTTGTCATTGATCCTGGACTGCAGTAATGCTGAGTTTGCACTTTTCAACCTGTTGAAGGAGGGCTTTCTCGGCCCCCGATTTGTTCAGGGAGCGTACATTCCAGGATCCGAAACAATAATCCTTTAGTCGTTTGCGTGGTCGTCGTTTTCGATCCGTCCAATCCGAGGCTCTTGTTCCAGGTTTCTTGACATGGAGTGGGTTTTACAAGGACGAGTTGTCAGCACATCGCTTAATGTCATTCGGGGGATGACCTCGGAAGTTAGCTGCTTCAGATGGTTTAATAAACGTGCTGGAGTCCACACAACTATGTTGCAGGTCCAACTACGCAAGTCATTCCATCCTACTAAACCTGAGACGCTTAGGTGTTGGTCAGCCATTCAGGCTACAACTATCTACCTTTTTCCAAATGTCTTATCGCTAAGACTTGGCCGTCAGCGGTTTGAAACACTGCCGTTGCGAGGGGGCGCCCATGTGAAGGACTATGGAAAAGGTATTTGGCCCCCCTTCTTTTCATTAGGATGAAGCAAAATTGGCAGCTTCACTACGCTGGAATTCCACAACTTGGCTTGGTCCTTGAACTGTAATCAAATATAAATCACAACTCCATAATGTCCTGATCGCGATTGTCAGTCAAATCTAGGCATATCTAGGCATATCTAGGCAAAGGCAAGTTGTACAAAACGGTCGTACGTCCCGCACTCATGTATGGGTCTGAATGCTGGACTATGTATAAGACATACTAGAGTAAAATGACTGCGACCGAAATGAAAATGCTACGGATGTCAGCCGGTGTGACCAAAAAGGATCGCATCAAAAGTACCTACATCCGAGGCAGCTTGTTTGTAGAGCAACCGATCACTGAAAAGCTCAAAGATCGTCGTATAGATTGGTATTGCCATGTTCTAAGGCGTCCACCTGAGAACCCAGTTATGAAGGCAATATCAATGAACGTTCCATTTGCTGGACCCAACCCCGAGGCAGCCGGAAACACACGTGGATCGATCAAATGAAGAAGCAACAACAACGCATAAATCTCGGCGATGAAACGATCCAAGACCGAGCTGCCTGCAGAAGGAAGCTGATATTATACCGCCAGAACGGGCGAAGTGCCAACACCACGGGCAGAGCAACGCGAAGCCGCAGAGTGGTATGAAATGGCAAGGAAGAAGAAGAAGGCATAACTCT
The DNA here is from genome assembly GCA_964017055.1 of Chloromyia formosa. Taxonomy (NCBI): domain Eukaryota; kingdom Metazoa; phylum Arthropoda; class Insecta; order Diptera; family Stratiomyidae; genus Chloromyia; species Chloromyia formosa. The sequence goes on along the minus strand of OZ024813.1, from coordinate 25,049,212 downwards.
GTACCTCCTCACAAAAATTCAAAGCACTGACCAATCCCCTGGAACTCTGAACTAGAACGAATACATTTAAAGCGTTGCTTAAGACATTGAAAACATTCGCTTGAACTAGAACCAGAGGATTTGTTACGTTAATTTCTACGGGCCGCTCGGGGACCGCTCAAAGACCGCTCATGGTCTGACGGCAATATAACAGCGCCGGACCTAGGGACCTCTAACATAAAAACGCTGCAACTAACTGCACTTTTTTCAGTCGCCTCGTATCACAGCCTAGAAATTAAAAATTTTAATGGAAACATCAAGTTCAGTATCTCCTGTCCAAACATTTTTTCCCTTCAAAATAAATACAAAACAGCCAAACAGCGCATGATTTCACCGGCATTCGGACATTCATTGAGAAATTCCATAGCACGAAGGAGGAAAGCTCGCGCTGAATAAAGCATGTTCAAAAACCCACGGATACTGAGAGCAGGGGAATAGGATATTCAGCAATTTCTTTTCAATGCATTGATGATGACTGTATTGTAAGTAACTTCAAGCAACATGTTTCCAAAGCCCGCAATGTTAACGGAAAGCATGATCCATCCTTCGTATTGACATATTCACCAAGCCAGTCATACTCAGTACACACAAAAGAATTCTGAAAATCCTGTTGAAGCTTTCAAAGCAGATAATGGAAATACGCTACGTAACGATGATTGCGCTAAAGTGCACAAATGTTTCCCGGAATAATCACAACCGTCACAGGCGTGTAGACACTTCCATTAATTATATTCGCAATGCAAAATCAGCTTCTTCTTCTTTACTATACAAATCAATCTTGAATGAGAGCCTTGAGAGTTTCCTGGAAAATCCCAGGAGTTGAGAGAAAATTTAATTTTTTAATTTCCGAGGATGCAGCTATTTAGACTAAGTTAGTGTGCTATGTACTCCATTTTCCATGTCAACGAATTCTATGGGTTTTTAGTGACATTATAAAGTGCGAAACTTCGAAGCACTTCAACGGATGCTGTAGAGATGTTTGGACTTTGTAAGAGGTTCAAACTTAATGGACTCTTCTATCGAATATGCATTCGATTCAGTGGAATAACATGGGCACCATTAAAGTAGCCATTAATGGACAATTTCGGCTGAAATCGAAAGTGCCCATGCATGAACACTTTCGGTTCACACTCAGTGTTCAATTTCGTGTAGAAACGAATTGAGGTTGATTCACACTTTCGTTCTAAGGCGAGATTGTGTGTAGACCAGTGACGTAGCCAGGGAAGAAGTCCAGGGGGCCGGACCTCTCTCGAAATTTTATAATTGAAAAAAAAAATGCACTCCCAAGATTTTACTGTAAGAAGTACTCCTAATGCCATTTTTTATCAGTCCATGGCGTCATACATTCTGTCAACGTGGACCCAAATATCACGATCAGGTGGGGTACATCTATTTTCCAACAATAGGAAAAAAACAAACTCTTAATTTATTTATTTTATTCGGTCGTTGTCTTTAGGTCCGCAGGCGCTTAGTCCAAATGGTTTAGCTATAGTTTTGGGTCTGATAACAGGACTAGGACTGTCGACCTTGATTGATCCTATGAAGTTATTGGATGTTGAAAACGACCTTGAAAACGATATCTTGCGGGTGGGGGAAGCCCACACCAATGCGTACCTTGCCGCAGATTAACAGAAAATATTCATTTATGTTTCATCACCCTCCACGCCAGATATTATCCTCTGCTATGCTTATATGTCTCAAGATGGCTTCTTCAGTTAGAAGACCACAGCTAACTTTAATCTTATTCTGGTTTAGCTGTAAAAGATAAGAAGATCTGCCTTAGAGATTCGCCCAATGGGCGGTGTCCTCGCAGCTCCATAGATGAAAAGCTAAAGACTATAGTTTAAACACACCACTGACCCATGCAGAATTATGTTCTTGTTAAATTGCGTTGGCTCGACTGGTTGGCCGTCGTAAAGTCGATTTGTTTCGTCCATTGGGACCATTATGCCTACGTCGTGTCGTGGCCGTTCCCAATGAACCCAACTGAAATCCTAGTGGACGAAACGAAGCGACTTTACAAAGTCCAACGTTTGGAGCCATCCAAAGTTTTGAAGGGCGTGGAAAGAGGGAAAGGAAAAAGTCTCTAAGAAAATTGAAGGAGCGATGGGAAGCATCGTCAACAGGTTGATGGACGCACACACTCATCCTCAAATCGAGCTGTGGATGAAATGAATCCACGTTGAGTAAAACCTGAAATAGTTCCTTATTAAAAATTGGGGCTATCTCCGCAGGTTTATGTTGGACGTGTAATGAACAGGGTTGGTAAAAAAACAGTTTTTTATCATTTGACTAAAAAAAAACAGTTTTTTGGTCTGAAACTGTTTTTTTTTTTGTTTAAAACACATTTCCATATTGTTTTTTTTCATGTGTTTTAAACATGTTTTAAACCCTGTTTAAAATTGTTTTAAACGTATTATATATCTTTCTTTGGCATTGAGTAGCCAACCTATCTTGATTTGAATTTTTTCCGCAGCTTCTTGTTCACTTTGTAATTTTTGTAATTATTATAATTATACTAATTATACTTACTTTGAAAGTCGGACCCTTTTTGTCTAAGTGGTTTGATGCCGTTGTTTGCGGAGCAATGCAAATAGACCCATTATATTCCATTCCGGTGATCTCGGAATTTTTGCTAGTAAAAACTGGCAAGAATGACACAAAGGCGCGAATGAAGAATAAATTGGATGTTCGGAAATTTAACTCATTTTCCGTGTTCTCTCTATGCTGCTCTACTCCAGAGCAACGAAAGCTTGCCGTATGGTTGTTAGTGTTTTCTGTTATGCATTGCAGAAACACAACAACCACATGGTGGTCATATGATAAGATAATAAAATTTGGTTACCGTACCCCGTACGAACCAAAGTGTATACCTATACAGTGTACAGTTGTATGAAAAAAAAACAAGAAAAAAGAAAACAAATTCATTGAATTGATATTTAAAACTGTTTTAAACAGTGTTTAAAACACCGTTTTAAACATTTGTATAAAACAGATGTTTTTTGGATCTGTTTAAAACATTGTTTAAAACAGATGTTTTAAACAAATGTTTTAAACATTACCAACCCTGGTAATGAACCATATTCTGGTCTGGTAGTGCTGCTCCCACCGGCAGATCGAAGCAGCACCTGATGAGTAGTGATCTGTTTGGTGGTACGAAACCAGAGGATGAGGGTCCCATTACACCCGGACCCAGGTGCGACCGCGTGGGCGTTTGAGCCGTCCGCCAACCATTCCATCATTATCGACTTTTTTTTATTCCCCATTTTTACCTCCCCTGTTTGTGTTGTCTTCCCCAGGCCTATGCATTTTTGTTAATACGTAAAGGACAGGGGCAACGAGCGGCTCAGTTCAGGAGATGTGGGCGGGATCTCCCAAACTGAGCTACAGCAAGCATAGGCCGCTGCATAGCTCGTTGAGGGGCCTTTTTCTTCTGCCAGATGGCAGGGCCCGATCTTCACGGTCACTATGCTACCTAGGCTCCGTCCCCACGGGCATCTTCGGATGCCCACCAAACCGTCCGTTACAGACGACCGGATCGTCCTGAATGTTTAGGAATTGCTGGCAACGTAACGTGGTGAACTCAGCACATCTTCAGTGACCCCGGGAAATATTGTGGAACAATATGCTTCGATCAGATCGAAAATGGAAGGTCGCATTCTCTGTGACATCCATAAAGAGCTCCGAAAAGTGGAGCAGAGACGTTAGCTGCTTAGTCAACCCCACACTGAGAAGTAATACTTAAAGTAGTTCTGTGGGGTCTCCGGTGAAGACACAGATAGGTTTTTTACCTAATGTTCAATGGTGGTTTTCAGCAGTTCGTGGTCGTCTTGCACATGGATAGCTGCAAAGATGCAAGACCTGATGAGTGCTACTATCCATACGAAACCACTAAGCTCGGATAAATTAAAATCAGAGGGAATTTGAGAATAAAAAATAGTTGATCCCGCTGCGGGGCGCGAACCGCAGAGACCGTGTTTCGAGTAGCAAAAAATGCCCGGTGCGTTACCGAGCTAAGCTACAGACGCATACTAAGTTGGTGTGCAGAATGAAATCAAGTGTCGCAAAAAATTCCGATTTTCACTGAAATGATTCGCACTTGTACATTTGCAAGAACATTAATTCATAAAATAATTTATGTGTTTCAGCACTTAGGTCAACGAGAGCCTCCATGCGCTCACGATTTTTAACTTAGATTTGTTTAACTTAGATTAGGTTAGGTAGCAGGGTCGCTGAAACAGCACACTTAGACCAACATAGGCCACCTGTGATACAGTTTTAGAACCAGCCGGAGCCACTGACGAAACGAAGGGGTTGTCCCACCTCCACATCAAGTAGCTCCCCGAGATGGTTATAAATGCAATAACCAAGAGTTGACCACGTCAAGTGTGCCAAAGCAGGGCATTCGCAGAGCAGATTGGTGATGCTTTCCTTCTCTTCAACTTCCCCACAGCTCCAAAGTAACCATACGAAAGTAGCTGAAGCCTCCTAACATGAACGCTAATGCGACAGTGTCCAGTAACGGACAAGGAAGCATTTTGAAGCACAATTCCTTTTTTTAATTAATCAAAAAACAAAAATGGGGAGCAAAAACATTTCCTTTACAAGTAACAAAAACTGCAATCTTGCCTTTCTTAGTAAAATAGGTTTTATCTTTCCTCCTTTCTTGTTCTGTTCAGCAGGAAGAAAAGTGGGTACGTCACTTTTTTTGTGGAGCAGTGTATATAGAGGGAGTTAACCGATCAATCTACGACTATATACTGGGAGTCTCAACCCCTTAAGTGCGGAGCGAGCGCAGTCCCTTCCAAACCAAGACTGTCCATGAAGGAAAAGCGAAATAATCCATGCATGCACACACTTTGTACGATATTGAGCGTTGTGAATCAACATCCCTTGTGTGGACTCCGAACACTACGCTCGCTCCGCGCTTAAGGGATCACAACCCTCAGTTTCGCGCAAACATGAACGCTCGCTTCGCTGGTGCTAGGTGTAAGGACGGCAACCCACACAATCGTCAATTTGACATTTCAACCATGGGCACTTCATGGCTATTTTTTTTTTTCGCATGTCTTATTTCGATTTGACACCGACATAGTCCTTGCATGACTTATTTCGTTTATTTTCCGATTAACACTTTCCATTCAAAACCTAAGTATCTACATGAATTATTTCAGTTGGCCATTTTCACCAAGGCTAATTTGCTCCAATAACGTGGCACACATAATTAGTCGAAATTACCCGTGAAAATCAGATGTACTCGTATTATTTTCAACTTTCCACCCTCTGATAAAATTGCTGCGATGAGAAAATAAACTCACAGGCGGAATTATACATAGCTGCGAGTACATAACTTGATTTTCAACTGTTTATAACAGTATGCCCCGAAAGTAAACAGCTGCTAGAGGAAATTTTGGTTATGGGTGAAAAAGTTTTTAGCACAACTTCTGCATTTAATGCTTTGAGAGGTCGGGCACTTTAAATCATGGGCCCGATACTCATTGAGTGGTAAAAGTTTAACTAAGGGTTTATGCAAATGCCTTCGCATATCATAATTTGTACTGCTGCTGGTTAGTCTGAACGTATCATAAGTTCAATTTGGATAATTTGTGAATTTTTCGGGAAACATTTGATTACTACTTGAAGTAGGGATTGTTTTGGAGAAATAGTTTGATAACTACGGTAACTAACTACATATTAACCATTAAGGATAAGTTGGAAGTGTAACCTACCTACATAAAATTTAGCAAATAAGACAAATAGGAAAACAACCAGTTGAAGGCAATGGATATCGACAGGCTCATATACCAGGGCACGCTCCTGACTCAGCTCAAGTGGACCTTGGCCTTTGAGCCCACCCTATCCTCAAGTTAGCGCGGCCGAAAAATTGGGTTCCTTCTATACGACCTCTAAGGGTTTACTTCATCTCGTGTCCTGGACATGAACATCGGGGATCTTCCCTAAAGGGTATGGGTAGAAAAAAATGCAGAAAATTAAAAAGATGAGAAAAAAATTTTAAAATTAAGCCAAAAATTTAAGCAACATAGAAACATGACTTTAGCAGGTTCTTCTTCAGACAGTGAAAGTGAAACTGCAAAATTTCCTGTTATATAGTACAATGGTCGTTATCTGCTGCTGGTGTTGACGACGATGACGCCGAGGCGACACATGTCTGCACTTTGTGTATACCATAGACAAAAAACGTACAAGTGCAAACTTGTTTTTATTTTATCATATTCCATTTGGCCCCATAGTACTGTACTAGGTAGGTAGGTACCCCTTTTTATGCTGCACTTTTGGTTCGCGGTCTGAAACTCGAAACATATTTTATGGGGACTATAGGAAAATATTTTGTCTGATGTGATAGATTTTTTTTTTTTTTTTGAACGGAAGTTGGGTTTTGGACTCCTTTTTTCAAAATGGCTGCCATATTTTGAAAAATACTAATTGGTCCTAAAGTGCCAAGCGAGGTATCTTTTTCACATATCTCTGCCATGACGAGTCGAAAGAAACACCCACTCGAACCGACCTATATTTTGGTCAGGGACGCAATTTTTTAGAAATTGGCAGCCAAATTTCGGAAAAAAACATAAAAGAACTACGATTGGGGTAAACCCCAATCATGCAATACTCTAGATGAATTTGAACCTGGTTAAAGCCAATAAATAATTTTGGTTGCAATCTCGGATGCATCGTTAAGACTTTGTTGATCCCATCACCTCTCAGATTTCATCTAGAGTATTAGTTTCTGAGAAAATCTGATTATTGTAAATTATCAAAAATGTGTCATTTTGTATGGGAGGGGGTAGACGGAGTAAGGGTAATCGATTACTTTTTTTTGAATCTAACTGATATTGTTAATTAAGTGTTAAGTACAAAATTTCAGCCCGATAAATTGTATAGGTAATGAGTAAATTGGCTTAACGTATTTCATGAAATAGTGCAGTTTGTATGGGAGGGGGTAGAAGGAGGGTGAGGATTACAATAAATTTTATAATGTAGGTTACAATTATCATAAAAGTGATATATTCAAAATTTCAAAGCAAGATGTTTTATAGTTTCTGAGAAAATCTGATTATTGTAAATTATCAAAAATGTGTCATTTTGTATGGGAGGGGGTAGACGGAGTAAGGGTAATTGATTAATTTTTTTTGAATCTAACTGATATTGTTAATTAAGTGTTAAGTACAAAATTTCAGCCCGATAAATTGTATAGGTAATGAGTAAATTGGCTTAACGTATTTCATGAAATAGTGCAGTTTGTATGGGAGGGGGTAGAAGGAGGGTGAGGATTACAATAAGTTTTATAACGTAGGTTACAATTATCATAAAAGTGATATATTAAAAATTTCAAAGCAATATGTTTTATAGTTTCTGAGAAAATCTGATTACTGTAAATTTTCAAAAATGTGTCATTTTGTATGGGAGGGGGTAGAAGGGGTGGAGCGATTTAGCCCGTTCACGAACTTAGCCTTCATTTTTTGTCAAAAATAACGTGTGCAAAATTTGAACTTCATAGCTCAACGCGTTCTCGAGCTAGAGAGGTCACGGACGGACGGACGGACAGACGGACAGACGGACATCCGGTTTTGAGATATTCGAGTGATAATATGAACTTCTGTATCATTCATTTTTTTCTACGAGCCTTATTTCTTAGCGTTACAAACTTTGTGGCAAACTTATAATACTCTCAGATTTCATCTAGAGTATAAAAACAGAAGTAGGCTTAAAAGTCCCAAACGAGGTAACTTTTAGACATATTTCGGCCATGGTGAGTCGAAGAAAACTGTCCCCATCCTCGAAAGGCCCCATTTTTTGCAGGATGGCCGCCAAATTTCGAAAAGCTGGAATAGCTATTTTTTTCGGCATATTACAGCCATGGAAATTCGAAAGAAACCACGCCCAACTCAATTCGACCTATATTTTGGCCAGGATCCCCATTTGTGTCCCGCCTCTTCCATTCACAGCATGGGTAGGACATACATTTTCATCCTATTTGCTGTTTGTCGTCTGTGTACAAGGAAGGAGTGCAGCCACTGCAACCAAATTCAATTGTTTTTGGAATCGGGGTAACGAGACGAGTCTTTTGAAAAAGTTTCAACTCATTTAGGCTGAAGGGTGAACAGGGCTTACTTGGCCTGCAGGGGAATGTGGTCAATGAGTACAACTAGAAGTTGTACAGAAGTATTTTTTATTTAATTTTTGTGAATTAACAATTTTTCAATTTAGTCACAATAGTACATCGATAGAGGTGGCATCTGCCAATGGCAATTTACACATCATCTGGATCCTCCCTTCAGAAACTGGCGCCAACTCAGGCAGCGTTTCGTTAGCACACACTTCGCGCTGCTTATTATGTTGGCCATATCTCGGTCCAGTATGATGAGCTGAACTCCCATATTCCCTGTCCATCAACATGGGGATGGAACCGCAGAGCTGATGGGCGGTGGACGCCACATTGGGCGGACTAGAAACCTATATGGGATGCTGTGCGGGAGCTTATTAACTGCTCCTGCAAAGCAGGCTGCACAGAAGACAGTCGCTGCTCTTGCAAATATCCGATGCACACTTTGCTGCACAAGTTGCCATGGCAAGTGTGGGAACACCAGTGAGAGGCACGACTCCAGTCCCGATCTTTTCAGCTTTTATAATTTTTACTATTCCTAGGTAAAAGCTTTTTCATTTGGTTTGTTTTTGTGCTTAGATTGGAAGTAGAAACCGAGGAAGACGAAGCAGATGATCCAGATGATGTGTAAACTACCATTGGCCACGGCCACCTCCGTATCGATGTACCATTGTGACTAAAGCGCAACCTTCTATTCACAAAAATAGGTATATTCCCATTTCACCGAGAGAGTTGCAACCCCTTCAGCCTCTCCGGTCGTCAAGCAAAGTGAGAGAGGGGAGTGAGAACTCCACTCAAATTAAAACCCATTTTTGGTCAAAGACGCGAACCACTATGCTTCATATAGTAGTCAAATAGGAATCTTCCCAAAAATAAAATAAAAAATACTCCTGTACAACTTTCTAGGTGTATTCATTGACCACAGTCCCCTCCAGGCCAAGTAAGCCCCGCTCACTCTTTGGCCTCAAATGACTGGAAACCTTTTCAAAAGACTCGTCTTATTATCCCGATTCCAAAAATATTTGAACTTGGTTGCTGTAGCTGCGCCAAAGATTAACCATAAGGAAGATACCTCACTTAGTACGATTTAATTTTTAGAACTCATGTTTAATCTTTGCCAATAATTCAAAGGTAAATTCCCTTAAGAGAGATAGAGACGGCAACACTTCAGTAATGGCAACTGCCTATAAAGTTTCAATGTCTGAGTAACATGCTTGTTAGTTGGCATTACCCCTTCGTGTACGCATATGAGAACCAACACGTATGCAACTACTAGTCAGTCGCGTTAATTTGTATGAAGTAGGGTATCTTCCTTATGGTTAATCTTTGGCTGCACTCCTTCCTTGTACACAGACGAAAAACAACAAATAAAATGCAAATGCGTGTCCTCCCTATTCTGAAAATATGGAAGGGGCGGGGCACAAATAGAGCCCTGGTTAAAATATGGTTCCGTTGGAGTTGGGCGTGGTTTCTATCGACTTTTCTTGGTGGAAATATGTGGAAAAGACACCTCATTTGGGACTTTAAAACTATTTCATATTTTCGAAATGCGGCCATCTTGCAAAAAAAAGGGCTTTTCGTCAAAATTTGGGTCGGACCGAGATGAAGATGGTTTCCTTCGACTGGCCATGGCCGAAATATGTGGAAAATACACCTCGTTTGGGACTTTTAAGTCTGTTTCTCTTTTTTACAAATTTGGCGGCCAATCTGCAAAAAATTGGGCCCTGGCCAAAATATATTGTAGGTCGGATCAAGTTGGGAGTAGTTTCTTTCGACTCGCCATGGCCGAAATATGTGGAAAAGATACTTCGTTCGGAGCTTCAGGACCAATTTATATTTTTCAAAATTTGTCAGCCATTTTGAAAAAAAGGATCTAAAACCCAACTTCCGTCGAAAAAAATCGATTACATTGGGCAAATTGTTCTCTTATCATCATTATCCTGACGCGACAGCCCGACGTTGTCGTCGGGCTTTGGCTGCCTGGAAATTGTTTTCAGACCGCTAACCAAAAGTGCAGCATTTCACTGATTTTCGCGTTGTACGAACGTGCTACCATAGGTGTAACCCGTCTTGGCCCGCCTATGGGGCAATATATCGCGAATCGCTCCCAGGAATATGTACGAGTGGCTTTAAAGTTCGTCTTGATAGACACACGATCGTAGCACATTATTCGCTATAGTATTAGCGATCAAGCCATTGAACGGAGCACTATTTGTGTGTATTTTTTCAATCATCGCCGAGACGCAGAGTCGCATCTAGCAAGACGAAGCTTAAGCAACACATAGACACTCATCAAAAGTTACTGAGGACTGTTCAAGGCACTCCGCTGATTTTTTTTTAACACAACACCGACTATTCGTACGTTTAGTTTCCCTGCACCTTGAGGGTAATAATAAAACTGCCGAATCTTCACCATAATCCAAAGAACATTATACTTCAGCAAAATAATATTCCACAATCATTTTATTTGAAAAATACTCGACCATAAATCAAATTTTTCAAGCTAATTAATTTTTCGAGTGTTTAGCAAGACAGACAAGCAATTTATTAGTACGAGTAAACGAATGAATTCAACTTTTCCATGTACTTTACTAAAAATAAATTAAACAACTGAACGGACAACTACCGGCAAAAATGTCGACTAGTATCGCCTTCAAGACAGTAGTCCTCTCAAACTTCGATAATCAATCATGAAACTACGCTTCTGTATACGCCACATCATACGCATATTTTCAAGGAGCACGAACATACCATCCGCTCGCCAGCTGACTCCCTATTTCCATGGCACCAGTAGCATTTTTCTGCTAAGGCACTTGACGGCGACGGATTCCAGCCAACATGTCCTACGGCATAATTTTCCAAGCACTTACAAAAGAAGTAAGAGTTTTTGTTGCTGCTTTTCAGGGTCGCTACAAGGATACGTTGGAGAAGTTTGCAAAGAGTACTGACGAAAAAATGGCACAGCTGGAAATTTGAACTGTCGTGGACAAAGTTAAACTGACTGAACACGCAACGTACGATGATAAAGAAGTTCGCGTAGAAAATTATAGAGTAAAAAAATTGAAAAAATCCTGGAGATTTTTAGCCCAGGCTAGGAACTCCGAAGAAAGTTTATTAGAAAATCGTTTAGTTTTGAAATTTGGCACAAATTGGGGTCGTGTACTCTTTAAATATGTGGTCCAAAGTTCACGATGTTAGATGGTCCAGAAGTGTAGGGGAGAGGGGGTTAAAGGTCCCTTTTTCAAATTTGCTTAATCATTTTGAAAACTAAAGATTTTTCAAACAAAATTCCGAAAGCCGAATTAAAATACTTAAAAATTTTTACAAAATTATGAATCATACCCTCGACCATAAAATAGTGCATTATACTCTAGACCAGAGATCGGCGAACTCCTGCCCGCTCCTAATTTTTAGCCGGCCCACGAGCAAATATGTTTTTTTGACAAAACCCAATCAAGAAAGAGTCAAATTTTAATGTGTAAATACCTTGGAACATTTTTTTTTATAACAGCATAATTTGTTTCAATAGAATTTAAATCAATGGCAGGTACGTACTCAGCAGAGCCACTCGAATCGTATGGACTTGTAGAAATCTCTTTGGAGTCCTGAAAGGAAGAGATGAGGGAGATAATTCGAAAAACATTCAACCAAGTCACTCTGTGACTTATGACAGTGACAGTTTTGGTGACGTATTTACAACCAAAACTGCGACAGAATTGAAATTGTGATCAAATTACTATAAATTCGTATCGGTTTCATTCATTTGAGACAATGAAGCCAAGACGTTTGCGTATCTATTTCGTTGGACGAATTGATCACGGGTTTGGGAAAAGTTAATAATGTTGAAGGCGAGGTAGGCTTAAACGGATCGGATCGTGCCCGTTTCCGGTACCAACCAATTAGAATTTAATAAGAATATTTGACCAAATTTTTATGTCGCTAACAATATAGGGAGTTATCGTGCCGTTCCCTTGTGAAAAAATTCAGTATACTCTACACTATTTGATGGTTTTTAGAGTATAATATACCATTTTATGATCGAGGGTATGATTTATCAATTGTCTATACTTTTATTCGGTCAATGGAATTTTTTTCGTAGAATCCTTAATTTTCAAAATAATCAAGGAAATCTAAAAAGGACTATTAACCCCTCTCCCCTTCACTTCCGGACCCTCTATCATGGGGAGCACATGTTCAGAGGGCTGCTCTCAACAGTTATACATTTCAAAACTACACGAACTATTTTTCCTAGTTTTCGTTCTTAGCCTGGACAATTTAAAGAGTTGTTTGTTTTCAATGAAAATGAAAAAGGTTGTGGAGTATAGTTTATTTTTTAGACAAGAAGATAAGCGAGAGGGATTGAAAAAGTTCTGCGTTCGACATCCTTTTGAGGAATGCTTTTCAAATAACACATGAGTTTGGTCGTTTGGATGAAATGTCGGGGAATTTAATCAATAGACCCGAAAAATTTCACTTTAAAATTCCACTCAACTGCTTTGTTTTGTTAGTTAGCTAATTTGAACACCAGTCAACTTTAATTACGCCCTAACTAGAACATTTTTCCTACCTATCGGCTGTCTTATAACTTGAACAAACGCAAAAGACGTTATAGCTTTAACGATTTTACGAATTTCGTTTAAAAAATCGTTCAAGCACATCCAGCGTGTTCATTTGTCCTAACCCCTAGTGGGGCGTAGCGCGTCAACTATTCCATGCAACTTAGTTAGCGTTTCGTTGGCGTAAGCCAGTTTCCGACCATTTCCGAAATCAGCGAAATAGAATTTGGCTCTTTGAAGAGTCCTCACAGAAGAGATAATTGCGTCATGCTTTGTGGGGTTCCGTCCAAGGTCCTGCGTACAAAATGGCGACAAAATCGTACCATACTATGCGGAAAATACTCTTACCATAATTTCAGAATATTTTTGGTCTACGTAAATGGATAAAGCAGCAGGATTATGCTCCCATTAATACAGAACGACTGATAAAAATGTGTACCCAAGCTCAAAATATGGATTTTATGACACGACTCCCGTGAACTCACATTTAATTAATATGAAACATGTTTGGGGATGACTTACTCGAAAAAGGTGGAAGGAAAAGTGCAGTTCGGGAACAAAAAAAAAACAGCCATCTATGTCGCTTTGGATAACCTTTCACTTAATTACGTTAAATCCTTTGACGTATCTAAGTTGAATAAAATTGTTTACGTAGTTTTCAAAACAGGAGGGCGACGGATCGACCGATCCATGGCATGGTGTGTGTATGGCATGTTTTAACCACTTTGTTACTCCATAACCCTATTGTTTAATAACAATATTTTAACAACAAAAGTATTACAAAACTTTTTTTAAAATTTACAATATTACGTACGTACGTTTTTCAATCAAGCTGTTATATCTATAACAATTTAATATCTTGTTATTTTATTATTATAACAACCATGTTATGTCCTAGACAGACCATAGAAGTTAATTTAGATTAAAATGAAAGCTTTTCAATGAGCTTTCCGTGGTGACACACGTAATCAAACAAAATTATTTTAATTGTGAAGCTCAAACGTCATCCCCTCTCAGTTTTGTGGCATAAAAAAGCTCAAGCGTCTCCCGCTGAAGCACAAAAGGTTAACTACCCAGCCAGTGACATTCACTATCGTTATTCACGAAAACCCATCACAATCCCTCCCTCTAATTTAGAGCCTATACATATCCAATCCCGAAAATGACTGTTCGTTATTTTTCTTCCAGAAAATAGTGCTGATGTGATAGATCTTATGCCATCAATTGGCACATACGTTGGTTGTGTTAGAGGTCTCCCAGCTACTAAACTGCTATGCGGATCGGAAATAACTCCTTGGTCACGCGAATCCTCATTTCATGAAATTCTGAGCAAAAAAAGGTGGTGTTTTTTGCTGAACGGGACAGAACAAGTTTCCACTACAATTTTGGGATGGACACTTGGTCCAGGAAGGCTGCTTTGTAAGCTACTTTTCAGGAAATCAATCAAAGAAACATTTCGTTTTTTTTTTTTAAATTCTTTATTCATTGTTCTTTTCTACTGGGTTACTTAAAAAAACGGGGCTATTATAAATTTCCTTTTTTCAATTTCTGAACTCTTTGTTGTTATGTCATCTCCGTACTCTCGTTTACCATGTCACTGGCGTCAGCCAGTAGAATCTTCATACGCTGTTCAGTGGTCTCGTCTCCAAAAGGAAGAAATGGGATTAAACAATTTTTCTCTCCTGTTTGTTGTAAACTAGTGCCGTGATAATACCTGCATCCTCCTGCACTCGTCGATTTCACATGGCCTTTGGTATACGCTTATGCTTCAGGACTCCGAACACAGACGACGTGATCTCGTCGCAGCCATTGTCCTAGCCCAGTTTGCTGTGGGTAATGACCTGTGAACCTGGTCGTTCTATAAGAAGCAGTGGAACGATAACCTCTTGTCTGCATCTTGTGAAAGGTCGTGATCGATATCGATGGTTCCAATTGGGACTGCGAGAAATCCTCTCGGGCAAGTTGGTCTGAAGATTGTTGTACACATCTTCCACGAGCGGCAAAACCTTGGTACGTTTCTTCAGACAATGGATTTTTGAGTCATCAAAAGGATCAAATTATCCAGGATTTTATTCGCGGCGAACATGGCAGGCGAGGTAGTGCTTACCAATTACAATAAAAACCGTCCGTCGTTGTTTACGTACAAAATTTGCCCGTGATTCCAATCGCACTGGCCACTCATCTTTAACCGGTCTGCCAATTTGTTTGGAGATCCTACGAGATCCGGGACGAATTGAATGCACTTATTATCAACAATTTATACGAAGCCACGACCGCGGTGTCTTGTACTCACTTGTGATTCAAAGTAAACTACTTAAATACTACAATGTCCAGGTGATAGAGGAGAAAGGGCTGCAAGGGGCTATTAAGAGTTCAAACGATTGAGTAGAAAAATCGATTTCAATGAAAATATGATGAGCAAATTGATATAGCGAGATATGGAATTGCCCTAACCCCTTGTGGGGCATAGGGCGTTATTTGTTCGATGTGGCCCGGTTGACGAGAATGCAGTTGCCAGCATGCCAACTGCAAAATTGTAAGACTCTTTTGTAGGAAATATTTGTGAATATACATTTGTAATTACATTGAACATACTCAGTAGCAGAATCAGCTGACAGCAATTTCCTGTCTTAGCGGTCAGTCAGTCCAACAATGCCAACCGTCGTGTCTGAACGTCTAAGAAGCAATAAAAAGTATTTTTAAAGAAGCCTGACATCGTTTCGAGTTTACACACAAACAGGGTACAGGACATCTCTACTCTAATTTGGTTGTATACCATTTTCTCGGGAAATATATGATTCTCGGGTTAAAAGTAAAAAAAATAGCAAAATGGACAAAATTTTGGCAGTTTTTCCAATTTTCTCCACAATGCCATACTTTTTTTTTAGGAGGAAGGTTCAAATTCTGATTCAGCACTCAAAAACGTAAACCGAAATTGAGAAAAAAACTTCTGTATCTCTTTTCGACCATATTTCGATACCAACTGATTGAGCTACATATTAGTTTTACCGTTTGTATTCCATTTTTTTAACAATTTTTTTAAAAGTCATACAGACCAGAACAGGTTAGCACCATACAATTACACTAGCAACTTGATCTGAGTTGCTCTTGATAGAAGATTAGTGCAGGAATTCTAGTGTGTTAAGTAGTTTTATGTTTTGAAATGCAGGCGGCGCAAGTGTCGAAGTTTTCTTAAAATTTGAGCTGTCTTTTGAATGATAACTAAACCAAGACACACTCCCAAGTAAAGACATACCCCGTTTCCGTCCACGCAACTCTGATATATTCTACATAGTTTTTTTGCCACTTGTTCTGCTATCCTGCTCTGTACAAATAAAACGCAGCTAATATCACACAAAAGAAACTTCAAGCGAAGATCACAAATTATTTTTTATAAGTTCAAAATCGTTTTCAAATATCAACATTTTGAAATAAATGTTTAAAGAAAACATGTCTGAACAACACGGTAACGTGAATGAGCTTAGTTTTAATTAGGTTAAATTATCGCGAGTCCACTGTAATCACCATATGGTGATTACACATACATATTTTATAAATCAATCGAATTTCCACTACCTTACTAAAGTTAGTTTCCTTTGTATGGAGGTAGACACAAACAATAATAGACGGACCTAATGAATGAAGTCGTTAAAACATTTCCAAAGAGTCGAAAATGATATATCTTAATTAATATAAAAAACGCGAAGCCAAATTTAGTTCGAAATTCCTACCCATGGAGGAATGTCCTTTCTTTATTTGTATGTCAGCTTCGCGTGATACGTTGCATGCTTTGTAGTCATATGGGCTTTAACAGCAAAATAAAAAAATATAGAAATGGTCAAATGACGCTTGATTGTCGAATATGCTGTAACCCAGTTAACGTTATCTTTATGGTATGGGTTTTATTCTGACATTTAAGATTCTTTGTCAGTTATATGAAAATAAATACATAAATTAAATTTTGACAGCTTTTTCTAAATGACTCATAATTTACCTCCGTTTTATGTTAGTTTGTAGCTTGTTTTCTATGCTTTAGTTTCGAACTGTTTAATGATTAAAGATGTATCAGTTGGGAGTTTTAATCCGATAGCATTGAAAATCTATGGATATGGCCCGTTTTCTCAATGTCTCCTTAAACTTAACAGGGACATGAGCTTATCCGAGCGGTAAACTGGACGATAGGTATTTTCGTTTTCTCATACGTCCGTGTTGATTTTTTGTTTTGGATAAACTTTTAACCGATTCCAAGGTATTTAGACAAGTAAAATTAAATTTTATTACTAAAAATTAGGAAAAGATCTGAAAATAATTTTAATCCCTTCTAGAGATACTGAATACATGGAAACTGAGCATGTGCGGTCGTAGAAAGTGAGCTTAAGTTTTGGTGGGCAAAACCCCGAGAAATTTGAGAAAATTTTTTAATATTATCCTTATAACTCCTCCTCCTCCTCTCCTATAGAGAAACTGAGGGTTGCAAGTTATTGTAAAATGTCGGATCTATGACGGGAAAGAGCGGAGAACTGGAGGACGTCATGAAGCGGAGAAGGATAGACATTATGTGCGTGCAGGAGACCAAGTGGCGAAATGACCTAGTCGACCGAGCTCGTTTTTTGACGAATTCCAAAAGGTACAAATTGTACTATAATGGAAACTCAAATGATAGAAACGGGGTTGGCGTTATTCTGGCATCGGCTTTAATTGGCAGCATCGTGAGTATCTCGAAGATAAGCGACCGTTTGATGAGTATCAAATTGGTTATCTACGGAAGAGTATGGAATGTCATAACTGCCTACGCTCCCCAAGTAGGTTTGCAACAAAGTGAAAAAGAGGCATTTTGGAGCGACGTTGACACACTGCTTCAAAGTATACCAGATACCGAGCTGGTTTTTTTCGGAGGGGGTTTCAGTGGCCATGTGGGAGAATCGAACTATGATTACGAGGATTGCCATGGTGGGAAGGTCAGCCAGAAATGATGAAGGTGAGGCTATCCTGACTATGTGCAGATCACACGGTCTGGTTATCATCAAAACATGGTTCATTAAGAACCAAAGGCACCTGATCACATTTAGCAGTGGAGTTCATGCGACGCAGATAGACTATCATCTGTGTTTAAATTTCATGAGACGTTGGGCGGAAGACTGCAAAGTGATCTTGGGTGAATCTGCGGTCACCCAACACCGGTTGCTCCTCACAGAATTTAATTTGAAAGGAGGGATAAGACCACAAGCAATCTCCAGTCGAGAAAATCAAGTGGCATAATCTCAACCATGAACGCTTTGAATCTGTTGTAACTCCAGTCATTGTCAAAATGAAGGAGTGGCTTCAATACAACACCAACTGCGACGAGCAAAATCCAACACAAATGTGGAATACTTTGGATGAAATGTTAGTAGGTGAGGCTGAAAAGGCACTGGGAGTTTCGAAAGGGCCACTCCACGTGAAGAAGGAGACATGGTGGTGGAATAATGAAACTAAAGAAGCAGTGCAGGCCAAATCGAACGCACTCAAAGCTTGGACAACATACAAGACAAGCAGTGAAGCCGAGAAGGTTCAACTTCGGGAGAAATAGGATAAATGCCGGAGGGAAGTAAAGCGAAAAGTGGCTCAAGCAAAGGCGATTGCTGCCGAGAAGTTCTATCAGGAACTAGAAGATCTGACTGTGGATAAGAGATCGTCATTGCAAGAGAAACCTAAAGACAATGTAAGGATTTATAAGGTCGGAGCCCAAAGGAGAAGAAACGCTTAAGAGATTCAGGCGCCAAGGTACGTTGAAGACTCACAAGGAGTGCTGCTGGTAGAAGACACAGCAATCTGTAGCGGAATGCGTGAGTACTTTGACGAAATTTTGAAAAAAGAATCCGCGAGAAGCTTTTCAAGCTGTGGAGCCAAACACTACTATATCGCTGATTTTTCAGTGGAGGAGGTAATGAAGGCAATGATGCAGATAAAACGCGGAATGGCAGTTGGATCGGACAAAATACCCTTGGAATTTTGGTTGAAGATGAATCATGTCGGGCTTAGAGGACTCACTGTTCTTTTCAACAAAATTAAAAGAGGGCAACTGATGCCTGACGTTTTCAGAAAAAGCTTCCTTCTTCCGTTTTATAAAAATAAGGGTGACTCCCGCAAGCTCAACAACTATAGGGCAATCAAGTTAACATGTTTGCAATCGATTGAAAGAGATTGTACGATTGGGTGAAAATCAATGCGGCTTTGTGTAGGGTCGGTCCACAATCGATGCTATTCAGTGCATATGTGTTACGATGGAAAACAATCGTGATGCACAGACGGACTTGCACTTTGTGTTCATCGATTTAGAAAAAAAAACATTTGACAGAGTTCTCGTGATATGATATGGGTGGCCCTAAGAGCAGTTAAGGTCCCCGATATAAGACATGTACGATGGGGCAACCACGAAAGTTAAATGCACAGCTGGTGAGTCTGAAAAGTTTCCGGTTAAAGTCGGGGTTCAACAAGGCAGTGTATTGAGTCCCTTTCTCTGGTTGCTTTAACTAGGGTAGTTTCGATTTTTGATATATTATTTGAGTTGATACATTGTTTAAAAATGCGGGTTTTCTAATCCCCCTCCCCCCACCCCTACCACGGACCCCGCCACCATGTTGAAAAGTTGCCTAATTGTTTAGCTTGTCCAGTTTCTTTTACCTCTTAAATTGGTCTCACAAGAGACCTTGCAAAACTTTATTAAACTGGAGTAATCTATCTACAATTTGAAACTAAAATAAAACTTCTAGCTGTTATACTTACCGAGATAGAGCTTTTAAGGCATAAATCGATGAGCATGCATTTTTGAATTTTTGCTCATTACTACTGTAAAAATGAGTCGAATTGAAAAATATAAGCGACGTTAGGCAAACAATCAAATTATCCTCAACTTTCACGAATAAGCTTTTCCATTTGGAGTATCCGTTGCAAAGATCTGTGATAAAGTGTGATTTTTCTCCGAAGCCTCGAAAATCGTCGTTTATTGACTATCGATTTTGACTATGGTAGTGAACCAAATTTCAACTTTGAGCAGTGCATTGAACGCAGAATTCAACGCTCTTTAATTTATACATGAAAATTTTTTTTCCATCCAGGGCACCGTTTAGGAATTGAAAGGATAATATTAAAAAAAAAGGGCTCAAATTTTTCGGATTTTCGCCCACCAAAAGTTAAGCCCACCTTCTACGACCGTGCAAACTCAGTTTCCATGTATTCAGTATTTTTAGAAGGGACTCTTTCTTCCTTCACTTAGAAGAGCTAACGGGCATGGTCCCGATCAGGCTTTACCGGTTCATTGCCAGCTCTGGCTGGTTCAATGGATAGTTATTTCAACGGGATAGGTGTTTATCCTGGTAGGTATCACAACGGGCCCTTTGGTGGCTTATGTGTGCTGCGTCATCCGCGGCAGCCTTTTAACCTAACTTAACCTAGAAGGGACTAAAATGATTTCCAGATTTTTTTCCGAAATTTTATTGAAAATTGGGGGCTTTTCAATTTGGCTTAATTTTACTGGGCTAATTGGAATTTTGTTTTGGATAAGCAATTAAGCGGTGGACTTAAAGCTTATCTTTCCGATAAAATTTAAAAGGTAGATAATGTTCCCTTTAGCGTTTTCGATCGGATAAACAGATATGGAGAAAATGATACTTTATTCCTACGGTAAATTTTAATAGGACATTAAGAAAACAGGCCAGTGTGTTTTAATTTATTGTATATTTGAAAAAAAAAAACCACGTTCTCCGCTGATTTGTCGATACCCTTCGAAAAAACAGGAAATAGTAAAGAAAGCGTTTCATCCTTTCATTACTAAAATAATATATCCGATGATTTAAACCTATTGTTGAAAATAAATTATTTAATTGCTAAGAAAAAGTCTTAAGCATATACACCCTAGACTTGTGCAGAGCTGGTGGTAATACCAAAAGTACCAGTTGGCAACGACCAAATATGCATTAAAAGTGAGTTTCCTGTATGATCAGTTCGAACTACTCGTAGATACCTTTAATCACATTCATTTAGTCTGGATAACAAATATCTATCAGCTATATCTTAGATAATCGGTACGCTCTGAAAATACTGCTAATTAAGTTTCCTTTCTTAAATACACCCACATGAACCTAATCTCATTGAAGGACATCCAAAAGCAACCCTTTGTCAATTCGATACGCCATTTAGCAACATGACTACGTGCCATGCATTATTGCGTTAGAAAAGAAAACGAAATCTTTACTCTCACGTATCCGATCTTGTTGGTATGTCTCTGTAAATGAGAATTGAGCATTATCCGAGAAGTTGCGAATAGATCCTTGGTCCCGTACAGTTTTCGCTTAGTTCAGACTAAACAGAATAAACATCGAACAAACAACCAAAAATAAGTATTTCACCCAACATATAAGACGTGCTTCGAATAACCTGATTTAAACAAAAACGAAGTAGACGAAGTTGAATTCGTTCCTTTCCTATATTGATGTTCCTTTTGTGTCTCCGGAGTCTTGATAACACACATATAAATCGAATAGAATACGAGCAGAAACATTGTTTCCCTTGTTCTTTTGTTCTCCTGTTTGTCAGTCAACACGAGACAAAAAGGAAAATTTCAATAAGTTTATTCAGCTTATTTTCGGCTCCTCAATTTTCCCCATAGAATTCTAGATGGAATATGATCCACTGCCATTTTACAGAATAAAAGGACCATAATCCACATACATACAGAACATTTAAAATAAATAAAAATTTCAGTTCGACTATAAACTCAGTGTCAATCGAATCCCAAAAGATGTTTCATGGGAAGGCGTTTGCTTTATCCTTATAACAAATTCATTCATGACTGCCGCTGGCCAGGATATTGAACGCACTAAAAGAATTCATTCGAAATAAAGTTATAAAAATATCATAAAAGTGTTTTTGTCTTGTCATTAAAGATGAGCCTAAAGTAGGAAGGGAAATCATTTTGTCAAAGTCCCTCAATAATTTGAACCATGCAATGTTCTGTAAAAAAAAAAAACAATAAAATAGTTCAATGAGTTTCTTCATTGTACAAATTGTCCAAAAATATTTATATTTAAGATGGACGAACATTTTTCGTAGTTTCATTAGATGGGTTGAATAAGTTTATGGATTCGTTGCTGTTGGTAACAATTATACATCAAAGATCCATCCGAAAGTAAAGTCTAAGAATGGACAGAATGGCAGGCTTCAAGGATTTAAGCAGCCTCTGGCCGCTATAGCTCAGTTCCGGAGACGGTTCAAAATCATGGCCTTGTAAACTCAAGTTCAATATTTTTCATTTCTCCTTTTCTTCATTACGCCCGTCGTCCGCGAGCCCATGTCTATTTGAGTCTTCTAGTCTTTCCAAATAATTCGGGGCATTTTTCAATCAGATTTCGGATTATCCCAAAAATTTGCAATTTTTATACCCTTCACGGATGTGATAGGGTATATTAACTTTGTCAGGAAGTTTGCAACGCACAGAAGGAAGCATCTCCGACCATATAAACTATACATATTCTTGGTCAGTATGATGAGACGAGTCGGTTAAGCTTTGTCCGTCTGTCCGTCTGTCTGTCCGGTTCTATGCAAACTAGTCCCTCAGTTTTAAAGCTATCGAGTTGAAATTTTGTACAAAGGCTTCTTTCTATTGAACGCTGTAAATATGCCGGAACAAACGGAATCGGACCACTACGTCATATAGCTGCCATAGGAACGACCGGTCCAAAAACACGTTTTTGTGGGAAAAACTTTTTTATTTGAAGATATCAATCAATAAATCAAATTCACACTAATCAGTTGTATCTTCAGTTAAATTAATTTCCCGAATTCGGTTGAAATCGGCCGACTATTTCATATACCTCTCATAGGATCATTGAAATTGGAACAAGTTTTACTACTAATTTCGAAGTAACAAACGCACCATAAGTCACAACGAGCCGAAGGCTAGCTTGTTTTTTTTTTCGTTTTGGTTTTGGGCCATTTCGCATCCCAGGACTAGAGTCATTTTGAATTTGGGCATTACTCTACTGATTTTTTTTAGTCGGTTAGCAATTAGTTCGAGTAACAACTTTCATTCGACAATGTTAATTGTAATATTGGCACATTGCATTAAATTTGACAGAAGTTCATATGAGAACATCCATTTTCCGGGTTTGTTTGAGTACAAGGCCCTTATGAGCGAATTTTTACTAAACGAAATATAATCGTAATAATGTCTTGAGATTCTAACAGTGTCTTGCCATTGTAACTTATCTGAAAATCATTTAAAATAAAAATATACTGCCACATTAACTGTGGTCATTGCTTGAGATTTCACGGAAAATGTATTGTAATAAAATACATGAAGAAATGTTTTTCGTTTTAAAATCACCCCCTGAATAATATAGTATTTCTAGCTGCGCCCCCTGGTATTTGCCATTTCCTGTTTGTCATTTACAATTTTCGTCTAACGGCGACCGGTAGCTCAGTGCGTAGGGACGTGAATCTCATATTTGACTACGGTCGTTAAAGGCTCAAATCCCGTCCACGGCACTCGTGGCCCCCTGTTATGCGGACGCAGTAACAAGCCACAAATATCTCCCGACTTGTCGGCTAAATGGGTGCATGGGGGCGACGTGCATCGTCCGAAACTTGTTCATGCCAACGTCAACTAAGCGACATTAAATAGTTGATGCATTATAGTTGACCCTAATCCCTATACCCCTAGTGGGACATAGTGGTTAGGGCAAATGAGTATTATATTTTCCATTCCAAGAAGTTGTTTCACGAGGCGCCCGGAGCTTGACGTCTAGAGCGTGATGTCTAGAGCGTGATGTCTAGAGCGCGACGCCTAGAGCGTAACGTGACGCAAAATTTTGTCTAACCCTCAGCCCAAAGGTGTATTATTTGGAACAAGTAAATTTGTATCGATAAAGCAAAATATACCCATCACTTTGGCAGTGACCACCCACACAGGGCTAACGAGTAGACAATTCATTTGTACGTGCTTGCCGAACTCAGTCACACTTTCTCCGGCTGTCCTGGGAGCATTTTGCAAAACTTTCCCGTATAAACCTTGAAAATTAGCGAAAAACGTGATTTACGTGTTTGAAAGCAATCGTATTCGACATTCAGCTGGATTCCGATAATTAATCAGGTTTGAGCAATCATAATTTTTCGGATATTCGGGAACGGAAAAAAGAAAAAAAATCCATCTCCTTGAGATTGGCTTCATCCACGACGTCGGCGGCAACGACAAACGAACTATGAATGAATAATAAAATAACAAGAACTGATGCTAGCGGAAACCCAAACTAATTATGATAATTGCCCGACAAAATGACGGTCATCAATAAGAAGTGTGACATTGGAGCTAAATGAGTTTCTCGAGTTTGTCACGTCGTCATCGGCGTCGGTTCGTGATCTATAAATGAACGTATTATTACAGACGTTCCCAAAATATTAATTATGCGGATGGAAGCTGCATAGAGAATATAATTTACTGTGGAAATTTGCATAGTACTCGAGTGGTTTTCCAGATTTTTAATGAATGGAGAATATGACTCGATGATTCTATTAAAAATTATGTTGTTACTCCAGCGTAGCAGGAGATTGATTTTTATTTTGCCGGATTTCCAGTCAATTTTATTATTAAGCCAAACACGTCAACTACTGTTGAGCTCACCAATATCAGCACGCCAGCATGGCTAAAAAATAACTTTTCACCCGGATTTTTTTGTCACTTTTCGCTCGTGTCACCCTAAAACTACAATCTGCAAAAAAAAATTATTTCTATTTTCATGATTTTCACTGAATGTTTGAAATGTTTGAAACTGATCTAAATGCTGTTGAACAGAGCGATGATGTTTGCATGCCGCTTCGTATCTATCTTCAAATTCAACTCACTGCAAGCCGACGTACATCCCCTGGCAACTGATGATCTTATCCATCAATTTTCTGCATCCACGACAGGATTAAATTTCCTTATTGTCAAGTCAAGATTTAAAGCCTTCCACCGAAAATTTTAATGAGTTAGAACTCGACTGAAACATTCGAAACCAGACGTGACGACACCTCGAAGCCCTTGAATATTATGTTGATCCAAATCCATCGTTATCGTTAGGCATCCCTCGAGTAAACAGAGTACTTTTTACACCCCGTTGATTTAAATCACTTTTCCATTTCACTCTGAAATGGACTCACGTTTAGTCGACATTCAGGTGAAAGTTGCTTTTATAGCTCAATTTATTTATTCAACACGCTCAACCATAAAGGAAAATCCTTTTTTAACCTGCACTGCAATTTACAGTCATACAATGAAATGGGCGCCGATTTACGTGAACACAGATTTATTCGTCGTGAAATGTTTCGATGTCATGCCATTTTAAAGGGTTTAGTGGTTGAATAAAAGAAAATAAAAAACAAAGTGTAATAGTAAAAGGAGGTTTGGAAAAGTTACACCCCTTGTTCAAAGTTGCACACACTTCTGTTTCATGTTGTGCATTTGTTGCGAATTGAATGTTTATGTGTTACCAATCAACCAGTCCCGGCAATGTACTCGTAAAATAAGCTGAATTGTTGACATATTAGCATATGAAAATGCCTTTTACTTTAGCTTTTCCCACTGTGGCCCGTTTTCTCATTATCCTGTTAAAATTTATCGTAGGCATAAAGGGCCTGTTAGCACAATTTAATTTTCTCAATGTATGTTTAGCGTTTATCCGATCGAAAACTCTAAAGGGAACTTTACCTGCCTTTTCAGAAAGATAAGCTTCAAAAGTCCGTCAACAAGCCTCGGCTTAATCGTATATCAGAAACAAAATCCCAACATATCGCAATCGATTAAAAGCCAAACCAAAACAGAAAACCAACACTATGTTTCCGGTTGAAAGTTTTAATGGACGGTTTGGTGGGCATCCGAAGATGCCCGTGGGGACGGAGCCTAAGGTAGCATATGACCGTGTAGGTGGCGAAGAAAAAGGCCCCTCAACGAGCTAAGCAGCGGCCTATGCTTGCTGTAGCTCAGTTCGGGAGATGTGGGCGGGGTTTTCGCCGCTCGTTGCCCTGTCCTTTACGTATTAACAAAATTTCATAGGCCTGGGGAAGACAACGCAAACAAGGGAGGTAAAAATGTGGAATAAAAAAAATAGTCGAGGAGGATGGAATTGTTGGCTGACGGATCAGACACCCACGCGGTCGAATTCGGGTCCGGGTGTAATGGGACCCTCGGCCTCTGGTTTCGTACCACCAACAGATCACTACCCATCAGGTGCTGCTTCGATCTGCCGGTGGGAGCAGCACTACCAGACCATAATATGGTTCATTACAGGTGGTTCATTACAAAGTTTATCCAAAACAAAAACCTAGGAGTACTCCACATTTCTTGAGTTAGGCGTATGAGAAAACGAAATTATTTATATCGCTTGGATAAACTCATGAGTTACATCTTCCCACCACTACAACCAAAATTATACATATATTGCATTCGTAGTTTCTAATCCCGCACCATAGTTACTGGGAGAAAAATATATCGATGCCCTTAAGACTAAATCTTAAGGGCTTACCCGGGTCAAAAATAGTCAAACATTTTTATTTTTTTATTCGATAGTACAACATCTCAGGAGTATTGTATCAAAAGCTCAATTCATTCCGAGCAAAACTAACGGAGATATGATTTTTTGAACGTTCGGACTCGGAGACCCGAGCGGGTCGCAGGTATACGCGGCAGGTATACCACTCGTCGGCGTTTGGCCTTTCCCGGAACTGCTTTTGTCCTCGAGCCTGCTTTGTAAATATTACAGGCCTCTTTTTCCGGTGTAGACGTGTTTCAATTTACTACATATTTCGGCACGTTTATTTCCGCCTTTTCGAAGGGAAGAACGCTCAGTTTGCCGCTGAGTGCCGAATTGTAAAACTTTAAACGCGTTTTTCTCGAAATTTTGTTTTCATAGACGGTGTCCACTGTAACTCGGCGAATATGCAACCGATCGTTTTGAAATTTTGCACACACTTTCTTCACACATATTACCTCCCCCCAAGGATGTCATTTGCCCCATTTTTTGCTGTACCGATTTTACAGATACAAAATGGCCGACTTTTAGTACCGAAAAACACGATTTTTGCTTCTAAACGTTTCCAAAAATTCAAAAATGAAAAAAAAAATCAGGAATCGTTGGGGGGGGGGGGGGGCAAAACATGTCCACAAATGAAATCTTTTTGGGTTTTTGCTTTCAGATAATTCTTCATCAACTTATGAGGGACGCCGCGAAGCGCTTTTTTCAATTAGCGAGTTCGCAAAATGGCTGCCATCGGCTGAATTTTTAATATTTTTATTTGTAACTTGGACGAAATTAACTTGAAAATATACTTTATTAAATATACTAGAATGCACTAATGTACCTTATCACCGAACAGAGAAAAAAATTCCAAAAATGTCGTATTTTTTCACTCAAAAGTCCCGGATAAGCCCTTAAGAACACATACATACATAATTCATGTCCTTGTTAGTTATCGGGCAGTTTAACGAGACATTGAGAAAACGGGACTATGTCCACAAAGCGTTGAATCTTCAGTAAGTCATTCGTGGCGTAGCAGCCTTGCCTAAATATATCGCATGTCTATTTGCGTGTCGACAACTGTTTAGGGAATTGAATATATTATATTTTAGGCAACCTTTTAGTTTCCGGGGCCCCGGCTGGGGAAATAACTTTTCAGTCGGATTTTTGTCACGTTCCACTCGCGTCACTCTAAAAGTCAAGAATTTGCAAAAAAAAATTTTGTCTTAATTTTTCTTTTATTTTTAATTTTTTTTCCATAATTTATACTGAATGTTTGGTATATGGGAGGCATGCAATTTACAATTTTTATACCCTAGACTTTTAGTATAGGGTATATTGTTTTTGTCACGACGGAAATATGTAACACCTTAAAGGAGGCTCCGGAGGTATAGCAATGTATATATATAAATGATCAGCGTCACCTTCTGATTCGATTTAGCCATGTCTGTCTGTCTGTCTGTCTGTCTGTCCGTCTGTCCGTCTGTCCGTCTGTCCGTCTGTCTGTCCGTTCGCACGATAACTTTCGATAGAATGAAGCTAGAGCCATGAAATTTTGGTAAGATGTTGGAAGTATGATCTAGTTGGTTGGTATTGAAAATGGGCATGATCAGGCCAAGAGAACGCCTACCTCCCCTACATATGTACAATAGTAAAATGTATTTATAACTCCCGATTAAATAAACATGAAAAGCTCTAGCTTTGGCAGATCGCTCGTGAGGATAATCTTTTACTCTCCTGAAAAAATAAAATCGATCACTTGAAAACTAACGGTAATTTTCTTACAAAGAGCCCCGTACTACCCTACTTTTCGGGTTTTTTGTCTATAACTCTTGAACCAATTGACGTAGACACCTGATTTTTGGCATGTAACCCTGGGGTGGGAAGTTGCTTGAGTTCTAGTAAGTTGGGAGTAATCAGATCAAAGGAACGCCTACCTCCCCTACAAAATTTCAAAAAATTAAATATTCATTTAATTACGATAACTTTCGATAGAATGACACTAGCAAATTGAAAATTTGGTAGAATGTTGTTAGTAAGATCTACTTGGTCTGTATTGAAAATGGGCAAGATCTGACCCAAGCAACCTCTACCTCCCCTACAAATGCAACTTCAAATAAGCGATAACTTTTGACAGAATCAAGCCAGCGACTTGAAGTTTTGATCAAATGTTTAAAGTGAGATTAAGTTAGTTGGTATTGAAGATGGGTTAGATCCGACCTAAGGAACCCCTACCTCCCCTAGAAATGAAACTTATAATAAGCGATAACTTATGACAAAATAATGCTAGCGGCTTAACATTTTGGTCAAATGTTTGTAATAGAATCCAGTTGGCTAATATTGAAAATATGTCAAATCCGACCTGCGAAACCCCTACTTCCCCTACAAATGAAACTTCAAATAAGCGATAACTTTCGACAAAGTGAAGCTAGAGACTTGAAATTTTTTTTAAATGTTTGTAGCATGATCTTATTTGTTGGTGACAATGATGAGCAAGATCCGATCCAAGAAACCCCTACCTCCCCTACAAGTTAAACTTCAAAGAAGCGATAACTTTCGATAGAGTGAAGCTAGAGACTTGAAATTTTGTTTAAATGTTTGTAGCATGATCTTATTTGTTGGTGGCAGTAATGAGCGAGATCCGACCCAAGGAACCCCCCCCCCCTCCTCCCCTACAAGTGAAACTTTAAATAAGCAATAACTTTCGATAGAATGAAGCTAGAGACTTCAAAAATTCGACAAATACTTCTAGAATGGGTTAGTTCATTGATTTTGATAATGGTCAAGATCCTCCTGAATGATTGCCAACCTCCCCTATAAACTGGCCATATAGGAAACTCACTTTTAATGCATATAGTCGTTACCAATTAGTACTTTTGGTATCACCACTAGGTTTGTACAAGTCTAGGGTATATACGCTTCGGACTGGTTTTCTTTTTTTTTTGCCAATTTGAGAGTCTTAGGGTGACGCGAGCGATAAATGATAAAAAAGTGAGTGAAAACTGTTTTTTTCATCCCGGGCCCCGCAAACTAAAAATATCCCAATTTCTCTCATTTACCCTAATCCCTAGTGGGGCATAGCGCGTCAACTATTCCATGTAGCTTACCTGACGTTTCGTTGGCATATAGCAGTTTCGCACGATGCACGTTGCCAACATGCACCTCCTGGTCCCATTTAGCCGCTTACCTGTGACAAGTCGGGGATGTTGTGGCTCATTATTACGTCCCGCACCACAGGGGGAAGACAACACAAATATCTATGGCCACAAACGCCGTGGATGAGGCTTGAACCCGTAACGACTCTACTCAGACATAAGACTCACGCCTCTACACACTGAGCCGGTCGCACCAAGTATCGTTGAGTTTCATTATATTTATCCTTGCCTTCCTTTCGGTCAAGCTCACCATTACGATAATAATTCATGAAATAACTGACCCAGCCGATACCCTTGAAATAAGAGCTTGTTTAAAGTTCACATTTCAACAATTTCATCCTAACAACATACTCGTAGCACCAAATCTGTACAAATAATCACAAAATTTATGATATCGAATCCACATTGGTATTAACTTGGATATGAAGCCGGGTGATTCTCCATTTCCCTTAAATGAAAACACACTATTTATTGCAATTCGTAATACAAATAACATTCAACGACTTGTGTCCTTCTGGTCATACACACACACTGAACCCTTTTCCCGATATCAATGTTTGGTTTGGACTTTTATTTCTCGATTCTGAGGACTCGCAAAACGTCCAATGGCCTATGGCCAAGTCCTGGGAAATGTTCGCTGGGACTTATCGTGATGGAATCAGCTGTTTAAAGCAACTGCAGCCATACTCCGGTTTGCTCGTACTCATATATTATTCTCCTTTTCAACAATTTCGCCCTAAGTAGAGGCAATGAGGATTAAGGGCGAACCAATTTCTATCAACAAATAGGAGACGTATTATTCGCATGGAGAAGTTTAGTTAAGTGAAATGGTTACTCCCATGACGTTGGGTGAAGAAGTTGACCGTACTGAATTCAATTTTATTTGAGTTGTGGTTCTTGTAATTTTAGGTTATATTGGATAATAATAGGAGCGTACGAGTAAATTGCAATTGTAATATGGGGTATCCTCTCAAGTGAGGTTCACGTATTCAATAGGGTTCAATGTATTTTAAACTCTTTCTGATTGAGTCGCTGTGGGCCAGTATGATTCAATTAAATCCAACGCATTCCTAGTTGTATCTGTTTTTCCTCTAAACTTCTATCCATCATAACATAATAATTTCCGGTGACTGGGAAGCTACGAACATTCAAAGAATGAACCGGACTAAAAAAAAATATTAGAAAAAAAAAAAAATCGTGTACTTGACACACTTCTTTTCAGTTGGCATCCTGTCAACCTATGAAAAAAACTGAAAATTTCACGAGGTAGTCGAGAGCAATGATTGTCCCTAGATTGTTAGATTTACATCTCGGATTACGCTGAAATACACGATCAGGCAGAATGAGAGTACCGATCGGAGGTCTTGGAATCTGCAGTTGGGGAGCCCTCTACGGATTCTGTTACGTTGTTATAAGTAACAAGGCAAGGCCAGCTGCCGATTTTGCGAAGCCGATGATGAGACATCGCAGCACATCCTATGTGAATGTAAGGCCCTTTCTCGTGGTCGCGACGACGAGAACGGGCGACGCGTCGCCTAGAATGCCTAAGAGATCTCTGTTAAACTAATTTAGAGTCCCTTGGTCAGGATAAAAGGACCTTTTTGACATGGATATGTCTTATAGCTGGGGGTCATCCTAAAAATCTGTCCGTCACACGAAATGTCTGTTTTTCTACTCGGGGGTCAGAAGAGGAAACAAGCCCACTGAAAAATTTTCCGAGTTCTATGAATGTAGTGGCCGATCCTCAGTCAATCCGAGTCAGTCATCAAAGGGAACTCACGAAAATCGAAAAACTTCGCATCATGAACTGACTAAACAACCAGGCACCCATAAAACAAGTCAACATCATTCAACTGCCATTCCCTCGTGATTCAAATCTGCTCACAACACCAGCCACATCCAGACAACCTGTCTCCCTCACTCGTGCACAGCGCTATGGCTCCTCCTTCACAGCAATCTTTTTGTTTTCATCAATTAGTCACTAACCTGACTCAGTAAGAAAATCGTTGGGGTAGGTCGGGAAATAGCTTCAACTTCACACACACACACACACATACACACACACTCGTATGCAGGCAATGGAGAGACGGTTGAGTCGAAGAAGTTCAATGGATGGGCGTTGCTTCGTCATCGGCGACAGTGCGAAAGAGATGCTTGCTCCACGGACTTTGGACTACACTTCCGCGGTGGATCCACCCCTTTCTTGTGATGGCCAATCCCATCCAGCCGACTGAAATCAGTGTCACCAAGGTCACCAACGTGTTTTTCCCGTGGATGTAAGGAACTTACGACCGTACTTGTATCGCGCATACCGCATACTATTACGATCGATGATATATCAACTAACAGTGCACAATTCTGATTTAGTGAGGAGAATAGTGCAGATGATGCAGTTTGTGCAGCGCGGATAACGTAAACGTTATTGCAATAAAATTGTGTTGTCGCGCTTACCGTCTTTAGACTTAGACGAGTACTATCTAAGTATCTAATAGTAAGTATGTTTAGCTAGACCGCGGCTTGACGCGATCGATCGCGGATTGACGTACTAACGAAGCACAGGCGCATATACAATATGTAGAGTGTATGATCGCTTGATCCACACACGGGGCAACGGTTGGGTTAATTTGTATTCTCCTGTACACTATGCGGGACGGTATGTCTTGAAAATGATACAAAGTATCTACACTGCATGCAGATACATCGGTACATCTTATGCCTACCGAAAGCGTGGGACGTGTTTTGTCGAATGAATTCATCCAGTATAACTATACTGGCATCTTTATAAAACTTACGTCGATATCTTCAACACAGCAGCTTCCACGCAGTCGGTAGCCAAAGACATATCCATGTTCCGATGTATCTGCATGCAGTGTAGATACTTTGTGTCATTTTTTAGCATGAAGTAAACCCATGAGTCAAATACCCTGGAGTACTGTTAAAAGCATTTTGAGCCCTTTGGTCGGGGAAAAAGGGCATTGTGGAGTGTTAAGCTGAATCTAGGCAATACGAGAGTCTATTGAATCGAATACATGAGGTCAATGCATTCAAGTCCGGTTGAAGGTATTTCTAATCCCTGGGTCAGAAAACAGAACCTTCTTGGACGTGGATTGAAACATAAACCAATCCTAGCAAATATCGGCAATTTCTGAATCGGGGCGGGCGAATCAATCCTCTGGACGTAAAAGACATAGAAGAAATAAAGGACTTAACGAACCTAAAAGACCGAAATGACATAGTTGCTTCGACGGCAACTCAAAGTCATGTCAAAAATTTACTCTAATGCGCAGCAAAATATTAACTTATTTGGGGACAACATTTATCAAAGTAAAATCATGGACAATTTGAAAACAAACGAATCAAAATGAAAACGTCTTCGGACAGGCCTAAAGTGCCGATGAACATCACTCTTTTCGTCTCATTTAGCAATGATTATATGTTGGATGTCCTTGACGAGATCTTAGACTCGTCATCGTCACATTAACAACCTTCTCCACTTTGAATCCAACAAAGAATATACGAATATGATAAACATCAAGTGGGTGGAAATTCCATGCACGATTCTTGCATACTTCACTTCGTACCAGTGACATGGATGCAAAAATCCAAAGGTCATATAACAACCGGTGGTGTAAAACACCATGTAAGCTCCCTGTAAGACATTGAAAATACAGATATACTGAGACACTCAAGGGTACATCAACAGTTTGGGTTCCCACTGGCTCTATTTGCAGAAATCAATATCGTGACGGAGACGAAAAGTCTAGCAGAAGAATGAGCTCATGACGACGAGGCTCAAGTTCAATAAGTGCGACTGGAATTACAATTCTATGGAGATTCCACGATTCAAAGTTAGGGCTCGCTAATGTATTATAGTATACGTACGTCTATATAATGTATCCGAAAAGGATAATAAAAAAAAGATAAAAAATAAATTGCAATGGAAACTATTATCAAGGTTATCCAACGATTTGCCAATTTAGCTGGATTTTGAATAATGACTTTGTTTGGGGTAGATTAAGGTCGAATTTCGATGCGACGGTAATTCAAAAATATTGATTTCATATGATAATTTTTGGGACATTCCTGTTTCGCAAGTTATAGGAAAACTCTCCGATATTATTTAGTTTAACCTTCACCGCTCCGATTGTCTTGACCTTGCCATATGTCATTCTGGAGGTCATGAATATATTTTCTTGGTCAGAATGACCCCAAGGATGATATATAGTATGTCAAAGTCAAGGCAATCGGAGCGGTGAGGGTTTAAGAAAAGAAAAAATTACCGAATTCTGTCTATTGCACATAAAATAGAACGAAACCACTCACAACAGCGTAGCGAATGTGCTGTGTCGGTACCAGGAGGCGGACAATCATGGGGTGGGTCCGCCGACCTAGGTCGTGTGCCGTACCGGATCAGGTCCGATCCGACCCGCAAAATTAGCGGATCATATCATGACTAGCCGGAATAAAATCATCAAAAAACTGGAACTCGGAAATTTTAATTTACAAATAACCTATGAAGGACGTTCAAAAAGTCTCTGGTCTACAACCCCGGTGATAGTGAAGATGAAGTTCGTAGCTCCCCATAAAGATTTAATCCTTCAAAAGGATTACATTTAACTGAAATCCAATTTGAGAAGGATTGTTCATTGTGAATCAACACACAAAAAATAGATTTTCCCAGAAATTACATTTCTAAATTTGGTGTTCATGCACCATGAATTACGGGGTTTTTGGTCGTAATGACTCATACTCCCTAAACCAAAATCTATATTTTTGGGGGGAATCCTGCGAATTATTCCAATAAATTTGAGGGATATGCCATTTGCAAAAAGCCCCCTAATCGAAAACAGAATTTGTTGGGAACATGTTTTCTTTTTGGGAAAAGGGGTAAATCGTCGAACCGAAATTCTTGTAAAAGAATTTACCCATCCTCCTATTCTATTTCGTCCTATGTGCGTGCTGTTTTTTAACCAAATTTTTAAAACAAAAGTCGTCACAAAAGAAACTTTTGACATTCGTCTAATCAAACAGCGTTGCACTTGACTGAACTCTCAAAGAAAGAAAGAAAATAGCTCTTTTGCAGCTCCTGCCCAAAACTCATTTCCTCCCTGCTAGGGAAGGGCGTGTAGAAAAAATAACGGAATAAATATCTTAAACCCGGCTACGTTTGTTTTCAAATTCAAATAATAAATAAACAACAGACGACGAAAGCAAGAATAACAATTCATGACATGAAACACACAAAATCACTCGCAAAAGCTATGCCAGCTCTTGAAGGGAATTTCAGTTCCTTCAATTTACATACGAGTACATGAGTAATACGAAAAACCTCATACGTGGGAATGTTCGTTCGTTATACGCTCGAATACCGCCATTTCACTTCAAACGAATACCCGGTTCAACCCCTTCGTTTTCAACTCGAATAAGAACCAGGCCGAAGCTTCGCTTCGGCCCGGAGTCCGAAGCGTACATACCCTAGACTTGTACAGACCTAGTGGTGACACCAAAAGTAATAATTGGCAACGACCATGCATTCAAAGTGAGTTTCCTATAAAGCCAGTTTATAGGGGAGGTTGGCACTCATTCAGGGAGATCTTGACCATTCTCAAAATGAATTAACTAACCCATTCTACAAATACAATATTTGTTGAATTTTTCAAGTCGCTAGCTTCATTCCATCGAAAATTATTGCTTATTTGAAGTTTCACTTGTAGGGGAGGTAAGGGTTCCTTGGGTCGGATCTTGCCCATCATTGCCACCAACCAATTAGATCACCCTACAAACATACAAACAAAATTTTAAGTCTCTAGCTTCACTCTATCGAAAGATATCGCTTATTTGAAGTTTCGTTTGTAGGGGAAGTAAGGGTTTCGTTGGTCGGATTTTACGCATTTTCAATATTAGCCGACTGGATCCTACTACAAACATTTCGCCAAAAATTCAAGTCGGTAGCTTTATTTTGTCGTAAGTTATCGCTTGTTTTAAGTGTCATCTCTAGGGGAGGTAGGGGTTCCTTAGGTCGGATCTAACCCGTCTTTAATGCCAACTAAGTCAATCTCACTTCAAACATTTGACAAAAATTTCAAGCTGCTGGCTTCATTGTATCAAAAGTAATCGCTTATTCTAAGTTTCATTTGAAGGGGAGGTAGGGGTTCCTTGGGTCGGATCTTGCCCATTTTCAGTGCTAACTAATAAGACCTTACTACCAACATTCTACCAAATTTTCAACTTGTTAGTGTCATTCTATCGAAAGTTATCGTAATTAAAATAATATTTAATTTTTTGAATTTTGTAGGGGAGGTAGGCGTTCCTTTGATCTGATTATGCCCAACTTCCCAAAACCTAAGCAGCTTCTCACCCCAGGGTTACATGCCAAAAATCAGATGTCTACGTCAATTGGTTCAGGAGTTATGGACAAAAAACCTGAAAAGTAGGGTAGTACGGGGCTCTTTGTAAGAAAATTACCGTTAGTTTTCAACTGATCGTTTTTATTTTTCCAGGGGAGTTTAAGATTACCATCACGAGCAATCTACCAAAGCTAGAGGTTTTCATGATTATTTAATCGGGAGTTATAAATACATTTAATTATTTTACATATGTAGGGGAGGTAGGCGTTCTCTTGGCCTGATCATGCCCATTTTCAATACCAACCAACTAGATCATACTTCCAACATCTAGTCAAAATTTCAAGGTTCTAGCTTCATTCTATCGAAAGTTATCGTGCGAACGGACAGACAGACGGACAGACGGACAGACGGACAGACGGACAGACGGACAGACGGACAGACGGACAGACAGACAGACAGACAGACAGACATGGCTTAATCGAATCAGGAGGTGACCCTGATCATTTATATATATACATTGCTATACCTCCGGGGCCTCCTTTAAGGTGTTACATATTTCCGTCGTGACAAAAACAATATACCCTATACTAAAAGTCTAGGGTATAAAAAGGATGGATATTGAAGAGTTGACTTTTGGGAAAAGACTGATACTGTTTTTCTTATTTTTCTTATTTTCTTAAAGTTATGATATCGTATTCGTATGTATTTGAGTTTGCATTGATATGCGGGTTATGTGCGTATTTACTCAATTTCGCATTCTGCAGAGACACACAGCGATGACGATTTCCTTTTTTTGAAGGTGTGCATGTAATGAATAGACAATCAGAATGGGTTTGGATTCCTTTCAGTTTGTTTGTTCCAGAAAAGATATGCTATTGTGAACTGTGACTCGCATTTGAACTTGAAATCATAGATTTTAGTAAAGTTAAGTTTAAAATTTTTAGCGTGGTTGGCTAGAACATGTGGTCAAAGTCTAGTCACTAGTCACCACGGTCCACCCCTAGGCCTGGTGCTTGTTCGATCACCCACATATATTTTAAATTTTTTTCTCAGATGTTGACTTATGCCTTTCTTCCACAGACGCAAAGTGTTTGTGATCCGACTTCAAAAAGAGTCGCATGAGCGTTGGATGAGAGGTATGACGGAGCAACTACTAAAGTTAGATGCACAGCGGGTAAGTCTGAAGAGTTTCCGGTTAAAGTCGGAGTTCACCAAGGCAGTATCTATATTGAATACCTTGCTCTTCAACATCGTCATGCTCTATTCATTAACACTCATCTTTGACAACCTGGAAATCTTCGCCGATGACGTTATCCTGAGTAGCAAAGACACAGTCGCTTTGCAGGCTGCACTGACCAAGTGGTGTAAGATACTGGAGGATCATGGACTGAGGATTAGCATACCAAAGACTGAGTATCTTTGCTGTCCCTTCTGAGATCCAGAGAGTCCGATACCAGATATCTACATTAAAGGAGAGCAGTCAAAGTCCTGTACAAGGTCGAACTACCTGGGCTCGATGGTCAACAAGGAAGCTGCCTGCGATGATGACATCAAACATCGCATCAGTGTCGGTTGGATGAAGTGGCGAGAAATCTTTGGAGTTTTTTGCGACAAGACGATGCCACAAAAGCTTAAGGGCAAGTTCGACAAAACGGTCGTACGTCCCGCACTCATGTATGCGTCTGAGTGCTGGACTCTGTATAATTCATACGAAATTAAAATGACTGCGACCGAGACGAAAATGCTACGGATGTCAGTCGGTGAGATCAAAAAGGATTGCATCAAAGGTACCCACATCCGAGGCAGCTTGTTTGTTGAGCAACCGATCACTGAAAAGCTCAGAGATCGTCGTATGGATTGTGGTATTGCCATGTTCTAAGGCGTCCACCTGATAACCCAGTCAATAAGGCACTGTCAATTAATGTTCCATTTGCTGGACCCAAACCCCGAGGCAGACGGAAACACACGTGGATCGATCAGATGCAGAAGCAACAACAACGCATGATACGGCGATGATACGACCCAAGACCGAGCTGCCTGCAGAAAAAAGCTGAGATTATACCGCCAAAATGGATGAAGGGCCAACACCACAGGCAGAGCAACACGAAGCCGCAGAGTGGTATGAAAGGGCAAGGAAGAAGAAGAGCGTTGGATGAGAGTTGCATTATAGTCGGACACGTGTTATTGTGCTGAACCTCGTCCACTGATGCAACTGAAACGCAACTCGAAAACGACCGGCTTCAAATCGACTTGGGTGCCAAGTTGCGTGTCGACACTCATCCGACTTTTCGTTGAAACGAAAGTAAGATAAAAAAAGTATACAAAGCTACGTACAGACTTGTTTGTTTCTCGTTGTAAGCTAACCATACAAATTACAATACATATAGTAAAATAATTACTTAGAAATTAAGTAACCGATCGAACTAGTATTGTACACATTGAAAAATAAAACCAGTCAATTGAAAGAACAAAGGACTAATTGAAAATGAATAGTGAATGGAACGACGATATCTGCTTATCGACTTCCCAAGCGCCCTCCACCCTTCAGTTTTCTTGCGATTGACTCCCTAAAGGGGTTAAGCCAGTTTAGCCCAAGGCCAGGGTGAGAGTGCGGAGCCTCACCGCCATCACGGGTCTCCCGTGCTCAGGGCCGGCCAAAGTCTAATTAAGGCGCAAAGTCTAATTAAGGCGCAGGCAAGGAAATTTTGGCGCCCCCTTTTTCCAGGCATTTTTTCAAAATAGTGCCTACTTGGACTTTTAAAGCGCCACTTTTACCCAAGCGGTTCCGCTTGATATTAATATCGACGTCGCTTGGAGAAAACTTGTTGTCAGAGTGCCTTTTAGTTTGGTTTTGCTTCGTACTAAAATAATTATCTTCGGTGAATTGCTGGCCTTAAATATTTTAGCACCCTGATCAACTAAAAGAAAATGGCTTGTGACATTTTAGCTTAGTCCTTAATGATACATACACAGGAAGATCCAATTCGAAATCTCTCTTTTTAATGTCCTGTAGCGCCCTGTAGCGACAACCATTCCATCCTTATCGACTATTTTTTGTATTCCCCATTTTTACCTCCCTTGTTTGTGTTGTCTTCCCCAGGCCTATACATTTTTGTTAATATGTAAAGGACAGGGCAACGAGCGGCGAAAACCCCGCCCACATCTCCCGAACTGAGCTACAGCAAGTAAAGGCCGCTGCTTAGCTCGTTGAGAGGCCTTTTTCTTCGCCTGATGGCACGACCCGACCTTCACGGCCACTGTGATACCTAGGCTCCGTCCCCACGGGCATCTTCGGATGCCCACCAAACCGTCCGTTATAGATTAAAAGAGAAAAAAAATTTACGGTTTCTGTAGGGCCCTGTGTACGTGAAGCGTAAATATCAGGATCAGGTTTGCGTTGTCTTCCCCAGGCCTATGCATTTTTGTTAATACGTAAAGGACAAGGGCAACGAGCGGCGAAAACCCCGCCCACATCTTCCGAACTGAGCTACAGCAAGCAAAGGCCACTGCTTAGCTCGTTGAGGGGCTTTTTTCTTCGCCTGATGGCACGGCCCGACCTTCACGGCCACTATGCTACCTAGGCTCCGTCCCCACGGGCATCTTCGGATGCCCACCACTCCGTCCGTTATAGATTAAAAGAGAAAAAAAATTTTGCGGTGTCTGTAGGGCCCTGTGTACGTGAAGCGTAAATATCAGGTTCAACGTCAAACCTCACTAAGGCTTGTATTTGTTATCAACTGCACCAAAATAGGCGAATCCATCTACATATAACCGATACAGATGACTAATGGTTATTAACAAGGACTTAAAGGGGACAAACTAGTCCACAATTCCTTAA
This sequence comes from Chloromyia formosa, assembly GCA_964017055.1. Taxonomy (NCBI): domain Eukaryota; kingdom Metazoa; phylum Arthropoda; class Insecta; order Diptera; family Stratiomyidae; genus Chloromyia; species Chloromyia formosa. Next base: position 25,009,629 of record OZ024813.1, on the reverse strand, counting down.
AACCCGTCATAGACTGTGCGATCCGTCGTCAGATCGATCTGACGATCAAAATTATATGGAACTGCCAAAATCGTCAACGATAGGCACATACACTGTGCGATCGATCTGACGACAGATCGTATAGTATATTATATGGGGGCTATAAGACGACCTTAAGGTGTTTTTGACATCAGTTACACTTTATAGCAAAACATTATCGAACAAAAAAAAAATTACTGAAAAACCCCAAAATATCTGGCGCCCAATGTGGGGTCAATATGATTTTATCTATTAAATAGAGTCAAAACGGATAGTCGACTAGGCGCTCAGTATCCTTACTCAAAAGTCGCAAAACCCGAAAGCGTTTAAGACCTACGGTTTTTATTCCATCAAGTAATGAAAATTTACCATTGAAAATAGTCAAAAAATGATCGCAAGAGCTTGAAAACATTGGGCTCCCAGTGTGGGGTCAGTGTGATTTTATCTAGTCATTGCGTCTGAAATGGGCAATTGGACAGGTACGCGTTGCCGTTAGTGACAAGACAAAAAAAACAAGATTCTTTAGACATGCCCGCACCGAACCGCTCCAATTGATTTTTAAAATGTAGCGTTTAATTATTAATGGATTGCAAATATGCGACCCTATATAATGACAACCTGTTCAAATGCAGAGTCTGCACAAATGGTAGAGCCGGGCCTGTCGGTAAGTCACTACCTAACTGGAAGCTCATGTTTCGAAGTTGAACCGTTCACGCATGTCAATTTGAGATGTGCGAATCACATTCAATCGGATGAACCGCGAAATATTTATAACTAAATGGGATAAAATTCAGCTCTAAATTGATAAAATTCACTTTCATACCCAGCTTTTCTGTTGGCGTCCTTTCGGAGTCAGCGCCCTAGGCGACCGCCTATTTCGCCTTAGCCTTTGATCGGCCCGAGGATGGTTTAGGGTTTCTTAGGTTAGTTTTTTTTTTACATATCGATCCAGTTAGAGACTTTCCCGTTTTGCTTCGGCACATGGGCCGACGCACTATAGTATTTTTTTTTTCTTTGTTTGTTTTTGTAACAATGCACAGTTAGTTGTGAGGTCCTTAAACCCCGCCCACACTACCGATAGCCGTCACTACTGGGGAAGTTTCGACATTTAGGTGCCACGGACCGTCCGAACGACCATGCCTCGATCTCCGTCCTCCTTTGAGGGTTACCCCGACTGCATCATATGTTACAGAGGGAGGGGGATTCTCCAATTCCAGATGAAAGTTATATGCGATTTTTTATAATTTTTTTTTTAATTCATTGGATTGATAGTTCTTGGAACCAAATTCAACCTCTGCCGTTTGAGACGTGCATATTACCTACGTAAGTTAGGTAACAACCTGCAGTAGTCTCGGTTTCTCGAACCGCCATGCGTTTATTGAACAAATTAATAATAAAAAGTTTAACAATAAATTTGCCTTTCACTTCATATCAACCAGAAAATTTCAACATTACTTCAGAAAACAAATACTCTCTAAAACAAATAAATATTTACATACTAGTGTATAATACAATCGAGTTTTACGAATTGTTCCAACACAATTCAGTGCAAATCTATGCTAGACACAAAGGATTGGCAATGTCACATATTGTATGAATTTAGAAAAAAAATCCTTCGATGCTCCTGCTTTCATAGTATCACCCCATAGATTTTTTTCTTTTTTGTTATGTTATGCAAAAGACTGCTACGCTGATCTCCCTCTCTTCCTGTAAATAAGCAATAAGTGTACGGAACATTCTGTACAGAATTTAAAAAGTTTCTGTAGTGCCACTCTCGCCAGATAACGTCATCCTTTACAACATGTCCTGCATGCTCGTATGTTCCTTTGAAAGTAAAAAAAAAAACATTTTCTGGAAATTGTCAATACAAAGCCACTATATCACAGAAAGGATATGCTCCAATGGTAACTCCACTATTCGTGAAATTATGCAAGCAACTTCAATGCATTCTCTTTGCGACCATATTCTGCGAGTATTTTTTAGATGGTTTCCTTTTTCGCTGACCACGTGTAAACGAAAGGCGCGTTCTTTTGCAGTTATACAGGTCGAGTGAGGCGATCTCATTGAACAAAAAAAAAACAATTCAATCTGACCCATATAGGCTAGGAACAAGCATTTGGTATGAAATGGATGTGGTCTTTGCTAAAGGTTTGGATTGTGGATGATTGTCTAATCCACAGAAAGAGAGATAGAAGGAAACGAAAAAGAGCGAAAGAAAAGACGTAATTCGGCACAAGTGAGGAAGTAAGAAGGGGATGGAAATTTGACATCTCATTTGCTCTAGAATTTTGTGTACAGTAAATGGGGGTTTCATCTCCCTCTATATATCTCTGTGGTCTAATCTCAATGTTTGAAAAAATTAAAAAATTATTAACAATAAACTTGATTCTAATATATCCAGACAAAGGATGAAGCTTGTCAAATGCAACTGCCATAAAAGAAGGTAATTTATTCCGAATAGTTGTAATGGACGGTTTAAAAAAAGCTCCCTCAACGAGCTAAGCAGCGGCCTATGCTTGCTGTAGTTCATTTCGGGAGATGTGGGCAGGGTTTTCGCCGCTCGTTGGTCCTGTCCTTTACGTATTAACAAAAATGCATAGGCCTGGAGAAGACAACACAAACAAGGGAGGTAAAAATGGAGAATAAAAAAAATAGTACGATCTTGATTAATTTTTTTATATTAGACCTTCAAGGCTATGAAAAAGGATTTCGGAAAATCATATTGCATTTTCCTTATTTTCCACCTTATTCATTCTTGGCATTTAGCTTTTTCTATATTTTCCATTTTTCACAATTTCTATACTGTAATGTGCATTTTCGTTACTATTTCACCGGGCGACGCCTCGTGGCTCGCTGCTTGACTAATAGTGGGTTTACCACTAAGAGATATAGATCGAGCACAGCGAGCGTTCTAGGGCTGTATACTAAAGGGTAAACTCCATAAACCCTTTCAGAAATCCACTCAAATTTAAACCTACTATTGATCAAAGACGAGAATCACTATGCTTCGCCCGGTCAGGAGTGTTCCTTAAATTGTGCTAAATGGCAGTTTATTGTTAAGATAAATTTTTAACCGGACATTGAGCAACCGACCCTTAGTCCATTTTCTGATTTTTTTTTATTTTATGTTTTCATTCAGAAAAAAATTGTCTCTCTATTAAAGGATTGACCAGTTGTTTGTGGTCTCTACTTCAGAATGCGATGGATTGATCATTAGATAGAAAGAGGAAACATTATTTTAAAAATAGACTTTCGGATTGGAATCTGAGGGGCTCATATAAATATTTACATTGTTTTCTACGAATGAATCAGGTTTACTTTGCTGGTCGTGCTCTTTTGGGCGAAATTTTGCGAATATCCATCTCACAAACCAAAAAAAAAATGCACTGAATGACTGAAGTGATTTTGCAAATGAAGCAAATACATACCTCGGTTGTGTGTGTGTTTTTTTTTCATTAGTCAATTGCAAAACAAAATCATGCAAACACAGAGCCGAAATGAAAATTTGGTCGCGAAATATTCATTAAAAATTCATGACCCCAACAACGTCAACGTCCTTCGTTCTTTCATCAATCAAATAAAGTTTTAAAAATACAGTGTCCTAGTTGTTTTTTTTTTTTAATTTCGCTGCTAGGAATGCGTAGGCTAGAATGAAACTTACAGCTATAATAAAAAGTTGACTATTTTTGTATTCTCTAATGACTCTACAGAATACCATATAGAGTTCATCGTGGAAACTACAATTCGCTATTCCCTTGCGAGAAACTTACTCCCATTTTCTAGCGATTTCTAGGAATTATGCTGTCTACTGACAATAGACAGTCGCCGTAAATTTTTTGTGATGCTTTGGAATGGGTTATTAAAATTTATTTATGGCAACATTTTTTTATGCTCCAAATATTTGGAATGGTCTTATATATCCATACATCTGGAATAGGATTTCCATCCATACAATTAAACTACACTATACTGAGTGGTATTCAGCCCAAAACAGGCGCTACAGAATGGTTGAGACCGATTTACTTGGCGTAAATTTGGTTATTAGGATGGGGAAGGAGGGAGCACCGACGTTAGCTATGGCAGAAATGGCCATCCGAAATAATCCATATAGATACTTACGTTTTGAATCGAAAATGTCTATCGGGAAATAAACGAAATAAGCCATACATGAACACTATCGGTTTCAAATTGAAACAAGGCATGCAAAAAACACCAAAACATAAATAGCCAGTGCCCATGTTAGCAATGCCAAATTGACAATTGGAAGAGCCGCCCTTGCACACAGTTAAAAATCTCGGTATTTTTTTTAAACCTGGTCATGGACTACCACCATTTTTAATAATTTTAATTCTATAATCTAAACCCTTTCAAAGTTTACTTCTATTTTAAACCAAATTTGTAATAAATTCTAATACAATTCAAAGTTTACTTCTATTTTAAACCAATTTGTAATAAATTCTAATACAATTCAAACCTTTTTGTGTTCTTTTTGTTCTCGCATTAGTTTCTAATCTAAGTTTAATTAAAAGGTAAACCCCACAAAGTATATTTTTTGAGTCTCAAGTCTCACTATAACTACTCGCAGTCAGCTCAAAATATTATGCTGCGTGGCCGAGTGGTCTAGGTCGCAACTCTACAACACGGAGTTCACAGGTTCGATGCTGCGCCATGGCGAAAAAAGTTAAAGATTAGCTGGCTAACCTGCGATGGGTTTAATAAAGGATTTGGAAGTTTAGAAAATTGAAAAAAAAAAAATAATGGAGAAAAAACTTAGAGGAGTTAAAAAAACGCAGTAAAATTAATATTTTTTCATGGATTATAATATCTGTAGATTAAATTTTAAACCAACAATTTGATTAAAAAAATAATGCCAGAAAAGTTTAATATTTAAACCTGTGAAGTTTACGGAAGCAATTGTAATACTTTCATTTTATTAAAATCTAATACAATTTTGGTGTCGTCATATATGTAACCCCAATTAGCATTGATAATAGACCAGGATTTTTAACTGTGCACCTAGAGCGAGAGAAGTGAGCATTTGTTTTAGTGCAATACTGGTGGTTGCGATCCCTTAAACGCGAATCGAGCGTAGCCCACGCAAGAGACTGTTGCTGTTGCACCCAGAGTGAGCGAAGCGAGCGTTCATATTTGTGCGATTCTGAGGGTTAGGATCTCTTAAGCGCGGAGCGAGCGTAGCGAGTGGAGCCTATCAAGTGACTGTTGATTCACAACCCTCAGTCACAGAGTACATATAATAAAAGTTTGAACTCAGTACGAAAGCAAAGCGTCGTTAAATCGGTCTGAAGAGATTCTGATTGTCACAGTGCATTTGCTTTTCGTCGACGATTTTTTTTACAGTTCCATGTAAATTGGAACGTCAAATACTTTGTGACACAGTGATTCAACGATGAATAGGATTTTCATCTGACGATGAATCGCATAGTCTAGTCAACAAAAAATATTATGGGACATTTTGCAGAAATCTAAACCTTTTAGCTGCTACAGGTATTTATATTTTTTTTAAATTTCTTGATTCGCGTTACTAAAAACACCATATCTCAAATACCACTGAAGCTAGAACACTCAAATAATTTGTAACACAGCTAATAGTTCCCTTTATTGCGTCAAATAGACTTCATTGAAATCAGACGAAGGATTTAATTGTTACAGCATTTATAATATCGCAAATTATTTAAAATGAATATACCGCCACTTAACAAGGATACGTGAAATTGAAAGTAAAGGTGCGGTTCTACGTATGTAGATATTAAATGGCCCTAATCTCCACCCCCCCCCCCCCCCCCCCCCCCTCCCCCCACAATAAGTGAAATTGAAAGTAAAAAAAGTGCAGTGAGTTGGAGAGGATTTATTCACCTCTGGTGCCTTTCGGCCTTCACCGCCAAACAATATTCATCGTTCTATTATTTTCGAACGCGCCCACAGCAAATTTTTTAGTTCGCAGAAAAACTAAATAGTTTAGTCAGTGTTTTATGGATTATTAAATATTTTAGTTTGCTGTGTACGCGGTCTCATAAACCGCCGTGTGTTCTATTTTTCTGATTAAACTATTTAGTTTTTCTGCGAACTAAAAAGTTTGCTGTGGGCGCGAGCTCTTATTAGTCGGGAGGCCGATACAATTTCAGCCAGTCCTCAATGGATGCACTGCATGAATTTCGTACTGGGTGCATGAGTTTCTAGTTTGTCGTTGAACCAAAAAACGGAAGGTGAAATGCGTTCCATATACCACCGTGTGTTCATATTCTCATTGCGTTTTTTTGCGGGAGAAGTCTTCCCGCTGTGGTTGGACTTGCTGCTGCAAAACGATTCCTGCAAACTGCAGCATTGTCGTTACGCATAAGTGTAAAGCGTTCCATTGGAATGTACACGTTCCTCTTCTTGGACGACAATGCGTTTTTTGCGGGATTGCTCTTCCTGCAGAAAAACGCAAAGTGTAATGTCACGCTTACTTGCACGCATATCCCGCTCGCCTCTTTCGACATTCCGCGAAAGGCAAAGTCATTATTCTTACGTCTCATACCACATGAAAAAATAGACTCTAAATACTCGTAATTGATTCTTTTCACGTTCCCGAATGTTCATTTCAAAATCATAAAATTGGATTTGCTCATTCCAATTTCTAATTTACTGGCAATTCTGTACAACGTATGGCGCAGTTGTGATTCTTAAAACACAAGAAAAAATCCTATAGTCCTTTCGGGACATGGAACAACATTCAATATTCATTTCGTGGAAAAAGCATAGGAATCGTAATTTTTAAAATTGCTTAAATAATGGCATTCCATTTATTACAGACTGGGGTTTCTGTACAGATATCGGGAACTTATTTGCCGACTCAAAGAATAAAATTTCACCTGAACTCTTGAAATACTAAACAAGGGTTCATCGTAAATTTTCACAGTCGTCGTTGAACAATTGTATTTATTATGTCTTGGGTTACTAGAGGAGTGCTTCCTAAATAATGAGTTTTGTATTGACAAAGTGCGTGTACGTGTCTGGCAATGGCCACTTCAGTGCACTTTTATATTGTATCCATTTTCTCGAACAATTTCAACAGGCCCAGCTCTACTGCATGCGCAAAGACTGAGCATTTGAACTGGGTACCATTATGTAGGAGCGCAAAGTCTATATATTTATTGTTAATCGTTAATTGTAATTCTCACAATAATCACTAATCTTCTTTGAAGTGAGAACATTTTGTCAGGTTAAGAATTTAACTCTAGCGCTCCTAGAAACATAAATATAGAAACATAAGTACCATCCCTTATACCAAAGCAGAGTTGTCTCGGAGGTACTAAAGTAAACAACGTATTTGAACTACACACCGTCAAACAATACAAGAATGACTTTTCATGAGCTTGGATGAATAACGACGAAAAAGTTTCTTTTTTTTCGATTCAATACATGCTCATTACAATGTTTGAGATAATTGATTTTAAAACTGATTGTACTTAAAAGTGGTGCAATGTACATAAGTTGAAAAGAAATGTGAGGAGAGCAGAGCACAAAAATAAATACAAGTACCGCCCAACTTGAGGTGTGAGGAAAATAAAAAAAAAAGTTTTCTTTGACAATTTCGCTAATTTCGCCAGCACAGCTTTATAAGATGCTGCCTGAACCTCGTTGTTTAAAATATATGTAATTCTTCACTCATAGAAAGTCTGTACGTAGACGTTGCAAGCAGAGTTCTCATAAACCCACCCTTATTGAACGACAGAAGTTCGACGACAAAATTAGAATGCGACTAAACCAAATTTTCTTTACACAAAGCCGTTTAACATTTACAAACGCACATAAAATATTTCACATAAATTGTGAATTGGCGAAATATCATCTTGGCGATAAATCGGCGAATTGAAATCCTATCGCCATTCTTTTGCCCGAGGGATATCCCCTAATTATTGAAAGAGCGATAAATAATCTATGAATTTATCGTAAGGAAGAATCGCCTTCGTATCGCGATTCTTTCGCCTGAGGGATATCCCTTAATTATTGAGAAGGCGACAAATAATCTATAAATTTATCGCATGGAAGAATCGCCATCGTATTACCTGGGCAATTTATCTTCCAAATGATACGAAATTGTTTGCTGGGTAGAAGTTAAGACGCGAACACCAAGGGCAAGTGTCGCTCTTGGAAGTATTCCCTCTTTGGGAGAAATGGTTGGTGACTGTGCAGTCCTGCAATTGATGATTGCACCTCCTCATGATGTATTGCTGCGATGGCTGATCTGTATGCGTCGTTGCCAAAAGGAACCCTTTTGCACCTCTGGACATCTCTTCCTAGGTCCCTCAGAACACGCCTGGCATGTCATGGTGCCGGCGTCTTGTCCATGAGGTCGGCGTTAGGGTGTTCCCTCCGGTAACAACCAACCAGAGATTGTTTTGCAAGAAGCTTGTTGTGGTCTCTTAGAGGCATCATCTTAGCTTCCTGATGCAGATGGTCCTAGGATGACATCAGGAGACAATCAGTCACAGTCTGAAAATGGTCGCAATCCATGGTGTCAAAATATCAGATGAATGCTGGAAATCGGCTGGAATTATTCCGTCCTTCCCGAAGATTATAAGCCTCAAAACTTGCAAGAACCCAGATTATCTTTTCTTTTGAAATAATACTAGGGTCGCATGGAGTAATATTTCCAGTCGACAGAAAACAAATTGAATTATAAAGTCAGCTACCAGGGAAGTGTGTATCAAACCTCAATGGTTTCTTTGTTAGAGAAGGTCCACGAACTATTTTGTTTCAGTAGGTAGCTTGGAATGGATTAAAAAAAAAGGTCTAGATATTTCGCACGAATCCTAGATACGTCCACAGAAAAGCGCGCAACACAGTTAAAAATCTCGGACTTTTTTTTAAACCTGGTCTTCGACTATCAGCACTTTTAATCATTTTAATTCTGCAATCTAAACTCTTTCAAAGTTTACTTCTATTTTAAACCAAATTTGTAATAAATTCTAATACAATCAAAAGTTTACTTCTATTTTAAACCAATTTATAATAAATTCTAATACAATTAAAACCTTTTTGTGTTCTTTTTGTTTTCGCATTAGTTTCTAATCCAAATGTAATTAAAATGTAAGCCCCACAAAGTATATTTTTTGAGTCTCAGGTCTCAGCATACCCACTCGCAGTCAGCTCAAAATATTATGCTGCGTAGCCGAGTGGTCTAGGTCGCAACTCTACAACACGGAGTTCACAGGTTCGATGGTCCGCCACGGCCAAAAAAATTTAAAGATTCGCTGGCTAACCTGCGAATAGGCTTAACAAAGGATTTGGAAGTTTAGAAAACTGAAGAAAAAAGAAACGAATGGAGAAAAAACTTAAAGGGGTTAAAAAAAAACGCAGTAAAATTAATATTTTTCATAGATTCTAATATCTGTAGATTAAATTTTAAACCAACAATTTGATTAAAAAAATTATATAAGTAAAGTTTAATATTTAAACCAGTGAAGTTTACGGAAGCAATTGTAATACTTTCATTTCATTAAAATCTAATACAATTTTGGTGTCGTCATATATGTAAACCGAGTTAGCATTGATAATAGACCAGAATTTTTAACTGTGGAGAGTTACGTCTAGCCTTCCTCAGTTCTTTGTTATATGAGCTAATAGAATTTCTATATGAGTGGCAGTCAAATTCAAGCCTGGGAATTTCACCCTGTTGAAGGACTTCCCCCAAGTGCCCCTTAATTCGGATATCTCGGCAGTTCACCATACAGATTTAGCTTTGCCTTTTTATTTCCCGGTGGATCAATTTGATGCTTTGCAAACAGAGTCCGTAAGTGTACGCACCATTATCCCGCGGCCTATCTGAAAGAGAAAACAGAGCTTTAAGAAGAGTTTCTCGGTGTTTTATCTAATTGGTCCGTTTTCGATTTAAGGTTCTTATACACGGAGCGCGTATACACGATCACGTGATTTTTATCCGAGTGTCTCCATGCAAGTGGGGATTACGCGGACGAAACGTCAGAAATGGGAATCGAAGCGAATTTTACCGACGCGAAAACAATGCACACATGGTTGTGTTTACACGAGGTGCGTTTACGATTTGACAACATATGTGCGAGTACTGAAATCATCTTTTTTCATTGTTAGTTGTTGGATTCATCGACTCATTAACGGCGGATGAGTACCCGTCGGGACCCGCCGTTAGCTAACAAATTACGCGTTGTCGTAAACCCGTTTGCTGTTTATAAGGGACGGGTAGCGTAGTTTTGACGCACCCGACGGGCTTACGCGTCATGTGTATTAGAACCTTTAAGATGACAGGATTTCTCACTGGGGTCTCATCGAGTATAAACTGCAAATAATCATGGTACGAAAATCAGTGATCATTCAACACCCTTCAATTTCTTACCAAATGTTGTACAATAAAACAGAAGAAAAGAGAGAGATATCGAGTACCCCCTTTCTGTTGTTTGTGGCAAAGGTAGGCTTATTACCCGCGATGCAAAAAAAGGAAATGGGATTCGATTATGTATTAGAAAAGCAACAACAACCTCGTGCGTTCGTGTTGAGCTACTCCTTACTGTATGATGTGCATTAGCATAACAGTATAAGGTTAGTTTTCCGTGTTTTGGATGTAACAACCGCATTCCCTAAGATAACGGGAGGAAAAAGCTTACTTGATCATAAGCCAGGTATGCGGAGATCAACCAATATCTTCTTCCATCAATTTCCAGACTCACTGCCACTAAGTCCGTATTAATATACTCGGAGATCAAGAAAGCATTAACAGTGTTTTAAACTAGAATACGTGAACGTGGTCTTCTCTGATTCCTAGCATAAAATACGACATAGTTGAAAGAACCTAGGCTTCTCACAGTATCACAGGATACAAAATTCCTGTGCCAGAATAATACCTTCCCCAGTGTACCTTAGACGAAAAATAACAGCCGCCGAAGCAGCTTTCCAATGGTGTAGATTTATTTGAAAAAAGAAAAAACTAACCATTATTTAGATGTCTTCTCCACCACAGTGACCTCGAAGGCGCATTCGGCATTGGAATCGAAAGAGTCAGACTCAAGCCCGGACGCAGATATTCCGTCCGATCGTTCCAAGTCGGAGGTAATGGACAACACTTCATCCTCGGAAACATATGCTTCAGGTGCCGACGTCGGTTAAGATACAGCTTCATCTGCTGATTTCGAGTACGCATTTATAGAAGTCGCCGATTAAATTTTAATATGCCCTTCCGTGTCTTTTTTATAAACCCGGATAGTGATTTTCGAGACATCGTAATTAATTACTCCCTCAGTTGAGGCAGAGACTCTGTACTGACCACCAGAATCGCGCATTGGGAGTCTTTGTCGCGAGTTACTAAACTTCGTTGCTTACTTGTATTAAATACAATATACCGCCCACTTTAACTGGTTCGGCTGGAAGCCAGGTGAGTTATTTAAATGGACTTTGAATAACACTTTATTTAAACAAACTCTTTGGTTCGACTCAACAAAATATTTATTCTAAGTTTTGATCCACTTACAAAGAGAGTGATCTTAAGACTAAACTGGTTTCAGTTACGTTATCAATTGTAGAGTTTAATATAGCAAATACATTGCAATAATTTCTGAAGTTGCAAAACAAGTTTTTCACACTAATTTGCTGATTGAGTAGACACAAAATCGTCAAAGGAACATTGATAACGTAACTGGTGCGGGCTTTCGGTAGATTGAGGATTTCATCTCTGGGACCGACCTAAAATTTTGCTCCTGCCCAGATCACTCTTTCAATCTCTCTCTCAATTGCCCTAACCCCTTGTGGCGCATAGCGCGTCAACTGTTCCATGTGGCCCAGTTGACGTTTCGACGGCATAAACTGGTTTCGGAGAATGTAGTTGCCAGCATGCAACTCCTCAACATCCATTGCCACGAACGTCGTCGTGGACGGGATTCGAAACCGGAACGCCGGTAGTCAAACATGAAACTGATGCCTCAACACATTGCGCTACCGGTCGCAATAAAAGCGGCAATAAAAACCTCAGCCGATCGTTGATCGGCAAAAAGCATTATTTTGACGCGGCCTTGGTGCCATCCGCAATTCAAGGCGAGCTTATACTCAACCTTTTCCCCCTTATTGAAGTTAATATTTCCGTCCGCATACTCACCATCTATCACCACGCGAACTTGTCTAAATTCGTTCATTTTTAATTAAAGTTCATTAGAAGCCTAAATTTAGCACCACGGAAAGTTTATTATTGCCCCTTTTTATTGAAATGAGAATCTTTCGGGAGTTTGGGGATCTTGTATTTGGGGACTATGCATTTGAGAATTATGTTTCTGGGGATTATGTATTTGGAGATTATGTATTCGACGATTTTGTATTTGCGGATTTTGTGTTTTTAGGGATTCTAAAATTAAGGATTTTGTTCATTTGGGGATTTTATGATTGGGGATTTTGAATGGTTCCCATTAAATGTTTTGCATCTTTCCCTGAAGAGGTTCTTCAAAGAAGAAAACGCAATGTCAAAGAAACGCTAAGATCGACCAAAATCCATCCAATCGCAGGTTTCGCCCACTAGTCAGAAGAATCAACACTACTTTTTTTTGCCACTTTTGAAAAATTTGACTTTTGAAGATTGACGTCTGAGCTTCTGACCTTCCGCGAATACATTATAGCAAGCAATTATAGCATTAATAAAATTCACTTCCAAAGAACCGCTGAATTCTATTGAATTCTCCGAATTCCACTTATTTTCCCATCAATTCATTGCCTTGACTTTATCTTTCATTCTATTATTCTGAAATAACTGTAACACACCGTTCACTTTGCCGTAATCATGTTGATGGGCAATTTGAAAATTGAATCAAAAACTTCATCAAATTCCGAAGAGATTTCTTCTACGCGTTGTAAACATCTTGTCGCCAAGATGATGGAGGGTTTCAAAACGAATGTAAATTCTCACTTCGTGCATTCGATTACACAGCCGAGGGTAGCGCGCACGTAAAATGCCCACCTGTACAGGGGAGTTCATCTCCTATGGGGGCGGTGTTCTATGCTCCATTGCATAGGCAATCTACAATCATCCCCCGCGAAGATGGCGGCGAGGCAAGATTAATATTAAACAGTGAATGGCAAGATTGATGGCAGAAATCCACTCGAACGTTAAGAGTATCCATTTAATGTTTATAAGATAACGACGCTGACGAGTAGAGATCCTGGTGTAATTATGTAAGCAGAAAATCATCACATAATCAGGACTAAGTTGATAAATCTATAAAGGCAAAGTTTATTCGATTCGGGCCGTTTCCTTTATTTGATGAGATGCGTATAAATTCAGGGAACAAATGCTTTCATGAATTAATGACCTATCTAGTGAAATGATTTTTCATAAAATATGATAGATACGTTTGAACCTTTTCCGGGACTATGTATTTTTCTTTTTCATATGAAATGTATCTTGAACAGGTTTACCTAAGATCCGGAGAAAGGTTTGAATTGACGTGCGTAAATCACACATGGCCAAAATGCAAAAGAAAGAAAATAATAAGTTTCTTTCTCTAAATCGAATGAAACCGGAATATAGAGGACTACGCCCGTAATTCGAGGGTTTTGTAGCACGCGCTTATCTTGGTATCTAAATATTGGCTCCCTGCTCTTCTTGGTACCACTCAGCTGAATAAAAACACCATAATTAAATGTCTTACCCATGATATATTATCTTACATGCCAATTCACAAAAAGACTGCATCTGTCACCTCTCAAAGTAATAGTTTTAATACGAGAAGCTGTAGATAGATATGTATGTATACGAGATAAACTGTCCCACTCTTCGAGATGCTTAACCATTCATATTAAGACGACATTGCAAATTGCAAACTTGTGTCACGGCTTCAGGGCGGCGGGGACAAATTACGGTCTAATATTTTTCCCTCCTCCACTGTTCCCCTTTCTACAAATCTGAAGAAAATGCCAAAAATGGAAAGTACTCAACATTGCCTTTCTCACGACACCCCACTTGGCTATACCAATGGATAAAAAAAAATTACCTTAATTTCGCCTCTATGTGGACCCCCCCCCCCCCCTCTCTTAAAGTTGGCTGATTACAACACAACGCTTTCTCCAGCAAATTATAGCATTTCTACACATTCTCGCCGAATTATGTGTGCAGCTTCAGCCGTTCGTAAGATATTCTATGAACAGACGGACAGACAGGTATTTGACCGATTTTGTAAGATTTAAGACACAAAACCCTAAAAAAATTAATTGTGTGAATAGTTATTGTTAGGATCACCAATTACCAATCTTCACCCTTCCAAAGTTGGTTCATTAAATAACTGCAATTCGCACTACGAAAAACAACATGCAAGTAGTACACGCATATCAATGCGTGAGGCCGGTAGGTGTATTTTTTGTATGGATAGTGTCAAAATGCATAACTTTAAGTCAATGTACTATTATTAAATATCATGTCATTGTAATGAAACTTAGAGGTATTATTGCCTATGGTGTTAGTTATCATTAGCTATCAATGTTTTTGGCCTCAGGTGTGCTTGAGGGGTGCAGGGGTGTGCTAACTGCAACTATAGAAATGTACTATTATTAACCTTTTTGGATGAGATTTCAAAATTCTATTATTTTCGGTTTTCTATGCTAGTGAAATGCCGCTTTTCTGTAAATTTTCATATGTCTAGCTATAACGGTCTCGAAATGCAAGGGGGGGGGGGACAAACTCGGACCACATATTTTCCCCTCTCCCTCTTTTCTCCTTTCTTCAAATTTGAAAAAAATTCCAAAAATGGAATGTACTCGACGGTACCTTTCTTACGATACCCCACTTGCCTATACCAAATGAAAAAAAATTTCGACCTTCATTTCCCCTCTATGGGGACCCCCCCTTAAAGTTGACTTATTACGACGCATCGCTTTCTCCAGAGAATTATAGTATTTCTACATATTTCCACCAAATTTCATGTATGTAGCTTCAGCGGTTCGTGAGATATTTCATGGACAGACAGACAGACAAACAGACGGACAGACGGACTCATGACCGATTTCATAAGGGTTTTGTTTTTATACAAAACCCTAAAAATGCTTGTATCGGGGAAGGCGGGGCAAGATGGGCTTTGTTTTCTTTCAAATAAAACACGTTAACCCTTCTGCCTAAACATATTCCGTTTTGCACACACGTGTACACCAGGCAGATCCAAGGGGGATGGATCGGATTAGCAATTAAGTTCACAAACAATAAAACCGAATGGTCTATTGTTTATCACAATTTACTTGCCAATCAAGCTTGATCGCACTGCCGAAGGTGCTTGAATGCTTGTTCAGCGGGTCGAAGCTATCTTATTTGGGTCGAAAAAGGCGTCACCAAGGCGATTCGTGTGTTGACATTTACAATAAAGCACTACTCACACGGGGATACTCAAATCCGCGAGCGACTGGGCAAACCGATCGCTAAGAGATCTGGCATGTGTGATCACAGGGTGGCACTCACACGGAGATATTCCAGTCACGGATACTTGCCACCTGCGCGACCGATGGCTAGGAGATTCGACATGCTAGTCTCCAAGCCACGCTGTCGCCCAGTCATCTGGTTGTGCATGTCGTTTGAGTGAAGTGGTCATTGTGCATGGCTATTGCTTGGGGATCCGCCCGGGCGGCACGCTTGCGGGGATCTTGTGTGTACATGTTGGAGGAGTTCGCTTCACAGTTAATTTCCCACTCGTTAACTTTTGACTTCAAAACTATGAGTGATCACAAGTTTAATGTAAAATTAGTGGCGGATGTAGAAAAATTCCCTGAATTATATAATTTCAAATTAAGAGGTTATTCCAGGAAAGATGTGACGGAGAAGGCCTGGAATGAAGTAGCAAAAGTTGTTCAGATTTCTGGTGAGTAAAAAATGGCACCATCAATTGCAACAATGCACTCTTTAAAAAAAGGAACACTCCTACTTTACCGGGCGAAGCATAGTGATACATATGTAGGGGAGGTAGGCGCTCCCTTAGCTGGATCACATCTATTTTGAGTACCAACCAACAAGATCTACCGTACAGGTGCAAATTCAGGTTTCCATGAAGCTGTTGGTGATCCATTTCAACTCCCAAACATTTGAAGAAAAAGATGAACACACACCCGGTTTTGTTCATAGCCTGGACTAACATACGACAGCGACATGCACAACGATAATACTCCAAGAAAGTCGACCCCGCACATCCATAAGCAATCCAAAAATCATAATTTTCTTGCCGTCCACAACGTCAACCTTTATCGCCATCAACATCTCAACATGTACACACAAGATTCCCGCAAACGTGCCGCCCCCGCGGATCCACAAGCAACAGCCGTGTACAATGACCACTTCAGCTAGCCGACATGCACAACTCGCGACTTTAATAGCGGCCGTGTGAGGATGACGGACAATTACAGTCTCAAGACTCCAAGTCTCCGTCTCTCATCCGCCGAGTATTGCAGACTTGAGTATCCTCGTGTGAGCAGTGCCTAAGTGTCACCATACACTGTCGAACTCGAACTCGATCCCGAACTCGATCTTGAACTCGAACCTGGTACAAATGTCCTCTGACACACACATACACTTCACATAGGTGTGAAGAAAACCGGTCCGCTTGTGCTAGGTTCGTGTTCGAGTTCGACAGTGTATAGTGACACTAAGTGGGCAGTGATAATTTATCATGACCCACATGCAGGGCCATCGAGAGGGGGGTGCGGAAGGGGCGAATCGCAGTGGGCCCGTGTTTTTTAGGGGGCCCGGAAATTATAAAAATTAAAATAAAATAATTTTTATAATAACGCGTTTCATAAATATAAAATACAATATGGAAGTTATGAAATCGAAATTATTCTTAATTGATACGTATTATAGATTTTTCTTATATGTATTAGTAAGCCTGGCACTCTCAGATACATGGAATTGACCGTGGCGATAATACAAGTGTTTGCAAAACAATTTCATTTGGCGTTGCCATTGTGATCGTCATATAAAGTAATAGACTAAGGCCCGTTTTCTCAATGTTAACGCTAATCGGGAGTTTAATTTATCGAATCGATAAACTAAAACGGCTAATACGAATTAGTCAGCTAGAGTTTTTTACGTTTATAAATTCAAAGATTAATTAATCAATTGTTCAACTCATTTCAATGTACAAACGTTAAAAATGCTACCTAGCTAATTCGTATCAGCCGTTTTAATCTATCGATTCGATAAATTAAACTCCCGGTTAGCGTTAACCAGACATTGAGAAAACGGGCCTAAGAGATGACGGTGGTTGAGTATGAAAAATTAGCAGACCGCGGTTTCTTAGTGGATTCTTTTCTAGGGATTGTAAGAGACTAGGAAAGTGCAGGGTACCGGCTGGAAAATGTGGTCGTTATCCTGGGAGGGGGAGAAAAAGGACAACAGGCGGTCAAGCTTGACGCGTCCCGAAAATCGCTGGGAGCTGGACAATCGTAGAAAGTTTTACTTATGTAATCTCAAATTCTTCAGATGTTAGTCCCCTTTACAAATTTTTACAAAATATTTTTCAACTTTAATCGAAGTTTCCGGCAAACTATGACTTTTTCTCAAATATGTCTACTAATATTTGAGAAAAAGTCATAGTTTGCCGGAAACTTCGATTAAAGTTGAAAAATATTTTGTAACACACTAAAATAGCCTCACAATCCCATGCGTAAAAAGTAGAGTATGCGAAACTCGCGAACCGCGGTTTCTCATTTGATCCACCTTCAGGAATTGTAGGTGTACGAGCGTAGGAAAATGCTGGATGCCGGGAAGAAAAGTGTTTAGGAAAGTTGAGGAGGGAGATCAGAGGAAGGATGGGAGGCCCGACACGAGAAGGGAATCAATCATTAGTTGACAAACGATCATCGTAGAAAGTATCATATTTGCGAAAAAGTGATAGCTTCCCAGGAAAAAAACTCAATCATGTGTTAAACCTCATCGCCAACTACGCGCAGGAAAAGCTATGCCCTGGAAGTTAAAATTGTATCGGGAAATTGAATGAATTCGTAACTCGGGAAAGGACGAATGATTTATGCCAAAATTCTTTAAAATGCTTATGTAAGATTGGAAAGCGCGTGTGTATTATAACTAAATAAACGGTAAAATATCACCCAGAAAACAATAAAGTACAAAATATAGGCGACTGTTACTAACTTGAGTCATTTGGACCCACAAAAATGCAAATACAAAAATAAGTTTGTTTACCAGCAGTCAAAACGAATCACTTGGTCACAGAAAAGCAGTTATGGCTGCTAACTTTGAAATCTGAACTGTCCTTCCACCTCCTCATTCGACAAATACATGGGTAGGGATGACCAGTATAGGTACTGCTCCCTGATTCGCGATAGCTTTCCCGGGTTAATGCGCGCGTCTGCTATTGTGGAATGGAGTTTCGATCTGCTTTCATGTGCTGTCACTTTGTTTCGTTTTTCTTTAACTGTGCGGCCCGCCTAAAGATATTTTTTTTACATCGGCCCATTGTCCTAAATGCTTGCCGACCCCTATAAGACCTGTAGGTCATAATTATTTGCATCCTCTTTTCGGTTTGCACTTACACTTCTTTTATAGATTCTTTCTTCCACCCAAATGCACTCTTAAAACTTTAATTTCGCTTCTAAGCTCTCCGGAGGCTAATTTGGAAATATGTTCACTCAAAGCTTCAATTTTCCTATCCGTTTTACGACAATTCTTTTCCTCGTCCTTTCAACGATTCCCATCTGATGTTGCACTTTTTTTCTTCTTTCTGGGTTAATTGCATATTGCATTCGATTCGAGAATACCGCCAGAGGATTTGCCAACACTTGGGAACGGTCCGTTTTCCACTGTAATCCTGATCATCGACCTCACAATAGCATAAAAATGTGTTGTGAAGAAAAAGAAAGGTCAAAGCGAAACATCATTTTCCATTGTTTTCATCTCCCCATTTCCAACCTTGTAGCATTTTGTTTGCCTGTGCAGAGTCAATGATGCGAGGGATACTGTGAATGGAGGCTGCTGTATAGAGACTCCGTCTCGGACGACAAGGACATGACGGCATTGTATTTCTCTACCCACAAATAGCGCATTCCAAGTCATTTGGTCCCTTTGTGAAAGTTAAAGGACAGCACTGTGGCTACGCTGCTATTTTGCTACTGCTGTTTTCCAGTCACATACCGAGGATGATGATGCTGTAGTCTTGGGATGCTATTGCCAGCTAATACCCCTTGCTCCTTGGACTAGGAGTAATAATCGCTCATCAGGTTTTTTCCGTTGCCGTTAACTTGAAAAATCCCAAGGCCAAATTGCATCATAGCGAATCGAATTTACGTTGCTGCATTGTTATCGTTTGGAGTCTGATAAGCCAAGAATATTTCAAATTTCCCCGGAGATGATGGGAATATTGAAAGAGTGACTAAAATATGATTCAGTTATTTAATGGTAAATACGAGTACAGTAGTCCTACACTGAGTCGACTACTAAAACGTCCCGGAAAAATTACAGCTTGTACTTCTATAACGCGGCTTGACTTCTATAACGCGCGTGATATTGAAGATATTTTAACATACTCGTATATTTGAAACACATGCAGCCTTCAGTACCGAAGAAAGGGTTTTTATTTTACTTGTCTCGCATTGGGCGCCACTTCGATTTCCGCTACCTGATCGTAAATTTTATGTACAAATTTGGATGTATAACTATTTTTTTATTTTCATTGATTTATGAATCTTCGACCCGGCTTTGGAAAATACTTCACCCCACGTGAGGTTTTCTCTGAGATGTGACAAGACAAGACACACCTTCACGATCTACAAAATGAGATGATGCTAACTCATCTCGATACCATGGTTCAAATTGGACTGTTGCGCCAGTTATTTATTTTATTTATTTTAAATGGTGTTCGGGAAACATTATACTAAACTTTCCAAAATAAATCGTTAAGAACTTTCGGTAGAATTTCAGAAAAGCTTAAAAAAAAGACTTTTTTTCTACATATTTTTCAAATCGATTAATCTGTCGAAAAACTTTCTAAGACCACTTAAACCTATTCGAACGTAATTTCACTTGGGTGCAATTGTACCGTTTGCTATCTGGATGACTAGTTATCACAGCTGCTTTTTGCGCAAGACGGTTGTAAGACACCTGGAGTTTTTTTTTTTTATTTCGTCGATAGGATGCTGTCACCCGTTACGGGGTTTACCCAACCCTAACAACTTAGGTGTCGGATTTGTTTAGGAAGAATGAAGAGAAGACTGTTAATACAGGTATACCGCAAGGAGGAATCTTATTCCTAGTCTTCTGGATCCTGACGGTCAACGAAGTGCTAGAGAGGTTAACAGACAGCGGCTTTTAGGTGGTGGCATATGCCAATGACATTTTGGTGCTTGTGAGAGGTAAGTTATGAGGAAACTTACCTCTCGAATATTACCTCGTGGAACATTATGCAATAGGCACTGGATCGATTCCAAATCTGAGCCGAGGAAGCTTGTCTTAAGACTAACCCGACAAAAACCGAACTAATACATTTTACAATTTAACATAACGTACCGTAAATTACCGTACCCACTTTTAACGGAGTAACACTAGACCTTGCTGACAATATTTGTGCCTAATACTCCTGCCTAGTATTCTCTGGGGGATAACGTGAAGCACAAAATTGGTAAGACCCACGCAGCCTTCTTTGCGTGTCTGGGGTCTCAGACGGCCTATTACATATTTACAAGTTTGGTGAGACCTATGCTCGTGTATGAAGCGGTCGTATAGAGGAAAGCCACCAAGAGTAATCCAATGGCAACGAACAATGGAGATTGTAGCGGCTGGTCTGCATAAATATCACGGGTGCCCTGAGAACAACCCCAACGGCTGGGCTGGAAATGATCCTGGAGTTTAATCCCTTGGCCCGTTTTATCTACAGAAGCACACACTCAGCAGCATTACGCGCTCAAAGTGCAAGTAAGCGGTACGATCCAAACCGAGAAGGCCATTCAAGGAACTTCAACAAAGATGACGATGATTTGCTTCGACAGTATGGCAGCCATTCTGGCTCTCAACTCATACAGATGCTCTTCTAGAACTGTAAACAAATGCAGAGAAGCTGTCGACAGAAAGGCCACACATACTCCTATAAGGATTATGTGAGTGCTTGGCCACAGTGGTGTTTCAGGCAAGGAGAACGCCGATGAACTGGCAAGAAGAGATTTAGGAGCCGTGAATAGCCTCCGTGGTCACTTGCAGACATCATAAACGAAATAGATGGAGCGATATGGACTAAACCACAATTTAGCTTTACAAACAGAACGGATTGTAGGGTAGCCAGGACCTTCTGGCCATCACTGAGCAAGAGCAGGATATTGCTCAAACTCAAAAGAAATAGGCTGAAAGCAACGGTAGGTCTACACACAGGACACTGCCTTACCGCATCTCACGCGAGAAGGTTGGGACTGACCTCCAGCAATTTATGCAAAAGATGCGAGTTGGAAGAGGACACCACCGAACATACTTTGTATGAATGTCCAGCTTTAAATTTATTGTAAACGCCTCAATATCTTAGGTGCTTACAGCTTTCACAAGCTAGTAGAAGTGGCCGGGGCCACCTCGTTCAATCAGGTGATTCAATTTAGCCAAGCGGTCACCAGGAAGCTCTACTTAGACAACGGAGGGTGGCAAGTGAGCCCAAATTGGATGCCTAATGCGAGCTGCGCTAACGCGACCCTCTTAACTAACATAACCTATTCTATAGACACGCTTGTAGTATATAGTAGCGTAATAAATAGCGATTGTTTGCAAACCAAGACATAACATGTACTGCAAGTCCCATATGCGTAGAAAATTACGCAAAGGGAAAAGAACGTTAATTTTCAAATATTTTAATAAAATACAATAAAGTCAGCAAAGTTAGCGGTTTCGACAAACAATTTAAAAAGGTTTCAGTTTGCGTAGCTTTCCATGCAAAGGGCAGATTAACGATTGAGTTCGCGAAAAAAATTCGATTAAAAAATGGGGTCGCGACCAAAAAAGTCCAGGAAAACCTGTATATACTAAATTTTTTTTGCATTAAATAAATTCAAACAAAAGTCCCGATTACGAAAGTTTCATTATTAATTCCTTAACAAGTTCCACTCCCCAAATTCTCGATGTCTAGAAAAACCATTTCGCGAACCCAAAATATTCAAACCTTACACTCTAACCAAAACCACTCCACCAACGGTGGGTTAAACCGACCATTAACCATAAATATTTAGTCCGTAAATGCTATCAACGCTCCATAATCGTCTAGGGAAGTAGACGGTCTAACGGCGCTCATTTCACCAAAAATGCCATTTATTGAGATATAGCGCTGCGGCCAGGGCACTCGACTAATGCTCCAAATCGTTGAGATCTATTCGAGGATATTCTTCTTTCACATCGTAACACGCGGCAAATCCTCCAACAACCGATACAAGTGTAATTTACCGGCAAAATGAGAAAATTATCTCTATCAGAAATGTTAATGGACGCTAAGTATATTGACGAAAATCGTGTTATGGCTTAATTTCTATAGACGCCCATCCAGCCAGCGCCTAGCGAATATATGTATAGCGCCAACAGGATATACGAATAGGAGTCGTCTGGGAAATGTATCATGAGCTAGAGGTAGTGGAAGGCCTGAAAGCGGCACCCGGAAACCAGGAATAGAAAGCTTTAGTCAAATTGTTAGTATTTTCATCAAGCGCTTAGAAAGCAATGTGTTTCAAGGCTTTGTGTGGAAGACTTGCAACTAAATGGGGATTTTTTAGAAATTATTTGAGTGAACAATTTCAGGATACAATGAGTCGTATCCTGAAATTATCCATCCTAGAAATCTGTTAAAAAACGCGGTCATTCAATTCCACGCTGGTCTATAAAATATATCCGTCTTGTCTTTAATTTAAGGGACTGTGGTTTTGGCTTGAGCTTTTTAAACATTCAGTTTACTCCAAAATGTCCATTGTTAATGCGTTTCTCCTTTAAAGAGGAAGTTCTTTAAACTCGGAATTAGTATACAGTACAATTTTAAGTTTCCATGAAAAATATTTAGTCCGGGGAATAGAGTCTACATAGGTGACTTTATCTTACAAAAGGTTCACCAGTTCTAGTTTTTGACGTGATAACGTCATTGAGAAGTACAAGGTGGGCCAATACAAGTTTCTTTTTAAAAATACAATAAAATGAACAAAATTAAATTGTTTTCCATGTATTATGGCTTCATTAGTAAGAGCAAACATACCCATTAATGATGAAATACAACTTCGTTCAAGTGGCTGCCTCGGCTGGCTTCGCAGTAGCGCATTCTGTTATTCTAATTTCCCAAGACCATGTCGATGGTTTCGGGCTGTAGCTCACGGATTGCTTGGATGATATTGGCCTTAAGTGCTTAAATCGTTTCTGGATTGTTGGCATAACATCGGTCCTTCACGGTTCCCCAGAAAAAAAAAGTCCAAAGTGGTCAAATCGCAGCTTCGAGGCGGCCAATTGGCATCGCCAAGACGGCTGATAACACGATTTGGGAAATTAGTGCGTAAAACATCGATTGTGGCATAGGCTGTGTGGCATGGCGCGCCATCCTGCATGAACCAGAGGTCGTCCAAATCCATGTCCACACTTTCAGTAAAAAAAAAAGTCGGATAACATGGCTCTGTAAGTTTCACCGTTGACCGAAACGTTGTTCCTAGCCTCATTTTAGAAGAAAAATAGTCCAATGATGCCACCACTCCACAATCCGCACCAAACTGTCACTCTCTGTGGATGCATTGGCTTCTCGACAATAACGTGCGGGTTTTTCGAACCCCAGATGCGGCAATTTTGTATGTTAACGTAGCCTCCGAGATGAAAATGCGCCTCGTCAGAAAAGATTATTTTTCGCTCACAATCGTTGTCCAATTCAAGTTGCTCTAAGGCCCAAACTGCGAAGCTATAACGAAGTGGATGGTCGTGCGCCTTCAATTGCTGAGTCAATTGGACCTTGTAAGCGAATAATCCTAGAGATCTTTGTGCAGAATTCTCCTCAGGCTAGCGCGTGAAATGTTGAGCTGTTGAGATCGATGGCGAGTTGATGTTCCTGGAGTGAGTCTCACACTCTCGTCTACAGCAGCCACATTCTCGTCTGTGCGCACCGTACGACGACGGAGACCATGAGTGTTGTCCACTAGCATGCCAGTCTCACGAACTTTTTGCACAAACTTGCGTACAGCAGGCGCTGTGGGTGCTTCATTTCGGCCAAAACTTCAATTATTATTTCAAACAGTTCAGTATTAAGTTGCTGATTGCCCCTACATAGCTTCTTTATGGCAACCGCCTTGTTCCACTTGGATGACGGCGCAGCGATCGACAACTAACAAGTAGTCGCAGAGAACTTGACAAACTGTCAACTACCAAGTAGTCGCAAAGAACTTGTTTAATTGTCCTTAGTATATTAACGTGACAACGTCTTTCAGGAGTATGCCAGGAAAATGTAGAAATGGAAATGCTTTAAAATTCGTTTGGAGGTCGCAGGGCCCCTGTGACCAAGTTTCATTTGAAAGCTTATTGCATATTCCAACCAAGTATTATCTTAAATCTCACCGAACAAATGTTGTGAAAGGCCAGACTGGTTTGCTGCTGTTTTACCTTTAGCGAGCGTAAGTTTTAACTGGAATGACAAGCAGGAAAGAAACTTGACGGTCCAAATGGATGGAAGTAACGCTCTTTTGTATACTCCAGATGCACTCCCAATGGGCGAAAGAACAAATTCAATAAAAATAAATCACGTAGTTTAAATTGCATTAATTTTTAATTTTCTCTCACAACCCATTGACGTTATCTCAAAAATACTTCGGCACTGCCCGTCGATTTTTAGCTAATGTGGCTGTTGATTCAGAGTGATGCGGCCAATGTTCTGGACCGAAAGATCATTTAGGATATAAAGAGAATTTAAAGGACTCATAATCAATGAAAAACAAATTTGCTCCAGGGTGCATATCTTCGGAAACAACATTTTCCAATTCAATTCAGTCTTAATACAGTCTGAAAGCATAAGGCGGGTCGAAAGTGTCGATGACCATCGCACATTTTTGAATCATTTAAAAAAATATTCATTCGTGGCGTTTTATCGTTTATTGGGTGATTGCGTGGGTGTAGGTGTACTCGTGTCGGTTAAAACGAAATAGAAAAAAAAAGTTAAAGTTGCTTTGTTAGGTAGAGAATGGGAGCCAGACATTTTGGTCGATCTTAAGTGGGAAACCCAGACGAGTCAAATTTTACTCTGAGTGAGAGTTTTACATAAACTCTTGACGTAGGTTTTTTTTCTCGTATGACGGGGAATTTCCACTTGAATTTTTATCGAGTGTTGAGAGTAGTGCATTTTTCGTCTGGCTGGACCATTTGAAAGCCGAAATCCTAGAAAACGGCAACGCTTATCAAAAGTCAAAGATAGGTATGTAGTTCCAAACGACCCTGGCGTATAAAACTTAGAAAAGCGTTTGAATGAATGTATTAGGCTAAGAGCTGAGATGGACTCAGTAGGCAAAGTTAGTGGACGGCGGCGGTTTCTCCACGAATTCCTCCCATCAAGACTTTTGTCTCCGATTCCTAAACGGATTGAAAAGTCTTCGATCCTATAACGATTCCATTCGCCGAATTGTCTCCATATTCGGTAATAATGAATAGTTATAATGATAATAATGAAAAATTTATTTCTTCATAAACTATTCTCGCCGATTTTACATTGAGTCGAGTCATCGATTTTGAATCAAAAAGGCTTTTAAGCTGAACACGTTCCGGAAATCGCTCGTAGCTGTACTACTGTAAATCGTGTAAGGATATGCTTGACCTCAAATCCTTCAGATCATAGACTAAAATAGACCAAAATTGTGTTCTAAAGATCAAAGGGGCGAAATTCATCAGGAGTACTAATGGTTATTAAGGTGCGTTTAGATTTAGTAAAACCACTCACGCAACTGTTTCGCGAGGGAAAATTGCGAGTAGTGTGATAGTGTTCCTCACCCGAAACTAATATCGCGCGAGGAACTCGCAGTGTATCGTATCCGATGGCTCGATGTGAATTCCTCGCACACAACTACATGAAACTCTGATTTCGCCTAAAATGAAAGTATGTTTCAGGGAGGATTGGTTTGATGGAAAGCACTCAACCGACCTGGCTGTTTTCATGGGGAAATAATCATCTGATCGGACTGGTTCGAACTGCAAGGTAATTTTAGGCTGCTGATTCCGAGTCTGAAGTCAGAAAAGAAAAAAAAATGAGGTTTGCCCACCCCAGAATGGCAATCCTGCTTTCATGGGGAATACGTCCGATCGGGCTGTTTGGACGGAGAAATATTCGTGTGATTGAGCTGGTTCGAACTACAAGGTAATTTTGAGTCGCCGATTCCAAATATAAACTCAAAAACATAAAAGAACTACGATTGGGGTAAACCCCAATCATGCAATACTCTAGATGAATTTGAACCTGGTTTTTGAATCTAACTGATATTGTTAATTAAGTGTTAAGTACACAATTTCAGCCCGATAAATTGTATACGTACTGAGTAAATAGGCTTAACGTATTTCATGAAATAGTGCAGTTTGTATGGGAGGGGGTAGAAGGAGGGTGAGGATTACAATAAGTTTTATAACATAGGTTACAATTATCATAAAAGTGATGTATTAAAAATTTCAAAGCAATATGTTTTATAGTTTCTGAGAAAATCTGATTATTGTAAATTTTCAAAAATGTGTCATTTTATATGGGAGGGGGTAGACGGAGTAAGGGTAATCGATTACTTTTTTTGAATCTAACTGATATTGTTAATTAAGTGTTAAGTACAAAATTTCAGCCCGATAAATTGTATAGGTAATGAGTAAATTGGCTTAACGTATTTCATGAAATAGTGCAGTTTGTATGGGAGGGGGTAGAAGGAGGGTGAGGATTACAATAAATTTTATAATGTAGGTTACAATTATCATAAAAGTGATATATTCAAAATTTCAAAGCAAGATGTTTTATAGTTTCTGAGAAAATCTGATTATTGTAAATTATCAAAAATGTGTCATTTTATATGGGAGGGGGTAGACGGAGTAAGGGTAATCGATTAAATTTTTTGAATCTAACTGATATTGTTAATTAAGTGTTAAGTACAAAATTTCAGCCCGATAAATTGTATACGTACTGAGTAAATTGGCTTAACGTATTTCATGAAATAGTGCAGTTTGTATGGGAGGGGGTAGAAGGAGGGTGAGGATTACAATAAGTTTTATAACATAGGTTACAATTATCATAAAAGTGATGTATTAAAAATTTCAAAGCAATATGTTTTATAGTTTCTGAGAAAATCTGATTATTGTAAATTTTCAAAAATGTGTCATTTTATATGGGAGGGGGTAGACGGAGTAAGGGTAATCGATTACTTTTTTTGAATCTAACTGATATTGTTAATTAAGTGTTAAGTACAAAATTTCAGCCCGATAAATTGTATAGGTAATGAGTAAATTGGCTTAACGTATTTCATGAAATAGTGCAGTTTGTATGGGAGGGGGTAGAAGGAGGGTGAGGATTACAATAAATTTTATAATGTAGGTTACAATTATCATAAAAGTGATATATTCAAAATTTCAAACCAAGAAGTTTTATAGTTTCTGAGAAAATCTGATTATTGTAAATTATCAAAAATGTGTCATTTTGTATGGGAGGGGGTAGACGGAGTAAGGGTAATCGATTAAATTTTTTGAATCTAACTGATATTGTTAATTAAGTGTTAAGTACAAAATTTCAGCCCGATAAATTGTATACGTACTGAGTAAATTGGCTTAACGTATTTCATGAAATAGTGCAGTTTGTATGGGAGGGGGTAGAAGGAGGGTGAGGATTACAATAAGTTTTATAACATAGGTTACAATTATCATAAAAGTGATATATTACAAATTTCAAAGCAATATGTTTTATAGTTTCTGAGAAAATCTGATTATTGTAAATTTTCAAAAATGTGTCATTTTGTATGGGAGGGGGTAGAAGGGGGGGAGCGATTTAGCCCGTTCACGAACTTAGCCTTCATTTTTTGTCAAAAATAACGTGTGCAAAATTTGAACTTCATAGCTCAACGCGTTCTCGAGCTAGAGAGGTCACGGACGGACGGACGGACAGACGGACATCCGGTTTTGAGATATTCGAGTGATAATATGAACTTCTGTATCATTCATTTTTTTCTGCGAGCCTTATTTCTTAGCGTTACAAACTTTGTGGCAAACTTATAATACTCTCAGATTTCATCTAGAGTATAAAAAGAAAAAAATTGGGGTTGCCGACCCCAGAAGGGCAATGCTAAATCTGTCATAAAACCGGATAATTAACATTAACTCAAAATATTATCTCTTCCCCGAACCAGGTAGCCTTTTCTTATAAGGCAAGGTTAAGAGCTACAGTAAGGTGACAGTCACATAAAAGAACCATAATTACATAGTTATGGTTTGAAAAAGATGGTCGAAAATTATTATTCCACTTATTACTACTCTAATAAATTCGACCCTAGAAACCTTCTTCACAAACGAAAAGTACATAATTTTATCATAGTTGACTTTGAAATAACATTTAAAAGTGTTTATGATTTTAAAAAATTATTAGAACACCATTTACTTTGAATTCGCAAATTTAGGTATTTCGAGTCGAAATCTCCGGATGAATTTTGGGCAGCCTTCCACCCATCATCAACGACACGACTAAAAATTCGGGTTTACATGTCAAAATTCATAAAATTTTGACGAAAATTCTGGAAAATAGAATAAAACCGTACGCAGAACGAGTCATTGGCGAATATCAAAGCGGTTTCAGACCTGGTCGCTCCACAACCGATCAGCTCTTCTCAGTCAAACTGATACTCCAGAGGTGCTGGGAATACAACGTAAACGTATACCAAATCTTTGTCGACTTCAAGCAGGCATACGACAGTATCGATCGTGGAGTACTGTACAACATCATGCTGTAATTTGGTATACCAGCAAAATTAGTGCGACTGACAAAGATGACGATGACCAACTCCGTCTCACAAGTCAGGATCCAGAATAGACTTACTGATCTATTTGAAACACGCACTGGTTTGAAACAGGGCGATGGACTGGCACCGACGCTCTTCAACCTAGCACTGGAACACGTTATTCGGGCCATGAATAT
Organism: Chloromyia formosa; assembly: GCA_964017055.1. Lineage (NCBI taxonomy): Eukaryota > Metazoa > Arthropoda > Insecta > Diptera > Stratiomyidae > Chloromyia > Chloromyia formosa. The sequence continues at coordinate 24,980,497 of OZ024813.1, read as the reverse complement.
GGACAACAGCAAGACGCTACTCATCAAGTCGACACAATTAGCAGCTTACGCCGACGACATCAACATCATGTCCCGAAGATTGGCTGACGCAGAAGAACTTCTGCATACGCTCGATACCGCTGCAAAGGAAGTTGGATTACGTATTAACGAGGGTAAAACTAAAATAATGATGCAATCGGTGACAAGGACGCCTGCCCAACCAAGCATCAATGTGGGGGACCTCAACATCGAGTTCGTGAACAACTTCATTTAACTGGGTTGCAACTTGTCAAGGGACGCCAACGAAACTGACGAAATCAAGCGACGGATACAGTTAGCTAATAAGACTTTTTTCTCGGTTCTCCCCATAATGAAATCGAAGCATGTGCACAGAAACACGAAGCTCCGCGTGTACAAAATCATCATACGACCAGTGCTATGCCAAAGAATAGAGATTATTGCTAACAAGAAATGGGACTCTATACGAATTAAGAGTGCCTGCCTAGTAGCTGCATATGTGTTGGATTCCATCAGTACACGAAGGGGTAATGCGGAATAGCAAGTATGTTACTCATACGATGAAACGTACTAGGCAGTTGGAATTTAAAGAGCTTTTTAAAATGTTGCCGTCCCTATCCCTCTAAAGGCAACTTTCATTTGATTATTTGCGTATCAATTGGCAATGCGCTTTTGCTTAAATCGTATGAAGTGCCACCCCCCTGGCTATGCTATGGCTGCGAAGCATGGACCCTAACTCAAGCTTCCGAAAACATGCTAGACACTTTTGAACGTAAGGTTCTACGGCGAATTTTCGGGGCTGTTTGCGATCGAGATGGATGGCGCATCCGGTACAACCATGAGTTGTATGAAATGTACGATGAGCTGCAAGTCTCGAAAATCGTCAAACTACAACGACTTCAATGGGCAGGGCATGTACAAAGAATGGACGATGATCGCATGCCTAAGAGAGTAATGAATGCAGAACGAGTCGACGGAGCGAGACTGCGAGGACGACCGAGATCTCGTTGGGAGAGCTCAGTAGATGTGGACGCCGCACAGCTGCTGGGCTCCCAAAATTGGAGGACGCGGTCACGTGACCGAGATAATTGGAGGACAATGATCCAGGCGGCCAAGGCCCGACGTCGGGCTGTCGCGCCACGATGATGATGATAATGTCAAAATTCATATAAGTCTCATTTAAATGTTTTGATACAGTAGAAAACTAACACATATATAAAAAATCAATCGAAAGAAAGACACATCAATTTTTTTTTAACCATAAATAGTGTGGAATTCGCGTCCTTCATTTCAATTAAACTATATATATTTAAAAGTGTGCTAAAAAAATATGGTATTCATTAGAGGAAGAGAACAATGATAATATCTGTTTTAATATGTGTTTGACGTTCAGGTGTTTTATTTTTGAAAAGGTAGAGTTTCGTTTAAATAGAGATTTCTCAGAGAGTAGCAGATAGTAGTAGCCAATTTTTCCTTTATTATTTACCTAAGACCCTAATAAGTCTTCCAATACCAAAATGACCACTGCGCACGATTAATACTACGCTCCTAAAGTCGAAATTTCACAAACAAAAATACCAACAAACTAGAAACAAACTACCATTTGAAAAAAAAAATTTTAGTAAAATTATTCTTATGAAATCCCGCTTTTCAACACAACAAAATATGTTTTTAAGAATAGCGTTTATTGAATCTACTGAACAGTGACTGTACTGGTTTGAACTTACTTGAATTCTTAGGTGTACCTATATTATTCTCGTTTCACAAAATGTCAATTTCGGGACCCCTGCAGGCAAGTATATATAAAAACCTTTTTAATTTTCAGTAAAAGCAATTGAAAATAGTAAATTAACACATTACAAGAAGAGGTTTTTTCGTGGATAAACCACTGTGCGCCATGGTGAACTCACCTAAACTGGCAACTCGCCCTCGCTCGTGTCTGTTGCGCGAAACGTTGCGTGTAGTGTGAACGGGCAGGGCGAGACTGACCTCGGCTGAGTTTTGGGTAAGTTTCCTCGCAAAGCAGTTGCGAGACTAGTTTCGCTAAATCTAAACGTACGCACGTCGTTAATTCTTCAATAAAACTTTTCTGCTTAATTGAATTCACCAGTCGAGCAGATTTGCTGCATTTGAATATGTTAACGGCTGCATTCCTAAAACGCCACCGCTGAGTCAGCGCTAAGCAGCGATTGTGTTGTGTATGGTCGATGTTCGTGTTATAAACCTAATTTTTAAACCTTATTGTGGGAAAGAAAGTTGTTACCATATCTTCTTTGTCACCTGGTACTCATCAAACAAGAAATTTCGAGTTTTCTGTCAATTACCAAACTGGACATGGCATTTGACAAATGAGGCAGAGGGTATGACGTTTCTAAAACACGAAAATAATCACAATGTGCTGGCTAGCAACTGTGAAACGCTGACTCAGTGATTTTTTTAGGAACACAGCCAATAGTAACCTTTGAATATATAGCCATGGAGTGAGCTTGTCCTGTATGTTTCCATAGAAACAGTGGCTCCAAAATCTGGGTACTAAGTCGACATGTGGTCGACAGTCAGCTAACTCAGTAGACCGTTTAGTAATTATGAAATTTAAATATTGACAAGAATTGACGTTTGTTTATGCACAATTCGACAGCGCGGTCAACATTATGTCAATACTGAAACGCCAACTGAATAGGCTGACTGTCGATATTCTGACAAGAATTGACCTTTATTCATGCACAATTCGACAGAACAGTCAACATATGTCAATATCAAATAACAACCGAGTAGGCTGTCGACTTATTCGCCAAATGTTGGAGCCAGAGACATACAGGATAAGCTCATTCCATGGCTATATATTCAAAGATAGTAACCTGCGGTTTTCATTACATACTTGTCAAACTCAAAATATTTATTTTTTAATATTTATTCTTTATTCTTTATCTTCTGGTGAACAGCTTTTATCTTATTTTATTTCATCAACCACCAGAGTCCCCAGATGCGCCATTCCCTGGATTACCTCAGACTTATCCCAAAATCCATATCCATATTCAAAATCACTTATCACTGCAACTTATACTGGCCAACATCAAAGTCGTGTATTTCTTGGAAATTCTTCGACAACTTGACAAGTTGTTCAACAATTTCCGAGTATCCGTGTCTCGACCGGAACCACCAGGAAGTGGACGTTGTTGTGCGACATATGTTTTCTTCCACGTGGCCAAGTAGATTGAATAGACTTTAAGAAACCGATAAAAGGACTGTCGTCGTCGCTGCTGGTCCTCACAACACTCCTCTTCCCCTTGCACGTTCCCGAAATGTCGAGGAAAATTGATGACTTAGCACCGCACTCTGAACGTGCCTACTTTCGGTGATGAGAATCCTGGTATTCCGAAATCAGAAGGAATTTAGTGGACAGAAATCCTATTGAAAAAGGACCGGCTTGTTGTACGAGTATGTTATTCGGATGTACATGGGTGTGAATTCAAGCGTCAACATGACTTCGATGACCCGATGATTATTTTGCAACAAAAAAAAATCTTCAGGATTCGTTCCGCATGCAAAAATTTCGTAAAAAAAAACACTCGTTTATAAATGTTCTCATATTTTTCTAACATGTCATTGAATGAGTTGGGAGAAACAAGAAGAGTGCTATCGAGAAAAATTGATGATAGAAAAAGGGAATTGAATAGTGTGTAGGAATGCAGTAGGCTGGTTTTATAGACTGACCTATTTTTTGACCAGCGAGAAGTCGTCCAAGGTCCTTAATTTTGCTGACCCAGAGTGAATTGTATTTAGTGTTCTATTTCGAAATGGCAGGTAGCAATATCTTGGTTAAACAATGGTATCTCGATAGAAATTGAAATACGGAAAGATAAGAGAAACAATGATGTCGCGTAGGCATAGGTTTTTATTACACTAATACAACAAGTAAAGCAATTATCACAATCAAAACACTCCACGTTATCTTTTATGAGAACTACATAAAATTTTTCCAACATAGTATGGAATCAAATCACTTCCGAGTGAAACGGTAAAATCGGTTCGCCTGAAAAAAAAATTAAATTAATTTAAGTAAATTTTTTAACTATCTGAATGATACCGGAGGCCCCCTAATAAAAATGTATACACTGTTTGAATCTTTATAATTTTTATTTACATAAAGTTTGTACTTTCTTAAAATAATCGTCACAAAATTAGAGACTTTTCATTCAATCGCAAATGTTCAAAATGGTTACCGTTCTGGTCAATACTCTGTTGATAACGGTGGTCTATTGATTCACTTTAAGAGCTTATGCACACCACACGTGATTTGAAAGAATTTCGAGATTTAAGCAAATCTACCCCCGAATCTCCTAGATTTACCATACATTTATTAAAATTTCTTAACATAAATTCAGAACAGAATTTTAAAAAAAAATATCTCATCCCAAATCTCGTATTTTCCCCTGAATTTGTATTTCACCACATTTCGCCGCAATGTATGCAATATTTTAGGAGTGCTAACTGGACACTGCCTAATTGCGGAGCACGCCAGGAGACTTTGTCTTCCATATAATGATTTCTGCAGGAGTTGTGGGGACGAGGAAGAGGAGGAAAGCACGTCTCATTTTCTGTGTACCTGTCCGGCCCTGGCAAGTTTTAGGAAAGACCTCCTTGGTTCCTACTTCTTCACTGATCTTGATGACCTGAAAAAGGTAAATGTCGGTCGGCTACATCGCTTCATTGTGAGCTCAGGCTGGTTTAACGAGTGAGTTGGTCTCAGTTGCTGAGTCCAGGGGTATCACAACGGACCCAGTGGTGGTCTAAGTGTGCTTAAGCAACCCTTTTAACCTAACGTAACCTATGCAATGTTTTCTAGTGCATTATCCATGAGAAGGAGGGATCATATGCCAGTTGTTTGTTATGAAATTCGGGTACGCACACGTGCGTTTACTTATGTACATGGAGACCACCACCACAATTTGTTCCCATGTAAGTCAACGACAGCTCAACTGCCAACTAAATCTTGGTAATTGAAGGACAATAAGAAAACGGATGGTGTGCATGGGTTTCGAGATTTGTAAATCTATATAGAGATTTAGGGTGTGCATATACCATAACAAATATTTCATTTGGTATTGTGGTGCATTTTCGCTCAATTATGGCTTTTACTTGTTTCACTGTCGACGGTTTTCTAACGTAGACTTTATCTTTGAAATAGACCTACATGAAAGTGCCCAGGGGTGTCAGATCTGAGAAGGAGCAGGGTTTTCTATGGGACCTATTCGTCCAAGCCATCTGTTTGAAAGATTCTCATCAAGAAATGTTCTTACATCACGGTAATAGTGTGGAGGTGCCCCGTGCTGTTGGAAATAAAATTCGCCAAAGTCCTCCCGAATGCATGGCAAGACAAATTCTTGCAACAAATGCAAGTAATTGGCACCAGTGTACTATACAGGGTGTCCCGTAATGGCCGCACACGGGCAGTGCCACATGATTCCTCATGCTAATTCCAATAAGCAGGGACATTTTGCCGAAATCTTAACCCTTTAGCTGCTACAGGCATTTACTTTTCTTTTAAATTGCTTGACTCGCGTTACTAAAAACACCCTATCTGAAAGACCACTGAGGCTAGAACACTCAAATAAAATGTGTAGCACAGCTAGCACTTCCTTCTATTTCATTATATAAATTTCATGGAAATCAGATGAAGGGTTTGATTGTTATAGCACTTCAAAGTCCATTTTTACGTTTTTCTAAAAAAAAAATTATTTTTCCTTCAATTTTCGCAAACATAATGTTTTGTCTTGTAGTCCGGATGGCGCAACGGTTAGCACGTTCGTCTTCAACGCACTGGGCCCCGGTTCGATTCCAAGGATTTACGTGTCGGACTATGAGCCCACTCAGCTGTTAAATGAGTACCCATTATGGGGTAAATAACTCGGTTGAGCGTGTTGCTGATCACATACCTCTGCACAAAAAAACCGTCACGATCTAGAAAATGAGATGATGCTAACTCATCTCGAGGCCGGGGTTCAAATTGGACTGTTGCGCCAGTTATTTATTTATAATGTTTTGTCTTAAATCAGAAAAAACTTCCTTATTCCCTAGTGATAAAATCCTATTAACATTGTTTTATCCTAAATTCTAGTATTTGCGGGCGTCCAAATGTAGGAGGACAGGGTTTTTCCCTGGATCGGAATTTCACTTTTGGCACAAATTATTTTACCTCATAAAAATATTTCTGCAGGTAACAAAGTTACTTCTTTTTTATAAGGCGATACTCACACCGACACGACAAAAATCGCCCGGCGAATTCGCGACGAGAATTTTCGCGGCGACAAAAATCAGACCACAGCATCGTATGAAGATGCCCACAACGACGCGAAATTTCGCAACTTTGTGCAACGATTTTTGTCGCGACGATAAAAAATCGCTAAGTGCGATTTAATTTTCGTCAATACCTTCTTGTTTATTTCACAAGCAGCTGTTTATTCGATATGGCTAGTGAGATCGAAAAACTGATCGAAATCATGAAAAAAAAAAACATAAAAAAAACCTACGAAAAAAGATAAAATCTGGAAAGATATTGCCAATGAGCTTGGAGCAAAATGTAGTAAGTACCAATTTTTGTTTTTTTATTTCGAGCTCCCACTTTTTCCGAGAAAATAGAAATAGAGATATAAGTAACGGGTGCATTTCAACTTATAAGATGTATCCATAATCTTCTTTCCCAAAAAAGGCAGAGTTTTACCTGACTGCGTTTATAAACGTGGATGACTATCCATTGTTAAAGGAATTAAATTTACCTTTGGCTTTCTACGTCCTAAGCCACTGCTACAAGCAAAACAGCTCCTTCCTCTTAGGAATCTATGATGACGTTTCCTATTGCAAATTTTGCCGTGGCGGTGTGGCGTCAAAATTCACTTCAGACCAAGTTGCACAACAAAATACACAACCAACACTAAATGATATTTTTTGTCACATATACATACTTCATTTCGACGACTTCCCTTCATTTGGAATTTCGTCACCTATTGAAATATTATTGATGAGTTTCCCAAATGAAGTCAAAGCGTCCAAGTGAAGTATAGGTGAACATCAGTGACGTGCAGTGGAAATTTTTCATATTCAAGCAGTTGGGCGCCCTAAAGCCAATTTAGCATAAACAAAAATGGACTGTATAATAGAATATGGACAGTCACAAAAACATTTATACCAAGCGGCTTTAAGCCTTAAAGAAGAAATCAGGAAAGATATAAATAAAATATTGGCACATATATTCGGAATACAAAAAAAAATAAATAAATAAAATATTACTAATAAAAAAAATGATAAATAAATATTATGTTAATTAAGACTAAGAAAAATTCAGGGGTATTTGAAATAAATAAATATTCTTTCGCCATTGCCATTTATTTGTATTCCAAATCTATGCGCCGTTCTTTAAGTAAAAACTCTTTAATCACATTATCAAAAAAATCGTTTTCTCTTCGCATTTGTATAAGAAGATCCTTTTCAACCGCAATTAAAGCAAGATCCGAAAGTCGTTCTTGGGATTGGCGATTTCTCAAAAATTTGTGAACGCGCTTTAGTGTTGAAAATGACCTTTCCGCAGTTGCCACTGTGACTGGAATTGACGTTAATAATTTTGCTAAAATATGAACTTGCTTAAAACCGTTTGCGACATAAGGCCGTTTTTGAAAATAATCGAGAATTTTACTAGGATTCGCGTTTTTAAACTCATCTGAAGAATAAATAACTTTTAGCTCATTTTTCAACTTTATTCTGTCGAAAAATTGACCGTGATATTCAATAAGTGAGTCAAAATTTTTATCGGGAAAATTTGACTTGAATTTAGAAAAATAATTCGGTTCAAGCAACTCTAAAAATGAAAGATCTTTAAACGAATGGAATCGATCTCGAATTTGCCCGAGAATAACATCTATAATCTCCCGAAATATCCGCCGTAAATTTTGTAAAGGATCTATCGCATTTCTACATTTCTTACGTGGTGGCTGATATTCTGCTGTAACTGTCGAATAGAAATTATCAAACTTTTTAGAAAAGTCATTTTCAAGCCAATTTTCAAATTCAATAATTTTTTGGCTTGCATATGAAATGTTTACCACTTTGCTCTGAATAATATTAAATAATATATCAGTTTTCGAAAAAATTTCAGAAAAAATTAACAGATATAATTGAAAATCTGACTCTGCGAATTTTTGTAAGTAAAATATATATCGGAAAAAGTCAAGGAATCGCCATCCCAGTGTTGAGAACCATTCGAAATTGTCTCAAAAACTGTACAAATTTCATGCTTATGTTCAAATATAACGTTAATAATACGCGAATGATAATGCCAACGCGTTTTGGAAACCGATGGTAAACGACGATTTACTATATTTGCAAAAAGGTCCGACCTTTTAGTGGATGTATTAAAAAATGATGCGATTTTATTGATGTGCGCGAAAAATAATTTAATTTCCGGAATAAACTCAACTGCTTTAGACAATACTAGATTTAGTGAATGAGCGTAACATGGAACGAAAATTGCCGATTTATGTTTTTCCCGAATTAAAGTCTGAACTCCACGAATTTGAGAACTCATTACTGCTGCGCCATCGTAACATTGTGCAATTAATTTCTTATCGATATTAAAATTTTGCAATTGTTTTAAAATGTGAGAGCTTATTGCTGTAGCTGTACGATTAGCGCTTACATCCAAAAATCCGATAAATCTTTCTTCAATCTCATTTGATATTGTATATCTAAAAATCATCGTTAATTGTTCCCGACCGCTAACATCTGGCGTTTCGTCGACCATTACAGCTACAAATGGAGCCTCCTTTATTTCCAAATTGATTTTATTTCGAACCACATTAGCTATAGCGGAAACAAGATCGTTTTGGATTCTATTAGACAAACCCGAAAACGCTGCATTTGCTTTTATAGAATCTATGTGGGACTCAATTATCGGATCGTACAAACTCAAGAAATTTACGGTTTCGATAAAATTACCACGATTATTTGAAGAAGAGTCTTCATTATTTCCGCGAAAAGGAAGCTCCTGTTTTGCCAAAAAAATTACAGTATCGATTAAACGTTTCAAAATATTACGATTACGCTCAACTTTTTCATTATGCAAACTAACAGATATTGCCACCTGGTTACTAAGCATAAACTCTATACGCTGAGAACCAAAATGATCTAATTTATTTTAATTAACGACTGAAGATGTTTTTCGGAACTTGAATGCTTTGCTGCTGAGCCCGTAAAATTATTCAAATCACTAAATCCAGCTTTATTCCAAACAGATTTTTCATTCGTGAACAAAAGACACGGCCAGCAAAATAACTTATTTAATTTACAGCTTCCCGTTAACCAAATGTACTTTTCATACGTTTCGATATGGAATTTTCGCGTAATATTTTTTAATTTAAACTCTAAACTAAGATCTGGCTTCGGTCTATCCGATTCTATAATTTCTCTTTTCTTGGCAAAGGAAAGAGTTGAAAATCCCGCTTTTAGTACGAAATCCGTCGCGCAGCAATACTCCGACATAATGCGAAAAGAAAACTTACCACTTTTATCACAAATCAAATCAATTAAATCACTACAAACGGTCAAAAAAACTTCAAATCACAATTTAATCAAAATCACCCGATTGCACTGATTTCCTCTTTTAAATTGCAACGGAAAATCCATTACATAACAAAAACAAAAGCTCTACTGGAAAAATCAAATTCCCATAAACATTCCCTGCATTGGCAACATTTCATTAACAAGCATCATTGGGCTTTATCCCACACACAAAAGCAGTCGCGCCAGTGCTTGACTTGTCTCATATAAATTTGCGAACAAAACAAAAAAAAATCGTTGCCCAATGTACTACCGAAATCCAAGATTCCCATTTTCTGGAATCAACATATCTCTAGTATTTGGATGCACACATGGTACATGCATCTAAAGATCTAGGCACATTTTCCTATTCTAAGTTTGGTGTCTATGGTGTGCAAAATGTGGGAGGTTTGAATATTATCTAAAGTAATTGAACGAATGTTTTTTAACCAAAAGAAGGCGCGGATCAGAATTTGAATGTGTAAAGGAATATTTGAATGATAATATGTATTCTTCAGCTTAAAGAAAAACATTGACTGAAATGATGATATGTGTATTGGTGTAAGCAAAGTTTATTATTGAATTGCTTATTTCGGTAAGTCAAGCAGTTTGGAATTGCTTACTACGAGTGCACGTCACTGGTGAATATAATGTTGGTTCAGCTGCAAATTCCCCATACGAAAGAGCTTTCGCTACAAACTACAACTTCGAATTTCATACATTTCGCGCCTTTTACCAGTCCAGTTATCGTTGCGTCTGGGTGGCTTTATGGTCTTTGCTTTCATTCTATGCCCGAGACTTTTGTCTATCTATATTAGTACGCGTAAACTAAAGTGTATGTTACAAAAATAATCTTTTTAATATTCAAACAGAAGGAAGAAAAAAGTTAGTCCGTTGATAGCGCTTTGGCGTCCCCAGCCGTTGCGGGGCAACGGCCCTCTTCGCCCCGCCAGCTACGCCACTGCGAACACCCTATATATACATTTTTTTGGAACATCCGGTATCATCGAAATTACCTTCAACAAGTTAGTTCTCTACAGTCTAAAATAACTATACATCTTAAGCATCTGTCCTCGTTGACTCCTGATTGATTCTAATGTTTATTAACTGAAAATTTCCTGGATATTTTTAGAGTAAATGCTTTCGAATTAGTTGGCTGGACGGTCTTCACTTTAGATATTTTCTTCTTTTTGAATTGATCTCTGAAATGTACAGCAATGCCAATGGTAAAGAAATAAACTAGTTCGATTCCACTTAGCACTGAAGCGCCCATGAAAAGTCCAGCTATTCCGCCAAAGGCAACTGGAAAAAGGAAAAAGAAAAATTATTAAAATAAAATATGTAAAACTGAAATTCTCAGATAAGCTATTTACAAACTGAGTCGCATAGAGGCAAAACCTGCTAAAAGTGGTTCAGGAGATTTTTGGAAATTCAAAAAAAATGTTTCCTTTTTTCATGCTAATGCTTCTTTTTTATTAAATACATGAAAAAAAATTTAAGGTTTTAGAATAAAAACATATTATTGTTTAAAATATGGACATGACACACGAACAGATGCCACCTAACGCGAATATGGCAGGTATTGGAACTCTATCGACGGCCACCACGGCATTTTGACACCAAAACACATTTTAAATCGTGATATCCTCTCATAGCCCAGTAATATATATAATACACTATTACATAACACTAGGAAAAAATTGCAAACAAGGTGGACTTTTTTTGCGAAGCTATCTAATAGCGTCCCAATGAACCATTAAAAAGTACCAATTGAAAGCGATGACAGAATTTTTTTTACAGGGGTTAAAGCCGGGAGAAATGGGGTTTTATGACGTTTTTCGCGATTTTTTTGGAAAAATATCTAATGGTAAAATTTACTACAAAAAAGAGATACTACTCTTTTTCCTCAAATCGACCGTTACCAAGTAAAACGCGAGTCAACGTTAGTATATTATTAGTTTGGGTAAAAAGTACACTCCTTTCTATGCCACCACAAAGATAGAGTCGCGCTCGGTGGCCGTGATCGTTCGGCCACCACTCTACGATTCTAATCTAGAGCTCGGAGATCAAATCTCGGCGCGATCAAAAACTGCCTGTGAGTACTAATAGAACTCTCACAGTGCTCCGAGCTTGTCAGTATAAAGACGGCGCGGATAGGAGGTGCATGCTAGCAACTGCACTTCCGAAAAAGAGATATGCTATTGAAACGTCAACAAGACATAGAAAAGCTAGGGATTCTGACGCGCCCATGCCCCTGGAGGGGTCAAGGCAATTAGAGAGAGACAAAGGTAGAATACTTTTGGCGCTACTATTGATGAAATTGTTTTATTGGCCGTGATTAAGAAAATAATATACCAGCATGAGTAGAAGTTACCTGATACATGAATTTACTGCCTCAAGGGAACCCGATCCATTACAATCCAATTTATTGGGATATTGTAATGATACCAATAAAAAACAAATGTTTTCAAACCAATTATTATCTGCTTACATTAAATATCTACAGATCGGGCACAGTTCGTATAAGCAATGAATAAGCAAAAACAACTCTATAGCACAAATATGGAGGACAACATCGACCAGACCCAATGGTGTTGGCTACGAGCAGCTTGATTTAAAGAACTTAATCCTTGTACCGAGACGAATAAACGCGACTCGATTATCAGAGGTCACATCACGTTGGGTTAAATTATAGTGCAAACATAACAAAATTAGGTATTAAGTTGCGTTTTGGTAGGCACCACTCTGCGTCAATCGCAGGCGACGATCAAAAAGATACATATCTATCATATCATATGCTCTATGGCTTGCTTGCTAATCGCGAGAATATACGACAATTGTGTGTCTAACAAAACGCACCTGTACCCATCTCGTTTGATTCGATAGGGTGTTCTCCTTAAAATACAATATATTGAAAAGTATCACATATAGAATATACGGGGTATTCAAATGTGCCATAATTTCTTAAGTAATATAAATTGATTGATGTGTATTATTAATGACTGTGTAAACTTACCTAGAAGATCCAACCAGGAGTAAACAACATCGGTTCGGTATTTAATCAAGGTTCCATGTTGAAAGTGAATATCTAAAAGTATCATTTCTGCTGAGAAATTTTCCCTAGAATACAAGGATCATATTTAATATTTGGACGCGTTCACTCACAGGTCGGCTCGTCCTCAACTTGGACTCTGTACGGCTAGTAATCAACACGAAATTCCCTTCTCCGCAAAATAGTCGACTCGGTACGGCTGTAAATCCCCCCCTCCCCCTTTCTGTGCAGAGTCCGAATCGCAGTCGCGTCGAGGTCGTTCCGAGTCAAAAATACGATAGCAATTGATAGTTAGGTGATGATGTTTGGTTGGTGATTTTGATTTTGTGAGATTATGGCTCTATATTTATGTAACATGTGTTTGGGCATATATGGACGAGATCGATTTCGAGTTGCAGTCGACCATGTGAAAAATGTCGTATCGATTACCAGTGACCATCGTTCAGTGTTGAGTCGACTCGTGAGTTAAAGCCGTTACTCTTAAATTTGGAAATCACACATTAAATAAAAAGGAAAAAATAGTAGCAGCAGATGGGACAGTAACTTGTCGAACTACGTAGTGAACAGAAGTAATAATTAAAAATCAAACCTAGTTTACTCACTTTGCCAAATCCATAGGAAGAATTTCTGTTTGATAGTCAAGGGCCGAGCACTCCTGAAGACATGGGCAAATCATTCCGGTTTGATTTGTTTCAACAATTCCAGTATCCAGAATTTCTATGTTAAACAGTTCTAAAACAAAAATGTAATATGTACTTCATTTTCCCGTGAGTGCAATTATCGCATTATCCTTATCATACCATTGTTTTCTAACAAACAGTGAAAGTCGGTTGCATTACATGGTCGATAGTTCCCTAAATAAAATGAAAATTAAAAAAAAAATTGATGAAAACCTCAAAAAAGTAAAAAAAAACGTATTACAAATTATTATTATTAAAATTATTGTCAAACAAATAATATCTACTAAATGAAAAACGTTGATTTTTCCTAAGACGGGATTCTTTTTTATTTTTTTGTAAATGCGCATTTCGGACACCAGTTGTGTCCTTCTTCAGTACAATTCAACTACTTTCCTCAACACAAAGACCTACACCTATATACCCTCTATTTTGACAGCGTTAATTACTTTACATTACGTTACGTTACTCTAATTACCATTTAATGACATGCAACGTTTTTTGGAAGCAAATAAAAAACAGAAAAACCCAATCGAGAAAAGAAGGAAATTGAGCCAAAGGTAGAATAATGATGAAAACCACCCGTTTCACTTCCAGGGTGATTCCATCGCCAGTAGTTTCAGCAGTCCTGATTGTAGATTCCCGATATCATGGTTTAGCCTCTGGTTTTCCGGTTCCGTTAGAATGACCAGACTTTCTAGTGCATCCAGTTTCCTGCTGCCTGTACTCGCTTTGATGATCTCCACGTTGTCCCATGTTATGTTGTGCCCCTCTCCTGCTATGTGTCTCTCTACCATCGATTTTAGCGACGCGGGGTCCTTGTTGTTTTTTACGCTAGACTCAGCCTCTCTCACGTGCTCACCCCATCGTGTGGAATCTAGCCGCTTCGTTTGCCCGATGTATGTTTTGCCACATTCCGGACATGAGACCTTGTATACGCCGCTTACTTCATGTTTCAGTTTCTTGTCCTTCGTGGATCCTAGCTTGGTCTTGAGCTGTTGCCTCCGGCTTGATGAGACCATTTCGATGTCCATATCCTTCATCACCTGCTTCAATTTCCCGGATGCGTACGAATGTGTGACACCTATCCTTCTCCTAGGTTCTTGCTTGTTGTGTTGGAGGGTAGTCAATCGTTGTTCTTCTAGCTTTCTCTGTTTCTTGCGGATGAGACATGATATCGCCCTTGGTTCGTATCCATTCTTCAAGCCCGTGTCGAGGATGTACCTTCTTTCCCTTTCGAATCGCTCCGTGCTCAATGGAACCGTGAAAAGTCGGTGAATCATCGAGTGGAACGGGGCAAACCTCTGGGAGTACGAATGGTTGGAGCTCGATGGAATCGTTCTTTGTGTGTGAGTTGGCTTCCTAAAGATATCGAATTCGATGGAGCTTCCGTTCCTTATGATTTTCAAATCCAGGAATGGCAGTTCTCCATGTTCCTCCATTTCCATCGTAAACCTGATGTTCCGGTGGACCGTGTTCAGGTTGGAGAGGATTTCCTCTCCTTCCTCTTTATTGATGATCGCCAGCACGTCGTCCACATATCTCACCCAGAATTTTGGCAGTGATCCTTCTTCCTCTATCCTGTTCATAAAGATATCACTAATGAACGGTGAGAGTGGGTTACCCATGGCCACCCTCCTGGTTGCTTTGAAGAATCTGCCGCAGAACGTGAGGTAGTTCTCCGTAATGCATATTGTTGCCAGCCTCATGAGAAGATTGACTTCCTTCCTCCAAGCCGTAGATGTGGGCTCCTTTTCGAGTAGCCATTCCTCCAGGTAAAATAGCGCCTCCTTGACCGGGATGCTTGGAAACAGGGCTTTAACGTCGAAAGAGACGACCCGTTCATCGGACGAGATTGGACCCACGGTCTTCAGTTTATCGATTAGGTCATCCCTGTTCTTAAGAGATCTGCACGAGCTGGACCCACCTAATTCGTTGAACCTTCCGAGGAGCCATTTGGCGATGTTTTGTGTGGGGGAGTTGGTGGCTGCTACGATCTCTCGGAATTCGTTCCCAGGTTTGTGAACTTTGGGCAGCCCCTTCAACCTCGGAAGAGCGGGGTTGGGCATTCTGAGCTTCGAGGGTTGTTCTACGATGGAACGACAATCCTTTAGAACTTTCTCAACCCTCTTGATGGATTCCTCTAGGGGGTCTTTGCGCAGCTCGAAGTACCCTCCAGTGTTCAGCTTCTCCAGCATTGTCTGACATATCTGTCAAATTAAAGGATTGTACATACGAAACATCCGATAGTAGAAGGCGTTCGAGCGAGAACACCCTTACCCATCGTTTAACAGGCAAATTACCTATAACTGGGAAACAGCACCGATGTGTTAATTGCCTTGACCCTTCCAGGGGCATGGGCGCGTCAACATCTGTTGCATTTCTATCCCTTGTTGACGTTTAGATAGCATATCTACTTTTCGGAAATGCATTTGCTAACATGCACCTCCTACCCGCGCGGTCTTTATACTGTCGCATTTATTACCGATGGTTCTGATTTTGGGATAATCTACATTCAGGTACTGATTGTATCGAAAACTTTAAGATTACCTGTACCGCAACGAACAAAATTAACGATAACTCGTTACAGTATGAAGCAATTTATTTCAACTTTTGTGTACGATATAAGAACTATATTTAAGAAACATACCTCAGGGGAAATTTAATTGAAAATTTTTTTTTAGATGATATCCTAGGAATGCAAGTCTGGGGTGCAGTTACACCCTGCTCGGGCTTATGAAGGTTAAGGGAATATCGACGGAATGCTACTTTTAAGATCTCAAGATTAAGGATACATGACGTAACGTAACGTAACTAAGGCTAGATCCTTATCAAGGCGTTACTAAAATCAACTCCATCCCAGACACTAATTGCTCGACGAAAAACGGTTTATGTTCTGCCAGGAATATTTAAGAGTTACAACTAAACCAGAATAATACCAGCATTACCAGTGATATTCTAACTGAAACTCTTGTCTGAGAGGCCATCTTTAGACATAAGACATGGACATGGTAGAGGACAGTAGCTGTCTCTTCAGCAACGATGATAATGAAACGTCACTGGATAATCTCTGTTAATGTGTGGTTGGGTACCTTCTTGGTCGGTTTCCCCGAACCGGAAGATATCCGGTTAAGGGAAACCGACCCTACCTAACATTTGGACTAGCTTCATCAATAAGCTAGATTGAGAGACTTAGTTCGTTTGTATGATCTAAGGCTACAGCACAATACATCCTCTTTGCGGACCTCACTGATCCAAAAGAAAAAATATATAAATCAACAAACTGTGTTTTTTTATTGTTGAAAAAAAAATGCAGCACCTGATCATGACCTTTGAGATGGCTGAAAAATGTCTAAATGAACGCCTGGCGCCATAGACTAACTCGCTGATTAAAAGATTGTACTTTTTAGGATACTTATGGGTAAATTCTTTAATATTGTTGTATTTTTATTTTGAACCACAAAATTTAGGGAGGGGCCGGACCCCGACATCTCCCTGCGTCACTGCCTGCGACAAGTTGGGAGATGCTAGGACTTATTATTACGCCCCACACCACCGGGGGAAGACAACACGAACATTCATGGCCTCGAAATAGGAAATATGTTAAATTTATGATATGCAGAGGCGTAGATATCTTTCTGCGGAGCGAGAAGATAATATGTTGTCGACGTCAATGTATTTTTTTTACTATTTGGTCGGGACAAAATTTGAACCCCTCACCTGCTGAGTGGAAATCAACGAAGTGGCCTACCACTACTATCCTTTTAGATGAAAATTCAGTAAACATGCAACCATTCGTCAATGAGCTAGCTGATGGTATTTTTCATTATTCTTCGAAGCACTCATTGAGAACCAGTAGCTGATGAAATATTCCATGAGTGTCATTACCACTGTCATCAGAATGCTGGTGATGACATTCTTGATGACTGAATCTGAAAAAACGTCGATGAGTTTATGAGATCAAACTTACAATGGGACTAACCTGCATAACGTGCTGCAGTAAGTGTGGAATTGATCAATTTTTGACGTGGAGGAGTTGCGAGGGTAGGAAACTTGATTGCCATTTTGTAATTCGTATTAGGTGAAATGCTATTCCTACCCAATATTTACTGAAACTAGACTTGTATACCTATATGTGCTTGAATATTAAGAATCTTAACTCGAGTGTAGTGGGCCACTGCTAATCCAAGCTTTTTACTATAGATGAGCACCATATAATCTTCGTCCATACGATGGATTAGCCCCGCAGGTGCTGCCTTGATCCATCAAGGAAGCAGAGATATTCATTTAGGTAGTTATCATGTCATTAATATGTATGTATCATCACCACATGTTCAGCACTTAGCAGCAGGCCTGGCTGTAATATATATACGAAGACTGTCCATTTAAAGAGGGTGTCATAATGATGGGGCACGAAATCTCTTTCCTAACTGAACAACACACTACATTTTAAAAATCATAAGGTTTCTTTAAAGTATGTACAGTCTAAACAGGTTCCGGTTCGTGTCTCTCCTGAATAAGGGCACCACGCGCCTATTCGATTGTTCATTTCGAATTCATTGATTAAAAACACACCCACCCCACGTTGGGCGCCGAATATGTTCAATCCCTTTCGAGCACTTTTCGGCTATTTTCCACGTAAATTTTTACGAACGTAGGATAAAAACATGTCAAAGTAACTTTAAAGTAGCCTGATGTTAATGTTTAAGAACGGTTTCGATATTAGTGTTTTCGCCAATGTCAACATCCCAAGGACTACGCCGTAAAAACATATGGATCCGCTAGCCTTTAGTGTTTCTTCCGTTCATTCATACAGGGTATCAGGAAAAGAGTACTGTAAGCAAAATTTTACTTACCTATTGGGAAGAATGCTTCAACTGTGCAATTGCATTTCAATACTAAGTAATTTTGTCGACAACCAGATAAACAATTTGACATCAAATAGTCCAAACCCGGGAGGTTCATTAAATTGGCCTTTCTAGCTTCGTCCTTTAAATTTAAATCGAAAAGAAATAATTTTATTCAGCTAGTTTTAAAATTTGGATTTTTAAAAATAAAAAAAAACCAATGGTACAAAATTTGGATTTGGACGTTGTGAAATTTACTAAGCCTACACTGGTCCAGCGGTCATCGCGTTCAAACGAGTCTTTGCGTGCTTAACCTGTCAGGAAGTGGTAATAATCATCGTATCCGAAAACTACCTTCCCAATGGACGGCGATGACATACGCTGGCAGACCAGCTGATTCACCAGATATTATGAGCCCGCGGGTCTCTACTCTCTTAGGCCGTACTCAGACGGGTCGTATCATAATCGGTTCATCTGTGATTCGAAATCCACTTTCCAAGCAAATCGATTCGCTTACGTGCCGACCTATGGACGACCCGTTTGCGGATGTCCATTCATTTGCTTGGAGAGTCGAGTTCGTATCGCAGACGACTTATATTTGTGCAAAATACCAACGATGGGAATGGTAGAGACGCATATGCACGTGGGTTGTTAGGTTGTAGTCCGGATGGCGCAACGGTTAGCACATTCGCCTTTTATTGACTGGGCCCTTGTTCGATTCTTACTAAATGCGGTAGTCTTCGATAAAAAAGGGTTTATGATTTATGTGTCGGACTATGAGCCCACTCAGCTGTTAAATGAGTACCCGTTTTGGGGTAAATAGCTCGGTTGTGCATGTTGCTGATTACACACCTCTACACAAAATAATCCGTCACGATCTGGAAAATAAAATGATGCTATAATAACTCATCTCGAGGCCGTGGTCCAAAATTGGACTGTTGCGCCAGTTATTTATTTTTATTCAGGTTAGGTTAAATAGGCTGCTTTAAGTAATAAAAGCACACTTAGACCATCATTGAATTCGTTTTGATACCCTTAGGCTAAGCAACCTGAGACCAACTGAATCGTCAAACTAGCCAGAGCTCACACTGAATCGATGAAGCCGTCCAAAATTTACACCTTTCAGGTTGCTGTTGTCGTATTAGCGACGCATTCAATACGCGACAAGTGTATGATGTGTCACATAGTTTGGATCATCGTGTTGTTTTCCTCAATGTCCAGATGGAGAAAAACAGCTGCTTCGCTGGGGTTGTCCCAAAGCGCAATGGGAGTTAAGCGTGTGGAAGATGTGATTAACTTCATGCGGAGTGAAGCCACAGGCTGGACAGGTGTTCTGGATGATACTGTCGAAGAGGGACAGGTACGCAAAAACTGACGTGAGTAGCAGCCCGAACAAGGTTAAGTCAACGTTGTCCTGGTTTCTCTAGGAAGTCGAGATTTATCTGAAGATGTAGCAGGTAGCGATCGGGAAAAATTTATTGCGATTAAATCCAAATAAATTCAATTGAATTCACGTGCGTCCGACCCTGAATCCGTCATTCATCTCCATTGCAATACTACTGCCAGCAATTTCCGTCGACATTTATGCGAAACTTAAAATGTAATAGACGTTATCTTACCGGAAATATGCATTCCCGCGATTTTGGAGCATAACGTCGAGTGCTCGGCATTGCGTACGACAATTTTGGTTTTAACGACACACTTGCAGATGTTCCAGCCGGGACTAGTATACCATTATTGGGCCACGCAAATGGATAATGAGTGATAACCTATCAAGAAATTAGATAATCTTTATACTTTCTATATACTGGTCCATATCATTATATTCACCTGAACTCCAATTGGATTTTCACTGCCCGGCACCTTTGTTCTAGCACGGGCCACAAGATTAATTCTTAAGCCGCTCCAATCTCCAAAACTGTATGTTTTCAAGGGCCATTCCGGCTCGTTGGCCAACCACCTTTTCAAACCTTCCTCATTAACCACCGAATTGAAAGCATAACAAAATCCATATTCTGACTTTTGCTTTACAAAAATCTCACAACATGGAAACTCTTTGAAACGCCACCAGCATTTACGTATAAACATATCCTCGCACGAGTGGGCGAAGAACTCACTGAGATGCGACATATTGATAGATTGCAGGGGTTGCAACGAATCATTTTGCAAAATTTGGAAGGTGTCAAAACTGGCATAATCCAAAATCTCCATTCGGCTGACGAATTTCGTAAATAGATCCTCGACTTCTTTAGACGCGTTCGAAATGAATTTCCTTTTACCTTCCTCGAGCTTTGTCCAATCCACACGATTGTTATTGCAAATTGTTACAGCCGGAAAGTAGATGTTTTTCACCGGATGCATGGTACTTTCAACGACCGTTTGCAGTGGGCTGCCGTAGAATCGATTTGCCAGTAAAATGCTGATGCCAGTTGTTAAACAAATCGAAAGAATCACAATTACTGACCAGATCAATCTGAAAGAATGAATGATATAGAACGAGTATAATAAGATTATGAGACCAACATATTGCTATACGTAAATACCTTTCAAATAACTTCAGTTCATCAGCAACAACATATCTAACTCCATGAATAGACGAACGAAGTAAATACATTCTCAGAAATGATCCTATTATATGCGAAGAATCTTTTTGATCCTTAATTTTCGAAATATCTCCAATGGCTTTCTTGCGGTTATGGGAGGGATATCTTGTTGAAACATAATGTTCACTAAGATGGCGAAAGTCCTTCTGGTAAAGCATTACAATTGACACTTGAGCAAACTTGACTGCAAGGAAAACTAGAAACGAGACGTCCTACAGAACTAGAGCTTATATACATACTCCCACTTCAAGCTTAATTCGAATGATTGACAAGAATATTAGTTAATATTTTTTCAAGCGGACTGTCTCCTTTTATCCTCGAGAGGAATAATTATTCTGTCACTTCACTTGTCTTTGGGGTGAAATATGTTTATCTGATAAGGAATATTTGTGGTTGACTAGAAGTTCGGGCTGTAATTAAATTGAGGTTTGAAGGATGTTTGAAACAAAACTTTTGTTGCTGGTTTTCTGATTTGTTGGCCAGAATGTTGCATATTATGTAACTCTTTTGACGGCAGTTGTCCGTGGTATGCTGCTTGTGAAGATTGTTTTTATTTTTATACCAATTTAATAACGACAATCATTTATTGCTTCTTTGGCAGTTCCACCAGGGTCAGTGGCGTATATGGCTTTTTAGCGGAAGGAGGGGATATGTCGTCAGCACTAATTATTTTTTAATAAGCATGTGCGGTGGCAGGATTTGAACATCTAATCTCTTGAGTGAAATAAACGCATAGAACAACTATAACTGTCCGTTTACAGGAAAGTTGTGTCAATATCAAACCACACGCTGAGCTAGTTGGCTAATAACATTTTTCTATATGTGAAATGCTCTTATGAGAATAATAAGTCATCAGGAGGTTTGTGATGATATTTATGAAATGTACTCCGTGTAGTACGATGTTTGTTGTTATCATAAGTTATGTGACGGAAAGACGTAGCTTTCCCAAACTATAAAATCTATTCAATGTGCATTCACCCTCCGCCTTACGTAAGTATTTCATTCCAAGGGAATACACATAAGTCGAAATTTTACGTATGTCGAGGTGGTACCATGAAATAAGCCATTTGGAAATAAGGCATTATTGGATAATTTCGGTTGAAACCGAAAGTAGCCATGCATGGTTTCTTTCGGTTTCACACTCAATGCTTAATTTCGTTTAAAAAGAAGGTGAGTATGTACATGCCATTTCCTTCGCATACCTTATTTCAGTTTGAAGTTGCGCATAGCAAAAAAAATGCTGGATGCAAATATGCTAGGACGAAACGGCTGCAGATACATGTGCAAAGAGTGAAACGGGCTACCGAGGGCTATATGCGGGGGTTCGCAACGCCCTAGGAGCGGAGGTAGCCTAGCTCGTTCCAAACCGAAATTATCCATGCACACTTGTGCGATACTGTGGGTTGTGAATTAACAGTCGCTTGTGTGGGCTTCGCTCGCTAGGCTCGCTCCGCGATTAAGGGATCACAACCCTCAGTATCGCACAAACACGAACGCTCGATTCGCTCGCTCTGGGTACAACAGTCCCTTGTGTGGGCTTCGCTCGCTACGCTCTCTCCGCGCTTAACGGATCATAACCCTCAGTATTGCACATACATGGACGCTCGGCTCGCTCACTCTGCGTACAACAGTCCCATGTGTGGGCTTCGCTCGCTACGCTCACTCCGCACTTGAGGAATTACAACCCTCGCTTCGCTCGCTTTGGACACTGCATGGCTATTCTCGTTTTTAGCGCATGCCTTATTTCGATTTGAAACCGATATTGTCTATGCATAGCTTATTTCGTTTATTTTCCAATGTAGTCCGGATGGCGCAATGGTTAGCACGTTCGCCTTCTACGCACTGGGCCCCAGTTCGATTCCTACTGAATGCGGTAGTTTTCGATAAAAAGGGGATTTACATGTCGGACTATGAGCTGTTAAATGAGTACCCATTAATGGGGTAAATAACTCGGTTGAGCGTGTTACTGATCACACACCTCTGCACAAGACCGCCACGATCTAGAAAATGAGATGGTGCTAACTCATCTCGAGGCCATGGTTCAAATTGGACTGTTGCGCCAGTTATTTATTTTTTAGTTTTCCAATGAATACTTTCGTTTCTAATCGAAAGTATCTATACGGATTATTTCGTATGCCTTATTTCGCTATGGCTTCTTTCGGTGCCCCTGTCGAGGTTTCTTCTAATATACTATATATAGCAATATTGTTTTAAATTTCAACAAAATTCATAAACCCGGGTTTGAATAGAATTAATTGCTTTTGTTAATTAATTCTATTCAAACCCGGGCAAAAGACCTTTTCCAAAGTCCTCCACGTGGGCTTCTCCTGATAATGGCAGTGGATAAAATCACTCACGATCAAGTCTTAGCGATAAGACAGTTTGGAAAAATTCAGATAGCTGTAGCCTGAATGACTGACCAACACCTAAGCGTCTCAGGTTTAGTACAATAGAATGGAATCGTTTGTGCAGTTGAACCTGCAAGATAGTTGTGCTAACTCCAGCACGTTTATTACAGAATCTGAAGCAGCTATCTCGGATGCCACCACCTTAATGGGGTTAAGCGATATGCTGACAACTCGTCCTTGTATTATTATTATTATATTCTGGGGGATAGCCGAAGCAGACCACTAACGTTTGGGTCCCTTTTCGCCCCCTCCCGGTCATCAGATCCAGATGTCGACTGATAGTTGTCGACCTCTTTCTTCATCACTGAGTCCCGTGTTATTGCTAGCATTTGTTTAAGGCTGAGTTCACTCATGGCTTCCACACTTATCTTGCTTGCCTGTGATCCTCAACCTCGTGCTAGGCTGTCCTGGACATTCGCACACAATGTGTGCTGCCGTCTCGGCCTCCTCGAGGCATAGCCTGCAAACGTCATCTTCCCCGATTTTCATCTTGGCCAGATGAGCCTTAAAATTACCATGCCCTGTGACCAAGGCAGTTATCCAGCTTAAGGTACTCCGTTTATAACTGAGTACCTTTCTCGCTTCGCTGCCTAAAGGGCTGGTCATTGCATTCCGAGCTTGTTTGCAAGTGACTAGCTCCTGCCATCTATGTAAAGACCACTCCACGTCAAGAAACCTGGAACAAAATCCTCGGATTGGACGGATCAACAACGACGACCACGCAAACGACTAAAGGTTTATTCTTTCGAATCCTAGAATGTACGCTCCCTGAACAAACCGTGGGCCGAGAAGGCTTTCCTTGAACAGGTCGAAAATACAAACTGAGCATTACTGCAGTCCAAGAAACAAATTGACTTGGCAGCGAGATCAGTGACAAGAAATTACACGCAATTTTTAGAAGTGGCTAACCATCGGGCCACAAGGAGTTTGGAGTAGCATTTATAGTGAACAATCACCTCAAGCTGCACATTATTGACTCCAGACCCATAAATTAACCGCTATGTGTGATTCGCATTAAGACTCGATTCTTCAACCACAGACTCATCAATGTGCATGCCCCCACTGAAGTTAAAGAAGACGCAGTAAAAGACGAATTCTACGCCCGGCTTGAGACTCACTTCGACTCACTTCCAAAAAAACGACGTCAAACTACTGCTGGGAGACTTTAACGCGAAAGTCGGGAATGAAAGTTGGCATGACCACCGGAGGCCACAGTCTCCATGAAAAATATAACGACAACGGCCAGCGACTTATCGACTTCGCTTGCAGTAGGAATCTTGTCATAAGCTCTACGTGTTTCCCGCATAGACGCATTCACAAGCAGACCTGGAAATCTCCAGACACACAAACCGCCAACCAAATTGATCACGTCCTTATTTGCAAGAGATGGGCGTCTAGTGTAGTGGATGTCCGCTCCTGTGGTCGGTGGACGGCGCACGGGTCTGGGTGTAATGGGACCCACGGCTTCTGGTTTCGTACCACCGACAGTTCACTACTCATCAAGTGCTGCCTGCGATCTGCCGGCGGAAGCAGCACGACCAGCATATGGTTCATTACAACTTTGATGGTAGATAGTAGTTTTCATTTGAGGAAAATCAAAATAAAACTTGAACACTCTCTTTAACTGTTACAGAGTTGTAGCATTTTTTGTAAATTGTGTCAAAATGCTGAACTTGCCGAACAAAATCCAAATTTGCCACTGCCCCGATAATTAAATCCAAGATTTAACGCTTTCTGAAACTACATGAAAATTTCCAAAAATATACTTTTTCCCAGTTGCTAAGATCGGAGTTATTTCAAAGATACAACTGTTCAAAGTTTAGAGAAATTTCAAAATCGATTTTTAATCGGAAATTCAAATGATTATTTTACAACGGTACTTTGAACTAACAAAACTGCAAAGTTGACAAAACAGGTCCCCCACCCCGGGTGAGTTTCCTCGCGCAACTGTTCCGCGAGTGGTTTCGCTAAATCTAAACGTACCTTAAGCTTTGTTGACGTTTCGATAACATATCTACTTTTTTGGAAATGCAGTTGCTAGCATGCACTTTATATCCGCGCCGTCTTTATACTGACAAGGTCGTAGTGCAGTGGGAGTTCTATTAGTACCCACAGGCAGTTTTCACTCGTGCCGAGGATCGATCTAGATCGTAGAGCGGTGATCGAACGAACATAATCGCTGGTTTCGAACAATATTGTTATTATATATTTCCACAGCCCCTCCCAGAACAAATCGCTAGTGGCGCCATTGTATCACCGCCCATTTTAAAAACCAAATTTAAAACGAAAAATACTCAGATTGACTTACGAAGCAGGTCCATTACTCGATTCTTTACCCAAATCAATCAAACGAAAAATATCATCAATTTGCCTATATACTGGAATATTTTCCACTGAAGCTGCGTGACTAGCAAAACGATTTGAAGTTTCACCATGAGTTGCCACAATGCTCAGCCTTCTACTCACTATTAAAAAATTTAGGTGAATTATTTTTTTCTTATTGCCCCATCTTTTCGCATCCAGTCACATCATTTTCCAGTAAATTAACCACAACATCCGTTTAGAGGATTCACTTTTAAGGATCTTCTTCGGACAGAACAGATACTCCAGTGTGCATGGAGTTGTTCGTTCCAAGCTGCTACATTGCCGCTATCTTCAAGCTTCAACAACAAAAAGATATACATACTAGGGATACATCATTCGTACGTGCGATATTTTGCTGTGGTTTCGACACATTTCTTTCTTTTATCATCTTCAACATTTTTGAATTCTGGAAAAAAAAATGCTGAAACGGAAGTATGTCTAGCTGTTTCCTGTATTATCAAATATTTCAATTTCTTTGGATTTTTAGCAGATGCTACGAGTATTATTGAAATCTGTCATTCAATCATTTAATGGGACGCAGTCATTTTGTATGGGAATCGATGTTACAATACTATACTCGTATATGTTTGAAAAGTGGGAAAATATTTTCGGCTTTATTCAGTCAAGCATTATGGCAACGTTATTCGACAGTGGATTAGACACATCTCAAACGTTTTGGAAAGTTTGGAAAAGGGGGTGGGGGTGATCAATGCGACATTTGAGATAGAAAAATGATGCTGCAGAAGAGATACGAATATGTGACGACTGATCTGTGAAGTCGATTTGTATTGAAATCACAATCAGAAATCAATCAAGACTCGTCTAGACAAGACTATAATTCAAAGAATTGCAATTGAATCGATTTCAAGCGTCCTATCAAACTACCACGACTCCTATTAAAAAGTTAAGCACAGAAATATAAAAAAATGCTGAAGGATGCCTTTTAAAACGGAGAGATAAAAGAAAATTCAGTCTTGGAGTTATTTTGAGGCCGTTGCTGGCGATATCAATGAATAGAATTCAATCAAAATACTTTTCTTAATGGACGTCCTTTCAGGATCATATTTTATTTAGAGATAGCAGAACAGAACAGAACGCCTCCTATCCGCACCATGTCCCTTTGAAATGCTAACTCCGAACTCGAGTTTATTGTTTTATTTTCAAGATTCCAATTTAACCGGGAGGGACAAGCCATAAGCCAGCTGACTGTATAGCATTCAATTAATTACTGGTGTACCTCTTTAGAATACGCTTTTCAATTAAAAAAAACCACTAGCTAGTATGAAATTCGCTGAAAATGTGAAAAATACCAGTGAGCCTGGCATCCATTAAAAATAGGCTGCTGCACGTTGTGTTAATAACGCAGTCTGGCTATATGCGAGTATTCGCTCGTACGTATGTCAGATGGCTGCATCTAGATTGCATAGTTCAGAGCCTGTATGTAGAGACGAACCTAATTGGGTTTCGCATGCCAGTGTGGCTCACGGGCAACGAAATTTTGTGACAGGACTCTATACGCAGAAGAGTTTAAGCGGAAAAAGGTTCATCCTCTATGTACTCGTACAAAACATAGTGAATGCGAAAATTAAATTCCAATTTCCTTTCTATATATTAAAATAATATATTTTTTTTTATATGTGTGTAATATACAGGTTATACCGTTCCTGGTTTCTGATGGTAAATACTTTAATGGTAGATAGTAGTGTTCATTTGAAGAAAATTAACATTTGACATGGACACTCTCTTTAACTGTTACAAAGTTATAACATTTTTTGTAAATTGTGTCAAAAAGCTGGACGAATAAAATCCACATTTGCCACTGCCCCGAAATTTGACCTCACTTTCTGAGACTACACAATATCTCAAATAAATGAACTTTATCCCAAATGGAAGATACAACTGTTCAAATTTTAAAGAAATTTCAAAATCAATTTTTCATCGGTAATTCAAATGATTATTTTACAATGGTGCTTTGAACTGACAAGACTTCAAAGTTGACAGCGGGTTAGTTTTCGAAAGGAATATACATTTTAAAGACCTAAATTTGAAAATTTGCAAATGTTACGTATTTAATTAAAACAACATGGTCTGGTGAAGAAATAAATTTACTTCAACCTTGACTTAACAGATAGTCCACGCTACGATGTTACGCTGTCGCACTTTCGTTTCGCTGCGTCGTACAGTCAGGTAGTCTGTAAGTAAAAGAATAGACAGGTTAGTTTATCGGCGGCAATTAGGGGGGTGGCGGTAGGATAGGGGATGCCTTACCGGATGCGTCCAACTTCCGACGATTGTGTCTCGGCGCCTCGGCGGTCTCCAACTGCCCGACTGAAAGTAACAAAACCACAAAGTATCGGGAATAATAAATACTATATTATATGAGATACTTATCTGATGTTCCCGATCGGCAACAACCACCGCGTCCGTGACCGGATGCCCTTCGCTCGTAGATCTTTCACCGTGCCCAAAATACTCGAGCCCGACGTCACGACATCCTCGATTATCAGGCAATTGACGGATAGGAGGGAGGCGATGGGCAATGCGGCGTATGGCACAGATGATCGCACTCGAGTTGCTTCCCGCGGATGTACTCGACCAACAAATTGGATAATTGATCCAACACGTCCGGATAGCTGACAACCACGCGAAGGTCAAAACGAACAGCCAGCTGCAGCCACGGAATGCATTTGTAAACAAATGCACTGGTTTGACAGATGATAAGGTTGGCGAATTCTGCAGTGGCTAACTTCGGGTATGCAGCGGTTTCGAGAACGGGAGTGTTCGGAACATTATAAAAGACCGACGAAAAGAACGGGAACCCTCTTTGTTCAAATTGGCAACGACAACAAAAGACGGAAACGAAACGGCTGCAGCGACGTAAGACAAGAGATAGTGGAAGGCGATATCGAGTACGGGGAAGTCCCACCGCGGACATAGTGAGAGACGACATCGCAGCGACGGAAGGTGATGACTACGGAGGATTGAGTTCGATATTGATGTTGGAAACGAATTTAGCGTAGTGTTAGCTGCCGCCACCTAGGTAGGTGAATTTTATATAGTAGGTAGTCTTAAGGATAAGATAATTTTAGTGGGTAAGTGTTAACATAAGTAGAGTTATCGCGACCGGTCGATTCCATTCTAAGTAGTAAGTAAGTTCCGAAATAGTGTATAAATTATAACGTTTTGCGAGAAGATAGTGCATAAATTATAACGTTTTGCGAGAAGATTGTCGCGTTTTAATTTAAACGATTCCCAGTCAGTGGTGCAGCGTTGGAATTCGCGGGTTCGTGCTTGACGCGAAAAGAGTTTAAATCGCTGGCGGCTCAAGTAAATTGAAAGTACGTGGCGCCCACGACCCTTCCTCACTGAGCCGGTCGGACAGCCGTTATACCGCCGACGGGAAACGTAATAACGAATGAAAAATAGGAAAAAAAATTTTGTAGTTTTGAAATTTGGCTCAATTGATGTGGAGAGTCTTCTGAATATATGCTCCAAGATACCGTCGGAGAACCATGTACGGGCAATTTAGATTGCACGCAGTGTTGTGCAGTTACGCGAAATCTATTAAAGTCTACGCTACAGCGTAGACATGACATTTCATGCATACAAAGAAGACAAAACAATGCAGAGAGAGCTGTCACTATTGTTGTCTTCATAGGAGTGTTTGAAACATTACACCCGATTTACATGCACTGGCAATACAAAAATAAGCCGCCATTCGATTCAGCTGTGTATGATTTCTGTAATCATCAGTCGGATTAATTTGTGTATTTATTCTGGTTAGTGCTTGCTAGTTCTGCTCTCTTCTTGGTCATCTGTATCGTCGTGACAAAAAACGTGATGTCAAAACCCGGACGGACACCCAAAGAACAATTGTTTCGGAAAATTGTGTTTCGAATTGATGAAAATGAATGGCAAATATTGCGCCTTTTGACAAATCTGAAAGAAAACCTTGCAAAATACTGCCTCCGTTCGACTAAAAGCGCGCAGGTTTGGAATAAAATCCAAATTAAAAACTCTGTAGTCAATTATTTGTGATCCTTGCAGGAATGTATGTAAGCAAAGTGTCGCCACTTCAACTTCAGAAGAACAAAAAATTGTATACATTTTGGATGATCAGATCAATGAGAGCATTGAGTCTGAGAGCTCCGTAAGTCATTATCATTACATAGTTTGATTTATTTTACGCATCGTATTAATTTTTATTTTTTCCAGAACATACTGATGAATCATGACAATGCGTCGCTTCAGGATACCGTACTTCAAAAGATACATACGCAATTATTTTTTAGTTGTTAAAAGATTTATTGGAAATTTGAAAATGTCATTTTAAAATGTGGATATGTCGCTATACGACGAGTCAACCTGTCAAGACAGGTCATCTGTTTCATTGCCATCGTCCACATCAGCCTCTCTTTCGTCGATTTCACCGCTAAGGCCGCTAACATCAGCATCGTCTTCTTCATTTAGCAGAATTTCCAATTTTATGGAGAGTATTTCTGCTTCAGAAATAGAAGACGTTAATGTCCTACTTGATAAACTCGTATTCGGATGCAATTTTCCATTGCGATTTGTAAAATGGACTCACTTTAAAAAATTTATCCGTAAATTGTGACCTGCATACAGCACTCACCTCCCAAATCGACCAGTACTCTGGATAGCGCCTACGAGGATTGCCTTTTGAATTCAAAGGGTTCTCTAAATGCTCAGTGCGTCTTGTTATTTGATATACATACTACTACTTTACCTTAACCCCTAGTGGCGCATAGTGAGTCAACTACTTGCCATAGATCGACGCCATGTGATTCTAGGAGCCTCTCTTGGTCGGTCTTGGTTGGAAATGGGGTTCCATTCCATGGCATGCAAAGCAATGCAGTTATCACTCCTCCGAAATGTGTGACCTATCCACTGCCATTTTCGGCTGCGTATCAATTCGTCGATTGGCATTCGACCTGTACGCCGACTTAGCTCTTCATTTGATATTGCTTCGGGCCAGAAAATTCTTAAAATTCAACAAAGATATGAGTCAACGAAAACCTGCAGCTTTCTGGTAACACTAACGGAAATTTTCCATGTACTGCTCCCATACAAAAGCCCTGATAGTACCAGGGAGCGAAACAGGCCCAGCTTGGTCTTGATGCTGAGATAACTGCGTTTCAGATTTTGGACAGCATGCCGTAGGCGCAGTTAGCCTGGTTGATGTGGCGAGCGATGTCCTGCTTCGTACCACCATTTTCGGCAACGATGCTACCCAGGTAGACGAAGTTGTCCACCTTCTCCACAGGCTGCTCATTACTATTGATGGCAATAGGTGTCGGATTTCCTTTTCGCAATGGCGGGCTAAGAAACTGGGTCTTGTTGGTATTAATCTTTAGCCCAACTTTGCTTGCCTGCCTCTCGAGATCTAACGCCATTGCGGACAGATCCATGATTTTGTGGGAGAGTAGGCATACGTCGTCAGCGTAGTCAAGATGTTGTAGATAAGATGTCAAAGTCCATTGGATTCCTCTGTCTAGCCGGGATAGGGTTTCATGCAACACATCGCCAATCACTATGAAGAATACGATCGGTGTGAGGATGCACTCCTGCCGAACTCCACTGCAAATCTCAAAGTCCCCCGGCACCTTACCTTTATGCAGAACGCGCCATTCCGCGCCGTCATAGGTTGCCTTAATAATAGCCACGAGCTTCTCAGGGATGCCTCTCCTGCGCAAAACTGCCCATATAGAATCCCAGTTCACACTATCGAAAGCCTTCTCGAAATCGATCAAAAGCAAATGAAGTGGAGAATCGTACTCAGCGCATTGTTCGATGATGATTCGCAAGGTGTTAATGTGATGGACACAAGAGAATCTCGATCGAAAACCATCCTGCTCTTCATCAATTGTGCTTTCTAAGTGGACCTTTAGTCTTTCCAGGACGATTCTACACGGTTAGAAATCTTGGTGTATTTTCTATACTTTCCAATTTATAGAATTATGTATGCGATTTTCAATATAAACCCCGATATATTCCAATGTATAAAGGTTCATTATAGGAAGTTGTATAAACCTTATTCGAAATTCAGATTCATAATCCAATCTCAGAAAATTAGTTTAAAATTTATCTTATACGTATAACTTTTTGTCATAAGTTCGTATAAAATTTTATCCTTCAGAAAAGTATAAACATATCTATCTACAAGAAATATCAAACTTATCTGATACAGTATTCAACTTATAGGAAATTGGGATAAACTTTATCCCAGCGTTGAGTTTATGGCACATGTTTGCCTGTGTTTTGTTTTCATTACGATTTTCTAAGAGCGACGCATAATTTTGCAGTCGCTGTTAGAGTTTTGTGCTGTGTAGTGTTGTCCGTTATAAAAGTGAATATGAATTCCGGTCTTTTTGTTCCAATCGTTTGTGAATCTTCTAAGAAAATAGTGCGTATATTGCAGATAGGAAATTAAAATGTGTTTGGTTTGCAATAAGATAAAATGACAAATAAACATATTACAACGATAAAAGGTTTTTTATTTAATACTTTAATATAGCGGAGTTCTAATAAATGCTCCTTGTGTTGGGTGTAACTTAGGCCTATAACCCATGGCACTAGGCCACTTTCTATACTCAAATGGGATGTATTGAATACGATCTCCGATATTTCCATCTATCCGAATATAAAATATTCTAAATTTTATCCGGTTATCATATACATGCATAAAACTATCTTCGTATAAAATGTATGCCAAAATCATATAAAATAATTTTATATTATTTTCTTATTGATTTTATATGAATTCATATTAAGCAAACTCATCCGCTCCGATAGTATACAACTAATAAGAATTTTCGGAAGGATTTATATGAATGCTAAATCGTATTCATTTTATACCAAAATTTCTAACCGTGTAGCTATTATCTTAGCAACGGCAGGAATCATACAAATGCCTTTCCAACACAGTGGGAAATGTGTCTGTATTCCACGCTTTATCAACAAGTGGGTGCAGCAAATCGGCAGTTACGCTTGGCACTGCCTGATAAAGTTCGTCAGGGATACCGTCGAGTCCGGCGGAATTTCCTCAGTTTAGTGCAATAATTGCAGTGACTATTTTCTCTTTAGTCGGGGCAGGAACCATATACGCACATTTTGATGGTTAGCTAAATTATCTATATGAGGGGGAACTTCGCCAGAGGTTACACGGTTCACGACCACAGCGAAGTGTTCTTTCCACCGCCTCATTTGATCTTCTTCCATGATAAGTAGCATTCCATCACTATCCTTTACCGGATGTTGGCAGGAGTTACGACCACCTGTAAACTCCTTGAGTATACGGCGTTTAAGGTGTTACTTCTTGCGGCTTCTTCTGCTGCTAACTAAGAGAGAATTCACATAAACTCTTTTATCGCGTCGCACACTACGCTGAACTTCTCGAGCTTTTTGACGGTAAAGGAGTTTGATGCTGCTTCAATTGTCGTCTGATGCTGCAGCCAAACGAACCTTCAGCTCCTTTCTTTCAACAACCCGCCGCCATGAAGCGTCGGACATACAGGGCTTATTCCGGAAATCCGTGTTTGTTCCAAGGATGGTATTTCTAGTCAAAATTAGCTTTGGCAAACCCCGAAGTCGGGCCCAGCACTTAAACACTTCAAACTAGAAAAAACAACTCTCAATTAGAGAGAGAGAAAGCTGGCCTGTATTCTAGAAGCAGTTTAAATTATTTTTAGGATTAATTTCAGTCATTGAAATAAAATACCCTCCTACTAATTTGACTTCGAGGGTCCCAGCAAGTCTCTTATGGCCCGCCTACACTCACATTACTCCATCAAAATTGCCACTACTATCACTATGCTCATTGTGAAAATTTGCATAGAAAAGGAATTAAATAATGAAGAGGCACCTACCAGTAAGACTAATCAACAATGCTTAGTGAACACTTTGACACTGTACTCGACTTAAGACGCAAACATTTATTCAATATTTGAGCTTTCGGCTGTGTTGTAATGAATGAGTGCGATTTGTAATGTAGCATTTATGTCAGCAAGGTGGTAATTAATTACTCCGAAATAATACAAAATCTCTTTCCCATCGACTATTACAATAAAAATTGAGCGTTGGAAGTAATGACCTTTGTTTGCTAACGGGTAAAGAATCGACTGTAAGTTATTTGATTTTTTTAAATTTGACATTTAATTTTTAGTAAATATGATGAGCAATTATGTAATTAAATTGCTTTCTTATCAAATCAGAAATTGAACCACGAATATCACGCAAGACTAGACAGACACCCTTCCCTAATTTATTGGCAGCTGCAGTATCTTAAATTCTTCACTCTACCTAAAATGACTTGATCATTCACTGGTTTGGCATCGCAGCCCTTCAATTTTCATTCTTATTTTTTCTAACAAGATAGTACTATGAGTAAATATACTTCCTTTCAGAAGCAATGACACCTAATATCCTGCTGCATATCTTAGCTACAAACAATTTTTTCGGGTCATTGAAAACGATTTCGAATGGGGCGAGAAACAGCAGCAGCAATATGTTACAGTCTCCCAATCGATGACCGTCGCATAAAAAAAATGTTAGCGCTTGGTTGGATTCTCCAAAGTCGAGTAAACTGAATTCAATTGACCGGAAAAGTTTCAAGATACATTACCTAGGGCAATCGATCGATATATGAATATATACGTTGTCAGTACGTACGTAGGTACCCTTGTCAACAATCTCTACGAACATACTTCGTTTCGAGTCATAGAGATACGAGTATTCGCAGCTTATGATTATGTCATTGATATCATAGAAGTAGTCCGTCTGCACTACAAATAGCTCAATTTTCTCTCTATATGCGAGTAATAAGGTAATAGTGAAACGTTACCTGAAGGACACTAAATGAAATGTCCACGTTGCTTGCGTCCGTTTTATTAGATAACCTGACGAAGTTTCGATGATTATGGCAATGGGCCAACTGGTTTATCGATAGTAGGTTGTATCCACATAACAGTTTTTAGCGCGGATTACCTACTAATGGCCTGGTGAAAATTTTATGATTGTATTCTTCTAAAGATTAACGAACAGAGACAGGAAGGATAAGTAATAAAAATTATTCAATTTATATTTTTTACAAATACGAGTATTAGTAACAAAATATATTTCACTTTTCGTCAGTCATCCTTTGGCCGTTCGAACCTCCTCACTCTACATATTGTAAATATTATAAGCCTAGGGAATGATAGACCCGATACAGTGTAATGAAAATAGGAAGTATATAACAAAAAGCAGTAGTAATTGGCATAGATAAGGTGCCCTAACGCAGGCCATGAGACCTCGTCCTTGGGAGCGTACCATGTTGGGGAACCCTCCTTCTGAAAACGGTGTCCCTCGTTTAATACGGCAGATAAGTTCCTGAAAAGTTTCGTGTTGCGGGAAACCGTTTTATAGGGGACTAAACTCTGGTAAAAAATTACGGGATGCGTTCCGAAATCTTTTTAAAATTTAAATATAAATAGATAAATATTTAATGAACTTAAGAGAAAAGGTTGTTCTATGTGGCGGCTTTAATGCATGGAGGAGCTTCTGCGAAAGTATCGAAAGGTCCTGCGAGAGCTCTAGGCTTAGGAAAATTCTTGCTTCCAATACAACTATGCCAAGTTTTCTACAAAATTAAGACGAATCATGGACGTCTTCAAGTAAAGAAACCATCGAGTGCCTGTTTGACACACATTCCCCTTTAAGTTCGGCTGCAGCCTCACTTGGGGACTTCTCTACGTGTCGCACATCGCCATGCGACAGTGAATCTATCGTGTCATGGGAAAAGATAATGTGGGCGATCTCCAGTTTTGAACCCTTTAAATCAGCTGGGCCTGGTGGCATCATTCCGGCGGACTTGCAGCATTGTTTGGATATAGTTTACCCATGGATAGAGCTTATCCTGACGGCCTATCTGACGCTGGTGTACGTTCCTCCTATCTGAAGGGACGTGCGGGTAGTTTATATCCCGAAAGTGGGAAGAAGTTCACATGCGCAACCAAACGACCTCCGTCCCATCAGTCTTTCTCCAACCATGCTGAAACTATTAGAAAGACTGGTGGACATCCATTTAGGAGATACCTTTCCGCCACCTCTTCTATCCTATTGGACGGGCAAGTCGGTGGACACGGCTCTGCACTCATTAGTCAGTTACATTGAAAAATCTCTTGTTCAAAAGGAATACACGATGGTTGCGTTCCTGGGCATCGACGGGGCTTTCAACAATATCGGACCTAGTGCGATCAATGAGGCACTCCAAGGTCTCCAGGTCGATGAGTCGCTCTGCAAACTCGTAAACATGTTATTAACTTCTAGGTGTATACACACTACCTTGGGAGTATAGTCCTATCGGCGCTGTCTTTATACTGACAAGCTCAAAATGCAGTGGGAGTTCAATTAGTACCCAAAGGTAGTTTTTTTTGTCATGTGGCGAGTAATTTAATAAATTCACACATTCAACAACATTTTAGTCGAGTAGTTTAGTCAGTGGCTAATAGTAATTGGAATAATGACTCGTTTCACTGTCCAAGCACACAAGCTTTGACTTTTTTCAATGAGTCGTTCAAAAAGGGTCATGCAAAGAGTCTGAAACTTGGTTAATAACATATTTAATAAAAGTCGGAGTTTGTTTTCTCCTTTATTTTTTACCCACAATTCGAAGTTGGTGACCCCCAACGCCATTTAGTTCCAGCCAGCCAGATCGGACCACTATTTCCCATGAAAACGGGGCTGCCACTCTGAGATGGACGACCCCAATTTTTTTGCCTTTTTTAACCCCATATTCTGCGTCAGCGACCCCCCAATGTCCTTTAGTTTGAGCCAGCCAGATCGAACCACTATTTCCAATGAAATCGGGGTTGCCACCCTGGGGTGGGCGACCCCAATTTTTTTTTTTCTCTTTTTCGACCGTATATTTGGAGTCAGTCAAATCATTCCACTCTGTTCTAAAAGCTCCATGCCATGAATTCATCATTTGGTAGAGAATTTGAGTAATTGGAGTATGCACTATTACGGGTTCAAATGGAAGCCCCAGAGGACACTATTTCTTTTATTTTGATGTTAATATATGTAGGTGGCGGATTAGGGAATAGGAGGTGGCGCAGTAAGGTAGGCGATAGTTAGTAGTATAGTAAAAGCAATTATACGGTGATGATTCGAACTGAAGGGGATGGCTGCTATAATAACACGATCCGAGGGACGCATCGAATGAGATACACAACACGCCTCCGCCGGATAGCGATATCGAACAACCTACACTAGAATCATAACACAACGAAATACTTGCCATCATATTTATATCGACGATCAACAAACAAAACACAGATGATGAATCCGCAACCACAATAACACAACAGTCAAATGTCAACGACAACGGCCGGAGGATGTTACATTTGATCGGCTTCCTCTTCGGCACCTACCCGAATTGTGAAAACGCGACCCTCGATCAATTTATTTGTTTTACACGCGAAATTCGTCGACTGCGACACAATACCCGAACGATGGTGACTTATGTACGACTCCCGCCGGTACGCGAACACAAGAAACCTCAATCTTGCACTGCGATAAACTATTAAAGGAATTCGCGGGCGGTTTGTTGCCTGTCCGGAATGTTTACATGTCACGCTTGACAGTGAAAACTGCATTACCGGCACTGGAAGGAAATAATTACTAGAATTGCACGACTGGAAGAACTAACTGCCGAGGAATAAGCCGCTAGATAAATTTGTATAAATACGAGTGAAAATTAACGGTGAGTCCTCTTTTGTCTTGTTGGATTTGCAACTGAAGGTAACTCACCGAAATTTTCACAAAGCGGAATTTTGAATAATTAATATTCCCTCTTTTGTCTTGTTGGATTTGCAACTGAAGGATTTGCAACTGAAGCTGAAGAACGTGGACTTGGAGGAATTTTTGTCTGGAAAACAAGAAGAAGAGAAGAAGAAGTGCGAGAAGGAGACACCACAACGAAGAAGTTCGAGAAGGAGATCAGGGTGCGATCAGCCGGAAAAAGTATCGTTCGCATGTTCATAGGAGTATAGTTAAGATAGGTAGCGTAGCAAGCCGCCACCACCGTAAGTCTGTCAATATCTTTTATTTTATCAATTAGTTGTTTCGGTTAGGTTAGATTGGTGATTAAGGAAATAGTTTGTAAGTGCGAAGCTAAAATAATAGAATAGTGAATTGAGCAAGAATTGTTTTATGTGAAGTGCCTTCTGGAGTGGTAAAGCAATTTGTGGTACGGTGGAAATCGCGCGTGACAGGACGCATTCGTACTTGGCGTCCTTCCCTTGCCGAAACGGTCGTAATTCAAGTACGTGGCGCCCACGGCCTAGCTCCGTTGAACAGTCGGCCGACCGTTATTTTCCACCATCCAATTCTGAGTGTAACAGCACTTCGTGAGTGAAACATCTGAATTTAAGTCTATACTGAATTACACAAATAATTATTTGCTTATGTTACTAATCACCACAGCCCAATATGTCTCACAGCATAGAGTGAGTGAAATATAGAAATGTGCTGTTTGTGTTAAAAACTCAAAACTTACATTGCGAATAACTCATTTCATGCCACAGTATACAGAGTAAATTTCCTGGTTGTTGGTATCGTTTTCATCTAAAGTTGAATTTGAGATGATGATACAAGACGATTACTTCTGTTTTAGAATGGTGGGCTTCTTTTATGAATTTTGGGAAACTTGGATGTGCGGTGCGATGTAAGCAAACGATTGTTGATTTGCTTGCAGTCAGCATGAGTTGTTGTGTGTATATTTATAAGTATACACAATGCGTGCATTGCATACTGCATAGAGATGATTATGAATGGATTTAGATGGGATTTGTTTGGTAAATATTGTAGATAATGGTGGTTTTAGTTTGAGATAGATATTAGGATGGGATGTGAATGAATGTAATACATATATGTATGTAATCAGAAATTCTGAATGAGCGAGGATTTTCTATGCGTCGAGTAGTATTTATGCGGGATTTAATTTGAGTATTCATTTTACAGTGTGTCATTCTTAAATTGAACGAGTCGAAGGCTATGTCGTTGTGCCGAATCTTTCGCTCATTCTGTTGAGTCGTTCAAAAAGAACGACTCGTTACTGTGTTATACGTCACTAGTGGCTAAACTAATCAACTAAATACTTAACCATTCTACTAGATTTTTTTTTTGGCGAATAGAGCTATGGGCACAGTGTTTTGTACATTGTAATAAACCACGGCCCGCGCTCGGTGGCCGTAGTCATTCGGTCACCGCTCTACAATACTAAACTAGAGCTCGGAGCTCAAATCTCGGTGCAATCAAAAACTGCTTGTGCATACTAATAGAACTCTCACAGTGCTGCGAGCTTGTCGGTATAAAGACGGCGCGGATAGGAGGCTCGTGCTAGCAACTGCACTTTCAAAAAGTAGATATGCTATCAAAACGTCAACAAGGCATAGAAATGCTAGAGATATTGACGCACCCACGCCCCTGGAGGCGTCAAGGCAATTAACAAACAAAGGAACCACGGCCCACTCCTCTAATCTAATCTAACCTAAGTTGAAAAGTTGAAAATATTCTCCATATTCAAGTCACTTAGCTAGAACTAACCGAAAATTAATGAATTAATCCTAATAAATTATTTCGTTCGTCAGCCTAGAATATTGTTTTTTCATGTGCTCATTGGCCGCCAAGAGTTCCATCGATGCTTATCCTTTTAGACACCAATGCGTGGGAACAACCCATGCCGGCTCGCCATTTAGTATGCGTAATAAAACCGTAACGCAACCTTTCGGCTTCACTGTGTACGGCATTCAGGCATTCAATAATCAACTTCTATTCTGTCAGGATGCGAACGTTATGGTGTCCATTGCGGTCAACATGTGTGGACACCGGACACAGGCTGGCATTCAAAATGTTTTCATGGAAGCGATATGAACGATTCTCCTGTTGGTTTTATCCTTGTAATTAATACGGTGACGACTAAAAGCTATGGTAACCGGTATCACAACGGAAGGCCTACCGATAAAACCATATAACACGTATCAAATGAAAATTAGATGACCAAACAAGGACAAAAGGAATTGTTCAATTTAATCTGCCTCGAGGAATAGAAGCACCGCGGTGGGATTCTAGCCAAAGAAATGAAGCTTTGAGTGAATGATTTATTGCCTTTCGACTGTTTCGGTATCAAGCAGCTTATCCAGATCGGGATCGAAGTTGTTAGTGCGTTTTTTTTCTTTCTCGTCGTCTGTCACGAAATCTGACGGAGCGTTTTTTGCCACTTAGCGAAATGTTTTTGTCACTTCGACCCCCGAACGACAGTTGACTTGAGCCCGCAGGATACAAAGTCATTAGGAGTAGAAATAAATGACGACAATTTAGCAATCGAGTACCGGCAGGGTGTAGATCCTTAGTGGGAGTGGTAGCACTCATGACGCACATAAATACGACAACCAAATTGCGATGAATCGGTGTCGGGGGGATATCTTGAAAAGTCGGTTAAATATTTCCCTCAAAGTGTCCAAGTACTGTTCTTCGTCTACGAGTACTTCCGCTTCAGGTGGTCTCCTTGCCCTTCTGTTACGGGTAAAATCACTTCAACGGTTATGTGGTTTGACTTAACATCTAACAAAATTACGTTGTAAAACGACGGGCAATTCCACCCTTTTCGGTGAATTCCGGAATTCCCACGAGACCCTTATCTCATTTACATTTACAATGAAAGCTATTAAAGCTCGACATTGTAATCAGATATCAAATGACACGACGCGCGGGGATGAGTTTTACATTGTTTGCCAACAAAACTACTAATTCCTGGAGAAAGCAAATTACACTTTAAGTTAATTGTAAGGGTGCCCCTGTCGGAAGAGGTGTCCTTGTGAACTTTACATTGGCTTGACAGCCCATCTTTGATTTACGAGGGCATTAGGCAGAGCGGAGATTGTTGCATGGGAGGGTTTCGCAATTAGAGAGAGCAAATATTTTTATTGATTTTGGGTGAAGTGTGTAAAATTAAGTCTGAGGGTTTGATAATTATGCGAACCGTTGTCACCTGTAAACTCATTAAATTGTTATAGAGAGTTTAGTGAAAATGTGGTTGGCAAATACTTACCGACAGAAGGCTTTTAATTGAAGTCTGGTCTCACACCAGTTTAAAAAAGACATACATATATGACCATCGGCTGCTATTCTTAACTTGAACTCAGAAACAACATGACAAGAGACGCTTTTCATAATATCTCGACCAAGGATGCCGGACTTTA
The DNA here is from genome assembly GCA_964017055.1 of Chloromyia formosa. Lineage (NCBI taxonomy): Eukaryota > Metazoa > Arthropoda > Insecta > Diptera > Stratiomyidae > Chloromyia > Chloromyia formosa. The sequence goes on along the minus strand of OZ024813.1, from coordinate 24,939,701 downwards.
GCGGGGGCAGCTGCCCCTCCAATCCTTTTGCTGGAAAAGCAATGCAAAAGAAAACTGTTTACACTAATATATCCTATCTATTACAGTTCTTTTCATTGGGTGCATTCGGGCGTCACAGAAAAAAGCGTAATGCGCTGCATAGAAATAGCGAATTCCTAAGCAGCACACAACATTTTTTTTTGTGACGCCCGAATGGTATGCTGGCTCACCTGTCAAATGACACGTTCAGTTTGGCATTTTCTCCCTCTCGTAATTATGTGTTATTCTTTTCTGCATTGTAAAAACAATGAAAACAATGAAGAACGCACAATTCAGTCGACTAGGAAATGCCATGTTGTAAATTGACTTCGTTCGAACTGTCAAATCTCCGCTAAGCCAAGACAGCGAACAAATTTTGTGCTGCCTGAAAGTGTTAGCGCCTAGCTATTTGCGCTAAGTTTAGCAGTGGTTTAGCGCAACATTCGGAATACAAATCACGAGGCAGCACTTAAAGCTAGCTGGCAACCGTGACTCCCGAATGAACCCATTATCAACTTTTTCAAAAAAAAATTACGATCATTCGTTTTTTTAATGTAAAAAAAATAACTGGCGCAAGAGTCCAATTTGAACCATGGCCTCGAGATGAGTTAGCATCATCTCATTTTCTAGATCGTGACGGTCTTGTGCAGAGGTGTGTGATCAGCAACACGCTCAACCGAGTTATTTACCCCATTAATGGGTACTCATTTAACAGCTGAATGGGCTCATAGTCCGACACGTAAATCCCCTTTTCTATCGAATGTAATGTAAATGTTTTTAATGTAAATACATCATTTTAGGAATACTACGAGTATATGGTACAGTGAAACTAAACCTCTCCTAAGTAGGTAAGCTGTCATGATAACAACATAAACCGGTCCATTGTGATACCACAAGGTCCTATTAACCCCCATAACCCTAACTAATTGTTGATCCAGCCTGAGCTGGTGAGAAAACGGAGGAGGTAGTCGATATTGGCATCCGCCAGATTCACTAGTTCTGATAAAAAAAAGAAGCTAAGAACTAATCTTCTCTTACTTTCCAAGGCCGAAGAAGAACAAAGAAGAGGCAAATAACTCTCCTCCTCATCAATGTTTACACAGCGTCTGTGGAAATAATTAAAAGGCAAGCGAAGCCTCCTAGCATTCTCCCATTAAGCTAGTGGCCAGCAATCACTCCCACAACAGAGTTGATATTCTACCTTTTCAATAATATACAATAAGTTGAGATGGGCGTATAGGGTTTAAGCAAGGCCACATCGATCCAGTTGCGTGACATGTAATGCCACTCCACCACCTAGCATTCGCCTTATGAATCGCTGCTGAATCGGCTCTCACGTTGGGCGCCATATGTTGCAGCCGATGGCTATGCCGAGCCGCCGTCACTGCAACAAAATTATTTGCTGACCAGGATGCTTATGGCTCAGTGGTTCAGATGCCGGCTAAACCAACGGAGGTCGTAGATTGTTGAGCTCAAGAACCCTGGGCCTAGAGAAGCTTCTTTCAAACAAACCTGGAAACGAAGGAAGGATCCAAAAACAAATTTCGTTCCGGCGTCCCCGAATTCGGTCCAAAAAACAGCAGTGATAGAAACCACTGTTGATCAAACCTTATCTAAGAACAGATAAGTTCCCTTGGTATAGATACGGAGTAGATGATTTAAAACCATTGTCAAAAAAAAAGTTCAATTGTTCAGAACGCCGCGCTTCATTCATACAGAAGAAAGCACACACTTTACAAAGGACCTCGGTAGAATTTTTCTCCATAATATTAGTCTCAATAGGTTACCGACCAAAGTATGGCTTTGACGGCTATTACACTATTAAAGTCCTTCCACGAATATCATTTATGAATGATATTTAAAAAGAAATGTTATAGTGTAATAGCCGCCTTCCTCCAATCTGGCTATTTTTGAACATAATACTCGTATTATTATGAAAAATGTAATATTTCTCTTGACAAGGCTTTACATACTCGTATTCAACTCAACTTACGAGTATTTTGCTTAATTTTTGTGGCATTTACTTTTAATTGAAGTGGTATTAACTTCAAAAGGTCCTATGGCCTTCATGTAAGTGTACATTCGATTTAAGCCTTACAAGTGAAGGAAGTTAATTGAACTTTTCGTACCTTTGTTCCATCAATGAGGGTTTTCATAAGATTAATGATTTAATTGGGAAATCGATCCGTGAAAGAAAAGCAATTAAGTGTATGTGAACTGTGCGTAGCACTGGTGGTAATATATTCAAGAACAATGTCAGTAGACTTTGGTAGTAGATACTTGGCGGTGGCTAATGAGATAGTTTCATTTTAAGCAGGAATTTTCGATAGCTGTACATACAGGGTCGGTCAAAGGCAAAGTACGCGATCGCCTAGGGTACCTACTCTGAAAGGGCACCAAAGACGGTGCCAAGCAAACTTTGAGTGCGAATTTTTTATATACGAAGGTACCCGACCTGACGTATAGATGGCAGTTGTTATCTGAAAACAATTACTATGGTGGGAAGGTTAAGTTTGCAGGTTTATAACGCTGCGTTGTTTAGTATTTGTTTGACAGCCATCAATAACGCTATCAGTAAATTTAAAAAGATGGAAAAAATTGGACATCGTTATACGTACTTTTACTTAAGGCGCGTTCTTTTGTACTCCAGTGTAGGTGTAATTCGGGTGAGGCAAAAAAAGGGTACAGGTTGACTACTCGGTTAAGTGTCAAAGCTAAATGGATCTCTGTCGTCAATTGAATTTTTCATCATTATACCCTAGGCTTTTAGTATACAATTACAATGGATATATATAAATGATCAGGGTCACCTCCTGATTCGATTTAGCCATGTCTGTCTGTCTCTCTGTCCGTCTATCCGTCTGTCTGTCCGTTCGCACGATAACTTTCGATAGAATAAAGCTAAAGCCTCGAAATTTTAGTCAGATGTTGGAAGTATGATCTTGTTGGTTGGTATTGAAAATGAGCATGATCAGGCCAAGAGAACGCCTGCCTCCCCTACATATGTAAAATAATTAAATGTGTCTATAACTCCCGATTAAATAAACATGAAAAGCTCTAGCTTTAGTAAATTGCTCGTGAGGGTAATCTTATACTCCCCTGAAAAAATAAAATCGATCACTTAAAAACTAACTGTAATTTTCTTACAAAGAGCCCCGTACTACCCTACTTTTCAGGTTTTTTGTCCATAACTCTTAAACCAATTGACGTAGACAGCTAATTTTTGGCATGTAACCCTGAAGTGAGAAGCTGCTTGGGTTTTTGTAAGTTGGGCATAATCAGATCAAAGGAACGCCTACCTCCCCTACAAAATTAAAAAAATTAAATATAACTTTAATTACGATAACTTTCGATAGAATAACACTAGCGAGTTGAAAATTTGGCAGAACGTTGGTAGTAAAATCTAGTTAGTTGGCATTGAAAATGGGCAAGACCCGACCCAAGGAAGGAACCCCTACCTCCCCTACAAATGAAACTTCAAATAAGTGATAACTTTCGATAGAATGAAGCCAGCGACTTGAAATTTCGGTCAAATGTTTGAAGTGAAATTGAGTTAGTTGGCATTAAAGATGGGTTAGATCCGACCTAAGGAACCCCTACCTCCCCTAGAAATTAAATTTTAAATAAGCGATAACTTACGACAAAATAAAGCTAGTGACTTGAAATTTTGGTCAAATGTTTGTAGTACGATTCAGTTGGCTAATACTGAAAATACGTAAAATCCGACCAATGAAACCCGTGCTTCCCCTACAAATGAAACTTCAAATAAGCGATAACTTTCGATAGAGTGAAGCTAGAGACCTGACGTTTTCTTTTTAAATGTTTGTAGGGTGATCTAATTGGTTGGTGGCAATGATGGGCAAGATCCGATCCAAGGAACCTCTACCACCCCTACAAGTGAAACTTCAAATAAGCGATAACTTTCGATAAAATTAAGCTAGTGACTTGAAATTTTGGTAAAATATTTATACAGGGATCTTGTTGGTTGTTATTAAAAATGCGCAAGATTCACCAAACGAAACCTCTACCTCCCCTACAAGTGAGACTTCAAATAAGCAATAACTTTCGATAGAATGAAGCTAGCGACTTGAAAATTCGAGAAATATTTGTAGAATGGGTTAGTTAATTGATTTTTAGAATGGCCAAGATCCTCCTGAATGTGTGCGAACCTCCCCTATAAACTGGCAATATAGGAAACGCACTTTTAATGCATATGGTCGTTGAAAATTGGTACTCGTACTTTCGGTATCACCACTAGGTCTGTACAAGTCTAGGGTACATACGCTGCAGAGTTCAGGCCGGTTATTACACATTTTGTACACAACAGGTGTTCTTTTTTTTAAACATCTATCCGGTGCAGGTTAGGGTAGGGGTAGGGCAAAAATTGCACGAGCATCTTGAAAGCCGCACTCACACTGCACTCTGCTATCGAGAAAGAGAAAATGTATTGAAATGATAGTGTCCTTCGGTCGATACGACATGCTCACCATTTGCTGGCAAAATTCTACCTGCGGAATGAGTCGATCGTGTCAGACTCAGAATCGGAGTAGCTGAATGTGAATCCGCCAATTTGATGCTGTGTATCTCGACTTATATTTAAGCATTCGTCGGCAGTCATAGTCGCGAATATGAATTTCACCTGAATGTTTAGTGAATCGTCGAATGAAGGATATAGCTGCACGGCTGTACTTCTACAAAAAATACTAACGAATATCAGTTCGTTATGGTTTTTTTTTCACAATCGCAAACACAAGTCGCTCAGTCACGGCCCTGGAACTCACACCTCTATAATTGCGTCATAATTGTGGTCAACTCTCAACTACCCAGAATGAGCTACTACGACTATGTTATGTCTATCATCGGCTTGAAATCACTTTGGGGGATTCCGACAGCATATTGAAAAAAAAAATCTTTTCTGCGCTTGTCAGCGTGCTAAAGTTTTCGTTACCAAAAAGGAAAAGCCCAGGTTTCCTTCGAAGGCGATTGAAAAATTTTGCAGAGCCCTTTACGATTGGAAACATTGAGTGGATCAAACTTAGGCCTATTTGGTATTAACAGATACAGCAAAATGGTATTTATCACAGACCTATAGGCTACCGTGCTATGAACCCGATCAAGTTTATTGCAGTTAACACATTTAAATTCTATCCTTTGGGAAGGTATTTTTTGTTATCCTTCTTTTTTCTAACAAAGGAAAACAATCAAACGGAACAAGGTCTTTGTATTACAAATAGATATATAAGTATCTATACTCGATGAATTTTAAACTAGAACGTTTCAATCAATTATTATTAAATGAAAAGCGAAAGTACCCTCTGAGTGAGATGTACCGTCCCAGTTCTTGTTTCTTTATAAACTCTCAAAAGCCCAATATCACGGAGCATCAATTCTCCATTAGCATATTTACGATTCTGTAAATGACAACTTATCGAAACCTTTAACAGTTTCCGAAATTAAAAAAAAGTATCCCCTTTCGAAACTAATAAAAAATATACTTAACCATCACAGCTGGTCGCCTTCATGCTGGGAAATTGCAGACCCGGGGCACCTTATTCAGGAATCATTAAAACACGAAATATCAATTATTGTCTTCATTACGTAGGCTACGCTATTCGCCACCTTGCCTCGCCGTAGCCTATTTCAACCCGTACTCCAGCCAACCTAATAGCCCTAGTCGAATCCTATTTTCGTCAGCGAAAATTAAATTTCGTGACGTTAAAATTTCCCACCAACTTCTACAAAGCATCCGTTTTCTTATGTCGCTGTCTAACTCCGCTCCACATTGTGCCCATAGCCAGGCAGCGTTCGTCCTGTTTCATTGTCCAATATACCATAAAATTTGACCTTGAGTTTTAGTGCCCTGGCTCGCTTAGCAGAACATAATTCATCCAATAAATGGATTGAATTTGGACCTTCATATTAATACAGCAAGCGTACTCGTAGAGAAAGTTGGAAGTGGTTGGAAAAGGAGTTTGCGATTTTTTTTTTAAACGCAAAGTTTTCCAGGCTAGTTTCAATCCTATGCTGTCCAGTATAATGAAGAAGCTCTTATTAGCGATTCTCGAGAGTTGGCAACAAGAAGACATGCCATAAAAACTTATTTATGTTTGGCTCGGATCCCGGAAAGAATTGGTACCTTTTCGTCCTCTCTGACAATAGAATTGCCAGCGACCATTTTCATCCTCGCTGAAAGAGGTATGCTTAGGTAGCTTACGTAGCGTTGTTTCATTAAAAATTTGTTTTCATTCGGGAATAAAACGTTTTCAGCGAATAGCACGCACGGATTTGCGATAGCGCCAACCCGTAACTCTCCTATATCCTGGTTGAAATAGCACACAAGCAGGACGAGAGAGATGTTCTCATTGCCTGCGGTAAGTAAGACATTTATCCATTTTTTGTGAAGTGGAATGCTCGGCCTCCAGTTTTTCCACGTTTTCACTTTGTCTGCGTCTAAACATATACGCGCGATGGCTCAGAGCAATGCGTTTATTCGGCAAAGCATGGCGTGGTGTATAGACAAAAAAAAAGTCCTTTATGTGACACCCCGCATTCTGTAAGAACCAATTTAGATGTTTTACTTATCTCTAATGGGCTTGTAGATGGTTTTCTGACGAAATTTATATCCTGTTTCCCCGCTACGACAGCCTTTCACATTTCACGGCGTTGTCTACGAAAGCATATTAGCGCCTGAAAAGGACATTGTGAGGATAATCCTCTCGTGTAAGTGATAATTTATTTTACCAGCACTGTAAATTGAATCTTCCCAGACATTTTGTCATAAAAATTATTTGATCGTTAAGACAATGTCGAAAGTGGGGAGAAAAAGTGTAGTTTACGGATAGTAGTCTCACAGGAATATCAAACACATGTTGTTAGGGCCCTAAGCGGTTGATTTGTAGGAGAAAAATTAATGACTTCAAAGTATTTATTTAGTTTTTACCCTTGCGGTGAAATGAGGGCATTATAAGTTGTGGGCGAATGAACGGTGGCATTTTCTAAGACCAGACAAGGACATATGCATGCGTTTGGCAGTTGTCATTGAAGCACGGAGGATGAGGGCTTGCCGAGAAGATCGAAGGATGTCACCAGATGTCGTTTTGAAACAGACCAACCTTATGAGCGAGGGGTGGATGATCGTAGCAGATTTAGCCTCCTCCATTATGATAATTATCAAGAGTGATAACATATCCACCTGCTTTACTAGAAAACCAACTAACACAGACACAAGAAACCCTAAAGGTGTCATCTATGTGGAAAAAACTTCCAAATATGCAAAAATAGAAAGGACCTATGAACGGACACGGGTCTGCATCATCTAATCCACATCAGGAATCGGTTGGTTGGCGTAAGTGGTGTCTGAGACAAGACTAGCCAGAGCCCAATTAAAGGGCAACCTTTTAGTTTTCGGGGTCCCGGCTGGGGAAATAACTTCTCATTCGGATTTTTGTCACTTTTCACTCGCGTCACTCTAAAAGTCAAGAATTTGTGAAAAAAAAATTAAATTTTTTTTTTTAAGTTTTTTTTTTCATAATTTATACTGAATGTATGTATATTGGAGGCATGGAAAATTGAAATATTTACAGATCACCTTGCGTGGACTCCCCTCGCTACGCTCGCTCCACACTTAGGGGATCGCAACCCTCAGTATCGCACAAACATGAAAACTCGCTTCGCTCGCTCTGCGTGCAACAGCGTTCTTATCAGTTTTATACATAACAAAAATTCAGAATAAATCATTAGAACAAAAAAAGTCAAAAAAATTTTAAAAATTAAGATTACAGATAAAAAAAAATTTAAAACAAATTAAAAATTAAAAAATTTTTTTTTTTTTTTTTTCAAATTTTAGAGTCTTAGGGTGACGCGAGTGATAAGTGACAAAAAATTCGAGTGAAAAATGATTTTTTCAACCCGGGCCCCGGAAACTAAAAATATCCCGGCAAGAGGTGTTAGACATCTCTCTAGCATCGGAGGATATCATACACCTGATTAGAGACCGGAGAGTTTTGTCGGAACACTCCTTCTCTGACCATCGATACCTTCAATTTAGCCTGGCCGAACGTCCTGTAGCGAGTCAACTGACCATTAATCGTAGAAGGACTAATTGACCTTTGTATCGGGATGCTCTTGTTGAGGGGCTACCTTTACTGCCAAGTCAGCCCCGGAGCAGACAGGAACTAGATGACATGCCTAGCACTTTGATAGCTGCCATGAATGCAGCGGTATCTGCATCATGTCCTACTACCGCATATGCAGGTAAGAAAAACCGGCCTGGTGGAGCCCTAAAATCTCCGAACTCAGAGCTGCGTGTAGGAAGAGTTTCAATAAGGCTACGGCCTCCAGACTAGAGTCATATTGGAACTCCTATAAAAAACATCCGAGTTGTTTCAAGAAAGAGTTGAGGGGAGCTAAACGCAACTAATGGAGCAGCTTTTGCGAAAAGATAGGAGGATCATGCGACACCTCGCGATTTCGTAAAATGCTGGCGTCAAATACGTCTACGCCAAGTTTCTTACAAAAGCCAGATTAATCCTGGACGTCTTCGAGTAAGGAAACTATCGAGTGCCTGACACACATTTTCCTGGCAGCTCGGTTGATGCCTCATCTGAGGAATCCTCATCTGTTGCTCAGCGCCCCATGCCCCATGTGATAGTGCATCTATCCTTTCTCTTTCTCGAGAGAAGATAATGTGGGCGATCTCCAGCTTCGAATCTTTTAAATCTGTTGAACCCGACGGCATCATTCCGGCAGACTTGCAGCAATGTTCGGATATTTTATATCCTTGGATAGAGGGTATCCTAAAGGTTTGCCGCGAGTTGGTCTATGTCCCTCGAATCTGGATGGAAGTTCGGATTGTTTTTATCCCGAAAGCAAGTAGAAGCTCGCATGCGCGCCCGAATGACCTCAAACCCATTAGTCTTTCTTCGATACTGCTGAAGCTTTTGAAAAGACTGACTGATGTCTATCTACGGAGCACCATTCCATTACGCTCTTTATCTGCGTCGCACGCGTATTGGAAGGGTAGATCGGTCGATACGGCTCTGCACTCGCTGGTTGGTTTTATAGAGAAATTTCTTGGTCAAAAGGATTACGCCATGGTTGTTTTCCTGGTTAGCGAGGGCGTTTCAATAACATTAAACCTAGCGAGATCATTGGGGCACTTCTTAGCCTGCAGGTTGATGAGTCGCTCTGTATGCTTATTAACACACAGCTAAGATCAAGGTTGATTCATACTTCCCTAGGCACATCGTCTATGTGCAGACGTATCTGCAGGGGAACCCCTCCAAGGAGGCGTACTGTCTCCCCTTCTCTGAAATCTACCGGTCAATGGACTGCTGTTGGATCTGGAGAAGATTGGGTGTAAAGTCATTGCGTACGCAGATGATATCGCGATTGCAGTCACGGTTAAGTTTCCTGATACCCTCAGCCGTGTGCTGCAAAATGCTCTATCCATTCTAACGGAGTGGGTTAATCGGTGCGGTGTTAGAGCTAACCAGGACAAAACGGAGCTTGTGCTCTTCACTAGAAGACACACAATCCCTCCAATCGAACCCCCTACCCTGGAGGGCACAAGACTGGCCTTCACAGATAAAGCAAAATTTCTAGGCCTTATCTTTGACAGGAAGTTAAAGTGGAAGCTTAATGTTGAAGAACGGGTGAAAAAGGCTACTACTGCACTCTACTCGTGCAGGAAGGTTATAGGCAAGAACTGGGGCCTGCAGCCAAAATCGGTATATTGGTTATATACAGCTGTGGTACGCCCTATATTAATGTATGATATTATAGTAGTGTGTGGTGGACTGCACTCAGAGTAGCGGCCTACTGTAATACGCTAGGAAAGGTACAAAGGCTGGCTGCGCTGGCCACGACGGGAGCTTTTAGAACCACTCCATCAGCCGGATTAGGTATGATTCTCGGCGGCAAACACGGCTCTACGCCTTCATGAGGCGGGCCAGTGGCGCACGCTGAGTGTAGGACACTCCACTGTGCTTGATAATCTGAATCATCCAAGGGGACGGACTACATTTCTCCAAGATACCAATTTGGTAAAGACTACACTAGTCTCATTTCGTCGAGGAGTCAATGGTTGGAAAATGCGGGCTCCACCTCCTCCAAACCATGGCCATCTATACAGATGACTCTAAGACCGACGAAGGGGTCGGGATAGGCATATACTAGGAGGGACTGGGGATTAACCTATCACTCGGTCTCCCGAACTTTTGCAGTATCTTACAGGCGAAGCTCTGTCCTGGCTAGGCCGTCACGTCATTCTTGTCAGGGACATTACTATTTACGGGTATACAGATAGTCAGGCGGCGATTCGTTCACTTGAATCCGTCTTGACGATATCTAAAACTATAGAGAACTGTCGCTTAGTGCTCACAGAGATGGCTGGCTTCTTCAATATTACCCTCTGTTGAATTCCGAGCCACAGTGGCTTTGCGGGTAACTGCAAGGCAGATGAGTTGGTCCGAGAGGGGACAACTGGTGCAGTTGATGAAAGCCGCAAAGACATTAGGGTGCCATTTACCCTGTGGAAATTGGCGATTAAGACCGCTGCCGTTGATAGGGCTGATGTTAGAAGGCTCTGCGGCAATACATGCCAAACAACAAGGATGATTTGGCCAAAAATTGAATCCCGCCGTTCAGTCACATTGCTGTCGTTGAACAGAAAGCACATTGGCAGGGTAGTAGGAGCTATCACAGGGCACTGCCCAAGAGGGGAGCATGCCAGGAGACTACATTTTCCTCTATGTCATTGTCCGGGCTCAGGGGTCTTTTACGATCTGGATGACCTGAAGGATGTGACCGCCACACGGCTCACTCGATACATCGCCAGCACAGGCTGGTTTGATACGTAGGTTCAAGTGAAGGTGATAGCGGTGGTACCACAATGGACCCAATGTTGGTCTAAGTGTGCTGCGACGTACCACTGCAGCCCCTGTACCTAACCCAACCTAATAGCTGGTCTAATAGGAGGTCAAATAGGTGGTCTATTGCGTGGTTTGGTGACTGGTATGTTAGGTGGTCTAATAGATTAAGGCGACCCACTCCACCTTAGCTTACAGGCGACCGGACACCAGTTTCAATTCCATACAACACTCTTGAGTTCAACCTATATACATACTATATAATCTTTTGCCTCAATCAATTCTTCGTCAGAATCTGCAGACTGGGAGCTCTGCTAATCGTTTTCCTTCACAATTCGATACACGTATATTACAACAACAAGAAACAAAATCGCCTCCATAAGTTCAATCGATCCAATCTCCAATTCAGTCTTTGAGTTCATAAAACATAATTTTGACACGCTACGATTTGATACGATACAATAGGCGTGTTTTTTTGTACTGCGGTGCAGGTTAATTGGGTGCTATCCGGGTTAACTTATGCACATTACACAAACAACTAGGGTATGTTGTTTGTGTAATGTGTGTAAGTTAACCCGGATAGCCCCCAATTAACCCTCACCGCAGTACAAAAAAACACGCCTAATATCGTTTTAGACAAAATCTACAATAAGTCGGAGTGTGTAAACCACACTTAAAACAAGAACTTTACAACGCAACAAGGACCCGTACAACTAATTTCATTAGTTCCATTGCGAGGACCCGTAATTCCATTAGATGATTACTTACCATTTAATCTAGTCAATGGAAAACGAGAATTACATTCTCGTATGAATCAAATGTAATCGTGAATGAAGCGTTTTCTTAATTAGAATCTCTTCTTTGACTCAAAAAGTTCCAAACACTTATTAGATTCATAGTCTGCACACTTCAGCTTGCAATGCTTGTGTGCTGAATGCGGAAAATAAACTTAAATTGAATGCATCAAAATAAAAAGTATGTAGATAACGTATATACGTGAATCAACATGGCCACGTACAAGGATCACTCATCAACGAAGATGGAACATTTCACAACTTTACAAGTCGCACATGCATCAATGCCTTAAGCCCGAAATATCCTTTCCGAAAACTGAGATGCATGCAATACCGAAACCGGGCTACGAGTATACCCGCTTCCCTTAAGACTTTTAGTTTCGCTATTGATGTCATCGCTTCTGTTCTTGGCAAAATATAGAGAGTGCAACATCATGGAAGTCCTTGTGCGGATGCGGAATTCATCTTTCACCAGGGATTAGATAGAATCGAATTGCGTCTCGGGCCCAGACGACTCCTTGGCAAGGTTTAGTGTCGGAGAGAGAAACTGTGGGAAGGGATTCAGGATTCTGGGCCGTGCTGTTTTAAAATCCTTCAGCTGTGTTTGTCATTCCCACGGCACAACGTTGCCTTTGCCTTGATGAAAATGACGAAGTAAGAGAACACTCCAACGTACCGTGCCATTAACATTGATATGGAATTCCTTGTTGGCTGTTTATTTCATGTAAATGCAACAAATTGCAAAGACTTCAAGGCAAATTAACTGTTTGTCGTCTTTTGTCGGCGACGGAAACGTTCATGGAATTAAGTGACATATGAACTTGACTAATGACATCGACAAATTGAAGAGAAGACAGTTTTCTGCTACGTAGGAAGATGTGGAATCATGGTTATGTTTCCTGTCTGTTAAAAAAATAACAGAAATTTGTTAATTACATATCGATGGATTGTTGCAGCGATAGATGGTTGGCATTTGTCATAACCTTCCATGTAACTATCTGTTTACAGATCGCTTACATCTCGTTTAGTTTACGAGTTATTACTGTTTTAGTGTGACATGTTTCAGTTTTCCTGGCGATTTACAAGAGTAAGAGTAACGATTCAACGTGAAATTTATTATTAGCAAAATTGTACCCGTATATGTATACGCCCCCTCCCCCCCTCCTTACCCTCAAGGATCTCCGGGTCAGATCTGGCGAAGAGTTGATAACCCTAGAGCTTTTGCGTCAGCATGTAAGTTCAGTTATAATGTGGGAGATTGTCGTTTTCGAAAAATCCTGATATTTTGGAACACTTCAATTGTTATCAGTATTCGTGTCATGAACTCCTCTCGAATCGTGGAAGGTAAATGTGAAAATGCGCAACCGGTATGTTGACGTTGCAGCAACGGACGTTCGCAACGAACTTGTCATTAAATGCATACACCGTCGTTGTTTTCTTCGCCACTCGCCAGCTTTATTTGAAATTTATTGTGTTAATGGTTTTGGCGTCTAAATGGGCATGGGCGCGTCAACATCTCTAGAATTTCTTTGGCTCGTTTCGATAGCATACACACACACGTGCAGTTGCTAGCACACACCTCCTATCCACGCCGTCTTTATACGAGTATTAACAAGCTCGGAGCACAGTGGGAGTTCTATTAATACCCACTAGAGATGGAGATGGAGAGTTGCGCTCGATGGCCGTGATCGTTCGGTCACAGCTCTACAATCTAGAGCTCAGAGATAAAATTTCGGCGAGATCAAGAATTGCCTGTGAGTACTAATAGAACTCTCACAGTGCTCCGGGCTTGACAGTATAAAGACGGCGCGGATAGGAGGTGCATGCTAGCAACTGCACTTCCGAAAAGTAGATATGCTATTGAAACGTCAACAAGGCATAGAAATGCTAGAGATGTTGACACGTCCATGCCCCTGGAGGGGTCAAGGCAATTAGAATTATAGAGATGGACAAAAAATAACGCAACAGTTGCAAAAAAATTGTTTTCAAATGAAAACTAAAAAATCTACAAGTTTATTCCCCGAACAGTTTTACAACAACAAAACCGAGATAGCTTCCCCGGAACAGAATTAGTATAATAGAAACAATCGCAGCCGTTCTTTTACGGCAAAGCGTTTTTCTCTAAGCAACAGAAAACTTTTTTATAACAACAAGGAGCGAGAAATTTTCCCCTCAAGTTCTCGTTGCAAAAACCGAAACCGTTTTTTAATCGCAGTTGTTCTTTCACGGCAAAGCGTTTTACTCTAAGCATCAGAAAACTGTTTTATTACAACGAGAAACGAGATAGTTTCCTCTCAAGTTCTCATTTGCAAAAACCGAAACTGTTTTTTCACAATGACAATCGCAACCGTTCTTTCACGGCGAAGCATTTTTCTCTAAGAAACAGAAAACTTTCGTTGGTATCGTTTCAGGTACCACATTATGCGGGACTCGCCGAAACACGAGCCAAGTGGATAACACGTTACGAACATCCAAGCACCTACGAGTGAACGAATTTCATTCAATGCAACGAATGCCGAGCAAGCACTCGTGGATCATTTTGTTCACCCGATGAATCGCTGCTCGAGAGAAACGCATGGTGTCTGGGTGCAATGTGTTATCCACTTGGCTCGAGGTTTGGCAAGTCCCGCATAATGTGGTACGAGCATAAAGTTGAGCTTCAAATGATGATACATAAGACGATTGCTTTTGTTTTAGAAATTTCGTAAATGGTGTAAATGATTATCGATTTGCTTGAGTTGTTGTGAAAATATGTACTATATAGTATAGGACTATAATGCGTGCATAATGCATACTGCATAAAGATAATTATAAATGGATTCAGTGTCATTCTTAAATTGAACGACTCGGAGGCTATGTCGTTGTGCCGAATGTTTCACTCATTCTGTTGAGTCGTTCCAAAAGAACAACTCGTTACTGTGTTACACATCACTACTATAAATATTCTAACCAAACACACAAGCATTACTTGTTTTCAATAATATTCATTAAATATTAAAAAATAAACGGGTTTTAAAAGAACGGTTTAAAGGAACGGTTGCTCATAAAAGAAAAAAAAAACGTTTCTTACGTTTTTGGGAAATAACGGAAACGCCCATCTCTAATACCAACAGGCAGTTTTTGTTCCCGCCGAGAATCGAACCTCAATTCTCTAAATCGTAAAGCGGTGACCGGAAGAACACTGCCACCGAGCGCGTCAACGATATTTGAGTTTTAATGGTAGGCTTAGAATGAAAATCGTTAAGCACTGAGACCATCAATCGCGAGGCGCAGTGCTCCGACCGAAAAATGATTTTTTTTTAGTGAGCACAGTAGAACCCAGAGATGCGGAATAGTGGTGTGCTAGTTCCTGTTCTTTTGCAAATCATGACTCCCCTTTTCCTTAAATGATATATATGTACGTATGATACCTTCGGCCTCTCTGGGGTCATTTTCGACAAAGAAAAGGTCAAATGGGCCGTGGAGTACTTTGAACCCTATAAAGCACCTGGCGCCGATGGCATATTTCCTGCTCTTCTGCAACGCAGCATTAGTTTCATTATCAATCAATTGATTGCCCTGTTCAGAGCTAGCTACACCTTCAGCTACATACCGCGTTTATGGAGAGCGATCAACGTGGTGTTCATTCCAAAAAACGGAAACAAGCCGGAAGAGCTACCTAAATCTTACAGACCGATAAGCCTTTCATCGTTTCTTTTAAAAACTATGGAGAGGTTATTGGATCTGCATATTCGACAGAAAATGGAATGCACGTCACCCCTGCATCGTACCCAGTTCGCCTACGTAAAAGGTAAGTCGGCAGTGGTTGCCTTACACAATCTCGTAGGAACGATTGAAAAAACCCTCAATGACAAGGAAATTGCCTTGAGCGCCTTCATTGACATCGAGGGAGCTTTCGATAATACTGGCTACAGCTGCATATCTAGAGCACATGAGCTCAGAGATATACCCACAGCCACTATTATGTGGATCGATGCCATGCTTCGCGGGCGCGAGATCTACTCAACGTTGAGTGGCGCCTTCTCCTGTGTTAATGCTGTTAAAGGTTGTCCTCAGGGAGGAGTTCTTTCCCCACTTCTCTGGTCACTAGTCGTAGACGAGTTACTAGCTAGGCTATGTGATTATGGTTATCATGCTATTGGATATGCCGATGATATAACTATTATAATCAGAGGAAAGTTTGAAACGACCGTCACTGAGGTGATGGGTGCTGCACTTGACTTAGTCCATCGTTGGTGCACTGAAGTTGGCCTGAGTGTTAACCCTCAAAAGACCGTCTTGGTCCCATTCACACGGAGGAAAATTCTTAACTTAAGCTCGGTCAGTCTAGGCAGGACGGTACTTCAGTTCTCCACTGAAGTCAAGTGTCTGGGCATTACGTTGGACTGGAGGCTCAACTGGAGCAATCACGTCGAGACTGTCATTAATAAGGCCACTCGAATCATGTGGGCTTGCAGATCGCTCTTTGGTAAAACCTGGGGCCTCACCCCTAAAATGACTAAGTGGCTATATTTGATGCTGGTACGACCAGTCGTGACATATGCTGCGCTAGTATGGTGGCCCAAAACGCAGCAGCGTTGCACCATACAGTTGTGTACCAAACTACAACGTCTTGCATGCCTTGGTATGGCAGGATCCTTCCGTACATGTCCGACATCGGCCATTGAGGCGATTGTTGGTCTTACTCCGCTGCATATTTTTATACAGGAATCTGCGGCTCTTAGCGCTCTTGTGCGTTTAACTTATGATGCTCATGTGTACAATCAGGGCCACATGAGCATCCTGGAGCGGATTCCGGGTTTGCAGATCTGTTCGAGATCAGATTACATGACTACGGAATTTTGCTTCGATAGAAAATTCTCGGTCTCAATTCCATGCCGCTCGGAATGGGATAGTGCCAACCTCTGTCCTGACCCTAGCTGTACCATGTGGTTTACGGATGGGTCAAAGACTGATCAGGGAGTTGGTGCTGGGGTCTTTGGACCGAGCACCAGGATTTCAATCGCCATGGGCGTCTGGCCCAGCATATTTCAAGCAGAGATCCATACCATTGAGACCTGCGCCAGAGAAATTCTGCACAAGAAACTTAATGGCGCAAACATTGCTATCTGCACGGAGAGCCAGGCAGCTATTAAGGCTCTTTCTTCATACAAATTTTCTTCAAAATTAGTGAAAGAGTGTTTTGATACCCTTCAGTGTCTCACAAACACCAATCGGGTAACTCTATGTTGGGTACCAGGCCATCAGGGCATTCAAGGTAACGAAGCTGCGGATGAACTCGCTGGGCAGAGCTCATCTGTGAAATTTATCGGGCCTGATCCGTACTGTGGTCTGAGCTGGGCTACAAGCAGACAGCTGGTTAAGCAATGGTCCGCAAATGAAAGGTTGCGTCACTAGAATGATCTCGCTGGTCTTCGTCAGTCGAAAGATCTTATAAACCCATACGGTATCAAAGAAACTAGCCGCCTGGGCAGAGCGGAGGTTAATCGTTGGTTACCTCACGGGACACCACTGGGTAAGATATCACCTCAACAAAATGGGTCTGGCTACTGAAACGGAATGCAGACTTTGCCTGGAGGACACTGAGTCAACCAAACACCTTCTCTGCGAATGCCCGGCGGTTGCTCGCTCGAGGTTCTTGTTTCTTGGAGATTCCATCGTGAGCTCCGCGGTCGTTAAGAGCGCTCCTACAAAGGACCTACTGGCCTTCATCAGGCTGATTGAGAGTCTTTTGGATTAGTTTAAGGCTATAAGGCACAATAGATCTCATGGTCGCAGTGCCCACCTTTGGGTACCTTAGCCTGTCCTTATTTATTATTATTATTACCTTCGGCAAGCTTTTAATTTTTGTTTTTTATCACTGTGTTTTTCTCTTGTGCACAATATTTAAAAAAAAATATTCCAGCTGCTCCGATTTCTACGGTGCCCATTGTCGGATCATTTGGTGGTTCCTAATTAAGCTCTTTATTGATCTATTTTGTTTTTTTTTTTTATATTTTGCATCACTTGTTTTTCTGTCTTTAATTATTGAATTTAGTTTTGGCATTTTTTTCCTTTTCTACATTTGAATTGCCATTATCTTTCCGTTATTGTTTTTCTGCAGGGATTTGTTCTTTTTTTCCTTTTTTTTGTAAAGAACACTGAAATAAATATCTTGTGATACTAATTAGAAATCTTTCCCCAAACGCCCTTTTAGGTCGTTTAGACGACGTAATCATCGTCATCTCTTGGTTCGTTAAGTGAAACCTCATATTTCTATCTATTCGGCCATAGATGTCTCAAGGTCGGGTTTTTTTTTCGATTTTTAGTGTTTAGAGAAGGCCGAGGTTCTCCGCCATCGGGACCCCGAAGCACTTAAATGGCATCTGAGCTGGCTGACGCCATGCTTCCATTTTTTTCACCTTAATTTCATCCTCATGTCGTGTTATGATTCCCTTAGGCATGAGATCCCTATGGATGGACACGAGGCAGTGAGCGGCAAAAAACTGGCCCAAGTCTTCGATCCTGAGCTACACCATGCTCGTGCCGTCGCTTAGCTCGCTGGGGAGTTACAATTTCCTGTTACTGCCGGACCTTTACGGTCAAATGAGCTACGTCCCGTGAACACCTTCGAGTGTCTCCATCGTCCATAACAAGCTACACGCAAGGCGACCTTTTTGTTCAGTTAAAATCAAAAAAATCATTCAAAACAACCTGCAACCACTTTACATATTTCACGATGTCAGACAGCCAAACAATTGTACGCATCCATATCTCACCTAAATGATTGTAATGAATCACATTTAAAGCAAAGCACATATTCAAGCATTTACAAACAGCCATGCATTGGCTCCCACGAAAATAATAAAGAACCTTCCTATTCTATTCCCAGATATAAATATCAACTTGCCGCCTGCGTCCTTACACGTTGCTTTTGCCATTTTTCGTGGGATGCAGTAATCTGAACATTCATTTCAAGGTTCACTTATCAATGGTGGTATTTTAATTAATGCCCTAACGTAATTTTAAACGTGTGAAAATATTTCATGGAGATGTGATGCCCAGGGAGTTCCCCGAATAAACGAGTAGTAACCTTTGGTTACTGAGCACATCCTCTCAGTCCTGTAAGTTTTAACTACAATAGATACGACAATGTGTGTGGCACATACCTGCGGAGAACACCTCCTCCGTTTTCATTCACCATCCACTGCATGAATGTATATACATATGTATGTACCTCTGACACAATTTAAAGAGAAATAAGGAAACATCACTTTTGGGCATTATAAATTATCCTTGACACAGGTGGAGGTGGTTTTAATTCTACGTTTTAAACGCGCATATTACGGGAATACTTCATGGAAAAGGACTCTGTGTACCATTTGTGGATGGTGATTAAGTGCCTTCAAGGATAAGCATTTTCTTTTTCTCGTTCTGCTTTTGGGGGCAAATGAAATTACCCTGGAAATTTGAGTAAGCAATTTCTATACACAAACCTAATGAAGTAGCTAAACACAAAACGAATTTCAGTCTTGGTTAAATGTGTCCTGACATTGAAGTCCTACTATTACGTGGTAGGTACATTTTAAATTGTGGATAATGGAAAAGATGAAAACACGACGTGAGCAAAGGAAATTCGAAAATAATTTAAAAAGGAGAGAAAATCTGTAGACATGAGGGGTGGGGGTAATCGTTTTTGATCCAACGAATAAAATATCTGATCTGCTATAGTGGGTATATCCAAGTCAAAATGGCTCTACGTTCAGAACCAGTAAATTTATGATGATTAAATGGTGCAACCACCAAATTTTTAAAATTATATCAAGCTACATCTTGTATTCAGTTTAATATCGGATAGTTAATTGCCACGAAAAGAAAAGACTTTAGACACGTCACATGCAAACACATTTCCATTTTGATCCACTTGCTTTTAAGTTGTCAATGCGATTTGCTCTTGGTGCGGCATCCTACAGTAACCTGACTTGACTTTCAGTTACCTTTGAGGCCATTATCTCCTTTCGGTAATTTTTGTCCGTTAAGTCATTTATATCATATATATCCCTTACGTCGACAGGATTGTAATCATTACCGCGAGCCAGAAATTACCAATATTTGTTAGGTTTGGTTTCGGCTTCAATTAATCCCCAAGAAGGTGCTGATAGCTCTCAATCCTGTTAACGTCTCCAAGGTATCTCCATTCCCTTCACTGATCAACCAGACTCAGTTATAATGCTCGTTTAAAATCGTCCTTGATTGAATCGCCCTTCAAATAGTCTTCGGCAAATCGATCAGGCACCTTTGTCTTTGGGCTCATTCAGAGAACACTGAGCAGCTACGTAGCGACATCTCCCCTCCGTGTAACACGGTGGGGTAGCTACCTGTCACAAACTTGTTTTGTGAATATACCGGCTACATAGGAAATATCTGGCACCCAGCTGAACCTCCAGATATCTAACAAAAGTTTGACAAACAGGTAACCGCTATCTGTTTAAATTGATTGGTGTGACCTTTCGACCGAGTTTCAAATCACTCTACATCTGCATCATGCCCGAGGAAAAAGAGAAGTATATGTCGGAACCACGAAGCGGAGAATAGATTAAAATAATGTTGGCGGAAGGAGAAAAATTCCTTGAGTTGTATAATTTCAAATTAAGAGATTATTCCAGGAAAGATGTGATGGAATGAAGTAGCAAAAGTACTTCAGATTTCAGGTGAATAAAAAATGGCACCATCAATTGCAACAATGTACTATTTAAAAATGAAACCGGAATATAGAGGGCTACGCCCGCAATCCGAGGGTTTTGTAGCAAGCGCTTATTTTGGTATATAAATATCGGCTCCTTGCTCTTCTTGATATCACTCAGATGGATAGAAAAAACGTAATTAAAATGTCTTACCCACTTACATTTTACATGCTAATTCATATTACGTGATTGTAACGAGACTTAGAACATATTATTGCTTAAGGTGTTGGTTATCGTTGGCCATCAGTACTTTTGACCTCGAACGTGTTTAAGGCGTGCAAGGGTGTGCTAACTGTAACTATACAAATAAACTATTATTGACCTATTCTGAGAAGATATACAAATTCCACTATTTTCCATTTTATATGTTTTTTTAAACCCACTTCCTGTAAGTTTTCATAATTCCAAGTATAACGGTCTCAAAATGCAGGCAAGGGGGGGTCAAATTACGAACTAATATTTTCTCCTCCCCCACAGTTCCCCTTTCTATAAATTTCGAGAAAATGCGAAAAAATGGAATGTACTCATCATTACCTTTCTCACGACACCTCATTTGCTTATATCAGTCGATAAAAAAATTTGACCTTAATTTCGCCTCTATGTGGACCCCCCCCCCCCCCTTCCTCCTTCTACCCGGTAAAGTTGGCCAATTAAGACACAGCGCCCCCAACCAATCTTTACCCTTTAAAAAATGATTAATTAAATAACTGCAATTCGCACTACGAAAAACAACATGAAAGTAGTACTCACACCTATGAGGCCGGTAGGTGTATTTTTTGTGTGGATAGTGTCAAAATGCCGAAATTTAAATGAATGTACTATTATTAAATATTATGTGATTATAATGAAACTTAGAGATATTATTGCCTATGATATTGGTTATCATTGGCCATCAATATTTTTGACCTCGGCTACGCGTAAGGGGTGCAGGGCTGTGCTAACTGAAACTATAGAAATGTAACTATTATTAACCTTTTCTGATGAAATTTCAAAATTCTAGAAATCTAGGTTTTCTACACTAGTAAAATGGCGCTTTTCTGTATATTTTCATATTTCTAAGTATAACGGTCTCGAAATGCAAAGGGGGGGGACAAACTCGGATCACATATTTTCCCCTCTCCCTCTTTTCCCGTTTCTTCAAATTTGAAAAAAATTTCAAAAATGGAATGTACTCGACGGTACCTTTCTTATGATACCCCACTTGCCTGTACCAAACGAAAAAAAAATTTCGACTTTCATTTCCCCTCTATGGGGACCTCCCCTTAAAGTTGACCTATTACGACGATTCGCCTTCTCCGGCGAATTATAGTAATTCTACACATTCCTACAAAATTTCATGTATGTAGCTTCAGCCGTTCCTGAGATATTCCATGGACAGACGGACAGACGGACAGACGGACAGACAGACATTTGACCGATTTCATAAGGGTTTTGTTTTACTACAAAACCCTAAAAACGAATATTCCTACTTGACCGGGCGAAGCATAGTGTTACATATGTAGGGGGGTAGGCGCTCCCTTAGCTGGATCGCGTCTATTTTCAATACCAACCAACAAGATCTACCGTACAGGTGCAAATCCAGGTTTCCATGAAGCTGTTTGCGATCCGTTTCCACTCCGGAATATTTGAAGAAAAAGATGAACACACACCCGGTTTCGTTCATAGCCTGGACTAATATACGACAGCGCAATATACAACGGTAGTACCCCAAGCAAGTCGACCCCGCACATCCATAAGCATTTCGAAAATCATAATTTTCTTGCCGTCCACAACGTCAACCTTTATCGCTATCAACATCTTAACATGTACACAAAAGATTCCCGCAAGCGCGCCGCCCGCGCGGATCTACAAGGTACAGCCGTGCACAATGACCACTTCACTCAAACGACATGCACAACTCGCGACTTTAGTAGCGGTCGTGTGGGTATGACGGACGACTACAGTCTCAAGACTCCAAGTCTCCGTCTCTCATCCGCCGAGTATTGCAGACTTGAGTATCCCCGTGTGAGTAGTGCCTTAGTCATCCGAAAGAGTTCACCCGAATTATGGGAAGATCAGGCGAACATATATTTAAGTTAAAACTAGTGCGACAAATAGTTTCGAACTTCTTCACTTTTCCTCAACAATTTTGACTAATAACCGAAACGGAAACGGAGAAATCTATCTTCAAATACAAAAAGGGTCGTGTTGGGGATTTTGTGTTTAAAAATCCCAGCAACCATGCCCTACTTGCAAGTTTTTCAATAAGAGCTACTGGCTAGATGGAAGATGAAATGGACCCCCATTGTTACCGATTTTTTTAGGAATAATAATATATTTACCTATTTATATATATCTGTACCAGAAATTCACTCCTACGGGCAATATGTCACATCAATCCAATAATAGACTATAGGCTAAGGCAACCTTTTCAAGCGCCAACATTCATTGAATCGAAATCGCTAATTCCAGAATTTGTTCATTAAAATTCAATCTGTTTCGATTTTTGCTATATTTAGCCCAATCCGAATAATTATAATGTCATTTGCAAGTTGACTAGCTTCCAATTGCCAAATCAGAAAACGTACATTCAATTAATTTTGGAAAGTGAATTCATGGTTTTTGCCCGAGCTTACACAACGAATGACAATGTTCAAGTACACTCCCACGATTCTCCCAAATTCAACACCAGATTAATTATATTTTACTACCTTCACATAAAAATACTCGTAGTCCGTGCATGCACACGAGACTCGAGTCAAGCGCATTCGTTAGAGCGGCTTGTGTAAATTTACTCTAAGTTCATTAGATAATCGATGATTCCACAAATGCTAAATTTTATTTACAACATGTTCAGGACGATGTCGTCCTAGTGCGGTTTCAGCACGAAAGTATCTAAAAGTAGCCAAACTGATCCGCCATTCACCAGCGCCAGACTCGAGCATAAGTTCAGCCCATAATTGAACTACAAACAGCTCTTTGCAATTGGACTTTCATTGAATAATTAAAGCGCCGTGAACGAATGGAATGGATCCGTAATCCTCCAGCCAAGCCACTCTGCCCCTGTACCCTGGAGCATACTAGGATACTGTTGGATGCGATTTTGGACCACGACCACAATTACTGGACTCGGTATAATTTTACAGCAGCCGTACTTCAGCTTTTTATTTGACCTGAAAGACGTGAATCGGAATAATTCCGAGGAGTGCTAAGCGAAGCTGTGTCGATGAGAAAATATTGTTTATGCAAATTACTGGTGAAAATTGAGGATATAAAATTCAACTCTGCGCTTCATTGTGTCGGCTCTCGGGAGGAGAGAAAATGACTTAATTGAACTCAATTTGCTGCATGATGGAATATTTGAGTTGCCTAGATTGTGGATTTTAGACGGGACTAAAGGCTAATAGTCTATTATTAAAGTTAGTTGAAATTTAAAGAGGTAGATCTGTCTTGCCCTACGAACAATTACTGTGGATTAGCAGCTTCGTTACAATAAGCTGGTGGCTTCTGCATAGTGGTAAATGTCCCTGCGTAGTTTAGTTACGTCTAATTTGTCTCCAGGGCATATTATATTGTACTTCCACCTAATCCATTCGTCATTTTCTCTTTTTGTGAAGTGTCTCGAATCAACATGTAAATAGCGTTTTAATGGTTCTGACGTCTGCGAGCGTTGGTGCGGTCAGTAGGGGTTCTTCTGTGTAACGGTCGACAGGTCTACTCAACCTTAATTAGAAGGTAGTAAGTTTTTTTTAAGTACCACGCCCATCTTTTCTTAAACCATCTTTGAGTGCCCCCAATTATGGTACCAGTCTTGAAAAACGAGGTCCCTCATAAAATACAATATTGGCTGCGTTTTATTCAACAGTCCATTACACTAACAACATTGTTCTGGATAACTCTCGATAACTCTTGACTAGCAGCTGGTGCAGGATTTTTGTTCTGAAGGCGAATTCGTAAGGTTGAAATACTCGAACTCGCTGCGAGCAATGCAGTTCTCTTATACAGTTTGGGAGCCACTTAGAATTCATTTGCTGACAATGAAATGTTGATTTTGTGTAATTATATGCAATGCTGAACACACAAAATAATTTTGCTGTCCAAAGGAAATTTGTGCGACTGTACTAAAGATTGCAGTTTTCTCTTCAAATTTGAATTGACGTTTGAATGCTAACTAAAAACAGACACACTCCATTTTCCTCTTCGCTACTCCAATATGCTCTACATCGTTTTTTTTCGAACCAGTTGTTCTGCTCTGATCTGGACTGTTGAATAAAACACAGCAATTATGTAGGTATTTAATGTCGGTCCTTGGGTGTCTGAATCGTTTTCCGCCTATAAACCTTGTTTTTTTTGTACAGTACTCTCGATATATTCTGCTCTCCAGAGCAGTTGTTGTTAGTGT
Source organism: Chloromyia formosa (assembly GCA_964017055.1). NCBI lineage: Eukaryota > Metazoa > Arthropoda > Insecta > Diptera > Stratiomyidae > Chloromyia > Chloromyia formosa. The sequence continues at coordinate 24,914,917 of OZ024813.1, read as the reverse complement.
AGCACGTGCAATTGTTGTTCCACTACGATCTGCACTGTACAATTACACAAAAAGAGCGATGATGTTCATTGGCACTTTAGGCCCGTCCCATGCATACCCATTTTAATATTAATCCATTCGACACAATAGACACAGCATCTATTGAGCAACAAATTATATGCATTTACTATGCAACAGAGACAGTATTCACCGAACCACAGTCCAACAGATACGATATCTAGTGACCAAAAGATAGAGTATCTCTTGACCAACAGATACAGCATCTATTGAGCAACAGATGCGGTATCTGTTCACCAACAGGTACAGTACATATTAACAGTTACAGTATTTATTGATTAACAAATACAGTATCTACAACGAAGAGATTCATTGAGCAACATATACAGTGCCTATTCAGCTCCAGATACAGTATCTATTAACCAACTGATACAGCATCTAGTGAGCAACAGATACAGTATCTATTGAGTAACAGATGCTTGTCCTTTTCACTCACCAAAATACTGAAAATTCCTTCGACAGTAGCCTAGTCTATTCGTCTCAACAATCTCAGTCATATGATTTTGCCTCGCCGAAGGACTCAAAATGCCATTAGCAGTAGTCTTGTGCATTTGCCTCAACATCCCCACTCATATGATACCCATCCTCCCTGTATATCACTTCATTGCCGAGAACGTCCTTTTTCCTAACCAACGTACTCAAAATGCCAACAACGCTAATTCACGAGGATGTCCTTTTTCCTTACCAAAGGATTCAGAATTACTTCAATAGTAGTCTACTCCATTCGCCTCAACAAACCGTGTCGTATGATACAAATCTTGTCTAGATATCACTTTAATGTCAAGAAGGCCCTTTTATCCTTACGCACACCTGCAGCAGGACGAAAATATCATTATAAATAACATAATAATCCGAGGAAGGCACGTTTTAAATTTCGTTGAAATCGGACCACGGAAAAAGCCTGCAAGAGTGATTTTTTAGAAGACTTAGGCGAGTAACTCTCTCTTGAACACAACAGTATATACCGTTAGTCCAGTCGATATCCAAATTTACTGTCACCGTTCCAAGATAAGGGTCACTCAAGGAACCTACATACCGAATTTGGTTAAGGTCGGATCACGGGACAGAGAGTGCTCGGACAAACGCACAGCATGGATCATTGCATATGCCCATCCATCATATGAATCTATGGGATCGGCCAAAAAACACTCTAGCTATAGCCTAGTTCACGTGACTGCATCCCTTAGTTTTGGGAGCACAGCAGATGTTCGGCGTCAGAATCCACTGAGTCTTTCCAACTGGTGTTACTCTAACGCTTCCTCCGCCGACAAGTGGTTTCAATATTCACAGTACAGCCAAGGTTGTACTGGATGCACCATGCATTTCGGTCGCAAATTGCTCCGAGTATTCGCCGAGAGACCTTTCGTTCAAATTTACTCAGCATGGTTTCGACGGGCTCTGTAAGGCCTCTTTTACCTATTCGAAACGATATTTTCTCGGATAAATTTTTCTCGAAATTGTAACATTTCAGACAACGGCATTCGCACCTGAAGTCGTCTGCCAAAAATGAGCTTTTAAAAATGTTGTGTATGAGTATATGAGTCAATACTCGTGCACATCATGTGTGCCTAATATGCTTTCGACCTTTGCCGAATCGCAGAAGCAAGCTTGCACGAGAATTCATACTTCTCGATTATACGATTTCTCGCATTAGCCTCATACAACGGTTTGTTCAAGGGGCACATATCCCAGGATCCCGAGCCCGTTAAAGTTAGTGTGATCGTCGTTGTTCCGTCTAGTTCGAGGCTTTATTTCTAGATTCCTTGGCACAGAGTAGCTTTAAAGGTGTGAGTTCTCAGGCCACGACTGAGCGACTTGTGTTCTTCTTCTTCTGAAAAAGAAACAATGGTGATTTTCGGCACACTAATCTTTTCGGTAGCTCAGTGCATTGAGGCGCCAGTTTAGTGTCTCATCATACCGATTATTTGCGAGCTCGAATCCCGCCGTGTATGTGTTGTCTTCCCCCTTGGTGTGCAGCGTAAGCCACGATCTCTCTCGACTTATCGCAGGTGTGCGGCTAAATGGGCAGAAAGTGCATACTATCAACATTTATCGACCGAAACCAGTTTATTTTAGCGAAAAGATCTGCACGATCCCCTGACTTAAAGCCGAACATACACCATCCGGAATTCCTGTCCGGAAAAACTGATCAGGCCTGGCCTTGAGGAATTCCGGATCGTCAATGGCATGTGCAGAGGCCGCTGGACAGGCCTTTCAGGCGGGCCGATGGATGATTGGAAATCGATATTATTACCATAGAATGAAAGTATCTATCTATTGGATTGAATTGTACGGCATTTTACTTTCCATAGCCAACCTTCAGATGCATTCGTCTATTGAAATAAACTCCAGCGAAAATTCATTCTAGTCACGCGGCCGGACAGTTTGCCTTGAGGCCGCCGGACAGGCCCTTGAGACGGCCGGATGGATAATTGGAAATCGATCTTATCGCCATGGAATGAAAGTATACATACGAGTATATCTACTGGATTGAATTGTACGGCATTTTACTTGATTTGCCGCGCTCGGTGGCCGTGATCGTTCGGTCACCACTCTACCATACTAATCTAGAGCTCGGAGATCAAATCTCGGCGCGATCAAAAACTGCCTGTGAGTACTAATAGAACTCTCACAGTGCTCCGGGCTTCTCAGTATAAAGACGGTGCGGATAGGAGGTGCATGCTAGCAACTGCACTTCCGAAAAGTAGATATGCTATTGAAACGCCAACAAGGCATAGAAATGCTAGAGATGTTGACACGCCCATGCCCCTGGAGGGGTCAAGGCAGTTAGAGATTAGAGTGACCAGAGTGAATTCTCACTGGAGTTTATTTCAATAGACAAATGTATCTGAAGGCTATAAAAATTCACATAAGTTATTCCAAATATGAATAAAATTATGTCAAAATTTGATTGAATTCTAATTAATTCTTCCCACCAAAAAAGAAAATCCTAACAAATCAATGAAAATGAGCCTCCTAATGTGGTTTCCCCCCTTAAGTACATACACACATTCTAAAGATAAGAACTAGTATAAATAGATTTAGGAAAATGTAGGAGCTGTAAATATAGTGTTAAGGGAACAACACGTCTTTCCTTTTTCGTAACTCATGCGCATAATAAAAGAACTTGGCATGGCGAAACAATCATGAATTTTTCCCTTTTCAAGAAAACATGAGGGTTAACGCGAAGGTATTTGCCTATTATTTCAATTCCATGGATGCTAAAGAAAAGCTTTTGAATTTTATGGAATCGAAGATACAAACCGAAAGCTATATTGTACTAAACGTAAGTTCCCAAAAGCTTGAATTTGAAAGTTCTCTTTAACACTGTGCATGCGGTTGCTTCCCTGTTTGGGTCCAGTTCAGTCCATGGACAAACAAATCTTACCTAGGCAAATCAGATGCATAAATTCGATAATTCTACTAAGTGTATTCATATATTTTAATTCATTCATTCTTAAAATCTATTTGAACACGCAATATAACATTTTATAATGCAATTTTCATGGAAGTACTATACATTGAGAATATTATTTGGCCTTTAAATTCATTGAGATGCAACGTAGTCGCAAACGCTATTCGGAATATCTAGAACTTCGCGATCCATATCGACTATCCGGCTCGACAGAGGCCTCCGTTTGAGCATCAGCTATCAAGAGTTTTGTGTCTTGACCCTTCGACGGGACTACACTAAGAGCTATTCCTAACTGGGCAGCATAGTAAGTTATCATAATATAGTACTGAAAAGATACAATGGAAAGAAACAAAAAAAAAATCATTGGACATTGAAAACGATTTGGTGGTACGAAATATCGGATAGGAAGTGATGTGGTAGGGAATTTCATTTTACGATGTGCAATGAGGTGATGTACATGTGAAATAGAAAACGCCATTCGAAACGAAAATGATTGCAGTCAGGTTCGTACCAACTACTCATCGGCCCACCGCAACTTCGTCCTGGTAATAACCCCACAATATATGTACTTACACGAGCATCTGGTATCTTTGTATAAAATCTGTCAAAAGCGATCAACGCATCCGATATCACAAAAAGAAGACTTCCGATTCCACAAATAATTTTCGTGAGAAGCATGGATTCATCTTCTAGGGCCCAAATTCGAGCCAGAGCTCTCCATGACATAGTTGTGAGAAAGAGAGCATAAACTGGAAGACCATATCGAGCGAATTCATCCATGTATGGAAATAGAATACCGACCACTGTGAAATATACATGATAAACATCATTAGGAAATATTCCAGCAGACTAAACAATAAATATAAAATTATCAACCAAAAATTCTGATAATGGTCACATAAATCAAAATTCAAAAATTTTAAAGTGCTCTCCTTGGGAGTAAAAATGATAAGGCTTATCTCGTATGCATAATAATCAGTAATAAAAAATAATAATTAATTTATTACTGAATTTAATTGGGGGTATGTAATTAATAATGACTTACGTGCTGAAGCGGCGACGTACAGAATTACGCCGATCCACCACATAAACGGACTGGCTCCAAAGGCCCAAATATAGAAAATCTGTCCAATAAGAAACGATCCAACGCCAAATTCGAACAAATCAATATCGAGAAGTACATCTCCAATAGCTCCGAAAAATAGGCCCGCAAATATTTTTCGAGGGAATGTATTGCTGCAAAAAATAATCATTGACAATCATCAAAGTCATTAATAGAATAATTCAGTACAACTTACGACCGCAAATTGTCGAATCCGAAAAATAACACAAACAGCATCAAGGAAAGTATCGGAGAGCATTTCACCAATGCGGTCCACCATTCGCCGGTATGTTGGAATTGCACTAGGGATGCATAGACAGCGATACATGCTACGAAGGGAATCAGCCGATGCCAGCATCGTTTCACCTGTTCGTAGGGAATAAAGCGTATTTTCATTATCTCTATGGGTACAAACGAACCGGACACGTTAAAAATATTTTTCAACTAAATTCAAAACAATCATCATCGAAATAAATACATAAAAATAATCTCGGCTCTTCAACCGTGATTCTGTAAAAGTACGCGATAATGGTGTACTAGAAATCCAATGGAAATTTGAAATTATCAGCTAAAAATAATTGCAAATATGTGCGGTTGAAAATTAGATATTTTCAATGGAAGCTAAAGGTCGATCTTGCGTACGATGCTCTATCTGAATGTGCTACCTATCATGAGGCTTAAATATTGTGAATAAAAAAAAAGTACTAAAAGTACTAAAAATAAGTGAGTATGTATGCGAAATGCTATAATATTATATCTTTCTCCCTGATACCGGGCATGTCTTCCGTGAAATAGTTCAGTCAGTTTAGATGCGTTCAAATAGGGCTCGTACTCAAAGCAATTCCAAAGTTTTGACCAACCACCAGGATCGGAGAACATTATACCAACAGTCCCGAGAACCCGAAGTCAGTTTTCGGCAAAACCTCGGGAACACAAAAAAAAACAATAAAATGAAAATAAAAATACATACAGTAGACTCCCGTTTATCCGGGTATCTATTATCCGAGCTCCGCATTATCTGAACTGACATAAACCAAACCTTTTTAAGGAAATAAGGTAGACATTGAGGTTTTTTGTTCCCACATAATTTATGCAGTTTATAAATCCGCAATAAATGCACGAATAATTAATTGTAAATAAAATGAACATTACTTGTGAATATCCGTAAACATATTTAGTGTTGATAGCTCTTTTAATTTACTAGCTTAAAGGAGTTTCAGTTGTATTCCGTATTATCCAAGTTTTCGATTATTCGAGTTGGGATCCCCACGACTACGGGGAGTCTACTGTATTTTGAAAACAATTAACCTAAGCGAAACAGGGAGTCCGAAGCGTATATGCCCTAGACTTGTACAGACCTAGTGGTGACACCAAAAGCACCAATTGGCAACGACCATATGCATTAAAAGTGAGTTTCCTATATCGCCAGTTTATAGGGGAGGTTAGCACTCATTCAGGAGGATCTTGACCATTCTCAAATCCAATTAACTAACCCATACTACAAATATTTGTCGAGTTTTTCAAGTCGCTAGCTTCATTCTATCGCAAGTTATTGCTTATTTGAAGCCTCACTTGTAGGGGAGGTAGAGGTTTCTTTTGTCGAATCTTGCGCATTTTTAATAACAACCAACTAGATCCCAGTACAAACATTTGACCAAAATTTCAAGTCTTCATTTTATCGAAAGTTATCGCTTATTTGAAGTTTCATTGGTAGGTGAAGTAGGGGTTCCTTCGATCGGATCTTGCCCATCATTGCCACCAACAAATTAAATCATACTATGAACATTTCAACAAAATTAATTCCAAGTCTCTAGCTTCATTCTATCGAAAGTTATCGCTTATTTGAAGTTTCATTTGTAGGGGAAGTAGGGGTTTCGTTGGCCAGATTTCACGTATTTTCAATATCAGCCAGCTGAATCCTACTACAAACATTTGACCAAAATTTCAAGTCGCTAGCTTAATTTTATCGTAAATTATCGCCTATTTTAAGTTTCATTTGTAAGGGAGATAGGATATCCTTAGGTCGAATTTTGCCCATTTTTTTCAATACCCACTAACTAGATCTTACTACCAACATTCTACAGAATTTTTAACTCACTAGTGTCATCCTATCGAAAGTTATCGTAATTAAAGGAATATGTACTTAATTTTTTGAAATTTTTAGGGGAGGTAGGCGTTCCTTTGATCTGATTATGCCCAACTTACTAAAACTCAAGCAAGTTCTCACCTCAGCGTTCTCTCTAATTGCCTTGACCCCTCCAGGGGCATGGGTGCGTCAACATCTCTAGCATTTCTATGCCTTGTTGACGTTTCAATAGCATATCTACTTTTCGGAAATGCAGTTGCTAGCAGGCACCTCCGTCTTTATACTGACAAGCTCGGAGCACTGTGAGAGTTCTATTAGTACTCACAGGCAGTTTTTGATCGCGCCGAGATTTGATCTCCGAGCTCTAGATTAGTATCGTAGAGCGGTGACCGAACGATCACGTCCACCGAGCGCGACACCTCAGGGTTACATGCCAAAATTCAGCTGTCTACGTCAATTGGTTCAAGTTCAGTTTTCAACTGATCGATTTTATTTTTAGAGGAGAGTATAAGATTACCCTCACGAGCAATCTACTAAAGATAGAGCTTTTCATGTTTATTTAATCGCGAGTTATAGATACATACATTTAATTATTTTACATATGTAGGGAGGTAGGCGTTCTCTTGGCCTGATCATGCCCATTTTCAATACCAACCAACTAGATCGTACTGCCAACATTTGACAAAAATTTCAAGACTCTAGCTTCATTCTAGGGAAACTTATCGTGCGAACGGACGGACAGACAGATAGACACGGCTAAATCGAATCAGGAGGTGACCCTGATTATTTATATATATACTACTGTGTACAAATATATATATATTTCATCGCCTTCAAAGTAATCCCCCTGGGCTGCAATGCACTTATGCCAGCGAATTATCCACTCATCAAAACACTTTGAAAACTCCTGTTTCGGTATGGCCTTCAGCACCTTCTTCGATTCGGCTTGAATCTCTTTTATCGTGTCAAAACGGTGTCCCCGGAGCGGTCTTTTCATTTTGCTGAATAGCCATAAGTCACATGAAGCTAAATCAGGCGAATACGGTGGTTGCGGAACAATATGCGTGGAATTTTTGGCGAAATGGTCACGAATAACGAGTGCAGTGTGAGATGTTGCGTTGTCATGGTGCGAAAACCAAGAGTTTTCTTTCCACAAATCCGGCCTGTTGAGGCGAATAGCTTCACACAAACGACGCATAATACTCAAATAATATTCCTTGTTGACAGTTTGGCCCGGTGGAAGGAATTCGTAATGCACAACACCACGATAATCAAAGAAAACCGTCAACATGACCTTAATTTTTAAGCTACTTTGGTGCGATTTTTTCGGTCTTGGCTCACCTTTGGTACGATATTCACTTGATGGATCGGTTGTTTTGGGGTCGTAAGCATAAATCCAAGTTTCATCGCCCGTAATAATGCGTTTTATCTTGTGCTGATAGTCGAAAAGCATTGTTTCACACACATCGATGCGACGCTGTTTTTCCAAAAAAATTGAGGGTTTTTGGAACCAAACGAGATTTGACTTTTTGAGGCACAAAACTTCCTTCAAAATGATGTTGACTGATCCATTTGAAATGCCAACGATATCAGCAAGCTCTCTAGTTGTCAATCGACGATTTTGGAGCACCAATTCCTTAATTTTCGCGACGTGCTGTTCGTCAGTTGATGTTCTTGGTCGTCTTTGATGTGGTTTGTCTTCAACGCCTTCACGATCCTCTTTGAACATTTTATGCCATTCATATACTTGCGTTTTAGATATAGCCTGTTCAAGGAAGGCTTTTTGTAACATTCTGAGCGTATCCGCCGCAGAAATATCATTTCTAACACAAATTTTAATCGAACTTCTTTGTTGAATATTTTCTGATATGGTAAAAATCGAAAAAGTTAATTTTGGTTGTTTACGAAAACGAGCGTCACTCTTCAACTAATCAAGATATTAACCTAAAATTTGACACAGATGGCAGTAACAGTCCTACCAACTTAAAAATAAAAAGATTTGTGCCCAACGAAATTCCCACGCAGTTTAAATTAAAAATTCCGGGTTATATTTGTACACACGGTGGGTGGACAGTATCCGTCTCCTCCGTGTGAAAGTGCTTTAACATATTCAGATAAAGACACCTACTTTATGAATGTCATAGTCCGATTTATGGAATTTTGGAATATGTATTGTATATATGATATGTATGTATGTATGTATATAGTATTGTGACGCTCTAAGGGACCGTTATCATAGCCCAGTAATTTATCCTTATCAAATAATCGTCATTATTATCGATAATTCGATAAAGATATTATTATATACTAGTAACATGCGTATCTATGATATCAAATGATTCTACGAGTATGTTCTGATTTTATGCTAATCGCTGAACAGTGAAAAATCGTTATTACACTAATGACGAACAAATTTATTAGCACGGTTCAGTTAATCAGAGAATACCGATATATGAATAGCTTGTAACCTCTCTTAAGCAGGCAGAGCAAAAGTAGCAAACATAATTGAAAGAAGTGTATTAAATTAGGACCTATTTAGTGTTAATTTCGTACAGTGGAAAAAAAAATTATTACACTTTACTTTTATTAGTTTATGTATTTTTTTCATTTTTTCGGTCAAAAACATTTCATAGTATTTAGTTCTAGTTTAGTACAGGCAAACGTGTCTGCCAGCTTAAGTTTTGGTTGTCGGCCAGCTTAAGTCCTATGCTGGCGGACAACCGAAGCTTTTTTCATTTTTTCAGTCAAAAACTTTTTATTGTATTTAGTGCTAATGAAAAAAAAATTATTACATTTGTTTTTCGAAAGCAACAGTAGTGTCTGCCAGCTTAAGTCTTAAGCTGGCATACAACCGAACATTTTTCCTTGTTTTCAGTCAAAATCACCTTGTTGTATTTAGTGCTAATTTAGTATAGCTTTTCCACTCGGAAAAAAACTACTCGGAAGTCGTGTTTTTCGCGAATCGAAGTTATGCACGTGACTATCCATTACATTGTGAATCAACAGTCTTTTGTGTGGGTGATTTTGACTGAAAACAAGGAAAAACTTTCGGTTGTCTGTCAGCTTAAGACTTAAGCTGACAGACACTACCGTACCTTTTGAATAACAAGTGAAATCAATTTTTTTTTTCATTAGCACTAAATACAATAAAAAAATTTTGACTGAAAAAATGAAAAAACTTGCGGTTGTCCGCCAGCTTAGGACTTAAGCTGGCAGACAACCAAAACTTAAGCTGGCAGAGACTACCATAACTTTTAAAAGTAAAGTGTAATATTTTTTTTTTCAACTGTACGAAATTAGCACTAAATAAGCCCGAATTTAGTACACTTCTTTCAACTATGTCTGCTACTTTTGCTCTGCCAGCTTAAATGAGCTTAATTTATAACACATATATTAAATGTTGTGGGCGTTATCACTGGCCGTTGGAGAGCATGAAAGGAGACTTCGAGTCCCACACAATGATTATTGCAGAACCTGTGGTGACGAGGATGAGGAGGAGAGCTCTTTTCATTTGCTCTGTACCTTGGGTCCTACTACTTAACCGACTACGATGATCTAGAGGAGATCAGTGTAAGTCAGCTACATCGTTTCATTGTCAGCTCCGACTGAGTTGCGGAGTAAGTTCTGGCCGGTGGATGATTAGTCCATGATGCTATCACAATGGACCCTATGGTGGTCTAAGTGTGCTCTCTTTGTATAGTTTGTATTACTTACAATTATCCATACTATCAGTGGGGGACCTAGAAATCGAAATCGGACGGGGCCCGACTTTGTTACCGCTAACGTTAAAATTGTCTAAAGGTTCAGCCACACAGAACGCGTTAAAAAGCGACGTTCATGGAACGCCCCTCAACGCGGCGTTCGGCGATATTGGCTACGTCACACACGCAGCGTTATCTGGGCGGGTGATCCAGTACTGTGGTTGAGTTTGTACAGCAATCATGAGTAGTTCTGATGAGGAGAACGCCGGTAACGCGCGTTACTTTTGTAATTTTGTACAACCCGAAAAGTTAACGTCGCGTTCCGAAAGGTAACGCTGAGTGATAACGCCACGTGTGTGGCAGGGATGATGCAATGCAGTGCAATACAACCGTACCGCCGTAACGCGACAGTACAAGAACGCCGAACGTCGCGTTATAACGCGTTCTGTGTGGCTGAACCTTAAAGCTTTTTGTCAAGAAACACATCGCAAATTTGATTAATTAATCTGATTCAATTTATTCATTGCTGTAATTTAGCAACTAAACAAATCAGAGTCAGCGATGTATTTCAAGCCAAAAAGCATTTAGAGTATTTTAGGGATGGAATTTTAGCGCTAGAGATAGCTAGAACCGACAATCGAAATGTCTTCGATCATCGATGTATGATTTTTATTATTATTTATATTTATTATTTATTCATTAAAGTATAATATCTTTGGCGAGGCATGTTGCACGTGTATGTTCAAACATGGAATACGTTTTGTTTATATTTTCTATAAGCCTGGTATGCGGTCCGCCGTTAAATGAAAAGTGCCGTGAAATAAATATAAAAATTTTAAACCTTTTTCCTTTTCCTTGAAAAGTTCCACGTGAATTTTACACAAGATTTCACGGGCCTTTTAGTTTCTGGACGAATTGTATATCAGGCTTAAATAGATTCTACATATTTATTTCTACAGTTATCGATCCGAATCCGATGTCAGTGTCGATTCTAAGTTGACTACAGTCATCGATCCTAATTCGATCTCAGCGTCAATTACTACAGTCATCGATTCTGCATCGACTACCGTCATCGATTTTCGATCGATTCCTGACCTCATTTTCGGTATCACAAAAGCGACCATGCCCACACAAATGTCTCCGACGTTTCATCGATAAAGTCATCAATTCCTTAGTAGACAGTCTTCGATCCAGAATCGATCAAGTTTCGATTCTTGTCTGACTGGGAAGAGCTAAGTAAAGGGTATACCCACACTTATTCAACTGTTGCTCCCCAAAAGGCATGCGTGTTGCCTATACAGCAACAATAGTTTAGCTGTGCGACTAGAATATAATCTAGACCACAATGGCTTTGCTGATGGGCATATTTTATTATTTATTCATTCAAAGTTGATCCTGCCAATTACTGGTTTGGAAGTAGCGATAGGTTTATTGATGTTCCGATTTGTGCAGCATCGCTTATTGCACCCTACTATGACAGTTCGTCTACTCTACGGTTTCCAGCTGAACTACTCGTACTATGTCGCGGAATCCAAGCTAAAAAGGACTGGGCAACATTCTGTCACGGTCTTTGACATAGTCAGACCTGGTTCGAGAGATTTAATTACATGTTGGCTGTCGCTAAAAATTGCAATATGTCTAGCTTATATTAAGTGGTACCCAAGCCAGGTGATAGAAAACGTCACAGTATTCAGAGAGACCATCAGAGAAAAAAAACCGCCCCTAATTCTTTATCCGTCTTGGAGCCATCTACATAGATTTCTATTCGATTAGGTATCAGGCTGTCAAAATTATTTTCAAGCGCAAATTTGATAGAGATGTAGACAATCTGGGGGCGATCGGTAGCTCAGTGCGTAGAGGCATCAGTTTCATGTTTGACTACCAGAGTTTCGGGTTCGAATCCCATCCACGACGACATTCGTGGCCATGGATGTTTGTGTTGTCTTCCCCCTGTGGTGCGATGCGAGGCGTAATAATAAGCCACAGCATCTCCCGACTTATCGCAAGTAGGCGGCTAAATGCGGGAGTAGGAGGTACATGATGGCAACTGCATTCTCCGAAATTAGTTTATTCCAACGAATCGTCAACTGGACCACATGGAACAGTTGCCGCGCTATGCCTCACATGGGGTTAGGGCAATTGAGTAGTAGGATATTTGGGTCAGTTCTCGGATCTCTCATTTGTAAAAATCACTTTCGAATATTTCCTCGAATTACCCAAACTCTACATACGAAACATTTTGGAGAGGATCCGCCATCCGCATATTATGCATTTTTAGAGTAATTCCACCATTTATTCTTATTAAACCAACGCAACTGCTGAAAATCGATTCAGAACAACACGGTTAAGTTTTCATTTGCTATTTGCGCGAATATGATTGATGTTCTTGTTAATATTGTCATGCACTTGTAGTTATTCAATTGAATCGTTTAGTATACTCAGAATACAACGCCTGGGACCTGGTATGGATCAGTGAACAGTGAATTGACTTAGTCTAGTTTCATGGACAAACAAACAGTCTGTACGCACGTAACATGGTAGCAGTAATTATTTTATTAGTAACATGCATTAGATAATAGTCATACTACTTTGCCTTAACCCCTAGCGGGGCATAGCGCGTCAACTACTCCTGCGCGCCATCGTACTCTGTTCTGGGCAATGGGGCGCAACTCCCCAAAAGACTTACCCAGTACCTCACACTCCTTTGCCACAGATCGACGCCATGTGATTCGAGGACCCCCTCTTGGTCGGCCTTGGTTGGAAATGGGGTTCCATTTCATGGCATGCATAGCAATGCAGTTATCACTCTTCCGCAATGTGTGACCTATCCACTGCCATTTTCGCCTGCGTATCAATTCGTCGATTGGCATCTGACCCGTACGCCGACTTAGCTCTTCATTTGATATTGTTTCGGGCCAGAAAATTCTTAAAATTCGACGAAGACATGAGTTGACGAAAACTTGCAGCTTTCTGGTAACTCCTACGGAAACTTTCCATGTACTGCTCCCATACAAAAGCACTGATAGTACCAGGGAGCGAAACAGGCCCAGCTTGGTCTTGATGCTGAGATAACTGCCCTGCCAGATTTTGGACAGCATGCCGTATGCGCGTTTAGCCTGGTTGATACGACGAGCGATGTCCTGCTCCGTACCACCATTTTCGGCAACAATGCTACCCAGGTAGACGAAGTTGTCCACCTTCTCCACAGGCTGCCCATTAATATTGATGGCAATAGGTGTCGGATTTCTTTTTAGCAACGGCGGGCTAAGAACCTTGGTCTTGTTGGTATTAATCTTTAGCCCAACCTTGCTTGCCTCCCTCTCGAGATCTAACGCCATTGCGGACAGATCCATGATTTTGTGGGAGAGTAGGCATATGTCGTCAGCGTAGTCAAGATGTTGTAGATAAGATGTCAAAGTCCATTGAATTCCTCTGTCGAGTCCGGATAGGGCTGCATGCAACACATCGCCGATCACAATGAGGAATAGGATCGGTGAGAGAATGCACCCCTGCCGAACTCCACTGCGAATCTCAAAGTCCCCCGACACCTTACCTTTATGCAGAACGCGACATTTCGCGCCGTCATAGGTTGCCTTAAGAATAGCCACAAGCTTCTCAGGGATGCCTCTCCTGCGCAAGGCCGCCCATATAGAATCCCGGTTCACACTATCGAAAGCCTTTTCGAAATCGATGAAAAGCAAGTGAAGCGGAGAATCGTATTCAGCGCATTGCTCGATGATGATTCGCAAGGTGTTAATGTGATCGACACAGGAGAATCCGGATCGAAAGCCAGCCTGCTCTTCATCAATTGTGCTTTCTAAGTGGGCCTTTAGTCTTTCCAGGACGATTTTAGCTATTATCTTGGCAACGGCAGGAAGCACACAAATGCCTCTCCAATTATTACAGTCTGTGAGGCTACCCTTCTTTGGAAGTTTGATGATCAAACCTTCCTTCCACTCAGTGGGAAAGGTCTCTGTATTCCACGCTTTATCAACAAGTGGGTGCAGCAAATCGGCAGTTACGCTTGGCGCTGCTTGATAAAGTTCGGCAGAGATGCCGTCAAGTCCGGCGGCCTTTCCTCGTTTCAGTGAAATAATTGCAGTGACTATTTCCTCTTTAGTCGGGGCAGTGGACCGTATACGCACATTTTGATGGCTAGCTAAATTATCTATATGAGGGGGAACTTCACCAGAGGTTACACGGTTCAAGACCGCGGCGAAGTGTTCTTTCCACCGCCTCATTTGATCTTCTTCCAAGATAAGTAACTTTCCATCACTATCTTTCACCGGATGTTGGCAGGAGTTACGACCACCTGTAAACTCCTTGATGACACCGTATACGGCGTTTAAGTTGTTACTTCTAGCGGCTTCTTCTGCTGACGCTAAAAGATAATTGGCATAAACTCTTTTATCGCGTCGCACACTACGCTGAACTTCGCGAGCTTTCTGACGGTAAAGGAGTTCGATGCTGCTTCGATTGTCGTCTGAAGCTGCAACCAAACGAACTTTCAGCTCCTTTCTTTCAACAATCCGCTGCCATGAAGCGTCGGACATCCAGGGCTTATTCCGGCAATCCGGGTTTGGGCCAAGGATGGTATTTGCGCTATCAATGTACGCATTTTTTATGGCATCCCAGTTTTCGTTTATGTCACTATCTGGGTGACTAGTTATCTCAGCCGCTTTTTGCGCAAGATGGTCATTATATTGTTGTAAGACAGCTGGATTTTTTAGTCGAGCGGTGTTGAATTTGCGGGGCCTGGATCTTTCGTCGCTGGGGCGGCGCACGGCTGCAATACGCAATCGAACATTAGCGATCATAAGATAATGGTCTCTTCCCATCCCAATATCGGCACCCTTCTTGTTTCGCACGTCCAGGAGGCAACTCTTGAATCTTTTACTAATGGCAAAATGGTCGATCTGATTTTGTGTTCTGCGCCGATCAACAGAGGACCAACTGATTTTGTGGTGGTCCTTATGCTCAAACATAGTACCACCGATGAAGAGACTGTGAAAGTTGCAGAACTCTACAAATCTTTCACCGTTGTCATTACGATCACCAAGACCGTGTCTCCCCATCACATGTCTGAGCCCATAGTTCTCGGCGCCAACTTTCGCATTCAAATCACCCATAACCATTATAATGTCACCTTTAGGTGTTCTGCTCTGAACGGCGTTTAGTTCTTCGTAGAAGGAGTCTTTTGCCAAGACATTGTCGGGTTCAGTAGGGGCATAACATTGTATTATTGAGATGTTCCTCATTTTGGTCCGGAACCTGGCGGTCAAGACCCTGTCAGAGACCGGTTCCCAGGATAAGAGACAGTTTCGCGCGGCTCTGGTTAAAAGGAGCCCCACACCTGACTCACGACGACTACCGGTAGCTTTACCGGAGTACAACATTACAGTGCTGCCCGTTGGAGAGATGAATTCTCCGCTGTTCCACCATCTTATCTCACTAACTCCTAAGATATTTAATTTGTACCTCAGAAATTCACTCTCTAATTGAAGAAATCGTGCGATAATAGTCATAGTAACTAATGTTTATACTCAAGCAATTATAATAATGGAAATTATTATTAGCCGCCTTATTTGGTCCAGAAAATTTCGGAACAAAAATAAGCTACTTATAAAAAAAACATACAGAACCGAACAAAAAAGCGATAGGAGAATTTAGGGGAGAATGGTGTATTTCCCGAAACAGGAAAATGTGTCTTGGGTTGGTAGCCTTCAAACCTCAATTCAAAATAATACTACTCAATTGCCCTAACCCCTTCTGGGGGCATAGCGCGTCAACTGTTCCATGTGGCCCAGTTGACGTTTCGTTGGCATAATCTGGTTTCGGAGAATGCAGTTGCCACCATACACCTCCTGCACATCTATGGCCACGAACGTCGTCGTGGACGGGATTCGAACCCGAAACGCCGGTAGTCAAACCTGAGACTGCTGCCTCAACACACTGCGCTACCGATCGCCCCAAAACTCAAAATAAGCGTGTCAAACTCGGATGCTAATACGAACCATAGAAAAATCTTTAAGTTTATGCGGGCCGCAGCAAAGTAAAACTTCAAAATATCTGATTTCTAATTCATTTCATTGTCGTGTATGGCGACACGACAACCATTTTGATCGCGAGCCACCATCAAACCACGTGAAAATCAATAGAACACATGAAAATGAGGAGATTCTTTTTTTCCGCACGTTGTATTGATTTTGACGTGGTTCGATGGTGGCTCGCAACCAAAATTGTCGTGTGTGTCGAGCTTTAGGATTTTCGCTCTCCGTATTTTTTATAAGGATGAAACTCTTCTGAAACTCGAGTTGTTCAAGTTGCATGTCAAAAAGTTCGTTTAAGGCTGAACGCACGTTGATCGCGTTCGCGTTTTACGTCAAACGGATTGAATCTTTGCTGAAATGACACTCCGTCAGTTTAACCAATACTCGGGCATCATCGTATCAAAAAATTGGGTAGATTGTTGTCCTTAACAAAAGATAATTAAGCGAGAAATGAGCGACGAAACAAAAACCCGTACAGTATAAGACATATAGTGCTTTGCAAAATACAATCAGACAATCCTAATTTTGAAAGATACTTAACGGCGCATGCGGACGATACTGTATAAACACAATATATAAAGACAAAAGTTGAATTAATCTAGTGGAAAAGGCTACTAAAGCCTGCAATGAAGCTCACGCGTGGTTAAATGCTAACAAACTGTACTAAGCCTGGACAAAACCTACTTTTTCACATTTGGAAATAAAATTATGCAAAATACATTAAACATCACACTTTCGGTAAATAATAGAAATCCTACAGATCTGAATGAAATTAAATACTTAGGGGTAATCATAGACAATAATCTTAATTTGAAAAAAAAACATATTAGCAAGGTTCTTGGAAAACTTAGGAAGACAATATATGTTTTTCTTTGGTTACGATCTAATGTAGACCTACATACAATGAGAATGGTCTAGGCCAATGGCACAGACAATACTGCAATTTGGTATTGAAATATGGGGTTCAGCGCTTTCTACATACAGTGCACCTCTACAAAATCTGCAGAACGTTATAATAAAAGTATATTTAAGAAAATCAATATTCTCCTCCACGACTGAAGCGTTTCACGAATTCCATGTTATGAATCTTCGTCAGTTATTTTTATTGCATTATATGCATTAAAATTTATATATGTTAATAACATGGAGAACTATTTGATCATATTTGATCGGCTACCAAACAAGAACGACTGACGTACCCAATCGCAGCGGTTGGCTGTTAAAAAGCATTAACTGTGAGGCATTTGAAGATATGGGGCCTTAGACTTTATAACAATCACCCAATTGAAATAAAGCAAAATGTTAACATTGCAAATTACAAATTATGCAAAACTAAAAGAGTTCACGTTTAATCATATACATTATTTACAAAATTTTCTAAAAGACTGAATTTCCTACTCTCAATTTAAATTAGTTTCTTTTTTGTATTATCAAATCGTGCATATTTTACAATGTTGTATTTTCGTTATTTTTTCCATTTGAATTGGATTTGAATTATAAATAAAACCGGAATATAGAGGGCTACGCCCACAATCCGAGGGTTTTGTAGCAAGCGCTTATTTTGACATGTAAATATTGGCTCCCTGGTCTTCTTGGTACCACTCAGATGGATAAAAACACAATAATTTAAATGTCTTACCCGTGATATAATATCTTACAAGCCAATCCATATAAAAAGAAGCTGTACTTTAGATAGATTTGTATACGAGATAAATGTCCTACTCTTCGAGATGCTTAACCGTTCATGTTAAGACGACATTGCAAACTGCAAACTTGCATAAAAAAAATGGTTCAACTACAATCCGCTCTACGAAAAACAATATGCAAGTACATACTCGTATGTATAAACAAACGTTCTTGGACTATAACTGTAAAATATTCATTTTGAAAATAGCACAAATTTATTTTATTTAATTCCAAAATCAAACAAAATGTTGAGGTGGTGTTGTTCACGTGGAGAAGATTCAATAATAACTCAACACACGAGTTTTACATTTTCCGTCGGTCCTGAGGCTGCGATCACCAACTTGTTGTCACAAAAGTGCGCATACGAACGGCAGCGACCCATCGCCTTCAAAATGCAAGAATCTTGCCACGTTTTAATGTGCAAAAGCTTAAAGATCCATCTATAAGACGTACTTATTCCATCGCCTTGCACGAAAGAGCTAACCTTATGAGACTCCTACAATTGATGATAGATGGAACGTCGCTAAGGACTCATTTATTTCGTGCGGTGAAACTTTTGCGTTCAGATTGGTCGCGGTAGAATGCCATTCATTAGTAAAGGTCGCCACCCATGAACGAGCACAACCACGACCAAACTTCCATCGAACCATCAAATATCATAGAACTGTGGAAATAGGGGGAATTCTTTTTCCACACGTTCTATGAAATTGATGGGTGGATGGAAGTTTGGTCGTCGTTGTGCTCGTTCATGGGTGGCGACCTTAACTCTGCATGGTCTCTAATCTCGGCACGCAAGAGAATTAAAGACCAAATCAACTCAGCTACTGACGACGCACTCAAAGATCAACTTAGAACTGAATACCGTTCTCTTCAGAAAGGCGTACAAAGAAGCGTAAGACGGGACAAACGCAACAACATCAATGCATTAGCGGAGGAGGCAGAGGAAGCGGCTTACCGTGGTGACAGTGGAACCCTTTACAAACTTATCAAGCCATTAATTGGCAAATCTTTTGCAGCTGAACATCCCGTGAAAGATAAATACGGATCCCTACTGGTCATTGATGAAGACCAACTGCGACGGTGGAGAGAGCACTTCATTGAGGTCTTCAACAACAACAACACCGTTGGACATTTGAACTCATCTACACTAGAAGTATTGTAGAAAATATTCCGCAAATAGCCAGAGTTGATACCAGCCCACCATCTAAACAGGAATTAACTGTGGCTATTAAATCGATGGAAGCGGGTAAAGCCCCGGGGATAGATGAAATTCCGGTGGAACTCTTTAAGGCGGATATCAACGCTACTGCGGATATTTTTCTCCCCCTTACGAGTATCCAAGAGTGTTGGGAAACCGAAACTCTTGCTAAAGAATGGAAGAAGGGCGTCATTATTAAGATCCCGAGGAAATTGGTGCGGAAATTGCCTCCTCCCCGCAGTCTCCAAACTGATTGCACAAATAGTCTTAAACCGGATCAAGCATACAGTTGACCGTAAACTGAAGGATGAGTAGGCTGGTTTTCGCGAGTGCTTTTCATGCAGCAACCTCATCAACACCCTCCGAATTATTATTGAACAATCCGCAGAGTGGAGATCCCCATTACATCTCATGTTCATCGATTTCGAGAAGGCGATTGACAGCGTTGACCGGGAATACATCTGGAAGGCTTTACATAGGAGAGGTATACTAGATAAAATCTCATCCATCATCAAGGAGTCCTATAGTGGAGCCCAATGTCACGTCTTACACAAGGGTAAGGTCTCAGACCCCTTCGAGGTACATAGCGGAGTGAGACAAGGCTGTATTTTGCCACCTATAGTGGTTTTAATTGCCATTAACGACGTACTCTGCAGTGGGCTTCATGAACACCAGAGCAAAGGTATCAGATACTCAATTGCTCTAACCCCTTGTGGAGCATAGCGCGTCAACTGTTCCCAGTGGCCCAGTTGACGTTTCGTTGGCATAAATTGGTTTCAGAGAATGCAGTTGCCAGCATGCACCTCCTGCACATCCATGGCCACGAACGTCGTCGTGGACGGGACTCGAACCCGAAACGCCGGTAGGCAAACATGAGACTGATGCCTCAACACACTGCGCTACCGGCCGCCCCAAATACCTATATATGAATGAATGAATATCTTCAACACCTGGATTACGCTGACGATATTTGTCTTCTTTCAAATAGATCGGATCATCTAGCTCAAATGGCAGATGCCCTGCACCGCGAATGTGGCAATGCGGAGCTTAAAGTCAATGCTGCCAAAACTAAGTACTTGAGCTTGGATCTAGGAAGACAGAGCGAAATTTGAGTTTCGGGGCGATGGAAAAAGTGGACAATTTTTGCTACCTCGGAAGCGTAGTTACAGCAGATGGTGGAGCGGATGCTGATGTAGTGTCTCGCATCAATAAGGCTCAGACAGCTTTTTCAGTTTGACTCCTTTCTGGCAAAAGAACAACACCTCCGGAAGTACCAAACTCAGGATCTTCGAAACCAATGTAAAATGTTCAATTTGGAAGGTGACCAGGGCGATAACAACTAAGCTGCAAACTTTCGTGAACCAGTGTCTACGGCGCATCCTACACATACACTGGCCGGAGGTCATTTCTAACGACGACCTCCTATTCATTACTGCCCAGGACAGGATAGACACCTCCATAAAAAGGCGAAAGTGGCAATGGATAGGTCACACACTTCAAAAAGGGCCGGAAAACATTGCTAAACAGGCCCTCGATTGGAACTCACAGGGAACCGATGCAAGTCGCCGCGTTGCATGACCTAGAAGCACCTGGAGGAGATCAGTTGAGGTCGAGGGTAAGTCATTAGGCAAATCGTGGAGACAGTCGAAAGCGATGGCGACGAACAGGACGAGGAGGAAAGTCGGCGTGGTTAATGCCCTATGCCCCACAAGAGGTTGACAGGATCCAGAGAGAAACAAAAACATAAGTTCTGCAAAACTTTCCACCTCGTTCGCTTGTATGAACAAACGTTCTTGGACTATAACTGTAAAATATTCATTTTGAAAATAGCACAAATTTCTTTTATTTAATTCCAAAATCAAACAAAATGTTGAGGTGGTGGAGAAGGGGTATGTGTTCACGTGGAGAGGATTCAATAAAAACTCAACGCACGAGTTTTACATTTTCCGCCGGTCCCGAGGCTGGAACACCAGTTTTTTTTTTTTAACGTGCAAATACGAATTCTGCTTTTAACCCTTTAAATCGGTTCATTGTCAAAGCCGTGTAAAAGTGAAATCGTGCAAAAAAATGTACCGTGTAAATCGAAGTTCAGGTGTATTCTTGTTCAGCATACTTCACTCGAAGGTGAAGCTGCATAGTTACCAAATGTTCTTTGTCAATAAGGAAGATTTTTTCTTACTAGAACAGAATATGAATTTATCTGATACATTCAATTTTCACAATTTCGATTCGTTCGTTAATCATGTACCGATCCATGATAAAATGGTGACTAGAACGGAACACAAGTGAGGAGGAATGACAGCACTGTCACTTGAAGCGTCAGAGTAGTAAACTATCAAAGTTCAGATATTTTTATTATAACACTGTGCATAGAAGCCAATTACACCAGAACAAAGAAGATCGCTTTGAAATCCAACTGACAAAGATATTTCAAATGTACTTTGTACTCATACAGTAATTGTTCTTCCAAAACATATTCTTCAGTGCATGTAAACATATCGAACTCCAAATCTTATGAAAATTCTGGCGCGTGCTAAATTATTAATGTCAAGGTCATCTTTGTTTTGATGGCAACAAGTTCACCCAAACATAAATTCTTATAGGCCTCTCGCACTTACCAGATAGGTGAAGCTCCCCATTCTAATCGTGTGCGGTTCACTTTTCAAACTGAGACAACTTTTTCACTCACACCGAACGACTGTTTAATTGTAAAATTCCTACAACGAACCGTTCCAGTCCAAAGCCGAACAAAGACTCATTGCGGGTAATAATCGTATAAAACTCGAGTGTAAAACACGCAACTGTTCGCCACGAGTCCACCTGATACTGAGAACAACGAAAACACTCACTTCGGTGGTATCTTCAGCACTCCCGCCGGGTCCAAAGACCTTTTATTTCTTCAAATTCACTGAGCGCCACTTGCAATCTTTCCAGATAAAGGTAGACGCTATGACGACCGTCCGTATGACTCTGGGACTGTCGTTACGTAGTATGTATTCTTTCTCTTCTAATGGGTAGTAACCACCAACCACCCCATCCACCCCCAAAAGCCCGTAAGCTTGCTTGATTCGATAGAGTGCGCTCCACGTTGCAATCAAAAAGATAATCGGGAAGCACGCGGTATCTAGGACGTAATCCGAATTGTGGAGCGAGAATTGCATGTGCTAGATGTATGTAGTACAACATATCCACATTATGTGCTCCCCAGCAAGCAGCACACGGAAAACGCAAGGTGATTGATCTTTGGGAAAAAAAGATGAGAGCGCCAACCAGTTGGAAGCTTTCAGCTCGTACGCACGTAAATGCAAATCCCAGGCGTGATTCCCACGGCGCGGCTACGCGAATCTCTCCGAGTTGCTAGCCGGCCACCGATGTTGTTCACCTTTTTTGTTGGTAAACAAAACGATAACAGGCAGAAGCTTATTGACAGACAATTCCAAGGACCACTAATCATGTGAAGTGCGCAGCTCAAGCACAAAATTTCAACAACATGATAACGCGAACATTGCTAAAAACAACGTACTATCAGCGGAACACCACAATAAACATCGCTAATGAAATTTCGAGACGTTATGGTCCAGCTAACGGCTTGAGTCTAAAAACTAAGAACTCTATCCCGCAGTCGGGATAGTAAGAATAAATCTTGAATTTGCAGGGAAAATTCCTTATTTAACATGTTGAAAAAAAAAAAGACAAAGCCGCAAAACAACGTGCCACAAGCAGCTCTAGCTAGTATCATACTAAACTTTCTAAGCTTATTGTCTTGGACATATAACCGAAAGTAACCTTTGTTGCGTTAGATAGAGATACAGTGCAGTGAAAAAAAATTATCTATTGAGCTTTAAGATCCATTCATTAGTGGCGGTTAAAAAGAAACGGGTTTTTCTTGTATCTACGAGTATTTCAAATATTTATGGATCATCAAAATAGAGTCAATCAAGGGCAAAAATCCTCTTATATAGTCCTCCTCGTGGGCGCCCCCTGGATCGGTAACCAAGTCTTGCTAACCAAGTCAAGCCGCCAGTATTATTATTATTGTAGCAACGTCAACTGACGTTGAAGGGGTTTGGCAGCCCTTGGCCGTTAATAATGAACGGGTCGCTCCGGTGCGTAGAACCGGCTGCCGTGGGAGCGAGTAATGGTGCGCGCGATGATTTGGTTGAGGTAAACATCCCCCTGGTGGTGTGGGGCGTAAGAATAATACCACGGCCTTTCCCTTTGCCGGCATGACATAGAAACCGACAAAAAAGGGCAGGATGTGTATGCCAGCAACTTACACTATCTGAAATCTTCTATATGCTAACGAAACGTCAACTATAACTATGCCTCAGATAAGGACCGACTCAACGGTTACGATTACTGCCTAGCGTACAATGACTAAGATTGGATTCTGGAATGTGAGTACACTCTCCTGGATCAGGTCCCTAGAAAGCACGATTTCTTCACTTAGAGAGTTAATTTCTGCGGTATAAATTAAAAATCTTAGGATTTAGTGAGGTCAGATTGTGAAACAGCAGAGAAATTATCTCTCCAATATTTAGCACTGTAATGTTGTACTCCGGTAGAGCTACCGGTAGTGGTCGTGAGTCAGGCTGCTCTTAATCAGAGCCGCACGAAACTATCTCTTATCCTGGAATCCGGTCTCCGACAGAATCATCACCGCCAGGCGCCAGGTTCCGGACCTAAATGAGAAACATCACAATAATACAATGTTATGCTCCAACTGAACCCGACAATGTCTTGGCAAAAGACTCCTTCTACGAGCAACTAAATGCCGTCCAGAGCTGAACACCTAAAGGTGACATAATTGTTATGGAGGATTTGAATGTAAAAATTAGCGCCGATAACTAGGTTCTCAGGTGATGGGGAGACACGTTTTTATGGATCGTAACGACAACGGTGAAAGATTTGTAGAGTTCTGCAACGTTCACAGTCTCCTCATCGGTGGTACTATGTTTGAGCATAAGGACCACCACAAAGTCAGTTGGTTCTCTGTTGATCGGCGCAGATAACAAAATCAGATCGACCACTTTGCCATCAGTAAAAGATTCAAG
Source organism: Chloromyia formosa (assembly GCA_964017055.1). NCBI lineage: Eukaryota > Metazoa > Arthropoda > Insecta > Diptera > Stratiomyidae > Chloromyia > Chloromyia formosa. Next base: position 24,890,568 of record OZ024813.1, on the reverse strand, counting down.
AGTTGCCTCCTGGACGTGCGAAATAAGAAGGGCGCCGATAATGGGATGGGAAGAGACCGTTATCTTTTAATCGCTAATGTTCGATTGCGTTTCGCAGCCGTGTACCGTCCTAGTGACGAAAGATCCAGACGCCGAAAATTCAACACCGCTTGACTAAAAAATCCAGCTCTCTTACAATTATACAACGACCATCTTGCGCAAAAAGCAGCTGAGATAATTAGTCACCCAGGGAGTGACACAAGTGAAAACTGGGATGCCATAAAAAATGCATACATTATAATAACGCAGATACCGTCCTTAGTACAAACCAGGATTGCCGGAAAAAGCCCTGGATGTCCGACGGGCTTCTTGGCAGTGGATTGTTAAAAAAGGGCTGAAAGTTAGTTTTGCTGCAGCATCAGACGACAATCGAAGCAGCATCGAACTCCTTTATCGTTAGAAAGCTCGAGAAGTTCAGCGTAGAGTGCGACGCGATAAGAGATTAAGCGAATTGTCTTCTAGTCTCATCAGAAGAACCCGCAGGAAGTAACAACTTAAACGCCGTATACGGTGTCATCAAGGAGTTTACACCTGGTCGTAACTCGTGCCTTCCTCTTCCCAGCTACTTATCTTAGAGGAAGATCAAATGAGGCGGTGGAAACGGAAACGTCAACCCAATCCCAATTTTTCAGTCCAGTACACTAATACAGCATCGCAAGTGGAACTAAAAATTTAATTTAACTAATCCAATACGTATACCCCGTGGGTAGTTAGCTGGGATTAGTTAATACTGGAACATAGTCCGGCGATATAAACGTAGTCACTGAAATCATTGAGATGACCCTTATCCACGTGGACAAGAGGCGCGTTTTTTAACAGAGTAGAGCAGGATAAGCGGCAAAAAAAACGCTATAGAGCAAATTAGAGTAGCGAAGACGAAAATGGGGCATGTGTTTGCTGGGAGTGTTTCTTGGTTTAGTTTAGCATACAAACGTCAAGTCAACTTTCAACAGGAAACCTAAATCCTTATAAAATCGGGGACAAATTTCCTTTAGGCAGCAGAATCATTTTGTAAGCTTAATATTCCATATTATTACACAAAACGAAAATTGTATCGACAAGAAATGCATTTTATGTGCTTTCCAAACTGGTAAACTGCCCGAAAACCTCAACCCATGTGCCGCCTGCATTTCAAAACGTAGAAATACTGACGGAGCAGCATCCTTGCACTAACCCTCTATCCACAGCAGCTCAGAATTGTACTGGAATTGTGTACTCTGCTCGGCTGTTAAAACAATGCGACTAAAGTTGGTTTATGTTGCTTTGAGCGGAGCTTAGAGCAGTATATAGACAGTCAACTGTCCCAATCTGAGACCAGGCGTCAGAAGAAAATAGGAAAAATTCAATGCTAATTTCATACATTTATTCATGCCAATACGTTACAAAAAATATGCTCAAAGTGGAAGACCGAATTTCTCACGTTTTCTTAATTTCACGCCAAGATTTTGCCAACAAGCCGAATGAGCTCTATTCGTCAGGATTACTCCAATCATCGGACTTCCACAATCGTTGAATTTGTCTCATCATTTTCCGAATACGAGACCACATATCTCGGAAAACCAATCGTAAACGATGACAGGCCATTTTCATCCAGGACTTGTGATCATCTCTAAAACTCGGGCCAGGTTCATTGCTGAAAACGGGCGGGCAGTGCAAGTTCACTCGTACAGGTTCCGTACCGGATGGCGGTTTCGGTGGACGATTGCAATCAACACCGGTGGCACTAACGTATGCAAACATCTCCTGACGAATGCGTCGACGTTCCATCTGTTGTAATCGACAATGTTCGGTGGCAACTTTTTTCATAAGCTTCGTCAATAGAACATATTTTCGATGATTCCGTATATTATATTTTTTCGTCAGAAGTTGACGTCTCTTGCTGGCAATGTCGGCAAGAAAATCCTGAAGTTGAAACACCGATGGTCTGTGTTCAAGATCATAATTATTGTCGTCCGATTCAATTAATTCGGTGGCTTCCGTCATTTTTAAGCGTTTCTTAAAACGTTCTGCGATGCTAATGGACTTCCGACTGAGGTAGCTTTAAACGGCGAAAGGATTTTTATTGCACGTTATTTTAAACATTTCTTCTTCAATTCGAAAACTGTGGTTAAAAGTTGCCGTAATTTGAAATGTGCAATTAAGAAAAGGGATTTTGTCTTAATTAGTCGGTGCAGGTAAATTTCTGGCCACAAAGAATCAGGCCAGATGTTGTCCCGACCTTTTTGAAATTCTACCTGGGAAAGGATATGCACATAATTCACAATGTGTCAAAGATTCAATAATGAACTATTATAAAAAATGATCGGTACTTACATGTCTACTCCTCAATGTGACTGATACCATTGTATGTAGCGAGTACTCATGTTGAGTGTCTTACGAAAAATGGAAAATCTCAATCATCAGCAACGTGCAGCACAGGTAAGCATGTACAGTCTCAACACATGTACAATTTAACGTTATGCACTGAACTAATAGAAGTACGGAACTAACAAAATGAATGGACGCAGCATAGATGCTGCTGTCAACAATATCCTTGCTGTACATACTGTTCAGAGAATTTAAAACTGGTTTGGAAAAATTTGTACGGGAAGTTATGTTTGAGGGTGTCAAAGCATCATGGCTACTATTGCGAGTACATATTCAAGGATCAACTAATGCTAACTGATAACAGACTTGCATACCAACAACAGTGAAACAATTCAATTCGAAAATAGTGATCAAATTTATTTATTTTTTTAGACGAAAATATATTTTTCTCCTACTATATATAGTATATCTAGTAAAAAATCATTTCTTACATTTATACACAAATTTTCATCTGGTTGTCTGGTTATCCCATCGCTTGTTGCATGAATATTTTCTGAAATTATAGAATAAATTATGCGAAATAAGTAACTCAACTGGCACAACATATTTTTCATTAAAATGTTAATATAAGCTCCTTATGTTTTCTTCCTTTTTTCTTTAAAGTTAATGAAACAACGATTCAAATTCTTATTACGTAATATCAAAAAATAACAAATGATTCTTGAAGAAAAAAATCAAAATATTTTCGAATGAAATAACTAAATGGCACAGATAAGAAAAAACATTAATTTTCCATTTTTACTAACACCCCAGTGTAGATAGACATTTTACCTCGCATAAAATGGGGTAGAACTGATTTTTTATTATGTTGTATATGGTTGTGGCCTTATTATGAATCTAAGTTTGCGGCCTCCCCGGCGGACCGGAAGTGCTTGACTATTAATCCTATTGAAAAACCTTCTAAGGCAAAATTAAAGATAAAAAAGTACATAAGAAATCTTATAGCAATGTGTTCCCTATCTCAAATAGTTTCTGAGATGATCTCATTTGAAGAACACTTTTTGTCACTTACCCCTTTGTTCCCAGGAAATAGAAAAATCATCGTTTATGAATTTCATAAAAAACGGGTTAAATGATAAGGATCAATTTTTGTTATTACTAAATAAGCTTTAATTTGAAATAAGTCGGATGCTCGGAGGTATGATACAATAGTTGCTTAGAAAAAGTAATGAATCATCTATTTTCTTAAAATATTTTTTTTTTTTTTCATTTTCTACGTAACTATCATACCTACGGGCATCCGACTCATCACAAATTAAAGCTTATTTAGTTATAAACAAAATCGATCCTTATAATTTTCCTCGTGGGACCAGTATTTTACCCGTTATTTGATAAAATATGTATATGTATAATTTGTGGGAACCAACTATCAATTGACTTAATGTTTTTCAAAGAAAGAAAAACGAAAAAATCGAAAAAAATTGGAAAAAAAATCCTCTTCCATAGTCCTCCGCGTGGGCGCCTCCTGGAACGGCAGTAGTCACTGACCATTGCTAACCAATGTCAAGCCACCAATGATGGCGGTGCGATGATTTGGTTGAGATAAACCTTCCCCCTGTGGTGTGGGGCGCAAAAATAATACGGATACCACGGCCTTTCCCTTTGACGGCCTGTCGTTAAAACCGACAAACAAAGGACAAGATGTGTATGCCAGCAACTTGCACTATTCGAAATCTTTATACGCTAAACGTCAACTATGCCTCGGATAAGGACTGACTCAACGGTTACGACTTTTGACTATCGTACGATGACAAAGATTGGATTCTGGAATGTCCGTATTCTCAGGGCAATGGATCATAATGTTCCCAGAACACACGATTTCTTCAATTAGAGAGTGAATTTCTGAGGTATAAATTAAACATCTTAGGAGATACGATTGTGGAACAGCGGAGAATTTAATTCTCCAACGGGTAGGACTGTAATGTTGTACTCCGGTAGAACTACTGGTAGTGGTCGTGAGTCAGGTGTGAGGCTCCTTTTAACCAGAGCCGCACAAAACTGTCTCTTATCCTGGTATTCGGTCTCCGACCGAATCATGACCGCCAGGCTCCGGACCAAAATGAGGAACATCTCAATAATACAATGTTATGCTCTAACTGAACCCGACAATGTCTTGGCCAAAGACTACTTCTACGAACAACTAAACGCAGTCCAGGGCAAAACACCTAGAGGTGATATTATAATGGGTTTGGGGGATGTGAATGCTAAAGTTAGGGATCATATAGGTATATTAACAACGGAGAAAGATTTGTAGAATCTTGCAATTTTCACAGCCTTTTCAGCTATTTTATTTATTTATTTAATCAAGCAAATCACTGAACAGGATAAGAGAATCCAAAAAACAGTAAATACGGTATAAATTCAAAAATACAAAAGATGATGTTAATTCAGAACTTAAAAAATAATAAAATTTAAAAAGAAAGAAGGATAATAAGAATAATAAGGAAAGTACATACATTAAATATGAAGGAAAGAAAAAAAAGTATAAAAGAAAAGCAGAAATATAAAAGAAGATATCAGTTTAGGAAAAATTGAAAAAAAAAAATTACAAAACTATATGTCCGTATCGGAAACTTTTTGTAGAAGCAGTCGTTTGAAAGAAAAAAGTGAAACAACTAAAGGACCAAGCTCCAGTATATCATAATTACGCATTGCTCGAAGTAGAGGCGTGTTGATGTATGCGGAGAGTTCAACAGTGGGAGGATCGAAGACTAGGTTCGAGCCAGTGTTGTAGGACGGAACACGGAAAATAATGCACTCTTGAAGCGATGAGACTAACAAACCACGGCACAGTTTGAAGAGAAAGCACTCATCTAGAAATACCCTTCGCTTTGCAAGTTAATGTAAGCTGTTCGACATAGGGAAGGTAGGGAAGATTAAATTTATAAAATATATTAAGGCACGATTGAATTTCCGTTGAACGGATTCTAAGGAGTTGGCAGATACGGATGACGAGGGAGACCATACAACAGAGGCATATTCTAAAATGCTACGGACAAGTGAAACAAAGAGGTTAACAGAGGTAGAAATGGAATGAAAATCGTGAGAACAGCGTAGGACGAATCCCGCAAGTTTAGATGCCCTGTTTATGGTAAGAGAATAGTGGTCATTAAATCGAAGCCAGCAGTCGAAAGTGACGCCGAGGTCATTAAATAGTGATACATTTTCGAGATCAATGGAATTAATTTTATACGGAAGCGTGGTAGGATAAGGTTTAACCGTAAAGACCATAACTTTGCATTTGAAGGCGTTAAGCTGTAACTGATGAGAGCAGCACCAGGCAGGTAGAAGGTCTAAGTGTGATTGCAGCGCTAAACAATCTTCAGGACAAGAAAGTAGAAAAGGGTTTTTGAGAAGAGATGGTAGATAGTTGATAAAGAATACGAAAAGTAGCGGTCCTAAGATTGAGCCCTGTGGAACTCCAGACGAAGGACAAAAAGAAGAAGAAACTGTGTTATTGAAAACTACACTGGAAAAGCGATCAAGAAGATAGGAAGAGAGCCATGACAAAAGGAAAGGTGGGAAATTAAAAGCAAGCAGTTTATCAAGCAGAATGCCATGGTTGACCGTATCGAAAGCCTTAGAGAAGTCGATATAGATGACATGGATATCAAAATGTTTGTTGAAGGATTTAGCGACAAAGTCAACAAATTCTACCAAGTTGGTAAGATTTTTTCTTACAGAATCCATGCTGATTGGAACAAATCAAGTGTCCAAAGCAGTCGTATTAAGAGAAATCAGTAGCTGCAATTATTGCATTAAGCCGAGGAAAGGCCGCCAGACTTGACGGTTTCCCTCCAAAGTTTATCAAGCAGTGCCGAACGTAACTGCCAAATTGCTGCACCCACTTGTTGATAAAGCGTGAAATACATCCCACTCAGTGGAAGAAAGGTTTGATCATTCACCGACTTCCGGAGAAGGGTAGCCTTACAGACTGTAATAATTGGAAAAGCATTTATATGCTTCCTACCGTTACCAAGATAATAGCTAAAATCGTCCTGCAAAGGTCAACGGCTCACTTAGACAGCACAATTGATGGAGAGCAAGGTGGCTTTCCATCCAGATTCTGCTGTGTCGATCACATTAGCACCTTGCGGATCATCATCGAGCAATGCGCTGAATACTAGTCACTGCTTCACTTGCTTTTCATCGATTTCGAGAGGGCTTTTCATAGTGTGAACTGGGACTCTATATGGGCGGCCTTGCGTAGGAGAAGCATCCCCGAGAAGCTTACGGCTATTATTATGGCAACCTCTAACGGCGCGAAATATCACGTTCTGCATAGAAGTAAGAGGTCGGGGGACTTTGAGATTCGCAGTGGAGTTCGGCAGGGGTGCATTCTCTCACCGATTCCTCGTAGTGATCGGCGATGCCCTATCCGGACTAGGCAGAGGAATTCAATGGACTTTAGCATCTTATCAGGACATCGCTTGTCGTATCAACCAGGCTAAATGCGCATACGCCATGCTGTCCAAAATCTGGCAGAGCAGTTATCTCAGTATCAAGACAAAGCGCGGCAGCCAGTTCTACGCACCGGAGCGACCCGTTTTTTACAACGGCTAAGAGCTGCCAAACCCCTTCAATGCAAGAAGGATGTGTGCCTATGTGTTACATGCTGTATTCGTTTACACCTAGGAAGATGACGAACAATAACAGCATGTAACACACTCACACAATGAACTTATGACCATTAATACAAAAACAACAACCAGTTTAATCAATCAACAAACTAAAATAATAGATAAACCACACATACACACAGGACACACAAAACAATCAAAATATAAACAGACATCCTAACAAAAGCCGGTTTTCGATTCCTTACCTTCAACGGCGGCAAATTTTGCGTAACATGTAATCCAACACTCCGCATCATAACTATTGGACTAAATGTTGTACTATACATTTTTTGAAGTCCGTGCACGCCAAACATTATTGGCACATTTTTCATCAATTGTGAACGTTCATATTTCAATAGAGCATGCCTGTCGCCTGAAAAACAGTATTTCAATGTAATTTTTTCACTTTTAATAATAAAATGTCCTTTTGAAACACACCCAATTTGTAGCCACTATAAATCGCATCTGCAAGAGTTTTTGTTAAGCATTTGACATCACCGTACCCCAAATTAACTCCTTGCCCAGCCAATGGGTGAACTCGATGCGCTGCATCACTGCGAGAAAAAAAAAACCTGTTAGTAAAAGTATGAACACAAAGTTAAACAAAAAATAAATTTAATGAAAATACATACGAGCGGGTACCCAGAAGTAATTATTTATTTATATTTTTTCTGTAGGATGTAAGGGTGGCATATTTATTAGATATTCGGCTTAATCAGTATAATAAGTGGCGTTCGCGTAAAAGTAAAGCCGAACATATACCATCCAAAATTCTTGTCCGGAAAAACTGATCAGGCCCGGCCTTGAGGAATTCCGGATCGTGTATGGCCGTTTCAGGCCGCCTTCAGGCGGCCAGATTGGCCTTTCAGGCGGCCGGAAGGAAAATCGTTCCCGCCAGGCCTCCACTGCACACGTTCCGGAATTTTTCTCCGGAAAAACTAATCAGGCCTAAGGAATTCCGGATTGTCAATGGCATGTGCAGGCCGCCTTGAGGCCGCCAGACAGGCCTTTCAAGCGGGCGGATGGAAAATTGGAAATCGATCTTATCGCCATGGAATGAAAGTCTCTATTGGATTGAATTGTACGGCATTTTACTTTCCATAGCCAAGCTTCAGATACATTCGTCTATTGAAATAAACTCCAGTGAAAATTCGTTCTAGTCACGCGACCGGACAGTTCGCCTTGAGGAATTCCGGATGGTGTAGGGTGTATTCTATATTCAGGCAAACCGGAAGGCCGGGCCTGATCAGTTTTTCCGGACAGTAATTCCGGATGGTGTATGTTCGGCTTAACGGTTCAAGCAGAGTCGTTTGACTAGAAAATCCCTTTCATCACGTCTGGCGATTTTTACTTAACTAACTCTCTCCACATCCTTTACATACATTGCCTTTATAGAAACGAGAATCAAGGAAGTATCTTGTCCCCCAATTTCTTGATTCTGATCAAAAAAGAGACGCGGGCAGTCAAATTGGGCGCATAGGAAAGAAGGAAATTTTTGTCAAGCTGGTAAGAAAGTAGTTTATTTCAATGTATGAGCAGATGCGTTATTGTGGTGAACCAGTCAGCCGTCTAAACACTAAAATTCAGGTTGCTACTCGCTCATTATATTCAGGAGATGATGTTGATTCGCTGTAATGATCGACAGAACAAATTCAACGTGAACGACTCCTCTGATTTCAAAAAACCAACAATCATGGACGTCCCGATCAAGGCTTATCTTCACTTGATATGGATGCTTGAATGTATCAGACGTTTTAAATTAAGTAATTTAATATGGTCCGAATACACTCTTAATACAATTAACAGTCAGCAGATATAGCTTCTATTTTTAGCTGCTTAACGATTTTAGCATTAACAGATTTAACAGCAAACCGAAACGAAAGCTTTCGCTCACCACTATCTCCTAATAACATTCGACCACTTTCAGAAAGGGCAAACAGCACAGGAAAGATGATAAGTCAGATAAGGGTTGCCTGACTTATCATCTTTCCTAAAAATCTCTCCAAGCACTGCAGCAATTTCTGCTTGTTGGCTTGCTGGTTTTTAAATCCGCCATGCAAAAATCGCCAGAGTGTTCAAAGGGTTTTTTTTTATACAAATCACCTTTTTAACTCACATGGACGCCATATACACTGATTAAGCGAATTGTCTAGGCAGTGTTACCACTCCAACAATCTACATGATATTCCAATTACTTTTGGGTATTTCCTCGTACTATATTGAAACATACCCAACTAAAGCTACACCCTCAGCGCAATAAGATGGTGCGTGGCCAAATCCGAGAGGAAAGCAGGCACGAGAATTGTCCTTAACACCAGTAACGGCAGGAGGATATTGTCGAACAGCATTTGTTGTAAAGGGGCAGATTTTTTCGAGTGTCGATAGTATATTTGTTGTCAAAGTGTCCTTGGGATATTCCTTATACTGTAAAATTGAAATTTCCAGTAAGGACCAGGGACAAAAACAGAAAAAAAAAAACAAAAAAAAAACAAAAAAAAACAAAAAAAACAAAAAAAAAACAAAAAAAAACAAAAAAAAACAAAAAAAAAACAAAAAAAAACAAAAAAAAAACAAAAAAAAAACAAAAAAAAAAACAAAAAAAAAACAAAAAAAAACAAAAAAAAACAAAAAAAAAACAAAAAAAAAACAAAAAAAAAACAAAAAAAAAACAAAAAAAAACAAAAAAAAAACAAAAAAAAAAAAAAAAACAAAAAAAAAAACAAAAAAAACAACAAAAAAAAAACAAAAAACAAAAAAAAGAAAGAAAAAAAAACTACTATAGTACAACACAAATATTATTATGCAGAATAACTTTCCCTTCTTCTTTCGGATACGTACCGTCACCAATTTTTAGTGACAGATTTCAAAACGCTTGGCCATTTCCATTACCCCAGTTCGTGCATGCATATTGATAGATAAATGCGCCCTAGGTGTGACCCTTTTAGATACACCCTAATTTCATCAGTCTTCATTCTTCGTGGTATTTCTGACAAAGTCTGCCTAATCTCGCTACAGAAAAGTAGTGTAATACCGCCCATGGGCCAGTCGTTTTGTTGGATATTACGTAAGGTTCTATCTACAATATGTACTGTTTCTACTCCTTTCCCATTTGCCACAGTGCACTCATCCCGTATTATTAAGCAACAATCGCGCAGGGCCCTTGCTTGGTCACTGTTTCTAGAAACGCTACACGCTGGGGTCTACGTATAGTCCAAATTAATCGGGAACTTGATCATTGTATGGGCAGTTCCAGTTCGTCTCCTGGAGACAATGTGACGGCTATTCCCGATGAAGCTACAGCAATTGCTATTTTGTTTTTATTGCGTATTTGGGCTTAGAAAATTTAGTTGGAAATGTATTTCCCATCCCACCGTGTGCATCTACAAATAGGATGTCAATGTTTTAGCAGGCTCCATTGAACTATAGTTGATTTCCGACGCATACTCATTGGTATTGATGATTGAAATGGCATTTTGAAAAACTTCAAACCCGAATATATTTTGATTGGTAGATCAGATTGTATTGAAATAAAATCTAAATATTACTGCAAATGAAGGTTTTTTTTTTTTTCAAAAATAGTACCTCAATTTTAGCACAATGGGCCACTCGGCCTCTGTACTCTGAATCCCTAGGGGTTCTACGCCCACCCTACCTCAATCGGATTAGCGGTCTTTATGTGATGCGTGCACAAACAGACAAAAATGTACAGACACACAAAATTTATAAATTTATTATATGCATAGATTTAATTCTTTCGGTACTTGCACCTCATGCGAACATGCGATAATTATAAATTTTTGAATTCATGTTTACTTACAAAAGCGTCGTTAACAGCATCTACAAATTCTTGGGCCGGCATCGATTGTAGTTCTTTCGCACGTGATGGAGTCGTACACCAAACCATTGAGCTCAATGTTTCGGTAAGCGGAAGCATGGCTACAACACCGGTCGGTAAGAAACGTTGCCAAGCTACTGCATTATCGCCACTCTAAAAAGAAAATGTTTTTTAATACTCATGAAGAAACAACCGCGGTCTTAATGGATTTATGAATACTTCGGACAGCTCGAGTGTTGCAACTAAACCCATTTGATTGTAGTCCATGGTGAATGGTTCAACGTTCATGCGCTTCCGAACCAATGAATTCATTCCATCAGCGCCAACCTGAAAAAAAAAATCATAAAAATGTTAATTATGCTAGATGTAAATATACATTATATTGGCGCGTTTCTTTGGAGCAGAATAGACATTTAGAAGAAAAAACACACAATAGCCAAAGAGGAATTTAGGGGAAAATGAAATATATCCTTAGTTCGGGGTGCGTCTTGAGTAAGTTTGTCTTGAAAGCTAAACTCAAATTTCAGGAGAAAACTTAAATTCTTATATATCCGTATTCTCTGTAATGAACCATACTATGGTCTGGTTGTGCTGCCACCACCGGCAGATTGATGGCAGCACCTGATGAGTAATGATCTGTCGGTAGTACGGAACCAGAGGCCGAGGGTCCCATTACTCCTGGAACCCGATGCGGCTGCTTGTCGACAGTTATCCAGAGTTACTGACAACAATGTTGTTAGTGTAATGCGTGCAAAAGTTGTTCTGCTCTGATCTGGACTGTTGAATAAAACGCAGCAAATATATTCAAAAATTTATATTCTTGTCCAAAAGTTACGCTCCAATTCTACGAACAACAATGAACAATGAACACAAATTTCCGTCTACAGTAAATAATCAAAAACTCGCGTATAGCCATCCTTAACCATTCAAAAATTCAAGCCAATCTGCAGTAAAATCTAATTAAAAACAATAAACAAATGCATAAATAATGGTGAGATGTTTACAAATTATGATACAATTTACAAGGAAAAATTACATGAATGACACCCACAAGAAATATTCTTGGCGCACCATTGCGATTCAGTCCAGCTGGGATCCAAAAATTATAATTCGCTAGACGTCCTCATTCCATCTCGAGTTTTATTTGAAATGATTATAATTTGTAATTGACGTCCGTGTTTTCGTTGCAATTTTTTTTTTCTATATTACATATTTAGATTCTATCAAGCGTAAGAACTAATAAATAAAGAAAGAACGATAAGTGGCAATGATTGGAAATTTGGGAATGTGAAATCTTTTCAGATGCTAAATCGGAACATCTTCATTGAGTTGAATGTTTCGTGCGAGATATATGTATATTGAAAACATAAGACGTGTTAATCATGAATTGAAGAGTAATGAGGCTATTAACACTATGGCTGCCAAATTGGTTTTATCAGTTTCTAGATCGTCGTTATGGTAACCGGGATGCTTTTGTAGCATGAACCTCCGGGATGTTCGAGAAAAAACACTGACTTTTTTATGCACTCGCACACCCGTACATGGCCGTTGTCAGGCCAATTTTAGTATACGGAATTGTGGTTTGGAGGACTGCACTTAAAATTAAAGCCCATCAACGGAAAGCGGAAAGGATCCAAAGACTGGGTTGCCTAGGAATCATTGGCGCAATGAGAACCACGTCAACGAATTCCTTAAACACTCTCCTGAACCTCCCCCCAACCGATATGTTCCTAATGAACACAGCGTCTAAATGTGCCCTAAGACTCAGGGAAACAGGGCAATTCAGAATAAAGCCGTATGGTCATCAGAACATCAAACTACCAGTCGCAACCACCGACTTCACTAAAGCAGTGATGGACTACAACAAAAACTTCTTAGTATTTATACCAGATTGAGTTTATTATACAACCGGCGAGAATGTGCCAAAGAGATCAATAAATCTCTACACTGACGAGTCAAAGATGGAAGGGGGTGTTGGAGCGGCAGTTCACTCTCCAGAACTCCTGTACAATCTATCCATCCGACTGCCGAACGAATGCAGTATCTTCCAGGCGGAAGTGCTAGCGATTCAAAAGGCAGCAGGAGCTAGCCTCAACAACTCGCAGGAATGGAAAAAATTTTATTCACTCGGACAGTCAAGCTGCTTTGAAAGCGCTACAATCCGACACCATAAGATCAAAGTCAGTGCTCAGATGTCTTTCGGCTCTTCAGATGCTAGGTACTTCAAGGAGAGTAGAGCTCCGATGGGTACCAGGTTACAGCAGCATACAAGACACCGACATCGCGGACGGGCTTGCAAAACAGGGTGCTGCTTTTTATAGCGGAATGACAATAGCAATTCCTATACCAATGCAAATGCAGGCAATAAGATCAGAAATGACTATATGACTATATTTCAAGTGAACATATTGTTGTAATTAATGTCGAACTGAATTGCACTGGATAGTCTTACAAAAAAAAATGTGCAGCTATTTCAAGTATGTAATATCATTTATTTCAGGAAAACATTTTATATCATTTATTTCAGGAAAACATTTTAGTTTGTTTTCAAACATTTAATTTATATTTTAACAAAAATAAACTGCCAACAGTCACAAGTCCACCTAACCTAAAGTTGTCAAAATAGACACAGATTAATTACTATTTTATACCACAAATGCCATAGAAAAACGTCTGTGTTTCGTTTCTGGAATTGACGAAATCGTCGCGAGTTTAATTTCATTAATGACTAGGCACACGAATCGATTTCGCCATGAGATCTGGGGTAATGAATACGGGTTTTAAATACATCACGCTCCAACCAATACAGAGTAACTTGTTTGGTATTGTTGTATGTATGTACGGAGTACGTATCTCTTACGACACACACTGTAATAAGCTCTATCATAGTGTCGAACCACCGATGACAAGTACTAACTGATTTTCGAGCCATCCGGAGTCTTCGTTGACTAGTGCAAATCCAAGTCTAGAACTATCTCGAAGGAGAGATCCGGTATAAAAGGCGGATGTCGCCAGCAACGGCAAGTAGTAATAATACTCGAGACTCAGTCACAGTCGGAAGTAGTAATAGCCGAGACTCAGTCGGAAGTCGAAGAGTCGTTATTGTTACCCGCCGGTAACGAATAGTTAGAACTAGTTTGACGTTGGTTGTTAGTTACGCGTGTTTTGTTCGTTTAGTAAATAAAGTGTGTGTATTTTTCAATCGAAGTATTTTCATTATTCAGCACAAGAATATCGAACGAACCCAGCTTCGGTCAGAGCAAACATTACAGTATGTATTTTCAAGTCTCTGAGCAAAGTGTTAATGCGAGTTACGTTTCATTGAAAATTAGAAGTTTGGTTGACTTGGTTTCATTCTGCATCCCAACTTAGTATGCGTCTGTAGCTTACCAAATTCTCAATGACTTGGTTGGCGTTTACCAAATCTCGAAGGACCCTTTTCACTAGCCTTAATAAATAAGATCTTGAGATACGAGTGTATACGTATGCTAATAGATATGCAAAGAAAGCAATGTTAGATTCCCTGAATTTAAGTCTACCTGGCGCGGACCTCAATGGCATGGATAAAGGATTAATATTCGCTGAGCCAGAACTCTATAGCGATTAACATCCCAATGCTAAGTTCATAGACCCCACCATAGACTCTCTATTCGGTTTTAACCAATGATAAACCTAGGATTTGAACAGAGATTCCCATTTTCCAAGTCCGTGCTGTATGATTTTTTCAATTTGTTTTCAATGAAGCAAATAAATTGATTTAAATTTCACTCAAACAATTTACGTTGTTTTTCAAAACAATTTTTTTTTGTAAAAAATGAATTAGTCCATGTAAAATTCAATGTTAACTCGGAGGCCGGATGAAAACCATAGGCGGGCCGGAGTTTGCCGAGCCCTGTATAACGTACGGGTGGGTGGGCATCCGAAGATGCCCGTGGGGAGGGAGTCTAAGGTAGTATAGTGACCGTGAAGGTCGGGCCGTGCCATCTCGCGAAAAAAAAGGCCACTCAACGAGCTAAACAGCGGCCTACGCTTGCTGTAGCTCAGTTCGGCAGACGTGGACGGGGTTTTCGCCGCTCGTTGTCCCTGTCTTTTACGTATTAGTAGAAATTTATAGGCCGGTGGAAGACAACACAAACATGGGAGGCAAAAAAAGAGAATAATAAAAAAATGGGGCGATAAGTATGGAATGGTTAGCAGACGGTTCAGATGGCCTCGCACTCGGATGACCCTCGGCCTCTAGTTTCGTACCACCGACAGATCACTACTCATCACGCACAGCCTTCGATCTTCCGGTGGAAGCATCACTACCAGGATATGGTCCATTACAGGTGGTTCATTACACCTGCTCTAGATCGTAGAGCGGTAACCGAACGAACACGGCCACCGAGCGCGACGTAGGGAATTTAGTCCTCTTTAATCTTGCTTCATTAACTTTTATGCTATGCCGAATGATTTTCGAAATATATGTAGAATCCAAAAAATTGCACCTTTTTCGCCCCCTCCCTTTTCTACAATACACCTGGTAGGTCCGGGGACTTTCAGTATGTTTACTCCCTAACTAATCCAAGCAAAACTCCGTAGTCCATTTTTGTTAACCGACATTTTTATGTAGACCCCCCTTATGAGCATTCATTTACTGAATTAAATACGGACTGTTTAAACCCCTTGGTGACTTATGGGCCACGCACATACTGTATATACTTTATGCGTATACTTCCACCCTTTCATAGCTTTAAACTCCCACAAGATGTACTCGTATATCAAATTGCTCAGGAAACCATAGAGAAGCCAATAATGATTATTTTGACATTGTTCGTCTCAGGACTCCTCTTAAGTGTTACCGTCCGTTTCCGTTGTCTATAAACTATGAAAAATATTAGTTTACGTAAAGATTAGGTGATTACTTATACATACTTCGTGTAAAAAAAAACATAAGCCGCTTTATACAGAAGGGAATCTCACTGACAATTTCAACTGAAGTGTTAAATTGTTTAATTTTTCCCCCAAAAATCTCGATCAAATAATTAAGCTTCTCAGACGATCACGCCTACTGTTAAATATATCTCCTCATCCCATCCAGCTGGATGATATCTATCACATATATGCGTAAGATATTTTTTTCTTATTTCTTGTGTTTTCATTGAATTTTCGGATCAATTTGAAAATTCCGTGCTATCCACGCTTAGTTTGTGAGCTGCTTCCGAAACGATCACTTCAACATTTTCCAACAAGCTACAAAATGATTCCGGGAATCCGGTCGGCGGAAAAATCTTTTATAGTGAATTAAATTTGAATTGTTTTTTTTTTTGATAAATATATTTATAAAAAAAATCTATTGTATGTACTAAAAATAGAAAAAAAAGTGTAAGCGTGATATAAATAATGCATTTTTAGTTTGTTTATTTTAACGAATAGAGAAAGAATCAGTCAAGTGTACTCGTACAGTGAAATAATTATTGATCTTTGTTCCATAAGAAAAATGCCGCTTTAGTACGATAACAACAATAACTGCGGGGAGTAATGAAAATTCCCGAAATCATAGCAGCGATAGTCCGTGAAAAGTGAAAAACAATGACTAAGGTAGTGATTGTTACTTGTGAATACAGTCTTCATTCGAAAATGAGACCATAAATTCAAAGAATTATGCATGATGGCCATTTTCTAAAACCCGAAATTTAAGAGTAGTATCCGCCCAATCCTTTCAAACTTTAGTAAATAAATTAAAATTATGTACTTATTACTGAATATTTCGGCTTGGGAAAACTTGGGACTCGCAGCTCGGAACTGATGTCAGTCTATAGCAAACTACAAATTACAGAATATCGGTTTGAAACCAAACGTGCAAAAGCATCATGCAAGATGGTGGACTGACAAGTTATGGATTAAGGCTCCCCGAAAGTAAATCAGGATTAAGCAGGTTGGGGAATTTAGTCTCCAAACCGGGGGAAATGTTGTCCCTAAAACGAGGAAAATTTCAAGGCCGAGCCAATTTTACGGAAAACCAATCGATGGAGATTTTTTTTAAAATAAAATCCGCACGCATTAACTATCACGTATTAAACGAAAATGTTTATAGATTCCAACAACCGCCGTAAGAATCAAATTTGACGGCGACTGGCAATTCTATTAAGTATTTCATTTTTAGCGTTGATCTGAAATTCAAATTCCATGGATACGAGGGGTCTAACAAAATTTCGGTAAGTTGGACCAAAAAAAAAGACATAATGATTTTTCTTTTCATACTCTTAAAAAAAATTAAAAGTATGAAGTACTTTTAATTTTATTCAACATGATTTTATTTTTTTCTATCTGTAAATTTACATATTTTTCAAAACAGACCTTAAGAGCTCACGAGCATTTGAGTCGTTGCCATCTCTTGTGGGAACGGCTTTGGATTTATTTTTCAACATAGTCTCCTTTTAGCTCGATACACTTGACCCAGCGATGCTCCAACTTCTTTAACCCGTCTGAAAAGTACGTTTTCTTGAGGTCTGCAAAGTAGGCCTCCGTGGCGGCGATGACCTCCTCATTCGACTCAAAATTCTGCCCGGCGAGTGACTTTTTCAAGTTTGGAAACAAAAAGAAGCCGCACGGAGCCAAATCTGGAGAATACGGTGGATAGGGCAGCAGTTCGTAGCCCAATTCGACCAATTTGGCCGTGGCGACGGCCGAGAGGTGTGAGCCGGGGCGTTGTCATGGTGGAAGAGCACTTTTTTCTTCGCCAAATGGGGCCGTTTTTTCTGCAATTCGGCATCGAATCGGCCCAATAATTCGGCATAGTAGAGCCCTGTGACTGTTTTGCTCTTCTCCAGGTAGTCGATGTAGATCACACCTTGTGAATCCCAGAAAACGGTGGCCATCGGCCTTCGCCTTCTTCGGACCACGTTCGCTGGGTGAAGTCCACTGTTTCGACTGTTCCTTGGTCTATGTTGTGTACCAGTGGATCCATGTTTCGTCGACGGTCTCGAAACGGCGCAGAA
The DNA here is from genome assembly GCA_964017055.1 of Chloromyia formosa. NCBI lineage: Eukaryota > Metazoa > Arthropoda > Insecta > Diptera > Stratiomyidae > Chloromyia > Chloromyia formosa. The sequence continues at coordinate 24,872,728 of OZ024813.1, read as the reverse complement.
ACTCTTTCGGATTGCGCTTAAACAGCGTTTAATGGTAAGATGCTGGGCACGACTTCACCGCCGGGTGTTGAGTACGTAAAATGCAACATCGGCAATAAGACTTTTATTTCATTAGCAAGCAGCGGCGGTTGAAGTATCGTGAAAGCATCCCTCAAACCAACGCGGTTTATTCGCGGCGGATTCGCAAATTTGTTTACATGGCGTGGCATCTTCACACCGACACGACTTCGCGGCCACCGCGATTTCTATTTTTCCGTAAATCATTCGCGTTGCCATGATTTGAAATTCATGAATTTCATTGTGTTTGAATTTCAATGGCGAATAAATCGTCGTCGGTGTGAACATAAAGCATCCCTCAAACTTCGCTTCGATACCCGTCTCCGACATTTCGTCCGCGTAAACTCGTCAACACAATCGGGTTTACACGACTCAGATAAATTTTACGCTAACGCGTAGTTTCCACCAGTTTAGCCTAGCATAAATGTTCACCCGTGTAGCGTAAACTGTTTGCATGTAAGTCGGGTAAGCGCATTTATGCTTCGGTACCCGTCGTCGTCTAAAACGTTCCGAGCTGTCGTGTATCCGCGTTTGCTGTTCACACGGGACCGATATTATGGATTTTTTACACGTCTCGTGTATCAGAAGCTTAATACCGACAGTGAAGTGCGACCCACACCGACCCATAAGCGGGAATTATACTTGAGTCTCGGTCTTATGTGACTCTTGTATATTAGCACTAAATCAGATGGAGTCAAGACCGATACCTGGAAATCCCGCCACCTCTCTCTCTCTCTAAAATTTTGTATTAAAACTATAGGTATAGTAAATCTGAACCATTTGTTATGTACTTCAAACAATATCTATGTCATAACTCATAAAGTATCGCTATGTAATCTGGCAAAAATGAGCTCGTTACTAACACAGTCATCTTCAAAACATAATTTCATTAAAAAATTAGATACACGTAAATCATAAACAACGTCCATTGAAACCAACGATCAATGTGTAAACTAAAACTGCTTCAAAAATGTTCGTTTTAGTGGCCATCGACGTTATTTACACAAACATTTAATATTCCTGGTGGTTTCAGCTGAAAGGAATACAATACAGCTGTCAGTTTTTACGATTTCAAAAATAACAAGAAATTCCACCAAATTGGATCATCTTAAATAATGAATCATACTGAACCAAGGATTATGAATGCACAGATCAACCATTAAACAAAGTATTACGATGAAGAATTTAAGAAAAATTGTCACGCCGGAGAAAGAAGCTTATGTATGAATTTAGGTTTATTGGAATATTGCCCCGAATACCTCTTATGTATTGTACAAAGGGGTTTTGTGCTAGTTCTCTTGTCTAGTGTCAAACTAATTGAATATAATCCCATATAAAAAGATGAACTTAAATCCACTTACTGTTGTCCATTTTCAATAGATAGATCATCCCTTATAGGAGTAAGGGAGTCCAAGTTTACTCAGTACGAATGGACTTAAAAGCTAAGGTCAGAACCAAGAAAACTGAAAGAGGAACTTCTCATGCCACTGAGCAGTGCTTATGGAGAAAACAGAAAATATCTGTAATATTTCGCCTCGTCGAACAATATTATATTGGCCACACCCTGACGAACACGAACTGGATAATTTTCTTCAGAGGAGGACACTTGTACAATGTTTGTGTTCGAGTTCGTTTTCGACAATGTGTGGCCGAGCTTAGGTTTGGTAGTAGGGTTGCTGAAACAACACACTTAGACCAGGAACATAGGTCCATCGTGATACTCTAGGAGAACTAAAACAACATATTAGAACCAGTGCCGGATAACGTCAGCGCGGCGCCCGTACCAAATGTGAACAAGGAGCCCTTGATTTGCATTAGCTATTAAAGTTTAGAATACACTGGGACTTCGATTAACAGGACTAATTGTTGTCATAAGTCATTCCCATTCGGATAATCGAAAATCGGGATAATTGAATAATAAGCTACGTCGCACGCATATGGTCATCTTTACGTACGTTGCTATATGGTTATTTTTCTAGGGTTAATAGGAGTTTATTAAAAACAAGAAAAACAAGTTAAACTTATTAAAATCAACAAAAACTAATTGTTAAGGATGAATGAAGTGTATCACTACCTACTAACTCAATACCACAAGATTGAGTTGGCAATACACTCCACCAAAAATAATCAGTAAAAGAAGCCAATCGCACTTGAGCCGACTGGTTTCGTCCACGGATAGACCATACTCTTGAGGAGCTACCTTTAGTCTATCGGGGTGGTAGCTCGACCAGCCCAACTTTTGTGCGATATTCCGACTTTCATCAGAATGCAACAGTTGGTAAAACGCAGATTAGATTAGCAGAAGTAGTTGATGTATACATTTAATAGACCCGTTCTGTCCAATCTCGTCTGCACCCGCCGCTTTATTTGATTTGAGTGACTGCAAGACCAGATCAACTTCTTCTACTGTAGGGGGTTGAGAATTGGGACCATAATCGATCATATCGTCAATGATTGGTGTCTCTTGTATGACGTCGGATACGGGATTAAGAAGCTCTTCCAAATAGGACGCCCATCGTTTGTTGATGCTAGCGGTGTCGCTGATGATGTTTCCATCCTTGTCCTTACAAAGGCTAGTCCTGGGTTGATAGCCATTCTTAATCATGTTTATTAGTCTGTACGCTTGTCTGGTGTTGCTATTAGCTAGGTTATCATTAATGTTCAGCAACTGTTCGTCAGAGAATTGTCGTTTCTTACGTCCAATTATTCTATTTGGTATTCTCCGTAGCTTGTCATAAATTTCTCTCTTAGCTCTAGTTGGATACATTGTCTGTAAGCTTCGCTCTTCGCGTCAAGTGATTTTTGGCATTCTTCGTCGAATCAGTAATTTCGTGTTCGCCGGGCTTAATGTCCCACGACCTTCTCTGCTGCCTCCAAATCCCGAGTACACCTATGTTGCCGATGTTGTGTAGCAAAGGTGTCAGTTTTTCTTCAAGAGCAGATATATTTGCCTGCGTCGTATCATCGTTCAAGAGTTTGTCAACCGCAAAGAATATGGGAGGGCTGATTCTTGATTGGTGCACTGAAGAGATCCTTCACCGATAGGTTGTCTTTACCAAGTGATGGTCAGAATCGGAATTTGCTCCTCGGCATGATCGGAATTCATCACACTTGAGGCCCATATTTTGCATATGAGGACGTGATCAATCTGGTTGACCGTATGTGTATCCGGAGATTATCAGGTTTCTTTATGAATGCGTCGGTGCGAAAAGCATGTTGAGCTTCCGACAAGGTTGCAACTGCATGCGCAGTCGATTAGTCGTTGACCGTTATAATTATGTACATTCAGTGTGGAGGCTGTGCCCTCCTGTTGTTTCCCAATGCCAACTCTCATTCCAAACTTTCGCATTGAAATCTCCCAGCAGTATTTTCACGTCGTTTGTTGGTAGTGATTCGAATAATATCTCCAGGCGGTCGTAAAGCTCGTCTTTCAATGCTTCTTCCTTCACTTCAGTCGGGGCGTGCAAGTTAATGAGCCAGAGGTTGAAAAATTGAGTCTTAATGCGAATCGCACACAACCTTTCATTGATGGGTTTGAAGTCAATACCGTTCGGTTTGAGGTGATTGTTCACGATGAACGCAACTTCAAACTCCATGCGTCAAGATGGCTTACCGCTTTTGAAAATTGTGTGCGATTTCCTACCATTGATCTCGCTATCAAGCCAATTTGTCCAGTTGTGACTTACGCGGCGCTAGTTTGGTGGCCCAAAACGAATCAGCGTTGCACCATACAGCTTTGTAGTAAGTTACAGCGCCTTGCATGCCTTGGTATGGCAGGATCCATCCATACTTGTCCGACATCGGCTATTGAGGCGATTGTTGGACTTACTCCGCTGCATATTTTCATACAAGAGTCTGCGGCTCTGAGCGCTCTTAGAATGCGTCTAACATACGATGGCGGTGTGTCCAACCAGGGACACATGAGCATTCTAGAGCGGATCCCTGGCATGCAGATCTGCTCGAGATCTGATTACATGACTCGGGAAATATGTTTTGGTAGGAAATTCTCGGTCTCCATCCCCACTCGCGGGGAATGGGACAGTGGCATTCTTGGCTCTGTCTCCCGGTACACCATGTGGTTTACCGACGGATCTAAAACGGAGCGGGGTGTTGGTGCTGGAGTCTATGGACCGGACACCAGGATCTCCATTGCTATGGGCGTCTGGCCTAGCGTTTTTCAAGCTGAAATCCATGCCATTGAGGCCTGCGCCAGAGACATTCTGGACAAGAAACTCAAAGGCGCTAACATCGCTATCTGCACTGATAGTCAGGCAGCCATTAAGGCTCTTTCTTCACATATTTTAGTTTCTCATCGAAATTAGTGAAAGAGTGTTTTTATACCCTTCAGTGTCTCACAAACACCAATCGGGTTACTTTATGTTGGGTACCTGGCCATCAGGGCATCCCTGGTAACGAAGCTGCCGATGAACTTGCTAGACAAGGTTCTTCGGATATATTTTTCGGGCCTAATCCTTACTGTGGTCTGAGTTGGGCTAAAACAAAATCACTAGTGAGGGAGTGGTCTGCCAATGAAAGACTGCGTCACTGGGATTGTCTTCCAGGACTACGGCAGTCCAAAGATCTTATAAAACCCTACGATCTCAAAGAAACCAGCCGCCTGGGTAGAACGGACCTGAGATTAATCGTGGGTTACCTCACGGGGCACCACTGGGTGAGATATCACCTCAACAAAATGGGTCTATCCACTGATACGGAGTGCAGGCTTTGCCTGGAGGACACAGAGTCCACTAAACATCTTCTCTGCGAATGTCCGGCGGTAGCCCGTTCCAGGTTCTTGTTTCTTGGAGACTCCTTCGTGAGCTCAGCGGTCGTAAGAAGCACCCCTACAAAGGATCTACTAGCCTTCATTAGGCTGGTTGAGGGTCTTTTGGATTAATTAAGGCTATGGCACAATAGATCTCATGGTCGCAGTGCCCACCCTTGGGTATCTTAGCCTGCCCTTGTTATTATTATTATCAAGTCAATTTGTTTCCTGGATGTAGTGATGCTCAATTTGTACTTCTCGCAATATTTTAGGAGCGCCTTCTGGGCCCCTGGTATGTCCAGGGAGCGTACATTCCAGGATACGAAAGAATAAATGAGTTAAAGTTTTGCGTGGTAATTGTTGTTGATTCGTCCAATCCAAGGCTTTTTTCCAGGTTTCTTGACATGGAGTATTTTTTACAAGGATGGATTTTCGGCTTATTGCTAAACCCTATTCAGAGTTGCCCTCGGTGATAGCTGCTTCAGATGGTTCATAACGTGCCAGTGTTCATACAACTATGCTGCAGGTTTGACTACGTGATTCATACCACCCTTAATGACCTGAGACGCTTAGACATTGTCGAACTCGAACACGAACCTGGTACAAATGTCCTCTGACACACACACACACACTTCACATAAACGTGAATAAAACCGGTCCAGGTACCAGGTTCGTGTTCCAGTTCGACAATGTGTGGTGACACTAAGTGTCACCACACACTGTCGAACTCAGCCAGTCAGGCCACAGCTATTATTCCCTCCTCGTTTCACAACCACGGCTTGGGTCAGGGTTCGACGGAGTTACCTTAAAGTATTTTAATATTTATTATTAAAAAATAAGCCTGCCGAATAGAATTGATCTAATCTAAAAACAGACTATAGATTTAATCCAACCAATCCACTTTGGTGAATGTGACAGTGCGTTCAAAATTAAATGGAATGTCTCCATACACTAAAACAATCTCATGGCTCTAATCACAATGCTAGCCGTAGCTAGGGGTGTTAAATAAATATTCTAACAATAAACTCTCTCAACACTAGTATGAAAAAATTTACATCTCATTTAGCGATCGGACAACCAAAGCTGATTGAAGGTAGACTTACTATACTACAACTAGTACGAGTAGTGTCGTTAGATATTGAAGTAGCCAATTTTATAGTTATCTGACTTAAGCGAGTAGTAAGAAAACGCGTATGTACCACGGAGGAAAATCCTCCTGTGATTGACACCCCCGACTTTATTTTGCAAACAAACAATTTTTCATCTATTGGTTTCGTTGAATCAATTTGCAAATATACGCACTTGAAACGAATCTATTTATTTATCAAAGCCATCATCGCACGAGGACGCCGCGGCCGCCTTTAAACTATTCGCACATTTGTGTAATTAATTGGAAGAGTGAGGGGAAAATGTGTAATGTGAAAATTCAGTGATAATATTATTTAAAGTTTCCCAGTTTCAAAGAATTCCAATTGAAATCGGAAAATGAGTTTGCAATTCCCACTTGACTTTTTTAGTGAAAAGCAATAAGTGTTCTTGAATTTGTAGTTTGGATCGCTATAAATATATGGATAAAAATGATCTGGAATTATGTTGCGGAAAAAGTGGTATATGTTGTCAGGGACCGGACATGGACTGTACAAAACTTATTGTAAGTAAGCATGTCCAATAATCCTTGCTCTAGCTTAAAAAAAAATGCTCTTAAGACAGCAAACCGTGGTTCGGTACACCAAAGCAGCAGCAGCCATTGAACCGATAAATTTTCAGGATTCCCCCAGATTTCTCAAATTATAATATAATTTTCTTTTTTTACTAACAAAACATCTCAAAAAATAATTGAAAACATCAGCATCCTCGAAATAGACTGAACATGAAAACGTGATAGCCATAATTTAAATTGGAAGTACTTGCACTTGTAGCTTCTCAATCTCATGAGAGAAAATGAATTTTTAATATGTTTAAGAGCCAATCCGAATAAAAATAAAATGTCAGCCATCCGATAACTTTGAGGAGCAAACCGAACTCGAGGCATGTTGAAAAAATCGACAGGCTGACGTGCGGAAGTGCGAACAAATGATAGACAGAACACAGAACCACATGTACGAGTACATTAATCCTGAATTCGAATGAAATATATTTTACAAATGACTTGAGACTAGCGTTTGACACTGATAAATAACTTTTACACGAAATGTGATGACAGGGATCAATCGGATGTTTCGTCTGTCAATTACATGGCATTTATTCTGTCGTTAATTTCTTTGAGCTTCAATTACTTCAGGACGGGTAATTGGTCAAAATCGTAGACTCGAATGGAGTTGGATAGGAAAGTACGAGTATATTCAAAAATATGTAAGACATTTAAAATAGCCGGAAAGTGACTGGCCAACACCACCTCCGCACAACCTATACATTTTCCGAAGACCCTAACTATTCTTTTTGAGTCTGCCTTTTTTTAAAACAGAAAGAATCGAAGATATTTAGGAATATTTTATAGTATATATTGTAGTATATGACGGAATGAGAAAAGTGTGAGGTCACTCACTCGCTCTGTATTAATCTTGATACATATACAGTTGAACCTCGACATCCAGCCGATATAACGAAAATTCTACTAATCAAAAAATAATAAAATGAAAAATCCGTCGATAATCGAATTGTCAATGGCTTAATATATTTTCTGTTTCCTTTCTGTTAATTCGACTAATCGAGGTCACAAAATGATTTGCGGCTGGTAATAATTGTATGCCGGGGGACATCCGAATCAGACCACTAATGTTTTGGGTCCCTTTTCGCCCCCTCCCGGTCATCAGTTATTTCCAGATGCCGACTGATAATTTTCGATTTCTCTCTTCATCACTGAGTCCCGTGTTATTGCTAGCATTTCTGTAAGGTTGAGTTCACTCATGGCTTCAACACTTACTCGTATTGTGTGTTTGCCTGTGATCCTCTGCCTCATGCTAGCCAGTGCTGGACATTCGCACACAATGTGTGCTGCCGTTCAGCCTCCTCCAGAATAGTCTGCAAACGTCATCATCCTCGATTTTCATCTTGGCTAGATGAGCCTTAAAACTACCATGCCCTGCAACCAAGGCAGTTATCCAGCTTAGGGTACTCCGTTTATAACTGAGTACCTTTTTCGCTTCCCTGCCTAAAGGGCTGGTCATTGCGTTTCGAGCTTGTTTGCAAGTGACTAACTCCAGCCATTTTCGTTCTTGCATGGAGTCCATCCATTTCCCGACCTTCGCCCCAATCATGCCGTTCCCCAGAGCAACTCTGGGTTCTGGCCCAATGGAAGTCGTCGCAGATCCCTGTTTTGCTAGGGCATCCGCCGCCTCATTATCTGTTGTACCTATGTGTCCTTTCACTCATCATCATCATCGTGGCGTGACAGCCCGACGTCGGGCCTTGGCCGCCGTTCTTTCACCCACATCAATGTAACCTCATTTTCTGCGGCACACGTGTTGAGCTTTTGGACACACTCTAGTATGTACCAATTTGAAATTTATCTTTATCTGCTGCATGCGTCTGATCACCAATTGGTTGTACAGTGCAATAAGGATTTTCTTCCCCCACACCTGACCTTCCAGCAAGTGGTCCAACGAATGCAACAAGCCAAGCATCTCTGCCTGGTATAATAACACATACTCTCCTAGACTAAGCGCACAGGCTAGGTTTCACTCTTCAGAGTAAACTCCCGCCCCCGCTTTTCCGCCCATTAAAGAGCCATCAGTAAAAATGCTAATGTCATTATACATACAATCATTGTGTATGTTTCCATTGGCAATGTGAGTCTTGTGTAGTCTTTCAACTACCCTACGCCTACTCATGCCTTCTACCGGCATTATCCCTGACCTCATCATAATATCATATAATAATGTCTAAGGTGCTCTTATGACCGCTGCTAGTTCCAAAGTGATCCCTTTCCATACGTATTCCCAAAAGAGCCGCCGTTTTCTTTATAAATAAGTCCAGCAGCGGCAGTCGCAGCAATGCGTTCATTGCTAGCGTTGATGTGGTGCGCATTGCACCACATATGCTTACGCAAGCTATCGTTTGTACCCCATATAGCTTCTGCTTTGTGGTTTTCTGTGTGGCCTTACGCCACCATACCACTGATACATAGGCTAGAATGGGTTTTACCATCATTGTGTAAATCCAGTGTGCCACTTTAGGTGAAATTCCCCACCTACGAGCGCGCACTCTCTTACATTGATGCAAAATCCTTTCTCCTTTTTGGATCTTCTCATCAACGTGAATATTCCAAGTTAGATTCGCATCTAAGATAACCCCTAGATGCTTCACTTCCTTGGACACATTAATTTCCGAACCAAAAAGTCGTAAGGGGGTTATCTCTATGTCTTTCCTCTTACGAGTAAAAATCATAGTGTTTGATTTACTAGCGTTTCTTACTCATTACACCACTCTTTGGTTACTTTGAGAAGAATTGTTTCAGTAACCGTAAGAGCCAAGTCATCGGCATATCCTACAGTGTGTACGCCCATCGAGTTCAGCTTCCAGAGAAGACTGCCATAGTAGAGGGGAAAGAACACCTCCTTGTTGGCATCCTCGGACTACCTTACCCAGTATTCTGGCACATCCACTGCTAAGATTTAACGCCCTCTGCTTAAACATAGAGCCAATCCACTTAATTATATTAGAATCAACCCCCCGGCGGACATAGCGATCCCGCCGATATTAACTCAAATGAGTTCGTGTAGAGCGGTTTCCGTAGATCTACCCGCTCTAGAAGCATGTTGACACCTACCCAGAGGACTATACATTAGCGGACATAGCGATCCCGCCGATATTAATCTCTCTTTCCCTCTCTGCAACTCTAACGAGTTTGTGTAGAGCGGTTTCCGTAGATTTACACACTCTAGAAGCATGTTGACACCTACTCAGAGGACTATACATTAGCGTGGTATTCTCCAGGTAGTCCACTAATACCCTTTCCGTTGTTTTCAACAGGAATGATGTAGGACTAACCGGCCTAAAGGACTATGCTTCTGTATACTCCTTTTTTCCCGGTTTAGGCAGGAAGACAACCTTAGCCTCCCTCCATGCCATCGGGATGTAGCCTGTTGAAAGACAGGCGACGAATATGTTCCGGATCCTATCTAGTAGAGCGGCTGGTAAATTGTTTCGAGATTTTGGAAAATGCGTTTAAACGAAATCCTCTTCGTTCGAAAAACATAAACAGTCGTCAATCTTGGGTTTTATTTCTGTTAATTCGACTTATCGAAGTCACAAAGTGGTTTGAGACTGATAAATTGTCTCGAGATATTGTAATGAACCAAATTTCGATGCGTGACCGGTACGTTTTGTTCGAAATATTTTTCGTAAAAATACACACCACAAAACAATCAAAGGACAACTTTAAAAAACTCCGAAATCTTCTGATTAATACAAATAAGAAAGCCAAAACTGTAAATATTAGTATTATTTTAGAAAGAACGAGACGTAACACATATTTTAAAACATTAGTTTGCAACATAACGGTAAATTTGACTACATAGAACTAACATAATAGATCCACTTTTTTTGTCGTTGTTATTGATATTACCGTCAGTGTTTACCGGTCCATTGTGCAGTTTTCAATTAAATTTGATACTGTTTAGCAGGTGATGGATTTGTAACAAGTTGCTAGAAGACATCTCAACGAATTTAAAATGTATAGGATGGTGACGTTAATAGGCGAAGGTCATGGATTCCGGGAAGTGAGCCGTCGGCTTGGAGTGAGTCATTCTGTCATCAAAAGAGTCTGGGAAAGGTTCCAGGAGACGGGACAACTCACAAAAAGACGAGGACAGGGCCGACCAAGACAACATCTTACAGCGAGGACAGATTTATATGTTTAAGCGCACTCAGAAATCGTCAAAACTGAAAAACAGAGCATCTTCCGTACAAAATGACCTCAGACACTCCACAGGAACCATTATTTCAACACAGACCGTGCGTAATCGTTTGAGGGGAAGTGGCGTGCTTTCCCGATATCCAATAAAAGTCCCGCGATTAACAAGAAACCACAAAATCGCCCGACATCGGTTTGTCAGGAACCACCGTAATTCAAGTGTGCCGCATTGGGGGAGAGTTTCCTTCTCAGATAAATCAAGATTTTGTCTGTGCGGAAATGATGGTCGAACCAGACTCTGGAGAAGAGGAGACGAACATTTCCTACCCTGTACCCTTCCACCCACATCACCTTTTGGCAGCGGATCAATTATGGTGTGGGGTTCTATTTCCTTAAACGACGAAAGCGATTTAGTTGTCATCGCTAACGGCAGTTTGACAGCTCAACTTTTTCTCGTGACTGGTAGAGCTTGTGCTGATGAACAGGATTTTATTTTTGGATGATGGAACCCGCCCCCATACTGCAAACGTTTTAGCTCGGAATACGAACCACCTGGCCTGGTCGATCTGCTTCCCCGATATGATTACGGCAGCTCTTGATGAGTACAATCCATCGTGTGGACGAAACCAGGAACAGTGGAAGAATTGGCTTAATACTGATCATTTTTGTGGTAGTGGATAGCTAAACTAAGTCATTACGACATAAATTCCTCTCCACTTCATTCTTGAAAAAGGCAGTTATGCAGAAAAGGATTTGTCTTGAATGGGTGTTGTAGGCCTCAAAGCGTAATTGTTAAAATATGATTGCTGAATTCCATTTGATCCTTGTCAAAGGACTTTCCTCTCTTTTGGGTTGAGATTTTTTGTTTTTTTTTTTTCATGTACTGATTTATTAATGTATCGTTGCCAGATTTTAAATGTAAAAGGCAAATATTCTAAATTTTAATTTCTACTTTGATAAAGGAGGCCAATAGCTGCATTTCAGTTGCTAAGTTTCTTTAAGTTTGCATCAGCTGCAGCCTATTGCAGAAACTCAAAGTGCATTTTCAGTTTAGGTGGTCCTTTTCCACTTTAGGTGGTAAGTACTTAGAACCCACAAATTGGAGATTTGTAGTTCCTAAAGCGGAAATTCCCTGAGTGCGGTAAAAATTCTCTCTAAATGCGATAGAGCGAATTCGCCTAAGATTTGCGAAACATGAATGTTCCGGGTGTCATTACAGTCAAATCTTATTCTTCGTCCTACATCTTTATCACTAAAATAAGTCTCAACACAACTACTATATCCTTTACCCAATAATTTTTTTTTCATAAATAGTAAAATGCTATCGACAGTTCGCTGATATTACGAGAAACTCGAAGACTGTCATTTTACCCAGTTTAAAGATTACTCATTACGAATACCTTTTTCAGGAGGATAATCTACCATGGATCGATAATAGTGACTTGAATTACGATAATTGCGACGATCAGCAAAGCGAAATATCCAGCGAGAGTAGCGGCGAAGTTATTACGGGTCCTGAATACCAAACTCTTTTTCACCGTCACTGCCTCGATCGAAGTTTGTGGAATGAAAAAGAAGTTGACGAAACATTGAGTTTATTGCCCGGCGCAAGCGAAATCCTTCAAACTGTAGCTTCAGGAAAAGAGTTAGGTAAGATGCCGCAAAAAAAAAAGTTGCTCAAACCATTTTCTTCCTACAATATTTGCAAAAGTTTGGGTTTAGACGGATGTAGAAGTATTTAAGAGATGGATCAGAGGAGGCTTAATTGAGCCTCGATTAATTTTAAGCCAAACCAAAAACATCCACATTTCGATGCTATATCCATCGCATAAAAACCAGAATGTGCACACTCAAAACGAATATTAATTGTACTTATACTTCCATCATCATATTCGCTACATTTCTGATTTTAACATGAATATGTTTTACGGCAGGGTAAAGTACAAAAATCAGCATGGCCGTCATGTCATCAAAAAATCAACCATGGAAACGTATTAGAATGGATTAAAAAAATTATTGTAGCGTACAAAATTGGTTACTAGGCTAAACTTCCTAAAGATTTTCTTCTGTACATAATGCGTAAAGTTCGACAATTTCAATTTCAGACATATCATCGAAAAAATTCAATAGCAACGTTGCACTGTTACTCATGTCATGGTATGGTTGTGCTGAACTAGTGTATGCCATCCTATCGAGTCGTCGAGCCGATCCAAACACCTCAGATCCTAAAGGACGAACACCATTGCATTTTGCATGTAGTATTGGTGAGCAACAAATTGCCAAGGCCCTCCTCGATCATGGAGCGGATCCGAATCGATGGGATAATGACTATAAATCGACGCCATTACATTGCGCTGCAGGGTATGTATAGAGGAAGCCGGAGTAATTTATACTAAGACAAACTGGAGAAGAGTTGAGAGCATTTCCTAGGTGAATAATCGGTTTTCCAAATAATATTCAGACTTTCTCAAATGAAATTAGTACCTGTTGTAATTAAACTATATGAAATCTTTCGATTTAAATGAACTCAAGATCGAAAACGAAATCTATAGTTAAGATTTGCTGAGATGAGGTATTTTCATGTTCATTGTTAAATACGCAGTTCAGGAACCAGTTTTACTTGCTTCTCAGAACAAGCCGTCCTACAACCCAAAAATTTTGTAAAAAATCTAGACAGAGCGTCAAATCAATTTGAAATACATAATTATTTAATATAGAATTACTTCAATTCGGCAAATGGTTAATATCACTTGGAAAAGCGCTTATTTGACTTGGAACTGCTATTTACGGGAAAAAAATATCTTACAATTTTGTCTTCTCTTACCCTTAAAGTTCTGGCAGCGCTGACTGTATTTTACTTCTCCTAAAAAGGAAGGCGCAAATCAATGTGGGTATTGAAAAAAGATCAGCTTTACATTATGCTGTTGAGAACAATTCATTGGAATGTGCCGAGATTCTTCTGAAATATGGTGCGAATCCCAATACACCGCAGGTAACTATGCACAGTAGATTAGAATACGCACAGGTAGTATCGGAAAAAGTAAATTTTCACGTATCCAATCAGATTCTGAAGAGAATATACACAGATAACTAAAACTCTGTACGTACGGTAATATTGCCCATTCACGAAACTCACAACTTCAAATTAAATTCGATGAACGGAAAGAACTTAATAACTGCCTAAGCCCCTCTAGTAGGCCACGGGTGTGTAAACAACTCTAGGGCAATTTCTTGTTGACGTTTCGTTATCATATAAAGTTGTTAGCGTACACTTTTTATCCGTATAGTTATCTTTTTCTGACAAGCTTGCAACGCTCTGGGTAGTGCCCACCCACTAGAAGTTTTTTATTTTATTAACGCGCCGGGGATATGAACCCCCGATTTCTAGATGCAAGCATCTTAGAGTGGCGATTGAGACCTCATGGCTATCGAGCGCGTCAAACGGGAAATCGTCCCAAACAACTATAGCTACTCGTACGTGTTCCCTGGAGCGATCGCTGTAGTTATAGCTCAACGATGTCGCTGAGCTTTACGCTTGCTGTTGCGAGTCTAGCTTTAGTCGCTCAGACGTAATGAGCTCCATATTAACTACATACAAAATGCTGTCCAATGATTATCGCTAAGCGATCATCGCTATGGTCGCCCCGGAAAACATGTAACTTGCAACAGGCTGAAAATGTTTGTTTAAGACAATAATCAGTTCATCGGTTCAAGGTTTGAATAATGCGTCATGGCAAGTTTAATGAATGGAGGAGGGGAAATTTATAAAAGAACTGCAAAGTATAGTATATTATGTGCATATGTAGTTGTGGTGTAATGATAAAACTAATAGCTCCTAATTCAAGGTATACACTGAGACTCCATTACATACAGCATGTGGTCTAGGTCACAAGGCCTGCGTGGAATTGTTGCTAAAGTACGGAGCAGACGTTCGATCACAGTTTGGAAAGAAGAAGCTCACGGCCCTTCATTTAGGTATGCTGAAATGTTATTGGGAACACTTTGTCCTACAGATATTCTTATTTAGCTGCCGAAGGGGACTATGCAGAATGCGTAAAGCTACTTTTGGAACATGGAGCTGAAGTAGATGTACGAAACGCTGACAATCAAACCCCTCTCCATGTAGCCTGTCTGTCCCAATGTAGCGAAACCGTAGAAGTACTCCTGAACAATAGAGCAAATGTAAATGCAGCATATAAAGATGGCCGAACAGCACTGCACGCAGCTATTGTCAAACAATCAAAATGTCTTGACTGTGTCAGAATGCTTGTTAAGGCAGGCATCGATGTAAATAAAGCTGACAACTACGGCTATACACCATTGCATATAGCAGCACTAAATGAGTTCGGGACATGCGTCAATCTTCTGATAAGTAAGTAAATCTATAACGTACATTTATTTAATATTAAATTTGAAGCGCCTACGCCTATGTTTCACAGACAGCGGAGCCGATATAACAGCTCGAACAAACGGCGGGGTTCCAGCTCTCTCATTCATTGTACGACGAACCCCCGAAATAATTCCCAAACTAATCGCAAATCTGGATTCAAGTATTAAAGTCAACGATCACGAATTGGGCGATGTAGATTGTGAAATAAAGTTGGATTTTCGATTGTTAGTGCCAAGCACGGAAAGAGGCGAAACCGAGCTACTAAAGACCTTTATTGAGGTGGGACAGAAACGTGTCCTGAATCATCCGCTTTGTCAAACGTTTTTGTTTTTAAAATGGCGTCGAATACGGAAGTTTTTTCTACTGAGTCTGTGCTACCACGGCATCTACGTACTGCTATTTACTTTTTATATTATCAACGTTTATATGCAAGTGTGTGATATTAAACAACCCTGTGAAATGTCGAAATTCACACCACCGTTAGGCTATCTAGTTTTAATGCTGAATATAATATTGACGGGAAAGGAATTATTTCAGGTGAGCAGATAATTTCAGATAATCGATCTGATCCTTTTCCATTTCATTGATTTTTTCTTCGTAGATGTTCCAGGGCTTCTATGGATATGCTAAGTATTGGGAAAACTGGTTGCAGTGGTCTATCGTGGTCGGTGTTTTCCTTTGTGTGGTAGGTATCTCTCTCAGTTGCCCTAATCCCTTGTGGGGCATAGCGCGTCAACTGTTTCATGTGACCCTGTTGACGTTTCGACGGCATAAACTGGTTTCAGAGAATGCAGTTGCCAGCATGCACCTCCTGAGCATCCATGGCCATGGTCGTCGTGGACGTGATTCGAGCCCGAAAAATAATTTGCGCCATTTCAACAGTGAACTCAGAAATACGAAACGCAGTTTATGCCGTGACTTTTATGAGCGCATTCAGGGTTGTGGTGAAGCCTCTAGGTTCCGTTAGATCCTTTCCACAAACCCACCTAAGCCTAGCTCTCTTCTAAAGCAGGATGAATCCTGGACTACTTCGAGTAACGACAGCATCAAGCTGCTGCTCGATACGCATTTTCCAGATAGTGTGTCTGAATCCTTGCCCATCAGCTTCGCTTAGGGCGAGGAACTTGTTGTTGTTGTTGTGGTAGCGATGCTTCGAATACTTCAGTTCTTCTTACATCGAAGAGGTTTGTCAGCTCTTGGCCGTCGAAAACCGGGTCGTTTCGGTACGAAGAACCGGTTGCTGCAGGAACGAGGGCGAGGAACTCGCAGTCCCTTGTGATTTTACATCCATTCCCTCAGAAGAAAAAAGGCTCTCCTCGAGTATGGTTAGCGGCCGATGTTATCTTTATTCCCAATGCGGGTAAGAGCTCACATGCGAGTGTGAACGACCTTAGACCAATTAGCCTAGCTTCAACCCTACTTAAGGTTTTGGAGCGCTTGATTGTGACACACCTGCAGGCGACTATTCCAGCACGCCTTCTATCATCATCGCAGCATGCCTACTGGAAGGGTAAGTCAGTTGATACTGCCTTACATTCTCTGGATAGTTGCATTGAAAGGTCTCTTAGTTTTAAAGAGTGTCGCCTTCTTGAACATTGAAGGCGCTTTTAATTATGTCGCACCTGCAGCTATAATCAATTCTCTCTCTGGTCTCAGTGTGAAAGGACCGCTCTGTAAGCTTATACCCAGCCAGACATACATATGTCTCCGATTCCAGTGGAATCGAAAAGTCTTCGATTCCTTACCGGTTCTTCCATTCACCGGTTGGTCTCCGAAGCTGGAAAAGTTCAAATGTTTTCGATTCTGGTAATCAATTAGCCTGAAATTTGAATTCATTTGAAAGTAAAGTCTTATGTTTGACTACCGGCGTTTCGGGTTCGAATCCCGTCCACGACGACGTTCGTGGCCATGGATGTGCAGGAGGTGCATGCTGGCAACTGCATTCTCCGAAACCAGTTTATGCCGAGAAACGTCAACTGGGCCACATGGAACAGTTGACGCGCTATGCCCCACAAGGGGTTAAGGCAATTGAGAGAGAGAGAGAGAGAGAGAGAGAAAGTATCTGGCATTTGGCGACGCATGTTGTCATATATGAAATACGGAATATGCTATTTTTTTTCTGTGAGCCTTGAATACAATCCGCCGTTAAATTAAAAGTGCCGTGAAATCAATACAAAAACAGATTTCACGACACTTTTATTTTCTGGACGAATTGTATATCAGGCTTAAATTGAATCAACCCATTTATACAGTCATCGATCCGAATTCGATTTCAGTGTCGATTCCTTGTTGGCTACAGTCATCGGTCCTGAATCGATTCCAGTCATCGATCCTGATTCGATTCCACGTTGACTACAGTCATCGATCACAATTCGATCCCAGTATCGATTCTACGTTGACTCCAGTCATCGATTCTCCATCGACTACCGTCATCTATTTCGGATCGATTCCTGTCCTCATTTTCGGTATCGCAAAAGCGGCCATGCCCATACAAATGTCTCCAACGTGTCCTCGATAAAGTCATCGATTCCTTGGTAGACAGTCTTCGATCCAGGATCGATAATTATCGTGGCAGATCCGAAAAAGGAATCTTCGGTATATTCCTTTACTACTCTGTTCATTTGAAAAAAAAAATACAAAATCAGCGTAATACACATACGAGTAACAATGTTTTTTCTTTTCACAGACGCCTGAATCCCTATCGGCAAATAAAGACTTATTGAATGTACCTGAATGGCAGTATCACGTGGCCGCAATAGTAGTGTTTCTAGTATGGCTAGAGCTTATGATGCTAGTGGGACGATTTCCTATATTCGGTTTATACGTACAAATGTTCACAAAAGGTAAGCCAATACGTGCATGTACAAAGAGCCCCATTAAACTAAGTTCCCCAATTTCATTACAGTCGCTGTGAATTTCGGAAAATTCATCATGGCTTACTGCTGCCTGCTGGTAGCCTTTGCCCTAACATTCTGTGTCCTGTTCCCTGCATACGGTCCATTTGTAAGTGTGTCGAGCAGTTTGCTCAAAGTCGTGGCGATGATGGCCGGCGAATTAGAATTTGAAGATATCTTTTTCGGCGATTACCATCCACCATTTCACGGTACATCGCAAATCATGTTTCTGGCATTTGTCATTCTTGTTACTATAATTCTAACGAATTTAGTGGTTGGTCTTGCTGTAAGCGATATACAGGTACTCTCATACTTACTAATACATTTAAACAATGAATAATTATTTTGAAAAACCCCCATTCAATTTCAGGGACTTCAAGAATCCGCCGGTCTGGATCGTCTCATCCGTCAAGCTGACTTAGTGTCACGACTTGAAAGCCTGTTCTTCTCGCGATTACTACGAAAGGCTCCACCAAAACTGGTCAGGATATGTCAGCGTAATGCACTCCTCCGTACATCACGCTATCAGCTACAGTTCATAACTCGTCCGAACGATCCGCGCGACCGACAATTGCCGGAAGAAATTAAGGTGAACCTCTATAAACTAGTATCGGAGCGCCGTGATCGCAATCAAAGTATAAGGCGTCGTAGACGTGAGGATAATCTGCACTCCTTCAAATCGACCGTGGATCGACGAAGTAGTCCGAAATATGATAATGTTATACTAAGATCACAGCCTACAGTGAATAGAAAAGTTAGGGTGCTCTCCGACAGTCCTCAGAATTATATGAAATATAGAGAGAATAATGCAAAAGAATACAAAGTTAATTACAACGATGCAATGCACGATATTATCAAAATTAAATTACAATTGGCGGCGGTGAGCGAGAAACTCGATAATTTAACTCAAACTTTGGGAAGGCAAGTTCAATCGATTGCCGATAAATTTGAACGATTGAAAAAACAAGACGAATCAAATATAGGTATACCGCAGGAATAATATTTCTAAATAATTTTATACGAACACTCAAATGGTTGGCAAAGTTGTAAGTCACGCAATTTATTTCATTCCATCCGAAAATAAAAAAAAATAAAAATAAGAAAAACCTTATTTAATAAATCATATTTTTTTATGCATGTGATGTACAAGTATGTATATGTAAAAGGAAACAAAGAAACTGCAGGAGTAAACGCTGGTGGTATAATACAAAACGTCTATTACCGTGGCCGTGTAGACGACACAGTTAAAAAATTTCGACCTCCCCCCCCCCCCCCCCCCCTTAAAGTTGACCTATTACGACGCATCACTTTCTCCAGAGAATTATAGTACTTCTACATATTTTCACCGAATTTCATTCATGTAGCTTCAGCGGTTCGTGAGATATTTCATGGACAGACAGACAGACGGACGCATGACCGATTTCATAGGGGTTTTGTTTTACTACAAAACCCTAAAAAGCATTTCTGTAGATATTAACACTGAAATGAGATGCAGTATCTGAACCAAAACCTTTGAAGTCGACGGCTTTCAAAAGCCTAGATAGTCTGCCCACCAACCCACCTTGCACTTTATACTCAAATGACGAAATTCAGTACACACATTCCTTATACGCTACTTTTCGATTTAAGAAATCTTGCCACGGTCGAGGCACCTGTGGGCCTTGTTATGGGCGTGTTGTCTACAACTAGGGGCAAAAACGTATTTTTGTGCGTTTTGAGGCTAATTATGGCAGAGGAAGGCTGAAAATTGACCCGTATGTTTGTCATCGGATGTAAAACGCACCACCGACATGCACGGAGCCCTACCTGGCGTATTATCAAAATGGCGGCTGATCAAACGTTTATACAACATATTTTCAGAAACATTTGTTTACCCGCGTTGCGACCCACTCGGCACATCGTCTCTTATGTTTTCCGGGTCATTGATTAAAAAAAAAATATATTGCGAGTGCGTGTGATCGATGTGTAATGAGGAAAAGGAAATCTAAGTTCTGCGTTAGCGCAAAAAATGCTGTGTAAATGCCTGCATTTTTTAACAATAAGCGCAAGGGGTGAACAGAACATAAAATTGGACTATCCAACTACATTAAATTAAAGTCACATCAGCGACTAGGAGGAGAAAGACTAAAGATTTTCGAATGTATCACAATGACAAGCGCACAAATCACAACATTTAAGGTTATTTTTCAAGGCGATGAGGATATCTTGTCCCTATGTTCCAACATGTTCAAGTTCAGGGTACTCTTGAAGTAGTCGCTTCCTTAATCTGGTTGAGTGGACATCAGCATTAGTTAGACCAAGTTCTGCTAAACGCCCCTCGTATTCCCGGGTCAGCTGAACCACTTTGAGTGCAGGTATCCGCACAGGTATCTCTTTCCATTTTCATGTTGGATATCAGACCGGCAAAAGCCAAGCCATACGCTCGAGCGCAATCTAAAAGAAAAAATGTAAAACTGTGAATCATTTTTTTTTAGCGAAAACATAAGAGATTATCGGCGAAAGTGGCACCTAAAATACCTGATCTTTCCGGAGAACGAGAGGTTCTTTTCACTCTGCTAATGGAATTAACACGGCACTTGTTGTGGTACATAGCCTTGAGTGTGTGTACCATAGAATCGCTAGCCCCTGCAAGCGTTGCAAGTAGCTGCATGTCCTTCAACTTTTTGGTCGTCACATATACGCATCTCTTTGCTACAATGATCCGTAGAACCTTTACTTAATATATTACTTCTGAGTCCGGTACAACCACAAAATTAACAACAATCGAAAGACTCTTTTTTTACGGGTCTTAACCGGAGAAATTGTGCACGAATCCTAGACTTCAAAACTCTGGACTTTTTGGGCTCTCTGAAATCTACTGGAGCTAAATTCTAAATAGCAGCTTTTGTGTTATTCGGCTTCCCAGGCTATTAATGTTTCTTTGAATCCATGACCGTCATCGAGAGCAGAGACTTTCACACCTCCTAGAGGCAATTGATAAAGCCTTTGAAATTCTTGCAAGTTCTCTGGTAATTTTGAATAAGCCAGTAAGGATAAGGTAGTTCTTTCTGAAACTCTTTTTGGCATAATATAAAAGGATCCCATTTTATCTTATTCGTTAGTTTGACCGAATATGAAATCATTCTCGGGCAAACTAAGAGCCCACATATACGATGTAATCCGTCGTCAGATCGATCTGATGATATTGTGATCGTCAGATCGATCGCACAGTGTATGTGACTATCGTTGACGATTTTTTTGACAGTTCCATATAATTTCGATCGTCAGATATTTTGTGGCAATCCATCGTCAGATCGAACTGACGATGGATCGGACCGTCTATGGCGGGTCTAACATCCCATAATGAAAATTTCTTGAACATAGTAAATTACCTGGGAAAAAAAACGGCTAGTAACCCGCTAGGTATTGATAAACAACTAAAATACAGCTCAAATAACGTGTGTTTTTAAATAGAACTTAAAAATGACAACTCTGTACGAAGCACTCGTCTGTTCCATTAACTTTCGCTCATAATAACGCCGCACTTTATACTTCAAACATTTATTTAACACAGTTGCGATGTAAACAAACACAAAAGGAAATAGACTGGGGAAGATGTAGGGAATACTCGACAGCCAACGCCTGTTACGAAAGCCGTTGACGGCCCACCGGTACCCATTGTTGCGTACGCCTTCGAACGGCTCGCGAGGTACAGTTCGGTTGAGCGCGTTTCGCGCGCGAAAATTCGATTTTTTTTTTGTTTTTTGTTATAACTGCTTCCTGCGAGAGGAATTAAAGTCCCCACGCACTCGGAACATATTGTTTTTGAAGTCAGTGGCCCGGAAAACATAAAAAACGATGTGACGAGTGGGGCGCAACGCGGGTAAAAAGAAGTTTCTCAAAACGCGTTGAGTAAGCCATTTGATCAGCCGCTATTTTGAAAATACGCCAGGTAGGGCTCCGCACATATCAGTGTTGCGTTTTAAATCCGATGAACCCGAAACATACATGCCAGTTTTCAGCTCTCCCCTGCCATAATTAGCCTCAAAACACGCAAAAATTGGGTTTTATCTCCATAAAGGGCCCCCTAAAGGGTCGACCGACCAACATTTCTTAAATCGAGAAGTAGGGTATAAGGAATGTGTGTACCAAATTTCGTCACTTGAGCATAAAATGCAAGGTGGATTGTGTTTTTGCACGTTAAGCTAGGTACTAAGATCAGTTTTCCGTGCGAAATCTCATACAAAAATTGTCAAAAGTTGCGTTCGTACGAAAAAATATCGCTGTTAATATGACATACTCGTATTTCATTCGAAGAAAAAAATTTCCACATCATCATGATCAATTTTCACGCGAAAACAATTACTTTGCACTTTATTTCGCTTGAAAACCGGTCTTTTGAGTAGAAGAGAAAATCACGTGTCGAGTAAAGCGCCGCGGTAATGCGCTGTGTGCTAGTCCACACTGTCACTTTTTCGTGAGAGAAATAAGTGAAACATTTTTGCACGAAGAGGATAGTACCAGCCTTTACCGTGCGTACTAAGAAGACGATGACAAGTGTTTGATAGATGCCATAGAAATGAACACTGCCAGAACAATTGTTGTTGTTGTTGTTAGTTACCAACATAATACCGGCAACACATTATGCGGGATTCGCCGAGTCACGAGCAAAAGCTCGCCAATTGGCGAGCATCTTGTACCAAAATATGGCCAACCACACTACTTGCAACTCGGCGAATCCCGAGAAAATGATCGTACAAGATGCACGCCAATTGGCGAACTTTTGCTCGTGACTCGGCAAATCCCGCATAATGTAGTGCCGGCATAAGAGAAATCGCGATAATCGCATTGAAGATTAAGCCAAATGTATGCTGAAATTGCAGACTCTAATGCTTCGTTTAGACGTGAATGCTGAGCCAAGCACCGAATATTGAAAAATTGCATTGAAAAGCACCCACAACAATCCATTTCTTGTGGGCACGACTCAAATACTCACGAATGCTCATGAATTCATGTTGGCCATGTAAAAGCAGAAAAGGTATCTTCTTGTTGTTGGTGCTTTTCATTGCAATTTTTCAATATTCAGTGCTTGGCTCAGCGTTCACGTCTATACGAAGCATAAGAAAGCGTTTTCTCGTGCAAGTTTTGTTTGCCACAAAATCCAATTATAATTTTGACCGATAAGATTTTATTTTCGTAGATAGCTATGAATGGGCATATACGAGTATGCACATGTGCATTTTTATATCTTTTTAAGCCTTGATTTGAACATTTAATGTGATCGAGGGGCGGGGTAAAGTAGTTGATTTTACAGGAAAAAAAAATTTAAGAATTGAACCAGATCTAGGGGGTAGCATAATAAATTATGAAGCACGACGACATGAAATAGAAATAGAAAATCAAATACGTATCCAAACCGGGCACGTTATAGCATGAACCACCTGCAGCAGCTATCCCCGGGGCCACACCTGAACAGGGTTTAGCGATGGGCCGACTATCCATCCTTATGAAAATTGCGGAAGGTCAAGAAATCTGGAAAAAAGCCTCGAATTGGGCAGCTCAACAACGACGACCACGCAAACGGATTATTTTTTCGGATCCTGGAATGTACGCTCCCTGAACAAAGATCCTCCCACAACAGGTCGAAAAATACAAACTGAACATCCCCCGATTTGTTCAGGGTATGTAAATTCCAAGATTCGAAAGAATAATGCGTTAAATGTTTGCGTAGTCATCGTTGTTGATCCGAGCAATTCGAGGCTTTTTTTTTTTTAATTTTTATTGACATGGAGTATTTTTTACAAAGATGGGTCGTCGGCCCATCGATAAACCCTGTTCAGGAGTGGCCTCGTCGATAGCTGCTTCAGGTGGTTCATAACGTGCCAGAGTCCACACAACTATGTTATTCAATTGCCCTAACCCCTTGTGGGACATAGCGCGTCAACTGTTCCATGTGGCCCAGTTAACGTTTGGTCGGAATAAACTGGTTTCGGCGAATCCAGTTGCCAGCATGCACCTCCTGCACATCCATGGCTACGAACGTCGTCGTGGACGGGATTCGAACCCGAAACGCCGGTAGTCAAACATGAGACGGCAGTTTAAGGAACAGATGCCGTTTAAACGACGATTGTACACCCGGCCCTAAGTGAAATTACCAGATTAGGTAGCACCGATGAAGGAAGTACGTTGCTTCCGAAACAATTGTATGCCTACAAAATAAAAACGCTTGCAGTATAAGGAAAACCCTAGTTTTCTTTTTACTCCTGACTAAGTGATTCATCTCTCTCTCAATTGCCCTAACCCCTTATGGGGCAAAGCGCGTCCATGTGGCCCAGTTGACGTTTCGACGGCATAAACTGGTTTCGGAGAATGCAGTTGCTAGCATGCACCTCTTGCACATCCATGGCCACGAACGTCGTCGTGGACGGGATTCGAACCCGAAACGCCGGTAATCAAACATGAGACTGATGCCTCAACACACTGCGCTACCGGTCGCCCCAATGACCTGAGACGCTTAGGTGTAACTCAGACATTCATGCTAAAACAATCCTTCTCTCCTCCTTTCTTCAACACTGGCTAGTGACAGGCTTCGGCGGAGTTCCAAAAAAATTGTCCAAACATATAGTAGCTGTTTAAGCCCGCTCGTCGCAGATCCGTGGCTTTCTTTCCAGTCGTGGTCGATCTGGTACCGAAATCCAGTGTACCGACCGCGGTGTCGGAAGTACGGACGAAATAATTAATTACCGCAAGATGGCTGCAGTCCGATAAGTAGGGAAGCAAACAGATAACAGACATTGTCTGTGGTGAGTAATTTGCTGTACAAATCAGCAACGATTGATCTATAAATTCAAAGAAATATTATTCAGCTGGATAGTAAAAATAGAACTATGTACATACAACTAAATAGTACTTATTATTATCAGCTCAGTCAAGACTCCATAGGTTACTTAATTGATATCAAAGTATCTTTTGGTTTAGGAGCCGATAACGACAATTTGCTAAAGCATTCCACGAGCATTACAACCAAACCCAAACTCTAACATTTGATATTGAAAATAATTCAGGAATGTTTAGACGAAAAGAGATATGTGGGGGTCTCGCCATGCCCATCTCCAGTTGTGAAAATAGAGTAACTACAACAGCGATAGACAAGACTAACTCGAGATGGCCAAGTGCTAGCACCTGCCACTTTCCATTGTGGCAGGTGCTATTAAATAAATAATATAGTATAATATAAACCGTACTTCTAAACTGCTGTTGATAAAAAAGAACCATATTTGGCACGTGGTAGGAGTCATTACTGGTCATTGTGTCATCGGAGAACACGCGGGCAGACTCCAGCTTCCACACCATGACTTCAGCAAAAGATGCGGAGACATGGATGAGGAGGAAATTATCTTTCACCTGCTCTGCTCAAGCAATCTGCTCCTCAAGTGTGCCAAAGCCGGACACTCACAAAGTAGATGAGCGGTACTCTCCTCCCTCTCCTCATCGTCGCAGCTCCTGCCGAAGTCGTTAAAAGGAAGCCCAAATCTCCTTGCGTGCTCCCCGATTACGCAATGTCTAGTTATGACTCCTACGACCGCACTTAAGTGCTTCCTACTCACTTATGGATCTACTCAACCTCATGGATCGGCATAAATCGAACCTAGGCAACATCATCCTCGTGATCCGACACTTGGTGTTAATTGCCCATTTAGAGTTAGCCTTGCTAATCGCGGAGAAGCTGATACCGTACTTGCAACAATCAAGGGGGATGCCGATGTTTCGCTGATTTCGAGAAAGCGCTTCCGTTGTCCCCCTTCGAGCGAGCTCTGATATTACTGTAAAAACCGCTATGACCAGGTATCCAACATAGTTTGATTTTAAAGGAATTCCCATTTCTGAAAGAGAGGCGCGGCAATCCCCTACCAAAGAGGTTTGATATCTACAAGAGCGATCACTCCATAGAACTTTCGCCTCTGCCAGAAGATTTGTATGTATTGACAAATTGTATAGACTACACAAGAAAGCTTACTCCATACAACTTTAGCCTCCGCCGGTAGATTTGTATGTATTGATTCTCTTGTGTATCTATACTGTGTAGTCTATACTATTTGTCAATACATACAAACCTACTAACAGAGGGGAAAGTTCTATGGAGTGATCGCTCTTGTAGAATATCAATCCTCTTTGCCCCTACCGTCCTTGCTGTGGTGAGAATGGACTGGCTATCCGTATAAATGATGGCTTCCATAACCGTGTTGACGTTACGTCCCAGCCAGAACATAGCCTTCCGCCTGGAGAACGCTACAGTGATCGAGGATACAAATTGATAAGTCCATATTCAGTCGTTCGGAGTAAGCCCCGGCTCCAACGCCCGCCTCGTTCTTAGATCCGTCTGTGTAGATGGATAACGAGTCAGGCAACAAAGGTCGGTTCGCGACACACTGGCTCCGTGGTGGAATCTGACTTATGAAATTCCTATCAAAGACATAGTGTGGTGTGATATAGTCCGTTGTGGCGGGGATATCCCGGTTGATCAGTATTGTAGAATACCCGGTATTGAGCGTTATCCAATTACCCGTCTCACGAAGCTGGATGGGCGTGCATGCAGCCAGCTGCTCGGCCAAGATGTCAAGAGGGATCGGGTGAAACAATATATCAAGAGCGTCACTAGGAGTCGTCCTAAGTGCTCCACTCATAGCGACTTTGGCTATTCTTTGTACCTTTCCCAGAATAAAATAAAAAATAAATAACTGGCGCAACAGTCCAATTTGAACCACGGCCTCGAGATGAGTTAGCACCATCTCATTTTCTAGATCGTGACGGTTTTTTGTGCAGAGGTATGTGATCAGCAACACGCTCAACCGAGTTATTTACCCCATAATGGGTACTCATTTAACAGCTGAGTGGGCTCATAGTCCGACACGTAAATCCCCGGAAGACTGCGATTTATTTCAGCATTAAGTGCAGTCTACCAGACCACAATGCCATACAATAGCAGGGGGCGCACGATAGACACATAGCCATCACGAAACTTTCGGTTGTAGGCCCCAGTTTCTCTCAATAGTCTTCCTACAGCAGTATAGGGCGATACTGGCTTAGTTCACGCGCTCCTGGATATTAACCTTCCAGTTAAGCTTTCTATCAAAAATTGCACCCAGGAATTTGGCCTTATACAGTAAGGATCAGTCTGACACCTTCCAGTATAGGAATTTCTACTGATGGTACATACTGTATGCTTCTTGGAAAAAAGCACAAGTTCTGTCTTGTTGGGGTTGACTTAAGCCCCACAATTTGCGGCCCATTTAGTAAAGAGAGAGCATTCTACAGAACCTCACTAAGTGTACTGATGATATTCCCCGCCAGCCATGACAACGTCATCCGCATAGGCAATCACCCTGCAGCCCAGCTGCTCCAGGTCTAAAAGCAGGCGATTTATAGTGATGATCCGAAGAAGTGGGGAAAGGACGCCCCCTGCGGAGTGCCTATACTCACGACTCTCCTTACGGACGAGGTGCCTAGCTCGGTACAAATAGTCCTCGATGTCAACATCATGTAAATTAGCTTAAAGAGTGGGTCATCCACCGTCAGGTGAGATAACGCCTCGATAATAGAGTTCGGTTTGACGTTGTTAAAGGCGCCCTCGATTCCCAAGAAGACGACCATAGTGTATTTCTCTTAGGAAAGAGCTTCTTCAATATGGTACGTAATGAAGTGCAAAGCGGTATCTACAGATTTACCTTTTCAGTATGTATGTTGAGACTTAAGACAGTAGGCGCGGAGGTATGATACCCCGCAAGTGAAACTCAATAATTCTTTCAAACGTCTTAAGTAGTGTAGACGATAGGCTTATAGGTCTGAGGTCCTTTGGACTTGCGTGAGAACTCCTGCCCGCCTTCGGGATAAAGACCACCTTAACACCTGTCCACATTCTCGGAGGCCGTGGTCGTTCGGTCACCGCTTTAGAGCTCGGAGTTCAAATCTCGGCGTGATCAAAAACTGCCTTTGAGTACTAATAGAACTGTCACAGTGCTCCGAACTTGTCAGCATAAAGACGGCGCGGATAGGAGGTGCATGCTAGCAACTGCACTTCCGAAAAGTAGATATGCTATCGGAACGTCAACAAGGCTTAGAAATGTTAGAGATGTTGACACACCCATGTCCCTAGAGGGGTCAAGGCAAAAACAACCTACCTACCTAGACGAAAAGAGACTATTTCACGGCAAAGGAAAATGCCTACAATTAGGTGGGAAGATTTAGAAATAAAAAAAAAAAAAAAAAACAAAATGACTTCGGCGGATTATATCTTCTGTCAGCCGTCACATCCATACAGCTATTGTAGATTGGCTTAATTTTCAACATTCTGAACATATAAGGTGTGTTCTTTTTGTACAGAGCAAGTTAGAGCAGGACAAGCGACAAAAAAACGCCACAGAGCAGATCAGAGTAGCGAAGACGAAAACGGGAATATCTTGGAGTGTGTCTTGATTTAGCTAGCTTTCAAACGTCAACTCAAATCTCAAGAGGAAACTTAAATCCTTGGTACAGATACAATCGGACAAATTTCCTTTAGGCAGCAGAATTATTTTGTATGTTTACTATTCCATATAATCACACAAAACGGACACTTTATTGCCCGTAAATTAACTTTATGTGCTTCTCAAACTGTAAACTGCCCAAAAACTTCGACACCTGCGCCGCCTGCATTTCAAAACGTTGAAATACTAACGGAGCAGCATTCTTGCACTAACCTTCTATCCAGAGCAGCTCAGATCATAATGTTAGTGTAATTGTATGGTGTCAACTTGCTCTGCTTTGTATGGCTGTTTTAAAAACGCGCCTATTATCAGTTTGTTGGTTTTTAACTCTGAAACGCGTCGGGTATGCATTAAAACCAAAAATTGAGCTCTTCAACTTTTTCTGAGCAATAATCCAACAAACAACCTGTTTATAATTCCCTAATCGAGTTACGATCAATCATCCAAATTTCGCGATCAATGACGTTCTACCGAAAACTTTAGACCGCCACACTAAATTAGAAATGAGCCACCTCATTACACCTTTAATAGATAATTTCGCACCAAGAAAAACACCCTGAAGAACATTACGAGCGTAATTGCAAGAATATTTTCAAAGTCAATGATAACGATAACTAGAAGATTGATTTGAACAAATTTCTAAATTTATAATCAATAAAATCGTATAATAATGTTCGTCGTTAGTAAAAAGAATAGAGCCCCAGATGTCCTTAGTAATTAGACTGAGATTTAGTAACGTTTTCGAATTAATTGCGCGACATACTGCGCCAAGCACTTGTTAAAACTTGACGGAATTGCAAAGACGATCAAATGAGGGATAAGTTGTCTGTTATCTATGTGAGTATAATCTTGAAAAAGAGTGCGTTTGCTATTGTTTTAATGCTTTTTGATACGCGCTGTTTAGTTTAGTGTCTGATAGTGTCTTAAGTAGTCTAGAATCGTATCCGGAGTGAAAAGTACAAACCGTCACCTGAAAATATTGTTCAAAATAAAGTGTAGTTAAAAATAATGACCCATTGTAGCCTGAAAGCATCCGACAGTGGTGCAGTATATGATTTAATGTGGATGTTAAAAGTAAATATCGATATCTCTTGAACTGTTCTTAAGTTTATGTAAATAGCCCATAAAGGTGTGTCACCAAATGAGTAATCATGGTTCAGGCAAAGCCAGTGAGAATATTTTGTGAATGAAGTGAATAAGATCTTGTATAAACCAAACAAGAAAAGAAATAAGAATTATGGTTTCTTGTAAAAAATCCTTGTGAATTATACATTTACGTAAGTAAAAGTGGATTAAAAAAAAGCATGTCGAATCATTTTGTGTATCATATCATATATGTACAATCAGTGGCAGATCTAGAAATCAAGTTCGGAGGGGGACCCGACTTTCCTACCTGGAAAGCTAAGGGTATGTCCACACTTATTCAACTTTAGGACCTCAAGAGGTAGATATAAGGCTGCTGTGCTTACCACAGACTACATAGACTAAAATAGAGTCTCTTCCGTTACCACCACAGACTCATCACCCGGCAATCCTAATCATTGAACGAGACAGAACTTCCAATTAAACGATTAAGTTTGCCGCCACCAACATTAGTTAAGTCATCCAGTTCAGTGAAGAAGTGGGATCCAAATGTGTCTTTCTCCTTCTTATGCCACAGAAGGTACAAAATACACTCCTCCTTTCCCTCCTACCGTAGCTTCTACAGCAGTCATTA
The DNA here is from genome assembly GCA_964017055.1 of Chloromyia formosa. NCBI lineage: Eukaryota > Metazoa > Arthropoda > Insecta > Diptera > Stratiomyidae > Chloromyia > Chloromyia formosa. Next base: position 24,842,549 of record OZ024813.1, on the reverse strand, counting down.
TAGGGGATGCAAAGCCTCATGGTGTGCTCTCTAACTATGGTGCAGTTATGACTTCCACTGCAACTCTGATGTGTTGCCTTTACAGCGAAAACAGTGCGGCAACAATAAAATCAGGGAAACAGCGGCTTTGTTGAAAGGCAAGTATTATCATTTATTCATCCTGAGTTGGGACCTGCTAATCTCTAGTTTGGAAGTAGTAATATGGTATATACGAATACATTCCGACGAATTTGTGCAGCATCGCTTGTTTATACCCTGCAAGGTGAGCTCGCCCGACCTACTGCTGCCAGCGAAACCACTGTGACCCAGAATCCAATAAAAAAAATTCTAAGAAGCATTGGACCACGGTCTTTGACGTAGTTAGACCCGGTTCGAGAGGCTTAATGACACATGAGATAGGTTAGAGCTTCCGTAATTGCCGTAACCCTGGCCTGGAAAACATTGAAGTATTCAGAGAGGCTGAAAGAGAGCCTTAGGATTACCTATTACAGAGAAAACTCGAACCCATAATCCTCTATCAGCCTTGGACCCATCTGAAAATAGATTTCAATTGAATTAGGCAACAGTAACATCTTCTGATCCAACTGACTGCTGAGGCTGTCAAAATCCCTCATGGCCCCCGTCTGGATCCGCCACTGTGTGCAATGTACATACTATACATCCGAAACTAGGATCATTTCCATCAGACTCAAGGAACCAGACAGATTTGAGTCTTCTTTGGAATTTTGAGTTTTGTCCAGGTAGTCCTGCAAGAGATATGGGCGGCCTTAACGTCGTTGACTGCAGGCTATTTGGAACTGCAATTGTGCGGCGCATTCAAATTATCGCCAGTTCAGGCTATCTTAAAGCCAAATCGGCCACACATCTACAGTTCAACTGCAGGACATGGCCTAGCGGATTAGTTTTTGGTTGAACTTTTCCAAATATTTATAACTAATAATGAACTAATAGCCCATCGCCTTAAAGGTCGCCATAGACGATCCGAAATTCCTCCCCGGAAACTGATCAGGCCTGACCTTGAGGAATTCCGGATCGAGTATGTAGAAATTTTGCCAATTCACCAAAGATGTTCCGGAATTCCTCCCCGGAAACTGATCAGGCCTGACCTTGAGGAGTTCCGGATCGAGAATGTAGAAATTTTGCCTGTTCAGGCGGCCGGATGCAAAATCGATCCGGAAAAACTGAGCGGATTGAATTTTTGGAGAAGTTTATTTCAAAGTATGTACCAGTCTGAAACTTGCCCATGGCAAGTAAAAAGTGAAAAGTATTGTATTATAAAATTAAAAGAGAAGCCACCTCTTAGGCCAGTAAATTTAAAATCTAATAGGGACTAATTGAGAAAGATGTGGATGTAATTTTAATACCTTCTATAGATCTTAAAAACGAGGAAACTGAGTAAACACAGGCAAGTTTCAGATTCGCACATACGCTCACATACGTTGAAAAAACTCTTTCAAAAATTTAATCCGGTCCGTTTTTCAGGATCCATTTTTAATTGTGCATCCGGCCCCTTCAAGCCACCTGCAGACCACCCAATTTCTACATACACGATCCGGAATTTCCCAAGGCCAGGCCTTATCAGTTTCTTCGAAGAGGAATTCCGTAACGTCTGCCGTGAACGCCGCATTCAGGCAATCCAGAAGGCCAGACCTGATCAGTTTTCCTGGAGGGGAATTCCGAATCGTGTATGGCGGGTTTTTTTAATTCAGCTTATGTGACGGTGTTTATTTTGAGTTGCACCCGAAATATGTAGTCTATATTTCCTACTGCAAAATCCACCCGATGGGTGTGGGGTTTAAAATGGTCAATAACGTTCCAGTATTGTTGGACTAATTAGATAGGATATGTATGACAGCAACCTCCACCAGCCGAATTTCTTTTTATATGTTAACGAACCGTCAAAGAGGCCTCGTGTAGGAGTAGTAGACACGCTATACCCTACAAGTGATTATGACCGTTACTAATGCTAGCACTTCGGCGTTTCGAGAAATTTATTAAAAATTCGCAGTAGGTCGATAAAAAAAAGATAATAATGTTGGCATCATCCCTGACTCACTTAACGTGAATATTCTAAAGAGTCACTGAAAGAAGATCAACATCATGTGAAATTATCTTTTTAATGGCTCATGATAAGACAACGATGCCGAATCTAAACAAAAATTAATTAACAATGAGAGCAAATATTTTTTAAATATTCCCTAATGTTATCTTGACGTAGATTTAAAAAGTTATGAAATTTAGCAGATGAATGTATTTATTTTATTTACAGTACACTCCCTCTTAACCGTGCTTCTAGAGACTGCACCCCTGTCCGATGGAGCGCATTAAGGACGTGCATCACCTCTTGGAAAATATGGCCATCCTATAATACACAAAGAACAAATGGCCTTCTGATAAGGACCCGTCCAGAGGTGGCCAGGATTGTCGCCGTTACAACGGGTCACTGACCTGTGGGAGAGTACGCAGCCAGACTTGGTATTCCCTACAACGAGTGCTGTCGTAGTTGCAAGGACAGTGGGGAGAAGGAGACTCTTTTACACATTCTTTGTAGATGTCCGGCGCTGGCTAGGGCGCGGCAATGTTCTTTGGGCAGTGCCTTTCTTACAGACATAACCGAGATCTGCTCTTTGGGAACTGGCAAGATACTTCATTTCTTAAATTCCACAGGGTGAATTTAAGGAAATACCCCGCCCGACCCCTCTGATATACTTAATAGCATCAGTTTTCCTCTTACGAGGTTTGTGGCATCAAAACGGCGCGCACCAGCGCTAATTGGGTATTCCCCTTTTTGGGGGCTCTACCGCCACCTAAACCAACCAACCAACCATGATAAGGACACTCTCTTTTTAACCGTGACAGAGTTAAAGAATTTTTTGTAAATTGTGTCAGAAGGCTGAACTTTCCGGACCAAATCCAAATTTACCACTCTCCCAATCACTAATCTGAGATTTAACCTCACTTTCTGAAACGTAAAATTTCATGTGAATGGACTTTTTCCCAGTTACAAAGATCCAGGGGCGTCCTGGCCTGCCGCGATTTTCCCGGGCGCCTCGTTTTTGGGGGCGCCTTTTTGGGGCGGCAGAATACATCCGAACAGGTCACTCATGCTTTATTCTCGAAAAATTTTCCTGCGGAATTTCAAGAAATGTTGCCTGATTTCCTCCTTCTGGAAATGATTAATGATTTGCGGGACTGGGGATAAAAAAAATGTGAATGTGAATCATGTTCACACTTGGTGTCATGCTCACGTACTTAACTTAGTAATTTGTGATACTGTCAATTGTACAGTGTCAGCTACATCATTGTTCGGTATGGTGCAATCATTAGCAGTGTTTTTCAAAGGCTCTAACAAACTAATACTCGAATATGATCGAATAAATTCCAAGTTAAAGCTTAGTTTAATTGGTAATCCACGTTGGAATTTCGGAAGTGATGCGTTAAAAAAAAAAATTTGGGCATTTTGAAACATGGAAAAATGCAGACTCTTCGTCAACAATTGGCGATATTCAATCTAAAGCAGTTTTTCTACACGTAGTTATCGGTTTAAAATTCATTGCAGAGGACAAAACGTTTGGAAGAAAAATAAAGTATGACGCCTCTTGCAAAAAATTCGAAACTATATTGACAGCCATGATTTGTCTGCGATTTTTGATGTATCTACTCCCGTTTGAAAATAATAGCAGAGGACTGATTTAGATTACGTTCAGGCTTGGCATCAAATAAATTTAATTCGTGAACAACTAAAAAAATTTACGAGTCGGAGGTTTTCAGACTGCATTCGAATACGCCAAAAAATTTTTCAATGTAATGAGCGAAGGTTAGGCGATTTTGATACTTGCATTGAAGATGCGCTACCTGTTCAGCGAATGTCAAAAAGTAAAAATTGTATTGACAGCGTAAAAGATTTCGAGGTAACTAATTACAATGTGATTCTTGACAAAATTATTATGACGATCGAAAAACGTTTTTCAAAACGTGAAGAATTCTATTGTATAAAAACCTAGAATATAGTAAAAATATGTAAGTACATCGGTACAAACGGAGAAGAAGTTCGCGATGAACTCTTGTCCTTCGCCCGTCTTCAACATTCATTGTCACAAAAATCGCGAGAAAAAATAAAGGATAGTCAAACAAGAGTAGTATTAGGCCGTGCTCAGCCGGATCGTCTCGTAATCGGGTCGTCTACGATTCGAACTCCACTTCCCAAGCAAATGGAGTCGCTTATGTGCCGACATATGGACGACCCGTGTGCGGATCTCCATACATTTGCTTGGGAAGTGGAGTTTAAATCGCAGACGAGCCGATTCCGAGACGAATATGAGACGACCTGTCTGAGCACGGCCTTAGAAATGATGATGAAGAATATTGTAGAAGCGAGAACGATGAATCAGCTTCCGTTGGGCACTTATTATACAAATCCTAGTCAAAATTTAAAACCCGGCACGCCCCTGCAAAGACCACCGACAATATGTAACACCTTAAAGGAGGCTCCGGAGGTATAGCAATAGCTGTCACCGATTATACGCGACACTCCCGTGCGACCGAGTCAAACAGTACCAACATCAACCAATACATGGATACTATTATGGTACGGGAGAGAGACGTTTTGTTCGATGGCTGGCGGTGGGCCATGGACCGTCGTCGTGTTAAGATCGATTAAAATAAAGAATAATTAACCGTAAAGGAACCGTCTTGTTTATTTTTAAATCCGTCTGATAGCCGATATTCCCCTCTGACCATATAAATGATCAGGGTCCCCTCCTGATTCGATTTAGCCATGTCTGTCCGTCTATCCTTCTTTCGGTGTCTGTTTGTTCGCACGCACGATAACTTTCGATAGAATGAAGCTAGAGACTTGGTTAAATGTTTGTAGTAGGATCTAGTTGGTTGGTATTGAAAATGGGCAAGATCCAACCCAAGGAAACCCCGCCTCCCCTACAACGCAAGTAAAATGGCGGCTGTGTAAATGCTAAATTACACTACCGCAGCTAATCCAGCATTGTTGCAGGGAATTAGTGCAAACGTCAAGTAACGATATTACCCGACAAACAATCCACTATTTTTTTTACATCGGTCACCGTTATCGTTTTACAACTTTCCGGAAAATTTACAATAAAATGCTAAAACTCGCTACTACACTATATAACTAATTAAAGCACATCCACCGCACTTGAAAAACTAACGTGTATGAGCTCTAGGTTCTAGGTTGGGGGGGCAAAAACTCCTCTTCCATAGTCCTCCGCGTGGGCGCCCCCTGGAACGGCAGTGGTCACTGACCATTGCCAACCAACGTCAAGCCGCCAGTGATGGCGGTGCGATGATTTGGTTGAGGTACCCCTGTGGTGTGGGGTGTGAAAAAAAAAATACCACGGCCTTTCCCTTTGAGGGCCTGTCGTTAAAACCGACAATCAAAGGACAGGATGTGTATGCCAGCAACTTGCACTATCCGAAATCTTTATATGCTAACGAAACGTCAACTATGCCTCGGATAAGGACTGACTCAACGGTTACGACTTTTGGCTATCGTACAATGACAAAGATTGGATTCTGGAATGTGCGTACTCTCCTGGACAATGGATCAGAAGGTCCCCAGAACGCACGGTTTCTTCAATTAGAGAGTGAATTTCTGAGGTACAAATTAAATATCTTAGGAGTTAGTGAGATAAGATGGTGGAACAGCGGAGAATTCATCTCTCCAACGGGCAGCACTGTAATGTTGTACTCCGGTAAAGCTACCGGTAGTCGCCGTGAGTCAGGTGTGGGGCTTCTTTTAACCAGAGCCGCGCGAAACTGTCTCTTATCCTGGGAACCGGTCTCTGACAGGGTCTTGACCGCCAGGTTCCGGACCAAAATGAGGAACATCTCAATAATACAATGTTATGCCCCTACTGAACCCGACAATGTCTTGGCAAAAGACTCCTTCTACGAAGAACTAAACGCCGTTCAGAGCAGAACACCTAAAGGTGACATTATAATGGTTATGGGTGATTTGAATGCGAAAGTTGGCGCCGATAACTATGGGCTCAGACATGTGATGGGGAGACACGGTCTTGGTGATCGTAATGACAACGATGAAAGATTTGTAGAGTTCTGCAACTTTCACAGTCTCTTCATCGGTGGTACTATGTTTGAGCATAAGGACCACCACGAAATCAGTTGGTCCTCTGTTGATCGGCGCAGAACACAAAATCAGATCGACCATTTTGCCATTAGTAAAAGATTCAAGAGTTGCCTCCTGGACGTGCGAAACAAGAAGGGTGCCGATATTGGGATGGGAAGAGACCATTGTCTTATGATCGCTAATGTTCGATTGCGTATTGCAGCCGTGCGCCGCCCCAGCGACGAAAGATCCAGGCCCCGCAAATTCAACACCGCTCGACTAAAAAATCCAGCTGTCTTACAACAATATAATGACCATCTTGCGCAAAAAGCGGCTGAGATAACTAGTCACCCAGATAGTGATATAAACGAAAACTGGGATGCCATAAAAAATGCGTACATTGATAGCGCAAATACCATCCTTGGCCCAAACCCGGATTGCCGGAATAAGCCCTGGATGTCCGACGCTTCATGGCAGCGGATTGTTGAAAGAAAGGAGCTGAAAGTTCGTTTGGCTGCAGCTTCAGACGACAATCGAAGCAGCATCGAACTCCTTTACCGTCAGAAAGCTCGAGAAGTTCAGCGTAGTGTGCGACGCGATAAAAGAGTTTATGCCAATTCTCTTTTAGCGTCAGCAGAAGAAGCCGCTAGAAGTAACAACTTAAACGCCGTATACGGTGTCATCAAGGAGTTTACAGGTGGTCGTAACTCCTGCCAACATCCGGTGAAAGATAGTGATGGAAAGCTACTTATCTTGGAAGAAGATCAAATGAGGCGGTGGAAAGAACACTTCGCCGCGGTTTTGAACCGTGTAACCTCTGGTGAAGTTCCCCCTCATATAGATAATTTAGCTAACCATCAAAATGTGCGTATACGGTCCACTGCCCCGACTAAAGAGGAAATAGTCACTGCAATTATTGCACTAAAACGAGGAAAGGCCGCCGGACTTGACGGCATCCCTGCCGAACTTTATCAAGCAGCGCCAAGCGTAACTGCCGATTTGCTGCACCCACTTGTTGATAAAGCGTGGAATACAGAGACCTTTCCCACTGAGTGGAAGGAAGGTTTGATCATCAAACTTCCAAAGAAGGATAGCCTCACAGACTGTAATAATTGGAGAGGCATTTTTGTGTGCTTCCTGCCGTTGCCAAGATAATAGCTAAAATCGTCCTGGAGAGACTAAAGGCCCACTTAGAAAGCACAATTGATGAAGAGCAGGCTGGCTTTCGATCCGGATTCTCCTGTGTCGATCACATTAACACCTTGCGAATCATCATCGAGCAATGCGCTGAATACGATTCTCCGCTTCACTTGCTTTTCATCGATTTCGAAAAGGCTTTCGATAGTGTGAACCGGGATTCTATTTGGGCGGCCTTGCGCAGGAGAGGCATCCCTGAGAAGCTTGTGGCTATTATTAAGGCAACCTATGACGGCGCGAAATGTCGCGTTCTGCATAAAGGTAAGGTGTCGGGGGACTTTGAGATTCGCAGTGGAGTTCGACAGGGGTGCATCCTCTCACCGATCCTATTCCTCATTGTGATCGGCGATGTGTTGCATGCAGCCCTATCCGGACTCGACAGAGGAATTCAATGGACTTTGACATCTTATCTACAACATCTTGACTACGCTGACGACATATGCCTACTCTCCCACAAAATCATGGATCTGTCCGCAATGGCGTTAGATCTCGAGAGGGAGGCAAGCAAGGTTGGGCTAAAGATTAATACCAACAAGACCAAGGTTCTTAGCCCGCCGTTGCGAAAAAGAAATCCGACACCTATTGCCATCAATATTAATGGGCAGCCTGTGGAGAAGGTGGACAACTTCGTCTGCCTGGGTAGCATTGTTGCCGAAAATGGTGGTACGGAGCAGGACATCGCTCGTCGTATCAACCAGGCTAAACGCGCATACGGTATGCTGTCCAAAATCTGGCAGAGCAGTTATCTCAGCATCAAGACCAAGCTGGGCCTGTTTCGCTCCCTGGTACTATCAGTGCTTTTGTATGGGAGCAGTACATGGAAAGTTTCCGTAGGAGTTACCAGAAAGCTGCAAGTTTTCGTCAACTCATGTCTTCGTCGAATTTTAAGAATTTTCTGGCCCAAAACAATATCAAATGAAGAGCTAAGTCGGCGTACGGGTCAGATGCCAATCTACGAATTGATACGCAGGCGAAAATGGCAGTGGATAGGTCACACATTGCGGAAGAGTGATAACTGCATTGCTATGCATGCCATGAAATGGAACCCCATTTCCAACCAAGGCCGACCAAGAGGGGGTCCTCGAATCACATGGCGTCGATCTGTGGCAAAGGAGTGTCAGGTACTGGGTAAGTCTTTTGGGGAGTTGCGCCCCATTGCCCAGAACAGAGTACGATGGCGCGCAGGAGTAGTTGACGCGCTATGCCCCGCTAGGGGTTAAGGCAAAGTAGTAGGTTCTTACCACCTGAAGCCGAAATATACTCTGAAGCCGGACTTAAGGAATTCATTTCCGCTTTAGGTGGTAAGAACCTTGAACCCACATAGAGTGTAGTTCGGCGTAGGCTTCGGAGTCCATTGAAAAGTCAAATAGTGCAATGTCGATGTAGGTTTACTTGCCGGTATTTTCTAAAGTAATTCCGAAGAAAAGTACAATAAAGTTTCACTCCTGTTTGCAGGGGAACTTCATAAAAAGACGGAATGCTGTAAATTCCTGCAGCAGAGTCACAATCAGCTTTATGGCATAACTGTTGTGATGAATATAAAAATCGAGAAGAAAAGGAGGAAGCTTGGCTAATAATCGGGGGCGAATATTTTGATAATTGGGGTGAAAAATCTTTCCGTACTGAAGTCGAGTCATCAATGTACGAAGTCACTGCCTTGTCGCGGCCTGAGTTTACGCCGCTTTGCTGTCGCAGCGTGTGTAATGTCTGCCTCAATTGCGGCTCAAATGTCTGCCTCAATTGCGGCTCAAAAGCCGGGACGTCGCTCGCGTTTTTGAACCGCACAGGAAAAACGGTGGCTGTGTAATTTAGCACTAATTTGGCACTTAGGATTATAGTGCGTTTTTTCTTCTCTGTAACGGATCGAAACAATGATGTAACACTGCAATAAAGATAATTTGATGAAAATTACTTGAAGTATTCGATAATTGACCCTAAAAAATCACAAATTCGACTAACGAGTGTATTCAAATGTCAGTGATTTATATTTTTTTATTTAGATACTATAATACGAGTAGATATGTGAGTAGAATAGATATTCGAAACTAGATAGATAAAGATATCATTTTTAAGCACAATACTATTTACAGATAGATAAGCGGTGAACAATCGAGCTGTTTCTTTTTTACTAAAATTATTGTCATTCTAGGAGGATAACATACCATGCATCGATCACACTCAAAATAATTTTCCAAATGATTACGATGACAAAAACAGTAAAATTTCAAGCGAGGGTGCACCGAGTATCGCAAGTCAAACCCTATCACAACGACATTATCTGGATCGAACGTTGTGGGACGAAAAAGAAGTCGATGAGACCTTGAATTTACTACCCGGAGCTTTTGAAATAATTCGAACAGTATCATCGGGTCAACAGCTTAGTAAGCAATCACGGTGCTTGCAAGGATAATTTAATGATATTACGATATTATATTTTAGACCTTGGAACAAATGCCGTCAACCCCAATGTAGCATTGTTGCTTATGTCATGGTATGGCTGCGCCGAACCAATTCACACCATTCTCTCCAATTCACGAGCCGATCCCAACACTACGGATCCGAAAGGCCGAACGCCACTGCATTTTGCTTGCAGCATTGGCGAACATCAAATAGCGAAACTTCTTCTGGATCACGGAGCTGATCCGAATCGATGGGATAATGACAATAAATGTACACCCTTACATTGTGCAGCAAGGTAGGCAACAGTGATAATTTGCACTGTATAGGATAAAAACTTCAATTTTTTTCTGATCCCCGTGAAGTGCTGGTAGCGCGGAATGTATCCAACTTCTTCTGAAACGAAAGGCTCAAATTAATGTTGGTATTGAAAAAAGATCAGCTCTGCATTATGCGGTCAACAGCAATTCTCTGGAATGTGCTGAGATACTTCTGAAATATGGAGCTGATCCAAACACTCCGCAGGTAAGGATTTCGGTCTTTTAACTTACATCATGTTTAATACAATAATTATCCTTTTAGGTGTTCACTGAGACTCCGTTGCATACGGCGTGTGCACTAGGACACAAGGAATGCGTTGAGCTTCTGTTGAAGCATGGCGCCGACATTCGATCCCTACTTGGCAAAAAGAAGCTAACAGCTCTACATCTAGGTATGGGTTTAAAAAAAAAACCAGTCTGCACAGTATCCATTAACATATTTCCCCTGCAGCATCTGAAAGTCATTCTGCAGATTGTGTGCGACTTCTGCTCGAGCATGGTGCTGAAGTCAACGTAACAGACACAGACGATCAAACACCTCTACACAAAGCCTGCCTATCTCAATGTCCGGAAATCGTGGGATTGCTGCTTAGTTACGGAGCAAATGTCCATGCTGTCTATAAGGATGGTAAAACTGCCCTGCATGCAGCTGTAGCCAAAGAATCTAAAGGTCTGGATTGCGTAAAGATGATACTCAAAGCTGGGGTTGATATAAATAAGGCCGATGATTCCGGATACGCTCCCCTGCATACAGCGGCTTTAAATGAATTTGGGCCTTGCGTTATTTTGTTAATAAGTAAGCCATAACTTCATCCGTTGTCCAATACTCATCCTTAATCGTTCCTTTAACTTTCAGATAACGGAGCCGACATTACGGCACGAACAAACGGTCGTGTTCCCGCCCTCTCATTCATCGTACGTCGAACGCCCGAAATAATACCGAAAATCATCTCAAACCTGGATAATTGCATTAAAACGGACGATCATAAATTGGGCGATCTCGACTGTGAAATTAAATTGGATTTTCGGTTGTTGGTTCCGAACACGGAACGATGCGAAACGGATTTGTTGAAGACGTTCATCGAAGTGGGTCAAAAACGTATCCTGAATCACCCGCTTTGTGAGACATTTCTATTCTTGAAATGGAGACGGATTCGAAAGTATTTTCTGATGAGTCTGTTTTATCGTGCCGTATACGTGCTGCTGTTCACGTTCTATGTAATGGGCGTATATATGCAAGTATGTAGCAAAACGCAACCATGTCGAATAACGAACTTCACCCGACCACTAGGATATACAGTGATAGGGTTGAATTCGCTCCTGTTGTTGAAGGAATTGTTCCAGGTGAGAAAGGGTTGTGTTGTATTGTAGTTGGTAAGTTTTTTATTAAAACGATTTTATTCAGATGGCTCAAGGATTCTATGGATATGCTAAATACTGGGAAAATTGGCTCCAATGGATAATTGTGTTTGGCGTTTACCTTTGTGTGGTAGGTATCAATCAATTCAAATGGTAATAATCGATCTTTCATTTCAAGAGGGCAGTCGAAATGCTTACTACAAGTAATGTACACACCACTGTCACCAACCATGATCGTAGTTGTTAGATATAAAGAAGATTGTGTATAACGGCGAGGGCTTCGGAAACCTAGTAACCGGCGACTGTTGGAGTGAGTGAGCGTCGCGTCGCCACTCCCTCGACCGCAGGGCGACGGCAGTGGCACAACTGGCTGCAATAGTACATAATACCACAGGTGTTGAGGAACCAACAACTGCTCATCCATTCAAAAAGATGTCAAGCCTGCACAGATCACCCGAAAACACCCTTTACCCGTTTGAGATAGACAGAAGGCTTGTAATTCAATATGGTCCACAAGCACTGCACCCCAGGTCTGATACCAGGACTAAGCTCGCCGATCAAGTTTGATGGAGATGATGAAGATACTCATAAGCTTTTGAACGGGATAGAGGCTACAACGTCTGGCTCTGGAAAAGCGATAGGCCTCACATCCCCAGGGATGATGTAATAACATTTTATCATCACCCTGGTCAAAACAGTAGCTACTGTCCCAAGTTTTCAAGTTGGCCTGTCAGGCACGAGTGTCTGCTCGGAAGACCGCACATGACTTTAATCTTATGAAATAAATAAATAAATCGAAAGATCTGATACCAGAGCGTGGAGTAACCCAAAATGAACAGCTTGGCTCGCCTCAGGCCCGGGGAAATTTTACAAGTGGGTGGCGCCCTCAGTTCGCTCCCAATCTTTGAAGCATTTTCTGGCAATGTACAATGGAATTCCGCAGAAGTAGCTGAGGCCGTTCTGGTTTATTCGTCAGGAGGTCTTTTCTCGACAATGCCGACGTGTCATGGAACCCAATATATGAGTAATTCCACTCTTTGAAACACCGACTAACATCTACAGCCGGAAACCAGTAGTTTAAGCCATAATGGCCGAATTACTGTCTGTGAAAATCGCTACACTTGCATTAAGGTATCAGGCTTCCAGACAAAGTTCCCCAAGCACGTCAATGGTGAGCCTGGAAGTAGGAAACCTCATAGGGTCGGTAGCATGGAACAAAAAAGTGTCCACCGACTCCCTCCTCTGTATCACCCGTGAACAACTTAATGGTGTCTGAAGAGAAATTGGAGTGTTCCATCTTTTAGTTCACTTTGCTTTGTTCTTTCACTAAGTATGTAGTTCCAAAGGGACAACTTTTTTATGTTAACTCCAAAGCTTAGGGGGTGTCCTTTGATGCAATAGCATAGCCTTGACGGGTAAGGAAAGGGAAATTAAGGGAAAAGAGGAGGGATGGGTTAAGTTTGATCAGATGAAATTAAATGTCGATAAACGTTTTGTTTGCATTTATGTAAGTTGTAACTGCAGGAGAAAACAGACGATGGTAAACTGTTCGACATTCGCGTTGTCTTGCGAATGAATCATAAAACACTAGTTTCGATTGCAATTGAGTAACTTTCCCTGTTCTGTGATTAACCTAGCCTTGCATGTTCTCAGTTCACATTTTTTATTTTGGCTGAAGATTTATGATGAACGTGCAGGGGCGGAAGGACAAACAGTACTTCAAGCCACCGAGTGGCAGCAGCGAATGCCTCTTGTTAGCAGAAGACAGGTAATCCCCTGAATTTTGCCTAGAATAGCCTTAACGCTTGTGTGAAGAACACCAGCGAGCTGAGGACCATAAACTATCCACCACTATACACAACTGAAGAAGGGATAGGATTCCTCCCTGGGGACATCCCCAGGTGACACTAGCAGCAAGAGTGCAGTTGTAGGATCGGCTCGAAATAAAGTGTGTGTGTGTGTGTGTTATATAGTTAACTCATTCGCCCTAACTCCTAGTGGGTCATGGCGTGTCAACTATTCCATGTGGCTTAGCTGACATTTTGTTGACTTAACCCAATTTCGGATGATACACGTTGCCAGCATGCACCTCCTTTTCCTATTTAGCCGGCTACCTGCGACAAGTCGGGAGATTTTGTGGCTTATTACTACGCCCCGCACCACAGGGGGAAGACAACACAAACATTCATGACCACGAACGCCTTGGACGGCACTTGAACCCGTAACGACCGTAGTCAGACATGATACTGACACCTGTACGCACGGAGCTACCGGCCGCTATATAGTTCGAGTGTGCGAATCGTTTTCTTCGGTATCGAGGTGAAGAAACGAAGCAGCCTCAATGGGGTTTCCCATAGCGCTCTCGATGTTAAATGCATGGGTGCTGCTGGGCAGTTGAATATGTGCTCGACATCATGAGGACTTTAGTTTATGCAGCGCTGCGATGCCAGATTACTAGTTGGTGTTATCGAAGGGGACTTATTTGACTCTTTGGATTGGCCTTACATATCGTGGCGATGGGACTTTGCCCATAAGATCAAGATTTGGGTGATCGCACCAATAACATCCATCTAGGCACGGCTTGGCGGGAAGATAGTTGTGGCTTCTTATGGGCAGCGTTCTGGTTTCCTAATGGGGATAATTTTGAGATGACATCATATGTTTTCCACTGTGCGTCACTCAAGTTCTGTGACCAAACAGGAACCGCATAGTTTGCCACCGACCTTCGAAATGCTAGATTTCGGATGGTGCAGTTTCTAGCATGAACCTCCTTTTACTGACGAGCTTGGAGCGCTGTGGGAGTTCTAGTAATACCCACAGGCAGTTTTTTCTCTAGATAAAGCATCGTAGAGCGATGACCGAGACTTCACGGCCATCGAGAGTGTCAATTAAGGGAATAATAGCCAGTAACTATCTTTGCAATCCTGTTCTCTGACATTAAACCCAAGAGACTTCTTGTGACAATGGTGGCTACAAGTACCTGGGTGTGTAGTAGTTATACCTACTTTAGTGGGAACGGTTTTTTTTCCTGGATATAGGTAGTATCATACAGCAATAAAATAATATTTTGCCGTTACAGACACCAGAAACACTTTCAAAAAAAACATACACAATCAATGTAGCCGTATGGCAATACCACATTGCTGCAGTTGTTATATTCTTAGTATGGCTGGAATTGATGATGTTAATTGGACGATTCCCAGTATTCGGACTTTATGTGCAAATGTTTACTAAAGGTAAGGTATTCTCCCAATAAAATGGAACTCAACAAGCACCCACCCTTCAAACTTACTTTCTTCTCTTACAGTTGCCATGAATTTTGGAAAATTCATAGTAGCATACGGTTCCTTGCTTATGGCTTTTGCATTAGCATTTTGCGTACTATTTCCAACGTACGGTGCATTCACTAGTGTTCATGCGGCCGTAATGAAAGTTATCGCCATGATGGCAGGCGAACTGGAGTTTGAAAGTGTTCTCGTCAAATATGTACCGCCATATGAAGGCACAGCACAGATCATGTTTTTGGCCTTTATCATTCTCGTCACTATCATTTTAACGAATTTAGTTGTAGGTCTTGCCGTTAGCGACATTCAGGTAAATACATTATTTCTCATAAATTTATCCAAACTGATCGCAATCCATTCCCACCTAGGGCCTTCAAGAGTCCGCCGGTTTGGATCGTCTCATCCGTCAGGCGGATTTGGTTTCACGCCTGGAAAGTTTCTTCTTCTCGCGACTGATCAGACGAATACCGAAAAAGTGTATTATGTTTTGGCAACGTAATGCTCTTCTACGCACCTCACGCTATCAATTGCAATTCGTCACGCGACCAAATGATCCGCGAGACAGACAATTGCCCGAAGAATTGAAAATGAGCATTTACAAATTGGTATCGGAACGACGGGATCGCAATCAAAGTATGAAACGACGAAAGCGTGAGGATAATATGAATTTGTTCAAGTCGACAGTGGATATTGCCCGAAATGATAGTCAAAAAGATGAACAAGTAACGCTAAGGAACCAAATGCAATTGAATAGAAGAACAAAAGTCCTTTCCGACTGTCCTCAAAACTATATGAAAATGAAGGAGATTCATGGGAATGGACAAAAAGGGAATAGCATCGATACAAATAGTGATATTCTGAAGATTAATTTTCAGTTGATTGCTGTTAGTGAAAAACTGGATAATTTATCTTTGATGTTAAGAAGACAGCTGGATGCATTTTCAGAGGAGCTGGAATCGCTTAAAATTGAACAAAGACAACTGAGGGAATAAGATAAGCTTAACGTTCAAATACACATCATCATCATACTGTACACTACAACATTTGCTTCCAAATTTCAGTATTATTAATTTATGTAAATTATTCAACGTCATGTTTATTTTTGGTAATAACAATAAAAAAAATCTAATCGGTTTACTTATTAGCAGCTGATTTAACTGGAAGGCAACGAAAATAGCAATTATTCGAACATAGACGATATTAGGTTCGAACCGGCGCCGGTGGCCGAGCTCTCAATTCTCTAGCCGTCAACTTTCCACGACAAATGCAGAGCTCAGATAGAGCAACTCTTTCAACTAGCATAAAGGCAGCAACCACTCGTGCTTGGAAGGTAGTAACCCTTCAGATCACAATCAAATAGTCCCGCTTAGCGAACCCGATAATATTTGACAACAGTGTCAAGGCCTTTACTATCGATTCGATGCAGACAGGAAGTCGTAGGAGCAAACATATCTGAGGAATCGACTCATCAGGGCCGAGGAAAGGTGTGTTGAATGCCTTGAAACCTCAACACACGAGAAAAGCCAAAGGATTCGTTCCGTATTCGTAGGGACCGTGTGACTAATACCGGCGGTAGACTTGCACTCATACTTCATCAGTCAGTGCAATACCGCGAACTGGCTTTATCTTTGGCCGATGACGATGTCCTTGAGCTGTAGGCAATAGCCGTACAATCTAGTAATGTAGAGATTGAAATCCTTAACATCTACATTCTACCGGTGTCCATCTGTCCCTCAGGAAAGTCAACATTAATTAGTTTTTTTCTTTCCTCTCCTCCTCACGTCTCCTTTCCACTTGTTAAGTGCACTCATCATCATCATCGTGGCGCGACAGCCCGTCGTCGCGCCTTGGCCCCTGGATCGTTGTCCTCCAATTATCTCGATCACGTGATCGCGACCTCCAATCTTGGAACCCCAGTAGCTACTCGGTGTCCACATATACTGAGCTCTCCCAACAAGATCTCGGTCATCTAGGCAGTCTCGCTCCGTTGACTCGTTCTGCATTCATTACTCTTTGGCATGCGACCATCGTCCATTCGTTGTATTGTACATGCCCTGCCCATTGAAGTCGTTGTAGTTAGACTTTTTTTTATCTTTGAAACTTCCAGCTCATCGTACAGTTCATACAACTCATGGTTGTACCGGATGCGCCATCCATCTCGATCGCAAACAGCCTCGAAAATTCGCCGTAGAACCTTACGTTCAAAAGTGTCTAGCATGTTTCCGGAGGCTTGAGTTAGGGTCCATGCTTCGCAGCCATAGCATAGCACTGGTCGTATAATTGTTTTTTTACACGCGGAGCTCGTGTTTCTGTGCACAAACTTCGATTTTATTATGGGGAGAACCGAGAAAAAAGTCTTATTAGCTAACTGTATCCGTCGCTTGATTTCGTCGGTTTCGTTGGCGTTCCTTGACAAGTTACAACCCAGGTAAATGAAGTCGTTCACGAACTCGATATTAAGGTCCCCCACATTGATGCTCGGTTGTCCTAGTGTCCTTGTCGTCGATTGCATCATTATTTTAGTGTGATACGTAGTCCAACTTCTTTTGCAGCGGTATCGAGCGTATGCAGAAGTTCTTCTGCGTCGGCCAATCTTCGGGACATGATGTTGATGTCGTCGGCGTACGCTGCTAATTGTGTCGACTTGATGAGTAGCGTCTTGCTGTTGTCCATATTCATAGCCCGAATAGCGTATCCCAGTGCTAGGTTGAAGAGCGTGCGTCTGCGCCAATCATCTGGGATCTCCTCGTCCTCCCATACTCGCAGGAGTAATTGATGTATGGCATTAGCTGGACCCGTTCCACCGAATTTTAGCAGTTCAGCTGGAATCTCGTCAGCGCCCGGCGCTTTATTTCGTTTTAGTGACCGCAACGCGAGATCAACTTCCTCTACTGTCGGGGGTTGTATGGGTGGACCCAGAACAGCAATATCGTAGAGAGCTCCTGATGGTTAGATGGTAGGTTCAAAAGCTCTTCAAAATAAGCGGCACATCGTTTGTTAATGCCATCGGTGTCGCTGATGATGTTTCCATCCTTGTCCTTACAAAGGCTAGTCCTGAGTTGGTAGCCGTTCTTAATTGTATTTACTAGTTTGTATGCTTGTCTGGTGTTCCAATTAGCTAAATTTTCGTTTATATTCAGCAACTGCTCATCAAAGTACTATATTTACGTTTCTTACGTCTAATTATTCTATTCGCCGTAGCTTGTCATATTTTTCTCTTCTGGCTCTGGTTCCTGGTTGAATCCATTGTCTGTAGGCCTCGTTTTTCGCGTCAAGTGAATTTTTGCATTCTTCGTCGAACCAGTCATTTCGCACTCGCCTGGCTTTATATCCCACGACCTTCTTTGCGACATCTTTGATGGTACCCTTGAGCTCTTCGCAGAACCCATGTGTTGCTGATGTTGTGTAGCATAGGCGATAGTCTTTCCTCAAGGGCGGTAGTATACGCCACCGCCGTAGTATCGCTCAGAAGCTTATCAACCGCAAAGATTTTGGGGGCTGATTCTCGATTGGTGCACTGAGGAAATTCTACATCTGTAGGTCGTCTTCACCAAGTGATGATCTGAGTCGCAGTTTGCTCCTCGATAAGAGCGGACATCCATCACACTAGACGCCCATCTCCTTCAAATGAGGACGTGATCAATTTGGTTGACGGTATGTGCGTCTGGAGATTTCCAGGTCTGCTTGTGAATGTGTCGATTCGGGAAACACGTAGAGCTTACGACTACATTTCTACTGCAGGCGAAGGCGATAAGTCGCTGGCCGTTGTCGTGTTTCCCATCCGCATGGAAACTGGTTATATTCAGTCGATACCAGAAAAAGCAGACTTCTGCACTCGCTTACCTCGATTTAGTCCAAGGTATTTGAGATCCTGATAAACACCCAATTAAGAAACTATCTTGACTCACAGAATCTCGTCAATGATGAGCAGTATGGATTCTGATCTGCACCGCTGAGCGATGGAATCGTTCTCTTTAAAATCTTGGTGAAGCCAATGTCTATGCCCTTGATAGCTCAAAGGCCTTGCTAGCACTCGACCTCTCGACTGGGGTGAAGTCAACCGTGCCATCTTTACTGCTTCCAAAACACGAAGCTGTCTTCCTTCCAATAAATGATATGCTCTATCTTGTTTCCAGTCTGTTGTCGTCGATAATATATGATTTCAACCGTACAAAAAGAAAATTCTAATACTCACCAGTAAATCGCAGGTCACCTTGTCGCCATTTTTTAATAAAACTTCACTCTTATTAGTGGAACCGCCTGGTAAAGTAACGTCCTCGATTCTTGCTCCAAACTGTACTTCGACATTGGACAATTTGTGTAATTGCTCGTAGACGGCGTGGAGCACCAGATCATTTTCAATAATATAAGCAATGTCCCCAGCAAAATTATCCTTGTTGAATGTGATTAGTGCATGGGAAGAGGCATCCGAAACCTACAATTGTTCAAGGGATCGAAATAACATGTATCCCTACCAGCCTCGCAACCAATCTTACATGCATCTGCTTAACAGGCTTGTATCGCATCGAGGAGATAGTATCCCACGCACCCACCGCTTTGAACAAGTCTATAGTCGACTGGTTCAAAGCGGACACCCTATTACGGTACTCTCCACCATCGAACCCCTTAAATTTAGGACCTCCTTCCAAAAGCAAGATGCTCTTCTCACTGAGAACTTTATTTTTGGCTAAAAATACAAATTACACAAAGTACATTAGACTTGAATTAGATCAGGTTGTGCTGATTTGATTACCCAGGGAGCACGCTAAAGTCGTTCCCACCATCCCGCCACCGGCAACAATTATATCGTAGTGTTTTGATTTATCGCCAGCACTTTCGCTACCGGCCGATTGAAATCCACGCACTATCGTCACATTTAGAATGTTGAAAATTTTAGATTTTTGCAAGTAATTTGCCGGTAACCGAAACATGATGCAAGGTCCAGGATGTTTCGTCTTATCTTAAAATTTCAAATGACAGAATTTGACAACCAGCTGATGTAGAATTTTCAACTGGGAATGTGGAAGCAAACCAAGTCAAGACTTCAACCATTGGAACTTGATTCTCGCCATCTAGAAATCAATAGGAAAATATGAAAAAAACAGTACACACAATACTCGAGTAGCTTTTTAGCTTTTTGCGCAGCCGAGGCGAATAGAATAAAAGATGCATTTTTTGGCTACATTAGCATAATGTAGCCAAAAAATGCATAGTTTAATTAAACCGGGCCATCTCAGTTGATTTATCAAGAGGAGCAGATTGGATCAACAGACTTTAGTCTTTCTCTCTCGGATCAGGGCTTAGGGCAATAGGCTGATGATCGCAGTGCTTGTGGCTCTTTTGCGGGCTCGGTCCATTCATTATTTATCTAACACAATTAGGCGTGCGAAGCAGTGTGTGAAATAAAGGAGCTCTCGATTCAATAAGAAGACAAAGGCGTGAATTCGATACAAATATATTACTGGGATATTAAAGCGATCCGTAACGTGTTACAATTAAGAGGCAACCACCTGCAAAGTAAGTAAAAAGTATCTCTGCTAAATGAATTCAACAAATACATGTGCAATAGAGAATTAGACCCGCCATAGACGGTGCGATCCATCGTCAAACGTGCCATACACACACCGATCGATCGGCCGATCCGTCGCCCGAAATCAATATCGGCCGACGGATTGGCGTGTGTATGTGGAAATCGCACCGATCGGGCGATCAATTTTGATCTGCCGATATTTTAGTGCGATTTTCGTGCGATCGATCGGTGACGATCGATTGGGTAGTGTATGTGATTATCGCAAGTGAATGTCAAATTACCAAATTATTAAATGATGGAATTTGAAGGATTCTAATGATTTAAATGGCACTGCAATTGAAATATCAAATATGTGGTACACGAAAATACCACACACATCCAAATAGTTAACAAAAATGAATCTAGGTTGGATTGGGAGTGAATCATAACCTATTTTTTGAATTGTCATTCGTTATCGCATCGCACGAAAATCGCTCAGTGTGTGTGCAGTGGAGATCGGCAGATATTTTGTGGCGATCCATCGGCCGATCGATCGGACGACGGATCGGATAATGTATGGCGGCTATCAGATCGATCTGACGATGGATCGCCACAAAATATCTGACGATCAAATTGATTTTTTTGACAGTTCCATACAATTTAAATTGTATGGAACTGTCAAAAAAATCGTCAACGATAGTCACATACACCGTGCGATCGATTTGACGATCACAATGTCAGATCGATCTGACGACGGATTGCATCGTATATGGGGGCTATCGACATAGGTCCGTTTTCTCAATGCCCTGTTAAACTGCCTGTTAGCTAACAGGGATTTATTTATCAAAGGCCTTAACCTAAGTCATATATAGTACCCAAAATACAGCAAAATATGGGGATTTTCTCCCCTTATTTTTGAAGTTCATTATCGTATTTTGGGTGTTGTGTATAATTTAGATTAAGGCCTTTGATACATAAGTCCCTGTTAGCTAACAGGCAGTTTAACAGGACATTGAGAAAACGGGCCTTAGTGGATGTTCACACTGCGTGCGATGCCGAGCCGAGCCGGGTCGAGCGATGCGATGTGGTGGGTGTTCACATTGCACGCCGTGCGATGCCGAGCCGAACGATGGCTTGCGATGCAAAGATGATCCGAGCGATGGCTTGCGATGCAAAGATGATCTGGGATGTTCACTGCACGCAATGATGGAGAGTAGAGACCAATTTAGTTCAAGGAATAGAATCTGTTCGACATCATGTCATTTGTGCTTGACCCAGTAAATTTATTTCTGTTTGAAAACAGTGCTCTCAAAATGGAAGAGCGTCGCCATTGGGTGCATCCCATTAATGAAGAAAGGCCCAGTGTTGGAGAATTTCATCATTTCTTCCGCGACCTCAGACGAGAGGTTTCACAAGCGGATTGAGCAGCGGCGCACCGCTGCGTATAAACGCAAAAAGCGGAAGCCGCGGCGGCTTTAGGACGGTGAATGTATAAACCGCTCGACTCGCCGTTGCGGCCACCGCCGCGGTTTGTGGAGCGGCGAGATTGCATTTGAATTCAGTGTAAGAGCCGGTACACACGGACGTCCAAATGACGCCGGACGCCTCGTCACTTAAGCTCCTCCCTCTTTGATACCTATCTGCATTTCAATTCACATGATGCGATAGGACACAGCGTCACTCTGTATTATATAAGCCGGGTCACAAAATAGCGAACCTGAATTTACAATTTATGTTATTTTTAGTTTTAAATAAACTGTTTTTTGGCCATAACTTCTAAAATATAAGGAATTTCTCATTTTTAACACAATTTTCACCCCCCTTACACCCCCATCCGAGCTGAGGAGCATCCATCCCCACTATTTTTTTTTCAAAATTAATTGTCAATTGTAGTCACGATTAACAATTAATTAATTGGCACTTAAAAGTGATCCTCAAGCGAATGGTTTAAGAAACATCATACAAATCAGACATTGTGACCTTGTCCGTGTTCCGGGTTCGAATGTATGTGGGCCGGCTTATTAAAAATTGATATGCGGACGCGTGAAATGAAGCTGATAGGAGCAGAAACCAGCGTCATCCTAGATAGCTATCGCGGCGGCAAAATGCCGCCGATAGCTATCGGATAGCTATCTGCGGCCATGTGCATCGCTTCATTGCCCGTAATGTATTTCTTCCCAACCGATTGAAAGTGACGCAGCGGCAGGCGTCATTTGGACGTCCATGTGCACCGGCACTAAATATGTAAACCGCCGCTTCTGCTCTATGCCTTTATTCGCAGCGGTGTCCGCTGCTCAAACCGCTTGTGAAACCACGCCTTCTAAACGCGACCTTATTACGGTGGTAATAACCTTTCATTTGAGCCATACTGAATCAAAACCGGAGTCCAAAGCGTATATACCCTAGACTTGTACAGACCTAGTTGTGATACCAAAACTTCCAACTGGCAACGGCCGTTGCATTAAAAGTGAATTTTCCATATGGTCAGTTTGAGCTGTGGGCGTGGATCCAATGAAAAGTTTCATCGTTCATCCATTCGAATTTTGGATATTTACATTTGAACTAACGTTTATTGCGAAGGTTGCCGTTCATTCAATAGGGTCATGCCCATTCTCAAAATCAACTAACCAACCCACACTATAAATATTTATCGCATTTTGCAAGTCGCTAGCATCATTGCATCGAAAGTTATCGCCCATTTGAAGTTTCATTTGCAGGGGACGTAGGGGTTGCTTGGGACGGAGCTTGGCCATTTCCAATACCAACCAACTAAATCTAAATCCAAATATTTGAACCAAATTTCAAGTCGCTAGCTTCATTCTATCGAAAGTTATCGCTCATTTGAAATTTCATCTGTAGGGGTTCCTTCGGTCGGATCTTGCCCATATTCAATACCAACCAACTAGATTATGCTACAAACATTTGACCAAAATTTCAAGTTTCTAACTTCATTCTATCGAAAGTTATCGTGCAAACGGACAGACAGACAGACAGATATGGCTAAATCGAATCAGGAGATGACCCTCATAATTTCCATGTATACACTGCCACACCGCCGCGCCTAAAAGTCTAGGGTATAAAAGCAGACATACATGCATTTTTTTCAGTGCGATCTTACATCAAATATTACTTTACAGCTCGTACTTTTTTTTTTTTTTTTTTTTCCTTCTCCTTTGATAGCTGCGCACGCAGTGCGCAGGTATCTAACCAGGTATTGCCAAAACCTGACTATAACTCTATACAGAGAAAAGACAGAATGGCTAATATACTGGTTAATATGGCTAACCTAATTCAATAAGTTGTATTGCCAGCGGTTGTTGTGTTTCGTTTTTAAATGTGTTTTTGATCGTCTACTCCTGTCCTTCTAGACGATTCTGAACCATGTGGTGAGTCATCCACCAGAACGCCCAGTTGAGAACGTCGCTAATGTGCGCTGATTCGCAGCACAATCACTCCACTACAGACAATTCACTAACAAATTTCTCCGGGAATTGTTAACTAGTTTGCACAAATAGGTTACTAGGCTATTGCGCAGCAAATTAATGGCAGCCACTTCACGACACGTCCTCTCCTGACGCTGGCTAACGGATGACTGCAGCTCGTACTTGCACCATACTGCCTCCAAAAAGCTTCACATCGCAAAGCATCGCAAAGCCCATAAACTCCATCGCAAAGCCCATTAAATTCCATCGTAAAAAATCAGCAGCCGGTACTCGCACGAAAAAGCAAAGAAGTTTGTGAAAACATCGGGCCATCGCTCGGCTCATCATTGCATCGCGGGCAGTGTGTACACTCAAAGCGTGATTCCATTTAAAATTGAAGACTTTCCATTTTCTTGCTTTAAAAGCTTGCAATCGCATTGCATCGCTCGACCCGGCTCGGCTCGGCATCGCACGCAGTGTGAACATCCACTTAGACTAGTTATATTACCAAATGATTTTACGCAGTGCTTGAAGACCGGATACCTGTACAAGAACATTGCGATCTCCACTGATAGTCAGATGGTCATTATAGCGTTAACTAACTGGTCAGTAACATCCGGGCTAAAGCATAACTGCCAGGCCGTGCAATAAATGGGAGTGATTATAACAAGAACAGGGTGATGTGATACTAGCTCCCTGGTAATGCCGGCGGGAAACGCCATGTATCGCAAGAAAACGCATCAGAGACTAGTACTAGGAGGCTAAATCGTTAATCTCGGGTTAGACGCGTGATAGGGCTAGAACAATATGTGGCCTCCTAATGCTGGACGTTCACGGATGCTCCAAAGCCAAATATTTGGCTTCAGCCAGGGAAAATTTGGCTTTAGACCGTCCGTGAATCTCCAGTATAACCGGGCATTTATGTCTTAAGTTATGTTTGGCTAGGCACGCATTCGTCGTACATTGTTCGCTTTTAGCGATCAACCCATAGAGCACGAAGCACTCTTTGTGTGTATCTTTTTCATCGTCACCTGCGATCAATGCAGAGTGGTGCCTAGCAAAACACACCTTTAAGGTGTGAGTTCATAGGCCACGACTGAATGAATTGTATTTGCGACTGAAAAATACCTATTATAACGTACCACTGACTGGTTGGTTGGTTCAAATGGCTGTCCTTCCGCTACTGCGGGAAGCCACAATTAGCGCTTTATGCGCCGTTTTGATACCACACGCCTCTTAGGAGGAGGCAAAATCATGGTTATAAAAGTCTATTCATGGTTGTTGTCGGAAAATGTTCTCAGAACCATCTCGTCGAATTAAGGAAACGTAGTATATCCCCAATCGTCTTCGAGGAGATGGCGGATTTGCTAGCGAAGAATGATTCGCCCAGTTCCTGGTGGCTCGCTTTAGCTAGAGCCGGACATGCACACGTAAAGGGGATCAGGGTCTCTTTTTCCGCTTCATCCTTGCAGCTTCAACAGTGTGAATTGTATGGAGTACCCAGTCCGACCGCGTGCTTTTCCACCGGCCAGTGCCCTGTTATAATGATATATAATATAATGTGACCCGGGCTACGTCCGGTTGGGCTCTCCTCAGGAGAGCGTCTGTCCTTCGCAAGTCGTATGATGACCATGTCGCTCTAGACCTGACGCACGTGGGCAGCGATCTCCATCTGTCGCTAGCCTGTTTCAGGTAGAGTCTATAGATCTCTCTCTTTACAACATTGCGTTAATCACTATCGCATAGGACTAGTGAAGAGCGGAGCCTTGTCTCGCAAGTTTATCAGATTTTTCGTTCCCCGTTATATTACTGTGTCCAGGAACACATAGAAGAGAGATGTTGTTAAGTCCGGCCAGCTCCATGCGGCATTGTCTTACTAATTTGGATGAGATTGAGATTGACGATAGAGCCTTGATCGCGGCTTGGCTGTCGGTGAAACTAGTGACGTTATCTGTGCTGATAGCAGTGCGCTTTAGTGATCGACACGTCTCTTTTATCGCCAATATTTCAGCTTTCGTGGTCTGGGAGGCGAAAGGATTTTAATAGGCCGAGATCTTCGAAAAAGACCCCCGCGCCGACCCCACATAGCATTTTTGAGCCATCAGTAAGATTTTGCATTCGTACTTCCTGATCACTTGATCTCTGTCCCATATCGCCCTTGTTGGGAAGCCAACTGTGAAGTGTCGCTCGAAGTTGTCTGCGGTGGCAATATAGTCTGTTGGGGGCAAGTCCTCTTCTTCCCTGGGTAGAGACTTCAAGATGCTGCCCTGTTCTTTCTGTAAGTCTAGTGGAAGTAAATTTAAGATTATATTCAATGCGTCCGCGGAACATGATCGCAAAGCACCTGTGACTCTGATACACGTGATTCTCTGAACTCTGTTCAGCAGATTAAAGTTGTATTTTTTACGAAGCGCTGGCCACCTTACCAGTGCTCCGTAGGCGATGATTGGTATATAACCATAGCACCATCCTTGGCTGTAGTCCCCAGCTCTTGCCGCAGGTCCTCTTGCTGGCGCTGAGGGCTATTTGGGCTTTCTTGTTGCGATGTTCGATGTTTAGCTTCCAACTAGGCTTAGACTCAAGGAAGACTCCAAGGCATTTAACGTGTGGAGCTAGCTTTGGAGTGCGGCCATTTAAGTGTGAGAGTCGGAACGAACCACTATTCGTGTATATTTTATGTGGGAGTACAGTCGTACAATCACAGCCTGCTTTCGACGATCCCCTAAACTTTGAAATACATACGAATAGTGCTCCGTTATGACAGTTTTTTTCATAGTCGCAAACACAAGTCGCTCAGCCGCGGCCTAGTAGGAACTCAGACCTTTAGAGGCCATTTTAAAACGAACGGAAGAGTATCGGATTTCGAGCCACCGCTTCTGTGTAGGTGATGATGGAACGTCATTGCATATTCTTTGTGAGTGTTGAGCGTTTCCCCGACGTCGCGTCGTGGGGTGTGTTTTGGCGTAGGCTTCCCTGGAGCTGAAGACATTATCTGCGTTCCTAAAACAACAGCGATGAGAAGCGATTAGTGCTGCATGATAACTTGTCCTAAAGACACTTGTGCTGAGCTAAGCGCTTTCCTTTCAATCAGCATGAAATTTTCTCGCTTTCCTGGCTTAACGTAACATTTTATATTTGCGACAATTGTCAAGTTGTAAAATAACAAATGCCTGTTCCGTCAAACTTCGATTCTAACCTCGGTTGAGTTGTGTCATCGGTCGTGTTTTTAACGTGATTGCCAGACTTTATTGTGGGAAGGAAAATTGTTACAATAACTTTTGTGACACCTGGGACTCATCAAAGCAAGAAATTTCAAATTTTCAGTCAAATGCCAAACTGAACATGGCATTTAACAAATGAAGCAGACGGCATGCCGTTTGTAAAACACAAAAATAATCACAAAATGCTGGTCAGCAATTGTGAAGCGCTGGCGTTTTAGGAACGCACCCATTATCTCAACTCCGCTCATCGATTTTAGCAAAATCAAGCATGATCCGTAGGCCTAGTCCAGATACAAGGCTTATGGGGTTATAATAAATAAATCATTTGGTCTCGATATTTGTGGATTTCTCTCTGTCTCTCTGTTTTCTATTAATCCCTTGTGGGACATAGGGCATTAACCACGCCTACTTTCCACCTCGTCCTATTCATCGCCATCGCTTTCAGCTCACTCCACGACTTGCCTATTGAGGCACCCTCTTTCATAACCGATCTTCTTCAGGTGTTACTACTCTTCGTCCAACACGGCGACTTGCGTTGGCTCCCTGCGGGTTCCAATCGAGGGCCTGTTGAACAATGTTGCTCGGCCCTTTTCAAAGAGTGTGACCTATCCATTGCCACTTTCACCTTTTAATGGAAGTGCATCCTGTCCTGACCAGTTTGTGGATATCTCTTACCGAAAACTCGTTTCCCAGTCCAATCTAATCTAAGTAAAGATGTCCTGAATTTTATAGGAAATGTCTCTACTTCCACCTTCACCCTAATCTTCAAATTACTTTTTCTTCGCAGTGATTCACTTTATAAGTGACAATATTGGAGGAATATAAGAAGCAATACAAATGCTCAATTTTTTACTATATGGCTTCGTATTTACATACAACATAAATCCGCACAAAATTGTTTCAGATCGAATATCCGAGTACATAAAACATGTATACATTTGCGTCGAATTGTCTTTTCGGAAACAAATTTTTAAAAGGCACCAGCGCACATTCATATACTCGCAATATAATGTTAAATCCCCAAATACGATTTGTCTTAATAGGCTTAATTCAATGTTCAGAATAAAATATGCCCTCCCCAAACTTCTTGACTTTACATAAAGTCTGGTGACTTGAGGGTTTCACCCCCCAAATAGGTGCAACAAAAATTTTGTCAACACATAGCCCGATACGAGATTTCAGATTTCACTTTTCAGTTTGAAATTCGGAAGTGACCAACTAGTGTCTTAGTTGTCCCTGTAGTTCCCTTTTGTAGTGTAATCTAACAATCTTTAGTATTCCATTTCCCGTCAAGCGAAACTTATACGAATAGCCAGAGCAATGTCTGAGCAAGGACCAAAAAGCATCCCTGGAATGAAACAAAAAGAATCCCAGGAGGATGTTATCGAAGTCCCGGAACAATCGAAAATCATGAACCTTATAGCATGCATCTGTTATGTATGTCTTGTGAGTGGTTTGGGAACGATGTTGTCCCTTTATCACTTGTTCCTGTGGGACTCAACGACACCACACGAAATACCGGATATTAAAAAGGATTAACTTCCAGAAAGTTCAGTGAGTGTTTAGTTTTGAAAGTTTGGGAGTAACATGATTAAACTTATAAATTTTCAGAGGAAGTACAGTGACGATTCAAAATAATGTCAACAAAGTGGTCAATGTCCTTAAGTGATGGTGAGTGAAAAAAATCGTTATAATGCGGAAATTTCATTGCGGGCAGAAGTAAAGCGGCAGCAGAAGTAGCGGCTGTCGCTGCATCTTCGCTGTCTTGGGTTAATGCGCTTTCTTACATATACCTCGCACCTAGGAATTTTTTTTTACAAATCTGAAGCTATTTTTTCATAGTCCGGATGGCGCAACGGTTAGCACGTTCGCCTTCTACGCACTGGGCCCCGGTTCGATTCCTACTGAATGCGGTAGTTTTCGATAAAAAAGGGGATTTACGTGTCGGAGTATGAGCCCACTCAGCTGTTAAATGAGTACCCATTTGTGGGGTAATTAACTCGGTTGAGCGTGTTCCTGATCACACACCTCTGCACAAGACCGTCACGATCTAGAAAATGAGATGATGCTAACTCATCTCGAGGCCATGGTTCAAATTGGACTGTTGCGCCAGTTATTTATTTATTTATTTTAAGCTTTTTTTCAGAAATTTTTTTTTTTTTTATTTTTATTTAGTTGCGAGTTAAGTGTAGTGCTGGACATTCACGGACCAAATCCAAATTTTCACTGGTCGAAGCCAAAATTTCAATATCAAATTCATAGTGCGTCCGGGGAAATTTGGGCTTCGATCAGGGAAAATTTGGATTTGGACCGTCCGTTAATGTCCAGCATAAGAAAGCACATTTACCCAAGACACAGATGATGCTTCTGCCGCTGCTTTGCTTCTACCGGCAATGTGTAGGGCCTATTAGAATTGAAAGATTTTTTTAGTCTAATCTAATATTAATTTCGACTCATGACAATCAGTGGCGTCCAGGAGAGGGGAAGGGGGCATGTAACCCCCATTGCCCCTCCTCCACCCCACCCCTCCCTTTGAGCTCCTAAATTAAATTTCATCAGTCTAATTACTTTGAGTTTCATGCATTTTTTTATCAAGAAACTTAGATTATTGATTATTTAGTTTCTGTATTCAGATACTAGAAATCTTGTATGTGTACATATAATTGAAACGCTAAAAGTCTTTATTTTTTCCAAGATCTCATACTGAAGTAGTGTAGTGTTGGTATGGTATAAGTGGTGGCTGAAGCACAACTTGCCAGAGCACAATTAGCGCGAATGCGCCGTTTTATAACCACAAACCTCGGCAAAATCGTTTATAAGAAGATGGTTGGACTAACAGGGGATTCAACGATGC
Source organism: Chloromyia formosa (assembly GCA_964017055.1). NCBI lineage: Eukaryota > Metazoa > Arthropoda > Insecta > Diptera > Stratiomyidae > Chloromyia > Chloromyia formosa. The sequence continues at coordinate 24,812,886 of OZ024813.1, read as the reverse complement.
CTAGATCCAACCGGAAGAGTTCAGGAAGTATAGCGATCTTCACCCCCGACACATTCCCCAGGTTAAAAAGAAACGCCTCACCCAATGCTCGATGTCTGACCCTAGCAACGGCCGGGCATTCGCATTCCGATCATGGTCCGTTGTTTGTAGCCAAAAGTCGTTGCCGGTCAATCAGTCCGTGGTATCCGAGACACGTTTAATGTTTCGAGTGTAAATTGATTTCAGGTACGCAGGTTACAAGCCCACATACCCAGAGGTTTACCTACTTAATATGTATGAATAAGTAAGGTGTATTTTTTTATAATTCGGAAAAAAAAATCCTGGCCTTCCAATTCCGATTTCTTCGCACTGCACAAACGCCAATTGGGGAATACAATAAGAAGCAACACAAATGCCAAACTATTTTCGTCGTGACTTTCGTATTTGCGACATAAATCCAAACAGCATTGGATGGAATGTAGAAAATACACATATATAATAAAAAATAAGTCGCTTTCGTTGCGTTCGACCACAATATAAATAATTCCTGGGTGGGGTTTTCTTTTCGGGGGCGCGCACGTTTGGAAATGCACAAGCGTAGGTTTTATATAATAATAGCGAATAAAATCCCAAACGCGATTCGTCTTAATAGGCGTAATTCAATATTTAGTACAAAAAAAAACATGCACTTAGCGTAGTGGCTCAAGAGATACACCTTCCAAAGTTTTTAGTTTGAAAGTCACAAGTGTACCAAAGAGTGGCTAATAGTGATCCCTGGAATTCATCTTGTTAAATTACAATACAAAACATCAAACAAAATCCAGTACAATGTCTGATTTACAACAAGGATCAAAATCTACCCCTGGAATGAAACCAAATGAATCCCAGGAGGAGGTTATCGAAGTCAAGGATAAATCGAAATTACCAAATTTGTTAGCATGTGTCGCGTATATGTGTCTTTTGAGTGGTATGGGAAGCGCATTGGCCTTTTATCATATGTTCCTGTGGGATTCGTCTCAACCGGAAATACCCGATATTAAAAGGGATTAAGATCCAAACTGTCCGGTGAGTAGCAGTTAGTTTTCCTGTCAATAACAATAAAGTTGCGAATTTTTGGAGAAACGACGACGGTGAAGATTCAAAATTCAGTCGTTAAACTATTATATGTACTCGTATATCAAAAAGTGATAGTGAAGGAAAGGAAAAAACGTTTAACAAATAAAAAAATGTGTGTTTTTAGTCAATCTTTAAATTGTTAATTTGATTCATGATTCAATTTACCGTCAGCCCTATTGCGAAGATCAATTAACAATTGATAGTGGATGCTTGTCAATTAATTTCTTAAAGACCGGTTGACACGTTCAAAGTACACTTTGGCAAAGTACGTTGACAACCTACTTTGAGGTTACTTTGAACGGGTCAACCCCCATTCAAAGTGCTTTGAAGTCTCTAGCGTCCCATCAAAGTAAAGTAGGATGGTGCTCAACTTTCCATCAAAACATTCATTGTAAATCGATAAGATCACAGAAAAAAATGTTGGAGCGGGAAATAGTGAGGTGTTGGTGGTTTTTATTCAATTTATGGTGGTCTGAATAATGTGGTTTGGTGTGAATTCCCTAGAAATGCTAAATCTAGCGTTTTTTGCAAGTGGCAAAGTCGTAATTCGTAAATTCGTAACCTGAAGGATTGTAATAATTGGCGTGGAATTTGCCTTCTCCCAGCAGTCTCCAAACTGATGGCAAAAATAGTCTTAAACCGGATTAAGCAAACAGTTGACCGCACACTGAACGATGAACAGGCTGGTTTTCGCGAGGGCTTTTCGTGTAGCGACCACATCAACACCCTCCGAATTATTATTGAACAATCCGCAGAGTGGACATCCCCATTACATCTCATGTTCATCGATTTCGAGAAGGCGTTCGACAGCGTTGACCGGGAATACATCTGGAAGGCTTTACGTAGGAGAGATATACCAGATAAAATCATATCCATCATCAAGGAGTCCTATAGCGGAGCCCAATGTCACGTCTTACACAAGGGTAAGCTTTCAGATCCCTTCGAGGTACATGAAGGAGTGAGACAAGGCTGCATTTTGTCACCTATATTGTTTTTGATTGCCATTAACGACGTACTCTGCAGTGCGCTTCATGAACACCAGAGCAAAGGTATCAGATGGAACCTGTTTGAATACCTTCAACACCTGGATTACGCTGACGATATTTGTCTTCTCTCAAATACATCGGATCATCCAGTTCAAATGACGGATGCCCTGCACCGCGAAAGTGGCAATGCGGGTCTTAAAATCTATGCTGCCAAAACTAAGTACTTGAGCTTGGATCCAGGAAGGCAGAGCGAAATTTGTGTTTCGGGGCAGACGGTGGAAAAAGTGGACAATTTTTGCTACCTCGGAAGCGTAGTTACAGCAGATGGTGGAGCGGATGCTGATGTACAGTCTCGCATCAATAAGGCTCGGGCAGCTTTTTTCAGTTTAACTCCATTCTGACAGAACAACAACATCTCCAGACGTACCAAACTCAGGATCTTCGAAACCAATATAAAATCGGTGCTTCTTTATGGCTGTTCAACTTGGAAGGTGACCAGGGCGATAACAACTACTCGCATCCTACACATACGCTAGCCGGAGGTCATTTCTAACGACGACCTCCTGTTCATTACTGGCCAAGACAAGATAGACACCTCTATAAAAAGGCGAAAGTGGCAATGGATAGGTCACACACTACGAAAGGGGCCGGAAAACATTGCTAAACAGGCCCTCGATTGGAACCCACAGGGAACCGATGCAAGTCGCCGCGTTGGACGACCTAGAAACACCTGGAGATCAGTTGAGGTCGAGGGTAAGTCATTAGGCAAATAGTGGAGACAGTTGAAGGCGATGGCGGCGAACAGGACGAGGTGGAAAGTCGGCGTGGTTAATGCCCTATGCCCACAAGGGGTTGACAGGATCCAGAGAGAGAAAGTCGTAATTTACAATGGTGGATATTCTTTCCAAGTCATACTTTGGCAAAGTGTACTTTGAACATGTCAACCGGCCTTTAAATCCGTATTGCGAGAATCAATTATCAATCAAATATTGATCCATTGTGAATGGGTAACAATTATCAATTTGAAATTGATAAAACGGTATTATGAACATAAATTTTGTTGTTCGAAATTTCGGTGTTGGCGGAGTTATACCTGCATGGAGATTTAAATATTTTTAAACTCTAAAGACGTTTTCGATTGGAAACGAAGACTTTGTTGCATATCTGCAACATTAAGTAAATAGCATTTGAAGATTGACTATATTTTGCAGTGACGTGCAGTGGAAATTTTTCATAGTCAAGCAGTTGGGCGCCCTAAAGCCAATTTAGCATAAACAAAAATGGACTGTATAATAGAATATGGACAGTCACAAAAAAAAATATTGGCACATATATTCGGAATACAAAAAAAAAAATAAATAAATAAAATATTACTAATAAAAAAAATGATAAATAAATATTATGTTAATTAAGACTAAGGAAAATTCAGGGGTATTTGAAATAAATAAATATTCTTTCGCCATTGCCATTTATTTGTATTCCAAATCTATGCGCCGTTCTTTAAGTAAAAACTCTTTAATCACATTATCAAAAAAATCGTTTTCTCTTCGCATTTGTATAAGAAGATCCTTTTCAACCGCAATTAAAGCAAGATCCGAAAGTCGTTCTTGGGATTGGCGATTTCTCAAAAATGTGTGAACGCGCTTTAGTGTTGAAAATGACCTTTCCGCAGTTGCCACTGTGACTGGAATTGACGTTAATAATTTTGCTAAAATATGAACTTGCTTAAAACCGTTTGCGACATAAGGCCGTTTTTGAAAATAATCGAGAATTTTACTAGGATTCGCGTTTTTAAACTCATCTGAAGAATAAATAACTTTTAGCTCATTTTTCAACTTTATTCTGTCGAAAAATTGACCGTGATATTCAATAAGTGAGTCAAAATTTTTATCGGGAAAATTTGACTTGAATTTAGAAAAATAATTCGGTTCAAGCAACTCTAAAAATGAAAGATCTTTAAACGAATGGAATCGATCTCGAATTTGCCCGAGAATAACATCTATAATCTCCCGAAATATCCGCCGTAAATTTTGTAAAGGATCTATCGCATTTCTACATTTCTTACGTGGTGGCTGATATTCTGCTGTAACTGTCGAATAGAAATTATCAAACTTTTTAGAAAAGTCATTTTCAAGCCAATTTTCAAATTTAATAATTTTTTGGCTTGCATATGAAATGTTTACCACTTTGCTCTGAATAATATTAAATAATATATCAGTTTTCGAAAAAATTTCAGAAAAAATTAACAGATATAATTGAAAATCTGACTCTGCGAATTTTTGTAAGTATATATCGGAAAAAGTCAAGGAATCGCCATCCCAGTGTTGAGAACCATTCGAAATTGTCTCAAAAACTGTACAAATTTCATGCTTATGTTCAAATATAACGTTAATAATACGCGAATGATAATGCCAACGCGTTTTGGAAACCGATGGTAAACGACGATTTACTATATTTGCAAAAAGGTCCGACCTTTTAGTGGATGTATTAAAAAATGATGCGATTTTATTGATGTGCGCGAAAAATAATTTAATTTCCGGAATAAACTCAACTGCTTTAGACAATACTAGATTAAGTGAATGAGCGTAACATGGAACGAAAATTGCAGATTTATGTTTTTCCCGAATTAAAGTCTGAACTCCACGAATTTGAGAACTCATTACTGCTGCGCCATCGTAACATTGTGCAATTAATTTCTTATCGATATTAAAATTTTGCAATTGTTTTAAAATGTGAGAGCTTATTGCTGTAGCTGTACGATTAGCGCTTACATCCAAAAATCCGATAAATCTTTCTTCAATCTCATTTGATATTGTATATCTAAAAATCATCGTTAATTGTTCCCGACCGCTAACATCTGGCGTTTCGTCGACCATTACAGCTACAAATGGAGCCTCCTTTATTTCCAAATTGATTTTATTTCGAACCACATTAGCTATAGCGGAAACAAGATCGTTTTGGATTCTATTAGACAAACCCGAAAACGCTGCATTTGCTTTTATAAAATCTATGTGGGACTCAATTATCGGATCGTACAAACTCAAGAAATTTACGGTTTCGATAAAATTACCACGATTATTTGAAGAAGAGTCTTCATTATTTCCGCGAAAAGGAAGCTCCTGTTTTGCCAAAAAAAATTACAGTATCGATTAAACGTTTCAAAATATTACGATTACGCTCAACTTTTTCATTATGCAAACTAACAGATATTGCCACCTGGTTACTAAGCATAAACTCTATACGCTGAGAACCAAAATTATCTAATTTAATTAACGACTGAAGATGTTTTTCGGAACTTGAATGCTTTGCTGCTGAGCCCGTAAAATTATTCAAATCACTAAATCCAGCTTTATTCCAAACAGATTTTTCATTCGTGAACAAAAGACACGGCCAGCAAAATAACTTATTTAATTTACAGCTTCCCGTTAACCAAATGTACTTTTCATACGTTTCGATATGGAATTTTCGCGTAATATTTTTTAATTTAAACTCTAAACTAAGATCTGGCTTCGGTCTATCCGATTCTATAATTTCTCTTTTCTTGGCAAAGGAAAGAGTTGAAAATCCCGCTTTTAGTACGAAATCCGTCGCGCAGCAATACTCCGACATAATGCGAAAAGAAAACTTACCACTTTTATCACAAATCAAATCAATTAAATCACTACAAACGGTCAAAAAAACTTCAAATCACAATTTAATTAAAATCACCCGATTGCACTGATTTCCTCTTTTAAATTGCAACGGAAAATCCATTACATAACAAAAACAAAAGCTCTACTGGAAAAATCAAATTCCCATAAACATTCCCTGCATTGGCAACATTTCATTAACAAGCATCATTGGGCTTTATCCCACACACAAAAGCAGTCGCGCCAGTGCTTGACTTGTCTCATATAAATTTGCGAACAAAACAAAAAAAAATCGTTGCCCAATGTACTACCGAAATCCAAGATTCCCATTTTCTGGAATCAACATGTCTCTAGTATTTGGATGCACACATGGTACATGCATCTAAAGATCTAGGCACATTTTCCTATTCTAAGTTTGGTGTCTATGGTGTGCAAAATGTGGGAGGTTTGAATATTATCTAAAGTAATTGAACGAATGTTTTTTAACCAAAAGAAGGCGCGGATCAGAATTTGAATGTGTAAAGGAATATTTGAATGATAATATGTATTCTTCAGCTTAAAGAAAAACATTGACTGAAATGATGATATGTGTATTGGTGTAAGCAAAGTTTATTATTGAATTGCTTATTTCGGTAAGTCAAGCAGTTTGGAATTGCTTACTACGAGTGCACGTCACTGATATTTTGGGGGCTTTGCTATCATTTCACAGAAAGCGCCTAGTATTATCGGATAAAGAAATTCAGGACGTACTAAATTCTTGGAGCGATAGTGAGGACGGCGGCGATTTTTCGGATGATATAACAGCATTGATCCGAATTTTATTTCAAATATTTTATCATCTGACGAAGATGATGAAATCATAGAAAATCTCATCCACCATCGCAAAATCACCCTTCCATATGTGAGGTCCCATCCACATCAAAGGTAGAAATTACAATTAAACTTAAGGTTTAATATATGTAGTTATTGTTTTATTATCCATGTAGGTATTTCCTCCACAAGCTACTCCACAAAACAAAAAGACACCTGGCGCAGTGAAGCCAGAGGAACTGATTTTTGATATGGGCTAATTCGGGATCATTTATAAGGTTATTGCCCGTTTTCGCAATGCCTGCGTTCAGAAGTTACCGAAGAGCACGAACTGCTCGCGAGCAACTCCGGAACTTGTCGATTATGCAGTCTGTGCCTGCTGAACGCGATTCTCGTTGTCACACACACTTCATATGAAACTCAAGGAGAAAGAAGAAGAAGAAAAGTGCGAGCGGTGAGCAGAAATTTTTCCTGCTCGGTGATCAATTGATCATGATCAGTTGAGCGAAAGTTGCTCAGTATCTTCTGAACGCACACAATGTCTGGTTAAACTGCCAGTGTCCGAGACACTAAATTTAACCTTAGCGCATGCAACGCTCAAAATATGATAATGCAGCCCACAGCGCAGCTAATGCAGTTGAAAGCCAGCTGAGTTTCTTGGCGGAATTCGGCCACCTGTTCAAGTCTATTCTATGTTTGCGCCACCTCTCAGCATTATTTTGCGGATGAGTTGGTTTCAGATCCGTTTCCTTCGATTAAATATCCAGAACTCTGTTCCTTGTGACCAGTTTAGTTGTCTCATTTGAATGTACAAACGTAAACAGTTCTAGCTGTCAAAATCTCAGCAGCCCGTATCAGCTGTCTGAAATTATTGTCGGATAAACTCTTAACCGTAAGATGAGTGCCGTTTAGCGTTTATCTACAGGATAAGATTTAAATAGACATTGAGAAAACGGCCCTATGTATAATTATGTTATGAGTGGGATACTTAACTGCAGTTGTTAGTAGCAGGTGTAGCTGCAGAATTATGTAACATATTTCAAATGATAAAACATTTTAACTGTTCGATTGATTTTACTATATGAATTTATCTCGGGTTTCATTTTAAGCTTCATCAACTAAATGCCTTTCGTGTAGGTAAATTTTCGCTTATTACTTTTGCTGTTATATTACTGTAACCTTTCGACTCTACCGTGAATTTTCCTGAAACTCCACCGGAAGCTATTCCTCGCTTACTTTCACCAATTGCACAAGTTTCGCTCAACTAGCTTCTTCCGTTATAAATTATATGTGTTCTAAAAATTTTTCTGTTATATAAAATAGCTGTAACTCTGGACTCATTGATGTTGCTGAAATTAAATAGGAGCCCAGTCCTGACAATCGCCCACCAATTAAAAAAGTTTCATTCAGCAAGCTTCTTGCGTTATAGAGTTATTTTACTTCGAAAATTTTACCGTTATATAGCTGTAATTTTTGAACCGTTTGATGCGTTTCTCTAAAACTAGATAAGAGCCTAGTCCTCCTTAACATACACCAACTTGACAAGTTTTGCTGAGCTAGCTTCTTCCGTTACGTAGCTATTTTGTTAATAAAATTATGCCGTTATTTAGCTGTGACTTTTTAACCACTTGGTGGATGTTTGCTGAAATTCCATAATAGGCTAGTTCTTATCAACGTCTACCTAGTGGACAAGTTTGGTCAAGCTAGCTTTTTCCGTTATGGAGTTATTAGACTTTGATACTTTTGCCGTTATATAGCTGTAACTTTTTAACCGCTTGATCGATTCTGCTGGATTTCAATAGCAGCCGGCTTCCCAGTGACATCTATCACTTCGCTTACGACTTCCGTTCGACAGTTATCGTGTCCACAACATTTTGCGGATATATAGGTATATATCTAAAAATCTAATGATGCCAATTGATTCCTGGGGTCATGAAACGTAAAGAAAACCAACTCCGGGGTCAAAGCTCGTTATCGAGGGAAGGTCGAATAACTGATTTTTTCTTCAAAAGTCAGTTAAAAAGCCCGAATTCAGAGGAATAATTTGGCTTGGAAGCAAAAAAAAAATCTTATGTTGAATGATGAACAATTACATTTTCGTGGCGTTTGTACACTTCCCAATTACATTTCGGAACTTGAGACACCGTTTCAATTTTCGATTATTTCTGATAATCGATTAATCGAAAGAATACGACTAATCGATTATTCGAAAAAATGCGATTAATCGTATTTTTACGATTAATCGATTATAATCGATTATGATCATAAACGGATACGATTAATCGTATTTTCCCGAGTAATCGATTATGATCATATACAAGTATTTTGGCGAGAGGATTCTTGAGCAAGGTAGCCAATGGTGTAAAAATGTACCTTTTATTGGCAATTTATCTTTTTTGACAATGTATCTTTTTTGCGTTTGCGATGAGGGGCTTTGAAATGTAAAACATTTGAGTGAAAATGATGTATGACGCTCAGATTGTGGCTATGCAATGAAGGATTTTTAAATGTACATGATGCGAATGTACGTCTTCATGGGATTGTACTAGACTACTGTTGATAGCCTTTTAAGTAATTTGATAAGGAAAAGGACATTCTTGGCAATGAAGTTGAATATAGACAAGATGAGTGTCGTAGGAATCGGGGTGAAGAGGCGAATACTCTGGAGCAGTGTAAATGGCATTTCGAGGGCTTTGGTGGTAGGAAAAGGACAAGGTATAAAATATTGCTGAGAAGCAAACGATGTGAAATAAGGCTATTTTACCATTTCCTGAATTTGGTCATGTCAAATGTATGGCTGTTGGATCGTCGAGTTATCAGGAAAAAGGTCACTCCTAAAAGTTGTTGTTTTCAGCAGAATTTCGTATTGAAGTAGCCGAGATTTTATGCAAATGCAATTCAAATAGGTTTACAGGAAAAAAATCTGAAGGGTCCAACCACCATCTACGCACTGGGCCCCGGTTCGATTCTTACTGAATGCGGTAGTTCTCGATAAAAAAGGGGGTTTACGTGTCGGACTATAAGTCCACTCAGCTGTTAAATGAGTACCCATTTATGGGGTAAATAACTCGGTTGAGCGTGTTGCTGATCACAAACCTCTGCACAAGACATGCCGTCACGATCTAGAAAATGAGATGATGCTAACTCATCTCGAGGCCATGGTTCAAATTAGACCGTTTCGCCTGTTATTAATTTTTATTAGAGGTTGAATATATGCAACAAAGGACATTTTGTGGCTGTACACAACCAACAACAAAGTTTGATTTTTTTTTTACTATTTTTCCACGATTGTTTATCTCAAGACTCATCGATTTTCAACAACAGAATCAATTTTCGCGATTTTCAGCTGTCAAGGGTATCGTCGACAGATCTTACTGAAGTGCTTCGATGCAGTGGTTGTAGTTGTTCGTCGAGCTTTAGTTATATAGGCTTTGGCTTTGGACATACGACCGCGGTATTTAGTCTTGACAAGATAGTAATCAAAGTCACAGTTTGTTCCTCTAAATGTACGTACGTCGAGCTCAATGTCCATCTTCGATGGATGAGGACATGGGCTATTTGGTGTAGGGTAGGTTAGGTTAAGGGGCTGCCGTGATACAACACAGCACACTGAGACCTCTCATGGGTTGATTGTGATACCACCAATAACAATTCACCGCGTTAAAGAAACCTTGGTCTCGAACCAGCCTGTGCTGGCAATGTAACGATTGAGCTGTAACCTTATCCTTATATCCTTAAGGTCCTCCAGGTCACAATAAAACCAGGAGCCCAAGAATTTTTTCCTCCTGATGGCCGGTGCCGGACAGCGACATAGAAGGTACAAAACACTCTTTTCCTCATCTACATCCTCACAACTCCTGCAATAGTCATGATGAGGAAGACGGAGCCTCCTTGCGAGTCAGAGCCCTGTGATAGTCCCCACCACCCTGCTAATGTGCTTTCTATTCAATATTGTCGTTTGGCAAGTACTGCTGTTGAGCCATCTGGTATTGGCCCTATCCACCATCTTCCACTATCTATTTCTATTTGGTGTAAGTACAATCGCCCGGGGATGCCCAGATTCTTTTATGTATGCGTCGATATGGGAAGCTTGTAGAGCTGATGACTAAGTCTCTGCTGCTGGCAAAATCTAGGTGTTGGCCGTTCTTGTTGAATTCTTCGTGGTGTATTTTTTTTATTTATTTCTTTTTTTTTATCAAAAATAGACATTTTGTCACATTATTTAACAATAAGATTAAAGTTCATTTTTAGAATTTATTTCATTGCGTGGGGCGTAAAATATGTAATCCCTTCTATATGCTTAAATATATTTTTTACTTATCCCGACCAGGACACTGTAGACACTCGAGCACTATGCGTGCAATATACTCGTAAATCGGATTAATTCCTAATATGTACTGGCATACGTATTATATTAAACATAACATTTAATGACCAAACAATAACTTAATTGAATTTTCAATGTCATTTCAAGCCGGGACTATAAATATATACTTGTACATTTCCCTTGGCTACCTTTTAATTTTTACATAAGTCCCGAGTACCAACCAAGCTCTCATGTAACCACCCTTCTAAAATACCACCCCAAAGAAATGACACCAATCACCATACTACAGCTTCGTCTAACGACTATTCTCTGACATTCTGCAAACATTTTGCTAATTCAGTAAGCCGCGAGCTTTTTAACGGAAAACTTACTAAGGGAAAACCAAAATCCCTCACTGTCCAGTTAAATATAATTAAAAATCTGTCCCAGTGTTCGTTGCACTCTGAAATTCAAGTGAAGCCACAGCGAAAGAAAAATGTCCCAAAATAATCAAAATTCCGCGGCGACTACCAACGAAGACCCTAACGCCAAGAAACCAGACGATCAAATTAACATCGAGAAAGAGGATGATAAATTTTTGCGATTATTCTTTGTCGGATTGTATGTCTGTGCCGTATCTGGACTCGGAATGACACTGTCCATCTATTACTTTTTCCTGTGGGACTCCAGCATGCCTGAACTTCCTAAATTCAAACGACACTAAAAATAATAAATGCCAAAAATGAATAATAGTGTGGAGTTTCTCTGATGGAGTATGAACTAAAGATACATTTTAATGGCAAGTAAGTGATGATCAATTTTCCGACTTTCCATTATGTATTTTTTCTAGTCAGTATTTATTACACGCGCTAACAATTTGTTTGGATTCCGAGGAAAAGAAAACTTGGCGATTTCGTTAATTATCTTTCTCAGTCGCGTCGTAAAATTGATCATGAAAAATGATGTTTTTTTTTTGCTAAACATTTGATTGAATTTTTCGAAATCCGATTCACAAAGAAGATACTCGTATATATGTATGTTGAAGACGTTTTGTTTAGAATTTCTACTTAATTATAAACAATCTGGAAATTATGCTCTGTACGAGTACAAGTGTAAATTGATAATACGATTTGAATGATACTCTAATATTTATTTACCTTGGTGTTTTGAATTAGATGTATTTCTTTAAATCTTCACTGTGCGCAAATTAACATCTTCAATTGACCGTGAACTTAACCAAGTAGGTACAGATGTGGGAAAAAGTAGGCTTAATGCCCGGTTCACATTATTCCAGTCCAGTAATCCAGTCCAGCAATCCAGTCCAGTGCTGGACTGGATCATATCGTCTACATGATTCCAGTCCAGTAGTCTGGCGAGTATGTGTTGTTGATTCGGTAACTATAGTAACAATGATTTTTGGGCGAGCTGGAATCAAAAAGTAGACCGACAATCCAGTCACTGGACTGGATTGCTGGACTGGATTGCTGGATTGAATTGCTGTCCAGTGCCGGTTCACATTATTCCAGTAGCAGTCCAGCGCTGGACTGGATTACTGGACTGGATTGGTTACTGGAATAATGTGAACCGGGCATAAAAATAAAAAAATATACAATTCACACTATAAATCTTTTTAATTTTTAGAAGCACGCATGGTGAATCTTTCCACGGACTTGTTGAATGTTATTATTTAGGCTCTGGCAGTTATTTGCCAGTAACTGATAAAGCTTTACAGTCTGGTAGCTGACAGGGATTGAGTATGCAAAGTTAGCGGGTCGCGGTTTCTCAGTGGATGTAGGAGACTAGGAAAGTGAAGGGTGCCGGCCTGCAATTGTCGTCGTTATCCTGGGAGGGAAGGAAATGTTAACATGCTCGCTCATAACTGGACTACCGTTAATCGTAGAAGGATCTACATACTTGGATTGAAGTTCTTCGAATCTTAGTCCACTATAATTTTGCTTATCAGACATACATATCAGCGAAAAGTTATGGTTTTCCCGGAAAATTCGATTAAATATTAAAAATATTTCTTAACACATAAAAAAGTCATAGCCTCTAAAGATATTACAATACAATCTATACAGATAGACAAGCCAGAATAAGATCCCTAGAATCCGTTGTTCGATAATATGTGCCGCGATTGATGACCTCACAGTGGAATTTCCCTTTCGTGCCGCATTTTCAGCTTCTCTTGTGTGTTGCTTGAATCGTACTTTGATTAATCTTTTCGTTTGACCGACATACTACAATACATATTGCATTCTGGACATTTCACTTTGTAAATGCCACTTTTTTCTTCCTTGTTTGGAGGGTCCTTTTCGCTTGCGAGGTGGGCCTTCAGACGGGAGCTGTAGCTGTTTCCAACAGATTCTATGCCGATTTTTTTCAGGCGATTTTTCAACCTACAGAATTTAGTTGACGTTGGAAGGCTCACTCTCGTTACACTCGCCTTATTTTCGCCTGCATGATCAAATAATGTAGAATACGTCCTTCTCTGTATGCGTACTTCCTTTCGTCGTAAAATTCGCAGAATTTCGGGTTCCTGGTATCCATTAATTTTCGCCGTATCTAGAATATGCTGTTTTTTTCTCTCGTATCCTGCTGGTGTTAAAGAATATGTCGTAAGTCGGTGGATCATACTGTTGTACGCGGCCATCTTCTGCGGGTAGGTGTTACTCGACGAACTTGGGATCGTTCTTTGTGTTGTCGTCTTTTTCCTATAGATGCCGAAACTAAGTATTTGCTTTTCTCTCTTGATGCTACTTTCCAGGATAGGTAGGGCACCATTTTCTTCTATTTCGATGGTAAATTGAATGTTTTTGTGGATTTTATTTATGGCTGTTTTGAGTTCTTCAAGCTTATCCTTTTCCAATATAGCGAACACATCGTCTACATATCTGTACCAAATTCTTGGCATTTTTCCCTTGTCCTCGATCGTCTTTTCTACGTATGTCATGAACATTTCCGTCAACAATGGTGATAACGGGTTGCTCATAGCTACTCCTGCCGTCCTTTTGAAGAATTGATTGCGGAAGGTAAAATAATTCTCATTCATACATAGTGCCGCTAGTATATCGTGGGATATATAGTATCATAAAAAATGGCAAAAACGTGGAAGAGAAACAAATTCACACGCGGATAGTTAATAAAAATTTAGGCTTATGTATTTGGCAATACATACAAAAATTTCTTTTTTTTGGCAGTAAATTTATGAATTATGTTATTGCTGCGAAACTTGGACCCTCACTCAAGCCTCTGAAAACATGATAAACACTGTTGAACGAAAGGTCCTTCGGCAAATTTTCGGAGCAGTTTGCGACCGAAATGAATGGCACATCCAATACAACCATGAGCTGTACAAACTGTTCGATGAGCTGGAATTTTCGAGAATCGTCAAACTACAACGTCTTTAGTGGGCAGGGCACATACAACGAATGGACGACACGTCGACGGAGCAAGCAAGTTGCGAGAAAACCGAGAGCTCGTTGGATAGACTCAGTAGATGAGGACGACGAACAACTGCTAACCGTCCAAAATTGGAGGACGCGGTCACTTGACCGAGATAATTGGAGGACGTTGGTGATCCAGGCGGCCAGGGCCTCACGTCGGGCTGTTGCGCCAAGATTTCTAATTGTCTTGACCTTTCCAGGGGCATGGGCGCGTCAACATCTCTAGCATTTCTATGCCTTGTTGACGTTTCAATAGCATATCTACTTTTCGGTCGTGCAGTTGCTAGCATGCACCTCCTATCCGCGCCGTCTTTATACTGACAAGCTCGGAGCACTGTTCATCCGGTTCAACCGTAATAGTGCCTTTTAATCGTAAACGTAACCTAACTTCCGGGTCGATTTCACTAGGAAGGACGGTTTTAGAGTATTCCAAGAAAGTTAAATGCCTTAGCGTTACACTAGACTGGCAACTAAGTGGATACTCAAATTGACAATGTAATTAATAAAGCCACACGTACTATGTGGGCTCGTAAACATTTTTTTGGACGGACATGATGGCCACCAAAGGTGGTGAAGTGGTTGCACTGTATACTGGTGCGGCCTGTAGTCACATATGCTGCGTTGGTATTGTGGCCTAAGATTCAATAGAGCTTAACCATACTGAAATGTACCAAATTACAATGCCTAGTTTGTCTTGGTATAACTGGAGCAATGAGTACATGCCCTACGCCCGCTTTAGAGACGATTATTGGAATTACTCTGCTGCACATCTTCATTAAAAAAACAGCAGCTCTAAATGCTCTTCCATCTTAGGTTACATCTATCTATCTTCTGAAGTCTGTTTTGGTGGCAACGGTCACATGAGCATTCTGAATCAAATCACTGGCATGCAAATCTCTATAAGATCAGATTATATGACTATGGAGTTATGCTTCGGCCGCAAATTCTTAGCGCTCGGTAGCCGTGATCGTTCGGTCACCGCTACGAAACTAATCTAGAGATCGGAGTTCAAATCTCGGCGCGATAAAAAAAAACTGCCTATGGGTATTATGGGGCGACCGGTAGCGCAGTGCGTTGAGGCATCAGTCTCATGTCTGACTACCGGCGTTTCGGGTTCGAATCCCGTCCACGACGATGTCTTGGCCATGGATGTGCAGGAGGTGTAAGCTGGCAACTGCATTCTCCGAAACCAGTTTATGCCAACGAAACGTCAGCTGAACCACATGGAACAGTTGACGCGCTATGCCCCACGAGGGGTTAGGGCAATTGAGTATTAATAGAACTCTCACAATGCTCCGAGCTTGTCAATATAAAGACGGCGCGGATAGGATGTGCATGCTAGCAACTGCACTTCCGAAAAGTAGATATGCTGTCGAAACGTCAACAAGGCATAGAAATGCTAGAGATGTTGACGCGCCCATGCCCCTGGAGGGGTCAAGGCAATTAACACATTACAAAAAATGCACCTAATGCCCCTATATATAGCACGGACGGGTCAAGCTTACGTCGATTATTGGGTGTGTGCATAAATATTATGGATTTTGAATTCAGTGTAACGTACTCGTATAACCGCAATTCTTATCTTGACATTTCCTCCGATATTTAAATTCACATATTGAAGTAAATGATAGAATGAATTACATATTACAAATTTCTCCATTATGGTGCGTTTATTAGGTATTTGCTATAGACCTTCATATGGTTTCCTACCTTGAAATGTGAGGGTGTAATTGGATTGCAACTATTTATTGTGCATAGCTTTAAAACGTGCTTTTTTTTCAACACACACACGACTATGACATGGGAAATGAATGTACTCATACATACGTAAATGTGCACCTAGACCTAATTAAATGCGTACACTTGTAGCCAGATTTGACCCAAGTCAATGTAATAGATCTGACCGTGACATACTTCTTATAAAAACGAAAGGGTAGTGTTTTTACTGTGTAGATTCGTGTATTAACATACAGACAATACATCTATCGATTTAATATATTTTTTTAAAGTTTATGTTGATATATGTATAGAGTTTGAATATTTGCTCGTAGCGAGGCTGGCTCGTTTTCAATGTCTATGGGTTTATCTGCTTATTTTTAGAACATCAAATGCTTGTACCAGTTTCCTTTCTTTTTTTTACTTTTCTGATCGTCAATTTGGTACTGAATGGTCCTTAATATTTTTCAAAACTTTTTGTGAAATATTGAAACCGGTTAACATTTTGAACGTCACCTTTGTATTGTAGTACAATATTTATTTGCACAGTCAAAAATAGGTGCGTTTTTTGAGCATCTATCGGGTGTGGTGCAGGTTTCGATTAACAATTTATTGTCGCACTCGGTGGCCGTGATCGTTCGGGGACCACTCTACGATACTAATCTAGAGCTCGGAGACCAAATCTCGGCGCGATCAAAAACTGCCTGTAAGTACTAATAGAACTCTCACAGTGCTCCGAGCTTGTCAGTATAAAGACGGCGCGGATAGGAGGTGCATGCTAGCAACTGCACTTCCGAAAAGTACGAGTAGATATGCTATTGAAACGTCAACAAGGCATAGAAATGCTAGAGATATTGACGCGTTCATGCGCCCCTGGAGGGATCAAGGCAATTAGAGAGAGATTATCATCAAATAACGGAACTGTTTTTAATTACATGTCAATGGATCGGTGTGGTGATAAGCAGCATTGGAATTGTTATTACCTTCCGTTTAATTGACTGTTTACAGATTGTTTACATCTCGTTTCGTTTTCGAGTTATTACTATTTTAGTTCGACGTGTTTTGGTTCTCGTGGCGATTTTTGCAATGTCCTTTTTACTAGAGTAACGATGTAACATGAAATTTCGGCAGAAATTGGGAAAAATGTTCACGGATCATCACAGGGGACGAGAGTTGGGTAACGGATACGACGTTGAATCCAAAGTTCAGTCATCACCGTGAATTGGCAAAGGATCTCTACGCCCAAAAAAGGTTCCATCCTGTGTCAAAGTGATGTTCACCGTCTTTTTTTTTTCAACGGATTTGTGCATTTTGAACTTTTACCCTTAGGTTAAACCGTCAACTGTCAGTTACGAAGGCGGTTTGAAAAGGTTGCGCGAAAAAATCACTGGATGAGGCCACAGTTATGGCGAAACAACTTATGGCAATGTGCCTAACGGCTCAGCCTTGTTATTCACGAGTTTTGTACCAAACATCGGATGACTGCCCTACCTCGACTTTCGTACTCCCCGGACCCTTCACTACTCCCGCCTAGAGCATGCTCCCTGCGATATTTTCCTGCTTTCAAAATTAAAATCTCTGCTGAAAAGGTAAGGGCTAAACCATTAAAGAAAATTAAACATATCTCACTCAAATAGCAATGACTCGAAAACTAATCAAAATATAAACAATCTGTAAACAGCCAATTACACGGAAGGTTATGACAATTCCAGTGCTACAGATCGTCCGTCGCTACAACTATCCATCGATATGTAATAAAAAAAGTACCGTTATTTTTTGATCAGACCTCGTATCTAATTGTCTAATTTAAATGTTGGCGCAACATAGCATTTAATCGAAAGTATCCAAAATAAACTTAATTCGAATATATCATAAGCGAGCATTGTCAATTTCAACTGTGATACAAAAAATTTATATGTCTTTAATGCTATCGAGAATAAAAACCAACGTCAAGTTGTCAAAGAACTAAGAATATTGCAGAGACTGGGGTATATAAATATGTTACATATAATGGGTGCTCTGAGAACCATCCCAATGGCTGGACTGAAAATGATCCTGGGGATTATTCCCTTAGACCGGTTCGTATGCAGAAGTGCAATACGAGCTAGAAGTTCAGGCATATACATAGTACGATTCAAATCAAGATGACCACTCTTAGGCGGCTATTACACTATAAAAGTTCTTTTACAAATATCTTTGATGCACGATATTTTAAAAGAACTTTTATGAATGATATTAGCCACCTAAGGAGGAAGGTGTGCAAGATTGTAAGAAAAGTACTTGAAACAAGCAACGTTCATGTCACAAATCTTTTCTTAGGCGGCTAGTACACTATAAAGTTCTTTGAAAATATCGTGCGACAAAGATATTTGTAAAAGAACTTTTATAGTGTAATAGCCACCTTAGGCTGCGCGCACGCTGGCACACGTTCGCGTGTCGCGTCAACGCCATCTAGATAGACAGGCCTGCGCTCAGCTGATCGCGTACGTCATTATTTCCTTCGCCAAGGGTGACTGCACACGACGATGCCCCCGGCACACCATATGTTTACAATTGGAATTGCGCCAGACGGCATTTTAGTCCTCTAAAAACACACTTTCTGGACACTTGCACCAATTTGGTTAAAGCCGCAGCCCCGGGGATCAGTCCCAGAGCATCGTGGAACAGTTCACACTTGACAAAATACATCTTTTGACCGCACGACACACTTTCATCGCGCACGTGTTTGTTTTCCCAGATCACTAGATGAAATTTTACTAACAAATAAACACTGAACGCGGAAAACGAAAACTAAACACGGAACGTACAAATACCGGGGACTCACCGCCATCGGTCGCCGACCACTGGATTGTGGATACGATGGCGTCATCAAAGGAAATAATTGCATAATTTAGCCGTCAAAACCAGCTGAGCGCAGGCCTGTCTACCTAGATGGCGTTGATCGCGTTCATGTGTTTTATGTCAAACGGTTTGAGTCTATGGTTTCCAACCAAAGAGCGCGTTGACATGATCAAACTACGATTTGACAAACTAGCATTTGATGAAAAGTTGAGCACCGTCCAACTACGGTTTGACAGAAGCACAAGACATCAAACCAGTTTGACAAGGGGTTGACACGTTCAAGTAGGTGGTTTGTCAAACCGTAGTTTGATCGTGTCAACGCGCTTAAAGACGCGAATCTGTCAATATGACAAATGCTCGGCTATTGTCGTATCAACAAATTGAGTTCATTATTGTGCTTTAAAATGGATAATTGAGAATTGAGTGGCAAAACAAACGGCTGGGGAGTAGTACGATGTGCATAAACACACATTTCATACTAAATTATTGGCTGTAACACACAATAATGAACTTCATTTGGTGATGCAATAACAGCCGAGCATTTGTCAATTTGACAGATTCGCATCTTTGGTTGCAAACCATAGACTCAAACCGTTTGACATAAAACACGTGAACGCGTCATGCGAACGTGTCCCAACGTGCGCGCAGCCTTATATTCTGACAACATGTATGAGAAAGTCTTGATCTTGATGATACGGATCACATGATCAAACAAACATACTACTATGCCTTAACCCCTAGTGGGGCATAGCGCATCAAGCACTCCTGCGTGCCATTGTACTCTGTTCGGCGCAATGGGGCGCAACCCCCCAAACGACTTGCCTAGCGCCTTACAATCTTTTGCCACAGATAGACGCAGTGTGATTTTAGGACCGCCTCTTGGTTGTTAGAAATGGGATTCTATTTCATGGCAATGCAGTTATCATCCTTCCACAGTGTGTGACCTATCCACTGCCATTTTCGCCTGTGTGTCAAATCGTCGATTGGCATCTGATCCGTACGTCGATTTAGCTCTTCATTTGATATTGTTTGGGGCCAGGAAATTCTAAGAATTCAACGAAGACATGAGTTGACGAAAACTTGCAGTAATGGGACCCTCGGCCTCTGGTTTCGTACCACCGACAGATCCTTACTCATCAGGTGCTGCCATAGATCTGCCGGTGGAAGCAGCACTACCAGACCATAATATGGCTCATTACAGGTGGTTCATTACATGATGGCTCATAGACTCATCGTGTGAAACTACACTAAGTTCGTAGTTATCCGTCAATATCCTGTTGAATATTTGAAACAATTTCTACTTTTCTAGGTATTATATAAACGTTTCAACTGTTATCCTTTAAGAAATGGAGCATGATAAGGACTTTCTTTTATAAAATAATGTGAGTCCTCATGAATGCACGTCAAGCAAATTGCCTCCGATGCAACAAAAGTATCACAAATAAGCTCGCTTCATATGCTTCCTTTCCCCAAACTATGTATCTACTCGTAAGTACATCCAAACACATACTTACGAAAAAATGTGTGGATTGTAACCAGAGGTAACTTCATCATGAATGCGGGAAATTAATGACGTGAATGCCACTAAAAAGCCCATAGTGCCTGAATCTAGTTCCCTTGCCGGTCTGAACCGGACGTTATGTTGTAATACCAATATGCAGGCTACACGAATCATATGGAAAATAAATATAGAATCCGCGCAGAATCCGAGAATGCACAATGTATCTCACAAACTAAACTATAGAACATATCCGTTCGTACCGTATGCTGGTTTTCAAGTACACATCCAGAATCTCAGAGTCAGTTCTGGAATTCCCGTCGTCTCAGCGGTTCGGTCGTTTCATTAAGCTCCTCGTTCGAAGTGTACACGTTGTTCATTGTCCGTCCTTTCCGTATGTTAGCGAAACAAATACTACAAATCCCTCGGGAACTTGTGTGACTCATGATTAAAAAATGATGTTTCGTGCTTCTAAAATCACTTACCGGAATGAATCTAGAATAAATATCTTGCATATCAAATAGCATTGTTATCAGATACCCCCATCCGCATTGTGTGCACATGGTGACTGTTAAGCAAACTATGCAGCTGTACTCATAATGCAATCGTTGCATGAGCTCTCCTTGCCCCGGGTGGGGCCGAAGAACTCGACAGAGAAGGAACACAATCAGGACATATCAGCTGCCCTACTAACCCAATTCGAGTTTATTTACCCTCATTCGTGGTCGGCGGTTATAACTCGATCGATTGATAAGAGCAAACGAATTTCTAGTGTTTAGCCATACCGTGGTGCCAAGGTGTATCCTTTTTGGATTGTTCACTTTTATGCAACTCGATGCAATTGGACGATAGGAAGTGAAGTGGCCGAGGTGGAAGCCAACGACCGCAATCGAACTTGTTCAAAAGGAAAATGAAGGCAAAGTGCACAATAGTTGCCGTAGTGCACTTCAAAAGTAGGCTAGTGCATTGGAAAATGAAAAAGGATTTGTGGCGCCCAGTCGACGCACAAAT
This sequence comes from Chloromyia formosa, assembly GCA_964017055.1. Taxonomy (NCBI): domain Eukaryota; kingdom Metazoa; phylum Arthropoda; class Insecta; order Diptera; family Stratiomyidae; genus Chloromyia; species Chloromyia formosa. Next base: position 24,791,548 of record OZ024813.1, on the reverse strand, counting down.
GTGAATATTCGGGGCAGTGAGTTTTGTTATTTGGAAACAGTGGATACAGTAGTTCAAAACTGAAAGAATGGAATTGAAGACTAAGAATATTTGAATTAGAGTCGTAATAAGGTGCTTTGCAATTTTGAATATCTTAAGTTAAACGGAATTGAAGCTAGTGACCGTGTACCTTGCATGATTTAGTGACGTCCTCCGCAAGTATGGCGTCTTCTAAGCAAAATTCGGTTGACGAAAAAGTGAAATTGCCCGTTACCGAAACAATTAGTAGATTTTATCAACCGCGTAAAAATCGAAAGGCCATAAGGATTTTAACAGTGGCAGTTTATGTGCTGTGTGTATCGCTGGCGGCAATTATGTTGTCACTGTACTATATCTTCATATGGGATCCAACGATAAAGCCGTTTATGACGAAAATACCAAATTGTGGTAAGCAATATCAGATTTGTTGTGATTTGTATTTTATTCTTAATTACATACAATTGATGTTTGAAAACAGCTCGGCCATTCTTTTTTACCGAAGTTTGGCTGGTTATCAATACAACTTTGAAGGCTTTCAGGTATCCCCAAAAATTAAGTTAAAGATTTATATGATAAAATTCGTGAGTTCGTCGAGGCTGTTTATTCCCGAACCTCCTCTGAGTCACATCAGGATTCTCTTGAATAGAATTAGGTCAGGGCAGTCCTTTCATTGCAGGCTTTATGAGTCCGTTTGCATTAACACTGAGCTCATTTAAGCTGGCAGAGCAAAAGTAGCAGACATAATTGAAAGAGTACTAAATTCGGGTCTATTTAGTGCTAATTTCGTACAGTTGAATAAAATTTATTACACTTTACTTTCAAAAGTTACGGTAGTGTCTGCCAACTGCCAAACACTACCGTAACTTGTTAAAAAAAAGATGTAATTGTATTTTTTCGACTGTACAAAATTAGAACTAAATATTACAAGCAATTAGTGATAAAAAAAATTTAAAGTCTGCTAGCTTAAGTCTTAAGCTGGCAGACACTACCGTAACTTTTAAAAGTAAAGTGTAATAAATGTTTTTCGACTGTACAAAATTAGCCTAAATAGGCCCGATTTAGTACACTTCTTTCAAGTATGTCTGCTACTTTTTTGCCAGCTTAAGATAGGTGAGTAAATATTGTGTCACGTCACGATCATATCGTCACGTTTCCATCGTCGCGTTCATATCATCACGTTTCCATCGTCGCGCTTTATAAGTAAACCAATACAATCGAATGGAAAATGGTTTGTCGAAGTCGGTGAATTGAAAATAGAAAACCGAAAGTGAAAAATGGAATGATCCGGTTGCCATACAGTTAGGGTGTGGGTGGCACATAAATTAAAAATAGGAAATGAAAAGTGGAAAAATGGGAAACATTTTCGTGCCGTTTTCAGGAAAGAGACGGACTTAAGTTATTGTTAGAAAAATTCTATTTTTTTTTTTTGAGGGTCAAAGTACAAAAATTAATTTTCATTCATAATTAATATGAATCTGGGCTGCTGGTACGAGTACTTCTGGTAGTCGGTCTTCTATAATATATGACTGGTTTCACACGACATGAACGGTACACGGTATTTGACGGAAGCTTTCATCGAATTAAATATAGTGTCAGTGTAATCGAGAAATATGGTTTCTCGTGTACTCGTACATACCACACTTACCACTCACCGATTCGCTATCATCATTTCAAAACGGAGACTATTCGTTGTACAGCTTCTCACGACGGACGGCCATAGCAGGTAGGGGGCTAAATAGGGGAGCAGGAGGTACATGCTGGTAACCGCATTCTCCGAAACTAGTTTATGCTAACGAAACGGCAACTGGGCCACATAGAACAGTTAACACGCTATGTCCCTCAAGGGGTTAGGGCAATTGAGTAGAGGTGTATGATCAGCAACACGCTCAACCGAAATATTTATCCCAAATGGTACTCATTTAACAGCTGAGTGGGCTCATAGTCCGACACATAAATCCCCTTTTTCATCAAAGACTACCGCATTCAGTAGGAATCGAACCGGGGTCCAGAGTATATGTGGCGAATGTGCTAACCGTTGCGCCATCCGGGCTACTATTAAGCAACAGATACCTATCCTTTTTTTCTCACCAAATGACTCGAAATACCTTCAGCCGTATTCTAGTGCATTTGCCTCAACACTCCCAGTCATATGATACCCATCTTGCATCTATATCACTTTATTACCAAAAATGTCCTTTTTACCCACCGAAAGACTCTAAAAGTGCCATAAACTCTAATTCACCAGAATTTCCCTTTTTCTTACCAAAGGATTCAAAATGACTAAACAGTAGTCTAGTACATTCGCCTCAACATACCGTGTCATATGATACCCATTTTGTCTAGATATCACGTCAAGAAGGTCCTTTTATCCTGTCGCGAACCTGCAGCAGGACTAACATGTCACCACGTATTATTTATAACAACCCAAGGAAGCTACGTATCAAATTTCATTGAAATCGGACCACGGGAAAAGCCTGGAAGAGTGGTTTTTGAAAAGACTTAGGCGAGCATTTCTGGCTGGAACACAGCAGACTAAACCGACTAAAGTCGACTACTATATTTGGCTGCCACCGTTCCGAAATTAGAGTTACTCAAGAAACCTACATACCAAATTTGGTTAAGATCGATCCACGGGAAGTGCTCAGACTAACGCACAAACTCACAGATCATATGCATATGCCCGTCCATCATATGAATATATGGAAGGAGCCAAAAAATTAGCATTTACCTTATAGATGGTGTTAAAATAATAGAACGAACTAACGAGTTCGCTAAAATTCAGCAACGCGCTCAACTCCGAAACTCATTTAACTGCTGAGTGGGGTCATAGTCCGATAAATGTCCTTTTATCGAAAAGACTACCACCTTCTTCAGCCGGATTCGAACCAGGAGACTAGTGTACGGAAAGCGAACGTGCTAACCGTTGTTGTATCCGATGAGAAGAAAGTTTTTCGGTTTTCAACAACGGCCTCTAAACCATTACGTTATTTGATGTCCACCTCTAATGTCCATTATCAAAATCACATATTTTTATTGCTAAAAAATAAATCAATATTTTCGAATATAATACCGTGCGCCATGCCATGCCTTTAAACTATAAATTGCACAAAGTTACAGGAAAAACTCGACGCAAAACATAATACGATGTTGCCGTTGAAAACTTAATTCGATAAAGCTCATAAATAATTCATCTTCCATTATTTGAAATTTCTAATGAAATTTGCAAATATGTCGACAGATTCTTTGCCCCACTGACTCATTTTCATTGATATTTTCGTCGTTCCTCATTCTCTCCGAACAAAACATTCTGCCAATCATTTGTTGCAATAGCCAAGGAAATTCTATTTGGTGAAAATATTTTAGCAAACCAAGCCGATAGGGGGGCGGGGGACAGACGAGCGAGCGGACAGACGGACGTACAATGTTCACTAAACCGGATAGAAAAATGAAGTCATGAGCTTTCCAGCGCAAACAATACACGCCCCCGCATTGTTTAATCAACAATCATCGTTAATGGCAGACACTTGTCTCTCCCAGCTTAACGTGGCATTTGTCTCATTATGTTCAGTTCTGTAAGGATCTAGGATTGGTCTGGGGGTGGTCTAGGCTCTAGGGTGATGGTGATTAGCGGAGTTGGGGCGAACATGTATGAGTATCTTGATAGGGATTACAGGACAGTTACTATGGTTATTTTGAGCGCTTCCATAGATTGGTTGTACTCGTATATGGGCAAATTTAGGCTTTAACTTTTTAGGTAAGATTGAAAATGTTTATAGCGAACCAAACTGCGTTTAATTGATGCACAGTGTATAGAGGAACATCTTTGATTTTTTTATTGTTACGGAAGTGACGTCATCATGGTACAGAATATCGTCATCGCATATGGTATGTCGTCATTGCAGTTTGGCATATAGAGGGGCGACCGGTAGCTCAGTGCTACCGGTAGATTAATGCGTAGAGGCATCAGTCAGGCATGTCTGACTACCGGCGTTTCGGATTCGAGTCCCGTCCACGACGACGTTCGTGGCCATGGATGTGTGTGTTGTCTCCACCCTGTGGTGCGGGGCGTAATAATAAGCCACAGTATCTCCCGACTTGTCTCGGCAGGCGATTAACTGGGGGAGCAGGTAGGTGCATGCTGGCAACTGCATTCTCCGAAACTAGTTTATGCCAACGAAACGTCAACTGGGCCACATGGAACAGTTGACGCGCTATGCCCCACAAGGGGTTAGGGCTATTGAGTATATAGAGGGGTACATCGTCGATTATTTGGTGTTACGCGATGACGCGATTCTGGATTTTCCGGTATTTCGGTTTTAGGAACAGACCTACAAAATACTGAAAGGAACGCGTACAAAGCAATGACATCGATAACGAAAATCTAAATTACCTATTTTATTATTATTATTATATACTCTGGGGGATAGCCGAAGCAGACCACTAACGTTTGGGTCCCTTTTCGCCCCCTCCCGGTCATCAGTGGCTTTCAGATGTCGACTGATAATTGTCGACCTCTTTCTTCATCACTGAGTCCCGTGTTATTGCTAGCATTTGTTTGAAGCTGAGTTCACTCATGGCTTCTACACTTATCGTGTGCCTGCCTGTGATCCTCAACCTCGTGCTAGCCAGTGCTGGACATTCGCACACAATGTGTGCTGCCGTCTCGGTCTCCTCCAGGCATAGCCTGCAAACGTCATCTTCCCCGATTTTCATCTTGGCCAGATGAGCCTTAAAATTACCATGCCCTGTGACCAAGGCAGTTATCCAGCTTAGGGTACTCCGTTTATAACTAAGTACCTTTCTCGCTTCCCTGCCTAAAGGGCTGGTCATTGCATTCCGAGCTTGTTTGCAAGTGACTAGCTCCTGCCATCTCTGTTGATGTATGGAGTCCATCCACTTCCCAACCTTCGCTCCAATCATGCCGTTCCCCAGAGCAACTCTGGGTTCTGGGCCAATGAAAGTTGCCGCAGATCCCTGTTTTGCTAGGGCATCCGCCGCCTCATTTCCTGTTGTACCTATGTGTCCTTTTACCCACATCAGCGTAACCTCATTTTCTGAGGCACACGTGTTGAGCTTCCGGACACACTCTAGTACCAGTTTAGAGTTTATGTTCGTCTGCTGCATGCGTCTGATCACCGATTGGTTGTCCAGTGCAATAAGGATTTTCTTCCCCCGCACCTGACCTTCAAGCAAGTGGTCCAACGCATGCAACAAGCCAAGCATCTCTGCCTGGTATACGGACACATACTCTCCTAGACTAAGCGCACATGCTAGGTTTAGCTCTTCAGAGTAAATCCCCGCCCCCGCTTTACCGTCCATTAAAGAGCCATCAGTAAAAATGCTGATGTCATTGTACATACACTCATTATGTATGTTTCCATCTGCAATGTGAGTCTTGTGTAGTCTTTCAACTACCCTACGTCTACTCATGCCTTCTACCGGCATTAGAGTCTCTCTGACCTCATCATGAATAATGTCTAGGATGCTCTTATGACCGCTGCTAGTTCCAAAGCGATGCCACATGGCATCCCTTTCCATGCGTATTGCCGAAAGCGCCGCCGTTTTCTTTATAAATAAGTCCAACGGCGGCAGTCCCAGCAATGCCTCCATTGCTCGCGTTGGTGTGGTGCGCATTGCACCACATATGCTTACGCAAGCTATCCTTTGTACCCCATCTAGCTTCTGCTTTGTGGTATTCTGCATGGCTTTTGGCCACCATACCACTGATGCATAGGCTAGAATAGGTCTTACCATCATTGTGTAAATCCAGTGTGTCGCTTTAGGTGAAATTCCCCACCTACGAGCACACACTCTCTTACATTGATGCAAAATCCTTTTCGCTTTTTGGATCTTTTCATCAACGTGAACATTCCAAGTTAGTTTCGCATCTAAGGTAACTCCTAGATGCTTCACTTCCTTGGACACCTTGATTTCCGAACCAAAAAGCCGTAAGGGAGTTATCTCTATGTCTTTCCTCTTACGAGTAAAAATCATAGTGTTTGATTTACTAGCGTTTATGGTTAGCTCTTGCTCATTACACCATTCTTCGGTTACTTTGAGAGCTTGTCCCATGCAACCTAGAATTGTGTCCATGAACTTTCCACTGACCGTGAGTGCCAAGTCATCGGTGTATCCTACAGTGTGTACGCCCATCGAGTCCAGTTTCCAGAGAAGACTGTCCACGGTGATGTTCCACAGTAGAGGCGAAAGAACACCTCCTTGTGGGCATCCTCGGACTACCTTACCCCGTATTCTGTCACATCCACTGCTAAGATTTACCGCCCTCTGCTTAAGCATAGAGTCGATCCACTTAATTATAATGTAATCAACCCCCGCTCAATCAGGGCGTTCCTTAGTTTGGTAAAGGAGATTTTATCAAAAGCACCCTTTATATCCATAAAAGTAGACATAGTGATCCCGCCATTGTTAATCTCTCTCTCTGCAACTCTAACAAGTTCATGTAGAGCGGTTTCCGTAGATCTGCCTGCTCTATAAGCATGTTGGCACCTACTCAGAGGACTATACATTAGCGTGGTGTTCTCCAGGTAGTCCACCAACACCTTTTCCATTGTTTTCAACAGGAATGATGTAAGGCTAACCGGCCTGAAGGACTTTGCCTCTGTATAGTCTTTCTTTCCCGGTTTAGGCAGGAAGACCACTTTAGCCTCCCTCCATGCCTTCGGGATGTAGCCTGCTGAAAGACAGGCGACGAATATATTCCGGATCCTATCTAGTAGAGCGCTCATGCCCCACTGTAATAGTGCCGGGAATACTCCGTCCATTCCAGCCGTTTTAAATGGAGCAAAAGAGTTTATAGCACTTTTGACTCCATTTGGAGTTATTATCCTCTCAGCTTCTTGTTGACTTACCCCACCAGCTCCCATGTTAGTTTGAGGCCATGGTTGGTCTGACTTGAAACTTCCAGGAAAATGTACCTCCATCAGGGCCTGCAACGTTTCTTCCACTGTTTCTGTCATGGAACCATCAACTTTGCGTATCAGCTCCATTTTCGAAGCAGTGTCTTTCGATATCATCTTCTGTAATCTGCATACTTCCGACGTATCCTTCATGCTAGAGCAGAATTCCCTCCACGTATTTCGTTTCCGAAGACGTAAGGTTCTTTTCAGCTCCCTCTTTTTATCCTTGTATAGTTCCCAAGAGTGAGAGTCTCTCTCCCTCATGTAACGGTTAAAGGCTTTCCTTGTCTCTTTTTTCATAGACTCCAGTTCCCTACTCCACCATGGTGTTGGGTCCTTTTCGTCCACTACTGTGGAGGGACAAGCGTGTTCGAAGGCGCGATTAATAGCGGAGTTCAGTTGTTCCACTGTTCGCTCTATCTCGACCGTATTCCGAGGTATTCCGTCTTGAATATCGTCGACTTGTTCCAATAAATATGTCTCGTACTTAACACGATCAGTATTTTTTGGCACTCTTATACGTTTGCGTTCGCTACTCCGTTTTCTGCCATACAGAATTTCAAACTGGATAGCCCTGTGATCAGACATGGTTAGCCTGTCCACCACTCTCCAATTCTGAACTCTGTCAAGCATATTAACAGAGCTTAGGGTAATGTCGATCACTTCAGCCCTACTTATATAATACATACTAGCGCCATTTTCCAGCAAACAAAAATACGAGTACCAATATATCGCCGATTAAGTTTTTCCCCGTTTTTTACACCACTAGCCGGTTTTGTTGTGTACCGGTTTTTTAGTGTTGGTTTTTGAATACCGGTTTCCTTCGAGCTTTTTCAGTAGGTACCGTTTTTTCTCAGCTTTTTTTTATCGTTTTTCCTTTTAGGCCGAATTTATGCAAACTGCGGCGGCTCCCGTAGCTTCTAAACACGGCCTTAGTAGCAATTTTTTTAATAACGTTTTTTCAGTTTCATTTTGTTTTTGGCTTGTAGTACTTATGAAACCAAAAAAAATGCACTGCGTTGAGCCGTCATTCTTATATGTCAGTATACCAGTTCCGTGGGTTCGAGTCCCGCCGTGGTCATGGTTGTGTGTGTTACCTTCCCCCAGTGTTGTAAGGCGTTAGAGGCCTTCGCGGCTTGTCGTAGAATGCGACTTAATGGACAGGATAGGTATGCCATGCCAGTAACAGGCACCGTCCGAAATCAATTATGCTAAGAAACTTCAGGAGTAGTTGACTAACTGATGCTCGCAAATAATTAAGGCAAATCAATTTAAATAAGATAAGTTTAAATAAGCTTTAATACGAGATAAGAGAAATCAATGTCCTTACTGGCGAATCAGCAAATTTTTATACCCTAGTTATATTTTATTAGCTTCCAACTTTCTAGACTCTAGTCGTTAACGCTTTAACGAATTGCCGTATAATACACTATCCTTCCAAACACGGATATTCAGTGTCCCATATTAGCCAATCTTAAGTGTAATTCGACAACACTTGCTTCCTCTAGCAAACATCTCCCCTGAAATATGAGCTCGCTAATGTGTACACATAGTTAAGTACTACATTCAAACTAATCGAAGGGAATTAGCTCGTACAAAGGACTCACGCTGAGTTGACTTGTAAAAATACCCTCTAATAATGAATGTATGGTATAACGAACTGAAAAGTCCTGAAAGGATATCATTGTCTGGCTTTTCGAAATTCGAAGAAGAAATAAAGCCAAAGCATTGATTCATGCTCGAGTATGACCCCGACTCCCACTCACTCATCTATTACGATATAGCTTCGTTAACGACTAATTAAATATTGCGAAAATGAACGCAAACAGAAAACTAGTGAAAAGTTGTTGAAAATGCTATTAACAGGGTGTACCGTTCCTTATGGTAAATACTTTAATGGTAGATAGTAGTGTTCGTTTGTGGAAAATTAACATATGACATGGACACTCTCTCTTTAATCGTTAAGCCGAACATACACCATCCGGAATTCCTGTCCGGAAAAACTGATCAGGCCCGGCCTTGAGGAATTCCGGATCGTGTATATGATACTTAATACTTCCTCTACACCAGTTAGTTCGAAAAATATAGTGTGTTCATTTGAAATGTTGGGAAGTCTTCTGCAATTCTGTTGTGAGCAGTTTGCTGAGATCGTTCTTTGACTTTTGCGAAAAACATACTTATATCACTGGCTGAAAAATCGTTCTCAATTTCCTCACGCCCTCTACCGGCTGATAATTCGTTTTTGATAATTTGCCATAGTTTTGTGCTGTCCCAGAGGCATTCCAATATTTTTCTTTCGATACTCAAATCTACGAGTACTTCCAGTTGCATACTAGGTACACATATTCTATTTTTATGGGTTCGCTTCCAGTGGCCACCCTGTATTAATTCAAAGTACAAAGTAGTGATTTGGTTGACTTTTACGATCAATAATTTCTGTTGTTTATTATTTGATTAATACTCACATCTATGTAGGTTCACGTTGCTATTTTTTCCGCCGTATTACAACAATTTTTATATGAAATGCAAGTTTTCGTATCATATAAAAATTTAATTGGGAGATATATTGTACTATAAAATGAAAGAATGCATACCTGGCATTCAAACATTTCGTTTCAATTATTTTAATGAATGGTAGTGAAATTAGCAAAATTAAAATTGAAAATAAAACGCGGGTGCGGAGTAATTTTACCTTACTTCATGTATGTTGAATGGCGGATATGATTTCTTATAGGCAGAATGTCTTTGCTGATGTTTTTATTAGTTGGAATCTAAGTATTAATAGGCTGATAAATTTAGTATGGAAATTTTGCTTCGGGAACTTCTCCCAAACTAGTGAACCGATTTTAATGATTTTCACACCATTAGAAAGGTATTCTTTCAGAGGTGTGCACAAACTATATTTTATTGAAATCAGATAAATGGTTTAGGTGTAGGTGAGGGTGCCAAATCAGGAGAATAGGGGGATGGTCGAGCAAATCGTACCCCAAATCCCGCAGTTTTCTCATCGTCAACGAACACTTGTGTACAGGTGCATTGCCCTGGTGAAAGATGATTTTTTTCTTCTTCAAGCGAATTTTGTCATCCAGCTGGTCAAGAAGTTTGGAGTAATATTCGCCCGTTATTGTTCTGCCTTCTTCAAGGTAATCAATTAACAGAATCAGGCCAATTTCGCATCCCAGAACACGCTGGCCATGACCTTTCCGGCAGATGCGATCGACTTCACTTTCTTTGGCGCTGAACCACCGACTTCCACCCACTGCTTCGACTGCTGTTTCGTTTCTGGCGTGTAGTGCTGGACCCAAGCCTCATCCATGGTGACAAATCGCCGCACAAAATCGATCCCGATTGAATCGGTGCAAAGATTGCTGCGAAAATCATTTACGCATTTGCTTTTCTCTAATTGCATTCAGCAAATCTCTAATTCTATGTGCTGCAAGATGTTTCGCACCCTTTCTTCCGATATACCCACAGCCTCAGCAATATCACTCAATTTCATTCACCTATCGTCCAACACGATATCATGCACTTTTCCGATGGTTTCCGGTGTGGTTGCGATTTTTGGTCGTCCTTCACGTAGGTCGTCTTCGAGGGACGTGCGACCACGTTTAAATTCAGCTGCCCACGTTTTAACGGCTCACATCGAAGGAGCAGAGTCCCTGTAAACTTTTGTTAACTTCTGATGAATTTCCTTAGGGATTAATCCATCGAAAACGAAGAATTTTATGGCCGCACGATATTCAAATTTTTCCATTTTAACGAAAAACACGTAAGACGTCTACTGCAAAAATTCGTGTAAACAAACTACTTGAGAGAACAAGTTGAAACTTGTCATACGAACTAATAACAAGTGCACCTAGGCAGGAAACATAATTTTTTACTGATTGTAACGGTATTTCTGTGTCAGGCCGATAACTTTTCACCTTACCCTCGTATTTGCTCTCATTTACCGCATGGCGCTGAATAAGTTGTATTGGTGCGCATATTAGAGAGATTGTTTGTGGCCCGTTTTCTCAATGTCTCGTTAAACTGCCCGATAGCTAACAGATCCATGAGTTTATGCACGATAAACTGCCCGATAAATATTTGCATTTTCTCAAACCCCCGTTAAATCATCAAACGAAAAATTTGTGGAACGTATCTTAAAATTGTAGTGGTTTGAACTTTCAAAAGGAGACATGCTGCTGGGTATTTGTTTGAGATAAACTTTTAACCGATTGCTTTAGAAGAGAGAGATTAAGGCCCGTTTTCTCAATGCCAGGTTATATTGCTCGTTAACTAACAGGGACATGAACTGATCCAAGCTATAAACTTTCTGGAAAATAATTTCCATTTTCTCATACGCGGGTTAAATTACCTAACCATATAGTGTGGAACGCATCTCAAACCACAACTGATGGCAAAATCAACTGATTTTCTTGGCGGAATTCTACCGTCCACAAATCTATTTTGGATCAGTTTAGTCTCTTAGTATATTCACTTGCGGCTGAGTCTGTTCCAAATTCTCTTCCATCGAATGAATTTCCAGGAACTCTGTTCTTTATGGCCAGTTTCATTGTTTTCATTTGAATTTGCAAAAGTGAGCAGTTCTACAATAGCTTTCAAAATCTCAACATCCGATATCAGATGTTGGGTTTTTGTTCAGGATAAACTTTCGACCGGAAGCCAATGGTTGGGTTTTGTTTTGGATAAGAGATTAATCAAAGGCTAGGGATGGTTAGCGTTTATTCGATTAATAACGCTAAACAGATATTGAGAAAGTCAAATTGTGCTAAATGGCAGTTTATTCTTAAGATAAATTTTAATCGGACATTGAGCAACCACGGGCCCCGGTTCGATTCCGGGGATTTACGTGTCGGACTACGAGCCCACTCAGCTGTTAAATGAGTACCCATTATGGGGTAAATAACTCGGTTGAGCGTGTTGCTGATCACATACCTCTGCACAAAAAACCGTCACGATCTAGAAAATGAGATGATGCTAACTCATCTCGAGGCCGTGGTTCAAATTGGACTGTTGCGCCAGTTATTTATTTATTTATTGAGCAACCACCCCTAAAAAGAAATGAAATTGTCCGTCCACTATGCCTCGAATAAGGACTGATTCAACGGTTACGACTTTTGGCTATCGTACAATGACAAAGATTGGATTCGGGAATGTGCGTACTCTCCTGGGCAATGGAAGGTCCCCAGGACGCACGATTCCTTCAATTAGAGAGTGAATTTCTGAGGTATAAATTAAACATCTTAGGAGTTAGTGAGATAAGATGGTGGAACAGGGGAGAATTTATCTCTCCAACGGGTAGCTCTGTAATGTTGTACTCCGGTAAAGCTACCGGTAGTGGTCGTGAGTCAGGTGTGGGGCTCCTTTTAACCAGAGCCGCATGAAACCGTCTCCTATCCTGGGATCCTGTCTCCGACCGAATCATGACCGCCAGGTTCCTGACCAAAATGAGAAACATCTCAATAATACAATGTTATGCTCCAACTGAACCCGACAATGTCTTGGCGAAGGACTCCTTTTACAAACAACTAAACGCCGTTCAGAGCAGAACACCTAAGGGTGACATTATAATGGTTATGGGTGATTTGAATGCAAAAGTTGGCACTGATAACTATGGGCTAAGACATGTGATGGGGAGACACGGTCTTAGTGATGACGTAATGACAACGGTGAAAGATTTGTAGAGTTCTGCAACTTTCACAGTCTCTTCATCGGTGGTACTATGTTTGAGCATAAGGACCACCACAAAATCAGTTGATCCTCTGTTGATCGGCGCAGAACACAAAATCAGATCGACCACTTTACCATTAGTAAAAGATTCAAGAGTCGCCTCCTAGACGTGCGAAACACTATATTGGGATGGGAAGAGCCCATTATCTTATGATCGCTAATGTTCGATTGCGTATTGCTGCCGTGCGCTGTCCTACCGACGACCTGGACCTTATACAACAACTTAAAGACTGCGTCCTATGACGGTGTAAGCTTTTGAATTATTTTTTATCAAATGAAACAAAATTTAGAGCTTTTCCCCTAAAAATTCTTCTTGTTATATTTACCATATACCTATAAGCGAGTACATATCCACCAACCACCAAATTAAAACTTTCTCCATTTTCCTTTAATTCCAGATAAAGTTGTCATTCCGGAAAACATTGCAGTTCGGCTCATAAATTCAACGGAAATAACGGCTGAACAATTCTACAAAATATTACAAAACAACTATCAGCTACAAACTAAGCAAAATTCCTCGTCCTCATCATACAACCACACATTGGGCGGTGATGAAGTGCAACATCATGTGTTTTATCGACGACGAAAGAACTATCGAAAACGTGTGCGACTAAGTAGTATGTCCTTTACACTATCCGCGCCGCCGACCACTTCCACCACACTAATTATACCGACATTAAAAAAGTATCAACGAAAGTATCTTATGAGGATCAATAAAGACGACGAAGATGAAATTGAGGAGGATCAAAATATTGATGGGAGCGGACAATTTATAGTTACAGAAAGTACAGAAAGTGATTTAAGTTAGGAATTGTTAAAAGATTTTAGTCAGCCGAAATTAAGTCGGTTTTGTAGCATTAATCTATTAGCGTAACTGAGATATCTTTAAATATGGAGACAACTACATAGCTTCAACGAATACAAGTAAATGTAGTAGTATTAATCACTTCTATCATATTATAGAATGATCTTTTAAACATAGCATCAATGCACCAGATGATTTATCCCAGAGGTATATAGAAAAAAAAGTAAATCCCCGAGGCCTAAAGATTATTTATACCGTTAATAGATAATTATTTACTCATAATTTTAGGTATTTATATGTAGTTGATGTATTTAATAATTTTATTAGGGAAATTAGTTGAATTAAAAGCTGCGATATTATTAGCAGAGGCAGAAATGACGAAACGCAGTAATGATGTAAAAGATCAGATGATTTAACGGCCTTTGTCATTTTAAATTTTAATAAAAATCCGACCACAAATGTAACATTTAGCCAATTTGTCTTTTATTTTTCTAAGGATAAGGAGGGAGGACGAACTAAATGAGCGGCACGAGCATACTGTAGTTTAGTACCAGGAGGTGTGCCGGTTTTTTTGCCCTCTCATTGCCCCAAACCATTACCATTCAAACTAGTTTTAGTGCCTGGGAAAATAAGAATACAATCAAGAAAAAAGAACAGGACAGTAGCTTACCTGACACATTCACGATACTGGATTTGGTTTTAATCCCGTAATTGATGAATGCACCTCTTGTGATGAAGTAATGCGATGGCAGATTTGTAGGCGCCGTCGTCGAAAGGATTCCTTTTATATGCCTGGACATCACGTTCAAGGTCCCTCAGATCACGTCGAACATGTCTTGGTGGTGGAGTCTTGTCCATTAGATAGAAGTCAGGATGTTCCCTCCGTTAGCAGCCTACTAAATATTGCTTCGCAAGGAGCTTGTTGTGGTCTCTGATAGACAACGTCTTTGTTTCCTGATGTAGGTGGTCTTGGGGAGACATCAGGAGACATCCAGTTACGGCGCGTAGAGCCGCATTTTGACAAGTCTGAATGTGCTTCCACTGTGTGTCACATAGTTTCGGAGACCATACAGGAGCAGCATAGTTGCCCATAGATCTTCCGACAGCTTTGTAGGTGACCAGTAGCGTTTCCTTGTCTTTTTCCCATGTGCCATCGGCCAAGGCTTTTAGGATTTTATTCCTGCCACGCATTCTGTTGCATATAGTTGTGGCATGGGCAGATGACGTCGCCATGCTATCCAGGGTAACCCCAAGGATTTGCGGATGATTAGTGGTGAGAATACGTTCATTGCCTATATATAACTCAAGCTGCGTTCCTTCTTCTTTTGTCCAGGTGGTAAACAGGGTTGCGGATGATTTGGAAGCTGACACAGTTAAGTTCTTGCTTTCAAAGAACCCGTTAAGTTCAATGAGGTAGCTATTAATCAGCTCGCACATTTCATGCCAGAATCGAACAGTCATCAGCATACGTAATTAATTGGAGATCATCAGCAGGTGTTGGAATTCCTGATAGATATAAATTAAACAAGGTGGGAGATAATACTCCTTCTTAGGGAACACCTTACTTAATTTTTCTGAGCTTCGACTTGCTGTGCTTGAACTCCGTGTAGGACTGCCTACCAGCGAAATAGTAGGCGAGCCATGTGACGTATTGTGTTGGAAGGAGTGAGCAGTTTATGTAAGATAGAAGCGATGAGTGGTTGACTGTGTCGATGGCTTTCGACAGGTCAAGCGCCACTATAAGGCCGACCGCATCTTGGACGTAGGCAGGGCAGCGCAGCACAGCGCGCACATGGCATTGTTGTTGTAAAATCTGATTTTGACAATTGTTACAACAATAATGCCATGTGCGCGCTGCGTTGCGCTGCGCTGCCCTGCCTACGTCCAAGATGCGGCCGGCCTTATGGTTCTATGACAAGGGCGGGCCTGGTTAAGGCCAACGTGAATGCGCGATGTAATGGCATCCAAAACCGTTGTTGTACTGCGCATCCTTCGGAAGCCATGCTGGTAATCTTCTAGATGGATGCAGTCCATAAGAACAGGGTGCTCTCATACTCTCGGTTCAGTTGGTCGTAACACTTCGAAGCAGACTGTTAGCATCTCATTTGTTTATTATACAGGGTGTCCCGCGTTGAGTGGCCAATACTGATAAGGGCGATAGTACAGTCTGAGGAAAAATGGCACCAATAGAATTGGCCTATCTTTAACCCACTTATCGTTCTTTATGTGATTGTCATCGAAAATCTGAACTTTCCTTAGGTTAATTTTCGAACCGGTAACGGAACGGAACGGGTAAAGATAGGCAAATTCTATTGGTGCCATTTTTCCTCCTGCCCCTATCAGTATTGCCCACTCAACGCGGGGCAGCCTGTATACTTAGAGCCATTTTTTCCAGAAATCTTTTTAACTACACTTCGAGAAACCTACGTAATTCAGTACATTTAAAAAATGAAATAGTGGGCGTAAAGAAATAACAAATTTACTATTACTTATTTTACATGATGCAATATTTACAGTTCAACTTTGATAGCTCCTAGATCTTAAAAACACTTAAATTATGGTATACAATTAGAAAGTTCAATCCCCCGTCATAAACATACACGTCGTTTTCGGCGATTTAAACATTTTTGCTGCCCGTTCCGTGCCAATTATAGCAGACACTTGTAACATATCATACTTCGTATACAATACTGTCACGGACATGGACGATTCCAGACCGTCTCGCGGATTCTGATTACTATCCTGCATCAAGTTGATCATTTCCGCATATAAGTGTGGCCAAAACGGCGGTTGATACATAATCAAATGTCGAATGCCCTTGATACGTGTTCGCCGAAAGAAATGAGCTCGTTCCGAGTACAGTAAAAAGTGCGCTGCACTATGAAAGAACATATCTCGAGCACGGGCAATTTTTCCATCCTTGGTATATTCACAGATTTGTACAAAATTCATGCTTTCCGCTTTGAAGTGATTCCTCAAGCGTACAAAGTCAAAATAGCTGGGTACGTAAATCATGCAATGTGCCATTGACGGGCCGGTGAACTGGGGCAAAATTTCGTTGATAAAATACTTGAAGCGGACATCAAACGAGGAATCAATTGTGGATACATCAACTTTATGAAACACCTGTAAGAAGAAAAGAACAAATTTGTTTACACAAATCGAAGAAGAATAAATGAAGTCATGGTCCATGAGCGCTCGCTACAATATGTTTTCTACATGCTGTGAAAATGCGAAAACAATTCAACGTTATTATCTTTGCGTAGTGTATGGTGGTTCAAATAGAAATTATTGCACATTTAAATCAAACTAATTTGATCCAGCGCGTTGTTAGCCGGATGAACCGTTTTTCATTCGGCCAACTTTCCCAGATGTTGGAGAGTTGGAGCAATATTTACATTTAGATCTTTTATGATTTTCGCCTGAAAATAAACATACCTGTGGAATTTGAGTAATCACATGTCTGATAGTTCCATCTACGATCGAATTGGCCACTCGTACTTTGCCTCTGTAATTGCTGCATCGACTATTGAACAGCGAACGGAATTCAGGCAATTCGTGCGTTGTAAAAAGCAGCGTTTGTCTATAGAAACGCGACCAACCGTTCAAACTCCACGAGCGAACACGCGAGAAATCCGTGCTTCGAACAGATTGCGGTTGCAGATGCATATGATCGAAAACGTGCAGCAAATGATCCCAATTTTGGGCAAAAAATAGTTCGGCCTGATCCAAAATCAACAATTCAATAGACGCAAGAAAATCATAGTCGCGCTCCGCTTCTCCGGGAGCTCCGATAATCATGCGAAGGCCGAGCGGGGATGCGATCAGGATATCTGATGAATAAAATTCCGTATAGAGCTTAATGCACTTTTTGGTAAATGAAATGCCTATGCGGAACGTGTCGTCGGTATTGCCGGCAAAGGTTTTCTCGTAGTCCTCGGGTTTGGGAATGTGTGTGGGGAAGCGTATTGTATCGCCTGTGTATTCTTCTTCGAAACGCTTGTAATTTATGACGCTGCCGCTTGACTTAGCATGTTCTGGAAAAAAGGAAAAAGCATTAAAAGTTTTCTTAAACGTATTGATAGTAGAATGTTTCCAGCGGAAACCTAAGCATGGAAATGTTATATCTAGTTCTAACATAGTATAGCAAATTGGTCTTAGTGTCACCATACACTGTCGAACTCGAACTCGATCGCGAACTCGTACATGGTACAAGTGGACCGGTTTTCTTCACGTTTATGTCAAGTGTGTGTGTGTGTGTCTTGAGCTATTCAGAGGACATTTCTACCAGGTTCGTGTTCGAGTTCGATATCGACAGTGTATGGTGACACTTAGAGTTGCGTTTGATCCATCTTTAGTCCCTTATAAATGTTAACTCGTTACTGTCCGCTATGTCATTTACGTCCGTTATATCCTTTATGTATATTACATTTACATACTTTACATCTATACGTGCTAAATTCTTTATGTTTGCTATGTCCTTTACGTCTGTTATGTCGTTTAGGTCCATTACGTATTTTATATGTGCTATATCCGCTATGTCTGTTTTGTCCGGTATGTCCCTTATGTTCACAATGTCTGTTATGACATTTACTTCCTTATGTCAGCTATGTCCTTTACGTTAGTTTTATTTGTTATGTCCTTTTTGTCCTTGTCGTGTCCTTTATTTCCGTTATGTTCGCTACATCCCCTACGTTTGTTATGTCCTTTGTGTCCATTGTGTTATTATATCCGCTTTGTCCTTAATTTCCATTATGTCCTGTGTGTTCGCCGTGTCCTTCTTGTTCTTTGTCTCTTGTCTATTACTCCTTACCCCTTATGCAATCGAGTCCAGTATCTTGTTTGAACCCTCCCCTCCGTTCTCCCCTTCTCATCCCTATGCTACCCTCCGCACCTGAGCCTTTAACACCCAAATATCCTTAAGATAACCGTTTCGTCATCGCGTCATGTTGTTTCATCATCGTGTTGCAAAAAACATTACAATCGAACGTAACTACCAAAATCGTAACAAAATTTCTAAAATTGTGATGGTAAAAAAATTATTTTAGAATAAAATAAGATAGTCGAGCTACTGACCCAGCAGGAAGGCACGGTGAACCACCAGCACGGCTTCAGAAGGATGCACAGTACGATGACGGTCCTGGATGCCATTACAACTCGCATCCACAACGGCTTTAATCAACCTCCGCTTCCGCCTGAGAACCCTGCCATAAAGGCACTATCGATGAATGCTCCATTTGCTGGATCCAAACCCCGAAGCAGACGGAAACACACGTGGATCGATCAGATGAAGAAGCAACAACAACGCGTTAATCTCGGCGATGATACGATCCAAGACCGAGTCGCCTACAGAAGGAAGCAAAGACTATACCGCCAGAATGGGCAAAGTGCCAACACCACAGGCAGAGCAACGCGAAGCCGCAGAGTGGTATAAAAGGGCAAGGAAGAAGAAGGGGCACTGATTATCACATCAGTATTTCAATCGCAATCCCAGCAGAACTTCATGTGTCCTTGCCCAGTAAACAATAAGATTCCGAATGATATTTTTTTTTATTTTATTATATCTTATTATGATCGCACAAGATAAGAATTCTGTATTAAATGCCCAGAGTGGTATCTTATTTGCGATAAAAATAAGACAAAGTGAAATTATCTTATTGTATTATTTCAAAAGACATCCAAAAGATATCTTTTCAGGGATAATATTAAAGTAAAATAATAAACTGAAAAAATGTATTCCAATTTTTAATTGGATACTTGTTTCAAATGGGCCCATCCCCCCTTCCTCTCTTAGTCTGACATCTAAATCTCTTTTTTTTATGTAAATAATCCGAACGTCATCAGTAGGTTTCGAACCGGGGTCTCAATGCTTAGAAGGTCAACATACAGACCGTTGCGCTATCCACACTACATGAATTAAATAATTGCCAATTTATTTTGATCGCGTATCCTATACAAACTTATCTTGTTCCTATCCTGGAAAAAGATGATTTTTAGAGAAAGTTTTCTCATTTATCTCGCAATTCTGTTACAATGAAGACATCTCCAGAAAATTTTCTTTTCAGGCGCTTTAAAATGATATTTTTATTTTATCTTTTATGAGATAGTTGGGGAAAATTGACGATATCGTTAGTATAGTTTCAATTAGATTATCTCCAAAAATGTTTACTGGGTGCTAACTACGAAGATTGTATTTGGCTAATGAAATGTATGCGAAATCCTGTAATTTTCAAGGAAATTTCGCCGAAATCCCATTTTACGAGATTTCGAGTCCAGCGTAAACATATTAATAAAAACAAAAATAAAATCTCCCAAAAATTCCACTCACCTTCTTTCTCTCCAAACATCAGCTTAACAAACATGTTCACCACTCGATAAGCGGACTCCCTAAACGGCACCAGGATCAACACCTTTGGCCGAACCAATCCTTGATCGCGATATGCATCAGGAACTATGGCAGTTGCCTTTTTATTTTTCGCCGCAGCCGTAAGCTTTGCATTGTGATGAAGAATTTTCGTCCTAGTCTTAATCATATGATTGAGTGCATGCAGGGAATACAACAAACGTATCTGTTCACCATTCTCAAGCGTGCGATTCGGATAGAAGATATCCTGATAGTTATTTATTACGGAGAAGAGTTCAGCTTGCAACGGAGAGAAGATGTGATTGCTGGCATTGTCGCGATTGGCATACAGAAAATTTTCGCGTAACTGTGCCTTCAGACTGCACTGATCGAAATCGATGGTTTTGTAGCCTAGCAAATTGGGTGGTGTGCCTTCCGAAGCGAATACTTCGCAATCACCAAGCAGATTCTTTTTATTGGTCGATTGTTTGGACGGTTTGTTTGTTGTGGGAATTTCAATTTGTAGATTTCCCAGAATAGGCCATTGAAGATGTCCTTTACGCGTGACGGGCGGTTTAGAAGCCAACGACTCTAACAAATCGGATGAAAGATCATTGTCCAAATATACTGAGAACGGATCGACGATTTTTGTTTTCGCGTTGGTGTTTTCGAGACGTTCGAGCTCTTCGTCCAGCTGTTCTTCGACGATTAGTTCTTCCTTTTCATGATCGTCGGCTTCCGTGTCATTATCATCGTCATCGTTTTCAGCATTGTCGGATTCAGATGCATTCGATTCTTCCTCCATATCGTTGTCAACCTCATCACTGGAACCTTCTTCATCATCGGCGCTTTCAACCTCACCATCGATTGATTCTTCCTCTTCACCCGATATGTCACCATCGTCCTCGTCGATTGCTTCCTCTTCCAGTTCTTCGTCGTCCATTTCCTCGTCATCTACTTCATCTTCGCTATCTTCTTCATTATCATCGACTTCGTCATCTGAGCTGTCGATCACATTATTCTTTTGATCTGGAAATACATAAACACATCAAAATTATTAATTATTCACAAGACCAAAGCAGCATCAACGGCTAATTCCTCGTAGTAGACCAGTAGTAGAGACATACTAGATGTCACTGCTCTGCTCTCTCTCTCTCTCTCTCTCCCGATAACTGACGTCACCATCCTTCGAAGCTTCATCGAGGGGAATCGACCAGAGCACATCTTTTAAGGCTCATATGAAATAAGGATTTGAGAGGTGGAATCCGGATCCGCAATAACGATAAAAGATAAGGAAACTGTAAAGCCACTTCGTAAGCCTTGATTTTCAGCGATGAATGCTATGATGAATGAGGCAAACTGTTGGGTACTTCTAATTCGTTTGTTGACGTTGTACGTGTAGCATAAGGAAAAGAAGGAAGAATTGAAGGCCATGCAGCAACAAAGAGGTAGCTTCATTTTAGTAAATTGAGATTGAGGTTCAGGTGGAATCAGCTCCATTTATTGAATAACAAATCAAATAATACAGAGTAGTGATAGGCATAATAACTCTTTTCACTTTGACAGCACATAAGCTCTGACTCTTTCCAATGAGCCCGATCGGACCACTATTTCCCATGAAAACGGGGCTGTCAGCCTAGGATGGGTGACCCCAATTTTTTTTTCTCTTTTTTGACCCCAGATTCGGAGTTAGTGACCCCCCAATACCCTTTAGTTCGAGCCAGCCCGATCGGACCACTATTTCCCATGAAAACGGGGCTGCCAATCTGGGGCGGGCTCTTTTGACTCTTTTTGAACGAATCTTTTTGTGCGAGTCGACTTTGTGTCGCTCTTTTTGAACGAATCTTTTTGTGCGATACGATTTTGTATCACTCTTTTTGAACGAATCTTTTGGTGCGAGTCGATTTTGTGTCACTCTTTTTGAACGAATCTTTTTGTGCGATTCGATTTTGTATCGCTCTTTTTGAACGAATCTTTTTGTGCGATACGATTTTGTATCGCTCTTCTTGAACGAATCTTTTTGTGCGACTCGATTTCGTGTCGCTCTTTTTGAACGAATCTTTTTGTGCGATACGATTTTGTATCGCTCTTTTTGAACGAATCTTAGATAGAGAGGGGAGGAGGGGATAGGGAGAAAGAGGGCTGAGGAGCATCCAATGACTGCTCCATGTTTTGTGTTTTGGGTGCTCCTCAGCCCGGATGGGGGTTATTAAGGGGGGTCAAAATGGTGTCAAAAATGCGAAATTCCTTATATTTTAGAAGTTATGGCCACAAAACAGTTTATTTAAAACTAGGGTATAAAAAGTAGTGGTGTAACTGATTGAAACAGAATGATTTATGGAATAAACTGAATCGTGGTCGTGTGAACGGTCCACAACCCAAGGCAGTTCACTTTCCAGTCCACGCTCGATACAAGCGTGAGATCGAAAGCGTGCCACGCTGTCGTGTATTGTATTTGCCCCATCAGAACGCTGCTTTACACTGTAGCTGTAGTGAAAGTGGAAGCCATGGGTTTTTGTTTGGTTTCATCTAAAGTTGAGCTTGAGATGATGATACGTAAGACGAATACTTTTGTTTTAGAATGTTGGGATTGTTTTCTGTATTTGGAGAAACTTGGCTGTGCGGTGCGACGCGACGTAAGTAAATGATTTTTGATATGTTTGCAGTCAGCATGAGTTGTTGCGTGTATATTTAGAAGTATACACAATGCGTGCATTGCATACTGCATAGAGATGAATATGAATGGATTTAGGTGGGATTGCTTTGGTAGATAAATGATGGTGGTTTTAGTTTTAGATAGATAATGGGATGGGATGTGAGTGAATGAATGTATTGTAGTACATTATATGTAATGAGAAATGAGCGTGGACTGGTTATGCGTTGGGTAGTATTTATGCGATGGGCTAGTTTGGGAATTAATTTTACAGTGTGCCATTCTTAAATTGAACGACTCGAAGGCTATGTCGTTGTGCCGAATCTTTCGCTCATCCTGTTGAGTCGTTCAAAAAGAGCGACTCGTTACTGTGTTAAACATCACTAACACAGAGACCTATTTCCTTCCCGCATCAATCAAAGGAAGATTTTGTCTTCTAAGTTATGAAGCTACCTCGTTCATGCCCCTCTGGAATTGACAGAATGATAAATCAGAAAAATTACAGAATATCAGCTCAAATTGTAAAAAAAAATCGGTCGAGGCATCGATAAGGATTAAATTAAATAGTTGAGTAATTATTAAATCCGGTAAAACTGATCAAGCATTTGAATCGCGCTCGGTGGCCGTGGTCGTTCGGTGACACTGTTCGGCTCAATTCCAACAAACGACGTCAAAATATTGCTAGGAGATTTTAATGCGAAAGTTGGCATCGGGGAACCACTGGAGGACATAGCCTCCATGAGGAATGCAATGAAAACGATCAACGACTAATCGACTTCGCGTGCAGCAGCAGCCTTGTCGTAAGCACAACATGCTTTCCGCACCGACACATTCATAAAGAAAGAAACCTGGAAATCTCCAGATACATACACCGTGAACCAGATTGACCACGTACTCATATGCAAAAGATGGGTTTCAAGTGTGATTGATGTCCGATCATGCCGAGGAGCAAATTGCGATTCCGACCATCGCCTGGTAAAGACTACCTATCGGTGTCGGATCTCTTTCATGCACCAATCAAGAATCAGACCTCCCAAACTCTTTGCGGTTGACAAACTCTTGAATAATGCTACGGCCCGGGCATATTCTCTGCTACACAACATCGGCAATACGTGTACACGGGTTTGGGAAGAACTAAAAAGCTCTATCAAAGAGGCCCCAGAGAAAGTCGCGGGACATAAAGCCTGGCGAACGCGAAGTTAGTATCTCGACGAAGAATATCAAAAATCACTTGACAAAAAGAACGAAGCTGTAAGTTTGTATCCAACGTCAACTAGAACTAAGAGAGAAAAAGATGACGCGCTACGGCGAATAATAATAAATAGAACAATTAGCAACGAAAATTCTTTGACGAGCAGTTGCTAAATATTAATGATAACCTAGCCAATCGAAACACTAGACGTACAGACTAGTAAACACGATTAAGAATGGCTATCAACATCAACCCAGGGCTAGCCTCTGTAAGGACATCATCAGCGACACCGCTAGCATCAACAAACGATGGGCGTCCTGTTTCGAAGAGCTTCTTGATGCGACCGGTAGCGCAGTAGTGTGTTGAGGCATCAGCCTCATGTTTAACTACCGGCGTTTCGGGTTCGAGTCCCGCCCACGACAACGTTCGTGGCCATGGATGTGCAGGAGGTGCATGCTGAAACCAATTTATGCCAACGAAATGTCAACTGGGCCAGATGAAACAGTTGACGCGCTATGCCCCACAAGGGGTTAGGGCAACTGAGTATCCCACGTTCCCATACAAGCCACAATCGTTGACGATATTATCGAACATAACCCCAATACACGACCCCCGACAGTAAAAGAAGTTGATCTCGACTTGCAGTCACTCAAACCGAATAAAGCACCGGGTGCAGACGAGATTCCAGTTAAACTGCTAAAATCTGGGGGAATGGGTCTATTAAATGCAATACATCAACTAGTTCTGCGAATCTGGGAGGATGAGGTGATCCCAGAAAATTGGTGCCGGAGCATTATCTGTCCCATCCACAAAAAGGAAGATAAATTGCGGAGTGAGAATCACAGAGGCATCTCACTAGTCTGTACGTCTTACTAAATACTGACGAAAATTCTGGAAAATAGAATAAAGCCGTACGTAGAACGAAGCATTGGCGAATATCAAGGCGGTTTCAGATCTGGCCGATCTACGACCGATCAGCATTTTACGGTCAAACAGATCCTGGAAAAGTGCTGGAAATACAACGTTGACGTGTACCAAATCTTTGTTAATTTTAAGCAAGCATACCAGACAGACAGGTGTCTCGGGGCACCCCCCAGGGTGGTGTCCTGTCCCCACTTCTCTGGAACCTGGTGGTTAACAAGCTGCTGCTTGATCTGGAGAGGGTGGGATGCAGGGTCATTGCGTATGCGGATGACATTGCTATTGCAATCTCTGGAAAGTTTCCCGGGGTTCTTAGTGAGATTATGCAGAATGCCCTAGACATCCTATCTCAGTGGGCTAGGCAGGTTGGTGTTGGGGTAAATCCGACCAAAACAGAACTTGTTCTTTTTACCAGGAGGAATACGCTACCTTCTATAATACCACCAATACTGGATGGGACCAGATTAGTCTTTAGTGTAGAAGCCAAATTCCTGGGACTTATTTTCGACGGTAAGCTATCCTGGAAGGCAAATATTCAAAAGCGTGCGGCAAAGGCAACTGTCGCTTTTTACTCTTGTAGGAAGGCTATGGGCCTGAAATGGGGCCTGCGACCTAAGGTGATCTTTTGGATATACGTATCGGTCATACGACCCATTTTAATGTATGGAGTAGTGGTTTGGTGGAAGGCGCTCAGCAAAGTGTCCTACAGGAATCTATTGAATAAAGTTCAAAGACTTTCTTGTATTGTTATCACGGGTGCCCTCAAGACGACACCGACGGCTGTTCTTGGTGTTCTGCTTAATTTGGTTCCCTTAGACATTTGGGCTGAGCAGGTGGCTGCGATATCGGCAATTCGTCTTAGGGAAACTGGACTGTGGGTGGAGTCTACTTATGGTCACGCTGCTATACTGAACAACCTGGCGATTCCAGAAGAAACGGATTATACCACGCCGGTGTACTCTCTCGACAAGGGCTACACTAGCCTAATACCTTCACGGCAAGATTGGGGTGTAGGCAGAACTCCAGAGTCGGAAACCATTAGCTTTTTTACTGATGGATCAAAGTCGGAAGAGGGTGTGGGTGCTGGGATTTACTCGGAGGAATTAGATGTTTGCTTGTCACTCCGTCTCCCAGCTTTCTGTAGCGTCTTTCAGGCGGAAATTACTGCAATCGCCGAAGTTCTAGCATGGTTACGAGGTAACGTCGTGTCGGTAAGGAATATTACTATTTATACTGACAGTCAGGCGGCGATCAAATCTTTGGACGCGGTGCTTGCCAATTCAAAAACCGTAGTGAGATGTCGCACAGCTATCAAGGAGCTTGGCGACTTTTTCAACTTCACTTTGTGCTGGATCCCAGGGCATAGCGGCTTCGGCGGTAACTGCAAGGCAGACGAACTGGCTCGGGCTGGTAGGACTAATATGGATATGGGATGTTTTCGAACTGTCGATATGCCCATAGAATCTTGCAAGAAGCTAGTCAAGACAGGAGCTCTAAGTCGCGCTAATATCAGATGGCTAAATGGAAGTACCTGCAACATTACAAGACAGGTCTGGCCGAACTTCAATCCTAGCCGCTCCTCAGGGCTGCTGATGCTGGAGAGAAAGCATCTTAGGAAAGTCGTGGGGATCATTACGGGGCATTGCCCGATGGGTGAGCATGCGAGGCGTCTGGGGCTTCCGTACAATGATTATTGTAGAAGCTGTGAAGACGAGGAGAAGGAGGAGACTATATACATCATTTCCTATGTACATACCCTGCGCTGGCCGGTAGAAGAAAGGACACTTTGGGGTCCTTCTATTTCAAAGACCTGGATGACCTGAAGGGCGTAAGTGCTGGTTATCTACATCGATTCATTGACAGCTCCGGTTGGTTCGACGACTAGAATCTCATGGTTTTGAGATGGTGAGGTATTACAACGGAGATATCCCAGTAAAATTAGTACGATTAACAAAGATGACGATGACCAACTCCGTCTCACAGGTCAGGATCCAAAACACGCTGACTGACCTCTTTGAAACGCGTACTGGACTGAAGCAAGGCGATGGACTGGCTCCGACACTCTTGAACCTGGCACTTGAACACGCCATCCGGGTAATGAATGCGGACCACAGCGACATACTGCTTTTCAAGTCGAAGCCGTTGATAGCGTACCGTACGCTGACGACATCAACATCATATGCCGAAACCTGCCCGACGCAGAAGAACTTCTAAATAATCTTGACACGGCTGCAAAAGAAGTTGGACTACGCATTAACCAGGACGAAAGAAAAGAGTGATGATGCAATCAAGATCATGTACGCCAGAACAACCGAACATCAACGTCGGGGACTTCAGCATCGAATTCGTAGATAACTTTATATGCCTGTCGCGCCCGGTGGCGTCGCGCTCGGTGGCCGTGGTCGTTCGGTCACCGCTCTACGATGCTAATCTAGAGCTTATTTCGAATCTGGGGTCAAAAAAGAGAAAAAAAATTGGGGTTAATCACCCCAGATTGGCAACCCCGTTTTCATGGGAAGTAGTGGTCCGATCTGGTTGGCTTAACATAAGGACATTGGAGGGTCACCGACTTCGAATCGGGGGTCAAAATAAAAGGAAAAAAATTGAATTTCTTTAAAACTACAACTTTTATTGAATATGTTATTAACCAAGTTTCTAACTCTTTGGATAACTCTTTTTGAACGACTTAGTAGAGAGAGTCAGAGCTTGTATACCGGCACACTAAAAAGAGTCATTGTGCCCATCACTACTAGAAACACAATGCACAGAGACCAGACCAATACCCTTCTGAATAGGACCCGTTCAGAGGTGACCGGAGTTGTTGCGGTCACGACGGGCCAGTCAAGTGCATGCGGCTAGACTAGGTACTTCCTACAATAAGTACTGCTGAAGCTGTAACGATAAAACGAAGGAGACCGTGTCAGACTTCCTTTGCGAATGCCCAGCTTTAGCTAGGGCGCGCCACCGAGCTTTAGGCAGTGTGTTATTCATAGATATATCGCAGATCGCCCGCATTGGAATAGGAGAATTACATGAGGTTCCTTAACTCCCCAGGATTTGTATTTAAAGAAACAACTCGGTTAACCTCCTAGACTCACGTCAATTGCAATGGTTTTTCTCTTGCAAGAATTTGTTGGATCAAAACGGCGGACACCTGACGCTAGTTGGGTTTTCCTTTTTTTTCCAGAAACCTAGCCAATGACATCTCTTGAGAACTATCCCTAGAGTACCGGGCCCTATTTCAGCAATCGCTAACACTTAAATTCGCTAAAGGTGCGTTTTGCTAGGCATATCGTCGCACATTGTTCGCGATTAGCGATTATACGCTATAGCATGGAGCACTATTTGTGTGTATCTTTTTGATAATTGCCTGCGATCGACACAGAGTAGTGTCTAGCAAAAGAACGGACCTTAAAAGCCTTTTGGGGCCACTTCGATATCTGAGGCGCCAAATTTTAATGATGGGTTTCAATCGAATTTGGTCTGAAATGAACGAATATGAAGTCCTTCTCCGCGAACTCATCATCATCAGAAGATCTTCTTCCTTGCCCTTTCATACCACTCTGCGGCTTCGCGTAGCTCTGTCTTTGGTGTTGGCACTTCGCCCATTTCGGCGGTATAATCTCAGCTTCTTTCTGCAGACAGCTCGGTCTTGGATCGTATCATCGCCGAGATTAATGCGTTGTTGCTGCTTCTTCAGCTGATCGATCCATGTGTGTTTTCATCTGCCTCGGGGTTTGGGTCCAGCCAATGGAACATTCATTGATAATGCCTTCATGACTGGGTTTTCAGGTGGACGCCTTAGAACATGGCAATACCAATTCATATGACAATCTTCGAGCTTTTCAGTAAACGGTTGCTCAATAAACAAGCTGCCTCGGATGTAGGTACTTTTGATGCGATCCTGTTTAGTCACACCGGCTGACATCCGTAGCATTTTCATCTCGGTCGCAGTCATTTTACTTTCGTATCTCTTGTACATAGTCCAGCACTCAGACGCATACATGAGTGCGGGACGTACGAGCGTTTTGTAGAACTTGCCTTTAAGCTTTCGTGGCATCTTCTTGTCGCAGAAAACTCCAGAGTTTTCTCGCCACTTCATTCAACCGACACTGATGCGATGTTTGATCATCATCGTCATCGCAGGCAGCTTCCTTGTTGATCATCGAGCCCAGGTAGTTGAACCTTGTACAGAACTTCAACTGCTCTCCTTTAATGTAGATATCTGGTATCGGTCTCTCTGGATCTGAGAAATCCTCATGCTAATCCTCAGTCCATGGTCCTCCAGTATCTTACACCACTTGGTCAGTGCAGCCTGCAAAGCAACGATGTATTTGCTACCCAGGACAACGTCATCGGCGAATAGAAGGGATATTTCCAGGTCGTCAGAGACAAGTGTTAATAAATAGAGCATGATGATACCCGTTTCTGAGATATTTACCTTTAAAGTTGGATCTTTTGTACGGGAAAATCCAGTGCTAGAATTGTATATAGAATAAATTTTCGCTTTAGGTAGTTACGGACCCCCTACGATACATCATCATTTAATATTGTATATTTTCAGGTCACTCGTATTTTACATTAAGCGTGAATGAGCCGCCGATAAAATTTGGCGCCTCAGATATTCAAGTCATGACTTTAATTTGGATACTATTGAATCTAATTTAGAGTTCTGCATTTATTTGATTTTAGGGCTAGAATTTTGATCAATGATCAAAAGACTTCAAATCAACTATAAAAGCAACCTTTCACATACATACCACCGTTATTTTGATGAAAACCTGCGAGCAATTGATCGAACGGATTCACTTGTTCCTCTCCTTCGGACATCGATTCATCGAAATTCACCCTCCGAGGCAGATTTTTCGATTTGTATTTATCCTCAACAATTTTATGTTGTCTCTGTGACTCTTCGGCCTCTTTACTTCGCTTAATGAACTTCGCATTCTTCTTTTTTCTATCCAATTCCAAGGGTTTAGTTTTCTTACTGTTTTTGTGTGTCCCATAGAACTTTTTGCCGCGATGTCGCACGTTATTTTTCTTAAAACGAGGCATTTTTTTCTGAAATTCGAAACTCCGGACCGTGAAGATTTATTTACAATCTGCAGCTATTGACAGTTCACAAGCACGTGTTGTTCGTTTACATGTCGACTGTGCATGTGTGAGTAGCGGTAAAGTGTCAGAAGTGTCATAATTTTCAAAATTTCTATCAAAACTGTAAATTGCAAATGGTACCGAAAGTACGGCTTGTTTTGTACATTTTCTAATAAAATAGCGCTCTGGATAAATAAATACAAGTAACTACATCGATTATTTTAATTCCAATTGACATTTTGCCATCTGCTACCAACTTCACATCTGTTTATGTCTATTAATCCTCGTGGCACGGCACCATCTAGTTCCGACAGCAAATAATTTTGACACGTTCGTGCTACTGACGGCAACGTAAGCCAAATACTGCACGAAAATGGGTTTACTAGACAATTCATCGGTAAATTTGCAGTTTGAATTATTTTTAGGAATATGAAAGAGTGCCGTACTAACCGCTATCAACTTTCAGTTTATTATATCGTTGGAGAAGTTGGCAACACAAGCGCGCAATGACTCGTCGTTCACGGTAACATTCAAGCGATGTAAGCTAACCAAGAAAGAAGACAGACAGTGCAGCTGGATGGGAAAAGTTTTCTAATATTGCTCTCTTATTTACCAATGAATTTCAGTTGATGGACACAATAAACCAACGCCAAGAGAAGGTCGACCGCCCCTGCCCGAGCCAGACGAATATATGTGCCTTGTACGAGCGCAAATGAAGTCGAAAAAGGTAAGGGTGCGGTGAAAGGTTTCCGCTATTGAGGATTCAGGTGGAAGTCCAGAATATAAGTGTGACTGCAAGATTCAGCTGGACTTTAATGGATGACCATAGTACGGCTGAATGCTTTTACTGGCTTACTTTAACCCCCTCGTGGGACATAGTTCGTCAGCTACTCCTACGTAAAGGCCTAGTTGAAGTTTCGTTAGCATGGAACATTTCGGATTGAATTTTCAATCTTCAGAATTTTCTGTTTTCAACATAAGCGAACAAATCTAGCTTGCTTGCAATTTTTGCCTCACGGAAGACCATTTATAGTAAACTAGCTCTACAGTCCGAAGCGAAATCGTGGTGGGGGTCATCACTGGGCTCCGCCTCCCCTACAACGACTTCTGCAGAAGCTGCGATTACGAGGATGAAGAGGAATGTATTTTTCATCTTCTCTGTTCCTGTCCCCTACTCTGGCAAGAAGGAGAAAGGAATTTCTTGGATCCCAATTTTTCACTGATCTGGATGACCTGGGTTATGTTGATGTTGGTATAAACTCCATCGATTCATTATCAGCTCTGTTCATGGGCAGGGCCGGTCAGAGGCTAAGGCGAAACAGGCGGTCGCCTGGGGCGCCGACTCTGAGAGGGCGCCAAGAGGAAAGCCAGGCTTGGTTGAGAGTGAATTTTGTCAATTTAGAGCTGAATGTAATATAATTCCATTTAGTTATAAATAATTCCAGATTTATCTGGTCGAAAGTGCTTCTTACAGTTCAAATTTACACGCGTGAACGGTTTAATTTCGAAACTTGCGGCCTGCTTGTTATAGCTCAGTTCGGGAGACGCCACTCATTGCCCCTGTCCTTTACGTATTAACAAAGTTCGAAACACACATGATTGCGCACAACCACGACCTACACGGTGGAAATAAGGAGAATTTTTTCCGGACGTTCTATGAAATTTGATCGTAGTTTTGCGCGATTGTGGGTGGCGACCATTAGGCTTCATTTTCCAGTGAAAGTGACTTATAAGCTCGACACACACATCGAACAAAATGGTTTGCGAAACGCGGTGTAAATGAGAAATTATTTCCGCACATTGTGTGAAATTGACGTGGTTGCGCGTGGTCGCGAACCATTTGGTTTGATTGTCTGTAGCGATCATTGAGTGCGTTCCATTATGGATCTTAAGTCGACCATACACCATCCGAGATTTCTGTCCGGAAAAACTGATGGGCCCTGGCCTTCCGGTTTGCCTAAATATAACATACACCATACACCCGTGTATGGTCGGGGATATTTTTAGTTTCCGGGGCCCGGGTTAAAAAAAAATCACTTTTCACTCAGATTTTTTGTCATTTATCGCTCGCGTCACCCTAAAGCCCTAACCGGATTGAATGCAGAATGCAGCAGCAGCGGCAGAAGCAACAACCACAACAGGTAGATCTGTCATCCCCGCTGTGTCATACATTCTGCGTTCAATGTGGTTAGGGCCTAAGACTCGAATTTGTAAAAAAAATAATAATTTTTAATTGGATTTTTTTTCCTTATTTTTTTGTTTTAATGATTTATACCGAATGTTTGGTATGTTTAAAACTGATTAAAACGCTGTTGCACGCAGAGCGAGCGAAGCGATACTGAGGGTTGCGATCCCTTAAGCGCGGAGCGAGCGTAGCGAGCGGAGCCCACGCAAGGGGATTTGGGAATATTTCAATTTTCCATGCCTCCAATATACCAAACATTCAATATAAATCATGAAAAAAAAATTAAAAATTAAAAAATCCATCACACATGTTTCCGATCTGGAAACTGCCCACCCGCATCCGTTCGAACTTCATGGAGTCTCTCCGAAGCTTCTCGCCGTTTAGCTTCCAGACTCTCGCAGACCGCTTCTCCAATTGTGGCTTCAAGCTGTCCTTCTGCGGTTGCAGCTGTGTTGTCACTATCCCCGGTGACTCCAACCTCACCGACCGCTCGTTCAACTTTGCCGATTGTTCGGTCATATTCGTTGTCGGTTCATTCAACGTCGTTGTCGTCTCATTCAGCGACTCCTAAAAACTCGCTGACCGCTCGTTCATCTGCGTTGTCATTTCACTCGGCAACTTCTCCGCCCTCGGTGACTGTTCGCCATCGGTCCGGCTGTTCACTACCGCAGCAGCCTCGAGCTGTGTCCTGCATATGCCCCAGGACGTTTGTCCGTTGAAAGCTGGCGCCTTCAGATTTTCCACGGCCGATTCGGTCCTGACGACTCGTGACGCTTCGACGCGCTCCGGTTCGCTCCTTAATCCTTCGACCCCCTTGGCAACGGTACCGAACCTGCCATCCATTTCGGTGTCAAACTGCATGAGCTCGTGTTCGAAGTTCTGGGAGGTTTCTCGTTGCCTCTCATCGAGCCATCTCGATATTTCCGCCGATTGCTTCTGCAACTGCTCGTCTAACTTGTCTAACCGCCCGGATTGCTCATCAAATCGCTTGTCCAACCATTCACTAGCTCGTTTTTCAGCTCTGCGGCTGTTAATTCCCAAATAGTATGCGGCATTTTAGTTCGTTATTCACTTCACAAGTTCAAAATAGTCAATCGTGCAAATTCTACCCACGTAGAATGTTCCCGCACTTACTACAAAGTTTCTCAAACACACAATCGCGCAGCTTCCCGGCGCTTCACTTCAAAGTTTCTTGAAACTTCCCGTGCTTATTTACACCACCGTAAATAGGCGCGTTTTTTTTTCAAGATCCATATAGAACAGAGCAGGTTAAGACCACACAATTACACTAACAATTTGATCTGAGTTGCTCTCGATAGAACGTTAGTGCAGATTTCTACTCCGTTAAATAGTTCCATATTTGAAATGCAGGCGTCGAAATTTTAGAACAGTTTACAGTTTGGGAAGCACATAAAGTTCATTTCCTCTCAATAAATTGTCCGTTTTGTGCATAGAGAATAACTATGGAGGAGCAATCCGCATATACTCAACACTAAACTATTTGAAGCAATTCCAGTCGTAAAAAGTAAAAGAGAGACACACGCCCTCCACTGCGCAACACCCGCGCAGTCTATATAAAAGCACAGGAAGCACGTAAGATGTCATCCTCTCTCCTACTTTTCCAATTGGAACAATAACATTCCAGTCTGTCTCCCTGCCGCGGCACACCCGCCCTGTCCATATAGAAGCACGAAAGATGTCAAATTTCCATCCCCCTTCCTACTTCCTCACTTGTGCCGAATTACTTCGTTTCTCTCGCTCTTTTTCATTTCCTCTGGTTCTCTCTCTTCAAAGGTTTTGTGTAATCATTTGGAATAGTAAACATAAAAAATAATTTTGCTGCCTAAAGGAAATTTGTCCGATTGTATATGTACTGAGGATTTAAGTTTTCTCTTGAAATTCTTGTTAACATTTGAATTCCAACTAAACCAAGACACACTCCCTTAGCAAAGACAAAACCCTACTCCGTTAAATTGCTCTGGATCGTTTTTTTCGTCGCTTAACCTGCTCTGCTCTGTACGAAAAAAAAACGCGCCTAATATCTTTACAACGGTCGACTTCCGACTGAGTCTTGACTACTACTACTTTTTGTTGCTGGTGACGTCTGCCTTTATATAGCTGGATTCTGTTTCGAGATGGTTCGAGACTCTGCTGCCAGACTCGTGCCTCTACTAGCCAACGAAGATTTCGGATGGTTGCGCTAGTGCTCGTTCAGTTGGTACTTGTCATCGATGGTTCTAGACTATGGCCCGTTTTCTCAATGTTCAGTTAAAATTTAAACTCGAGATAAAATTTGTTGTTATTTTCCCTGTAAAATTTGGCAGAAGGGTACGTTCAATGTCTGTTTAACTGGAATTTAAATTTTAATCAGACATTGAGAAAACGGGCCTTAGACTTGCCATAGACGGTGCGATCCATCGTCAGATCGATATGACGACGGATTGCATCGTATATGGGGGCTATTAGAGTGCTAGTGCTTGTCATCGATGGTTCGAGACTATGATAGAGCTTAGTACAGTCTGTCTCATAAGAGAGACGTACTCCGTACATACAACAGTACCAATGATTCTGAAACTTGACCATGTAAAGTAAAATGCCGCACAATTCAACTCAATAGGCAGAAATATACTTTGAATCTCTGGCGATAAGATCGATTTTCAATTGTGCATCCGGTCGCCTGAAAGGCCTATCCGGCCGCCTGGACCATTCATTCTCACTCCGGAATTCCTCAAGGCCAGGCCTGATCAGTTTTTCTGGAGAAAAATTCCGGAACGTGTGTGGTGGGGGTCTGGCGGGAACGATTTTCCTTCCGGCCGCCTAAAAGGCCAATCCGGCCATACACGATCCGGAATTCCTCAAGGCCGGACCTGATCAGTTTTTCCGGGCAGGAATTCCGGATGGTGTATGGTCGGCTTTAAACGCATAAACGATGCAAGTATTCAGCAATTCTGATGTATGTAAATCTGAAAGAGGGGAAATAAATCAGAATTTTTTTCAACGTCGTCAACGGCGCCAAAATTTTCTTGTCTGTGCCTCATGTCAAACTTTGACCGGTCCTGTTTTTGGATACTATACTATACCTAGTTGTTGTTGTTGTAGCAACGCCAACTGTCGTTGAAGAAGCTTGGCAGCCCTTGACCGTTGCTGATGAACGGGTCGCTCCGGTGCGTAGAACCGGCCGCTGTGGGAGCGAGTAGGTAGCTCCCCTTTGGTATCACAACGGACCCTATTGCGGTCCATGTGTGCTGTAGATAATACAGTAACCCTTGTACCTAACCTAACCTAGGCACTATGTTACTGGACTAATAACCAATCTAAAAAAAATATTTAAAATTATTTATCTGTCTTTATCTGTCGGCGCTCCCTGCTAATACGCCTGGGGCGGTTGAATATGTTATATAGGGGGGAGGTTACGGCGATGTCGATCATGCAAGGCCATATGTCGCCAAATCTCTCCTAGATACAATGGTAAAAATTATAAAACACATGACAGTTTCAGATCAACTGATCTGGCCAGATTATGTGTTTTGGTTGCAAGTGTGAACCTTGTTTTTGTGTTTTATCTATTTTTGTTTTGAATTTTATCACGAATATCTGTCAATTGCCCTAACCCCTTGTGGGGCATAGCGCGTCAACTGTTCCATGTGGCCCAGTTGACGTTTCACGGCATAAACTGGTTTCGGAGAATGCAGTTGCCAGCATGCAACTCCTGTACATCCATGGCCACGAACGTCGTCGTGGACGGGACTCGAACCCGAAACGCCGGTAGTCAAACATGAGACTGATGCCTCAACACACTGCGCTACCGGTCGCCCCTCGAATATCACGAATATGCAAAAGCAAATCTACCCGCTGCGCAGTTTATTGTTTCGTTTAGTATTACTAGTATTGTAGTCCGGATGGTGTAACAGTTAGCACGGTAGCGTTCTATGCACTTGGCACCGGTTCGATTCCTACTGACTGCGGTAGTCTTCGATAAAAAAGGGGATTTACGTGTCGAACTATGAGCCCACTCAGCTGTTAAATGAGTACCCATCTGGGGTAAATAACTCGGTTGAGTGTGTTGCTGATCATTCACCTCTACACAAAACACACCAACACACCGTCACGATCTAGTAAATGAGATGATGCTAACTCATCTGGAGGCCTTGGTCCAAAATTGGACTGTTGCTCGAGTTATTTATTTATTACTCCTTCTCAAAGGAATAATGTATACGTCTCCTTTACAGATTTCGACCGTAGTGAAACAAGAAGATGTGCCGAAAATGATGACAATGTACGCACAATTCATGAAGAGTAATATGGATGGTCTGAAACGAGTGAAAAAGGTGAAAAGTAAGGCCAAGGCAGCTAAAGGATAATAGCACAGAGAATTGTATAAAAAAGTACTTTTATAATTTAAACAAGATGAATAGAGAAAAACAACAAAACTTTTAAAAACAATGTCAT
This sequence comes from Chloromyia formosa, assembly GCA_964017055.1. Classification (NCBI taxonomy): domain Eukaryota; kingdom Metazoa; phylum Arthropoda; class Insecta; order Diptera; family Stratiomyidae; genus Chloromyia; species Chloromyia formosa. The sequence goes on along the minus strand of OZ024813.1, from coordinate 24,755,238 downwards.
GATACTGCCTAAAATTATAAACGGTGTAATTCTAATGCTGTTATTATTTTCAAATATCGGGAATTGTTTAAATATGTATTTGTAACTATTTGTGTGTCACCATATTCTTTCCACCGGTTTTCTAGAATTGAGATCAAAGTGTGTATGTGTAAATATGTACATACATCAAAGTCAATGAATTTTTTTTATGTACATTTTTTTTTTACTTCTTATTTTTTGTTGAAGAAGGAACAAAGGTTGCGTTGAATGCAAAGTATTGAAAAGAAAATACAATGTGGAAATAAAAGAAAATTGAAGATCAATTGATGATTAGACATTTTTGTAAAATGTTTGAATATAAAAGAAATTTAACGTGTTTTACTATTGATTTCCAGCGATTTCAGTGAATCCGCGATGTGACATTTCTGATTGCAGCTGTCACTGTAATATAGTACGTCACGCGATTTTCTAGAATTTGGACTCCTGCTCCTCTATGTGACGCATCCAACCAAAAGCTAAGCTGTCAGTGAAAATTTTTACCGTACATTTTGTACGAGAAAAAATTTCATCCTCGTGAAATCCACGAACTTGACTTTTCACTTCAAGGTAGTACACAGATCGCGTGGAATGAAATTAAAAAAAAAAAAAAACTGGCACAACAGTCCAATTTGAACTATGGCCTTAAGATGAGTTAGCATCGTCTCATTTTCTAGATCGTGACGGTCTTGTGCAGAGGTGTGTGATGAGCAACACGCTCAACCGAGTTATTTACCCCATAAATGGGTACTCATTTAACAGCTGAGGGCTCATAGTCCGACAAGTAAATCCCCTTTTTTTATCGAAAACTACCGCATTCAGTAAGAATCGAACCAGGGCCCAGTGCGTTGAAGGCGAACGTGCCAACCGTTGCGCCATCCGGACTACAATGAAATTTAAATTCCACACAATTTCACGTCTGTTTTCATCGGGGAAAATTTTTTTATGAGATTTCACGGCACTTTTCATTCCACGCGATCTGAGTACCGGCCTTAACGGTGTCCACTTTGGTGTCAATTTTTCACAAATGAACGGTTCCATGTACCATTAAAGTATCTACCATCTAAAGCGGGGCACCCTGTATAAGCTTTTTACTTTTATTTAAGTGGTTCATTTTGACTGTGAGGTGTATTTTTGAACTTTCGAAGTTTGTAATATTTTCTGTGTACCAAGAAGAAAAATAATTATAAAACAAACAAAAATAAGAGACTTAAACGTGCCATACACGCAGCGATCGATCGGCCGATCCGTCGCCCGATATCGATATCGGCCGATGGGTCATCCTGTGAATGTGCTTATCGTTGGCGATTTTTTTTACAGTTCCATATAATTTTGATCAGCTGATATTTTGTGGGGATCCATCGGCCGATTTATCGGGTGATGGATCGCTCCATGTATATGGGGTATAAAGGTTCATGTTCCTCGGGGCGATCCATGCGACGGCAGCGCAGCTATCCCAGCTCAGCGATCAGCGCTGAGCACTATTTGTGTGTATTGTCTATGGAGCTGTGTTCCTCCAAACGACTGCGACTACGCTCGCGAGCGAGGATCGCATGGCTCCGTCAGTCGCATCGCAGGGGGTAGGATATCGTCGCCATCATATTTGGGTGTCGCAGTCGCTGTCGTGCATGTCGTTTTGCTGATTTGGCCGTTGTGCATGGCGAGAAAATTGTATCTTTTGACGATAGCTTGTGCGTGCGCGGGGTCGGCTGCTTGGGGGTACTTTCATTGTACATAGAAGGCGAGTCGCTGTCGTATATGCCTTGGACGTGATGATATTATTATTTGCGCATGTGCAGGGTCGCGGGTATTTGATTGTACATGGCCGGGGAGTCGCGATCGCTGTCGTGCATGTCGTTTGGTCGAGTTGGTCGTTGTGCATGGCGAGAAAAATTTATGTTTTGGCGATTACTTGTGCGTGCGCGGGGTCGGGTGTTTAGGGGGGGGGGGGGTGTACTTGTGCTAATTGTATATGGCCGGGGAGTCGCAATCGCTGTCGTGCATGTCGTTTGGTCGAGTTGGTCGTTGTGCATGGCGAGAAAAATTTATGTTTTGACGATTACTTGTGCGTGCGCGGGGTCGGCTGTTTGGGGGGTACTTGTGTTGTATATGGAAGGCGAGTTGCTGTCGTATATGCCGTGGACTTGAGTTGCACATAGCAGAGAAGTTGCGACCGCTGGTGTACATGTCGGCTGACTGAGGTGGATGGTATGCAAACCAAGAAAAATGTTTGTGGATGCCCAGAGTCGGTTAATTGGTGTAAAATGCATTCACACTCACGGTGTGAACTGTACGTTTTACATACGCATATATTTTATCTACATTGCGAATTCAGAATCCGCGGTCGCTTCGAGGAACACACCGCGTGTGCGATCGTCGATGAGCTTTCGTCGCATGGCTATCGTCGCTGAGCTACCGTCGCACCGATCGCCCCGAGGAACGTTCACCTTTAGGCATTCATCCATACTTTCAACAGATGAATTCCTCTTGACGACCGAAAGTTGAATAAGTGTGGACATGTCTATAGAATGTCTATGCCTAGATGGCAGCGATTACCCATCAAACGCAAATAACGACAATTTTTAAACACCCTTCGAAACACCATTTGAAAATTACACATTCCTGACCACATACGTTATTTCCAAACCTTCAAACTTCTTCCACGATCCACATGCGCTGGAACGCGCTGATAACAAACAATTTCGTTTTTGACAGCTCTATTTTATCAGATGACGGCTGGCCGTGCCTGCGGGAAAATTGCGCGATTGTTTCTTATAGTTTCATTCATTGCATGGGTTGAAATTCATTCCTTTCGCCTAGATCCAGATTGTTCGTCTCGTTAGTTTGATTTGATGTGATTAAGTTCCCGGCGGACAGTGGAAACCGGCTAAAATGCCTGACATTCGTTTGACACCACTCGGCGCTGGCCAGGACGTGGGGCGCAGTTGTTTACTTCTTTCAATGGGTGGCAAGAACATTATGCTCGATTGCGGCATGCACATGGGCTACAACGATGAGCGACGCTTTCCCGATTTCTCATATATCGTTCCGGAGGGTCCTATAACGAGTCACATCGATTGCGTGATTATTTCACATTTCCATTTGGGTAAGTGTCACTCATAACCTACAAATTGATTTTGACGATTTAAAAGGGACATCGGCAATGGGGACTTGTTGCATTTGCTAGTAGGTGCACTGTGATTTTTTTATTTCATATTTAGAGTAGAGGGAAATCGAGTGGTTTCTGAATGAATGATTACATTTTGGCAAATATAAACAAATTGTATCCCTACATGCAAATACTTTTTTGGAGGAAGCATGTCCCTTTTACCTTGCCATCAATTGATCATCTTTAATAAAGCAATAGTCGCTACAATTTTAAATTTCGGTAAAGTTAAGCCAACTTGTTATATCCACTCCTTTGCAATCCTTTCTGTGTCACATTGCTATTTCACAATTTTGTGAAGTGAGAAGTAAGTCTACGCATCACAGTCCATTCTGGAGAAACCCTGCATTATGAAACAAACTTGAAGGAAGTAAAGATTCCTCGAATATTTCAAATTGACCGGGCGCCGCATAGTCGTTCGGGTCTTTGACCAATAGTGGGTATTAAATTGAGATGATGATTTCGCACTTCCCTTGCGGCTTAAGAGGTTGCTACCCTCAGTATACGGCCCTAAAACTCTTCACTCGCTCTATACCCTACAGCGATAAAGCCACTATTAGCTAAGACGTGAACCACGTTGCATTGCCTGTTGAAATAGAAATATACCGATTCCCTTTACTAGTATGTACGTCCTATAAAATTTTGACAAAAAATCTGGAGAATAAAGCCGTACGCAGAACGAATTATTGGCGAATATCAAGGTGGTTTCAGACCTGGTCGCTCCACAACCGGTCAAACTGATACTTCAGAAGTGCTGGGAATACAAAGTAGACGTATACCAAATCTTTGTCGACTTCAAGCAGGCATACGACATTTGTCTCCTGTGACCAAGGCCCTTGAAGCGCTACTCCACCCTATAATTACGACCCATATACAATTAGCCGATCATCAACATGGCTTTAGAAGAATGCACAGTACTACCACGGCTTTGGATGCCATCACTACAAGAATATACAATGGCCTTAACCAAGCACGTCCATGTCAACGAACCATTCTAGTGGCTTTAGACCTGTCAAAGGCATTCGACACTGTCAGCCACTCGTTTCTCCTGTCTAACATCTCCGGTACATCTCTTCCGTCGGGAATAATTAAGTGGATCGCGAGTTACCTTGCCGGAAGACAGTCCTACGCGGAGTTTAGAAATGGGAAGTCTATGCTAAGGAAAATTAAACAGGGTGTCCCCCAAGGAGGAGTCTTATCTCCCACTTTGTTTAATCTATCTATGTCAGGACTTCCGACGCCACCTGACAGACTTGAAATCGTCAGTTACGCTGATGACTGTTCGATTTTGGCAACCGGCAATGACATCACCCAAATGTGCGAGCAGATAAATGAATATCTTGAAGAGCTCAACAACTTCTTCATCAGCAAAAATCTTACTCTGTCAGCGCCGAAGTCTTCTGCTACTCTTTTTACCACCTGGACCAAGGAAGTGAGGCTACAACTAGATATTGCGGTAGATGGTCAAACTATTCTCACAAGTAACCACCCAAAAATGCTCGGTGGCACCCTTGACAGCATGGCCACCTCCTCGGCTCATGCGCCAACCATTTGTGACAGGATGAGAAGCAGGAGCAAAGTCCTCAAAGCTTTAGCTGGCAGCTCCTGGGGGTAAGGTAAGGAGACCCTATTCGCAACATACAAATCCATCGGGAGATCTGTGGCCAATTATGCGGCTCCCATGGTCAGACAAATTATGCGACACTAAATGGAGAAACATGCAGACCTGTCACAACACTGCTCTTAGAACTGTCACAGGCTGTCTCTTAATGTCGGCACAGGACCATCTGCATCAAGAGACCAAAATGATGCCCGTAAAAACCCACACTCTTCTTACCAAGCAGTATCTAGTTGGCTGTTATCGGAATGATCATCCTAACTCAAACCTGATGGACAAGACCCCACCGCCGCGTCACGTTAGACGCAACATGAGGGACCGCGAAAGGGAACTCCAAAGGTTTAAAAGAGTTCTCTTCGATACCACCAGCTATAAGTCGGCCATCACTACGCTGCACATTGAAGAAGTGCTTTCTGCGATCGCGGAACTGAAACCGAGCATGGTATTGAATGCGCAACCACCTGCCATATCCCCAGACGAAGCCCGGCTCCCAAGAGCAACCAGAACCACGTTAGCTCAACTCCGTTCTGGTTGGTGCTCGCGTCTGAATTCATACCTATCCCGCATCGACAGTGAAGTCCAAAACTCCTGCCCAGCATGTGGCCTCGCTCCACACGATGTTGAGCACATCTTGAATTGTCCAGCAGCCCCCACGCGTTTAACTCCTATTGCGCTGTGGGAGAACCCCATCGAGGCAGCTGCTTTTCTCCACTTGGACACAGAGGATACAAACTTGGATAATCAGAATTTTTGACACACCTATATCTGAAATCGAAGCGCCGCTACAACAACAACGGAGCAAGACTGCGAAGACGACCGAGAGCTCGTTGGGAGAGCCGCGCGCTCTATACGACACTTGCAATTTTTTCTTCTCACTCAAAAAAGAGCGATCAGCACTGTAATGAATCACAACAACAAAAATGGGAGCGCTACCAGACCGATTGACTTTTGATTGTTTATTCGTTCGATCGCAAAATAATATTCACAAAAAAAGAGCACTGAAGTGGACTGTGTATAATCTACGTTGCAGCTCCGCGCTAGAGCTGGTGATGCGCGCTCGATGCCCTTGAAAGAGGTCGGCTGCCAGGTGGAGCCAACGTTCCTAAGTTGATACGTTGATTAGAAGTAATGGCCGACTCCCTAGTGGCGCTCCCACGGCAGTCGATCTTACGCAGCGGAGCGATCCGTTCATCAACAACGGCCAGTAGGCGTTGCTACTATCACAACTCTCGGGTGGAGTCGGCGTTGCTCGCTCGGTACGTTTACTAGAAGAAGTGGCCGACTCCCAGATGGAGCCGGCGCCGCCTTCACGACAGCTCGACCAGAAGAATGGCCTACTCTTGGATTGGAGGCGACGCTCGGCAGCCCGACTGGGATGGAGGCCGACTCTCTGGTGGAAAGAAGACTAAATGGACTTTACCGTTTGTCAATTTTTCCTGCAACCTTTTCAAAAACGGTAGCGGAATAAAAAAAAAACGTTTTTCTTTTTTTACTGAAATTTCTATTTTTAAATAAGGTGCCTTGTTCTTGTTGTTGGTCTGGCAACAGGCCTAGGCCTGTCGATCAAGTTTGATCGCGCTAATGAATTTGCCTAAAAGGGTGAGCGGGATCGAAGCAATCTGCTTCAGGGAAGGCGATGCCGAGGTGTGCTAGGCGACGTCGGGCCAGTGCCTCACATTCGCAAAGAGCGTGCAGTGACGTTTCATCATCGGCCTCGCAGAAACGATACGTCCGATACTATACCCATGATCTTTAAGTGACCACTTAGGCAAGAATGTCCAGTTAGAAGGCCACAAATGCTTCTAACCCTGTTGCGGTTTATTTTTAAAAGTTCAAATGTCCTGCTGGGCGAGTAACCAGATATGAACATCTTGGCTTGCCTCAGGCCTGGAAGATAGTCCCATTGGACGGTGGCCTCAGTACGCTCCCAGTCTTTGATGCATTTACTGACGGAACTTAGTGGAATCCCGCAAAAGGGCGTGTCCGAGGCCATCCTGCCCAGCTCTTCAGCCTGTTCATTCAGCCAACTTTTTGTAATGTATTCTGGTAGCTGCGCACTAGCTTGGACGAGACAGACCAGTTTCTTAGCGCCAGTATGGCTGCCTGGCTGTCAGTAAATACAGCTACATTCTTGCTACGGAATTCGGCTTTTTTTTATGTAAAACATAAAACTATATTCCAAGAGACGCGATATTTCGAGGTTTTTACTATGTATATGTACTACTAAATTGCCTTAACCCCTTGTGGGGCGTAGTGCCTCTACTACACCTACGCGCCATCGCGTTCGGGTTCCGGCGATATTACGTATCTCTCCCCAAGATTTCCCCAGTGACTTACACTCATCGTCCATTGATCTGCGCTACGAGATTCTAGGACGATCCTTTCGTCGGCCTCTTTGAGAAAAGGGGTTCCATCGCATAGCGCGTCCAGCAATGCAATTATCTGCCTTACGCAACGTGTGACCGATCCACTGCCACTTTCGCCTGCGAATCAATTCGTCGATAGGCATCTGACCCGTGCTCCGACTAAGTTCTTCATTTGAGATTGTTTCGGGCCAGAAAATTCTTAAGATTCGACGAAGACAGAAATTGACGAAAGCCTGCAATTTTCTGGTAACTGTTGCGGTTAATTTCCATGTGCTGCTTCCATACAGCAGCACAGACAAAATCAGGGAGCGGAACAGGCCCAGTTTGGTCTTAAAACTGAGATAACTGCTTTGCCAGAGTTTGGACAACATACCGAAAGCGCATTTAGTCTGGTTGAGGCGACGAGCGATATCCTGCTCAGTGCCACCATCAACGTCAACAATGCTGTCTAGGTAGACAAATTCGTCCACCTGTTCCACAGGCTGTCCATTAATATTAATGGGGTGAGTTGGATTTCCAGCCAGGCTAAGAACTTTGGTCTGGTTAGTGTTGATCTTTAGCCCAACCTTGATTACCTCCCTCTCCACATCCAAAGCCATTTCGCTCAGGTCCATGATTTTGTGGGAGAGTAGGCATATATCGTCAGTGTAATCTATGTGTTGGAAGTGAGGTCCATTCCATTGAATTCCACGGCATCCCACGGGTAGAGCTGCATGCAACACATTACCAATTACTAAGAGGAATAGGATCGGTGAGAGGATGCAACCCTGCCGAACTCCGCTTTGAACTTCAAAGTCCCCCGACACCTTACCCTTATGGAGTACGCGACATCTCGCGCCGACGTTGGTTAATAATAGCCACAAGCTATATGTATACATATGTGTAAGTATTCAATTATTGCAATTAAGACAACAATTTGTTTCTCTCCTTTCCAGATCACTGTGGCGCCCTTCCCTATATGTCCGAAATAGTCGGCTATAACGGCCCCATCTACATGACCCATCCGACGAAAGCGATTGCCCCCATCCTGCTGGAGGATATGCGAAAAGTGGCGGTCGAGCGCAAAGGCGAGTCCAACTTCTTCACCACGCAAATGATCAAAGATTGTATGAAGAAAGTAATCGCCGTGACACTACATCAGAGTGTCATGGTCGACAGTGATATTGAAATCAAAGCATACTACGCGGGTCACGTGCTGGGAGCGGCAATGTTTTGGATTCGTGTCGGATCACAATCCGTTGTATACACCGGCGACTACAATATGACACCCGACAGACATTTAGGAGCAGCTTGGATTGACAAATGCAGACCAGATCTCCTGATCTCAGAAAGTACATATGCTACGACAATACGCGATTCGAAACGATGTCGAGAACGCGACTTTCTCAAGAAAGTGCACGAGTGCGTGGCGAAGGGTGGCAAGGTGTTGATTCCTGTCTTTGCATTGGGACGTGCTCAGGAGCTGTGCATTCTGCTCGAGACGTATTGGGAGCGAATGAACTTGAAGTATCCGATTTATTTTGCCGTTGGTTTGACAGAGAAGGCGAACACATACTATAAAATGTTCATCACATGGACCAATCAAAAGATCCGAAAGACATTCGTTCATAGGAATATGTTCGATTTCAAACATATTAAACCGTTCGACAAGGGCTACATTGATAACCCTGGAGCGATGGTTGTTTTCGCGACGCCAGGCATGTTGCATGCTGGTCTGTCGCTACAGATATTCAAAAAATGGGCATCGAATGAGAACAATATGGTCATAATGCCAGGATACTGTGTCCAGGGTACAGTTGGTCACAAGATTCTGGGTGGCGCTAAGAAAGTCGAATTTGAAAACAGGCAGGTGATTGATGTCAAGATGTCGGTGGAGTATATGAGCTTCAGTGCCCATGCCGATGCCAAAGGAATCATGCAGTTAATACAGTATTGTGAACCGAAAAATGTGTTGCTCGTGCACGGCGAAGCCGAGAAGATGGAGTTCCTCAAGGGCAAAATCAAAGAAGAATTCAATATTGAATGCTACATGCCGGCCAACGGAGAGACATGCACCATCACCACACCTGTGAAAATACCTGTCGACGCATCCTTGTCCCTGCTAAAAGCCGAAGCCAAACGATACAATTCTCTACCGCCCGACCCGAAACGCCGACGACTAATTCATGGAGTTCTCGTGATGAAGGACAATCGAATAATGCTGATGGATTTGACGGAGGCATGTAAAGAATTGGGATTCAATCGTCACATATTATCCTTTACGTCGACAGTGAAGATCGATGATCCCGGACCCACGGTGCGTACCATGGAAAAATTGTATAATTTGTTGCAAGAAAAACTGTCGGGATGGACAGTGACACTTCAGGAAAATCGAACAATTACCATAGAATCGGTTGAGGTTAAAGTCGAGGACGAGATCAACGATCAGCGACATAAAAAGGTTTTGGTTACTTGGTCGAATCAGGATGAAGATTTAGGTTCGTATATTTTAGGATTGTTACAGAATATGTGATGGAGGGAGAAAGAGTCTAGGAAGTATGAAAAAGGAAAATGATAGAGTGTATGTCGAGTAAATTGTATTTTGAATATACATTTTTTTAAAGTTAAAAATATTCTCATAATACGATGATTAAAATAAAATTGTTATCTTCAAATTATTTGAATATATGTGGTGTTTCAATCAAAGAATGAATTGCTTTTTTTTTCTCCGCATGCTTTGAGGCTTGGGGCGCCTATACCAGCGCTCCTCATGAGGAAATACCTTCCAGCGGTTGTATTTTAGGAAATTGTCGCTGTCTCCGCCACTAGAATTGAAGGCCTTAAGGTGCGTTTTACTAGGCGCACGATCGTCGCACATTGTTTGCGATTAGCGATCAGCCAGCCCATAGAGCACGGAACACTATCACAGAGTAACAATAGAAAGAACTGGAGCTGAGTACAAAATAATATTAAGACCAGGATGCAGATAATCACACGCATACAAATAAGTCTCGCCACACTAGAAGCAACGACTATAATTTAAAGTAATCCACCCCGTAATGGACCACATCCTGATAGTGCTGCTACCGGCAGATCGAAGGCAGCACCTACTCAATTGCCCTAGCCCCTTGCGGGGCATAGCGCGTCAACTATTCCATGTGGCCCAGTTGACGTTTCGTTGGCATAAACTGGTTTCGGAGAATGCAGTTGCCAGCATGCACCTCCTGCACATCCATGGCCACGAACGTCATCGTGGACGGGATTCGAACCCGAAACGCCGGTAGTCAAACATGAGACTGATGCCTCAACACACTGCGCTACCGGTCGCCCCAGTGGTGTGATATGTCGGTGATGCGAAACCAGAGGCCGAGGGTCCCATTACACCCGGATCCCGATGCGAGCGCGAGGGCATCCGCGCCGTCCGCCAACTATTCCATCTTTATCGCCCCATTTTTTAACATTCCGCATTTTTGCCTCTCATGTTTTGTTGGCTTCCCCAGGCCTACGAATTTTTATTAATACGTAAAGGACAGGGGCAACAAGCGGCGAAAACCCCGCCCACGTCTCCCGAACTGAGCTAAAGCAAGCATAGGCCGCTGCTTAGCTCGTTGAGAGGCCTTTGTCCGGGGCTGCGGCTTCGACCAAATTGCTGCAAGTGTCCAGAAAGTGTGTTTTAGAGGACTAAATTGCCGTAGGACGCAATTCCAATTGTAAACATATGTCGTGCCGGGGACGTCGTCGTGTGCAGTCACTGCCTTGGTAAAGGAATTACATAATGACGTACATGATCAGCTGAGCGGAGGCCTGTATTTCTAGATGGCAATGGTTTAACATCACAGAGACATATAGAAGGAGATGAAACCTTCATTTACTGTACAATAAATTCTGGACGTAATTCCACCACATACGAACTAGTAAAAAGTAAACAGAGAGACACACGCCCTCCACTGCGCAACACCCGCGCAGTCTATATACAACATAGATTTAAATAGAACAGATCGGTAATAGTACTATCCCCACTCTGTGCTTCAGGTTATTTTCGAACCAAGTCGCGCATGCGCACTGCTACCCATTTGCACGCGGTCGCCATACATTCGGTAAATGTCGTTACGCCATCGGCCACTCAGCCACAATTTTGAGATTTGTGAAGCATTTGGCCCCTCGCTCCTCGGGCCCCTGGGCCAAATATTAATACGTGTTGTGCGCGTTTCACTGCGCAGGCGCGGATATGTCAGCCATAACTCGATATTCGAATTTTTACCCCCACTCTGTGCCTATTTCATATCTGTTTAATATATGTATATCTATGATATAAATGCACAGGAAACAGAAAAGATGTCATCCCCTCTCCTACTTCTCCTATTGGAACAATAACATTCCAGTCTGTCTCTCTGCCGCGGAACACCCGCCCGATCCATATAGAAGCACAAGAGATGTCAAATTTCCATCCATCTTCCTACTTCCTCACTTGTGCCGAATTACTTCGTTTCTCTCGCTCTTTTTCATTTCCTCCGATTCTCTCTTCAAAAGTTTAACATGAATATGCTTTCCCCTCCGGCAAAATTTGTACAGACAACTGTCAATTTTCGGCTTTGAAGAGAGAGGCCCTAACCAGATTGAACGCAGAATGCAGCAGCAGCGGCAGAAGCAACAACAACAACAGGATGATCTGTCATCGCCGCAGTGTCACCGCGACAGATCTACCTGTTGTTGTTGTTGCTTCTGCCGCTGCTACTGCATTCCGCGTTCAATCTGGTTAGGGCCAGAGAACCAGAGGAAATGAACAAGAGCGAGAGAAACGAAGTAATTCGGCACAAGTGAGGAAGTAGGAAGGGGGATGGAAATTTGACATCTTTCGTGCTTCTATATGGACCGGGCGGGTGTTCCGCGGCAGAGAGACAGACTGGAATGTTATTTTTCCAATAGGAGAAGTAGGAGAGGGGATGACATCTTACGTGCTTCCTGTGCTTTTATATAGACTGCGCGGGTGTTGCGCAGTGGAGGGCGTGTGTCTCTCTGTTTACTTTTTACGACTGGAATTGCTTCAAATAGTTTAGTGTTGAGTATATGCGGATTGCTCCTCCATAGTTATTCTCTATGATTTTCGGATACTGAGGGAGTGTCATTCTAGCAAAGATTCAATCCGTTTGACGTAATAGTCGCCATACATTATCCGATCCGTCGTCCGATCGATCGGCCGATGGATCGCCACAAAATATCTGCCGATCTCCACAGCACACACACTGAGCGATTTTCGTGCGATGCGATAACGAATGACAATTCAAAAAATAGGTTGTGATTCACTCCCAATCCAACCTAGTTTCATTTTTGTTAACTATTTGGATGTGTGTGGTATTTTCGTATACCACATTTTTGATATTTCAATTGCAGTGCCATTTAAATCATTAGAATCCTTGAAATTTCATCATTTAATAATTTGGTAATTTGACATTCACTTGCGATAATTACATACACTACCCAATCGATCGCACGAAAATCGCACTAAAATATCGGCAGATCAAAATTGATCGCCCGATCGGTGCGATTTCCACATACACACGCCAATCCGTCGGCCGATATTGATTTCGGGCGACGGATCGGCCGATCGATCGGTGTGTGTATGGCACGTTTAAAACACGCCGACGCGATCAACGTGCGCTCGGCCTAAACTAGGCCTATTACAACGCATTGCTTTCTCCAGAGAATTACAATACTTCTACATATTTCCACCAAATTTCATGCATGTAGCTGTAGCGGTTCGTGAGATAATTCATGGACAGACAGACAGACTACAAAACCCTAATTGTCAAAAGGCAAAGATTCGTTTTTCATACCCTTTCCTATTTCAAAACAGTCCGTCCTACACCCGCCGACACCCTGTGCAACTGTGGATTCCAATTGGGACACACACACACATACACACACTGCCCGTACAGTACTCAACCAAGTGGTTTTTTTCGGGAACGTAGTTCTCTCCGGTCCTTCGCATCGCTGTCAAGAAAAGTAGTGTCGAGTCGAAAATCGTGCCAAGTGCGAGCAATTCTTACGTTTACGGTTTGTTTTCTTATTCGGTAATTGTGTGTGACTCTATCCAGTGATTGACCATCAAGCGATCCAGCCGCCGGATCAACATTAGTGGTGAGCATCCCTGAAAAGTTTCAGCGCGACGATCCATCCGCTCCACACAAAATCGTGGTGCTGGTCGCGGTGGCGGCGTATCCGAAGTCCCATGCACGTTTCAGCCGCTCGGCAGGTTGGACTCCGAGCCTCCAACTCGCGGGGAGTGCGAACCACCACCGTTCCGGCGAGCGCGCTCTGTGGCGGTCCAATGCGTTTCGCGATGTTTTTGCAATATATTTGAGATACGGCACCCGCACGATTCGGATTGGTCGCCGATGTTGTCATTTGCTTTCTAAATTTAGCACGGCACGAGAAGAGCACAGCGCCAAGCAACTCTAGAAAGTGAGCGCGGGCGCATTCGCGCAAAAGCAGCTCAAAACTTCAAAACGTCGTCGTATATTCGGGGCGCATGTAGTTGTGCAAAACGACAAGTAAAAATCACTTTGTTTTTACTGCACACACGGCCGTTTGGCAGCTGTCATTTGTATAACCCAATAAGTGGGTCCCGTGTGTGTATTAGCTCGCTGGTGGCGATGCAGGCGTGTTGGGCTGATCTGCACACACACGCACATCATAGTGGTGTCAAAACCGCCACACACCCAAACATGAGAACTCTGGCCCGAAACACTTTTCAGCAGTTCTCGATCCACACTCCGCCATTCAACTTGCGTTTTTTTTACACACGTTCTTCGAGCACGGAAAAAAAGTAACCAAGAAGCGCGTACGCTACGGGAAATTTCGGTGCGTGAAACAGAACCATCTCAGGCGACGGATTTTGTGTTGTTCGCTTTTCGCTTTTTCTTGTTTTCCTCGGCCGTGCGGTGTGTTCTGCGCCAACGTCCTTGCCGTGTGTATCTTTGTCATTGGTGGCGGGCGCGCGACGGCTACGCGACTTCATTGATCACGAAACGTCCTCGTCGCTTTTCTTGACGACCCATCGTTCACAAAAGTTAGTTCTTTGCTTCTTTTATTTTCTTGCTGCTCCGCCTGACGATAAAAAGTGATTGCTACAAATAATCGGTGGCGTAATCGTTATCAGTGACATCCTCGTGAATTCCTGCTAGCTGTCGTCGTCGTTGCAGCCACAGTGCCGAAAATTTATCAGTCCCGCAGGCTGCTGCTCGTTGGCAATTTCTTTCTGAATTTCGGGTGGAAAATCTTGTGCGGTGCCGTTTTTCTGATTCGAAAACGTAGTCAGTGCGTGGTGTTGCTGGCGATCGACCCAAACGTGAGTTTTTGACGATGCCTTTACACAACTTTTGTTGCCAGTGCCTCGTCTTGTTCCGATGTAGCGAGCGCGCACCATTCTTGACGTCACCTACTTTGCACCTGCCTGCCAGTGGAGCATTTCACTGCTTACTGGCCAATTTGTTCTTGTTTTCTGTGTTGGAGTTTCTGATTGGCACAGGCAGCGCTTTTTGCAGTTCTGCAAATTAATTGGGCCTGCCTTATCGCAGTACTCGTAAATTACCCGGTTTTATCGCGGGGTGTTCACATTCGATCTATTTATCGGGGAAACTTTGCCCTGACCGCGAGCGCGTAACCTCGCCATGGCCCGTGGGAACAGTTGGTTCATTGATGGGCTCCTTGAAGAGCTTTCTCACGATTTGTGTCGTGGGATTATGTTGAATGTAGGAGAGCAGCTAGAGAGAGCCTTTGGTCTCGTGTGGGGGGCTCAGAACATTAACACTTGTGTGGATTTTTCTGATGTGGGAATTCAGCGGTGGAATTGTTTTACAAAGCGATGTTTACTGTGTCATGAAAGAAATCTGAACTCAACTTTTGGGTGTAATCCTTTTATTGGTAATCTGCAATTATAGTTTTGAGTGATTCGCAATTTTCTAATAAACACTGCCTTGCATAGCAAAGGGGCGGGGATGTGGTTAGGCTCTTGCGATAAAAGAACTGATTAATCTATTTTGTCTTAGATACATAGATAAAGGGGGGGGGGGGGGTTCGTGGGACGTGCTCCAATCACAAGCACTGACTGACTGAATCACCGTTCCTGCGGCAGCCGGTTCTTCGTACCGGAACACGACCCGTTTTTCGACAGCCAAGAGCTGCCAAACCCCCTCGATGTAAGAAGAGCTGCAGAATTCGAAGCATCGCTACCACAACAACAACTGACTGGATCACGGGACTCAGCCGACTCTTCTCGTTAAGTTGACTGATCTGCCCGAGTCTAATAGAGATGTCCTCGACCAAAGAGGATGTTACATCGAAACATTCGGTGAGTCGTTAGACAAGACCTTCGCACTCGCATAGGATGTGTTTTGAGGTCTCATCTCATCATTGGCCTCGAAAAAGCTAGCATCTGATATATTACGCGGGGTTTTAAAGTGACCCCTTAAATGCGAGTGTCCCACGCATTATTTTGACACTGGTTGCTCAACCGAAGCAATTCCAAGGTACGAGTGCGTAAGGCTGAAAACACACCGCATAAGACAAAACGTTTGTTTTTGTTTCAGGAAACAACCGACCATTGCTTCTTATCAGGCAGCACACACCAAAAGAAACGAAACAAAACAAACGTTTTTGTCTCGATGCGTTTTATGACTGGTTGTCGATAATGCATGTCTTTGAATATGATCAACACACATCGATTGAGACAAATTCGTTTCAGACAAACGTCGTGGCAACCTTTTAGTTTCCGGGGCCCCGGCTGCGGAAATCACTTTTCACTCAGTTTTTTGTCACTTTTCACCTTAGAATATAGAGCCATGGAATGAGCTTATCCTGTATGGCTCCAACATTTGGCGAATAAGTCGACAGCCTACTCGGTTGTTGTTTGATATTGACATATGTTGACTGTTCTGTCGAATTGTGCATGAATAAAAGTCAGTTCTTGTCAGATTATCGACAGTCAGCCTACTCAGTTGGCGTTTCGGTATTGACATAATGCTGACCGCACTGTCGAATTGTGCATAGACAAACGTCAATTCTTGTCAATATTTAAATTTCATAATTACTAGACGGTCTACTGAGTTAGCTGACTGTCGACCTTTGAATATATAGCCATGGAATGAGCTTGTCCTGTATGTCTCCAAAGAAACAGTGGCTCCAAAATCTGGGTACTAAGTCGACATGTGGTCGACAGTCAGCTAACTCAGTAGACCGTTTAGAAATTATGAAATTTAAATATTGACAAAAATTGACGTTTGTTTATGCACAATTCGACAGCGCGGTCAACATTATGTCAATACCGAAACGCCAACTGAGTAGGCTGACTGTCGATAATCTGACAAGAACTGACTTTTATTCATGCACAATTCGACAGAACAGTCAACATATGTCAATATCAAACAACAACCGAGTAGGCTGGCTGTCGACTTATTCGCCAAATGTTGGAGCCAGAAACATACAATACAAGCTCATTCCATGGCTCTATGTTCTAAGCTGTCGACCACATGTCGACTTAGTACCCAGATTTTGGAGCCACTGTTTCTATGGAGACATACAGGACAAGCTCATTCCATGGCTATATATTCAAAGCTTTTCACTCGCGTCACTCTAAAAGTCAAGAATTTGAAAACAAAATTAATTTTTATTTTTAATTTTTGTTTTAAGTTTTAATTTTTTTTTTATTTTTAATTTTTTTTTATTTTTAATTTTTTTTTATTTTTAATTTTTTTTTTTATTTTTATTTTTTTTTTTTATTTTTATTTTTTTTTTTAAGTTTTAATTTTTTTTATTTTTTATGTTTTTTTTCATAATTTATACTGAGTGTTTGGAATATTGGAGGCATGGAAAATTGAAATATTCGCAAATCTCCTTGCGTGGGCTCCGCTCGCTCCGCGCTTAAGGGCAACCTTTTAGTTTCCGGGGCCCCGGCTGGGGGAATCACTTTTCACTCGGATTTTTGTCGCTTTTCACTCACGTCACTCTGAAAGTCAAGAATTTGCAAAAAAAAAAATAATTTTTAATTTTTATTTTTAATTTTTTGTTTTAAGTTTTAATTTTTTTTTATTTTTAATTTTTTTTTCATAATTTATACTGAGTGTTTGGAATATTGGAGGCATGGAAAATTGAAATATTCGCAAATCCCCTTGCGTGGGCTCCGCTCGCTACGCTCGCTCCGCGCTTAAGGGATCGCAACCCTCAGTATCGCACAAACATGAACGCTCGCTTCGCTCGCTCTGCGTGCAACAGCGTTTTGATCAGTTTTAAACACACCAAACACTCAGTATAAATCATTAGAACAAGAAAATAAGGAAAAAAAATTAAAAAATTAGGATTAAAAATAAAAAAAAAAATTAAAAATTAAAAATTTTTTTTTTTTGCAAATTTGAGAGTCTTAGGGTGACGCGAGTGATAAGTGACAAAAAATCCGAGTGAAAAACGATTTTTTCACCCCGGGCCCCGGAAACTAAAAATACCCCAATTTGAGAGTTTTAGGGTGACGCGAGTGATAAGTGACAAAAAATCCGAGTGAAAAACGATTTTTTCACCCCGGGCCCCGGAAACTAAAAATATCCCATAGTAGCTGGTAATTTGATGTAAAATTTTGCATATTACGGACGTCGTCGTTGCAAATTCAATTTTGTCTTATCTCAACACACACCAACCGAAACAAGACAAAAAAAAAACGTTTTGTTTCACTGTGTTTCGCTTGGTGCGTGCTTCAATGAAAAACGTTTTCTTGTCTTATGAGACAAAAACGTTTTGTCTGGTGCGGTGTGTTTTCACACTAATTGGGCCCAAGATGAATAGTTGGGCCTGTCTCAGATCCGGAAGGAATGTGGCAAGAGCACTTTGTTAGTCTCTTATTATACCCTAGACTTTTTAAGTATAGAATATAATGGCTGGTATGAATAAAAACTAGCAAATTCTAAAATTTGTAGTAACTACTCAAAAGTAAACTCTACCGAAAAAGTTCAAGGGTCGTATGAATAAAAAACATTTTTCGAAGTTACAGCAAATGCTACTTCGAAAATAAAATGTAGCATGTGTCACGTATTGACAGATAGTATCGTCGTTTGTGTTATTGTTTTTATCATGGCGATGTTTCTAAGCCTAATACAGCCTCGCCAACAAAAATATTCTAGCCGTCGTGTAGCTACTGAAGATAATTTTAAGTCCCTGTACAGATTTACGGCGGAAAACGTGCATTGGTTGGCTGATTATTTTATGGGTGAAGAAAGTGGTGAAACCAGAGGTGGTCGCTTAATGAATTCGCAAAGAATGAGAACATTTCTACGATATGTTGGCGATCCTGGCTTCCAGGTATAAAAAGAAATATTATATTTATTTATGAAACCAACGGACGACAGTCCTTTTATAATAAATGCATAACATTTTGTTTGTTTTAAAATTTATTTCTAATGAAGTTATACTTTTTACAAAGGTCGGTGTTGGAGAGGATATCGGAATTCACCAAACAACGGCCAGTAAAATCATTTGGGATGTTTGTGAAAAAATTATTGCAAGGGTTGATGATTGGTTTAGATTTCCGACTACAGAAGAAGAAATGATTCGGGCCAAAGAAATATGGCAACGCAAATTTACTTTCCCTAACTCGATAGGAGCTCCAGACTGCACATATATTGATTGTTAAACCACATCTTCATGGCGTCGGTTTACTTATCTTGAAATCGCCAAAAAATGCACCAATTCGCATAGAATTACGAAACTCAACTGTAGTAAACACAAGTGTAGGTTGCATTTTGTTTACTACATGAAAAATGTAGTATAGTCAGGTTTTATTCATATTAAATCGACAAAACTCGCCATTTTTGTAGTAAGTTCGAAAGTTGTAGTGTAGTAAACAACCGTTTATTCATACCAAACCATACCTCTAGTACATAATATGTAGTAAACTTATCTTTACTACATTTAGTACATTATTCTTCATACCAGCCATTGCTTTTGTCACGACGAAAATATGTAACACCTTAAATGACGCTCCGGAGGTATAGCAATGTATAAATGATCAGGGTCACCTCCTGATTCGATTTAGCCATGTCTGTCTGTCCGTTCGCACGATAACTTTCGATAGAATGAAGTTAGAGTCTCGAAATTTTGGTCAAATGTTGGCAATATGACTTAGTTGGTTGGTATTGAAAATGGGCATGATCAGGCCAACAGGACGCCTACTTCCTCTACATACGTAAAATAAATAAATGTATCTGTAACTCCCCATTAAATAAACACGAAAAGCTCTAGCTTTGGTAGATTGCTCGTGAGGGTAATCTTATACTCTTCTGGGAAAATAAAATCGATCAGTTGAAAACTAACGGTAATTATCTTACAAAGAGCCCCGCACTACCCTACTTTTCAGGGTTTTTGTCTATAACTTTTGAACCAATTGACGTAGACACCTGATTTTTGGCGTGTAACCCTGAGGTGAGAAGCTGCTTGAGTTTTAGTAAGTTGGGAATAATCAGACCAAAGGAACGCCTACCTCCCCTACAAATTTCGAAAATTATATATTCCTTTAATTACGCTAACTTTCGATAGAATGACACTATAGCAGGTTGGAAATTTGCTAGAATGTTGCTATTAAGATCTATTTCTATTTCATCAAGGAACCCCTACCTCCCATACAAATGAAACTTCAAATAAACGATAACTTACGATAAAATAAAGTTAGCGACTTGAAATTTTGGTTACATGTTTGTAGTAAGATTCAGCTGGCTGATATTGAAAATATGTAAAATCCGACCAACCAAACCCCTACTTCCCTACAAATTAAACTTCAAATAAGCTATAACTTTCGATAGAATGAAGCTAGAGATTTGAAATTTTGCTTAACTGTTTGTAGCATGATCTAATTGGTTGGTGGCAATGATGAGCAAGATCTGACCCAACTAACCCCTACCTCCCCTACAAATGAAACTTCAAATAAGTGATAAATTTCGATAGAATGAAGCTAATGACTCGAAATTTTGGTCAAATGTTTGTATTGGGATCTAGTTGGTTGTTGTTAAAAATGCGCAAGATTAGACAAAATCATCATCATTATCGTGGCGCGACAGCCCGACGTCGGGCCTTGGCCGCAAGATTAGACAAAATGGGTTAGATAATTGATTTTGAGAATGGTCAACATCCTCCTGAATGAATATAAACTGGTCATATAGGAAACTCACTTTTAATGCAAATGGTTGTTGTTGTAGTAGCGACGCGCTGATATCCGATGAATGTGTGTCATAAAGCTTGGTTGACCATGTTTTCTTCAATGTCCAGGTGTAGAAACGCAATAGGATTATCCCATAGCGCAGTAGGTGTTAGTGTCACCATACACTGTCGATCTCGAACACGAACCTAGCACAAGCGGACCGGTTTTCTTCACACCTATGTGAAGTGTATGTGTGTGTTAAAGGACATTTGTACCAGGTTCGTGCTCGAGTTCGACAGTGTATGGTGACACTTAGGCGCGTGGGAGCTGCAGGACAGCTAAAGATGTGCTCAACATCGTGTGGAGTGAGGCCACAGGCTGGACAGGAGTTCTGTATTTCATTATCAATGCGGGATTGGTACGAGCTCAGGCGTGAGCACCAGCCAGAACGAAATTGAGCGAGTGTAGTCCTGGTTGCTCTAGGAAGTCGTAGTTCGTCTGAAGATATAGCAGGTGGTTGCGCATTTAGTACCCTGTTTGGTGTAATGTCCGCGATTGAGGATAGCACTTCTTCACTATGCAGTGTTGTTATGGTCGATCTGTAGCTAGCGTTATCGAAGGGAACTCTTTTAAACCTTTGGATCTCCCGCTCGCGATCCGTCATATTACGTCTTACATGACGTGGCGGTGGACTTCTATCCATAAGGTTAGAGATAGGATGGTCATTTCGATAACAGCCAACCAGATACTGCTTCGTTAGAAGTGTGTCGTGGCTTCTTAGGGGCATCATTCTGGTTTTCTGGTGAAGGTGGTCCTGCGACGACATCAGTAGGTAGCCTGTGACAGTTCTGAGAGCTGCATTTTGGCAGGTCTGGACGTTACTCCACTGAGTGTCACATAAGTTTTCCGACCATATGGGAGCCGCATAATTGGCCACAGATCTCCCGATAGGCTTGTAAGTAGGGTCTCCTTGTCCTTCCCCCAGGAACTACCAGCTAGAGCTTTGAGAACTTTGTTCCTGCTTCTCAACTTGTCACAAATGGTTGGCGCATGGGCTGAGAAGGTAGCCATGCTGTCAAGGGTGACACCGAGAATTTTAGGATGGTTAATGGTGGGGAGATAGTTTGACCGTCTTACAATATCCAGTTGTTGTCTCACTTCTTTCGTCCATGTGGTAAACAGTGTAGCGGTAAACTTCGGCGCAGACAGAGAGAGATTTTTGCTGACGAAGAAGGTGTTCAGTTCGTCGAGATACCTATTTATCTGTTCGCACATTTGAGTGATATCGTTGCCGGTTGCTAAAATCGTGCAGTCATCAGCATAACTGACAATTTCGAGTCCGTCAGGTGGCGTAGGGAGTCCTGACATGTAAAGGTTAAACAGGGTGGGAGATAAGACTCCTCCTTGGGGAACACTGTTTAATTCGTCTTAGTTTAGATTTCCCGGATCTAAATTCTTTGTAGGACTGTCTGCCGACAAGATAGTTGGCGATCCACTTCACAGTATGCAACGGAAGCGATGTTCCACAGATGTCAGATAGGAGAAACGAGTGGCTGACAGTGTCAAAAGCCTTTGACAAGTCTAAAGCCACCATTGCGGCCATTAAGTATTTTTGATGTAATGACATCCAAAGCTGTCGTGGTGCTATGCATCTTTCTAAAACCACGTTGGTGGTTGGCCATCTGAATGTGAGTCGCAATTATAGGGTGGAGCAGCGCTTCTAGGGTCTTGGCTACAGGAGACAAAAGTGTGGTGGGACGATATGATTCGCCTAGTGTTGGTTTTTTCCCCGGTTTTAGAATAGGGATCACTCTTCCTTTCTTCCAATATTCGGGAATGATAGACGATGAGATGGAGAGGTGGATCGTGACCGTTATGTAATCAATTGCTTGTGTGTCAAGATGTTTGAGCATGACCATCGATATACCGTCTGGTCTAAGGGCTTTAGAACTCTTCGCTCTTTTTATCGCTAGTGCAACTTCCTGAGATGTAAATTGAAGTTCCTGGTCAGCTGGACGGTTACGAATGCTCCTAGTAACGATGCGCTTAAGTCCATCAGGAGGTGGATGTTCGATAAACTGTTTATTAAAGTTGTTGGCGCATTTTGTTGGGTCGTTAACCGTAATGTTGCCGAATTGGATTGCAACATGCCCTTTGTGTTTGATTGAATTTGTAAGGGCCCTAACCGTTGACCAGAGCTTATTGATGCCCGTTGTCAAGTTGCAGTTGTGGAGGTGAGAGTTCCACTTCCTTCTCCTGTGATCTGCTACCTGTTTAAAGATGTCAAGGTTTAACTCCTTGATCCTTGGATCGTCCGGGCTAATGCCATGTATGCGGTCTCTATCATCTGCCAATCTAGCTGGTGAAGTAAGGAAATTTGGTCGAATTTTGGGTATTCGACCTGCTGGGATGAACTTTGTAATTGCTTCCTGCAGTATGTGCCTTACATTTCGTTCGGCCGTGCGCACGTCAGTTGGAGTTGGTAAGGCAGCGAAGGCCGTGTTGGTGTAAGATTTGAAGCCATCCCAATCCGCCTTATTGTGATTGATAAACGTGCGGTGATCAGCAAACTGAGTATTTGATGGTTTGTCCAATTTTATTAGGATTGGCAGATGATCCGAGGATAGCGTCAGGACTGGTTCCCATTGAGCATCATTGATAAGTCCAGCGCTGGTAATTGAGATATCGGGCGAGCTGGAACATGTTCCAGCAATACGAGTGGGCGTATCGTCGTTGAGTGGACAGAAGTCTGATGCGTCAAGTTGTTCGGATATGGCAACCCCTCTGGCATCGTTGTCGAGGTTAGAGTGCCACAGTTCGTGATGGGCGTTGAAGTCACCAAGTAGGAGACGATATTGGCCAGCTAGCAGTGGTGTGTAATATTGACATTGTATCCCGAGAGACAACTGGATACAGGAGGAATATAGATATTATAGATTTCAATATCGATATTGCCCGACTGAATGGCTATGGCGATTTCACGATATGGTACTGAATGATGGATTAGACATTCCACCACCAGCATTGGATACTCTATCCTTCCTAATGACGTTGTAATTGCCATAGGAGTTGAGGGACGAATTGGTTCTTCGTTTCCTGTATAGCTCCATCATTACGCGGTGTCTGTCCATAAAGTCCGATAATTTTGCAATTTTCCGCTGTAACCCATTGCAGTTAAGTTGCACAATTGATACGGTGTTGAAATTCGCAACAGCTGGTGCAGGTGTCAGGTTGTGTTGCAATGGAATTCTGTTGGTTATGTGGTTCACTGGAGTCGAGGGGGAGGGCAGGGAACTTGTGTTCGCGCTAACAGGTGGTGGTACGTTAGGTGTCTGCGTTGACGTTGATGCTTTTTGTCCTCTGAATCTACATTGATTCGCAGTGAAGGAGGAATTCCATTGTCGGTGGTGTTTCAGCCCGGAGCAATTTTTAAGGTGACACCAATTGTTGCAGCATGTACATCTTACTGTGGTAGCGTTGGGATACATCGTTCTGTTACAGACGCAGCAGATCCAAGGGCCTAGATTTGGACCTGGGTTGAGCTCGATTCCGGCGCGTTGAAGAAGTATTGAGAGCAATAGCGCCGATATGTGTTGCTCCCAATTTCCAGAAAAAATGAACAGTCAAGTTGTGTGACACACAGATCTTCCTTCTTGCATCGAAGGGGTTGTGGCAGCTCTTGGCCGTGTGTCTAGGAGGGTATGTTATTCTGATCTATTATCTTTAAGAAAACTGCGGCTTGTGATAAGGGATATATGGGCATTGCTATACCGTCTCAGAGATCAATCCTGATAATTTCTATACATACATATGCAGGTTCCTTTAAGGTGTTATATTTTTCGGCGGAATGTGCACAGTATTATTTTTGTAATCTAAATTATAAATATGATCCTCTTCAGAATCAGACGAGACGACTCGTGACCAGACCCATTTGTTTGTCAACAATAGCGGGGCTAATGCTTTTTCATGTCCATATTAAGATGGAAAAGTCTTGTCTCACGTCGTAATACACATTGCAAACATGGTTGTAGTTCTGAAGGTGCGTTCCCCGCGTGAGTAATCGAAATGACGAATTTTATTTCGGTGCACATGCTCAGTTGGAGGGTTCACAGTTTGATGGCATTCAAGTGAACATCGCCGTCGACTGATGACTAAATGTTTGTTTACATCGGCCTTGCTCTTGCCCACTTTCCTCGTAGTACAAAAATTTTAAAATAAAAAAAAAATCTTATAGCAAGGCACATGAGACAAAAACGACGAAAGTTTTCTTCTGAACTATTATTATTTTTAAATTGCAAGTGAGCTATTTACGAGTGGTGTGGATTCGTAGGCCACGTACTGCGTGTGCTATGAGTATCCCCAAGTACATCTGTTTGTACTAACTACTGAACCAAATGTATCCGGTTCAGCACAGAATTTTCACCAACCTTCACTTTGAGCACGCTTTACTTATTCTTGTCCGTTGGCAAGGAATTTAATTTTAGATATTTCCACACAGGTAATTTTTAGACTCGGGATTTTTGTTGTTTTCGGGCTCGCAAGATTTGCTTAATTTCAATTGTATCCCCTGTGACTGCTGTTGCTTCACCCAGCAACCAGTCAGAGTCCGTCGAGTGTTCTCGCTATAACACACTCTTGAAACGGAGAAATTATGGAAAATTCATTTTTCCACAAATGTGCTTGAAAATCCAGCCATAGAAACATTTTTTTTATTGTTCTATGTATAAAGTTGAGGTCGGTCTCGTTCAATGTTGTGTGATGATTATTATTTGTTTGCCCGTCTTGAATGGTATGCACTGCGTATGGGCATTTAAGTTTGTTGTGATGTCATCTCGAATAGACGAAACAATCAATTAGGCAGTTAATTATACTTTCAATTGTATTGAATGCCAAAGTATTTATTTATCCAAGTGATGTGCAGATCAGTACAGTATGATGATGAGCTGAGCCGTACGTTTTGCAATGGGACGACGTTGTTTTGACTAAATTCAGTGTTTTCTAATACGAACTAGGCCCTCCGTTTTGCGTAAGCGTTTTGCTTATAAATTATTCGGATGCATGAATTTCAGATACACACAACATTGGTTATATTGTTTTATTCTAATCGCGGGCCCCTGTTTGACTATTTAAATATTATTCACGGTGGCCGCGATCGGACAAGTCCATTGACAGCGACTTCCTGAGAAAAGATCGATCGGAAATTGGATATTGTTGAACAGCATATATGCGAGTGGTGCGAGTGATAGTGTCTTACACAATTTCGGAGCTGTTGAGGTATTTTTCCGATATTTATCATCAAATTGATTCATTGGAGGCTGAATAGGTCAATTTGGGAACATTCCTAGCCTAGTTGACCGGGCGACGCATAGTGGTTCGCGTCCTCAATTAATAGGGGGTTTTAAATTGAGATGACTCCGCATTCCCCTTGCATGTATTGTGTCGTTATCCCCATTCCATAATATACCCTCCGCCCATCCTGCTAGAAGATCTTTTCCTAGCCAAGAAATCGGCTTGGAGTTTGTCCTTCACAGTCACATGTTACGTCACAAGACCCAACTTATTCAGAACGTTCCTCTCCAAGTAATGACCCGAGAGGGAACGACTTTACCCATGTGAGCTAAGTCATTGCATATGTATTTTTCCTTTCTTTACTAGTATAGACAATGACTGGCTCTGCGAACTCTATCCCTTACTATTTTGTGTGGCATTGGGGTGATTTTTTTCAATGGAAAATTTCCCTAAATTTGGAGTGATAATCCTCACAAATTCGATTTTGGTTTGAGGGAAAGTTCCGCATGATCAATGACCCCAAAATGCATATATTTGGCTCATGGACAATCATACTATATTTTGAAAAAAAATGTTTTCACCCGCAGAAACCTGAAACCTTCGCTACGCTCGCTCCGAACGTAGCGTGTTTTAGTGTAACGTTATTCTTATGATGTTTGTGCTGCCTAAAGCGGATATTGACTCTGGGTCACCCTAAAGTAGATTTCCGTTTCAGGCAGTACGAGCCTGCATTCTTCGGTATGAAGAATATGGTAGGTTTGTACTGCCCAAGCCCATATCAACTCTGGGCTCACCCAAAGTGGATTACCGCCTAGTATTGTGTTAGCCGCGAAACGAAATGTCGAAATCCCATACAAAATGGACTTTTATTTCGTTGATGAAAATTTTCGTTTCGCTCTATCGTATAGTGTTGATAAGCGGAATTGAGTATCCAATAGATCCTACGCATTACACACTGCGGCGAATTCAATTTCACAACTTTACAAGCTGCAGTACACTGCCAACAAGTGCGGAAAGTTTGACGTTCTGATATTTGGCAAGCTATGCGTCTGATTTCGAATCCTAGATTTATTGGCTAAGTTCATAACACACAGCGGAATCGCAACATGCTGTGGCAACAGTATCGAGCAAGCATTGTAACATGTTGTTGTGTTCTGAACTGCACTCGCATCTAGTCAACCATCAATTGTCAAATTTCTAGTTCAAAACTGACTACTGACGAAAAATCGTATGAATACGACAGCGCGAGTATCATTTCAGGATTGTCATCATTTGCTGGTGCTAGCCAGCGGAGAAATTTTTGTGATGGAGAAAATTGCATTTTTCACAGCATGTTGAGTTCATCAAAAACTCAGTGGAGAGAGTTCATAAAACAAATTGGCAACAGTATGCCAACGGTTGTGTGTTATGAACTTAGCCATTGTGTCGGCGGAAAACTATATTTTTACGTAATGTAACGTAATTCAATGTCTAATTTTTGTCTAATGTCGAGTAATCAAGCAAATGTTTAGTATCAACGTCAGCATCTGTTTGTGACATTTATCAAACATCTGGCCTATTACAGCGGAATTTATTTCGCTGGAGCGAAATAGATTTCAATGGTGCCCTTTTCGTTGCATTTCGTTCCTCGTAACTCAATACCAGGCATTAGACAATACGAAACTACCCTGTATATGTACATTGGTGGTGTGTAATAACGTCAAGTGAAATAATGCAAATTTGACGTTATTTCACTTTTGAAAAGGGGATAACGTCAATTGATACTAGGTTCCTTCGATTCGCCCGGATCTCGTAGGATCTCGATACAAATTGGCAGACCGGTCTTTGATCCAGGTCTGTTGTTGGATCTCGTAGGAATTGGGCTATTGTGCCATTTACATCCACAAAGTTGTCGCCCTGATATCTATCTGACAGTTCTCGAACGTTAATTGGTTGTCATAGGTGTCATGGAATTTAACCTATTGCTTGCGGAGGAACTTTTTTTCCGAATTTTCGCGTGAAACTTCATATTCCTAGTAATTAAGGCCTCCTGAGCACGAATTTGCCAATCGTTTTCTCACCTGAGTTTTAGTTTACCTGTAATTGAGTGATGCCATATGGCATCATCGCAGGTTCGCCTTATAATCTTATGTACTAAGGAAAACGCCTAGAAATAAATAAATTAATAAAATAATTTACGAGTGTCCTCAGTGAGGTACTACAAAATGCTCTGTCCATTCTAACTAATTGGGCATACCATTGTGAGGTTAGTGTTAACCCGGACAAGATGGAGCTTGTGACTTTCACCAGAAGGCACACGCTCGGTCCTATCGAACCTCCCATTCTGAACGGTAAGGAATTGGTTTTTACTGATAAGGCCAATTTCCTTGGTCTTCTTCTAGACCGCAGACTAACTTGGAAGCCCAACATTCAGGAGCGGGTGAGGAAGATCATTGGGAAAGACTGGGGCCTCCAGCTGAAGGTGGTACACTGGATGTATACTGCTGTGGTGCGTTCTATTTTGCTTTATGGTATTAGCGTGTGGCGGACGGCACTCAAAGTTGCTGCCTACTGTAACTTGCTGGGAAGGGTGCAAAGACTGGCTGAGCTTGCGCGTGAGGGGATAACCGGTAATTTAGTTGGAATTCGGGACAGTATTAAAATGCCTTTTGCGGTATGTAAAATGGTAACTAAGTCAGTCGCTATTGATAGGGCCAACATAAGATGGCTCAGTGGTTACTCATGCCAAACGACAAGGGCGATTTAGCCTAGACTTTATCCGAGACGTACTGCCGTACTGCTATCATTAAGCAGATAACACATTGCCAGGGTGGTGGGGGTCATCACAGGGCACTGCCCTATTGGGGAACTAGCCTGGATGCTGCGCCTTCTGCACCTTGATTACTGCAGAAGCTGTGAGGACGTGGACGAGGAGGAGAGTGTTAGTCACCTTCTGTGCCACTATAGAGCTTTGGCGGGAAGGAGGAGAAGATTTCTTGGTTCCTCGTTCTTTTACGACTTGGAAGACCTCAACAACGCTGGCGCGACAAAGCTCAAATGTTTTATTGCTAGCACTGGCTGGTTTTAAAATCTAGTTTTTAGGGTAAGGTATAGAAAGTTTCTGGGGGGCAAAGACCTTTTCCATAGTCCTCCGCGTGGGCGCCCCCTGGTAACGGCAGTGTATCAATTCGCTGACGGCCAATGTCTTAGCGATAAGACAGTTTGGAAAAGGCAGATAGCTGTAGCCTGAATGGCTGACGAACACCTAAGCGTCTCAGGTCTAGTAGGATGGAATGACTTGCGTAGTTGGACCTGCTACATAGTTGTGTGGGCTCCAGCACGTTTATTAAACCATCTGAAGCAGCTATCTCCGAGGCCATCCCCTGAATGGGGTTAAGCGACGTGCTGACAACTCGTCCTTGCAAAAACCACTCCATGTCAAGAAACCTGGAAACAAAAGCCTCGGATTGGACGGATCAACAACGACGACCACGCAAACGAATAAAGGATTATTCTTTCGGATCCTGGAATGTACGCTCCCTGAACAAACCGGGGGCCGAGAAGGCCGTCCTTCAACAGGTCGAAAAGTACAAACTGAGCATTACTGCAGTCCATTGGCTTGGCAGCGATATTAATGACAAGAAATCGCACACAATTTTTACAAGTGGCAAACCATCGGGCCGCAGGGAGTTTGGAGTCGCATTTATAGTGAACAATCACCTCAAACCGCATATTACTGACTTCAAACCCATAAATGAACGGCTGTGTGCGATTCGCATCAAGACTCGATTCTTCAATCTCTGGCTCATCAATGTGCATGCCCCCACTGAAGTCAAAGAAGACGCAGTAAAAGACGAGTTCTACGCCCGCCTTGAAACTCTCTTCGACTCACTTCCACCAAACGACGTCAAATTGCTGCTGGGAGACTAACGCGAAAGTCGGGAATGAAAGTTGGCATCGGGGGACCTCTGGAGGCCACAGCCTCCATGAAGAATGTAACGATAACGGCCAGCGACTTATCGACTTCGCCTGCAGCAGGAATCTAGTCGTAAGCTCTACGTGTTTCCCGCATCGACGCATTCACAAGCAGACCTGGAAGTCTCCAGACGCACATACCGTCAATAAAATTGACCACGTCCTCATTTGCAGGAGATGGGCGTCTAGTGTCATGGATGTCCGCTCCCATCGAGGAGCAAACTGCGACTCAGATCATCATTTGGTAAAGACGACCTACAGATGTAGAATTTCCTCAGTGCACCAGTCAAGAATCAGCCCTCCCAAAATATTTGCGGTTGATAAGCTCTTGAGTGATGCTACAGCGGTGGCGTATACTACCGCCCTTGAGGAAAAACTATCACCTATGCTACACAACATCAGCAACACAGGCGTCCATGGGTTCTGGGAAGAACTCAAGGGTACCATCAAGGATGTCGCAGAGAAGGTCGTGGGATATAAAGCCCGGCGAGCGCGAAATGACTGGTTCGACGAAGAATGCAAAAATTCACTTGACGCGAAAAACGAGGCCTACAGACAATGGATTCAACGAGAAACCAGAGCCAGAAGAGAAAAATATGACGAGCTACGGCGAATATCGAATAGAATAATTAGACGTAAGAAACGTAAATACTTTGACGAGCAGTTGCTGAACATAAACGAAAACTTAGCTAATAGGAACACCAGACAAGCGTACAAACTAGTAAATACAATTAAGAACGGCTACCAACCCAGGACTAGCCTTTGTAAGGACAAGGATGGAAACATCATCAGCGACACCGATGGTATTAACAAACGATGGGCCTCTTATTTTGAAGAGCTTCTAAACCGACCATCTAACATCCCCACACAGGAAGCTCTCGACGATATTGTTGATCTAGGCCCACCCATTCAACCCTCGACAGTAGAGGAAGTTGATCTCGCGTTGCGGTCACTAAAACGAAATAAAGCGCCGGGCGCTGACGAGATTCCAGCTGAACTGCTAAGATTCGGTGGAACGAGTCTAGTTGATGCCATACATCAATTACTCCTGCGAGTATGGGAGAACGAGGAGATCCCAGACGATTGGCGCAGAAGCATCATCTGTCCAATTCATAAAAAGGGAGATAAACTGCGGTGTGAGAACTACAGGGGCATCTCACTAGTTTGTACGTCCTATAAAATTTTGACGAAAATTCTGGAAAATAGAATAAAACCGTACGCAGAACGAGTCATTGGCGAATATCAAAGCGGTTTCAGACCTGGTCGCTCCACAACCGATCAGCTCTTCTCAGTCAAACTGATACTCCAGAGGGGCTGGGAATACAACGTAAACGTATACCAAATCTTTGTCGACTTCAAGCAGGCATACGACAGTATCGATCGTGGAGTACTGTACAACATCATGCTGCAATTTGGTATACCAGCAAAATTAGTGCGACTGACTAAGATGACGATGACCAACTCCGTCTCACAAGTCAGGATCCAGAATAGACTTACTGATCTATTTGAAACACGCACTGGTTTGAAACAGGGCGATGGACTGGCACCGACGCTCTTCAACCTAGCACTGTAATACGTTATTCGGGCCATGAATATGGACAACAGCAAGACGCTACTCATCAAGTCGACACAATTAGCAGCGTACGCCGACGACATCAACATCATGTCCCGAAGATTGGCTGACGCAGAAGAACTTCTGCATAGGCTCGATACCGCTGCAAAGGAAGTTGGATTACGTATTAACGAGGGTAAAACTAAAATAATGATGCAATCGGTGACAAGGACACCTGCACAACCGAGCATCAATGTGGGGGACCTCAACATCGAGCTCGTGAACAACTTCATTTACCTGGGTTGCAACTTGTCAACGGACGCCAACGAAACTGACGAAATCAAGCGACGGATACAGTTAGCTAATAAGACTTTTTTCTCGGTTCTCCCCATAATGAAATCGAAGCATGTGCACAGAAACACGAAGCTCCGCGTGTACAAAACCATTATACGACCAGTGCTATGCTATGGCTGCGAAGCATAGACCCTAACTCAAGCCTCCGAAAACATGCTAGACACTTTTGAACGTAAGGTTCTACGGCGAATTTTCGGAGCTAGATGACGCATCCGGTACAACCATGAGTTGTATGAAATGTACGAGGAGCTCAGAGCTGTCAGTCTCGAAAATCGTCAAACTACAACGACTTCAATGGGCAGGGCATGTACAAAGAATGGACGATGATCGCATGCCTAAGAGAGTAATGAATGCAGAAAGAGTCGACGGAGCGAGTTTGCGTGGACGACCGAGATCTCGTTGGGAGAGCTCATTAGGTGTGGACGCCGCGCAGCTGCTGGGCTCCCAAAATTGGAGGACGCGGTCACGTGACCGAGATAATTGGAGGACAATGATCCAGGCGGCCAAGGCCCGACGTCGGGCTGTCGCGCTACGATGATGATGATAACGTCAATTGATACTAGGTTCCTTCGATTCGCCCGGATCTCGTAGGATCTCCATACAAATTGGCAGACCGGTCTTTGAACCAGGTCTGTTGTTGGATCTCGTTCGAATTGTGCTACTGCGTCGTGCCATTACATCTACAAAGTTGTCGCCCTGATATCTATCTGACAGTTCTCGAACGTTAATTGGCTGTCATAGGTGTCATGGAATTTAACCCATTGCCTGCGGAGAAACTTTTTTTTTTCGAATTTTCGCGTGAAACTTCATATTCCTAGTAATTAAGGCCTCCTGAGCACGAATTTGCCATTCGTTTTCTCACCTGAGTTTTAGTTTACCTGTAATTGAGTGATGCCATATGGCATCATCGCAGGTTCGCCTTATAATCTTATGTACTAAGGAAAACGCCTAGAAATACTAAATAAATAAATAAAATAATTTACGAGTGTCCTCAGTAAGGTACTACAAAATGCTCTGTCCATTCTAACTAATTGGGCATACCATTGTGGGGTTAGTGTTAACCCGGACAAAACGGAGCTTGTGACTTTCACAAGAAGGCACACGCTCGATCCTATCGAACCTCCCATTCTGAACGGCAAGGAATTGGTTTTTACTGATAAGGCCAATTTCCTTGGTCTTCTTCTAGACCGCAGACTAACTTGGAAGCCCAACATTTAGGAGCGGGTGAGGAAGATCATTGGGAAAGACCGGGGCCTCCAGCTGAAGGTGGTACACTGGATGTATACTGCTGTGGTGCGTTCTATTTTGCTTTATGGTATTAGCGTGTGGCGGACGGCACTCAAAGTGGCTGCCTACTGTAACTTGCTGGGAAAGGTGCAAAGACTGGCTGCGCTAGCCATAACAGGGGCGTTCAGAACCACTCCGTCGGCCGGATTGGATATTCTGCTGAACTTGCTCCCGCTGGACATTCTTGACGAACAACTGGCGGCCAATACGGCACTACGCCTTTGCGAAAGTTGTCAGTGGCGCGTGAGGAGTACTGGGCACACATCTATTCTGCGCAATCTGGATCTCCTTTCGGAGACCGACTATACCGCTCCGAAACAAACTTTTGATCGGAACTATACCTACCTTATTCCATCTAGGAATATCTGGGCT
This sequence comes from Chloromyia formosa, assembly GCA_964017055.1. Lineage (NCBI taxonomy): Eukaryota > Metazoa > Arthropoda > Insecta > Diptera > Stratiomyidae > Chloromyia > Chloromyia formosa. The sequence continues at coordinate 24,722,112 of OZ024813.1, read as the reverse complement.
TAGAATGTACCCTTAACGACTAATTCCATGCTGATCTACACGGACGGCTCTAAGACGCACGATGGAGTTGGGGCCGGAATTTACTCTTAGGGGCTTGGTATCAACATATCATTTCGTCTTCCTGACTTTTGTAGTATCCTCCAGGCGGAGGTTTCAGCGATTTCGGAGGCTCTGACCTGATTGGGAAGTCACGTGATGACTGCCAAGGACATCACTATTTTTACGGACAGCCAATCTGCAATACGTTCACTTGAATCGGTTCGCACTACATCCAAAACGATTGTGTACTGTCGCACAGCCCTCACTTTAATGGGCGGCTTTTCAACATTACGCTTTGCTGGATACCCGGTCACAGTGGCTTTGCAGGCAACTGCAGAGCGGATGAGCTTGCGCGTGAGGGGATAACCGGTAATGTAGTTGGAATTCGGGACAATATTCAAATGCCTTTTGCGGTATGTAAAATGGTAACTAAGTCAGTCGCTATTGATAGGGCCAACATAAGATGGCTCAGTGGTTACTCATGCCAAACGACAAGGGCGATTTAGCCTAGACTTTATCCGAGACGTACTGCCGTACTGCTATCATTAAGCCGATAACACATTGGCAGAGTGGTGGGGATCATCACAGGGCACTGCCCTATTGGGGAACTAGCCTGGAGGCTGCGCCTTCCGCACCTTGATTACTGCAGAAGCTGTGAGGACGTGGACGAGGAGGAGAGTGTTAGTCACCTTCTGTGCCACTATAGAGCTTTGGCGGGAAGGAGGAGAAGATTTCTTGGTTCCTCGTTCTTTTACGACTTGGAAGATCTCAACAACGCTAGCGCGACAAAGCTCAAACGTTTTATTGCTAGCACTGGCTGGTTTTAAAATCTAGTTTTTAGGGTAAAGTATAGAAAGTTTCTGGAGGAGGACTAACCATCCTCGGAACCGCACAAGGAGGAGAGCCATCTTGGGGCTTAGTCAGATATAATATGCTTGGTTAGGGAGGAGAGCTAACCACCCTCGGAACCGCCCTAGGCGGAGAGTCAACCTGGGGTTCAGTCGGCACAAAATATGATCAAGGAGGAAACCCTACGAGGACTAACCATCCTCGGAACGCCCTAGGTGGAGAGCCAACCGGAGGTTCAATCATAGCACCTGATTCGCGAATCAAACCATTCAACTAACGTAATCACGCAACACAGTTAAATTGATTACGCATAATTGTGAATAAGCAAAAAGGAACGCGATACAGTTCAGCCACACAACTTACTATCGTACAAGAAAACCTACAATAATCACGCAACACATTAAGTAAGAAATCTTACAAAACCAAAATATGTGCACAATGCCCTAAGTAAGAGAACTTACAAAATTGTTCTTCACGGTAGAACCAAATTAACACACAAACTTTAGACTCGTTTAATTCACTCACTGGTCACTGACTTCATGATCCAGATATCCCTCTGGAACTCTTCAGTTCAGAGAAATATAAAATAAACTAAGAAAAATTCTTCATTGACCCTTAAGAAAAAGGTCTAGATCATGAAAATGTATCTGAATACGCAGACAAATTTCATAAACTATACGAAATAATCGCATAGTGAAGCAAAGGATCATTTGTGCATTCTAATCTAGGCACATAATTGAACAAATGTAATGGTCGTGAAACTACACATGTGTACACAAGCGCAAGTGGTTGCTTGCATAGTAGTTATTTTTTGGTTATCAGAATTGAATAATAAAACTCATGCAAACGAACCTTTTCTTGCAATAACAAATACCTCAGAGGAATTAACTAAAAAAAGGAGAGGAGGAAGAGCGGGTCGCTAGATTTGTAACAGTTGCTCGGAGGAACAAAGGAAGCTTAAAAGTTTTCGCGAGACATGCATATATGCGTTCTCTATCTATCACTTCTGTCAATTCGAAGTTTGTGTGCAGTCCTGTACGTTTCTTCGGCAGCCGGTTCTTCGTACCGGAACGACCCGCTTTTCGACGGTCAAGCGTGGCCAAACCCTCTCGATGTAAGAAGAACTGCAAGTATTCGAAGCATCGCTACCACAACAACAACAGGTATCTCTGAAACAACGTAGCAGGACCTTCGCCTCGCTTTTATTTGTTCAGTTTCCGGAAGTTAGGTTAGGTTAGGTTGGGGGGCTGCCGTGGTTACCACAGCACACTTAGACCAGGGATAGGTCAATTGTGCTACCCAATTTGTGTTCAGTCTCTATGTTATAGAGAAGTCGACCAACATCCACATCTCTTAGTTCACCAAGATGGTCGTAGAAAGGTTTCCCAATGATTGATCTCCTTCTATGTGCCAGTGCCGGACAGCTACAAAAGCAGATGATGGGTGCTCTCCTCCTCATCCGCATCACCACAACTTCTACAGAAGTCGTTGTATGGAATGTATGGAAGTCCAAGCCTTCTAGCGTGCTCACCGATGACGCAATGACCTGTAACAACGCCAACTACCACCCTGATCTGAAGTTTAGTCAGTGATAGCAATTTATCAGAGCGACTGAAATTCAGCTGAGGCCAAATCAGCCTTGCTTTCGGACATGTAACGCCATTCATCCATGTCGAGTTGGCTTTCCTGACAGCAGCCAACTTTAATTCAGATTTGCAGGTAGAGATGTGCTCAGCAATGTAGCCCCTGATCTGCCGAGTTTCGCCGGCTGCACCCCTGCGAGTCAGTTCGTCCGCTCTACAATTCCCGGCAAAACCACTGTGGCCAGGTATCCAGCACAGTGTAATATTGAAATCGCTGCTGACTTCCAAAAGGCAAACTCGACATTCAGCAACAATTTTAGACACTATCAGCGTAGACTCAAGTGTTCTAAGTGTTCCGGGAGTTAACAAAATAACTTATTGGATAATGACTTATTTTACCCTATAATTTTATGACCTGACGCAATGAAGATTCTGAATCAACAATGATAAAGAGCTAAATAATTGCGAAATAGGTTCGATGACTAATTCGGTACTTTCCAGTACAACTCATTGACTTTCCCTCCAATCAACTCATTAATTTTTTTAATTTCTACCATTTCAGACCGTGCCGCAACTGCAACACTAAAAACCCAGTCAAAAATCAAAAGGGCAACTGAAAATATCTTTCTCTATGAGTTCAGTATGAAAATAGGAAATGGGAGGTTTCTTGGATAAACCGAAGACAGTCAAACATAACGAACATGGCGAAGGTAATGGACTCACCTATGGCGTTGGCTCCATGCAGGGCTGGCGCTGCGAAATGGAAGATGCACACTACGCCCGTACAGGACTAGGCGAAAAATTCGAGGATTGGAGCTTTTTTGCAGTATTCGACGGTCATGCCGGCTGTAAAGTGAGTGAACATTGTGCAAAACATCTGCTACAGTACATCGTGGATACGGACGAATTCAAAAATGGAGACTACGTTAAAGGCATACGCACCGGATTTTTGCGAATCGACGAGATTATGCGAGAATTGCCGGAATTGACGGCGGACGCTGAGAAATGTGGTGGCACAACAGCCGTATGTACGTTCGTTTCCGATCGGCACATATACATAGCGAACTGTGGCGATTCGCGAGCCGTTTTGTGTCGAAATGGTGTGCCCGTGTTTGCCACTCAGGATCATAAACCCGTACTGCCAAAGGAGAAGGAGCGTATTTGTCGGGCCGGCGGAAGTGTTATGATACAACGCGTCAATGGCAGTTTAGCTGTATCGCGAGCGTTAGGCGACTACGATTTTAAGAACGTCAAGGAGAAGGGACAATGCGAACAGTTGGTGTCGCCGGAACCAGAGGTTTTCTGCGAGGAGCGCGACGAAGCCGATGAGTTTTTAGTGCTTGCCTGTGATGGTATATGGGATGTTATGACCAATGAGGATGTCTGTAGCTTTATTCATTCGAGGCTTAAAATTACCAGCGATCTGGAGTTTATTTCAAATCAAGTAATTGATACATGCTTACATAAGGTGAGTTGCTATTGTTCATTTCGTTGCGTTTGAATTGTACTAACGATGAAATTCTGTTTTGCAGGGAAGTCGCGATAATATGAGCATCATTATTATTGCATTCTCTGGAGCGCCAAAACCTTCACCGGAAGCTATTGACGAGGATCGGCGACTGGAGCAACACATTGAAAACATAATCAGAGGTTGCTTTCATCGTATTATATGTTTTTGATAGCGAATTTCATATTTTATAATAGTACTCTTCGTATGCCAAAGATTTCAAGTAGTTACCATGATGTTTAGGATTAAGGGGACTCTTCTAGTATTGTCCGCGACTTATAGGTCAATGATGGATCGCAGTGGAACATAAACACTTTTGGTTCAATATGTACAAATATTGCCGTTCTACATTTCCCGAAACATAAACAAACCACTGGTCTACGCCAAATGCGATTCATCATCGACAGTTTACTATTTTTTTCGAATTTCCAAAGACTCTCTTGAACTCGAATGATTCCTATTTGATAACTTAAATACGTCAAGTGCCATTGGAAGTGTTTCCAAAGCAATAGATTTTATTCTCACGATAAAACCCTTCTTATGATAGAAAATAGAAACTTAACCAAGTTAAATCACACCTAATGACAATGAAAAAAGTATTTGAAATTTAGGTAGTTAAAGCGTAAATCAAATTTACAAGCACATAGTGTGTAGTGACGTAGTGACTTTTCAGTATTAAAACAAAAGTAATATGTAGTGATATAGTTTTTATCAATAAGCATTAATGATGAGTAACGTTCAAATCAAATTTTTGCGATTCGTAGTGAGATGGAATTGCCGTACTAGACTTATCCTATTTTCCTTGTTCTGAAAACGTTAAACAAAATCGATGACGAACAAGAAGACTTACACTTACTTATGATTAAACGACGACCACCGACTTTAATTCCTATATATAATGCTAGTCAAAGTATATTATTGTGACAATTAAGAGCCGTTTGCGGTTTTTTTTTTTCTTTAGTATTGTAGATTTTATCAGAGATCCACTCCGATCCGAGCTTATTGACTGATGGCGTTACTTCCACTGATAGGTTGAAGATAACCTCTGAAGAGTTGTCTATAGGTAGATTAAATAAAATACACGGTTAACCATCGGCATCAGGTCAAAAACTAGAGAAGGCTGTATTCAATTACACAGAGTAAGATTCAAGGACTTTGAGAACTCTATCATAAAAATCACTATCTTCGTCAAGAAAATCCACCCAAAGCTTCTATTAAATGCATTTCTAGGCATTCACCAGTCGTCCAACATGTCCAGCCCACTGTAGTTTTCGTAGCTTAATTAATGTGGAGACATCTGGTTACGTATATTTCGTACCGCTCGTTGTTGTACATTTTTCGTCATTGACGTTAACTGCACCGTTTTCGTCATCATTTTTTTCTTCTCTTGTAAATAAATAAACTAAAAAAGAACAAAGTTGCTGATTTTGCCTAAGGGCAACTACAGAGTGAAGGCTGATGTCAAGCTGGCGCTGACTTTGCTTCAAGTTTTCATTGTGAACACTCAGCGAAGAGAAACGTTCACGTGAAACGTGCTCATGGGGCTTTCTCTCCCCATGCTATTGCTAAAGCGGCTTAAACGATGCGTCCAACGTTCGATCCAACGTTGGATCCAACGTTTGAATCAAATGATTTGGCAATTGAAGCGACAAATGTATCTTCTCAACGGCAACGGCAATTCGATCGTTCGATTTAAACGTTTGACAGTTTGGCCGAGTTGTCAATTAATAAATTAAATTGAAATTACTTATCACGGTGATGGCGGAAGGAAGAAGAGATAGCATCTGTTGCTGCCGCCATGGTGGTATTGTCGTGTTGCTACTTTTTAATTAAAAAAAAGAATCCGGTTTACCAAATTCGTCGTGCCTTGCAACCGAGATTGCTTCAAATGTTTCTGCGGAACGGTTCGGCAATTGTTTCGCTCGAACGTTGGAACGTTCGAATTCATTTGATTCGGGTACGAAATTCGCCAACAGAGCGAACGTCTTCCAACGCGAACGTTCGACGCTTGACATTGGAAGCTCGTAGCTCGACATTCGGCCACACGATGCTACGAACCATCAAGCGTCCAACGTTGGAAAGTGTTCGTAGCATCGTTTAGAAGCGGCTTAAAGCTCAAGATCACATTCGTAATTGTCTGGTGATTTTCTATATAAAATCCATTCATGTACGAATTCACCGGTACGGATGAGCTTTGAATGTGCTGTGGAAAGAACGTTTCTCTTCGCCGAGTCTTCATGGTGGCTGCATTTTTAAAATTCAACTTGTTTCATTCAGCATTCAATTCAGCAATTCAGATACATATGAACTTAAAAGAGGAGAAATGTGCTGGAAACGCAACCATTTCTCTATGTATCCGAATTGCTGAAAGAAACTTGTTGAATTTTAGAAACGCAGGCAGTGGCTCCTTCAGGTTCATATGCATCTGAATTGATTGCTGAATGAAACAAGTTAAATTCAGAGGCGCCGACTGAAAAATATGGGCACAACAGCTTTTCGTACATTTTTAATTGACGGTCGGGTTACCTTGTTGGGTGATTTTTTTGTGATGGTATCCTCACAATAAACTGACCGATTCTCGAAACTACTGATGATGTATCCACGGACAGGACGGCTCAATAGCCCTAGCTAAGAAAGTCGACGTCTTAATGCCCAAACCAGAATGAACGCAGAATGCATCAGCAGCGGCAGCAACAACAACAACAGGTAGTTCTGTCAGCATCGACAGCGGCGATGACATAAAGCGGGTAAATATTTGATATTGATTCGAATGTATTTTATAATTTCATACAGTCAATCAAAATGGTCCCACAATTGAGAGGACCCAATTTAGAACCAATTTCTTCGTCAAATTTCGAGTTGTAAGGTCTCGACCGTGCAAATCATCAGCGTTGTATGGAAATGGCGTTGTTGTTTGTTTTTAAAAATGAAGCAAGCATTCAAGCATTTGTAAATGGAGCCATAATGCTTTTTTGTTTCATAACACAAGATAATGAATTAAATTTTAATTAAATTCAAACTTAAATATGTATTTCTACCGTCTACGCTGTTGTTGTTGTAGATGGTCAGAGTTGCAGTGTGTGTGTGTATGTTACATGTTTATTTCCATTTCGAGCTCCTCGGTGTCAAGGCCAAAAGGACTGAGAGCAGCTGCGCCGAGATGTATTACTCCCAATATTCGTAAAAAAACGGAGTTGAACATGTAGTACACATACACACTTCCTTTTTGCATCGAAGGGGGTTTAGCAGCTCTTGGCCGTTCTGATGAACGGGTCGCTCCGGTACGTAGAACCGTGCCGTCTACGTCTTACCGCTTAGTTATATTGTGCACGAAAAACGTCGCAGCCAACGAAAATCAGCTGTTCAGCCTGTTATATACAGTTAAATCTTGAGTGCATTCAGAGTGCTTGTCTACTCCGTAGCGCTACGACCCCTGTCGCTCGTGATTGCAATCGCTCCAGTGATCCTACTTCCCTTCGTAGCGAAAATTTTTTCACGCTCTCGGGGCGTGAAGCCTGCTACATCTGACAATTCACGGGTGGTATGTGTGTTGTGACATGTATGACATTTGATTGTGCACTAAAAACGCAAATATAATCTGCGTCTAGATTTGTGTCGCGCAAAAGTAAGTAAAGCGTGGTGTTAAAAAATAATGGTATCCGTGCCATCATAGTTTCGCGACTCAATTATCAAATATTTGCGGTGTCAGCTGTTTGCATGTAGCTGTTCCATCACGAATCAAGTTTTGTGACAGGTATCGGCTCCTCTAATGTGTAGTTGAGTAGATATGTTGATACATAGTTGCTACATGTTCCCTAAATGCAGCCTTTCTGTGAGCGTTCGTTTGACACATTTAAACTGTGCAAAACTGACTTTCTAACAAACTTGCAGCACTTTTTTGACGTCAGCATTAGAGTCGAGACTTCGCCGCGATCAGCTGAACGGAGGCCTGTATATTAAGATGGCAATGGTTCAACTTTATTTGACAGCAGAAGCCGTGTTCGTTGCGCACACTATAATCCAGCCTTTAAGATCATTATAGTTAGCACAACAGATCCATTAAGTTTTGATAGCATCTTGAGGAATCACAACCAAATTGAACGACGAGTTGTAATACCTCATAAGGCCATTATGGTTCGGGCTAATACCACACGGGTTCTCATGACCCGGAGCCCGGGAGATTGACGGCTGTCAAGCATTGTTAAAGGTGCGTTACTGTTAGGCACACGAACGTCGCACATTATTTCTGATTAGCGATCAAGCCATAGAGCATGGAACACTATTTGTATGTATCTTTTTGATCGTCGCCTACGACCGACACAGAGTGGTGCCTGGCAAAACGCACCTTAAAGCACAAGATTCAATGGTACAATCCTTATACAATATATATGTCCTTTTTTCCTTCCCTATTTGTCATGGCTAAATACGTGTTTGGTTGTTGAACCAAGAAGCCGAGTGAGGATCGCTTTTTTAGCGAAACCATATTTGTGTCGGCCTCCCCCCCCCCATAGTCGGCGCCTATGGTTGAATTTTTAAAACGCAACCAATGCAAACGTGAAGCAAAGTTAGTCTCAGCTCGGCATCAGCTTTCACTCTGTAGCCGCCCTAAGACGGGACATTTACCTTTCATTATCTCATTCTGGACACCAATTACTGTTTAATGCGCATCCCGGACGTTAGTTGTGCCCAGGCACACATTACATCTAACTAAGTGCGGAATTACAAAAATTGAGCGGTAATTCAATTTGTATTTAAGAGGGTCAGTCAGAAAGTAAGTTTAACGGTCCGATTAGGGGGGGGGGGGGGGGGGGAGGAAAGGAGTGGTGAAAACAAAAAAAAAACAAGGTAATTTTCGGAAAATTCAGACATTTTTTTATTTTTCTACAAAGTCGCTATCTCTCTCAATACATTTTTTGTATCTACAAACTAATTTCGTAATTCCGACGTCGAAATGTTTTGCGTCCAAATTTTTAAAGTACGCTTTGACTGCTTCGGTGATGTCATCTGTCGTGTCGAATCGTATGCCGCCAAACGCTGTTTTCATCGCCGGGAAAAGGTGGAAATCACTTGGGGCCAAGTCAGGGGAATAAGGAGGATGCTCAAAAACGTCCCATTTAAATGAGGCCAATTTTTCTTGGGTTAAACGGGAAAAATGCGGACGAGCATTATCGTGAATGAAAAACACTTTGCGACTCAACAAACCTGGTCGTTTGTTTTTGATTGCTTTTCGTAAACGATCCAAAACACCACAGTAGTACTCTGCGTTGATAGTCTTGCCTTTGTCGAGATAACAAGCGCAACGTTCCCCTTGTTCACTGCGCTCGTTGGTCTGCCTTGGTGCGCTTCGTCATGGAGTTCTTTTCTTCCGTTTAGGTACGCTGTTCGCCAACGCGTAACCATTTGAAGGCTCATACACTACTCACCGTATACAGACGATAATTCTTGATAAATTTCACTAGCGAATAATTTTTTTGCGGTCAAAAAACGTATCACACTACGCGGTTCACATTTGGACGCTACTTCTATCGGCGTCTCCATTTTAAATCGTTGTAAAAAGCACAAAAATAGACTTATCGGGCTCAGCTATGCGTCAAATTGGTTAGGATAGATGAGAGAACAACCTCCTAAAATTTCGTTAGTGTATCTTTTCACCACGCGGAGCGCTGCCACCCTTAAACTTACTTTCTGACTGACCCTTGTACTTTCTGTGCGCTTGCGGCTGTCCATCCCGTTGAAAGTATAGTTGTGAATGCTTTTCTACAGCTGGGATTCAAAAGGGAAATAAGATCGTTGCAAGTCTTAAGGCCGTACCACCTTGGGGCGGTCGGTAGCTCACTATGTTGAGGTGTCAGTCTGATGTCTCATGCTGCCGATCAGTTACGGGTTTGAGTCTGGTCCACGTCGTGGCTATGTATGTTTGTGTAGTCTTCCCCCTATGGTGTGGGGCGGAACAATAAACCTCAAACTTTCCCAACTTGCCGCAGGTATGCGGCTAAATGGGCAGGAGGTCCATGCTAGCAACATTCATCGTCCGAAATCAGTTTATGCTAACGAAACGTCAACTAAGCCACATGCGAATAGTTGACGCGCTATGCCCCACTAGCGGTTAGGGCAAATAGTAGTAGAAGTAGGTAAGTCTAAAGACCGTACCACACTATTCGTGATTCGGCGAGTAAAAAAAAAACGAGCAATTGCTGGGTTGTAATTTCCGCAATTTCCGCAGTGCTCGATGTACAACAATTTTCAATTGAATTTTTTTTTCCAGTTAAAAAATCTCTAGGTGGGAGAGACACAAGATGCTTGCCATTTTATGAGCATTTTCATGGGACTCACCGAGTCGCGAGTAGTGTCGTTGTGCATATACAAGGTTTTTGCCACTTGGCGAGCTTTTGCTCACGACTCGGCGAGTCACGAGTAATATGGTACAGTTTTATGACTGGAACACAATGTGTAGTTGTAGCTAGCGTGTAGCGCAAGTTCGTTTGCATGAAAAAGTTGTAGCTAAAGTTCGTAGTTCGATCGGTTGAACTTCCAACTACAAGCTACAGTTACACATTGTTGCCATCTTGATCGTGAAAGTGTAGCATCCTCATCAGGGAATGAAAAGGATTTTCAAATAACTGAGCGGTTTGTTTTTGATGTAGCTCAGTTCGTAAGAATTGGGCGGTTTTTTGCCACTCATGGATCCTTTCATTGCATAAAAAAACTACAAGGGTATACAATAACACCATAGAGGGTTTAAATATAAAATCAAGAAGGGGCCGGGAAGAAGAAAAATTATCGGCCGACTTAAATGCCAAATACACGGTGACACATGTTACACCGTGTGTAGCTTTGTCCTCGGTATCAAGACACATGCTGCATGGAAATAAACATTTTTTGAAAACCAGTGGGCGACAAATGCCATCGTGTATATGGGAAACTCAATATACTATATTTCTTCTTCAGTCGACGTGATAAGATCGTTTACGCGAAAGGATCGTTATCGTGAGAGAAGGTGACAATGAAGTATAGGTATAACAAAAAGCATCATAATGTGTGGGTAAAAAGCTTTTGTAGCGTAACATGTGTGTTACCCCTAGTCCACACTCATAGACAAGTTCCGCAACTCGTGTCTATAGACAGGGTTCTGCGATTTTTTAGAGACAAATCGGGAACAATTCGAGTGTTCTGCAACTGCATGTACATGTCTATGAGTTGTCTATCGTGTGTCTATGAGTTCCCATCAAGAATGGAAAACTTGAGACATTTTGTGCAACATTTTGTCATTTTCGCAAGAGCATATAGCGTGCGGTTAGATAATTATCGTTTATTTGAGTATTTTTGAAAAGTGAAAAAAAAAAAAAATTTTGGAAGCCTAAGCCATTTTCCAATTTCACCTTTTCTAATAGATTAAGCCCGAATTTAGGACCATCTACAAACAAGGTCCGTATAAACAAACGTTTGCGGGCTTTCTTCCCTTTTTCATTAGCAAAGATAAAGGCTACACAAACAGCAATTCCACAGGCCGCTATTTCAGTTGCCATGTCTCTCAGAAACTAAATGTAGATGTGAACGAGCAACAAAGTCCATAAAAATGTTCCGAATTGTTCGCGATTGTCTAAATACAAAATCCTCGATTTGTCTATAGACAATCGCACGATTTTGTCTATGAGTGTAGACTAGGGGTTACGCTTAAGGCTCAAAATGTATGAACCCTTAAAAAAAACAGGCTGTGAAGGTCCCCATTACCAAATTAAATTGTATAGGGGTGACAGCCCTTGAAATACTACATGTCATCGCCCGTCCCAATGACGTCATTAATAATTAATTGTCGTTGCTGCGGCAGCCGTTTCTTCGTATCGGAACGACCCGTTTTTCAACGGCCAAGAGCTGCCAAACCCCATCGATGCAAGAAGAACTGCAGTATTCGAAGCATCGCTACCACAACAACGTCATCAATGAAAACAGCTGGTGAAACTTCTTATATGGCTATAATCACCGTTTCATTGAAATTCCGGCTTTTTCTTTACAAATATGTATGTTTATTTGGAAACTACGTTGTCTCTTCGGCTTCGCGGGTTCGAATTTCGCCGTGGCCATGGTGTTTTTTTGTTGTCTTCCTCTCTGCCTTCCCCGACTTGCATCGTTCGAAACCAATTTATGCTAACGAAGCGTCAACTAGAATCAATGCATTCGATAATTTTATAGCCACTTACGCGCGCGATCACGTTCTTAAGGTGCGTTTTGATAGAAAACATTCTGCGCCGATCGCAGGCGACGATCAAAAAGATACACACAAATATTGCATGGTGCTTTATGGGTTGATGGCTAATCGCGAATATTGTGCGACGATCGTGTGCCTAGCAAAATGCACCTTTATCGCTCATCAGCTTGTTCACGGTGAAAACAGTAGCTCTCCTAACTACAATATTGGGTATTGTAGTTAGGAGAGCTACTGTTTTCACTTAATCACACTACAAGAATTGGAAACGAAATAATCATTTGTTCACAGTCTTTGGACTAGTTGACGTGCTTATGCTCCGCTTGGGAATAGGGCAAATAGTACAATAAAAGTGGCGCGCCTACGATTCTTCCTGCTGAAGAGAACAAGAAGTGCAAAATTACAGTTTTTCTTACTAAGTGTAGAAAGTGTAGGTTAAAAGGGAATAACCATTTTTAAAAGTAAATTTGTAATATAACGGTAAATCTTGTCAATTTTACCACCCATAACTATTAATATAACCATTTTAAAAGTAAGTTTGTAATATAACGGTGAATCTTAGTCAATTTTACCACCCATTGCCAAAAAATTAAGATCCAATTTGTTACTGTCGATCAAAATTTCGTCTTGTTGTCTGCGTGTTGTTCTTTTTTAACGTTTGCTACTGTTGCGGTTCACAGTATGTTCACGTTTTGCGATTCTTTAGATACTAATTTAAAGTACATAATTTGTTATTGGCTAGCAGGCCGCGCAAAAAATTATGGAGGGCCGCATGCGGGCCGCTGGTTGTCGACCCCTGCCCTAGACGATAATATTTACTGCGTTTTATTCAACAATCCAGATCGGAGCAGAACGACTATTGCACGGATTGCACTAACAACATTGTTCTGGATAACTCTCGATAAGCAGCCGGTGCAGGATTTATGTTCTGAATGCGCGAATTCGTTCGGTTGAAATATTCGAATTCGCTGCGGGCAATGCAGTTCTCTTAAACGTGCCATACACACACCGATCGATCGGCCGATCCGTCGCCCGAAATCGATATCGGCCGACGGATCGGCCTGTGTATGTGGAAATCGCACCGATCGGCCGATCAATTTTGATCTGCCGATATTTTAGTGCGATTTTCGTGCGATCCATCGGTGACGATCGATTGGATAGTGTATGTGATTATCGCAAGTGAATGTCAAATTACCAAATTATTAAATGATGAAATTTGAAGGATTCTAATGATTTAAATGGCACTGCAATTGAAATATCAAATATGAGGTATACAAAAATACTACACACACCCAAATAGTTAACAAAAATTAATCTAGGTTGGATTGGGAGTGAATCATAACCTATTTTTTGAATTGTCATTCGTTATCGCATCGCACGAAAATCGTACAGTGTGTGTGCAGTGGAGATCGGCAGATATTTTGTGGCGATCCATTGGCCGATCGATCGGACGACGGATCGGATAATGTATGGCGGCTATTATACAGTTTGGGGGCCAGATAAAATTCATTTCTTGACAATTGCTTTGCTGTGTTTTATTCAAAAGTCCGGATTAACGCGCTATGCCCCACCAGGGGTTAAGGCAAAGTAGTAGAGTAGCGTAGCGAAAAATGGAGTGTTGCTTTACTTGGAGTGTGTCTTGGCTTAGTTTGCATTCAAACGTCAACTCAAATATGAAGAGAAAACTTAAATTCTTCGTACAGATAAAATCTGACAAATTTCCTATAGGCAGCAAAATCATTTTGTGTGTTTACTGTTGCATATAATTACACATTTTATTGTCACGAAATGAATTCTATGTGGTTCCCAAACTGTATAAGAGAACTGGATTGCCTGCTCGACTATTTGAACCTTACGAATTTGCCTTCAGGACAAAAATTGTGCACCAGCTGTTCATCCAGGGTTATCGAGGACAATGTTGCTAGTTGTAACGGACGGTTTGGTGGGCATCCGAAGATGCCCGTGGGGACAGAGCCTAGGTAGCATAGTGACCGTGAAGGTCGGGGCGTGTCATCTGGCGAAGAAAAAGGCTCCTCAACGAGCTAAGCAGCGGCCTATGCTTGCTGTAGCTCAGTTCGGGAGATGTGGGCGGGGTTTTCGCCGCTCGTTGACCCTGTCCTTTACGTATTAACAAAAAATCGTAGGCCTGGGGAAGACAACACAAACAGGGGAGGTAAAAATGGGGGAAAAAAAATAGTCGATAAGGATGGAATGGTTGGCGGACGGATCAGACGCTCACGCGGTCGCACCTGGGTCCGGGCGTAATGGGACCCTCGGCCTCTGGTTTCGTACCACCAACAGATCACTGCTCATCAGGTGCTGCTTCCATCTGCCGGTGGGAGCAGCACTATCAGACCATAATATGGTTCATTACATAGTGTAATGCGTGCAAAAGTTACTCTGCTCTGATCTGGACTGTTGAATAAAACGCAGCTAATAAAATGTTGTTTTTGCGTAATTATATGCAATAGTAAACAAAGAAAATGATTTTGCTGCCTAAAGGAAAATTTGTCAGATTGTACCTACACTAAGGATTGAAGTTGTCTCTTCAAATTTGAGTTGAAGTTTGAATGCTAAATAAACCAGGGCACACTCCAAGCAAAGACACACTCCATTTTCTTCTTTGCTACTCTAGGTAATATGTTCTGTATGGCTTTTTTTCGGACCAGTTGTTTTGCACTGATGTGGACTGTTGAACAAAACACAGCAATTGTTTTATCGTCTAGGGCATATTGATTTTCTCACAAAGAAAAACTGCTCGATAACTAAAGCTAGAGACGTACAATTTTGGTAAAATATTCCTAGTAAGCAGTAGCGAATAGGTCCGATCACCTACCTCTACCTCCCCTACAAATATTATTTTTTGCAAAAGTATTTAGAGAACCCTATCCAATATAAGTACCCATGCTAAATTTGGGTGAATGACTGCCTAGGACCTTACTGAGTCCTCCTGAGTTAAAAACAAGGCACGTCGTAAATATTTGTCCAATATTTCTTGTATATAAATATTCAATGAAAATTACAAAATTGACCACCTAACAACGGGGACTTTGGAGCATATATTCAGCGGACTGTCCCAACAATTATGCAAAATTTCATAACTTCACGGTTTTTTCCCCAATCACACTTTTGCATCGTTCATAGGCTGAACTATAAAACCCTTAGTGCCTTTTCACACGAAGAGCCGCACGGCTTTTGCTCGCGAGTGAGAGCTTTTTTCGCTCCCACCTTCCATTCTTTCACACGAAGAACTGCACGGCTCTCGCTCGCGAGTTCTCGATAAAACGTGGCAAAAATGCCTGCTTCATCCCGATTTTTGTTAATAGGATGAACCCAATACGCCCTGCAACGTTGACGTTTTTGTCGTCGAAGACAGCGTCGACCGTAAAGAAGATAAGTGGCACCCTTAGAACATAGAGGCATGGAATGAGCTTGTCCTGTATGTCTCCATAGAAACAGTGGCTCCAACATCTGGGTACTAAGTCGACAGGTGGTCGACAGTCCGCTAACTCAGTAGACCGTTTACTAATTATGATATTTAAATATTGACAAGAATTGACGTTTGTTTATGTACAATTTGACAGTGCGGTCAAAATTATGTGAATATCGAAACGTCAACTGAGTAGGCTGACTGTCGATAATCTGACAAAAATTGACCTTTATTCATGCACAATTCGACAGAACAGTCAACATATGTCAATATCAAACAACAACCGAGTAGGCTGGCTGTCGACTTATTCGCCAAATGTTGGAGCCAAAGACACACAGGACAAGCTCATTCCATGCCTCTTATCTTCTAAGGTGGCACCGGCACGCTTTGAATCCATTGCATTCAACGCGTACTTTGCGACTGAATGCAGAGCGAGAGCAATTGTCGCTCTTCCCGTGTGAATGCCGGCACTCCTCGCTTTGCATTTATATCAAGAGCCGCGACGCACGGCTCGAGATGCACGAGTTGGACGTAAAGGCTCGTGCTCCACGTGTGAAAGCTGAAGTGTACTCTTTGCATTTCAGTCTTATGCGCCTCGCTCTCACTCGCGAGGGAGAGCCGTGCGGCACTTCCTGCGAAAAGGCACTTATAAACAATAGCAGATCGAAATTTAATTTGACAGGAATTGCTAAATATCTGAAGGATATCGAAAGTTAATTGAAAACTCCGCAGAATTGGATTGGATACAAATCGCAAACAAATCTGAGGGAAATCAGAAACGATATCAGCTCTGAATAGGATCGTATCGTCTAAAAAGACCTTTAGATATTGTATAGTTACACGAGTGTCACAACAGGGTGTAAGGATGTTGGATGTTGCATATTGTCTCATCAATGTCAGGACATTAGTATCATTGTCAGGACCGGGCTTTAAGATACCGGTACAAATACACTCCATAAAATATTTTCATGCTCGTATTGTGACAATGAATTGTGCAAATATACTATGATTGAAAGTGCTTTACGTAATTTATAGTTGTTTTCTTGCACTTTGTGGCATAAAATGAGATAAATTCTAGCATTTACGACATAGTTGTTATGTTTTATTTGAGAATACATATGTATATTAATTTTTTTTTTCTTTAATAGGACAACATTGAACAATATTATAGGAAATTGTCAAACTTACTAACCTTATGCTCACGATATATTTTTTAAATTTTGAATTATGCAAGATGCGAATGAAAGAAAATCGTTTGAAAACAATATATATTTATGGAACTGCAATATTAAGAAAAATTTATGAAATTATTTCGCGCGCCAATCAATTGTGCAGTGCAATATGAAACAAACTAAGAGTATTAAAAATATTGTACCTGTTTTGAAGGAAGAAAAAAAAACAATTAGAAATTAATCTAAACATCGATGAAAAAAAAAAGAAAAGAAAAATCTAAAAATAAATAGTCAATTTAAAAAGTAAACAATTTGGCGTTTTCGTTTTAATTCAAGAGCTACGAGCTAGATTTGAAAGAAGTGGATGCGAGTACATGCAGTAGGTGATATTGAAAGAATATATTTCTGGATTAAAATTACTTTTCTTTATCAATTTTTTCTGTTCTATTTCGACATTCAATCACAGTCAATCATTCTTTCATAAGACAAAAATAATAGAACATTGCTAAAAAGATACTAATTCGCTTTTACTTTCTTTTTCTTTCTTGTTTGTTTTTAAAACGAAATCGTACACGAACGTTTAAAATTTTACGTGGCTGTGAGCATAAGGTATGTTGCCACAAACTTTTAACTTTTATATTCTAATTTCGTGTTTCTTTTGCATTACTGTCATCTTTTTTGTTAAACGTTATTCTTGTGAATTATTATAAGCATGTTTTTGGCTCGCTCGCTTTTTAAGTATGAGTAAAAAGAAACGTCTCATATTGAAATCGTTCATAGACAAACGAAACCAAAAAAAAAAATAAATGCAGTTCCAAATATTGTTGTTTATTTTATGATATTGTTATTGTAGTGTATATTTGCACAATTTTGATGTTTTGTTAGTTGTTAAGATGTAGTTATTATGGTTTTTTTTTCTTTAATATATTCTGTGTTAGATTTTAGCTTAGTACGATTTTAGAATTAAGATTATTTCAGAGAGTAAATAGTAGACATTTTGAATACTGCTATACAGACCCTTATACACGCCAACGTGTCGCTCATTTTGAACGATTCAACAAAACGTTTGAAAGAGCTAGCAGAGTTAGTTGCGTTGCAGTGCACATAGCACGTCATATAATTTCGGTCGAACGAATAACCAAATGCAAAACGGCGTACATATCGCACATAATGCTCTCCAAATTAACTCAGTTGTTGTTGTTGCAGCAACGCCTGCTGGCATTGAAGTAGTTTGGCAGCCCTTGACTGATATTTATGAACGGGTCACTCCGGTGTGTAGAACCGGCTACCGTTTCAACGCGTCAACGTGCGTAGAACCGGCTGCCGTTTCAACGTGTCAACGTGCGTGCTAGTCATGGTTGCCAATTCACGAATCTATTCCGTGAACGTGGCTAGGTCGACCTACTTTGCAACGCCTTAGAGTAAAATACATGTGTGTGTGTGTAAGTTAGCAGCGGCTTCCTCCCCCAAGGTGTCGAGACCAGGGAAGAAAGCGGCATCGATAAGAGCCTCCCACAGAAGTTGCCGAGCATTTAAAGATGTGATCAACATCATGATGCATAGCGTTACAAGCTGGACATGCGTTTGGAATGTCGTTATCTATGCGAGACAAGTACGAATTAGGACGGAAGCACCACCCAGATCGAAAGCTGTGCAAGCGTGGTTCTGGTTGATCTAGGTAGACTGTTCTCGGCAGGGGAAATGGCAGTTGGTCGGTCTTGAATTACTTTGTTTGGAGTTTAGTTTCGCAATCGATTTTCGGACTTCCTCGCTGTGTATGGCGGCTAAATTTTCAGTTAAAAAATGATTTTATTTTCCTACATAATCTCCCTTGACTTAAACACACTTGGTCCAGCGTTTCTGCAACATCAGTATTCCTTCCCGGAAGTGAGAGTTTGGAAGGCTGTGAAAATATTCATCTACGGCCCTCTCAACTTTGTCATTGGATGCGAAGTGTTTCCCAGAAACAAATTTCTTCAAGTTTGGGAATAGATAGAAATCTGAGGGTGCCAAATCAGGAGAGTAGGGAGAGTGGTCGAGCAAATCGTACCCCAAATCCCGCAGTTTTCCCATCGCCAACGCACACTTGTGTACAGATGCGTTGTCCTGGTGAAAGATGATTTTTTTTTTCTTCAAGCCAGACCTCTTCTCGCGAATTTTGGTATCCAGCTGGGCAAGAAGTTTGGAGTAATATTCGCCTGTTATTGTTCTGCCTTTTTTAAGGTAATCAATTAACAGGATCCCTTTCGCATCCCAAAACACGCTGGCCATGACCTTTCCAGCAGATGCGATCGATTTCGCTTTCTTTGGCGCTGAACCACCGGCTTCCACCCACTGCTTCGACTTCTGTTTCGTTTCTGGCATGTAGGGGTGGACCCAAGTCTCATCCATGGTGACAAATCGCCACACAAAATCGGTCGGATCCCGATTACTCAATTGCCCCCTAACTAGACCTGTTCGGTCCTAAGATTTGTAGACCGGTTTTAGGTTTTTATGAAAACCGGTTTTCCTAGCGGTCAACCGAATCATTAAAAAAACCTTCTTATGGTCAAAAAAAACCGGTTTAAAACCGACTCATTAAAAAACCGATTCACTAAAAGACCGACCGAAAACCGACTTGTTAAAAAGACTCATTAAAAAACCGATTGACCAAAAGACCGACCGAAAACCGACTTGTTAAAAAGACTCATTAAAAAACCGATTCATCAAAAGAAAGACCGAAAACCGACTTGTTAAAAAGACTCATTAAAAAACCGATTGACCAAAAGACCGACCGAAAACCGACTTGTTAAAAAGACTCATTAAAAGACCGATTCACCAAAAAACCGACCGAAAACCGACTTGTTAAAAACCGACCGACTCGGACGAGTTAAAAACCGACTTATTAATTAAAACCGTTGAGGAAATGGAGTATTTTTGTGTGGACAGTACAGGACGGAAGTATTCAAGAAAAGGTTTTAGCTTTTGATTTGAGTGTGATTTGGTATGTGGTATATCCACACATTTGGTCGACAAGAGGCATGCGTTCAAAGTTAAATAGATATGAACAATATACCCATTGAAAGGTTGAATTGAATTGAGAAAAAAAATGTCGGAACTGATGATTGTGAGTAATAAAATATGAAAGTGTACTGTACGTGGTTATCAGTGCACCTGTTAGAAAAATTGGCATTATGATATGGCGGGCGAGACTCATGTATTCTAAATATTGTAGTACAGGTGTTAAAGGAGTATTCTATTCTAAAGAAGCCCCTAAACGATCAAGCCGGTTGATCAAAATTTTGCGTCAATCGATTGGATCAAGCGTGATTGATTGTCTAGGGACCGATTTTATGTCAAGCGTGGACGGTGATTGATAGAAAGTTTGATTGACTCAAGCGATTGACGAGGGTGCTTCACCGTCTAGGCGAATTTTGATGTCAGTCACTCGCCAGCAGCCAGTGCTCTGGAGAATCTGAAAGTTCTGAAAATTCTGAAAAAACAACAGTGTCATGTAACTGAAAGTTCTGAGCGCGAGTTTATCAGCCTGATGACAAACTTATCGGACAATCCCCATGAAAACAGGGTGGTCATTCTGGGGTGGGCAGCCCCAGTTTTTTGATGGATATCATCTTTTCCACTTAACAGAAAAAATTGTAAAGGTTCAAATAAAGATTTCCATCACTCAAAATCATTTTTGGTGAATCGGTCTTTTAATGAGTCTTTTTAACAAGTCGGTTTTCGGTCGGTCCTTTCGTGAATCGGTTTTTTAATGAGTCTTTTTAACAAGTCGGTTTTCGGTCGGTCTTTTGGTGAATCGGTTTTTTAATGAGTCGGTTTTAAACCGGTTTTTTTGACCATAAGAAGGTTTTTTTAATGATTCGGTTTTTTCGAAACCGGTTTTTGGGAATCTCGGGACCGGTCCTAACAGAAGACCGGTTTTAAACCGGTGGACCGGTTTTAGGAACAGGCCTACCCCTAACCCCTTGTGGGGCATAGCGCGTCAACTGTTCTATGTGGCCCAGTTGACGTTCTCTTGGCAATAAACTGGTTTCGGAGAATGCGTTGCCAGCATGCACCTCCTGCATATCCATGGCCACGAACGACGTCGTGGACGGGATTCGAACCCGAAACGCCGGCAGTCAAACATGAGACTGATGCCTCAACACACTACGCTACCGGTTCAGAAATAAAAAAAATTTTCTCACAAAGACTAATTTTTGGACCGGTCGTTCCTATGGCACCTATATGATGTAGTGGTCCGATTCCGTTGGTTCCGGAATATTTACAACGTGCAATAGAAAGAAGGCTTTGTACAAAATTTCAGATGGACTAATCGACTCGTCTCATCATACTGACCAAGAATATACAGGGTGTCCCAACCCGGAAACCGGCGATAGGCCAAGTGGTAGCAGTTATCAGAAAAGTATTAAAAAAACTCTCCGTCAATTATTTTTTGACTTATAGACATTCAAAAAATAATTGGAAAAATTCAAGCCCTGTGATGATTTTGTAAGTACTGTTATTACAAATTTTCATTTTTTTTTATTTTTTTGTTTTATGAAGCAACCCTGACTAACTGTTCTATAAATCACAATTTAAAAGTAAAAAATTACTGTATTGGTTTTAAATAAAATATGACTTTTTTCCAAAATTTTGTACTCAAAATTATCACTTATCTCAACTTCAACTGACTGCACTGTAAAAAAAATATACCACGCGGTTTTGGCAAGTAACTGTAAAAGATGGCGCATTTTGTCCAGATTCCAAAATGGTACGACACTTCCTATATTATCTCTTAATTGAGGTGAAAAGAAGTAATAATCTCATTCGTGAGTACAGAGAAGATCCCCGATTCTTTGACAAAATTCTATGGACCGATGAATCCACATTTTCTAAAGATGGTTACATTAACCTCCACAATTTACACGAGTGGCTCAATGAAAATCCACATTTAATGCGGCAAAATAGAGCGCTTTAAAGTGAACATGTGGACTGGAATTTTAAATGGCCAAATTATTGGACCATTCGAGCTTTCGGAGAACTTAAGTGCCGAGACATATTTAGATTTTTTAATGAATCATTTACCCAATTTATTGGAAGACGTGCCACTCAGTACTTTTGCAAATATGTGGTATCAGCACGATGGCTGCCCAGCGCATTATGCCCGTACAGTAAGAGAGTTCCTCGATCGAGAATATCCCGAGAGGTGGATAGGGCGGTCTGGTACAATTTCGTGGCCGGCACGTTCACCTGACCTAAATCCCCTCGATTTTTTTTACTGGGGAGCGGTAAAAGGAAAGGTTTACACGAAAGAAATAGAAAATTTGGAGGAACTCCGCCGAAAAATTGCGGAAGCTGCTGAAACCATTAGTTCCGGAAGATTCGCCCAGCTTATTAACTCGATCCTTTTTAAGAAGATGTCGTGCTTGCCTTGCAGCTGAAGCCAAACATTTTGAACATTTGTTGTAAATTGAAGTTCTAACGATTAATTGTAAATTGATTTTTTTGTTCAATAAATTACACTTTTGCCTAAATGAGATTATTCTTTTCATCTCAATTAAGAGATAATATAGGAAGTGTCGTACCATTTTGGAATCTGGACAAAATGCGCCATCTTTTACAGTTACTTGCCAAAACCGCGTGGTATATTTTTTTTACAGTGCAGTCAGTTGAAGTTGGGATAAGTGATAATTTTGAGTACAAAATTTTGGAAAAAAGTCATATTTTATTTAAAACCAATACAGTAATTTTTTACTTTTAGATTGTGATTTATAGAACAGTTAGTCAGGGTTGCTTCTTAAAAAAATAATGAAAATTTGTAACAACAGTACTTAAAAAATCATCACAGGGTATGAATTTTTCCAATTATTTTTTGAATGTCTATAAGTCAAAAAATAATTGACGGAGACTTTTTTTAATACTTTTCTGATAACTGCCACCACTTGGCCTATCACCGGCTTCCGGGTTGACGTTGGGGTTTGGGACACCCTGTATATGTATCCGACCATATAGGAGATGCTTGCTTCTGTGCGTTGCAAACTTCATGACTAAGTTAATATACCCTATCACATCCGTGAAGGTTATAATAACCAGCACAAATTTCGTATAGAAACCACTCGTCAAGATAAACTCGTTTATAAAATAGAGGCTGCGGCTTTTTATTGTAATTCAGATGAAGTGCAGAACAACAATCGCACGCATTACACTAACAACCAACTCTATCCAGAGCCATTTTCTTAGTGTAACGCCTTGTACGCATTAGGATTCTTTAAATAGATTCTTTTGCGTCTCGCCAGAAACCCATGTGCCTCGACTCATTAGCTGCCTCTTTATACCCTTCACGGATGTGATAGAGTATATTAACTTTGTCATGAAGTTTGCAACGCACAGAAGGAAGCATCTGACTGACGTTACGATTTTTGTATAACGCATCTGGTGAAAGCAGTTCTTTCGATCAATTTTAGGGTACATAGCTTTGATGTAACAAGGCGATGAATTATTTTTCAGGACTAACAATAATGTAGGACAAATGTGATATGCGCTTGAAACGTAGCCCGACTATGCGTGGACTCGGTTATTTGTATGATAGAACTTCAGGATTTAATTAGGTTTAAGTAGTTTTGCTAACAGCATACCTTTGGTGTTTATTGTTTTTATATTGGCCTATCTTTATTTATTCAAGCACTATACGCATTATACGACAGGCGGTACGTCCGTCGTGAACAACGGGTTCAGAGTACATGCAATGTCGTGAGTTTTTTAGAAGCCGATAGAAACAAAGTCAGAAAGCTTAAATCCAAATTTGACCACCCGAAAATTTTTCGAACGGTGTACTTATGGCGTGTTTTGTCTTTTCTTTTTTCGCTTTTTTGTCTTTTTTTTTATAAAATTGATCGTTGTAAAATTATCTTCAACTTTTGCATAAAAACTGTTTAGTTCTAACAAATACGTAAAATGTAACAAGGTGCCAGAGCTGAAAAATTCAATTTTTGAATCAGTTTTTCGCAAATAAGTCAATAACGGTGCATTCTTGGATAAAATATCAAAAAAGTTATTTCGTAGCTCATTTGATTCCCTACAATTAGAAAAATGAACTCAATTCGATTAACGAAAACTGACTTGTCTTCAAAAGAATGCTGACAATGGGGTTTTATGAACATATGTACTTCCTATACAACTACTTGTCGGGAATTTCATCTCTTCAGGATTTTGTACAACATGTATCGCTATGAGCGCGTTTCGTTTGTAGATACGGCTAAAATGTTCATTTTCAGCCCGATGTCCACACATTCCCTTCAGGATACATCGATCTTGGATAATCGTATCGAATTGAATTTATTAAAATATATTCATTACAGTTTAACCAATGAATGAAAAATTAGAGCCGCCCATACAGAATCCCGGTTCAAACAGTCGAAAGCCATCTCGAAATTGTACTCAGCGCATTGCTAGATGATGATTCACAAGGTGTTAGTGTGATCGATAATCAATCAACGGTTTATTCCATGGGCGGGAATACAGAAAGAAAACCGGTTTGGCCCCCCGAACATCTCGCTCCTGTGCTCACAGTTTTAAAGCCAGAATCTGGATCGAAAGCTGGCGCGTTCTTCATCAATTTACCTTTCTAAAGGTGTGTTTGGCTAGGCTCACGATTGCGATTAACCCATAGAGCATTTAGCACTATTTGTGTGTATCTTTTCCGACGATCGATCGACGCAGAGTGGTGCCTAGCAAAACGCACCTTAAGTCTTTCCAGGAAAATTTAAGCTATTATAGCTAAAAGTCCTCATCCGAGGTATACTTAACGTTTCGTTAGCACATAGAAGATTTCGGATGCTGTTGTTGTTGTAGCGGCGTGTCGCTTCGCACTCTATTATCCTGGGGGAAACCAGCTGTTTCGATGTGGTTCTCTCACAGCGCAATAGGAGTTAAACGCCTGGGGCTGTTGGACAGTTAAAGATATGCTCAACATCGTGTGGAGTGAGGCCACATGCTGGGCAGGAGTTTTGGATGTCACTGTCGATGCGGGACAGGTATGAGCTCATACGCGAGCACCAGCCAGAACGAAGTTGAGCCAACGCAGTTCTGGTTGCTTGGGAGCGTCTGCAGATATGGCAGGTGGTTGCGCGTTCAGTACCTTATTTGGTTTTAGTTCTTAGTTTTAGTGGCTGCCGAAACAATTGTTTGCAATAGTAAATTATGATTTGAGTACCACAATGGACTCAATGGTGGTCTAAATGTGCATCATGGCAGCTCGTGCACCTTACCTTATAATAAATGATACACTTGCAGTATTAGGAACAAACTCTAGTCGTGTTAGTTTTATTTAGATCGCAGGGAATCGAGTGAACTACAAAATCACGCTTTTGACAACTTGCAGAGAAACGGACCATTGGCGAAAAAATAGGTAACAGAACGAATTTTTCAACATTAGCGCGCTGCAACATTTTACCTATTTTGGTCAAATAAAATATGTTGTACGCAAATGTTGTGGATAATTTCATAGTGAATAATATCAGGAGCTTGGAGTAGAAAGGACGAACTCAAAAAATCGATTTTTTTTTATTCTCGCCTTGGTATCAGATACATATAAACAATGCGTAGATACCTCGCTTTGCCCCGGCAAGCCCTCAGTTTTCTCATAGTTTCAATCTAAAGTGAGTAATATCATTTTCTGTCAAAGTCTCACTATTCGAATCACTTAGTGGAGCAAGGGCGAACCCCGGATCTGAAACCCCATCCAAGCACTATGAAAAGCCATAAATCATTTGTATTCGCCCTTGCTCTTCTGTGAAAAGTGTTTGTTTCGCTAGGTATGTTAGTCATTCATTCGCCCTTGATATTTTGAAGTACTTTGAAAGCTTTGAGCTTGATTTCCCAACACCTCAATTTTGGGATACGCCCTTTCTACTCCAAGCTCCTGATATGATATTCTACTTTAAATTATGATAATCGTGCACCTTAGAAATATTGACGGACGAAGGACGAATAAGCCGAGCAAGGCTACCAGGAAGACCGGAAGCTCGTTATAAAGACTCAGTAGATGCTGACGCTGAATAACTGCTGGGCTTCTAAAATTGGAGGACGCGGTCACTTCACCGAGATAATTGGAGGACAATGATCCAGGTGGCCAACAAGTACCGACGTCGGGTTGTAGCGCCACGATGATGATGACATGGTCCGAGATAGAATCAAAAACACTAAAAAAGACAAAAAGCCTCATATTGTGTTAATAGCATTGAATCCTCCGGGGGGGCATAGGCGCGTCAACATCTCTTGCATATGCCTTGTTGACGTTTCGATCGCATATCTACTTTTCGGACGTGCGGTTGTTAGCATGCACCTTCTATCCGCGCCGTCTTTATACTGACAAGTTCGGAGCGTAGGAGTTCTATTGGTACCCACGGACAGTTTTTGCTCGCGCCGAGGATCGAACCTCCATTCTCTAGAATCTAGATCGTAAAGCGGTGATCGAACGAACACGACCACCGAGCGCGTAAAAAAAAGCCTCATAAGTACCGTTAATTTTTTGTTAGGAGGTGCAAATTTGAATTTAAGCTTTCTGGTTAAGTGTCACGGTCGAACTCGAACACGAACCTGGTACAAATGTCCTCTGACGCACACATACACTTCACATAGGTGTGAAGAAAACCGGTCCACTTGTACTAGGTTCGTGTTCGAGTTCGACAGTGTATGGGGACACTAAGTCTATTGATTTCTAAAAAGAAAACTCAGTGCTTGGCATGCACTCTAAAGCGACCATTCGCCTGGCGTATTAGTTTCATTCAATCATTTATCAATGAAAACCTGTAGCTATCAGCTCTCATTAATTTTGAAAACTTTCCTTTGATTTTCAGAAGAGTTCATATGTGAGGAAATAAATGAATACGCTGAACTGCTGGAAGCTCTCCATCTGAGAGATATTCCAGGTCTGCCACCTGGTGGTGGTCTGCAGTCAAAGTAAGTATTCCATATATGTATGTTATTTATGTCAATTGTAACGCGTCTTTCTTTCTCTCTTTTTTCTCAATTTAATTTTCAGATATGATATAATCGAGAAAACGTTCAAGGAAATCTGGCCTAACCTGGCATACCAGTGTGAAGTAGGAAATATATTTTATAATCTTGGATAAATTTAGAAATGAAATTACTTCCTTATTTTTTGCAATTTCTTCAAAATAACTTTCCTTTCGAATCATAACAAATTTGACTATCTTTTCTCTATCTATCTATCGCAATTCTCAAGCAGTAAATTCTTTCTTTTTATCATTTTGCAACTATTGAATTTATTTAGTGAACTTTTTTTGTACAAAGAATTACCTTTGCTTTGACTTTGATCTAGATTATAGTTAGCGGTCAGCTGCTTTTCGCGATTAATTCTAAAATGCTTGTGAAATCCATCCGTTATCATAACTAAATGTTTTTTTGTTCTTTTCGATCCTTTATCTTGAATACATGTTTTTTTATTTGTTTCTGTAATGTTTTCTTGCTTGTGCTGTGTGTGTGATGTATACGTGCAAATGCAAACACATTTATGTATGTAGGTATACGATAGACAGCTTGAATCTATGTTGGATCGGGATCATGGAATTGTGAAGTTGTATTGTGAGAATATTTGTTAAGATTGTGGTGCAGAGTCAAACTCCTGAAAACTTGAATTAAAAAAACGAGACCTTCTAATCAGCCGTATAGGGATGATGAAGGATGAGAGTGGAACTTTGTGGGGGGAACAGTATAAGACTATAACACCTTGTAGTCCGGATGGCGCAACGGTTAGCACGTTCGCTTTCTACGCACTGGGCCCCGGTTCGATTCCGACTGAATGTGGTAGTTTTCGATAAAAAAAGGGGATTTACGTGTCAGACCATGAGCCCACTCAGCTGTTATAATGAGTACTCATTTAAATGGTAAATAACTCGGTTGAGCGTGTTTCTGATCACACACCTCTGCACAAGACATACCGTCACTATCTAGAAAATGAGATGATGCTAATTCATCTCGAGGCCATAGTTCAAATTGGACTGTTGCGCCAGTTCACCTTGATCTTGAGTCCTGGAAAAAAAAGGGGAAAGCTTGTAAATCTTCGTAAAACTGTATTAGAAGTTATTCCTATACTGTTGCATTTAGTGATGGTGCGATCATGATCATTTTTATTTATCCAATCATAGTAGTAATTCACGCCTCTGTATTAATACGCTCAAGTAGGTATTGGGTGGTATGCATAAAGTGAGTCGAGTGGAGTAAAGCTGAGTTGACAGAATTCCACTCAATTTTCACTGTGGAGCGGAGAGTAGTTTTATGCATACAAATTTTTCACTCGATTCACCGAACATAGCAGACTCAGGAATGTCCTCAATAGACTTCACTCTTGAGTATATCCTCAATATTATGCATACCACCCATTATCATCGCAGTTTGCTCTTAATAATCATGAAAATTTCAAAACATTGCTTCCGCTTAATGCACATCATTACTAGTACAGTAGTCAATTTAAATACTGAATGGACAGGTACTTGGATTTTTTTTTAAACTGATGAGAGAAATGCCAAACGATAGTTAATGGTTTCGTTATAAACATATTAATTTGTTTAAGGTAAGGTTAACTCTGACCGCAGAGGCTATAATTAATGGAAAACCGCCCGAAAATTGGGTGCGACCAAATTGCACTCACCATTTTTTGAAAATTTCCCACTTAATCGAAAAAATAAAAATTTATATTTTAGCGCAGAGAATTTGCTGTAAATTATGACTTGAATCTACGAGGGCGGTTCAAATATGATCGAGACAAACGCTTTAGATGGCGCGCCTGTATGTTTTGAAGGTCGCGGCTTGAGTACGTAATAGCTGGGTCCCTTACGAATAGTGTGGCATAGTTTTCGTCGCGAACGCACGTTTCACGCGCGTGCTACGACCATGAGTGAACATCAAGTGCCGACCGCCGTTGCGCAACGTATTGTCGTCGGTGTTGAATCTTTGACATCCGAGGGCTTCTTTCAGTGGTCCAAACATGTGGTAGTCGCAGGGTGATAAATCCGGACTGTAGGGGGGGGGGTGTTCTAGTACCTCCCACCCCAATTCTGATATTGTATCGAGCGTGAGATCCTGGAGAAGAATAGCACTTCGCGCTGGAATGCTCCTCCGTTTCGAGCGATATTGAAGGTGTTCGTGGATGATAGACTCTACACTACCAATACTAATGCCGACTTCAGCCGAAATGTTTCGAACATTCATCCAACGGTCCTCCAAAATGAGTTGTTCTACGCGACGAATGTTGTCTGGTGTGATGCTGGTTCGCGGTCGACGATCATGCGGCTCATTCTCGACGGTTTTGCGGCCATCTTTGAACGCTTTGGCCTATTTAAACACAGCAGACTTACTCACACACTTACTACCGAACTGATTTCGCAAACGCCGAAGAATTTCCGTGTTTTTAACGCCTTCCCACACCAAAAAACGAATGACAATACGTTGCGTAACGGCGGTCGGCACTCGATGTTTACTCATGGTCGTAGCACGCGCGTGAAACGTGCGTTCGCGACGAAAACTATGCCACACTATTCGTAAGGGACCCAGCTATCACATACTCAAGCCGCGACCTTCAAAACATACAGGCGCACCATCTACAGCGTTTGTCTCGATCATATTTGAACCGCCCTCGTATATGAACAAATCCACAGTTAATTTTCAACTACCATTTCAAAGAATTATTCTTGGTCGTTTTTTGACATATCATTAAGCTGATATCACGAATTTAATTTATTCCAGGCCCGCATTAAACCTTTGAATATATAGCCATGGAATGAGCTTGTCCTGTATGTCTCCATAGAAACAGTGGCTCCAAAATCTGGGTACTAAGTCGACAGTCAGCTAACTCAGTAGACTTACGAAATTCAAATATTGACGTTTTTTTATGCACAATTCGACATTGTGGTCAATATTGGGTGGTATGCATAATAATGAGGATATACTCATGAGTGAAGTCTATTGAGGACATTCCTGAGTCTGCTATGTTCGGTGAATCGAGTGAAAAATTTGTATGCATAAAACTACTTTCCGCTCCATAGTGAAAATTGAGTGGAATTCTGTCAACTCAGCTTTACTCCACTCGACTCACTTTATGCATACCACCCATTATGTCAATATCGAAACGCCAACTAAGTAGGCTGATTGTCGATAATTTGACAAAAATTGACATTTGTTTAAGCACAATTCTACAGAACAGTCAACATTTCTCAGTATTAAACGCCAACTGACTAGGCTGACTGTCGACTTATTCACCAGATATTGGAGCCGGTGATAAACGGGATATGCTCATTCCATGTACTGTATGTTCTAAGCATTAAACGTATCGTAGTTCCTCTAACAAATGTACGGTAGTCGATGCTACTTTTGATGCGGGCCTGGAATAAGTTTAATTCGTGATATCAACTGACTGATATTTCCAACATTGGTTGAAAATTTCTTGGAATTGTAATTGCAAATGGACCAGATTTTATAGCGAATTTTCTTATTGTTGCGATTGAGTGGGGAATTTTCCAAAAATGATGAGTGCAATTTGGTCGGGTCCAGTTTTTGGGCGGTTTTCCGTTAATTATAGTCTCCGCGATTAGAGTTGACCTTAAACAATTCTTGTTAGACATACATATCTCTGATCGGTTTCAAAAAATTCCCGAATCAAATGCTAAATTGATTACACTATATGTCTGGAAACTAGTACGAAACGACATTCAGTTTTCAGTTATTCTTTTTTTCTTTTAATTTCATAATCATGAATGCTACTCAGTTTTAAATCTAAGTCAAATTAAAATTTGTCTAATTCTACATCGATATTTATATTTTTCTGTTTGTTGCAGTAAGAAAATGTGATATCAACAATGTTTACTCGGCAAATCCAGCGTTGTCTCCAATGTTGGCGTAAAAACAAAACAAACAAATACAAAAAAAACTTAATGTATACATAATAGAGCCAAATAAAAAAGCAAAGATATAAAAGTGTCAGTTGGTGAACCACTTCATGGTTGTAACATATAGAGGAGTCAAAAGATCTAAAGGTAGGCTAATTTTTTCGATTGGAATATGATAAGTTGGAATAAAAATGTTTTGAATTTTAAAGGATTTTATGAAATATTTTTGTCCTTAGTAAGATTGCAATTTGGTTAATTTCTTTCGGTTTCTCTTAATAGTCGCGTTCTTTTCGTTGGATCAAAAGCTCGTTCCCATACAAAATGACTGACCGTCAATGATCCGGATCTCGGTATGGGATCACATCGGGATCAGAGCTGAAAGTGCATTGGTTGAACGTCAACTCGCTCTGTACATTTGTATACGAAGTCCGCCATTCGCCCCACGCGGCGAATCAACTGTATGGTGGCTGTTTGATTTCCCATCACTTGATCCAGATCGTTCTTTTCAGTGTTCAACTCTGTCCGTGTGTCTCGAACGGGGCTAGGGAAAGGCTCATGTTAATGAAAATGGGATGTTGTATTCTTTTGGCGGTGGATGAAAAAAAAAGTTCTAAGTATTCGTATCTCTCTGATATGCATAAATCACTCCTCTTCAAGCGTACATGGGCAACATTATTTGAAACATAATCCAAAAACTAAAGAAGTTCAACTCGTTGTTGTTGTTGTAGCAATGGTGTGTTACATGTTGTTATTGTTCTTCGTCTTCCTCGGTTTTAAGCGACAGGAAGATAGCTGCCTCTACGGGGTTTTCTCACAACGACCTGGGGGTCAGGAGCAGCTGGGCAGTTAAAAATATGGTCCACATTGTGATTTGTACCATTGCAGGCGGGGCATGTCTTCGTGACATCCCGGTCAATGCGATGCGAGATAGGTAAGACGCGAACACCAGCCCGACCGAAGTTGGGCAAGTGTCGTCCAGGCTACTCTCGGAAATATTCTCTCATCGGGAGAAATGGCTGATGATTGTGTCGAGAGAGCTCTATTTGGACCTAGTCCTGCGATTGATGTTTGTACCTCCTCATGATGTATTGCTGCGATGGCTGATCTGTATGTGTTGTTGTCAAAGGGAACTCTTTTGTACCTCTGAACGTCTCTTTCGAGGTCCCTCAAATCACGCCTGACATGTCTTGGTGGCGGTGTCTTGTCCATGAGGACGGTGTTGAGGTGTTCCCTCCGGTAACAACCCACCAGGCATCATGTTTCCTGATGCAGATGATCCTAGGAAGATCACCTCGTCAACTGGGTCTCTTCGAGACAAATGCCTCAAGTAACTTGTGTAATTGTACACAAGTTTTGTTACAGAGAATTGTGTTATTACGTTGGTGGCTCCTTTGGCTATAAGTAGAGATTATTATAGTTTTTGCGAGTATGGTATCCATCAGAGTGACATTAGCTTAGCGACGTTTTTTTGGGGCCTAAATATTGGTACAGTAAGAACCCGCTTCAGTTTAACGTGGTTTTCCCCCGAAGACGTACGCTGTACTGAACTAGCGGAAGATTTCGTTTTTTTTTTGTTGTGCTGCAAGTGATTTTTGATCTATGAATAAAACGATAAACAAATTAATAATTCTGTTATTCTCTCTTGTCAACTCGGAAGTGCAGTTGCTAGCATGCACCTCCTATCCGCGCCGTCTTTATACTGACAAGCTCGGAGCACTGTGAAAGTTCTATTAGTACCCACAGGCAGTTTTTGATCGCGCCGAGATTTGAACTCGGAGCTTTAGATTAGTATCGTAGAGCGGTGACCGAACGACCACGGCCACCGAGCGCGAGATCCTGAACTTGATGACTTATCTAATGTTGGTGGTGGCAAAATCCATCGGTCCGATTCAATGATTAGGATTTTCGGTGATGAGTTCCTGGTGGTAACAGAAAACCCTATTGCAGTTCATCTGAGCCACGGTAAGGTCTAAACATACAGTCCCCGTACCAAGGCAGCGCCGTAGCCGCCCGTATACCGGAAACATGACCGCATATTGCAAGCGAAGCCGCACACTACCCGTATCGGGACCCAATCGTACGAGTATGTTCTGTTCCCGTGTGTCGGTTTGGCGACGGTTCGTCGCAAGTGAAATAAAATATTTCGATCTGACTGCGGCACACAATTCCATTCAATCGACGGCGGCTGGTCCGTGTTGGGTGATGTGTGTTTTGAATTTTTTTGAATTTCCGTACCGCATAGTAAGCGAGAAAAATTAAACAAAACTAAAGACTGTTTTATATTGTACAATTCGCCTACCGTAAATCGCCCGTATAGGGGCGATTACGGCGCTGCCAAGGTACGGGGACTGTATGTTTAGACCTGTATACGTTATACCTAACCTTACAACTTCCTGCACCGCACTCTTATAAACATTAATAAAGCTGACTGGGATAGCTTTAAAAGTAACACCAATGCATCCTTTGCTGCCCTCCCGGCGGCAGTGCGTGCTGCTGAATCGACCTTAAGCCGAGTGCTGATCAAAGCGGCTGCCAGATTGATTCCTACAGGACGAATACTAACGCTCAGGCCTAACTTCCCTGCATCAGCAGCCAGATTGACCGACGAGAGAGACCGCATCCGCAGCGAAGACCCTAGCAATTCAAGTTTCAGAGACCTGAACATCCAGATAAACATGCAAGTAGCTGAGCACAAACGCTCAAAATGGATTGCACATCTTAGCAGCTGAAATCTCAAATCCGGATCAACAGTCAGAGCTTTCACTAATCCATCGAATATCAGAGGGAATGTTGCCATCGAATTCGGCAATAAAACGAGTAGAGGTGACCGCACCCGAGCTGGTTTTTTTCGGAGGGGATTTCAATGGTCATATGGGAGAATCGAATTATGATTACGAGGATTGCCATGGTGGGAAGGCTAGTCAATCTACAGCCAGAAATGATGAAGGTGAGGCTATCCTGACTATGTGCAGATCTCACGGTCTGGTCATCCTCAACACATGGTTCATTAAGAACCAAAGGCACCTGATCACATTTAGTAGTGGAGCTCATGCGACTACCATCTGTGTCTAAATTTCATGAGACGTTGGGTGAAAGATTGCAAAGTGATCTTGGGTGAATTTGCGGTCGCCCAGCACCGGTTGCTCCTCACAGAATTTATTTTGAAAGGAGGAACAAGACCACAAGCAATCCCCAAGCCAGTCGAGAAAATCAAGTGGCATAATCTCAACAACGAACGCTTTGAATCTGTTGTAACTCCACTCATTGTTAAAATGAAGGAGTGGCTTCAATACAACACCAACTGCGGCGAGCAAAATCCAACACAAATGTTAGTAGGTGAGGCTGAAAAGACACTGGGAGTTTCGAAAGGCCCGCTCCACAAGAACAAGGAGACGCGGTGGTTGAATAACAAAACTAAAGAAGCAGTGCAGGCCAAATCGAACGCATTCAAGGCTTGGACAACATGCAAGACAAGCAGTGAAGCCGAGAAGGTTCAACTTCGGGAGAAATATGATAAATGCCGGAGGGAAGTAAAGCGAAAGGTGGTTCAAGCAAAGGCGATTGCAGCCGAAAAGTTCTATCAGGAACTAGAAGATCTGACTGCGGATAAGAGATCGTCATTCCAAGAGAAACCTAAAGACAATGCCAGGATTTATAAGGTCGCAGCCCAAAGGAGAAGAAACGCTCGAGAGATTCAGGCGCCAAGGTACGTTGAAGACTCACAAGGAGTGCTACTAGTTGAAGACACAGCAAGAAGAAGAATTTTCTTGGATCCAAACACCACTGATATCGCTGATTTTTCAGTGGAGGAGGTGATGAAGGCAATGATGCAGATGAAACGCGGAAAGGCCGGACAAAATACCCTTGGAATTTTGGTCGAAGATGGATCATGTCGGGCTTAGATGGTTCATTGTTCTTTTCAACAAAATTAAAAGAGGGCAAACGATGCCTGACGCTTTCAGAAAAAGCTTCCTTCTCCCGTTTTATAAGAGCAAGAGTGACTCACTCAAGCTCAACAACTATAGGGCAATCAAGTTAACATCTCAACATAACATAACATTGAAGACTTACGAGCGAGTTGGCTGCAATCGATTGAATGAGATTGTACGGTTGGATGACAATCAATGCGGCTTTGTGGAGGGTCGGTCCACAGTCGATGCTATTCAGTGCATACGTATTACGATGGAAAAGCATCGTGATGCACGGACGGACTTGCACTTTGTGTTCATCGATTTGGAAAAAGCCTTCGACAGAGTGCCTCGTGATCTGATATGGGTGGCCCTAAGAGCACTTAAGGTCCCCGAGGCATATGTCAAGATTATACAAGACATGTATGATGGGGCAACCACTAAAGTTAGATTCACAGCTAGTGAGTTTGAAGAATTTCCGGTTAAAGTCGGAGTTCACTAAGGCAGTGTATTGAGTACCTTGCTCTTCTACATCAATTTATTAACACTCATTTCTGACGGCCTGGAAATATCCCTTCTCTTCGCCGATGACATTGTCCTGGGTAGCAAAGACAAGACATCGTTGCTTTGCAAGCTGCACTGACCAAGTTGTGTAAGATGCTGGAGGATCATGGACTGAGGATTAGAATACCAAAGACTGAGTATCTTTGCTGTCCTTTCTCGATCCAGAGAGACCGATACCAGATATCTACATTAAAGGAGAGCAGCGGAAGTCTGTACAAGGTTCAAGTACCTGGGCTCGATGGTCAACAAGCAAGCTACCTGCGATGATGACATCAAACATCGCATCAGTGTCGGTTGGATGAAGTGGCGAGAAAACTCTGGAGTTTTCTGCGACAAGAAGCTGCCACGAAAGCTTAGTCGTACGTCCCGCACTCATTTATACGTCTGAATGCTGGACTATGTACAAGACATACGAAAGTAAAATGACTGCGACTGAGATGAAAATGCTACGGATGTCAGCTGGTGTGACCAAAAAGGATCGTATCAAAAGTACCTACATCCGAGGCAGCTTGTTTGTTGAGGAACCGATTAGTAAAAAGCTCGAAGATCGTCGTATGGACTGGTA
Source organism: Chloromyia formosa (assembly GCA_964017055.1). NCBI lineage: Eukaryota > Metazoa > Arthropoda > Insecta > Diptera > Stratiomyidae > Chloromyia > Chloromyia formosa. Next base: position 24,686,406 of record OZ024813.1, on the reverse strand, counting down.
TTGCCATGTTCCAAGGCGTCCACCTGAGAACCCTGTCATGAAGGCACTATCAATGAATGTTCCAATCGCTGAACTCAAACCCCGAGGCAGACGAAAACACAGGTGGATCGATCGGATGAAGAAGCAACAACAACGCATTAATCTCGGCGATGATACGATCCAAGAATGAGCTGCCTGCAGAAGAAGCTGAGATTATACCGCCAGAATGGGCGAAGTGCGAACTTGGAAGTGGTCTTTTGCCCCCCAATTAGCAGTATCAGTATGCATCAAATAGCGTGAGTCTGACAGGCTTCTTTTATATCAGAATCTTACAATAATAATGACTAGTATTTCGGAAATTGGATTTATGAGTGTTGTTGTTGTTAATTCCCTTGACCCCCCAGGAGCAGCGTCAACATCTCTTGCATTGCTACTCAATTGCCCTAACCCCTTGTGGGTCATAGCGCGTCAACTGTTCCATGTGGCCTAGTTGACGTTTTGTTGACATAAACTGGTTTCGGAGAATGAAGTTGTCAGCATGCACCTCCGGCACATCAATGGCCACGAACATCGTCGTGGACGGGATTCGAACCCGAAACGCCGGTAGTCAAACATGAGACTGATGCCTCAACACTCTACGCTACCGGTCGCGCCCCCCCCCCCCCCCCCCCCCCCCCCCCATGCCTTGTTGACATTTCGATAGCATCAGTTTGCCAGCATGCACCTCCTGTCTGTGCCGTCTTTATACAGACAAGCTGGGAGTGCTGTGGGAGTTCTAGTAGTACCCACAGGGAGTTTTTATTACTCGTAACACGTCGAGGATTGACTCTCCGTCTCTCTAGATGTAGCATCGTAACCGTGACAATACGGCTACCGAGCACGAATTTATGAGTAAATATCAGGTCAGTTCATAAGTTCCCGCGTTTTTTTTTTATAGTACTCGTATTTTCAATATTTGAAAAAATTCACATTTTTTTAATTTTAATCAATTATATATTTTCCATCATTATTCACAATGTCTTGCCAGCGTTGAGGTAATTTTTCAATTCCATCCGCAAAAAATTTGGTATCTTTTGAAGTGAAAAAAGAAACTAGGGCACTTTGGACATTATTTTTGTTTTGGAAATTTTTGCCACTTAAAAACGACTGGCGGCTCCGGAACAGGTGGTAGTCGCTAGGGGCAATGTCAGGGGAGTATGGTGGGTGGGGCATGATTTCCCAAAACAAACTCCCGTAACTTTGCCACAGTCACTCTTGTCGTGTGTGGGCGTGCATTGTCATGGTGGAATAAAACCTTTTGTCGATTCACTAAAGCGGGGCGTTTTTTATCAATTCTGCATGCAGACTGTTGAGCTGACGGCAATACCTTTCTGCATTGATGGTTTCGTTCGGTTCCAGAAGTTCGAAGTAGACGACTCCTTGCATATCCCACCATATCGACAATAAAATTTTCCACGGGTGTAATCCGGCCCTGACTGTCGGGTGTGGCGTGGCGTTCGCATCGACCCATTGGCGCATTCGCTTAACATTTTCGTATAGAAGCCACTTTTCATCGCCCGTTGCAATGCGGTTCAAAGGTTCACTTTCGTGCCGTTGCAGCAGCTGATACTCAATTGCCCTAACCCCTTGTGGGGCATAGCGCGTCAACTGTTCCATGGGGCCCAGTTGACGTTTCGTTGGCATAAACTGGTTTCGGAGAATGCAGTTGCCAGCATGCACCTCCTGCACATCCATGGCCACGAACGTCGTCGTGGACGGGATTCGAACCCGAAACACCGGTAGTCAAACGTGAGACTGATGCCTCAACACACTGCGCTACCGGTAATTCTTTGTGCGAGATTCGATGCTGACACTTGATGAGGAACCTACTTTGCAAGCTTACAAACTTTTCCGATGTTGACCAAATGGCGAAAAACGGTTGAGTGAGATGAATTTAGCCTGTCTGCTATCATATCCACTGTTAACGATGGTTCTGCTTCGATCACATCCTTCAAGGATTGTTCATTTAACTCGGCTGGACGACCCGAACGGGGTGCATCCTCCAAGGTTGTGCAGCCCTGCCTTAATTTCCACGGAACCACTCTTGTGCAGTCCTCACACTTACGGTGTTCGCTCCATGAACTTCGTTTATTTCTGCAGCGGCTTGTGTAGCTTTTTTGCCATTTTTAAACAAAAAGTACAAAATGCTTCGTTTATACTCCTTCGTAACTTCCATGTTTTTTCCTGATGAATAGTGATCGTTCCTGTTTAAGAAGTCAATGCTAACTGACTAACCCTTCACCCTTTTCAACTATTTATAGAAAACTTTGATCTGTGATTTCACAACTTGCGAAATTTCAATCATTTGAGCTACTTGAAAAAATGCGGGAACTTATGAACTGATCTGATACATGTAAATGTTATTGTGTTAATACTTTGCAAAAGTATCGTGTGTTTGAATGGACAAATTTACGTATGTCAAGTGTTTTCCCGTCTGAATGTTTCCTTTTATAACCATATTTACGTCACTTATTGTACAACTAACGCATCCTAAATGTTGTCTTTTGTTTTAATCTTCTCTCTCTCTCTTTAATACTTCTTTTTCAGAGTCCAACGCATTGATTTCCGGTGTTTTTAATCTATTCAGATATAAATATTTACAACCTGAAAGTTTGCAATTTTATTTTACTCGTTATTTGAATAAACAAAACAACAACAAGAAGAAAAAGAAAACAAAAAACGACAACTTGAGTGTTTCATGTATTTAATGTGAACCAACTCTGTGTAATAATAATAATAATAAACAAATAAAATAAACATATAAAAAAAATCAACCACAATGAAACTTTGTATAAAATACCTTTACTATATAAATATTTAATTAACAAAAATCAGTGAGAAAAATAAACACCACTTTAAAAGAAAAACAAAAAATAAAGAGATCCATTGATTCTGACCCTATAGTTAATGTATAAGAGTATATAAATTGGGAGTTAACAAAGCAAGAAGAAGTATGTTGTAAATGTGAATTTCTTTCCTTTTTTGTAATATGATGAAAAAAAAACAAACAAACAAAGCCAACGTTATATTTCATAGTAATGTGTGGTGTGCATAAAAAGCCAATCATGACAACCAGAAAAAGAAAATAAAAGAGGAAAGCAAAATACAGAACATACCATTATTAATAAAAAAATAAAAAAAAATGAAAATCTTTAAATTGCATAAATGATGGTAAAAGAAAGCAAAAAAAAGAATCAAAAAATTACGAGAAAGTATTTTTATGTCTAAACCGATTGTTGAAAGAAATATAACAGGAAGAACATAAGTAAAACAAACGAAATTCGACGTCATTGAAACAAATAAAATTAAGTAAATAAAATAAAAACAGAAAGAATAATGTCATTAGGAGTTTAAAACAAAACGAAAACCAGAAATGAATATCTGAATTGAGATCCTTTTTTGTCGTTTTTTTTTTAATTATTGAATGGAAGGGCGATGTGTATAAATATTTTGTTGATGTACTTCATGCGACTTTTATTTTGTATTAATATAAATTCATAAATGTAAATTTTTATTTTTTTTTTCTCCGATGATAGTAGTATATACTCGTATATGTTAGTCTCTTAAATCCTGGGAAACCAAAATCAATGAATTTATTCTATGAGCGAAATTGTCGCGACTCGAATCCTCGTCGAAGCGAATAAATAGGCTCTCGCCGGTTCACCGTACAAACACATTTCAATAGGGGACATGTCATCGAAACATCTTGCCAGGATTTAATTGCTAACATGTGTAGATTCCAATGTACATTAGCTTTGTTGATAATATTGTAGTTTTTATTGTACGATTGTAATTTATAAATGGTTTAATGCAAATTATGTACTATATTACAATCTTTAATTTATTTTTGATTATCTTAATACTTTTTCTTCACAAATAACATACCTGAGCAAATTTTACGTATACATACTTGTTGAATAAGAAACGAAAAAAGAAAAATAATATTGGATTAGATGAAAATCATCAACTTACAGTGTAGTGTAATAATAGCGAAACAAAAACAATGATTTTTCAATGGTAGACCTACGTGAAAAAAGAACAACAAATATGTACGTACGTGTATATCAAGGCTACAAATGTACATGCACAAAAGCAACAATTTCGAAAAAAAAATATATTTCTGTAGTTTTACATTAAAAAACATCAATCTTAGTCTTTTTTCTTATTATTTAGGGTCATGTTCACGACTAATTATTTCATGGGTAATTTTGGATGGCAGGAATAACATACAAAACAAAGAAAACTCTATCCTTTTTTCGAAACCGCTCACTTAATAGCGTTTCTGTCTACTTTAATGAATGCATTACTCGAGAAGAAGTGCAACGGACGGCAGCTTATTTGATGCTTCTAAGGCCCGGAGCATATTGCTCCCAACCGTTCCCAATCCACGCACAAGCATAGCATTGTTGTTGTAACAAGTGTCAGAATCACATTTGCCAAGAACAATGTCATGTGGCTTGTGCGAGGGTTTGGAGCAATATGCGTTCCGGGTAAGGCTTTCTGTATATTGGATCGCTCTCACGTGTTTTCTATCAATGGGTTGCGTTTGCTTCTTTGTTCACCAAAGACGCAATTCTGCTAGTTGGACAATAATACTAGGCTGTTATTGTATTAGCCCGGGAGCCAGCGAAACTTTTCGTTGTCATATTGGTTAAAATTCGGTTTATTATTTTATTTGTCGTATTGACTTAGTCTATCAACAAAATGAATTCCTGCCACCTCAATAACGGGATCATACTTATCAGCAGAGTATTTGCTCCTGCTGACACCAGGTCCTGTCAAATGGCTGGCAGCATTAGTTTTTCTCACTATCTTGAGTATTAAACTAATGGTAAAAAAATTCATCTTTTAACATTTAAGTTAATTGTTTTTTTTTAACATAATTACGTCGCCGACAGGAGTAAATTGTCCTACCATACAGGTGGCAGGAAATAATTTTCATGCTTACTGAAATGTCAATAAACAACAGGTAAAATTTCGGCTTTCAACATTTACCGTTATTTTTTAACAATCTGCCTGCCGATAAGCGTTGTCCCGCTGTTGCGCCGGCAGGAGTTGATTTTATGTTAGTAAAGCGTTCATATGACACAAAAAGGAACATTACTACTTGACCGGACGAAGCATAGTGGCTCGTGTCTTTGACCAATAGTGGGTTTTAATTCTGGTGGATTTCTCACTCCCCTTGCGTGGGCGGGGGAGTGAATGGGCTTAAGGGGTTGCAACCAAGCCAAGGGGTGAACCACGATGCGTTGCCTGGTGAAATAAGTAATACCCACGAAAAATTAAAAATTAAGAACATTCCTAGTTTATCGGGCGACGCATAGTTGTTGTGGTAGTGATGCTTCAAATACTGCAGTTCTTTTTGCATCGAGGGAGTTTGGCAGCTCTTGGCCGTTGAAAAACGGGTCGTTCCGGTACGAAGAACCGGCTGCAGGAACGGGCGACGCATAGTGGCTCACGTCTTTGACCAATCATCATCATCATCATCGGCGCTCTAGCCCGAGACGGACCTTGGCCTCCTGTATACAGCTCCTCCAACTATCTCGACCAAGCGATCGCGTCCTCTAGCTCGAAAAACATAGAAGCTTCATACAATCTGTGTCAATTGAGTCCTCCGATCGTACAAGAAGTCTTACTACTAGTACACAATACCACACTGTCGACTGATCGCTCTGTGCAACTCAACGCACTCACGATTGTTGGCTGTGAGAGCTTGAAATCCGTAACAGATTTTCTGAACCTTTAGCTTTGGTCGCGATCGGGGAACATCGGCCAACCGTTTTACCAATAGGATGCGGACCGCCCTATAAGAGGTCCTCCTTGTGGTCGATTTCCTTCGGGTTCACACTTTAGCACACGTTTCGGGATACTGTCGACATGGCCAGCTCATTCCAGTTTCCGCAATTTGACAAATTTCAAGGCGCATAGATCGTCAAACAGTTCGTACAACTCATGGTTGTATCGAATTCACCAGACGTCTCCTTCCTTTCAAACGTATCGATCGACTTTTCTTACGCTTGTGTTTGGGTCCACGTTTCGCACCCATAGAGCAGCACAAGTCGAATTAATGTTTTAAGTAGCGTTTAGACATGCCAGTAGACCGTGCTAGTACGTACATTTAATAGGCATTGCAAGTGCCTTGCAAGTAACTAGCAAGCTGTCACTTGCATATGTGTAAATACCCATGCCTGTGAACTGCCAGGCCAGTAAACCCGCACGGCACCTTGCAAGTAGCTGGCCTCCCGGGCCAATTGATTTCCTACTGGCATTCCAGTAGAGACATGCGAACATATATTTCTTGTCATTCGTAGATATGCCGACAAGTCTACTGGCATGCCGGTGCACTGGTAAATGTAAACAAGCCATTATAGATGCGTTGTTAGCTTGTTGTTTTTGTGGACTTTATGAATGCGTAAAACGTTTTGTTAGGTGCTATAATTCGTCGCTGGACCTTATGTTTTTCGCTACCGTCCCTTGATAGTACTCAATTGCCCTAACCCCTTGTGGGGCCTAGCGCGTCAACTGTTCCATGTGACCCAGTTGATGTTTGGTTGGCATTAACTAGTTTCGGGGAATGTAGTTGCCAACATACACCTCTTACTCTCCCATTTGGCCGCCTACCTGCGACAAGTCGGGAGATGCTGTGGCTTATTATTACGCCCCGCACCACAGGGAGAAAACAACACAACCATTCATGGCCACGAACGTCGTCGTGGACGGGAATCGAACCCGAAACGCCGGTAGTCAAACATGAGACTGATGCCTCAACATTGCGCTACCGGTCGCCCCTTTTTTGATAGTAAGGACCCAAATAAAATAATTTGTTCACTTGCTCGAAGTTGTACTCGCCCATTGCAATGTTTTGCCTGTTACGCAAACAGACGACAGGGCGACAGATCGTATGTGGGGTATATACGATCTATCGCCCGATCGATCGGCCGATGGATCGCCACAAAATATCAGCTGATCAAAATTATATGGAACTGTCAAAAAAATCGTCAACGATATGCGCATACACAGACCGATCCGTCGGCCGATATCGATATCGGGCGACGGATCGGCCGATCGATTGTTGTGTGTATGGGCCGTTTTAGGCGCCGTTCTTCGAGATTGGGTTACACGTTTTCTTTTCGATTCATTGACTTTTAATCCGACTTCTAAGGCCTCCTTTGCACGCGGTAGTGATCTAGCCATGATGACATCGTCTGCATATGCTCCTAACTGCGCTGATTTTGTTATTTTAGTAGCGAGCTTCTCGTGTTTATCTCGTTTACTTTTCTGGCGACATACTCTAGAGCCAGGTTGAAGAACATGGGTGCGAGCCCATCTACCTATTTCAGGCCTGACTCCGAAAGCTGTGTGTCAGCTCGTTTTGTATGCGTACCTGGCATTCGGTATTCTCCATAGGCTTTGACCAATAGTGGGTTTTAAATTAAAGTGATTTCGCGCTCCCCTTGCGTGGGCTCCGCGGCTTAAGGGGTTGGAAGCAACCCACAGTATACCAACCTACAGCGGTAAAGCCATTATTAGCCAAGACGCGAACCATAATAGTCGCCCAGTGAAGTAGGAATATCTTAAAAATTGTGTTTTAACAAATGTTTCAAAAAATAGTGTCGCTAGCTCGCGGGCTATATCAAACAGTTGAGGTTACAACAAAAAGTTAGGCATCAAGTGTGTGACTAAACAGTACTATAGTATAACGTATGTCAGCAGACATTTCTTGCCTAATTATTTGTTTTACCCGACAGCAATTAAAAAATTCTGTCGATACAATAACCGCCGAGAACTTGTCGAGCTGATAGAGTCGCATCTTTGCTGAGTAAAATAAGCGTATTTACTGCACAAAGAAAGGCGCAACTCGTTGACAAAAACATGCGCACACGATCCAATGTGAGGATAGGCTAAAGGTGCGTTTTGCTAGGCACACGACCGTCGAACATTGTTCGCAATTAGCGATCAAGCCATAGAGGATGAAGCACTATTTGTGTGTATCTTTTTTATCATCGCCTGCGATCCACGCAGGGTGTGCCTAGCAAAACGGACCTTAAAGGTGTGAGTTCCAAGGCCGCGACTGAGCGACTTGAGTTCAGGACCGTGTGTATTTTAAAGTTTAGGCTGTGGTTGTACGATTGTACTTCCACATAAAATACACACGAATAGTGCTACATTATGATAGTCTTTTCACAGTCGCAAACGCGAGTCGCTCAGTCGCGGCCTTGGAACTCACACCTTAATGCGGAAGTTCCATTACCGGCAGAAAGAAACCCTAATTACATTTGGGTAGCAGAAATGGCACCAGCTTCAGCAGATCTGTTCTTTCGTTAAAATTTCTGAAATGCTGCTTTAGTGGCGTGATCTAGTTGGCACGCTTGTGGAACTTTTTAAATGTAGAGGTCGCCACACACGACAACCATTTGGGTCGCGAGCCACGTCAAACCGAATAGAAAAAAATCTTCTCATTTCCATTTCATTTCTTTGATATTTGATGGTTCGATGGAAGTTCGGTTGTGGCTCTGCGCGATCATGTGTGGCGACCGTCGAACGAACGCTTTGATTATTTTTTTGGTTAAACAATTATAATACATTTCCAATGTTCACAAACAAGTCATGTCTTCTTTTTTTTTCGTCAAATAAATCGAAAAATCACATTTTGTGCTGACATAGTTGTTGCTTTCATTGACGCTCGCAAGACAGACTATCCTAGTCACGGCCGATGCCGCTGCGAATGCTTCTGCCGAAAATGCAATCAGTCCATGACAGCTCAACAGCCGAGTATTTGCCAAACTGACAGAGTTCCGCCCTTGCTGAACAAAGCCACGACCGCAACCTTTTGACGGAAACCACGCGAATGCGTTTCAATATGCGGACTGCCTTAAGCTTTGTCGAACGGAGTAAATTATTATAGTCCCGGGTAATTTAACCACTAGGACTGCAAACGAAATTAAAGACATATCTATATACCTCCGAATATTAATTGAAATTGGGATCCTTTGACTAGTTGAAGCGATTTATTTGCTCCGCTATGGATCTGCATATATACGGAAGACTTTTCACAGCTTTTCCGATAAACTATTGCTTGTACCAATTTAATTCTAAGATCACTTTATTCAATAATACGCAACTTGTACTGAACGCATATTCAAAATATTTTCCTCGCCTTTCATCTTTACATCCAAATAAATATATGTGCTTAACAGTGGCAGAACGAATATTTACAAAAAAAAGTTGCACAATTCTCTCATTTTATTTTTGTCTGTTTATTTGCGCCAGCGCCAAAAATGCCCCGTACCGTCTCAAAAATTGACTGATTTTTAGTGAAAGTGACGCATTAATTGGAAGATGTCCGCGTGCCCCAGATCTTGTTATGTAAATGTTTGCAAACAAGTGAAATTATTGTCCTTCAACTAATCGTAGAGTTCGAATGTTGGTAAAATGACGATGAATTCCCAGTGTTCTACTTAACTGAAAGTCGCAACTATAATGATTGACTTGACGACTTAATATTTGTACTTGTTTATTCTTAAACTAATCCTTTCCTAATCTGTAACTATTATTGCCCCTTTTATACATACCTATACATACATATATATTCCCTTGTGAATTATCCCAATATTATATAAACTATGACGTGTTCCCATACGAAAAGAAGAAAAAAAAAGTCACAACGGCGGCGTGTCAATATTTTCAGTTTTCTGATATCACAATATATTTCCTTTATAAAGAAGAAATTAGTCAATAGATATACATTTATAATTATTATGTACTACCTAATAAAAAGAAACAATTAAAAATGGACAATATACTATGAACAAAAGAAAAATCAAATTCAAAGAGAAAGAAACCCAACCAACCATCCCAGACCACAAAACCATTAACTTATATACTATGTAAAAAGTTCGGAAAATAAAAATAAAAGGAAACAACTGTAAAAATTGTTGATCAAAAACAAAACAAAAAATGAGAAATAATTGTAAGTTTATCAGTCAGAATAAGATCGGTAAATGTCACGAGTTTTTTTTTCTGTTTTTGGTATCTTGAATAGACAAAAGATTATATAAATGAAAATCCTGAATAAAAGTAAACTAGACGATAATTAAATACATATTTTATGTGTATAAACAAAAAGAAATTAATATAATAAACAAATGGACTACTATAGATGAAAACCAGTGGCGTGGCGTCCATGGAAGCAAGGGAAGCATTGCTTCCCTTATATTTGGCGATTGGTGGAAAATTTTCTAAATAATTTTTTCTGAATCGCGCAAAAAAGTCGCGAAAAAAACTCTTCGGCACAGTCTATGTAAATAAAAGTTCCAAAGAAACTAATCGCGAATATCTTACACAGCCGAATTGGTAACACCGCGAAAACCACCACACCACACCAAGAAGAAGACACATGGAAGCATATCAAAATTTGCATCTATGAGCGTTTATTTTTTTCCCCAGTAAACCTACTGTGTCGCGATAAAAAAAAATTCACGTACACGGTAGGTTGGAAGCACTCAGGAATTTGCTTCCAAGTTCCCCTCACATGTAGTAGAGGAAATTCTTGCCTGCAGCGGAGCTGCTGGCGCATGGACGCTGGGGAACTTTTCTTCCCATTTCCTCTTTGTTCGTATTTTCTTGTGGACTGAAAATATTTGCTGTGCTGCAATGCGTATGTGATGTGCTATATGAGTTTCACAAGGGTTACCAGAGTAGGATAGGAATTGAATTGTGGAAAAAGTTTCGATTTGAAATATAATGGCTTCATGGTTAAAAATTATTATTGGTAAATTCGAGAAGAAGTGATTTCGCATAGAATTATTAGTGTATACGAGTATTAGTAAGAGACGAACTCAATTATAGGGATATTTATGCATATTTCAATAACTTATATCTAATCGAAAACCATTTAACGGAAAATTCCAAGAAAAAATAAGTGGGAGATGGTAATACTGCCTCAAGTCATTGACGTCACAAGGAATTGAATGAGCCGTTAAATTTAAAACTCATTTGCTCTAGTGTAGTGCTTTAGTGTAGTGCGATTTGTGTGCTTTTTGTTGGTGAAAAGGTGAAGGGGTTTTTTAATCGGTCTAGGTGCTTATAATTGCTTATAGTGTTTTGATTTGTTTTTAAAGTAGCATGGATCAATATTGTGTTGTTGATGATCTTTTTCGATTGTCTTTTGGATCTCGATCTTTCGCAGAAAAAAAAGACATTATCGAAAAGGGTCGACCGAAACCGATTTTGGAAATTGTTTCTAAAACAAAAAGATGTACTAGGCATTTTACTGCTAAGATTTATGAAGATACGGAATGGATTACCGGTTGTAAGACCAAGCAAAAATTATTTTGTTGGCCATGCTTGTTATTTTCAAATGATTCAAATGTTTGGCGAACTACCGGGTTTTGTGACTTAAATAATTTACATAAAGCTGTGGACAGGCATGGTACGAAAAGCGTTGATCATTTAAAGTCAGTACTTCTTCTTTCCAAGTTCGGTTCCGGTCCTAGAATTGAAGAATTATTAAGTAGCCAACATAGATCTTCAATAATATTGCACAATGAGAAAGTTTCGAAAAATCGAGATATACTAAAAATGCTAATTGACGTTGTGTGCCATTTAGGATGTCAAGAACAGGCATTTCGTGGTCACAATGAAAATGTGAATTCTTGCAATAGGGGAAATTACGTTGAACTTTTAAATCTTTTAGCTAAATATAATCCGGACTTGCGAGCTCACTTGGAGCAAGCGACTGTTTTTTCCGGAATATCAAATTATATTCAAAACGATCTCATTAGTAGCATTTCTAAAATTTTATTAAAACAGATTTATAATGAAATTCAGCAAACTAAATTTATAGCAATAATATTAGATGAAACAACCGATGTTTCATGTCGTTCTCAACTCTCAACAACCTTTCGTTACATTACTCCTTCCGGTGAGGTTAAAGAAACTTTCATAACTTTTACAGATATTTCTGATGATCAGACTGCGTCGCGTTTATTTGACCATGTTTTAGATGTTGTTCAAAAATTCAATTGCGGTAACAAACTTATTTGTCAAAGCTATGACGGGGCTTCGGTAATGTCTGGTAAAATAACTGGATTACAAACACGTGTAAAGGATGTGTATAAAAACGCAATATATATTCATTGCTTCGCTCATCGGTTAAATTTAGTTTTATCTAAATCATGCGATAAAATACGCGAATGTCGAATTTTTTTTCAATCTATTACTTGTTTTTCAACATTTTTTAATCATTCAACAAAGAGAACAGTTGCACTAGATTTATTCCTCAAAAAAAGGCTTCCAAAATTAGCTCCAACACGTTGGACTTTTAATGGTCGATTAGTTTTAACCATTTTTGATAATTTAGATCAATTAAAAGAACTCTTTGAATATATCATTGAAAATGAGAGTGGAAAGTGGGATGGCGAGACCGTTAATAGCGCAAGGGGACTTCTTGTTTTACTTACAGATTTTCAGTTTGTTTTCCTGCTCAATGTTTTTTCTAAAATTTTTCCACAAACCGACGTACTTTTCGATATATTTCAAAGTAAACAAACTGATATAATGTACTGCATTCAAAAAATTACAGATTTTGAAAATCAACTTCAATCGTTAAGAAATAGTTTCACGGAAATTTGGACCCAAACCACATCTATTTGCGAAACTCCACAACGCCGGAAAAAAGCCAGGTGCCTTGTTGACAGTAATGAAAATGTTGAACTATTCTTTACACGTATTTATGTCGAAATTATAGATAATATTACCGCAGAAATAAATTCAAGATTTTCATCCTTAGCAAGATTCACATTTTTAAACCTATTATTTTAGATTCTTCTAAATTTAACCAATATTTGAAAACATTTCCGGACAATCTTTTACTAAATTTAACTAAAACTTATGCTGATATATTTGACCATATTTCATTAAAGACTGAACTCATTGTGCTTTATTCTGATTCTGATTTGCAGGGAAAATCTTTTCAAGGTATTTTTAACTATTTCATTAATAACAAATTAAAAGATAGCTTCACACAATTTTATAAATTAATATGTTTAGTTTTAACATTACCAGTAACCAGTGCGTCCGCAGAGCGCAGTTTTTCTTGCTTAAAAAGGATTAAAACGTATCTTAGAAATTGTACAGGCGAACAACGGCTTAGCGACTTGGCAATAATGTCAATTGAAAAGGTTTTCCTTAAATCATGTTTGTGTGAGCAAAGTTTTTATACAGATATTATAGATGAATTCGCAAAAAAAGAAAGACGAATAGAATTAAATTACAAATAATAGTATGTACGGATCTTATTATTTATTTTGACTTGTAATATATTTATTGCCCAATTATTATTATTTTATTTTACTCACTAACTGTGATTTTTTAAATAGTAAATAGTTGAATTATTTTTAATTTTTATTGTATTGTTATTGTTTTTATTATTCAAATTTTGATTCGCTGAACATGATTACTTTCTTTATGAGTGTATGGATATTTATTTTGCAATTTTTTTGCTATTGTTGTTATTGTTATAGTAGTTCTAATAATTCGAATATGCTTTATTTATATACTTATAGTTACAGCTTTGCTTTTTTGATAAGTCTACCAACATATAATTTTTACAATTATTTATTTAAAAGTAAATTATTATATATTGGTAGCATGGGAATTAAAATGCTGATAAAATACAGTATACCTACTCTCACGTCCGCGTTCGTGATTCCTGGGTGCTTTTATATTAGAAATGTTAAAAGTAGCTAACGAGAGGGGTTCAATTAATACGCAGTAAATTTGTGGAAAGCATAATAATAGTAAATTTTTAATACCAATTGCTTCCCCTAGTTGAATTATCACGCCACGCCACTGATGAAAACAGAAAAAAGAATACAAGAAATGAAATAAAATATTTGTGTATAGTGTTATTATTGAACATTAAACACTGTAGATTAAAAATAAAAAGAGAAAGAAACAAACAAATAAAACAAAAAGAAAAAACAAAGTATTTCATATGTACCGAGAAATGAAATAAACAAATGAGAATATATAAACTTGATTTGTTGGTATTTTGTTTGTCTGCCTCTGGTGTCGGCATTATGTTCCGTATGACGTATTCTAATGTTAGGTTGAAAAACGGCCAGTGCGTTTCAAATGTGTCAGTCAACTTATCTTGGATCCTGACCTTTGAGACGATGGTGGTTGAGGTAAACGTTACCCCTGTGGTGTGGGGTGTAAAAATAATACCACGGCCTTTCCCTTTGAGGGCCTGTCATTAAAACCGACAAACAAAGGACAGATGTGTATGCCAGCAACTGCATTTCTGCGTCACTTCTTTCGAAAGAAAAAATCGAATGGGCCGTAGCTAGCTTTGACTCCTTCAAGTCTGCTGGTCCGGATGGTATAATTCCAGCGGATGTACAACATATGATAGACGTGGTGTACCCCTGGGTTGAATCGATTTTCAAAATCTGCCTTGAATTAATTTACATTCCTCGAATATGGAGGGAGGTTAAAGTGTTCTTCATACCGAAAGCGGGTAAAAGCTCTCACTCTAGTCCGAAAGACCTTAGACCCATCAGCCTATCGTCGACTCTGCTGAAGGTTTTAGAGCATCTGATTGACATACACCTGCGGAGCACTATACCAGCGGATCTTCTATCTGCCTCCCAGCACGCCTACTGGAAGGGTAGATCCGTGGATACTGCCTTACACTCTCTGGTGGGTCAAATCGAAAAGTCTCTTGCCTGCAAGGAGTACACGGTGGTGGCCTTCCTTGATATCGAGGGTGCCTTCAATAATGTGAAACCTGCAGCTATCTTGGATGCCCTCTCAGGTCTTCGTGGAGATGACTCGCTGTGCAGACTAATGAAGCTTACATCTCGCGTTATCTCCACTAGTCTCGGCACATCATCTGTACGCAGACATGTGAACAGGAGTACTCCCCAGGGTGGTGTTCTCTCCATCCTTCCTTGGAATTTGGCGGTCAACGGACTGCTTTTAGAACTGGCTGGGATGCAAGGTCACTGCTTATGCGGACGACATTGCTATTGCCATCTCGGGAAAGTTTCCATGTGTCCTTAGTGGTGTAATGCAGAACGCCCTCTCTATCCTGACGAACTGGGCTAGTAAGGTTGGGGTTAAAGTAAATCCGCTTAAAACGGAACTTGTTCTCTTTACTAGGAGATACAGCCTACCTTCATTCGAACCACCTTTGATGGAGGACACAAGACTTGTGCTCACTGATAAAGCCAAGTTCCTTGGTCTTATACTGGATAGGAAACTTTGCTGGAAGTTGAACATTCAGCAACGTGTTGAAAAGACTACTGTTGCACTACGCTCGTGCAAGAAGGCCATAGGTAAGAAATGGGGCTTACAACCGAGGGTAGTGTACTGGCTTTATTTATCGGTTTTGCGCCCTATTCTGTTACATGGGGTTGTCGGCTGGTGGACGGCGCTTAGGGTTGTATCCTATAGAACCCTGCTGAAGAAGGTCCAAAGATTGGCATGCATTGCCATTACGGGGGCTCTAAGGACTACACCAACCGCTGCCTTGAACGCCCTGTTGTATCTGCTTCCCTTGGACATTTCTGCAGAGCAGATGGCGGCGATCACGGCTGTTCGCCTCCATGAAACCGGTCTTTGGGTGGCGTCAACCACAGGTCACTCGGCTATATTGATCAACCTTGATATTCCCGAGGAGACGGCTTTACAGGCCTGATTCCCTCTAGGAATGATTGGCCTGTAATCGCTTTTCAGGAATCAGATGCCATCACGATTTTCACTGATGGTTCTAAGACTGACGAAGGAGTGGGGGCTGACGTATACTCGGAAGAGTTGGATCTCACCGATCCTATTCCTCATTGTGATCGGCGATGTGTTGCATGCAGCCCTATCCGGACTCGACAGAGGAATTCAATGGACTTTGACATCTTATCTACAACATCTTGACTACGCTGACGACATATGCCTACTCTCCCACAAAACCATGGATCTGTCCGCAATGGCGTTAGATCTCGAGAGGGAGGCAAGCAAGGTTGGGCTAAAGATTAATACCAACAAGACCAAGGTTCTTAGCCCGCCGTTGCGAAAAAGAAATCCGACACCTGTTGCCATCAATATTAATGGGCAGCCTGTGGAGAAGGTGGACAACTTCGTCTACCTGGGTAGCATTGTTGCCGAAAATGGTGGTACGGAGCAGGACATCGCTCGTCGTATCAACCAGGCTAAACGCGCATACGGCATGCTGTCCAAAATCTGGCAGAGCAGTTATCTCAGCATCAAGACCAAGCTGGGCCTGTTTCGCTCCATGGTGCTATCAGTGCTTTTGTATGGGAGCAGTACATGGAAAGTTTCCGTAGGAGTTACCAGAAAGCTGCAAGTTTTCGTCAACTCATGTCTTCGTCGAATTTTAAGAATTTTCTGGCCCGAAACAATATCAAATGAAGAGCTAAGTCGGCGTACGGGTCAGATGCCAATCGACGATTTGATACGCAGGCGAAAATGGCAGTGGATAGGTCACACATTGCGGAAGAGTGATAACTGCATTGCTATGCATGCCATGAAATGGAACCCCATTTCCAACCAAGGCCGACCAAGAGGGGGTCCTCGAATCACATGGCGTCGATCTGTGGCAAAGGAGTGTCAGGTACTGGGTAAGTCTTTTGGGGAGTTGCGCCCCATTGCCCAGAACAGAGTACGATGGCGCGCAGGAGTAGTTGACGCGCTATGCCCCGCTAGGGGTTAAGGCAAAGTAGTAGTATCCGGCGATTAAATCGCTTAGCTCTGTCTTGGTAAATTCGAAGACAGTACTGGATTGTCGCAACTCCCTAATAGAGATGGGAAGGCTCTGTAATATTTCTCTGTGCTGGGTGCCAGGGCATAGTGGTTATGTTGGTAACTGCAAGGCTGACGAACTGGCTCGAGCAGGTACGATCAATGAGATCAGCGGGCCGTTACGTAGCACCAGGATGCCGTTGGCTGCTTGTAAACTGACCATCAAAGATGCGGCGTATGAAAGGGCCTGCATCGGATGGAGCAATAGCAGTTACAGGTCATGTGGCTAGACAGATGTGGCCCAAACTGGATCCCAAACGTTCTTCTGGATTGCTAATGCTAAACAGATATAATCTAAGAACTGTCGTAGGAGTGCTAACTGGACACTGCCAAATTGGGGAGCACGCCAGGAGACTTCGTCTTCTATATAATGATTTTTGCAGGAGCTGTTGGGACGAGGAAGAGGAGGAAAGTACGTCTCATTTTCTGTGTACCTGTCCGGCCCTGGCGAGTTTTAGGAAAGACCTCCTTGGTTCTTACTTCTTCACCGATCTGGATGACCTGAAAAAGGTAAATGTTGGTCGGCTACATCGCTTCATTGCGAGCTCAGGCTGGTTTAACGAGTGAGTTTGGTATCAGTTGCTGAGTCCAGGGGTATCATAACCGACCCAGTGGCGGTCTAAGTGTGCTTTTAAGTAACCCTTTTATCTTTTAACCTAACCTAACCTATGCCAGCAACTTGCACTATCCGAAATCTTTATATGCTAACGAAACGTCAACTATGCCTCGGATAAGGACTGACTCAACGGTTACGACTTTTGGCTATCGTACAATGACAAAGATTGGATTCTGGAATGTACGTACTCTCCTGGACAATGGATAAGAAGGTCTCCAGAACGCACGATTTCTTCAATTATAGAGTTAATTTCTGAGGTACAAATTAAACATCTTAGGAGTTAGTGAGATAAGATGGTGGAACAGCGTAGAATTTATCTCTCCAACGGGCAGCACTGTAATGTACTCCGGTAAAGCTACCGGTAGTCGTCGTGAGTCAGGTGTGAGGCTCCTTTTATCCTGGGATCCGGTCTCTGACAGAATCTTGACCGCCAGGTTCCGGACCAAAATGAGGAACATATCAATAATATTATATAATACAATGTTATGCCCCTACTGAACCCGACAATGTCTTGGCAAAAGACTCTTTCTACGAAGAACTAAACGCCGTTCAGAGCAGAACACGTAAAGGTGACATTATAATGGTTATGGGTGATTTGAATGCCAACGTTGGCGCTGGATAATGGGCTCAGACATGTGATGGGGAGACACGGTCTTGGTGATCGTAATGACAACGGTGAAAGATTTGTAGAGTTCTGCAACTTTCACAGTCTCTTCATCGGTGGTTCTATGTTTGAGCATAAGGACCACCACAAAATCAGTGGGTCCTCTGTTGATCGGTGCAGAACACAAAATCAGATCGGTCATTTTGCCATTAGTAAACGATTCAAGAGTTGCCTCGTGGACGTGCGAAACAAGAAGAGTGCCGATATTGGGATGGGAAGAGACCATTTTCTTATGATCGCTAATATTCGATTGCGTATTGCAGCCGTACGCCGCCCTAGCGATGAAAGATCCAGGGGCCGCAAATTCAACATCGCTCGATTACAAAATCCAGCTGCCTTACAACAATAAAATGGTCATCTTGCGCAAAAAGCAGCTGAGATAACTAGTCACCCAGATAGCCACCCATAAATCAAAGTTGGGATGCCATGAAAAATGCGTACATTGAGAGCGTAGATACCATCCTTGGAACTAAGACGGATTCCCGGAATAAGCCCAGGATGTCCTACGCTTCATGGCAGCGGATTGTTGAAAGCAAAAAGCTGAAGGTTCCTTTGGCTGCAGCATCAGACGACGATCGAAGCAGCATCGAACTCCTCTACCGTCAGAAAGCTCGAGAAGTTCAGCATAGTGTGCGACGCGATAACAGAGTTTATGCGAATTCTCTTTTAGCCTCAGCAGAAGAAGCCGCAAGAAGTAACAACTTAAACGCCGTATATGGTGTCATCAAGGAGTTTACAGGTGGTCGTAACTCTTGCCAACATCCGGTGAAGGATATTGATGGAAAGCTACTTATCTTGGAAAAAGATCAAATGAGGCGGTGGAAAGACCACTTCGCCGCGGTCTTGAACCGTGTAACCTCAGGTGAAGTTCCCCCTAATATAGATATGATAATTTAGCTAACTATCAAAATGTGCGTATACGGTCCACTACCCCGCCTAAAGAGGAAATACTATAGCCACTGGAATTATTGGACTAAAACGAGGAAAGGCCGCCGGACAAACTTTATCAAGCAGCGCCAAGCGTAACTGCCGATTTGCTGCACCCACTTGTTGATAAAGCGTGGAATGCAGAGACCTTTCCCACTGAGTGGAAGGAAGGTTTGATCATCAAACTTCCGAAGAAGGGTAGCCTCACCGACTGTAATAATTAGAGAGGCATTTGTGTGCTCCCTGCCGTTGCCAATATAATAGCTAAATCGTCCTGGAAAGACTAAAGGCCCACTTAGAAAGCACAATTGATGAAGAGCAGGCTGGTTTTCGATCCGGATTCTCCTGTGTCGATCACATTAACACCTTGCGAATCATCATCGAGCAATGTGCTGAATACGATTCTCCGCTTGACTTTGACTTTTCATCGATTTCGAAAAGGCTTTCGATAGTGTGAACCGGGATTCTATAGGTATATGGGCGGTCTTGTGCAGGAGAAGCTCGTGGCTATTATTAAGGCAACCTATGATGGTGCGAAATGTCGCGTTCTGCATAAAGGTAAGGTGTCTAGGGACTTTGAGATTCGCAGTGGAGTTCGGCAGGGGTGCATCCCCTCACCGATCCTATTCCTCATTGTGATCGGCGATGTGTTGCATGCAGCCCTATCCGGACTCGACAGAGGAATTCAATGGACTGTGACATCCTATCTACAACATCTTGACTACGCTCACGACATATGCCTACTCTCCCACAAAATCATGGATCTATCCGCAATGGCGTTAGATCTCGGAGAGGGAGGCAAGCAAGGTTGGGCTAAAGCTTAATACCAACAAGACCAAGATTCTTAGCCCTCCATTGCGAAAAAGAGATCTGACACCTATTGCCATCAATATTAATGGGCAGCCTGTGGAGAAGGTGGACAACTTCGTCTACCTGGGTAGCATTGTTGCCGAAAATGGTGGTACGGAGCAGGACATCGCTCGTCGTATCAACCAAGCTAAATGCACCTACGGCATGCTGTCCAAAATCTGGCAAAGCAGTTATCTCAGCATCAAGACCAAGCTGGGCCTGTTTCGTTCCCTGGTACAGTCAGTGCTTTTGTATGGGAGCAGTACATGGAAGTTTCCGTAGGAGTTACCAGAAAGTTGCAAGTTTTTGTCAACTCATGTTTTCGTCGAATTTAAAGAATATTCTGGTCCGAAATAAAATCAAATGAAGAGCTAAGTCGGCGTACGGGGCAGATGCCAATCGACGAATTGATACGCAGGCGAAAATGGCAGTGGATAGGTCACACATTGCGAAAGAGTGATAACTGCATTGCTTTGCATGCCATGAAATGGAATCATTTCCAACCAAGGCCGACCAAGAGGGGGCCCTCGAATCACATGGCGTCGATCTGTGGCAATAGAGTGTCAGGCACTGGGTAAGTCTTTTGGGGAGTTGCGCCCCATTGCCGTGAACATAGTACGATGGCGCGCAGGAGTTGTTGACGCGCTATGCCTCACTAGGGGCTAAGGCAAAGTAGTAAATCGAAGCTTAGGAAGATTAAACAAGGTGTACCTCAAGGAGGAGTTCTATCTCCTACCTTGTTCAATCTCTACTTATCAGGACTCCCAACACCACCTGAGGGAATCGATATCATCTCCTACGCTGACGACTGCTCGCGTTTAAAGTAGTCGGAAGATCAGTGGTCAACTATGCGGCCCCTGTGTGGTCACAGAATCTCTGTGGCACACAGTGAAAAAGATTCAAGCGTGCCAAAATGCCGCTCTTTGTACTGTCACTGGGTGCCTCCTGATGTCACCCCAGGACCATCTACATCAGGAAACCGGGATGATGCCTTTAAGGGACGACAACCAGGTTCTTGCCAAGCAATAACTGGGATGAATGGTGGTGTTGTTCATCGGGGTAACGGGACACAACTGCTAACCTACGTATGACTGGACTGGAGTTGCCAGGTTGGTGGTGCTGGGCGAGGCAGGAGATTGTTGTCCATTGTTCATGAATTCGGCAGCGGTAAAAGAAGAGTTCGACTGCCTTTGATGTGTTAGACCGGAGCAGTTCCTAAGGTGGCACCATTCATAACAATTGCATCTCACTGAGGTGGTGTTGGGGTGCAGTTTTATTGCAGACATTTCGATGCCGGCGATAAGAACTGAGAGCAATTGCGTCGATAGATTTTGCTCCCAATTGATATAAAAAACCGATACTGACAGATACAAACTGCTAGCCTACGTATGACTGGACTGGAGTTGCCAGGTTGGTGGTGTTGAGCGAGGCAAGAGATTGTTATCCATTGTTCCTCCATTGGGCAGCGGTAAAAGAAGAGTTCCACTACCTTTGATGAATACGATTGATAACGAAATACAGGACTTCTGTCCAGCCTGTGGCCTCACTCCACACGATGTCGAGCACATCTTTAGCTGTCCTGCAGCTCCCACGCGTCTAACACCTACTGCGCTATGGGATAATCCTATTGAAGCAGCTGCGTTTCTACACCAGGACATTGAAGAAAACATGGACAACCAAGCTTCATGACACACATTCATCGGATATCAGCGTGTCGCTACTACAACAACAACAACTACCTTTGATGTGTTAGATCGGAGCAGCTCCTAAGGTAGCACCATTCATAACAATTGCATCTCACTGAGGTGGTGTTGGGGTGCAGTTTTATTGCAGACACAGCAGATCCATGGCCCAGGGTTCATTTCGATGCCGGCGATAAGAACTGAGAGCAGTTGCACCGATAGATGTTGCTCCCAATTGATATAAAAAACCGATACTGACAGATACAAACACACATATCGTCGCCCTAATGTAGAAAGGGCGTAACTAACATTTTTTTCGAAATCCAGTTTTTCGTAAATTTTGATAGATCATCCTAAAAATAACCTGCCATACAAATTTCAGTATGCTATGTTCCTTAATAACACATTTGCAAGCAATTGATGAAAAGCCCTAACTCATTTCAAAAATTTCTTAAAAGAAAAAGCCCTAACTACTACTACTTTGTAGGATTAATAAAGAACATCGTGCCTCTCTTTATAACGAAACAAGTTAAACAGAGACAATGTTTATGAAAGTTCATTGCAGCCCTCTCTTTTTAACTTAACAATTTACGTTAATTTTCAAAACCGTTATTTTTAAAGTGAAGAAAACAAACACGTGTAAAAGTCGAATATTATTGATTCAGGACTTCCAAGTTTTTTGTTTAATAATTTGTTGCTACTTTGGCTAATGTAAATAAGTTTTACTTTTTGATAGTCGCTAAAATCAAAAAAAAATATGGACTCTGTGGCAGAAAATGTCGTTTACAAGAGAAGAAATTTCGTGAAGCAATCCGAATGGAAGAGAAATGTAAATCGGATGAACAGGATGAAAGGTGAACAATATTTGGGTATGACAAGAAATTGCCTTTCCCAAAAGCCTTCAAGGCAGCTCGGAATGGCTTGTACATCACATTTTTGTGAGAAAAGTGCCTTAAGAAATTGCTCAGTGTTCAAAGAGCCCCTAAGAAAAGACATTTTTAATGCATTTTGGGAGATGCATTGGGAGCAAAAACGGCTATATGTGACAGGCCTTGTAAATATCGTGGAAAAGAAAAGAGTGTGCTCCGAAAATTCGAGACGGACTCAGTCAGTTACTTATTTTTTGAGAAATGATTCAAGCCGATTACAAGTGTGCCGACAAATGTTTTATTCGACTTTAGGATTAAAGGAAAAGATGGTTCGCAACTGGATTAATAACGTTGGAAAACATGGCACACAACCTAGTCCTGAAAAATCCTCAAATTTACGTAAAGAAGCCAAACGTACTTCAGCAATTGGTCACCGCAATGAACAACGGCGCTCATTTCTAAAGAAATGGCTAGATGAGTTACCAAAGATGGAGTCGCATTATTGCAGAAAAAGTAGTAAAAAATTATACTTTGAAGCAAATTTTTCTTCGTATCAGGAAATTTATAAGCTTTACGTGGACAAGTGTAACTTAAACGAAGAAAATGGCAACATAAAATTGTCGTATCCAATTTTTAATGAAATAATAAAAAATCTAACCTTTCAATTTTTAAACCTAAAAAGGATGAATGTGATGTTTGCGTGTCACATAAAGCTAAAAATGTAACTGATGAACACTATGAAAAACACAGAGAAGAAATAGAAAAGATGCGAGAAGAAAAGCGAAATGACAAAATAAAAGCTGAGTCGGGACTATGTGCAATGTTTTGTATGGATATGCAAGCAGTGAAATTAATTCCCCAACTAAACGCAAGTGCTGCATATTACAAAATGAAATTACAAGTTCATAACTTTACAATCTACAATGTTGTAAATCACGAATCGGATAATTATGTTTGGGATGAAACGGATGGAAATCTTGTCGCGTCAGTTTTCGCGACTTGCCTTATAAACCACTTGAAAAACTTTCTGGCTCGATCCCCTGAAATCCATCACATAATCATTTATTCGGATGGCTGCTTCTACCAAAATCGCAATGTAATATTGTCTAATGCTCTGCTTGCCTTTTGCAATGAAAGCAGTATATCGATTGAGCAGAAGTATTTAATAAGTGGACATACGCAAATGGAATGTGATGCAACCCACTCCCTTATCGAGAGAAAAATAGGAAAAAGGCAAATTAACTTGCCGTCTCAATTTGTCCAACTCATCACAGAGGCAAGAAAATCTCCAACACCTCTAAATGCACACCAATTGCATTATGACTATTTTTTGGACTTCGAAAATATTCCTAAGCGATACTTGTCAATCCGACCAGGTAAAAATACCTCTTTATGTAAACAACATATTATCAACATATTAACACAAATAAAAACTTAAATTATAAGCCGAAGTAGTGGTGAACCTACTGTAAACATGCTGCGAGCCTTATCATATGACAATTCTGGGACAATCTATTTTAAAACGGATATATGCGCCGAATACAAACTCCTTCCACAGCGATCCAAGTCCAATATTGAAGGTTTTACGCCTGGTCGCCTACACAAAAAAAGGATAGCGATCTCCAAAGCGAAGTGGGACCGCTTGCAAGATCTGAAAAAATTCATGCCTACCGACTGCCATCATTTTTATGATCAACTAAAATATAAAATCTAAACTGTATTCATTTTTCTTCACAACTTTGGATTTTTTATTATTCGCCTCCCCAATTGCATTTTCTTTTTTTCGCTATTATAAATTTTTCTTACGAGTAAAATATTTGAAACTTGTTGCAAAAAGCCCTATATTTCATTTATTTGCACAAAACTCAGATATGAAAAGCCCTGTCTAACATAACTTCAATGAATATAAAGTTATATTTTTGTATGTTTCAACACTGGATTGGTTCACGGTTTTGTTAAATAATTACATTAAAAAAAAGTAATATTCATATGATTTTGTTTTTATCACGTTTTTTCTCTCTCCTGTAAAATAACAAAAATGTTAGTTACGCCCTTTCTACATTAGAGCGACGATATATACTTTCTTTTGGGCAATAAAGGGGTTTGGCAGTCCCTGGCCGTTACTGATGAAGGGTTCGTTCCGGTGCGTAGAACCGGCTACCATGGAAGCAACTTTTAATCGTCGTTACTTCCTCTGGATTGATTGTACTCTGTCTACGCCGCGCCGCCCATCTAATCTGTTTGTGGGCAGATGTTGAAAACTCCTCTGTTTTCATTTGGTTTAAATGCTATATACATTTTTAATAGATTGTGAGGACAAAGAAAAACATGAATTTACTTTTTTTATATTTTTTATTCTCTTTTCATGTTCGTTTTAGCTTACAACATACAAAAATACGAAATTTCCAGTCTTTAATTACTGTTTTTTTTTAGGAAATTGAGATTAACGCAAAACCATCACAAATAGTTGCAAATAACACTTTGATTTCGCCTATGCATTAGTTCGTATAGGCATTAATATGTATACATAATAATAAATTTGTATCACATTTGCAATTTCTCCAACATTCACTGCCCTTTCACAAATATGACAAAACAAAAACATTGAATTAAAAAAAATTTGGAAAAAATCGATCACAAACTTATTATATAATGTAGGTGTGTGTGTGTTTGCCTAATTAAAGTTGAAAAGAAAACCTCGTATATGGGCAATTTTCATTTGCATCATTTTTCACAATGTAAAAATATTTTTTTTCTTTTCCCTTAAACAAGTTTCAACTAAGCATGATTTGGATAATAATAAAAAACTTAAAATTCGAGTGTAGAAATATATCATGATAAATTCTTAAAACAAATACCTAACTTACATCACAAATCAATTTATCTCCTTCTCTCACACACTAACTTTGCCAGTATAGCTAAATCCTGTTTCAATTGACTCCCTAAACGTATCCAATATTGTATTCTATGCTTTTCGTTTGGAAAAATAACAACGAAAATTTTAGAACATAACCACTAAATTCTAGTTTAATTCCCAAGCTTAGGTATCCTCCGCGGGTTTTTCTTATAAATTTTCATTTTCACATGATGAGACCAGTCGTAGAGTTGTAGAGCTTCCGCTTCGTTTGTTTTATTTTTTTTTGTGTGTTTTTGTTTCAATGATGTGGAAGTGATGCTTTTTGGAAACTGGAAGCGAACAATGTTTCAACGGACGGAAGCGTTTTTGAGTAGTTAGTAGCTTGTGTTGCATCGTTTCCACTCGTCGTCGTTATCGTCGACAAATTGTGAAGTGAAGTGTGAAATGGTGTTAATGATGGTGCATAGAATGGAAAATTCGAAGTCGATGATGTTAGAGGTAGTTCTGAAAACGAAATGATCACAAACATTATAACTTATTGATTGCATATCACATTAAGGTGAAGGATAGAGTGTCGCGTGTGTATGCCTCAGTTTATTCAGTGTGTACTTCTTACCTGGCTTTATTATATCATGTAGTTGTAGTGGCATATATTCGAACTGTGACAGTAACGGTGGCGAGCCTATTAAAACAAAATAACACATTAGAAATCAATCTCACCAGTGCAATCATTTTTCACTCACCTAACGTAGCATCCGACGGTGGCGACATAAGATAACCTGACTCTTCCATTTCCAGTGCCTGTTCCATTATCAGCTCCTCGGCACTGTTCAAAGACATTCCATGGATATCCGTGAAATCCGTTTCAGTCTTGATCTTCATTGGCTCCATTGATTTGGCAGTCTCCGCTAATTTCGTCTTTTTGTTATCCTTTTTGTTCGATTTTTTCGACACATAGCTGGGTATTGTTTGCAGTAGTTCACCGGTTTTGTGGTCGACTTTGTGACGTCGTCGTGTATGCTTCAGCCAATTGGGGAAGTTGGTGAAATCACGTGAACAATATTTGCATTTATACGGTCGTTCACCGGTATGAATGTTTGAGTGCTGTTTCAATTTTGAGCTGCTGATGAAACTTTTATTGCATTCGCTACAGACAAATGGTCGCTTTTCCAAGTGTACAAGATTGTGAACTTTCAGACAGCGCTCGGTTTTGTACATTTTGCCACATTTTTCACATTTGTATTGGCGTGTTGATGTATGATAGCGTTGATGTTTGATAAGATGCGATCGCTCGGGAAAGCTGTAAATATACGTAAATGGGACGGTTTGAGAAAGATTACATATCCGTACGGCATATAGGGCTACGATTAAATTGATTAGATATACGTTTTAGTTATGATTTAGGTCCACAAGTGAGTCAGTTAAGTCAATGATTATGGGTCAGAGTTGACATCGGAGCATAAATGTTTGAGGCTTCGCTTGCACCCCATTCAATTAAATGTTGCCCCCTTCCAACAACTATCAACTTTGAGCCCTGCCTACCGGTCCTGCGGCAGCCGGTTCTACGTACCGGAGCGAGCCGTTATTCAACGACCAAGAGCGGCCAAAACGCCTTCACGGAAAGGAAAAGTAGGAAAGTACAATCACTCCCCGACACATGTATGGCGGACTTACGTAAATCCGCACTTACGTAAAAGCCAAAATTCATGAAAAATATTCTAACCACCTTGTTTCGTAGAAACGAAAATACGATTTTTTGTGGACGGAACGCGAAATTAGATATGCGTAGCTTATACCTTAGACACACGATGCCCTCGAATGATCATTCCCATTCGAATGATAATTCGATTTCATGTGTGTCTTGCGAATGATCATTCGAACATCGTCCGAATGATAATTTGCGAATTACAATTGGCACAGTAAACGTAATTCCTTCTTAGTGTATGCAGTGCCACCTATCCGACAAATTATCATTGAGTAGGAAAAATATTCACCCGTTGATATGCAATAGAAATAAAATCCATTCGTTGCTAAGCAAAATGTTCGTTGCTAAACGAAATAAACAATATTTATTCGAAAAATCAGTGCTAAGTCGATTTTGTAGTGACAGTTGGAACGACGTTCACATTAAAGTGTGTGTGTCTAATTCGTCATTGCCAGCAATTCATCATTCATCGAATGATCATTCGGTTACTGTCTGTCCTTAGACGGACACAGCAATTTGTCGGATAGGTGGCACTGCATACACAAAGAAGGAATTACGTTTACTATGCCAATTGTAATTCGCGAATTATCATTCGGACGATGTTCGAATGATCATTCGCAAGACACACATTAAATCGAATTATCATTCGAATGGGAATGATCATTCGTGTGTGTCGTCTGTTTAAGGTATTATACTACTGTGAAGTAAAAAAGCAAATTATGTTAAATGGATAGATGGCAAATGAACCGTGGTCCGCAGAAGAACTACAAGCACCGCGACATTCAGTCTATTCACTCTGCTATGCCCTGATCCTAGAGATCAGGACTAAATATGTTGATAGATGGCAAATAAGAGCTTCAAATTTACGGGGGATGTATTCTGGAGATTCTTCGCCGGTCTCTCAAAAACGGCAGCTTCCGTCTGGAACGACACGCATAGTTTTTGTGGGACCTCGAAGACGGAACTGAGCTGTGAGAAATCCGCAGATAATACTGACCCTGTTTCTGCTCAAGTTAAGCAAATCAAGAATACGGCTACGGAATTATACCACGATAAACAATTTAGATTGCCTCAGACCATGGAGAGTTTCTTTCGTTCCAACCACCTGATCTGCTTCTTGACAATTCAGATTGCTAGACCACAAAAGGAATTTAGGCCAGCGTAGGGGACAGTAGATCCCGTCTAGTAAATTCGTATTGTTCATTGCCTACAATGTCAGAGTGCCTAGGGACAGGCACTGGAATCCATCATTTACCGCCAGTCAGTCTAGAAATCGAGGTCCACAAGTAGCGAGCTCGTCAAACACACCTCACCTTCCTACACCAGTGAGCAACCACACGAGCTTACAGTCAACTCCAACGACTCCTGCGAATAGACCCAATAGGATTCTCCAACATTCACACTCGTCCAACTAAACTGCAACGGGCTGCAGAACAATATTGCCGAACTCGCTTTATTCATGGACAGAAATCGCATTCAAGTTGGAGCCATCCAGGAGACGAAACTAGATCCCAATTCGTCCCTCAACGCTCATGGAGATTACATCATTAGGAAAGACAGGTTGATCAACGCTTGTGTTCATAATTCACCATTCCGTTCAATACCGGGAAATATTTGGTCTACAACTTAATAATGAGACTTTTTTTAGAGATGGCAACACCGATAAACCAATGGTAGTCCATCTTTGACATACATACCATTTGAAGTTTGTATTTATAAGCTGTCAATGTCAGTATAAACATTTCGTGTTGATTGTTGACAACGTATTTTACCGGACCATGGAAAGTTTCGAAAATTCACGAAAAAAACAACATTTGCGGGAAGTTTTACTTGGACATTATTTTGCTAAGAAGACTGCAGCTCAGAGTCATAAATTGCTCGTGGAAGTTTACGGTGACGATGCTTTTTCGCGTGCACAGTGTTTTCGGTGGTTTCATCGGTTCAAAAATGATAATTTCGACATTACCGACGAAGAGCGACCTGGCCAGCCAAAAAAGTTTGAAGACGAAGAATTGACGAAATTACTCGAAGAAGATTCGTGCCAAACTCAAAAAGAGTTGGCAATTTCGTTGGAAGTGACTCAGCAAGCCATATCGAAGCGGTTAAAATCACTGGGAATGATCCAAAAGCAAGGCCACTGGGTCCGTACGAGTTGAAGCCAAGAGATGTTGAGAGGCGCTTTTGCATGTGCGAACAACTGCTTCAAAGGCAAAGACGGAAGGGTTTTTTGCATCGTATTGTGACCGGCGATGAAAAGTGGATTCATTATGATAACCCAAAGCGAAAGAAATCATGGGGACCGCCCGGGCACCAATCAACATCGACCGCGAAGCCAAATATTCATGGTTCCAAGCTTATGCTCTGCATTTGGTGGGACCAGATCGGTGTTCTTTATTATGAGCTGCTAAAACCGAATGAAACCATTGACGGGCAGCGCTATCGACTGCAATTGATGCGTTTGAGTCGAGCATTGCGTGAAAAACGGCAACAATTTGCTGAAAGGCACGACAAAATAATTCTTCAGCATGACAATGCTCGCCCTCATGTTGCGCAAGTCGTGAAAACGTACCTGGAAACAACCAAATGGGAAGTGCTACCCCACCCGCCGTATAGCCCTGACATTGCTCCATCCGATTACTATTTGTTCGCTTCGATGACTCATGCGTTGGCTGATCAGCACTTCACTTCATATGAGGATACTAAGAACTGGCTCGATTCATGGATAGCCTCGAAACCCCAAGATTTTTTTCGCGACGGAATTCGTAGACTTCCCGAAAGATGGGAGAAAGTTATCGCTGCTGATGGCCAATATTTTGAATAATTTAGTTATATGAATAAATCTATGAACAAATGCCCAAAATTCCAAAAAAAGTCTCATTATTAAGTTGTAGACCAAATATATGTCACCAACAACGACATCTCCATGGAAGTTCAAGCCATCAGCATACAATCAGGTAATGTTGATGTTGAAATTTATAACATATATTTTCCACCGGTATCCAGTTGTCCCTCAGGTAACCATGTAAATATCAACACTTTCCTCACTGGTCAACACCGTCTCCTGCTTGGTGACTTAAACGGTCACCATGAACTCTGGCACTCACATCTTAACAGCGACGCCACAGGTATCTCCATTGCAGAACAATTCGACGCTTTGGACTTCTGTATATTGAATGACGATATGCCCATCCGCATTGCCGGCACCTGTTCCAGCTCTCCAGACATCACGACTGCCAGTGCTAGCCTCATAAATTAAACACAATGGGAGCCGGTCCTTACACTATCATCGGACCACCTACCAATCGTGATAAGGCTTGACAAACCGACAGATGTCGCATCTGTCGAACATCGCACTTTTGTCAACCACAACAAGGCTGACTGGAATAGCTTTACCGAATACACTAGTGCTAAATTCCTCGCCAACTCCCACCGACGTACGTAAGGCCGAGTCCAACATCAGGAAAGTCCTCAACAAAGCGGCTGCGAAATTTATTCCTGCAGGACACATTCCGAAAATTCAGCCTAACTTTCCTACCTCTGCCGCTAGATTGGCAGACGAGAGAGATAACATTAGAAGCACTAACCCAGACGATCCCAGAATTCACGAACTGAACTGTGAAATTCATAGACTAGTGGCCGAACATAAGAGGTTAAAATGGAGTACGCATCTGAATGAATGCAACCTGACCACAGGTATAAGCCAACTATGGTCGACACGACAGTCCGTGCCCTCTCTTATCCACCGAAACAGAAAGGGAATGTCGTCATACAGTTCGGAAAAAATTCAATCTCCAACCCTGCCCACTGTGCAAGTTGCTTCAATAGGCAGTTTATTGAGCATCCTCTACCAGACAGACAAAAGCGCATAATCCGCAGGAGGATTCATAACCGAACTGCAGACAACATACCTGTCTTCATGACGGAAGAAGTGGCTGCAGCAATCAGGAAAGCAAACAACTCGAAAGCTTTGTGACCTGATGGAATCTTAATGGCAATGCTTAAACACCTCGATGCACCAGCTATCGAATACCTCACGACCACACTCAATCTATCCATCACATCACTGATCGTTCCGGAACTCTGGAAGAAAGGGAGAATAATCCCAATCCTGAAGTCGAACCTAAGGAAAATCAGACAAGGTGTGCCACAAGGAGGAGTTTTATCTGATCTCCCTCCTTGTTCAACCTTTACCTATCCGGAATTCCAACTCCACCTGAAGGAATCGAAATTATCTCCTATGCCGGCGACTGCTCCATTCTGGCAACAGGGAACAACATCACGGAAATGTGCGAACGATTAAATGATTACCTGGAAGAACTTAACTCCTTCTTCACGGGCAAGAATTTAATCGTATCGGCGCCTAAATCCTCGGCAACCTTATTTACCACCTGGACGAAGGAACTCCAAGATGCAACTTGGGATCTCAATTGGACCGTGAACTATCCTAAAATTTTAGGGGTAACCCTGGACAGCATGGCCACGTCATCCCCCCATGCTTCAACCGTATGTAACAGGATGCGCGGAAGGAATAAAATCCTTAAAGCCTTGGCCGGTAGCACCTGGGGCAAAGATAAAGAGACCCTACTGGTCACATACAAAGCAGTCGGAAGGTCAGTAGCCAACTATGCGGCTCCAATGTGGTCACAGAATCTCTGCGACACACAATGGAATAACATTCAGGCTTGCCAAAACGCCGCTCTCCGTACTGTGACTGTCTGTCACCGGAGGGAGCACCCCAACACCGACCTCATGAACAAGACGCCGCCACCAAGACATGTCAGGCGTGATTTGAGAGACCTCGAAAGAGACGTCCAGAGGTACAAAAGGGTTCCCTTTGACAACAACGCATACAGATCAGCCATCGCAGCAATACATCACGAGGAGGTACAAACATCAATCGCAGGACTAGGTCCAAATAGAATTCTCTCGACACAATCACCAACCATTTTTCCCCGATTAGAGAATACTTCCGAGAGCATCGAGGATAACACTTGCCCAACTTCGGTCGGGCTGGTGTTCGCGTCTTAACTCCTACCTATCTCGCATTGACCGGGATATCACGAACACATGACCCGCCTGCAATGATACACCTCATGATGTGGACCACATTTGCAACTGCCCAGCTGCACCCACACACCTGATCTCCAGATCGCTGTGGGAGAACCCCGTAGAGACAGCTATCTTCCTGTCGCTTAACACTGAGGAAGACAAACAACAATAACAACATGAACGCCAGCACAATCGAGCATCAATGTGGGGAACCTCAATATCGAGTTCGTGAGCGACTTCATATACATGGGTTGCAACTTGTCAAGAGACCGCAACAAAACTGATGAAATCAACCGACGAATACAGTTAGCTAATAAGACTTTTTGCTCGGTTGTCTCCATAATGAAATCGAAGTATGTGCACAAAAACACGAAGCTCCGCGTGTAAAAAACCATCATACGACCAGTGCTATGCTATGGCTGCGAAACATGGACGCCAACCCAAGCCTTTGGAAACATGCTAGACGCATTCGCAACGTAAGGTTTTGCGGCGAATTTTCGGGGCTGTTTGCGATCGAGGTGGATGGCGCATCCGGTACAACCATGAGTTGTATGAACTGTACGATGAGCTGGAAGTTTCGAAAATCGTCAAACTACAACGACTTCAATGGCAGGGCATGTACAACGAATGGACGATGATAGCATGCCAAAGAGAGTAATGAATGGAAGACGAGTCGACGGAGCGAGAATGCGAGGACGACCGGGAGCTCGTTGGGAGACCTTAGTATATCCGGCCGCCTCGCAACTACTGGGCTTCCAAGACTGGAGGACGCGGTCACGTGACCGAGATAATTGGAGGACTACGATCCAGGCGGCCAAGGCCCGACGTCGGACTGTCGCGCCACGATGATGATTGGTCACGTCAAATATGCGAACCACTATGCCTCCGCCCAGTCAACTAGGAATGTTCCATAAAAAGTACTGGTAATATCATTGGCTACCGGTTTTTTCAATGATAAATTATAAAAGCGCATGATAACAAGCAAGTCTGATGGCCTGAAACAACCACATACGATCAAATTTATTGTACTTGTGAAGCCATCAGTCGGCAAAATCAGGAATCCGTCAAACTGGCATGCAACCCACAAATTTCGCCCCTATACGGTCAAACTTACTTGATGAGCCAAGTTTGACAAACAAACTTGTTGACGTTTCGATAGTATATTTACTATTTGGACGTGCAGTTGCTAGCATGCACCTCCTATCCTCGCCGTTTTCATACTGACAAGCTCGGAGCGCAGTGGGAGTTTTATTTGTACCCACAGGCAGTTTTTTGTTCGCGTCCAGAATAAAACCTCCATTCTCTAGAATCTAGATCGTAGAGCGGTGACCTAAAGAGGCTTAGTTAACGTTTCAATGCATGTTGCTGGCAAGCACATCCTTCCCGTTTATCTGCACACTGCGACAAATCGGGAGAGCTTGTGATTTACTTTTACGCACCACACCACTGCGGGAAGGCAATCAAACCAATCAATCCATGATTACGGCGGGATTTCAACGCTCTGAGCTACCTTCTTACAACTAATAGATGAACCGTTATACTCACGACATTTGACACTGAGAGCATTCAAAGGGCTTCTCGCCCAGATGCGCCTTCGTGTGGTGAATTAAGTTAATTTTCTGGACAAATTTTTGGCCACAAATATCACAGCTAAATCGTTCACTCTCGTTGTGGATTTTGCGATGCAACCACATGCTACTGACTTTCAATCTGCAACGGGAGAAAAGGACACGATTAGAAACACCGCAGCGCGATACAAAAACTCCAACCACTCACTGTTTATCGCAAACGGGACACGTGTACACCTCGTTCCGTCTCTTGTTGCGGTGTACAGTGCCGTGCGCCTTCAGTGACTCCTTTGACTCAAATTCCTCTTCGCAATTCCTGCACTTGAAAGGCCCTTTTGCCTTAGTTCGCGCAGGCTTTGGTGGGCAGGTTGCTGGCGTCCCGGGTTCCTGCTTGATTACGGCATGCGGCAGACTCGCTTCACTTCTAGCCGAGCGAAGCATTTTTAGCAATCCTTCGTCGTCTTGTTTCTTGGTTGTCGGTTTCCCGCTCATTGAAGCCCCCGCAGTCGCGACTATGTCCAATTCATCCGCCGGCTCGGACTTCACTTGAGTGGGTGCCAGCACGTTGGCGCAGGCATTGCTGTCGTAGTCGTGAACGAGCGCTTCCAATCCTGGCACGCCCGGGATCTGCAGAGCGGGTTCCTTCTCCGCACTGTCGGCGTTCGTGTTCCAAACGTCGGACAGTGTGTTGTCAGTGGGAGCCGACGGGATTGGGGCGCACGCCGACAGGTCAATGTCCAGCGAGCTCTCATCCTTGACACAATCGATGGCTGCCTTGAGCAGCCAATTGTTGATCTCCTCCGGTCTTTTAACTTTCATTGTGTACGGCGCGCGTACTGCTTCCTTCCAGGCACACACAACACACAAACACACGAGTGAGGTTAACTCGCTAAAACTTTTAATTGACGATAAATTGCATCACAATTATTACGTATATCACAATAGTTTCAGGGTTCCGGCGAATTGTATGCTCTGGTCTTTGCGTTGAGGTATTTACTTGCGGTTTCTTAAGCGATTTCGTTCAGCAAAAGTATAAAAACAATTCAAAGTGTCATAGTGACGCCTTGTTTACTTGTCGTCCATTTTTGCCAATGTCCCCGGCACGGCGTAGTTAAGTGCTAGAAGAATATTGCGCAGAATGTTTAATGGCGGAGAGCGCTTTCGAGAATAATTTGATAAGAAATATGGCGGTAGGATGAAATGAGTGGTATCGGAAAATATTTGAAATGTTGCAATTAATATAATTGATAATCGGACGGGATTAAATAATGGAGCTGATAAGAAGACTGCTTTCGAAGGGGGTTGGGCTGAATATCGTAAATTGGCTGAATTACGATTATAGCAAATTTATAGCAAATATGTCTAGGAATGAATCTAAAGTTAAGACCAGAACCGACCACAAAGAAACAATTGTGAATGCCTGGAGTCACAAATGGTAGCGCCACCGAAGCGCTCCCATTTTTGTTGTTGTGATTCAGTGTAAAATCGGGACTGAAATGGGAGCTTTCTGGGAGCGCTACCAATTTATGAATGCACTCTGTATATACTGTGGCAGGATTGGCTGCTTTTGGCTTTGCTATATTCAGGGCTGCCACTCTAGCTCCTTTTGCGTTTTATTATTTTCTTAAAAAAAATTGCTTTGAAATTTTCTTCCCATGGTATCCTTCATCATTCCATATATCTTTATCTTCGAGTTTGATTGTTCAGAAGAAATGGTCTAATTGTATCGGATTGGATTTCTTAAAAGATGGTTGAAGCGTTCAAAGTACTGTAATGTTTCCTCTGATCGAAGCCGGGTTCGTTAGATATTCTTATGCTGAATAATAAAAACACTTCGATTGCAAACACACACTTTATTTAATAAACGAACTACACACGCGTAACTAACAGCCAACGTCAAACTAGCTCGAACTATTTGTTAACGGCGGATAACGGTTATCCTCCTTTCCGCTTCCGAGCGGATACTTTATAACGATCCTCTTCCGATTGCGACTAATGCCCAAACCAGAATGAACGCAGAATGCAGCAGCAGCAACAACAACAACAGGTAGATCTGTCAGCAGCGATAGCGGCGATGGAAGATCTATCTGTTGTTGTTGTCGCTACTTCCGCATTCTGCGTTCATTCTGGTTTGGGCATGAGTCTCGAGTATTACTACTTCTCGTTCCCGGTGACATCTGCCTTTTATAGCAGGAACTGTTTCGAGATGGCTCGAGACTTTGCTGTTAGGATCGTACCTCTACTAGCCAACGAAGACTCCAGATGGCTCGAGAATCTGCCAGTGTAAAGCGTAAAGATACCTTAGTTTTGGAGATTTCCTTTGTCCAAGATATCAAGCGCTTTTAAGAATAAAACTGAGTCGTGAATAACTAACAAAACTTTATTCTATTCAAGATTTCACAGGAGTTTGTGTAACTCGTGTGACAGAAGTGTGTATACTAGTACTAAATTACATTGCCAGATGTACATTTTCTAAGATCATTCGATGTCTTCTTTGTGTCGATGTCAGCGCCACTCCGTGGCAAAAGTGGTGACCATAATCGCCACAGTCACCCCCTTCATTTGAATATATAACTAACAAAGGAATGGGTATATGCCTGTCAAA
This sequence comes from Chloromyia formosa, assembly GCA_964017055.1. Classification (NCBI taxonomy): domain Eukaryota; kingdom Metazoa; phylum Arthropoda; class Insecta; order Diptera; family Stratiomyidae; genus Chloromyia; species Chloromyia formosa. Next base: position 24,650,179 of record OZ024813.1, on the reverse strand, counting down.
CCATACAAATTGACAGCTTGAAAATGGGACGATCTTCTTCTTGAAAAAGACGAGAGCTGGGAGAGTAAAGTTAACGGTTTTAAGATCACGTTGTGCATATGGCTGTCAAACGCTTTGTGCACAAAGTGGCAAAAAGTAAATACGGTTGAATTCGCGAAAGTTTGGAGCCGGTTTTTGAGTGTAAAGAGCCGCGATTATGTAGAGAAGACACTAGTGAAATTTCCGGTAGGACAAATTGGTGCGGTAGTGAGTTGTGGTAAATTGAAATGCCTCGTCGGTGACTGCAAAAATAACCAGCGTATCCCTAAGACGGGGGTGTCTGTTTATAGGTAAAACATTAAATATTTAGATGTGATGTGCGCGTTACTGGTTTTTGTGAGTTTTCTGTCAGAAAACCGATATTAAAATGTTTGTTTTCGTTTCTGACTCCCCGCTGTATATATAGCTGTCAAATATCCGCGCCCTATTGGTGGTTGGCATTAATAGTCCCGTTCTTTCTCTCTCCCATGAAAAATTAAACGCGCTCTTCTCTCGTCCCATAAATTGAGCCTATGGGCCACTCCAGAAGTTCCTCTGAGCCCCCTTCCCAGTATTGACGTTTTGTGTTGACGTACGACCGTACGTTCTGAGGGGGACGTCCTGGTGATGTTGTTCGCTGTCATCCTTCGCAATGTATGCTGGCTTCTGCTGTGTCGTTGGATCTTGAACCGTTGACGAGATATACAGTTGCGTGTCCATCCCATTGAGTCCCTTCGAATGCTGGGCCAGACGTATCCTAGACGCAGCTGACTGAGGGTGGCTTTGCCGCTCGGGTGAACAAGTTCGTGGACAGAAGCAAAAGCCTGTTGACGAAGGTCCGTGAAGGGATGATGCATTGGCCAGCCGTTGCAATGATGCTCGTGGCTCGTGCCAACGGATGTGTGACAGCTGCTGTTGCATTTGCTGGAGTATTCGTGGCGGTTTTCTATGGTAGTATGACAGTTGCTTTTGCGTTTGCCGTAATGCGACGTTGACGTGAAAGTTGTGGCCGTTGCCGTAGCGTTAGCGGTTGTTGACATCGTTTGCGTGGCGGTCGCCCTTGTACCTGTTGCCGTAGCGTTGGTGGCGGTTGCCTTCGTGACCGTTGCTGTAGCGTTGGTGGCGGTTGCCTTCGTGACCGTTGCTGTAGCGTTGGTGGCGATCGCCTTCGTGACCGTTGCCGTAGCGTTGGTGGCGGTTGCCTTCGTGACCGTGGCCGTAGCATTGGTGGCGGTTGCCTTGATGACCGTTGCTGTAGCGTTGGTGGCAGTTGCCTTCGTGGCCGTTTCTGTAGCGTTGGTGGGAGTTGCTCTGTTGCCCGTTGCTGTCGCGTTGGTTGCCTTCGCCTTAGTGACCGTTGCTGTCGCGTTGGTGGCGGTTGCTCTGTTGCCCGTTGCTGTCGCGTTGGCGGCGGTTGCCATTGTGTCCGTTGATGTAGCGTTGGCGGCGGTTGCCACTGTGTCCGTTGCTGTAGCGTTGGGGGCGGTTGCCATTGTGTCCGTTGCTGTAGCGTTGGCGGCGGTTGCCATTGTGGCCGTTGCTGTAGCGTTGGCGGCGGTTGCCATTGTGTCCGTTGCTGTAGCGTTGGTGGCGGTTGCCACGGTGTCCGTTGCTGTAGCGTTGGGGGCGGTTGCCATTGTGTCCGTTGCTGTAGCGTTGGCGGCGGTTGCCATTGTGGCCGTTGCTGTAGCGTTGGCGGCGGTTGCCATTGTGTCCGTTGCTGTAGCGTTGGTGGCGGTTGCCATTGTGTCCGTTGATGTAGCGTTGGCGGCGGTTGCCATTGTGTCCGTTGCTGTAGCGTTGGCGGCGGTTGCCATTGTGTCCGCAGGTGTTATCGTGGATATTCCAAAGACATCCTGGGCGTATCACCTTCCAATGATATTGATATGCGGATCACCTATGTGTGGTGTTCGTTGCACGACGAGTTTTTCCAACACGCGAGGCAGTTTGAGGTTAAGTTGAATATGGTCCTCAAAGTCTTTGTGAAGGTCGCGAATGTTCGCGAGTCGGGGTCACCAATAAAGCGTAAAGATACCTTAGTTTTGGAGATTTCCTTTGCCCAAGATATCAAGCGCTTTTAAGAATAAAACTGAGTCGTGAATAACTAACAAAACTTTATTCTATTCAAGATTTCACAGGAGTTTGTGTAACTCGTGTGACAGAAGTGTGTATACTAGTACTATTTTAAATTACATTGCCAGATGTACATTTTCTAAGATCATTCGATGTCTTCTTTGTGTCGATGTCAGCGCCACTCCGTGGCGAAAGTGGTGAGCATAATCGCCACAAGTGCTTGTCATCGATGGTTCGAGACTATGATGGAGCTTAGTACAGTCTGTGTCATAAGAGAGACGTACTCCGTATATATAAAGGAGCGTATCCATCAAATTTGCTCGCAAGCAAACAAAGCTCAGAAGCAAATAAACTTTATCTTCACTTGAGTTCTGTGTATTGCCTCCCTGTAAATTGCTCGTCAGCATCGCGGCGAATTCCGTCTACACTGAGAAGCAAAGCGCGCAAGAAGCCCGCTTCGACGAAAACTTTGGTGTGGACGGGTTGTGGTGCAGAAAATGCAGCGCGCGTGGTGCATCTGTGCTTCCCGATTGAAGTAGAAAGCAGACTTGCTACTTGGGTCTTTCGTATGGAAAGGTTTAGTTGTTTGTTTACATATTTCGTATTTTTTCAAAGAAAGAGAAAACAGATCGTGAAGAAACTGAACATTGTCCACAAAGTAGATGTACTTTGCCTAGTTGCGTTCCGAAAATTTTTAAAATATTGGCATTTTGCGAAGGACGTTCTTATCGTAGGTAATTATCTTATATCTGTAATTTTCGTATAAACTATTGTTGCGTGTTCGGGGTGGGTATCTTTTACGACCCACACTGTACTAATCTCGAATGATCGATGACAAGTACAAATTGAAGACACACTAGACGATTTTCGAGCCATCTGTAGTCTAGAGCCTTCTCCAAACAGAAACATTGAAGCGGATTCTCGAACCTTCGTTGAGTAGTGGAACCCGAGACTCAAACAGCTCGAAAAATCTAGAGTCTTCGCTAATCGACGAAAGCATGGATCTCCACCTATAAAAGGCAGATGTCACCGAACGAGTAAGACAGTCGTAAAGTAGTCGTAAAGCAGTCGTGAAGAAGTGGTAGTCAGACTCGACACTCAGTGGCGGTTGGATCGCTAAGGAAATATTCGTTATCTGCCGTCGTGGTTGTTATTGCTAGTTTTAACATTCGTTGTTAGTACGCGTGTGTAGTTAGTTCGTTTTGTAAATAAAGTGTGTGTTTTTCAATCGAAGTGTTTCATTATTCAGCACAAGAATATCTAACGAACCTGCTTTGGTTTCGTGGTTTCGCTCAACAGAGGAAACATTACAATTGGTGTCAGAAGTGGGATATTCGCGTGTGTGTAGTGGACGTTCGTTTGAAAAGTGAAAGTCGTGAAAGTCGTGCGTGATATTTACGGAAGTGTAAATAAACGGAAAGTTTCGAGAAACTTTAGAGTGAAGCGCCGGGAAGTTCTGAGAGTATAGAACTTGCGCGATTGTGGATTTTGTGAAAGTCGTGCGGGATATTTACGGGGGTGTAAATAAGCACGGGAAGTTTCAAGAAACTTTGAAGTGAAGCGCCGGGAAGTTGCGCTATTGTGTGTGTTTGAGAAACTTCGTAGTGAAGTGCGGGAATATTCTACGCGGGTAGAATTTGCACGACTGACTGTTGTGAACTTTTGAAGTGAAAAACGAACTAAAATGCCGGGTACTCTTTGCGAATTGACAATCGCGGAGATAAGAAACGAACTAGCACGACGGAAATTGTTAACGACGGGAAATACGTCCGCGCTGTATATTCGTTTAGCACAAGCGATGAGAGCCGAAGGACAGGATCCGTTTACGTTCGAATTTCCGGATGAGTCGACAAGAAATCTTGACGAATCGGGAGCGGAACAGGTTTCAACTGGGGAAACTGGCATCCAGCAGCTACTGTCGATGTTCAAGCAATTTAGCAAGCGATTTGATGAGCAATCCGAGCGGTTAGACGAGCAGTTGCAGAATCAGTCGTCGGAAATATCGAGATTGCTCGACGAAAGGCAACGAGAAACCTCCAAAGAGTTCGAGAACGACCTCATGCAGGATGACGCCAAAGTGGATGGCGGGTTTACGGTTGCCGAGGAGGTCGAAGGATTGCGAAGCGAACCGGAGCGCGTCGAAACATCAGGTGTCATCAAGATCGAATCGCAGACACAGCTCGAGGCCGCTGCGGTAATGAACAGCCGGACCGATAGCGAACAGTCACCGAGATTGGAGAAGTTGCCGAGTAATATGACATCGCAGATGAACGAGCGGTCAGCGAGTTTTGAGGAGTCGCTAAATGAGACGGCAACGGCGTCGAATGGACCTACAACGAATATGACCGAACAATCGGCGAAGTTAAACGAGCGGCTGATGAGGTTGGAGAAGTCACCACGGAGAGTGAAAAGACGATTGCAACCGCAGAAGGACAACGGTTTGAAGCCACAATGGGAGGAGCGGTCTGCGGGAGTCTGGAAGCTTAATGGCGAGAAGCTTCGTAGAGACTCCATGAAGTTTAAACGGATGCGGGTGGGCGCCCAGATCGGAAACGTGTGTGATGGACTCGAGAATGCTGGAAACTCGAGGAACGATCTGGAACGTGTGGGAACGTCGGGATTCGTTAGGGCCGAACTGTCCGCGAAGGTTTCAAGGGAACCAGTTCTCGACGACGTAGAAGTGTCCTGCACGCAATTTGAGGCCGCTGTGATGATGGACAGCAGGAGCGACAACGAGTGTACTGCTGCTGTCAATGAGGCATTGCGATGTCCGACTACGGAGGTGTTGCAGAGCATTCCAACCCCACGGAATGATTCGTGTATGGAGCAGTCAACGTCGGTCGCCGACTTCGGACGCCGGATGGATGGCGTAGATGGCCTGATCCAAGAACGACCTCGGTGGAAAATTGATCGCGTGAGAAGGAGGTTCAACGTGAAAGCTCGCTCGATTGGCAGCGACGGTGGCTTTGCAGGATTGTGCAGCGCTCATCGGAGAAAACGAATGTGCTCGAGGGCTCGAGAGACCTGGAAGGAACCGGATGAGATTGTTGGTTGGGTGGATAATGTGGTGCGTCGCATTGCGAAGCGATGGAGGCCAACAGTAAAAATGAAGGCCGTGCATCTGGATCGGATGGCACCGCGTGAGCGGCGTCATGGTGACTTCTGTTCGGGACGAACAGGTCTAAGGAGGAGGCAGTGTTGCGTGTTCGGGGTGGGTATCTTTTACGACCCACACTGTACTAATCTCGAATGATCGATGACAAGTACAAATTGAATACACACTAGACGATTTTCGAGCCATCTGTAGTCTAGAGCCTTCTCCAAACAGAAACATTGAAGCGGATTCTCGAACCTTCGTTGAGTAGTGGAACCCGAGACTCAAACAGCTCGAAAAATCTAGAGTCTTCGCTAATCGACGAAAGCATGGATCTCCACCTATAAAAGGCAGATGTCACCGAACGAGTAAGACAGTCGTAAAGTAGTCGTAAAGCAGTCGTGAAGAAGTGGTAGTCAGACTCGACACTCAGTGGCGGTTGGATCGCTAAGGAAATATTCGTTATCTGCCGTCGTGGTTGTTATTGCTAGTTTTAACGTTCGTTGTTAGTACGCGTGTGTAGTTAGTTTGTTTTGTAAATAAAGTGTGTGTTTTTCAATCGAAGTGTTTCATTATTCAGCACAAGAATATCTAACGGACCTGCTTTGGTTTCGTGGTTTCGCTCAACAGAGGAAACATTACACTATGTATACGTGATGGGACAATTTTAGGAAACAAATGGAATACAACAGGCATACAGTCGTTTGTGCAGCAGCTTGCATAATAATTGCGAATGCGGTTAAAGAAAGAAAATCGCCTAGATGTTGGGTTCGTCCGTATTTAAAATCTCGGCCAAATGGGACTTTAATCAAGGACACATATTAATTTTCCAAAATGCATTATACATACACCCCGTAATGTACTTTACACTTATAATGAACAAATAATTATCTCCTCAAGTTAGCCCTACACTTCATGATTTCGTTTCTTTGTTGTTGTTTTTTTTAGTTTACGGTAGTACTCTAGCTCCACCGGCGTTCATCGAAAACTTGCCGCGCACAATGTAGCAATTCGCTCAGCTTGTGGATAGCGCGGCAATGTTTTTCAATTCAGAGCGATATCGCCTTAAAGCTCGCATGTTTTGGCACGCTGTTCACAAATTCGTTCACAGTAAACAACCAAAAGCTCACGCACAGCTCGCGAGCCCCAATGGATACGGGCCTTAACACTGCCTCCTCCTTAGACTTGTTCGTCACGTACAGAAGTCACCATGACGCCCGTCACACGGTGCCATCCGATCCAAATGCATAGTCTTCATTTTCACTGTTGGCACTGCCATCTTTACTAATAGGCCGCAGTGTCAGCTGATTGTCAATGCACCGACGACATGACAAGCAGCCAACCATATGTAAACGCGTGCGGTCGCCCGGTGAAATTTTGCGATTTTCGTGCGTACCGCTTTAGGTAGTCCACTTCCGCTTTAGATGGTAAGAACCTAGAACCCACTCGGGGGGATTGGTCGGTCCTAAAGCGAAAATTCCTTGAGTTTTGTGAAAATTCTCTCTAGTTGAATAGAGATAATTCTCCTAAATTTTGCGAAACAGGAATGTTCCCTCAATGTCAAGTGCAAATAAAAGTAGTGGTTATCAGTACCGTGTGGAAGTGCCGTAAAGTACCGAGCAAAATGGACGGTTGAGAATTACGGGGTTATGAATGAACGGGAAATTTCGCATTTTTCGTTAGTTTGCCGGCAATTTGGCTAATGTGAATGGTGCGGCACTACCTTGGGACAAATCCCCGGGCCGGTGAATTCATCGGAAACTCCCGGAAGTGCCCCCAAAAGTGACTGCTAAGTGGTTGTCAAATGACAACATGGGATATTTTTAGTTTCCGGGGCCCGGGGTGAAAACATCACTTTTCACTCGGATTTTTTGTCATTTATCACGCACGTCACCACAAGACTCTCAAATTTGCAAAAAAAAAAAAAAATTTTAATTTTTTTTTTATTTTTTTGATTTTTATTTTCAAGTTTTTTCCTTATTTTTTTGTTTTAATAATTTACACTGAATTTTTGGTATGTTCAAAATTGATCAATACGCTGTTCCACGCAGAGCGAGCGAAGCGAAGTTCATGTTTGTGTGATACTGAGGGTTGCAATCTCTTAAGCGCGGAGCGAGCGTAGCGAGCGGAACCCACGCAAGGGGATTTGCAAATATTTCAATTTTCCATGCCTCCAATATACTGTTGCCTGTACGGAGAGGGTATCTTTTACGACCCACACTGTACTAAGCTCTACCATAGTCTCGATCCATCTCGAAACAGAACCATCGATAAATGAAGCGGATTCTCGAACCTTTGTTGAGTAGTGGAAACCCGAGACTAAAACATCTCGAAAAATCTAGAGTCTTCGCTAATTGACGAATGCATGGATTTTCAACTATAAAAGGCAGATGTCACCAAAGCAGTAGAGAAGTATGTAGTAGGACTCGACACTTAGTGGCGGTTGGATCGTTATAAAGCGGAAAGCAAATAATCGTCATCTCGTTATTGTTAACGAATAGTTCGGGCTAATTTGATGTTTTGACGTTGGTTGCTAGTACGTGTGTGTAGTTCGTTTTGTAAATAAAGTGTGTGTGTTTTTCAATCGAAGTGTTTTCATTATTCAGCACAAGAATATCTAACGAACCTGGGTTCGTTCTGGTTTCGCTCAGCAGGGGAAACGTTACAATACCAAACATTCAGTATAAATCACAAAAAAAAAAAAAAAAAATTAAAACTTAAAAAAAAAATAAAAAAAAAAATATTTTTTTTTTATTTTTTTTTGGAACATTTCTGTTTTGCAAAAATTATGAGGATTCTCTCTATTCGATTAGAGAGAACTTTCATAAAACTCGAGAAATTTCCGCTTTAGGACCTGCAAATCCCCCCGCATGGGTTTTAGGTTCTTACCACCTAAAGTGGAAATTAACTACCTAAAGCGGAAAACCCGCAATTAAGAGATTTTAAAAATTCTCCCTAAATGCAATGCTAACATTCGCGAAACAGGAATGTTCCATTTTTTTTTGCAAAATCTAGACTTTGGAGTGACGTGAGTGACGTGAGTGAAAAGTGAGAAAAATCCGAGTGAAAAGTGGTTTCCCCAGCCCGGGCCCCGGAAACTAAAAGGTTGCCCACACATCTCATCCGGCTCCTTCCAGGTCAGTCGAACCCACGAGCACATCTGTTTTCTCCGATGAGCGCTGCACAACCATGCGAAGCCACCGTCGCTGACACCAATCGAGCGAGCTTTCAAGTTGAACCTCCTTACGCAATCAACACTCCACCGAGGTCGTCTAGTACCTACGTTTCATTGTATGAGTAACTGCTCGTTATTCGGCATTACCCCTTCGTGTACTAATAAAATCCATTACATTGCAACTAAATAGGCAGCCACTCTTAATTCGTATGGAGTCCCACTTCTTGTTATTAGTATCATATATGATTATTAACCTTCCCCTAATCTTGGAGGCCCAATATATAAAATTTCGTAAAGATAGGAATGAAATCGTATATAAAAATGCCAATTTCTTTTAAGGTGGGAAAGGCGGATGGGGGTGGATTTTCGAAATGCCACACAAAGAGTAAGCTTCCCCTTGTTGTGGAGGTCCAAATTAAAAACTGCATCAAAATCTGTAGATTTGAAAACAATTTTTCTTTAAAAAACCATAAAATTCCGTACAAAATAAGAAAAATTGAAGCTGTGACGTCAAGAGCTTTCTTATTGGTTCGGTGACCATTTTTTTTTAAATGAACAACGACAAAATTGGTTTTCCACAACTAATTAGCGACTTTTATTCTATTTATGGTGGTCTGTACAATGTGCTTTGGTGTGAATTCCCTGGAAATAGTGAGTCCGTCATTTTTGCATGTGGCAAAGTGGTAGCAGATTTGAACGTGTCAACTGCTTAGCAAAAATTCGCGTTGATGGATATTCTCATTAAGTCAAACTTGGACATAGTGTACGAGTATTTTGAACGTGGCAACCTGTGTTAAGCCTTAGATGTTGACATAAGCTCATTCTTGGACATGAAGTTATATCTAGGAAACACGGGTGTCGTTTGAATTGCCGTGACGGAACCAATATACTCATTTGCCCTGACTCCTAGTGGGACATAGCACGTCAATAATTCCATGTGGTGTAATAAACCACCTATAACGAACCATATCCTGGTAGTGCTACTTCCACCGGCAGATCGGAAGTAGCACCTAATGAGTAGTGGTACGAAAACAGAGGCCGAAGATCCCATTATATCCGGATCCCGATGCAAGCGCGAGGGCATCTGCGCGTCCGCCAACTATTCCATCCTTATCGCCCCATTTTTTTTATGATTCTCCTTTTTGCCTACAATGTTTTTGTTGTCTTTCCCAGGTCTTTGGATTTTTAATAATCCGTAACGGACAGGGGCAACGAGCGGCAAAACTCCGCTCACGTCTCCAGAACTGAGCTACAGAAAGCATAGGCCACTACTTAGCTCGTTGAGGGGCCTTTTTCTTCGCCAAATGGCACGGCACGACCTTTACGTTCAGTATGCTACCTTAGGTTACCTCCCCATGGGCATTGTTGGATGCCCACCAAACCGTCTATTACAAGAATATGCCTAAATAGATCTTAATTGAATGATAGAAGAAATTCTAATGGTTTTATAAAATTTCATCGTATCAATCTGCATCTAAGTGTGCGAGTATGTAATAACAATTATATACTACATACGACCAGGCTAATTCAACCTGTCCTTTGCACAGATAGTAAATTACTCGTATATGTACGTACTATTTTAATAAGTAGTGTTATCTACATATTTTTCTTTCTCATGGTCAGATGCATTCAAAAGTGCTAAAGCGTAGAAAAAATTTGGTGAACTGAATAAAATATTTTTTTTTATAATTTTCACAAGTACTTAAAACTGTCGAGATCTAGTAAAAGATAAAAGAAGAGAGAGTCACCACGACTAGGTTAGCTCTTCTATGGCTAGTGGTCAGTGCGGTATGATGCAATGAATGTCAGCGTAATAATAGGTACTTGAAGGTCAGACAAACGACCGTTTATGATGCAGGCGAAAACAAACTAAAGATATGTCTCTGTTTTATGATTTTTTACAATTTACCACTAAACGTATGATTTGGATATTTCAATGTTCCCTTGGTTTTGCAGACATATTCAAATGAATTGGACAGAATTGCGCTTGCGACACCCGTTGGAAATTTCGTGGCACCCGTCCGAATGAAGGGTGACTAACTGTTTTTGTACTGTAGTGAAGATTGAAATGGTTTCATGCTGAATCAAATCTAGACAATGGATGAGTTCAAAAGGTGTAACGGACCAATTCTGACACATAAGTGTCTATTTTTGAAATTGTGTATCTTGCACAAATGAATTATTTTGATTTATTTCATCATTTTTATTTGTGAAAAGCCCTTACGGTTAGAATTGTCCGATGTAAGCCAAACGCTATAACCAAAATTCTGAAATTTCGGAGGTTGGGCTAAGTTTGAATGAAAAGGTTGGTGAAGCATCATTTTGACGGGAATCATATGGGGAATGGTTGAAACGAGAGAGTGGGATGGGTGGAAAATGGGGAGTGACTACACGGAGACGCGCTTCTCTCGTGTCAGTATACAGAAAATACAGTATACAGAAAAACTCAAATTTTTACAAGTTAACTAGCCAACCGCCACGCCGCACATTATTAACGATTATTATTTGACATAATGGATATGTGTTTTCGGGCATAAATACAGTCATTTTCACAAGACCGTATTCCTCAAAAAATAAAAACAAAATGTTACAAGTAAGAAATTTTATTTTTTATTGAAAGTAAATACAAAATACATTTTCGCAATTATATTTAATACATGGTCCAATCGCCGTCACTATTGACTATTGACTGGCATCTTCGGTGACAACTTTCGGCCAATTTTTCCGTGTAGTCTGTCGATAAGTTCTTCCAAATTTTTTGTAGCGTTCGCCTTAAATGTGCTTCTCCTTTTATTTGCTTTCCTTGAAGCTTCTGCTTCATTAATCCCCAAACATTTTCAATAGGATTGGCATCCGGCGATTGCGAAGGCCAATCAAGTACTTCTATGTTTCGGATCGTTATCTTCTTGTAGAAACCAATCGGTGTTGTCGTTGCCATATAGCATCCTAGCAGACTTCAATAATCCTTTCTTGTACAAAATGATCATCCTTTCAGCAGTAAGAATTCCGGTAAACGTTATTAATTTTCCGAAACCGCGTGCAGAAAAGCATCCATAAACATGGACCTTCACAGGGTGTTTAACGGTTCGGTTCACGACAGCTTCTCCTTTTTGTGAACACACTCGTCTCCTGAACGTATTTACAGCAAAACTTGATTCATCCGTAAAGATCACGTTGTCCCAATCACGATCGATGTTTTCCTTAGCCCACTCTACACGTCTTCGCTTCTGGTTTTCGGTAAGTAATGGTTTCATCAAGGCATACCTGGTTTTGATGTTTTCCTCTTGTAATCTTCGCCGAATCGTATTCAAGGACACGTAAATATTCTTCTTCGATAACATTTCCTTTGCTTGCACTAAGGTAGTAACGGACGGATTTTTCTTAAAAATATCAATGATGGCCTTATCCTGGGTTTTTGAAGTGCTTCGGGTTTTACCCCTACCAGGTAGATCGTCTACATTTCCAGTATCTTTAAAACGCTTTATCCACTTATTCACAAACTGTGTCGAAACTTTCAGGTACTTTCCGGCCGATGCAGGTGTCATTTTTGGTCCTTTCGGATGACTTATTTTACTAAAAACACAGCTTCGAATCGTTTTTTGTAAATCGCACTCATTTCACTTGACGTCTTATCACTCTCCTACTTGAACTTAGAATGACCAAATTTATACAATGCGAAAAAGAGGAAAAATGCAGGTAACTAAAAGTCCCCCACCACTCTTTGAGAAATGGTGCATTAAAAATTTACAAAGTATACGCTCTTGTGGAAATGACTACATGTTTTTAGGATATGCAGGTGTCCGCCCCACCGGTAGCGCAGTGTGTTGAGGTATCAGTCTCATGTTTGAATACCGGCGTTTCGGGTTCGAATCCCGGCTACGACGACGTTCGTGGCCATGGATGTGCAGGAGGTGCATATTGGCAACTGCATGTGCCCGCCCAGATCGCACTGGCAAGCATAACAGTTTCTTTGGTTGAGTGCCCGAATCGACGACGCGACACATAGAACATAATGTTACTCCGCTCTTGCGCCTCTGTTTCATTTGTGGTGGTAACAGTTTTTGGATTACTATGGATTTGTGCGACCATTGCCACCCGTATCACCGTTATTGTGACGTGGCATATGGTGTGTTAGCCTGGCATTACACTTTGCGTTTTTCTGCAGGAAGAGCAACCCCACAAAAAAACGCATTGTCGCAGAAGAAGAGGAGCGTGTACATTTAAATGGAACGCTTTACACTTATGCGCAACGACAATGCTGCAGTTTGCAGGAATCGTTTTGCAGCAGCAAGTCCAACGACAGCGGGAAAACTTCTCCCGCAAAAAAACGCAGTGAGAAGATGAACACACGGTGGTATATGAAACGCATTACACCTTCCGTTTTTTGGTTCAACGATATAATAGAAACGCATTCACCCAGTGACGAAATTCATGCAGTGCATCCATTGAGGACTGGCTGAAACTGTATCGGCCTTCCGACTTCTACCTACTATATTGCCACAAAAATAAAACCATCAATATCCTCACTGGGATATACTCGTATTTATTTCTTTCACAAGGTTTTCCCGCAGAAAAACGCAATGTGTAATTATAGGGTTCTCTTCTTGTACCACAATGCGTTTTTTTGCGGGATTGTTCTTCCTGCAGAAAAACGCAAAGTGTAATGCCAGGCTAAAGCGTTCCATTTAAATGTTCGCGTTCCTTTTTGACATGGATATATCTTATAGCTGGGGGTCATCCTAAAAATCTGTCCGTAACACGAAATGTCTGCTGTGCTACTCGGGGGTCAGAAGAGGAAACAAGCCCATTGAAAATTTTTCCGAGTTCTATGAATGTAGTGGCCGATTGGTTTAACAGAGTATTTTCAACCAGGCTCTCAGAATTTTGACTTGTGTTCTCAAACTCCTGCATACATGCCATACCATACATTAAAAATCCTTGAAAATATAGAGTACGTTTCGTACTCCCTCACTTGACTAGGCCCCCAGAACACGTCGCAAGAAGTCGTCTGCTCTCCTCGCTCGACATGCTCACACGCAATTTATGGTCTCCGAATGTATGCGAAATTTTGCTCAGGCCAGCGGACCTCCTCCTCTCAATCATTCATATCATTCTCATTCTCACCATTTCATTAAACAAATTGTGCACTCCCGACATGCACATGCATAGACCCAATCTGAGGTCACAATGAATGAAATTTAATTTTATACTCATTATTTAGGTCAAGGACGTCCAAGGACTTTCAATGACCTTCAATTTCCGCCAATTCTCATTCATTCATTTAATAAAATAGCGTCCGTTGTACTATCTGAATCACTAGGGTCCCAGAAAAAGTAGCAAGTAGTCAGTTCGACTAACATTTGGACATGCGCAGACGCAATTTGAGAGAGTGTACATAGTTCCCACCTCCCGAAGATGAGCGAGAGCGGATGAAGTTCATTCGAGCCAAATCGGGTGATCCAGCGACCATGGTTGTGCATTTGCAATGGCGGCGATTTGAGGTCTGACTGGCCCACAATGTGGTCCCCCATCACACGTGCAATAAACATATAGAACAAAAGCTCCACATGCGGTACGATGCATTAGCAGCATAAATGTTGACTTTCAATAGGGCGTGTCTATCAGTTTCATGTGGTTGGGTGTTCAATATCATTAGAACTAGTGTATCCGGTTCATATACATCGGAGTATGGATATGTCTTTGGCTACCGACTGCGTTGAACCTGTTGCGTTGAAGATATCGACGTAAGTTTTATAAAGATCCCAGTATAGTTATACTGGATGAAATCATTCGACAAAACACGTCCCACGCTTTCGGTAAGCAAGGCATAAGACATATCCATGTTCCGATGTATCTGCATGCAGTGTGTATGTACTTTGCCTTAACTCCTAGCGGGGCATAGCGCGTCAACTAGTCCTGCGCGCCATCGTACTCTGTTCTGGGCAATGGGACGCAACTCCCCAAAAGACTTACCCAGTGCCTGACACTCCTTTGCCACAGATCGACGCCATGATATTCGAGGACTCCCTCTTGGTCGGCCTTGGTTGGAAATGGGGTTCCACTTCATGGCATGCAAAGCAATGCAGTTATCACTCTTCCCCAGTGTAGATACTTTGTATCATTTTTATTTTCTACGACAATGCGTTTTTTTTTGCGGGATTGATCTTCCTGCAAAAAAACGCAAAGTGTAATGCCAGGCTTACTCAACACAGTACCGTGTCCGTATGCAGGTGTTTGAACTATTAAATCCAAGCTTTCGTCTCTGTCGACCATTCCAACGCGAACGCATCAACGGGAGAGGCAGATGAAGATCAGATGAGACGATGGAATGGATATTTCGCCACGGTTTTGAGCCGTGTAACTCCTGTAGTAGTAGGTGTTTTACTCAGAACGGCGTTAAGTTCTTCGTAGAAGGAGTCCTTTGCATCGGCGCTGTCTGGTTCAGTTGGAGCGTAGCACTGTATTATTGTAATGTTTCTACTTTTGGTCCGAAACCTGGCGGTTAAATTCTATCTGAGACCGATTCCCAGCTTATGAGGCAACTACGTGCAGCTCTTTCTAAAAGGAGCGCTACCCCCGATTTACGGACACTACCAGCAACTTTTCCGGAATACAACATCACAGTGCTACGTGTTGGGGAAATGTACTCTCCACTATTCCACCATTTAATTTCGCTAAGTCCCAGCATGTTGAGTTTGTACCGCTGAAATTCGCTCTCTAGTTGTAGAAATCGTGCGTTCTGGGGACCCTCTGATCCATCCAGGAGAATACGCACATTCCACAAACCAATCTGTCATTGTACGATAGCCAAAAGTCGTGACCGTTGAGTCAGTCCTTATCCGAGGCCTAGTAGACATTTCGTTAGCATATTAAAATTTCGGATGTAAGTTGCTGGCACACACATCCCATCCCTTTAGTCGCTTTTTAAAACAAGCCGGGAACGCTGTGGCGTATTCTAACCCCACACCACTGGGGGTCAATTTGTAGGAGTTCAAAATCCAGAGGTTGTTAACTTTGGTGGTTCTACAATGCATTATTTGGGCTTTGGTATTCCTTTCATTTTATATGTGTTTGAAATATGAGATCCATGGCGTTCGATTCATTAGTGATCCAGACCTGGTTGAATCGATCGCACCGAATGCTTTGACTTTGTTATAACACACAGCACAGTTCTAAGTTCCTTTTAATGACAGCAATATGATGGACTGTGAAAGGAAGTTTTGCAATTTAGAAACTATGTCAACTGTAGTTTCTTTATTCTCTGATTAGTCTAAACAATATTCTGAAACCTAAATAATGCAACATACTCGCTTGGAACATGTAACACCGAACGGCACAAGGAGAAAGTCACACAGTCAGCAAGTTCGAATGTTGCAAACTACAATACAAACAACTTGTAAACATTATGAAATCCCGAAGAAACAAGTGGCTCTTCTGCAATATTTGATTGAAATGTCTAACAACATTAGAATCATACTGCATCCGCTTCACTTTCGTTGGCAAGTCCATGTTTTTAGTTTGCCATATCCATATCTTATCCGGTAAACTTTGTATCTAATCTGCGAGTACGTGCTCCAAAACCAAAGCTTGAACTGAAACCGACTTGCCTGTGAGAAGTGCATGTGAAAGATCATTGCTCAAGTAGTGTGCAGTGCACTTTGCCAATCTTTTATTTTCCGTAGATCGCATTACCTTGAATCGAGCTCTCGGCTAGAACGTCTCTAGAGTGCAATGGCATTTTGAAACGAGTTTTTAATCATAAACCGCCTGCCACGCTACGACTTTATTCCTTGTTGGAGGCAGTCCATTGTACAATACATTTATTATGTTTCGACTATTATAGAAAAATCTGGGAAATGTTCTGATGATGCTGCGGTTGCAGTTGCAGTGCAACCGCAGCATCATCGAACGTGCGCCATTAAAACAACTCCACAACGATACGGGAGCAACATACGAGTGCAACAAAACATAAATGAAAGATGGAAAATAATATAGCAACAATACTCTACTATGCATTTATTAGAATACAAAGGAGAAGCGTAAATTGTTGGCCGTAATTGATGTGAGAAGAAAACCCGTAGGGCAGACTTTGTGGGTCGAAAAGGCAAAAGTCCAAGAATTTGTTTATAAAGTCCATCGGAATAAATAAAATTAATTACTATGAATATTTACAGTAATTTGTATGATAATATGCATTTGAAATGAATTGAAGAGAAATTAATTAATGCTTATTCAACAAACAGGGCAGAAAGAGAGGTGAAGATGAAAAAAATATTAAATCACGGTATGCGCTTAAAAAAATCAAGGAAGGGATTAATCCTATTAATCCTATTTTGGCAGCTAGAACTGTTTATAAGAATAAAATGGAGCGGGTCACTGCTAATTCAAGTCAATGACTTCCCCTACCACGAAAAATGACCAGCATTTAAGAAAAGTCTATCCACTGTCCCTGGTTTCGTCCAAACTATGGATTGTTCTCATCAGGAGCTGCTTTAACCATATCCGGGGAGCAGCTCGACCAGGCCAGGCTGTTGGTATTCAGACCTAAATCGGAATACGCCTCTGAAAACAATCTCTCTCTCTCTCTCTCTCTCAATTGCCCTAGCCGCTTGTGGGGCATAGCGGGTCAACTGTTCCATGTGGCCCAGGTGACGTTTCGATGGCATAAACTGGTTTCGGAGAATGCAGTTGCCGGCATGCACCTCCTGCACATCCATGGCCACTAACGTCGTCGTGGACGGGATTCTAACCCGAAA
Source organism: Chloromyia formosa (assembly GCA_964017055.1). Lineage (NCBI taxonomy): Eukaryota > Metazoa > Arthropoda > Insecta > Diptera > Stratiomyidae > Chloromyia > Chloromyia formosa. The sequence goes on along the minus strand of OZ024813.1, from coordinate 24,633,063 downwards.
CGCCGGTAGTCAAACATGAGACTGATGCCTCAACACACTGCGCTATCGGTCGCCCACAAAACCAGATTGACCATGTAGCCGTTTCCAAGATATGGAGGAATTGTCTCTTGGACGTCAGGTCGAAGCGAAGTGCTGATGTTCGCAGCAACCACTAACTTGTTATCGCAAAAATACGCTTAGGGCAGCGATCCAGCGCCCTCAAAATGCACGAACCTTGCGACGTGCAAAAGCTTAAAGATCCATTTATAACACGTGCATATTCCACCGCCTTGCACGGGAGAGCTATTGCACCACCACCTTTTGAGAATCCCACAATTGATGATAGATGGAACGTCGCTAAGGATTGATTTATTTCGTGTGGCGTAACATTTGCGGGTTGATTGGAACGCGGTAGGAGACCATTCATTAGCTCGACATGGTCTCTAATCTCAGCACACAAGAGAGTTAAGGAACAGATTAACTTAGCTGCTGACTGCTCAGCTAAAGACCAACTCAACTAAATACCATTCACTACAGAAAGGCGGGCAAAGAAGCGTAAGACGGGACAAGCGAAACTACATCAACGCATTAGTGGAGAAGGCGGAGGAAGCGGCTTACCGCGGTGACAGTGGAACCCTTTTTAAGCTTATCAAGCCATTAACTGGCAAATCTTTTGCAACAGAACGTCCTGTGAATTATCATTGAGGTCCTCACCAACACCTTTGGACCTTCGAATGCATCTTCATCAGTAGTAGAAGATATTCCGCAAATAGCCACAGTTGATACCAGCCCACCATCTAAGCTGGAAGTAACTGCGGCTATTAAATCAATGGATGCGGGCAAAGCCCCGGGAATAGATGGGATTCCGGTGGAACTTTTAAAAGTGGATGCCAATGCTACTGCGGATATTCTTCTCCCCCGTATCCAAGAATGTTGGGAAACCGAAACTCTCCCTAAAGAGTGGAAGAAGGGCGTCATTATTAAGATCCCGAAAAAGGCAACCTGAAGGATTGCAATAATTGGAGTGGGATCTGTCTTCTCCCAGCAGTCTCCAAACTGATGGCAAAAATAATCTTGAACCAGATCAAACAAACAGTTGACCGCACATTGAATGATGAGCAAACTGGCTTTCGTAGCGATCACATCAACACCCTCCGAATTATTATTGAACAATCCGCAGAGTGGAGATCCCCATTACATCTCATGTTCATCGATTTCGGGAAGGCGTTTGACAGCGTTGACCGGGAATATATCTGGAGGGCTTTACGTAGGAGAGGCATACCAGATAAAATAATTTCCATTATCAAGGAGTCCTACCAGGGAGCCCAATGTCACATCTTACACAAGGGTAAGCTATCAGATCCTTTCGAGGTGCATAGCGGAGTGAGACAATGCTGCATTTTGTCACCTATACTGATTGCATTAATGATGTACTAAGCGGCACGCTTCATGAGCACCAGAACAAAGGTATAAGATAGAAGGCAATGCTGACGATATTTTTCTTCTATCAAATAAATCGGATCAAGTAGCTCAAACGTCTGATGCTCTGCATTGCGAAAGCCGTAATGTGGGGCTTAAAATCAACGCTGTGAAGACTAAGCGCTTGAGCTTGGATGCAGAAAGGCAAAGCGAAATTTGTGTTTCGGGTCAGGCAGTCGAAAAGGTTGACAATTTCTGCTACCTCGGAAGCGTAGTTTGGTGGAGCGGATGCTGATGTACAGTCTCGCATCAACAAGGCTCGAGCAGCTTTTTTTCAGTTTGACTCCTTTCTGGTAAAACAGTAACATCTCCAGACGCATCAAACTCCGGATTTGCAAATTTTTGCGAATCAGTATATACGGCGCATCCTACATATACGGTGGCCAGAGGTAATTTCTAACGACGACCTCCTCATTATTAATGGTGAGAACAGGATAGACAAATCAATTAAAAGGCGAAAGTGGCAATGGATAGATCACACTCACCTAGTAACACCTGGAGAATGTCAGTTAAGAGAGAGGGTGCCTTAATAAGGAAGTCGTGCAGAGAGCTGAAGGCGATGGCGATGAACAGGACGAAAGTAGGCGTGATTAATGCCCTATGCTCCACAAGGGGCTAACAGGAACCAGAGAAAGATACTCAAAACTTATTATTATTATTTCATTTCATTTCAAACTAAAACTTTTTTTTACTAGCTTAAAGCGGAAATGAACCACCTAATGCGGAAATGCACTTTGAAGTTGCATCCAAAGAATTTTAAAAATTCTTCTATTATTCGCGAAACAGGAATGTTCCTTTTTCTTAGAACCAGATATTGACAGCAGTTCATTGCTATTTTCTTCATACGCGAACTGTAGTATACTTTATACATTTTTTTTTACTTTCTTCTCCGGATAATACAAAATTTCAAAAAGAAATACATATGTATCAATAAATAGTAAAGCCAACTAACTATACACATCGGAAACTATGTCTTAGAGACGAGGTTGGGAACTAGCGGGTTAATATCTGTAAAAATTCGGTTTGGACGAGTGAATCGTTCTCTAATTGTTTCAATAAAAGCATGCGATAAGATAAGATTTTTTTAACAGCATGATTCAATTGTCAACAAAATTTTAAAAAATCCCAGCTCTAGTGGGAATTTTCAAGATATTTAATTATAGATGCATAGTGGGAGACATTCGCCGAGACATTTTGCAGCTACAGTATCCGGGCACAGTTACTTTTATGAATATGTAAACCGCGCGTTATACAAGCGGCTTACTGAGGCGGTCTTGGATTTTTTGTTCTATGCCTTTACTGTTTTGTTCTAACCCCTAGTGGGGTATAGCGCGTCAACTATTCCCATGTGGCTTAGTTGACGTTACGTTAGCCTAAACTGGTTTCGGACGATGCATGTTGCTATTTTAGCCCATTTAGCCGCGTACTTGCGATAAGTCGGGAAAGGTTGTGGCTTATTGTTACGCCTATACAAAAGGGGTGTTATCTTTCCCCTTTTGTATAGGCGTAACAATAAGCCACAACTTCCATGGATACTACGTGGATGGAATTCGAACCCGTGACTAACCGGTATGCTGAGACATCAGACCGACGCCTCAATGTACTGCGCTACCGGCCGCCATGTCTTTAGAATATATTTTAATATTGTAATATTTCCTCTGATGAGCGAAACCAGAACGAAATCAGGTTCGTTAGATATTCTTGTGCTGAATAATGAAAACACTTCGATTGAAAAACACACACTTTATTTACAAAACGAACTACACACGCGTACTAACAACCCACGTCAAAACGTCAAACTAGCTTGAACTATTCGTTAACCGCGAATAACGACTATTCTCCTTTCCGCTTTATAGCGGATACTTTATAGCGATCCAACTGCTACTAAGTGTCGAGTCTTACTACTTTGTAGCGACAAAGCGCGATCTGTCCACCGTCACGACGGATTTAATAAAAACGCACGACTCACAATTAGAGAGAATAATACTTTTATTTAGTCGTACACTCACGACACGTTTATACTCGTTGACAGATTAAACATGACAACGCAATAATTAGAAACGTCGCTAGTCTCTGCTTGAGGCGCTGTCGTCGCTAAGCGGAGAATCGTTGCGCTCGTTACGTTCCCCGGAGCCGGAGCCGCTACATAACTCCCCCCCTAGCATCCTGCTAGGGCAGGGTGCGATTTGACTTGCCACCCGACGTACTCCATATGTTCGGGGGCCACTCGTTTGCACTGTGATGGGGTTGTCGTCGTCGTCGTTGCTGATGAATGCGGGTTTTATGCGCTCAATTGACACATTTGCGATCCGATCCTCCAGTTGGATTGTAAACAGTCTGTCACTTATACGATTCAACACTCGATACGGTCCTCGATATGGTGCTTCCAGCGGTCGTCGCGTTGCGTCAACGCGTACAAATACGTGAGAACAGGATTGGATATCTTTATGCACGAACACCTTGTCCTTCCTATGATGTGCCGTCGGCGACGGCTGCAGTTGCCTCATCTGCTCGCGAAATTTTTCCAGGAAATATTGTGGATCGGGCTCGTCGAGATCAGTGAAAATAAATTCACCGGGTATTCTTAACGTCGTTCCGTAGATAAGTTCAGCTGGCGCACAACCAATGTCCTCCTTAATGGCGGTTCGTAGCCCGAACAGTACGGTGTCGAGAATCTCTGTCCACTGGTTCTTCCCTTGACAGGTGAGCGCTGCCTTTAAAGTCCTATGCCATCGCTCAAGTATTCCGTTCGTTTGTGGATGATAGGCACTGGTTTTCGCTCTCTTGCAACCAATCAGACGTGTTAGAGCCGCAAATACCTGAGCTTCGAATTGGCTACCTTGGTCGGTAGTTATGACCTCCGGGCATCCGAATCGGCATATCCATCGTCGATAAAACGCTGTACTAATTGTGTCCGCATCGGCGGATTGGAGAGGGACAGCTTCCGGCCAGCGTGTAAAGCGGTCAGTCATAGAGAGAAGATAGCGATATCCATTTGACGGTGGCAGAGGTCCCACAATATCCAAGTGGACATGTCGGAATCGTTCTCCGGGCACTGGGAACTTCGTGTTTTCAGCTTTCGCGTGACGGCTGATTTTACTGGATTGACACGGAAGGCACGTTCGCACCCATTCCTTGATGTTTTTGTTTGCATACGGCCAAACAAATTTCTTCCGGATCGCTTCGCTTGTAGATCGGCCACTGGGGTGGGATGCGTTATGAACCATGTCAAATATTTGTTTCCGAAACTGCGGAGGAATGTACAAACGAGCGGTTCCCTTCGAAAAATCACAGAACACGGTGTTGCTTGTATTGTCGATTCGCACAGGACGTAGATCTAATGCGGTATTTGAATCCAAAAGCTTTCGGAGTTCTGCGTCACCTGCCTGTGCCTCCGCCAATTCTTTGCTGTCGATTATGCCTGGGATATCAATGGCCTCAATCCTTGACAATGCGTCTGCGACAACATTCTCGCCTCCCGACACGTGTTGTATATCGGTGCTAAATTGGCCTATAAAGTCCAGTTGACGAGCTTGCCTTGGGCATGACTTATCCGATCGCCGGCTGAAACAATGCACCAAAGGTTTGTGGTCAGTTCTTATCACAAAGTGTCGTCCTTCTAATAGGTACCTGAAGTGTTTTATTGCCAGGTATATCGCCAAAAGTTCACGCCCATAGGTACTGTATCGTCTCTCGGCCGGCCGGAGCTTCTGGGAATGGAAACTTATCGGTACCCATTTGCCGTTCGTTTGTTGTGCGACAACTGCGCCGATTCCCGTGTCTGAAGCATCAGTGGTTAGACGGAGAGGAGCTCCTTCTCGGGGATGTGTTAGCCATAACGTGTCAACCAAGCTGCGTTTGCATTCTTCGAAGGCCTTCGTAGTCTCCGGTGTCTAATGTATTGGCCGCTTGTCGTTCTTCCTCGATTCACCTAGCATTTCATGCAAGGGCTCGTCGAATGAAGCGGCGGTAAAAATTCACAATACCTAAGAATCGTCGTAGTTCGCATATCGGTTTCGGCTGTTGCATATTATGGAGTGCTTGTACTTTGGTCGGCAATGGCGTCACACCCATCGAGCTTACCCTGTGGCCCAGGAAATCTACGGATTCCTTTCCGAACTGACACTTCACTGGATTAATCTTTAGCCCATGTTGCTTTAAGCGTTCGAAAACTTCTCGGACATGTTGTAGATGCTCCTGCATGTTTTTTGAGAAGATGAGGATATCGTCGATATAACACTTAGCGTAATCCAGTCCTTGCAACACCTGACTCATGAAACGCTGAAAGGTCTGACTGGCGTTTCGAAGACCGAACGTCATTCTCGGGAACTCAAACAACCCAAAAGGTGTAATGATGGCTGTTTTCTCGATGTCGGACTTTGCCACGGGGATTTGGTGATACGCCCTTTTCAAATCCGATGTGGTGAAAATTGTTGCTCCATCCACCCAAAGAGTATCGTGGATGTGCGGGACCGGTGATCGATCAGGGACTGTAGTGGCGTTCAGTCTACGGTAGTCCCCGCACGGGCGCCATTCTCCTGCCAATTTCTTGGGTGCCATGTGTAGCGGGCTCGCATACTGGCTGCATGACGGACGACATGCAGCCAGTATGCCAGACGACATGAATTGCAATTCGAAGCTTGTCGGGAGGTAGTCGGCGCGGTGGTTCGGCGACGGGCGGGCCTTTCGTTTCAATGTGGTGTTCGGTGGTATGCTTAACATCGGTTGGGCATTCTTCTGCTGAAGTTAGTTGTGGAAACTCTTGCATCAATTTCCGAACCACGTTTTCATGGCTGATTGCCAATATGTTGTTGGCTATTTGACATATCTTCGCTTTGACGTTCGCTTTTGTCGCCCCGTCTAACACTTTTCGTTTTTTTATGTCTACCAATATGTCGTGATGGGCCAAAAAATCTGCCCCGATTATTGGCTTGCAAACATCCGCTATATATTTTAGAAGTCCCACGGTAATTTGCGACCAAGTCCAAGATCAACAGGGAAATTTTTAGTTCCGTATGTGGCTATTTGCGACGCATTAGCTGCATATAATCGTAACGATGAGGGCTTTAGTGCTCCGGGATATGCTGCCCGCGGAATTACCGACACCTCCGCTCCTGTGTCGATAAGATATCGGATTTTTGACTTGACGTCTGTCACGTGAAGGCGGTTCGTATACTGACGGCTGTCGCTTACCGCCCCAAGCGACCACCGTCTTCGTTTCCCTGACGATTTCTCGGCTTGAAGCTGCAATTTCCCTCGCATTTTTGTGCAGCCGCGCCGAAGCGTCGATGATAATAACATATTATTGCGTCGTTTCCACGGGGTCTTCTCGTCGATGCCTGTTGGTTATTTTGTGAACGAACATGTTTACTCAACGCGTCGATGGCATTTTCCATTTCATCCAGCCTGTCCTTGTTGCTTCTTCCATTTCCCGAATGCTCTGTAGAAATGGGTTCCGTGGCGCAAACTGCATTTACGTAGCTTGGATTGACCGTGGCTAATCGATCCGCTTGCTCCGCTAGTTTGTTAAGATCCGAAGTCTCGCTCAGCATTAGCATTTCCTGTGTTCTCGCAGGTAGTTGCCGGATAAATAAATGGCGTAACATCTCGTCGGAGCATTTGCTATCCGATAGGTATCTCATTCTTTCAAGGATAAGCGACGGCTTTTCCTCTTTTACCTCCCCGTTTAACAGTATTCGGAGGTTAACGTCCTGACTATCGGCGAAAAGAGATATGATTTTGCTTTTAAGCACTGCGTATTTTTCAGATTGTGGTGGGTTGTGAATAATCGTGGCAACGTAAGGCAAGATCGACGGGTCCAGATTAGCGACCACGTGGCGAAAACGCGTGGTGTCCGTGGATGTATTTGCGACGGCAAAAATAGCCTCAATTTGGTCGAACCATAGCGCGGGGTTCTCTTTCCAAAACGGAGGTAATTTGACCGCGGCGACGGCCATGAGCGGTTCAGTTTTTGGTTCAAACCATGTGTCCTCGTCTGGCTGATCTTGAGGTGGGGTCTGCTGGGGTGCATCTGAGTTTGCCATGGTTGCTACGGCGAGTATATTCCTGCTTCGGGGTCACCAATATGTAGCGACAAAGCGCGATCTGTCCACCGTCACGACGGATTTAATAAAAACGCACGACTCGCAATTAGAGAGAATAATACTTTTATTTAGTCGTACACTCACGACACGTTTATACTCGTTGACAGATTAAACATGACAACGCAATAATTAGAAACGTCGCTAGTCTCTGCTTGAGGCCCTGTCGTCGCTAAGCGGAGAATCGTTGCGCTCGTTACGTTCCCCGGAGCCGCTACAACTTCTTCTCCTCTGGTGACATCTGCCTTTATATAGCTGCTAGACCCATGCATTCGTCAATTAGCGAAGACTCTAGATTTTTCGAGATGTTCCAGTCTCGGGTTTCCACTACTCAACGAAGGTTCGAGAATCCGCTAGTACTTGTCGTGGATGAATCGTGATGACTATGGTAGTTTTCGTCAACTCATGTCTTCGTCGAATTTTAAGAATAAGAAACAATTTCAAATGAAGAGCTAAGTCGGCGTACGGGTCAAATGTCAATCGACGAATTGATACGCAGGCGAAAATGGCAGTGGATAGGTCACACATTACGGAAGAGTGATAACTGCACTGCTTTGCATGCCATGAAATGGAACTCCATTTCCAACCAAGGCCGACAAAGAGAGGGCTAATAGAATCACATGGCGTCGATCTGTGGCAAAGGAGTGTGAGGCGGTGGGTAAGTCTTTTGGGAAGTTTCGCCCCATTGCCCAGAACAGAGTACGATGGCGCGTAGGAGTAGTTGACGCGCTATGCCCCGCTAGGGGTTAAGGCAAAGTAGTATAAAATTACACTCTTGAGTCATCTACCAAAGCTAGAGCTTTTCATTTTTATTAAATCGGAAGTTATATATACATTTAATTATTTTATATAGGTAGGGGAGGTAGGCGTTTTCTTGGCCGGATCATGCCCATTTTCAATACCAACCAACTAGAACATACAGCCAACACTAGACCGAAATGCAAAAGCTCTAGCTTCATTCTATTGAAAGTTATCTTGCGAACGGACAGACAGACAGACATGGCTAAATCGATTAAGGAGGTGACCCTGATCATTTACATTATAAATTGCTAAACCTCCGGAGCCTTCTTTAAGGTGTTACATATTTTCGTCGTGACAAAAAACAATATTCCCTATACTTATAAAGTCTAGGGTATAATTACGGGTATCTGCTTAAAATCCCAATTACTCGTACGTAAAAGCAGACCACAAATGGTTCTAGCGAACTGGTTTTCATGTAAAATCTTTTTAATGAATTTGACATCATTCCAAATCAATTAGATATTTTGTCACCAGATAGTCTAAGCAGATTCTTAATCAGCAGCATTTCAATTTTATTGACGTCATTTAATGTTCTAGGATTTTATTTTAATTCCTCGATTTTTCTGAGGTGTTTGTTATTTTTTTTTTTCAAAGGATTACAATTGTTGTCAAAATCTCGAAAAATAACATTCCCCTATTGACTGCTTGCTTTTTTATTAAACAATTCGTTATTCTATTATATCAAGTGTGTCTTAGAGACGTTTAGCAGGATAAATTTGCATATCAAGAAAAGATTTAATGGCAAAATGAACTTTTGCAGACAAGTAGTTTTGTTATCGAAAAGTCTTTTGTGATATTGATCGCGATCAGTTGAGATCATTTCATCGAAATAAGACGCTTACGGGGCCTTTAATATCAACAGCTTTTTGGAATTCGGTAGTAGAATGGAATCAAGTTTAATAAGAAATGTCGGTTGATATTCAGCGCTTTAAAATGAAAGACTCGTAGATTGCATCTTATTGTTATTAATTTTTAATTTATTATAATTTTAATTTATTCATTAATAGGCGGGTTTGTCACAAAAAATACAATTCAATTTTACAAATATTTAAAAATTCCAGACACGTAATATAATTTGCAATATCGGAAAAATTATAAATTTTGTATGAGATATGGGTTAGGTTTATAATGCATTATTTAATTCAAGTATTATTCCAAGGTTCCAATTCAAAAGTTAAATTCAAATACATAATCATAACGGTTGAGTAAAAATTTAATTGACTTTATGGTAAATATTGTAATTTTTAACTTGTTTAAATCAAATCGGGTCTTCTTGAGTGGTAAAGTCTTCGTCGTCATTTTTGGGGAGCTGGCTATTTCCTGTGGAAGTCGATTATAGAGTTGAAGGCCACTTATCGTAGTTGCATTTAATTTTCGATTGGTTCTAGGCGTGTCATATGTGTACTTGTTTTTGTTTCTCGTATTATAGGCATGCTTGTCGAGGTTTTTCTTTAGAATATGTTTGGCTTTCAAGTCATTATTTTTAATTTTATATATTATTTTCATCTTCTCTATTTCTATTATTTCGTTGATGTTAAGTTTATTGGTTATTGAATACACTTCCACTGTAGGTGCCAGTCGATTAAAGCCAAATAATATTTTTATTGAACGTGTCATCCAATATCGTCCAATAATCCTTTTCCGCACTGTCCCCAGGTTATTATGTTGAACTTGATCCTCGATAATACATATATATGCGTTGTATATTAAATTCGCGATTTTAGTATTGATACGTTCATGCTGTTTCATCATCATCGTGGCGCGACAGCCCGACGTCGGGCGGTGGCTGCCTGGATCGGTGTCCTCCAATTATCTCGGTCACGTGACCGCGTCTTTCAATTTGTGAAGCCCAGTAGCTGTTCGGCGTCCGCATATACTGAGCTCTCCCAACGAGATCTCGGTCGTCTAGGCTCCGTCGACTCGTTCTGCGTTCATTACTCTCTTTGGCATGTGATCATCGTCTCTTCCTTGTACATGCCCAGCCCATTGAAGTCGTTGTAGATTGACGATTTTCGAAACTTCTAGCTCATCGTACAGTTCATACAACTCATGGTTGTACCGGATGCGCCATCCATCTCGATTGCAAACAGCCTCGAAAATTCGCCACAGAGCCTTACGTTCAAATGTGTCTAGCATGTTTCCGGAGGCTTGAGTTAGGGTCCATGCTTCGCAGCCATAGCATAGCACTGATCGTATAATGATTCTGTACACGCAGAGCTTCGAGTTTCTGTGCACATGATTCGATTTCATTATGGGGAGAATCGAGAAAAAAGTCTTATTAAACTCGATTGACGATATTTGCACTTTGTGATAGTCCATATTAAATTTGAAATCAAAAAATAAAGTCTTATTCGCTAACTGTATCCGTCGTTTGATTTCGTCAGTTTCGTTTGCGTCCCTTGACAAGTTGAAACTCAGGTATATGAAGTCATTCACGAACTCGATGTTGAGGTCCCCCACATTGATGCTCGGTTGTGCAGGTGTCCTTGTCATCGATCTCTCTCTCTCTCTCTCTGGATCCTGTCAACCCCTTGTGGGGCATAGGGCATTAACCACGCCGACTTTCAACCTAGTCCTGTTCGCCGCCATCGCCTTCAGTTGTCTCCACGATTTGCCTAATGACTTTACCCTCGACCTCAACTAATCTTCTCCAGGTGTTTCTAGGTCGTTCAACGCGGCAGCTTGCATCGGTTCCCTGTGCGTTCCAATCGAGGGCCTGTTGAGCAGTGTTTACCGGCTCTTTTAGAGACCTATCCATTGCCGCTTTCGCCTTTTTATCGAGGTGTCTATCCTATCCTGGCCAGTAATGAAGAGGAGGTCGTAGTTAGAAATGACCTCCGGCCAGCGTATGTGTAGGATGCGCCGTAGACACTGGTTTACGAAAGTGTGCAATCTAGTTGTTATCGCCCTGGTCCCCTTCCAAGTTGAATAGCCATAAAGAAGCATAGATTTTACATTAGTTTCGAAGATTCTGAGTTTGGTACTTCTGGAGATGTTGTTGTTTTGCCAGAAAGGAGGCAAACTGAAAAAAGCTGTCCGAGCCTTACTGATGCGAGACAGTTGTAATGAACCACCTGTAATGTACCATATTATGGTCTGGTAGTGCTGCTCCCACCGGTAGATCGAAGCAGCACCTGATGAGTAGTGATCTGTTGGTGGTACGAAACCAGAGGCCGAAGGTCCCATTACACCCGGACCCAGGTGGGACCGCGTGGGCGTCTGATCCGTCCGCCAACCATTCCATCCTTATCGACTATGTTTTTTTATTCCCCATTTTTACCTCCCCTGTTTGTGTTGTCTTCCCCAGGCCTATGAATTTTTGTTAATACGTAAAGGACAGGGGCAACGAGCGGCGAAAACGCAGCCCACATCTCCCGACCTGAGCTACAGCAAGCATAGGCTGCTGCTTAGCTCGTTGAGGGGCTTTTCCTTCGCCAGATGGCACGGCCCGACCTTCACGGTCACTATGCTTCCTAGGCTCTGTCCCTACGGGCATCTTCGGATGCCCACCAAACCGTCCGTTACACAGTACATCAGCATCCGCTTCACCATCTACTGCAACTACGCTTCCGAGGTAGCAAAAATTGTCCACTTTTTCCACCGTCTGCCCCGAAACACAAATTTCACGCTGCCATCCTGGATCCAAGCTCAAGTACTTAGTTTTGGCAGCATTGATTTTAAGCCCCGCATTGCCACTTTCGCGGTGCAGGGCATCCGTCATTTGAGCTAAATTATCCGATATATTTGAGAGAAGACAAATATCGGCAGCGTAATCCATGTGTTCAATGTATTCAAACAGGTTTCATCTCTGGTGTTCATGAAGCGCACTGCAATGTACGTCGTTAATGACAATCACAAACAATATAGGTAACAAAATGCAGCCTTGTCTCACTCCGCTATGTACCTCGAAAGGATCTGAAAGCTTACCCTTGTGTAAGACGTGACATTGGGCTCCACTATAGGACTCCTTGATGATGGATATGATTTTATCTGGTATTGATTGGTTCCCTGCACGCACATAATATCTATCCTTCTCCTTTTCATGACGTCCTCCAGTTCTTCGCTCTTTCCCGTCATGGATCCGACATTCCAACTTACAACCCTCAGCTTCTCTACAGTGTACATGGACTGCCTCATAGCGATCGCCCCCGGAAACCGTTGAGCTCTGGCACGAACAATTTTCGCCCGGCGATCACTCAACTGCGCATCAGAAGTAGTGCTGCCCAGCGGAGTAGTGCTTCTACCGTGTTTTACCATAAGGCCTTAAATCCATTATCTTACACCTATCTGGAGAAAGGTGGAGTTGGATGACACTAGTGTGTGGAAAATAAATTTGTACGGGCTTTCCTTTTACATCCGGCGATGGTCTCCAGACCGGGCAACCCACTCACACACATTGACCTGTGGGAGGTCCTAAAGATGTTTAACAGTGCCGCAGGCTTATCTAGAGAAGTTGTTGCTGCCTGCACGTGATCTGTCCTATAAGTCGCCTCGTACGATCAAGGTAGGACTCACCGAGGGGTGCACATTCTAAACTCGTCACCCCAGGGGTGTACTGTACATTATTGTAAAATATGTTTTTTGCTGCTGACTGTTTCGGTTCTAACAAATATTTTGGGTTCGTTCACATCATCTCCAATTTATTTTATATGAAGCATCAGATGAGAGGATTTTTGGCCCGTCCCAAAAAAGAAAAAATATAATAAATGAATATTTGCGGTTTCGATTCACAGCGTGTAGCGTGTAGCGAGTACTAGCGTGTATATAAATTAGTAGAAATACGTTGGTGCGGTTACAGTCAAACTTTTTTGCACGCGCCCGCGTATTGGCGTGTAAGAGCGAGCAGCGTGTGGTATGAAACATTTCTATACACTCGCGCGTGTCAGTTGATTCTCATCCAAGACAAGTGCAGTATCCTTTGCTATCATGGAAAGCGAAAAACTCATCAGCGAAGTTTTTTCGAGAAAAGCACTATGGGACATGTCCAGTGCTGAATATAGCAAAAGAGACCTAGTGCAAAAATTGTGGGATGAAGTAGCAGCCACTATGAATTCTGAACGTAAGTATAGACAGTGTTTTTTTTAAAGATTCTTTATTTAGCCTGTGAAACAAGGTATTCCTTAAAAATATTCCGTATACCTATTGCTGAAAACGTAGGTTTGTGAGAAACACTTGCAGAATGTATGTTCTCAGATACCGTGCTTTGAATTCGTAGTAGAAGCGCTCTATCAATACCTTCTTTGTCAATAATTATATTATGAAGCAAGCATACGGTTTTGGTCAGCAATTTTGTTGTTGGAATACTTGTTTCCAATGGTCTTGTAAGTATTCGCCATTTAGCTGCTAGAATACCAAAAGCGCACTCAATAACTTTTCTTGTCTTTCAGTGCATTTCATTGAAAATAACTTCTTCAGCGCTATTTCCACGAGATGGTCTCAACAAATAATTTTTTAGAGGATAAGCTTCATCTCCTAAAAGTACGAATGGTCCAATAACATCTGTGCCTGGTAAATTAGTTGGTTCTGGAACATTGTAGTTGTCACTCTCCAAAAATTCATACAATGAAGATTCTCTGAAGATTCCTCCATCACTCTGCCGGCCCAAAGCTCCTACTGAGACATATAGAAATCTGTATTTTGCATCCGCTACTCCCTGCAACACTATTGAAAAATAGTGTTTATAATTATAGTAGAGACTGCCTGAATTTGGTGGTGCTTTCACGCGGATATGTTACCCGTCGATGCATCCAATGCAATTCGGAAGTCCCCATCGACAAAAAAATTCATCCGCAGTTAACAGTAAGCTGGCAGTAATTGGAACTGGCATATGATCTGAGACTAATGTATCCCATATCGCTGTGCAGACATCTCTGACAATTTTAGATATCGCGCTATGCGAAATTCTGTAGCTAAATGCTAATCCTCTATATGGAATTCCGGTGGATAAAAATCTGAAAATTAAATAATTAAACCTTTCTTTCAGGTGATACTGTAAAAGGAAAATGGAAGAATTTGAAGGACAACTATAGAGTAGAACTTAGGAAGGTAACAAAAATACCGAAGTCCGGAAGTGGCACATCTTTTATTAAACCAACGAAGTGGGCATTATTTGAAGCCATGGATTTTCTAAGAAACGTTATGGGCACAGGCGTTCAGGAAGGATGTCTTCCGGCGAGCTCATCAGTGACTCAAAGCAACTAGCCCGAAGAAAATTTGTCTGAAAATATTTCCATTGAAAATGTTGCATCTGGAAATATTCCTGAGACCGGAAAAGGTAATCAAAAGATTCGAAATTCTAAGGAGAGGAAAAGGAAAAATGATTTCTCCGAGGATATATTCGTAGAAATTGAGAAAGACAAACTAAAAATTCTCAAGGAAGATGGTAGGCGTGTTTTTTTGTACTGCGGCTATCCGGTTAACTTACACACATTACACAAACAACATACTTACCCTAGTTGTTTGTGTAATGTGTGTAAGTTAACCCGGATAGCCCCCAATTAACCTGCACCGCAGTACAAAAAAAAACACGCCTATAGAATTTAAAAAAGACGACAACTACAACTTCTTAATGAGTTTCTTACCACATATGAAAAACATGTCAGAATTGACAAATTTGAAATTTAGAGCACAAATGTCTAAAATTTTGTTGGAAATGAAGGAAGACGACATGCGACAAGCAAATTTGAGAACTCCGGTATCTTCTCCATGGGAAAATACATGCTCTTCTTTCAATGAGCAAGATATCATTCAAACATTTAATGACTATTAATTTTTTTTAACTATTTTTTGATATGCTTATGTTTTTTAATGTAAGAATATGTTTATTTATGTTATGAATGAATATTGAATATAGCTTTGTTTGGTAATACCTATACAAATATTTGTTTTATTTACCTCAAACACACGGCTAATTTTTCTGTTGGTGAGATACTTCTTCCACCCTTATAGTGGTTTTTTATCTTATCCCGAATTTTTTCCAAAATATATTCAAATGTTGAACGTGTCATTCTAAAATATTCATAGAATTTGGATTCATCATTTCTTAATTGTGGATACAAATTATGAAATTCTCCGTATTCAACGCGTTTTTTAAAAACTGAATTCGTAGCACTTCTTCTATTTTTTTTAACAATCTTTTGTATTTCAAATAACTATTTTCTAACAGGAAAACCATATCAATTCCAGTTAGTGCCATTGTTTTAAAAACTTTCACTCCCGCACGGAATATTGTACCTTATACACGCTTTGACACGCTCTAAACTGAAACCGCGCTACACGCTTATCGTCACTATTTCAACTCGCTTATACTCGCTACACGCTACACGCTTTGAATCGAAATCGCAGCCTAGGGTCATATAGTCCGATGTGCATGCTGGTCGTTTGTTCGGGCACTCCCCGTATTTTGATCTTAACCAAATTTGGTATGTAGATTCCTTGTCTCCCCCAGAACACAAATCGGGAACAGCAAATTTGATCATCGACTGGACTAACGGTAGATTCTGTTTTATTTAAAATAGAGTTACTCGCCTAAGTCTTTTCAAAGATTTTTCCTCCAGGCATTTCCAGTTGTCAGATTTCAACCAAATTTCGTACGTATCTTCCTTGGGTTGTTATAAGTACCATATTTTGGTGCTCCTGATTGAAATCGGTATCTTCTGCTTCGGGTGATGAGACTGAGACTGCAGTCGAATACTGTTGAAGGCATTTAGAGTCCTTTGGTCAGGACTGTTACCATTTTGAGCCATAGGACGGGCCTAAAATGTCGATGAGCATCACTCTTTTTGAGTATTTTTTGGTTTTTCTGAAACTACTCGTATTTACAAATTTACACAAAAAAGTATTACGAATACTTGAATGTCAAATATTTTTGTTTTCTGTGTACATTTTATTTGGTCTTTCTATTATTATTGGAGCAAGCGGCAAAGAGACTTGTTTAATTATTGTTATACACAGTTGCCACTTTTTTCATTTTCATGCAAACATGAAAAACTAAAACTATATTTAGCCAATACGGTGAAGTTAAAGCAAATAGTCAATATACTCGAGGTGCACCTGAAGTAGCTAGCTATATATATTTTGTATTGTATCTTTAAATTTGAGACCTGATCAGCAACTTGTTGGTGTTTTAATTGCGGCTTTTGGTCAGTGTTTCAATCACGCTACTCCACGACACATCCCAAAGCGAGTATCTTTCGGAGCAAAGAGCAGTAGTATGGTAGTGCGCGATTCGCTTCGGAAACTGGTTAACATTACTAACAATATTTTATGCTTTTAACGTATCGAACGTATCGCATACGGTCAACAGAGCGCAAACAGAGCCCGGACAGATACAGATACGAACTGCGGGCAATCAAATTGAATTCTCGCACAGTCTGGCTTTGTTATAACATTTAAGATTGCACTGAAACCAGTCTAGCGACGGGTATTGGTCGATAAAGTTGGTGTTTTTTAGCGGTGTTTTTATTTAACCTTTACTTGTAGATACTATATAGATATAGATGGTCTACTAAATCACTTGTTGAACGCCCTTCGGTATATCCAAATCCAACCAAACCATGTTTTAATTCTTTTTGGATTCGGTTTTTAGTCGTGAGTTTCGGTGGTCGGTCTGTAGTAGCGTCCGTTCTAACCGGAAAAGATTGAAAATTCATATTTCCAAAAGAAAAAAAGATATTTTATAAAATAAGTGATGCCTTGAAGAAATTCTTTAGAAAATTAGCATACAGCATTGAGTTCAAACTAGGAAGCTCTTTGATCGTTTTAGAAAGATTTACTACAATTCCAGACGCTCAATTTTCCGCGGGGTCCAAACGTAAAGAATGTGTTTTCAAGGTGATTCAACCGCCACTAGCGAGTATATTTCATAAAAGTGTGTTGTTACTAATTTTATTACAGTCGATGTTAAATATTAAATCATAGCATTTCAACTAAAGAAAAAAAAAAGAAAAAAAAAATCCGAAATTGCGAAAATAAGATAGTGTTACTGTGTTGTGTGTTGCGCATAGTGGTGTTGTGTTTTGTGTGTTGTTTTGGCAAAAACCATTCATGAGCAAAGTTGGCCGCCAAACTGCAAGTGACAAGGAGTCATAGGTCAAAACCCGAGAGCAGATAAAACAGCCAAGGATCGATTAATTTTTGAATTTCGTAAGTTAAAGTGAAATATCGCAGTTACATTGAGTGGATTTGATAGTGCAAAAGCACTTGAGTTTTCATAGTACGGCACTTTAGTGGTGATAAGATTTTCATGTTATGCCTATTAAACCATAGTACTCTATTCTAACCAATCACTATATCGGAATGAGCTAAGATGGGGTCCCATCTTCTTATCAGCTAGCTAATCGAATTGCTCGGGCAATGTCTTCAGACTCAGTTTAATAAAGTTTAATGAAACCGTTGGTACTTTCCGTAATTAATACAATTTACATCATGTCCAGCATGTTGATGTGGCATCAAAGTGCTTTATCAAATCCAATTGACCAAGTGGTATCCGACTGATGTGGTTAATGTGGGGACGAGACAGTCATAAATTTGGTTAGATTGTTTTGGCGGAAGTTAATTTATTTAAATGAGTATGAGTTCTTGTAGCTTGGTGGGTAACGAAATGTCTGTTACGCAGGCAATTGAGATTCTTATCTGTGATTGACAAAATCTAATGATGGAAATTTATTTATAGAGTGTAATCGAATTTAAATAATCAATGTTCTAACGTATGTGGAAATTCCGAGCAAGGACAATATTTGATTACGTATAACATAGAAAATAGCTCCCAGTAAGATTTCCATTCGACAAGACTCATTATTAATTTGTTTTTCACTGAATTTTCTGCAGTTATTTATGCTCCTATCCAGAACCTGTTCTATCCATACTAGCATTTATTAAGATATTGTCTTTTACACTATCTGTGAATTAAATACATATATGTACATACTTGCTACTTATAGCTATACTTATGAATAGGTAATATTTGTATTATTTGAAATTCCAATCGTGCGGTGAATTTCAGAAGTATTAATTCACCTCGAAAGTGCATTATCCAGCCGTTGGTGTAAAAAGGAGCCAAATATTTGTTTCTACTATGTAGAGATAGAATGGATTTTTTTTTTAATAGTTGGCAACACTGAGTGGTAGTGGGGATTTGCCTAAACACAACGAGCACCGGCGATCCTCGTTAGTACCAAAACCCGCCTCGTAGTATCCGTTTCTGTGAAATATGTCAATAAGAAATCCCGCAAAGTGCGAGGTGCGGGCTGTCGTAACGTTCGTGGTGTGTTTATACCGATCATACGGGTAGGTACTCATTAGGAAAGATGTCAGTTGTTGGTTTGCGACTTTGGTTTGGAAAATGTCAACAGGGGGTAACCTCCTAACAAAAGTGCGTTATACCGCTACAATCAAAGAATGAAGCGAATGCAGAATTTCAGAAAAGTATGAGGTATTTACGAGGGTGGTCCGATAAGTACTTAGCCTACAAACGAAAAAAGAAAATTGTGGAAAAGTGGCGATTTATTTTTCAACATAGTCTCCTTTTAGCTCGATACACTTGAGCCAGCGATGCTGCAACTTCTTTAACCCGTCTGAAAAGTACGTTTTCTCGAGGTGTGCAAAGTAGGCCTCCATGGCGGCGATGACCTCCTCATTCGACTCAAATTTCTGCCCGGCGAGTGACTTTTTCAAGTTTGGAAACAAAAAGAAGTCGCACGGGGCCAAATCTGGAGAATACGGTAGATGGGGCAGCAGTTCGTAGCCCAATTCGACTAATTTGGCCGTGGCGATGGCGGATGTGTGAGCCGGTGCGTTGTCATGGTGGAAGAGCACTTTTTTCTTCGCCAAATGGGTCCATTTTGTTCTGCAATTCGGCGTGGAATCGGCCCAATAATTCGGCATAGTAGAGCCCTGTGACCGTTTTGTCCTTCTCCAGGTAGTCGATGTAGATCATACCTTGTGAATCCCAGAAAACGGTGGCCATCACCTTTCCGGCCGATAGGACAGTCTTCGCCTTCTTCGGAGCACGCTCGCTAGGTGAAGTCCACTGTTTCGACTGTTCCCTGGTCTCTGGTGTGTACCAATGCATCCATGTTTAGTCGACGGTCACGAAACGACGCAGAAACTCTTTCGGATTGCGCTTAAACAGCGTCAAACCTGCTCTGAAGTGGACTCACGGTTGCGCTTGTTGTCCGGAGTGAGCAAACGCGGCACCCATCGCGCCGACAGCTTTCTCATGCCCAAAATTGCATGCAGGATATGACCCACGCGGTCTTTTGAGATGCCTACTGTCTCAGCTATCTCGCGCACCTTCAATCGGCGGTCTGCCAATACGAGATCGTGGATTTTTGTCACGTTATTAGGTGTACAACTTTGCTTCTGCCGTTTTCTGACAGACGACTGTGCCGGCAAACGGCGGAAGTAAAGCTGTACACCTAATACATTCGTCTATTGAAATAAACGGCCTCTCCGGCGGCCTTTCCGGAATTCCGGATGGTGTATGTTCGCCTTAAGACATCAACACCATCTAGTCCCAATTTTTCAGTCCAGTTCCGCATCGTAAGTGGAGCTAAAAGTTAGCACCCAAACTAACTAAACTGATATGTTTACATCGTTATGAGTTAGATCGATTTAGTTAAACCTTGAAGATAGTGCGGCAATATAAACGTAGTGACTGTTTATGGCGAAGGTGTTACCAACCGAACCAACGTGTTTAAGTGGTGTTGTAAGTTTAATGAAGGACAAACGACGAGCAAAGGAGTGGAAGACCTTCAATTGTGGCCGGTGAGTTGGTGCAAAAAATCGAGGCAACTTTTCGTGAAGACCGCCAATTAACAGTGAATGAAATGTCTGCAGTGTTTCCATAAATCTCTAGATCTCTCTTACACGAGATAATTACAATTACCCAAAACAACTGGCAGATCAGTACAAATTGCATTGGGTCGCTTCCTTGAGCGATTTGAATTGGAAGGTGAGGATTTTCTGAGCTCCATTATGACTGATGATGAAACATGACAGTCTTCACAGTGGCGGCACACTAATTCCCCATCTACCAATTTAAAGCCTCAATTTCGGACAAAAAATCATGGCATCCGTGTTTTGGGACCGAATAGCGACCATTTTGATCAAATTTTTGCCTCAGGGGGAGACGATTAATGCAGAACGATACTGTGATACCATAAAAAACCCCAAGAGAGCAATTCGAATCAAACGGAGGGGAATGTTGAGTTTGAGGGAGTGCGTTTGTTGGACAAGAACGTCCGCCTGCACATGGCCAACTCCCCTAAGGCGCTTTTGAGTTCGTTTGGTTAGGACATTTTGAGCCATCCAGCATACTCCTTTCACTTGACGCCCTCATATTTTCATCTTCCTGATGACTCACATGGATGGAAATTTTTTTTTGAACCGACGAGGAGGTGAAGCAAGTGGACGAAGGAGATGGTGGGAGAGTTCTATGAGGATGAAATCAAAAAACTTGTGCATACAACTGGGAGACGACTACGGGAAAAATAAGTAACATACCTTCAATATCATGCAATTTTTTTTATCTATAAGTTTTTTTTTTTTTTAAATTAGTACTTTTACTTTCTGGACATGCCTGAATGAAACCAATTTTTGATTTGAGTTTTTCAGGTAACACAGAAAACCTAGTTCGGTTGTTTTTTTTTGTCTACGAACCTTCCGACTTCATAATAATTTTGTGCACATTAAATAATATTTGGTTCCTTTAAACACCAATGACTGGATAATTCACTTTTTCTAGCCATTCGGTGAATCAATTACTCCTGGAATGCACCGCACGATTGATGTTGAAAATATAATACCTTTACATGGTGTTGACTCACAAGTGGTGTAAAAGAAAATATTGCTTACAAAATACATAAACAGAATCGAAAAAAAAAATCCAACAGGTGTTATTATTCCAATGCGCGGTGTAAATATTTAGAGTCCGGAGGATAACGGACTCCACCTTGCATTTTATGGTCCCGCAATCCCACTTGGCACAAACATTATACATACCAATACCTTTCATTTCAGATTGGTTTCTGGAATGTGAGTACTCTCCTGGACAATGAATCAGAAGGCCCCCAGAACGCACAATTTCTTCTACTAGCGAGTGAATTTCTGCGGTATAAATTAAGCATCTTATGCCTGCTTCAGACAATGGCCCATCGCGATGGTGATGGTCTAGTCAAATGTTGTCCGTCCTATAATGGTCTTCCATGCGCCATCAGGAAATTGTGCATAAATTAAAAGCTGTCGCTCTGTGCGTTACGGCAGTTATAATCAAATGGATAGCGTACAACTGAAGGTCTGAAGGTGATAGTAGCATTGTGATAACTGTCAACTTAAACCAGCTTTTCAAAGTTGCATGCGCGATGGGCCATCACATGGAGGAAAATGGCTCTCTCACATCGCATCCCATGGCCCATCGCTGTTGACAGTAATGACGGTTACGCGCCATTTGCCACTGAACACCATCCGCCCGTCCACACAATGGTGATGGTTTCATATGGCCGGGGATGGGCTATCGTCTCTAGCAGGCTTTTGGAGTTAGTGAGATAAGATGGTGGAGAGTTTATTTTTCTAACGGGTAGCACTGTAAAGAAGAGCTACCGGTAGTGGTCGTGAGTTAGGTTGGGGGCTCCCCTTAACCAGAGCAGCACGAAACTATCTCTTACCCAGGGATCCGGTCTCCAACAGAATCACGGCCGCCAGGTTCCGGAACAAAATGAGGAACTTCACAATAATACAATGTTATGCTCCAACTGAACCCGACAATGCCTTGGCGAAAGACTCCTTCTACGAACAATTAAACGCCGTCCAGAGCAGAGCAGAGCACCTAAAGGTGGCATTATAATGGTCATGGGGGATTTGAATGCAAAAGTGGCCGCAGACAGACATGTGATGATGAGAAACGGTTTTGGCGATTGTAACGACAACGGTGTAAGACTTGAAGAGTTCTACCAGAAAGATGCAAGTTTTCGTCAACTCCTGTCTTCGTCGAATTTTAAGAATTTTCTGGAACGAAACAATATCAAATGAAGAGCTAAGTCGGCGTACGGATCAGAAGCCAATCGGCAAACTGACACGCATGCGAAAATGGCAGTTGATTGGTTACACATTGCGGGAGGATAATAACTGCATTGTTTTACATGCCATGAAATGGAACTCCATTTTCAACCAAGGCCGACCAAGAGGGGGGTCCTAAAATCACATGGCGTCAATCTGTCGCGAAAGAGTGCAAGGTGCTGGGTAAGTCATTTGGAGAACCCAGAACAGAGTTTCCCTACCACCAGGGCTGTACTCGCATCAAAGGGTCATCGCCTTAACCCTGGAAATCCCATAAAAACAAGGAAGTCGAAAAGAGAACAGGTCTGCTAGTACTTAAGTCTCGATTTCAATTTCACCTAAAATTAAGTAACCGTACCTTAGTTACTTACCAATAGTCTGAGCTGTCTTTCATAGTTGCCCAACTTTAATATGCAGTCTTGCAATTTTGCCCTCTCGGCATATAGATACATATCGTACTCCGCATACTCATTTTTCAAATTATAGCTACGGGTACATAGTATTGCATTTTACACTAACGAAGCCAGCTCTCGAATGAATTAACATGTGGTTACCTATTTCACGTGGATTCCCTTGCGTTAATCGTTACGATGATAGCGATGATAGAATGTAGCGCAACTTGCAATTCAATCCAAAACGGAATTGCATTTCTACTATACGGAATGGAATAGGTAAAACCTTGTTCGCAAGACCCAATTCACAATATACAAGCCAATTGATGACACCAATGTCTATCATATGTATGTGGTTTTTTGATTACCTGGTCAACCTTCTTAGCCGACTTTTAATTCTTGGAGTAAAAAAATATGTAAACGAATACTTGATTAGAATATTAAGTAACTCGATTGGGAGTCAAATGAAGTCTTGCTTGTATGTATTATAGTATGTAGAATGTAGATTCATACAATAAAATGGTATGAGGCTTCCATCATTGTAGGGTTTCTGTACTACATTACAATGTACATACATTTCTAAAAAAAATAACATTTCTACAAATAAGTAAAAAGGGCAAAAGCGACTGTTTTTAGAATATCAGTGGATTGACACTTTAACCTCACAATATGCAAAGCACGTATAGGAAAGAGAATAATGCATCACTGCCTGCTGTTGAGCGCGTTCCTTGTATCGCCTTTTAGTTACATAGATAACGCAGGGGTTAGCCTGGAAATCGGAAATAGTTTTATTTTGGTTAATATCTACCTATTTGCCTTCGGATGTGGACATCCCATCTGTTAACTTAACGCATGCTATAACTTCTGCTAAAGTAAGCAATGTTAGTGTCATTATCGGCTCGGACTGTAATGCACATCATGTCGTGTGGGGTAGCTTTGACACGAATGAACGAGGAGAAGCGTCCTCCGGATACTTGTCGGGAATATAGGTACCGATGAGTCCTCAATATTACCCTCGCTTCAGCGGATTTATAGCTTATGATAGGGATTGGAGGGTCCCACCAGATCATTTGTTCTCAGTTCATAGAAATCTGTAATTTAGTCTGGAGCCCAGTCCGATTACGGTAGAACATAGAAGGATAAACTGAAAAACATTCAGGAAATGTCTACTGAGCTCATTACCCTCTATCCCATGTCATCCAGGTAATGAGCGGGAGATGGACACCTTTGTGGGAATCCTTACAGGAACGGTTGTAACATCCGCCGCTAAAACGTGTCCTGCCACAAAACCAAAGGGAAGAGCTGGACCAATGTGGTGGATTCCCGAAATCGGTGAGTTAGAACCGCCTACCGACGGTGCTTCAACAAGGTTAAATCGTTGGGACTGCTGATTGGTCGCTATATAAACAACAGCGCATGTATAAGAAAGGAGAGGAGATCTAAGCGCAGCTCGTGGAACCTTGTCAGTGAGCGGACTGAGTAATCTATCGACGCATCTAGACTCCATAAAATCATGTCTACTGTCCCGATAATACCCACTTATTTGGTAAAACAAGATTGGGACTTGAACTTCCTCGAGTCAGAAAACTACTGACTTGTTGCTCGACACACATTTCCCTGATTTCCCTCTGCCCTTACCCCTCTCTGTAATGGCTATAGCCAAAGTTACTTCATGTGACTTTGCGTCAATTCTTTCGAAGAAGAAAATAATATGGGCCATTAACAGTTTTGACCCTTTCAAGTCCGCTGGACCTGACGGTTTTATTCCCGCAGATTTAGAGTTTGTTCTGGATGTAGTGTATTTTTGGACCGAATCCATTTTCAGGGGATGCCTGGAGCTGCTTCATTGAGGGAGGTCACGGTTGTTTTCATTCCTGAAACGGAAAAAGCTCGCACGCCCAGCCAAGAGACCTTAAACCCATCAGCCTGTCCTCATGTTTGCTAAAGGAGTTAGAGAGATTGATCGACACCTATTTGCGAACCACCATTCCTGCTCAGTTGCTGTCTGCCTTCCAGCATGCTAATTGGAAGTGAAGATAAGTGGATACGGCGATACATGCTTTAATATGTTGCATTGAAAAGTCTCTTGAATACAAGGAGTATCAGTATACGTTTGTTGTGTTTCTGGATATTGAGGGTGCTTTTAATAATATAAAACCGGTGGCTATCACAGACGCAATATATTGGTATACTTGACTCAATCTGGAAGCTTATTATTAATCTGTTGCTGACATCGAGGGTGATCTGTACAAAACCTGACACTTCGTCTCCCCTGCTTTGGAATCTGGCGGTCAGTGGGCTGCTTGTAGAACAGGAGGGGTAGGGGTGCAAACCAACTGCATTTGTCGATGATATTGCATCGCTATCTCGGGTAAGTTCCCCTGTATGTTCTGATAAAGTGGGCGAGTGAGGTTGGGGTTAGAGTGAATCCGAACAAAACGAAACTTGTTCTTTCACCAGGAGATATAGGATTACTTCGTTTGAACCACCGTTAATGGAGGGCATAAGGCGTGTTCTCACTGACAAAGCTTAATTTCTTGGGCTCATCCTGGATAAGAAATTATGCTGGAAGCCTGACATTCAGGAGCGATTTAAAAAGGCCACTGTTCCATTGTACTCATGTAAAAAGTCGATAGGTAGGAAATGGGGACTGCAACCGATAGTGGTTTCTAGCTCTGTGTGTCGGTCGTGCATGCTATTCTTATGTAAGGGATAGTAGCCTGGTAAGAATCTTACCGAGGAGAAAAGGCTGGTTCATAGGCTGGTGTGTGTCGCAATCACGGGTCCTCTAAAAACAACACTTACTGCGGCCATTAAAGCTTTGCAGAACCTGACTCCTTTGGACATCCTTGCCGAACAGCTTGCTACTAGTGTGTCCATTCGGCTTCGTGAAACAATAGTCCCTGGACCATGTTCTTTACTGGGCATTCGGCCATTTTGAGTAGCTTGGAAGCGAGATAGTGATTGCAATATCATCGATATATGCATCGGGTTTATCACAGACAGTCGGCACGGGAATGCTGCAATGCATGCTCCTATCTCTTCTGGATCCTAACGGTAAATGAATTACTAGAGAGGTTAAGAACCAGCTAACGCGAAGCCCTGACTGGGTAAGGCCAGCGCAGTCGATCGCGTGTTGATCGATCTACTTAAACCACAGGCGTCCTATTACACATGTGTAGTGAGGCCTACACTGGTGTATGGAGTGGTCGTATGGTGGAAAACCACAGATGCCCGTAGATCTTGAGAATACGCAAGTTCTTCGCTAATGATGCCTATCGCGGCCCATTTTTTGAGGATGTTGGTTTTCCTTTTTCCAAATAATTATTATAAAGCCATTAGACTTCCAAAATTAAAGCTTATTTAGATATAAACAAGCTAGCCTTCGGCTAGATTGCCGAAGGTAGTATACCTTCATTTTCATTAATGGTGCATTTGCAATTTTGATATTAGCAGTAAAACTTGTTCCTATTTCACTGTTTCTGTTGATATGTATATGAAATAGTGGGGACTGTGGTTTGGCGGTAAATATGATTGAATAATATGAAATTATATCTTTAGAAATAAAAAGTTTTTCTAACAAAAACGGTCGCTAATATGACTGCTATACGATAGAGTAGTCCAATTTCAACTAAATTCGGGAATGTGATTTGGTTAGAGATACAATTGAATAATTTAAAATTTGAGAAAGATATCTTTAGAAATAAGAAAGTGTTTTCACGAAAAATTGCAATGTTTCCAGGTTTCCAAGTCCACCAATTCCACCGCTGCTAAATTTCACACAAAAGGGGGCTTCAACGAATATTCAGCTCAAGTCCAAGCCAAAACCGTGACTATCTGATTCAAAGGCTATATATTATGACTGTCCTTAATACAGTGATTTTACAAATTCAATCAAATTCAGCAGAAAAAACATTAGTGCTAACTTTACACTTACAACTTTACAAATTCAATCAAATTCAGCAAAAATAATAGTGTCAACTTTACATTTACAAATTACTGTGATAGCTCCGAAGCCACCTTTGGATAATTTACACTAAATGTCAAGCAGCGACCAAAACAAATGGCAGGTTATGTATTGTTGTTTATTAACTATGTCGGCGGATCGCAACAGAAAGTTTTCCTCACAAAAACGAACTTTTGGAACGGTCGTTCCTATGGCAGCTATATGAAGTGGTGGTCCGATTCCGTTGGTTCCGACATATGTACAGCGTGCAATAGAAAGTGCCCTTGTACAAAATTTCAGCTTGATAGCTTCAAAACTGAGATATAAATTTGCATGGAACCAGACAGACGGACAAAGCTTAATCGTCTCACCTCGTCATACTGACCAAGAACATACATATATACTTTATAGGGTCGGAAATGCTTCCTTCTATGCGTTGCAAACTTCATGGCCAAGTTAATAGAAAGTGCCCTTGTACAAAGTTTCAGCTTGATAGCTTTAAAACTGAGAGATAAATTTGCATGGAACCAGACAGACGGACAAAGCTTAATCGTCTCACCTCGTCATACTGACCAAGAACATATATACTTTATAGGGTCGGAAATGCTTCCTTCTATGCATTGCAAACTTCATGGCCAAGTTAATATAACCTATCACATTCGTGACTGAAGGGTATAAAAAATCGATCCTAAACTTTTTTTTTCTCGTGGGACTAGAATTTTGCACATCACAAAAAACGGTGATTTTTCCACTTCGTTGGACCAGAGAAGCCATTGAATGAGATTATCTCGAAAACTATTAAGATAAAAAAGTGGTTTACTAATTTTTATGTATATTTTTGTGACCTTCAATTTCGCCTCAAAAAGTTTTTTTTTGCTAGGATTAATAGTTACAGAGATAAAAGCTAAAACTAAAAATAGTCTTAATACGAGTACAAGAGAAAATGTACCATAGCAACTCACGTGTGATATAGGCGATAGTGTACTCAGAGCGTCGACATGCGCATGGCGATATCTTGTCTTCTTTGTATCATGTGTCAAACCAATGAAACGTCTTCTATGTGAATGCCCAATGGTTACTCGGTACAGGAAAATAATCCCTGAAGAGGTATTCATGAGCTCCTTTGTCACCATGAATTATTGAACCATTCCACATTTTCTAATTGGCTTTTAAGGAGCTTGAAACGAAATCAGCGCAAAACAAAATCCTTTCAAGTAGTAATCGACCTTTTTAGGAAACAGCTGAAATCGTGATATATGAATTTAAGTGTTATCAATGCACCAGTTCCCATTATTATATTCAGGTTTTAAGGTTTCTCCCCCAGTATTCTTATATACTCGTATAACTAAATTCTTAACACTGTGATTCATATTACCAAGAATTTATTATGCAGTATTTTTCTGCAAATTGTCGTATTGTTTGCATTTTGTACTCAACATTGTTGACAATGCCTACCGTTTTTGGTTATTTTTTTTACGCACCTACTTATTGTAGACATTTTCGCTGGAAGCTGTTATTTGTATAGATACTACACGCTAAACGTATGTGATTAAATATGATTTTACTTGTGTAATATAATTTAATAGAAAAATACAATTTAAAAGAAAAATAAATATTAAATAACAGGATTAAAACAGACTGGAAGATCTTTATTTTTTTTACAATAATTTTTGGGCATATGTGCATGTATAGATTTCTATTGTAATTACGACATTAAAGCTCTTAGGCAGCCATTAATAATAAACCTCAAGAGGTTCGTTCACCTTTTGTCTTGCTTGAATGACCTTTAGATTATAGATAGTATGTACTCGTATATCATGTGTATATGTACACTTATCAAACAAATGTCAGATCGTTCATTAACCAAAGAACACCTTCGATTGAATTTTGCCTCATGAAGTATGTATCTGGTGGCTGGTTCAAACCACTGGATAGTGGTACAAGTGCCGCATTTACAATATTTCGATTGCACTCATATTTTATGAGCATTTCCCAGTCAATTCATTATTTAAATTAATAAAAACTAATAGACAGAAAAGGCGATTCGAAATTCATTTTTATTAAGGTCAATGGTATAGCGCTGGTTTTTTTTTACTTTTTTTTTGTGCAATTTCCAAACACCTCGACATCCGCTTCGCATATTTTGGTAATACGTATTTTTAATGGAACCATCGTGGATTTATATATATTTAGTAATATTTTAGAATTTCCAAATTGGTGAAATGGTAATGGACCATTACTTGTTTGTTGATGTTCACCTTGGTGGACCACTATTGTTTGAATGTGTAGTCAATGTTATTTTCCAATTTGCAGAAGAACATAAATTCGTTCTTTTTTGTTGGTTTATTATTATCGAGATATTTGAATGGGACTATACTCAAATAGCGTCAACTCTGCATGCAGAATTAGTTTTTTACAAGTTCGAGCTCATCAATTGTTTAGTTGATTTTCTTTTTATGAAATGTTATAATGTATTCTCAGATATTATTTTTGGGACTCATATAATTTTGTCATTGCCAGATATTTTTATATGTATTATCTTTTCATCGCTCAGTTATTCAATACGAGAATAGTGGACAACTGGATATCAAATTCCGAATGTAGGGATGGGTAAATTGATCATTAAAAAAAACTGTTATTTATTGATCGCTAACCGTTTTTAATCGGTTTCGGTCACGTTCTTTTCTTTGTATTAAAAAATAATCGTTTTATTCGTGTATTTTTCGCATCAATATTTAACCGCAGCAATCCTATTCCAGCTTTCGCTGACGCTAAAACTTTACCGCTAAAATTCTCTAAATCATTGTCGGTAACCGCATGCAGCCTTCCATGAATTCGTTAGGCAATAACGAATTATGCACTTTAAGTTAGGATCTGCAAAACGTGTACATGTTGAGAATAGGCCTGTTCCTAAAACCGGTCCACCGGTTTAAAACCGGTCTTCTGTTAGTACTGGTCCCGAGATTCCCAAGTGCTGGTTTCGAAAAAAACCGAATCATTAAAAAACTGGCTTATGTTCATAAGAACCGACTCATGACCGGTAAAAAAAAACCGACTCATTAAAAACCCGATTCACGAAAAACCGACCGGCTCTGACGAGCTAAAAACCGACTCATTAATAAACTGATTCACCAAAAAACCGACCGAGTACTCGAAAATGGACTTGTTTAAAACCGACCGGCTCATGGTTAAAAAAAAAACCGGGTTAAAAATCAACTCATTAAAAGACCGATTAACCAAAAAGCTGACCAAAAACCGACTTCTTAAAAACCGACCGGCTCATGGTTAAAAAAAACCGGGTTAAAAACCAACTCATTAAAAAACCGATTCACCAAAATGCCGACCAAAACCGACTTGTTAAAAACCGACCGGCTCTGACGAGTTAAAAACCGGTTTATTGGTGAATCGGTCTTTTAATGAGTCGGTTTTTAACCCGATTTTTTTAACCATAAGCCGGTCGGTTTTCTAGTACTCGAGTACTCGGTCGGTTTTTTGGTGAATCGGTTTTTTAATGAGTCGGTTTTTAACTCGTTGGAGCCGGTCGGTTTTGAGTACTCGAGTATTCGGTCGGTTTTTTGGTGAACCCGTTTTTTAATGAGTCGGTTTTTAACCCGGTTTTTTTTTAACCATTAGCAGGTAATTCTAAAGATCCGGTTGACCACTAGGAAAACCGGTTTCCATAGAAACCTAAAACCGGTCTTGGAATCTTTGGACTGAACAGGTCTAGTTGAGAATGCACAAGCGCACTCTTGTAGGCTTTTTTAATATGTGAAGTCCAGAATAGACCTAGAGGAAAAAGCCGAAGGATTTGCTTGCAGTTATAATACATAGCACCGAGAACACTTGATTGGTTACAGAAGAAATAGCTACCGGTGCCTGTTGCTACAAAAGTCAAGTCATTTGCTGAATGTTCGGTCTTAGCATGGTAGTTGGCCATAGTCCACTCATAACGAAAAATTAGATGGCAGACCATTTGGGTATTGCTAAAGCGGTGGCAGATGTCAATAAAAGCACCAAACAATGGACGCACTTAATCCGAACGGCATTCGGTTCAGAACAGTTCCACAAGTGTAAATGCAAAAAAAAAAAATATAGAAAAATGGGATATTTGGACGTTACAAAAATTCTCGTCAGCGCTTAAAAAAAAATAACCAGTTCTTCGACAGATTCTCGCGAGCGTTTCAAATTATTGTCAGTTATTCCTGTTGTTTCTCGACAGCGCTTTAAGTTATCTTCAGTTATTCATATAGATTTTTCGTCCTTTTTGCCTACTAGATTTTTGTTCGTGTACCCTACAAAATTCTCGTCCGTTAGGAGTATCGTCAGGAAACTGATAGGGAATGGGCTGCACTGCAAGCTTAAGACTCGTTTTTCCTGTAGGCATATCGTCTGTTCAATTTAGTGTGAAAGGGTGCCTTTATAAGTAAAATCATAGAGGACTACGAACTGGACAGTGTGAGACCAAGTAAAGTTGTCAAAGATGATGGGTTGTTGAACTGCAACTGATTTTTGAAGCGCATATCCCCTCCTTGGGGCGGCCGGTAGTTCAGTGCATTAAGGCGTCCGTCTGATGACTCATGCTACCGATCAGTTACGGGTTCGAGTCCCATCCTCTTCGTGGCCATGGAGGTTTGTGTTATCTCCCCCCTGTGGTGTGGGTCGTCACAATAAGCCACAAACGTTCTCGACTTGTCGCAGGTGTGCGGTTAAATGAGCAGGAGGTATATGCTAGCAACACGTATTGTCCGAAATTAGTTTATGCTAACGAAACGTCAACTAAGCCATTTGGGAATAGTTGACGCGCTATGCCCCACTATGGGTTAGGGCAAATAGTACATATTCCTTCCTTCCTACACAGCCTCGACGATTTTTTCGGCCTGCATTCAATCATTTCCTACTCTCTTACACTCCCTAGACTATATAAAATAGTATCTACACATTATTTAGGTGGTGTTTTTTCTACATGGATTCGCCAGTGTATGCGCTTATCGTTGATGATTTTTTTGACAGTTCCATATAGTTTTGATCAGCTGACATTTTGTGGCGATCCATCGGCTGATCGATCGGGCGACGGATCGCATAATGTATGGCGGCTATAATGCAGTAGAAAGTCAGCTGATTTTCTTGGCGGAATTCCGCCACCTATTCAATTCAATTCTACGTCTGTGTCACCTCTCAGCATTATTTTGCGGCTGAGTTGGTTTCAAATCCGTTTCCTTCGAATGAATATCCAGAAATCTGTTCCTTGTCACCAATTTAATTGTCTCATTTGGATGTGTAAACGTAAACAGCTCTAGCTGTCAAAATCTCAGCAGCCCGTATCAGCTATTTGGAATTATTGTCCGATAAATTCTTAACCGGAAGATGGATGCCGGTACCGTTTAGCGTTTATCTACAGGATAAGATTTACCTAGACATTGAGAAAACGGCCCTTAGACTGTCAAAATTTATTCTGGCATTAGATTAAAAAAAAAACAACCCGACAAATTTAAAAGTTGACACTGTTCTGAATATTTCCTCGAAAAACGTGCTCATTCTAATTCCGCCACTTGTTAACACAATAGCTCCGACAATTTGATGGAAATTCAATTGAAACATTTCAACCATTTCACACATCACTCACAGACACATTAAAAATACACAATATTGTTAATCAAATAGCTTTAGCAGCTTTAATGCATAAACACATTTAGTATCAACAAAATGGTGCTATAAGCTACACCTAGTGTGGTTGGTGTTTGTTTAGCTGCCGTGCTATGCCTTTTTTCACCTGGCACTTGGGAAAATATTGGTCTTACCTTCAACCGGGCGAATTGAAACAAAAACGCTCGGTATTGATGTAGGAAAAAAGATAAGAATAATTGATATAAGACAATACCACGTTCACATGAAACAATGGGAAAGGTCATTTGTGTCTCGGACTATTAATTAAAACACTGTGAAGTTTGAAGAATATTTTATGGAGTGGAGAGCTGGTACATAGAGCATGGATAATAACTATTATTTTTTTAGAATCAATTTAAATGACTTTTGCGAAAAAATCATGGTAATTGATGTGTGAATGAAAAAATGATTAACATTTTCGCATTTCAATATTGGAAGAGGTTGATTTGATGGAGAATTATGGAGTAATGATGGCGGTGATAATGAAAATAGGTAATAAATCAACCTAACGCATTACATATATCATGTGAATGAATACTAGTAAGTGTGAATAATTATTCATTGGTATACACGACGTTGGAACTTCAGTTGTGAATGAATCTTTTTTACTTGCGACTGTTATGAAATCGACCAAATCATTATTATGACTTATGCTATAAGGGTTAAGGATATGATCATGAATAATATTGATGTTGCCGGTAACGAAGAATATAATTATAAAAATGAAGCCGGAAAGTAGAGGGCTTTGCAATATGAGGGTTTTGTAGTGGCCCATGTAAAAAGTAGTACTCCGTACACCGGACTAGGTCGACCTACTCCGCTATCGAAAAGTGCTCAGGTCGAAAAATAATCAGGTCGGAGCATGAAAACGAACCCAGATCATATGGTTTCTTTAAGTTCAGGTCGGAGCAGTTGAAAAATGAACAGTGAATGGGGTTAATAGTTCCGTCTGTCGGTTTCGGAGCATGATCAGATCAGATCGTTTAAATCTACTCGGTAGCCCTAACCCCTTGTGGGGCAAAGCGCGTCAACTGTTCCATGTGGCCCAATTGACGTTTCGTTAGCATAAACTGGTTTCGGAGAATGCAGTTGCCAGCATGCACCTCCTGCACATCCATGGCCACGAACGTCGTCGTGGACGGGATTCGAACCCGAAACGCCGGTAGTCAAACATGAGACTGATGCCTCAACACACTGCGCTACCGGTCGCAATAGGGAATAGAATAGAAAAGTAGATGAGAACTGAACTATTGATTAGATTAGATGATGTGACATACATATATACGATGTCGCTACGCTATATTGTGTTGTAGAATGAAGTGGAGTAAATTTTCAATTGGATTTTATTGATGTTGGGTGGAGTGAAGCTTTTCGTCTTTTATTGTATTGTGGGTGGTCGTGGCTGATGATGGATTGGATAGCAGTATCGCACAAAGTGTGCATGAACAATTTCGGTTTCGAGCTAGGCTAGCTCCGCCCCTTGGGGGTTGCAAGCCCCTGCATATAGCCCCAGGTAGCCTGTTTCACTCCTTCTATATATACCTGCATTCGTTTTGTCCTAACATACCTGGAATCAGC
The DNA here is from genome assembly GCA_964017055.1 of Chloromyia formosa. Lineage (NCBI taxonomy): Eukaryota > Metazoa > Arthropoda > Insecta > Diptera > Stratiomyidae > Chloromyia > Chloromyia formosa. The sequence continues at coordinate 24,599,068 of OZ024813.1, read as the reverse complement.
ATTTTTTTCTTGGTCTATACACAATTTCGGTTTCAAATCGAAATCAGGTCTGGGAAGGAAATAGCCATGTACATACTCAATTACGTTTTTAAACGAAATTGATCAGTGAACGCGAATCGAAAGCTTATTTCATGGTGCCGTTCACATTTTTTCAACTTTGGACGCATGTCTTATGGTGACCGAAAATGTGGACATTCCACGTACCAAATCACACTCAAATCAAATGCTAAAATCTTTTCTTGAATAATTCCGTGCTGTACTGTACCAAAAATACTCAAAGATTTGCTCACCGGTTTTTGATGTATCGGCTTTTTTTTAATGAGTCGGTTTTTAGCTCGGTTTGGCTCATGGCCGGTCGGTTTTAAACTAATCGGTTTTTGAGTATACTCGAGTACTCATTTTGTAATGAGTCGGTTTTTAAGGAATCGTTTTCTTAATGACTCGGTTTTTAACTTGGCTTTTTTTTAAACCATGAGCCGGTTGGTTTTGAGTACTCGAGTACTCAGTTCTTAATGAGGTAACTATATTTGGTGAATCGGTTTTTTTTTAATGAGTCGGTTTTTTACCGGTCATGAGTCGGTTTTTATGACCATAAGCCTACTCAAATGCCCGTGTATTCATGTTGGCCATGTAGAAACAGAAAAGGTATCTTTTTGTTGTTACTACTTTTCAAGGCAATTTTTCAATATTCGGTGTTTAGCTCAAGGTTCACGTGTAAACAAAGCATAAGGTAAATCAATAAGTAAGTGCACCTAATCCAACACCAATACCATACTCTTATCTCTTATCCGCATATAACCTAAGCCGCCGTAGATAACAGCGCGACAAAAGTCTAAAATCTCCACTTCACCTGATATCAATAAAATCAAATTGAAAATACAATCCATTTCATTCTACACTTCAATATAGGGATATGTGGATATGTCTTCTAATCTAGTCAGTAGTTCAGTTCTCCATCTTATTTACAATTACGACTCAGACTTCGACCAACCTAGTTCACTCACTTTTCTGTTCTTTCACTCCATCTGCAACTCCATGACGGATGACAGATTCGTTTCATATACGGAGTACGGTCTGCGAATCTAGTTTCTTGAACCTACTCCGTTATCGGACTGGGAGTAGGTCGACCTGATCTGCAAGAGGAGCAGGTCATGCCATGACTAGGTCATAGTAGGTTGCCTTAATAATACCCAAAATTTTCTCAGGGATGCATCTACTGCGCGAAGCCGCCCATATTAAATCCCGGTTGACACTGTCGAATGTTTTCTCAAAATCAATGAAAAGAAAGTGTAGCGGTGATTCGAACTCAACGCATTGCTCAATAATGATTCGCAAGGTGTTAATGAGGTTGACACAGGAGAATCTGGATCGAAAGCCGGCCTGTTCATTATCAGGCTTTAGCACAATGGGCCACTCGGCCTCGTGCTCTGAACCCTTAGGGGTTCTACGCCCACCCTTCAATCCAGCATATCAAATTCAAAACAAACAAACAAAACAACAATTCTGATTCTCACCGACAGCCAGGTGAGAATTACAATTTTTCAATCACACACTCACGTTGGGTGCCACACTCATTTAGGCTTCCAGTCCAATTCATAACCCGGAAAAAGGTTCTCATTTCAAATGAGGCTTGTGGTCTTGCACTTTATGCAGATTTATAATGTACGAATTAATGAATAAGTGAATAAAAACGAATTTTATATGCAGGCAACGTCTTCTTGTTCAAAGCATAGTTCCTAAAAAGTGTTTATTTCACTTGTCACACGTTGGGCGCCAATTCATTTTCTGCTACTACTAAATTTTTTACTACTGAATTTCCATAGCTCTCAACAGCATGCGTCGAAGTATTAAATAAATAAAAATTATTTCCAGTTTGTAGCACATGCACATGCTGCCATCACGTTTCAAGAAAAGCCTCCGACCAGAAACAGCTTAACGTTGGAAAAAAACACTTCCATACTGTATGTGTATTTGTGTATTATGCAGTGCATTGCTGCAAGCACGAATCCGTACTTGATTTACTAACAATGTTATTACTATTATTACGCGCATTGCACTTCAGTGTTGCATGCTCTCGCGGCGTCTTAAATTTATTGTTGTTAGAAACACCGTCCGCCTCTACTATACTACCTATATACATATATCTACCGCTGCGTCTATCTACTGCTGGCAGCAGTAGATATACTCGTAATACTACGAGTATTAACCGCTTTTCGATTTCGATGGTCACTGCACATTTTTTGATTATAGCCAAAAAGTGCTTGGTTGTGTTCGTTTTACTTGGTTCCATTCATTGGAATCCGATTGGCCAACGGATATGTTGTAATATTTTTAAAATCCAAAATTATTACATGCTAAAAAAAATGCACTAATACAGCGTTGAGTATGCCAAAAAAGACAGTCGATTGGATAATAAAGCGCATATTTGGCATTCGCGTATCCACGAATTCACCATGCAGTCATGCTCGTATTTTACCTTGTCTTCGGATGAGCTAAAACCACCCGTCTTCTGTGCATTTCTTTTATAATAAAACAAATAGTAGGCCTACCGATTTGCATTTGTATTTAAACCTGAACGCGGTCATTACACACTCACGTCATTATTGTCTCTGCGTTCAGCAATCAGCAGCGGATGTTGGACTTTATCAAAGTCATGGACAGGTGGAATAACCTTGTTCACCTTCACTTAAAAAAAAAAAAAAAATAAAATCATCATGTTGGAATAGAGCTGGTGACCGGAGCTTCTATTTTACGATAATTTGTCCAAATGAACAATAGATTTTGTATTTTTTAAATAAAAAAAAAAATGTCGCTACTTTTAATGGCGTCTATTATGTTCACTGAAGCTTTACAGGTTACAGATGGAGTTGATCAGATTCGAAGGTTTTTATAGTAGTAAGTGTGATTTTTGCAATATGCGCTTTATTACTTTTGCGATTTTCGGATTACGAATTTTCGTTTTGTTTCTTTCACTCTTGCAGTGGGCACAGATTGAAGCATTTTGTTGATTTATCTTGATTTATTTTCTGCTTTGCGTTGCGTTTTTGCAATAATTATTGATTTAATCGAGTAACTGGTAAGAGCGTCTAATTAGGTCAATTAATTTTAAATAGCTTAGATTTGTTGGATTGGTATTAATTTGTGTGGGGGTTTTTGAAGACGAATAAGCAATTATTGATCGCCAATTTGGAATTACTTCTGCCTACGATAGTTCTAGCAGGCAAACATAGGGCGACCAGATGCTAGTAAATGTCCTTTCTAAAAAAAAAACTATTATTACCCTATTATATATATGATATAACTTATATATATAAAATATATCTAATATTATTATACGCACATTTACAATAAATAAGAAAGTGAACCACAAAGCGAAATTCTTTTTGTAAGGTGTAGTGGGGGTCTAGGAAAACTTAACTTCAAGTTTTCGACCTCTGATTCATATGTAGGTTTTTTGCTAAGAAACGGTAAAAAAAGGTTAGTTTTTTTGCTATAAGTCGCGATAACTCGGTTACTATTGACCTTACAAGGTCAACTCGGGGCTCATTTTAAAGGTTTTCTGCACTCTCAAAGTTACTTATATGGCTTGATCGATTGCTTTCGAGATATCGAACGATGAGGTAAAATAAATAAAAAATTTAAAAATAAAATAAGGTAATATCTTTAATTCTCTCTCATTATTGTCAGAGAAAAGTGCTGAAATGAGTATTCCAAGTAAAATTTATAGGGCACAAATAATCCTTGATATATGTTATTTTTTTTGGTTTCATTTCGCTAAAAATTACGCTTTGTAGAGCGACTCAAAGTTTGAAGTTGGCGTTACTGCGTTGTCACTGCGTTGGTTACGTCCATATGAGGCGCCGCATGGGTTTCAATAAGATTCCGACTCTGCACATATACATGCAAGTTCGGCTCGAAGCTCATTTTTAAGGTTTTTTTTCTGCGCCTAAGGTGTTTTGCGTATGATCGATTCCTTGTAAGATATCTAATGCCAAAAAAAGAAGAAGAATTAATTTGAGTCTTTGGATCATATCCATATTGCTGGGGAAATAGACCGTTATGGAAGGGAAACACTGCGGTAGTAACCTCCCAGGGCTGCACCATTGGCACACACTTTATTCTCCGAAGTAGAAATGCGCAAAGGAACTAAGTCATCATTATACCCTAGACTTATAGTATAGGGTATATTGTTTTTGTCACGACGAAAATATGTAACACCTTAAAGGAGGCTCCGGAGGTATAGCAATGTTTATATATAAATGATCAGGGTCACCTCCTGATTTGATTGAACCATGTCTGTCTGTCTATCTGTCCGTCTGTCTGTCCGTTCGCACGATAACTTTCGATAGAATGAAGCTAGAGCCTTGAAATTTTGGTCAAATGTTGGTAGTATGATCTAGTTGGATGGTATTGAAATTGGGCATGATCAGGCCAAGAGAACGCCTACCTCCCCTACATATGTAAAATAATTAAATGTATCTATAACTCCCGATTAATAAATCATGAAAAGCTCTAGCTTTGGTATATTACTAGTGAGGGTAATCTTACACTCTCCTGGGAAAATGAAATTGATCAGTTGAAAACTAACGGTAATTTTCTTACAAAGCGCCCCGTACTACCCTACTTTTCAGGTTTTTGTCTATAACTCTTGAACCAATTGACGTAGACATCTGATTTATGGCATGTAACCCTGAGGTGAGAAGCTGCTTGAGTTTTAGTAAGTTGGGCATAATCAGATCAAAGGAACGCCTACCTCCCCTACAAAATTCAAGAAATTAAATATTATTTTAATTACGATAACTTTCGATAGAATGACACTAGCAAGTTGAAAATTTGGTAGAATGTTGGTAATAAGATCTAGTTAGTTGTTATTGAAAATGGGTAAGGAACCCCTACCTCCCCTACAAATGAAACTCAAGTAAGCGATAACGTTTGATTGAATGAAGCCAGCGACTTGAAATTCTGGTCAAATGTTTGAAGTGAGATTGAATCAGTTGGCAATAAAGATGGGTTATATCCGACCTAAGGAACCCCTACCTCCCCTAGAAATGAAACTTAAAATAAGCGATAACTAACGACAAAATAAAGCCAGCGACTTGAAATTTTGGCCAAATGTTTGTAGCAGGATCCAGTTGGCTGATATTGAAAATCCGTAAAATCCGACCAGCGAAACCCTACTTCCCCTACAAATGAAACTTCAAATAAGCGATAACTTTCGATAGAGTGAAGCTAGAGATTTGAAATTTTTTTTAATGTTTGTAGGGTGATCTAATTGGTGATGGGTGGTAATGATGGGCAAGATCCGACCCAAGGAGCCTCTACCTCCCCTACAAGTGAAACTTCAAATAAGCAATAGCTTTCGATAGAATGAAGCTAGCGACTTGAAAAATTCGACAAATATTTATAGAATGGGTTAGTTCATTGATTTTGAGAATGGTCAAGGTCCTCCTGAATGAGTGCCAACCTCCCCTATAAACTGGCCGTATAGGAAACTCACTTTTAACGCATATGGTCGTTGCCAATTGGTACTTTTGGTATCACCACTAGGTCTGTACAAGTCTAGGGTATATACGCTTCGGACTCCGGTTTTTTTAATGTGGGAAAATCGAAATTATTAGCCGTTTTGAAAAATCGTCCGGGATTGCAGTCAGCAGGATAAGTGCTTAAACACACTAACATATAATCATCATTATCGTGGCACTACAGCCCGACATCAGGCCCTGGCCGCCTTTATCATCGTCCTCCTATTACCTCGATCAAGTGATCGCGTCCTCCAATTTTGGAAGCCCAGCAGTTGTTCGGCATCATCATCTACTGAGCCTTCTCAACGAGCTCTCGGTCTTCCTTCTCCGTCGACGCCTCATGTATTGAATATTTCCTTAGGCACGCACAAAGAAACACTAACTGTGTGCCAGTTAAATATTCATCACAGCCAAGAAGCATAAGCGATGATGACGAGATACTTTGAGGAAGAAAAACTGGACATAGCTTTGATACAGGAACCCTGGATTTTATATAACAAAATTAGGTGTTCGTCACAACAAACCGCAAATCTGTACCATGCACTGGTGGACGGTAAAATAAGGACCTGCATGCTGGTGCGTCATGGAATACGTGCAGTACAAATGATGCATCTCTGCTCGCCTGATCTTATAGTGGTAATGATCGGCAGTGGTGAAGGATAATTCCTAATTGCATCAGCATATCTCCCTTATGATGCACCAGAACCACCTCCATCAGAGGAAGTAGAAAATCTGGTAAGATAATATAAAGAAAGAGATATGGCCCTGATCATACCTAGGCTGTGACGCCAACACAATGTAGGGCGGCACAGACGACAATCCCAGAGGACGGCAACTGCTAGAATTTGTGGAAAGGTATAATCTGCTGCTAACAAGGAGGTGGCTCCCACCTTCGTGGATGCACGAAGGGCTGAGGTGATCGACATTGCCTTAAGCTCTGCTAATATGCTTGACAGGGTTCAGAATTTGAGAGTAGTGGACAGGCTAACCATGTCTGATCACATAGGGCTATCCAGTTTGAAATTTTGTATGACAGGGTATTTTCTTGTAATTAGGAAGCTTAAAGCACGAAAAATACTCTTTTGCATGTGGGACTATCTAAAATATATAGGTATGATCATCAATTTTATCTTCGAACATTTTTGCTAGATTTTCAGGAATTAAGAAAAAAAAACGAAATTTTTTTTTTAATTTTTTTTTTAGTTTTTTTTTCGTGGTTTTGCTGAAAGCTCATTTGTATTCTCGAGAATTTTGGCGTGGACCTACCATCACTAAAAATAGAGTACTAAATTAAATTTAAATATCGGCTCGACTCGTGTTCCACATCTCCTGAGTTCATGTGACATGCTCCAGAGCCCATTGCAAACGTTTTAGCCGGAATTTTTAACGAAAAGTTTAGCTAATGAACTGGTTTAAATGCAAGTAAGCCAGCTTTTCTCACCAAACTTGATGAAATTTGCTTACTCGTTGCTTGAACTAGATCGTCCCTAATGTCAGATGAAGTTTTGAAGCAGTTGACTTTGTAACGGTAAGAAGTGATAGACCACTGGGGTCGTTTTTCTTGACCGCCCAGAGCCTTTGTTCCTCTCGGCTTTGCCCGTTTCCCGAAACTTTTTCATGTATCATGGCACAATACGCTGAGGTATATCCAGCGTACTGTGCCAACCAAACGTCGACACTCTAAATACTTTCAAGAATTTTTGCGAAAGAGAAAATAAGATTATATGCTCGGTAGCCGTGTGGTCACGATCACCGCTCTAAAGAAACGGAGGTTTAGATCGTTAATAAAGTAAAAGCTGCCTGTATACTACAAGAACTCTCACAGCGCTCCGAGCTTGTTAGTATAAAGACGGCGCGAATAAGAGGTGCATGCTAGCAGCTGTACCATCCGAACAAAAAATATATGCTATCGAAACGTCAGCAAGGCATAGTAATGCAACAGCTGTTGATGCGTCTATGCCCCTGGAGAGGTCAAGGCAAATAACAACTAAACTAAAATCAAAACTATAAAAATTAGTTCAAGTACGAGCCCTTTTTGAGCGTATAAAGCTTATTGTGAATTGAACCTTCGTGTTACCTGGCATCCTACATAGAACATTTGAATCTTTATGGGCCGTTTTCTCAATATCTGGTTAAACTGCCAGTTAGCTATAGGGGACACTAAATTAAACAAAAGCATATGCAATGCTCCAAATATGATAATGCAGTAGAAAAACCAGTAGTGCCGTAGAAAATCATCTGATTTTCTTGGCGGAATTCTGCCGCCTGCTCTATCGCATTCTACGTCTGTACCGTCTCTCAGCATTAATTTGAGGCTGAGTTGGTTTCAAATCCTCTTCCATCGAATGAATTTCCAGAACTCTGTTCTTTGTGACCTGTTTAAGTCTCATTTGAAAGTGCAAGCATAAACAGTTCTAGCTGTGATATTCTCAGCAGCAGCAGCAGCAGTATCACATGTTTGTAATTATCATCGGATAAATTTTTAACTGGAGGATGGGTGACGGACGCTTAATGTTTATCTATGGGGTAAACTTTAAGCATGCATTAAGAAGGGTGCCCTATATGTATCTAAAATATACTTAATGATTTAATTTCCAATAAATTTTGTCGCCGATAGAAGGTGGCCTAGTTACTAACGCCGTTGACTAGATTTTGTTTATGGTCACAACATCGCCCTCACATCACCTCAATTCCAGTTTGGCCACTCAATGCCCGCTTTGTATGTTGCATCTATTACAAAATTCACAAATTCACGTAATTCAACTGATATATATTACGATTTTTACTTTTTTTTTCACAAAACAAAAACTAAGCATAGGTTATGGATGGTTGTTACACTCGTTCGTTAGTCAGGCCTACGTCATGGATATTATCTCATATGTAGTTCATCTGACCATCGCGCCATAGTTAGCCGGTCTTTCAGTTTTTACAACTAATTTTTTAAATTATGCAAAGCTATTCATTGATTTTAATAAATTTCCTATTGAATGAGTGTTCATAAAGTATTGGGGGAAAAAACACAAATTAAATTGAAGATGCGGTAGAAAAATCGTTTTTATGGTTGGTGGGAAACGTTTGCATTCAAAATAGGTGCATCATTTGAGTTTATGAATCTAAATTGGTAGTCGTGAGGTCTCGGTCGCCAGGTTCAATCTCCGGCACGTTACTAAAAGAAACTCTCCTGTGGGTACTACTAGAACTTCCACAGCGTTCCGAGCTTGTTAGTAAAAAGACATCTCGGATAGGAGATGCATGCTAGCAACTGCACTATCCGAAAATATGCTATCGAAACGTCAACAAGACATAGGACCATTTTCACAATATCTGGTTAAAGTTGATTCTGTAGATAAACGCTAAACGGCCCTCATCCTCCAGGTAAGAATTTATCGGATGGTAATTCTAAACAGCTGATACGGGCTGATTTTGACATCTAGAACTGTTAACGTTTGCACATTCAAATGAGACAGTTAAATTGGTCACAAAGAACAGAGTTCTGGAAATTCATTCGAGGGAAAAGGATTTGAAATCACAAGAAAATCAGCTGATTTTCTACTGCATTAGCTGAGCTTATCATATGCGGCGGCTCATTGACTGATGAATTTAACATTATTTTAAATTAAGGTTCTCATACGATCTGTCCGTGAGTCAGACCCATCGACTCATGAGCTCTTCCGTGTGAAAACCTCTATTTGAGTTTATGTATTAATGTTCTTGCAAATGTACAAGAGCGAATCATTTCAGTGAAAATCGGAATTGTTTGTGACACTTGGTTTCATTCTGCACACCAACTTAGTATGCGTCCGTAGCTTAGCTCGGTAACGTACCGGGCATTTTTTGCTACTCGAAACACGGCCTCCGCGGCTCGCGCCTCGCAACGGGTCCAACTATTTTTTATTCTCAAGTTCAAGAATTAATTTCTCCGAGCTTAGTGGTTTCGTATGGACATCGTTGACGTGTACCAAATCTTTGTTGATTTTGAGCAAGTACACGACAGTATCGATCGTGGTGTATCGTATAACATCGTGCTGAAATTTGGTATACCAATAAAATTAGTACGACTAACAAAAATGACGGTGACCAAGTCCTTCTCACAGTTTAGGATCTTAAACAGGTTGACAGAACTTTTTAAACACGTAGTGTATTGAAGCAAGGCGATGGACTGGCACCGACGCTCTTAGTTCTGGCACTTGAACACACCTTTCGGGTAATGAAGCGGTACGAAATTGATAGCATACGCAGACGACATTAACATCATGTCTCAAAACATGTACGCCGCAGAAGAACTTCTATATAATCTTGACGCGGCTGCAAATGAACTTGAACTACGCATTAACAGGGATAAAACAAAAATAAAATAATCAAGAACAAGGACGCCAGCACAACCGAACAACATCGAATTCATAGTTAACTTCATATACCTGGATAGTAACCTGTCAAAGAATGTCAGTAAAACTGACGAAATCAAGCGACGGATACAGCTAGTAAATAAGCTTTTTTCTCGGTTCTGTAACGGTTTGCTTGCGTTGAGGTAAACCTCAACTGAGGACGGAGATCAAGGCTGGTCGTTCAGACTGCCAAGTGCCAAGTGCCAATATCTTCTCAGACATGACCTGAGTTGACGCGTGCTCGACACTAGCTCAGCTGTCGGTAGTGTGGGCGGGGTTGTTGTAGGTCAGTCTGCCTCTCATCGCTACAAAAAAAAAACTCACGCGTCTGCCCGAGTGCCGAAACTACACGGGTGTCCCTTAAAGGATATAATGCACGAAAATAGGCGAAATCCCTCAACGTCCCTGCCACTAGCACGGGATTCCCCTGATGGCGATGAGGCTCCCGTGCTAGTGGCAGGGACATTGGGGGATTACGCCTACACTACCGACAGCTGAGCTAGTGTCGAACACGCGTCAACTCAGGTCATGTCTGAGGAGATATTGGCACTTAGGTGTCAGGGCAGGTCTGATCTCCGTCCTCAGTTGAGGTTTACCTTAAAGCAAGCAAATCGTCAAACTACGTCTAATAGGCAGGGCATGTGCAACCATTGGACGATAATCGCATGTCTAAACAGATATTGAAAGGACGCATCAGCGGAGCAAGGCTACCAGGAAGGCCGCGAGCTCGTTGGGAAGACTCAGTAGATGCTGACGCCGAACAACTGCTGGGCTTGGAGGACGTGGTCTCTAGACCGAGAAATTTGGAGGACAATGATCCAGACGGCGAGAACTCGACGTAGGGTTGTAACACCACTGTGATGATGATGAATGTAAAATTTAATTTATTGAACTATACTGTAAACTTTCAGTTGCTATAGTTGTTATCAATCGGGACGTTTTAATTTTGTTCCACTCATAATTTTTGCTCTTTTGCGATTGTGGAGTGAATTATATTTTTTTTTTTGACGTGAATATGGTTTTGTTTTAGATTAGATAAGCATTTTAATGACGCAAAATTGATTAGCCAGATGTGGTAGATCAGTAAGGTTATTCGTGAGCTAAGTAGTCTAAAAATATACCCACGATTCGATGCAGTTCCGCGAAGCGACATACGAGTATTTAAACTTTTTTCTCATCATCATTGACAGCATAAAGTTGAGTAGACTATTCTTACGTAATAAACTAAGGAAGTTGAAAAATCATTGTGGCACTAGGATAGATCGGCATCTAGCCGTAAAACATATCTTTCAGATGTCAATCAAACTGAAATCGATTTTATCTTGTACATAATTCTAGTAGATTTATTTTGACAGGTAAATGGTTTTGGCATATTTGCATCTCTTGGAAAATTTGTTATATGAAATCTTAATAGAATCCTACCTCATTGATTATCATAACTCTCAAGAATATGTCCGCAAGTACATGTAATTTATTCTACAGGCATGTCATTTTCGCATTTAATACATAACTGACTTTTTTTTTTCTCTCGATATCAGACATTTAAATATAAATGTTGAGTTAATCAATCATTCAATTTTTTCTTTGGTGAATAGATTGGTAGAGTCTATAATTAGTTCTCTGTACTAATTTCTTGTTGAAATATGATTGACAGTGCTTTATGTAACGGCCATGGTTTTAATAACTGGCGATTTTTAATAATGGTACACAGTCCGGCTAAAATAAAAACATCCCAGTTAGGAACGGTGACGAAATATGAGTCAGCGACTATTATTAAGCTGGAATCAGACGCACTGGCAAATTGCCATATTTCTATGCTAATCTAGTATGCCTCCATATTTTTTCTATGCTGCCAATTTTTTCGTGCCCGAAAAAATGCATATCGATGGTGAAGATATCCAACCTCCTATGTTAAAAATGGTATTTTTGTAGTCAGTTTACATAGGAGGCTGTAAAAGCTATAAAACACAACATTGACACAGAGGGTTTGGATGTTGCTGCTTCTATCAGTTTTTCACTGAAAATAACAACATAGGCGGTTGAGCAATTGATGTACAAATATTTAAAAAACACGTTAGAAAAAGAGAAACAAAATCTCAAAAATTGACATAGGAGGTTGTAAATCTTCACCATCGATATTATTGAAGAGGTATACCAGATTAGCATAGAAATATGGCAACTGCTAGTGCGTCTGACTGCGCCTTTACGCTAATTATGTGGACTGGAACATCACAACAAATGGCCATGACGGAAGGCATTACTCACTATGATACCGACCAGCCAGTGTGATTCCTAAGGCCTCACTAATGAATCTTCTTTCTTTCAAGGTACAATATTTTAGACGGACGCTAGCGTCATTTAGCCCAGTTCAAACTTAATCAAAATAATATTTACTCAGTGGCGTAGCTGGGGGGTGGTCGCCAAAACGCAATCCACGGACTAACTTTTTCTTCCCTCTGTTTGAATTTTAAAAAGATTGTTTTTTTTGACAGAGTTACACTAACAACTTGAGTGGTTGTTATTGTAACTAAATGCTTCCTTAAGCATGATCTGGAAACTATTCTTTACTAAAGGACATCATTGCTCTTCATTTTTACTTTTCCGTAAGAAAATTAGTATCTAATAGATTAGAAGTATTATTTACGTTGTCTGTCCAATATATTTACCAAACTTCATACTGAAGTTTTGCCCTGGGCGCCAAATACTTTAGCTACGCCACTACTACAATTACCAACTACTTATGTATTACGAGGGTAAGTTGAAAAGTTCGCGGCCTGGAAATGAAAGCCTGCGATTTTCAGTTAAAAAATGATTTTGTTTTTCTACATAATCTCCATTAACTTCAACACACTTGATCAAGCGTTTCTGCAACATCAGTACTCCTTCCTGGTAGTGAGAGTCTGGAAGACTGTGAAAATATTCATCTATGGCCCTCTCAACTTCTTCATTGGATGCGAAGCGCTTCTCAGAAACAAATTTCGTCATTTCAATTGCGAGCAGATGGAAGTCTTAGGGTACCAAATCAGGATAATAGGAGGGATGGTCGAGCAAATCGTACCCCGAATTCGGCAGTTTACAGGTGTACAGGTGCATTGTGGTGAAAGATTATTTTTTCTTCTTCAAGTCAGGCCTCTTCTCGCGAATTTTGGCATCCAGCTGGTCAAGAAGTTTGGAGTAATATTCGCCTGTTATTGTTCTGTCTTTTTCAAGGTAATCAATTAACAGGATCCCTTTCGCATCCCAAAACACGGTGGCCATTACCTTTGCGGTAGATGCGATCGACTTCGCTTTCTTGGTGCTGAACCACCGGCTTCCACCCACTGCTTCGACTGCTGTTTCGTTTCTGGCGTGTAGTGGTGGACCTAAGTCTCATCCATGGTGACAAACCGCCGCACAAAATCGGTCGGATCCCGATTGAATCGGTGTAAAGATTGCTACGAAAATCGTTTGCGCATTTGCTTTTGATCGGCATCCAGAAAATGCGGTACCCATCTTGTGCAGAGCTTTCGCATCTCTAATTCTTTGTGCAAGATTGTATCGGACGGTTTGGTGGGCATCCGAAGATGCCCGTGGAGACGGAGCCTAAGGTAGCATAATGACCGTGTACCGTGTACGTATTAACAAAAATTCATAGGCCTGGGGGAAAACAACACAAACAAGGGAGGTAAAAATGGGGAATGATAAAAAATGAGGCGATAAGGATGGAATGGTTGGCGGACGGCGGAAATTTCCTCGCGTTCGCATCAGGGTCCAGGCGTAATGGACCCCCGGCCTCTGGTTTCGTACCACCGACAGATCCTTACACATCAGGTGCTGCCATAGATCTGCCGGTGGAAGCAGCACTACCAAACCATAATATGGTTCATTACAGGTGGTTCATTGCAAGATGTTGCGCACCCTTTCTTCCGATATCCCCACAGCCTGAGCAATATCACTCGCTTTCATTCGCCTATCGTGTGGTTTCGGTTTTTGGCCGTCCTTTACGACTACTACGTTTAAATTCAGCTGACCATTTTTTAACGGTTAACATCGAAGGAGCAGAGTCCCCGTAAACATTTGTTAACTTCGGCTGAATTTCCTTAGGGGTTAATCCATCCAGAAAAGAGAATTTTATGATCGTATGATATTCAAGTTTCTCCACTTGAACGAAAAACACGTAAGACGTCTACTGCAAAAATTCGCGTAAACAAACTTCTCATACGAACTAATGACACATGCACCCAGGCTGGAAACATAAAATTTTGCTGATTGCAACGGTGTCTGTCTGTTTCTGTGTCAGGCCGGGAACTTTTCACCTTACCCTCGTACCTTCTATTCGATTTTTAGAACAGAAAGTCAAATAAGTTTTAAGTTAAAAAAAAATAAAATAATTTAAATATTAAACCGCAAAGATCATGAATTTTAGAGATTCCAATAAATTAAGACACTTTGCTTACTCGTATATTGAGTAAGTCAAAGCAATCATTCAAGTGTACTTAGGAATATGTAATGGACGGTTTGGCGGGCATCCTAAAATGCCCGTGTGGAGACGGAGCCTTAGGTAGCATAATGACCGTGAAGGTCGGGCCGTGCCATCTGGTGAAGAAAAAGGCTCCTCAACGAGCTAAGCAGCGGCCTATGCTTGCTGTAGCTCAGTTCGGGAGACGTGGGCGGGGTTTTCGCCGCTCGTTGCCCCTGTCCTTTACGTATTAACAAAAATTCATAGGCCTGGGGAAGACAACACAAACAAAGGAGGTAAAAATGGGGAATAAAAAAAATGAGGCGATAAGGATGGAATGGTTGGCAGATGGCTCGCTTGCCCTCGCGTTCGTATTGGGGTCCAGGTGTAATGGGACCCTCGGCCTCTGGTTTCGTACCACCGACAGACCCTTACTCATCAGGTGCTGCTTCGATCTGCCGGTGGGAGCAGCACAACCAGACCAGAATATGGTTCATTACAAATAGTTGACTTAAATTGCTCCTGATTCTATTCAATGGATAAGTTCATAACACACAGCGAAATCGCAACATGCTGTGGCAACAGTATCGAAGCAGCTTTGCAAGAGGTTGTTGTGTTCTGAACAGCATTCGCATCTAGTCATCTATCAATTGTCAAATTTCCAGTTCAAAACTTACTACTGACGAAAAATCGTATGAATACGACAGTGCGTGTGTCATTTGAGAATTGTCATCATATGCTGGTCCTAGCCAGCGGAGAAATTTTTGTGATGGAGAAAATGACATTTTTCACAGCATGTTGTGTTCATCAAAAACTCAGTGGAGAGAGTTCATAAAACAAATTGGCAACAGTATGCCAACCGTTGTGTGTTATGAACTTAGCCATAATTGCTCATCACCGGTTCATTATGATCTAAGTGAATTTGATTTTTTTGTGTATTTTTTTTTGTCGAAAATTCGAATAATA
Organism: Chloromyia formosa; assembly: GCA_964017055.1. NCBI lineage: Eukaryota > Metazoa > Arthropoda > Insecta > Diptera > Stratiomyidae > Chloromyia > Chloromyia formosa. Next base: position 24,583,757 of record OZ024813.1, on the reverse strand, counting down.
ATACGTTAGTCCATCCAATTATTACGACTTTAACCTACATATTAACTGTACTCGTATGAAGCCGTTCAATAAAAACTGAATCACCTGTCCGACTCGAAACTTATGGCTCCCTCCAGGCTATCACCATTCAAAATGCGGTTTAGACCTCAAAATATTGGTACAATGATAGCATCTCGCTACACCCTCCAACAAATCGTTAACATTTTCAATATTATTGTTTACATTTTGCCGGCAACACAACACGATAGAGACTGCGGCGTTAAAGTATTGCATAAGATACAAATATATAATCCACGATATTGGCACGGCCAGCCGTAATCACCGGCTGGTTCACCTTTCCATCAACATTTCAATTCCAAATTGGATACAGGTGAGATTTGCACTAAAATGGAAGACAGTGCGTATAAGTATTTATGATTGTAATTAAAAACTCATTAGATAAGTGAAGCCCAACTATCTTGGGGGGAACAAGTCGAATCATAGATTTGTCCAGAGGCAATTGAAACGTAAGAAAGATACGTATACGCAGTGGTGAGTCAAGGCGAGCGGCATTTTGATTTGAGGTTAAGTAAACGAGTAGCAAAAGATATATATTCATGTCATCGATTTGAATTCTGAAGAAATTTTTATTTATCTTTAAGGTGTTAACAGTAAAAGATTTAATTTTATTGATTTCTTTTAACAGGTTGGTATTATGAATTGATGCAAGTGTGAATCCCTAAATGGTGAAACTATACCGGCTGACCCCGTTTTGAATATGTATTTTGGCTTGTTGTCAGAACGCATAACGTTACGTCACACCATAAACAATAGGTGCAGTCAGTTCGTTTAAATCTGGATAAATATCCACACAAAACAACTAAACGGTCTCAAATCCAGATCTGATATTCTCTTTGGTTCGAGGTGTCTTTTCTAACAATAAGTGTCTACTTGGTGTTCATCTCACTTTCCAATTGGAATTTTTCGAGTTTAACATTTGAAATCTTTGGCGTTCGATATACTCATTTTCTGGATCCGGGTGAATCGAACGCTACCGGATTATTCTGTTTGACATTTCTGAATTATTCTGTTTGACATTTGTAACCGTATTATAACCGTTTTGTAGAGTCTCTTAACTGTTTCTGTTCGGTTTTTTAGTCCAGGCTAGGAACGGAAAATAGGAAAAACAAGTCGTGTAGAAATTTTGCTCAATTGTTGGAGATAGTCCCCTGACTATGTACTCTAAAGTCCCTGATGATAGAGAGTCTAGAAGTGTAGGAGAGAGGGGGTCAAAGGTCTTTTTTTAGTTTTCCTCGATTATAGGCGATGGATTCTATGAAAAAATGTTCCAATAAATAAAAATAAGAAAATATAAAATTTTCTACAAAGTGATATTGTAGACCATGAAACGGTATATTATTTTATTATGCTTTAGTGGTGAGAAATACAAGTTCTCAATTGCATTCCTCACCAGTTGAACGTAAGTTACTGTTAATGGAATTCGTGGCTAAAAATATATCACTTAGATTTATGACTATACAATTATACAATTTAATATAAAAAATTGTATTTACAGTTGTTCATTCAAAAATTATCGATTTCGAAAGTAAGGAAATTCATCTAAAAGTAAATTAATATCCGAATCACACACAATTTTCACAATATCGTTCTTAAACCAAGACAGAGTCAAGCGTAAAACGTCCACAGCATCGAATAGTTTTATATGACTAATCTGAAATCTGTTCAAAGGATTCCGATGGTATCCGTAGTCGGCTTTTGCTTTGGGAAAGATGAAGGGCGCCACACCTCGATTAGTATAGTGAAAATATCTTACTTTCAAGCTATTTTTGAGCTCAGTGTCATTATTGTTAATAACCTTATGAAGGCAACACTTGTCTATATAGAGACGGCTCGACTGTAGTGAAATGAGATTGCATTTTTTTAAGGCGGTCCTCGTAGAAGACGTAGTTCAAATTGAACATAAATGCCAAATGCGTTGTGAAGCATCTCTGAAATCTTTCAATTGTAATTATTTGGTTCTTGGTGTATACGAGAACCAATTGCCGTATTATATTCAAGGTGTGGTCTTACTAAGTAATTGTAAAGTAATTTGATGGACTGAATTTTGTTGAATTTGAAAGAAGTCCTTAATAATAATAATAAATAAAGGCAGGCTAAGGTACCCAGCTGGTAGGCACTGCGACCATAAGATCTATTGTGCATATACATAGCCTTAACTAATCCAAAAGACCCTCAACCAACTTGATAAAGGTCCTTTGTAGCAGTACTCTTAATGACACCGGAGCTTACGATGGAATCTCCAAGAAACATGAATCTGGCGCGAGCAACCGCGGGGCATTCACAGAGAAGGTGTTTGGTGGACTCAATATCGTCCAGGCAAAGTCGGCATTCGGTCTCAGTGGACAGGCCCATTTTGTTTAAGTGATATCTCACCAAGTGGTGACTCGTGAGGAAACCAACGACCAGTCTCAGGTCAGCTCTGCCCAATCGGCTGTCTTCTGTGAGACCGTAGGGGTTGATAAGATCTTTGGACTGTCGTAGCCCCGGGAGATTATTCCAGTGCCGCAGCCTTTTGCCCGCAGACCAATCCCTCACCAGCGCCCTGGCTCTGGCCCAGCTTAGACCGCAGTAGGGATCAGGTCCGAAAAATTTCCCCGATGAGCCCTGCCTAGCAAGTTCATCTGCAGCTTCGTTGCCATGAATGCCCCGATGCCCAGGTACCCAACAAAGAGTGACCCGGTTAGAGTTTGCCAGACATTGAAGGGTATCAAAACACTCTTTCACTAGTTTCGATGAGAACTTATGTGAAGAAATAGCTGCCTGACTGTCAGATCAGATAATGATGTTAGTGCCAGTGAGCTTCTTGAACACAATTTCCTTGGCGCAAACCTCAATTTCATGGATCTCAGCTTGGAAAACGCTGGGCCAAGTGCCCATAGCTATTGAGATCCTGGTGTTCGGTCCAAATACCCCAACGCCAACACCTTGTCCCGTTTTCGACCCATCAGTATACCACCACACCCGGGGTCAGTACAGATATTGCCAATATCCCATTCCGATTGACTAGGGATAGAGACCGAGAATTTCTTACCGAAGCAGAGTTCCGTAGTCCTGTAATCTGATCTCGAGCAGATCGCCAAGCCAGGAATCCGCTCCAAAATACTCATGTGGCCCTGTTTGAACGCATGAGTATCATATGTTAGATGGACTCGGAGTGCACTTAGAGCCGCAGATTCCTAAATGAAAATGTGTAGTGGTGTCAGTCCAACAATCGCCTCAATGGCCGAGGTGGGACATGTACGAATGGATCCTGTCACACCAAGGCATGCAAGACGTTGTAATTTGCTACACAACTGTATGGTGCAACGCTGCTGCGTTTTGGGCCACCATACGAGCGCAGCATATGTCACTAAAAAGCCCTTAGTATAAAACCAAGCATTTTGCTTGCTTTTTTGACAATGTTGTCAATATGGACAACAAATTTAAGTTTTGAGTCGAAAATTGCACCGAGTTCTTTGATGTGGTTTACTTCTTTAAGTGAAATGCCATTAAGATGATACGTGAATTGTGTGAGGAAGTTACGATTGATAAATCTAATGAATTGACACTTTTCCACATTAAGATTTAGACTGTTTTCTGAGCACCAAGTCACTAATGCGTTTAAAAATTTTTGAAGAATTAAATAATTCTCCTGGCTGGTGATTTTAAGAAAGAGTTTAGTGTCATCTGGGTAACGACAATTGAGACCCAGCAATGTGACATTAATGAAAATGTTGAAGTGAAACGAAACGAAAACTGATCCTTGGGGTACCCCGATTTTTGAATGTATCGATTTTAACTGTCACGAGTATACTCGAGTCTAAACCATTAAAATCCTCTCCTATCGAATAAATTTCCAGAACTCTGTTCTTTGTGACCAGTTTAATTGTCTCATTTGAATGTGTAAACGTGGCCAGTTAAATAACAGATAAATTTTAACTGGAGGATGGGTGGCGTTTATCTATAGGATAAACTTTAACTAGGCATTGTGAAAGCGGCCCTATGTCGTAGGCCTTTAGTGAAATACGTCCATTTCGTGTAATTGGCCGGCAAATACTGTAGAACGTCAATCACATCGATTCCTTAAATGTGGCTTCAGAGTCCATTTGCGCTTTAGGTGGTAATAACTTGCATTGTTCCTAAACCGGGAATTCCTTCTGTACGGCTTCGTCGGTCAATTTTACGGAATGATGTATTTCACTAAAAGCCTACGGCAAATTTTAGCCAGAAAATTTGTATTTCAAAACACAACATCTGCGAAGAAATGATAGTGGTTTCTGGTCAACGAAGAAAGTGTCAACAACTAGCCCAAAACCTTCAATATTCTCCGACAGTATCATATATTGATAAGGATTTTTTTTGTCGTACACAATTTTATTATTTTTCCCCTTTTACCAGACAGATCTCTAAATTTTAAAGGCGGTTAAGGAATAAGCAGAACTAAACTTTGCTCTTTTTTTTTATTCGGATATTACGAACTTCAGTCCTTTCGAGTTCATTGTAACGAGTGTTTACTATATACACAGTCATTTTAATAACTCGCATTCACAATCACTCACCATCATTATCATCGTGGCGCGACAGCCCGACGTCGTGCCTTGACCGCCTGGATCGTTGTCCTGCAATTATCTCGGTCACGTGACCGCATCCTCCAATTTTGGAAGCAAAGTAGCTGTTCGGCGTTTGCATATACTGAGCTCTCCCAACGAGCCCTCGGTCGTCTTCGCAGTCTCGCTCCGCCGACTCGTTCTGCGTTTATTACTCTCTTTGGCATGCGATCATCGTCCATTCGTTGTACATGCCCTACCCATTGAAGTCGTTCTAGTTTGACGATTTGCAAGACTTCTAGCTCATCGTACAGTTCATGCAACTCATGGTTGTATCGGATGCGCCATCCATCTCGATCGCAAACAGCCCTGAAAGTTTGCCAGAGAACCTTACGTTCAAATGTGTCTAGAATTTTTCTGGAGGCTTGAGTTAGTGTGAAAACACACCGCATCAGACAAAACGTTTTGGTCTTTTAAGACAAAAAAACGTGTTTCATTGCAGCACACACGCAGCGAAACACAGTGAGACAAAACAAAACGTTTTTTGTCTTGTTTCGTTTGGTGTGTGTTGAGATGAGACAAAATTGAATTTGTAACGTGCTTTAGTAGTACCTATGTTTAATAAAATGAAATACTATACAATAAACCTACTTTCACCATTCATTTCGGTTACTATTTCTGCCCATAGCTTATCAATTGCAATTTTATTTGCATGCTCCTTTTCTCTATAATTATAAATTGGGCTTCTTGCCTCAATTAAAAACAACAACTTTTCGGCGTCGACGTCCATAATTTACGACATTTTACATAGATATAGATAGATATAAAAAATTCGAGCTATTTTCCCAGCAGGAAGGCACTGCTACCATAAATCTATTGTGCCGTAGCTCATTAATCCAAAAGACCGTCCACCCTTCTAATAAAGGGCAGTAAGTCTTTAGCAGGAATCAACCTGAATTCTGCAGTGCTGATAGTAGCCTGCCCAGGAGTGACATCCTAAAACGCGCGATGGCGGGACATTCGCACAAGATGAGCTTGGTCGTTTCCACGTCTTACAGACAAAGACGGCATTCAGTCTCGCTTGACAGACCCATCTTGTTCAGGTGATATCTGACCAGGTGATGGCCAGATAAGTACCCCACTAGGAGTCTTAGGTGGGTTTTACTCATTTGAGTAGTACCCTTGTGACTGAAGGGCATTATCAGCTCCTTTGATTGACGAAGCCCTGGAAGGTTATTCCAGTACTGTTGACGCAATCGTGCAAACCAATCTGTGATCCGCAGTTTGGCCGAGGCCAGTCCAAAGCCACAGTAAGGCTCAGGTCCATGAAAACGACTGCATGATCCTTATCTAGCAAGTTCATCCGCAGCCTCGTTCCCCTCAATGCCCTGGTGGCCTGGCACCCAACACAAGAAGACTCGGTTTTTGGTTGCCAACAGTTGAAGGAGATTTTACATAAAATGACCAGCTATTAAGCGGAAACGAATTTTTGTTTCTGAAAGACAACTGGCCGTTTAGAGGCAACGAAACATGTCTTTCTGTCTTTTCTTGTCTTTTTGTTTCGTTTCATGCGGTGTGTGTTGCGCCTAATGCAATGTATGCAATTATCGACAACGACGTTTGTCTGAAGTATGTTTGTTTCATTCGGTATGTGTTGATAATATCCAAAGACATGCATTATCGACAACCAGTCATAAAACGCATCGAGACAAAAACGTTTGTTTTGTTTCGTTTCTTTTGGTGTGTGCTGCCTGATAAGAAGCAATGGTCGGTTGTTTCTTGAGACAGAAACAAACGTTTTGTCTTATGCGGTGTGTTTTCAGCCTTAGTGTTCATGCTTCGCAGCCGTTGCGTAGCACTGGTCGTATAATGGTTTTGTACACGTGGAGCTTCGTGTTTCTGTACACATGCTTCGATTTCATTATGGGGAGAACCGAGAAAAAAGTCTTATTAGCTAACTGTATCCGTCGCTTGATTTCGTCAGTTTCGTTGGCGTCCCTTGACAATTTGCAACCCAGGTATTGTATATGAAGTCGTTCACGAACTCGATGCTGAGGTCCGCCACATTGATGCTCGATTGTGCAGGTGTCCTTGCGTGTCGATTGCATCATTATTTTGGTTTTACCCTCGTTGATACGTAGTCCAACTTCTTTTGTAGCGGCATCCACAATCACTTACCTGATATTAAAATAACATTATACAGAACTTTACCAAAAAATCTGATCGATCTTTTTTTTTCCACAATAATCTTCTCCTTTTTCGTCAAATACATATGTATGTAAGTAATTTATTCAAAATTCCATTTAATCGTTAAGTGACAAGAGCTATCAAAATAAGTAATCATTATTATCCTTGATTAAATTTTATTTAAAAAAAAGTTTTTTTTTTATTATTTGAAAACAACTATAATTCAAGTATAATCGTATAATAAATGACGGGGTGTTTCTCAACAGCTAATAACACCAATTGAACCAAACACTATAAAAAGCAATTTGTATTAATTTATTAAAGATGTATACTCGTACATCGTTCTCGCTTTTTTTATAGCATAATTCTATCTAATACTTTTCCAATAATCCCCCAACTAACTTGATTTTTTGTATGTGCATATTTTAGCTTTTTTTTTATACGGTCGGGTTTTATGGCGTTGTTAAAGAATGAATTAAAGAAAAAAGAAATACTCGTAAGTGCGGTAGCAAATTCGTTGAATTATGGTATTCGCAGAAAAAGGCTTCAATCGGATCGTAATTCAGAGTTGTGTTTTACATTCTGATTCCTTTTTTTTTGGTTGGCAATTTGGCGGTAATCCTTAACCGGATGTCCAAATGATAATGAATTATGCAATACGTATTAAAATTATTAATGGATGTTTTTTAAAGGACTAGGTGTTTGTTTTTGTGTGTTGTACAAGTTAAAAGTCATGTAAAGACACTCAGTGTTAAAAATGAATGAATATGATGAGGTAACTTTTATTTTATATGAGTTGTAGTGATATTATTCTTTTCTGGGGTTTAATCAGGTACTGCAGTGCACATAGATAACGTTTGATCCGTTGCGTAATTACCACTGCAAATAGCTTCTCTAAGGGCTTATTTATATTTACGGCTGAAACCGGATAAGAAATGCGGTTTTAGCCACATGAGTCGCCTGCAGCGCTTGCGGCAAACCACATTAGATAACAAGCTCAAAGTAGATGGTTGTGTTGCCAGAGCAATGCTATAGCAAAGAAGCGCGCGCAACCATAAAACGTATTTACAGTGCAAGCTTCTAAATTTGAACACTCTATTTTACTCCTGTTTGAGTTCTTATAAATTTCCAATTTCTTAGCAATGAACTTTCCACTCAAAACTAAAATACAATTGTGAAACTCCCTCAATTAGTTGCCAATGTATCGTTTAAATTCGCAATTGAAGCCGCTGCGGTGGACAGGCAAACATTAGATGGCTAAACGGCAGCACGTGTCAAACGATAAGGATAATTTAGCTGACCCTTGCCACTCTGCCACACTACTGTACTCAATTGCCCTAATCCCTTGTGGGACATAGCGCGTCAACTGCTCCATGTGGCCCAGTTGACGCTTCGTCGGTATAAACTGGTTTCAGAGAATGCAGTTGCCAGCATGCACCTCCTGCACATCCATGGCCATGAAAGTCGTCGTGGACGGGATTCGAACCCGAAACGCCGGTAGTCAAACATGAGACTGATGCCTCAACACACTGCGCTACCGGTCGCCCATTGGGTACTTGCTCCATGCCAATTATTTTCATATATGTATATTATAATTTCTTTTAAAAATAAATATGAAATATAAGTGCATTTAATTTGGTTTTTGGTCCTTAACCTTAACCGTAGGGAAAAATTACACATCTGATAACAACCGATCAATCTGTTTAGGTGCAACTATTGTGGCATAATTATATAATTAACAAATTGGTCTACACACAAACCAAAGATTGATTGGTACAGCAACAAATTAACCAAAAGTCTGTTAAATACAACCGTGGTAAAAAAAAAGAAAAAAAATATTACGACCCAATTTTTGTTTATTAACGAAGATAAGAAGTACTCCTGGCTGTAAAAAACCAATCTCTTTCGGATACAAAATAAGTATATATACACCCGTGTAGTAAAATATAATTTCAATTCACTTTCGTGGCGGTTACAATCTCCGTTAAAATTACACACGATCGAAGGTTACTTGATATGCACACGAAAACATTTGCGCTGAGATCATGTACCCCGGCATGTACATTAGGCTGTGACTATAAACTCGCCGGTAGCATACTAAGTGTCCAATTTAAACCTGCATTAAGAAAACATTGTACATACTAAGTACATTTGATTGTTTGCGATCAGCGACTGTATGCATTCCGATAACAGAGTCTTGGCATAATTTTCCGACAGCCATTCATGTCTTATCGGCACTTGGCACTTCAATTGACTTAAAGATGACCGGCAACATGCCTACAATATTTGATTAGCCAATTGGCATTAGATGGTAGATTCGCCGATATTTGAAGTGACCTTCAAAATTTCAAAGATGCAAGACAAATTAAATTGTCAGCAATTTTATTATTTGTATACTATATTGCCTATCAAGGACTCAAAAGAAAAAAAAAGGCCAAATATACGCTTATCGTTAAACATGTGAGTTTTTATTATTAATTATTCTGATACCGAAGGCTGTAAGATTAGGTACCCCTAGGCCCATTTAAGCTAACCTTACTTAAGGTCATGAACGAACATTCGTAACGAAGTTGACGGTGTCCAATTCTGAAGATCCTCAGGGACCAAAGTGCAAAACCGCCCCAGCAACTGTAAGCTCATAACAAAATATGGTCTAAAAAAATACAAGATTTTTTTTGCGATGGCCATGTATTTCACTGAATAAAGACATATAATAGTATATACGAGTATATTGATATAATCAGGAGGCTGGATCATGTGTGTACGCCGTTGGTGGACGGAGGTAGTATATGTACATTAAAAAAAAAACAGACAAAGAGTTGGGATTCGGGACTCTACTTCTACTACTCGCTATTAAATAATTATCGGCTTTGCGTATTTATCATTTAACAATCTCATGACTGACTACTTCACCCAGGATAACCGGCAAATCACTCACGGCGCGACCTCACGTAGTGATCTGAGATCTCGCTAATCAAACAGTTGATTCCTATAGGCTTCCGGTAAATTGCTATGGGCACAGCTCTTACAAAGTGTTCCGGGTTACATCAGACGTACTAATTGGCCAGTGCATCGCAAAATTATTGACTCCCCCAGCATAACCGATGAACCACTTAGGCTTCGATATCACATTGCGATCTGGGATCCCTCCAATGAAACCATTGACTCTCCCAGACTAGCCGGTAAATCGGTACGGGTCCGGCTCTTACGAACTAACATGGAATCCCACCAATCGCACTGCATTGTGCATTGTGAAGGGCAAATCCTCACGAGAAGACTTCACGAACCGCCACCAATCAGTTACAAACAAATTAAACGGCAATTCGTATCCATATGTCATCAACGGCACTTCCTCAGGGTATAACATATCAGTTTGAAATGACAAAAACCTACCTTCCACTACTACGTAGCACTCAATAAGACTACTTACCAAATTCTAAATATACTGGGACCACAACTACAATTCATTATTTATCTCTTGGTTTTCGTTTAACTAATTTACGTGCAACACATTGACTTAGAAACAGGACTGACCCAAGTTAACTTGAACTAATCGCGGCTTGACGTATCCTTCCTACTTTAGAAAGAGTAAGAAAGAGGGTAGGTCCGTCTGCACTATACATATATGTGTCAAATAAACAAATGCAGAACTAATTTCTATGAAATATGAGAAGACCACCCAGCGCACTTTTAGCCCAAAGATGGAAAGATACCCTTGGTCGGGTTTCTCATTACTATCTCTACACAATACAATGTTAGTGTAAACTAACCTCGGACTTAAACAATATGATTTCGTTGACGCATTGACTGTTTTAGAATGATATGTGCTGGTCGATAAAAATATCGAAATTTGCATTTTAAAACTAAAAAAACTGGCTTCTTTACGGCATTAGGTATTTCTGTGAGAGAAAAACGGAGATTCCCGACACTCCAACAGGACAAACACCCATACTTCACGCAACTACAGGGTACATGCCCATCTGACATCAAAAATATTTTTCCTTTTTTTATCTCACTATATTGTGGTTACTCTGAAACAAGAAAAAAAAACTCCAGAAATGGAATGTACCGTGCGTTCCCTTTGAAATAATTTCATACAAAAATATTGTCGTCGTCGATATGTTCTTCGCCTGTAAAGATGAAAAAAAAATGGTTTATTTGTTTTAACACGGAATACATATTTTCTTTTATTCGTAAATTCGCGTTTTTCAGAGTCTAGTTCTGCCTTTCTTCAGTGCTCTTATTAATTGATTGATTGAATTGACCTCTACTTCAATCTATGTTATTGTTGTTCATCGGCACTTTAGACCATGTCTATGATCTGCTTTGAAAAATGTTGTCCTTATCGCCCAATTCAGGAGATACCCATATCCTGAGAGTATGGAACATATATTGAAGAGAAGCTATCATCACACACACTCCATACGTGTTTCGTACACATTTTTTTTCATAGCCTACACTCTTTTTTCCCTCGTTTGTAAAATTAATTGACTGAAAGTTGCAATTTGTGTCAACTTTTTACAATATTTCTTTTTTCATTGCCTACGTTCTCTTATCAGCTACTCACTCAATTGCCCAAACCCCTTGTGGGGCATAGCGCGTCAACTGTTCCATGTAGCCCAGTTGACGTTTCGTTGGCATAAATTGGTTTCAGAGAATGCAGTTGCCAGCATGCATCTCCTGCACATCCATGGCCACGAACGTCGTCGTGGACGGGACTCGAACCCGAAACGCCGGTAGCCAAACATGAGACTGATGCCTCAGCACACTGCGCTACCGGTCGCCTCCTATCAGCTGATGCTCCCTGGTTTGCGGTATGATTCAAAATCACAACAAATTATTTGACAGTCGGGGGAACATTTTTGTGCTGTGTGTAATATGTCACAGTGTGTAAACGGGTACCAAAAATTTAAGCTGACTTCCGTTCTTTATATAGTCTTCATATTCTCAGCCCATATCTACCAGGCATTTCCTGATCAAAGGACTCAAAATACCATTAACAGTAGTCCACGGCATTCATCTCATGGCTCCCAGTCATATGTGATACCCATCTTGCCAAAAATGTCCTTTTTCCTCGCTGAAGGACTCAACATGCCATCAACGCTAATTCGCCAGAATGTCCTTTTTCTTTACCAAAGAATTTAAAATGACTTCAACCGTAGTCTAGTGCATTCGCCCAAAACAAACTGTGTCAAATAATACCCATCTTGAATAAATATCACTTTAATGTCAAGAAGGTCCTTTTATCCTGACGCACGCCTACAGCAGGATCAAAATCTAACCGTATTGTATTTATAATAACCCAAGGAAGATACGTGTCGAATTTCGTTGAAATCGGACAACGGGAACAGCCTGGAAGAGTGATTTTTGAAAAAAAATTAAGCGAGTAACTCTTGTTTGATCATAGCAGAATATACCGTTAGTCCAGTCGGTGACTGATTTCCACCGTTCCGAGATTGGGCTCAGTCAAGGAACCTACATACCGAATTTGGTGAAGATCGGGCCATGGAAAGTGCTCGGACCAACGCACAAACGCACAGCATTGATCATTGCATACGAGTATACCTGTCCGTCATATGAATATAAGAGACGGATCAAAAACCAAACCAAAACTTAACACCTGTTACGTTACTTTGAAGAAGATATTAAGCCAGGTACAGCCTCAGCCTACAGGCTACAGTGGGTCTAGTTTTCTTGCCTCCGTTCCCTCTTTGATAATAATCGCTATGTCGTCCTAGGTGATGCTGTGCTGCTCCCCTATGATATCATATGTCGCGCTACTATTGATTTTAGGGAGATAGGATCCCTCTTGTGTTTCTTTTTGACCGCTGCCTTTCGCAAATGTTTTTCCCGGCAGCGAACGGAAAGCAGTCGCTTGGTTTGTCCTGGGTAAACTTTATTGTGCTTTAGACACGAGAGACGAGACTTTGTAAATCCCACTTTGTTCCTGTTTCAGTTTCTCGTTCTTCACGAAATAATCTGTTCTTTGGATGATGAGTCCTACTCGATTGGACCATGTCTATCTGTAGGCTCTTAATTACCTTCGTCAATTTACTTGAAGCAGCCCAGTGCATGAGCCCACCCTTCTCTTAACCTGCCCATCATCCCGCTGTTACTCGTAAGTAAATAATCAAAAATCTATTATCAACAATATGATTCACGACAGTTTTTATCTTAAAGTTTGGTACATTAAGTATGTGCTAACTACAATTATTTAACAACATAATGACCAATTACTATTACCAAATATGAGATGGGTACCTGTTACTAGTTCCATCGCCATCATGCGACAAACGACAAAGCCCAAGTATTGTAATTACACAGGTGTAATGTAGGTCGTGTTGAGTTCAAGAGCAATGTGCGTTTTAAACATTTTAACTACTGTTAAGTAATTGCACCACGCTCGTGTGTACATATTTTGGTGTATCTGATCGGACTAATTATTGTGGCTAAGGTTAGTAACTGGTAGTTTTCCGGCTGTAGTTTTCACATGTTGCTACTAACGTATTCATTAGTGCTTCTTCGCTATAACCAGAGACAGAGATGATCATAATTACCATAATTGGTTAATTTTCTTAATTTCTTCTATTTTCAGATACTCGCAGCATTCCAGCTACATCACGTAGCCGGGTTGGAAAAGACATGCTTGAACGCTTCAAAATTTATTGGTTGCTGGCATTATCGATTCTACTGGGCGATTGGTGTTTTGGCGGAAGTCATGAATCGCAGTTGCGTATTGGAAAATCGGTTAATATATTTGTACGATATGGTTACTTGAGTATATCGATGCGTGTTATCTCGAATAATGATTCAGAAGCGTGGCTATTTAAGGAGCCGACAAGGAGTATTTATAAGGTATGTGTAGATTGTAGATTTTTTGTTGTTCTTTCCCAAGAAGACATAGTATCATGTAAAATGTTAATAGCCGCGTTCGAGACAAGCGGATAGAGAGAAAAGAATCGAACGACCTGGATCAGATTATAGCACAATCAAATTATCCAAATTCACTCCGAACGTAGAAAAATGTAACCTAAGGCCTCTCGTTTTTATTTGTAAGCTGTAGTGGTAGAAGAGTTTTGCGACAAAAAGTTTGATCGGAAGGATCCAAAAAGGACGAAAACAGGGAGGCCAAATTTTGTTTTATCGACTATAGGCATGTGAAGTGTCATATCAAAGGGGATAATGAGCACTTTCCATTTTTTCTCAATTTAAAGTAACTACAAGGGAGTGAGGGGCGAAATAGGCAAAAGAATGTTGAAAAAAATGGCAAACAACTGCACCCAGTAGGAATCGAACCGGTGCCCTTTTGTGCACTGGGCCGAATAAGCTAATCGTTGCGCTATCCGGACAACTGGCTACTGACATTAATATTATAACAGAAACAAAAACCGTGTAGTTTTGAAATTTTGCATAATTAATAAAAGCAATTTTCTGAATATATTCTCCAAAATCTCCGTTGATAGGGGGTCGGGAAGTGTAGGGGAGAGGGAGTCGAGTCAATGGTCTTTTTTCAGTTGGTTTATGGTCTAAGCTCTAAGGTATAATATACCACTTTACGGTCTAATGTGCCAAGTATTATTTTGTAGGAAATTTTATGTGCTTCAATTCGCCTTTAGAATTATTTTTTGTAGAGCTCATAGTTCTCGAAATATTCAAGGAAAACTGGGAGAAAGGACCTTTAACTCCCTCTTCCCTACATGTCCGTATCCCCTATCAATGGGAACATTGGAGCATATATTCAGAGGACCGATGAAAAATCGATTTTGAAATTTCTTTAAAGTTTTAACAGTTGTATCTCTAAGTAAAGCTTCCAGAAAAAAGTTGTTTTATATGAAATTTAATGTAGTTTCAAAAGTGAGGTCAAATCCAATTTGCTACTCTCCCAATCATTTAAGAGACATGAGACATTTAATAAACATGAGACTGATGCTTCAACACACTGCGCCACCGGTCGCCCATTGGAAGAGTATCAAATTTGGATTTTGTTCCTCAAGTCCAGCTTTTTAGCACAATTTATAAAAGGCTATAACTCTGTAACGGTTAAAAGAGAGAGTGTCCATGTCATCTGTTAACTTTCCTCAAATGAACACTACTATCTACCATTAAAGTATTTGCCATCAGGAACGGTACACCCTGTGTAATCGATTTTCAATTGCGGAAATTAACAATGTAATCTGAATTCAAAAGAAAAATGATGAAAATAACTGTTTAGATGACTACTGTACGGACTACTGTACGCATAATATTGAATGCGCATTCAGATTGCCTCACGTACATACATATGTTATCTATCCGTACTTGTTGTGTCGCGTAAACATAGTCTTGGTCACTTTTTTTCGATTTAGTTTTCCTTTCGATTTATTCATTTTTCATTGGTGGGCGGGACGCTCCCGCGTCCCTAGATAAGCTTTCATTCATAAATCAACTGATGTACATAGTAATGTACGAGTGTTATTTGCTGATCATTTGTTGATTTCTATATTAATGGACAATGGGCGGCCGAATAAATGCAATCTTGATACCCTAGACTTTTAGTATAGGGTATATTGTTTTTGTCACGACGGAAATATGTAACACCTTAAAGGAGGCTCCGGAGGTATGGCAATGTATATATATAAATGATCAGGGTCACCTCCTGATTCGATTAAGCCATGTCTGTCTGTCTGTCTGTCCGTCTGTCCGTCTGTCCGTCTGTCCGTCTGTCCGTCTGTCCATCTGTCCGTCTGTCCGTCTGTCTGTCCGTTCGCACGATAACTTCCGAAAGAATGAAGATAGAGCCTTGAAATTTTGGTCAAATATTGGAAGTATGATCTAGTTGGTTGGTATTGCAAATGGGCGTGATCAGGCCAAGAGAACGCCTACCTCCCCTACATATGTAAAATACAGGTCTACAACTTAATAATGAGACTTTTTTTTGGAATTTTGGGCATTTATTCATAGATTTATTCATATAACTAAATTATTCAAAATATTGGCCATCAGCAGCGATAACTTTCTCCCATCTTTCGGGAAGTCTACGAATTCCGTCGCGAAAAAAATCTTGGGGTTTCGAGGCTATCCATGAATCGAGCCAGTTCTTAGTATCCTCATATGAAGTGAAGTGCTGATCAGCCAACGCATGAGTCATCGAAGCGAACAAATAGTAATCGGATGGAGCAATGTCAGGGCTATACGGCGGGTGGGGTAGCACTTCCCATTTGGTTGTTTCCAGGTACGTTTTCACGACTTGCGCAACATGAGGGCGAGCATTGTCATGCTGAAGAATTATTTTGTCGTGCCTTTCAGCAAATTGTTGCCGTTTTTCACGCAATGCTCGACTCAAACGCATCAATTGCAGTCGATAGCGCTGCCCGTCAATGGTTTCATTCGGTTTTAGCAGCTCATAATAAAGAACACCCGATCTGGTCCCACCAAATGCAGAGCATAAGCTTGGAACCATGAATATTTGGCTTCGCGGTCGATGTTGATTGGTGCCCGGGCGGTCCCCATGATTTCTTTCGCTTTGGGTTATCATAATGAATCCACTTTTCATCGCCGGTCACAATACGATGCAAAAAACCCTTCCGTCTTTGCCTTTGAAGCAGTTGTTCGCACATGCAAAAGCGCCTCTCAACATCTCTTGGCTTCAACTCGTACGGAACCCAGTGGCCTTGCTTTTGGATCATTCCCAGTGATTTTAACCGCTTCGATATGGCTTGCTGAGTCACTTCCAACGAAATTGCCAACTCTTTTTGAGTTTGGCACGAATCTTCTTCGAGTAATTTCGTCAATTCTTCGTCTTCAAACTTTTTTGGCTGGCCAGGTCGCTCTTCGTCGGTAATGTCGAAATTATCATTTTTGAACCGATGAAACCACCGAAAACACTGTGCACGCGAAAAAGCATCGTCACCGTAAACTTCCACGAGCAATTTATGACTCTGAGCTGCAGTCTTCTTAGCAAAATAATGTCCAAGTAAAACTTCCCGCAAATGTTGTTTTTTTCGTGAATTTTCGAAACTTTCCATGGTCCGGTAAAATACGTTGTCAACAATCAACACGAAATGTTTATACTGACATTGACAGCTTATGAATACAAACTTCAAATGGTATGTATGTCAAAGATGGACTACCATTGGTTTATCGGTGTTGCCATCTCTAAAAAAAGTCTCATTATAAAGTTGTAGCCCATAAATGTATCTATAACTCCTGATTAAATAAACATGAAAAGCTCTAGCTTTTGTAAATTGCTCGTGAGGATAATCTTTTACTCTCCTGGAAAAATAAAATCGATCAGTTGAAAACTAACGGTAATTTTCTTACAAAGAGCCCCGTACTACCCTACTTTTCAGGTTTTTTGTCTATAACTCTTGAACGAATTGATGTAGACACTTGGTTTTTTGCATGTAACCCTGGGTTGAGAAGCTGCTTGAGTTCTAGTAAGTTGGGCATAATCAGATCAAAGGAACGCCTACCTCCCCTACAAATTACAAAAAACTAAATATTCTTTTAATTACGATAACTTTCGATAGAATGACACTAGCGAGTTGAAAATTTGTCAGAATGTTGTTAGTAAGATCTACTAGGTTGGTATTGAAAATGGGCAAGATCATAATCAAGCAACCCCTACCTCCCCTACAAATGCAACTTCAAATAAGCGATAACTTTTGACAGAATCAAGCCAGCGACTTGAAGTTTTGGTCAAATGTTTGAAGTAACATTGGGTTAGTTGGTATTCAAGATGGGTTAGATCCGACCTAAGGAACCCCTACCTCCCCTAGAAATGAAACTTAAAATAAGCGATAACTTACGTCAAAATAATGCTAGCACCTTAAAATTTTGGGCAAATGTTTGCAATAGGATCCTGTTGGCTAATATTGAAAATATGTAAAATCCGACCAACGAAACCCATACTTCCCCTACAAATGAAACTTCTAATAAGCGATAACTTTCGATAGAGTGAAGCTAGAGACTTGAAACTTTGTTTAAATGTTTGTAGCATGATCTTATTTGTTGGTGGCAATGATGAGCAAGATCCGACCCAAGGAATCCCTACCTCCCCTGCAAGTGAAACTTCAAATAAGCAATAACTTCCGATAGAATAAAGCTAGCCACTTGAAAAATTCAACAAATATTTGTAGAATGGGTTAGTTCATTGATTTTGATAATGGTCAAGATCCTCCTGAATGATTGCCAACCTCTTCTATAAACTGGTCATATAGGAAACTCACTTTTAATGCATATGATCGTTACCAATTGGTACTTTTGGTATCACCACTAGGTCTGCACAAGTCTAGGGTATACACGCTTCGGTCTCCTGGTTTTAACTGTAATGTTATCACTCCTTGACTTTCGCTTGCCTATTTGCATCATAAAAGAAGATGGGCGCCCTCTATACTCCGGCTTGTTTAGGTTGATACGGTAAGACTTATCCAAGTCGAAAATAAACAACCCAGACCAACCGAAGTAAAATGTTACAGTGCGTTGAAGTTGAAAAAATCGTTTTGCAATTAATTTACTCGTTGAAAAATCATTGTGCATTTTTGTGACTATGTAACTCGATACTACTATCCACCAAAGCCTGTCCCAAGCCCTGCTTTTGAAAGGAACAGGGAAAAATAGCTGTAGCCTGAATGGCTGAGACACACATAAGCGTCTCAGGTCAGTAGGGTGTCATGAATTACGTAGCCAGACCTGCAACGTATTAGAGTGAACTCTGGCACGTTATGAACCATCTGAAGCAGCTATCACCGAGACCACCTCTGGTTATGGACCAGGGGTATGGAGTATTATTTTTTTTGACATTTGGGTAGATATATCTCCAAAAAAGTAATTTTCACAATAATAAATTCATCATTTGATGGACCGTTTCTCGGAAAGTTCTAAATATATAGACGAATTTGTACTTTCAGTTCTAAAAATTTCATTTACTTCAAGAAAATAGAAGCTACTTTTTCAATAGTATGACATTTTGCGAGATAGTGTGGAAAAGCCGAAAAAAAGTCGGAAAACAGTCAAAAAAAACCGAAGATAATCGGCACCCAATGTGGGGCCAGTGTGATTTTATCTAGTCAATGAAACCAGAATAGACAATCGACTAGGTGCGTGGTACCTTTAGTCACAAGAAACAAAAACCGAAACCTCCAAGAAAATTTGCAGTAGAGAATAGTGGGAAAAAATCGGCAATATCCGGCGCCCAATGTGGGTCAATCATGGTGGTAATCGAATAGGCTCACTGTGAAATTCGTTACAAATAAAAAAAAACAGCAAAGAAACTTTTTTTGTGGACACTTGACTAGATTGTGGAACGTGAATCTCCCAGTGGAGTCTATTTCCGCAAAATACGTTTTCATCGTGGCGCGACAGCCCGACGTCGGGCCTTGGCGGAACTAAACCAGGCTTGTTCCGTTGAAAAGTCTATGGGTTAATAACACGCTTATGATCACCGACTCCATAGTCATCTACATAGATGGCTCTAGGGCCGACGGCAGAGTTGGGGCTGGTATCTATTCGGAAGGATTGGGAATTAACTTATCATTCCGTCTTCCCGACTTCCGCAGTGTCCTGCAGGCGGAGGTTTCTTCATTCCTGGAAGCTCTGACCTAGCTGGGAAATCATTTCATGACCACGAGGGACATTAGTATTTATACGAACAGTTAGATTGCAATTCGATCACTCGAATCTGTCCTGACCACTTTGAAAACTATCATGAACTGTCATTTAGCCCAAGGAAACGGTAGGTTTTTCAACATTAAGCTCTGATGGATACCGAGGACCGAGCCATTGTGGCTTCGCAGGTAACTTGCGTGGCGGATGAGCTGGAGGGGACAACCGGTGTTGTTGACGAGAACCGTGTAAACATCAAAATGCCAGCCGCATCGTGCAAACTTGTCATCAAAGCCACTGCGGTTGACAGGGCGAATATGAGATGGTTGAACGGCAATACGTGCCAAACAACGAAGTCTGTTTGGCTGAAACTTGACCCTAGTCGCTCTGCCACACTGATTTTACTGAACAGGAAACATATTGGCAGAGTTGTGGGAGTTATTACTGTCCTATCGGAGAGCTTGCCTGGAGGCTCAGTACTCTTCACAATAACTATTGCAGGAGCTGTGATGACGTGGATGAGGAGGAGATGGTTTTCCATCTTCTTATTCACTGTCCGCCCTTGGCTGAGGGGCGGAAGCAATTGCTGAGTTCTTGTTTTTTTCGGGATCTGGAGGACCTTAAGGATACGAACGTAAAGCAACTCAGTCGCCATACTTGCTAGTACAGGCTGGGTTGATACCTAGGTTTAATTAGGAGACTATGGTTGTATCACAACGGACCCAGAGGTAAGCTATGTGTGCTGTGTGGGTGGTGGCACGACAGCCCCTTTACCTAACGTAACCTAGCCTGTAGATTAACTATCTCTCTTAATTATACCTTATGATTGGACCTATACAACTTTATTTTTTAGAGCAGAGGCTTTGCAACTCTATATAATGACACCCTATTCAAAACAACAGTCTGCGCATATGGTAGAGTTTGGCCTGCCCATGTTGTTGTATTTTTATCCCAAATCTAAATATTTTATTTTCGGAGTGGTCTGAACCCCTTGGACCCCTCCCCTACGTCGTCGAGTGAGGGTGATTTTGTCGAAAGGTTAAAATGCCTCTAGCAGCTTTAGGATTAAGAAATTCCAAGGAAACCGTAGTATTTTCACTCAGAATTGCATAGGGAGTCTCATGGTGAAGACATTATGCCATCATATTGGGACTCACTGCATAATTTGCCTATGTCTTTCAAGATATTTTTAAATAGTTAAAATACACAATAATTTGGATAATTTATTTTTTTTTGTCTCTTTCAGAATATCGAATCACTAACCGAAACCAAAGAGGAGAATAAACCCGGCGTTTTACATGGTGACTTTCACATGGAATTCTGTGATAATCGTCGCCAATTGTATCAGGCCTATTTCCGTGATTTCTCCATTGAACGTTTGGAGAAACCGTGGGAAGCATTTACGGGAGGCTGGCATCCCGACCTCGCTGCCAAGAAATTAGGTATAAATGCGACGTTCGTAAGGGGCGACTACTCTTACATTTTGGTTCGAATGGCGCGATTTCGTGAAAGCGGAAAATTGAGAAGACCAATACCGACTAATCAACCCCTAGAAGATGACGTCAATCAAAGAATTCAAGATATGAGAGTGGGAAACATCACAGCAGCTGTCAAATTTATCGATACCTACGGCACGCATTATATTAGTTCGTATGTAACAGGGAACTCCTTGTATCAGGTAACCCTAACGTTATCAGCAATTTTCGCTATTTATCATATAATATTTTAGGTATTCGTTTTCAACAAAATGAACTATCAAGTCATCAAGGAACGTCTGAAAACGAGGGGTATCTCAGCACTGTCACGACTGGACCTATACAACTTTTTCGCTCCATGGTACGCCGAACATTTAGGACACATCCTGGTGGCTAGCGGGAATTCAACTGTGGAGAAATGGGCACGACGAAAACTGCAATATCAATACTACGTCTTCAAATATGCCACCTTACTAAAGCTCTACGGCAACGGGACACTTTTACGAGCCCTAGACGATTTACTGGGAAACGAAGCGATTCTTCAATTAGAACTGAAATCCCTAAATACAATTTTCCGGGAACCAGAAAAACGAAAATGGTTCCATGAACTTCTTGACAATTATATGAAACTGTGGGAGGTTAATATGGCGCAAAATTGACAGTAAGGTTTTTGAGTAAATCGAAGGTAATGTTCCTAATAAAATATTGTTTCGAAGAGAATCTCTGAATAGAATGGTAGGTAGACGTGGACAATTCCGTGCTGAAGGCTTTAAATGAAAATATTTAATGGGAAACGAATTATGCCAGAGAATAAGTACTCGTATGTGCCAAGTGATTTTGAAAAAATTGTTTGAAAAAATTAGAGTAATTGCAATAAATTTCGTCATAATTCCACACAAACACACACACACACACTGTGATAGTAGTTCGTACAATTTTCATTAATTGTATGTTTCTATTTTTATGCAACTTTAGCATTTTTATTGTAGTTTGAATTTACTTGTAAGTGTCTAACATGTAGGTTACTGATATCGTATGAGGTTAAAATAATTATTTAAGTTAGAAAGTTAGTATAGGAATGACTGTGCTGTAAAAGTGCATTTATCCATTTTCAATTGTATGTACGTGCATCAATAAATTAATAAAAATGTCATAAACGAAGCGATTTTGTATTTGGATTTCACAAATTTATTCTTTTGTCAGAGAGATGTTTTAGTGGTATTATGAACAACCACGACCACGGGAGGTCTATTGAGCCATAGTCTTTGAGAAAGTTATAGCAGCAGACTCTATAACCATTTCTACGAAGGATAATATGCCCTTTTGCGTTAGTATTCCTAATATCTGCAAGCTTAAGACAATCCGCCCGAAAGGCGTAAACCTTGCCCGTACAATCGCTGTACATTCACATAAAATGTGCTGTGTTGTCTCGACGTCCTCCAAATAAAGACGACGACGTTTCTCTAGATAAACCTATTTTATTTAGATGATATCTGACCCAGTGGTGGCGAAAGGTACCTCACAAGTAGCCTCAAGTCAATTCTACTCTACTCTACTCGCTTCCTTCAATTGCCGTAGCCCTGAAAGATCATCGCAGTAGTGCTGTCGTCGTAGCCTTCCACACCATTCCTTAATTGGCTAAAACCAGGTCTAAGCCACAATATGGTTTCGGTCCTATAAAGTTGGGCGTTGAGTTTTGCCTAGAAAGTTCATCCGCTAAATCATTTCCCTCAACGCCGCAGTGACCTGGCACCTAGTACAAAATGACTTAGTTGTCGGTCGCTAGACATTGGAGAAGCTCAGGACATTCTTTCACCAGCCTTGGAAAAAGACTGTCTGAAGATAGAGCCTTTATGGCTGCTTGGCTACCCATGCTGATACTAATTTGAGCGCCACTACGGTCTTTCTCCAGAATTATCCTAGTGTAGACCTGAATGGCGTGTATATTGGCTTGAGAAACGCTGGGCCAGGCACCTATAGCGATTGAAATCCTGGCGTTAGGTCCCAAGGTGCCAGGACCAACTCCCTGCCCAGTTTTAGACCCAAAAGTGTGCCACGTGATACATCCTGAGTCTGGGTAGGGATTCCCATTCTCCCATACCATGCAGTCAGGGATGAGGGCTAAGAATTTGCTGCTGAAGCATAATTCCGTAGTGATATGAATCCTAGGCAGACTTCCATGTCAGGAGTTTAATTCACAATGCTCAAGTGATCGTTGCCACCAATGCAAACTCCAAAAGATAAATATAACCTAAGAACATTTAGAGCTGCTATTTCTTAAATAAAGATGTGCAGCGGGGAATTCCAATAAACACCTCTAAAGCGGGTGTAGAGCTTGTACTCATAACCTCAGTTACACTAAGTCAATCTAGGCATCATAATTTGTTACATTTTAGTTTGACTGAGCTCTGCTGAACCTTGGGCCACCATACCAACGCAGCATATGTCACTACAGACTGCACCAGCCAGCATACAGTACAACCACATCACCATCTTTGGTGTCAGCCCCCATGTCCGTCCAAAGAAGTTTTTACAAGCCCACATAGTACGTGTGGCTATAATAATTACATTGTCAATGTGAGTATTGCACTTAGACGCCAGTCCAGTGTGACGTCAAGGCATTTATCTTCCCTGGAATACTCTAAAACCGACCTTTCTAGTGAAACCCACCGGAAGTTCGGTTACGTTTACGATTAAAAGTCACTATACCGGGTTTTTGTGGGTTTACATTTAACCCCACTTAATAGCACCAGTGCAAGACCACAATAAGGGCAACCCCCATCACTTCAAAGACGGTCGATTCGAATTTAGCCTTGACGACAATTGTTATGTCATCAGCGTATCTAATTGCATAATATCCAAGCACATGAAGCCTGGACAAGAATTTGTCTACAACCAGTGACCATAAAAGCGGTGAGAGGACCCCTCTTTGGAAACAGCCTTTAATAGCTCTGACGTGACGCTAATCGTGGTACTACCTAGCATTGAGTAGATCTCTCTACCGCGTAGCATAGCATCTACCCATGTGATAGTAGCAGATGTTTGACTTCAGAATCCTAGGGCTCGGGATATACAGTCAAACACGGTGTTATCAAAAGCACCCGCAATGTCAAGGAAGGCACATTATGCAATTTGCTTGTCATCAAAAGATTTCTCGATATACCCTAAAAGACTGCGTAGGGCGGTCCATGGGTTCCAAGCAAAGGAGTCGTGCCTGATATGAACGTCGAGTAGCCTCTCTATGATTTTAAGGAGGACTGAAGTTAAACTAATCGGTCTGTAGGATTAAGGTAAAACCTCCGGCTTGTTATGATGCTTGGGTATAAAAACAGCGTTAACTTTCCTCAAAGATGTGGTATTTACCCTAGATTGAAACTAGCCCTGAAAAGATAGATTACCGGTTTTTCGATAGTGTCGAGACATTTCTCCAAAAGAGCAGGAAAGACACCATCCGCTCCACGGGCCTTGAACGGCTCATAGAACTCCACCATCATCATATTGGCACAACAGCCCGACGTCAGGCCCTGGCCGCCTGGATCATCGTCTTCCAATTATCTCGGTCAGATGACCGCGTCCTTTAATTTTGGACGCCCAGCAGTCGTTCGTCGTCCTCATCAATTGAGCTTTTCCAACGAGCTCTCGGTCTTCCTTGCAGCCATGCTCCGTCTACGTGTCGTCCACTGAATATTTTCTTAGGCAGGCGTTCATCGTCCATTCGTTGTATATATCCTGCCCATTGTAGACGTTGTAGTTTGACAATTCTCGAAACTTCCAGCTAATTGTACAGTTCGTACAACACATGATAATTGCCTTGACCCTTCCAGGGGCATGGGCGCGTCAACATCTCTAGCATTTCTATGCCTTGTTGACGTTTCGATAGCATATCTATAGGTACTTTTCGGAAGTGCAGTTGCTAGCATGCACCTCCTATCCGCGCCGTCCTTATACTGACAAGCTCAGATCACTCTGAGAGTTCTATTAGTACTCACAGGCAGTTTTTGATCGCGCCGAGACTTGATCTCCGAGCTCTAGGTAAGTGTCGTAGAGCTTTGGCCGAACGACCAAGGCCACCGAGCGCAACAAATGCCATCCATTTCGGTCGTAAACTGCTCCGTAAATTTTCCGAAGGACCTAACGTTCAAAAGTATTTATCATGTTGTCGGAGGTTTGGGTAAGGGTCCAGGTTTTGCAGCCATAGTAGAGTACAGATCGTATGCTGGTTTTGTATATGTAGTATTTCTGTGCGCATCCTTCGATCTCACCATTGGGAGGAAAAGAAAGTCTTATTTGCTAGCTGTATCCGTAGCTTGATTTCGTCAGTTTCATTGGCGTCCTTTGGCAGGTTACCACCAGGTATATGAAGTCGTCTGTGAATTCAATGCTAAGGTCCCCGATGTTGATGTTCGGTATTCTTGATCGCATCATTAGTTTTGTTTTGTAATGGTTAATGCGTAGTCGAACTTCTTTTGCTGCCGTGTCAAGATTATT
Organism: Chloromyia formosa; assembly: GCA_964017055.1. NCBI lineage: Eukaryota > Metazoa > Arthropoda > Insecta > Diptera > Stratiomyidae > Chloromyia > Chloromyia formosa. Next base: position 24,558,439 of record OZ024813.1, on the reverse strand, counting down.
CAGCAATTCTTCTGCATCGGGCAGATTTCGGGACATGATGTTCAAGTCGTCAGCGTAGGTTATCAACTGCGTTGAGTTGAATAGCAGTTTGTCGATTTGGTCCGTATTCATTACACGAATGGTGTGTTCAAGTACCCGGTTGAATAGCGTCGGAGCCAGTCCATCGGCTTGCTTCAGTCCAGTACGTATTTCCCAGAGATCAGTCAGCCTGTTTTGGATCCTGACCTGTTAGACGGGGTTGGTCATCGTCATCTTTGCTAATCGTATTAATTTTACAAGAAACCTGGAACAAAAGCCTCGGATTGGACGGATCAACATGCAACGACTAAAGGATTATTCTTTCGGATCCTGGAATGTACGCTCCCTGAACCGGGGGCCGAGAAGGGCCAACAGGTTGAAAAGTACAAGCTGAGCATTACTGCAGTCTAGGAAACAAATTGGCATTTATAGTAAACAATCGCTTCAAGACGCACATTACTGACTTCAAACCCTTAAATGAACGGCTGTGTGCGATTTGCATTAAGACTTGATTCTTCAATCTCTGGCTCATCAATGTGCACGCCCCCACTAAAGTTAAAGAAGACGCAGTAGAAGACGAGTTCTTCACGCGCCTTGATACTCTCTTCGACTCACTTCTAACAAACGACGTCAAATTGCTGCTGGGAGACTTTAACGCGAAAGTCGGAAATGAAAGTTGGCACCGGGGGACCACTGGAGGCCACAGTCTCCATGAAAAATGTAACGACAATGGCTAGCGACTTATCGACTTCGCCTGCAGTAGGAATCTAGTCGTAAGCTCTAAATTTTCCCGTATCGACGCATTCACAAGCAGACCTGGAAATCTTCAGACGCACATACCGTCAACCAAATTGACCATGTCCTCATTTGCAGGAGATGTCCGCTCCTATCGAGGCGCAAACTGCGACTCAGGTCATCATTTGGTGAAGATTACCTACAGATGTAGAATTTCCTCAGTGCACCAATCGAGAATCAGCCCTCCCAAAATCCTTGCGGTTGATAAGCTTCTGAGCGATGCTACGGCGGTGGCGTATACTACCGCCCTTGGGGAAATACTATCGTCTATGCTACACAACATCAGCAACATAGGCGTCCATGGGTTCCGGGAAGAACTCAAGGGTACCATCAGTGATGTCGCAGAGAAGGTCTTGGGTTATAAAGCCCGGCGAACGCGAAATGACTGGCTCGACGAAAAATGCCAAAATTCACTTGACGCGAAAAACGAGGCCTACAGACAATTGGTTCAACGAGGAACCAGAGCCAGAAGAGAAAAATATGACGAGCGAATATCGAATAGAATAATTAGACGTAAGAAACGTAAATACTTTGACGAGCAGTTGCTGAATATAAACGAAAACTTAGCTAATAAAAACTCCTGCGAGTATGGGAGGACGAGGCGATCCCAGACGATTTGCGCAGAAGCATCATTTGTCCAATTCGCAAAAAGGGAGATAAACTGCGGTGTGAGAATTACAGGGGCATATCACTAGTTTGTACGTCCTACGAAATTTTGACGAAAATTCTGGAAAATAGAATAAAACCGTACGCAAAACGAATCATTGGCGAATATCAAAGCGGTTTCAGACCTGGTCGCTCGACAATCGATCAGCTCTTTACGGTCAAACTGATACTCCAGAGGTGCTGGGAATACAACGTAAACGAACACCAATTTTTTGTCGACTTTAAGCAGGCATACGACAGTGTCGATCGTGGAGTACTGTACAACATCATGCTGCAATTTGGTATACCGGCCAAATTAGTGGGACTGACAAAGATGACGATGACCAACTCCGTCTCACAAGTCAGGATCCATAATAGACTTATTGTTAGTGATCTATTTGAAACACGCACTGGTCTGAAACAGGGCAATGGACTGGCACCGACACTCTTCAACCTAGCACTGGAATACGTTATTCGGGCTATGAATATGGACAACAGCAATACGCTACTCATCAAGTCGACACAATTAGCAGCGAACGTCGACGACATTAACATCATGTCCCGCAGATTCGCCGACGCAGAAGAACTTCTGCATACGCTCGACACCGCTGCAAAAGAAGTTGGACTACGTATCAACGAGGGTATAACTAAAATAATGATACAATCGACGACAAGGACACCTGCACAACCGAGCATTAATGTAGAGGACCTCAACATCGAGTTCGTGAACGACCTCATATACCTGGGTTGCAACTTGTCAAGGGACGCCAACGAAACTGACGAAATTAAGCGACGGATACAGTTAGCTAATAAGATTTTTTTCTCGGTTCTCCCCATAATGAAATCGAAGCATGTGCACACAAACACGAAGCTCCGCGTGTACAAAACTATTATAAGACCAGTGCTATGCTATGGCTGCGAAGCATAGACCCTAACTCAAGCCTCCGGAAACATGCTAAACACATTTGAGCATAAGGTTCTACGGCAAATTTTCGGGGCTGTTTGCGATCGAGATGGATGGTGCATCCGGTACAACCATGAGTTGTATGAACTGTACGATGAGCTGGAAGTTGCGAAAATCGTCAAACTACAACGACTTCAATGGGCAGGGCATGTACTGTACAACGAATGGACGATGATCGCATGCCAAAAAGAGTAATGAATGCAGAACGAGTCGACGGAGCGAGACTGTCTAGACGCCGTGCAGCTACTGGGCTTCCAAGATTGGAGGACGCAGTCACGTGACCGACATAATTGGAGGACAACGATCCAGGCCCCAGTAGGAGTTAAGGCAAAGTAGTACTATATATTGCTTTCAGACCACTAGCCCCCACATAAATACTTTATTTTAATCAAAAGAAAACATGACATTTAAGTTTTCAACATGAGAAATTTATTTTTTTTTTCTTGTTTAAACGAATAAATTTACAAGATATAAATTGAATTTGCTCATTTTTTGGTAATTGCAAAATAACTAAAATATTATTTTCACATAATCAATTTATCCAATTAAAATATTGATTTGCCTAACAAAGTGTTATTTGATAAAAAAAAAATTTCTTGTTTTAATTTCCTATACGGATTTTTCTAATCGCTTTTCATTTTCGATCTGCATATTTCTCTATGCAATGCACATCTGGTTACAAAACAAATTAACAATAAAAAAATATGGCGAGGTACTGAAAACGTAAAATTAATTTAGAAAACATTTTTCTTTGTTTGGACGAAAATAAAAACCTAAAAAACTAACTGACGCGTTCTTCAAACTGTTTCGGATTGTGTCGCTGTCGATACGAGATATTTTACAAAAAAAATATTTAATTATTCACATTTGTCGCTTTTTTTTTCTAATTTTGTTTTGTTATTTCGCAATACATATCATACATGTTGGATAATTTTGAGTCAAACTCAATTGCGCGTGAATGTTACTGGAGTTTAAAAAGGAACACGTTTAAACACATTAAATATTAAAAAGGAATGAAATTGACATAATATTAACAGTATCATACCCGGGTTTTCCTTCATCATTATTAGTAAAACTAGTGCTTTGAAAACATATTAAATACATGTAAATACTCGTATAATATTAAACGCAAATCGTCTGACTTGATTAGCACATTTTGTAAATGGTTTAATACAGTGGTAAAAATAAAAACAAAAATACAAACAAATCGATCTATGGTACAAAACTAATGAACAATACAACAAAGTAACAAGTTATTTTCATTTATTCTGTCTTTGTTTTCATTGAGCTCGTGAATCCGTTTTTTTTTTCTTCTTTTGAATAAATCGTCACGTGATTTTTGTTTCGTCTGTTTTCCGACTTGTGTGTTTCAGTATTGTTTGTTGTTGTTTTTTTATATTTTCATTTCATTTTAAATTTCCTTGATTACTACCCTTTCATTGTTATGGTTTAATTTTTTTATTTAAATAATTAAATTTATTTTTGTGTTTTCCTTTTATACATTAAATCTTAATATTTAAACATTAGTTGTTATTCATTTTTTAAATTCAATTGTTTTTGTTTTCTCTTCTTCTTCTCTGTTTTAAAAATTATTTATTTACCTTAAATATTAATATTAATGTTAACATTGTTTCTTTATTTAGTAGAATATCAATCTAATCATTGCTGTATTGTTTGTTTTTATTTGTTTTAGTGTTATGCGTTCATTTCGTTTTAAATATACTTTTTGTTGTTTTGTTTTATTGGGGGATTGTGTAAGTATATGTCTTGTGTATCTGTGTGTGTGTATTTTGTCGGTTGTATCGTAACTTCGTAACTCTTTTTTTTGTAATTGTGTAGTATGCACGAACAAGTTATATCGTTTTCTTTTTTTAAATTCTGGTATGGAAGTAATATGATGTGATTGACCGTTCACAATTGAGTGTATGTGATGTATCTTCGTCCGTGATAAATATCCTTAATCCTTATTCCTTCGTGTGTTCTGAAATGCAAGTTAAATGCGTTCGTATGATTCGACTAAATTGTTTATAAACTTGCTAGTTATTTTAATTCCTTTGGTTGAAACTCTTCTTTTTTTTGAGTGTGTTGGAAATTTTACGTATTTCATTAATTGTTAAATATAAATAGGTCTTTTTTTTTGCGAAATATATAATATATATTTATATTCTTTTTTGTTTGTTATTTCAAGAGTGGTGTTTTACTTGCTTTCTCTAGGTTTTCTTGGTTACCAAAAATACAAATTCGCTAATTTTATATGTGTCATAAAAGTGGAAACAGGAAATTTGTTTTGATATTTTTTCTTTTTAATTTAATTTATTTGTTATGTCAGCTAAACAACTAAAACCAATCGGAAACGTGTACTCGTATAATTTATTTGTTTGGGTGACAAAAGTTCAGATGTAACAAATGAAGAATTTAGATACGTTATCGTCGCTGTCTCCGTACGTTTTGATTGATCAGCCAATTGGGTGATTGTGACAATAGACATAGAGTCCATCATAGAAATTCTAAGGTCGGTATTTAGAGGACATTTTTCCTTTTTTTTTGTTTATATGTTTTTTTTGTGCTGTTGTGTTGATTAAGATATTTTTATTGTTGTTCTTTTTCTTGTGTTTTGACATATGGATTTGGATTTGTTATTATATCGGTATTTGTAATCGATTTATATATATGTTGTTTTCGTTTTTCTTCTTCAATTCTATGGTATCTATTCATTTGAGATCGCACTGTGATTCAAGATCACAATCACAATCACATTCTTCCAAACAGTCGGAGCATTCAAGTTCACTGTCTTGTCAGTATAACCAGGAGACGGGAACCCATTGTGGTGTTGTGTGCACTTTATCGATTGCATTTTCTAGGGTTGCTATTGTTTCGGCAATATCGTTATTGACAATTGTCAAATCGAAAAAGTGTCCGTAGGCTTGTCGTAACATTTCTGATTCTTTGGCGAGGCGTTCTAAGCTACCGTCGTACTGCAATAATAGAAAGACAGATATTGTGATTATTGAAAATGTACAAACTTTATAGGGCTAGGTAGGTAAGTAGTAAAGGGCTGCCGTTATGTACAATATAATACAACACACTTAGACCAGGTTTCTTGTGTTACCCTGGAATTCCGAATTAATTTATTTCTTAGAGAATCTACTCAATTTTAATTTAAACATATAATCTCTCAAATTTTATCATAATTTAAACATAACTATAATTTCAACATATGGTTAAATTAAAATTGAGAAGGAGATTCTTAGAGGCAGAAGGCGCTGCTACAATCAAAAATGTAAAAAATAAATTAACTAGAAATCTGAATTCTACAATAAAAAGAAAATTTTGTCAATAAATAAATACGTTCTAATATAAAAATTAAAAATATAACAATCCTTACTTGAAAAAATAAATAAATAGGTTCTAACATAAAAACTAAAAATAGTAACAGCTTATGCAGCCAGGGGAGTCCTGTTGCGCATAAGAAGAGGAAAAGGGTGCGGTTTGTCGAAGAATTCCACAAATGGAAATGAATTTGACAAAGCATGTAGGGTGGTTCAGGCGTGGATGATTGGCCGATCCGGCAAGGAAACCCTTATTGTCACGATGGGGTTCTCGATGTTCTAGATGGAAAAATTGTCAAACCAGAACCACTTCGAATTGTTCCAATTGTTCGAGAGGTTCCAAGGCTCGAGAGGTTCCAAGGTGCGAGAGGTTCCAAGGTTCGAGAGTTTCCAAGGTTCGCGAGATTCCCTTGCTCGAGAGGCTCCATGGTTCTAGAGGTTCCAAGGTTCGAGAGGTTCCAAGGTTCGAGAGGTTCCAAGGTCCGGGAGGCTCCAAGGTTCTAGAGGTTTCAAAGTTGCCGGACTACCTAGCTGGAATAATCAAGAGCAATATGATACTGGTGAGGGAACTAAGGAGTACACGGTAACGGCGGGCGTTCCACAGGGATCCGTTCTTGGTCCTCTGCTGTGAATTATCATGTACAATGCCATCTTGAACCTCCCGATGCCTAAAGAGGTCACGATAGACGGGTTTGCAGATGATATAGCGGTAGTCGTCGTTGCAAAGGACCCGGGCTATGTCGAAATGTATGCCAGCGAGGCGATCACAACTATTAAGTTGTGGTTGGAAACAGTTGGATTGGAGCTCGCCGAGCAAAAAAAAAACGGAAGCTGTTCTTATCAGTAAGCGCAGAAAAAAGACCTTTCTGAAAATCAGAGTCGGAAGCAGTGTCATAACCTCTAAGCCAGCCACGCGGGGCAGCTTTGAAGAGCACCTGAATTATGTATGAGAGAAGGCAGCGTCCGCCAGCGTCGCCTTGACAAGAATTATGCCAAATATAGGCGGTCAAAGACCAGCTTGGTTTACCGAAGGTGCGCACTGAGAGTATACTGTGTATGCCGGAATGATCCGAATGGAGATTCTGGTTGACGAAAAAAGCTGACTGTATCGTGGTCGACGCCTGGAAACATCAGAGGCGTCAGCGGATCGGAAAGTCATTGAAAGAAACGAATTTCTGAGAGAATGACAGTAGCGATGGGAGCAGGCTTCAATCGGTCGCTGGACGCGTACTCACATCCCGGATATCGGGAAGTGGGTGAACCGGAAACACGGTGAGGTGAACCACTACCTGACCCAGTTGCGGAGGACGCCAAACACGTGTTGTTCGACTGTCCCAGATTTTCTGGTAACCATGACCAACTAAAAGCGGATCCGGGGAGTGTTATAAACCCACAGTATCTGGTTGATTTGAAGCTGCGATCATAACAAGATTGGGACGCATTGAGCCGGACGGTATATTCAGTTGCCCTAACCCCTTGTGGGGCATAGCGCGTCAACTGTTCCATGTGGCCCAGTTGACGTTTCGTCGGCATAAACTGGTTTCGGAGAATGCAGTTGCCAGCATGCACCTCCTGCATATCCATGGCCACGAACGTCGTTGTGGACGGGATTCGAACCCGAAACGCCAGTAGTCAAACATAAGACTGAACCCTCAACACACTGCGCTACCGGTCGCCTCAATCCCCATCCACAAAGAGTTCCAAAAAGAAGAAGCCAGACGTAAGTCGACAAATCGTAATGGCTGATCCCTGCGAAGTAATTCCGAAACGTAGTCCCGCAGGGGGAACGGCGGAGGAGGTGTTTTTGGGTTTCGTCGGATGTGCAGGAGGTGCATGCTGGCAACTGCATTCTCCGAAACAGGTTTATGCCGTCGAAACGTCACCTGGGCCACATGGAACAGTTGACGCGCTTTGCCCCACAAGGGATTAGGGCAATTGAGAGGAAGAGAAGACATTGACAGCAGCCTGCATAACCTTACTAAGGATGCTTGGGAATTTTCCTGAGACGGCGATCGAGATAACATCCGCATAAGCAGTTAATCTGCAGCCCACCCCCTCCAGGTCCAGAAGCAATCTGTTGACCGCTATGTTCTATCGCAGGAGAGAGACTACACCATCCTGCGGAGTTCCTCTGCAAACACTCCTGCGTTCAGAGCATACGCCCAATTCGGAAGAAACAACCCTAGATGTAAACATCAGGTTAATTATTCGAGCCAGGTTTGTATCCACGTTAAGCCATGAGGTAATTGTTCTGGTATGGTACTACGAAAGTGGAAATCAATTAGTTTCTCAAACATCTTAAGCCTGGTAGAGGACAACTAAAAGGTCTGAGATCCTTCGGGCGCGCATGAGAACTTCTCCCCGTTTTAAGGTGTTTTTTGCAAGGCACACTATCGTCGCACATTGTTCGCGTTTAGCGAACAAGGCATAGAGCACGGAGCACTATTTGTGAGCACCTTTTCCATCGTCGCCTGCGATCGACGCATAGTGGTAGCTAGCAAAACGTACCTTTAGTATATGTTTCGTTAGCATAAACTGGTTTCGGACGTTGCATGTTGCCAGCATGCACCTGCTCCCCAGTTGACTAGTCGGGAAAGGCTTTGACTCATTCTTTCGTCCCAGACCATGGACAGACTGGAATTCCAACCAACGAAGGTGAGACATCAGATTGACGCTTCAACGACACAACCCCCAAAATAAAATTAAAATTGTCACCTAATAACATTCCAGTCTAATACAAAAAAGTGCCCCTTACATGAATTTAATAACTTTATGGCTCAATCAGCTTACAAGTGAACAAAGCAATTTTCAAAATACCAAAGGACTTTTTTATGTATATACTTACGTCCGCTATATTTTGTAAAGATGGTGCTGCTATGAATACAACGTACGGTGTAAACTCAGCAGTTCGTAAAATTTTCAATGCCTGCGGTTCGACATCCAATATTGCCATTTTCCCTTCAGTATGTATACGTCGTATTGTATCCAATTTCGTTCCGTACATTGCATCCTCATGAGTGCCTGAAATTCGATCATTTAATGAGAGTGTTGAATTCAACGGATTGATAATTATATTTATGGGATGCTGGAACGGATATTAAATATACAACAGTTTTCCTTGAGCGTACTATACCGCACAACAGTAATTTATTTTTCAATTTACCCGGAATTTATTACAAAAGATATTTACCATATTCGAGATACTCATTAGCAGCAATATCAGCCATCATTTCGTCGTGCGAAACGAAATAGTAGCTGCGACCGTTTTCTTCGTCCGGTCGTGGCGGTCTCGTTGTATCTGCAAGAATAGTAAGTAATCGTCACTTTTGCCAATAAAAAAAGCGCATCCATTGGACAATGTTGCTTAACATTCAAGTTACTTACGTGGTATTGGATAGGCATATTTGTCCGGATACTTAGCTATTAGTGTATTTTTGATATGACGGCGACCAACTCCATGTGCGCCCAATAATACTAGAGTTTTCCTTCGAAAGTTCGGATCCCCGACTGAAAATAAATAATAATAATAAGAAAAATGACGTGAGGAGTTTGGATATAAAAAGGGTGATCCATTTGTGTGTGCATTTGAACAGGGTGTCATTTTGTAGGGAAGCAAAATTTCCTGCCTAATAAATAATTCAGTCGCTACTTTGTCATAACACAAAAAGAGCAATGTTGCTCGGCACTTTAGGCCGTCCCATCCAAATATATTTTCATTTTGATCCATTTGTTTTCAATTTATCTATGATGTGGTTTGTTGTTGTCCCCAAAGATAATTTTTTTGTGCGCATCCTACAACAAATGTCCTTTCGGTCCTTCAAGTCCTTATATCCTCTATGTCTCTGGCCTCCAAATCCTCTTGTTAGATTTGGTTTCTGTTTCAATTCAGGGCTTGAAATACCCAATAGTACCCCAGTGCATTGGTCTCATCACTCCTAATTCAAAGATAAGATGGTGAGGTTTCATATGATGCCAAAGAATGTTCTTTCTTCCTGGCCAAAAAAAAAATCAAAATGCCTTCAACAGTCCAATCGCCTCATCATGCTCAGTCATTATGGTACTCATCTTACCTAGATATCACTTCATTTCCAAGAACGCCCTGTTGTCCTGACGCGTCCCTACCCCAGCACCAAAACATCACGAATGCCCCAAGTAAGCTATGAATAATACTTGGTTCCCATTGGACCACTGGGAATGCCTGAAGAAACGAAATTGGGATAGACTTCGGCGAGAGAATCTGACTTGAACTCAGCAGAAATTGATGCCATAAGGCCGTGGTCACCCAAGACGCATAAACGCACAGCATGCATAGGACTATATGCCCGGCCAATTTTATTTTTTTTTTTAAATTTGGGGCCCCAGAATGGCAAGGTAATTTTGGGTAGCTTAATCCGAATCTGAAGTCAAAAAAAAAAAAAAAAAAAAATTCGGAATTCCCTCCCCAGAATGGCAACTCTGTTTTCACGAGGATTCTTTTTTTGCCATTATGACTAAGGGTTCGCAATCAGCGATCCAAACGACCCCCTAATAGTCGCTCCCACGGCAGCCGGTTCATCAACGGCCAAGGGCTGCCAAAAATTCTCAACGCCAGTAGGCGTTGCTATTACAAAAACAACCCAGTAATAGTTCTTCCGGCAAGATTGGCCGTGATTTAAAAAGAGAAGTGTTACCATTCTGTGTTCCGCATTTTGTTTCATAATATCAATCGTTTAATATTGAACGAAAGGTTTTTTTTTAAATATTGTTTTTTTTTCCTATTTTGTCCCTCAATCTGACCCTTTTTATTTTTTTTTTGCAAAATAAATTTTTGATCGCTACAAATTAAAAAACAAAAAAAAAGTTAAGTTCCCTACTTAATTTTTTTCCAGCTAAAGAACATAAACTTCTATAAAAGACCGTCCGTGATAATGATTGTTCTCACGAACAGCTCGTAAGAATAAACTTCGGTCATGAGAATGGTTACGATAATAAGAATACTCCAACGCTACCTGTTTACACGATGATGAGAATCATTCCCATGAGAATGCATGAGAACGAAATTTTTTTATGAGAATTAATTCTCATTGCTATTTAGATGATTCCCGAAAACGAAATTAGTCTTATGATATCATTCTCATGAGAGTGTCTATCTAGACCTTAAGACGCTATCAAGTCAAAAAGCAACGGAGTACGATATCTTTTATTTAGATGAAAGACTCACGCATCCTTTATTATGTTACAGACTACTACTTGGATTAGACTTATCTGAACGATTTGAGAGAATTATTATTATAAATCTTTCTTACCTGGCACTTTAACAACTTCTTCATAGGTAACTAAATCCAATTGATCAAACACAGCATTATGTTTGGCCAAATACTTGTCCCGGCATTGCTTCTTCTTGCGCCCAAATATCGAGCAGTTGACTAGAAAGTGAAATGGGAAATTCTTAATCACAGTATTCACTCTGTCTAGAAATGAAAAATTCAAAAAACGGAGAGAAACAAAATTAAAAAGAAAGAAGAAAAAAGGATTATTAAAATTATTAAAATGTATATATACAAAATATCTGGAAATTGTGTGTACAAAATTGAACGTAAACAGATAATCATGTGATATAGAGCGAGGTAAAAGCATTCTAAGGACTAAACTAAATCAACATTGAAAGCTGTAAATTTAAATAATATGCATGAACAATATTACAAACAATTCATGGAAAAACACACTGGAAAAGCCGAAAATATCTTATTGTAGAGGAAATGCAACGAATTAAATGAGTTGTGTTACAGGAGGACGGCTGGCTACATAAGATAAAACTGCAGATGTTAGGTTTCGGTAGGATGAGTGCATTCAAATATTCATATACATACGTATACTGTAAGCGGAGTAACAGATGACTGATTTTTGTTTTTTTTCTGTGGGTTTCGAGACTATTGTATCAGGCATGAATAAATGAATGAGATTTTATAATACTGTACAATGCAAAACGATGGATGCTAATGTTCGTAAGCGGCATTCTAAATTGTTTTTTTAAGTGATAAATGTGTACATGCTGAGTTGCCAGTACGTGCTTATTTCAAATATTACGTGTAATCCAGAATTGCCACAAGAACTTTGCATAATTGATGATAGTTTCAAAAACACTAAAAGTTCTGCAGAATTAAGTAGTTTCTACCTGGAGTTTATAAACTCGGTTCTGATGGCGATGCAAGTGCGATAAGCTTAAAAAAATAACCTTTGACACACAGGATACCGTACCTTACTAGGCAACCTGTTATTGACCTAGGCTTTCAGACTCCAAGCCAGCTCAGCCAACTAGCAATCGTTCAACTGTTTTCGGTGCGAAAATTTCATATAAACAATTATCGCCCCAAAACTAACATGAGCAATCGCCAATATTTTGGGATGATAGTTCGTATATCTTTTTTCCAAGAAAGAAAGAAAAATCCACTCCAAAAAATCAAAGAGTGGATTCCGCAGGCAGTAATAACACATGGAAATCTACTGCGGGAAATACCAAAGGGCATTTCCGTTTTAGGTAGAATGAGTACATGTACATCTCAGAGTGAATTTTCGCTCCAGACAGCACGAATCCACGGAAATCCACTCTGTGAAATTTTAGACAGAATCTCCGCTTTAGGCAGTACCAAAAAATTAGGGCAAATTTTTCCTAAACGTCTATTATTTACATAGCCCATTAGAGATAAATCAAACACTATAGTGAACCGAATATTCACGCCATCTAATTGACTAAGGATACGTTCAGAGTAAAGACGTCAAGCGGAGAGAGGAGCTTAGCCGAAATTTCTTGTATTCACCATCTTCAGCTTCCGTTTCAGTTTCTACTCTGTCTGCATCCTAAGATATTTTTTTTTATCGATAAAAAATCCACTAAAGGCTACATTTCTTTTGATATTTGATATTAAAAGGAGTATGCCGTTAGGCCAGGGCCGGCGAAACGTGGTGAAGTGATAGGTAATAATTCCTATACCTACACCGAAAAGTTATACTAATTGCCTCGATTCCACCAGGGGCATGGGCGCGTCATCATCTCTATAGCATTTCTATGCCTTATTGACGTTTCAATGGCATATCTACTTTTCGGAAGTGCAGTTGCTAGCATGCACCTCCTATCCGCGCCGTTTTTATACTGACAAGCTCGGAGCACTGTGAGAGTTCTATTAGTACTCACAGGCAGTTTTTGATCGCGCCGAGATTTAATCTCCGAGCTCTAGATTAGTATCGTAGAGCGTTGACCGAACGATTACGGCCATCGAGCGCGACATCGAAAAGTTGGGTATGAGTAATTACAACTCCGTGATGTGAGTTATGGGGTGCTTACGATGAACTCGGGCCCTACTTCTTATCACTATAAGATACAAGTTCACACGCGTCTGTCCGATACAAAACGAACACAGGGATCAGACTCTGCTGGATAAAGTGTGGCAGTTGAGAGTTTAAGGCAATCAGAAACAACTACCAAGGGTGATAACACTCATTATTTGTGGAAATACCGCGATTACGCGAGAACCCTTGATGTTGCGACTTGATGGGCAACTTTCTACGACAAGGTGCGCGATGTTCACCGTCTCTTCGACAAATGGATTTAAGATAGGCTTAAATGAAGGCTTTCACACGATCTGGCCGCGGATCTGACTCAACGACTCACCAACTAACCGAGTCAAAATCTCTCTTTGACCCCATGTTAAATACATGGGTCCAACAACAAAATAATGGCCGCTTTTGATTCATCGTATATCAGTCCATCTCATCGGATCAAAGTTGAAAGTCAGTTGGTTGAATGTCAACTTATTTCGCCTCTATCTAAATGTATACTGAGTCCCCAATTCGCCCCCACGACGGCGAAGTGTATATATGGTGGCTGTTTAAGCTGTGAGGTCTGGTCTGAGGCCAAAATCCAAGCGAAACGAACGCGGCTAGGAAAGTAAAATTTTTCCCCTGCCCTTTGAGACAGTAGAAAATTGAAATGGCAAAGCGTTTTTGGGAATTACTATTTTATATTTTATTGTCGATTCTAAACTTGGGGATTTTGTATCCGGGCATTTTGTTGTTGGGGATTTCGCGCTTGTAGATTTTATATTTGGGGGTTTTATGATTGGCGATTTGATGTCTGGAAATTTTGCTTAACTTGGAGATTTTGTGACTGGGGATTTCGTATGGTTCCTGTTTTAGCCGTTTTGTAACGGGTGCCCTTCTGGCTTCTACGGAAACATCATCTAATGATTCCGATATATTGTAGTTGAAGAAATAGAAAACAGGCACCGGAAAAAACCTTTACTGAAAGGTCTTTACGACAAACATTACCACAGGAGGACCCTCTCGCCCGATTTCTGCAGCATCGGAAAGTAATTCAAATTGACGGGATGAAGCTTTTCCGGGCGATATTACGCATATACCACCCTTGGGAGGTTTACAATACGACTTTCCTGAGTTAGAAATAAGTGTCAATCCTGCAGCCTGTTCCAAAAATATAATATCCGTGTTCGATTAACCCGAACGAAGATAAATTCCCAATTAAAACTACTGACCGGCCTTTGAACGATGCATCAAATCAGGAATTTTTGCTTTTTGATATGTTGTTTATGATGCAAGGGAATGTTAAATCCCAGTTTTCGACCTCGGCAGACGACCGCGCCATTGTCAAAAATCAAGTAAAGCTCGAAATTTTCGACCTTTTTCAGTTTTTGTCAATTTTAACCCGGAAGGACTGGTTTTTTGGCAAGATCGTTGTATTCACTTTTGAATTAGATTAAATTTGCCATAATTGGAGAGTAGATCCGTTATTGCAAAACTAGTAGTTTAGAAGATACGTCTTTTCAAAAATTGGAAAATTTTTTAAATTACAAATTTTTACAAAATTTAATAGTTTTCAGTACTATTTATGATTCTGGAGGTCTAGTTTATTTATTCGACAACTCCTCCCACCCTCAAAGGACTCTACTTGAGTCTCAGGGAGTTCCAAAGTACAATTGCTCAAGAGTCTCAGGAAATGTTTCTATCCAATGAAGACCATAAGTTCGGTTCATTGTCTTCTTAAAGACACAGTGATTTCCTTATCTACTACTCACGATGTCGTAATTGTTGATGAGCATGTGGACTTGGTAGTCATCACATCACCATACCGTCGGAATATATTTTTTACGAAATATGGACTGGGCAAAGTGATGTGACCTACACTAACACCTGTTTCAAATATGACTATATTAACCCTAAACTCCTGCTTGTCTTCCACGCCTCCAATGGATGCTACTCCACATCTTCATTCTTTGGGCAAGAGAAAACAAAAACTGTCACCACATTGCAAAAATATCGAAACCTTCCTTAATCACAAAGCTGCTATTTTCTTGGACGGCAACGCCAAACCGGATGATATTGCAGTTGCAGGCGAGCGTATCGCCATTGTTCTTTATGGAGGACTGCACAAAACTCAGAACCTGGCCGACCTGAGATACAATTTGTCCGCGAAGGCTACGGCGAAAACAAACTTCAACCTAATGAGATTGCCTTCCACCCAGAATTCAATCAGTTTCACTCCCTGCGTACCTACCACCAGGTGAAATAGTTTTTGAGTACCATATAGCCTCCTGCTTCTGTCGTTTGATTGCTTTGGTACCCAATTGATGACTGAACTTGATTTGTAAGTGTTTTCTCACAGGTTCAGAAGTGGGTTCAAGTGCTCCGCAGTTTGCAGCCATTGCGAGGGAGCCTCATGTGACAACGTCCCTGAGTTCATATTTGGCCATCTCAGATGACCTGTCAGACGAAGACGAACTAAACGTATGTAGAATTGTGGACGCCCGTATTGGACTCGAACTTTCTTGAAAATCATCCTGTCATCTCAGAAAACGACGTCTTGGACCAACCAGGTCCAACAAAGACGCCAAAATATAAATAAATAATAATAATAATGAATTAAAAGATATCGCAAGTAATTGACAGTAATTTCGATTTTTTCACATTCCCACGTCTGTAAATAAAAATACTAATATGTATCTCATTTTCTATTCAAGTGGTTGGAAGGGGGAAAGAAGCTTTTCAAAGTTTGCTTTTCACATAGCTTTTCAAAGTTTGCTGGTCCTACAATAACAATTCGGATCTCAAATTGTTGTAAATTTGATCTACTTCAGTAGAAAATCAAACGGTCTTGCCGAAAAACCAGTCCCTCAAAATCGACAAAAACTGAAAAAAGATAGAAAATTTCAAGGTTTTCTTGATTTTTGACAATGACGCGGTAGTCTACCGAGGTCGAAAGCTTGGATTTAACATTCACTTTGTATCATAAACAACATATCAAAAAGGTAAAAATACCTGATTTGATGCATCGTTCGATGTCTAATCTGACTGTATTATTACATGGTACCAATTTCATCCGTTCGAAAGGAATTCGAATCGAATTGAATTACATGATAGAGCCACTGGTCTCGGGGATTCGCATTCGGCATTAGGTTCAGATACCACGTCTCTCTTTAACTTACGGATACACGATTCGTTATATCTCTGGCACACTGGTCCAAATTTTAAACATGTTTTCATTTTTAGGGACCTGCCCAATAAAATGAAATATCTGATGCGTATTGCTATACTGGGGGATATACATATATTGATTTTCAGTTAGGTAATATAATTCTATGGACTAGTTACATTCTAAATTCAGGTCAATCTACATGAAATTAACATTTACAAAAGGAGCGTCCCACAGTATTATCAATTTGCCCTACGTTTAAGTACATCCTAGTGCAGGAAATAACACCAAGCACAGGATGAAACTGAATCGACCACTCCCTTTTGCATTCAAGCATCCTTAAGTTGACATCATGGGAAATTGGTATATTGAGAACAACACTTCAGTTCCTGCGTAGGTATACGAAACTTACAAATGGTTAGCTCCTGGTTGATTTGCCAATTTTCCATTAAATTTCAAATTATTTCACAGAATATATTAACGCATAGTGCTTTTGAAAACAGCATTCTATTATATGAAACCAAAAATTGGACATTTATCAACAAACGTTTCCATTTTGCATGTCTGATATATAATATGCGTGAATGAGTAAAATGAGTAAAATGAAAACTTGACTAGAAGCTAGTTTCCATCGATGTTTTAGAATTTTGCTAAATTGATTTTCGCTGAAAATTGACTTCAAATTAAAGCCCATAATAGAAGCTGCGCAAAAACCGTGTATATGGCACAATTGAAATCAAACAAAAATGATACAAAAAGAGCGTTGATGTTCATCGGATCTTTAGCTCCGTCCCATGCAAATACATTTTAATTTCAATCCATTAGCTTCTAAGTTGTCTATGATTTTCTTTGAAAAATGTTGTCCTTACCGTCCCCACTAATTTACTGACCAGTAGATCTATTGACCAACAGATACAGCATCTATTGAGCAACATATTCAGTATCTGTTGACCAAAAGATACAATATCTATTGAGCAAGAGACACAGTATATATTGATCAACCAACAAATACATCCACTAGGTAACGGATATAGTATCAATTGACCAACGCATACAGTATCTAATGATCAACAGATACAGCATCTACTGAGCCACAGATACAGTATCTACTGATTCACAAATGCAGTATCTATTGAGCAAACGATACAGTATTTATTGATCAACAGATACAGCATATATTGAGCAGCAAATACAGTACCAATTGTCCAACAGATACAGGTATATATCGATATATCGATCAACAGATACAGCATCTATTCACCAACAAATATAGTATATGTTGATCAACAGATAGATAGATAGATATATTAAGCAACAAATACGGTATCTATAAAGAAAGAACAGTATTCATTGAGCAACAGGTACAGTACCCATTCAGCAACAGATACAGTGTACAGACCAACAGATATATTGTAGCATCTAGTGAGCGGCAAATACCTGTCCTTTTTCCGTCGCCAAAGGACCCGAAATACCTTATGCAGTAGTCCAGTGCATTTGTCCCAATACCGCTAGTCTATGATATCCATCTTTCCTATATATCAGTTCATTGCCAAGAATGTCCTTTTTCTCATCAAAGGAATCAAAATGCCTTGTACAGTGGTCTAGTGCATTCGCCTCAACAAACCGCCTCATATGATACCCATCTTGACTAGATATCACTTTAATGTCAACGACGTCCTTTTATCCTGACGCAAACCTACAGTAGGACCAGAATATTACCATATGTTATTAACAACAACTCATGGAAGCTACGTGTCAAGTTTGATTGAAATCAGACCACGGGAAAAGCCTAAAAGAGTGATTTTTGAAAAAACTTTGAACTGATAATTCTGTAAATTTGACGAAAGTTGGCTCAACGTGTTGGCTTTCCAACGGTATATTTATTTGATACGATTGGATTTGAAAATTTTCGAATAACACGCATTAAAGGAAAAAAAAACAAGGCCTGCAGAAACCGACCCAAAATATTCAAGAAAAACTGTAAAACAAGACTTCTGACCCCCTAGATTTCCGGACCCCCTAGCAACAGAGACTTTGGAGCATACCAATATCCAGAAAACTCTCCATATTAATTGTCCAAATTTCAAAAGTATACGATCGTTTTTTTTTTCTATTTTTCGTTGGTAGCATGGACTACCTGTTAAGTCAAGGTTGAAGTAAATTTGTTTCATCGCCACGCCATGTTTTTTCCTTTAATGCCTATTATTCGAAAATTTTCAAATCCGAACGTATCAAGTAAATATACCGTTGGATAGCCAACATTTTGTGGCAACTTTTGTCTAATTTGCAGAATTGTCAGTTCAAAGGACCGTTGTAAAATTATCATTTGAATTTTCGATGGAAAATCGATTTTGATAGTTTGAACATTTGTATCTTTATAGTAACGGTGAATTTCGAAACATGGAAATTTTATATGGTTTGCATTAAATTTTATGTAGTTTCAGAAAGTGAGGTCAAATCTCGGATTAAATGATTGGGAGAGTGGCAAATTTTGATTTTGTTCGGAAAGTGAAACTTTCTGATACAATTTACAAAAAATGCTATAACTCTGTAACGGTTAAAACTGAGTGTCCACTTTGGTGTCAATTTTCGACAAATGAACGGTACTATCTATACGTAAAATACCATTAAAGTATTTATTTTACGGGGCACCCTGTATATGCTTTTTACTTTTATTTAAGTAGTTCATTTTGACTATGAGGTGTATTTTTAAGCTTTGAAGTTTACATCATTTTTTGTGCACTAAGAAGAAAAAATAATTATATAACACACTTAAATAAGAGACTTACATGTTGAGACAATAAATTTACATAAAAATAATTTTAATCTGACAGGTTTTTTAGTAATTTTTTAAGTAATTCTCTCTCTAACATAAGGTGATTCATTTTGACTGTGACTCACTGTATATGGGACAGTTCAAAAACATTTGAATTTCGAAGTGACAAGCAAATTATTGTAATGCGATGTTGTTAAGGACATCCGTTAGTATCCGAGAGGACAGACACCAAGTGCAAGGAACTTGTTATCCGTCTTAAAATAATTTACTGATTTTTTTCTCATAACTTTCCCGATGTTAAACTTTTTTTAACAGAAATCCACTTTTTTAATTTTTTTTAATTCGATTCGCTAGATTAGACACCTTCCCACTGCACCAATTTCATTAAAATCGCAAAGTATCTGATTTGCACAAGACTTCATTTGGTTGAGTGCTTGAGGGGCAGTGCATGTAATTACGATTATTTTGCCTTAAACTTAGTTCCCTATGTTCATTCGACTGAGCCAGCGAAAGAAGAAGCGCAAAGGATATCTTGGAAAGGAACCATTCAAGTCAGTTACAAAAGAACTCGGGAAAGAAAGTTCTCGAATTTACACGTTATCGGTTGCTATAGTTAGAACTAGCAATATGTATTCTTAACCATCTTCCGATTGATGGAATTGAATTGACGTTTTTGGAGTTTCGAAACTATCCCTGACAAGACTCGAGAAGTAACTTTAGCACTGCCAGTGGCTTTACGTATACTTTGCTTTCGGATTGTATTCAAATGCTGCCTTAAAAGTTTACATAGAAAGAAAATCTGTAGATTACTTAATCTAAGCCATTTTTTGCGTTTCAGATAAATATAGTATTTCCGGGTCAACTACATAAATTTCTGAGACAAATAAATAAATGTTCGTAATAAATAAATACATTTCCGCAATGAACAAATATCCGTAAATTTCCGGATCAAATGAAACAAATCTATAAAGTAATAAGTAGAATTGACGTACTCGTAGGTTATCAAAAAAATTATATTTTAAGTATATACGCCTATTTCGGGAGTGCATAATGATGATGATCGAAGGACGAGGACTAAGCTTTGGTCGTGAAGGCCGGATTGTACAAAAGTAAGCAAAGCCCTCTTAAAAATACAGCGCCCGATGTGCGCTTCCAGGCGAATTTAGTAGGGAGTTGCAGGGTGGGTTTAACCCAGCTATTGGTCTCCTCCATCAAGTACAATGAGAGATATCCTGTATCAAGCCCGGTTAAAAAAAGAAACTCTACACTACCAAGAGACCAAGAGAGGGCCGGTCAAAGTCTAACTAAAGGCGCAGGCAAGGAAATTTTGGCGCCCCCTCCCCCTTCTCCAGACATTATTCCAAAATAGTGCCTACTTGGACAAGGGCGGTTGTCAGAGTGGCTTTTCAAGCGCCACTTTCGCCTAAGCGGTTTCGCTTCGATACTAATATCGATACCGCTCAGAGAAAAGCAGTTGTGAGAGTGAATTTTTGTCTGGGCGGTTTTGCTTCATACTAATTATCGTCGGTGTATTGCCAGTCTTAAATATTTTAGCACCCTGTTCAACTAATAGAAAATAGGTCGTGACATTTTAGCTTAGTCCTTAAAAATACATACATAGGAAGGCTCGCTTTGAAATTTCGGTTTTTAATGTCCTGTGGTGCCTTCTTTTAGACAGCCCCTCCCTACCGTAGCCCTAGAGAAAATTGTTCACAAAATAAATTGAACTTTCACTCCTTGTTGCCATGTGGCCCAGTCGACGTTTTGTCGGCATAAACTGGTTTCGGAAAATGTAGTTGCAAGCATGCACCTCCTGCACATCCATGGCCACAAACGTCGTCGTGGAACCCGAAACGCTGGTAGTCAAACATAAGACTGATGCTTCAACACACTGCGCTACCGGTCGCCCGGTCACTTCTTGGACGACGCTGCATATTTTTATTCAGGAATCGGCGGCTCTAAGCGTCCTTCAAGTGCATTTAACTTATGATGCTCATACGTGCAATCCGGACCATGTGAGTATTCTTCTGGAGCGGATTCTTAGCATGCCGATCTGCTCGACCTTAGATTACATGACTAAGAAACTCTGCTCCGGAAGAAAAATTTCGTTTTCCATCACTAGTTGCTCGGAATGGAATATTGGCAATTGGCAAGGTGAATCATGTGGTTGATGGGAAAAGAACGAGACAAGAAGTTGGTGTACTGGGATCTTTAGACCGATTACTAGGATCTCAACCGTTATGGGCAATTGACCCAGCGTTTTCCAAACCGAGATTCATGCGATTAAGGCTGGCGTCAGAGAAATTTTGCACAAGAAGTTTAATGGCGCTAACATTGCTATCTGCACTGGCAGTCAGGCGCCCATTAAGGCTCTTTCTTCACAAACGTTTTTATCGAAACTAGTAAAAGAGAGTTTTGATACCCTTCAGAGTTTCCCAAACACCAATCGGATTAATCTACGTTGGGTACCAGGCAGAGCCGTCGAAAAGGGGGATGAGGCCGGAAGACGCGAAACGCCCCGGGCCTGCGATTTTAGAGGGGCCCGGAAATTTTAAACATGAATAAAAAAAGATCGCTAAGTTTTGTAAAAAAAAACAGAAATGGATCAAACTTTTCTCTAGAATGGTGAAAAGATAATTATTCTGACTGAATATATACTAAAACCGACAGTATCGATAGAGGTGCGAACATGTTCTATGCGATAAAGATGAAGCTACTGCAAAAACTGCAAGGATGCCATTCGGAGGAAATCTTTATTGCATTTATTTGGGATTATGTGAAAGGCAAAATGTATAGAAATAAGCCCCATAAAGCCGCAGCTGAAAAGTTTTGTTTAAAGGGGGCAGAATCAGAGCCATACAGCCACTAAAAGAGAATCTGCTAATTTTTGCAAAGCTGACACTGTGATCATTTAAGCAAGGGGACAATATTTTTAATTATGCTATAAAAATATAATATAAAAAACAATCCTTAAGAACAGTTATAAGCATTTGTAATCGTAGGGAAGTATGGAACATTCTGTACTTGGGACAACAGATGTTGCGCCCCGGGCCCGCATATTCTCTCGACGGCTCTGGTACCAGGGCATCGGGGAATTTATGGTAATGAAGCTGCGGATGGAGTTGCAATATAGGTCTCATCGGCGAAATTTTCCGGCCTGATCCTTGCTTCGTTCTGAGCTGAGCTACAACCAGAGCGATAGTGTTGGAAAGGCCGCGGACGCAAAGGCTATCTCCGAAGACTGCAGCAGTCCAAAGATCTTATAAGCCCCTACGGGCTCAAAAAAGCTAGCCACCTGTGCAGAGCTAATGGTTGGTTACCTCACAGGACATCACAGGGTGAGATATCAAAATGGGTCTGTTCACTGAGACGGAACGCCGGATATGCCTGGAAGACACTGAGTCCACCAAATATCTTCTTTGCGAATGCGCGGAGTACTCGTTCCAGGGTCTTCTTTCTTCGAGATTCCATCATGGGCTCCGCCGTCGTCAAGAGCGCTCCTACGAACAACTTTCTGGCCTTCATCAGGCTTCTAAAGACGTACGTCTCTAGTCGCACATCTCTAGTTGTCGCTTAGGAATTCCTACTTTACACCGCGTCATTTACATTTCGCCATTCGTGGAGACGAGGGATTAGGCAGTGTTATTAAGGCCACTATTACTGGCGGCGGTGTTATTCATTATATCTACAAATTGTTGATCGCAACAACGGGAGGTCCCCATATTTTGTTCGCCGACCATTGGACCTCGCGGAAGGGTGGGTAATAAGATCCGGACCAGCGGCGTGTGTGCGAGGGCATCTGAGCCGCCCGACATTCATTTTCTCCTTACCGTCTTTTATCTTCCCCATATTTTCTTCTTCTCTGTTTGTGTTGCCTTTCCGTAGGGCCCATAACTATTTTTTATACGTAATGGTATGTATTGTCCGTTTATGTAAACAACAAAATGGCTACTGAGCATTTACCAGCATTTCTAAAAATGCCATAGAAATGGCTACATATTGCAATGAATAACATTCGTTAAATAAACATTGAATACACTGTGCAAAACTGTTTTTTTTTATCGTCCTGCCAGTTGGAAAAATGCTTTTCTTTTCCGGTGGAAAGAAAAACAACAAACAGAACCTTATTCGACCCACTTTATATCATAGTACCAACAACGCATTTAGGTATTCAACATATATTATTGCCACCGTTACGTACGTAGACCAACAAAAATAACCACAAACGAACTTGAAAGCCTAGGCCAGACGTGCATGGCATGCTTTTACATAACACATCACCCTTAGGGCAATATTGATTTCACTGAAAATAAACCATCTGTGGCACTCATGCATGAGATTTTCAAAAAAGATGAGTCCTCATGAAAATCCTTTAGTCAGTCACGTATTTTCCGCATCATGATTTCCTTCCTGATGTGTTGAGTACAGTATGGTTCAAACAGCCTAGCGTAGCCAATTTAAAATGAAAAAAAAAAGAAAGAAAATAAAAGCTAGAAGAGCTTGTCCTCTCTCGATTTATTCTGTCAATGGCATTCTTTCGACACGACCTCACGATATATAGGTACGAATATCTTCTGAGAATTGTGTTAGTTTGGGCCTCGAAGGCTACAAACGTACAGAGAAATACTAATAAACGGCCACACATAAATATAATGTCTTCCACACCTGACAGAAGAATATAGTAGAATCTAGGTTTGGGTCATGACTACGTGAGATTGATACAGTGATATTAACCTGAATATTTCGCTTCCAGCTTAGCTTCCTGTCTAATAGAAGAACCATCAATTTTACCTTGTCAGTAAAAGTTAACCCCAGCCCGTTCAGGATAACAGGCTCAACAAGTGGAGTCATAAGCTTCCTTGTACAAAAGACAAGTTCCCTCTTACTTAAATTTGCCCGAACACAACATTCTTTGGCCCAGTTTGCTAACAGAGAGCGAGACTTCACTTAGGCCTGTTTTCTCAATGTCTGATTAAACCGCCAGTTAGCTATGCGGGACACTAAATTTAACATTAGCGCGTGCAACGCTCAAAGTATGATAATGCAGTTCACAGCGCAGCTAATGCAGCTAGAAATCAGCTGATTTTCTTGGCGGAATTCTGCCACCTGTTCAATTCTATTCTACGTCTGTGCCACCTCTCAGCATTATTTTGCCGCTGTGTTGGTTTCAGATCCGTTTCCTTCGAATGAATATCCAGAACTCTGATCCTTGTGAGTATTTTAACTGTCTCACTTGAGTGTGCAAACGTAAATAGTTCTAGCTGTCAAAATCTCAGCAGCCCGTATCCGCTGTTTGAAATTATTGTCCGATAAATTCTTAACCGGAAGATGAGTGCCGTTTAGCGTTTATCTACAGGATAAGATTTAACTAGACATTGGAAAACGGCTCTTAGTGTTTGCTCGCACGGGTCGTCTCGTAATCGGCTCGTCTGCAATTTGAATTCCAATTCCCAAGCAAATGTATGGAGAGGCTTACACGGGTCGTCCATTGGTCGGCACGTAAGCGAATCGATTTGCATGGGAAGTGGAGTTCGGCAAACGAGCCGATTGTGAGCAAACACTTAGAGTAGTAGGGAACCTTCCTGAGATGGCGATAGCAACATCATTCGCGTAAGCACTCTGGTTAAGTAGCAGTTAATTAATCGAGATGTTCCACAAGACAAAGGAGAAAACTCCACCCAGCGGAGTGCACGCTGCTTGGTGCGGATGATGTATAAATAACCCTAGTATTCGCAAATCCTGCTTACACCGTTTAGCATGTTTTTTGTAGGTATACCAATCCGATTCGTTTTCCGACGATTATTCCTCCCAATCTACATATGTATAGGTATATTCGTTAGCCAGAGCATTCTATCACACGATCTAGTCGTAGCCTTATTAAACGCTTCCGTTAGAACAAACGCCGTTCTATCTTATTTTTGCTTATTACTCAGTTGCCCCGGTGAGGATTGTGAGTGATCCAGTTTATGATCTCTAGCATTTCTACGCCTTGTTGACGTTTCCAAAGCGAATCTACTTTTCGTTGCTAGCATGCACCTCCTATTCGTGCCATCTTTAAACTGACAAGCTGGGAGCGCAGTCGAATTTTTATTAGTACCCATAGGCAGTTGTTTTTATTTGCGCCGAGGGTCGAACCTCCATTCTCTATGTCGTAGAGCGGTGACCGAAAGTGCACGAGCGCGACAATATGAATGAGTGCTGCATAATACATAATGCTAAATTATTCTATCAGAAGCCGAGGGTTCCATTACACCCGGACCCCGATGCGATTGCAAGGGGATCTGCGCCGTCCGCCAATCATTCCGTCCGCCAATCATTCCGTCCTTATCTATCGCCATATTTTTTATTATTCCCCATGTTTGTGTTGTCTTCTCCAGGCCTATACATTTTTATTAATATGTAAAGTACAGGGGCCTTTTTTTTCGCCAAAAGGTTCCGCCCGATCGTCACGGTCATTATGCTACCTTAGGCTCCGTCCCCACAGGTATTTTCGGATGCCCACCAAACCGTCCATTACACTCTCCTGCGCAAGGCCGCCCATATAGAATCCCGGTTCACACTGTCGAAAGGCTTCTCGAAATATGTATATGAAAAGCAAGTGATGGGGAGAATCGAACTAAACGCATTGCTCGATAACGGTTCGCAAGGTGTTGACGACCTGCACCAACACCCTGTTTTGTTTTAGACCCATCGGTGAACCATTTACCCATTCAGGGATGAGGGCTGAAAATTTTCTGCCAAAGCAAACCTCCGTGATCATGTAATCTGATCTTAGCAGATCTGCCCGTCAGAAATTTGACCGACACAGGAGTTGGATGAGCAACTGGTGCACGAAATTAATTCCTAGTACTAATAATAATAATACTACAACCACGTGGAATTCGCCGCGAGAAATGCAGTTCTTTGCTTAACCCCTCCAGGGGCATGTGCGCGCCAACATTTCTAGCATTTATATGCCTTGTTGACGTTTTGATGTCATACCTGCTTTTCGGAAGTGCATTTGCTAGCTTGCACCTCCTATCCGCGCCGTCATTTTACTGACAAGCTCGGAGCACTGAGAGGGAGTTCTATTAGTACCCACAGGCACTTTTTGATCATGCCGAGATTTGAACTCCGAGTTCTAGATGTAGTATCGTAGAGCGGTGACCAAACGACCACGGCCACCAAGCGCGACGATACAGTGATTTTCTCCTAAAATTTTCGTTGAGGTTTGAAGGTCATGACATACTCCGAACCAAGGAAATACTCCTTTTTCTACGCGAATCTAACTTTCGCTATTCTGATAAGTTTCGCAACCTTTTTTTCTGTTCGAATCTGTTCTGGTCTGCTCTGGAGCAAAGAAATGCGACTAATATCAGCCAAGTGTTTGCCAAACTGGCAGAGTTGGGTCATTGTTGAATAAACCAAGGACGTAACCCGTTGCCTGAAAACACTCAAACTCGGTCCAATATGCAGGTAGCCTTTTAATAATATATTTAGCTAATATTTAACTTATTGTTAGAGATAGTTTAGCATTCTCTATACTAAAAGCTTGACACGGCAATGAGCATAACAAATATGTGTACAAATAAGCAAAAGCATTCCTTCAAATGTATGTGTATATTTCCGTAAAAATTCTAATAATACTTAAGCGGCCATTATATATCAAATATTTAACTACTTTTTGTGTCAAATTATTATATGGCTATTAGTGTAATAGCAATTGCTTTTCGCTGAAAAGTTTAACGATAAACACATTGGCTAAGTTTATAATAATAACAGCGGAAACGCAACACGTTGTACCGGCAGTATCGAGGCAGCATTGCAGCGGCATGTTGTGTTATGAACAACAGTCGCAGCTATTATAGTTATCCGTCAGTTATAAAATTTCACAGCATATTTCTGATTTCTCACAAAAAATCGCATGAATATGAAATGCTAGTCCCAGTCAGCGGAGAAGATTTTGTGATGGAGAAAATAACATATGACACGGCATGTTGCGTCCATCAGAAACTCAGTGAAGAGAATACTTAAAACAAATGCGCAGCAGTAGTCCAACATCTTGTGTCATGAACTTAGCCATTGGCTGCATTCATGACACACATCAGTTGACCTACTGAGTTTCTGATGGGCATGACACGCTGTGTCATATGTCATTTTCATCACCACCAAAATTTTCACCGCTCACTGAAACGAGCATATGCTGACATAGTTCTTTGTGTCGCCGTTGGTTTAAGGTATATATCAAATTCAAATCGGCCGTTAACATTCAATATTAATAGACCTAGGAAAGGGATGCTGTCGTTAGACTCTGTTTCGACACCGTGAATTTAGGGAGGATACTGTTGATTACAGATAGAATATCCTCGACCTTTTCTTTTTCAACGACGGTGAATACATCATCGACATACCTAAGCCACACTCTCGGCATTACACCCTTTTCCTCAATGACTGTTTCGATTCAAGTCATGAACAACTCGGTGAAAAGTGGGGATAGTGGGTTACCCATTGCAACTCCTGCGGTGGTTTTATAGTAGTCACTCCGGAATGAGAATTGTAGTCGCTCCCGAAATACTTGTTTTTACTTGGAATAAAAATTTATTGTAGTTAGGAGAGCTACTGGTTTCACTTAATCAGGCTACAAGAATCGGAAACCAAATAATCATTTGAACCGATCCAAATCCGATTATAACAAATTATTAAAACTCAAAAAATCATTTGCTAAGAACAACGAAAATATACGGTTCCTGCAACAATGTCAAAAGAAGGGTGTAGTGCCACGATCGCATCCGGTTCATATCAAGTCCGCACGTCCGGACTGAGGTGTAGAATTTGACAACTAATGGATGACTAAAAGCGACTATTGTTCAAATTTCAACAAGCCGCTGCAATGCTGCTTCGATACCGTTGGCACAGCGTGCTAAGATTCCGCTGTGTATTGTCAACTTAGTCATTAATTCGTATTGTATCATAGCAACCAATTTGATTCAAAAAAAAAAAAATTGATGTCAAAAGCGTCAAATAGCCTGATAGTGAAATGGCCGCTTTAGAAAAAAAGAAAAAAAAAAATTAAATGAAACGAACTGCCACTAGGTGTGATGGAGAGGAACAAATAAATTCATGACTGCATAATTTATTATATATACGAGTAATAATATTCAAATTTCTGCCAAAAAATTTGGTACACATTCGTCAAATTTGGATTTTGTTTTTAGACAATTTTGAAATATGCTTTAAATGCGCAAAATATTCGAACATGATGAAAAAATCGGTATATGCCAAAAGAGAGCGGGGCGGGTCGTGTGTGTGTGAGTGTTTAAGAACGTGTAAGATTGCCGTGAAATATTTGTGTTTTTCTCGGGAATGAAAAAAAGAACAAATAAATTATGTATACGAAAATAATTTTGACATTCTTCATTTTAATTTCATAATTTATATCGTCTTTTTTGTTCTTCTGTGGACTATTTGGCATTTACTGGGTCGTTTTTCTATTGCATGAGTACCTGTTGATCCATCACATCCCTCTGCATGAGCTGAACATCCTGGTCCAGACTCTCCTGATAATTGAGAATATGAATGCCGCGAACACAACACACAGAAACATTGTCAACACACTTATACATCAACAACAACAATATGTATTTTTTTTTTAATTTTTTGAATTATTTTTAAGGTGAATTAATACATAAAAATAAAAAATAAAGATAATTAAAATTTATAAATTTGGATGAAGGTGATTAAACAGAAAAGCGAAGATTTTGAAAAGAATCAATCACTGTTTTATGTAAAAAAAGGATTTTGTTTAGATTTTTTCTTTCAAATAAAAACTTTTATCTAATTTTATTTATTCTGAAATTATGATTGACGTTAAGGTAATTTGTTATTAATTTTGAATAAAGTCTAAAAATGACTTGAAATTTAACAAATGATAGTAAATCACACTCCACCACTTTTTAAGGATAATGGTGATTTAATTAGGAAAACTAGCACAACAAGTGGGACGACTAAGCAGTCTGTGCCTTGACTATCGAAATGGATTTTTCTTAAAGTTAGCCATGAATCTGTAAATCTCACAAGAACTACATATTCGGCATTTTCCTTACTTTGGAAATATATTGTACATACTTCCTATCCTATTTTTTGTT
This sequence comes from Chloromyia formosa, assembly GCA_964017055.1. Classification (NCBI taxonomy): domain Eukaryota; kingdom Metazoa; phylum Arthropoda; class Insecta; order Diptera; family Stratiomyidae; genus Chloromyia; species Chloromyia formosa. Next base: position 24,529,326 of record OZ024813.1, on the reverse strand, counting down.
TTAATAAAAAAAAACACATTTAATAATAATTCACAAATTATTGGATAGAATATTAGTACCAAGTGAATGAAAGAAACACAGATATAAGGACAGAATACATTAAATGGACGAAAATGAAAACCATGTATATGCATCTGTAGTATGAAAGATAAAACACATTTAAGAACAGAGTGTGTGTGAAAATGAGACACAAATAAACACTGTAACTATATCAAATATTCAAATGTTAAAGCATCGTGACAAATGACAGATAATACGGCAAAAACTGATTGAAAATTGTCCACTTGCCTTGCTCCTGTTTTGTTTTATCAGCTGTTTGGCAAGCAATTCGCCACTCTTGAAGTTCAGGAGAAGGAATTAGTCCGGCAGAGCCGCCAGCAGCATCATGTCGTGCCTGCCACCAGTGATGATCATCTTTGCTAATTATCTGAAATAGAAAAGGTTATATTTTAATATAAGAAAGAGAATTTTGTTGATTCTCTGGGCGGCGCGGCGTTTAGTTGTTCGTAAAAAGAGTCATTCGCTACGATATAGTCGGGTTCAGTTGGATCATAGGATTGTATTATTGTGATGTTTCTCATTTTGGTCCGTAACCTGGCGGTCAAGATTATTTCGGAGGGCGGATCCCAGTATAAGAGACAATTTCATGTCAGGCTTAGACCTGACTCACGACCACCACCGGTAGCTTTTTTGGAGTACAATATCACAGTGCTACACGATTGAGAGACAAATTCTGCGCTATTTGACCATCTTATCTCACTAACTGTTAACATGTTTAATTTATACCGATGAGGAGGAAGTGTTTTGTTTACCACAACCAAATTATCACAACGGCGTGACTTGGCTAACAATGTGTAATGAACCACCTGTAATTGACCATATTATGGTCTGGTAGTGCTGCTCCCACCGGCAGATCAAAGCAACACCTGATGAGTAGTTATCTGTTGGTGGTACGAAACCAGAGGCTGAGGGTCCCATTACACCCGGACCCAGATTCGACCGCGTGGGAGTCTGATCCGTCCGCCAACCATTCCATCCTTATCGGCTATTTTTTTTATTCCCCATTTTTACCTCCCTTGTTTGTGTTGTTTTCCTCAGGCCTATGAATTTTTGTTAATACGTAAAAGACAGAGGCAACGAGCGGCGAAAACTCCGCCCACATATCCCGAACTGAGCTACAGCAAGGATAGGCCGCTGCTTAGCCCGTTGAGGGACCTTTTTCTTCGCCAGATGGCACGGCACGACCTTCACGGCCACTATGCTACTTAGGCTCCATCCCCACGGGCATCTTCGGATGCCCATCAATCCGTCCGTTACAAATGGTCAACGAAAACTGGCGTCCCAGGGAGCGCTCACGAGGAGGACTTTGGAAAAGCTGCGGTGCGGTTGCCTTGGGCACTTGATCTCTACGGAACAGGGGCCCGAACTTTCATTCAATGCAATACATAGGGCCGGTTGCTCAATGTCCGATTAAAATTTATCTTAAGAATAAACTGCCATTTAGCACAATCTGATTTTCTCAATATCTGTTTAGCGTTATTAATCGGATAAACGCTAACCCTAGCCTTCGATTAATCTCTTATCCAAAACAAATCCCTACTCCTGGTTTCCGGTTGAAAATTTATCCTAAACAAAAAACCCAACACCTGATATCGGATGCTGAGACTTTGGCAGCTAGAACTGTTCACTTTTGCAAATTCAAGTGAAAACAATGAAAGTGGCCATAAAGAACAGAGAACACTCCAGCTCCTACTCCCTCCTCCGTTTTGGATCCATCTGTATAGATTTCAAATGCATTGGATAGCGGAATTACGTTCTCTTCCCACTGATTGCGTGATGGTATCAAGCTGAAAAATTTCTTGTCAACCATGCATTCGGGAGTGGTGTAGTCAGTCGTTGCCGGAATGTCAAAATTGTTCAGAATGCCAGCATGTCCAACACCTGAAGTAAACCATTGACCAGTATCACGAAGTCGAATAGCCGTACACGCGGCCATCTGTTCGCCAAAAACTTCAAGTGGTATCAGAATGCAGCACTTTTGGTTGCAGGCCCCAACTTTTTCCTATAGCTCTTTTGCAGGAGTAGAGCGTGACAGTGGCTTTATTTACTCTCTCCTATATATTAGGTTTCCATGATAATTTCTTATCTAGAATAAGTTTCAAAAATTTCGCCATATCTACAGCTCGTACCATGTAGCACAGGAGGCACAACTGGAGATATTCTATACCTCCTTGCAAAAAGAACAAGCTCCGTTTTAAACGGATTTATCTTTAGCCCGCAGTTATCAGCCCAAATCGTTAATCGCGAGAGAGCGGTTTGCAAAACCTCACTAAGTGCACTTGGAAATTTTCCTGATACAGCAATAGCAATGTCATCCGCATAAGCAGCCACCTTGCAACCCCTTAGGTAGCGGAGCTCGCGTAAGAACGGAGCCCACGCTAGGGGAGTGCAAAATCATATGAAGTTAAAACCGACTGTTGGTGAAAGACGCGAGCCACTGTGCATAGCCCGGTCAACTAGGAATGTTCCTAATATTCCGTTTTATTCACAAGCTATAAATATTTGTAAATCCTTAAGCTCGCCATAGACGATCCAGAATTCTTAACCGGAAAAACTGATCAGGTCTGGCCTTGAGGAATTCCGGATAGTGAACGTCGAAATTTGGCCGGTTCAGGTGGCCTCAAGGTGGACTGAAGGCGGTCTCAAGGCGGTCTGAAGTCGGCCGGATGCGCAATAAACAAAACTCAATTAACTAGACATACTCATATATGTGTGCACGTACGTAATTTCACATAAAAGTTACTCGTATTTAAACACTCAACAATAAATGAATCTGTGGATTTTCTTAACGTTGAGGGAAGGCAGACGCTCATTCACTTGACTGGCTTTTGAAAACCAACTTTCCAGGGGGAATACTCCGAATGACATGATGATTAGTACATACATTGAAATAAACTCCTCCAAAAATTCGATCCGGTCAGTCTTGCCCGGGCGCCAATTATCATAGAGCCGGCACTGCATGGAGAAGCAGTTGGTTGTAATATACGTCCCTTTCTTTACATAATTTTGCTAACAATCTATTGTAGTATTCAATAAGCTAGTATCAACAGCTGATATAACATCGGCAGCCATTCGTGTAATTTTGCGCTCAGGTTTTTGGGTACAAAATTTAGCCTATAAATAACGCAATGAACAACAGGCACTTCAGGTACCTGTTGCTTCGGGTAGCCGATGAATACACGATAACGGCCAATAGGCAGTAAAGTAACCTTTCATAACGGAAACTAAAATTAGATATTTAAGATGTTTTGACTATCTAAAAGAATACAAAGGGGACTATCATTTGTTTCGACGACCCTTAATTTTCCTTTTTGAATTTGACGACCCCCTGAAATTTCAAATCGACCCCAGGGGGTTGATATCGACCACTTTGACAACTCCTGCTTTAGACCAAGTTATTTTACTTACCTGTAAAATATCACCTGTCTGGAATGCAATTCCAGCTTGAGCGCAAGGAATAAGCTCATCATCTAGCGGATTATAGTCGAATTGGGCTCGTACAAAAATCTGTTCAACCAGGAGAGAAAAATAGAAGAAAATAATCAGTATCGATATTAAATGTATATTTAGATAAGCATAAAGTAAAATATGATCTAAAAAATGATAATTATCAATGTAAATAACCCAGTCGGACAAGAATCGATACTGGACCGGTCCTGGATCGATGACTGTCTACTAAGGAATCGATGACTTTATCGGAGACACGTCGGAGATATTTGTATGGGCATGGCCGCTTTTGCGATACCGAAAATGAGGACAGGAATCGATCCGGAATCGATGACGGTAGTCGATGGAGAATCGATGACTGGAGTCGACGTAGAATCGATACTGGGGTCGAATTGGGATCGATGACTGTAGTCAACGTGGAATCGAATCCGGATCGATGACTGGAATCGATTCCGGACAGATGACTGTAGCCAACGAGGAATCGACACAGATCGAATTCGGATCGATGGCTGTATAAATGGGTTGAATCTAGCCTGATATTACAATTCGTCCAGAAACTAAAAGTGTCGTGATTGATTTCACGGCACTTTCAATTTAACGGCGGATTGTATTCATGGCTTACAAAACATACATATTCCTTTATTCCATATTTCATATATGACAACATACGCCGCCAAATGCCAGATACTTTCAAATGAATTCAAATTGCAGGCTAACTCGATACATAATTGAAAACATTTGAATTTTTCCAGCTTCGGAGACAAACCGATGAATGGAATCGGTAAGGAATCGAAGACTTTGCGATTCCACTGGAATCGGAGACAAATGTCCGACTGGGAATAAACAAAAACATTTTGTTGTAATAAGCTGCAAGTTGATATTATTGTTTAAATGCCAATGTCAAACTGCGAATTTTTTTCCTATTTTTTATTTTCGTAGTGCAGTTCCAAGTAACTACGATGCTTGCTAGTGCAAAGTGATAAATGTAAATGTGCAACTAATAGTTCAGTCAGATGGTGGTTTGGCTGAGAAAAAATACATAGGTTCTTTTTTTCAAGCATACTTCTTTGTCAAACTGGAAGACTTGGTAAACTCTGATGTCTCATAGCTCCAATGTTTTATCGTAAGCTCAGGCTGGTTCGAGGCATCGGATGGTTGGGATAACATATGTCATGAGGACTCAACGGACCCAGATGTGGTCTATGTGTGTCGTGGTCATCATGGCAGCCATTTAACATAACCTAACTTTCCCAGTTTCGGTTTATCTTTTTTGGGGCGCTGAATCCGAATTTGAATTTTGCCCCTTCAAAAAAGTATGGTACCATGGAGTAAATTTGAAAAAAAAGCTGCCAAAATTTCGCCCATTTTGACGTTTTTACTTACCACCCGAAAACCATACTTTTGTCGAGGAATTAAATAGAGAATATTTCCAACAGAAAAAATCATATAAAATTTTTTTGTTAGACAAATGGTTAAATTAAATTAAATAGTGCTCGAACGTGTTTGAATGAAAGATTAAGTCAAAAGGTACATATATTCTTAGTGTACTCTTAAAAAATGTAAAAAACATGGCAGGCACAGCTTTGAAGAAAAATGAGCTGAATTCCGTCAATTGCCCTGAGTTATCGAAAATCCTCGAACCAGACTTATTTAAGGCTTTGTCCGCCTTCTCTGCTTTCACAGGTAGCGATTACACCTCTGCGTTTCAGCGGAAGGGTAAAATACGACCGTGTCAAATATAAGAAAAGATCAATTTTTTCAAGCAATATTTTCTTCCGTCTCCGACGAATCAGACATTCATGCATGACGAAGAGAAAATCAATGTCATACAAGAATTTACTTCATTTATGAACTCCGTTAAAAACTTCAAACATGTTGATACAGGTAGTTTGCGAATTTTTTAGAAAATGAAGGTGGCCAAAAGGCGGCCTGATTGGCCTTCAAGCGGTCGGATGCACAATTAGATAAAATTCAATTGACTGGACGTACTCATAGATGTATGCACGTACGTAATTTCAGATACAAGATCTTAATGTTGATGGAAGGCAGATTGGTTTTTGAAAACCAACTCTTCATGGCGGATTGAAATAAACTCCCCCAAAAATTCAATCGGGTCAGTTTTTCCGGATCGATTTTCCATTGTGCATCCGGAGAGAAATTCCTCAACGTTTATGGTGGAGGCCTGATCAGGTTTTGCATCCGGCCGCCATGATGCCACCTGAAGGCCGTCTGAACCGGTCAAGTTTCGACATACACGATCCGGGATTCCTCAAGGCCAGGGTGACCAGTTCGTCCGGAGAGGAACTCCTGATCGCGGCCTTAAAGGATGGAATTGTAGGGATTATTAAGTAATTAACAATTCAATTCACTGAGTAGAGCAATTTAAATGAAAGTATGAAGAAAAGATTGCCATCACGAGATGCTAGAGATTTTCTTCCGATTTAGTCGCTCGGTTGAAAATCGCCCTAAATTTCTACGTGATCCAGCGCCCAAACCATACGTCCCACGAAAAAAATGGCATATTACGCTTTTTGTTGGAAATATTCTCTACTTTAATTTTGCAGTAACCTATTTTCTCGGGAAATGTATCATTTTCGGGCTATAATAAAGTCGAAAAGGGCAAAATGTTAGCCCTCTTGGATAAAAAATTGAGTTACCGGGAAATTGTTCGAAAATTGATGCTTTCGAACTGATGCAGCTATACTTATGCTACGCAGTGTATGTATGAGTACATGGAACTAAATTGTTACATAAGTCAAATACGCCAGTTAATCTGTCCTATCAAAGGAACCTCGCATCAAATGGGGTAGAATCGATTTTTGAATATGTTCCGTATGGTTGTTATAAATCTAAGCTTAAGACCTCCCCGGTGGACTGGACTGAAGTCCTTGAAGGAGAGGGTTATAGGGACGTTTATTTTAGTTTTTGCTCTTATCTTCGTCACTAATAATCCTAAGAAACAAAAGACCACAAACAAATACATAAAAACACTTAAGCACCTTCTTATGTATTCTTAACAGTTCTCCAGATAATCTCAATTGAAAAACATAAAAAAAAACCCTTGTCAATTGATCGTTTGTTCCCACGAAATAGGGAAAATCGTCGTTTTCTTATGTATTTTATCGAATAACTTGTTAGGTGCTGTTCACATAATGCGACATGCGATTTTTGCCCCAGTTTTGACCCCTCCCTCCCCCTTATAACACATCGTCACAAACTCTAGACACCCCCATACGTCACGTCACACTTTTCACTTTTTAATTCCTTCATGATAACAATTTAAACCAAACTTACTCAAACATGTTCTGTGCACGCAAATTCTATAATTTAACAAATGGTTCATTATTAATTTAAATTTTTTAAACGGCTATAACATCCAACGAATACTATTTGAAATGAAGTTTCAATGTCTGTGATGCCCTTTCCAGTCCATGGGGGATGACACTACTTTTCAATGTTGTTGGCGAGAGACATCTTTCCATCCCTTTATATTGACGAATATGCCTTGAGTACCATACTGGCAAGGCGTGGCGTTTGTATGTATCTCTGGAAAGACATATTCCGCCTCGACAGGAAACCTACCAATAGGGGCATTAGGTTTTCGGGCTGGTCCACGGGAAAAACACTGCAATCGATGAATAAATTAATTGAAATGAAAAACAAACTTCTGAGTACTCATTTCCGATCTGGTGGCGCCGATCGGACAAGAAAACAGAAGAACATACAATGAAATCCCCCGTTAGCGGACACTCTCGGATCCAAATTTTTTGTCGCAAATACAATATAATGGGAAATGCCCGTTAAAGGAGTTAGTTCCTAGTTAGGCCGTGACTGAGCGATTTGCATTTGCTAATGTGTTTATCATATCTACGGGCATCAGCCTTATTTTAAATTAAATCTATTTAGTACTAACAAAAATCGATCATTATCATTATCCTTGTAGGACTTGTATTTAACCCGTTGTTTGATGAAGTACTTAAAAATACGATGATTTTTCCATTTCCTGAGAACAAACGAGTAAAAAAGTGGTTTCAAATGAGATTATCTCAAAAACTATTTAAGATAGGGGAAACAAATTTTCTACGTATTTTTTATGTGGTTTTTAATTTTGTCTTTCACTAGGATTAATAGTTACGGAGATAAAAGCTAAAAACTAAAAAAACCTTCCGGTTCACCGGGGAGGTCGAGAACTTAGATTCATAATAAGGCCACAACCATAATACAAAATATCAAAAAATCAGTTCTACCCCATTTGATGCGAGATAAAATGTCTATCTATACTGGAGTAAAACTATGAAACGAATTACATTTTATTGCTCGTATAATACGACCTAATGAAATTTTAATCTAATCAAGCGTATAAAGCCTGCTAATAACATAAAATCAATATTGACAGTGATGTAACTAGTATGCTGTCAACATTAATTGACATCAGACACAAGTTTCAGTCGAATATCTGCTGTTTGTATCTAATATAAAATGTGAGTATGTAACATGAGTACGGGACGAGTATGTATAAGTTTCTGCTACATCTGCGACGGAACGTGAGAGTAAAAGTTGACAAATGGCACGAATAATCTCTGTAAGAGTCCTAATTAATAACAAATTACCCCTGTAGTCTCGCACAACTTAACTATCCTGGATTTTATCTTGAATGTAATTTATCAATACTTTATTCGTGTGTAAGGTTGACGTGTAATGTGATTAATGTTGTTTCGAAAACGCATCGTTAAGGACTTTCGTGTTAATTTAGGAGAGATCTTTTTGTTTTAGACTTGACGCGAACAAATCACCGTGATTTCGGATTAGATGTTCCAATAATATACAATAATATACATACAACCAAATTTAGGTAATTGAAAGAAAGAAAAAAGGAAAGAAAATCCAACATATTTAGATAAAAGCATTCGCAAGATGGGATTCATGTGTTCGGAGCAACACATTATCCGAACTATAGTCCAAATGAAATACTTACTAGAACTGGAGCGGGTCTAATCCTGAATAGCTGCATTGCGAATAGGGGAAAATTAGTTTTAATTAAAAGAATTTATTAAAGCGATTTATAGAAAAGTAATGGCGTGCAAGTAATCCAATTAAAATTAGTTTTGACAATCACCATTCAGAATTGTGTTTGTCTTAATCCGAATTTTTCGAAAGTAAAACTTACTCATTAATATTAAAATTGCAATGGCAACTAGTCTAAACTTGGACTTGATTCCATTCCCAAACATGCACGATGTCGTTATCAATATAATAATAAGTAATAATAGTAAGGCATGCTGTTCTTATTTATCATCAGTTGAAAAGAAAATTTGTTTCGGCTGCATTGGTTCAGAGAACATAGTACAGGGGGCGTTGGTGGTCAAATGTGGACTCTAGTTATACAGCGACCATCATGCTTTACCAATAGGGATGGCATCAGAAGCACATAATCTCTTAAAGCCTCAACAGTGACCTTCGTCATTAGTAACGATGAGACCACTAACGCTACCTCTAAAACGCTATCGCCAATTCTACTATATGGAATTCTGGTCTGGTGGACAGCACTTAACACCAGTTGCAATAAACTGAAAATGGAAGGAATTCAAAGATTGGGATGTTCGGGAATCACAAACTCCCTAAACACTCTCACGAACTTACCCCCACTGGACATGTTTCTAATGAACGCAGCGTCCAAATGTGCATTAAGACTTAGGGAAACCGGGCAATTTAGCACGAGGCCTTATGGCCATCGAAACATCAAACTGCCTTTCGAGAATACAGATCTCATCAAACCGGTAATTGACTCCAAAAGAAACTTCAGGGTAATCATACCAGAAAGAGACTTCTACTCTACAGGCGAGAACAGACCTAAGAAATCCCTAAACCTCGATACGGATGGGTCTAAGACGGAAACAGGTGTTGGAGCCGTGAGTCATTCGCCGGAGCTCCTACACAATCTATCGCTCCGACTGCCGAATGAGTGCAGCATCTTCCAGGCGGAGGTGGTAGCGGTACAAAAAGCTGCAGAGCTAGTCTCAACAACACGCAGGATGGGCAACATCTACATTCACTCAGATAGTCAGGCTGCGTTGAAAGCGCTGCAGTCAGATACTATCAGATCAGGGACGGTGCTTAGTTGCCTCTCAATTCTTCAGAGATTGGGCACCTTAAGGAAGCTGGAACTCCGATGGATACCAGGCCACAGCGGCTGCCTTGGCAACAGTATTGTGTATGGACTCACAAAGCAGGGAGCTGCACTGGATGTCACAATGGCAGTAGCAACTCCTATTCCAATACAAAAGGGACTCTAAGTTGATGCAACTGGCCAACCAAAATTGGAACAGAACCATCAATTCCAGAATAACGAGAGATCTCTGGAACTCATACAACACTAAGAAAACCGATGTACTCTTAGGGCTCTCTAAGAGTAAATGTGCAATGCTAGTTGGCTTATTAACGGGTCACTGCCTAATAAGAGAGCACGCACACAGACTGGGACTGATCACAGACAGCGACTGCAGAAATTGTAAGCTGCCAAATGCCAAGGAAACTTTGGAGCACCTCTTGTGTGAATGCCCGGCTTTCGCAAGGACAAGACATATATGTATTGGAGCCTACCTCCCCGCCAACCTTAAAGCGATTGCAAACCTTAATACAATGAATCTTCTAAGATTCGTTAGCGCGACGAAAACCTTTGAGCTCAACAAGGACTTGTTGCTTACGAATGATACCAACACCTGATGATCTGTGTTGTTTCTTTGTGGCATCGCTATAGACCAAAGAAATCTATGCGGGGCCGTGACGCTGCCACCTAACTTAACCTTCCAAAATAATCAAGGAAAACTCAAAAAAGGACCTATGACCACCTCTCTCCTATACTTCCGGACCCCCTATCATCGGAGACTTTTGAGCACATAGTCATATGTGTCATACTGTCCTCAACAATTGTGCCAAATTCAAATCAAAACTACGATTTTTTTTCTAATCAAGCCTTGACTAGTAGTTCGTTCTACGACAAGCATCGGTTTCTTTGAAATATTCTATCAACAAAAAAAAAAAAAAAGAAAAAATTAAATGAAAACGTCGAAACCCCTTCCTGCTAATTTAAGGAGGTTACAAGCACGTAGAATTTGTGTTCTAAAGGAATGAAAGTCGTTTAAGCAAGACATAAAAGGAGAAACAATAGAAGGATCAGAGATGACCAAAGAAGAGTAAACTAAAGTTATGTAAATCTAAGGTAGGTTAAAGAAATAGGCTCCCTAAAAATGTTTTCAGTGAATTAAATTTCACGATGAGAGAATTTCAGCAAACAAGTTTTTTTTTCCTTAACACGAATATGATTTCAGGTTGAAATTTCAAGCGAATTATGTTAATGATGTCTTATGAATGATAGCTAATGAAATTCAGGCGAATGTAGTTGCTGTAGAGTCAGCCCCTATTAAGTCAAACTTTGGACGGATTAGCATCATATACAGCCGCCAAACTTTAGAAAGCTATGTTATCAACAAAAACCACATCGCATCAAAAGCGGATATGGCTCGTTCAAATGTTTTAACTACACCAAAACTGATTTTGTTTTGCTTGACTTAATAAAGGAACTAAAAGTTAGATACAAAAGCATCTGAGTATAGACAACCAAATCATACACAACCATAAATAAATGTGAAACTTTTATTTCATCACTTCGTTAGGAAGAGTAATCCTTGAAAAACCTTCACAAAACTATTTACCCACAGATTATCATGAATATTTGAAAAGATAATTCATTTTCTCGAAGCCTAGAAAAATGATGACGAACATTCATATCATAACGTTCTAGAGAAATATATAAACTAATACAAAAACAAACACACAAACACACAAATTCCAAATGAGATTACACGAACAGAATAAATAAATCAGGATACGAGTACAAAACGTGCCCGCATGCCATGCAGTCGCAATAATTTGATTAATATCTTCCTATATGAGGGTAAAATTTGAAAAATGTACTCGAATGTATTTACCTCGCATGGTGGTGGAGCACTCCTGTACGAAGGAACTATTTTAAAGGTAACTGAGCCGCGAGCTTCACGCTGAAAAAAAAAGGATTGAAATAATTGTGATTATGTGTTAATTAAAGATTAAGATTAGGTTAGGTTTATATTTTGTATGTAAGTACGCAGCATTGTTTCTTGCTACATAATATTGAACAAAGTGATAAATATTAGGATGGTTGAGTGGCTTAAATTAAAAAAACCAGTAGATCTATATGAATCACTGAATTCTGAGTTAAATTCATGTGACATACTTCTATGTTACACGCTAGTTCGGCATAGACTTGGTACTGATTCTGAGAGATTACAGGGACGATGTCGTTTATGGCTTATGACCGAGCGTTCTTTTCAGTGTACCAGGGTTTCTCTGGCAACATTTTCCAGAACAAACTGGATTCATAGGCGTAAGATTCAACTCTTCGATCTTTGCGTGAAAGGATTGAAGAAAGGGCTCCACTGAAAAGCTTCTCACCTGTGATTTTCAACATCCTGATGCTGAATCGCCTTTTGAATTTTTCGTACCAACCATTGCTGGCATTAAAATTTTCATTGTTATAAATCTGTTTATGAAGTTGGACTGCCTTATCACAAAGCATATCTTTCAAAATTGTAGCATGGCCATTTCTTTGATGCAGAAACCATGAAAACAGCTTGCTCTCCATTCTCCGATACTAGCCAAGCCGCAATGTTTTTGATTTTTCAGTGAATGGCTCTGTCAATAATATAAAACCGTGAAAAAATCAACTTCGATTGCGTCACTTCCTTTGGTTTTTGACAAATATTTGACAACTTCCCTACGAATTTTATCCTTCTGTTTCTTAATATCTGATACGGTGGATGATCCAACACCATATTCGAAGGCTAATTGCTTTCCGGATACACCTTTCTCAAGCTAAGGTGGAAGCTTAATATTCAAGAACGAGTAAGAAATGCTACTATTGCACTCAACTCATGTAGGAGGGCAATAGGTAAAAACTGGGGCTTACAGCCGAAAGTGATAAATTCGATATACACAGACATTGTACGTCCTATTTTATTGTACGGTATTAGTGTGTGGTATGATGATATTTATATATCATATATTATTATGATGATATTTTGCGAGATATTGTGGAAAAATGTCGAAAAATGGTCGAAAAAAAACTAAAAATATCCGGCGCTCAATGTGGGGTCAGTGGGATTTTATCTAGTCAATGAAACCAGAATGGACAATCGAAAAGGTGCGCAATACCACCAATAACAAAGTACAAAAACCGCAAACTCAGAGAAAATTTACAGTAGAAAATAGTGGAAAAATTTTGTAACAACCGGCGCCAGTGTCAGCACCAGTGGGGTCAGTGTTTTTTTTATCTAGTAAATGAATCCGAAACTGTCAATCGAATAGGTTCGCTGTGAGGTTCGTCAAAAAAGAAAACAAAAAAGAAACGTTTTTAGACTGTAGGTTAATTATATTGTACTTATGATTTTTGAAATATAGTGTTTATTTTTTAGTCACCCTGTTCAAAACAACAGTCTGCGCATATGGTAGAGTCGGTCCTGCCGATATTGTCGATTTTTTTTTTATCCAAATCCAAAATATGGGGGAGGGGGAGGGTAAGGACCCCCTGGACCAATCTCCTGGCTACGTCACTGGCCCGATGTCAACTAAATGTGGGACGTATAGGTACATTTCTTGGGTGACCCCTTAGCAAGACCCAATGACGGCTTTTTCGTTTATCAGTTGGTGTGCAGGAACATTCTGTTGTGTTCAAATCAGAGAATCGTATGCCTAAGCCTTTTCTAATCTCATTCCTCCAGGCATTACCCGCGGTCCGATTTTAAACAAATTTGGCAAGTGCGTTAGAACTAAACGACCCGCTTGATCCTGAAATGAAACAAAAACCAAACCTCGCAAACATAGGTATTTTTTGAATTAGGGTGATGAGCACTGAGTGCCGTTGGAGGCATTACTTTAAGTCCTCTGGCCAGGACAACGGGGCCTTCTTTGGTATGAGGTGTTTCAACAATCGAACATAGAAAATATGGGTATTTTCGGAATGTAGTGATGAGACCTATCCTCTGAACATAAGGGACATACCGGATATATGGGACTTAACGAACATATAGGATACACCGGAAGGACTCAAAGTTAACTCAAAGTCATATCAATTGCCATTTCGTGAGGGCTGCGCACAAACAGATTTATTTCCGTGGGTTTAACATTTTTCAAAGGAAATCATAGATTACTTAGAAGCAAATGGATGTGTTTCCGTGGGACGCTTTATAATTTAAGAGCAAATCACAGTCATTCAACTATTTGCTGAAACATGACCCCCATCATCTGACTGAGTTTTCCAAATCAAACATCATAAATATCGCAGTCCAATTCAAATATCTCTAATCCTTTTCTCTCTGAAGTTTTACCCAATATGTGAAAAAGGACATCTAATACTTTACACAAAGACCTTTTGGGACGAAACCCTATCATACGTATATTTTAATAATGACATGCGTTTGTATTCTTCGATTCTGCTTTTCTAATGAAATAGGAGAAAAGATTCGCATTTTCCAGGTTTCGTCCTTTTAATCAAATGAAGGACTCGACCATGTGGAAAATAGCCTTTTTGAAACCTTCTGATTATTTATTCAAAGGAAAGTGATTCCGATGGGCATTTGGCCGTTAAGAAAGCTAACCTTTTTCTGCTGTTCAGGTTCAACAGAAAATTTAAATCCAACAATCGGGTAGGCCTAATAAAGCATAAATGAATTCTAATTTTGGAAATTATCTGCGGAGGAATTTTACTCTTTAAGGGCAATAATTAGGCATGTTTATCGATCGTGGTGGTGGTGGTTGGTGGTTTATGCAAGCGTTCCGAGTTTTATCAGAAGACATATTTTTAATTTGTTAAATACTTTTAGCGTAGAGCTAATAAATCATACAACAATTACGGAGACTCCCATCGAGTCCATACAAATTATATGGCGTCATTAATGCGCCTGTAGTGATCATTGCTCCTTCAGTGGACAAAACCGGGATTCAATTATCACTAAACAATTCGTATGACATTTTAGATTACCGCTGTTGGCTCCAACTACTACTAACTAACTACAAACTAATTGAACAATACACAACATTTTAAAAATCATAAGGTGTCTTTAAGTTACGGGTTTGAAAAGGTTCCGGTTGTTGGGTCTAGTGACAAACGGTACCACGCGCTTATTCGATGTTAGATAAAATCACACTAACCCCCCTTGTTGAGCGTGGGGGTCGACCAATTTTCGACTATTTTCCACTGTGGATTTTTACTGATGTAGGATAAAAACACGCTGAAGTACAATAACTTCAAAGTAGCCAGATGTTAAGTGCCTTGTGACTAACAATACCACGTACCTATATTTTGATGGCCCATTTCAGTTTCGTTGACTTGATAAAATCACACCCACCCCACATTGGACGCCAAATATTTGCTTTATCAATCATTTTCTAATTTGTCTAAATTTACTCTTATGTAGGGTCGAAAACAGCCTTAAGGTAGCCTTAAGATATCCTTCCAGTAGCTTATGCCTTATGATGAGGCCTAAAAAGATTTTGGTTTTTGTGTCTAGTGACTGATGATTCTATTGTAGTTAAGCTTTTAGATTTTAGTGAAAGGCAGTATTTAGGATTCGATAATTTCTGTATTGGTTTTGGTGTTAACAAGCCAAAGACTGCCCAGTAAACAATATTTGGCTTCTTTTGACGCTAGTTGCTGGATAATGCACTTTTTCTATCCATTCGGTGAACTCGTACTCCTGGAATACACCGCACTATTGGTGTTTAAAATATAAATCTTTACTTAGTTTATTTATTTCCCAGGTGGTGTAAAAGACAACAAAATGGTTACCAAAAATACATAACCGGAATCGAAAAATCCCAATCGGAGTTATTAATATAATGCGTGGTGTAAATATTTATATCATTTTAGCTCCATTCCTCTTCCAAAATCCGTATTTGTATATCAGTGAGTCGGTACCTTAATGTATTGAGGCAACAGTCTGATGAATTTATTCTGTGGCTTTGGTTATTGTCCGAGCTTTTTGTTAACTTGAATAAAAATTGCATAATTCACCGTATGGATAATTTTTCGTCACTATATTAATGGAAAATATTTAACCCATCCGGGATTTTTTTATTTTCTTTATATTTTTTTTGATCGCGCACGGTGCCCGTGGTCGTTCAGTCACTGCTCTACGATACCAATCTAGAGCTCAGACTTCAAATCTCGGCACGATCAAAAACTGCCTGCGAGTTCTAATAGAACTCTCATTGTGCTCCGAGCTTGTCAGTATAAAAACGGCGCGGATAGGAAGGAGGTGCATGCTAGCAACTGCACTTCCTAAAAGTTGATTTGCTATCGAAAAGTCAACAAGGCATAGAAATGCTTGAGATGTTGACGCGCCCATGCCCCGGGAGGGGCCAAGGTAATGAATATAGGTGTAAAAATATTATCCGCATGGAAGGTATTTTATTTACATAAAAAAAAACCACATTATGGCACACCGAATCGATGCATTTTTACTTTGTAATTTTTTACTTTGCCGTTAATTTCTGGTTTTAAAATCTATGAAGAGGATAGTGAACTAAGCGTGGACCTTAAGAAGTGCAGACATTTCAACGCAGTATATTCAGCATATCTCTAATACACATTTTCATTGACTAATCAATGGGGGGGGGGGGGGATTGATTCCGAACCGTATTGGATCAAGTGAGAATGGAGGACATGCAAGTTTGAATAAGGGCCGATATGATTCCAAATAAACCCGGGGCTACATGAGAGTGCAAAAAGAGCCCCCCCCCCATGCGGGGGTGAGTGACCGTGAAAAATGTCCAAAACGACCGAAATTAGCGTCAATATTGTGCGCGAAGCGAACCCTAGATGAAAGAGCAAGCGAAGCGAGCTCTTGCAGCTAGGTATTCATAAAAATGAAACGGAGAATATTGGTACTTAATATAAACATGATTTTGCTTCTTCTGCCATGTGCGAGAACGTCGTCACAATAGTTGTGCAAATTTTTAAAGAGTAACCTCCTAAAGGTTTACATTATCTCAAAAAATAGTCCCCTAATGGTTAAAATTTTTTTCTGAAAATTAAAGTATAACAAAGACACTTACCAACATTCGTTGTAACTGACTAACAGATTGGTGTTGCACAGGTTGTCCGTTGATTTCTCGTATTTCATCGCCCACATGCAAAGTGGCCTGACGATGTATCATACCACCATGCATAATCCTAGCTACTATGCAACGCCCGTCCTCTGTCATTTTCAGCGTAATGCCCTGCAGAAGATTAAAAGCACACTCGGGTTAATACATATTTTTCAAAAAGCCAAAGCAGTAAGAAAGGACTTTTAATCCTTCCTTTCATTCAAAATCCTTCATGGGGATTTTCATTCAAGTCAATATTCCATATACATTTTAATTTTTCATTTTTGCGTTTATTCAAGCGATTTTCATTTTTTTATGTCAACCTACCATAGGTTCGTCGGTATTCTTCTGGAACTGCACCAATCGAACTCGAGTTACATGCTGAAGCTCGCCACTATCGGCACTTTCGATATCGTCGCCATTCAGATAGGGAGCAATTGGGGGCGGTGTAACCCTTAGAGCATCCTCGCCATAAACTTCTCTTGCAACAACGTCATGCGTGTGCAAAAGAGCCTGAAAAAATGACAGGGAAATGTGTTAAAAACGCATTGTTAATCACATGCAATATAGTGAAATAAAAGAGAGCCTTGTAAAAAAAAAAAACAGGTGGCAGGTGTAATCAATTTCAAACGAGCTATTGAATTCATGGAAACGTGTCATGGATTTTCATAGTTCAGCTGATGATCAATTTTTCACGTCGGCTTGATTATTTTTTTTGGCAGAAGCAACAATGGAGAATAAAGTACATGCATATTTTACGGGAATATAAAAAAAATATAATCACTCAAATAAATGGTGAGTACAACAAGTCCTTATTGCATTCATTCTTCAAATTTTACAATAGCTGCGTTTTTTTTCACAGAGCAGAGCAGAGCAGGGTAAACCTTCTATCCAGAGCAGCCCAGACCAAATTGTTAGTGTAATTGTGTGGTCTTAACCAGCTTTGCTCTGCATAGCTGTTAAAAAACGCGCCAGGATCCTTAAAAGAATGTTTCGTCCTAGTTATGTATGTTGATATGGATTGCATTGTATGAGTATTGTACAATAATTTGATTCGTATTATTTTATTTGAAAAAATTGACGTTTCAGTGATGTAGTTATGTAGATAAATATTAGGGAAAATACTCGGCCCTCAAGGAAAATTGTAGCGAATGAGTGATTTTGATATTTTGGCGATTTGTATCTCTAGAACGATGCATGTTCGCTTTTCGAACAATATTTCCAACGTCTGAGAAACTTTGTTTTTAGGAAAAACTTAAACGTAATGGGTTCCTTTATATTTGAAATTAAAGAAAATTTAATGTTCTTCCGAAAAGTCACGAACATTTTTTCTCCAGGACACATGCCTTAAAAGTTATTAAGCGATGTTCATTCATTTAATTTTTTAAAGAAATTTGTTTGTTTTTTTTGTCTTGTTTTTGTATTTTGCTAAGTAAGTCCGATGCATCCTTTCAATATTTGTTTAGATGGACGATAACCGCATCGTTCATTCGTTGTACATGTCCTGCCCATTGAAGATGTTGTAGTTTGACGATTCCCAAAAATTTCAGCTCATCGCACAATTCGTACAGCTCATGTTTGTACCGAATGCTCCATCCATTTCGGTCGCAAACAGCTCCGAAAATTCGCTGAAGGAGTTTTTGTCCAAATGTGTTTAGCATGTTTTCGGAGGCTTGAGTGAGGGTCCTGATTTCGCAGCCATAGCATAGTACAGGTCGTATGATGGCTTTGATGCGGAGTTATATGAAGTCGTCCACGAATTTGATACAACTTGAGCAACAACTTTCTGCTTTATAAAAAAATAACGGTGTTAAATAAATGAATTATGTTTGTTTGAATATTTGTTTTCTTGACCTTTCTGAAGTATGGCATATTTGTAATAGAGCTTTAGGTTTTTTTTTTAAACTTCACATATCAGCTGTTTCATAGTGCAGTTGTAGCTATGACAGGCAGAATATCCGTAGATAATAGATAGATAGATAGACCATGTAGGAAACGAACTTTGAGAAAATGCAGGTCTTGGGTATCCGTTTTTCAACTAGCTAGTTCATAAGTGATTTATTATTATCCTATTTATTAAGAAGATTAATTTGACATGACAATATATATTATATATTTTTGGAAAAGTGGCGATTTATTTCTCAACATAGTCTCCTTTTAACTCGATACGGAGGTTGCCTTTTATATTTCGGGATTGGACAACCCTAGTGTTGCAATCTGGCAACTGACAACTGACAAAGTTTGACATTTTTGAGGTTATACGTACTCAGAACGTTTTGACATACGAGCGCTATTTGTGTTTTTTACAGTAACTTAAAAGATTAATCTCGGCCAAATAATGGAATTCAATCGTGAACATTTTCGTGCGATTATTTTTTACAACTTTCGACGTGGATTAACTCAGCAACAGTGCATGGATGAACTGAATTCAATTTTTGGCGATGAAGCTCCATCAAGGACCAGTGTTTATCGATGGTATGGTGAATTCAATCGAGGTCGTAGTTCACTCCAAGACGAATTTCGTGAAGGTCGTCCAAAATCAGTTGTTTTTCTAGAAACCATTGAAGCTGTGCGCGAACTGATATTGCAAGATCGTCATGTGACCTATCGTGAGATTGAGACAACCTTAGGCATTAGTGGGACCAGCATACATTCAATATTGCATGAACATTTGACTGTCAAAAAAATTTGTTCGCGTTGGATCCCACACAATTTGTCAATCGCTCAAAAAAAGGCTCGTGTCGATTGGTCGAAAGAAATGCTCAAAAAATACGATCGCGGTGCTTCGAAACACGTCTATGACATCGTGACAGGTGATGAATCGTGGATTTACGCGTATGAGCCCGAAAGTAAACAGCAGTCGACTGTATGGGTGTTTCAAGATGAGCCAAACCCAACAAAAGTTGTTCGCGCACGAAGCACTTCCAAGCAAATGGTCGCCTGTTTTTTCGGAAAAACTGGACATGTCGCAACCGTACCACTAGAACAACGCAGAACAGTCAATTCTGAGTGGTACACAACCATTTGTTTGCCAGTTGTCTTCCAAGAAATCAGGAAAACCAACCGCCGAAGACGGATCACTCTTCACCACGACAATGCGAGCTCTCACACATCAGCTCAAACAACTGTATTTTTGAGCACTCAAAACATAGATTTGATGGGTCATCCGCCGTATAGTCCTGACTTGGCACCGAATGACGTCTTTTTATTCCCGTACGTAAAAAACAAACTGAGAGGTCAACGTTTTTCAACACCTGAAGAAGCGGTTGTTGGGTTCAGAATGCATGTTTTGGAGACACCTCAATCAGAGTGGCCAAAGTGCTTTGACAATTAGTTCAAATGCATGCAAAAGAGTATAGATCTTCATGGGGAATATTTTGAAAAACAATAAAGCGATTTTCAATGATTAATATTTGTTTTTGTTCTCTAATCCCGAAATATAAAAGGCAACCCTCGTACACTTGACCCAGTGATGCTCCAACTTATTTAACCCGTCTGAAAAATACGTTTTCTCGAGGTCAGCAAAGTAGGCATCCGTGGCGCCGATGACCTCCTCATTCGACTCAAATTTCTGCCCGGCGAGTGACTTTTTCAAGTTTGGAAACAAAAAGAAGTCGCACGGGGCCAAATCAAGCACGTTCGCTGGGTGGTGTGTACCAGTCGATGAATGTTTCGTCGATGGTCACGAAACCACGCAGAAACTCCTTCGGATTGCGCTTAAACGCGGCACCCATCGCGCCGACAGCTTTCTCATGCCCAAAATTTCATGCAGGATATGACGTTATCCTCCGTGGTAGCCGTTTTCGGGGCACCTGGGAGTGGCTCATCAAAAACCGACGTGCGACCACGTTGAAACTCGTTAAACCAATTTTTGACGGTCGCCATCGAAGGAGAAGAGCCACCGTACACAGCATCCAAGCGCTCTTTGATTTCGCTGCGCGATTTCCCTTCCAAAAACAAAAATCGAATCACCGACCGATATTGTTCTTTTTCCATTTTTCTAAAATCCGCGGACACGCCCGCTTCCACATGCGGTCAAAACAAAAATACGAGTCCGATTCGGCTGGAATTTTGACAGTAGCCGTTTACGAGAATGTATGTACTACACAATAGTAAATTTCTGTTGCGATAGTGGCTCGTATACTTGAGAGATAAGATAATTTCGAATATATTAGTATGTGTTTTTACCTTCAAATCTAGTATGGGCGATGTCTTCTCCGTGAAAGCTTTTTCCATATTTGCGCAACAATTGGTTAACCTCAAATGTCCGCCAGAACGAATTTGTGTCCGCTTTTTAATATTTAAATTTACTTTTTTTTCATTAAAATGTCATTTACTTGTCATATCTTCATTGCTATTAGCTTTGAATCTAAGTGTCACCATACACTGTCGAACTCGAACACGAACCTAGTACAAGTGGACCGGGTTTCTTCACATCTATGTGAAGTGTGTGTGTGTGTGTCAGAGGACATTTGTACCAGGTTCGAGTTCGAGTTCGACAGTATATGGTAACACTAATACGTTCATTGACAAATTAATTTCCGTGTGCAATCGTATATCATAATCCAATCAGCCACGTAATTCTTTTCATACGAGTGCCACTCCGTTCGCGAAACTTATCATTCGGCTCCAGAACTGTCTGTATAAATGTATAACGTATTTTTTTTTTCTGTATACTCGTACATACATATATAGTATACAATGCAACACGTAGAGAGAAGTCTCCGCGTTTTTAATATGTTTGGTGGAAAAATATTATTTCAAAAAGTTCGGTAATGTTCATCCCAATCCCATGTCAGCTACATGTTAAGGCTGCTGATTTATATTCGTTTGACTTTTGTGGTGTTTACTCCTAACTTTCAGTAAATATGCAATTGAACCAAACATTTCCTGGCCTGGACACCCAATGTTTGAAGAATTATGTGAAAGGCATTTTCGCATATATGTATTTTTTTGCACAGTTGTTTTTATAAAGCTGTCAGTTGAAATACAGAATTTAAGAGGATTTCCAGTAATTTACAAAGCTAAACCAAA
This sequence comes from Chloromyia formosa, assembly GCA_964017055.1. Lineage (NCBI taxonomy): Eukaryota > Metazoa > Arthropoda > Insecta > Diptera > Stratiomyidae > Chloromyia > Chloromyia formosa. The sequence continues at coordinate 24,507,603 of OZ024813.1, read as the reverse complement.
TAAAATAAATATGGTCATAAAGGTCTATTGTAATAAAAATTGTAAATTTAATGTGAGACGTGTCACCCATGCGCTATACATACTAATTGATCTGACCAAGGGGTTCTCAATCTTTCTGTCGTCGCAACCCCCTTAGAAAAAACAATCGCACGCAACTCCCCGGCCCGTTAATAAATTTAAAATACCGAAAAAGTGGTTTTATGCATTTATTTAAGGTTTTCCTTCGGCTAGCTTGCCGAAGGTATCACACCTTTTGTAGAATGTGTTGCTGTTAGTTTGACCCATTTTGTATTTACCAATTTGAAATTAGCAGTAAAACCTGTTCCGTTTCCACTGTTCCTATGAGAGGTATATGAAATAGTGGGCCGATTTCATCCATATTTAGGAATGTGGTTTAGCGGTAAATATGATCAATTAATGTGGAATTTTGTAAAGATATCTTTAGAAATAAAAAAGCTTTCCTAACAAAAACTTTCTTTTGAACCGGTCGTTCCTGTGACAGCTATATGACAGAGTAGTCCAATTTCAACCAATTTTGGGAATGTTGTTTGGTAGATACCATTGAAAAATATGAAATTTGGTTACGATATCTTCAGAAACAAATAGGTTTTGTTCACTAAGATAGATTTTTGGACCGGTCGTTCCTATGGCAGCTATATGACGCAGTGGTCCGATTCCGTTGATTCCGACATATATACAGCATGCAATAGAAAGAAGGCTGTGTACAATTTCAGCTCAATAGCTTTAAAACTGAGAGACTAGTTTGCATAGAAACAGACAGACGGACAAAGCTTAATCGACTCATCTCATTATATTGTACATTCTATGCATTACAAACTTCATGACAAAGTTAATATCCCCTATCACATATGTACGTGAAGGGTATAAAAATCGTTGATATTCCGTTTACTTCTAATTTTTTTTTTAACTTTTGTGTGATGTTCCTACGAACACTTTTCACAAAATAGCAAAAAAAGTACTTAATACTACTTAGAGTAGAAACTCTAATTTAACAGGACTATAATCTAAACTTACGGGAAGTGTTCTGAAATTTTTAACACCGTCAACAACCCAGTCAAAATAGTCTTATTCTTACTCCCAAACATTATAGTGTTTCTTTTTTTTATTTAAGTTGTGATCAGGGGAAAAGCCTGATTTTTACAAAATATTTTGAATTTCTTAATCTAGTCTAATATATAAAAATCAATCCATTTTTTGGTGAGTACCGAAATGGTGCCGAAACTACTGGGCCGATTTAGATGAAATTTTCACAGTTCGTTCGAAATAGCTGTCAGCGGGTTTTGATTGTGGTTTGCGAAAAATTAAAAAAGGATAATATACCACATGGAAAAGATGCCATTTAATGCCCCATAAAAACGGTCTTATCAATTCGTTTCATTACTTCCAACAGAATGCTTAGATGAATTGTGGGTTTTTTGTCAAGTGGTTCGCAGTGCAAGCCATCCAGTGTGCATAATTGAATAAGAATGAACGTTTGGTGTTGTTTGTGTCAAGTGGTTCGCTATCCATGCCAGCCAAAATGCATAGTTAAAAGAGCGAATCTTAGGTGTGTACATGCTGATGGTTACCAAGTAAGGGTATATTTGCGGGTCGAGCTGAGTATTATTGGGTCCATTTAGATGAAACTTGCACAGTTTATTTAAATGAGGCCTCCTAGGGTTTTGATGGTGGTTTGTAAAAAAAAAACAAAAGGATAATATACCACAAGGAAAACATACCATTTAATGGCCCATAAAACATATAAAAGCAAAACTAAACACTTATCAACTCATCTCATAGCTTCGAACAAAATGCATAGACGAGCGGTTGGTTTTATCTCAAGTGGTTTGCCGTGCAGGTCAGTATGCATCATTGAATGGGACTGAACTGTATTTTGCTGTGCACGTCAGCCAGAATGCATAGTTTAACATATGTATTGATCCGAATACATACTTGAAAGTATGCATTTATCTTAAATGGGATTCACACACTTGTCGAACACCAGCATGTCATGTACACACCTAAAATAGGGTTCACACTATAGCCACATTACTTCATCTGCGCCAGATCATTTAATCTGAAACTGTTCAATACATAGTAGTAGTACAAGTGCAAGTAGTTTGGCTATACTACTTGCACTACTACTACTACTAGCAATTATAAGCGTGTTAGCAATAGCGAGAACTGGAAAAGGGCTGCTGATCTCTAGATGCAAGCAACGTAGTGTGGCGACCAAGCCCACACGGCTACTGAGCGCGCCGTTGGTTACCTCCAAGTTTTTAAGCTTGAAATCAATCAATTTTATGTTCATTTTGTAGTTCAAATTTGTAGACATAAGGATAATACTAAATCTAGAAAACTAAAATCCCGCCATATTAAAATTCTGCTTATTCTCCAAAATCCCGCATGGTTATAGTCCCTCCAAATGAAAGTACCGCTACTGTTGAATTTGTAGGGCGATGTATTGTACCTAACCAATAAGCATCATTTCCATTTTCAAATTACCAAAATCCACACCTTGAACACCTTTTGAACGTTTCCCAAAAACGAAAGATTTAAATAGGCAAAAGTTTCTCATTTTACAATATATCCTAGACCTCTAGACCTTATCTATCTATCTTCCCTACAAAGGTTCCTTAATCGTAGCGTCATCAGTTAACTCCTGATCAAACTTAAAATATAGGAAACACACTTCTATTGCATATGGCACTTGCCTATTTGTAGCTTAGGAATCACCACTAGGTATCCAAAGGTCTAGGATATCCACGCTTCGGACTCGTTTTGTTTAAATTTTCTCAAATTTCTGCAAATTTACCATTTTACCTGCAAAAATATGATTTCATCTATTATGAATTATGAACAATCTCCTTCTTGTCATTCCCTTTTTGAGCTTTATTTTAATAATTTCAACCCATGCGTAAATCCTCAGATTGTGTTCTATAAAAAAATCATTGGACATCTACCGTACTTTAGGGCTATGAGTAGCTGAGTGCAAACAGGACATTTTAAATGAGATACATCCATTTACTTGAAGATTTTATAGGCGCTTCGGCCATAAAAAAAGTTGATTGTGAAAAGAAATTCTCTTTGGAATGAGATTTCGGTTGTTTTATGATGTTGCAGCAGAATATTGGACAAGCTAAAATTGGCATTTAAGTAAATTATTTATTCAAGTGTAAGCAAAAAGTTATACCTTGTCGAGATATGCCTTATCGTTAGTTTTAGGAATGAAAAGGGACGAAGAAGGTGAGTGAGGAAGTCGTCTTGAACTCGTGACAAAAAATTGAGTCTAACCTTAAGCCAAAAGACATATTTGTGTCAAAAAGTAGAGAAGTTTTAAAACTTATCACTGAAACGGTTCAGTTCGAGGCCCCAAGTGAAAACGAGCGCACTGGAGCTACATATATGAACCTTGTTCACTGCAAGCATGTTTGCTATAATATTATTTTCTACGAAATTATGTCGGTTTATCAGTTGCTCTCAATTTTTCCTAATAAAACTGAAGACTGTCAGGTAGGCTGGTATATTACGATACTATTTATTTCCTATCTATTAATCCCAACACTGTGTAATGTATGGTAACAAATACCACTTCAAACCGCGTTTTTAAACATTTGATTGTAATCGTTTCTGATTTACCTATTTTAAATATATAAACATCGTAACTCTTATCTAAGTATCTTGCTTAAACCATTCCGCAAGTCCTAATTAAAACAAGAACCCGATTACCACGAAAGTGTAGAAATCCTCTCGTATACATTCATCCTTATCAGAACTTTCAACATAAGCCGCCCTATTTCAACTATTCGGCCAATGTGAATGCGTCTAATCGGAACAATTCCTACTGTTCATTTAGATTTAAATAGACAGATAGAAGCACCACGATTGCCGGTAAATTTCATTATACCTTTCAAGAAGGTTTGATTAAATTAATTAGAACTTCTGGGTGGTGTTTGTAGAGCTCATCTTTGAAACTATAGTCATTCACCAGAATGTAAACGAAGAGATCCCTAATGGATGCCTCTTGAATTTCATTTGATAATGACAATAGAGATATTTACATGATGAGTACAACAACCGGAGTTGCTGAACTTTAAGGAAAAATATTAATTACTTAAGAGAAAGGATGTGGATGATTTAATATTATTATCGTCCATGCTAGATTTAAAATGTAAAATCGACGACTGTTTATGACTTATAGACCCAAACCAGAATGAACGCAGAATGCAGCAGCAGCAACAACAACAATAGGTAGATCTGACTGTCGCGATTACACAGCGGCGATGAGAGATCTACCTGTTGTAGTTGTTGCTACCAGCGTTGCCAATTTAGCCGTTTTCCGGCTAAATTTAGCCGGAAATCGCTTTTTTTAGCCGGCACAAAAATCAAAAACCGGCCAGCCGGATTTTCAGCCGAATTTAATTTTTCACGGCCGATTTTCCTGCCCAAGGTTATTCTCTATGCATGTTCTGACAATTTACGTTTTTATACCCTTCACGGATGTGATAGGGTATATTAACTTTGTCATGAAGTTTGCAACGCGCAGAAGGAGGCATCTCCGACCCTATAAACTACTTATATTCTTGGTCAGTATGATGAGACGAGTCAATTAAGCTTTGTCCGTCTGTCTGTCCGTCTGTTTCTATGCAAACTAGTCCCTCAGTTTTAAAGCTATCGAGCTGAAATTTTGTACAGAACCTTCTTTTTTTTGCACGCAGTATATATGTCGGAACCTACGGAATCGTACCACTGCGTCATATAGCTGCCATAGGAACGACTGGTCCAAAAATTTGTCTTTGTAAGAAAATCTTTTTTTATTTCTAAAGATATCTTTTTCAGATTTCACACTAATCAATATTATCTTTAGTTAAATCACATTCCCGAATTTTTATTTATTTATTTATTTATTCAATGAAGCTAGAAGCCTGAAGTTACATTGACAATAAGTATACATACATTTCATTCCATGTATATAACTAAATTTGGTTGAAATCGGACCACTACGTCATATAGCTGCCATAGGGGCGACCGGTCCAAAAATTCGTCTTTTGTGAGAAAAACTTTTTTATTTCTAAAGATTCGCAATAATCAATAGTATCTTTAGTAAAATCATATTTCCGAATTTGGTTAGAATCGGACTACTCTATCATATAGCTGTCATAGGAACGACCGTCCCAAAAGGAAGTTTTTGTCAGAAAAACTTTTTTATTTCTGAAGATATCTTTACGAAATTGCATATTATTCAATCGTATTGACTGCTTAGCCACGTTCCTAAATTTGGTTGAAATCGGCCCACTATTTCATATACCTCTTATAGGAACAGTGAAATCGGAACAAGTTTTAGTACTAATTTCAAAAAGGCAAATGTACCACAAAACACAACGCGTGAAGGGTATCATACCATCGGCCTTCGGCTAGCTTGTTTCTTTTGAATTATACTATATTTAAATATTATTGGGTTTAAACTTTAATTTTAAAACCTGGAATTAGGTGTTTTCGGTGGGACTACTTCTCCAGCCGTTTTTTTAGCCGTTTTCAAATAGGAAATTTTTCTGGCCGGATTTTTAGCCGTTTTTAGAAAAATATTTCCGGCTTTACCGGCTAAATTTAGCCGTTTTGATGATAAGATTTTGGCAACACTGGTTGCTACTGTCGCTGCTGCTGCATTCTGCGTTCATTCTGGTTTGGGCAATAGTCCACACTGTTAGTAAAGTAACCTACGAATGTAAGATTTGGTAGACGCAAATAGACTTCAATTTCTAGGACCCCTTTTTGTATCTGAAAATTTACATATTTTGATAGTGTGCAATGATGATGAAAATTCAGCAACAAATTTAGCCAGGTAGTGTTTGGAAAAAAAATTGTTGCTCAAACAATTTTCTTCCCTTTTTCGTAAAAATTATTCGAAGTAGTTAGTGCCAATGGTTTTATTGACTCAGGTAATAAATAGAAATGGTGAAAACTTTTTGAAAGAATTTAATTCGTTGGCGATAGTAGCGTAATAAGCAACAGAGTGCAATTTGAGTGAAGAAAAGCGGAAAAAGTTATTTGTAACGGACGGTTTGGTGGGCATCCGAAGATGCCCGTGGGGACGGAGCCTAAGGTAGCATTACCGTGAAGGTCGGGTCGTGCCATCTGGCGAAGAAATAGGCCCCTCAACGGGCTAAGCAGCGGCCTATGCTTGCTGTAGCTCAGTTCGGGAGATGTGGGCGGGGTTTTCGCCGCTCGTTGCCCATGTCCTTTACGTATTAACAAAAATTCATAGGCCTGGGGAAGACAACACAAACAGGGTAGGTAAAAATGGAGAATAAAAAAAATAGTCGATAAGGATGGAATGATTGACGGACGGATCAGACGCCCACACGGTCGCACCTGGGTCCGGGTGTAATGGAACCCTCGGCCTCTGGTTTCGTACCGCCAACAGATCACTACTCATCAGGTGTTGCTTCGATCTGCTGGTGGGAGCAGCAAAACCAGATCAGAATATGTTTCATTACATATTTCGGAAAAGAAGCCGTTATTGCGAAATCGGTGAAAGACTAGATATCTTTAATGCCCGTACCACATCATGCAGGATTTCCCGCATCACGAGCCAAGTAGATAGCATGTTGTGCACATCCAAGCACCTACGAGTGAACGACTTTCATTCAATACAACGAATTCAGAGCAAGCACTAGTGGAGCATTTTGTTCACCCGATGAATCGCTGGACGGAAGAGACTCACGGTGCTTGGGTGTGCACAATGTGTTATCCACTTGGCTCGTGACTCGGCGAGTCACGCATAATCTGGTGCCGGCATTAGGGTACTGTGCCATGGTACCTGAAGAAGTTCCGGTTAATAGGCACCGCGTAGCGGAAGGCAGGGTCTGGTCGTTCAAGAAAAACAACTCCAGTAGTTAATTGCTTCTTACCTTTACAAAGTCGCCGGAACCGCTTCAAAACTTCAACTGTCATTAGGAACGATCTAGTTGGAGCAACGAGTGAGCAAATCTCATCAGGTTTGGTAACAAAAGCCGGCTTACGTGCATGGAAACCAATCCAAAGGCTAGATTTCCCGTTTAGAGTCAGGAACTACATTGCCTCTTCCGCCACAGATCAGCGCCATGACTTTCTAAGACAACGCCATGGTCGGCCTTCATTGGGAATGGGGTCCCATTTCAGTATGACCTTTCCGCAATGTATGATATGTAATATGTTTCAGAGCACCGACCGGAAAGTCACAGGACTCCTTTTAAATTATATGTACCTATGTAGATTAGTCTGGGTTTTGTTAGTCTGCTTTGATTGTGGAACCGCAGTATGGGTTCGAGGGAGCACAGAGCAAATTAGGTCCAAGCGTTCCTTCGATTTCGCTCTGGCTGAGGAGGCAGATTTTCCACGGACAAAAGTAGCTCGCCAGCGGTACTTTGAATTTGTTAGAACTTATGAAGGTTATCATCGGTGCCATGAGTAATAAGGACACAATTTCAACAAGCCGCGTACCGCGAATTTCACATCGAGCACGGCGGCATAACGGCCCTAAAAACATACACCTGGTCGTCAACGAAATTCCAGTCGTTGCGAGCAGCGCCCTGGTAGAGGCGGAAAATTCGATGGAGGCGGCAAGTATCGACAACGCAAGCGTAGAAATTTTGTCAACTACATACTCGAACTCGGACGAGCTATTATTCCAAAGTAACCTGCAACAGGTAAAAGCTGCTTCGGCTATACTGTGCACGTTGTTTGAAGAGCACTCAACCAGGAGCTCTGAGTGATCAATGTCTGCGGTTTAGGCTGCGCATCTGGTAATCTATTTTACGACAGGTCAACGGATCGCCCTATTGGCAACTGTATCAGTCATCCATCACTAACTATCTTTAAAGAGAACTGGTTGCGATAATCGTGGACGTCTCTACCCACACGGGAGTTAGAAGGCGTATTGAAATCCCTCTAGCCGAGGTTTAGCTGGTGGCTGACGACAATTCATCATTGGTTGCGACGCCCACGCCAGCCATAGTGTCACTCCTGCTAGCGGAGTTTTATCGTAGGTAGTCAAGAACTAGAGAGTATCGGATGAAGTGTCAAAATCTGACCACATGCGTATCCGATTCCTGGATGTTCTAAGCTCCGTCCAACGTTTTTTTCTAGGAAAACGAATTAGAAAGTTTTTCGAGAATTACTGGGTTCAAAGGTTAACCAATTACTAATCTCCATCATCACGACGGGGCGACCAGTAGCGTAGTGTACTGAGGCATCAGTCTCATGTTTGACTAAAGGCGTTTCGGGTTCGAGCCCGTCCACGACGATGTGCGTGGCCATGGATGTGCAGGAGGTGCAACTGCATTCTCCGAAACCAGTTTATGCCAACGAAACGTCAACTGGGCCACATTGAACAGTTGCCGCACTATGCCCCACAAGGGGTTAGAGCAATTGAGAGATCAACACGACTGGTGAGTTGGATACAGTTTAATGACGTTTTAATCACCTCCTACCAAGATAGTACTGTCGCACGTGGCTTCAGTATGGCGCACAAGGTTTTCTGTTGAAACGTAGAACTAGCGCGCAAGAGAGTCCAGGTTAGAAGGAAGTTAAACAGTTCGAAGTGTAGTGATTAGTGGGGCGAGTAAAGAAATTCGCTCACTGAGTTATACTCTCCCTATTAGACACCTAAAACGGGATAGTTAGAGAAGACAGTGTGGAAGCATTCAGTCGCTACCTGAATTACCTGGTAGCCACAAAGCCCTATCCAGGGACCATATTAATGGAATTAGACTTCCAGGAGAATTCCTTCACTGAAGTCGCAAGGAAACTTTGGAGCTCCTCTTACCCACTTTCCGGGTTCAGTCCAACCTGAGTCGTTTCATCGGCTGACTAACGAGTTTCATTTAGCCAATTAAGAAGCTTTTAAGATATAACTATCATTATCAGGGGTAAGTTTGAAACAACTATCAATTAGGTGATGGGTGCAGCACTTGATCTACATAGTTCTCGCTAGTGCAATAAAGTTGGCCTAGGTGCTAATCCTAATCCACCTAAGCGTCTCAGGTCTAGTAGGATGGAATGACTTGCGTAGTTGGACCTGCTACATAGTTGTGTGGGCCCCAGCACGTTTATTAAACCATCTGAAGCAGCTATCTCCGAGGCCATCCCCTGAATGGGGTTAAGCGACGTGCTGACAACTCGTCCTTGTAAAAACCACTCCATGTCAAGAAACCTGGAACAAAAGCCTCGGATTGGACGGATCAACAACGACGACCACGCAAACGAATAAAGGATTATTCTTTCGGATCCTGGAATGTACGCTCCCTGAACAAACCGGGGGCCGAGAAGGCCCTCCTTCAACAGGTCGAAAAGTACAAACTGAGCATTACTGCAGTCCAGGAAACAAATTGGCTTGGCAGCGAGATTAATGACAAGAAATCGCACACAATTTTTACAAGTGGCAAACCATCGGGCCGCAAGGAGTTTGGAGTAGCATTTATAGTGAACAATCACCTCAAACCGCATATTACTGACTTCAAACCCATAAATGAACGGCTGTGTGCGATTCGCATCAAGACTCGATTCTTCAATCTCTGGCTCATCAATGTGCATGCCCCCACTGAAGTTAAAGAAGACGCAGTAAAAGACGAGTTCTACGCCCGCCTTGAAACTTTCTTCGACTCACTTCCAACAAACGACGTCAAATTGCTGCTGGGAGACTTTAACGCGAAAGTCGGGAATGAAAGTTGGCATCGGGGGACCTCTGGAGGCCACAGCCTCCATGAAGAATGTAACGATAACGGCCAGCGACTTATCGACTTCGCCTGCAGCAGGAATCTAGTCGTAAGCTCTACGTGTTTCCCGCATCGACGCATTCACAAGCAGACCTGGAAGTCTCCAGACGCACATACCGTCAACCAAATTGACCACGTCCTCATTTGCAGGAGATGGGCGTCTAGTGTCATGGATGTCCGCTCCTATCGAGGAGCAAACTGCGACTCAGATCATCACTTGGTGAAGACGACCTACAGATGTAGAATTTCCTCAGTGCACCAGTCAAGAATCAGCCCTCCCAAAATCTTTGCGGTTGATAAGCTCTTGAGTGATGCTACAGCGGTGGCGTATACTACCGCCCTTGAGGAAAAACTATCACCTATGCTACACAACATCAGCAACACAGGCGTCCATGGGTTCTGGGAAGAACTCAAGGGTACCATCAAGGATGTCGCAGAGAAGGTCGTGGGATATAAAGCCCGGCGAGCGCGAAATGACTGGTTCGACGAAGAATGCAAAAATTCACTTGACGCGAAAAACGAGGCCTACAGACAATGGATTCAACGAGGAACCAGAGCCAGAAGAGAAAACTATGACGAGCTACGGCGAATATCGAATAGAATAATTAGACGTAAGAAACGTAAATACTTTGACGAGCAGTTGCTGAACATAAACGAAAACTTAGCTAATAGGAACACCAGACAAGCGTACAAACTAGTAAATACAATTAAGAACGGCTACCAACCCAGGACTAGCCTTTGTAAGGACAAGGATGGAAACATCATCAGCGACACCGATGGTATTAACAAACGATGGGCCTCTTATTTTGAAGAGCTTCTAAACCGACCATCTAACATCCCCACACAGGAAGCTCTCGACGATATTGTTGATCTAGGTCCACCCATTCAACCCCCGATAGTAGAGGAAGTTGATCTCGCGTTGCGGTCACTAAAACGAAATAAAGCGCCGGGCGCTGACGAGATTCCAGCTGAACTGCTAAGATTCGGTGGAACGAGTCTAGTTGATGCCATACATCAATTACTCCTGCGAATATGGGAGAACGAGGAGATCCCAGACGATTGGCGCAGAAGCATCATCTGTCCAATTCATGAAAAGGGAGATAAACTGCGGTGTGAGAATTACAGGGGCATATCACTAGTTTGTACGTCCTATAAAATTTTGACGAAAATTCTGGAAAATAGAATAAAACCGTACGCAGAACGAGTCATTGGCGAATATCAAAGCGGTTTCAGACCTGGTCGCTCCACAACCGATCAGCTCTTCTCAGTCAAACTGATACTCCAGAGGTGCTGGGAATACAACGTAAACGTGTACCAAATCTTTGTCGACTTCAAGCAGGCATACGACAGTATCGATCGTGGAGTACTGTACAACATCATGCTGCAATTTGGTATACCAGCAAAATTAGTGCGACTGACAAAGATGACGATGACCAACTCCGTCTCACAAGTCAGGATCCAGAATAGACTTACTGATCTATTTGAAACACGCACTGGTTTGAAACAGGGCGATGGACTGGCACCGACGCTCTTCAACCTAGCACTGGAATACGTTATTCGGGCCATGAATATGGACAACAGCAAGACGCTACTCATCAAGTCGACACAATTAGCAGCGTACGCCGACGACATCAACATCATGTCCCAAAGATTGGCTGACGCAGAAGAACTTCTGCATACGCTCGATACCGCTGCAAAGGAAGTTGGATTACGTATTAACGAGGGTAAAACTAAAATAATGATGCAATCGGTGACAAGGACACCTGCACAACCGAGCATCAACGTGGGGGACCTCAACATCGAGTTCGTGAACAACTTCATCTACCTGGGTTGCAACCTGTCAAGGGACGCCAACGAAACTGACGAAATCAAGCGACGGATACAGTTAGGTAATAAGACTTTTTTCTCGGTTCTCCCCATAATGAAATCGAAGCATGTGCACAGAAACACGAAGCTCCGCGTGTACAAAACCATTATACGACCAGTGCTATGCTATGGCTGCGAAGCATGGACCCTAACTCAAGCCTCCGAAAACATGCTAGACACTTTTGAACGTAAGGTTCTACGGCGAATTTTCGGGGCTGTTTGCGATCGAGATGGATGGCGCATCCGGTACAACCATGAGTTGTATGAAATGTACGATGAGCTGCAAGTCTCGAAAATCGTCAAACTACAACGACTTCAATGGGCAGGGCATGTACAAAGAATGGACGATGATCGCATGCCTAAGAGAGTAATGAATGCTGAACGAGTCGACGGAGCGAGACTGCGAGGACGACCGAGATCTCGTTGGGAGAGTTCAGTAGGTGTGGACGCCGCGCAGCTGCTGGGCTCCCAAAATTGGAGGACGCGGTCACGTGACCGAGATAATTGGAGGACAATGATCCAGGCGGTCAAGGCCCGACGTCGGGCTGTCGCGCCACGATGATGAGGTGCTAATCCTCATAAAACCATCCCTCGGAAAAGAAACCCTACTCTAAGCTCGGGCTCTTGCAGACACTCGTGTAGCAAACTGCAATGTCTTGCATGCTTTGGGATAGTAGGAACCGTGCATACAATCCAATATCAACCATTAAGGAAGTTCTTGGACATACTTCGCTGCATATTTTTATTCAGGAATCTGCGTCTCTAAGCGCTCTTAGGGAGCATTTAACTTATGATTCGACATCTGTACAACCAGGGCCACATGAGCGTAATGGGACAGATCCCTGGCATGCCGAGTTGCTTGATATCAGATTACATAACTACGGAACTTTGCTTCGGTTAAGAAATTTTCGGTACTCATCCCTAACCCTTCGTGATATTGGCAATCTCTGCCATAACCCCAGATACACCACGTGGTTTTCCGATGAGTCCAAGACGGGGCAGGGAGTTGGAGCTGGGGTCTTTGGAGTGAGCACCATGCTGGACTGCTGATGAAAGACTGCTTCGCTGGAATAATCTCCCAGGGTTGCTTATTAATCCCTACGGTTAAAAAGAAACCAGCCGCTTGGATGAAGCGGATCCGAGGCTAATCATGGGGAACCTCACGGGTCATCACTGGGTGTTATATCCTCTCAATAACATTGGTCTGTCCACTGAGACGGAATGCCGACCTTGCCTGTAGGATGATGTGCCATCTTATCTGAGAATGTCCGGCGCTTAAGATTATGAGCGCCGCAGCCGTTAAGAATACTCCGGCAAAGGATATACTGGCCTTTATTGGGCTGGTTAGGGGTCTTTTGGGTTAGTATAGATTATGATACGGATATAATAGATGCCACGGTCACAATGCCCACCTTAGGGGTTATTTTAGCATATCATATTAATTATTATTTTTAAGTCAATATGCGCAATATTTAAACTTTACCTCCAATGACATGGTTCATGTTGCCGTATGGCTTATAATAAGTAACCGCTATTTCAAAAAAGTAACAACCACATTCGTTTCGCTTGGATTTCGCTTTCAGAACAAACAGCGTGAAAATAACGACACGGATCTGCGCCGAGCGTGGGGGCGCATTGCGGACTCAGTACACATTTAGATGGAGGCGAAATAAGTTGACGTTCACCCAACTGACTTTCAACGTTGATCCGATGAGATCAAAACTTCACATAAAAATAGAACAAAAAATCTATTCTAACAAGCTACTTAACAACTAGCTCCAGGATGAATTGAACGATTCATATCTTTCTCGGAAAATTGAATTTTCCGTGAATTTTCCGCGAATTTTCCATATCTACTCTGACAAACTTGATAAATTTGCATTTCATGGATTTGAAACTACGAAAAAAAACCTTTTTCTTTTTTGTTTGTTCAAAGTTTTTAAGGATACTTTATCTAAGTCCAGGCATTTGATGGATTCCTCTACAGTACTCGTATGCATAGCGAACAAGACCGACAGACCGGTGTTTGAAAAATGTACAAAATACTAAATGAACCTTTCCCCAATGGATTACCCGTAAAACATATGAACCTACTTAGGTATATAAACCCAAGTAGGATTACGTGATATGTACACATGTGTGCTTCCTTAAGAAAAAGCTCTAGTAAAATGGATTTCAAGAGAAAATGGTCTGCCATAGAAGACGTACGTTTCACAAGCATTAGGGAAAGGGTTACAAGTGATCCGTACAGGTCAGGCTTTCGGCACGATAGGACTCGATAAATCAGTCCAATTTGCAATTTCCTTCATTTCCCGTCCATAAGTGGCAGTCGATATATTGAAAATGTCTGGGGAGGATTTATTTGCGTTTTAGTTTAGTTTCTTGCTGAGTCTTGAACGGAAATTAGTGCGGAAAATCTGGCATTTAAGGTGTTTGTCCGAGCATGGTTTTCGGGTAATACCACAGAAATTACTCATGGAAGCTGGTTAAATTGGTGGATGAGGAATTAAATCAAGATTAACATTTCATCTTTTGATGGTGGATATGGGATTTCAATTAATTTCCGGCACACAGCTAATTACTGGGTGATTTCAAGTGGGTTTTACTATTTTGATTGTTTAGCACAACGTAGTGAAAGCGAAGCAAATTTTGAGGATTTCCACTTCATTTTTTGAGATGCGTTATTAGACAAGGGTCTTTCCAGGTTTTTTGCTTGTTGGTACCTAGGGCGATAATCATTTTTCGCGTCCTCCTGCATTGGTATAATGTCTGTTCTTTTGAGATTCATTCACAGTTTTGTGATATGAGTTTAATTTGTATTGTCATATTGAGCGATTACAGTTTAGTTAATATCCAAAAAGGGGGGAGATTGAAGTAATTACCGAAAAGTTCAATTTTTCGTAGAAGGAGTGGTAGGAGAGTCAGAAAATGAGTTTTTGCGAAAAATTCGGTAGGGTAAAAAAGGATGCAACAGGAGCAGAGATGGTAAAATGGGGTCACTAGGTGGTATAATGGCCTACCGGGGACTGTGAAGGTTGGCTTACCCCTTGCCGCTCATCGAAGGGATTTTAAGCCGCCTCCCCAAGGATGAGTTCATCACTAGCTTAGATCTGAAGGATGCGTTTTGAAAAATTCCCCTCGATAAAGCGTCAAGAGATAAGAAAGCCTTCACCGTCCCCGCCAGGCTGTTGTATCAGTTTGTGACCATACCTTTTGGCCTCCGCACTGCGCCACAAGCGATGCAACGCTTAATGGACCGCGTGGTTCCAGCACATTCGCGTAACCAGGTGTTCGTCTACCTAGATGATCTGTTGATTCCGATTCGAAATCGAGCAAACACGTCGTCCCAGATACCGTCTCTCCAGTCCACTACACAGAATCTCTAACGATCCAAGACCCCTTCGAGAGCTTAGTTCTAGATCGACTTGAGTTCTCCACATTTCCTCTCTCCAAATTATAACGATTTGATAGATTGTGTCAACCAACATTAATCAATTGCCGGATCTGACAACGGTCGATGGATTCGTATACCGACGTAGTGAGTACGCGAGCGGTAACGAAATACAGGCATTCGACGGATTTGATAAAGCGCACACACGAACTTAAGCACGCACGAAGTCGCAAAGACACTGCAGCGTCCGAGCGACCTGTTTATCTGGCCTAAAATGGTACAACAGATTAGCAGTTACGTCTCCTCCAGTATAATATGGAAGAACTCGAAGGCTCCCAATCAGTACCTTCGAGCACCAATCCTAAACCATTTCGTCTCGGGCCGCGTCTTTTAACGCCTGTACATGGATCTTTTAGGACCGTCCCTTCGATCTAAACACTGCAATATAGGAGTAATAGTGTTCGTTGACCATCTATCAAAGTTCTGCTTTGTTAAGCCAATAAGGAAATTTGCGTCAGAGATTCTGACCAGTTGGCTTGAGAAGAGAGTATTTCACGTGTTTGGGGTACCTGAGTCCATTGTCACGGACAACGGGCAACAGTTGCGGGCCAAAACGTTCAATTCCATGCCGGAACGCTACAGAGTACAGAATCTGTATACGGCCGTCTACTCGCCCCGAGCCAACGCTTCAGATCGCGTCAACCGCTCTATAGTAGCTACCATCAGGGCGTAAGTTCACCCGATGCAAAATGTGGGACGCGCGCATATCCCAAATTAAATGCTCGCTTAGGTCGTTCCACTATCCATCAAGACCACGCCGTTTCGTATTGTTCGGCCAACCTATGGTGACCCACGGCACGACGTACGCTCTTCTCCGGTAATTCCACCTCCTCGGAGAAGACTAAAAAATAAATAAAAAGAAAAAATAACCTGTAATGAGCCATATTCTGATCGTCCAGCTTCCACCGACAGATCGAAAGCAGCTCCGGATGAGTAGCAATCTGTCGGTGGTACGAAACGCGAGGCCGATGATCCCATTACACCTGGACTCCGATGCGAGCGCGATGGCATCTAAGCCGTCGACAAACCATTCCATCCTTATCACCACGTGTTTCTTATTCCCGATTTTTGCATCCCCTACTTGTGTTGTCCATTCCAAGCCTGTGATTTTCTATTAATATGTACGGACAAGAGAAAGGAAGGCGACAACCCTACCCACATCTTCCGAACTGAGCTACAGCAAGCACAGGCCGCTGCTTAGCTCGTTGAGGGGCCTTTCTTGTTCGCAGATGGCACGGCCTGACCTTCACGGTCATTATGCAACCCTAGGATCCGTTTCCACGGGCATCTTCGAATGCCCATCAACCCGTCCATTACATATTCGAAATCATCGAATCCCCAAGAAGGCACTCGTCGAGAAGTGCAACGCTGCACGAAATCCTGTAAGACCGAAAAAATGCTGGAAGGCGGCCGTCCTAGAAGACAGCGGAAAGCTTGGAGTGGCAAACTAGAAGCAGCAGCGTACGGACCAGGACATGGAGGAGGAAACGTAGAGAAGCCATATCCCCAAGAGGATAACATGGCTAACAAGGAGGTAAGTAAGTAAGTAATCCAGTATTATCCGAAATATTTGATACTATATCATAACAATGACCCCGAAGTTTTAAGAGGCAGCTTGCGCAGGACGAGAAATTCATTAATCAAATAAGTTTATCGCTTCAGCATGTGTACTATTTGCCTTAACCACTTGTGGGGCGCGAACTATTCTTAAGAAGCGTAGTTGACTTTTGATTAGCATAAATCAGGTTTCAGATGATGCATGTTGCTTGCATATAAATCCTGTGGTCTATTCTTATGCCCCACATCACCGGGGGAAGCATTCGGCGTTGAAGAAATGCACTTACAGTTATATTTTTAAATAAGGTTCCAAGGCAGGCAAAGCCTTGATCAGTTCCTCTCTTCTTATCTTAAATTTTGAATCCCAGTTCCGAATAATCTCGAGTGGCGGATAGCAACCGTCTATACCCATTACTATCTGCCCGCCCTGGCACAGCCGAAGACAAAATTAAGTTTTCCATGTTCTCGTCTTTAAACCGACTGACACTGAATATGACATTTTTAGCATGACAGTAAAAATATGGTATAGTTCTTAGACTAGGGAATATCAGGACTGGACCATAAGAAAAATTTTGGGGGCAACTTTTCATTAAAGGTGTTTCAGCTAATAAATATCTATTTTGGACACGGTTTCGCGTAATTTACACGACAAATTGTTTTTAGATGGCACTCTATTACAAAAAAAAATTGAAATTTCAATCAGTCGAGGTGAAAATCGGAAAATCTTTCAATATTTGACATTTAGATAACCACTTTCTACTAGGCATTAACAATTAACTACCGACGGAATTTTTTTTTTAAGTTGAACAAGAAAAAAAAAACGCTTTTCTAGCAGTAAAACTCATTGGGTCACTTAAATTTTGTAAAATCCGGCAGGACATTTCATGTGCAGAAGGCACGTTTTTACCAAGTTTTCTTTGATTGACACTAATGGATTCTGATAAGGCATCCTCTAATAGAAAGTACGGTTCGCTTATAATAATCACTTCATGGATGATGACTACGTAATTCATCTTATCGGCGAACAGTCTTCAAACAGCGATATAATCCCATGATTGACAAATTTTCCTGTCCCACAGAATCCCTTCCCAATATGTCAGAGAAGCGATTCTGTGAAGTCACCGATATTTTTAGAGCGCTACCGGAAGGACGTGTCGTTGTATTTACTTTTGATGTGATAACGTCCCACTAGCTGGGACGGTAAGCGATTTTACTTTGCAAAATATGATAGAGAAATGCCGTTTGGTATGATTGTAGGTGGTCGCCATGCATTCATTTTAAGAGATGGAGCCACCTTGGATCCCGCGGCAGACCGGCTGTGTAGGCGAAAAACTGAATAAATTGAGCCCCTTTTTTCATATTCACCTCATAATTTGTAAACGGTGCCCTGGATCGAAAAACTTTTTAGGTTATAAATTGAAGAGCGTCTATTTATATATCCAATGCATTGCTCAAAGTTGAAATTCGGTTTCGATAGTCGATAGTCGAACAACGTTACTTTTTTAGGTTTTGGAGGAAAATCACACTACATCACTTTTAAAGATCACATATCTCTGAAACGGATGCTCCAAATTAAAAACCTCATTAAATGAAAGTTGAATATATTTCTATTTCCAGTTTCACGTGCCCAATACCTTTAGTGTTTTAGTTGTAAGCGAAAATGCAGAAATGCTTGCTTAGCGATTTAAGCCTTAATAGCTCCATCTCGGTAAATATAACAGCTAAAAGTTTTGCTTTGGTCCCAATATGTGAATATTTTAACCTTGTTTATAAAAGTTTTGCTAAGCCTTCTGTCAGACTGATTTGATTAATTAAATAATTAATTAATTAAATGATTTAATTTCTTCCGTGATTCATCAAAGTTCAAGCAACTTACATGATTGGTACCTAATGTATGATATTTAAATAGAATGAAATCAACCGCAATTCCTTACGACCATCAGCTGAGAGTATGGAACATGTATTGAAGAGAGGCATCAATCACATATAACCCATAAGTGTTTCGTACCATTTTTTTTAGAGCCTGCCTTCTCTTTTCAGTCGTTTGTCAAATTAACTTTTTTTTTATTGGTATTATGTTTTTCACTGGTGCATTAGTTAATTATGTTATTATTAATCACAAAACCAGCTAGTTTTTAAAAAAACTAGCTGGTTTTGTGATTAATAATAACATAATTGTTTTTTTTTTATGTTTATGCCAAGGCTTAGGGGATACCCTTTGATGCGAGAGCACAGCCTTGACGGGAAGGAAAGTAGGGTAGTTGGGCTGGGATAGGTTGAGTTTGAATGAGGTAACGGTGTACGTTTCGTTTAAATTTTTGCAGATCATAACTGCAGGGGAAAACAAAAGATGGTAGGTTTTTCCACATTCGTGTTGTTCTAGATACAAATGAATCATAGGGTTTAACGGTATGGCTACTACTGAGTTTAAGAAAATGAGGATGGGCACGGCAGGCTAGCCGGGTATTACGCGAAGGAAGAGCAAGCTCAGGAATAAGACTGGATATTTCGGCAGAACAATGGCGGTTGTAGTAGCGATAAAAAAGTGATAAACAACCGACATTTCGCCGGTGTTCAAGCGGCTCTATATGAGAAGTTATGGATTCATCGCCAATAAGCTTGAAGGCTTTCCGTTGAACTTTGTCTAATGCAGATAGGGCAGTTCGACCTGCGCCTGCCCATATGTGGGAATTATATTCAAGTCGCGGTCTTATGTGGGCCTTATAAATTTGCGCCAAATCAGATGGTGTAAAGTATCTTTTACAGCGATTCATGAAATCCAGACACTTCATTGCATTTTTGGCAATGTTAAAGATGTGGTCAGACCAATTTAGTTTACTACTGACTGAAGGTTGCAATTTGTGTCGGTTTTTTACAATATTTTTGTTTCATTGCCTACTTTCTCCCATCAGCTGTTGCTCCCTCGGTTGTGGTATGATTGAAAATCACAACAATTTATTTGACAGCCGGAGGAATATTTTTGTAGTGTCAGTATGTAAACAGGTACCAAAAATTTAAGCTGATTTCCGTTCTTTATATAGTCTTCATATTCTCAGACCATTAGTTCAAAGGATATTAACTTTTCTCCAGACATTTTTATTAATTAAATAAGCGTTTTTATTAAATAAGTCCTAAATAAAAAGATTTTGAGCCAATTTTAGGTTGATTCCTAAAGTATTTGGTCATTCTCAGTCAAATGAAATCAACGATAATACCATACGACCAATAGCAATTTTATACGACTATTAGTTCAAAAGATATTAATACGTATGCAGACTTTTTAATAATTAAATTAGCTTTTCATCATTTTTTTTTATAAAAAGTTTATATGACAGTTTTAGCTTGATTCCTATATATTTGGTCAGTCTGAATCGAATGAAATTAGCTGTAATACCATACGACCAACAGTTCGAAAGATATTGACATTTTTTTGGATTTTCTTAATAATTAAATAAGCATTTTTATTAAATAAATTCAAAATAAAAAGCTCGTTTGACAGTTTTAGGTTGATCCCTTTTGTATCATACCATTCCGAATCGAATGAAACCAACGGAAATTCCATATATAGCCGTTCAAAGGATATTCAGATTTTTTCCCGACTTTTTTTTAATAATTAAAGAAGCTAATTTGTTAAATAAGATCAAACTAAAATGCTTTTATGACAGTTTTAGGTTGATACCTTATGTACTATATTTTTGTCTCTCTCTGGAGCCTGCCAACCCCTTGTGGGGCATAGAGCATTAACCACGCCGACTTTCCACATCGTCCTGTTCGCCGCCATCGCCTTGAACTGTCTCCACGATTGTTTCTAGGCCTTCCAACGCGGCGACTTGCATCGGTTCCCTGTGGGTTACAATCGAGGGCCTGTTTAGCAATGTTTTCCGGCCCCTTTCGAAGTGTGTGACCTATCTATCGCCACTTTCGCCTTTTTATAGAGGTGTCTATCCTGTCCTGGCCAGTGTCTATCCTGTCCTGGCCAGTATGGAACAGGAGGTTGTCGTTAGAAATGACCTACGGCCAGCGTATGTGTAGGATGCGATCCAGTGTCTAACTGGAATCCGAACCTATCGAATCAAATGAAACTAACGGGAATTTCATTCGACCATTAGATGAAAATATATTCAGATTTGTTCCCGATTTTTTCAGTAATAAAATAAAGTATTTTGTTAATAAGTTCAAAATTAAAAGCTTATACGACAGTTTTAAGTTGACTCCTAATATTTTAAGTCAGTTTTAATCGAATGAAATCAATGGCAATTCCATAAGTTTAAAATATAATTATATTTTTTTCCGGATTTTCTTTTTTTTTTTAATTTAAATAAAATACTTGCATTTCAGTGGAAATCATCTCTCCCCACCCTTGAGTTTGCCTAATTTGAGCCACAAATAGTAGTAAACCATCATAATCATACCAAATTTCTTGCATGTAGCTTCAGCAGTTTTTAACATATCTCTGCCCACGCGGACGGAAATATGGGGTTTTGCTTCTCCTACAAAACCTTAAAAAGCGTCACTACGCCTTAAATCCAAGCTATCAAGCAAAGACCTTTTAACCAAGATTTAATTATCTATAAATTGAAACTAAAAGGAAACTTGCAGCGGGATAAAACTTTTAAGGCTGAAATCGCTAAACAGACATTTCTGCATTTTTGCTCGCAACTATGCTAAAAACGGGCCGATTTGAAAAATACTGCGAGCAAGTTAGGCTTGAAATACGAGTACTATTATCTTCAACTTTTTTTATGAGCTTTTTCATTTGGAGTATCCGTTTCGAAGATCTGTGAACTTGAAAATAGGTAAGGTGTGATTTTCCTGATAAATTTTATGACTACGGATTACAACTATACTACTGAACCGAATTTCAACTTTCAGTAGTGCATTGGACGCAGAATTCAATGCTTTTTAATTTATACCCTTCACGGATGTGTCATGAAGTTTGCAACGCACAGAAGGAAGCATCTCCGACCATATAAACTATATGTAAAATATATTTTTGGTCAGTATG
Source organism: Chloromyia formosa (assembly GCA_964017055.1). Lineage (NCBI taxonomy): Eukaryota > Metazoa > Arthropoda > Insecta > Diptera > Stratiomyidae > Chloromyia > Chloromyia formosa. Next base: position 24,485,969 of record OZ024813.1, on the reverse strand, counting down.
ATGAGACGAGTCGATTAAGCTTTGTCCGTCTGTCTCTGTCCGTCTGGTTCTATGCAAACTAGTCCCTAAGTTTTAAAGCTATTGAGCTGAAATTTTGTACAAAACCTTCTTTCTATTGCACGCTGTCAATATGTCGGAACCAACGGAATCACACCACTACGTCATATAGCTGCCATAGGAACGGCCGGTCATAAAAAAAAAAAAAATTATTTAAAAATAAATTTGAGAGTTGTAGAGTGACGCGAACGAAAACTGACAGAAAATCCGAGTGAAAAGTGATTTTTTCACCCCGGGCCCCGGAAACTAAAATAATTCCTAAGGACAAGATAGGTGCACACCATCTGTGGTCCATTATGCAAGTCGAATATCACCGCAGGCACAAGACGACTTCGGCCTTGGCGCTAATAAGGGTTAGGATCTGACTGATGCAGTCCAGTCCATTCACGGGACTTTGTCATCGTTTTGGAAGTTGATAAGTAGGCATCCTGTCTTTATTTCCTTTGCCGTTTTGGCAGTTTTAATTTTTTTGTAGCGGGCAGCCGTGCGTTCTCTCTAAAGTGTAATGGAGTAGGCCAATAGCTGCTTTTTGTTTTTATCCACCCCTTTACTCCCGATTGTTAAGCTGGTCTGTCAGCGCACGTCGTGGCAGTTAGTTGGAGAGGTTTTTTCTTGTAAGTTGGTGACCAATGGCCTTCCCAGCGATGTTCACCTGAGCAGAAGCTGCTCGGTAACTTCTAAACCAACCTATTGTTCCCACCCCAGCCAAAAGAAGCGCACTCTAAAAATTAGGATAATGGGATAAAGCCAAAATTTACTGTCCTCGGTGGAGATTATGGAACGGACATTTTTAAAGATACATAGCAAAATTGAAAGCGGGGGAGATATGTGTCGGGCTGTTTTTAATTACTGAAAAGAGAAGAATTTACACTCATATGTTACTACTTGTGCCGCTTTCCTCCACACGTTACTATACATAAATTTATGACAGCTCATACAGAAGTGCTCCCATACATCTGTTCCCTAATCCTGTAATCCAAAACAATTTATCATCCTGTCGTATTGCTTTTAAGACCTTCTGCAGAAACACTTCCGGAAATTATCATAAATATACGCAATGCCATCTACCAAGTCGTCTTAACATGTTAATTGTGATGACATAACACACGGGCGACACGGTCTCTTCTGTAGGTGTGAAAATTATTTTCTTAAAGTTATGACGTCATCGCTACATGTTATTATCAGGATGTGGTAAACACTTCAGTGCTGGCATAAAAGAAAAGTTCCCAACTCTCCTTCCAATGTTTTGAAACATCCTGGATTGGGGTTAGTGTAACAGATAATTAACTCTGAAAAGTATTGCGCCCTTGTGTAAGGGATAAAATATTTGAAGCAGCAACGCGCCGTAGAAGTTAATTAAGAGTTTAACGCGACGAAGTCAGTTTTCAAAGCATTTAATTGAACATGGTTTGAGGGTAGCAGAAAAGTTGTGTTTTCTATTTGAGAAAGTCTGGCAAGGGGACGTTTTAATTGTATTTGACTTGTACTATACTGTGTCACGCTTCGGGTATTCGGAGTTTATAATTGTGGGGGTAAACTTCGATGCTTTCTTATTTACTTTATAATTAACAAAGTTCCAGTGGTTCTCAAACTACCGCAAATAATTTGCAGTGGTTAATAAACTGGCAGTCCTACATATACATAGTTTGTCAATTTAAAAACTTCGGTGCTATACATACATATTTGACTTGACATTGCCATCAATTTAAATGGATGTTCTCACCTGCAAAGAGAAAAATAGAAAAATTAGCAATGAGCAAAAATGATCAAATAATAATGTGCAAAATTACAGTTTAGACGCGGTCAGTGGTCGTGTTGGTTCGGTCACCGTTACGATCTAGAGAATGGAGGTTCGATCCTTGGTACTAATAGAACTCCCACTGCGCTCCAAATTTATCAGTATAAAGACGGCGCGGACAGAAGGTGCATACTAGCAACTGCACGTCCGAAAAGCAGATATGCTATCGAAACGTCAACAAGGCATAGAAATATATAAAGGCAATTAACAAAATTACAGTTTAAGAGTTCTAATTAATACTACTATTCGCCCTAACCCCTGGTGAGGTATAGTACGTCAACTATTCCCATGTGACTTAGTTGACGTTTCGTCAGCATACCTCCTGACTATTCAGCCGCATACCTGCGACAAGTCGGGAAAGTATTGTTACGCCCGACACCACAGGGTGGAAGAGAACTGCTTTCTTTCTTAGTTATTATCTCATTAATTTTAGTGAGTAATGATAACTTGTTTATTGTAACCTTTTATTGGTAGTTAATCGCCTATCGTTTAATATACTTCGAATGTACATACATAGAAATATATTGTATTTCGCATGAGAAGCAGTGCTGCTACTGCTTCTCGTCCAGGATCCATTAAACCTATCGTTGAGTCATTGTTCCTGACTACATTGATTAATTATTCCCAGGATAGTCAATTAAAGGAACAATTTGTAGCCGTAATGGAATAAATTATGATTATGGCCGTGGATGCGACGAACAGAATTCAGATCTTAAGAATCTTAAGCATGCTTTGAGAGACGACGATTAGTTCGAATCTGTTGCAAAAACTTAAAGAGTCGGCTGCCGACATGATTTATACCAATGAGTTGTGTGTTTTGTTTTTAAATAACTTCTCTCTAACATCTGCTAGTGCGAAGCATAAGGTGTTGTCGTGTTAGCATTTCTTGTATGTATTACTACTAAGCTTTGTTGACGTTCCGATAGGATATTTTTTGGTGGGTGCAGTTGCTGGCATGCAGCTCCCACCGGAACCGTCCTTTTACTGACCTTACAACCTCGGAACGCTGTTGGAGTTCTAGTAGTACCCACAGGTAGTTTTAATTTTCTCACCAAGAATTGAACATATGTTTCATTAAATGAAGCATCACAGAGTAGCGATTAAGACCTCACGGCTACCGAGTGCGTCAAAGCATGAGGTGGAAACGCTTGAATAGTTCCCTGGCTCATATAGAAAATTTATGTTTTGAGGAAGGATTCAAAGGTCAGGTCGAAACATCATCATTTAATAAAAGCTTCTATTTAGTTTTCTAATAAATTCAAACTGCTCAGCCAAAAATCGTCCGTTCCCTAGTATGGTCGGGGTAATTAAAACATTTTAGGCGAGAATATAGTCAGACGTGCTCGGTAGTTGTGTTGTATTGGTCACCACTCTATAATCTAACATCTGACACCAGTCCTACAGAAACTGAAGTTAAGTACTCAGTGAAAACTGTCTGTGGGCACTATAAGAACTCCCACTGCCAGGGCTGCCAGATTGGCGAATTTTGCCCCCAAAAATGGGGAAAATTTCTAAGCCGGGTGAGATTTTGGAGAAAACCAGTTCATGAGGTTTTTTGGGGGACAAATTTCCCACGCATTAAATATCTTCAGTAGTGACAAGGTCGAGTTCCTTTTCCGTCTCTGGAACAAGCACGTTTTTATATGATGAAATTTGATACTACTGAAAGTGGGAGAGAGGAGGAGTCTGAAAGAGACCAGGAAGCAAAATAAACTGGCCGGAGTCTGTTAGGCCCTGTTTCCCTGGAGCATACTAATGTGGGGATGGAACCACAAAAGAAGACAAACTCTCGTGTTGGGACCGAGAAATGGACCTCTAGGTGAAAAGAGGTCCTAGGGTGACCGAAGCCAACCCTAATGGTACATTTCTTGGTCCCACGTTGGATGCCATTTGTAACGGCGACCGAGGCAGAAGTGACAGCCCACGCTATTAATAGCCGAGCTAACAATAAAGTTCGAGTACACCTTATCACTACTGAGGTGTTTTCAACACTTAAGAGTCCGGGATGGTCCAACAAAACGACAACGCACCACATAAGTTCGACATTTGGTTATATTAATATAAACACGAATGAATCTTATAATAAAATAAGCATTTTGAAACATTTTTTTATTTTAAATTGATAAAAAGACAAAATGAAACATTCTTGACAAAAAAAAAGTCATTATGGCACGGAGGCCGGAATGGGGAATTTTTTGGATCTATATCTGGCAACTCTACTCACAGCGCTCCCAGCTTGTCCGCATAAAGGTGGCGCGGATAGAATACACCAAATATACTATCGAAACGTCAGCAAGGCATAGCAATACAAGAAATGTTGAATCGCTCATGCATGACACAGAGAGGGCGTTTCAAGGCAATTAACATATTGTCCGATAGATGCTTTGTGTTTGCACTTTTGTGCCTACACTTTCAGAGGTTCAGTCTCAATAAATTTAGTACGATGAAGATTCCTTTGATTCCTCCTGAGAGTCAGGACAGCCTGGTGACGGCTTTTGTACTATCGACTCAATTTATCGGTACTCTTTGTGTGTTAAAATCAGTGGGTTTCTCTTGACTAATTTTTTTTTCATCTTTTCTTGGTAGGTCAAGAGCTTTTCACCTTTATGACTTCTATTTTAAACTATCCTCTTCATACAATTTCGTGCCACCGTTGGTGTCTTGGCTACTTTTGCTGGGTGTCATAAATTTAATTTAATGAAAATTTATCTTTAAATTTTCTTTTCATAAAATTCGTTTTTGCTGTCTAATCCCACTTAAATCACCATATAAATGGCAATCTACAAACTGTAATAAAAAAACGGAAACAGATACTTTACAATAATAAAAACAACAGATAATCCGCGTTGAGTGGAAAACACTCGACAATAAAAACGATTCACGAGAAAAAAAAAGAGGTGAAAATTTCACAGGAGCAAAGTACTCGTTACAAAGTCAGCGAATTCGACGACAAGGACATAAATGTACATATAGAAATTGTGTGCAAGTGTGTCTGAGTATCTGTAAATGTAAAGTTAATCCAGGATTCATTCGGACGTACTATGGAAACGACATCGTAAGAGCAAAAGCAATGAAAATTGGAAAAATGTACGAGAACACAATAAACGACGTTACGCTTTGTGCTGCTGGCTGTTGTCAACTAGTTCTCCGTACCTTCATGTCGCCTAGCTGAAAGTTTTCAAACGAAATTCCCTCTGAGAATATGGTAACACATTGCAATTTACTGCATTCATGTAAGCGGGTGTATTAAAGTCCAATTGAAATGGAAATTGTGGTCATGACGATTTCGAAAAACCTTTCTACAGATATGTGATAGCAATTTAGGATGCAATCATGTACAGTTTTCATTTTTTTTTAAATGATGACGGTGCTGTATATTGTTAAGTTGGAAATAAGCTAAAGGATTAGATATGCTAAGGCTCATTTAGGGACTAGTCGCCGAAAGGATTGGATACCAGAAGCCCAGCTACAAACTCCCTCCGAAAAAAAATTTCAGAAACGAAACCCCCAAAGGGCTAAACCCCTAAATACAAAATTTCAGGTGTGACAATGAAACGCGCGTGCAGTGTAGATTTCATAGAACTTGTGCATGATTTTTTCTTGATTATTGAGTTACCTCCATAGTTGAAATGCGACAAAAGTCCAAAAACAGATTAATTTTTATCGAGTGGACAAGATAATTACAAGTAATTCGATCTGCATTGATTTCGAGTTGTGTAACAACTAGGAAAAAAACACTGTTGTGTATGATATCTCTAAGGCGGAAATTTACACTTGCCTAAAGCAGAAATCTATTAATATAGTAATTGACCGCTTTAGATAGTTGCAATGGAGTAAATGACAAATTTTTATATTTTAAAATCAACGAACATTTGTCTCTTCCATCGCAATCTCAGCTTATTGAGCCGTTAGAGTAGCGCCCAAAAATAATTAGGTGAGATGGAGTAGCAAGTATTTGAAATATTGAGAGATCGGGGAGACAGGAGTTTTTTTTTTTAATTTTTGGGGTTAGGAAACCGACTAGAGTGGGTGAACGAAATGCTTGAGTTTTTCTTAAGCTTGGCGCGGCGATTGACAATGAGTTTTTGTTCGTGGTACTGGAGAGAAAAAGAAAAGGATAGTGAAAAAAGGAGGTAAACTTCCCTCGAGAAAAAACACCGGATTGCGTTCGACCTTGGTGAGCAGCAGGAACTTCCAATTCATCCTTGAACAATGACGATTGTTTAAACAGGAAGATCTGGCGCCACTTCACCGTCGACGATCAACGAGAGTTCTCACCGTGTTGAATGGAGGTATGATATCCGTGCACCATTAAGACGGTGGGCTGCATGTGGCTTAAATTTTCCCGAAGACCGTTTGCAATAATTACAACAATAATCAAATAAAGGTCGGAACAGACAAAATTGTTTCCACAACTATTACAACATAATCTTTCGTATGACAGTACCTAAAAGATCGAATTTGATAATTAATCATATCGAGACGATTGATAAATATCACGTTTAAGCATTAAACATTGAACAATGCCTAAACCTTATCGGCTTGGACTTAACCACTTGGGCCTGTTTTCTCAAAGTCCGGTTAAACTGCCAGTTAGCTACCCGGGACACTAAATTTAACCTTAGCGCATGCAACGCTCAAAATTAGAAAATGCAGTCCACAGCGCTGCTAATGCAGAAGAAAGTCAGCTGATTTTCTTGGCGGAATTCTGCCACCTGTTCAATTCTATTCTACGCCTGTGCCACCTCTCAGCATTATTTTACGGCTGAGTTGGTTTCAGATCCGTTTCCTTCGAATGAATATCTAGAGCTCTGTTCCTTGTGACCAGTTTAATTGTCTCATTTGAATGTGCGAACGTAAACAGTTCTAGCTGTCAAAATCTCAGCAGTACGCATCCAGCTGTTTGGAATTATTGTCCGATAAATTCTTAACCGGAAGATGAGGGCCAGTTAGCGTTTATCTACAGGATAAGATTTAACCAGACATTGAGAAAATGACCCTTAAGCCTTTATGACAGTTAAATAGTATATAATTACATCCTTCTCTTGATCAGAGAACTTTTTTTTCGAGCCGAAAATTTACTCTTACGCCACAAAAAGCAAATATCAAATGGGCACTCAACGTGGGCTGCATCGAAGCCATTGGTCAGCCTCTTTTTTTGCACCGAATGATGTCATTTGGAAGCAAGCTTTGTCCTTTCTGATATTTCGGAGGATACGTTTCAATAGGGGATCTCGTTCAAAATTAAAAGCGCTTCTGATGGCTCCACGATTACGGGACGTTGCTCTTGTCCATTTGAGCAGTACATTCCGGGCTTTTCTTTTTTTTTTTCTAAAATTTTAAAGCATGGCAGTATATACATACTTTTTCCATTTTCCCAAAAGAAACGCTTGGATGGACGCTGTAATCTAATTTTTTGTTATATTGGAATGCAGCCAAATTTCTCCGTTTTATTTGATATCGTAGTTGATTGAGCGTTGGTCACTTAGCCATAGGAGATGGAGGAAGGTGGATGGGTAGAGCGTTTTGGGAATGTCACCATTCATATCAGCGACCCCGAAAACCAATATTTTGATACTAATCTCGATCATTTTGGAGAATATATTTTTGACGCTCACTCACCTCCATGTGGGGGTCGGGATTGGTGCATGATGCCAAACCGAAAAATTCAAAACGCTAGAGCCTACTCTGGATCATACTCAATTGCCCTAACCCCATGTGGGGCATGCATAGCGCGTCAACTGTTCCATGTGGCCCAGTTGACGTTTCGTTGGCATAAACTGGTTTCGGAGAATGCAGTTGCCAGCATGCAACTCTTGCACATTTATGGCCACGAACGTCGTCGTGGACGGAATTTTTCTTATTTTTATATATAGATGCTACGATGAACTATCCCCCCCACCTCCCCACCCAAAAAATGGGGTTTATGCCATCGGCTGCGTTCATAAAAATTCATCGCTGAGTCAGCGTTTTTGCATTTGACAGAAAATTCGAAATTTCTTGCTTTGATGAGTCCCACGTGAAACACAAGATATTGTAACAACTTTCGTTCCCAAAATAAGGTTTAACAATCACGTTAAAAACAGGACCATCGACCATACACAACACAACCGAAGTTAGAATTGACGTTCGAAAATTGTCGCAAATGTCAAATATTGCGCTGAGCCAGAAAAGTGAGAAAATGTTATACTGACTAAAAGTGCAAGCGCTTAGCTGAGCGCAAACGTGTCTAGGACAAATTACCATGCAACACTAATCCCATCTTAGCGCTGACTCAGCGATAGCGTTTTATGAACGCAGCCATCGTTGCTTGGGGAGCATAATCCGTTGGGATAGTTCGAAGAGCCATGAAAAAATATCCCAAAATGTTTGGAGAGATATGTCATATTCTTTTTTTTTATGGGAAATTCATATTTTTGGGGTGTTTTGCCGTTTTTTGAAATATGTCACAATGATAGATCCACCCCCCCCCAAACAGGGGCTTATGTTTTGACGTGGAGGGGGGGGGAGGTTGTTTGCAAAGTCCCTATTAAATACTTGCAGTTTTAGGAGTACTATAGTACGATTAGAACCTTGCGATTCGTTTAGCTATACAACGAGGCATCAACGACTTTCGAGTTTATCTTTGCTGGATAATCATCAAATCCAATCCAAAGTGGGGCCGGCCAATTTTATTCGGACCCAGGCACATAAATGACAATATTCTAAAGAAAATTGGGGGACCTAGGTTTGAAATTCGGGTCCATAACATGTAATTTGCTGTAGCTAAGGCTCCATAGCACCAGTGACTTTAATGCAAAAAAAAAATTAAGAAATAATTTAACATATCTAAAAAGGACCTCAAGAAAAAAAAATGTTTTAAAACTCCGGCCTCCTATTGAAAATAACGTCCTCCTCGTCAGAACTGGGTGTATACGATCGGCTGTCGAGGGAGAAATCATTTTAGGAGTCCACATCAACAAGCCGTGATTGCCATATCAGAAACTATAACAACAGATCCTGATGATTGAACTTTTGTACCATAGCGTTCGATAGTTCGTTAAAATCGATCAGAGGAAATCAACCAAGAGACTCAGTGTACTTGTATATGAGGGCATATAAATTGTATACTAGCGGCAATTGGAACTTTAATTTGTGTCCGAAAACCATTTTCAAACCCAACATCACGAAGAGTGAGTCAAATAAAAACCGATCATTTACATAGTTCACTATTCGACCTGCCTCTTGTAAATCCTTTCGTGTCCTCTTTTTCCATGTGTTAAGGCGGGATTCCTATGCGACGACTAGAGACGTACGCCTAGAGACGTATGTCTAGAGACGTACAACTAGAGTCTCATGCCAAATTGTATGGAATTTAAAGCCGTATGTCTAGAGTCGTACGTATCAAGTTGTACTCATACATCTCTAGTCGTACGTCTCTAGTCGTCGCATAGGGATATTTAATTTCGCCTGAATACCGCTCGAATTTAAATGCGTAACAGAATTTTCCATTCCCATTCATAAAATGTGAAATCAAGTCATCCAACTGGTAATAACACTAGTCAAGATACCATAAAAAATGACTATAAATACTTATTGTCAGCATTATTGCGATTATTAATTTTCTCCTATAACAATCATCAAGAAAAAATTGCAAGACATACCCTTCTAGCAAAAACATCCTCCGACAATTTCTCCACTTACACACCGAACCCCGACTTTCGAATGATGCTGCAATAACTCTCGACCATAACTAATTTCAGCCTTTTTCAAGTCACAAACGAATTACGCTCCCCTTTGATCATGACCCATAGTCTAATTCTTGAGCTTTATACATTTAATTGGATTCAACGATAACTGCAAAAGATTGACAAGGACTATGCCCATTGGAGTGTGCCTTTGCGGATAAACAAACCAAATGTCTATGCTAACTTTTCAAGTAATAAACGAAAAGAGGAGTGTACACCAGATGGGCACAAACAAGGGTCGACTTGGTGCTAGCAATGCGAATGGAATTCGGTACAAAAGGCACCAGTCATTTTGATTAGGTTATGATAAATATCTTGTAAAAGTATCCCTGTCAAGAAGAAACGATATAAACAGTAAATCAAAAGAAGGCCTATAATTTAAAATTAGATTTTTTAGTATACGTCTCGGGACAATTTGTTGTGTCATTCGGTCAAATATGACTTTCGAATCTTTGAAAAGTTTAGTAATTATGTAAAAACATGCTACGAAAGCATGACTGAATAAGCAGTTTGGTTGCCTTTTTTTGTTTTCGATTTTAGTAACGGATAGGAATTTTAGCGTAATGGACAGCAATAAATATTTGACCCGGAAATGGAACCTTTTTTTAGCGATAAGTAGTTAAGAAGCGGCTGGTCTTTGAACGAAAAGGATAATATTTCTTCTCGAGCTAAAAATAATTAAATGTTTGGAAAATCTTATTAATAATTAATATCGTAACGGACCGCGGAAAAAAATACTTGAGAAGACCTACTTTTCCATACCTCATTATTTTTGATCAGCTCCAGGAACTCTCACCCAAAATTGCATAAGAACTTGTAATGAACCACCTGTAATGAACCAAATTATGGTCTGGCAGTGCTGCTCCCACCGGCAGATCGACGCAGCACCTGATGAGTGATCTGTTGGTGGTACGAAACCAGAGGCCGAGGGTCCCATTACACCCGGACCCAGGTGCGACCACGTGGGCGTCTGATCCGCCTGCCAACCATTCCATCCTTATCGACTATTGTTTTTTATTCCCCATTTTTACCTCCCCTGTTTTTTTTTATTCCCCAGGCCTATGAATTTTTGTTAATATGTAAAGAACAGGAGCAACGAGCGGCGAAAACCCCGCCCACATCTCCCGAACTGAGCTACAGCAAGCATAGGCCGCTGCTTAGCTCGTTGAGGGGCCTTTTCCTTCGCCAGATGGCACGGCCCAACCTTCACGGTCGTTATGCTACCTAAGGCTCCGTCCCCACGGGCATCTTCCGATGCCCACCGAACCGTCCGTTGCAAACTACCATCTCAAAATTGGGGCGATTGTTAAATCTCGTTTTGGGTCGATAAACAAATGAATGATTGTGCTTCAAAATCTTTTTTACAAAGACAAAAAATCATCCCAAATTTTGGAACTGCCAAAAGCTCAAATTCTATCTGGGTTTAGATTTCTGCCGGAGAGGATGAATTTGGTGTGCTGCATCCTGCACTGGCTGGAATTTGGTGTAGGTGTGTAGTGTGTGCAATATTCAATGCATACCTTTTGCCAACTCTGGTAATTTAACATTTGTGTATACGTACATAGTATATACATGTATACCAGATACGAACGGATACATTTTGAGTACATATGTTTAATGTATTCCACATGACTGAAAAATTGTTGCCAGAAAATACGAGTATCCCGTCAACACACACTTGACGAGAATTATACGAAATTATTTGTCAACATTCTTGAAACGCGAATGACTACGAGAATATACGTACAATAAAAGTGTATCCAAGTGATATCGCATTCATGATTATAATCAAATATTCAACATGGACCAACAAAATGACAAAGTATGTTTGGAATTTTCTATTAAATTTTCAGCACTGACAGGGGTCGCGTTCGCCAAATCATCACTGTCACCCGTCTCATATGCTTCGTTTTCGACTTCATTAAGCCAAAGGACATTCGCTACGGCGCGCGGTAGGACTCAGTGTGAGTGTGTTGTCAGATGGAAAAATACGAGTATGTAGGGAGCTACGAATTCCCGCTACATATCCCTATTGCCACTCAGCCCCACAAATCATCCTATTGCTTCAACGCCCATCAGGGATGGTTCACTCGTTAATGTAAAGTACGAGTACACGTTTCCTGCTGTTGACATATAGTATTTGTCACAGTCATCATATTTCTCAATGGCATAACGTGAGGTGTCTAAACGACGTCGCTCATTACTACTATATTACCATCAATAACAAGAAATGGGTTTCTTTTGATCTTAGGCACGTTGTCAGGTTTTGAAATGTTTGACACATGTTTTTTTTATTGAAAATGAAGGTTGGCGAAGTTGCGAGGAGAGTCATCTACTTTGAAGTTTAAAATAATTTATTATAATATTTTAGTATATCGTCAAATGAATGAGCATTTATAAAAAAAAGGACCATATGAAGACATGAAAATAAATGGTTTCACTTTTAAATCAAATGCAATTTCGTAAAATACACCTTCCAACAAAATAGCTGAAATTTTCATTGGTTAAAGGATTGGACCCATAGTTATAAGTTGAAAAAACAAACAAACGGTATATCGTGAAATACGTTAAGGGTCTAGCACAATAGACCGATTGGCCTCGGTAGTAGTGGGCCTTTTAGCGCTCGCAGTCTCTCTCTTATGTTAGGGGCCGTGCACATAATACGTCACGCGATTCTTGCCCCTTTTTAGGGTTTTGTAGTAAAACAAAACCCTTATGAAATCGGTCAAATGTCTGTCTGTCCGTCTGTCCGTCTGTCCGTCTGTCCGTCTGTCCATGGAATATCTCACGAACGGCTGAAGCTACATACATGAAATTTTGTAGGAATATGTAGAATTACTATAATTCGCCGGAGAAAGTGAGTCGTCGTAATAGGTCAACTTTAAGGGGAAGTCCCCATAGAGGGGAAATGAAGGTCGAAATTTTTTTTTCGTTTAGTACAGGCAAGTGGGGTATCATAAGAAAGGTACCGTCGAGTACATTCCATTTTTGAAATTTTTTTCAAATTTGAAGAAACGGGAAAAGAGGGAGAGGGGAAAATATGTCATCCGAGTTTGTCCCCCCCCCCCCTTGCATTTCGAGACCGTTATACTTAGAAATAGGAAAATTTACAGAAAAGCGCCATTTTACTAGTGTAGAAAACCTAGATTTCTAGAATTTTGAAATTTCATCAGAAAAGGTTAATAATAGTACATTTCTATAGTTTCAGTTAGCACAACCCTGCACCCCTTACACGTAGCCGAGGTCAAAAATATTGATGGCCAATGATAACCAACATCATAGGCAATAATATCTCTAAGTTTTATTATAATCACATAATATTTAATAATAGTACATTCAATTAAAGTTCGGCATTTTGACACTATCCACACAAAAAATACACCTACCGGCCTCATTGGTGTGAGTACTACTATACTTTCATGTTGTTTTTCGTAGTGCGAATTGCAGTTATTTAATTAATCATTTTTTAAAGGGTAAAGATTTGTTGGGGGCGCTGTGTCTTAATTGGCCAACTTTACCGGGTGGAAGGGGGGGGGGGGGGGGGGGTTCCACATAGAGGCGAAATTAAGGTCAAATTTTTTTATCGACTGGTATAAGCAAATGAGGTGTCGTGAGAAAGGTAATGATGAGTACATTCCATTTTTTCGCATTTTCTCGAAATTTATAGAAAGGGGAACAGTGGGGGAGGAGAAAATATTAGTTCGTAATTTGACCCCCCCTTGCCTGCATTTTCAGACCGTTATACTTAGAATTATGAAAACTTACAGGAAGTGGGTTTCGAAAAACATATAAAATGGAAAATAGTGGAATTTGTATATCTTCTCAGAATAGGTCAATAATAGTTTATTTGTATAGTTACAGTTAGCACACCCTTGCACGCCTTAAACACGTTCGAGTTCAAAAGTACTGATGGCCAAACATAACCAACACCTTAAGCAATAATATGTTCTAAGTTTCGTTACAATCACGTAATATGAATTAGCATGTAAAATGTAAGTGGGTAAGACATTTTTTCTATCCATCTGAGTGATATCAAGAAGAGCAAGGAGCCGATATTTATATACCAAAATAAGCGCTTGCTACAAAACCCTCGGATTGCGGGCGTAGCCCCCTATATTCCGGTTTCATTTTTCCTTCCTCCCCCCTTGTCACAGATCGTCATAAACTCTAGACCACCTCCCGTCCATTTTTACGTCACGTTACCTTTTTCACTTTTCAATTCTTTCATGATAAAAATTTAATCCGAACTTACCCAAACGTGTGCTGTACACGTAAAGTCGTAACTCATTTAACAGAGTTCTTTATTAATTTTATTTTTATAAATACATAGTAAAATGACTGCGACTGGGATGAAAATGCTACGGATGTCAGCCGGTGTGACCAAAAAGGATCGTATCAAAAGTATCTACATCGGAGGCAGTTTGTTCGTTGAGCAACCGATCATTGAAATGCTCGAAGATCGTCGTATGGATTGGTATTGCCATGTTCTAAGGCGTCCGCCTGAGAACCTTGTCATGAAGGCACTATCAATGAATGTTCCATTTGCTGGACCCAAACCCCGAGGCAGACGCAAACACACGTGGATCGATAAGATGAAGAAGCAACAATAACGCGTTAATCTCGGCGATGATACGGTCGAAGACCGAGCTGCCTGCAGAAGGAAGCTGAGATTATACCGCCAGAATGGGCGAAGTGCCAACACTACAGGCAGAGCAACGCGAAGCCGCAGAGTGGTACGAAAGGGCAAGGAAGAAGAAGAAGTAAATAGTTGATATCCTGTAACGTATCGCTTGCTTGAGCTGGGCTCGAACCGAGGACGGAGATCAAGGCTGGTCGTTCAGACCTGCCGTGACACCTAAGTGCCAATATCTCCTCAGAGATGACCAGAGGTGACGCGTGCTTGATAACTAGCTCAGCTATCGGTAGTATGGGCGGGGTTTTGGTTTGGTCACTCTGCCTCGTGATCGCTACAAAAACATATTCACGCGACTGCCCGAAAACCTAAGCCAACGGATGTCCCTCAACAGATATATAAACAAAAATTTGGGCCGCGAAATTCCCCTAACGTCCCTGCAACTAGCACGGGAGCCCCCTGATGGCGATAAGGCTCCGCGCTCCCTCCCCGACCTTAGGTTGAGCTGCGCAATATTGCTCAAACCCCATTGTCGGGGAGGGAGCGTTACTGTGTAACGAATACTATTTCAAAAGAAGTTTCACTATTAGTGATGTCAACTTCAGACCATGGTCCATGGGAGATGACACCACTCTTTAATGTTGCTGATAGGAGACATTCCCTTGGTAGTGACGAATATGCCTTAAGTGTCATATCGGCAAGGTATGGAATTTGTATGAACCTCAGAATCGACATATTCCGACTCGACAGGGCTTTTTGAGCTCGTCCACAGGAAAGGCACTGCAGTCAATGAGTTACGTAAATGGAAAACGTCATTCTGAGTTCTCCTTTCCGATATGGTGGCGCCGATAGGATAAGAAAACTGAAGTACTAGTGTATACAGTGAAATCTCTCGTTAGTGGAAACTGTCGGGTACAAATTATTTGTCGCTAATGGGAGGTGCTTGTTAAGGGAGATTTCCCTGTATAATGTTTTCAATTCAACGCACGCAAAAATCTTGTCGATACATATGTGTATATTATTATATGTGTCGTCACAATTTCGGTAGACTCCCTCCCTCCCCCATGTCTACTTCGTCATAAATAGTGAAACACCCTCCTCCCCCTAGGCGCGTGATGTACGTAGTGGCACCATAAGTTTTGTCCTTTGTTCAAATGGGTTCAATTAAACTAAAACTTACTGAAGTAAACAAAATTTCTTATTGGCACTTTTTCTCCATTCACAAAGGAACAAAAAAACTGCATGTTACTCGAAATGGACACCCTTGGCTTTTACACATTTTTCAATCGTTCAGGCCACTCATCAATCGCTGCACGCACCACTATTTGGGGAATAGAAGCGGCTGTTTTTATCAAATCCGCTTTAAGCGACTCGAAATTTATTTGAGGTTTGCTGCAGGCCCTCTCCTCGAAGTAGTTCCTCATGCGGTAGTCCAGCAGATTGAGATCGGGACTTCCAGAAGGTGAATGCTCAGCGGCTTTAAAGTCAGAAAGATTGTCGGCACACCACCTCTGGTTTGTTTTAGTTTTGTGTTCTGGCGCTAAGTCTTGCTGAAACGAGCAGTCTTGTCCATTGTAGAGTGTCGTTCAATGATTTCACTACCTTTAGCAAAATATCGCTCCGATAGTTCGCTGCTTTGGGTTTCACAAAAATGCAGCTGGGTGACTCCGTCGTACGCAACGGCCCACCAAACCATAACTGAAGCAGGATGGTGGCCTCTTTGGACCCTTCGAATTTTTTCGACAGCTTCCCGAGAACTGTGAGCGTAAACTCTGTCATTTTGCCGGTTGAATTTTCTTCTACCGTGAAAATGTTTTCATCAATGAAGAGGAATCGCCTGTGTCTCCCGTTCGCGTAACGCTGAAGTAACGACTTCGCTCTTGCGGCTCGTATGTTTTTCAAAGCTGGTGTCAGCAGCTGTGCTGTGGTTCCTCTGTAAGGCCCAAGTTATAGGTCCTATTCGATAACGCGGGACATCGTCCTTTTTGAATTTTCATCTCCCGGGCCATGATTTTCTGTTTTCGGAGAGGGTTTCGACGAATTCGCGCAACTATGGCTTTCACTGCTGCTGACATCCTCGAGGTGCGCGGGCGGCCATTTCTAGCTCTGTCGTCGATTGAGGAGGCCTCGTCGAACCTTTGATGCACCGGTAAGTAAAAGTATGTCGCGCTCGGTGGCCGTGATCGATCAGTCACCGCTCTACGATACTAATCTAGAGCTCGGAGATCAGATCTCGGCGCGATCAAAAACTGCCTGTGAGTACTAATAGAACTCTCACAGTGCTCCGTGCTTGCCAGTATAAAGACGGCACGGATAGGAAGTGCTTGCTAGCAACTGCACTTCCGAAAAGTAGATATGCTATCGAAACGTCAACAAGGCATAGAAATGCTAGAGATGTTGACGCGCCCATGCCCCTGGAGGGGTCAAGGTAATTAGAATAAAGTAAAAGTAAGGTTTTAGCAGATTGAAAATCTCTACTAGCGATTTGCTGCACTTGTGCAGGGCGATCACAGCGATACGATTTTCATTCACGCTCCACTTCATTAACTCCGCGGGGAAACGACTCAAACTGGAAAATATTTAGCAATATAGGGTCCATTCTATGTTTTGTAAACAAAGCCGCTCGCGAGCGTCACTCCTATAACACTTGCGTACTCAAAGAACTAAGGGACAGAACTTATGGCACGACTACATACATATTATGTGCACGGCTTCTTATTACTTATTACAAAGAGACAAATAAGATTCATCAACACCCAAGCGGGATGTCCGTTGATAGGAAGACAGTGGGCATTCATTGATTAATAAGTTAATAACTATTTATGACAAGTTACTGGTTTGCGTAAGGATCCTAACGCACCTTAAAAAATGTTGTATTAAATAAGTACCTGAAAGCAGATTTCTTTTCGAACCATCGTAATGCTTCTCAGATAAGTTACCATGACATTAAATTTTATTATACCTATATAGTAGTTACAGTTTTATAGAATTCAATTTATCCTCATTCTAGTCAACTGTAATCTTATGCCAGATATTTAAATTATTAAATACCTCGTACTTTACCGGGACTCAACACTGACTTTCAAAAGGAACGAGCACGAGCATATCCTAATTTTCTTCCATTGCATATTTAGAAAAAAAGGTGGTGATATTAAGTATCAAAGAATTTCCATGAAATAAGCTATTTGTACAATAATGCTTCTGGGCGAATCCTTCTTCTTCTCGACATAGCACAAGGCAATTACTGAATGCAGGATTCTTTTTTCAGGGAGCGCTTACTTCGTCATTCTCATTTTCGCGTCTCCTGGTAATCAAGTCTACTTGCGTAGCATTTTTTCTCGTGTAATTTGTCAAAGGCCATATTCTTAAATTATATAAGCTTAAGGGAAAAGAAAATGAATAAAATTATAAAAGGCATATCCTCAAGGTATTTTCGCGAATTTATAATAATATCTTCGTCAATGACTCTACATCCTTTATGTTTTAAATGTAGGGTTTTATTACCTCATTACGTTGAAGAGGAGAGACAAAGCAAATATAAAATGGCAGGCCATTTACATGTTTGATGTGGATGTTCATATCTATGGGAGCATTATAGGATATCGTAAATACCACGTAGTTTCTTTCTTATGCAAGCCATAGACGCTCGTACCAATCCGTCGGATTGGTACGAGCGTCTATGGCTTGCATTAGAGTTACCATAGACAAAAATTGAATAATTCTGTACTGGCTTTGTCGTCACAACGCTAGTATCTTAATGGAGGGGGATTTGCAAATCCGAAAAATACAAAGACCCTACCTACTACCCTCTGCATGTCAGAATTCAAGCTGACAGACCTAGGTAAGTGTCGACTCTAGGATGAACCAATATTTTCCATGCAATTTTCCTGACTACAGAATAGCTGAAGCGACAGACTTTTATAAATCGAAGCGAAATATGTACTTCTGTCCAAAGAGACGGATTGCCGGCTTTGCCTTGAGGACATTGAGTCCAACAAACACTTTCTCTGCGAATGCACCGCGGTTTCCCGCTTTAGACTCATGTTTCTTGAGATTCTATCGTGATCTAGGCTGTCATTAATAATGCTGCTACAAAGGACCTACTGGCCTTCATCAGGTTGGTTAAGGGTCTTTTGGATTAGTTAGCTCCGTGGAGTTGGCACTGTCACATTTGATTTCTTAAAATTAAATCGTCCAGTTTGTTCGCCCTTCCTAGGCCCACGTCTGCCCAGGAAAAAAAATTTGTTTGCCCACCTTTGCTAAAAAAAAGTTAAAACAAAATAATTTTTTTTTACAAAACGAGAAAAACCGCAAATTTTTTTTCTTTTCAAAACGGGGAATTTTTAGCTCAGGATCGTCCACCCAAAATTTTGCATTTCATCTATTCGAAAAATAAAAATTTTGGTCCTACATTGGGCGCCATATTTTACATCTCCATCCTTTGGCTCCATAAGGGACCATTTGAGGACGCAACCTGGGCAGTTCGTTTGTCCATCGTCCATCGGGTTTGCCCAAGAAAATTGTTTCGTTTGTCCACCCTTGCAAGAAAAGTTATTCGGGAAATAGTTTTCCTTTAGGTTTGAGAAACTGAAACTCTTAATTCGGCTCCTTAAAGGATAATTTTTAGTACAAACTAGACAGTTCGTTTGCTCATCGTGGATTATCGTTTCGTATGCCCACCCTTGAAAAATTTAAAATAAAGGTTGTTAGCAAAATGTTCTTTTTTTGTAAGTTGGGAATCCTTTAGAACTTTTTTTGATATACAAACCGGGTATTTCGTTTGCCCATCGTAGGCCCTCGTTCGCCCAAGAAAAAGTTTCGTTTGTCCACTCCTCCAACTTTTTTTTTTTTAATTAAAAGTAAATATTTCCCTGGGCAGTTCGCCTGCCCGTCGCAGACTATCGTTTGACTAGGAAAACGTTTGCCAACCCTTGCAAAAAAAAAAGTTTGGGAATAAGAAAAACTGGAGGAGTGGGGTAACGAAAATTTTGAGTATGCAATCCTAGGTTAACGTTGGGCATAAGAAATAGCGTAAAACCCCCCAAAATTGAAAAAAAAAATCGGTAACGAGCTCTCATCGAACAACAGCAGTGGGAACGAGCTTTGTGTATACGATAATGAAATTTTCATTCTTAATTCTAATTGTGGCGACCGGTAGCTCAGTGCGTAGAGGCGTCAGTCTCATGCCTGACTACGGTCGTTACGGGTTCAAGTCCCGTCCACGGCGTCTATAGCCATGAATGTTTGTGGTGTCTCCCTCCTGTGGTGTGGGCGTAATAATAACACACAACATCTCCCAACTTGTCCCAGGAATGTGGCCAAATGGGAGCAGGAGGTATGTGCCGACAACGTGCATTATCCGAAACTGCTTTATGAAAATGAAACGTCAGCTAAGCCACATGGAATAGTTAACGCGCTATGCCCACTAGGGGTAAGGGCAAATGAGTATGAAATTTCGTATATCGTACGAGGCCTTTTAAAAAATAAGGAATCACATGTCGATCAATCATCGTAGCGACACGGGTCGATGGAATTGTCATAACCTTTCGTGTAACTGAATGATTGATTACAGATTGTTTATATCTCGTTCCGAGCTATTGCTATTTGAGTTCGACGTGTTTCAGTTTTTGTGGCGACTTTCGCAATGTCCGATTTACGGAAGTAACGACGTAAAGTGAAATTTTGCGTGAAATTCACAGAGGTCGAGTATTAGGTTTACGTACATGACACTCAAGGTCGCCACCCATGAACGAGCACAGCCACGACCGAACTTCCATCGAACCATCAATTTCATAAAATGTGCGGAAAAAAATTCCCCTCATTACCACCGTTCTATGAAATTGATGGTTCGATCGAAGTTCGGTCGTGGTTGTGCTCGTTCTTGTCTGGCGACCTTAAGACAAAAGTCAACACAATGGATTGGCAAAGGATCTGCACGCCCAAAAAAGGAAGAACAGATGATATCCTCTGTGATAGTGATGCGCAATGTTTTTGTCGATTTCAACGAATTTGTGCATTTTTAGTGTTTATCCTTAGGTCAACAGTCAAGTGGAGAGAAAAAAATTCGTAACTCTTTCCTGTATCATGACAATGCGGCTGCCCGCACAGTCTTATTATATTACAAGTTGTGTGCCAAACACCGGCTGACAATTCATCCTTAACTATCCTACTCCCCAGATAGTGCACCCTGCGACATTACCTTGTTTCCAAAATTAAAATGTGTTCTGAAAGGGCACAGGTAAAGCCATTAAAATAAATTCGTCACGGACCTTAATTTTAAATGAAGCTATCCAGGATTGGGGCGACCGGTAGCGCAGTGTGTTGAGGCATCAGTCTCATGTTTGACTACCGACATTTCGGGTCCCGTCCACGACGAAATTCGTGGCCATGGACGTGCAGGAGGTGCATGCTGGTAACTGCATTCTCCAAAACCAGTTTATGCCGTCGAAACGTCAACTGGGCCACATGGAACAGTTGATGCGCTATGCCCCACAAGGGGTTAGGGCAATTGAGAGAGAGAGAGAGATCCAGGATTGCTTCACGAAGTAAAAACACTACTGGTGTGTCGATGTGCATCTATTGTATGGGGGAGGGAAGTACTTTAAGGACGACAAGGATCAATAATCTGTAAAAATATTAATATACAATAGATTAAAAAAAATAAAGTTCGGTTATCTATTTGGTCTACAACTTAATAATGAGACTTTTTTTGGAATTTTGGGCATTTATTCATAGATTTATTCATATAACTAAATTATTCAAAATATTGGCCATCAGCAGCGATAACTTTCTCCCATCTTTCGGGAAGTCTACGAATTCCGTCGCGAAAAAAATCTTGGGGTTTCGAGGCTATCCATGAATCGAGCCAGTTCTTAGTATCCTCATATGAAGTGAAGTGCTGATCAGCCAACGCATGAGTCATCGAAGCGAACAAATATTAATCGGATGGAGCAATGTCAGGGCTATACGGCGGGTGGGGTAGCACTTCCCATTTGGTTGTTTCCAGGTACGTTTTCACGACTTGCGCAACATGAGGGCGAACATTGTCATGCTGAAGAATTATTTTGTCGTGCCTTTCAGCAAATTGTTGCCGTTTTTCACGCAATGCTCGACTCAAACGCATCAATTGCAGTCGATAGCGCTGCCCGTCAATGGTTTCATTCGGTTTTAGCAGCTCATAATAAAGAACACCGATCTGGTCCCACCAAATGCAGAGCATAAGCTTGGAACCATGAATATTTGGCTTCGCGGTCGATGTTGATTGGTGCCCGGGCGGTCCCCATGATTTCTTTCGCTTTGGGTTATCATAATGAATCCACTTTTCATCGCCGGTCACAATACGATGCAAAAAACCCTTCCGTCTTTGCCTTTGAAGCAGTTGTTCGCACATGCAAAAGCGCCTCTCAACATCTCTTGGCTTCAACTCGTACGGAACCCAGTGGCCTTGCTTTTGGATCATTCCCAGTGATTTTAACCGCTTCGATATGGCTTGCTGAGTCACTTCCAACGAAATTGCCAACTCTTTTTGAGTTTGGCACGAATCTTCTTCGAGTAATTTCGTCAATTCTTCGTCTTCAAACTTTTTTGGCTGGCCAGGTCGCTCTTCGTCGGTAATGTCGAAATATCATTTTTGAACCGATGAAACCACCGAAAACACTGTGCACGCGAAAAAGCATCGTCACCGTAAACTTCCACGAGCAATTTATGACTCTGAGCTGCAGTCTTCTTAGCAAAATAATGTCCAAGTAAAACTTCCCGCAAATGCTGTTTTTTTCGTGAATTTTCGAAACTTTCCATGGTCCGGTAAAATACGTTGTCAACAATCAACACGAAATGTTTATACTGACATTGACAGCTTATGAATACAAACTTCAAATGGTATGTATGTCAAAGATGGACTACCATTGGTTTATCGGTGTTGCCATCTCTAAAAAAAGTCTCATTATTAAGTTGTAGACCAAATACATATTTAACAGAACTGGTACATTCGATTTGGCGAAATCAGTTGGTCTGAAACTATCGGATACGCGCGGCGTTTCTATAAAAGCCGACTATTAAATTTCCAAAGGAAAGCAAGTTAAACTCCGATCAAAAAAAGGTTAAGATAACAAAAAGGAACTAAAGACAGCAATAATGATTAATCCTTTTCCAAGATTTACCAAATTAATTGCTTATGCAGCATATGATTAAATCACACGCTTAAGTCCTTGAAATTGCACAAATTCTACGTGCATATATCTAGAACTTAAATCAAGAGATACTATCTTCCGGGCGCATTAATTCGCAACAAAGTCCGCTTCGTTTCACCTTAACAAACAATCTCACGCATATCGTACGAGATATTCCCCCAGGAGGGATTAGTCGATATATACGGCCAAAAAATTTAGCACATTCTGTGAAAGTTTTCTTGGAACAATTTAACATCGGATTCCGAAACAAAAAGTGGCTTAAATCGAGGGATCTAGTCGACAGTTGATTGTCTCCAAGCGCTCTTATTCTTTGCAATTCACGATTGGGTGAGGGAGTTTTTATAATATGCAGGCAGCTTTTCCCGCAGATACACCTACGTAGAATAAGCATCCAACGTATCTAAAAGTTTTTACTAACCATTCCTGGGAGAACTGTAAATAGTCTTTTTTTCGTATGTACTGGAAATTTTTTTTCCTTTAACGTCCTTTAACACAGAAAAGCCTTAGAATGTTCTCTTATGCTCAAGAGCGATAATATACATACGTTTAAAAGTTTGCGGTTTTAAAAAGCGGAAGCGTATAAATTTTAAAAGAAATACTTGTTGGTGGGAAGATGGGAAATGTTGGTGGAAGATGGTTGAAAATGGGAATAGAAGTCGATTTAAGCAAAGGATTTACCTGTGACAAATGCAGCATGTAGATACCACAACTTTCAGCGAATGGAATACATTATGAAATTCTTTTCAGGAATGCAAACTTATTGCTAGCTAAGACGTTGTTTTGACGCTTGGAGTAGAATGTTACATAGGTAACAGTATTGAGCCATTAAATTATGTCGAATTGGAAAGGCTTCACTTTTGGTGAATATTAGGTTATCGACGAAATAGGCATCCAATTACGATGGGAACTCACAACTATCCCAGAGGAGACTAAAGATTCTGCGGGCTGCATCCAGCTATCTATCTCTTAAATCCGATGCGTCGGACAATAATATTCAGACAGTCTAAGCCGAACTGGTCCTTTATTTTAATTACCGCCAAGGCTGTGCTGTAGCATCGAAGGATATCCTCTAAGCTTTGGTATCAATATAGGAAAAGAATCAATGGGCATTGTTTAACTTTCCGTGTTCTTTAGTTTTTCTTCTAGACGAAAATGCCTCAAGTTGAGCGCTATCAAATGGACTCGTCACATAAAGTTGCCACAAGGTAGCCGAGGGCGGACAAAAGAAATGGAAATTAACAATAAATGAAACCGGAAAATAGAGGGCTACGCCCGCAATCCGAGGGTTTTGTAGTGTCCCATGCCAATAGGAGATGAACTGTCCTACTCTTGCGATGCTTGTTAAAACGACATTGCAAATTGCAAGCTTACGTAAAAAATAGAAAGTAGAGTCGGCGACCTGCCTCCTTCCCTCTCACTCCTCTCCCACCAATCTTTACCTTTTTAGAAATGCTTAACTCCAATTCACTCTACGGAAAACAATATGCAAGTATTAGTCCAGGCTAGGAGGTGCATGCTAGCAACTGCATTTTCCGAAACCAGTTTATGCCGTCGAAACGTCAACTGGGCCACATGGACAGTTGACGCACTATGCCCCACAAGGGGTTAGGGCAAATGAGAGAGAGCGTCCAGGCTAGGAAGTTCGAAAAAGCATGTTTAGGAAAAAAAATCCAGTAGTCTTGAAATATGGCACAACTGTTGGAGACAGTCCCCTGAATATGTGCTCAAAAGTCCCTGATGATAAAGGGTCCGGAAGTGTAGGTCAAATGCTCTATTTTCAGTTTTCCTTGATTATCTTCAAAGGCAAGGATTCTACAAAAAAAATGTTCCAAGGCTGAATAAAATAACATAAAATTTCCAACAAAACGATATATCATACCCTCGACTGTCAAATGATATATTATACTCTAGACCATACAATCATATACGGTGAACTGATTTCCAAAGGGGGGGGGGGGGGGCAAGGACCTTTTCCATAGTCCTCCGCGTGGGCGCCCCCTGGTAACGGCAGTGTATCAATTCGCTGACGGCCAATGTCTTAGCGATAAGACAGTTTGGAAAAGGCAGATAGCTGTAGCCTGAATGGCTGACGAACACCTAAGCGTCTCAGGTCTAGTAGGATGGAATGACTTGCGTAGTTGGACCTGCTACATAGTTGTGTGGGCCCCAGCACGTTTATTAAACCATCTGAAGCAGCTATCTCCGAGGCCATCCCCTGAATGGGGTTAAGCGACGTGCTGACAACTCGTCCTTGTAAAAACCACTCCATGTCAAGAAACCTGGAACAAAAGCCTCGGATTGGACGGATCAACAACGACGACCACGCAAACGAATAAAGGATTATTCTTTCGGATCCTGGAATGTACGCTCCCTGAACAAACCGGGGGCCGAGAAGGCCCTCCTTCAACAGGTCGAAAAGTACAAACTGAGCATTACTGCAGTCCAGGAAACAAATTGGCTTGGCAGCGAGATTAATGACAAGAAATCGCACACAATTTTTACAAGTGGCAAACCATCGGGCCGCAAGGAGTTTGGAGTAGCATTTATAGTGAACAATCACCTCAAACCGCATATTACTGACTTCAAACCCATAAATGAACGGCTGTGTGCGATTCGCATCAAGACTCGATTCTTCAATCTCTGGCTCATCAATGTGCATGCCCCCACTGAAGTTAAAGAAGACGCAGTAAAAGACGAGTTCTACGCCCGCCTTGAAACTTTCTTCGACTCACTTCCAACAAACGACGTCAAATTGCTGCTGGGAGACTTTAACGCGAAAGTCGGGAATGAAAGTTGGCATCGGGGGACCTCTGGAGGCCACAGCCTCCATGAAGAATGTAACGATAACGGCCAGTGACTTATCGACTTCGCCTGCAGCAGGAATCTAGTCGTAAGCTCTACGTGTTTCCCGCATCGACGCATTCACAAGCAGACCTGGAAGTCTCCAGACGCACATACCGTCAACCAAATTGACCACGTCCTCATTTGCAGGAGATGGGCGTCTAGTGTCATGGATGTCCGCTCCTATCGAGGAGCAAACTGCGACTCAGATCATCACTTGGTGAAGACGACCTACAGATGTAGAATTTCCTCAGTGCACCAGTCAAGAATCAGCCCTCCCAAAATCTTTGCGGTTGATAAGCTCTTGAGTGATGCTACAGCGGTGGCGTATACTACCGCCCTTGAGGAAAAACTATCACCTATGCTACACAACATCAGCAACACAGGCGTCCATGGGTTCTGGGAAGAACTCAAGGGTACCATCAAGGATGTCGCAGAGAAGGTCGTGGG
Source organism: Chloromyia formosa (assembly GCA_964017055.1). Lineage (NCBI taxonomy): Eukaryota > Metazoa > Arthropoda > Insecta > Diptera > Stratiomyidae > Chloromyia > Chloromyia formosa. Next base: position 24,460,274 of record OZ024813.1, on the reverse strand, counting down.
ATATAAAGCCCGGCGAGCGCGAAATGACTGGTTCGACGAAGAATGCACAAATTCACTTGACGCGAAAAACGAGGCCTACAGACAATGGATTCAACGAGGAACCAGAGCAAGAAGAGAAAAATATGACGAGCTACGGCGAATATCGAATAGAATAATTAGACGTAAGAAACGTAAATACTTTGACGAGCAGTTGCTGAACATAAACGAAAACTTAGCTAATAGGAACACCAGACAAGCGTACAAACTAGTAAATACAATTAAGAACGGCTACCAACCCAGGACTAGCCTTTGTAAGGACAAGGATGGAAACATCATCAGCGACACCGATGGTATTAACAAACGATGGGCCTCTTATTTTGAAGAGCTTCTAAACCGACCATCTAACATCCCCACACAGGAAGCTCTCGACGATATTGTTGATCTAGGCCCACCCATTTAACCCCCGACAGTAGAGGAAGTTGATCTCGCGTTGCGGTCACTAAAACGAAATAAAGCGCCGGGCGCTGACGAGATTCCAGCTGAACTGCTAAGATTCGGTGGAACGAGTCTAGTTGATGCCATACATCAATTACTCCTGCGAGTATGGGAGAACGAGGAGATCCCAGACGATTGGCGCAGAAGCATCATCTGTCCAATTCATAAAAAGGGAGATAAACTGCGGTGTGAGAACTACAGGGGCATCTCACTAGTTTGTACGTCCTATAAAATTTTGACGAAAATTCTGGAAAATAGAATAAAACCGTACGCAGAACGAGTCATTGGCGAATATCAAAGCGGTTTCAGACCTGGTCGCTCCACAACCGATCAGCTCTTCTCAGTCAAACTGATACTCCAGAGGTGCTGGGAATACAACGTAAACGTATACCAAATCTTTGTCGACTTCAAGCAGGCATACGACAGTATCGATCGTGGAGTACTGTACAACATCATGCTGCAATTTGGTATACCAGCAAAATTAGTGCGACTGACAAAGATGACGATGACCAACTCCGTCTCACAAGTCAGGATCCAGAATAGACTTACTGATCTATTTGAAACACGCACTGGTTTGAAACAGGGCGATGGACTGGCACCGACGCTCTTCAACCTAGCACTGGAATACGTTATTCGGGCCATGAATATGGACAACAGCAAGACGCTACTCATCAAGTCGACACAATTAGCAGCGTACGCCGACGACATCAACATCATGTCCCGAAGATTGGCTGACGCAGAAGAACTTCTGCATACGCTCGATACCGCTGCAAAGGAAGTTGGATTACGTATTAACGAGGGTAAAACTAAAATAATGATGCAATCGGTGACAAGGACACCTGCACAACCGAGCATCAACGTGGGGGACCTCAACATCGAGTTCGTGAACAACTTCATCTACCTGGGTTGCAGCCTGTCAAGGGACGCCAACGAAACTGACGAAATCAAGCGACGGATACAGTTAGCTAATAAGACTTTTTTCTCGGTTCTCCCCATAATGAAATCGAAGCATGTGCACAGAAACACGAAGCTCCGCGTGTACAAAACCATTATACGACCAGTGCTATGCTATGGCTGCGAAGCATGGACCCTAACTCAAGCCTCCGAAAACATGCTAGACACTTTTGAACGTAAGGTTCTACGGCGAATTTTCGGGGCTGTTTGCGATCGAGATGGATGGCGCATCCGGTACAACCATGAGTTGTATGAAATGTACGATGAGCTGCAAGTCTCGAAAATCGTCAAACTACAACGACTTCAATGGGCAGGGCATGTACAAAGAATGGACGATGATCGCATGCCTAAGAGAGTAATGAATGCAGAACGAGTCGACGGAGCGAGACTGCGAGGACGACCGAGATCTCGTTGGGAGAGTTCAGTAGGTGTGGACGCCGCGCAGCTGCTGGGCTCCCAAAATTGGAGGACGCGGTCACGTGACCGAGATAATTGGAGGACAATGATCCAGGCGGCCAAGGCCCGACGTCGGGCTGTCGCGCCACGATGATGATGATGATGATTTCCAAATATTCCGATTGAGATCTAGTTGATTGATACTGCAAATAGATATGATCGTCCCAAAGGTACGCCTGCCTTCCCAACAAATTATATTTTTTTTTGCAAACATGCCAATAACGTCCCAACGAATTTAAGTATGCAGACCAAATTCGGTTGGAAGACTGCATAGGACCTTAACATACTAATACGTGAAAATTAGTTTAATCGGATGAAAACCAAAGCTAATTTTCATACAAGGTGCCCCAAACAACCCTACTTTTCAGATTTTTTTAGTCTATCCATCGAACGAAAAACCTTTTCCTCCGGTTTGTCGTGTGGTTTTGAAATTTAGCACAATCTATGTGGAGAGTCCTCTGTATATATTGTCCCGTTGATAAATAAATAAATAACAGGCGCAACAGTCCAATTTGAACCATGGCCTCGAGATGAGTTAGCATCACCTCACTGTCTAGATCGTGACGGTCTTGTGCGGAGGTGTGTGATCATGATCAGCAACACGCTCAACCGAGTTATTTACCCCATAAATGGGTACTCATTTAACAGCTGGGTGGGCTCATAGCCCGACACGTAAAACCCCTTTTTTTATCGAAAAGTACCGCATTCAGTAGGAATCGAACCGGGGCCCAGTGCGTAGAAGGCGAACGTGCTAACCGTTGCGTTTTCAAAATAATCAAGGCAAACTGGAAAAGAGACTTTTGACCCTCTCTCCCTTACACTTCCGGACCCTCTATAATAGGGGAGTTCTGAGCACATATTCAGGGGACTGTCTACTACAATTGTGCCAAATTTCAAAACTTCACCATTTATTTTTCCTATATTTCGTTACTATCCTGGACTAAATGTAGTACTCGTATACTAGTATGCAGTACAATACGCCTGTTATGTGCATTTTTTGTATGTGCAATCATGGAATATCAATCTGCCTGAGCACATCCTGCCGAAGATGCCCTGTAATGAACTACCAAAATGTAAAAAATGGGTCGCACAATGCTCTTGTCGGCTTGCGCTTAATAAGGTGTCCAATCAAAGGTTTTGATGTCCTCTTTCCGAAAAACTAATCCTGCCTAGCGAAAGCTTGCCGGAAGTGGTTGGCTGGAGGGGGCATATATATAATAACCCTCATTGAGGTCTACGCTGAATTTGGTGTCGAATCAACGGGGTTGATGTCTACTTTCTGCAAAACCAAACCCTCCAGGTGAATGGTTATCGGAAGTGGGTGTCAGGAGCGGGCAAAAATTACGTTTCAGATTGACGAACAACCCCTATCGGGGTTTGCGCTGAATTAGGTATCGAACCAAAGGGGTTGATGTCCCCTTTCAGAACAACCAATCTTACCTGGCGAAAGTTTGCCGGAAGAGGCTCGTCCTATAAAAAAGTTTGCGCATATGCTCCAATTGCCTCTGCTGCCACCCACTTCCGGCAAGCTTTCGCGAGGTAGCATTGGTTTTTCCGAAAGAGGATATCAGGACCTTTGGTATGACAGCCAATTGAATGCAAACCGCGATTAGGGTTGTTTGTCGACCTGAAACGGCACCGTTGACTGCTTCTGTCAGCACTTCCGGCAAGGTTTCGCTAGCAAGATTGAGTTTTCGGAAAGGGAACATTAACCCCTTTGATTAGATACCTAATTCAGGTGAAACCTCAATGAGGGTTGTTCGTGACCTGGAACGTCACCTTGGCGCACTCCTGCCACCCGCTTCCGGTAAGCTTTCGGCAGGCAGGATTGGTTTTTCGGACCTTTGATTGGACACCTCATTTAGCGCAAACCGACATGAGGGCTGTGCACCCCATTTTGTACATTTTTGAAATCCATTAAACATCATTTCCGGCAGGCTCTGCTCAGGCGGGGTTGGTATTCCGCGATTACACCTATCAAATCTATGTACTAATTACAGTGCCTAGAGTTGTAAACGTGCGGTCGTCTCATCTGATAAAGGACAGAGTTTATAAGTAACATAGCATTTCGCTATTAAAACTCTATAATTAAATTTCCAGACTTGACTATGTTGAATAAACATTGGTAAATTTGAAGACAAACATTGTTATAGACTGAATTTGAGTTTTGAAATGTTATTCACTAGATTTCAAATTTCAAACTTCCTACAAACTTTTTGTTGGAAGCCTTAACTTCTCCCCTTAATTTTTAGACGGCGAAATATTTTCACGAAGGCATATTTCGACAAACGCCCTGAGCAAATTGTTTTTGTCTATTATATTGTATTATGCTGATTACATTCACGATACCACGAACACGGAGGCAGTAAATGTAAATATTGAACAAAAGGATATAACAATTAATTAAGATTCAATGGCTCCGTGGATTCTGATCGTGCTACACGCAGCGTTACGACGCATTGGGTAGTACTTTGGTCATATGTCTGGAGAGTTTAGCTCCTCGTCGCGTCAGGACGTACCTTCGAACTTATATAACTTAATCGTTTGAAGGAAGAAAAATTCCATTTCGTTATTCAGATCGCCTTTCAATGCAATAAGCTACGTATTAACATGTCCTTCCGTCTTTTTGTTGACTCAAGCATTTCCGAAAGATTTTTTTATTAACTACCAAGTTCTTCGTGCTTCTGCTGTTGAAGATGAAATTGTAGGCAGAATGATTAACGTCCATGGGACGATGGGCTGATGTTCTATTCCTTCTTAAAGAGTGAATAATTATTGTCTTCTGTAGACTAACACAAGCCTTATTCAAAATGGAGCAGTAATTGGCCGGCAAAAAAAATACTAAATGCTTGGATACCGGTGAGGTTTTATTTTCGGGTCACAGGGTGCGTGTTCAAAAGAGGCTTCAAATATTCTATTTCTTCTACAGGAGAGGAATTAAGCAAAACCTGAGGGATGGCACTTTCTAAAGAAAATCTAGAGTTGATGGTGGAATTGCATTGATAAGTCACAATATTATCCACACAATTTTTTTTGTATCAATTTATGAAACCATTCCTTTCTATCCACATCATCTTCTTCCCCAGAATGTTTTCCTAATAATAAAAGTTTCATCCCAAAATTCAGCAATGACAAAGGATATCACTTTTCTAGCCTAGTTCCAATCACTCAACAACTAGAGGTACTTTGGCCCCTTTCAGTTGACACAAAAAGCCTTGATAAAAACATTCTGGGATGGTTGTTGATGATTTCCTTTTCCGGGACATTTTCTGCTGATTTGACTTTATGATTTGCATTTTTGTTAAAAACACGCCAACAACCCCAAATTCCAAGACAACGTATTGTTTCACGTTTCCGGCCTCCGATAGAAATGGGAGTGGGCAAAAAAACTCAATTTGCAGCCGACACAGAGTTTCAATTCGTTCGGATTAGGGAATAACACAAAAAGCCGACGTTGACATATTTCAAAATTATTTGAAATTCGATATATGATGAATGTATAATTTGGGGAGGGTTTTGTATATTTGTTGCTTTGTACAGATCATGTCCGTAGGTGACACTTTTGCGATTCAGTAGATTTTTGATTGGGTTCGTCGTATTGCATTCAAGGAGAAATGATGAAGGAAAATATAATGAGGTAGCATGAATTCGTTAGAATTCAGCATTTGTGTCGACAAAATACAAGGATAAGAAATGTAATGTTAGGGCAAATAATATATGTATGTATATGGATGATTGTTCATTTTTTTCGTTAAGAAAAGTGTATTTAACATGTTAGTCCAATTTCAAGAATTTCTGCACGATTTGTTTGCTGTTATTACTTTTCCCAAGATGACAAAAATCTTGGGAAAAATAATAACAAACATTCATCACAATCATTTTATGATTTCTTATTTCTTAATGTTTTATCATTTTTTATTCTGCTTCATCTGCTGCTTAGTAGCGCGTACTGCCGGCACGAGCTCGAATAACAGCTTCAATTCGCCTAGGCATGCTTACTATGAGACCCCTGATATCATCCTGGAGAATTTTCGACCATTCGTCCTTTAGGGATTGTTCCAGCTCTACTAAGGTCTTAGAAGGGTTTGTAGGGGTCCTGACGCGTTACCCCAGCTGGTCTCATAAATGTTCAATGGGATTTAAGTCTGGGCTGCACGCTTGCCATTCACGAAGGTCGACATTATTGGCCGTGAGAAATTCACGCACTACGTTTCCAGTATAGGCGCGGGCTCCATCTTGCATCAAAATGAAATACTGTGCACCAGCACGTGCTCAACCAGTAACGTGAAGTTTCAGCACTTTGTCGATGTGTCGCTGAGCTGTCAAACTATCGTTAGCGATGACAACTAAATCATTTTTGTTGTTTAAGGAAATAGCACCCCACACCATACATGATCCGCCGCCAAAAGGTGATGTGAGTTGAAGGGCACAGGGTAGGAAACATTCGTTTCCTCTTCTCCAGACAGCAGCTGACCATTATTTCCATACAGGCAAAATTTCCATTCACGAGTGAAGCAAATTCTCCCCCAATGCCGCATACTCCAATTGCGGTGGTTTCTGGCAAACCGATGTTCAGCGATTTTATGCTTTCTTGTTAATCGTGGAGCTTTAACTGGATATCGGGAAAGAGGGCCACTTTTTTCCAAACGATTACGCACGGTCTTTGTCAAAATAACGGTTCCTGTGATGTGTCTGGGGTCATTTTGTATGGAAGGTGCCGTGTTTTGAAGATTTCTGAGTACGCTTAAACGTATAAATCTGTCCTTGCTGTAAGATGTTGCTTTTGGATAGACCTGTCCTCGTCTTCTATTCTGTCTCCTGGAACCTTCCCCAGTACTCTTTTGATGACAGAATGACTCATTCCAAGCTCACTTACTTCCCGGAATCCATGGCCTTGCTCTATTAACGTCACAACCCTACAGATTTCAAATTCGTTGAGATGTCTTCCAGTACCTTGTTGAGGATCCATCACTTGCGAAACAATACCGAACTTAATTGCAAACTACCACAACGGATCGGTAAGCAGTGACAAAAACAACGACAAAAAACAAGTGTCTCTATCATGTCCGGTTCTATGTAGTAAAATTTACCGTTATGTTGGAAACTTACTTTTAAAAATGTGTATTACGTCTCGCCCTTTCTACAATAATACATTTACAGTTTTGGCTTTCTTATTCATATTAATCAGAAGATTTCTGAGTTTTTTAAAGTGGTCCTTTAATTGTTTTGCAGTTTGCAGATTCCAGCCACATTTTAAAGCAAATTCTCTGCGCAGAAATATAAACTTTTGATTTTTGGATCGAAAAGGAAATTTTCGAGAAAGAATAAAAGCAATTTGGTCGGAACCAATTTTTGGGCGGTTTTTCGTTACTTATAGCCTCCGTAGTCAGAGCTGACATGAAACAAATTAATATGGTAATAACGAAGCCATGAGCTATCGTTTGCCATACCTTTCCACGGTTAAAAAAAAAACTGAGTAGAAGTACATAGGCGCAGCACCGCCAAAGTTCCTGAGTATGCTCCAACTGAACCCGACAATGCCGTGGCAAAAGACTCCTTCTACGCCATCAAGAACAGAACACCTAAAGGTAACATTGTGAGGGTTGTGGAAGATTGGAATACGAAAGTGGGTGCTAAAAACAATGGTCTCAGGCATGTGATACCTGTGAACTTCCGCTGTCTCTTGATCGGAGGTAATATGTTTGAGCATAAGGACCACCAAAAAATCAGTTGGCCCTCTGTTGATCGGCACCGAAGACAAAATCAGATTGACAAATTTTTCCATTAGCAAAAGATTCAAAAGTTGTCTTCTGGACGTGCGAAATGAGAGAGGTTCCGATATTGGGATGTCAACAGACAAGTTTTTATGATAGCTAATATTCGATTGTAGTCCGGATGGCGCACCGGTTAGCACGTTCGCCTTCTACGCACTGGGCTCCGGTTCGATTCCTACTGAATGCGGTAGTTCTCGATGAAAAAGAGGATTTACGTGTCGGACTATGAGCCCACACAGCTGTTAAATGAGTACCGATTTATTGGATAAATAACTCGGTTGAGCGTGTTGCTGATCACACACCTCTCCACAAGACCGTCACGATCTAGAAAATGAGATGATGCTAACTCATCTCGAGGCTATGGTTCAAATTTGACTTTTGTGCCAGTTATTTATTTAATTTAATATTCAATTGCGAATAGGAGCCGTGCGCTGGCCGTCTTAGTGACGAAAGAACCAGGCGCCGCAAAATCAACACCGCCCGACTAAAAAATCAAGCTATCCAGCACCAGAATAACCAAAAGCAGGTGAGATAAGTAGTCACCCAGGTAGTGATTTGAACGAACACTGGAAAGCCATCAAAGAAAGCGTGACAGCGCGCGCAGGTACCATCCTTGGCACTAACCTGGATTGCCGCCGTAAGCCTTAGATATCCGACACATCATAGCAGCGGATTGTTCAAAGCAAACGGCTGAACGCACGATTAGCTACAGCGATAGATAACAATCGAAGTAGCCTGGAGCTCCTTAATGATAACTAAAATTGTCCTGGAAAGACTAAAGGAGCGCTTAGAAAGCGCAATTCAGGATAGTGATCGTGTAATTTTAAAGGCCCTATGTTCTCCGTAAGCCAATTAAAAAAAAATTGTCGGATCCGATCGAAATCGTATACTTAAATAGCCCGGATACAGCTAGCTATTTTTAATTGAAATACATAAGTAAAATCCAAATTTGAATATAACGTCAACTCTGGCACTTTATTCGATATTCATATATTTTTTAAAATGAAGCAACAAAATAACGATAATTCCTATATTCGTAGACTGTTTACACAAAACTGTCAAAAACTTTCGCACATCGTTTTACCAACTAACCCTTGGAACATCTTAAACTATAGGTAGCAAGAAATAATTACTCGCAGGTTCATCTCTCGTCAGACAGGTTGAGTTTCTCAAGAGCTCGGGCCAATTGTTTAATTTCATCTCTTTTCACTCCATTAGCATCGTTATTAACTTCTTTAGTTGATTCCGCATCGTCCTCGTCAGACATATCTTCAATGACTGTTTTACGCCGGTACTGCTCCTGGATTTCGTTAACCAAAAGTGCCATAACAATGGTTCGATCGCCACCACGTCTCAGTCGAATAGAAGTGTCCTTACAAAGAGCATAGACTATATAATTTTTTCGATTCAGCCGTAACGATATTTGCGCTTTCGTCTTTAAGCTCATCAACCATGCTGATCCTGTTTCTGGAGTATCGGCGCGGGGAAGGCACATGGGTTCCACAATTACACGCGGGACAAGTGACGATTTTGCTTCACTTTTTAATCTGTTCATTTCGGTGGCTAAAGTAACACTGCGCAGAACTGAGCCTAAGCGCAAAGTAAAGAGGGTTTATGGCTTCGAATTTAGGATCGGATATTGATTGTAATGAGCGGGAAAACCACACCATCTTTTTGGATATTCAAGTGTCGGTGAGGAGGGAAATTATCCCAATAAAATCGGAAAAACTCCTAATTACTTGTTAAAGGAGTGTATTGCTAATAATCGGAGTCCGTCGGTACCATATTATGTTTAACACAACTTGTCCCGAAGGACCATGCTATCGATTCATAAAACAAGTCCCAGCGACGGGTATACAAAGGTCTGTAAATTGTAGATCAGCAGAGCACTATCCAAAATTGGAATGAATGTCAGATTTGAGGCCAATTTTAAGATTTTTTGGATTTTTCGAGAATTTCGAGATTTTTATTGAACCAGCAGTAACAGTATGTATATGGCCAATCATTTTAAGATATCTACGAGTATATATTAATAGGCAAACAATTTTTGTCTGGGAATTTTGTGACGGGAACTCCTCCCAAACTACTGAACCGATTTTAATGATTTATACACCATTAGAAAGGTATTCTTTCGAAGGTGTGCAAATTTCATATTTTATTAAAATTGGCGAAATACTTTAGCTATAATCCGCGAAAAACATTGCAAGCTTAGAATCCAAGCTTGGGCAGATGTATTTGCTACAGCGTTGGATCAGCGGTTCGTGGCTTTGCGGGAATTCGGTTCATGTATATAATATCGTAAGCTTGGGCAAATGTAAAAAACATTGCGAGCTTGGGCAGATGTATTCGCTACAGCGTTGGATCAGCGGTTCGTGGCTTTGCGGAGATTCGGTTCCGCGGGACCCGGCGGATCATCTAGTGAATACTTAAAAGTCAAGTACAAAGCGGGTCGATGGTCGGAAATCGATAAAGTTTGCAGAAAAGTCATGAGAAGGTTATTTCGCTTTATTGTTTTACACCAAAGAAGTTTTGATGAAATACGCTATAGCTGTGAACTAAAAATGTTTTGATTGACTTGATTACAGACTTGATAACGCGATGATGTAAAAAAAAACTATCACTCGTTGTCGCGAATTACGGTACATCGCTCATAGAATCAAAGTAAACAAGCATTGGGGTAGAACGTCTGCTATCTTGTGAGTTCCATAGGAAACTACAACTCCACGATTTTGACCCAAATCCTTTTTTGTATTATTAGCCTTTGCTTAGATATCATATTACACTGAATAACTCGAAAAAATAAAATCTTGACATACCCGCGAAGCGAGCTATTTAGGAGTTCTCTGACTGAAGGGCAACGGTTCAACAAGAAAATCGAACTATTTGGAAATTTGTTTTACTTTCAAAATAAGCTTTGCTTTTGTAGTATTTGTGTAAATTTACCGTTTGAAAAACTTATTTTAGCTTTAGTTTTTACATCGGATGGAAATATCTATTACAGCTTACAATACCGAATCAATTTCCTATAGGGTTTTTCATTCAGAACGACGTATTTTGTTTTTTCAATTCAAAGACTTGTAGGTTAACTACGGAAATTATTTTTATTTCAAACTAGCTGGGAGAGCTCGCTTCGCTCGCTCTCTCATCTAATGCTCGCTGCGCTCACGTTGTTCGCTTCGCTCACAGCTTGACACTAACCTTGAATATTTTTTTCATACATAATTAATTTGTTCTCCGCTTGCTCAACACCACGACGATAAGGCTAAACTTCAGCTAAATTAAAAGTAACTTCACTTTCAGTCGGGTACCTTTACATAGTTTCGGCGGCCCAAATTTCTAAGCAGAATTACAGGGACCCCGCCTAAGTGCGCTTGGGGAATTTAAAAACCGGATAATGGGTAGCATCTTCTTGATCCATTACTCGGTTGATTGAGCTGTATTCAACACATTCCTCAGGAACGCATTTTAATATTTCTGCGTTTATCGCAGATGCCTGGTTATTTAGGAGAATAACCTTCGCTTCTTCGTCCCGATACGTACCGTCACCAATTTTCAGTAATAAATCTGAAAACTCTTGGGCATTTTGATTACTCCCAATTCGCGCCCGCATATTGATTGACAAATGCATGGGTATGACAATGCGCCATAGATGTGAGCTTTTTAGACATGCTTTAATTCATCAGCCCTCATCCCTCCGGGTTTTACTGGTAAAGTTTGCCTAAAGTCGCCACAGAGAAGAAATATAATACTGCCCATAGGCCGGTCGTTTTGTTTGATGTCACGTAAGGTTCTATCTATTGATTCAACCACTTTCCGATACGCCTTAGTGCACTCCTTCCATATTATTAAGAAACAATCGCGCAAAACCCTGGCTTTGTTACTGTTTACTGGCTTTGGTTTTTCTGATATACCAGTGCAAATATTCATACAAAATTGCACTGGATAAGTTCTAGTGTAAGTTGAGTGAAGAAATTTTGATTGAAAAAGCAATTATAATATTGCCACATTTGCAAAAAAAAAAAAACAAAGTCAATAATAAAATAATTTCATAGCAACGAACTTTTGCTCGTAGCAACTACAGTGAATTCATAGCAACAATCTTTCGCTCGTGACAATTAGAACAATTTCCTTTTTTTTACTCAGTGACCTTCTTTGATTCATGCACAACAACTTTGCTAAAGATCATACCATGATCAAATGCATAGTTTCCGATTCTATAAAGGACATACAAACAAACATTCATTTCTATATATAGAGATGAAAGTTCAATCGATGCCATTAATTATGGAATACGATATCCTTCAAATGTCCGCCGCGGAAATATACATTTAGATAGAAGTGAAATAGTTGACGTTTAACCAATTGACTTTCAGCCTCCGATGAGATTCCATAACAGACTTAGATCAAAACTGATCCGTTGTTTTGTATGAAAATTTTCTAAGATATTATTACCAGTGATACTCATATGTCGACCAGTCGGGCATAAATCATATAAATAAAGCCATTTAAATGATATTCTCATAATATTGTATGTGAAAATTCACAATTTTCGCCACACCTCACATATCACTTATCTCAATTCTAAATTTACAATACAATTAAAACAAACTTTTACATTAATATTCTAGGTATACTATAATTCAAATTTATTCGATTCATATGTAATACACAATTATAATAACAAGAAACATTCGTCTGATTACGGTAGAATTTGTCGGTTCATTTCGAAAGAATAAAAAAGGCACAGGACGATGACTGAACTTTTCAGGCTGTGTCCACCTGTGCAGATACTCGTGCTCCTAAATACCAATTCAATGGGATCTACGTAATCTTCAATTAAGATCCACATCATCGATCTCTAACTCAGCATAAATATCTTCTATAAATTTATCAAATGATTTTTCGCTAGACGGCAATTCGTCTGATTCCGTCAGCACATTGTTTTCCGCTGCAGCTATACTGATCGTGTCAAATGCATCGAAAACCTCTTGTGAAATCTCGTCAGATTCGGTGATCGAGAACAGCGATTTCCACAATTTCTCTGTATTCGAAACATTCCGTTCGATATCGAGTCTGTGTCTTTTTTGGCATTCCTTTTCAATATCGTCGATCAATGTTTGCAGGATGCTTTTACTGAGTGGATCCTTTTTAATTCGACAGTAGGTATTCTTAAGAACAGCATACGTATTAAGATTGGCGAGTAGAGCCTTCTGTTTGAGACTATCTACCCAAGATTTAGCAGCGTCCATATTAGCTTCGTACGACAGTTTGACAACTTGGTGGTTTGAGGGGGATTTTTGAAAATTTGAAAGTTTCCGAACAGGGAGTCCGTTCATTTTGAGTGCTGGTCGGATTGTATGAGAATACTGGAGAGAATTTGAAAAACTGCCGCATTTATTCATCTTGGGATTAGTACACCAGTTTGCTTAAAAGTGATGCTGATGTACTTTGTGGACGGGAAAATACAACAAAGTTATAATCCGTATCATTAAAACGTCGTTATGTATCTTAAAAGCGTGTGCTGATCTTTTGCTTTTGAAACAAAGCAATCTATACAAGAGACTCTAAAATTACAGTGTCATTCTCAGCTACTTGTATGCCTTCACTGGCACCACATTAGGACTTGAGAATGCTGCGTTTCAGAGCATTTATCGAGATTTATAGAAAAAATCGCCTTCGATATCTATTGTGAGAACTATGTATGTATGTTTGTCGCGTAAAAATTTTTAAACCACTGCGGCGATTGTCAGTCACCAAATTGTACGATTGGGGAGTTGGAATAGATAATAAGGCGGCCACACACAGTAAAACTCCGTTTAACTAAACCCACTAGTGCGGCGGAAATTTGGGAGGCCGGGGTGTAGTATTGTATATATCGCGACTACAAAATGAAACCGCATACTATTGTATAAAACCCGATAAACCGACCCAAAGAGAGCGGTGACATTTCCGAAAACAAAAATTTTTCACAAATACCCATTATTAGCGTTTCTGTAGGATATAATTTCGGATGGTGTAGTTGCTAGCATACACCTCTTAACATTTGAAGTTGCGACACCAAACGTGATTATATCCACATAAGGTCGACAAATAAAAGAGAATCCACTTTCTATCATATTATTTATATAAAATACAATTCATTCCTTTTAACACAATGTCGACGGTTTATTATATAAAGGTCTACGGTCTTAAAAGGGTCGACGAATGGTCTTAAAGAATCCAAGGGTTTCGGAACGGCTCGGTATCGAAACGATATTCTCCTCTCCGTACATGAGTCGACTCGGAATCGATGCGACTGCCACTCGACGTGGGTTTCGCTTAAGCCCCCCTCCCCCTACATACACACATGTTAATACATATGCCTACATGTTACGTATACACCGCAAGGTATCTGTATCGCTCAACATTTTTGTTGCATGGCAAGTTGCCGCAGTTGCGTCGAGGTCTAATTGACCTATATATGGGCTCACATTCGGATATCGATGTCGAGTCGACGTTGTTGTTGTAGTAGCAATCTCCCTCTCAATTGCCCTAACCCCTTGTGGGGCATAGCGCGTCAACTGCCATGTGGCCCAGTTGACGTTTCACGGCATAAACTGGTTTCGAAGAATGCAGTTGCCAGCATGCACCTCCTGCACATCCATGGCCACGAACGTCGTCGTGGACGGGATTCGAACCCGAAACGCCGGTAGTCAAACATGAAACTGATGCCTCAACCCACTGCGCTACCGGTCGCCCCCGGTTGTAGTAGCAATGCCTTCAGGTAAATATTCGCAGCAACGGCTTCCTCTTCCACGATTCGATTCCTACGGACTGCGGTAGTTTTTCGATAAAAAAAAGGGATTTACGTATCAAACTATGACTCAGCTGTTAAATGAGTACCAATTTATGGGGTAAATAACTCGGTTGAACATGCTCATCCAGAACAAGTGGCGTTCAGCAGGTGCAGACTCCATAAGTTCCGGAACTGAACGCGAGCAGTTGCGGAGCCACTCGCGAGCGGTTCCTGATTTTGGTCATCTTCTGAACCCACCCAATGTCGTCAGTGAAAGACCCTTATACGAAAAGGAGCTATGTACATATATGCTAACGAAGTAGTCCGGATGGCGCACTGGACCCCGGTTCGATTCCTACTGACTGCGGTAGTTTTTCGATAAAAAAGGGGATTTACGTGTCGGACTATGACTCAGCTGTTAAATGAGTACCCATTTAAGGGGTAAATAACTCGGTTGAGTATGCTGCTGATTACACACCTCTGCACAAGACATCCGTCACGTGACATACCGTCACGATCTAGAAAATGATATGATGCTAACTCATCTCGAGGCCATGGTTAAAATTGGACTGTTGCGCCAGTTATTTATTTATACGCTAACGAAAAGTCAGCAAGGCATTTTTGACGGGCCCGTGTCCGACTGGGAGGATTAATGTAATTAGCTGCCCGCCTCTTACAATTACTATTGAAAAACCATAAACAAGGTGTGCAGTTAATAATGTGCATAGGAATGCATGTCTTTATTATTATTAAGAAAAACCAAACGCCGCCAAGTGGATCTACGGGTCAGATCTGCCCAACAGTTGGTGTTCCTATTCAGAACAGTGAAAAAAAACGCGGCTAATATTATATACGGGTTAAAAAACAAGAGAAACAATAGTAGGAAATGTTTTCATTTAATTGCTATTTTTTGGCTGAATAATTAAACTCCCTAATCTTTAGTCTAATATTAGGGCGTAGCATAAACGATGAGTTAAAAGTACTCGTATACCTGAACGCTAATTATATCATAAAATACAAAATTTAACAGATCCCTTTTCACAGAACCTCAATCAGGTAACAGGTATTTCGTTAAAAGTTATTTCTTTAAATCAGAAGACCAGTGATTGCCGTAACGTCAGTCGATATCAATAACTAGCCGGTAAAAACTAGTAAAAATTTTCTAAAATGGAAAGTGTTTCAAAACTATCCAGGCGAAGCCATACCACGAAAAAGCGAACAAAGTTTGTCATGAAATCTGCCCCAAAGAAAAGCGACTCCATAAAGTTGTCACATGAAAGTACCATGGATGCGGCCAGGATGTGGCTCAAGAGTTTACGGAGAAAGGCTCGGCGGGCGCAAAAAGACCATTTGGAGAAATATTCGGTTTTGCGAAATACCTACTATCGCATTAAAAATGATCCACTCGGAACGTACACATTAATCGATTTGGCTGATAGTCTTCGTAACGAATTCGGAGAGGATGATCTCCTTTACGGAGATACAGTAGAAGAATTTGGTCGTCTGGATTTAGATGATGATTACCCGGCCCGAGGGCATGTGTCAAACGAGGAAGTGAAGTCTGCAGTTGACGATGACCATTATAGCGAAAATGAATTGGAGTTGACGAAGAACGCGACGATTATTGTCACGCCCAGCAGGGGACTGAAATTTCTCACGGATCTGTTTATAGAGCTCTCCGCCCGTAATGTTGAAGAGCAGTTTTGATCATTAGATTAGGAATTTTGATTAGATTAATTTGTTGTTTTATATTAATTAGTATTTTATTATTAATAAATCTGCTGAAATAAATGATTCATTCTATTTCCTCTTCATGTTCCTAATTCCTTTGCCGATCGACAGGTTTTTGTGACGAAGGACTCTAAACTAGTTGACTTCCTAAAAATAACTATTAACTACAATATTTTAACTATTCTTACTGAAGAGAATTTAGGAATCGGCGTGTGGTGTGGTTTTTTATATTTCTGGCTCAGTTTGAATATAACTCCAAACAACCAGATTAGAATAATTAATTTAGTTTTTCTTTCTACTCACAAGTGCAGGCATGTGTCATATTAGTGCTACAAAATAGCGGTGAAATATTACCTGCAAATACAAATGAGAAAAAATACTTGAATTAAAATGCAATTTAATTTTCCTTCTATTTTTAATTTATTGATGAAAGTGTATCCAATTAAAGGACTTCACTTATTGTCAATGTCAACGTTGTCATAATGTACGTTAGTTATGTATTTTATCACTTGGTACTTGTCCAATTATCTCCAGGGATCCCCTAAGTGATATTTAATGTGTGTTTTACTCGCAGTAGATGATTTATCATAGGTGGTCAATGATCGTAACAACAATAATTACTAACTAATATGTGTACTATTTGTGCGTATTCCTCCGAGCGGTGGTATCGGTGATCTCGTCGATGTCATCACTGGACATTGTCCAATTGGAGAGCACGGCTTAGGCTGCCGTATACCGACATTTGCAGAAGATGTGGTTATAAGATAAAATAGTCGAGCTACTGTCCCAGCAGGAAGGCACTGCGACCATAAAAGATCTATTGTGCCGTAGCTCATTAATCCAATGGACCGTCCACCTTTCCAATAAAGGGCAGTAAGTCTTTAGCAAGAATCAACCTGAAGTAAGCAGTGCTGATAGTAGCCTGCCCGAGGAGTGACATCCTAAAACGCGCGATGGCGGGACATTTGCACAAGATTTGTTTAGTCGTTTCTATGTCCTCCAGACAGAGACGGCATTCAGTCTCGCTGGTAAGACCCATCTGGTTCAGGTGATATATGATCAGGTGATGGCCAGATAAGTACCCCACTAGGAGTCTTAGGTGGGTTCTACTCATTTGAGTAGTACCCTTGCGAGTGAAGGGCATTATCAGCTCCTTTGATTGACGTAGCCCTGGAAGGTTATTCCAGCACTGATGACGCAATAGTGCAATAGTGCCGAAGCCAGCCCAAAGCCGAAGTAAGGCTCAGGTTCATGAAAACGATTGGATGATCCTTATCTAGCAAGCTCATCCGCAGCCTTGTTCCCCTCAATGCCCTGGTGGCCTGGCACCCAACACAAGAAGCCCGGTTTTTGGTTGCCAGCAGTTGAAGGAGTTCGTAATACTCCTTCGCCAGTTTTGAAGAGACCTTACATGAGGAGAGCGCTTTTAAAGCTGCTTGGCTGTCTGAGTAGGTAGCAATGTAAGCGTCGCGAAGTCCAGTTTCCAAGATTATCCTGGCGCAGACCTGAATGGCGTAAATCTGAGCGTGAAAAACGCTGGGCGAGACTCCCATTGCGATTAAAATCCTGGTGTTGGGTCCAAAGACACCTGCACCAACACCCTGTTCTATTTTAGACCCATCGGTGAACCACTTAATACATCTAGGGTCTGGATAGGGTGTGCTATTTACCCATTCAGAGCGGCCAGGGAGAAGGGCTGAAAATTTTCTGCCGAAGCAAACCTTGATGATCATCAGCACTTCAGTAAGACAGAACATTCCTGAGTTTTCAGCCACCACACAAGCGCTGCTAGGTCACTATGGGCCGCACAAGCATGGTATTTAACCACTCAATTATCTTTGGGGAGAGCCCCCATGTCCGTCCGAAGAGACTTCTGCAAGCCCACATTGTGCATGTCGCTTTGCTAAGTACATTATCTATGTGTGTATTCCAGGTGAGTTTTCGAGTCTAGTGTTACCCCGAGACATTTAGTGGAGTAATTTAAGGTCGTGTCGCCTAACGAAATTGGATCCAATGTTATATTTGGTTTTCGTGTGAACGGCACAACGACAGTTTTCTGTGGGTTTACATGTAAGCCCACAGCAACACACCAGTGTAGAACTATGTCAAGGGTCGATCTCATGACCTTCGTGCTGGTAGATTCGAATTTGCTCCTGATTATGATAGTTAAATCATCCGCGTACCCGATAGTAAGATAACCGCGCTCAGTAACCATGGCAATCAGCTGGTCTACGACAAAGGACCACAAAAGGGGTGACAGAACGCCATCTTGTGGACAACCCTTTACGGCATTCACGCAAATGGATGTACTGCCTAGAGTTGAGTGAATATCCAGTCTACGGTGCATGGCATCCATGCAATGGTAGCGGGCGGGATGTCCATGAGTTACAGTGCTCTAGAAATGCACTCGTAGCCGGAATTATCGAAAGCCCCCACAATGTCAAGAAAAACACACAACGCGATTTCCTTATCACTGAGGGACTTTTCGATCGTACTTACAAGGTTATGCAAGGCGGTCACTGTTGACTTGCCCTTCGTGTACGCGAATTGCATACGATGTAGGAGGGCTCAACAGTTCTATGGAGTGCCTGACATGCAGATCAAGCAACTTTTCCATGGTTTTAAGGAAGAAGGAACTAAAGCTAATCGGTCAATAGGATTTTCGGCTTATTACCCGCTTTGGGTATGAAGATCACATTAACTTTCTTCCAAAGTGGTGGCATGTACCCATACCCAAGGGTGTAACTTACCCTAAAAAGCTCGATTAGCGGAGATACGAGTATTATGATCTCCAAGCTGTTGTGCAACAGAGCGGGGAAAATGCCGTCCACTCCGGAAGCTTTAAATGGCTCAAAGGATTCTATCGCCCATTTGACTTTGTCCATGTCAAAGATGACCCCCGATAAACTGCGAGCCCGGCTTCCGGGAACCCGTTGAGGCCTCGCAGTTGGGCAGGGGTCACCTTCAGACAGCACGGACCCTGAGAAATGGGTATGAAGCAGCAGCTTTAATGTTTCTTCTGGACCTTCAGTATACGAACCGTCTGGTCTCAATAGAAGGCCGAACCCGTTTGTTGATTCTTTGAATAGCGCTTTGTGAAGGCGCACTTCCGGTAGCGACTGAATGCTTTCACAATGTCTTTCCCAGCATTCTCGTTTGGAATGCCTAGTGATTTTGTCGTACTCGGTGAGAGCAGGTCTGTACTCATCCCACCTATTGAAGCGCTTGGCTTTGTTGAACATCCTCCTAACTGTAGCTCGCTTGCGGGCCAAATCCTTGTTCCGCCAGGGTACTTTACGTCCCGACTCCACCGTACGTGAAACGGTACTATCTCTGTAGCAGGAAGTTGAAATTTCATTGAGCTCATCAGCTGTAAGCTCAATTTTCCCTGTAGTGCTGGGACGCGACGGATGGAGGTGCGTAGATGAGGATGCATGGGAGAAACTATGTCTCACTGGGGACACAATGGCTATAAGTGAATACGTGTCACTTACAACGTGTCAAGAGCATTGTGAGGAGAGGAAGGAGAAGATGTACAACACTATCGGAGTCAAAACTGTGCATCTTGATTTAAACTCGTATATAAAGTAATGAAAGAAAAATATAATCGTATAGTGGGCAATGGCAGAAGCAGATCTTTTTCTTCATCCAAAGTTTTAAAATTCCTTGCTTTGTTTCTTTACCGAAAAGTTGGGGAACCTTTACAAAATTTGGTCAGAATGTAGAATTGCACTAATCCTCCGTCCGTAGACACTGTGCACTCACCTCAGACACACCACAACATACGTTTAATCATTACAGCGCTAAGGCACCCCATATTAATTGAAATTTAACTTCACACTCATTTTGCACGTGCAGGCGTATTCGCTTAAAATAGCGTTCCCTTCCGCAAAGGACACAGATCGGCCCGATTGACAGACCCAGTGAACATTTCTTCTGAGGTTTTATGCAAAATCTATTAGCAGACAAAATTGCCATTTCAAAGATACATTTGCTCGGAGCAGCTGAGCTATAATCGCTGGGCTATGATCGTAACAGCGATTATCACTGAGCACTACACTCACAATGGAGCTATTTTTTTTACGGTCCAAGTGGGCTTTGACTTGAGCCGACGATTGAATGTCTTGATCAGCCGCTTCGCAGGAGGGTGAATACAGTTGGGATCACACACTGACAAAGCGGGTGAAACGACCAAAACTAATGTTGAAAAAAAATTCTAGACGGAAGATGGTAGTTATTATAAGAACAATATCATAAATTATTTGATGATCCTAATAAGAAAAGTCAATCATTGCAAATGTTTGACTTTTGACTTAGTGTGAAACACACTCACGGTGCGGCGCGACGTTGGAACAATGTGGATAGGATTTAGGGATTACTGAAGTGGATAAAAAAGTTTTTTGTTTATGAATTATTGTAGCATATTCATACTAATGTATCATTTTCGTTCGTACAACGTTTTATGTAATGCAATTAAACATTGGCAGAGGTGGTCTTCTATAATGGACCATTTCCTATCATACTTCAGATTTTGTGTGTGTACATTCTGACGACAGATATTGTCATGTTTATCAGAACGTCCGTACAGATTACGTTTCCTGTTCAGGGATTAACATGTCCCACCGCTGGGACGATGTTGCATGGAAATTACATTACGCCAGAGTGCATGTTTCTATCTGTTTACACCGTATCTTGCTCGGGAGTGTCTTTTATAGGTAGAGCAGTGACAACAACTACCCCCCCTCCCCCGAATATATGTATACACGTTGCTCGCTAACAATTCTCTATAGCAATGATTATGCACGTCAAAAACAAGGACGTATGCTTCAAGTGTTGCAAACAATTTACTATCAGCTTTGTGAACAGATGCACGCGCTGATTTGATATTAAAATGACATGACCCGATTGTACGGAATGTTGTGTTGTTCCGCGTTGGGCTTCAGTATACAATGAGTTAGGGTGCTGGAGAAGTACAGAACAATTTAGTTTTATAAGAAATTTGGTAGAACTTGGGTATGTAAAATTATGTGGATATGACTATATCCGTAGTAATTTTGTGTCTATCGAAAATATCACCTGAATTGCAAAAAATTTACATTGATGTAAACGGGCCTGACAGGTATTTTGAAAGTTTGTATAAGCTGAAAATCGTAGCATAACTGAAAACTCTATTTGACGCGATAACGTCCTAAACTTTAATTTTACCCACTTTACGCAAAAAACTCACCAAATCAATGAGACGAAAATACTCTAAAAACCTTTTGATTTTCCGGAAGTAATTCCATAAAGTAAGTACTGCTAGAGATGGAATTTCATACGATTTAAGCAAAAGCGCGGTGCAAACTGAGACGAAAATATTTCAAATGAAAGCCGCCTTTAGAGGGACAGGGACGACAACACTTTAAAAAGCCCCTCAAATCACAACTGCCTATCATCAAGAGTCTGAACTCAGTACAAAATAAGCAAAGGTTGCTCTTAATATTTTAGCTGCGTGTGTATTGTGTTCACTAGTCGATGCACAATGCATACGAAAAAAGTGAAAAGTAAGGCCCTCCATATACGATCCGATCCGTCGTCATATCGGTCACACAATATGGTGATCGTCACATTGATTGCACAGTGTATAGTATGTACTTGTCGTTAACGATTTCTTTTACACTTCCATATAAATTCCACCGTCGTCAGATACTTTTTGGCGATCCATCGTCAGATTGATCCGAAGACGAATAGCATTCTCACCTGACAATGAATCGCATGTTCTATGGGGGTTTTATATCCACGTCTATTTGCAGAAAGAGAAGACAATAGCTACGTTTGTTGCTCCGGGAAAGTGAAGAGCCCTCCCTCCATAAATCATGCGATCTGTCATCAAATCGGTGTGACGATATTGTGATCGTCACAGTGATCGCACGGTATATGCGCTTATCGTTGACGATTTTTTTTATAGTTCCATATAATTTTAGCCGTCAGATACTTTGTGGCGATCGATCGTTAGATTGATCCGACGATGAATAGCATTGTCATCCGACGATGAATCACATAGTATATGGGGGTCTTACATCCACGTTCATTCACAGAAAGAGAAGTCAAGTTGAGTTGGTTGTTTTGCGAAAGTGAAGAGGAAAGCCCCCCCCCCCCCTGCCACCATGCGATCCGTCGTCAAATCGGTCTGAAGATATTGTGATCGTCACAAAGATCGCACAGTGCACGCGCCTATCGTTGACGATTTTTTTTTACAGTTCCATATAAATTTGACCGTCATATACTTTTCGGCGATCAATCGTCAGATTGATCCGACGATGAATAGCATTGTCATCTGACGATGAATCACATAGTCTATGGTAGGTTTAATATCCACGTCCATTTGCAGAAAGAGAGATCAATAGTTACGTTTGTTGTTTTGACTTGTTGGCAACCCGAAATATGGGCGAAAATGTACGAATGCAATTGTATATGACCGAAAATGATAACTTACATATATAAAATTGATAAACCACGTTACGCATACAATGGCAGCTAAAAATCCTTTGGCTTTTTAATCGACAGACACAGCTGATTTGATGTGTTATTGTCCTTATCACTATAAACGGCGGTTTGCTTTAAATTGCAGCCGTTGCTTCTAGAGCGGTGAGGCTGTTAATATTATTTCGTACTGAGCTCCATCTCTTTGTATTATTACTCTATGGTAACGACGCGACACGTAAATGGCTGGGTTCGTAACTCTAGTACGATTCAGTGAGCGACAAAATGGAAATAGTCGGGTCCATGAGTGAAAGGGAATTTGATTTAATTTGATTTAATTTGATCTCGAATCATGTCAACCTATAATGGTGAGATTGGCCAGGAAAAAAATCTATGAATCGTTTCCCAAGATCATGATCTCTATAAAAAACTATCTCTACACAAGATGTGAGAGAAAATTGAGAGAAATCGGCTACTTGTGCTCTCTCTGCTTCATTCTATTTAGAACGGCTAATAAGGGACAGTGATGATGAACGTCTCATATTGAAAAACACTGGTTCGCCTAAAGGAGAAATCGACTTGAGAATGGACCCACAGTTTCACGTCATATCGTTCTCTGTACTCCACAAAATGAGTACGGTCAGTGCTGAAATTGTAGTCTCGGGAAGGGACATTGATATTGATGATCATGTTGGAAGCATTTTGGGATATTTTCTGTTATGTCAATATAAAAATGTTTTTTTTAAGCTCATCACGGCCCAGGCATACCGATTCAAAACGGCGAAAGCGAAGAGTCTCTCAACGAAAAAGACTCTTGAAATTGCATTCCCAAAACCCCCACCAAAGACTGAGGTGAAGGGAACGATCCGATGTCGGACCTTGGTCAAGAAGCCCAGAATCACTATATATGAGTCTTTTTGGACATCTTGGCCTTGTAGTAGTTTCAATCTCTGAATCGGTATTTTCACTGAGTGTGATTGGACGACTCATGTGTATGGTAATGTCCACACATCATGTCAAATTAAACTGAACCGTTTGGCGTTTTTGCATATGGGGAACATAAAATATGTATCTACACAACGTGTGGCGTGTTCTAGTGCTGGGATGCTGGTACAGATGTTTGTTGATGGACATGCATCCTGCTAGTCGGTGAACATTGTGTTGCTCGCCTGAAAGAAATGGGGTTGTGTTTGTAGTTGCTAGACAATACGACTCGTATGATTCAATTTGATCTCGACACCCATCGACGTCATCACACAAATATCTACGGCCGTGTAGATAACGCATTCGGTAGCTGTGAGGTCACCCTTCTGCGATGCTTGAATCTAGAGTTCATGGTTCGTTTCCCCGGCGCGTCAACAAATTAAGGGGGGAAACCACACCAGGAGGTTCAAAAAATCAATTTTTTTTTACATAAAGTGTTAGCTTAACAATCCAAGAATACGCTGCCAAAATTTCAAAGCGAAATTCGCATTCGTTTAGGTTTAATTAGCATAAAGCGAGCACACACCGGGTAAGTCTACAGGTTCGAGTGCACAACAGGTAGGGCGGAGCACTACCTCAGGTAGTCGCTTTAAGTATTTATGTAGCCTTGTAGAGGAACCCCACTTTTGCATCTTTTTTTTTCAAATAAGGGTATAGAAAGTACTAGGAGCATCAACACAAGGGATTATTTCGGTTATATTCTGTTTTATATTACAAAAGCGTTTTTCTCAAAATGACGTTTTCACATTCGCAGGAAGTCTAACTCAAAAAGTAATGAACCGATCATTATGAAAATTGAAAGTATGATTCTCTATAAAATTACGAAAAACAAGAACCAACATTTGGGATGATGTCACATGATGTTTTTTTTTTTGCATAATTAGTGCAAAAAATGTTATTTTTTGCTTGAATTATTAAAAAACAAAATAACAAAAGTTGTTCGAAGTATGAATGAAACGATGTCAAAATTTGACTGAATTCTAATCAATTCTTCCCACCAAAAAAAAAACTAAAAAATCAGTGAAAATGAGCCTCCTAATGTGGTTTCCCTCCTTAACAAAACTACCTGCGGGTATTATTAAAACTCCAACAGCGTTCCAAGCTTATCAGTAAAAAAAGGCTACTATACGGTTAGTAGGAGTATGCTAGCAACTGCACCATCCGAAGTTTATAATATATGCTAAAGAAATACCAACAAGGCATTGCCAAAGATGTTTATGCGCCCATGCTCCACCGGAGGGGTTAGGGCAATTAGTAGCGGAGATGACACAGCCTATACATGTTTTTTTTCTACATTCCATATTATCATTAAGGGTGTTGAAATCGTTTTTACCCCGTCCGTAGCCGACCAGACTGCCTGAAAAACAGTTTTTGGGTCAAGCTAGACAGCTTGTCATACACCGTCGACATAATCTTCTTGTACAACATTAAAATAAATCTAAACCTAAACTGTTCTTTTTGCTTGGACCGTTTCGTTGTCGCCCAACTCAGAGACAGTGCTTTCGGTTACGACTAATGTTTCTAAAAGTTGCAGTTCGTTGAAAGGACTACCATATATCAAGTCAACTCCTCGAAATCTCCCATTTCGGACATTTACACAGTTCCTTGACATTTACCCAATTTATAACAATTTTTGGACATGAAGCTCGCAGACTATATGTTCGTGCTTATGGCAAAAACACACTATCACTCTTCCCATGAAGCTCATCAAACGGAAACGTTTTATTGCCAGGAAGATGAATATTCAACAAAACTCTGACACGTAGTTATACAAAGAGCCTGACGTGTGTACTGTAATTAATAAATTTCACGTAAGACACATCCTCATCCACGTATTTTCTTCTTAACAAACTTCCATATCAATGTCTCTCAAGGATACAATATTATTTAATTTTTACGATTCCTTGACAGTTGGCGTGTGTTGAAGAAAAGAACCTTCCTTTTTGTCTTTATCGTCTCCAACAGTGTCGGGTGTCATTTGAATCTTTAGGGAATATGAAAAACATGGTATTTGCTTGTGAAATTAAACGTCTGTTTGTTAGACTTTGCTAGGAGAGTCTACATATTTGGTTTGATTTTGCAGATGTTTATATTAAGTAAGTGTTGAGTTCGAATGCGTTACTGTCATAACACTTGTGTATTATGTACTTATGATGTTCTTGAGAATTCCCACTGGTAATATATTTGGGGAAGCAAAATTGTTCACTTTTCTTTGGGGATATTCTCAACAACTGTTAATATTAAAGTATGACACAGTTGAGTTAGCGATCCCTTCTTTTCATTTCTACAGTAGCAGTTCAGTTTAGAAAAAACTTCTACTGAAATTAAAAAAATCGGGAA
Organism: Chloromyia formosa; assembly: GCA_964017055.1. Lineage (NCBI taxonomy): Eukaryota > Metazoa > Arthropoda > Insecta > Diptera > Stratiomyidae > Chloromyia > Chloromyia formosa. The sequence goes on along the minus strand of OZ024813.1, from coordinate 24,434,324 downwards.
TCAGCCCTCCCAAAATCTTTGCGGTTGCTAAGCTTCTGGGCGATGCCACGGCGGTGGCGTATACTACCGCCATTGAGGAAAGACTACCGCCGCTTTGCTATGGCTGCGAAGCATGGACTCAAGTCTCTGGAAACATGCTAGACACATTTGAACGTAAGGTTCTACGGCGAATTTTCGGGGCTGTTTGCGATCGAGATGGATGGCGCATCCGGTCCAACCATGAGTTGTATGAACTGTACGATGAGCTGGAAGTTTCGAAAATCGTCAAACTACAACGACTTCAATGGGCAGGACATGTACAACGAATTGACGATGATCCCATGCCAAAAACAGTAAAGAACGCAAAACGAGTCAACGGAGCGAGACTGCGAGGACGACCGAGATCTCCCTGGGAGAGCTCAGTTTATGTGGACGCTGCGCAACTACTGGGCTTCCAAGATTGGAGGACGCGGTCACTTGACCGGGTGGCTAAGGCCCGACGTCGGGCTGTTGCGCCACGATGATGATGATGATTGCCACTTTCGCGGTACATGGCATCCGTCATTTGAACTAGATGATCCGATCTATTTGAAAGAAGACAAATTTCGTCAGCGTAATCCAGGTTTTGAAGGTATTCACGCAGGTTCCATATGATACCTTTGCTCTGGTGTTCATGAAGCGCGCTGCAGAGTACGTCGTTAATGGCAATCAGAAATAATATAAGGTGACAAAATGCAGCCTTGTCTCACTCCGCTATCTACCTCGAAGGGATCTGAAAGCTTACCCTTGTGTAAGACGTGACATTGGGCTCCGCTATAGGACTCCTTGATGATGGATACGATTTTATCTGGTATGCCTCTCCTGCGTAAATCCTTCCAGATGTATTCCCGCTGAACGCTGTCAAACGCCTTCTCGAAATCGATGAAAATGAGATATAATGGGGATCTCCACTCTGCGGATTGTTCAATAATAATTCGGAGTGTGCTGATGTAGTCGCTGCATGAAAAGCCCTCGCGAAAACTAGCCTGTTCATCGTATAGTGTGCGGTCAACTGTATGCTTGATCCGGTTTAAGACTATTTTTGCCATCAGTTTGGAGAGACTGCGGGGAGGAGGCAAATTCCACGCCAATTATTACAATTCTTCAGGTGAATACTACTATCTACCATTAAAGTATTTAACATCAGGAACAGTACACCCTGTGTATTACATACAGTGGCATTGCTTATATCAACAAGCACTCGACTGGGTGGCACTATATAACTATGTGATGTACTTGTCTCCAAATATCTTTTCTACGGAAATATATGTAGTTTAAATCATGAAACATGGTCTTCTTTCTTGCTTTGAATGCCCATCCTAGGACAAACTGAACATGACGACTAAATTATAGAAAAATGGGAGGGCATTCATTGCAAAGCCATGACCGCAACATTCAGGCCCAAATCCTAGCTATAATTACACACGCATCTCCCAAAAAACAGCGTTAAAGTTCTACTTCATTTCGTCACTAATTCCACGATTAAACTTTTTCTTCTTCCCGTGTCGTCCTTGTCGTGTGTTTTTCTTTCAACGTAATTTCCCAGATTAAATACTCTTTTAAATTTAATTGGAATTGGACTCGTTGCGATTTATACAGTGTGTTGTGTCGTAATTAACTTTTTCTTCCTCGCTGCAACGTCGCCGCCGCTACCACCCACCCACCCCGCTCGACCCAACAGCAATAAGAATCTGCCGATCTAGAATATACATTCAGTTTTTCCAACACATTGGACAAGTGCACGGAGGACGTTTCGAACAACTTAATTCACATAAGACGAAGTCGTTACAAGGTTTTTCGCACAGATACTTTAAATAGAATCCTTCTTCCTATATGATATAGTAGGGCTCCTGCTGATATGGCATTGTACGACTACGGGTATTCGATTGCAGGGATTTTCAACCCTGCGGTGGTGGTGACCTATTAAATACACTTGAGATACAAGATAAAAATAAGTCTCGGGTACCTGCGGAGCTTTTAGGCAATATATTTCTGGCGTAATGGTTTTTAGTCCTTAAAAGGGGTGTTTTCGGTGCAAAGTTTGGCAAAGAAAAAATGTAATATGGTTATTTATGGAGGAATGTTAGGATATTGATGTTTGGTGGTTATGCAATGAATGGAAATGGGTGGAAAATGAGAGTGGATAATATTGGGAAGCCCAGTCAAAAGTTGAGAAAACTCTTTTAAGGACCTCCCGATTGGCAACTGTATATGGTGCACTTAAAATTAATGTTCTTCTATGCCTTGGATGGGATTCAATTCTAGGATTAAGAATAAATGTGGGTTGTGATAGCTGTTTGCAGTAGTAAGGTTTTTTTCTAAGACTGGCTAAGATACCAATCATAAGATCTATTGTGTCATCATCATCATGGTGGCGCAACAGTCCGACGTCGGGCTCTGGCCGCCTGGATCGTCATCAAGTCATAACCTTCACTAATCCAAAAGACCGTCAACCAACAAGATGAAGGCCAGTAGGTACTTTGTAGCGGCACTCTTAATGACAGCGACAGTACGAACACACAACCCAGAGTGGATTTTCTCTTTAGATGGTACGAATTCAATCTAGTAAATAAAACTCAGACGGGATTTCCGCTTTAGGCCGTTTCAACATTTGGAGCGATTTTTTGTCGTAAAAAATGGTTTGGGGCGATGGTTAATTTGGAATTATTGCTCAAAATTAAACGTATCTTTTAAAATTTTGCAATTGTTTATGATGAACAATCGCTCCAAACTCATACAAAATGTTTGTTCCTGGGGCATTAATTCGTAGGGCTCCTTTGTAAGTGTTTATTAGCATTGAAAGAGTCTCGACAACGACAGTGCCTTCTTTCACTCTCTGAACGGTGCCCTTATATATTAGGTCTTAGGAATGGCAGTCGAGACCACCACAGTCTGTGTGCCACGAATTCCTTTTTCCAGAGAGGTCATCAGAATGATAGGGGACTTCACTTTCAAATCAATGTCCTGCTATGCTGCTCACAGGGAGGGCTACTCTCCCCGTTGATATGGTGCATTGCTATTGACAGTCTGATGTGGGTACTCTTCTCGATGGGATTTTTCGCTCAAGGATATACGGACGATCTTCTTGGTTATTATGAGCAGGGGTAAGTTTAAAAGCAAGTAAGATGATCAGCTTAAGAGTGTGAACTTAATGAAGGAAAGGCTTCAATGTTCAATTCACAATGAAGATGAGCGATAAGAGCATCTTCTCTGTACATTTCTCCTGTAGGGCTGGTGAACAAAGCCAAATATCCGGGAGTTGTACTTAACAATAAGTTACTCTGATCAAAAAATCAAATCAGAAACAGGTGACATCAGAAAAGGCGAAAAAGCGTCGTTGATCTGCAGGCAGAATGCAGGATACAAGGCCCGTTATGGTCCTGCAATATCAGAACGATCATAAAATATAAGACAGCCACTAACTCAGCTGACAAAACCAGGTACAGAGTCAGAATAATCTGCGAACTCCTCATTGGATAATTGCGTCGCGTAAGATTTTGAGTAGCTGTCGAAGCAAGTGTTTTGGGCACGGCTTTATCTGTCGTTGAGGACATTGCATCAACTAAACGCGGCTTTTTCAGTAAATTCATTGAAAGAAACCGATTCGACTGATCACCAGAGCCTTGTTTCATAGAGCATATTTTTTGATTTTTGTACACGTAGAATTAATTTTCGACAAATGTGACAATTTAACTTTCAAAACAAAAATTTTTTTTTTTTTTACAATAAGTGTCAAAACGAAACGTTTTATGAAACAGGCCCCAGATCTAGTCGAGCTCGCAGATTTAGTGCATGGGCACAATGGCTAAGTACATAACACACAGCGGAATCGCAACATGCTGTGGCAACAGTATCGAAGCAGCATTGCAACACGTTGTTGTGTTCTGAACTGCACTCGCATCTAGTCATCCATCAATTGTCAAATTTCCAGTTCCAAAACTGATTACTGACGAAAAATCGTATGAATATGACAGCGCGAGTGTCATTTCAGGATTGTCATCATATGCTGGTCCTAGCCAGCGGAGAAATTTTTGTGATGGAGAAAATGACATTTTTCACAGCATGTTGCATCCATCAAAAACTCAGTGGAGAGAGTTCATAAAACAAATTGGCAACAGTATGCCAACTGTTGTGTGATATGAACTTAGCCAATGTTTGTGGTTCCTTCTGAGCAGAGGCCTACTCCATAAAAATAAAAATAATCAATCAGATAGATTATTTTTTTATGGAGTAGATTCTATGAAATGGTATTTGACACGGCGTTTACAATGCCTGCGATGAGATGCGATGCCGCACCGTGTTTTGTCTTGCAATTAGAAGCGGTCATCGTAAGAAAAGGGAAATTCTGAAATTTTATATGGAATCGTGCGATTGTACGATCAAACCACTTTTCGATTTGATGCGAGTACGAGGGGCACTTTGTGATTAAGTGCGTGAGCACGCATTTACTTTCGCATCACATCACATATAGTGAGAACACTTCCCACATCTCATCGCAACTTCTTTTTATTCTCTGAAGTGTTCTAATGCGTTGTCTAATCGCCGATCTGAAAAGCGGTTTAACAGGAGGTCTAATGGCTGGTCTGATAGGCAGTCTAATGCGTCGTCTGCCGGCTGGTAGGTCCAACGTGTAAAAGGCCCTTAAGGTATCCTTGAATAACCGAGTATAAATTGTAATAAAAAGATTGAACACAACTCGTTGGTAGCTGAACCTATACCTGTTTAGGAGTTTCAGTGCTCTCACATATCTGACTGATTGAGGGTACTCTCCGTCTCTTCAGCAAGTTCATCGGAATTTCTTCCAAAACTCAGCGCTCCCATGATTGCTGCTTCTGTAATTCATCTCCGGTTGCGTGCTCTGTCCACCGTCGGATACCGTCAGATCCGGAAGCTAGTGTTGGATATTCGTTAGTTTTTCTGATCCCTGCGTTGGTTTTGTATCGGTTGGTTTTGTATCGGACAGACGTGTGTTAATGTACATCTTATAATGAAAGTGGGTAGGATTTAGTCGTAAAGCCCCATAACTGACTGGCTGGCAGCAAAGGCAGTTGACCAAATTTGATAGGAGTTGTAATAGACGGGTTGGTGGGCATCCGAAGATGCCTGTGGGGACGGAGCCTAAGGTAGCATAATGGCCGTGAAGGTCGGACCGACCCTTATGAAAGGTTCCAGTGGATTCGATGACGTTTTCAAGTGATGCGATGATGTTTTCCCGTCGTTTGGTTGAAGGAGATCGAATGACGATTGCTAACAGCGGCTGATTGCTAGCATCATGTATCGTCCGTAAACGGTTATAAGCCAACGAAACATCCACTAAGCCTCGTAGGAATGGTTGCCGTAGGTCGCACTGGGCACTATCAAGAGATTCAACTTAAATAAAACTTACAGCTTACCTACTAAAGTTTTTGATTTATAACTGGAGGGTATGTTTTTTCACCTATCATCTAACACAAAAACACCTCGAGCCCCCCAGTTCGTTTCCGAAAATATGACGCAGCATTTTGCACATTGCCTCCTACTTATCACCCTCAATTACATTACCTGCACTCCAAAGTCCCCTTTCAATAGAGTGTTTCCAGCAATTTTTCTTATTCTAGCCAATTTAATATTTAATCATAATTTTCCGGGGTATTCTTCGTTTCGCACCCCACGAGGATATCCACTTAAAGCCAACGTGTATTCACTTTTATATCATTAGGCACTTACTTCAATTAGAGAATTATTTGGTCGGGCGATAACTATAGGACGATATGAGCCCATTCCAGTGTCAAAAACATTTCAATTTTACTTCAAGCGTCCCGGCCGACTCCCCTGGGAATTACGGCTGAACTGTCATTTTGGCGAAAACTTTCAATTTATAGCTTCCAGCCTCCTGGTCATAAAATTTGCAGGCAGAAGGACATTTTTGTCCAAGCGACGTCAGGCCTGGCATTCCAAATATCTAAAATACGAAGAGACAGTTAGTGGATGTAGTGGAGGGAGTAAAAGCAGATAGTCATCAGAATGTTGACGCAACTTCATTATTTATACGAACGCGGCAGGATTGAAGAAAAGAAACGATGTGTTTTTATACTTGTTCGTTTTTTCCACTTGCTGAATGCTTAATAAACGATTTCGTGTATTTTTGCTAATGGTTGTGCACAATGATGAGATCCCCCTCCAGGCGACCATGCTTAAAACACAAGAACCGAGAGAAACGATTTATATACAATATTTGTATCGTCCTGAATTTCTGTGTTTCTTTCTTTGATTTATGTGCCTCGAATAAAAGATAACCGATTCGGTTGGAGAACTACGAGTAGTGCTGGAGTGCTACGAGTATGTTTGTATGGTTAGCGTGTGGGTGATACCATTAATTTTATCAGATGAATGTGAACAATTTGAAATGGAAGAATGTCCTTGTTTCTTGCTGTATGGTACATGGATAATTGATCCGGTTCAGTTCAATTCAACCTTTAGTGTAGGTTCACATGGTTATTAGTTAATTCAGTTCACATGACGACACGTACTTCATAACTAAATCGATTTCTGGCCCAACTTAAGTTTTCCTTCACAGCTCGAAATCCACTTACAGATAAGAGACAACATTTTTGTCAAGGATGGATTGGTACGTCCTTGATGATCGTATCAGGCTAGTATAAGTACTAGAAAAAATGGAATCTAAAAAAATGCCATGAAATACGAGTAATCTGCAATATTCGTATAATTTCAATAGGAAAATTTGAACTCGGGGTAAATCACACATCATTGGAGCTCTGGAGCCTGTCTTTAGGAAACATGAAAATAAAAGGTTTTTGTGTAAAAAGAAACAAATTCCTTGTAATGAGCCCATAAACTGTTTTCGATACTGCTCCATTTACCAAACCATGCAACAATGTCCAATGTCCTTCTATTGAAAGAATTCATTCAATTTTTTTTCGAAGATAAACGCATGTCCCCAAAAGCAAACTTTTCTTCTTGTTACACTCAACTTTATAACTTTTGGCCATCGTTAATTTGCTTCTTGATCCGAACAGTTTACAAACAAAGTTTCCGGTCCTTGAAGTAAAGTTCCTGATAAATATATTTTTTTCCTTTACAAGCCTGCAAATAGCAAATGTGACCATTATATTGGTAGATAATATGATGTGATAACACGCATCAGATGTTTTGAAGTTGCCATTAACAATAATTAGATTCAGAGGGAGATAAAGGATGCAATGGGCGCAATCGAATGGACGATAAAGTGTTACGGTGGTTAATCAGTGGTGAGGTGGGGCTTTAAATTATCGTCTTAAGGATCGAGTTTATGGTTTGGAACAAGAGAATGGGAAGATGTTTATGGATTTGTAAGATACGAGTATGAACTCAATTATCCCCGCTTACCATCGATCATCATTCGACTACTATTATTTTGCGGAAGAGTAGCGGGGAGCAAAACTATGCAACGATATTTGTAAACATGCAAATGCCCATTAATTTCGCAAATGTACCTTTGTTGAATTACTCGCTCTCCGTTACAATTCAGTAACGGCGTGGATCGACGAGAAAAAAATATAGAAGTTATTATTTATCAATTTTGGTTCATGTATTTATGTGCGCTGAATCCGAGTTTCAGTTGCAAACTGCTCGAAACTGCTCGAAAAATGCTCTTTTCCGCATGTTTGTCTATAACTTTTCAAATATTAACTATTGAAGGAACAAAAATAAACTACATCGAATTCCCTACAAAACTCACTATGGCAATTTTGACAGATTGATGGTTAAGGCGCTAGAGCGTAACCAAAGCATTTTTACCGTTAACGTATGGCTGAGGCATTGGTAGTTGACCCAAATTGCAAGGAATTTTGACTGATCAAATTGTTCAGAATCTGAATAATCTGGTCAAAGCACAATTTTTCGTAATTTGAACCGACTACCAACGTCCCAGTCAACGTCTGGGTTCAGAAATTCCACAACAGCGTGCATCTTCTGAAAGCCCCCACTGAAAGCGTTCATTGAACGCACTCATGGAATGACAGTTCATAAACGTCGCTGGCTGCATTGCCATCTAAAAATACAGGCCTCCGCTCAGCTTATCGTGGTGAATTCGACTTCTATTTTGACGTCAATTTTATGTCATTAATTGCTTGCCAAGGCAGTGACTGCACACGATGATGTCCCCGGCACGACATATGTTTACAATTGGAATTGCGTCAGACGGCACTTTTGTCCTCTAAAAACGCACTTTCTGGACACTTGCAGCAACTTGGTCGAAGCCGCAGCCCCGGGGATCAGTCGCAGAGTATCGTGGAACAGTTCACCATTGAACAAATACATCTTTTGACCGCACGACATATTTTAATCTCGCACGTGTTTGTTTTCTCGGATCACTAGATGAAATTTAACTAACAAATAAACACTGAACGCGGAAAACGAAAACTAAACACGAAACGCACGGGGACTCGCTGCCATCAGTCGCCGACCACTGGATTCTGGATACGACGAAATCGTAGAAGTAAGTAATTACGTAATTTAACCGCCAAAATCAGCTGAGCGGAGGCCTGTATTTCTAGATGGCAATGCTGGCTGTCGTTGGGTGAGGCTTCCGCATTTAAAAATTCAACACATCGTCGTTGTGTCTTTCGGCTTCCTACAACACACAAATTCGTCTCATTTTCCCCGTCATTCAAGTCGGGCTTTTACAATAACATGTCACTACGAATAAACGGCGAGCAGACTAGCCAGAAACGACAACGCGAAATTTGTGAACCGGAACACGGACGTTCCGTGTAAAAATTGGTGAGCGAACGTCGGAGTATCCTGGGAATGCAAAATTTTCTCCAGACGTAGTTATAAATCGGCCCTTTAATTTTTTCTTCCCAAAACAAAAACCACGAACCCTGCGCCCGAAAAACCAAAGGGGGCTAAGTCCCCGCGGCACCGCAGTGGTTCACACGCGTACAGCAACCTGAAAACGAGTCGAAAGACACACCGCCCGCCAAACAAGGGAGGCCCAACGACCACACTCCGCCCACACGGCCGACCCGTGAGAAAAAATTGGGGCGAAGTTAGACATTTTTCGTAAGGTATTTATGCACGATCGCTGCGCGGAGCGCTAAACAATTTTGGTGCGACGCCCTAAGCAGTTTTGACACGGAGCGCTATACACTTTTGGCCGCAGAGCCTACACACTAGCCAGCGGAGCCCTACACGGAGCGATAGACATTCTTCGGCAGTTATTTGTGCATGTTTTCTGCACGGAGCTCTAAGAAATTTTGGCATGGAGCGCGTCATGTATCCCTTGTTCGTTATACCTGCAGTCCGGTTAGCTGTAAAACTAATTTAAAGAGCATAGCCGGGCAGCATTTATGTAAAAACAGCGCGTTAACGTATTTAGTTTATTCATATTAAACAATTTTGAACATCTTTAAAGCATATAAGTTCAAACTATGTACAACTTTGTAGGAAGTTTTGTTTTGGCGAGCTCCACGCCAAGCAAACCGACTTACACAATGGAGATGTGAACTCCTCTCCTAAAAAAATGAAATCCGATCTAGTTTTTCTGAACTCGAGGTCTATGTGTAAACATCGCATCGCATTATGAATCGACGCTCAACTGGAAATGAAGATGAAAAAAAACAAGCATTCGCCTCACCACTGCCAGTCAAATGGTACCCACCTTGGCTAAATATCACTTCTTTGCGGAGAATGTCCTTTCGTTCTCACCAAAGGACTTAAAATTCCGTCAAAAGTAGTGTAGTGCATTCGCCTCATGCTAGTAAGCCATCAACAGCCAGCCAACATCACCTAGCCGTCATTATTCAACCATCATTATAGAAACGATCACGCAAAATGATCATACAAAGAATGTATATCACACATTTAACTGTATATCTATTTTCATCACCGTTCCCTCCACAATACCCCTCAAAAATCCTATACCACATCAATTACATACCCCACTACTCTACCCGACAGATAAATCGAAAGTCTTTTTCTCGTATGTACATGCAAGTGAATCTCCTTTAGAGCTGCGTCGCTTTTTTTGTGTCACTTTTTATATTAATCGCCTCCCAATATACATTTCCATGTTAAAAAGAAAAAAAAGATACAAAGTATCTACACTGCATGCAGATACATCGGAACATGGATATGTCTATGACTACCGACTGCGTGGAACCTGTTGTGTTGAAGATATCGACGTAAGTTTTATAAAGATCCCAGTAAAGTTATACTGGATGAAATCATTCGAAAAATTACGTCCCACGCTTTCGGTAGGCATAAGACATATCCATGTACTCATGTATCTGGTGGCAGTGTGGATACTCGTCATAAATTCTGCTTTGCTTTGTCCTGTCCGGTTGGGCTCCTTTCTCTCGCGGGATCGTTTCGTTTTCGTTTGCATCGCGTGTGTGCAATATTCACCTCCTCTCGTGCACCCTGTTCCATCTACATGTTCCATCTACCCGTTCGATACAGTTTGCAGACTGCAGCCTATCGACATTTATCTGAGTACGTTTTTGCTAATCGCAATCACGCTTCCCACCATCTTTTCCCAATCGGACGTATATTGTGTTTGTGTATCTATTGCAAAATCGCTCCCACACTATCCGCCTCATCCCGCCCCTTCAATCAACAGTCCGGGTCCGGCACACACAATCCGTTTCTCAAGTAACGCGTGCGACTCTATGCGATTGTGTCCGGCAAACAGAAAGGGAAACTAACAAAAGTAAACAAAACATTCCAACACACTCACAAAGAGAACGCTCAAGAAAAATTTTGGAATTTTTGCAGAAGGGGGCATTTGATCTTCTGCAGACCTCTGAATGTACATCATGTCACGATGAGCTGCCCGGAACTATAACATCCTGCGACGAATATTTCTCTATTTCGGGGCTTGGGAGATTTTAACTCGCGCAGTACGAATCCGCCAATTTGTTTTATGATATGTTTATTGCATGTGTGGTGGGGGCCCACATTGTGGGCCAGTCAGACCTCAAATCGCCGCCATTGCAAATGCACAACCATTTGGATAGAATGAACTTCATCCGCGATGGCTCTCGCTCTCTATCTTCGGGGGGCGGGAACTATGTAATGTACACATTCTCAAATTGCGTCTGCGCATGTCTAAATGTTAGTCGAACTGACTACTTGCTACTTTTTCTGGGACCCTATTCATTCAGATATGTAGTACAACGCGCGCTATATTATTTGTTTGGATTCCAGCCATTTTAAACATTTTGGAATTTTTACGGAAGGGGGGGCATTTGATCTTCTGCAGACCTCTGAATGTACATCATAACACATAATATCCTGCGACGAATATTTCTTTATGTAGGGGCTTGAGATATTCTAACTCGCCTAGTATAAATCCGCCATTTTGTTCTATATGTTTATTGCACGTGTGGTGGGGGCCCACATTGTGGACCAGTCAGACCTCAAATCGCCGCCATTGCAAATGCACAAACGCAGTCGCTGGATCACCCGATTTGGCTCGAATGAACTTCATCCGCTCTCGCTCATCCTCGGGGGTGGGAACTATGTACACTCCCTCAAATTGCGTCTGCGCATATCCAAATGTTAGTCGAACTGACTACTTGCTACCTTTTCTGGTACCCTAGTGATTCAGATAGTACAACACGGGCTATTTTATTAAATGATGAATGGGAATTGGCGGAAATTGAAGGTCATTGAAAGTCCGCCCGTTCACCCGTACACTATGTTATTTATTGCCGTCCACAACGTCAACCTTTATCGCTATCAAATCAACATCCCATCATGTACACACAGGATCCCCGCAAGCGCACCGCCCGCGCGGATCTACAAGCAACAGCCATGCACAATGACCACTTCACTCAAACGACATGCACAACCAGAAAAGAAAAATTTTCAATGGGCTTGTTTCCTCTTCTGACCCCCGAGTAGAAAAACAGACATTTCGTGTGACGGACAGATTTTTAGGATGACCCCCAGCTATAAGACATATCCATGTAAAAAAAAACACAAATGCTCGACACGACGAGAATTAGAACCCGGGACCGCACCGGGCATATTCTATAGTCCACCACGTTACCGATGCAGTTACGCAGCTCATAGCGCAAACTATTTTACTATTTGTACATACTAAACTTAAGCACGGAATACATAAAGTTGTGAATTCAAAGAATTCACATGTACGAGTACACACGCTAAAGTTGTTTACGCATTCCGCAGCTTTTATGGTTTTACCCCGTACCAAGCGATAAGATGTTTACACATCAAAAATAATAATAACGAAAGCTAACTAAAGCGTTAATTTTTGCTTCCTGTGTTTCTAAAGGGGCCTCTATCCCTCCACTTCTGTCGCATTTCGTATTTTCCTGGGTTTCGTAAGGGGGTTGAGCAATAGTGCGCTGCTTGAACGCGGAGCTCATCGCCATCAAAAGGCTCCCGTACTAGTACCCGGGACGTTTATGGATCTCGTCGGTCCTGTCTCCTTTTGTATATCCTGTGAGGGACATCCTGCATTGTTTCAGCATTCGGGCCGACGCGTGATGTCTTTATTTTTGTAGCGATGACGACGCAGTATGACCTAATAACACCCGCCCACACTACCGATAGCCGAATTAGTATCGAGCACTCATCATACCTGGACATTTTTGAGGGCGGGTATGGCACTTAGGTGTTCCGGCTGGTCTGGACGACCATGCCTCGGCCTCCGTCTTCATTTTGGTATCGCGTAATAGAGACCGTTCAAGTTTGACAAAAATTTCAAAAATGGTAAAAAACAAAACTATTTTTTTTTTTGCTTAAAACAGGAAACCTAATATTACAGACTTCTTAAATAAATAAAAACCATCAAAATTAAATACCATTCGAAAGACAACACATTGAAGCACTTTTCGAAGAATTTGCAGCTCCTAGATTTGATGATCGTCATAAAATCTGCATTTATTGCTTCAATGGAAAATCAAATTTGTGGCTTTATTATTTTGGGTCCTAGACTCTGTTCTTTGTACGCATCTCTGTATCAATGAAAGAAACACCTGTATATCTTCAAATCATTACGAAATTATTTCAAATACAATTCAACTTAGTGAACACGAATTCCTCTTAATCCCATTACTTAGCCGAAAATCCACAACAGAACAGCTCTAAGCTCCTCAAGTCAACTTAAAATGTAATAAATTTCACCAAATGTTAAATTGAATGGCGTATCCCTATCCAAACCTACGATTATATCGCGAGAAACCTTTTATTGTTCGATCAGATAACTCATTTTGTCGGGTTCACAATGCATCTTCATTTTGTCACTCAGCAAATGGATAAATGAACCATTTCCCCATAATCTGGTCTACGACAACGACGAATCGCATGAGAGATTTGTTGATCCTGCCATTGTTTTGCGCGACAACAATACTCGTACATACTCGTATATATGCTAAAAAGGACGAAATGGAAAGGCACAACATAAAGGACTTATCGTCACAATCCACTTAGAATGTTCCGGATATAAATATCTATTTATCTAGTCTTGTCCTGTATGTATTTTACATATACATTTTTATTACGCAAAAATCTTTTCTTTTGCGTAAACGATAGATAAATCTTGTTGACATTCGCGTTAAGTTTTGAGGTTTGTGCCGTGAGCGAAAGGAAACTCATTGTAGGGAATCCGGTGTCGGCAACAATCTATCATACGGATATAATAGAATATGGCGGAAGGTTCTGAGGCGGAAAATAGGAAGTGGACGATATAAATCACCTGAACTTTTAGTTGTTTTACGTGGAGAATTTAGCGAAGTCTTTGAGGAAAAAAAGGTGGAAAGGGCACGGAATAATTGTCGTTCTAATCTTGTTTCCCTTTTTTGATTCTGAATTATCTACATTATATTTTAACACCACAGTCTGATTTTTCTCTCCCAAATCAAGGATTCCTTGATTTCTAATTTCAATTTTTGTCTACTGTGAATATTCTTCGTTCGCTACGAGTACGTGACTTAAAGGTATTGTTACCGTCAGTATACTCTCTCTCAATTGCCCTAACCCACTGTAGGGCATAGCGCGTCAACTGTTCCATGTGGCCCAGTTGACGTTTCGTCGGCATAAACTGGTTTCAGAGAATGCAGTTGCCAGCATGTACCTCCTGCACATCCACGGCCATACGAACTTCGTCGTGGACGGGATTCGAACCCGAAACGCCGGTAGTCAAAGATGAGACTAATGTCTCAACACACTACGCTACCGGTCACCACCTTCGCTAACTGCCATAATATGGTACATATATTATATGTATACGCTACAGCTAGATCAAGCCAATATTAGCCAAGCTTGGCTCAACTACTCGCTTGGTGGTCAGAGTGAAAGCGTGTAATCGATCGAGAAACTGAACCATTGTTAGATTCGCAAGTACTCCGATTGCACCCTTAAGAAAGGTTCCATCAATCCGTAGACGTTTATAGGAGAGGCAAGGGCCGGTAGTTTAGTTTGTTAAGGCTAAGGTGTCAGTTCAATGTTTCTTCCTTCCAGTTCGTGGGTTCCAATACCGCCGTGGACATAGTTCTTTGAGTTATCTTCCGCTCTGTGGTGTGGGGCGTACGAACAGCCCAGCTTTTCGTAGTATCCGACTTAATGAGCAGGATGTTAGCATGTATCATTCAAAAACAGGTATATGCTATCAAAACATCAACTAGGCCTCTCAGGAGTAGCTATAGCTCTGAGTCTTATAGAACAACAGTAAAATGCAGTGTAGTAGTCCGGATGGCGCAACGGTTAGCACGTTCGCCTTCAACGCACTGGGCCCCGGTTCGATTCCAGGGATTTACGTGTCGGACTATGAGCCCACTCAGCTGTTAAATGAGTACCCATTATGGGGTAAATAACTCGGTTGAGCGTGTTGCTGATCACATACCTCTGCACAAAAACCGTCACGATCTAGAAAATGAGATGATGCTAACTCATCTCGAGGCCGTGGTTCAAATTGGACTGTTGCGCCAGTTATTTATTTTATTTTTTATTTTAAAATGCAGTGTGCACGCTGCGCGAGCTGCCCTGCCTACGTCCAAGATGCGACCGGCCTAATAGCTGACTATTGGAGTTATGGAACGGTAATAGTCACTGATAGTTGACTATAGTCAACTATGGCTTTGTTATGGAACGGACTCAAGGCATATTAGGTTGTATTCTGTTCCAATTATTCGAGTATCCGCCCGCTTAGACTTATTTTCAGAAGAAGCTCTAGGAAACAAATGGAAGCAATAAATTAATCACACAACATATTGAAATTATCTGCTGATCTAGTAAGTGACATTCATATTTGTCATCGTTGATTCAAACATCAAACGTTTTCGAATATATCTTGTTCTTTCAATCAATTTTTGCATGAATCAAATAAAACAAACGTTTCCTACCACTATGAAAACCTTACCCGCTGCACCGGAATATCGTGAGTGCTTGCTAAATATTCACAACCCATTTTCATATTTATTAACCCCAATATCTTTTAAGAGGAAACTTTCAAATCAAAGGAAATCGTCAATACGGTCAACCAGCAAAACAATGAAATTTCGGGTCAAACAAATCAGATTTTGAGCATCATTTTGAAGGCCTTGTCTGCAGCACCCGGAAATCGTGAGTAGACATACCGCTACCTCATCACCCGACCCAATTTTTATGAACTCTCCACTCCCTTCAGAGGAAAATCTGACCAATATTGTAGATATTGTGATGCAAGACTTAAAAGAAACCAACTCTACAGCCAATCAGGACAACGGACATGTTCCCAACGAGGTGGAGCAGAGTCTCCAAGTCGCTGTCGTTTCAGGTTTAATCGTGGCCTATAACGATAGTGTCTACGGATTAGACGATTCAATGATACCGAGCACGGATGCGAATGAATCCTTTCGGAAGGGCAAGGATGGAATGGAAATAGTGCCCGCCGAAGAAGATGAAATTGGTGACGACACCGCATATGCTTCAAAATAATTTTGAAGAATTTTTTATTTTTTGCTTTCGCTATTTTGTTGATATTGTATGTGTCTAATCCATCAAGTAAAAATCATGCGATCGGAAAAGCTACTTCTTGATTCGAATCATTTTTCTCTCTCTCTCTCTGGATCCTGTCAACTCCTTGTGGGGCATACGGCATTAACAACGCCGAATTTAAACCTCGTCCTGTTCGCCGCAATCGCCTCCAACTGTTTCCACAATTTGCCTAATGACTTACCCTCGACCTCAACTGATATTCTCCAGGTGTTTCTAGGTCGTCCCACGCCTCGACTTGCATCGGTTCCCTGTGGGTTCCAATCGAGCCTGTGGGTTCCAATCGAGGGCCTGTTTAGCAATGTTTTCCGGTCCTTTTCGAAGTGTGTGAACTATCCATTGCCACTTTCGCCTTTGTATGGAGGTGTCTATCCTGTCCTGGCCAGTAATAAACAAGAGGTGGTCGTTAGACATAACTTCTGGCCAGCGTATGTGTAGGATACGCAGTAGCCACTAGTTCACGAAAGTTTGCAATCTAGTTGTTATCGCCCTGGTCTCCTTCCAAGTTGAACAGCCATAAGAAAGCACAGATTTTACATTGGTTTCGAAGATCCTGAGTTTGGTACTTCTGGAGATGTTGTTGTTTTGCCAGAAAAGAGTCGAGCCTTATTGATGCGAGACAGTATATCAGCATCCGCTCCACCATCTGCTGTAACTACGCTTCCGAGGTAGCAAAAATTGTCCACTTTTTCCACCGATTGCCCGGAAACACAAATTTCGCTCTGTCTTCCTGGAGCCAAGGTCAAGTACTAAGTTTTGACAGCATTGATTTTAAGTCCCACATTGCCACTTTCGCGGTGCAGACCGGTTTTAATCCAGGCCTCGTATGGGATCTCATCGGATAAAAGTTGAAAGTCAATTAGTTGAACGTCAGCTTATTTCGCCTCTATCTAAATGTATACTGTGATTTCGCAATTCGCCCCCTCGACGGTGAAGTATTTGTATGGTGGCTGTTTAAGTTCGCTCGGTTCAGATCCGTGTCGTTCTTTTCACCCGTGTTCGGTCTGGGACCGAAATCCAAGCGAAACGAACCCGGCTATTATCTTATGTGAGCCATAGACGCACGTACTAATCCGCCGGATTGGTCGGACATCAACCACTGATACACGAACCGTATTCACTCGAGAAAAGTAGTCAAGCAGGTCATTCACTACCGCCGCGACCCGCTCCGCATGAGTGTATAGAGACAGCTCGGCGACTACCCTTTCTCACTGTATGTTGTCGTTGTTGTTTGGGTTGGGTATGAGTTGACGTCGAGCTCGTTGTTCCAACGACGAATCCTACTCCGACTCATAGCCAACAACTTCAATATATGTAGAATACGATCAGTAAATACTAATAACAACAGTCTCGGCTTCCTCAATCGTATTAACCGGAAGGTTAGGTTAGGTTAAGGGGCTGCCATGATACAACACAGCACACTTAGACCTCTCATGGGTCCATTGTAATACCACCAGTAACAAAACACCTCTCTAAGAAACCTAGGTTCCGGACCAGCCTGTGCTGGCAATGTAGCGATTGAGCTGTATCACACTCATATCCTTGAGGTCCTCCATGTCAAAGTAGAACCAGGAGCCCAGGAATTTCTTCCTCCTGATGGCCAGTGCCGGATAGCGGCATAGAAGGTGCAGGACACTCTCTCCCACATCCTCATCCTCACAACTCCTGCAGTAGTCATGATGAGGAAGACGGATTAATCGGAAGAATTCGGCGTTTTTATAGACGCCCTTTAATTCTTTTGCTATGTGTACATACAATGTGTAAAAAATGTATAAATGTACGAATGTAGGTATGTATTAGGTTATAAGCTGCTGAAAAATAACAGGTACTCTATGGTAGCCCATCTCGAAATGGGATCAATCTCTATTCCGTTCGCCTGATATCGCCTGATTTCATGACAGCGCAAATTTAATCTTCCATAAAGCCGATTAGAATTCTATCCTTTTCCAAAGTTACAAAAAATATACCGACAGCTACTTCCATTTATTGGTAGCAAATACAATTCCATATCCTCATATGGCGCCATATTATATTTAATGTATCTCACCCCCTTTCTCTATAGCCATTATTCACTTCCGCCACCTAATTCAGCTTCCTGTTCAAATCGAATAAGAAAGATGACCCCTGGAATGACGTGTAAAAATTGATGAAGCCTACACTCCTCCCACATTCAAGGATACACAAGCCAATAAATAATTGAAAAGAAATGTGAATAAACTGAAAGCCCAAATGTATACAGAAATACTAATAGTCGTATATCATCCATCCTTTCACCTTTTGAGACACGCCGGAAAAATCAGCCAAATTTTACGTAGCAAATGTCCAGAAAAACTATCCGCAGAGAATGGGAAAATATCCGGAACCCGTGACTTTTTATTGCCCGGCTACGATTTTGGGGTGAGCGCGCGCGTAGCAAACATTAAATCCCGGCCAAAAGTTAATCGAATTTCCGGACCGTCATTATCTTTTGGGCGCAATCAATGATTGAAATGCATTAACAAACGCTACACGTTATCCTGGCACGATTTTGATGTTGGTTTCTTTTGTGTTATTTGTTTTGTGTGTATACCTTTCCAGTATCTATTATTCAGTTAGATGGTTGATTCTATTATTTTTTTGTGTGTGATGTTTGTGGAGGCGCAGGCGGTGGGAAATTTCAAAAGTTGTAATGTGGAATGGAGCGAGGAGTGAGTTTTAGGCATGCGACGAAGGACACATTAGATTTACGTTAAAGGACGAGACGGATCGTGACAATGTAAACGAAAGCCGATTTTTTTAAACGAGTTTCCAATTTGATGCTGTTAATTGCCTTGGCCCCTCCAGGGGCATAGGTGCGTCAACACTTCTTGCCTTGTAGACGTTTTGATAGCATATAACTTTCGGATGGAGCAGTTACTAGCACGTACCTCCTATCCGAGCAGTCTTTCACTGCCAAGCTTGGAAGGCTGTGGGAGTTCTAATATAATACCCACAGGTAGTTTTTATACCCTTCACGGATGTGATAGGGTATATTAACTTTGTCATGAAGTTTGCGACGCACAGAAGGAAGCATCTCCGACCATATAAACTATATATATATTCTTGGTCAGTATGATGAGACGAGTCGATTAAGCTTTGTCCGTCTGTCCGTCTGTCTGTCTGTTTCGATGCAAACTAGTTATTAATGCGCCGGGGATTGAATCCCTTCCTCTCAAGGTCAGGGGTCGGCAAGCTCAGGCCCGCGAGTTAGTATTGTTTTTGGCATGAAACAATTGCAGTAGTTATGAGTAGTTATTGGGGTTCTTGTCTCTCTTGTGTTGAGAGTTTTGTCCTCCGTAGCCAGGGCCGTTGAGAGAAATCCGGGCCCAGGGCTGAACAACTATCGGCCTCTATACTGAATGTCCCATAATTGTCGACGATTTCAAATACTTTTAACTGTTTTTTCTTTTTAAGATTTTTTTAATACTTTATTTTTAAAATAATATATAATTACAAGTGGCATCCCTTGCGTAAATAATCACAGTCTAAATTGGCAACAAAGGAGCCACTGAAGAAAATTCCCTTTCACTGGTTCTATTGTTTTGAAACAATGCCTTTCAGTTGCTGAGTTGTTTGGGGCTTATTTCTATACATTTTGCCTGTCAAATAATCCCAAATAAATAAGTCAGTTTCCCTCAAATCATATCAATATTCAGTAGAAGATACCCTGCTAACCATAGCGGGCCCGGGGCGTTTCGCCCCTTCCCCACCCCGCTCCCGGCGGCCCTGACCGTAGCTTAAAACAACTTATTGACATCCGTAGGAATTCCTGGGATTGAATTTCGTGTAGAGGCCGTGGATGGTCACTTTTGTCGTCTGTTCCAAATCCGGGCGTACTGGCAGTCACTAGTTCAGGGAAGTTGGAGTGAAGATTCCTACTAGTTTGGGGTTGGGGTATAGTTCCATTGCCGCTGTGGTATTACTAGCTAGGCATGGTGGAGCTTTATTGATTCCCTTGTTTTAAGTACGGGTTGGATAGTCATGTTGGTGTTGTTGTGCAGGGCTCTTTGTGGGCAGTGCGTGTGGGGAGGGTTTCAGCTTCTTGTCTGGTTGTCGGGTATTAGGGGTGGGATGGGGGTGTTCATGGGTGTGGGGGCGTGGAGGTGTGTTCCTTGATTTTTGGGTTAGTTGATTCTCTTGGTGGGGTCTCGTGTATTCCTTTGGTTTGTGTTTTCGTCTTTCGGATCGGGCCAGGGTTCCTTCGGTCCTCTGTTCGTGTCCTTCATTTTGGGTGGGTGGTTTGTTGGGGGTGTTATGTGCGTGTTTTCTCTTCAGTTTTCGGGAGTGTAAGGGTGAGGGTGTTCGTGGGTTGGGTGGGTTTCAGCTCCTTTTGTAAATATATACAATACATTCATACATGAGCAGCTCAGTTGACGATCGAACCCGAACGCCAGCGAAAATACAGATACAGCGATAATAGGGTCTGCTTCCATTGGTGATTGGGTGCCCATATTGAAAAGTGAGCTTCATGTGTATTACAACCAAAAGAACACCACACGCTTTATCATTGAAAATAGCACTCACGAACAAAATTTACAAGCTATTACATTTTCATTAAGTAATCGCCGTAGGGTACGGGAAGTTTTCTTATATTATGTACATATTTATTGTAGAATATGCACATATTTAATATCAGTGAAAAAAATCCTTCTAAGGCCAACAAATTAATCATGCTATTATCTTAATTTCATTAATTTGAATTTTCCACATCACTACTTCCATAAATTTACGATATCTTCTATTTTTCTCTCTTTTCTCCAAGTAAGAGGGTAAGAAAATTTGATGGAATTTCATTAAATTGAATGATGATGGAACGATCTTCGTGTCTCAAATTTAAACTTAATTTTACGTGCTCATTTATATTGGCGCCAGTTTATGTGGGCTGCACATATACTCATATTTGGATGTACAAAAACAAGCTCATTTTTTGAATGGAAGCTCGTGTGAATTATAAAAACAATATTCATTCCTTCCAAAAAATGTCCCCGTTCTGGAATAGAGAACATCGGAAGACGTTGCCTTCATAAAAAATTCTTTATAGTCAATAAACAGAGGAAGGAATTTTTAATGGACGACGGAAAATTCTCTAGAATATTAAAAGAGTGCATTTTTAATGTGAAAATGGATGGGAATTTTAAATTAATGTGTAGAAACTGCGTTTAAATTTAAGTAATTATCTTACTTTAATCAGAACGACGCGACGTATAGGCTTTTAGCGATATTCTGCCCATCAATTAATGTGATAATCCGTAAAGGCTTCCCCAGCGGCGTGAGACTAATGTCCGGTTTGTTGTAAAAGGCGACTAATCGAAAACGATGCGTATGCTAGTAACTTGCATCATCCAAAATATTTTATATTCTAAAGGAGTAATTGACGCGAATGCTCTTCACAATCCGGTGACTGAAATTAAGTTGGCTGTAAAGGCAAAAAAACTGCTCAATATGCATTTCTCAATATTGAGGGCAGGGCTGTGTGAAGGGGCGAAGGGGGCGACCGCCCCGAGCACCATTTACACAGGGCGCCGAAAGTCAGCTTGATATTTAGGAATTTCAAAAGCCCATTTCAAAAAGGACATTTGTACAAATTTATACAACGACCGCGAGAGTGACATCCGACACGTCGTCATAAAATACTTTTTGAAATCCACATGCATCTCATATCTCTTCTTCCTGTTTTAATTATTATCAACGTAACATTTATATTTAATGTATTTTATATAATAAAAGATGGTTGGTATAAGTGGTGGCTTAGGCAAAACCTTACCATAGCCCAATTAGCGCAAGAAGTGCCGTTTTGAAGCTACAAACCTCGTGAAAATTTGTTGCTAGCTGATAGTCGGAAAATACAGGGGATGCTCCCTAGATCCAACCGGAGGAGTTAAGGAAGTAAAGCAACTCCCCAATCCTCACTCCCTACACATCCCCTAGGTTGTCAAGAAAGATAATTTCCCATTTTTTAGGAAGGACGAAAATTTTATGAGTGTACATACGAGTAGCTCTCTGTTTCATCGAATATATTATATGTGCTAAACAATTTTGTACAAATCTCCGAACGCAAATTTTTATTCAAAAATTTGTGCAGAGTTTGGCACGACCGTGGGTTCTTCACACTACTGAAACTTCTGTTCAAAATTATGTGAACGAAAAATTGGACAATTTTTGGCTTCTTAAGAAAATAACTGATGCAACAGTCCGATTTCGAACCAAGGTCTCGAAATGAGTTAGCATCATCTCACTTACTAGATTGTGACAGTGTCTTTTGTGTTTGTGTATAGGTGTTTGAACAGCAACACGCTCAACCGAGTCATTTACCTCAAATGGGTTGACATTTAACAAGTGAGTGCGCTCATAATTCTATATGTCGGATTTCCTTTTATCAAAAAAAAAAAAAAAACTACTTGCCGACAAGTGGTTTAATTGTTATAAATTTGTAAAGTAAACATTTGTATTTTGCTCCGAAGATAACATTTTTTTTCACCACCATGTTTTGGTGATTTTCGCATACGTAATGTACTTGTCCTGATTCAAAAATTCATCATCATCGTGGCGCGACAGCCCGACGTCGGGCCTTGGCCGCCTGGATCATTGTCCTCCAATTATCTCGGTCACGTGACCGCGTCCTCCAATTTTGGGAGCCCAGCAGCTGCGCGGCGTCCACACCTACTGAGCTCTCCCAACGAGATCTCGGTCGTCCTCGCAGTCTCGCTCCGTCGACTCGTTCTGCATTCATTACTCTCTTAGGCATGCGATCGTCGTCCATTCTTTGTACATGCCCTGCCCATTGAAGTCGTTGTAGTTTGACGATTTTCGAGACTTGCAGCTCATCGTACATTTCATACAACTCATGGTTGTACCGGATGCGCCATCCATCTCGATCGCAAACAGCCCCGAAAATTCGCCGTAGAACCTTACGTTCGAAAGTGTCTAGCATGTTTTCGGAGGCTTGAGTTAGGGTCCATGCTTCGCAGCCATAGCATAGCACTGGTCGTATAATGGTTTTGTACACGCGGAGCTTCGTGTTTCTGTGCACATGTTTCGATTTCATTATGGGGAGAACCGAGAAAAAAGTCTTATTAGCTAACTGTATCCGTCGCTTGATTTCGTCAGTTTCGTTGGCGTCCCTTGACAGGTTGCAACCCAGGTAAATGAAGTTGTTCACGAACTCGATGTTGAGGTCCCCCACATTGATGCTCGGTTGTGCAGGAGTCCTTGTCACCGATTGCATCATTATTTTAGTTTTACCCTCGTTAATACGTAATCCAACTTCCTTTGCAGCGGTATCGAGCGTATGCAGAAGTTCTTCTGCGTCAGCCAATCTTCGGGACATGATGTTGATGTCGTCGGCGTACGCTGCTAATTGTGTCGACTTGATGAGTAGCGTCTTGCTGTTGTCCATATTCATGGCCCGAATAACGTATTCCAGTGCTAGGTTGAAGAGCGTCGGTGCCAGTCCATCGCCCTGTTTCAACCAGTGCGTGTTTCAAATAGATCAGTAAGTCTATTCTGGATCCTGACTTGTGAGACGGAGTTGGTCATCGTCATCTTTGTCAGTCGCACTAATTTTGCTGGTATACCAAATTGCAGCATGATGTTGTACAGTACTCCACGATCGATACTGTCGTATGCCTGCTTGAAGTCGACAAAGATTTGGTATACGTTTACGTTGTATTCCCAGCACCTCTGGAGTATCAGTTTGACTGAGAAGAGCTGATCGGTTGTGGAGCGACCAGGTCTGAAACCGCTTTGGTATTCGCCAATGACTCGTTCTGCGTACGGTTTTATTCTATTTTCCAGAATTTTCGTCAAAATTTTATAGGACGTACAAACTAGTGAGATGCCCCTGTAATTCTCACACCGCAGTTTATCTCCCTTTTTATGAATTGGACAGATGATGCTTCTGCGCCAATCGTCTGGGATCTCCTCGTTCTCCCATACTCGCAGGAGTAATTGATGTATGGCATCAACTAGACTCGTTCCACCGAATCTTAGCAGTTCAGCTGGAATCTCGTCAGCGCCCGGCGCTTTATTTCGTTTTAGTGACCGCAACGCGAGATCAACTTCCTCTACTGTCGGGGGTTGAATGGGTGGGCCTAGATCAACAATATCGTCGAGAGCTTCCTGTGTGGGGATGTTAGATGGTCGGTTTAGAAGCTCTTCAAAATAAGAGGCCCATCGTTTGTTAATACCATCGGTGTCGCTGATGATGTTTCCATCCTTGTCCTTACAAAGGCTAGTCCTGGGTTGGTAGCCGTTCTTAATTGTATTTACTAGTTTGCACGCTAGTCTGGTGTTCCTATTAGCTAAGTTTTCGTTTATGTTCAGCAACTGCTCGTCAAAGTATTTACGTTTCTTACGTCTAATTATTCTATTCGATATTCGCCGTAGCTCGTCATATTTTTCTCTTCTGGCTCTGGTTCCTCGTTGAATCCATTGTCTGTAGGCCTCGTTTTTCGCGTCAAGTGAATTTTTGCATTCTTCGTCGAACCAGTCATTTCTCGCTCGCCGGGCTTTATATCCCACGACCTTCTCTGCGACATCCTTGATGGTACCCTTGAGCTCATCCCAGAACCCATGGACGCCTGTGTTGCTGATGTTGTGTAGCATAGGTGATAGTTTTTCCTCAAGGGCGGTAGAATACGCCACCGCTGCAGCATCACTTAAGAGCTTATCAACCGCAAAGATTTTGGGAGGGCTGATTCTTGACTGGTGCACTGAGGAAATTCTACATCTGTAGGTCGTCTTCACCAAGTGATGATCTGAGTCGCAGTTTGCTCCTCGATAGGAGCGGACATCCATGACACTAGACGCCCATCTCCTGCAAATGAGGACGTGGTCAATTTGGTTGACGGTATGTGCGTCTGGAGACTTCCAGGTCTGCTTGTGAATGCGTCGATGCGGGAAACACGTAGAGCTTACGACTAGATTCCTGCTGCAGGCGAAGTCAATAAGTCGCTGGCCGTTATCGTTACATTCTTCATGGAGGCTGTGGCCTCCAGTGGTCCCCCGATGCCAACTTTCATTCCCGACTTTCGCGTTAAAGTCTCCCAGCAGCAATTTGACGTCGTTTGTTGGAAGTGAGTCGAAGAGAGTTTCAAGGCGGGCGTAGAACTCGTCTTTTACTGCGTCTTCTTTAACTTCAGTGGGGGCATGCACATTGATGAGCCAGAGATTGAAGAATCGAGTCTTGATGCGAATCGCACAGAGCCGTTCGTTTATGGGTTTGAAGTCAGTAATATGCGGTTTGAGGTGATTGTTCACTATAAATGCTACTCCAAACTCCTTGCGGCCCGATGGTTTGCCACTTGTAAAAATTGTGTGCGATTTCTTGTCATTAATCTCGCTGCCAAGCCAATTTGTTTCCTGGACTGCAGTAATGCTCAGTTTGTACTTTTCGACCTGTTGAAGGAGGGCCTTCTCGGCCCCCGGTTTGTTCAGGGAGCGTACATTCCAGGATCCGAAAGAATAATCCTTTACTCGTTTGCGTGGTCGTCGTTGTTGATCCGTCCAATCCGAGGCTTTTGTTCCAGGTTTCTTGACATGGAGTAGTTTTTACAAGGACGAGTTGTCAGCACGTCGCTTAACCCCATTCAGGGGATGGCCTCGGAGATAGCTGCTTCAGATGGTTTAATAAACGTGCTGGAGCCCACACAACTATGTAGCAGGTCCAACTACGCAAGTCATTCCATCCTACTAGACCTGAGACGCTTAGGTGTTCGTCAGCCATTCAGGCTACAGCTATCTGCCTTTTCCAAACTGTCTTATCGCTAAGACATTGGCCGTCAGCGAATTGATACACTGCCGTTACCAGGGGGCGCCCACGTGGAGGACTATGGAAAAGGTCTTTGCCCCCCATTCAAAAATTAATTCTCTATATTATTATGATAAAATCGTTTTAACATCATTTTAACCAATTCTTTTAATTTTTGGTAGTTACATTCCTTTGAATATAGGAAAACAGACTTTTTTTTAGCGTTAGAACGTCGTCCACTACGCTTATTTAACATTACTAAAAACGCAAAAACTGTAAAACTACGCAAGCAAGAACTGTCAAATAAACACATAATCTCAACTAGTACCTTATCCTTATTTTAAAAAATTATCCCGTAAAAATCAAAGGAATAGTTTGTTGGTTGTATCTCTATAAAATGCTATTTCTTTTTCATTGTTTAAAAATTGCCCTTTTATCACTTTTTCTGGAATTTTCTGGTGAATAATGTTCAAGTTTTATTTCAAAAATCGAATCTCTATTTGTCTATGGTCGAATCGTGCTTCCTTCTGTCCAAATTTTCTAATTTCTGGCGGTTGCGGTCCTACGAATGAAAATCGTTTAAATCGAAAATTCCCTTTTTTTAATAAAAAAAAAATTATATTGCATTAGAGTATATAATTTAACAAAATAGCTGCTTTGTGCCTGCCTACGTCAAAAAAAATCTCGATATTTATGGATGTGTATCCACACTAAACAATAATGAAATATTTTGAATGAGAAATGAACGACAAATTGAATTTTTTATTTTATTTTATTTTATTCCGTACTGTTTGATTATTTACGATCTATCTGATAACATTACACGATGAATGTTGGGAAGAGCTCTACATAATTTTCCGCAGAGAGAGTGCAACATGAAAACTTAAAAAATAAAACTGTCTTTCATTTTTCATTCAAAATATTTAGCACCCGTCGAGGCTGCGTTGGAAAATTAAGTATGTACAATACAATACTTTAATGCAATATGAAATATTTAATGAAAAACTGTGATTTTTCAACTTAAAAGATTTTCTTTGACAGGCCCGCAACTGCCGGAAATTATGAAATTAGGGTGGAATGATCTATGGTAAACACGATTTGACCATAAGAAAATATAAATTTGATTTTTGAAATAAAACTTAAACATTATGGCCCGTTTTCTTAATGTCTGATCAAACCGCCAGGTAGCTATCCGGGACGCTATGTTAAACCTTAACGTATGCAATGCTCAAAATATGACAATGCATAGAAAAATCAGCTAATGCAATAGAAAATCAGTTGATTTTCTTGGCGGAAATCTGTTCTGTTCTATTCTACGTCTGTACCGTCTCTCAGCATTAATTTGCGGCTGAGTTATTAGTTTAAAGTGCTCTCCCATCAAATGAATTTCGAGAACTCTGCTCTTTGTGACAAGTTTAATTATCTCATTTGAATGTGCAAACGTAATCAGTTCTAGCTGTCAAAATCTCAGCAGCCCGTATCACATGTTTGGAATTATCGTCCGATAAATTTTTAACTTGAAAATGGGTGCCGCTTAGCTTTTATCTATAGGATAAACTTTAACCAGACATTTGTGAAAACGGCCCTATGAATACGAAAACTCGAAGAAAAGTGATAAAAATGCAAGATTTAAAAAAATTAAAAGAAAAATTTGCATATTATGCAGGTAAAACCAACAAACTATTCCTCTGATTTTTATGGGATACATTTTTAAAATAAGTGTAAGGTACTAGTAGAAATAAGGTGTTTATTTGAGATAGTTGATGTGAAACATTATTATATTTTAATTAAAAAAGAAATCAAAGCAAATAAAAAATAAATATAAATAATATGCTATTCTTCTATTAATATTCGGGGGCGCCATATTAAATCTTCGCCCCGGCGCCAAATTTTCTTCGCACGGCTCTGATTGAGGGAGACTTCGAAAAAACTTTGCTCACTGCCATTGATGCCATTGTCACTAAGCGCCAAAAGAGCGGACCTCCCCACCAAAGTGGGCGCTACTAATGCTTTCGTCAAGAGCGTCATTACCAATATAGGAGACTGCTCTCGGTAAGTGTCACTCGCGGATGACTTCAGTGAGGCGTCTTATCCACTCTTCTCTAGTACATAAGGCGCGTTCTTTTGCAATTCTTAACCTGTATAGGTTAGTGAAATAACACGCAATACAAGAACAATGCTACCCTCTATAGGTTAATGCTTAACCTGATAATTTATCGAGGGCTAATCCTGACCTCGATAGCACACAAGTAAAGCTTTTATTTAGGGCGCATCTACCGGTTGCTAGAAGAAATTCGTGCGTTCGAAGATGTTCCACTGTGCTTCCACCTAATTCACCTCAATTAAATTCAATGGGATTCCACTTTTTTTTCAATTGGAAAAGCGATTTTTGTCGAAATAATAGGAAACTACTCGGAATCAATTAGTTTCTTCTACCACAGTTGTATTTGATAGGTTCAATGCTTGCTCTTGATGTAATATTGTACAATAGAATGAAGTTTGTTATTAATATTTTTCAAAGAGTGGAATTACATATCTTACCAGTTAAAATCCAAACTTTATCTGAGACAAAATTCATTTCAAATCAAATACATGCTCTTACCCTGTATGGGTCAGCTACATCGTTTTTTTGCACAAAAGCTCGGGATAACTACCCTTGACGTGGATAGCTGCAAAAGAACGCGCCCATTGACTCGATTGTGCTGCCTGGGTAATTCTTAAAAAATCATTTGACCATTCCAGTTAGGCCTATAGATATTGAATGTGCACGACAGTAGCATGGTCAAGTGTGAACCAAAATATACTTGGCTATTTTACGTGTCCAGGTCGGAGCCGAAAAAGTCGTGCGTGTGTATTTCGCCTTAAAGATGTGAGCACGATACAGTTGAACCGTTTCCTTGCCAGTAGTAGCTGGCTCGAAACGAGGGTTTATACAGATGCACAAAGGTAGCCTATATGATCCTCTGCCTAACCTCACCAAATATTAATTATTATGAAATTTCTAGTGATGATAGAATATATCATTTTAATTGACACCGCAAAAGAACAAACAATCATCGGGAACATACAGAATCAACATAATTCGGTGCTCTCAGAATTAAATATTCGCAGAATAGCCAAAGACGAATTCCAGTCTAATGAAATTGTGTGGTGTAATATGAATCCTGTGGCATAACCACTTAAATTTCAAAGCATAGAAAATCGGTAATTCACGAGAAAGCTGGATACACAATAGAAAGGTTGCCTTCTAATGTTTCATTCATGTTCAGGTTTACAGGTCGACAATAGCAGTATCCTGGCTTCGTTGAC
This sequence comes from Chloromyia formosa, assembly GCA_964017055.1. Classification (NCBI taxonomy): domain Eukaryota; kingdom Metazoa; phylum Arthropoda; class Insecta; order Diptera; family Stratiomyidae; genus Chloromyia; species Chloromyia formosa. The sequence goes on along the minus strand of OZ024813.1, from coordinate 24,405,250 downwards.
CTTACCTTGGTTTATGGAAAACCTTCAGGGAGGCAATTAATTGGTTGCCCATACTATTATCCTTTGTATTCGAGAGGATCAGGGAAGTTAGCAAAGAAAATTAATTAAAGAATGCTTATGCATCTGAATGTTACCAAATAAGAGCTTATTCTGAGGATGAGAATGTTAGAGTTAATTTAATTGTAAGCTACGTTGTTAATATTTGATTAAATGTTAATATTTATTTAGTGGAACAGCCATGCGTTCTCTTTGATTATATTTATCGACTTCTCAGGCATTCTTGCAGTAATTTACGACAAATCAAACGAATTTTATCCGTTCACTGTGAAATAGTTTAGGGCGCCATTGACTGAATTCTTGAGAGAACACTGATCCCGATCCAACGAGTCATAGAGGTACAATGTTCTGCATCCACAAATAAGTTGAGAATCGTGGTATTTGATTTCGAACCATGTTGACCATTAGTTATGAGGATGAGAAATTGACGATACGAAATAACGCACATGCACATGTTTAGGTTGAGCAAATGTATACATAGAATAAAAAAATAGTGAAAATTGCTCAGGTCCCCATCCTTGCACCCAACAGACTGTTGATCAACAATCCCCAGCATATGCCAACGAAACGTCAACTGGGCCACATGGAACAGTTGACGCGCTACAAGGGGTTAGGGCAATTGAGTATATATGAACAACAAATGGCTTGGTTACACAGTGCGAGCTAGCCTCCGAGCTGGTCTAGTCAGTTATTGCAGTGCAGCTACTCGCACCCGAATTACCACATCATTTTTTTTTTATTTTACTGTCATGCGAGTACACAGGTACAGTAGCCGTCCACTGTTAGGTCGGCAGCGCGTATTGTGTAACCAGCCCTTTGAATAAGTAGATATGGAATAAATGTTAGCACGCACATGAGCGTATGTTTATGACACCAAAGCTGATTTCTACTCTCCCACCAGAAACTATTTCTGCGGCTTACAAAAATGGTCTTTCGTTGAGTTTGACAGCCAAGGCTTAAGAAAGTGGTTGCCAAAAATTTGGCCAAAGGGCCATTTCATACGTCTTTTAATTCTATGAACCAGGCTAAAAATATGCATTATGCACACATTTGGATCCAACTCAAAAATTGTGCAAACATGCACAAATTCCGTATGCTTCGTTTCGGACCTCGAGAACAAGCACTGAGCGCACTTTCTGAATGACATTGGCTGCGTTTTGGCGAGCGGATCAGGAACAGACTCTCCTCCGTATGCTTTCCCCTCAGGTAAAACATGTACGGACAACTGTCAATATATGGATCTGAAAATATTTCCCTCCGGATCAGAATACTTTTCAGATCCGGAGGGGAACCTGTTGTTAGTGCTTTTCAATGCAATTTTTCAATGTGCCGTATTTGGCTCAGCGTTCACGTGTAAACGAAGCATTATAATTATATTTATATTTTCTTAGAATGTCGTCCGACAAAGTCACCCTTTTAAAAATTTGATTCAAGGCGTAATCGGCAATAGTATACACATTATTAAGTCTTAATAAATAGTGTTTATATAAGCAACAGAGGGCGTTCCTTCCCCTTCATTCCACTTCGCAGGACGATTTCTTTCCTTTTTTAGCTAGGGAACGGGAGGGTTGGCGCTGTGCCCAAACAAAACTAGGGAATTGGCTCGTTCGCTTTCCGCAATCGGGCTTTCGAGAGATAGGTCTTTTTTTTTAAAGCGATGTAGAGGCTCCGTGACTTCTTAAGACTCCTCTCATTGCTACCGATAACCGAGCTAGCTATCCAGCTCTTGCGACATACTGTCACTCGCTGAGAAGGATTTGACACGTAGGTGTCCGGCGTGGTCCTCTGGTCCGACTTTGACCAGTCAATAATTCGTTACAACTCACGGAAACGCGAAATTGGTCATCCCTTCATTCATTGCGAAATAAGCAACAGCAGCATATCGTTTTGTAGATCATGAAGGTATTGGAGGAGGTGCCTGTTCAGCAACACGCTTTTCCGAATGTTTTCTCTCAATTTTTCATTGAGTTTTCATGTAAATAGCTGATTAGGTTCATAGTCCGACACGTATATCCCTCGAATGCAGGAGATGCTTCCGAATAATTTCAATTTCATTAACTACAGAATAACCAGAGGAATATTACTGTATTGCTATATGTACAATGCATTCGGGTAATTTAATGAATTTCAACCAATTTTGAATCGATATTTTTACACATCAGCTAACAGCTAACCGGAAAATGGGAGCACCATTTATTATAAAATCGACTCAAAATTACCATACCAATTTCGGAGAATATTAAACTTGAAGAAGATGAGAATTCAGAACGTTGCTGGCACAGAGTCTTTGCATTTTCTATTTGAGTTAACATGAAAATCGTTGTGAAAGCAAAAGATTCCGGCGAAAGCATCAATGGTTCGAACGAAGATAATTTGAGCGGAAAATGCTCCGTTCGATCGGCTTGCTTTTAGAAAATTTTGAGTGACTCAACTTTTAAGCAAATCAAAATTTACTAATTAGACCAATTAGCCTTTAAGCATAGTAATGAAAAGATGAAAATTACGAAGGGAATCGACTTTGGTCAATAAGACTTATTGAATTAGTGATGTCGATGAGTAGTGAGTATCTATGTGGACTTTTAGTTTTATTAAATGTATTGTACTTGGCTTCCATGTGGAGGACAATCATTCAGACGGCCAGGACGCAACGTGGGGTTGTCTCCAGGGCTTCTGCAGAAATCGTTGAATGGAAGACGGTATCCCTTGGCATCCTCTCCAATAAGGCAGTAACCAGTGATCACACCTACGACAGAGCTATAATATTGTCTTTTTAGAAATAGAAAATAGAAGGAGCGGATAGGATTAAGCCGAGGCCACAACGACCTGGTTGCAAGGCATGTATTACCGTTCCGCACCTGGCATTCGCCCAGCTAATAGCATTACAGCTAATAGCGGGTTTTAAGTACAATTTAGATGAATTGATAGGCATTAAAATATTATTGTGTTGTTGCGACGTCGCGTTCACTGTCCCATGCTTTTTTTATTTTCCTAGTGTGAGACAGAATAAAAACTTGCTTGTCCTCAGTATCCTTAATTTTCACAACACTATTGGGACTATTACCTATTACCTAATATATCTCTCTCTGGATGCTTCAAGGAACCATTGTCCCCCTTCCGGACTTCTTTATCACCCAATTTCGATCTCATCGAAACATATGCTCCAAAATACTTCCCGGAATGACTACACCGACCAGGTCCTCCTCCAGATCACTATATTTCGCTAAAAGCCTAGCCGTACGGAACTGAATTTCATATTAAATTTTAGGAAATTTAATGTACTTTCAAAAAGACACACTGCAGGATTTGTTCAGTGATGTTCAGATTTCCTTTTCCCTGCAATCGGTTTTTAAAGAAATTTGTTTTTGCCATTATCTACGTAGCTGTATTTTCTACACGCAATTCAAATGAAAGCGGATTAAATTATCAACAAATTCATCACTCTTCATTTTCGATATGTACTTTTCCCATTATTTTCCAAAATACATCAGAAAAACGAAGATTTTTCTGTTTGTGGGAACAAAAGATAACAGCTGCGTTTTTTCGTACAGAGCAGAGTAGAGCAGGTTAATCGGCAAAAAAAAAAAACGTTCGAGAGCAAATTAGGGTAGCGAACACGAAAATGGGGCATGTCTTTGCTGGGAGTGTGTCTTGGTTAAATTGGAATTCGAATGTCAACCCAAATTTCAAGAGAAAACTTGAATCCTTAGAACATATACAGTGCTGAAAAAAAAGTTATCCCCTTTTTCGCAAAAATTCTTCAAAGTAGCTAGAGTGCCGGTTATAGGTTATACTCGTAACAAATTATGTGTATCCTGCCTAGAAATAGTGCAAAGTTTTGAAAGAAGTTCACTTAGTTGGTGATAATAGCATAGTAAGCAGGAAAATGCAACAAACAAAAGCAATATTTTGGATTTGGCGCGAGACAATCGAACTATTTGCAAAAGAAGTGAACGCTGGATGTTCCTCAGTGTAATGTGCAATGATACTCGAAGAAGTCTTGGGAAATGATCCCAATCGAGCGTTAGAAAGGCTTTAAATGATAAGGAAAAAACTAGCCCATTTGTATAATAGATCGCTTCTTACCGTTACAAAGCCATCGGAACTTGTTGAAAACTCCATCTGACTTTAGACACGACCTAGTTCTAAACCGTGTTGCAAATGTCATTAAGATTGTTGAGAAAGAAGTTTGTAAGAGCTGGTTTACATGCGTTGGAATCAGTCCATAAGTCAGACTTTCCGTTAGTCTAGTGTTTTACCGGAAAGTCTGGCTTACCGACTGGCTTCTACGTACATAAGCCAGCTTTCGGAAGCCTTTTTCTCATCAAACTGGTTGAGATTTGCATACCCATTGCTAAAACTAAATAATTGCTAAGACCAGATGGAGTTTTGAAGCAGTTTGGATGGCTCTGTAACGGTAAGAATGGGGTCAAACTGAGGTTTTTTTTTATCGTCCAAAGCTTTACTTCCGGTCGGTGGCGCCCATTTTCCGGAACTTCTTCGAGTAACATTTCACAGTATACTGCGTAATATATTGTACATTCTTTCACTTATTTTACAAATATTTTGATATCCTCGAGCCAAAATCACAACATTGCTTTTATTTTCCGCACTGACTTTTTCTTTTCTGCTCATTACGCTATTATCACCAAATGAGTGAACTTCTTTCAAAACTTTTCACTATTTCTAAACAGGATACGCATAATTTATTATAATGTGACCCAATAAAACACCATCACTCTAACTGCTTCGAAGAATTTTTACGAAAAAGGGAATTAAAATAGTTTGAGCAACTTTTTTCTTCCAGCACTGTACAATCGGACAAATTTCCTTTAGGTAGCCAAATTATTTTGTGTTCTTACTATTCCAAATTATTACACAAAACAAACATTTTTGTTGACAGGAAATGCACTTTATGTGCTTCCGAAACTGTAAACTGTTCGAAAACGGCGACACCTGCGCCGCCTGCATTTCAAAAGGCAGACTGCTTAACGGAGCAGCATTCTTGCACTGACGTTTTTTCGAGAGCAGCTCTGATCAAGTTGTTAGTGTAATTTTGTGGTTTTAACCTGCTCTGCTCTGTACGGCTGTTGAAAAAAAAACGCGCCTAATAAATAGAAACATGAAAACTAGACAGAATATAAAAACTATTGAAAGTACGGAAAAGTGGCATGAACCTTTTTTATTGAACGGATTCAGATCTTTCATTTTGTGTTCGAAAATTGTTTACTAGAATAAACCGTTTTCAAAGAAGAAAAAAAAAACGGTGTTTTTATTTGTTGTCCATGAAATATTTCAATTTCCCATCCTACCATGTACCACGGAATACCGCCATGCTGCACTGATTGAATTCATTAATTTCTTTATTTCGAAAATTGCCTCTAATAGGAGCTGATTGCAATTTAATGCCACATTATACATAATATGGAATTATTGAGCTATCAGATTCTAATTGATTTTCATCAAATATTCGACAAAGCCGAATGAGTAGTCGAGTGTAAACAAATTTTAAATTCCATCTGCGTTTATTCCGTCGGTCATATATGTATTATCTATTATGCAAAATGCTTCACCAATTTGTCCAATTCAGTAAATATACGTATACCCTTACTCGTCTTGCAAAACATTCAAAAGTTCCACAGAAAGAGACAAAAACCTTACCCAGACCGGACTGTCTAAACACACCCTATTCAACATGGGTAAATATCTTTTATGTCAATAGGTGTCAGGGTGAACGTATATATAGAATGCAAAATCCGACAACATTCACTTTACTCTCATTCCTGATAGAGGTCAACATAAGACTCAAACATATTTTGAGAAAATCATGACTTCACTAACATTACCCAGAATACGAGTATATTCATATCGACATAATGGAGATAGATGCAAGGGTCGACTCTCAGGATTCACCGACTGACATTCAGGCAAAACATATGACATGGACAACTCGACAGGATCCATAATAAACATAACCTGCTCCATTTTATCAATTTTATGGACAGACAATATTTACAGAGTGCTCCATCGTCCACAAAACTTTTCGGCAAATATTCATGTTCATATTGGGCTTCGTCAAAGTGGCACTTGCATATGAAATTATGTGGCCAAGTGAATATTGCACTGATTTCATGCGGCTCAAATAGACACTTACCCAAATTATTGGGTTGGATAATGTTCAAAATTGCCGCTGCTTTTAGAATGATTTCAGAGAAAGTGCATGGTTCTGAAAGTTGGTTTTTGTTTTTAAGAATGCATGGCTTCTGGGCAATTATTTCAAATTTGTGAGAGTAGAAAATGGATAGAAATCCTTTCAGCTTCCAATAGAATGAAAAGTAAATTAATCGACTGTCAGCAAGGAAAATTTGAGCCAGTATAACATTAAATAATTCAGGCTGATTTTTACCCTTGGATTGAATCGATTTTCAAAGTCTGTCTCGAGCCACCGTGACTCGCATTAAAGCGGTTCATCCCGAAAGCAAATAAGAGTTCACGCATGCCCGAATAATCATTTACTCATTAGTCTGTCATTGACTTTGCTAAGGGTTTTGGAACGCTACAGAGCACTACTCCAGTGCATCTTGTATCTGCCACCAACAACGCCTAATGAAAGAGTAAATTTGTGAATATGTAATGAACTACCTGTAACGAACCATATTATGGTCTGGTAGTGCTGCTCCCACCGGCAGATCGAAGCAGCACCTGATGAGTAGTGATCTGTTGGTGGTATGAAACCAGAGGCCGAGGGTCCCATTACACCCGGACCCAGGTGCGACCGCGTGGGGGTCTGATCCGTCCGCCAACCATTCCATCCTTATCGACTTTTTTTTTATTCCCCATTTTGACCTCCCCTGTTTGTGTTGTCTTCCCCAGGCCTATGAATTTTTGTTAATACGTAAAGGACAGGGGCAACGAGCGGCGAAAACCCCGCCCACTTCTCCCGAACTGAGCTACAGCAAGCATAGGCCACTGCTTACCTCGTTGAGGGGCCTTTTTCTTCGCCAGATGACACGGCCCGACCTTCACGGTCAATTATGCTACCTTAGGCTAAATCCCCACGGACATCTTTGGATGCCCAGCAAACCGTCCGTTACAAGCTACATCGAAAATTTCGCCTTATCAGCTAAAACAAAGGTCGTACCATGCAGACTGGACTGAAAGTGTCCTATACTCACTAAGAACATCAGGAAATTTACCAGATACAGCAATATCAACCGCATGAACACATTAACCCTGCAGCTCGATACTTTCATGTTTACTCAATCCACCTTGCAGGGTATCCCTGCTCACAAGTCTTCGTTCAGACAGTACTTCCGGACAAGTGTGCCAATAGAAGCACAAGCAAAGTCGGAAAAGAACGCGTAATGTATCCCACCCTTGTCTGGTATCTTTTGCATTCGCTGTCATTTTTATAAATCATTTTCTAGTATTTCCTCGAATATTCAAGCTCAGTTTACCAATCATTTTGGAGCGAGCCCGGGCACCTATGATTCCCTCTGGATCCGCCACTGACCAGGACGGGCAAATAGCCTATTTGTGGCCACCCTAAACCAAGCTAAAAGGTCCTTTTTTGTCCCAGCGCCGACAATAATCCGATTCAACCGTTTACACGTTCTTGGACTATTTCCAATTTACCACTTTACGTTAAAAGAAAAAACCCTCCTCCGCAAATTACATCCCAAAAGTCAAGAAATGAATTCAACACATTTTCCGAATTTCCCATTTTCCTTTTCGTTTCAACCAATCGTAAGGCATCGTTTAAATTGAATTCCCCACAAAATGTTCCCTAATCGAATTTATACAAGTTGTAGTCGAGATTTTTAGCCTGGTTGAAAAAAGTGTAAATCTTGATATCAATATATACGTGTGTATATGTGTACTTAACCTGTATCCTTTCGATCCACTCACAGATTTCGGGAGCTATCGAAACAGCATGTTACTGATAAACTTTTTCGTCTTTGGCATGTTAACTTAACCCGGAGGTTATCGCAATATTGAACGTATACTGCTCGTAGACGATTCAAAGTATTCCGAATGGACGAATAAATAATTGATGATAATTTCAATTTCAATGCAATGTTGGGGTGGTTGAAGGATTTCGCAGGACTTCCAATGAATCGAAATAAACGTTCGACCGACACGACGAGACTCTTCGGTACGAGTAGGTGTAGTTGATTTGCATAAAAATAAATTCGAGCCAAACATTCGTGACTTGGAAACGTAGAACAACAGAAATAGCTCATTTTTCATGTAGGATTTGTACAACGAAATAGATATGGATATACCTACGGAAACAAGGATTCTGGCCGAAGAAAATCCATCATGTGCCTTTTATAATCCTCAGATTGATTTCAAACGATGTTGAATTGAAGGTGGGCTTTCAGGCGAAGTCAGTTCTCTCTCATAAATAATTTAATATGAGGTGCATGAAAAATGAGATATTTTGTTTTTTCTCTTAATATTTTTCTTTTGATGGACACGGAATTCGTAGGATGATATACCCACTGGCTGAATTTGATTGTACGTACACCGAGGGCTTAAAATATATTTTGCCAATATGAATATATACTCGTATAATATTTCATTGTTCGAGGTAGCTACTACGCAATTCCTTCCAATCCATAATCCATAGTTACAGTGAGGCTCAAACTCACGACCGCATTCCAGCTCCCTGAAATATGCCTACATTGCACGGGCGCACAGAAACCTTTGAGTTTCATAGTGTGGGCTTCAGAGGTTCTAAATATGCAAAAAAAACATAAAAACCAATGAATAATTGACCAGAACCACTTTAAAATAATGCCCTTCATGTGCCTTAGGCGGCTATTACACTATAAAAGTTCTTTTACAAATATCTTCTATAAAAGATATTTTCAAAGAATTTTCGCAGTGTAATAGCCGCCTAACAAAAGATTTGCGACACGAACACTGCTTGTTTCTAGTACTTTTCTTACAAGCTTTCACACCTTCTCCCTTAGGCGGTTAATTTCATTCATAAAAGTTCTTTTAAAATATCGTGCTTCAAAGATATTTGTAAAAGAACTTTTATAGTGTAATGGCCGCCTTAGGGGCATAGAGAGTACGACCTTAGAAGACTCGGACAAAGTACGAGGCAACAACAAAATTACAATGATTTCACCCTGACTCTCCTGAAATTAGTTCGAATTAGAAAAAAAATTAAACCGGAATATAGAGGGCTACGCCTGCAATCCGAGGGTTTCGTAGCAAGCGCTTATTTTGGTAAGAAAATATCGGCTTCTCGCGCTTCTTGGTACCACTCAAATAGGTAAAAACACCATAATCAAAATGTCTTACCTATGATATATAGTAGTATCTTACATGCCAATTCATAAAAAAAATCTCCATCCGTCACCTCTCAAAGTAATAAATTACAAGAATAATTTTAAATAATTTTAAAACGAGAAGCTGTACTGTAGGCAAAAATCCGGGCCCGGGGCGCAGCAACTATTGCTCATGTTCCATACTTCCCGACTATTTCCAACACTTATAAATGTTCTTAAGAATATTTTTTTTTTATATTTTATTTTATTGCATAGTTAAAACTAATACCCCTTCCTCAAATGAACACAGTGTAAGCTTTACAAGGGGAAGATTTTCTTTAATTCGCTGTATTGAACGATACTGCTTCCTTTAAACAATACTTTTCAGCTGCTGCATTATTTGGGGCTTATTTATACATTTTGCCTCTCAAATAAGTCAATTTCCAGCAAATCCCCCTTAAAGTTAGCCAATAACGACGCATCTTTCTCCGGCGAATTATAATAATTCTACACAATCCTACAAAATTTCATGGATGTAGGTTCAGCCGTTCATGAGATATTCTATGGACAGACGGACAGACAGACCGACCGATTTCATAAGGGTTTTGTTTTTACTACAAAACCCTAAAAACAGAAATGGACTGGACACCCCACATGGATATCTCCGAAAAAAAAGTCCAGTCTTTCTTACTCTTTTTGAAATCTTGAATATTTTCTTGACGACAACTCGGGTTTTAACTCTCCGACTACTACAGATCAAACCATCAGAAATTTGACCGTAGAGTAATTTTTCGTATTTCAAGCAACAATTTGGATCATCATCATCATCGTGATGTTACAGCCCGACGTCAGGCCTTTGCCGTCTGGAAAAACTTGGATAGATTGACGGAATTATTTAACGCTACCCGGCATACAAGCCAGATTCGCTCTTATGTAAAATAAATGACTACATGAATGGTGAACTATATCTATAAAACGAAAATCGATGAAGGGACGATAAGATCAATTTATCGTAGACGATTTGTTTCTACAAATAACCGAAGGAAGAAGCTATTTCTAGCATATTCTACAGCTTGCACATAAATGTTCTTCCCGTTCTCGAAAAAAAGAACATTTGCTTCATAAAAATTGATAGAGACTATATGTACTTTTGATAAACAAACACAGGGAGGTATGTTCCATTGACCGAAGAAAAGGACTACTGAAGCAGAAATGTTCCAACATCTGGATAATACTGGCAATTTGTCTTGTTTGAAAACGTAATATCTTATAATGGTAACGTCTCATATAGGCGCTTAATTTAAAAAAGTTTCTACGTATCAATTTTATTCGTGAACATGGCTTTACCTTAAGACCTGCAATTTGCCTTGTAAATTTACAAAGTTATAAGCTGTAAGTCTTCGGATACGAGCTATCTACTTGTTTATCCGCTAAACACAGTTAAAAGCCAAAAGCAAACAAAAATGCTTTCAATCGAATCAAAGTTGGAAACACTTTTATTCTTCACTCTGGGAATTTTTTGAGGGAACTGTGGAGCGAGATACTCATATGTCGGCATATGTTGGTTCAGTCGAAGAACGAAGCAAGCTTTTAATTTTTTTTTAACTGTGTGGACAAAGATAATACACATAATACACTTGGTTAACGTCACCTCGGCCACGCATTTTTGGGAACCGGAGCGCCATTGTAGGGATTCGGTATAACTGTAAGAAAACGCATCTGTCAGGCCTGAGGCAGACCAAGCTGCTCATCTTGGATTACTACTTTGCCTTTACCCCTAGTGGGGCATAGGGCGTCAACTACTCCTGCGCGCCATCGTACTCTGTTCTGGGCAATGGGGCGCAACTCCCCAAAAGATTTACCCAGTTGTAATGAACCACTTGTAATGAACCATATTATGGTATGGTAGTGCTACTCCCACTGGCAGATCGAAGCAGCACCTGATGAGTAGTGATCTGTTGGTGGTACGAAACCAGAGGACGAGGGTCCCACTACACCTGGACTCAGGTGCGACCGCGTGGGCGTCTGATCCGTCCGCCAACCATTCCATCCTTATCGACTATTTTTTTTATTCCCCATTTTTACCTCCCCTGTTTGTGTTGTCTTCCCCAGGCCTATGAATTTTTGTAAATACGTAAAGGACATGGGCAACGAGCGGCGAAAACCACGCCCACATCTCCCGAACTGAGCTACAGGAAGCATAGGCCGCTGCTTATCTCGTTGAGGGGCCTTTTTCTTCGCCAGATGGCACGGCCCGACCTTCACGGTCATGATGCTACCTAAGGCTCCGTCCCCACGGGCATCTTTGGATCCGTTACACAGTGCCTGACACTCCTTTGCCACAGATCGACGCCATGAGATTCGACGACCCCCTCTTGGTCGGCCTTGGCAGTCGATTGGAATCTGCCCCGTACGCCGACTTAGCTCTTCATTTGATATTGTTTCGCGCCAAAATATTCTTAGAATTCGACGAAGACATGAGTTGATGAAAACTTGCAGCTTTCTGGTAACTCTTACGGAAACCTTCCATGAACTGCTCCCATACAAAAGCACTGACAGTACCAGGGAGCAAAACAGGCCCAGCTTGGTCTTGATGCTGAGATAACTGCTCTGCCAAATTTTGGACAGCATGCCATATGCGCACTTAGCCTGGTTGATACGACGAGCGATGTCCTTACCACCGTTTTCGGCAACAATGCTACCCATGTAGACGAAGTTGTCCACCTTCTCCACAGGCTGTCCATTAATATTGATGGCAATAGGTGTCGGATTTCTTTTTCGCAATGGCGGGCTAAGAACCTTAGTGTTGTTGGTATTGATCTTTAGCCCAACCTTGCTTGACTCCCTCTCGAGGTCGAAAGCCATTTGAGTATAGTTGTGTGGGAGATGAAGCATACCAAAACCAAGAGTTCTGAGCTTATCTTGAAGTCGTTTATGGAGCACTGTCGAAATTTATGAAGATTTTGAAAAATCCGATGAGTTCGGTAGTGTCATAGCGAGTATATGTTTTTCTTTTCTCAGATTTTCATCCCTAGGACGTCATATTTGGGGCGAATTGGGTGTGTACAATGACAGGGACTGGGAACTCTGTGTAGAGTTTTTTGATATATGAGAAAGATCTGAACTTGATTGAACTATTTGCCATTAGTTAGTTAAAGTGCGCATCGTCAGATGAAAATCATAAATTTAACTTTTTTAATAAAAAAAACATGTTTGCAGAACGCTTTCTAAAATTAGTCAGGAACTCTAGAATTCTTTATTTTCTATCGATTTTAAGCATTGAAACTATATTTGCATGATAAATGCGAGCGCGAGAAATTGGCACCTAAGAATTTAATTATTAAAAAAGAGTCACTAAAAGCCTAAAAATATGATATTACCGCACTCCTTCGAGAACTCTAGAACTATTGCTAACTAACTCCTAAAATTTTTCAACTTTTTCATACTAAAAGGTGCCAACTTTCCGTGGGTCCTCAATAGCAGTGTTCTAGCCAAACTGATATTTACATTCAACGTCAATACACTTGGACACGGTCTAAATTACCATGTTGGAATATGGCCGCGCAATAACCAGATTTAAACCGTTAAACTGCTGGAAAAGACAGAATCATTCCGTTGGATATACAAGAGGGCAGAGGTAGGTCCAGATTTTGTCTGCCATCGAGTTCTTATAGGCATAAGCCAAATCCATTTTATTTCCTTTTATTTTTCATTTATCTTTAATTATTTATTTATCTTTATCTCATCAGAACGTTGCAGGGACATGTTTAGATCCTAATTTTTTACCAATTTGGACGATCTTATGAATTTTATAAATTTTTAGTAGGTATCACAACGGCCCCAGCAGTGGTTTATGTGCGCCTTACTCATCTTGGTCAAGGCAACCCGTCTAACCTAACCTAACTTTTATTTTCCTTGGCCCGTCTGTAATGTGGTGACTTATGAACAAGAATCCAGTCCTTATCACTGATGGTTATTGCGTTGTCTTCATACTTTCTTTTTTTTCGCAAATTAGGTTCTTCTGAACAGTCTTGAATCATGCCAATTAACCAATTTTCAAGTTCCATTTTGAACAATGAACCAGAAGTAGCATCATTAAAGACAGCAACTTCACTATTCACAGTTCGCATGAAGACTTCACTAGTAGAAAACGGAAGTTTTGACGATTCATGTATATTTAAATTAGAACACTCGTAGTTTTTGAATAAAATGAAATTTCAACTACTAACACTTTATCCAAAAACTACCAGTTTTCCAATTTAGGTATACCTACATGAATCGCCAAAACTTCCGTTTTCCATTCAAAACTTTAAGATGTTCACTTCAGTTTGAATCAGTCGTCATGTCGCGTCGTCGAATAATTTCACTACACACACACAAAAAAATCAAACAGTGAGCCTTTTTTTGCCAGCTATCTCTTTAAAATTAGTTTGTGCGAAAGGAGAAGTTTGTGAAAACTTGTATCTTATCAGGCCAAAGAATAGCTTAGTTTGTACAAGTAGTCCTATTCTTCACTGGCGATTAAGTGACAGAAAAATCCAATAGAAGCATTCTCTCTCGAAAAAAAAGTTTAATACTATAAAGAAAATTTCCAAAGACATGCCGGTTCTTTTGTGAAAAATTCGACATCTGTTGGCTATGTGTATAGTGCTGACTCCAATTAATTACTTATATTATATACAAGTATAGAAATAAAAAAACAGAAAAACAGCAAAATAAAAAAACTGTTGGAATACTCGTATAATATGCTTGAGTTCACAAATTAGAAAATATCATTTGTTTTCCGGGTCAATAGATCATCACTCGTGCCAGTTACAATAATGACTCTCCTGAGCATGTCATCACAAACATCCAAAACTCTAATAACCACCGTCAAGTTGTGCAGAATTACTATTATGTACTAAAAAGATACAAGATAACAACTTGACCATCTTGTACAATTTTTTTTTTATAATACAATGACACAATGACTTAATCCCCATAAACAGAAACATTCTTGTAAACAACCATATATGTATGAAAAATTCTCTCGAAAAGATTGAAGTTGCCTTGCTACATGGTTTGCCTCAAAATGTTCCAAGTTACTATTCTTCTCGTACTATGTACTGGTACATTGTAGATATTGCCACGAAAACAACAAATAGAATGTGCCTGGACACTTTTTATTCAACTTGTTCTGTACTACGTATATCAAGTCCTTGCAATGTACACATGAGTGCCCTCATGAAGACACAAGAAAAAAGAAAACTTCTTCCCTTGATAAGCTTCTTATTGCCCACGTTCTTTTCTTCGGGAACAGACATCGCAGACAGGACCACGACAAGTACTGCGAACATCGTAGGGAATGATATTTGGTCATTTTTCTTAGAAAAGAAAAAAGAGGAAACTTTCTCGTTATTGTCTTAGTTAGTTCGTGCCTGTAGCGTTAGTTTCAACAGATATCATTATGGATCTGTAGTTTTCTCTTTAGGTGAAAAGGAAGATTTTCTTCTGGTGGGCTTAACACACTGTTAAAAAAAATGTCCACTGATGTTTGTAGAGGGCGGAGGAGTTGGATAGTTCAGTTACAGTAGTTGGCAAACTCTTTTTCTAAAAAGGACCAGATCGTTGAAATTTATGAACTCTGCGGGCCAGATAGTAAACTCGCAGTATAACTAATTGTTTATCCGGCTGGCCGTAAAACTGACAATTGCAGATCTAACGGAAGCTCCTCCTTATTATATAGTCAAACGTATTTTGAAATATGGAAATGATTTTTGCATTTGCATCAAAATCCGAAAAAGGCGGATATTTGGAAATAACGTTTTTGTTAATTCAACCGGAAAAAATCCCAACACGCAGCCTTTCATCGGTCTTGATACACAAAGTGTTTAGGACTATCGGGTTGTTCATTTTCCAATGATTGCCAGTTGGATTTGGCATATGTACGAGTATACTGCATATTGTCCAGTGTTAGTGGTTTGTTCTAAAAATGCAAGCCGTAGCCCTTCCACAACTACAACAATGTTTTATTAACATGCAAATACACGTCGTTCGAGAGTAACTTACCCTCTTCGTCAGTACAATGGCTAATGCTGTTTTACACGCATTAGACCGTCATATTAGACCGTCCATTAGACCGTCTATTAGACCGCACATTAGACCGTCCATTAGACCGTCCATTAGACCGTCCATTAGACCGTCCATTAGACCGTCCATTAGACCGTCCATTAGACCGTCAATTAGACCATCCATTAGACCGTCCATTAGACCGTCCATTAGACCGTCCATTAGACCGTGCATTAGACCGTCCATTAGACCGCCCGTTTGTTGTTGTTGATTATAATGATTTATTATTATAAAAATCAAATAGCTGCTTTGATACGTGGTTTAATGGTCGGTGTAATGGACGGTCTAATGAGCGGTCTAATGGACGGTCAAATGCGCGGTCTAATGGACGGTCTAATTTGCGGTCTAATAGACGGTCTAATGCGTGGTCTAATGGACGGTCTAATACGCGGTCTAATGGACGGTCTAATACGCGGTCTAATGGACGGTCTAATGCGTGGTCTAACGCAGGTAGTTGGTCTATAATGGATGGTCCATAATGCATAATGAAGTAACCACTGCATTGATGAAGAGGGTCAGTATCGCTCGATTCATTTTTCTCTGAATTCACTATTTAGTTGGGACGGTAAGCGACATAAATAGACGCAACCTTGCAAAATATGGTAGAGAGATGCAGTTTAGCCCGAATGTTGATGGGCCCATACTTTCAATTTAAGAGATGGAGCCACCTTGCACCCAGCAGCAGGGCGGCAGTGCAGGTGAAAAACGAATAGACCTGTAATAATATTCTCCTCATAACTTCTAAACGGTGCATCGGGTCGAAAAACTTCAATAAATGTAAATTAAAGAGCAAATTCTGCGTCAACAAACGTCAATTTTTGAGGCTTGGGAGAATTATCACTTTTCAAGATCAAAGTATTTTGAAACGGATACTCCAAATGACAAAAACTCAATAAATAAAATAGGAGATAATTCGATTTCCAGTCTAACGTGCTAAATACTTCTCAAATCAGCCCGTTTTTAGTATAGTTGTGAGCGAAAATTTAGAAAGGCTTGTTTACCAATTTCAGCCTTAATAGCTCTGTCTCAGTAAGTATAATAGCTTACCCTTTGTTTTAATCTAAATTCATGGAATAGATAATTAAATCTTTTTAGAAAGTCTTTGCTTGATAGCTTGACTTCATAGCTTGGGGCATAATAACGCTTTTAGGGTTTTGCGGAAAAAATAAAGCCCTAGTGATCAGTCAATCAGCGCACATTCCATTTCTGGAAACTTTTTTCTAATTTGGAGTAACCATAGCGAAGTGAGGAGGTGCGAAAGGTAGATTTTTTCTACCAGCTCCCAATTCAGCTGAATTGCGCCCTTTTTATGCTCAAACTGGGGTAGGCATCAAAGTGTTGAAGGATCTCCCCATGTCTCCTATTTGTGGTATAGTGACTACATTCGCTAGTAGCAAACGTACTGAAGAAGGGAGTGAGTTGCTTCCAAAGTACGTGTATTTCCGTAAAAGAAAGTTGTATTGTAGTTAGGAAAGCTACTTTTTTATTTTCAAACACAACTACAAGAATCAGCAACCAAAGAGTTATTTTCTCGGGTTGCGATTTGGTGTGCTTCTCTTTTCACTCAGAATCTGAAATGGGAATATCCGGAAGCTGTCTTTGGGGTAAGTATCGACTGCACTCCCGAACTGTTTCGCATTCGTTCCCCCTAGCAACACCATACACGAATACTAAATTGGCGTACTCGTTATCGACCAATTCTCGGGCATGGGAATCTTATTTCAAAGAACTTTACCAAAAGGAAAGGTTATAATATTAAGCCATTAAAACAAATTTTATAGTAATAATATGATTTTCTGCATAATGCCGATTTAAAACTGAGGGAACGGATATTTTTCGAGTGAAAATAAGCACGAATCAAAAATATCACGTATATAAATGCCGTTATATTAGCTAGTAAATTGTAATCCAATTTTGGCAATCAACTGCACCAATGCAAAGTTTTTTATAAGTAAGCAATTAGATTCATCATGTTTAGGTTAGGGTTAGGTAAGGGGGCTGCCATGATATCCCACAACACACATAGAACCACAATTGGGTCCGTTGTGATACCACCAAGAAATCACCTCATTAAGCTAAATTAAAAAAAAACAACCTGAGCTAGCAATATAGCGATTGAGCTGTATTATGCTCATATCCTTAAGGTCCTCCAGATCCTGGGAAAACCAAGAATCCAGAAATTTCCTCTCTCGGCCAAGGCTAGACACTGACAAAGAAGGTGTCCACGTCCTTACAACTCCTCCAGGCAAGTTCATCGATAGGACAGTGCCCTGTTATAACCCCCAAAATCCTGCCAATATGTTTCCTGTTTATTGACAGTGGTGTGGCAGAGCGGCTAGGGTCAAGCTTCGGCCAAATCTTCCTTGTCGTTTGACACGTGCTGCCGTTTAGCCATCTTATGTTTGCCCTGTCCACAGCAGCGGCTCCAATTGCAAATTTGCTCGATGCGATTGGCATTTTAATGTTTTCGTGGTCCCCTTCAACAACACCCATTGTTCCTTCACGAACCAGCTCATCTGCTCTGCAGTTGCCCACAAAGCCACTATGGTTCGGTATCCAAGAGAGGGTAATATAAAATATATAATATAATATAAAAAGCCACCCATCTCCTTGAGAACTGAGCGACAGTTCTCAATAGTTTTTGATGTAATCAGAACGGATTCAAGTGATCGAATTGCAACCTGGCTGTCCGTGCAAATAGGTATGTCTCTCGCAGTCATGACATGACTCCCCAGGCAGGTCAGAGCTTCTGAAATCGCCGAAACCTCTGCCTGTAGGAAGTCTCTTTAAATCGATGTTTTTTATCTCGAGAATACGTTTTTTACATTAATAAAGAACATTCCAACATTTTGAAACCTAAGTTCTTGAAATTTATATGCCACTCAAGAGCCATCACATTAAGGCAACTTTCTCAGAAAGTGCAAACTTCCATGTTTGGGTACCGTTATAAAATCGTTATTTAATTTTGCATAAAACCTTCTTTCTATTGCACGCTGTATATATGTCGGAACTAATGATATCGGATCACAACGTCATATAGCTGCCACTGCCATAGGAACCACCGGTCCAAGAGTCCGTCTTTGTGAGAAAAAACATTTGATTTCTAAAGCTATTTTTTTCAAATTTCATATTATTCAGTAGTATCCGCCAAATGACACTTCCGAATTTGGACTACTCTATCGTATAGCTGCCATAGGAACGACCGTTCCAAAACCAAGGTTTTGATAGAAAAACTTTTTTCTTTCTAAACGTATCTTTACCAAATTTCATATTATTCAATCATATTCAGCGTCAAACCACATTCCAAAATTTAGTTGAAATCGGCCCACTATTTCATATACCTCTCACAGGAACAGTGAAATCGAAACTAGTTTTACTACTAATTTCAAAATAGCAAATGCACCGTAAATCAAAATGAAAGTATGAAAGGCTAGCTTGTTTTTAAGTTGTCTATGATTAGCTTTGAAAAATGTTGTCTCCAAAGAACTAATTCTTTAGGTGCGTATCCTTGAGTAAATATTCCTTTGACATAACTTTGAGTTCTCTTCTAGGACATTATGTGCTACAGTCCGTTAGGTATCATCATCCTGATCCGAATATTACCAATGTTTGCTAGGTTTATGGTTTCTGTCTCAATTTATGCGCAAGAAGGTGCTAGTTTCCTGACCAAAGGACTCAAAATGCCATCAACAGTAGTCTAGTGTATTCGCCAGTCATATGACATCCATCTTGTCTTGATATATAATAACTTCCTTGCCAGGAATGTTCTTTTTTCCTGACCAAAATACTAAAAATGCCATCATTCTAAACAAAGGACTCAAAGTGCCTTCAATAGGTCTCATTACCGCGATTCAGTGGATACCAATATCTACCAGGTTTGATTTGTGTTTTATTTCTTTACCGCGAGGGTCCTTTTGTCCTGACGCACACCTGCAACAGGACAAAAATATCACCGTGTGGTACTTATAATAACACAAGGGAGCTACTTAAAAAAATTTGGTTGAAAAAGACCGTTAGACTAGTCGATAATCAAAATTGCGGTACCCGATCCGTGCTTAGGGTCACACAAGTACCCCCAAAACCAAATTTGGTTAATAGCCTAAGCATTACGTGCTCAAAAGGGCAAATTAAGGAAAGTTTAGTGGAGTTTGGATTTTTGGTACCATAATGTTTATAATAATATGAGTTTTTCCAAAAAAAATTTTCAGGGAAATATGTTTTTCCCGCAAAAAAAAACCCGTCAAAAACAATTTTTTTTTCTATTTTTCCAAAATAATCCCAAAGCACAAAATATAATTTTGTACGTAAAAGTTGGCTATCATCAAATTAAAGAGCATCAAATTTCCTACATTTTATGTGTGGGAAGTTTTTTCTCTTATCAACGGTTTAGCCGCGAGGGAGTCGCTAAAATGGGTGCTAAAATAAAAAAAAAACTTTAAAAGCGGAAATGAAACATACCATATAGAACGAATGCATCTCCAACTAATGTATAGTTGAGAGGTTTTTTCGTTTATTTTATAATATGTCACCTATCCAATTATTCGAATTTCCGCACCGGATTACAGTCAGCACATAAAGGAAAGCTGTGGGAGTTCTAGTAGTACCAAGAGGTAGTTTTTATTAACGCGGCGAGGATTAAACCTCTGTTTCTTTAGATAGCATCATAGAGTGTCGATCGAGATCGCGGCCTTACTGGATATAAATGACAAGAAGGTGGGAATGTTTCACGCTAAAGATTTACACCCGTGAACTTTACAACAGCGCTCGCTGCGTTTTAATGCAGCAAATATCAATACATTTTCTACTGTTAACGTTAGTTAGGATTCACCTGTGTTGTTAAGATTCAATCCATAGTGATGGGTCTTTCGAACGAATATTAGGTAACACTAAAAAAATTAAATAGCAATAGCCGACTAATTTTCTTGATTTCAACTGCTATTGAGGCTAATTCCCGTAACGTGGAAATAAAGTGAATTTGTTTTGAGTTGGATTTGTGTGTCATCATGTATGAGAACTTTATGTTACAATACATGTAGGGAAACTCAAACATAAAACATAACACAGGAGATATAGCATCATTTAAATTATAAATTTGTAAATTGTAAGTTTACTGCGATTGAAATCAACGGATTTTAAATTTTTAAAACATTGAGAGTAATACGAAGTACGCTGAAATCAAAATTTAAAATAATACGGAAACCTGAATCAAACAACACTCACTAATTCAAAGTTGACTTCAATTAATCAGTCAGACATGATAACTAGCAAATATTGCCAATATTGTGTAGCAGTGAAATCATACAACATATGCATCTTATCTACTCAAGACCCGATAATCTATACATTCACTCCACTTAGGAGTCAGATAGCACAGTAGAGTATCACAAATAATACGAAGCGACATGCATCCGCATTACATGAATATCTTCCTTGATGGATGTATTTCAGTAGCACTTAGAGATCTAGTGCTGTTAGCAAAGTTCTTATGTCGATATGTTTCGTGACAGTGCCATGCCACTCTCGAGACATTAGTCACCGGGGTATCATATCCGTTTCTCTGCAAAGAATTTCACTGTACGTTATCATAAATACACAACAGTCAACATAAATATATGGTACTCCTTATATCTGTATATTCATACTATATATGTTTGCGAATATGTAGGTACTTTCCTTTCACCATTCAGGTGCCGTGTGTCTTCCCATATCGTGTGAAAATTTATGGGCTACATTCAGTGAAGATGAATAGTGTCAGGCATCTCAATTTATCCTTGCTGTAGTCAGCTTATAGTGATAGGCCAATTTCACACGACGCTACTCTATACGATATTTGCTCGGATGAGCATTGCTCGAAATCGAAATAGCATTTCACACGGCGATATTCGATATTCCACATAAATTATTTTATCGAATAGTCCTGGGTGTGAAAAGCTATGGCAAAAAGTCGCCGCGCCGTCGTTCAAGGCTATAAAGACGAACATACAATACATCATCCGGAATTCCTGTCCGGAAAAACTGATCAGATCCGGCCTTGAGGAATTTCGGATCGTGTATGGCCGTTTCAGGCCGCCTTAAGGCGGCCGGATTGGCCTTTCAGGCGGCCGGGAGGAAGATCGTTTCCGCCAAGCCTCAACCACACACATTCCGGAATTTTTCTCCGAAAAACTGATCAGACC
Organism: Chloromyia formosa; assembly: GCA_964017055.1. Classification (NCBI taxonomy): domain Eukaryota; kingdom Metazoa; phylum Arthropoda; class Insecta; order Diptera; family Stratiomyidae; genus Chloromyia; species Chloromyia formosa. The sequence goes on along the minus strand of OZ024813.1, from coordinate 24,383,631 downwards.
TAGCCTTGAGTAATTCCGGATTGTCAATGGCATGTACAGGCCGCCTTGAGGCAGCCGGACAGGCCTTTGAAGCGGCCGGATGGATAACTGGAAATCGATCTTATCAAGATAGAATAAAAGTACATATCTATTGGATTGTACGGCATTTTACTTTCCAGGGCCAAGTTTCAGATACATTCGTCTATTGACCGCCTTGAGGCGGCCGGAAGCAGACATACACGATCTAGAATTCCTAAAGGCCAGGCATGGTCAGTACTTCCGTCAGGAATTTCGGATGATGTATGTTCGACTTAATGTATAGTCCCTGGTGTGAAATGATGGCGCGTGTGCCTAAAATGCTTTTAAGTTTTTCACAACATCACACAACAAGGCTCGCGCACATCATGTGTGCCTGAAATGCAACGGAGTTTCTCGAATCGCAGTGGCAAGAGTGGTATGTACGCGAGAAACCATATTTCTCGATCGCGCTCGGTGGCCGTGGTCGTTCGGTCACCGCTCCACGATACTAATCTAGAGCTTAGAGTTCAAATCTCGGCGCCATCAAAAACTGCCTGTGGCTACTAACATAACTCTCATAGTGCTCCAAGCTTGTCAGAAAAAAGACGGCGCGGATAGAAGCTACAAGCTTGGAGCTGCACTTCCGAAAAACTAGATATGCTATCGAAACGTCAACAAGGTATAGAAATGCTAAAGACGCTGACGCGCCCATGCCCCTGAAGGGGTCAATGCAATTAACATATTTCTCAATTACATGATTTTCTCGCATTATCTCCGTGCGAAAACCTTCAGACAATGTACACTTCCACTGTTTGATTCGTATAAAGCTTCCGTCAAATAACGTGTAACGTCGTGTCAAAGCAGCGATACTGTTTTCAAATTTAGTAGTCACATAGAGAACTTTAAAAAAAAATATTAGCTTGAAAACTCACATCTTTTTCTAGCTCATCAATAATTCATTGCAAAATAATCATCCTCGTGCGCCCTAACATCTGTCACGCTTGTTAGATGAGATTCAAACATACTCGTAAGTGTGGTGGGTCTAGCTCTCAAATTCACCTCAAAATTTAAAATAGATTTGCTTCAAAAATAGTAGTAATTGCAAAATGATTTCAAGGATACCGAATCTCCATTTTAAAACGTTAATGTACCGCATCTACCCAATTTTAGGCGGGGCCTAGTGTTCCAGCGCTTAGTTGGGTCCTTTTGCCGAAACTTATCTTTGGAATATCTTCTTCTTTCTAGGATTTGACATGTAGTTCGGGGTACATAGGATATATGTGTGTACCTACAAACGAACGAGAGAAAAAGCGAAAGATCTATGTATCATCAACTTCATGAAACTTTATTTTGTGAAATCCTTTTACACACCCATTTTCGTGTGTGTATACGACTAGAGTGTGTTCATACTTCACACTATGTTTATCCACTCTCATTCAACGAAAATTCGATCCTATTTTGTTGTACTCTCATTTCTTATCGCTTACGGTGTAAATGGCTAAAGACACAGTGCCACGAAAGGACGACGACAGTTCCCAGTAGTGAAAGCATAATTCATGTCGCATTGACATATTCAAGAAGTTTGCTTTTTTTGTTGCCAAAACAAGGCGAAATAAAAGATGTCAGAGCGCCTCATCCTCAAAGTAACGAATGGTATTTGCAGGACATCTTGACACTAAAAGTAGATTATTCAAAAAAAAAAAAACCCTTAGGAGAGGATTGAATTGGGCAGACGTCGAATGAACCAAACAAAATTTATGCATTTTCCTTGTTCAAGGAAATGATACGAAAACGTATCGTAAACGATACGAGTAGGTACAGAAGTAAAAAGGTTGGCATATATAAAAATGCTATCAACATGAAAACTGCTTCATTTTTCGCATAGCAATGTCGATAGAAAAGTTTCTAGTGGCAGTCTCTGGTCTTTAGACGAGTCATGGTTGCCCAAAGTATATATTTACCAGGTTCAAAGTTTGGAAAAAAAAATTAAATGCGTGTAATAAGACTACCGCGCGACAAGGTTGCCCGCGTACAGGAGCGTGAATTTAAATTTTAAGATTTTGCTTTTCAACCACTCCTTCTAACCCACGCAGATTGTGGAAGATATGCCATCAAGAGTACTACATCTCATCTCAGCGACTACGAAAACTATAGATTTAACACTAACCTTGGTGATTTTTATTTAACATCACCCTCACCACCTTAGAAGATTCGCCTGATTACCGCGATTCATATGATACCCATATTGCCTAGTATTTACTTTATTGTCAAAAGGGCCTTTTCCTGTTAAAGAGCTAAAAATTCCTTTCAGGGTACTCCAATGCATTCGCCTCATCACCCTGATTCAGAGGACACTTCTTACCTGATCGCTACTGGTGTAAAATAAGTTATAGTGGTCACTGTTAAGGCCCCTAACCTTAAGGTTCCTGGTCCATGGTTCTTGGATGAGTCCAATCTCGAATTGCTCCCTCCCTCCCTTAGGAGAACTTGTAGATTATCCGAGGCACATCTGGCTCCGTTTAGATTAATCTGCACGAACTTCAGCATCGGACCCATCCGTTGTCGTCTTTTCTTCCTCCTCAATACTTAGTTCTCTTAGTAGATCGTTTGCATCTAGGATCTACTGCCTTCGCCGATGAGCGCAACATCTTCACTTTGGCGTTCCTAATGCCAAAACGAAGCCTATCACCCGCCTTTCCAAGTGGTTCCAAGCTCTCCTCGTTGATAAGGAGGAGTAAGGTCAGACTATTGATATGGGGTTCCTCAACTTTTAGGATCTCCCAGTCCTCCTTAGGTATAGCCGGATTATGTATCCGGGAACACTGCAAGAGCCTTCTGCTGTCTCCGCCTAACTTGGGCAACCATATCCGAGCGCTAGGTTTCTGCGGAATTTTTGAAGCTGGGATAAGCTTGAGCCTCATGCCATCCCAGGCGTCCCCAACCGTAGCGACCGAGTTCCTTAGAAATGAAAGCGACAAATCCTCAAATCTAATAACCCGGAATCCATGAGTTATTGTACAGTCGAAGCATGGCAAGGGTTCTCCCTCGTCCGCCAGCAGGTGATCCATCACCATCTCCGACAGCTTCAATTCAACTTTGGGCCAGGCACATACCACAAGTTAACCATCCTTTGCAGGTTCGTCCAGAAGTGCGACAGATGGATCATCTTTGGCAACTTCGCTGAAGGACCTAGTCTTGTCCGTAACCTTATTCCATTTGGCTACAGCCTCAGTCTCGTCCTCAAACCGATTCCGCTTCGATAGCCCATGCAGCTGCTGTTTTGGCTGCTGACCTGACTTTGCTTCAATGTGGCGACTGTACTCTTCAGCTGCCGCCTGGTATTTAATTTTGTCAGCCGCGTCCCGCATGTGGGGGGTACCTTACTCTGCATTCTTAGCGATTTTGTTAAGAATGAACAGAGCGTTCTGCTACCGACTCGTTGTTGGACCCATTCGATGGTGATAGCTTATCGTTTCGATTTCGAGGGTTTCGGCGAAGCGACACTATGGTCCTCCTATCATTTGAATGTCAATTGTATGGGTGAGACAGTCGTGCTGTGACTCAACTTCACTGTGCTCTTACGCCCAGCTGTTTCATTTCGGGTGTTTGGGGGTGGGTTGCCAGGCTTGACTCCTCCGCCTCCGTTTTTATGCAACCCTGAATGGGGGCTAGGAGTTACTACTCCCACCACGTTTCCTCCTGGACCTACATTTGTTTCCCGCGAGCTTTCCGAGAACGCGTCAGTCTGTCAGAATCCATGCCCTTGGCTACGCCAGGCGCCACAAACTACGACAGTAATCCACTCCCGTTTCCTGACTGCTATTATAACAGAATACAATTTTATGATCGAAACTGGCCTTTAGGAAGAATGCCACTTAGGGAATGGTCCGCTAACAAAAAATGAAAACCAAGTTTTGATGTACTATTGACGCTTTTTGCATTTTTATTGGAGTTATTGTACTTGAAGTCTTATGACACAAAAAGCCTGTCTTTATACAATACTACAATATACAAAGTATATAGATATTTCAAATCTAATTTACGACCAAATACACACATTTTCTCACCATAATAACTTTACAATAATATCCATCTTAGATACAACTAAATTCCAGTACATAATATTTCGATTCGAATAAATACGTGATACGCATTTTCCGAATATACTAGTACCAGATGAACTTCATCAAATAGCATCGTACTACAAAGACCGTGTAATAATATACCATTCTATTTGACATTTACAAGGAATTCGGCAGGCGAAAAAAAAATCTTTCAATTGTAGTAGTACAAAAGAATTCGCCGACCAAGCTGACTTCCTCTGCCTCAATATGTGTCCGGATTCGTCGTTAGTGACATGCATTTTACATAATTTCGTAAAGAATCACATGATGACATTTCCATTTAACAATCGAAAAGAAATGAAGAGACACACTTTTTACTGATATTTAACTATTTCTGCAAATTTGTGCTTTCTAAGGGCCGGAATTGTTAAATGCAGCGTGAACACAAGGCTCTGCATTTGCATTTGGAATGTATGGCTGAGATATCGCCAACTGATTCGAGTTGATGAGAATATTTCACAACCCGGTTGTTCGGAAGTACAATACATTTGAGCAATTTGAACCCGTCGACGACTAGCAAATATATTCACAACCTAGCGCTTGGTAGCGGAATTTCACTAACAAGGAAACATCCCCAGGTGTACCCCTCCGATTTTCTTGAAATTTGGGTATGTTGTAGAGTAAACAAATCTAAGGATCCTTTATTTTTTCTTAGCTGCTGGTAAGCGGTTTTAAGGGGTGTTTTCACCCCCAAAAAATATGGGTTTTTTGGGGAAAACTGATAATTTATGTAGATACAATAATCAGAATTGAACGGAATTGCTGAAAAATTGTTTCTATCGATGGGAAATTAAAAATGAATAAAAAAAATTTTGGGGTTGAAAATTTTTAAGGGGTGAACCACCCCCGCAAAAGTTAGTTTTCAACGCCAAAAATCGAGTAATGACCCGTTTTTATCTTGAAATAGTGCAAATAGTAGATAATTAAGATACAAAAATACGTATTTTTTGTTTTAGCGAAAAAAAAAAATTTTAGGGGTAAACTACCCCTTCAAGTTTATATCCCGAATTTATTTACCAAAGCCGAAAATTATCGTTGTTGAAGTGAAAATAGCACCGATATAGTATATTTGATTTCTTTATATTGCCCACTGTTGTTCAGAATATACCCCAGTTCTATTCAGGGTGAACCACCCCTCTCTAACGTATACAGGGTGTACCATCCGGAAAGTTTTTTCCTCATAACTTTTTAGGATCAAGGTTTGAAGAAAACTGACTTAAATAAAAGTTGTCGGGAAGAAAGAGGGCTATCGAATGTTGACCTTACATTTGACCTTCAAGGTCATTTTTAAGGTCATTTGAAGGTCAACTTCCGTTTTTTATATGAAAACCCTTATTTTTGATCGCAGATTCTGAAAAAATTAAAAATTTTACGTTAGAGGTAAAATTGGCCCTAGGGGACATCTGAAGGTCAGATGGCTCTCTCGAACTTTTCAGGCTGCGGTATCTCGTTATGATGCGGATGGCGAGATATGAGCAAAATTAATTACATACAAAATGTTGAGGTCATCTGGGGCCACAACGTGGTGACCTTGGATTTCACTTTGAAGGTCATTTGAAGGTCTATTTGTGTTTTGTGACTAGAACTCTCAATAGTTTGTATATCCTATTTCATTTTTACCCCTTTAATTGCGAGATCTTGTACACTACATCACACTAATTAAATTTATATAGAACGTATCAAAAATATGTGAAAATATTTAAACGAAGTTATACATATGATAGCTGGGTTTTTTTCGTACAGAGTAGAGTAGAGCAGGTTAAGCGATGGAAAAAACGATCGAGAACAACTTAGCGTAGCCAGCACGGAAACGGGGCATGTCTTTGTAAGTAGTCGCACACTGACGATGAAAGTCCCATGTCGCTGCCGTGCAATTGTCACTAGTTGCCGGCAGTGTCTCCTGAACAATGAGATTTCCCCCCTCTATAAAAAAAAAAAAAAAAAAAAACCTGTATACATTAGAGAGGGGTGGTTCACCCTGAATAGAACTGGGGTATATTCTGAACAACAGCGGGCAATATAAAGAAATCAAATATACTATATCGGTGCTATTTTCACTTCAACAACGATAATTTTCGGCTTTGGTAAATAAATTCGGGATATAAACTTGAAGGGGTAGTTTACCCCTAAAAATTTTTTTTTTCGCTAAAACAAAAAATACGTATTTTTGTATCTTAATTATCTACTACTTGCACTATTTCAAGATAAAAACGGGTCATTACTCGATTTTTGGCGTTGAAAACTAACTTTTGCGGGGGTGGTTCACCCCTTAAAAATTTTCAACCCCAAAATTTTTTTTATTCATTTTTAATTTCCCATCGATAGAAACAATTTTTCAGCAATTCCGTTCAATTCTGATTATTGTATCTACATAAATTATCAGTTTTCCCCAAAAAACCCATATTTTTAGGGAGTGAAAACACCCCTTAAAACCGCTTACCAGCAGCTAAGAAAAAATAAGGGATCCTTAGATTTGTTTACTCTACAACATATCCAAATTTCAAGAAAATCGGAGGGGAACACCTGGGGATGTTTCCTTGTAAGTGTAGAACTAGGGATTGGCAGCATTGTTTTTGACTTTTTTTAGGACTGGCAAAACCAAATGGGGCGACCGGCAGCTCATAGCGTTGAAGCGCCAGTTTGATGGCATTTTGAGTCCTTTAGACGGAAAAAGGACCATCTTGGCAATTAAGTAGAATCTTGGCAACATGGATATCCGTATTACAGTGTAATCTCTGCTAACCTCACTCTGGCGGACATCCCCCATTACGGACAATTTCGAAAAATTCCGGACGGAAAGTGTAGAAAATCAATGCAAATAGACCCCCCCTTTGCAACGGACACCCCTCCAACGGACGCGGACAGTCTCAATTTCAACGCCAAGAAAAAAATGTACCTCTCCTGAACGGACGCCTAAATAACTTTGAAAACGAAGATATGTATGAATACTTTAGTGTATTTGATTAATCAACTTAGGGCCTTCGTCCAACCCAACGTGTTTGCGACGGTTGCACGAAAGTTGCGTTCCATGTTCGTTTGCATGACACAACTCTTCTGCGACTTGTGTTGTGATAAAATGAAACCACTACTTTGTACAGAAATTTCGCTTGCGTACTGATATGTGAAATGTTGTGTTTTTGGTGAGAGCACGATTGAGGGCGACCAATCGTACAGGAATGCATCTTTTTTGGCAAGGTATCTTTTTTCGCGTTTGCGATTTGTGTGGCTGTGAAATGCAGAATTTTGTATGAACGTGAGGCGAACGTGTGAAACAGGAGAATTTATTGACTACTGTTGATGGCGTGCTGAGTCCTTCAATGAGGAAAAGGACTTTTCGGCAATGAAGTCAAATACAGGCAATATAGATGTCCTTGAGTTTAAGGTCCATCGGTGAGGAAAAAGGATATTCCTGGTAATTAAGGGGAATATGGGCAAGATAGGTATCACCTGAATCGCAGTGATAAGGCGAATGCTCTAGAGTACTGTTCATGTCATTTTGAGTCCTTTGGTTAGGAAAAAGGTTATTATTGGCAATTATCTGTTTGTCAATAGATACTCGTACAGCGTCTGCTGCTCAATGGATTTTGGCACAATGTTGCTCCGTAATTAAGTCTCTAGTTCAGTTAGACAATTAAAACCTCAAATGAATCATGAACTCACGTACGGTTCACCCTAAAAAGAATCTAATTTTGATTCTTCTCAGGAGGCAACGTACTCGCTACGGTATGATAGTGCAGGTATATCTTTCCGGTAAACCTGCAGAAGTATACCTCTCAGGTACACTGGAACGTGTACGGCCGGCCTAAGTTTGCGGTTTATTTATGATACAAACATGAATTAAACTTTAATTCACAAATAGAAATTAAAATTCAATCATTTACAATCGACCTTAACATCGCTAATAAAATAAAAGCAAATTGTCTGAAAACAATAAAAGCAAATTGGGCAACATTTAATTTAATATTAATAAATACCTTCTAAACTTTATTTCTTCCATTCCACCATGAACCAGTCCGGGCGAACATTCATCAACATAGGCGCCATTAAAACAATTTCATCTCATCCCACCCGCCCAGGGGGCAGAACCATTAAAAAGAACACCTAGGTCGACAGTACATAATTCAATGCATACTACGAAAGCCAAAATCACATACAACTCCGGGGATTTTAAAAGTCCCATTAAGCATTTTATGGGCTCAATAAAATGGAAAAGTCTATAGAGTCAATCCTGCTGCCCATTCCAGTGGTAGAGTTTCGAATACTTTTGACTTTTAACATTTCACACGCACCCATATGTTACTACATGAGCTTGGCACAATAATTTTTGAAAATATACATACATAAATACACGTCTAACCGAAGAGAGAGTATTATCGCCAATTTCTTGGAAGAGAAAGATAGGAATGAGACGATGGGAATGTACGGAAGCATCTAGTCGTACAGTGCTGTGTAGTAGACAAAACCTTTTTTTTAGAATGCTTAAAAGCAGTCGAAAAGCATTAACGACTTTTCCATGTTAAGAAAAGGAATACAAAAGCGGCTCTAAAGTTTCGAGGAGAAACCATAACTCCAAGCCGCTCTGATGGATTGTGGAATGCCTCAAATATAATCACGAGTTTCAAGCTTTGACAGAGGCAACGCTATTTTATACATCTATGTTAGCAAGGAGGCAATCTTAATTGGAAAAACCATGAGAACATTTGAAACCCTAAACGCAAAAATGGGAAAAAAGCGCAAAGTTGTGATTCCTTGGTTCTTGCCACATTTTAAATCTGTAGACTATATCAACTGAAAAAGTAGCACATCAGTTTCAAAAACCGCCACCTTCATTTTTTAAACTGAAGTTACTCCTGTGTAAACATGAAATTTCTAAGACTTTTTATATTAAACATAGATATAATAATTCAAATCTAGAGTTAACAAATGTTGGATCCGTATTAGTTAATATAGCCGTAAACAGTTTTTGCCGATCAAAATCTGCCAACTCCACTCGAACGCACTTTGAGTAAGCGTTTGAGTGGAGTTGGCAGATATTGAAAATATACCCCTCATATACAGTCCCGTTTCAAAATGTCTGTAGGTACTTATTAAAGTCGACCCTTAGTACACTGTCTTACTGATTTGTGGAATAGCACCACCAAAATAGACGAATCTATTTACATATAACTGGTAAAGATGACTGATGCACCACGAGATACCTTAAGGGTTTTCCTGATCCTGCGTCACACGTAGGGTCAGTCAGATTTTATCCAGTAAATGAAGCTGGAATGGGCAATTGAATATGGGTGCGGTCAGGAAGGGGAGACGAGATCCGCGCCCGGGAGTACAGCGATTCCGGGCCCCAACTCCACATTTTATTTAAAATATGATGAAGTTTTTTTTTAGTTACATTTAAGGCGATGGCAAAACTAGCATTAGCGAGGTCGAAATCCAATCAGACACTCAGATAAGAAGACAAATTGAACTTAGAGAAAATGGCTCCAAAAAAACAATGAGCAACGTTTGTTATCTGACCATGTAGCAAAGGAGTTACGCTTCAAAACTCTCTTCTCTAGCAAAATTTGTAACAGAAGGGAATGAAATACGAGGCATTCGTTACGCCTGCGTCTTCCGAATACTATTAAGTGGTATACCATCATCATCGTGGCGCGACAGCCCGACGTCGGGCCTTGGCCGCCTGGATCATTGTCCTCCAATTATCTCGGTCACGTTACCGCGTCCTCCAATTTTAGGAGCCCAGCAGCTGCGCGGCATTCACACCTCCTGAGCTCTCCCAACGAGATCTCGGTCGTCCTCGCAGTCTCGCTCCGTCGACTCGTTCTGCATTCATTACTCTCTTAAGCATGCGATCATCGTCCATTCTTTGTACATGCCCTGCCCATTGAAGTCGTGATAGTTTGACGATTTTCGAGACTTGCAGCTCATCGTACATTTCATACAACTCATGGTTGTACCGGATGCGCCATCCATCTCGATCGCAAACAGCCCGGAAATTCGCCGTAGAACCTTACGTTCGAAAGTGTCTAGCATGTTTTCGGAGGCTTGAGTTAGGGTCCATGCTTCGCAGCCATAGCATAGCACTGGTCGTATAATGGTTTTGTACACGCGGAGCTTCGTGTTTCTGTGCACATGTTTCGATTTCATTATGGGGAGAACCGAGAAAAAAGTCTTATTAGCTAACTGTATCCGTCGCTTGATTTCGTCAGTTTCGTTGGCGTCCCTTGACAGGTTGCAACCCAGGTAGATGAAGTTGTTCACGAACTCGATGTTGAGGTCCCCCACGTTGATGCTCGGTTGTGCAGGTGTCCTTGTCACCGATTGCATCATTATTTTAGTTTTACCCTCGTTAATACGTAATCCAACTTCCTTTGCAGCGGTATCGAGCGTATGCAGAAGTTCTTCTGCGTCAGCCAATCTTCGGGACATGATGTTGATGTCGTCGGCGTACGCTGCTAATTGTGTCGACTTGATGAGTAGCGTCTTGCTGTTGTCCATATTCATGGCCCGAATAACGTATTCCAGTGCTAGGTTGAAGAGCGTCGGTGCCAGTCCATCGCCCTGTTTCAAACCAATGCGTGTTTCAAATAGATCAGTAAGTCTATTCTGGATCCTGACTTGTGAGACGGAGTTGGTCATCGTCATCTTTGTCAGTCGCACTAATTTTGCCGGTATACCAAATTGCAGCATGATGTTGTACAGTACTCCACGATCGATACTGTCGTATGCCTGCTTGAAGTCGACAAAGATTTGGTATACGTTTACGTTGTATTCCCAGCACCTCTGGAGTATCAGTTTGACTGAGAAGAGCTGATCGGTTGTGGAGCGCCCAGGTCTGAAACCGCTTTGATATTCGCCAATGACTCGTTCTGCGTACGGTTCTTCTATTTTCCAGAATTTTCGTCAAAATTTTATAGGACGTACAAACTAGTGAGATGCCCCTGTAGTTCTCACACCGCAGTTTATCTCCCTTTTTATGAATTGGACAGATGATGCTTCTGCGCCAATCGTCTGGAATCTCCTCGTTCTCCCATACTCGCAGGAGTAATTGATGTATGGCATCAACTAGACTCGTTCCACCGAATTTCAGCAGTTCAGCTGGAATCTCGTCAGTGCCCGGCGCTTTATTTCGTTTTAGTGACCGCAAGGCGAGATCAACTTCCTCTACTGTGGGGGGTTGAATGGGTGGGCCTAGATCAACAATATCGTCGAGAGCTTCATGTGTGGGGATGTTAGATGGTCGGTTTAGAAGCTCTTCAAAATTAAAGGCCCATCGCTTGTTAATATCATCGGTGTCGCTGATGATGTTTCCATCCTTGTCCTTACAAAGGCTAGTCCTGGGTTGGTAGCCGTTCTTAATTGTATTTACTAGTTTGTACGCTTGTCTGGTGTTCCTATTAGCTAAATTTTCGTTTATGTTCAGCAACTGCTCGTCAAAGTATTTACGTTTTTTATGTCTAATTATTCTATTCGATATTCGCCGTAGCTCGTCATATTTTTCTCTTCTGGCTCTGGTTCCTCGTTGAATCCATTGTCTGTAGGCCTCGATTTTCGCGTCAAGTGAGTCTTTGCATTCTTCGTCGAACCAGTCATTTCGCGCTCGCCGGGCTTTATATCCCACGACCTTCTCTGCGACATCCTCGATGGTAACTTTGAGTTCTTCCCAGAACCCATGGACGCCTGTGTTGCTGATGTTGTGTAGCATAGGTGATAGTTTTTCCTCAAGAGCGGTAGTATACGCCATCGCTGTAGTATCACTCAAAAGCTTATCAACCGCAAAGATTTTGGTAGGGCTGATTCTTGCTTGGTGCACTGAGGAAATTCCACATCTGTAGGTCGTCTTCACCAAGTGATGATCTGAGTCGCAGTTTGCTCCTCGAAAGGAGCGGACATCCATGACACTAGACGCCCATCTCCTGCAAATGAGGACGTGGTCAATTTGGTTGACGGTATGTGCGTCTGGAGACTTCCAGGTCTGCTTGAGAATGCGGCGATGCGGGAAGCACGTAGAGGTTACGACTAGATTCCTGCTGCAGGCAAAGTCGATAAGTCGCTGGACGTTATCGTTACATTCTTCATGGAGGCTGTGGCCTCCAGTGGTCCCCCGGTGCCAGCTTTCATTTCCGACTTTCGCGTTAAAGTCTCCCAGCAGCAATTTGACGTCGTTTGTTGGAAGTGAGTCGAAGAGAGTTTCAAGGCGGGCGTAGAACTCGTCTTTTACTGCGTCTTCTTTAACTTCATTGGGGGCATGCACATTGATGAGCCAGAGATTGAAGAATCGAGTCTTGATGCGAATCGCACACAGCCGTTCATTTATGGGTTTGAAGTCAGTAATATGCGGTTTGAGGTGATTGTTCACTATAAATGCTACTCCAAACTCCTTGCGGCCCGATGGTTTGCCACTTGTAAAAATTGTGTGCGATTTCTTGTCATTAATCTCGCTGCCAAGCCAATTTGTTTCCTGGACTGCAGTAATGCTCAGTTTGTACTTTTCGACCTGTTGAAGGAGGGCCTTCTCGGCCCCCGGTTTGTTCAGGGAGCGTACATTCCAGGATCCGAAAGAATAATCCTTTATTCGTTTGCGTGGTCGTCGTTGTTGATCCGTCCAATCCGAGGGTTTTGTTCCAGGTTTCTTGACATGGAGTGGTTTTTACAAGGACGAGTTGTCAGCACGTCGCTTAACCCCATTCAGGGGATGGCCTCGGAGATAGCTGCTTCAGATGGTTTAATAAACGTGCTAGAGCCCACACAACTATGTAGCAGGTCCAACTACGCAAGTCATTCCATCCTACTAAACCTGAGACGCTTAGGTGTTCGTCAGCCATTCAGGCTACAGCTATCTGCCTTTTCCAAACTGTCTTATCGCTAAGACATTGGCCGTCAGCGAATTGATACACTGCCGTTAGCAGGGGGCGCCCACGCGGAGGACTATGGAAAAGGTCTTTGCCCCCCACTCTATCAAAAGTTATCGCTTATTTGAAGTTTCACTTGTACGGGAGATAGGGGTTACTTGGGTCGGATCTTGCTCATCATTGCCACCAACAAATAAGATCACGCTACAAACATTTAAACAACATTTCAAGTCTCTAACTTCACTCTATCGAAAGTTATTGCTTATTTGAAGTTTCATTTCTAGGGGAGGTAGGGGTTCCTTAGGTCGGATCTAACCCACCTTGAATACCAACCAACCCGATCTCACTTCAAACATTTGACCAAAACTTCAAGTCGCTGGCTTGATTCTGTCAAAAGTTATCGCTTATTTGAAGTTGCATTTGTAGGGGAAGTAGGGGTTGCTTGGGTGGGATCTTACCCATTTTCAATACCAACCAAGTAGATCTTACTAACAACATTTTGCCAAATTTTCAACTCGCTAGTGTCATTCTATCGAAAGTTATCGTAATTAAAAAAATATTTAATTTTTTGAAATTTGTAGGGGAGGTAGGCGTTCCTTTGATCCGATTATGCTCAACTTACTAGAACTCAAACAGCTTCTTACCCCAGGGTTACATGCCAAAAATCAGGTGTTTACGTCAATTGGTTCAAGAGTTATAGACAAAAAACTCGAAAAGTAGGGTAGTACGGGGCTCTTTGTAAGAAAATTACCGTTAGTTTTCAACTGATCGATTTTATTTTTTCAGGAGAGTAGAAGATTATGCCCACGAGCAATCTACCAAAGTTAGAGCTTTTCATGTTTATTTAATCGGGAGTTATAGATACCTTTATGTATTTTACATATGTAGGGGAGGTAGGCGTTCTCTTGGCTTGATCATGCCCATTTTCAGTACCGACCAAGTAGATTATACTTCCAACATTTGGCCAAAATTTCAAGTCTCTAGCTTCATTCTATCGAAACTTATCGTGCGAACGGACAGACAGACAGACAGACAGACAGACATGGCTAAATCGAATCAGGAGGTGATCCTGATCATTTATATATATACATTGCTATACCTCCAGAGCCTCCTTTAAGGTGTTACATATTTCCGTTGTGACAAAAACAATATGCCCTATACTAAAAGTCTAGGGTATAAATATAAAAATGTGCTTATGCGTGACTAATAGGTAATGCGTTTCACCCAGTAATTGATAGCATACGCTGATGACATTAGCATAATGTCCCGAAACGTACCCGCCGCAAAAGAACTTCCAGATATTCTTGACACGGCTGCAAAAGAAGGTGGACTACGCATTAACAAGGACAAATAAAATGATGCAATCAAGAACAAGGACTCCAGAACAACCGCACATCAACGTCGGGGACCTCGAACCGCATCGAATTCACAAACGACTTCATATACCTGGGTAGTCCTGTCAAAGGATGCAAATGAAACTGACAAACTCAAGTGACGGTAATAAGACTTTCTTCCCGGTCCTCCCAATAATGAAATCGAAGCATGTGCACAGAAATATGTAGCTCCTCATATACAAGAACCTGAACCCTAATTCAAGCCTCCAAAAACATGCTAAACAAATTTCAACGAAAGGCACTTTGGCGAATTTTGGGAGCAGTGTGCGACCGAAATGGATGGCGCATTCGGTGCAACAATGAGCTGGACAAGCTGTACGATGAGCTGGGAGTTTCGAGAAGCGTCAAACTACAATATAACGTCTACAATGGGCATGACATGTACAACGAATGGACGATGACCGTATACCTGAACGGACGACGCAGCGATGAAGAAAGGCTGCGAGGTACACCGAGAGCTCGTTGGAAAGACTCAGTAGATGTGGACGCCGAGCAGCTGCCAGGCTTCCAAAATTCAGGACTCGGTTACTAGACCGAGATAATTGGAGGACAATGATCGAGGCGGTAAAGGCCCGACATCGGGTTATAGGGCCACGATGATGATGACTTGTAGGAAGGTAGATGTGAGTTCGGTCTACAATCGTATTATAATATACTACTGTCCCACGCATTACATTTTAACGGTTGCCTTTGTTTTCATCACCGAGTATCAGGTTAAGAAGGCATATAGCCTATCTGAATTTCCAAACTGGACAAAATTTGCGTAATTAAGTTCACAAAATTTCAAATATTTGTTGAATCAATTAACAATAACGGATGACCAATCCGCAATGCAAATCGAATAAACAACTTGTCACACCATTAATTTCTATAAAGTTTTCACATTTCCCATTCAATTCTAGACCTATAGTAATTAATATTTTCACCACACTTCCGACCAATTATCAATTCATGGATTGTTTCGTGGATTGTTAAAATTCACCGCAGGATAATTTAATTAGTCAAAAAGAATATTCACCGATTTTTTAATTAGAAACCACAGCATTCTTGGCTATATCCATTGTGTCGTTGTATTCCACGTAGGCTCCTCCGGTTGGACTATCCAAAACTAAGGAACGCAAAAAAAAAAAAACTAACAAGCGGTCGGGGGAATTACTGAAATTATTTCCCCACCATTAACTACAATTGCTCTGTCGACGATTCATTTAGACTTTTTATCTGTGTACACCACACTCAAACAATGGCTTCAATTAACAAGATGAATTTTCACAGAATTGATACCACTTTTCTCTTATCTCAACTGCGTCCCTGCGATGACACTGACGCTATTTCACTTGGCGAATCATTTCTTTTTGAATTTCTCCATAACGGTCGGTCGGAAATTACACGAATTCATTAACTAAACAAATGGTTGATTGTAACGAACGAAACATGTTTCGCGCCATTTTCCCGACTTAACAGCGAATCAGGTTGCTCTTTCGACCGTTTCTTCAAACAAACTGAATTGCAGGTCCTTTATGATATCCCGTTGGGCTAACAACCGCCAATTGAAGTTTTCTTGCGCAGGACATGCATCAGAGGGGAAGGTAGCTTTTATATACATAAAAAAGAAAGCTTTCGACCAGTCAGATGGTGGAAAACTGGTACAAACATATACCTCCAAGAAAAGATACCATCCGCTCCAATCCTCGCTAAGCAATTAATGGTTCAATGTCAAGGCGGTTTTTGGCGCTTAATGAACGAATGCGAGCTTAGAAGAAGTCAGACGAATAGGTTTCGAGCTCCCACTCTCGCTTGCAATCTGAAAGATGCAAAGTGGCTGTTTTCTGGAATGTCTTTCTCGCCTTTGAGAGCACACTTGAAATTAATTAACGTATAAAAAACCGGATGCACTGATGAGCCTTTGAGGATTACACGATAGCATGTAAAATGATGAAATGATGCAGTTTCCTTTCATGATAAGCCTGCACATGCCAACAAGCCTCTTTTTTGTCTGATTTCAAATAATTGCCAGAGCGAAAATTTTCCTTTTACAGTCCGTGGTTCGTGCACTAGAAGTAATTGCCATGACGAGAACGCGGAAGGATATGTGTGTTTTCCGCGGAATTTTCTCTGTCACTTTGAATGGTGTCGGCTCTAGCATCATCCTGTCCGTGTTAGGTTTTTATCTTTTTCAACATGTTGTCAAATGATTCAGTGTAGAGACCACAAAAATGTCACATACATAGATCCTGTCTACAGTTCGCTTGAGGATAATTTGCAAAAAAATTTTCACAGAGTTTTGGCAGAAGATAATTTATAATTTTGTAGGGAGGATGTACGTAATTTGCTGTGGTGGCAAATTAAGAGTAATTGTAATCCAAGGACTAGCAAAAATTAAATGGTATATGTATGTATATGCAAATTTATTCAGTGCGAAATGGAATCGGAGCAATGCCCGAAGGATTAATTTCATGAAAATCGAATACTCGTATCCTTTGAGTAAGTTTATTTTCATGTAAAATTTCCAACCGAATTATGGCGGTTTTGCAACTATATTTGTGGATAGATGATTCGAAAGCTCCCTGGCAATGCCAAGAGTAACATCTTAGATGTTATGTCGAAATTATGTTCCTGTTCGATGAAAGTTTAGTACCAAGAACTTTCATCGAACAGGAACATACGAACACGTACGAGGAGCACAAAATGCATAAATCAGTTCCACTGAACCCGAAGCAATTTAAAAACAGTTCGATTAAATGTTAGGATTTCGAACAAGCCGATGATTTGTTTTTGCAGTTGTAACGCCTGATAACCACAATATATAACATATATATATATAAAGCCATCTGCTTATGTACTTACTAGTAAATGCTTTGCTATTTGCTCAGCTTCCATCATCAGAAAAGGACAGCTGGGCGGATTGCTAGTCCAATCGAAATTTTTTTTTTCATTTTGATGATTTTGCTGATAAAATTCATTAAATACTTCAACATCTATGGACACTCATGTATCAACTCACTGAATATGATCATTGTAACTCAGGCTAGAAACTCCGGAAATGTACAATAGGTAAGAGGAGGTGTAATAAACCACCTGTAATTAACAATATCATGGTAGTGCTGCATATACCGACAGATCGAAGGCAGCACCTGATGAGTAGTGATCTGTCGGTTGTACGAAACCAGAGGCCAAAGGTCTCATTACATCCGGACAACGATGTGAGCGTGAGGTTACCGATGTGAGCGCAAGGTTACCTATGCCATTTTTGCGTCCCATGTTTGTGTTGTCTTCCACAGGCCTATGAATTTATTAATACGTAAAGGACAGGAGCAACGAGCGGCGAGAATGCCGCCCACGTCTCCCGAGCTGAGACATTTCGCGCCGTCATAGGTTGCCTTAATAATAGCCACAAATTTCTCAGGGATGCCTCTCCTGCGTAAGGCGGCCCATATAGAATCCCAGTTCACACTATCGAAGGCATCTCAAAATCGAGCTAAGCAAGTGAAGCGGCAAATCGTACTCAGTGCATTGCTCGATGATGATTTGCAAGGTGTTAATGTAATCAACACAGAAGAATCCGGATCGAAAGCGAGCCGGCTTTTCATCAATTCTTGATCGCGCAGAGATTTGAACTCCGAGCTCTAGATTAGTACCGTAGAGCGGTGACCGAACGACCACGGCCACCGATTCCGATGTGCCAAGGATGGTTTTTATGGCATTCCAGTTTTCATTTATGTCACTATCTGGGTGACTAGTTATCTCGTCTATCTCTTCCGTCTATCTCTCTATCTGATCGTTGTATTATTGTAAGGCAGTTGAATTTTTTAGTCGAGCGGTGCAGGATTTGCGGCGCGTAGTTTTTCGTCGCTGTGACGGCGCGGCGAACGGTTGCGTATTGCAATCGAACATTAGCGATTATAAGATAATGGTCTCTTCCCATCCCAATATCGGCATCTTTCTTATTTCGCACGTCCAGGAGGTAACTCTTCAATCTTTTACTACCGGCAAATTGGTCGATCTGATTTTGTTTTCTGCGCCAGTCAACAGAGGACCAACTGATTTCGTGGAAGTCCAAATGCTCAAACACAGTACCACCGATGAAAAGACTGTGAAAGTTGCAAGACTCTACAAATCTTTCACCGTTGTCATTACGATCCTCAAGACCGTGTCTCCCCATCACGTGCCTTAGCCCATAGTTACCAGCGCCATTGTTGCGACCCCTCCTGAAGGCTTTTCAGATCTTCAGGGGAAGTCTAATAAATGTGAAAGTATATACAAATATCCATATATATGTATATATGTCACATCGCAGCAGGGGACCGGGAGATGGCCCCTTTGCAACATTAGTCGGCTTAATGGCCGACAAAAAAAAAACATCCTTTTACGTCCCGGCCAGGACAGCTACTTGGGGTGGGGCTTGAAAAATAATTCATCGTCATCACATCATCATACACTCACTCCCTCCCATTCATCCGGAATTCCCCCATTCTCATATTGACCTACATTTTAAATAAATAAATTAAAGAAAACATTTAGATACATTATTATTATTTTTTTATTTTTGTGACCAACCGAACTTCTGTCAAAAATCGAACATTCGTGCATTACGTTTATTATAAATTTAACTTTTATGCGCATTTACATAAATAAAAAATTAGATTCTGAATGACTGAATCATACAAAAAAATATTATTACTTATTCTAATAGTTTTTCTTTTCAATGTTTAACATCACTGATGCGAAATGGGCAATATTTAAACCAAATTATCAGGTTCACACAAAATAAATCCAAACTATTCGACTGTATTACAAATTTAATCCACAAAATGATCTGACTACACAAACTTTCAATGTTTAACATCACTGATGCAGAATGGGCAATATTTAAACCCTATTATCAGGTTCACAAAATAAATCCAAATTATTCAACTGGATCTCAAATTTAATCCAAAAAATGATCTGACTACACAAACTTTCAATGTTTAACATCACTGATGCAGAATGGGCAATATTTAAACCCTATTATCAGGTTCACACAAAATAAATCCAAACTATTCGACTGTATTACAAATTTAATCCACAAAATGATCTGACTACACAAACTTTCAATGTTTAACATCACTGATGCAGAATGGGCAATATATAAAACCCATTATCAGGTTCACAAAATAAATCCAAATTATTCAACTGGATCTCAAATTTAATCCACAAAATGATCTGACTACACAAACTTTCAATGTTTAACATCACTGATGCAGAATGGGCAATATTTAAACCAAATTATCAGGTTCACACAAAATAAATCCAAATTATTCAACTGGATCTCAAATTTAATCCACAATATAATTCGATCATCAACTTTAAACCTCACTCCCACCATCAATTGCACGCCTATCCACCGCACAAAATCAACCCACACCAAAAATGACCAGCTTCCATCCGCGATCCTCTCTATTCCAACTCCTGACCAATTCTAACGACCATAATCCAAAGCCTACGTGACCAAAACTAAACGGATCGTGTTCTTTTCTCTACTCCGACCCACTCGTCATCAACCCATCTCAAAAAAAAAACCAAACTCATTCTTCTTGGACATAACTGGAGCAATCATCGTGTATGTGTGTCGTCTGACACGAAAATTCACAACGGAAAACCATTCCCCGATGGCAATCACATACTCCATTCTCCCAGCAGGAAAAGAGTTGTTACCTTTTTTTTTTTTTTTTTTTTTTTTTTTTTTACATTATTACTACACCATCTTTTGCATTCAAATCCCCCATAGCCATTATAATGTCACCTTTAGGTGTTATGCTCTGAACGGCGTTTAGTTGTTCGTAAAAGGAGTCTTTTGGCAAGACACTGTTGGGTTCAGTTGGAGCATTATCAACGTAGTATTATTGTGATTTTCCTCATTTTGGTTCAGAACCTGGCGGTCATGATCCTGTCGGAGACCGGATTCCAGGATAAGAGACAGTTTCGTGTAGCTCTTGTTAAGAGGAGCCCCACTACCGGTAGCTCTACAACATTACAGTGCTACCAGTTGGAGAGATAAATTCTCCTCTGTTCCACCATCTTATCTCACTAACTCCAAAGGTGTTTAATTTCCGCAGAAATTCTCTCTCGAATTGAATTGAACTCTTCTCCCAATATGCTCCAGCGCATACAACTTTCTTGATTGTCAAAATGGATATAAAATCATCAGGTTTTGATTTGGTATGTCCTATAATATAATATGCTATTGGGAATCCTTCCAGACCAAGTCGAAAGAGATATTCACTCATGGTGAATTTTATGAAGTTTTTAAAATGTACATATTTTCCTTATCGCTTGCTAAAATCTGTGAATTGTGATTCGGAACGTCCTACTTTTCTTCTCGAACATATTCAATCTATTGTCAGTACTTTGCGATGCGAACTTTTCCATCAGGAATCCTTTCGGTCGGATTTTGTTTTCTAAAGTTCACTGAACAGAGCGATGCATCTGTTATTATTTTTCCAATACGTATATTGCATCTTATGAATGCACCAATATTTTGCGTAAAATGAAAAGTTTCTTGGGAACTTTCCACAAAAGTTGTTACCGTGCACTACCAATTTTCTCGATTTAATTTACGTGATGCACCTAGGGAAGCCATATACGAGTACGTACTGAAATGGTAGCTATTGTTAACAAAAATAAAAGTTATCGGATAGCGAACAAAACTTTGTAGTTGAGTCCGTGGAGAATACCATTTTGAATGAAACTGACAATATGGTGGCAGACTAAGATATGTTCAATCAAGCATTAATCACGTTATTCTGGTAAAGTTTTAAATAAAAAAGGCTTCTTTAAAAAAAAAGGCGAGCAGCCAAAATGCCTTCAATAATTCAATACAAAGGAAACGATCTAAAAAAAATTCTCTCATTTCTTTATATAGGAAGAGCTCTGCAATCTCTGTAGTCTAATCAATTATCACATTGATATTGAAACAAGTGTACTCACCAATCACGAGAAAACCAAAAGGCTTATAATCAAAATGTTTTCTTATGCCACAATTCCCAAAACTCTTACCTGAAATTGAAAGAGAATACAAAATTTATTACATTTTTTTCTACAAAAGCACTATACTATAAACGATAATAAATTATTTATGAAAAAACTAATGAACTTCCTTTTAACAATGACACAAAAAGCGCAATGATGTTCATAGGCACTTTAGACCAGCCCCGTGCAAATACATTTTAATTATAATCCATTTGCCTTCAATTGGTCTATTATCTATTATTGTCTTTGAAAAAGGTTGTTCTTATCCCTCCGATTCAGAAGATATCCATATTTGCCAGGCGGATGCAAGAATGTCGTTCTTTTCCTAACTTAAAGTGTCTTCAACGTAGTCTAGTGCAGAGATCGGCAAATTTTGGGCCGTGGCCACCACTCTTGTCGATCCTGAGATCTCTTAATTGTGGGTTCATCCCAATACTTTCCCAATTCCGTGAAAACCGTCGCCAATGGAGTGGTCTGCAAAATGTCACTCATATTATTAGCAGCAAAATCCTCCACTTCGTTTTTTGCAATTATGTCTTCAGATTCGTGATCACCGACCCAAAATACCCCTTAATAATTTTTTTGTCAGCAAGATTGAGTGTGTTTTTGAAAAAAAAAAGTGTTGCTGTTCAGGATCTCCTTTTGTTTGTGATTTTGGTCAATTTTGATTTCAGAATCGCAATCCGCATCCTAAATCACCCCCTACCAATTTTCTCCAATGAAATTGGCCGCGTTTATAGAAAAAAGTGTTTCCATTATGGATCCCCCCACTTTGTTTTCAGCAAATTTGTCTTCAGATTCGCAATCAGCGACCTGAGCAACCTCCTACCAGTTTTTATTTCCAGTAAATTTAAATTTAATTAAAATGTAAAGTAAATTATCAAAAAAACAATCAGTCAGTAATACCTTGATATATTAAATCAAAGAAAGACATATCTAACCTACCCATACCCAGACCTAATCTTGATGTTCTGTTCTTTTAAAACCTGTGTGTGTACCTATTAGAGATGGACAAAAAATAACGCAACAGTTGCAAAAATTCAAATGAAAACTATAAAAAACGGTTTTCGAAAAATGAAAAAAAAAAAACCGTATTTTTCACATATTCAACCTCACTGAAATTGCAAGATACTATGCAGCACTAACTCAACAGCTTTATATTCATTTTCACTTATACCATATCCTAGCATCCATCTACACATAACAACCGCAACCATTTTTTGTAGCCAAACGCATCGCTTTATGCAACCAAAAAAACCAAACCATCGTCAATCGCCACCAAATTAATCGAAACCGTTTTTTTTACAACGAAAAACCAACAACCGCATCAATCTACAAGTTTATTTCTTGAACAGTTTTGTAACAACGAAAAACGAGACAGTTTCCCCGCAACAGGATTAGTAGAATAGAAGCAATCGTTCTCGTTGCAAAAACCAAAACCGTTTTTTTTACAATGAGAATCGCAGCCGTTCTTTCACGGCAAAGCGTTTTTCTTTAAGCAATAGAAAACAGTTTTATAACAACGAGAAACGATATAGTTTCCCCTCAAGTTTTCGTCGCAAAATCCGACACAGTTTTTTTTCACAACGAGAATCGCAGCCGTGCTCTCACGGTAAAGCGTTTTCCTATAAGCTAGAGGAAATAGTTTTGTAACAACGAGATAGTTTCCCCGCAAGTTCTAGTTGCAAAAACCGAAACAGTTTTTTTTTTCAGGTAAACTTGAATGTGCGGTGAGACGCAAGTAAATGATGTTTGATTTGTTTGCAGATGCAGTCAGCATCAGCATGGGTTGTTGTGTATGTTTAGTTTATATAGGAGTATACACAATTCGTGCATATTGCATACTGCATAGAGTTGATAATGAATGGATTTAGGGATTGCTTTGGTAGATAGAATCTGGTGGTTTTAGTTTTAGATCGATAATGGGATGGGATGTGAATGAATAGTATAATAGTACATTGTATGTAATGAGAAATGCGGTGGGTAGTATTTATGCGGGGGGCTAGTTTGGGAATTATGTAATTTTACAGTGTGTCATTTTTAAATTGAACGACTCGAAGGCTAAGTCGTTATGCCGAATTTTTCGCTCATTCTGTTGAGTCGTTCAAAATGAAAAACTCGTTACTGTGCTACACATCACTAGTATACACTGTGCAAACCTACAGTGCCTAAAACGGACGTCATTTACTCAATGAATTCAGCTTGGAGCGTAATAGGAATAATTACGGCTACCGACTTAAGCAGCCGCTGCACTGGATCACCGTGACATTGATTGAAATAAGACTGTGAATTAACTTGGGGTTATCCCCGATTTTGTACGGACCAGAGCCTTTTCGTTGGTTTAGCACGGCCGATAAATGGTCAGCTAGCAGTAACACTGACTGCACCTCAAAAGACTTACGAGTATTAGCCTGTTGTTTGCTTCTCGACGAATGGACGTGCATTTCCTCTACTGCATATAATTGCTTCTGTTTCTTCGAATGGTGAATGCTGAGTTTGATGCGACTTCGAAATAAGCTTCTTTGAATAGTCTACATGGAACAACTACAGACATATATACCTTCAAGTAAGTCAAATCGTTTTGTCGACAAGACAGTCGATCCTGTTTTGTCAACGGTAAACTACATTCCTTTTTGTGGACTTCCGTTTCGAAAATTTTCTCTAGAAATCAGAGATCTCCTTATTTACCCTAGCATTCCACATTTTTATGGCTCAGCAATGGAAATATTTATTAAGATTCTGTAAATTCATGCAAGTAATATGCATCTTTAAAATAGAATAAGTTTGGAAATGAGAAATTTACTATTAACCTTCTGGTAAGTCTTAAAAAAAAAACTAAATTTCGTCATTCATATACAAGTATGTACATATCATATTATTAGCTTTTAATCCTCAAACAAATCATTTAAAAAATATTGCCGAGATCTTGCATTTAAACACATAAATTTCAAAACGTCATTCTCTAAAATATCGCTACAAAAAGTCATATATTTCAGAAACCGCTAGACAGCAAAATTGATAAGCCTCCGTCAGATCTTCAACTGGCAATAGGTTGACCGCCCGGGAAGCAGTGATTTTGTTATTCAGCCCGCGTACGCTACAGTTTTAAAAATCTGACCCTTTGCTGGAAAAGTTTTCCGACCCATGGTCTAGTGCATTCGCCCCAACACCACCAGTCATGTGATACCCATCAGTCCTAGATATCACTTTATTGTTCTTTTTTCTCACCAACGGACTCAAAATGCCATCAATCCTGGCCCAAAGACTTAACAGTACAGTAAGAGTACAAGTCCACTGGTCTCATAACCCCGATTCAGGAGATACCCATATCTACCAGGTTTGGTTTCTGTTTTATTTTACCTATAATAACCCAAGGAGGCTACTTAAAAAATTTGGTCGAAAGCGGGCCACGAGAAATGCCTGGATAAGCAACTTTGAAACGACTTGTAAGTAAATGTGATTTGAACACAACAAAATGTACCATTAGTCTGGTCGATAAGCGGAATTGTGGCGGCAGCACCTGGCCAGGCTTAGGGTCACCCAAGCAATCTACATACCAAATCCGGTTAAGATTGAACCAGGGGAAGTGCCCGGAGCAACGGACGAACTGACAAACGCACAGCATGCATCGGACTATATACCCTATATTATGATAATATATTCGTATATGGAACGGCCCAAAAAGAAACCATGTGTCCATTATCGCGACAAGTTAACTTTGCCCTTGAAAAAATAATCAAAAATTAAGGAAAAACTCCATAGTTCAAAGTTTTCACATAAAACAATTTACTGCACTATTTTGATCTTGTACTTAAAGTTATGTCCAGCTAAAAGCTTTCCTACTATACGAGTAATGGCACTAATTTCAAATTTATAACAGTCATATTTTTCGTTGCGTAAAAAAGTAGAGCAAAATGTTTTTATGGACGGGAATGTTATTGTATGTGGGTCATACTCAAGTTAACTGAACTATTTATAATTTATAGGATAAGTGGTGCGACTAAGAAGCTCTTTTGCTTTCAACTTTATTGATGTTTATATTTTCCTTTGCTTGACAGTTTGTATATGACTTGAGGTTCCCGTCTGACCATGCAATTCTGTCTCGATTTTTGTAAGGAAGGTAGTTACTCCACTCATTCAGAAGTTTTTTTTTACAAGGAAACAGCACATAACTTCTTGCGTTATTATCCTGAAGCGACCATTATCAATCTAATTTGGGATTAGCAGATGATTAATGCTCGTAAAAGATAGAATCTTTGAATTTCTTTTTCAATGTAACACGAATACAGGCTCTGTATGGTCGCAAGGCGCTGCCTACGAAGATAAATTTATTAAGCATACAAGTATAAGACACCAATAAATTGTTTTAATTCTGTCGCGAGCAAGTTAAATCTTTCGAAAGTTATTGACTTCCCATCGGAAGCTAGACATAAAATATGCTGTGAAATACCGTCAGATAGGCGGCTTACAGATTAGATATACAGAAGAGCTAGTCCATTCAATTTTTGCGATGAAATTTGAAGACTTTTTAGTAGGATCTATAAGCAAGAATTATCTTTATACTGGAAAGGATTTAGCAGAAGCTTATTCGTTCAGAATATGATATGATATTAAGCAAAATTTTCTGACCATCAGTTCAATCGTTTAGCGTCGCAGTTAGAGTGGAATAAACGTCTTAATATCTGGCCAGCCAGACCACGCATTATACCACATATTAGACCATGCGTCAGACCAGCCATTAGATCACATGTCAGAGCAGCTCAACCCTTCTGTCTACACGTAGGTCTGGCCAGATTTATTTAACTATACAGGGTGTATAGTAGTTTTCATTTGAGGAAAATTTACATATTACATTGACACTCTCTCTTTTACCATTACAGAGTTATAGCATTTTTTGTAAATTGTGTCAAAAAGCTAGACTTGCCGAACCAAATCCAAATTTACCACTCCCCCGATCATTTAATCCGAGATGTGACCTCGCTTGAACTTGATGAACTTTTTCCCAGCTGCTACTTAAAAGATAACACTGTTCAAACTTTAAAAAAATTTCAAAATCGTTTTTGATTGAAAATTTAGATGAATATTTTACAACGGTACTTCGAACTGACAAAACTGCGTTGACAAAAGCTGCCTCATATTTTAATTTTAAATGGCGTATTTTCAAATAAATGTTTGTTATGCTGCTTTGACTTTATATATGGTTATATGATTATATTTTTTTGCTCTAGCTCATCGTGTTAGTCGTTTTCTTTGGAAATAATCTGGCCTCTTTTTTTAGACTTTAAATACAGCATGGACAAAAAGCAAATTCGCAAGATTTTCTTATTTTAGTTCAAGCTAGGCCGAAAAGCTGCCGAAACAGTTCGTCACATGAACGATGCGTTTGGCCCAGGATCAATGCATCAGAAGCTTCGACGTATGTATGCGCCCGGCATTGGTCAATAGAAAAGGACCAATTCTTCTCCAAGAAAGTAGTCCGGATGGCGCAACGGTTAGCACGTTCGCCTTCAACGCACTGGGCCCCGGTTCGATTCCGGGGATTTACGTGTCGGACTATGAGCCCACTCAGCTGTTAAATAAGTAGCCATTATGGGGTAAATAACTCGGTTGAGCGTGTTGCTGATCAATACCTCTGCACAAAAACCGTCACGATCTAGAAAATGAGATGATGCTAACTCATCTCGAGGCCGTGGTTCAAATTGGACTGTTGCGCCAGTTATTTATTTATTTATTCTCCAAGACAACCTTAGCACGCACGTCGTACGATCGACCCTGTAAAAGTTAAAAAACTGGGGTACGAAACTAACTCTCATCCGCCATACTCGCCAGACCTCTTGCCTATCGACCACCAATTCTTCCAGTATCTGGACAACTATCTTCGCGAGAAGTGCTTTAACAATCAGGACAATAGTTGCGTTATTTTTTTGTACAGAGCAGAGTAGAGTAGGCTAAGCAGCAAAAGAAAAACGATCGAGAGCAAATCAGGGTAGCGAACACGAAAACGGGGTATGCCTTTACTGGGAGTGTGTCTTGGTTAAGTTAGAATTCAAAAGTCAACTCAAATTTCAAGAGAAAACTTAAATCCTTAGTACATATACAATCGGACAAATTTCCTTCAGGCAGCCAAATTATTTTGTATGTTTACTATTCCAAATAATTACACAAAACGGACATTTTATTGAGAGGAAATGAACTTTGTGTGCTTCCCAAACTGTAAACTGTTTGAAAACTTCGACATCTGCGCCGCCTGCATTTCAAAATTCAGACTACTTAACGAAGCAGCATTCTTACACTGATGTTTTATCCAGAGTAGCTCAGATCAAATTTTTGTGTAATTGTGTGGTCTTAACATGCTCTGCTCTCTATGGCAGTTGAAAAAAAGCGCCTGATGTTAGAAAATGCCTTCAACGACTTTATCGCCTACAATTTTTTGCAGTTTTATGCAACCGGAATAAACTTGTTTCCCGTTGCAAGGAAGTGTTGATGGAAATGATTTTTATTTAGATTAATAAAGTTTTGTTTGAGCTGAGATACATATGTCCATTTGAATTTTAAGGTTAAAAACCGCAAGAACTTTCTGAACGGCCTAATAGCTTTCGAATGGCACTGTGCGCGTAAAACACAAATATTAGGACTGAACCTCAGAAGTTATCAACTGCGCCCACCGTGGGGCCCGATAATTTACCGTTAAGGTTGATTCTGGCCTTGGGTGACTGCCTCACGCACACAGGGCCCTGCAGACTTTGGCCATTTTCTTTTTCCTTTTGTATTCTTTTAATTATAAACCCATCCATGCAATCTTTTCTGGTAAAATACAACTTTCTCAAGTATTTTTCACCTTGAATTTCTATGTTAAGTTCCTTTGGCGAAGTTTAATAACCTTTGAGGTTCACATTTGTGCTTCGTGGATAAGGCAAAATGCGAGGTTAACTCAATCATGAGTGGGAGTGCGCGGTATCTGAAACGCCATCAGGAGGCACCTGTGTCAGTTACAGGGGCAAGGATCGGTTCTTTAATAGTCAGTTTTTCGATTTTGTTATGGAAATATTTCGTTCGTATACTGAATTCGGACGGACGCGCCGATTTCTTTTTTTTTTCTCTATAATACAAGCGAGTCAGGCAGTGGCGCCTTCTTTTACCCAGCCTTTCTTTACCGATAGCAGAGCTAGCTACTCATCGCACGTCAAACCAGCCATTTACTGAGGAGAATTTGGCACTTAGATGTCCGGGACGGTCCGCACGGCCATTCCTTCAGAATCATACTTCCCTTAAGCTTGTATTTGTTACCAACAGCACCAAAATAGGCGGATTCATCTGCATATAACCGCTACTGTTAAATGATGGAATTGTTGACGCGTTACATACAAATGCATAAGACAAACCAGTATAAGCTTCCTTGAGACTACCTTGGAGTTTTTCCACATCAGTGCTACTTTATAGCAAAACAAAATAGTCCAACAAATGGTCGAAAAGCCCTAAAATGTTCAGCGCCCAATGCAGGATAAGTGTGATTTAATCTAGTTAATGAAGATGAAACGGGCGCTCGGTACCACTAGTCCAAAGGCACAAAAACTGAAAACGTTTAAGATCTTAAAACTACCATAAGATTTTTCCCTGTCCGACGAAGTAGTGAAAATCTACCAATGAAAATAGTTAAAAAATGGTCGCAAAAGCCCGAAAATATTCAGCGCCGAATAGAGTCAGTGTGACGTATCTAGTTAGTGAATTCAAAATGGGCTATCGGTGAGGTTAATCATGAGAAAAAAAAAAAAAAAAAGTTGAGTTTTAAAGTGTAACGTTTAATTTAGTAGATAGGAGATTTTTCACCCCTACATAATTATACCCTGTTCAAAGGCACAGGCTGCCGTACCTGGTGTTGGTGAAGTATTTTTTTTTAGTGAAAATATTGTGCCAGCGTCTATGATCGGTTCTTACGGTGGATGACTGACAAGTGACAGCATAAGACGTTTGAGCTTTGTGCGGGAATTTCATTGGCGGCAGAAGCATAGCAGAGGCATCAAATGTGCCTTGGGTATTGTGATTTTTTACACTACCACTTTACCACACAGTAAAAGTTTTTTTTCGAAAATTTGGATAAGACTTTGCTCATTTGCGGTAGCTGCAAGAACGCACATTATCCAAGGCACAGACGTTGCTGCTGATGCCGCTGTTATATTTCTTCTTCCGGCAATGTGTGGGCATATTATGTCCGAACCAGATTGAACGTAGAAAGAAGCAGCAGCGGCAGCAACAACAACCGGCAAATCTGCTTTCGCCGATGTCGCTGCCAATGCATTCAATATAGCTCGCTTAAGGGAAATGCCTGCTTTCTAACTTGACATTCCGTTGCCGCTGCTGCTGCATTCTGCGTTCAATCTGTTTCGGGTAGTAAATTTAAAAGTTGCAATATTTGCTTATGTCGAAATTCGAACTGTGGAATTTAAGCTTATAAGGAGATTTTTTATAGCACCCACATTTTAAAATGTCCACGTACCTGCAGGTACGAGCATACCATTACCATTCTGCGTAAAGTTTTAGCTCATCCTCATACCACTCGCTGAGTTAAAAACTTGAAAGCTTGTGAAAGTAGGGGACGCCACATACGCTAGGTTAAAGGGATGCCATGAAAAGCCACAACACAAGTAGACCGCATATGGGTCAGTTGTGATTTCCAAGGGGATATTTTGTCCCGACCCAGTCTAACCCTCGAACCAGCAGACCCCACAACAATACGTTGGAGTTGGCCAACATCGACGTCCTACAAGTCACCCATGTCGGCAAAGTAGTAGGCTCAAAAAGTTACCCTTCTAATATTTTCCAGGCCCGGGCATTCACAGAGAAGGTGGAAAGTAATCTCCTCTTTCCCTCATCCCCACAACTTATCCAGAAGGCGTTATACAGAAGTTGAAGCCTCCTGGCCGGCTTTCTAATTGGACAATGTCCAGTGATGCACCCACGACTACACCGCCTTTTCAGCGACAATAACTTAGCGGAATAACCCATTTCCAGCCTAGGCCATATAAGCTTTGTTCAATAACAAGTGCTGCCGCTTAGCAATCTCGTGCCAGTGATACGGATACTAATCGCAGCAGGCATTATGCCATGCGTACATGCGTCGATAGGCATCTCAACTTTATAAAGAGTACGCCCGGCTTCTTTCGAGGTCCCTTTTTAGCAAATTCGTCAGCACGGGAGTTGCCTAAGAAACCACTTTGACCCGGAATCCAGCAATATCACAATATTTCCTTGAGATAATTCGTACGGACTCCAGGGCTTTTATCGCAGCTTGACTGTCTGTTTAAATAATAATATTCCTCACAGATACGTCATGACGATGACGTCTCAGCCAGACCAGAACTTCCCAAATAGCTATCAATTCCGCTTGTAGAACGCTACAGTAGTCGGGTAGCCGAACCGATAGGATCAGATTGAAACTGTCGGAGTAAATGCCACGAAAAACTGAAACTGAAAACTGTTCGGAAGGCCAAGATGAACCCGATTGGACTGCCAATTTTTCCGGATCTTATCTGGCACCCTTAATGAAATTTACATATATTTTTTCTTCTACCATCAAATAAATTTAACACCAAGTAAGAACTAAATTCATATGAAGTCCATGGAAAACATTGATTATATTTACACTCAGAATTGAGCGACCGGTAGCGCAGTGTGTTGAGACATCAGTCTCACGTTTGACGACCGGCGTTTCGGGTTCGAACCCCGTCCACAACGACGCTCGTGGCCATGGATGTGCAGGGTGTGCAGAAGTTTATGCCAACGGAACGTCAACTGGGCCACATGGAACAGTTGACGCGCTATGCCCCACAAGGGGCTAGGGCAATTGAGTATATAATAATTACAATTTATGATTTCTTCAGACATTTAAGTTGAAGTTTAAAATCTAACTGAACTAACTATGGAAACACTCTATTTTGGCCTAAACTCTGCACAAAAAAAATGCGCTATTAAGTCCTGCGAAGCTTTATCCAATCCCGGGCAAGAACCCGTAAATTATCCTGAAAGCTAACATCCTGGAAAAAACTGATGTATTAGAGACGAACTTTCTGCTCTTTGGGCTTTTGGTAAATTGAATTTTTATCCGTCAGATGGCGGCTGAGCAAGCTTTCTTTGCTTCAAGTTTATAACCGTGTGTGGAAGGGAAATCCTTTTTTTTCAACATATCCGAACTTACTATGTTATTTATAGATACATACGCGTTGCAAGGATAGGTATCCGAAAGAGGTTTTATCCGTAACAGAAAAAAATAGACAATTGCATTATCCTATATCGTTTCAATGAGTCTGAACGAAATTTTATTAAACGTAAGACTTTCGTGGGTAAATTGTAGAGTGAATATTTATTGCCATTCCTGACACGTTCCAGTCAACATTATTCAAGTTAGGATAAGTGGAACTTCGAAAACAATGAACCGATTCTAGCGGCTAGTGCTATTGAACTGCTGTCTTGTATTGTATAAGACTCCTTAACACAAGTACGAGAACACAAGCATCTTGTAAATATTCATGCTCACCTGTAAGTAGTTTGAATTAGATCGTATACATGTTGAATGTGGTCGGATGTAGGAAATTCATTAAAGAAGTTCCTTGAACATATGGTGCCTGGGTTAAGGTTTTGGTTTAAACATAAATAACTTATATGACGGTTCCTACGATGACGACTTTTCATTGGGTTTCTATATATCTACTTTACACACGTGTGTAAAAAAGTATTTGTGAAAAGATTGTCGGCTGAATCAAATGTATTCAAATGTCAGAATATCAACATGGTTTTATATTATTTGTAATTCCAATTAATAACGCCTGTGTGAACTTTGTAAAATCAAATCATTCGATCACAAAGATTTATTACGAAAATAAGAATGAATAATCCCCGAATTTCGTTCTACAAATTTCCTAGTGCAGATAATCCCAAGATAAGGGTTTTCAGTAAATGGGTACAATTAATTTATAAAGTTTTGAAACTTTGGGAAAACATTCCGAGGGGAAGTAATTGTAAGAAACATAAAAGTTCCACTTTTCAAGTAAGCCATCCGCAAACATTTTAAATAATGTTTAAGTCTGGGGAGAGTACAGGGATCGAGTCACAAAATCCATATTCTGAGCTTGGATATACTTTTTAATCAGGCTATATGGATGGGAGCGTAATCCTGCTGATATTTCCATCTCAGTTGACCTGAAAATATTTTGAAATTGTGGCGAAGTATACTGTCGGTATGTATCGTATGGTGGGGCGGCGCCCTCTGGAACAGCTAACCGAGCCAACCAAGTTTTGCAGTTCAAAACATTTGGTAGAGGCACATAACGATGATCATCTTGAATGGCCAATAACAGCAGTGCATCTCAGGAAATAGGCGAATGGTTAAGTTGCAACATAGTTGCGAGAACACCAACACGTCACACCCAGCTGAAAGATCAGCAAAAGGACACGCGATCAGAAACACCATTGGAGAGCTACCTCTGCGTCATATAAAAAATAGCTCCCGGCGACTCTTAGCCCACCTTTTCCCCTAAGATTGGGTATGTAGGCTTGTAACCTATGTACTTAAAATCAATTTACACTCGAACCAATAAACGAGCCTCGGATACCACGGACTGATTCACCGGCAACGACTTTTGGCTACAAACCACGGAACACGATCGGTTTTTGGAACGTTCGAACGATGTGGGGCGATTGCAGTAGTGCAAGACTCACTGAAGTCGAGCGGGAAATGAACGCAAAAATCTTCGTTTCGTCACATAATTGATTACCCTTTAAGAACTGCCTTTGATCCAATTATGGAAGCAGCTCGACCAAGCACTGTGGCATTCCGATAGATTCATACTGCCTAAAGCGGAAATTTTCCTGAGCATGGCCCCTGCTTTAGGGAGTAAGAAAATAATGATTTCTTAGTTGTACATCTGAAATACACGTCATCAGCATCATAAAGAACACAACAATAAACTATTCCTCCAAATTAAGATCATAATAATTTATCGAGCAAATTTGTAAATTTCAGGGTCTTAGGTTAGGTTGAGTGACAGCCTAACGGCTCCGTACCACGTACTTCCGGTACTCATTACATTCCAGGGTTAGTCCTTACCAAGAGATCAGTGAGCTCGAAGAATCCTGACTCATTAGCGAAGCTCCATAGGCTGCTCAAGCTGAAACCTGCAACACCTTCCAGGTCGTTGTAGAAGCAGGCTCCCAGGTATTTTAATCTTTTCCAAGTGAGCGTTAGACAGTCAACAATAGCTTTCAATTTCTGCAGCCACTGTCAGTGATAAATACAAATATACATATGTATTCCCCTATAAGGCAGGGCTTTGTTAGTATGCCCACTAGTAGTGCGCACTGCCTTCTGGATAATTTCAAGAGGCAGTTGGTCTTTCTTCTCTCGTTGAAGTCCCAGAATATTTTCGTTATTCTGGAGTCGTTGATACCATGCCAATTTGCTTTGGCTGGTCCAAATATTATTGGGGTCTTCTTTCATGATGACTTTTCCCTCCAAATTAAAATTGATTTTTTTTTGAGAATCTTGCGAGTTGCCCACCATCTCCGTTGTGCCATGTATAAAAAGCACCAATCCCATTCAAAATTTGTGATCAGATACGTCATTTAGGAGGGGGGATAGTTCCTAGAGCCATGGAAGTGTAAGTTTAAAAAAAAAAATAAAAATAAAATGGTTTGAAGTTGGTAATCAACTGGCGCACAGACTACAATCTTTAGTCTTACGTGCGAGCACCTGGCCATTGAAGGAAGTCAAGCCACGATGCTGGTGAGCTGTGATATGAAATCCGCAAGGTAGTTTGAGAACTGCCGTGCATAGGACTAAATCGCGGAACCATGAGAAAGAGGACGAAAAAAACATTTCATTTCGGATATTTTTCTAATTTTGGAACTAAAGGGAACATAGAGAGAGGAGAACAATGAAACTAAAAAATATGAACTGCAGTCCGGCCAGTGGAATGACGATAACAAACTGTGAGTGTGTGGTCAAATGAAAGTTCAGGTCAGGGCTAAAAAAAATATGTGCCTTTAAATGGTTATGGCCATGACCTGATGCTTTTCAAATAAATCACCCAGGCCACACTGAACTGCAGTCCAACTGTGTATGTATGGCCGATTTTATGAGACGGTGACGTTGAAGATTTTTGGCGGTGGTAAGTCAAGCGGTTACATGCGGCCTGTATTTCTCGATCTTAGGGCCGATTCAAAGATCATTATCCTCCCTCAGTTTAACTTACGGATATGATGATTTACATGTTAAGGAAGAATGCTGATTTTAACCATGAGCTATCTGAAACTTGGGCGACCGGTAGCGCAGTGTGTTGAGGCAACGACTACCAGCGTTTCGGGTTCGAATCCCGTCCATGACGATGTTCATGGCCATGGATATGCAAGAGGTGCACGCTGGCAACTGCATTCTCCAAAATCAGTTTATCCCAACGAAACGTCAACTAGACCACATGGAACAATTGACGCCCTATGCCCCACAAGGGGTTAGGGCAACTGAGTAGTATCTGAAACTGATTTTTTATCGGTCCTTCCAATAATGAAATCTAAATCGGGCTCAGAAACCCAACGCTCTGCATATACGAAACGATCAAACGACCTGTGCTATGATATGGCTGTGAAACCTGGACCCTAACTCAACAACTACAACCACTCAATTGCCCTAACCCCTTGTGGGGCATAGCGCGTCAACTGTTCCATGTGGCCCAGTTGACGTTTCGTTGGCATAAACTGATTTCGGAGAATGCAGTTGCCAGCATGCACCTCCTGCACATCAATGGCCACGAACGTCGTCGTGGACGGGATTCGAACCCGAAACGCCGGTAGTCAAACATAAGCCTAATGCCTCAACACACTGCGCTACCGGTCGCCCCGAAAACATTCTAAACATATTTGAACGAAAGGTCTTCGCCGAATTTTCGGAGCAGTTTATGGCCGAAATAGATGACGCATCGGGTACAACCTATGAGCTGTACGAACTGTACTATGGACTGAACCTTTCTAGAATCGTTAAACTACAACGGCTTCAATGGTAAAAGTATGGGCGATAGCCATGCCTAAACGAATATTTAAAGGAAGCATCAGAACAAGAGCTCGTTGGGAAGACTCAGCAGATAATGGCGCCCAATAACTCTTGGGTCTTCGAAATCGGAGGACGCGGTCACTTGACCATGATAATTGGAGAGCAATGATCCAAACGGGACGGCCAAGGTCGGACGTCGGGCTTTAGCGCCCCACAATAATGATCAAATACTGACTAACCATAGGTGTGACCAGGTTATAATAATCTTGTCATCTCGCCTCGCCATGGCCTTAATCGAACCTTAAACACATTTCTTCTTACAATCCTTGCACCTTATGTTGCCAATCAAGGCCAAAGTCCACATGGCTTTTAATTAAACGAACAAACAGCCCCTCAAAATTACCCTATCCAAAAGTTGACCTTTCCTGGGACCATTCACAGTCAATCTAACAACTCGCTCATGCTACCCTCGTAAATATCTTGAAAGTTGTCTGATGTAAAGTCTGCAGAAAAAAAAACTAAAAAAAAAAAAAGAAATTTATGCCCATCCATAAAAGTGCTTATCTCAATAATTTTCAACTTTCAGCGGCAACCTTTTCTCCGTCTTTCCTTTCCACACAGATAAAAAAAAACACAGCAGGAACGCAGCATTTTTTTCCTTTCTTTTGACTTCCCGATGCGTTGATGTACGTGCAATAATTTAGGGAAAGTTCCATTTCTTTGGCGTTTTTTTTTTCTTCGGGTAGAGCGGGTAATTTTTTATGGCATTTAGCATAAAATAGCCATTAAAGGTTACATTTTTGTTCCCCGCCGCCGTTCATTTGGGTTGTGTATTCAGAATTATTTAAGGCACATTTTGGCGTTAGTGTGTTACTTTTTCTGTTATATTATGTTATAACAGCCGTGTCGTTACCGTTTTCCGCGAATTGCAAACAAATATCATAAAAAGAAGGAATATTTCCGGACAGGATAAAAGAAAAAGACGAACAAACAAATTTAATGAAATTTTTACTTCGTTTTCGATGCTTAAATTCTGGAGGACGATAGAGAGGTATACACATTTTGAATATACAATAATGCTGTGGTTAATGTTGTAAAATAAAAATAAAAAGAAATGAAAACTGTGTTACTACTTGTTGGAGTGGCCAACATAAAAATACTTGCAAAAGACGCTGGTTCGAAAATTTTCGTTTAATAAAATTTATTAAGATTGTTTTAATTCAGTTAGAAATTTACATTCAATTCTTTAAATTGATTATAAACTTGAAATTTATTTTTGAGCCATTACGACTTACAAAATGAAATTTCGACTGTGTTTATTCACGCATAAGTGGAGTGGGTTATTGCGAGTCTAATGCTCGAACCAGATTGAACGCAGAATGCAGCGGCAGCGGCGGCGAACTGTCAAATTAGAAAGCATGCAACGCAGCGACAGCGGCGAAAGCAGATCTGCATATTAGTGTTGTTGCTGCTGCCGCTGTTGCTGCATTCTGCTTTCAATCTGGTTCAGACATAAGTCAAAATGAGTCAACCAAGTCAAAATGACTCGA
This sequence comes from Chloromyia formosa, assembly GCA_964017055.1. Taxonomy (NCBI): domain Eukaryota; kingdom Metazoa; phylum Arthropoda; class Insecta; order Diptera; family Stratiomyidae; genus Chloromyia; species Chloromyia formosa. The sequence continues at coordinate 24,346,677 of OZ024813.1, read as the reverse complement.
AGCAGCTCGTAATAAGTGGAATCCATGATGTAGTCAAAACCAAGCGACAGGTTCAGTCATTTTGACTTAAACTCGCAACGACCCACTCCACTTTATTTTTAAAAACTCGGATATGCGCTTGTGCGTTTAAACACATTTAACTCGATAATAATTCGCACTCGTGTCGTGTAATGTACACTATATACCATCTTGACCCGGACTGGTCAATTTAAAATGCGCGCATAAACCGAATCGGTAACATTTTTTTTCCTTGTTTGACATTCGTGTGTAGTTTGATCGAGATATGTCAATTAGTGCGTGTTTGGCAGCTATTTGTTTACGACGCAAAAAGTTTGTCTGGCGATTTTAAAATGGACAAAAAAATTTAACAACGAGTTTGCTTGAAATTTTGTGTCTATTGGCGTCTACATGAAGCTATTCATCATAAACGGCCAGATTTGTGGGTAAAAAATTCATGGATATTTCACCACGATAAGGCGCCGTCACATTCCAGCCTGATTGTGACTGAATTTTTGGCCAACACGAAACGAAAGTCATCGCTCAGCCACCGTATTCGCCAGATTTGGTTCCCTGCGATTTTTTGCTGTTTCCGAAACTGAAATATCCACTCCGGGGAAGTCGATTGAGGCCATTCAAAGAAATCGCTGAAAAAACTAAAGGCTATTCCGGCAGAGGCCTACAGCAAGTGTATGGAAAATTGAATCAACCGTTGGAATGCTTGTATTGAATCAAAAGGAGCCTATTTTGAAGGCGATAATAAAGATTTGTAGTAAAATACATGAAAATGTTTTTTTTTAATCAGTCCGGGTCAAATTTGATCAGATGGTACAGTGGAAGCATTACACTCAGGGACATATTCCGGTTTAGGTCGAACCCGGCTTGGTGGCGCTGCTTCCACTATGGATTAAGACAGCTCCTGATGGGTGGTATTCATGGTGTGGACAAAACCAAGCGACAGACTGAATTGGCTTCTAGCTGATTTCTTTTTGTGTGGTAGTGGATAGCGAGGTTGGGAATATTCTATGTTTGCATGTGGTTCCCTCCTGTGGCGTAGCGCGTAGGACTAAGCCACATACTGTCTCGGATTGTTATCGAAAGAAATTGCATGGACAGCATATGTAGGCTAGCCATGTAATATAATGTAAAAAAACCACTTAGTGGTGATACGAAAAGTAATAATTGGCAAAGACCATATGGATTAAAAGTGGGTCTCCTATATGGCCAGTTCATAGGGGAGGTTGGCACTCATTCGGTGGGATATTGACCATTCTCAAAATCAATTAACTATCTAACCCATTCTACAAATATTTGTCGAATTTTTCATTCTATCGAAAGTTATTGCTTATATGAAGTTTCATTTGTAGGGGAAGTAGGGGTTCTGTTGGTCGGATTTCACGTATTTTCAATATTAGCCAACTGGCTCCTACTGCAAACATTTGACCAAAATTTCAAGTCGCTAGCTTTATTTTGTCGTAAGTTATCGCTTATTTTAAGTTCCATTTCTAGGGGAGGTAGAGGTTCCTTAGGTCGGATCTTACCGATCTTAAATGCCAACTAACGCAATCTAACTTGAAATATTTTACCAAAATTTCAAGTCGCTGGCTTCATTCTATCAAAAGTTATCGCTTATTTGAAGTTTCATTTGTAGGCGAGGTGGAGGTTCCTTGAGTTGGATCTTGCCCATTTTCAATACCAACCAAGTAGGTCTTACTAGCAACATTCCACCAAATTTTCAACTCGCTAGTATCATTCTATCGAAAGTTATCGTAATTAAACGAATATTTAATTTTTTGAAATTTGTAGGGGAGGTAGGCGTTTCTTTGATCTGATTATGTCCAACTTACAGAACCTTAAGCAGCTTTTTCCTTCAGGGTTACATGCCAAAAATCAGGATTCTACGTCAATTGGTTCAAGAGTTACACACAAAAAAACGTGAAAAGTAGGGTAGTACGGGGTTCTTTCTAAGAAAATGACCGTTAGTTTTCAACTGATCGATTTTATTTTCCCCAGAGAGTATAAGATTACCCTAACGAGTAATCTACCAAAGCTAGAGCTTTTCATGTTTATTTGATCGGGAGTTACAGAAAAATTTATGTATTTTAGATATGTAAGGGAGGTAGGCGTTCTCTTGGCCTGATCATGCCCATTTTCAATACCAACCAACTAGATCACACTGCCAACATTTGACCAAAATTTCAAGGCTCTAGCTTTATTCTATCGAAAGTTATCGTGCGAACGGACAGACAGACGGACAGACAGACAGACAGACAGAGAGACATGGCTAAATCGAATCAGAAGGTGACCCTGATCATTTATATATATACACTGCTATACCTCCGGAGCCTCCTTTAAGGTGTTACATATTTTCGTCGTGGCAAAAACAATATACCCTATACTATAAGTCTAGGGTATAAATATAAATGAAAAAAGAATTATGGAGTGATAAGTCAGATTTATTTCGTCTCCCTCCTCTCTCCCACTTTGACGTTTTGAATTAGCTATTTTAGGGGTTTCAAATTTCTATGCCGCCTGAAACCTACGATAGGGAAGGCAATGTTGCGCCGGGGTCACTACATCTGGGGCTCTTTTAGAGCCGTTCACTATCAAATCACCTGAATGGGAAGAAGATCTGTCCTGATTGAACGGTTTGCCCATTTTCTTATATATTCTTGGCCTTCGTGCCCTGTTCATAAGGTAGTTGGCTGATGCAGCCCCCATGTCCCTGCACGGGATATTGTTTTATTTTTGGAGTCTTTGGGAGTTTGGTGTGTAGGCACCAACTTTAGATTCCCGGTTTCTTATCTGTTTATATCTAGTTTCCGCGGGTTTTAGTTTGTTTGATTTTTTAAATACGGGCAGGCGTGCGATGTCTTTTTTTAGGGTTTTGTAGTAAAAACAAAACCCTTATAAAATCGGTCAGCGTCTGTCTGTCTGTCTGTCCATGAAATTTCCCACGAACCGCCGAAGCTACATGCATGAAATTTGGTGGTAATACTATAATTCCCTGGAGAAAGCGATGCGTCAAAATAGTCCTTAAGTGGGGGGCTCCCCATAGATGGGAAATGAAGGACGAATTTTTTTTTCCTTTGGTAGTGGAGTATCAATAGAAAGGTACGGTCGAGTCCATTCCATTTTTGGAATTTTCTTCAAATTTGAAGAAAGGAGAAAAGAGGGAGAGGGGAAAATATGTGATCCGAGTTTATCCTTCCCCCTTGCATTTCGAGACCGTGATACCGAGAAATAAGAAAATTTGCAAAAAGTGGTATTTCACTAGCATAGAAAACTAAAAATTATAGGATTTCGATATTCCATCAAAAAAGGTTAATAATAGTAAATTTCTACAGTTGCAGGAGGCAACCGGTAGCGCAGTGTGTTGAGGCATCAGTTTCATGTTTGACTACCGGCGTTTCGGGTTCGAAACCCGTCCACGAAGCCGTTCGTGGCCATGGATGTGCAGGAGGTGTATGCTGGCAACTGCATTCTCCGAAACCAGTTTAGCCAACGAAACGTCAACTGGGCCACATGGAACAGTCGACGCACTGTGCACTGTGGGGAAATTGAGTATAGTTGCAGTTAGCACACCCCTGCACCCCTCAAGCACACCGGAGGTAAAAAATATTGTTGGCCAATGATAACCAGGCCTCAGGTTCGTGAAATACGAGTATTTCGTTCAGCTTATTCGTCACTGTTCTCCTCCAGACATTATTCCTCCTTTCATGTTGTCAACTTTCAGAACTCTGCATGAAGATCCAAGTCCTTCATGTGAGGTACATATATCATAGAATAAGTCTAATTCTAGTTATCTATATTTGAAGCTTCGCCTAGAGAAGTGAGGTGTAGTTACAACAAAAATCTAGCCTCGACTATCGGTCAAAAAGTAAACTACTACGGCCGTGTAGGAAACAGTCGAATCGATATGGTCACCACAGAGGAAGCACGAGGCAGAGTCTTCAATTATAGTACCGCAGTTTCTATTTCAGTGCTAAATGGTCCTTGATATACTTCACAGATGATGGCTTGATGGGACGATACAGGCATTTTTGGAAACCTTCTACTACTCTTCAAATATAAAGCGAAAACGTCGTGCTCGTGTGCACCGGTAGACCCAAGTTTATTATTTCATTGGCGTGGCGAATTCAGCATTAGCTGACGGTATTCATTTGATATAATGTTTTTGATAGAGAGTTGGTTTCCACTTAAGGCAGTACGAGTGAATACAGGTCATATAGGATGTACTGGTGTACACAAACTGATGGATTTTGAGTTCATCGATGAAGTGACTAATCCCCTTGCAATGTGAACATATTTTCATAAGAAAAACTTACAGAAACAAAAATGATTTGCAGGCACCACCAACACACCGTACAAGCAAACATCTTAAAACCAACTCATCCCCATTAAAAAACAAAACGCAAGCTTGCTGACCCATAAAATTTCTTGGAATTCCTTTTAATTGAACTTCAGAAGTTGAAATGGGTGCCAACTGACGTGGAGGCATTTCAAACTTTACCTTAAACTGTCCCAGGCTATAAGTCAAAGCACTCCAGGGATTATATTCAGCCATTTTGTTGTTATGTCAGTAACTGATGTAGCTATACTGCTACGCCATGCGGCGAAAGGATGTCCGCCTTCCACGCTACACGGAAAAGGTGTGGAAAAATCCTTCCCTAAACAACAAAGGCACTTGCGACAAATAAAACTTCCGACACCCGTAGTGACTTTACACAATTTCCACCTTTCGGCGGTGTCTTGTTATTCGTTTGATGTCGGTCGGGTGTCGGGATATGTAATACGGTCGCTGCGGAAATCTTGGAAATCTTTAGAATTCTCATCCTAGACAGAGAACGAGACTTTGTTGCCAACCGAGAAATTGGAATATGTGTATAACAAAAATAAATTCAATTTTATGTGTCATTAGGTGCGTTAATAGCACATGATGAGCTTTTGTCGGATGTCATTTTTGCGGAGCTATGATGACATGTGAAATTTTCGGATAATTAGGCAAATACGGAGAAAAGTATTGGCAAAAGTTTATTTGCATGTCAAATTCAATCTTTGACGATGACATTCTTTTTTGATTTCATTACGTTGGATATGAATTTGGCAATATATTTTGACTAGGCATGGTTGGTTGGAGGGTATAAGTGGTAGCTGAAGCATGACTTGTCAGAGCACACAATTATCACAGAAGCCGCCATTTTGAAGTCACAAACCTCGTGAAAATCTGTTATATGAGAATGACTGGACATTCATGGGATGCTGGGCTGCCTAGATACATATAAACGGAGGAGCTCCTCCGATACATCCCCCACGTTGTGAAGAAAGGCCGTGCCCAATCCACGATGGCCCGGGGATTCGCAAGGTTCGGGCATTCGCGAAAGAAGTGGGTGAGGGTTTGTTTCTCATTTTCATCCACACAACTTCGGCAATGTGGACTGTAGGGGATACCTAGCATGTTGGCGTTATCCCCGACAGGCCAATTACCCGGAATGACAGCCGTGAACCTGGCGACATCTTTACGTGATTTGATCATAAGCTCAGATATTTCCCTCCTGGGGACCGGTAGCGCAGTGTGTTGAGGCATCAGTCTCAAATGTTTGACTACCGGCGTTTCGGGTTCGAATCCCGTCCACGACGACGTTCGTGGCCATGGATGTGCAGGAGGTGCATGCTGGCTACTGCCATCTCTGAAACCAATTTATGCCAACGAAACGTCAACTGGGCCACATGGAACAGTTGACGCGCTATGCCCCACAAGGGGATAGATCAATTGAGTAGATATTGCCCTCCTGTCATAGGAGGGCCGTATCTTCATATCAACGCAGGTGGACAGAATCTGCCATTTGGAATGCGTGACATTAAGGAAATGCTGCACTTTAACAGTTCTCAGCGGAATCCACACAGGTTCCTCATGAGAGCTCTCCGGGGCGGTACCCATCGTTGGCCTTTGCGTTGCCCTCAATGTTCTTTTGACCAGGAATCCAGAGCAGGGTAATATTGAATCGATTGCCAAGGCAAGTTAACTCCTCCCCACATCGCTCGAGAAGCTTGGAACTATGTACTTACACGAGTTTATTGCCTTGATAGCGGCTTGACGGTTAGGTAAAGGGGCTGCCACGATACAACACAGCACACACAAAGAAAGTTAAGTCCCGAACCAGCCTGTGCTGGCAATGTAGCGATTGAGCTGTATCCCGCTCATATCCTTGAGGTCCTCCAAGCCACAGTTAAACCAGGAATTTCTTCCTCCCGATGGCCAATACTACTACTACTACTTTGCCTTAACCCCTAGCGGGGCATAGCGCGTCAACTACTCCTGCGCGCCATCGTACTCTGTTCTGGGCAATGGGGCGCAACTCCCCAAATGACTTACCCAGTACCTGACACTCCTTTGCCACAGATCGACGCCATGTGATTCGAGGACCCCCTCTTGGTCGGCCTTGGTTGGAAATGGGGTTCCATTTCATGGCATGCAAAGCAATGCAGTTATCACTCTTCCGCAATGTGTGACCTATCCACTGCCATTTTCGCCTGCGTATCAATTCGTCGATTGGCATCTGACCCGTACGCCGACTTAGCTCTTCATTTGATATTGTTTCGGGCCAGAAAATTCTTAAAATTCGACGAAGACATGAGTTGACGAAAACTTGCAGCTTTCTGGTAACTCCTACGGAAACTTTCCATGTACTGCTCCCATACAAAAGCACTGATAGTACCAGGGAGCGAAACAGGCCCAGCTTGGTCTTGATGCTGAGATAACTGCCCTGCCAGATTTTGGACAGCATGCCGTATGCGCGTTTAGCCTGGTTGATACGACGAGCGATGTCCTGCTCCGTACCACCATTTTCGGCAACAATGCTACCCAGGTAGACGAAGTTGTCCACCTTCTCCACAGGCTGCCCATTAATATTGATGGCAATAGGTGTCGGATTTCTTTTTCGCAACGGCGGGCTAAGAACCTTGGTCTTGTTGGTATTAATCTTTAGCCCAACCTTGCTTGCCTCCCTCTCGAGATCTAACGCCATTGCGGACAGATCCATGATTTTGTGGGAGAGTAGGCATATGTCGTCAGCGTAGTCAAGATGTTGTAGATAAGATGTCAAAGTCCATTGAATTCCTCTGTCGGGTCCGGATAGGGCTGCATGCAACACATCGCCGATCACAATGAGGAATAGGATCGGTGAGAGGATGCACCCCTGCCGAACTCCACTGCGAATCTCAAAGTCCCCCGACACCTTACCTTTATGCAGAACGCGACATTTCGCGCCGTCATAGGTTGCCTTAATAATAGCCACAAGCTTCTCAGGGATGCCTCTCCTGCGCAAGGCCGCCCATATAGAATCCCGGTTCACACTATCGAAAGCCTTTTCGAAATCGATGAAAAGCAAGTGAAGCGGAGAATCGTATTCAGCGCATTGCTCGATGATGATTCGCAAGGTGTTAATGTGATCGACACAGGAGAATCCGGATCGAAAGCCAGCCTGCTCTTCATCAATTGTGCTTTCTAAGTGGGCCTTTAGTCTTTCCAGGACGATTTTGGCTATTATCTTGGCAACGGCAGGAAGCACACAAATGCCTCTCCAATTATTACAGTCTGTGAGGCTACCCTTCTTTGGAAGTTTGATGATCAAACCTTCCTTCCACTCAGTGGGAAAGGTCTCTGTATTCCACGCTTTATCAACAAGTGGGTGCAGCAAATCGGCAGTTACGCTTGGCGCTGCTTGATAAAGTTCGGCAGGGATGCCGTCAAGTCCGGCGGCCTTTCCTCGTTTTAGTGCAATAATTGCAGTGACTATTTCCTCTTCAGTCGGGGCAGTGGACCGTATACGCACATTTTGATGGTTAGCTAAATTATCTATATGAGGGGGAACTTCACCAGAGGTTACACGGTTCAAGACCGCGGCGAAGTGTTCTTTCCATCGCCTCATTTGATCTTCTTCCAAGATAAGTAGCTTTCCATCACTATCTTTCACCGGATGTTGGCAGGAGTTACGACCACCTGTAAACTCCTTGATGACACCGTATACGGCGTTTAAGTTGTTACTTCTAGCGGCTTCTTCTGCTGACGCTAAAAGAGAATTGGCATAAACTCTTTTATCGCGTCGCACACTACGCTGAACTTCTCGAGCTTTCTGACGGTAAAGGAGTTCGATGCTGCTTCGATTGTCGTCTGATGCTGCAGCCAAACGAACTTTCAGCTCCTTTCTTTCAACAATCCGCTGCCATGAAGCGTCGGACATCCAGGGCTTATTCCGGCAATCCGGGTTTGGGCCAAGGATGGTATTTGCGCTATCAATGTACGCATTTTTTATGGCATCCCAGTTTTCGTTTATGTCACTATCTGGGTGACTAGTTATCTCAGCCGCTTTTTGCGCAAGATGGTCATTATATTGTTGTAAGACAGCTGGATTTTTTAGTCGAGCGGTGTTGAATTTGCGGGGCCTGGATCTTTCGTCGCTGGGGCGGCGCACGGCTGCAATACGCAATCGAACATTAGCGATCATAAGATAATGGTCTCTTCCCATCCCAATATCGGCACCCTTCTTGTTTCGCACGTCCAGGAGGCAACTCTTGAATCTTTTACTAATGGCAAAATGGTCGATCTGATTTTGTGTTCTGCGCCGATCAACAGAGGACCAACTGATTTTGTGGTGGTCCTTATGCTCAAACATAGTACCACCGATGAAGAGACTGTGAAAGTTGCAGAACTCTACAAATCTTTCACCGTTGTCATTACGATCACCAAGACCGTGTCTCCCCATCACATGTCTGAGCCCATAGTTATCAGCGCCAACTTTCGCATTCAAATCACCCATAACCATTATAATGTCACCTTTAGGTGTTCTGCTCTGAACGGCGTTTAGTTCTTCGTAGAAGGAGTCTTTTGCCAAGACATTGTCGGGTTCAGTAGGGGCATAACATTGTATTATTGAGATGTTCCTCATTTTGGTCCGGAACCTGGCGGTCAAGACCCTGTCAGAGACCGGTTCCCAGGATAAGAGACAGTTTCGCGCGGCTCTGGTTAACAGAAGCCCCACACCTGACTCACGACGACTACCGGTAGCTTTACCGGAGTACAACATTACAGTGCTGCCCGTTGGAGAGATGAATTCTCCGCTGTTCCACCATCTTATCTCACTAACTCCTAAGATATTTAATTTGTACCTCAGAAATTCACTCTCTAATTGAAGAAATCGTGCGTTCTGGGGACCTTCTGATCCATTGTCCAGGAGAGTACGCACATTCCAGAATCCAATCTTTGTCATTGTACGATAGCTAAAAGTCGTAACCGTTGTGTCAGTCCTTATCCGAGGCATAGTTGACGTTTCGTTAGCATATAAAGATTTCGGATAGTGCAAGTTGCTGGCATACACATCCTGTCCTTTGATTGTCGGTTTTAACGACAGGCCCTCAAAGGGAAAGGCCGTGGTATTTTTTTCACACCCCACACCACAGGGGTACCTCAACCAAATCATTTGACAAGTGCTGCTGGTGAGCCATAAAGTATTAGTTCTATCCACTGCAGCGGACTTAGTTGCCAATTCGCATGATGCAATTGGCATTTTAATATCAGTGCAGTCCCCATCGACAACACCAGTTATTCCCTCATGAGCAAGATCGTCCACCATTGCCTGCAAAGCCACTGTGACTTGGTATGTAGCCGAGGGTTATGTTGAAGAAGTAACCCATCTCTGTGAGTGCCGAGCGACACTTTTAAATAGTTTTCGATGTAGTAAGAACAGAGTCAAGCGAGCGAATCATAGCCTGACTGTCCGTATAGATAGTAATGTCTCTTGCAGTTACGACATGACTCCTTAACCAGATTAGAGCTTCCGAGATAGGCGAAACCTCGGCCTACAGGACACTACAAAAGTCGGGAACACGGTAGGATAGGTTGATTCCCAGTCTCTTCGAGTATATATCAGCAGCACCAACGCCGTCATCGGTCTTAGAGCCATCCGTGTAGATGACCAAGGAGTTGGAGTGGTAAAGGGCACGTTGTCAGCCCATAGGCAATCAACGGTACCAAAAAGGAAGATCCTCAAAGAAAGGAAAATTGGCGAGTTAGAGTCCATTTGTAGATGTGGAAGGAACTCTTCGAAATCTAACGAAGTCCTCCTGATCCTTCGACAAACGTACACGCACATGTGACCATGTAGAGTTTCTCCTCGGGTTATCGTGGCGAGAACCTTTATATGTACATATACTAAGGTCGATTATTGTGGCCCTTTGACATTCGGGACCCTAGTAAAAGAGGTTGTAAATTACGAAAAGGATATATTGCCATATTTATTTCTTAGGCAGTCATAGCGATCCACATCAAACTGGTGAGTGACATGAGCAATCAAGCATTCCTGGCGGTAATGAGACAATTTATGCCGAGACGTGGTTTCTGCACTGACGTCTACAGCGACTGCGGTACTAATTCTGTTGAAGCAGATAAAGAATTGCAGAACAAATACATCTTACAGCCAAGTGGCGGAGGAGATGACATCGAATGGAATAAGTTGGCACTTCAACCGCTGAGGTTGTACTCTTTAGCAAGCACTGACCACCAAACATTAAAAGGAATATAAATGGCTTAAGGCTCATCTTCTTCCGAAGGCTTTCCTACAGGCGTAGAAAGTTTGTAATGAACCACCTGTAACGAACCATATTATGGTCTGGTAGTGCTGCTCCCACCAGTAGATCGAAGCAGCACCTGATGAGTAGTGATCTGTTGGTGGTACGAAACCAGAGGCCGAGGGTCCCATTACACCCGGACACAGGTGCGACCGTGTGGACGTCTGATCCGTCCGTCAACCATTCCATCCTTATCGACTATTTTTTTTATTACCCATTTTTACCTCCCCTGTTTGTGTGGTCTTCCCCAGGCCTATGAATTTTTGTTAATACGTAAAGGACAGGGGCAACGAGCGGCGAAAACCCTGCCCACATCTCCCGAACTGAGCTACAGCAAGCATAGGCCGTTGCTTAGCTCGTTGAGGGGCCTATTTCTTCGCCAGATGGCACGGCCCGACCTTCACGGTAATATGCTACCTTAGGCTTCGTCCCCACGGGCATCTTCGGATGCCCACCAAACCGTCCGTTACAAGTTATGCAGTATTTCTTCACCCGTTCTTCAATGTCTAAATTCCAGCTGATCTTCGTGCATTGCGTTGAGTTATAATCAGAGTGGCTGTCCGTTTAGTTTAGGGAGAGTCAAATGGTTTTTGCTGGAAGACATCAGTTCAGTCTTACCTTGGTTGACGCTCAGCCCACAGCTTGTGGTCCAGGTGCTCACCATACCGAGGGTCCTTTCCACGATCTGACTTATCACGGAGAGGCACATCGTCCCCGCTATTCGGGGAGATGACGCCTCCCTGAGCAGTCCTTTTACATACAAATCTGGATAGGCGGCTGTTTCGTATGTTCGCATAAATTAATCTAAATGTTAGTAGAGTTACGCTGCCTATTCAAAGTCTGATGAGCGTCGTCAATTGATTCGATGCTGATATTGTTGAATGCACTCTTTACTTCGAGGAAAGCAGATGATGTATATTGTTTACACTGAAGGCGGTGCTCGATGGCTCTACAGGATTTGTCGGATGTAGAAGTCTATGATACGCTCTGCCGTTTATGGTACGAGGGAGGATAAACTGATCAGCCTGAAATCCTTCACAATTTCATATCCTCGCTTGCCTGCCTTCTGTATGAACACGACCTGAAACCCGTTGCCACGTTAGGTTTAATTTATATTGACCGCATGAACCGGATGAACCTAATGCTCGCGCGCCACAACCATCTATTTTGGTTGTTGGTTGCCAATGTGCTCATGCGACTCATCCGGTTCACGTGGCAATGAAAATTGAGCCTGAGGGGGACGTGGCTGAACAGAAAACAGCTTCTGGAGAACACAACACAACGATGTATAGGATGGACCTTCAACCTAATCGAACTTTTCCTTTTCTACTATTCTTTACTAAGAATTCATTTTAAAGATATATCATCTCCTCTCCGAGGTTCTAGCCCGCAGCTTACAAAGCTGTACGAGTATGTATGCTCGTCACATTTTGACCATACATTTTAAATTTTACATAAAAAAAGTCCCCGCACAAAAAGCATGCAACATAGAAAGTACCCGCAACAATGGTCGTATGCTTACGATATGTACTCTCTTAAAAATTTATAGCGATATTTTTACAAAATGGAAGAGGACAAAAATAACGTAGAAAAAAAAACAAACAAGAAAAATGAAAATAATAATTCGTAATAGCCTATAAAGAGCTCACGAGTTTTACGCTCATATGCATACGTACTTAGACATGACGGACTTTTTATAGTTATTTGCTTCTTTTATATGCGACTGGAAGCTTTGGTCGCAGAGAGCTTCTCGTAATAAATTCCCTATTATTCGCTACTACGGCCTTGACTTGTTCCGTTCATAACATTTTTTATAGGAGGCAAATGGGAACCTTAATGTAAGGACGATCAGTGTTGTGTAGTGTACTATAATGGAGAAATAGTTCGAAGTAAAGGTGGATTTCAAAAAGGCCTGTCGGGGCGGAATGTAATTTTCAAAAGAATTACGCAATATGGACGATATGAATACAAGGGGACAAAGGAAACATATGGCCGAAAATGGCTTGGTCGCAATTCTACAATGTGCATAAAATAAAGATCCAGGGATTCAGGTCCAGTGCTGTAGGAAAAAGTCGTAGTCGTAGCATTTCAGCTACTATTCGAAGATGGGCTAGCAGCCTGTCATCATCGGAAAATAAAATAATTGCATTAACCCCTCCAGTGGGGCATGAGTGCGTCAACATTTCCAGCGCAATGCTTTGTTCACATTTCGTCAGTATAAAACACTAGGATGGTGCAGTTGCTAGCATACACCTTAAAAAAAAATTATGGGAGTTAAGTCAACTTAATAGATTTGAATCGTATGACTCACTTTAATCTGACTTGATAAGACGTTAAGATAGGCTGCAAGAAACAAAAAAGCAATGCAATACCATCCTACATTTTCTCTCATTTTGTTTTTAATCTGCCTCTTTTGAGATCATCAGTCCGAATCCTCTCTGAAAAAATGTCGTCTCAGTTTTCAATTATGCAAACAACTCTTGTATTCCATTTGTTTTTATTTCGTTTCCTTTTAAAAGGACTGCCAGAAAATAATGAAATTCTTATAAGATGGATTCCAAAGGGCAAGATAGCCGACTGGAAATGATTCGATACTTTCAGATCTTCAACAACAACAACAATGTAACATAAATTTAGTGTTGCGCCAGGACAATAATTTGTTTGATGCAAAATTGCATTCTGTTCACCCAAGTTCATCAACATGGGGTTCGTACAAAGGATGCATTAATATCTTAGAACATTTTAATAAGAGAAAAAAAAATAGATGGGACATCACTCAAATCATTGGAATGTGAACACAAGAAAAACATTTCTCTTTGTTGATTTCTTTATTTTTTCTTTAGTTTGCGGTGCAATCTTTGAGAAATTGTAATGGAACTTGTGAATATTTCCCGTTCTTTTCTTTTTCGTTCGAGCTTTGTTGTTTTTTCCTTGACGAGAAATGATATTAATATGAGAAAAAAAGTACCAGCAAACTACATGAAGTTATATTCCCGGGGCCAACAATTTTATTGGTAATTCCATAATAATAATACAGTATACCGTTATCGCATTCGAAATTTTTATAGCATTTTGATACTAAAAAATATAGCTAGCTGACGCAATTTTATTGCGATTGATTCAACAGACATTACAACACAGGTGAAAATTGAAAATTTTAAATTTGAGTAATACTACGAGACTAACGAAGAACCACTGCAGTGTTGTTGGAGATTCACTTACCTAAATGATCCGTCTATAAGCGGTGTGGAAAATATGATGTAAGTCGTGAGTTTGATTACAGATATAATCGTTCTTGCCGTTCTCGTCCGTTGGTGAGAAGCTTTCAAGCGGAAAGTTGCCCTGCTGCTTTTACTGTATCCAACCAAAAATGTAAAGCTTGGTAGCCTAAGGGGCCGATCCTTTCGATTTGGTGACATAAACGCTAATGGGACTTCCTCGTTCCCATCTAATCGGTGTTGAATTTGGTGAGAAGCTTTCAAGCGGTAAGTTGACTCGCTCTTTTTGAAGTATCCAACCAAAAATTTAAAGCTTTGTAGCCTAAGGGCCCGATCCTTTCGATTTGGTGACATAAACGCTAATGGGACTTCCTCGTTCCCATCTAATCGGTTCTAAATTTGCAGCGCCTGGTCTTTCGTCGACTACCGGCGTTTCGAGTTCGAATCTCGTTCACGACGACGTTCGTGGTTATGAATGTGCAGGAGGCGCATGCTGGCAACTGCATTCTAAGAAACCAGTTTAAACTGTCGAAACGTCAACTGGGCCACATGGAACAGTTGACGCGCTAGATCCTAATATCGGCACCCTTCTTATTTCGCACGTCCAGGAGGCTACTCTTGAATTTTTTACTAATGGTATAGTGGTCGATCTGATTTTGTATTCTGCGCGGATCAGTAGAGGACTAACCAATTAGTTGGGACGGTAAGCGACATAAATGGACGCCACCTTGCAAAATATGATTAACAGATTTCGTTTAGTACGAATGTTGGTAGGGCGCCTACTTTCATTTTAAGAGAAGGAGCCACCTTGGACCACGCGGCAGAGCGACTGTGCAGGCGAAAAACCGGAAAATTTAAGCCCGTTTTTTAATATTGTCTTCATAACTTCTAAACGGTGCCTCGGACCGAAAAACTTAATAGGATTTAAATTAAAGAGCGTCAAATTCTATATATAATGCATTGCTCAAAATTGAAATTCGGTTTAGCAGTATAGTCAAAATCGGCCAAGGCCCGACGTCGGGCTATCGCGCCACGATGATGATGATGAGTATAGTCAAAATCGATAGTAGAAAAACGTTACTTTTTGAGGCTTTGGAGGAAAATGACACTATTTCGCTTTTCAAGCTCACATATCTCTGAAACCGATACTACAAATGGAAAAAGGGTAAGGGTTTTAAGGGTAAGCTTTAAGATCCCTTCGAGGTACATAGCGGAGTAAGACAAGGCTGCATTTTGTCACCTATATTGTTTTTGATTGCTATTAACGACGTACTTTGCAGTGCGCTTCGTGAACACCAGAGCAAAGGTATCAGATGGAACCTGTTTGAATACCTTCAACACCTGTATTACGCTGACGATATTTCATCATCATCATCATCGTGCCGCGACAGCCCGACGTCGGGCCTTGGCCGCCTGGATCATTGTCCTCCAATTATCTCGGTCACGTGACCGCGTCCTCCAATTTTGGGAGCCCAGCAGCTGCGCGGCGTCCACACCTACTGAGCTCTCCCAACGAGATCTCGGTCGTCCTCGCAGTCTCGCTCCGTCGACTCGTTCTGCATTCATTACTCTCTTAGGCATGCGATCATCGTCCATTCTTTGTACATGCCCTGCCCATTGAAGTCGTTGTAGTTTGACGATTTTCGAGACTTGCAGCTCATCGTACATTTCATACAACTCATGGTTGTACCGGATGCGCCATCTATCTCGATCGCAAACAGCCCCGAAAATTCGCCGTAGAACCTTACGTTCGAAAGTGTCTAGCATGTTTTCGGAGGCTTGAGTTAGGGTCCATGCTTCGCAGCCATAGCATAGCACTGGTCGTATAATGGTTTTGTACACGCGGAGCTTCGTGTTTCTGTGCACATGTTTCGATTTCATTATGGGGAGAACCGAGAAAAAAGTCTTATTAGTTAACTGTATCCGTCGCTTGATTTCGTCAGTTTCGTTGGCGTCCCTTGACAGGTTGCAACCCAGGTAAATGAAGTTGTTCACGAACTCGATGTTGAGGTCCCCCACATTGATGCTCGGTTGTGCAGGTGTCCTTGTCACCGATTGCATCATTATTTTAGTTTTACCCTCGTTAATACGTATTCCAACTTCCTTTGCAGCGGTATCGAGCGTATGCAGAAGTTCTTCTGCGTCAGCCAATCTTCGGGACATGATGTTGATGTCGTCGGCGTACGCTGCTAATTGTGTCGACTTGATGAGTAGCGTCTTTCTGTTGTCCATATTCATGGCCCGAATAACGTATTCCAGTGCTAGGTTGAAGTGCGTCGGTGCCAGTCCATCGCCCTGTTTCAAACCAGTGCGTGTTTCAAATAGATCAGTAAGTCTATTCTGGATCCTGACTTGTGAGACGGAGTTGGTCATCGTCATCTTTGTCAGTCGCACTAATTTTGCTGGTATACCAAATTGCAGCATGATGTTGTACAGTACTCCACGATCGATACTGTCGTATGTCTGCTTGAAGTCGACAAAGATTTGGTATACGTTTACGTTGTATTCCCAGCATCTCTGGAGTATCAGTTTGACTGAGAAGAGCTGATCGGTTGTGGAGCGACCAGGCCTGAAACCGCTTTGATATTCGCCAATGACTCGTTCTGCGTACGGTTTTATTCTATTTTCCAGAATTTTCGTCAAAATTTTATAGGACGTACAAACTAGTGAGATGCCCCTGTAATTCTCACACCGCAGTTTATCTCCCTTTTTATGAATTGGACAGATGATGCTTCTGCGCCAATAGTCTGGGATCTCCTCGTTCTCCCATACTCGCAGGAGTAATTGATGTATGGCATCAACTAGACTCGTTCCACCGAATCTTAGCAGTTCAGCTGGGATCTCGTCAGCGCCCGGCGCTTTATTTCGTTTTAGTGACCGCAACGCGAGACCAACTTCCTCTACTGTCGGGGGTTGAATGGGTGGGCCTAGATCAAAAATATCGTCGAGAGCTTCCTGTGTGGGGATGTTAGATGGTCGGTTTAGAAGCTCTTCAAAATAAGAGGCCCATCGTTTGTTAATACCATCGGTGTCGCTGATGTTGTTTCCATCCTGACGATATTTGTCTTCTCTCAAATATATCGGACCATCTAGTTCAAATGACGGATGCCCTGCACCGCGAAAGTGGCAATGCGAGGATTAAAATCAATGCTGCCAAAACTAAGTACTTGAGCTTGGATCCAGGAAGACAGAGCGAAATTTGTGTTTCAAGGCGGACGGTAGAAAAAGTGGACAATTTTTGCTACCTCGTAAGCGTAGTTGCAGCAGATGGTGGAGCGGATGCTGATGTACTATCTCGCATCAATAAGGCTCGGGCAGCTTTTTTCAGTTTGACTCCTTTCTGACAAAACAACAACATCTCCAGGAGAACCAAACTCAAGATCTTCGAAACCAATGTAGAATCTGAACTTCTTTATGGCTGTTCATCTTGGAAGGTGACCAGGGCGATAACAACTAGATTGCAAACTTTCTTGAACCAGTGTCTACGGCGCATCCTACACATACGCCGGCCCGAGGTCATTTCTAACGACTACCTTCAGGACAGGATATAATCGTACATCTCCATAAAAAGGCGAAAGTGGCAATGGATAGGTCACACACTTCGAAAAGGAACGGAAAACATTGCTAAACAGGATAACGATTGAAACCCACAGGGGACCGTTGCAAGCCGCTGCGTTGGACGACCTAGAAACACCTAGAGAAAATCAGTTGAGGTCGAGGGTAAGTCATTAGGCAAATCGTGGAGACAGCTGAAGGCGATGGCGGCGAACAGGACGAGGTGGAAAGTCGGCGTGGTTAATGCCCTATGCCCCATAAGGGGTTGACAGGATCCAGAGAGAAATCTCAATGGGGCTATAATCATCAATGGATAAAGACAGTCAAAAACGAAATAAAAAGGAAGTATTGGATTCCAGATATTCCATATTCCAGTCGTTAAAGGTGTCCTTCCCATTTGTTGATGCTTCAAGGAAAACAAGGCGAAGACAGCTCAACCTTAAATTCTTCCGAAAGAGCGACTGCTGTAAAACAAAGATTCAACCCACTTGACAATAAAAAACTCGCGAACGTGATCCAATATGCAGGGACTCTTAAACTACTGTCTGTTCATTAGATCGGCCCACTCGGTATGAAAGCTCCAAAAGTCTTCTATGTTAACTTTAGGTTTGTTGATTACCAGCCATTTGATGAACACCTTAAAGAGGCTTTCTTATCTCTGTATTTCTAACTAAATTAGCTTATCTCGAATATGTATATTCCCGAACGGTATTACGACATCAATCAATTCTACGCCAAAACCTGAGGCTATTTCCTCGTATCCAATTCCCAATTTCCTTTCAATACAAATCACAATAAATTCATTTTCCAAGAGAAAAAAAGTATAAATTTCTCACTTCTAGCCAAGAAAAAAACTTTGGAATAAATGAGAACAATAAAACACGGCAACAAAATATTGATAAATTGAACAATTCCTTGTTACCATCTGCCTGAATTCGTAGTCGGTAAAATAAATTCCACCCACTGAAAAAAGAAGCAGACTTTTTTCCATAAAACATAAATGCATAACAATTTTTTTATTGAAAATGGAGAAAAAAAAGTAGGCACAGTTGACGACGACGAAGCCCAGCGCAAGGAAGTGAAAGTTCGCCCGACACCATATTGAAAATGCTAAGGATACGCATACATGGAGTGGCCAATAAATCATTGGAGAACGAATAATGCGCGAGGTATTGGAGACGAAAGAGAGGTAGAGCGCCTTCGTGTGTAACAAGGACGCGAAAAACAAATAAGTTGGCTTTGACACAGCCCGAAGATTCGTACAACAAGTTGCCTGTTAAACTTTATGACTTATAGCTATGCCGTTAAATAATCATTATTCACCATTCGAAGAGATAATTTGAAATTGCCCTGTCGGAAAAATGGCAAAAATTTCTGTTGGCCTCGCCTTACACGCAGCGAAGTTGATACTTTTATTTTCTGAAGGATATTTACGAGAAATTTGGATGATTCCGGGAATTTTTGAAATAGGTAATCAGATTTCAAAATTATTTTCAGATTGAGTATTTTTTTTTCTGAAATTCGAAGCGACATGATGTATACATCAGCCTATACGACAACGTCAATTCGAAGCTCATTTCATAAAAAATTCAGACTGTTCAAATTACACTCCTCGTCTCCAGCAGTGTAAACAATTTCCTGGGCTCATTGAAAAACTTCACAGTCCTTGAGGTCCTTAAAGAGTTGTTAATAGAGTATTGATTTTCAATAAGAGCGTGGAAAAGCAAAGAAAAAAGAAACATTCTCGTCCTTTATCGAAGGTCCCTTTTTATAGAAAAAAAAATCTGTCCAATGATTGTTCAATTTCTTAATAGTTCTTTTACAGTCTCGCAGTTGTGTGTTGATTGCCCACCAAAGATAGCTACCAAGTGCGCTATCCGCTTGATTGCCTTAACGGGTAGCTTGCTTCGCCTACCACCACCTCACACCTCACACTTCACCGCACCCATACCCCCCTGCTGCGCCACTCTTCAGTATCATTAGGCAATTCCCAAAGTTCTTCAAGTGAATTTGATAGTTGCCGGGAGGCATGTTGAACGCAAGACAGCAGTAGCAGTTTGAATGGGCCATTCGATGCTTTTCAGAATTAATTAAAATTCATGAAGTCAATGTTGGTTGGTACCCGAGTAGCCGCCAACAGGGCCGAGAGTGTGAAGCACAGATTGGAATTTCGTCCTGGCAGAATATAAATGACGTTATTTTCTACATCCACTTTTGATACAATTCATAGAATAATAAATAAAATTTAACATCGACAGAGAGAAAGAGAAAGGGCGAGGGAGAGATTGGGTATTACTTATATGGTCGGGGTATGGGTGATATTACGAGTTGAATTTTACAACGTCCATTACAGATTACTATCAGCGATGAAGTTGAGTGACTGACGAAACGTCGCCGTCAGTATTATCATTTCGGGAAGAGTGGGGCATAATGGGCCCGTTGAGAATGAAGGTGCAAGCATGCAAATTTTAATGAAATTCAATTTTGCTAACCATGAGGTTTTAATTAATAACAATTTGGGAAGGTCGTCCCAGTCAATAAGTGGTAGTGATCTTTGAACGACGAATTAACCTTGGGGGAAGTCCTGAAAGACCATTACTTACGTTAATGTTGAACCTTCGGCATTTGATGTATCCCACGATGTGTATTTCGGGCTGATTGTATCTTGAAACCAAGACACAGTCTTACAGTTAACATTAGTGATATAGCACAATATTTTCTGTAGGACCATGTTTCGGTTTAAGACAGTGACACAACACTGTGAGGTGCGGTGTGGTGCTCCTTGGAGGACGTCTTGTAGTTAAAGTCGATTGGCATTTTATTATGTAAAAAGTATGAAGTACTACACATATACACATAAGCAAAATATAAAAGAATTTCAACAAAGAATTTTTCCAGAGATTAGCAGCAAAGAAAGAAATCACAGAAATTTATGGAAGGAAAGCTTATCAGTTTTCTTACCAGCCAGAGTTTCCCTTAAATCAGCAGCTTATCTAATCATTTGGACAAAGTAAGAAACCCATACTTCCCCACAAGCAATAGTAATGACAGCTAAGACCAACAGTAAGCAATACAAAAAACTCGACGGACCGTAAATGTTCAATAAATTCGAAGAACAATAAAGAACTCTAAAATTTGTGTCAAAAAGTAAAAGGAAAACACTTTGTTCAGCGTTATAAACTTTTAATTTGCAAACGATCTAGAATTCGGCTTAACAATTCAATTTAAAAATCACAAAAGGTATAGCGACCGAACACTGTCAATTCCAAACAAAGAGTAATTGCTGCAATAGGCTCTTTGACTTCAGAGCAAATGGCTTCACTTCAGGAGGCCATGATCGATACCACACTCGAGCGAAAGCCTGACGACCAGGACATTGCCTTCCGAGTCTTGCGTTTCCCGGACAGGCTAGTTACTACTTGTCTGCTCCAACTCTGTGACAGCAAATTGGGATCGCAAGAACTTTGGATATCTGCAGTCTAAATGTCCTTTTGCGATCACTCTTGTAAAAGAGAAGGACCTCCCTCGACTGCACGTGACACGCGGATATTTTTCTCGTATCCGCACTCTTTCTAATGAAACGGTCATTGGTTCTGTTGGAGCACAAAATCGGGGGACACATGTTGAAACCCTGAATCTCGTTCTTGCTTGTGGTCGATTTTCTATGGAGCGATTGGTGAAGCGGAACGGCGTTGTAGCATACCGCTTCACTGAAATGACTCTTAATTTGAGTAAAGCGAATCGTGTTCAGCGCTCGCTAAACCGAGAAATACCCGCTGGTGTGAGAGAACTACAAACTGATGCAAATCCTGCCGCTGCTACTGCTACCTCAAAATGGGAAGCACTGGTGCCTGTTGCCGTTCTAGTAGCCCGGCCGAGTAAAGTGGTCATTCGCTTCCATACAGACACGAAAGCTCTGCAGGTGACACCTTCTTCCGCTCGTGCTTCAATCGGTTGTGCTACTAAGCTCAACAACAAAATGCCCCTGCCGGTCACAACGTACGGCCCGATCCTCAAGCTGGCACTAGCTCGGGTGCTGCTAATTTTTCAACCACAGCAGCGTCATCAACAGCAGCAAACAAGGAGCTCGGAGCCCGAGCTGCTAATCGCTTGGGATTCGAAAAATTAGGGCATACTCGGGTGTGCGACAGGGCTAATAGATCTAGGTTAGGTTAGCTACAGGGGCTGCGGTGATGTGTCACACCACACTTTGGGTGCATTGTGGTACCACCGCTATCACCTTCACTTGAACCTACGTATCAAACCAGCCTGTGCTGGCGATGTAACGATTGAGCCGGGTGACGGTCATATCCTTAAGGTTATCCAGATCGTAGAAAACCCATGAACCCAGAAACATTCTTCTCCTATCAGCCAAAGCCGGGCAATGACAGAGAAGATGTAGAACGGTATCCCCCTCCTCCAAATCGCCACAACTCCTACAGAAGTCGTGGTGAGGAAGATGTAGTCTCCTGGCATGCTCCCCTATTGGGCAGTGCCCTGTGATGACTCCTACTACCCTGCCAATGTGCTTCCTGTTCAACGACAGCAGTGTGACAGAACGGCGGGGATCAATTTTCGGCCAAATCATCCTTGTCGTTTGACACATATTGCCGCAGAGCCATCTAACATTAGCCCTATCCACGGCAGCGGTCTTAATCGAAAATTTGCACAGGGTAAATGGCACCCTTATGTCTTTGCGGCTTTCTTCAACCGCTTCAGTTGTCCCCTCTCGGGCCAACTTATCTGCCTTGCAGTTACCCACAAAGCCACTGTGGCTCGGAATCCAACAGAGGGTAATATTGAAGAAACCAGCCATCTCTGGGAGTGCTACGCGACAGTTCTCGATAGTTTTGGATGTGGTTAAAACGGATTCGAGTGAGCGAATCGCCACCTGACTACCCGTATAAATAGTAATCTCCCTCACAGTAATGACGTGACTGCCTAGCCAGGACAGAGCTTCCGAGATAGCCGAAACCTCCGCCTGTAGGATACTGCAAAAGTCCGGGAGACCGATTCATAGGTTAAAACCAATCCCTCCGAGTATATGCCTATCCCGACCTCGTCGTCGGTCTTGGCGCCGTCTGTATAGATGGCCATGGGTTCGGGCCGCGTCTCCCAACTATTGACTCCTCGACGGAATGAGACTAGTGCAGTCCTTGCCAAATTGGTTTTTGGGACAAATGTAGTCCGTCTCCCTTGGGAGATTCAGATTGTCAGTCAGTGCCCGCCACTGGCCCACCTCACGAAGGCATAGAGCCGTATTTGCCGCCAGTTGTTCGCCAATTATATCCAAGGGGAGTAAGCCGGGAATAGCCAGTCTAACTCGCTCCCAACCAAGAATCCCAAATGAGTGCCATCAAGGTGCTTCAGGCGAACCTGAACCACACGATAGCATCGGCTATCTTATGCAGATTGTTTGCGGAGAAACAGACCACCCTCTGGATCATTCAGGAACCTTGGGTGGCTCGTGGCCGAATATGTGGTCTTAATGATATGTCGGGTAAGTTGATTTACGACAGGTCAGTTGGGTGTCCACGTGCGACAATTTTAATTGACAAATGCGTAAATCAAACTCCACCTACGAATTACATTTTCACAGATCTAGCTGCAGCAATAGTGGAAATATCCACTATCAACGCGTATCAATAGTAGTAGCATCCGCCTACTCTCCGTCTAGCAACGAAATGAAACCACCTACTGCAGTCCAGCAGCTCGTCGACTTTTGCCAACGCAAAAACCGACAATTTATGATCGGTTGCGATGCGGATGCGCATGAAATGGTGTGGGGTAGCAGCGATGACAACGACAGAGGTAAGTGCCTTCTAGATTATCTCATGTGTAATAATGTACATGGACTTAACAGAGGGTCCGAGCCTACCTTCGTCATTGCTGCAAGGAAGGAGGTGCTTGCTTTAACCTTTGCCAGCACTATTTTTGCCGAATTCGTTTCTAACTGGCACGTTTCTGATGAAAGAGTCCCTGTCGAATCACAAACGCATCAGATTCGATAACCAAGAGTTATCCTCTCGACCAGGAGGAAGGGTTAACGTTAATGCTGGAAGAGGCATTGCTAAGGCATTCAATCCCTTCCGGAAGCGGCACGCCTTCACAAAGCTCTGTCCAAGGACTCCGCTAATGGTGTTGGCCTTCTAAAAAGATCAGATGGACCTAACACTGATATCCATAAGAAACTCTTCAGCTACTACTACACACTCATTTTCCTGGGTTGGTCCTTTTAGGGCAATCCCCGGATCTCAGTCCTGATAATCACCAGGCCTTGGATGATCAACTATTAACGGTATCGGAGATGATCTTCAAAAAAGACAAAGAGAAATGAGCAGTAGAGTCTATTGAACCATTTAAGGCTCCTGGAGTGGGTGGTATCTTTCCTGTGCTTTTGCTGAACTGTCTTGACACTATCATCACTCCGCTGTAGTCTTTTTAAGGCAAATTATATAAAAGGGTACATACCACTTCCTCTGTTGTTCGAGGCTTTGTATAGTTTTGTATGGTTTTGGGCTTGAGTCTCAGTGACAGAAATCCGTGGAGAATGGGGGCAGAAGTGCTGTCTGCTACCCTGTCCGCGCAAAAAGCCATTACATCAATTGGATTCAGGAAGTTTACCCACCTCCAACACAAAAAAAACTTCTCAGAAATCTATATGTATCATAATGTGACAGATGTCACGTCGTTTTATTGCATTTTTTTTTGGTTAAAGTGGGACGATGGCTTCCACCTTCGAATGTGCACTTGAAGCAAAAACTTTATAAAACAAAATTCCACTCACCAAGTGTTTTGTTCAACATCAAGTACCAATTAACTTTGAACTCACCTGGAAAGAAAACAAAGAAGAATCGGATTAGAACTATGTACTTCAAGATTCAATAGAAAAAAAAACACAAATTTGAACTTTAACTCCTTAGGTACATATCATACATTCTTCATCTTATGAATTGTTTGTCCCCTCTTCTGACCTTGATTTCTCCACTTTGTAGCATACTTAGGTGCTCCGACTGACAGCGAAAATTGCTGAGTCTTCACAACCTTCAGTGTGGATACTCATTGATGTGGCACTCAAATTATGGGCGCCACAAAACCACCTTCCTGTAAGATAGAAAATCCCTAAGTCTATTGAAGGAGAGCTCCGTTAACCCAGCGGCATTATCTGAAAATTTAAATTGAAAGTAAACAAATACATACAGGGTATGTACGAGAAAACGTATATGAACATATCCTTATAACCAAACTATAGCAACTTGAGCACTTTCTTTTGCCAAGGATCTTTCTGGTTTCGCCTCAACAAAAAAATCTCTCCCGGATTGTACGGATGGTAGGAATTATTATTCATAGGATCCTTTCTTTTGTTATTCCTTTATATTTTTGTAAACGTCACTAGTGTTATACTTTCCTTACACTCCAGCTATATTTCCCTGTGGATAACGACTTCGGTTCATCTCCCACGCAGTTTGTCTATTAGGAAAAAAGGTCGAAGAAGACCGGGAAAATGGCAATGGGTTTTAAATTACAACGACAACGGCAAGAGGATGAGAGAGAGGGAAATAATTTCCTAATGCATGATATACATTCCTATTTTCTTCTGAAAATCTTGGGATTATGATGATATTTTCGGAAATCGAATGCTCCGTAAAGAAGTCTCGAGATGGCAAGACGAGATAGGTAATCGATGAAAGTCACCACTATATACAGAGAACATTACGTTTGCAGAACTAACAATAGTGCTGGAGAAACCACCAGGGAAATTCCCACGGAATTTTCAATTATGTACACAATGTCGGATGTTCCAGGTCATCAAACATTGTCTATGCCCAGATCCTTGACAATTATCCGATACTTGGCAACTTGGTAAACGAAGCTATTGCATCCGCAGGGTTGACTTTGAATGCATAGTGTTCCTATCCGCAAGACCGGGGAGGCTTATATTAAAGTTAAAACAACACGCTCATTGTTTCGACCACACGGAAGGAATGAGCATCTCAACTCAAGGGCCGTCGCACATCCTTACGAGCTTCGAAGCACGTAAAGGAGCAATATGTATGTATACACTCGTATGTGTGAACGCAACATCAACATTGTATTGTTTGAGCACAATTCACCATGAACTACTTTGGCTTTCATCGTCCGACCGTAGGCTAGGACAAGGACGTGGCCAAGGCTTTCTAATAAGCACCGCACCGCATAGCGACAACAACAATAGTCAACTATTACAACAGCGAGCACAATGATGAAGGATGCGCACTGAAGCAATTATTAAAGATATGGCCGATAGTAGTTGAAAGGCTATTAAAAGTGGCCACTTGATTGTCAATGGGCTATAATGAATCCTTTGCGCCATTTTATTTGGCATCGATGCGCGTTGTGAGTTACTGTCCCATTCACATTTCCTTTTTATTAATTACATATATCTTCTCTATGAATTATTGTGAATTCTACTGAATGGAACATGATGTTAGGATTTCAATTCAACTCTCTCTCTTGTGGGTACTTGACTGAAGCAGGACTCCACAAAAGCTTCTCATATATAGCAGGAATTCCAATGCTTCTTTTTCAAGATGGTCAGAGTGAATGAGGTGTGTACAAGTTATTTTCATATATCATCCTCGTCCTATTCCGTGCTATGGTAAGGATGGCAGTCTCTTGATAAATATTGAAGTAATGCAAGTATAAAGGAAAAACTCGGCATTTTCTCTGAATAACCAGTTTTAGTAATTGGACTCGTCGAAAGGACCTGGGACAGCATGCCTCAAAAATTCGATCAAAGCATGTTTTTGTTCCATACGGTATGGTATATAGGATGCTAGATGCCCTTTAGACAATCGCTTCTTAAACTTGTGTTTGCGAGCCAAAATAGGGTCTCGACAATTTTCTTCCAATCAATCCACGTAGTTCAATGCTTTCATTCAAAATATCACTTTGAAGCACGTAGTCACAATGGAACCTTTTCAATTTGGTTGTAAATATGGCGATAACAACTTTCGATTGTCTTCCCAAAAAATTTGGTGTAACATCTATACTAGTAATCATTAGAGTATATACTTCAATGATAGTCCTAGTTTTTTGGCATGAATGTAAAGTTTTAATGTCTTATTAATTCGAATCCCTATTCGTCCAATTGGAGTCAAGCCTGCATAGTTTCTGACGTGGTGTTCTGAGAGCACCCCGAAATATTCAAGCCTACAATTAATAGTTCATCATATGACGTTTCTTTATAGGCAAAAATACATCCTGCTTCATGGGTCAGCTTCTGTTAATATGGTAGATGTAGGCCAGATGTTCAAACTCGTTAACCAGAAATCGCTCCGTATATAAGGTCAGTTACCCGCTGGGATCCACAGTGATCATAGGAATCCACGTACTATCGGTATTCATTCGTCATAATAGCCGCCATACATTATGCGATCCGTCGCCCGATCGATCGGCCGATGAATCGCCACAAAATGTCAGCTGATCAAAATTATATGGAACTGTCAAAAAAATCGTCAACGATAAGCGCATACACAGGCCGATCCATCGGCCGATATCGATATCGGGCGACGGATCGGCCGATCGATCGGTATGTGTATGGCACGTTTAACGCTTCGGTGCTAGTCATTGCCAAGATATAATTATTGAGCTTGACGGATCCCGACTCATTTGCGAAGCTCCATAGTATTCTTAATTTGCAACCATTCTAGGTCAGGGCCGTAACCAGATATTTTGTTTGGGGTTGCGTCAGAATTACCAAAAACATGTTAAAGCCGCCGTATACTGTGCGATCTGTCGTCAGATCGATCGGCCGATGGACTACAACAAAATATTTGACGATTTTCTGTAACAAATGCCGGTCCGGATCGGGCAGATTTAGTGACACTTGAATTGATCGAAACATGAACACATCGTTCGACTCGGCATTTTCCACAATTCGGACCGGCAGTCAAACTCTCCGGTGGCAATTAAAAATGAAACCGCCCGCAATTCGAGGGTTTTGTAGCAAGCGCTTATTTTGGCATGTAAATACTGGCTCCCTGCTCTTCTTGGTACCGCTCAGCTGAATAAAAACACCATAATTAAATGTTTTACCCATGATATAGTATCTTACATGCCAATTCACAAAAAGACTACATCTGTCACCTCTCAAAGTAATAGTTTTAATACGAGAAGCTGTAGATAGATATGTATGTAAAATATGTATACGAGATAAACTGTCCCACTCTTCGAGATGCTTAACCATTCATATTAAGACGACATTGCAAATTGCAAACGTGTGTAACGGCTTCGAAATTCAGGGTGGCTGGGACAAATTACGGTCTAATATTTTTTCCTCCTCCACTGTTCCCCTTTCTACAAATCTCAAGAAAATGCCAAAAATGGAATGTACTCAACATTACCTTTCTCACGACACCCCACTTGGATATACCAGTGAATAAAAAAAATTGACCTTAATTTCGCCTCTATGTGGACCCCCCCCCCCCATATTAAAGTTGGCCAATTACAACACAACGCTATCTCCAGCAAATTATAGCATTTCGACACATTCTCGCCGAACTATGTGTGCAGCTCCAGCCGTTCGTAAGATATTCTATGATCAGACGGACAGACAGGTATTTGACCGATTTTGTAAGATTTAAGACACAAAACCCTAAAAAAATTAACTGTGTGAATAGTTATTGTTAGGATCACCAATCACCAATCTTCACCCTTCCAAAGTTGGTTCATTAAATAACTGCAATTCGCACTACGAAAAACAACATGCAAGTAGTACACGCAAATCTGTGTGAGGCCGGTAGGTGTGTTTTTTGTATGGATAGTGTCAAAATGCATAACTTGAAGTCAATGTACTATTATTAAATATCATGTCATTGTTATGAAACTTAGAGATATTATTGCCTATGATATTGGTTATCATCAGCCATCAATATTTTTGACCTAGGGTGTGATTGAGGGGTGCAGGGGTGTGCTAACTGCAACTAAAGAAATGTACTATTATTAACCTTTTTGGATGAGATTTAAAAATTCTATTATTTTCGGTTTTCTATGCTAGTAAAATGCCGCTTTTCTGTAAATTTTCATATGTCTAGCTATAACGGTCTCGAAATGCAAGGGGGGGGGGACAAACTCGGACAACATATTTTCCCCTCTCCCTCTTTTCCCCTTTCTTCAAATTTGAAAAAAATTCCAGAAATGGAATGTACTCAGCGGTACCTTTCTTACGATACCCCACTTGCCTATACCAAACGAAAAAAAAATTTCGACCTTCATTTCCCCTCTATGGCGACCCCCCCTTAAAGTTGACTTATTACGACGCATCGCTTTCTCCAGAGAATTATAGTATTTCTACATATTTCCACCAAATTTCATGCATGTAGCTTCAGCGGTTCGTGAGATATTTCATGGACAGACGGACAGACAGACGGACAGACGGACAGACGGACGCACGACCGATTTCATAAGGGTTTTGTTTTTATACAAAACCCTAAAAACATCATCTGGCAACTCCGTACCCGTAGAGAAGCAAGTGCACTACTGAATTCATGGCAATAATCAATTACAGCGGAAGCGCAGTTGACTGTACAATCGGAGTTTTCCCTTGAGTCGTATTTTTGCAAGAATAATTCGCACCATGTGATGCGATGAATAAACGGTTGTCAACGCGCTCGAGAAACTCTGCTTGCAGGCGACTTCCTAGTTGAAATTACGAAGGAGTTCATATAAAAAAAGACTCCAAAATCGATTGTGAACAATGCCCCCAAAATGTTGCTTCATCATTTCAATTGACATTAGTACATCCACCAATGCACTATATATGGGTAATTTTGGACTGGCTTAAGCCGAAATTGACTAGCGGGTGGGCCCAGAGTTGATATCCGCTGTAGGTAGCTCAGACTTACCAAATACCTATGCATCATAAAAATAGCTTCATACCGAATAATGTATGTTCGTGCTGCCTAAAGCGGAAATCTACTTGAGAGTGATCCAGAGTGGATATCCGCCTAAGGCAGTACAAACATTATAACAATAAGTTCAGAGTGAGACACGCTACATTCGGAGCGAGCACAGCAAAGGTTCCAGGTTCCTGCGGGTGAAAACATTTTTCAAAAAGGTGAACAACCCTCCTCCCAACCCACTAAATTTTGGGGGATTGCTAATTTTCTAAAAGTATGCATTTTTGGGGTCATTGTTCAAGTGAAATTCCAAACCAAAGTCGACTTTTTTAGGTAATTTTACGAATTATCAGTAGTCCGGATGGCGCAATGGTTAGCACATTCGCCTTCTACGCATTGGGCCCCGATTCGATTCCTACTGAATGCGGTAGTTTTCGATAAAAAATGGGATTTACGTGTCGGACTATGAGCCCACTCAGTTGTTAAATGAGTACCCATTTATGGGGTAAATAACTCGGTTGAGCGTGTTGCTGATCACACACCTCTGCACAAGACATACCGTCACGATCTAGAAAATGAGATGATGCCAACTCATCTTGAGGCCATGGTTCAAATTGGACTGTTGCGCCAGTTATTTATTTTTTATTTTTATTACGAATTATCACCCTAAATTTGAGGTGATTTTACAAAAGAACAATCACTCCAACCGATACAAAAGTTTTGGGGATAGTCAATTTAAGGGCGGAAAGCCAATCCCCTCCGCTTACGACTTTTAGAAATGAAGCAGCTTATAGACTAGACTAGAGTGTTCGTGATAGTCTCCGTTTATGGCCGTTTTCTCAATGTCTCGTTAAACTTCCAGTTAGCTTTCCGGGACACTAAATTAAAACCTTTTGGCACAATAGACCTCTCTATGGTCGCAGTGGAAACCAGATGGGTGAAGAGGCCCAATTTGTAAATAATATAAATTAATTATAACCTTAGCGTATGCAAAGCTCAAAATATGAAAATGCAGTAGAAAATCAGCCGATTTTCTTGGCGGAATTCTGCCGCGTGTTCTATCCTTTTTTACGTCTGTACCTTCTCTCAGCATTAATTTCCGGCTGAGTTGGTTTCAAATCCCCTTCCATCGAAAGAATTTCCAGAACTCTATTCTTTGTGTGTTTAATTGTCCCATTTGAATGCGCAAACGTAAACAGTTTTAGCTGTCAAAACCTCAACAGCCCGTATCAGCTGTTTGGAGTTATCGTCCGACAAATTTTTAACTGGACGCTGAGTGCCGTTTAGCGTTTATCTAAAGGATAAACTTTAACTTGACATTGTGAAAGTTAAAGTTTTCCTTTGCCTTATGCCTGTATTGGAAACCAACAGCCACGAATTTTCCAGGTTTACGTTTTCCGTATGTATTCAATGTTCCTGGAATGTGCAAGTGCGAATTATATTTGCCAGCCAGTTATATTGGAATTTTTCTGTCACTTGTTTTTATTCTACACACCAATTTAATACGCGTCTATAGTTTAGCTCGGCAACGCACCGATAATTATTGACTACTCGAAACCCGGTCGTTTGAGGTTCAAGCACCTCAGCGTAGCATACTAAGTTGGTGTGTAGAATGAAACCAAGTGTCACAAAAATTCCAATTTCCTTTCCCAATTCCTTCGCGAAAAAACCAGAATGGTTTGGATGGTCTGTGTTTTCTGAAATGAAAACCTTCCTCGATTATCCATTCACAGCGGAAGCTCAATTTCTGGGATTTCTTTTCGTAAAAGGAAATTTATACGTTGGCTTTGGTATCAGGACTGCTGTCAGAATATTACATTTGGTGATGTAACTTCTCGTCGCTTTTTCGATATGGAACTGATCCACTTACCGTATATACTGAAAATGGTCTAGAGAACGAACTGTCGTAACTTTTTTTTACTGCCCATTAAAACGGGAACTTACATACGAAATATTGTCTTTATCTGTAAATTAAATTTTTTTTAACTATAGTTCGTCAAAGCCAATTTCTACTCATGACGTTTCACCTCTTTTATATACATTTTCAAGCAAAGAGTGGATTTCAGACTCTGTATTGACCATAGTACCTGATGTGATGTTCAGTTTCTAGTGGATCGAATCCACAGGGTGGACACAATGTCGGCGGACGGATCGTTCAGTGTTATGAGTCCACTTAAACTTTTTTCAGTAGTGATCCCAATTATTGGGAAGAAAATAAATAAAATTTTATGGAACGCAGGAACGATTCAACATTAGCTAGGTTTTTGATTGACGGGCAAATATCCGAAAGAAATATTATAAATATTTCTTTTAATTTGTAGTTTTGATGGGCACCTGAAGCAACCCTCCTCCTCTCTCCCTGACAACGTTCTTGTTCAAGGTCGTTGAAAAAAGCTTCTAGGCTGTTAAATCTTTACCCAGCGACCGGTGGTCAGCATAGAGCTCCCAAGTACTAGAATTTATAATTTTATCTGCAGTTTATTCCGATTTTGATGAAATTTTGAGGACTGGATCCTCAGAACAGGAGAAAGGTCATTACGCGAGATTTGCAAAAAAAAACATTCCTTCTTCTACCCCTTAAATGAAATCTACAATTTCAGCTGCAGTTTAACTCCAATTTTGATCAAGCGTGGACATTAGACCTTCAGAATAAGGAGAAGATCACTGTCTACATGTGATTGGGAAAGACCATACTCATCCCTCTTCACCCATAAAAGAAAACTTCACCTAGAGCGAAGTGGATTGCTTTTTAGAGATTGAAAGAGGGATGGGTGTGGTTTTTCCAAATCGTTCGTTCGTTTGTCCGATTGTTCATTTGACCGGGTACCTTCCGTGGTTCGACCTACATCAGGTTCGGCATATAGCTTCCTTCGTTAACACTAAGGACGGACATGTATATTGACAACATAAGGGACAAGAAGGATATGTAGGACAGGAAGGGCGTAAAGGACGCAAAGTCATAAAAGGTGAAATTGTCCTGGTGCACCTACAGTTTCGGTTCAGCGAAGACATTTTTTTTTTTTTTTCAATTTTTTATGAAGATATCTTGAAAGCACAACGATCATGTGTACGAGGGTTGCCTTTTATATTTCGGGATTAGAGAAGAAAAACAAATATTAATCATTGAAAATCGCTTTATTGTTTTTCAAAATATTCCCCATGAAGATCTATACACTTTTGCGTGCGTTTGACCCAATTGTCAAAGCACTTTTGCCACTCTGATTGAGGTGTCTCCAAAACATGCATTCTGAACGCAGCAACCGCTTCTTCAGGTGTTGAAAAATGTTGACCTCTCAGTTTGTTTTTTACGTTCGGGAATAAAAAGAAGTCATTCGGTGCCAAGTCAGGACTACACGGCGGATGACCCATCAAATCTATGTTTTGAGTGCTCAAAAATGCAGTTGTTTGAGCTGATGTGTGAGAGCTCGCATTGTCGTGGTGAAGAGTGATCCGTCTTCGGCGGTTGGTTTTCCTGATTTCTTGGAAGACAACTGGCAAACGAATGGTTGTGTACCACTCAGAATTGACTGTTCTGCGTTGTTCTAGTGGTACGGTTGCGACATGTCCAGTTTTTCCGAAAAAGCAGGCGACCATTTGCTTGGAAGTGCTTCGTGCGCGAACAACTTTTGTTGGGTTTGGCTCATCTTGAAACACCCATACAGTCGACTGCTGTTTACTTTCGGGCTCATACGCGTAAATCCACGATTCATCACCTGTCACGATGTCATAGACGTGTTTCGAAGCACCGCGATCGTATTTTTTGAGCATTTCTTTCGACCAATCGACACGAGCCTTTTTTTGAGCGATTGAAAAATTGTGTGGGATCCAACGCGAACAAATTTTTTTGACAGTCAAATGTTCATGCAATATTAAATGTATGCTAGTCCCACTAATGCCTAAGGTTGTCTCAATCTCACGATAGGTCACATGACGATCTTGCAATATCAGTTCGCGCACAGCATCAATGGTTTCCGGAACAACAACTGATTTTGGACGACCTTCACGAAATTCGTCTTGGAGTGGACTACGACCTCGATTGAATTCACCATACCAACGATAAACACTGGTCCTTGATGGAGCTTCATCGCCAAAAATTTAATTCAGTTCATCCATGCACTGTTGCTGAGTTAATCTACGTCGAAAGTTGTAAAAAATAATCTTAATCTTTTAAGTTACTGTAAAAAACACAAATAGCGCTCGCATGTCAAAACGTTCTGAGTACGTATAACCTCAAAAATGTCAAACTTTACGATAGAGCTGTCAGTTGCCAGATTGCAACACTAGGGTTGTCCAATCCCGAAATATAAAAGGCAACCTCCGTATTTGTTTGCACCGCTAAAACACCGATGGCCATCGCTACTTTTTGTGTCATTTACAATGAATTAACAACTCTTTCGGAGTACACAATTCAAAATCCCGAAATGTCTCTATCACATAACGCCGCCCAGGTCTGACGATTCGTCCATCGTCAGTCCGGAGTTTAGAGCGATTGACATATCTGTGGCCTGATGCTTCTAAAACAGACAGGCTATGAACAGCCGAGATGTAAATGTGTGGCCGATTTAATATGGAGCCGGCTGACGACAATAATTTCAATTGGCCCCACAGTTCCAGTTTCAGCAGCCTTTCAGTCCTCGACCTAAAGGCCGTCTTAAAGTTGACGGTCAATTGTATTAGACCATCTTCTGGTAAACGTACGTGAATGGCCCTAATGAGGAATAATTTATGAATAAAAAGGAAATATTTCAGGAAAAAAGAACTACAAATCTTTCTGTTTGCATTTAGTTTATACACAAACGAGAAGAAAATCGGCCACAAAAACTCCTTTTGTCGCAGAAATTATAAACTCAAGCCATATCTGAACAATTTGGCATCAACATTCTTAAATTACCCACAATTTCACTCTACTCTAATAGATTCAATGGAAAAAAATCTGAAAATCTGTTACTAATCACCGTCATCCAAAAATCATTAGCCTCTTGCTTTTCTACGAACGTTACTTTCCGCCCCGTCAAAACCTTCCAAAAGTCTTTCAACATTGTTGATTAATTTTCCTGATGTAAAATCGCTGATCCTTAAATTCCACACAATACCATTGCAATTCATTTTAAATTCCGTGTCTTACGCCCACCAGCTTGTAAAAGGTTATATCCGGGGCTCTTGCTATGCGTTCTCGCCTCTCGCATATATCCTTACAATATAAATATGTACTATATATGTACCAAACACAAAAAAAAATGGTAATGGCCTAACGGCAGCCGCCTATCAATCTAATATCTTAACGATAAAGTGCTGGGGATATGCTTATCGTTTCAGAATAAACAAAAATCAATTTTGGTTCGATTATACAAAGCAGGCCCACGTTAAGATGGCGAACAGATTTTCGATGCCTTGGCATGAACTTACTGAAAATGCCCAACGGAATAAAAGTCACGGACACAAAATCACATAATTTTAAATTTTCAATAACACTGTGTGTAAGTCTAGGCGAATGGGAAGGTCCTGAAAGACTGAAAAATATCATCCATTCTTCTGGGGATTTCTCATAATTTTCGGCAGCAATCTTTAGAAGAGACGAAAATATTGGGGTTGGAGTAACTTATTTTGGAAGATTTATTTTGCCTTGAACTACTCGGCGAATTAAAGACTTTAGATGTCTGGAAATTTTTGAAAATCGTTCCCAACCCAATCCAAGTATTTGAATAACGGTAGTGAGTTTTCGTTTTATTTTTATTTTAACAGATTTTTTTTTCGCAATGGACAACCAAAATCAATAATACTTTATCATGAAGTTCTTAACTTCGCAGAAAGCATCAATCCATATTTTATAAAGGGGGGAGAGATACGTCAGACCTTTCACGCGGGTGCTAAGCAGATAACGGTAGATTCACGTTGTCTAATAGAGAGTTATATCCTGGGTAAGAATGCTTCGACAGGCGAAAATAATGGCCTACGAACCATCATAGAAAAAAAGAACAGTCTTGAATAAACTCTGAACACAAATAAATAACAAAATTAAATTGACGTCTCGAAAGTTGAGTAATTTCGCATCATATTTCAATCTCATTCATACCTTGGACACAATGCCTTCCCATTTATCACAAGCTTTATCACAGAGACACACCCGAACAAGTCAAATACAACTACTTTGCATTACCCCTAGTGGGCATAGCGCGTTGACTAATCCTTCGCGCCATCGTACTTGGTTCTGGGCAATAGGACGCAACTGCCCACACGACTTACCCAGTAACTCACACTCTTTCACCACAGATCAATACAAGAAATTTTAGGATACCCCCGTGGTCGGCCTTGATTGGAAATGGGGAACACAATGGCCCCATTTTATGGCATGTAAGGCAATGCTGTTATCACTCTTCCGCAATGTGTGACCTATCCACTGCCATTTTTGCCTTTTGCCTTCGTATCAATTCGTCGATTGGCATTTGATCCGTACGCCGCGCCGACTTGGCTCTTCATTTGATATTGTTTCGGGTCAAAAAGTTCGCTTGAGTTGACGAAAACTCACTGCTTCCAGGTAACTCCTACGGAAACTTTCCAGGTGCCGCTCCCATACAAAAGCACATATAGTACCAGGAAGCGAAACAGGCCCAGCTTGGTCTTAATACTGAGATAACTGCTTCGCCAACTTTTGAGCTGCATGCCGTATGCGCATTTGATACAACGAGCGATGTCCTGCTCCGTACAACCACACCACAAGGTGAGTTACATTGAGAGGTCTCTCGGCTGTAAAGAATATACCTTGGTTGCCGTCCTGGACATCGAGGGCGCTTTCAATCATGTCGCACCTGCGGCTATAACCAATTTTTTCATCGGTCTGAACGTAGGATCGCTCTGTGGGCTTATAGACCAACTACTAACACCTAGGGTTATTTGTACTCGCTTGGGCATAGCATCTGAGCGCAGGTGTGTCAATAGGGTAACTCCTCAAGATGGCGTACTATCCCCCCTTCTTTGGAATGTGGCGGTTAACAAACTGCTTTTGGACTTGGAAGGTGTCCGCGTATGCGGACGATATTGTCATCGCAATCTCTGGGAAGTCTGTGCTTAGTGATATTATGCAGAATGCCCTCTCAATTCTGACGAAGTGGGCTAGGCTGACTGGGGTTGGTGTCAATCTGGCCAAAACAAAACTTGTTCTCTTTAATAGAAGGAAACACAAGCCACCAGTATTCGATCTACCATTGCTGAACGGAATCAGTCTTGTTCTCTCTGAAAGTTTCTGGGCGTCATCTTGGATAGGAAACTGGGGTGGAGACCCAATTTCCAAGAACGAGTAGCTAAGGCGACTGTTGCGCTATACTCGTGTAAGAAGGCCATAGGTAGGAAATGGGGCCTTAAACCGAAGATTGAATTCTGCCTCTATGTCTCAGTCCTGCGACCTATACTTTTGCATGGTATTATCGTCTGGTGGACTGCCCTCAGCTTTGCGATTTACCGAAGTATGCTAGAGAAATACCAAAGAATGATGAGCATTACAGGCGCTTTTAGAACTACACCAGCAGCTACTCTTGATGTCCTGCCTGATTTGCTCCCCTTAGCTATTTTTGCTAAGCAGGTGGCCTCGAACGTAGCCATTCGTCTTCGGGAAACTGG
Organism: Chloromyia formosa; assembly: GCA_964017055.1. NCBI lineage: Eukaryota > Metazoa > Arthropoda > Insecta > Diptera > Stratiomyidae > Chloromyia > Chloromyia formosa. The sequence continues at coordinate 24,309,788 of OZ024813.1, read as the reverse complement.
ACAGTTCACTGTGTCAGCCACAGGACACTCGTCTGTTCTTAGCAGCTTGGATCTTCCTGCGGTAACGGATTACACTCTCCCAAAGTATCTGTTCGGTGAGAATTTTGTAAACCAAATCCCCTCACGCGACGAGTGGGCGGCTAACACTTTCCGGGAGTCAAATGCTGTAAGTTTATACACCGATGGCTCTAAGACGGATCGAGGAGTTGGAATGGGAGTGCACTCCGACAAGCTGAATATAAACTTATCACTACATCTCCCTGGCTTTTGCAGCGTTTTTCAAGCGGAGATTGCGGCTATTTCTCATCTGGCTCGGGCGTAATGTCATAGCTGCAAGGGATATCACCATCTTCACGGATAGTCAGCCGGCGATTAAATCCTTTGAGTCATTACAATTTTCAAAGATTGTTGCCACATGTCGCACCAGTCTCCTGGAGATGGGAATTTTTTTTAACATCTTCCTTTGTTGGATTCCGACCCATAGTGGCTTTGACGGAAACTGCAAAGCGGATGAATTAGCTAGAGGAGGCTCTAATGGGAAGGGGGGGGGGGGGGGGGGGGGGGGCTTAGTCATCGCCATCTCTTTTATCAGTCTGTAAAATGATGGTAAATGCTGAAGCGTCGAGTACTGCTAACGCGAGGTGGAGTAATGGTAGCACTTGTAAGGTTACTAGGCAACTTTGGCCTGGGATTGATCCTATGCTGGCATTGAGTTGACGAAACCAACGGACTCTCGTGGGATTGATTACAGCGCGCTGCCCGATCGGTGAACATGCTAGCAGATTGGGGCTTCCACACAATGACCTTTGTAGGAGAGGAGGAGAGTGCGTTTTCTCTGCTATGTGGTTGTCATGCCCTGGCTAGAAGAAGAATGATTACCTTGGGGTCTTTCTGTTTTGGTGACTAGACGACCTTAAAGATGTTAGCATCAGCCGGCTCCAGCGCTTAATTAACAGCTCAGGCTGGTTCAATGAATAGGTAGGACTCGTCGTGTGGAGTCGATGGTGGTATCACAAAGGACCCAGTGGTGGTCTATGTGTGCTGTGTGTATAACGGCAGCCCCTTTAACCTAAACTAATAACGGTACCGAGATTCCAGAGTATCGGTTCCGAAAAAAACCGAATCATTGAAAACCAGGCTTATGGTCAAAAAAAAAACTCCACTTATGACCTGTAAATCGTTTATAAGACGATGGTTGGACTAACAGGGGATGCAAGCATGCCTAGATCCAACCGGAGGAGTTCAGGAAGTATAGAAGCTCCCCGATCTTCACCTCCGATACATCCTCCAGGTTAACAGGAAAGGCCTCATCCAATGCTCGATGTCTGGCCCTAGCAAGAGCCGGGCATTCGCAGAGGAAGTGAGTGAGGGTTTCCTTCTCATCCCCATTCCCGCCGCTGCGGCGATGCGCATTAAAAGGGATGCCAAGTCTTATTGCATGTTCACCGATAGGCCAATGTCCTTAAATAACCGCCGTGAGCCTGGCCACATCTCTACGGGACTTGGTTAATAGCTCAGATGTTTTCCTTCTGTCATAGGAGGGCCATATCATCCTTGATACAGCGCAGGTGGGTAGATTCCGCCATTTGGAATCCACAACATTGCTTAGTGAAATACAAACAGATTCCGCATGAGAGCTCTCTAGGACGGCCCCCCTCCTGGCCAGCTCGAGTACTCAAAAACCGTTTCGTTAAAAACCGACCGGCTTATGGTTAAAAAAAAGCCAAGTTAAAAACCGACTCATTAAAAAACCGATTCACCAACAAAAACCGACTCATTAGCAACCGGGTACTCGAAAAAAATCTGAATTTTCTAAATGTGTGAATTTGTCTCTTGGGTTGACTTGTTTAATCGAGGATAACTCAGCAAATATTAATACGATTTTGATATTACTTTGAGTTTATACTACATAAAAATGTTAAACTTAAAAAATGGCCTTGCTCTCGTCATTTTTGTAATTTTGCGTGCTTATTGTTCCCTACCCTCGTATATGTCCTAGGTACACAATATTAGTACATAGTGGTTTTTCGCCCATGAATGTCGGACAGAAAAAAAAACAAAATTATTAACAAGCTCGTGTCAGCCAGCCTGACTGACTGATACCAATACCACACCCGCTATTTTCTCTATGAAATTTCCCCATAGCGACCGCATTAAAAATGTAATTACAACTCGCTCTGTACGGTCGAATCCGTTTTTCCCGACGAAAATTTTTAATGAAAAGCATGTAATTTACACGAACGACTTCATCCAGTTAAAAAAGTAAGTTTCGTGTGCACTTCTCACCGCAGGAACACAGAAATTTAATTCTACATCTACAGGTGCATGGTGGATTTATAATGAGTCGCCACAACTGATTCTGTATTTTTCGCCTGTGCTCCTTACCCTTTACCGACTCATTTTACAAGCAAAGGATCCGTGCAATTACACAACGCGTCGACAACAGGACATGTACAATACAATGAATTCAGCATTCATGTCATAAACAGTTGCGGAATCTTCAATTCACGAGAAAGGATACATCTTTAATTGGAACGTGAAAGTGAAATACGCGATATAGGGTTCATCAACACGATTCGCACAACGTCGTACATGGTGTGGTTTTCGCAGTGAGAGGTGGTTACGGACGGGCTCTCATTAACGCCTCATTTATCCAAAAGCCGATTCACACCCCCCTAGTTTATTAAAGTGCCAGCTTTATGTCTTACGTGGTTTGTCGCATGCAAGTTGTAGGGGGTGTATTCTCGAATGGGATCGAAATTCTGGGCTCGTATAATCCTGAGGCTCTTTCTCGTATACATACTCGTGTATTTGTATCGTTCGCATATGTTTGCCTTGTAAGCAAGCTTAAATTGTCCCTGAACAAAGTTTTCATTGTTGCTGTTTGGTGTGGCAAGGAAATGAATTGCTTAATTTTATTCAAGCGAAAATGCGGTGGGTGGTAATTTGATGTTACAGTTACACATAGCAGAGAGGGAAACACCGACATGCATGACTGTTAATGAAAATGTAGAAGGTTGTTTTTTTGCGTTTGTTTCATTTGTCAGTGGAACATTTCAGCCTATTGAAATTTATTGAATACAGGTTCGGGTTAGTTCGCAGTGTGTTGAGGGCATCAGTCTCATGTTTGACTACCGGCGTTTCGGGTTCGAATCCCGTCCACGACAACGTTCGTGGCCATGGATGTGCAGGAGGTGCATGCTGGCAACTGCATTCTCTGAAACCAATTTATGCCAACGAAACGTCAACTGGGCCACATGGAACAGTTGACGCGCTATGCCCCACAAGGGGTTAGGGCAATTGAGTAGTATTTGCCGTAACCCCTAGTGGGGTATAACGCGTCAATTATTCCCAAATGGAGTAGTTGACGTTTCGCTAGCATACACTGATTTCGGACGATGCATGTTGCTAGCGTGTGCCTCCCGCCCAATTAGCTGCATACCTGCGAAACGGTGGGAAAGACTGTGGCTTATTGTGACGCCCCACACAACAGGGGGAAGACAACACAAACATCCATTGGCCACGACGTAGACGGGACTCGAACCAGTGACTAACTGATATGCTGAGACATCAGAATCACGCCTCAACGCACTACGCTACCGGCTATTGAGAGTTGCAGCCCCTTAAGCCGCGGGACTCGCATAGCAAACGGAGCAAATGCAAGAGGAGTTCGAAATCATCTCAATTAAAAGCCCGCTATTGGTCAAAAACACGAATCACTATGCGTTGTCCGGTGAATTAGAAATGTTATAAATTTCCAATAATCCAATTTACACATTTCCACACCCTCCCCTCCCACTATACTACCATAACCAACACTCATCCCAGCCTAAGTAAAAATAATCATGTTTAGACAATTCGATGGTCAGTTTTCCTGTTTTTGCTTATTCGTCTCGCTGAAGTTGACGGTTTTGATAGATTATGTTAGGTTAAAAGGCTGATCGTGAAATGCACAACAGCCATAAACCAATGGGTTACGACATGACACCGCGCGTTCTACGTACCGGAGCGACCCGTTTATTAGTAAGGCCAAAAGCTGCCAAATTCACTTGAGTGCAAGAAAGAAGTGTGTATATGTACTACATATTCTGTTCAGCTCCCTTTTTTATGAATATTGGGTGCAATACACCTCGGTGCCACTGCTCTCAATTCTAATTCTTCTCTAATTCTTCTAGTAGCAGAAGTAGATGAGAGATGCCATTTGAGGAACTGCTCCGGGCTTAACCACCACAAATACTGTAACTCATCCTTCACTGCTCATCAGTCTCAAAAATAGAGGACAGCAATTTTCGACCTCGTCTAATACGCCAACTCCAAGGGATGTAAGTAAGGCCGAATTCAACCTAAGGAAAGTCCTGAATAAGGCGGCTGCAAAATTTATTCTTGCAGGACAAATACCGAAAGTAAGGCCTAACTTTCTCACCTAAGCCACCAGATTGGCAGATGAAAGAGATCAAATCAAAAACAATAACCCGGACGACCACAGAATTCATGAACTGAACTGAGAAATACTCGTATATAAGCATGTAGCCGCACATAAGAGATCGAAATTGAAGAATCATCTGAACAGCTGTAACTTGACAATAGGCATCAACATATTATGGTCCGCAGTCCGTGCCCTTTCAAATCCAACAAAACAAAAAGGGAATGTCGCTATTCAATTTGGTGACATTGCGGCAAGTAACCCCACTCGCCGCGCTAGCCACTTCAATAAGCAATTTGTTGAACACCGCACATCTGATAAGTATAGCGCATAATTCGTAGGAAACCTCGCAACCGAGCCGCCGACCACACGCCATGCTTTATCTCGAATGAAGTAGCTGCAGCAATCAGAAAAGTAAAAAACTCTAAGGCCATGGGACCTGATGGCATACCAATGGTTATGCTCGAAACCCTCGAAATCGAATAACTTACTGCTATATTCAACCTGCCCATCTCTTCGCTGATTGCTCCTGAGTTCCAGAAGGAAGGGAGAGTGATCCCGACTCTGAAGCCGGGCAAAAAAGCGACACTCGGCGAATCTTACCAGCTGCTAAAACGCTACAGGCTTTGATACAACCTGTTACTGCGGCACGCATCCAGCTAGAAGATCGTGTAGTCTGAATCTGAAGTTCGTCATCATCTGGCGTAGCATGTTTCTTGGTATGGCCCTTACTCACGGACAATGGCCGCCTTTAGTTCGTCCAAATTGCATAGGTTTTAAATAAAAACTGTAAATTTAAGATAACCCCATAGGAAATAATCACAAGGTGAAAAAACGGGTGACCATGCTGGCCAAGGGATATCTCTTCTAAATTATTGTATATTAGACGTTGCGTAAACGCCTCCTACCCACAGTAAAACCATGTTCCGAGAAGGCATTCTACCATGACGACCAACATTGATATGCATGCTGGGTTAGCAAGAAAGTTGTTTTTAAAAAACGGGTTCACATCAAACGCGCGATATGCCGCACTCCAATGTTCCATGGTGATTGAAATGGCATAACCTCCCGAGTTCACTGACCCGCGTAACCCTTCCTCCGACCCCTCTTCTACCCGTCACCGTCCCTCAAAAACCGTCAGATGTTTCTGCCGTATTCGAAACATCCTCTCCCGTTTTCAGCTTCATTTTACGACATTCCGGAAAAGCCATGGTATTATCCTTACACCCCCCCAAATGGGGAGTCTGTGTCAGTTTCAGTAAATTTTCAATAATCTTGTGTATTAAAGCTGCAAACAGCAGTAGAAGAAGGCTGGTTGAACATAATAAATAATCGGAGATTTTAATGACAAAATTGCCCGAAGATTTGCCAATCTAAAATAATCAACCCCTATAATTGTCAACGGACTAAGGTCATCACCATTTTGTCCTTGATTCGACTTTCCTGGATGATTTCAACTTTCATCTGAAATTCGTTTCACCTTTTATTCGAATCTTTCTGTGCATCAGATACCTTATACTCTCCGCTAATACCTGGGAATTCCTTGAACTTCACTGCTAATGAATTCAAATCCCCAAAGAATGGGTTTTCCGATAAAATGCTGGAATATTCTCAAACGACTTTTCCAATTCCCCAACTGCAAACCCTTGACAGGGCACCGCTTGGTTTTATTTATATATTTTTATTTCTTTTCACAATTTCCTAACGTAATGTGCAAATCCTTTTTAGAAGTTGCATCTGCAAGTCCTGAAAAATCTAATAAAAAACATTCACGTGCAGACGAGAAGAATGAAATCGATGGGTGGGTGTTATTGATAGATTCAGTCCTCTATAATCCGCTAATTTCCGTTTTAATTTAAATTTTCCTGAACTTTATAAGATTGGATAGTTGATATTCGATGGATACGTTGAGTTTTTCAGGAAGACGAGATAAAATGTGAAGTGTTAGCGATATACTCTACTACGAGTAGCTTTTCTGATGCGAAGGTATACGTTCTGCCATTATCCCGGGTTTCGCACGCAACTGATGAAATAAATAAGGAAGCTAACAGAACAAAACTGTAGTCTGAACACACACGGTCAGTTCGGTCTATTACATGGTGATCGATCAGACTTAGGGCCTTTGATTGTTTACCCGCCATTTAATCAACAGACTCCGATTAGTTCTGATGTATGATACAACAGCTAAGCCACTGCTTGAATCTATTGATTAAACTTATACGCTGTTTAAAGTTAAACAGTCGTCAGCGGCCGTTTAATCAATTGATTAGTCAATGTCAGCGTATCATTCTGTCGTCGTAAAGGGGTGTGTCCCCAATTCGAGTGTTGTACATAGTTGTAGTTTTCACTGCCAGTAAGGTAAAGAAATGTCCGAGGCTTTTTCTAGATTTCTTAAGATGAACTGTTGTACCCACAAAGAAGCTTAGCCGTCGATGTACAGACAGACATAGAGGAAAAATACACAGAGTTGGGATAAATTAAACAAAGGTTGCGCATAGTATCTCACTTGCGTATGTGTTGTGTTCACTAATCGGTACACAATGGATATGCAAAAAGTGAAAAGTGGGTTGGCTGTGAGTTGGAGTCGAACTCGATGCTCAAGACAACGGACCCAGACCCGACCCAACAACAATTTCAATATAGAGTTCGACCGGTATTTGAATAGGCGAATTGTTGTGAATGAAGGATTACGGTGTGTGTCGAAATACAATATGGTCCGCTTATTGACGAATTTTTCAATGCAAAATTTATAGGCACTTATGCGGAGCGCGTCGCGGCGATAGAGAATGACTTGTTTGACTTTTATTTGTTTCTCGAGTAAAATTGTATGAATACGGTTCGCGTAGCAGTGGTTGACATCCGACTAATCCGGCGGATTAGTACGTGCGTCTATGGCTTGCATTAGATGAAAAATATAACAAACCACCAACCAACAATTTCCCCTGTTCTGTATACTGTGGGACGCAATGAGTTGTTCGCAATGTGAGTTTTGAGTTTTTAACACAAACTGCACACTAACACTTCTATATTTCACTCACTCTGCGCTGTGAGACATACTGGACTGTGGTGATAACACATAACACAAACATTGATTATTTGTGTAATTCAGTATAGACTCAAATTCAAATGTTTCACTCACGAAGCGCACACTCCAATTACTCAAATTCTCTACCAAATGAGGAAATTCATAGCATGGAGCTTTTAGAACAGAGTGGAATGATTTGACTGACTCCGAATATAGGGTCAAAAAAGAGATAAAAAAAATTGGGGTCGCCCATTCCAGATTGGCAGGCCCGTTTTCATGGGGAAATAGTGGTCCGATCTGGCTGGCTCGAACTAAGGGGTATTGGGGGGCGCTAACTCCGAATCTGGGGTCAAAAAAGAGAAAAAAACTGGGGTCGTTCATCCCAGACTGGCAGCCCCGTTTTCATGGAAAATAGTAGTCCGATCGGGCTGGCTCGAACTTAAGGGTATTGGCGGTCGCTAACTCCGAATCTGGAAAGTTGGGGTCGCCCATCCCGGAGTGGCAGTTTCGTTTTTCATGGGAAATAGTGGTCCGATCTGCCTGGCTCGAACTAAAGGGTATTGGGGGTCGCTAACTCCGAGTCTGGGGTAAAAAAAGAGAAAAAAAAATTGGGGTCGCCCATCCCAGATTGGCAGCCCCGTTTTCATGGGAAATAGTGGTCCGATCGGGCTGGCTGGAACTAAAGGGCATTGGGGGGTTGCCAACTCCGAGTCTGTGGTCAAAAAAGAGAAAAAAAAAATTGGGTTCGCCCATCTACGACTTTTATTGAATATGTTATTAACCAAGTTTGACTCTTTTTGTACGACTCTTTTTGAACGACTCATTGGAAAGATTCAGAGCTTATGTGCTGGCACAGTGAAAAGAGTCATTATGCCCATAACTACTGTGCACTAGTACCCGCAGGCAGTTTTTTTTATCGAGAGATTGGAACTCCAAGCTCTAGATTAGCATCGTAGAGCGGACACCGAACGACCACGGCCACCGAGCGCGACAAATATCTTCAAATCCCAACAAAAAAAAAATATTTTTTTTTTTTAATTTTTAATCGAAGTTATGTTGATTTTTTGTTTACTTGAATTTTAACGAAATGATCGAATTTTTCAATTTTATCAAAGTAATTCAAATAACAAGTGTTTAATTTTTAAATTAAGAATTTAATGTAAACGTGACAGGAAAAATCTTTCTTCGCAACGGCATCGTTTCCTTGGCTTTTACATACATATTCGCCACAATGTTACTGACAACAAAGAAGTGTCACCACTTAAGGGAGTTTGCTTGGTTGGTTGTTTTAGGCGGCTGCTTACTGTTTAAAAAATGAAAGCTCAATTAGTGCCAGGTTTGCGCAGTTTTGATGCCACAAATTCTCGCAAGAGAAAGAGCTCTGAAATTGATGTGTATCCAAGGCGTTAACCAGGTCGTTTCCTTAAAGTCAACCTGTGGAGTTGAGTAACTGAAGTAACTTCCCTTTGGGGCGACCGGCAGCGCAGCGCGCTGAAGCATCAGTTTCAAGTCTGACTACCCACGTTTCGGGTTCGAATGCCGTCCACGACAAAGTTCGTGGCCACAGCATCTGCCGACTTGTCGCAGGTACGCGGCACACTGGCAGCTGCATTCTCCGGAATCAGTTTATGCCAACGAAACATCAACTGGGCCACATGGAACAGTTGACGCGCTATGCTCCACAAGGGGTTAGTGCAATTGAGAATTGCAGTCTATCTCCGATATATCTATGAAACAGGCACACTGGCTAGAGCTGGAAGAAGTGTGGCAGGGTCTAATTCTCCATCCTATCCTTACAGCTTCGGCAGTGTTCATTGCAGAGAACGCCTAGTCTGACCGCGTGCTCTCTCACTGGCTAGTGCCCCGTCGTAACCGCAACAACCCTGGTCACCTATAAACCTCCTATACAGATTGGTTTGGTGTTTTGTGCATTGTAGCATGCAGATGTGTTCCTTGATGTGGCGCACGTCGTCAGCGTGGTGTATCTGTCGTTTGCCAATTTTATGTAGTAGTTGTGTATTTTCGTCTTAATAGCCTCAAGTGGCGCGTGGACTGCCACTGCGTAGGATACATCAAGGGCGGAACGTAGTCTTGCAAGTTGGTCTGCTATTGGTTGTTCCCTACTATATTTCTGTAGCCCGGAATCCAAAGGAGTGTGACTCTGTGGATACAGGCCAGTCCGTCCAGTCCTCGACGGCATTGCTTCAATATTTTAGACGACGTTGTCGCCGATTCAAGAGCCTGTCCGTGAAAATGGCAATACCTGTTGTGGCCCGTTTAGTGAAGGAAATTATAAAATGATAAAAGTATCCCCAATAATATCCAAAATCCCATTTGTGATGTGTTTTTATAACGCTCGTTTAAGATTATGAGTTTGAGTATTTTATATTTTGACATTTTGTGTCTTAGCATTTTGTTCTGGGGACTTTTGTTTTGGAGATCTCGTTTTGTGAATTTTGTTCTGGGAATTCAGGGTTGGGGATTCCGTAACTGCTGTTTTTGTATACCACAACTTTTTCATTTCAATAAATGCCCGTATATGCTCACTAGACATGGGTAAAATTATGTTAAGCAATCTTCAAATAATACAACAGTTTCCATATTCATTAATCACTACTAATGCAGGAATCCATCAAAGCCCAGTGTAAATTTCCATGAATACAATTCAAACGCCCTTCACAAATTTGACCTTTACTTCCTACCATCGTATCTTTTGTGACGAAAACAAAATCTTAAGAAAACTACAGCTACTACACCCAATGCCTTTGGCATTTTCTTGCAGCAATTCTATACGAGAGCTTCTTCCAGAGATAAATCCTTTTTCCCGTTTCACTTCCTTCCAGATATTTTCACCAAAGGAAACGCTTTCCTACTGCAATATGAAAGTGATTGCATTCTCAGAGAGAGAAAGCAATTAAGGCTATTAAGAAAACTGCAGAAGGCATTTCGAAACTGTTAGCAATTAGGAAGACGTAATTGATAATTGCTTGGTATCCTTTTGTGAAGTGGGAATATTTTCTACTTGCTAAGGATTTATAAGAAATAATGAGGATTTCAATGATAGTATTTAACCGCTTGTCGTCTTTTGAGGTTGAGTAATATTTGCAAAGGCAACTGATTGTAAGTATTTTAAATCTTACAACTCGACCGATTTCAGTAAGTGCACTTTATATCGCAGAAAAATCCAATTTCGGATTGCTATACGATAGTAGTATGATGGATCGTAAATAGGTCAGTAATCGAGCCGTTGATTATTATTATAAATGGATAATAATCGCACGCAAAGGGCAGATGGGATAATGAATGACAAAAAAATGTAATTGAACATTGTACGAGTGGGTACATTTTATCCATTTCATAAGCCATACTTGAATAATCCCTTTTTCTCCATATAACACGTAGCTCCAAAGATGACGAGCAGACCTTAATTTAATTATTTTATATTGTGAAATTTTCATTTACGGTTGAGTGACAAGAGGACTTAAGCAAATATGTATACAAAGTTTCGTCCTTGCTGATTGTGACGTATACGGTCGGAAAGGAGTCGAACAAAATATATTGAGGCCCGGAAAAGGACTCGTTTGCGTAGGATTTTATCTTGAAAATCCGTCTTATGTATGCACACATGAATATATTTTAGAAATGATGTACGAGTATAGGTGTGTGAATATGAAAATTTGAGAACGGGGATATTTACGCAAATGGTACGTTTGAACGATACGATTAAAATTACGATTGATAGGAGAGTAGAGTATTCAAAATATTAAAATATTTTGAACAGATGTTAAATTTTAATCTAAGATAAGACGTGTACCTTTTCGAAATTTAAATTGCCCCCCCTCTCTTACTAACTAATCTATCTAGTATTTTATGTTATTGTCCAAAGCTCCTAAACAATCTACGTAAAGAACAGAATTTTGGATATACGAGTATCTTTCCCACTGTACAGTTTTTCGATAGGATAAAAACAATGAACCAACGCCATATCTGGTCTAACCCCACAAAGTCAGTTGATAATAGATAGAGATAGATAGATATTAAGGCTGAATTCGCTGAATAAATTTTTTTTGCATTTTTGCTCAGAAGCATGCTAAACTTGGGCCGAATTGAAAAATATTGGACCTGTTAAACTTTAAATCAAGTTATATCTAAAATATTCACCTTCATAGGCATAATACTGATGTTCATAGTATTTTTATACTCTAGATGAAATCTGAGAGTATTATAAGTTTGCCACAAAGTTTGTAACGCTAAGAAATAAGGCTCGCAGAAAAAAATGAATGATACAGAAGTTCATATTATCACTCGAATATCTCAAAACCGTCTGTCCGTCTGTCCGTCTGTCCGTCCGTCCGTCCGTGACCTCTCTAGCTCGAGAACGCGTTGAGCTATGAAGTTCAAATTTTGCACACGTTATTTTTGACAAAAAATGAAGGCTAAGTTCGTGAACGGGCTAAATCGCTCCACCCCTTCTACCCCCTCCCATACAAAATGACACATTTTTGAAAATTTACAATAATCAGATTTTCTCAGAAACTATAAAACATATTGCTTTGAAATTTTTAATATATCACTTTTATGATAATTGTAACCTATGTTATAAAACTTATTGTAATCCTCACCCTCCTTCTACCCCCTCCCATACAAACTGCACTATTTCATGAAATACGTTAAGCCAATTTACTCAGTACGTATACAATTTATCGGGCTGAAATTTTGTACTTAACACTTAATTAACAATACCAGTTAGATTCAAAAAAATTAATTGATTACCCTTACTCCGTCTACCCCCTCCCATACAAAATGACACATTTTTGATAATTTACAATAATCAGATTTTCTCAGAAACTATAAAACATCTTGCTTTGAAGTTTTGAATATATCACTTTTATGATAATTGTAACCTACATTATAAAATTTATTGTAATCCTCACCCTCCTTCTACCCCCTCCTATACAAACTGCTCTATTTCATGAAATACGTTAAGTAAATTTACTCATCACCTATACAATTTATCGGGCTGAAATTTTGTATTTAACACTTAATTAACAATATCAGTTAGATTCAAAACCAGGTTCAAATTCATCTAGAGTATTGCATGATTGGGGTTTACCCCAATCGTAGTTCTTTTATGTTTTAAATTGTTTTTAGAATGAAATCGAGTGGAGCAGAGCCCACTGTTTGGGCATGCTCCTTAGTCACTATTAAAGCTGACTCTTGACTTAACTATAAACTGGTTTCGTCGTCAATGGACACACTCTTCAAGTGTTGCCTTTATATAGGCTATATTATACGCCCTTGTGCCACCCGCTATCGGAGGAGTACACAAAGCTTTTCCATCTGACAGGAAAGCGGCGAGGACCATCTTCACGAAAGATAAGGTTAAGTGGGCTATTGAATCTTTTGGTACCTTTAAGTCAGCAAGTACTGATGGAATATTCCCTGCCCTTCTTCAGAAAGGACAAGAAGCACTGACCCCATACATCTTGAATATATTTAGAGGTAGCTTCGCACTGGGATTTATTTCTCACATATGAAGATCCGCGAAGGTAGTCTTCATTCCGAAAATGGGAAATCGCCCAAAGAGATCCTAAATCATACAGACCCATCAGTCTCATCTCCTTCATGTTAAAGGCGATGGAGAAAATCTTAGATAAACATATTCGACAAACTCTCCTGAAGAGAAGACAGTTTACCTATCAAGCAGGAAAATCTACAGAGTCCGCTCTCCACTGCCTGGTGAGGGAAATCAAGGCGATAATGGAGGCTAAAGAAACTGCTCTTTCAGCTTTCCTTGATATAGAAGTGGCTTTTGACAACACGTCATTCACAGCCATCGACAAAGCACTGAAGGAAAAGAATGCTGACACCACTACAACAAAATGGATAGGACAAATGCTTTCCTCCAGAAGGATCATCACCAATATTGAGGGCGTCACCCTCCTTGCTAATGTCACCCGTGGCTGCCCACAGAAAGGAGTCTTGTCTCCTCTCCTATGGTGCATAGTGGTTGATGGCTTCCTGAGGAAACTCACGACGCATGGCTACTCAGTCCAGGGCTCCGCCGATGACTTGGTGATATTAACTAAAGGAAAGTTCGAGGAGATTCTACCAGACATCCTCGAAGCAGCTCTTTACATTGTGCAATAATGGTGTAACGGACTTCGAGTCAACCCAACCAAGGCAGTTGTCATTCCATTCTCTAGAAGAGGAAATCTCAGGCATATCAGATGCCCCCAAGTCTACAACTCTCCCCTACCTATGGGAAATTATACCAAATACCTGGGCGTCACCCTCGACAGTAAACTTCTCTGACAGGAACACGTCAGGGTGGTGGCGGACAGGGCCAGTAAAGCCTTGTGGATATGTAGGCAATATGTAGGCAAAACGTCGGGAATCAAGCCCTCCGTAGCCCTCTGGATTTACAAGGCTATTGTCAGACCAATATTAGAGTACAGTCTGGTGGAAAAGAGCATTTACTGCTACTGGCAAGACCATTTTAGGCAAAGTCCAGAGACTTGCATGCCTAATGGTGACAGGGGCTATTCGCTCTTGTCCATGTAGCGCTCTCGATGTACTGCTCGACCTACAGCCGATACACATTCATATAAAGGCAGAAGCCAAAATTGCAATTGCGAGACTAGTTGCATACAATGCTAATGTAGAACTAAATCCAGTACAACTCAGTTGGCTTAATGACAGTCACAAGAATGCCATCAGACCATCTTGTGAAAGAAATATCAGGCAACCAGCGGTTCGCGGCCGTAATATGGAACAAAGAGCATTGGCAGAAAAAATTTGCCAACCTTCCTCCTCACACCATCAAATGGTTCACGGATGGCTCGAAAACCAATGAAGGAACCGGGGCAGGCGTTGTGGGTCCCAATCATCAGGTTTTCATACCCATGAGCAAGTTTGCCACTGTCTTTCAGGCGGAAGTGCATGCCATCGAGACATGTGCTGAGTTATGCCTAAAGACCGACTACCACAACAAAAGTGTGGCAATATTCACGGGCAGCCAGGCGGCCATCAAAGCTCTGTTAAAAAGGACGACATCATCTAAGATCGTACGTGCTTGCCAAAAGGCACTGCATAGATTAGGCTCTTTAAATAGAGTAACACTTCACTGGATCCCTGGCCATGCTGACACCAATGGCAACGAATAGGCGGACGAGCTGGCCAGAACAGCTTCAGCTACCCCCTTTTACGGACCAGAGCCCTTTTGCGGAATTTCAACGTGCATAATAAAGAAACTCATCAAAGACTGGGAATGCAGCGAAGCTGCTGCCCATTGGGGCGACCATCCAGGACTGAGGCAGGCTAAGCTTTTCATCTCAGGCTATTCACAAAGCAGATCGATAGGACTGCTAAAGTTAAACCGGTACAAGGTTAGAACCATCTGTGGACTCCTAACTGGACACTCATGCCTGAGAGATCACTTAAAAATCATGGGAATTGTTTCGGACTCGAGCTGGCGTTTCTGCGGTGAGGACGACGAGACATCCACCCATATCTTATGCGATTGCGACGCCTTGACCCGGCGACGCACAGACTGCTTTGGAGCCGCCTACCCGGATACTGATGATATCGCTTCAGTGTCACCGCTCCTCCTGAGCAAATTTATTAGCTCGATCGAACTCGATCGACAGGTTTAGGCCTGATAACAGACTCCGGGCTATAGCACAATAGGCCATCCGGCCTCAGTGCTCTGTACCCTGCGGGGTTCAACGACCATTTCACAATCTAATCTAATCAGGTCACTCACGCAAGCAAACCCTAGAATTGCTGAATTTGAGCGTAAACAGGGTAAGAATCACTTGCGGCCTTCTCACAGGGCATTCGATCTAGAGGCACTACTTGAACAATATCGGTATTGTCTCTGATGCCAGCTGTCGCTTCTACGACGGTGATGATTAGACTTGCTGGCACATCCTCTACGAGTGTGAGGCTCTTTGCTCACTCCTAGCTCATATTTTGCGAGTGTGAGGCTCTTTACCCGTCGTCGCTTAGAGTGCCTAGGTGAATCCTTTCTTGACGGGGAGGTTATTGCCACACTTGAATTGAGGCAGCTAAGTAGTTTTGTTGACCGGATCAAACTTGATTGTCAACCTTAAAGCTGTACAAGACTTGTGGGCTAATGCACAGTAGACATTACTGCTGGTTTCGGTGTTTGTAGACCCTCTGCCCCCTCCCTTTCGTTGCCTATCAAACTTAAACCCTAACCGCATATTAATCCAGCATTGCAACTGAGAGCTTCCAATTGACGCTTCAACCTGCTTCGTTGCGACGAAGCTACGATAGGTTGAAGAGCTTATCGACAGAATCAAAAATTATGAGTTGCAGCGAAATCAAAATGGCGACGCGATGTCGCGTCGCGTTGAAACGGATATAACATCCAGATGTACTTAACATCTCGTGTTCGGAAATGTTTCATAAAATATTTTGATCGGCATTTAACTATGCATAGTCTTTGATAAATGGCTGTTCCCGATATTGGATACTCATATCTGAGCTATTATTTGTATTGTTGTATCTTAAATCTGGGATATAATTGATCTAGGGATAAAAAGACCCAATCATGCTAATATGTTTGCACACATACATGTACTTCTACATATTTCCGAATATTTGATTATCTCCACGAAACGCTATTCGGAAAAGCATAGTTGGCACCATTGTAGGATCTAGGCTGTGATTTTGATATTATGTATACTCTTATATAATATATACAAATATGAAGTCTTTGGAAGAACAAACTGCGGGATATGTGCACATTATATTCAGGAATGAGCCAATATTCTGTGGGATTATATTCCACAATATCCTTTTCAGTTCAGTCATCCATTCTCTCATCTATATTGGATGATATACATTAATACTACTTCATATATACAGACATACGATATCTACGTATCCAAGTAAACCGTCATCTCATTTTCTCGGAGCGTATGCTGTGAAATGTCTGAATGTTGGAAGACTACATCTAAGTATCTACTAGCGTACACTCGCACACACAAGGACAATAAGACGATAAGATGGCATGAATTAAAGTCGATCTCCTATTTCTTCATCCTTCATCTCATATTTCACCAGTAGTTCTACTTGCGTTAACACTCTCAAGTAATTTCAGACATCATTTTCCTCAAACCACCATACCCTCAAAGTTATGCCATCTAAATATACGCAGTGAAAATGTATGTGCAGTTTACGGAACGGGGCACGGCATAGGATCAGGAAGTAGCTGTGCGGTTTGAGGATAGACCAAGCGAATGGAATGCCATCCATCTGCTGCCCCTTATTCACTTCCGTCGTAAAACCAAAGTTTGGCAGCAGGGCAGGCTGAACTTCATACTTCTACAAATGGTCCTTGATGATGCCCAGATGCCAAATTAACCGAAAAACTATTATTTTGAGTGGTTCCAATCAATCAAATATCATCTTGTGGCGATATAATACTTCCTTGGGTAAATTACAATTTTTTTCTCACCCGGGAAGTTATTGATGAAAACTTAACGAGTTTGCTAATCAAGTTTAGTGTTTTCGAAAAGAGGGTGCCAGCCACATTTCCGTCTCACGTCAACCTTGCATGAGTTTTTTTTTTGTGTATTCTACGAAAATTTGACAGTGGATACGATGAAGTCTTGGGAGGGGACGGAGCATACTTCTGCTCTCTATGAAAATTGATATACATCCGGATTTTGAAAGCAACGCAAATAGGACTAATTAGCGTAAATTGAATTAATTTGGCATTATCCGAAAAATTTACATACACTGTACATTAAATCGATATAATGTTGACAAAATATTAATTGGTTTTTTTTTCGGAGTTATTATTATTAGCTTGTTAACATGACTCATTTTATTTCAATTTAGAATTTTGTAACCGTCGATCAGATCAAAGGCTGAATTAATTGAAAAACTTAATAGAATATATAGCATCAAAGCATATTACGGCATTGGCATTGTTTTCTGAGTATATAACTTCTAAATTTGGTCGAAATTAATGATGGATTATCCATCAAAAATGTTTTATTAAAATTTTAATTGAATTTATGCGTACACGGCAATCAAAAGTATCGTAGCATATGATACGTCGAACACTCGAGTCTTTATTATGTCACGAAGAGAGAAAAGCCAAACTGAGGGTGGAATTAGGAAATCGCAGAAATGCAAACTAAGTGCCTTCGAGCACGACGATTGTGTCTATGTGGCGATGGGAAAATCTGAACTTGCTTCAAATAGGCCATCCAAAGAAGCTAAAGAAATAACTTTAAACAGCACTGTGAGGGACTTAGGTTAGGTTAGAGGGGCTGCCATGAAGTGTCACAGCTCACTTAGACCACAGATGGGTCCGTTGTGATACCCGCGGTATTTAACAACCTGCAAAATTAATCATTAAACCAGCCGGAACTGATAATGAAGCGAAAAATCCTACTGACATCCATATCCTTCAAGTCATCCAAATCTTCAAATAAGAAAGACCCAAGAATCCTTTTCCTCCTTATCGCCAAGGCAGGACAGGTATAAAGGAGGTGGGAAGTATTTTACAATACTTTCCTCCTCATCCTCGTCATCGCAACTTCTGCAAAAGTCATTGTAAGGACGCTGGAGTTTTCTGGCGTGCTCGCCGATCAAACAGTGCCGAGTGATAACTCCCACCAGAACGCTAATGTGCTTCCTATCCATTGATCGAAGTTTGGAAGATCGCCCAGGATCGATTCTGGGCCATATCATTTTTGTCATTTGGCAGGTGCTACTGGTACCCCATATTGTATTGGCCTTGCCAACCGCATCCTCCAGTATCTTCTTTTTGCAAGCGGATATGGGCATTCCAATATCGTGAGGCTACATCATGATCTCCCTAGTCACTGCACGA
Source organism: Chloromyia formosa (assembly GCA_964017055.1). Taxonomy (NCBI): domain Eukaryota; kingdom Metazoa; phylum Arthropoda; class Insecta; order Diptera; family Stratiomyidae; genus Chloromyia; species Chloromyia formosa. The sequence goes on along the minus strand of OZ024813.1, from coordinate 24,291,464 downwards.
GCCAACTCATCAGCTTTACAATTGCCAGCAAAACCACTATGGCCGGGAATCCAGCACAATAGAATGTTGAAGGCTTTTCCCAGCTCAATAAGGGACGAGCGGCACTCTTCCACCACCTTAGAAGAGGTGGAAACGGAATCGATGGATCTTATCGCAGCCTGGCTATCGGTGTATATAATTATGTCTCTAGAGGCTACAACGTGACGTCCTAGCCAAGTTAAGACCTCTGAAATCGCTGAGACCTCCGCCTGAAAAACGCAGTGATCCGGTAAACGTAAGGAGATATTAACTCCTTGGCTTTCGGAGTATACACCCGCACCCACTCCTTCCTTAGTTTTAGAGCCATCTGTATAGAAAACAATAGACACCGTTTCTAAGGGGACAGTATCAGCCCAGTCACTCCGTGATGAAATCAAGCTTGCAAAGTTCTTTCCGAATACAAGCTTAGGAGACGTGTAGACAATGAAAAGACCGACCGTAGTGACTCCTCGGACAACCACGAGGAGGCCACGAGGACTCATGTGAAAAGGAGGTGACTATGGTGACAGGGACGAGTAGTTTTCCGATCTACCACCACCAGCCATAAAAACCCACATCCCGGCACCCCAGAAATCATCATCCCACCGGAAGGCAATTCCGAAGCCAGCTGAGATGCCGAACGCCAACAAGCGTACAAACTTGGCTGAAATCACTCCCACCATTATTTCCATCCCAACACCGAGCCATGCCCCAACGTAAAACGCCACCACTGACAAGCCAGTTCCCACCATCATGACGGAACCTGACAAATGGACGATTATCAACTGGCAGCTCAAACATTTGAATATTCGATATGCAACTGCCAAGAGGGTCTTTTGGGTATCCAAATAGTCCCTGAGTCAATCAACGACTACATGAAGCTGACAAGGTTCCTGACTGAGCGCAGACACCAGTACCAACCCTCCCGGAGGAGAAACATTTAAATATATTGTAATTATCCGCGGTTTGGAGGATATCTCTCCGGAAGAAATTAAAGAGGACCTTGAAGCACAAGGGTTTCATCCCATAGAGTGCTTCAAGCTAAAACTGAAGAAAATAGAAAGGTCCAAGTTGGTAAAAGTTCTCCTGCCAAGAAAAGAGACCGATATATACCTATAGTACAATATCACGGGAATCCGCGGCCTTTACGGCATCATAGTAGAGTTCCAAAGGTCGAAAAGTGGCCAATCTCAATGCCACAACTGCCCGCAATTCGGGCACGCGGTCAATAAGTGTCATGCCCAACCGCGGTGTGTGAGGTCTGATGGCCTCTACCAGTTCAAAAACTACACTCTGAAAGCCGAGGAAAAGCCGAAATGCACCAAATGTGATGGCGAACACCCAGCCAGTTTCGGCGGCTGTCCCAAAAATCCTGTCAATATCAGGAAGTCGTTTGCACAGACGGCCAGAGCCGCTGTCTCTCCGTTACGCCCCTCCCAACGGATAAACACCAAACCCACAACCATCCATAGACCCTTCTGTTTCGGCATAGAGATACCCCGCACGAAGCCACCTGTGAAGATCGAAAAATGGCTGCCAGAGGCAACACTCACGTTTACCATGCATTACTTTTGCCTTCCATTCATCGATCCGCACTTGGTCCGACTTCACCAGACTCAAAAGAGCAAATGGTTGATCCTTCAAGTTGAGTGGAGTGAAACGTTGTCAGTCTTGTAGACAGCATAATGCAGAGGACTCGATGTAGTTTTACAGTAAAAGTAAGTGCGAAGCGAGTCGACCTACCTATGATGTTAGTCGGCAATTTCGACTAAATTTCTCCCACCGATATCGCGGGGTAAACACATCCGCTTCACCGCCGAGTTTGGGTGGAACATTCGTTATTTCGTCATTGTTACACGAACCCGCAAACCCGCAATTGGGATTACCTGCAGATCGGTGGCAGCATATGGCACTACACAGAATGAAGATGTTAGTGAAGGAATGACATAGAGGTTTATCGCGCTTATTTTATTTCTTCCCGGCAAGTTCGTCTTGAGTACCAGTTTCAACCTGTGCATAAACTCCGTCAGCAGTCCCTCTCTCAAGTCAACGATGCGAACATGTACGCCAGAATTCCTAGGTACCTATAAAAGTCTGCCTCCGACATTGCACCTATGTGAATGTCGTCCAAGGTGAAGCCGGGAAGCGGTTCGTGAACACCTTTACGAATGATAGATATTTGACATTTGTCCAATGCGAAATTCATTCGAATGTCACAACTGAAATTTTCCGTGATAACTACGAGCTTCTATTTTAGTGTGTCCAGTACTTCTACCAAGGGTAATCCGGAAGGACTGGAGTACTTTAGAAGAAATCTGTTTACATTGTTCTACAACCGCCTACTGGTATTCACCGCGACCGCCAATATCCTGTCGCAAGAATTCTCCCTTCCGTTCAAGATGAATTTTACAGGCTGAGTCTTGTTTTTGTCTCAAGCAGCCAACGCTATCACGGACCCTAGTGTGATGGCCGTCACTGCACCACAATACACAAGGGATCGCAGTTCCAGTAACGCCGTATCTGCACATAGTCTGGATGCGATTTCTCTGTTGACTTGAGAAAGAATATTAGGTGTTGCAGTGGCTGTATGTAACCTGGGGATGCCAGGCCTACACAAAGGATCCGTGACCTGATATTCCAAGCAAGCGCTTTCAAATGCGTCATGAACTTTAGTAGAGACTTCCGCTTGGCGGTGAAGAAGGATACACTTTCTTGAATTATATATAGTACTCCTTCTAGAGATGGTGCGGCGGTAAGATGGTGATGTTTCGCTCATTGGTTCTAACGGTTCTTGCCGCTGAGTTGCTTCAAGAACCTCAAGCCGTATCCGCTCCCTAGTTATTTCCAGAATGGCGTTACTGCGCTGGATGTAACGGTACTGTCCTGAAACCCGCTGCACCGACACATGTGCATGCTGTGGAAAACGCTCCACGAATCTTTGGTGCAATAAGGGACAATAACAAGTTGTTGTCCCTCGTAAAATGGTTATTTCAAAGTAGGCACGGATGATGAAAAGGTTCATCTCCTCAGTCCATTTGATCCGTGTCCTACACGAACCCGCAACCGTGGTCGCCTGAATGTCAGGCGAAACATCAGCCATAGGCGAGGCTAAGCGACTGGTCGACGCGGAGTACCACATCTCACTGTTTAACGCTAATGCGCGTGTCAAAGACGTCCGTCAGATTGTTGTTAATTCGGACCTGTTCTGTTGTCATCTCGGTGAGAAGGACTAATTTCGCCGGTATTCCAAACTGTTGCATGATCATTTATAGTACATTCCGGTCGATGCTGACGTATGCCTGCTTGAAGCTAACAAATACTTGGTTTGGGTTTGGTTTGGATGGATCGACCACCCGTTATCGTTAAAACCACTCCATATCAAGAAGCCTTGAAAAAATACTTTGAAGGCCAAAAGGCTCACAAAAAATATAAACTTTTAAGATTTAATTGATATCTGTATGAGTCTCAGCGAGTTAACACTTAAGCGACTAAGTACTGTATACCGCAATCCAATAGACTCTCAGTCCCGATTAAGCTCTCACATCCTCAGCACAAATTACCACCGGCATACATATTACGGAAAGTTCATAAACCGCTTCCATATGGATTTCCCCAATGATCTGAATGTCGGTATTGACTTTCACTTACATCTCCAAATAACTCCCTCGTAACCATTCCCCTGATGCCTATGATGGACTAAGTTGTTTCGCCGTATCCCAACGACATACTAAACCTGATCTGATATCCTCTTTTTGGGGTTCGTAGGAAAAATTCAGTGGTGGTAAGCTCATCGGGAAAAAGAAATATCAGAAAATCTGATTTGAATAGTATTTTCTCTATTATCATTAAATTGTCCCTAAAGGATAACACACCGAAATTTCATGTTATCGTCGTCTTCGTCGTCGTTCTCGTCGACATAGCTGAGGATTGTCGATGTTGCTGGTGCTGCTGCGGCTGCAAAAAAAAACCAAGCCTACGCTTTGATTTGAGGGTGAAAAATCAATAGGAAATGGGTACACTCGACCTACATTTCTCAGCCCAGGACAACAATCCCCACCCACACCCAGCGGCGTGGGGTGGGTCGAACTGCGAACTGTCTGAAATGAAGTGTTTTTCCGTTGTACTTTTCCAGGCTGGGATGCGGAGTTGTCAGCGTGTTGAAATTTTGTGGACCATTAACGAATAAAGGTTTTGCAAATTGTTGACTTTGTTAACAATTTTCTATATACACAGATTTAGGCTCTTGCAAAATGTTTCGGCTCCAACACGGAGGACAATGCGAAATCGCTCGCGGCATCAACAGCCTCATTCATATTTGTTGAGTCAATATTGACCCCCAACTTTGCCCAAGTGTACGTATGAATGTACGCAAAAGGATAAGCTTGCAATTAATCAACCGGCTCGAGTCGGCAACCCCCGGATACACACAACTCGACACAACTCCAACACTGTATGCGGTGGAATGGAAAATCTCGAGGAAAAACGTTGGCGGTGGGTAGAAAATGTCCTGATGAATACATTGTGTACCGTAGAAAAGGCACAGGAAGCTGCTCACAAGCTTTCAAGAACAAACCTAACCTTAAACATAGCGCGACATCACATCAACATTAAATGGGAACAGTGGAACAGGAGGAGCACGACAGTGGCCGGGGTTTTGTTTGTCACTGTGTGTTTGTATACATATATCCCTGGGATGTCCTAGCGTCGGGTAGGGCATCGGAACTGCAAAGAGTTAATTTTCATGGGTTCGGTGTGTAAATATCTGGAGCGTCAATGGCGTTTACAGTAGACGACGATAATGAGGCCACAAGAACTACGAATGGAGAGTGCAACGTTGATTAGTTCCATTTTCCTGTAATGGGTTTTTTTTTCTCTTTCTTCAGAGTAAACCACTTTCTTTTTCATTCCCCCGTGGACCGTGTATATCCACAAGTTAAGGTACTCACTGCGGCGTGAATAGCATGTTCCATTTCCCGGCCGGATAACTGATTCCAGGGTGACGGGAAGATTGAAATGTCCCAGAGTCGTCCTTCCTATTAACGTGCTATTGTTCTTTTGTTAAAACATTGAAGCTTCCATAACTTCTCTTTGACGTGAATATATAGAACCGTCTTTTATCATTTGGTTAGCTATTGTCCTTCTTGTCCTCAAGATCTCTCTTGTTAGAGAGGACAACTGAAGCCAAACTGAAAATTCGACCGAGAGTGATGTTGTCGTAGTTTCGAGTTCGATAGAAACGGCAGCAAGAGCAGTGAATAGTTTCGAAAGACGTAAAAATATTTATATCAAACCTAAAAGGAATCGCCAGGATTGGTACGATTTCAATTCATACCTGGAACGTGAGGCCGGGGGCAAAAGTTTACACAGAATGATGAAATGCGATGATTGAAAAGGGAAGAAGCTTATTTTCAGCAACAGGACCATGAATACTGGCAAATCGATCAGTCCTACTGTGTATTTATATGGTTTGGGGCGTTTTTCTTTATTTTCCTCCATTGAAAGTTTTCAATCGATTTTGAGAAGACTTTCATTATTTCTTTATTTGAGGCCAGAAAGGGTACAATTTAAATAAGCGTGGACATTATGCATGACTTCTGGAAAAGGGTAACAATACAAAGAGCAGTGAGAATCAATAATTTATGTTGAAAAACTGAGAATTTAGAAAACTTATAAGTTAGGTTAAGGTATGATTATCAGAGCAGAGAGCTCAATTAGCTCTGCGTCCGTTGTGATACAACAGGGACTTACGAACTTGAGCACTATTTCATCGTTAAACCCTCGAAAATAAACGTTGGTTCAACTTGAACAACTAAAATAAAATGGCATACACAGAAGGGCTAGGATGGAGGCCTAGAAAAAATAGTCATGCCAGCGTTGTGTCACAGGATCCTGGACGTCTTCGAGTAAGGAAACTATCGAGTGTCTGCTTGACACACATTTTCCTGGCAGCTCGATTGATGCCTCACCTGAGCAATCCTTCATCGGTTGCTCAGCGCCATGTGATAGTGCATCTATCCTTTCTCGAGAGAAGATTTTGTGGGCGATCTCTAGTTTTGAATCTTTTAAATCTGCTGAACCCGACGGCATCATTCCGGCGGACTTGCAGCAATGTTCGGATATTTTATATCCTTGAATAAAGGGTATCCTAAAGGCCTGCCTCGAGTTGGTCTATGTCCCTCAAATTTGGATGGAAGTTCGGTTTTTTGTTATCCCGAAAGCGGGTAGAAATTCGCATGCGCGCCCGAATGACGTAAGACCCATAAGTCTTTCTTCAACACTGCTGAAACTTCTGGAAAGACTGATTAATGTCTATCTTCGGAGCACCATTCCGTTACGCTCTTTATCTGTGTCACAGCATGCGTATTGGAAGAGTAGATCGGTAGATATGGCTCTGCACTCTCTGGTTGGTTTTATTGAAAAATCCCTTGATCAAAAGGATTACGCCATGGTTGTTTTCCTGGATATCGAAGGCGCTTTCAAAAACATTAAACCTAGCGAGATCATTGGAGCACTTCTGAGCCTCCAGGTTGATGAGTCGCTCTTAATGCTCATTAACACACTACTAAGATCAAGGTTGATTCATACTAGGCACATCTTCTATGAGCAGACGTGTCTGCAGGGGAACCCCCCAAGGGGGCGTACTGTCTCCCCTTCTCTGGAATCTAGCGGTCAATGAACTACTGTTGAATCTGGAGACGATTGGGTGTAAAGCCATTGCGTATGCAGATGATATTGCGATTGCGGTCACGGGTAAGTTTCCTTATACCCTCAGCGGTGTGCTGCAAAATGCCCTATCTATTCTAACCGAGTGGGCTAATCGGTGCGGTGTTAGAGATAGCCCGGACAAAACAGAACTTGTGCTCTTCACTAGAAGGCACACAATCCCTCCAAGCGAACTTCCCACCCTGGAGGCACAAGACTTACCTTCACAGATAAAGCAAAATGTCTAGGTCTCATCTTTGACCGGAAATTAAAGTGGAAGCTTAATGTTGAAGAACGGGTGAAAAAGGCTACTACTGCACTCTACTCGTGCAGGAAGGTCATAGGCAAGAACCGGGGCCTGCAGCCGAGAGCTGTATATTGGTTAAATACAGCTGTGGTACGCCCTATATTATTGCATGGTATTAGTGTGTGGTAGACAGCACTCAGAGTAGCGGCCTACTGTAATACGCTAGGAAAGATACAAAGCCAGGCCGCGCTGGCCACGACAGGGGCTTTTAGAACCACTCTATCAGCCGGATTAGATACGATACTCGGCTTACTCCCGTTGGATATCATTGGCGAACAACTGGCGGCAAACACGGCTCGACGCCTTCGTGAGGCGGGTCAGTGGTGTGCGCTGAGTGTGGGACACTCCACTGTACTTGACAATCTCAATCTCCCAAGGGAGACGGACTACATTTCTCCCAAATACCAATTTGGAAAGAACTACACTAGTCTCATTCCGTCAAGGAGTCAATGGGTAGGAGACGCGGCCTCCAGCACCGAACTCATGGCCATTTATACAGATGCGTCTAAGACCGACGACGGGGTCGGGATAGGCATATACTCGGAGGGACTGGGGATTAACCTATCACTCGGTCTCCCGGAATTTTTATCCTACAGGCGGAGGTTTCGGCTATCTCGGAAGCTCTGTCCTGGCTAGGCAGTCACGTCATTACTGTGAAGGACATTACTATTTATACGGATAGTTAGGCGGCGATTCGCTCACTGGAATCCGTTTTAACCACATCCAAAACTATCGAGAACTGTCGCGTAGCACTCGCAGAGATGGCTGGCTTCTTCAATATTACCCTCTGTTGGATTCCGAGCCACAGTGGTTTTGCGGGTAACTGCAAGGCAGATGAGTTGGCCCGAGAGAGGACAACTGGAGGGGTTAAGAAAGCCACAATGACATAAGGGTGCCATTTACCCTGTGCAAATTGGCGATTAAGACCGCTGCCATAGATAGGGCTAATGTTAGATGGCTCTGCGGCAATACGTGTCAAACGACAAGGATGATTTGGCCGAAAATTGATCCCCGCCGTTCTGTCACACTGCTGTCGTTGAACAGGAAGCACATTGGCAGGGTAGTAGGAGTCATCACAGGGCACTGCCCAATAGGGGAGCATGCCAGGAGACTACATCTTCCTCACCACGACTTCTGTAGGAGTTGTGGCGATTTGGAGGAGGGGGACACCGTTCTTCATCTTTTCTGTCATTGACCGGCCTTGGTTGGTAGGAGAAGAATGTTTCTGGGCTCATGGGTTTTCTACGATCTGGATTACCTTAAGGATATGACCGCCACACGGCTCAATCGTTACATCGCCAGCACAGGCTGGTTTAATACGTAGGTTCAAGTGAAGGTGATAGCGGTGGTACCACAATGGACCCAATGTTGGTCTAAGTGTGCTGTGACACATCACGGCAGCCCCTGTACCTAACCTAACCTAAACTGTGTCACAGATGTGAAAACCTAATCAACACATTCAAAAGGAGGGTTTTTATTGAGTCGGTTTTTTGAAACCGGTACTTGAGAGTCCCAGGCCCGGTACTATCAAAAGACAGGTTTCAAACCGTCCGCCCTTCGTCCAAATACTACAACTCACTACAGTGAACTGTTCATTATATATACTTATCCCAATCGTGCAATCGTATAGAAATCGCTACAAATTTCCATTTTAATTGATATTACAAGCCAAATTTCATAAATTAAAACTTATTTGCATTGTGAGCAATAACAATAACGAACCTGACATGATATGCTGCTAATGAATCAAAATCATATAACCTATAAATACAGCCTTTATCCAGCGGATTAGTACGAAATTGCAGGAATCGTTAGCATTGCGCTTCAACTTGCAGACATTTCGCCTGACACAATTCTTCGCTCTACGGCTTCTTTTGATTTGCCATTGTTATTAGTTTATGCTGCGGCTCATATTCGGAATGTCTCGTAATTGATTCGATATCTGATCTTAATAATTCCCATTCGACTAATGTCTTACATCCGCTGCTCCCATATACGGAGCAATGTGGTAGGATCACATCACCCGAAATCCTAAAGGAAAATCAATTAATCTAATAAGCATTTCGGTCACTTTGTGGTTCATATAACCGATTAATTGTTCAAAGGATATTTCTGAAATCTAGCTCCAATTAGTCAGTTCCTTTTGGAAGCTAAACTCAACAACTTCATTCCAGCCAATTATATAAAATACGATTTGTGTAATTTTATCGAATTATTCGCATGGAGAAGAATGAATCATAATTTGGATATGTATTGGAAGGATGTCAAAAGCTATAGAAAGGACAACTTCGTAGTGCTGTACACAAAATGAGATTTCTTCTCACAGGCAGATTAATTGAGCTTAAATTGATGACAAATTCTTGTGCCGATTTCATCAAGCAGGTAAGTCGATCAATCGACTGAGACGTGTTGGATGTATAGGATGTATCTATCCGCATTAGTAGTCTAAAGAGTTTCGGGATTGGAATATTAGATTGCATTCGTAGTGTTGGTGAGAAATTAGGAATTCAGTACATGTCATCAGACGACTAATACTCGTATGACTACCGTACTGAATAGCAATAGCGGAATATCGGAATGACAAAAATGGTCGCCGTAGGCAGCTTTCTTTCACACAGTAAGTTCATGAGTCACTGAGCCTAAATTGCTTAGAATAGGACCCGAATTCACCAAAAGTACAGAGATTCCGTGAGTCGCCCACCGGCTCATGAACTCCTCGACTCACCGACCAATGGCTTTAACTTGGGCGCTAGGTTCGGTTCAAGTGGATGCCGTGTTTGCCACCGGAACACGTAGACCATGACAAGGTCCATTGTGTTACCACGTAGAATCATCTCCCAACCATCCATTAATCCATCCATCCATCCATTACCCATTAAACCAGCCGGAGCTGGCAATGAAACGATGCAATTTCCGAACAGGTCCTCCAGTTCTTTGAAGAAATATGAACCAAAAATTTTAGATTAATAGTGCAGCACATGTGTAAAAAAGGGAAAGTACATTCCATCTCGCCTTCATCATCGCACCTTCTGCAGAAGTCATTAAAGAGAAGTTCAAACCTCCTGGCATGTTCACCAACTAACCAGTGACCAGTATTGACTCCAACGAACGCACTGATGTGTTATCTTTTCATCGAGAGCAGTTTAGCAGAAAGATTCGAATCCAGCATGGGCCAGAAAGGTAGTATGGAATGGCATGTGCCGCCGACTCTCCATCTGTTATTTGTCGTACGAATCACTTCAGATTTCAGTCCTAGCCAACAAACCGAAATGGCCATATCAATATTCCGACAAAGTTTTAATGCCTTGTCAGTTGAACGAAGCGAGCTCATCTGCTTTGCCGTTACCTACAAAGCTGCTATGACCCAGAATCCAGAACAAAAAAAAATTATGAAAAAATTGCTCATCCCCGTAAGAGATTGCCGACATTCCCCCACTATCTTTGACGTAGTCAGGCCAGGTTCGAAAGATTTGATATTGTACAACTTTGCTTTCGCCATTTCTTTCCTGAAATTAAAAGCTTAATTGTCAAAAACTATTTACAGATGTGTTATTCAAAGTACTGTCCATCGCTAGCGACAACTTTCGCCCATCTCTCCGGCAGTTTTCGGATTCCATCTCGGAAAAGGAGGCGTCTTTCGACGCGATCCATGATTAGATCCATTTTCCGACTTCCTCGTACGAACGAAAATTCTGATCAACCAGGCCGTGCACCATGGAACGAAACAGATGGTAGTCGGAAAGAGCGATGTCTGGGGAGTACGGCGGTTGGGGCAAGATTTCCCATTTCAGGGTTTCCAAGTATGTCTTGACCACTTTTGCGACGTGTGGTCGAGCATTGTCATGCTGGAGGGTGACTTTGACGTGACTCTCTTGGTACTGTGGTCGATTTTCCTTTAATGCTCGACTTAAACGCATCAATTGCATTCGGTACCGATCTCCTATGGCAATTTCATTCGGTTTCAGTAGCTCGTAGTATATCACACCGAGCTGGTCCCCCCAAACGCAAAGAATAACCTTGGCGTCGTGAATATTCGGTTTTGCCGTCGACGTTGAGGCATGTCCGGGCATTCCCCATGGCTTTCTGCACGTGGGATTATCGTAACGGACCCATTTTTCGTCACCGGTTACGATGCGATGTAGAAATCCCTTCCGACTCTGCCTTTGAAGCTGTTGTTCGCATGCAAATAATCGCCGTTCAATATCTCTCGGTTTTAACTCGTGCGGAACCCAATATCTCTCCGCTGAATCTGAGTTCAGCTGGAACCTCTTCCGCGCCCGGCGCTTATTTCGTTTTAGTGACCGCAACGCAAGATCAACTTCCTCTACTTGTCGGGGGTTGTACGGGGGGGCCTAGATCAACAATATCGTCAATAGCTTCTTGTGTGGGGATGGCAGATTCAGAAGCTCTTCGAAATAAGAGGCCGACTTGTAGGAGGTAGGCGGCTAAATTGAAAACGGAGTTGCATACTGGCAGCGTGTATCGTCCGAAACTGGTTTATTCCAACGAAACGTCAGCTAGGCCACATGGAATAATAGACGCGCTATGCTCCGCTAGGGGTTAGGCCAAATGCGTAAGTTGCAGGCAAACACTTCCTGTCCTTTTTAGTCGCCTTCTACGATATGCCGGGAAAGGCCGTGCCATTATTCTTACTCTTCTCACCACATGGAAGAAATACCGTCTGCATTTATCTACTCTCCCACTGATATTACAGTGAAAATGGAGGATTAAAATTACCGAAAACTTACCGACAATCGTAGCAAATATGTCAAACTGTGAAACGTACCTGGAAGGAAGAAAACATTAAGTTAATTATGAGATACATCATAATTTAATGATTGCGAAGAACTTAAAGGAAATTAAAATTTCACTATAAAATTATTGACTGCTTAAAGAAAAAAAGAAGGATCCTCTGGTCTGTTGGCCTAATGTGCACCTGAAGCACCACCAAAACGACCCTGATGCAAAAGCCTTCGGAAGATCACCTAAGGAAGCAATATACATACCATGTTTGGTTGAAATCAGACTACGGGAAATGCCAAGAAGAGCGAAAGTTTCTTATAAAAGACTTAGGCGAAAAATTCTAAAAAAAGATTTAGATTCCACTTACTTTTGAGTGGCTCCTCCGATTCCAATGAAACCTTAAGGTACGCCCTTACTCTTACAAAACGCCCATTGGAATGTGGTTTCCACCCGTCAAACAGACAAAAAAAAATGTAATTTAGTCAATAACTGTTACGAAATCCTCCCAATTAGTTTTCGTAAATATTTTCAATGTTCAGAGAAAACAAATTTGCAGAGTTATTTTGTAGACACAAAATTTCCAACACTTCAACAATCTAGTTGACGTTTCCTTAGCAGATAAAAAATTTCCGATGATGCAAGTTGTTGGCATACTCATCCTGTCCAACAAGCAACAGTAAGGCTGAGGTACCCGCCCCGTACGACAGGTACAAGGCGGGTAGTTATATGATTTGTATACCTATACAATGTTGGGGCGGCCGGTAGCTCAGTGTGTTGAGTCTGCAAGTCAGTCTGATGTCTCATGCTACCGGTCAGTTACGGGTTCAAGTCTCGTCTACGTCGTGGCCATGGTGTTGTCTTCTTCCTGTGGTGTGGGGCGTAACAATAAGCCATAAATAGGCAGGAATACATGCTAGCAACACGCTTCGTCCGAATGGGAATAGTTGACGCACTATACTCCACTAGAGGTTAAGGCAAATAGTATACAATGTAGACATAGATATTGCCTTCAAATTTTCACGAACCATTCATCGAAAACTTTAACAAATATATGGCATTCGGCGGCACTATCCTGAATTCAGCTTTAACAAAAAATCGACATACAGGCACATCTTGCTACCAGCCCTCCTCAGGTACAAGATAAATGTTATTTTCTTCTGTTTTTTCTCGCATACTTTTAACAAATTACTTTACCAACTGACAACAAGCACGTTGAAATAGACAAATTAAAGCTCTGTCCTCATTTAATCCTATGTAACATTTTAAGCTTCACCTGTCAAACGTTTTTCGACTTAATGTTAATCTCCACTAGAATCCAGATGATTGATTACCTTCAGTGTACACATGCTTCCTGCGTAGCTTAAAATATCACGGTACACGGCAAGGATCCTTTTCAAAAACGTTATAATATGTGTTTGTGTGTGATTCTGATGTACGAAAACATGTGATAAATATTTCAATATACGGATACAATACGAATGAGATTGAAACGTTCAGGGGGTTTTTCACTTAAGGAAAGGTTGGTTGGTTAGAGTGGCTGTTTAGTCATGATCATCATCGTGGCGCGACAGCCCGACGTCGGGCCTTGGCCGCCTGGCTGTTTAGTACCCAGAAGAAAAACCCAAGTAGTGGTAAGTGTGCGCCGTTTTGATGCCACACGCCTCAAAAGAGGAATACACCGTTGTTATCTTAGTCATTTGGAAGTATTCGTCCTCAGATCCATCCTGCAGAGCTGAGAAAATGTATTATCTCCCCGCGATTCTTCGAAGAGGTGTCGAATATAGCTCGGAAAAAATCGCAGTGCCTGATTCAAGCATGATCCGGACATTTCCACATCAAATGGATTAGAGTTTCCTTTTCCTCCTCATTCCTGCAGCTCCAGCAGAATATGTTGCAAGGTATACCCAGTCTGGCCGCGTCCACTCCCACTGACCAAAACGCCGTCATAACCAATAACCCGTCAAAAGCTCGAAGGAATCCGACCGCAAGGAAAACCTCGTGGACGATGGGAGGACTCAATTGACACAGATTGTATGAAGCTACTACGATTTTCGAACTAAATCGAGATAGTTGGAGGAGCTGTATCCAGGAGGCCAAGGCTCGATGCGGGCTAGAGCGCCAATGATGATAATATTGTCTGTATCTACATATCCTATTTTTCGTAAATTTAAATTTATTAAATAACGTTGTTGTTTTAGCAATGCATGCTAGCGTTGAAGGGGTTTGAGAGCCCTAAGCCGTTGCTGATGAACGGGTCGCCCCGGTGCGTAGAACCGGTTGCCGTGGTAGCGTAAATTTATTAAACGGGATGAGCAGGTGATCAAGTAAATCGAAATTAATCTCCGAATTAGTTGAAAATGACTCTCCCTTTAAATATAATTCCACGTAGAAGAGTTCGATCCAACAAACAACTCTTTACACAATATAAAAATTACAGCCAAAATTACTATCCATGACATTTCTATTTTATCGTCCTTTCTTCCAGAAACAAGAAAAGATGCCTTCCTGACCGTCATGAACAAATAACATCGTTCAATTCGAAAATGCTCATAACAAGGAGCTTGTTAGTCCCAATGACTCTTCCATGCTAAACGCAAGACAGTCATTGAATCCTGTCATTCGGCTTCCTATCTTTTTACGCTCATAGACTTGTTTTCGGCTTTTTTTTCTGCCTGCGTCCTATGTTCGCAAGTAATGAAAAAAGATATTGACCATATTTCCAGTAGGCTGGCAGTAAATAGAGATTTTCGGGGTTTTTTCTTATGCACATTGGATTATATAGTATGTGATTTTAGACAGCCAAGTGTTGCCGTCGAGCGTGGTGACGATGCGGAATAATGCATGATAGCCCAACGGTGGAGGAAGGCGGTGAAACGTTCGCCAAAGTAGAGAATAGTCCCAAAACGGAAACCCACAACAGGCTTCATTCTTTGAAACCTTTTTTTCCCATGGATGTGTGGTCTTCTCACAAAAAAAAAAAAAATAAACAAATTTCGTCATCCCTATCAACCACACCATCCTTTCGAAATGGGCAACGGTCAAAAAATGAAGGGAAGCCCAAACCTGGTAAGTATTATTATTGGACATTTATAGATAGCCATTACATATTATACGGATACGGTCATCTGATGGAATGGACCAATTCGATGGGGATACAGACTTTTTTCGCATAAGAAGCGGCTAGGATACGGGCAAGACTACTAGACTATTGCCTATGGCATGTTTTAAATCTAATCAAGCAACGGGTCTGAAAGGAGCGGAGAAAAAAGTCACACATGCGTGAAAATAAAAATACAATCAGTGAATGAATTATTTTTGGAATAGCCATGGAAGGCGATGAAGTGGAAACTTGCTGGGATAAGAATTCAAGTTAGCGTATCGTATTTTATGACTATACGAACCATTCTAGGTACGTACTTAATTTCATGGTTGCCCATTAAGAGAAATGAAATTGTCATATTGTATGCTCTTGCAGAATTCGTGCAAGTGAAAGTAAAATATGATAAGGCGAATGTACATTAAAGCTGTGGGCTTTAAGACTATAGAAAATTGAAAGATGATTATGACCGTGTGTTCGACCTATCAGAAATGTCGACAAATTTTGTGATTACACTGGGCGGGAACAATAAAGGATTATAACATCTTGGACGTTTCTGCGGCCTGTTTGGCCTGGATACAAGGTGGAATTTTAATTGTGTCGTTTCCTTGATAGTTTGGTCTACACGACCTGAAGAGAAGCTATGAAGAAATTCGTAATAAGGAATTCAAAGCGTTGCTTAGCTCTATCTTAATATTTGCACTTATTCGAATCGAAATATTTTTTTGTTCTATTTTTTGTTCTAAGGTCTCGCCAGACGCATTGACGATTTTAACAATCAAGTCTCTCTATGAAATGTGCTGAAGTCAAAAGTCATTTAGTCATATTTTTATTCCGACCTTCAAGCGATGGTTAGGTAAGTAATCTGGCTGCCATGACAATCACAGCACACTTTGACCATAAGCTGGTCCATTGTGATAAAAAAAGGTTTTTGGTTAACCCAGAACTCTAACTAATTATTAAACTAGCCTGCGGCGGTGATAAAACGAAGGAGGGAGCCACTATTGGCATTCTCCAGATCCTCCAGTTATGAGAAAAAATACGGGCCGAGAGTTGATTTACTCTTTCACACCAAAGCCGGACAAGAACAGAGGAGATGAAAGCAACTTTCCTCTTCATCAACATCTTCACAGCTTCAACAAAAGTCGTCAAAAGGAAGGCGAAGCTTCCTAGCATGATCTCGCATAAGGCAGTGACCACTAATCACTCCCACGACAGAGCTGATATGTTACCTTTTCAACGATGTGAGCTAAGGTGAGTGTAAAGGTTTTAAGATAGGCCAAATTCATTTGGTTTCATTACATGTAAAACCACTCAATCACCTAGCATTTGCTTCAGATTTTAAGTACAGTTTACAAGAGTTTATAGGCATGAAAATATTTTCATGTTGTTGCAGAGTCACGCCCCTAGTCCCTTGCCTAGCCAGTTCATCAGCGTGAAAGTTGCCACTAAAACCACTATGGCCTGGAATCCAGCACAGGACAATATCATAAAGCGTACCCGGCTCAATGAGGGACAAACCGCACCCAGTAACTATCTTAGATGTCAACAAGGTGATTTCTAAGATAGTATTGCGGCTTGACTATCAGTATAGATTGTAATATCTTTAGGGGCTCGTGCTGCTTTACCCAGGTCAGAGCCTCCAAAATCTCCAGGTGGAGGACCTGAAAGATACTACAATGATCCGGGAGACGGAAGGATAGGCTTGTGTTAAGTCGGTCAGAGTAAACACCTGCTCCCACCATGCCGTCAGTCTTAGAGCCATTCGTATAGATGCCTATACAGCCCGCCGACAGGAGCTCACCATTAACCCACCGATGGCGAGTGGGAATCATGCAAAAAAAAAGCAGCAGGGATCCCCAGCTAGTTTAAAACCACCGAGTGGCTAATACCCGACGTGAGCGAGTACCCTGTTGCACGAAGTCGGATGGTAGTGCTTGCAGTAAGTTGCTCCCCAAGAAAATCTAAAGGAAGTAGGCTAGGCATAATGTTCAAGGCACCAGAAACAGTAGCTATTAGAACTTCACTAACGGGCAAGAAGGCTAGTCTTACTCAGCAAGCTAGACAAAGCCGCCGTCGTGAGCACATGCCACCAGACGATAATCCCAAGCAAAAGAATAGGGCGTATAATATCATAGATATGTGGAGCAACTACACAACTTTAGGTTGAAGACCCCAACTACTGCCAATCATAAACATCGTTACAAAGCGTAAAGAGCAACGGGGGCCTACTTTACACGCTCCTGTGCATTAGCTCTCTAACCTAACTGTTTATCAAATATAACTCCCAGGAATTTAGCCCTATCAACTAAGACTAATCCGATTCTACCAGCACTGGTGTGTGTGCGCCGTCTTTATACTGGCAAGCTCGAAACACTGTGAGAGTTCTATTAGCACTCACAGGCAGTTTTTTATCGCGGCGAGATTTGAACTCCGAGCTCTAGATTAGTATCGTAGAACAGTGATTGAACGACCACTGAGCGCGATAAAGGTAGGAGGCATGTTTTACCATCTAGTGAATAGAACGAGTTTCCTCTTGTTCAGAATTACCCTTAAACCACAGGAGCAAGTTGTGCAGCACCTCAATGAGGACACCAGGAAACTTGGCCGAGATGACAATAGCGACATCATCCGTATAATGACTCTACATTCCAGTCCTTCCAGATCAAAAAGCAGTCTATTGACCACAAGGTTTCAAATAAGTTGAGATAGAAGACCACCTTACGGAGTGCCTCTCTTGACATATCTATGTTGCGAAGATGAACCCAGACTAGTGTGAACAACCCTCGATGTACGCAGCACGTTTATAAGCTTGACAACAGACGGATCCACATTCAGATGCGCAAGTGCGCCAGTAATAGCCTCAGGCAAAACATTTTTGAAAGCAGCCTCGATGACTAGAAAGATTACTCAATTGCGCTAACCCCTTTGTGGAGCAAAGCGCGTCAACTGTTCCATGTGGCCCAGTCGACGTTTCGTTGGCATAAACTGGTTTCTGAGAATGCAGTTGCCAGCATGCACCTCCTGCACATCCATGGCCACGAACGTCGTCGTGGACGGGATTCTAGCCCGAAACGCCCGTAGCCAAACATGAGACTGATGCCTCAACACACTGCGCTACCGGTCGCCCCCTGTCTAGAAAGATGACCATAGTGAATTCTGTGTGGCTGGGACACCTCTCGATACAGCTTACCAAAGAGTGCAGCGCAGTATCCACCGACCTACCCTTCCAGTAAGCGTGTTAAGACGATGATAGAAGTTCTGATGGAATATTGCAGCGTAAATAAACATTAATATAATATTTCTCTAATATCTTTAATAGATTCAAGGATAAACTGATAGGTCTAAGATCGTTCGGGCGCGTATGCGAGCTTTTACCAGCCTTCGGAATAAAAACGACCTCAACTTCAACCTATGAACGACGTATATATACCAAATCCAGGCTGGCCCATAAAATGGTTTCAATCCTTTGTGGTACGATATCCAAATTAGTGTTGCAGGTCGGCCGGTCCAGTTGATTTGAATGGTTTAAAGCTTCTTATAGTCCATATTATCTTCTTCTTTTATACAATCGCAGCGGAGTCAAAAGCTGTTGTCCCTGACGATGTCTCCCAGGGAAAAGGATGTCACGTAAGAAACTAATAGTTTCCGAGCTAGAGGAACTCCACGAGCCATCCTGCCTCATCAAAAAGCTACGTACCGAAGGATTTGAGCTTAGAATTTAGCTAAGTCTAGAGTCTTCACTGGACTCCTTGATCTTTTCACATGAAAGCCTCCAGGACGTACGTTTAGGTCTTCGTAACTCCAATCCGATTGAAGCCTTGTAAATTTGGCCTTATTGAAGGACTTCTTTCATGCACACTTAAGAATGGACATCTGGGCATCCCACCAGGCTGGCTTTCTTTTGCCCATTATTTTGGTAAAAGGGAATGCTTCGGAAATAGCTTCATTAAGCGCCGTTGTTAAGGTATGTACCATAACATCCAGCTTCGAAAACGGAAACGGAAGTAAAGCCCCCAAAAAAGCTTCCCTATGCTTTGACCAGTTTGTTTTCAAGCGATGCTTACCTCCACGTACCTTTCAGGTTAAACCATTGATATTTCAGCATATTGCGCTCAGTCACATACTGAGTCCAAACCCAATGCCCTTTAGGAGAGTTTCATATTGTGAAAGTAGAGTCGGCCAGCTTCTCAATTGCAGGATCGTGAGTCCGGAATCCACGTTGGGCGCCATATGTTGCCTGATTATTGAACATCGAAAACTAGTCAGTAACCTCCGCGAGGGGATCAAATGACGATTCGTCCCTAAAGATAACTATGTAGTAATTATTTAGTAAGCTTAATGTCAAGCCAACCGATGTTGACGCGTATGGTCATTGGATGGACTGAAATTAGAACAGTGCCTCAAGGGTCGAATAATAACATGTCATTTCATTTGATGAAGAAAACCCCCTGCTTAGATTCTCATCTTTACAATGCATCCTTTTTGTAGCGGTAGTTCCTATTAAAGAGAGAATTACGAATGATGGCGCGACCGGCAAAGAGGAGTAGATTTCTTAGGTAGTAATCTGGGCAATACCCAAAGATCGCAAGGTCGTCCTTCAAGAAAAAACGTACCGTATTTCAACCTGTTTACACACGCATTTCTCTTCGATGAAACAATGTGCATGCGCCCGAGATCTGACTTAAAGAACTCTAACTGTATCTGTTGAAATTTAGTAATGTATCCTTTATTTATTTAGTCGCAACGCAACCAGTTTTCTGGTAAAATTCCACGTGTGTTTCTTGGTATTTAAACAGATTAGGCTTAGCTATAAAATAAACTTAGGAGTCTAGCATGCCAGCCATTGTTGTCAATTGCGTTGATCTCTGCAGGGGTATGGTTGCGTCAACATCTATTGAATTACCATGCCTTGTTGACGTTTCGGTAGCAAATATTTTTCAAGTGGTGCATAGCAGGAGCCTCATATCCTCGCCGTCTGTAGTGACAAGCTTGGAGTGCTGTAGAAGTTTCAGTAGTACCCACAGACAGTTTTTGTTGGAAATAGAATTTAAAATTCAGGTTGTCCAACATTATAGAACAAGTAATGAACAATATGCACCTTAGAACTATGTCAAATCAACATTGTCCTTCTTTCTTGTTCGGCCGTCGTGGAGTAAAGACCTATAATAAACTTATTATACTATTAATTGCACTGGCCTCTTTATTAACTCTAACAGGTTATGGGCCCAGAGCACGTGCATTTAGTAAGTCTGTTTTATCGTATTTAAATTGATAAATTTCATTTCTTTGGTGAGAAATAGAATTCGATTATTTGAGTCGACGATTATCAATATGGCTGAGGCGATAATACGGATCGAAAAGTTGAAAGGTCGCGAGAATTGGGACTCGTGGAAGACGGCGGCGAAATCCTACCTGGTTATCAAAAATTTGTGGAAATACGTCGCGAACACTCAAGACAATCAAGAAGAGCTAGACTTGAAAGCAAAGTCAGAGATAATTCTATTGATTGAACCCATTAACTACTCTTATGTGGTCGAAGCTAAAACAGCGAAGGAAGCATGGGATAACCTGCAAAGTGCATTTGAAGACAGTGGAACTGGGCGAAAAGTGAGCTTACTGCAGCAGTTGGTGTCTTTAAAACTATCAGAATGTGCATCCATGGAAGATTACGTCAATAGGATGACTCTTCTATGGATAAAAGTGAAAAGCACGGGTTTAAACATAGATTCTGAAATCGTGGGATCTCTAATGCTTGGCGGACTACCTGATGAGTATAAACCGATGGTGCTTGGCATCGAAAATTCGGGACATACAATTACAGCCGACTCTGTGAAAACAATTTTATTGCAAAATAATACATTTGATAACCACAAAAGTGAAAAAGCATTATTCAGCAAAAATAAAAAACCTAAAAACGTGAATAAACAAAAAAATAAAGTTAAATGCTTTGAGTGCGGTGAAATCGGTCATTTTGCAAGAAATTGTAACAAAAAGGGTAAAAATCAAAAAGAGAGTAATGATAATAAACATAAAGTTTTACGCGCATCAAGAGTAGCCAAGAGTAGTGAAGACGACTGGTTTGTGGATTCAGGTGCATCGGCGCACATGACATCTCAAAAATCGATAATGCATAATACATGCAAAGTTTTTGATGAAAGCGTGTTAGCTGCTAATAATTCGAAGATGTCTGTCGAGATGTCTGGTGACATTTCCTACAATAGGAACAGTGGGGAGTTAGTGACAATTAAAAATGTGTTGTTAGTGCCCGAATTATGTTCGAATTTGCTATCGGTTAGCCAAACAGTGAAGAATGGGAATAAAGTCGTGTTTGATAATCACGGATGTCAAATTTTCGATAATAATAACATGCTAATCGCAACTGCATCAGAGTTTAACGGAATGTATAAACTCAATAAAACTGAAAATAAATCGAGTTACGTTGTTTCGGGAGTAAAAGTCGGTGAGAATAATAATAATCTCTTGCATAGACGTATGGGACATTCAAGTTTAATAAAACCTAGTGAAACCTGTATTACATGCATTAAAGGTAAGCAGGCTCGTTTACCATTCAGGCAAGAAGGGCATCGCGCTACAGAGAAGCTACAAATTGTGCACACTGATATTTGTGGGCCGATGACAGTCAAGTCAATTGGAGGTGCAAGATATTTTATATCGTTTATTGACGATTACAGTAGGATGCAGTTCGTGTTTACAATGTGTGAAAAATCGGAAGCGCTCGCGAAGTTTAAGTTATTTAAGCAGAAAGTGGAAAACGAATCGGGCAATCGGATTAAGATATTGAGATCTGACAATGGACTAGAATATTGCAATCGTTTATTTGATGAATACCTACAGAATTGCGGCATTAAACATGAAAAAAGTGCACCATATACTCCCCAACAAAATGGGATGGCGGAACGTGCTAATAGAACTATTGTCGAAAAAGTTCGGTGTATGCTGATTGATGCTCAATTGGGAAAACATTTCTGGGGCGAAGCAGTCGCCACTGCCGTGTATATTTCTAATCGATTAGTGTGTAAAGGCACTGTACCTAAAACGCCGTATGAACTGTGGACGGGCCGTGTTCCTGATATCACCATGATGAGGGTATTTGGTTGTTTGGCGATGGCCCATATTCCTAAGGAAAAACGAACGAAGCTGGACTGTAAATCAAAGGAGTATGTCTTTGTCGGATACAGTGACGAATCGAAGGCATATCGTCTGTATGAGCGTTCAACAAGGAAAATAATTGTCAGCAGGGATGTCATATTTTTGGAATCGCGACTAGCAGCACCGACAAATGAAGGTAATGATGATGACTGCTTAATTTTTTCGTATCCGTCTATAGATGAAATCAACATTCAAGACGAGAGTGGAAGTGATAATTATTGCGATACGGAATGTGAGTCCGAATCATACATTAGTGTGAGCGGAGAAGATACGGCAGAGTCACAGGATGAAGTGATTGACATTTCAGAGACATCGTACGTAAGCTACAAAATGACACCAGCATGCGATCATCTAAGTGATCCGGCGACCGTTGAAGAAGCACTATCGCGTTCTGATAAGAAATATTGGAAGCAAGCAATGCAGGAAGAAATCGATTCTCTAAATCAAAATCAAACCTGGGAACTGACGGATCGACCTATGGATAAAAAAATTATTGATTGCAAGTGGGTCTTTAAAGTCAAAAGGAATAGTGACAGTGGAGATGTTCGCTACAAGGCTAGGCTAGTAGCCAAAGGTTTTTCTCAACAAAAAGGGATCGACTTTGAAGAGACATTTTCCCCTGTCGTGAGGTACTCCTCAATCCGGTTTTTATTTGCTGTTGCAGCAAAGTTTAATTTAGAAATTCGTCAGTTGGATGCGGTTACGGCTTTTCTAAATGGAGACTTGAAAGAAGACATTTTCATGAAACAACCCCAAATGTTTAGTGATGGCAGTCAACGAGTTTGTAAACTTAAAAAATCCTTGTATGGCTTAAAACAAGCAAGTCGGGCGTGGAATAATAAATTAAACGATACTTTGCTTCAAATTGGACTTCAGCGATCTCAGGCTGATCCGTGTGTCTATTATCAAAACAGTGAGAGAAATATTTTAATTTTACTAGTTTACGTGGATGACATTTTAATTTTATTCAATAATGAAGCACAGGCTAATAAACTAACCGAAAGTCTAATGTCTCGTTTTAAAATGAAGAATTTGGGAGAAGCATCGAAGGTACTTGGTATGAACATTACGCGAGTTAAAAAACGAAAGGTTATTGAGATTGATCAGCAAGAATATATTTCGAGAATTTTGGATCGGTTCGGAATGAGTGACTGTAATCCTGTGTCAACGCCACTTGACATTAATCAAAAACTAACAATTGAAATGTGTCCTTCTAGTGAACATGAGCAGATTGAAATGAAAAGTGTCCCATATCAGGAAGCTATCGGAAGCCTTATGTACTTAGCGCAGTTAACTAGACCAGACATTTGTTTTGCAACGTGTTTGTTGAGCAGGTTCAATAACAATCCGGGAAAAGCCCACTGGATCGCACTGAAGCGTGTGTTAAGGTATTTGAAAGGTACAATAAATAAAAAACTTGTATATTCTATAAACAGGGACGAGCTACGTGGTTACTGCGATGCCGACTGGGCGGGAGATGTAGATCAACGCAGATCGACAACAGGGTACGTCTTCAGTATGCAGGGTGCTGCAGTGTCCTGGAGCTCAAAGACACAAAAATCTGTTGCCTTATCGACTACGGAAGCAGAGTTGATGTCTATAGTTGCCGCGGTGCAGGAAGCAATCTGGCTAAAGCGACTCGAAGGGGAACTGTTTCCCAACTCATCAAAAACTATTGAAATATGCTGCGACAACAAAAGTGCTATTCACTTAGCGACAAACAACTGTTTTTCTCAGCGGACGAAACACATTTCAATTAAAGGCAATTTCGTTCGCGAAAGGATCGAAGAGGGAACAGTGCGTCTTCAGTACATACCTAGCGACAAGATGGTAGCCGACATTTTTACGAAAGGAATGAATTCAAATAAGCAAATTAATATTTCGAGTAAAATGGGATTATGTTAAATTTTAAATCTTTAATGTTGATTTTACTTTCCAAATTTGTTCAGTTGTATAAATCTAAACTAAATATTGAATTTTCTATGAATGATTTATATAATAGTAAATTTTGTCTTTGAATTATAAATTCAGTGAGAGTGTTGGAAATAGAATTTAAAATTCAGGTTGTCCAACATTATAGAACAAGTAATGAACAATATGCACCTTAGAACTATGTCAAATCAACATTGTCCTTCTTTCTTGTTCGGCCGTCGTGGAGTAAAGACCTATAATAAACTTATTATACTATTAATTGCACTGGCCTCTTTATTAACTCTAACAGTTTTTATTATACATATATTTATATAGTATTATATTTATGTTTTAGGTCGTATAGCAAATGTCGTATTTCAACCATGTAAAGAGGGCGAAAATTCATTAAAAAAAATTGCATATGGCATCGGGTAAAATTAATGTGCTCCCTGAAAGCAAACCACTTGGCAGCACATACAAAACTTGCAGTACTTCTGATGAGGAGTGGAGGTTCTTCAAAGCAATGTGCCCGGTTTTTTTAACCGTAATAATAGTTTGAATTTACTCAGGTAGTTGAACATACAAAATACCGCGAGACGAAGAAGTAAGTAAAATATATAGCACGTCTCTTCGTCGTAGTAGTTTATCGAAAAACATATCAAAATCATTGCGTCATATTTTGGCAGTTTAACAGCGATAAATTATGTCAACAGGGCGAACGGCATGAAAACTTGATTGAAGTGAACATTACAACACAGGTGAAAATTCGATTGTGCTGTAATGTGCACGTGGTTCGTTAGAAGTTAACCTGTCGAACTTTATGTACCAATTGGAGTTATGATTGGATCCTTTTTTGAGACCCGACATTGAGTTTCAGCTTAACTGCCCGGACATTTCGGTTGTTGGTTCAAGCCTCAAGGGTGACAGGCCGGTGGTGAATTTTTTTGGATTTGACTTTGAATTACCTGCAATCTTACGCAGAAGCTGAGGCAGTAGTAGACATATGCAGCAGGTTAGGTAACAAGTTATACGAATTATCATGTAACCTTATTGTTTAGCCAAAGACGGAGAAGTAGGATAAACACTCGATTGCGGAATAATATGCCGACCTTAATACGAAAATATGTTTCGGGGGGTAGAAGTCGCACAAGCAATGCAAGACAGTAACAAGCGAACAGTTCATGTATAGGTCTGGGATGACAAAGCCGCGATATAAGATTCTTCACGCCACAGAAGGCTAGTAGGGTGGCTGTAGGTGACGATAGAACTCACCTTTTCTTTCAAAAATTTTTCAATGATGTATGCCGTCAGCTTGAAAATGAATCAGAAGATCGTTGACAAATTTTCCAAAACAATTAAAGCTCCTAAATTTCCAGTTTTCTAGCGGATTACCACTTTTGTTGAGGTCAACAAGCGTACCGGGTTATGGTCTGGATTACGCAGATGAGATGACGAAAAACCTACTATACTTTGTTGACTTCAACAAAAGTGGTAGCCACACAGCATCCACCTTATGTCAGTAACGTTTTTTCCGAATTTCCCTCTATCTTTGGCAACAATTTGTCTTTTATTATTGAAATATTATCAGAGCGTTCGGTATAGGGTTTCTATAAAATGTTTTCTAAATTTCTACTTTTTAATACAGCTCTGCGCACGAATACCTATGCAAACAGAAAAGGAAATCCAAATAAAAACTTTGAAACAACAAACCCCCAGTGGAACAACAAAAACGGTAACCAAATTAACTGCCCCGTAAAAACCTTGACTCTCTTGAAACACTTCATTATTTACTACTATAAAAATCAGCTCTCCCGGAACTAAGTTTTTTTCTATATGGAAGATATCCTCTGCTATTTCACCCGCAACAAAAGGCTCAATTCAAGAACCGGTCAGTAAAGCCCTACGGTGCGGTGCATAGATCTTCGCCCACCATATCATATCGAATGTGAAACTCGCATTCAAAATATTCACGGGAGCCGTATATACATTTTTAAAAAAAGAGATAGGAAACAATAACAATCCTTTCGTTCTTAACATGTCCGCCGTACCGTTCGCTTTGGGACTTTCCATGGATTTATATTTCCTTAACCCGAATATGAACATACCGGATTTTGGAAAAGTACCATACAGGAAAAAAAAAACAACATGATTTTTGTTGCTCGACTTTTTCATCCAGTTCAGTTCAGGTTCGGCTCAGCTCACTCTCGTATTCTCCTTATCCTGCAATTTTTTTATTTATCGCGCTTGTTGCCGTCAGGCATTTTGGGAAAGCTGAATTATTAAAAGCAACCCGAAAATTTACATTTACATTTTTCCCGGTACTAGAGAGGGGGTAAAGTGGTTGGAATGAGAAAAAGAAAACAATGGGTGGAAAACGTAGAAGCTCAATAAATCATGCCCGACGAGAACATATCCGACGATGAATGGTGGTACCTTTTTCTTCGGGGGGCGGACAAAAAAGGATATGTCTGATGTTCGGATTCAACAAGAAAACTGAAGGAATAATGGACATTTCAATTATGATATGTGATTAGATTTGAAGAAAAAAGGTTTTGCTAAAACGTGTTCAAGTAAGGTGTTTCGTATGTCGATAAAAAAGGTCAATTTTTAAATGACCCGATTGAAGAACATCGAGTATCTGTTTTAGTTATTTAAGGAACCTTTTACAGTACACCCAATTTGTCGGATTTGGACTCCATTTTATTGTACTACATGCTCAAGGTCTGATTATCCTGACCAAAGAGCTCAAGGTGCATTCTACAGTATGTACCCTTCGGCATTGTTACCCCGATACAGAAAATATTTGCCCGGTTTGGTTGGCTTCTATTTACCATTTCATTTAGGTTCTGTTTTACGTAGAGCGATCGTTACGTTATGTTACGTCAAATTTATTCACGTCCCCAACCAAAAGACATATAAAGGGTTATCCATTTCGGGGCGACCGGCAGATCAGTGCGTAGAGGCGTCAGTCTCACGTCTGCTTACGGTGTCCCGTCCACGGCGTTCGTGGCCATGGATGTTTGTGTCGTCTGCCCCCTATGGTGCGCGGCTTAATAATAAGCCACAACATCTCTCGACTTGTCGCAAGTAAGCGGCTAAATGGGAGCATCAGGCGCATACTGGCAACGTGCATTATCCGAAACTAGTTTATGCCAACGAAACGTCTGCTAAGCGACATGGAATAGTTGACGCGCTATTTCCTACTAGAAGTTAGGGAAAATGGGTGTGTTAGTGTTTATCTATTTCGTGGTCGTGATTTGGCAACACTGTTTCAGTGACATATGTCAAATAGAACTGTCATCCGTATCATATATTTAGTTTAAGGTTTGCCATTTAACAACATGGATCGTTAAACAACCGCTGAACGTGTTCAAATAGTTAAAACTTACTACAAAAATGGTGATTCTGTGGTGAGTACATTTCTTGCATTATGTGGAGATTATGGTCGACATAATCGTCATTCATTTGCGCGCAATATAGACAAAGCTGTGATCTGATGGGGGAGGGCACTGGGTAGTCCCACCCCACCTAACGGCACAATATGCCTAGTCCCGGCACTAAAAAACGAGATCCTAACGCGGCAAGAGCGAAATGGGGAGCCCTTCCACATGGGATCAGGAAGCAGAACTTTAGTTTACATCCGCTACTTAACTGTATTCTTTTTTTTTTTTGATCTACCCTTCTGTCGCGTTGGGAAACATATCCGGAATTGGGAACGGGAAAGAGCCATCTCGTTGTAGATCGCCCTGGCCTGAGGCATGCCAAATTATTCGCTGCGGGTTACTCGTGTGAGCGCATCCTCGATCTGCTTAACTTGAGTAGTAATAGGGTCCGAATTATATGCGGGCTACTCACAGGTCACTATCGCATTCGTAGTCACCTGATGACAAGGCGAGTTAAAAGCGGTATATGTGAAGCTGACGGTGAATCCCTCGATCAAAATTTCTGTAAATGTGAGGCTCTCGTCCACAGCCAAATCGCTTGTTGCAGAATGGCTTTTTCTACGGCCAAGGCATACTAACTTCAGTGACAGATCTAGACTGGCTCCTCAGATTTAGGGTAATAGCACAATAGATCCATGTTTGCAGTGCTTATGCCATGTGGTTCTTCATGAAGCACGGCCCCCTTCTCTAATCTAACCTAATCATCCTATAAAAAGGACTCGGAAATGATACACTGAAACATCTCACTAAATAACCAGATCGAAGCGTATATACCCTAGACTTGTGCAGACCTAGTGGTGATACCAAAAGTACCAATTGGCAACGACCATATGCATTTAAAGTGAGTTTCCTATATGGCCAGTTTATACGGGAGGTTGGCACTCATTCAGGAGGATCTTGACTATTCTCAAAATCTATTAACTATTTGTCGAATTTCTCAATCCGCTAGCTCTATTCTATCTACAGTTATTGCTTATTTGAAGTCTCACTTATAGGGGAGGTAGGGGTTTCTTTTGCTGAATATTGCGCATTTTTAATACTAACCAACTAGATCCCACTACGAACATTTGACCAAAATTTCAAACCACTAGCTTAATTTTATCGCTTATTTGAAGTTTCATTTGTAGGGGCGGTAGGGGTTCCTTGGGCCGGATCTTTCCCATCATTGCCACTAACCAATAAGATTATGCTACAAACATTTAAGCAACTTTTCAAGTCTGTGGCTTCATTCTATCGAATGTTATCGCTTATTTGAAGTTTCATTTGTTGGGGAAGTAGGGATTTCGATGGTCGGATTTTATGTATTTTCGGATTGAGCCAGCTGAATCCTGCTACAAACACTTGACCAAAATTTCAAGTCGCTAGCTTTATTTTATCGTAAGTTATCGCTTATTTGAAGTTTCATTTGTAGGGGAGGTAAGGGTTCCTTTGGTCGGATTTGGCTTGCCTTTAACACTTACTCAATCTTACTTTAAACATTTGACCAAAATTTCAAGTTGCTGTCTTCATTCTATCAAAAGTTATCGCTTATTTGAAGTTTCATTTGCAGAGGAGATAAAGGTTGCTTGGTTCGGATCTTGCCCATTTTCAATACCAACCAATAGGTTAGGTTAGGTAAAGGGGCTGCCATGCTAACGCACAGCACACATAGACCACCACTGGGTCCGTTGTGATACCGCCAAAATCACCTAATGAAAAACCTAGGCATTAAAACCAGCCTGTGCTGGCAATGTAACGATTGAGCTGTATTGCACTCGTTTCCCTAAGGTCTTCCAGTTCCCAAAAAAAGCGGGAACCCAAGAACCTCCTCCGCCTCTCAGCCAGGGCCGGACAGTGACAGAGGAGATGGAGAACGCTCTCCTCCTCATCCACGTCACCACAGCTCCTGCAGTAGTCATTGTGAGGAATGCGAAGCCTCCAGGCAAGCTCCCCTATAGGACAGTGCCCCGTAATAACCCCCACAACTCTACCAATGTGATTTCTATTCAGTGAAAGCAGTATGGCGGAGCGGCTAGGGTCGAGTTTCGGCCAAATCGACTTCGTTGTTTGGCACGTAACGCCGTTTGACCATCTCATGTTCGCCCTGTCAACCGCAGTGGCTTTGATAGCAAGTTTGCACGATGAGGCTGGCATTTTGAGGTAAGCGCGGTCCCCGTCAATAACTCCGGTTGTCCCCACTCGAGCCAGCTCATCCGCCACGCAGTTACCTGCGAGACCACAGTGGCTCGGTATCCAACAGAGCGTTATGTTGAAATAACCACCCATCATTCTGAGGAATAAACGACAGTTCGCGATGGTTTTCGATGTAGTCAGGACGGATTCAAGTGATCGAACTGCAGCCTGACTACCCGTGTAAATAGTGACGTCCCTCGTGGTCACAACATGATTTCCCAGCCAGTTCAGAGCTTCCAGGATTGCAGAAACCTCCGCCTGTAGGACACTGCAGAAGTCGGGAAGGCGGAATGACAAGTTAATTCCCAATCCTTCCGAATAGATGCCAGCTCCGACTCCACCGTCGGCCCTAGAGCCATCCGTGTAGATGACAATGGAGTCGGTGGTCATAAGGGTGTTAACACACCATAGATCCCATGACGGAATCAAGCTGGCGTGGTTCCGACCGAAAATGTATTTCGCACAAGTATAGTC
This sequence comes from Chloromyia formosa, assembly GCA_964017055.1. NCBI lineage: Eukaryota > Metazoa > Arthropoda > Insecta > Diptera > Stratiomyidae > Chloromyia > Chloromyia formosa. The sequence goes on along the minus strand of OZ024813.1, from coordinate 24,261,424 downwards.
AGTCTCCACAGGGAGATCCAAGTTACCCAGTATAGTCGAGTGTCCGCCACTCTAGTCCATACCAACCAATAAGATCTTACTTAAAACATTCCACCGAATTTTCAACTCGTTAGTGTCTTTCTATCGAAAGTTATCGTAATTAAAGGAATATTTAATTTTTTGAAATCTGTAGGAGAGGTAGGCGTTCCTTTGATCTTAAATATGCCAAGCTTACTATCGTAAAACTCAAGCAGCTTTTTACCTCATGGTTACATGCCAAAAATCAGGTGTCTACGTCAATCGGTTCAAGAGTTATAGACAAAAAACATGATAAGTAGGGTAGTACGGGGCTCTTTGTAAGAAAATTACCGTTAGTTTTCAGCTGATCGATTTTATTTTTCCAGGAGAGTAAAAGATTACTCTCACGAGTAATCTACCAAATCTAGAGCTTTTTAAGTTTATTTAATTAGGAGTTATAGATACATTTAATTATTTTACATATGTAGGGGTGGTAGGCATTCTCTTAGCTTCGTCATGCTGCCAACATTTGACCAACATTTCAAGGCTCTAGCTTCATTCTACCGAAAGTTATCGTGCGAACGGACAGACAGACAGATGGACAGACGGGACAGAAAGACGGACGGACAGACGGGACAGATGGACGGACGGACAGACATGTATAAATCGAATCAGGAGGTGACCCTGAACATTTATATATATATGAATTGCTATACCTCCGGAGCCTCCTTTAAGGTGTTACATATTTTCGTCGTGATAAAAACAATATACCCTATACTATAGGTCTAGGGTATAAAAAAAGGACCAGGTTCTTTATTGTGCTTACTATCTTCCTTCTCATAAGAAACTTTTTTTTCAGTAGTAAATTTTGCCAGAAACTAGACAACTTCAGCAACTTCCCATGTAATTTGTGTTTTCAAATTGAAACATTCCGAAACCAAAACTCTTCTAATTAAATGTTCCAAAGATATGGGAAGAATCCTTGGATGAAACTTGGAATATTTGCATATGGAAAACTTATATATCCGGACAAATTCGAGTATTGGGGAGGCCAAAATCTTCATTACGGCTCCATGGGGATGCGTCGCGTCCTCAGAGTCATAAAAACAATTTCCAATGTCCTCTGGTAACTAAATCGATGTCACCGAAGGGACATCGTGTATGTGTATGTACCAGCACTATGTACCAGTTGTCGTAAAAACAATTACGTTCCTTGTGACTGCACCTCTGCACTTTCCTCGCATACGTTGTTCTCGAGGACGAAATGAAGAAATAATGGCATTGACTACCCGAGTGCCCCGAAGTGATAACCAATAATCCGCATGCAGGATACGATAAATTCACTGACATCTAACCTTTATCGAATCAGCAATGGGAAATGACGGCAATCGGAGAGCCTTAGTAGCATATCTAAGACATCCGTTGCGGTAGTTGAAATGTGACTGGAATATGTTATGATATCCTGTACTCGGGGATCTTTTATAGGAAGAGTATGTCGGGAGAAATTGAACATGCACGAGGCACATTTGGTGAAACGGTCGTATTTGTCTTAGTTGAAATGTTGCCGACCTGAATGGTTCCAACGGGGCCAACTCATATTTCCGAGTTCGCCAGAAAGCAGGATATACTCTTATATACATATATACGTTATTTTAATGCTCTGTTCAGTGCTGTTGAACTTTGGGTTCAGGGGAAAGTTTGAGGTCGTGCCGGTCAAGTTACCAATTTCCTTAAAATGAATTGAAGGTCGTTTCGGAATTTTGAAACGGATTGGTTCCATTACTCGGGCAAGGCAACTCTCAACAATGTTGCTATGTGAAAACCATCTATTAACCGGACGAAATAATTCCGCTTAAGCCCCAGCCATGGTAGTTGCCAGTTTGTCTCCTTGAACGAGGAACCCATATCGTAACTTATTTTGTTCGGAATGTATCCTATCGGGGCCTTTCTATACTCCCCAGTGGCAAAGAGCCGTTCAACATCACCGCATCCTAGCAATATGCCATGTACACGAATGGGCAAACCTTATGCTCATGAAAATGACTACGCCATATTGAACATTTTGAAAATCAGGTCACAGACATTTTTCAAAACTTCATTCAATGCTGGAACGTTGTTCGTTCGCAGTCAGTTTGAAGTTGTGGCAAATGTCAGCATCATATTGGAATTTGGTTCCAACAAGGCGCTTTTCACAGAATAGTTCCATATTGTTTATTTCAGGCGGAGGCTTTTATGTCATCACGTGCATGGGTGGTATGGCTGTGGATAAATGATTTGAGACTGGTGACAAGAGGATTTACTGTCAAATTGATGGGAATTTTTCAGCTCAATGGGATATTTTTATGCAGCAGGTGATGGCATTTAAAACTATCGAAAATTTGACTTTGGCTTTTTTCAGGTGGATCTGAACACCTTTTCCAACCGTTTATGAAATCCAGTTTAGCTTAATCAGGAGGGTGAGTTGCATACTTGCGGCCTGGCCAACTTGTTTCAGTAAAAAGTGAAAAATAACATACATCGAAATAAGACCCATGAGGCCCAAGAAAGACCCGTTGTCCTGGCCGAAGGGCTCATGCTGCATTCTATAGTTCTCCAGTGCATATTTCGCATCAGCCCGATCTAAGACATATCTGTAATGCTTAAATTTCACTTCACGCCCGAGAAGGTGCTTCTGTCCTGGCCAAGGGAATCAGGCGCGCCATTTTTTCCTAGTCCCCAAAATATATGAACATAATGAACTACATTTCTAAGAACCAAAATCAACTACCAGATCTACAGGTATCTGACAACTATATCTGTCGACGCGAGGGGTTATCAGGTCCTAGATACAACATTTCTAGGCCAAGTAAGCTAAATTCCGAGACAAATATGTAGATAGGTTTCCGCAACCCTCAGTATCGCAGAAATAAGAATGCTCACTGCGCTCGCTCTAAATGCAACGGTCCATTGTTTGGACAACGCGCTTGGGGATCCGTCAGGAAATACAATAGATATAGAACGCACGTTCTCCAGTAAAAATTGGAAGCAGCCCATATTACAAAAGCGGAAAATGATCTCAATGGGTCCGCACTACTAAAGCGGGAGCAACATAATGTCAATTGACCTAATTTATTTTTCAAAAAGGGAATAAAGTCAACTGACAAGGTCGCTTTTGAAATGGATTATTACACCTCACCATTGAATTCATTATAAATTAGTCGAGATTAGTCGAGATTATCGAGATCTTTTTCTGACGATATTTTCATCAGTCGAGATATTTTGTAATCGAGATTTTCTCAAGCCGAGATTTTGAAATATTTTTCCATAAAAAGAAAATGTTGACTTTGACAATCGAGATTTCAAAAGTCGACGTTTCGTACCTCTCTCTACAATCATTCTATTTACTATCCACATCGACGGATTGAGATTCGCCGCCCACAAGGCATGGATGTTAATCAGTGACCCACGACCATGGGCATTGTTGGGTAAGTTGTAATGAACCATATTCTGGTCATGCTGCTTCCAGATCGAAAGCAACACCTGATAAGTAGTGATCTGTCGCTGGTACGAAATCAGGAGTCGAGGGTTCCATTACACCCGGACCCCGATGAGAGCGCCGGCAGCCAACCATTCTATCTTTATCGCTCCATTTTTTTTATTCGCGATTTCTGCCTCCCCTGTTTGTGTTATCTATCCCAGGCCTGTGAATTCCTTCTAATATGTACTGACACAGGCAACGAGCGGCGACAACCCCATCCACGTCTCCCGAACTGAGCTACAGCAAGCACAGGCCGCTGCTCAGCTCGTTGAGGGGCCTATTTCTTCGCCAGATGGTACTGCCCGACCCTCACTGTCATTAGAGCTCTTGGCCCGAAGCGGAACTCGATGACGAGTAGGAGTGGGCACGCTATGCGTTCAGGGAAACTAGTGCGCTGCGAATACAACGAATATTTTTTCCTTTATATTAAAATGATCTTCTGGAACATTCCTGTTTCGCAAAAATTAGGAGAATTCTTTCTATTTGATTAGAGAGAATTTCCATAAAACTCAAGAAATTTCCGCTTTAGGACTTACAAATCCCCCCGCGTGGCTTCTAGGTTCTTACCACCTAAAGCGGAAATGGACTACCTAAAGCGGAAATGGCGCAATTAAGGATTCTCTCTAAATGCAATAGAGAGAATTCTCTTATAATTCGCGAAACAGGAATGTTCCTTTTTCTCTCACTCAAACTTTCATGATGAATTCACCTGTGAACACAGTAGAACATACTATACTATCATAACCCGGAAGGCATCGAAGACAAACAAACATTAAATTATGATGTATGCAGTGTTTGTCCGGAATTAATGTATGCCAAGCATACATTCGAATCTGTCGTTCTATTTAAATGTCCCATGATGAAAGCAAATCTTCAAATGGGGTCACACCAGCCCGATGAAAAGGGACAACCTGGACTAAAAAAATATCGAAGCTTATACGTGTGGTGCTTACATTTCGAGGGAGTCTGAGCTCTTCCTTAGAAGTTTTCGCTTTCATTTGGCTCCTATGAAAAGGACGTCATATTTCTCACATCCACCTCATTTATCACGAGCTAGTCAACACGGTGCGGTACGCTGCACAAACAGTTAACAAAAATTAGGATCAAGATTCGTTTTTCTGCCCGTAAATATCGCTATACACGTGTGTGCTTGAATATTGCAGACTTTTTATTCTGTTCATGAACAGAAGAGTCCACGAGCAATAATTTGTATCCTATTCGTCGTGTGATGTACACGACGCGACACACCTACCCATTCCCACATTCGATGCCTCCGTATATGGGAAGTTGATACTTCACCAAAATGGGCCTGCTCCTATTCAGCAGAAAAAAAGTAAGTTGTAATCACACCTGCATGTTCCGAATTCGAAACTAGGACCCAGGAATCGTAGCCTATGAAAAGGATGTTTGGTTTTTGCCCTGTGTGTTGTAGGTAAAGAACTTCTGCATACGATGATGCTGGGTAAGCAAACATTTTTACCTGTTCCATCTCGTCCATAAAGTATCGAGGAGACAACCATTTGTCATGGTGGTAAATAGGAGTTTTTTTCTCTCGCTTGTCCTTTTTCTTTATGTCGGCTATAGGGCGCTTTGCAGCTTTCTGTGTCATTAAAAAGTGTGTCGTCAACAGTTGAGAAGTTGAAAGGGTGAGGAAGCTCGAATGGAGCACGTAGATATAGAGGAAGTATGCCCGGATAGTATTAACAGGGACTACTCGTATATTACGAATTCATGCGCTCCGGATTTTTTTTTTTTTTTTTAATACTGATGATGCAGATATTTATTACAACACTGTCCATGAGGATTTAGGCAATTTTGCTAGAAGCAGGCATGCACTCCTTTAGGTTTGGAAGTGGTCGTTTTTTCTCAATTTTTCGGGATATTAGGTTTATTTTTGGATTTGTAATAACGGATTTTCTTATCGTCAGCAAAATACATAATTTTATCTAAATTGATTTTTACAATCATAAATTCGTCAGTTTAATAGGAAATACAATATTTCTGTATCCTAGAATGGTGATAAGGATGTCGATTAAAATTTGGAGGGATTTTTCATACTAGCGAGATTACAAATTTGTGTATGCTGCAGATTGGACGTCGATTAATGAAATTCAACACGGAAATTCAAATAATGTGTTCCCAAAGTATGTATGTAAAAACCAATTCTAAACTAATAAATTATTGCCTTTATTATACCAACTCACGTTGGAAATTTTACCATGTGTGGACGCACGGAAAAGTTATTCCTCCTTAGTCTTTGTTGGTAGGCATATTCGACGCTTTTTTAAGTGTGATTTACCGCACTCAAAGGGCTGTAACTGCCTGAAGTTGGGAAATTATGATGAAATTATGTTAGACTGATTTGTTCACAATCAAACACAGTTCAATTTTTGAAAGCAAATTACCATGTCCTAGATATATGCGCTCGGTGGCCGTGGTCGTTCGGTCACCGCTCTACGATACTAATATAGAGCTCGGAGTTCAAATCTCGGCGCGATCAAAAACTGCCTGTGGGTACTAATAGAACTCTCACAGTGCTCCGAGTTTGTCATAATAAAGACGGCGCGGATAGGAGATGCATGCTAGCAACTGCACTTCCGAAAAGTAGATAAGCTATCGAAACGTCAACAGGGCATCGAAATGCTGGAGACGTTGACGCGCTTATGTCCCCTAGAAGGGCCAAGGCAATTAACAAATATGCAGAAACCCAAAGTTTGGAAAAATAGAAATAAAATTGTTCACTTTACACAGTTATTAAAATTAAAGTGTTTGTAGCTGCTGAAAGGTTAAGATATCGAAAAAAATATAGTAAATGTTTTCGCTCGGAATTGCATAAAAAATTGCGTGATGTAAGAATAGGACGGACTACTGCTGCGTACATCCATTATTTAGTTAAAGGCCCCACCTTCTCCTGAAGGCTTTCTTACAAGTGTGGTAACCTATGCAGGCTTCTGCACCGGTTCTTCAATGTTTGACTTTCAGCTGAGCTTCGTGTCTAGAATGGCATCTAAATAATTTCCACTGGGCTATAATTGGGCTAGCTGTTCGTTAAGTTTCGGGAGGATAAAGTGCGGTACTATGGTTTTTGCGGTAAAAACATCAGTTCCATTCTACCCTGGGTTGACGCCCAGCCCACAGCTTGTGACCCAGGCGCTCATCGTACCCAGGGCCCTTCCCACGATTTGATTTGTCACGAAGAGGCACATTCTTGACACCGCGATTACAACATTTTAACGAATTCTCTTTCAAGCCTTGCAGGAATTTTATTGGTTTTGGCTAGTTCATAACGCTGAGAGGAGTCTCTATGCACACAAATCTGGTTAGGTTGCTATTTCCTAAGTTCGCATGAATCATTCGATGTGTTAACAAACTCACTGTTTACCCTTAAAATCCATCCGACTAACAATATACTTGACAAAATTGAATCTCATGATTCTGTTAGTGATAAAATCGTCTAAATTACATCTATATGGTCTGCACGATCTCGAAATAGGTCTCAAGTTTATTTTTCCAAGTATCTTGGTTTACGCTTTCACTTTGTCAAATATACTTCTCGGCGCTGATCCATCTAATAATAATTGTATTCCGGGGGATATCCGAAGCAGACCACTGATGTTTTGGGTCGCTTTTCGCCCCCTCCCGGTCATCAGTGATTTCCAGATGTCGACTGATAATTTTCGACCTCTCTCTTCATCACTGAGGCTGAGTTCACTCATGGCTTCCACACTTATCGTGTGCTTGCCTGTGATCCTCAACCTCATGCTAGCCAGTGCTGGACATTGGCACACAGTGTGTGCTGTCGTCTCAGCCTCCACCAGACATAGTCTACAAACGTCATCTTCCTCGATTTGGATCTTGGCCAGATGAGCATTAACCCATATGGGTTTATAATCTTTTTGGATTATGTAGTACTACACTAGGTAAGCCCCACTGAATAGAAAAGCTAAAACAACGCGCCTAATCTAGGGCGACTAGTAGCTTAGTATGCAGGGGCCTCAGTCTCATGTCTGACTGCGGTCGTAACGAGTTCAAGTCCCGTCCACGGCTTTTATGGCCATGGAAGTTTGTTTTATCTCCCCCTTGAGATGCGGGGCGTAATAATAAGCCAAAGCATCTCCCGACTTGTCCCAGGCAGGCGGCTAAATGGAAGCAAGAGGCGCATGCACAAAAAAACGCATCTAATAACTGGGGCTCAGGTAGCTCAGTGCGTAGAGGCGTCAATCTCATGTCTGACTACGGTCGTTAGGTATTCAAGTCTCGTCCACGGCGTTCGTGGCCTTTGATAATTGTGTTTTACTCCCTCTTTGGAGCGGGACGTAATAGTAAGGCGGCTAAATGGAAGCAGGAAGTGCATGGTGGAAACGTGCATCGTCTGAAACTGATTTGTGCCAACAAAACGTCAGCTAATTCACGTGGAATAATTGACGCGCTATTTCCAGGCAAGGGTAGTAGTAGAGTAGTAGTAGAATATCTTTGGCCGCCCTTACTACAATTTTTGTAATCAAATATGTGTACCCCCTCCGAAACTAAATCCTAGTTATACTGACCAATATCATCATCATCATCATCGTGGCGCGACAGCCCGACATCGGGCCTTGGCCGCCTGACCAATATAACATATCAAAAATTTGAAACTACTGAACCTTTTGCACTGTAAGGTAACTTTTTCAGACTATATATTTATTAAGAATTGTCCCAAAATTTTAAGAGATTTTTTCTTTCTAAAAAAAAGTTTTTTTGCCATAATTTCTCCAAAAATTTCATGAACGTGGTCTGCAAAATATTGCCAAATATTGCCCAAAATTTGGAATATTTTTTCATAATGAAAAATCGCCGCAAACTCAAACAAAATATTTAGGTCGATTTTTTATTTTCAGTTTGAGGAAAAATTTCATCAGCCCCGAGCGGTATGATTTCTGTCAGTTGTTGCACAATTTATTTCGGGTGGCTTGACTTAAAGCTACAACCATTATCCTTTTCACCCTATCATTCTTCCCTTTCTCTAATAAATAAATTATCATTTATTGTCTATTATATCAATTCCAAAACTGACTGATACGAATACGACCTTACTTTTACCCTCCTATCCTTAAGCGTACCTACACATTTTAATTGATTGACTCTTCAGGAAGCTGTTTCAATTTAACGGTCACAGAACATTGTTTATCTTTCCTTTCGTTATCCTTGTTTGTCTTTTGTTAGGCAATTTAAGTGAAAAAATTGCTCTTTTCCGATACACGGAGAATTGATTTTGGTTTATTGTTTTTTTTTTTTTAAATGAAAACATACGTTTCTGTGCTTGTTGTCTTGGCGATTCGAATTATGGATGAGGTTTTAAAAATCGTTGATTCATCTCGGAAAAAGGAAAATTGCCATTCTGGTTTATTTTGCTTTTTTTATGAAAAATATTGCATAATTTTACAATTCTCTTCTCTAATTCAAAGGTACAGATTCGGAAAATGTATTCCGAAAACAGAAACGATTGCTGAATAAAATATTGGGAAAAAATGGCTGATAGTGCAAAAATATATGGAAGGAATGAATCAAGGAAAAAAGGAATTCCCAAAAGTCAGATCCGAGTCAGGCACCATTCACAAGTACCTTATGACATTGCGCTCGACACTGATCCGCCCATCAAACTGACTTTAGTTTTGTCACTTTTGAGAAATAAAACGTCTGATTCACGAGATGCGTATACGTGTTCGTGTAATTTTCACCAGATCAATGTACACACGGTATCGAAGCGCAAATTGCTGGCGCGGAAATAATATACGCGTCGTTGTGTTAACCCCAAGGGCGTTTAGGAGTCGACAGCGTATGTGCGAGATCCTTGCTCGAATTTGCTAATGCAAGAGCCCATTTACGGTCTCGCGAAGTAAAACGAGGAAGGGCGAGGCATGAAAATGTAAACAAGCTGCTCGCCCTGCGCTCGATGTTTTTCGCCTCGCCTCGTCCGAATTCGCTACGGAGGCGGTTAGGGTTAGGGGTTGTTTGGGTCGCTGATTGCGAATCTGAGGTCAAACTTGCAAAAAAAAAACGAAAACGAAGAGTTCCAGAACGGCAACCTTAAAAAAAATCACGGCCAATCTTGCTGGAAAAAGCCGGTAGGTAAGGGGGTTTTTGGGTCCCTAATTACAAATCTGAAGTCTAAACGATAAAAAACGAAACGGGAGATCCACAATGGCATCCCTTTATTTATAAACACGGCCAGTCTTGCTGAAAAAAAACAACTGGTAGGCGCTTCAGCTGTTGGGGTCGCTGATTCCGAATATGAACTCACAATAGCAAAAAATTAAAAAACTAAAAGAGTTTCTGAGCTACAACACGTTTTTCAAAAACACGGCCAATTTTTTGGGTCGCTAATTGCGAATCTGAAGTCCAAATGGAAAATACAAAATGTAGAATGACACACTTTTTTTCTTAAATACCTAGTACTTCTTGGTAGGGGGTTCTTTGGGTCGCTGATGGCGAATCTGAAGTCAAAATCAAAAATTAAAAACTAAAGGAGATTATGAACGGCAATACTTTTTTTTTTAATAAAAACACGGCAAATATGGGTGGAAAAACTGGTAGGGGATTACGCGAGTGGTTCGCTTGATCGACTCGCGTGCAGACGATTTTCGAGTAAAATCACATGGAACGTGGCATGGTTGGTAAAAATTAAATTAAATGTTCTTTGTAATTGCGCACATTATTTACCCTGTCTATTTCTACTATAGGTATATGTACAGACAACATCCACCATCTCCTGTTTTCTCCCCTTTTTTTAAGATTTGCTTTTTGTAAAACAGAAACATAGTTGTAATATTGGTACGTATAATTTTCCGGAACGGCAGCTGCTATTTCGACGTCAGTCATGGTCAAGAGCACAGTATTGAACTGGAGAGTTTCGCCGAGGTGGCATGGCTCGAGCATTCTCGTTGAACATGCTCGCCTCGTCCACTCAACGAGAATGTAAATCGGCCATCAAATTCTCCATCTGAACCCTGCCAATTGGGCTACGAAGGGTGGGGCCAGGTGTTGCGAGCCAAAAATCAGCTCCATTGACACACCAACAGAGCCTCCAAAGGGACTACATATTTTTGTTATGACAAAAATAACATCTTAAACGTTCGTCAAAAATAGCTTAACATTCCAAAACCGCGAACAGCCCATCTTGACTGCTTGCAACGACCTACCTCAATCTACAAGCCAGCCTATATAATCAAGATGAGAGTGATTTTACGCGATCATACGTACGACGATGCTGTATTCGATAGCGTGCTACGTGAATTTTCGACGCGTATTCGCTATCGAAGATGTTGGAATCGTAAACCCGATTGGTATTTCCACGAGAAGTGTATTTACGCTTCGATACGCTTCATCATCTAAGGCGGCTTTCACACGGAAGGCACGGTATACGAGATTCTAGCAGCAAGCAAGCTTTCTCTACGAGTGCAATTTTAAATTATTCGTCGCACATAAAAAGCTCGCTCGCCACCGGTGCTCGTGCGGTCCGTGTGAAAGCCGCCTAAGCGTTTGATGTTTATGCGGGATGTATCGGGTATCGCAGATTTGACGCGCTCGACGCGTTTATGCGTCCCGTGTATCAGAAGCTTGAATCTGCTCAGCTGCCTGGGTCCTAGTGAAATTTTCGCATCCGCTTCGGGGAAGGCTTCACCGAAACACTTCAAGCGGCGACCGCCCTGGCTTATGGTTTCAGTGTACATATTTCATGCCAATTTTCGAAATTCTCTTTAAAAATGGAGACGAGAAAACGGAAAATTAAGGAAGAAAGGTCGGTAGAGCCGATGTCAACACAGAAGCACATTCAATTTGCCATTATCTCTGTATTTCGATGGCATTTGAAACCAATAGAAATATTCGACGATTGCCCATGGAGTGAGTGCTCCGTCTCTAATTACTGTTTCTAAGTGGTATAAGCGATTCCAAACAGGACATTTTACTGTAGAAGACGTGTCTCGTGAATCTGCCCGGTGGGTATCACGAATTTTGACTGACACTCAAAAACAAAAAAAGCACGTGATGGCGCCTGAAATGTACGATGAACTGGAAGTTTCGAAAATCGTCAAACTACAATGACCTCAACGATGTTTGCATGCCTAAACAAGTAATGAACGGACAACGAGTCGACGGAGCGAGACTGTGAGAAGACCGAAAGCTCGTTGGGAAATCTCAGTATATGCTGACGCCGAGCAACTATTGGGTTTCCAAGATTAGAGGACGCGGTAATGTGACCGAAATAATTGGAAGACAACGATCCAGGCGGCCAGAGCCCGACGTCAGGCTATTACTCCATGATGATGACGATGATGAATGATATCGACTTTCCTAATTGGCCAGCGTACAGCCCAGATTTACAACATTTACGGCACTAGCTGCAAAAAAGCATCAGGACCCATTCCAGCCCTTCTCAGACCTTACCAGAGCTGGAACAAGCCCTGAAGGACGAATGGGAAGGGGGATATCAGGAGTCTCATAATAAGCATGCCTGAGCGAATTCAGCCTATTATTCAAGCTCATGGTGGAAATGCGCACTATTAAGCAGTCGATGTTGTTGATTGCATTGGCCCCACTAGGGGTATGGGCGCGTCAACATCTCTTGCATTATTAAGCTTGATGACGTTTCAATAGCCAGTAGATTTCGGATGGTGCAGTTGGTAGCACGCACCTCCTACCCGAGACGTCTTTTACTGACGAGCTTGGAGCGCTGTGGAAGTTCTAATAATACCCACAGGCAGTTTTTTTTATTAACGCGCCGGGGATCGAACACAAGTTCTCTAGATAAAGCATCGTAGAGTGGTGACGAAACTTTACGGCTACCGAATGTGTCAGTGTCTGTAAATCTGTCTGTCTGGTTCTACACAAACTAGTCTCTGAGTTTTTTACAAGGTCTTCTATCCATTGCACGCTGTATATATGTATGTCGAAACCAACGCAATCGAACCACTACGTCAAATAGCTGCCATAGGAAAGACCGGTCCGAAAGTTCGTCTTTGTGAGAAAAACCTTATCATTTCTAAAAATATCGCTGTTAAATTTCACACTACCCAATAGTATCTTTTACTAAATCACATTTACGAATTTGGTTGAAATTGGACTACTCTCTCATATACACGTAGCTGTCATGGAAACGACCATTCCAAAGGCAAGTTTTTTCATATTTACCGCCGAGTCACATTTCTGAATTTGGTTTAAATCGGAATCTGTTTCATATACCTCTCATAGGAACAGTGAAATCGGAACACGTTTTACTACTAATTTCAAAACGGCAGATGCACCATACGTCACATGAAGGTATGATACCCTTCACGCGAAGCGATGCTAACTTGTCTTTCTCTGTACGTCATTACCTTGAAAATATCTTTAGGAACAGAAATTTGATGTTAAATTTACCTATTTTGTTAAGTAGAGTACGCAGAAGCAAGACATGTATTATGACATGCAACCATTACATACCTGAAATGAAGGAGAAAAGTTCAAAATTAAACAAATTACCCAAATAATGTTGAAAAAAGATAAGGCAAGTTTGATAAAAATTCAATCTTCAAAGAGTAAGTTTACTACAGTATAAAAGGAAATTTATCAAGCATAATGTTATTGTTGTTAATTGAGTAAGGACAGCCGAGTGTCCACAAGACCAGGACCCACGAGGCTTGCGACGGCACCTGAACTGGCCGACATCCATTTCATCCTTATCGTCCCATTTTTTGTTCGGTTTTTTTGTCCTTTGTTTATGCTACATCTCTATATGCATGTTTTGTTAGATATGTCAAAACAGGAGTAGCAAGCGGTGAAAACCCCATTCACGTCTCCCAAACGTTGAGGAGCCCTTTTTTGTAAAAATTACATTGCCCGACCTTAACTATGATAACCTTGTAGGCTTTGTCTTCAGGGCATCTTCGGACACTTATGGGCTATTTGCGTGTAATTGATACTTCTAAAATATGTTTGCAAGTAAATTGCACAAAAAACTCATAAATGAAACCCAGGCTGCGGCTTCTCTTGCCACTAAACACTGAGTAGGCTCGAGACTTTTAAAACTCATCAGTTCCTTACATTGCGTAAAAAAAAAAATGGAAAAAAAGGAGTGCGGTTCCCGCCTTAGGCAAAGCGATAGCATTAGGCAAGGCGAATGTTGAGTTGCAGTTCGGTAGGGTAACGCAGAGTGACATCAACTCATCAGTTTCTTACACAGTAAAAAATTGTAGGTGCATTTTTACACCACCATTTTTACTGGATAATGGACTTTTTCCATCCACTTGGGAAATTTTTACCCCAGAAATTGACCGTGCAAGTGGTGTTTTCAAAATGATTGCTTTGCTTGGTGAATTTAATTCCCTGATAGTGTAAACGTAAAAAACGGAAATAACCTGATGCAAAATATCCAATCGGTGTTAAGACTGACACCAATCAGATACAAGAGAGTGCATGTTTCATCTTGTTTTTGACTAATGAATCCAATGGGTGTTTGCATTTGACGCATTTATCCAAACGGTGTCAAAATTACACCGATTGAACGAAAAAATGAGAACTCGCTCAAACAAGTCCGCGAAACGTTTGCCAAAGTTAGTATTTCCACAATAATCATTGGTCAGTGCAGTCATTTTTAGAGAGTGGAATAATTTTTATAAATACTCGTAAAATGAAGAAAGTGATTAGAGTGAAATATAACAATTTAGAAAAGTTTGTTTTGGTGGACAGTGAAAATGAAAATATAAGTTTTATTGACTTTTTAAGTGCTTGTGCTTAAGTGCTTGCTTAAGTGCTTATAGAATTAAGAGTCTAAATTCAATAATTATTCAAAATATATCCGTTTATGAAACCAAAGAGCCTTTGGAAGCTACTTATACTTTTGGAGATGATTTTTGTTACATAATTCCTACAAAGTTGATTTTTGAATAAATAAATTGAGTGTTTATGAATATAACAAATTTGTTTTTCTATATATATTACTATTATTTTGTGCAGTAAAGGTATGCAGTATTAATTCACCGATTATGCATGCATATCACCATCCATGTGGTAAATATTAACCATAAGGATATTATTATATTACACCGATTAAACAAAAACAGTGGAGCGATTCTCCGTCTGGATAACTTGCTTCTAAATGCAAATGGATAATATTTCATCCCTCCGGGACATTTTAAAATTCACCTAGTGGTGTAAAAATTAAATTCATCATGGAAGGTACACCGATAAAAAACGGACTTAATGGCACACCGATTAGGTGTATTTTCAGTATGATTTTTGTTACTGTGTATATTGCGTCCTACAAAAAAAAACGGGTTGTGGTTCCGCCTTAGGCAGGGCGAAAGTTGAGTTGCAGTTTGGTAACGCAGAGTGACTCAGTGTGATACCTATCTATGAAAGTGGGTTTTTTTTTTATTTTCGAAGAAATTGCGGGTAAAGCTGTAAGTATGTCATAAGTACATAGTATAACTCTTACTTTTCCCGATTCGGCTGGCTCTTGCATATTAAGGACGATCAGTCTCACCTGGTCAAATGCTGAAGAGTGCAGGTCTATTAAAATTAATGAATTGTAGACTTGCTTAAAATTATCTTCTTCCAGGATATAATTAAATATATTATATCATCTAGCTCCTCAATAACAATAGAAAAAAATCAAAGGTTCTCAACATGCCATAAATTCAGGATCCGACTACAAAAAACAAATCGATTAGATTTTTCATTCTTTCCACCCTGAGCATTGTATCGTCTCCCAACTCGGATATATTCATCCAGTCAATTTGAAATAAAAACTAGGGTATAAAAAAAAGAGTATCCTTGGGATTTAATCTTCTCATTTTCCCGGGCAACTGTTGTTGCTCGTATCGTATGCATGCGCGACCCCGACTCCAACTCCGCCATTCATGTATCCATATGAATTGGCTCTTCAACCGGAAAGTATCTCTCTCATCTTACTTATACGTACAGTAATAGAAGCTTATCATGAATTTGGCTGCTTTTCAACGGATCATTTTGTGTATCCTTGGCCCTCGATGCAAAACATCTCCTTGCTACCGTCAGACAACACAAACAAGCAAGAGTGGAATATTCGACAAGGAAATCATCACCGGGGACTAAATCCCGGTCCTGTTTACATTATCCTTTTAATAGGATTCATCTGGGGATTCATGGTTTATAGCTGTCAAAGTGAAATGAAAGCTTGCGAATGACCACATAACATTATCATACAACGCAACCAATCGTCCTGTTTGAATCCATCATTTCACTTTATCTGGTCCGTGTGGTCCGCTTATATAGATGATGGTATTCTTTTTTTTTCACCCACTTAGCAGGGACTTTCACTCAAAATCCCTGTCATAGCATAACAATATTGTGATGTATGTTAGCCATGTAATGAAAAAGAACTTCTGGACGTAAATCTTGATCCGACCGGTATCAAAAAGTATCCGATGTCTGTAAATTTGAGTGACGTTTCCGTTTTTCGGTTGCTCACCATTGTGCAATACACATCTACATACACGGCCTCCTGTCGCACACGATCCACTATTCCTTTTATATATAGATATTCTAAGGATTCACGGTATTTTCAATATTTTGTGGCTTTAGGGAAAAAGCTCTGAATCGATTCGGCTGTCAGCTCAATTCGAGGAAATGGCTAACGAAAGAGGGTCTAGTGGTGGTCGATTTTCGTCTTGTTCGTGCATATATTTGCTGGCATATTGAATTGTGCGGCCTTATCAAGCAGGAAAAATTTATCCTGATTTTTTTTTCACAACAAAAGAGACGAAATTCTCGAATTGAGATTGAAAAACACGGTTTTGCGGAGAATAGTGGATATGTGGTATATAGCTGGTCTTAACTCAATATACTCATAATCTACATAGGATTATTCGTTCTGGATAAAAAACAATATTTATTCTCTACAAAATGCAATCAGAGATACGATTTTTGATTAGGTCGTTTTAATGAGATATTAGATATGACGTGAAAAATAATGAAAAATACAGGTTAAGCGCAAACCTCAATGCATGAATAAAATGCTGTTAGCAATATTCTAAGCAGTAACCGCTTATCAAATAGACTAAATGTTTGTCCGTCGGTCCATAGAATATATACGTAAATACACCTATCCCTCGATTTACACGGAAAACGAGAGTGACACTCACCTCACACTGGAAAAATGCTGTTCAAATTTTTGAACATAATTTTTAAAGCAAACCTCACATTAGAAAATTGGTTAAACAATAATTTTAGAACAAAGATTTCAAGATCTGGTGATTGTGCTAAAATATTAACCGCCAACACATCTATTCTGATGCAATGTTTATGCGCAAACACGAAATCAAAAATGTACCCAAAAATTTGTTTTTTGTTAATTGCCTTGCGTCATGGGCGCATCAACATCTCTAGCATTTCTATGCCTTGTTGACGTTTTGACAGCATATCTACTTTTCGGAAGTGCAGTTGCTAGCATGCGAGTACTTTGGCGATATTGTATTCACATCAATCCTTTTTGCGGCTGAGAGGTTTTTCATGGCGGGGATTTTTTTTACAACAGAGTTGTTTTTGGGAGGTATGATTGTACGTTGGGCTGAATCGTGCCGAATACTAATCTCTTTTCGTTAACTCGTTCAATAATCCTACTGGTTGTTGATTTTGTTGTTTTCATTGAAAAGGATCCACTTCCATTACATAAAAATCTTGACGAAACAGCGCGCGTACCCTCCTATAAGAACTTTCACTTCGTCAGTATGAAAACACTATGAGATTTCATGAAGTTCCTTACCATATCTTAGTTTCTTTTTTTTTTGTATGCTCTCTGAAAAGTGCTGCGTTCCACTTTCTCTTAGTCCTCACCACCAGGAATGCCATCAGAAAGTTTATCGGATCAATTAAGAACAGATTGCAAGCATTTATCAGAGCTAGGGCAGGCAATACCAAATACCTTAGAACATAGAGGCATGGAATGAGTTTGTCCTGTATGTCTCTGGCTCCAATATTTGGCGAATAAGTCGACAGCCAGCCTACTCGGTTGTTGTTTGATATTGGCATATGTTGACTGTTCTGTCGAATTGTGCATTAATAAAGGTCAATTCTTGTCAGATTATCGACAGTCAGCCTACCCAGTTGGCGTTTCGGTATTGACATAATGTTGACCGCACTGTCGAATTGTGCATAAACAAATGTCATTTTTTGTCAATATTTAAATTTTCATAATTACTAAACGGTCTACTGAGTTAGCTGACTGTCAACCACATGTCGACTTAGTACCCCGATTTTGGAGCCACTGTTTCTATGGAGACATACAGGACAAGCTCATTATATGCCTCTATGTTCTAAGCCAAATACTCAGCAAATAAATATTAATAAGTTTTTTTTCACCAGTTTTTGTTTTATTTTTAAAATACCTAACCACAAACCATTTTCATAAATTAGCATTTTCCCTACGATTTCTTCCAGGTGGCATTCATTTAAAAAGTACTCAGCAAGTATTGATAAAAATGGTACCAACACAAAGCTGAGGCCCCAAACTTTCAAATCACATATGATTTTCATGAATAAATAATGTATTTTTCAAAAATTACGTATAAGGTGAAAAGTTCTCCGCCTGACAATGGAAGACTGCGATTTTAATAAAAAAATTATTTTATTTTTCTACATAATCTCCCTTGGTCCAGCGTTCCTGCAACATCAGTATTCCTTCCCGGGAGTGAGAGTCTGGAAGGCTGTGAAAATATTCATCTATGGCCCTCTCAACTTCTTCATTGGATGCGAAGCGCTTCCCAGAAACAAATCTCTTCAAGTTTGGGAATAGATGGAAGTCTGAGGGTGTCAAATCAGGAGAATAGGGAGATGGTCGAGCAGATCGTACTCCAAGATCCGCAGTTTTCCCAATGCACACTTGTGTACTGGTGCGTTGTCCTGGTGAAAGATGATTTTTTTTTCTCCAGGCATCTTCTCGCAAATTTTGACATCCAGCTGGTCAAGAAGGTTGGAGTAATATTTGCCTGTTATTGTTCTGCCTTTTTCAAGCTAATCAATTAACAGGATATTTTTCGCATCCCAAAACACGCCGCTCATAAACTTTCCTTTCGATACGTCACCTCGAATGGCAGGCGTCGGAATCCTGTTGACTATGAAGGCACGCCTATCTCTAATTGACTGGAAGCCAATCTCCGACCGTATCATTACAGCCAGATTTAAATCCAGGGTAAGAAACCTCACAATAATTCAGTGCTACGCCCCGACTGAACCAGCGGATCAATCAGCTACAGACGCATTCTATCACCGACTCGGCGACACCTTCGACAAGGCTCCCAAAGGTGACATAAAGACTATTATGGGGGATCTCAATGCCAAAGTCGGGTCTGACAATCTTGGTTTGGAACACCTAATGGTCTAGGCAACAGGAACCAAAATGGCGAGATGTTCGTGGAGTTTTGTAACTCTCGTCAGCTCGTCATCGGCGGTACTTTGTTCAAGCACAAACCATGCCATTTAACAACCTGGGTTTCTCCGGATGGCAGAACAGAGAACCAGATTGGCCATATAGCCATTTCCAAGACATGGAGGAACTGTCTCTTAGACGTCAGGTCGAAGCGAGGTGCTGATATTGGCAGCGATCAACAACTTGTTGTCGCAAAAGTAGACTTACGAACGGCAGCGATCCATCGCCTTCAAAATGCAAGAATCTTAACACGTTTTAATGTGCAAAAGCTTGAAGATCAATCTATAAGATGTGCTTATTCCACCGCCTTGCACGAAAGAGCTAATGCACCACCATCTTATGAGACTCCTACAATTGATGATAGATGGAACGTCGCTAAGGACTCATTTATTTCGTGCGGTGAAACTTTTGCGGGCAGATTGGAGCGCGGTAGAAGGCATTCATTAGTGACTCTACATGGTCTCTAATCACGGCACGGAAGAGAATTAAAGAACAAATCAACTCAGCCACTGACGACGCAGTCAAAGACCAACTTAGAGCTGAATACCGTTCTCTCCAGAAAAACGTGCAAAGAAGCGAACGAAACAACATCAATGCATTAGCGGAGAAGGCAGAGGAAGCGGCTTACCGTGGTGACAGTGGAACCCTTACAAACTTATCAAGCCATTAACTGGCAAATCTTTTACAGCTGAACATCCCGTGAAAGATAAAGACGGGTCTCTACTGGCCACTGATGAACACCAACTGCGACGGTAGAGAGAGAACTTCCTTGAGGTCCTGAACAACACCTTTGGACATTCGAACTCATCTTCACTAGAAGTAGAAAATATTCCGCAAATAGTCAGAGTTGATACCAATCCACCATCTAAACAGGAATTAACTGTGGCTATTAAATCGATGGAAGCCGGTAAAGCCCCGGTGGAATTCTTTAAGGCGGATATCAACGCTACTACAGATATTCTTCTCCCCCTTATCCAAGAGCGTTGGGAAACCGAAACTCTCCCTAAAGAATGGAAGAAGGGCGTCATTATTAAGATCCCGAAGAAAGGTAGCCTGAAGGATTGTAATAATTGGCGTGGAATTTGCCTCCTCCCCGCAGTCTCCAAACTGATGGCAAAAATAGTCTTAAACCGGATCAAGCAAACAGTTGACCGCACACTGAAAGATGAACAGGCTGGTTTTCGCGAGGGCTTTTCATGTAGCGACCACATCAACACCCTCCGAATTGTTATTGAACAATCCGCAGAGTGGAGATCCACATAACATCTCATGTTCATCGATTTCGAGAAGGCGTTTGACAGCGTTGGCCGGGAATACATCTGGAAGGCTTTACATATGAGAGGTATACCAGATAAAATCATATCCATCATCAAGGAGTCCTATAGCGGAGCCCAATGTCACGTCTTACACAAGGGAAAGCTTTCAGATCCCTTCGAGGTACATAGCGGAGTGAGACAAGGCTGCATTTTGTCACCTATATTGTTTTTGATTGCCATTAACGATATTCTGCAGTGCGCTTCGTGAAAACCAGAGCAAAGGTATCAGATGGAACCTGTTTGAATACCTTCAACACCTGGATTACGCTGACGATATTTGTCTTCTCTCAAATATTGTATATCGGATCATCTAGTTCAAATGACGAAGTGGCAATGCGGGGCTTAAAATCAATGCTGCCAAAACTGAGTACTTGGGCTTGGATCTAGGAAGACAGAGCGAAATTTGTGTTTCGGAGCAGACGGTGGAAAAAGTGGACAATTTTTGCTACCTCGGTAGCGTAGTTACAGCAGATGGTGGAGCGGATGCTGATGTACAGTCTCGCATCAATAAGGCTCCGGCAGCTTTTTCATGTTTGACTCCTTTCTGGAAAAACAACAACTTCTCCAGATGTACCAAACTCAGGATCTTCGAAACCAATATATCAGTGCTTCTTTATGGCTGTTCAACTTGGAAGGTGACCAGGGCGATAACAACTAGATTGCAAACTTCCGTGAACCAGTGTCTACGGCGCATCCTGCACATACGCTGGCCGGAGGTCATTTCTAACGACGACCTCCTGTTCATTACTGGCCAGGACAGGATAGGCACCTCGATAAAAAGACGTCTACTGCAAAAATTCGTGTAAGCATACTACTTGAGGGAACAAGTTGAAACTTGTCATACGAACTAATGAGACGTGCACCCAGGCAGGAGGTATACATTTTTGGTGATTGTAACGGTATGTCTATGTCATGCCGAGAACTTTCCACCTTACCCTCGTATATATGCGCTTATGGGATCAGTCGATATTTTTGCTCGCGTGTGTATATATTTTATGTATACATACATACACGAGTATACCCGTAATACGTTGAAAATTAGCTTCCAAAATCTGGATAGTTTGCAACTCTGTCCAGAGACGGAACCTGTCCAGAAATCCATTCAACCAAAGTGGGTCTCATCACTAAAGATAAATTCTGCAAAAATAATTTGACAAATATAAGGGTGGGGTTCATGGCTAGGTTTGAATGTCAGGGTAGTTTGGTGAGGGGGTAAAGTGTAGGGGTATTGATACTAAAATAATGAACCATACTGAATAAAAACTGTCAAAGCACTGTGGATAATGACAGCACAGTTTGTCAGTTACATCAGTTGGAATGAAAAAAAGAGCACCCCCTCAAATGACAGTAGGTAAATGGTTACGCGACTGCATTTTGGCTGTCGTTTATTGGCTTCGGAATTATACTGCTCTACAATTCTCATGACTCTCCATCCAATGAACCAGATTTCCTTTCTCCAACTGTCAGTAAGCTCCATCGTAATTTCCTGAAATGTGATTACCATTCCTCGAATTTCTCAATTTATTGGTAACTAACAGTGATTTTAGCAAATTGCTTCGCAACCGATTGCGTATAGAGAGCAGATGCTGATAATACGTATTTCAAAACAGCCGCAAGCCTTCCGGGACTACTCTTGTAAATAAGATTCAATCTACGCCCGGGAGAACTGACATAATTAGACAATAGTCTTAACTAAACTGAGCTATAGTATATGTACATCTTTTGTTGCGTCATCAACGTTAAATGGAAATTGCCAGATCAAGTATTCAGGTGAATACACAGACACACATTTTAGAAAGTGGTGAATACCTAAATTAGCACAAGGTACAGGTGTCAGGTGACGAAAATGAATGAAAAGCTGAGCCATTGACTGCTGCCACTAAGAAATTATGGCCCTCAAGAAATAACAATTGGAGGGGAGAAAGTACATCTTTGAGCGTATATATTACCGATACTGGAAAACTGAATTTCGTTCTCAAGCACGCCAAGTTTAGTCTGGCCAAAAATTCATGAAACGCAAGGACATTCGGTACTGTGTTCATAATACGTAATGGGAAATTCGTAGAACCTTGCAAACTCAAGAGAATTCCATCGAATTCGTAATTTCGAATCCAATTTTAAACGTTTGCACTTTCATCGAATTGCCAATAACTTGGATTCATTTTGTCGTAAAATATGGATGAGCCGTCGATCTGGGATACAATTAATTTTGTTGATTTTCAGGTCAATAAATTGAGCAAAACATAAATAGTTCGAGTATGTCGAAGTGTATGTGCACTCGAGACTTGATTAAAGTACGGTGGAGCGTATCTTTCAAAAGCACTCAACTCACATAGACTCTTTGAAGTATCTGACACTTCTTCAGTTTAATAATCAGATCGGATCTTTGTCCCAACGTTGTCATTTTCTAAACTCAACCGTATCGATTTCTTAGTCCTGCTCCTTGGTTCCGTTTGTGTATCTCATATAGGTGTATGTAGCAAAAACTGAAAGGCGATGGCATGGATAGCAGTATGTATTTAAGTATTGAAAAGCTTACTGGTATCCAGATCAGTAACTTACGCCTGTCCATTTAAGCTTCATTACAATAATGTACTCAAAATATGATGCTGATAGTACGTATAAAAAAACATCGGAATGAATTCGGTTTTCAGTTTCAGGTTTCGAAATGGTACAGAGAAGAGTTTATCCAGGTTAGGTCATCCAGGTTTTTGCCTACCTGGCTGAAAAGTATGACGCCCACCGAGGGCCGTCGAGAGAAAATCCGGGCCCGGTACTCAACTTTTGTAGGGGCCCATAATATATGGCGACCGGCAGCTCAATGAACAAAAAAAAAAAGGTCAAAGCGTACGGTTTTCTTCTTTTTTTGTAGGGGCCCATATATGGCGACCGGTAGCTCAGTGCGTGAGAGTGGTATGAAAGGGCAAGGAGCAAAAAAAAGCTCAGTGCGGAGATAGGTTTTTTTTTTTTATTTTCTCAAATTTTTGGGCCCCCGAGAAAAACACGGGCCCGGGGCGTTTCGCCCCTTCCGCTCCCCCTCTCGACGGCCCTGGGTGTAACTTAGCCAGTCAGGCTAAAGCCATCATTCCCTCCTCCTTTCATAACCATGGCGTGGGACAGGCTTCGGCGGAGTTTACTTTCGTGATGCTGGATGCTAAAGCTGGGGTTAGAAAAAAAACCTTCTAGAAGAATTGCCGGTACTCCAAGACCTTGTTGTAAAATATAAAATCGACACGGTTAATGATCCTTTTTTTGTCGGCTTTTTTGAGCGGAAGAGTATCGGGTCAGGTTCTCCAACTTTAAAACTTAAATTGCACGGCAGGTGTGGTATGTACTCCATGCATTCTATGCTTGCGTGTAAAGGTTATAAGCCCAATTTAGGTGGTGCTTCGTTTAGCTTGTTAAGATTGAATTTTCGGTAAGTCATTCATTTCTCACGGACGAGCTTTACAAATGAATCAGTTACTTGACGATGTGGTTCCTGTTACGGCTTGGGCTACCTTCCCATCCAACATGGTGAAGATAAGATGATGTTTTACCGATTTTGCCAGTCCACCAAAGTAAATGTTTATTACTTGTAAATTTTTATATTCGCTTTCGATACTTTATTTCTCTGCTCGGGCCAATTCAATGGTTTGCTTCTCAAATAGAAAACGTAACGCTCGGCAGTATCGCGTAGATGAAGGCCGAGGATTTTTCCAAATTTCTTTACCGATGCCATTGTTATCAAAAGCCACATTCCATGGCATGGGTATCCTAAACAGGTTAAAATGGGATCTGCTCAGCGTAGGAAAAAATTCACTTTGACCGGAAGCTGCATCGAATCCCCACTTCGAAGTTAATACTAGTTCGTGGCCAGTCAGTTTCAAATGATCGTCGGTATTCTTCGTTTTAAGTATCCCTTCGGGATTGTGGTCCAGCAAATTTTGAAGCCAAACTGTTGCGGATCTGTCGGTCGTATTTATCTTTTCGGGGTAGAATTCCTTTTTTGCCGTGATAATTTGTTTACAACCAGGGAGTAAGTCGCAATCTTCATTCTGAAATGCTCTTCGAATTACTTCGTACTGATATTTGCTCAGTTTTGCTCGAATAACGGCGACAGAGCGAAATCGTTGGAATGTAACCCTTGCAGTTTTCGGATTTTTTTCTCTGATCCCTCTCACAACAATTTTTGAAGTCCTTGCTTGGCCCTCCATTAAGCAGGGAAGACTGGTTGCCACCGAATAATGTGCATTCTAATTTGTATGTCAAAATGTGGCCTGTTCAGGCAGCCTCAAGGCAGTCTCAACGCGGCCGGATGCACAATTGAAAATCGATCCGGAAAAACTGATCCGACTTAATTTATGGTGGAGTTTATTTCAGTGTACGAGAATGTACCAATCATAATGCCATTCCGAGTATTCGCAATGAAAAGTTGGTTTTCAAGAGCCAATCAAGTGTATGAGTTTCTGTCTTCCATCAACATTAAGAAAATCCATAGATTCGTTTATTGTTGAATACTCAGATACGAGTATCTTGTATCTGAATTTACGTACGCATCTTGTATCTGAGATTACATACGTGAACACTTCTAAGAGTACGTCTAGTCAAATGAGTTTTATTGTACATCCGGCCGCCTGATGGCCACATTTCCAGATATCGGGTATGTGGAAATGTGGAATTCCTCAAGGCTAGGCCTGTCCAGTTTTTCCGAACAGGAGTTCCGGAGTTCTATGGCGGGCTTTACACTTCGAAGCGGAGAAAATGTTTTGAAGGGGTTGCCTGTTGTCGGAGTGACAACATTTATGGGACTAACGAAAACTTGTCCTTGCTCGGAATTTGAAATTCAAAGACCCATATGAACGTCTTAAAAATCTTTACTATTATTACTTTTAGTGTTATTGTCATCATAAAAAATTTAATTTCACTAGTAATTGACACTCTTTAACCGCCTCCAGTACTCCACCTCTGTAAACTATACAAAACCACTAAATTTTACAACCCTTCTAATTAACGTTTGCCTGGACATTGCAAGTGGTTAGTTTTTCGGTTGTGCAGTTCCCGACATACAAGCTAAGTATGAATGTCGGCTCATGTACCTATTTTGTGGTTTTACCACATTTGATATGAATTTCTGGCGGAATCAAATAAAATTCCAGTCGAATAATACATGGCATTCCTTGTGGCACATGCCATTTTCGTTTTATTGCCTGTTTGGATGCTTGCAATTTATCCGCTTGGCACAACCTCGCAACTTCTCGTACGGAAGGAAGAAAATCCATCGGTTGTAAAATGGCTTTTTATGACCGACCATTAAAGGAACATGTTGTGCCGTTGTAACGATGAACTTTTCAAGTATTAAAGTCAAAATGTACGAGTATATGTTATGAAATTTTGTCTTAATGACAATTTTAACCGTATTGCAGTGTTAAAATGTCTGGCTCCATTCGTACACATGCAGTGGAGCAATAATTGCGCTACCAACGCTGCAAAGTTTTCCGAAGGTCCTTGGCTTGGTCGGGAGGAATGTACATCTCGTACATATGAAAGACAGAAGCTAGTTCAAGGATATGTTTCTTTATCGGGAACTTGGTCTTGATTGTTAAGGCACATTTTAATTTACATTCATGTTGATCAAGTGCTGCAAATGGAAAACAATATGTACGGCTATATTTCATTTTATATTTCATACATTGCGGGTGAATTGCTTGAAGGCCATTTCATGTGTTAGTGGAGGTCATTTATCTTATCGGAATTCGACAGAATTTTGTACGAGTTAGATATAAATTTATGTCTGTAGGAAGACCAACGAATGACCATTCAAGCCGTCTTGGAATTTTCACGAGCAGGGCTGCCAGATACATGGATTTTTCACCCTGTCTCGGAAATATATTTAATTTTATATGAAATTACGGGGTCATACGGACTTATAAGGATTTTATACGGAATTTTACGGATTAAAAAAAAACTCGCTAGATCAACAAGATCAATAACAGGATTCTAATTTTAACATTTAACAGCACTCCGAGCTCGTCAGTATGAAAACGACGCGGGTAAGAGGTGCATGCTAGCAACTGTACCATCCAAAAAATATGCTATCGAAATGTCAACAAGGCGTAGTTAGACCTGTTCAGTCCTAAGATTTCAAAACCGGTTTTAGGTTTTCATGAAAACCGGTTTTCCTAGCGGTCAACCGGATCATTAAAAAAAAACCGAGTTAAAAACCAAAACCCGACTCATTAAAAAACCGATTTACCAAGAAAACCGACCGAGTACTCAAAACCGACTGGCTCCGATTAGCTAAAAACCGACTCATTAAAAAAACGATTCACCAAAAAACCGACCGAGTACACGAGTTCTCGAAAACCGACTGGCTCATGGCTAAAAAAAACGGGTTAAAAACCGACTCATTAAAAGACCGATTCACCAAAAAAACCGACCGAGTACTCGAAAATCGACTTGTTGAAAACCGACCGGCTTATGGTTAAAAAAACGGGTTAAAACCCGACTCATTAAAAGACCGATTCACCAAAAAAACTGACCGAGTACTCGAGTACTCAAAAACCGACCGGCTCATTGTTAAAAAAAAAACGGGTTAAAAACCGACTCATTAAAAGACCGATTCACCAAAAAAAACTGACCGAGTACTCGAGTACTCAAAAACCGACTCGTTAAAAAGTTAATGAGTCGTTTTTTAACTCGTCGCAGCCGGTAGGTTTTTAACAAGTCGTTTTTTTGGTGAATCGGTATTTAATGAGTCGGTTTTCAATCGGTTTTTTTTTTTAAACCATGAGCCAGTCGGCTTTTAACAAGTCGGTTTTCGAGTACTCGGTCGATTTTTTGGTGAATCGGTGTTTTAATGAGTCGGTTTCTAACCTGTTTTTTTTTTAACCATAAGCCAGCCGGTTTTTAACAAGTCGATTTTCGAGTACTCGGGTACTTGATCGGTTTTTTGGTGAATCTGTTTTTTAATGAGTCGGTTTTTAACTCGGAGCCGGTTGGTTTTTAATAAGTCGGTTGGTTTTTTGGTGAGTCGGTCTTTTAATGAGTCGGTTTTTTTACCCGTCATGAGTTGGTTTTCATGACCATAAGCCGGTTTTTCTTTAATGATTCGATTTTTTCGAAACCGGAACTTGGGAATCTCGGGACCGGTACTAACAGAAGACCGGTTTTAAACCGGTGGGCCGGTTTTCAGAACAGGCCTAGGCGTATCAATGCAAAAGATGGTGACACGCTCATGCCCCTGGACGGGTTGAAACAATTAACATATTCAGAAGTTCAAGATGATGGAGCACGTGCTAGTGTACTGCAATTGCATAATTGATTTGTATTTGTAGTGCGCACTTGTTTTTTTTTTCTTTAGTTGTAAAACGTATTGTATGCTATAATAGGTTAGGTTAGGTGGCAAGCTTACGGCTCCGCATAGACCGCTTAAGTCCATAGCGATACCACGTACTTCCGTTCCGATACGCATTATGTTGAGCTCGAAGGATTCTGACTCATAAGCGAAGCTCCAAAGGCTTCTCAGACAACAAGCATTTTGGTCGCGACCATGCATTGAACCACGTCAATGCTAATAGGAACAAAATCTCCTCATTTCCACTGTTCTATTGATTTTGGTTTGGTTCGGTACATGCTCACGCCCAAAATGCTTGTTGTGTATGTCGAGCTTTACAGGTGTTTGAAGAAGTATGCTTCTAGGCATTTTAATCTTTTCCTAGGGAGTGCTGGACTGTCGGAAGATGCCATAGAGTTTCCACTGTATTTACTAGTACGACTTTGCATTATTCCGTAGTGGGTCATAGCGCGTGAGCTACTCCTGTGTGTCATCTAGTCATCAATTTTAATCTGTAGACGTGTTCCCCTATCAAGTAGTCCCTCGTTAGTATGCCCATTAGTAGTGTGCACGGTCTTCTGGGTAACCCCGAATTGGTTTTTCTTCTGTCTTACGAGTTGCAGAATATTTTCGTCTTTCTGGAGTTGTTGGTATTACGCCTGTTTGCGTTAGTCAGCCCATACATTCTGTCGTTCAGTTTCTTCTGGCATGTACGTATCTATTGGCATCGGCAGCTTCTCAGCTGTCCCTTGTTTAGCTAGTCCATCCGCGAATTCGTTACCTATAACCCCGCTGTTGTACGGCAAACACCGGAATTCCACTGTTTTTTCGGTCCCCAGAGTTTGGAGACAGTTGTGTACTATCAGATCTTCCACTTGATGGTAACGGATTGTCGCGCTTTTAGAGATGATGTAACCACCACGGCTACTTTCTGAATTTCAAATCCCTCCGCGTGAAATATGCTACATTCACCAAATCCAGCCTCCATCTTGGAGCCGTCGCGATGGTCTTTCTCTGAAGTGCCCTGCCTCCCTGAGATTTATGGCACATTTAGCCATTCCTTAGTTATAGGTCAATTGAGGTCAGGTTTAGGATTGTGTTCAGAGATAGCATAGACACGGTTCTCAAAGCACCCGTGATCCCCAAGCATCATAGTCTCTTCACTCTCTCTAGTTTCTGTATATTGGTCTTCGTGTTGAGTGCTGTCCACCGTACCACAGCTCCGTATGTTAGTATCAGGCTTATGATGACTGTATATATCCAGTTGGAGATTCTCGGTTTCAGACCCCACCTTTTACCTAGCAAACTCTTGCAGGTGTAGGGGGCGATGTGAGCCTTCCTGATTTCTTCTTCAGCGTTACGACCCCAGTTAAGTTCACAATCCAGGATCATCCCCAAGTATGCTACATGGATTGACACAGCTAACTCCGTGTCACCTATTTTTGGCAAGTTAAATTCCTAAATTTTGGTTATCCATGTGAAGAGAACCAGGTCAGTTTTTTTTTGTGATTTACACTTAATACTCTGCTGCTTGCCCACATCAGTAGCTTACTGAGAGCTACAATTGCTAGATCCCTTTTCTGTCGCATTTGAAGCACGGATTTGACATTCATAGCCTCGAACCCAAGTCCATGACTCTGTTACTCACTTTTGCATTGCTCTGCGGATGAGGTCAGTTGTGGTTGTGACTAGTTATTCGAGAAGCGATTTTTTTTTTGTGCATATCTCTGCAACTGTCACTACGCGCAAAAAATGCTGAGGAACAAAATAAAGTATTCTAAATTCTCTAAAAAAGAGGAACTGTTAATTTTTGGAATACATACTTTATAAAATACAAGGCGTACAAACATTCACGCATATAAAAGATGCGTGTATAATCCGGAAAATTATTAAAGACACAAAAAAGTAAGTCCAACGTTTTTTATGAATATTTAAGTGATTTACTATATAATTTTGTATTAGACAGTTTTTATTAGGATTAATAGTTTAATAGAAATTTCATTCAAGAAAGCAATGTGTCATATATCAGACACACACAGATATTGGAATAGAAAGGGCGAACCCGAAAAATCGATTGTTTTTTTATTCTCTCCTTGGTATCAGATATCGGTTAGGTTAGGTTAAGGGGTTGCCATGATACAACACAGCACACTTAGACCTCTCATGGGTCTATTGTGATACCACCAATAACAGTAACAATACCTCGCTGAAAAAATCTAGGTTCCGAACCATCAGAAATATATAGACAATGCGTAGATACCTCGTTTTGCCCTGGTAACCCCGTAGTATACTCATAGTTTCAATCTAAAGTAATATCATTTTCTATCAAAATCTCACTGTTCGATTTACTTAGTGGAGTAAGGGCGAACCCCGGGTCTGAAACCCCATCCAAGCACTATGAAAAGCCAGAAATCATTCGTATTCGCACTTGCTCTTCTGTGAAAAGTACTTGTTTCGCTACTGACTGTTTTTGGATTTTTTCTTTACCAAATTGACTAATGTCAACATTTTGAAACGTACCTATCAAAATTTAGAAATCGTTAAAATAATAAAAAAAGGGAATACATTAAAATTAATACATTGCCCCTTGATATTTTGAAATACTTTCGAAACTTTGAGCTCGATTTCCCAACACCTCAATTTCGGGATTCGCCCTTTCTATTCCAAGGTCCTGATATATGTATGTACTCGTAAACTGGCTATTTTTCTGCGTCACCAGTGACCAGTTCATAGTAATAGTATATACAGACAGCCAACATGCGCACTGCGTAATCTTTTGTAGTTGAGTCATGACTCAAGTCAGACACACACAGTCAGATAATGATAGTGGTTTGTATCGCTTGCACCGTACTTGAGCAAAGAGAGGCTCCAGTTCATACGGAATTTTGAACGTTTCCTTTCCGCTCTTATTCCCAATATACAGATTTACAGGGAGGCGGATCTGGCAGCCCTGTCACAAGATACATTACTCCCAGCAATATATACATAAGAACATATCCCAGTACGGCCGGCAGTACAAATTGACTCTAGTTATTATAAGAGGCATCTCACAATCAATTGGGACGTTCCATCTTCCATTCCCTAGAACATTGTTAGCACGAAATTCCTTCCCGTTAGTATCGACTGAGCACCCCCAATTTACTCGCGCATAATGTAAAATGTTGTACGTACTCAATTCAACTATCCTGTGTCTGTCATTGGCAGTAACTCAATCTGGAAAATATCACAATCGCTCTGACAAGATGTTCCAACATTAATCTGCCATATGCGAGCACTAGCCATCTCTAACAAACCAGATATTTCACTACATTCCACCTCGCATCCTTATTCTATTCTGCATATAGCGCGAATATTGCTATCCCATCTGTTTGGAACACAATACACAGCGCCAAGGACTCGTGTTTTGCGCCACAGTCAGCTAACAATCGTTTCGAACACATTCGAACATCCAAGGCCACTCCTTTTTTTCGTGCCACGAGATTAATGAAAGGATATTGCCATGAGTGATAGTGGACATAACATCTAATGGTATCTGCCATAAATAAACCTGAGAGAAAATGAACGGGGCCGCTCTCGGGTGCTCTCGTCACGTGACTCTGTCGAATATGTTTGCCAAATTTTTTTTTCTTTTTAATACGAAGAGTGAAGCGAGTTCATGACGATAGCAATTTACTCTCAATTTCGATAGCGATTCAAACCAGAAGGAATGGCACATCCTTCCGGAGCAGGAAAAAATGTGAAGTGGAATTTAGTTCGTTGATTGGTTTGAAAGCCGAAATTGGGAATGCGACAAATTGAGAGCCATTTCGCTTGGTTAGTACGGGAGTGGGAATACCGATACGAATTGAATAATGTGAAATTGAAGAATGGATATGAAGTGATGTGAGTTATTAGCAAATGACAGTTTGAAAATAGTTAGAAGATAGAGTCGAGTTAGTGAAAAATTCCATTAAGCTCCGAAATTTATTTGATTCCTGAGAGGCCCCATATTTTCAGTTTGGACGTAATATCGAAGAAGAACTTATAAGCAATGTCATCCCTTAGGCGATGTTAGGTTAGAAGCACAGTTAGTGCACATATGGGTCCGTTGTGGTATCCCTGGTATTTATCAAATTAAACAAATAAATAACTGGCGCAACAGTCCAATTTGAACCACGGCCTCGGGATGAGTTAGCATCATCTCACTTTCTAGATCAAGACGGTATGTCTTGAGGTGTGTGATCAGCAACAATTTATTTATTTATTTATCAAATTGAGTATACAAATATTGATTATTGAACTAGCCGAAACTGACAATGAAATGAAGGAGCTTGTTAGCGTCCATGTCTCTTAGATTCTAAATCTCTGAAAAAGAAGGACCCTGAATCTCATTTCAGCTAAGGCAGGTCAGGAACAAAGAAGGTAACATAATAATTTTATTGTTTTTTAACATTAAACTCGCTAAGGTAACATAATTACTAATAAGAACTTTCCTCCTCCGCCTTACCATAGCAGCTCTTGAAAAAGTAAAATCAAAGAAGTGTTTTGGCCTATTCGCCCGTCAGACCATGTCCAGTGAAAACTCTTACCAACACAATAATGCGCTTTCTTTCCGTTGATCAAGTGCCAGGATCCATTTTAGGCCATATCAGATTTTTGAATTGGCAGGTGCTTCTATATAGTACTCGCATCTAGTGTTAGCCCTGACAACCGCTTCTGCCATTATTGTCTAATTCTAATTTCCTGATGCTCCATCAAGATCTTCCTAGTGCCCAAGGCCGTCGAGAGGGGGGGGGGGGGGGGCGGAAGGGGCGAAACGCCCCGGGCCCGTGTTTTTCTCGGGGGCCCGAAAATTTGAAAAATGAAAAAAAAAACGTATCTACGCACTGACCTTTTTTTTGCTCCTTTCTCTTTCATCGCACTCTGACGCACTGAGCTAGCGGTCGCCATGGGCTCCTACCAAAAAAATAGAAAAACCTACGCTTTGACCTTTTTTTTCCTTATTGAGCTACCGGTCGCCACATAGGGGCCCCAACAAAAGTTGAGTACCGGGCCCGGATTTTCTCTCGACGGCCCTTACACCTAAGCGTCTCAGGTCATTAGGGTGGCATGAATCAGGTAGTGAAAAATGCAACATAGTTGTGTGATTTCTGGCACGTTATGAACCACCTATCACCACATCCCCCTTTGGTGAGAGGCGTAGGAGTAAGCCACAGCATTTCCTGGCTTGTCGCAGAAGGCGACTTAATGAACAGAATGTGTATGCCAGCAACATGCATCATTCGAAACTTGTTATATGCCATCGAAACGTCAACTATGCCTCTTAGAAGTAGTTGGCGCGCTATGCCCCACAAGGGGTTAAGGCAAATAGTAGCTATCACAGAGACCATAACCAAATAAAGTTTACCGATGGGCCGAACCCATCCTTATAAAAACTACTTCATGTCAAGAAACCTGGAAAAAAGCTTCAGAATGGACGTATCAACGGCGACGACCACGCAAACGTTTAACTGATTATTCTTTCGGATCTTGGAATGCATGCTCCCTGAACAGACCGGGAGTCGATGGCAGCGAGGTCAAGTCAACGGCAAGCAATCGCACACAATTTTCAAAAGCCGTAAATCATCTGCATGCAAGGAGTTTGGAGTTGCGTTCACTACAAACAATCACCTCAAACCGCACGTTATTGACTTCAAACCCATCATTAAAAGGTTGTGTGCGGTTCACTGGAATAGCAGTTCAATCAGCAGCACGATAGCTCCAATTTACAAAATTTATTCAAGCCCCACAGTGGGCAGTGATGCAATGACATTGACTCTAAAGCCGCTTACTAAACAGGTTAAAAATTGGTGCCGAATTTAATGAGCAATTTTCTGTTCAGCTCAATCATAAGATCAAACCTAAAAATATTTTCTTCGAATATCCGAAAAGCAGCGTGGGAAGGCGTCCCACACTACTTTCCGATTCCCCCCGAAATCCTTTTTCACTCCCCCTGTAATCTACCTCTTCTCTTGTTATCCCATTTAATTTTTTTTTATTTCTCCAGCCTGACATGACGTGCTATTATTGTTTCTTTTCCAACATCTCATTAAATTTTCAAGAAATGCAATGTACTCACTGGAAACTCGCTCACTCCACCCGGTGTGTTTATTATCCAGTGTAGTCCACAAGCAAATACAATATTTTTAATATTTTTTCCCTTTGTCCTTGTTGGTGTTTTGCCTGATGTTGATTCAAAAAATTCAAAAAATTTCAATAAAAGCATTTTATACAATATGCCAACATCAAGCATTCACACCATTCCCCGTTCTTCCATTCAATAGTCGTACGCTCGTGGCGCTCTTTAGATTTTCGACTTAAGAAGTCGTCAAATCCTGGAGGATTTCAATTTTCTTTATGGCAGCCGCCCGCCAAAAAAGAAAAGAAAGAGGACGAGGAAAAAATATTAAAAAAAAAAAAAAGAAATGAATCGAATGACAGGCGAAAAATATCGCTACAGGGTGTTTTCCTATGGACACCAAACTCCAAAGGGAGTTCAACGGCTGCACGGCCAGCGCACTTCTATTTGGGCCAAGGATTCCTTTGCAAATTGAAAAAATGACGAATGACAACGACTTTTTGCTCGCTCATTGATGCTGAACTTGTCTTTTTTTTCATCTTCTTTTTGCCTCGTTTTGTTAATGGGGGAGAGGATAATTTTCAATGACTTCTATATTTAAGATAACGATCAATATGGAAATGAAAAATGAGGCAATTAGATAATACGGCTTGACTTCTGCAGGGAGGTGAGAGCATTCCGTAAACAGGACATTTCTTCAAGTTGAAAGAGAGATTGAAAATATATGGTTTCACCTAAATTTCGCGGGTCTTCGGAACCGACAAGTTGCCATGTGGCAACTTGTAAATTAATTGACACAGTAAAACTCATTAAATACTGGCCGTCCTATTTACATAATAAGATAGTACGATTTGCACATTCAAATAAGTTGTGGCGTACAGCAAGTCCTTTGGCGATTTAACGCTTGGCTGGCTACGAATGATTTTCGTCGTATGTCTTTATTTTGGGTCCTTTTCAAAATATGCCGCAAATTGGCGGTGTGTTATTCAGCCGACTTTGAGATTCTACTCTCTCTCTCATCTGAAAGATTTTCGGCCGACTCTCTAAATGCGTCCAGGCTATTCAAAATGTTATTAGGTTCGTGATTCTTGGGAATTCGTCAAAAGTCAAAAAGCACAAACAATATGCCACGGAATGAAATGGACTGACGATGATTTATTTCGGGACTTGTTTGCATCCATTTGGGAATAGAGCATTCGGAGAAGTCGGCTCAGTTTGAGAGCTTTGTTTTTTAGATGAAAAACCAAATGATCTAATCTTCTTATCATAAAACCTTTTCAGGGCGAATCACTCACTTTGGGTAAATTGCGTTTGATTCCCCAATGAGCTGGATTGTCGAAACTTGTTTATTTGTTCAAAACGAAATCATGACAAAGGAGGCGGCTATTAAGCCGGTGACCTTGAAATTAGAACATTACCGATAGATTCGTTGTGTAAAAATTCAAAAACAAGGAGTTTTTATCAGGTCACTCAGTTGTGTATTTCTGTCTTGAAAAACATCTTACTGTATTGACTTTGTTATTATGATATTCTAAGAAAACACCTTCAATCTTCTAAACTTCCATCTGACCAGCACATATTTCATACTGTACAGTTCGAGTGCCAGCTCATAATCCACCACCATTACAAGCAACAAATATGAGATACTGACTTCATTCATTCCACTTGTGTAGGTACATACTTCCGTGAACATCCAGCTTCAATCTACTGCCTGAATTATTTTCATCCCCACTTTGAGCAGTAAAATGTCTACAGACCATCTACCCGGGCACTATCCCATATGTTGGCTGAAATCTAGCTAGCGATTATATTCGCCTCTAAGCAGAACAAAACTTACTAAAGTGTGTTTTCCTTTAATCCAGATTAGTTGACTTAATACCCGACTATCAGCTGGACGATAATCCGGATGAGTTGTAATAATGCAACATACTCGAATACTGTTCAAGTTCTGTATAGTCTAGGCAGCCTAGCAGTCTGATTGCGCTCACACTATACTACACAAGTCAGAATTTAGTACATATTATCCCTGGGACCAGAAGGATGCACAGTCATATGAAAGATGGTCGGAGGCAGGATTTGAGATGCGGAAGCGAAATTATCTTTCGGTACTTACGAGAAAATTGAGATACATAGAATTTTAAGGGTATTTTTGGAACAGGATGCTGATGGAGATTTTGTGAGATTAATATGAGAAATACTTCCGAGGATGTTGTTATTGTTTAAGTTTTGATTAGCACTGATAGCACAACAGAGCACCTTTATGGTTCATAGGCTTTCTCTACTATTTATCTAGCTCCGAAAGAGATTTTAATTTTTTTTATTATGTAGATTCAACTGAGTAGAGGCGTCAGTCTCATGTCTGACTCGGTCGTTACGAGTTCAAGTTGGCACATATCAGTAGAGCGTTTCCATCGTGCAAAAATTCAGAGAAACAATAAAACTATGTACATGCAATGGATGGCATCAAAATAACATATTTAGTAAAAAGTATAGAAGAAATTGGGGCGACCGGTAGCGCAGTGTGTTGAGGCGTTTCATGTTTGACTACCGGCGTTTCGGGTTCGAATCCTGTCCACGACGACGTTCGTGGCCAAGGATGTACAGGAGGTGCATGCTGGCAACTGCATTCTCCGAAACCAGTTTATGCCGAGAAACGTCAACTGGGCCACATGGAACAGTTGACGCGCTATGCCCAATCCATTTGCCATATTTTCGAATATTTGGATTGGCAAACCAGTATGTTTGATGCATAGCCGTCAAGAAGATGTCTTTTCTTCATTCAAGAACCCGACAGCCGTTCAAGTTTGGATAATTTTCCTTCAAGTACTATACGTTCAAGAATGATTGAAACAAGCGTCATTTTTATATGTACACTTTGAAGTAAAATGGGCATAATGACTCATTTCACTGTACCAGCACATAAGCTCTGACTCTTTCCAATGAGTCGTTCAAAAAGAGTCATGCAAAGCGTCTGAAACTTAGTTAATAACATATTCAAGAAAAGTCGTAGATGGGCGACCCCAATTTTTATACCCTAGACTTTTAGTATAGGGTATATTGTTTTTGTCACGACGGAAATATGTAACACCTTAAAGGAGGCTCCGGAGGTATAGCAATGTATATATATAAATGATCAGCGTCACCTCCTGATTCGATTTAGCCATGTCTGTCTGTCTGTCTGTCTGTCCGTCTGTCTGTCCGTTCGCACGATAACTTTCGATAGAATGAAGCTAGAGCCTTGAAATTTAGGTCAAATGTTGGTAGTGTAATCTAGTTGGATGGTATTGAAAATGGGCATGATCAAGCCAAGAGAACGCCTACCTCCCCTACATATGTAAAATACTTAAATGTATCTGTAACTCCCGACTAAATAAATATGAAAAGCTCTAGCTTTGGTAGATTACTCGTGAGGGTAATTTTATAAACTCCTGGGAAAATAAAATCGATCAGTTGAAAACTAACGGTAATTTTCTTACAAAGAGCCCCGTACTACCCTACTTTTCGGGTTTTTTGTCTATAACTCTTGAACCAATTGACGTAGACACCTGATTTTTGGCATGTAACCCTGGGGTGGGAAGTTGCTTGAGTTCTAGTAAGTTGGGAGTAATCAGATCAAAGGAACGCTTACCTCCCCTGCAAAATTTCAAAAAATTAAATATTCATTTAATTACGATAACTTTCGATAGAATGACACTAGCAAATTGAAAATTTGGTAGAATGTTGTTAGTAAAATCTACTTGGTCGGTATTGAAAATGGGCAAGATCTGACCCAAGCAACCTCTACCTCCCCTACAAATGCAACTTCAAATAAGCGATTACTTTTGACAGAATCAAGCCAGCGACTTGAAGTTTTGGTCAAATGTTTAAAGTGAGATTAAGTTAGTTGGTATTGAAGATGGGTTAGATCCGACCTAAGGAACCCCTACCTCCCCTAGAAATGAAACTTATAATAAGCGATAACTTATGACAAAATAATGCTAGCGGCTTAACATTTTAGTCAAATGTTTTTAATAGAATCCAGTTGACTAATATTGAAAATATGTCAAATCCGACCTGCGAAACCCCTACTTCCCCTACAAATGAAACTTCAAATAAGCGATAACTTTCGACAAAGTGAAGCTAGAGACTTGAAATTTTTTTTAAATGTTTGTATTTTAGCATGATCTTATTTGTTGGTGGCAGTAATGAGCAAGATACGACCCAAGGAACCCCCACCTCCCCTACAAGTGAAACTTTAAATAAGCAATAACTTTCGATAGAATGAAGCTAGCGACTTCAAAAATTCGACAAATACTTCTAGAATGGGTTAGTTCATTGATTTTGATAATGGTCAAGATCCTCCTGAATGATTGCCAATCTCCCCTATAAACTGGCCATACAGGAAACTCACTTTTAATGCATATAGTCGTTACCAATTGGTACTTTTGGTATCACCACTAGGTCTGTACAAGTCTAGGGTATATACTCTTCGGACTCCGGGCCGAAGCTTCGCTTCGGCCTGGTTTTTTCTCTTTTTTGACCCCAGATTCGGAGTTAGCGACCCCCCAATACCCTTTAGTTCGAGCCAGCCCGATCGGGCGACTATTTCCCATGAAAACGGGGCTGTCAATCGGGGGCGGGCTATTTTGACTCTTTTAGCACCATATGGACGATTCGATTTTGTATCGCTCTTTTGAACGAATCTTTTTGTGCGATTCAATTTTGTATCGTTCGTCTATGATGTTAAATTGGCCACGTTCATATCGTGGAACTAAAAGGCGATTTAACTAAATTGTTATAATGTTAGCACTTGTTCGTGGTGTTTATACCGACCATACGGGGAGGTACTAATTATGAAAGATGTCAGTTGTTGATTTGGAAAATGTAAAGGATGAAGCGAATGCAGAAGTTCAAAAAGGGATGAGGTATTTACATAACATATAAAATGGAATTATCACCAACAACATCATTAGCGAAGACAGCAACACCACCTAGTCCCAATTTGTTAGGCCAGTTCTGCATCGCAAGTGGAGCTAAAAGTTAGTACCAAAACTCTAAACCGATACATTTACATCGTGGTGAGTTAGATCGATTTAGTTAAACCTCGAAGATAGTCCTGGGTATAAACGTAGTGATTGTATGTATTACAGCAGCTGGAAATTTGAGTTTGCTTACACTGTAGCTGTAGTGGAAGTGGAAGCTATGGGTTTTTGTTTGGGTTCATCTAAAGTTGAGCTTGTGATGATTATACTCGTACATAAGACTAATACTTTTGTTTAAGAATGTTGGGATTCTTTTATGTGTTTGGAGAAACATGAATGTGTGGTGCGACGTAAGTGAATGATTTTTGATATGCTCGCAGTCAGCATAGGTTGTTGCGTATATATTTAGAAGTATACACAATGCGTGCATTGTATACTGCATAAAGGTGATAATGAATGGATTCAGCTGGGATTGCTTTGGTAGATACTCGTATATAATGGTGGTTTTAGGTTTAGATAGATAATGGGATGGGATGTGAGTGAAAGAATGTATTGTAGTACATTATATGTAATGTGAAATTAGTGTGGATTGGTTATGCGTTGGGTAGTATTTATGCGATGGGCTAGTTTGGGAATTAATTTTACAGTGTGTCATTTTTAAATTCAACGACTGGGAGGCTACGTCGTTATGCCGAATCTATCGCCCATTCTGTTGAGTCGTTCAAAAAGAGCGACTCGTTACTGTGTTACACATCACTACTTGAAGATATGGGATGTCGGTGCACTCTCTGTGGTTACATTTTTTTTCTCACTCAGCATCGCTTGACAAGTTTGCACAGCATCGTCACACGTACTCAGCGTTGCACAAATCAGACACATATTCAAGCATTTATAACTGATATTGCAGGAACAAGATGCTCATACAAACGCTCAAGTATACCCGAACTGCAAGACTGCTCTAGCAAACAACTCTAAGATTGCTCCAGCATACAGACATTTTTTTTAGATGCCGGAGCCCTATGAAATATACAGCCGGCCAAGGTGCGAAGTCTAGCTGCGGTGGCGTCACACTAATGAGCCCTTTGGTGCCTTTAGCCAGAATGCTAGTGAAGGACTGATCTTTTAACAAAAGACTATAGTACAATATAATATTGAACTATTTTAATATTCCAGAACTGCGAATCGGTGAAACGTAGCTGTCAACGATCCAATTAGATCTTCCATTTTAGCAACACTACTCGGATAGGTAGAATTGGTTTGATACTGCTAGTGGGGCATCTATTGGAAGAGATTTGTGTGAATGTTCTGAAGTTCGGATTGAAATAAAAATGACGAGGCTACTAAAACACTTCCATGTAAATCGGCGACAGGTGTTTGTTTGATGAGGAGAGCTTCGACATCCTGTGTATCGTCGTTAAGTAACTTAACCCCTTCAGAAGCATGGGCGCGTCAACAGGTTTAGCATAGCAGTGCGCTGTTGACGTTTCGGTAGCATATAAGTATGTATCATGTAGTTGCTAGCATATACCTCCGTATGTGCGGCATGAAGAAATCCTTCGAAATGAGATGTGACTTCGACGGTTGATTTCAGGAATTACTGATTCAACGTCTAGTTCAGTTACTGAGTCCTAATATCTTCTCAATCCTCATCAACAACATTTTCAATTGTTTCTGGTGGCCTCAGTCCGTGTAATTGTAATTCAAATTGATGTAGACTCCTTCCCAACTGATTTCTCTACTATTCCAATTATCCTTCCCAATTAACTGATTATATTATATTTTATAAGAACTAGTCTCCTGATACAATTTTTCGTATCTACTTGGTTTTAACGATTTTATTTCCTGGAAATCGCAATCTCCCCCATCAAAAATCCTAAAGCCATGTTTGTTGTTACGACTAAACCCCGGCTGAATTACACTCTTATAAATTTACTTTCACTTAGTACTCGTATGAAAACAACTCGAAAAAGTTTCGTCTCCTCGTTCGTCATGAAATGACTTTCTGTCTAATCAATCACGTTCCGCCTTTCTCTAAGTGACATCCAACAAGCTTCAAGTTGCCCTACAATTCTTGTTCCTAGATGTCTAAGGAGAAATGACTTTGAAAAGTTGATAAAAGTAAAAGATACGTACTGTGTACTTTCTTTTCCAAATGTCAGAGTGTTGCCTTAAAAGCCACCACCCTCGGACAAATACCCAAAGGTAGAAATTCGCAATGAGTGTAGGCAGCTCAGAAGTACTCGTATATTCACCAGTTGTTTTGGAGAACTTTGATTATCAGCCGAATCGGTGAATGCGTGGTGGCGATGGATGTTATTATCCTTGCATGAGGCCTGCAAGTAGATGTTTGTATAACGTCTTCAAAAAGCCATTAGTTCCCACTTGTTCGTCTGTTATTTGATTAGAAAGGTCCATTAATAAAGTTTATTGCAAATCTATATACGTTCAAAAGGATGATTTTCGCATTGCCAAGTAACATTTGTACACGGAAGGCAGATTGCGTGATACGTACGAGTATGTTACATACGGAAATAGTCACGGGATGTGTTTCATTACCTTCCAGTAGAAAAAAGAAGGACTAATTCTCAAAATGACGAATGACGCGATTGGATATACCGTGACTAGTTCTGGGATAACTAGTTGGTTTGCATACACGCTCATTCGTTTCTCAGCTAGTTCAAAAGTAATTACGAGAGAAACTAATCATCTAGTTGCCGTGTCAGTTCTTTTCTAAGGTTGAATAAATTTAAACGACTGAAAGAACTTTCTCTTTATTACAATGTAAAGGGAACATTTTTCTGACTGCATTAGAAAGTAGTAGTCCGTTGTCTTCTGGTTCAAATCCTACTTCAGTAGTCTTTTCGAAAAAAGGGGACTCATGTGTGTCACGGCAAATTAAAGACTACCAAAATCGATGTTCTGAGCTGATTTTATTCTGCAAAGTAATTTCATAATAAAATAATAAACTAATACATTATAGTAAATTTAAATTTACCCGAAAGTCTTGCGCCGCGGGTGATTGAACTGGATGATCGCTTCTATGTCGTCTTCTCTTCAATACACTGATAGCATTCACAATCATTTGGATTATTTTGAGCTGTCAGTGAATTCAAGAGGAGACGACATCCGCATTCACATTGACACTATTATTTATGATTTCATCGGCAACGACAAAGCTTGAAATAATTTTTCTCTTTAGAATAATATAATAATATAAAGGGGACTGTTTCCTGACTCTAGTAGAAAGTAGCAGTCGGTTGCCTTCTGTGCACTAGATCCCTCCTATTTTTCGATAAAAGGGAACCTATATGTCGTGACTGTTTGTAGTCCGGATGGCGCAACGGTTAGCACGTTCGCCTTCAACGCACTGGGCCCCGGTTCGATTCTGGGGATTTATGTGTCGGACTATGAACCCACTCAGCTGTTAAATGAGTACCCATTATGGGGTAAATAACTCGGTTGAGCGTGTTGCTGATCACATACCTCTGCACAAAAACCGTCACGATCTAGAAAAATGAGATGATGCTAACTCATCTCGAGGCCGTGGTTCAAATTGGACTGTTGCGCCAGTTATTTATTTTTTATTTATATGTCGAAATATGAGCCCACTCAGCTGTTAAATGAGTTGGTCATATTGCTGATCACACACGTCTCAGAAAAGAACGAAACAATTATTTGTAAACTTCTAGATCTAGATCATCTCAGTGTTAAAATAATATTCCATTCAATAAAATAACTTACAGAACCCTCAGCTCTAGCTGTGCTTCCGAACAAATCAGTCCTCAAACTAGTTTTACGACTGATTAATTTTCCAGCTGGGATACTTACATTTCATGTTTTCAGGATATCTCATATCTAATAGGAGGATTCGTTAAAATTATATTTAATCTGATCGGATAAGGAGAGTTTCTACAACCATTTACCTGAACGAATGGATGAATCGATACCCTGAATTAGGCAATACGCAACAAAATTTCGCCCTAACATGAGAATTAAATATCCCGGAATTCAGTTTTCCTATTATCCGAAGAGGATTTGTGTGGATGATTATCAAAACAAAATTCATAAACATGTATCAAAGATTAGTCCATGCGTGAAATTGAACCTTGAGAGCCAGGATAGCTAGCTTTTATGCAAAGATATCCTTAAGATGGCAGGAAATCCTCACGTTTTGTTTAGATGAAGTTTGTATTTGTCACAATCAACGAAACATCCGAGTGCTGAAGCTTATGTCGAGTATGCAATAATTTTCGTTAAAAGCGTTCAAAGTTTTTAGTGATAAAGTTGTCAAAGACTTTGAATTGGCTGATGATGAGACCAGACATTCGTTCACTCACAGCTAATTGGATAGCTGCTGTAGTCATTTAATACGCTTTAAATTCACTGGAATTTACGTACGAAGCAACTAACCTTCCCAGCAATAATACTTGATACATAATACGGACACACCTGTCTTGTCCACTTTCATCCTCCCAATTCCCTTGAATAAAACTTTTATACTGGTAGTAAAACCATTTTCCCTAATTAATATCTGTCCAACAATGTGAAGTGTGTCAATCCCCCGGTCCAGTTCCATGTTAATCCTCGTCAAACGGCCAGGCTCTTCAGTGCAGGACAATGAGAGGAAAAAAAAGTGACGTATACCCCCCAACTTCCGCATGGAGAATTAAAGATATATAACATGTGTCCTCGTCGGCGATTGAACAGGTCGTTTCTTTACTTCGTCCTTCCTTTTTTTGTTTGCTTCCTTCCTGCTCAACTAAGAATCGTTTTGTCATGTCCATCTCCTGTCCAATACAAATAAGCGCAATTCGAAGGGCAGACATTCATCATCATTAGGCTTTATTTCGTATTTATTGCACTGCTTCTGTTTGCCTGCCGTATTCTATTGCATAAGATAAATCTTTAGACGACCCTACACGCAAAGTACATCAACAAATTTGACAAGCATGTGTTGATGGTTGTATTTGGGCTGGGATTGGATTTCACAATGGGGAAAATGACTTCATTGATCAGCTGGGTGAATTGAAATTCGAATATGAAAGAGATTATGTAGCCTATGTTCAGAGATTAATATTCGTTTAATGCAAATCCGAAGATCTATCTCGGCCAAATTTAGAATCGTCGCTATTTTATCAACAAACTAATTGGGATATGACACATTGGATGACATCATAACTTGTACCTTGTACGTACTTTGTTTTGCATTATCCGCAGCTGAGGAGGGGGGGTTGAAAATATCACGGAATGAAGAGTTGGAAGTGGGGAAAACCTTTTTTTCAAGTAACTCAATTATACTATGACGCGCTCGGTGGCCGTGCTCGTTCGGTCACCATTCTACGATCTAGAGCAGGGGTCGGCAAACTTTTTCTGAAAAGGGCCAGATTTTTTAAATGTTAGGCTCAGCGGGCCGGAGAGCTAACTTGAAAT
Organism: Chloromyia formosa; assembly: GCA_964017055.1. Lineage (NCBI taxonomy): Eukaryota > Metazoa > Arthropoda > Insecta > Diptera > Stratiomyidae > Chloromyia > Chloromyia formosa. The sequence goes on along the minus strand of OZ024813.1, from coordinate 24,217,370 downwards.
GCGACCGCTTACTGTGTGCCAGCAGCCTAAGTCGTTAGCCGTATCGTATTTATTACGCCCAAATCCCACGACGAAATCGATACGTGTTTCTGAAAATAACCGCAAACCCATATCGATTTCGTTAATTTTAAGCAACGAAACAGATAAGACAGCATTTGTGATATAACTGGATGTAGACCAAAAAAATTAATCAAAATCGAGAAATGTAACTGTTAGATAGAAGACAAAAAAGGTTATTCTTTCGTGCCAAAATTAGAGAGAATTCAAGGAATTTTTTTTTTTCTGCATTGTTGTTATTGAGGATGAGTCCTGAAAGGATTCCCCTTGTATGTACATAATATGTACCTGTATCAAAACCAAATCTTAACGCCGAAAAACGAAAAATCGTACCGCCTAAACTTTAAATCAACTGCAGCGACTGAAATGCTTAGCAGAGGTAACCGCAGTAAAATGTGTGTCCTTGCAGACTAATATTAATAGACAAATTGAAAATACGCTAACTGTGTTAAATGAAACCTCCTCCGTATACAGGATGACGAAAACGAAATATTCCACCCCCATTGATATTTCAGGTTAACATATTGTTGTTGAACTGAATTACACTGGATAGTCATGTAAGAAAAGCCGGAGCTACCATAAACCAGGCTGTAAGATTCAATAAAGGTCATGAACATTTGCTGATCGATACTCACATAATATCGTTTTATTTCAGGGAACACTTTAGTTTGTTTTTAAAAATTAAATTTAAAACAAAACAAACTACCAATAACTATCACCAATCCATCTAGCTAAAGTTGTCTTGTCTGACTATTTTATACCGTAAATGCCATCGAAAAACGTAAACGTAATCCTGGAATTGACGAAATCTAGGCGAGTTTAAATTCATTTCATTGCATCACACGAATCGATTTCGTCTCCGGATCTGGAGTAGTGAATACTTTAAATGCGTTACCCTGCAAGCAGCAAATTGGAATCTTGATTTGGTTTAATTCTGCACACCAACTTAGTATGTGTGTGTAGGTTAGCTTGACAACGTTTCATTGTGTTGCCAGTCGAAACAACACTGTCGACTAAAGTTCGCGCCATTACGGGTACAAATCCTTTTTGTCTCCCAAATTCCATCTATTTTAATTATTCTGAACTTAGTGGACAAATGTTTATGCCGTGAGGGGCGCGAACCTCAGCCAATACACCGAATGAAACCAAATGAACTAAACTTCCAATGCCCAGGTGTTCACCAGATATTCAAGGACCTCGAAGGACTCTTTCACTAGCCTCAATAAGATCTTGTGATAAGAGTGTATACTTATACTAACACCTACATTAGTATCTGCACAGATGGCGATGTTAGTGCTACGAAGCCTCTGAATTAAAATTTCCCTGGCGCAAGATTTAATAGCAGGCCAATAGGCTTAATATACGCTGGGCCAGACGGCCATAGCGATTGAGATCCTAGTGTTTAGTTCAAATACCCCACCACAGACTCCCTGATCGGTTTTTACCATAAGATTTACCTATGATCTGGACCGGGATCACTATTTTGATGATTATTCCAATTGAGTCTCCAATGTAGCAAATAAATTTGTTTTAAATTCCACTCAAACCATACTCCGTTGTGATAAAAAAAAAATAGTCGCTTTTAAATTATGTATTCGTATAAATTTGATTTGGCATGTGAAAAACAATATAAACCCGCGGGCTGGATATGTATTTTTTCTACAAGGACTTTTGCTCTAAAAAAACCATGGCTTCCAAGTGGCCTAACTTCTTCAAGCAAAGCGGAGATTTGCTTGAAAACAATTTCAAGCTTGATTGGCGGATCTAGGTGACAACTTGAGAAAATACTGAAGATATCTGAGAAATTATTTCAGACAACTATGAGCCCAAGTCTAGGTGACGTGTACGTGTGATTTTTATTCCGAGAGCGGGCAGATGTGGTCAAAAGTGAAGGAATTTCAGGCCTATGAGCCTCACCTCCATCGCAATGAAAGCAAAACCTAACCTAACCCAACTGCGTTTCTTGGCACTGCGGACACCTTTGTTGTAGAGTGTAAGCGAGGCTCGCTACTGTTCCCACTCACCAGTACGCATCGCTCTATTGAAAAGTCTTCTAGTACTTTCGCGTAACGCAGAGAGTTCGGAGCTCCACCATGGAACGCCTCTAAAGTCAGTAGAGTTACGTAGAGGGCAATTTTCTTCATAGGAAGATGTGATTGCCTCCGATACGTTGGATACCAAGGAATCTAAGCTGAGCCACTCTGAGACTTTATTGTCTACGAGATCGAGTTTCTCACGCAGAGAGACCGAATATCCTTCCCAGTCAGTGTGCTTGGGAATCCTTCTGTTTGTTTTGGCTGGGTTTAATGCGGCTATGTCAAAACAAATGTGCCTGTGATCGGACAGGGATGGCTCATCCGAGACATGCCAATTCTGTATCTGATTTGAAATGTTGTAAGTCCCAAACGTAATGTCAAGGACCTCCCGCCTGTTTCTAGTGACAAAAGTAGGGCTGTCTCCTCTATTAAAAATGTTTAGATCTAGACTAGTAATAAGTTCTAGAAGGTACTCACCTCGGCGGTTTGTGTCAGTACTGCCCCAGATTGTGTGATGGGCATTCGCATCACAACCGATCAGTAGGGGCAGTTTTCTTCCCCTGCAGTAATCGGCGAGCCTACGTATTTCCGAAGATGGTATGTCAGTATCTCCGGGAAGGTAGGCCGATGCGATGACAAGTCCAGGTGTTTTACTGCCATCGGTCGATCCGATAACTACTGCCACTAGATCACAGCTAGTGAAGTCTGTAAGGCAGATATGTTTTATGGTGTTCTTTAAGATGGTACAGGCTCTTGGTCGGGTAGAACCAGAGTCGTAAATTAAGGTAGTGTTACTTACTCTTACGGCTTTAATTATTCCATTGACCTGCCATGGTTCTTGAATGAGGGCCACCCCTAGGTCTTCTTTTATGAACCTGGATACTAAAATATCCGAGGCATTTTTGGCGTGATGTAGGTTAATTTGGATCACGCCAGTGCTGGGACCAGAGGATTGTCTCATCATCGGAATTGAATTCGTATTCTTCACCTTCGGAGCTAGAGTGGATAGGCTCAGTCTCCATGAGGTCATTCATGGTTGTCGAGGTTAGAGCAGCATTGCCCCTTCTGCACTCCCTACTTGTACTAGGCTGCGGTTCGGCAGGTACACAGGATGTTGGCTTGAGACTACATGAGGTAGGGACAGCGGGTGTGGCTTTCGTGGAGCTATGCTCGTTGTCGCTGGGGAGGGAAACCAAGGGGGCGGCTACGGCCACCATACTCTCAGGTTTCCTCCGGTTCCTCATGTGAACATTAACTTTCCCAAACCTAAAGGATAGGCAGAAGTTGCGCTGCTTTACTATCTCCATAGACCGTGGATCTACTAAGGCGACCACTGAGAGGCCATCCCCTTGTTTTTCCTCTCTAATGATCCTCCACTTTTCTGCTTGTAGACCTCGATTTTGTCTACCGAGGAACCTGATGGCTGTCTCCACCCTCGATTGCCCACTCTTCGGGAAGAAAACGCTCATCACCCTGTGACGGGGGATTTCCTCTCCCGTAGCCGCACCTAGCGAGGCTCCTTCCCAGGGTTTCAAAGAGGCAACGATGGAGATAAGCCATTCCGTAGTTTTGTGATTATCGCACTCGATCAAGATGTACCCTGGTTTAAACCGAATGCCCCCAAACTCAGGGTTGGCGGCTTCTTCTATGGGTACTATATCCATTATGCCGTCCTGCACAATAGTCTGTTGTTCAGGAGTCAGAGCTGTGGCGGGGTAGTTGAGCGGGAGAACAGCAACTCGCTCCGCCGACGCTACCTTCGCGTAGGAGACACATGCCCCGCTGCCAGCTGCTCTGTGAGCGGCTGTAGTGGAGCCCCCTTGTGATTGAGTTAGAGACAAGCTCTTGCCCCTTGGCACACCGCTGGTATTGTTACTATTGGTATTGTTACTATTGGCTGGGGGTTTACGTGTCTGACTGACTGACTGAGTGCGAGAGTCACGTAATTGCATAGTGTTGCTAACCTGATGTGCTGATGAGTTTAAGGGGAACTGTCTTGCGGGGGTTGGGAGCAGGAGCAGGGACATCTGCTTCTTAGGAGGGTCACATTTGATTAATAATTCAGGAAGAGGCTTTTGAGCTAGATTCCTAGCTTCTTCAGGAGCATCGCCCAGCTCCAGGTATCTAACAGGGGCGACCGGTAGCGCAGTGTGTTGAGGCATCAGTCTCATGTTTGACTACCGGCGTTTCGGGTTCGAATCCCGTCCACGACAACGTTCGTGGCCATGGATGTGCAGGAGGTGTATGCTGGCAACAACATTCTCTGAAACCAATTTATGCCAACGAAACGTCAACTGGGCCACATGGAACAGTTGACGCGCTATGCCCCACAAGGGGTTAGGGCAATTGAGTATAGTAGCCGCACCACATAGACCTTTCCTGAGCGGATCGTGAGCGCCCCCTGGAGATTCGCGATGAGGCATAGGAGGTTTACGTTGACGCCTATTCTTTTTCTTAGCGGACGTAGTGGCCGCTTTATTACTGTCGTTAGCACCTCTCAGATCTGGTTTGTCGACATCCGAGAGGTAAAGCTCATCTGCAACGACTGCAAGGGTTGTGGCTTCAGCCACACGCTCCTCACGCTCCTGAGCAGTAGTTATCGATTTAGAGGAGTCTTCAGCCTCCTGCTTGTGCTTGATCGATCGACCACGGTATGACGATGTCGACAGTTGGTCCAGAAGCTCTTCACCCAAGTCATCCATTATCGGCGTTGCGCCAGCCCCTTAGCTGGGCATTGGCCGCGCAGTTGTCACCCTCGCACAAAATATGTAAGCAACACCCTTTATTATAGAGTATGCTCACGGGCTCCAATAGTCAGAGGCGGAGTGGCTTTCGCTCGGGCTCCCAGCTAGTGGGGTAAAAAGAAAACTATCACTTACCTCACCGATTGTAGTAATATACAAATCTGTGCTTCTTGGTGGAATTCCGACGAGATGTGAATTTAGCACGAAACACTTTGGAAAATAATTTTCTTTTTCTAAATACAACTCAATCAGAGTGCTCCTTCCGTGCACTTACCTCTTGTGCACGTCAGACGTCGTCCCGGGACTTATCACGTGGTGCACAAATTTATTATTTATTTATTTTATTGAATTATTCCTTTTCGCTAAGAGCGCAATGCAGATTTTCGACATTCTCCATTTTTATTAACGCCCCAAGGATTGAACCTCCGTTTCTCTGAATGTAAGAACGTACACACATACGAGTACTACTAGTATCTACACCAAATAAATATATTTGTAGTTGGAACCCAAGCTATTCATTTGTTTTATTATAGCAAAACTACAAACCATCGGAAATAAAGTTAACGTTGAAATTATATTGCTAAAAAACCATAACGTTGCATTTCAAAACATATACTAACTATATAGATGCATATGGCTGTATAGGATTTTAAATTAAACTCCAATTTCAACTAGGAAAATTTTAACATGCTACTCCCATGACAACTCATCTTAGGCTGAAATTACTTTTATATGTAACTAAAGACTATTCAAATAAGTAGTAAAGTTTTCCAAGATTCTCATCCTTCTTCCTCCTTTCCGTTGTCTGCCTTTAATTTGGGTTCTTTTACATTTATATTTACATTTGTTTTCACTGGTGAACAACAATACCCGACACTGACTTTTGAAAGTAACAAGAGAGCTTGTCCTTAATTAGATCTAGACGTTTCCGCTCTTCACATAATCCAGGATTTCCGGTCGGTAAGAAAATTTACGGAAACGTAAAAAATACCATTTGCAAAATTATCTGAATGTCTGTCTTGAGAAAATACGTGGAAAAAGACAATCCCTATGAAAATGAAATAGAATAAAAACTAGTACTACAATATGACGACAACGTCAACGTTCCAGCGGCGATAGACGTTCATATGAAAAGGGCCTGATCTGATAATTAAGTTGTAGATGAACTTCTAAATATTGCCGAAAGCAATTATATGCTTCAATGCATTTTATGCCTAGCCGATTTTACTCTCGTCAAAACGATGCTAAGAGAACTCGTCGAAAGCACTGGAGGTAAATATTAAAATAGTTCTTAAACAGTTTCGACTAGAAATGTTTCAAGGACTCTTATTACATACGAAAGCCCATTTGAATATTCATATGTAATAGACGTGAAAGTATGGCCTCATTTTCAGTCCCCACAGTTGCCAACCATTAACTCTTACACGCATCGTTAATTTACGAAAACCCATTGTGGAACTAAGATGCTTACAGCAGAGATGAAAAATAAGCAACAAATACGCCCATTGAAAGATATGTGTGGCCTTTTGGTACTTGAAAGTAGTTAAGAGCTAGAAATGTCGATATATGGAAAGTTTCCGTAAATGTTACCAGAAAGCTGTAAGTTTTCGTCAACTCATGTCTTCGTCTAGTGTATAAAAAAAAATAGACTGAAGTGACCGAGCGAGACAGAATCCGAAGCATATATACCCTAGGCCTGTGCAGACCTTGTGGTAACACCAAAACTTCTAATAGGCATGTATTTCCTATATGGTCACCATGAACAGAAGTTAGCCGATGAAGATACAATGAAGGAACCTTATTTGTAGGGAAAGATAGGCACCATTTTGAGACGAATGAGCCCTTTTACCATAACTTTATGATTTGCCCATCCCCAAAACAAACTAACACACACTACAAACGTTTGACCAAAAAGTAAAGTCAATAGCTCCATTCTATCGAAAGTTACCACATACTATATTATAATTAAGATAAAATTTACAGGAGATAGGCATTCTTTTGGTCCGATCATTCCCGTTTTCATTACCTACCTGAACTGAATGATTTTGCAAACATTTGGCCACAATTTCAAATCGCTAGATTCGTTCTGTAGAAAGTTATCGCGTATTTAAAGTATCATTTGTATGGAAGGTAGGGATTTCTTTGATCGGATCTTGCCCATTTTCAATACCAACTAACTACAATTACTGCCAGTGTTTTCCAGGCGGAGATCACGGCGATTTATGAAGCCCTGTTGTTGTTGGGCAACAATGTTGTGACTGCCAGGTATGCTTGCGTTCACGTCCCGCAACATTGTAATTGCGGTAAGGATTTTCCCTCTAGCCAACCATAAACTCTTCACCCGAACGACTTGTTTTGCAGTTGTCATGTAATAAACAGCTGACAGCCGATTCGCTATTGAATTTCAAACAAAACTTCAATTAAATTCGCGACGGTTTCAGGAAAAATTAAAAACACTGCAAAATCGCCACAAATTTGTATTGCTCCGGTGTAAATAAGCACACAAGACGCCATGTAAAAATCAAGAAACCGAAAACGAAAGTCCACACCATCTGACAGTCACACGCAATATGTCAACTAACAACTGTCAAATACGCTAATACCCCTTACCCCCCATTGACTGGAAAACAACCAGAAAAAATGTCTGGTTAATTTCCCCGATGTCTGGTTGATCAAACGCAAACTGAAACGGAGCGTCCATAAGAAAAATCAGTCGAACTGTTTGCAATTGCGTTTAAAACGTTGCAGTACCTGAACCCATCCAATGTTGTAATCTATACTGATAGTTAATCGGTGGCTAAATCACTTGATGCTACAGTGGCCTACTCGAGGACCGTATTGAACTGTCACAATTCAATCTTAGAGATGGGAAATTTTTTTGAATATTACCCTGTGTTGGACTCCTGGCCGTAATATTTTTCTCAGAAACAGCAGGGCAGATGAGCTGGCTCATGAAGGCACAACCATTATGGTAAGCGAGAGTTTCCGTAGTTTAGGAATACCTCTGTAAACTGGCCTTAAAGGTTACTACGACTGACAGAGCAAACACTAGGTGGAGTATTAGCAGTACATGCTTTGTGACAAGGCAAATGTGGCCTACACTCAACCCTTACGGCTCTTCTGGATTGCTGCTCTTGGAGAGCAGGCACATTAGGGATGTTGTGGTTGTTATCACTGGCCATTACCTTATTGGAGAACATATCCGAAAACTTCGACCGCCGCACAATGACTATTGCAGAAGCTGTGGTGATGTGGATGACATTTGACATTTGCTATGTGCCTGTCCTGCCTTGGCCGGAGGTAACAAGCCCACCCTTGGGTTCCACTACTTCGCCAATTCGGATGACCTGGAGGAGGTGAGTGTAGATCAGTTTCGTTATTAGCTCCGGCTAGTTCGGTTAGTAGCTTTTTGGTAGGTGGATTAATCCATGGTGGTATCAGAAGGATGCTACGATGGTTTGTGTGCTCTTTTTGTCTGTGCAGTCCTTTTAAACCTAGCCTAACCTAACTACAACTACTACTATTACGAACATCCGACAAAATTTTCAAGTCGCTAGCTTCATTCTATCGAAAGTCATCGCAGTTAAAGGAAATTTCATTTTTTTACATTTCTGGGGAAGAAAGCTTTGCTTTGGTCTGATTAAACTGAATCAGCTTACCATATAAGGCTTACACGTCAAAAACCAGCTCTCTATGTCAATTGGTTCAAGAGTTATAGACGAATAACATGAAAACTAGAGGCTCATTGTAAAAAAAAGTACAGTTAGTTTCCAACTGACCGATCTCATTTTGGGAAAAAGTATAAAATGACCCCCTTGAGCCATGTACCAAAGTTAGAGCTTCTCACGTTTATTTAATCGGAAGTTACTTATTTATTTGACATATGTTGGGGAGACAGGGGTTCCCAAGGCTGAATCAGGCTCACTTTCATCACACTACGAACGATTTGCCCAAAATGTCAAGCCTCTAGCTTTATTCTGTCGACAGTTATCTTGCGAACGGACAGATTGATATAGCTAAATCGAACCAGGAGGTGACCCTGATCATTCATATATGTGCGGCGTAACTTTTCTCTATACTTTATTAAGTCTAGGGTATCATTTCCTTTTTAAATTTTCTTACCCGAAACAATATTAAATGCAGAGCTGAGTCGCTGAGTAGACGTAAAAGTCAGATGCTAATTGACGAATTGATACGCAGTCACATGAACATGCTATTTAGTCGAATCTCATTCCCAATTCAGGCCGACCAAGGCAGCGCGGCGCGGCGTCCTTAAATCTTACAACGCCGATCTCTGGCCGACGAGTGTTCGTTGTTGGAAAAGTCTTGGTGTGACCTATTGCCCAAAATCGAACATAATGGCGCGTAGGAGAAGTTGACGCGCTATACCCCAGTAAGGAGTTATGGTCGAGAGATCTCCGAGGTTAATCCTCAAAACAGACTTTCAGGGATTCCGCCATGGCAAAAAAATTGCAGGGTTGCTAGTTACCTATTCGAAATGTTCGAAAACCAGAGGATCATGTACTTTTATAAAATTACAGTAACGTATGGGCTATAGTTCTAACGCCTAGTACGCACTGTGGCATTTTATCAGATTCTTTTGCGCCTTGCCAGAGTCTCGCCTGTCTCAACTCATTGTAAAATGCAGAAAATACATATAAAATTTACGGCAGCAATGAGTTGAAGCAGACGAGACTCTGGCAAGACACAGAGAGTGACCAGATACCGCCATGTAAATGGGCACCGCTGAACGGCTACCACTAGCGCGTACCGCACTGGTTTGGGGAGATTCTTAAGCCGAAATCCACTTAAGTTTAAGCTCAAAACCGCTTTAGGGTGTAAAAGCCTAGATATTATATGTACATTCCAATAATAAAATACCCCTGACAACACTTTGGCTAGTACTGCCCAAAGAAATATACTCGAAGGCCGAGCCACTGCCTAAAGTGGAAATCCTCTTTAGGGTGGATTCTGGTTGTTTTTTCCACCTTAAGTAGTACGAGCCTATCGTGTATTATCTTAAATTAAGTGAGCATAACAATCCCATTAAAAATTATTTTCCAATTGAATGAAAAAGCTGCGTGTAGGCGCATAACTGTTCATGGTTCACTTGAGCCTCCAGAAATGGAACAGTTGATTAGAAATATGTATTTTACAATAGAAAATACTTTTTTTTTTAATTAATAGAGTAGTTGGGATAAGTTTGATTTTCATTAATTTAATAGATGTACCATCTACCACATTACCAAAACGGCTATTTCAAAAATCTAAGTCGTAGTTATTATCTCTGAAAAGACTTCCTAATCTCCAAGCCTTTACTTTTATTCAATCCAAGTTCTTGTAGCTTATAAAATCACCTCAGAAGCTGACGTATCAACTAAAATGATTTTGCTCGTTCTTGCGCCTTTTATTTTGGTGATTCCCAAAGTAAAAACAACAAACAAAATCCATTGAAATAACTTTCATCAAGGTGGCGAATTTCAAAGCATATCCTACTAATCAAAAAAGCCCATTTTGTGACTTGTTACAACTCTTAACATGGAAAATTCATTAGCTATCTCAAAGACTAACTTACTTCGACCTTTTACGATTTACTGGACGTTCAATACACTGCAGGTATGTATAGCACATAAATGTTCTACGTTCGTATTCTTGGTCTTTCGAAAACTCTATGACATGAAGTTGAAGAAAGAGTGAAAATTGTTGAGTTTTGTCACGATTACAAATCATAAAGTTTGCTGATATGAGTGACAACGGTGGGCGACGCAGGTTTCGATTAAATTTTGTCGAGCTAAGAGTCCGGAGGAATATTTGTGAGAACAACAGAACATGTAAAATATGCAAAATGGTTGAATTGTTATCACTCCATTTCCAAAGGAGGACAATGGTAATTGTGGGTTTAATTTGGGGTTGAGTTAGTGTCCTAAATGGAATAGTGAGAGTCGTTAATGAAAAAAAGGACCGCAAGCTTTAATTTACGGTGTAATGGTTTTTTCATAGACTAAGTGCCATTTCACATGATCAGTTGATAGGCTGACCGACAGGTTTGGCTTTAACATGGGCTCAAATAAAAGCTTTCCGATGATCAGCTCATCAGCCCGACTGAGCGGCTAACCAGCTGAACAATTTGACATGATCCGCGGCTTTCGTACTCATCCCTCGACTTTTCACAATTCTCAATTTCCCTTCTACTAAAGCTACGGCACTAAAAGACAGCTTCGCGGAGTTAATATCGACGTCAAAAATGCAATTAACTCAAACGTACATATACAGCATTTTCAAGCCAAGTTAATGCGTTCTCGAATCAAAGTAACGTTTGTTCAAATCAATTGACAATTTTCCAAAACCATTTGACATTTGATAAAATGAAATTGACCATTAACGGAACATGAAAACTCTCTCCAAAGTACTGCTAGTGATATGCGCTCGTATACAACGTATCAAAAATCCAGAACTACCTGATCTTTTGTTGGCTAAAAACCGACTCTTTCCAATTTTGCAGATATTTCAGGGGAGAGGGCTTGTTTGAACACCCAAAACGTGCCGCTGGCTACACCCCTGGTCAACATTATTAACATGAAAATATGTAAGAAGTTGATGTTTAAGTATTTGTAGTAATTACCTGCTCATTTCGGCAGACTTTTGTATTAAAAACAAGTATTTAAATTTTTGACCTTCACCAAAAATATCTTCGGGTCTAGAAGCTTTAAATTACACGTAGTTCTAGATGAATACATGTGGAATGTATACGTACCATCCTTGAATATTGAAATATTATAATTCACCATGATTTTTTTTGTGATAGAAACTTTCTTTTAATTACACTTCGGAGTTTATCCTTTACATGCACAAGGTAATTAAATGTACATAGCAGTATAGTTAAAAACTTATAATGACGATCCTCTTGTATTACCAATTTCAACGAAATACTTCCTGGTTTATAGACAGTTGGTATAGGACGAGAGAAGTTCGGTAACATATTCTTTTTTGTTGCATTTGGTTAAACTGAAAATATCTTCTGGATCAAAAATTTAATGTGAAATTTACCCATTGTTAAGCAGAGTACCCAAAAGCAAGACAAGTTATTATAGCAACCGTTACGTACCTGAAATGAAAGAGAAAATTTTAAGATTAAAAAAAAAATCCCAAATAATGTTGAAGAAATGATAACTTTTAAGAAGCATACATAGCATGCTTTCAACGGCACTCTTGTGCACTCGTCCTTTCACCTCCGACTTACGCAACACCTATCCGACCCCTTAAGGGGTGGCGCGTGTACATCTCAAGCATTTCTACGCCATGTTGACAGTTCGATAGCAAAGCTACTTTTCGGGGGTGCAGTTGCTAGCTGCAATAGCTATGTGTATTATGTTTTAATTACCGAGATTACCGGTTTCAGTGAAATTTTAAAAGCGTTCTAAGATTCGATTAGTTTAAGATAAGAAGGTGAAATTGTATACCATTTTGAAATTTGAAATTCAATTCTCTACAACATAGGTTAGGTTAGGTAACGGGGCTGTCGTGCAAGAGCAAATACTCTCAACACGACTCACTTAGACCATACGAATAGATCCGTTGTGATACCCAGAGTTCACTTTAAAAGAAACCGACCCAAAGAAAAACTACTCTGCGAGCCAGCCTGAGCTTAGTATGAATCGTAGAAGACTATTGAAATTAGATTCAGCAAGATCTCCCAGATTATCAAAGAAGGACCCCAAGGATGACTTTCTAATAGTCGCCAAAGCAGGGCAGGCACAGAGGAAGTGCGATACACTTTCCTCCTCCTCCTCATCCCCACAACTTCTGCAGAAGTCATTAAAAGGGGCTCGGAGCCTCCTAGCATGCTCGCCGATGAGGCAGTGCCCCGTCAGAACCCCCACTACCATCCTATTATGATGTTTTTTCAAGGACAGAAGACAAGTCGAGCGTTTCGCATTGATTTTGGGCCATAATAATCTTGTAGTTAGGCACGTGCCGCAGTTAGCCCATCTTAGCTTAGCCTTCCTAACTGCCTCAGCTTTAATAGCAAGTTTCAGTGATGATAGAGGCATACCAAAGTGACGATTATCATCGTGCAGCACATCTTCAGTACCGGGACGAGCTAATTCATCAGCCCTGCCATTACCCGAAAAACCACAATGTCCAGGGATCCAGCACAAAACAATATTGAAAAACTTGCCCAATAGCCTAAGGGAAGTATGACACTCCACCACAGTGGTTGAAGTGGACACAACGGACTCCAGGGCCTTAATGGCCGCTTTACTGTCCGTGAGAATGGTAATGTCCCTTACAGACACAACGTTAGATCCTAACCAGCAAAGCGCCTTCGCAATGGCAGTAACCTCCGCCTGGAAGACACTACAATGGTCAGGGAGACGAAACGAAAGCTCGATGCTTAAGCAGTCGGAGAAGACTCCATATAAATGCAGACACGCTCCAGTAAAGTCTGCCCGGTAGCTTCCGATAATGCCCTTTGAGGGAACGAAGTGGAGAAGTTCTTGTCGAAAATATAATTCGGGGGTGAGTAATCAGTTGAAGAAGGGAGGTCCCTATGTAACAGAATACGGGCGTGCCCAGTTCTGGCCGAGGTCCATTACCGAGCTTCACGAAGCCTGATAGCCGAGTTAACAGCAGATTGTTCGCCGAAAAAATCCAAAGGAATCAGAAAAGTTTAACAAAACAACCTAGTGCGAAATTTTTTTTTCGAAAAATAACCGTTTTCAGAATTGAGTACCTCGTTAACGGTTGAAGGTAGAAGAAAACCTTATCTGAAGAAAATATTTGAAATTATGTCAGCTATTTTGTAAATCATTTTTTTTTTCGTGGCACCCACCGTTTTCAAGATGTTTGCAAAAAACCTGAAAAGGGACCTCCGAAAGACTCTGCACCCCCCTTGCGCCCACCCGAAGGTCAAGGACTTTTAATATGTTGTTGTACTAACCAGTCCAAATAAAGTCCCGAAATCGGTTTTTCGGCTTTCTGACTTTCCGGCTATAATCATTCCTTGACCAGACTATTACCTTGACCCCTTTTGACTAAACCAATGGCATACCCTCACACCTTGTTTTATACTATCTGGTCCAACGAACGATTAAGGGGGGGAAACCACATTAGGAGGTTCAAAAAATCCAATTGTTTTTTTATTGCATACATTGTTAGCTTAATCCAAGAATACGCTGACAAAATTTCAAAGCAAAATTCGCATTCGTTTAGATTTTATGAGCATGTATAGTCTACATGCTCGGGCGCACTCTAGGGGGAATGGCTTTACGTCGGTAGGTAGTCGCTTTATGTACTTACGTAGCCTTGTAGCGGGACCCCACTTTCGCATCTTCGTTTTCAAATAACGGTATATAAGGTAATAGAAGCATTAACAAAAGGGATTATTTCGGTTATATTTCATTTTTCAAACGCGTTTTTCTCCAAATTACTTTTTTTCACATTTACAGGAAGTCTAACTAATCGCTACACGTCCCGCAATTTGAAAACTCTAGTTACGGCCTTCAGCGAACATCAGTGCGTAACTTTGTTATTTTTGGCTTAAATTATTCAAAAAAATTCACAAAAGTTCTTCGAAATATGAATAAAATAATGTTGAAATTTGATTGAATTCTAATTAACTTTTCCCACAAAAAAAAATCCTAAAAAATCAGTGAAAATAAGCCTCCTAATGGTAGAGACCCTGAAGGGGGCACTGAGGTTATCTGCTGTTGAATCATGCCCTGCTAGTAAGCAAAGAGGTAGGGCTAAGCCGGCGTGGTGGGGCTCAGCTCAATGAGCTTAGGGCCGCATGCAGAAGAAGCTTCAATAAGGCAAAATACTCTAAGGAGAACTCAGATTGGGCAATCTACAAAGGCAATCTTGGTATTTATAAGAAAGAGATGAGAAGAGCTAAAGCATTTTTGCGATAGCATTGATAGTTGCAGTGATGCTTCCAGGCTTAAGAAGCTCCTTTCTACAAATCCAACCATGCCTAGTTATTGCTGAAGGACGATGGACATGGACATCATCGAGCCAAGAGACGATCGAAGTCTTGCTTGACTCACATTTTCCTGGCAGCTCTTCTGCTAAATCTCTCGGGATAACTCCACCACCAATATGGCACCATGTGATTTCAAGCCAATTCTTTCCAAAGAAAAGATTGTTTGGGTTATAAACAGTTTTGACTCTTTCAAATCTGCTGGCCCTGATAGTATCATTCCGGCGGACCTTCAACATATGCTGGACGTAATATATTCGTGGAATGAATCGATCTTCAAAGCCTGCCTAGAATTAGTATATATTCCTCGTATATGGATGGAAGTTAAAGTGGTATTTATCCCAAAAGCAGCTAAAAGCTCTCACGCACGCCAGAAAGACCTCCGACCCATTAGCCTATCATCAACATTGCTGAAAGTGTTGGAGCGTTTGATCGACACACACTTGCGGTGCACTATTCCATCGCATCTTCTATCCGCTTCTCAGCACGCCTATAGTATTGGACAGGACGACCAGTGGACACTGCTTTGCACTCCTTGGTAGGCTGCATCGAAAGGTCCTTCGCAAATATGGAGTATACGTTGGTTGCCTTTCTCCATATCGAGGGGGCTTTCAACAATGTAAAACCTAAGGCTATTATCGATTAACTCTGTGCGGGGATGACTCGCTTTGCAAATTAATTCACCTAGTGCTTGCGTCTCGGGTTGTACCCTCTAGTCACGGTGCATCATCTCTACGCAGGTATGTAAGCAGAGGTACCCCTCAATGTGGTATTCTCTATCCCCTTCTGTGGAATCTGGTGGTCAATAGGCTGCTTCTAAGCCTGGAAGGTTTGGGATGTAAACATATCTCTTATGCAGACGATATTGCGATTGCAATCTCGGAAAAGTTTCCCTGTGTCCTGAGCGACTTAATGCAGAATGTCCTATCTATCCTGGCGAACTGGGCTGGCGAGGTTGGTGTTGGAGTAAATCCTCAAAAAACTGAGCTTGTTCTCTTTACTAAGGGACACGCTGTACCCTCTTTTGAACCACGATTAATGGAGGGCACAAGGCTTGTACTCTCTGATAAAGCCAAATTTCTTGGTCTCACCCTGGATAGAAAATTATGCTGGAAGGCAAACATTCAAGAGCGTGTGACTAAGGCAAGCGCTGCACTGTATTCGTGCAAGAAGGCTAAAGGCAAAAAATGGGGCTTACATCCAAAAGTGGTTTACTGGCTCTATGTATCAGTACTGCGTCCCATGTTAATGCATGGGATGATCATCTGGTGGACGGCGCTTAGCATCATGTCGGACAGAACTCTGTTGGAGAAGGTTCAAAGACTGGCATGTGTTGCCATCACAGGGGCTCTAAGGACAACACCGACTGCTGCTTTAGGAGTGTTATTAAATTTACTTCCCTTAGACATTTTCGCTGACCAGATGGCTGCGAATACGGCTGTTCGCCTCCGGGAAACCGGCCAATGGCCCGCATCAATCGTAGGTCACTCGGCAGTACTGAGATTCCCGGAATGACAGACTACATCTCTACGTAACTCCTGTTCGATAAGTCCTTTACAAGCCTGATCCCATCGAGAAATGAGTGGTCTGAAAGCGCTTTTTTGGGATCTAATGCCATTAACCTTTTTACTGACGGCTCAAAGACTGAGGAAGGCGTTGGAGCTGGAGTGTTTTCGGAGAAGTTGAATATTGGTTTCTCGTTCCGCCTTCCGGAATACAATAGCGTTTTTCAGGCGGAGGTTGTAGCAATTTCCGAGGCGCTAGCCTGGCTTACGCACAATGTTGTAGCCACTAGGGATATTGTTATCTTCACGGACAGTCAACCGGCAATTAAAGAGCTAAGCGCTTTAATTGCCGGTTGACTGTCCGTGAAGTCCTGCTTACATCAAAGACGGTATTGGACTGCCGTAACTCTCTCAGGGTGATGGGTAGTCTTTTTTAACATAACTCTGTGCTGGATACCACAGTGGCATTTTTGGGAACTGTAAAGCTGACGAACTGGCTGGGGCGGGAACGACTAACGAGATCAGGGAGTGATGGCGTAGAACAGGGATGCCTCTAGCAGCTTGCAAAATGATTACCCAGAATGTGGCGTATGATAGAGCCAGCGCCAGATGGAGTAGTGGATCGACATGTCATGCAACTAGGCAATTATGGCCTAAGCTTGATCCCATCTGATCCTACGGGATGCTAATGCTGAGCAGACGGCATTTGAGAAGTGTGGTGGGGCTTATCACTGGACACTGTTTGATCGGGGAGCATGCTAGAAGACTTCGACTCCCGCACAATGACTACTGTAGGGGCTGCGGAGACGTAGAGGAGGAGGAAAGCTGCCATCACCTTCTGTGCACTTGCCTACTTTGGCGGAACGGGAGAGAGATATCCTTGGATCCTACTTTTTTGACGATCTGGACAACCTAAAGGCAGTTATTGTCTGTCGTCTTCAACACTTCATTTCCAGCTCTGGCTGGTCTTGAGATAAGCTTAGGTATGCTGTATCTGGGGGGTCTATGTGCGCCTTTCTCTTCTAGGCAACCCATCTAACCTAATCTAACTTACCATAAGCCTCCTAATGTGATTTCCCCCCTTTAGAGAAAATTCATTTAAATCAGTTCGCGAGCTCGATCCAGAGCTTACACGCTTCTTATAAAAGGAACCTGTCAGCCTGAATTGACTACTATTATAACTTATAACTTTGCAATATAATTTCCATTAAAACTATTACTTTTACATTAATCCTGAATGATCCATTGAATAAATCGCCATTGCCCTTAGTCCGACTGTAAAAAAAATCAAATCTTTTGATGTCCGAATCATTGAAATCTTTTTTTTCATTTCCGGTCTTATCAATCCATTGAAATTGCTGGAAAATGTTTTTTTTTTCGAATTTTCTGGAAAGCAACCATCATTGGATTAGGAGCGCAGCCACACAGAAGATTCGGTTCACTTGAGTCGAGTCAAAGAATCCAATGGCTCGCATATAAGAACATATGTGCGAGTACGTATCAATAAAATGTTTACAGACATCTATCTATCTATTGTACAATATCTACGAATCTATGCACTCGTACATTTCTGTAGAACCACCAACGCAAGGCTACATTTCATCCTTTCATCCTTGCTTTATAGAAAGCGGAATAAAAAAATAGTCCGACAGCTTTTCGCAAAAGTTTGTGACACCACCGCAACTCTTTGCTGAGCGTAAGGAAACCCATTTTTTTTTCTCCAGAGGCCACATAAAATCTATCTTCAGACATTTTTCTATAGAGTACTTTGTCATTGCGTTTGAAGAAAATCGATCAAGATATGAAGAAGCTCGCTGCGAATAAAAAAATGATGCTTTTAGCCCTCATTGATCAAGATGCTTTGAATATTCGAAAGCAATACGTAGGAGTATACTATACTAGCAAAAGGTATAGAAATAGACACATTCAGGATAAAAGGGGATGGAGGAGGAAAATTCTCTATGGAAATGCGACAGATAATGCAATACATGACAAAATAAAATTTTTGTTGGAATGTAGGCGTCTAATCAGGCTGAGGGGCATATGACCCGGTGACATACCACCCAGAGTCACAGGCCCTTGCTAATTTGGTGAACAGAGTTGATACGTTTTTTTTTCAATTTCGCTCTGACGCACAACGCAAGTCATATCTTAAGATATTTTATGTTAAATTTAGTCCTTACACCTTGATTGAATCAAACTAACAATATTGTGAGTTCAGTTGGGCGGAGTGGCCCGCTAGGCCCACTTAACTCAATCCACAAGACGCGAACCTGGATACAAGATTAATATCAGCAATTTTTTATTAAAAGACTAAAATATTATGACACAATACACAAAAATTATATCACATTTGAAAATACATATATTGAATATTTGTTATGATTCTTCGAGCGTAAAAATTCCACAAAATTCAGTCTAGACCATCGCTTTGAAGTCAATGGCATATCTACGCTACAAAATAATGTAAGAAAAAAAAAACGAGTTCATTAACACAATGAAAACAGGCTTTCAAGCACCTTCCGCCCACATATTTGTCTATATTCATATTAAAACTTCACCCTGCGTCTATTTGAACCACGTCATATCAATTCTTTATATAAAAATAGCAAAACACTTTAAAAATAAAAGCTAAGCACAACAAGCATCATGACATTATTAAGAATACAAAAAAGAAAAGGAATCCTATGCCCTCTAAGAAAAAAAAAACTCACAAAACAGAAAAAAATTCAAACAAAAATATTCTCAGGTAAACAGAAAACCTGTCGAGGTGGGCAAAATAGACACGGTCGTGTTAAGGAGCGGGCTTAAAATAACATAAAAGTATTTTATTACACGAGCGAGACGTGCGTACTTAGTACGAGTTCGTTTAGACCTGATCCCGAAAGATACCTGCAGGACTACCAAATAGCACTACTGCTTGTATACGTGTAGTAGGAATTTTGTCAAAAGGGAGAAAGTTAATATCTTTCATGTCACCGTTGAATTTACACGGAATTGTATATAAGAAATATTCTAAAAAATTATCTTCTTTTCGTTTTTATTTACTCGCGATTCTGGCGAGGGCGATACAGTCAAAGGATAAAATGCGTGAGAGTGAGATAGGTAAATTGGAAATTAAGAAGAAGTTGATCGATAGCTGAATATAAAGGCAGCTTCTAAATGAAGACCCTAGAAAAAAAATCAAAAATGAATATGACAGTGAGCACGCTCCCCTTCCTGATATTTTAAAGGGAATAATCTCCGAAGCCGAGAAAAAAACAAGCTAGCCTTCGGCTAGCTTGCCGAAGGTATGATACCCTTCATACCTTCGTTACGTTTTGTGGTACATTTGCATTTTTGAAATTAGTAGTAAAGCTTGTTCCGATTTCACTGTTCCTATAAGATTTTAACCAAATTCGGAAATATGATTTCACTAAAGACATTATTGGGGGGCAAAGACCTTTTCCATAGTCCTCCGCGTGGGCGCCCCCTGGTAACGGCAGTGTATCAATTCGCTGACGGCCAATGTCTTAGCGATAAGACAGTTTGGAAAAGGCAGATAGCTGTAGCCTGAATGGCTGACGAACACCTAAGCGTCTCAGGTCTAGTAGGATGGAATGACTTGCGTAGTTGGACCTGCTACATAGTTGTGTGGGCTCCAGCACGTTTATTAAACCATCTGAAGCAGCTATCTCCGAGGCAATCCCCCGAATGGGGTTAAGCGACGTGCTGACAACTCGTCCTTGTAAAAACCACTCCATGTCAAGAAACCTGGAACAAAAGCCTCGGATTGGACGGATCAACAACGACGACCACGCAAACGAATAAAGGATTATTCTTTCGGATCCTGGAATGTACGCTCCCTGAACAAACCGGGGGCCGAGAAGGCCCTCCTTCAACAGGTCGAAAAGTACAAACTGAGCATTACTGCAGTCCAGGAAACAAATTGGCTTGGCAGCGAGATTAATGACAAGTAATCGCACACAATTTTTACAAGTGGCAAACCATCGGGCCGCAAGGAGTTTGGAGTAGCATTTATAGTGGACAATCACCTCAAACCGCATATTACTGACTTCAAACCCATAAATGAACGGCTGTGTGCGATTCGCATCAAGACTCGATTCTTCAATCTCTGGCTCATCAATGTGCATGCCCCCACTGAAGTTAAAGAAGACGCAGTAAAAGACGAGTTCTACGCCCGCCTTGAAACTCTCTTCGACTCACTTCCAACAAACGACGTCAAATTGCTGCTGGGAGACTTTAACGCGAAAGTCGGGAATGAAAGTTGGCATCGGGGGACCTCTGGAGGCCACAGCCTCCATGAAGAATGTAACGATAACGGCCAGCGACTTATCGACTTCGCCTGCAGCAGGAATCTAGTCGTAAGCTCTACGTGTTTCCCGCATCGACGCATTCACAAGCAGACCTGGAAGTCTCCAGACGCACATACCGTCAACCAAATTGACCACGTCCTCATTTGCAGGAGATGGGCGTCTAGTGTCATGGATGTCCGCTCCTATCGAGGAGCAAACTGCGACTCAGATCATCACTTGGTGAAGACGACCTACAGATGTAGAATCTCCTCAGTGCACCAGTCAAGAATCAGCCCTCCCAAAATCTTTGCGGTTGATAAGCTCTTGAGTGATGCTACAGCGGTGGCGTATACTACCGCCCTTGAGGAAAAACTATCATCTATGCTACACAACATCAGCAACACAGGCGTCCATGGGTTCTGGGAAGAACTCAAGGGTACCATCAAGGATGTCGCAGAGAAGGTCGTGGGATATAAAGCCCGGCGAGCGCGAAATGACTGGTTCGACGAAGAATGCAAAAATTCACTTGACGCGAAAAACGAGGCCTACAGACAATGGATTCAACGAGGAACCAGAGCCAGAAGAGAAAAATATGACGAGCTGCGGCGAATATCGAATAGAATAATTAGACGTAAGAAACGTAAATACTTTGACGAGTAGTTGCTGAACATAAACGAAAACTTAGCTAATAGGAACACCAGACAAGCGTACAAACTAGTAAATACAATCAAGAACGGCTACCAACCCAGGACTAGCCTTTGTAAGGACAAGGATGGAAACATCATCAGCGACACCGATGGTATTAACAAACGATGGGCCTCTTATTTTGAAGAGCTTCTAAACCGACCATCTAACATCCCCACACAGGAAGCTCTCGATGATATTGTTGATCTAGGCCCACCCATTCAACCCCCGACAGTAGAGGAAGTTGGTCTCGCGTTGCGGTCACTAAAACGAAATAAAGCGCCGGGCGCTGACGAGATCCCAGCTGAACTGCTAAGATTCGGTGGAACGAGTCTAGTTGATGCCATACATCAATTACTCCTGCGAGTATGGGAGAACGAGGAGATCCCAGACGATTGGCGCAGAAGCATCATCTGTCCAATCCATAAAAAGGGAGATAAATTGCGGTGTGAGAATTACAGGGGCATCTCACTAGTTTGTACGTCCTATAAAGTTTTGACGAAAATTCTGGAAAATAGAATAAAACCGT
Organism: Chloromyia formosa; assembly: GCA_964017055.1. Lineage (NCBI taxonomy): Eukaryota > Metazoa > Arthropoda > Insecta > Diptera > Stratiomyidae > Chloromyia > Chloromyia formosa. Next base: position 24,195,541 of record OZ024813.1, on the reverse strand, counting down.
ACGCAGAACGAGTCATTGGCGAATATCAAAGCGGTTTCAGACCTGGTCGCCCCACAACCGATCAGCTCTTCTCAGTCAAACTGATACTCCAGAGGTGCTGGGAATACAACGTAAACGTATACCAAATCTTTGTCGACTTCAAGCAGGCATACGACAGTATCGATCGTGGAGTACTGTACAACATCATGCTGCAATTTGGTATACCAGCAAAATTAGTGCGACTGACAAAGATGACGATGACCAACTCCGTCTCACAAGTCAGGATCCAGAATAGACTTACTGATCTATTTGAAACACGCACTGGTTTGAAACAGGGCGATGGACTGGCACCGACGCTCTTCAACCTAGCACTGGAATACGTTATTCGGGCCATGAATATGGACAACAGCAAGACGCTGCTCATCAAGTCGACACAATTAGCAGCGTACGCCGACGACATCAACATCATGTCCCGAAGATTGGCTGACGCAGAAGAACTTCTGCATACGCTCGATACCGCTGCAAAGGAAGTTGGATTACGTATTAACGAGGGTAAAACTAAAATAATGATGCAATCGGTGACGAGGACAGCTGCACAACCGAGCATCAACGTGGGGGACCTCAACATCGAGTTCGTGAACAACTTCATCTACCTGGGTTGCAACCTGTCAAGGGACGCCAACGAAACTGACGAAATCAAGCGACGGATACAGTTAGCTAATAAGACTTTTTTCTCGGTTCTCCCCATAATGAAATCGAAACATGTGCACAGAAACACGAAGCTCCGCGTGTACAAAACCATTATACGACCAGTGCTATGCTATGGCTGCGAAGCATGGACCCTAACTCAAGCCTCCGAAAACTTGCTAGACACATTTGAACGTAAGGTTCTACGGCGAATTTTCGGGGCTGTTTGCGATCGAGATGGATGGCGCATCCGGTACAACCATGAGTTGTATGAAATGTACGATGAGCTGCAAGTCTCGAAAATCGTCAAACTACAACGACTTCAATGGGCAGGGCATGTACAAAGAATGGACGATGATCGCATGCCTAAGAGAGTAATGAATGCAGAACGAGTCGACGGAGCGAGACTGCGAGGACGACCGAGATCTCGTTGGGAGAGCTCAGTAGGTGTGGACGCCGCGCAGCTGCTGGGCTCCCAAAATTGGAGGACGCGGTCACGTGACCGAGATAATTGGAGGACAATGATCCAGGCGGCCAAGGCCCGACGTCGGGCTGTCGCGCCACGATGATGATGATGAAAGACATTATTGATTATTGTGAATTTTGAAAACTATTTTATATCTTTAGAAATAAAAAAGTTTTTCTCACAAGGACGAATTTTTGGGCCGGTCGTTCCTATGGCAGCTATATGACGTAGTGGTCCGATTTTAACCAAATTCGGAAATATGATTTCACTAAAGACATTATTGATTATTGTGAAATTTGAAAAAGATATCTTTAGAAATAAAAAAGTTTTTCTCACAAAGACGAATTTTTGGACCGGTCGTTCCTATCGCAGCTATATGACGTAGTGGTCCGATTCCGTTGGTTCCGACATATATACTGCGTGCAATAAAAAGAAGGCTTTGTACAAAATTTCAGCTTGATAGCTTCAAAACTGAGGGACTAGTTTGCATAGAAACAGACGGACAGACGGCCAGACGGACAAAGCTTAATCGACTCGTCTCATCATACTGACCAAGAATATATATATATTGTAGTTTATATGGTCGGAGATGCTTCCTTCTGTGCGTTGCAAACTTCATGACAAAGTTAATATACCCTATCACATCCGTGAAGGGTATACAAAAGCTTGAACTGATACTGGGGTGTGATGCCAAAGCACACAACATCGTATAGGGCAGCTCTAACACAAACGAACGTGGGACGGCGCTTCTCGAACGCATTAGCAGTGCTGACTTACTTTTATGCAATGTAGGTTCTGATCCGACCTTCATCACAAAAAACAGACAGGAGGTCCTGGACATATCACTAGTGTCGGACGGTCTTTATAAACAAAAGAATACATTATTTATTTATAGAAACCAAATGTCGCTTAAAAGCTTGTGACCACAGCTCTTAATTGGTGTCATTATTGTCAACATTTATTCGGTTATTTTCTATCTAAGCAATTTAAATGAGCGTATACAGCCTAAGATTACGGGTTCATATAAACGGCCGAGATGGAAAGTTTTGCAACCTTGTGATTTTTGTGAACCTTTATGTTTTTGGGGGTACTGAAGACAAATTCTGGGTTTGCCAACAAAAATTCGGCAGGGAATTTTTTTTTTGGCAAAAATAACGTTTTTTGACTAACATTTGTGCGGTTATTTTAATATAACTACTTTTATTGTTTCGTACATTTTTTTTTATTTCAATGGTATTTTGATTGCTAAAAACAATTATGAGGTTTGCCAACAAAAATTTTGACCAAATAATAACTCTTTTAGACCAAAATAAAAACCAAATTTCATGTTTTCGTTTTTTCGTCTACGTCATTTTTGGACTTTTTTCGGTTTTAGCAGAATATCTCCCAAAGTATACGCCCCACAAAAAAAGTTAGACCAAAATTTTTTAAAGCACACTAAATCTGCTAAAGTTTCACACTAAAATGAGCTTCGTATATTCAGAAGTTCTTGAACAAAAGTTCTTCGAAAATAAAAAATGTTTAGTCCTAATATGTGAACAGTGTTCGTTTTAGTGATGTTTTTTTTTTCCAATATCGGGAAAAGTAATGATTCCACAAGGAAAATCATATGGATCAAATTTGATGATAATTCAATTATCTATAATCTGAGATAAGTAAGATGCCCGTTTGTTTGTTAGTAACATAGCAAATAGCAACGAAAATTGACAAAAACCAGGACTTTTCGGAAGACAAACGTGAATATCGCTAAATAAATATATCCTTAAGTATGTGTCCTGGAGGAGAAATGATCCTTATCTGTTTGAAAGTATATTAAATTTGCTAAAATATTTAATTAAAATTCTTTTCCAATGTCCATTCTTTTCAAAAACACAAATATTCAAAAATTGATTTTCTTTTTTCTTTCAAAAAATGAATTTCTTGCGATTTTGCCGTTAATATTGACAAATATGCTTGAGAGAAGCCAATTTCACTCCAAACCGGCCTCCCACGGGCCCGAAATTGACTGCAGCCAAGCGCAACTCCGATTTACTCGAAGGCATCTCAATCGCGCAATGGCGGTCCGTCTTGTTCACTGACGGGGCATTAGTAAGTTGCCGCTAATATGCCGTGTTTGTCTGTTGCTCCCTTCAAGCAAGCTCGTCAGCCCCGTAAAACCACTATGGGCTGGAGTGCAGCATAGCACAATGTTGAAGAAGGCACGTCCAGTGCTCACTTATGGTTTTTGACTTGCACTAATCTAATTCGAGTGGTTTAATCGCAGCCTGATTGTCCACGAAAATAATTATCTCTTTCGATGTTGTAATGTGAATTCCTAACCAAGCCATAGCCTCTTTCATCGCGTAAATTTCTGTGTGATAAACCCTGATTAATGTCAAGCTCCTCGGAGTGGACTTCAGTACCCAGACCTCTGGCAGTTCTGGAACCATCCGTGTATTATATTGAAAACGTTAGGTCGCGGGAGAAGCAAGATCGTTGTGTGACTGGTAGTCAAGTCCCTCCACCGAATTGTCTCCCGGAGTCTGGATGAGTTCATCGCCATACGTGCCCCTCGAATGTCCGCCGAAAGCAGTCCAAGCATTATATCCAGCGCCGCGGATAGAGTAGTCCGGAGAGCTCCGCTGGACGTCACGCAGGCGCAAAGTAAAATTGGATCATTGCTGTGGATCTTCAGCATACTCGTTCGGCAGTTATTTTAGACCCATGTGCTACTATCATTTTCAAATCCTGTCTGGTGTATGATACATCCCCCGTTTGTGGTTGGAAGTGAAGGGACTCTCTATTCCTAAAGCTGATAAAAGTTTACATGCGCAACCAAAGGACCTCAGACTTATAAGTCTCTCCTCAACTATGTAAGAATTCCTTGAAAAAATTATAGACTGCTACCTTTGTGGCAGCATTCCGTTGCGACTCTTATCTGGATCCCAAAATGCCTACTAGAAAAGCTGATCAGCAGAGATTACGCTTCATTCGATAGTGGGCTATATTGAGAAGTCCTTAGGTCACAAGGAGTACGTTTTGGTGGCATTTTTGCATATCGAGGTTCAATAACGTTAAACCTGAGACTATATCAAGTGCAATGGTCAAGCTGCGAATTGATGAGTCGATCATTGTACGCATCAGTCAGTTGCTGACCTCTAGGGTAAAACGTACAAGGCTTGGTGATTGCCTAACGATTCCCGACGCGTGTGTAGAGACTCTCCACAGGGCGGCGTTTTTTTCCTACTTCTATGGACCATTGTGGTCAATACACTTGTTCTGGGTCTGCAGGCGCTGACCCTTTAGGTGCTCGCCTATACGGATATCATGCAAAACGCCCTATCTGGATTTTTCGACTGGACAGAAAGCTGCGGAGTCAATGTGAGTCCAAATAAAACAGAACTGGTCCTTTTATCAGGAGAAATGATATACCGCCTATGGTGACTTCTGTGTTGGGCGGAACGAGGCTGTTGCTGGTAGAGAAGGTGAAAATCCTGAGGCTAATCCTAGGCAGGAAGCTTAACTGGTAACTTAATAAACAGGAAAGAGTAAATGAAGCAAAAACAGGACTAAACGATACCCAAACAGATTCATTTTTAGTCCTCTTCCCGATCAGCAACCCGTTCTAAAAATCCAAATGTGTTTTTTTTAACATCTATCCGGTACACGTTAGGGTATCTCCATGCATTACAACAACAGCTTAAACCTGTGCGAGTCATTGGGGTGGCACTCGATATAGTGAACAATTGTACCGGAAAAAACGCACATATTAGTAGGCTTGTCGTTAATTTGACAATTGATCCACGAGTTACTCTACCCTAACCCGTTGTTAAAAAAAAACGCCACTTAAGTAAAACCAGGACCAGGATCATATGTCCAGCCATATCATCTGTCGCTCAGGCATAACAGCAATCTATCGTCACATTCAACTCAAAGACAATGAATCCTGGATTAGTATTTCCTTCGACAAAGTGTACACATTATTCCACGTAATCCTCACGTATAAATCCACTTAAACTGGTAAACACGTAGGCAGTCGCCAGGTGTTTAATTGCCATGGTAAATAACATTATTGCTGTTTATTCTACCGAAAGAGTACGCCCAGTTTTCGCCAACTGCACAAAGTTTCCAGCAAGGAAAAATGGAAAAAAGGGAATTCGCCATGAGAAGAATTCAAGTGAAAAGGACCAGCCTTGAGTCAATCAAAAATGTGTCCATCTTAAAAAGAAAATACCCAGTACATATGTACATACTAGTAGATACATTACCCGTGATCCCAAGGCAAACTTGCTAATCTTACTCATTTAATGGAGACCTTGTTCTGTAAATATTTCCAGTTTTCCTTTTTTGTCCTGCATATTTTTTTTTTCTTTATTTTCCCGAGAGAAATATGTGCTCGTATAGTAACACTCCTGGAATTTGTCACGACTTTCTTAGGGAATTTTCCGAAAGTTTTTCCAATGGAATTTCCGATTGGTATGTGAGTGCATGCATAATTAATTGAAAATTTATAATTTCAGACTTTTTATTACTCAAATCACGTTCATTAATAGTTTGGAATGGTTTTACTTCAGCAATCGAATTATCGGAGGATTATGACGCGTGTAGGATGGGTGTTTTGATGGTATGGATCGTTGAGTTTAAAGAGAGTGCGACTCAAAAGTCAAGTTGCGCAATTCAAAGGCAAATACCATTAATATTTTTCACACCTCCGGCGTTGGAGGGAGGCAGATTGGTCTTCATAAATAAGGAGGGGCAAAAATTCCTTTTCCATAGTCCTCTGCGTGGGCGCATCCTAGAACGGCAGTGGTCACTGACCATTGCTAACCAATGTCAAGCCGCCAGTGATGGCGGTGCGATGATTTAGTTAAGGTAAACCTTCCCCCTGTGGTGTGGGATGTAAAAATGATACCACGACCTTTCCCTTTGAGGGCCTGTCGTTAAAACCGACAATCAAAGGATAGGATTTTTATGTCAGCAACTTGCACTATCCGAAATCTTTATTTGCTAACGAAACGTCAACTATGCCTCGGATAAGGACATACTCAACGGTTACGACTTTTGGCTATCGTACAATGACAAAGACTGGATTCTGGAATGTGCAAACTCTCCTGGACAATGGATTAGAAGGTCCCCAGAACGCACGATTTCTTCAATTAGAGAGTGAATTTCTGAGGTATAAATTAAACATCTTAGGAGTTAGTGAGATAAGATGGTGGAACAGCGGAGAATTTATCTCTCCAACGGGCAGCACTGTAATGTTGTACTCCAGAAAAGCTACCGGTAGTCGTCGTGAGTTAGGTGTCGGGCTCCTTTTAACCAGAGCCGCACGAAACTGTCTCTTATCCTGGGAGCCGGTCTCTGACAGAATCTTGACCGCCAGGTTCCGGACCAAGATGATTTTTCGTGCCTAGTCTAAGTATTTTTTATAATTTTTATTTATAATTTCTGCAGAAAAACAGACGCTTAAATTAAAAGTGCGGTTTTGCATGTTTTCGCAATGCTGGCGTTAATCGAGTTTGTACATCCCTCCTTCTGATTCTCTGAAATGCCGCTTTCGCGACACATGAAGATGGCGACATACCAACGTCAGTGGAATCACCTTGTCCTGAGCAAATTGCTCTCCAGCACGGTGGTACTGGATTTCAAAAATCGACGAGAATTTCAAACCCCTTTTTCGGAACAAAAAATTAATAAAAGTTCCCTACTTTGACAGCCATTTGTTCATTAAATTAAAGGTTGTTTAAATTGGTTTTAAAATTTGATATCTCTCATTTCAACTTATGGTATTTATCCCTATAGTCGACCTATTAAAAGAATAAATTAGAATAATCATGCTGTAGGAATGTACATTGGTAATCGACAAGAACAAAACTGGTTTACAAAACACACAAATCCTCTATAAAATCAGGTTTTAAAATTCAGGAAACAACCGAATAGCGTGATTTCAATTTAAGGCTTACCACATGGAACTCATATCGTTTCCGCCTAACAAGGACCCTCTATTTTCAAACATTAATTTCATCTTTGCCTCCACATCGCATCAATACGCATTCATCAAATCCAGCATGATGTACACATTCTTTTTTTCTGTGTATCCACCGAAACTGATACAAATATGCCCATCATGTTCATCCAGTCAGATACACCATATGAGATATAGATACTCTGAGTATCTCTAGTCTAGTGTATACAGATAACAACTAGGCTATTGTTTAGCCGAGGAATCAATCCTTGTATGAACGGACAAAATCTGTAACGTGGAAACATTATGAAATATTTTCCTATTGTGAAAAACGCCCTTTGGTCCTTGTGATCATCAACCTGGATATCAGTATCCAAGACAACAACACACAAAGAGGGAATTGTTTGAAATATTTCGCTAGTTTTATATTGAAAGGCACTAGGATGCCGGATGATGGTGGCATCAACAACATCGATTCCATGTCAGGTTGCCTGGGCTTCACGAACAATACGAATGTCGGATATACGGACAGCATGATGAAAATCATCGTGCCGTGCCGTGTGTTTGCCTCATTCAAAAAGGACGATGAGTTCGGCGGAAGGGATACATAAATACAGAGATAAGTTTATTGGCTCTTTTTTGATGTAGAATTTCGATAGCGTTCGAGTGCAATCGGTTAGAATTTTTCGATAAGATTAGAATCGTATTTTGTTGTTGAGCAGGAGTGGGCTGCATTGAAGTTATTTCTTTTCATTCGGAATGACTGTTTGTTGATTGCGAAATCAATAATGATTGGCCTTTTCACTGTGTGAAGTTTACCTTTATGGCTGCCTGGCTACCTGTGCAGATAGCAATGTGAGCGCCTCTAAGTGTTTTCTCCAGAATAATCCTGGTGCAAACCTCTATGGTATGGATCTCGGCTTGAAAAACGCTGGCCCAGCCACCCGTAGCGATTGAAATCCTGGTGTTGGGCCTCCTTCTCTCCGGCTTCATTTATTTATGCAGATGATTTAATAGGAGCTGCCGGTAGGTCAGTGCATTGACGCGTCAGTTTAATGTCTCAAGCTTACCGGTCAATTAAGGGTTCGAGTTCCGTCCATGTCGTGGCCATGGATGTTTGTGTTGCCTTTCCCCTGTGGTGAGGGGTGAGTTGTCTTTTTTTTTTTTTTTTTTTTTTTTATGTTTATACCAAAGCTTAGGGGGTAACCCTTTGATGCGAGAGCACAGCATTGGCGGTAAGGGACTAAGGTAGTGGGGAGATGGGTTGAGTTTGAATAAGGTGACGGTGTACATTCCGTTTAAATTTTTGTAGGTCATAGTTGCGGGGGAAAACAAAAGATGGTAGATCGTTCCACATTCGTGTTGTCCTAGATACAAACGAGTCATGGAATTTGGCGGTGCGACTATTGCTGAGTTCTAGAAGATGAGGATGGACACGACTGGCTAGTCGGGTGTTACGTAAAGGAAAAGTACGCTCAGGAATGAGGTTGGCTATTTCATCAGAGCAACGGCGGTTGTAGTAGCGATAGAAGAGTGAGAGACAGCCGACACTTCGCCGGTGTTCAAGCGGTTCGATTTTAGATGTTATGGGTTCCTCGCCAATAAGCTTGAAGGCTTTCCGTTGAACTTTGTCTAACGCGGATAATGCGGTTCTACCTGCGCCTGCCCATATGTGGGAATTAAATTCAAGTCTCGGTCTTATATGAGCCTTGTAAATTTGAGCCAGATCAGATGGTGAAAAGTATCTTTTACAGCGATTCAGAAAGCCCAGACACTTCATTGCGTTTTTTGCAACGCAAAAAATGTGGTCGGACCAATTTAGTTTACTGGAGATGTTAATACCTAGTATGTTCAGTATGGGCGAATCAGGAATGCTGACCCCATCGACAAGAATGGGTTGGGCGGTAGGTGGAGCACATCGCTTATTGGAAAGTAGACAACATTGAGTTTTTGAGGCGTTAAACTCTACTCGATTCGCTTTCCCCCATGCAATAATTTTTGAAATGTCTTCATTTAGTGAGTCAAACATGCGATCTCTGTTGATAGATGTTGAATTTCGGCGAGAGTCAGCTACAGAGTTGAAAGAGTAAGTGTAGTCAAGGATGCTATCGTCTGCAAAGCTATGGATTGAGTTGGAAGTCACGCTGAGAAGATCGTTGATGAAGAGAAGGAAGAGTGTTGGTGAAAGGACAGTACCTTGGGGGACCCCTGCGTTGGTGGTATGGCAATTTGATTTAACTCCATCAAGGACGACCTGAAGCGAACGGTCGTGAAGGAAACTTTCGATCCATTTAACTAATTTTGGGTCCAAACCAAAAGCCTGGAGCTTAGCTAGAAGAGCCGGATGCCAGACTCTATCAAAAGCTTTCGAAATGTCGAGGGCAATGATTTTAGCTTCGCCAAATTGGTGGATACAGCGATTCCATCTTTCGGTGAGGTATGTCATTAGGTCGCCGGTGGAGCGCGAAGACCGGAAACCATATTGCCGATCATTGATGAGATGATGATGTCGCAGGTATGCGGCTAAATAGGCATTAGCAACATGCATCGTCCCAAACCAATTTAAGCTAAGCAAACGTTAACCAAGCCACATGAGTATAGTTGACGCACGCCATAAGCGACGTAATGGGGTTGGGGTTATGGGGGATTTAAATGCAAAAGTGGGTTGTGATAACAATGGGCTCAGAGACACGGTCTTGGGGATCGTAACGACAATGGTGAAAGATTTGTAGAATTCTGAACAATTCACCGCCTCTCTCCCCACAAAATCAATTGGTTTTCTGTAGATCGGCGTAGAACACAAAATTAGATCGACCACTTTGAAATTAGTAAAAAATTCAAAAGTTGCCTCCTGAACATGGGAAATAAGAGGACGCTCATGTTGGAATGGGAAAGTTGCAAATGTTCGATTGCGTATTGCAGCCGTGCGTCACTAGGACGAAAGATCCAGGCATCACAAATTCAACACCGATCGACCAAAACCCTCCAGCTGTCTTACAACAATATGACGACCATCTTGCGCAAAAAGCAGCTGACATAGCTAGTCACCTAGATAGGGACATAAATGAAAACTGGAATGCAATAGAAAATGCGAACATTGACAGCGCAGATGCCATCCTTGGCACAAACCCCGGATTTCCGGAATAAGCCCTGGATGTTCGATGCTTCACGGCAGCGGATTGTTGAAAGAAAAGAGCTGAAGGTTCGTTTGGCTGCAGCATCAGATGACAATCGCAGTAGCATCGAGCTACTTTACCGTCAGAAAGCTCGAGACGTTCAGCGTAGTGTGTGGTGCGATCGAAGAGGTAATACCTATTCTCTTCTAGCCTCAGCATCAGAAGCTGCAAAAATCGACACCCTCAACGCTGTATACGGTGCCATCAAGGAGTTTGAAGGCGGTCATAACCCCAGCCAACGTCCGGTGAAGGATAGTGATGGAAAGCTATTTTACTTATCTTGGAGCAAGATCAAATGAGGTGGTGCAAAGAACGCTTCGCCGAGGTCTTGAACCGTGAACCATAATTTAGCTAATAATAAAAATGTGCGTACTTGGTCCACTGCCCCGACTAAAGAGGAATTAGTTGCTGCAATTATTGCACTAAATCGAGGAAAGGCCGACGAACTCGACGGTATCCCTGCCGAACTTTATCAAGCAGCGCCAAGCCTAACTGCCGAGTTACTGCACCCACTGGTTGCTAAAGCGTGGAATACATAGACCTTTCCCACTATGTAAGTGGAAGGAAGGTTGATCATCAAACTTCCGAAGAAGGGCAGCCTTACAGCCTGTAATAATTGGGGAGGCATTTGTGTGCTTCCTGCCGTTGCCAAGATAATAACTAAAATCGTCCTGGAAAAACTAAGGCTCACTAAGAAAACACAATTGACGGAAAGCAGGCTGGCTTACGATCTGGGTTCTCCCGTGTCGACCACATCAACACCTCGTGAATCATCATCGAGCAATGCTTCATTTGCTATCCATCGATTTCGCAAAGGCTTTCGATAGTGTGAATTGGGAATCTATGTGGGCGGCCTTACGCAGGAGAGGCATCCCTGATAAGCTTGTGGATATTATTAAGTAAACCTATGACCTGCATAAAGGTAAGGTGTCAGAGGACTTTAAGATTCGCAGTGGAGTTCTGCAGGAGTGCGTCCTCTCACCTATTCCTCATAGTGATCGGCATGAAGCGCTATTCGGACTAGACAGACTAATGTAATTCAACGGACTTTAATATCTTATCGACAATATCTTGACTATGCTGAGGACATATAGTATGTCTCGCTCTCACAAAAGCGCCACACTAGGGGTCAAGTCAAAAAGTAGAATTCGCCTCTGTAGGAGTTAGGGCAAATAGTAAGGTCGATCGGCTTAACCACTTCATTGTTGTTTGACGATGGACTTAGGCTCAGGATACTGTTAGGGTACAACATCGGACTCAGTGATGGTTTACGTATACGTTGGATCCTTTTGTTTATTGATTCAATGCAGCCCATCTAGCCGAACCTAACCTATCCACGTCCACAAGGATATGAAAACCCCATACATTTTATTACAGCATAAAAGATTCATTCAGTCAATGTTGTAATTAAGAAAAAAAATGAAACCGAAAATCGTCCAATCCACTTTGACTTCTCCAACAACAGTAACCTATTTAGTGAAATGCCACTCGCAGACATTTCATATGTATGCAAATCGATATCCACGTTGAGTGTTGTTGCTGCTTCTCTAAAAGCAGCATTAAAAAACGTCCTTCCATATTTCTGATTTTTTTTTATAATTTCTTTTTAACATCCAACATCGCCAACGAGTTGATTGAGTTCGCTGAAATTCAAAACTGGCATTTCCATAAATCGATTGATTTTGCTGCAATCAAACAAATCATTTTTCCATTCAATTTTCCTCGGTTGCCGATAGATTCAATCAAATCACAGATGAAAGGATGGCCTCTGGCAGGAGGACAAAAAGGGATAGGGCGAAGCATAAAAAAGAACAAGTACGGCCGATGGAAAAGTGAAACAATCTGATGAGAGGAAAAATCGGAAACCGATATTTTATCGATATAAATACGAGTAGTATAGTGTTTGCAACGTGGTCGAATTTCCTTTCTGATTCTCGCTGAGTTGCGGCCGTATCCCTATTTGGTTTGCCTCGAAAACTTACGTTAACCATTCAAACATAAATTAACACGTGTAATATCCAAAAAATTACTCGAGCCGTATGGATATGTGGCGAGGATAAATGGCCTCGGTAAAATGGCCGAATGTATCATTCCAAATAGACCTCATTTGGAAACGAAATGGCAATATTCGAAGGTTCGGGTCAGGAATCTTCGTATTCTATCCATAATGCTACTACGGCTTTTCGCCTACTCAATACGTATCCTGGGATTTTTATTTCCCAATTTATTGTTCCATTGCCGCATCATTTCAAGGCTCAAAGCGTACTCACTTGAAGGTATGTATATAAATACACAGAACCTAGTATAGTGGATTCATAGTCTCATCCGGTCAAATTATGGTCTGATAGCTTTTTTTTGGTGGATAAATGATTCCCGACAAAATCGAAATGGATTTTCTTTAAAAATTCCGGAAGCACGACCGCCAAGAATATTGTATTTAAGATGTTTATAGACTGCAGTGAAATGTTTGCAATAGCCAAGAGTGCAAGTTGCAGCAAAATTGACTTTGTGTAGTCTGGACTGGGTGTTCAAAAGATTATTTGGCTTTGTGCTCAAAGATAAACTTGAGATATACGAAAATTATGTTTGAAGAAAAAGGAAATTAAATTATCCATTGGATGAGGGGATTAAACCAGACGGTTGTCTTGTGCAGTTTGGCAAAGCCAAGTTCGTAGTATTATTGTAGCAATGTATCGTAAAACTTTGTGCAAACATCCGTTACAAGGCAGTTAGGAAAACTGATAACATAAAGAATGGTATGAATATTGGTTTAACATTAGTGCAGAGACCGTGGAGAAGTTCAGCCAACTTAATTGGGCATCTTCCAGTTTTTTTTCTCTCTGGCCAGAAGCCAATCTGGCAAAAAAGTGGAAAAAGATTTAATTGAGATCCTAAATACGACTTAGAACCAGACGATAAATACTGCATGATTCAAGAATAGAGGGTTACGCAAAGAAGTGTCCAACTTTTTTGCTTTTTCTGCGCATGACGCCACAATTGCACATTTTTTAAAGCTTTCAACGAATTTTGTTTGAAATCACAGACTTTTTGAAAGAGAATTCGCTTACAAATAGACAGTTTTAATCCGATTTTCGTGTGTATTGCTATTGCACCTCCAAAGCAAGGCGAAGGTTACTATTGAAAAAGCAGTTTTTAAATCTAAATCCATTAGCCCATACCGCCATCTCTGGAGCGGTACCGCCTCCACATTGGTTTTCGAACAATTTCAACAGCTGACAATTCGACCTTCGAAATTCCACTTGGAACTTCGAAGGTCAATTAGATTTGACATTGTGGAAAGTCAACATGGAGGAGGCGTCGTACTGCCGCAGACGAGCCTAATAATAACCAGGATAATAAAAAGAAAAAATAAGGCAAGGTAGGTGAAATACGAAATATTTGTTCGCGTGACCGGTCCTAAAGGACTATTTCCAGGTCACCAAACGCAATTTCGGCCAGCAGGAACGCCGTCCGCTACATTACGGGAAAAAGGACTACCGAAGCTCCTCCCAAAAGCCGCTACGAAGGAACACAAAAATTTTGCGCTTGGATGCCGGGAATTTCATCGAAAAGACAGAATTTGGGTCTCACACACGCACGATAGATGCTAACCTATAAGCGGCCGCCAGCAATACTGCCCGCTTCGATAGCGGAGGCACCCAAGAGACTACGCCACCTCCAAGGTGGACGATGCATTTGCTACTTTGAAATTAGTAGTAAAACTTGTTCCTATTTCACTGTTCTTATGAGAGGTGTGTGAAATAGTAGACCGATTTCAACCAAATTTAATAATGTGGCTTGGCAGTCAATATGGTTGAATAATTTTGAATTTCGTAAAGATATCTTCAGAAATAAAAAAGTTTTTCAAACAAAAATTTGATTTTGAAAAGGGTCGCTCCTATGACAGTTATACGATAGAGTAGTTCGATTTCAACTAAACTCAATAATGTGAATCAACTGAAAATATTATTGATTACTGTGAAATTTGGAAAAGATATCTTAAGAAATACAAAAGTTTTTCTCACAAAGACTAATTTTTGGGCCGGTCATTCCTGTGGCAGCTATATGACGCAGTGGTCCGATTCCGTTGGTTCCGACATATTTACAGCGTGCAATATAAAAAAGGCTTTGTACAAAATTTCAACTCGATAGCTTTAAAACTGAGGGTCTAGTTTCCATAGAACCAGACGGACAAAGCTTAATCGACTCGTCTCATCATAATAACTATGTATTGTATTATATTCCAAATTACTACGAAGTTTGCTTCGTAAATCCCAACGGCCCTTCGCTCTTTCCACTCTCGTCGGTTAGTGTTCATCATCGTTATCGCTAAAAGGGGGTTGAGCAAAATTGCGCGACTCAACCAAAGGTCGGGGAGGGAGCGCAGAGTCCATCGCCATCAGGGGGCTCCCGTGCTAGTGGCAGGGACGTTAAGGGGTTTCGCGGCCAACTTTTTTGTTTGTAGAATATCCCTTGAGGGACTCCCGTGTTGTTTAGTCACTCGGGCAGACGTGTGAGTTTTTGTTTTGAAGCGATACGAGGCAGATTGACGAGCAACAACCCTGCCCACACTACCGACAGCTGAGCTAGTGTCGAGCACGCATCACTCTCGGTCAATTCTGAGAAGATATTGGCACTCAGGTGTCACGGCGGGTCTGAACGACCGGCCTCGATCTCCGTCCTCGTTTGAGGGTTACCTCAACCAGGACAATTCGTTTCATCTTAACGAAATTTTGTGTATTGGAACTCCAAGACTCTCTTTCTGTCTCAATTGACCTAACCCATTTTGGGGCATAGCGTGTCAACTGTTCCATGTGGCCCAGTTGACGTTTCAACGGCATAAACTGGTCTCGGAGAATGCAGTTGTAAGCATACACCTCCTGCACATCCATGGCCACGAACGCCGTCGTAGACGGGATTCGAATCCGAAACGCCGGTAGTCAAACATGAGAGTGATGCCTCAACACACTGCGCTACCGGTCGCCCCTACTTGGAACTCCAAGACTAGGAGAAGATTAATGTTCACATAATATTTCAAAAAACCACCCGCATCCCCCTTCCTATCCCTAAAATAAAATATGTATTCGAATTTACCGACAGTTTTATTCCGATCTTAATAAATCTTTGTATATTAGACCGCGCGCGATTTTCTCGTGCGATTTTCTGATGGTTGGTGGCTGGCGTAGGGAAAAATAAATATGGAAGTTTTAGTACGCTACGCGCTCTGCAATGCGAACACAAATCACGCTCATGTATTTAGTCGCCAAATGGCACGCGCAATTATCACTCAGCAGGCACTATGCAGTCTAAAGGTGCGTTTTGCTAGACGAGGCTGTGCAACGATCGTTACTAGCTGTGAAAAATCATAATGAAGCGCTATTTATGTGTATTTTAAGGTTTGGGGGATCGTTGAATGCCGGCTGCACTTCCGTATAAAATATACGTGAATACTGGTTGGTTACGTTGGTTTTCTTTCCACAGTCGCAAATGATAGTCGCTCAGCGTCCACCAAAACATACCTCAAGTAGCCTAGTGGATGGTGTATCGTGTAAGCGGAAGGTAACAATATCAAGTTCCAGTGATGGATGCTTTGCTATTCTCAAGTGCCTATTTTCCTTGTCCCTACTTCCCTACTTGACCCGAACTAACTCACTGCCAGAATTGAGGACCCAAAGCTTTGATAGTTAAGTCATAAATGTTTGTTTTCTACTACACGAGTTCCAACCAGAGCAAATAGTGATGGTTGTCGAGTTACTAGGCTTCTTGCTGGGTTCGATGCAAATGTTAGAAGCGATGTAAAGAGCTGTATTCCTGTCGCCTTTTCCTTGTATTTTTTTTTACGTAAATACCGGTAGACCTGAAGTACTTTTCAGGTTCGTCCGTTTGGAGGTAAACCCTTACTATGTTGATGATGCAGGCAAGTATGAAATTAAATTGTAACAAGCCAATGATCAGGTGATAAATCGAATTCCCAGGAATCCTCCGACTGGCCGCTCTTCTGGACGAATCGGCGAGGAACCCGACACTCTTCACGCCGCGATTCGTCTCGAACTGATGGAAGTAGGATTCCGCTTCACCGTACCGAATATACTGCCCCATATGTTTCTTTCTTTCGTTTGTACTTTGGATCAGATATCCGCCGGGACTTCTGCAACCGACTAAACCCAGTGAGATGGGCGTGGACGTCACGCTCTTCAGAAAGAAGTCCCTTCCTAGGGCCGGCCCGAAACGCGAAGAGGCGGACCCGACGGCGGATATTCGCTTCCCAAGTACAAACCCACCACACGTCACACACTTTACACTACGAGTATCGACCATCGATACGGCGGATCTCAGAAAACCCAGTCCTGCTCGGGTCCGTGAGCCATGCTGACCATCTCAAAAACGCTCAACACGGTCAACATTGGCCACGGACCAGGGCAGGATTGGGCTGACGTACGTTTTCGTAGTCTTCGTACTATGTCTTACAAATGGTGTAACCTCCAGCCGGTTACAGATGAAGAAGGTTTTCTTGCAGCGGGTTCTTAGACTATCAATCCCAATTCTAAATTGAAGCCAATTCTACCGACTAAAAAAATAAACTAGTTTCTTTCTTGCTGTAAATCCAATCACCAGTGTCAGTCTATGCGATATAGAGTTGCCAGACATTATTTTTTCCCTTACAGCGACGTAATTTTCACTACGAATTCGGAAAAACCTTCACAGAGACGCGATTTTTTGGTACAAATTCGAGGATGTCGCGATTTTGTAGCTATTTTTATTTCTCCGTGAATCATTTGCATTGTTATGGGTACTGACGTCAACTTAATGAATTCCACTGGAGAAAATAATTGCGGATAATCCACGGAGAAATAAAAATCGCTGCCAATTGGTGTCGCCCCGCTGCGCCATTAGACGCTCCGTAAATAAATTTGCGAATCCGCAGCAAATAAATCGCTTTGAAGTGATGGGAAGGGAAGCTTTACTCCTTTCAGATCAATCAATCATAAAATCTTGCTTTGTAAAAAAATACACTTTATGCGTAATTATATGAAAAGTCGCAAAGTAATTGTAAATTCCAGGTAAGTCCCCCAGCTTTGGCATGGCACGTCTATCATCTTTCTACTTTGTGTCAGGCATTTTTTCTTTTAATTCATCCTACTCAGAATCTTCAAAGATAACTTGTAATTTCTATTAAATTGGACACTCTAATAGGCTTATAGCTGTCACTTATTCAGTGGCACACTTTATGTACTAGCTACTACCCATGTTTAATATATTCCACCACCAATTACTGTGACTTCCACGAAATGGAATCCTTCATCAGATATTGCTTCAGGATAAGCACAAAAAAAAACATATTGTCCTAATTGAAATTCGGAGAGCTTACGCAAATTTGAATCCGATTTGTAAAGTTGTACACCCATACGCAAGGTAACTCGGTAACGAGTCCTGATTCGTTACGCCCAACGAAACAACCACCACCAAACAAAATGTATTCCGTTTTTTTTGACGGAGAGGGACTACTTACTTCCACTGATTTGCATTTGGCCTAGACACTTATATTTGACCATCTTATCGTCATTAGACAAACTCCCGCAATGCTGGAAGCAATTCAAGAGAGGACACGCCCACGTTCGATTTGCGGAGTGCCTTGTCGCCAGGGGCTTTATTAGCTTTATGTATTTATTCAAAAGGCATTCTGCATGGAATATTTATAACTTTGTTCGGCAGATATTTCCATTTCAGCGAATTATGTGGTGGCGCGCTACTGCTCAAAGTATATTCAACGTGTAGCTCTCTGTTTGTTTGGTTGTCGAGGACTTTATCGTTTAATAAATACTTTGTCGTGTTTATCAAAGGCCTAGAACGGACCTAATGAAATGCGAAAATAAATGGGACTTTTTGAATAATGGTCATTAGTGGAAAGACTGAATCGAATTTGAAAGGGGATGGGAGTGTGGTCGACCGTTTGGGTTGTGGGTACTTGGAGAGTGTAATGAGATTTGGAGAGTTCGGTTCTCGGAATCGAGATGGTGGGTAATAAGTAGATAGCCTTATAAAGGTTTAACTGAAAAACGAAAAGAAAAAAATTAAATTTTGTCATTCGGGTGAATTAAAAAAAAAGCAGGTCGAATTACCCAACGTCCTTTTCTTTGTCATACATAATATTTGAACATCCAAGCATAATTATCTTCAGACGAGTATAATTTCTTCCAAAATTCAAATTCGTTCCTGATTACACTTGAATTACATCTCAAATATCGTAAGACGTACATACAAGTACTTTTTTTTTGCAAACATTGAACTCTGTAGCATAAAAGGACATTTACTGGAGTAGTTAGCTCAAGAGATTTTGAAAGGTTCAATTTGCTGCCCAGTGCCTATTATCTTGGGAAACAAATTTCCATAAAAATCTAAGGTTCAAAGGTCAATAGATACTTCTAAGTCAAGTTCACCAAAAAGATTTTTGGAACGACAATCGCCTCTCAGTCTCTGGATAATGACTCAAATCTGAATCGCAGACTTCACCCTCTAAGCATTTTTTTCGCAAAAGCACTTGAATTTATTTTCAAATATGTACCTATACAACGTCGCATGGTAACCAATTACGACGTTTCACTGTGATGAATGATGAGTGATGAAATTTTCAAAGAAAACGCTACCGTTTCGAGTGGGTCTTTAAAAACCATAATACGCCGCTGAGTTTCTATAATTGCCCATACATACCAAGAGAATAATGCCGAAATTCACTCGTAGCTAGGATGTAGGATGTTTTTTGTTTGTTTTTTTTTCGGAAATCCGGGATATATAAGGTTACTAATTTTGTGACATTGATTGAGAACTGGCAGTGTCGCCAATCATATCAATGCGTTTGGGAGTTAGGAACCAACTTATTAAAAATGAAAATAGTTCTCTCGACGTACACTGGACATTTCCTTTCCACCCATATACATAGTCATGGTCTACAGACTATATCGGCAGAATCATCGACAGAAGTAAAAGAGCATTTTCATCTGTGTTGTAATGTTGCAGTTGTAGGTTGTATCTTTTTCAGTAATTATACAAATTAACTCCTTCACATTCGATTTTCTTGACATTTTAGTTTATTATTCTCCTGATGATGAGGGGGGGGGGGGGGGGGGGGGCAAAAGGCCTTTTTCATAGTCCTCCACGTGGGCGCGGCACGATCTACAGATGTTGAATTTCTTCAGTGCACCAATCGAGAATCAGCCCTCCCAAAATCTTTGCGGTTGATAAGCTTTTGAGCGATGCTACGGCGGTGGCGTATACTACCGCCCATGGGGAAAGACTATCGCCTATGCTACACAACATCAGTAACACAGACGTCCATGGGTTCTGGGAAGAACTCAAGGGTACCATCAAAGATGTCGCAAAGAAAGTCGTGGGATATAAAGCCCGGCGAGCGCGAAATGACTGGTTCAACGAAGAATGCAAAAATTCACTTGACGCGAAAAACGAGGCCTACAGACAATGGATTCAACGAGGAACCAAATACAGAAGAGAGGATAGGACAATAAGACCGTAAGGCAAGCGTAAAAACTAGTAAATACGATTAAGAACGGCTACCAACCCAGGAATAGCCTCTGTACGGACAAGGATGGAAACATCATCAGCGACACCGATGGCATTAGCAAACGATGGCCTCTTATTTTGAAGAGCTTCTGAACCTACCATCTAAAATCCCCACAAAAGAAGCCCTCGACGATATTGTTGAGCTAGAACCACCCATACAACTCCCGACGGCAGAGAAAGTTGATCTCGCGTTGCGGTCACTAAAACGAAATAAAGCGCCGAACGCTGACGAGATTCCTGCTGAATTGCTAAAATTCGGTCGAACGGGTCTAGCTAATGCCATGCATCATTACTCCTGCGAGTATGGGAGGACGAGATGATCCCAGACGATTGGCGCAGAAGCATCATCTGTCCAATTCACCAAAAAAGGAGATAAACTGCGGTTTGAGAATTACTGAGGCATATCACTAGTTTGTACGTCCTATAAAATGTTGACGAAAATTCTGGAAAATAGAATAAAACCGTACGCAAAACGAATCATTGGCGAATATCAAAGCGGTTTCAAACCTGGTCGCTCCAGAACCGATCAGCTCTTTACGGTCAAACTCCAAATACTCTAGAAGTGCCGGGAATACAACGTAAACGTAAATCAAATTTTTGTCCACTTCAAGCAGGCATACGACAACATCGATCGTGGAGTACTATACGACTTCCTGCGGCAATTTGGGATACCAGCGAAATTAGTGCGACTGACAAAGACGACGATGGCCAACTCCGTCTCACAGGTCAGGATCCATAAAACACTTACTGGCCTATTTGAAACACGCACTGGTCTGAAACAGGGCGATGGACTGGCACCGACGCTCTTCAACCTAGCACTGGAATACGCTGGAATATGGACAACAGCAAGACGCTACTCATCAAGTCGACACAATTAGCAGCGTACGCCGACGACATCAACATCATGTCCCGGAGATTGGCCAATACAGAAGAACTTCTTCATCCGCTCGATACCGCTGCAAAGGAAGTTGGACTACGTATCAATGAGGGTAAAACTAAAATAATGATGCAATCGACGACAAGAACACCAGTACAACCGAGCATCAATGTGGAGGACCTCAACATAGAGTTCGTGAACAACTTCATTTACCTGGGTTGCAACTTGTCAAGGGACGCCATCGAAACTGACGAATTCAAGCGATGGATACAGTTAGCTAATAAGACTTCTTTCTCGGTTCTTCCCATAATGAAATCGAAACACGAAGCTCCGCGTGTACAAAACCATTATACGAACAGTGCTATCCTATGGCTGCGAAACATGGAGCCTAACTCAAGCCTCCGGAAACATGCTAGACACATTTAAACTTAAGGTTCTGCGGCGAATTTTCGGGGCTGTTTGCGATCGAGATGGGTGGCGCATCCGGTACAACCTTGGGTTGTATGAACAGTACGATGAGCTGGATGTTTCGAAAATCGTCAAACTACAACGACTTCAATGGGCAGGGCATGTACAACGAATGGACGATGATCGCATGCCAAAGAGAGTAATGAACGCTGAACAAGTCGACGAAGCGAGACTGCCTAGACGACCGAGATCTCGTTGGGAGAGCTCAGTATATGCGGACGCCGAGCAGTTACTAGGCTTCCAAGATTGGAGGACGCGGTCACGTGACCGAGATAATTGGAGGACAACGATCCAGGCGGCCAAGGCCCGACGTCGGGCTGTCGCGCCACGATGATGGTGATGATGATCGGACAGTTGTTCCACCCAGACCGAGCGAAGCGAGTGTTTATGCTTATGTGATACTGAGGATTGTGATTCCTTAAACGCGGAGCGAGCTTATCGAGCGGTGCCCACCCAAGGGACTACTATTGCGAGTGACAGGAGAACAAAATGCTAAAATTTCAAAAAAAATTGGGGTGAACGAGTAAATCTACATTATTACCGTCCAACCCTAAGGTTGCCAAGAAAAAACAAAACCCTTATAAAATCGGTCCAATGTCCTTCCGTCCGTCTTTGCAGAGAATACGAGTATCTCGTGAACAGCTGAAGCTAAAATACATGAATGAAATTAAGCAGGATTAGGCTGCGTTTATGCCCGAGCGAATATTAATATACAGGATATCCGGAATTTTCCGGATAAACGCACTGCCACGTAATTCTCCATGCAATTTCCAGTAAAAATGTTAATGAACACTTTCCGAATTCTTAGCCCTTTAGCTGCTTTAGGCATTTCCATTTTTCTTAACAATTCCACGCCTGACATGACTATAAATTCAATATCTCGGAAATTACGCTAACTAGAATACTCAAATAAAATGATTAGCGCAGCCAATATGCTGCTCTTAAATATACAATGTGTTTCGTAAAAATCAGACAAATGCCTTAATTATTAAACATTTTTGAAAAAAAAAAGAAAAAAATTTGCAACAAAAAAGAATTTTTTTTCCATCACATCAAATTTTTTCAGGCATAATGTACTGGTCCTGTTTTAAAAATAAATTCTTTATTTTATAAAAATCAAATTATTTTAACATTATTTTATCCTATTTTTTAATTTCTGGAAATTATTGCTCTTTGAATGTGTAATGAATCACCTGCAACGAACCATATTATGGTCTGGTAGTGCTGCTCCCACCTGCAGATCGAAGCAGCACCTGATGAGTAGTGATCTGTTGGTGGTACGAAACCAGAGGCCGAGGGTCCCATTACACCTAGACCCAGGTGCGACCGTGTGTGCGTCTGATCCGTCCGTCAACCATTCCATCCTTATCGACTATTTTTTTTATTCTCCATTTTTACCTCCCCTGTTTGTGTTGTTTTCCCCAGGCCTATGAATTTTTGTTAATACGTAAAGGACAGGGGCAACGAGCGGCGAAAACCCCGCCCACATCTCCCGAACTGAGCTACAGCAAGCATAAGCCGCTGCTTAGCTCGTTGAGGGGCCTTTTTCTTCGCCAGATGGCATAGCCCGACCTACACGGTCATATGCTACCTTAGGCTCCGTCCCCACGGGCATCTTCGGATGCCCACCAAACCGTCCGTTACAAATGTTCGAAAACAGGTTTCTTGTGCGTTGCAACATCGAATACTACGTCGATTTTACATTGCTAAAAACGCAATAACTCGAGAACTACGCAAGAATAACTCTCAAATAAACTCTTAATCTCAGCTAATACTTTACTCTTACTGTTCAAATGAATTCCATTAAATTCAGAGCAACAGTTTAGTCTGTTCCATGAAATGAAAATGTTTGTTTTATTTTTTCTAATCTTGGATTTTCAGCATTTTTTCCCGAATTCTCGTTTGCATAATGTAATCATTTTATTTTAGAAATCCAGTCTCCATTTTCTCGTGGTCAAATCGGACTAAGATCATTCCGCCCTAGTTTCTTAATTTCTGGCAGTTGTGAGTCTATGTATAAAAATCATTTAAGTCGAAAATTTACCTTTTTTCATTAAAAATTTCGTTCTTAATTTTTAATGCGTAACAGCTCTGTCGGATTATAAAATTGAAATATCTGGAATGTGGTATTTAATAACTTTTTTTCACTACTACTACTAAATAACACCTTTCTCGTTTCAGCGCGCATCTTTTCGACTACAATGTTAGAAATCGAATGAACAAATTGATAAATATTAAATCGCAACCAGCGACGTCGCTAGTAACAACGGTCGCTAACGGCGACTTCATAGCGTTTTTGAGCGACTGGCAGTCGCTGGAAGCGACTTACTATATAGCGATTTGAAGCGACTGCCAGTCGCGTCGCGCGACGCGATTCGCTCGGGCATAAACGCAGTCGTATGAAGGATCACTATAATTCGTGGCTTCAAGCTTTTCGTTGTAATAGACAACATTTGAGGGGGGTCGCCATAGAGAGGAAAAAAGGATTTTTTTCCTTTTCATCAGGTACAGCGATGTGGCATATCAGATCAAAGGGCACAATTAGCACATTCAATTTTTGATATTTTATTCCAATTTCAAATAACAATAGCCGAGTGATGGGTTGCAAAATGTAGATGTTTTTTGTCGCGTGTAAGTTAACAAGCGTCATTCATGATCCTCGTCGATGCATTTTTCAATATTTCCATTATATTCATGACAACTAATAAATTCAGTCTCAATTTGAAGTGCAGCGTTTGCTTTTTTTTTCTTTTACAAGAAATTTTGCACAGCCATCGATTTATTGTATTCCCTGGCGATTTTCACTTAATCGTTCAGTACAAGGGAACTCGAGCCACTGCTTCCATTCGCCATCCTGCCTGTAGTTTAATGTTTTTTTGAACTGGACACTCGTTATTTTGCAAATAGGTCAGCAAAAGCGAAAAAACAAGCACAGGAGCCCGTTTAGAGCGTATCGTTGAACGAGATGGCGTGGTTAAAATATACGTGGCATGGCTGGCTAAGCGTCCGGGAAAATAATGAGAAAAAAGGATCAGTAAGGACGTGGTGCGACAACGATTGGCTATTTACCTTCAATGACTTTTAAGTGTATGATATTTGCTGTCGGAAGTTTATGTAACGGGAAGAGCTATACTTGGTCCAGACATTTTAATGTTCCGGTAATTGAACTTTAAGTTCGAGTCCATGAAGAAGAAAGATGTTGAAAGCGCGAGAGAACATCAAATTAACATTTGATAGAAATTTACTAATAGAGAAGTATGGTGAGTGGTTGCGATGGAACAATTAAATGAGATTTCTTCCGGAAGATGTTGCAAAATAGAACTTACAGAGTTTTATAGATAGTACAAGAACTAAAAAAAACACACGGCGTAAGTCATAATCATCATAAGGCGCGTTCTTTTCTGTATCTATCGAGTGAAGGATAGGGTTAACAAATACGCATTACACAAAAAAACTAGTCGCTGGTTGTTTGTGCAATGCGTGTTTTTGGCCCTGCACTTCACAAGGACGAATTGTCAGCACATCGCTTAACCCCATTCAGGGGATGGCCTCGGAAGGTAGCTGCTTCAGATGATTTAATAAACGTGTTGGAGTTCACACCCAAGTTCGAGTGACCTTCATCGCATAACCTAAACGACATCAGGTCTTCAGTCAAGCCTATCAGCCCTACTTCCAGAGCGAGTAGAGTGCATTCTGGGTAGCCATATAAAGCACCTACTGTACCATTGATAAGTACTTTTAGTTTTAGTTGCTCGTTTCGGTAATTGGCCTAATTTTAAGAGTTCCACTCAAACTGGTCCCGAATGCCCAACTACCCTGCACCAAACAATCGACCACTAATTATAACGTTGCGTTATATCGTCCGTAAGCAGACCAATTAACCAAAATTGTCCTGAAATAAGAAAGACGATCGTCGTCCATCAGCCACAGGGAAGGCTCCAATAACGTGTATCCGACGACTTTATGTCCATTTTCATATCACATAACGCCGGTTAGTGTGTGAAATGGCCATTTCCCACACCAACCGGAATAAATTAGTAGCAAGGACAGATTTGTCAGAAGACCTGGTAATGTCGTGGTTAGCATTGACGCTACAAAATCCTGCCCTTGTCGGGCGATGGCAAAATTATAAATGACAGTGTATTAGTAAGAGATCTACCTGAAGAATTAAGAGGGATTTATATTTCGCTGGAACTCTATCCTGATGGCCACATTCGCCCGTGTCGTCATGAACGCATCAATGAGAACGTATCCCGAAGCGGAATATTATAAATGATGATACGAGCTCGCTTTTAGTCCTCACTCTCAAAACACTCGCATAGGCAAGATTCGTGCTTGAAAAGTTTTTGGAAAATTATTTTCCATAATACTGTGGCAATTACGTGGAATACTGCATTGACGGTCATTAACGTAGTCCTTGAGATGAGATCAGAGCCCAGGTCACAAGAAATACGTCTGTATCCAGAGCACAGTTATTAAATCCCCCGAAGCTAATAATCCACGTATCTCTGAATGAACACTGTTCAACGAAAGTCGAGCTTATTTCATTTTTGGTCACATGACAAATGGGAATAGCAAAATTCCAATTTGCACGCAAAAGGTCGTGCAACATTTATACAATTTCCATTATATTTCAACATCATCCAAAAGCTTTTCCATTACAAGGGCTTGTAATGAGAGTGGTTTTAATGCTGAGCTTCTTAACGTCTTCTCGGAATATTTTTTCGCATCCCCACGAAGATAGTCCGAACAAAAAGAAATTTTTTTTTTTCATGAACTCCATATGAAGCTTAACATTCACTCAGATGCTGAGTGCTAATGTCGCATATTCTTCGGCTAACTTATTATAATATTAACAGGAAAAAGTTATTAACCAAAGAACCAAATTGCCAGAGGGCTAACGTCCCTCGGAAACGACAAAGAGGAAAAGAAAAAATTTATGAACATCAATTAATTACTTAAGGATCAGTTGCCTTCGCTGTTGTAAAACAAGACGAGAGGTCCTTTTTTCGCGTAGAGATAAAATGTTATTTTTTTTCTTTTTTATAGAGAAGGTACGCATACAGTGGGATGAATTGGAACTAGGAAAAAGGCTCCTCCCGGCAATGTCCTTGGCATCGTCGTGTCTACGACCGTTCGATATGTTGCTACTCTGTCAAAGATGTTTCCTAATTTATTTGTTTTTACTTGCCTTTCTTTTCCATTTTCTCTAAGACATGGTTGGTGGCAACAGTTAATTAAAAAATGGTAATGCTGCGCGACTAATAACGCGACGCGAAGGTGGTCCCCGAAAATTGCGTAAACAACCGTCCGACATGATTAGAAGTTGGAGAACGACGGGAGTAATGTCAACGCAGGGATATCCTATTTTCACGGCAGGGAGAGGAAATTGCCTGTGCTATAAGAATTTTGTGATTTTTATTCGCAGTTTTTCTTGTCGCTGTTTTTACATTTCCTTTTTTTTTATAGTGGGCTTGTAATTCAGATTGAATTTAATGATGTAGATTATTATTTGTTTAGTGTAGGGTGGGGTCGTTGCGGTATCCCTTTATTTTCATTGGAAAATCAATTGTTTGTTTTAATTAGAAAATTAATTTCTTTTATGTATGTTTGTGAATGGTTGGTCGCTTGTAACTAGTGTATTGGTTGACAGCGTTGGAATTAATTATGACAACAATTTCCATTTAGCCGGGAAAACACCTTCACGAATGCTCTTATTAAAAATGAAAGAGGGACGGAAATAAAGCTATGGGTTTGGTGGGACCAAACAAGTTTGTTCTCGTTATTATTGACGCTGCTTTCAACACTGACAAGATAAGCCGAACGCGCAGCTTCAATGATTTTATTTCGACCTAAATCTGATTCAACGACGACCACGCCAACGTTTAACTGATTATTCTTTCGGATCCTGGAATGTATGCTCCCTGAATGTGGGCCGAGAAGGTCCTCTTACAATAGGTACAGAAATACAAACTGAGCATCAGTGCCGTCCAGGAAACAAACTGGCTTGGCAGCGAGATCAACGACAACAATTCGCACACAATTTTTAAAAGCGGTAAAACATCTGGAAGCAAGGAGTTTGGAGTTGTGTTCATCCTGAACAATAACCTCAAACCGCACGTTATTGACTTCAAACTCATCAATGAAAGGTTGTGTGCTATCCTCATTAAGACTCAACTTTTCAACCTCTGGCTCATCAAGGTGCACGCCCCCACCGAAGTGAAGGACGAGTTTTACGACCGCCTGGACACATTGTTCGATTCACTTCCAACAAACGACGTGAAAATACTGATGAGAGATTTCAGTGCGAAAGTTGGAAACGAGAATTGGCATCGGGGAACCACAGGAGGACACAGCCCCTACAAGGAATGCAATGACAACGGCCTCTGATTAATCGATTTCGCATGCAGCAGGAATCTTAAGCTTTCCGCACCGACGCAGTCAGGAAGAGACCTGGAAATCTCCGGATACGCATACCGTCAACCAGACTGACCACGTCCTCAATTGCAAGATATAGGCGTCAAGTGTGATGGCTGTCCGATCATGCCGAGGAGCAAATTGCGATTTCGACCATCACTTGGTACAGACAACCTACTGGTGCAGGATCTCTTCAGTGAATCAGCCCTCCCAAAATCTTTGAAATTGACAAACTATTGAACGATGCCACACCGCGACGTAGACATACACAGTCGCCCTTGAAGAAAAACTGACACCTATGCCTTGCAACAGCGGCGTTCACGGGTTTTGTGAAGAACTAAAAGGCTCTATCATGGAGGCCGCAGAGAAAGTTGTGGGGCATAAAGCCCGCCGAACGCGAAATGATTGGTTCGATAAAGAATACCTAAAATCACTTGAGGCAAAAAAAACGAAGCTTACAGATAATTTATCCAACGTCCAATTAGAGTTAGGAGAGAAAATTATTATCAAATATATCGTAAAGAATAATTAAACGTAAGAAACGAAAATTCTTTGACGAAAGACGATGGGCTGGCTTCGTCGCTCTTCAACCTGGCACTTGAACACACCACCCGGGTAATGAAGTCGACGCAGTTGATAGCGTACGCTGACGACATCAACATCATGTCCCGAAACCTGACCGACGCAGATGAACTTCTAAATAATCTTGACGTTAAGGTCTAAACACACAGTCCCCGTACCAGGGCAGCACCGTAGCCGCCCGTATATCGGGTACATGACCGGACATTGCAAGCGAAACCACACACTACCCGTACCGGGACCCAACCATATGTGCCCCGTGTGTCAGTTTTGGCGACGGTTCGGTCGCAAGTGACTGCGGCACACAATTCCATTCAATCGACACAGTCGGTGATATTGTATGTATGACTTGCGGTTCTTTTTGAGAAGTGCAAACGTGTGTCTGTATGTCCAACATTGTACAATACGTTTTATTCGCCATATGATGAATATACAGCGACCCACCCGGCAGCGACTGGTCCGTGTTCGATGATGTGTGTTACCAATTTCTTTCCGTGCCGCACTGTGAGCGAGAAAAATTAAACCAAACTTAACGGGCACGTTCCGCTCTGTTATGTGCAGGTGACTGTCTATTGTCCGTGTGGTTAATTGTGAACCAGCAGACTGTTTTATATTGTATAATTCGCCTACCGTAGATCGCCAGTATACGGGCGACTACGGCGCTGCCCTGGTACGGGCACTGTGTGGACAAAACAAAAGTAATGATGCAATCAAGAACAAGGACGCCTGGACAACCGAAGATCAACGTCGGGGACGTCAGCATCGAATTCGTAGACGACTTCGAATACGTACTAACCATGTATAATACATGTATTACCTGTTAAAGGACGCCAAAAAAACCATCATGCGACCATATCCTATGGCTTTGAAACATGGACCCTAAAGCCGGGGTTTCCTAGATAAACGGCGCCGCACCGTCAGTTGACGACTGTGACGTAACCTTGATTCACTTCACGAAAACGTTCGCTATGCAAACTAAAAGTGATGGTTTCATAAATCGCGTTGGATTCGAGCGTAACGTCAACTAGCGGTGGTGGCAGAACCTGACGGTCGTCGGGTAATATTGGTGCCAATACGTGCCGACCGTCAGGTAGGGGTGGTACCAACAGGTGACGGCCGTCAGGTAGCGGTGGGGTCGGTGGGGGCCACAACTTTGAGAAAACATTTAGTTGAACTGTTGTACAAACGGAATTGTATTTAAAATATAAAATGGGACAATAAAATAATATTTGATCGAATGAAATGGATGAAAAATTAATAGATAGATTAATGTGAACAATGTTAAAGGACGTCTTTCACGCCACCGTCACATGACGTCCGTTCATTAATGGCTGTTTTTTAAGCCACCGTCAGCTGACGATCGTCAATTGACGTCCGTCAACTGACGGCCGCCAGCTGACGGCACCGTTTCTCTAAGAAACCCCGGCTTAACCCATGCCTCCAAAAACATGCTAAACACATTCAAACTTAAAGTCCCTCAGCAAATTTCCGGAGCAGTTTGCGACCGAAATAGATAGCACATCAAGTACAACCATGGGCTGTAAGTTTCCAGAATTGTTAACCTACGTCGAACAATTGCTGGACTTCCAAAATTGAAGGATGCCGAAGTAATTAGAGAAAAATGATCCAGGCAGCCAGGGTCCGACGTCAGGCTGTTGTTGATGACGAATAGTACATACAGAAAAGAAACCTAAGTCTACACCATTCGTTTTCTTCTTCGCTTCAACCACCAAAATTTAGTTGCTGTCGTTCACTTACATGGCAAGATGTATACTATGGTGTGGTTGTCTCCGTGTACATGGACGCACGTGCGTGTCCCCGAATTTGATAACAAACAACTGTTAAATGATCCCTGCTTCTTCTGTTTTTCATGGATAATTCGCTAGAAAATATTGCATACATTGTGACGAAATGTGGAGAAACACAAATTCAGAGGTAAATATAAGATTTAAGGACGAGATTTGTTTTGAACCTTGTTCCAAATCTAGATTAGGAAATCTTGATAAATGTAGGTTAAATCTAATGTCCCTTGCACACTATAGGAGATTTGGGTAAGTCCCGAGATTAAGCAAATCTACCTCCAAATCTCCAAGATTTACCACACACTTATTAATCTAGACTTCGACCGAGATTTAAAACAAATCTTGCTGAAATCTTGTTGAAATATTCCTTTTTCGCCTGAATATAAATAAAGCTTTCTACACTCTGGACGGTATGTTCTAGTGAAAAAATGTACATGTACAGCACAACGGTCAACTTAATCTTGGTGGGAGAAGAAGAACGGATAGTGTGCATAGATTTCGAGATTTGCAAATCTATCAAGATTTAGGTGCCTGGTGTGCATATACCTATACTATAATAAATTTGGGGGTAGATTTGCTAAAATCATTCCATAAATAGATTGACGAATAATATTTTGGAAAGGTTGTTTCAAACTTGTAGAGAAGCACCCTGTACAGGATGCACTATCGAAAGATCCTTCTGCTATTCGCAGGATAAAAACTTGGCTACGATCAACAATTACTGAAAATATAATTAACGGCCTATTATAATGCCAGTGCAAAATGTGAGAGTTTTGGAAGTGAAAAATAATTTTGAAAAACAAGTTTGACCAGAATCGTGGCAGGCTAGTGCTGAAATAAAGTTATGTAGGTACGAATAGCATTGCGGCTTCCAGCAGCCCTTTAATTACTCCGACACGCCATTGTGTTCGGCTTTAGGCCCAAACCAGATTGCACGCAGAATGGAGCAGCAGAAGCAACAACAACAGGTAGATCTGTCGCGATGACACAGCGGCGATGACAGATCTCCCTGTTGTTGTTGTTGCTTCTGTCGCTGCTGCTGCATTCTGCGTTCAATCTGGTTTGGCCACTAGGATCCAGGTCAATTCTCATATCTAGTATATTTTTTTTCTCAATGACGTATATCATCGACCACTGCGATCTGCGCCACGAATTCCTAGGACATTGAGCATTACAACTGGGTAATTTTTAATGTTATCAAATGTTAGCATAAAGTCATTTTTAGTGCATACACATAATGTACAATACTTTATACATATAAAGAATTGCCTTGTTTTTGCCCCTCCCTGAATCAAATTCTAGCTACGATCATGATGATGACGTATACTTGGCATGAACCTGAGCAGCTGCATGACTAGAATAACCATCAAACTCAAAATGTAAAGCGTAATCAGTCATCTTGACGTAATGTACATCCTTCATGATGTTTCCACAATTTTTTCTTCAATTGTGATTTGCAGGCGAGCCAACGTTTGGCCATTTTTAGGGTTTTGTAGTAAAACAAAACCCTTATGAAATCGGTCATGCGTCCGTCTGTCTGTCTGTCTGTCTGTCCATGAAATATCTCACGAACCGCTGAAGCTACATGCATGAAATTCGGTGAAAATATGTAGAAGCACTATGATTCTCTGGAGAAAGTGATGCGTCATAATAGGTCAACTTTAAGAGGGGGTGCCCATAGAGGGGAAATGAAGGTCAAAATTTTTTTTTCGTCTGGTATAGGCAAGTGGGGTATCGTAAGAAAGGTATTGTCGAGTACATTCCATTTCTGGAATTTTTTTAAAATTTGAAGAAACGGGAAAAGAGGGAGAGGGGAAAATATGTGATCCGAGTTTGTCCCTCCCCCCTTGCATTTCGAGACCGTTACACTTAGAAATATGAAAGTTTACAGAAAAGCGGCATTTTACTAGTATAGAAAACTATAAATCGTAAAATTTTGATATCTCATCAAAAAAGGTTAATAATAGTACATTTCTATTGTTGCAGTTAGCACACCCGGGGTCAAAAATATTGATGGCCAATGATAACCAACACCATAGGCAATAATGTCTCGAGGTTTCATTACAATCATGTAATATGTAATAATAGTACATTCAATTAAAGTTTGGCATTTTTACACTATTCAAACAAAAAATACACCTACCGGCTTCGAAGTGCGAGTACGGATACTACTTGCATGTTGTTTTTCGTAGTGCGAATTGCAATTATTGCTACATATTATGGTTATACATTTATGAAAGGGTAAAGATTGGTAGGGGGCGATGTGTTGTAATTGACCAACTATTGTATAACGAGCGGGGGAGGGGGGTGGGGCGAAATTAAGGTCAAATTTTGTTTATCGACTGGTATAGGCAAGTCGGGTGTTGTGAGAAAGGTAATGTTGAGTACATTTTATTTTTGGCATTTGCTTTAAATTTGAAGAAAGGGGAACAGTGAGGGAGGAGAAAATATTAGATCGTAATTTGTCCCCCTTGCATTTCGAGACCGTTACACTTAGAAAAATGAAAACTTTCAGGAAGGTGGGTTCCGAATAGCATATAATACGGGACATAATGGAATGTGTATATCTCCTCAAAATAGGTTAATAATAGTTTATTTCCATAGTTACAGTTAGCGCACCCCTGCATCCCTTAAATACGTCCGAGATAAAAAGTACTGATGACCAAGGATAACCAACATCATAGGCAATAATATGTTCTAAGCTTCATTACGATCACTTAATATGAATGGGCATGTGATACTATACGAGTATGATGGGTTGGACATTTTTGTTATGTTTTTTTTATTAAACCCTCGGATTACGGGCGTAGCCCTCTATATTCCGGTTTAATTTAAAATAGATTTCCTTAGACAGCTTGCATTGACGAAACCTAATCACATGGGCAGATTCACTGGACTGTAGCCGTAAATCTTTTTACCACCGCAGCGATTGTAACGTTTACTATGGCTACGACGCAATATCGATGTGGTATCTGAAATTGGAGAGGTAAAATAAAGTTTGAACGTAAAGTATTTTCTCCATTTGTTAACCAACATTTTGCGTGGCATTATGAAACAAACACCATGGAGTTTAACCGTTTTTTTTTCCTTCATCAAATGTAATCCAATATTACAAATCCACCAAAAAGTATTTTCTTTCCTAAAAAAAAGAGTCAATTTTCACCTTATCTTTTGCGGACAAAAAGTTCAACAAAATACGTAACCGTTTCGTACCCACTCCATCCACGCAAAATACGCCCATATTTCAGCTGAAGTTCCTGATTTGTCGTAGTAGTAGAAGAATTTGACTCAACTGCTCCACTCAACCTATCCTACAACCTTCAGCATTTTATCGGGCACTTTAAATTTCATCGTTCCGGGGCTAATTGAGCCTTTAAAAATGCATGAGTCATGTCAATTTTGGTATCTTCAAGAAAATAAGATTAAATTTTTCGTATACGCCTACAGTACAAAAATCCATCGTATCCATTCCAGTGGAAATGTTTTCCTTGAAAAACGTTCCCAGGCAGCGTTCGACGAGAACCTGTGGCCTACAACGATTTACGGATGTAGGTTGTTTGGTTGAAAGGTTCAGCTGGAAACATTATCTAATATTCTCATTTCTTTAGCCAGGATAATGGGTTGTACTTCACAACATCGAAAGCATATCACTTTCATTTTCCCCATGCTATTGACAGAAGAATTCCTTGAATTTCGGCCGCCACCCGTATCTCCAGTGTCTTTCCATTTTGTTTTGTAGATGTAGCCGTTATACTGAATAGGGGGATGCTAGAGGTGTTCCCTTTGAATGCTAAGCGTTTTTCGTAATGAGCAAGTTGCAAATTACACGCTCCTCTACTAATGAACTGGTTAATTTTTCACAGTGAGATATTGTCGGAATGAATGTAAGGCGACTGAAAATGAGCGCTCAGGAAGGAGAAGAGCATCACACCCCAAGAGGATGTTATATAGGACATTCCGAACTGAAATTAAAATCATACGTATTGCTGTTGGAAATTCAGTTGGCACAAGTAACGTATCCTCACTTATTTTGAGTTTAATTTTGTAAAGTTGGTAAATTATGGAAATGTTGGTAAATATCAAGTGCGTATGTTCGGCATGGTGTACGCTGTTCCTAATAGGACTCTTACATGCATGCGTTGACGAATTACACTCATAGGTAGGGATATGTTGCCTGGACGATTAAAACGAGGTTCTTATATTAATTAGAATTTCCTGCTTTGTTGAAAGGATCACGTCGTTTTAAGAGAAAATTGTTATAAATCCAATTAATAAAAACACGTACTTACGTTAGAAGAATGATTAACGTAAGTGACGACGTTGCTTTATAACAGGAATTTTTGACGAAGGATTAACTCATCTTACACCAAAAGCTTATACTCGTTATCGTAATTTTACCCGTCGAGCGCAAACGCGACCACTACTTACACGTAAGTCGGGTTTATGCGTACGAAATATAAGAAATGGCTATTGGAGCGTATTACGGATATGCTGCCGGGAAAAGAATGCATGCGTCGTTGTGTTTAAATGAAACGCGTTTACGGCACGACATTTGGTTGACGATACCGTATGTGCGAGTATTGTCAAAATAGGACATGTTTGGTGTGGCTTGGTGTTTTTCGACTCAGAAGATTGTCTAATTTTTATTTACAATAATTAAGTGTAAAAGATATACAATAATAAAAACTTTTTAAAGGTATATTCCTATATCACAGGGCGACGCACAGCGGTCAATAAGCGGAAAAAACTCTCAAAAATGTTGTTGTTAACAGCTTTTTCTCATTAGTATGTCATAGTTATTATATTAGTTCGGATATTCAAAACTAAAGAATAGCAAATTTTGCTACACAAGATTTATAAACAGTGTTCGAATATGGATGGCAAGTCAGTGTATTGCTTTTGTAACAAAATAAACAGTGATTTTTAAGTCCTTATTCACTGAGCAAAAATAAAAACCGAAAAATTGTTAGAATTGTATATTTACATAAAATTCCTTACAGCATTAATAAAAAATGTTTTTTTTTTCCCCGTCCCCACCATTATGATCAATGACACAAAAAGAGTGATGATGTTTATTGGCATTTTAGGCCCGTCCCATGCAAGTACACTTTAATTTTAATCCATTTGCTTTCAAGTTGTCTATGAGTTGCTATGTAAATTGTTGTCCTTATCGCCCTGATACTGGCGGTTCCTATATCTACCAGGCGAATGCAACAATGTTCCCAAGGACTCAGAATACCATCAAGAGTAGTGCAGTGCAGTCACATCTTTGCTAGATATCACTTCATTGTCAAAAATGTCCTTTTTCCCACACCGAAGGACTCAAAATGCCTTCAGCAGTAGTTTGGTGCTATCGCCTCAACATCCCCAATCACATGATATCCATCTTGCCTAGTCATCGCTTTTTTCCACGGAGATATCCGTTTTTTTTTTTCGAATAATTATTTAACAAAATTGTCAAGTGGACCTATCCTGGTGATCGAAAATTTATTTGACTGCAAAATTAACGAGCTTTCGTCAGACTTCCAATTCACAAAGAGTTTCATTTCAGGTGTCCCATCTAACTCGATGTGATAAACATTTTGAACGATGTGGCTCTTTCCTGGCAAATTGTTGTAGACCACCGTGATATGCCACATAAAAATACCTTACGAATTAATATGTTCGCCTTCGCCCGACCGCCAATGAACCCCCCAACGCTCGAAGAAGCCATCAACGCACTAAACAAGGACAATGCGCCCAAAACACCAGCAGAGCTAGTAAAAGAAACGGAGCACCCATCAAAAACGCCAAAAAAATGGGGCCAAGGTAAAATATGCCCAATACATAAAAAAGGCGACGAAGTAGACTGCTATAACTACAGAGACATTTCATTACTCTGCACGCCCTTCAAGATCTTCCGAAAATGTTGGAGACACGGATCAAACCGTACGCTGAACATATAATCGGGGAATATAATGATCAATTTTCACACTAAGGCAAGTTCTCTGAAACTGCTACGAGTTCAACATGGATATACACCAAATATTTGTTGGCCTCAGGCAGGCATATGACAGCATCGACTGGAGTGTACTATATACAGGGTGGGCCAAATACAAGTTTCTTTATAAAAATGCAGTAAAATGAACAAAATTATTTTTTTTTTTCCATGAATTATGGCTTCATTAGTAAGAGCAAACATTCCCATTAATGATGAAACACAACTTCGTTCAAGTGACTGCCTCGGCTGCGGCTTCGCAGTAGCGCATTCTGTCATTCCAATTTTCCAAGACCATGTCGATGGTTTCGGGCTGTAGGTCACGGATTGCTTGGATGATATTGGCCTTAAGTGCTTGAATCGTTTCTGGATTGTTGGCATAATATCGGTCCTTCACGGTAACCCAGAAAAAAAAGTTCAAAGGGGTCAAATCGCAGCTCCGAGGCTGCCAATTGACATCGGCTGATAACACGATTTGGGAACTGGGTGCGTAGATCGATTGTGGTATGGTGCGCCATCCTGCATGAACCAGAGGTCATCCAAATCCATTTCTTCAATTTCAGTTAAAAAAAAGTGGGATAACATGGCTCTGTAACGTTCACCGAAACGTTTTTCCCAGCCTCATTCTCGAAGAAAAATGGTCCAATGATGCCACCACTCCACAATCCGCACCAAACTGTCACTCTCTGTGAATGCATTGACTTCTCGACAATAACGTGCGGGTTTTCCAAGCCCCAGATGCGGCAATCTTGTTTGTTAACGCATAGCCTCCGAGATGAAAATGCGCCTCGTCAGAAAAGATGATTTTTCGTCCAAAATCGTTGTCTAGTGAAGCTGCTCTAAGGCCCAAACTACGAAGCGATAACGAAGCGGATGGTCATGCGCCTTCAATTACTGAGTCAATTGGACCTTGTAAGCGAATAATCCGAGATCTTTGTGTAGAATTCTCCTCAGGCTAGTGCGTGAAATGTTGAGCTGTTGAGATCGATGGCGAGTTGATGTTCGTGGAGTGAGTCTCACACTCTCGGCTACAGCGGCCACATTCTCGTCTGTGCGCACCGTACGACGACGGGGACCATGAGTGTTGTCCACTAGCATGCCAGTCTCACGAACTTTTTGCACAAACTTGCGTACAGCAGGCGCAGTGGGTGCTTCATTTCGGCCAAAACTTCTTTTCAAAAAACCCACTGTTTGGGCTACACAGCACTCACTTTGGAAATAAGTTTTCAATATTTCCCAACGTTGTTCAAATGTAAAGCCACTCATTTCGTTCTGCGGAGGATGATACTGACTTTCTGTCAAAATTTCGAGCGGGAAACAGCTTTCACCGTCAAAATAACCTATGATTTAAAAAGAAACCACTAGATGGTGTATTTATTACACATGCGGGCGACCGATAGCTCAGTGCGTAGAGGCGTCAGTCTCATATCGGACTACGGCCGTTACGACTTCAAGTCCCCTCCACGGCTTTCGTGGCCATGTATGTTAGTGTTGCCTTCCCCCCGTGATGCGGGGCGTAATCATAAGCCACAACATTTCGGACTTGTCGCAGGTAGGTGGCTAAATGGGAGCAGAAGGTGCATGCTGGCAACGTGCATCCTCCGAAACTGGTTTATGCTAACGAAATGTCAGCTAAGCCACATAGAATAGTTGACGCGCTGTGCCCACTAGGGGTTAAGGCGAATGAGTATGCTAGACTTTGGAATATCTCTCTCTCTCTCTCAATTGCTGTAACCCCTTGTGGGGCATAGCGCGTCAACTGTTTCATGTAACCCAGTTGACGATTCTCGTCATAAACTGGTATCGGAGAATGCGGTTGCCAGCATGCACCTCCTGCACATCCATGGCCACGAACGTCGTCGTGGACGGGATTCGAACCCGAAACGTCGGTAGTCAAACATGAGACTGATGCCTCAACACACTGCGCTACCGGTCGCCCCGACTTTGGAATACCGGCAAAATTTATCCGGCTCACCGAGATGCCAATCTCTGATTCAACAGCACAGGTCCTAATTAACAACAATTTGAAGGGCGCCTTTGGCACGCGCATTAGAGTAAAACAGGGAGATGAGTTGGCCCCCAGCTATTCAAAGTAGCACTCGAGTATGCGAAACAAAAGCTGCCGGTAAAAACAACGCAGACCCTTCCAATTACAGATGTCCAAATAGTGGGCTACGCAGATGACATTAACATCCTGTCAACGTCACGGGCGACTGCAAAAGAAACGCTGCCCTCACTTGATCAAGCAGCAAATGAAGGCGACCCATTGGAGCTGTTCATGATGGCGACCAATGTTGAAGAAGGTAAAGCAGCGAATTGTTCGAAATGTACAACGAACCAAAGGTCACCAATATCGTTAAAATACGAAAGTTGCAATAGGCTGGACACGTGTTATGATTTGGTGAACAACGGATACCCAAAAACACGTTCATGGGTGCAGGCAGAAATGGAAGACCATCCGGTAGACCGAAGAAGCGATGGGTGGATTTTGGAATTGAAGAATGCGCGGTGTTCGTATCGAGGTGACCGGAGGTGACGACTGGCAATAGTCACATCCCGCAGAGGACATACTGACAGATAAGTTAGTAAGTATGCGACCAGCATGCGCCTCCAACTGATTTAGTCGTGTACTGCAACGAGTCGGCTTAATCCTACGCCCCATACTACAGTGGAAGACGGCACAAACAACAATAACGACGGATTCGAGCCCGCGCAGTCGTTGTGAAAAATGTGCACATTTACTTGCCCGAGCTGCTGAATATAGGAATTGTTCTCATATAATCCATTTTTTATTATAATTTTCAATATTTCCTCAACTAATATTCATAATTCTCTCAAATCGTCCCTTGATTTCATTCATGACTGACATTGTAATAATAAAATTCAATTATCCTGCTCACGTACACACAAAATCGGACAGCTGTCCAATAAAATTATGTAATACGGTGAACAAAATGAAATTTTCCAGGGAAAATCCTTTTTACATCAATCCTTTGATGTTCTCATATTTCAACAGCTCCAAAAATAATATGAAATTGTTTCAAGAGATATTCCTTTCCCCTGTAATAAGTAAGTACCTACTCATGTATATACTCGTATATAGTACTTTTGGGCATCCGTAAATTAAGTAGCAATAAAAACTGAATGCTAAAGATACTTTCCATTGTATAGAAGCCGTTTTTATACACTCTACAAATCGACAACATTTCAGTACGGACACTTTATGTTGAAAACATCGAAAAGGGATTTTTCCACTTGGAAGATTTCATTAATTTCCTTGAATGTTTCCGGCTTATGTAAATCAGTTCTCTGAATGTGCTCTACAATTTGAAGGACGAAGAATGAATATCTGCCCGGTGTGCGTTGTCATGTTAGCATAAATTCCTTTTCTTAACATTTTGCTGACAAACTATGAACACCAGCAGCAGCACGCTCTGAAATTCTCTGAAGATCTTCTTCATTTGTCTTTTGTCAGCAGGAAGTGACAAAAAAAAGCAAAACTGAATTAGAGATGTGTTTGTATTCGTTCATTATAATTCAACCCTTTTTCGGTTTTCATCAAACAATCATGTCACACTTCCGAATAAAAAAAAAGATTTATGTTAAACAAATTTATCGGATCGTTTAAGCTAAAAGGACCATAATTTTAATTGGAGAATGCTGTGGTGTCAGAAATCTTTCGACAATGAGCCCTAAGTCGACCAACAAAATTCCTTTAAAGACCTGAATATTTCTCTTTTGTTTGCAATCTTTCAAATAACACGATCTTGGATCAAATCTCAAAATTATGCGGCAAGGGAAATTTCCGCGCTATCAAAATTAATTTCGTCACTTTGCGTACTTTCCTGTTGAAACCACATGGTGCTTAGCGACCTAAGAAATTAGAATTACAACAACACTCTCCTTTTACACAACACACTCTGTCTGAAGTAGTTTGAGTCCCTAAAAGGCGACCTTTCATGCATCAACGAGTCACACAAGTGTTAACTTTCCAAGCTGTTCCGTTTACAACTACACATATAGGACAATCGCCATGGCTATTATTTAGTCAGAATATTTGGGAGAGTTAGGAAAATGGTGAGCGCGTTTCCAACACTGCATTAGCCGAAAGGGTTTAGTTTGTCCTTGAGGTGAATTTACATTCGCTCGACAGGACCCTTGACTTAGTATCGGATGAAATACATGTGTGTAGTGTTGCTCGCTATCGGATTAAGGACATGGGCAAAAAAGGAGTCGCACAGCAGCAAAAGGAAGCTCTCAACCGATAAATTCAACAAAAGTAAATTACGTTAGTATGTTTCATTAAAACTTTTCCGGAACCAAAAGATCTCTGAAGACATTCAATTCTTCTTCTGGATCTACTTCAAACTTTGTGTAGTTACAAATTTAAGTTTTATGTTGGAATACGGAATTTGTCTTTATACTTGAATTTGTGATTTGTGTACGAGTATGTATGTAATTGTATTGTAGATGTCTCAAGAATTGGCGTAGTTGGATTATGTAGCAAAGAGCAGTAGCCGTTTTTTTCAGTTTAGATTTTTATTTAGTTTATAAACTATCTAATGGTAAAGAAGAACGTATTGAAACTGTCAATCTTGACATAACTTATTTGCCTTAACTCTTTGTAGGTAGATAGATAGGTAAAAGAGGTGGGCCGTGGGTCGTATTGGAACCGCAAGCACGGCGACCTTGAGGTCCTGCCCTTTCTATCGAAAAGCAGGGTAAATTAAAAGATTCAGCCGACTCTTCTCGATAAATTGACTAATCTGGCAAGGTTTTATAGAAGAGATGTCCACGGCCAAGGGAAACGTTATGCCGAACCATTCGGTACGTCTTCGAGCAAGCCTTTGGCACTCGCACAGGATGTGCTGTGAGGTTTCATCATCGGTCTTGCAAAAGCGGCAGCTAGCGTCTGATATAATATTTATGGTTTGAAGGCGGCCTCTCAGACGCGAGTGTCCCGTTAAAATTCCAAAAATTATTCTGACCCTACTCTTGCTCAACCGCAGCAATTCCAAGGTACGAATGCCGGAAATAAACAACGTGGCCTGCTTAAGGCCTGGGATGAAACACGTGTGCTTTCCCAGTCTCTTATGTGGTTTCTGCAGTAGCAGAGTGGTATCCCGAAAAACGGTTCTGGCCCATAGATGGGGACGTCGGAGGCTCGGTTTGCTGGCCTATCTGCCAGCTCATTGCCCCCGATGCCCGATTGATCAGAAACCCAGTAAAGTGTGAGTTTGTTCGTTGAATCCACAACCCTTTGTGACAAGTGACGGTTGTGAAATCGGCGACCGCTCCAGATTAAGAAGATTAAGCAACGAACGAATCGGGCGAGCCAGCACACAATTCGTTCGATCCTACATGCGTCGCAACTCGGACCGGCGGTCGGTGTCAGAACTGACTGGTAAAAACAAGCAGAAAAATCCTATTTGGTAACGCCGGAAACGAGTTTCACAAACGATTCCACATTTCCACGATTCCAACACGGAAGTCGAATTTGGAATTTGGCGGCCTCACATGTCAATGTCAACTTGGCAGATGTCAGACGGGTAGTAACAGGCACATGTGTACGGTAGTGAGTTTACATGGGGTGTTGCAATCGTCGACCTTTTCACGGAGTGACCCAAATACCTACATTCGCACTTCTTGATTTTACATTATCGGGTCGCCAGATACACTGAGGTACGTAAACTGTCACATAAACAGTGTTACTTGCCGCGGAGTATCTAACTTCGAAAAATTCTCGACGTTTTGTTCTCAAGTAATTGGAATAGATGTTGTTGGCATTACGATAAAAGAACGATTTCCCAGTACTGTACGGAGCGGAAAGTACCGAAAGCGCGCACATTTCGGCAAGTTTGAGGCCTAGTGAACCTAACCTCAAAACTTTTATTTGATACTCTCCCAGGAACTTGTGTCAAGGTACACATGCCTGCATGTCCTAGCCAACGAACCAACCACTGCGGAGCCTAAACGCCACCGGGAAACGAGGGAAGAGCACCAACGATTCCTGTCAACACGCTGACTAGGCGAGTAATCTACCAAGGTGGAGTCGGCAGGAGCACCACCCGCTACAGCCGCCGAGGTGGCATAACGTAAAACCGCAACCCTCAAAAGGGGGGGGGGGGCGTGTTCCTGGCGACCGAAGACCGAGTGACAATCGAAACACATTTCTTTAAGGGAAGAATACGGAAGTTGCCATCACGACGACTCTTCGGCGCATCGTGGCGATTCGACAAAACACGACATCACAGCTCTATCGCAACTAGGCGGAGGGCGCTTCTGCCGCTCTAGCAGCATAAATCGGGGATCAGTCCCATACCAGGTATTGTGCCGCCTCGTTTACATATGTCTCGTTCGGGCGGAAAAGCAAATTTAATGATATTCTGGCCAGCACAGCCCGCTATGCGGATGTTTAATGAGGACTTGCGAGCCTTATAAATTGTTTTCATTTGTGCCACTTGGGGGGTGTTTCATTGAACCCTTTTAGGCGGATTGCATTGCGCGAATTATTTGGAAGTTTCCCGTGTTCGGTAGACCCACGTGATTGTAACCAGAGATCCCTATATTCATTGAACGCATCTACCCGAGTTAGGTCACTTCTGACTCAAAAGGACATGCGAACGCTAGTGTTTTACCAGGTCCAACCAAAGAAGGAGCGCCGCGACTGCAGGCCACCGTATAATCTCTTGGCTTGGAACACTGGTTTTGCTGTGCGGCAAACAGACATACCCAATTTGAACGGGGTTTGTCAAAACCTGTGTAACGGGCCAGTTATGACAAATAAGTGAAAATTTTTGGATTGGTGTATTTTTCACAAATGTATTTGATTCCGATATATTTCGAATCATTTATATTTCTGAAAAATCGTACAGGTCCAAAAGTAGGTATTTATGGGTTAGAATTGACCAAAACCGCTGTTACAAAACCTACCGCGGCAACTAAAATTTCAGGGGTGTGAAAGTCACCTGATTGGTGAAGCTCGTTTTGGCGGGAAAAAAAATCGGAGGAATGAAAAAAAACAAGAAAAGGTACGGGCGGAAAAGAGGGGTGTCGAGTTGATGAAGATGATGGAGGTGGTCGCCATTTCGGTTGGTCGGGCGTGAACGGTTTGTCCTTGAGCGCACAATTAATTGCTCCATTCGCATTGCTATCTAATGCAGTTTTAACTTATTTGAGTGCAACGAGTGCTGCTGAATGCATTTTATGGAGACGACCGTAGAAAAGCATGTGAAACGCTCGAGAAATTATCCTTTAATCTTCTTTCGAGTGAGCGGGAAACTCCCCGGACTGCTTGACTCACCAACAGGAGTCGCAGCAGTTCCCTTTCATACAGTGGAAAATTTGACCTGCACCCGAAATTCAAGATTTTCAATTCGAGGTATAACTTCTCCATCCAGGGTGGGATGGCGTTTATACCGAATAAAATGGTAGTGGGCCCATCCATAGTCAGAAGCCTAGCAAAGGTTCGCTCCACTCAACGGGATTCTTAATACTCAAATCACCTAAGGTGGCTGCTACAAATTTATCTTGATTTACATGTTTCATCAAAATTCAACTAGTAGGCATTCATTTCTTCTGAAATCATGAGCAAACTACATTAGCAACAGGATAATGGAAATCCTTGACATGCTCATTTCAAAAGTCAGTGAATAATTAGGACCTTGAGTCGTTGCTTGGCTTTTAAAAGAATGCCTCCTTTCAACAAAAAATGTCAACGCAAATTTATGGCAGACATTTCAAATGGAATCGTATTTGCATTCGGGCAAAATGATATTATTCTGCGTCAACAATAATCGTACAGTACGTTTGTACTGTTCGCCTTGAATCGTTGACTTTCAGAGAGTCCATGGATGAGCTCAAGAGAAAGGACGTGAAATGGATTTCGTCATACTTTATGAAAACATATTTGGAACGGAGTGCATTTCGGCTACTTAGTAAATCGATTTTTCACCGTTGTCGTTGGCGATCACATCACTTTTGCCATTTGCCCTACACCCTGTCTCTGAAGATGGTTGTTTTTACAAAAGAAATTTATCTGATACTGTGCTGACATAGAGGGAAAGAAGAAGCAACCACGGTCACCGAACATTTCTTGAAAAGTCAAAGAACTAACCTGCTAGGATTGTCAAGCTTACCGCAGGCTCTTTGTTCAATTTTCTCATATATTTAGGCCCTATTGAAATCGAATCCGATTATCAGAAATTTCCACAGCAGGAGTGAACCACACCCGGAGTCTAGTGAATTTAACTTTTGGAATGTGTCAATACAGATCGTGTCGGAAACAAAGGAAAAACCTCCTCAGTCAGTGACGAAGTGAACGAGAGCTGGAAGGGGTCCTAAGGAGTCACGGCTGCCTTTTTTTCGTCACAAAAAAAAAAAAAAACTGTCGTTGGTCGATTGCCGAAATTAAACGGGAAGTGCTTAACATTCCCATTAAAAAATGGCCGACAAAAGACCGATTGGTGAATCTACATCGATTATCCTAACTTTGGGTTTAAATAACAATCGTGCAACAAAAACAACAGCAAAAGTAAATCAAAGAGAACTGCTCCCCTGGTCCAATGCTCGAATGCGACCATTCTAGCAACCATACACTCAAATGTACACAGTACCT
This sequence comes from Chloromyia formosa, assembly GCA_964017055.1. Lineage (NCBI taxonomy): Eukaryota > Metazoa > Arthropoda > Insecta > Diptera > Stratiomyidae > Chloromyia > Chloromyia formosa. Next base: position 24,150,976 of record OZ024813.1, on the reverse strand, counting down.
TGGGAGCGGTTGATACAACAAATCGTCGTAGGTGCTAAGTCGCTGAGATCCTGGCGAAACGTATGAGATAAACCAACGATGCTACTGGTGGGATCTGCCACTGAACTGCTGGCGAAAAGTATAGTGAGCAAACCACTGATGGACTGGCGGATCGACTCGTAGCGTTGGCCTGTTGCCAACCCGACCAATCTTCCAAGGGCCGCGATAGTCCCGTGAACTCCTTCCGTGTTGGCGGCTCCAAAAAAGCACCAAGCATAAGCGGCTGCAGAGCGTCAAGCTGCTATGACACCCCCTCCCAGTATTATTTTTGTCATACACCAGACCCGTCGTCTGCCTTGGGGGGTATCGTAATAAAATAAGGGAGAGAGGGGCGGTGGGCATCAGAGAAAATATTTCTGATACCAAAACGTCATCAAGGCATTGATTTGCTAGAGATGTTCACGCGCCCATGAGGTAATTAGCAGCCCTACTTAAAAAAAATATCAAAACTTTGGCAATTGCAATTTGCCCGTCAACTTTGTCCGATTGGCTCAAACGCGGCTAATGGACGAGTCTCTAAAACAGATCAGTCTTCTGATTCTTGGATCTTTTTTTTCGATTTTGTCAGAAATACTGTCGGATGCAGTTCCGGTTCAATGGAACATGTTCCAGGTTACGTTATTTTTCGGATCATCATTTTTTTCGATCCATTTTACCCAAACTTCTGACAGTCCGCAGCTGATACCTGCCGACTTGCTTTCACCTGTTGTGGTGTTCTTTGTTTATGGGCTCGCCAGTTTTCACTTGCTGTCGTGTAAAAATTGTGTGACAGACATCATTTTTGTGAATTTGTGGAAGTCGCAGTATTCGTAAAGAACAAATTCAAGTCGAATGTCATCAGCTATTACCTGTTTAGTTTGACAGAAACGAAAACTGATAGCCGATGCAACTGGATGGACCATAGCCGTTTCAGAGACAAATTGTGATCCACGGACCCGGGGATAGATTAGAAGTGGACCACGTTCCTGATTTTGGTGTTTTGGGAACGCGACTAATGTTTACATTCTATTCGCAACTAATGTCGATCTTTAACCTGAATCTTAACTATTTCCTTATTAACGACAGTAAGTTACCCATTAGGCCATTGCGGAAAGTAAATGTAAGCACAAAGCCCTGAAATATTCGTCACGTGTGACGCTTCGAATCGCGTTGCGTCCTTTGCCTGAAGAGTCAAGCGCATTCGTCTCGCAGTGATATCAATGCTAGACCTTCGGTCAAATTTGATCTTACGAAGACCGATAATTGAAATTTAGATACTATGCATTTTTCTATTTTTTATTATTAATTATTATTATTACTGAAAAAAGCCAGTCATTCTGCTATGATATAAAAATAAAATGATAGGCAATAATTCCTCCAAGTTTCATATCCATCGCATAATATTTAACGATAATTATATGCATCTAAAGTTGAACTTGCTTACTTTAGCCGCACCAAAATCTTATTGTGGGTTTTATTATTAAGTATTAAGTTCGCAACAATTGGATCTGGGATAATAAATTTTGATGAAAATTAAGAAGATTGCTATCTTCTACAGGAAAACAGTCATGCAAATTTACATTAAAATTTTTCCTACGAAGAAGGACGTCATGGAAAAAAATAAGGCACGCCTACAGTGAAAGAGTATGTTCATGTCTCGAAATTTTTAAAGGGGGTGCTATTCATATGTCGAAAATCTTCACATACTCATAGACCCGTTTTCTCAATGTCTCGTTAAACTGCAAGTTATTATAGCTATCCAGGATACTAAATTAACACCGTAACATATGCAACGCTCAAGATATAATAATGCAGTAGAAGCCTCAGCTAATGCAGTAGGAAATCAGCTGATTTTCTTGGCGGAATATCCTTTTCTACGTCTGTACCGTCTCTAAGCATTAACTTGCCGCTGAGTTGGCTTCAAATCCTCTTTCATTGAAAGATCCAGAACTCTGTTCTTTGCGACCATTTTAATTGTCTCATTTGAATGTGCAAACATAAACAGTTCTAGCTGTCAAAATCTCAGCAGTCCGTATCAGCTGCTTGGAATTATCGTCCGATAAATTGGTGGTTGGGTGCCCTTTAACGTTTATCTGTAAGATAAACTTTAACTGGACATAGTGAAAATGGCCCATACACTTACTAAAGGTTGAAAAGAGAGTCCATTCTACCTTTATGCTTTTGTAGCAATTATCCGCAGATTTCTCAATGTTTAGTTCAAGTTTATCCTGTCGATAAACGCCACCTATCTTTCAGATAAAATTTTGTGGGATGATAATTCCAAACAGCTGACACGGACTACAGAAATTCGGACAGCTAGAACAGTTTGTGTTTGCACATCCACATGAGACAATTAAACTGATCATAAAGAACAGAGCTCAGGAAATTCATGCGATGGAAGAGGATTGATGCTGGGAGATGGCATACACGTAGAATTTAACAGGCGGCAGAATTTCGCCAAGAAAATCAGCTCATTTTTCTACTGCGTTATCATATTTTGAGCGTTGCATACGCTCAGGTTTAGTTAAGTGCCTCAGATAGCTAACTGGTAGTTTAACCAGACGAAAGAAAAGTGCACTAGTTTTGTTAAAAGGAAGTCATTTGTCCATTTCTTCCTTACTGGTAAAAAAAAAAACCTATATTAAGCCGATTTCCAATGAGAATTGGGCCAATTCATGTAGTGGTTGCACATTTTCCTAAGATATAGTAAGCAGTTGAAAGAAAAAATACCTTGTGTTGGGAGAGATTTTTTTTTTGAGAAAACATGAGAAAGCTCACTTTGAACATCATTGTTAAAAAATAGAAAAAAAAAAGATTCGATTTCTTGGAAATTACTATTGATAGTACGCTTCTGCGAACTACATACATCGGTAATGAATTACACCCCCCCGTGACATCTCCCCTATGCATGAGATTGGGGGATTATTGCATGTGACATAACTCCCAAATTTATTTTTATAATCTTTTAGCCGACTTGAGCCGTCTGGTTAGTTATATTCGTACAACCTAAAGCGGAGCCAACGCTAGTGTTACGATGTACAAGCCCACCCTCAAGTCGATTTACGCTTAAGCGCGGTCCTCCATCAGAAGCGTATTTGAGCGGCACAAGCGTCAACAAGTTGTGCGCGAAAAAAGCGGCTACGAGCGACAGGGATTGGAGCGTCTTAGCGCCTCAGTTTGCTTAATTATCTCTTCCATTGCACACAGAGTCAATTGGCAAAATGTTTCTTTTGAATACATTTCTCGAAGCAACACACGACTACGAAGGGCTAATACAATTTTTTTTTTTGATCTGGCGCACATAGACTCTTGTAGCCACTTTGCTCAAACATGCTTGTAGTGGACGCAAGCTCCTGAAAATCCTCAACTTTGGATTTGGCGCGGATTGCCGCTTGTATCGCGAGAGCACGATGCTGCTCAAATACGCTTCCAGTGGAAGGCCGCATTTAGGCAGTACGGAAAAGTACAATTTTAGGGCGATTTTTCACAAATTACATATTTTGGGGAAATTTCATGTGAAAAATTCCCCCGGGCGATTTGTCATCTATCTCGGGGAGAACATTAATATTTCTTTGCGGTAATTTGTAATTTTTTTTGTGGATATGTCACGGCGAGCAATCAAAAATTGTAAATTAGGGGGGGGGGAGGGGCATTCTGGTGAATCAGCGTTGATGGCATTTTTAGTGCTTTGGTAAGGAAAAAGAACGTTCTCGACAATGAAGCGATATACATACAAGATAGGTATCATATGGCAGGGAGTGTTGGGGCAAATGCACTCGACTACTGTTGAACTAATTTTGAGTCCTTCGGCAAGGAAAAGGGACATTTTTGGCAATGAAGTGATGTATAGGCAAAATGGGTATCAGATGACTGGAGGTGTTGAGACGAATGCACCATACTACTGTTTAAGACATTTTAAGGCCTTTGGTGAGGAAAAAGGATATTCTTGACAACAAGGTGACATATACGCAAGAAGGGTATCAGATGACTGAGGGTGTTGATGCGAATGCACTAGACTACTGCTGAAAGTATTTCGAGTCCTTTGGTGAGTGAAAACGGACAGGTATCTGTTGCTCAATAGATATTGCATTAGTTGCACAACAGATGCTATATCTGTAGGTCTGTAGATACTGTATCTGTTGCTTCGTACATGCTGTATCTTTTGCTCATTAGATACTATACACGAGGTTCAACAAATACTGTATCAGTGGCTTACTAAATACTATACACTCTGTTACTGAGATATGTTCTGCATGTTGGCCTACAGATACTGCATCTGTTCTCTTTCGATTCTGTATCTGCTACTGAATAGATACTGTATCTTTTGCTCGGTGGATGCTATATCTGTTGGTCAACTGATACAGTATCAGTCGCTTAGTAGATACAGTATCTGTTGATCAATATATACTACTATATATCTTTTGCCCAATGGACGTTGTATATTTTAGTCAACAGATACTGTATCTATTGGTCAATGGATGCTTGATCTATTAGTGCAAAGATACTGCATCTGTTGCTCAGTAAATTAATCGGACGATAAGGACAACATTTTTCAATGTAAATCATAGACAACTTGAAAGCAAATGCATCAAAATTTAAATGTATTTGCATGGGACGAGCCTAAAGTGTCGATGAATATCATCACTCTTTTTGTGTATTTTTTTTTGCTTGTATACGTTTGTTCTGTTAAGGACTTGACTCGTTTCGCATTCCGCAATCGAGCAGACACGCGATTTTTTTTTAACATGAGCGAAGCGGAGATTGACGCCTTCCTTTAGCCTGCCTATACTACCGATAGTCGAGCTAGCTATCCAGCGCGCGTCTAACCTTTCACTCGCTGAGAAGGTTTCGACCCTTTCTGTCCCGGGCGATCTGCATGATCATTCCCATTAGCCTTCGTCTTACAGCGTTACAGCGTCATTGTACATAAAAATCCTGAGCCGTCCCTTAAAAGTCGATCTTTAAAGAACGCTTCATAATTTTTATGTACACAGATTTTTTTGCCGTCCGTGTCCGCGTGCTTTTAGTAGTAGAGTTATCTGTTAACTTTGGCGAATTTCTCCACTAGACTTTACTTGATACGAGTAATTTCAAGTTGCGATCTATTTCTTATTTCTTGAGATACGTATGAACCCCGTGTCCATAGTTGAATTGATTTGGCAACGTATGTTACTGGTAGTCTAATTGGGAAGATTTCAGCTGATACTTCAGTACGTTCCAGTCTACACGACTACTTTCCGACCCTTGTCTTCGCATCCATTATGCAAACTTTGCAGACTTCTTCAAACCACAAGCGTCGATTTGTAACGACATTCATGCTAATCCTCAAATAGAAAAGAAATTGTAATACTTTAACTTCTTCCGCAGGATTTTCTGTGCCTCATCCAATACACTTAGTCCAAAAATCGCGCCGCCATCTATATTGCCGAACGCTCTTCGCAACACTCGCGAAGAATCCATCCAATATTAAAATTTGAGAATCTTTTGATGTCACGTAAAACTGTATCGTTGGATGAACCTCTCAGCAGCCATACACATCACGTATCCTTAGGTGAGCTCGTTATGTTGCCCGCCTCCTTTCGCAATAATTCAGCAACGATAAAGCAGAATAGGCAATGACGCCGCGTCGCACCACACCGCGCCGCGTCGTTGTCTGGAAGATGTTATTTATATTCAATTGTTGTAATTTATCCGATAAACTTGGCCCATACAATATTTTAAGGATATATGTAGTATATTTCGCGGAGGCCTCGAGTTATGTCCTTGTTGCCTTCAATTTTTTTTTATATCATCGTCATGCGTACGCCTTGTTCATGGTGTTGACATTAACATAACGAAGTCATTTCGTTTAGGTATATTTTATGTAAAAAAAGAAAAGAAAAAAGGGCGAGAAAATTTCATGACATGAAATAAAGATTGAGCACATTTGGCACACACTTATCTAGTACCATAATCCGGATTTTCAATATTAGCGCAGGATGTGAATGTGTGATAGACGAGAAACTGGGTCAGGCAATCGATATTAGTGATACATTGTCAAAGAGCAGGATGAAGCTCTAATCAACAATAAAGGGCTGCAAAGATAGCCGACATACGACTTCCTCATTTTGAACGGATGTTGACGTTTTTCCTAGGGACGCCCGAATGTGGTTTAACCTTACTTTGAATTTAAATTGGCACATTTGCATATAATTAAAGTTAAATTAAGCAATAAAGATGAATCTCAGTATGACAGCATTTTTCCGGTTTTAGTGGCGCGATATTCAAAAGAATGCGGTGGAAAGCACTGACATTAGGACGCTAATCCTGGTTGGTAAAAAATAAAAAATCGTCCGGGAAGGAAGCAATAATAAATGGTAACAGGTATTCGCTAAGCGAAAGTTATGAGCTCATTTGCGGAAACGACCGCCTGTCTTCTGGGAGGGGTGGCAATTAATGATTTAGCGCTCAAATGAATACGTTTTTATTTTTATGTTCTATCACGAGATACGTATAGCTATGGATTATTGTTTTTGTTTGTGTTAAAACAGTATAGTGACTTGAAAGACGTGAATGTTATTAAGCCCAGCACATTCATGTCATTGTGGTTCTGAATTTATGTCAGAAATAATAGCTACTGAAATTAAAGCATAAGTTTCAAACACTGAGTTGTTGTTTTCCCTTTTAATTGGTTCACTGGCATGTGTTTGAAATTCGTGTGTGTATTTTTACAGCTCAGGAGGCAAAATGAGGAACATAAAATCTCTTCAGGCCATAAACGAAATATCTTTTTTTCTGACGGTTTTTTTTTTCAAAATTTCCTGGGTAATTTCGTTAATATTGTTAATTGTCTTTACCCCTCCTGGGGCACGGGCGTGTCAACATCTCTTGCATGGCTATGCCTTGTCGACGTTTGAATCATCATCATCGTGGCGCGACAGCCCGACGTCGGGCCTTGGCCGCCTGGATCATTGTCCTCCAATTATCTCGGTCACGTGACCGCGTCCTCCAATTTTGGGAGCCCAGCAGCTGCGCGGCGTCCACACCTACTGAGCTCTCCCAACGAGATCTCGGTCGTCCTCGCCGTCTCGCTCCGTCGACTCGTTCTGCATTCATTACTCTCTTAGGCATGCGATCATCGTCCATTCTTTGTACATGCCCTGCCCATTGAAGTCGTTGTAGTTTGACGATTTTCGAGACTTGCAGCTCATCGTACATTTCATACAACTCATGGTTGTACCGGATGCGCCATTCATCTCGATCGCAAACAGCCCCGAAAATTCGCCGTAGAACCTTACGTTCAAAAGTGTCTAGCATGTTTTCGGAGGCTTGAGTTAGGGTCCATGCTTCGCAGCCATAGCATAGCACTGGTCGTATAATGGTTTTGTACACGCGGAGCTTCGTGTTTCTGCGCACATGTTTCGATTTCGTTATGGGGAGAACCGAGAAAAAAGTCTTATTAGCTAACTGTATCCGTCGCTTGATTTCGTCAGTTTCGTTGGCGTCCCTTGACAGGTTGCAACCCAGGTAAATGAAGTTGTTCACGAACTCGATGTTGAGGTCCCCCACATTGATGCTTGGTTGTGCAGGTGTCCTTGTCACCGATTGCATCATTATTTTAGTTTTACCCTCGTTAATACGTAATCCAACTTCCTTTGCAGCGGTATCGAGCGTATGCAGAAGTTCTTCTGCGTCAGCCAATCTTCGGGACATGATGTTGATGTCGTCCGCGTACGCTGCTAATTGTGTCGACTTGATGAGTAGCGTCTTGCTGTTGTCCATATTCATGGCCCGAATAACGTATTCCAGTGCTAGGTTGAAGAGTGTCGGTGCCAGTCCATCGCCCTGTTTCAAACCAGTGCGTGTTTCAAATAGATCAGTAAGTCGATTCTGGATCCTGATTTGTGAGACGGAGTTGGTCATCGTCATCTTTGTCAGTCGCACTAATTTTGCTGGTATACCAAATTGCAGCATGATGTTGTACAGTACTCCACGATCGATACTGTCGTATGCCTGCTTGAAGTCGACAAAGATTTGGTATACGTTTACGTTGTATTCCCAGCATCTCTGGAGTATCAGTTTGACTGAGAAGAGCTGATCGGTTGTGGGGCGACCAGGTCTGAAACCGCTTTGATATTCGCCAATGACTCGTTCTGCGTACGGTTTTATTCTATTTTCCAGAATTTTCGTCAAAATTTTATAGGACGTACAAACTAGTGAGATGCCCCTGTAATTCTCACACCGCAGTTTATCTCCCTTTTTATGAATTGGACAGATGATGCTTCTGCGCCAATCGTCTGGGATCTCCTCGTTCTCCCATACTCGCAGAAGTAATTGATGTATGGCATCAACTAGACTCGTTCCACCGAATCTTAGCAGTTCAGCTGGGATCTCGTCAGCGCCCGGCGCTTTATTTCGTTTTAGTGGCCGCAACGCGAGGTCAACTTCCTCTACTGTCGGGGGTTGAATGGGTGGGCCTAGATCAACAATATTGTCGAGAGCTTCCTGTGTGGGGATGTTAGATGGCCGGTTTAGAAGCTCTTCAAAATAAGAGGCCCATCGTTTGTTAATACCATCGGTGTCGCTGATGATGTTTCCATCCTTGTCCTTACAAAGGCTAGTCCTGGGTTGGTAGCCGTTCTTAATTGTATTTACTAGTTTGTACGCTTGTCTGGTGTTCCTATTAGCTAAGTTTTCGTTTATGTTCAGCAACTGCTCGTCAAAGTATTTACGTTTCTTACGTCTAATTATTCTATTCGATATTCGCCGTAGCTCGTCATATTTTTCTCTTCTGGCTCTGGTTCCTCGTTGAATCCATTGTCTGTAGGCCTCGTTTTTCGCGTCAAGTGAATTTTTGCATTCGACGTTTGAATAGCATATAAATTTGAGATGGTGTCAGTTACTGGCATGCACCTCTTATCCGAGCCGTCGTTTACTGAAAAGCTTGGACCGCTGTGGGAGTTCTAATAGTATCCATGGGATACAGTATCGGAGAATGGCGACCGAGACCTCACGGCTACCGAACACATCCTGGGGTAGTTTTGCTTAGGTAAATAAGGAGACACTTGCAAACGCTAGTGATCTTTCATAATGGCTCACTTGTATTGAAATATGTTTCAACGGTACTGAATGCATACAAAATTGAGGAATATCGAAAAAGGATGTTGATGAACAAAAAACGATCATCAGCATGTAGGACCACAAGGTGGTGTGCCTTTGCCCCTTCTGTGGAACATAACAATTAATAAATTACTCATAGGCCTGGAGGGCTTGCATTGTAAGGTGACAGCCTATGATGATGATACCTCTATTGCTATCTCCGGTAAATTCTCTGGTACGCTCAGCGAAGTCACAAAATATACGCTATCGCTGCTAGCTAATTGGATCATTGAATGCGGCCTCACTCACAATCCTAGTAAAACCAAGACAGTCATATTCACAAGGAGATATAATATTCCATAAATAATACCTCCTACTTTGAAAGGGCTAAGACTGGCGTTTGCAGATAGAGCCAATTTCCTCGGTATAATATTGGATAGAAAACTTAACTGAAAACCGAATATTCAGAAGCACGCAAACAAGGCGACTATGACACTCTACTGATGTATTGGTAAGACATGGGGCCGGCAGCTTAAGGTTCTGCATAGGGTAAACGTGTCGGTCTTACGTCCGATAATGTTGTACACAACAATAGAGGGATTGGGATATTCCAGGTCCGACGGATTACATCTCACCAACGTATTGGTTCGAGAACTATCAGTCTAAATATCAAATGCTAATTCCAGAACGCAGCCTATGGGAAGTGGGTGTTACTCCATTACCAAACTCGTTGAGGATCGACGCAGACGGGTTTCCACTCCGAGGAGCTTAATCTGAATCTTTTTTATCGGCTGCTGAATCATTGCACCATTTTCCAGGCGGAGATCTACGTAATAAAAGACGCTGTGATATGCCTGAGATGTCACATTACAACCACCACCAAACAGGCTGCGATCAAATCCCTCCAATCAGGCAAATGCTAGTTCCAAAATCTTAACGGAGTACCGAATATGCCTTAGGGAAATGAGCTACTTCTTCAATACACGGCTATGTTGGATTCCAAGCCACTGCGGTACTATCGGAAATTGTAGAGCCAATGAGCTCACGAGAAAGAAAGCAGCCGATGTGACATATCAGCAGTAACATCCCCATTTCTTTGTCTTTCCTAAAATCCGGTCTAAGTTGGCAGTGATCAACAAAGCCAACCTAAGATGGACTGGTGGTCCTACATGTTGTAGGGAGCATTATCCCTACTCGGGATCAGTGGATTGGGGAGGAGTACCCATTACCTGACACTATAGGTATATATACGGATGCCTCCAAGACTGAAGACGGGGTGGGAGCGGGCATTCACTCTGACACACTAAATTGAAGCCTGTCCTTCCGACTCCTTGATCACTGTAGTGGTTTCGAGGCGGAAGGTGCTGCAATTCTGCAGGCTAGCTGGAGCAGCATGCCATAGACTTTAGGACCATTGCAATCTACAGGGATAGTCAAGCTGCGATTAGATCCCTGGAATCAATCCTGCTTACATCCAAGATTTAAGTAGACTGTAGCTCAGCCTTCATCGCGTTGGAGAAGTTTTTCATATTGTCCAGTGCTGGATTCCAGGCCGCGGTGGCTTTGGTGGTAGCACCCGCGCAGATGAGCTGGCTAGTCAGGGGATTATAAGCGAGGCTCTGCAACTGCATAATAGCATTTTGATTCCCATCAGGGCATACAAATCATTTTTAAAATCAGAGGCCATTACTAGGGTGGTTAAGTAGTAATTCGTGTCTCACGACCAGGTCCGTGTGACCTGTAACGGACCCTCAAAAGACAGCACATCAGCTCTGTCGTGGGGTGATCACTGGTCACTGCCATACTGGTGAGCATGCCAGGAGACTTCGACTTCCTTTCAATGGCTCTGCAGAAATTGCGGATAAATTAACGCTTGTCTGCCTTGGCGCATAAAACGAGATCTGTTCTTGGTCCCTATTTCCGCAAGGAGCTTGAGGCACTGAGGACTGCCAGTATTAGTCGTCTACTTCGCTTTATCACTAACTGAGGCTGGCTTAAGAACTAGCATGTTTATGGTTGTTAGATCCCCGGGGTATCACAATGGACCAGTTCTATGGTTTAACTGTGCTGTGAATGTAATGGCAGCTTGATTAAGCTACCTACCAACGTTCATGTCGTATAGCTAAGCAGATTTGGCCAAGGTTCCGATAGCAGGCGTACCACAAAACTGGCGTCGATGTCAAGGCAGCAGATCGGTGTGGTGGTGGGTGGTTCAAAACGAATGAAGGAGTTGCAATGGGCAACCCAAAGGGCTTTTCGAGAGGTGCAAATCTTAATTCACGCTATTGGGCTAAGCCTCTATTATGTATTAAGCCCTGTTTTATACTTTATCCATTGGGTAGAACAATCCGGGCCAATGTCAATTCGTAATAATTACAAACCATTTCAAAATTATCCAAACTTAAAGTCTTACCACTTGATGCAGACTCAAAGATTTATCAGCATTTACCTGTAAAGAATGAAAATATTATTCAATTTTTTGTTTAATCCAAAAATAAATTGAAATTTCAAAAATAAATCTTCCCTGAAGCTGCACATTAGCTGAATTTTATTGGGGGAAGGGGGCAAAAGATAATAGCCAAAATTGTTCTGGAAAGACTAAAGATTAACTTAGAAAGCACAATTGATGAAGAGCAGGTCGGCCTTCGATTGGGATTCTCCTATGTCGATCACATTACGAGACATTATCGAGCAATGCGTTGAGACGAATCTGCGCTACACTTGCTTTTCATTGATTTCGAGGAGGCTTTCGACAGTGTGAACCGGGGATCTACGAGTATATGGCTGTCTCTGTGCAAGATAGGCATCGCTGCGAAATTTGTGGCTATTATTAAGGCAACCTATGACCTATGAAAAGTAAGGTGTCGGCGACTTTGAGATTCGAAGTGGAGTTCGGCAGGAATCCATCCTCTCACCGATCCTATTCCTCATAGTGATTGGCGATGTAATGTATGCAAAGCAGTAGGCCTGTTTCGCTCCCTGGTACTATCTGAGCTTTTGTATGACAGCAGCACTTGAAAAGTTTCCGTAACAGTTACAAATTTTCATCGACTCAAGTCTTCGTCGAATTTTAAGAGTTTTCTGGTACGAAGCAATATCAAATGAAGAGGTACGATGGCGGGCAGCAATAGTTGACGCGCTATGATCCAGTAGGCGTTAAGGCAAAGTAGTAGTACCGCTATTTGTCTCAAGCTATTTGTGGGCATAGCACGTCACCAGTAGAGGCTACACTTCTGGGTATCAGTCCATCTCCGGACATCCAAATGGCACGATATATTCGGCAATCTTTTAAAAAGTAAATTCTTTCTAGAAATAATGAAAGAAAAAGTTTGTTACCCCAAAATTGAAAAATTCCAAACTTTCATCCCTCTCACATGAGCGACTTTAAATCTCAACAAAAACTTTATCTTTTTTCGCCAATTTAGGTGGAAATCGCAACAATCGCGGCAAAACCCAAAACTTCTGAAAGGCATGCTTTCTCCAGCCCCAAACGAGCTGAACACTTTTTCCTTTCTTGCCAGCTCGATTTTCTACAACTCCCACATAAAAATGTATCATCATTAGACCGATAGGACACCGAATCCGAATGATGAATAGATAGTAAATTTCAGGTCAAACTCAGACAGAAGGATAACTTCAACGGAAATGAAACGGAGAATTATTCAAATATGGAATGAAGTTTTTGGACACCCTATATTATTAGATATATTTTTGTGGAGAGCTTCAACGCTCAGATGGCACAGTGTACTGAAGGCTGGGAAAAGTTATACGAACAAAAAAGTTCGAGGATGCTTAATGGATTGGGCCAAGTGACTGTATTGACAATTGATTAATTAATTTTATTTATTAATTTTTTGTTAGAAAAAGATTCTCGTATGAAACTGTCATTTTACGAGTTGTTTTAATCTGAGAAAAGGACATGCAGGATAAACAGACTAAGTAGGATTTTTAACAAATAAGATTCTCTGGCAGTACGGACTGACCTACTGCTACTACTAATCATTTGCCCTAACCCCTAGTGGGGCATAGCGCATCAACTATTCAGTGTGACTTGGCTGACGTTTCGTTGGCATACAACAGTTTCGGATGATGCACGTTGCCAGTATGCATCTCCTGCTCCAATTAAGCCGCCTGCCTGCGGCAAGTCGAGATATGTTTTGGCTTATTATTACATCCCACACCACAGGGGGAAGACAGCACAATCATCCATGGCCACGAACGCCGTGGAGGGGACTTGAACTCGTAACGACCGTAATCAGACATGAGATTGACGCTTTAAAGTAACTTATGTAAGCCAGCCGCAGAACTGATAAGCATATTATAAGCGTCTGGATTTTTACATATTGCCAAATATTTCTGAGAATGAAACAGGCCTGCTCCAGATATTATAGTATCATAGTCCATCAATCTTCCAGGGGTCATGCGTATGACTCAACAAATTAGCTCCAATCTTCCTTAAAGACAACTTAAAAGAAAAGGACGTATATGCTAAGTCAGACCGGTTTGTGCTAAACTCGAACATGGGAAGGCCGATTTGGTACAAACGGCAGTTACACCCACGAATGCAACATATAATAGTGCTGGATGTTTCACTCGCTCACACACCTCTGCAAAAGTTAGCACGAGTCTTGATGAGATTGGGTTATGGTGACTCACGCTCCCGTAGCCACCACCACCCACTACAGATCGCTCAAAACTGACTTTCCCCAAAAGTAGGATGAGTTTGGTCGTTAGGGAACGCGATGAAGGGACAAAGCGTTTCATGAGGCGATTATTTCCAAGTCGCGCAGCTGTAGTCGTTTCAGTGACCTCACACTAGACACAATCATCTTAAGATGTTGGAAGGAGATGTGAAGACGAGTGTAGAAAAATGACAATGATGCTCGTTAAATTAATGTGCAGATGCTCAGGACACTGGACCCCTAGGGTTCGTGAGGCTATTTCCAGGAGGTCGCAAAGACGTTTTCAAAAATTCAAAATTAAGCGAAAAATTTAAAAATTATTGTTATAGAAAAAAAAAAAAATTTTTTCGTAATAATCGTGTGATAGAATGTTTTTTTTCTGTCAGAAATTAATTTAAATTATTTAATCCCACTTGAAAAAGAATATGCTTTGTGCTTCATGCTTTTGTTTTCACAAGAAAACTTGTCAGGTTTCGAAAAGAAGCTTTGAATTTTCTAAGAGTGTTTTCTTGGAAACGTTTGAGAGCTGATAAACAAAGTTAATGTTCTTGAAAAAAGTTAAGATGATTTTTTCAGTAAAGTATTTGAGCAACGTTTCCATGGGCTTTACAAGGACTCAATTAGTTTTGCCAGTTTCTAGGTAAATAATGTCCCTACAGACATTCAGTGTATCTCAATTAAAAGTCGATTAAATTATCTGCATACTCATTTCTATTATATTTGTCGATATATGTACATCCCCAAACCCAACCAAGATTTTTCACTTCTCAAAGAAAATTTTTCAATTTGTGAGGCACTTTCTCTGAAAACCAGTGTGTCACGTATGGAGATGATTTCAATATTAAATAGTAGGATTTAAATTATTTTCTAAAAACCAAAAGAGTCGTATTTTTAGATACTGCTTGAAGTTAGATTAGATTAGGTCAGGGTTTCCTAAACTTTTTTCATGCCTGACCCCTTTTTACCACCGAGATTTTTTCGTGACCCCAGATATTAAATATGTATGAAGTAAAAATTGGCTGTAGGTATTTTTCACAAAAATAATTTAGTCCTTACAATAACAGTATGCATACGAGTATGTACGCCTTCATCATCGTCGTGGCGCGACAGCCCGACGTCGGGCCTTGGCCGCCTGGGAGAACCCCTGCTTGAGGCTATTCCACGCAGCAATATTACATTGGGGATGAATCATGGTATCAGGGACGGATGTACGTGTAACTATTCTATTATATACTCTGGGGGATAGCCGAAGCAGACCACTAACGTTTGGGTCCCTTTTCGCCCCCTCCCGGTCATCAGTGACTTCCAGATGTCGACTGATAATTGTCGACCTCTTTCTTCATCACTGAGTCCCGTGTTATTGCTAGCATTTGTTTGAAGCTGAGTTCACTCATGGCTTCTACACTTATCGTATGCCTGCCTGTGATCCTCAACCTCGTGCTAGCCAGTGCTGGACATTCGCACACAATGTGTGCTGCCGTCTCGGCCTCCTCCAGGCATAGCCTGCAAACGTCATCTTCCCCGATTTTCATCTTGGCCAGATGAGCCTTAAAATTACCATGCCCTGTGACCAAGGCAGTTATCCAGCTTAGAGTACTCCTTTTATAACTAAGTACCTTTCTCGCTTCCTTGCCTAAAGGGCTGGTCATTGCATTCCGAGCTTGTTTGCAAGTGACTAGCTCCTGCCATCTTTGTTGATGCATGGAGTCCATCCACTTCCCAACCTTCGCTCCAATCATGCCGTTCCCCAGAGGAACTCTGGGTTCTGGGCCAATGAAAGTTGCCGCAGATCCCTGTTTTGCTAGGGCATCCGCCGCCTCATTTCCTGTTGTACCTATGTGTCCTTTTACCCACATCAGCGTAACCTCATTTTCTGAGGCACACGTGTTGAGCTTCCGGACACACTCTAGTACCAGTTTAGAGTTTATGTTCGTCTGCTGCATGCGTCTGATCACCGATTGGTTGTCCAGTGCAATAAGGATTTTCTTCCCCCGCACCTGACCTTCAAGCAAGTGGTCCAACGCAACCAACAAGCCAAGCATCTCTGCCTGGTATACGGACACATACTCTCCTAGACTAAGCGCACATGCTAGGTTTAGCTCTTCAGAGTAAACCCCCGCCCCCGCTTTACCGTCCATTAAAGAGCCATCAGTAAAAATGCTGATGTCATTGTACATACACTCATTATGCATGTTTCCATCTGCAATGTGAGTCTTGTGTAGTCTTTCAACTACCCTACGTCTACTCATGCCTTCTACCGGCATTAGAGTCTCCCTGACCTCATCATGAATAATGTCTAGGATGCTCTTATGACCGCTGCTAGTTCCAAAGCGATGCCACATGGCATCCCTTTCCATGCGTATTGCCGAAAGCGCCGCCGTTTTCTTTATAAATAAGTCCAACGGCGGCAGTCCCAGCAATGCCTCCATTGCTCGCGTTGGTGTGGTGCGCATTGCACCACATATGCTTACGCAAGCTATCCTTTGTACCCCATCTAGCTTCTGCTTTATGGTATTCTGCATGGCTTTTGGCCACCATACCACTGATGCGTAGGCTAGAATAGGTCTTACCATCATTGTGTAAATCCAGTGTGTCGCTTTAGGTGAAATTCCCCACCTACGAGCACACACTCTCTTACATTGATGCAAAATCCTTTTCGCTTTTTGGATCTTTTCATCAACGTGAACATTCCAAGTTAGTTTCGCATCTAAGGTAACTCCTAGATGCTTCACTTCCTTGGATACCTTAATTTCCGAACCAAAAAGCCGTAAGGGAGTATCTCTAAGTCTTTCCTCTTACGAGTAAAAATCAAAGTGTTTGATTTACTAGCGTTTATGGTTAGCTCTTGCTCATTACACCATTCTTCGGTTACTTTGAGAGCTTGTCCCATGCAACCTAGAATTGTGTCCATGAACTTTCCACTGACCGTAAGTGCCAAGTCATCGGCATATCCTACAGTGTGTACGCCCATCGAGTCCAGCTTCCAGAGAAGACTGTCCACGGTGATGTTCCACAGTAGAGGCGAAAGAACACCTCCTTGTGGGCATCCTCGGACTACCTTACCCCGTATTCTGTCACATCCACTGCTAAGATTTACCGCCCTCTGCTTAAGCATAGAGTCGATCCACTTAATTATAATGTAATCAACCCCCCGCTCAATCAGGGCGTTCCTTAGTTTGGTAAAGGAGATTTTATCAAAAGCACCCTCTATATCCATAAAACGTGTAACTAACTAATTGCATAGAAGAAAGGCAATCCGTCAACTAATCAAAAACGCGTTGATGAAGATGAAGCTCTACATGAGGCGAGTATTTCAGAGCATTGTACTTAAGAGAGAGAGAGAATTCTATCAGTACTCACAGGCAGTTTTTGATCGCGCCGAGATTGAACTCCGAGCTCGAGATTAGTATCATAGTACGGTGTCCGAACGACCACAGCCACCGAGCACCACCCCATTTCCCCCCCTTCAGGTTGTTGATGAGATGAGGCGAAGGCCTCATCACTTGTTCCGCTATGGGAGGTTCCAACATTTTAGCTGGCCACAGAACCTCATTGGTTGGGCTTTACGTATTTGGGCTTAGAAGCCAAAGGTACGCAGCCCCAGGACCTGGAGCGTGTAGAATGAGCCAGTCGACGGACATGTCTGCATTTGATTAGTTTTCCTGGGTCGTGGGACTCAGTTTCATCCTTCGTTGCATTTGTCTACCTCCAAGGCACACGATACATGCTATCTGTGTAGTTGCGGGGGCAACCAGCGGGCAAAAACCCCGCCCACATCTCCCGAACTGAGCAGGAACAAGCATGTGCCGCCGCTCAGCTCGTTGTGGAGCATTCGCTTCTAGCGCCGTCGGACCTTCACGGTCACTTTGGCGAAATTCTAGCTCCTTCCAAGAAACACCATTTGGTTAATACCTTGTACATTACAATCGTTAACCCTTTCCGTGTTTCTTTCCTACATTCTCCAACACTGTCTTCCGCCGTGGACTTTTATTACCATATTCAAAAAATGTCCTCTCCCACACAATGGAAATAAAAACCAAACAAAAAAGGAGAAAGAAACATAATAAAACGTGCCAAAAGACTCAGCGCAAGTTCTGAACGAAAAGAGGATTCCATTGCTTTTCATTCCCAATAAAAAGGAGTATAAAGCAATACAGCAAATCAACAGATTGGTAAACTACAAAACCACGACAATAAGAGCACGTAACATTGTATGAATAGATCGTAAATTTCCTAACCCATTTTTTCTTCTTTCTGGGTTTTTTCTTTCATCTCGAATTTCACACAACTTGACATCCTCTTGCCATGGTTTACATCTGTATCGTATTCACTTCGTCGAAGACCATAAATTCATCTCGGCATTTTCTTTTATCATATACGAACATACTCGTATGTCCTGATCCTGGAAAATGGAGGAGGAAAATAAAGAGTAAGCTTGTATTCAACCCTTGAAGGGTTGTGCTACTTGTCATCGTACAGTCAAGATCAAAAATCCATTTGAAATGGGAAACAGAAAATATTATATAAAATAGTATCTGTTTGGAGGACAAGCAAAAAAACGTCCTCTCAATATTTTAAGATATTTGATGCTGTCTCGTCCTTCCATGACTTCAAGGATCGAACCGAGACCTTATGTGATTTTTCGCGAACTTTGCCCATGTCCCATTGGAATCCTACAATACATTCATTTATGCTGATAAGAGATATGAAGATGTAAACCTTGAAATACATACATTAGATGGGAAGATTTCATTTCATGAAATCTATAGAAGATATGCACACATTTTTGTGTCCTGTTTTGCCAAGATATTGGAATATTTTTTGATTCTGTACGCCAATGGATACAGGACCATGTGTACATATTGTGAATACGTTTAAAGACTTGTTCGCTACGCGACACAGCAGCGATAGAGAAATTGCATTGTACTGGTATGTACAGATAGTATCTCAAATGAAATTTTGATCCTTGAACGACAAAATCACACAAATCTACGAGTACGAGCAGCATGCTTTCTTATTGGAGAGAGAAAATAACGAAATCAGAATCCGTTTTATTGCCCCATAACTTCATGGGCTTAAGTTCTTGCTTCAGTCGTTTCCATTCCACGAGCAGGAACGTACTTTTTAACAGAGCAGATGCAATATATTTTCTGTATTATAAAAAAAAAATAATCAGACTTTTTCCGTTTTTTATCAAGTCATAAGAATTATACTCGTATAAAAAAATTACTTTGCATAATATTTCAGATGAATAAGTTGGCGACGATCGTTAAAGCGATTACAGTTTAATGATGATCATGTGCACAGCGTTTGCGATTTGTGGCTATGTTTAGGTACATTTGTATTTTATTTAATTTAATAGGTGAAGAAGTTACTGATTGATTTTTGCGTATGAAATTTACTTTGAATCCTGCTGCAAGGAACTAGTAAGACATTTTTGGTGTCGATGGTTGCGAATCTGAAATGAAAATTACGAAAGAAAACGGGGAGAATGGCAATGTTTACATAAATACGTTCAATTTTTCTGGAACACCACGATAACGTGGACTCACAACACACAAGAAACAAAAAGAAAAACGACACTCTATGCATTTGGATGGCAAGCAAAGCACAGCGAACCTCTCTTCAACCAAAGGACATACTCTGCAAGCGCGATGAAATCAATCTTCGTTTGTCATGCAACTGCTCAACGCATACAATCGTACGATACCGTCGCTCGCCGCCGTAGCCTATACTAAAACATCTTCACATAAAATACATACAAATAGTGGTCCGTGATGATCGCTTGATCGCTCGTCGCAAACGATCGTCGCCAGCCACGTCTAGTGAAACAAACCTCAAAGCAGACTAAACATACTGTAACGTAGGCCCGAGGCGCCCTGGGCGACCAGAATCGGCGGCTACTTCAAAAGCGGTACCCTTAAAATGGGTGGTCAACAAAATTCGTAGCTTCGGTCTGGATCTTCAATGTTGCTTAAACGTTGCAAGTGTTCAGCATTGATTAACCCGCGGAATTTGTGATTGTTTCTCCTTCTGATGATGTTTACATGTAGTCTCAACTTGAAAAGGTCGAAAGAAACGGAATTGCGATGATGATCCTGAATGCAGGCGTTTGTACTAAGTTTCAGCTTCCGAACGCAATCACTGAGCGCACGCATTAGCCATGCACATTGAACGCACTCACTGTTGACAGGACAGCAAAATAAGAGCATCATTTTTTTCGACAGCAGAGTTTTCGATGTCAAGTATTTCCCCGCAACCTCCTTCTCCCCAAAGACGCAGTAAGTAGGAATTCGTTTTGTCCTAAAGTGCTTTCACACATCGCAAATGTTTGTGCAATTGCAAAAACAAAACAATGTAAATATATATTTTACTTATTTGGTCCAAAGAGAAGTATTTGCGACGCCAGAACGCACAGTTAGAACCTAACTGACAATTTAGGCTTGAGTCAACGTGACCTTTGCTTGATAGTGGGAGCGCTGCATAAGTTCCACCATACATCTTGGGCAGCGGAGTGCCACCATACATCTTGGGAGGCGCCCCACAGTGGCGGATCTAGAAATCGAGTTCGTAGGGGGCCCGACTTTATTTGTCAGTGTATGTCCACATTTATTTTACTTTCGGCATTGCAAGAGGCATGTGTATATTGGAAGCACTGACACACTCCTTATTGAAGAGAAACATGCAATGATGGACGTACAAAATCATGAAGCGACCGCAATAGGGTTCGTTCTGTTGCCACCAGGGACACATCATCCAATCATCGAACAAGACAGAACTGCCTACAAAATGATAGAGTTTCTCACCATCAACATAAGCTTAGTCAGCTAATTGTGCGAAGAAGTGGGATTCAAAAAATGTCTTTCACCTTCTTGCCAGAGAAGTACAGGAGTAGAGAGGAGTTAAAACGAGCCTCCTGTCCTCGTTTGCTTCTACAGCAGTTACTGCAGAGGAAGCTAAGCCGGATAGCGTGATTTTTATGGCTTTGATGTGTTGCCTATTTTTTAGCGATAGTTTAGCGATGCGACTGGAATCCAATTAGGCCCACAACGGCTATGTGGAAACATACGTTCTACTATGTACCCATCAACAAATTGGTCCTGCTAATCTGTTTAAAATTTAGAGCTAGTTTGAAGCCAGCGATTGGTATATAAATGTTCTAAAGAAGTTGTGCAGCATCGCTTGTTGTACCCTGCCGAATTTATTCGCTCTGCAGTTAACAGCGAAACTAATGTTATCCAGAATCACATATAAAATTGCTAAGAAAAAAACGCGGTAACATTGGCCTAGAAAACATTGAAGTATTCAGGGAGATTGAAAATTAGATTTAAGTTAACTTCATCACAGAAAACTCCGACCTCTAGTCCCTCATTTTCCTTGAAGCCATTTGCATAGATTTCTACTGAGGTAGGCAACAAAACCGCGTTGTCTTACCACAGACAGCGTAATATTCTCAGAATGACAAAACGCGTGTCAATCGCATATTTGATCAGTCGTTGTCGAAACATTTGAGTTGTTAAGAATAGCAGCGTACGCAGAGCCTTAAGTAAGTCATTGACCAGTGTCATGAAGTCGAATTATCGCATTTGGAGTCGTCTATTCACCACAAATGTCAAGAAGTAGCAGGTTAAACAATGTGTCCAAATCAGATGAAGTAGTTGTCCAAAGTGCACCCCAAAAAGCAACGCAGACCAACCTTTGCACCTTTCCCAGGAAGCTACGATGAACCTCTGTAGCAGTCCACCAAAAGCTACCTCAAGCATGTGTAAAAGAACTGCATTGAAATTTCCCCCCATCAGTAAAAACTGGGCTCATCCCATGCAGCAGAAGGGGCTCGACTGGATGTATCTTATACAAGGTGGGGTTTGTTCGGATTAACTTCTGCCCCATAGTTATTCGCTCAAATGGTTTGTCGTGAGAAAGCGTTCTACAATACCTCACTAGGAACACCAGGAAATTTACTGGTTACGGTAATAGCAATGTCAAATTCGTAAGCACACACTTCCTGCTGCTCGACACTTTCAGTTTTTATCGCAATCTATTCACAACAAAGTTTCAGAAAAAGAGAGAGAGAGCACCTTACGAAGTATCCCTGCTCGCAAGTCTTCGTTGAGACGATGTTTCCAGAGAAGTGTGCTAACACCATGAGCTTAAGAAAGCAAAATCGAAGAGGAGCGCGTAGCGCAAAGGAATCTACTCTTGCCGGGTATTTCCTCGAATATTCAAAGACCAAGCTCTAGGTACTAAACATTTTGGAGAGGGCCTGACTCCTCATGGTTCCCTCTGAATTCGCCACTGCGCCACCATACATCTTGGGACACGGAGCGCCACGGAGTCCTGCAAATATTCAGTTAACGAGCGCCACACACCTAACCCTGGAAATATATTGGGGCGAAGTCAGAAAAGTATCAGGTATTAGTCTTTTTATTTCGGCCACGGAGCCGCAAAACTGCTCTAGGTTGCAAGTAGCGCTGCATATCCTTGACCATGGAGCCACTAAGTTTAGCGCAACTCATTTTAGGCGAAGAGCTACACCTAATCTGCCTGCGGAGCGATACAAAGGTTTGGGGCAGATACGTGACCGCATGTTTTTATGTGCACGGGAGCTACATACGTTCGGGCACCGGAGCGAAAATTTTCTTGGCAGTAGCTCGCGGTTTCTATTCTTTGATTGTTATCGTGTCATTTTAGAATTTTAGAGGTGTCTCTTTCACGAACGATCGAAAAGAAACCCCTATAGAAATAAAAATATAAAATGAAGATTAATTAAGGATTTAAATTGTGCTTCCTGGGTTCCCATGGGTCCACTTCTCCGCTCTCGTCGCGTTTAAATCTCATAATCGTTTTCGCTGAGGGGCTGAGGGCAACATCGCACAGATCAACCCAAGGTCCGGGGGAGAGAGCGCGGAGCCTCATCGCCATCAGGAGGCTCCCGTGCTAGTGGCAGGGATGTTTATGGGGATTTCGTCGTTCATGTCTCTTTTTGTAGTGAGTGGCTTCCCGCATTGTTTCGGCAATGCCATCGACGCCTGAGATTTTTATTTTTGTAGCGAAAACGAAGCAGTGTGACCTAATAAAACCCCGCCGACACTACCAATAGCCGAGCTAGTATCGAGCACGCATTATACCTGGCCATTTCTGAGGTGGTTTTGGCAATTAGGTGTCACGGCTGGTCTGAACGACCATGCCTCGGCCTCTGTCCTCATTTTGAGAATAGCTTTAAAACCAAAGGAAGGCTAGGGTACCTGGTGGTAAATGGTGGCGATCACACCTATAGTAGATTGTGATCTAAAGGGCGGTAATACTTTAGCAAGTAACACCGCGGTTTTGTTTCCTCTTCGGTAAAGCTCGCTAGTGTATCGCTCAATGCCGCGGTTTTGTATACCGCCATACTAGCTCGGGCTCGTCCTTTGTGCTTGAGATTTTGGCTCAGGTCACAGTAATTGACAGCGTATCGCGTGTGCGAGCCAAGTTTACAGCTTCCCAGTTGGAACAGCCGATAGTTAATCGTTCGGGTATTAACAACACGGATTTGCGAGCGCTAAATCGCGATTTTTTTAAACAATGCGTTGTGTGTTATAAATTCAGTGAATACGAAAATTAAAGTATAAAGTGACATGCATTCAATAAATTGTTTGAAGTGAATCGGAAATATGGCGACTCGGTATCAACAACAGCAGGAAAACGAGATAAACCGGCGAGTAATACTGTCGCGTAAAACCGCTAGTCAATCACCGCCTTAAAAGCCTAATAGACCCGGTCAGATGTAATTCCAGTCGATTGGGCTGAATGTCAGTCTATTCGACTACTGTCTGCTGTCTGTCGATTAGATCAGCTGTTGCGAACCACGACTTTGTCAAGCCGCCGCGCCGTCACTACAACATTTGGCGACCAATGTGGGGCATGAACGCCTCAAAGTCCGCTGTTTGCTTCAGGTCTGTCGAACAGGACGATCTGCTTGGTGTGAAAGCAGCCCGTCTGTATGGGAGCTGTTTGAATTGAATTCAATCGTTGCAGATCGGTAACTTCCGATTCACTCTGGATCTCCCAACGAGTGAAACAAAAACATACTATACAAATATTTAAATATTAAGAAATTCATTCTTCAACGACTTCGGCACTTAAAGAATGCAACACACTCGTCACTTACTCAAATACGATCCACATGACTAAAGGCGATCTCAATTTGTATCTGGTCAACTTGGCTGGACATTTTTTTTTGTCTTCTTGTAACGGCTTCTTTTTCATCAAACTTGCGTGTGTCCCTAAAGATTTTCCTTTAACTCCCTTTTTTCTGACTTGATTTCGCCTTTAAATACTGCAACTAAGGGTAATGGTATAGTCTGCAAATGACACATGTATCTATGTGAAATCGATTTCGAAATTTCAAAGGCGGTTAATGGTTAATTGAACTGGTCCAACATTTCTGTCAACATCAATTTCACGACAGATTTCGCATGGGGAATTCATAATTGAGAAGGATTTTCAGTCGAAGGAAATTGAGTACAAACTGCCGGTGATTACTTTTTTTAAAGATGGGAACCTTCTTCAAAATGAAAGTTATTGAAGGTATATTGTAACTTAGTAGAAGTATACGTAATGTTGATACCTTTACGGATAAGTCCATTCTCAGTATTGAATATTTTTTGATAAGGGCTGGAATTAATCCGCAGGGAAATTGTGTACATACTTCATTCTGTACACGTAAGCACCTGGGACTTTGATGTTTTCGTGTGACTGGAAAGTATAAAATCAAAGAGATGCCTTTCAGTTGTAGGCAATATTTTGATATGAATTTTAATATAATTACATTGATCTTAGTGAACTTTCCATCAAAAAGTTTATTTTCAAGTAATTGATACCACTCGGTGGTGTCTGTTGAATCGCAAGTGATTGCCTGTTGCGTCGTACCCAGCCGATTCCCAGGGCTGGATAATATTTCGAAGCTGGGGCTGGGTATTATAAGCAGATTTCATTCTCATTCTTTGACAATTTTAATTTGATAAGAGAGATCAAACGCCCTACAAGTCCTGTGCTGCCGTAAAAAGATTTTAGAGAATTTTTAGTGACAGAAGCCTGAGGACAAAGCTTATAATGCTGCAAGAGAAGTAATAAATAAAAAATAAATAACTGGCACAACAGTCCAATTTGAACCACGGCCTCGAGATGAGTTAGCATCATCTCATTTTCTAGATCGTGACGGTTTTTGTGCAGAGGTACATATGTGATCAGCAACACGCTCAACCGAGTTATTTACCCCATAATGGGTACTCATTTAACAGCTGAGTGGGCTTATAGTCCGACACGTAAATCCCCGGAATTGAACCGGGGCCCAGTGCGTTGAAGGCGAACGTGCTAACCGTTGCGCCATCCGGACTACTGCAAGAGAAGTAACGTGCATTAAAAACAGTGACAATAAAAAAGTTTCGCAGAGGGACGAATTACATAGCTGCCCCGGCCACACTGCAAACGAATATATTCGGCGACTGTTAATAACTCCCAAATGGATTCAGATACGTATTACCGTATTCCAATCTATTTTCGTCTCAAAGCCATAAACAAGGTCTGATCAACAAATAACGGAACACCTTCAACCACACGTCGATGAACCCCTGCGACGTAGAGCGAATGGTGGCACTACAACTGTCATAAACTTCCGTGTAAGTGATTTTTTATATATATTATAAGGGCCTTTTAAAATCACGCAGGTTTATTTATCCGATCGTTGTTTCAGGCACAGCTCGACCATATGCGCAGACAGTATATTTGAACAGGGTGTCCTTATGCATGGTCTTCTGCCAAACTAAAAAGTACGTTACATTAAAAAAAAATATCAAAAGGTACCCTTAAGGAAAGTTTTAAAATGGTTCGGGTTTTTGTGCGAAATAAAGCGCCGGGCGCTGACGAGATGTCCAGCTGAACTGCTAAAATTCGGTGGAACGGGTCTAGCTAATGCTATATGTACATCAATTACTCCTGCGAGTATGGAAGGACGAGGAGATCCCAGACGATTGGCGCAGAAGCATCATCTGTCCAATTCACAAAAAGGGAGATAAACTGCGGTATGAGAATTACAGGGGCATATCACTAGTTTGTACGTCCTATAAAATTTTGACGAAAATCTGGAAAATAGAATAAAATCGGATGCAGAACGAATCATTGGCGAATATCAAAGTGGTTTCAAACCTGTTCGCTCCACAACCGATCAGCTCTTTACGGTCAAACTGATACTCCGGAAGTGCTGAGAATACAACGTAAACGTAAACCAAATCTTTGTCGACTTCAAGCAGGCATACAGCAGTATCGATCGTGGAGTACTGTACAGCATCATGCTGCAATTTGGTATACCGGCACTGACAAAGATGACTTATTCCGTCTCACAAGTCAGGATCCAGAATAGACTTACTGATCTATTTGAAACACGCACTGGTCTAAAACAGGGCGATAGACTGGCACCGACGCTCTTCAACCTAGCACTGGAATACGTTATTCGGGCTATGAATATGGACAACAGCAAGACGCTACTCATCAAGTCGACACAATTAGCAGCGTACGCCGACGACATCAACATGATGTCCCAAAGATTGGCCGACGTAGAAAAACTTCTGCATACGCTCGATACCGCTGCAAAAGAAGTTTGACTACGTATTAACGAGGGTAAAACTAAAATAATGATGCAATCGACGACAAGGACACCTGCACAACTGAGCATCAATGTGAGGGACCTCAACATCGAGTTCGTGAACAACTTCATATACCTGGGTTGCAACTTGTCAAGGGACGCCAACGAAACTGACGAAATCAAGCGACGTATACAGCTAGCTAATAAGACTTTTTTCTCGGTTCTTCCCATAATGAAATCGAAGCATGTGCACAGAAACACGAAGCTCCGCGTGTACAAAACCATTATACGACCAGTGCTATGCTATGGCTGCGAAACATGGACCCTAACTCAAGCCTCCGGAAACATGTTAAATAGTTTGGAACGTAAGGTTCTACGGCGAATTTTCGGGGCTGTTTGCGATCGAGATGGATGGCGCATCCGGTACAACCATGAGTTGTATGAACTGTACGATGAGCCGGAAGTCTCGAAAATCGTCAAACTACAACGACTTCAATGGGCAGGGCATGTACAAAGAATGGACGATGATCGCATGCCAAAGAGAGTAATGAATGCAGAACGAGTCGACGGAGCGAGACTGCCTAGGTGACCGAGATCTCGTTGGGATAGCTCAGTAGGTGTAGACGCCGCGCAGCTACTGGGCTTCCAAAATTGGAGGACGAGATAATTGGAGGACAATGATCCAGGCGGCCAAGGCCCGACGTCGGGTTGACGCGCCACGATGATGGCTTCAGGAAAAAGCAATTTACACTGAGACAAATGCTCGGTAGCCGTGTGGTCACGGTCACCACTCTAGAATGTTACATCTAGAGAGACGGAGGTATAGTCCTCAGCATGTTAAAAAAATCGCCTGTGGGTACTACTAGAATATAGGAGGTACATGATAGCAATTGCACCATCCGAAAAATACATGCTATCAAAAAGTCAACAAGGCATAGTAATGCAAGACATGCCGACGCGCCCGTCACTCTGGAGGGGTCAAGGCAATTTACAAGATTGAGACTAGTAAATAATTTCCTAGCCTTTCGAGGGATGATTGGACTTATGACTTTTTTTTGGTTCCCAACATTGCACCAGTTTATCAGAACATTTTTAGTAAATGTAATTCAGGGGGTTCCATGCTTTCACTTCCTTATTGACTAGACTATACGCGCAAGAAACCCTATAGCCATAACCCCGAAAATGCTTACATAAAAACAGCCCCTTAGGGATCGATATTCACTTAATATTACTCTACTTAATTAGCGGTTTCTGTTTTTGAATTCATGAAGTACATCCTTATCTGGAATTAATCTAACCCATATTCTCATAACTCTACAACCTAATTTGCCAACGTCAATGTTTGCCATTCATTAATTGTAGCCATCAACTGAGCAAGTGTAGAGTCCTGATACTAAACCTGCAAACGATTATGTCAATATTTTCCAGTTTCCAATAAATTTAAGGATGATGTAAGTTATTGCGACATTTAATCCTCTTTATAGGCTCTCTCCCAACTGTATTAGGTTTATGGACCATATCAATTCACTCCTGAGTTCTCCTTAATCTTTGCTGTCATAATCGCTGAGCCCTGAAGTTGAAGTAAAATATGTGATCCGATTTCCAACACACATATGTACATGTTCACATGCATATGCGGCATTGTCATCATGTTTCAAAAAGGTTATTAAGGTATTGTTTCCTACCTCATCATTATTAAGTGGAAAGTGTTATCTTCGAGAGCTACACATTCATGATAGAATGTTTTGGGAAGTATATAAATTAAGTGAAAATTTCACAAACAGGCCTTGAGAGAATCTGTTATGTTTTATTGAAGGATTGGGTTGGCATTACGTTGTTATGCTTGCATGCGTTCAGATTCGATAAAGACCATTTATGTATATGATTTCAATTTGCGATTCGATTGGTTGTTACGAATTATATACAGTCAAGAACGGATAAGTGCAACATCCTCTGGCATAGGCGCTGACTATAGGCGGCTAGGCACTTCTTGCCACCTCAATTCAAATATATCGCATACCTACGACAGGTCGAGAAAGTTTGTGGCTTATTGTTACGTCCCCCACGACAGGACAACACAAACAGACCGGCAGCATGAGATATCAGACTGACGCCTCAACGAACTGAGCCACAGGTCGCCTCAATTTAAAAAAAGTTCACACAATAAGTCAATCCGACAATCAATCAAAAACATTTGAAATTGAAATGTTTTTGTGCAATTTTTTTAACAGTTGGCGCCTCTGCCCTCTGGTAACGAAATTGATGGCACCTATCCGTGTTTTCACTTACTCGTTTTAAAAAATAGGCCAGTCTAATTAAGTCAATTTAGGGATCCTATAAGAAGTAATTGGAAAAGATCTGGAAATAGTTTTAATCCCTTCTATAGATTCGAAATACATGGAACCTGAGTTCGCACGGTCCCAGAAGATGAACTTAACTTTTAGCAGGTGAAAATTCAGACATTTGAGCATTTTTTTTAGTTTCCTTATAACTTCTAAACGGTGCCTCGGAATTAATTAGGATGTAAATAAAGTGCGTTGAGCTCTGCGCCAAATGCTGCTAAAAAAAACCCTAGGAAAAAGCAGAGTCCTAAAAACCTTCTCCACCTATTTGCCATAGCAACCAAAAACCGAGTCTTCTTGCGTTGGAGGACGTGGAAACGATCAAACACATTTTATGCGAATGTCCCGTCATCGCGAGTTTTAGGATGTCACTCCTCGGGCAGGCTACTATCAGCACTGCCGACTTCAGGTTGATTCCTGCTAAAGACTAACTGCCCTTAATAAGAAAGGTGGACGGTCTTTTGGATTAATGAGCTACGGCACAATAGATATTTTATGGTCGCAGTCGCTTCCTGCTGGGACAGTAGCTCGACTAAATTATCTTTTATCTTATCTTATTTGCCAAGGCTGGGCAGTTACAAGGAAGGTGAGCAACACTCTCCTCCTCATCCGCATAATGACAACCTCTGCAGTAGCCGTGATGAAAGCCGAAGCCTTCTCGCATGCTCGCCGATAGAACGGTGCCCTGTAAGGGTCACCAAGACTATCCTGCCAATATCCTTCCTGTTTAATGAGGGCAATGGAGCAGAGCGATTAGGATCTATCCTGGGGCATATCATCCTCGTAGTTTGGCAAGTAATACTGCCCGTCGCAGCGGAGATACGTATCAGTGGACCCGATTGCCCCTTGACAGGCCAGCTCATCAGCCTTGCAATTGCCCGTGAAACCACTGTGGCCCGGAATCCAACAAACAGTGATATTGAAGGAGCAGCCATTTCCCTGAGTGTCAAGCAACAATTCACAACTGTTTTTGATACAGAAATGGCCGACTCAAGTAACCGTATCGCCGCTTGACTGTCTGTGTAGATATTAATGTCCTTAAAAGTAACAACATGCCTCCCCAGCCAGGACAGAGCTTCTGCGATTGCCGAAATCTTCGCCTGGAAAACGCTGCAGTAGTAATAGTCCCTCCGAATAAATGGCCGCAGCCGCTTCTTCATCGGTTTTTAGGCATCTGTGTAGATGACAAAGAAGTCGGGTGTAATAGGTGTGCTGCCCACCCGTTGATCTCTAGAGGGAATCAGGCTGGTGTGGTTGCTGTTAAAATCAACTTTTGGAACGGTATAGCCGTTTACTGCTGTAAGATCCAGACTAGCCAAAATAGTGGAGTGTTTACTCCTCAGTGTGCACCACTGTCCAGTATCCAGACGCAGGATTATGTTGGACGCCAATTGTTCACCAAAAATATGCACGGGAATCAAGTTGAGCAGCATGTCCAAGCCAGCCGATGAAGTAATTCTCAAAGCCCCATTAGCAGAAATTCAGCAGGATAGTCATAATCAATTTTTGAGGCTTAGAAAAATCACTCTTTATCAAAATTGGAGCTCATAGAGAAAAGGATGCTCCAAATGAAAAATTAAAAAAAAAATAAAAGTTGAAGTTTTTAAGTCTAATAGACACCTCAGACTAGCAAAAATTTTGCATTTTAGTTCAAAAATAACAGTGGTTTAGATTTTTGCCAGTGGTTCAGAAATTTGCTTCACCATGAATCCTTCAGGAACAGTCCACCGATAGAATGAAAGAGTGCAATTGAGCTTACACGGCCCTTCATTCGCAAAAATTTGAAATAGTCGACAAAAATTTGAAGTATTCGCTGATTATTTTGGAAGCCATTTGAAAATTTTTGAGAAAGCAAATTTTGTTGTTTAAAACTTTGCTTCCGGAAATTTTTGTACAAGTGTAAAGCTCTGTCCGTGTGAGGTGCCCCAATACATATTTGTAAATTTAACCCATTTTTAGGCTGGTCGTGAGCATAAATGCAATGTCTGTCTAGCGATTTCAGCCTTAATCGTTGTATCTCGGTACGAGTATAAAAGCTAGAAGTTTCGTTTTAGTCTGAAATTGTAGATAATTCACTCAGTTCAAAAAAGCTTCACTAAACACTAATTTAGGAGATATTTTTCGAAATGGTGGCGTCCGCGGTGGTGGAGGAATTAAAAAACTTGAATTTTTCAACAATGTGCCTACTCATACAATATATACTCGTATATTAAAATTCGAAACTGCCCTAATTAATGCAACCAGTGTTCTAACAATTTGACTGTCCACAAGCACTTCGAGCTTTGCAAAATAGCAAACCTTACTTTAATAAAAACTAAATAACTCAAAAATTACATAAAATGGAACACACTATATATGTATATAATTTTGTCTATCTCCGTTGCCCATATGCAAGATGTCAACTCTCGGGAGTCCGAGGCCTTTGTCCTTGCCATTCCGATGATGTTTCTCTTGCTTTATTTATTGGACAATTATTTATTAGTTTTATCAAGAACCATCCATCGATTCAGCGTGAACCCTTCGATCTGGATGAAAAACCACAAAATTTTGTCTAATTTTCCTTTGACCTTGTAAAAAAGCGACCGAACAATAAAAGTGTTTACTACCCTATCCGTTTTCAGTAGAGGATGATTCCTAGACCTTACAAGGAAAGAAAAATAAAAAGTTTTCGGTTCGCAACAAAATACCTTTTGCATCAACCCAACTACCCTGGTGATTTAGGCTAAATTGTTTCCAAACAAAAACCCCACCAAGGGAATACCTTTCAGCACGGTACAGGCTGAAAGGTATATATAGGTATAATATGCTCACAAAAACCCTAATATTTAATCTTTCGCTTTGTCCCTCATCAGAAACAAGGTGGAAATTTATTTTGAAATTTTCGGCTAATTTAACTTATTTCTCGACGTGTGAGTTACTTATGGTTTGCCGCAGGCTTTGGCACATACACGAGTTGCCTAGGCGAAATGCTTGGGATCCTTTTCGCCACTTGAATTCGTCACGTACTGAAAATTATTTCGGATGTCTTTGACGATAAATTTGCGAATCAATTGTGGAGAGTGGGCAGAGCGTAGTCTCAATATTTGCCAGGTTTTCCATAACATGTATAGTTTGAGCTTTTCCAGGATATTTTTCGAGCGTGTCAAATCCCCGCGGTTGCTGTGGCTTTCTTTTGCAGATTAATTTTTAGTGAATTATTTTGACATAGAGAACCGCGAGCGCTTATTTTATTATCATATTCAAAAGTAAGTAAATGAATGGAAAGCTTAGTAGACGTCAAATGAGGTTCTGTACCCAACGAGACAACTCACAATTCTCGAGCTAAACTGTAGAGATCATTAGCTAGGCTGATATTAGAAATTTTTTTTGATACAACCAAATAAATTTAATCCACGAACTACAGGGCACTAGTTGTATTGAACCAACTTTGACGAGTGGCCGTCACTTTTGATTCGAAGCAATATTATACCCTTCACGTAAATGATAAGGTATAATAGCTTTGTCATGAAGTTTGCAACGCACAGAAGGAAGCATCTCCGACCATATAAGCTATTATTGTATATTCTTTATTCTATTCTTTATTGTCCGTCTGTCTGTCTGGTTCAAACTAGCCCTTAGCTTTGAAGCTATCGAGCTGAAATTTTGTACAAGGTCTTCCTTTTACTGCACGCTATATATATACATATAGTATGTCGGAACCAACGGAATCGGACCACTACGTCATATAGCTTAGGAACGACCGGTGCAAACGTCCGTCTTTCTGAGAGTAGCTTTTTTTTTGAATCGATCAAATTTCTTTTTTTTCTTAGTACACTTCATAAATGGGGAGTTTCGGGAGTTTCGCTAATTTAAACGTGAAATATATGTACGACACAGACATACTATACACTAAAAAATAATTTTCGAGAAGAAATTCGAGCGATACCTCATGAAATATTGAAAAAAATCATGGAAAATATTTTAGAAAGAGCGCGACTATACGAAGTTGAAAATAGGGATAATTAACGCGATGTTATTTTTCACGTTTAAATTAACAAAATTCCAATTTAGGAAGTGTACTAAGAAAAAAAAAAGAAATTCGATTAATTAAAAAATAAGGAAATTATAGATTATTCAAACCCCTTCGTTTCGTTTGCACCACCCAGTACATAATTTTCATACAAATCCATATGAATACGGTTCCAATTTATTGATCAAATAAAGTTTTAAATTCATAATGGAACAAAAATATTAAATATCATGTCATCACAAAAACTTAAACATGAACACAAATCTGAAAAATAAAAATGAAATAAATAAAGGCAGGCTAAGGTACCCAACTGGTAGGCACTGCAACCATGGGATCTATTGTGCCATAGCTTTCACTAATCCAAAAGAACCTCAACCAACCTGATGAAGGCCGGTAGGTCCTTTGTAGCAGGACTCTTAATGACAGCGGAGCTCATCACGGAATCTCCAAAAAATAGAAACCTGAAGGAAGCAGCCGCGGGACATTCGCAGAGAAGGCGTTTTGTGAACTCAATGCACTCCAGGCAAAGCCGGCATTCCGTCTTAATGGACAGGATCAGTTTGTTTAAGTGATATCTAATGCAACTAACCAACGATTAACATCAAGTCCGCTCTGCCCAGGCGCCTAGCTTTTTTGAGACCGTAGGGGTTGATAAGGTTTTTGCCGCACTCCTGGGATTTTATTTTTATTTGTCCGCAGACCATTCCCTCACCAGCGCCCTGGTTGTAGTTTAGCTCAGACCGCAGCAGCAATCAGGTTGGGAATATTTCTCCAATCAGCCTTGTCTAGCAAGTTCATCTGCAGCTTCGTTGCCAAGAATGCCCCGATGACCTGGTAACCAACATGGAGTGACCCGATTGAGACTCCGAAGGGTATCAAAACATTCTTTCACTAGCTCCGATGAGAAGTTATGTGAAGAAAGGGCCTTACTGGCTGCCTGACTGTCAGTGCAGATAGCGAGGTTAGCGCCATTAAATTTCTTGTACAGAATTGGCATGGATCTTGGGTGTGAAAACGCTGGACCGAACGCCCATAGCGGTTGCAATCCTGGTGTTCGGTTTAAATATCAAAGCACCAACTCCTTGTCCCGTTCTAAATCTAAAGTTATCTTATCTGTCGTTTGTTCGCCTGTAGCAAAAAATCAACTTTTACATGACTCGTGTCATTCGTGACGAAGATAAAATGTCGGATTATGCAATGACATGAAGTTGGCTGCGATTTTTATGTATCAAACTACCACCAGGCGGCGCTAGTGGTATAACATATTGAAGTATAAATACTGCTTCCTTGGCTTATAGAGTCATTTCGGTTTTGTACTTCATGGTAATCGGTGGAAAAAAAAGAAAAAGAACATGGAAGCAAGTCAAAAACGGCTACTTTTCCTTTACGAATTTAATCTAGAGCACAACGCAACGGAAGCAACGAGAAATATCAACAGGGCATTTGGACCTGATACAGTTAATGAACGAACCACACAGCGCTGGTTCGAAAAATTTCGCTCCGGAGATATGAACCTTCGAAATGAGCCACGTGGAAACCCAGGACCATCGATCGATAACGACGAGCTGCGTGCATTAGTGGAGTCTGACCCCCACCAATCCATAAGGGATCTTGCGGAGAAATTGGGCGTGCACCATTCGACAGTTTGCCGCCGCTTGCAACAACTTGGGAAAGTGAAAAACTTGACAAGTGGGTTTTGCATGCTCTTACCGAGCAAAACATGGCGTGTCGAATGGAAATTTCTAGTTCTCTTCTCTCCCGCAATAGAAACGAACCGTTCTTCAGCCGAATTGTACCCTGCGATGAAAAGTGAATACTATACGATAATCGTCGCCGATCGGTCCAATGGCTAGATGCCGATGAGGCTCCAAGACACATGCCGAAATCAAACCTTCATCCAAAGAAAATAATGGTGACTAGTTGGTGGTCTGTAGCTGGATTTATCCACTATTCGTTCCTGCAACCTGGCGAAACCATCAATGCCGTGAAATACTGCGCTCAACTGGACGAAATGCATCAGAAATTGACAGTTCAACGACCTAGGCTAGTCAACAGGGTTGAAATTATACTGCTTCAGGACAACGCGCGACCTCATGTATCGAAAACAACGATCCGAAAATTGAACGAGTCGCGCTATGAGATTCTTCCTCACTCGCCATTTTCACCAGACCTCTCGCCAACAGAATAATATTTCTTTAAACGTTTGGATCAGTTTTTGACAGGAAAACAGTTTAACAATGAAGCAGCTGTCAAAAATGCCTTCGAGGAGTTTCTTCGAACCAGAAACTCAGACTTCTACGAAACAGGAATAAATAAGCTTGTATTTCGTTGGGAAAAGTGTTTCGCATCGGACCTATTTCGATTAATAAAATTATCTTTATAAACAGTTACAGCTATTTAAAAATTTACTTCTGAGTCCGACATTTCATCTGCACCAACCTAATATGTATATCGAGATGTATTGAAAAAAAAAGCTGACGATGAAAATTGTTGCGGATTGCGTATTTTTTGTTTTAGTAGCTCATAAAACTAACAATTTTTATGCAAATAATATTCTTACCTGATGTCCTGAACACACCGATCCATTAGGCACTCGTACACGAAACGGACTATGAACGGGACATGATGTACGCGGTCCCCATCTCGATGTCGATGGTCCTGGTATTGGCACTGTATTGAAACTATTACTACACGGATTGCAAAGGGGTGGAGGCGGCAAAGGTGGCGGCGGCGGTGGCGGACCACCAATACCTCCAATATTGTTCGTAAGACCTAAACTGACACCGGGACAATGAGCTTGCATTGACAACATAGGACCAACACCAGCACCACCAATACCAATATGTGACCCTAAGTGACCACTGGACATAGATGGCGGTTGTTGCGGCGGCGGACCGCCATGACCATGATGACACATTGGTGGACCACCGCTTACACCAATCCCGTAATTTGTTATTGTGGATGGCCATTGTCCGCCACCCGATATACTATTTAGGGTACCACTGCCGCAGTAATGTTCCACGGCAAAACTCTCTTGGCTACCAGAGCATTGTAGTCTGTGTTGTGGGGGTGGTGGTGATGATTGTCTTGAATAAATTTTCTTTATTGATGTCCAGCACGATTGGAATTATGGATTGTGTAGTGGGCACGCGACGCGGCCTGGCCCACTTTACACACACACACAGAGGCGGAGCGCGGGCGGGGCTCACTTTCACCTTTCACGAATGCACATTGCGTGTAAGAGGGTCCACTGGTTAAGTTGTGTCGTTATGAATCAACAATTAAATACGGAAAATATTTTGTTTTTAGGTGTTTACTTTTGGTTCGGCAATATTCGACTTTGGGATACTGCAAATTTCAGCAATCACGTCAAAGTTGTCACTGATGGAATCTGTCATCACAGTGTTTACTACTAAACTGTATTAATTTCATGGAAGTTACGAATTTTGTTAACAGACGCACGTCTTTTAATTTTTTATATAGAAAAAAGTTACACGATAATTTTCGTTTATAAATATATATGTTTTTTTTATATTTGAATTTTTATAGATAATTAACTTTATATATATATAAATATCTTTTTGTTTTGACCTGTTATCAATTTTATTATGTTTCCAATCGAATCGATTTTGTATGTATCTACTCGTAGTTCAAATTCCTTTCATATAAAAATAACAATAATTAACAATGAACGATAGTTATTTATTTATTTCCCTTTTTTTAATTTTTTTTTGTATGATTTTAAATATATTTTTTTTTCTATTGTAATTTACTTTCACTTGGATTTTGTTAATTTTTTCTGTTAAGATGACGCTTTTCTTAATTTTCTTTTTTATTTATTCTGAGTTTTGTTAGTAACAGCAAATAGTTATCTAGAAACGCTATACTTTGATTATTACAATTAATTTAACTATTATTGATAATTGATTTCTCGTTCGCCTCTATCTCGTTATCTCATGCTCTCTCGTTCGGTTTGGAATTTCGAAATTTTCACTATAAACTTTTTGGTATGTTGTGTTGTCTTGATTTATTTCAGTTATAAAAACAAAATCAAAAAAGTTTATATTTAGGTTAACATTAGTTCACTTTATTGCGGCTACGTTCTATAAGATACTTTGATTTAGTTATCTATGATATTATTTTTATAATGTGCTCGACAATATTTCGAAAGTCTTTTTCGCTTTGTTTGGTAATTTTTGACATGGTATTGCTGGATGTACGAGCGCTCACTCACGTTTCATTTCAGGTTTTTATGAAAGACTGTTAAAATAGGTTTCTTTATTTCTGAAAAAGGATAGAGATAGTTTCGTCAGACTGATTTCAAGTGGATACAAAGAGGTGGATCAATACGTGTCTCTGCGTTAAGATTTGCGAGTTTGTTGTTTGGTGATGAGATTTTTTTTCAAAGTATTTTGGAAAACAGGCCCTGCGACATAATATTCGAATTATTTCGAGGATTTTTTGAGTTTCAGATGACCACGAGCTTAGGGGCTTTGGAATATCCCTGGCGACTCGCCATCTTGGGGGTTTGTGCCTAACAAAAAAAAAAAAAATGTCAAAGTGGGTTACTGCCGTTGCACCCAGAGCGAGCGTTTTGTGTTTGTTTTATTTTTGTGCGATACTGAGGGTTGTGATCCCTTTAGAGCGGATCGTGCGGAGCGCACAAAAGAGACTATTCCGCGCTATAATTATTCCCAAAGAGACTATTCCGGACTATAATTATTCATAGTAAATCTTCCAAGCACACATAAGAGATTATTGTGAATCAACAGCCTCTTGAGTGGACTCCAGTCGCCCCATCATTAAGGGATCACAACCCTCAGTATGGCAAAGACAATAACGCCCGCTTCAGTGTAACGGTGGCAACCCAGTTTGCCAGTTGTTGCTTTTGCACGTAACGCAAACCTAAATGATTCCTATACAACTTAAAATAGCCTAGACACAAAGTTAGATGGCGGGATTCAATATATGTAGGGAGATTCTATTATCCATATAGACAAATATACATTTTATTGAAAAAGAATGCATTTCGAATTGCACCTTCTCAAACACGTGGCGAGTGATGTGCGCTTTCAAAGCTGCTCCAAGTTTATACTTCGTACAGTCATGGACAGCCAATGGCCTCCTTCCTCAATACTTATACAAAATAGGGTCATTGAAATCGTGGAGGTTACTGCCGAAAAATAAAGAGAAGGACTATTATGTATGTGAAACTAACGGCTAAAAACCCCAAATAGCGCAAATGAAATAAAGTCCAGTGAAATGACAAAACAGTGTTAACTCATATTTTGCTACGTTTGGAAAGCTACTTATCTTAGAGGAAGATCAAATGAGGTGGTGGAAAGAACTCTTCGCCGCAGTCTTGAACCGTGCAACCTCTGGTGAAGTTCCCCCTCACATAGATAATTTAGCTAACCATCAAAATGTTCCTAGTTGCTGCACCCACTTGTTGATAAAGCCTAGAATACAGAGACCTTTCTGACTGAGTGGAAGGAAGGATTGATCATCAAACTTCCCACTCAGCTGTTAAATGAGTACACATTTATGAAGTAAATAACTCGGTTGAGCGTGTTGCTGATCACACATCTCTGCACAAGACATACCGTCGCGATCTGGAAAATGAGATGATACTAACTCATCTCGAGGCCATGGTTCAAATTGGACTGTTGCGCCAGTTATTTATTTATTATTCGATAGTGTGAACCGGGATTCTATGAAGAAGCTTGTGGCTATTATTAAGGCAACCTATGACGGCGATAAATGTCGCGCTCTGCATAAAGCTAAGGTGTCGGGGGACTTCGAGATTCGAAGTGGAGTTCGGCAGGGGTGCATCCTCTCACCGATCCTAGTTTTCATAATAGTCGGCGAAGTGTTGCATGCAGCCTTATCCGGACTAGACAGAAGAGTTCAATGAACTTTAACATCTTATCTACAACATTTTGACTACGCTGACGACATATGCCTACTCTGCCCAGTGTGGACCAATTTGGAAAATCCAATTTCTTATCCCTGCCGCTATCAACTATTTTCTCCGAACGCCTCCTTTCGCTTTATTACCCTATTCCTTCTCTGATCAACCCCTTTGGCGGAAACGCTGGCCGTTTGGAGTTGTTAGTAACGACGCAATTTCTAGTAACGTTAATTTTTGACGCACACTTACCCATAAAACATATGCATGGTAAAAAATAAGAAGAATGAAGGGCCTCGGTCAAGCCCTTTTGTACAATATTGATCGCTAGGCTTACAGGGATAAAAACTCAAACGTGACATTGTGCACACGTAGGCAGACAAACATCGTATGATACATTGTACTATATGAAGAACACAATACAAGGTCATTTTATCCATCTTTTCTTGGAAGGATTCAAATTCAGTTATCTCCTTGGAAATTAAGTTGGCTCTAAGGTGTCGATGAGTCCTTCTCGGCAAAGGACCAATAACGGTAAATTTCGAAGCGACACAAGACATAAGGAATAATAGAGACTGCATAGAATGTATAGAATTTCATTGTTCACGAAACACTACCATCGTCGTCCACGTTACAGAGAGAAGATGCTTCTGGCGAGTAACCCCTCATATCCAATTCTACTTACAATTCCACGTACACTTACCGTCCCTTTGTAAAAAAAAATCTTCGGTGCTTGGGTTTTCACTAGTCTGTAAGGTGACCTTATTACTCAACCTCAATATAGACTGACCATAGTTCATTGAAGAGCAACGCAACTGGTGTCCTTTTCTTCTTTAGAAAAGAACAAGTAACACACATAATTCAGAAAAATCGTGCCTATGTCTTTAGCCAACATCTTCCTTCCTTAAATCCAGCCCTCAACGTCAGTTTTTTAATAACTTTTTCACATGACGAGACAATGTGGAAAACCCTCAGATTGCTTGTTCCAATTGAATGTACTCGTAATAAAGGCACATATTTCCGAACCACTCTCCTCACAGGATACTCCTGTTCGACCCCGGCGTCAATACATTTTAGATTTTCATTTCAGTTTATCAGGTAACTGCTCAGATAATACAAATAATCTTGTTTAGAGGCTTTCCACAATTTCTTGAATGCTGGGCTATAAACTTGTAGGAGCCTCTACAGTTTTTTTTTTCGTTACGTGGAAAGATACGACTATTTTTTTTATCGCCGTACAATATGTGACTTCCAACAATGTCATTTTATCGAGGCCATTTCACTTTGGATGTGATAAATCGGCAGCTTTCCAAACAAAGCACTTAATTTACTTTGGGGAATATACAATAAAATTTGGGAGATGTTGGGGAGTGGCAATTTCAACAGATACTTATTATGGTAGATCATTAGGGTTCATGTTGGGCGTTTTATGGATTGCACAGAAATAACTGTCATTTAATACAGAAAAATTTTCTTTATGATGATGATGTCTGAGCAGTTCATGGGTGGATTGCGCAGTATTAAATTTATGTCGTACGAAAAGACAGAAAACAAATGGAAAATCTCCACTGCCGTTCTTCCCGTTTCTCATAATTGGATGTACCGGCGGAATGGTACCGGTTAAAATGCTTCTTATTGATTCCTTCCTATACAAGGTCGAATTCCTTCTGAGACAAATCGAGGATATTTCGCGATAGTAAAAAACTACAAGCACTTGTTGTTGGTAGACCAAGCATGCGATTGGTATTGCTGAGTGTACAGGAATCGCTTTGAGATAAATTCCGAAAAAGGTTGATCAATCTCAATATTCTGGAGTTCGTCCACAATTTGATAATGTGTTCAAGCTGAGGGATGGCTGAGATTTCACGCCGCAGATTACGTCCTCACTACCAGCACAGTGTGACCTATTGCATCAGAACTTTCGTGAGCTTCACACATTCATTCTCTAGATGATAAATTTTTAAATTGAGATGAATCATCGTGATAACTTCCGAGGCTTCACATGTTCGATCTGTAACGTTATCAATTCGACTTCGATTATGACCTTGGTCATGGCTTACAGCAAGCTGTAGATGAAGGTGATCTTTATACTGAAAGCGAGTAAAAGCTCAAGTACGAAGAACAGACGTGATGCAATGGTCATCTCGGAGAAGGGAGATATGACGTATGCCGACATTCTACGAAGAGTGAAGTCTGAGCCAGCCTTAAAATAAGACGGACTCTAAACGGCGATCTTCTCTTCAATATGAAGGCCAGCTGCGATATTTCGGTAAAAACGTAGCAGAGCGTGGCTCTGGTCCTGGGACACGCATCAGAAGTAAAAATGCTGCACCAGGAAACACGAATTGAGTGTCATGATCTTGATTAGATTAAAACGAAAGTGGAGATTCGCTCAGCGTTGCTCGAACGGCTAGAAGGGGATTTACAAGCAGAAGCTGTAAGATCGATTAGAAAGGTATTTGGCGGTACCCAAATAGCTTGCCATTAGCTTACCAACGGATGCAGCATATAAAATACTCGAAAGAGGAAAAGTTTAAGTTGAGTGGGCCAACATCCGTTGAACGGTGCTTCAGGTGCTTTGCTTCTGGCCATTTCGCGAAAGAGTGCAATAACAAACACGACAGGACGAATAAGTCGTAAAAAGTGGCGAGGAAGACCCAAATTAAAAACATGCCACAAAGAGCCGAAATGCATTCAATGCTGCGAGAATAAAAAGATGGACTACAAGCATACGACTGGAAGAATGGAATACCCCGCATATAAAAGGCCCTTCATCAAACTCATAAATGAACCTCGTCCAGATCAACTTAAATCA
Organism: Chloromyia formosa; assembly: GCA_964017055.1. Classification (NCBI taxonomy): domain Eukaryota; kingdom Metazoa; phylum Arthropoda; class Insecta; order Diptera; family Stratiomyidae; genus Chloromyia; species Chloromyia formosa. The sequence goes on along the minus strand of OZ024813.1, from coordinate 24,109,502 downwards.
CTGTCAGTGGGCACAAGATCTGCTGTCACAGACAATAAGAGAAAAGGGCGTTGACGGGGCAATCGTCTGGGATGAATATAAAAATTTGAACAGCTCAATTTGAGTGGCGGACGAATACAATGACATAAACGGATTCGCGAGAGCGCAAATTAAGGGCATCAACATCTACAGCGGCCAAGGCACGACATCGGGCTGTCGCGCGACAATGATGATGAATATCTACAGCTGCTACACCCCAGCTAAATCTGGAAGAGTTTGATCGACTGCTAACTCAACTAGTGCGCGATACCAGTCCCGTAATAATCGCGGATGACTTCAATACGTGGGCGACTGAGTGGGGAAGTTGAACTACAAATGCTAGGGAACGGGTACTCTTTGAAGCTTTCTAACAACTGGATGTCGTCCTTATAAATACAAACAGTAGTAATATCTTCAGAAGAGGAAGCACAGACTCCATTATCGACATTACATTTGTACCAGTAGCTCCTTGGCATCGACAGTGGAATGGGGCGTGAGCGAAGACTAAACTCACAGCGACTAATAGGCCATTTACTTCACCACTGCCAGTAGAACACCGGAAGCAGGGAAACCACCAATAAACATAAGATGATCCGCTAAAAACTTTGACGGGAAAGCGTTCATCGAAACCTTGTATCAGAAGGGAGCTCTCAAAGGGCATCCATAACAAAAGGCGTCGCATTAATAAAGCATATAGTAGAAGCATGAGATGCATCTACGCCAAGAACAAAGTCTTCGACCGCCGGAAAGCAAACTACTAGCGCAATAAAGAAATTGCAAGCCTGAAGCGCAGGTGCCTAAGAGCAGGCCGACTGTACTAGCGTTCAGCAATCAACAGACACCAGACTCCAACCACTTGGCACAATAATACAGGACTTCAGGCGGACTACTAAAACAGGTAATAACAAAGAGTAAACGAAATTATTTCATGCAACTCTGCGAGGACGCAGATATTAATCGCTGGGGAACAGCCTATAGGGTAGCTATGAAAAAGCTGAGCAGTTATAAAACACCCCAAATAAAGTGCTCTCTTCTACTAAATCGGAGAATCTCAGTTCTCTTCCTCCCGCTTGCGTTAGAGAACATTGAGAACCAGGAATGGTCCTTGAAGAATACTGGCATTAACTGACAGGGAAATTGTGGAGATCGTTTCCAGACTGGGCGACAATAAAGCACCAGGCCCTGATTGTATTCTCAACGGAGTACTGAAAGTAGCAGTTCGCAGGATTCCCGGCAAGCTCGTCAGTGCTTTTGAAACCTATTTGAAGGAGCAGGTTTTCCCTGCTGTATAGAGCAGACAAACATTAGCTCTGCTACTAAAACCCAACAAACCGCCGGCCGAACCAAATCCATATCATCCTGCCTGCTAGACACTGGGGGTAAGGTGCTGGAACAAATATTTTTTAACAGATTAGCTGCCATCGTAGAAGAAAACGGAGCCCTGTCGCACCAACAGTTTCGTTTTCGAAGAGCGCACTCCACCGTCGATGCCATCTTGACAGTGACAGACCAAGGGAAACAGGCACGGTTGTGACAATGCACGTCAAAAATGCTTTCAATTCGGCAGACTGGAAATGCATTCATTTTTCTTTGCAGAGGAGACAAAATGATATACCTTTAGAATTCTACAGTACGAAAACAGGGAAGGACTAAGAGAATACAATGTAACAGCAGCCGTTCCGCAAGGATCTGTATTCGGTCCTTTGCTGTGGGATATAATATACAACGAAATGTGTCAGTGCAAAAAGAAGTAACGATAGTCGGGTTCGCAGATGACATAGCTGTGGTCGTAGTGGCTAGGTATCCGGCATTCGCTGAATTGTATGCCACCGATGCAATCACAACTATTAAATTGTGGTTGGAGCTAGCTAAGCAAAAGACGGAAGCCGTTCTCATCAGTCACCGCAGAAAAAAGAACAATCTGAGGTTCAGAGACGGAAGCATCATCAATCATTTTTAAGCAAGCAATTAGGTACCTGGGGGTGATGATTGACCGGAAGCTGACATTTGAAGAGCACCTCAAGTGTAGCGTAGCCGGATCGCTAATGGGCGAACAGTTTATCCGGACTCCTAAGTTAAGCTTTTGAAAAAAGATAGCTTCGGTAAAATTGAAAGAGCTGTCATGTACTCTAGCTCGCCATCCCGACCAACAAGCCATTTCAAAGATGCCGGATCTTGGGGCGACCGGTAGTTCAGTGCATCAGCCTCATGTCTGACTACCGGCGGGCGTTTCGAGTTCGAATCCGGTCCACGACGACGATCGTGACCATGAATGTTTGTGTTGTCTTCCATCTGTGGTGAGGGGTGTAATAATTAGCCACGACATCTCCCGAATTGTCGCACGTAGGCGTAGGTGCATGATGGCAACTGCATTCTTCGAAACTAGTTTATAACAACGAAACGTCAACCGGGTCACATGGAACTATTCTATTCTCCAGATTTTTTGGTCATTTTAGACTCATCTTGAGTGTCTTTTTTATCGCAATTAATTTATCTACCTAGGATCTCGGATGGGAAAATTAAGCTGACACCGAAAAAGAACACCATCAGTAATGCGATTTGTTTATTTCCCTTTTATGAATGTGTAAACCAATCGTTCTACATTAAGTCTCACCATCTAAACTGTACAGTTAATTACAAAAGCCAAGTAATTTTATTAGATAATTTGTTCTAATTACATAAACACCCACGTTAAAATAGAATTGTTTCAAGTGGGCCCCAGGACCCGTTTTATGATCTCTCCCTCTTACACTAAACCCCGACAGAATGTCCTTCCGTCGACTTAGAATGACCTGACCCGGAGTTTTGTACGAAAACGTTTAATCCAAAAATTGTGGACATTTTAAGGCTCATAAAGTAGTTTTGTATCCTTCGACGTAGTCAGTCATTCAGCAGTAATGCCGGCCGCCTTTTCTGTTTTTTTTTTCGCCCAAAACGTCCTTTTACGACAATGACACAAACTGTAAAAATGAAACTTGAAAGTGGCAATTTAATGCATTTAGGAAGTGCTGCGTTCAGTGTCAGTCTTTTAAAACTGTTATCCTTACCGAGACAGGACAAGGGACAGGACACGCTCGATCGTAGAAACGTTTACAAAAAGCATAACAAATAAATTGTTAAGGTGGAATAAAATGTTTAGTATGGGGAGGCAACGACGATAATAATTGTGTACGAGAAATCGCTTTCGCTTGAAGTTAAATCGTATCCGTATCTTTCGGGGATTTTTATGTTGGGCAATGTATGCGGAAATTGACTTTATTGTTTTCCGTAAGACATTGTTGTATGCGCCGTTTGGGGACTCGGCAAATGGAGTCGCATCTGTTGGAAATGTTATTCATTTCGGTTGAAGCTTAGGGTAGAAAATAGAAGGCTTTTAAAAGCGATCCGAAGAAGGTTATAAATTTTCCCTGGGGTTTTAGTTTGTCCGGAAACGAAGCTAGTCGGGTTGGCTAGTAAATACGCCGACGATGAGTGCCTGCCATCCAACTAAACATTTTGAGTGGCATTTTCAGTAAAAGATACAAATGTATCGAATGCTTTCTAGGTACGGGGTTGTCGTTGAGTGGGAAATAATAAAAACTTCGGACGGTAAACTTCATAGAATGTGTATTCACAAAAACAGTGTACTCGTAGAAGTACGTATCATATTTTATATTTTCATAACCGGCTATAAACATAAACAGAAAGGATTCGACTGTGAACATAAAATCGCAATCAGGTCCTTTTCAATTTTTCGGGATGAATGTAAAACCAAGACTTAAAAATTTGAATGAACCCTTTCGAAGTTAAATGCGAGGAACCGATAAAGTTTTTAGTCATAATACACCCCCACCCCCTCGGGACTACACATAAAAAAAAATAGATAAAAGCCGCGTTCGAGACGAGCGGACAGAGTTGATCTCTGGATCGAGCGGCTTGCATCAGTGACGAGCGCATTCGATTTGCGGGCTCAGTATAGGGCGAATTGCCGAAATTAACGTTCAACTAATTCACTTTCAACTCTGATGCAGGCAGATATGATCCCACACTCTGATGCAGATATGATCTCAAAAGCCGGTCAGTAGTTTTGTAATTATGAAAATTAGTAGTGGTATGAAAATTCATCTGATGCAAATGAATTGAACGGGGTTAAGCTATACTCGTACGTTCAATAAGCGGATAGAAAACCTTTCGAACAAAGGAGTGAGGAGAAAGTTTCCTGAATCGGCAGATTGTCACTCCGAAATCAGATGCAATTTCTCATGTCAAATTCGTAGATGATAGTAGAAACAATATTTGCATCAAACCAATCCGAATACTGAATGCTGTAGGTCCAGCCACACTGTCATCCGGCCTGGCAACGTATTTCTGGAACTGCCATTTTAGCTTACAATCAGACATGCTGATGATGATGACCAATTGATGTTTCGACAAGGACAAATAAACGAATTGTTTCATCCAACCCGAAGCAGTAACAATTTGTCTGACTTTTGGTATGCAAAGCACTCTCAAAGACTCCTGCATCTATAGGACAATTCAATTTGGATGGGTTTCTAAATTAGCCCCAAGGCAAAACGATTTGATCCTTATTGCATACAAGAACATTTGATATTGTCGTTTTAGTCCAAACCACTTATGAATTTTACATGACGTCGCATTAGGTCTTCGGGTATGCATTTTAGTTTGAATTAAATTGATAGGTCGATAAGGGAATGTGTTTTTGACAATAGTTTGGTCGTTTAATTACGAAATTTTGGTTAATAATTATTGTTTACGATGGGTCATTGTATTGTGGCATACGATTCATATCAGTTTGAAAGCAACGTCAGTGTTGATTGCCCGAAATGAATGAATAATATTTCAATAAACTGATATTCAGAGGAATATTCCCGACGTTAGGGATATCTTGACTATTTCTTTTGGAAGACAATTTTGGACTGAGGGCATCCAAAAATTTCTTATTCTACGAATCATTTGAAGCGGCCAGTGTAAGCAATACTCCTCCAAGAGCTGCAGTATCCAAAAATGAATTCATGGAATACGTATGGTTGTGTTCCCCAATAGGCTTGGATGCAATATGTTCAAAATCCACAAATAATAATCCCTAAAATAAAACCCAAACGCAAAATCTCTAAACAAGAAATTCCCAAACACAAAGTCCCGAAATATACGAGTACCATGTACTGATTCGTTTGATTGAGGTTTGTATGTTTATTGTGCAAAAACTTTTAAACCACTGAGGCAATTGTCACCAAATTGCACGCTTAGGGAGATGGTATAGATAATAGCTGCGATTTCGGTCTATTCCCACACAAAACGATAGATCGGTTTTAATCCAGGTCTCGTGCAGGGTCTTATCGGACCAAAGTTGAAAGTGAATTGATAGAAAGTCAACTTTTTTCGCCCCAATGTAAATGTATGCTAAAGGCCGAAATACATGTAGACGGACAGACGGCAATTTTCGATTGATCATCCTTTTGATCAATTATTCTCATTCACAGCCAATTTTTGAACACACACAAAAGCTTATAAATTCCATTGCTCTCCGCGAAAAGTTGACGAACACGATGTATGCATAATTTATACTGGATATGTACGACGATGGTCTTCGAAGATCTATTTCCCCATGAGCAACAGTGAGTTTCTCATCAAAGGATGGTAAATGCAAGCACAAAGCTCTGAAATGTTCATCTCGTGAGGAAGTAGCAACTTCGCAACGCCCCGCATCAATACGCAACGTAATGAACTTTTGAAAAATCTAGTTTTTGAGCGATCTAGGAGGAAACAATTTATTTCCGTCGAATTAAATTGAAAACAAATGAGTTCAATTGAAATCATGCACGTCTGCCCCCGACCCCGTGATAATACCCAGAAGAAAATACATTCGTCCGTCCACGTCTCCATATATTTCGGCCTTAAGTTCGCAATTTGCCCCCACGCGGCGCAGAATTTGCATAGTGGCTGTTTAACTTCGGTCGTCGCAGATCCGTGGCGTTCTTTTCGGTCTGAGACCGAAATCTAGTGAGACGAACGCGGCTAATAATGGGGTTCGGGACCAAATACAGTAACCGAACCCAAGAGTGCGGCGTCATTTTGGATAACGAAATTGTTCAGAAGTACTTTCTGGAGGTCGAGGAGGAAAAGAAGGTAGAAGGTCGCGAACCCACAATGACGGTATGCATACAGTATAACCTCGTTTATTTGAACCAAAGCGGAAGGCGGCGGGGCATCATTTCATTTAAAGAAATTTGGCACCAATATGTTTGGGAAGACAGGGATGAAAGTAAGATGGTTTGGCGGTCAGGTAACTTCGATTCCAATCGAAGGCTGAACTGTGATGGTCAGGCTGTTAGAAAATTGAAATTCGACAATTATCGGTGCGCTGGTCAAATAGTGATTTGGACCTCTCAAGCCCAACTCACACCATCCGGAATTCCTGTCCGGAAAAACTGATGAGGCCCGGCCTTCCGGTTTGCCTGAATATAGAATACACCATACACCATCCGGAATTCCTTCCGGAAAAACTGATCAGGCCTGGCGTTGAGGAATTGCGGATCGTGCATAGCTGCTTCAGGCCGCCTCAAGGCGAACTGTCCAGCTGCGTGAGTAGAATGAATTTTCACAGCAGTTTATTTCAATAGACGAATGTATCGGAAGCGCGGCTATGGAAATGAAATGCCGTAGAATTCAATGCAATATATAGATACTTTCATTCTATGGCGATAAGATCAATTTCCAATTATCCATCCGGCCGCCTGTCCAGTGGCCTGTCCGGCCGCCTCAAGGCGAACTGTCCCCGCCGCGTGACTAAAATGAATTTTCACTGTAATTTTTTTTTTTCAATAGACAAATGTATCTGAAGCTTGGCTATGGAGAGTAAAATGCCGTACAATTTAATGCAATAGATAGATACTTTCATTCTATGCCGATAAGATCAATTCCCAATTATCCATCCGGCGGCCTGTCCGGAATTCCTCAAGCAATTCCATCCGGCGGCCTCAAGGTGGCCTGTCCGGCCGTGTGTTTCAGATATTAGGTGTACAACTTTGCTCCCGCCGTTTTCTGACAAGCAGCTGTGCCCGAAAACGGCGGAAGCAAAGCTGTATACATTTGTCTATTGAAAAAAACTCTAGTGAAAATTCATTCTAGTCACGCGGCCGGACAGGCCGCCTTGAGGCCGCCGGACAGGCCGCCTTGAGGCCACCGGATAGATAATTGGAAATCGATCTTATCGCAATAGAATGAAAGTACATATCTATCTATTGCATTGAATTGTACGGCATTTTACTTTCCATAGCCAAGCTTCAGATACATTCGTCTATTGAAAAAAAAAACTCCAGTGAAAATTCATTCTAGTCACGCGGCCGGACAGGCCGCCTTGAGGCCGCCGGATGGAATTGCTTGAGGAATTCCGGACAGGCCGCCTCAAGGCGAACTCTCCGGCCGCATGAGTAGAATGGATTTTCACTGGAGTTTATTTCAATAGCCGAATGTGTCTGAAGCTTGGCTATGGAATGTAAAATTCAATCCAATAGATAGATACTTTCATTCTATGATGATAAGATGGATTTCCAATTATCCATCCGACTCAAGGCGGCCAGGCCTGCACATGCCATTGACGATCCGGAATTCCTCAAGGCCAGGCCTGATCAGTTTTTCCGGAGAAAAATTCCGGAACGTGTGTGGTGGAGGCCTGGCGGGAACGATTATCCTTCCGGCCGCCTGAAAGGCCAGATTTTGCCTACCCTGGTCTAGTTATCCGTAAATCTTTAAAAAAAATTTGAACTGGTACGAATTTTAAGGATAGAATTACAATTAGTTGACGTGTTCCTTCCAATCTATATCCTACACTATTTCCGTTTCCGTGGGAGTTAATTGAACGTCATGTTGCAAAGACCAAATCAATCATAAATCTCGAAGATACTTTCTCTATTCTCCCTCTGACACCATAGCTATACGCAATCGATCCTGTTGCTTCAACTTCAATTTCCCTTTTTTCTATTAAAAAACGCTGATTATACAAGACTCCGAAGACCGGACTATACCCTCAGGCCAGTATCATCATTATTCGCTACCAATAAAGAAAATCGTTTCGAATTCCTCCCGATTCGTGAATGACTGTTTAATATCCGCCTCCAGGGCCACTCAAAATAGAAGAATAAAAAAAATATCCAGAAAATGACTTCTAAAAGATTCCTCCTATTCTATTCCCAGACATTCCGCTAAAAAAAAGTGTTCAAAATGACGTTTTAAGGACGTGCGTCGTCGCTTGCCTTATCGCCTTAAATCTAAATTTTACCATCAAATGTCAGTGTGAATATCTTTCGCTCTCTGGTTCTTTGTTAGAATGGAAAATTAACTGTCATGAAATTTAATGATGAATGTTGTTTGTTGAGGGCATTATTAATGTTTCCAGACTGTTTACTAGATACGTTGTGGGCTAAGTGGTATGCAGTTGTACTGCTCTGATGAGGCGACAAATGTATGATCAGATGATGATGGTGATGCTTGGCTTGGCCACGCTACGAAGAATCAGGATGGGAAAGTTATTTTTCATAATCAATAAAGGAGAGTTATTATTATCGGCAAATATGTATCTAAGATGAATATTAATCAGATGAAGGGGAACGATTATTGGTCTATGAGAGCGAATTCGAGTGGTTAGGATGTTTGGTTGTATATTGTTGACTTGGACAGAGGCTATTTTCCACTTGCTTTGGCAAAACGTCTGTCGAAATGATAAATGGAATCTACAGAATGACTTCTTCCCGTATTGCGTATTTGGTAAGTGTTGTTTTTAGATCGAGAATATAGAGGTCTCTGGCAATTTTTAATACTTCCTCTCCGTCGTACGGAATTCATTATCCATTGTTAACAAGATGTAATCGCGTGTGCATTATAAATTTAATTACATTCGAATAAATCATTAAGTTTGTTATTAATCATTGGGAAGATGTTTTAATTAAAAGTAAAAAACAAAGAATAATAAAAAACATCTCGTAATGGAAACGAGCTGCTTTAGTGATATTACACTGGTACGAGGGCTGTGTTTAAGTTTTGCAGACAGGAACAGCGAGGTTGCCACGAATCAAATGTCCTTACTAAACATAAACCTGCATCCTTAGTTAACCTAAATCCAAAATGTTAGTTTGATACGTAGAATGTTACATCTACAGCGAAGTGTCAAAGTCGTCGAGTTATCCGAATAATGGAATTGAACCGAGAACATTTTCGCACAGTAATTTTTTACAACTTTCGAAAACAATTATCTCAAAAAGAATGCGTCGGTGAGTTGGTTTCTGTTTTCGGCAATGAAGCAACACACCAGTCGACTTTTTCTCGTTGGTATGCAAAACTCAAACGTGGACGGGTGAGTCTTAGCCACCATCCAAGGGCAGGTGCACCAAAAACGGTAGTCACCCAAGAAAACGTCGATCGACATATCGCGAGATTGAGGCATCATTGGGGATCCCAAAGACCCCATTTCAACCAATTTTGCATGGAGAATTGTGTATAAAAAAATAGTTTCCCGTTAGATACTGCATCTATTGACCGAAGAACAGAAAGCAGCTTGGGTCAATTGGTGTCAAAAATCTCTATACCGCTTCAACACTCTAACAACGCGTACCGCATCATCAGTGGTGATGAATCGTGGATTTGCTTTTATAAACCCAATAATAAACGCCAGTTGTCTGTTTGGTTGTTCCAAAATGAAGAAAGCCCGACAAAAGTCATCCGCTCTCGAAGTGTATCGAAAAAGATGGTCACGACATTTGTGTCAAAAGCAGGTCATGTAGTAACAATTCCTCCGCGAGATTAAAAAAACAGTTACTGCCGATTGGTATACAACCATTTGTTTGCCAGAAGTCATCACTGAGCTTCGAAAAACTAGCCCCGAAGGACGACGGACAGTTTGCCTTAGGCGGCCGGACAGGTCGCCTGACAGGCCACCGGATGGAATTGCTTGAGGAATTCCGGACAGGCCGCCTTGAGGCCGCCGGATGGATAATTGGGAATCGATCTTATCGCCATAGAATGAAAGTATCTATATATTGCATTGAATTCTACGGCATTTCACTATCCCTAGCCACGCTTCAGATACATTCGTCTATTGAAATATAGGTAAACTCCAGTGAAAATTCATTCTACTCACGCGGCCGGACAGTTCGCCTTGAGGCGGCCTGAAGCAGCCATACACGATCCGGAATTCCTCAAGGCCGGACCTGATCAGTTTTTCCGGAAGGAATTCCGGATGGTGTATGGTGTATTCTATATTCAGGCAAACATGAAGGCCGGGCCTCATCAGTTTTTCCGGACAGGAATTCCGGATGGTGTATGTTGGGCTTTAAATATTACGTGATTGTTACGAAACTCAAAGATATTATTGCCCATGGTGTTGAGTATCGTTGGTCATCAATGTTTTTGACCTGGGATGTGTTTGGGGGATGCAGGGGTGTGCTAACTGCAACTACAGAAATATGCTATTATTAACCTATTTTGACAAGATATCAATTTTCCATAATTTTTGGGCGCCACCTTTCTGGAAGTTTTCATATTTCTAAGTGCAACGGTCTCGAAATGCAAGGGGGTGGGACAAGTTGTGATCTCACAGTTTCCCTTCTACCTCTTTTCCCTTTTTTTAGGGTTTTGTATTAAAAACAAAACCCTTATGAAATCGGTCAAATGTCTGTCCGTCTGTCCATGAAATATCTCACGAACGGCTGAAGCTACATACATGAAATTTTGTGGGAGTATGTAGAATTATTATAATTCACCGGAGAAAGCGATTCGTTGTAATAGGCTGACTTTATGGGGATGTCCCCATAGAGGGGAAATGAAGGTCAAAAATTTTTTTTCATCTGGTATAGGCAAGTGGGGTATCATGAGAAAGGTAACACCGAGTACATTTCATTTCCGGTATTTTCATCAAATTTGAAAAAAGGGGAAAAGAGATAGAGGGGAAAATATGTGATCCGAGTTTGTCCCCCCCCCCCCTTGCATTTCGATACCGTTATACTTAGAAATATGAAAATTTGCAGAAAGGCGGCATTTTACTAGTGTAGAAAACCGAAAATCGTAGAATTTTGATATCTTAACAAAAAAGGTTAATAATAGTACATTTCTATAGTTGCAGTTAGCATACCCCTGCACGCCTTAAGCACAGCCGAGGTCAAAAATATTGATAACCAACATCATTGGCAATAATATCTTTAAGTTTCATTACAATCACATAATATTTAATAATAGTACATTCATTTAAAGTTAGGCATTTTGACACTATCCACACAAAAATTACACCTACCGGCCTCATATGTAGGTGTGAGTACTACTTTCATGTTGTTTTTCGTAGTGCGAATTGCAGTTATTTAATTAATCATTTTTGAAAGGGTAAAGATTAGTTGGGGGCGCTGCGTCGTAATTGGCAAACTTTACCGGGTGGAAGGGGGGAGGGGTCCACATAGAGGCGAAATTAAGCTCAAATTTTTTTTTTATCGACTGGTATAGGCAAGTGAGGTGTCGTGAGAAAGGTAATGTTGAGTACATTCCATTTTTTCGCATTTTCTTGAAATTTGTAGAAAGGGGAATAGTCGGGGAGGAAAAAATATTAGTTCGTAATTTGCCCCCCCCCCCCCCTGGCATCTCGAGACTGTTAGAATTATGAAAACTTACAGGAAGGTGGGTTCCGAATAGCATATAAAATGGAAAATAATGGAAACTGTATATCTTCTCAGAATAGGTAAGTAATAGTTATATCTGTAGTTACAGTTAGCACACCTCTGCATGCCTTAAACACGTTCGAGGTCAAAAGTACTGATGGCCAACGATAACCAACACCTTAGGCAATAATATGTTCTAAGTTTCGTTACAATCACGTAAAATGAATTGGCATGTAAAATGTAAGTGGGTAAGACATTTTAATTATGTTTTTTTTTTGTCCATCAAGAAGAGCAACGAGCCGATATTTATATATCAAAATAAGCGCTTGCTACAAAACCCTCGGATTGCGGGCGTAGCCCTCTATATTCCGGTTTCATTTCAAATTTGATGAAAATGCCGAAAATGGACTGTGCTACCTTTCTCATGATACCCCACTTGCCTATACAAGGTGAAAAAATAATTTTGACCTTCCCCTCTATGGGGACCTCCCTTTAAAGTCAGCCTATTGAGACGCATCGCTTTCTTCGGCGAATTATAATAGTTCTACATATTCCCACAAAATTTCATATATGTAGCTTCAGGCGTTCGTGAGATATTCTATGGACAGAGAGACATTTGACCGATTCTATAAGGGTTTTTGCTTTTACAACAAAACCCTAAAAATGAAATATTGCTTAAAGTCATTGAGTGTACTGAGCATGGTTGGCGACATAAGTCAACCGATGTATTGAAATGAGATTTTATAAAAAATAATAAATTATCGTTAGAAGGTGGTTTTATGTGGAAACAGGATTGTCATATATAGGCCTGTTCCTAAAACCGGTCCACCTGTTTAAAACCGGTCTTCTGTTTGTACCGATCCCGAGATGACCAAGTACCGGTTTCGAATAAACCGAATCATTAAAAAAAACGGCTTATGGTCATAAAAACCGAATTATGACCGGCAAAAAAGCCGACTCATTAAAAACCCGATTCACCAAAAAAAAACCGACCAAAATCCGACTTGTTAGAAACCAACCGGCTCCGACGAGTTAAAAACCGGTTTTTAACTCGCCGGAGCCGGTCGGTTTTGAGTACTCGGTCGGCTTTTTTTAGTGAATCGGTTTTTTTAATGAGTCGGTTCTTAGCCCGGTTTTTTAACCATGAGCCGGTTATCAATATCAATGAACGTTCCATTTGCTGGACCCAAACCCCGAGGCAGACGGAAACACACGTGGATCGATCAAATGAAAAAGCAACAACAACGCATAAATCTCGGCGATGAAACGATCCAAGACCGAGCTGCCTGCAGAAGGAAGCTGAGATTATACCGCCAGAACGGGCGAAGTGCCAACACCACGGGCAGAGCAACGCGAAGCCGCAGAGTGGTATGAAATGGCAAGGAAGAAGAAGAACCGGTTTTTTTAATGATTCAGTTGACCGCTAGGAAAACCGGTTTTCATAAAAACCTAAAACCGGTCTTGAAATCTTAGGACCGAACAGGTCTAGTCATACATAGTTCTCTCAGAGAAAGTGTACTTAAATTGTTGCATAACTCGCGTCAGGGATTTGTGAAGACAAAATCACAAGGGACAAGGGACTATTTCTTCTGGCCGGGGCTTGACAAGGCCATAGAAAATATGGGTAAGACTTGTGACATTTGTGCATCACAATAACGTGATCCACCTAGAAGCCGATACAATTTGTGGACACCTACAAATGGTTCATGGGAACGTTTGCACTTATGGATTTCCTGGGTTCATGTATGGGCAGAATAAGTTTGGTATGTGCGAACAGTTTTTCGAAATGGGTAGGGGCAGTAGTAGTAGAACGAATGGATACAAGTTCAGCCGATTTGGATTTATAAAAATTATTGTCCCTGTCAGCGGACTTGCTTTCATTAAGGAAGATTTTTAAAAAATTTGTAGATTAGGTGGGTTAAAACATATTATATCGCCAATTTGTTATCCACCTTCTAACGGACAGGCGGAAAATAGCGTGCATTATCTTTTAAAACTTTCTTTAAAGAAAATGGTGAAAGAAGGAAGAGATAATTTGGAAGTCTCACTCCTTAGATAATTGTTTGATTATTTGACTAGTCCGCATTGTACGCCAGGAATAGCACCAGCATCACTGATGCACGAAACTGAATTTACTCAGACCAGCAGATGTTAATCCTGTTGACCATAGTAACGTGAGGAACCAAATCTTAAACAAACAAAGAAAAATAACTGAAAATACTGACAAGTAATTAAGGACCGTTAAATTGGGTACCATACGAAATCCCCAATCACAAAATCCCCAAATACGAAATCCCCGATAGCAAAATCCCAAAATATAGAACATAATCCCCAAATATAGAATCCCCAAACTCTAAATCCCCAAAACATTCCTTATTCCAATATCCCAGTTTTTATGATAGTGTGAAGGCTTGTTCGGACTATGCGAGTATTTAGTCAAGTAGCCAGTAATTTAGTTACTGAAATACTAGCTACTCTCAAAAAAATCGTTCGCACAGTCGTGTCAAGAAGACAAGTCAGTGGTGTTTTGAAAGATGAACATGCTGCGTACAGCGTAGCTCGAGGCACTCACGAACATCAGCAAACAGAGAAGATTTATTACAAACAAAGACGGGTTCAATGTCTTGGCCTCATTCACATATTCGAGCCGCGCGACATATCTCGGAAGCAAGGTCGTGTCGCGATTTTAGCTTAGAAAAACTATCAGACAACAGACACCTGGCTATCGCCGCAGTCAATTTTCTCGCAATTATTGTCCGCTTTTTTCCCTATTTCAGCCAACCGTCCCTCGAACCATTTATTCAATTTGTCCAGGATGCATCGCGCCCGATTGTCACAAAGTTCAACCGGAATTACACTGGAGACAACCAAAAGTCCGTCTGCATTGCCAATGGACTCCAATTCTGGTAACCTCGGGTTCACATCAGTCATTTTACGCAAATCATCGTTTCTTTGCTCCAGCGCGGTATTTTTGACAGCTAATGAATTCAACGTGTGCACTTCAACCAACTACTGGGAAACTACTTGCCCGAAAAAATAGAACGAAATGGATTGACTCTACTAAATCACTTACTAAACTACTCGACTAAAATTTTTGCTGTTAACACATATTTATAGTTACTAAATTAGCATGAAATATTATCTGATTATCATCCTCATATTTATTGCAGAAGTTTTCATAGACAGATGAATCCTGCACAAAAATAGGAGGAAACTGGTGTATTTTTTGAACTTACCTATGAGACGAACAAAAACCAATTTTCAGAAGCTCAGTCCAGAAAGGGTCATATCAACTACGAAATTTGACAAAATAGTTTTATTGTTTGTTACTTTCATCCCTTTTATTCGCGTTTTTGCTATTTGTGACCATGAGGCGAAAAATACATTTTTGACAGTTTTTTTTTTCTGATCTTCAACTTTTTTCGCTTGGCCCTGGCTTGAGGTCACATGGCTTGGGTCCACATAGCTTGCGCCCTGTGTATACCAAGCAGCGATAGTTACGCCACTACGAGTAAGAACATATCAGGGTAGACGCCCGTTCCAGTTATGATAAATTACTTATAAGGCTTTTGGCGTCCCGTGGAATTAACCTCTGACATCATGTCAATCCGGATATTTGAGTAAAACAATGAATAAATGAATTTACCCAACTATGTTGATAAACTTTAAAAGCAAACACGTTAAATTTTTTTTTATTTGTAAGTTGTCTCCATTACTAACAACAACGACCGAATACAATAAAGTCCCAGGCATGTACAATTATTTCCCATTACTTTTTCCACCTGAAGCAGCCAACCTAAAATATTCTCTCCTGCGTACATAGGACTTATTACATGAAATACTCGTACATGTGTGTTAAATTTGTATCATGTTTGCCTTTTATGTTCCTGGGAACAACGACGACTCTGTGACAACTGTACGTCATTTTCAAACATGTCGAGTGAAAAACATCCCCTAAAGGGCCATTCGGAAAGGTGATATCCCTGAGCGAGGTGTACTTTTTGCATTGTTTTCCGGTCTAAAGTAGAAAATAAAAAAATAAAGTGGGAGAGACCATAGAGCCTTGAACTCCTCTCGCACTGTGTGCTTTTCAATGATACTAAATTTTTGTGATTGCACGTCAGATGTCACGTGTTATCTGCCTGCATAAACCAGGGAGATATGACTATGTACGAAAATCTTTGTATCTATGAAGGGCTATACACAGTTGCGGGCCGTATATGTAATGTAAGTAAGCCAGTTTGATAGAGTCAGTCAGATTTAATTTGATCGGGTTGTTTAAAGCATATTTTCGAGGAATTTTCATTTGAATTGACTGAACAGTCGGAGTATATTTCCGTAGATATTTATAAATAATACACTAAAATTCTCAGAAGGTCTATTCTTGCACAAGGAACTAAACATTTTTACAGGATAGGTTTTTTGAATCATTCTGCATGTATAATTGTCATCAACTTGAAGGAATCTTCTACAGTCGCCTATACCTGTCTAACTTTTTCGAAAATTTATTGAAAAGACGACTAGGCTTCGTCATTTCCTGAAATCTCTTCTTTTTGGCGCAAACTATTCATGTCTACATAAATCACCTGTCATACAAAAGTACAAGAATCCGCTCCTCTCCAGGACATGTACACGTACATTTATATTTTCCTACTAACATATGTATTCCCATGTTTGGAAAAGAAGTAGTAGAATATATGGAGCATCATAAGTCATCAACACCGCTGCTGCCATCATCATCATCGTCGTCGTCGTTTTTCACCAGTATTCCAAGGAGATTCATCAAATCCCCGCTGTCTCGCGACACAAGAAATCACAAGTGCAGGATTCAAAACGATGTACCACCATGATGTCGATGTCATCCTGTCGCGACATCGTCTATTGTACGCGATAGGCAAAAGTCATATTTACACACACAAATATAGGTACAGAGACCCGTATGAACTCCCTTTTCATCCAGCCCACTAGAGAATCCTTAGGGTGATATCACACTGGGTAGTAGTACACTTGAGAAAGAAAGCCCTCGAGGTTGTTCGCTCGTTATGGCATTGCTGCCATGCTCTTGGCATTTATTTGTGCGATTCTTGAACCAAACATCATAAAAAGGATGTTCGGTAAGGTTGCATCTCTAGATATGGAGACACAGCTAAAACTATGTGTATTTGCGATATTCAATTAGAAATGTGGAAAACCGAGTTAGCTTCAGCTTCTTGACACTTCAGTTCCGACAGGAGGTGTCCATAGACGCATGCACATAGACACACGACAAAACATTCGTGCCTATGCGGTTACTTGTGCTAAAATAAATGGCAGTGTTGATGCTTCAGGGAGATAAGTTGGAGTATTGTCGGATGTTGCATGAAATCATAAAGCTTATTGTATGATGTCTGCTCTATGTCTCTCTCCTGTGTATAGTTGCAAAAGACAAACCCTATGAGGAGTAGAGTGCGGTGATTTCAAAGCGATAATGTCTGTGAAACCCAACCACTTTCATAGACATTATCGCTAAAGTTATAGATGGATATATTAGATTGTAGATATTTTTAAAACACGTTTTCATTCACCGGTATTACCAGGAAAATAAATCACATTCCATCAGTGTTAATGGCATTAATGTAATTTGGCGCTTGATAAGTTTGTGAATTTTGTGATTTTATTATCTACCAAATCAAATTGTTCATACCCCAATCCTATTATTATTTAGGAAAATAGTTGGAGGTTCTAACCCTGTTGGTGCGCTCTGCGACCAAGGAAGATCTATTGTGCCGTAGCCCTTATTTGTTATTGTAGCAAAAGACCTTCCACCGCTCGTACGAAGGCCAGTATATCTCTTGCAGGATTTACACTGAAAACGGAAGGGTTAGTGGCGATACCTAGCTTGCCAATCGCGAAACATTCGTACAAAATGTAACCTGAAGTCCCAACGGCTTCCAAACACAGACGCGATCCCATCTCGTTAGACAAACCCAACTTATTCAGATGATATCTCACCCAATGGTGACCCGAGAGGAAGCCCACTAGCAGCCACAGGTCGGCCCTACTCATGCGGGTAATATCTCCATACTTGAAGGGTCTCATAAACTCCTTGGATTGCCGCAGCCCTAGAAGATTTTCCCAATAGAGTTATCGTATCCTTTCGGACCAACTCTTGATAATTGGCCTGGCTGGAGCCAAGCCTAGACCACAGTAGGGTTCCGATCCGAAAAAATTTGATGAAGACTCCTAACCTGGCAAGTTCAACCGCTACAACATTTCCCTCAATACCACAGTGACATGGCACCCAATACGGAACGATTTGGTTGTCCGTCGCCAGACTATGGAGGAGTTCACAGCACTCCTTCATGAATCTAGAAGAGATCTTATACGAAGAGAGAACCTTAGTGGTCGCCTGACTATCTGAGCATATAGCAGTCTTCATTTAACTTTATATATTGATCAAACACTCAGATTGATTCCACATTTCCAAATCTGGAAGGCTCAGACAGCAACGATCTATCACTGGTGGCGGATAAAAACGCCGCCTCGAGCATGGTCGAATCGTTGCTTTTTTCGACTAGCAATCGACTCAGCTGCAAATGAGAACTTTATATCTGGAATCATTAAATTTCTCCAGAAATCGTCAGATTTAACATTCAATTGTCGCAATAGACAGGCCCTAAAAATCCTTCAAAAAATTGCTCGAAAGGCCTCTGGCTTTCAGTCTAATAGGGGTCCATTAGTTCCTCCTGGTAATCGGTGAATATAGTTCTTGATATTAGGCAGGGCATGGCCCACTAGATTTACAAATCTCGGACTATTGGGCCATCAAAGCATGCAAGAAACTGCCAGATTTGCTTCTTGATTATTGAAAAAGTCTAACTCCTATCCGTATCTTTTAGTTTAGATTAAGATGGGTAGATCGGTCTCTGGACTGACTGAGCATGGTCCATCAATTCTTCCGGGCAATGGTGCCTCTGGGCTTTGGATAGATAGATAGATACAGAGAGGAGACGGTGTGTCGGGTTGACCACAAGTACCGCGCGCTTTGATCTTTGTGCTATTTCTCCTTGTATAGAGAAGCTGAACTAGATCATGCGATTCAGCCGAATCTTCTCGATAAATTGACTGTTCTGGCCAGGTTTTTACTAGAGGAGACGTCCTCGGCCAAACAGAATATAACGCCGAAGCATTCGGTGCGTCATTGGGCAACACCTTACCACTCCCAAAGAATGTGTTATATAGTCTCATCATAACTATGGACTCAGACACGTGATGGGGAGACACAGTCATGGGGATCATAATGACAATTACAAAATCAGTTGATCCTCCGTTGACCGGAGCAGAACATAAAATAAAATCCACAATTTTGCCATAAGTAAAACATTCAAAAATTGCCTCCAGGGACGTGCGAAATAAGAAGAGCGCGGATATTGGGATGGGAAGAGACCACTATTTTATGATAGCTAATGCTCGATTGCGTATTGCGCCATCCTAGCGACGAAAGATCCAGGCGATGCAAATTAAACGGGATGCTATATGGGCGGCCTTGCGCAAGAAAGGCATCTCTGAGAAGTTTGTGGCTATTGTTAAGGCAACCTATGACGGCGCGAAATGTCGCGTTCTGCATAAAGGTAAGGTGTCCGAGACTTTGAGATTTTCAGTGGAGTTCGGCAGGGGTACATCCTCCTACCGATCCTATTCCTCATAGTGATCGGCGATGTGTTGCATGCAACTCTATCTGGACTTGACAGAGAAATTCAAAGGACTTATCTATATTATCTACAACATATTGACTACGATCATGGATCAAAATTAAATAGCGTCGATCTATTGCAATAGAGTTTTAGGCGCTGGGTAAATCGTTTGGGGAGCTGCGCCCCATTACCCAGAATACGAAGGCGTGCAGGTATAGTTGACGCGCTATGCCCCACTAGGGGTTCAGGCGAAGTAGTATTAGAACTCCTACAGTGTTCTTCATAAAAAGTCACCAGTTGTGGAGTGCACCGTTAACAAGGCGTAGCTATGCAAAAGATATTGACGCGCCATGCCCGCTGGAGGGCACAAGGCAACTAACAATAACAATCACAGAAAATCACTAAGCCACTGACCACTTTGTACTCGCATTAGATGTGGTTTGCGAATGTATTTTGCTCATTGCACGTGATCGTCCGTCATAGCATGCGATCGCACGAATCTATCTAAATAGAAGAGTTTGTCCTTTCTTGCGGTGAACGCAATGCTGTTTTTACACGCTAGACCGTTCCTTAGACCGCGTATTAGACCGTCCATTAGACCACGCATTAGACCATCTATAAGAATGCGCATTGGACCGTCCATTAGGCCGCGCATTAGACCGTCTATTAGACCGCGCATTATAGTCCAATAGCTGCTCTGATACGTGGTCTAACGGGCGGTTTAATGGACGCTCTAGTGCGCGGTCTCATAGACGGTCCAATGCGTGGTCTAATGGACGGTCTTATGCGCAGTCTAATGGACGGTCTAACGGCTGTACGGTCTACCGTGTAAAAGAAGCACATGCAATCGCTCGGATCGCAGGCAGTGTGAACGCCGTGTCAAACAATCGTCGCGTCAGTCTTATGTCTTTGGGTGTTCAATGGTGCAGCAATTTCTTCCAGATCAGAACACAACATATACTTATCTCAAAATCAAAAAATTATTAGAAAAAAGAGAAACACAAAACGTTTCATTCTCACGACGAAGAAGTCTTTTCCCATAGAAAACTCAAACTCGACTCGCCACTTTCAATTTTAAAAGAAACCGATTTCGTGAAGCACTCAGCAGCAGCACACATACTAAGCAACTCTCGCTTTCCAATCGTTATCTTCCAGACTACTGCAGATTTTTTTTCAATTCAATCAATTTGCAGTGATAGATTACGTCAATCAATTAATTCAAAGATACAAAGAGATAGGACGTAAAAATGGGAAAAGTTTCGAACTACGAAAACCGATCACCGACAAAAGAACTTCCGTTCCGTACCCCCTCTGCATGGATAGCCATATTGAAAGATAGAAAACTAACTCAACTAGAGTTGATTTCTGAAACATAAGTTTTGCATTCTATCCCACTTTTTTTTATAGGACATACTCAATATCGGAGCGAAAAAGATGAGAATGAAAATGGTAAAGTTGTGAAAAGTTAAAAGTTTCGCCTGAAAAAAAACTTTTTATTCCTCAAACTTCGGGGATGTTTGAAGAATGAAGAGATGTTTATGTTTAGTTTTTTTTCTTTTAATGGAGACTACTTATTTATATTCTATTATGAATATTAATAGAAAACGGTATTCCAAAGAAATATGGGAATAAAGTGATTATAGTAAATTGAAACGTGAAATTACCTTCATCTGATGCTCACTTCTATTGTATTTCCCTAATATTCTAAAAATATCTGATATGGGAAAATGTATTCATGATTTCATCATTTTATCAGTATTAAAGCACTCCCAACGTATCATTCCATTATGCCAAAAATGGAATTTCTGACGACTGAATCGAAAATTCACGAAGGCAGGCTGTATACCTCAACCCATCACATGAGCTTTAGCAATTTTTGCTGCGAAAATTAGACCATTAGCGATGATATTATCCTGAATAAACAACAAAGATACTTTATTCTTTATATCTTATTTACAACATATCCGGAAGATATACGTATATCCTTACATTGGGGCGAAGCGTGGTTAAATTCAATAAGCTCAACCCCAAAAAGACATTCGTCATCAAAAGTGGCTACAATATAGCGAATTATTTCATGTTTAATGTTCCGAATGGCACTCATGACAATTGAAAGCTTTTTGCGTTTTTTTCGTAGTGGCTGCCATTATCCAGAAACTCTACACAATAAAGAAGTATTATATCAAACCGTACGCAAAAGACACAAAGTGACGCGGCAGCTTCGTGAAAGAAACACTCCCCAGACTTTTGTTGAACTCTCGTATACTCAACGTTCGATGAAAAATGTGCAATGTCGTCAGACGCGACATAATAAATTGCTGCATAAAATATGAAAATGGTTTTAAATTTCCCATGAGGTGAAAAAAGTTCATGAAAAGCCTCATGCATAAAGTACCCATACGCACAATATGTACAAAGGTACGAGTATTCTCATTCGCTGTCTAACCCACCCGTCGTCGGGGGATAGTAGTGGCAAAAAAGTGATTACACACGCATATCAATCATGACAGGAAAAAGGCGTTAGTGCTAGAGAAAGTTTACCTTAGTTTATGGTGCTATGAAAGGAACAACTAACGAGCTTTAGACGAATCATCCAAATTGAATTTGACAAAACTTTGTGTTTAGTGGCCTCTCACGACTAACCATCTCGGTTTGTTTTTTTTTTACGCGGAAATATAGGACGCCCCTGTGCTTTAGGGTAAATGCTTCGTTTTAGGGCAAAATTTTCGGGACTTCTTCTGGAAAAGAAGTTATCGTGGAAACTCAATTTGTAGGAGAGGGTTAGTTAATAGGGCTACTGTCACACTCTACACCTGCAAGAGTTGGGGCCTGCAACCCAAAGTATATAGCTGCTTTACGTCCTATACTCATGTTTGGGGTAGTTGTCTGGTGGACTGTTCTCAGTATAGAAGCTAACTAGGTTCTGCTGGGAAAGTATCAAAACATGTCAGTGTTGAGGAATTAATCGATAGTTACGTAATAGATCTTGTTAATTGCCTTAACCCCTTGGACCGTGGGGCATGGGCGCGTCAACATCTTCAGTCTTTCTATGCCTTGTTGAGGTTTCGACAGCATATCTACTTTTCGGAAGTGCAGTTGCTAGCATGCATCTCCTATCCGCGCTGTCTTTATACTGACAAGCTTCAGTAATTCAATTTCGAGTGAACACTTCGCGCACTTTCCGTTGTGCTATACTAGCGATATGGCGTCGACAAAGTCAGACTACCTGAACCGTAGCTAGACTAATAAAAGCAAAAAAGGTAATCCAGCAAACAACATAGAAAGATATAGGGCACACATTTCGACTCGTTGCGGTGTATGAGCTCAACCTAATTTAATAGATCTAGAAAATGGGATAAAATCGTATGAAAAAAGGACCAAACCTGCACCGGGGCCTACCAGTTAAGTACTTTTTGGACGGTGCGGTGTAAGCACATAGCATTTGGGTATCTTTTGAAGTACCCTTTGTGGGATAACATTCCGTCGTGTAATTTCAAACAACCCACACATAGGCTTCTGCGTCTCGGTCCAAATTTTAAGGCACAGAGTGTTATCGGCATGTAAGTCTGGGTCTTGATGAAATAAATCCGTGACTTCAAAAAACCCCACAAAAAGATGTCTGGAGAAGTCAGGTCGGGAGATCTTGCCAACCATTCCGAATCGAAATGATTATTGACACTTGTTTGTCCCATAGATCTGCACGGTCAAAAGGTTAATAATCTTAGGAAACAACAGATGCAAAGACTGGTCAACGTTGCTATTTGAGGGGCTCTTAGAACTACTCCTTCCGCTGCCCCGAACACACGGCTTAACTTGCTGCCACTTGAAATTTTGGATGAACAGGTGACCGATTGTACGGCTATACTTCAAATGCTGGACATGCTACCATTCTGTGCAACTTTGATATTCCAGCAATTACTGACTACACCGCTCCCACGTACATGCTAGCACTTCTCTAGCTAGAGAAAAATTTCGTCAGTCTGTTACCACAATTCCGCTCCAAAATTCAACTGAAATCTACACAGATGGATCAAAGATAAATGAGGAAGTAGGGCGGGAGTGTTTTCTAACGCACTTAACATAAGCATCTCCTTTAGTCTCACTGAATACTACAGTGTTCTTCATGCTGAGGCAACAGCCATTACCGAAGCTTTGAATCGGCTTGGATGCCACATGGTCTCAGCTAGAGATATAATAATCCCCATCGACAGCCAAGCTGTAATTAAATGCCTCGAAATTGGTCTGACTACATCAAAAACCGTGGCGAAATGTTGCTCAATGTTGACGGACTTGAGTGACTTCTTAAACATTTTCTTATGCTGGATGCTGAGTCATAGTGATTTCACTAGTACATAACTGTAGGGCAGATGAGCTCGCAAGGTAGGACTCAACAAGTGAGGCTGGACAAATTCATCGGACCATCGACATACCTATTGCCGCTTGTAAACAAGCTCTAAAGTCTGAAATGATTAGCAGAACTAACTCTAGATGGATAAATAGTAACACATGCCTTTCAACTAAGCCTGTGTGGCTCAGATTGGATCCTAGGCGTTCCGCTAAACTGCTGCCGTTGAATAGGCAACGCATCAGAGCTGTGGTGGGAGTAATCACTGTGTATTGCATATGACGCGAGCACGCAAATAGGCTCCGCTTCCCCTCCAACGACTTTTGAATCTATTTTTCATCTCCTCTGTTCCTGTACTGCTCCGGCAAGAAGGAGGTTTTGGAGTCACAACAAAAAACAGTGGCTTTTCGGATGGACCAGTGGGACTCCCTGGTAATTTTTTTAATTTTTTTTTTAATGATACATACTAATCAGAAAAGTTTTGACCGACAGCTCTATTCAATTGATCCGCTTTGCTGATGCTTGACTTTCTTTGCTACGGGGCTGTTATCATTCATAAATTTCTACTCTTATGTTGCTAAAAATGTTGCAATCGAGTGTCATTAGCCCGAACGTGCGTTCGAATGTACAAGCTATCTCAGTCAGTGTTGGCATCAATCAAATCGTGTTAATTGTCGCAGAAAAATTTGCTTAAAATGGAATGATTTTGTTTTGCCGGAATTAATTGTTCTGGAGACATAACCAAAATACTCTCCCTTTCACCGGGTCACCTTTTACCCTCAAGATTTTTAGTGTGCCGTACGGTAGGTACTAACAAATAAATATGATTAACCCTACTAAAACCAACGGTCCACGACGAATAGTCGCGTGAATTAGATGTGGCATTTTAGACAACTTGAATTGGTAACGGAACCCTATTTCTTCCACTAGGATCTAACTACGTTCATTAAGATCCCGGTTAAGATAGTCCAAACAAATAGCAGAGACAAAGACCCGTTTTGTCAATGTCCGATTAAAATTTATCGAAGGAATAAAGTGTTGCTAGCACAATTTCATTTTCTCAATGTCTGTTTAGCGTTTATCCGATTGAAAAAGCTAAAAGGAACCTTATCTACCTTTTAAATTTAATCGGAAGGAGAAGCTTCAAAAGTCCTTCACCAAGCCTGCGCTAAATCGCTTATCCAAAACAAAGTCCAAACACTTCATACTCGTGTCAAATTTTATGCAAAACAAATCCCAACACCTCATATTTGATTCGAATTTAATCCAAAACAAAAAATCCAACACAATTTCAAGTTGCACTGTATAGTTTTATGGCTTGGTAATTTAATATTCGTATAGTTCGTGGCCTTGGTAATTTAACGGGCGTATGAGAAAATGGAAACATTTATCATGCAGTTTATCGCTTGCATATAAACAGGGGATTTACGTGTCGGACTATGAGCCCACTGAGCTGTTAAATGAGTACCCATTTATGGGGTAAATAACTCGATTGAGCTTGTTGCTGATCACACATCTCTGCACTGCACAAGACATACCGTCACGATCTAGAAGATGAAATGATGCTAACTCATCTCGAGGCAATGGTTCAAATTGGATCGTTGAGCAAGTTATTTCATTTTTACTTTATCGATTGCATAAGCTTATGTCTCTGTTAGCTATCGGACAGTTTAACGAGACATTGAGACAACGGTTCTATGCCTTGTAAACTAACTTGTACCTCAGGAAAGTCTGAACTGCTGTTAATAACTCATTTGAATCTTTCCACCGTTGATTTAAGCCCCCGAGGTAGACATTCCTATTAAATTACCCAAAATACTTATTGAATGTTTGCTTCAGGAACTCATTTCAGATTTTCTTTTGTTTTTTGTGCTTTCCAAGTTATTCTCGCGAACTAAATGATCCAATTAGCCGCGCCCATAATTCATTTTAAGCAGATTATCCACTTCATTTTGTTTGGATTAATCATGATTGCATGTTTCGACAAAGTTGGAATTTAATTAAAAGTGGATTTATGACTGGGAAAAGGTTTATTGTAAAATTTAAGTACTTTTGTTTTTCCTATTTTTTGTTTAGAGGAGAAAGCAGAATTTAAGCAGCGATGTTAAGGCTTCCCAGACCGCATAATTAATATATCTCTTCGGTGAGTGTTACGTGATTAATAAATTTATATTTGCGATGTGGGACGTGACCACTCACTCAAGCAATGGAACTGATGAAAGAAAACATGAGGTAGTAACAAATAAGAACAGAGTCCGTACCTAGAAATTCAGTGGGGACTTCATTGGGGAACCAATCAACTGTTCAACTTGCGGAGAAAGTGAAAAGTAGCTCACCGGTGACTTCTGACAGTAATTATGTACTGGAGAGCGTGGTAACTCCATTTGACTCCAGACATACAATCTCAATGGAGAAGGTTCTGTTGGCTATATCCAGCTTAGAACCCTTTAAGCTGCTCTACCTGATGATCATCATTCCGGCAGATATACATACATAGGTACGAGCGGACTTTGTTGCTGTGTGGATTCAATTTCCCATAGGTGGATAGAGCTCAATGTTGGAGTTAAATATTTTCGGGGCATTAGTCTACTGAAAATGTTGAAGAGGCTTTTGTCGGACTATCCCGGAACACATATTCTCAACATCGCAGCATGCCTACATACTCTCCTTTATGTAGGCATGTTGCGCTGGTAACTACAACTCCACATTCCATTGCATCATTGAGAAATCTCGCAACTGCTGGTTACTTTTTACAATGACAAACTAGAGGCAACAATCGACGACCTTATGTGCCTAAATGTGGACGGGTTTCTAGTCGTATTTATCAATCTGATGTTAATATTGAGGGTTAAATCATCAGAACTGGAGACTTCACCGGCGTGCAGAAATATCTGGCACTTTTTTTAATGCGATGTACTCTCACATTTCTTATGGAGGATGATATCCACAGACTGCTGTTAGACCTAGAGAAGGATGGATGGAAAATTCCGTGGTACCCTTAGCAGGGTGGAGCAGTATGCGCTTTGTCTATTAACAAACTGGACCAATAAATGCGGCCTAAGTGCCAAGAAAACGCACCACTCTTCCAGTAGAACTACCTTTCTTAGAAGAAATAAAACAGGCCTTTACAGAAAGCGCAAACTTCCCTGGCCTCAAACTATATAAAAAGCCTAAGTGCTTAAAGGATTGCAACCCTCAGTATCGCCTAAACATGAACGCTCGCTTTGCTCGGCCTAGGTGCAACAGTCTCTTGTATGAGCTACGTTCTTAAAGGATCAGACAACTCCGATTGGCATGACATGACATAGTGACGAGAAAATATACCAGACAGAAGGTTTGCTTCGGCTTGGAGTCCGAAGCATATATTCTAGACTTGTGCAAACCTAGTGGTGATACCCAACGGCAGCGACCATATGCATCAAAAGTGAGTTTCCTATATGGCCAGTTTATAGGGAAGGTTGGCGATCATTCAGAAGGATCTTGATCATTCTCAAAATCAACTAGCTAACACATACTACAAATATTTGTCGAATTTTCCAAGTCGCTAGCATCATTATATCAAAAGATATCGCTTATGTGAAGTCTCACATGTAGGCGAGGTAGAGGTTTCCTTTGTCGGATCATGTGCATTTTCAATAACAACCAACTAGATCCTAGTACAAACATTTGACCAAAATTTCAAGTCACTAGCTTTATTTTATCGAAAGCTATCGCTTATTTAAAGTTTCACTTGTAGGGGAAGTAAGGATGTCGTTCGTCGGCTTTTACGCATTTTCAATATTATCCAACTGGATCCTACTACAAACATTTGACCAAAATTCCAAGTCACTAGCTTCATTTTGACGAAAGTTATCTCTTATCTTAAGTTTCATTCGTAGGGGAGCTAGGTGTTTCTTGGGTCGGATCTGGCCCATCTTTAAGACCAGCTAACTAAATTTCACTTCAAACATTTGACCAAAATTTCAACTTGCTGGCTTCATTCTATCAAAAATTATCGGTTATTTGAAGTTTCATTTGTATGGGAGGTAGGGGTTCCTTGGATCAGATCTTGCCCATTTTCAATACCAACTAACTACATTTACTATCAACATTTTACAAAAATGTTCAACTCGCTAGCGCCGTTTTATCGAAAGTTATCGCAATTAAAAGAATGTTTAATTTTTTTGAAATTTGTAGGGGCGGTAGGTGTTCCTTCGATCTGATTATGTCCAACTTATTTAAACTCAAGCATCTTTTCGCGTCAGGGTTACATGCCAAAAATCAGGTGTCTAGGTCAATTGGTTCAAGAGTTATAGACAAAAAACGTGAAAAGTAGGGAATTAGGAGGTCTTTGTAAGAAAATTACCGTTAGTTTTCAACTGATTGAATTCATTTTTCCAGGAGAGTATGAGATTACCCTCACGAAAAATCTACCAAAGCTAGAGCTTTTCTTGTTTATTTAATCGGGAGTTATAGATACATTTAATTATTTTACATATGTAGGGGAGGTAGGCGTTCTCTTGGCCTGATCATGCCCATTTTCAATGCCAACTACAATAGATCATGCTGTCAACATTTGACCAAAATTTCAAGGCTTAAGCTTCATTCTATCGAAAGTTATCGTGCAAACGGATAGACAGACAGTCATAGCTAAATCGAATCAGGAGGTGACCCGGATCATTTATAAATGTATATATAGACACTGCTATACCTCCGGATCCTCCTTTAATGTGTTACATATTTTCGTCGTGACAAACGCAATATACCCCATAGTCTAGGCCTAGGGTATAAAAATGTGGAAATTGAATGAACTGTCGTCGAAACTTCGCAACAATTGTCATATTAACGACGAACATACTTATAGGCGCGTTTTTCTGGTACAATTGTACAATCTATCGAATGCAGGTTAACCACCCCACCCCACAGAGTTAAGTTGTTGTTGTAATGCATGGGGATACCCTAACCTGCATCGGATAGATGGTCAAAAAAAAAAACCTATTATTAGATCACCATTGAATTCATTTTAAATTAGTCGAGATTAGTCGATATTATCGAAATTTTTTTTCTGTCACTATTTTCATCAGTCGGGGTATTTTGTAGTCGAAATTTTCTCACTACGAGATTTTTAAATATTTATAAATAAAAAAATCTCGACTTTGGCAATCGAGATTTTATAAGTCGACGCTTCATACCACTCCCATTTTTATTGCATCAAAAATTGGTGTGTCTGGCTTTTTTTTACTATTATACATATATTAGGTGTACAACTTTGCTTCCGCCGTTTTCCGACAGACGACTGCATCGGTGAGGGCTGGTCAAAATACGTAGTTCAAAAGTGTCACAAAGTGAGTTTGGACGTCTGTGAACGTATCGACATCCACGCATTAGTAAAAGTTGTTCGCATTTTTAATAAGACTCGCGATTCAAAATGTCTGTTTTCTAGCCAAGTTCTCGTCATTTGCGGGAAGTTTTGATCTTCTGCTTCCATTTAAAAAAAAACTGCAGCTGAGGCTCATCGAATGCTCTCAGATACTTACGGTGAGGTTGCTCTGAGTGACAGAACATGTCGTGAGTGGTTTCAACGTTTTAAAAGTGGCGATTTCAATGTCGAGGACAAGCATGGTGGTGGGAGAGAAAAAATTTTCAAAGACGAGAAAATTGGAAGCACTGCTCGATGAAAATTCGTGCCAAACGCAAGAAGAATTAGTTTAATCACTGAGAGTGACTCAGCAAGCCATCTCGATGCGCCTCGATCCAGAAACAAGGAAATTGGGTTCCGTACAAGTTAAAACCGAGAGATATTGAACGGCGATTATTTGCATGCGAACAACTGCTTCAACGGCAGAATCGGAAGGGATTTCTACATCGCATCGTAACCGGCGACGAAAAATGGGTCCGTTACGATAATCCCAAGCGCAGAAAGTCATGGGGACATACCCGGACATGCCTCAACGTCAAAGGTAAAACCGAATATTCACGGCGCCAAGGTTATGCTTTGCATTTGGTGGGTCTAGCTCGGTGTGATATACTATACTAGCTACTGAAACCAAATGAAACTATCACAGGAGATTGGTACCGAACGCAATTGAGCATAAAAGGAAAAACGACCGCATGTCGCAAAAGTGGTCAAGACATACTTGGAAACCCTGAAATGGGAAATCTTGCCTCACCCGCCGTACTCCCCATACATCGCTCCTTTCGACTACCATCTGTTTCGTTCCATGGCGCACGGCCTGGCTGATCAGAATTTTCGTTCGTACGAGGAAGTCGAAAAATGGATCCAATCATGGATCGCGTCGAAAAACGCCTCCTTTTTCCGAGATAGAGTCCAAAACCCGGAGATGTGGGCGAAAGTTGTCACTAGCGATAGACGTACAATAATAATACATCTGTAAGTACTTTTTGACAACTAAGCTTTTAATTCCGGGAAAAAACGGCGGAAGCAAAGTTGTACACCCAATATATAATTAAAAAAATTTAAAACAGGCGTTTTAAGTCGATAAGCGTATTGTTATTATTTTTCAGAGGCGAAATAATGAAGGTGGATGTGTTCCAAGCCGAGATGGGGCCGCCGGTAGTTCAGTGCGTACAGGCGTCAGTATCATGTCTGACTTCGTTCGCTACGGGTTTAAATTCCGTCTACGGCGTTCGTGGCCATGGATGTTTGTGTTAGCTATCACCAATGAATTTGGGTTGCCAAATTCATGATAATATTGGAATAATTGTGTTAGCTATCACCAATGAATTTGGGTTGCCAAATTCATGATAATATTGGAATAACAATAACAATCCCGTTTTCAAAAACAGATTCAAATATGAGTCATCATTTCCATAAATAACATCATCAGACTAATGACCTTGTTATCATTAGATAGAAATAATATCTTCAGTTTTATGTATGGGAATATATAGAGGACTCCATTCAGAGATAAGACAAATGAGTCATAGGGTCAAATGTGATGTATTTTCCCTAGTAGCTCATTAGGCTAAGGTATTTATAAGGAATAGTATTTAAGCGAATCAATTACAGAAATAAGACTAGTTGTTCGAGTACCACCAGACCATTGTAGTCTGGCCCTTATCATCAATAAAGAATATTATAACGAGTAGCAGTTCACATTATTCTTAACTTGTTGTCTTCCCCCTGTAGTGTGGGGCGTAAGAGTAAGCCAGAACATCTCCCGACTAATCGCAGGTAGGCGGCTAAATAGGAGCAGGAGGTGCATGCTGGCAATGTGCATCTTCCGTAACTGGTTTATGCCAACAAAACGTCAGCTAAGCCACATGGAGTAGTTGACGCGCTATGGCAAACTTGGGGTTAGGGCAAATGAGTAAGCCTAGGTATGTCTGCACTCAATTTAAAATTTACTTTTAAGAGAAAGTATGTACATAAAAAGACAGTCAATACATTTCCCCCTAGGAATGGGCATGCTTCAATAAAGGACAACAAATTCCGAATTTTCCATGAATTTCTGACCCTAATTCAAGGAATTTCTCTCGCTCTACGTTGTTAAGGTATATGTTGTTCTACGTTGTTACGGTATATGTTTATTTTAAGCGCAAAGCAGCAATATTTTGAGTTGTTTCTTTAAGAACTTCCTACAAAGAATGGTCTTATTCCCACATTATAAATCAACGGACGAATCACATAAATATTGTTTGAGAAGAGAATAACAATCGAACATGGAGCTGTAATCATCATTATAAAATTTTTCTCAAATATCCAAGGACGCCGTATTTCTATAACGAGAAAAAGAAAACACCGGGAACTTTTACTTAATGACTGTACTGTAATGTACAGTTGGCTGATCCTGCTTAATGAATATTCAGATGGTTTTCAGTTTTTTTCTTCGCCTTTACCATTTGCACGATTCCACAGCTTTCACTTCGTCTTGCCTGCCATCAAAGCTATCGGACTGTGTAATGTCTCACCTATTTTCCAAGGTGACTTCGTCCTTTTTGTTTTGTTCGTGTTATAGACTTGAAGGTGTCGGATGTCTGTCGCCAACCAACACTAATTTTTTTTTATGAAGAATCCAAAATTGCAAAACCATTTCAGAAAATATGTATAAAATATCTGAGATAGTCAAAAACACGTGCTTCGTACGAAAAAAAATTGTAATGTACGGATACGGAGTACTTTACGAAGTCGACAGGGTGGAAACTCTAGCAATTAGTGGAATTGCTGCTTTCACCCGGTCATGTCGGGGTGTAAAGCACGCGACAACCATTTCAAAGAAATAAAAAAAAAACTCGCACAAGCTGGGATGAAAATTCCATTCCGAAAATTCGTCCAATTAAATTTTCAGCATAACGAACGACGCAGCAGGCGCAACATAACTCATATGGCATGAGACGGTGGTGGTGGCATGATTAGGCGCGAAGGTATGGGGTGGAACGTACAGATAGTCCTCATGAATCCTACACATATCCTGGCGTTTGGACACTATCGGCTCAAGGGAATGTGTCCACGCGAGGTATTTCGTCGAAACAGTGTAACAGATAGCAGTTGGGGCTACATCTATACCAAGACGTGGGCAACCATTTGTTTTTTGGGTGGACCAGAGTGCTGACGAATTCATAGTGGAACAACAGACATCCTTTTCAATGGACAGTGCCGGAAATTAAAACGTACAGCACAGCTGAGTTAAATTTCCTATCGCTTATCATACAGGCTGCTCTCACACCGAACAGAGCGATCTGACCGACGACAGGTCTTAAGCGGCGATTCCGCATGAAACAGGATTAGGAACAAGAACAGAATTCGGTACATCTGCGATAGGAACAGAATTATAATTCTGTTCCGGTCGCTATAGCTACTAATATACTTTACTATAGAAAGCAATAAATTTCTATTTTGTTTCTGATCCTGTTTCCTAATTCTGTTGTACGCGAAATCGCCGCTTAAAGCAGATAGCAGGCTGACAGACAGCAGTCATCAATTCATCCTAATTTGCTGAAACTCTGTCTGACTGAATCTATTAGACGTTTAGACCGGAGTCTGTTCTGTGTGAACGTCAACAGTCTGCTTTACGCCCGTCGATTAGATCGGTCTGTTTGGTGTGAAAGCAGCCATAATGGTCGGAACAAAAATTGTTTTTTTTTTGTCCTATATACATACATACATTGCTATTCGTTCAATTTAACGCACAAAATCGCACACATGGCATCGCCGAGATTAGAGTGGCCTCGAGTTGAGAATAATCCTTGAGAGCTTTACACACAGCTGGGTTAGGATACTTTGTCGCAAGGCTGTTTTCACCATTTCGGACGGGACGTCCGCACGAAACTCGCACAAAAAAAAAACAATAGAGACACGTATCTATTTCGCAGAATTTATTGCATGTATGCTTGCGTCCTGCTAGTGGATCCAGGATAAATCCGCAAAACACAAATCGCGAGGACAAAAAGATGGCATTCATTGAATGGAAAAGTAAAAACTTTGCGGTTTTAATTCATAAAAAAAAAAAATTAAAACCAGTAGAGTCATTAATTAATCAAATATCCACTTGAAATCACTGATCCTGTAAGAATCACAATGTCGCGTAAAATTCCCGCTTTTCATTTTGTCACCAACTTTCTGTACGCACAAATCACAAACCAACGTGCAACAAAAAGAACAATCAATGCTGTTCAGCACACACTTAGACTGGATTAAACTTACAAATGACAAAAACAAAAGAATCACAATATCCGTTTACATCTCCAAACTCACTCACGATATCTGGTCAGTTTAATTTGCCCCTGATTCAGATAGAATTATCTTAAAAATGCATTACATATGGACTACGACGAAAAACGAAAAAACGCAACAAGGACGAAAATGGTCGAACGAAAACACTAACTTTTTTCCAGGGCTATTTTCTTTTTATCGCCAAGTCGGATACTTTCCTTATTATCTTCTCTTTTCTTGCTTAAAAGGACTTTGTTTTATATAGAGAAATAGAGTGTGTTTTTTTATTGTGTTTATTTTGTTTTTTGTTGTGTACCCTTTCGAATCAAGGGCTCGCGATATACTGACAGAAATTGGTCCATATAAATGTTAAATCATGAGTCTGGGGGCGAGATGCTAAGCCCATACACAAGACGAACTAGATACGACGCATAAGCAGTCCGAATAGCATCCATCCCTTCGAATATTTTTCACGGAAACGATTTTATGTGTGTGATGAATACAAGATTGGGGAGGAGATGGAGAGATCGAAAATGTTCAAGGGGGAGCCTCGATGATGATTGTTGTTCGAACCAACGGGATCCCCTACTGTGCGGAAGGGACCAAAAGTTGCCGGGATAAATCCTAGATGTTCGATGGCTCTGTTCCCCTGCCCGCGTGAGCGAACAACCGACAATTGACTTCATCGTAGCCCCGGAGACATGATAAGATTCACTGCCGCGTGCTCCTTAAGCCATCACAACCTGATTTACGAG
This sequence comes from Chloromyia formosa, assembly GCA_964017055.1. Taxonomy (NCBI): domain Eukaryota; kingdom Metazoa; phylum Arthropoda; class Insecta; order Diptera; family Stratiomyidae; genus Chloromyia; species Chloromyia formosa. Next base: position 24,075,423 of record OZ024813.1, on the reverse strand, counting down.
CCTTTTCAGACTCTTCGTTCCCCAGCAATACCCGCCCAGGAGTTCGCAGAAACAATGAATTGTTCCTCGCGTCGTCATTGTCGGCCGCCCCATATTTTGGATGCTGTGCTAAACAATCGCTTCAACAACTCTCACCCTCATTCCATCAGCATTGTGTTTGCAGACATAAACAAACTTCTTGGCCCTGGAAAGCTCTCTAGTGTGGCAGATTGCAGCTAGACAGGACATGCGCCGTGTGTATCAGTAACCTGGTTACTTTAACCTTCACAGGATTCGATGAATTGTGGACACAAAGAAACTTGTTAACTTACAGAATGGAAACTGGTATACATCCTGTAACCAACATTTTGTTATACTATACATTATAAGCTTTCAGCTTTGCAGATAATTTAAGAGATTCGGCCGGCAGCTTTCGTTCTGTATGAATAACAACTCACCGAGGTCTGCCAGTCTCTCTCGGGAGAGACATTTCTAGCTTAATGGTGCATTTGTCGTATATATGTTATGGTGAGCAGGAAAGATGCGGGTCAATTCCATAACCGGTAGAAGTAACGATATTGCCATCCACTAGAAACCACTCTACTAAACCTTCAACTCCTTAACCTAAAGGCAGAAAGAAATGGGTCAGATTGTGCATGGTCATGAGTAAGGGATTCAATTGCAGGCAATGCAGGATAATTATGAGACTTTTTGTGTGCGCTCCAGTTTGAAAGTTGACTGCAACAGAAATACGTTTGGTATATGGGGGAGCCCATGCATATTTCAAAAACAGAGTGGTTGAATGTTTACGGGAATATATTTTATTATACGTACGTTAAGTGTTAAACGAAGCAATTAGTAAATAACTCAATACTTTGAAAAACATGTTTGAAATGAAACCTACATATTATAATGAAAATGGGATTTATCAGGAACTTTAATAGCAACTCATAATTGAATTTGAAGTGGATTGATCCTTGTCGTACGTAATTATAGCTTGTTGCAAAAACTGAACAGTTCAATTATCGCAAATGCTTCTGTTCAATGATAGAGTAAATATTTTGCTTTAGTCAATGGAGTAGCCGTTTCAGTTTTAATGGAATTTAAAAAAATAATCAGAGCTACTGAATCCACGGGGTTACAGCAACACCTCGATAGGTAGCAAAACGACAAATTTTAATTTATATCCTTTGCCACGCACAGCCAGTGGCGCTCCCGTCGTTACCATGACCACACAGATTTATATTATACACTACATAACCTGAAAACGATCTGATGATGACAAAAGCTTCGCGGCTTAGTAGTTAGCAAGTTGGGCATATATGTATGTACAATACATAGTTAGTGAGTCCCGAGTTCTCGATGGACAACAGCGTCAAGATTTTGTTCAACCTTTTCTTTGGGGTGTGGGGGAGGGGACTACGAACTAATACTTTCTCCTCCCCCACTGTTCGCCATTCTACAAATTTCAAGAAAATGCGAAAAAAAGGAATGTATTTACCTATACCAGTCGAAAAAAAATTGACCTTAATTTCGCCTCTATGTGGACCCTCGCCCTTCCACCCGTCTAAGTTGGCCACTTACGACACAGCACCCCAAGCCAATCTTTCAAAAATTATTAATTAAATAACTGCAATTCGCACTACGGAAAACAACATGAAAGTAGTACTCACACATATACGTATGTATGAGGCCAGTAAATGTGTTTTTAGGGTTTTGTATAAAAACAAAACCCTTATGAAATCGGTCATCCGTCCGTCTGTCCGTCTGTCTGTCCGTCTGTCCATGAAATATCTCACGAACCGCTGAAGCTACATGCATGAAATTTGGTGGAAATATGTAGAAATACTATAATTCTCTGGAGAAAGCGATGCGTCGTAATAGGTCAACTTTAAGGGGGGGTCGCCATAGAAGGGAAATGAAGGTCGAATTTTTTTTTTTTCGTTTGGTATAGGAAAGTGGGATATCGTAAGAAAGGTACCGTTGAGTACATTCCATTTCTGGAATTTTTTTCAAATTTGAAGAAAGGGGAAAAGAGGGAGAGGGGAAAATATGTTGTCCGAGTTTGTCCCCCCCCCCCCCCTTGCATTTCGAGACCGTTATAGCTAGACATATGAAAATTTACAGAAAAGCGGCATTTTAGTAGCATAGAAAACCGAAAATAATAGAATTTTTAAATCTCATCCAAAAAGGTTAATAATAGTACATTTCTATAGTTGCAGTTAGCACACCCCTGCACCCCTCAATCACACCCTAGGTCAAAAATATTGATGGCTGATGATAACCAACATCATAGGCAATAATATCTCTAAGTTTCATAACAATGACATGATATTTAATAATAGTACATTGACTTAAAGTTATGCATTTTGACACTATCCATACAAAAAACACACCTACCGGCCTCACACATAGATTTGCGTGTACTACTTGCATGTTGTTTTTCGTAGTGCGAATTGCAGTTATTTAATGAACCAACTTTGGAAGGGTGAAGATTGGTGATTGGTGATCCTAACAATAACTATTCACACAGTTAATTTTTTTAGGGTTTTGTGTCTTAAATCTTACAAAATCGGTCAAATATTTTACCTGTCTGTCCGTCTGTTCATAGAATATCTTACGAACGGCTGAAGCTGGACACATAGTTCGGCGAGAATGTGTCGAAATGCTATAATTTGCTGGAGATAGCGTTGTGTTGTAATTGGCCAACTTTAATATGGGGGGGGGGGAGGGGGGTCCACATAGAGGCGAAATTAAGGTCAATTTTTTTTATCCACTGGTATAGCCAAGTGGGGTGTCGTGAGAAAGGTAATGTTGAGTACATTCCATTTTCTTGAGATTTGTAGAAAGGGGAACAGTGGAGGAGGAAAAAATATTAGACCGTAATTTGTCCCAGCCGCCCTGAATTTCGAAGCCGTTACACAAGTTTGCAATTTGCAATGTCGTCTTAATATGAATGGTTAAGCATCTCGAAGAGTGGGACAGTTTATCTCGTATACATACATATCTATCTACAGCTTCTCGTATTAAAACTATTACTTTGAGAGGTGACAGATGTAGTCTTTTTGTGAATTGGCATGTAAGATACTATATCATGGGTAAAACATTTAATTATGGTGTTTTTATTCAGCTGAGGGGTACCATGAAGAGCAGGGAGCCAGTATTTACATGCCAAAATAAGCGCTTGCTACAAGACCCTCGAATTGCGGGCGTAGCCCTCTATATTCCGGTTTCATTTGTATGAATAGTGTCAAAATGCCTAACTTTAAGTAAATGTACGATTATTAAATATTATTTGATTGTAATGAAACTTACAGATATTATTGCCAATGATGTTGGTTATCTTTGGCCATCAATATTTTCGACCTAGGGTATAAGGGGTGCAGGGGTGTGCTAACTGCAACTATAGAAATGTACTATTATTAACCTTTTATGATGAGATATCAAAATTTTACGATTGATAGTTTTCTATGCTAGTGAAAGGTCGCTTTTCTGCAAATTTTCACATTTCTAAGTGTAACGGTCTCGAAATGCATGGGGGGTGGGACAAACTCGGATCACATATTTTTCCCTCTACCTCTTTTCCCCTCTTTTCAAATTTGATGAAAATACCAAAAGTGGAATGTACTCAATGTTACCTTTCTCATGATACCCCACTTGCCTATACCGGATGAAAAAAAAAATTTGACCTTCATTTCCCCTTTATGGGGACCTCCCCTTAAAGTCTGCCTATTACAACGAATCGCTTTCTTCGGCGAATTGTAATAATTCTACATATTCCCACAAAATTTCATATATGTAGCTTCAGCCGTTCGTGAGATATTTTATGGACAGACAGACATTTGACCGATTTCATAAGGGTTTTGTTTTTACTACAAAACCCTAAAAAACTGGCGCAACAGTCCAATTTTGGACCAAGGCCTCGCGATGAGTTAGCATTATCTCATTTATTAGACCATGACGGCGTGTTTTGTGTAGAGGTGTGAGATCAGCAACACGATCAACCTAGTTATTAACCCCAAATGGGTACTCATTTAACAGCTGAGTGGGCTCATAGTTCGACACGTAAATCGCCTGTTTGTCCAAGACCACCGCATTCAGTTGGAATCGAACCGGAGCCCAGTGCTTAGAAGGCGTGCTAACGTGCTAATCATTGCGCCATTCCGACTATGGGGCAATTAAGGTTGCCGGGTAATGAATAACTTTTTTATGGTCTATTCGGATTGTCAATTGTCAAGCATTTTCTCAAAATATTTGTCACATGACAGCTCGAATTCTCCGTATCTGCTCTGCTTTGCAAATATCACACTGCGGGTCGTTGCATTTGGAAATAATATATGTATTCCGATGAAGGTTAGGTTAGGTTAGGTGCAGGGGCTGCCATGATGGATCACAGCACACATAGACTGAAAATTGGGTCCGTTGTGATACCTCCAGAAATTCTCTTTACCTTACCCTAAAACTAGGTTTAAAACCAGCCGGTGCAAGCAATAAAACGATTGAGCTTTGTCGCGCTAACGTTGTTGAGGTCATCCAAGTCATAAAAGAACGAGAAACCAAGAAATCTCCTCCTCCTGCTCGCCAAAGCTCTGCAGTGGCACAGATGGTGACTAACGCTCTCCTCCTCGTCCACGTCCTCATAGCTTCTGCAGAAATCATGGTGCGGAAGGAGCAGCCTCCAGGCTAGTTCCCCAATAGGGCAGTGCCCTGTGATAACCCCACCACCCTGCCGATTTGTGATCATCTGCTTATTGATAGCAGTACGGCAGAGCGTCTCGAATCAAGTCTAGGCGTGAATAACCACTGAGCCATCTTATTTTGGGCCTATCAATAGCAGTTGACTTAGTTACCATTTTGCATACCGTAAAAGGCATTTTAATACTATCCCGAATTCCGGCTACATTACTGGTTATCCCATCACCCTCTGCAGTTGCCTGCAAAGTTACTGTACCCGGGTATCCAGCAAAGCTTGATGTTGAAAAAACCGCCCATTAAAGTGAGGGCTGTGCGACAATCCACAATCGTTTTGGATGTACTGAGAACCGACTCAAGTGAACGTATTGCAGCTTGGCTGTCCGTAAAAATAGTGATGTCCTTGGCAGTCATCACGTGACTTCCCAACCAGGTCAGTGCCTCTGAGGTCGCTGAAACCTCCGCCTGAAGGATACTACAGAAGTCAGGAAGACGAAATGACATGTTGATACCAAGCCCCTCCGACTCCGAGTAAACCCCGGCCCCAACTCCATCGTGCGTCTTAGAGCCGCCCGTGTAGATCGGCATGGAATTAGTCGTTAAGGGTATATCACACCTGTGTCCTTCAAAATGTACGGTCTGATCGAACGTCATCGATTTCGCCTTGTGATACTTAGTGTCACCATACACTGTCGAACTCGAACACGAACCTAGTACAAGTGGACCGGTTTTTTTCACACCTATGTGAAGTGTATGTGTGTGTCAGAGGACATTTGTACCAGGTTCGTGTTCGAGTTCGACAGTGTATGGTGACACTTAGATAAGTCATTCTTCGGTCAACCATCAATGTCGAGTTTTCTGCGAACGGCGAATTATAACGCATAAAACTTGATTGAAAAGAAAATTTCAGCCGATGCCTGTGATGAATCAGGGGTCGCGGCCTATCAGGTGAGCGATCACTCGAGAGAGCGTGATTGCCGCTACGACGGTAAGATTTTCATGGATCGGTCATTCCGGGTCAGTTTTGAAGGGTGGACTTTCACCCGTCGGAGCCGTAACGTCGGCACGCCATCGCCGGGACGCTATTGCTATTGAACACGTGCAAATCATTTATCACGATTTTCTTTGCGAGTTCGATTTTATCCGCCGTCCGAGCCACACGGTTCTTACTCACTGTGCCGAGCAAAATATCCGGTAGGAATGGAAAAAAACCACCCGGCTTTTACGAAAACAAGTATTTTCGATTTTTAATACCGGTATTTTTCAGTATTTCCTTCCTCCCGGTATTCTTTCGATGATATTTTTAAGTTCAATAATCAATCCAATAACCATATGCCGATCGAGCACGAACTTACGAGCATGGAAATGAAGAAGAGGAAGACCACCATAAACGTCACTCAAATCATTTTTATTGAACTTTGCGAATGCATCTTGTCCTTGTCTTGTCTTGCTGTTGCAAGGCTTTCATGCCGGGGTTGTCTTTTATTGTTCAAAAATATTTGCTTTTGGTCGGTAGTTCAGTTGCCCCTGAACGATTTGTATCATCTTTGAATGATGTGTTTTCCAATAAAAGAAGTCAACTCCTCCTCCTCGCGTAGGACCGTATGCCTAATATAGCATCTTCGGAAAGGGGCAACCACCGCACTATCTTAACATAAACTTTGGCATCTGTGATATTAACCCCCGCACGCACTAGAGCCAACACTTCTCTTTCCTCTATGATCATCAACTCCAGCAAACAATCTGTGAGCAAACATCTGCTCCGCCTTCTATCGACTTATCTGCTAGAGTTGCTACAACGTCAGCGGGCGATGACCTTACCATCTCAGCCATCCCCACAAGTTTATTGCGTGTTTGCTCTCCACCTAAACAAATTCTTATGTCGAGAGTGTCTTACGCTACGTCAGAAGAATAAATCAAACGCTACATTATCAACCAGCTTGGTTTTGAACCGTCCTTACTAACATCCACGAAACTGACAAAGGAGAAAATTCTTAACAAGATGGTATCTTCGTTCAAGGTGACCATTCCCCATGATCTGCAAATGCCATGTAAGGCATCTTTCTGGCCTCCGGGAATTCTTTTAAAGGAATTCACCAAATGAAATTTTCAGCGACAACGCGTACCAACGACTCCAAAATATTGCAGAAAACGTACAGGAAGAGTCTTCCTTACTTTCTCTATACTATTAAAATGTGCAAGGGTTACGTACCAAGCTCCAAATTTTAAATGTTTCTGCTCTAACAATTTCTCATGACATTATCTACTTGACTGAAACATGGTTAAACCCGTCCATTAACAGTAGGGTACTTCTTGAGGGGTATCAAATCTTTCGCTGTCATAGAAACTGTGATCTACTTGCACTGACAAATGGTGGTGGAGCTCTATTTGCTATCCAGAACTACGTTGAATGTTCTTTTGTTTCCCCTAGCCTTACAAAATAACCAGTTCATTGACCTCAAATCAGAAAATCAGCTCCTTAATTATGTCAAATAAAGAAATACTCCGATTGAGTAGAAAGTAACCGCATACACCTTCTGTTTTTTTTATAGTAAAGAGAGCGAGTTAAATATAAAATAAACTTAAGTGTAACTAGTTGAACTTCAAGGAACTAGTTCCGAAAAAAACAGGCGACTAGTTCATGTAAGTACCACATCCGCTGAAATGCTTTGGCTAGAAATATCTTCAAAAAGCTTACCCATAGGTTGAGAGCAATTAATGTTGAATCATTATCTCTTACCTGCAACGTAAAAGAAAATATGTTTAGAATATCTTTTCGTAAATGCTAAAGGTAGTGAAATAAACAAATATTATCTCCAGAAAAAAACGCTTACTCCAGACTGAGCTCTTTCACCAATGCTACTGGAATAAAACCGTCTAGTCATTCCACCAAGCAAATAACCATGACATTTGTTAATGAATCCCACCCCATTGACTTTGACTTACAATGATCCTTCCTTCCTAGCCGTCAATGTAATTTAAAAATTGTCAAAATAGTTTCCGAAAGAATTTTTATCCGCATAATCGTCGTACTAGGTCGCTTAATCATTTCAATAGAAAAAGAAAGAAACCATAAACGTAAACCATTTATCATCAATCATTTTACTTGGCTTTCGCTAGCGAACCATGAAAAACCATTATGACATACAATTTCTCTTCGGTGCATCGTTTACCCGGAAAATATGTAGTTGTACATCATTTATATTGAAACATATTTTCCCAGCATATCCTGTGCAAAAGTTCAATATCACTTGGTCCTCAAACAAATGAGCTTACATACTCAGTATCTGCATATCGTATGGGAGGCACTTTAGAACTGCATCGGACACTGTTCAAGGAAGCAAACATTAAATTCAATCGTATATAAAAGCGCATCAAGCAGAATCGCGCACTGGTATAGAACACCGACGTCAGGAGCAGGTCCTTGAGATGAGGGAAACATAATTAAATTGCATTAGTTATGCAGTAGTCCTTTGCCATCGCGATGTCATAATTCACCACAATATTTTCCACGTATCCGTAATATCTGCAAATGTTTGTAGCAGCATGTTATGAAATACACAGATAAGGTCGCGACGCTTCACTCTATAGCCGGGTGGCAGCGCTCCTGTGTCCTGATTGCCGGCAATGGTGGTGGTTTCAGCAAAAACATCTGCAGTCATCATACGCTTTTCGTGTGGCTTTATATAACGTATCCTTTTTATACTTTTCTTTTTGCTATTATTAAGTCCCAGAAGAAGTCTTCGGTCTAGGCTTTGATGGGCGTTCGTGTGTACCGTGCACTGTGCAGGGTATGCTCATATTTGAAACATGCTGGGACTCTACTGGAATATGTTGTAGAATATAAACGTACAAGTTGAATAGGTACGTAGTGGTGTCGACGACGGACGATAGTCCTTTTTACATGCGTGCCGACAATTTTAAAATATAGTTCAGTAAATGAACTCTCAAAAGGGGAGTCTAGATAAAAAATGTCGGCAACACAAAAATGAACTATGGGGATTTGTTTGGACTAGTTAGGAGGTAAACATACTAAAAGTACCCGGACCGACGAGGTGTGGAAAAGGAAAGAGGGGATGGAGGGGCACCTTCTTCGTTCAACCTTCCTTGTTTAGGTTTTTCGTGTTCGAATACCGTTTGCCGTTGGGAAAAAAGTTGTACGACAAAATTAAAGAGTACTAAATTCCCTTCAAAAATCTACTATGTATGTACTTAATTTTTTGTATCTTTTCTAGTTTAAGAGATTTACATATATACTTCTCAAAGTAGCACAATTTCCAAAAAAAAAATATTTTACCCCACATCTGTTTCGTTCCATGGCGCACGGCCTAGCTGATCAGAATTTTTGTTCGTACGAGGAAGTCAAAAAATTGATCCAATCATGGATCGCGTCGAAAGACGCCTCCTTTTTCCGAGATGGAATCCGAAAATTTCCGGAGAGATGGGCGAAAGTTGTCGCTAGCGATGGACAGTACTTTGAATAATACATCTGCAAGTACTTTTTGACAATTAAGCTTTTAATACCAGGAAAAAACGGCGGAAGCAAAGTTGTACACTCAATACTTTTAGTTCCCTCGTATGATTATGATACGAGGGCGTTTCAAATATGATCGAGACAAACGCTCTGACACATTTATTTATTATCGAAAATATTTACAAAAAAGTTTTTCTAGGTAATTCCCCTCACTAGTTACACATTTTTGCCACCTCTCCGGAAGTTTTTTTATGCCGGTATCGAAGAATTCCTTGGGCAACTTGGACAGCCATGTGCGCACGAACTTCTCTACCTCGTCGTCGGTGTTGAATCTTTGACCTCCGAGGGCTTCTTTCAGTGGACCAAACATGTGGTAGTAGCAGGGTGATAAATCCGGTCTGAAGGGGGGGGGGGGGGGGGGTGTTCTAGTACCTCGCACCCCAATTCTGATATTGTATCGAGCGTGAGAGGCGCGGTGTGAGGGCGCGCGTTATCCTGGAGAAGAATAGCACTTCGCGCTGGAATTCTCCTTCGTTTCGAGCGATAAGCGGGTTTCACGTATATTTTTAGAAGGTTAGAGTAGTACTCGTATGCAGCATTGATGGAACGTTGTGTGCGCAGGAAGTCAACGTACAGCACTCCACGCCGGTCCCAGAATACAGTAGACATAACCTTACCCGCGGACCTGGTTGTCTTCGCTTTGACTGGCGCCCGTTCCTCCTTCTTCCTCCACTCTTTAGACGACACCTTGCTTTCGGGAGAATAGCAAAGAATAGAGATTGTTGCTAACAAGAAATGGGACTCTATACGAATTAAGAGTGCTTGCCTAGTAGTTGCATATGTGTTGGATTCCATCAGTACACGAAGGGGTAACGCGGAATAGCAAGTATGCTACTCATACGATGAAACGTACTAGGTAGTTGGCATTTGAAGACCTTTTTAAAATGTTGCGTCCCTATCCCTCTAAAGGCCACTTTCATTTGATTATTTGCGTATCAATTGGCACTGGGCTTCTGCTTAAATCGCATGAAGTGTCACCCCCTAGTAATAGTGTACCCATGTCTCGTAGAGAAGATTCGCGTCAAAAAACCGGCCCCCTCCGCCTCGTATCGCGTCAGCAAGCGGCGACAAACTTCCAACCGCATGAATTTTTGCTCGAAGTTCAACAGTTTGGGAACCCATCGCGCCATTATTTTGCGATATTGAAGGTGTTCGTGGATGATAGACTCTACACTACCAATACTAATGCCGACTTCAGCCGAAATGTTTGGAACATTCATCCTACGGTCCTCCAAAATGAGTTGTTCTACGCGGCGAATGTTGTCTGGTGTGATGCTGGTTCGCGGTCGACGATCATGCGGCTCATTCTCGACGGTTTCGCGGCCATCTTTGAAAGCTTTGGCCCATTTAAACACAGCAGACCTACTCAGGCACTCACTACCGAACTGATTTCGCAAACGCCGACGAATTTCCGTGTTTTTATCGCCTTCCCACACCAAAAAACGAATGACAATACGTTGCGCAACGGCGGTCGGCACTTGATGTTCACTCATGGTCGTAGCACCCGCGTGAAACGTGCGTTCGCGACGAAAACTATGCCAAACTATTCGTAAGGGACCCAGCTATCACATACTCAAGCCGCGACCTTCAAAACATACAGGCGCGCCATCTACAGCGTTTGTCTCGATCATATTTGAACCGCCGTCGTAGAAGGGGTGCGTATTCTAAACCTAAACATTATATGTACATAAATTGAAAAAAGGAAAACTTTCAAAGATGATGTTAAAGAAAAAGTAGCTAACTTCCGGAAAACTCGAACGTCATATGTAACTATTACACCATTCATTACAGTTGACAATTACCGAAAAATTTTGAACGTATCGTCCATAATAATTGATCCAATCAAACGGACCGTCTCTCGCAGACAACGACCCAAACAAGAGAATATCTGACCCTTGCGATCCATTGTTGTCATATATCAACAAAATACCGAAAATTCAAAATTGGATTCTAATTGAACATAATCCTTGACGATGAAAAATCCCTCCGTGCATTTGCGGTTCGAAAACCGAAAACGGATCACAATTGATTTCAATTAATCTAGATCAACTTAAAATGTGCGAAATCGACGAGTGGAGTATGAATATCCTTTATGCCATGCATATTCCTATGTAGGCTATGAAATCGGGTTTAAATCTGCAGTTTTTATGCTGCCATGCCGCCGGCACCAATAATTGCATAAAATGCCAAATTAATGACAACATAGCTGGTAGCGATGTATGTGTGTATCGGAATCACTTCCTCTTTATGTTCAGAAAACGGTCATAATTCGGCAGCGATCAAATTTAACATCGTTTCCACGCTTGTTATGAAGATATGTCACGGATGTATGTCGACAATAATAGTTGTGGTAGGGAAACCGAATGGAAATGAATGAAAATGTGGAAAACGATGGTCTATTTAGTCATACATAGGCGGTGAATTGTTGATATGGAAATGAAAATGGAAATGGTATTTACACCATTATGTGCATTTTCGTGTCACTCCAGTGCACAAAATTCGAGAGTTACCATTTCAAAATGTATAGAATTTCGTCGACCTGAAGCATCACCTTTGCGCGCTCTGCGGCATATTTCGATGGGGCGAGATCGCATATTCGGATGCCCTGCCCCAGTGACGTGCAGCGGAAATTTTTCATAGTCAAGCAGTTGGGCGCCTAAAGCCTAAAGCCAATTTAGCATAAACAAAAATGGACTGTATAATAGAATATGGACAGTCACAAAAACATTTATACCAAGCGGCTTTAAGCCTTAAAGAAGAAATCAGGAAAGATATAAATAAAATATTGGCACATATATTCGGAATACAAAAAAAAAAAATAAAAAAATAAAATATTACTGATAAAAAAAATGATAAATAAATATTATGTTAATTAAGACTAAGAAAAATTCAGGGGTATTTGAAATAAATAAATATTCTTTCGCCGTTGCCATTTATTTGTATTCCAAATCTATGCGCCGTTCTTTAAGTAAAAACTCTTTAATCACATTATCAAAAAAATCGTTTTCTCTTCGCATTTGTATAAGAAGATCCTTTTCAACCGCAATTAAAGCAAGATCCGAAAGTCGTTCTTGGGATTGGCGATTTCTCAAAAATGTGTGAACGCGCTTTAGTGTTGAAAATGACCTTTCCGCAGTTGCCACTGTGACTGGAATTGACGTTAATAATTTTGCTAAAATATGAACTTGCTTAAAACCGTTTGCGACATAAGGCCGTTTTTGCAAATAATCGAGAATTTTACTAGGATTCGCGTTTTTAAGCTCATCTGAAGAATAAATAACTTTTAGCTCATTTTTCAACTTTATTCTGTCGAAAAATTGACCGTGATATTCAATAAGTGAGTCAAAATTTTAATCGGGAAAATTTGACTTGAATTTAGAAAAATAATTCGGTTCAAGCAACTCTAAAAATGAAAGATCTTTAAACGAATGGAATCGATCTCGAATTTGCCCGAGAATAACATCTATAATCTCCCGAAATATCCGCCGTAAATTTTGTAAAGGATCTGTCGCATTTCTACATTTCTTACGTGGTGGCTGATATTCTGCTGTAACTGTCGAATAGAAATTATCAAACTTTTTAGAAAAGTCATTTTCAAGCCAATTTTCAAATTCAATAATTTTTTGGCTTGCATATGAAATGTTTACCACTTTGCTCTGAATAATATTAAATAATATATCAGTTTTCGAAAAAATTTCAGAAAAAATTAACAGATATAATTGAAAATCTGACTCTGCGAATTTTTGTAAGTATATATCGGAAAAAGTCAAGGAATCGCCATCCCAGTGTTGAGAACCATTCGAAATTGTCTCAAAAACTGTACAAATTTCATGCTTATGTTCAAATATAACGTTAATAATACGCGAATGATAATGCCAACGCGTCTTGGAAACCGATGGTAAACGACGATTTACTAAATTTGCAAAAAGGTCCGACCTTTTAGTGGATGTATTAAAAAATGATGCGATTTTATTGATGTGCGCGAAAAATAATTTAATTTCCGGAATAAACTCAACTGCTTTAGACAATACTAGATTTAGTGAATGAGCGTAACATGGAACGAAAATTGCCGATTTATGTTTTTCCCGAATTAAAGTCTGAACTCCACGAATTTGAGAACTCATTACTGCTGCGCCATCGTAACATTGTGCAATTAATATCTTATCGATATTAAAATTTTGCAATTGTTTTAAAATGTGAGAGCTTATTGCTGTAGCTGTACGATTAGCGCTTACATCCAAAAATCCGATAAATCTTTCTTCAATCTCATTTGATATTGTATATCTAAAAATCATCGTTAATTGTTCCCGACCGCTAACATCTGGCGTTTCGTCGACCATTACAGCTACAAATGGAGCCTCCTTTATTTCCAAATTGATTTTATTTCGAACCACATTAGCTATAGCGGAAACAAGATCGTTTTGGATTCTATTAGACAAACCCGAAAACGCTGCATTTGCTTTTATAGAATCTATGTTGGACTCAATTATTGGATCGTACAAACTCAAGAAATTTACGGTTTCGATAAAATTACCACGATTATTTGAAGAAGAGTCTTCATTATTTCCGCGAAAAGGAAGCTCCTGTTTTGCCAAAAAAATTACAGTATCGATTAAACGTTTCAAAATATTACGATTACGCTCAACTTTTTCATTATGCAAACTAACAGATATTGCCACCTGGTTACTAAGCATAAACTCTATACGCTGAGAACCAAAATTATCTAATTTAATTAACGACTGAAGATGTTTTTCGGAACTTGAATGCTTTGCTGCTGAGCCCGTAAAATTATTCAAATCACTAAATCCAGCTTTATTCCAAACAGATTTTTCATTCGTGAACAAAAGACACGGCCAGCAAAATAACTTATTTAATTTACAGCTTCCCGTTAACCAAATGTACTTTTCATACGTTTCGATATGGAATTTTCGCGTAATATTTTTTAATTTAAACTCTAAACTAAGATCTGGCTTCGGTCTATCCGATTCTATAATTTCTCTTTTCTTGGCAAAGGAAAGAGTTGAAAATCCCGCTTTTAGTACGAAATCCGTCGCGCAGCAATACTCCGACATAATGCGAAAAGAAAACTTACCACTTTTATCACAAATCAAATCAATTAAATCACTACAAACGGTCAAAAAAACTTCAAATCACAATTTAATCAAAATCACCCGATTGCACTGATTTCCTCTTTTAAATTGCAACGGAAAATCCATTACATAACAAAAACAAAAGCTCTACTGGAAAAATCAAATTCCCATAAACATTCCCTGCATTGGAAACATTTCATTAACAAGCATCATTGGGCTTTATCCCACACACAAAAGCAGTCGCGCCAGTGCTTGACTTGTCTCATATAAATTTGCGAACAAAACAAAAAAAAATCGTTGCCCAATGTACTACCGAAATCCAAGATTCCCATTTTCTGGAATCAACATGTCTCTAGTATTTGGATGCACACATGGTACATGCATCTAAAGATCTAGGCACATTTGCCTATTCTAAGTTTGGTGTCTATGGTGTGCAAAATGTGGGAGGTTTGAATATTATCTAAAGTAATTGAACGAATGTTTTTTAACCAAAAGAAGGCGCTGATCAGAATTTGAATGTGTAAAGGAATATTTGAATGATAATATGTATTCTTCAGCTTAAAGAAAAACATTGACTGAAATGATGATATGTGTATTGGTGTAAGCAAAGTTTACTATTGAATTGCTTATTTCGGTAAGTCAAGCAGTTTGGAATTGCTTACTACGAGTGCACGTCACTGGCTGCCCTGTCCGACCCTCAACACTTTTTGGGATTTTTAATTGCAACTAGACGCCGAGTGCTTAGCACAAATTGGATACTCTATCGGCGATGAGCAATGGCAGTGTCACTAGTTAACTTTTCACAGAAAAGCAAGTGCTTGGAAAACGCTACGAATTCAACTCCAATGTACACGAAATATTTGTTGACTTCAAGCAGGCATACAACAGCATCGACCGGAATGTGTATTGTATGACAATATTCGATTCAACGGGATAGGTCCGAAACGCCTTTGACACGGGTATTAGAGGAAAATAGGGAGATGGGCTCGATGCTCCCTATATTAAAATCAAGCTGCATATACAGGAAGGCTAAGCCGAAAGTCTACAAAACAATAGTTATGCCTGTATTGTGCCACGGATGTGAGACATGGACTCTCACCCAAACCTCGGAGAAACTGATCGACACCTTCAAATCGGCGAATCATTGGAGCTGTTCGTGATGTACGCAATCTACGACTAACCAGAGAAAGTTCATTAGAATACGAAGGTTACAATGGGCTGAACACATAGTACGAATGAAAAACAAATACCCCAAAACGCGGTTATGGGAGTAGGTAAAGGTGGACGACCATCCAGTAAACCGAAGAAGCGATGGGCAGACTCTGTTGATAACGACAGCAACAAGCTGCTTGGATTCAGGAGCTGGAGGATGCGGTGTTTAAACCAAGACGACTGGAGGTAAGGACTGGCGGAAAATACATCCTACGGGGGACACATAGCTGATAAGTAAGCAAAATCTGTTGTTCTTGCTAGTTGCCTTGACCACTCCAGGGGCATGAGCGCGTCAACATCACTTGCATTGTTATGCCTTGTTGACGATTCAATAGCATATATCCGAGGCGTCTTTTACTGACGAGCTTGGAGTGCTGTGAGAATTCTAATAATACCCACAGACAGTTGTTCTCTTCTAGATAAAGCATCGTAGAGTGGTGACCGAGGCTAGGCTACCGAGCGTGTCAAGTAAAATTTCACTTTGCGAAAAGTCCACCTCATTTTCATCGATATTGTCAGCTTTACAAGTATAAGTATAACAAAATTCCTTTGAAAACGCTTTGAGTTTGTAGGTAACACCTGATACCTCTGTCAGCACGTCCTATTCGTCCTCAGGACAAATTTGTGCTGTACGTTCGTATGTATGTGGGTATATTATATTCCAGGAAATCGTACATTTCATATCGCATCATATAAAGTTGGTCCTTGAACATTCACATTTTACCGAAATTCAGTTGCCAGAACTGAAGTTGAAATGCTGCAGCTTAAAGAGTATTCCAAACGGACGTGTTTTTACTGTTGATAGAGGCAACATCCCTGAAATGTACATATATTGGCCTGTATTCTTATATTTCTTATGCATATACGAGTACATCTAACCGTTTTCATAGATTTTCATACTTTCAAACATACATACGAGTACATATTTATCTGGCGAAAAGCAATTGTACGCTGAATTTTCAACATTTTGTTCATTGAGCCGGATAATACTCCTACTGTTAACGTATAGATGTGTGTAAAATAATATGTATATACAGCTACCCATACAATAAAGGAGCACGTTAGCATGGGCCAAATTGTCGATATTACATTTCCAAAGTTTCTTCATTTCAAATGACGCAAAAAAACTACGGTAGGTGTATTGTTGAAGCAAGAAAGTATCCGATTTCCTCTTTGAAAATTTTAGTGAAATTGTCTAACTACATATCAGATATGTGGCGAGGATTTTCTTCAGAGTTTTTTTTTTGGCAGTGAATTAAGTTTAAGTGATTTCAATATTAGTCAAGTACTCGTGTGTTAATTTCAGAGTATGGTGAAACATTTCTTAATTATTTTTCCGTAAAATAGCAATTATTTAAAATTTAATTACTGTTGTAAATCGAATTTAATAAATACTAGTTAATGACTTCGCGTTTTTTATGAAAGTAATCAAATATTTATTACTTCTGAATTATAAATACCTTTCCTGAAAACTATTTACTGCTTTTGAATTACAATTCCTTTTTCTTAAAAAGTAATTATTACTTTTAAATTACAATTACTCTTATTGAAAAAAGTAATAAATAGAATTTTATTATTTTTTTTAGAAAAAATTTAATTAATAATAATTGTCATTAAATAATTTAAATACTCTGGTCAATTAAGACCGATTTCAGGAAAAACCGGGCCGAAGGAGTCCGAAACGTATATACCCTAGACTTGTACACACCTAGTGGTGATACCAAAAGTACCAATTGGTAACGACCATATGCATTAAAAGTGAGTTTCCCATATGGCCAGTTTATAGGGGAGGTAGCAGCAATCATTCAGGAGGATTTGGACCGTTATCAAAATTAATTAACTAACCCATTCTACAAATATTTGTCGAATTTTTCAAGTCGCTAGCTCCATTCTATCGAAAGTTATTGCTTATTTGAAGTTTCACTTGTAGGGGAGGTAGGGGCTCCTTGGGTCGGATCTTGCTCATCATTGCCACCAACAAATAAGATCATGCTACAAACATTTAAACAAAATTTCAAGTCTCTAGCTTCACTCCATCGAAAGTTATCGCTTATTAGAATTTTGATTTGTAGGGGAAGTAGGGGTTTCGTTGGTCGGATTTTACGTATTTTCAATATTAGCCAACTGGATCCTATTACAAACATTTAACCAAAATTTTAAGTCGCTAGCATTTTGTCGTAAGCTATTGCTTATTTTAAGTTTCTTTTCTAGTGGAGGTAGGGGTTTCTTAGGTCGGATCTAACAGATCTTAAATACCAACTAACCCGACCTCACTTCAAACATTTGACCAAAATTTCAAGTAGCTGGCTTCATTCTATCAAAAGTTATCGCTTATTTGAAGTTGCATTTGTAGGGTAGGTAGGGGTTGCTTGGGTCGGATCTTACCCATTTTCAATACCAACCAAGTAGATCCTACTAGCAACATTTTGTCAAATTTTCAACTCGCTGGTGTCATTCTATCGAAAGTTATCGTAATTAAAAGAATATCAAATTTTTTGAAATTTGTAGGGGAGGTAGGCGTTCCTTTTATCCGATTATACCCAACTTACTAGAAGTTAAGCATCATCTTACCTAGTGTTACACGCCAAAAATCAGGTGTCTACGTCAATTGGTTCAAAAGTTATAGACAAAAAACCTGAAAAGTAGGGTAGTACGGGGCTCTTTGTAAGGAAATTACCGTTCGTTTTCCACTGATTGATTTTATTTTTCCAGGGGAGTAGAAGATTATCCTCACGAGCAATCTACCAAAGCAAGAGCTTTTCATGTTTATTTAATCGGGAGTTATAGATACATTTAATTATTTTACATATATAGGGGAGGTAGGCGTTCTGTTGGCCTGATCATGTCCATTTTCAATACCAATCAACTAGATTATACTTCCAACATTTGACCAATTTCAAGTCTCTAGCTTCATTGTATCGAAAGTTATCGTGCGAACTAACAGACAGACAGACATGGCTTAATCGAATCTGGAGGTGATCCTGATCATTTATATATATACATTGCTATACCTCCGGAGCCTCCTTTAAGGTGTTACATATTTCCGTCGTGACAAAAACAATATCATCATCATCGTGGCGCGACAGCCCGATGTCGGGCCTTGGCCGCCTGGATCATTGTCCTCCAATTATCTCGGTCACGTGACCGCGTCCTCCAATTTTGGGAGCCCAGCAGCTGCGCGGCGTCCACACCTACTGAGCTCTCCCAACGAGATCTCGGTCGTCCTCGCAGCCTCGCTCCGTCGACTCGTTCTGCATTCATTACTCTCTTAGGCATGCGATCATCGTCCATTCTTTGTACATGCCCTGCCCATTGAAGTCGTTGTAGTTTGACGATTTTCGAGACTTGCAGCTCATCGTACATTTCATACAACTCATGGTTGTACCGGATGCGCCATCCATCTCGATCGCAAACAGCCCCGAAAATTCGCCGTAGAACCTTACGTTCGAAAGTGTCTAGCATGTTTTCGGAGGCTTGAGTTAGGGTCCATGCTTCGCAGCCATAGCATAGCACTGGTCGTATAATGGTTTTGTACACGCGGAGCTTCGTGTTTCTGTGCACATGTTTCGATTTCATTATGGGGAGAACCGAGAAAAAAGTCTTATTAGCTAACTGTATCCGTCGCTTGATTTCGTCAGTTTCGTTGGCGTCTCTTGACAGGTTGCAACCCAGGTAGATGAAGTTGTTCACGAACTCGATGTTGAGGTCCTCCACGTTGATGCTCGGTTGTGCAGGTGTCCTTGTCACCGATTGCATCATTATTTTAGTTTTACCCTCGTTAATACGTAATCCAACTTCCTTTGCAGCGGTATCGAGCGTATGCAGAAGTTCTTCTGCGTCAGCCAATCTTCGGGACATGATGTTGATGTCGTCGGCGTACGCTGCTAATTGTGTCGACTTGATGAGCAGCGTCTTGCTGTTGTCCATATTCATGGCCCGAATAACGTATTCCAGTGCTAGGTTGAAGAGCGTCGGTGCCAGTCCATCGCCCTGTTTCAAACCAGTGCGTGTTTCAAATAGATCAGTAAGTCTATTCTGGATCCTGACTTGTGAGACGGAGTTGGTCATCGTCATCTTTGTCAGTCGCACTAATTTTGCTGGTATACCAAATTGCAGCATGATGTTGTACAGTACTCCACGATCGATACTGTCGTATGCCTGCTTGAAGTCGACAAAGATTTGGTATACGTTTACGTTGTATTCCCAGCACCTCTGGAGTATCAGTTTGACTGAGAAGAGCTGATCGGTTGTGGAGCGACCAGGTCTGAAACCGCTTTGATATTCGCCAATGACTCGTTCTGCGTACGGTTTTATTCTATTTTCCAGAATTTTCGTCAAAATTTTATAGGACGTACAAACTAGTGAGATGCCCCTGTAATTCTCACATCGCAATTTATCTCCCTTTTTATGGATTGGACAGATGATGCTTCTGCGCCAATCGTCTGGGATCTCCTCGTTCTCCCATACTCGCAGGAGTAATTGATGTATGGCATCAACTAGGCTCGTTCCACCGAATCTTAGCAGTTCAGCTGGGATCTCGTCAGCGCCCGGCGCTTTATTTCGTTTTAGTGACCGCAACGCGAGATCAACTTCCTCTACTGTCGGGGGTTGAATGGGTGGGCCTAGATCAACAATATCATCGAGAGCTTCCTGTGTGGGGATGTTAGATGGTCGGTTTAGAAGCTCTTCAAAATAAGAGGCCCATCGTTTGTTAATACCATCGGTGTCGCTGATGATGTTTCCATCCTTGTCCTTACAAAGGCTAGTCCTGGGTTGGTAGCCGTTCTTAATTGTATTTACTAGTTTGTACGCTTGTCTGGTGTTCCTATTAGCTAAGTTTTCGTTTATGTTCAGCAACTGCTCGTCAAAGTATTTACGTTTCTTACGTCTAATTATTCTATTCGATATTCGCCGTAGCTCGTCATATTTTTCTCTTCTGGCTCTGGTTCCTCGTTGAATCCATTGTCTGTAGGCCTCGTTTTTCGCGTCAAGTGAATTTTTGCATTCTTCGTCGAACCAGTCATTTCGCGCTCGCCGGGCTTTATATCCCACGACCTTCTCTGCGACATCCTTGATGGTACCCTTGAGTTCTTCCCAGAACCCATGGACGCCTGTGTTGCTGATGTTGTGTAGCATAGGTGATAGTTTTTCCTCAAGGGCGGTAGTATACGCCACCGCTGTAGTATCACTCAAGAGCTTATCAACCGCAAAGATTTTGGGAGGGCTGATTCTTGACTGGTGCACTGAGGAAATTCTACATCTGTAGGTCGTCTTCACCAAGTGATGATCTGAGTCGCAGTTTGCTCCTCGATAGGAGCGGACATCCATGACACTAGACGCCCATCTCCTGCAAATGAGGACGTGGTCAATTTGGTTGACGGTATGTGCGTCTGGAGACTTCCAGGTCTGCTTGTGAATGCGTCGATGCGGGAAACACGTAGAGCTTACGACTAGATTCCTGCTGCAGGCGAAGTCGATAAGTCGCTGGCCGTTATCGTTACATTCTTCATGGAGGCTGTGGCCTCCAGAGGTCCCCCGATGCCAACTTTCATTCCCGACTTTCGCGTTAAAGTCTCCCAGCAGCAATTTGACGTCGTTTGTTGGAAGTGAGTCGAAGAGAGTTTCAAGGCGGGCGTAGAACTCGTCTTTTACTGCGTCTTCTTTAACTTCAGTGGGGGCATGCACATTGATGAGCCAGAGATTGAAGAATCGAGTCTTGATGCGAATCGCACACAGCCGTTCATTTATGGGTTTGAAGTCAGTAATATGCGGTTTGAGGTGATTGTCCACTATAAATGCTACTCCAAACTCCTTGCGGCCCGATGGTTTGCCACTTGTAAAAATTGTGTGCGATTTCTTGTCATTAATCTCGCTGCCAAGCCAATTTGTTTCCTGGACTGCAGTAATGCTCAGTTTGTACTTTTCGACCTGTTGAAGGAGGGCCTTCTCGGCCCCCGGTTTGTTCAGGGAGCGTGCATTCCAGGATCCGAAAGAATAATCCTTTATTCGTTTGCGTGGTCGTCGTTGTTGATCCGTCCAATCCGAGGCTTTTGTTCCAGGTTTCTTGACATGGAGTGGTTTTTACAAGGACGAGTTGTCAGCACGTCGCTTAACCCCATTCGGGGGATGGCCTCGGAGATAGCTGCTTCAGATGGTTTAATAAATGTGCTGGAGCCCACACAACTATGTAGCAGGTCCAACTACGCAAGTCATTCCATCCTACTAGACCTGAGACGCTTAGGTGTTTGTCAGCCATTCAGGCTACAGCTATCTGCCTTTTCCAAACTGTCTTATCGCTAAGACATTGGCCGTCAGCGAATTGATACACTGCCGTTACCAGGGGGCGCCCACGTGGAGGACTATGGAAAAGGTCTTTGCCCCCCGACAAAAACAATATACCCTATACTAAAAGTCTAGGGTATAAATACGGAAGTTTTTCTTAATTTCGGTTTCTGCATTTTGGGGCGATGACTCTGGATTTCAACTTTGCCATCTCGCATTCCGAGAAAACTGTCCGAAACTGGTCGAAAAATGCTCGTTTTTCGCTTACATGCTAAGTTTCGAAAAAGGGTGAGCATAACAAACATAAACTACATCGTATTCCATACAAAAATTTCTATTTGTTTTTTTTTTAGTCAGTTGGACGGTTAAGGCGCTAGAAGACGTTCAATTTTAACGAAAATTTCAAAAACGGTCAAAAATATAATTTTTCGCTTATAATACGAAAACCAATATGGGAGATTTGAATGCTAAAGTGGGTGCTGATAACAATGAACTCAGGCAAGTGATGGGGAGAGACGGTCTTGGTGGAAAACGACAACGGTGAAAGATTCGCAGAGTTCTTTGAGCATAAGGACTGCCATAAAATCAGTTACAGTGGTGTAGATAAGGGGGGATTAAGGAGATCAATCCCCCCTCAATAATGAGTTCTTGCATAATAGAAAATCACTCAAATAGTCATTGAAAATCCGTATTTTGCTTCGAAATATCTGTACTTCTGAAAACCGACGCTTAGGTTATTGTCCTCTTCATGCATTTGTGGAAAAGTCCATCCCAAATTGGCATTTATCTTCATATAAATGATACAGACCCATGACAAAAACTGTTCGTGTTATAAAAAAAAAGACAGACTTCAGAAAAGGTAGATTTTGAAACTAGAAATTGACCAGTCTTCGTGGTGTTAATACTAAAACTAAAATCCAAAAGCTTAACTAGAAGTAATGTCGTCATTCACAAGTAACAAAAACCGAAATCTTAGACCTTACCATAAGCTGCTTGAAGGATATTTTAAGGCTACCTTAAGGTTTTTTTCGATCCTACATCAATGACAATTTACTGCAGAAAATGGTCGGGAAATATTCCCGGCTTTACCTATGTATAGGTACATTTGAATAGGGCGTAATTATGTAGCGGCACGAAATCCCCTACCCTAAAAATTAAACCAAACATTCAATTTTAACATTCATAAAGTGGCCCTAAGCCAAGGTCTAATAGTACTGCATCTGCTCGATATCATTAACCCCACATTGAGCGTAGAATATTTTCAATTTTTTTCAACAATTTTCAAACTATTTTCTACTGTTAATTTTCACTGACCTAAAATGCAAAAAAAAACCTTAAGGTCTAGAGTCAACAAAAGGTATCTCGTGAGTAAAAGTTCCAAGCGCCTATTTGATTACTCGGTTCGATTTCATTATCTAGATAAAATGGCACGGACCCCACATTGGGCGCTGAAAATTTCCCGGCTTTTGGACCATTTTTTCCTTGATTTTTGCAATCGTAAGTTTCCACATCTTCGTTGGAAAACCAAAAACGTTACAGTCTAAAAATGTTTCGATTTTGTGTCAATACATTTTTACTGGCGTAGGACATGAAAACGTCTTAAGGTAGCTTTAAAGTAGCTTTAAAGTAGCTTTAATGTAGGTTAAATCACACTGACCCAACTAGTTTCGGGGTTTTTCGACTATTTCTTACAGTAAGTTATCTACGTGGAAAAGGCCTTAAGATATCTTTAAATTTGCTTACACTAGTCCGCCTTGTCCCTTTGTGTGGCATAGCGCATCAACATCTCCATTACATCAGCCACCTGTACCTCTTTTTCGCCTATTTTTCCACAAATGAAGACGACGGTAAAATAACGTTCGGGTCGAAGAGGTACAGATATGTACTATAGGTATATGCCTAATATGCATTTTTAAGGACAATCCAAAATGTGCAAAAGATTGCGCGAAACGTCGCGTTCTGCCTAAAGGTAAGGTGTCGGGGAACTTTGATATTCGGAGTGAAGGCGTGCATGCTGTCATCGATCGTATTCCCTAGCATGCAGCCCTATCCGGACTACGCAAGAGGTGAACCATTGTTGCTGAAAATGGTGGTACCGAGAATTACATCGCTCGTTGTATATGCTGTCCAAAATCTGGCAAAGTAGTTATCTCACTATTAAGACCAGGCTGGGCTTGTTTCGATCCCTGGTACTCTCTGTGCGGCTGTATGGGAACAGCACATGGTGAGTTGCCTTCAAGGTTACCAGCCGCAAGTTTTCGTCAACTCATGTCTTCGTTAAATTTTAACAATTTTCTGGCGCGAAACAATATCAAATGAAAAACTAAGCCAACGTACAGGTCAGATGCCAATCAACGAATTGATATGCAGGAGCAATTGGCAGTGGATAGGCAACACATTGTGGATGGGTGATAATTGCATTGGTGAACATGTCATAAAATAGGATCCCATTTCCAGTGACAGCCGACCAATAGGGCGTTCTAGAATCTCATGGCGCCGATCAGTAGCGAAAGAGTGTGCGCCAGTAGGTAAGTCGTGGAAGCAAATACGTCCCATTGCCCAGAACACAGTACGATGACGCGGAGGACTAGTTGACGCACTGTGTCTCACTAGCCATTAAGGCAAATTAGTATAATGGCAAAATATCCCTTTTATTGTCAAAGAGCCCACAATTGGGGTTAGTAGTTAGTAGTTAGTCTGCGCTATTTCCATTCTGTTCTCAAATGATTAAAAAACAAGCTAGCCTTCGACTAGCTTGCCGAAGGTATGATACCCTTAACGCTTCGCGTGACTTACGGTACATTTGCCACTTTGAAATTAGTAGTACAACTTGTTCCGATTTCACTGTTCCTATGAGAGGTATATGAAATAGTAAGCCAATTTCAACCAAATTTAGGAACGTTTGGCAGTTAATGCGATGGAATAATATGAAATTTGGTAAAGATATCTTCAGAAATAAAAAAGTTTTCATAACAAAAACCTGCTTTTGGAACGGTCGTTCCTATGACAGCTATATGATAAAGTAGTCCAATTTCAACCAAATTCAGGCATGTGATTTGGCTACTATTGATTAATGTGAAATTTCAAGAAGATATCTTTAGAAATAAAAAAGTTTTTCTCACAAAAACGAATTTTTGAACAGGTCGTTCCTATGGCAGCTATATGACGTAGTGGTTCGATTTCATTGGTTCCGACATATTTACAGCGTGCAAGAAAAAGGAGGCTTTGTACAAAATTTCAGCTCGATAGTTTTAAAACTGAGGGACTAGTTTACATAGAACCGGATAGACAGACGGACAAAGCTTAATCGACTCGTCTCGTCATACCGACCAAGAATATATATAGTTTATATGGTCGAAGATGCTTCCTTCTGTGCGTTGCAAACTTCATGACAAAGTTAATATACCCTATCACATCCGTGAAGGGTATAATGACAAGAAACTAAACAAAAACGGGCATTTTCCACACGTATAGAGAAAAAAAAGCATTTGAAATTTTGTCTGAAACTTCTCGACACAGAAAGTTGAAATTTCAACAAATTGAAGTGCTTTAAAGAAGCTAATGTGAGATGTTAAGCAGCAATTAAAAACGAGTAAAAAAAAATTTTTGTGACACTTGGTTTCATTCAGCAGACCAACTTAGTATGCGTGTGTAGCTTAGCTCCGCAACACAACGGGCATTTTTTCCTACTCGAATCACGGTCGTTTAAGGTTCAAGCCTCACAGCGGGACAAATATTTTTTATTTTCAAATTCCCTCTATTTCATTTCTCCAAGCTTAAGGGTTTCGCACGGATAGAAGCACTCATCAGGTCTTGCAAAACCTGAGCAAATATGGATATTTTCTAGATAGGGGTGATGAGACACCATAGGAAACATTTAGAATATAAAGGACTTAGTGGACATTAAGAATCGTAAGGATACAATAGGCTGGATGTCAACTCAAATGCACATTTGCTCTAGGATGCGTGTCAGAATATCTGCTTCTTTGGTAACAAAACTTGTCAAAACAAATTATGGGCAACTTGAAAGCAAAAGGATCATAAATCTATTTAATGGGAAGGGCCTCCGTCACATAATTTCATCAACAATATAATTTATCACGTAATAATCATCCAATAATAATAATATAATCCCCTGAAGCGACACATGTCGGCATATTTGAAACTATCTGAACATAAATGTATTTATACACCTCATGCAAACCATGGTTAACGACATTGTCTGACACTAGGGATCAGAATTAATCAGATATACGAGCACGGTGGACGTGATATTAATCACCAATCATCCAACAGATTACATTCGAATTAAATAATGAGAATTAATTGAATAGGCCAACAGGAATATTCGCTGGACGCATTGTCTAAATGAGTGTAATGAAGTGGCAAATTGGATATGATTGGATTAATATTATTTTGCATACCTACTCGGACATCATAATCTATATGGATGAATGGAGAGTTGAGATAAAAGAGATCTGTAGGTAATGTAGAGTATATTGTAATGTACCTGAATAATTGCATCGAAAGAAATCGATAATAGGCGCGTTCTTTTGCAATCACCTGGGTCAAGTCTTAGAACATAGAGGCATGGAATGAGCTTGTATTGTATGTCTCCATAGAAACAGTGGCTCCAAAATCTGGGTACTAAGTCGACATGTGGTCAACAGTCAGCTAACTTAGTATACCGTTTAGTACTCGTAATTATAAAATTTAAATACTAACAAGAATTGACGTTTGTTTATGCACAATTCGACAGAACAGTCAACATATGCCAATATCAAACAACAAACGAGTAGGCTGGCTGTCGACTTATTCCCCAAATGTTGGAGCGAGAGACATACAGGACAAGCTCATTCTATGCCTCTATGTTCTAAGGGTCAAGTAGAGATGGGTATCGACCAACAAGTAATCGATTAATGAAATCGATTATAATTTTTTACGAATTAATCGATACACCGATTATTTGTGACTTGAAAAATCGATTAATCGATTAATAGACAATTTCAAAAAAGGTTGGGAAAAATTAAAAACTGGGTACAATGAAAACAACGAACTCCAAGTAAAAAATAGTCCTTATTTATTCACATGAAAACAGAAGAAAGATCAATAAACAGAGAAATAATAATTACACCTACTGGAAGCAGTTGCCTGAAACGTTCCCAGTAGCTGCAGAAATAATAGTAATTATTGAGTTGTGAGAAGTATTGAGCTTATTTATTAATCCCAATACTTATCATGAACGTCCTATAAGTGTATTGGCCATGTCAGCCGACTTCTCTGTTCCCTCAGAATTTGACCAGCTTCAGAGAAAAGCCTTTCTGAAGGAACTGAGGTCGCTACCGCTGGCACATATGTTAAGGCGATCTTAGAAACTGATGTGAACGTCTCAGCCATCTGTTTTCAGAA
Organism: Chloromyia formosa; assembly: GCA_964017055.1. Taxonomy (NCBI): domain Eukaryota; kingdom Metazoa; phylum Arthropoda; class Insecta; order Diptera; family Stratiomyidae; genus Chloromyia; species Chloromyia formosa. The sequence continues at coordinate 24,048,225 of OZ024813.1, read as the reverse complement.
TAAGACCGGATTTTGTTGAATCCTCTCCTGCGGCGTCCTCAGATACAAACTGAATTCCTCATTGATGCCGCCTGAGGTGCCGCACGACTTTTGGACCATATCTTCTGAACACTTTTGTTGTGCTTCTTAAGCAACAGGATAGCGAGCATGCTATGGGCATGCATTAAAGGATCATTAGGAATACAAAACAACCCGACTCAGCATCAGGATATGGGGTGAGTCGGGTCTTTTATAACCTATGACTTTACTTATGTGACTGATAATGATAACGAGATTTTTGAGGGTGTTCTTCTTCTATTTTTCTCTGAAACGACCACCACCATTAATAAAAAAAAAAATTCTGGTAGATAGGTAAAAGTAGAATGAGAAAAGTAGTAGGTAAATACTATACACGACTGTTGTAAGTGATTTTTCGTAATGAAAGAAAAATATATCGCTCTTGAAATCTGAAGTCTCAGCGAAGAAAAAAGTTCAATAATCATTATAAAATAATCGATTAAATCGACCCTAATGTAATCGATTAAATAAAAGTCGATTATTCGACAAAATAATCGATTATTTCGATTAATCGATACCCATCCCTAGGGTCAAGTGTAGTTTAGACGAACTCACTGCGCAAAAACAAACAATGTAGCTGACCTATATAGTTTAGGAGCATGCACTGCTCTCCTCTTACCATTGCAAAATACACTAACAGGCCAGTAAAATTAAGCCAATTTTGGGGTTTTTTTTAATAATAATTAGGGAAAGATCTGGAAATAATTTTAATCCCTTCTATAGATACTGAGTACATGAAAACTGAGTTTGCACGGTCGTAGAAAGTGCGCTTAACTTTTGGAGGGCGACAATCCGAGAAATTCGAGCCCTTTTTTTAATATTATCATTATAACTACTAAAGGGTGCCTCGGGTCGAAAAAACACGCAAGAGTAAATTAAAGACCGTTGAATTCTGCGTTCAATGCACTGCTCAAAGTTGAAATTCGGTTCAGTAGCGTAGTCGAAATCGATAGTCAAAAAATGACAATTTTCGAGGATCCGGAGAAAAATCACACTTTATCACTTTTTAAGCTCACAGATCTCTGCAACGGAAGCTCCAAATGGAAAAGCTTGTGTGTAAAAGTTGGGGATAATTTGATTGAAAGCCTAACGTGGCCAACATTTTTCAATTCGGTCCATTTTTAGAGTAGTTATGAGCAAAAATTCAAAAATAAATGCTCATCGATTTATGACTTAAAAGCTCTATCTCGGTAAGTATAGCAGCTAGAAGTTTTATATTAGTCTCAAATTGTAGATAAATTACTCTAGTCTAATAAAGTTTTACAAGATTTCTTGTAAGACCAATTTAAGAGATACTAAAAAGAAACAGGACAAGTTAAACAATTCGGCACATTTTCAACATGGTGGCGTGGGGGGAAATAGAAAACTAGAATTTTTAAACAATGTACCAACTCAAACAATATATCAAAAATCGAAACTACCCTAATTAAAGCAACCAGTATTATAACATTATGACTGACCAAAGTAATTTAACCTTTGCAGAATCACCGACTTTTTAGGGTTTTGTGTAAAAACAAAACCCTTATGAAATCGGTCATGCGTCCGTCTGTCCGTCTGTCTGTCTGTCTGTCTGTCCATGAAATATCTCTCGAACCGCTGAAGCTACATGCATGAAATTTGGTGGAAATATGTAGAAATACTATAATTCTCTGGAGAAAACGATGCGTCGTAATAGGTCAACTTTAAGGGGGGGGGGGGTCCCCATTGAGGGGAAATGAAGGTAGAAATTTTTTTTTCGTTTGGTATAGGCAAGTGGGGTATCGTAAGAAAGGTACCGTCGAGGACATTCCATTTCTGGAATTTTTTTCAAATTTGAAGAAAGGAGAGAAGATGGAGAGGGGAAAATATGTGGTCCGAGTTTGTCCCCCCCCCCTTGCATTTCGAGACCGTTATAGCTAGACATATGAAAATTTACAAAAAAGCGGCATTTTACTAGCACAGAAAACTAAAAATATTAGAATTTTTAAATCTCATCCAAAAAGGTTAATAAATAGTACATTTCTATAGTTGCATTTAGCACACCCCTGCGCCCCTCAAGCACACCCTAGGTCAAAAATATTGATGATTAATGATAACCAACATCATAAGCAATAATACCTCTAAGTTTCATTATAATGACATGATATTTAATAATAGTACATTGACTTAAAGTTATGCATTTTGACACTATCCATACAAAAAATACACCTACCGGCCTCACGCATAGATATGCGAGTACTACTTGCATGTTGTTTTTCGTTGTGCGAATTGCAGTTATTTAATGAACCAACTTTGGAAGGGTGAAGATTGGTTGAGGCGGTGATCCTAACAATAATTATTCACACAATTTATTTTTTGAGGGTTTTGTAAATCTTACAAAATCAGTTAAATATCTCTCTGTCCGTCTGTTCATAGAATATCTTACGAACGGCTGAAGCTACACAGATAATTCGGCGAGAATGTGTAGAAATGCTATAATTTGCTGGAGAAAGCGCTGTGTTGCAATTGGCAAACTTTAAGGGGGGTCCACATAGAGGCGAAATTAAGGTCAATTTTTTTTTATTCACTGGTATAGCCAAGTGGGGTGTCGTGAGAAAGGTAATGTTGAGTACATTCCATTTTTGGCATTTTCTTGAGATTTGTAGAAAGGGGAACTGTGGAGGAGGAAAAAATATTAGACCGTAATTTGTCCCAGCCGCCCTGAATTTCGAGGCCCTTACACAAGTTTGTAATTTGCAATGTCGTCTTAATATGGATGGTTAAGCAAGAGTAGGGCAGTTTATCTCGTATACATACATATCTATCTACAGCTTCTCGTATTAAAACTATTATTTTGAGAGGTGACAGATGTAGTCTTTTTGTGAATTGGCATGTAAGATACTATATCATGGGTAAGACATTTAATTATGGTGTTTTATTCAGCTGAGTGGTACCCAGAAGAGCAGGGAGCCAATATTTAGATACCAAAATATTCCGGTTTCATTTTTTAATAAAAAGGCAATTACTCAAAAACAATACCCGCTAGCATATTCTAGTAAAGAGTGTATCGCAGGTAATATCCTACCCTAAAAACAGAAAATAGCCTGTAGAAAGTGAGTGGAAGACAGTCTCAAGGCGGGCGTAGAACGCATCTTTTACTGCGTTTTCTTTAACTTCAGTGGGGGCGTGCACATTGATGAGCCAAAGGCTGAAAAATCGAGTCTTAATGCGCATCGCACACAGTCGTTCATTTATGGGTTTGAAGTCAATAATGTGCGGCTTGAGGTGATTGTTCATTAGAAATGCTACTCCAAACTCCTTGTGAATAATTACAGCGATAGATTCTCGTACCTCAGGTAGATATATTATACTAATTTACGCTTAATGGTTGATTGATTTAGAATATAATTAAATTTTTAATCCGTTTTTGAATTTCAGTCCATTCATTTGATTGAGAATAATTGAAACTGACATTCGCCGTTCAGCGCTACCACCAAATGAGACAGATTTCGGAATGACGATGAATCGCCATTTCACAAATGATGGTGGAGTTATAAAACAGTATTAAAGGGAAATCATCCATCTGCCATTAAATCACGTTTCAATGATCTTATAATAGATATTTCTCCAGTAAATTTATTCCTTAAATTTTCATTTAGCGCTGAACAGACTTCATCCACTGAACGAGGATATGAATGTCATAGATAGCTATATCAGAAAATTTCGTAAATTTACGCCCACTGTACGAGTACATGGAAGTAAGAGCTAATTAATTTTACGAATATTATCGCCATAAATTTGTAATTTATTTTAACTTACATTAAAATATTCCAAAAATGTGGAACACATACCTGAAAATAGAAAGAAAATTTCAAAAATTAATTATAATGACGAATATGTCAAAATTTTAGATAAACTAAAATAACTAAAAATCGCAATACTGGCGGGAACCGCGAGGCAGCTCAGCATAATGCAAATTACAATTTATGTCAGTTTCGTGCTTCTTGTTAGACTGGAATAGCTAATTGTATACCAATGGTTACTTTCATAATATAGTAATATCATGAAAATTTGCTCGCCCTAATGCAGAAAGCACCCACAACCTATTTACGATGTGAAAGTAATACTTGATCTCAAGCGACACAAATACTTATCTGACAGGATAAGAATTGAAACCAGAAACGACCCAGTCGGATGAGGATAATGTAACGATGCCCTTCTTGAAATGCTGTAAGGATCTGATTCTTTTCAAGGCTCACTTCCAGTTGCAAGTCCTTAAAAACAATGATGCGGAGGACGAAGCGTCGTTGTGCGTTGACAGTATCTAACAGAGTTTCTGAGGCCTTGTCTGAAATAACTCTAAGGTTTTCGCCCAGTAAGTAAGTATTTGACATTGTCTGTTTGTACCCCTAGGCCTGTATGGGCGATGTAGCGGTTCGACCGTGGAGCGTTCATATTCGGAAGGTCATTTAAATCATGAAAAACCCAATAACTCAGAAATTTCCTTCTCAAGCAAATCAAAGCCTGACAACGACAGAGTAAGTGGAGAACGCTTTCCTTCTCAATCGCCAAGCCGCATCTCCTGCAGTAGTCATGATGAGGAAAACAGAGTATCCAGGCGAGCTCATCGATGGGGTAGGACTCCATAATGTACTTCTATTCAACGTCAGCAGTGTGGCAGAACAACTGGGTTCATCCCATAATCCATCTTATATTAGCCCTGTCCACCGTAGCGGCCTTAATCGTAAATTTAAACGCTTCAAATGGCACTTTAATGTCTTTACACTCTCCATCAACAATATGAGTTTTTCCCTCACGAGCCAGTTCATCCACTTTGCAGTTATCCGCAAAACGATTATGACTCGGTACACAACAAAGGGTAATATTGAAAAAGCCACCCAGCTTTGTACTATACAGTTCTCGTTTTTCATGTCCAGACGGATTCAAGTAAGCGAATCGCAGTTTGACTGTTCGCATAAATAGTAGTGTTTCATGTAGTCACGGCACGGCTGCTTAGCCAGGACATATCTTCCGAGATCGCTGAAACAGCCACCTGCAGCACACTACTAAAGTCGTGCAGACGGAATGGTAAGTTAATTCCTAGTTTATCCGAGTACACGCCAACTTCGACGCGACATCTGTTTTAGAGCCATCTGTGTAGCTGAGTAGATAAAGGCGATGAAGGGCTAATCACCGGTCCATAGCCTCTTGAACGAAATCAGACTAGTGTAGTCTCTGCGAAGAGATATTTTGAAGAAGTATAGTTAGTCTCCTCAGGGAGATCCAGTACACCCAATATAGTTGAATGTCCCACACTCAACACACGCCACTGGCCAGTTTCACGAAGGCGTAAATACATGTTTGCTGCCAGTTGTTCGCTGAAAATATCCAACGGAAGCAAGCCTAGCACCATATCCAGTCCGGCTGTCGGAGTGATTTTAAAAAAACCCGTTGTGGCCTATGCAACTAGCCTTTGTTCCTTCAATTGCAGATTACAATAGGCCGCTACTCTGAGTATCGCTCACCACACGGTATTTACGTGCAATAATATAGGACGTACGACAGCTGTACGTCGGTCCGCATCAACTTTCCCTAAATGAACCAACGCAACATGAAGAGGAGGCTCCAGTACGGATAAATGCGTTGATCGCTTATGCCCGAACCAGATTGAACGCAGAATGCAGCAGAAGCGGCAGCGGCGGCGAACTGTTAAATTAGAATGCATGCATTTCCCATACACGGGCTAGATTGAACGCAGCGGCAGCGTCAGCGTCAGTGAAAGTAGATGTGCATGTTGGTCTTGTTACTGCTGCCGCCGCTGCTGCTTTCTGCGTTCAATCTGGTTCCGGAAGTAAGATCAAAGGCTCAAAATAAGGCTAAATAAGTTCTGAAAAAGCGCCCCTATGTATACTAGGGAACGATGACTTTGCGAACTATTCACCCCCACCCAACACACACACAACCCCCCAATAAAATGATCACAGAAGCGTCTAGTTTGGGGAACTGTTCATAGTGCTGACATATCCCCCAAAATAAAACTACAAATCAATTAAAAAAGGATGACTCCTAATTACAACTCCCCGAAATGGAGGGGAGGAGTAAATTCCATGAAATCATTTGTGAAGCAACCCTCACTCCACGAAAAAATGTAACTTCATTATACGACACTTTATCTCCGTACTGTCTAAAGCGGAAATATACTTGGTGGTGGGTTCAAAGTGGATTTCCGCTTTGGACAGAACGAACATAACGCGTATGCATTACAACAATATTTTAACTCCGGAAAATGTAGGCTCGTTGCGCCTAAAGCTGGTATTGACTAGAGGGTTACCACATAGTGAATTGCCGCTTAAAACAGTACGAACATGCCGTAAATGCATCGCAATAATAGTTTCTTTCGAAAAATTCAAGTCTCTATTACTTAAAGCCGAAATTCAACTGAGCATGGGCTCCACTTTAGACTCAAGTATTACGGAAAGCTTTTTTTCAGCGTAACTTTCATAGCGACACCACGTCGGTGTGCAGTGTATAATAAAAATTAATTCGGCTGCTCCGCCACGTACAAGTTGCAGCGCTCTCGTCGCTACTATACAATCTCATTGAATTGAACATAATAGTATATAGTATATGCAGTGCAATTAACCTCAATTGCCCTAACCCCTTGTGGGGCATAGCGCGTCACTGGCCCAGTTGACGTTTCGTTGGCATCAATTGGTTTCCGAGAATGCAGTTGCCAGCATGCACCTCCTGCACATCCATGGCCACGAACGTCGCCGTGGACGGGATTCGAACCCGAAACGCCCGGTAGTCAAACATGAGACTGATGCCTCAACACACTGTGCTGCCGGTCGCCCCCAATTGCAATTAAGGCAACAGTGCTATTTTCTGAATCGAGGTGATGAGGCATAAACGCTGGGGTACTGCTGAATTCATTTTGGCTAATTTGGTCAGAAAAAAGGAAGGCAATGTGTGCATCATATGAATCGTGGTGATGAGCTGAACGAGCTAAAGTTGTTGAAGGCACTTTGTGTTCTTTGGAAAGAAATAATGATCTACCTGACAATGAAGTGAAATCTAGGCAAATTTTGATCTTAGGATTTTTTTCGCATGATTTTTGAACTTATCTCTCCCACGAAAAAGTGACAGGGGAGACTTCGACACAGCACATATCCGCGGCGCTCTACACGACACTCGAATTACGCCTTCACACTCAAAAGAGAGCGATCACGACTGTAATGACCGGTTTACACATGAAATAAAATCCAAGCTAATTGTTTGCGACTTTTGTCTATGTATAGGATTTTCGTGCGAAGAACTGAGTACCGAGACAAGCGAAAATTTTCGAGCGAACCGTACTTTTGATAGTTTTTGTATGAGATTTCGAACGAAAAACGGAGGTTAGTACCTTCTTTTAATGTATGCATTTGAGGTGTTTTGACATGATGGCGGGGTACATCACAACCTCATCTCGGAACGTTGGCACCAAATTCAATCATCGATTGAATTAACGGTATATTTCCAAAATGGACCAAAATACGAGTATGTTCAAACCATGTTTTCAAAAATCACTCTTCCAGGCTTTTCCCGTGGTCCGATTTCAACGAAATTTGACACGTAGCTTCCTTGGGTTAGTATAAGTAGCTAATAGTGACATTTTCGTCCTGCTACAGGTGTGCGTCAGGACAAAAGGACCTTCTGCATATTAAAGTGATATCTAGACAAGATGGGTGCCATATGACACGGTTGAGCCGAATACACTAGACTACTGATGAAGTCATTTTGAATCTTTTGGTAAGGAAAAAGGACATTCTGCTGAATTAGCGTTGATGGTACTTTGAGTGTTGACAACGAAGTGATATATACGCAGGAAGGGTATTATATGACTGAGGGTGTTGAAGCGAATGCACTAGACTACAGTTGAAGTGTTTTTGAGTAGTTCGGCGAAGTCGAGAAAAAAGGAAATTCTTGGCAAAGTTGTGATATATAGGCAAGATTAAAATCATATGACTGAAGATGTTGAGACGAATGCACAAGAGACTACTGCTGAAGTTATTTTGAGTCCTTTCGTGAGAGAAAAAGGACATGTATCTGTTGATCAATGGAGACTGTATCTGTTGTGACTCAGTAAATAAATCAGGGCGATAAGGACAACATTTTGTAAAGAAAATTATAGACAAATTTAAAGCTAATGGAATAAAACTAAAATGTATTTGCATGAGACGGGCCTAAAGTGCCGATGAACTTCATCGCTCTATAGGTATTTGAGTGAATTTAAAATTAAATCATCAATTCATTGCGAGTACTGTTCCCAGAACCGTTAATGACTAGCAACAGAAACCCTAATTTCCGATAAGTCAGACAGAAAAAGGCATATTCTTCTGTTACCAAATGCCCTACACTTTTTGTTATCAGAAGGACTAGAAATTGAATAGGGCAGGAGCAGGACCGTTATATAAATTTTTTATGTCGAGTGCAATGAAAGTCAATTTGGGGATCGAGCTTTCCTTTCAAGGCCGCTGAGACGGCAGAGAAGTCAGCCATAAAGCCTTTCACTTCAAAACATTCACCACTTTTGGTTGACATTTTGAGGGTATCTTGCTCCTGGCGAAGTGCGTGTGGATAATAAACAAAACTGGTTCTGGTTGGTTCTATAGGGTACAGCAACTTAAAGTATTGACAATTCAGGAAAGAAAATAGATATTACTAACAGCTATCTGGGGCCAGAGAATAAATGTTTCACTTAAAATGCAGGCTGAGAACAGCTTCTTGGTAAATGAAATTTATAAAGCCTTCTGCCTATGCATAAGAAACACATTTTCATTAAGACTGTATTTAAACTGTGGGAATTTTTCTACGAACCAAACCACACGGGTAAGAAAGTTTCTACTTTCTTATGCTGGTTTTCTATTTTCTATTTGCTCTTCCAAGCGGGCATGGAACTTGCCTTTTATATTGCGAGGATAACAAACTGCTGCTTGTCAGAGGGACAAATTACATTCAATTATATTATCAAGGGCAAGTAATCCATGAATGTACAGTGTGTAGGATGAATTCACATAAGTACTCGTGTGGGTAAGTTGATCTGCTGTCATCCTGGGAAGGTCTTAGATGTATTATGGATAAATAGATACACTGAGCTCGTCGAGTAGTGAAACTGTAAAATATGATTCTTTTTAAATGGTAAATCGTTAACACGTGACAGAATATGGAATTTAATGGAAAAATCTCAGTGCTCTCTCTTAGTACCGATGATGCTATTATGCAAAGTTTGTGACTTCAGAGTTGTTCGTTCGCAGTTGCAGTTGGCGAAGGCGCGGCGTACTTTAACAAGCTGAAGAAGATGAAGAATCTCAAAAATTGACATATTTAACCATAGAAAGATAACCATATTGGAAGTTGCGTTGGAGATAACCATACGCCCACTTATAAAAAGATAAGTTTTAACTGACTATTTTCAATTTTTTTTATTATTTAATTTTAAGCCTATAGTTATATTGAAACCCACAGGGAACCGATGCAAGTCGCCGCATTGGACGACCTAGAAACACCTGGAGAAGATCAGTTGAGGTCGAGGGTAAGCCATAAGGCAAATCGTGGAGACAACTGAAGGCGATGGCGGCGAACAGAACGAGGTGGAAAGTCGGCGTAGTTAATGCCCTATGCCCCACAAGAGGTTGACAGGATCCAGAGAGAGTTATATTATTATAAACAGAAAATAATTACTTTATGGGTTATTGGAAGCTTCGATGCATTCAAATCGCCTGTACGTGATGGCATCATTTCAGACGATTTACAACACACATCTGATATTACATCCTCCTGGATCGAAACCATTCTTAGGGCCTGTTTCGAACTGGTCTATATTCCGCGTATATGGACTAAAGTGAATGTGACTTTTATCCCGAAAACGGGTAAAAGTTCACACGCACGCCCCAATGATTTTAGATCTATAATCTGCTAAAGGTGTTTGAGTTGCTGATTAATATTTTTTTACGAAATAGTATTCCACCGTGGCTCTTATCTGCATGACATGGGGCCTATTGCAAAGACAGCTCGGTAGTTTCAGCTTTTCACTCCTTAGTTATCATCATCGTGGCGCGACAGCCCGACGTCGGGCCTTGGCCGCCTGGATTAGTTCGCTACATCGAAAAATCTCTTTGTTACAAGAGGTATATCATGGTCGTGTTCCTTGACATAAATAATGTCAACATCTTTAATTCATATGGTAAATAATTACACCAGGAGTAGAAAAAATTTGAGGGCACTTTTAATTACGTCAAACCAGAAGCTATCATCGACGCATTTTGCATGTGAACACATCTCTCTTATGAACCTAATACTGTCATCGAGAGTCATTCATACTAGCCTAGGCTCATCATCAGAGCGCAGAAGAGTAAGTATGGGCACTCTGCAGGGCGGCGTTCTATCACCTCTTCTTTAGAATCTAGCGATTAACTGACTGCTTCTTGACCTGGAAGGGCTGGATTGCAGGGTAATGTTGCTATCGCTATTTTGGGTAAGTTCCCCAGTGAGGTCCTTGAGAACACTTTTTCTCTACTTACAAACTACCCAATTCCTGTGGCTTAACCTTTAATCCGAGAAAAACTTGTTCTTTTTCCCAGGAGGTATAAGGTACCCTCTGTCATGCCTCCACAATTAGCAGGGACTAGATTAATCTTTTTCGGAGACAGACAAATTTCTTGGGCTTATTCTCGACGAAACGTTAAGATGGAAACCCAATATCCAGGGAGGAGTGAAAAAGGCTACTGCTACTTTGTACTACTGTAGGAGAGCTAAAGGTAGAAGCTGAGGTTTACAACCAAATGTTGTGCACTGGCTTTACGTTTCTATTGTACGCCCCATACTCATTTCTGGCATTGTGGTTTAGTATTGTGGTCTATTACAACCTGTTTAGTAAAGTTCAAAGAATACAAGAAAATGGCAAATTGTCGATCATCCCTCTCCGGAATGGGGAGATATTTTAACATTGTCCTGTGCTGGGTTCCTAGTCATATTGGCTTAGAAGGTAACTATCAGGCTGGAGCTGCAGCAGTGTAGGAATATCTACCAGCCCATCTATTCATGTAAACTGATTGTCAAATCTGAGGTGTTCAACAAGGCCAATGCTAGATACTACCAGGTCGCCAGACTTGACGTCACCCGATCTGCAAATCTTCTGGTGCCAAATAGAAGGCATATTAGTTGGTAGTGGGTGTTATTACTGGACACTGTCTCATTGGAGAGCATGCCAGGAGACTTCGGCTTCCTTACAATGATTTTTATAGAAGCTGTGAAGATGTGACGGAGGAGAAGTGTAGTTTCCACCTCCTCTACTCCTACGGCGTAGATTATCTTTCTTGGGTTACATCACAAGATAATGTCCTGTCCAGACACTCTTTCTGAATCCTTACAAGACATCGTGTGTACAGCTCTAACCAAAAACCCTTATAAGTGCTCAAGATAAATGCCTCAACTATAGCAGCGTGTTGACTCTTCATCCGAAGAATGAATACGAATAAAAAATTTAAAGTATCCACTTGGGGCAGTACAAATACCCATCATCAACCCCGTCATTTTCCTTTACCCAAGAAAATGTTGGAAAAGAGCATCGTCTACTCGTATTTACCAGCTGCCACTACACTTGCCTTTGGCACTTGAGGTGATTTCTTCTTCTTATTCTTCATCATCATATCCTTGCAAGAAGTAAATTTTCGGATGAAAGGATGAGTTGAAAAACAACTCAAACAGATGTCCATTGGAATGCCCTAGTGGAAAAGCATACGTACTAGCAGCAGCAGCATATCCTGGCACAGAGTACGAAAGCCATTCCTTGTGATCATCATCGACATCATCTATTGCAAAAGAACATGATGTTGAAATGACGATGACACGATACCAACACAGAAATGGGGTACACACTCACTCCTCGTTTTCTTATCAAATTCGAACAGAGATTAGATACGGGAGAGACATGATTTTCAGGCGCGCTTCGATGTCTCTTGAGTTGTTTGCTTCGAAAGGAAAGTCCTTGTTGAGTGCATTTTCCTAAATTAAAGACGCCGAGCCAAGACGACTGTCAACGGGTCGGGCTGTGGTCTACGGGGAAAGTACATGGTCCTTGGGTTTTGTTGGGCGAGTCACTCAATTAATGCTGATGTGATGAGTATGAGTGGCCAATGAGTCGGATGGTTTTTGGCTCAGATGTTTACAGCACGAAGAACATGAAATAAATGGTCGTGGCAAAAAGCAAACATTGAAAGTGCTTTCGCTGGCCAGCATATGAAGGATGTTAGGATGGAAGTACGTTGGAAATACAGGATAGATTCTGAATAGATTGGATTGACTCAAAAGAAATTGACAGATTTGATAAAAAACGCAGGAGATGCTAGATTGACAGATCTTTGGGTAATCTTTGCTAATGAGTTGTATGATGTCATCGGTGAATTTACATTTTCAATTCACGTGTTCATGTCTTGGCAGTCTATCAGGCGACACTCTCTTCGCAAAAAAATCCACTTCGGAATAAGGCGTACGAAGTGCGGTAGAGTTGAGTGACGACTCATCTCACCTCCATTTCCATACGTTTTCATCGAATCAATGTGCTCATTATTGAGTTGATTAGAAACCGGTGGAAAGGAACATTTTGAAGCGTCGGTAAATGCGAGATAACTTTACTGACATGAGTTTTCAGGGAGTTGCGCAACAGGAAGGCACATGGTCAGTAGCCTGACCTGAGGCTACTTCTTGCTTGGACTCGATAGGCGTACAAGGTATTTCCAAACATATCTGACAGAGAAAAGGGAAAAATTAGCCTAGTGCAAGTCGTAACAACGCAAGGAATGTTCACAAGCAGGACTCCGCTTTGAGTACCCTAAATAACGTCCGTACCCGTTGCGCGCGGTGGCCATGGTCGCTCAGTCACCGCTCTACAGTATTACATCTAGAGATCGGAGTTCAAATCTCGGCGCGATTAAAAACTGCCTGTGGGTACTGATAGAACTCCCACAGTGCTCCGAGCTGGGCAGTATAAAGACGGCGCGGAAAGGAAATGCATGCTAGCAACTGGACTTCCGAAAAAACGAAAATATCCTATCGAAACGTCAACAAGGCATATAAATACTAGAGATGTTGACGCACTCATGCCCCTGGAGGGATCAAGGCAATTAACAACAACAACAAGCGCTGTGCGTGAAACACATGTTTTCCTTTCGCGATACTCGTTAAATTAGCATCAGTGCGTTTAAGGAAACGACTATACACGGCCTAGGGCAATATCACAGATGAGCAGCTAACCGCTAAACCAAAAGAAATCACACATAAATTACCCCTCTTATCGGGACCAATAATGGCTCGTCAGTACGACCTTAATGTCCTTTATCTTCTTTATATCGCTTATTGTTTTCAGGCTCTTTGTGTCCTTTATGACGTTTATGTCTTTTATGCCCTTTACATCCATACTGTTTTTTATGATCCTTATATGTGGTTTATGAGTATTATGTCCTATGGAGCTGTACGTGGTGAAGCAGTCTATTCCTCAGAATTTCTGTGCAATTTACGAGTATACTTCAGGCTGCCAGTTGAGTGTAGTACATTCCAGGCGAAGTTGCTTGCAGTTCAGAAGGCAGCCGAAGCTGAAGTGGTTACATTAGAATCGTAGAATCGTTATACATTCGAAAAGTCAGAAAGCGCTAAATGCACTACAGTTCGTTACCATCAAGTCGAAGATAGCTAATAAGCAATTCAGACGTTGCGGACCGCTAAAACAGTGGTGCGTTTGGGTCCACAGCGGGGTTCTAGGTAACGTCCGAAAGACAGCAGAAGAGCTACCGATGCCGATACAAATATTTAAGAAGAAATTGGACGATAGCATATATGGGCTAGCCAACGCAAACTGGCATAATACCATCAACTACAGAAGAACGAACATTTTCGGGATGGTTTCGTGTGAGATAAACACACATAATGTTAAATGTTTGGGATCTCCTACGACACAAGGAAGACCAAAAGTCGCTTGGAATTACCCAGAAAGCAGTGGGCATAATAACGAGGTACTTGATAGGAGCATACGCATACAGGTTAAGATTGATCACTAGCAGTGGCTGCCGGGATTGCTAGCTATCAAATACAGAGATAACTCTAAAGAAGCTTTCTGTGCGAATGTCTAGCGCTCGCAAGGAAAAAACTGAAATGCCTTCTTCAACAACCTGGAAGGAGCTGGGGGTCTCAGATTTGAGAAACCTTTGGGGTCAGCAATGATCTCCTGGCAAGGACTAACACCGAAATGTAATGAGTATCGGAAGTGCGTGGTATCGCTATGGACCCAAGTGGAGCCGTTAGGCTGTCATCCAACCTAATCTAACGTTATGTCACGTACCACCTTTGTCCTTTATGTCCTTTATTATTTATTTATTCTTTTTATCCCTTATGACCTTCATGTCATTTACGAGACAATCTTAGCATAATGATCCGAACGTGGGGTGACGCAAAATTCAATGTGACGTTCAGTCAGAAAACATATCCATGTCAAAAGCGTCGCTCTAGTAGACAAAAACCGTGACGGCTAATGTTCAGTACCAGGTCGCGGTGACTAAAAGAAATAGGTATGAGAATCGCTTACCTGCAGCATTGGCGAAAAAAAGGGAACTATCGCAGCCTGCGGTCCAGCTTCTTCCTATACGTAGGCGTTGAAAAGTTGGGCGAAGCATATAGTCCTTGACAGGAGACATACCGGCGGCAGCAGCCAGGTTGAGCATTGAAAGGAGATCGAGTACAAAACGACATACATATGTGTATTGTAGAATCCGAGAATGCCTTCGAACTGTAAAGATGGCCGGTGGTTTCAGGGTCAGATAAAATGTATGCTCTTCCCACGACATCGATCAACATCGATATTAGCTTTGCTAAATGATCTTAGCATTGCTATTTCGAAGGTTAGGGCTAACACGGATGTGAATTCAAGGAATGAGGTACCTGCAGGACCCAAGGATCACACCTCGCTGGCAGCTAGACTCACCGATGTGGTGAACTGGAAAACTGTGATGCTGGCGATGTGCGATCAGCCTCATCAATATAACACAAATCCTATGCCCATGCCTTCTGATCGGGAGACTTATACTGACACGATATTTTCCTCATCCGGTCAGACAATTTTCGAGGATATCACGGTTCCATCTATTCTGGATGATATGCTTGAATTTTTTTTTTTGGATGGGGAATTCGACGATTGCTAATTCTCCGTCAGATAGCAAGGTAAATCAATATGCACTCTCTATGTTAAGAAAACACTACACCAATAGACGCGCTCTTAGTATCGACCCAAGCAAAACCAAGATTTTCATTTTCAAAAGACAACGTTGGAGGGACTAAGAACTGGCCTTGATGAATAGGGCGAGCTCCCTGGTCTCATTCTAGATAGGAAGTCTAACTAAATCCCAACATTCAGAATTAAGAAACGTGCTAACGAACCAAATCTCTCCAGACGATACTACTGTGGGAAAGCTGCACTAGCTTTATGTGTTCGTCATGCGTCCCAGTAATTTGCTATGTAACCTACATAGCGAGCGGTCTTCTTGGCAATCAGCGAGTCTCTGCGGTCAACAGTATCTGTAAGGCGATAAGCATGATGGTCGGCCTGCTTCCGGTAGACATCGTAAGAGAGTAAATATTGTAGTACCGTATTCGGAAGACCAGCCGGTGGGTCAACTTGAATATTGGTCACTCGATAATCGGGAACCTTACGGATATTCCATCGTTGATAAACTACACCCTACTAAAGTACTGTCTCGATAAAAAGTTACGAAGAGCTAATCCCACCCATGAGTATATATGAGGAATAGGTGATCAACCAGTATCGATCTGTCTAAGGATATACAGGCGGTTTCAAGACAGCTGCAAATATGGGGGCAGGAATCTACTTCGAGGAGCTGAATCCTTCGTTTTGGTTCCATAAATTTACAGCGTTTTTCAGTCAGAGGTCTGTGCAATAAAAGAGACTATTGGGAACTTACATCACATCCACGAGAGAAACCACTATTTTCACGAACAACTGCAATTACATCCCTCGAGCCATGGTTGTTGTCAGATAGAACTAACTTCCTCAATATTGGGTTATCCTAGGTACCTTTTCATATAGAGGTTTTACCAGAAATTACACAGCTAACGAGCCTTCTCAAAGGGGGCAATATATTTTAATTTAATTAGCAGATCAATGACTAGATATTGTCTTGTAAATTTGAAAAAAAAAACCCACGGTCAGTAAAGCAAAATTAAAATGGATGGAAGGCAATGCGAGTTGGATTACCAGTCGCAGAATTACGAATCCAAAATCGCAAAACACAAGCTCCTCAAATACCAAATCTCCAAACACATAATCTATATAGACGCGCGAGCCTTGCAAGATCAAACCTCGACTGTGGAAACACAAACCTAAAATAGGGCACGTTCGGTTGAAATGGCGATCTTTTCAGCGTTTTTGGGGATATTTTTTTTGTAATTCTGAATATGGGGAATCTGTGACAAATTTTGTATTTAGGGATTTTTTGTCCGACCCATATATTCATCTAATGGCATATAGGTAGTCTGATGCACGCTGTGTGTTTGTGTGTTTGTGCGTTAGTACGGACACTTTCCGTGGTCCGATCTTAACCATTTTCCGTATTTAGGGTCCTTTTGTGACTCTAATCACGGCCCCATGGCAGCGAGTTTGACCATCGACTGGACAAACGGTTTATTCAGTTGCATTCGAACTACTAAGTATACTCGCCTAAGTCTTTTCAAAGTTCTCGCCTCCAGGAATTTCCCGTGGTTCTTTTTGAACAAAATTTGATGTGCGTCAGGAAAAAAGGACTCTCTTGACCATGAAATGAAACAAAAACTAAACCTGGTAGATATGGGCATCTGCTGACTCGGGATGATGACACTAATGCACTAGAGTGCTATTGAAGGCATCTTAAGTCCATTGGCCAGGACTGATGCCATTTTGAGGCCTTTTTTGACGAAAAAGGGATATTCTTGGCAAAGAAAGCAAGATGGGTATCATATGGCGTTATGAGGCGATTTCAGTAGACTACTGTTGATGGTATTTAGAGTCCTTTGGTCAGGAAAAAAGGGCATTCTTGCATTCTCCTGGTAGATATGGGTATCTCCTGAATCTGCCGGTAAGGACAACATTTTTCAAAGCAAATCATATAAAACATGAAACCAAATGGATCAAAATTAAAATGCATTAGAATGGGACGGACAAAGGGCCGATGAGCATCATCGCTTTTTTTGTGTCATTCTTCATTTGGGGATTTGTGACTGGGGATTTTGTTTTGTTCCTGGGCAATATGTGTCTTAAGGTAAGCTGATATAGCCTTGGCTAGATATCAATTGAACCACAAAATGACTGTTGATCAGAGCTGCTACTAGAGATTATGGCGTCGATGAGCACAACAGGATGCTTCGGCATCCAAAGAGGCTATGTCAATTTGGATATGGAACAACACATTTTTTATTCGCTCTTCACACGTCCTGCATTAGCTAGTCGGACACCTGGAGGCTACTTTTACAATCGTTTGGGCGAGCTAGCCGATTCGGTGGTTAGGAAATTACAGATCCAGATGCAGCCCTCTAAACAATACCCGAACGAAAACATTAAAAAAAACTTCTTCAATCCAATGTAATATAAAAGTAACATTTTGTCAACAAAGTGAAAAAAAAAAACGAATTTCTCCTAAAGTATTGATACGATTTTAAATTCCAATCGATGACACAAAAAAATACCTTCAAAGCTGAATCCTTTTCAAATGATTCTTCATGGAAAGTTTTCTATTCTTCGATTTGAAACTACACTTGAACATGCAACAAAGTTGCTTTTTAAATTGGATTCTCTTGCGAAATCGAATCTGCATAACGATTTCCAATTCACATGATTAAGATTGATGATTGCTTTTCAAGATAAGAAAAACACACGCCCCTGAACACAGTATACTCGCAGACATCTATACAGAAACATTGAGCGGAAGTAAACTTAAACGGAAATGATGGTTGGTACCGTCTTGCGAAATGGAAAACATGTGGTACGCGAAAATCAAATATACTATAGTATTCGGGTATTATAACTGAAAATGCATCTTCAACTATAGTTACTCCTTCGTACTAAACTCTAAAGTCTGTACGTAGACTGTAGCTGTCTTTATGGAAGTATCTATTGTACATATGTATCTACGTACCTTGTGATGAAACGCGTTATAGTATCTATAAATATGACTTGGTATTGATTCACGAGTTTCCGTTCCAATCCATTGAAAAGATAGTTTTTGTGTTGGCACTGCTGCTTGTGCTAGCAAACGATTTTCCATACCATGTGGTGGTTGATGAAGTGTGGTACGTGGTTCTCGAACCTCGACCGTAGCTCTAGATTGAGTTGATGAATACCAAAACGTGCTGACACTGCGTCATTTCGCTTCGAGACGATTATCACATTTTGCTCAATTTTCGGGGAGTATAAGGATGTATGTATCTCACCAAGTCTCTGTGTGATTGTGTGTAGTAATGGTGGTATAATGGAATTTTCCTTTTAGTTTTCCCAATTTCAGTTTTCCCATCACGACGTGATACGTATCATACATGAACACACTTTTATGCCAAAAATTAAATGACATCTTTAATTAGGACAACGTCGATTAATTAATTATTAACAGAGTCGTAATATTTCTTGATTAGCTTAGACGAGGTAAATTGAATGAAAATGTTTGAATTTTCCGATTGGCATTTTTAATTTCTTGCTTTTTATCTAGATTTCGTTGAGCTTTGTGGCGTTGTGTCATCCAGATGAGAAACACGCATTAGGCGCTACCAATAAAAAATGGTCATATACGATGGCAACAGTATGACACTGGTAAACACGATTTTTGGCACACAAACATTGTGATAATTTTAATTTGTGTTGGTGTACCCGTTTTTCAGTCGGAGGTCATTAGAAAAAAAAATATTTTGTTTAAGCCACATCCGGTTTTTCTGTGCCACCTTTGAGGCGACCGGTAGCACAGTGTGTTCAGGCATCAGTCTCATGTTTGACTACCGGCGTTTCGGGTTCGAATCCCGTCCACGACAGCGTTCGTGGCCATGAATGTACAGGAGGTGCATGCTGGCAACGGCATTCTCCAAAACCAGTTTATGCCAACGAAACGTCAACTGGGCCACATGGAGCAGTTGATTTTGTTTGAATAACTTAATTTCCTACAGACAGCCGAATGAGTGCAGCATTTTCCAGGCGGAGGTGCTTGCGATCCAAAAGGCAGTTAAGCTGATGATATCATCCCGTCAAGCAGCACTAACGGCGCTACAGTCCGTCCCAATCAAGTCGAAGACAGTGCATAACTGCCTAAAAGCTCTACAAGCGCAGGGATCAGCTAGGACCCTGGAACTCTGGCCATAGCGGGGTTCTAGATAATGAAATAGCGGATGGACTAGTAAAACAGGGAGCTATCCTCGAACGAGGGGCAGCCCAAGAGCTGCCAACGCCAATACAAACATGCAAGAAGATGATGGACGACAGTATGCGCGAAAAGGCTAAAGCTAACTGGCTTAACACTAACGACTCCAAAGTAACGGAAATATTCTGGAATTCTTATGACAAAAGGAAAACTGAAAGACTCTTGGGACTGTCCAGAAGCGAGTGTGCGCTATTAGTGGGCATACTAACGGGCCATTGCCTGATAGGGGAACACGCCCACAGACTAAAGCTAATAACCAGCGATGGCTGCACGAATTGCCACATACCAAACACGAAAGAAACTCTAAAGCACCTTCTATGCGAATGTCCTGCACTCGGTAGAAGGAGATTAAAGTGACTAGGAGCTCACTTCTTCAACGATCTTGAAGGAGTCGCAGTACTCAGTTGGAGAAGCATCTTGAGCCTCGCCAATGAGTCAGGTTCCTTCAAGCTCAACGACGATCTTCTGGTAGGGGCCAGCAACGACACGGGAGGAGTACCTGATATATGTGGTATCGCTATGGACCTCAGCGGTCAATGCGGAGCCATTAGGCTGCCACCTTACCTAACCTAACCTAATTTCGACGACTAGATATCTTATTGGACTAACTTAAACTTATTTACGGTAGTCAAGCTGTAAATATGCTACGAAAGGGCGTAAATAATCCGGACATTTTCGTGCAAGGAAAATTGAGCGTCGAAAATTTACACCATTAATAAAAAAGTTCAAAACTCTGTGGAACTGCAGACAATGTCGCCAAGTCCATGGGAGACTAAGCCACACATAGTTTTGTGGATTTACAAAGCGATCTTCAGACTTATATTGGAATACGGTGTGGTTGTCTGGTGGAAAAGGCCACTATCTCAGCTGGCAGAACGGCCCTGAATAAAATTCAGAGACTTGTTTGCAATGCCATCACTGGGGTCATGCACTCTTGTCCAAGAGCTGCTCTAAAAGTACTTGTCCTCCCGTCGATGGATATACACATTGAAGCGGAAGCTAGAATGGCAACCATCAGACTCAAGGCCTGCAACATAGGAATCAAGTAGACCTCATACCAACTATTCCATTCCTTTAAATCAGACATTTGGAGCAGAGATAGGTGGACGGATGGCTACAACTCTTTTCGACCAAGCACAATCAAATTCTTCACAAATGGCTCAAAAATGGAAGAGAGTTCCAGCGCAGGCATTGTCGGTCCTGAGCACAGAGCGTCCATTCAAATGGGTAAAACGCCGCCCGTGTTCCAAGCGGAAATATACGCCATCGAAGTTTGTGTTAGACTGTGCGAAACCGCCGGCTATTTAAACAGGGACATAGCAACATTCACCGACAGTCAGGCAGATATCAAAGCGCTAATTTCACTATCAATTCTAAGCTGGTACTGGCTTGTCAAGCAGTCCCCCATAATGTGGGTTCAACGAACAAACTTACATTTTACTAGGTCCCTGGTCGTTCGGGCATCAACGGCAATGAGCTGGCAGATAGGCTAGCAAACCGGGCCTCCGGCATCCCCATTTACAGCCCAGAATCGTTTTTCGGGATACCATTCTGCTACTGCAGAAACCACATAAGCGACTGGGAGAGCACACGTGCTTCATCCCAATTGGAGGCTCTCCCAGGTTTTTGATGTTGCCATTTTCGTCCGTTCGAAAATAATTCGATTCGAATCGAATAATATGATAGGGCCCAGGTAATTTTTTGATAAAAGGGGATTTACATGTCGGATTATGAGCCCATTCAGCTGTTGAATGCGTATCTATTCGAGATAAATGACTCGGTTGGGCGTGTTGCTGATCACACACCCCTACACAAAGAAAAACACACCGTCGCGATCTAGCTCATGAGATGATTCTAGATCCTTTCGAGACCTTCGTTCAAAATTGGACTGTTGCGTCAGTTATTTTTTTAAGAAGCCATAAAATACTTGTACACTTTTTTTGAGCATATGTATATTCAGTGAAACACACATGCACTCGCATGTGCACTCATAAAATGTTCGTCCTTTTCTAAAAAAAAAAAAAGCGAAATTATCTTTTATTTTGAAAACAGAAGGAAGAGGTACGAGATTGCATGTGGATTCAAAAAAGGGTGTTATGACGAGGTGTCGGATGTCACTCTCGCGGCCATTGTATAGATTCAAACTTGTTTTGGGCGCCCCCTGCTAATTGCGCCCCGGAGCGGTCGCTCCCTTCGCACGGCCCTGATCATGCAAACGCAAAAGTCGCAGTTGTGCAGAGTTCGAAGGTTAGCTATTGCGAAAGTAAGTATGCTCTTTGACTTCAACCGTCTAGAGTTGAAATCACATTTTCAAAAGATTTTTGAAGGATATGCTGTAACTGACAACCCGTTGTCAGACATTTTGTGAGAAGATTTCAGATTTGAGTACAATGAGTTTCACAGGTAGCATGATCCATTAAAATAAGGTCAAGTCGAAATAAAGCTATCAGGCATCACTGCAACCTAAGAAGTGCTCTCTGCAAAGAGTCAATTAAATACGTTCTACCTGCAACAGTTTTCAATATTCCGAACATGAACTTTCAATCCACTTATACCCACCGTCAATAACAAACATCACAAATCCTCCCCAATTTACGACAATTTTTAACTTCCACGGTAAAAAAATAATACTCCTATTCATCCGATTTGCCTGTTCTAATTAACTTTTATTGTCTCTCTACATTTCCCTAAATTGTTTGCTCGTGATCCGATCAATAACAAAAGTTTCGAGAAAACTTTCAAGTTATTCTTTTCTTTGAGTTTCAATATTCTTATCGTAAGTCTCCAGGACGCAACCAAATGATCGAACGTCCTGTTAAAAAAATATATACATCTACAACGTCTTTTCCAGCTAGAGTACCAAACCATTTCATCATCACCGTCATTTTGTTATATATTTTCGAATAGAAAAAAAAAAACAAAAACGGGAGCCTTCAAAGATACTTTGGGGATGTTGGCACACCTAAATAGTACCGTGTGGACATTTGAAAAGTTTTGCGAGCTCGTTTCCGTTCGTCGTATGGTCCTTTTGTTCACTATACGTACTTTTCTTCGGGGGCCCATGAAAAAAAAAGAAAAGTTATAATGGACCATGACAGATCTCATGAACGAAAGTCATTATTGGATATTTTTTTCCTGATTTATTTTGGACGCGGTTTGATACCGGTAGGTTTTTTGTTTCTCCCGATTTTTTCTTCTTTTATGTCTTCTTGTCATCTTTTTGTGATGGGTAGAGTTTCGATTTACGAAATTTGTAAGGAAGAAGATGTTTGTAATTTGTGAAGGTTCCGTTTTAATCTCAATAAATTGGTCGTTGGAATTTGAATGTTAAACGTTACCCTCCGGATGCTGTCATTCAAAATCAGTTCCTTATCGTTTCGGCACGATTGTATGGCAACAGAAGATGTTGCCGAAAACGACAGGAGCTGATATTTCGCAAACTTTTCTTCTTATTGAATTCAAAATCTTTCGATTTTCACTTGGAATTTTTATCTGTCGAAATTTGCTATTATTTAGTACACTCTAACCTTGGCGATGTATGGAGTGACAGGAATGCGTTAAACTGTAAGATGCTATCTCTAAAATAGAAAATAGAATGCATGTAAACATCAAACCTGGAGGTACATGCTGGCAACTGCACTATAGGAAATCGACATGCTATCGAAACGTCAACCAGGCGATGTTGACGCGCCCACGCTCCTGGAAGGGTCAAGACACCATGCTGGTGCGGTCCATGGTGACCTGCGCAACGCTTGTGTGGTGGTCGAAAACTCAGCAATCTTCTGTCTTACTGAAGTGCAATAAGCTTCAATGCCTTGCCTGCCTTAGCATCACTGGAGCTATGCGCACTTGTCCTACGCCAGCCCAGGAGGCGATTATTGGACTTACTCCGTTGCAAGAATCTGCAGGTCTAAATGCTCTTAGACTTCGATTAACTTGCGACGTGCGTAGTGAAGAAAGCGGTCAAATGAGCATTCTGAATCAAATTCCTGACGTGCAGATCTGCTTGAGATCAGATTACATGATCACGGAGGTTGGGTTCGGCAGAAAATTCTCAGCCCTCATCCCTGAGCGCTCTGAATGGGTAAATGGCACACCCTGTCCAGACCCTAAATGTATTATACGTAAGTGGTTCACCGATGGGTCTAAAACAGAACAGGGTGTTAGTGCAGGTGTCTTTGGACCCAACACCAGGATTTCGATCGCAATGGGAGTCTCGCCCAGCGTTTTTCAAGCTAAGATTTACGCCATTCAGGTCTGCGCCAGGGTAATCTTGGAAACTGGTTTTGCGGCGCTCACATTGCTATCTACTCAGATAACCAAGCAGCTATAAAAACGCTCTCCTAATATAAGGTCTCTTCAAAACTGGTGAAGGAGTGTTACGAACTCCTTCAACTCTTGACAACCAAAAACCGAGTCTTCTTGTGTTGGGTGCCAGGCCACTAGGGCATTGAGGGGAACGAGGCTGCGGATGAACTTGATAGACAAGGATCATCCAGTCGATTTCATGGACCTGAGCCTTACTGTGGCTTTGGGCTGGCTTCGACCAAGCTGCGGATCACAGATTGGTTTGCACTATTGCGTCGTCAGTAGTGGAATAACCTTCCAGAGCTACGTCAATCAAAGGAGCTTATATTGCCCTTCATTCACAAGAATACTACTCAAATGAATAGAACCCACCTAAGACTCCTAGTGGGGTACTTACCTGGCCATCATCTAGTCAGATATCACCTGAACAAGATAGGTCTGTCCAGCGAGACTGAATGTCGTCTCTGTTTGGAGGACGTGAAAACGACTAAACACATCTTGTGCGAATGTCCCGACATCGCGCGTTTTAGGATGTCACTCCTCGGGCAGGCTACTATCAGCACTGCAGACTTCAGGTTACTCAATTGCCCTAACCCCTTGTGGGGCATAGTGCGTCAACTGTTCCATGTGGCCCAGATGACGTTTCGTTGGCATAAACTGATTTCGGAGAATGCAGTTGCCAGCATGAACCTCCTGCACATCCATGGCCACGAACGTCGTCGTGGACGGGATTCGAACCCGAAACGCCGGTAGTCAAACATGAGACTGATGCCTCAACACACTGCGCTACCGGTCGCCCCATTCGTGCTAAATATTTACTGCCTTTCATTGGAAAGGGGGACGGTCTTTTGGATTAATGGGCTACGGCACAATAGATCTTTTATGGTCGCAGTGCCTTTCTGCCGGGACAGTAGCTCGACTATTTTATCTTATCTATCTTATCTTATCCCTCTCGTCGGTCCAGAGTCATACTGTGGAATCCCCTTGTGTAGTGTACGACGCAACATTAGAGAATGCGAGCACTCAGTAACAATTGGGCACTGGGACGATACCCCTGGTCTCAGACAGTTCAAACAATTTATAGCTGGCCACTAACGCAATTGTACCTTTGAGCTGTTAAGATTACGCAGAAACCGGGTGAGTATTATTTGCCGGCTCTTTACGGGTCATTTTACCTTGAGGGATCATCTGCATAGATTGGGGATTGCCTCTGACCCAAGTTTCGCTTCTGTGAGGGTGAGGATGAGTGATCCCAGCACATCCTCTGTGAATGGGGAGCACTTCAACTTCGCCCCTTGAAATGCGTCGATGACGTATTCTTGATGGTAACAATCGCCTTATTAAGGCTCGGGCAGCTGCGCAGATTCGTTGGAAGGATTGGTATCGACAATTAATCCCTAATCTGAATAGAGACTAAGTGTCACCATACACTGTCGAACTCGAACACGAACCTAGTACAAGGGGACCGGTTTTCTTCACACCTATGTAAAGTGTGTGTGTGTGTCAGAGGAAATTTGCACCAGGTTCGAGTTCGAGTTCGAGATCGACAGTGTATGGTGACACTAAGGCGAAACACAATAGACCTTCAGGTTGCACTGCTTAGTGACTCTTCGGGCCAACCGCTCTCCAACTAATCTAATCTACAATGAATAAGAATGTTGCGGAGAAGCCCAATCTGAAGATGAAAGCTTCTGTGATGCACAAGCCCAAACAAAATAAAAAATTGATATTACTAAAAGTAAATTTCTGGTATCAGAATCAGATTTATCCAAATCATATAGACCACCCAAAGTGTCATATTGTCAATAAAATCAATAATCCGCCTAGATTATGCCTCACCTCATAACCGCTAATTATTTGTCGTCGGTATACCCTTTGATATGAAACTAATTCTAAATGATATTGTCAAATAAAGTGTAATTATGGATTGTTTGTAATATGTAACTCGCTCATTTGTAAATTTTCGGTGTACACAAAGGCCACAAGAATATTCTTCCCAAGCCGAAATAATTA
The DNA here is from genome assembly GCA_964017055.1 of Chloromyia formosa. Taxonomy (NCBI): domain Eukaryota; kingdom Metazoa; phylum Arthropoda; class Insecta; order Diptera; family Stratiomyidae; genus Chloromyia; species Chloromyia formosa. The sequence continues at coordinate 24,022,411 of OZ024813.1, read as the reverse complement.
CCATTAATAAAGTTTGCGTGATGAGTGGAAATTTGCAAATCGCCGCCAGCAATGCCACAAATAATGAAAATTGAAAATATTTTCGAAACATCGATACCATATTTGAAATAATTTGTAGATGGAAAGACACTAAAATATTCAAATATGTATATGCTGGAAAAGGGTTTTAATTAATTATTAGAATGCCTGAGGACACTTCTATGATGTCACATGTTTTCGTGATAAAAAAAAATGTCAAGTTCAGATGCGAATTAATTGAAAAAAGTACCGAAACTGTATTGAATCCGTTGAATAGCAATAATACCTGATTAAAAATTTATTCAACGAATTCAATACAGTCCCGGTACTTTTTTCGAAATTAATTGGCATCTGAGCTTCAATAATTACTGCCAAAAATAGGAACGAACGAAAGATTTTCGATAGTGCCGTCATATTAAATTACGAACGGTAACGTATTGCAATTCATAGCAATAAGCTATGGAGCGATAATATATGTTCAAACAAATGGTGGACAAAAGCTGCTAATTTTAATTTAAATTCAAAAAAATAATTTTATTCAGAATGTCAATTGCCAGGAAGCCTCCAGCGCTTGGGCGCGTCAACATCTTGCATAGCTGTGCCTTATTGACGTTTCGATAGCATATTTACCGGATGAAGCAGCTGCTAACATGCACCTTCTATCCGAGCCGTCTTTTACTGATAAGCTGGGATGGCTGTGTGAGTTCTAGTAGTACTCACAGGTAGTTTTTATTGACGCGCCGAGGATCGAAACCTATGTGAATTGTAATGTTTGAATTCCAAACTTTTAGATCGTTTTTTTTTCGGCGGCTCATTCGGTAAGCAGCTTTCCAAGGTAATAACGTTGCAAGCTGTTATCCTACAATACATCAAAATGTTGAGTGTGCTTTTACACCTGCTTATCTATTAATTTCGAAATTAGCTAATTCCGAAAGCTACTAATTCCAAAAGCATCTAATTTGGGAAGCAGTTTATCTCGACTGAAGACCGACGAGAAAAGCAATAATTTGAATATGGCACGAACATATTTAAACAGTTGCTTTCAGTTGTGAATGAGTACATTGATTCAGTAAAAGTTAATAAAGTGCGTGACACTGACCATGGGAACATGAAGTTATCATACTCTGAAAAAAAAATAAAACGGTTTTCAAAAGTACTCAACTATACTTCCTACCCGACGAATCGATTCAGGGCGAAAACGGGAATATAGGTAGTTAGGTTATATGGACCGTTTTAAGCAATAAAAGCACACTTAAGTCGACCGTGACTGGATGGTGAAACCGGAATTCCTGTCCGGAAAAACTGATGAGGCCTGGCCTTCCGGTTTGCCTGAATATATAATACACCATACACCAGCCGGAATTCCTGCCGGAAAAATTGATGAGGACCAGCCTTGAGGAATTCCGGATCGTGTATGGCTGCCGGACAGGCCTTTCAGGCGTCCGGATGCACAATTAAAAATCGATCTTATCGCCACAGATTCGAGGTATCATTCTATCTACTGAATTGAATTTTACGGCACTTTACTTTCCACAGCCAAGTTTCAGATACATTGGTACATTGAAATACTCGTAAATTCCTGCAAAAATTCATTGTGGTCACACGGCCGGACAGGTGGCCTTGAGGCGGCCGGACAAGCGACCTTGAGGCGGCCGGATGCACAATTGAAAATCGATCTTATCGACATAGATTCAAAGTATCTTTCGATCTATTGAATTGAATTGTACGGCATTTCTTCCCATGGCCAAGTTTCAGATACATTGGTACATTTAAATAAACTAATGCAAAACATCATGCTGAGTGATGCTACAGCGGTGGCGTATACTACCGCCCTTGAGGAAAAACTATCACCTATGCTACACAACATCAGCAACACAGGCGTCCATGGGTTCTGGGAAGAGCTCAAGGGTACCATCAAGGATGTCGCAGAGAAGGTCGTGGGATATAAAGCCCGGCGAGCACGAAATGACTGGTTCGACGAAGAATGCAAAAATTCACTTGACGCGAAAAACGAGGCCTACAGACAATGGATTCAACGAGGAACCAGAGCCAGAAGAGAAAAATATGACGAGCTACGGCGAATATCGAATAGAATAATTAGACGTAAGAAACGTAAATACCTTGACGAGCAGTTGCTGAACATAAACGAAAACTTAGCTAATAGGAACACCAGACAAGCGTACAAACTAGTAAATACAATTAAGAACGGCTACCAACCCAGGACTAGCCTTTGTAAGGACAAGGATGGAAACATCATCAGCGACACCGATGGTATTAACAAACGATGGGCCTCTTATTTTGAAGAGCTTCTAAACCGACCATCTAACATCCCCACACAGGATGCTCTCGATGATATTGTTGATCTAGGCCCACCCATTCAACCCCCGACAGTAGAGGAAGTTGATCTCGCGTTGCGGTCACTAAAACGAAATAAAGCGCCGGGCGCTGACGAGATTCCAGCTGAACTGCTAAGATTCGGTGGAACGAGTCTAGTTGACGCCATACATCAATTACTCCTGCGAGTATGGGAGAACGAGGAGATCCCAGACGATTGGCGCAGAAGCATCATCTGTCCAATTCATAAAAAGGGAGATAAACTGCGGTGTGAGAATTACAGGGGCATCTCACTAGTTTGTACGTCCTATAAAATTTTGACGAAAATTCTGGAAAATAGAATAAAACCGTACGCAGAACGAGTCATTGGCGAATATCAAAGCGGTTTCAGACCTGGTCGCTCCACAACCGATCAGCTCTTCTCAGTCAAACTGATACTCCAGAGGTGCTGGGAATACAACGTAAACGTATACCAAATCTTTGTCGACTTCAAGCAGGCATACGACAGTATCGATCGTGGAGTACTGTACAACATCATGCTGCAATTTGGTATACCAGCAAAATTAGTGCGACTGACAAAGATGACGATGACCAACTCCGTCTCACAAGTCAGGATCCAGAATAGACTTACTGATCTATTTGAAACACGCACTGGTTTGAAACAGGGCGATGGACTGGCTCCGACGCTCTTCAACCTAGCACTGGAATACGTTATTCGGGCCATGAATTTGGACAACAGCAAGACGCTACTCATCAAGTCGACACAATTAGCAGCGTACGCCGACGACATCAACATCATGTCCCGAAGATTGGCTGACGCAGAAGAACTTCTGCATACGCTTGATACCGCTGCAAAGGAAGTTGGATTACGTATTAACGAGGGTAAAACTAAAATAATGATGCAATCGGTGACAAGGACACCTGCACAACCAAGCATCAATGTGGGGGACCTCAACATCGAGTTCGTGAACAACTTCATTTACCTGGGTTGCAACCTGTCAAGGGACGCCAACGAAACTGACGAAATCAAGCGACGGATACAGTTAGCTAATAAGACTTTTTTCTCTGTTCTCCCCATAATGAAATCGAAACATGTGCACAGAAACACGAAGCTCCGCGTGTACAAAACCATTATACGACCAGTGCTATGCTATGGCTGCGAAGCATGGACCCTAGCTCAAGCCTCCGAAAACATGCTAGACACTTTCGAACGTAAGGTTCTACGGCGAATTTTCGGGGCTGTTTGCGATCGAGATGGATGGCGCATCCGGTACAACCATGAGTTGTATGAAATGTACGATGAGCTGCAAGTCTCGAAAATCGTCAAACTACAACGACTTCAATGGGCAGGGCATGTACAAAGAATGGACGATGATCGCATGCCTAAGAGAGTAATGAATGCAGAACGAGTCGACGGAGCGAGACTGCGAGGACGACCGAGATCTCGTTGGGAGAGCTCAGTAGGTGTGGACGCCGCGCAGCTGCTGGGCTCCCAAAATTGGAAGACGCGGTCACGTGACCGAGATAATTGGAGGACAATGATCCAGGCGGCCAAGGCCCGACGTCGGGCTGTCGCGCCACGATGATGATGATGAAAACATCATGCTGGTCACGCGGCCGGACAGGTGTATCTGAAACTTGGCCATGGAAAGCATAATGCCGTATAATTCAATTCAATAGATAAAAATATACCTTGAATTTCCAGCGATAAGATCGATTTTCAATTGTGCATCCGGCCGCCTCAAGAGGCCATTCACGATCCGGAGTTCCTGAAGGCCAGGCCTGATCAGTTTTTCCGGAAAAAAATCCGAAACGTGTGTGGTGGAGGCCTGGCGGAAACGATTTTCTTTCCGGCCGCCTGAAAGGCCAATCCGGCCTCCTGAAGACGGCCTGAAACGCTAATATCCATCCTTTCCGAATATACACCAGCTTCTCTGAGTACCTACACCCCAACCATAAGTGAAAACGCTAATAGCATCTGATACCTGAAAAGCATTTTCCGACCACTCATTCCTCGAGGAAATCAGGGGAGGGGTTTACAATCTGTTACTTCGGGAATATCGAGGTCGATCAATACATCCGCGTGATCTATCATTGTCGCTGCCAAAGATCGGTTTCACGGAGGCGATTCGCCGGTATCGTAGCCATCTGTTCTCGGAAAATTTTCTTCTTTGACAGGGTTCTGCAAGTGTCGCGCCATCCACCAGGCGACAACCTGAAGCTTCAGTATTGAATGCCAAGCCAATAAATAGAGCCAGCACTACTCAACTCCCCTAACCCCTTGTGGGACATAGCGTGTCAACTGTTCCATGTGACCCAGTTAACGTTTCGTTGGCATAAACTAGTTTCAGAAAATGCTAAATGTTAGAGCAGGAGATGTGTGATGCCCATCTCCTGCTCTAACATTTAGCCGCCTACCTGCGACAAGTCGGGAGGTGGTGTGGCTTATTATTATGCCCCGCACCACAAGGGGAAGACAACACAAAAATCCATGGCCACGAACGTCGTCGTGGACGGTATTCGAACCCGAAACGCCGATAGTCAGACATGCAACTGATACCTCTACGCACTGAGCTACCGGCCGCCCTAACCACCCTCGCTTGCAAGCCCTATTTCATACCTATAGCTTTCTTGCACGAGTTGCCTTTGTTAAACATTCCATCAATGTTCAACTTCCAGCATAGTTTCTTATCCAGTATGAGGCCAAGGAACTTGGATTTATCAGTCTTATGGCGTCCATCAATGATGGTTCGAATGAAAGCAGGTCGTATTTCCAAGTAAAGGGAACAAGTATTGTTTTATGCATATTTACTTTATTACTTTGACCCCAACCTCTTCAGCCCAGTTCATCAGGAAAGAAAGGACACAGGGAAATTTACCCGAGATGGCAACAGCAATGTCGTCTGCATAAGGAGTGTATCCAAGTGTCCCATCTCTATCAGATCTAAAAGCAGTCTAATGGCCGCCAAATTTTTGGTCTTCGTCCCTGGTCGCTCAAAATGGGATATTGACAATCTTTGTCCTGACCGCGGACGGTTCAAGAACTGTTAGACCAGTTGGTGCTGGGGTCTTTGGATCGAACACCAGGATGTCAATCGCTATGGGCATTTGGCCCAGCGTTTTCCAAGCTAAGAACCATGCCATTGAGGTCTGTACTAGAGAAATTCTGCACAAGAAGTTTAACATCGTCATCTGCACAGAAAGTCAGGCAGCCATTAAGGCACTTACTTCACATAAGTTCTCATCAAAACTAGTGAAAGAGTGTTTTGATACCCTTCAGAGTCTCACAAACACTAATCGGGTCACTCTATGTTGGATACCAGGCCTTCGGGGCATTCATGGCAACGAAGCTGGGAATGAACTTGCTCGATAGGGATCATCGGAGAAATCTGTGAGACCTTGATTGTCTCTTGACTCGAAGATATCCTCATTCCATCATCCTTTAGCAGATAACTTGGCATAGCTGTGTTTGTAGATGGAATTTTCCGCAATCCAGGCGCATTACTGGACCTATCGATGCTTTCACAGTATAATCTCCACGAACTTCGTTTGGATCTTCTCAATACCCATTTCATATAGGTCGAGCTGACCCTCATAGACTACTCAATTCGAGTTTTGTTTTGCAGCTTTAGCCCTATTGAAGCATCTTCTGGAAGTAACCCTAACCTCACTATGCTGCGCGGTCCACCATGCCGGCTTAGTCCTATAACTTTGATCACTAGCAGGACATGATCTATCAACAGATTTCAGGAAAGCCACCGTCAGGGTCTGTATCATTGCATCAAACTCCTGCAAAAAGGGGAATACTCGATTAACTTCGATTAACCGCCAATTATTAATCTAGAAAATATCAGGATGCCGAATGTGCTGCTAAAACTGGTTATCTGTATCTGCTATTTTTGTACATTAGCAACAAGCTCCGAATGCTAAAAGTGATAAGCTGCTAAAAATAACAAGCATCCAGTATCTACTTCTGAAAGAAGCAATCTTACTGCTCCAAAACAATATCGAAATGTTTTACATTTTCGTAAAATTCATGTCCTTTCAATAAGATTCTCTATGTCCTATCAGCTTTGCATGTCTCTACTTATGTAAATGTATATGAAAAACATATACCTGATCCCTATATTGCTACACAGATGCGGCTTGATAAAAAACATTTCATTACAATTCTGCTCATGGCACAAACTGAAGATTGTATCCAAACAACAAAAAAGAAAAGAAAAAAATCAGCAGATGCAATAAAATTTCGAACTCAACAAGTGCTTCGCACATTTGCTGTCACCACAGTAGCAAATAAGAATGTTGTGCGTACGTATCTATGGGTTACTTTAGTATTCATAAAAGTGTGAGTCCTAGAAGTTCGGATAGAGCCCAATACTCTAGATCAGGGGTTGGTAACCAGCGGCCCGCGAGGGAATATTATTATTATGTATATATTTTAAGTTAAGATCCGCAAAACGCGAACAAAGTTTGAACGCGCAGGAGAAATGTGTGAAGTTCATGATAGAACTAGGAAAAAAAATTATGCATTTGCTCAAAGTTATAATACATAACCTGAAATAGCACTTGACTGGTTACGCATAAAAAGTCTGATCTGTCTGCCGGTTCCTGCTGTCTATAGCTAACGGGATAAATTAACGTGAATATTATATAAAAGGAAGCAATTCAACTCATATGCTCAATGGCCGGTCTTTGCTCGTTAGCAGGCAATATTCCACAAAAAAAGCAGACCGTTTGGGCGTTGCTAACAGAAGTCATCAAAAGTACGAAACACGTACTTGACGCCATTCGGTTCAGGATACTCCTGCAAGTGTAAATGTAAAAATCCAGGAAATTGAAATAATTGGAACTCGATGTTATGGAAACGACGGCAGATGTCATCAAAATCGCAAATCGAACCTACTCAAGTGCACAGTCTTGATTCGAAAGGTAATCGATTCAGGACACTGTCGCAAGTGTCCACCAAAATTTTGTTGCCAACATTGCCCTGAAAATCAGAATAGAAAATTTGGACGTGTTAATCGACTAGTTGACTCGAGTAGGTTGAACCGTCGACGCGTTACGCAGTGCCCTTCAAAAGAATTTCAATCTGTCTTTTTCAACTGAAGCCTATGGAAGCGTCAGTGATGCTAAACCCAAGGAGCACAAATAAATTTGTCTTATAAAAAGTCATAATAGCGTTGGCAAACGCTTAAACAACGCTATTATGACTTTTTATATGACAAATTCATTTGTGCTACTTAGGTTAGGGTAAAGGGGCTGCCATGCTACCGCGCAGCACACATATACCACCTCTGAGTATGTTGTGATACCACCAAAGTCACCTAATTAAACCTAGTCAACAAACCAGGCCATGCTAGCAATATAGCGATTGAACTGTATTGCACTCGTATTCTAAGGTAAGGTCCTCCAGTTCTAGAAAAAAACAAGAAGCCAGAAATTTCCTCCGCCTCTCAGCCAGGGCCGGCCGCTACTCGGAGTGCCGTCCACCACACACTTATACCGTGCAGTAGTATAGTATGTACGACAGCTGTGTATATCCCATATACAGATTTAGGCGGCAGGCCCCAGTTCTTACCTATGGGGTTTTGCACGAGCATCTTTCTTGGCCCGTTCTTCAATGTTGAGCTTCCACCTTAGTTTCCTGTCAAAATGAGACCGAGGAGCTTTGCTTTGTCGGTGAAGACCAGTTTAATGCCCTCCAGTGTGGGAGGTTCGATAGGAGGAATTGCACGTCTTCTAGTGAAGAGCACGAGCTCCGTCTTAACCGGGTTGATTCCGACGCCGCAGATGTTTGCCCACTCCGCTAGAATAGAAAGGGCATTCTGCAATAACCCACTGGGGACATCAGAAAATTTACCTGTGACAGCGATAGCAACGTCATCTGCTTACTTAGTAAATTTGCACCGAACCTCTTCCAGTTTTAGAAGCAGTCGGTTGATCCCTACATTCCAAAGAAGGGGAGATAGTATTCCCCCTTGCGGGGTTCCTCTACAGACATCTCTACAAACCGCCGATGTACCCAGTGTATGCGCCGAGCTGTTAGTAGTATGTTAACGAGTTTGCAAGGCAACTCATCAACCTAGAGGCCCAGAAGTGCCTCAATAATCGCACTATGTCTAATATTATTGAAAGCACCCTCGATATCCAGGAATGCAACCATCGTGTATTCCTTTTGATCAAGAGATTTCTCAATATAACTAACCAAAGAGTGCAGAGCCGTGTCCACCGACTTACCTTTTCAATAGGCGTATTCCGACGTGGATAAAAGTAGTGGCGGCACAGTATCCCGCAAATGGATGTCAACCAGTCTCTCTAATAGTTTCAGCATAGTTAAAGAGAGACTAATTGATCGGAGATCGTTAGGGCGCGCATTTGAACTTCTACCCGTTTTCGGGATAGAAATCACCCGCACACCCGTACACTAGCTCCAGGCAGGCCATTAGGATACACTCGATCCAAGGATATACGATATCCATTCAATGCTGCAAGTCCGCAGGAATGATGCCATCGGGTCCAGCCGACTAATCTTCTCACGAGATAAAATGAATGCACTATCACAAGGCGCTATGCGACAAGTGGAGGGGTCCCCCAGCGGGGCTGCAACCGAACTTCCAGGGAAAGGTGGTGCTTAGAAAGAAAAATGAATGCTCCGACATTGCCGAGTACGTAGCCTCGATTAAAACTGGCCATCTCAGTCGATTTATCGAATAGAGTAGGTCAACTCCGGCTCTCTGGAATCAGGACAAAAACATAATATACTGATTGTTGAAGTGTTTGTGGCTCTTTTTTGAAACAGGTCCATTTGTCATATAATTTAACCTAACTCACACTCCCCACACAAGAATCAAAAGAGAAGTTATGATTCGAAATGTATTGTATTTTACTGAATTTGTGTGAAGTATACATATTTTTTGGAGCCTAACTAAGAAATCGTAAAATATATTTAAAATTTTTTGATTTCGCAAAATTCTGTTCAAGAGCTCTTATAAAATCGTAAAACCGTATTAGATGCTGAAAATAGTACAAAATACAATAAAACGTATTATCTGGCACCTCTGGGGAGTGTTCTATATCAAATGTCGTCCGAATCAACATTTTACAAATGACGTGACTACGGTCATTTATTCGCGGATTTAGCAACGTCGTCCAATTTACAACATTTTGTGCGCATGGGCAACGGAGTTTCGGTTTGCAACGACATTTCGGTGTTATTGTGCACTGACACTTAGATGAGTATCTTGAATAAAATTCCATTCGAATCAAGAATAAGAAAATGTTTTGAGTTGGGTGCTTTTTTGACGCTGCGTTTATGATGTCTGCAGGAGATTTAGTAAACTTTATTTCCAATTTTACAAATTGCTTGCCAGGCGTGGTGTTAGCAACAAAAGTTGGGTCTGTTTTTTCCACTGATATTTAATGTTTTTTCACTGTGCGGCCCGCCTAAAGTGGCTCACTGTACTAAAAGGTTGCCGACCACTGCTCTAGCTGGAAGAGGGATATGAAATGGAAATGCTCTATCCAGGATCTCTCCGACAAGCATGCATCTCAGCATACACAAAACATTATACGAAAGTACCAGGCCCATTTCAATGTATACACGATAGCAACTTTAAAAACATCACCTCCGGTGTAACTGACTAGGCAACTAAACTAAGCCACCGATGTCGGTGAAGGACTTATTCATCCTTTCTCATAGAACATACTGGAGTGATAAGACATTAAATGATTTAGGTCGATTTACCATGTTGCGATGAAGTCATGAGCTGCCATTAGTACAATGGAGTTTTGTTTTTCTCGGAAAGAACTGACGAAAGTGTGTGTGTTGAGTAATGTAGTATGTAATATACTTGTACAGTATATTATTTTTTACAGGTAATGGAGATTTTTAGAAATTTAAAACTATTACGATAAAAGAAGTCTTAAGGTAGGAGGCCAGTAGCTCAGTGCGTAAGGCTTCAGCCTGAAATCTCATCATACCGGCTTTTGGCGTGTTTAAATGTCCCACGGCTATACTAGATGCGTATGTTATCTACAGCTACAGTCATCCCCGACTTGTCGGAGAATGCGACTAAATGAGCAAGGAGGTGTGGGTGTGGGCTGGCAACATGCGTGGTTCGAAACCAGTTATATGCTAACGAAACGTCAATGAAGCCAGCTTTAAATCCAACGTAGAGGTACGATTGTTTTACGTGAAAAAACCGATTAGCAGGCTGCTGCAATGGCTTGTGCAAGGAGCCAGCCCAGCAAGTTTCTGCGTTAATGGTTATATTCGTGATTGTCATTTCATTGACTATAACGATTTATTTCATTTGTACCGGACAACACGAATGTATTTGTTTGCTAGTGTCTATAGGTTGTTACACAAAGTGAGCTGAACTCTCAAATTTTCTATGGCGCTAGTTTGCCGCGGAGCTTGGCCCTGGGATGCCACATGCTTTATATTTACCCGTCGCGTCGGAACCAAAATAACCATCGACAGCGAATTCGAGGTCCCGGTCCAAAGACTCAACAGCCATACGAACCTTCTTGTTTTCAAATGCGGAACAAAAGAGTACGTTTTTATCGAGTCATCGCCCTTCGTCTAGCTAATTTTCCGTGTTATTCCTTTACGTACATATTAATTCCTGTATTTCAAAATACATGGACAATCTCAACGGTTGTAACCAAGACACACATCAATGTGGAATCGTTATTGTGAATTGTACGATACCAACTTTGAGAATCATCTGCAACGGTACTTACTTCTTTGAACACAATGTTGTGTCAATCTTTATTTGGCAAGTGTTTTGACATTTCTTCCGATTCTGCTGGATGTTGCACTTCATTTTCCGTGGGTTTTCCGCAACAAATCAGAAATGACTTTCCTGACAAATGAACTTTGAAGAAAGCTAGAAGCAAAAAGCCATGGCGCTGATGGAAAGTGTTGTGAGTGGCGCCAATTCAACATTATCCGCGAAAGATAGCCCTCTGATAACTCCAGAATCCACTCCCTCTTTTTTAAGGTCTCTCAGCCATCCTTCCACGACGCTCCTGAATACACAAGTCCTTAGAATGATGGGAATGAAAGATGCAGGCGACTATCTCCTTCCCGAATTGATAGCTCACGGTCTTCCCTGTACTTGCCTTAGCGTCCACATGGCCGTTTAGTAGACACCGGTCCCATTTCCCATCTTTTCCTGAGAGGTTTCCATAAATCTCACATAGCTATCGGCTTTAGGAGTAGACTCTCTGTGTTTTCCGTGGTTAGCTACTGTTGGGTTACAGGATGGACAATTTCCTGCGTTCCACAACTAAAATAAATTCGCGGCTCACGACAATTTCTCGAAAGGCGTTCCCATTGCTTGCAGTTGCACTGTACTTGTGTTCGAGGTCGGCTCGACCCTACTTCTTGAATCGCTTCGTGGCTTCCCATCTAAGCCAAATCTGACTCTAATGACCGATTCGATTTACGAGACGGAGGCGGAATGAAAGTTTCAACCGAAAGCCGCGTCGCTTGAAGTTTCCTCTCAATTGTACCAGTTCATCGATTGAATGGACATCAACTAATGCAAACTAAGTCCGATACCAAGGTGTCATATTCCTCCTTAAAATTTGTAATTTCTCTTTCCCTGGACATTGAACAGAAAGAAGTCAAAACGTTGAAACCACTCACGACATGTTCTGTCACTCAGAGCAACCTCACCGTAAATATCTGAGAGCATTCGATGAGCCTCCACTGCAGTTTTTATACCCTAGACTTATAGTATAGGGTATATTGTTTTTGTCACGACGGAAATATGTAACACCTTAAAGGAGTCTCCGGAGGTATAGCAATGTATATATATAAATGATCAGGGTCACCTCCTGATTCGATTTAGCCATGTCTGTCTGTCTGTCTGTCTGTCTGTCTGTCCGTCTGTCTGTCTGTCTGTCCGTCTGTCTGTCCGTTCGCACGATAACTTTCGATAGAATGAAGCTAGAGCCTTGAAATTTTGGTCAAATGTTGGAAGTGTGATCTAGTTGGATGGTATTGAAAATGGGCATGATCAGGCCAAGAGAACGCCTACCTCCCTTACATATGTAAAATAATTAAATGTATCTATAACTCCCGATTAAAGAAACATGAAAAGCTCTAGCTTTGGTAGATTACTCATGAGGGTAATCTCATACTCTCCTGGGAAAATAAAACTGATAAGTTGAAAACTAACGGTAATTTTCTTACAAAGAACCCCGTACTACCCTACTTTTCAGGTTTTTTGTCTATAACTCCTGAACCAATTGACGTAGACACCTGATTTTTGGCGTGTAACCTTGAAGTGAGAAGCTGCTTAAGATTATGTAAGTTGGGCATAATCAGATCAAAGGAATGCCTACCTCCCCTACAAATTTCCAAAAATGAAATATTCCTTTAATTACGATAACTTTCGAAAAAATGATACCAGCAAGTTGAAAATTTGAAAGAATGTTGCTAATAAAACCTACTTTGTTGGTATTGAAAATGGGCAAGATCCGACTCAAGGAACCCCCACCTCCCCTACAAATGAAACTTCAAATAAGCGATAACTTTTGATAGAATGAAGCCAGCAACTTGAAATGGTAATGGTACTTGGTAAAATGTTGAAAGTGAGATTGAGCTAGTTGGCATTAAAGATGGGTAAGATCCGAGCTAAGGAGCCCCTACCTCCCCTAGAAATGAAACTTAAAATAAGCGATAACTTACGACAAAATAAAGCTAGCGACTTGAAATTTTGGTCAAATGTTTGTAGTATGATCCAGTTGACTAATATTGAAAATACGTAAATTCCGACCATCGAAACCCTTACTTCCCCTACCAAAGAAACTTCAAATAAGCAATAACTTTCGATAGAATGAAGCTAGAGACTTGAATTTTTGTTTAAATGTTTGTAGGGGGATCTAATTGGTTGATGGGAATGCTGGCCAAGATCCTACTCAAGGAACCCCTACCTCCTCTACAAGTGAAACTTCAAATAAGCGTTAATTTTCGATAGAATGAAGCTAGCGACTTGAAAAATTGGATAAATATTCGTAGAATGGGTTAGTTAATTGATTTTGAGAATGGTCAAGATCCCACTGAATGAGTGCCAACCTCCCCTATGAACTGGCCATATAAGAGACCCACTTTTAATGCATATGGTCGTTGCCAATTGGGACTTTTGGTATCACCACTAGGTCTGTACAAGTCTAGGGTATATACGCTTCGGACTGGTTTTTTATACCCTTCACGGATGTGATAGGGTACATTAACTTTGTTATTAAGTTTGCAACGCACAGAAGGAAGCATCACCGACCATACAAACTATATAGGTATATATTCTTGGTCAGTATGATGAGACGAGTCGATTAAGCTTTGTCCGTCTGTCTGTCTGTCCGTCTGGTTCTATGCAAACTAGTCCCTCAGTGTTAAAGCTATCAAGCTGAAATTTTGTGCAAAGCCTTCTTTCTATTGCACGCTGTAAATATGTCGGAACCAATGGAATCGTACCACTACGTCATATAGCTGCCATCATACCTTCGGCAAGCTAGCCGAAGGCTGGTTTTCAAATGGAACCAGAAGATCAAAACTTCCCGCAAATGACGAGAACTTGGCTCGAAAACAGACATTTTGATTCGCGAGTCTTATTAAAAATGTGAACAACTTTTACTAATGCGGGGATGTCGATGCGTCCACAGACGTCCAAACTCACTTTGTGACACTTTTGAACTACGTGTTTTGACCAGCCCTCACCGATGTACATAGCCGTCTGTCGGAAAACGGCGAAAGCAAAAGTTGTACACCTAATACTTTTTGACGGAAGCAAAGTTGTACACCCATATATTGTACAAAAACATTGCTCTCGATAACTCTCGTGCAGCGCATCGCCAATTACCTTAAAGAATAGGATCCGTGAGAGGATGCACCTTTGCCAAGCTCCACTCCCGATGTCAAAGTCCCCGACTCCTTACCTTTATGCAAAACGCGGCATTTCGTGCCATCGTAGGTTGCTTTAACAATAGCTACCATCTTCTAAGGGATACGTCTCCTGCGCAAAACCGTCCATATAGAATCCCGGTTCACACTGTCGAAACCCTTTTAGAAATCAATGAAAAGCAAGTGAAGCGAAAAATCGTACTAAATGCATTGCTCGATGATGATTCGCAAGGTGTCACTGTGATTGAGAATTCGGATCGAAATCAGGCCCGCTCTTCAACAATAGTGCTTTTTGAGTGAGCCTTTAGTACTTTTAGCGTAAAATGGTCGTTAAACTGTTGTACGACAGCTAGATTGTTGGTTCGGGCGGATTAGAATTTGCGGCGCCTAAATTTTTCGTCATGAGGACGGCGCAGGGCTCCCGCTATCGAATATACTATATTATTATCACTGATGAAGAGAGGGTAAAAGTTGCAGAACTCCACAAATCTTTCAACGTTGTCGTTTCGGTTAACAAAACCGTGTCTCCCAATCACATGCGTGGGACCATTGTTATCAGCACCCACTTTCGCATTCAAATCTCCCATAAACTTTTTTTTTCTGCTATGGATGGCGGTTAGTTCTTCGTAGCGGGAATTTTTCGCCACGACATTGGCGAGTGCAGTTGCAACGAAGCATTTGATAATTGTGATGCTTCTCATTTTGGTTCAGAACCTGGAGGTCATGATTCTCTCGGAGACCGGATCCCAGGATATGAGACAGCTTTGTGCGGCTTTGATTAAAAGGAACCCTACATCTGACTCACGATCACTAACGCTAGCTTTACCGGAGTACAATATTGAAGTGCTACGCGTTGGGGAGATAAATTCTCCGCTGTTCCACCATCTTATCTCACTAACTCCTAAGATATTTAATTTATACCGCTGGAATTCGCTCTCCAATTGAAGAAATCGTGCGTTCTGGGGACCTTCTTCTCCACTGTCCACGAGAGTACGCACATTCCAGAAACGAAAAGTCGTAACCGATGAGTCATTCCTTATCAGAGGTATGGTTGATATTTCGTTAGCATATAAAAGACTTCGGATGATGCACGTTGCTGGAATACACATCCTCTCCTTTTTAGTCAACTTCCACGACATGCCAGGGGAGGCCGTGACTTTATTCTTGCACCCCACACCACGGGAAGTTTATCCGACTGTTAAATCAACCTGGCGACCAGAAGAGCATCAAACTAATTCAGAAACAGATTCACAGTTCTACGGATTTCTATAGTAGGTACTCGTATATTCTTTAAAAAATTCATTACACTTGCTTTAATTAAATTAAATTTGTAAAATTTGGTATTACTACCGAAATACTAATTCGGATTTTGTTGCCCACTACGCACAATGCGAATTTTAAATATAATCCTTTCTAGGACTACACCACATCATTCACGGAGCTTCACAGATCCAGTCCACA
Source organism: Chloromyia formosa (assembly GCA_964017055.1). Classification (NCBI taxonomy): domain Eukaryota; kingdom Metazoa; phylum Arthropoda; class Insecta; order Diptera; family Stratiomyidae; genus Chloromyia; species Chloromyia formosa. The sequence goes on along the minus strand of OZ024813.1, from coordinate 24,006,684 downwards.
TCCGGAAAAAGTCCCAGGCAAACAGAATATTTATTTTCTCCAGTAACGTTAAACATCTCCGTACTGAATACATCATCCTTTTCCACTTCACTTCAATCCGTAGCATCATTCACTTAACGCCAAAATTTCATTATAAAAATTGCAGGCAAGCAGCCAATAACTTTTAGTAGATGGAAATTTCAGGGGACCATAAAGGGAAATCGGACGAGAATCCAAAACAAATCATTTTTCACAACGAACTTAGCCAAAAAATCATCGACTCGGCGAATTAGGTCGGCTCGGCAACAGAAAACGGACGGCTCGAGAAAAAGCGCGCATTTTCCGGGAACCGAATAAAACACCGAACCGAAAAACAGCCGCCTGTCTATAATGATTCCCCTTTTGTAATCCTGGAACGTATATGTATGTACAATAACATTCCAATCGACCACCATCAGCTTTAAAAGCACACCAAGGAGCACATTGCGACACCAAGGATTTTATCAAACGGCCGGCCACCTCGCGGATTCATCGCGAACTAAGCGTACGGTTCGGAAGGGATCTGGGAAAAAGCTTGAAATTGCGGACAAGAAGCATCCGCCAAGAGCCCTACAGTATATTACATATCCTTGAAAGCGAGAACAGCAACAGCACTTTTGTAACATGAAGCGGCGAATAGCATCGAATAGTAGGGCAAGGACGAAAGCTTCATTTCACTGCTGTTGACTGACGGGCATTGTGAATGGGTAATTTAAGCATTTGTAACATAGCTGGCGGTACCTAGGACTGTTACGTGATGTTGTTGAAAATAATAACGTTAACATGTAAGTGAATATTCACACTGCCGGGAGTATGCATTGTGCTGGATGGTTGAACGAGCAAGTGAACCATTTTCGTTTTCTTGCAGGGAAAACTTTAAACTCAGTCAAGGATTCACGACTATGATAAGTACAAACAGGGAAAAGATAGCACAAGTTCTTTTAAGAAACTATTAAAAAATGTAATTTGTTTCAAGAAGAAAAAGTCCTCAAGAAATGAAAATACTTTCATCATTCTTGAATGGAAAAAAAATGGGTCCTGCGAAGTGTTTCGTGATAAGAGATGCTTGCGGAATACGAAGTGTAAACACATTTCGATATACAGTGTGTCAGATATGTACATTATAAATTTTGTCTTCTTCAAAGTTTCTGACGAAAAGTGGATGCTTTCAAAATAGTAAAATAGATAAGTCGTTTCCGTTAAGTTAATGGTAAAGAAAAATGATGAAAATTCTTTGACGTTATAGCGGAAATTCATCTTTTAGATTCAGTAAAATAGCGCAGTCAAATTTACTGAAATTGGAGCACTCATAAGGAACAAATATTCTTCAACTCTCTTTCTCCCAATTCCTTGGCACACTCCACCTGATACGGAATTGGATACCCTTGATTTTGTTTTGAAAGTTAGAATGATTTGGGCGGAAACATCGGCGAGTTCCAACTACATACTACGCTAAGGTGGGCAACCATTCGTGGTCGTGGGTGGACGGGTACGATGATCACCCTGAATGGCCAATAACACCAGTGCGTCTCAGGAAATAGGTGAGCGGTGGAGTCAGGGCCGGATTAAAGACGGGGCCAATGGGGCCCGTGGCCCCGGGCCCCCACCATCCGAAATGAAAAATTGGCAATTATATCACATGGATTTCTACTCAATTTCTACTTTACCTACAAATGTGTTAACGACACAAACGATGATTCTATAAATCAATCGTACGACAATGCATCTAATATGTCTGGGAAATATCAAGGTATGCAAGCTTTGATTTCGGAGTTGAATCATCACGCCGTTTTTTGTCCCTCCTTTGGACACTTAATGAATTTGGGTGGGAGAACAGCTGTTGGCATATGCGCTGCTGCCACCGACTTTTTCACCTTTATACAACAGCTTTACGTTTTCTTCCCAGCATCTACCGCGCGATACGATATTCTCAATAAAAAATTGACCAAATTAAACATCTGAACTCTTTATACTTTGAAGAGCCTGAGTGGAACTCGCTGGTCATGCGCTTCTGACGCAGTCAAAGCACTTAGTTATGGTTATAAAGAGATAGAAGAAGCGTTAACTGGAATAGGCACTGACGAAGAACAGAAGGCCGTCGTGAGAGAGGAAACTTTGGGACTTCTTCGTATCATGGCTCGCCAGGAAACTGCCATCTACGCAGTAATCTGGCATGACTTTCTAGGTAGATTTGACGCTACTAGCAAATATTTAGAAAGTCCTACAATGGAACTCAAATCACCAAAATCTCTGAAATCTTCGTCGAATCAAGAAGAGATTCTTTCGAAGAGTACGAAGCTAAGGGAAAAAAATTGGCTAAAACTGAAGAGTATGACTCCAAATCTAGAACTAAAAAACCAAACCTACGACTGCAGCCTCTTGATTATGGAAAAACAAATTCTGTCCAAATGTCATCGAGGCACAAGTTCCGCATTGAATCCTTTTTACCAGTAGTAGACTCACTCATCTTGGCATTATCACAACGGCTTTCTGCTTACGAAGTTCTCTACGGCAGATTTGGATTTTTGAGTGAGCTTATGACAATTACACCTGAAGAATTAAATATTAAAGCGGAAAATCTTGTTAATTGCTGCCCAGAAGATGTGGAATATTCTTTATGTGCCGAATTATTGCAACTTTCTGCATTATCAAAGCTCTACACACAGCTGAATGAAGAGTCAATAGAACTATTGTACAATATTTCCTTATCGTATTGTAATATCATAGAAAACAATCTTCGCTCAACTTTTTGACATGGATATGTCTTATAGCTGGGGGTCATCCTAAAAATCTGTCCGTCACACGAAATGTCTGTTTTTCTACTCGGGGATCAGAAGAGGAAACAAGCCCATTGAAAATTTTTCCGAGTTCTATGAATGTAGTGGCCGATCCTCAGTCAATCCGAGTCAGTCATCAAAGGGAACTCACGAAAATCGAAAAACTTCGCATCATGAACTGACTAAACAACCAGGCACCCATAAAACAAGTCAACATCATTCAACTGCCATCCCCTCGTGATTCAAATCTGCTCACAACACCAGCCACATCCAGACAACCTGTCTCCCTCACTCGTGCACAGCGCTATGGCTCCTCCTTCACAGCAATCTTTTTGTTTTCATGAATTAGTCACTAACCTGACTCAGTAAGAAAATCGTTGGGGTAGGTCGGGAAATAGCTTCAACTTCACACACCCACACACACATACACACACACTCGTATGCAGGCAATGGAGAGACGGTTGAGTCGAAGAAGTTCAATGGATGGGCGTTGCTTCGTCATCGGCGACAGTGCGAAAGAGATGCTTGCTCCACGGACCTTGGACTACACTTCCGCGGCGGATCCACCCCTTTCTTGTGATGGCCAATCCCATCCAGCCGACCACCAAGGTCACCAACGTGTTTTTTCCGTGGATGTAAGGAACTTACGACCGTACTTGTATCGCGCATACCGCGTACTATCACGATCGATGATATATCAACTAACAGTGCACAATTCTGATTTAGTGAGGAGAATAGTGCAGATGATGCAGTTTGTGCAGCGCGGATAACGTAAACGTTAATGCAATAAAATTGTGTTGTCGCGCTTACCGTCTTTAGACTTAGACGAGTACTATCTATGTAAGTATCTAATAGTAAGTGTGTTTAGCTAGACCGCGGCTTGACGCGATCGATCGCGGATTGACGTACTAACGAAGCACAGGCGCATATAAATATGTAGAGTGTATGATCGCTTGATCCACACACGGGGCAACGGTTGGGTTAATTTGTATTCTCCTGTACACTATGCGGGACGGTATGTCTTGAAAATGATACAAAGTATCTACACTGCATGCAGATACATCGGTACATCTTATGCCTACCGAAAGCGTGGGACGTGTTTTGTCGAATGAATTCATCCAGTATAACTATACTGGGATCTTTATAAAACTTACGTCGATATCTTCAACACAACAGGTTCCACGCAGTCGGTAGCCAAAGACATATCCATGTTCCGATGTATCTGCATGCAGTGTAGATACTTTGTATCATTTTTCAATGTGGAAATAGTGCTTCGTATGCACTTATCAATGATGGTATCCAATTGTACTGGAGAAAAGTCATTTTCAAAAATGAAACTCATCAAAAACAGATAACGCACAAGTATGGGAAAAGATCGCCTTAATCGTTTGATGATTTTGAGTATTGAAAGTTACATTCTTCGGAATTTATCATTTGATGATTTAATCGACGTCTTTTCTACGAAAAAATCTATCTTAAACATTATGTGACTTTGTAAGTAATATATTAATAGTCATTCGCATTTTACCATCAAAAGAGGCCCCCCACCATTGCGTGGCCCCGGGCCCCTACAATCTTAATCTGGCCCTAGGTGGAGTTACAACATAGTTGTGAGAACACCAACATGTCACACCCAGCTGAAAGATCATCAAAAGAACACGAGATTAATAACACGACTGTAGAGCTGCCACTGCGCTATATAAATATGCTCGTATAATAGATCCCGGCGACTTTTAAGAAAGCAACCCTTCCCCTAAGATTGGGTACGTGGGCTTGTAACCTGCCTACCTGAAATTAATTTACACTCGAAACATTAAACGAGCCTCGGATACCACGGACTGATTCACCGGCAACGACTTTTGGCTACAAACAAGGGACCACGATCGATTTTTGGAACGTTCCAACGATGTGGGACGACGAGTGCAATAGTGCGAGGCTCACTAAAGTCGAACAGGAAATGACCGCATACAACATCGATATACTAGGACTGAGCGAAACAAGATGCCCTGGATCGGGAACGACTTTATCACTAAGCTCGGAAAACAGTACTGCTCTACTCTGGAAATTAAGACGATACCTCACCTCGAATGGCAGGTGTCGGAATCCAGTTGACTACGGATGCGCGCCTATCTCTAATTGACTGGAAGCCCATCTACGACCGTATCATTACAGCCAGATTTAAATCCAGGGTAAGAAACATTACAATAATTCAGTGCCACGTCCCGACCGAACCAGCGGATCAATCGACGCCTTCTATCACCGACTGGGCGACACCTTTGACAAGACCCCCAAAGGTGAGATAAAAATTAGTATGGAGGATCTCAATGCCGAAGTCGGATCTGACCACCTTGGCTTGGAACACCTAATGGTAATCCTGGTCTAGGCAACAGGAACAAAAATGGCGAGATGTTCGTGAGTTTTACAACTCTCGTCAACTCGTCATCGGCGGTACCTTCTTCAAGCACAAACAATGCCATTTAACAACCTGGGTTTCTCCGGATGGCAGAACTGAGAACCAGATTGACCATTTAGCCATTTCCAAGACATGGAGGAACTGTCTCTTAGACGTCAGGTCGAAGCGGGGTGCTGATATTGGTAGCAATCACCAATTTGTTGTCGCAAAAGTGCGCTTACGAATGGCAGCGATCCACCGCCCTCAAAATGCAAGAATTTTGCCATGTTTTAATGTGCAAAACATCCATCTATAAGACGTGCTTATCCCACCGCATTGCACGAAAGAACTATGAGACTCCTACAATTGATGATAGATGGAACGTCGGTAAGCACTCATTTATTTCGTGCGGTGAAACTTTTGCGGGCAGATTGGAGCGCGGTAAAAGGCCATTCATTAGTGACTATACATGGTCTCTAATCTTGGCACGCAAGAAAATTAAAGAACAAATTAACTCAGCTACTGACAACGCAGTCAAAGATCAACTTAGAGCTGAATACCGTTCTCTTCAGAAACGCGTGCAAAAAAGCGTAAGAAGCTGAGAAGGCAGAGCAAGCGGTTTACCGTGGTTGACAGTGGAACCCTTAACAAACTTATCAAGGCATTAACTGGCAAATCTTTTGCAAATGAACATCCCGTGAAAGATAAAAACGGGTCCCTACTGGTCACTGATGAACACCAACTGCGACGGTGCAGAGAGCACTTCATTGAGGTCCCCAACAACACTTTTGGACATTTGAACTCGTCTTCACTTGAAGCAGAAAATATTCCTTAAATAGTCAGAGTTGATACCAGCCCATCATCTAAATTGGAAGTAACTGTAACTATTAAATCGATGGAAGCGGGTAAAGCCGCGGGGATAGATGGGATTCCGGTCGAACTCTTTAAGGCGGATATCAAAGCTTCTGCGGATATTCGTCTCCCCCTTACCCAAGAGTGTTGGGAAAGCAAAACTCTCCCTACAGAATGGAAGAAGGGCGTCATTATTAAGATCTCGAAGAAAGGTAACCTTAAGGATTGTAATAATTGGCGTGGAATTTGCCTCTTCCCCGCAGTCTCTAAACTGATGGCAAAAATAGTTTTAAACCGGATAAAGCATACAGTTGACCGCACACTGAACGATGAACAGGCTGGTTTTCGCGAGGACTTTTCAAGTAGCGACTACATCACCACCCTCCAAATTATTATTGATCAATTCGCAGAGTGGAGATCCCTATTACCTACATCTCAAGTTCATCGATTTCGAGAAGGCGTTTGACAGCGTTGACCGGGAATACATCTGAAAGGCTTTGTGTAGGAGAGGTATACCAGATAAAATCATATCCGTCATCAAAGAGTCCTATCGCTGAGCCCAATGACACGTCTTACACAAGGCTAAGCTTTCAGATCCCTCCGAGGTACATAGCGGAGTGAGACAAGGCTGCATTTTGTCACCTAATTGTTTTTGATTGCTATTAACGACGTACTCTGCAGTGCGCTTTATTGAAACCAAAGCAAAGGTATCAGATGGAAGCTGTTTGTTCATCTAAGTGGATTACGCTGACGATATTTGACTTCTGTCAAATAGATCGGATCATCTAGTTCAAATGACGGATGCCCTGCTTCGCGAAAGTGGCAATGCGAGGCTTAAAATCAATGCTTCCAATTACTTGAGATTGGATCAAGGAAGACAGAGCGAAATTTGTGTCTTGGGGCAGACGTTGGAAAAATCGGTCAATTTTTGCTACCTGGGAAGGGTAGTTACAGCAGATGGTGGAACGGATGCTGATGTACTGTCTCGTATCAACATAAGGCTCGGGCAGCTTTTTTCAGTTTGACTGCTTTCTGGCAAAACAACAACATCTCCAGACGTACCAAATTCAGGATCTTCGAAGCCAATGTAAAATCTATGCTTCTTTATGGCTGTTCAACTTGGAAGGTGACCAATAAAATTAAAAAATTGTTGAGATTGATTCCTTTAGATTAAAACACAACGATGGCAGAGCTTTATGTCTTTCTTTATTGAAAGATGGAAACCAACTAACTTCATATACATTTCACGCATACGGCCGAGCCGAGCCTGTATGTGTGTGAACACGTCATCGCAAGGCAGTACTAGCTTGAACTGAACTAATAAACAAGCGCGTAATTCAAATAAATCCAACACTCCCACTTTCAGTTGCAAGCTATTCAAAAAAATTATTCTACTTTACGTTACAAATCTGACAAAAAAAAACTACGTTACGCTCGAAATCTACGTTACGCTCGAAATCTACGTTACGCTATAAAATAGAAACGCAATACAAAAATTAAAAATCAACCTCTCTTTGGGACAATTCCCAGCAATGCCCGCAAATATTGATGCTTTTGTTTCGACAACGCCTTCGTCATGATGTCCGCACGCTGCTCATTCGTATTCACGTACTCGAGTCCGAATTCGCCATCTTCGAACCTTTCACGAATGAAGTGATATCTCACGTTGATATGTTTTGTTCGCTTGTGGAATTCCGGGTTCTTCACCAAGCGAATCGCACTCTGGCTGTCCATGAAGAAAATTGGTGCGTTCACCTCAGTTCGAATCAGCTCCGCCAGCAGTTGCTTTAGCCACATCAATTCCTTTACGGCATACGACGCTGCCACATATTCCGACTCTGTGGTCGACAGCGCAACCGACCGTTGACGCTCTGAGCCCCAACTGATGATGCCTCCACCAAGCATAAAAACATATCCGGATGTCGACCGTGCGGTCTGCTTGTCACCCGCGTAATCTGCGTCGCAGTAACCACTGAACGCTAAATCATTGCAACCATCGAAACAGATGCCCATAGTCAGTGTACCCTTTATGTACTTCAAAATTCGCTTGACCGCATTCACGTGTGCCTCTGCCGGTTTCTCCAAATAGCGGCTAACATTTCCGACCGCGAACGTGATGTCCGGTCGCGTCGCCACAGACAAATACATCAAGCTGCCCACTGCCTCTCTGTACGGAAAATCGACTTCTCCGTCTGCTTCGAAATCGCTCAAATTCTGCGACGCATCCAATGGCGTTGACACTGCATGACAGTCCATCATGCCAAAACGTTGCAATACCTTTTGAGCGTACGCCTCCTGATTGACATGAATCGATCCGTCCGATCGCTGGTCAATCTGCAGTCCCAGAAAACACTCGACGTCGAACACCTTCACTTCGAACGCTTTCTGTAGATGGTCAATCACTGGTAAAATGGCTGCTGACTGCTCCGATGCAATTAGGCCATCGTCGACGTAGATCGCCAAGATCATCAAACCATCCTTTCCATTGCGCACGAAAACACACGGGTCAGATTCGCAAGCCTCGAAATCGAACTTTTTTATGAACAACGTGAACTTCCGGTTCCAGCAACGTGACGCCTGGTTCAAGCCATACAAGCTCTTGACCAACTTGCATACTCGCCCACTTCCGTCCTCATAACCAATCGGCTGCTTCATGAAGACATTCTCCTCCAAATCGCCATTCAGGAATGCAGTTTTCACGTCGAATTGCCGCAGTGTCATTTGCTTTGACGCTGCCAATGCCAGAATCGCACGAACCGACGTGAACTTGACAACGGGGCTGAACGTCTCACGATAATCAATGCCGTACTTCTGGGTAAATCCACGTCCAACTAATCGGGCCTTGTACCGCTCGACGCTGCCGTCTGTGCGAAATTTAATTTTGTAAACCCAACGGTTGTCAATTACCTTTTGGTCTTCCGGTGGGTCAACCAAAATCCACGTCCGATTTTTGATGAGTGATGCATATTCCTCGTCCATTGCTTGCTCCCACTGCTTCCGTTCCGCCGACTCAATTGCTTGCTGGTACGTCCGTGGTTCCTCGTTGACTGCCAACATGGCCACGTGATACGCAGCCGAACCGTCAAAAATCAGGCGCCGATGTGATAATGAATTACAATCACGCAATCGCTGCTCTATGATGTTCCGCTGATCGATGTTGCACCGAGTACCAGACGGAGGACTGTCCCCGTCACCATCATCATCGCCATCACTTGTCAACCGCGAATTATCGTCTGGATAGCCGCCATCCGAAACTGCCTGCTTTACCTCGCGGTCGTCTGTGCCCTCGACCTCGAGCACAACCGTCGACTCTTCCAGCAGAAAGAAAACGTCTCGTGCGATCTCGATCTTTCCTGATTCCGGATTCCAAACTCGATATCCATTCGAGTTTCCGTCATAACCAACGAAAATGCACTTGACTGATTTCGGATCCAGTTTTCGCCGCTTCTCTTTTGGCACGTGCATAAAAACCTCTGAGCCAAAAATCCGTAAATGATCGAAATTGGCTCGCTTTCCATGCCACAGCTCATACGGCGTCTTGTTCGGAACAGTGCTCGTTCCCGATCGATTCAAAACATGGACGGCTGAATTGACTGCCTCCGCCCAAAACTTTTTCTCCATTCCCTTGGAATAAAGCATCGTTCGTGCCGACTCAACAATTGTTCGCATTTCTCGCTCGGCGCACCCATTCTGCTCTGGCGTGTATGGCACCGTGCGTTCATGATGAATGCCAACTTCCTCGAAAAACTTCTTCATATCATCGTTGACAAACTCGGTGCCGTTGTCCGATCTGAAGATTCGAATGTTGTGTCTTTGGTCTTTCTGTGATAACATCACGAACTTCTTGACGTTGTTCGCGACCTCTGACTTTTGCTTCATGAAATACACAGAACGAAAATGCGAGTAGTCATCCTTCAATAGCAGGAAATATTTGGCACCTCCAAGTGAACGTTCCTCCATCGGGCCGCATACATCCGCGTGAATAATTTCTCCGCACGTCGTTGACTTCTTTTCTCGACTCTTGAAACTGCCTCGATGCTGCTTTCCATAGGCGCATGCCTCGCATGCGAACTCTTCATCGATGAAATCAACGTCTTCCGCTTTCAGAAACTTTCTCACGTACGCAATGTTTTGATGTCCCAGCCGTTCGTGCCACGCACGAAGAGACATTCTCTTGACAGCCACATTTGCAATAGCTCCGCTGTCACTCGACGATCGCTCCACTTTCAACAGCATCTGGAACAATTTTCCACGTCGAACTCCCACTGCGACCACTTTGTCACCTTTCAACAATTCGCAGCGCTCCTTGTCTGATCGCAACTTGTGTCCACGATCCATGGCCTTTCCCAATGAAAACAGATTCAGATGGATATCCGGCACATAAAGCACATCCATCATTCGTTTGTGAACCCATTCCTTTCCATCAAATGCGAGAATGTTAATGCTGCCGCTTCCTCGCGCCATAATCGTGTCACCGTTTCCAATCGTCACGGCTGTTGAAAAAACGACGAAATCGTCGAACCACTCGCGGTGATGAGTCATGTGCTCGCTCGCGCCGGAGTCTAGCACCCAGACGTCCCCATCGCACGCTGGAAACGATGCGTGACACACAAATGCATCCGTCGATCCACCTGTCGCTTTCGTCTCGGTCTTCTTCTTCTTATTCTTCGGGCAATCACTTTTCCAGTGTCCTTTCTCACCGCACTTGAAACACGGCTTGTCACTTTTCATGCCGCCTCCACTTCCAGTGTTTTTCTTGCCTGACGACGACGGACTTTGGGTCTTCTTTGAATTGGATTTCCTCGAAATTTTCATCCTGGCCATCAACGCCTCCGCACTCTCGATCTGGCCCTGTGACTTTAGCCGAAGTTCTTCGGCCAACAGCCGCGCACGCAAATTGGCCATTGTCCGATCCTCAGTACGCGTCGATTCCCATGCACTGTGAAAATGATTGTATTCCGACGGCAATGCCATTAAGACTTTCGTCATCACCATTGAATCGGAAATCGCCTCGTTCTGGTCTTTCAGTTGCTGCACAATTTCCATAAGCTTCGACAGAAAAACTACAATATCATCCGCCGGGTCTTTCGCGAAAGCATAATATTTCTGCTGCAAAAACACTATGTTCGACTGCGATGCCTGCTCATACGTGCTCTTTAATGTGTCCCACATGTCTTTCGCCGTCGCACAGTTCATAATTTGCAGCAGCGGTTGCTTCTGACATGCACACGAAATTGCCCGCCGCGCCTTTGCATCTGACCTTCGCCATGTAGCGATTGTCGTCGTATCTTTCGCAGCACCAGCTGATGGCGCGGGATTGGTGCCGTCGACATACTCGAACAACTCACTCGCCTCCAAATATTGCCGCATTTGGAATTTCCATGTTAGCCAATTCGTCGCACCCTCTAGTCGATCGATTCCCATCTTCTCGTTCTCCATCGTTCACTCAAATGACTCGAACAATCGTAGTCTCGAAACAAAAAACAACAACAAAAATTCTTAGTCCAGAACTTTTCCGCTGACTCTGCAGAAAAACTGTCTTGAAGCGACCGATCACCACGCGTTCGCACAATGTCTCTGTCCGAAAACCACAGCGCGACAAAAAAAATTTCTGTCTTTTGACGAAAAAATAGGCCTTTCCCGTTCACAGCAAAATTATTCGCAGCGGCAAAATGCAATTTCACAATTTCCCGAAATCCTCCGCACTTGCGCACTCTGGGCCCATAACCTGTTGAGATTGATTCCTTTAGATTAAAACACAACGATGGCAGAGCTTTATGTCTTTCTTTATTGAAAGATGGAAACCAACTAACTTCATATACATTTCACGCATACGGCCGAGCCGAGCCTGTATGTGTGTGAACACGTCATCGCAAGGCAGTACTAGCTTGAACTGAACTAATAAACAAGCGCGTAATTCAAATAAATCCAACAAAAATAGATTGCAAACTTTTGTGAATCAGTGTCAACGGCGCATGCTACACATACGCTGGCCGGAGGTCATTTATAACAACGACCTCCTGTTCATTACTGGCCAGGACAGGATAGACAGATAGAAAGTGGCAATGGATAGGTCACATATTTCGAAAAGGGCCGGAAAACATTGCTAAGCAGGCCCTTGATTGGAACCCACAGGGAACCGGTGTAAGTCGCCGCGTTGGACGACCTAGAAACACCCGGAGAAGATTAGTTGTGGTCGAGGGTAAGTCAATAGGCAAATTGTGGAGTCAGTTGAAGGCGATGGCGAGGAATAGGACGAGGTGGAAAGTCGGCGTGGTTAATACCCTATGCCCCACAAAGGGTTAACAGGATATATAGAGAGAGAGATCTAGCACGGGTCTTAAAGGCGATCGCAGAGCCTAACTACAGTAGTCATAATGACGCCTTATGATTACCCGTTTAATTTGGTTATGATTGCTCATGGTGCTATCAAAATTTACTGGATCTTTCTTGACCGTGATATTACAAAAATGCATCAAGGTTTGACAGCATCATGGGCAATCATAACCAAATTCAACGAGTAATCCTAAGGTGTCATAAGACCATTGTAGTTAGACTCATTGGGGCCGTCTATATTGAATCTTCGGGACAACTTGTACTCTAAGAAAACTTTTAGTCATACATACGTCTTGCAATAAAAGCGATTCATCTGATCGTGCCCCTGCCTTTTTCGAGTTTTTACGATTAACTCGATTTTTTTTTGACAGATTTCGTAGTTTTTCATTTTTCCCATGCAACCAATCGGATAATATGCAAATATGCCACGAAAATGATTACGAAAAAATATAACCGCAATCATTCATCATCCAAATGCACTGGAGTATCTTCGAGGTTGACACAACGATGAAGGATACGTGGCATTAAAACCAGCTTGTGTGTAATCTTCTTAATGGTCATGTTATGTCAGCTAGAGAACCCGAACTGGTATTTGCTTTTTCCTCCGGTACCTACCTCGTATGCATAAACATCCAAACTCGACTTCGCTTCCTATCCGTTTTGGTTGACGTACTTATGTAAGAAGGATTGTATATACGCTCATATCTCTATAAGGGTGACATCTTTTTTTCACCCGAGTAATGACAGTTAATATAATACTACCCCGGAAAAAAATTCGATCCACTTTTTATGGCCCCCGTTGATGATGGGTGAGAAATGAACGAAATAGAAATTCAACAATTTATATTTGTTTTTATGGTGTTATTTACTCGAAGGATAATATAGTCGCTTGGGTTTTTTTTTGGCTCTTCTGGACAGCAGAGCACATGGTGAATTGATATGAGCACTCTTGAGAAATTTTTTATTTACTTTTTACTTGGCATCCATGGGGGATAATTTATTTGAATACCCCAAAATGATTTGGAGGATAAGAGGGATATAAATGCTGTTGAGAGACTGGACCATGATGCATCGTTGAGCTGTTAAAGGGTTTAATTTTTTAGTTAAATTGTGGATAGCACGTTTGCTTTTCGACGTACGAACTCATTTGTAACGAGCCCTTTCACGTGCTTCATAGGATTCTGAAGGTTTTTTCCGGATGCAAAGGCGGATTCTATAATATACGGTTTCCGGTTTTATTAAATATTCCGCTGGATGCGAAGCATAAAAAGATTCTCTGAAGTGCATTTCATATTCTATTATTTTCGGTTATTTAATATACAACATACCTGTAAATGTGGAAGTGAAAGCAACTGCATCAGCTCTGACTTTTCCCTCATGTTTTTATGTCCGGCTGACGATGAAATGGCATCAATTGCATCACGACATCGTGACACTGCATCGCCGGGAGGTGCTCTGGATGGTGACATAACCGTACAACTAATACGATCATACAACTGCATAATACCACAAACAATGGCCATAGATGTAAAGATGTTGTCGTGTAAAATAAAACGGAACAAAAAGGGAAGAAAACGACATATAACATTAGTAGACGAGTCATGTTAGCTTTACTCAACAAATACGAGTACATAAAACAAGACTACAACAAAACATGTATTACAAAGAAACAAAAACAATAAACAATAACATAAAGGGCGATAACAAAAAAAAGGATACGTCTCGGCTTGCGAAATGTCTTAAAGAAATGGTTTTTAAGAAGAACCGGAACGCATAACAAACGAGGAGAGAACAAATAACTTACTTGCAACAATGCATGAAGCTTTATATCTCGTAACATGTCTCTTAGCACTTCAGGATCTACAAAGGCATCTTGTAGGGCATAAATATCATCTAATGAGTCTAGGATACGTTGTACGGCTTCCAAGCCGGCCTCTTCGTCGGCCCACTCATTAAGGCTTTCGGAAGCTGTTCCGATTGGCACTGAAAAGTATATAAAACAAAAGCGGACAAATTCAGTAGGATATTGTATGGGAGTAGATTAAATGTGTTGTGGTATAAACAAGGACCAATAGGTGCGTATTTTGTGTTTGGACTTTTCCTGACAGGGAGTTTCGTATGGTTCCCACACTAGAAACCTAATAGACACAGAACAGATAGTTCTCTGAATAGGCAGAGGGTAATAGTACGCGTGGAAACTATGTGGCAAGTAGACAAAGCAATTGCGTGAGTTCTCGATGGACGACCTACTTGCATCCATTCTAATACTCGGCATATTTGGGCTGTTTGTTTTTATCTTTAATTTCACTAAACGCTTACGCTTACTGAACAATCCCATTTACGGCCTTTACGGCTTTGTATTTAAACAGGACGACATAGTCTAGAGGCGCAAAATCTCCTGCTCGATCAAACAATAAACATTACATTTTGAGAAAATTAGAAAAAAAACGAGAATTATCGAAAATCGAAACTGTGGATGATGTCGATTCCTTGGAACGCCAGCCTCTCAAAGCACCTGGAGCTGATGGCATCTTCCCTGCCTTACTACAGAACAGCGTGAATTTGATTATCTCTCCACTAATTTGTCTTTTCCGAGCCAGTAAGTTTTCATCCCGAGACACAGGAATATTCCGGAAGAGCTACTGAAATCTTATAGACCAATCAGCCTAACCTTGTTTCTTTTAAAAACGATCGAAAGACTTTTGAATCTGCACATACGGCAATCAATGGAAAATTCGTCACGTCTGCACGGAACTCAGTTCGCCTGAACGAATGGCAAGTCAGCAGTGGTTGCCCTACACAATCTCGTAGGAATTATTGAAAAAGGACTAACTGACGGGGAAATTGCTTTCTGCGCTTTTCTTGACAATGAGGTTGCTTTTGAAAACGCCAGCTATGACAGCATATCCAGAGCACTTGAGCTCAGGAACGTACCTTAAATTACTATCGCATGAATTGATGTCATGCTGCGTGGCCGCGAAATCTACTCAGCACTGGAGAACACATGTATGTTCGACAGTGTGTTAGCACCCTACATAGCTGTCCTCAGGGAGGGATTCTCTCTCCGGTACTATGGTCACTAGTCGTAGACGAGTTGCTCTCTAAGCTATGTGCACGCGAATACCAAGCAATCGGTTAAACGGATGACGTAATCATTATAATCAGCGGTTAATTTGCCAAGACTATCACCGAGTTGATGGAAGCTAAGCTGCCCTTGACATAGTGCTACAATGGTGTGCGGAAGTAGGTCTGAGTGTCAACCCCTACTCGTTCATTTTGAACTACTCAACGAAATGAGCGAAAGATTCGGCACAACGACATAGCCTCCAAATCGTTCAATTTAAGAATGACACACTGTAAAATGAATTTCCAAACTAGCCCCCGCATAAATACTAGGCAACGCATAGACAATCCACGCTCATTCAAAACTTCTTATTACAATGTACTACATTCATTCACATCCTATCCCATTAACTATCTAACGCACACTACAGGGATGTGGCTGATTCGAAATAAAGGGCATTGTGGGGTTTCTGACTCCGAATATGGGGTCAAAAAAAAAGAGAGAAAAAAAATTCAGGTCGCCCATCCCAGATTGGCAGCCCCGTTTTTATGGGAAATAGTGGTCCGGTCTGGTTGGCTCGAACTAAAGGGCATAGGGGGGTCGCTGACTCCGAATCTCGGGCCAAAAAAAAGAGAAAAAAAAAATTGGGGTCGCCCATCCCAGATTGCCAATTCCGTTTTCATGGCAAATAGTGGTCCGATCTGGCTCCCTCGAACTGAAACGTAGTGGGGGATCGCTGACTCCGAATCTGGGGCCAAAAAAAAAAAAATAAAAATTGAGGTCGCCCATCCCAGATTGGCAATTCCGTTTTCATGGGAAATGGTGGTCCGATCTGGCTGGCTCGAACTAAACGGCATTGGGGGCTGCTGACTCTGAATGTCGGGTAAATAAAAGAAAAATAATTAGGGTCGCCTATCCCAGATTGGTTAGAACTAAAGGGCATTGGGGGTCGCTGACTTCGAATATAGGGTCAACAAAGAGAGGAAAAAATTGGGGCTCTCCATTCCAGATTGGCAACCCCGTTTTCATGGGAAATAGTGGTCCTATCTGGCTGGCTCGAACTAAAGGGAATTGGGGGTCACCGACTTCGGATCATGGGTAAAAAATAAAGGAAAACAAGGTGACATTCGACTAGCTTGCCACACTAAGCGTGATACAGACGGACAGACAGACAGACAGACGGACAAAGCTAAATCGACGCATCCCGTCATACTAACCAAGAATATATATAGTTTATATGGTCGCAGATACTTCCTTCTATGCGTTGCAAACTTCATGACAAAGTTGATATACCCTTTCACATTCGTGGAGGGTATAAAAACTGTTTTTTTTTTAAACTGCGACTTCTATTGAATGTGTTATTAACCAAGTTTTTGACTCTTTGCATGACTCTTTTTGAACGACTCATTGGAAAGAGTCAGAGCTTATGTGCCGGCACACTGAAAAGAGTCATTATGCCCATCACTACAGCATGGTATTACCCAGCTACTGAAATATGTTTACACACCCAACTCGTTTAGGGCTTCCAGTATGGTATCAGCTTTGACTTTATTGAAAGCGCCCTTAATGCCTATGAAAGCTGCCGGGGTATATTGTTTGTAGTGCAAGTCGCGCTCAATTGACAATTGACTTTGACGTTTCCGTTGACTTTCCCTACAGGTAGGCATACTGGCATGCTGATAATGGAGATAGCCTCTAGTTTTTTATTTTGTCTTCTTTAGTTATACTCGTATGTTTCAATAGATCAGGACAATTCTTTCAATATCGATATATCGCATCCAGGTGTACAAATACATATGTATATAAGACAATCATAAACATTATCAAGAACTGAATTGCCATCGACTATCAGGTCCCAAGAAAAACACATTTTTCCTCATTTACACCTCCTCAATCATTCAATCGATCAACGGATATAGATATTAGAACACTAAATCTTGAAGAAATAAATATGAATAAATCGTTTCTTTAACTTTATTGCCTATTTCAGTATTCCCATCGACATTCTGTATCGAGCGTTGGTGTTTGCTTGAGCAACAGATACAGGATCCCATCTGCAAAATACTACGATAAATTCGAACACACTTGCTGCAAAACAAAATGGAAAGAATATAAACAACAAAATTGACAAAAACTCCATCCCATAGGCTTGATGAATTGTGTCAACACGGTGGGCATAGTCAAAAGTATAGAGAATATGCTCGAATAGTGGATGATAGATTGAGTTTACAATCATTTCTACGAAATAGAAGGCCTTCTTAATTTACAGAATCACTTTTACAGCTTTTCAGATAAAAATGTCACCTAGAAATGGAATAAATTTTCCCTGAACATACATTAAGCAGTGAAAAGGACGATTTCTTAACTGGTTGTAACTTTAAAGCGCATGAGGGGTATCTTTAAATCTATCAATCTGAACACTGTTTCCATTCAATCGCGCAAAAGTATATTCATGGAATATGCTACAAATCGCTGGAAAATGCATTCTTTTGTGAATGCAATTTAACACACCAACGCCGCACCGGCTGCGCCGCAACGACAAAGTTGCGTGCAATAGTAATATAGAAATGAACATTTAAGTTTACATACTTGTATCTGTATCCGTTCCGTAGAGGGGATCCATGGCAATGCCACCAGCTATCGCTTGAACGGCTCCTTTCAATTTCCTTCGTGCATTGTAGCGTTTCAGCTCCTCAACAGTGTCAGCTAAATGCTGTCGCTGTAGCTTGTCACGATCCTGCAAGGATACATCGACGGATATAACGTCATAGAATGCACAGTTTAGAAATTTATAAGGCGGAATGATTAACAAATGCATTTGGTTCAGTATCAATTCAGGCTATACGAGTATGTTGGAAGAATGTCTATATGATGGGCAGGACAACCATTATGGCGAAATACTTACACGTATCCAAGGATGTTCAAGCACTTCCGATATTGTTGGTCGATTGTGAGGATTTGGTGAAAGCATTTTCGTAACTAAATCTTTGGCATTAGTAGAAATTGATTTCCATTCGGGTCCTTCCAGCTGAAAAGAGATGTACAATGTTTGATATGTAGTTTGACGGCTGTGTTGATTTTGAGTTGCATTCAATTACAAGAGGATAGGATGTCATAAGGATGGCGGAAAGGAAAATCACTAAGAACATTTCTATTATTCATACTCAATTCGATTCTGAAGTTCATGTTGCATTGTGTTTATTCTTGGTGAATGGACATCAGTTGTGCTCAATCTCAGTATAATGATCGATGCCAAAAATGCCCATTTCAGCACTTTATTAAAAATAGTAAAAAGATTTTAATCGCAAAAAAAAAGAAGTTCTCGACGATATTGTTGATCCAGGCCCACCCATACAACTCCCGACAGTAGAGGAAGTTGAGCGTTGCGGTCACTAAAACGAAATAAAGCGCCGGGCGCGGACGAGATTCCAGCTGAACTGCTAAAATTCGGTGGAACGGGTCTAGCTAATGCCATACATCAATTACTCCTGCGAGTATGGGAGGATCCGGGTAATGGATACGAATACCAGCAGAGCGCTACTCATGAAGTCAGACATAATTGATAGCGTACGCAGACGACATCAACATTTTGTCCCGAAAACTGACCAACGCAGAAGAACTTCTGCATACGCTTGACACCCCTGAAAAAGAAATTGGACTACGCATCAACGAGGACAAAACAAAAATAATGATGCAATCGAGAACTAGGACGCCAGCACAATCGAACGTCAACGTAGGGGACCTCAACATCGAATTCGTAGACGACTTCACATAACTCGGTTGCAGTCTGTCAAAGGACGCCAACGAAACTGACGAAATCAAGCGACGGATACAGCTAGCTAATAAGACTTTCTTCTCGGTCTTCCCTATAATGAAATCGAAGCATGTGGACAGAAGCACAAAGCTCCACATGTACAAAACCATCATACGACCAGTGCTATGCTATGGCTGCGAAACATGAACTCTAACCCAAGCCTCCGAAAACATGCTAAACACATTCGAGCGAAAAGTCCTTCGGGGAATTTTCGGAGCAGTTTTTGTTCAAGATGGATGGCGCATCCGGTACAACCATGAATTGTATGAGCTGTACGATGAGCTGGAACTTTCGAGAGTCGTCAAACTACAACGCTTTCAATGGGCAGGGTATGTACGACAAATGAACGATGTTCGCATGCCTAAACAAGTATTGAACGGAAGACGAGTCCACGGAGCGAAACTACGAGAAAGACACAGAGCTCGTTGGGAGAGCTCAATACATGCTGACGCCGAGCAACCACTGGGCTTCTAAGATTGGAGGCCGCGGTCACGTGACCGAGATAATCAAAGGACAACAATCCAGATGGTCAAAGCCCGAGGGCGAGCTGTTGCTCCACGACGATTGTGATGCTTTTTATACCATAGCTGGTGAAAAGTGGTCGTCGTCGACAAATTTTTTATCGATTTAATATATGGTAAAACACACGAACACACACTTTGTGGTTTCTTTCATTCATTTCAGGTTTGCGATGGTTATCAATCACAAGGATAAGGCAAGGCGCGCCTGAACAGAGTTTTAAAACTGATATACTGTGATTTTTCTCCAAAGCCTAAAAAACTGACGTTTGCCGACTATCGATTTTTGACTAGACTACTGAACCGAATTTCGATTTTGAGCAGTGCATTGGATGCAGAGTTTAATTCTCCTTAATTTACATCTTATAAAGCTTAGAAGTTATAAGGAAAATATTAAAAAAAAAAGGCTCAAATTTTTCAATTTTTTAACTGCTCTGTCGCGGGGTCGAGAATGGCTCCATCTCTTAAAGTAAATACATGGGGCCGACAAACATTCGTACCAAATGGAATTTCTCTATCATATTTTGCAAGGTTGCATAAAATTTTGTCGCTTATGGTCCCAACTAGTATGTTTTCTACAAATAAATCGTCGGAACACATTCACGTAGCAGACAACTTTCCAAACATCTCCGACAAATGTTTATGGCTAAATATAAAAGTCGCATGCCATCACATTTGAATAAATATTATGCCAAAGTCAATCTCCAGATGTCGGCCTAGCCACAATTCGATATAACAAAAAAATCAATGAAATCGAATTGGTCGCCACAAGTCGAAAGAATTTCCATGAATTCCAAATCTCACCTTCTTAAACGAAAAATACTCAAGCGACGCAAATGTAATACTAAATCAAATCGAAATTTTCAAATGCACATTTCAACCTCAACGAAAAAAAAAGAGAGAGAGAACAGAGTAGAAAAAACATTTCTTACCGATAGTTGACCGCGTGCTATTGAATCTTGCAATCTCTTTCCGGATCCAAGGAATGGTAGTCGTCCCGACAGTAATACGTGAAGCATAACACCTGCTCCCCAAACATCACATCCTTTTCCATACAGACGTCGTGTTACCACCTCTGGTGCCATATAATGCGGACAGCCAACACGACCTGAAAATCATACAAATGAAAGAGAGCAGGAAGACATCCGTGAAAAGTTTGAAAACATACCGGAGAAAAATGGAAAATAGCAAGGACGACGAATGAATGAAAACGTCAGCCGCACCAAGTTAATTTAATTTACTGGGAAAAATTGCCAAGTGTGTATGCATAAAAAGCGGATAATGCCACAATTTGAATTTTATTAGAGGCACCTTTTTTATTTTTTTCAGGCATTTGTTATTTTCTCTAGTCCGCTTTAATTGAATGCTTGTATGGGGGGTCCTGCGTGTCTACGCAATTAACGTCAGAGAATTGAGCTCGACCCAACCCGAACTCATCGTAGGATTTTCAGATATTCATCCGCAGGGATGGCATTTTTCCATATATTGTCGTATTATGTCATACTAAATATCGGTGGCCCTCGGGGGGAAGTTGTTAGGTCGAAAAAGTCAATAAAAATTAGGGAGAGATATATTTAATTTTATGCCTATATTACAGAGTCCTAGACATTTTCAAATATTGACCAAATTTTCCATTTTTGGCAGATAACCTCTAAAAATGCAAAATTTGTTCGGAACATTCCTAGTTGACCTGGCAACGCATAGTGGTTCGCGTCAAAGTGCGTGTAGTGGGTTTTAAATTGAGTTAATTTCGAACCACCATTGCATGGGTTCTGCTCGCTGCGCGAGCTCAGCGGCATATGGGGTTGCTACCCCCGACAGCATATCGCAATAAAACCGCCCCGTTCTGCACGCTCTGTACGCTATAGCGGTAAAACCTCTATTAGCCATGGCGCGAACCACAATGCGTCGCTCGATGAAATAGAAACATACGATTTGTTCTTATCTTGTAAAGGTCACCACCCATGGACGAGCACAACCACGACCAAACTTCCATCGAACCATCAATTTCATAGAACGTGTGGAAAAAATTCCCCCTATTTCCACCGTTCTATGATATTTGATAGTTCGATGGAAGTTTGGTCGTGGTTGTGCTCGTTCATGGGTGGCGACCTTAAGCTATGTACTGTTTGTACGTTGAATTGTCATTCAACATATGTACAAATAGTAAATAGCATGAAATTGAACTCTCCCATTCAAATAAAGTATCCCCAAATTACTTGAGAACCAACAGCTACAGCGACATTACTGAAACCGCAATAACTGAGACAATACGAGAGAGCAGCAGCTAGATCCGTTGCCCTGTAAATCCGTATATTGGGAATAAGAGTGAATAGGAAACGTTAAAAATTCCGTATAATTCGGTATGAACTGGAAACTCCAAAATTCCGTATAATTCGGTATGGCTAGAGACTCTTCTTAGATACGAACGAGTTTTCCCAATCAGACAAAAATCGAAAGTGGGTCGATTCTAGATCGAAGATTAACTACCAGGGAATCGATGAAACATGGGAGTCAATTGTGGAGTTTTGGCAGCTTTTGCGATATCGAAAATGAAAAAAAGAAATCAATTCAAAATCGATAACTGGAGTCATTGTAGAATCGATGACTGTAGTTTATAAAGAAATGATGACTGTTGTAAAATTGGCAAAAAATCGATGAAGGGAATCGCTATAGGATACTTTTCAATCCCTTTGGGAATCGGAGACTAGTGATTTGCTAGGTGACTATATTGCTGTGTGCTGTCTGACTTAATTCATGACTCCTCTACAAAAGATTACGCGGTGCCAATGTTGGCTCTCTGTGTATACTATCAACTGGTCACTGCTTTTATCTCCCTGACTATTAATCTTAAAAGAAAAATTTCTGAGACAAAATTAATCATCATAAAAAATAAATATACATAAAAATCGTTTTAATCACTTTCTAGTGCTAAATGCTAAATTTTCAGGGAATACTCTCGCAAATAATTAAATTCCGACAAAACTTTTCGGGCTGGTTTTCTTGAAACAACCCTCAAAAGGAGTTTATGCTAGCAGCCTTCCAAAATATCGAGGGGGCTCTCAACAATGTCTCTGTAACGACCCTTACTAACGCTATGACCTGATACGGAGTTGACACAACCCTGACGACTTGAGCGTCGGATTTTCTCAAAAGCAAGAAAATCGAGGCCACCTTTTAAGAGGTCAAAAAGGGAGACAGCACAGGAACACACACCACAAGGAGGGATATTATCCCCCCTCTTCTGGATCCTGACGATCAACGAAATATGCTGATAACATTGTGGTGCTTGTGAGAGGTAACTTCCCTCAAAACTTGTCGGACCTTATGCAATCGTGTGTATCGATGGCCGTCGCCCACAACGAAACTTGTTTTGTAATACAGCCATTGGCGCTTAGCCAAACGACTGAATTGAATTGCAAAGCGGCAAGTTGCACGTTGTAGTTTGGATTCAGGTTGGAATTCGCACCCATGTCGTGTTCGTAGCCAAATATAAGGCGATGTAACACCTGACATGGATTGTTCCCGGTCACGCCTCTCCTGCTGCCATTGGTGCGAGGCGCTAAGTAGAGACGTCTGATGAGACGCGCTTCGTACCAGTGGTCAAAACAGGCAAACCCCAAATTAGGGG
This sequence comes from Chloromyia formosa, assembly GCA_964017055.1. Lineage (NCBI taxonomy): Eukaryota > Metazoa > Arthropoda > Insecta > Diptera > Stratiomyidae > Chloromyia > Chloromyia formosa. Next base: position 23,983,282 of record OZ024813.1, on the reverse strand, counting down.
GGGGGGGGGAATTTTTTCTCAACATTTTCATTTTTGATAGTGTAGTCTCACTCTGGACGGATAACAGCGACGGCATCTTAAGTAACATACACGTTGTATGGTGTGCTGCGCTACCGGCAACCCTCTTACCTAACCTAACCTTCTTGGAACAGCTCCATAAACCCTTTTCGATTTAATGAAAAGATTAACACAGTTGACAAGATACATAGTTAGTACTCAACTGCAACTCGGTCAGCTCGACAAATATTCGACTGTTATCGTATCAACAAGTTGCCTTACTTTTTGTATTTTTAAACAAATAATTATGTAAGAAATGTGTGACAAAAGAAACGAATGAATAGTAGTAAAGGTGAAAACAGATTGACCTAGAGACTTATATCAGCTGACATTTCATAGAAAATTATTTAACACACATCAGTTAATACAATTTATTGACACGATGACAGAAGAGTATTTGTCAAAGTGACAGAGTAACAATTTGCTAAACAAAGCAATCCTCTTTTTTTTAATGCTTTGGTAGCGCCTCCATTCGTCCCAGCGACCCCGAAAACCATTAGTTTGACACTAATCTCCGTAATTTTCGGAATTTTTTTTTTTTCATTAACCTACGGGTTTATTTCGTATCATATCGGCCCTCATTCAAATTTGCATGTCCCCTGTTGCCACTCGATCAGGCTCAGATGCGTATCAATGCATGTTTCGCTTGTTAATGTCTTTGGGGACCAGTCACAATTTTGATTTGCACCGGGAATGTTTTGCAAACGCTGATCCACGTGATGTGTTTTTCGTTGCCCATGAAATAAACTTACAAGAACTTGTAGACATGGTCGGGGAGTGGAAGAAGTGAGCCCACTTGATGGTATATCTGGCCCTGAACTTTAAACGTTGGTATAAATCTACCCTCGTTAGCAACTTTTTCTGCTCCGAACGATGTAATTTGAAAGCAAGCTTTGAACTTCCTGAAATTTTAAGGAAAGGTTTTGATAGGGGATCTCATCGTGGTTCCATAATTGGGGGAACTGCCCCCAATTATGGAACCGAACAGCACATTCCGGGCGTTCCTTTTTCAAATTTTAAAGCATGACAGTATATACACAGTTTTTCCCCCTTCCCAATTAAAACGGTTGAATGGACGCTCCCTCTCGCTCATTTCCGGGGAAAGGAGAGAGTAGGAGTGGAGGGAGGAGGGGGCACTATTTTTCTCAGCGACCCCAAAAACCAATCTCGGTCACTTCAGTCATTTTGTTCACAGTCACTCAATTGCGGGAAGGAAGTTAGGTTTTTGGGAGTGTCACCATACATCTTAGCGACCCGAATACTATTGATTCGACACTAACCTTGGTCAATTTGGACATTTTATTCACAGTCACTCAGCAGCCGGAGTGGGGGGAAGGGTATTGAGTTTTGGGAGTGCCACCAGTCATTTCAGCGATGCCGGAAATCAATGTTTTGACACTAATCTCGGTCGTTTTCGAGATTACTTACTTAAGACAAAATTCAACTCTCTAGCTGCCATAGTTTTGGGGATAGAGCCATTTGAAAAAGTGCAAGTTTGGACCCTCTAGCTGCTAAAATAAAGAAGTTACAGGCACTTTTACATTTAGCGGTCGAGGGGTCACTTTGCCATGAAATTTTCGGGGTTTTTCGCAGTTGGCGGACAAATCGAAAAACTCAAAACGCTAGATCCTATTCTAGATCATAACGGATATGTTTATGCAATTTTCATTGAAAAATTTTTCATGGAAAATTTTACATAGACCGATAAATAAATATGATAGGTAAGTAATTTCCACGGATTTTCCGCAAATTTCGTAAACCAGGATGTCGTCAGCCTCTTTAGTATGGTTAGCTGAATGAATGGCTGAAGACACACACTTCACACAAATCTGAAGAAAATTGTCCACTTGTACCATGTTCGTGTTTGAGTTCGGGTTGGACGGGCTTAAATGGATGGATTTTACTGTATGTAAAAACATTATGCAGTCGCTAACCATCCTACCATCACTTTCGCCTTCCCAAATATACTCGTGTCTAGTTTCGTTATCCGAAATGACGCCGCGACACCCTCTTGGTTCGGTTAATCAGGGTTTTACTGTATGTTGAAACATTCTGGAATCGCGAACCACTTTATTTTTATTGGAATGTTATGCTGGCAATGCCATACATTTACTATATTGTACTCAATTGTATAACAATCTATTCTAATAAAATTAGTCTCGTTCAATATACTCTGCCAACAGGTTATGGGCCCAGTTGTCATTGAATTTTGCCTTTTGTTTTTTTTTTCGGGATTTTCGAGTGCCGAGATGTAGTATTTTTGGAATCAGGCAACAATTTTGAATCAAATGGTAATAGCAATTTCGTTAAGTTTCATATTCAAGATTCAGAGAAGGCAAAACCTGACGAAGTGAAGACGGTATTAGCAGTACATTGACTAAGGACCCTATAGTCAATGTTGATGACATCAAAAGTAGCGAATCACTAACTGGACATGAAACCTTATTGAATTCTGGATCTGTTGATCAAAATTCACCGGAAGATTCATCGAGCAAGTTATCGTTTTATGACCCCGATTCTGAATGCGGTGATCCGGCAATAAGTCAAGTAGAAGACGGCAAAATACGTCGAACAGCTAGACAAATTAAACCAATTCAACATTATCAAGCTGGTTTGTGCATATTAGCGGCTGGATGCGTGTTGGAATCCACGACAGTTAGCGAAGCGATGGCTAGTGATGACAAGGTTGCATGGAAACGAGCCATGAACGACGAATTTGATTTGCATGGGAAAAATAAAACATGGGATCTAGTCACTTTACCGTCTGGATACAAAACCATCAACTGCAAATGGATTTTCAAATTGAAAACGGATGCAAATGGGAACATCGTGCGGCACAAGGCGCGATTAGTCATACATCGAGACAGGAAGGATAATAGCTGACAATCTCACCAAAGGAGTTACAATCGAAAAACATAAATTTTGTAATAATCAAATGGGAATTGTGAACTAAATTGGTACATATACATATGTATATTTGACTAAGAAGGGATATTGGAATGTTATGCTGGCAATGCCATACATTTACTATATTGTACTCAATTGTATAACAATATATTCTAATAAAATTAGTCTCGTTCAATATACTCTGCCAACAATTTTCCTCCCCGGTTTCCCGGAAGTAATTGTGAAAAATTTCGTTTTGTGAAATTACGCCGCCCTCTTTGGTTCGTTTAATCTGGGTTTGACTGTTTGTAGCATCATTTTGGAGCAGCAAACCACCTTATTTTCCACCCCGGCCTACCGAAAGTACTTATGAAAAATTTCGTTATCCGAAATGACGCCACACCCTTGGGTTCGGTTGAACGGGGGTTTACTGTCAGTAGTCGCACACCACCTTATTATCTATTCCAGCCCGCCAAATGTACTCCCTCAAAATTTGGCGACAATCACCCCAGTGGTTTACAAGTTTTTGCACGACAAACATACAAAAATAATCTTCACTTTTATATACTCGTATTAGAAGATATACTCGTATTTCGAAATATTTATCATATATCGATGTCAGATAACAATTTGCATCTTTGCCATCCCTACTTAGCCGGCAAATTGAAGTTAAATTTGATAAAAATTTAGTTTATGGAGAATAAATTATGCTGGTGTTCGCTCCCGACGAAGAGCTCTCAGGTGGCAGGTACGTGTGGGTAGATAATGTCCGTCAAGCTGTTACTATAGGTCGTGATAATTTTTACAATGGAAATATTAGGTTCAGGGAAGTTCAGTTAAAATAATGGGATGTTGACATACTGAAGGGTCTTCATTTTCAGCGCTTAATTTTTATAATGGAATAAAGTAAATCAAATTGTTGATGTGACCTTGCTTTTATTTGTAAATATTTTGAAGCAGATTAAATGCAATGTAGTAAACATCTTATGGGGTGTAAAACCATGGAATCTGTGGAATGCGTAAACAGCATTTGTATGTATAAATTCTTAATTTGTATTCAGTGCTTAATTTTATGTACACTAGACAGCATGCACAAGGAACAACTCCTTCCAGGAGCTGCATAGTTGAGTCGGTAGCGCAACCGGACCGGGGTAGGGTTCAGGCTCAAATTCCCGTCGCGCTGTTTTCCCTTTTTTCTAACAAAGGCAACTTTGTGGCTTTTTGAAAAAGGAAAAATGCAATTATAATATTTTAATTATAGCCGGATGCCGTAGCTGATGAAATACTTGATGACAGTCACTGACAAATCCATCAAGTCGTAACTGGTGAAATACTTGATGAGTAGCGTAGCATTGACCAACTCATCAAACTGTAGCCGAGCAAATACTTGATGAAAGTCATTGACGAATTCATCAAACTGTAGCCGGGGGAATACTTGATGAAAGTCATTGACGAGCTCATCAGGCCATAGCTAATGAGTATCGTTGACCAATTCATCAAGCTGCAGCTAGTGAAACGCTTGATAAAGGTCGTAGGAAATTAATCAGGCCGTCATCAGAAAAGTCGCCATGGTAAACAAAAATGCTTAAGGTAGAACGACTTTACGAGTAGGAAATCAACTCTCTACTAATTGAGCTACCATAGCTCTCTTCTCCTGAAGATACTTAACCAAATATTAAATCCCTCGATAAGCATTTCGATGAAAAACGGAAAAAGTTATCAGCGAATTAGATCATGAGTTTATCACCGACTCTCATCAAGCATTTCCTCAAGTGCGGCCTGATAAATTCGTCAATGACTTCCATCAAGTATTTCATCAGCTACGATCTGATGAATTCTGATGTGTCGCACTCGGTAGCCGTAGTCGTTCGGTCACCGCTCTACCATACTAATATAAAGTTCGTAGATCAAATGTCGGCGCGATCAAAAACTGCCTGTGGGTACTGATAGAACTCTCACAGTGCTTCGAGCTTGTCCGTATAAAGACGGCGCCGATAGGAGGTGCATGCTAGCAACTGCACTTCTGAAAAGTAGATATGCCATCGAAACGTCAAGAAGGCATAGAAATGCTAGAGATGTTGATCCCCTGGAGCGATCAAGGCAATTAGAGACAGATTCGTTCCGTTTTACGCTTGTTTAATATTTTTGGTAATTTTTCTTTCAAATTTATTTCTTTTATATTCAATTTTTGACTTCTTGACCTCTCGAATTTGACTATTAAATGTTGCTTCCTTTCAAAACTCCATATATTAGATGTAATTGTGGATTTCTTGATTGAAATAAAATGTTGAGTAAAAAAAAAGTAGTAAATACTGAAACTGAATGGCTTTTCCTTTGAGGAACCCCTACCCTTCCTTCCAGGTTGTTGATGAGATGAGGTAAAGGCCGTATCTATTGTTCCGTTTGGGAGGTTCCTACAGTTTTCTGGTCAAGGATCTTCATTGACAGGGGTCCAAACCACCAGGACCCGGAGTGTGTAGCATGAGCCGGTCGACGGCCATTACCTGCATTTTATTTGACTAGCTTGTCTGGGTCGTGGGACCCAGTTTCAACCTTTGTTGTGATTATCTACCCCCAAGACACATGATATACCTATGCTATCTGTGTGATGCTAATGACTGAGGCAACCAGCGGGCAAAAATCCCACCCACATCTCCCGAAACTGAGCCGCAATAAGCATGTGCCGCCGCTTTCTAGCGCCGGTCACGGTCACTTTGGCAAACTTCCGGCTCCTACCGCGACAACACCATCGAATGCCTACAGCCTATGAAAAAAGTAGAACAACCTTTTATCCTTCTTTTAATTTTACCGAGTTTACCATAGCAATATAATAGCTATCTTTCAATCGCCTGGTGAGCGCATTTTACTAAATATCCACTAAAAGCCGCAAACGTCAACTAGCATAGAGAAGCAGCATAAAGCTACAATAATCGCCATTTAAAAGTAGTAAACAAAGTGCATCAAACTTTTAATGATCTGCAGGCATCATCATTATGTCCTTCTATAATGAGTGAAAGTAAAATTGCCCTGATATCGTTTGCTTGATTTCATGCTTTGAAGTCACAGCACAATGGCACCGCTCCGATGCTCTTTTTATAAAACCATCGTAGAAATTACTTTTGTAGCTCTTTAAGCGTACCGGGACTAAATGCATTTTTAATGGACAATTGAGTAGGAAGAGCTGCTATCAGGGAACATTTAGTAATGACTTCGTATTATTTTAATCGGGAGCATAGGGTCTTGTTGCAGATTGTGTATTTTCTTTTTATGGTGGCTCAATGGAGGGAGTTTTAATGGATAACTTTTTAAAGATTTCGAAAGTTTTTATTTACTATGATTTCGGTACATAGTAAAAAATTTGGTGTAGATAAAACATCGAATGGGTGTTTAGGAGTAATCAGTACTTCAAAAAAATGGTTTTAATTAAAAATACCTATGGGATAATTGAAAGCAGTTTATTTTGGTTAAAATATTACTTTTTTGGAGTTTGAAGTTTTTGAAAACCAAGAGACGTTTGTTGGAGCTGTAATAAGATAAAGAAATTTGATTTGCTCCTGTTCCATGATTGCACGTTCCCTTCATTTAGCTTCACTGACCCCAATCTTCAGTTTCTCTCTTAAAAATTTTGATTGGTGCCCAACGTGGGGCCCTTTTGAATTCATGAAATGCCTGTGTAAGGACTAGATTTTAATTACAGTTCTGGTCTTTGTATCTTAATCACGCAGTTGAGATCTTCAGGTAAGCTCTTCAATTATTGACTCTTGAAGCGTTATCGGTTTCCAGTCAGAGTTCCGGAGTTCTACCCCAGGATAGCATTCAGTTGGTCAGGATCCGCCATTAAAAAAAAAATGTATTGCTCAGTTGCGAGAATCGGGAAAACCAGGTTTTTCATTTTATTTACTGTCCTGGGTACGTTATGGCAGAGAGGCATAGAAAGCTATATTCCACAAGATATGGACCTCAAGCGCTTCGGAACTCTTACGACGGCCGAAATCGTTTCACTCCTTACCGCCCATTTGTTTTCTTGACTGACTTTTTTTTTACCCATTTTGGTTCTGTGATATTTGTTAATATGCTTATTAATGGCGGGGATAACGGACGTGAAAACCTAATTTCTACCAAAATGAGCAACAGCAAGCACACGCTGAGAAGCCTTTTCAGCTCGACGTTCACAGTCGTCCTGGCAACTTTAGGGTTCATGTTCTTAGTCTATCCTGGTACTCAGATATTAAGGATTAAAATGCCTGGGTAGCCAGGATCATTGCGGGTATCCTTGACGTATGCTTGGGTTTGAAAGTACGGTCTCAAGTGAGGCGTTTCTTAAGGTACGGTTTGCCAGGCACCACTCTGCGTCGATCGCAGGTGAAGATCAAAAAGATACATACAAATAGTGCTCCGTGCTCTATGGCTTGATCGCTAATCGCAAACAATATGCGACGATCGTGTGCCTAGCAAAACGTACCTTTAGAGAGAGACGAAAGCAGAGTGTGTTGGGTATGGATGCTGATTGATCGCTGTCTAATTCTCTTTACTAGCTATAGCCGTTTGTTTCTGTGTCGTCATATGGTCTGTGTACGCAGGGAGGTGGTGTCTATGCACCGTCACCGGAAGAAAGACTACGGCCGATTCCGATGAAGCCTTCGGGGAGTAACGGACAGGAAGATTTATGCCACCAGTTTTAAATTTGCATGGAACTGGTACCACGTGCTGCGAATCCTGACCGCAGATTCTGTTTCCGGTAGCACGCGACCCGGGGAGCCCTGGAGAGGCACTACCCTGGTATTAAATGTTTCCCTGGTACATGTTAGTCCCTTGCGTGAGAGCGTTGTGCTGGCTGCGCTTTACAACCCATAATCGATTTTCGCTCTTTGCGGGTAGAGTCTCTTTGAACACTTGGTGTGAAGTTGCACTTACAACTAGGTACCGAGACTCAAAGAATGAAAAAAGCGCTAGATGAGCCTCGCATCCAGCAGGATGATGTTCCGTCCCTGTAGCTGGATATAAACTGTTATTTTCGTGATTTGCAAGAAGAGCGCTGATTGTATTAGTAACAAAATCAATCAGTGCCGGCAAAAGGTCGTGTGGATCCCGAGACAGGTGCCCTTTGGGCTTAACTTGTTAGACCTATAGTAGAGTATGTTTCAGTAGTCCGGTGGAAAAGAACAAAAATCACTCATGCTAAGTAATATAAGTACCTGTACAGTCGCGGCGCCATTAGAGGACACTCTGCTGCACATCCATATTATGGCGGAAGTAAAAATAGCGATTCCGGGCTTGTTGCATATAATAACCGTATATAGTAGTACTTAGTTCTGAACAAGAACGTTGGCTCCATCAAAGTCTTGGAAGTAGAATGCCATCGAGCCGTTTGGGGAAGAACTTGTTATTCGATCACTCCCAGTCTGCAACAATTTAAGGTAGGGAGGAGTGGGAGGAGGAAGACTCAAAACTTCCATCGTACATTATAAAGTCGTTCGCAGACGGCTCTATGACTGAATAGAGCACGGGGCGGGCAATGTGGGAATCGAAGTATCTTTTTACGAATGGGTAAATTTCCAAGGGTTTTCCAAGCAAAAATACATGCCATTGAAGCAACTGAAGCTTTGCCGAGCTGTTGGTAGCAAATGAATTAAAACAATCCCAGGCAACTATCAAGGCGGTCAATAACTACGCTGTTAAATCAACGATGGAGCCACCAAAAAGTGCTGCAATTGTTAGGCTATTTAAACAGTAGCGTTGTACTGACATGTCAGTAGTGCTGGTAATGAACAAGCCATTGAGTAAGTCAGGACGACTCTGTCCACGCCTATTATTGAACCAGAGCCATTCTGTGAAATTTCCTTGTGTGAAATAAAAGAATGTATCAGAGAATGAAAAAGAACTGACGCTGCAGCGCATTGAGACACCCCTCCGGCCTTCCGGAGCGAGGCAAAGTTGGATATCGCTAGATATTCGTGTTAGCAAGCTACAACCTTATTAAGTACGAGTCGACTTAGGTTAAAAGTAGTTGTGACTAACAGGTCACTGAAGCCTGAGATATCATTTAGCTATTATAATTGCACGCTTTCGTTTCACTAAATTTTAGTCTCAGACCGAAAATAACGCCACGGCTCTGCGACAAGCGAACTTAAGGCCCGGCCACACAGCCGTCGGTCTGTCGCGACGGGCAGCAATATCTGACCGAATCGGTCTGGCGGTCTAGTTGTAAAGTACAATGTTGCATCGTCTCCGTCACACAGAACGCGGTCTGTCGCTTTCGGTCGGAATTTGTCGCGACGACAAGCGGTCTGCTTGTACAAAATTACAGATTGACCGCGCGACCGTCTCAGTCTACTCGTATTTAAAAATGTCAGATACAGAAATTTTTATTGAAAGTGTGCGTAAATTTACTTTTTTATATGATTCAGGAGACGAAAAACAATTACATACGAAAATACTTATAAAACCGATCTTCATGCGACTCGATTTCGAGGCATAAACGGTGGTATTCCCCTAATTCACCTCTTTTCTTAGTTATTTCGTGCACCCAACTTTGTTTTTTGTTTTTGGTTTTTCGCAACGCGAATAGCAGAAGAAGTTGTTCTTCGTCCGAACTCATATTCGAGAAAATTGACAACTTGCAGACCGCACATACAAAAATATCGCATCCTATGTGACATCCCCATATCGCAGACCGTCGCGACAGATCGACGGCTGTGTGGCCGTCGTGGGACGAATTGTGGACTCAGTATACATTTAGATGGAGGTGTGAAATAAATTGACGTTCAACCAATCTGCTTTCAACTTTGATTCGATGAGATCCCATACGAGACCTGGATTAAAACCGGTCCGCCGTTTTGTATGAAAATGGTCTGAGATCCGGTGAATCGAAAGCGGCTAACATTCTGCCCGTCGATTCTGTCAGGGCGGAGATGAGACTTGTTATCTGCAAGGCCCTCGCCAATTTTTACAGGAAATATTTTGAGCATGCTTTACCGGGAGCAGAGGGAGTTTCTTGATTCTCGCTTAACGATTTAAACAGTTCTATAAGTACGATCAAGCTAGTCCTATAAAACAGACATACGTATTCAGCACAATAAACCAATCGATCGTAATGGGCTTGTTAACGGCACCATCCCTTAATTTCAATCATAAAAGATGTAACGTGATAAGTCTCACCATATTTAAATTATAACGCCATCTGTATTCTATTTGAATTCATTAGGGCGAAAGCAGCACTCAAATCTAACTTTAACTTAATATTTCACCTTCTATTAATGCATTATGTAATTTGTTTCTCTTGTACAAGGATCGTAAAGTTCCATTCATTTTCAAGGTAAGTTCTCAAAAGTAATTAGAGCGTAACTTAAAAAAAAGTTTACATAAAGATATCCTTTTTTCTCAGACTCATATATGAGCATGTGGTGGATACGAGTGGCAGTGGTCGTATGGAAATGTAATTCTGACTATAGTTCACCCTCTCGCGTAAACACTTCTTCCCTGCTGAACGTTCACCATTACCATCACCATCTGTGCATTATATACACGTTTATGGACTATCATCCCCCCGTTTTCTATTTACAAAAACATTTTCACGACTTTTCCACAGACTACATGTGTCGTGCGACGTCTGAAGGAGTTGGAAGGTTTCGCAGAATATCGCCTCACTTTCTTTAATGGTTTTAATTTCCCCATGTTTTTAGGATGATAGTATCGCTCTAGTGAATTTATGATAGTCAAAGAGCATTAATTAGAGAGGAACTTAATAAATGGAAATGGGCAAACTTTGTGTGCTCGTACAAATTGAACATGTCATTAGTGTAAAGATTTGATACAAGACATATTGTTCATATAATCAGACAACATCCGCTTAAAGTGATGACGTGATGGAGCATTTTGCTGACAGGAATCTTCCCTTTCATCCATCCTATATAGCTCCATCCGGTATTCTTTGCAGCTTTCATTAACATATTTACGAGGACATAAGGAGAATCTGCTAATTCCGTGATGTCTGTTATTTGCGGCTTATCATCTACTCGTACTAAGAAATTCTACTTAACTATTTCCATCTTATGTCAAATCATACGAGTACAACAAATTCGTGGCGCAATTTCGCTGGTGAATGGAAGTAAATGTAATTTTATTACAAAAATAGAATATTCCTCGTTCCTGTTACATTCATCCCGAGTATGATGGAGATGAGGTTTGATGATACATGACGTATCCTTTTTGTTTTACTACCAAATTTTCATGTTGTCATCGCGACTATCATTACGTATGTCGAACAGGTTCGCAGGCAAATATATTATACGCTGTTACATTTCCGGGAATGAATTTAATGGAACAGCAAGGAATTAGTACAGGATAAGATAGGTTTCAAGATTGAATAACCTAAGGTTCGACTGAGAAATGCCTAAGGCGGATATCCATTCTGAGCCCTCTGTAATGGATTTCCACCTATGATAGCTTAAACCTACCGTGTATACTATACTCGTACATAACTTGCCAACAACTTTACCTCGGAAAGACATAGATTTGTACTGCCTAAGGAGGAAATCTGTTTAAGCGTGGTCTCAGAGTGGATCTCATCTATAGGCAGTACATCATAATAATAACTTTGCATCGGACAACGCCTAGACTAGTATATTTTCGCATGGAGCAAATATAAAGTTTTTCAAAAATACGAAAAATTCTTCGCCGATGACCTACGTAGCGAGTTGCTCTAATGATTCGGGTCCGATCTATCTTTCCAATGGGTTGAACATCACAGAGTTTGTGTTTCATCTTACACATGTAATAGAGTTGTTCTCCATTATTGTCATCTTCCAATGTGTAATTTTTCGGAAGTCAAAGGAACAAAATCACACTCTCCTTAAGGCCGGCGTTCCTCTATTCCGGAGCACCGCCACGTCCATAAAATCACAAAACAAATTGTCAGATTCGCATTCCCCTCGTACTTTTCCTTTGTGGAAAATTCCTTCATTTCTCTTGCTCTATTCCATTTCCTTCTACCTTTCTTCCCAGCACAATTTATAGAACATTTTTTGCTGAAAGCAATTCGATCAAAAGGAAAATACGATTTTGAAACAAAGACAACCAAAGCAAGAGGAAATGATTACTAAGATGGGACAGTTTTTTTTAATTAGTGTAAATGTAAGTTGTGTCCTTTCTACTGTGTGACGGATCCAACACACCATGGGAGGGATGGCGTCAGAGTAAAATTGTGGTAGTGGCGTCATCCAAAGAGAGACGGCTTTGATAAGCATAAGCACACTCCACTAAACTCGATTCTCAAATCATCATCGTGGCGCGACAGCCCGACGTCGGGCCATGGCCGCCTGGATCGTCGTGCCCCAATTATCTCGGTCACGTGATCGCGTCCTCCAACCTTGGAAGCCCAATAGTTGCGTGGCGTCCGCATATACTGAGCTCTGCTAACGAGCTCTTGGCCGTCCTCGCAATCTCGCTCCGTCGACTCGTCCGTTCATTACTCTCTTTGGCATGCGATCATCGTCCATTCGTTGTACATGCCCTGCCCACTGAAGTCGTTGTAGTTTGACGATTTTCAAAACTTCCAGTTCATTGTACAGTTCATACAACTTAGGTCCATGTTTTGCTGCCATAGAAAAGCACTGGTCGTATGATGGTTTTGTACACGCAGAACTTCGTGTTTCTGTGCACATGCTTCGATTCATTATGGGGAGAACCGAGAGAAAACTTTTATTAGGTAGCTGTATCTGTCGCCTGATTTCGTCAGTTTTCTTGGCGTCCTTTGACAAGTTGCAAGCCGGGTATATGAAATCGTTCACGAACTCGACGTTAAGGTCCATCACATTAATGCTCGGTTGTGCAGGTGTCCTTGCCTACGATTGCATCATTATTTTAGTTTTACCCTCATTGATACGTAGTCCAACTTCTCTTGCATCGGTATCGAGCGTATGCAGAAGTTCTTCTGCGTCGGCCAATCTTCGGAGCATGATGTTGATGTCGTCGGCGCACGCTGCTAATTGTGTCGACTTGATGAGTAGTGTCTCGCTGGTGTCCATATTCATAGCCCGAATAGCGTACTCCAGTGCTAGGTTGAAGAGCTTCGGTGCCAGTTGTAATGAACCATATTCTGGTCTGGTTGTGCTGCTCCCACCGGCAGATTGAAGCAGCACCTGATGAGTAGTGATCTGTTGGTGGTACGAAACCAGAGGCTGAGGATCACATTACACCCGGACCCAGATTCGACCGCTTGGGCGTCTGATCCGTCCGCCAACCATTCCATCCTTATCGACTATTTTAATTTTTTTTAACCCATTTTCTCGAGAAATAAATGATTTTCGGGTTATAAGAAAAAATGTGAAAATGGGTGTTTTATTCACACTGGATTTTTTTTTTAATTTATGGCCATTCTGGAAATGGGGCAAGTTTTGTTATGTATTTAGTAATTGTCAACATTTCCTATTTCTTTTCACAATTTTCTTCGTTTTGGCAGTTTTCTTTTGTTTGACTTACATTTTTCTTACAGTTGGTTCGAAAAAATATAATTTATATGAAGGTTTAAAAGCTGTGCATTTGCTTTATGGAACCACCCCACTCCCTCTTCAGGTCATCGTTGGCATGAGATGAAAGACTTGCATTTGAGTTTGCTTATGAAGGCCTCTTTTTCGTGTCGGCCATGAGACCTCGAAGGTTGGGTGGGTATAGGCCAGGGTACATTCATCTGAGCAGTTTCAGGTACATGAGCCGGTCGACGGCCATTGCCGTAACACTTTTTTTTAAGTCGTGGGACACACACGGGTGTGCTTGTAAATCGTAAAGGGGCAGCGAGATGGCAAAAACTCAATCCACATCTCCCATCAATGAATGAGCGACAGTAAGCTCGTGCTGCCGCTTTCAAGCCGAGGAGTATTCGTCAGATGGCGCTGACGGACCCTCACGGTTACTTCGGAAAACCTTCGCTTCCTCCCCAGGACACTCTGATGTCTCTGAACATCTGTCCATTACAAACTTTTGTGACGCTAGCTTTCTGAGCTTTCTGAACATAGGGAGTTTAAGTGTAAGACACTATAACGTCAAAAAATTAACGAATATACATAATTAACAAAAAACAGCAACATGACGATATGAAGGGAGAAAGAACATGACCTTCTTTTCAACAAAAACCGTACACACAAAAGAATAGTCTGAAAAGAGGAGAAAAACGAATAATTTGAGATATAATGTAAAATATTCCACAACAACTGAGTCACATCAAAAAAAATTTTGAATCGTTGATTAAAAGACACCAATAAGATAGGATTAAATAAAACTATAAAAACACGCCCATTTGTCAAGCGGAGCGAAATGGAAAAAGTGAGTGTATTCGATATGTGTATCATAATGTCATTGAAGTAAAATATATGATTAACAAAATTTATAGACAAATATAGTTACAATTATAATTATAATTTCTAAAATTTTTATTGTATAGAAAATATTACTAAATTATATATAAATATATATAATAAGAAATATAGATTTATGTGTACCTAAAAAAATTGCAATAAATTATATTAATTAATTAAAAAATAGATTACTGTATGTCAAAAGCACAACATAAGAAACAATAGAATAACAGTAGATCTAATTCTATGTCCTGTGATAGTATAAACTATGTTGTGAAGTATATTCCAGAACAGAAAATACTTTTCAAAAAGATACAAATATACAAAAAAAAATTATTAATATGCAAGCAAAAAAACGGCTTTTTTTGCTTACCCTCATCGTCTGTTTTTAAATAAAGCTTTCCACGTCTAGTCATATTACGTCGAAGTGAATCACATCTGTCTGTGAGAAACATATACAAGACGTATTCAACGTTAGTTTTATTCAAGTGTTAAGTATGTTTTCTTTAGATATACAATGGACTAGCATCTATATCTTAGTTAACTAGCGGGACGTCTACAGGATCAAAAATATTGTGAGAAAGTTGGACGTGTTTCATTACGAGTATAGTGTTTAGGGAATTATGTGTGTAGGGATTTTGCTACTGCAGCTAATGTGGAAAGAAATCCTATGGGTAAGTATGTTTGGTTATAACGCGAATCGAGTAGTGAAGTCTAGTAATTTATCCAGTATTATATGCTTATTGGTAAATCGAGAATAACTAGAATAAACGTATAAAACTACCATTTAGTATAAATAGTTACTTGTGAGTAGCCATCAAATTTAAGCTCTAGCTAAAGTGGTTCATCTTGGTTCGCATCTCGGCTAATAGCGGCTTTACCTATGTAGTGTATAAGGCGAGCGAAGCCAGTGTTCAAGTGTTCATACTAAGGAACTTAAGCGGGTGAAGTCCACACAAGAATAGTGTGAAATCATCTCAATTTAAAACCTTGCTTAGGTAAGGTTAGGTAAAGGGGCTGCCATGACACCGCAAGGCACACACAGATCACCCCTGGGTTCGTTGTTATACCATCAAAATCACCTAATTGAACATAGCTTCCAAACCAGCCTGTACTGGCGAAATCCTTGATTGCGAAAAAAAACAAGAATCCAGAAATTCCTTCATCATCTTCGTCGTTGGATACGTATCGCCATTTAACCATCTTGTATTGGCCCTGTCAGCCGCAGCGGCAAGTTTACACGATACGATTGGCATATTGATGTTTACGCGGTCCCCGTCAACAACGCCGGTTATCCTCTCTCGAGCCACCTCATCCGCCACGCGAAAACACTATGACTTGGTATCCAGCATAGTGTGATATTGAAAAAGCCACCCAACTCCTTGAGGGCTAAGCCACAGTTCATAATGGCGAGTATCACGAAGGCGTAAAGCCATGTTTGCTGCCAATTATTCATCGCAAATATCCAACGGGAGCAAGCCGAGCACCATGTCTTGGCGGGCGGAAGGGGTAGTCCTAAAAGCCCCCGTCATGGAAAGTACAGCCAATCTTTGTATCTTTCCTAGTAGGTTACAGCACTCGAAGTGCTGTCCACCACACACTTATTCCGTACAGTAGTATCGGACGCACGACCGCTGTATATAGTATATCATATAATATATTGCAGGCCCCAGTTTTCACCTATTGCTTTTTTGCACGAGTAGAGCGCAACAGTAACTTTGTTAATCCGTTCTTCAATATTGAGCTTCCGCCCTAGTTCCTATCTAAAATAATAATTTAAACCCTAACTATTGGTCAAAGATGCGAACTATGCGTCGCTCGGTCAACTAGGAATAAATGAACATGGTTGAATCCGCGTTTTCTTGCGGATCAGTCCGTCAGTCGTTCATGTTGGCCTATGGACTTATCGATCAATGGCTTTGGCATGAGGTTTTCACACATCGACCGACTCAGAGACACACCAAATCATTGATTGTCTTCGGTGTAATTCTTCACTCAAATGGAATTTAATTGGTTTCATTAAGATGTATTTTTCAATCGGTTCGAACCACTGGACCACTAAGTCATTCATCACCAAACTTTGGGTGCACGGGGGTCGTATCGTAAAATTCATATTTTGAGTTTGGGTTCACATTTTTATCAGTCGTTCTGCATGAATGGGAGCATAATCCTGCTGCTATATGCATCTAACGGCAAAACGAAGCGGTTTATCACGACGACATTTAATGAGCACATCAACGAATAGTTGATTAAAACCTTTCCCGACGCGACGGTAAGATCATTCGTGATGCGAAAACTAGGAGCTAGATCTTTATATCAACAAGCCGAATACATTGGACCCTTGGGAAAGCCTTGAAATTATGTAGAAAGACGTGCAGAATTTGCTAAGTACCGATCAAGGAAATCGCGGAACATTCCTAGTTCACTGAACGATGCATAGTGAACCGCGTCTTTATCTAATAATGGGTTTTAGGTTCAGATGATTTCACATTCTTTTTAATATTCAAGTACAGGGAAGAATAGGGTTAGTCTGAGGATAGTGTTTTGGCGCCACCAGCCATTGCGCCCGGGGCAATAGCCCCCTTCGCCCCACCTTACCTACGGCTCTGGATACACTTATGGTAGCTTCGATAAACTACTATCATTTTGAATCTATCAGATTGTCCATTTCGTGCTTTAAATACGTGCATAAAATCCCATTTTGATGTATGTCGGAAATGAGTAAAAAGGAGTTCCAACTGAAAACTACAGATAAAATGGACCTATCCGTAAGTCAGCAATGTCCAGAAGATAAGCGAGTCAATTAGTAACATCATTTGGTATGGAATGCACTGCTTTATCCCACACAGTTCTAAGAATACCAAACCAATCACCAACTCTTGGTTTAACAGAGATTGCAAAGAGGCTATAAAGAGAAAAGAAGCGGCATACCGTGCATACAAACAATGCCCCTCTGTCGAACTGAGAGAAGTTTACAATTCTACGCGTAACATCTGCAAATCAGTCATAAATAAGGCTAAATTCCAGTTTGACAGCAAAATTAGGCAGAAAGTGTTCGTTCAACGGAAAGGTAGCAAAGGTTTCTGGTCACTCGTCAAATCTGTGAAGAATAACTTCACCTCCTCTTCTATTCCACCACTGGTATATGATGGCAAAATTTACAGTGAACCGCAAGACAAGGCCAACCTGTTGGCCGAAACTTTTGTTGCAAACTCTTGCCTACTACCCACTACTCAGAGTCCACCAGCCATACCCTTATGTGATTCACACCAGAGACCTTTGCATTTCCGCACTAGGGAAGTATTTAAAGTACTCTCAAAACTCGATGTATCAAAATCGGCTGGACCTGATGGCATCTCCCCCTTAGTTCTCAGACACTGCGCTTCCTCGCTAGCCAAACCTCTCCGAAAACTCTTTTACCTGTCCTACGCAACAGGAGTGTTCCCATCATCGTGGAAACTAGCTCATGTCCAACCAATCCCCAAGAAAGGAGAAGCATGTGATCCATCTAACTACCGACCAATAGCACTAACTTCGACCCTATCAAAAGTCTTCGAAACCCTGGTTAACAACCAACTAATGAGCTACCTTGACTCACATCATCTCATCAATGATCGGCAATATGGTTTCCGGTCTTCGCGCTCCACCGGCGACCTAATGACATACCTCACCGAAAGATGGAATCGCTGTATCCACCAATTTGGCGAAGCTAAAATCATTGCCCTCGACATTTCGAAAGCTTTTGATAGAGTCTGGCGTCCGGCTCTTCTAGCTAAGCTCCAGGCTTTTGGTTTGGACTCAAAATTAGTTAAATGGATCGAAAGTTTCCTTCACGGCCGTTTGCTTCAGGTCGTCCTTGATGGAGTTAAATCAAATTGCCATACCACCAACGCAGGGGTCCCCCAAGGTACTGTCCTTTCACCAACACTCTTCCTTCTCTTCATCAACGATCTTCTCAGCATGACTTCCAACTCAATCCATAGCTTTGCAGACGATAGCACCCTTGACTACACTTACTCTTTCAACTCTGTAGCTGACTCTCGCCGAAATTCAACATCTATCAACAGAGATCGCATGTTTGACTCACTAAATGAAGACATTTCAAAAATTATTGCATGGGGGAAAGCGAATCGAGTAGAGTTTAACGCCTCAAAAACTCAATGTTGTCTACTTTCCAATAAGCGATGTGCTCCACCTACCGCCCAACCCATTCTTTTCGATGGGGTCAGCATTCCTGATTCGCCCATACTGAACATACTAGGTATTAACATCTCCAGTAAACTAAATTGGTCCGACCACATTTTTTGCGTTGCAAAAAACGCAATGAAGTGTCTGGGCTTTCTGAATCGCTGTAAAAGATACTTTTCACCATCTGATCTGGCTCAAATTTACAAGGCTCATATAAGACCGAGACTTGAATTTAATTCCCACATATGGGCAGGCGCAGGTAGAACCGCATTATCCGCGTTAGACAAAGTTCAACGGAAAGCCTTCAAGCTTATTGGCGAGGAACCCATAACATCTAAAATCGAACCGCTTGAACACCGGCGAAGTGTCGGCTGTCTCTCACTCTTCTATCGCTACTACAACCGCCGTTGCTCTGATGAAATAGCCAACCTCATTCCTGAGCGTACTTTTCCTTTACGTAACACCCGACTAGCCAGTCGTGTCCATCCTCATCTTCTAGAACTCAGCAATAGTCGCACCGCCAAATTCCATGACTCGTTTGTATCTAGGACAACACGAATGTGGAACGATCTACCATCTTTTGTTTTCCCCCGCAACTATGACCTACAAAAATTTAAACGGAATGTACACCGTCACCTTATTCAAACTCAACCCATCTCCCCACTACCTTAATCCCTTACCGCCAATGCTGTGCTCTCGCATCAAAGGGTTACCCCCTAAGCTTTGGTATAAACATAAAAAAAAAAAAGTTCATTGGATGCTAAATTTTCGCAAAAATGTTACTCGGCGATAAGGCATTTGACTGAGTAAACGAAATAATTGTCGAATTTCGAATTGACCCACATGAAACTGAAGAAGGACCAAGGATGGTGTCATTGGACAATTTCCATTATTAGAGTTTTTTTTTGCAAAAACTAAAAGACGTTTGCAAGCTATATAATATGATCGAAATTGCCTTTTTTTTTGTGCGTTTGTTCACTAGTTTCTGGACGATAATCAAATAAACCCGCTGGAATAATGTGCCCAAATAAGTGGAAATTCTATAAAAACTGGAGCTGTTTCAAGTTCTGAATCGACAATATGTATATTGTAATGTTTCCTCTGATGAGCGAAACCAAACCAGGTTCGTTAGATATTCTTGTGCTGAATAATGAAAGCATTTCGATCGGAAAACACACACACTTTATTTATTAAACGAACTAAACACGTGTAACTAACAATTAACGTCAAGCTAGCTCGAACTATTCGTAACAATAACGACTCTTCGACTTCCGAGCGGGTACTTTATAGCGATCCGACTTCCACTGATTGTGAGTGTCGAGTATTTCTACTTGTCTCTCGCCCTCTCCCGGTGACATCTGCCTTTAATAGTTGGAATTGTTTCAAGAAGGTTCTCGATTCCAGATGTCTCTAGAACCAGCTGGTACTTGTCATGGATGGATCGAGACTATGGTAGAGCTTAGTACAGTGTGTGTCGTAAGAGAGAGACGTACTTCGTACATATAACAATATATACGAGTATATATTGTGTTAGTTAAATACAAAATGGCATAATCGAAAGTCTCATCAAAATCTAATTTGTTTCGTCCATCCGTGTTTTATTTCACTCCTAACTTTCTAAACTAGAAAATGGATAACTCACTTTATTATGAAAATAGCTCGTCAAATTTAATTAAAAATCTTACTGTGCCAGTGAGAAGAACCTGGGAACCAAACAAACACTCACTATTAATAAACGATATTGAAAAAAAAACGAAACTAATCCTTTTTGTATTTTTACATATTTTCTAGAAACTATCCATCAGGAGAAACATTCTTCAAATACTTGTAATACTTCCATAAAGCTCTAAATATTTGAATCCTCCACTATCAAAGTAACCGCTATCCACACCGCTGGACTCTACGTTCACGCTAATTTCCACACTATCTACATCTATCACGCAGATTGCTACCTTCGGGCAAATCATCGAGCCATGTGTAAATCGACGAGCGTCCATCATCGGCGAATCCTCTTAGTTTTCTAATCAGAAATCCAGCTACGAATTTAAGCGAATCTTCCGTAACTTCATCTGTGCTTGTCTCCGTATCGGCGATATCTTCATCAAAAGCCGTGCTCGTACTACCGCCAAAGCTTGAGTCCTTTCCGAAAGGATCGAGAAGGTTTTGCGGCACTAGTTGATCTCCTCGACGATCCTCGTCTTTGACCATAGAACTGTTTTGGGAACTGCAAGCCTGTTGTTTACTGTACAGTCGGCTGGGGGCTTTAAAGAAATTTGAATTGGAACTTAAGTTCGTAAATTGGCAACGGTTTCATATGGAACTAAGTTCAGTGCTATCCGAAGGCATGCTTATTTGCATCTATTGGTAAATTAGTTACATTCCGCAGTAGTCTAGAGTATAACTTTACTAGTTACTACATTTTTTCTATATCTTTTATTTTATTGAAATGCAAATTACTGGGTAGAATAGCCGCAAATATAAGATGGTCAGATTACGAGGAAATGTGATCGTCTCAATTAAATTTACGTATTGCTTGAAGCTATAATCGCAATGTTTAATGAACCATATTTTGGTTGAACTGCTTCCACCGGCAGATCAAAAGTGGCACCTGATGAGTACTAGCCTTTTTCTTCGCCAGATGGCACGGCCCGACCTTCACGGTCATTATGCTACCTTAGGCCCCGTATCCACGGTCATCTTCGGATGCCCACCAAACCGTCCATTACATATGTACTTCATGATACAACACGCTATGCTCGAACTGTCTAAATCCAAAATATACTTGATAGCGCGTTCAAAGCAGATTTCCGCTTTAGGCAGTACGAACGTACCGTGAATACATCGTAGCAACGGTTTCATACCTAGAACCGTAGACTCATACTGCCTAAAGTAGAAATTGAACTGAGTGAATTTCCGCATTAGACTAAAGGAAAGTACCCTGAATATAACCTTTAAAAAAGCTAATGCTAAGATTTCCGTAGGAAAATGTTGCACTTAACTTTCACAAGAAAAAAATAGAAACTTTCAAACAGCATACATATATCTGCGGCGCTCTAAACGACACTTGCACCCACCTTGTCACAAAATGAGACCGATTGCCACTATAATGATCGCTTTTCATCCGAAATAAAATTCAAAGGAATTGTATTTGCGAGGAAATTGCTCACAACGGTAAGGATAATTTTTTTCTATACGTGTGGTTTCGTGTGAAATATGTTACTTCCGAACTAGCGAAAAGTTTTCTTGCGAACCACATTTTTAACAGTTTTGTACGAGATTTTTCGCAAAACTGATCTTAATAGAGCAAAAGTCGATTTGAGAGGATGATATCAGGGCGAACTTCCGCTTTGTGAAATTGATGAGTGATCATCATACCAACGCGAAAAAAATCGCTCGACGAGTACGCGTAGAATTTTCTGTAGCGTCAAAAATCAGACCACGGCGTCTTACGAGGACGCCCACAACGCGCTGCGCCGCGAATCCGCGGCGGATTTTGGCACTGAGATTTTTTTCGCGTCGATATGTTCACTTTAGTCTGTTCGAACATACCGAAAATCTATAAACAAATTTCATTCTGAAAAAATAAGTTAGTACAGCGTAAAGCGGGAATCGACTTGAAGGTGCGCCCAGAGCGAATATACGCTTTAGGCAGTGAGGGCGTACCAAGATGCGTCGTAACAACAGATTTACTCTGAAAAACGTAAATTCGCACTACCTACCTAAAGAGGAAATTTTTGTTGAGCATGAGCTGCGCCTTAGGCACAATGAATGTAATGTTTTAATGTTTTTCAAGGCTGCGAGGAAGAACGAGAGCTCGTTGGAAAAGCTCAGTAGATAAGGACGTCGAACAATTTCTGGGCGTCTGAAATTGGAAGAGGCGGTTACATCACCGAGATAGTTGGAGAACGATGATCCAGGCGGCCAGGACTTGACGGACGTCGGCCTGTTGCGCCACGATGATGATGATGGTTATTTCAAATCCCAAGCAAAATTGTTAGGGGGATATATATATATATGACATATGTCATATTTTTTGGGGTTGAACGAATTCTCTTTGGGGGATGGTCCACAGAAGTAAACTTAATTTCACAGTTGAAGCCGTATTAGAAACTTCGCAAAAAAAAAACATTTCTCTGAGGCATACATAAACATTCTGAACGATCGTATTCAAGGTAAGCACAAATCATGAGCATTTGAATTAAATTTGCCGTGAAAACTTGAAGAATAGTCAGCAACGGCATTCTGCTGTTCGTAAACAATAATGTGCCTTGTATCAATTCAATGTCACAGATCCGGGAGAAAGTGATCGAAAGCACCAATTCGTGATTCGCGATTTGGGGCGGCCGGTAGCTCAGTGCGTAGAGGCGTCAGTATAATGTCTGACTTCAGCCGTTACGGGTTCAAGTCCCGTCCACGGCGTTCGTGGCCATGGATGTTTGTGTTGTCTTACCCTGTGGTTTGGGGCGTAATGATAAGCCACAACATCTCCCGACTTGGCGGCTAAATGAAAGCAAGCAGTGTATGCTGACAACGTGCATCGTCCGAAACTGGTTTATGCCAACGAAACGTCAGCTAAGCTACATGGAAAAGTTGACACACTATGCCTCATTAGGGGTTAGGGCAATTGAGTAGTATAAGATCGAATAGACGCTGCGTTGCTCGTAAAGATGCGGAGCGTTCAATTAATCGGTGGAGTACGGGAAAGCGAAATGATCCGATTGTATATTCCAGGGCCCTGGTCTTAGCATCATAGGTCATAGCATCCACGTCGAACCCAGTTAGGAGGTGTAATAGAAGGTATGAAGGCAATATTAAATCCCTACCTAGACCGCCCATGAACCTATTCCGTATCCTTACAAATTAACTACCCTAACTTATCCTACCTTAAACCGATGTTAACTATACAAGTCCTCTGGGGCTATAAAAACCCGTAAAAGGTGTACTTTTTTTCCCATCAATAGATGAAGGGGACAACACTCATTAAAAATTACCACTTATACAAAAAAAAGAAGACAGTATTTCGTAAAATCCAGGAAAAATCAATTTATTTTTCTTATTGTTTATTCATGGGCGATAAAAAAAAATGAAGGATATTCGTAGATTTAAAAATAATCTCATTATCATTATTTCATATCTACTTTATTTGACGGCAAAATCTCTACGGTATTAGATAGATGACTTATAATTAATCAACTAATTTTGGTGATAAACAAACAATGTGAATTTCATGACCCTGGAAAAAAGGACAAACTTTTATAGCAGCTCTAAACTACGGCACACGATGTGTACATACTTTTCATGATACTAGCAATTTACTCCTTGCTGAACTCGCCGGAATAGCATGGAGCTTCAAACTTCAAACCTCTTATCCTCGTAAAAATTTAACTAGGCCAGATGTAAAGTGTTATGCATACAAAACACACAAATTTACACGCGAGCCTATTTACGTTTAGCTCAATGTTACTACGAACGAAAATCCCATCTGTTCATAAAGGCATTATCATAACTAGCGCCATTACGGTTGACGCACTATACGCTGAGTTACTTATTCAGAATTAACAAAAAGCGGACGTCATACGCACACACACAAACACACACACATGTGATCCAAAAATGTATTTGCGACAGGACGAGCGAGCACATAATTTCGCGCCTCCTCCCTGTCCTCGTGCGCTGACTATTTTCGTACGTAAAACATGATGTTATTGCACAAAACTTACCCTGTGTCTCGAGTGCTTCTCGGCCGCCTGGCAACTGTATGGCGGATCCAAAACCTCCCAATTTGACGGGCGCCGAATTGTCTGCGGTTGCCAGGAGTGCACAGGCAGGACGTACATCACGATGCAGTATATCGTTCTCGTGACAGTATCGTAGTGCTTCCAGAATTTGACGCATATAGTGACTGTAATAAAACAACATTTTGTGGTTAGTATCAGTGCCGCCGGCATCGTTAATCGGTGCGACGTTAAAAGGATATAAGGTATTGGGATGAGTGGCGAAATTTTATTGGCAGATTACACTCACCACGCGACAGCTTCGCTGTAAACGAAACCGGCAATAGCACGTCGTACGACTTCAAAGCAAAGATCGGATCCTTCCATGCTGTAAAATGTAAAATGACAGGAACCATTAAATGTGATTCTATCCGCAAAAGAGGATTATCGTTTATGAATATTGCAGAGTTCATTAACATGACATAATTTTAATTCTGAGTATAGCTGTAACGTAGAAGTTTCCGGAAAAAATGGAAAGGTAATAGTCGGTCGTTAAGGACGTTCTTAATGTCTGCAGAAGACACTGAACACTGCGTGAGATTCATATATTATGTAACGTTTGATATTTTAAATTATTTAAAAGATTTTTGTTCCTACTCAATTGCCCTAACTCCTTGTGGGGTATAGTGCGTCAACTGTTCCATGTGGCCCAATTGTCGTTTCGTTGGCATAAATTGGTTTCAGAGAATGCAGTTGCCAGCATGCACCTCCTGCACATCCATGGTCACGAACGTCGTCGTGGACGGGATTCGAACCCGAAACGCCAGTAGTCAAACTTGAGACTGATGCCTCAACACACTGCGCTACCGATCGCCTCTAAAGCCCCGCATTCTCTTTCAGATTGGCCGGGTAATAAGTCTGAGTTGGATGAAATGGTGCGTACACTTGCGGTTTCTCTTGCTAAGCATTGAATAGATCCTGTCCCATTAGGAAACAAAAAAGCAAAGCAAAAGCTGTCTGGTGGACTGCTGAGATATCCTAGTGAAGGGTCGCGTGCAGGAAGTCGTTCGACAAGGCGAAATCCTCCAGGCTTGAATCTTATTGGCTCTCCTGTAGAAAGTCTGTTAGCTCCTATAACAAAGAACTGAAAAAGGCTAAACGTAACTCATGGAGGCTTTTCTGCGGAAGTATCGAAGATTCGACCGAAACATCTAGAATTCGCAGGATTCTCTCTACTAATCCTTCTTCGTCTTCCTCCTTGCACTCTCATACCACTCTGCGGCTTCGCGTTGCTCTGATAGTGGTTGGCACTTCGCCCATTCTGGCGATATAATCTCAGCTTCCTTCTGCAGGCAGCTCGGTCTTAGATCGGATCATCGCCAAGATTAACGCGTTGTTGTTGCTTCTTTATCTGATCGATCCATGTGTGTTTCCGTCTGCCTCGGGGTTTGGGTCCAGCAAATGGAACATTCATTGATAGTGCCTTCATGGCAGGATTCTCAGGCGGACGCCTTAGAACATGACAATACCAATCCATACGACGATCTTCGAGCTTTTCACTGATCGGTTGCTCAACAAACAAGCTGCCTCGGATGTAGGTACTTTTGTTACGATCCTTTTTGGTCACACCGGCTGACATCCGTAGCATTTTCATGTCAGTCGCAGTCATTTTACTTTCGCATGCCTTGTACATAGTCCAGCATTCACACGCATAAATGAGTGCGGGACGTACGCCACTTCATCCAACCGACACTGATGCAATATTTGAAGTCATCATCGCAGGTAGCTTCCTTGTTGACCATCGAGCTCAGGTAATTGATCCTTGTACTCTCTACTAATACATCTACACCAAGTTACACACTCAAACAGGACAGGTCGTGGATCTCCTCTAGCGAGGAAATGATTGAGGTTCGGTTTGATGCACCCTTCCCTGGTAGCTCACATTAAAATTGAAATTAGTTTCTGTCGACTGGAAATAATACTCCACGCCTAATATTCTTCCAAAGGAAAAGATCATCTAGTCTATTACAAGTTTTGAGATTTATAAATCAACGGGAGCGGACGAAATAATGACCGCCAACCTCCAGAATTCATCGGATATTTTGATACCATTCATTGAGACCATTTCACAGTGTGCTTAGAATTGGTGTACATTCCTTAATTATGGTCTGCGATAAAAGTGATTTTTATACCGAAAGCTAGTAGAGTTTGTTACATACGTCCTAATGACCTTAGGCCAATCAGCTTATCATCGGTTCTTTTAAACTTGTTTGAGAGACTTCTAGACTTTAACCTACACAGTAACATTGCATCGAATCTTTCCTCTTCCTCACAACAGGCAGGTCATTCATTATAGCTCCACATTCTCCGGTGAGCTATGTATATCGAAAAATCTCTTTAAAATAAGGAACACACCAAGGTTGTTTTCCTTGATATAGAAGGGTCCTTCAACAGTCTTAAGCCTGGGGACATAGCTAGGGCACTCTCTGGTCTGAGCGTAGATGATTACTTCTGTCGGCTCATTAACCTGGTTCTAGCATCAGGAGTTATGCATATTTGCACGGATGAGTCATCTGAACGTGAACTTGTGAGCAGGGGTGCTTTCTCCCCATCTCTAGAACTGAAAGTGGTCAACAGGCTGTTATTAGATCTGAAAGGGCTGGGTTGCAAAGTGGTAGCTTATGCGGATGACACTGCCATTGCTATATCAGGTAAGTTTCCTGGTGATCATAGTGAGGTATTGCAAAATGCCCTCTGATGATTAACCATCTGGGCTGAAAAATCTGAATTCAAAAATTAATCAACGACTGACTACACCACTCCCGAGTACTATCATGCAATCAATCCGACGAGAATGTACTCCCACTGCCCAATTCAATTGGAGTCTATATGTTTGTATTGTATGTTTGTGTTGTTTTCCCCAGTCTTATGAATTTTGATTTAAACTTAAAGGACAGGGACAACGAGCGTTGTTAACCCTGCCCACGTCCCCCTAACTGAGCTACACCAAGCATAGTCCGCTGCTTAGCTCGTTGAGGAGCCCTTTTCTATGCCAGGTGGACCGGCCGGACCTTCACGGTCATTATGTTACCTAGTCATGGTTGTTCAAAATCGGATCTACTCTTTTGAACCTAGTTCGCACACCCAGACCTAGGTCTAGAAGGTCCAATTTGAAAAACTGTCTAGGTCCGGGTAGGTCCGCTAATCCGAATAGTTCCACTGATCCGAATAGTTCCACTGATCCGAATAGCTCCAATGATCCGAGTAGCTCCGCTGATCCGAATAGTTCCACTGATTCGCTGATCCGGGTATGTCCACTGATCCGAATATTTCCACCAATCCGCTGATCCGAATAGTTCGACTGATTCCCTGATCCGGTTGGTCCACTGATCCGAATAGGTCCGCTGATCCGCAGTTCCGTTGATCCGGATAGTACGCAGGTTTGAGTAGTTCCGCAGGATGAACAGGTCTGGTCTGAAGATCTCGATAGATCCAGGAATAGGTAGATAATAAAAATATAAAGGTTGGGAAAGAAAAGAATAGATTACCAGGAGTAGGTCTGGGACCGGGTGTGGGCTTTACAGGATACACAGGTTTTGAAAGAATAGAATGTTTCACAACAACGTGGGAAGTTTAATGGAGGAGTTGAGTAGGGAGGTTAGGACAGTGGAGTGGTGGGATGGATAAGATGGAGGAAGACGGGGAAACGCATTTTAAGTCCTTTATTAGCAAGTCATTCTTGGACATGAAGCGAAACCTAGGCAATATGGGGCTCTCCGGAGTCGGGGTGATGAGATCAGTGCACTAGTTAGAGTACTGTTGATAGCGATAAGGACATTCGAAAAAGATTTTTTTTTGCAGTGAAGCGAAATATGGGCAATATGGGTGTCATATGAATCGGGGTGAAGAGGCCAATGTCCAGGAGTAGTGTAGATGGCATTTCGATCCCTTCGATTAGGAAAAGGACATTCTTGGCAGTCAGCCGAAAAATCGTGTCAATTTCGTTACGTTTCAGCAGCAAATCGCAAACGTTAATTCGTTTGGTGAGGTGAATGCTAACGTATCCCAGCTTCTGTAAATGTTCGTGAACGGTTGATTTGGATAAGATGAGTTTCTCCGCTATCTCCCGTGTAGTACTGCGCCGGTTAGCTTCGATCATTGCCTGTATTTTGTCGTCATCGACAGTTGTTGGACGAGAGCGTGGTGCATCACTGACATCAACATTTCCGGAACGATTCGAATTCGAATTCTGGCACTGGCATTCTGTTAATGAGTCTTCACCATAAACATCACACCACTTTTTCCGCGATGGACTGCCTTTTTGCCTTTTCGGTAGTACAAAAGCAAAATATGTCGAAAATGTTGACATTTGTTTTCCATTTTCAAGTCGACGCCAAAGAAAGATTTGTTGACAGAGGACTACCAATTTGTGCCTGATTATAGACTGAAATGTCAGCTGTCAAAACGCAAAAAAAAATAATCTTGGCTAACGCCAGCATAACTTATTTTTTCAATAACAGCGCCATCCATTGAAAGGTAGCGAAATGACTTTCCGGACAACCCAATACACATGTGACAACTATGCAACAATTATCTTTTTTTTATTATGAAAGATGCGTATCCTGAATCTTGCAATCAAAATTGTATCTAAGGGAAACCACAAACATTAGTGGCATATATTTGAACGTTCAGAGCAGTTTGCGACCAAAATTGAGAGCTTATTCGTTATAACCATGAGCTGTACGCACTGTTCGATGAGCTGGAAGTTTCAGCAATCGTATTGAAAGGACGTATCAGCGGAGCCAGCCTGAGAGGAAGATCGGGAGCTCATTGGGCAGACTCAGTGGATGCTGACGTTTTCTCTGTGCTCGAAATTGTAGGACGCGATACCTTGACCGAGACAATTAGACAACGATCCAGATAGCCACGATGATGATTAATCATTAGTGATAAAGAAATATAGATCCAAGAATTCATGCATCGTCATTTTATTCGATAGTGGCCCTAGGCAAATGAAAATAGTGCTACTCAATCGCCCTAACCCCTTACTGGACATAGCGCGTCAAGTGTTCCATGTGGCCCAGTTGACGTTTCGTTGGCGTAAACTAGTTTCTGAGAATGCAGTTTCCAGCATACACCTCCTGCTCCCCAATTTAGCCGCCTTCCTAAGACAGGTGGGGAGATGCTGTGGCTTATTATTGCGCCCCGCACTACAGAGGGAAGACAACACAAACATCCATGGCCACGAACGTCGTCGTGGATGAGATTCAAACCCGAAATGCCGGCAGTCAGACATGAGACTGATGCCTCTACGCACTGAGCTACCGGTCGTCCAAAAAGAAAGTAGTCCGTTTAGGATATCCTGCGTTTAATAATTTCCGCCCATTTAAAATCACAGAGTGAAACAAAAAATACTTATTCTGAGTCTAATTCCGTCTAAAATATTCACAAAAGTGATATTTTATGATGATACCAACAGGAATACACTTAATTGCTCCCCGACCGCAGGCTCTTTGGAATATATTAATTTTTTTCACTCGCACAACATTGGTTACGTAATTAAAGTGACGCAAGCAAAATGACGAAGAATCTACAATGCAAATGAGCTGAAAATGTCTTCGGGAGTTATGGATGTAGAGAACTCTAAAGCGAAAGGCCAAAGCCCATCAGCCGTCGTTTTTGTTTTTGTCTTTCCACGTTGTTGCGTGCAAATTGAGTAAATTAAGGATAAGTCACATCCTTTATCGTGCGCTTCGTTTCAAAAAGTATTGCGTCGACACTCGACAGGCATACAGTAGTACAATATGTAAACTGGTATGTTATGCCGCTTAATGCGCTATGGAGAGAAATAATGAGTGTCGGCAATAGAATGAGCGTCTTGGCTGCCGTTGTGTTTCACCCATCATAACAGAAAAGTAAAAAATTGCTCGAAAGTAATCTCAGTCTGCATACGGAAATCATTATCATCCCATAACCTCTAATACCAAAAATCGTTCCGGGATGTTTCTTTTGCCGTCCGAAATTCATTTTTCCTGCCATAAAATCGTATTAACACGGCCCTCAGATCCCAATGACCTACTACCGAAAAACATCAAGAAATTTCTGTAATTTTACCACACATCTCCAGCATTTCGCAAAATCCCCAAAGTCGTTTCACAGGTCTCTGATCGAGGTAGGAAAATATTATTTTCATGTAGCTTATGTCCTCCAGACACCCGGCCGGCCCTCTGAACAAATATTTGAACACATTTTCCAAGTCAAAGACGAAACAATCTGTGAATGGCCCATACAACAAAACATTCATATACATGCCAACAATAATAATGGGATCAATCCGTAGGAAGAAAAAAAAATAAATAAAACAGGCCTCAAGCAATGGACATCAAACTTTTGCCGAGACTTTATATCCCAAGCCCCAGCCGCAGCCGTTAGTATTGTGTCATAATGAATGTCCTGAAGGAATTTATTCATTCTCACCGATGGATATTACCATGTGATACCTATGACCCTTTAGATATCAAATCCTTCTTCAATAATTCATAAGAGAGATCCTTATATACATTTGACATTTTTGGGACAAATGGAGACATTTCGTCTTTCGCACATTGCCTCAGAACTAGCGCTAGGAAAATATAAATACAGAAGACGAAGAGAACGTAAAGAAAAATACAATAAAGGAACAATTCCCCGATGTACTTACAATTCAAAAACCATATAAAGCATCCCTTCGGAACTGTATGTCTCCAGAAGTTCAACGATGTGTGGATGTTTGAGCATGTGACATATTGTAGCTTCACGTTTGAGATCTGAAATGAAATGGAAATAAAACAAAAGCAGAAAACAAAACAGTTTGGTTAAATTTTGAAGTAAGTTAAATTGTTTTTATTATAATTAATGGATTGTCTGGCTTTCTTTTGTATAAGTTAAAAATGAATGTTTGTCAGTCAGTTGACGTGACGTGTCCCAAGACGTGAGAAAAGTATTTGCGGTTGAGAAAATTGAATGGATAAAAGTAACTTAAATATATATGCATCTCGTAACGTATCACTGTCCTGGAAAAAAACGAAAGTAACAAGAAAAAGGGATCTGAAAAGTTTTAAATTTATTCCGTTTAAAAGGCTGAACCTCAAACGAACAGAGTTTGGTAGGGCCAGAGGCCGTGACGTGCTGACCCGCCGCCCAGAAACATTCTCAATAGGTGCGTTCCGCTGCACCCCCCCCCCCCCCCCTATTAATGTGTTAATCTTTTTCTTCAAATGTTTGGGAGTTGAAACCAATCGCCAATAGCTTCATGGAAACCCGGATTTGCACCTGTACGGTAGATCTTGTTAGTTGGTATTGAAAATAGACGTGATCCAGCTAAGGGAGCGCCTACTTCCCTTACATATGTACCACTATGCTTCGCCCGGTCAAGTAGGAATGTTCCTATTTTAAATAGTGCATTGTTGCAATTGATGGTGCCATTTTTTACTCACCTGAAATCTGAACTACCATTGCTACTTCAATCCGAAAACCATATTTTTCTTGCCGTCCACAACCTCAACCTTTATCGCTATCAACAACTATCAACTCTCAAACATTTTAAGAAAAAGATGAACACACACGCGGTTTCGTTCATAGCCTGGACTAATAAACGACAGCGACATGTACAACGATAGTACCCCAAGCAAGTCGACCCCGCACATCCATAAGCAATCCGAAAACCATATTTATCTTGACGCCCACAACGTCAACCTTTATCGCTATCAACATCTCAACATGTCAACACAAGATCCCCGTAAGCAAGCCGCCCGCACGGATCACCAAGCAACAGCCGTGCACAATGACCACTTCACTCAAACGACATGCACAACTAGGTGACTGGGCGACTACACGGCTCGGAGACTAGCACATCGAATCTCCTAGCCACCGGTCGCGCAGTTGGCGAGTATCCGTGACGCGAGTATCGCGTTCGGTGACTGTGGTCGTTCGGTCACCGCTCTACGATACTAATCTAGAGCTCGGAGTTCAAATCCCGGCGCGATCAAAAACAGCCTGTGAGTACTAAGAGGACTCTCACAGTGCTCCGAGCATTTCAGTATAAAGACGGCGCGGATAGGAGGTGCATGGTAGCAGCTGCACTTCCGAAAAGTAGATATGCTATCGAAATGTCAACAAGGCATAGAAATGCTAGAGATGTTGACGCGCCCACGCCCCACGAGGGGTCAAAGCAATCAACAACATCCTTGTCTCGTGCGTATATCGCAGAAAATGTTTTGGCATTGCTCTTCCAGAAGCAGGAAACGTTTTTAGTCCTGAATCAACGAACCGTAATAATTTAGTTTCATTAGTCATGTTATCAGGCTCGATCGTCAGGCCTACAGTCCTCTACATAAAGACCTAGAGCTACAGAAAAGTAGCTCAATTCTTCGCAATGGTAATGAGCTGTAAGTACGACCCATCATTCAATTTATCTAAATAGGTTATCAATTCAAACGAGCCGTTATTTGAATTTTTGACGGTTGAATGTTAAACAACCCAAAGCGGCTGGGAAGCCAAGAAAAATCTACAAAAAAAATCATCTTCTGTCAGAACGTGGAAGAATTAAACAGCTGAAAACGAGCTGTAATGAAGCAAGCACTATCTCTTGTATGTACGACACGCAATCGTTTAATCTGAGAATTTGGACTAATTAATTATGAAAACACAACTTTTGACAAAATATTTGTGATGCCTTTTCTAGAACGAATATTGTGTTGTTATTTGCTCTGACCCCTCCAGAGGCATGGGTGCGTCAACACCTCTTGCAGTTCTATGACTTGTTGACGTCTCGATAATCTACTTTTCGAACGTGCAGTTGCTAGCATGCATCTCCTATCTATTAGTGCCTACAGATAATTTTTTGTTCGCGCCGAGGATCGAACCTCCACTCTCTAGATCGTAGAGCGGTGATCGAACGAACATGGCTTCCGAACGCATTATCCATAGCGTGATAAATTGTTGGCACATGTATCCGTGGGTCTTCCTTGTATCATGGCCAGTGGTTACAACAAACAAGTTTTTTGTTGCCGGGCGACGAAAATCGACACCATACAACTTATATGATGTTTGTCATGTCGTCGCCCTTATCAGTCCTAGTGGGACTACACAATTCAATAAATGAAAAATGTAATGTGCTCACCGGTTTCGAACGCTGGTGTGACGCGCGTCTCATCAGACGCCTCCGCTTCGCGCATCACACCATTGGGGAAGGCGTGACCGGGCACAAGCCAAGTCGGATTGTGTTTTGTGGCGCTATGCCAGAACACAGACGGAAACCGGAAAATCGTATGCTGCGATTTCCACTTGAAATGAATTCGCACCCTTGTTGTGCCTGCCACTCAATATAAGGCAAAAAACAATCCACCTTGGCTTGTACCCGGTCACGCCTTCCCTACTGGTGTGACGAGCATCATATAAGTTGTATGGTGTCGATGGCCGTCGCCCGGCAACAAAAAACTTAATTAAAATACAATATTTTATTTTCAAGTCAAGATTTTCTCAACTTCCTCTGAAAGCATATCAACAAGGTGGCTTCGTCCTGTTACAACCATAAAATATTCACCAAAAAGGGTATACCATACAAGAAATACCTCTCGCCACGATGATTTAGGCGATTCTGCATGAGTTTGGAAAACCTTTAACCCCATAATATCTCATCCTAGCTAACAATGTAAATCATCGTGCCAGGGTGATTTATGTACAACACATTCGTGTAGTCAGACCATAATTTTTGTCTACGTACATACATTTTCGGCTATTACTGAGCTGGATATTCACCGCAAACTTTGCATATCCACACATACCTACCGCTCAAAGTGCAACCCAGTTCCCCAAATTAGATCTATGGCATTATCCTTATTATCCTTTGAATTTTTGCACAACAAATTAGCATATCCACGACAACTTGCTAGGGGCTGTGTGTGTATATATGAATCCAGAAAATCAAAAGGCTTTCCTTTTTACTCACTAAAGTTTCGAGTAGTTTGAGAGAAAATTAATCCTTTTTAACGCTATGCTGTACGCGGCATATACGAGTAGGTTAGGTTCGTGATGATTTTTTTTTATTTTTGGTTGTGTAGCGAGGGATAAAACTTTGTTCTCGTTATCACTCTTCTTTCGTTCATTTTCAATTTGACGGCAAAGTCTCGGAAAAGGCTCATCCTGCCCGCCTGTATATACTTTCTTCGACGACGCATTGCAGTGCTGGCATTTTTTCAGTCATTTGTTACGGTAACATGTCGTACAAGACACGACGAGGACGACAATCTGAAAATTGCAATGTAGCACGGAATCCGGGAATAATTCCGGTTCAAGATGGAAGAGACGAATTGGGTGCGGTTTGGATGAGTCGTCAAGACATTTATTAGAAAGTTAAAAGATTCATCATGTTCATTTGTCCTGACAGTGTTGTGTTTTGTATTCATCATTCCTTTGTGTGTTGGCAGAATGCTTTTTTGATATCATGGCAGATGTTATGACAGATGTTATGACTATTAAGTCATTCAGATAGAGATAGTCGATGGAATGGATTTTCTTTGTGAGATCATTGACTCCCCAAATGTTAAGGAGCTTAGGAAATTTAGGTCCGCTGCATAGCGTAATTCAAACACCTTTCTTTGGTCCGTGACGCAACTACCTAAGATTACGCGGTGCGCATGTTGGCTTTGTAAATATACTATCGCCTACGATCAGTTGATTTGAGTGTTTTGCATTTATATCTCCGTAACTATTAATCCTAGCAAAATACTTTCTGAGACAAAATTAAAGATAACAAAAATGGTACATGGTTCCGTACCTAGTCTAGCCATAAATATTGTTACAAGGTTTGGCAACCCTGCAGAAAGGAACCGTTATATTGCATTTCTTAAAAATTGAGCTAATCGCTATAGTACGCTTGTGCTTGATGCATTTGTCATCATTTGAGTTTAATTTTTAGTGTAGTGAACATGGATTGGGGTGACAAAGAAAATAAAATTGCTGTGATTGCACTTCATAAAGTAGGAATGCAACCAAGTGATATTTTTAAGACTGCATACCCTTGGTATAAGCCGAATGTTTGTATATCGGGCTATTGAAAGATTTAATGATACGTCTGGAGTAAGTGACCGTGAAAGAAGTGGCCGTCCGCGAACTACTCGAACACCTCAAGCGGTTAAAGCCGTGCGCGAGAGAATTCGCCGTAATCCTCTTCGGAAACAAAAAATTTTATCGCGTGAGATGAAAATACCCCAAAGAACAATTTCACGTATCATCAAAAGTGACTTGGGGTTGGGTACTTATCGTAGATCTACCGGGCATTTACTAACAGATTCGTTAAAAAAAATAGAGTGGAAAAATCAAAACGATTACTTTGCCGGTACGCAAACCAAGAACACCGTAAAATTTTGTTTACGGACGAAAAAATTTTTACTGTCGAAGAAACATTTAATAAACAAAACGATAGGGTTTATGCTCGCAGTGCCGGAGAAGCTTCTCAAGTTGCCCAAAATGTTCAAAGACGTCATCATCCAGCCTCAGTAATGGTTTGGTGGGCTACAACGGGGT
Organism: Chloromyia formosa; assembly: GCA_964017055.1. Lineage (NCBI taxonomy): Eukaryota > Metazoa > Arthropoda > Insecta > Diptera > Stratiomyidae > Chloromyia > Chloromyia formosa. The sequence goes on along the minus strand of OZ024813.1, from coordinate 23,947,521 downwards.
GACAAAGTTGCATTTTTGTGAGAAGGGCGTCAAAACGTCTGCCAAAATTTATCAAGAAAGTGTCCTTGAAAGTGTAGTGAAACCTCTCAACACGTCATTATTCAAAAATCAGCCTTGGAGTTTCCAGCAAGATTCTGCACCAGGTCATAAGGCGAAGTCAACCCAAAAATGGCTTGAAGAAAATGTTCCAGATTTTATTAAAGCTGAAGATTGGCCTTCCTCTAGCCCAGACCTGAATCCGCTGGATTATGAATTATGGTCTGTCTTAGAGCAAATGACGTGCTCTAAAAGACATTCTAATATCGAATCCTTAAAGAAGTCTCTTACACATGCAGTCGCCAACTTTCCGATTGAAGTCGTGCGTGCTTCCATAGATAAGTGGCCAGCTCGATTAAAGGCTTGTGTAAAGGCAAAAGGCAATCACTTCGAATAACTTGTTGCAATTTCCGTTGTTGACAATGCATTTAATAAATAAACAATGATTTCTTAACATATAACACCTCTTTTATTGAACAGTGCTTCAAAAAGTTTGTAACAGTATTTATGGCTAGACTAGGTATTTTCATGGCCCTGTAATCTAGGTACGTACAATTGCCTCAACTTTTAGGATACATCTTGCCCGACACCCTGTTCTTTACGTAGGCTTTTTAGGAATGATCACTTTTCGCCGATTTTTTTCCTTCCAAATTTTAATAGATATATACAAAATGACACATGAAGAACGATGGTGTTCACCAGCACTTTAGGCCCGTCCCACGCATATACCTTTTGATCCATTGGATTTCAATTGGTCGATGATTTGCTTTTGAGAAATTTTCATTAGTGTCCCTATTCAGGATACCCATGTTCTACAGATGTCACTTCATTGCCAACAATGTCCTTTTTTCTCGCCAAAGGATTCGAAATGAGTTCAGTAGTAGTCTAGCAGTCTCTATTTGCCTCAATACCCCCAGTCAAATGACACCCATTTCACCTATTATCACTTCATTGCCAAGACTGTCCTTTTTCGTCAACACAGGACCCAAAACACCTTCAGCAGTAGTCTTCCGCATTTGCACACACATCCTGTCATATATAGGGGCTAAAATCATCTTCCATAGTCCCCCGCGTGGGGTCCCCTTGGAACGGCAGTAGTCGTTGACAATTGCTAACCAAGTCAAGTCCCCAGTAATGGCGGTGCGATAATTTGATTGAGGTAAACATTTTCCCTGTAGTATGGGGCGTAAGAATAATACCACGGCCTTTCGTTTTGCCGGCCTGTCGTAGAAACCGACAAACAAAGGACAGGATGTGTATGCCAGAAACTTGCACTATCCGAAATCCTATATATGCTAACGAAACGCCAACTATGCCCCGGATAAGGATTGACTCATCGGTTACGACTTTTGGCTATCGTTCAGTGACAAAGATTGGTATCTGGAATTTGCATACTTTCCTGAACAATGGATTAGAAGGTCTCCAGAATGCACGATTTCTCCAATTAAAGAGTGAGTTTCTGCGGTATAAATCAAACATCTTAGGAGTTAGTGAGATATCACTAGATGGAGTACCAGCAGCACATGTCAAATAACAAAACTGATGTGGCCTTGCATCGATCCTGGATGCTCTTTCAAACTTGGGCCAATGGGAAGAATGCACATCAGAGTGTTGGTGGGATTTACCACCGAACGCTGTCTGATAGGCGAACATGCCCGAAGACTCCAACTTCCTTACAGGGATTTCTGTAGGAGTTGCGATGACGAAGATCAGGAGGAGAATACTTTCTATCTTCTTTGTGCCTGCCCTGCCTTAGCCGTAAGAAGGCATGAGATTCTTGGGTCTTTCTTTTTCGGAGATTTGGATGACCTTTAAGACATGGATGTCAATAAGCTCCTTAATTTCATTGTCAGCTCCAGGTGATTCAGCGATTAAACTCTATTCTGCAGGTTGGTAAATGCCTGGGGTATCACAACGGAACCATATGTCGTCTAACAATAAGTGTGCTGTATCATTCATGGCAACCCTTCTAACCTAATCTAACCTAGTGATATGAGATGGTAGAACAGCGGAGAATTTATCTCTGCAACGAGTAGCACTGTAATGTTGTACTCTGGTAAAGTTTATAGGTAGTGTTCGTGAATCAGGTGTGGGGCTCCTCTTAACCAGAGCCGCACCAAACTGTCTCTGAATCATAACCGATAATTACTGATTGTTACTGAAAATGATGGTACCGCGCTCGCTCGTCGTTCTAACCAGGTTAAATGCGCATACGGCATGCTGTCCAAAATCTGGCAGATCAGTTATCTCAGCATCAAAACCAAGCTAGGCCTGTTTAGCTGCCTGGTGCTGTCTGTGCTTTTGTATGGCTGCAGTACATGGAGACTCAACTCATGTCTTCGTCGAATTTTAATTTTAATTTTCTGGCCCGAAACAATTTCAAATTAAGAGCTAAGTTGGTGTATGGGTTATATGGCAATCGACGAATTGATACACAGGCGAAAAAGACAGTGGATAGGTCACACATTGCGGAAGAGTGATAACTGCATAGTTTTGCATACCATGAAATGGAACCCCATTTCCAACCAAGGCCGACCAAGAGGATCCTATAATCACATGGCGTTGATCTGTGGCAAAGGAGTGTAAGGCACTGGGTTAGACTTTTGGGGAGTTGCGCCCCACTGCCCAGAACAGAGTACGATGGCGCGCAGGGATAGTTGACGCGCTATGCATCACTAGGGGTTAAGGCAAAGTAGTAGATCCATGAATTCAATGTTAAATGCCAATAGATGGCTCATGAAACAAATTCACGATCTGCGGTTAGCCGATATATCATTGGTGTAATCTAGATATCTATTAGTCGAGCACATTCCTTATAAAGTAAATGATTTTGGATCCTCCAGAAGGACATCAGTCACAGAATTATAAAGTTATAAACGAAGTGATTGATCAATTTGAAATAGTATGTACCACGTGTTTCCGAGGGATAAATTGAGTTCCATCTTGTCTTCTTGTCTCCCGCTTTTGTTTTAGAGTCGAGAAACCAACAATCAAAAATTGAAAAACTTCCTGCGGTGGACCAGATTTTCAACATTTTCAAACGTCCGATTAACGTTACATTTTCAGGTCTCAACTTTTCCGTCCACCAGCAGATATTGATCAAAATGTTTGCGAAAACTAAGCGGAAAACCCCAAACAAATTGGTTATTCAGGTGTGACAGCTCATCGATTATTCGGCAAGTGCATGCAAGCCAACCATACGAGTACGTACTACTAAATCCTAAATTAAATGCACGAACAAAATGCAAAATGAGTTTGCTAACAAGTTAGTTAACAAACTTTACGTCCCAAGTAGTCATTAATATTCACAAGTGTTCGGCGGCCAAGTACTCAGCAGTCGTGGTTCAAGTGTTTGTCAGCACTGAGTATGAACCATTTGGATGTCGGAAAAGTCGCAGGCTTTCCATGTAAAATTGAGATGAATTCTAACCGAAAAGTATACCACATTTTGATCGAAATAATACATCACTATCACCACACCACCACCCTTCCCGGCTCCCCAGAAGCGTATTGCATCCATAATGAATGCAGCCGCCACTTGATTCAAGTGGGAACTGGGTAACGAAGGTCGAGTTTTATAGAGTTTTCCCCATTTAAGTTATAATAAGTAACTAATGTGTTTGTCGGTCAACTTTCAAGCAACTGAGTTCCCTAGGCAGTATTAACTTTGCGCTGAGTATAGTTTTAAGAGCATTATTGATTTTGGAAAGAATTCACTTTATATGGTTCAGAGAGCAGGGTATGAGTTAAGAAGTGCACAATAAATTTGTTGTAAGGAGTTTTCGAAATACTAGGGCTGTTTAACAAGTCCCTAAAAACGTGCAGAAGGTACGCCACAAAAAATTTGTTATCACTGTCTTATAGTACTACTCATCAAACCACTCAATCCAAACAACTTCTGTCAATAGAATAAATAGAAAAAAGTTAAACATTTCATTCAGCATAAACGTCATCTCACCCTTGACCACTAGTTTCGTCCATCCGATGGATGATCCTTGATCCATCGTGCAAACCGCACGACCAGGTACACTAGTACACTACGACCATCTTAAACGGAAGGCGCCCCTGGGTAGAATGTTCCGCTTTAAATAGAGAGCATTCGACGTCAAGGGTACGAATTTTAATTCAATGAAAAATTACTGATAGTAAACTTGTATCCACTACCAAGGTTTTCACTATTGTAGTGAGCTCACACTTTAGCCCAAGAAATAGAGACCAAATAAGGGGGGCTACCGTGCAAAGGGTGCGGTAGTTCTGAGTTGTTAATATGCTGTTTAGGTGGGCGGGGTAGTAAAAAAATCCAAGTTTGTGTCACCTCCCTCGGCCATCTTGAAAAAACTGATAAAAGTGCCGGAAGGCTGGGAGCACACCCGGGGGGGACAAACTCGGATTTTTTACTACCATACCTACCTAACTGGGCATGGAACCGTTGACCCGCTATGCCCCATAAGGCGTTAGGGTAAGAGTGCATTTAATACGTACATCACGCGAATAGGGGATGGGGGTGTTCGAAGATAAGTGATGAAGTATGACAATCTGGCAGGGGAGTGTTTTGGGGCGATCAGTAGCTCAATGCATAGAGGCGTCAGTCTCATGTCTGACTGCGGTCGTTACGGGTTCACGTCCCATCCACGGCGTTCGTGCCTATAGACGTTTGTTTTGTCTTCCCTCTGTGGTGCAGGGCGTAATAATAAGACACAACATCTCCCGACTTGTCCCAGGTAGGTAGGAACAGGAGGCGCATGCTGGCAACGTGTATCATGCCGTTACGGGTTCAAGTCCCATCCACGGCGTTCGAGAGTATGGATGTTTGATTTGTCTTCCCTTTGTGGTGCAGGGCGTATGATAAGACACAACATCTCCCGACTTGTAGCAGGTAGGCGGGAACAGGAGGTGCATGCTGGCAACGTGTATCATGCCGAAATTGATTTATGCCAAGGAAACGTCAGCTAAGCCACATGGAATAGTTGACACGCTATGTCCCAGTAGGGGTTAGGGCAAATAAATAGTAAACTGCTGCGGTAGCTCGATGGGTAGAGCATCGATTTACCAACCGGTCGATAGCAGGTTCCCAATTTGACAAGGACGTATTCAAACAGTTTTTTTTTTCGACGGCCTCCGGCCAATTAAGTTGTGAATGGGTACAGGTAGTGATGAAAAATAACAATGAGATGCCATCGAAAGAGCGTATGTAACACAAACCTCGATTGCCGGGATAAGCCTTGGATGTTGGACACATCAAGGCAGCGGATTGCTGAAAGGAAACAGTTGAGGGCATCCTTAGCTTCAGCGACAGCCGAAGTAACATTGAGCTTCTTTACCATGAGAAAGGGCGTAAAATTCAGCGTAGTATGCGACGCAAGAAAAGAGAGTATGAAACTTTCTTCTGGACACGACAACAAGAAGAAGAAGCAAAAACGTAAACGCCGTATACGGTCTCATCAAAGAGTTTCGGGGTAATTTAAACCGACCATAGGCGCGTTCTGGAATCTCACGGCGGCGACGAGGGTGAGTTGCTGGTTAAGCTATGGAAACAGATTTTAAGAAATGGCAAACGATTACGCGTAGGGGTAGTTGATATGCCCCACGAGCGGTTAATGCAAATTCATAGTGGGTGGCAAAAATGTCCACAAATGCATCATCCGTTACTGAATTACGAACACATTTTGCAGCTCAGCTCCTTGCGAAGCATTTTACGTACCAGATAAGGACAATAAACTCCCTAAAAAACCTCAAAAATCACCGCAAGAATTACTTACCCGATGTGCTAAGACCAGGACTGGCTGTAAATTTTGCTACATCAACTATTTTAACGGCAAACTGTTGATTTGATTCTCTGTGTATACATCGTCTGACAATAGAAAATGGTCCCCTGAAAATAAAAGAAATAGAATTGAATTTACTGATAAGCCTCGACGTACATGTTGATTTTGAGTTACATTTTCGAGATTTGCGATACAGTTAAAGCTTCGCAATAATCCAAACAGCAACGACTACTCGTAGTCGATTAGGGATTCGAGGCGGTTTCATAAATTTGATATTATCGTCTCAGGAGTGCAAATTATGTGCAGAGAGTCGGTTAAGCATGTAGTTCGCAATTAATCCATAAATCATAAAACCCTAATGAAACCACATAATTACTGTTCGAGCGACAAGCTGACGATAAATTTTCGACGCGTTTGTGTTTTGTGTTTTACAAAACCATGCCACAATGTTAAATGTTTTCGGTATAGGAAGATTGTAACCTTTAATAGAGTTCAATTCCCCAAAGTAGTTTAGTTGAATCGAATTGAGTATGGGGGATTACTGGAAAGGATACTGTGATGTTTGAACGCCTAGTGGATATACTATATTCTGACTAGCTGTTGTTAATTGCCTTGAACCCTCCAGGAGCACGGGTGCGTCAACATCTGTAGCATTTCTATGCCTTGTTGACATTCGGATAGCATATCCACTTTTTGAAAATTCAGTTGTTGGCATTCACCTCCAATTCGCGCCGCCTTTATGGTATACTGAACAGCTCGGAGCACTGTGAGAGTTCTATTAGTATCCACAGGCAGTTTTTGATCGCGCCGTTCTTCTTTTCAAATCAACATTTTTGCTAAACCCTCGCTAAGAACGAAGGAATGCGAGGAGATCTGTCGCTAAAACTTTCACCAATGACTCGTCAGTGATTAGAAAAATAAGACTTGTCGCAAATGTAAATTTGGAACGACAGAGTTATTACCGGCTGGTCGTGAGTGAATTCACTTGCGATGGTTTTGCTTACCAAAGTGACTCGCTGGTAACTCGTTTACGGTTCGATTGGTATGCTGGGAATTCTCAATTCCTATACATTGTTAGTTATAGAAATAGCTAGTTTATAGAGTGATGGTTTCATAACCGGTCGCCAAATTTTATGGACAAACAACCATCCATGGGCGAAATGGGATTTGAACTCAAGATTGAAACGCCAATACACTTGTGTCCCATTGAAATAACGAGCACTGCACGGTAGTGAAAGAAGGCGTGAGGACGAAGGATCAAGTCAGCCATTGTTCACACTGAAAAGTACCAAACATCTATGCTATGATGCTATATGCGACAGACAAACGTACGTACACTTTTCTCATACGTTTATATGCGTACTGTTTGATGATGTCTCCCATTCACATCCTTTGCTTTCCAACACGCTGAATCTATTAATCGAACCACCACATTCATTATATCCTTCGGACACGCTAGTCACGTATCCTCGCTGGAGACAAAAGGACCAATTAGCTTCCCTTGTAATTCAAGTCCGCCAATGGTCCAACTTTTCCATTCGACCGGTGATGGAGTCTTCATATACTTTAGCAACCATCGTTCATCGAATCCTGTTAAACTCCACCATCGTACTCACATCCCATACCCATACACAGGTACTGCCGACAGCATAATTCCCAGTTTTTCCATATATGGAAAGTCAATCCCATCGGAATTTCGCCATGCCATCGCGAATAGTTTAGGTCATAAATTCTCGAGTTTTATGGCATGGACACGGACACAGATATATGCCCGTAGAGAGAAAAAAAAAAGATTGGGACTAATTCACATTCGATTGTTGGATACCAGCACTGAATTGAAGTTTCCTTCCTGCTCATACTGAGTCCTTTTTTTTTAAATATATCGTCGAATATACTCGTACATTTCCGATCTGAACGTAAGGGTTCTATATCCTGTCGATAAGGATAAGAGGATGCGAAAACGTAAACTCTAGAATACAGAGAATCATTCGATGCTATTTATTCAACTCGCTCTTTGGCCTTTCCATTGTCAGCAAAAATGAATAAACTAGGGAGAAAAAGGAAAATAAAAACATGCCTGCGAGAGTGGATTCTAAACGAAAATGAATGGTCCAGTGATTTCCTTCTTTCAAACCTCAGTGTCATTCTTCACTTGCAAACGTATGTAGAGATACGTGTGTAACGTGTCGAAACAAAATGAAAGGATTGTCTTCGAAAGGTGAATTATCTCTTAAGGCTTACTTATAAATAATTCTGAATCATTCGTAGAAGGATTTTGGAATTGAGATTATCCGGTCCAATAATCAATTGAAAGAGTTTCATTCAATAGATGATTAGGTGGGACAGGGGCGAATTGATGAAGTGGTTAGAGATTTAACGCAGAATTAAGAGATGAGAATAAATTTCTTTAGATTAATTTACGAGTAGGTGCAATTTATTCCGATTTTACTGGGTCTAGTGTAGGCTAGGCGAAGTCGTTGATAATATTTTTTTTTTTTTTTCAATTTGTAAATTCATCATACAATTGCGGCAAAATGAGTCGGAAACAGAGTGAAACTGTTGAATTTCAGACCGGTGTAATGAACCTGTAATGGACCATATCCTGGTAGTGCTGCTTTCACCGGTAGATCGAAGGCAGCGCATGACGAGTAATGATCTGTCGGTGGTACGAAACCAGAGGCCGAAGGCCCAATTATACCCGGAACCTGATGCCAGCGCGAGATCATCTGCACCGCCAACCATTCCACCCTTATCACCACATTTTTTTTATTATTCTCCATTTTTGCCTCCCATGTTAGTGTTGTCTTCCGCAAGACTATGAATTTTTATTAATACGTAAAGGCCAGGGGCACTGAGCGGCGAAAACCCCGCCCACGTCTCCCGAACCGAGATACAGCAAGCATAGGCTTTTTTCCGCCTGAGGGTACAGCCCGACCCTCACGGTTATTATGCTACCTGAGGCTACATCCCCACGAGTATCTTCGGATGGCCATCAAACCGTTCATTACGCCTATTCGTCTAGATGTGGCCTATTTATTATTATTGCGTGGTAAGGCTAAGTTATCCATACTGTAACGGTGGGCACTGTAACCGCACGCGATCTATTGTGACATAGCCATTTTTAAGAGCCAAAGACCCACCACTAACCTGACAAAGGTTAGTAAGTCCTTTGACAGCGGCGTTGTAGTTGTCTCTCCAAGAATCAATCTCTTAGACCGAGCAATCGCCGGGCGATTATAGAAGAGGTGTAAAGTGGACTCGTTGTCCTCGAAGCATAGCCGTCACGTTGGATAAAGCAATAATGTTAAGGTGATATCTCATCCAGTGGAGTCCCGAGAGGTCACCCACGATAAATCTCAAGTTAACCGTACTCAAACAGGTTGTGTCGTTAAGGTTGAATGGATTTATTAATTAATTAATAATTAAGGTTGTCTTTTGTTTTCAGACCATTCCCTTGTCAGTGTCCTGACAGAACGCTGAACCCTAACCTAGACCACAGTAGGGATCCGGTCCGCAGAATCATGTGGACGTAGCGCGTCAACTGTTCTATGTAGCCCAGTTGACTTTTCGTTGGCAGAAACTAGTTTCGGAGAATGCAGTTTGCAGCATGCAACTCCTGCTCTTCCATTTAGCCAACTACCTGGGACAAGTCGGGAAATGCTGTGACTTACTATTACGCCCCGCATCAGAGAGGGAAGACAACACAAACATCTATGGCCATAAACGTCGTCGTGGACGGGATTCGAACCCGAAACGCCGGTGCCGGTAGTCAGACATGAGACTGATACCACAACCCATTTCAGTTAGTGACTTCTAATGACGTGACACCTCCGCTAAAAATTTCAAGCTTTACTCTTCATGTGTACGAACATGGATGTCAATTGCCTTAACCCCTCCAAAGGTATGGGCACGTCAACATCTCTTGCATAACTACTATATGTCTAATTGACGTCTCGCATACCTATTTCAAGGATGGTGCGGTTGCTAGTATGTACGTCCTATTCGAACCGCCTTTACTGACAAGCTCCGAACCCTGTGAGTTCAGTAATACCCACAGGTAGTTATTATTGACGCAACGAGGATTGAACCTATGTTTCTCTAGATGTCGGATCGTAGAATGGTAACCGAGAACTCACGGCTACCGAGCGCTCCAGAATATACTATAAATGGGGGGTCAAAAATGTATGACTTTTGTTCCTAGTCCTATATTAGACTATTTACTAGTTCAGTATTTCAATTAACTTCCCTTTTCTGAAACTGACATTAAAAGAGACATTAGCTGCTTTTGTTTTAGCGGATTTTAGCCTATTTCCATACAAAACGACAGACCGGTTTTGAACCAGGCCTCGTATGGGATTTCATCGGCTAAGAGATGAAAGTGAATTTGTCGATCATCAACTTGTTTCGCCCCAATCTCAATCTCATTCGCTCCGAAATTCGGCCCCATGGGGCGAAGTAACTACATGGTGGCTGTTTCAGTTTGTTCGTCGCGGATCCGTGGCTTTCTTTTCACTAGTGGGCGGTCTGCGACCGAAATCCAGTGAAACGAACGCGGCTACTATATAATATATAAATAATAAATAACTGGCGCAACAGTCCAATTTGAACCACGGCCTCGAGATGAGTTAGCATCATCTCATTTTCTAGATCGTGACGGTTTTTGTGCAGAGGTATGTGATCAGCAACACGCTCAACCGAGTTATTTACCCCATAATGGGTACTCATTTAACAGCTGAGTGGGCTCATAGTCCGACACGTAAATCCCCGGAATCGAACCGGGGCCCAGTGCGTTGAAGGCGAACGTGCTAACCGTTGCGCCATCCGGACTACATATAATATATACTCGTACTATATAATATATAGGTATACTCGTATATAATATTGAACAGAATTTTAAAGCTCCACTAATTATAACTTCACTCTGTCTAAACGTTCATATATTTCTACATATCATCGTCAAGTGAATCTCCCGCTGTAAATGGAAATTGAGCCGGTTCACCTAATTATAATTATCTGTGCAAGGTTTCTACATCTCTCTGGTGGGCTTAATTGAGTCAAGAGCTGAAATGACAAGTAGCATCTTCACAATGGCAAGTGGGGTGGGGTGGGGTTGAAACTTAATTGACCCCACATTTATAAGGGCACGCTATTGTTAAGATAGACACTCATACAACTGAATGAGATGAACAATATGAAGACATGGGATACGAACGTACTATCCGTATCCGTCCACTATGAAATTAAATTTTTAGATAAGTATATGTACATATATGTACATATTTCAGATATTCCAACCCTGAGCGGTGGAGATTATAATGAAAAGTCGTCGGCCAAAGGCAGGACGAAATTTAGCTGATTAAAGTGAGAAATTTGAAACACCGCAATATTTTATAAAATTCAATTTGCCAATGTTCAACAAATTACCCGAATTCAATGCTGAATCGTACATAGCAAACCGTGTCAGAGCCTAATTAAATCCTTCGAAACTGCGGTTCAGGAAGGGCGAGATCTTCCGTAGTATGTGGTATCTTGATGGGATCCTGGAGAGTTTAGCCGCTGTTCAGTTCGTTGGAGGCCCGCCATTCATGAATCGACTCGTCCTCCGATCGACCTCGGCACGACATTTTTTCGACATACTGTCAACATATTCTCGGTGAAATCTTGCAATAGAGGGGTCGCGCGTACCGAAAATGATTTGTGAAAAATAATTCAAAATGAAGTGTGCTCACATATACTCAATTGCCCTAACCCCTTGTGGGGCATAGCGCGTTAACTGTTCCATGTGGCCCAGTTGAAGTTTCGTTGCGTATTCTTCGTTTTGACAGTTCCCTCTTGACAAATTGTGTCACTCCAGCAAGTGTGGGGTCTGTTGTTTGTTTTTCAGTGGTTAAGCCAATAAAGTGCGTCTGGTGACCAAAAAGTCTGTCCCCGCCCGTGAATCTTCAGTCTTTCATCAAAAGTGCAAACAAAGAGATTATATTTATCTTTATTCCTCCGTTAGTGTAAATAACCCTTATTTATTTGTTTACATTTGTTTGAATATGTGTTACGATTAAGATGGCGTGCCCCAGTTTTGATTAGAGTTTCAGATACTATTTGTGAACGCGTCGGTTTTGGATAGTTTAAGTAGTCGTAACGGCCGGATTGTTTTCAAAGGTATCTATTCCATTGGTTGATGTTTGTGGTTTTCACTACCCGATGTATTACAATAGAACTTGTTTGAGCTTCTGAAATCCACGAAAAGCCAGTTTAACAAGGCGAACGACGTTTGCAACTATGAAAAAACTATCATAACGGAGCACTATTCGTGTGTATTTTATATGAAAGTACAGTCGTACAACTACATCCTGCATTCGACGATCCCCTAAACTTTAAAATAAGCAAGAATAGTGCTCGGCTATGATAGTTTTTTTGACAGTCGCAAACGCAAGTCGCTCAGTCGCGGCCTTGGAACCACACCTTAACTACTTCCAAGAATTTTTGCGAAAGAGGGAATAAAATTTTCTTTGCACAACACTGCACATGTTTCTCGGGTCAATGATTGCAATGATGATGATTCAATATTAATAGCAAGGAGATCCCTCATCTCCTTGCTCCTGATTAGATGATATTATCTGAGTGAAAATTTCAGTGTGATACACACACGAACATGCAAGCCCTTAAGCGAGACCGATGTCGAGTTGCAATTTATCGAGAGCATGTCGACAACGAGCAGAGGTTGCGGAGAGGTTGAGTAAAGGGTGACGGGCCTAACTCTGTCGAACTTTCATGGTCACTTCAGGTATTCTAAACGTGGTTTAATTTCTTTTAACAGCTGGTATCTCCTTTTTGGGAGAAAATTACTTTTTCCTCTTCTAAACTGTCTTGTTTGTTTCCTCATTTAGATCTCTACGGTAATCCGATGATAAAAATCGGCGATGCACTTTTAAAAACAGTATCGCTTCTCAATGCATTCCATTTTAAATCCAATATTAGTTAACTACGATAAAACGATATGCTCCAATTCGCACATACAAAAGAAGTCTTATATCCTTCACTTCATCTCTATATAACCAACAAGCATTGTTAAGTTTGCTTGCTACTTTCCAGAACAATTCGCAACTGCCAACACCCCGTGAAATACTCTGTCACTCCATTTCGTAAATTTCCAATCTACCTTGAAATAGTTTTGACCAATGAATCTTTGAATGAAATCCCACTTAAAAAAAAAAGGATCACGATAAGAAATTCGTGAGAAGATTCTCTAATGTTGTAAAGTTTCTGAATCTTATCGATTCCAGTCAACTTTGAAACTTGCTTACAGAACCATCCGCATCTAACTACTGAAAAGAACAACTTCCAGGAGTGAGTAGTAGAAAGCCTGTAGGATAGCTAGTTGACATATTATCTTCGGGCCAACTTTGCAACTTCTGTATCTTTTCTCAAAATTTAGAAATTCCAGCCGAAGTAATGTGAATGGAGTGGCTCGTGAATTATTAAGAAGGACTTTTCGTATAATCAAATTAGATGGGAACCCATTCGGACCGAAATTGATTACAGCAGACCCCGTTCCGTCATGCAGTTTGTATGTGGTATGATGAATGTCATGAATTTGCTGGAAATTATTTAAATGAGATTTATCGATTGATGGAAATTAATTAATTTATTTATGTGACACTACAAATATATTGCATATTGTGAAACTTGCCACCTGATTAACAAAGTCTTAATAGACAATCGTGCTAGCAAGGCATGAAGGATAAGCATGTTGTCTATTTCGTGAAGCAAGATATTCAAAAAGTTATGAATAAATAAATTCGAAATACAGTCAAACTTCCATAGCTCGAACGTCTATAACTCGAATTTTCTACAATTTTCCTTTCATAACTGGAATTTCTTCATATTTGGAAAAAAAAAATTGGCACTAGGCGGAGGAAATTGTTTTTTAATCTCTCATTTGCCTAAATCGAACAATGGCAAATTGCTTTAAAAACTGGATTTAATCAGGAGAGGTCGGCCACCAGCGGCCCTCTATGGCTTGTTTTCTCAATGTCCAGTTAAACTGCCAGTTAGTTATCCGGGACACTAAATTTAACCTTTCCCTATGCAACGCCCAAAATATGATAATGCAGTCGAAAGCTCAGCTATTGCAGTCGGAAATCAGCTGATTCTCTTGGCGGAATTCTGCCGCCTCTTCTATTCTATTCTATGTCTGAGCCATCTCTTAGCATTATTTTGTGGCTGAAATGGCTTCACATCCTCTATTGGTTTTTGTGACCAGTTTAATTGTCTTATTTCAATGTGCAAACGAAAACAAATCTAGCTGTCAAAATCTTAGCAGCCCGTATCAGCTGTTTGGAATTATTATCCCAAAAATTTTTAATTAGAGGATGAGTGCCGTTTAGCGTTTATCTACTGGATAGAATTTAACTAGACATTTTAAAAACGCCCCTATGAGTTTTTGTGCCGCCAGCCTGACAATACCGTACTATGTGAAACGCATTATCTTTTTTTCACACATAAGCGCATGTTTATATTTTTAAGAATGAAAGTGGAGTGTACGATTGCTAAGCAGTCAACAAGAGCATTTAGCAAAGATCCCCACCCAAAAATTGCTCAGCCTAAGCCTAAAAGCACAAAGTGCTTGAGCTGGTTTCGTCACCCGATAGCCTGTACTCTTCAGGAGCTACCTTGAGTCTATCGGGAAGGTAGCTCGACGAAGCCCAAAAGTGTGTTTTCCAACTTTCGTCAGAATAGATGACTTCGCACAATTTTAGCAATGGACCCAAAAATTTCTTATCCTAAGCCAAAAAGCACAAAGTGCTTGAGCTGGATTGTGCGAAGAGAAGTATTCTGACTAAAGTTTGAATATACACTTTTTGGCTTGGCCGAGCTACATCCCCGATAGACTCAAGGTAGCTCCTGAAGAATACAGTGTATAGGATGACGAAATTTTTGGGTGCGGATCATTGTCTTGTTGACTGCTTAGCAACGGTACATTCCACTTTTATTCTTAAGAAAATAACGAACTATGTACGTGCGAGTTAGAGTTTCCAAATTGAAACAATTTTGCTGACTGTGTTTATAGAATGCGAAAGATCATACCATATCTTTAGTCCTAATACAAATCTAAACGAAGGAAGGCTTTGATCAGGCAAATATTGCGCTTCTGATTGAATAAGAGCACATTTCGAAGATTCGGTAATTTCAAAGTGTCACACACATCATCAAGTTGGATCTTTCCATATCGTTGTTGAGATGGTTTCAAAGTGAGCTCTTTACAGTGGTTCATGAGAATGCTTCTTCTTTCGGTAGATGCTAAGACCAGGGTAAACAATTGTTCAATTATCAAAAAAATGTAATGGCTTCTTCATTATAGTTAGTCATATTTCCCAGAACTAAGACTAAAACTATGCAAATATGTAAAGGACGATGGAGACACCCGAAGATGTCAACGGGGACGGAGCCATTTTGACCGTTAAGGTCCGGTAGTGAAAGGGATTCACAGGCCTAGGATAGACAACACAAACGAAGGGGTGAAATTGGGACAAAGAAGAGGAAGTGTAGAGCCAGCCCGCTCAAATGCCATCATTTGGTGCTCCGGAGCCCAGATAGCGATGGACTCCGGCCTACTATACTACTCGCTGAAAGAAAACAAAGAAACCCGACCTTAAGGCCCCCCATGGCCGAAATAGAAAGGAATTATGGGGGCCTCCCATGGCGAAACAAGGGATGAGGCCTTTCACCTCATCTCATCACAAGCCTGAAAGGGGCAAAGGGGTTCCGCATTACTCGTTTGAGATCCAAAGTAGGCATTCAGGCTTTTTGATGGTATATCCATCTCAAGTCAAACCGCACTTGTTCGGTGGCTTGATGACTTTTGCCAGGTAATTTTTTTTTTTCTTTTCCGCACTCCCATACATACTTGAGTACCCGGGTACTCATGAGCTATAAAAAGCTAGTTTTTTCACTTATTGTAATTTTTACTGTCCCCAAATTCCTAATGAGCTATCGCTATTATCTTTTACCTGGAAAAACATATCCAGAAGCGATTTTACATTTTTGTTTATACCTTTTTTTCACTTTTTGTTGATTACCTCTTGGATACATTTAGGAGTACCCGGGTACTCACATTCATATTATTATAAATGGAGTTTAACCCGGAAAAATTGTTCATTGATAAATTTGACAGTTGCAATAAAAATGGGTGTACTTTACAGAATACGTTTCTGACTTTTACGTATCCTGTGTCAGGATCAAATTTGTTGAATTCGAGGGTTTCCATTCAATTTCGACTTGATCATTGAGACTGTAAAGAATTGGAAGTGGATGATAGTTTTTTCGTTTTAATTTTTTTTGGATTCGTTGTCTCGATACCAATTCATTTACATCTGGGTGGCATTTGGACGAGAAATGCACCCGAAAAGCATGTCGTTCTCCCAAATTAACGATATGAATACGGATTTACGGACATTTAACCACTATCGGCCCCCAAAGGGACGAAATAAATACGGAATTTTGGTCAGTTGGCAGCTAGAAACCCGTATCGGTTTGGTCACTGGCTTAGGGACGCACTGAACACGGTTTTATTGGCATTTTGGACGACAAGTGCACTCAAAGAAGGTCTCGATCTCGACCCCTCAAAGCGACGAAATAGATACGGAGTTTTGGGTCATTTAAATAAATAACTGGCACAACAGTCCAATTTTTGAACCATGGCCTCGAGATGAGTTAGAACCGTCGCATTTTTCTAGATCATGACGGTATGTCTTGTGCAGAGGTGTGTGATCAGCGACACGCTCAACCGAATTATTTACCCCATAAATGGGTACTCATTTAACAGCTGAGTGGGCTCATAGTCCGACATATAAATCCCCTTATTTTTTTATCGAAAACGACCGCATTCAGTAGGAATCGGGAACCGGGGTCCAGTGTGTAGAAAGCGAACGTGCTAGCCGTTGCGCCATCCGGACTACTTGTACTACGTATAATTCGTGTATTTAATCGAACTTTTTTCGTGAACAATGGTATTTCGAGTTATACTAAAGAAGTTTGACTGTATCATGTGGAAATCAAAAATATACAAGGATACTTCCGTCTGCTCTTTTTTTAAACGCCAATCGATATATGACGGATGATGAAGGACAGCAGCAAAAATTGGACATATTTTTAGACCATTGCAATTTACATATGGGTGCAGAGCCGAAGGTTGCTGAAATGACATGTAAAATTCACGTAGAGCCAAAGGCAAATGCTTTATCAATAAGCTAATCATCACAGCGACATGAGCTTGCTATATCTCAGTTCAATTTGGAATTTTTCAAAGCGCCACTATCTATAATTTACACCAAAGAAACGCAACCACGCAAAAAAAACCAGCAGATTATTTAAAATGTTTAGATCACATTTCTCCGTCAAGTTCCGATAGTGATGGCCCAGCAACATCTCATCTATCTACGGGTAAGTATATGTGCAAAAATAGCTGTAAGCTGTCCATGTTTTGCTACCAAACGGCTCCATTGATTTCCTTTCAAATTTTGTAAACTTATCCGTTACGAGTATAATACAAATATATTTAGTCATTTTTAATTTTTTGATTTGGTCGCAGCCCCTCGTTCCCCACCATGAGGGTAAGTGAAGCAAGGAAATATTTTCAAAAATGACCGATATTAGAATCAAACGATTGGTTTTCGGTGCCGCTGAAATAAATGGGCCTCCCAAAGTCCCAATTCACCCGAACAACTTAAGCGTAGACAACCCTAGATGAGAGCAAACGAAGGAAGCTCTTTCAGCTATTTCTTGTTATAACGTTTGAAGCGAAAATGATGTGCTGGATCATGGTAATGATTTGCAACAGATATCGGTATACCTGAATAGATCTCGGAACACAATTAGTTCAATGAACAAGGTCTTGCATTAATGCACCTTAATATCTGGATTTATAAACAAGCTCCATATTATTGTCGACTTAGGAGTTAGGACATGACAAAGTTACCATAAAGTTTTCCCATTTTCCACTCTGTATAACATAGCATGGAAAATTTCCTTCAAAAACTAGAACCATTCAAGCGGTTTCCAATTGTTATTTTCCTTGCATTCAATGCATAGATGAACAATTCAGGAGCAACAGCACACATCAGAAATACGACTATGTACATTGGGAAAATGCAGGCTCAACGTTTGCATTTTCAGCAAGCATCAACGTTATGCTTCATTCCTTGCGAAAACAAATAAACAAATCGATGAAATATACAACATTTTGACATTCCCATATCTACGAGAGTTGGCTACATCAAATTCAGACATATAAACGTACAGCCTTGCATACAACATGGACATAAAAGCACCACTCGGAGTTAAACATCGAGCAAATGGATTTTTGAATCCTGTAAAACTATGACCCATACAAAGGTGAATTCATAAGAAGTGCCTTGTTCTATGAGAGTATACAACGGCAGTACTGTGTATTTGGACGTGCTATACCATGCGCTTATGTGAAACTCTTGAAAAGGATATTTGAGAGAAGGAACTGAAATGAACTTTTGTCAAGTATTTGAAAAACACACACATACAGATGCATTCACAACATCATCGGACAATGGACAATAGAATTAGCAGGAACAAATATTACGATAAAGCGATGAGACAATATTTCAGACCAACAATCGAGTCAGCTGAAATTCCAATATTTGGAAGGATGTCTTTATGTTAGTCTTGTATAAATATTTAGTTTGTAACAGAAAAAACAAGCTGCCGAAGGTATGATACCTTTCACGCTTCGCGTGACAGACAGACAGACGGACAAAGCTTAATCGACAGGCCTCATCATACTGACCAAGAATATATGTGTTTATATTATCGGAGATGCTTTCTTCTGAGTGTTGCAAACTTCATGACAAAGTTAGTATACCCTATCACATCCGTGAAGGGTATAATAATGATGCAGTATTCAGCTAATAATCAAAGTTTCAATACCAGATGGATTCTGTTGCGTAATTGAAAAGACAAATTGTATCCTGGATTTGGGTTGAAGGTTGAATTTGAGTTACCGAAATATTCTGTATAAGTCAAATAAGACATAAAGATACTTAGAAAAAATTAAGGAATGTATGAGGAGCGCAGTCATATTTTTGTATGATACTGAACTTTCAGCTATGTGAACAGATATAAGTTCCGCTGACAGCAGAAAGTTCGGCCATCAAAGGCGTGAAGAGATCACTCTCAACGGACAGTTCAAGTCTGATTTAGTACATACTTTAGTACATTATCCCGGCAGGGTGCTGAATTCACTTTTATATCATTGGACAACTTCGGGAGAAATATGATAAATGCCGGAAGGAAATATTGCAGCCGAGAAGTTCTATCAGGAACTAGAAGATCTGACTGCGGATAAGAGATCGTCATTGCAAGAGAAACCTAAAGACAATGCCAGGATTTAAAAGGTCGCAGCCCACAGGAGAAGAAACGCTCGAGAGATTCAGGCACCAAAGTACGTTGAAGACTCACAAGGAGTGCTACTGGTTGAAGACACAGCAATATGTGGCAGAATGCGTGAGTACTTTGACGAACTTTTGAACGTAGAATTTTCACGTGAAGCTTTTTAAGCTGTGGAGCCAAATACCACTGATTTCGCTGATTTTTCAGTGGAGGAGGTGATGAAAGCAATGATGCAGATGAAACGCAGAAAGCCAGTTAAACCGGACAAAATACCCTTGGGATTTTGGTTGAAGATAAATCATGTCGGGCTTAGATGGCTCACTGTTCAATAAAATTAAAAGAGGGCAACCGATGCCTGACGCTTTTAGCTTCCTTCTCCTGTTTTATAAGAACAAGGGTGAATCACGCAAGCTCAAAAACTGTAGGGCAATCAAGTTAACATCTCATACATTGAAGACTTACGAGCGAGTTGTCTCCAATCGATTAAAAGCGATTGTACGGTTAGATGACAATCAATGCGGCTTTGTGGAGGGTCGATCCACAGTCGATGCTATTCAGTGCTTGCGTGTTACGATGGAAAAACATCGTAATGCACGGACGGACTTGCACTTTGGGTTCATCGATTTGGAAAAAGCCTTCGACAGAGTTCCTCGTGATCTGATATGGGTGGCCCTAAGAGCAGTTAAGGTCCCCGAGGCATATGTTAAGATGATACAAGACATGTATGATGAAGCAACCACTAAAGTTAGATGCACAGCTGGAGAGTCTGAAGAGTTTCCGATTAAAGTCGGAGTTCACAAAGGCAGTGTATTGAAACATCTTCTCTGCGAATGCCCAGTGGTTGCTCGTTCTAGGTTTTGGTTGCTTTTAGATTCCATCGTGAGCTCCACAGTCGTTAAGAGCGCTCCTACAAAGGACCTACTGGCCTTCATCAGGTTGGTTGAGGGTCTTTTGGACTAGCTTAAGGCCATGGCACAACAGATCTCAAGGTCGCAGTGCCCACCTTTGGGTATCTAGCCTATCCCTATTTATTATTATTATTCGGGTCGCCCTGGAATTCAAAGTTTTGTCCCCATGCCTAGTACTAACCTTTTCTTTTCGTACGAAACTTCATACAAATAATGTTTAAAGTTTCTTCCTGTTGACAGTATTTGCATGAAATTTCGCACGAAAAGAAAAGGTTAGTACTAGGCATTATATGAGATTAATCGAAGACAAACTAGAATGGCCGAAAAGCCCATGCTAAATTGTAGCCAAATGTCAACTTTTAGACTTGTCCAATGAAAAAAAAAAGGTTTTCTTACTTCATTTTTCAAGACCAGACAATTTAATCCCCTGAATGAACTTACACCTCATATGTACATTAAAAATCGACCCCCGCTTTCCAGTAGCTATGACTCTTCTATCTCAAACGGTGTCTGACAACACTAGGGAAGAGACTTTATTCAATTTCTAACCGATGAAAATCAAAGCTAAAGACAACAGACAAAGCAACACAAAGATCGTTTTAACAGCTTTAAAATGAAAGGGCCGTGGTAGACCGACACGGTAGCTAAGATACGAGAAAGCAAAAAATTAAGATGAGTGGCAAAAAAAATATTGTATTGAACTTTATTTACAACTTTTCTCTTAACAACAAAACTTTTCCTTCTCCTGGAAAAATCTGTATACACTCGAGAAATGTTAAGATAATAGTAGACTAGAACTGGAAATTGTAATTCTGGGTCGAGTGTTTGAGAGCTCTCCTTCAAGTCGAGAGCGAACCGGGATGGTCACGTTCACGCAGATTGAAAATTCTACTTTTCTATCCAGAAACCCATAAGGATTCTTTACTTGCGTAGTATACGGATGGAGTTTTGTTTTGCTTGCTCCGCATTCCTCTTTTTTCTTCTCCTGGGCATTAATCACGCCAAAAGACTGGTCTAGAATGTTGTTGCCAGGCAAAGTGGAACGGACGGGAAAAGTAATGCAACTTAATGGAATTAAATTTAAATGAATGTTACAAATAAATGCTTCATTAGATAGAATAGGAGATTTGGGTGAGCCGTTTAAGTAGAAAAGAGAATTAGATGAGAAAGGACAGTTTTGATGACGGGTCTTAATATTTGATTGCCTTTAATGGGTGTTTTATGGAGAGAAATTATTTTTTTTTTTGAACTGGTAAGAATCGAACAGATGTCTGTACAGAGGACTGTAGCTTAGGCCTGTTCGGTACTGAGATTTCAGTACCGGTACTTGATATTTTCAAGTACCGGTACCACAAGCGGTATCCCGGTACTCACAGGTATTCGTTCAGTACCGGTACTAGTACCGGTTTTTTTCAGTACCGAGTCTTTTCAACCATGAGCCGGTTTTTTTCAGTACCGGTACTGAGTACCTGTTCCATTCAGTATCGAGTCTTTTCAGTACCGGGATCCCGGTACTCAGTACCGAGTCTTTTCAGTACCGAGTCTTTTCACTACCTGTTCTTTTCAATACCGAGTCGTTTCAGTACCGAGTCTTTTCAGTATCGGGATCCCGGGATTCGAGTACCTGTTCTTTTCAGTACCGAGTCTTTTCAATACCTGTTCTTTTCAGTACCGGGATCCCGGGATTCGAGTACCTGTTCTTTTCCATAAAAAAAAGACTCGTTCATTGCTGGACCAATTCTTCAGGTTTTTGGAAATTGTTATTGGAAATGTTCATAGAGTCGTGTCGTGCATTGAAAGATTTTTCAGATACACATCGTAGTATAGTATGTTAGTTAGTACGCACATAGATATACGAGTATGTACAGTGTACATACATAATTGATTTTGAGTTTTGTTAGGATTGAGACTGAGATGAGAGTATTTATTGTATTGGGAATAGGATATGTAATTGGGTATGATATAAATATGAAATACATATGAACGAATATGTATATGTACGTATGTATTGTACATAATATAATAATATAATGCGTTGCATTGGTCAATAGCCGGCCATACACACACGCTCTATCATCTGCAAACGTACGCCAATTCGATCGCCCCATTTTTTTCCGAATGATTCGCCGCGTTCGCAATCCCCTGCAAAATCGCGTCACCTGGGTCGCCCAATTTTTTTGCGAATGATTCGCGGCGTTTACAATCCCCTCGAAAATCGCGGCACCTGGGTCGCCGAATGATTCGCCGCGTTTGAACGAGTAATGAAATTTAAGTAATTTTGTGCGACCAGACGGTTCGTGGCGTTTTCGGTTTGCAGATGATAGAGCAACAACAATTTGTATGGAGACGATGTCTAGTTGGGTGCGTTGTGATTTTGCAGATGATTCGCCGCGACCGAATTTTTATGGGTTATCTATAGTGGCGGTAGTAGTATGTAGCTTGCATAATAAAATATGAGAAGGATGGGTCCACGCAGATATTTTGGTCCTGCTGCAGGTATGCGTCAGGATAAAAGGATTTGTTTATCGATGAGGAGAGATATATAGGCAAGATGGGTGTTGTATGACTAGGGGTGCTGAGACGAATACGTTAGACTGCCGCTGAAGGCATTTTGAGTCCTTTGGTAACGAAAAAAGACATGCTTTGCAAGGAAAGCCCGATCAGACGAGTATTTCCCCATGAAAACAGGGTGGCCATTCAGGGGTGGGCAAAAAAAAAGTGCTGGATGCAGATATGCTAGCACGAAACGGCTGCAGGTACATGTACAAAGAGTGAAACGGGCAACCTAGGGCTACATGCGGGGGCTCGCAACGCCCTATTTCCCCATGAAAACAGGGTGGTCACTCAGAAGTGGGCAACTCACACAAGCGACTGCTAATTCACAACCCGCAGTATCGCACAAGTGTGCATGGATAATTTCGGTTTGGAACTGGGCTGGGCTAGCTCCCCTCCTAGGGCGTTGCGTACCCCCGTATGTAGCCCTAGGTTGCCCGTTTCACTCTTTGTACATGTACCTGCAGCCGTTTCGTGCTAGCATATCTGCATCCAGCACTTTTTTTTTGCCCACCCCTGAATGGCCACCCTGTTTTCATGGGGAAATACTCGTCTGATCGGGCTTTCCTTGCAAAGCATGTCTTTTTTCGTTACCAAAGGACTCAAAATGCCTTAAGCGGCAGTCTAACGTATTCGTCTCAGCACCCCTAGTCATACAACACCCATCTTGCCTATATATCTCTCCTCATCGATAAACAAATCCTTTTATCCTGACGCACACCTGCAGCAGGACCAAAATATCTGCGTGGACCCATCCTTCTCATATTTTATTATGCAAGCTACTACTACCGCCACTATAGGTAACCCATAAAAATTCGGTCGCGGCGAATCATCTGCAAAATCACAACGCACCCAACTAGACATCGTCTCCATACAAATTGTTGTTGCTCTATCATCTGCAAACCGAAAACGCCACGAACCGTCTGGTCGCACAAAATTACTCAAATTTCACTGCTCGTTCAAACGCGGCGAATCATTCGGCGACCCAGGTGCCGCGATTTTCGAGGGGATTGTAAACGCCGCGAATCATTCGCAAAAAAGTTGGGCGATCCAGGTGACGCGATTTTCCAGGTGATTGTAAACGCCGCGAATCATTCGCAAAAAAATTGGGCGACCCAGGTGACGCGATTTTGCAGGGGATTGCGAACGCGGCGAATCATTCAGAAAAAAATGGGGCGATCGAATTGGCGTACGTTTGCAGATGATAGAGCGTGTGTGTATGGCCGGCTATTGACCAATGCAACGCGTTATATTATTATATTATGTACATACGTACATATACATATTCGTTCATATGTATTTCATATTTATATCATACCCAATTACATATCCTATTCCCAATACAATAAATACTCTCATCTCAGTCTCAATCCTAACAAAACTCAAAATCAATTATGTATGTACAATGTACATACTCGTATATCTATGTGCGTACTAACTAACATACTATACTACGATGTGTATCTGAAAAATCTTTCAATGCACGACACGACTCTATGAACATTTCCAATAACAATTTCCAAAAACCTGAAGAATTGGTCCAGCAATGAACGAGTCTTTTTTATGGAAAAGAACAGGTACTCGAATCCCGGGATCCCGGTACTGAAAAGAACAGGTATTGAAAAGACTCGGTACTGAAAAGAACAGGTACTCGAATCCCGGGATCCCGATACTGAAAAGACTCGGTACTGAAAAGACTCGGTACTGAAAAGACTCGGTACTACTGAAAAGACTCGGTACTGAAAAGACTCGTTGCTGAAAAGACTCGGTACTGAAAAGACTCGGTACTGAAAAGACTCGGTACTGAGTACCGGGATCCCGAATAAAACCGGCTCATGGTTGAAAAGACTCGGTACTGAAATCCCGGGATCCCGGTACTCAATACCGGTACTAAAAAAACCGGGATACCGGTACTCTTAGTTTTTGGTACCGGTACTGAAAAAAAACCGGTACCAAACCGGGATCCCGGTATTAGGAACAGGCCTACTGTAGCTTAGTCGAATATTCTCATGAGCTTGATATGGTATCGGTAACGCGCTCGTATCTGTTCTGTTTTTCGCTGGACAGCCTTACTTCTTCTTTTCTCCACATAAAAAAGCTGTCCCGCGAAAATTTCTTATATCCCTCTTTATACTTCGAATCAATTTTTTCTAGTTTGTCAACAGTTGAGGTCAGAACGACCAGCAAATTTTGGCGATTATTACACTTATTGAACTAAATTCATACACAAATACATTCATTTTTCATTGGCTGTGTTAGATTCCTGGTCATAGCGGCTTTGTCAGAAACAACAGGGCGGATGAGCAGGGCACAACCATATGGCCAGCGGAAGCTTCCGTAATATAAGGAAATCTCTTGCAGCTTGTAAATTGGTTTATAAGACTGCAGCGACTGACAGAGCAAACGTCAGATGAAATACTGGCAGCATACATGTCATGTGGCAAATGTGGCCTACACTGAACTCTTATTGCTCTTGAGGGTTGCTGCTCTTAGATGTAAAGCACATTAGGAATTTTGTGGGTGGTTGGTTTTGGATATCATGCCAGCCAGGAGACTTTGAGTCTCACACAATGATACTGCCTGTCCTGCCCTGGCCGGTGATAGGAAGACCACCCTTAGATCCTACTACTTCACCGATTTGGAGACCCTGAAATAGATGACTGAAGGTCAGGTACATCGTTTCATTGTCAGCTCCGGCTGGTTTGAGTAGTAGGTTTCGGTCGGTGGATGATTGTCCATGGTGGTATCAAAATGGACCCTATGGTGGTCCAAGTGTGCTTCACATGTCAGAGTAGCCCCTTCAATCTAACCAATCAATAAACTGAGATTTATGTACATATTATATTCAGGAATGACAGCATCAGTTGTCAGTTGAATTCTGTCGTCGAACTTCTAGAGGATTTCGTCATCAACAGATCCAAATCGGACTTCACGAAAGAGCAGGAAGAGTTGCTCAACATGGGGTTGAACTTCGCTCTTCCAGAACGCCGGCTACCCAAGGAAGAGACCATCGTAGACATTGAGGCCGGGATACAATTTGAGAACCAAAATACCAAGGAAGCAGTACGGGAGAGTGTAGAGGCTGTCGTATCAAGCTTAGATCCGCAACCATCGAAAATTGCGAAAACACAGCAAGAATTGTCAAGGAGCTACAAGAGAAAGGAGTATTCTACCTGAAAGCTGACAAAAGCAATGCACTGGTGATCGTGGAAAAAGAGAACTACGATGCAACAATGTTGGAGAAGCTGAACACTGGAGGGTACTTCGAGCTGCGCAAAGACCCCTAAAGTTATCCATCAAGAGGGCTCTCTCTCTCTCTCAATTGCCCTAAGTCCTTGTGAGATATAGCGTTCCATGTGGCCCAGTTGACGTTTCGTCGGCTTAAACTGATTTCGGAGAATGCAGTTGCCAGCATGCAAATCCTGCACATCCATGGCCACGAACGTCGTCGTGGACAGGATTCGAACCCGAAACGCCGGTAGTCAAACATGAGACTGATGCCTCAACACACTGCGCCACCGGTCGCCCCATCAAGAGGGTTGAGAAAGTTTTAAAGGATTGTCGTTCCATCATAGAACAACCCTCGAAGATCAGAATGCCTAACCCCGATCTCCCGAGGATATAGGGTCTGCCCAAAGTTCACAAGCCTGGGAACGAATTCCGGAAAATCGTGGCAGCCAACAACTCATCCACACAAAACATCGCCAAATGGCTCGTTGGAAGGTTCAACGATTTAGGTGGGTCCAGCTCGTGCAGATCTCTTAAGAACAGGGACGACCTAATCGACAAGCTGAAAACCGTGGGTCCAATCTCATCCGACGAACAGGTCGTCTCTTTCGACGTTAAAGCGCTATTTCCAAGCATCCCCGTTAAGGAGGCGCTATTTTACCTGGAGGAATGGCTACTCGCTCGAAAAGGAGCCCAAATCTACGGCTTGGAGGAAGGAAGTCGATCTTCTCATGAGGCTGGCAGTATTACGCATGACGGAGGACTACCTCACGTTCTGCGGCAGATTCTTCAAGGGTACCAGGGGAGTGGCCATGGGTAACCCACTCCATTCGTTCATTCGTGTAATCTTTATGAACAGGAACAACTGAAGGCGAGGGGATCACTGCCAAAATTCTGGGGGAGATATGTGGACGACATGCTGCCTATCATCAAAAAAAGGAAGGAGAGGAAATTCTCTCCAACCTGAACACGGTTCACCGGAACATCAAGTCTACGATGGAGATGGAGGAACATGGAAAACTGCCATGCTCCATCGAATTCGACTTCTCCAGGAAGCTAACTCACACACAAAGAACGATTCCATCGAGCTCCAACCATTCGTATTCCCAGAAGCTTTCCCCGTTCCACTCAATGATCCATTGACTTTTCTCGGTTCCACTGAGGATGGAGCGATTCGAAAGGGAAAGGAGGTACATCCTCGACACGGGCTTGAAGAATGGATACGAACGAAGGGCGATATCAAGTCTCATCCGCAAGAAACGCAGAAAGCTGGAAGAACAACGATTGACTAACCTCCAACGTAGCAAGGAAGAACCCAGGAGAAGATAGATAGAGGTCACATTCGTACATATCTGCGAAATTGAAGCGAGTGATGAGGGATATGGACAACAAGCCGGAGGCAACAGCCCAAGAACAAACTGGAGTCCACGAAGGACAAGAAACTGAAACTGAAGTAAGCGGCGTATATAAGGTCTCATGTCCGGAATGTGACAAAACGTACGTCGGGCAAACGAAGGGGCTAGTTTCCACACAATGGAGGGAGCACATGAGAGAGACGGAAACTAGTGTAAAAACAACAAGGACCCCGCGTCTCTAAAGTCGATGGTAGGGAGACACATAGCGGGAGAGGGCCACGATATAACATGGAATGACGTGGAGATCATCAAAGAGGGTACAGACAGCAGGAAACTAGATGCACTAGAAAGCCTGGGCATTCTAAGGAAGCCGGAAAACCAAAAGCTGAACCATGATATTGGAAATCTACAATCGGAGCTGTTGAAACTACTGGCGATGGAAACACCCAGGAAATGAAACGGGTCTCTTCCATCATCAATATACCAGTCGCTTTTAAGACTGTAAAAGATATACAGTATAGAGGTGTAAGTCATCGCGTTGAAATAGTTGAATTGCACTGAAGAACCACACAACTGGTGTCCGGATCCCGTCTTAGAAAAAGTCAGCGAACTAGTTTTTCATTTAGTATATACTCATTTTGATTTCATTGATTAGATCAAAACGTACCAACCCCACTTTGGGCGCCGAATATCTTTGGGCTTCTTTTTTATACTTTTTCGATTATTTTACATTGTAAACTATCGTTAACGTGAAAAATCGCGTTAAGGTAGCGTATACTAGTTCGCCTTAAATTGCCTTGTGGGAAAACCGCGTCAACAACTCCATCAGCAACCTGTACCGGTTATATGTAGATTTATTCGCTTGTGAAATAAGTGTCAACTTTAAGAACTACAAACATTTCGAAGCGGACTAAATGTTAAAATGTTACGACCGAGTTCCTATTAGTTGAATAGGGCGCTAAGACGCCTAGGGTCGACAGAAGAGTTTTATGCAAAAATCATTTTATGGACGCCAAGGAATTGACATCCAAATATGATTAAATTAGCGTTTTAAACAAAGCTACTTGACTCAGAGTCATCGTGGCGCGACAGCCCGACGCACGTCGGGCCTTGGCCGCCTGGACGTGATTCATAGTCACAGAATCAAATCACTTTCACGGAATTTGTTATTTTTGCATTTCTGTGAAATTGTCGGCTTTGTAATGTGTGTATCGTGGAAAATTTCCTTGAGATTAAATTTTTAGATACAAGATCTTCGAAGTTTAACCTCGGATAAGACGAACGCTCGCAGCCTCAAAGTGGCGAAACAAAACATCCGAAAATAATGTACTTTCGAAGAAATAAATACAGACTTCGCTGAATTTCTCCTACAATTTAAAATGTACGTTTTGTTATGCGTATTTCGCCAAACAATTGTGAAGATGGAAATAAAAGAATTCGGAGAGCAGTACGGGCAATGGAGAGGGTTGGAAAGCCTCAAGACTACAGCGAGTTTGGGGAAATAACAAGGCGATGAGTATGACTTTCCTCGCTTAAACTCAATACATTAATATTGAAGGAAATTTTATCCAGCTTTTTTCCCCCTATTTTTTAAGGTCTCCAGGAAAAGAATCTTTGGAAAAGGCAAATAACAATTTACAATAATTGTAAACGGCGAAATCAATGGCATTGATGACGATGATGACGCCGTGAATACTTCATAAACACAATATCATTCACAAAAAAAAAATGGCGCGAAATGGCTAATTTTAGACCATTTATCCCGTTTTAGACGAAAAAAAGATACGAGCGCTAGGTGTCGGCTATAACCTTTTAGACAAGGCCTACGGGTGCTGTAGAGCTTCAACTATCGCCTTGCAGTACCAAGTCGTCGGTTTAATTTTCAACCATTACCATCGTATTTGTTGGTTAATTGTCAACTAGTAAAACCAAATTGCTATTAAAAACACAAATTCTTTGTACTACGAGTATGCTACATTCATTTAACCGCTATGAAATAGGAAGCACTCTGGTTTGTTTTGTTTTCAATCTCAAAATTGAAACTAATTGTTTCTAACATTAACATAAAACTCCTTTTAAGGGCAATAACCACAACGAACCTTTTTTCCACAAAAAAAAAGTGGATTTGGGTTAATGTTTTCCATTACCGATAGAGGGAAGGTTTCTTTTAGAGATAATGCCAATTTAATCTATCTATTTACGAAAAAAGGTCGCCAATCAACTCTACATTCCAATAGATACCTACTTTCTATACATAAGTATATTTAGATCCGGTTTTTTTCCTAAATCCACCATTTAGACACCCCCAACTCTCTGTCCGAACCGTATAAAGAATCGACTTTATCCAAACAATCTCGGTCTATAGTCGTGTATTAAACCCGCATTCATATCCTGATGGACAAGGCAAGTGCTTCCTTCATATCCCGATAGCTTTTCATTGCCGTTCCATCGTATTTTGCAAATCATAGCCCTCAGCTATTGTATCACTGCTTGTCGACGCGGTTCTAGTCGATTAGAGCGCAAATGGAAATAGAATGTGATGTGGCTCACGCTTTTCCTTCTCATGTGCAAAACATCTATTTACAGGAACAGGGTAAACATCTATTTATCGGTATAGTGGATTTCTAGCCGATGTTGTATTGATATGGAGCAGATTATCGTTTGATTTCTAGAAAAAGATTTTATGGGCAAATTATAAAGTTTTCTATTCTATTCAGTTATCATTTTTTTTTCTAATACAAGCAGAATAAAAATCCGAGCAAAGCTATGAGAGAAACTTTCGATCTTATCAATAAAATAAATCAAGAAATAAGGGCCCGCTATGATACCTATCTGGTAGGCAGTGCGACCATAAGCTATACTGTGCCAAGCCTTCACTATCCAAAGGACCCTTAATCGATCTGTTGAGGGCCAATAGATCCTTTGGACGAGCACTCTTAGTGGCAGCGGAGCTCACTATTGTATCGCCTGGAGCGACCCATTTTGTTTAGGTGAAATCTCACCCAGTGGTGCCCAGCGAGGTAACCAACGATTAACCACAGGTTCGCTCTGCCCAGGCGGGTAGCTTCTTTGCGACAGTAGGGGTCAATGAAATCTTTGGATTGCCGATGTCTTGGGAGATTATTCCAGTACCGCAATGTTTCGTCCGCAGGCTATTCCCTCACCATCGCCTTAGCAGTGGCCCAGCAGGTATTAGGCCTGAAAAATTTCTCTGATGAGCTTTGTTCGTCAGCAGCTTCATTACCATGAATGCCCCGATGCCCAGGCATCCAACATAGAGTGATGCGGTTTATATTAGCGAGACCCTGAAGGGTTTTAAAACACTCTTCCACTCGATGAGAACTTATGTGAAGAAAGAGCTTTAATAGCTGCTTGACTGTCAGAGCAGATAGCGATGTAAGCGCCAGTGAGCTTCTTGTGCAAAATTTCTTTGGCGCAGGCCTCAATGGCATGGGTCTCGGCCTGGAGGCGCTAGGCCAAATGCCCATAACGATTGAAATCCTGGTGTTCGGTACATAGATCCCAGCACCAACTACTTGTCCTGTTTTGGACTCATCGACAAACCATATGATACACCTGGGATCTAGCATCTCCTACACACGGGAGCGACCCGTTCATCAGCATCGGCCAAGGGCTGCCAAACCCCTTCAACAGCCAGCAGGCGTTGCTTCAACAACAACAACAAAAGCATACACCCGTTGTCAGCACAAGCATTGCCTATATCCAATTCCCAGCGACTTGGGGTGAAGACCGAAAATTTCCTACCGAAACAGAGTTCCGTAGTCATGTAATCTGATCTCGATCAGATTAGCATGCCAGGAACCTGCTCCAGAATGGTCATGTGGCCCTTCCTGTACACATGAACATTATAAGTTAGATGCACTCGAAAAGCCGGATTTCTGAATAAAAATATGCAGCGAAGTAAGTTCGATAACCGACTCTGTGGCCGATGCTGCACAGGAACAGGGTAAACATCTATTTATCGGTATAGTGGATTTCTAGCCGATGTTGTATTGATATGGAGCAGATTATCGTTTGATTTCTAGAAAAAGATTTTATGGGCAAATTATAATGTTTTCTATTCTATTCAGTTATCATTTTTTTTTCTAATACAAGCAGAATAAAAATCCGAGCAAAGCTATGAGAGAAACTTTCGATCTTATCAATAAAATAAATCAAGAAATAAGGGCAGGCTATGATACCTATCTGGTAGGCAGTTCGACCATAAGCTATACTGTGCCAAGCCTTCACTATCCAAAAGACCCTTAATCGATCTGTTGAGGGCCAATAGATCCTTTGGACGAGCACTCTTAGTGGCAGCGGAGCTCACTATTGAATCGCCTGGAGCGACCCATTTTGTTTAGGTGATATCTCACCCAGTGGTGCCCAGCGAGGTAACCAACGATTAACCACAGGTTCGCTCTGCCCAGGCGGGTAGCTTCTTTGCGACAGTAGGGGTCAATGAAATCTTTGGATTGCCGATGTCTTGGGAGATTATTCCAGTACCGCAATGTTTCGTCCGCAGGCTATTCCCTCACCATCGCCTTAGCAGTGGCCCAGCAGGTATTAGGCCTGAAAAATTTCTCTGATGAGCTTTGTTCGTCAGCAGCTTCATTACCATGAATGCCCCGATGCCCAGGTATCCAACATAGAGTGATGCGGTTTATATTAGCGAGACCCTGAAGGGTTTTAAAACACTCTTCCACTCGATGAGAACTTATGTGAAGAAAGAGCTTTAATAGCTGCTTGACTGTCAGAGCAGATAGCGATGTAAGCACCAGTGAGCTTCTTGAGCAAAATTTCTTTGGCGCAGGCCTCAATGGCATGGGTCTCGGCCTGGAGGCGCTAGGCCAAATGCCCATAACGATTGAAATCCTGGTGTTCGGTACATAGATCCCAGCACCAACTACTTGTCCTGTTTTGGACTCATCGATAAACCATATGATACACCTGGGATCTAGCATCTCCTACACACGGGAGCGACCCATTCATCAGCATCGGCCAAGGGCTGCCAAACCCCTTCAACAGCCAGCAGGCGTTGCTATAACAACAACAACAAAAGCATACACCCGTTGTCAGCACAAGCATT
Source organism: Chloromyia formosa (assembly GCA_964017055.1). NCBI lineage: Eukaryota > Metazoa > Arthropoda > Insecta > Diptera > Stratiomyidae > Chloromyia > Chloromyia formosa. Next base: position 23,915,171 of record OZ024813.1, on the reverse strand, counting down.
GCCCATATCCAATTCCCAGCGACTTGGGGTGGAGACCGAAAATTTCCTACCGAAACAGAGTTCCGTAGTCATGTAATCTGATCTCGATCAGATTAGCATGCCAGGAACCCGCTCCAGAATGGTCATGTGGCCCTTCCTGAACACATGAACATTATAAGTTAGATGCACTCGAAGAGCCGGATTTCTGAATAAAAATATGCAGCGAAGTAAGTTCGATAACCGACTCTGTGGCCGATGCTGGACATGAACGGGTTGATTTTACCCTACCAAGGTATGCAAAGCGTTGTAATTTGGTACACAATACATGGTGCAACGCTGCATCGTTTTGGGCCACCGTACTAGTGCAGCATATATCGCAACTGGTCATACCACCATCAAATACAACCATTCAGTCATTTTAGGGGTGAGGTTTTCCCAAAGAGAGACCTGCAAGCCCACGTGATCCGAATTATCACAGAGCCTAGCGAGTAACTCATCTACGACAAGAGACCATAGAAGTGGGGAAAGAACCCCACCATGAGGGCAACCCTTGACAGTTTTAACACAAATTAAGGTGACACCCAACAATAAGTAAATTTCGCGCCCACGAAGCCTGGCGTCGATTCTCATGGATGTGGCCGTAGGTATAGCCCTAAGTTCAAGTGCTCTGGATATACTGCTGTAGCCAGTATTGTCGAAAGCACCCTCAATTTCAAGAAAGGCGCATAGAACGATTCTCCTTTTATTAAGGTAGTTAGACCTGCAACATTGTTGTGTGAGAGTTCACAGAGTTGGCACGTTATGAACTACCTAAAGCAGCTATCACCGAGACCACCCCTGGATAGGGTTAAACGATGGGCCGACAACCCATCCTTGTAAAAACTACTTCATGTCAAGAAAAATGGAGCAAAAGCCTCGGATTGGACGGATCAACAACGACGACCATGCAAACGTTTAACGAATTATTCTTTCGGTTCCTGGAATGTACGCTCCCTTATCAAACGGGGGGCCGTGACGGCCCTCCTTTAACAGAACGAGATTAAAAAACAAATTAGATTGGTAGCGAGATAAACGACATGAATTTGCACACAATTTCCAAAAGCGGCGAACCATCGGATCACAAGGAATTTGGAGTTACATTCAGAGTGAGCAGGCAGTTCAAGCCGCACGTTATTGACTCCAAGCCTATTAATGAAAGGTTGTGTGCGATTCGCATGAAGACTCGTTTCCTTATCCTCTGGCTCATCAACGTGCATGAATGATAAATGAAATTGAAACATGTGCACAGAAACAGGAATCATACGACCAGTGCTATGCCACGACTGCGAAACCTGGACCCTAACCCAAGCCTCCGAAAACATGCTAAGCACATTGAACGGAAAGTCCTTCGGCGAATTTTCGGAGCAGTTTGCGACCGAGATGGCTGGCGCATCCAGTACAACCATGAGTTGTATGAACTGTACGATGAGCTGAAAGTTTCGACAATCGTCAAACTACAACGTCTTCAATGGGCAGGGCATGTACAACGAATGAACGATGTTCGCATGCCTAAGCCAGTAATGAGCAAGCGACGAGTCGACGGAGCGATACTGCGAGGAAGACCGAGAGCTTGTTGGGAGAGCTCAGTATATGTTGACGCCGAGCAACTACTAGGCTTCCGAGATTGAAGGACGCGGTCACGTGACCGAGATAATTGGAAGACAACGATCCAGGCGGCCAGAGCCCGTCTTCGGGTTGTTGGGCCACGCTGATGATATATGGCCTGTCCAGAATGATTAGTCTAAGTCTACACCTAATAATCGAGTTTGGAGCATTGTCCTTGTTGCAGTTTACCAACTATAGGTATGCCATTCAATCGTTGGCTTGAGTTAAAAGAACTAATAGAAACTATCTGTATCTTCCTGTATTTGTCTTTTTATTTTAATTTTAGTATAGTACTCTAAGATATCCGCGAATGTCTTTTCTGGATGATCACCAAACGCTTGAGCAAAATTTCCATACAAATATTTGTTTTCAATTGAAATTCAGATGGTCAACAAATTTAAATTTCCATGGACGGCAAATTCGAAGGAGAAACACCGAATGCATGCAAATATCCAAAGAATCGTTTGCCCAACTCCGTATTATATGTATACATTTTCCATTTGGTATATGATACGTACGGGCAGCATATAAATACGTGCCGTATTGTCCTATTTTCTAAGAAATCCAGTGAATATCAAGCAAAATCTAGCATGTTACAATTCTGTGTTTTGCAGAAAGTACACCATTCGAGCTGTTGTTGTATACGAGTGCTTCAGGTGTAAATGTGCCGGTCTACAACAAATGACCTGCATTAGAAATGCATAGGATAGGTTGCCTGTTAACAGGAAGCAGGACAAAAGATGCAGCACACACTGTACTAAATTTCAAGCTATTTCAGGTGCACCGCTGTAAATTTGACTTTATTGCAGGCTGAACTGGAAAAGCCAGAACCTGTGATTTGGAGGCCATGACTATGACATACGTATGGGTATATGGGGTCATGTTTGGGACTCTTGCATGTATCACTCAATATAAGGATGTGTAGTGCGCTCTGAACTAGGAGTTTTGTGTGCCATTTGGCTATTGCCATCCGGAATAACAAAGTAAGAAACTACGAATACAACAGATACGAGTACATTTTCAACAGGACCTATGCAATATGCAGGCCGGATAGGGTTAGATGTCTACTTCATGCCCAGCAGCCTGTTTCATTATTCAAATGGCAATTTTGTGCGAAGTATTGCCGAGTGCATACAAGAATGTGATACTAACTCAGACTGTTCGTTATCAGGTTGTCCGGCAGACAATCGTTGCCCTTAATAAAAAGAATGTGGTTTCATAAGTTTTTCTTGTGGCTTCCTTCACCAATTGAAAATCTGAAGAAGCTTATTGCTCTCCTTTTCCAGGGAGTGAGCGAACTGCTTCTTCGGTCCACCTAGTGGGCTTCCGACATCAACTTGAATGCTTTTTGGCCCGTCCAATTTAAAAATATAATGGTAGGGCATATAGTCCGGAACTAGTGTATGTGGCCCAGTTGACGTTTCGACGGCATAAACTGGTTTCGGAGAATGCAGTTGCCAGCATGCACCTCCTCCACATTCATGGCCACTAATGTCGTCGTGGACGGGATTCGAACCCGAAACGCCGGTAGTCAAACATGAGACTGATGCCTCAACACACTGCGCTACCGGCTGCCCAGTGTATATAAAGTGAAGCACGGAATATTATGAAACAAAATTTCGGCGCGACGGGAACTTGAACCCGGATCATATGTTTCTTAGTCCGAGTGCGCTACCGCTCCAACTATACAGTTTCTACCGGGAGTTGTTCCTTGTGCACGCTATGAATTGTACATAAAAAGAAGGACTTAATACAAATAGATAATTCACACATACTAATGCTGTTTACGCATTCCACAGTTTTACATCGCACCGCGCCATAAGATGTTTACACATCAAAAAACTAATATAAAATACAAATTGGAGCTATTGAGCTTTTACTCGTATACACAATTTGCTTTTTTTTTTGTTTGCTGCGAACTTTTTCACCTTCACCATATTGTGTTCGAACCTACTACAAATCTACATCAGGACACGTGTACGTTATCAAATTCGATTTAGGAAGATTATCCGATTGTACACAATTCAAAGGTCAGTATATTACAATATGATATATATACCGGTTTCGTCGAGCTCATTTGTTCGAACGTCCAGTCCAATCTCCTGTCGAATTTTAGCCAAACCCACTGTATAGTACGTAGGAAGGAAGTCTCGACATAAACTCTCATTAGTAACCATTATATTGGGAACATGCATGTTTCACGTAATCGAACATTTTCTCGTTATATTGGCTTGTCATTAGGCAAAGACGTTAGACGCACATGTACGAATCCTAATTACAGAGCATTACCTGCAAACCGCCTACACGCCACACCAGCCATAGGTGCGTAGTACTTGTTGAAATGGATTTTCATTTCCATGGATACGTCTCCGTAAGAGGGAAATTATGTTAATCCAAATAAGCGTTGAATAATCAATTTTCGCTGAACATGTTTTTAATTTGGAGTTTAGACGTTGTTCAATTACAGTCAGACAATTATTCTATTTAGAGGGTGTTCTGATGCGTAAACATCTTATCGCGCGGTACGGGGTAAAACCATGGAATCTGTGGAATGCGTAAACAACATTAGTGTGCGTACATGCACATGTGAATTCTCAACGTAATGAATGTATTCCGTGCTTCGGGATATAGTGTACAGGAGGAATAGTTTCCATCAGCAGCTGTATCGGTAGCATATTTGGGTTCATAAATATACGGTCCGGGGTTCCCCGTCGCGCCGGACTTTTCTTTCTAACAAAGACAATTTTGTGGCTTTTGAATAAGTGAAAATGAATACCTAATGTAGTTTTAATTATGGCCAAGTAAAAATGAATTTGTTACTGTCTGAGGTCAATCTTGAGTTCTTGTATTTTCATTTCTCTATACTGATCCCAGCTAACCATCGCCCATCGGCGAAATGATATCCATGCGGTGGCCATTTGAATGTTATGTTGTTAATTGCCTTAACTCCTCCAGGGGCATGGGCGCATCAACATCTCTAGCATTTCTATGCCTTGTTGACGTTTCGATAGCATATTTATACTTTTCGGAAGTGCAGTTGCTAGCATGCACCTCCTATCCACACCGTCTTTATACTGACAAGCTCGGAGCACTGTGAAAGTTCTACTAGTACTCACAGGCAGTTTTTGATCGCGCCGAGATTTGAACTCCGAGCTCTAGAGTAGTATCGTAGCGGTGACCGAACGACCGCGATAACCATTCATATGAATCCTACAACTTTAGTGTGTGTGCGCGCGTCCAGCTTAACAAGAAAGGCCAATGTTCGATGTTTGGCTCTAGCAAGGACTGAGCATTCGCAAAGGAAGCCAGTGGGGGTTTCTTTTTCATTCTCATTCCCGCAGCTACGGCAAAGCAGATTATAAGGTATGCAAGTCTTGTTGTATGTTCTCCGATAGGCCATTGTCCTGTAATGACCCCCGTGAGCCTGGCGACATATCTCCGGAATTCGGCCAATAGCTCATATATTTTCCTTCTGTTATAGGCGGGCTACATCTTCCTTGATACGGCGCAGGTGAGCAGATTCCGCTATTTAAAATCCGCAACATTGACTTAGAAAATGGTGATCCTGCACTTAACAGTCCTCAGCGTCGAAGCCAGCTCGTCGGCTTTTTCATTGCCCTCAATGTCTCTGTGACCAGGAACAAAGAGCAAGGTGATATTGAACCGTCTGCCAAGGCAAGTTTACACTTCCCCACACAGGTCGAGTAAGTACGTCTGGGCGAATGGCGGTGTTCTGTTTTTTTTTTCGTATATCTCTGAGAGTGTGACCCGCCTTCACAGTTGCGAGCGTTTCCGCCCGGAAAATAATGGCATAGTCCAGGAGGCGATAACTCTCCGAGATATTCAGTGCGCCAGAAACCGACACCACAGTCCATTTTCGACCCGTCGGTGAGGATGATGTCAAAGTCGTTTCACCACCTCGCCTCCCCATTCCATTCAGCCCTGGTGAAGAATTCGGCAGAGAAGGTTCTGTGAAACTTCAGTTTTGGGACAGTGAAGTCTGTTTGTACGATGGCAACTTCTCTGGCAACCGGCTAGGAATGTCACAATGGCCGTACGGCTTGGTAGTCCAGGGTTCCGAGTCTCTGAGCCTGAGTGCACTGCCCGTCGCCGCGTAAAAAAGTCCAATGGTGGAAGATGCAGGATCACGTTTGACTTGTAATTTAAAAAAAAATCCAGAAGGAGTCGGCACTCTGGAATGAGGTCTGATTAGCCAAATTCAACCATGTGAAGTAATAACGAGAGATGGTTCAGGGTGGATGTGGCGACTGCAGGTGTTCAGGTTCAATCAGGAAGAATCTGGTATCCCCAATTACAGTAGTTTAAACGTGGCCTCATCGGTATCTTATGCAAAATTCCGCACCTGCTACAACCACAAAAAAAAATCTTCGTTCAGACGATGGCCCCATATAAGCGTACAAGCACTCGCACCATTACCGTTATTAAGCCAAATCGAAGAGGAACGCGTAGCGCGAAGAAACCACCTTCGTTGGTTTTTTTTTATCCGCTAACATTTTTATAAATAATTATCGAGTATTTAATCAAATATTCCAGACCGATCTCTGTGGGAGTTCTATTAGTACTCACACAAAAAATGCAAAATGCAAAACTAATAGAGAACGGATACAAATCTGGTAGTACAACTGATGGAGAACAGATGGAGAATGGATAGAAAACTGATCGAAAAACTGATAAAGATCTGATAGGAAATTGATAAAGAACCTATGCAAAACTGGTGGTTGATAGAAAATTGATGGACAATGGATGGAGAACTATAACAAAACCGATCAAATCGGACGGAGAACGAATAGAAAACTAATAGAGATCCTAAGCAAAACTTGCGGAAAACGTATAGAGAATGAATGGAGAACTGAAACTGAAGCTGATATGAAACTAAGAAAAATATATTTTACTGAAAATTCGAAGTACAAAGCATTTAAAAAAATGTTAAATAAATTTACTAAAAATTAACTGAAATCTCGCCTAGAAGACAATTAACTCGATTTTTCTTTACCCGTAGACAAATTAAAAACATGTAATATCATTCCCTTGTTAGCTACTTCAATCTAAAATCTCTTCCCAAGCTCATACAGAGCATCGCCATTCTTCCTTTCATCCAGCATCATCTAATCAATACGCATATACGTTCAGACTGTAGCACTTATACGAGTCCACATTTACTGACATTTACAACATCCAACAGGCTTCCAAAGATACAGATATCCGTATCTATGTATTTAATACTCGTACATTCTACATTATGAAAATGTTCTCTTTGGATCCTTTTGGAATCTTTTGACGGGCCGTCGACAACGTTGTTAAATTAATTTTTTTAAGTTGCTAAAAGGAATGGAATTTTCTTCTGAAAGATGTAAATCTTCAGATGTGAAATATGTACTGAAAATTCTGAAAAATTGACGTTGAACTTTCAAAGTGTTTTGAATACATTCGCTTATTTAGCAATTTCGCATCACGATTATTTTTTTTTTTACTGGGAAAGACGGGCCAAGGCTCGATGAGCCTTTGATACGTGAAATTATGAACAGGAGCAGTCGTGTCCATTGAAATCAGCGTTGGAATTTTTTATGGATGCTTGAAAAGATCAAATTTTAGAATGATGTAAAAAACTGGTAAAAAAAAATTACGTTTAATTGGATTAGATCTGAGATATGTTGATTTTATAGCGAAATGTTCTTTTCCAAAGAATTTGCCTCAATTTTGATTTATGATAAAGGCCTTAAGACCCATAATTATAATATAATTGCCCAGAATCGTGACCCCAGGATCAGACACCAAAGGTTTTGGGCAAATCAGACTGTAGATTTACGGAAAAGTGTCTACTCCATTACTGCCTTAGTATCTAATTCTATAGCTGAGAAAGAAGTGGTTAATATACAAAAGTATTCGAAAAAAAAAACCTTTCAAGTAGAGATCGTTCGTCGCATCTGAATATTGCTGCAGGTCGGCCGGAATAATACCGTCGGGTCCAGTAGATTTAAGATGTTCGAAGCTAGATATCGCCCATATGATTCTCTCGAGAAAGAATTTATGCACTGTTACAAGGCGTTGAGCAACAGGTGTAGAGCTCTTCAGATGAGGCAGTAATTTTAACTGCCGGGAAAATGCGTGTCCGGCAAACACTCGATAGTTTCCTTACTCGAAGACGTCGAGGGCCCGTCTTGTCTTTTTAGGAGGCTTGGTATACAGAAGGATTTGACGCCAGGATTTCGCGAAATCGAGAGGTCTCACCGGAGCCTTCAATCCATTCGCAAAAGCTTCTCCATGAGTTGCGTTTAGCTTCTCCTAACTCTTTCTTTCATCTCAGATGCTCTTTATAGGAGTGCCAATCAGACGATATCCTGGAAGCCTTAGCCTTATCGAAACTCTTCCAGCATTCAGCTCTTGGTTCAGAGATTCTAGTGCTCCACCGGGCTGGTTTTTTTTTACCTTGATACGCGCTAGTAGGACATGATGCAAATACCCTGAAGCACCTGTCAGAGAATTGGCCATGCCATCCAGCTAATGTCTACTCCAGGGCTGACTTGACAGTGAAGGCATCCCCTCAACAAGGATATTCCGATACAAAGACCAGTTAGTCCTTCTACGACTAATGGTCAGTTGACTTGCTACAGGGCATTCAGCAAGGCAGAAGTGAAAGTAGAATTTACTAAGTGATGTTTGGATTTTTTCCCGCAGTCGGTTTTTAACGAAATTTGTTGTTGCCATTATCTATGTAACTATATTTTCTACGAGAGTCTCACTTATTTCAAATGAAAAACTATTAAGCTATCAACAAATTCATTCCGCATCATTTTCCTCGTAGAATATGTATTTTTTCCGTTATTTGGTAAAATACATCAGAAAACCGAATATTTTTGTCTTTTTTTGTGGAAAAGATAAAAAATAGAACCATGAAAAATAGTCTTTCCAAGTGAGAATAACTCGAAAATTGTTGAATTTACGAAAAAAGTGGCAGTAACCTTTTTAAGAAACTGCTCAAAAGCTTTCATTTCGTCACAACCAAATTTTTGCTACGGTTAGCCGTTTTCAAATTGTTAAAAAAAAAACAAACAAACAAAAAATTGTTTTTTGTTTTCTGTGTTTTTTGCCTGCAACTCAAATTCCACAAAAAAATTGTTGGGGCAAACCTCAGATTCGTAATCAACACCCCAAAAAACCGTAAATAGGAAACAAAATCAAAACAACACTACAATTGGACTAATGTCTTTCAATATTACTTGCTTATGACTTCAGCAAGAAAGGCTTATTCATACAAGTTTGTACACAAATGAAAAGAACCAAAATCGCGAATTCAATCCGCTTCTGATTACGCAAAATATTATATGCATATAGTGCAATTTGCTCCTGAAGTAAATTCACTGCTTTCTATAAACAATTTTCATCCACATGTGATTCAAGCAACATCTAACATGCGCCATCACTAAATGGCGGAGCATTCCGCCCATCCGAAAACTTTACTCCTCATTGCTTGTAGAGTGGTATAATTAGTTTCGCATTAAGGACATTAAGGGTTCGTTATCCTTAAATACCAGATCAAGTCTACGCACAGCTTTCTGACGTTGTGTTCGATTGTGCGGTAGCGGAACAAATGTGTACCATGCTTCTGTTGGTTTTCTAAAGGGTTGCCCCAGAGTTCAGCGGTCGCATCAAATCCTCTCCGTAAACATCGGTCTTGAAATTGCTCGTACGTACTTGATGGGAAACAAACATGGTTAATGAAAGCGCCAGGTGTTAATGGAGCTCTCGGGATATATGTTTCGGATTAAGCAGGATCAGATAATGGCTACGGTTAATTATATGCAATTCGAGACTCTGCGCTTATTTACTTATTCTTCCTTTTTTCTTCCTTTCCAATGGATGAGTTAACATGAGGAAATTCGCTGGAAGAGAAGTCTATGTCTTTGTCCTGTGTCTGTCACTTGTTTAGAAACCTATCCCTGAATTATACGTTTCGTTGAATTTCATAAAGACAATAAATAAAAAATCTTTATTAGGCGTAGTGTTTGATGTGGATGGCGTCATGAATTCAAATAAATTGCAAAAGTCATTAGCGAGGTTCAAGGTAGTGCGAAATTCTTTCGTGCATGTTTGTAAAGTATCTCCCAGATATCTAAATGTTAGTATAAGGGATGGCACTTCTTTCCTTGTAAACAAGCGGTTCAGCTACTTTTTTTTTTGACAAAACAACACCCATACACTTAAGACTTAAACCCGCAGCCCTTGAGTTGGCAGCAATGATCATGGCTTACATTTTCAAACTGAGTTTTATCAAATGAAAAAAAACTGTTGTTCGATATGTAGACTTACCTTTAAGCTGTCCGCACATTGAATAGAGTATCGCGTTCGTGCGTTTTCTATTATTTCTATTCTATTTGCTTCTTTTAGTAAAAACGCTTGTTTTTTTTTCAAAAGTACAACTTTGTTAGTTTAACAAATTATCGGCTGTTATCATTTCCACAAATTCTGTTGACTGTTGTGTGTTAAAAAAAAATGGGAAGAAATGTCTTACTCCGGTTATTATCAGCTCTTAACAGCTCTTTTTTTGTTTAAACATACAACGATTAATACAACTTATTGATATTAGGACAGCCAAGTATGATATTTGCCCAATTGACATAGTTGTGTCTTCGCTGTGTACGGCAAGCGTATTTACCGAATATAGCAAAGATGCAACCCGTTGACAGAAAACACGCGAACGCGATCCAATATGCAGGCAGCCTTAAAATTGTTTATTAATAGCATTTCTATCTATCTAGAACTTCCAACTTAAGCATGGATATAGTAAAGGAGCTTGAGGCCAAGATTAAGATTGATTGATTGATTTTATTCTGGATTGTCCCGCGATGCTTGGGTCACCCTAAAGATGCGCAAACTTTCGTCGAGACGGCTGGCAAGGCAGAGCCTATAACACCAGCGATAATCGATAAATTCTGAGAAAAAACGAGTAAGAAAATAAAAACAGGCGCAAAGGGGCCATACTTTAGCCACCTAAATTCAGTAACGTAATCCAGCCTTGTGTGTTCTTAGTATATGAAAATTGCATATATTAGTACATTTTCAAGTATATTTTTTTTTTTCAATTAGTTTTGAAACAATTTTTTTTTCTTTTATATCTTATTATTCTTATGAATTTAGTACAATACAAATTTGTAGACTTATCTAAATTACAGCTATTAATACAAATTTCCTTCTGATTGGTATACAAAAAGACACTCGAGGTTTGTACAGGTACGACTCTGCCACAAACTCCCAGAGGAAGAGTCAAAACAACCACAGAAGGACCACCATGCCTGTCATCGGTTTATATAAGTAAAGGATAGAAAGCCTAACCAACTAAGGGAGAAAAGCTTACGACTAAAACTAAAAGCAAAAGTTTGAAGCGGTCACGTCAAACATCGAAAGAACCTTTAACAGCTATTCATAAAATAGCTACAGAGTCCTTACATACTAATAACTAGCAAAAACTACGAAGTTTCCATATCCTAGTACATAAGGTATACAAATGACGATACCTTGCAGGATATTTTCTTTACAGTAGAGACAAAAAGGAAAAAACTAAACCTAATACCGATGAGAGGGATGCAGGGACATTCAAGGGATAGTAGGCTCCCCCACATGTCATCTATACAAAGGGGAAAGGGGAGAAAAAAAAGCCGGGTTTGACTTCCTACAGGGTGTGTGGTGTTAACAGTCGGAAGAAGGGAGGAGGACGAGGAGCAGTGGATAGTGCATGGTAGCCAGTTTTCGTTATTCATTGTTTACTTTGGCTATAAAAATGCCAACTATGTATTCATAACTAGCAAGGAGATTTATCACGGTGAGAAGAGAAACCAGGAAGAAAAGGAAAGCCCAGAGCCGTCCCTGCTCAACCAGAAGGTGAAGCTTGGAGGGGTGCCTGGTCAAATCCTTTACTTTTCTTCATATATGAAAATTCGCTTCACTAAGGAAAGATGCCAAGTTTTCAATGTTGTCTCTCCGGAACCCTCTGAGCAGTTCTTTGATGTTTAGAAAATTATGTAGGAAAGGAAAATTTTGTCTGATCGAGCCCCATCTGACACATTCAAAGATAATATGATTATTATTTTCCTCCAATAGACAGACACTGCATTCGTTGGAGTCGTATGCTCCCATTCTGGCCAGAAAGGATCGATTGTATGCGTGATCGCTGAGGATCCTGTTTAGCTGTTTAATGATTTTGGAATCGTAATTGACTGAATTGAACCAGACTATTTCGGGCAGATGGTGGACATACGGTTTTCTTCATTCCAGTCATTCTTAATCCGCGAGAGGAACCGATTGATGCCGTCACCGCTGGACAGCGGAGCCCTTAGGAAGGTGCCTGCTTCCCTGGCCAATTTGGCAGCCAAGATTAAGAAGGCTATAGATTCAGGGTACAAAATCTCTTGCTCTGGTAAGTATAGCTAAAAAAAAATTCCGCCCTCATGGTGTAACGAAGACATGACTTGACTTAAGAAATTGACAAGAGATATCTTTAATACTTGCAATTAGCACAAGTATTGGCAGCCTTATAAAGACTGTCTAAATATGTATTTTATATACGAAAAAAAGCCCTCCAATCAGCCAAAAGGGTCTTTTGGAGAGATTATTGTAAATCGACTGAGGATACTAGCGCCTCATCAAAATTTTACAAGGTTCTATTTAAGAGTCACAACTGCCCGTCTTTCATGAAGAAGCCGAACGGTAGCTGGACCCAATCTACTACTGGAACACTAGAACATTTTATGATGACACTCTTCCCAAACAGTGCTGCTATGATGCTGACATGCGAAGTGTCAGTGTCAGGAGATGAAATTGATTGAGTCGGTTATCTCGTTTTTTATTTATTATTTAAAAGTTGAAGCTCAAGTGTGAACCCACAGAAGACCGAACTGGTGCTTTTCACTACAAAAACATGCAAACATGGAGTTTGCGCTCCCTAAACTAAACGGACACGCATTGACTCAATCGGCCAATGCATAGTGCTTGGGAGTAATTCTCGACTCGAAGCTCTCATGGAAACCGAGCGTCGAGCATCGCATCAAGAAAGCCTATAAAGCTCTTTACGCTTGCAGAAGAATTTGAAGCAAGAACTGGGGACTACAACTAAGAATGTTCTTGTGGTTGTACACTGCTGTTGTGCGACCGATACTTACATGCGGGTCAGGTGGCCAGCAGTGCGTGGGAAATATAATATTAATCTGCTGAACAAGATGCAAAGGACTGCATCCATCGGAGTCACAGGTATTCTGAGGTCCTGTACAGATGACGCACTTAATGTTATCTTACACTTACTCCCCCTCGACCTATAAATAAGGTTCAATGCCGCGTGTAACGCAGTCAGACTCAGCGAGTCTGCGAACTGGACTGCGACACCATATGGGCGGGCATAGTAGCATCCTGTCCACCCTAGAGGTTGTGGTGCACGATATGCTACCAACGAACTATTGTATATCGCCGCCGAAACGGACTTCGTGAAACACTTCGCTACTGGCTAGAGCGGAATGGTGTGACGAAGATTTGATGTCGAAATATGACCTGAGGATTTTCACCGATGGCTCGAAAATACCTTGTGGAGTCGGTGCAGGATTCTTCTCTGAAAACTTTGCAGTCTCTACGTCGTTTCCACGTCCATGATTTTGCTAGTGTATTTCAGGCGGAAGTGCTGCCAATCAGGGAGGCCTGCCGGATGTTAAGGTGCACCACGGCTACCACAAAGAATATCGCAATGTTCACAGATAGCAAGGCTGCCATAATGGCCCTAGAGGCGGCGACAGTGTCATCAGAAATAGAAAAACAATGCCGTCAAGAGCTGAATGTTTTGGCTACCCTTCACAGAGTCACCCTTCTCTGGGTTTCTGATCACAGGTGTATAGCAGCAAATGAGCGGGCCGATCAACTGGCGTGGCTGGGCTCTACCCTTGATAGATCCTGCGCAGTAACCGTCTATGCGCCACTTAGTGACACTAAGAGGGAAGTACATAAATCTATAAACTTAGCATGGAAAACATGGCCATCCTACAATACACAAAGAGCTAATGGCCTTCTGAATAGGACTCGTTTAGAGGTGGCCAGGATTGTCGCGGTCACGACGCCGACGGGTCACTGGCCAATGGGAGAGCACGCAGTTAGACTTGGTATTTCCTACAACGAGTCCTGTCGTAGTTGCCAACGATAGTGCAGAGAAGTAGACTCTGCTACACTTTCTTTGTAAATGTTCAGCACCAGCTAGGGCGCAGAACCAAGCGTTGGGCAGTGCCTTTCTCACAGACATAGCCAAGATCTTTTCTAAGGGTATGGGCGAGATACTTCATTTTCTAAATTCCACAGTGTGGATCTAAGGAAGCGCACTTGTTAACCCCCAAAATTGACTTCATTTCAGCGGTTTTCCTCTTACGAGATTTGTGGCATGAAAACGGCCCACTAAAGCGCTAATTGGGTATTCCCCCCTTTGAGGTTTCTGCCGCCGCTTTACCAAACCAATAGTAATTCTGTTCAAGTTATAACTACATGCACTGATAATTGACGACGCGTAGATGTCTCTAATCGAATTACCTATCATCAACAGTCATGAATCCATGATATGACTGCACAAGATCAAGCAAATTATGCAACACAACACTGAATAATAATGTATGGGATGATACTAATTGAGTATTTTATGTATGCATTAACAGTGTGCTTGAAAAGGTGTTAAGTGTGCGTATCGTATCGTTTTACATCATGTTCACACTCATATGTGAGAACACAGTTCACGTTTATGATTTTGAAATACGATCCAAACGAGATGTACTCGTAATATAGTCTTGCCACGGAAATTATCAAGATGCCTAATGCAAACGTTTACTGCCACAACAAACTGATTTTGTAATAAAAAATTATATTTTAACTTCTATTAGAATTCATCAAATGGTGGAACGATCCGCGAAGTATGCAGGTAAAAGATTAATTTTAAGCATGAAAATGTTTTATGCTCCGCCTAGAACTAATACAAATACTTGACATGAAAAAATTATAGTCATGTCGCGAGTAAATCGATTTACATGCAGTCCCATATGCAACGAGAAATCGACACCATGACTTAAGATACTGTGATTTGATAGTAGTTCCCTTGATTCCGACAGTTGATTAATGAAATTAAATACTTTGCTTTCCTTTATACTCTCTCTCAATTGCCCTGACCCCTTGTGGGGCATAGCGCGTCAACTGTTCCATGTGGCCAAGTTGACGTTTCGACGGCATAAATTGGTTTCGGAGAATGCAGTTGTCAGCATGGACCTCCTGCACATCTATGGCCACGAACGTCGTCGTGGACGGGATTCGAACCCGAAACGCCGGTAGTCAAGCATGAGATTGATGCCTGAACACACCGCGCTACCGGTGACCCCTTTCTCGAGAGAAGGTTATGTGGGTGATATCTAGCTGTTAAAGCCATAGGTCCGTCAGCCCTTTCAGTCAGTATGCGGCTGACGGGCTGATAATGTGATAGCTCTGATTAAGCGCGGTACTTCTGATGAGCTGGGTCCTATGCCAAAAGCATGGGACGGCTGACGGTCGCATAGACGTACCAGCTGACAGGCTGCTCAAGTGACAACAGACTTAGGAATAGAACTAAACAAAACTGCAAAGACCTCTGGCGCTCCAATGCAGAATCCGCGGACAAAGCAGGCAAATTACCAAAAATCTAAAATTGAATACCAATACCATCTTCCAGTGAAGAAAATTATTTACAAAATCCAGAACGGCATCATCGCCTGACACAATGTTCCCCTATTCGCCAAAAGCTAACGATGACATCCCATACCCGATACCGATGATGATGATGTCACTTCCGTAACACAAAAAAAAAAATTGTATATGTTTACAGAGAACATAAAAAAATCAGAAATCTGTTTATGGTATATCGCGCGCGGTGGCCTTGGTCGTTCGCTCACCGAACGATATTAATCTAGCTTGGAGTTCAAATCTCGACGCGATCAAAAAACTGCCTGTGGGTACAATAGAACTCTCACAGTCCTCCGAGCTTGTCAGCATAAAGACGGCGCGGACAGGAAGTGCATGCTAGTAATGCACTTCCGAAAAGTAGGTATGCTATCGAAACGTCAAGGCATATAAATGCTAGAGATGTTGACACGCCCATGCCCCTGGAGGGGTCAAGGCAATTAACAACAGCTAATTGCCTCTAATTGCTGCAAAGCGTATACGAGTATATTCCCTATACGCTGTGCAGCAATTAGCGGCAATTTGGTTCCTTATAAATATTTTCAATGTTTATATAGGCCACATTTTGCTCAGCCTTCCGCTTGACGTTGTTAAAACATATAATACCAGCATCGGGGGGCCCCCTTCAATGAAACATATTCATGTTAAAATTTCAAATTACTGTGACATACACAGTAATTAAAAAGGCCATGCCATAGCAACCTATGTGTAATCAAAAATCTCCAACATGAACCTGAATTGTCAACCACCCAATTGGCCGGATTATTGGACGGAACTCACAACTCACCTGGATGATCCGTTCAATAAACGTTAAATCACCGTGCGAGTAACGACAGTCTCGTCAATAATCTACAACGAACAAAGGACACAAATAATTCTGCTGACTAAATATTTACCGAAATGAATGCGTAATGATCCTCACAAACAGCCTTCATGCAAATGCGACTATACGGACATCCCCGGAAAAGATAAAAGCCCATGAAAAAAAAAACAATTCATAGATACAGGTACACTTTTTAATTCAAAAAAAAATTGTATCATCATTCAACGAAGCACGATATTGTGATATAAATAATAGAAAAAAAATATCAGGATGCTGGTAACCTGGTGACTGTGTGTGTATGTTTGTATGTCCCGAAATGATACTAGCGATAAATATTCATATTACTCTTACTACAGTCACACACTCGTACAGTTAACGCGTATAACCATGGGTGTACCTATACATTTTTCCGAACCACCCACTGCATGATATCTATGTAAATTTTTGATTTTCAAATTTGAATAGGAAAAAAATGAAAAGCGTTCCCTAGAACAGATTCCATGGGGGCGCAAGGTAGACGCTGTTACGAGAAGTCGCCGATTCAGGCTGCGTCTGTCTGTGTCCTGGTAGAACATACCGAATTCTATCTATTTGTAGCCTGCTACTCCATACTATACGAAATACAAGTACTACTTACTCAGCCTCCAATCACTCTAGCCTGAAATATCTCGCTATTCAAATTTTAACGACGTGCTTCAGTGGCGATTAATGGAAAGGACACCTTGCTATTGCGTCGAATCTTTTTCGATTTTACTCGTAAATTGGCAAGGTTTCGATTTCTAAGCATTTCTAAGTATCTCCTAATATTCGCATTGAATTGGAAGTGGAAAAAATTAATAAATTGTCGTTTACAATTTCTGGTGGCGCTTTTTCGTGCGATTGAGCAGAAAACGGACGAAGCCTAAATTAGCGAATAAAAACTCGAATCACTATTTTTCGACAACAAATGCGGGGGTGATTTGATTGAAAAGGGAAAAAGTGTAATTTTGTTGAAAAGGTGTAGGGCATAATTCCGTTCTAGCGATCAAATATGATTAAATATTATGTTAAGCTTAATATCAGAAATATCATAAAATTATCATGCTAAAAGTAAGAATCGTTGTGCCCAGGGACAATGCTTCATACGCTGAGCAGGTGCGTAAAATCACATTTCGTCTGCAGTATGTGCAGGCTTCAGGGCTACTAAATATGAAAAATTCTCCCAAAGCAGATTTCTTTTTTATTGAACCATTTTCTATAGACGATGCTGTGGAGAGGTAGAAACGACTTTAAGTCAAAAAACATTGAACGGAAGCGCCCCAAAAAGGATAAAAAAGGATCGACATTTTGCTTTCACCGAAGATAAGTATTCTGGTTGTCATATCAGGGGGAACATCGAGTACATACTGCTTTGCCTTAACCCCTAGTGGGGCATAGCGCGTCAGCTACTCCTGCGCACCATCGTACTCTGTTCTGAGCAATGGGCGCAACTCCTCAAAAGACTTACCCAGTGCCTGGCACTCCTTTGCCACGGATCGATGCCATGTGATTCGAGAATCCCCTCTCGGTCGGCCTTAGGTGGAAATGGGGTTCCATTTCATGGCATGCAAGGCAATGCAGTTATCACTCTTCCACAATGTGTGACCTATCCACTGCCACTTTCGCCTGCGTGGCTCTTCATTTAATATTGGTTCGGGCCAAAATATTCTTAAAATTCGACGAAGACATGAGTTGACGAAAACTTCCAGCTTTCTGGTAACTCCTACGGAAACTTTCCATATACTGCTCCCATACAAAAGCACAGACAGCACCAAGGAGCGAAACAGGCTCAGCTTGGTTTTGATGCTGAGCTAACTGCTCTGCCAGATTTTGGACAGCATGCCGTATTTGCATTTAGCCTGGTTGATACGACGAGGGATGTCCTGCTCCGCACCACCATTTTCGGCAACAATGCTACCAGGTAGACGAAGTTGTCCACCTTCTCCACAGGCTGCCCATTAATATTGATGGCAATAGGTGTCGGATTTCTTTTTCGCAATGGCGGGCTAAGAACCTTGGTCTTGTTGGTATTAATCTTTAGCCCAAGCTTGCTTGCCTCCCTCTCGAGATCTAACGCCATTGCGGACAGATCCATGATTTTGTGGGAGAGTAGGCATATGTCGTCAGCGTAGTCAAGATGTTGTAGATAAGATGTCAAAGTCCATTGAATACCGAATAAAATCAGAATCAAAATGATTTGATTTAGGGATAAGCCATAAAAGAACAACAAAAGTGCGCCCGAATTATTCAAAAAATCTGACAAAATACACAGATTACGAGCATTCTCCAATAAAACAAAATTTCTCATCGGCTTGGCATATTCAAAGGCAATCAATCAATTCGTGATATCGATTAGAAGTTATCAAAGCCCACCATAATCGGCTTATAAATAAACACGGAAGAATACAAGATATCCACATATACTCGTACATAGCATATGATTACCTAATATATTCAAGCCAACCAACATCTCCTTTCACCCAACCTATCATATGCTCCCTATCAACTTAATGGCAAACAAAATATTGGTCCTAAACTTAATACAAATATGTTTCCAAATCTATCTGGAATTCAAGCAAAAAGATAGATACAGATTACATATCTCCACTCCAGAGAGTCAGAAAAAAGGAAGAAAACTTACGATTCATTCTTATCGTTATCGAAGTTACATTTTACAGGCAAACAGTAATCGCTCGGACAATTCAAATAGAAGCTTGCAGGGTGATACAATAAGGACTGACGTCAAAATTTTAAAACTCTAATCGATCATCTTTCGGCGGGCGTCTGGTGATGGTGAGGATACGAGTGTCTAAATGTGTAGTACATCAGACAGGCGGCCGAACATTTCCCTGATTTGCCTTTTCCTCTCTCCACCATACTCGCTCGGATAGGCTGGTTTCTTAGCTCAGAGCCTATTGTACGGATGTATATGGAGGCTCCTTCAGCGGGTTCATAATATAAGAATATCCAAGAATCAATCTTCTCTATATCCTCTTATGTATCTGTGTACTCTATTGTGTGTTTCAAGGAAGTGGCTCTCGACGAAAACTTCAAAGCTGGATGAGATGGGCTGATTATGTCGTGTACATATTGTTCTGGGAGTTCTTTATTTTTTCTTTTCTTTCTTTTGCTGGTGATTTTGTACGGAAAGGAAAAACTCCACAATAACGATGCATAGATATCGATTCCATCCATCCCTTGCGGAGATTTCGATTTCTTAACCAAATAACATGTGGCGTTAAGGGTATAAATGCGTAGAGTGGTCTGTGATTTTCGTGTCCTTACAGATTAAAAATTGTATTGGTTTTGTTCCCCGGTAAAAGATAACACCTTAAAGGTCGATTCAGACACATCAGTCACGTCACAGTTCAGTCAACCTTCCGAATCATAACCGTCACCGTCAAGTCACAGTCAAAATAGCGGCTGTATTCACATATAGCCGTCAGGGTATTCAGACCGTAGTCAGTCATTTTTTGTGTATGCTCTCGAGTGTACCTAGATTTACCATCTATTTTTATTTCATTTCCAATTTGTTTCCATATCCTGTTTTTATATGTTATATCCATATATTTATTATGCGATAAATCGTACAGAACGGGGTAATTTCGAACCAACTCGATTAATTTTTCGTCATCGCCCATGTTCACTTTCTAGACTGACGTCCGTCAAACACAAAAAATATCGTTGGGAAGAAATGTGAATTTGACTGTTCGGTGACGGAAGCGCGACTGACGGTTCTGATTCGTGACTGCGCCGGTTCAATGTGGACAGCGCCACTTGACTTTCAAGAAACGATATTTTTTGTGACTGATACCAGACGGTGCTGACGGAACTGTGACGTGACGTGACGGATGTGTGTGAATCGACCTTAAAGAAGGCAGGTATGTATAGCAGAAATCTTTATACTGATCTGGAATAACAAAATGAATGAGAGGCCAGGAGCTAGTAGAATTTGAATAGGACGAAAAACCAATCTCTGGATTGGGTAGAGGCAAATAGGGGCGACCGGTAGCGCAGTGTGTTGAGGCATCAGTCTCATGTTTGACTAACCGGCGTTTCGGGTTCGAATCCCGTTCACGAAGACGTTCGTAGCCATGGATGTGCAGGAGGTGGCAACTGCATTCTCTGAAACCAGTTTATGCCGTCGAAACGTCAACTGGGCCACATGGAACAGTTGACGCGCTATGCCCCACAGGGTTTTGGGCAATTGAGTAAGTGGTATAATGTGGAACGTCCTCTCTATCTTGACGAATACACCTATTGGGGTCAAAGTATGTAAATCCGCTTAAAACGGAACTTGTTCCCTTTATTAGGAGATACAGCCTACCTTCATTCAAACTACCACCGATGGAGGGCGCAAGGCTTGTGCTTAATGTTAAAGCCAAGTTTCTTGATCTCATCCTACTACTCTCATTTGCCCTAACCCCTAGTGTCAACTATTCTATGTAGCTTAGCTATCGTTTCGTTGGCACAAACCGGTTTCAGACGATGCGCGTTGCAAGCATGCACCTTCTACTCCCATTTAGCCATCCTGCACCATAAGGGGAAGACAACACAAACATCCATGGCCACAAATTCCGTGGACGGGACTTGAACCCGTAACGACCGCAGTGAGACATGAGACTGGCTTTGCTGTAAGTTGAACATTCAGAAACGTGTTAAAAAGGCTACTGTTGCACTATACTCGTGCAAGAAGGCGATAGGCAATAAATGGGGCTTACAACCGAAAGTATTGTATTATAATATATGTATACTGGCTCTATTTACCGATTTTGCGTCTCATTCTGTTGCATGGGTTTGTCGTCCGGTGGACAGCACATAGGACTGTATCTCCAACAGAACCCTGCTGGAGAAGGTCCAAAGACTGGCATGCATTGCCATCACGAGGGCTCTAAGGCTAACACCGACCGCTGCTTTGGACGAATTGTTGAATCTGCTTCCCTTGGACATTTTCGCCAAGATGGCGGCGATTACAGTTGTTCGCCTCCGTGAAACCGGTTATTGGTCCGTGTCAACCATAGTTCACTTGGCTTTATTGATCAATCTTTATATGCCCGAAGAGACGGACTATACCTCCCCGAAATACGAGTACTTGTTCGAAATGGGTTTTACAAGCCAAATTCCCTCTAGGAATGGTTGGCCAGGAATCAGAAGCTATTAGCATTTTTACAGATGGCTCGAGGACTGACGGAGCCGAAAAAGTGGGGGCTGGCGTATACTCGGAGGAGATGGATATTAGCTTGTCGTTCCGTCTCCAGGATTTCAGTAGCGTTTTTCAGGCGGAAGTTACAGCAATATCTGAAGCTCAACCCTGAATGTCGGAAAATGTTCTATCTGGAAGGGACATTATAATCTTCATGGATAGTCAACCGGCGATTAAACCGCTTAACTTTGCCTTGATAAATTCGAAGGCAGTATTGGATTGTCGCAACTCTCTCATAGAGATGGGAACACTCTTGAACATTTCCCCCTACTGCCAGGCCATAGTGGCTATGTTGGTAACTGCAAGGCCGACGAACTGGCTCGGGAGGGTACGCTTAATGAGATCAGCAGGTCGTTGCGTAGCACTGGGATGCTTCTAGCTGCTTGTAAATTGGCTATTAAAGATGCGGAGTATGATAGAGTCTGCATCAGGTGGAGCAATGGCAATACATGTCCTGTACCTAGACAGATGTGACCCAAGCTGGATGCCAAACGATCCTCTGGGTTGCTAATGCAGAAACAAAAATAATCTAAGAACTGTCGTAGGAGTCTTAACTGGACATTGTCTAATTGGGGGGCATGCCAAGAGACTTCGTCTTCCACATTACTGTTGTGAATAGTACAAACAAATTGTGAATACATACTACAAACAAATCAATTGTGAACATATACTAGATAGCTGTTACTTGTAAGTTGCTGTTCAACACGAGAGGATTGAATAAAACGTGTAATCAAGTCAATCATAAAACATCGGCATTTTAATTGAGTTTATACAAGAGATACAACATGGCGCAGTCGGAGGGAGTTTTCAATAAACCGAAGCCGCTTGTGTTAGATGGAAATGTAAGTGCTAATTGGAAGAAATTTCACGTGAAATTTCTGCGGTATCTCCGTGTGACGGGAAACGGCGCTGCATCTGAAAGCGACAAAGTGGCGATGCTGCTCAACTTGATTGGGGACGATGCATGCGATTTGTTCGAAACGTTTAATTTAAGCGAGGCGGAAAAGGAAAATTTTGAAATTGTCACGTCGAAATTTGAGGATCATTGTACGCCCAAAGCCAATTTAATCTACGAAAGAAATAAGTTTTATACGCGATCACAAAAGGAAGGCGAAACTTTTGATCAGTTCTACACTGAAGTCAAGCGTTTGGCGAAAAGTTGCTCATTCGTGGAAAGTGCGGACGATATGATTCGAGACCGGCTTGTACTTGGTACGCGGCACATGGATCTGCAGGAATTGCTAATAAGATCCAATGACATCAAGCTACAACAGATTGTAAACAAATGTCGTACCTTCGAAATCAATACTGAAAGAACACGGCAAATACAACATGACGTGAAAGATGTTGATGCAATTAAAAGGCGGGGGCAATACAACTCGAAACAGCAGCAAAATAGGCAAAGACAGAATGACAACAGCAAACAGCAGAACAACAGTCAACATGGCAAGGCGAAGCAGAGTTTGTGCAAATATTGCGGTTATGAGCACACTAAGGGATCTTGCCCGGCATATGGCAAAAAGTGCATGAAGTGCCAGAAAATGAACCACTTCGCCAAAGTGTGTCAGCAAAGGGAAACACTTGAACTTGAAGGCAAAGAAGCAGCAACTCAACCTGAATCGGATCAGCAATTCTATTGTGACGTAGTGGAATTCGGCAGCTGTAACTCTTTGGAAAGTTGGCATGAAATGGTCATAGTCGAAGGTGAGAAGGTTAAATTTAAATTGGATAGCGGATCAGACGTCAACCTTTTACCGGCTGAGCTACTGAAGCAATTTAAAAATTTGTCAGGTTTTAAATTAGAGAAAACTGGAATTAAGTTAGAAGCGCATGGCGGATCCAAAATTGAAACTGAAGGAAGTGTAATTTTAAACTGTTTATATAAAGACGCGAATTTTAAAGTCAAGTTCTATTTAGTCTCAGGCAAACATAAGCCAATCTTAGGTCTTAGGGCGTGTATTGATCTTGGGCTGATTCGACGTGTTTATAACGTAAGTTCAAAATCGAACTATCAAGAAATTATTAATCGTAATATAGATATTTTCACGGGTATCGGTACATTAAAGATTGATCAAAAATTAGAGTTACATGCGAACGCAATACCTGTGGCGAAACCCCCTCGGCGTATACCATTGAAATATTACCAGGTGTACAGGCTAAATGAGCTGTGTGAGAGGGATATTGTGGAGAAAGTTGACAAACCAACATCATGGGTGCATAATTTAGTCGTCGTTGAAAAGCCCGATGGTTCTTTGAGGTTATGTATTGATCCATGCGAGCTGAACAAAGTATTGAAAGATGAATTTTACCTCATACCTTCAATTGACGAGCTAGCTGAAAGGATTAATGGGAATGAATATTACAGTGTTCTTGATTTAAAAGATGGATTCTATCAAATAAAATTGGACGAAAGCGCGAGTGATTTGTGCACATTTAGCACTCCATTCGGATGCTATCGATTCAAGCGTTTTCCCTTCGGTCTAAAGACAGGTGCTGAAATTTGTCAGAAATATAGTCAAAAATATTTTGGACATATAAAAGGCGTAATAATATATCTGGATGATATTCTAATAGTGGGAAAAACCAAGAGTGATCATGATGAAGCGTTGAACGCAGTGTTTAAAGTGGCTAGGAAGAATAATATTAAATTTAACATGAAAAAGTTTCAGTATTGTTTAAGGGAAATCAAGTATGTAGGCCATATATTCTCGCGCCATGGCGTTCGTAGTGATCCTGATAGTATAAAGGCTATAGTTGAAATTGAAGATCCTTCGAACTTAAAGGAACTTCAAAGATTTTTGGGGCTAGTCAATTACATGCGAAGTTTTATTCCAAATTTAGCAGAGAAAATTGAACCGTTAAAAGCATTGCTAAAAAAAGATGTTCTTTGGCAATGGCTTCCCATACATGCAAAAGCGGTCACAACACTTAAGAAAGCGGCAACTGAGGCGCCAGTTCTGCAAACTTTTAATAGAAATAAAGACATTACAATCCAGTTTGATGCCTCTAAAAATGGGCTGGGATTTTGCATAATGCAGGACAACAAACCTGTTGCATTTGGATCTAGGAGCCTTACGATGGCACAGAAAAATTACGGGCAAATTGAAAAAGAGTTTCTGGCAATTTTAGTTGCCTGTGAGCGATACCATCAATACATTTATGGTCACAAAAAAGTTATCATCCAAACTGACCATAAACCCTTGGTGTCAATTATGAAAAAACCCATTGCAGAGATTTATTCTACGCGTTTACAGCGTATTAGACTTAAGTTGATGAAATATCAATTAGAAGTTCAATTCGTCCCTGGCAAAGATTTACATGTAGCTGATACGCTATCGCGAGCATTTCTGCCAAACACAGGAAAGGACGACCATAGCTCAAATCAGGTTGTTCATCGTTCACTATCGGTATCCGACAACCGATTGGATGAAATTCGCAAAGAAAGCAGTTGCGATGAAGTTCTCAATAATTTATTGAATATGTGCCAAAATGGATGGCCAATTGCTAAGCAGAAAGTACCAGAAAATATTAGAATATTTTGGAATTTACGAAACGAAATATATGCGGAAAATGGTATTTTGTTTTACCAAGATCGAGTTATCATCCCTCTATCTTTAAGAAAACAGATGGTTCAAAAGGTACATAAAAGCGGTCATTTCGGAATTAACCGTACAGTTGATAGAGCGAGGTCCGTTTTTTACTGGCCTAGTATGACCGCGGATATCACTGACGAAGTCCAACGATGCACTATTTGCGAGAAATTTCAGTCTGCTAATAAGAAGGAACCACTTATACCACACGAAGTGCCTTCATATGCATTCGAAAAGGTTGGATGTGATTTCGCAGATTTTGGATCTAAATCTTACTTGATCCTACGTGATTATTTTTCGAAATGGATAGAGGTACATGAATCCCCTTCCAAATCAGCTTTTCACGTCAAACAAATTTGGCATACAATTTTTACAACGTTCGGGTTTCCGAAGATAATCATCGCAGATAACCAGCCGTTTGGATAAGTAGAGTGTTTTGAATACGCAAAAGCACATAATATCAAAATTATAAATAGTAGCCCATACTACGCTCAATCAAACGGTATGAGCGAACGGGCTGTACAAACTGCCAAAATGATTCTTCGAAAGGCGCACGATTCTGGTATGCCCTTTCAAACATTATTAATGGAGTACCGGAATACACCTTTACCCGGTTTTAAATTGTCGCCAACTGATATAGTTTTCGGACGACGTGTTCGCACAACGCTGCCAACATCAGAAAGAAATTATATGAATGAACACAACAATATTGTTCATCAAAAATTAGTAGAGTCTTTAATGAAACAACAGTATGATAAACGAACTTCTCAAAGAGAAGAATTTAAAGAGGGTGACAGGGTATTAGTTAAGCATGGCCGAGAATGGAAACCAGCCGTCATAGTAAAACCGTCTAATAGTCCTAGATCGTACATCGTCAAAGAGAGTGGTCGAAATAAGTTATTAGTTCGAAATAAATATCACCTACGAAACTCAAAGACTTCTTGTAGAAGCAATGTTGGGCCGTCAATTATAGATGATGATAATTATTCGTATAATACACGTGATGATGAATATTCATTCGTTGTGAATTCTCCAAATGATCGTGGTCAAGCGGTTGTTAATTGAGAAAATAATGACCAAATGCGTACCCGATCAGGTCGAATTGTAAAAGCTCCTGATCGTTTAAGAGTAAGTTAGAATATTGTTAAAATTATGAAATGATAATGTGATGAATAATTAACTTGGTCATGTAAAAACTAGTTAGATGTATTAAAATATGAAGTATGTAATAATATAAAAAATGATTAAATTTTAGTTTTTATGATGAGACATATTCAGCTTAAAAAGGGAGATGTTGTGAATAGTACAAACAAATTGCGAATACATACTACAAACAAATCAATTGTCAACATATACTAGATAGCTGTCACTTGTAAGTTGCTGTTCAACACGAGAGGATTGAATAAAACGTGTAATCAAGTCAATCATAAAACATCGGCATTTTATTTGAGTTTATACAAGAGATACAACAATTACGATTTTCGTAGGAGCTGTGGGGACGAGGAGAAGGCGAGTTTTAGGAAGGATATCCTTGGTTCCTACTTCTTCACCGATATGGAAGACCTGAAAGTAGTAAATGCTCTTCGGCTTCATCGCTTCATTGTGAGCTCCGGCTGCTTTAACGATTGAGTTGATCTCAGGTTGCTGAGTCTACGGCTATCACAACGGACACAGTGGTGGCCCAAGTTTGCTCAAGCAGTCCTTTTAATCTAGCCTAGCCCATTAGCCGATCCATCACCGGTGGTTGTCTACAAATATTACAACAGTGGGTATCGATCGACGCCACTATAGGCACAAGCACCATTAGTTAACTTATCAAAAAATATCAGAAAATCTACCACAAAAACGCTCAGCTTTAATTCAATTATTATTTCCATGGACTAAATAACTCTTAAAACTTGACACTTAAAAGTCTAAAAAGTTTCCCGATTTTGGCATGTTTCTTCGACAAAAGTTTGCTCTGCATTTTAAAACAATTCCCATTTTCTGGATTTTTCCTCTCTCAGCCTACTCTACTAATGTCCTGTTTAAAAGCCTGCCACTCAGACGCGGCTGAAATACTTTTCAAGACATGTGTATACACACATGTTAAACTTATTCCGTCCACGTTAGCGACACACTCGCTACTTTGGCACTAGGACGCTGTCGGGATTACGGACAGATCCTTGTTAAAGGAGTAAAAAAAAGCGTGTCATGTTCAGTGGCATTTCACTTACGTTGCGGCCCGGCGGCGCGACGTTTTGAAAATATTTCCATTGGAATTTTCCTAAGTTCATAAACGCTGATTATTATGTGTGGCATTGGATATACTCGTACTCGTGTACAATGTATTTTTTGTATCCTTTCTTGTTTCGGGGAAAGGCAAAAATGCGCCCTCCACCTTCACGTGCGTAAGGGCACGTTCAGTTTTTCAAATTGCTAGCATTTAAGGTTTTTCTTGTTTTCTGTCGTGCGTAGCGTCATTAAATTTCGGTTTGTTACCCTGCTACCTATATGGGATTTGGTATGTATGTATGTAAAATTGAGCAGAAAATGGCATTTACCAAGATTATTAATGTTTGAAGATTTCTAAATCCATGCTGAAAAAGAAAATGAGGCTCCGAAAATGCGGTCTGTGTACTAAGTGGGAAAAATCATTCTTGTTAAGGTTGGAATGTTATGTATTCTATGGTTGTGTTTCGTATATGCGGCACAGGTAAAACAGAAAATATTTACGTCACGTATCGCATTCACGATGCAGGTTGAAGGCTGTTGTGAATGGAGAGTAATTAATGCGCGTATATCCCACATGAATCAATTGAATTAGCGGCGTATTGAGCCCGTACCATTGACGAAAAAAGAAAATTCATGCTTTTTCTGCCACCTATTTTTTTTAAATTTATATTTAATGGTCAGAATCAAATCTAATTTTAATAAAGATGCCAGTAAAGAAGATAGTTGAATTTTTAAATTAATTAAAAGAAAATCAAAAATAACTGAGCAATGAGCATACTCTCTCTCGCGATAGACAGAAAAACACGAAGAATGCGGCCAAGAAAGCGGTGAAATCGGACTCTAAGGGGAAACCCACGGAAGCTGCGACGAAACCCACCCCCTACCAAGCGCCAACGATCGAAGGAGAAATCCTCCACTGGTAGTAATACGACGAAAAAGCGGCGACAGGATACAGCGACCCGTTCCTTTAGGAATGTGGCCACGAGTCACTTCAAGCTGGCAACTTCAACATCTGAAATAGCGGCTCGGTGATGAGGTGGTTTATTATTATTATATTCTGGGGGATAGCCGAAGCAGACCATCAACGTTTCGCCTCCTCCCGGTCATCAGTCGTTTCCAGATGTCGACTGATAGTTGTCGACCTCTTTCTTCATCACTGAGTCCCGTGTTATTGCTAGCATTTGTTTAAGGCTGAGTTCACTCATGGCTTCCACACTTATCGTGTGCTTGCCTGTGATCCTCAACCTCGTGCTAGCCAGTGCTGGACATTCGCACACAATGTGTGCTGCCGTCTCGGCCTCCTCCAGGCATAGCCTGCAAACGTCATCTTCCCCGATGAGGTGGTTAAAACAGTCCTTAAACTCATTTCCGAAGAACTGCTAGAGTTCGCCATCTCACTGGAGATGGGATCGCCTCGCTTTGAAGGCAGCCACATTGGTGGCGGCCACATGGCGGTGACCTCCGGCGACGTCTTCTCTGCGGATCGGCTTCGATCTACCATTGGAAGGATTTTTCGAGCTTGGAGGTAGTCAAGGAGTCATCCATTACAATTACAGCCATGGTAGTGGTACCCCACTCCAAAGCGTCTGAGGCTCTGCCTCGTATATAAAGACAAAACCGAGACCGTGCTGTACCGCACTGGAGATTGTTCCTATCAGTGGAACTAAAGAATCAATCCGCGGAACCGGATCTCATCGGATCACCTAAAATGGTACTTGTGATGGGAATAGATAGGGAGTCCGCGGATAAAATCCGGTTCAAGGGGGGAGTAGGATGATCCACTTCGGATTGAAGAGGATATCCATAAAAGTTGAGCAGGGGAAGGTAGCCTGGGGCAGATCGAAATGCGGATGGTCCCAGCAAATCTGCATCACAGCAGAACGGCAATGGTCAACCTGCTTCGGCACCTTAACCAGGGACATATCGCGCTGATACAGGCACTGCATCTGTAGAAAAATGCGGTCTGTTTATTTTACAGTGAACTCAGCATGTTCCAACCAACAGGCAGCGAGAAAGTGGGAACGTACATTGTCACCAAAAAAAGAACTAAATGTAATTTTTATACCGCAACTTAACGATGGAGACACAACTACAGTGCACATGGAAGTGAGGACCGTTTACCGCCCTTATGACGCGGAGCCGATCACACCAGAACTGCAGAAAGTAGCCAATGCAGCGACGAAAAGCGAAGTCATCAGGTAAGCACTTATTAGAACTTCTAATCTCTCTCTCTGCCGTCACTCTGGGACCACTAGTGGTTATACTGGAATATCGGGGGCTTTAAGACCGCCATTAAACGTTTTCGGAACCCAAGAACAGCACCATGGGAGGTTTACTAGAGGAAAACAAAGAGACACCTTGCAGCATTGGAAAGCCTGGACCTAACGACTCCAAGACAAATCAGTGGAGAGGTAGAACTAACAAAAATTCTTGTATCGAGTTTAAAAGACGTTTGTTAGGAAAAGTCCGTAAGGAAGAACGACGCCCTATAATGGAATGGTGAACTTACGGAATTCAGACACAACGCACAGAGTACATTCAACAACACAAGACGGTCCAGTAAGGTGGAAGACTGGAGCCGATACAAAATGGAGTTATCTCTCTTCAAAAATAAGATAAAACAATCCAAACGTGTCTCATGGAAAGTATTCTGTGAGGGATGTACAGACTCTGCCAGACTCAAGAAAATCCTTACAGTAACTCCATGTTTGCTATCCACCCTACATTAGGAAAATAGGGACTGGGGAGAGGATCCGAACGAGTGCCTGTACATCCTAGTGGAAAGCCCCAATTTCCGGGATCAGCTAACCAAGCACGCTGTGATGAACAATCGATCATAGCACAGGTGACGTCGGAACAACTGATAAAGGAACTAGCAGACGAGCTTACAACTGAATGGGTAATACGCACATTCAAACCCTTGAAAGCTATAGCGATTGATGAAATTTCGCCAGTTATGCTCCAAAGAAACAGGTCCGTTATCTCAATTCTGCAGCGCATTTAAAGCGCTTGCTTAGGGTCAGGGACAATACCCGAACACTGAACTAAAGTCTGACGAGTGGTCTGGCTGAATCAGGACTTCAGATTAATCTGCTTAACATCTTTCCTGTAAAAGCGTTAGAAAAGTTGATGGTTTTTCGCTTTTAAAACTCGATGGATATCGGGGGAATCTGTGTAAAGATCAGTGGAAATGACGCTAGAGAAAGTAGTCGGAACGATAGAAAAATCCTTACAACAAAAGGAGGTTACGCTTACAAACATTATTAATGCTATGACCCGTTACGGGATTGACCCAACACTAACGAGTTGTGCGTCGACAAAAACGGATTTAATGATTTTTTTTTTAATTAAATACGTCGGCCTAATACTAGCCAGGTAACAGCTCTTGGGGATACCGTGAAGCATAGAATTGGCAAGGCCCGCACAGCCCTCTTTCCGTGTTTGTCGGCTTATTCCAATATAAGGGGTCTCAAACGGCCTATTACATATTTAATTTAGTGAGACCTACACTTGCTCCGAGCTTGTCAGTATAAAGACGGCGTGGATAGGAGGTGCATGCTAGCAAATGCACTTTTGAAAAGTAATACGCTAGAAATGCTAGAGATGTTGACGCGCTCAAGCCCCTGGAGGGGTCAAGGCAATTAACACACACTTGTGTATAAAGCGGTCGACGGTATAAAAGCCACCAAGAACAAAACCAATGTCAAGGAATTAACGAGATTGCAGTGACTGGTCTGCATAAGTATTATTGGTGCCCTAAGAACCACCCCAACGGCTGGGCTGAAAATGATCCTGGGGCTTATGCCCTTGGACCGGTTCATCTGCAGAAGCCCATGCTTAGCAACTCTACGCGCTAAAAGTCCATATGGTACGATTAAAATTGAGAAGGTTGTTTTTATATTCTGACAACATATCAGAGATAATAAGGCCTCCATCTTGATGAGCTTCGAAGTGAAGTTCCCTACAAGGAGAGACAGGGAGAACAGAGAAGCGATCAATAACGGTGACGTCTTGATTTACGAGTATACGAATGGTTCAAAGACTAACACTGGAGTAGCCGCAGGTGCCTACTCGGGGGATTTGGGTCTGAGCCAGTTCAGTCGGAATTACATGCTATACGCATGGCGGTAGAGTCCATTCAAGGAATTTTAACCAGGATGACGACAATTTGCGCCGACAGTAAGACGCTCAGTCTGGCTCTAGCATCGTACAGATGTCCGTTGAGAAGTGTAAACGTATGTAGAGACAAACATAAACATACTCGCAAAAGAATTATGTGGGTGCCCGGTCACAGTAGTGCCGCAGGCAACGATAAATTCATTGAACTGGCAAGGAGTGTTTCTGAAGCCATGAACAGCTCACCGGTCCCTTGCGGATATTACAAACAAAATAGATGGAGCCATATGGACTAAACAACAATCCGACTGGACTAACAGAACGGACTGTAGGGTATCCAGCACCTTGTGGCTATCACTTGATCTGAGCAAGGACAGGATGTTGCTAAAACTCAAAGGAAATAGGCTGATAACGACGGTAGGTCTACTCACATTGTCTAACCGCATCGCACGCGACAATTCATGCAGAAGATCCAAGATGGAAGAGGACACCATCGAACATACTTTGTGTAAATGCGCAGCCCTAAATTGGAGACGTCTCAACATCTGAGGTGCTTACAGCTTTCAAGAGCTAGCAGAGGTGGCCAGTGCCGCCTCGTTGAGTCAACTGATTCAATTTAGCGGAGTGTGTCACTTGGCAGCTGTAATTGGCCAGCGTAGGGTGACAAATGGGCCCAAATCAGAGGCCTAATGCGAACTGCGTTAGTGGGAACTCTCTTGCCTAACCTACTCTCTCTCTAAACTGTTATCACGCCCACCTTGTGTGGTCCAACATTAACTTGAATTCATAGCATGTTATGTGTTAGTGTCACCATACACTGTCGAACTCGAACACGAACCTAGTACAAGTGGACCGGTTTTCTTCACACCTATGTGAAGTGTATGTGTGTGTCAGAGGACATTTGTACCAGGTTCGTGTTCGAGTTCGACAGTGTATGGTGACACTAATAAACAAAAGTAGGTTGTCGCGCTCGGTGGCCGTGGTCGTTCGGTCACCACTCTACGATGCTAATCTAGAGCTCGGAGTTCAAATCTCGCCACGATAAAAAAAAACTGCCTATGGACACTAATAGAACTCCCACAATACTCCGAGCTTGTCAGTATAAAGACGGCGCGGATAGAGG
Source organism: Chloromyia formosa (assembly GCA_964017055.1). Taxonomy (NCBI): domain Eukaryota; kingdom Metazoa; phylum Arthropoda; class Insecta; order Diptera; family Stratiomyidae; genus Chloromyia; species Chloromyia formosa. Next base: position 23,882,721 of record OZ024813.1, on the reverse strand, counting down.
TGCATGCTAGCAAATGCACTTCCGGAAAAAGTAAAATGCTATCGAAACGTCAACAAGGCATAAAAATGCTAGAGGTGTTAACGCGCCCTTGCCCTTGGAAAGATCAACGCAATTAACAACATGATAGCTCGATGAGTAGGGTGTCAATTTTTCAAATATGAGGTCACGGGTTCAAACCCTGCAAGAAGCATATTCGAATTGTCGGTTTTCTCGTCCACTGTCATTCAACTATGCTCTGAAGGAGTACATATATTTGTTAAAAATTAATGTAGTCAAATTGGGACGAGCCTTCGTTTCGGTTTCGTAAATGAAGCGCTATACAACACTACGCACCCCCTCCCATATTCTGAGTAAAAAACAAAAATGGGGAAGGGGGGGGGGATTTATAATAAACCAAAAAGCTAGATTCCAATATCAATCGTCCTGCTCTATGGCTGCCATGTGATGAAAAAAAGGAAGATAGAAACCATGGCCAAAATTTAATTAACGTAAAATGGAACCTGAAATGCGACGCAAAAGGTAACCATAAAACCACACGCTCTGACAGTGTTGAAGTGTAATCTATGAATGTAAAATATACATTTATATGATCTATATTTAGCTATGTTATTTAGAAATACCTTCCCAATGCGGTAGGAAATATACAGATTTGAAAGTTTGTGTCAGATGCATACACCCCGGAAGATAAGGTTCAAGTCAAAGTAAAATTGAATGACATGCCCTTATATAAGTCACGCACAGTTTAGAAGATAAAATCGTATTTTTTATTACGGCGCTAAAAATAACATGTTGGGTCTATTACAAAATTTATATTTATATTTTTTTTTTTAATCCATCTTCTTTATTGGGGTATCGCAAATCGTCCTGACGCCATGACACAGGATACTGCCCACATTGGCACATATACGATGACGACTCAAAAACTGTCGCCCCAAAAAGGAAAATGAACTATCGCCCCAAACAATTTGTAGTTTAGGAGGATCCTTAATTTGCGTTTTGGGGCTATAGTTGCAGGAGCGTTAAGTCATGGAGTCGTGGGAAGTTCTATGAATAATGCTTCGGGAACTTAATATGAAATTTGGTAAAGAAATATTTAGAAACCAAATAATTTTTCTCATCAGAGCTTCCTTTTGGACCAATAGTTCCTATGGCAGCATATGGCATAGAGTCCGATTCTCGTGGTTAGGGAATATATAGAGCGTGCTAGATAGTAGTGCTTCAGCTCGATTAACCACAAAACGATGAAAGTATGGACCTAATCCGAAATCTAAAAAATAAATGTAAACATATCTCCTATGAGTGAACTCTATTGTGACCCCGTCGTTACATTTGGCACGTCCTATTCTTTTCGAGTGTACGGCACATAGCGATAGTATTGTATGAAGATGGTGTAGCGTATGCTGGAAGGCGATGTACTATGAAACGATCGGTTGAGGATCCGAAGCCCGCTAAGTGCAAAAATAAAATTACGTTCACATTTTATTATCTATTTATCACATTACGTAAGAACATAAATGCGATGAAGAAATAATGCGGAAGACGAAAATGCAAAAAGAAAAAACACAATTGCTCGTGACTCCAATCCAAAACACTGATGAATATTAGTTATTTTGTTTTATTTTTTACCTTCTTTCTTATATCCTTCCTATATCTTTCTTATTTCTTTCTTATATCCTTCATGTATATTTCTTATATCTTTCTTATATCTTTCTTATATACTTCTTATATCTTTCTTATTTACTTCTTATATCTTTCTTATAAACTTCTTATATATCTCTAAGCCTCTCTTATATCATGCTTGAAGTACGAATAAAGAAACATTTAAGCGGAAAAAGGGTGCCTTTTTTTATATCATTCTCCAGGCGACATTTAAGCGGAAGCAATTAAGAGAGTTTGTGGCTAGCTGGGTAGTTTGTTGTTTGAAACCGTTAACGACCATTATTAATTTCCGGTGATTGTTTTTACAAGTTAATTATAGTACACTCCCCTTACTTCAGTTAAAATGTCGAATGATGGCCATTTGCATGCAAATTCATTTTTCACCTTGCCCTTATAGAGCTTAAATCAATTTCCCCAACAACTGAAACATTTATTCAGCCAGGACGATTTTTATGACATTTTTCCAACTTGGCGTTCGATTCCTGCACGCGCCGTAAATTTATCAAATAGAATCTATTTTTAACATTTCCGCGCAGGCATTCTACACTCACTCTCGCAACATTTCCATAATCATTGGATTTTATATCCTTTCGTCGTTTAATATTTTATGGTTTTCATGCGATTTACAACTTGTGCAGCATGAACGGCTGGTAAAGAAAAAAAGTTAAATTTCACTTAGCATTCCTCCCATTCTATATTTTGCTTCCTTTGAAGGAAAGTGTTCCACCGTGCGGCTCCAGTTTCCTTGATGTTGGCGGGGTTCAAACAATCAAACAGGAGACTATCGCTGAGTCAGTCCGAATGAGTAGCGCTTCAAACATGTGGTTGCCTCATGTCGCGTTTTTTTTTCTCCTTTTCGGCTCATTGTGCCGGATACAAAACCACGATGAGATGACTTTTGCTTTTTTTATTTTTCCCTAAAGAAAGTGCACGAAGAAAAGGAGCACAGAAAGGAGGAAACGATGTCGAAGAAAATGTATCTAAAGCTGCGGATTTAATAACAGTCTTAGCATATAAATAGATTTATGGTAAGTGGTATGAAACAGAGCCTCGACATATTGACTAGGGAGGCAGAATGAAGGGAAGGCATGGCTATAAGGATGTAGCTATAGTGACGGTGTTGCTCGTTATAAGAAAGAATAAGTGAGCAGCAATTCAATATTGCAATGATTCGAGTAATATTTTTGATTGTTACTAACGTTATAGGACGAGACGTTTTAGCTTTTAGCGGATTATTCAGCGAATCAAGCTGTACCCAGGCATCGCCTTGCCTGGGGAATGGAAGATGCTGAGAGTTTTGTGTTTTCACTTTGTTGGCTGCTTATGTTATCCTTGCTAAGAACTAACGACAGTTGATCCAGATTTTTGGGTGGTTTATAGTTGATACGTTGGGGTTGGAGCTAAGGTAAAAGTTTGGTCACATCCCATCGAGGACATGAAAGTTCAAAGGTTAGTCTGGGAAGTAAAAGAACTTTATTCTCTTATTTATCATTATTTTTCAGCTGTTTTGATTTGAGTTGTGGTTTAAACAGAAAAGATTCAATGCCTTTGCAAAAAGAAAATTAAAGCTTAAATAAAATAGATGGCAGCGTGGTTTTTTGGTGGCGAATGCACGTCAAGTACGAATTGCGGTTTATATGCAAATCGTTCGAATATTATACGACATGATATACCCCAGTAATTGTGGTACTGACTAACAACCACCCAATTATTCTGACGTTCCAGAGATAGTAGAAGTATCCACCTCTCTTATCTACTGGAACTGCACGCAGACAGGTAATCGATTCGACGGCTGTATGACTGAACGCCGCGTTTGTTATGGCTATATTATGGCTACTGGGCAGCCAATATACTAAAGCACTGGCTGCATTCGGATCGATCACCTCGTCTGACGTGGAATATTCTTTTTCATTGGACCCGTTTGTCAGATCCGACAGGCCTCGAACTCTCAGTTCTCAGCATCCAAAAAAACCGTCGCATCGTCAACGTCACATGCTTGGAAACTTTTCACTTCACCCCCTGGATCCCCATTATCTAACCCACCTCCTCTTACTATTGATGACACCCCTGCTCTAAACAGCCCCCACCCCCTCCTTCTTAATGCCACTTTACCAACTTTTTTTTACTTACCAGCTGACCTTCGTCATCAGGTCTTTGTTCATTTAGACGACGATGTTTGCGAAGCATTGCATCATACTCCGCAGAATAACTCAAAACCTTCGCGACACGAGACTCGACTCACAATTAATGTGAAAGTCACTTTCTCATGAAGGAAGTATAGTATTTAGGCCATGGTCATGGAAAAAAAAAACAAACTTGCTGCGATCGAAGAGTTTCCGGTGCTGCGCTGACTGACATGTTGCGGAAAGGTCGATCGTTTCTGTGCACTGAGGAATAGTGCAGTGACATCGATATCGATGTTATCGAAAAATCGATATTTTTTACTAAATATCGATGTTTTTTCATCGATGTCATGGATCCGATATTTTCCACATATCGATGTCTTTCGTTCGATATTTATCGTATCGGGCTCCGTCCGGTAGTTCAATTTCATTTTCAATTCAGTTCTACTTGAATTTGCGTTGATTCCGTAAGCACCATCTGACGACATCTGCCTGTCTCTTTCTCTTGTGTTCGGTTTCTGTGCAAGTTGCAACCAGCACTTCAGAAGTTTCTTTGGCTGATCCTGAAATATGTGAACTGTCCTCGAGCTTCTCTGTTCAAACCTCGCTACCAGAGACGCTACGGGCAGCATCATCGTCAAAACAGCAAAATTTACCAAAAAGTTATACTGTGATGCAATCATTTAAAGATGGGGGTGACAAATTTAATAGGATAAGCCACGGTATCCTGTACATGATTTGTAAGGATATGCAGCCCATATCCATTGTGAAGGATAAGGGATTCCTTCACCTCCTAAAATTGACGGCTCCTTTGTATAAGGTACCTTGTCGCAAAATAATTACTTCACTGTTGGACAGCAAATACGATGTAATATCCACGATGAATTGAGGAAAAAGACTCAACACTTAGAAAAAAGAACATTAATTCAATCTGTCCCTACTAGGTGGAACTCCACTTTTTATATGGTGGATCGATTTCTCTATCTCCGCGAAAATATCAACAGTATAGTAACGTTTAACCGCGCCAAAAATGATAGCTGCTGCGGATATGGAATTTTTCAAAGAATTGGTATTGCTTTTGAGACCAATCGAATCAGCTACACAAGAATTTAGTGGAGAAAAGTTCGTAAACTCCAGTATAGTGATACCAGTCGTTGGACTAATTCGAAAAAAAAATTATTGAAATGGTTATTACCACAGATTTGGCTAGGCGCCTGAAAACAGTTATATTAATGGAATGGGACAAAAAATTTAAGAATATGGAACATTCTATTCTATTCTCGTCAGCAACGCTTCTTGATCCCAGATTCAAAAATTTGCATTTTACGGATCCAATTGCGCTGGCTAATGCAATCCGCTGGCTTTCAAAAGAATTGAATCAGGACATTTCGAGAGAAGATTCTTCATCCGATTCAGATTTGGCTCAGCTAAATGAGGAACAAGATTCCGGATCGTTTAGCTTGTGGGATCATCACCACAAAATGGTAGAAGAAACATGGAATTAATGAGCTGTTGGATGGAAGTGACAACACAATACCACCGCAACTTTCGCTATATTTAAGAAGCCCAATCATCCGGCTCAGCGAATCACCCTTCGTCGCTTGGAGTGCTGGTTACAGTAAAACTTGCCATTCTCAAACTAGCGATAAAGTACTTAACTGTAATGGCAACTTTCGTGCCCTCCGAGAGACTTTTTTTCGACTACTGGGAGCATAGTTACCAAAAAAGGAGTTGTCTCTCAGGAGAAAAAATCGAAAAGCTCCTCTTCTTGCACAGTGTCGGCCGACGAAAGATTATGGGCCCTTGATTAATCATAATAAAGTCAAATTGGGTTGCCTAGCGAAGTCCTGCCGCAACTATTCTTAATTACCGTACTTGTAAATACATTTTCATATCCAATTGAAAGAGTTTAACTTTTAAACTAATTGATAAATTTTTTTTTAATTAAATGAAACATAGTTTGAAAGAGAATTATTGTATATAAAGAATGATAAATAAAATGGTGGCCAGCTTTGTACCTGCCGCAACCCTGGTTTAACAAAGTTTCTGTTGAGTTTATGCACTTTGAAAAAATTATACCATACGAACCTAACTTACAGATCAGGAACTTTTTTCTGGACCGAGACGTCTTCGGAGGGTGGCTCCGTCTACTCGTTCTGCGTTCATTACTCTCTTTGGCATGCGATCATCGTCCATTCATTTCGTTGAAGCCGGTTTACATAGTTTGATGATTTCGAAACATCCAGCTCATCCATCGTACAGTTCATACAACTCATGGTTGTACCGATGCGATCGCAAACAGCCCCAAAAATTCGCTGCAGGACCTTACGTTCAAATTTGTTTAACGTGTTTCCGGAGGCTTGAGTTAGGATCTATGTTTCGCAGCATAGCATAGTACTGATCGTATGATGGTTTTGTACACGCGGAGCTTCGTGTTTCTGTGCACATGCATCGATTTCATTATGGGGAGAACCGAGAAAAAAGTCTTTCTAGCTAGCTGTATCCGTCGCTTGATTTCGTGTGTTTCGTCGTGGTCCCTCCCTTGTCAAGTTGCAACGCAGGTATGAAGTCGTTCACGAACTCGATGTTAATGCTGTGTTTTGCTAGAGAGCGGCTGGGCGATTTGCGTCTGCGGCTGGAGAGCAATTGATTCATCATTCAATGTCGGGGTTTTGTATGAAAATAGTACTAGTATGTTGGGCAGGTTGTCTATGCAATCAAGGATTTTTATATGTACGTGCGGAGAATGGATGGAAAGAGACGAATGTACTGTAGATGTAGAGTCCTTCGGTGGCAGCAAGGACATTCGAGAAAGGATATTTTTGGCAGTGAAGCGATATATGGGGAATATGGGTGTCATATGAAAAGGGATGATGAGGTGAGAGTCCAGGAGTACTACTTTGCCTTAACCCCTAGCGGGGCATAGCGCGTCAACTACTCCTGCGCGCCATCGTACTCTGTTCTGGGCAATGGGGCGCAACTCCCCAAAAGACTTACCCAGTACCTGACACTCCTTTGCCACAGATCGACGCCATGTGATTCGAGGACCCCCTCTTGGTCGGCCTTGGTTGGAAATGGGGTTCCATTTCATGGCATGCAACGCAATGCAGTTATCACTCTTCCGCAATGTGTGACCTATCCACTGCCATTTTCGCCTGCGTATCAATTCGTCGATTGGCATCTGACCCGTACGCCGACTTAGCTCTTCATTTGATATTGTTTCGGGCCAGAAAATTCTTAAAATTCGACGAAGACATGAGTTGACGAAAACTTGCAGCTTTCTGGTAACTCCTACGGAAACTTTCCATGTACTGCTCCCATACAAAAGCACTGATAGTACCAGGGAGCGAAACAGGCCCAGCTTGGTCTTGATGCTGAGATAACTGCTCTGCCAGATTTTGGACAACATGCCGTATGCGCGTTTAGCCTGGTTGATACGACGAGCGATGTCCTGCTCCGTACCACCATTTTCGGCAACAATGCTACCCAGGTAGACGAAGTTGTCTACCTTCTCCACAGGCTGCCCATTAATATTGATGGCAATAGGTGTCGGATTTCTTTTTCGCAACGGCGGGCTAAGCACCTTGGTCTTGTTGGTATTAATCTTTAGCCCAACCTTGCTTGCCTCCCTCTCGAGATCTAACGCCATTGCGGACAGATCCATGATTTTGTGGGAGAGTAGGCATATGTCGTCAGCGTAGTCAAGATGTTGTAGATAAGATGTCAAAGTCCATTGAATTCCTCTGTCGAGTCCGGATAGGGCTGCATGCAACACATCGCCGATCACAATGAGGAATAGGATCGGTGAGAGGATGCACCCCTGCCGAACTCCACTGCGAATCTCAAAGTCCCCCGACACCTTACCTTTATGCAGAACGCGACATTTCGCGCCGTCATAGGTTGCCTTAATAATAGCCACAAGCTTCTCAGGGATGCCTCTCCTGCGCAAGGCCGCCCATATAGAATCCCGGTTCACACTATCGAAAGCCTTTTCAAAATCGATGAAAAGCAAGTGAAGCGGAGAATCGTATTCAGCGCATTGCTCGATGATGATTCGCAAGGTGTTAATGTGATCGACACAGGAGAATCCGGATCGAAAGCCAGCCTGCTCTTCATCAATTGTGCTTTCTAAGTGGGCCTTTAGTCTTTCCAGGACGATTTTAGCTATTATCTTGGCAACGGCAGGAAGCACACAAATGCCTCTCCAATTATTACAGTCTGTGAGGCTACCCTTCTTTGGAAGTTTGATGATCAAACCTTCCTTCCACTCAGTGGGAAAGGTCTCTGTATTCCACGCTTTATCAACAAGTGGGTGCAGCAAATCGGCAGTTACGCTTGGCGCTGCTTGATAAAGTTCGGCAGGGATGCCGTCAAGTCCGGCGGCCTTTCCTCGTTTTAGTGCAATAATTGCAGTGACTATTTCCTCTTTAGTCGGGGCAGTGGACCGTATACGCACATTTTGATGGTTAGCTAAATTATCTATATGAGGGGGAACTTCACCAGAGGTTACACGGTTCAAGACCGCGGCGAAGTGTTCTTTCCACCGCCTCATTTGATCTTCTTCCAAGATAAGTAGCTTTCCATCACTATCTTTCACCGGATGTTGGCAGGAGTTACGACCACCTGTAAACTCCTTGATGACACTGTATACGGCGTTTAAGTTGTTACTTCTAGCGGCTTCTTCTGCTGACGCTAAAAGAGAATTGGCATAAACTCTTTTATCGCGTCGCACACTACGCTGAACTTCTCGAGCTTTCTGACGGTAAAGGAGTTCGATGCTGCTTCGATTGTCGTCTGATGCTGCAGCCAAACGAACTTTCAGCTCCTTTCTTTCAACAATCCGCTGCCATGAAGCGTCGGACATCCAGGGCTTATTCCGGCAATCCGGGTTTGGGCCAAGGATGGTATTTGCGCTATCAATGTACGCATTTTTTATGGCATCCCAGTTTTCGTTTATGTCACTATCTGGGTGACTAGTTATCTCAGCCGTTTTTTGCGCAAGATGGTCATTATATTGTTGTAAGACAGCTGGATTTTTTAGTCGAGCGGTATTGAATTTGCGGGGCCTGGATCTTTCGTCGCTGGGGCGGCGCACGGCTGCAATACGCAATCGAACATTAGCGATCATAAGATAATGGTCTCTTCCCATCCCAATATCGGCACCCTTCTTGTTTCGCACGTCCAGGAGGCAACTCTTGAATCTTTTACTAATGGCAAAATGGTCGATCTGATTTTGTGTTCTGCGCCGATCAACAGAGGACCAACTGATTTTGTGGTGGTCCTTATGCTCAAACATAGTACCACCGATGAAGAGACTGTGAAAGTTGCAGAACTCTACAAATCTTTCACCGTTGTCATTACGATCACCAAGACCGTGTCTCCCCATCACATGTCTGAGCCCATAGTTATCAGCGCCAACTTTCGCATTCAAATCACCCATAACCATTATAATGTCACCTTTAGGTGTTCTGCTCTGAACGGCGTTTAGTTCTTCGTAGAAGGAGTCTTTTGCCAAGACATTGTCGGGTTCAGTAGGGGCATAACATTGTATTATTGAGATGTTCCTCATTTTGGTCCGGAACCTGGCGGTCAAGACCCTGTCAGAGACCGGTTCCCAGGATAAGAGACAGTTTCGCGCGGCTCTGGTTAAAAGGAGCCCCACACCTGACTCACGGCGACTACCAGTAGCTTTACCGGAGTACAACATTACAGTGCTGCCCGTTGGAGAGATGAATTCTCCGCTGTTCCACCATCTTATCTCACTAACTCCTAAGATATTCAACTTGTACCTCAGAAATTCACTCTCTAATTGAAGAAATCGTGCGTTCTGGGGACCTTCTGATCCATTGTCCAGGAGAGTACGCACATTCCAGAATCCAATTTTTGTCATTGTACGATAGCTAAAAGTCGTAACCGTTGAGTCAGTCCTTATCCGAGGCATAGTTGACGTTTCGTTAGCATATAAAGATTTCGGATAGTGCAAGTTGCTGGCATACACATCCTGTCCTTTGATTGTCGGTTTTAACGACAGGCCCTCAAAGGGAAAGGCCGTGGTATTTTTTTCACACCCCACACCACAGGGGTACCTCAACCAAATCATCGCACCGCCATCACTGGCGGCTTGACGTTGGTTGGCAATGGTCAGTGACCACTGCCGTTCCAGGGGGCGCCCACGCGGAGGACTATGGAAGAGGAGTTTTTGCCCCCCTAGAGTCCAGGAGTAGTGCAGATGGAATTCCGGATCCTTCGGTGGCGACAAGGATATTCGAAAAAGGATATTTTTAGCAGTGAAGCGAAATACGGTCAATATGGGTGTCATATGAATCGGGGTAGATACCCGAATATCCAGGAGTAGTGCGGATGGCATTTCGAGTCCTTCGGTGGCGAAAAGGACATTCAAGAAAGTCAATTGAAATATGGGCAGTATGGGTGTCATATGAGCCGGGGTGAGGAGCCGAATGCCTAGGAGTACTATGGATGGCAGTTTGAGTTCTTCGGTGCCGATAAGGATATTCGAAAAAGGATACTTTTGGCAGTGAAGCGAAATACGGTCAATATGGGTGTCATATGAATCGGGGTGGACACCCGAATATCCAGGAGTAGTGCGGATGGCATTTCGAGTCCTTCGGTGGCGAAAAGGACATTCACGAAAGTCGAATGAAAAATGGGCAATATGGGTGTCATATGAATCGGGGTGAGGAGGCGAATGCCTAGGAGTACTATGGATGGCATTTCGAGTCCTTCGGTGCCGATAAGGATATTCGAAAAAGGATACTTTTGGCACTGAAGCGAAATACGGTCAAGATGGGTATCATACGAATCGGGGTGGACACCCGAATATCCAGGAGTAGTGCGGATGGCATTTCGAGTCCTTCGGTGGCGAAAAGGACATTCACGAAAGTCGAATGAAAAATGGGCAATATGGGTGTCATATGAACCGGGGAGAGGAGGCGAATGCCTAGGAGTACTATGGATGGCATTTCGAGTCCTTCGGTGCCGATAAGGATATTCGAAAAAGGATACTTTTGGCAGTGAAGCGAAATACGGTCAAGATGGGTGTCATATGAAACGGAGTGAACACCCGAATATCCAGGAGTTGTGCAGATGGCATTTCGAGTCCTTTGGAGCGAAAAGGACATTCACGAAAGTCGAATGAAAAATGGGCAATATGGGTGTCATATGAACCGGGGTGAGGAGGCGAATGCCTAGGAGTACTATGGATGGCATTTCGAGTCCTTCGGTGCCGAAAAGGATATTCGAAAAAGGATACTTTTGGCACTGAAGCGAAATACGGTCAAGATGGGTGTCATATGAATCGGAGTGAACACCCGAATATCCAGGAGTTGTGCAGATGGCATTTCGAGTCCTTTGGAGCGAAAAGGACATTCACGAAAATCGAATGAAAAATGGGCAATATGGGTGTCATATGAACCGGGGTGAGGAGGCGAATGCCTAGGAGTACTATGGATGGCATTTCGAGTCCTTCGGTGCCGATAAGGATGTTCGAAAAAGGATACTTTTGGCAGTGAAGCGAAATACGGTCAAGATGGGTGTCATATGAATCGGAGTGAACATCCGAATATCCAGGAGTTGTGCAGATGGCATTTCGAGTCCTTTGGAGCGAAAAGGACATTCACGAAAGTCGAATGAAAAATGGGCAATATGGGTGTCATATGAACCGGGGTGAAGAGGCGTAGATGTAGGTAGCATTTCGAGTCCTTCGTCTACTTGCGCAGCATTTATTCGAAAATTGTGGTGCGGACCAGAACAACGCCCGTTCTATCAACCAGGCTAAATGCGCATACGGCATGCTGTCGAAAATCTGGCAGAGTAGTTGTATCAGCATCAACATCAAGCTGATATTTTTTCGCTCTCGGGTACTGTCTGTAGTTTTGTATGGGTGCAGTACATGGAAAATTTCCGTAGGAGTTACCATAAAGCTGCACTCCTGCGCGCCATCGTACTCTGTTCTGGGGAATAGGGTGAAGCTTACAACAGACTTACCCAGCGCGCTACACTCCTTTGCCACAGATCGTCGCCATGTGATTCTAGGACCCCCTCTTGGTCGGCCTTGGCTGGAAACGGGGTTCTATTTCATGACATGCAAAGCAGTGCATTTATCACTCTTCCGCAATGTGTGACCTACCCACTGCTATTTTCGCCTGCATATCAATTCGTCAATTGGCATCTGCCCCGTACGCCAACTTAGCTCTTCATTTGATATTGTTTCAAGCCAGAAAATTCTTATAATTCGACGAAGACATGAGTTGACGAATACTTGCAGCTTTCTGGTAACTCTTACTGGAACTTTCCATGTACCGCTACCATACACAAGCGCAGAAGTTACCAGGGAGCGAAACAGGCCCAGCTTGGTCTTGGTGCTGAGATAACTCCTTTGCTAAATTTTGGAGAGCATACCGTATGCGCATTTAGCCTGGTTGATAGTTTTTCTGGTCCGCACCACCATTTTCGAGTAAATGCTGCGCAAGTAGACGAAGGACTCGAAATGCTATCTACATCTACGCCTCTTCACCCCGGTTCATATGACACCCATATTGCCCATTTTTCATTCGACTTTCGTGAATGTCCTTTTCGCCACCGAAAGAGTTGAAATGCCATCTACACTACTCCTGGACATTCGTCTTTTCACCCCGATTCATACGACACCCATATTGCCCATATTTCGCCTTACCAGCAAAAATATACTTTTTCGAATGTCCTTGTCGCCACCGAAGGATCCGGAATGCCATCCATAGTACTCCTAGGCATTCGCCTCTTCACCCCGGTTCATATGACACCCATATTGCCCATATTTCAATTGACTTTCTTGAATGTCCTTTTCGCCACCGAAGGACTCGAAATGCCATCTGCACAACTCCTGGATACTCGGGTGTTCACTCCGATTCATATGACACCCATCTTGGCCGTATTTCGCTTCACTGCCAAAAGTATCCTTTTTCGAATATCCTTGACAACACCGAAGGATCCGGAATGCCATCCATAGTACTCCTAGGCATTCGCCTCTTCACCCCGGTTCATATGACACCCATATTGCCCATATCTCAATTGACTTTCTTGAATGTCCTTTTCGCCACCGAAGGACTCGAAATGCCATCTGCACAACTCCTGGATACTCGGGTGTTCACTCCGATTCATATGACACCCATATTGACCGTATTTCGCTTCACTGCCAAAAGTATCCTTTTTCGAATATCCTTATCGGCACCGAAGGACTCGAAATGCCATCCATAGTACTCCTAGGCATTCGCCTCCTCACCCCGGTTCATATGACACCCATATTGCCCATTTTTCATTCGACTTTCGTGAATGTCCTTTTCGCCACCGAAGGACTCGAAATGCCATCCGCACTACTCCTGGATATTCGGGTGTCCACCCCGATTCATATGACACCCATATTGACCGTATTTCGCTTCACTGCCAAAAGTATCCTTTTTCGAATATCCTTGTCGCCACCGAAGGATCCGGAATTCCATCTACGCTACTCCTGGACATTCACCTCTTCATCCCGGTTCATATGACACCCATATTCCCTATATATCGCTTCACTGCAAAAAATATCCTTTCTCGAATGTCCTTGCTGCCACCGAAGGACTCTACATCTACAGTACATTCGTCTCTTTCCATCCATTCTCCTCACGTACATATAAAAATCCTTGATTGCATAGACAACCTGCCCAACATACTACATAGTACTATTTTCATACAAAACCTCGGCATTGAATGATGAATCAATTGCTCTCGAGCCGCAGACGCAAATCGCCCAGCCGCTGTCTAGCAAAACACAGCATAAGGTCCCCCACCTTGAGCTCGATTGTGCAGGTGAAATTAAAAACTGCGATATTGAAATGAGAAACTTTCTTCAATTTGGGGAATATGTATTTGGGGATTTTGTATTTTATTTTTGGGGATTTTGCTTTGGGGACAGACAGACATCGTTAAATCGACCCAGGGGGTGACCCTTCCCTGTTCATTCCCATTTCAAGGGGTTACATTTTTCCTTGTGACAAGAACGATATATCGATTTATCGATGCTTTTCAGCTGATATTTTATCGGTATCGATAGAAAAAATTTTAAACATCGATATCGTTGAATATCGATACTTTCCTTTCGATGTCACAGCTCTACTGAGGAAGCTCTACACGCTTTTTTTAATACGCCCTAGAAGAGTCTTTCGTCCGTTTCCGTTCTACAAAGCACGTGCTTGCCCGTCCCTTTCAATCGATTGTTATGCAAGTCAGGACAGGATCGGAGCGATGCTGATTCAAATTACGGATGGGAGCGAGAAAGCTAATATTGTATTTACAGCGGAAAAACTTACGAAAGCAGAATGCAACTACAGTCCCGGAGCAAGAGTATATAGCTGCAGTTACGGCGATAGAAAAGTTCCGGCCTTACGTGGAAGGTATGGAATTCGAAGTCGTTACAGACCACCCCTTCCTTAAGAGGTTCATGAATCTACGAGACCTGCGCGGTCGACTGCAGGACTTTAAATTTGCGATAAGACATCGCAAAAGCAGTGATCACATTATTTCAGATGCCTTTTCGCAAGCGCTCGAAGGTGATATCGTTGAAATCTCTATCCAGGAGGACAACTCCGTGGCACTCGATCTCACCTCATCACATTTCCAGTCTGCAGATTATTGCGGTTTTATTCTTCGGATTCAGGGAGGCCCAGACCTACTTCCAGATTTCCGAGTTGCCGACAATTTTGTTCACAGGCGTTGCGAATATGTGAGCACTAATAAAATTTAGTTATGCGTACCACGTACCAGTAAAATTGAGGGAAGAGTTGATCCGGAGTGCACATGACCATTCCCGGCCAAAATACATCGGCAGGTGAAGGAAATTGTGTCGTAATGTGAGACATGTAAAACGATAAGGGCAGCCAATAAGCCCCCTCAACCGTTTATGGGAGCCCTTCCTATTTCCGATCGCGTATTACAGCGGTTGTACGTCGATCTTTTAGTTCACTATCCGCGCTTCAAGACTAGGGAATGGAATGTGGGAGCCATAGTAGTTCTGGATACTTTGTTCGAATTATAAACGAGTTCGAAAAGAGGCTCCTCCGACGAATGTTTGGAACGCGGAATCAACGACGAAGGATGAACAGCCATGAGTTATACGAACTATTTGACGAACCAGAGGACTTTGCCACTATGTCCACTGTGAAAATACGAAAGATATAATGAGCGGGATACAGTCATCGATTAGGCAAAAAAGATGTACTAAAAAATCTCCCTCGAAGGGACGGGTAAAGGCGTGAGACAGTGTTAAAGACCGATGAAACGTAGCGAAGATTCCGTCCATGAAAGCTGCTTAGGATCCGAAACTGGTAGCATAAATGTCAAGATTAAAACGGATGGAGATGGTGACTTACAGACTAGTTGCACCGGGGACACAATGGCTAATAAGTAAGTACCATATTCGTGAATAGGATTGGAGCCAAAATATTATACCATAAACTGGAAAATTGGCTTGTTAGGTCAAGTACATGTAATGAACCATATTCTGGTCGTGTTGCTTCCACCGATAGATTGAAAGTAGCACCTGATGAGTAGTGGAACCAGAGGCCAAGGGTCTAATTACACACGTATCCCGATGCGAGCGCCAGGGCATCTGAGCCGTCCGCCAACCACTCCATCCTTAACGCCACATTTTTGCCTGCCCTATTTGTGTTGTCTATCCCAGGCCTGTGGACTCCTTTTAATGTGTACGGATAAGAGCAACGAGCGGTGACAAACCCCCACAGCTCCCGAACTGTGCTACAGAAAGCACAGGCCGCTACGTAGCTCGTTGAGGAGCCTATTTCTTCGCCAGATAGCACAGCCGCACACGGTCACTATGGCAACTCTAGGCTCTAACCCCACGGGCATCTTTCGATGCCACCAACCCGTCCATTACATACAATAAGAAAACATTTTAAAATTCGAATGACCTGGGTGACAATGTAGGGTACATCAGAGTGTCCGTGTGGCTACCTAACTAAGATAAGAAGGACATTTTTGTAGTAATAAGATATTTCTAATCAATCGAACATCCAAACCTATTCATATACCAAATTCAATTTGACAAATCCCATCAATATAATCGAAAACACATAATCCCTAAATAGCCAAACTGTCCATGAAACTTCGGATAACCATGCATTGGCTCGAAATATACATAGTAACCAATTTTTGATTCGCCCGCCCATTCTGATGTCTACGTATCCTAGACAAATCCGATTTGTGGTAGCCAAAGGTTGCCCAGGATATGAAATCTACACAGATTAGCACTAATCATGCTGCAGCAGCCATTGGTGGTAACATTTAATTTTAATTGCATTCCTGGTCCGTTTATCCATAATGATTGCCCCAATCAAAGCCAGACGACAGTTATGGAATGAGAACGCGTCAAACGCTTCAACGTGTGGCACTTTATGATGAAAATATGACCAAAAACGGACCACAATTTCCGCTGATAATCGAAAAGCATCCTTTTTTTGATGAAGAAAATTGCTAGACTAATAGCTTCTCCGCAACATTTTCGCCTCGCCACTGAATCTCATTTCTGTCTGTTGCGGATATCAAAGAATTGCCCACATGTGAATATATTTTGAAAGATCCGAGTCACAAACGCTACCAAAACGGCCACACACTCACATATCCTGTCACTTGAATATGTTGTGCTTTGACATACTTTGAGGCACAAAAGCATGGGAGTTTCATGAAATAGATTATTATGTTGGTTAGCCGACACGTTTTCAGTGCCCCGAGGTAGAGCAAAAATGGATTGAAGAGAGGACCAGAAGTTGCTATACGCAATATGGTTGTTGGGGTGGATTCGGTGGAAATAGAAGTCACGGATGTATGCCTACCTACTGAACGATATGATATCCCCATGAAGGATAGACTGCCATAAGTCATAAATAGGAATTGTCGTTGCTGTGGTTGTAATTCAGGCAAATATTGAGCGGTTAACTTGATTACTACGGGCAACAGACTGTGGATGAGAGTATTCTTAGGGGTTTGATGCAGGAACTGTGAAATATTTACGTAGGCATGCTCGATGTAATAATCAGTCCTTGGGCAAAGTATTTCGCTCCTTAGACGAAAGTCAATTAGAGCGAATCTTACTTCAGTTATTTCCGTACATTTGACCCATTTATCTAAAACGTTTGTCTTTAAATACACAAATCGTCAAACAAAACTCCATTCCTTCACCACGATGACAGAAAGACTTTCTATCCTTCCGGCCATCCTTCGGAATAGTCAAATTTTCTTTCAAAGTAAAGTGACCCACGGAGATGTTTTTGAGTGAACTAAATTACATCAAAATCCTTTAAACACTCCGACCTCCCATGCTTTTTGTCGAATAGCAAAACTTCCCTTGGCTGGTCATGGTACGTTCTTCCATCGAGGTATTTTCATAGAAAGCTGTCTCCGTTCAACGTGAACTTTACGTGCCACAGTGCTTTAAATAATGTCAGAAAACTTTGCCCCTTGTTCGTGTCAATGAAAAAGACGTATAGACGTTTCTCAGCTAACGAGAAAACAATCTCAGGCAACTTTAGAGCATGACAATACGAACGAGGATAACATTACTGAAGAGGGAAACTTTCAAGGTGGATTTCTTAAAGACGAATACCAAAGGAAAAGTATGAATTCTTGTACTTGGGTATTTATAAATCGGGAAGATGAGAATGGATGGGAATTCTTGTGAGATGTCTATACAGGGAGTCCCGGTCATGATGGTAAATATTTCAATGGTAGTAGTATGGTTCATGTGGGGAAACTAATGTACGACATGCACCCTCCATCTTTAACCGTTACAGAGTTATAGCATTTTTTTTAAACTGTCAAAACCCTTGACTTCTACAACAAATTCTAAATTTGCCAAGCCCCCAATTATTCGTTCCGAGATTTGATCTTACTTTCTGAAACTACATAAAATTTCATATAAACGAACTTTTTAACGGGTAAAAAAATCACCGTTATTTCAAAGATACAACTATTCGAACTTTAAAAAAATTGTAAAATCAATTTTTGATCAGAAATCTAAATGATTACTTCGTAACGGTACTTTGAACTCACAAATCTGCAAAGTTGACAAAAGTCGCCCCATTATGTTATATTTCGATCGGCATATAAATGTTAAGGACTTAGATTTGAAAATTTGCGAATGTGACGTTTTAAAGGTAAAAAAACGTGATTTTCATGTAAAACACGTTTACGCTATTTTCAAAAGAATTTTACTTATATTTTTTATTCGACAAAATAGCAAAAAAGAAGCGAAACTAATGACAAAAGGTGTTCCAAAGGAATTTAAATCAAATCCAAAGCGAAAACTACAAATTGTGTTCCAAATGTCCTCCTTCGTGTTGGACACAAACTTGAAATCTTCTGACAACTGATGCGACAGCCCGGAGAACTTCTTCCCTCTTTTCTCTCAAATCGTTGCACGCCGTTTTAATTTTTCGAATCAGGTGTTCCTGTGACGTAATGGGTTCGTTATAAACCTCATTTTTCAAACTTCCCCATACATAAAAGTCAAGAGGAGTTAAATCAGGACTTCTAGCAGACCATACAATAGGCCCATTTCGTCCGATACACTTTTGGTGGAATTCGTTATTAAGAAACTCGGTGACAACTCTTCCGTTATGGGCAAGACATCCGTCCATCTGCCATCAAATTTCAGATTGTTCTGCAATTGCAGTACCATCAAGTAAATTCGGACTGATTTCAGTCTCCAACAAGTTATGAGACGCGGATGAATTCAGCCGTTCAGGAAGAAGGAAGGTTCGAAAAGGTGATCCCACGTTCAGTTCGTCAAAGGACTTTGTGGACATACGGTAGTAATATTTTCGAATCTCCCGAAAAAAAAATTAATTGAACCGATTTGATTTTTCCCTCCTTATATTGTAGAGATGCACCCAAAATATGCTGTTTTCTCTTTGGTTCCTCTGCCCCAAAGCCTCAGCTACGTACACTACACTACACGTAACCTTCGCCTATTCATTTAAGACTGCGACGAAGTTGTTTTCTTGAGAGATCACATGGTGGTAGTGGTGACGCAGTACGCAATACGGTGTGCATGTGGGAACAATGTCTAAAAAACGATGACGTGACGCAAATTTTCGCGTCAAGAAATAGGCATGTATAGACGGAGCTTTATGCCACCATTGAACAACGTAAACATTTTGCTGCTCGATTGAATGACCCCCAGACAGTAGGACAAGTTTTCTCATAGTTTTTAACTTGGACATTTAAAACTGTCAGTTAACTTAGCTGTGGAAACAATTTCATGTTAATTTTAGTTAAATGAACTTACTACTACTCAATTGCCCTAACCCCTTGTGGTGCATAGCGCGTCAACTGTTCCATGCAGTTGCCAGCATGCACCTCCTGCACATCCATGGCCACAAACGTCGTCGTGGACGGGATTCGAACCCGATACGCCGGTAGTCAAACATGAGACTGATGCTGCAACACACTGCGCTACCGTTCGTAAATGAACTTGGATGTTATGTGAATGTTTCTGACCAGTATTTACAGCCACTGTGTGTTATTCGATATTTATGCATAGGGTTTTTCAATAGGGACGACGAATTTTGTTTATAACATTTCTCGAATAGGAGTGAAGTTGGCTTCGCAATTCTTCCACATTTTGAGACATCAGTCTATGCCATTTAATCATGGAGAGATACACGCTTCAACAACGTTTGCAAATTATTCAACTTTTTATCAAAGTTCACGTTCTATCGCGACAACGTTACGCACGCTTATGCCAATTTTCGGTCGACGAAACCATCCAACAAGACGGACTATTGAACGTTTAGTGCAAAAATGCGAAACTACTTATGCACTGAATAATGTTCCAGTGCTTATGCGATAACGTAATGTTTGAAGTGAAGAAAATATAGTGGCCGTTCGAGAGAGTGTGCGCCGACCGCAGGCGTTAAACATCAGTGGGACCAGTTTGTGGCGAATTTTACGGAAGGATTTGGCTCTCCGCCCGTATAAGATTACGTTGACTCAAGAACTACAGGGCCATGATATCGGAGTATTTTTGGGACCAGCTCGACGCTATGGAGTTGGACGATATGTGGTTCCGACAGAACGACGCAACGTGCCATACAGCGTACGACACAATCGAATTTTTGAAGACCAAGTTCGGCAAGCGAGTTATCTCACGCAACGGTCCTCGCGAATGGCCGCCTCGTTCGTGCGATTTAACTCCTTTGGATTTTTGTCTGTGGTGTTACATTAAATCGCTGGTCTATACCAATAAGCCAGCAACGTTAGAAGAGCTGCAGGCGGCCAACATCGATCGCGAAATTCCTGGTATGTATTTCGGCCGATTTGTATGCTCGAGTCATGGAAAATTGGGTCCAGCGTATTCACTCGTGCCTGAGCTTCCGATATCATATTCCATAATTAATGGCATCGACTGTACTTTCATTTGAAATAAAAATCATCTCCATAATTAACTCACAAGTTTCTTAATTGAAAAAACAAAATGCATCGCTCTTAATGAAAAACCCTATATTTAAATAATGTTCAAAACTTCGTTCGAATAAGATAAATAAATAAATAGATGAGTTAGCATCACCTCATTTTCTAGATTGTGACGGTTTTGTGCAGAGGTGTGTGATCAGCAACACGCTCAACCGAGTTATTTACCCCATAAATGGGTACTCATTTAACAGCTGAGTGGGGCTCATAGTCCGACACGTAAATCCCCTTTTTGTATCGAAAACTACCGCATTCAGTAGGAATCGAACCGGGGCCCAGTGCGTAGAAGGCGAATGTGCTAACCGTTGCGCCATCCGAACTACTAAGATACTTACTAGAGATACTGAGAAAAGAAATAATACGGATACGGATACAAATACTGATCCCTTAAAATAAATATTGATATCACCTACAATTTCCTTTAATTAATTTTGAAAAAATAATTTACATTTGAGAGCATGTCTGCACCCGTCCCATTTTCGTCAAACTCATTACGCTAAATTAAACTGGTAACTGATAAGTAGGATCGAACCCTTCCTGCACATATGACGCTATTGCCTCATTCAGAACACGTGTAGTTCTATTGTTTTAAGCCTAAGTTAACACCTTTCATTCATTTCAGGCTCTGAATAATGAATGATGCCTCTTAGGTTCGATGAATTCCAATTACTATCACACGCCTCCACCACAGAAACAAAACGCACGCACTTCTCAGGACATTTGAGAGACAACAATCCCTAGAGGGTCTGAAAACCAATTCAATCTTAATACAGCATTATTCCAATAATCGATCTAATCGTGTTAACGACTGGTAATGGACGGGAGGAGCAAACAAGTAGGCAAGGCATGGCTAATTCACTTTGAATTGATTGATTGAGAGATTTTCTCTTTGCCTTCAAGCTTCGATTCGATTTGAAGACGATTTCGATTTGGTGTCTATTCCTATTTTTATTACAAATATAGCACTACTGATGGAAGACAGAATTTGCGATTAGTGGGACTGATTGTAAAAAAACCGAGTGTCCCCTAAAAGGGACACATCATTGCGACTGAAAATATTCTACGGATTTTCGCAGACTTTTTTCTTTTTTCCCAAATGAAAACAAGGAAACTCAAATTAAATAGTTTTTTCCATCTGATTCAAGCTTCAGTTTACTTGCTTCCAAATTGATACTTTGGGATTACAGAATTCGTAAAAAAGAGTATATTTTCCCGAAATGGTCGAAACAGGGTATCAGAACATTGAATCAGTTACACTAGGAATTCATATGCATGTTTCATGATGCACAGCCGCCTCGCACTCAGGTCGTATTTGAATTTTTGATGGATGAGCCTGTAACTGAACGAAACAACCGCATGATATCATTTCATTTAATTTTTTTTCCGTGGAAATAACAAAAATGCCGGAATTCGGGAAAATCCTATTTGATTTCGGGCGCAAATATTCCTCGTGTGAGCCGAAACGGGATGGAGTAGAGTTATTTTCAACATGAAAATTTTCGCCATAATATGCTCCAGGGTATTTCTGTATTCTTGCGTATACATTCCGTTGAATTGATAGGATGAAATAAATTTACTCAAATATAGGCGATAGGTACAAGTAAAATGAGTAATAATGGATAGCACATGGGTAGATGAAGCGTTAATAAATTGGCCGTTTCTTTTCCATGAAATCATATGGCTGTTAAAATAACACAGACGAAACGTTGGTAATTTTAACTGGAGAACTGAGCTATTCCCTGGAAAATTTGAAAATACTTCAGCAAAAGACTTGTAAGGACTTTTCACTTGTCCCTTATTTGTTGAAGCGCCAGCGATTTCTTCAGAGCTCGGATGTTGTTTGTTTGGAATGAAAAATCCATATTGAGAGTTAGTGGAGGACACAATATATTTCTGGATTTTTAACTGATTTGCGCGAAAAAAAATCAGCTGTATAACCCTCCCTCGATAACGAGTTCCGGCTCCTCTGCGTTTTATCCGGACATCAAAGAAGCTCCAAATGCCGGTAGTTCAAAGCATTTATGGAGGAGAGCCTGGCTAAACCACAAAAGACAAATACAACATCAAGATTGGCTTGTTGAACTAACTCCAAAAGGATAATCTGCTCATTAGGAAGGATGGAGTTGCTACAGATGAAAGCACAGCTACTTGAAGAGAAAATAAAATAAATAACTGGCGAAACAGTCCAATTTGAACCATGGCCTCGAAATGAGTTAGCATCGTCTCATTTTCTAGATCGTGACGGTGTGTCCTGTGCAGAAGTGTGTGAGCAACACGCTCAACCGAGTTATTTACTCCATAAATGGGTACTCATTTAACAGCTGAGTGGGCTCAAAGTCCGACACGTAAATCCCCTTTTTCATCGAAAACTACCGCATTCAGTAGGAATCGAACCGGGGCCCAGTGCGTAGAAGGCGAACATGCTAACCGTTGCGCTATCCGGACTGAAGAGAAAATACGTGAAGTAAAGTGGCTCAGTCCTAAGACTCAGAGCGAGCAGCGTTAATGTGCTTCTGGGGACACAAATCTGTGGAAGGACCAAAAGGAACCCAATGGGGCCCTTTTTAGTCTTAGTCTCAACAAAAAATTAGGCCCACGTTGGGCGGTACTTGTAAAGGCTTGTTCGGACTGTGCGAGTATTTAGTCAAGTAGCCAGTAATTTAGCTACTAAAATACTCGCTACTGTCAAAAAAATCGTTCGCACTACAGTCGTGTCAGGTGCACAAGTGAGTGACGTTTTGAAAAATGAACATGCTGCAACGTAAAAAAGTAAATAAGCTAATAAAGCTTATGGTATTCGCTATTTCAGGAGAGGTTGAAAACGAAATTTGTGTGATTAAGAGAAAAAAGCTGTGGGTACGGAAATGGATTAAAAGAAGAGACTAGCTAGGAGCTACAAATTGTCTCCTGAAGGAAATTGCATTAGAAGATCCCAAAGAATATTTCGCAACTTTAAGAATGTCTGAAAATTGTTTTAATTATCTATTAATGAAAATGGCTCAGCAAATTCATCGTGAAGATACCCATTTAAGGAGTGAGATTCCGGCTAGGACAAAATTACAAGCAGCTCTCTACTTTCTTGCTACTGGTTGCAGTTTAAGGACACTCACACATGTATTTCGACTCGGAAAATCAACCATTTCAGAATTCTTAATAGAAGTCTGTGATGCTATCTATGAAACATTAAAGGAATTTATCGGGGGAACATTAATAAACTTTGTACAGATATATTTCGAGGAATATTCATTTATTAAGAAGGTTGATTATAAACATTAAAATCTTCCATTGTTGTAATAATAATATTTTTTGATGTACTTGTACCAGTATTATTGTATATTATCCCTTCGTTTGAATATTAAATCAATTGGTCATTGTTGCGAGGAACTGGAATCCCTCCGCGGCTTGAATAATAAACTCTTTGGAAATAGCTGACAATGCTCCTCCCTTCTCCGCCAGAACGATAGTTCTGCTTGTCTCCAGGACACTGTTCAACCGCTCAAGAACTGAATCTTCGGCTAAAGAAATTTCATCCACCATAAAAAAGCTTCCGTCTCGCATGGCGTGTATAAAAGGTCCATCGACCCATTCGAATAGTTGCTTCTCAGTTTCCTGCTCCTGCGGCTTATGTCGACACGGCCGCAGCCCGCCGAGGAAGTCGGCTCCCTCCGTATGCATGTGACAATTCAAAATTCGTAAATTTGTCTTCCGGATGTCGGCCAATATTTGGCATATTGTCGTTTTGCCGCAACCCGTGGGACCAACCAACAGAACCGGCTCCCTGAACTGCAAAGCCTTAGCCGTTAGAACGGCCATTCGAGTCATATTTTCAGTCCAAATAATATCGCTACGTTCCGTGTAGGACAACAGACTCTCCACAATGTCCCTGGTCACCAAGGACGTTTCTTCATGTAATGCCCGGTTCACATTATTCCAGTCCAGTAATCCAGTCCAGAAATCCAGTCCAGTGCTGGACTGGATCATATCGTCTACATGATTCCAGTCCAGTAGTCCGCCGAGTGTGTTGTTGATTCGGTAACTATAGTGACAATGATTTCTAGGCGAGCTGGAATGAAAAAGTAGACCGACAATCCAGTCACTGGACTGGATTACTGGACTGGATTGCTGGATTGGATAGCTGTCCAGTGCCGGTTCACATTATTCCAGTAGCAATCCAGCGCTGGACTGGATTACTGGACTGGATTGGTTACTGGAATAATGTGAACCGGGCATTACGAATACAAATTATTTAAATCGACCTTCTTTCGGAAATTTTTGAACAGCGTCTCCTCGATAATCTCGGTCTCAATCTCAGTACGAACTTTCGCCGATTGGACCAAGTAACCTTCGTCCACCAGATGCTGATTCTAATCGTGCAAATTGTTGGCCAAAAGCTTCTTATCAGCCCACGTGTACCGGTTGCCCCATTGAAACAGATCACGGAGAGTAAAATTATTCTTACTCGTCGTCTTGCGATTCACTTGCAACTCGGACATGCACTTGACCATCTTTTGCGAATACGATTTCGGAATTTGGCAACGTCTCTCCAAAATAATTTCGAGTTTAGCGCGCGAAATCTCGGAAAAGTGAAATTCGATTCGTTATCGTCGCTAGTTTCGGATAATTAACACTCACAACCTGACTCTCGCTTTTCTTCGAATAAAACAAGTTGACACTTCAATCACTCAAGCTACTGGGATACTTACTACTCGCTCGAAAAAATAGAACAAAATGGATTGACTTGACTAAATCACTTGCTAAACTACTCGACTAAATTTTTGCTGTTCAGACATATTTAGCTACTAAATTACTCGCTACTCGACTAAATTACTAGCCTAGTCCGAACAAGCCTTAATTGAGTGCTCGGAAGACGAGGGATATGAAGTGGCCGAGAAAGCCGTAGGTTATCCAGGGTACCAAAACAAGAACCCAATTGAACCCAATTTGACCACGTCCTCATTTGCAGGAGATGGGCGTCTAGTGTCATGGATGTCCGCTCCTATCGAGGAGCAAACTGCGACTCAGATCATCACTTGGTGAAGACGACCTACAGATGTAGAATTTCCTCAGTGCACCAAGCAAGAATCAGCCCTCCCAAAATCTTTGCGGTTGATAAGCTCTTGAGTGATGCTACAGCGGTGGCGTATACTACCGCCCTTGAGGAAAAACTATCACCTATGCTACACAACATTAGCAACACAGGCGTCCATGGGTTCTGGAAAGAACTCAAGGGTACCATCAAGGATGTCGCAGAGAAGGTCGTGGGATATAAAGCCCGGCGAGCGCGAAACGACTGGTTCGACGAAGAATGCAAAAATTCACTTGACGCGAAAAACGAGGCCTACAGACAATGGATGGAGGAACCAGAGCCAGAAGAGAAAAATATGACGAGCTACGGCGAATATCGAATAGAATAATTAGACGTAAGAAACGTAAATACTTTGACGAGCAGTTGCTGAACATAAACGAAAACTTAGCTAATAGGAACACCAGACAAGCGTACAAACTAGTAAATACAATTAAGAACGGCTACCAATTCAGGACTAGCCTTTGTAAGGACAAGGATGGAAACATCATCAGCGACACCGATGGTATTAACAAACGATGGGCCTCTTATTTTGAAGAGCTTCTAAACCGACCATCTAACATCCCCACACAGGAAGCTCTCGACGATATTGTTGATCTAGGCCATCACCCATTCAACCCCCGACAGTAGAGGAAGTTGATCTCGCGTTGCGGTCACTAAAACGAAATAAAGCGCCGGGCGCTGACGAGATTCCAGCTAAACTGCTAAGATTCGGTGGAACGAGTCTAGTTGATGCCATACATCAATTACTCCTGCGAGTATGGGAGAACGAGGAGATCCCAGACGATTGGCGCAGAAGAATCATCTGTCCAATTCATAAAAAGGGAGATAAACTGCGGTGTGAGAATTACAGGGGCATCTCACTAGTTTGTACGTCCTATAAAATTTTGACGAAAATTCTGGAAAATAGAATAAAACCGTACGCAGAACGAGTCATTGGCGAATATCAAAGCGGTTTCAGACCTGGTCGCTCCACAACCGATCAGCTCTTCTCAGTCAAACTGATACTCCAGAGGTGCTGGGAATACAACGTAAACGTATACCAAATCTTTGTCGACTTCAAGCAGGCATACGACAGTATCGATCGTGGAGTACTGTACAACATCATGCTGCAATTTGGTATACCAGCAAAATTAGTGCGACTGACAAAGATGACGATGACCAACTCCGTCTCACAAGTCAGGATCCAGAATAGACTTACTGATCTATTTGAAACACGCACTGGTTTGAAACCTAGCACTGGAATACGTTATTCGGGCCATGAATATGGACAACAGCAAGACGCTACTCATCAAGTCGACACAATTAGCAGCGTACGCCGACGACATCAACATCATGTCCCGAAGATTGGCTGACGCAGAAGAACTTCTGCATACGCTCGATACCGCTGCAAAGGAAGTTGGATTACGTATTAACGAGGGTAAAACTAAAATAATGATGCAATCGGTGACAAGGACACCTGCACAACCGAGCATCAATGTGGGGGACCTCAACATCGAGTTCGTGAACAACTTCATTTACCTGGGTTGCAACCTGTCAAGGGACGCCAACGAAACTGACGAAATCAAGCGACGGATACAGTTAGCTAATAAGACTTTTTTCTCGGTTCTCCCCATAATGAAATCGAAACATGTGCACAGAAACACGAAGCTCCGTGTGTACAAAACCATTATACGACCAGTGCTATGCTATGGCTGCGAAGCATGGACCCTAACTCAAGCCTCCGAAAACATGCTAGACACTTTCGAACGTAAGGTTCTACGGCGAATTTTCGGGGCTGTTTGCGATCGAGATGGATGGCGCATCCGGTACAACCATGAGTTGTATGAAATGTACGATGAGCTGCAAGTCTCGAAAATCGTCAAACTACAACGACTTCAATGGGCAGGGCATGTACAAAGAATGGACGATGATCGCATGCCTAAGAGAGTAATGAATGCAGAACGAGTCGACGGAGCGAGACTGCGAGGACGACCGAGATCTCGTTGGGAGAGCTCAGTAGGTGTGGACGCCGCGCAGCTGCTGGGCTCCCAAAATTGGAGGACGCGGTCACGTGACCGAGATAATTGGAGGACAATGATCCAGGCGGCCAAGGCCCGACGTCGGGCTGTCGCGCCACGATGATGATGATAAAAACAAGAACCCTCTCCAATCCATTTGTAATCGGGTGCTTGGAAGGCGAGGAATTCGAAGTGTTCGTGAAGGCCGTAGGTTACCCAGGGTACCGAAACTCAAACCCTCCCCAATAACCCGCTGTAGACGTGCACTGACAGACCAGCTCGGCTGCCGGGAGTAGTGGTGTGGGCAAACGCAGGCATCAGATGGCATAGTGCACTCAAAAACTTGAAAGGAGATGCGAGAAGGACGGGATGGAAAAAAACCTGAATTTTTCAGCGGAAAACTATTAATATGATACCAACTTCCAATGTCCGTATAACCTAAAGCGGAAATCTACTTTGGACCCACCCAAGTCAATTTACGCTTCCGAACGTCTATTAAACGGGACAAAGATTATATAGGCGGTAGCACCACGCATAAATTAGAGACGTAAAAGTAACAGTTTTGTTACTTTTACCGTCTTGTGTTTTGTCAGCACTAAAAGGATATTACACTCTTATGCTCCCAAAGGAATAGCGGTTGACAGCAACCATGAAACCAACCACTTGACACAGCTTCCAAGGATTATAATCAAAATTTATGAACTATAATTTCTCCCATAAATCATCTAATTTCGACCTATTTACGTGATACTAATAAGAACATTCTCACATCCTTACAACACGGCATCGTCTTTTCACTCCTGCACATTAGTCGACACTTCATTAGAAGTTCTGACATTCGCCATTCGTTAAATGCTATTGCCTAACTTTTTCCCTGATTTCTGATTCCGTCGATTCCTCCTTCCTGTTCCCGTAAAAAAATAAAAATAACCATCTGCAGAACTAGTACCGGAATAGAAATGGTAAGTCAATAACAAAATGACTTGTAATTTCTCTTTCCGGTTCACATTTCAATGTGTTTTTTTTTAGTCCTTGTGTGTTTCTTTCAACGCCATTGACGTAGACACTGTACAGTAATGCCGAAGAATATTGTCGAAAGCTCTTAGGATTGATTGCTTCGATGTTATCGCATACATGATGTATGGAGAATACTAATGAATATTCTCACGATTCCGGTGTGGAGGGGAATGTCGTGAGAATTTCGCAAAGTTGAAAGATAGTTGTTTTGCTATTCATTTGTTTTAGCTAGGGGGAGGGACTAGTTCGAAAGTTGGCTGATAAATATGATTCTGCGTCAACCCTAGTGTGTTGGTGTTGCTGCGGAAACGGAAAAGTGGTATTGAACTTCTGAGAGACTCTGTGTTCGATTTTCAGTTTTAATAAGTAAGTGTTCTTTATTCATAGCGCGTTGACGCGCTACTCCTAAGAATAAATTCGCAAGATGTTAATGTGATTGACACAGGAGAATCCGGATGGAAAGTCAGCCTGCTCTTCACCAATTGTGCATTCTGTTTTATTTTTTGGACATAAGACAATTTTCACGACAGGCACAGAAATACATTTATACTTTTTTTTTTAAATACTAAAAAAGTATAAGTTAACGGCTGTTAACAACACGATCATCGACCTCATATTTAACGTCAGCATGTTCCCACAAAATGAGTTACGTCACTACAAAACAACCTGGAGAACGTCGTCTGGAAATGAGACATCTAGTCACGTCGCACAATCGCCAAAAATCCCAAAAAGCTGGCCAAAAGTAAAAAAAATGAACTTTTTTATTATTTTTTTCCTAAATGGTGTTTTTGATTTCAATTGTTGTCCGAGCATCAGTTCCCAGAAAAGTTAGTCAACACAAGTTTCCATGTCCTTTGTACACTAGTTCAAAGTTGACCTTGGTTCACACCGGAAAAAATCCTCAGAAGAGTCGGAAAATTAGGGTAACGGAGCACTATTCCAGCGGATTTCCTATCGGCCTCCGAGCACGCCTACTGGAAGTGTAGATCTGCGGCTACTGCCTTGCACTCTCTGGTGAGTCATATCGAAAAGTCTTTTGCCTGCAAGGAGAAGACGATGGTGGACTTCCTTGATATCGAGAGTGCCTTCAACAACGTGAAACCTGTCGCTATCACAGATGCCCCCTTAAGCCTTGCTGGGGCTGAGTCGCTCTGCAGGTTAATACACACGATGCTTACATCTCGCGTTATGTGCACCAGTCTCGGCAAATCATTGGTACGCAGACACGTGAACAGGGATGTTCACTCTCCCCTTCTTTGGAATCTCGCGATCAACGGACTGTTTGTGTTACTTATGCGGTCGACATTTCTATTGCCCTCTTGGGAAAGTTTCTCTATCCTGACGAACTGGGCTAGCAAGGTTGGAGTCAAAGTAAATCCGCTTAAAACGAAAGGAGGGAATACAGCCTGCCTTTATTCGAACCACCATTGATGCGGGGAACAAGGCTTGTGCCCATTGATAAAGCCAAGTTCCTTGATCTTATCCTAGATAGGAAAGTTTGCTGGAAGTGAACGTGTTAAGAAGGCTACTGTTGCACTATACTCCTGAAAGAAAGTTGTAGGCAAGAAATGGGGCTTACAACTGAGGGTCTATTTATCGGTATCCTATATAAACCTGCTGGTGAAGGTCCAAAGATAGGCATGCATTGCCGTCACGGGGGCTCTAAAGACTACACCAACCGCAGCTTTGGGCGCATTGTTAAATCTACTTCCCTTGGACATTTTCGCAGAGTAGATGGCGGCAATTACGGTTGTTCGTCTCCGTGAAACCGGCCGTTAGGCCGCGTCAACCATAGGCAGCTCGGCTGTATAGATCAACCTTGATATTGCCGAAGAGACGGACAATGACTCCCCGAAATACTTGTTCGAAATGGGTTTTACAAGCCTGATGCCCTCTAGGAATGATTGACCAGAAAACGCTTTCCAGGAATCAGATGCTATTAGCATTTTTACTTATAGTTCTAAGACTGTCGAAGGAGTTGTAATGAACCATATTCTGGTCTGGTAGTGCTGCTCCCACCGGTAGATCGAAGCAGCACCTGATGAGTAATGATCTGTTGGTGGTACGAAACCAGAGGCCGAGGGTCCCATTACACCCGGACCCAGGTGCGACTGCGTGGGCGTCTGATCCGTCCGCCAAGCATTCCATCCTTATCGACTATTTTTTTTTTCATTCTCCATTTTTACCTCCCCTGTTTATGTTGTCTTCCCCAGGCCTATGAATTTTTGTTAATACGTAAAAGACAGGGGCAACGAGCGGCGAAAACCCCGCCCACATCTCCCGAATTGAGCTACAGCAAGCATAGGCCGCTGCTTAGCTCGTTGAGGGGCCTTTTTCTTCGCCAGATGACCTTCACGGTCAATTAAGCTACCTTAGGCTCCGTCCCCACCTGCATCTTCGGATGCCCGCCAAACCGTCCATCACAGAGTGGGGGCTGGCGCATACTCGGAGGAGTTAGATATTAACTCGTCGTTTCGTCTTCAGGATTTCAGTAGCGTTTTTCAGGCGGAAGTTACACCAATTTCTGAAGCACTAGCCTAGTTGTCGCCAAATGTTATATCTGGACATTATAATCTACACGGATAGCCGGCGATTAAATCGCTCAGCTCTGTCTTGGTAAATTCGAAGTCAATATTGGATTGTCGCAACGCCCTTACAGAGATGGGAAGATTCTTCAATATTTCCCTGTGCTGCGTGCCAGGCAATAGTGGCTATGTTTGTAACGGCAAGGCCGACGAACTGGCCCGGGTGGGTACGATCATGAGATCAGCGGGTTGTTGCGTAGCACCAGCTGCTTGTAAATGGGATATTAAAGAAGCCGCGTATGATGGGGCCTGCATCTGATGGAGCAATGGCAATATATGCCATGTGGCTAGCCAGATGTGGCCCAAACTAGATCCCAAACGATGGGCTGGGTTGCTAATGCTAAGCAGAAATCATCTAAGAGCTGTCGTACGATTCATAACTAGCCTGATTGGGTAGCGTGCCAGGAGACTTCGTCTTCCACATAATGATTTTTGCAGGAACTGTGGAAATGAGGAGGAAAGCACGCCTCATCTGCTGTGTACTTACCTGGTACTGGTTAGTTTCAGGAAGGACCCCCTTGGTTCCTACATTTTCAACGATCTGGATGACCTGAAAGAGGTGAGTGTTGGTCCGCTTTATCGGTCATTATGAGCTCTGCTGGTTTGATAATTAAGTTGGTCTCAGGTTGCTGAGTCTAGAGGTGTCGCAACGGACCCAGTGGTGGTATAAGTGTGCTTAAGCAGCGCTTTTTTAACTTTACCTAACATAATTGCACTCGATAAATACGCAAAAGAATGGGCTTTATGTAATCACTATCTTGAACAAGGATATATGTTTTCTTCTCAGCTGAAACTTCTTCATCCAGAATACGTACCGAACAATTTTGGTGAATTTCTCGACTGAGACACAAAATTCGTGTTGGGAATCTGCCAGACGATATTTCTTCCATCTCAATTGAGAAAATTTCATTTCAATCTTAACCAGCTTCATAATCGTTATCCTTCCCAACCACATCAAAATTCCTCGAAACGAATAAACGCCATGCCTCTCTCTTTCTCTTTCATCATAGTGCATGATAATTAAAGTTTGAGTTTGACTTGCCTCGTTTCTCACCATTCCATCAGCCTATCGTCTCCTTCACTATAAAAATACCTTGCTGTCGTGCACCCACCACCAGCAGCCCGCCATAGTTTATCTTTATATCTACCTTTTTCTGAAAAATTGATTAGATTCTCAACGTCCGAAGCGTAAAACACGTTTTGATTTATAGCCCTCGTTTTCATTGTCCTGTCGCTCATATTTAATTCATCCCATTCACGCCATTATGATACAGTCATAATCTGAAGCCCATACTATGCTTTTTATAAGCTTCATTAAATGCCTGAAATTTTCAACGGGCAAAGGGACCACCGACAATAAAACGACCAAACTCTTACAAAAGAATCTTTATCCTTCGGCGGTTGCCGAACAACGAAACGAAAAAAAAACTGCAAAATTGAAGTATGAGCAAAAGATTTTCGCGACGAGACAAAAATATCGTGGGAGGACATCAATTTATGACAAGGTACATTTAATTTTCTATTTTGACGATAAAGTGTGAAGAGGAAAAAGAGGACATTCGTGACACGACCGGCAAGATACAAAACAGAACGATTTTGATAATCAAAAGTACGTGCATAACACACACACAGAGCCTGATAGGCCTGCCAACTCAAGGCTGACACAAAATATGCCAAGTGTTTTTATTATGCCAATTATGGGGAAAATTTTATTTTTTTTTGGACTACGGTTTATTTATGAAATATTTAGGATTGCATGAATCAGCGCTGAGAAGGTTTCATTACAAATTACATTTTCTCAAACGACCGACGAGGTCTTCTCTTTATTAAAAATTATTCTGAAATTAGGTGTTCGTGGAATACGGATTTATTGTTCGGGTGCAAATATTTCTTATTCAGTTGTTTTGATCCGACAATGCATTATCCTTATGGGGAATTTGAAGGATTCCAGACATTTGATGGCAAATCGTGTACTATATCATATTTTCTTGAGATATTCAAAGGAAATCATTACACACAGTGCTATTTATTTCGTCACGCTTTCCAAGGATGCGATGGAAGATATATATAGTACATACATATGTATGTACTTGATTTTGTTATAATTTCGGAAGATTGTTTTGAGAGGGCCTGTTTAATGTTTAATGGTAACTGGCAACATCATAATTACGCAATGATCCCATAGTATCTGAATATTAATTGCCAGTGAAATTAGTTGCAATTTAGATCGTAATTATTCAGTGACGGCCCGTTGATTAATGAATACAAAAATAGTACATTCCATTATTCATAATCGGAGAACTGCGCAATAATAAAATTCGGAGCCTGTGTCAGTTCTAATTATCCTGACACTTGACTGGATAAAAAATAAATAAAAAATTAAAGATGAACTCAAAGGAGTATGCAGTAAGAGAGTTTGAATTATGTAAATAACTGACAAGCTGTAAACATATTTTTATCGAGGAAGATAAGGAAAAATTAGCAGAGCAGTCTGCTTGAATCTCCTTGATTGAAGGTTGTTGACAACATTTGCTGTGATTAACGTGTAACTTGTAAATTCGACGTTCAGTGGCGTAGATAGAGGGGTTAATGGGAGCAATCCCCCTACTCGGGTCACGAATTTGAAAATAATAAAATATGCTCTCAACTGCTATGAACATTCACGTACGTGAATTGCCTTGACCACTCCGGGGGCATGGGCACATGAGCGCGTCAATATCTTTTGCATACTTATGTCTTGTTGACGTTTCGATAGCAATTTTTTTTCCGGATGGTGCAGTTGCTAGCATGTACCTCATATATTCTCGTATGGACACAAGTGTTATCTTCGAGCTGAATGGAAGGGCATATAGTCCAATGTAAACTGTATGGTCGTCCAATTGTCCGTTTGTGCATTTGTCTGGGTACCTGTCGTGGTTCGACGTTAAACAAATTTATTATGCAACTTCCTTGGGTGACCCTAAGCCCAATCCATTGACTGTTTTTTTTTCGTTCCTGCGGCAGACGGTTCTACGCACCGGAGCGACCCGTGTTACTCGGAACAACCTTGTCACACGGCCAAGAGCTGCCACAACCCCTTCGAGGCAAGAAGGAAGATCTACCCAGCAAGACATTTGTCTCCGATCCCAATGGAATCGAAAAGTCTTCGATCCTATAGCGATTCCATTCATCGGTTTGTCTCCGAAGCTGGAAAAATTCAAATGTTTTCGATTATATGTATATCGATTCTGGTAATAAATTAGCCTGAAATTTGAATTAATTTGAAAGTATCTGGCATTTGGCGACGCATGTTGTCATATTATGGAATACGGAATGTTGGTTTTTTTTCTATAAGCCTGGAATACAGTCCGCCGTTAAATTAAAAGTGCCGTGAAATCAATACATAAAGAGATTTCATGACACTTTTAGTTTCTGGACGAATTGTGTATCAGGCTTAAATAGATTCTACACATTTATAGTCATCGAACCGAATCTGATCTCAGTGTCGATTCCTCGTTGGCTACCGTCATCGGTCCTGATTCTATTCCACGTTAACTACAGTCATCGATCACAATTCGACCCCAGTATCGATTATATGTACGTTGACTCCAGTCATCGATTCTCCATCGACTACCGTCATCGATTTCGGATCGATTTCTGTCCTCATTTTCGGTATCGCAAAAGCGGCCATGCCCATACAAATGTCTCCGACGTGTCCTCGATAAAGTCATCGATTCCTTGGTAGACATTCTTCGATCCAGGATCGATCAAGTATCGATTCTTGTCCGACTGGGTATGTGTGTGTCACACAATTTGACTGTCCTTTTTCCTGGAAATTGGGAGCAACACATGTCGGCGCTATTGCTTTCAATACTTTTTCAACGCGCCGGAATCGAGCTCAACCAGGCGCAAATCCGGGCCCTTGGATCTGCTGCGTCTGTAACAGAACACTGCGTCCCAACACTACCACAGTAAGCTGTACATGCTGCAACAACTGGTGTCACCTTAAAAATTGTTCCGAGCTGAAACACCACCGACAATGAAATTCCTCCTCCACTGCGAGCCAATGTAGATTCAGAGGACAGCAAGCATTAACTTTATCGCAAACACCTAACATAGCGCCACCTGTTAGTGCGAACACAAGTTCCCAGCCCTCCCCCTCGACTCCAGTGAACCACATTACCAACAGAATACCATTGCAACACAACCTGACACCTGCACCAGCTGTTGCGAATCTCAACACCATATCAATTGTGCAACTTAACCGCAGTGGGTTACAGCGGAAAATTGCAGAATTATCAGACTTCATGGATAGACGCCGCGTCATGATTGGAGCTATACAGGAGACAAAGCTTAACACCAATTCGTCCCTCAACTCCTATGGCAATTGCAACGTCATTAGGAAGGATAGAGTGTCCAATGCTGGTGGTGGAATTGCATTTCTGATCCATCAATCAGTACCATATCCTGAAATCGACGTCACAATCACCGACAACATCTTGGATGTACAGGCCATTGCCATTCAGCCGGGCAATATCTATATTGAAATCTACAACGTCTACATTCCACCTGTATCCAGTTGTCCCTCGGGATACAGTGTCAATATCACATCACTGCTAGCTGGCCAATATCGTCTCCTACTTGGTGACTTCAACGCCCATTACGAATTGTGGCACTCTAACCTCGACAACAATGCCAGACGGGTTACCATAGCCGAATAACAACGCATCAGACTTCTGTTCACTCAACGACGACACGCCCACTCGTATTGCTGGAACATGTTCCAGCTCGCCTGATATCTCAATTGCCAGCGCTAGGCTTATCAATGATGCTCAATGGGAACCAGTCCTGACGGTATACTCGGATCATCTGAAGATCATAAAAAATTGAACAAACCATCAAATACTCACTTTGCTCATCCAAGTACGTTCATCAACCACAATAAAGCGGATTGGAATGGCTTCAAGTCCTCCACCAACATGGCCTTCGCTGCCTTACCAACTCCAACTGACGTGCGCACGGCCGAACGAAATGTAAGGCACATACTCCGTGAAGCGATTAAGAAGTTCATCCCAGCAGGTCGAATATCCAAAATTCGACCAAATTTCCCTACTTCAGCAGCTAGATTGGCAGATGATAGAGACCGCGTACGTAGCATTAACCCGGACGATCCAAGGATCAAGGAGTTAAACTTTGATATCTTTAAACAGGTAGCAGATCACAGGAGAAGGAAGTGGAACTCCCACCTCGACAATTGCAACTTGACAACGAGCGTCACCAACAAAACACAAAGGGCATGTTGCAATCCGATTCGGCAACATTACGGTTAACGATCCAACAAAATGTGCCAACAAATTTAATAAACAGTTTATCGAACATCTACCTCCTGATAGACTTAAGCGCATTATTACTAGGAGCATTCCTAACCGTCCAGCTGAACAGCAACTTCAATTTACATCTCAGGAAGTTGCAGCAGGAATAAAAAGAGCGAAGAGTTCCAAAGCCCTTGGACCAGACGGTATAGCGATGGTCATGCTCAAACAATCCAGTAGTCAATCCACTCCGAAAGCCTTGAACGACTCGAAGGACCCTATCGCCCATTTTACTTTGTTCATGTCAAAGATGACTCGCGATAAACTGCGCGTCCGGTTTTCAGGACCCCGATGGGGTCTCGCACCTAGAAAGGGTCACCTTCTGACAGGACGGACCCTGAAAAGTGGGCCTGAAGCAACAATTCCAGAGTTACTTTTGGACCTTCAGTGTACGAACCGTCTGGTGTCAGTAGAAAGCTGATTCCGATAGCTGAGTCCTTAGATAGCGCTTTGTGTAGGCGCGCCACTTCTGAAAGCGACTGAATGCTCTCACAATACCTTCTCCAGCAAACACGTTTGGAATGCCTAATGAGCTTATTCTACTCGGTGAGAGAAGTTCTATACTCATCCCACCTATTGCAGCGTTTGGCTTTGTTGAACATTCTCCCAACTTTCGCTCGCTTGCGGGTAAGTTGCTCGTTCCACCAGGGCATCTTACGCCCTGAATTCAACGTAAATGAAACATCGTTAGTCACGCTCGGTGGCCGTGGTCGTTCGATCACCGCTCTACAATACTAATCTAGAGTTCGGAGTTCAAATCTCGGCGCGATCAAAATTGCCTGTGAGTACGAATAGAACTCTCACAGTGCTCCGAGCTTGTCAGTATAAAAACGGCGCGGATAGGAGGTGCATACGAGTACTAGCAACTGAACTTCCGAAAAGTGGATATGCTATCAAAACGTCAACAAGGCATAGAAATGCCAGAGATGTTGACGCGCCCATGCCCCTGGAGGGGTCAAGGCTATTAACAATTATCTTTGTAGGAGGAAGTTAAAATTTCATTGAGCTCATAAGCCGCCAAATCAATTTCCCTTGTAGTGCTGATGGGGCTGACCAGTAGTACAGCTTTAATTTACGAAATTGATTCCAGTTAGTTTTCCTTGGACAATAAGCGTCCGAACGAAGCTCGGATTGTTTCAGGATTTCGAACCTCATGTGTCTATGGTGTGACAAAGACACCTCGTTTGACACGTGCCAGTTCGCAATGAACCTGGAAAAGAAACCGCTAGCAAGGGTAATGTCAAGTGCCTCTTCTCTTGCCGCCGTTACAAAGGTAGGTTTACACTCCCTATTAAGGACATGTATGTACATGATTACACATGTGATAATCAAGAAGGCGCTGAGCTCTATCGTTGTTGTCGCGTTCGCGTCGCAACCGGTTGGTACGTCGGCAGAAGTCGATGCGCTGCTGGACCTCGAGCCGTGGAATGTCATCATCGTCAGATGGGAAGTAAGCGGGTGCTAACACCACTTTCGGATGACCGTTGAGTGTGGAAACTTTTACTAATACAACAGCTAGATCTCTAGAAATGAAGTTGGTTAGTAGTAATATACATGGTTGACGCATTTGTCGATCAGAAGCGCCGGACGCGGACAACCTGTCGTAGATCAACTTACGAGCTGTTGTGACCGAATTCGCGGCCACGGGACACACATGGCATAGGGCCATGATAGCCTGTTTTTCGGCGAACAACCTGCACACGGTGGCCGATGCATCTATAGCGTGGTGCAGGTTCGCATGAAGCACCTTAATGGCGCTCATGATCACGCGAGGACAGCGAGCGTTGGACAAAGCATGGGTGCTTCCCTTGTCAGCATCCGTTGCCTCCGTCCCCCTTACGATGGGGCTCCCTACGGTGAAAGCCCCTGATGTTTTTCGAGTCAGTTGCAGCACGAGGACCAAACGGGTTGATCCCCTTAATTCCCCTATCTATGTCACTGCGGTCACACATCAAAATTTGGTTCATTACCTATCATCTGTGAGTACGCTCTTGCGTGCCACCCATGAGACGGACGTACAAACCAGACCTTTGGACAGTGGCATCACTGGGAAATATTACTCAAATTAAAAAAAAAAGCAGCGAATTCAAACATTTTACTGACACTCTAATCCAAGTACACACAATTAGTCATTCATCTTAAATTCACACGTCGCACTCATCACCTGCCTCCCCTTGGCCCAATTAAGTCTCCTCCCCTAATACGACTTTGTCAAAATTTAGCAATCAAGCATATGGGCTTTGTTAAGAGCCTTTTTGGTGTTCCTAAAATCCAATTCCTTTTTCGGTACAGTCCAGTCCACTGGGTCTAACTCAATTAACACATCTTCAGCAGGATCCTCACCATACTAAGTGGTTTTGGCTATGCATGCATCTGCCTACAATGGAATAAAAGTCACTAAATTTATAATGAGATTTCAGTTGCCTTGAAAGCTATCACTTTCGGTGAGGAAAAGGACAAAAACAGGCCTACGACTATGCCTTCAACTGCGCCACCACCACCAGTCAATTTGTCCAAGGAAGTTCTACCTTATTTTCTACGCCGTAGTGCCTCTATATTTCGCTAGGACGATTCTACGGCTGCCACTAATGTCATTCAATACACTGAACGACCTATTTAAGTTGGATCTCATTTTTCTTTTCGTAATTTCTGACTGCTTCGCAGAGATTCGTGTTGATGAAGATGTTGTGCTGATGAGGAGAATGTCATGTGGGTCAATTAAAGCTGAACGACGAGGAATTCCACGGCTATTTAACGATAGTCAATGAGGAGCGGCAAAGTGCATCATATACTCGTACATACAGTGGCGATGGAAAAATGTGTCCATTTTATGACGGGATCAATGGTTAGATATTAATTTATAGTGTTTACAGAGTTTCTGCACC
The DNA here is from genome assembly GCA_964017055.1 of Chloromyia formosa. Lineage (NCBI taxonomy): Eukaryota > Metazoa > Arthropoda > Insecta > Diptera > Stratiomyidae > Chloromyia > Chloromyia formosa. The sequence goes on along the minus strand of OZ024813.1, from coordinate 23,843,503 downwards.
ATTTAGAAATGTTTTAGAATGTATACTACATCTATTATAGCAACGAAACGCGATCAATAAAAATGATTGCATGACTACAATCTTTCCTCTCCCGGAAAGATTCATACCATCGTTTTTCATCATTACTGTATGTGTACACGTATTTATTCACTATCACCCCCAACATGTGCAGGTGGCAATCAGGTTCACTATGTCGTGACGTCTTGCATAGTATCCTCATTGATGGCACTATGCCAAGTCAAAAACACCACCTACACAATTCTTCAAGGAAACTACGAAAAAGTAGCGCATGTGCATGCATTACTTATGTATAATGCAATTTATGACAGGATATTACAAAGGATTAGAAATATAATACCAGATACGTATTACAGTGGTTGTCCTTGCGAAATACATTTTTCTTTGGAATGCGACGAAAGTGCTTTCTTTAGCTCGTGGTGAACAACTCATCTTCGTGTTTGTGCCACATGTGACAGTACGGCGGAGTCGGCGGCGGGGTTTTCCAAGGCAGGTCAGTGCGGTGAAATATGATACACGTAGTGAATGCAATCATGAAATGGAGTCCTTTATAGCCTGTGGCCACGAGTACTTCTCGGATTACTTCGGATTAGATTTCATAGCATGCGGATGACACTTTAGTTGTTTGAAGTTGTGATGTGAGTCAATTTTTGGACGTTTACATGGATCCATGTTCGCTACAAAACGATGCTTATAATGAGACTTTAGGCGCGTTTTTTTTAAAAGCCATTTTTTTTTTATGTTTATGTTTATGCTAATACTCCGGGGAATAGAGTCTGAAAAGGTGACCTTACCTTGCAAAAGATTCAGTAGTTCTAATTTTTTGATATGTTATATAGACCAGTCCCCTAGTTAAGAATCCAAGTTTCTGACCTCCCACCCCCTGTGCGTTCCCTGTGGCACCCCTAAAACCGACAAATTTCCGGTCATTTTTAACTTTATTGCATTTATCTTTTTAATTGTGAATCCTAGCAAAAAACTACCAGAAAGTTATAGAGCATCAAATTTCCAATAACTTTGATGGACTGTGTTTTTCCGTCAAGCTACTGTCTTAAGAGATACGAGCTGTCAAAATTGCACATTTTGTACAAAAACTTTTCGTTTTTGATTGTTTTGTCGGGTTTTTGTTTCTATTATCCCGAAAACGGTATTTTTTCGTAGATAAAGTTGTATTGAATATTATTTAATAATATCTAGTAATTTAATTTTAGTCGTGTAGAAAGTTTTTTTCGGATCACACGTATGCATTGGTGTGAATTGCGCGTATACTTTTTTTCTAGTTATTTGTTCATTAACGAACATAAGTAATGGCTTCATCATCATATCCTCCGTGTTTTATATGTAATGGTAGTGAGAGTGGTGATGTTGCTATTGCGAAAGAAAAAGGCATAAAAAGACTACTTGAAGCTAGTGTAAAACGAAAACAGCTCCCTACAAGCACTGTTAGATCAAATAGAAGGAGATTTCCGCCCAGATGTAAGAACTGTCAAAGATCGTCTATTCAGAAAATACGGCAAGGACATAATCATTGCAGAAACATGCAATACTTATTGTAACATTTGCAATAAGCGTTGCTGCAGAGTATGATGCTGTGGAGATCATCGGGGAGGACGTTGATTTGCTTGTTCTCACGACTTCTTTGGCTCAAGATCTCCCCATTTACTTCCGAAAGCCTGGAAGATGTGGTTCCCCTGACATTTCATTTTCCACAGCATCCTATAAGTACTCAGCCTCGCAAAATCTGCTTGTTCTTCACGCTTTGAGTGGGTGCGACACCACGTCCTCCGTGTTTGGATTTGGTAAAACTAAGTTTTGCACTTTGTTTGAAAACAAGCCAACCCTGCATGAATTTGCAAATATCTTCAGAAATCCTAACGCCAGTGTTTCGGCCATATTTGAAGCAGGAGAGCGTATATTTCTTGCTCTATATGGCGGTGACAACACAAAAACATTAGAAGCTTTGCGATATCAACTATTCTCGAAGTCTGCTACAGGTAACAAGTTGAATCTTTCAAAGCTACCATCGACCTAGGATGCAGCTATGTACCACATCTTTCGGACTTATCACCAAGTTCAGACATGGCAGAGCCAAATTAAACACCCTCTGGACTGGGGATGGAGAAGGGACAGCCAAGGATTTGCTCCCTATCAAAACCACCAGAGATCCAGCTCCTCAATCTATCCTGAAATGCATTTCATGGTGCAAAAAAGGCTGCACTAAGGCCTGTAGTTGCAGAAAGAGCGGTCTAAAGTGCTCCGTAATTTGCAAAAACTGTTGTGGACAAAGCTGTAGCAACAAAGCGGACATAATAATTAATGATTATCAAGATGATCCGACTGAACTACTTGTTGAAGAAGTCAACCAGGAACAAGCTGAGACTTCAAAATCCCACAAAAATAAGCGTATGAAAATATAAGTTTCCTTAACTATTGCTAAATTGAAACTATACCATAATAATACAGATATTATTATTTATTATTATTTCAAGATAAATATCTCTATGAAAACGTACCATTTTCAGATAATAGAACAAAAAAAAAAAAACCACCGAGAACGTATAGTTTTTACAAAAACTGTGCAACTTTGACAGCACGTATCTCTTAAGATAGTAGCTTGACGGAAAAACTTACCATTAGTTAGTTATTGGAAATTTGATGCTCTATAACTTTCTGGTAAAAAGTTTTTCACTAGGATTCAGAATTAAAAAGATATATGCAATAAAGTGAAAAATTGCCGGAAATTTGTCGGTTTTAGGGGTGCCATAGGGAACGCACAGGAGATGGGAGGTCAGAAACTTGGATTCTTAACTACGGGACCGGCTTATATAACATACCAAAAAATTAGAACTACTGAACCTTTTGCAAGGCAGTATGCCTTTATTCCCCGGGCTATAAGGCTTAGGGGATACCCTTTGATGCGAGAGCACAGCCTTGGCGGGAAGTAAATTAGGGTAGTGGGGCTGGGATGGGTTGAGTTTGAATGAGGTACCGATGTACGTTTCGTTTAAATTTTTGCAGATCATAACTGCAGGGGAAACCAAAAGATGGTAGGTTGTTCCACATTCGTGTTGTTCTGGATACAAATGAATCATAGAATTAAACGGTACGACTACTACTGAGTTCAAGAAAATGAGGATGGGCACGGCAGGCTAGCCGGGTGTTACGCGAAGGAAGAGCAAGCTCAGGAATAAGACTGGATATTTCGGCAGAACAACGGCGGTTGTAGTAGCGATAAAAAAGTGATAAGCAACCGACATTTCGCCGGTGTTCAAGCGACTCTATATGAGAAGTTATGGATTCATCGCCAATAAGCTTGAAAGCTTTCCGTTGAACTTTGTCTAATGCGGATAGGGCAGTTCGACCTGCGCCTGCCCATATGTGGGAATTATATTCAAGTCGCGGTCTTATGTGGGCCTTATAAATTTGCGCCAAATCAGATAGAGTAAAGTATCTTTTACAGCGATTCATGAAACCCAGACACTTCATTGCATTTTTTGCAATGTTAAAGATATGGTCAGACCAATTTTGTTTACTAGAGATGTTTATACCTAGTACGTTCAATGTGGGTGAATCAGTAATGCCGACACCATCGACAAGAATGGGTTGGGCGGTAGATCGGGCCATGCAGAGAAGAGAATTTTAACTCCACATAATTACACTAACAATTTGATTTGTGCTGCTCTAGACAGAAGGTTAGTGCAAGAATACTGCTGAGTTAGTATTTCCACGTTTAGAAATGCAGAAGACGGCGCAGGTGTCGAAGTTTTCGGGCAGTTTACAGTTTGAGAAGCGCTAAAAATTCATTTCCTGTCAATAAAATGTTCGTTTTGTGTAATTATATGGAATAGGAAACATACAAAATGATTTTGCTGCCTAAAGTAACGCCCAAATTGGTGACCCCGACGTTAGAAATGGAGGATTTGCAAAGAGAAATTGAGGAATTAAAGCTAAAGTTAGCGGAAACTGCAACAACAATAACGTGCAAGCGAACTCAACCGATTTGCATTTCGTGTCCGAACTCAAATTGGCTCCGTACGCTGTTTCCGGAATCGTCCACCGAGAAGTTCGAAAAATTAATATCGAACGAACCGCTGGGTGACTTGGAACCGTCAGTGGCATTACATAAAATGAAATCTCTGGCATATTCGACCATCGGCGAGGAGTTCATCATAAAACTATGGCTCTAGCGTCTCCTGCATACCACCTCCGTGCGAGGTGCCGGCACTGCGAACAAAGTGCGTTGCGTCGATACTCGGCACATCCAAACGCCTGTTTATTCACGATGCATTAACGGAGCACGATTTTTTAATCCACTCCAGCGCCGACACACTCTGCCTTAAAACCATCAATTCGAATGTTAAGAATAATTAACTCCCCGAAGGGAGCCCAAATCGTGTTCGCCGGTTTCGACCGCTGATGCAAAGCACGTCTCATCAGACGCCTCTGGGTCGCACATCGCACCAGTGGGAGAGGCGTGACCGGGAACGACCAAGTCTGATGTTGAATTTCCTTCTATAGGCCGACCAACACGACATGGGCACGAATTCATTTCGAATGCAAATAAACAGGGAGTTAATTATTCTTAACAAAAATATGAATAGTGTAGTTCCACTCTGGACAGAGAAGGGCGACGGTATGCTAAGTGCCATGTAAGTTGTATGGCGTCGATGTCTGTCACCCGGCAAAAAACTTGTTTTATAGTTTAAGAATTCGCGCCCATGTCGTGTTGGTCGGCCTATATAAGGCAAACCAACATCTGACTTGGTCGTTCCCGGTCCCACTGGTGCGAGCGCGAAGCAGAGGCGTCTGATGAGACGCGCTTCGCACCAGCGGTCGAGACCGGCGAACACAATTTGGGCTCCCTTCGGGGAGTTAATTATTCTTAACAAAAATAATATTAAAATTATTGAAGAGAAAAGTCATCCTCATTAATTTGTAATCTCTTCCCGAGGCGCTTCGCACGCACCTCGCCTTTCACATATTTCTGGAGCGCTGGCTTATCGTTGAAGTCGATGAAAGGGATGTTAAGCTTCCCTTAGAATCCATTTCATCAACGCCTAGACTTCAATCAAACAGCAAAGGGGGCGTTACATCTCCCAGTGCGGCGATAAAGGACAAGGCAGCGCTCCTGAACCCGTGTCTAACCGGTAGCAAGAGACATCAGACTAACACCTCACTCAACCCACTTAGCTGCCGGCCTCCCCCCTTTGAATTTCGGAATATCTATCTAGTATCAAAGTTTAGGGAGATTTGTCTTCTTTCTCAAAATACGGGCTTTTAGTGGATGTTAGGAGAAGAAGATAATCAATTGCGCGATATCTGAGGTAACCACCACCGATAAAAACAATAAATACAGTTTTCTTTTCTCCGAATTTAAGCAGTTACTGGACGACAAATCATCATTTTTGGTGAAGGAAAAACGAAATGTGACTCACTTCATCGAGACGACCACCAGTATCAACTAAAGCGAGACGGCTCAATCCAAAAAAAAACTCGCAGCCACGAAGAAAGAGTTTAACGGACTGTTGCGGTTGGGCATTTGTCGACCATCCAAATCCAACCACGCATCACCACTTCATATGGCACCAAAATCGAACAGCGATTGGAGACCGTGTGGAGATTACAAAAGGCTCAATGGAAGAGTGCGACATACCTAAAATGGTAATATTCACCCCGTTTCGGAGTTGGCTATCAGGAGGCTGCTGATATGGCTCCAGTTTCACTGAATCTCTTGAGCGAATTCATCAGTTCGATCAAACTTGATCGACAGGCTTAGGCCTGTCAGTAGACTTAGGGCTATAGCCTCTCTGTTCTGAACCCTACGGAGATCAACGCCCATCTTCAATCTAATCTAATCTAGTCCTTATCTATACATACAATAAATCTATAAATTGTTTTTGTCTGTACATTCCAAATATAGACACTAATAGAATACCTTAAAATGGTTTTCGGATTTTTCGTCTGTTTGTCTGTATACGCATCACACGAAAACCGCTAATCCGAGTACACTTTCCATGAAATACAATGCTTAATTTGCAGTAAGATTTAGTTCTAACGATCAAAAGTTTTGATTTGAAAGTTTTCAAAATGTCATGTCAGCTCTATGTGACTCTCTCCCGTGTTAGCATCTCCAGTCATCTCTACACACATTCACATTTCTGATGTTTGTACTTCTAACTAGGGCTGGTCAAAGACTAAGGTGAAGCAGGCGGTCGCCTAGGGCGCCGACTCCGAAAGGGCGTCAAAGAGCGCGCCAAGAGGAAAGCTGAATTTTAAAGTTAATTTTATCAATTTAGAGCCGAATTCCATTTAGTAATAAACATTGCGCGATTCATCCGATTGAATGTGATTCTCACAGTTTAAATTGGCACACGCAAACGGTTCAATTTCGAATCTTGGGCTTCATTCTGCAGTGCGATAGTGACTTATCTTCCATATTCGAATGTGCAGACTGTGCATTTGAACAGGGTGTCATTACGTAAAGGCGCGATATCTCCAATCTAATTAATTTAACGTTACATTTCAAAATCAAAAGGTACCCTTAAGGAATATTTGAAAATATCAAGATGTCTCCGCAGACGCGAATTCCTTTTACGGTCATTCGTTTATTGTTTTGACCTTTTTCATTCTGTTCAAACCAAGTCCCCGCAGGGGACATCCACTGAGTCGAAAGGCTCTATGGTGTTTTGGGTGTAGCGAACCCACGGACCTGATGCTACGCAAGGAGGTGGTGCATAGGATAAAGGGGCCTTGGCGCTGATCCCTATGCACGCCTTTGGGGACTGACGACCCCACGTACCTTAGTTATGAAGTTATGGTGGCTGAGTGACGATCTCGCTAGTTGCTTTCCGTCGTTATATGTATGGCACCGCTGTTGCATGATGGTCTCGTAATAGATTCCGTCGTTATGCGACACCTGGCGAGTGGTGCCCCGACATAACGAAGTACGTAAGGAGGCTTTATAGGTTGAAAAGTTTCTCGAACGAACCCTGTTGGGGCAATCCTATAGGTGCCATGAAGCGGAAAGGTTGTTGGGGTCTGCCAGTGTTCCGATTCCTAGACTTGATGAAGACACGGCTTTGGGGTCTTCCCAAGCTCTGATTCTAACATAGGTGTAGATAAATGGAAAGGGGGAGATACTGATTCCTATACTGCTTTGGGCCTGACAACCCCACGGACCCAGTCAATTGGCTTACTAGTGCCTGAACATGGTGCCGGTCTGTGATGGGAAAAGAAGCACTATCCCCATGCTTACTAGTACGAAAGGAACGGAAGCATTTTCAACTCTTTTGGGGATAGTGGGTTTAGCTGAGTCTGGGATGCACTCCTTAATCAGCAAAATATTCCGTAAGGATATTGAACGGTGAGATCATTCCGGCTTCCGAGAAGTCAGTAGCCAATAATGAACCAAGGTACTGGCCCATCAAGGTGTTGGACTCGTGGGGGCTGTGGTTATTGTTAAGTCGCCTAAACTAGGTCGCAGCTTATAATGGTAAGGTTCTGAGGAAAGTGCATGTTCCAAAGTAGTCATCCCTCTGACTTCGGTCAGAGAAAAGCCATCCCATAAGGGGGGAGGTAGAGCCCCGTGCGAGGTACTCCTTAAGGCATCGAATGTAGACGAAAAGTGGGTATTCAATAATTATTATTAGATTAGATTATTTCAATTTTGGTAACCAGAAAACATAAGTAGCTCAAAGATAATTGTCACTTCCTTGAGATTCGAGTTGTTGAGCTGTATTTTGAATTGTTGAGGTATGAATTGCAGGTAGTGTGACAATGCAAATGACTTGCGCAACATATCTGCTGATAGAGAAATCATATCGTTGGCTAGTAACGAGGATACGCAGAATGTTTTGGTTCACTGGAAGAAAAAAGAACGTGGGCGGCCTAATAGAACCGGAATTGATAGATCCTAACTTCTACTGTATTTATATCTTTTTGAAATGGACAAAAATAAAAAAAATACCTTCACTTCTATTTCCTAATCAAACTCTTAACCTTATACCATCTTACAATGAACCGAAATATGTCTTATCAAATTTCTTCGAAAAATTCTTTCACTTACTTGCCAATAATTTCGCAGAGTTCATAGACATCGTCGAAAAGTACTTCGTCGTCAGCCATGGTGCAGGTTTTTGTTGGATCCTCCTCTTTGGCTTCAGGCTAAAATCAAGAATGTGATGGCGCCAGTTGTTTGTTGTTGTCCGTGCCAACCAGACAATGTACGGATGAGGCTCTTCCACTTTTCCCGGACTATCCTCCCTCTGTCAGAATTTTCCCGGAATTATCTTCTGGGCGCACCTTAACACTCTACCACTAAAATTTTCACTGAATAGTTGTTCTGCAATTGTTGCGCGACTGATTAGATTCGATTCTTTGACAAGTTCCTCACACACGTACTTTAAACGCCGGTTCACTGATTCAATTTATTATCGCACGAAAGTTGACGTTGCTCAAAGATTGCACACGGGCACACGGCACAAAAACGGCTCTATTCAACTCTGCGTCTAGGAATATAGAGTGGTGACGCGCTGTCAACTAAACGACGATGATTTTCATTAACTTGCAAAAGCGCTGAAAATTATAACGTAATTAGTGAAACAATGTATGTAAGGCGAAGAGTACATAGGTAAAAGTTGACGAAATATTCGTAGGGTGCCAGGATGCTTGTGCTCTAATATTTTCCGGCATGCACGGAGGGTGTGTATCCGCAGGCGATAGAAATGCCGGTAAAAGCCACCGAGAGCCACCACCCCGACCCTCCCGACCGACTTGGCTCCCCGCTCCACCACACCCCGAAAACAAAACAAACGACCCCCGGAGGGGTGTAGCACAAGGAGAACTACAATATAATACGGTTACGTTTTGTCGAAGACAGGTAGTACTCGTAGATCAAACGTTGTCGTTGTCGGCATTGAGAGCCCCTCGCTTCACATGATTCGCGGCCGTTTGAGCGACGACCGATTTATGCCGGCACACCCCACCCCCGAGGTTCAGGTTGGGCAAATGTGCATATCCTTGTCAGACTGTATACGCAGGCAATGGATTCGACCGATTCGAGGGTGTCCTTTGATCAGCCGTTGTATTTTTAAGACACGTGAATCGTTTACGATTTCCAGCAAGGATTTAGCCGTTCGTCACACACAGGATACGTAGTCCACCACACTGCACAAGTACTATTGCTGCACTATCACTCCGTGCGCGACTGAAAGACTAGCCTCATTGCTAGCAGGATTTCAACATTTTCACACAGCTTTCACTGTTGTGGAAGGATCTGTGCACACAGTGGTAAGATAATGTGACGGTATTCACGCAGGATATTTGATGGTGTAACGTGTACAGATAGGGACGAAACATCCTAGTATGTTATCTTGCTGGGGAAGCCAATGTGTTGGAGATTTATTTTCTCCGGGCGAGAAAATTTCTCGATTGTTGTTCAGACCTTTTCTCCGAGGAGAATCGAACACAGTGGAGGGTTGTTTTAGACGGACAACTAAATTATGGTTGGATGAGGTGACATTCGTCAATCAAGACAGGGGGTCGATGTCCCGGCACACACTGCGAAGGATTTCGTGTAATATTAGACGAATGTGGGGGATTTGATTTAATATTTGGAGTAGAATCTTGTGTTGCTAGGATAAATCCGTCCCTACTGGGTGCGGTCATTCGATGATGTATCTAGCTGCAAAGTATGTGTCAAATTTAGTGTAAATTAACAAATTGGCAGACATAAACGGAAATCGTTTCACTGAAGTCATTCAACAAGACAACGTTCAATGCAATGCCTCAACTGATGGGCCAAAACATTCAGAATCAATTTAAAATAAAAATAAAAACTCTTTCAGTCGAATAAAGCCGCGTTCCAATTGAGCGATTTTGGTTGAAAGAGACTAGTCGAGGCACAAAAAGCTCACGAATCGGTTCGTGAAAACAGCACTATTTACAGTGTTGAAAGACACCGCATATAACATCTCTATATTAGGACTAAACGAAACAAGATGGGTTGGATCGGAATCGAATTTATCGCCAAGCTCCCAAACAGTGCTGCTATACTCTGAAAGTGAAGACGATACCTCACCTCGAATAGCAGGCGTCGGAATCCTGTTGACTAGGGATGCACTATGCCTATCTCTAGTTGACTGGAAGTGATGGTCTGACCGTATCATTACAGCCAGATTTAAATCCAGGGTAAGAAACATCACAATAATTCAGTGCTACGCCCCGACTGAATCAGCGAATCAATCAACTAAGGACGCCTTCTATCACCGACTGGGCGACACCTTCGATAAGGCTCCCAAAAGTGACATAAAAATTATTATGGGGATCTCAATGCCAAAGTTACTACACTTTGATCTTAGCCATAAGGCCGAGAAGAGAACTGATGTCAAACTTCAAATATTTGGGTGTTATCCTTGACAATAAGTTATCCTGGGCAGAACACCTTAAAGTGACTTCCGATAAGGCAATTAAAGCTCTGTGAATCCGCAGACAATATGTCGGCAAGACATGGGGGTCTAAGCCCCACATAGTTTTGTGGATCTACAAAGCGATCGTCAGACCTATAGTAGATTACGGTGCGGTGGTCTGGTGGAGAAGAGCCATTACCTCAGCCGGCAGAACGGCTCTGAATAAAATTCAGAGACTTGCCTGCAATGCCATCACTGGGGTCATGCGCTCTTGTCCAACAGCTGCTTTAGAAGTTTTACTCGATCTCCCGCCTATGGATGTACACATTGAAGCGGAAGCTAGAATGGCAATCGTCAGACTCAAGGCCTGTGACATAGGGATCAAGTTGACCCCAAGCCAACAAAGCTGGTTGAAAAGTGCCAACTGATTACCTTGTGAAAACTCTTGGCTTCAACCATTTCTTTAAATCAGTCATTTGGAATAGAGAAAGGTGGGCGGATGGCTACAACTCTCTCCGCCCCAGCACAATCAAATGGTTCATAGACGGCTCCAAAACGGAAGAGGGTTCCGGCGCAGACATTGTCGGTCCTGAACACAGAGCCTCCATTCCAATGGGTAAAATGCCGTCCGTGTTCCAAACGGAAATATACGCCATCGAAGTTTGTGGTAGACTATGTCAAACCGCCGGCTATTTTAACAGGGACATAGCAATATTCACCGACAGTCAGGAAGCTATCAAAGCGCTTACTAATATCACTATCAATTCTAAACTGGTACTGGCTTGTCAGGAGGTCTTCCATAATGTGGGTTTGACGAATAAACTCACACTTTACTGGGTCCCTGGTCATTCGGGCATCGAGGGCAATGAGCTAGCAGATAGGCTAGCAAACTGAGCCTCCGCCGTCCCCATCTATGGACCAGAACCGTTTTTCGGAATACCACTCTGCTACTGCAGAAACCACATAAGAGACTGGGAGAGCACACGTGCTTCATCCCAATGGGAGACCCTCCCAGGCCTAAGGCAGGCCAAACTGTTAATTTCTGCCCATTCACGCGTTCGTACCTTGGAATTGCTGCGGTTGAGCAAGAACAGGGTCAGAATAATTTGTGGAATTTTAACGGGACACTCACGTCTGAGGGGTCACCTTAAAACCATGCATATTGTATCTGACGCTAGCTGCCGCTTTTGCGAGGCCGATGATGAAACCTCACAGCACATCCTTTGCGAGTACGAAAGGCTTGCTCAATGCTTCGGCATAACATTTCCCTTGGCCGAGGACATCTCTTCTATTAAACCTTGCCAGATCAGTCACTTTATCGAGAAGAGTCTGAACCTTTTCATTTAGCCTGCTTCTCGATAGAAAGAGCAATAGCACAATAGACCTCAAGGTCGATGTAATTTATGGTTCCAATACGACCCACGGCCCACCTCTTTTCTATCAATGCCAAAGTTGGGTCTGACAACCTTGGTTTGGAACATGTAATGGGCAATCATGGTCTAGGCAACAGGAACCACGATGGTGAGATGTTCGTGGAGTTTTGCAACTCTCGTCAGCTCGTCATCGGCGGTACTTTGTTCATTAGTGACTCAACATGGTCTCTGATCTCGGCACGCAAGAGAATTAAAGAACAAATCAACTTAACTACGGACAACGCAGTCAAAGATCAACTTAGAGCTGAATAGCGTTCTCTTCAGAAAGGCGTGCAAAAAAGCGTGGGACGGGACAAACGCAATAACATCAATGCATTAGCGGAGAAGACAGTGGAAGCGGCTTACCGTGGTGACAGTGGAACCCTTTACAAACTTATCAAGCCATTAACTGGCAAATCCTTTGCAACTGAACATCCCGTGAAAGATAAAGACGGGGCCCTACTGGTCACTGATGAAGACCAACTGCGACGGTGGAGAGAGCACTTCATTGCAGCACCTTTTGGACATTTGAGCTCATCTTGACTTGAAGCAGAAAATATTCCGCAAATAGCCAGAGTTGATACCAGCCCACCATCTAAACAGGAATTAACTGTGGCTATTAAATCAATGGATGCGGGTAAAGCCCCGGGGATAGATGGAATTCCGTTGGAATTCTTTAAAGCGGATACCAACGCTACTGCGGATATTCTTCTCCCCCTTATCCAAGAGTGTTGGGAAACCGAAACTCTCCCTAAAGAATGAAAGAAGCGCGTCATTATTAAGATCCCGAAGAAAGGTAACCTGAAGGATTGTAATAATTGGCGTGGAATTTGCCTCCTCCCTGCAGTCTCCAAACTGATGGCAAAAATAGTCTTAAACCGGATCAAGCATACAGTTGACCGCACACTGAAGGATGAACAGGCTAGTTTTCGCGAGGGCTCTTCATGTAGCGACCACATCAAGACCTTCCGAATTATTATTGAATAATCCGCAGAATGAAGGTCCCCATTACATCTCATTTTCATCGATTTCGAGAAGGCGTTTGATAGCGTTGACCGGGAATACATCTGGAAGGCTTTACGTAGAAGAGGTATACCAAATAAAATCATATCCAGCATCAGGGAGTCCGACAGTGGAGCCCATTGTCATGTCTTACACAAGGGTAAGCTTTCAGATCCCTTCGAGGTACATAGCGGAGTGAGACAAGGCTGCATTTTGTCGCTTATATTGTTTTTGATTGCCATTAACGATGTACTCTGCAGTGCGCTTCATGAACACCAGATCAAAGGTATCAGATGCAACCTGTTTGAATACCTTCAACACCTGGATTACGCTGACGATATTTGTCTTTTCTCAAATAGATCGGATCATCTAGTTCAAATGACGGATGCCCTGCACCGCGAAAGTGGCAATGCGAGGCTTAAAATCAATGATGTCAAAACTAAGTACTTGAGTTTGGATCCAGGAAGACAGAGCGAAATTTGTGTTTCAGGGCGGACGGTAGAAAAAGTGGACAATTTTTGCTACCTCGGAAGCGTAGTTACAGCAGATGATGGAGCGGATGCTGATGTACTATCTCGCATCAATAAGGCTCGGGCAGCTTTTTTCAGTTTAACTCCTTTCTGGCAAAACAACAACATCTCAAGACGTACCAAACTCAGGATCTTCGAAACCAATGTAAAATCCGTGGTTCTTTATGGCTGTTCAACAAGGTGACCAGGGCGATAACAACTAGATTGCAGACTTTCGTGAGCTAGTGTCTACGGCGCATCCTAGACATACGCTGCCCGGAGGTCATTTCTAACGACGACCTCCTGTTCATTACTGGCCAGGACAGGGTAGACACTTCCATAAAAAGGCGAAAGTGGCAATGGATAGGCAACACACTTCGAAAAGGGCCGGCAAACATTACTAACAGGCCCTCGATTGGAGCCCACTGGGAACCGATGCAAGTCGCCACGTTGGACGACCTAGAAACACCTGGAGAAGATCAGTTGAGGTCGAGGGTAAGTCATTACGCAAATCGTGGAGTCAGTTGAAGACGATGGCGGCGAACAGGACGAGGTGGAAAGTAGGCGTGGTTAATGCCCTATGCCCCACAAGGGGTTGACAGGATCCAGAGAGAGTACATGAGGCGAATATATGAAAATTGGGGAATGGACCTGACTACTGTTAATGGCATTTTAAGTCCTATGATGAGGAAATGGCAATGAAACCGAATATAGGAAAGATGGGTGTCTTATTAATCGGGGTGATGGGATGAATACACTGGCGTACTGTTGATAGCATTTTGAGTCCCTTGGTGAGGAAAAAGGACATTCTTGACAATGAAGTGGAATATGAGCGAGATGGTAGGGAGTGCGCCCAATGAGGTGGAGGGGGTGAGGGTGATAAACGAATTCGATATTGGTAGGGTTCGGTGCACGCAAGGTGTTATAGTTTACGATAGTGATACGGTGCTTAGGGTTCTGTGTTGGTCCCTGAAGTGTACTAGGGTTATGTACAGTACCCTAAAAAATGTTTCTGTAATTTTTTTGCCTTTCATACTTATATACAGGACGTGTTACTTTGTTGAGTAAAATTTTAGGGTTCTGTGTTGAACCGAAGTGGTTTTTAGGGTTTTGTTCTGCTGAACGGAGTACAATATAGAAACCTACAGTACACCAGGGGCCAGCACAGAACCCGACACACGCAAAAAAGCTATCACTATCATGCAAGGGAGGGAAATCAAGGAGTTTTGCAAAAAAATTGATTTGAGTCCACTACAGGACCGTAAAGCCCCAAGGGGTTGCAATAACGTCAACAATCGATGCACTGCCTTAGGCAGCCACTGTGTGTTCTGAATTTGTGAAAATTGTAATTTGAAGTACTACAAACCCCTAAAAACGACTTGATTTTAACGCAAACCCCTAACATTTCACTCAACAAAATAACATGTTCTGTTAAGTATAAAAAAAGGAGACAGGAGGAGGGTACAGTACAGAACCCTAGTACACTATAGGGACCAGTATCACTAGCACTAACTGTAACCCCGTGCATACACCGAGCACTACCAAAAACGATTTCGTTTGGTACCCTCACTCCCTCTAACCACCACCACCCCCCCCCCCCCCCACACCCCTGCCACATTCCGCTCAACCCCTTCCCACTATCACCCTCACTCAGCGCTGCTGCAGCTATAGTAGTGCATTGGCCCCATCACCCCCATTTATATGACACGCATCTCGCCCATACTCCACTTCATTGCCCCATCACATGATTCATTTGACACCCTTATTGCCCATATTCGGTTGTTCAAATTTTAAAAGTACGCAAAGAAACTTTTACTTTATCTGAGTTCAACACAAACTGAACAGCGAATGCGCCTGCAATGGACGACCTGTGCATCTTGTAGCTGCGTGTCTCATAGCCGCTTGTTAGCGCGAGAGTGCTTGGCACTTCGGTCCTAAGATTTCAAGACCGTTTTTAGGTATTTTATGAAAACCGGTTTTCCTAGGGTCAACCGGATCATTAAAAAAACGGACACATGGCTAAAAAAAAACCGGGTTAAAAACCGACTCATTAAATCCGATTCATAAAAAACAGTTTTTAACTCGTCGGAGCCGGTCGGTTTTTTGCTGAATCGGTCTTTTAATGAGTTTTCAACCCGGTTTTTTTCAGTCTGTCCTCAATTCTGTTAAAGATGTTGAAAAGACTGATAGATATACACTTGCGAAGCAGTATACCTGCTGAACTTCTGTCAAAGTCACAGCATGCCTACTGGAGGGGTAGGTCTGTAGATACAGCCCTGCACTCTTTAGTGCACTATATTGAGAAGGCTCTAAGTTTCAAGGAGTATACTATGGTTGCCTTCTTGGACATAGAAGGTGCCTTTAATAACGTTAGACCTGAGGCAATTACCGATGCGCTATCAGGTTTGGGCGTAAACGATTCGCTCTGTAAACTAATCAACCAGATGTTAACATCCAGGATTATTTGTACCAAATTAGGCGCTTCAACTGAACGTAGGCGTGTGTATAGGGGTACTCCGCAGGGTGGAGTCCTTTCCCCCCTCTTATGGAACACCGCTATCAACGGTCTTCTACTCAAATTGGAGGCGCTTGGTTGCAAAGTAATAGCCTACGCGGATGACGTTGCTATCGCTATCTCGGGTAAATTTCCTACCACTTTAAGTGAAGTACTGCAAAATGCCCTCTCCCTATTAGTGGACTGGGCTACGAACTGTGAACTTCGGGTAAATCTCAGCAAGACGGAGCTTCTCTTATTTACAAGGAAACATATAATTCCACCAGTTGAGCCTCCTGTCCTGGAGGGGGCGAGATTGACGTTCACTGACAATGCAAATTTCCTTGGTTTGATTTTAGATAGGAAGTTAAAATGGAGGCCAAATATTCAGGAACGCATAAATAAGGCTAATATTGCACTCTACGCCTGTAGGAGGGCCATCGGTAAAAAGTGGGGCCTCCAACCGAAATTGCTACACTGGCTTTATGTGGCGGTTATACGACCCATCCTCCTGCACGGTATAGTTGTCTGGTGGAATGCACTTACATAGTACAACGATTAACCGTAATTTAGTGGGTAAGATGCAAAGGACAGCTAGTGTGGCGATCAGTGGGGCTCTTAGAACGACTCCTTCTGATGCTATGAACATGATACTCAACTTGCTCCCCTTGGATATTCAAGGTGACCAGATGGCCGCTTGTACGGCCATACGGATTCGTGAGACAGGTCAGTGGTTGACTTTAAATAGTGGGCACTCGATAATTTTAAGAAATCGTGATATCCCGGCATCTACGGACTATGCTTTGGCAATGCCGTTGTTTGACAAGAACTTTAAATGCCTTATTCCAACACGAGCTCAATGGGCTGAAGACGGGCTTACAAGATCAGACACGATATACATCTACACCGATGGCTCTAAGACCGATCGTGGAGTTGGCGCGGGCGTTCACTCCGACACACTGAATTTAAACTTATCGCGGTACGACTGCCGGAATACTTCAGGCGGAATTGGTAGGAATTTGGGAAGCTTTGGCCTGGCTCGTGCGCCATGTCCTATCTATGAGGAACATTGTGATTCTAACAGACAGCCAAGCTGCGATTAGATCGCTAGAATCCGTACTTACTACGGAATTGTGTAGCTTCTTCGACATTGCTGTGTGCTGGATTCCAGGTCAAAATGGATTCGTTGGCAATTCTAGAGCTGACGAACTGGCTCGTCGGGGTACAACGCCTGAAGCTGAAAGTATTCGCTGCATGGTTGAAATGCCTTTCGACTCATGCAAATTCGCCATTATGCAGGCTGCGGTCAGTAGGACTAACTCGAGATGGCTGAGCAGCGGCACATGTAATTTAACTAAACAGATGTGGCCCAGGTTGAACTTGGGTCGCTCTGCTAAGGTGCTGTCGTTGAGGAGACAACATATCGGTGCTGTCGTTGGGGTCATCACTGGGCACTGTACAATCGGAGAGCACGCCAGCAGGCTTAGGCTGCCGTATAACGACATTTGCAGAAGTTGTGGTGAAGAAGAGGAAGAGGAGAGTACCTTCCATTTTCTTTGTGGATGCTCAGGCTTGGCGAGTCTGAGGAGGCTAATTCTTGGCTCTTACTATTTTAACGAGTTGGCGGACTTGGTAAACGTTGACGTTGGTCAGTTACAACGATTTATTGTGTGCTCACACACATACCGTCAACCAAATTGACCACGTCCTCATTTGCAGGAGATGGGCGTCTAGTGTCATGGATGTCCGCTCCTATCGAGGAGCAAACTGCGACTCAGATCATCACTTGGTGAAGACGACCTACAGATGTAGAATTTCCTCAGTGCACTAGTCAAGAATCAGCCCTCCCAAAATCTTTGCGGTTGATAAGCTCTTGAGTGATGCTACAGCGGTGGCGTATACTACCGCCCTTGAGGAAAAACTATCACCTATGCTACACAACATCAGCAACACAGGCGTCCATGGGTTCTGGGAAGAACTCAAGGGTACCATCAAGGATGTCGCAGAGAAGGTCGTGGGATATAAAGCCCGGCGAGCGCGAAATGACTGGTTCGACGAAGAATGCAAAAATTCACTTGACGCGAAAAACGAGGCCTACAGACAATGGATTCAACGAGGAACCAGAGCCAGAAGAGAAAAATATGACGAGCTACGGCGAATATCGAATAGAATAATTAGACGTAAGAAACGTAAATACCTTGACGAGCAGTTGCTGAACATAAACGAAAACTTAGCTAATAGGAACACCAGACAAGCGTACAAACTAGTAAATACAATTAAGAACGGCTACCAACCCAGGACTAGCCTTTGTAAGGACAAGGATGGAAACATCATCAGCGACACCGATGGTATTAACAAACGATGGGCCTCTTATTTTGAAGAGCTTCTAAACCGACCATCTAACATCCCCACACAGGAAGCTCTCGACGATATTGTTGATCTAGGCCCACCCATTCAACCCCCGACAGTAGAGGAAGTTGATCTCGCGTTGCGGTCACTAAAACGAAATAAAGCGCCGGGCGCTGACGAGATTCCAGCTGAACTGCTAAGATTCGGTGGAACGAGTCTAGTTGATGCCATACATCAATTACTTCTGCGAGTATGGGAGAACGAGGAGATCCCAGACGATTGGCGCAGAAGCATCATCTGTCCAATTCATAAAAAGGGAGATAAACTGCGGTGTGAGAATTACAGGGGCATCTCACTAGTTTGTACGTCCTATAAAATTTTGACGAAAATTCTGGAAAATAGAATAAAACCGTACGCAGAACGAGTCATTGGCGAATATCAAAGCGGTTTCAGACCTGGTCGCTCCACAACCGATCAGCTCTTCTCAGTCAAACTGATACTCCAGAGGTTCTGGGAATACAACGTAAACGTATACCAAATCTTTGTCGACTTCAAGCAGGCATACGACAGTATCGATCGTGGAGTACTGTACAACATCATGCTGCAATTTGGTATACCAGCAAAATTAGTGCGACTGACAAAGATGACGATGACCAACTCCGTCTCACAAGTCAGGATCCAGAATAGACTTACTGATCTATTTGAAACACGCACTGGTTTGAAACAGGGCGATGGACTGGCTCCGACGCTCTTCAACCTAGCACTGGAATACGTTATTCGGGCCATGAATTTGGACAACAGCAAGACGCTACTCATCAAGTCGACACAATTAGCAGCGTACGCCGACGACATCAACATCATGTCCTGAAGATTGGCTGACGCAGAAGAACTTCTGCATAGGCTTGATACCGCTGCAAAGGAAGTTGGATTACGTATTAACGAGGGTAAAACTAAAATAATGATGCAATCGGTGACAAGGACACCTGCACAACCAAGCATCAATGTGGGGGACCTCAACATCGAGTTCGTGAACAACTTCATTTACCTGGGTTGCAACCTGTCAAGGGACGCCAACGAAACTGACGAAATCAAGCGACGGATACAGTTAGCTAATAAGACTTTTTTCTCGGTTCTCCCCATAATGAAATCGAAACATGTGCACAGGAACACAAAGCTCCGCGTGTACAAAACCATTATACGACCAGTGCTATGCTATGGCTGCGAAGCATGGACCCTAGCTCAAGCCTCCGAAAACATGCTAGACACTTTCGAACGTAAGGTTCTACGGCCAATTTTCGGGGCTGTTTGCGATCGAGATGGATGGCGCATCCGGTACAACCATGAGTTGTATGAAATGTACGATGAGCTGCAAGTTTCGAAAATCGTCAAACTACAACGACTTCAATGGGCAGGGCATGTACAAAGAATGGACGATGATCGCATGCCTAAGAGAGTAATGAATGCAGAACGAGTCGACGGAGCGAGACTGCGAGGACGACCGAGATCTCGTTGGGAGAGCTCAGTAGGTGTGGACGCCGCGCAGCTGCTGGGTTCCCAAAATTGGAGGACGCGGTCACGTGACCGAGATAATTGGAGGACAATGATCCAGGCGGCCAAGGCCCGACGTCGGGCTGTCGCGCCACGATGATGATGATGATTGTGTGCTCAGGTTGGTTCGAAGTATAGGATGGTCAGGGATTTCTGTGTCCCGTGTGGTAACACAACGGACCCAGATGTGGTCTATGTGTTCTGTGGGTAATCATGGCAGCCCTTTAACCTAACCTAACCTAACCTAACCCGGTTTTTTTTAACCATGAGCCGGTCGGTTTTTAGCAAGTCGGTTTTCGAGTACTCGGTCGGTTTTTTGGTGAATCGGTTTTTTAATGGGTCGATTTTCAACTCATCGGAGCCGGTCGGTTTTTAACAAGTCGGTTTTCGAGTACTCGGTCGGTTTTTTTTACCGGCCATAAGTCGGTGTCGGTTTTTATGACCATAAACAGGTTTTTTTTAATGATTCGGTTTTTTCGAAACCGGTACTTGGAAATCTTGGGACCGGTACTAACAGAAGACCGGTTTTAAACCGGTGGACCGGTTTTACGAACAAGCCTACTTGGCAGTGCGTTTACGCTTCCAATGAACGACCGTCCTAATTTGCGCTAATGGAGGAAATTTCCGTCTGCATGTGATCAAGTTCAAGGCTTATTGGCATCATATCCGGCGACCATCCAAATCAATATGTATAGGTAGTCCAGATCTAGAATGCCATGTTTCCATAATCAAACAAACGTAACGTACACATATCTTGCATTAAGTTCAAAAACGAAATGAACAGAATAAACAGGCATTTTAGCAACTCCCATCGCTATCGTCATCATAAAAGATGATATCATCTTTTCTTTACGTAATTGAAAATATGTAGTCGTCCGAGAATTTGTATCACCGCCAATGTTTACAAAACAAACGAAAATACACACACACCACCTTGAACTCAGGCGGATGAACTTGATTGAATCTACTCGTTACATCTAATGTGTCATTGTAAAACATTGTAACGTATGTGCGGTCTCTTCTCTTATCACCAAGAGGGGTGGTTGAAGTTCAGAATAGTGAAAACATGCCCTCTAATGGACTTCTTGGCTTTCCAAGCCATAAACACTTTTCAGGTTTCTCTTTCGAGTGACAGCAGTAGAGTAGTCTAGCCTCTACCTCTATACTCGATGGAATTTATAGACTTTAGTAGACCAGATGTACTTAAGCTTCCGATTTTTAACGTATATTACATACCCCAATTGCCATCATACTCGTAACTATCATTTCATATTTTTTCACACATGACTGAGGAAGGAGTTGCAAGGCCTGTGCCCTGTGGCGCCACACAAACCAATGGGTGTAATAAAATATTCTCAATTCAACTGAAATGGATACTAAAAGCTAATGAACTGGAAGATTATCTTTTCGTCTTATCAGAAGACATATTTTTCAGTGAGAGTTAGATAGGTAGATATGTACATAATTTGATGTCATCGCATGGACATGGAGTAGACTACAATTATGTACTTGTAGTGCGCTTTTATTGCGATAAGAAGGAGGAATGTGATAAGGGAGAGTAGGTTAGGCCGAAAACAAGGTTCTAGGAAGAATAAGATGTGAATCGAATGACTTCGCCGGCTACAGGGCGTTTAGGATTAAGTGCTAAATGAACTTTTGATCCTTTAACTCGTTGTATGCGAGTAGATATATTGTAGTATATGTATGTATGTATGTATGTACATACATTTTTTAATATTGTAGAAATTACCACTTGAAATGCAGTTCTAACAAACAAGGCATTTAATTTTCCTGCTGTTTCATGGTTACCTCTCATAAGAGGAGCATGTGGTATCAGTTGTACCCAAAAGACATTGTTAATGATACCATGGAAGACCTTCAGCTGTTGTGCAGAATGCTAGAAAATCCGCACGTACGCGTAAATTGATATGAACACGTCGTGTCGCCTGCTGTTCCGTAATCTAGTACATAATACAAATTACCAGTAAATTAATGACACATTCCTCTTGTCACAGTTGCGCTTTATGAGCATGAAACATGTTTGGATTTTTTTCTTTTAGGTATTGAGTTTCACTTTGTCAGAATGGTAATATTCATGCTTACTCATTTAACTATGTATTTATACATTTGCAAAATACTCCTACTTCTATATATAATATATATAGGTTAGGTTAGAGGGTTTCATTAATTGTCACAGCTCACTAAGACCACAAATGGGTCCATACCCACTCTATCTACCAACCTACATAGAAAAGTATTAATCAGTGAACCAGCCGGAACTGACAATGAAACGAAATATGTAGCTTGTTGATATATGATTCTCTCTCTCTCTCTCTGGATCCTGTCAACCCCTTGTGGGGCATAGGGCATTAACCACGCCGACTTTCCACCTCGTCCTGTTCGCCGCCATCGCCTTCAACTGTCTCCACGATTTGCCTAATGACTTACCCTCGACCTCAACTGATCTTCTCCAGGTGTTTCTAGGTCGTCCAACGCCGCGACTTGCATCGGTTCCCTGTGGGTTCCAATCGAGGGCCTGTTTAGCAATGTCTCCCGGCCCCTTTCGGAGTGTGTGACCTATCCATTGCCACTTTCGCCTTTTTATAGAGGTGCCTATCCTGTCCTGGCCAGTAATGAACAGGAGGTCGTCGTTAGAAATGACCTCCGGCCAGCTTATGTGAAGGATGCGCCGTAGACACTGGTTCACGAAACTTTCCTATCTAGTTGTTATCTCCCTGGTCACCTTCCAAGTTGAACAGCCATAAAGAAGCACGGATTTTAAATTGGTTTCGAAGATCCTGAGTTTGGTACTTCTGGAGATGTTGTTGTTTTGCCAGAAAGGAGTTAAACTGAAAAAAGTTGCCCGAGCCTTATTGATGCAAGACTGTACATCAGCATCCGCTCCACCATCTGCTGTAACTACGCTTCCGAGGTAGCAGAAATTGTCCACTTTTTCCACCGTCTGCCCCGAAACACAAATTTCGCTCTGTCTTCCTGGATCCAAGCTCAAGTACTTAGTTTTGGCAGCATTGATTTTAAGCCCCGCATTGCCACTTTCGCGGTGCAGGGCATCCGTCATTTGAACTAGATGATCCGATTTATTTGAGAGAAGGCAAATATCGTCAGTGAAATCCAGGTGTTGAAGGTATTCAAACAGGTTCCATCTGATACCTTTGCTCTGGTGTTCACGAAGCGCACTGCAGAGTACGTCGTTAATGGCAATCAAAAACAACATAGGTGACAAAATGCAGCCTTGTCTCACTCCGCTATGTACCTCGAAGGGATCTAAAAGCTTACCCTTGTGTAAGACGTGACATTGGGCTCCGCTATAGGACTCCTTGATGATGGATATGATATACTCGTATCATCAGGTTAGCGAAATCTCTGAAGAACAAAAACCCAAGAATCTCATTCCTCCTTACGGCTAAGGCAGGACAAGCACAAAGCAGATGGGAAGTAGTTTCCTCCTCAAAACTCTACACTCCTACAAAAGTCATTAAGGAAGCTGGAGTCTTCTGGTGTGTTCGCCGCACAGGCAATAACCACTGATAGATTAGATTAGATTAGAGGAAGAGGGCAGTGAGTCCGAGAGGCTCACAAGCACCGCGACCAGGAGAGGTCTATTGTGCTATGGCCCATATGGTCTAATGTGGCTTTAGGGTTGGCGATCAAGTTTGATCCTACCAATAAACACCCACAACTGTCTAAATTGGAGTGAGGCGATTTCATCCACATCAGGGAAGAGATTTCCTAGGCGTTCTAGGCGACGACGAAAAAAAGCCTCACATTCGCATAGGATGTGCTGTGATGTCTCATCATCGGCTTCGCAAAAGCGACAGCTGGTATCAGTGACAATGCCTATTTTGTGTAGGTGGTACCTCAAGGTCGACTGCACCGTGAGACAACCGCAAATGATTCTTATCCCGTTCCTGCTTAGATTTAACAGTTCTAAGGTGCGTTTGCGTGAGTGGCCTGGAATGCACAGTTCAGACTGTCTCAATCCAGAGAGAATCTTCCAGTTCGCGACGGTATCTATACGCTCCTGTTCCCTAATATGAATTTTAACCCTGCAAAGAGGTATAGCACAAAAGGGTTCAGGTCCAATAAATGGGGTGGCAAATGCTTTCCTAGCCAAGTCATCTGCAATCTCATTACCTGAGACGCCAACGTGGACATGGACTCAGTATATTGTGACTTCATTGTGCAAACCAAGTCTCTCCAAAACCTCATAGCAATCAAGTACTGACCTAGACGTCAGCACTGAGTTATTGAGAGCCTTGACAGCAACCTGGCTATCAGTGAAGATAGCAATGTTTCTTCTACGGTAGCAGGCATCTATACATGCACTAGCACAGGTCCGAATTGCACGGATTTCAGGTTGGAAGACCGTCGGGTGCTTCCCCATGGGAATTGATAGTCTTGTAGAAGGACCTAAAACTCCTGCTCAGTTAACCAGTTGATAGTACACGGTGGGAGTGACGAGTGCATCAGATTCCATTCCAAATTACTGTAGCGAAGAGTCGGCTGAAGCGTAGCTCCCTCGTTAAGTGACCACATGGCATACTTAGCTCATTGCTTTCAAGGAGCCATTTCTTCTCCTCTGAATTCAGTTTATGCGAGATTTGATTGACTCTAAGCCCTGCTATTGCTAGTTTAGCCTCCGCTTTTAGATGAATGCATATGCCGTTTGCATGAATTAGGTCCGGCCTGTTTTTTTTCTAAGTGGGTTTAGAAGGTCGAGGTCCGCCGCCATCAGGACCTCGGAGCGAAAAAAAAATGCCACCTGAGCTGGCTGACGCCATGCCAGTTTTTTTTTTGTTTTTGTTTTTGTTTTTTAATTTCATCCCCTTTGTTGTGTTGTCTTTCCCTAGGCAGGAGATTTCCTTTTAATATGGTATGGACAGGCGCAGCGCACGGTAAAGTGCCACGCCCGTATCCCGAGTCTGAGCTGGATCGACAAGCTCATGCCGCCGCTTAGCTCGCTGAGGAGCCAATTTTGACAGCTGTCACTTCCGGACCTTAACGATCAAATTAGCTCCGTCGCCACGGGCACCTTTGGGTGTCTCCATCGTCCACTACATACCCCTGCCCCGATTAGATCAAGCGCCCACAGAGATCCAGTGCCCAAGGCGACCGCCCCGCCCTTAGGTCGGCACTGCACCTAATGGGTCACCTACATCGTTTTTTTGCGCAATGTCTTCGCTTAGCCCGGTAAAGCCGGGATAAACGCACCAACGGTTCTCTTCTGTGTCGTTTCTTTGCTGCTTATTCTGTTCTGTACTGTTCTGGTTACAGAGAAATGCGCCTAAGGCCCGTTTTCTCAACGGCTGGTTAACCTGCCAGTTAGCTATCCGGGACACTAAATTAAACCTTAGCGTATGCAACGCTTAAAATATGATAATGCAGTAGAGAAACCAGCCCGAAGCTTCGCTTATACCTAAAATACCTACTGGTAACGATGCATTAGACGTGAGTTTCTATATGGACAGTTTATAGGGGAGGTTGGTGCTTATTCAGGAAGATCTTAACCATTCTGAAAATCAATTATTTAACCCGCACTA
Source organism: Chloromyia formosa (assembly GCA_964017055.1). NCBI lineage: Eukaryota > Metazoa > Arthropoda > Insecta > Diptera > Stratiomyidae > Chloromyia > Chloromyia formosa. Next base: position 23,818,204 of record OZ024813.1, on the reverse strand, counting down.
CAAATATTTGTCGAATTGTTCAAGTCACTAGCTTCATTTTATCGATAGTGAAGTTTCATTTGTAGGGGAAGTAGGGGTTTCGTTGGTCTAACTTTACGTATTTTCAATATCAGCCAACTGCATCCTACTACAAACAATTGACCAAAATTTCAAGTCACTAGCTTCATTTTATCGAAAATTATCGCTTATTTTAAGTTTCATTTGTAGGTGAGGTAGGAGTTCTTTGGATTGGATCTTGCCCATTTTCAATAACAACTAACTAGATCTTACTATCAACATCACAAGCTTTATTCTGTCGAAAGTGATCGTAGTTCAATAATATTTCAATTTTAGCCATTTGTAGGGGAGGTAGGCGTTCCTTCGGCCTGATTATGTTCATCATGCTAGAACTCAATTAGCTTCTCATCTGAACTTCACGTACCAAAAATCAGCTCCCTACGTCAATTGGTTGAAGAGTTATAGACAAAAACCCTGGAAAGTAGGGTAATACGGGTTTGTTTGTAGGAAAAGTACCGCTATTTTCAAACTGATTAATCTCATTTTTACAGAATGACCCTTTTAAGTCATTTGCCAAAGTTACAGCTTTTCACGTTTACTCAATCGGGAGTTATAGATACATTTAATTATTTTGAATATGTAGGGGAGGCAGGCGCTTCCTTAGCCGGATCACGCCCATTTTCAATACCAACCAACAAGATCAAGATCAGGAACATTTGACGAACATTTCAAGCCTGTAGCTTTATTCCATCAAGAGTTATCGTGCGAACGGACAGACAGACAGACGGACAGGCAGACCTAGCTAAATAGAATCAGGAGGTGACCCTGATCATTTATATATACACATTGCTATACCTCCGGAGCCTCCTTTAAGGTGTTACATATTTAACGTTGTGTCGGTAAGGAGTATTACTATCTATACTGACAGTCAGGCGGCGATCAAATCTTTGGACGCGGTGCTTGCCAATTCAAAAACCGTAGTGAGATGTCGCTCAGCTATCAAAGAGCTTGGCGACTTTTTCAGCTTCACTTTGTGCTGGATTCCAGGGTATAGCGGCTTCGGCGGTAACTGCAAGGCAGACGAACTGGCTCGGGCTAGTAGGACTAATATGGATATGGGATGTTTTCGAACTGTCGATATACCCATAGAATCTTGCAAGAAGCTAGTCAAGACAGGAGCTATAAGTCGCGCTAACATCAGATGGCTAAATGGAAGTACCTGCAACATTACAAGACAGGTCTGGCTGAACTTCAATCCTAGCCGCTCCTCAGGGCTGCTGATGCTGGAGCATCTTAGGAAAGTCGTGGGGATCATTACAGGGCATTGCCCGATGGGTGAGCATGCGAGGCGTCTGGGGCTTCCGTTCAATGATTATTGTAGAAGCTGTGAAGACGAGGAAGAGGAGGAGACTATACATCATTTCCTATGTACCTGCCCTGCGCTGGCCGGTAGAGGAAAGGACACTTTGGGGTCCTTCTATTTCATAGACCTGGATGACCTGAAGGGCGTAAGTGCTGGTCATCTATATCGATTCACAGCTCCGGTTGGTTCGACGACTAGAATCTCATGGTTTTGATATGGTGAGGTATTACAACGGACCCTTGTGGTTCAGTGTTCATGTACAGCAGCCTCTATAACCTAACCTAACCTACATATTTTCGTCGACAAAAACCAATATACCCTATACTATAAAGTCTAGGGTATAATCAGCTAATGTAGTAAAAAATCAGCTGATTTTCGTGGCGGAATTCTTCCGCCTGCTCTATTCTATTCTACGTCTGCACCGTCTCTCAGCATTAATTTGAGGTTGAGTTGGTTTCAAATCCCCTTCCATCTAATGAATTGCCAGAACTCTGTTCTTTGTGACCAGTTTAACCATCTCTTTTGAATGTGCAAACGTAAACAGTTCCAGCTGTCAAAATCTCAGCAGCCGTTTCAGTTGTTTGGAATTATCGTCCGAGGATGGGTGCCGATTAGCGTTTATCTATAGGATAAACTTTAAACAGACATTGTGAAAACGGCCCTAAGTATTCAGCTCTACAACTTGTAATAAGCCATCTATAATGGTCGCGGTCCTGGAAGCCTGACCGGTTAAGGAAATGACAGTGAGCAACAGAGACGGCAAGGCATTGTGTATGCGTAAGTGAAAGAGAGACGCATTGAACTGATACATACACACATTCAACGCACACGACTCATGCCAAAGCATCTATATATACGAATCCCGAGAGCAGAATGACAACCAACCAATTTTCGTTAAGCCTGTTTCTTAATAATTGCACTCGAGCGAAAGAGACAGACATGGTTGTAGACGTATTTGTTTAGAAATCAGGGGCTGGGGAAACGAACCAACAAATTTTTCCGGTAAATTTCCCCTCTAAAGATTCTGTCAGATAAGCGACACTCTCTTTTCGACTTACGGATATACAATACTTCACATCTCTGTTACTCACTGTCAAATTGTTTGATCCTATAAGTTTCTCAGAATGCAGCCAATGGTATTATAGTCTGGTAGTGCTGACTACACTGGCAGATCAATGGCAGCACCCGATGAGTAATGATCTGTCGGTGGTACGAAACCAGAGGCCGAGGGTCGTATTACACCGGGACCCCGATGCGAGCGCCAGGGCAAGTGAGCCGTCCGCCAACTATTCCATCCTTATCGCCTCATTTTTTTAAGCCGCTGCTTAGCTCGTTGAGGGACCTTTTTCTTCGCCAGATGGCCCGGCCCGACCTTCACGGTCATTATGCTACCTTAAGCTCCATCCCCTTGGGCATCTTTGGATGCCCACCAAACCGTCCGTTACAAACTCCGGCAATCTGCTACGTGTTGCATCTGCAAAGACAATGAGCACATTGTACATATCTGCATTTTTATTTCGTCCATAGTACTCGTACAGTTCTCTTGAGTTGCAGTTTCTGCATTCATGCTCGACTAAGTGGGACATTCCCAAAGGGGATGAAGCGTGGTACTGTTTAATTCGACGTGTTGCTTTCGGCCCAGCCGGCAGCAACACACGCTCTACCTCCCACTAGTTCCCAAATTAGCTCTGAGGATGTAAACGTGACACAATTCAGGAGCCTGCTTCGCTAAAACTGTTCGCCAGCAACAACGAGACAAAACCGACTCCGGCATAAGAAGATAAAACGCGAAACTTGACACATTTCGCGCTCGTTAAGGTGCTGATCGATGGCACAATTGCTGGCCAAGTGTGTACCCTTCCGCTTGCAACAAGACGCGACGACTGATAAGACATGAGCTCCACAATGTGACCGAAAAACCGTTAATTGCCCTGCGGGGTTGGATAGTTTACATTTCTCGCTGTACTGACCTAAAAAAAAAAGCGTCCACGCCGCGTTGAAGAGACAATGATGAGTCGGTCGTTTAAATCTGTGCCCGGAACAATGGAAGCGTGTCAAACACTCGAAGGGTTTGTCATTGATAAGACGCCTCCGCCCCCTATCCGCGCCTACGACCCTGACCCACTACAGACGGCCTCGACTGTTGTTTTGCCGTGTAAGCTCCGCATTGAGCACCGCTCGGCGATGGAGAGTCGTCTTCGACGTCACTTGACTGCGCGGGCCCTCTCACTCGAGGAATTTGTTTATCAATTGCAACCCTCGTCGGGTGTCCGTCCCCATCTCCGGGGTGGGCATGTGACGGACACTGCGGAACATAACCAGTCCGCGGTTCTCTCAATGCATTTGCATAAAAACGAGGAAAGGGGTGACAAATCGCCAAAGTAATGACAAGGACGCGATGGACCATCCATCGATCCTGAACCACCCCCGGCAGTGGTGGTGTGCGACCACCCCCTCAACCGCAGCAACTTCCACAACCACATTACAACGATGCACTCTCAAAACTGTTATATCTCATCCCTGGCACACGACCACAAACACACTGTGTGCTTCTTCAGGGGGATGAGGCGAGTCCTGACACGTCCTCCTGCTTTTTTGCATGCTACAATCGGGCGGGGCTGCATCCTTTGCACCCTCCGAAAATGCCATCGTCAGTGGCTACTTACATCCAACGTTCTTGATCAAAACTCCGGACTGGAACAAACGGTCGAGCGCCCGGCGAATTTGGTCCCGTGAATTTTGTGCTCACTTTGGCCCGCAACGGTTGAGCGACACTCACGCGAAGGTCGTTCGAGCCACCCTCCAACTTCGTACACCACCCACTTTGCTTCTCTCTTGTGCGAGGGGTTGTTTCTTGCACTATTTGCACACACACACACGCTCACATTCACTCAACACTGTAAACCGCGCTCTCCGCTTCGTGTACGTACACGTGAAATTTGCACGTTTCAATCGGGCCACACTCTCTCGCTCAATACCAAAACAACCCTCTTGGGTCGACACGGCACTCGCACTCTTTTTTTTCTTTCCTGATCACTTCTCCTGTTTTCCACCCCCGGGAGTATATTCGCAACCCACTATGCAGGCAGTGGCAGGCGACAAGACGAAATTTTCCAATTGGAAATCAGCACTGAGAAGCACGGCGAAACCGGATGAAATCCAATTGGAACGATCGGAGACGGTTACAGTACACTCACGAGAGCAAATTACGAACAATTTTCGCCGCGGACGAGACACGAATCGAAGGATTTTCGCGACGTTTTCCAGACACACACCGAACTACGCGAACGTCAGTTGAGTTGTTGACAGTCCAATACGAAACTGTCGCGCACAGACACGAACACCACGACGACCACCGACCAGAGCTCTGCTCAGATGCAACTTGCGACCGCCTGTCAGATAAGAATTGTGAGAGCGACAAATTGGAATGGGTGGATGGTGCTAGTGATTTTCTGATTGGCATGTTGGTAGACTGATTGGAAGTTGTATGCGATACTTGTGAGCGGCAGATGGCAGTGGGGAAGTTTGGTTGGTGTATTAAATGGAAACGGGCGATGTATTTGATATTTGTCCATGGTTATTCGAGGAGTGCTGAGTGTCATTGACCTCTTTTCGTAATTGAGGCGAGCCTCTTTGAAAACGTCAAGCGAAAATGCCAGGGAATATGCTTTGATTGACCGACGAACGACTGGACTGAAAGCTTTTATTAAAGTTTCGAATATCTTGATTGTTTGTGAGTGTTGTTTTGATGTAAAAAAAGCGAAAATTCCAAATAAATTAAACTGGGACTCATTCTCCATTAACGATAGCATTCGCCTCGGTAGCTTTTTCTACACTAGTGTTAGGGGCAACCTTTTAGTTTCCGGGGCCCCGGCTGGTGAAATCACTTTTCACTCGGATTTTTGTCACTTTTCACTCGCGTCACTCTAAAAGTCAAAAAGTTGCAAAAAAAAAAAAACTTTTTTTTTAATTTATAATTTTAATTTTAGTTTTAAGTTTAATTTTTTTTTTTTATTTTTAATTTTTTTTCATAATTTATACTGAGTGTTTGGAATATTGGAGGCATGGAAAATTGAAATACAGTAGAAGCTCGATTTGTGCACAAGGTAAAATTTGGACGATTTTCGGGAATCGAAAAATTGCACAATTCGAATGTATATAAAAAAGTTATAAAATTATATGGAGATTGCGTGTTTTTAAAATTTGGTGGAACTCAAAACAAACTTATTGATTACAACGTTCATTTATTTCATTGGCCATTAAAATAATCGTCTATTCGCGTTTGTTTAAATTTGGAATTTAAATTTTTTTTAGCGGCTGCTTCACGCAAATTTTGTAAAAGATGAATTTCCGTAAAATTCCTGTCATTCTGTTCAGCCCACAATAAAGCTTTGTTAAAAACCACAATAGCATCTTGCTGGGATACCAGCTCAGCATTATATTTTTCATCAACGTTATTGGATAAGGAATTGCTTTCATCATCAGATATTGATTCTTCTTCAATGATGTCGAGATTCCAGTTAGTGAGATCATGAATAGTGTGAACCTTAATGTAAAAAGCAAAGTTTAGGCATATGCTATTTTTATACCCTAGACTTTTAGTATAGGGTATATTGTTTTTGTCACGATGGAAATATGTAACACCTTAAAGGAGGCTCCGGAGGTATAGCAATGTATATATATAAATCATCAGGGTCACCTCCTGATTCGATTTAGCCATGTCTGTCTGTCTGTCTGTCTGTCTGTCTGTCCGTCTGTCTGTCTGTCTGTCTGTCTGTCTGTCTGTCTGTCTGTCTGTCCGTCTGTCTGTCCGTTCGCACGATAACTTTCGATAGAATGAAGCTAGGGCCATGAAATTTTGGTCAAATGTTGGTAGTATGATCTAGTTGGATGGTATTGAAATTGGGCATAATCTGGCCAAGAGAACGCCTACCTCCCCTACATATGTAAAATAATTAAATGTATCTATAACTCCCGATTAAAAAATCATGAAAAGCTCTAGCTTTGGTATATTACTAGTGAGGGTATTCTTATTCTCTCCTGGAAAAATAAAATCGATCAGTTCAAAACTAACTGTAATTTTCTTACAAAGAGCCCCGTACTACCCTACTTTTCTGGTTTTTTGTCTATAACTCTTGAACCAATTGACGTAGACTCCTGATTTTTGGCATGTAACCCTGGGGTAAGAAGCTGCTTGAGTTCTAGTAAGTTGGGCATAATCAGATCAAAGGAACGCCTACCTCCCCTACAAAATTCCAAAAAGTAAATATTATTTTAATTACGATAACTTTCGATAGAATGACACTAGCGAGTTGAAAATTTGGCAGAATGTTGGTAGTAAGATCTAGTTAGTTGTTATTGAAAATGTGTAAGATCCGACCCAAGGAACCCCTACCTCCCCTAGAAATGAAACTTAAAATAAGCGATAACTAACGACAAAATAAAGCTAGCGACTTGAAATTTTGGCCAAATGTTTGCAGCGGTATCCAGTTGGCTGATATTGAAAATACGTAAAATCCGACTAACGAAACCCCTACTTCCCCTATAAATGAACTTCAAATAAGCGATAACTTTCGATAGGGTGAAGCTAGAGACTTGAATTTTTTTTAAATGTTTGTAGGGTGATCTAATTAGTGATGTGTGATAATGATGGACAAGATCCGACCCAAGGAACCCCTACCTCCCCTACAAGTGAAACTTCAAATAAGCAATAACTTTCTATAGAATAAAGCTAGCGACTTGAAAAATTCGACAAATTCAATATTTGTAGAATGTATAAGTTCATTGAGTTTGAGAATGTTCAAGGTCCTCCTGAATGGGTGCAAACCTCCCCTATAAACTGGCCGTATAGGAAACTCACTTTTAATGCAAATGGTCGTTGCCAATTGGTACTTTCGGTATCACCACTAGGTCTGTACAAGTCTAGGGTATATACGCTTCGGCCCGGTTCAAATTAAAAGTGGATTCTTACAGTTTTACCGACTCCATTTAAGAGGTTGAGGTTTTCGGTTATTATTTCCCTGATTTCAGTGGGTATTGATTCCTCGACCCTGTTTGGTGATATATGTTGTCGTAGATTTGATGATAACAAGGCCAAAGGTATTTCATCTTCGGATGAAAAATCGTCTTCATTTTCACGCAAATTATTAGAGAAGTCTAAAACTTTCCTCCAGCAAGACAGTATCACTAATTCTTATATTTTATTCCAAGCAGCGACTAAGTTTACAATGGCATCTTTAACAGTCATTTTTTTCAGAAACTCGCTCGCTCTGATGTCTTCATTAGCGACAATACATGTGAGTAGTGCACTGCGATAGTACAATTTCGTTAATTTGATTATGTTTTGGTCCATGGGCTGGATTAGTGGAGTGACGTTTGGTGGCATAAACATGACCGAAAATTTACCATCCGTGCTTATCAATTCGGTTTCTGAAGGATGGCTAGGAGCATTATCCAAGAGCAATAGACCGCCAATTGGTAAGTCATTGCTGCGTTGAAATTTCGTAACCTAGAGAATATGCAGTTAGACATCTTCCCACTTTACATATGTTAGCATAATTACCTCTTGAACAAAACAATTGTGAAACCAGTCTTTGAATATAAAGGCATTCATCCAAGCAGATCTGGAATGACGATAGATAACAGGAACAGCAAAATCTTTATTAAAACATCTAGGATTTTTTGCCTTCCCAATGACTAATAAATCCAGTTTGTGCGTTCCTGACGCATTTGTGCAAACCATAATGGTTAGCCGATCTTTCGCTAACTTTCGTCCTGGTGCAGTTTTTTCATCAGCATAAACGAAAGTTTTCGTCGGAAGTAATTTCCAATAAAGTCCGGACTCATCAGCGTTATACAGTTGATCGTTAGTGATTCTCATTTCTTGAATCCTTTGTTCGAGTCTGCACTTAAAAGGAGCAACATTTTCGGGACAAGACGATAGCTTTTCACCTGCTATTGACAAATGCCTAATTCCATAACGTCGCCGAAAATTGGAAAACAAACCATCACTCGCGTTAAACTGAACATTTTCATTTGCTGCAATTTCTTTAACAAGCGATTTAGCTTTCTCTTTTAAAAGTGGACCACTCATTGGAACATTGCGAGCTCGATTTAACAAAAACCAGTCATACAAGCGCTTTTCCATTTCAGGATTCTCGCATCTTCTAAGATATTTTCGTTTTCCAGTTCCTTTGTAGGTCGTTGCTAACTCGTTTGTAATTTTGCCTTCAGCCTTTTTGATTCTCGAAATCGTACTTACATGAATTCCCATGTTGAAAACTATTCTTTTGGCTGATATTCCTTTACGTAAATCCTCAAGGACTTTACCTTTATCTTCAAGATTGAGATGATTTGGCTTGGTTTTAGTAGATGACGACATATCTATTACAAATTACACGTTGAAAACACCACGATCGACCAATAAATCACTTTAAATTCAATTCAAATTCAAACTCGTACTGATGCACTGTTATGAAATAAAAACATGTGCGATGAGTGTCTGAAGCATTTTTTTTCTAAGAACTAACCGCACTTCTTTAAGGTATGGACATGCTGCATATTGAACGCACGAAAAATGTCTCACTCAAACTATAAGGCTCTAATTCCGCACAATTTGTGTGCAAATCGAGAAGTTAGAACAAATATTTTTCCATGTGCAGGTTTCGAGCATTTGCATAAATCGCGCATTGCGTAAATCGAAATTTGCCTGTATTCGCAAATCCCCTTGCGTGGGCTCCGCTCGCTACGCTCGCTCCGCGCTTAAGGGATCGCAACCCTCAGTATCGCACAAACGTGAACGTTCGCTTCGCTCGCTCTGCGTACAACAGCGTTTTGATCAGTTTTAAACACACCAAACACTCATTATAAATCATTAGAACAAGAAAATAAGGAAAAAAAAATAAAATTTAAAATTAAAAAAATTAAAAAAAAAAAATTAAAAAAAAAAAATTTTGAGTGAGTGATAAGTGACAAAAAATCCGAGTGAGAAACGATTTTTTCACCCCGGGCCCCGGAAACTAAAAATATCCGCAATGGAGACATGTCGCATCCGAAGATAACCTGGCCGATATTCTCTCTAGGTGTCACCATACACTGTCGAACTCGAACTCGAGCACGAACCTAGTAGAAGTGGACCGGTTTTCTTCACACCTATGTGAAGTGTATGTGTGTGTCAGAGGACATTTGTACCAGGTTCGTGCTCGAGTTAGAGCTCGACAGTGTATGGTGATACTTAGGGAACAACTTCACAGAAACTTAAGAGATTGTCAACTTGGTTTTACGGACCTCTTTTCCTGCACGGGCCTGAGGCATCCAGGCCACCAGCATATGTTTTGGAGTCAATTACAGCACTTCCCATAATGCTATCCGAAGATTTACTCGAGACCATCAGAAATATCGATCATCGTAACTCATTCAAAAGGCTTCAGAGAATCGTGGCGTATGTTTTGTGATTCTTTAAAAGGGTGAAAGGAATCAACAATTATCACGAACATCTCACGGCTGACGAGCTCAACGACGCTCTCCACACTTTGATAAGATACATGCAGCAAGAAGAATTTTCGGAAGAAATATCTGGAGGAACACGATGAAACGCCAAAGAATAGTCCATTGCATAGATTGACCCCATTTATCGATGAACATGGCATTGTTCGGGTCGGAGGCAGACTGCAAGAAGCTAATGTGGCATTCAACGCTAAACATCCTATGCTACTTCCGTACTCGCACCCCTTCACGAAATTATTGATGATAGATCTACACCTCAGCAATAAACACGCTCCTCCACAAACGTTATTATCAATCACTCGGCAAAGATTCTGGCCAAATAGGGAAAATCATTGCCCGATCAATAGTACACCACTGTATTTATTGCGCTAGACTTGCACCTAAATTACTAAGTCAGATTATGGACAATCTTCCAGCGGAAAGAGTTCAGCCTACGAGACCTTTCATCAATACTGGCGTCGACTACTGTGTGACCTTTCTGGACACACTTCAAGATTCAAGGGAAGAAGCCGCTAAAATCCTATGTGGCGATCTTTTACTGTTTTGCCACAAAGGCTCTCCATCTCGAGCTCGTTACGGACCTCAGCACTAACGCCTTTCTTGGTGCTTTAAAAAGATTTATCAGTCGTCATTGTTTAAATATTTATTCGGACAACGCGACCAACTTTGTCGTAGCAAAACGACGACGTCGGGCCTTGGCAGCCTGGATCGTTGTCCGCCAATTATCTCGGTCACGTGACCGCGTTCTCCAATTCTGGAAGCCCAGTAGCTGCGCGGCGTAGCACTGGTCGTATAATGGTTTTATACACGCGGAGCTTCGTGTTGCTGTGCACATGCTTCGATTTCATTATAGGGAGAACCGAGAAAAAAGTATTATTAGCTAACTAAATCCGTCGCTTGCCTTCGTCAGTTTCGTTGGCGTCCCTTGACAAGTTGCAACCCAGATATATGAAGTCGTTCACGAACTCGATGTTGAGGCTCCCCACATTGATGCTCGGTTGTGCAGGTGTCCTTGTCGTCGATTGCATCATTATTTTAGTTTTACCCTCGCTGATACGTAGTCCAACTTCCTTTGCAGCGGTATCGAGCGTATGCAGAAGTTCTTCTGCGTCGGCCAATCTCCGGGACATGATGTTGATGTCGTCGGTGTACGCGGCTAATTGTGTCGACTTGATGTGTAGCGTCTTGCTGTTGTCCATATTCATAGCCCGAATAGCGTATTCCAGTGCTAAGTTGAAGAGCGTCGATGTCAGTCCATCGCCCAGTTTCAGACCAGTGCGTGTTTCAAATAGATCAGTAAGTCTATTATGGATCCTGTCTTGTGAGGCGGAGTTGGTCATCGTCACCATTGTCAGTCGCACTAACTTGGCCGTTATACAAAATTGCAGAATGATGTTGTACAGTACTCCACGATCGATACTGTCGTATGCCTGTTCAAAGTCGACATAGATTTGGTATACGTTTACCTTGTATTCCCAGCACTTCTGAAGTATCAGTTTTCAGAATTTTCGTCAAAATTTTATAGAGCGTACAAACTAGTGATATGACCCTGTAGTTCTCACACCGCAGTTTGTCTCCCTTTTTGCGAATTGGCCAGATGATGCTTCTGCGCCAATCGTCTGGGATCTCCTCGTCCTCCCATACTTGCAGGAGTAATTGATGTATGGCATTAACTAGACCCGTTCCACCAAATTTTAGCAGTTCAGCTAGCTGGAATCTCGTCGGCGCCCGGCGCTTAATTTCGTTTTAGTGACCGCAACGTCGATGGATACAAAAGATCGTGTGCTCGTTGTGTAAGGAGAACCATACGAAATTAAGGGATGATCACGACTAGTTCGTCGTTGTGGGCCTGGCGTGTGGCAAGTGCATGAATCAAAAGTGTGTGATGAAAAAACCTAAGCCTAATTGCTTGGCTTGTCCTGTTTCCTTTTTATTTCTCCTAAATTGGTCATAGAAAAAACCTGGTAAGATTTTATCAAACTAGAGTATTTATCTACAATTTGAGACTAAAATAAAACTTCTAGCTGTTATACTTACCGAGATAGAGCTTTTAAGGCATAAATCGATGAACAGGCATTTTTGAATGTTTGCTCTTGCTACTCAAAAGATGGTCCGAATTGAAAAATATTGGCCACGTTAGGCTTCCAATCAAACTATCCCCAACTTTTACTGATGAGCTTTTCCATTTGGAGGATCCGTTGCAAATATCTGTGAGCTTGAAAAGTTATAAAGTGTGATTTTTCTCCGAACCCTCGAAAATTGTCATTTTTTGACTATCGAGTTTGACTACGCTACTGAACCGAATTTCAACTTTGAGCAGTGCATTAAACGGGGAATTCAACGGTCTTTATTTTACTCTTGCGAGTCTTTTCCGAGGCACCGTTAAGGATAACATTAAAAAAAGGGCTCAAATTTCTCGGATTTTCGCCCTCCAAAAGTTAAGCTCACCTTCTTCGACCGTGCAAACTCAGTTTGCATGTATTCAGTATCTATAGAAGGGTTTAAAATTATTTTCAGATCTTTCCCTAATTATTATTAATAAAAGTTAATTCTACTGGCCTATTTAGGATCTCCGGAAAGAAAAAAACATGCTATGTGGTGTATGACTTAGTATGGTTTACGGCATATGAATTATGATGTAAAATGTTTTTTTCTAATGTGGTGGAGGTGCTAGGAGGGTGTTTTTAGAAGTTGTAAATTTTTTTAAATAAATCGTTTTTTCATCACAGACTCTTCATTCATGCACTTGCTACAAGCCACGCCCACAACAATGAACATCCGTTGGCATGCGATCTCATCGAGCAGTTTATCGTCTAGATTGGCCCAATGAATGAATCCTAGAATACTTTCAAAATTTCCGATTAATTATCCTTTGATACAATTTTTTATTCTCCATGCCGTAATTCCTTTCCGCCACAAGCTGAAGGATTATCCACTGTCAATTATATGCACCACATGCAACCTCAAAAACAAAACCTTGCACATTTTTCAGTCTATAGTTCCGAAAAAACTTTTTCAATCAACCAACGAAAAAAAACTGGAAGACAAAAAAGAAACTCTCAACAACGAATTCTTCATAAGCAAAATATTGTTTTGGTCACTTGTGATCGAAGGATTTGAGATACGAAATAACGGTGGTGGAAATATTGGAAAATCATTTGCGCCAGAGAAGTCTCGTTCAATGTTGGGCAAAATTGAACTTTTGAATTGACTGACGATAGAAGTAAAAAATTCATAGTATCCCGAAAAAAGGACCAGGACAAAGTTGAGAGATGCTAAGATACATCCAGTCCATGGCATTGCTAAGATTTAGACTATATCCTTGCTCCTAGTCCTAGATATGTGAGTCCGATAATTTCGAGTGCTGATTCACTTTTTTTCACTCTCTTTATGATAGATAGTCTGAACAAATTTCGGATGGGTGCTGAAAATGATACTTTGAGAAAGTTATTTTATGAGGTGAATGGATTTTGATGAATCTTTTATGTATCCAATTTAAGGAGATTTATTGTTTGTCTCATATAGACTCATTGATCGGGATTTCGTGTTGGAATTGCCCGAAAAGTGTTCATGTCCGATAAAAAGATTTATTGAAATTGATGTCAGTTTTATGGATGCATTTGGGGAAAGCACGATGAGCTTGGAAGTATGTGGAAAGAGTAACTTTATTATTTTTATAATTGTGTATGTAATAACGATTTGCCCTACCTCCTAGTGGGGTACAGATACATATAGTGCGTCAACAGCTACTCCTACCCTTCCACCCCGGACGGGGACAGCCGAATCATGTGATAAGTCGGGCTTATTCTTGCCCCCAAGTCACAGGGACACTAACGACCATGGCCACGGCATTCCTGCAGCAGCCGGTTCTGCGCACCGGAGCGACCCGTTTCACAATTGCCAAGAGCTGCCAAACCAATTCAATGGCAGAAGGAAAGTGTATTTGTACTTTACATGCCTCGTATCGTTTTTTATGTTCACTAGGAGCAATACATCACGGCGCAAATGCTCTCAGTGCTGCTTCTGCGCGCCGCATTGAGAGAACCCCTGATCCGTGCATCTGCTGCGTATGCAACATAGTGCTGCACCCAACCGCTACTACAGTGAGATGCAATTGCTGCATTCAGTAGTGCCACCTAAGATACTCTGCTCTGGACTCAACCATCATAGGCACTGGAATACATCCTTTACTGCCAATTAGTGCAGGAAGAGAGCACTACAAGCAGCAACCTCGTCTAACACGTCTCATCATCCAACACCATCGATCACTCAGACAGGTTCACAACCAGCTCCGATGACTCCTGCTAACATTTCCAATAGAATTGCTCAACATCCTTCACCACCGATCGCCATCTTCGATACGCTCTCACTCGTCCAATTCAATTGCATTGGGTTGCAGAACAAAATTGCCTAGCTCTCATCATTCATGGACAGACATCGACAGACATCCAAGTTGGAGGCATACAGGAGACAAAACTGCACTCCAATTCGTCCCTCAACACACATGGTACCTACGCTATTGTCAGGAAAGACAGGTTCACCAAAGCAGGAGGAGGGCTTGCCTTCATTATTCATCATTCACCAGGGGAATCTCAATAGCAGATCAGCTTGAAGCCTCTGATTTCTGTAATCTGAATGACGACAAAAGACCTTTTCCATAGTTCTCCTTGTAGGCGCCCCTTGGTAAGGCAGTGTGTCAAACCGCTGACGGCCAAGTCTTAGCGATAAGACAGTTTGGAAAAAGGCAGATAGCTTTAGCTTGAATGGCTAACCAACACCTAACCGTCTCAGGTTTAGTAGAATGGAATGATTTGTGTAGTTGGACCTTCAACATAGTTGTGTGAACTCCAGCACGTTTATTAAACCATCTGAAGCAGCTATCTTCCCAGGCCATCCCCTGAATGGGGTTAAGCGATATGCTGACAACTCGTCCTTGTAAAAACCACTCCACGTCAAGAAGCCTGGAACAAAAGCCTCGTATTGTACTGATCAAAAACGACAACCACGCAAACGACTAAAGGATTATTCTCTCGGATCCTGGAATGTACCCTCCCTGAACAAACCGGGGGCCGAGAAGGTCCTCGTTCAACAGGTCGAAAAGTACAAACTGAGCATTACTGCAGTCAAGAAAATAAACTGGCTTGGCAGCGAGATCAATGACAAAAAATTGCACACAATTTTTCCAAGTGGCAAACCATCGGGCCAGAAGGAGTTTGGAGTAGGATTTATAGCGAACAACCACCTCAAGCCGCACATTACTTACTTCAAACCCATTAATGAACGACTGTGTGCGAATCGCATTATGACTCGATTTTTCAATCTCTGACTCATCAATATGCATGTTCCCACTGAAGTTAAAGAAAATGCAGTAAAAGACGAGTTCTATGCCCACCTTGAGACTATCTCCGACTCACTTCCAACAAACCACGTCAAACTGCTGCTGGGAGACTTTAACGCAAAAGTCGGAAATGGCACCGGGGGACCACTGGAGGCCACAGTCTCCATGCAAAATGTAACTACAACGGCCAGCCACTTATCGACTTCGCCTGCAGCAGGAATCTGGTCGTAAGCTATACGTATTTCCCACATCGACGCATTCACAAGCAGACCTGGAAATCTCCAGACGCACATACCGTCAACCAAATTGATCACGTCCTCATTTTCAAAAGATGGGCGTCTAGTGTAATGGATGAAATTCATAGGCCTGGGGAAGACAACACAAACAGGGGAGGTAAAAATAGGGAATAAAAAAAATAGTCGATAAGGATAGAATGGTTGGCGGACAGATCAGACGCCCACGCGGTCGCACCTGGGTCCAGGTGTAATGGGACCCTCGGCGTCTGGTTTCGTACCACCAACAGATCACTACTCATCAGGTGCTGCTTCGATCTGCCGGTGGGAGCAGCACTACCAGACCATAATATGGTTCATTAAAGGTGGTTCATTACACATGCTTTATCAACAAGTGGGTGCAAGAACTCGACAGTTTTGCTTGGCGTTGCTTAGTAAGTTCGGTTGCTGGAATGCCGTTGAGTCTGGTGGCCTTAAAACCATGTCGTATTGAAATCACGTCGTATTAAAAATTCTCGCATACAATCTGTAATACCAATTCAGTACAAATACATTTGTTACAAATCCAACTCAAATTTCATGGAAGCCAGCCAACTTTCCAAATTGATCCGATTTAAAATTTGAATTAAAGCATGCTGTGAGAGTGCTACAAAAGCCGCTAATAGTCTGCTAATTACCTCGATGCGTTTTCCGCCATTGTTGGTGGAGTCTTTTTTGTTAAAAGGTTTTACATTGAAGCACTCAATCAATTAGCGTGTTGCAATTAATACAACTATGACAAATTAATGTACTTCATTAAAACAAACAGAATATCTTATGTGATTTTTTAATGGGTTTTGAATATCAAATCATAATCCAGTAGGAGAGTGCATTTGGCCAAACATAGCAATAAGTAATTTAAACTTTAATAGCTTTTTCGCCACTCCTGCATATATAACGAGAAACTAACATCTTGACTCATAATTTTTATATAAAATATATAGCCCAGAGGCTGGTAAATTAGAGTTTTCCCAAAAAATCTAGCTTTTTGACAAGAACAACAAAAAATTACGATAACTCTGTAACGGTAAAAGATTCTGGCGGCGTTGTTTCTCTAACAGAGTGTAGAATATACTCTAGCCCTATGCTAATTTCATAGCAGGCCACCCTGTATAATGGATAAATTTTGTTAGTTAAAAAGAAAGCCTTATAACGATAAAAGCTAGTCGGGCGAAACTGGTGAATGCTAGTGAGGAACATGTTCTGGTGGAGTTTCAGCAAAGTCCACAAGACAGTTAAGGAGTTACAGCTATGTAACAGCAAAAAATTGAAAGCAAAATATCTTCTGGAAGCAAAGATCTGGCTACGCGAAAATAATCTAGTTGATGGAGCCTAATATAACGCTGGAGATGCAATCATGTAGCAAACGCCTAATTTAAAAATATGGCCTTTATCATAAATAAATATATTCATAACTCTGTAGCTTTAACACATTTGTACACTGGTGTTGAGTAACCCACCCCATATCTTAATTGAACATAAACCCTGGAATTATCCCGAATAAAAGCACATCAAAAATCAGTCTCTCTTTGGCTTCACTGCGCCAGGTGTTTTTCTTTTAGTTTGCACCTGTTTTCAGTTTTGCTCTGGATTACCGATCAATCCATAAATTAAGTACGTAGGTGTTGACGGATGGGATCGGTTAAAACTTGTTAGAATCTCCTTTCTATAGGTATACTCGTATGTTTGCCCTATGGCTTTGTCGCTTTCTGTCTATATGCGAATACGACTGTCTCATATCGTCTAACAGGGATCCATCTGAAACATTTTGCAAAAAATCATGAACTTTCATTTTGTAGTACTGCAAATAGATATGACTATGTTTCCGTTACATTGACCAGACATAATGACGCGATGTAGTTTTCTACGAGTATATCTGTCCTACCTTTCCATCAGTATCGGTTGGAAATTATGTTCTCATTAAAATCCTCCTCCTAACCAGAACCTAACAATTTATTTGACCTTAAACACCCCCTATTCATCGAAAATACAAAGAAATGAAACCGGAACGTAGAGGGATTTGCTAGCAATCCGAAGGTTTTGTAGTGTCCGATGCCAATATGGCAGAGGAACTTGCTTAGCCATTCATGTTAAGGCGAAATTGCTGGCTTACATTAAAAAAAAACAAGGTCGAAAGTATAATACCCTTCACGCTTCGTTGTGTTCTGTAGTACATTTGCCACTTTAAAATTAGTAGTAAAACTTGTTCCGATTTCACTGTTCCTATAAGAGGTATATAAAAAATAGTGGGCCGATTTCAACCAAAATTAGGAATGTGGCTTAGCAGTCAATATGATTGAGTAATATGCAATTACATAAAGATATCTTCAGAAATAAAAAAGTTTTTCTGATAAAAACTTGCTTTTGGACCGGTCGTTCCTATGGCAGCTATATGACGTAGAGGTCTAATTTCAACCAAATTCAAGAATGTCATTTAGCTAAAGATATTACTGACGAGTGTGAAATTTAAAGATGATATCTTTAGAAATAAAAAAGTTTTTCTCACAAAGACAAATTTTTGGACCGGTCGTTCCAATGACAGCTATATGACGTAGGAGTCCGATTTCAACCAAATTTGGGTATGTGATTTAGCTAAAGATACTATTGATTAATGTGAAATTTGAGAACGATATCTTTAGAAATAAAAAAATTTTTGTCACAAAGACGAATTTTTGGACCGGTTGTTCCTATGGTAGCTATATGACGTAGTGGTCCGATTGCATTGGTATACATACGACATATGTACAGCGTGCAATAGAAAGAAGGCTTTGTACAAAATTCTAGCTCGATAGCTTTAAAACTGAGGGACTAGTTTGCATAGAAACAGACAGACAGACGGACAGACGGACAAAGCTTAATCGACTCGTCTCATCATACTGACCAAGAATATATATAGTTTATATGGTCGGAGGTCCTTCCTTCTGTGCGTTGCAAACTTCATGACAAATTTAATATACCCTATCACATCCGTCAAGGTATAAATATGAATAATTATACACTAGAACGGTGATAATCCGTATTAACTGCGACCGGATCCCATCCGGATTATGGAACTGTCCGGATAAACTATAAAAGGGCTGGTAGATGTCTTCAATGTAAAAAAGATTTCGCTAAAATCGTTCATCATTCAATTTGTGTGGAGCGGATGATCTATTTACTTCGTGTTTTGATTAGTGAAAAAAATATTGTACAGAGTGTACAGTATTTCAGTCTGTCTTATTTTATGTAGTTTTTTTTAGGATCGATTACTGATTATCGACGGTCCAGATTTTCACCATTCGAAATATCGACGCTCTACTGTAGTTAGAATCACTCGCTCCACCCCCAACCGGATTAGCCGGATTAGTCATATAGCAAAAGTCAGCAAACGCTACGGGCCCCGCGCCTTGGGGGCCTCGCGCTTCCCCACAAAAAAAAAACAGCTGTAAAGTAAGATACCATCCAAATTCTAATAGCCGCCATATATTATGCGATTCGTCGCCTGATCGATCGGCCGGTGGATCGCCACAAAATATCAGCTGATCCAAATTATATGGAACTGTCAAAAAAATCGTCAACAATAAACGCATACACAGGTCCAGATCCATCGGCTGATATCGACATCGGGCGACGGATCGGCCGATCGATCGGTGTGTGTATGGCACGTTTAAAAGCGAATGCTAGCCACACCATATGCTTGACAACAATACTTACAGGGGAGTCCCTTCAGATTCCTTCATTTCAGATCAAATTTGGTTGAAACCCATCATTAAAAGTTGGCGCCTCAGATATTAAAGTCGGCCCTCAGCCGTTCGTGAGTCATTCTATGGATGACGGATAGACATTAGACAGACATTTGACCGATTTTATAAGGGCTTTTCTTTACTACAAAACCCTAAAAACTGCTAGAAAGGCACCTAAAAGCGGGATCGACCGCACCAAGTGCATACTTGACAGGCTCATATTTCATCAAATTTCCATCATAAATCACGGTTGAGCGGTAACAGGTGGTGTTGAAGCTTGCATTGAATTTTTCCCAGTGGTCTTTTCAAACAGAAAATAAATTTCTTTGATTTCAATCCGGACGACGACTTTCACTCTTTGCATCAATTACAACAACCGGAAGTAATTGGATGGCAGAGCGTCTCGTTGAATTGATGGCGAAGACGACGACCATGATTTCGAATGGTTTTTTTGAATTTCAAATTCTCCACTTGCGCGTCAAAGGTGAAACTGCCGTGCTAATGGATTCATGTCAGGCTGAATGCAACCGGAAGCCTTAACAAGCACTTCGCATGCTATTCGCGCCAACTAATTCCTCAAATAAAGGATCAAAAGAAACAGGCGAGAGTTTTGCTCTCAACATTTAGTTCAACACTTTAGTGATTGAAATTTGGTAAAAATTAATTGAAAACGATTTCAGCAGGTTGTACGATAATAATCAGATTTTTGTTTTTCGTAAAGAGCGAAGTGCGTTTGTCTTATATGCTTGCCTCGTATATTCATTTTTTGACATGGATATGTCTTATAGCTGGGGGTCATCCTAAAAATCTGTCCGTCACACGAAATGTCTGTTTTTCTACTCGGGGGTCAGAAGAGGAAACAAGCCCATTGAAAATTTTTCTTTTCTGGTTGTGCATGTCGTTTGAGTGAAATGGTCATTGTGCATGGCTGTTGCTTGTAGATCCGCGCGGGCGGCGTGCTTGCGGAGATCTTGCGTGTACATGTTGAGATGTTGATTTGATAGCGATAAAGGTTGACGTTGCGGACGGCAAGAATGAATGTAGTGGCCGATTTAAAATAGCACCCATTGTACTATCTGAATCACTAGGATCCCAGAAAAGGTAGCAAGTAGTCAGCTCGACTAACACTTGGACATGCGCAGACGCAATTTGAGAGAGTGTACATAGTTCCCGCCCCCCAAAGATGAGCGAGAGCGGATGAAGTTAATTCGAGCCAAATCGGGTGATCCAGCGACTGTGGTTGTGCATTTGCAATGGCGGCGATTTGAGGTCTGACTGGTTCACAATGTGGGCCCCCACCACACGTGCAATAAACATATAGAACAAAATGGCGGATTTATACTAGGTGCTATAAACATAGAACAAAAGCTCCACATACGGTACGATGTGTTAGCAGCATAAATGTTGACTTTCAATAGGTCGTGTCTATCTGTTGTAGTGAAGACCGCCGGAGGACGAGGAGTATTGGTTGGCCGTGAAGGCCGAAAGGCACCAAGGGTGCAAAAATCCTCTCCAAGTCGCTGCAGGTGATGTGTGCTGGCAGACCAGCTCAGTTATCGGGAGTTGCGGGGTGAGTCACGCAGCTATTGGCCTCCGTCATCAGCGTACAACTTAAGTATCGCACATCAGGCCCGAGACACGAAAAAGAGACACAAGCAAAATTCGCAAAAAGAAAATAGCAAAGGTGGAACTGAAGGTGCACGTCAGAACGGCAAACTCCCATCAAACAACAACAAACTCCCGTGATGGGACAAAGGACTGCATCAGTCAAACTACTCATATAAAGCACAAAGGCCAGATAAACAGAAAAGGAAACCGTCCATTCAGGACAGATCCTTTCCCCTTCCAGGTTGTGTGAGCCTACGGTGTTGTGCGGCTCATATATGGGCCCCAGATGATATGGGCCCCGCGCTCACAACCCTCCCTACCGTGAGATTTCATGGCGCAATAATTTGAGAGATCTCCCAATTTAAATTCAATTTATGCGCAGCTGAGAGGAGGGGGAGGGAGGAACAATCTTAACTTAGCCCTTCATGGGTCTGTTTAATCATAATCGCATAAGAAAATTAATTCAATTGGATATGCGCATGAAATTTTAATATGTAACTTTTTTTTTTGTTTTTTTTTTTTTAGTTTTTTTCTTTTTTTTTTTTTTTGTTTTTGTTTGTTTTAAAAGATTTCTTTTATCTTAGTGTAATATTAAGAAACAGCATTCAGTGGAGGACACGGACTTGGCTTGGATACAACTAATTTATTGTGAATGTGAGAAATATAGCCTTTTATTCGACCTTCGTAAATTAAGTTGGCTACAACACAGTGAGTCTCTCCTTTGTAACATCTCTTTCTCCGCCAAACTCCAAAGCCGGTTGAAAATGACTTAAATCTAATTGATGTGGGTTTTTAATTCAATAGACTGTCTTAAATAAATTTCTATAAGCTATGAATTGTGGGTTTTGACATGGAACGCAGTTCACATGCACTTGTATTACTTGCATTGTATTTCTCAATGACAGTTAATCATCATATATCGTGTTTTGAAATCTGTATTAGATTTTCTGAATCATTAATTTCATCGCGATTAAGGAAACATCAGCCAACCTATGCCTACCGATAGAACGTGGACCGCTATGTAAGCTATGTATTTCCGTTTTTACTACAAGTAATTACCACCATAAATAGAAAAATGCTTCATGTTTTTCGATAACATCGTCGAATCTTCTTACATTACCTTTCTTTAGCGCACATGCCAATTCATGAAATTGTGATACATCGTATCTTTTCGGGACTGCCCTTTTTGGCATGAAACCTAGCAACACTTTTACAGAAACCGGATAAATTGAAATTGAACGTTAATTTTTTTGAAACCTACGCGAACCGTTTCTAAATATAAACCTTAAAATTCGCATTCGCAAAATTACTCGTATAATCAGAATCGAACATAGCTTTACGACCCACAAAATACTTGTATGTAATTTGTTCGGCCAATGGAAAATACTCTTTAAACGCCAAATTATCTTTGGCTCAAATTTGCAAGCCACTTGCACAGATGTACTTTGATGTTCCGAAAGTAAACTTTAAGCAATTGATTTACTAACGTTACCATTCCCATTCGTTTCGTATTGAGATGAATCAGATGAATGATCTGCTTGTCTGCTGCACACTCACTCAAATTGGCATTCCGACGGATGGCAATGGACCTTCGTTGTTTGTGTGCATGTGTGGGTGTGTGTGTGTGCTCCCCGAAAGTAGCACGATGCGGCTGTCGGCTTATGGCGATGGACACGGTGAACCGTTATCGGCGCCTCTTTCACTGCGGAGCACCCATGCCAACATAGGGCTGCTATGGCCTCCACAACTTAGCTAAAAACGCTTACCTGGGTGCTCTGCGCTATGGCAGAACACAAAACGTGAAGTTCTAATCCAAATTGTGGGGCCACTTAATATCTGCCTACCGCCCTTTTTGCTTTCACTTTTCTTATTTATGTTATATTATTTCACTTTATTTCATTTCTTTATTTTCATTTCTTTTATTATGTATTATTATATTTTTTTTATTTTTTTGTTATTATTTTTGCACGCTTTTCACTTAATCACTTTTCCTTTTTTTCTTTTCTTTCTGCGACCGTTCCCTGTCCGCCTTTCAGCCCACAAAACTTGAACACGTTTCTCCTACACCAGCGAACTCTCCAATCCCCCGAAAAGATATTATTTAATATTTTGGCATGGAAAAAAAACTCGTGTTTCGAGTGTTAAGGCACAATTTGCGGTCCGGCGATGTTAATTATCGCGACGAAGTCGTTTTTTTCTTTCGCGTACGCGTCTCGTGCGTCGAGTTCACTAAAGGTCGCGAAATGCCCGATTTTATACACTCCCAATTGGCGCAAGGCTCATTCTCTTCACCAAAATCCACTGTCGTTATGTGCTCGCACCCGCGGTCAGGAAACAACTCCTCGACCATGCGGTAGAATCTCCCGATCCGCCCGCCTAGGGGGCGTTGTTTTCGAACATTTTTTTTCTGTTCTGGCCGCCAGGGAAATTTTTCGGATTTTTTTTTTTCAACCAGTCCGGTAGGATAAATTTTGGTGTATTTATTAAAAATATTACTACCGTGATCGCGGTAATATTTAAATAATTACACCAAACTTTCTCCTACCGGAAGGCAGTTTCTTTCCCTAAAGAAAAAATGGTCGACGCAGTGCCGAGTCAAGTTCGAGATCACGACGGCGGCAAAAACAATTCAAAAAATGTAACCGACAGAAATGACACCATATTCTGACGGTTACTACACAAGCAAGGGTCGGTGGGTAGAAAAATACTACACGACAATTTGCGATATTACATCACAAATGGATCTTGGCAGTGTAATGTATAAAGATCCAACTTGATGTGCTCATTCACTGCAAAGATACAATTGAATGTTGAACATTGATTTGAAGAAAAAGTTCTAGGGTTGCAGGTCCTTCGCGTGGAATTTTCCCACATATTTACCTTGCATATCAACGATATCGTAGCACGATTCTCCCACTCGACTTCTGACCCGGCCATTTATAAATTTGGGTGCCAATTTTGCATTGTAATGTTCAGCCGCTTTACTAGGAGCGAAGTTCCTATATAATACCCGATCACCGATCTTAAAGCTTGGGATTCTTGATCTAAGGTTGTAAACTCTAGCATTATTTTGGCCGGCGGCTTTGATGTTACCTTGGATCTTTTGCCGAACTAATTCAAGTTTCGCCTCAGCGGTTACAACGGCAGTGGGATCATCAAGTTGTCTGGATTGGCGTAAAATCGCGTAAGAGCTACCATGGAGTAACATGGTTTGCCCGAACAAAGAGAAATAAGGTGAAAATCCTATGGTTGAGTGGTAAGCCGACCGTAGGGCACAATTGATGCGAGATACTTTGACGTCCCAGTCTTTTTGATCCGGTTTAACATAGGCGCGGATAGCTGCCACCAACGAGCGATTCACGCGCTCGGATGCGTTGGCCTGTGGGGAATAAAGTGCCGTATAGAAATGTTTCACCCCATATCTCGTGAGTAAACTGTTAAAGGTGTGCGATTTAAACTGGACCCCGTTGTCGGAGACTACTGTCTCGGGCACTCCAAATACATGAAAAATCCTGTTCTCTAAGAACTCCACGACGACGTCTGCTGTGAGTTTCTTTATTGGCTCGATAAAGGGATATTTCGATAAACTGTCGAGAACTACGATAGCTCCCACATTTCCCGCCTTAGAGCGAGGATATGGACCTACTAAATCGATGTATACCCGTTGAAACGCGCGATCCGGCACTGAAAGTGTACCCATTGGTGGTCGTAATGGGTGATTCGTAGCCTTGGTTGCCTTGCAGGTATCGCACTGAGTAACGTAGTTATTGACCTGCTGGGTCATTTTGGGCCAGTAAAACAGAGATCGGAGACGATATATTGTTTTGCCTACACCTCCATGCGAGCATAGTGGGTGGTCGTGAGCCTTCTTGATAAGATCTCCTGTTAAACCTTTTGGAACCCACAGTTTCCAGGCGAGTTCCTCTTGAACAGCATTCCCTGTTGCATGTTCAGTACGCCTATACAAATATCCATCGATTATTTTAAGGTCCGGGAGAAGATGTTGTTTCTCTTGTATACGTTTGATCAAGTCGAGGTATTCCTCCGACTGGAAATGTGGTGATTTTAAATCAATGCTCAAGGGCGTGTCATCTTGGACAGTAATTTCTGCAATATCATTATCAAAGGCTCTCGATAAGGCGTCTGGTACCAGATTTTCAGTTCCCCTACGATGACGGATGGAAAATTTGAACCCTTGCAGCTTGAGGGCCCATCGAGCCAGTCGACCGTGTAGGTCCTTTAGGGTCATCAACCATTTGAGTGAGGCGTGATCAGTCACAACCTCAAACTCTTGGCCTTCGACATATGCTCGGAACTTGTTTATGGCTGTCACAGCTGCAAGGCATTCCTGCTCCGTCACGGTATAGTTACGCTGTGCAGTCGTAAATTTTTGTGACATGAACGCGATAGGGGCTTCTACACCGTTGTCCGAAATTTGTGCGAGGACGGCCCCGATTCCATCTTGACTTGCGTCACACTGAATGGAAAATGGGCGCAAAAAATCGGGGCTATGCAGGACGGGTGCAGAAGAGAGGCTCTCTTTGAGCACATTGAATGCGTTTAACGCCTCGTCAGTCCACAAAAATTTACGACCTTTGCGTAACATATCCGTTAGTGGAGCTGTCATCGCAGAGTAATTGGGAATGAACCTCCGGTACCACCCACAAACTCCCAAGAAGCGTCTTAGATGTCGTACAGACTTCGGTAGCGGGAAGTTTGAAATGGCTGTTACCTTGTCAGGATCGGTTCTAAGGGTACCGTGGCCAATGATATGCCCCAGATACTTAACCTCCTTCATAAGAAAGTGGCTTTTTTCCACGTTTATCGTTAAGCCGGCGACTCTCAAGCAAGAAGCAACCCGTTGAAGCAGGGTGCAATGCTCCTCAAACGTTGAAGAGACTATCAAGAGGTCATCCAGATATACAAAGACTTGATGGCGGATGTCAGGGGGGATTACCTTGTCCATAAGTCTCTGCATCGTCTGAGGCGCATTGCATAGCCCAAACGGCATGGTGATAAATTGGTAGAGAGGGCGTCCGGGTACCGTGAACGCGGTTTTATCGCGCGAATCCTCGTCAAGAAGGATTTGCCAAAAGGCATCCTTTAAGTCTAAGCTGCTTATGAATTCGGCTTTTGGCAGCCGGCTTAGAATTCCATCTATTAGAGGAAGCGGATAGGCGTCTTTGATGGTTAAGTCATTGACCTTCCTTGCGTCTAAGCATAGGCGAATCTTGCCTGGTTTAACAACCACCGTCACGGGTGAAGCCCAACTGCTCTGTGATTCTTCAATGACACCCATTTCCAACATCCGATCCACTTCCGCGAATAACAGTTTCTCGATCGCAGGTGACACTGCGAAATGTCGTTGCTTTACAGGTTTATTATGACCTACATCAATGTGATGTTTGATGAGGTTCGTTCGACCTAGTCCTTCTTTGGCGTAGGAAGGGAAGCTGGAAATGATGTCATTGATGATTGCAGTCTGTTCGGCTGACAAGTGGTGGCGATTGTCTTCGACAGCAAGTTCGCTAATAATGGGCGTGACTGATTGCTTCTCAATAGAAAATAAATCCGAGGCGAGATTAAAGGTGCGGACGAAATCTACCCCAAGATACAAGTTCTGGCTTAGCGTAGGGATTATCAAAAAGGTCATAGACTTCTTAATCCCTCGGAAGGTGATGTCCCCTGTTGCTTGACCTAGCGTGGAATGTCCGGTTCCGTCCGCCGTTGATATGGTGAGCTTAAAACGCTTCCACGGATGTTTACCATTCTCCAAAAATTTCTTGGCGAAATCCGACGCCATACAAGAATGTGAAGCCCCGGTGTCGATTAACCCAACGACTTCTTCACTGAAAAGTGAAACCTTAGCGTACGGTCTGAAATCGTCCATCGGCTGATCCACCAGAATTGCTGAGCAAATTTGTCGACGCGATTCTTTAACATTTTTCCAGAACTGCCGTCGCCGAAGTGTGGAAAATTTCGGTTTAGATTTGGCAAGTTCTTCAACGCCAAAAATACGTTTGCGAGCTTCTTCATAATTTTTCAGACGCATGTGGTATGGTACGAGTGGCCTCAAAGGTTTCAAGCAAGACACCGGGGTGGTTTGCGCAGGTGGTTCTGTGTCTGGTAAACCAGTCTGCACCGCGTGCGAGACCATTAGCTTAATTGGTCGTGAGTCAGTGCAGCATAGTGTGGTTTCCAACGCATTCGCCGTGGAGTCTAGAGAAGAAGCAGGGGATGATCCCATGGGTAACAATGAACCATCAGGTGTTGTGCAATCCGCTAATAAAATTGTCTTGGCCTTAGCCGGTGAAGTCGTAGCAGGTAACATCGACGCATCAGGTAGTTTTTGGGGCTTATCCGGTGCAAATGACGAGTCTGGTACGTTAGTCTGAGTCGGTAAACAAGACACATCAGTTGAATAAGATACACTTGGTATAACTGACAATTCCGGTGACGCAGTCGTAACTGGTGACAATGCTGACTCATTAAAGAAAGAAGATGCGTTTGGAGTACCTTGACTAGAAAATGACGAATTTACGGCATTGGGTCGTACTGTGTCCCTTTGGAGGATGTCGAGCTGGTATGCATCCTCGCCGTCGTGTTTTTTGGCCTGCTGCATTTTTGACATTGGGGCTTCAGGACATTAGCTGCACCGCAGCCATAACAGAACAGTCTTCGTTCAGCAGAGCATTCGTCGTATCGATGTCCTTTCTGCCGGCAGTTCCAACAAACAAATGGTTTCGCCAATTCAGCAATTACAGGAGCCTCGTCGTACTCTTCCTGCAGAGCGTTTTCATCTACATCATCACGTGAAGGGTTTAGATCTCGCTGAGCTATCTCCGATATGTACGGACGTACAAACCGACGCGATAGATTACATCGCTTCATCTCCTCTTCGAAATTTTCCGATTTTCGAACGAAGGCACGTAGATCTCGAATGGAGTATATGAAGTCTTGATGTAAAACATCCCAGCGATGGTCTGGACGTAGGTTTTGTTTCAAGATTTCTAAAAGCTCTTGTTCAGGCATGGGACGAGCTAATCGGTCAGTTAGGCGGAGGACACTATCGTAGAATGTGTCGAAGGACTCATTGTGACGCTGCTGCCTATTTCGTATTAAGCCCCTGATCTCCAGATCTGTCCGTCGATCACGAAACTGGTCGCGAAGTGACTCGCGAATGAACTCCCACTCTAAGGACCCGTGTGCACGGTGGTATCGCCAGTACCAATCGTTAGCTTTCCCCACGAGCAGCACATGGAAGTGGTTTACCAAGGTTGCGTAATCGTTATGTAACATTTGTTCAGTAAGCGTTTGGACTTTGTACAGGAAATCGTCAACGGTGACATTGGGGTCTTCCCCACTAAATTTCAGATGCCATGACGCCAGAATCTGAGCGACATCGCCTGCTCGCCAGTTGATATGCCGCTGGTGCGTGGTTCGGCCGCGATAATGCCTCGGCGGTGTTGGGGCTGGAGTTACGACACGGTTGTATTGACCTGCCAATGGCGGTCGAACGGGAGGATCTGGTCTGGGTTCCGGAACCCAAGGTAAAGGCCCTTGTCCTTGAAAGTCAACCCTGGGATCATAAATCCTATGCGTGCGAGGTGGATCAACCGGAGGTCGCCCAGGCGGCGTATTTCCTACTGGCACTTGCGGGTTTGATTCGGGTACTGGAGTTATTGGGCTCTGTCTGACTTCTGCAAGTTGTTCCCGGATAGTGGACACAATAAGGGTCTGTATTCTAGGCACTAGTTGCTCCAGAATGCGGTCTTCGGAACGCCGCTGAGCTGTCCTTCCTTCTTGCCTGCGTGTAGCATTTGAGTCTGCATTTTCGTGGTTATCCGACCTGTTGGATTGTGCCGAGGAGTTAGCGCTTGTACCGCGTGTTAGTTGCGCATCAGAAGCATTCGCTGCTGCTCTGGCTTGGGATCTAGTTAGGGGCCTATATCGTTTGGAAACTGCTCCTCTAGACGGAGCTGGCGAAGTAGGGCGATTGTATCGTTCCACATCAGGCGGGTTGGGCTCATTCAGTGCCCTAGGCACTGACGCAGGGAACCAAGGAACCAGTTGCGCGCGCTCCACTCGTTTACGACAGATTGGACAAGTGTTGCCGTTTCCAAGCCAATTGTTTAAGCAAGATTGGTGGTAGGGATGACCACACGCAGTAGCTACCAAATCTTCGAGCGGGCGCATCTCGTTATGGCAGATGGTGCAACGCGTCAAATCGTCTCCAGACGCGTCCCCCGGTCTGGCGGGGTCGGGGCTGCGTTCTAAGGGCATTATGTGATGTAGTAATTCGTACTATCCAGTTGAATATAAAATAAATTCGATAAAAGCGTGAGGACTGAAGATGCTTCTAGTCCTTGTTAAACGTCAAAGTGTCTTTAAGCAGGTGCGCTGTACACCGCAATTGTTAACTTCGGTCTCTCAGTGTATACCGAAACCCAAACGTTGGAAGAAAGTTTATAGTATATTAGTTAAATCTAAGTACAAGAAAAAATTTTGAAAGTCCCAGCAGGATATTTGAATTCAACAACGGAACTAGGAATCTGCTAATAGCCTCAATGCTTCAATATGCCAATCTAAAATATATTGGTGCTGAACCTCTGAATTTAATTCACAGTCAGAACATCCAGCTAAAAATCAAAATTTATTTTATAGTTATATCATATAGAAAGGGCTAATAGATAGTTCAACAAATTAGGTCGAACCTGAACACTTCCGGTTAAGTGACCAATCAACAAAACGTATATTATATAAAAGAAGTCTTAGTTTATATATAGAGAATAAAAAGCATCAATCGACATAGGTAATTAAGAGAGTTCATACCTTTCATAAACTAGTTTAAGAGTAATAAACGTTGACAGGTTTTGCGATCAGGGCCTTTAAGTACTTCTGACCCCAAAATTTATTTTTAAGTATGGTTGCAGCAGTATCACGTGTAGCCTTAAGAACGGAATCTGCGTCTCAATTGAGCTCCAGCGCAAAACAAAAAAAAAAGAAAGAGAACGTAAGTCTATACTAATTTTCCAAGAAAAGGGGTAGATGCTCCTAACAAAACAAATCAATATCACAAGGTTTCTTCAACTTTACCAAAAAAAAAAGAGTACCAAAAATTGTTGTATATAATTTGTGTACGTCGATTATAGGTATAAGTATATATCAATTACTTATCTCAATATCAAACTATTCCAATCCATAAAGTTCTTCCCTTCATCCCTCTCTCTCCATCTGCGCGTAATAGCAAATAATAATGCCAAAACACAAAAAAAAACGAGTGATTGCTACAACCTGAAAGAAAAGAGAATCCATCCATCCTGGAGGCGAGAAAATTAAGTATCAAATAACAAAATATATAGCCGCGATCGCCATCTTTCTCCTAACTAGTCGTTTACCATAAACGGAACCAAGTCATGCTACTGGCAACATTGCCCATTTCATAGAATTCTCGCATTCCGAGAGAATGGCGAAGTCCAAGTTAGAAGGAAGGACGGTCCGGCTAGTGATTACAAGGGGGGGGGTGAAAAATTCTTGTTGAGAAAGGCGACTGATCCACTACAGAAAGGTGGTGCTGTTTCTTCCTGTCTTCCTAGTCTTCTAATCGGAAACCTACCAACCAGAGAATTCAAAAAGAAGACAGGAAGGCAGACACCACATGGTAAATGTACCATATTTGACAACACCAGTAGATCAGCGTCCTGTTGGGTGGGGGGCGAAGGATATGCTACTCTAAAAGGATGGGAAGGGTGAGGAACATCAGTTCTATGGTCTGCATGGGCCATTGGCGTAAAGCCGAATACCGAAAGGTCTGAAAAGTTTTAGAACTGATGCAGTGGGACCACAGTTTTGTGAGGACTCAAGGTGGTAATGAGTCCTCGTCGTCAAAGGACGAATAACGGCATATTTTGGGGCCCCACGTTGGGCGCCAATTATAGTGATGACAGCCGGAGGACGATGAGTATTGGTTGGCCGTGAAGGCCGAAAGGCACCAAGGGTGCAAAAATCCTCTCCAAGTCGCTGCAGGTGATGTGTGCTGGCAGACCAGCTCAGTTATCGGGAGTTGCGGGGTGAGTCACGCAGCTATTGGCCTCCGTCATCAGCGTACAACTTAAGTATCGCACATCAGGCCCGAGACACGAAAAAGAGACACAAGCAAAATTCGCAAAAAGAAAATAGCAAAGGTGGAACTGAAGGTGCACGTCAGAACGGCAAACTCCCATCAAACAACAACAAACTCCCGTGATGGGACAAAGGACTGCATCAGTCAAACTACTCATATAAAGCACAAAGGCCAGATAAACAGAAAAGGAAACCGTCCATTCAGGACAGATCCTTTCCCCTTCCAGGTTGTGTGAGCCTACGGTGTTGTGCGGCTCATATATGGGCCCCAGATGATATGGGCCCCGCGCTCACAACCCTCCCTACCGTGAGATTTCATGGCGCAATAATTTGAGAGATCTCCCAATTTAAATTCAATTTATGCGCAGCTGAGAGGAGGGGGAGGGAGGAACAATCTTAACTTAGCCCTTCATGGGTCTGTTTAATCATAATCGCATAAGAAAATTAATTCAATTGGATATGCGCATGAAATTTTAATATGTAACTTTTTTTTTTGTTTTTTTTTTTTTAGTTTTTTTCTTTTTTTTTTTTTTTGTTTTTGTTTGTTTTAAAAGATTTCTTTTATCTTAGTGTAATATTAAGAAACAGCATTCAGTGGAGGACACGGACTTGGCTTGGATACAACTAATTTATTGTGAATGTGAGAAATATAGCCTTTTATTCGACCTTCGTAAATTAAGTTGGCTACAACACAGTGAGTCTCTCCTTTGTAACATCTCTTTCTCCGCCAAACTCCAAAGCCGGTTGAAAATGACTTAAATCTAATTGATGTGGGTTTTTAATTCAATAGACTGTCTTAAATAAATTTCTATAAGCTATGAATTGTGGGTTTTGACATGGAACGCAGTTCACATGCACTTGTATTACTTGCATTGTATTTCTCAATGACAGTTAATCATCATATATCGTGTTTTGAAATCTGTATTAGATTTTCTGAATCATTAATTTCATCGCGATTAAGGAAACATCAGCCAACCTATGCCTACCGATAGAACGTGGACCGCTATGTAAGCTATGTATTTCCGTTTTTACTACAAGTAATTACCACCATAAATAGAAAAATGCTTCATGTTTTTCGATAACATCGTCGAATCTTCTTACATTACCTTTCTTTAGCGCACATGCCAATTCATGAAATTGTGATACATCGTATCTTTTCGGGACTGCCCTTTTTGGCATGAAACCTAGCAACACTTTTACAGAAACCGGATAAATTGAAATTGAACGTTAATTTTTTTGAAACCTACGCGAACCGTTTCTAAATATAAACCTTAAAATTCGCATTCGCAAAATTACTCGTATAATCAGAATCGAACATAGCTTTACGACCCACAAAATACTTGTATGTAATTTGTTCGGCCAATGGAAAATACTCTTTAAACGCCAAATTATCTTTGGCTCAAATTTGCAAGCCACTTGCACAGATGTACTTTGATGTTCCGAAAGTAAACTTTAAGCAATTGATTTACTAACGTTACCATTCCCATTCGTTTCGTATTGAGATGAATCAGATGAATGATCTGCTTGTCTGCTGCACACTCACTCAAATTGGCATTCCGACGGATGGCAATGGACCTTCGTTGTTTGTGTGCATGTGTGGGTGTGTGTGTGTGCTCCCCGAAAGTAGCACGATGCGGCTGTCGGCTTATGGCGATGGACACGGTGAACCGTTATCGGCGCCTCTTTCACTGCGGAGCACCCATGCCAACATAGGGCTGCTATGGCCTCCACAACTTAGCTAAAAACGCTTACCTGGGTGCCCTGCGCTATGGCAGAACACAAAACGTGAAGTTCTAATCCAAATTGTGGGGCCACTTAATATCTGCCTACCGCCCTTTTTGCTTTCACTTTTCTTATTTATGTTATATTATTTCACTTTATTTCATTTCTTTATTTTCATTTCTTTTATTATGTATTATTATATTTTTTTTATTTTTTTGTTATTATTTTTGCACGCTTTTCACTTAATCACTTTTCCTTTTTTTCTTTTCTTTCTGCGACCGTTCCCTGTCCGCCTTTCAGCCCACAAAACTTGAACACGTTTCTCCTACACCAGCGAACTCTCCAATCCCCCGAAAAGATATTATTTAATATTTTGGCATGGAAAAAAAACTCGTGTTTCGAGTGTTAAGGCACAATTTGCGGTCCGGCGATGTTAATTATCGCGACGAAGTCGTTTTTTTCTTTCGCGTACGCGTCTCGTGCGTCGAGTTCACTAAAGGTCGCGAAATGCCCGATTTTATACACTCCCAATTGGCGCAAGGCTCATTCTCTTCACCAAAATCCACTGTCGTTATGTGCTCGCACCCGCGGTCAGGAAACAACTCCTCGACCATGCGGTAGAATCTCCCGATCCGCCCGCCTAGGGGGCGTTGTTTTCGAACATTTTTTTTCTGTTCTGGCCGCCAGGGAAATTTTTCGGATTTTTTTTTTTCAACCAGTCCGGTAGGATAAATTTTGGTGTATTTATTAAAAATATTACTACCGTGATCGCGGTAATATTTAAATAATTACACCAAACTTTCTCCTACCGGAAGGCAGTTTCTTTCCCTAAAGAAAAAATGGTCGACGCAGTGCCGAGTCAAGTTCGAGATCACGACGGCGGCAAAAACAATTCAAAAAATGTAACCGACAGAAATGACACCATATTCTGACGGTTACTACACAAGCAAGGGTCGGTGGGTAGAAAAATACTACACGACAATTTGCGATATTACACTGTCTCATGTGGTTGGGTGTTGAATCTCATTAGAACGGGTGTATCCGGTTCATATGATGACGTTAGCTTTCAATGGGGTATGTCTCTCTGTCTCTTAAAGGGGGTGTTAAGTTTGATTTGGGGCGGGTTTATCGGGAATCGGGTCTTGGAAGACAGGTTATTGGCTTTTGGTGGGAAATGATACAAAGTATCTACACTGCATGCAGATACATCGAAACATGGATATGTCTTTGGCTACCGACTGCGTGTAACCTGTTGTGTTGAAGATATCGAAGTAAGTTTTATAAAGATCCCAGTATAGTTTTACTGGATCAAATCATTCGACAAAACACATCCCACGCTTTCGGTAGGCATAAGACATATCCATATTTCGATGTATCTGTATGCAGTGTAGATACTTTGTATCATTTTTCTATTTTTCGTTCATTGCATTAACCCTTATTGGAGCATAGCGCGTCAACTACTCCTACGCGCCAGTATTCGGTTCTGGGGAATGGGACGCACCTGTCCCCCACGACTTACCCGGCAGCACACACTAGTCATCCACAGACAGTCCCGGCTCCACCATTTATAGAGACTCTGCATTTGAACAGGGTGTTATTGTGTAGGGGCGCCAAAATCTCCTGCCTAATTAAACAAAGTGTCGCCTGTTAGCGACTATAGTATTACCACAGAAGAGAGAATCAGAGGAAATGAAAAAGAGCGAGAGAAATGAATTAATTTGGCACAAGTGAGGAAGTAGGAAGGGGCATAGAAATTTGACATCTCTTTTGCTTCTATATGGACCGAGTGGGTGTTCCGCGGCAGAGAGACAAAATGGAATTTTATTGTTCACAAAGGAGAAGTAGGAGAGGGGATGACATCTCATTTGCTTACTGTGCTTCTATATGGACCGAGCGGGTGTTGCGCAGTGGAGAGCGTGTGTCTCTCTGTTTACTTTTTACTAGTTCGTATCGTATGTGGTGGAATTACGTCCAGAATTTAGTGTACTGTAAATGGTGGTTTCATCTCCTTCTATATGCCTCTGTGGGTATTACATTAGTAAAATGTTGCCGTCTCTATCTCTCTAAAGGCGATTTTCCTTTAAGTTATTGGCGCCGTGAGGTTTATTTGTGTGAGTTAGTTTGTATGAAGTGCAATATCTTTGTAACGTCTAATCTTTGACTGAAGGTTGGGATCCCTTAAGTGCGGAGTGAGTGTAGCCAACAGAACAGGATACTGTTGAATACCAATAGTCTCGTGTGTGTGCTTGGAAGATTTATTCTGAATGATACGAGTACATGCTTACTTGTTCCGAAAAAATAAATATTTCATCCAAGTACACTCTAAAAAAATTTACCCTTATAATAAGACGAAACTTTATTTCCTTCTATTATAATGGCAATAAATTTGCCTTGTAATGCAGATTTACAAATCGAGTGTAATTTAAAATAACATAAAAAATATGTAAACAAGTACTGCAAAATATTTGCAAATTTGCACCCGTAAATATGTAAGAATACTGTAATGTTTCCTCTGTTGAGCGAAACAAGAACGAAACCAGGTTCGTTAGATATTCTTGTGCTGAATAATGAAACACTTCGATTGAAAAACACACACACTTTATTTACAAAACGAACTAACTACACACGCGTACTAACAACAAACGTTAAAACTAGCAATAACAACGACGGCACTACCTCCCGCTTTGTAGCGATCCAACTGCCACTGAGTGTCGAGTCTGACTACTTCTTCACGACTACTCCCTCGTTCGGTGACATCTGCCTTTTATAGGTGGAGATCCATGCTTTCGTCAATTAGCGAAGACTCTAGATTTTTCGAGATGTTCGAGTCTCGGGTTTCACTACTCAACGAAGATTCGAGAATCTAATTCATTATCAATGGTTCTGTTTGTCTAGACTACAGATGGCTCGAGAATCGTCTAGTGTCTATTCAATTTGTACTTGTCATCGATCATTCGAGATTAGTACAGTGTGGGTCGTAAAAGATACCCACCCCGTACACGCAACAAAACTCTGTAAAAGTAGAAATATACACTTAGCGGCACAAAATGTGGCCACAGCACGTTTTGTCATTTATTATCAAAATAAAAGATTAAAATCTGTTCTTTTCTTTTGGAAATAAAAGTGGCTAGTAGTATTCGAAATAAAACTAATCGGCCCTGGCTGAGAGGAGGAGGAGGTTTCTGGGTTCCCGCTTTTTTTGGGAACTGGAGGACCTTAAGGAAACGAGTGCAATACAGCTCAATCGTTACATTGCCAGCACAGGCTGGTTTTAATGCCTTGGTTTTTCATTAGGTGGATCTAGTGGTATCACAATGGACCCAGTGGCGGTCTATGTGTTCTGTGCGTTAGCATGGCAGCCCCTTTACCTAACCTAACCAATTAACAAAAAATAATGAAAATTTATTACAAAATTAAACGATCCATCTTAGAGCTACAAAAAAATAATAAAAAATGAATTCAAATTTTGATGAAAATCTTAAAAATTAAGATTATTTAACTTTTAACTAATAACGGGTGTTTCCGCCTCTGGCCCTGATAACCGCCTGCATGCAATTAGGCATGCTACAAATTATGTTTCTTATTTGGAGCATTTCTTCCCAGACGGCCACGAGAGAAGTTTTTAATTCCAGAAGGGTCTGTGGGGCCGGACTTTATTTTTCTTTTTAACATGTCCCAGATATGCACTATAGGGTTCATGTCCGGACTTCTCGCTGGCCACTCCAGTTTAGAAATGCCAGCCTCCGAAAGGTAAGCTTCTACGCATCGCGCAGTGTGAGGTCGTGCGTTATCTTTCATTTGAAGGACTTCCTCGCTACCGGTGGTCCCCACGTAAGGTAGGACATGTTGCTGAAGTATCTCTTCAATATATCGCGTTGAAGTCAGACTCCCTGCAACAATTGCCAAGTCTGTACGAGCGTCTGAACTTATACCTCCCCAAACCATAACAGACCCACCATAGAAACTTGTGGTTTGCCTAGTTGTATTCGGTAGGAAGCGCTCTCTGCGCCTTCTCCATACCCGTTCACGGCCGTCTGGAGCTCTTAAGCCTATCCTACACTCATCGGTCCAAAGAACTCTACTCCATTGTTTGTGAGTCCACCTTGCATGTTCACGAGCGAACCGAGGTCGAGCTACGCGATGATGGCGGAGCAGTTCTGGACCTCGGGCTGGTCTTCGAGCATGCATGCCTCGCTCCTCCATTCGTCTTCTAACGGTGCGCTCACTTACAGAGATTTCCTTTGTCGTTTCCAGTCTCCGCCGTACTTCAATCGCTGTGAGGAACCGATTTCTTGAGATTTCCAGTGCAATAAATCGGTCATCTTGGACTGATCCTGATCCTGCCACTTCCGGGCCTCCGCGTATAGAGTCCGGTCTGATCGTACCTTTTTAAGGCATATCTTAAAGTTGTACGTGGTACGTTCAAATATGCAGTAATTCCTTCTTGATTTCTCCTTTGATCACGAAGTAAGACAGCTTGTGCCACTTGAGCTGGAGTAAGGGGCATTGTGTTATGTTTCTGGAAGTCAATACCATGAATAAATATGGGCGCAGAAACGTAAAGCCAGTGCACAACATTTAGTTGCAGACCCCAGCTTCTGCTTATGGCTCTCCTTCAGACGTACATAGTAATTGAAGCCTTTTTTACTTGTCCCTGGATATTGCGTCTCAATTCCAACCTTTTGTCGAGAATGAGCCCTCGAAATTTTGGTGTGTAAAAAAAAAAGCTGACCCCTCCCAATGTGGCAGTAGTGGTGGTTACTAAAGGTCACTAAAGATAAAATGAATAAAAACGTTTCTACAAATCAGATTTCGAAGCATTGCCATCAATTCCAAGCGGCGCGAAGATGATCTTCGGAGACCACTCTAAGTACGTATGATAAAAGCGACAGATGCCATAATTGCGGTGGCCTGAGTGATGCTAAACATAGTGAGCGCTAGACTCAGAACGAGTTTATTATTGTCCAGAGCCATCACCTTAAGGCGAAATTCACACACACGATACCACGCTGCACGACGCAGCCACGCACAATAGCCAAGCATAGTCGATCGTATTGCATGCTGAGCGATGAGAGTGAATCCGCCCAATTGTGTGTGTATCTCTTTCAAGCAGTCGTGCAGCGCGGTGTCGTGTGTGTGAATTTCGCCTAATACTGCTGTACGCGTCACCGGTGTGAGCTGAAGCCCTTCGTTAAGGCGAAATTCACACACACGACACCGCGCTGCACGACTGCTTGAAATTTCAGTCAAGATACACAGCATCAAATGGGCGGATTCACACTCATCGCTCAGCATGCGATACGATCGACTATGCTTGGCTATTGTGCGTGGCTGCGTCGGAGCTGAAAATGTAGTTAATCTTAATATCGCCTAAGGCTGTGCGATCGCGTGAATTTTACCCTTTTTGGGTTAACGCAGACGAAACGTCAGAAACGGATTTCGAATTTTTAATTTTACTGACGCGGAAATAATGCACACGTCGTTGTGTTTACACGAGGTGAATTTACGATTCGACAGCAACTGTGCGAGTACTGAAATCATCTTTTTTCATGTGTTTGTTCTTGGATTCAACGACTCATCAACGGCGGATGAGTACCCGTCGGGACCCATCGTCAGCTAACAAGTTATATGTACGTTATCGTCAACCTGTTTGCTGTTTACACGGGACGGGTATCGTAGATTTGACGCGCCCGACGGGTTTATGCGTCTCGTGTTAGAATCTTTATCCATGTAACACCTATCAAAAAGTGTCAGCTCGGTATGTCGTAGAAGGGCGTTAAGAGTGTGCATACCGAAAACACGAAGCTGCCTAAAAAAAAAAGAATATTAAAGTATTTGATTTTGTTTTTCTAAAACGGGAAGGTTTTTGTTCTTATTTATTGGTGAATGCGCACCAGTTTTACCTTGTTCATCAACATCAACTAATTTTTATACACATTTTCAAATTTAGATCTATACTAGATATTTTTCCAGATTTCACATATACATAGGTACATATCTGCATCCTTGTGGTATTTCTGGAAGAGAGAGTTTATTTTCTTAATTAAGCACCAACCACAAATACCGCAAGTAGAAAGAGAGTCTCTCTTTTTAATAAACCAACCAGAAATACGAGAAGAATGTGGCTTTATCAATAACACTATGTTACACATTTGCATAAGTTAGGAGAATCAAGCCACCATTTCCTTTTAATCTAAATCCTTCCCAGTGCTCTACTTTTTCTCCCTAATCGATATAATTACTATAGTATCCAGTTTTCCAATGAATCTCTCTGATTTTTCTGATACTTTTTTTTTTCTCCCTTCCACCACTGTCCGTTTCATTCACTTGCGGCACCAGTTTGCCACAAATGAGCAGCAAATTAAACCAACATGAAGAAATCAGGACAAATTATTTCCATTTCTCGATTTGTTTGGATGGCAGTTCCATTGTAAGTCGACTGTCAGGATAATTACTGGTAACTGGCAAAACAATGGGGCGAAACCGAAATCGAGGCCTGTGTTAGTCGGCTTTAGAGGGCTGAGGTAGAAATTTTCTTTTGTCTGATGTACATGGCGTAAGTAGAACTCCCAACTCCAATTGCAGGACAAACAAACATTCAATGTGAAAGGACGACATATTTGTTCGTGTTGGAATGCCAATGCGGATGACATTTCGTTGTTAGTGAAAAATAGAAAATTTCAATAAGACGTTCGGATTTAGTTTAAGGATACAAACAAACAATTAAGCTTCTTCAAATTCAAGAAGAAGAACAACCAGGGGTGGTCATACCAGTTTCAGTTCTCCCATCAGTTGAGCTATTATTTCAACATCCATCCATCCATGTTCCATCAAATTCCGCGGATAATTTATGGCAAACATTTAGAGCACGGAGAGCTTAACTGATGGGAGAACGGAGACTGAAACTGATTTGACCGCCAATTGTCAAAAACCTCTTAAGAATCCTTGAGAATTGCAGCGTCCACTATTCCTGATCATTGAACTTGACAACGAACAACGGAGGTGGAATCACCGTGACTGTACGTTCGTTACCACAAAAATACACCTGTCATTGTAATGACACTAAATTATTGCAAGAAAAGTCGCCTTAAGAAAGAAAGACTAAAAGAAAGAACATGTCATGGGTGTTGCCCGAAATCCGTCTTATTCCATTACTTGTGCATGCTACGTGTCCCCAAGACAATGAAAAACCACAAACTAACGTACGAACAATACTGCCGTATTGTCGTACTGAAGTCAATTTTCGAAACAAAAATTGTCATTGTTTTTGGTAAGTGCAAAAGGAAACATTGTTCCCAAACACTCTTACTCGAGAGGTAGAACTGTACAGAATCTAAGGTTAACACAAGAAAACCATTAATCATGTTCCTCTTCAAGGAGTAATGATTCCACTACTGCAAACATCATATTTCCGGAGCCAAATCATATATCGTCCTACATTCTGAATATGTTTCGAGGGAAGTGATTGTCTGCAAGTGGGAAGTAATATGTAAAGGAATGTGATTTATTTTTGTATAGTAAATGCGGAGCATATGTCAAGGGGAGGCAGGAAAGATACAGTGTGTAATATAGGTTCCATATTTTTGGTTTTATTTGCTCGTATGGAAGAAATTGTGTGAAGAATTGCTTTTGATTGTATATGTAGTTTGGTCTCAAAACGTCTGACGTTCAACCCATAAACTTTTGTAGGTATGGGCAGCAATATATGACGCCCAACGTGGGGCCGAAGGGCAGACCGGTAGCTCAGTACGTGAGGTGTCAGTCTGTTGTTTCAGCATACCAATTATTCAAAGGTTCAAATTCCGTGGCCATTAATGTTCGTGTTGTCATACCCCTGTTTTGTGGGATATAGCGGTAAGCTAAATGGACACAACGTAGAGGAGCCTTTTTTCCCGTCAAAAAGGATCGGCTGAAGTGATAGATAGTTTGATCGGTGAGCCAAAAAAAGTCGCTAGATCAGTGAAAAATAATAACCTCGATGTCATCCGTCGACCAAACGGAGAGTCTCTGCACTAGTAAAAAACGCGCCCATTTCTAGGACGGTTAAAACAGGCTCCAATATCATACGATTTGTATAAGAGCGCTGCTAAGGTGCTAGTGCTGCCGATTCATCATTTGCATGGTTATTTATTTCAGCATTATATTCCACATGGATTTATTTGTTGAAAGTGAAAGCCGAAGATAACCAACATTGTTTTTTTCTTCAACTTCCATTTTTGCTCATGATTTTCCAGTTCATCTACGCCTGGAAAGTCTCAAAGCTCATTCCTCTTGACAGCCCGAAGTTGAATAAGTGTGGACAAGCCACATCTCACCGACGTACTGCGTCAAAATTTCATTAGTGTTGCCATCGTGCGGCTTTTTTTTGCAAATTTGTTTTTTTTTTGTGTTGATCCAATTTCAATATTTTTTATTTCAGTTAATTTCACATGAGATTCAGCTGATCCGGTTTCTGCAGTGGCCATCGAAGATCTGGGGTAAGTGATCATTCTGTTTTGAGGAACATCATCATCATCATCGTGGCGCGACAGCCCGACGTCGGGCCTTGGCCGCCTGGATCATTGTCCTCCAATTATCTCGGTCACGTGACCGCGTCCTCCAATTTTGGGAGCCCAGCAGCTGCGCGGCGTCCACACCTACTGAGCTCTCCCAACAAGATCTCGGTCGTCCTCGCAGTCTCGCTCCGTCGACTCGTTCTGCATTCATTACTCTCTTAGGCATGCGATCATCGTCCATTCTTTGTACATGCCCTGCCCATTGAAGTCGTTGTAGTTTGACGATTTTCGAGACTTGCAGCTCATCGTACATTTCATACAACTCATGGTTGTACCGGATGCGCCATCCATCTCGATCGCAAACAGCCCCGAAAATTCGCCGTAGAACCTTACGTTCGAAAGTGTCTAGCATGTTTTCGGAGGCTTGAGCTAGGGTCCATGCTTCGCAGCCATAGCATAGCACTGGTCGTATAATGGTTTTGTACACGCGGAGCTTCGTGTTTCTGTGCACATGCTTCGATTTCATTATGGGGAGAACCGAGAAAAAAAATCTTATTAGCTAACTGTATCCGTCGCTTGATTTCGTCAGTTTCGTTGGCGTCCCTTGACAGGTTGCAACCCAGGTAAATGAAGTTGTTCACGAACTCGATGTTGAGGTCCCCCACATTGATGCTTGGTTGTGCAGGTGTCCTTGTCACCGATTGCATCATTATTTTAGTTTTACCCTCGTTAATACGTAATCCAACTTCCTTTGCAGCGGTATTGAGGAACATGGCAAACCCCTTTCAGAACGGTGAGATGACGTATACATCATCCCTAGTTCCGCTTTGGGAGACTCCGATTCTTGTCGACTATGGTTTTGTCTTTGGGTTAAAATGCCAAGGGTCCAAGCCATCTGAACCAGGAGTGTGTCCCGTCCACGATGACGTTTGTGGCCATGGACGTTTGTGTTGTCTTCCCCCTGTGGTGCGGGGCGTAATAATAAGCCACAGTATCTCCGGACTTGTCGCAGGTAGGCGACTAAACGGGGGAGTACGGTTATTATTTTTGAGAAAAGTGTAGTTGAACAGTGATTTGCAGGGCGCAGTACTGGTGCTTTGCACCAAGTTCGTGCCCGCCGATTTCGACGACTGGACGGTAGCTAGATCAACACAAGATTGGCTATTCGGCGAAATACGCTCAACTAGAGTGGGTAGTAAGTATGAGTGTACTAAGAGATTTGGAGCTTGTACGGGAGGAAGAGAGGGGAGCCACCAGCACGGGAGCACCGAAAAACTTTGATCGTTAAAACACGATGCCATCTGCAAACCAAACTCTCACTCCCTACGTTCGCCTAAAGGTAGTGATACATCCATAACACAATTTAAGATGCGGTAACACCGGTATTCTTTAACGATGAGTTTCTAAAAGGATTGGTAAGCATTTTTCAACTTTGATCACGCTTTCTAGAAAAATTATAAAATTTTCACCATAACCCTTTTTATAAAATTATAGACGAGTAACATCTGAAAAATTTAAGAATCAAAAGAGTTTTCTTCAACTAGTAGTTGCTGATTTACAGCTGGTCATCACACACCACAAGGACCATACAAATTTCCCTAACTTTCGTCTCACTCCAATACCAGGGCATCGTTTTTCCAAATTACTGAGATGCGCTCTGAATAGAAAGCACATTAGTAGAGTGGTGGGGACTATCACAGGGCACTGCCCCATTGGTGAGCTCGCATGGAGGCTCCGTCCTCCTCATCATGACTACTGCAGGAGTTGTGAGGATGAGGAAGAGAGTGTCTTGCACCTTCTATGTCGCTGTCCGGCACTGGCCATCAGGAGGAAGAAATTCCTTGGCTCCTGGTTCTACTTTGACATGCAGGACCTCAAGGATATGAGTGTGATACAGATCGCTACATTGCCAGCACAGGCTGG
The DNA here is from genome assembly GCA_964017055.1 of Chloromyia formosa. Lineage (NCBI taxonomy): Eukaryota > Metazoa > Arthropoda > Insecta > Diptera > Stratiomyidae > Chloromyia > Chloromyia formosa. The sequence goes on along the minus strand of OZ024813.1, from coordinate 23,775,137 downwards.
TTCGGAACCTAGGTTTCTTAGAGAGGTGTTTTGTTACTGGTGGTATCACAATGGACTCTTGAGAGGTCTAAGTGTGCTGTGTTGTATCATGGCAGCCCCTTAACCTAACCTAACCTAAGATGCACTTTTCCGACTCTGGCGTAACTGGCGATGAGGTTTAAAAAATGAAAGGTAAAGGAAGTTTGCACTATCCGTAAACGGATATCTCACCCCCTCTAAGATTGGAGTCACTACTGGAGAATTGTGCGTTTTCTTGTAAATAGTACAATATTGGTCTTGCTAAGGTTGATACTTAGTCAGTATCTACTATATTAATCCAGTTTGTCACTAGAGATAGTGCATGGTGCATTGCCTCGCTAAGAGTACCCCGGAACTTTCAAGAGATGGCGACAAAAAATTCTTCTAAGAGGCAGCCTTAAAGCCATGCAAGTGGTACGTTATAGCCAAGTGTTCGTTTTAGTTGGGTTCGTTACAACCGAACTCGAATGTATGCATATTTTAGGATCTGAAACCGGACTTATGAATTCGTTCGTTATATTCGAATGCACGTTATAGCCGGTGTCAATTATAGTCGAGTTTCACTATATATATATTGAAGAGTAACATCACCTTACTTATTGCGTGTATGAATTGATATTTACTCAATTTGGTAGTAGGTATAGGAGTTGATTTCGCTCAAGAGGTGACTGACCCGAATCCTGCCCATGCACAAAAAAAATAGTACAGGTGAGATATCCCCTTCCTACGCTAAATTTACCTACGCCACTGTCGGACGATGCATGTTGCTAGCATGCACCTCCTGCCCATTTAGTCGCAAAAGGAAAAGGAAAACATTCCGGCTTACATTTACGCCCCACACCACAGAGGGAAACACCACACCACCATCCATGGCTACGACTGGATACTAAGCTAACCCCCCCCCACACTGCTTTTAAGTGTACAGGTCTTCAAATTTGCCTTTAATCCAGCTTTTAGAAATGAGGCAGCTCTAGAACTTCACTTAAATGCATAGCTGACGAAACAATGGTTTACACTACAGGTGCAGCACGTAACCAGCATAATTTTCAAATAGCCACTTACCTCCAGGGCACTAGGTAAATTTCAAAGCCTATGACAGCTTTGAGTCTGTCATAATACCGCAGATGAATTTCCGCCAAGTACGAATGTTGGTAATATTAAAGTGTAACCTTTACCACCATCATTACGTCGAAACCGGATAGATGTACGTTTTTCTTAAGCTGCAGTGTCCGAATCTTTACACAGTTCTGCATGACATAATACACTGGAGAATCTATGTCCTGCCATTTACGAGTACTTATGCGTTTGCTAATCTGCTCTGGCCCGTATGATTCCAGGACATTTTCATCTGCTGCACGTTGCACTGGCTGTTGAATATCGTCGTCGTTCTCTCAAAGTGAATTGAGCAAATACTCGTAACAGACTCTTGAATTTACTTAGACCGGTAGCACTATATTGTACTGGCAGATAGCTACTACTACTCAGGAAATATATCTAAACAATGGAGCAACTTGGATTCCGGTATGCAAGATGAAATCTCAATTGTTCGAGCAAATGAAACTTGAAACAATGTTGTTTACAATTAACATAAGGCGTGTTTCTTTGTAACCAGAACAGAACACAAAGAAACTATTGGCTGCTGCGAATTCCCAATATTTCAACCTGAGAAGCAGAATAGATTTTCCTTATCAGCTGTCCATCCAGAATTCCCAGGGACAATGTTGTTAGGGAAATGTGTGTTAGAAATGTAAATATAGGCGAATTTTTTATACCCTAGACTTTTAGTATAGGGTATATTGTTTTTGTCACGACGGAAATATGTAACACCTTAAAGGAGGCTCCGGAGGTATGGCAATGTATACATATAAATGATCAGGGTCACCTCCTGATTCGATTTAGCCATGTCTGTCTGTCCGTCTGTCCGTCTGTCCGTCTGTCCGTCTGTCCGTCTGTCTGTCCGTTCGCACGATAACTTCCGATAGAAGGAAGCTAGAGCCTTGAAATTTTGGTCAAATATTGGAAGTATGATCTAGTTGGCTGGTATTGAAAATGGGCGTGATCAGGCCAAGAGAACGCCTACCTCCCCTACATATGTAAAATAATTAAATGTATCTATAACTCCCGATTAAACAAACATGAAAAGCTCTAGCTTTGGTAGATTGCTCAAGAGGATGATCTTCTACTTTTCTGAAAAAATAAAATCGATCAGTTGAAAACTAACGGTAATTTTTTTACTAAGAGCCCCGTAATACCCTACTTTTCGGGTTTTTTGTCTATAACTTTTGAACCAATTGATGTAGATACTTAAATTTTGGCATGTAACCCTGGGGCAAGAAGCTGCTTGAGTTCTAGTAAGCTGGGCATAATCAGATCAAAGAAACGCCTACCTCCCCTACAAATTTCAAAAAATTAAATATTAATTTAATTACGATAACTTTCGATAGAATGACACTAGCGAGTTGAAAATTTGTTAGAATGTTGTTAATGAAATCTACTAGGTTGGTATTGAAAATCGGCAAGATCCGACTCAAGCAACCCCTACCTCCCCTACAAATACAACTTCAAATAAGCGATAACTTTTGACAGAATCAAGTCAGCGACTTTAAATTTTGGTCAAATGTTTGAAGTGAGATTGGGTTAGTTGGTATTCAAGATGGGTTAGACCCGACCTAAGGAACCCCTACCTCCCCTAGAAATGAAACTTAAAATAAGCGATAACTTACGACAAAATAATGCTAGTGACTTAAAATTGTGGTCAAATGTTTGCAATAGGATCCTGTTGGCTAATATTGAAAATACGTAAAATCCGACCAACGAAACCCCTACTTCCACTACAAATGAAACTTCCAATAAGCGATAACTTTCGATAGAGTGAAGCTAGAGACTTAAAATTTTGTTTGAATGTTTGTAGCATGATCTTATTTGTTGGTGGCAATGTTGAGCAAGATCCGACCCAAGGAACCCCTACCTCCCCTACAAGTGAAACTTCAAATAAGCAATAACTTTCGATAGAATGAAGCTAGCGACTTGAAAAATTCGACAAATATTTGTAGAATGGGTTAGTTCATTGATTTTGATAATGGTCAAGATCCTCCTGAATGATTGCCAACCTCTTCTATAAACTGGTCATATAGGAAACTCACTTTTAATGCATATGGTCGTTACCAATTGGTACTTTTGGTATCACCACTAGGTCTGTACAAGTCTAGGGTATATACGCTTCGGACTATCGTTTTATCGTTTGTAGGGTAAAATAACACACGCGTTGAACGAAACACATTAACCTGGATAGCTTAGTAGGGTGGCTACCATGATACAAGGAAGACAACATATGGCCTTCCCGCGTTTCATTTTCGTATTTTTCTTCGCATGACGTCATGATCTCATTTACACTTGAGAGACAGGTGGTTCATAACTCTCAGCATTGCAATGCAATCCTCACGACAGTATCGCTTCGCTTGTTGAAGCAGCACGCGTACGGTACAGGACGCGCAAGGTGTAGGATGCGCACGGTGCAGCGGTCTCTGCTTGAGATTATTGTGATGTAAACAAAAAAGGAAACAAACTCGTTTCTCAAATAACATGCATATCAAGCAGAGCCCACACAAGAGACAGTTGCATCGTGCGCGTGTTGCACCCTCAACAAGCGAAGCGATACTGTCGTGAGGGTTGCAATACAATACTCTTGTCTCTGCTTGAAATGTTTCTTCAATTTCGTGCGAATGAATGAATTAAATGAGATTATCTCGAAAACTATTTAAGATAGAAAAAAGTTGTTCAAGCATTTTTTATGTATATTTTTGTGATCCTCCATTTTGCCTCAGCAAGTTTTTTGCTCGGAGTAATAGTTACAGAGATAAAAACTAAGTATTCATACAATTGACTGAGCGTGTGGCGTAGATATTAAGAGAACCGGCATGCGCAAGGCCATATCTTATCTTTCTTGTATCATGGGTGGCTTACCAGAGCCGGTCAAAGGCTAAGGCGAAACAGGTAATCGCCTGGGGCGCCGAAGAGGGCGCCAAGAGTGCGCCAAGGGAAAAGCCAAGCTTGAGAGCGAATTTTATTTATTTAGAGATGAATATATTATGTATTAAAGAGATGAATGTAATATAATTCCATTTAGTTATAAATAATTCACGATTTATCCGAACGAAATTGAAGCATCGCTCAAACCATCGCGAATCCGCCGCGATTTATTCGTGGCGGATTATTCGCTGCGGACTCGCGATTATGCTCACACCGACGCGATTTATTCGCTATTGCAATTCGAAAAAAATTTTGAATGAAATCCATTAAATGCATACGACTAGCCATAGTAACACGAATGTTTTACGAAAAAATAAAAATCGCTGCAGAATCGCTGTCGCCATGAATTAGTGTCACGCTGGTATGAACAATTCCATAAGACGCCATGTAAACAAATTTGCGAATCCGCCGCGAATTATCCGGTGCGAATAAATCGCGTCGGTTTGATGAGGGATGCTTAATTCTCACAGTTTAAATTTACACGCGTAATTGATTCAATTTCGAATCTTAAGCTTAAATTACAGTGATAACTTCAGGATTTTTGCGGTTGCCCAAAATGAGTTTAAAACACATGCAAGATGTACATATTATGGATACAGTATACCTGCGCGCTTTCACATCATCGCAAAGTTTAATGAAACACAAAACTTCGCCGCTGTTCAACCCATGACAAATTTCACATCCACGATCAGGAAGTTTGACAATACGTTATGTACAGCGTAGTGAGAGCGACAGTTTACACCGCCAGTACTCCACGAAATGTCGCTGCAGCGTTTATTAGGCTCGAACCCGATTGAACGCAGAAAGCAGCAGAAAAGCAGTAGCAGCGGCAGCGGCGACCAAATGTCAAGTTAGAAAGCATGCGTTTCCCTTAAGCCACCTAGATTGGACGCAGCGACAGCGGTGAAAGCAGATCTTCCTTTTGTTGTTGTTCCTGTCGCCGCCGCTGCTGCCGCTGCTGCGTTCAATCTGATTTGGTCCTTAGATTTTGCTAGCGTAACTTAACGTACCATAAAGGTAGTCGCAGAAAAATTCGTGGGATACAAAGCGCAAATGGCTGTCTTTACGAAGAATGCAGGAAACCACTCGACGCGAAGAACGGAGCCTACAGACAATACATCCAACGTGCAACTGTACCCAAAAAATAAAAATATGACGAGCTGCGGCGAATATCGAATAGAATAATTAAACGTAAGAAGCGGAAATAATTTGGCGAGTAGTTGCTGAACATAATGAAAACCTAGCTAATAGAAACACCAGACAAGCGTATTCTAATAAATACAATTAAGAACGTCTATCCACCCGGGACTAGCCTCTGTAAGGACAAGTATTGAAACATTATCAGCTAAACCAACAGCATCCATAAACGATGGGCGTCCTATTTTGAAGAGCTTCTGAATGCAACCTCTAACGTTACCATACAAGAAGCCCAAATCGATGGCGTTATTATTGATAATGGCCCCACTACACAACGTCCGACAATAGCTGAAGTTGATTTCGCCCTGCGGTCGCTCAAACCAAATAATGTGCCGGGTGCTGACGAGATTGCAGCTGAGTTGCAAAAATTCAATGGAACGGGCCTATTAAATTTAAAACACCGACTGCTTCTGCCAATATAGGAGGACGAGGTGATCCCAGACGATTGGCGCAGGAGCATTTTCTGTCCCATCCACAAAAAGGGAGATAAATTGCGGTGTGAAAATTACAGGGGCATTTCACTCGTCTGTATGTCCTACAAAATATTGACGAAAATTCTGGGGAATAGAATAAAACCGTATGCCGAACGAATCATTGGCGAGTATCAAGGCGGCTTCAGACCTGGTCGCTTCAGAACTGATCAGCTTTTTACTTTTAAGCTAACCATGCAAAAATGCTGGGAATACAAGACTGATGTGTACAAAATCTTTGACGACTTTAAGCAGGCATACGACAGTATCGATCGTGGTCAAGTGTACAACATCATGCTGCAATTTGGTGTACAAGCAAAATTAGTGCGACTGACAAAGATGACGATGACCAACTCCGTCTCACAGGTCAGGATCCATAATAGACTTTCTGATCTATTTGAAATACGCACGGTCTGAAGCAGGGCGATGGACTGGCACCGACGCTCTTCAACCTAGCACTTGAATACGCCATTCGGATAATGGATATGTACACCAGCGGAACTTGATGAGTATCAAGTCGACCCAATTGATAGCGTTCGCTGACGACATCAACATCATGTTCCGGAAACTTACTGACATAAAAGAACTTCTGCATACGCTTGACACCGCTGCAAAAGAAGTTCAACTACGCATCAACGAGGGTAAAACAAAAATAATGATGCAATCAAGAACGAGGACGCATAATCCAACTTCAACGTAGGGGACTTCAGCATTGAATTCGTAGCTAACTTCACATACCTAGGTAGCAACCTGTCAACGAAACTGACGAAATCAAACAACGGATAAAGCTAGCAGATAAGGCTTTCTTCTCGGTCCTTCTCATAATGAAATCGAAGCATGTGCACAGAAACACGAGGCTCCGCCTATAAAAAAAACCATCATACGACCAGTGCTACGCTATGGCAGTGGAACCTGGACCCTAACCCAAGCCTCCAAAAACATGCTAAACACATTCGAACAGAAAGTCCTTCGGCGAATTTTCGGAACAGTTTACAGTAGAGATGGATGTCGCATCCGGTACAACCAAGGGTTGTATAGTACTGTACGACGAGCTTGAAGTTTCAAAAATCATCAAACCACAACGTCTTCAATGGGCAGGGCATGTACAACGAATGGACGATTTTGGGATGCCTAAATAAGTAATGAACGGACGACGAGTCGACGGAGCGAGACTGCGAGGAAGACCGAGAGCTCGTTGGAAGAGCTCAGTATATGCTGACGCTGAGCGACTACTGGGCTTCCAAGAGTGGAGGACGCGGTGACGTGACCGAGATAATTGGAGGACAACGATCCAGGTGGCCAAAGACCGACGTCGGACTCTTGCGCCACGATGATGATGATTTTTGAAATTTAATAAACTGAGCTGAGTTTGCATTGCATTCGGCCAATATTCCAATAATGTGGGTGCGTGGTTCTGCTCTGATTACAAAGAAACACGACTATAGTCAAATCATAATGGATGTTGGCAAAATAATGGCCAAAAGATATGCATCGGCCTAGAGTCCTGCTAAGCGTGTCAAAGAAGATGGGAGGCTGCGTTCCGTGATACACTTAAAACAGTATGATATTGGATATCTTACATGTACCGTAGCTGCAGCCCAGAAGAAATCATCATCGCTAGGGGAAGATGCAGCTACAGCTAAAGTACTGCTCCTGAAGGACGTGCTATTACGGCGTTTCGTGTTGCTCACATGCAACCAACTAACTTGTTATCGCCTTCCATTCACTTATTCAATTAACTGATTCAAACACTATAGAAATTGGAAATTCCGGGCAAATATGCTGTTTCACATGCTTCAAGTGTTAATTCGAAATTGCTAGCGTTATTAGTAAGTGAATGGCTGGAGCAGCACTTTGAAGGGTACCCAACCCAACCCGATATCTGAATGGGAAACCTTATTTGCATAAATTTCATGGAAGTTCTAACATATTATCGTCTTGCACGCATGTTGATACGTACAATGTATTTACATATGTTTGGTGCCGTTTTTACCCATATGAAATGTATGACGAAGGACACACATAAATTCGTATTCAGCCTTTAAAAGTTTAAATAGAATCCTCGAGGGAGAGAAGATGCTTGTATCGAACGGATGTTTACATGAATTTTGGTTGTTCACCGCCGAGTCCTGTTTCGGAGAATTCGGAAAGATTTAAACTGCTAGGGGCTTGTTCCATTAACCATATATGTATTGTAGTTAACGATACAGTAAATTAATTACAGTAAGAATGGAAGCCACGGAATTACTAGGAAAGGATATTGTCAACCTAAGCAAACCTACGAATATAAAGGAAATGGAATACATACTTCAAAGGATGCCCTGAAAAACATTTATGTTGAATCATATTGCGATGTGAATTCAAATTTAAAGGACGTCGTATAACCGCAACAAAACCGTCAACCATTTCATAGAATACAGTTTGCATGTAAAATTCACTAATGGCTGTTGTATCTGAGATAACAAAAGCTGTCTTTACACAGAGCTACAGTTGGAAGCAATTGTGTATGTGTACGTAACATTTTGAAGAGTATCTGAACCAAAAAATAGACATTCTGATAATTATTATTTTCATCATATTTCTTTAACTTTCCACCCGCCCCCACTATCATCAATTATTCAATTTTCTCACGTTCCTCCACCCACATAGAAAATATGAAATAAAGAAGTCTCTTCTATACTCGTATTTTAGTGCTACTCTAAGAATTTTCTTCGTCGAGTCGAGCGAAAACATCGAAATTGCATTAAAGTTTCCATTATCTGAAAGCTCGGTCTGATGGAGGATTTTGTTTAGTAGTCAATGAACTGACAACTATAGGTATACGAGTACCTTTTACTATGGGTGCTACTTTATTTCTTATTTCTTTGGATTTCGATCACCTGATCCTGACTTTCCTTCACGCACAATTACCGACCCATAAATATTAGCTAGAGTTATCCGGTAATGTTTTACTTGTCACGAAGGGTGGATGTCCGTTATTACTCCAGGCTAGGAAGTCAGAAGAAACTTGATTAGGAAAAAAATCGTGTAGTTTGGAAATTTTGCACAATTGTTGGGGACAGTCCCCGAAAATGTGCTCAAAAGTCCCCGATGATGGAGGGTTGGGAAGTGTAGGGGAGAGGAGGTCAATTTTGTCTTTCCAGTTTTCCTTGACTATTTTTAAAACTAAGGATTCTACAAAAGGCCAAATCAACGTTCATAAAAGAAGAATATACACTTCCTATTCAAAACATTGCCGAGATTCCAGCACTGGCACTGCAATCTCAAAGAGGCAAAAATCAGCGGACGAAACGCTAGAGGGTCCGAAACGGCAGCGAACTGCCGCCGGAGCGAATGATCCGGCCCCTTCCTATGCGGAGGCGGTAAAGGGCTGGGTAGAGTTGGCTGTGATCGACCGGAATGCCGCCGACGGTTACATTTCCGTAGACAAGTGGAGAACGGTTGAGGGCATCCTCACCGTCCACTTCAGTAACATGGAGGATTTTCCGGGACCGCCTCCCGATTTTAAAGACGGAGGCTGGTATCAGGGCCGCGTCAAATTAATGAAACATGTTCAAATTTGGCATTGGCAAGGCCGGTGAAATCTGGCCTGGTGCCAAGTTTGCGGTGGTGACGAGGGACGAGATCCCATCGCGCCCTAAGACTCGAGCTTTGTTGCCACCATTCATATCGGACACGAGCGAAGTTTCCAAGCAAATTCGGCTTTGCAATGAGGACCTCCCAACTCATGATTGGAGGATCTTGAAATTGGAGGAACCCGTTGATGATTGCAGATGCGCTGTCTTTGTGATAAATAAGGAATCACTGGCACTCCTTGCTAGGTCGAAGGGAGTCGTTAGACTTGGTTTCACTAGAATCCAGCTGTGCATCTACAAGAGTGATACCAACAGGAATTACAATCTGGCATCTACCCCCATGGAGGAGGATGCGATAATCCCCATCTCGTAGTCTCTGAGCTTGACAACGAAGAGACGGATGAGGACTGTGTGTCCCTAGGCTCCGAGTTGGCGGCGCTTGACAACACATCGCAGCCATCCCTTGGCTCTGATTTAACTGCCTTGGACGTAACGTTGGAGCCAAGTCTTCCGTACGACTCTACCGAATCCGACAAGGAGGGGGAGGCGGACGTCACGGTGGTGGAGAGGTTGAGCAATGTTTAGATTTGTCCAAATAAACCTCCACCATTCCAAAGCAGCCTCTGCTGACACGCAGTGAGGAAGATATTGCACTGATACAGAAGCCCTGGGTCTCTCCCGATATCATAAGAGGCCTGCGGTCCCCTGATTATACCCTTTTTAGGGTTTTGTAGTAAAAAAAAAACCCTTATGAAATCGGTCAAATGTCTGTCCGTCTGTCCATAGAATATCTCACGAACTACTGAAGCTATACATGAAATTTTGTAGAAATGTGTAGAATTACTATAATTCACCGGAAAAAGCGATGCGTTGTAATAGGTCAACTTTAAGGGGAGGTCCCCATAGAGGGGAAATTAAGGTAGACATTTTTTTCTTTTGGTACAGGCAAGCGGGGTATCGTAAGAAAGGTACCGTCGAGTACATCCTATTTCTGGAATTTTTTTCAAATTTTAAGAAAGGGGAAAAGAGGGAGAGACGAAAATATGTGAGGTGAGTTTGTCCCCCCCCCCCTTGCATTTCGAGACCGTTACGCTTAGAAATATGAAAATTTACAGAAAAGCGGCATTTTACTAGCGTAGAAACCCTAGATTAATAGAATTTTGAAATCTCATCAGAAAAGGTTAATAATAGTACATGTCTATAGTTGCAGTTAGCACACCCCTGCACTCCTTAAGCGCACCCGAAGTCAAAAATAATGATGGCCAATGATAACCAACATCATAGGCAATAATATCTTTAAGTTCCATTACAATCACGTAATATTTAATAATAGTACATTCATTTAAGTTTGGACATTTTGACACCATCCATACAAAAAATGCACATCTTCGGCCTCTGATACGTACTAGTACTCTGAGTACTGCATACTTGAATATTGTTTATTGTTTTTCGTAAAGTGAATTGGAGGCAACCGTTTCTGAAAGGGTAAAGATTGGTGGGATAGGAGTGAGAGGAGAGAGAAGTGGAGGGGAGAGGTAGGCGGCTTGCTGCTTAAAGGGGAGGTCCCCATAGAGGGGAAATGAAGGTCAACGTTTTTTTTCATCTGATATAGGCAAGTGGGGTATCATGAGAAAGGTACTACCGAGTACATTCATTTTTTTGCGTTTTCATCAAATTTGAAGAAAGGGGAAAAGATGTAGAGGGGAAAATATGAGATCATAATTTGTCCCACCCCTCTTACCATTTCGAGACCGTTACACTTAGAAATATGAAAACATACAGGAAGGTGGCTTTCAACTAGCACAGAAAACGAAAAAAAAAAATAAAATTTTGATATCTTCTCAAAATAGGTTAATAATAGTATATTTCTATAGTTACAGTTAGCACACCCCTGCATTTCTCACACTCATCCGAGGTCGAAAATATTGATGGCCAACGATAATCAACACCATGTGCAATAATATCTCCAAGTTTCGTAATAATCACGTAATATTTAATTGTAGTACATTCATTTAGATTTGGTCATTTTGATATCATAAATATGTACAAAAAATGCACATAACAGGTCTCTTGTACTACATACAAGTACTACGAGTACAACATACTTGCATATTGTTTTCCGTAGAGCGAATTGGAGTTAACCATTTTCAAAAGGGTAAAGATTGGTGGGAGAGGAGGGAAGGGGGGGGGGAAGTATGCTGGTCGCTGACTCTATTTTCTATAATTATTCAAACAATTTATTTTCAATATTTTTTACGCAAGCTTCCAATTTGCAATATCGTCTTAACATGTATGGTTAACCATCTCCAAGAGTAGGACGGACAGTTTATCTCCTATTGGCATGGGACACTACAAAACCCTCGGATTGCGGGCGTAGCCCTCTATTTTCCGGTTTCATAAAATTTGTGTGCGATTTTTGTCATTGATCTCGCTGCCAAGCCAATTTGTTTCCTGGACTGCGGTAATGCCCAGTTTGTACTTTTTGACCTGTTGAAGGAGGGCCTCCTCGGCCCCTGGTTCATTCAGGGAGCGTACATTCCAGAATCCGAAAGAATATTCCGTTCATCGTCTGCATGGTCGTTGTTGATGATCCGTCCAATCCGAGACTTTTGTCCCAGGATTCTTGATGTGGAGTGATTTTTACAAGGACGAGTTGTCAGCGCATCGCTTAGTTCATGGGATGGCCTCGGAAGATAGCTGCTTCAGATGGTTTCAAAAAAATTGCTGGAGTTCACACAACTATGTTGCAGGTCCAACTACATAAGTCATTCCATCCTACTAAACCTGAGACGCTTAGGTGTTGGTTAGCCATTCAGGCTACAGCTACCTGCCTTTTTCCAAACTGTCTTATCGCTAAGACTTGGCCGTAGCGGTTTCAAACACTGCCGTTAACAGGAGGCGCCCACGTGGAGGACTATGGAAAAGGGATTTTGCTTTTTGTTTTTTTTTTTCATACTATAAATTATCCAAATACAAAATTTTGAAATCCCTCAGTGTCTTTCTCTCAAAGAGTCGAACATGTTATTGAAATATAATGCCCGATATTCATTTTCAGCAGAAACCAAGTATCAATGTTTAGCTGTCAACAGGGAAACCAAAACTTTACTTTTAGCATTAAATTCATCATTACCCCGGAATTGAAAACTTTCAATCCATTTCAAATCCTAGTCGCATACCGCAAGTTTCCAAAGCAAACGACGACGACATCAAAAATCATAAAACCATATCTCACTTTCGAAAGCATAAACTGCTCATTTCCGAAATTTATTACTCACGAAATTTTCATATCCTGCAAACAGTTAGCGAATCGAATTGTTGCCCATACACACACACAAACCCATAACTCAAATACGTTTTGGGCTTTTGGGTCAAAAGGACTTTTCATTTCCACTCTATAATATAGGAAACACCATAAACGCAAGCCGAATCACCGAACTTACCATTGTCGCCAAACTTTTTGGTCTCGTGCCACAATTCAACCCCCATTTCACTCTACCTTCCTCTCTCTCTCTCTCGATTTTGGCATGTTGCTTACGAATATGTACATAGTGTGTTTAAAATTCTAGTGCGACCAGAAAGGGTCTTTCTGGTGTCCCCAAACCGAAAACTTTATCGAATTAGTGTTTGAATCCATTGTTGTGTAGTCGTACCCTTTTTTCGCGCAGTCGAGCAGTGTTTCTGCGATCTAAAGACGGAGACGATGTGTTTTGGTTTAAAATCCCAAACAGACCATTCAAAGAGCGCCGTGGATACGTGCAAGTAAAATTTATTTTTCTGTCATTAAGGGATGGTTATTTACGAGTATAGTGGAAAAAGTAGGATAAGTTTTTCTGATGGCAAAAAAAAAAAACAGGAGTCCCACTTAAGTTGGCAAATTTTTGAATAGCTGGATATGTTATCCCTTGCGAGGTATAAATTACTGTTTGGATATGCTCGAAAAAGACGAAAGTTTTTCTTTTTTGTTAAGTTTATACAGCTTCTGGTATAATACAACGTAATTCGAAAAATCATGAAAACTCTCTCAGATGACTTGAACATGTAGAAACGATTATGCCGGACAGGTGGCGATTTTGAGGCTGAAACTTTTCTCATTTGGAATTTTCTTAAAGACTGCTCGATTTATTTTAAAATTTCTCACGGATGCTCCAAACAATCTTCGTCACAAATACATGCTAAGTTTGCATGGCAATGACATCTTTTGAACATCACCTTATCACCTGTCCAAAGCCATTTTCTATTCAGCCTGTCAACGGGGTCCCGGCTTCGATACGTTTTTCATTTCTCTAAAATTTAATCGAAAATCTCCTAGGGACAACTATATGAGCTCCGCGTGGCCAATACTTCTTTATCCCCAGAACCAAGGCCACCCTTTTTCAATATAGTCAAGAGTATAGTGTGTGACCACACCGCTAAAAGCCTTTTCTAGCGTTTCTTCGGATGGGTCTCACTTCGCTCGGTGACATCGCCTCCATAATAAAATAATAAAATGAAACGGAACAGGTGACGCAACCACTATACGTTATCAATAAATCTTCAATATCAAAATTAAAAGGCTTTTTTCCCCCGAAAATGTAAGCCTCTACGGCTTTTTGTGTTGCCATCAAAATGTTGAGTGGAATATGCTACCCGGACGATATTGGACCGAACGACTATGTACTACAAGGACCTCAAAGGGATGCCATTTTTGTCGGGTATGATTGGATCCCGCTCGGTGTGGCAGTTAAATGTGAATATACGTCAAGGAGTATTAGTGGAAGTGGAGGTATTTTGAAATTTATTGGACGCACTAGAGCCTATAAATGTGCCATAACAGAATCTTGTTATGCCACGACTCTATTTTGTTGGCCCGATAGAATATCAATTGACATATATTTGATTGGGAACGGTGGAAGGTAGATGTACATTATGTTATGATGATGTCCCCTAGGCGTATGTGGAAGGGTTACGTTCTTCGACTCGTGGTGGTGGTAAATTTTGCTTTGCTTGCATAGAAAACATGTGCTTGATGCGGTCAGCAAAACTTATAAATCTGAAGTTTTTTTTACTAAAGGTTGAAATTATCGATTGCGACACCCCCAAATAACCACTGTGATATGAGTATTTTTATTAGAAAACGTTAAGAACATACACACCATATATGAACAGAGAACAAATTTAATGAAAGGTTCCTTACCACTACCATAGAATACACCATTCGCAGGAAGGGTTTTTGGAAGTCGATACATACTGGCTTATGCTGGTACTTCCAGAATTCGTACTCTTGATTAGGGCTTTCTGGTACTAATTTCTCCTCCCCGCAGGTTTTGTCGACTGTGTCTAATACCTGTGCTTCCTTTTGTGCTATCAACGGGCGGGCTGGACTGGTAAGTGACAGGCAACCTTCGACATTCTTGAAAAATAGAGATGGATGTCCTATGATTGGTAGTCGCCAATCCAATTATTTCGTTCAAGTGACCGCATCCCCCGAGTTTGAAAGCCTAGCAATTGTTCGCCGTCAGCATCTATTAAGCCGTCCCAACGAGCTCTGGATTTCTAAGGTAGCCTTGCTCTGCTAATGCGGCCTTTCAATATTTTTTAGGCATGCGGCTATCGTCCATTCGTTGTACATGTTCAACCCATTGAAGACGTTGTAGTTTTACGATTCTCGAAACTTCCAGCACAGTTCGTACAGCTCATGGTACCGTATAAGCCATCCACTTCTGCCACAAACTGTAACTACTCCGAAAATTCGACGCAGGACTTTTCGTTCAAATGTGTTCAGCATATTTTCCAAGGCTTGAATTGGAGTCCTGGTTTCGCAGCATTAACATAGCGCAAGTCGTACGATGGTTTTGTATATGCGAAGCTTCGAATATCTGTGCACATGCTTGTAATAGACGGTTTGGTGGGCATCCGAAGATATTCGTGGGGACGGAGGCTAAGATAGCATAATGACCGTGAAGGTCAGCCGCGCCTTCTGGTGAAGAAGAAGGCCCCTCAATGAGCTAAGCAGCCTTATGTTTGCTGTAGCTCAGTTTGGGAAACGTGGGCGGGGTTTTCGCCCCTGTCCTTTACGTATTAATAAAAATTCATACGCCTTGGAGAGACAACACAAGCAGGGGAGGCAAAAATCATATAAAAAGAATGGGAAGATAAGGATATAATTGTTGGGGAGCGGATCAAATGCCCACGGGCTCGCATTGGGGTCCGGGAGTAATGGGGCCCTCGGCCTCTGGTTTTGAACCACCGACAGATCACTACTAATCAGGTGCTGCCTTCGATCTGCTGGTGGAAGCCGCACGACCGGACCATAATAGGGTTCATTACAGGGCAGCTTCTACTTCGAGGCCAGTCAAGAAGAAGAAACTGAGGACAGAGTGTGCTGTTAAAAAATAGAAAAAAAAATCCGAACAGGACAGCGGAATCAGCCGACAACCGTTGTAGAGGGAAAAAATTAGCAAAAGGAAAAAAAAATACTCCACTTCCCCATTATTCAGATGATCAACAGAGTTCAGAGAATCACGACGATAGCAGAGGTGCAACACTGCATTCCTTGCAATAATTCGCTCATTACCTCTGACTGTTGAGCATCTCAATAATAGAAACAAATGCTATAATCTACACAAAAATATTAAGGGAAGTGAAAATACAATCCAGGCAACAGAAAGTTACCCAGGGCTCCTCCGCGCTTTGACCGGACACCGAAGATGCTCCAAATGTCGGCAATTCAAATTATTTATGGAGGCCTTAGGTACGTGGCTAAACCACAAATGACAAACACAATACCAGGAATACCTTGTTAAACAGAAACTAATAGGTTAAACTACTCTATAGAAAGGAAGGGGGGGGGGGAGTGCTTCAGAGGAAAGCACAGCTACTTGAGGGGAAAATATCTTAATTAAAAATTGCTAAGTCTTAAGACTTAAGAGCAAGTAGCCTTAATGTGCTTGGGGGGATGCATAACGGTGGAAGGACCAAAACCGAATCCGATGAGGTCCTTTTTTGGACCTGTTCTTGACCAGTAATGAGCCCCACCTTGGGTGCCAAATTTGTACTGGACGGTTTGGTGGCATCCGAAGATGTCCGTGGGGATGGAGCCAAAGGTAGCATAATGCCCATGAAGATCGGGCCGTGCCATCTAGCGAAGAAAAACCCCCCTCAACGGGCTAAGCCGCTCCCTATGCTTGCTGTAGCTCAGTTCGGGAGACGTGGGCGGGATTTTCGCCACCCGTCGCCCGTATCCTTTACGTATTAATAAAAATTCATAAGTCTGGAAAAGACAATACAAACAGGGGAGGCAAAATGGGGAATATAAAAAATGGGGCGATGAGGACAGAATGGTTCATTACTTTACATGCTTCGATTTAATTATTGGGAGAGCCGAGAAAAAGTTTTATTTGCTAGCTGTATCTGTCGCTGTTTTCGTCTGTTTGGCTGGCATCTTTTGGCAGGTCGCTACCCACATATGCGAAATTACCTACAAATTCAATGCTAAGGTCCCCGATGTTGATGTTTGGTTGTGCTGGCGCCGCGCCGTCCTTCTCGATTGCACCATTATTGCCGTTTTGGCCTCGTTAATGCGTAGTCCAATTTATTAACTTATTAGCAGCCTTGTCAAAATTATGTAGTAATTCTTCAGTGGCAGGCAGGTTTCGCGACATTATGTTTATATAATTCGCCCATAACCCATAGCCCCCTCGCCTACAAGGAGTTTACGCTGGTTGGCTACTTTTCGAAAATTTGCTTAAATGTAAGTGGTTGGTGCAATAGGGCCCTGGTCTCGGCGCATCATCCGGGCGCAGGTGGTCAGTAGACTGTTTCTAAGCCTAGAAGGATTTGGTTGCAAAGTTCGCTTATGCGATCGATATTGCTATTGCAATCTGGCCCGAAATAACATCAAATGAAGAGCTAAGTCGGCGTACGGGGCAGATGTCAATCGACGAATTGATACGCAGGTGAAAATGGCAGTAGATAGGTCACTCATTGCGGAAAAGTGATAAATTCTTTGCTTTGCATGCCATGAAATGAAACCCCATTTCCAACCAAGGCCGACCAAGAGGGGGCCCCAAAATCATATTTCGTGGATCTGTGGCAAAGGAGGGTAGGGCGCTGGGTAAGTCTTTTGGGGAGTGGCGCCCCATTGCCCACAATAGACTACGATGGCGCGCAGGAGTAGTTAAAGCGCTATACCCCACTAGGGGTTAAGGTAAAGTAGTAACATGCTTCATCCGAAACATGTTAAATATATTATATGCTATCGAAACGTTAGCAAGGAATTAAACAAGATAATATAGTATATCCTGGATAGAAAACAAGGCTGGAAGGCGAACATAACGAGTGACAAAGGTAACCGTTGCACTATATTTGTGCAAAAAGGCTGTAGGCTAGAAATTCGGCTTACATCCAAAAGTAGTTAACTGGCTCAACGTATTGGTACTGCGTCCCATAATGATGCATGGGATCATCGCCTAGTGAACGACACTTAGCAGTAGAGAACACTGTTGGAAAATGTCCAAAGACTGGCAAGCATTGCTATCACAGGGGCTTCGAGGACAACACCAACCGCTGCTTTTGGCGTTTGATTAAATTTGCTGCCCTTGGACATTTTCGCAGAGCAGATGTCGGGGAATATGGCTTTTTGCCGCCTTGAAACCCGTCAGTCAAGTCAATCGAAGGTCACTCGGCAATACTGAGGAACATTAACATTCCCGGAGTGACTGACCACATTTCTCCCAGGTGCCTGTTTGACAAGTGCTTTACAAGCCTGTCAAAATGCTGCTCTTCGCACTGTGACAGACTGTTATCTGATGTCCTCTTAGGATCACCTCCACCAAGATATCATCATGATGCCCATTAAACACCACAACTATCTCCTCGCGGAGCAGTATCTTGTGGGGTGCTACCGCCATGATCACCCCAGCAGTAGTTTTATGCAAAAGATACTGCCAGCCCGTAAAATCAGACATGGCCTGATTGATCTCGAGGGAGAAGTCCAAAGATATAAAATGGAACCATTTGACGGCGCAACCTACAAGGCACCCATTGCTTCTTTACACACAGAGAAGGTTCAAAGGTCGATTGCAGAACTAAAGACCAAACCAGTACTCCAAGCACGACCACCAACCATTTCACCTAGTGAGGATAGTTTGCCCAAACCAACAAGAACCACACTGGCGCAACTTCACCAAGAAGCGACTGATAGCGTATAAAGATTCGCTATCATTCGCTTCGTGGTGAACCGTCGCTTCACTTAAAGTGAAGAAAAGCGAACCAACATAGGGTCTTTATTTTAGCGAGGCTATGCGACTCGCTATAAAGAACCACTAAAGCGAAGGTTTTTATTATAATATTTTTTTGTGCTCTTTTGAAATCAATTTTCTTCGCTAAACCCTCGCTAAGAGCAAGGATATGCGAGGAGAACCTTCGCTAAAACTTGCGCCAATGACTCGTCAGTGATCTGAAAAAATAAGACTCGCCGCGAATGTAAATCTAGAACGACCAAGTTATTACCGGCGAGTCGTTAGTGAATTCACTTGCGAAGGTTTTGTTGGCCAAAGTAAGTCGTTCGTGACTTGTTTGCGGTTCGCTTGGTATGGAGACACATTTTTAGATTCGACGCTTTCGTTGTTACAACAACAACACCAGAATCTCAGCTGATCGGGAGGCGTGGTACAAAGCTAATCGTTCAGACTGATTTTTCGGGAAAACGTATAATTATGTATAATACTATAAATAAAGTCAAGTATGCCATCGAATCTTTCGACCCATATATATTTTATAAGTCACCTAGCACTGATGGAATCTTCCATTCCCATTCCAATGACCATCCTTTCAATTACTACGCTCTAGTAATCACTCCACCATAATGTCGCCGCGCCGTTTCGAAATTCCCAGCAGCGGTACACCGCAGCCAATTAACTTTCAACATTGCCTACAAAGTGAATGGGACCATAATTCAATTTGGATTGTGTATCAAGGATACCCTTGAGAATGAAATATGTGAAGATTTACTCCACGGCCAGGAAAAATGTTTACTATTTCAATGCGACATTCATTAGGCTCCAGGTATAAGCTGTTGATGAGGACCGCAACATCCAATGCGAAATTTTTACAATTTGTAAGTCTGATTCCGGCGTAATTCAGAAATGACTTAACCTTACTATCTTTGCAACGAGGAAATTCGAAAATTTGGAAGGTTTGTTAATTGAAACTCATAAATTTTAGATGCTGATTTACATATTCTTTTCTTTCATTTCTGATAAACGTCTCGACATAATTATGTTATATCCTTTGGTGTATACCGTCAATAGTAAGACACTGCTTCCAATAAAATTGAAGCTATCAAATCAACCTTTCCAACAAGCAACTAACTATATCCACTTAGCACAAACTGAAT
Source organism: Chloromyia formosa (assembly GCA_964017055.1). NCBI lineage: Eukaryota > Metazoa > Arthropoda > Insecta > Diptera > Stratiomyidae > Chloromyia > Chloromyia formosa. The sequence goes on along the minus strand of OZ024813.1, from coordinate 23,755,473 downwards.
CCTCCCTACATAAGTACCCTCTGTCAACTTTGATTCTATTATCCTTGGCCCTGGAGTCGCAAACATGTGAATTGAAAAATATCTATTGCTTGTCATATACGTACAGTAAGGTTGAGAAGACTTCTTATCATTCGGGTCGTCATCGATGCTCCCTATTGCACTCACCAGTGTCAATAAAAGGATAACATGAGAAACTTTCTTGCCAGCTGTAAAAAGTAACGCAGTCACCCGGTAGTGGTGGGGAAAGCGCGAAGCATACGACGATAAGGAACCACCAGACGATAGTTTCTCGGCATCGCTTTCGACACACGAGTAAATATACAACAGATGACAGGACGCTTCAAGGATTGCCAGAGGAAGTGCTGAACCAAACAATTCCGAACATGATTTATACATTAATACGTTTTGTGCGACGACGAATTTCCAACAACATTTTTGCCGTCGTCGTGAATTGAGTCGACGAAGTTACAAGAAGAGTCTCTTTATCCTTACTGGGTTTTTGGGCCAATGCGAGATGGCTTCGAATCCGATTTCGAATGGCTTTCAAAGAAAAATTCACACAGAGTATCCAGAACGGAAATCATGAGCGAAATGGAGGATACTGTTTCACACCATTGCGTGAGATTGTGGATATGATATAGTCATTTATCTCATATATGTATAAAGGATACCGAATCAAATGGAGAATTGGAATACGTTTCAAAAAAAAAACCTAATGATATTATCTTCAAGCATTGATAGTGATATTCAAAGATGAGTATCGTAATCCGGACCAAAAACTGCAAAAAACTTGAAAATGTTAAGGCAAAGTCACCCTTCGACTGCCAAATATAAAAACGTGAATTAATTATCGTATCGTTATTACAGCAGCTAAATTCAACTAAAAAACTACGGCAGAAAAAAAAAACTGAATTTTGTCTTAAAATACAGCTTGTAACTTCCTCAGTTATTACAGCAGCTACAGGGTCCAAACTTGCACTTTTTCAAATGGCGCTAATTCGAAATCTATGGCAGCTAGAAAGCTCAATTTGCCCTAAAATACAGCTAAAACCTACCCCCAAAAACTGAAAATGAGACCATTTCGGACGAAAAACTGCGAAAACACAGAAAATTTCAAGGCAAAGTGAACCCTCGACTGCGAAATAGAAAAGTGCATTTTCCTCCATTATTAGAGCAGCTAGAGGGTCAAAACTTGCGCTTTCAAATGGCTCTAACTCAAAAAATACGGCAACTAGAGAGTTCAATTTTGCCTCAAAATGCAGCTTGAACCTACCCCCAAAAATGAAAAAATACCATTCTAGACGAAAAATTGCGAAACCCCCAAAAATTTCATGGCAGCAATGTGACTCCTCAACTGCCAATTACAAAAGTGCGTTTTTCTCCGTTACTTGCACTTTTTCAAATGGCTCTAATTCGAAAACTACGGCAGCTGGAGGAATAAATTTTGCCTTTAAATGTAGCTTGAACGTTCCGCCAAAAACTGAAAATACCGTTTCAGACGAAAAGCTGTGAAAAAACCCGAAAATTTCAAGGCAAAGTGACTCCACGACTGCCAAATACAAAAGTGTGTTTTCTCCGTTGTCAAAGCAGCTAGAGGATCTAAACTTGCACTTTTTGAAATGGCTCTAACTCGAAAGCTACGGCAGGTAGAGAGTTGAATTTTGCCTTAAAATTGAACCTTCCCCCAAGAATGGAAAATACCATTCCGGACGAAAAACTGCGAAAAACCCGGAAAATTTCAAAGCAAAGTGATCCCTCGACCGAAAAATATAAAGGTGCGTTTTTCTCCTAAACGGAGGCAGCTAGAGGCCCCAAACTTGCACTTTTTCGAATGTCTCTAACTCGAAAACTACGGCGGCTAGAGAGTTGAGTTTTGATTTGAAATGCAGCTTGAACCTTCCCACAAAAATTGAAAATACCACTCCGGACGAAAAACTGCGAAAAACCCCGAAGATTTCAAGGCAAAATAACCCTTCGACCGCCAAATTCAAAATTGCGCTTTTCTCTGTTATTATAGCAGCTAGAGGGTCCCAACTTGCACTTTTTCAAATGGCTCTAACTTGAAAACTACGGCAGCTACAGAGTTGAATTTTGCCTTAAAATGCAGCTTGTGCCTTCCCCCAAAAATAAAAAATTCGATTCCTGACCAAAAAGTGCAAAAAGCCAAGGAAATTCCAAGGCAAATTGACCCCTTGACCGCCAAATATAAAAACGTGATTATCTCGGTAACTAGAGCAGCTGGATTGTCCAAACTTGCACTTTTTCAAATGGCTCGAACCCGAAAACTACGGCAGCTAGAGAGTTGAATTTTGCCTTAAAATGCAGCTTGAACCTTCCCCTAAAAATAGAAAATACCATTCCGGACGAGTAACTGCGAAAAAAAAAAACAAAAAATTTCAAGGCAAATTGACCCCTCGAACGAGTAATATAAAAGTGTGTTTTTCTCCTGAACGGAGGCAGTTAGATTCCCCAAACTTGCACTTTTTCAAATGTCTCTAACTCGAAAACTACGGCGGCTAGAGAGTTGAATTTGGCTTTAAACTGCAGCTTGAACCTTCCCCCAAAAATTGAAAATACCACTCCGGACGAAAAACTTCGAAAAACCCCGAAATTTTCAAGGTAAATTGACCCCTCGACCGCCAAATACAAAAGTGCGATTTTCTCGGTTATTATAGCAGCTAGAGGGTCCCAACTTGCACTTTTTCAAATGGCTCTAACTTGAAAACTACGGCAGCTACAGAGTTGAATTTTGCCTTAAAATGCAGCTTGTGCCTACCCCCAAAAATAAAAAATTCGATTCCTGACCAAAAAGTGCAAAAAGCCAAGGAAATTCCAAGGCAAATTGACCCCTTGACCGCCAAATATAAAAACGTGATTATCTCGGTAACTAGAGCAGCTGGATTGTCCAAACTTGAACATTTTCAAATGGCTCTAACTGGAAAACTGCTGCAATTTGTGTATTGTATTTTGCGTTGAAATGCAGCTTATGCCTTGCCCCAGAACTGGAAACTATGTTTCCGATCCAGAAATTGCAAAAAAAAACCATGAAAATTTCAATTCAGATTCGCCCTAAGTGTATGGTATTTTTTCAGATTTTCGTCGAATGGGGATTAAAGGCACCAGCACCCAGTCCTGAGTTTGCTTTTAAATCATCTATGGAGTGCTATCGAAATTTATGAAGGTTTTGAATATTCCGATGAGTTATGTAGTGTCATGGCGAGTGTATGGTATTTTTCATATTTTCATCCCTATGACGTCATTTGAGTGGGGGTGTGAAAATTACCAACACCTGGAAACTCTAAACATTTACATATGTGGTTTTCGATTTATGAGACAAATCGGAGCTTGCTTTGATTAATTGGAACTATTTGGCATTGGTTAAAGTGCGTATCGTCAGTTCGCCACCCCTAGATTTAATCTTTTTTTGTTAATTTTTGCACAACTCTATCTACTATCAAACTAGTCAGCAACTCTAGAATTTGTTATTTTCCATCGTTTTCAAGCATTGGAACGATGTATGATAAAATTATGCGCGTCAAGTTCGTACCCAAATTTGAATTAAAATATTAAAAAAAGACATTAAAACCTTAGAACTATCGCCACACTCCTTCACTAATAAGCAGGAAACTTTTGAAAAATTCCGCGTTTTCTAAACTTTTGGTGCCAACTTCCTGGGGTTGTACGGTTTGCAAATGTCAACGACCCGCAGCGTGATGTAATGACAGAGTTGTCGTTTGTGAAAATTCCTGACGGAGAATTCGGATTGTCATCTGGTAAGTGTTTTAAGAAAAAAAAAAAAATTTAACAATCTGAAGAGACTATCAGAAAATGCATTCATTACATTCGTAAGAATGATGCACGATCTAGGTCGGCTGACTGGCCCTGACCCCTATCATATATGAAAGTAGCATTATTTACATTTAATCCTTTGACGACTCCGTTTTGTTGTCACTATTCCTGAACTAGTGCTATCATTAGGTTTTCCCTGGCGAATCTAGCAGTTGCAATATCCGAGGAGGCCGTGTCATGGTGAACGTTAGATTGAACCACGCCAATGCTCAGGCTGTTAGTCTCCTCCGGCTTGTTCCAGTTTTCGGGAATAAACACCACCGTCACTGCCTTCCGTAAACGTGGTACGTAACTCAAGATGTAGCTAGCCGCAAAAAAGCGTGGTTGAAAGGATATGGTGAAAGTGAAGGCAAGGCTAAATAATGGACGGTTTGGTGGACATCCGAAGATACCCGTGGGGACGGAGCCTAAGGTAGCATAGTAACCGTAAAGGTTCGGGAGACGTGGGCGGGGTTTTCACCGCTCGTTGCCCCTGTCTTTTAGGTATTAACGAAAATCCATAGGCCTGGGGTGGACAACGCAAACAGGGGAGGCAAAAATGGTTGGCGAGCGGATCAGATGCCCATGGGTTCGCATCGGGGTCTGGGTGTAATGGGACCCTAGCCTCTGGCTACGTACCACCGACAGATCATTACTCATCAGGTACTGCCATCGATCTGGGGGCGACCGGTAGCGCAGTGTGTTGAGCCATCTGTCTCATGTTTGACTACCGGCGTTTCGGGTTCGAATCCCGTGCACGACGATGTTCGTGGCCATGGTTGTGCAGTAGATGGATGCTGGCAACTGCATTCTCCGAAACCAGTTTATGCCGTGGAAACGTCAACTGGGCCACATGGAACAGTTGACGCGCTATGCCCCACAAAGGGTTAGGGCAATTGAGATAGAGAGAGAGCTGCCATCGATCTGCCGGCGGAAGCAGCACCATTGGTTTCAAAAGATTCTGCTGCCCATTTGACCATTTTTAGTCGAAAATGACCCCTAGTAAGCGGCTAAATGAGACTCGATGGTTATGGTTATGGGCACACAGTGTTCAGCTCGGATTGAGCCTGGAAAATGGATGAGTCAGAGGAGTGTTTCCTTGGTCCAATACCGTTAGTAAGGTCTCTAGGGAAGGTTTTGTGGATATGTGCTGCTTCAAGTAGCAACTGATGTAAGTGTATAGGATTGAAAAAAAATCCTGTGACCTTGTGGTCAGTGCTCCGATACGACCCCAGAAATGACCCTGAGCAGCAGAGCTAACTGCTCTGTAGTTAGGGGGTCCGTACTAATGACTCTAGTTCTCACCAGTTGACTGTAGAAGGGTTCTTTCCTCCCACTATGATGCCAGCATATTTATTATTATGATCTCATAACCTTCAGAAGTTTTAGTTTTTTATGCATCGCCATCCATTTACCCATCCATAAGAAGCTATACAAATTCAACCTTCAATTGCAATTATAGCGTAAAAGGATATATACATAAATATTAAGTACAGCAAATCTTAAATTCATCTCTACTTTGAAAACATCCACTTGTTGTACGAGACAAACACTATCACTTCCAACACCATTTCCTATTTATCCTTGGTCAAAAGCAAAAACTAATCCTTAGCAAACCGGGAAAACTGAAGTACCATACTTGAAGAATCTTTCCATTTGCTGTTTCTTTATGAAGATGCTTTACTGCTTTTTTTTACAATTATACATTTTCTCTTTCGCTGCCGTTCCCCCTTGCTGAATATATTTAAAAAATCGTCCAGCTTCACGATGAAATCCTTTATGAATTGCATCTCTCGGACTCGTCCTTACAAGTAAGAATGACGCAAAGGTGTGCGAGGATGACTTTTGTTCGGATAAATTGCAGTCGAGTTTTGAAAAATGAAAATAATTAAATTGCAAAACTTTATTCTGTATAGCGGCGAATAGTAGAAAAAGCTGGTCTGGTGCGGGTTGTTATGTTGTCATGATTATTGTCCTCGCTGTGAAGCACAGTACTGGCGAGCAGTTTTATAAATAGTCTTGCTAGGAGTGTCCACTTTTGTGTACAATTAGACGGGATGTGCTTCGACTCGGCATAGAAAATGGTGGTATACTTCTCTTGTGGATTGTGTCTCGTGAAATGAATTATTATAAGTCGTCTATTTTATTTGTCAAAGGATTGAGTAAGGCACCTGGCGACAACACGAGAAATAAAAAATTGAGGATCAGTTATTGCCATGTTGCTATCCTAGCTAGTGTAGTTTTATTATACGAAACTACGTAAATTCATTATTATGCCTGGTACACAATGCAGGTGAAATTTACTGCTGCAAAAAATTCATGCGAATTTTTTTTATGGATTTTATATCACTTTACACTTCACTGAGAACTGTATACCAAGGCTTTACGGTGAAATATTTACTTGAAATACAAGTTGCTAACACATCACTAGAATTAGTCTTGGTATTACATATATAAAACTGTGGCTAATAGTCGATCGTCCTTCCAGGTTTTTAATTTCATATTATTTTTTCCTGTGATGGATTCCTGTACGCCGTGCCTTAGGAGGTAACTGCCAGGTAAATGAGGTTGCCAGACAGGGATCCATTAACGTGGAGCTATAGTAGCACAGTAACATCTATATTTCCATTGCATACTCAGTTGCTCTAACCCCTTGCGGTGTCAACTTTTCCATGTGGTCCAGTTGACGTTTCAATGGCATAAACTAATTCCGGAAAATGCAGTTGCCAGTATGCACCTCCTGCTCCACCATTTAGCCGCCTTCCCTCGACAAGTCCCCAGCACTACAGGGGAAAGACAACACAAACATCCATGGCCACGAACGTATTCGTGCACGGGATGCTCATTGCATCCTCTAAATTGATGGTAAGGTCTGTCGCGATTAACAAAGCCAAGGCATCATGAGTCTTTAGGGCGCACCATGAATTTTTAAGACGGCCCTTGGTCAGCTTTCATTGGGAATTAGTTCCATTTCATAGTATGTCTACTAGCAATGTTTTTATCACCCTTCCGAAATGTGCGACATATCTACTACCATTTTCGCCAGCTGATTTCTTCAGTGCACGAGAGTCAGCCCTCCCAACAATTTTGCAGTCGAAAAACCCCCTGCCGTGTGGGGCGTAGGAATAATGCCACGGCCTTTGGCGGCATGTAGTAGAAGGCGACTAAAGAGGATAGATATTTATTCCATATACAATTTGCATAATCCTGAAATATTTTATATGCTAACGACCCATCAACTATGTCTCGGATAAGGACTGACTCACCGGTTACGACTTTTGGCTATCGTTGAATGGAAAAGATTGGTTTTTAAAATGGGCCTACTCTGCTGGACAATGGATCACAAGGTCACCAGAACGCACGATTTCTTCAACTTGAGAGTGAATTTTAGCGATAAAAATTAAACGTCCCACCAAAAAACCGTACCCCCCCGGTAACGCGTACTATCCAAAATACACTGGACAGCAAATAAACCGGGCCACCCGCCATGTTAGAACTCTAATCCAATTTTCTCGAAAAGTATAAAACTTACACCTATCAAAGTTATACCTACAGAAAGAGCATTTAATGGCGATTTAAATGACTATAAATTTAATCTAAAGTACCGTAAGCTCACATTGTAATTAAGGAACAAACACAATGCTAACGATTTGCTCTGTTTTGACTAGAGTTCGCGCTTACCGTTCTTTTCTTCTACAGTGAGGGTAGTCGGATATTTCTTATCATTTCTTTAGTTTTTGTCCACTGTTTGCTTAGACGCGTGTATTTTTGCTACTTTTTTCAGCCAATAATGGATACGACACCTGAGGATGCAACTCAAGCTGTAGCACTACTTCAAGCAGGCCTTGGGCAGCGTGAGGTCGCTCGAAGACTTCGGATCAGCAGATCTTCGGTGCAACGAGTTTACAGACGATATTTAGAGACTGGAGCATTTGATCGCCGTCCAGGAACGGGCAGACCTAGGGCTACATCAGCAGCAGATGATCGTTATATCCAACTTACTGTTCTGCGAAATTGCTGCCTCAACGCAATTCAAGTCCAACAAAGTCTGCGTGACGAACGCCAAGTTGTGATAAGTTCAGATACCGCCAGAAGAAGACTTGCTGAACGGAACCTGACTCCAAAGAGAGCTGCAACGGGTCCATAGCATTAACTGCAGCCCACCGTCGAGCACGACTTGAATTTGCTCGAGAGCATAGGGATTAAACGTTAATACAGTGGGACCAGGGTGAGTCTACATGGAAGTGATCGACGTCAGAGAGTATATCGTCGCCCTGGAGAACGTTATTCTCAGTGGTGCATCGAGGAATCTGTTGCTTATGGAGGAGGATCTGTGATGGTTTGAGCGGCATCTCGCTAACCGCACGTACAGCGTTACTTTTCATCGAACCGACGGGCCGTACACGTGGATTGACTTTTCATGAAATCTCACTGAAATCCTCGCGGACCATGTGGTTACGCAGGTTATATCGGGCAGGATAGCCAGTTGATGAATGATAATGCACAGCCTCATATTGCTCATGTGGTAACCCAGAATCTACACGACGTCGGCATTCGTACGATGGACTGGCCAGCTCGAAGCCCGCACTTGAATCCGATAGAACACTTATGAAATGAGTTGAATCGTCGGATTCGAGCCCGGGTATCTGCTCCAACAAGGCTTCCAGAGCTGCGAATCGCACTTGAAGAAGAGTGGAATGCAATTCCCCAAAATTTCATCGTCAGCCTCGTGAGGTCTATGAATACGAGGATGGTAGCAGTTGGTCGAACAAGAGGAGGGAACACTGAATACTGGCCAAAAACTTTTTTTCAATTTTTTCTTTGTTTTCGGCTTAAATTAAATTAATTTTTTTTTCTTTCACTTGGTGATTTCACGACTGGAAAACGACTCTTCATTGTAAAATCCTTAATAAACGCTTGATAAATTGATTAATCCGATTGCGTTTCCATTCATTTTAATCGTCATGAAACGCACTTTCTGTAGATTTAACTTTGATGGTTGTAAGTTTTATACTTTTCAAGAAAATTGGATTAGAGTTCCAAGGTGGCGAGTGGCCCGGTTTATTTGCTGTCCAGTGTATAGTTATGCTAAATAGCCATCCTGGCGTACCCACCATTTTCACTCAACCCATGAGATCTATAATTTTTGAGCTATGACCATGGTGCGGGGGCTACAATTTTCATGATTTAGGTAACCCAGATACGTACCCAACGTAGATAGCTATTCGGGGGCTACGATGTTCAAGATTTAGGTAACCCATGTACGTACCCAACTTAGTTAACCACTTTTTAAAGATGGAGCTTGCCACCATCAACAAGTGGGATCCCTGAAATGTCTTTTTGCCAGAGCAGAACCAATGAAGAAAAAGACAAAAAATACACTCCTCCTTGTTTCCGTCACCGCAGCTTTTACAACAGTCATTATAGGGGATGTCCCTCATAGAATGCTCCCAAATATGGACTTCCCTGGGATGACTGCCACAGCTGCTCTGATATGTTCAGTCAGTTTTTCAGTCCCTATAGTAAAGCAGTGCGAGTTGAATCCAATCTGTGCCGATGAATTTGTGCAGGGTTGGTTGTTGTACCCTGCCTGGCAAGCTCGTCTGATCTACAGTTTCAAGCCAGACCACTGTTACCCCAGTGGCGTGGCGTGATAATTCAACTAGGGGAAGCAATTGGTATTAAAAATTTACTATTATTATGCTTTCCACAAATTTACTGCGTATTAATTGAACCCCTCTCGTTAGCTACTTTTAACATTTCTAATATAAAAGCACCCAGGAATCACGAACGGGGACGTGAGAGTAGGTATACTGTATTTTATCAGCATTTTAATTCAAATGCTACCAATATATAATAATTTACTTTTAAATAAATAATTGTAAAAATTATATGTTGGTAGACTTATCAAAAAAGCAAAGCTGTAACTATAAGTATATAAATAAAGCATATTCGAATTATTAGAACTACTATAACAATAACAACAATAGCAAAAAAATTGCAAAATAAATATCCATACACTCATAAAGAAAGTAATCATGTTCAGCGAATCAAAATTTGAATAATAAAAACAATAACAATACAATAAAAATTAAAAATAATTCAACTATTTACTATTTAAAAAATCACAGTTAGTGAGTAAAATAAAATAATAATAATTGGGCAATAAATATATTACAAGTCAAAATAAATAATAAGATCCGTACATACTATTATTTGTAATTTAATTCTATTCGTCTTTCTTTTTTTGCGAATTCATCTATAATATCTGTATAAAAACTTTGCTCACACAAACATGATTTAAGGAAAACCTTTTCAATTGACATTATTGCCAAGTCGCTAAGCCGTTGTTCGCCTGTACAATTTCTAAGATACGTTTTAATCCTTTTTAAGCAAGAAAAACTGCGCTCTGCGGACGCACTGGTTACTGGTAATGTTAAAACTAAACATATTAATTTATAAAATTGTGTGAAGCTATCTTTTAATTTGTTATTAATGAAATAGTTAAAAATACCTTGAAAAGATTTTCCCTGCAAATCAGAATCAGAATAAAGCACAATGAGTTCAGTCTTTAATGAAATATGGTCAAATATAAAATATCAGCATAAGTTTTAGTTAAATTTAGTAAAAGATTGTCCGGAAATGTTTTCAAATATTGGTTAAATTTAGAAGAATCTAATAGGTTTAAAAATGTGAAACTTGCTAAGGATGAAAATCTTGAATTTATTTCTGCGGTAATATTATCTAAATATAATTTCGACATAAATACGTGTAAAGAATAGTTCAACATTTTCATTACTGTCAACAAGGCACCTGGCTTTTTTCCGGCGTTGTGGAGTTTCGCAAATAGATGTGGTTTGGGTCCAAATTTCCGTGAAACTATTTCTTAACGATTGAAGTTGATTTTCAAAATCTGTAATTTTTTGAATGCAGTACATTATATCAGTTTGTTTACTTTGAAATATATCGAAAAGTACGTCGGTTTGTGGAAAAATTTTAGAAAAAACATTGAGCAGGAAAACAAACTGAAAATCTGTAAGTAAAACAAGAAGTCCCCTTGCGCTATTAACGGTCTCGCCATCCCACTTTCCACTCTCATTTTCAATGATATATTCAAAGAGTTCTTTTAATTGATCTAAATTATCAAAAATGGTTAAAACTAATCGACCATTAAAAGTCCAACGTGTTGGAGCTAATTTTGGAAGCCTTTTTTTGAGGAATAAATCTAGTGCAACTGTTCTCTTTGTTGAATGATTAAAAAATGTTGAAAAACAAGTAATAGATTGAAAAAAAATTCGACATTCGCGTATTTTATCGCATGATTTAGATAAAACTAAATTTAACCGATGAGCGAAGCAATGAATATATATTGCGTTTTTATACACATCCTTTACACGTGTTTGTAATCCAGTTATTTTACCAGACATTACCGAAGCCCCGTCATAGCTTTGACAAATAAGTTTGTTACCGCAATTGAATTTTTGAACAACATCTAAAACATGGTCAAATAAACGCGACGCAGTCTGATCATCAGAAATATCTGTAAAAGTTATGAAAGTTTCTTTAACCTCACCGGAAGGAGTAATGTAACGAAAGGTTGTTGAGAGTTGAGAACGACATGAAACATCGGTTGTTTCATCTAATATTATTGCTATAAATTTAGTTTGCTGAATTTCATTATAAATCTGTTTTAATAAAATTTTAGAAATGCTACTAATGAGATCGTTTTGAATATAATTTGATATTCCGGAAAAAACAGTCGCTTGCTCCAAGTGAGCTCGCAAGTCCGGATTATATTTAGCTAAAAGATTTAAAAGTTCAACGTAATTTCCCCTATTGCAAGAATTCACATTTTCATTGTGACCACGAAATGCCTGTTCTTGACATCCTAAATGGCACACAACGTCAATTAGCATTTTTAGTATATCTCGATTTTTCGAAACTTTCTCATTGTGCAATATTATTGAAGATCTATGTTGGCTACTTAATAATTCTTCAATTCTAGGACCGGAACCGAACTTGGAAAGAAGAAGTACTGACTTTAAATGATCAACGCTTTTCGTACCATGCCTGTCCACAGCTTTATGTAAATTATTTAAGTCAAAAAACCCGGTAGTTCGCCAAACATTTGAATCATTTGAAAATAACAAGCATGGCCAACAAAATAATTTTTGCTTGGTCTTACAACCGGTAATCCATTCCGTATCTTCATAAATCTTAGCAGTAAAATGCCTAGTACATCTTTTTGTTTTAGAAACAATTTCCAAAATCAGTTTCGGTCGACCCTTTTCGATAATGTCTTTTTTTTCTGCGAAAGATCGAGATCCAAAAGACAATCGAAAAAGATCATCAACAACACAATATTGATCCATGCTACTTTAAAAACAAATCAAAACACTATAAGCAATTATAAGCACCTAGACCGATTAAAAAACCCCTTCACCTTTTCACCAACAAAAAGCACACAAATCGCACTACACTAAAGCACTACACTAGAGCAAATGAGTTTTAAATTTAACGGCTCATTCAATTCCTTGTGACGTCAATGACTTGAGGCAGTATTACCATCTCCCACTTATTTTTTCTTGGAATTTTCCGTTAAATGGTTTTCGATTAGATATAAGTTATTGAAATATGCATAAATATCCCTATAATTGAGTTCGTCTCTTACTAATACTCGTATACACTAATAATTCTATGCGAAATCACTTCTTCTCGAATTTACCAATAATAATTTTTAACCATGAAGCCATTATATTTCAAATCGAAACTTTTTCCACAATTCAATTCCTATCCTACTCTGGTAACCATTGTGAAACTCATATAGCACATCACATACGCATTGCAACACAGCAAATATTTTCAGTCCACAAGAAAATACGAACAAAGAGGAAATGGGAAGAAAAGTTCCCCAGCGTCCATGCGCCAGCAGCTCCGCTGCAGGCAAGAATTTCCTCTACTACATGTGAGGGGAACTTGGAAGCAAATTCCTGAGTGCTTCCAACCTACCGTGTACGTGAATTTTTTTTTATCGCGACACAGTAGGTTTACTGGGGAAAAAAATAAACGCTCATAGATGCAAATTTTGATATGCTTCCATGTGTCTTCTTCTTGGTGTGGTGTGGTGGTTTTCGCGGTGTTACCAATTCGGCTGTGTAAGATATTCGCGATTAGTTTCTTTGGAACTTTTATTTACATAGACTGTGCCGAAGAGTTTTTTTCGCGACTTTTTTGCGCGATTCAGAAAAAATTATTTAGAAAATTTTCCACCAATCGCCAAATATAAGGGAAGCAATGCTTCCCTTGCTTCCATGGACGCCACACCACTGTTTTACCCAGAATCCAACATCTAACCAAAATCGCACTCATCTCCGTAAGCATTGAGCGACATTCCGCCACGATTTTTAACGTAGTCAGACCCATTTCGGGGGATTTATTTACAGCTTGGTTGTCTGTGAGAATCACAAACGCAAGCGTATAGTACTTCACAATTGCTGACCAGAAAATTTTTACTATTTTGTTTTTTTTTTTAGGGACGACATGCTGTCTCATTTGTCAAATGCAATGTTCAGTTTGGCACTTAACACTGGTGGACATCCAGCGGGGTAGGGGAATATCACACAATTCGAGCGCTCTAAACGTTTTCGTTTGGTTTCGCGGTGGACCTAAGTCGCGACCGGTTCCACAATTCACAAATACGCGCTGAGCCATATCATGTGACACCCCAGCCAGGTCAAACTGTCAAAATACTTGCCAACCTTTTAATAGATAGAGGAGTCGGCTGCTGTTGCGGGAGTATTTGGGTTGCTCAGAATAGCAGCGTGGCGAGAGCAGGAAGTAAACTACTGATCAGTATTATGGAGTCCATAATCGTATAACCATCCATAACCGTATAAGCTTCCATTTATTCACCAAAAATATCAAGTGTCATGCAGCAAGTTCAAAGCAGAAGGGGTAGTCCTAAAGGCACCACAAAACGCAGCACAGTCCATTCTTTGCTCTTTTGCCTGTAAGCTAAGGTAAGCCTCTATACTCTGAGCAACTCACCGGGCAACTACCCCAAAAATGAGTAAAACAGCCACATATTTCGCCTTATCAGCAAAAACTAGCATCCTATACACCACAGGAGGCTCGACTGGGAGTATCCTCTACTTGTGAAGATCCACCTCTGTTTTGTTTTTACGGATATTAGCCTTTACCCCATAGTTATCAGTCACTTTTATGAATTATTTTCGAGTATTTCCTGGAATATCCCAAGACCAAGCTCTATTTATCAAACATTTTGGAGGGGGCCCGGCCCCCATGCCCGCCACGCCCTACTGGATCCGCCACTGGCTGACGCCGAAATAGGAGAACGCGGCCACTTGACCGATGTAATTGGTGAACAATGGACCAGTCGGCTAAGACTCGACGTCAGGAAGGAGCGCCACAATGATGATGAGGGTGTTTAAGGACAAACCTTCACCATATTTAGCATGTGTTTCGACAGAGTTATGAAACAACTTTCTTGCGAGAATACGATACGGCGCGCGTTTCATGATACACATAGCAAATTGGTTATATCGCTTCCGAATGAAAACAAACAAAAATTCGAACAATCTTTTATCATAGGTCAATATCATGCCACTCCCCATTCTACAACAAGTTTAACATTCCGTTCAAAATGTGATATGCACGTTTACATTTAACTTATATCTAAAATCTTAAATTTCCTCCAGGCTTCCACCAGCAAATTGTTATACTCAATTAAAACTAAACTATTTACTTATTCATGGAGCTCCCCCAGAAGACATAGCGAAGCTCTGTTCCATCCTCCCTGGGCTTTGTTATCGAAATGATAAATGACTTTCCATTGTTGCTTCAGACTTTAATTCATCTTTAAGTTAGATTATAAGCAATATTCCAGGACACTGCTCTCAACCTTGCGAGCGTGTCTTTTGCAATGAATTTATGATCCGATATATCCACAAAACATAACCAATTGTCCATACCTCGTAAATCTTTCGAAAATCCCAAGGTTGCCATTAAGTAATACTCCTGACCGTAGCACTTCATGTTAAGAAGGGCCACGCGACCATAGGAGCAGGAACAGGAAGGAATTTTCGAATGGTTCTGGTTCAGTTGAAAGTTGAAGGTTAGTGCGTGGAGTCGAGTGGTTTCTAATGCTTTTCGGTTTGCTTCTGCTTCCTGTGTGATTGATGGGCCCCATACAATCCATTTACGAAGTCAACGAGGGCGAGATTCTCTATGTGGCAAGATGATGGCAGGTGAGAAATACCTATTTATTGAAATGACTGCTGAAATGAATATTTTTTTGAAGTGTATACCTGTTCTGATATATGCGAATCCAGCGAAGTAAAACTTTTCCCATTTTTGCAGTCAGGGAAAGTCAGATAGAATATGGATAATTTGGATTTATGTGGATAATTTTGGATTCAGTATATTTCAACGCAGTGCCTATTTACGTCACCCCCAGTAAACAGAAGAAGCCGCACCAAATTTATCATGTCGGGAAGTTTAATATTTTTCCTTAGTTTTAAAAATAGAAATAAAACCTAATAGGACCGAGATCAATTAATTAATTCAGCTAAGATCCTGTCTTGGAATGCTGCATGTCTAATTGTGGGAAATATTCGCCCTTTTGAGAGGCCAATGAGGCTTTGTTTCAACGGAAGTCTTGAGAACCCGATAATCCCCATGATATCCTTTTCTTTCCCTTTCTTTCAAAATTTTGTATTGATAGCCAATTTTTTTCAGATTCTCGAAATTGTTTTCAAATCACTGTTGAACTTTTTAGAATGAGTTCATCGCTTGAATCTTTTCTGCCGTTCTACCTGTTTCTCGTCACTTTTTTTAAAGATTTGGCATTATTCGAAAGGAGACAAATTCTTGAAGGTGTAGAGTCGGATTCGGCAAAGTTCGACACTGTTTTGTTGCTGTAGGCTTACATGTAAACCCATGGGAAACTGTCGTGCCATTCACACTAAGACCTAACCTAACATTGGGACCAATCTCGTTAGGCCGTACGATCCTAGAGTATTCCACCGAAGTTAGATTATTTGACGTAACGTCAAACTCGAAATTTACCTGGAGCACTAATATACGACCTAACCTAGATAATGTATTAGGAGAGCCAAACGCACATTGCCTGCATTCAGGAATCATCATCGCTCCCTGAGCGGTCCTTCCCCTCTTGAGCGCTGTGGAGTGCTACTGTCCCAATGTCTGGTGAATGCAATCGCTCCATGGAGCCGTTGCTGAGCGGCTACTTCTCCTTTAGAGCGAAAATTTTCCACGCTCCCTTAGCTTGGAGCGTGATACATTTTTGTTTTCACAATTCGCATCACAGATGGTGCGCGCGTCATATGTCATTTGATTGAATGTTGGGTGTTTGAGAGTTTGACAACGCAACGTCCTGCGTGTTATTTTACGGGAATTTTGCAGCAAAATTACAATTAAAAGGTGAGTGGTGTTTTCATTAATTGTATATTTGTATAACCCGGCCAAACCAAACAATTTAAACAGACAGCCGTTAGCCGTTTGTTAGACATTTGCCATGTCAGCTGATTGTCTCAAATTCCATATGTAGCCGGTGTATTCACAAAACAGGTGTGTGACGGTTGTGACAGGGAGCAGTCGCTCCATGTGACATGGAGGGGAGATGTCGCTACGTAGCTGCTCAATGTTTTGTGAATGAGCCCATTGTAAGCTTATAGGAGCGCCTTCGGATGGACATGAAAGCTCACCATAAAAACGATTAACCTGCAAATGCTAATCAATTTTTTTCATATATTTTTTTTTAAATTACGTTTTTTTTATTTAGGAAATTTAATGATAAAATAAAAAAAAATATTTCTAGGTTTTTTCTTATGTTCCTAATTGGAATGGTCAGTAAAGGGGTCAATTTAAAAAAGAATAAAAAAAAACTGAGAATATTACATCAGAAATACGTTTTATTTCTTCTAAAAGCAAATCAATTTTCAACTTCATTGTATGTGCCAAAACATTTCAAATAGAACTGTTTTTTACACTAAGAATAAAGTGGAGTGGGCAATTGCAAATCTAAGTAAAAAAATTACTCAAACTCTATCTCCACTACCACATAAAAATAATCAGCTTAAAGCCAATTCTCTCCGTCACTTGATTTCGTCCACACCATAGATCCACTCTTCAGAAGCTGCCTTAATTCATGGGGGAAGCAGCTCGATCAAGTCAGGGTTTGTATTCGAACCTAAATCGGAATACGTCCCTGAGTGGAATGCTAACACCTTATATACCTTATATAGTGTGCAATACACGACACGGGTGCAAATTTTCCTCCAATGAAATGTCACTGTGTTTATTTACGCACAAGTGCATATCATAGTTGTTAAAAACAAAGTGGAGTGGGTCATTGCGAGTCTAAGTTAAAAATGAAACCGGAATATAGAGGGCTACGCCCGCAATCCGAGGGTTTTGTAGCAAGCACTTATATTTGTACGCAAGTATCGGCTCCTTGCTTTTCTTGGTACCACTTAGATGGATAAAAAAAACATAATAAAAATGTCTGACCCATCATATAGTATCTTACATGCCCATTCATATTAGGCGATTGTAATGAAACTTAGAACATATTGATGTTGGTTATCCTTGGCCATCTGTACTTTTTATCTCAAACGTGTTTAAGGGATGCAAGGGTGCGCTAACCGTAACTATGGAAATAAACTATTATTAACCTATTTTGAGGAGATATACAAATTCCATTATTTCCCGTTTTATATGCTATTCGGAACCCACCTTCCTGAAAGTTTTCATTTTTCTAAGTGTAACGGTCTCGAAATGCAAGGGGGGGACAAATTACGATCTAATATTTTCTCCTCCCTCACTGTTCCCCTTTCTTCAAATTTAAAGTAAATGCCAAAAATAAAATGTACTCAACATTACCTTTCTCACAACACCCGACTTGCCCACACCAGTCGATAAACAAAATTTGACATTAATTTCGCCCCACCCTCCCCCGCCCGTTACGGTTGGCCAATTACGACACATCGCCCCCTAACAATCTTTACCCTTTCATAAATGTAATTAACCATCATATGTAACAATAACTGCAATTCGCACTACGAAAAACAACATGCAAGTAGTACTCGCACCTTCGAAGCCGGTAGGTGTATTTTTTGTATGAATAGTGTAAAAATGCCTAACTTTAAGTGAATGTACTATTATTAAATATTACACGATTGTAATGAAACTTAGAGACATTATTGCCTATGGTGTTATTTATCATTGGCCATCAATATTTTTGGTTTCGGGTATGCCTAAAGGGTGCAGGGGTGTGCTAACTGCAACAATAGAAATGTACTATTATTAACCTTTTTTGATGAGATTTTGAAATTCTATTATTTTTAGTTTTCTATGTTAGTGAAATGCCGCTTTTCTGTAAATTTTCATATTTCTAAGTGTAACGGTCTCGAAATGCAGGGGGGGGGGCAAACTCGGACCACATATTTTCCCCTCTCCCTCTTTTCCCGTTTCTTCAAATTTAAAAAAAATTCCAGAAATGGAATGTACTTGACTGTACCTTTCTTACGATACCCCACTTGCCTATACCAGACGAAAAAAAAATTTCGACCTTCATTTCCCCTCTATGGGGACCCCCCCTTAAAGTTGACCTATTACGACGCATCACTTTCCCAGAGAATTATAGTACTTCCACATATTTTCACCAAATTTCATGCATGTAGCTTCAGCGGTTCGTGAGATATTTCATGGACAGACAGACAGACAGACAGACAGACGGACGCATGACCGATTTCATAAGGGTTTTGTTTTACTACAAAACCCTAATGACTCAAACTAGCTCTCCAGTACCACACTAAAATCATCAGCTTAAAGCCAATTCTTCCCGACCTGACCCACTCCACTTTATTGTTAACATCTATGATATGCGCTTACGCGTGAATAAACACAGTGACGTGACGACAATCATTCCTTCCTTACCGCTTTTTGTAATCTCCATTTTTTTCTGTTTATTTGCTTGTGTTGTCTACGCCAGGACCATGAATTTTTTTTAATACGTAAATGACAGGGGCGACAGCGGCATCGACCCCGCCCACGTTCCCCGAACTGAGCTACAGCAAGCATAGGCCGCTGCTTAGTTCATTGAAGGGCCTACATCTTCACCAGATGGCACTGCCCCACCTTCACGGTTATCCTGACAACCTTAGGCTCCATCTCTACGGGCATCTTCGGATGCCCACCAACTCGTCCGTTACAATCCATAGACCGATCACAATACTGGCGCCGTGGACGGATCGTTCATTGTTATGAGGTCACTTAAACTTTTTTCAATCGTGAATTATTGAAATTTGAAGTAACAAAAAAAAACAGTTAAAATTCGATGACATAGAGGAACGCTTCAACAATATGTTGATGAAGCATTTTTTTTAAGTGCGCCTTTTTTGAATATCCAGCTTCGTTTTTGATTGACCGACAAAAATCCGAAAGAAACACTAGTTAGATAATTTTTTAAATTTTAATTTCCGGGGGTGCTTCAGCATCTAAAACACTCTCCTCCCCCTGCCTACATGGCTGCTAATTGAGGTACTTCATTATAAAATATTTCACTGATTTAATTATAATAAAAGATTCAACAATTTCACATTAGTATACGCATAAATAGCACCAATTTTGTGTTGTACACATTTACATTACCTGAAATTCAAAATATCATAACAAATATCTGCAATTTGTCCTTAAACTAATCACAACATCAATGTGCTGATTCAAGAAGCCATTAGCTCGTTTTCAATGGAAATACTCGTAAGGGAAATTTCATTTAAGCAAATACGCCGTGACAGCGATATCATGAAATTTAACAATTTACTCCGTATCGAGTCCTACTTTATTATGATAATGAAATTCTCATCCAACATTGCAAATAAACGTACTCGTACAACACACACATAAATAGATATTCCTCTAATTGCAATTTGCATACGCTATTTGCACATAATTTCAATTGAACTGCATGGCTATAACCAGAACTGCAGATACAATAGGTGTCTTTTTTTGAACATCTATCTGGTGCACTTAGGGAAGCTCCATGCATGACAACAACAACTTAAACCTGTACGGCTCAGTGCGGTGGCTAACCTGCAAATTATACCAAAAAACGCGCCTATTGGTATGCTTGTCTTTAATTTGACAATTGTTGGTGTCATGATTAATCAATTCGTTTCGTACAGTTCATTCGTAATTTAGGCGCCGTATTTACAATTTCTTGTCCCTAGAATAGAAATGAACGAGCTCTGATAGCAACTGTCAATTTCAAAGCCAGTGGGGTAGACAATATGACATTTAAGAATTTAAACGTGAATAGCTGCTCTCGATCGTTTTTTTTTTTGCTCCACGAGTTACCTTACCCTAACCCATTGTACAAAAAAAACGCACCTAAAGTGAGCAGATGCATGTGAAAGATAACCGTTTAAATCTAATACGTGCATTATCTACTTCTGTACGAGTATAGCTAAGTTGGTGAAGTATATAAAACAATTTTGAATTGAGATTATTTATAATAGCTGGCAAAGACCAGTTTTAGAACGTTACATATCAGATAATAACGTTTAGGTTCAATCTGTCAGAAGTTCCTTGAAATTAGTATATTCATCATCATCGTGGCGCGACAGCCCGACGTCGGGCCTTGGCCGCCTGGATCGTTGTCTTCCAAATATCTCGGTCACGTGACCAGGTCCTCCAATCTTGGAAGCCCAGTAGTTGCGCGGCGTCCACATAAACTGAGCTCTCCCAACGAGATCGCAGTCGTCCTCGCAGTCTCGCTTCGTCGACTCGTCGTGGGTTCATCACTCAATTTGGCATGCGATTATCGTCCATTCGTTGTTCATGTCTTGCCCATTGAAGTCGTTGTAGTTTGACGATTTTCGAAACTTCCAGCACAACTCATGGTTGTACCGGATGCGCCATCCATCTCGATCGCAAACAGCCCCGAAAATTCGCAGTAGAACCTTACGTTCAAATGTGTCTAGCATGTTTCCGGAGGCTTAAACCATAGTATAATGGTCGTGTAATGATTTTGTACACGCGGAGCTTTGTGTTTCTGTGCACATGCTTCAATTTCATGATGGGGAGAACCGAGAAAAAAATCTTATTAGCTAACTGTATCCGTCGCTTGATTTCGTCAGTTTCGTTTGTGTCCCTTGACAAGTTGCAACCTAGGTATATGAAGTCGTTCACGAACTGGATGTTGAGGTCCCCCACATTGATGCTCGATTGTCCAGGTGTCCTTGTCGTCGATTGCATCTATCTTAGTTTTACCCTCGTTGGTGCGTAGTCCAACTTCTTTTGTATATTAATATGCCCGTTCATATTGCATAGTGAAACGGTGCGTTTTTTATATCCTTGAGGTCACACATGATCGCGCAGAACCACGACCGAACTTCCAACTTCCTAGTGGGGCTTAGCGCGTCAACCACTCCTGCGCCTCATCGTACTCTGTTCTGGGCAATGGGATGCAACTCCCTAAACGACTTACCTAGTGCCTCGCACTCCTTCACCATAGGTCGACGCCATTTGATTCTAGGACCCCTCTTGGTTGGCCTTGGTTGGGTTCCATTTTATGGCAAAGTAATGCAGTGCAGAAAGTGGAGACACTTTCCGTTATGTGTGGCTTATCCACTGCAATTTTCGCCTGCGTATCAATTCGTCGATAGGCATCTGACCCGTAAACCGACTCAGCTCTTTATTTGATATTGTTTCGGGCCAAAAAATTCTTAAAATTCGACGAAGGCATGAGTTGACGATAACTTGCAACTTTCTGGTAACTCTTACGGAAACTTTCCAGGTGATTACACGCATGCAGCAGACGAACATTGACACTAAACTGATACTAGATTGTGTCCGAAAGCTCAACACGTGTGTCTCAGAAAATGAGGTTACGCTGATGTGGGTAAAAGGGCACATAGGTACAACAGGAAATGAGGCGATGGATGCCCTAGCAAAACAGGAGTCTGCGGCGACTTTCATAGAATTGTTGAGTTGCTTTGGATAACGGCATAGTTGGAGCGAAGGTTGGGAAGTGGATGGACTCCATGCATCAACAGAGATGGCAGGAGTTAGTCACTTGCAAACAAGCTCGGAATGCAATGACCAGCTCTTTAGGCAAGGAAACGAAAAGGGTACTAAGTAATAAACGGAGTATGTAACGGACGGTCTGGTGGGCATCCGAAGATGCCCGTGGGGACGGAGCCTTAGGTAGCATAATGACCGTGAAGGTCGAGCCGAGCCATCTGGCGAAGAAAAAAATTCATAGGCCTGGGGAAGACAACACAAACAGGGGAGGTAAAAATGGGGAATGAAAAAAAAAATAGTCGATAAGGATGGAATGGTTGGTGGACGGATCAGACGCCCACGCGGTCGAATCTGGGTCCGGGTGTAATGGGACCCTCGGCCTCTGGTTTCTTACCACCAACAGATCACTACTCATCAGGTGCTGCTTCGATCTGCCGGTGGGAGCAGCACTACCAGACCATAATATGGTTCATTACAGGTGGTTCATTACAAGTACTATAAGGTGGGTAACTGCCTTGATCACAGGGCATGGTAATTTTAAGGCTCATCTGGCCAAGAGGAAAATCGAGGAAGATGACATTTGCAAGCAATGTCTGGAGTAGGCTGAGACGGCATCACACATCGTGTGCGAATGTCCAGCACTGGCTAGCACGAACTTGAGGATCACAGGCAAGCACACGATAAGTGTGGAAACCATGAGTGAACTCAGCCTGATATGATAGAAAGAACACGGGACTCAGTGGTGAAGAGTGAGGTCGACAATTATCAGTCGATATCTTTAAATCACTGATGACCGGGAGGGGACGAAAAGGGACCCAAACATTAGGGGTCTCATATATTTTTTTTTTTTTTTGTTGAGAATAATTAACTCCCCGAAGGGAGCCCAAATCGTGTTGGTTCGCCGGTTTCGACCGCTGGTGCGAAGCGCGTCTCATCAGACGCCTCTGCTTCGCGCTCGCACCAGTGGGAGAGGCGTGACCGGGAACGACCAAGTCAGAGGCTACCGGTCGCCCCAAATACCTGTAATCCGGTCTCTAATCATGAGTAAGACATTTTAATGATGTTATATTTTTTCACCTGAGCTGTACCAAGAAAAGCCAGTAGCCAATATTTACACACCAAAATAAGCGCCCTCGGATTACGGTCATAGCCCTCTATATTCCGGTTCCATTTGGTTGTTCCGATTATGAACTTCACTTCCATGGGAATATGCGGTATTAAGAGAAGGAGAATCATGCTTCTATGACGAGGTTTGATGCATCAAGAATGGTTCGGTTCGAGGAGGTACGGTAGTGAATTAAGAGCTGTATTGTTTTGTAGTTTGGCTGTAAAGTCCTTTCTCCCTTCACGAGAATTTTGCGGTTTTGCCGACTTAGAAAGATTGATGCGTAGGCGTCTCAATGTTTGCTCCTATATATTGTTTTTTGTAGAGTATATTGTAAGAGTGGAATATATTTTCTTTCAATGGGTTTGACGTGCGATATCTTTCATTGTATTTGGTGAAGGAGGCCAATAGCTTCCGTTTAACTCATCCCGCAGCTCCTGGTTACTGAATTGGTCTGCGAGCACTTATTGCTGGCAGTGTTTGGAGTGGACTGTGCTTACTTTTGGCAACTCCGGCCTTCACAGCCAATGCCTACCCCTCGTCACAAAAGCACCATCTTTACACCTCCCAAAGTTATACAAACAGACCCACATGATCCTTGTGAATTATGCAATTTAATTCCAAATAAGGTCTCAGTGTAACATTTCCGGTGCAGTTAAGTAAAAATAAATATTTAATTAAATTCCATTCAAACAAATTACGTTGAGATAAATGAAATAAAATTGTTGGCAACTGTTTGCATAAATGTGACGATTTTTTAATCGGTTCGTATTAAAAACCGACATTAACACGCACGTCAGATAAAATCCAGAAACAGTCCTTATTTTGCCGGGAGACCGCAGTTTCACAGCATTATAAAGTCCGTAAATTACGAGTATTTCTTTGCTATTCAACTTTTGACAGCAATTGTATTCAAGTCAGCTGGTAGCACTCAGTGAAACTTTTAGAACCAGTCTTCGCAGCGAAATTTGCATATGCATAGTTATTCGCTTTAACTATGTGTTACACGGTGTATGTAGGGATGTGAAGAAAATTCATATGCATCCTTTAAGAGAACCTACACATATGATCCAATGTACTTATGTATGAAGTAAAGTAGTCACATATTAAATTGGTTGGAAGGACTCCATTTTCTCCAGTGAAAGAAGAAAATTCCTGCAAAGAACAAAACTTGAAACTTTTAAAACTAATTAAAAATTGCACGGAGCAGTTTATTGTGTCAGCGAGATGAAAATATAAAGATATTCAGCTGAACAGTGTGACGTTGAAATATATTTTTCATTAAGATGTTTACAAAGAGTGCATCACCACCAGCAGTGCGACGCGACGTTAGCTCCAATTAACTTTTTGCTAAGTTTCAACGCATGTAGTTGCTAATTTAAAGTGTTTTATTTAATCTGCTGTATCAGTAATTGTTTAAAGTACAATAGTTCTGTATCTAACAAATGTATTTCTTAAATCCGAGAGATTTTGAAGATAAGTTTAGCTTACACTTTGGTTATAACCTAATCCTTTATCCCAATTAGGGAGCAACAAAAACTGTTGTTGTTAAGTTTTCGATTGACTTTTGAGCTTCTTCTCTATGTAGCGTGGCGATAGCAGTTCTGTTGGAGGTATCGTCAAATGGTTCTCTCTTGAAGCGCTGGACATCCCGTTCAAAATTTCTTAGATAGCGACGAATATTGCGAGGAGGTGGTATTCTGTTCATAAGGTTGTAGCTCGGGTGGTTACGACGATATCATGCTACTAGATCTTGCTTCGATAAGAGGTTGTTATGGGATCTTAGTGGCACCATGTGGGGCTCTTGGTGTAGGTGATCCTGAGGAGACATCCGAAAGCGACCTGTCACAGTACCTAGTGAGCATTTTGACAAGACTGGATGTTATGCCATTGTGTATCTCTCAGATTTTGAGAGCATATAGGTGCTGCATAGTTTACCACTGATCTACCGCTAGCTTCATAGGTTAGAAGTAGGGTCTCCTTATCTTTACCCCAGGAACTATCAGCAAGAGCTTTAAGAACATTGTGTTACGCTATCGCTGCCGATTTCGCTGACCTGAAACGAGGAATAATATTCTGATTAGATAACCAGTGACAACTAGAGGATGGCGGTAGGATGCTGATACGTACTTAGGTCGATGCCTGCTTGATGTGATCCCAACAATGTCGACTTTCCTCCCGAATAACGCGCTCCATATACTATTGATGTGAATCCTGAAATAAAGTAAGAGATTTCACAGAGAATCGAGAAAACAATAAAATACGTTAAAATATGAATACTTATCTGCCAACACGAATTATCGTGAAGCCAAGTAAACAAACAACGCGAGTGACATGACTGTCATGTCTGTAAACGTCAACTGAACCCTAACGTACTGGTCATAACCAGTTGGAGGTTTCTTGTGGCTTAACGGCTTAACCGTTTCGCTGACGGAAGGGACCGTTTTTTTTTGTAGAAGTATTTAAGCCCTTGAAGAGGGACGGGACATCTCCTTGTCCCATTTTTCCTTGACACGTAAGGCTGGTAATTTTTACCAGGAGCAGAACATTTTCTATCTATTAAACAAATGCTCTCTTTGTCCGATTTTTCCTCGACACGTAAGATGGACGTAACAAAAAACGACGTAAGGCGACGGAGTAGAATCAACTTGCCCTGAGACTGAGATGAAGAGTGAAGAAGACTGTGGGAAGTTTGCTGGAGAGGCTGGAAAGTTCATTGCGAGGTAATACGACAAGTTGTGGTAGGATCAAAACGGACATTGCAACCGACGTCAGCGTGGGAAAAAGGCATTTTTTTTTAATACGAGGAACTTGAATGTGGTTACTTCGAACTGTCGGCCTGGGAATCCCCGAGACGGAGTACAAGTGATCGGCGGTGACACAGCTGCCATTGGCGTCGTTTAGTTTCATCGTTTTAAGGGTAACTGCCGCCACCTAGGCAAGTGTAGTTATTTTATTATAATTAGATAAAGGTTATAATTTTAAGAATTAGTGTAAAGTTAATTTCGATTTTGCCTGTCGACCGTGAATTAAAAAATTAGTGAGTAAATAGTAGTTATTAATAGTTAAATATTATTAAATTTATAACGTAATCGAAGCGACGCGATTTTTCATATATTGTACCCTTCCTAGTTGTTTAGTTCGGACAACTACGAATTAGCACTTATCGCGATTTTTTTTCAAGTTTGGTGGTCGGAAAATATCAAGCGCATGGCGCCCACGGCCAGTCTCCGAACTAGTCGCCAAGACTAGAAGGAAAAACTGCGTAATATTTTTTCCCGCTTCTCATTTTGTCACAGATTGTTGAAGCATGGGCAGAAGATGTGGCCATGCTATCATGCGGAACTCTCAACTTGAAACCCACACACTGGATTGGACGCGAGATAAACTGGATTTTGGACGCTAGTTTGTGGCGACCTTTAGGCTCCGTCCCCACGGGCATCTTCGGATGCCCACCAAACCGTCCTTTACAAGGGGTAAGGAGGGCAATTGAGTATGATCGTGGATAATCCATCGGGACCTAATAATTTCGAGCTTTTGGCATTCCAGATGGTAGCTGCTACTTCGTCAGAAGAGAATTGGTACGTTTGAGTAAGGCTCTAAAAAGGAGAGTACGCTCGCGCGGCCATTTTGTTGACATCGAATGGAGATTGACTACAGCAAACAGCACTAATGTTGACAGCTGGGAACTGTCATGTGTACATACCTGCCACTCTCCATTCGTTGTCAACAAAATGGCGTCGAGTGTACCTTCCTATTTAGTGCTCTAGTTTGAGTGATAGTTTCATTGCTGATTTTCCTACGAATTTTACGCTTAGATTTGTCAGCTGTCGGGTGTTCGACAAATTGTCTATTAAAGGGACAGGCGCATTGCGTCGGTTCACTAATCATGTTGTTGCCAAATTGGATAGCGACATTCCCTCGTTATGCCCGGTTCACATTATTCCAGTCCAGTAATCCAGTCCAGCAATCCAGTCCAGTGCTGGACTGGATCATATCGTCTACATGATTCCAGTCCAGTAGTCCGGCGAGTGTGTTGTTGATTCGGTAACTATAGTGACAATGATTTCTGTACGAGCTGGAATGAAAAAGTAGACCGACAATCCAGTCACTGGACTGGATTACTGGACTGGATTGGTTACTGGAATAATGTGAACCGGGCATTAGTCAGTAGGATCAGTGAGCGCGCTGACAGTTGTCCAGAGTTTACTGATGCCAGATTTTAAGTTACAGCTGCTAAGGTGATTATTCCATTTGGCCCTTCTATGCTCGGTGAGTTGACTATAAATTTCGGCGTTGAGCTCCTTAATTCCAGGATCATCTGGGTTTTTTTTTTGAGAATTCTGCCGCTTTCGTCTGCCAATATTGCAGCTGATGTTGGAAAATTAGGTCGAACTTCAGGGATTTGACCTACCGGTATAAATTTGACTGCTGCTTTCACCACGATTCGTCTAAAATTCTTTTCAGCCACGCAAACATCGCAACATGTTGGTAGCGCATTAAAGCTGCGTTTGTGTAATTTCGAAAACCCAGTCTGCGTTATCGAACGATGGTCTGATTCCTGGACGTTTGTTGGACGATCGAGTTAGATTAAGATCGGAAGGTTGTCGGACGAAAGTGTCGGAACGGTTTGAGCTGCATTAGTGAGGCAGGCACTTGAAATGGAGATGTTTGAGGGGCTGGAACAAGATCCTGTTAAGCGAATGGAAGTATCTCCGTTCAGCAGGCAGAACTCAAATATGTCGAGTTGCTCAGCTATTGCAATGCCTCGGGAGTCATTGCTCAGGTTGGAGTGCCACAACTCATGGTGAGCATTAAAGTCACCTAGCACAAGACGATATTGTCCAGTAAAAAAAGGACTGACGTTGACCTTGTAACCAGGGGGCAAGAGGAAACAGGCGGAATATATATGTTAACGGTGTCAATCTCAATATTCCCAGATTGAACTTCGATCGCCTGCACCTTGAGGACATTGTCGTTAGTTAGTAACAGCTATCTCACGATAGAGCACTGAGTGGTGTATGATAAATGCAAATCCGCCACCAGCGGAGATATTATTGTAGCCACCGTTTGAGTTGAGGGACGAGTTGTCATTAAATTTCGTCTCCTGTATGCCACCGATCATTACACGATGCTTATCCATAAAAGCCGTAAGTTCGAGGATTTTATGTTGCAGCCCATTGCAATTCAGTTTCATCAGCGATATTATGTACAGGTTTGCAATAATAGGCGCTGGAGTAAGGTTGTGCTGCGACGAAGAACCTCGATGATTGCTGTTGGTATTCATTGGAGTTATTGGAGATATCCTCGAGCCCGATTGAGTAGCCGTTGATAACGACAAGCTGGGGATACCGAGCGAGAAAGAAGATAGTCGAGCCCTATTGAAGGTGAAGGAATGGCTCTATATCCTAGGATGGCATAGTCCAGAGTAGTTTCTGAGGTGACACCACTCGTTGCAGCAATTACATTTGAGTGAGGTGGCATTACGATGTATTAATTTATTGCAAACACAGCATATCCAAGGACCAGGGTTTGATTTAATTCCGGCGCGAATGAGGAGTGTCGCAGAGCAGCTGCGCCGATACGTGTTGGTCCCAAAGCTTATAACTGCATTGTAATATACAGGATACACACACAAATTTTTCTCTTCTTCCATCGAGGGGCTATGGCAGCTATTGGTCGTTGAAGAACGGGTCGTTCCGGTGCATAGAACCGGCTGCGGTAGGGATGAAGGGGCAAATCAATCATCTTGCTTGTTTCTCTGCGTATTTAGTTGGCATTTAAACAATTACTGCAGACATGGTGTATGGATACTTCAATTTTCCACAATTGTATCCGCTGTGTGGACTACGTTGGCAAGTTCCTTTCAACTTTACATTTTCCGGAGCAATGAAGAAAACTACTCGTATGTGAAAAATAATCTCTCTGTCTTTCACCAATTCATCAAATTTTCATTTGAGCCGGTTGTGATGAGTGTATTCACTAAAATGAAATGAGACGTTTGTAAGACAGTTTATGTAAATCATAAAATATTTCATATGAAACCACCTTGCCACAGGCTCTACCTACAACAGTCACGTAGCCACGTACCGAAAGGACCACGCATTCTATGTCGGGGTCCTGAGAACTATGGGCAAGTATTCTATGTATGGTTTGCTTACTATTCCAACCAACCAATTCTCCACTGCACTACTTGTACTGTGTATGCAACGTGAAGATAGGAATTGAAATAATTACATTCCTGTAAGGCTGCAGGTATGAAATGAAATTAAATTTTGTCTCGCATAAAGCATGAATATTTGCACGAGCCGCAATGTTTACTTTACTTTGTGCTCGACTGAGCACGGTGGAAATATGCAATCATTTTGCTGGCAAAAGTCCTTTTTACCTGAAGAGCGATAAAAAGCAAGACACCGAAATGAGACATTGAAGTTTGTGATGAATATAAAAAGGAATTATTTTATTCAATTTTTTAGCATGTCAGCAGTTTCCGTGGTGCACGCATGCTAGTCCGTTAAAAGTTTATAAGGAGTATTGATTAAAAAATATATTCTGGACTTCTTCGGGCGCTAGTTGTATCGTTGAAACTTTGGTAAATTAATGACGCAGCGCGTTTCCATTTTCGAAATCTTTATATCTGTATATCTGAATACAATATTTTTTCGAGAGCTTCTTGCTCTCTTCCTTAATCGGCAACTTTTCTTATATAACTAACTTATTAGATTATTGACTTAACATAATAGTACCTCTCTTACCCTTCGTGTACATATGAGCATCCGTGCGCGCATATGTATACGAAGCTTTACATTAATTACTTGTTCTACCTGTCTACTTAAACAACCTAGACGCGCAATTGGCCTCATTGTGGTGTAGCAACATGTTTCTACCAAGTCTGATAATTCGAAGCTTTCCGCCGCATCCATTTTATATTGCTGCCGAACATTGTATAACAGTTCGACAACGACAGTTTCAACAGTTCATCATGTGTCGGGTTGTACAACTATCGAATTTGTGTTCCTCATCGGATTTTTTAGTCCCAATTGCACATCTATCCCTTGTTCCTCGAACCTGGATCAATCAATCAACCGCCACTCCGCATCGTGTTTGTCCTACGAACGCCATATTGCAGCAGTAGTTAGATTAGATTATAGATGGATCGTGGCCAATAAAAGAGCCACAAGCACTGCGACTATAAGTCGATTGTGCTATACCCGAATCCTGGAGAGCAGGACTAAATCTGTGAATCCAATCCGCTCATCTTGATAAATCGACTAAGATGGCCGAGCTTGATCGAGGCCACGTCCTCGACCATAGGATAGGCAATGCCGAAGCAAACAGTTCGACGGCGAGCTAAAGCCTCACATTCACAGAGGATGTGTTCTGGGGTTTCATCGTCGGCCTCACAGAAACGACAGCTTGCATCCGAAACAATGCGTTTTGAGGTGACCTCGAAGACGGGAGTGACCTGTGAGAAGTCCACATATAATTCTGACCCTGTTTCTGCTCAGGCTGAGTAGATCAAGGGACCGGTTATGAGAGTAGCCAGCAATGAACAATGAACACCAGTAGTTGCTTTTATATTGGGAGTACAAATTAATTCGGTCCGTTTTTTGTGGTCAAAAATACATTTATTTCAAAACAAAAAGAATCAAAAGATTAATCATAGTATCGTCCATCGCTAGCTACTACTTTTTCCCACCTCTTTGGAGAAAATGTCTCGTCTTTTCAGGTGATCCAAGTTAGGAGCAATTTTCGATTTCTGCGAAAGAAGTGAACCGATGACCTGCCAGATCGCGTTGCATCTGTCGAAACAACCAGAAATCAGAAGAAGCAATGTCCGGAGAATACGGCGGGTGCGGCAAAATATCCGACATGAGCGTTTCCAGATATTTTTTCTCGACTTTTGCGACATGAGGCCGAGCGTTGTCATGCAGAAAAATAACTTTGTCATGTCTTTGCTTGTATTCCGGTCGTTTTTCTCGTAATGCACGGCTCAAACGAATCAATTGCAGTCTATACCGATCGCCCGTTATGGTATCGTCTGGTTGTAGCAGCTCATAGTACACAACACCCTTTCGGTCCCACCAGATACACAACATGACCTTCGAACCATGAATATTCGGCTTTGGTGTTGATGTTAAGGTCCATGGCAACTATCGACCGGGCATAGCGTAGTATTTCTTCTTGGGGTTGTCATAGAATATCCATTTTTCATACCCAGTAACAATTCTATGCAAAAAACCCTCTCTTTGTTGCCTTTGAATAAGCTGCTCGCAAGCGAAAAATCGCTTTTCAATGTTTCTCGGTTTCAGTTCATAAGGCACCCTATTGCCTTGCTTTTGAATCATTCCCATGGATTTTAATCGTACAGAAACTGCTTGTTGAGTCACTCCCAATGATTCTGCGTGCTCCTCTTGCGTTTGACTCGGATCTTCATCGAGTAATGCCACCAAGTCTTTGTCTTCGAATTTTTTTGGCTGTCCCAAGCGAGGCTTCTCTTCAACGCTGAAATCTCCATTCTTCAAACGTCAAAACCATTCCCGACATGATTTATCAGTTGGAGCATTGTCAGCATAAACTTCCACAAGCATTCGATGCGCTTCAGCTGCACTTTTCTTCCAATTAAAACAAAAAACTAAAACCTCCCGCAAATGCTGCTTAGTTAACACAAAATTGGACATATTTAACACTGTGAAAAACAAGGTTTTTTTATGAAACTCGAAGCGATATGAACTGAATGTTATTGACAGATGTCTAACCTCTCTGAAACTACCGACATCAGCTGTTACTATTAAATATTCGTTACAGCCAGAGCCACCTTCTGAAAACGGACCGAACTAATTTGTACTCCCAATATTATTCCACTTTCCTATGTTATAGCGAGCTTGTCCTTCGCGCTCCTAAACGTGGATTTTATCTGAAGGGCCCTGCTTGAACCTACGAAACCCAGCGCCAGCCTCTACTTTTTTTTAGTTGCAGCCCATTGCAATTTAGTTTCATCAGCGATATTATGTCCAGGTTTGCCTTATTATTGCAAACCTGCTGGAGTAAGGTTGTGCTGCGACCAAGAATCTCGATGATTGGTGTTGGTATTCATTGGAGTTACCTGAGATATCTGCGAGTCCGATTGAGAAGCCGTTGATAACGAGCGAGAAAGAAGACGATCGAGCCTGTTTCAAATTTGTCAAACTTCTCGTTAATTTTTCGTTACGAGCAATTAACGCACAAATTTATACCTTGAGCAAAAATGGGTAACGACTATAGCTCTGCATCAATTATGTGATTAAGCCAAAGTGATAAAAAAAATGCAAGTCAAGTTAGTTTTCCTCTTAAATTCTAATTTTATCTTCTTGTTTTATCTACATCTACGGGGGGAGGGAGGTAAGTGGCAGGTTTGCCCTTTCCTCTGCCAAGCGCCCACGGTTGTCGCTCTAACTCCGTAGCTAAGTGTAGCATGAAACTGTTAGCGTCTGAGTCGTGAGTTCGACCGCCCCATTGAGCACCAAATATGTATCGGACATCTAGTGAATCGCGTACCCTATTAACGTGCCTTATCATAAGGTTTCCAAGGCCGCCGTAAGGAAATGCCGACACCCCCTCCACTTTTCAGACCCAATCTGAGAATAACAACAGGTGTCGACGGAGAGAAAGCCAACTTGTACCTCACAACAATATAGTACATTCAATGATTTTTTTATTTTTTTGAGAGTAAACAAATTTTACATTGTCATTAATTAATTACTAATTCCAAAAAGAGGTACGAAACGCAATTTCGTTAAATAGGGCTATGTTACTGATAAAATAATGGACAAGTATTTCCTTTTTAAAGTTTCCATAATTAATAGTACACATTACGTAATTACCAAATCTCCCTACCATAGTGAAAAATGATGCTCCGACTATCTGCTGTTGATGAACTTTAAAAGGACCAAATATTTCTTCTACCTCCTCGCTACGCGTTCCTTGTTTTATGAAATGTTCATTTCGCTAGAGCTAAACATTTGAATTGAAAATGACGCCTAATTGGGAGTCTCTCGTATTGCGTGCTGAATTCTCGTTTACATTTTAAAATTATGTTGAATATTTAAAATTATCAGATTTGAGCATCATGTAAACTCTTTGGAACATTTTAGAGTTGCTAATAGCATGACTTCAGTAGCGTTCCCGAATAATTCAATGAGCAATCGTAATCGTGTACAACAACAGTTTTATCTAAATTATGAATTACTCGCAAAATATTTTATTCTCGTCTCAATTCACGGGCTTTTCAATTAATTGATAAGCAAGTACCACGAGAGATATTGGCACATTAAAGCTTTAGATACTTTGCAAGAAATTATCTGTTTCAATTATTTGCAATAAATCAGAGAAAATAAGAACTAAGCGAAACTATTTCCTTTTCTTTTCATTCTTTTTCTCTTCTCGCGCCGTGAAAGGACGTGGTTCTGGAATTGTGCAATATTTCAAAGCTAGATAAATTTTCCTTGGTTGTAGGTATTCTGTGTATTCTACTCGAAATGAATTCGAACTGAAATGATGGTAATAACTAAAAAGAAACTTGACGCAGTCATAAACAACAATAATTGCTTTGTTGAGGAGAAATGAATGGAAATGAAAATGAGATGGATAGTCCAGGCTAGGAAGTCCGAAGAAGCTTGATTATGAAAAAAAAATCGTGTAGTTTTGAAATTTGGCACAATTCTTGGTGACAGTCCCATGAATATGTGCTCAAAAGTCCCCGATAATACAGCGTCCGAAAGTGTATGGGAGAGGGGCTAAATTTCCTTTTTTTTCAGTTTTCCGTGACTGTTTTGAGAACTGAGGATTCTGTCCCACGGTCGAATTAAAGTACATCAAAATTTCCTACAAAATGATATATCATACCCTCGACGATCTAATGATCTAATCTATGATTATACTCCAAACCAGGGGTCAACGACCTTCTTAGAACAGACGGCCAGTTTCAAATTATAATATATTTAGACGGGCCGCCCAGTAGAAAAAAAAGCAGTAAATATCAGTGCAGGAAAGCAGAGCGAAATTTCAAACAAAATTAGGTGCACAACTTTGCTTCCGCTGTTTTCCGACAGACGACTGCATGGGTGTGGGTTGATCAAAATACGTAGTTCAAAAGTGTCACAAAGTGAGTTTGGACGTCTGTGAACGTATCGACATCCCCGCATTAGTAAAAGTTGTTCGCAATTTTTAATAAGATTCGCGATTCAAAATGTCTGTTTTCGAGCCAAGTTGCGGGAAGTTTTGGTCTTCTGCTTCCATTTGAAAAAAACTGCAGCTGAGGCTCATCGCATGCTCTGAGATACTTACGGTGAGGTGGCTCTGAGTGACAGAACATGTCGTGAGTGGTTTCAACGTTTTAAAAGTGGAGATTTCATTGTCGAGGACAAGCATGGTGGTGGGAGAGTATAAATTTCCCAAGACGACGAATTGGAAGCACTGCTCGATGAAGATTCGTGGCAAACGCAAGAAGAATCAGCTGAATCACTGGGAGTGACTCAGGAAGCCATCTCGAAACGCCTCAAGGCCATGGGCATGATTCAGAAACAAGGAAATTGGGTTCCGTACCGAGTTAAAACCGAGGGATATTAAAGTAACTGGCGCAACAGTCCAATTTGAACCATGGCCTCGAGATGAGTTAGCATCATCTCATTTTCTAGATCGTGACGGTTTATCTTGTGCAGAGGTGTGTGATCAGCAACACGCTCAGCCGAGTTATTTACCCCATAAATGGGTTCTCATTTAACAGCTGAGTGGGCTCATAGTCCGACACGTAAATCCCCTTTTTTATTGAAAACTACCGCATTCAGTAGGAATCGAACCGGGGCCCAGTGCGTTGAAGGCGAACGTGCTAACCGTTGCGCCATCCGGACTAGAGAGATATTGAACGGCGATTATTTGCATGCGAACAACTTCTTCAAAGGCAGAATCGAAAGGGATTTCTACATCGCGTCGTAACCGGCGACGAAAAATGGGTCCGTTACGATAATCCCAAGCGCAGAAAGTCATGGGGAATGCCCGGACATGCCTCAACGTCGACGGCAAAACCGAATATTCACGGCGCCAAGGTTATGTTTTGCAATTGGTGGGACCAGCTCCGTGTGATATACTACGAGCTACTGAAACCGAATGAAACTATCACAGTAGATCGGTACCGAACGCAATTGATGCGTTTAAGTCGAGCATTAAAGGAAAAACGACTCCAGTACCAAGAGAGATACGACAAAGTCATCCTCCAGCAAGACAATGCTCGGCCACACGTTGCACAAAGTGGTCAAGACATACTTGGAAACCCTGAAATGGGAAATCTTGCCCCAATCGTCGTACTCCCCAGACATCGCTCCTTCCGACTACCATCTGTTTCGTTCCATGGCGCACGGCCTGGCTGATCAGAATTTTCGTTCGTACGAGAAAGTCGAAAAATGGATCCAATCATGGATCGCGTCAAAAGATGCCTCCTTTTTCCGAGATGGAATCTGAAAATTGCCGGAGAGATGGGCGAAAGTTGTCGCTAGCGATGGACAATACTTTGAATAATACATCTGTAAGTACTTTTTGAGAATCAGGCTTTTAATTCCAGGAAAAAACGACGGAAGTAAAGTTGTACACCAGATAGAAAATAGATTTCGCAGATTCGTTAATTCTCCTAGCATTAGTTTGATTAGACAAGCTCGCTTTGGAAAAATCGCTTTCCTTGTCAGAGCAAATTATATTTGCCATGCTTTCCATGTATTCTTTGGTAAACTCGCCATCAGAAAATGGTTTGGACTTTTTGGATCGTCCCATAAATTAATATAATGAATTGTCATATAGTCCGATGCATGCCGTGCGTTTGCCTGTTTATCAGGGCGCTTCCTGTGGTCCGATCTGATCGGAATTTGATATGTAGCTTTCTTTGTGACCCTGACCACGATCAGGTGCCAGAAATTTAGGCTATCGGTATATTCTGTTGTTTTCAAATCAGAGTCTCTCGCCAAAGCCTTTTCAAAGTTTATTTTTCCAGGCATTTTCGGTGGTCTGATTTCAGCCAAATTTTATACATAGCTTCTTTTGGGTGATTCTAGGCACCACTCGGTGTCGTTTTTATGCTGGTGTAGACGCCCGTCAGGACAACAGGACCTTCTTGGTTATGAAGTGATATCTAGACAAGATGAGTATATCATATGACTGGAGGTGGTGGGACGAATGAAGGAGACTACTATTGATGGCAGTTTGAGTCCTTTGGTCAGGAAAACAGGACATTCTTGGCTATAAAGTGATATCTAAAGTGTATTTGTATGAGACATCAATAGCGATTAACTTTGCGACGACATAGCTAGCCTTTACAATAAATTCTGCTTAGGTTGTAACATTGGTAAACAAATTTTGTTGTCATGTAAAACCTTTTTTAGAACAGTTACTTTGCCTTTTAGATATATTTCTTGGAAAGATTCGCATTTGGAGACATGTACAATTTTTAAGACATGGAAATTATGGAAACATGACAGCACTTGACAGCAGTGGGCCTCACTATGACTTTCAATAAAAAAAAGTACAATCAGTGAGTACTGTAGTCACTTGTCCACAATTTTTTTGTTTTTTTTTTCCTTTCCTTTCATTAAACAATATTTTCTACTTCGGCATATTTCCTGTTTTAGACACGGCTTTTTAAAATACACGGTCGGCCGTGCTAATCTTTGTTATAAAGGAAGAAAGGAGCAAACAATTTAAAAGTCCTATTTGAAACCTAACGGTAAATATTAGGGAGTGGACATGGGCCGCCTAAAAACTCTCTCCAGGTCCCATGCGGACCGGGGACCGCGGGTTGAACATCCCTGGTAGAGTGTAATATAGAATCCTTAGTTTTCAAAATAATCAAGGAAAACTGAGAAGGATTTTTACCTTTTATCGCCTACATTTCCGGACCCTCTTTCATCGAGGACTTTTGAGCACATATTCCCGGGACTATTCCCAATAATTCTACACTACACAATTTATTTTCTATATTTTTCGTTCCTAGCCTGGACTAAGAATGAGGGTGATTGGTGTGCGGGAATTCATAAATGAATTTCAACTTTCCATTCCAAGAGTTCCGTTCTAGTAATGAATACAGAAGATTGATGAGTTTTCCTGGGAATGCCTTTCTTTGTATTTGCGCAAGACGTTCTTTCAAGAATACTGAACTGACAGGAATGGATGGATTCGTTCCTAAGGACGAA
Source organism: Chloromyia formosa (assembly GCA_964017055.1). NCBI lineage: Eukaryota > Metazoa > Arthropoda > Insecta > Diptera > Stratiomyidae > Chloromyia > Chloromyia formosa. The sequence goes on along the minus strand of OZ024813.1, from coordinate 23,718,261 downwards.
TTAAGATATGGGCTATGCTTTAGTTAGGCTTGCTCCTAATAATGTTGCTCCGGTTTGGTACTAGGTTTTGTAATGGACGGTTTGGTGGGCATCGGAAGACGCCCGTAGGGACGGAGCCTAAGGCAGCATAATGACCGTGAAGGTCGGAACGTGCCATCTGGCGAAGAAAAATGGCCCCTCAATGAGCTTAGCAGCGGCCTATGCTTGGTTGTAGCTCAGTTGGGGCGGGGTTTTCGCCGTTCGTTTGCCGCAGTTCTTTACGTATTAGCAAAAATTTATATGCCTGGGGAAAACAACACAAACAGGGAAAGCAAAAATGGGCATTAATAAAAAAATGGGCGATAAAGATGTAGGTAATTGTTGGTAGACGGCACAGATGCCCTCGTGCTCACATCGGGGTCCGCGTGTAATGGGACTTTCGGCCTAGGGTTTCGTACAATCGACAGATCAGTTCACAACAGGTGCTGCCGTCGATCTGCTGGTGGAATCATCACGACCAGACCAGAATGTTGTTTATTACATAGCAGCTTCTACTACGAGGTCTGCAAAGTAGTAGAAGTTGAGAACAGATTGTGCTGCAGAAAGGATAAGAAACGAAGTGGGCTCCTGAGCTAGCCGTTCACCATTTTAGAGGAGGAAAATTGCAAACGAAAAAATACTCACAAACACTCATAAAGTCTGTAACCTGCTCAGTACATGAATAATACAAAAATGCAACACTACGTAATTAAAAATGTTAAACTGCCATGAAAGGACAATCCTGGCAAACAGAAAAGTACCCAGGGCTCCTCCGCGCTTTGTCCGGGCACCGAAGAAGCTCCAAATGTCGGTAATTTAAAGCATTAATGGAGGCCTTAGGTACTGACTAAACCACAAGAAACAAACACAACACAAGGATTGCCCTGGTGCTAGAGAGGAAAGCACAGCTACTGGAAGGGAAAATGCGTGAAGTAAAGATGGCTAAGTCCGCAGACCGAGTCCGAGCAAGTAGCCTTAATGTGCTTGTGGGAATACAAATCGTTGGAAGGCCTAAAAAGGAACCCGATGATGTCCTGCTTAGTCCTGTGCTGTATCAGAAATGTGCCCCATGTTGGGCGCGAAATATGTAATGGACGGTTTGGTGGGCATAGGAAAATACCCGTGTGCATGGAGCCTAAGGTAGCAACGTCAACAAGACATAGAAATGCTAGAGATTTTGACGCGCCTATGCCTCTGGAGGGGTCAAGGCAATTAACATCAGCCGCCTGAACTTAACGGATGCGCACGAATGTGTGGCCCCTATGCTCTCTTTAGGTTCTTCGTTGCTACGTTGGAAGGTGTCGGTTGTCGTTCTTCTAACATTCTGCTTTTCTTCCGGATGAGATCTGATATCACCCGCCATTGGTATCCATTCTTAACGCCGGTGGACGGGATGTAGCTCCTTTTGCTTTCGAATCGCCTCTTGGTCAGTGCGACGATGAATAGACTGTGGATCATTGAGTGGAACAAACCCATCTTCTGGGAATACGAATTATTGGGGCTGGATGGGATCGGTCTTTGCGTGTCAGATGGTTTCCTGGAGTTGTCAAATTCGATGCAGCCTCTGTTCTTGATGATCTTCAAGTTTAGGAATATCTGTTTTCCTTGCTCCTTATTCTTCATTGCAAACTACATTTTCCGATGGGCCGTGTTCAGGTTTGAGGGAATTTTCTCCCCTGCTCTTCATTGACAATAACTAAGATAACATACACTTTTCACCAATGGTCTTGGCAGTAATCCCTGCCTGCATCTACCCTGTTTATGAAAATCCCACGTGGGTTACCCAAGCCCCCCCCCCCCCCCTATCCTGGTTCGCTTATATTAAGTAAAATTCCGTCTGTTTCTTCGTGAAGTCCTAGTGTAGACTAAATATTATAATTTCCGATAATTCAAGTAACAAGCTCAGTTCGAACACAAAACAATTCCTGAAATCCATTGTTATGTAGGTTTATTATGAAAACTCATCCAAGTACAAACAATTAAAACCCCAACAGCTCTTATGCTAACTTCTTTATGATTCCACTTATTCGTCTTTTGCCAACCACATTTTCCATTCATAAACGCTTGAAAATTATCGTGGAAACTTTTCGAATTTTCCCATATGACTTACCAAGTCCATGAAAACTGCAATTGCAACGAATTGATTTCAACTTTGCAAATAACTTGGGAAAACGCACAAGTCGATGGCAAATGTTGACTCCCAACAACAGCTCGTGTGCTCATATTGCATAAGCGCAAGCAACAAAAAGAAGGACTCGTTTCGACGAAGCGAAAATAACGTCCGTTGGAAATATTTAAGCATCATAAAAATGGCCCAATGGACAGATATTGTGCCCGGTATTTTGATCAATGGGTTTCATAAAGTTTCATTGGTGGTTCGACCTGTTTTCATTGCTCCCTTGATGAAACAACAGCCCCGCCATGAATGGTTGCGTCCTTGTTGGTTTTCCAGTTGGTCGGGAAATAGTTTATAAAAACCACTGTGCAAAATGACGATATGAATTTCGAGGTAACCGAGCGTCGTCGGGCAGATGGTTCCGTTTTGATTTAGTAAACTCGTGTTGCTGTTATATGATTGTAACGTGGCTGTGATTTGGTTGATAATGCGGTCCTGTCGAAAGATTGGTTTGCGATATATATATATTGCCATGGTTCAACGATATCATCTTAATTACAGAACCTATCTAAGGTCAGGCTACCTAAGAGTTTCAATTAGTGTGTCTTGTAGCAAACCTCACCACTCACAAGGAAGAAAGACAAATGTTTTATGGGATGTTTTTCCCGACCATAAAATCCCAACTATGCCTATTGGCCACAGGGAAGACGACCATTTAGATAAAGTTTGCGGTGACAGCAGATTTTACGGATGAACTTTCTTTGGGAAAGTTATAAACTATAGCATTGCAATTTCACGAATAGTGGAAATTGTTTTGCATTTCAAACTGCGATAGGACGGAAAAAGTTATGACACTTTGCGCGGATCGTACAATACACAGGCAAATCCTTCTCGGCACGGCAGCTGTGTTATGTTATGACCATTCTTAGTCATCCTCGGCTCTGCAGTTCCGCGACATTAACGAGCCATTGAGGCAATAACTTTGAATGACGTTAAGAAAACTAATAAAGATGATGGGGAAAGTTGGTAGTAGAGCTCCAAGATGAGAGATGTGGTTAGGGTTATTCGATTAACCACTTAGCAATATCCTTTTTGGGTGAGATTCGTTTCAGAAAATGAGAACTATGTACTGTGTATAGTGATCTATAAGCGACAGAGGCAAATCCATCAAAACATGAAAGGCCCAATTTAAAGACGCGTATTTTTTAACCCAAGAGAAATGCGTTTTTTTTTCACGCATTTCGCTTGCGTTGAAGAAATGCTTTTGTAAATACAATTGGATTACGTTTTTCAACGCAAGCGGTCGTTCATTCACTGCAAAGCTTGGTTTTTTCACCGCACGCTTTCTTTTTAAAACCGTAAGGATTGGTTTCTTCACCGCAAGCGTTCGTTTTTTTAACGCATGGTTTTTTCAACGTAAGCGTGCGTTGTCCGATCAAACGATTGTAGCAATACTCTCGAGCCGCAATCTACTAGAATTGGTTGGTTGGACAACGCATTTTACGCTTGCGGTGGAAAATTAACGCTTGCGGAGTAAAAACATACGCTTGCGTTGAAAAAACGAACCCTTGCAGTACAAAAAACCAACGCTTGTGGTGTAAAAACGAAAGCTTACGTTGAAAAACGCAACGCAATTACATTTCCCAAGTAACATTTTAAGTAGCAAATAGCAATGTTTTCGATTTTGCCACTACATGAAGTTGCTGCTATATTTTTGGTACTAGAGTTGCAACTTCATCCTTTCCATTTCCTTTCGTTAAAAAAAAAACACGTGTATAAATTGGGCGTAAGGCAAGTATGTTAACCACTACCAGTGAATCACGCCATCCTCTGTATCTTGCTCCTTTCCACCAGACTACTGCACACTTCTCTAATAGGATACTGGACTTGGGGTCGACTTTAAGAAGTACAGGCACTTCGAAGCGGAACATCCAGCATATGTCTAATATAGCTGAGATTTTTTTCGCAGTTCACATCAAGTGCAGAACAACAATCGCGCAGACTGTTAAAAAATATTTTGGAGGGGGGGGGGGGGGGGGGGGGGGGGTTGATCACAAGAACTTTTTATGTTTTTAATTGTCTGTCAAATTAACCTGTAGTGTGAAATTTGTGTGATGGTATCCTCACGATAACGGATCCATTCTTGAAGGAAGTAACAATAAATGTATTTCTTGCACTTAAAAAAAGCTGTTGATGGGTCCACGAACAAAACGGCGCGATAGCCCTGGCCAATAAAAAAAAGTCGACGTTTTAAGGCATTCTATTCGATATCGATACAAATGTAGAGTCTCAAAAATTCAATCAAAATGATCTCACGATTTAGGGGTTTTGGAACCGATTCATTCGTCAATGACGTTTGTTGTTTGTTTTGAAGAATGAAGTATCAAGATTCAGATCAATCTTAAAGATTGGTTCATGCTTTTTTTTGTTTGATAAGCGTCCACGTCTTAAAACCCGACTGTGCGATCCGTCAACAGATCGATCGGCTGATGGGTATTTTGTGGCGAATAAATATCTTCCGATCTCCGCTGAACACACACTGTACGATTTTCGTGCGATGCGATAACGCATGACAATTAAAGATGAAACCGGAAAGTAGAGAGCCCCGCCCGCTATCCGAGTGTTTTGTATAGGTAGTGTCCCATGCCAATAAGAGATGGGCTGTCCTACTCTTGGAGATGCTTAACCATTCATATTAAGACGACAAGCATAGCGCGTCACCTGTTCCATGTGGCCCAGTTGACGTTTCGTTGGCATAATTTGGTTTCAGAGAATGCAGTTGCCAGCCTGCACCTCCTGCACATCCATGGCCACGAACGTCATTGTGGATGGGATGACGATGACTTTCACAAGAAAATCATCTTTTCGGATGAAGCTCACTTCTGGCTCGATGGTTTTGTCAACAAGCAAATTTGCCGCATTGGGTCGAGTGAGCAGCCTAAAGTGATACACAAGACACAACTTTATCCGAAAAAATTAACTGTTTGGTGCGGTTTTCATGCCGGCAACGTCATCGGCCCATTTTCCTTTTTTGATGAAAACGGCCAATATCCGTCAACGGCGATCGCTGCAGGGCCATGATATCGGAGTATTTTTGGGACCAGCTCGACGCTATGGACTTGGACGATATGTGGTTCCAACAGGACGGCGCAACGTGCCATAGAGCGTACGACACAATCGAATTGTTGAAGACCAAGTTCGGCGAGCGAGTTATCTCACAAAACGGTCCTCGTGAATAGCCGCCTCTTTCGTGCCATTTAACCCCTTTGGACTTTTTTCTTTGGGGTTACATTAAATCGCTGGTCTAAGCCAATAAGCCAGCAACGTTAGAAGAGCTGCAGTTCAACATAGAACGCCAAATTCCTAGTATTATTCCGATTTGTGTGCTCGAGTTATGGAAAATTGGTTCCAGCGTATTCACTCGTGCCAGCGCTTCCGCGGCGAACATGTGAACGATATCGTATTCCATAATTAATGCCATCGATTGTACTATACTTCCATTTGAAATAAAAATCATTTCCATAATTAACCCACAAGTCTTTTAATGAAAAAACAAAATGCGTCGTTCTTAATGAAAAATCCTATATTACTTATGCTACACAACGTCAGCAATACAGGCATCCATGGGTTGTGGGAAGAACACAATTGTACCATCAAAGAGGTCGCAAAGAAAATCGTGGGATATAAAGCTCCAGAATAGTGAAAATGAGGAGATTTTTCTTTCCGCACATTCCCTATAGAAGGGGGCTTTTGAGCATATATTCAGAGGACTGCCCTCAACAATTCTGAAAAATGTCAAAATTGCACGACTTTTTTCCCTTTTATTTTAGCGATAGCGTACGCTGATGACTTCAACATCATGTCCCGAAATCTGCCCGCCGCAGAAGAACTTCTAAATAATCTTGACACGGCTGCGAGAGAAGTTGGTCTACGCATTATCCTGGACAAAACAAAAGTACTGATGCCATCAAGAACAAGGATGACAGAACAACCAAACATCAACATCGGAGTCCCCAGCATCGAATTCATAGACCACTTCATATACCTGGGTAGTAACCTGTCAAAGGACGTCAATAAAACTGACGAAATCAAGTGACGGATACAGCTAGCAAATAAGACTTTCTTTGCGATCTTCCCAATAATGAAATCGAAGCATGTGCACAGAAATATTAAGTTCCGCATGTATAAAACCATCATACGACCTGTGTTATGCTATGGTTGCGAAACCTCAACCCCTCGAAAACATAATAAAAACATTTCAATCTAAGGCCCTTGGGTGAATTTTTGAACCGAAATGGATGGCGTATCTGGTACAACCATGAACTTTACGAGCTGTCCGATGAGCTGTAAGTTTAGAGAATCGTCAAGCTACAACGTCTACAATGGGCTGGTCATATACAACGAAAGGACGGTGACCGCTTGCCTAAGAAAATGTTCAATGGACGACGCGTCGACGGAGCAAAGCTGCGAGGAAGACCGAGAGCTCGTTGGAAACACTCAGTAGATGATGACGTAGAACAACCGCTGGGCATCCGAAATTGGAGGACGCGGTTACTTGACCAAAATAATTGGACAATCAGTGGGTTCAGAAGCTGGCAAAGATCAGAAACCGCTCGCGAGCTGCTCCGCAACTGCTCGCGATCAGTTCCGGAGCTGCTCGATTAGGGAGTCTGCACCTGCTGAACGCTACTTCACCAGCTGACAAATTTTTGACGAATCGACCAGCTGACACCTGACGATGACAATTGTAGTTGCCATGTATGGTCCACCGCAAATCTTTTAAAAAGGAGCCGGTTTTATTTACGTTCCCTGCAGAAAGCTACCCACCTTCATCTTTAAGAACATAAAAAACTAACTTACCACTTTGCGGACTACAATCTACCGATGAACCACCCCGTCCACATTCGCGGGAGAATTTTCGGACGCTGTGCATTATGAAAAACGAGGAAACAAAACAAAACAATATCAAAAGCATACGAAAACACAGCAAACACAACTTGAAAACCGTCAAAATTCGAATGTCGCAACATGTGCGTGAGGAGGAAAAAGAAGAAGAAGAACCTGAGCACTGAGCGATGATCAGAAATATTTCTTGCTCGGTGATCTGACATTTAATTTGATCATGTTCACCCGAGCAGAAGTTGCTCGGTCACTTCTGAATCCGCTCGTTTTCATCATGTTCACTTGAGCGGAAGTTGCTCAGTTCCTTCTGAACGCAGCCAATGATACTGGCGGCCAGGGCTCGATGTCGGGCTGTTGCTCTACGTTCATGATCTTAGCGATGGCTACACAAAAAAAAAACTAGTCCGAAGCGCATATACCCTAGACTTGTACAGACCTAGTGCACCACTTGGTAACGACCATATGCATTAAAAGTGAGTTTCCTATATGGTCAATTTGAACTGTGTGTGTGGATCCAATGAAAAGTTTCATCGTTTACCCATTCGGATTTTGTGTATGAATATTTGAACTAACGTTTATAGGGAAGGTTGGCGTTCATTCAGTAGGATTTTGCCAATTCTGAAAATCAAATAACTAACCCACTCTACAAATGTTTGTCTAATTTTTCAAATCGCTAGCACTGTTGTATCGAAAATTATCGCTTATTCTAAGTTTCATTTGTAGGGGAGGTAGGGGTTCCTTTGGTCCAATCTTAAGCATTTTCAACAGCAACTAACTATATCCTACTACAAACATTTTGTCAAAATTTCAAGTCACTAGCTTTATTCTATGGAAAGTTATCGCTCATTTGAAGTTTTATTTGTAGGGGAGTTAGCGGCTGCTTGAGTCGGATCTTATCCATCCATCCATCTACTGCGAACATTTGACCGCAATTTCAAGTCGCTATCTTTATTCTTTCGGGAGTTTTCGCTTATTTAAAGTTTCGTTTGTTTCATCCTACCCTTCCGGACATACTTTCAGCAGGGACTTTGGTGCATTTATACAGAGGACTTGCCACATCAATTGTGCCACATTTCAAAATTACACGATATTTTGTTTCCCAATCAATCTTTTTTGGACTTCCTAGCCTGGACTAAATATAGTTCTTTGTCTGCAGGCTAAATTATTGAAATTACCGGTGCCATGACGATGAACATCAGATAAGAATTGAATTTGTGACATTAAATTAAGCTGACAGAAATCTGAATACCTTTAGATCTATAAAGTCACCTTGGAGTGTTTGAATGTTTGATTTGCTTCCATGTCATTATGAGCCTCCCGAATCTGCGATTTCAAAGTCGATTGGTTGCGTCTAAAGTTTGAGTAAAACCACACAAAGTTAAAGGATCTCACACGCTCATATGACTTTCACACTCCTGTTGAATTTTCACTCAACATTTTCCCCGAGGAGATTGAAAGCACATGTCACTAAACGAGGAAAACTTCTTGAATATTACTCTGGCGCGCCTCGTCGGTGGCACCACGTGTTATGGTATGGTGATTGGTGAGGCAACGACGACACCTTAATAGAATATTTCTACGAAAAACCTACGACCCTGTTAATGGTTTTTCGGAGGTTTCGAGTGTTCTCTCACACGGACTATTTTTGACATGTGATGTGCCCGTTCCTAAGTGATTTCATATACATTTTTGATTGATGGCTTATTGGCTCCATTTGACATACAATTTAAACTTATTACACAGGAATTTTGTACGACAAAGTTAGCAATTGTTTAAATATGTTTTATGAGTTATTTGTGTCGAGATGAATTTACGTTTAGTTCAGGGAGGCTTAGGGTGGATTATAAGGAACTGGGATGACAAGAAGTTTTGATAAGTGAAATTATGGTATGAGATATTGATTAGATTGGTTGGTGCTCTTTTTTTCGCGTTTATAGATTAGAAAAGTTCGGGCGTATTGTAGAGAAATGTGAAATACGAGTATATAGGATATCTTTTTTTTTGCATTTGAGCATTTTAAACAGAGGCAGATGTATTTGTCTCGGTCCATTTATTTCTTCTTTCTAAGAATAATACACGTGGAAATAAGTAGTCGAGGTGAATTCGATATTGGACGGTTTTGAAACTTTGAGGAAACATTCATGAAGGATGCAGCAGTAGAAACAGAAAAGTTTCCCCTTTTGAGGTGTACCCGACACTCTTTCTCCCACTCAAAAGTCGTACGTATTTTACGTATTTTCAATTTTTTCGCTAAACAGTTGTAATGAACCATATACCAGACCATGGTAGTGCTGCTCCCAGCAGCAGATCGAAGCAGCACCTGATGAGTAGTGATCTGTTTGTTGGTGGTACGAAACCAGAGGCCGAGGGTCCCATTACACCCGGACCCAGGTGCGACCGTGTGGGCGTCTGATCCGTCCGCCAACCATTCCATCCTTATCGACTATTTTTTTTTATTCCCCATTTTTACCTCCCCTGTTTGTGTTGTCTTCCCCAGGCCTATGAATTTTTGTTAATACGTAAAGGACAGGGGCAACGAGCGGCGAAAACCCCGCCCACATCTCCCGAACTGATCTACAGCAAGCATAGGCCGCTGCTTAGCTCGTTGAGGGGCCTTTTTCTTCGCCAGATGGCACGGCCCGACCTTCACGGTCAGTTATGCTACCTTAGGCTCCGTCCCCACTGGCATCTTCGGATGCCCACCAAACCGTCCGTTACACGGTGTATTTTTCGAAAAAAAATATTGAGACAAAAATACTTCTCATTAAGTTCTGAATAAAAAAGGTCCTTATCATATTTTACGTAAGACGCACTGCTCTCAAGATATCGGAGTCGAAAGATGAGTAGAACGTCATTAATATGTGATTCTGAGATTCTAGACGGATTGAAAACCAGTGGCGTAGATATTGGGGGGATGAGGGGGTCAATCCCCCTCTCGGGCCTCGAATTTTAAAATATTTAGAACTAAAATTTAGGCCTAGAATAAAATGAACTCCCAACTGCTGTGAATATTCGTATGGACAACATTATTTTTTTCGAGCTGATCCGAATACAGTCGGTAGTGCTGATTTTCGGCCAGTCCCTTATACGAGTATTCATATAATGTAAGGGCGTATCGATTGTCCGTTTGTGTATTTGTTGGTCCTTACAACATCAATCAAATTTATTATTCAACTTCTTAAGCAACTGATTTCTGCAGGCTGTTTTGGTGCTGTAAGGCCAACAGGATCTTGTTAAGTATGGAGCGAAATTCAGTCTTAGAAAATATGAGCACTATCGGAATCGAGATGTTGATTGATGGGACAATTCACTAACGTTTCGGATAGAACAGAGTTTAAAGAACACAATGGATAATAAAACATAATGATCTGAAAGAACCAGAAAAGACAAATTTGGTGCACAGCTTCCTCGGGTGACAGTAAGCACCATACGGTGGTATCGATCGGGGCTTAGAGGGGGTTTCGTCATAGAATGTATTTTATAAATATTTCGTTCCTTATGGAAATAAAAAGAGTAAATGGTAGATTATCTAATATCTACGAGTAATATGCCACATATACTACATGGGCTGAAAAGTCCCGGGATTTTTCAATAGGTGGCACCACTAGAAAATTAGCATGACTCATCTCGAGAGGCTCATCTATCACTAGTTTATGTATGAAGTTTCATGACATTTTGTTCATTCGTTGACACGCTACACGCGTTTGAGTGACGCTACTTTCGCCTTCGTAAAAAAAATGGAAAATCAGGAACATCGCATCTTGATCAAACATTGTGTTTTGATGGGAAAAACTTCTAAACAATCATTGCAATGGTTGCAGAAATGTTATCCCACATCTGCTCCTTCGAGAATAACAATTTATCTGTGGTTTAGTGAGTTTAAAATGGGTCGTGCAAGCACCAAAGACGCACTTCGCTCTTGAAAGTCAAAAGAGGCTACGAATGCGAAAATCGTAAAGCTAGTGCATCGAATCGTTTTGGAATGATCGTAAAATGAAGTTGCGAGAGTTAGCTGAGTCCGTGGGCATCTCAAAAGAACGGGCGAGATACATGTTGCACGATCCTTTGGAGTGAAGATGAAAAAGCTATCGACGCGATGGATGCCGCGTTTGCTGACCAAAAACATGAGCGCTTTGATGATTAAACGGCCGGTTTGGCGTTGTTGTAATCGAGTGGACTTTTTTCGGCGTTTTGTGACGATGGATGAAACATTACCATACGCCTGAGTTCAATAGGCAGTCTGCAGAGTGGTTGGATAACCACGAAAGCCGACTAAGGTGGCCAAAAAACCAACGCCCGTCCGGGAATGTTATGGCCTCAGTTTTTTTGGATGCGCATGGCATAATCTTCATCAATTACCTGCAGAAGTAAAGAACAGTCACTGGAAAGTATTATGCAGCGTTATTGGACAAACGGAAAGACGAAATTAAGAAAAAATGGTCCCATATGGCAAAGAAAAAAGTTCTGTACCATCACGATAGCGCACCGTTACATACGTCCTTGAAAGCGATTTCCAAATTAGACCAACTACGATTCGAATTAGTTGCACACCCATCGTATTCTCCAGACTTGGCACCCAGCGACTATTATCTGAACCCAAACCTTAAGCGATGGCTCAAGGGAAAGAGAATCAAATCGAATGAGGAAGTTATCGCGGAAACCAAGGCGTATTTCGAAAGCTTGGACGTTTCGCACTACAGAAATAGCATCGAAATGTTGGAAAAGGCAACTATGTTGAGGGATAAATATAACTTTGTCCGAATATATTAGTGCCAAAAAATGGTTTTCGGGGTCGCTGAGATAAATAGCGCCACAATTCATCTCAGCGACCCCGTCCTAAGCCCGGGGAGAGCAACCGTGAAAAAATATTCAAAACGACCAAAATTTGTGTCAAATTTTGACGCAGCGAACCGCAGATGCTAATAGGATATTCAAATAAATTTAAAATATAACTTCGAAACAATCCATTCCTACAGTTCCTTTTTTTTAAAAAAGAAAAATTTTGAGCATGATTTCTTTGTTAGGAGGTGCATGCTGGCAACTGCATTCTCCGAAACTAGTTTATGCTAACGAAACGTAAACCGGGCCACATGGAACAATTGACGCTCTATGCCCCACAAGGGATTAGGGCTACTGAGTATGATTTTTTTTGTTGCTTCACTTGAAAACATGAAGTCAATGCAAAATCAGTGGTAAATGTGTGAAGAGGATATAAGGGATTAATAAGAGAATAGAGAATAAGGGAGGTAATTCTGCCTACATCAAATCTTGTTCTACTTAATGTGGAGCAGTTTTCTTTTCTGTTTACTGGTTTCCACCTCTCCATATGACTCCCTTTAGTGTTTTTTGATAGTTTAACCCGGAGTCACCTTACAGCTAGCCACTGTACCTACTTATTAATAAGTTGCGCTGGTTCACTTTTAACCAAAAACCCCTATCGCATGAACACTATAAAGACCACTTCGAATACTTTCGAAGGTCTAAGCGAAACAAGAGAAACTTTGTAGTTTCGCCACTATGAAAAGGATATGTCTCAACTGAGGCAAAGAAAGGCGAATATAGTGGAATCGGTAATTGAGATTTTATTGTCCAATCTTTTTATTCAGAAGACCTGCCTACCAATGACTTATTTTTGGTTTAAGCAACGAATCTTGGAGGGGGGTAAAATAATATCCATCAAACATCAGCTGTACCGAATATTTTCGAGACATGGACGCGAACAACTATTTGGAAGGAATAAAAAGATGGGACTACCTTCAGGCCAAGTTAACCGAACTAAAAAATAATCAGACTGAAAAATTAAAAATTGTATGGTCCTTTTTACAATGTTTTTGCGCGGACGTTTTAGATAGCCTGATTTTTTTAATTTTTAGGGCAAATAACTTTGAACCTGTCTAAATATGTAGGGCATTCTAGAAAAATTTTGATTTCAGTGACGGTAACTATCGCCCTCGGTGACCGTGGTCGTTCGGTCACCGCTCTACGATACGAATCTAGAGCTCGGAGTTCAAATCTCGGCGCAATCAAAAACTGCATGTGGGTACTAATAGAACTCCCGCAGTGCTCCGAGCTTGTGCTCCGAGCTTGTCGAAACCTGGAGATGTTATTGCCCATGGTGTTGATTATCGTTGGTCATCAATATTTCTGACCTCGAATATGTTTGAGGGATGCAGGAGTGTGCTAACTGTAACTATAGAAATATACTAAAATATTATTACCTATTTTCAGAAGATATCAAAATTCCATTATTTTTATTTTTCTATGCTAGTTGAATGCTACCTTCCTGTAACTTTTCATATTTCTAAGTGTAACGGTCTCGAAATGCAAGGGGGGTGAGACAAATTATGACATCATATTTTCCCCTCTACCTTTTTCCCCTTTCTACAAATTTATTCAAAATGCAAAAAAGGAATGTACTCATTAGTACCTTTTTCATGATATCCCACTTGCCTATACCAGATGAAAAAAAAATTTTGACCTTCATTTCCCCTCTATGGGGACCTCCCCTTAAAATTAGCCTATTACGACGCAAGTTACGTTTTTAACGTCCTTTTTATTTAAAAAGGTAAAAGCTTAACGACCTCTTCCTTGAAGTCGATAATTAATAACACTTTCTGTTATTTTTTATAAACACTTTATTCGATGTTTTAGTTTATTCACAATACACTTTAATAATATTAACTAACTACTACAGGATCTGCACTGAATCGACTGAGTTTCTGCACTTGAATATCTAACTGAACTTCTTGATCTGAACTGAACTTCTGGATTGAGCCGAGTGAGCGTTTGGACTTATCTTAGAAGCCCTTTTATACTAATGAAAGATGCCTACGTTGCAATTGTGCATCTTTCATTAAGTTCGATTTGATTCTAATGTTTGTTTGCTTTAGATGATTCTCACGATCTTCATTTTTAATTAAGATCGGGAATATTTTGACTAAGTGTGAATTTAATTAAATGAATGTTTAGTCTCTCAAGTTTAATTAGACGACCGACTGTTTGTCTAAGAACTAAAATGGTTCTCAGTGGATTTAGATTAAGTTTGGTCTTTGTCTATGCAGTGAATGATGTCGTGATGACGTCATTAAGGTGAGATTGTGTAAGGTGAGGTTGAATAAGGCAAGGTTGTGTAGCCTGCGTAACTACACCCTCCTTAAGATTTTTGTTGTCCTCAACAAAGTTTAAAGTTTGCAGTTCTATTTCTTTTTCTTTACTTTTATTTACGTTAATTTTAATTGAATGTTTTCTTACTTTCAAGTACAGAAATATTACAAAAATTATTATGGCAATAATAATTATTAAAGTTATTGATCCAGTGCTAATTATATGTTTCTTATTTTCGTATTTTATTTTAATTCTTCAATTTTTTCGAAATTCTTTACATTTTCTATTTGTAGATTTTCGATATTTATTTTATAGGTATATTCCGATAGGTTTTGTATAGGATGTAATGCAAGTATTTGTTGGAATTCATTAATTGAATTGTTGTATGTTAATTTGTTTACATATATTTTACAATTACTAAATCTTATAATATAGTTTCCCTTTAGTTCATAATTTTTTTCATTACAATTTTGGTTAATCCTTTCATTTGCGTTTACAATAATAAGTAATCCTTTTTCGATTTGTTCCACGTTGGTTTCTTGACTTAGTTTTACAATACAATTCCTTTTCTTACAAACTAGTTTCTTTTTAAGGTTCTTAACATGTTTTTGTAGTTCATAGTATTGATTATTATAATTTATTACTTGATTAATGTTTATGTTTAATGATTCGTATTTTTTATTTGGGATTTTTCTTACATAATAGGATGTTAATGGTTTAGTCAGAATAGGAATGTTGATGATAAATACAATTGTCTCATTTTTCGTTAACACATTTACTGTGATTTCCTTTAATTCATTAAATGTGAGATTATAAGAATTTATTTCGTCGTGGGTTAATATTGATCTCGACATAATTCCTGTTTTCGCTGAATTTATATTATCAACTATTTTCTCTATTTCATCTCGTAATTGATCTAGATTATGACGAATCTGGATATTAGTTATTATTTCATTTATTTGTTTTGTGTTATTATTTATGTTTTCTGTAAGCTCTTTATATTGGTTATTGGTATGGTTTATGTTGTCAATTATTTTATTTAAATTGTTTTGGAAAATGTTGTTTATTTTTATCTGTTTATTCATTGTCTCTATTAAATTATGATTATTAGAATCTATTATTTTTAGGTGATTGGAAATATCTTCATAATCGTCATTATCCATAATGCCAAATAGAAATTTGTAAAATGTACCAATAGGATTGATTAAACCTCGTTTTTGTCTTTTGATATGATCACATATTTTAATCTGCTGAGAGTGTCTTATTATGGTCCTACAGGATAAAACTGGGGGAATTATTGGAGATGTTTTATTCGTAGGCGTAAATAAGCTTCGTGCAATTTCTGGGTCAAAGGTTAGTAATTTTAATTCTGATTTAATGGTCTCAATTGTTTCTAAAACATAGGGGTCAGGGGTGATGTCTTTAGTTATTTCATTTAATGCGATTTTATATTGTTTAAGGTCGATTTTGTGATAAATCCTTTTATAATCCTTTATTAGTTGAACAGGGTCTGCCTTTATTAGAACGATTCCAGTTTCGGAGTGAATTTTTTCAATTGTAAATTCGCCATGTACAGATGTTAATATTATTGATGTCAAGAGTATTATTAAGTTTGTATTAGCCATTTTCTGAAATGGTTGAGAGAATGGTAGGATAAGAAGTTAATTTATCTTCTGTGTACTTTATTATTTGTTAGGATTTATGTTTATTTAGTATTTGATTATTAGGTAGGATAATTCATTTTTCTTTATTGTAGTACGATAATATTAAGATAGGATACATAACTTCCTTTATGAAGTGGTAGGATATAATATGGTTATATAATTAGTGTAATAATAATTGTCCTTTGATGATTTCTAATATCATTCTTTTTCTAAAATGTGGTATATCTTCTTGTGTAAAATCTAATTCTTTATTTCGAGAAAGATATTCTGCTACAATACAGCTAAATACTCCACAATCGTTTCCATTTGCTTGTTGTGGGTTTCCCTTTATATTTTGTTTTACAAAACTTGATTTGTTGATTGTTATTTTTCTTTTAGTTTCTGATTCTTCACATAAGTAAACTGCAAGTTGATCTAATATTTTATCATTATCTTTTCCTAGAGAGTCATAATAATTAATAGTATTGTTTGAAATATCTATTACGGCAATAGTCCAATGAATGCCTTCAACATGTACTGGGACTAATATTAAGTTATAACTGAAGATGTCAATTTTCTTTGTCCATCTGCTAACTGCATTGTATCCTGCTTGTAAAAGGCGGGTAGCAAAAAATGTACTCATTGCATATATTTTTGGTAGGTTGGTTTTTACTTTACTTCTTTCCACTATCAGATTTAAATAAAAGTTTATAATTTGATCGTTTACCCATTCGTTATTTTGTAAGGAACGTATGTCATTTCTCTTGATTGTTATTCCGAAATTTGAATTTAATGTTTCGCTAGGGGACAATGTTGGATTTAATGCTTCTCTTATAATTTCTTCTTGCTCAGTTGTAAGTGATTTATGTGTCTCTTTTATTTCATTGTTATCTATTTCTGTTTTCTCGGTTTCTATATTTTCTTTTTCTAACTTACTCGATTCGGGGGATGGATATCTTTTGATTCGTTTTATTCTAACAGGATGAATTTTGTTTCTAAGTTTGTTATTCTTAACTAATATTATTTCATTTTCTCGTTTTACTATTTGTTCTTTTCTAAATTTTGGTTTTTCTTTATGACGTTCACTTTCATAATTTTTGATAAATATTTTGTTTGTTGGGATTTCCTGATTATCTTCTCTATTTCTATTGTGATAAGTTATCCATTTAGTTTTCCTGCTGTTTAGAAGTTGGAGAATTTTATTTTTATCTTTCAGACCTTGCTGAAGTTCAATTGGTTTACATTGAATAGTACTATGAATTGTATTATTATAGTATTCTGTAGCTTTAAGTATTTTTTCGGTAGTACTCAATTTTTGATGTGTTAGGTTAAGGATTCTAATGTGTTCTAGTAGTGAACTATGACAGCGATTCATATCTGCATTTCCTGTATGAGCTTTAGGTGAAGTAAAATGGACTTCTATGGATTCATTTCTAAGGTAATCTTTTATGTTAATCATGTTAAATTCATTGTCTGCAATTAGTTTTTTGGGTTTTCCCATTATAGCATTTCTTTCTCTAATTAGTTCAATAAAGGTAATAGCGTTTTTGTCGAATGTTTCTTTCGTATAAAGATGTTTTGAAAATTTATCTATTGTCGTAAAATAGTATCTTTTTCCTATCATGAATATGTCGATATGAACAATTTCGTTTATGTCTGAAGGGGTTTCTGAGTATTGAAATTTAGGTTTTACTGGTTTTCTGTCATATTTCGCAGCATTACAAATGTCACAATTATTGATAAATTTGGTTATAAGTTTTATTAAAATAGATTAAAGTAGTAAAATTTAAATTTAATTTCTTCGTAGTTTTCAAAAATACCTCTATGGTTACTGTTCTGATGAATTTCTTTAATTTTTTCGAAACATACATTTTCTGATAATATGTCAGTTGCGTTATGAGAACATTTCATAAACTTTAGGGTTTTGCTGTTTGAATAAAGATTTACAAGTATAAGTTGAACTTGATTCCATTGTCTATCCTTTAACTCACAATAGATGCCAATTGTTCCTTTCTCAGGCATGTTGCGTCTTAAGATATCTTTAACTAAGTTCTCGCGGTAAGTGGATTTTAAGTCTGCCTCATCTATATATATTTTCCGTCTTTTATACACTGTTTGTATTTCTTTTTGTTTTTTATGGACTATATGAATTTGCGTTTTGTATATGTTTACAATGCCTTCTTTAATTAGAATGTGATCATTAAGATTCTCTACACCTGAATGGACTGTAGCACATTCGCTATCATTATGATTCATCTCGTAATCAAACTTTGAGATAACTGTCTTATTTTCAATTTCTTTTATATTTATCTTATTAGAGTTCTTGTATAATAGATCAATTCGATTTAACTCCGAATGTTCATTAATTTCATTGGTATCGGTACTAATTCTGCTAAGAAAATCTGCTACTTTATTTTCTTTCCCTTGTACAAACTGAATGTCGAAATTATACTCATTTAACTTAATTTTCCATCTTTGCATTTTCACATTTGGTTCCTTTAAATTAGCTAACCAGATAAGGGGTCTATGGTCAGTTCGAATTTCGAATTTCACACCAAATAGATATGGTCTAAAATATTGTGTAGCCCACACTATGGCAAGTAGTTCCTTTTCGATGGTGGAATAGTTCCTTTCATGCTCATTGAGGGTTCTGCTTGCATAACAGACGGGATGTCCCTGTTGTGATAGGACAGCGCCAACAGCTTTATCGGATGCGTCCGTAGTTAGTACGAATTTTAGCTTGAAATCTGGATAACGCAATATAGGATAATTTGTAATGAGATTTTTCAATTTTTCAAAAGCAGAAATGTAAGTTGGATCGTTGATGTTTATTTTGTTATTTTTCTTTAAAGCGTCAGTTAAGGGAGATGCTATTCGAGCATAACTGTTTATGAACTTTCGATAGTATCCGGTGATACCAAGGAAGGATTTTATTTGTTTAGGCGTTTTAGGAATATTTAAATTTTTAATGGTTTCAATTTTATCTGAGTTTGGTTTAATACCGTCGGTTGTTAAAGTATGTCCGAGATATTGAGTTTCTTTTGCAAAGAATGAACATTTGTCAATCTGAATCTTTAGATGATAATTTCTTAGTATATTAAATATTTGTTTTAAGTTATTTTCCATTTCCTGGAGTGATGTGGCGAATACCAATATGTCATCCATATAAACTACACAAATTTTATTGATGCAACTTTGCAATACTTCATTCATCATACGCTGAAATGTTGCTGGTGCGTTCTTTAAGCCGAAGGGCATTCGATTAAACTCGTAATGACCATCTGGTGTTGAGAAAGCTGTTTTATACTTGTCATTCTCATTGATTTCAAGCTGATGAAATCCCTTTGCCAGATCAATGGTAGAAAAATATAGTGATTTCCCTAATTTATCGAAAATACTATCGATATTTGGAAGTGGATATTTATCATCCACTGTTTCGTTATTCAATTGTCTGTAATCAATGACAATTCTCCATTTTTGCTTTCCAGAATTGTCCAATTTTTTTGGTACAATCCAAATTGGTGCATTAAAAGGAGATGCTGAATTACGAATAATCCCTTGTTTTAACATATCATTTACTTGGCTTTTAACTTCTTCTTCGTGTACTGAAGGAAATTTGTATGATCTTGTATATATAGGTTTATTTGATTTTGTGACGATGTCATGTTTAGTTTTGGTAGTTGAGGTTAAGTTGTCTCCTTCTTTGTAAAAGATATCCTCATATTCCCTGAGTAATCTTTTCAAAGGTATGACTTCCTCATTATTTAAGTTTTCAAATAGTTTTCCTATTGAATCACTTCGTGTTTCCAAATTTGTTTGTTGGAAGTTTATCTCGTCAGGTATTGCATAATTAAAGTTTATTTTCTTATTGTTTAATTCAAGGTATCCCTCTCCTAAGTTTAGTGAAATATTTAATGGAAATAGCAAATTTTGACCAATTATTGCTTTGAACGTTTTGTTTTTTAAACACATAACATTCCAAATGATTTTTTCTGAATTGGGTAAATTAAATTCTGCTGGCATGAGTGTAATTAGTTTTTGAGTTACATGAAATTTTCCTCCGAGGCCAGTAATTGGGATGGGGTCGGTTAAGTCGATTCTTTTTCTGTGTTTTAAGCAATTTCCGTCGATAGAGGATGTTGTAGAACCAGTATCTATCAAGACAGGAATAACTTCGTTATCTATTGTTAAATTTATTATTGGTAAAATCTGTCCGAGGCATTTATGAGAAAATTTGTATCCATCAGTTCAGGCTCTGGATATCTGGGTTGCTCTACTCTCTTGGAAACAGTTCTGTTATTATTTTGGTTTTGGCGATTATAGGGATGGTTTTGATTGTGACGATTATACTGATGATTATTTCTATTAAAGTTCTTACTATAATTGTTGTAGTTATTAAAATTTCGAGGATTTTGATTATTTTGGTGGAAGTTTTGAGAGAAGTTTCTATTATTTTGGTTATTATTATACTGATTGTTTCTATAGTTTTGATTGTTATGTTGAGGGGAATAATAATTGTTTCGATTATTCGGATGGTTATTTCTATTCTGTGGATTTTTAAATTGTAATCGCGGTTCTTTAGGTCTGTATTCCGTATCAATGTTACTTTTAATTTCGGAGAGCATACGGTATGCTTGCTCTAGTGTAATACAATTTTTTATTTCAAGTAAATATGCTTTGTACTCCGGAAGCAATGATTTAAATTTATTTAATACGAGATTTTCATTTCTGATAGGCATAAATTCAGGGTTAAGATTTTGATTAGGATCTTGTATGTATTTAGTATTTAGTTTATTTAAAAAGAAATTTAAATTTGAGTATATATCATCAATAGACCTATTGTGACTAGACATTTTATGGATATTATTTTATTTATAATACTTGCGTAACTTTCATTTATACCGAAATTATAGATTAGAGAGGTTTTTACATTTTGCCATGTAGGGTTTATAATTTTTTGTATAATAAATCTAGCTTTTCCTTGTAATTTATGTAAAATTAATCTGAAAATGTAGGCTTGTTCATTTCCCGTTGATAAAGATAGAATCGTAGTAGCTTCTTCCAGCCAGGATGTTAGAGAGAATTCATTATTAATTCCGTTATATATGGGAAGACGTCTCGCTTCTTTGATTAATTCCTCGAATGATAGTTGTAGGGGTAGTGGTGCATTTTCAGGATTTGCCATTTTGTTGTTGTTATGTGGTTCAGACCGGGATATAAAGTTGAGTAATGTTGTACTTACAAATGGTTGTCACAGAGATGATTCACGATGTTGTTGTTGCAGGGATGACTCAGGATATTATTGTTGCAGTTCACTGTTTTTTGTTGTTTGTATTATTTTTGTGTATTATTATATATTTTTATTCTGACACTTAATTGACTAAGGTCAGGTGCGAATCTTTGATTGATTCCGCTCGGAGCAATGCAATTATCTTGCACTTATTTTTTTGTTTAGTTTGTTTGGTACAGTTTTCCTGAGACCAATCCAATTCAGTTTTCCTGAACTTGGAGTAAACAAACAAAAAATTTTTTTTTTTTTTTATATGGTTTTTCATTTATGTTTTTTAAATTTCGTTCAGTTTTCCTGACACGAAAATTGTATTAAAATTTTCTGTTAATTTTTCCCTATTTTATTAAGGTTCTGGATTTAGAGATACACCTCAAAAATCCGATCCGACTGCGCCAGTTACGTTTTTAACGTCCTTTTTATTTAAAAAGGTAAAAGTTTAACGACCTCTTCCTTGAAGTCGATAATTAATAACACTTTCTTTTATTTTTTATAAACACTTTATTCGATGTTTTAGTTTATTCACAATACACTTTAATAGTATTAACTAACTACTACAGGATCTGCACTGAATCGACTGAGCTTCTGCACTTGAATATCTAACTGAACTTCTTGATCTGAACTGAACTTCTGGATTGAGCCGAGTGAGCGTTTGGACTTATCTTAGAAGCCCTTTTATACTAATGAAAGATGCCTACGTTGCAATTGTGCATCTTTCATTAAGTTCGATTTGATTCTAATGTTTGTTTGCTTTAGATGATTCTCACGATCTTCATTTTTAATTAAGATCGGGAATATTTTGACTAAGTGTGAATTTAATTAAATGAATGTTTAGTCTCTCAAGTTTAATTAGACGACCGACTGTTTGTCTAAGAACTAAAATGGTTCTCAGTGGATTTAGATTAAGTTTGGTCTTTGTCTATGCAGTGAATGATGTCGTGATGACGTCATTAAGGTGAGATTGTGTAAGGTGAGGTTGAATAAGGCAAGGTTGTGTAGCCTGCGTAACTCGCATCGCTTTCTCCGGCGAATTACACATAATAATTCTACACATTCCTCCAAAATTTCATGTATGTAGCTTCAGCCGTTCGTGAGATATTCAATGGACAGACGACGAAAAGACCGACATTTAAACGATTTCACAAGTGTTTTGTTTTTACTACTAAACCCTAAAAAGGAGAAGTTACTGGAAAAGAGAATGATCGGGGTATTTGCATGCTGAAATGGCACGACAAAAGGGAGGCTTTACTTCAGTCGACCTGCCATAATTTGGATTGCAATTCTATCGAAAGACGAAGAGAAACCATCCAGAAACCAGTAGCCATAATCGATTACATGCTGGCAAATCACCTATCGACATATCGGACCAAATTTCGAGCTATTCCACTTGTCTTCGTAAGACTATAAAATGGTTTAGAAAAATCGCGCTAGAATTGGTACTGGGTACATCTGTCGTAAACGCATATGGTATTTTTTATACTATACAAGAAACTGACAATCTTGCTCAAGGCATTTGCTCACGTCAATGATAATTTTCAATAGCAAATAGTCGAAAAATTATTGAAAAAGTCCGAATATTCAGCGTTCAGTGTGGAGTCGGTGTGATTTTATCCACTCAATGAAACCCAAATTGGTAATTGAATAGACGCGTGGTTCCGTTCACTTCACAAGACACATTAACCTGACTTGTTTGGCCTTAAACCCGAAGAAATCGATTCTTAACAAGGAGACCCATAAATTATCGTATTGGCTTGTAACCCTAGCTTCCCCCAACTCAACATTATTCTCAAAAAGGATTCGAAAACGCTTTCTTTGGTCTATTTTGTTACCATTTCCACAAATTCTTAAATGAAAATTGTTTATTCCGCCTCGTAAGTAACTAACAAAAGCGGCTTGATACAATGGAATACGAATACAAATACAGGAATTACGTATTAATGGGAAGCTATAGCCATCTAATTAGAGCCTATTTACAATTAGATTCTTGAATTGTGCGCATAGAAAACATTTGAAAATTGGCGTAGAGTTCTGTAAGTATAAATCTCACCCCACCTGAAACGATTTTATCACGGTGAGCGCAAATACTCATATGTAAAACCTTTATTTTACCGGCGTAATAAGGATTCGCTACATAGACTGTAACTATAATAATTATTTAAAAATCATAAAGAACTAACTGATAAACGTTAACCGGCGGATCAAAAACTGCCTGTGGGTACTAATAGAACTCTCACAGTGCTCCGAGCTTGTCAGTATAAAAACGGCGCGAATAGGAGGTGCACGCTCGCAACTTCACTTCCAAAAATTAGATATGCTATCGAAACGTCAACAAGGCATAGAAATACTAGAGATGTTGACGCGCCCTTATCCCTGGAGGGGTCAAGGTAATTAACAACGTCAGAGCCGTCAACAATCACGCCTTGTCCATTACCAGCCGTAATTTATTGTCATACCAGCAACAAGCAAAAGTTGCACATCCACATAAATGATTCATGGCACGGAAAATCTGTTTCAACGCCCGATTATACGAGTACGACTCTGGTACTCTTGTTCTACTATTCGCAATAATGGCACACCGAAATAAATAACGCTATATCTGAATATTTCGCTCATTAATTAACGACAACATTCAATAATTAATCAGATTATGATTCGAAAACAATTTCCATTATCAACATTCTCAAAGGACAAAAGCATTTCGCTGAACCGACTGGTGAAGCTGGAAAAACAGAATTCTGGCATGTGCAAGTCCACGTCAAGGAGATGCGTGTGAATCCGACAAAAGGCTCCAACGAACACACAAACGAATGATCGATTTTCGATTATGGTTTCATGTTTATTTCGATGAGAGTGATTGGGGCGAAATTATGAGCTAATTGCCACTATGGTGTCTTTGAATGCCTACATGAAATGCTGCAAACCTGTATGTCGGGTGGTAAAAAACAACGTACGGATACAAGCTTTTTTACCAAGCGATTTTTAATGCAATCCTGAGCAAAATATTACTCGTACCAAATTCTCTTATGTCTTATGCGGGAATTTCATTGCCGACAGAAGCAAAGCAGCGGCAGCAGCAGCAGCATCGTCGGTGTCTTGGGTAATTGTGCTTTCTAACAGTTAGCTCGCACCCGACGAATTTTCAGAACGAAAAGCTTAAGCTTTGCACGAAAATTTTGTAGGTGCGAGGTAGCGCTGATTCGGCGGCTATTTTCTCACTGGTCTGTAGACAGTAAACTCGCTGAATGAGATCGATGTTGTAATGAACCATATTCTGGTCTGGTAGTGCTGCTTCCACCGGCAGATCTGTGGCAGCACCTGGTGAGTAAGGATCTGTCGGTAGTACGAAACCAGAGGCCGAGGGTCCCATTACGCCTCGACCCCTATGCAATCGCGATGTCCGCCAATCATTCTATCTTTACCGCCACACTTTTTATCATTCCCCATTTTTGCCTCCCATGTTTGTTTTGTCTTCCCCAGGCTAATGAATTTTTGTTAATACATAAAGGACAGAGGCAACGAGTGGCGAAAACCCCGCTCACGTCTCCCGAACTGAGCTACAGCAAGCATAGCTCGTTGAGAGGCGTTTTTCTTCGCCATTTGACACGGCCCGACCTTCACGGTCACCATGCTTCCTTAGGCTCCGTCCCCCCGTGCATCTCTGTATGCCCACCAAACCTTCCGTTACAAGGTTTAACCGTAACCGTAGTTCTTCGCTTTCGAAAGAGGAAAGCCCTCTCAAATCTTAATTTCTAGATCCGACACTAAAGACATGACGGGGTTTTTTTTGTAGAGGAAAATCTAATCAAAGTATAATCTGGTTTTTTGACATGGATCTGTCTTTCGACCTGGGCGTAGGACTAAATTTTGTGTTAAGTAAATATTGTATAGAATAAAAAAATTTAATCTTTAAGAAGGGAGGTATAGTATATGTAAGCAACATGTAATGGGGTAGTAAGAAGAAGACACAGAGTGTAAGAGGTGGACATTGCTACAAAGGAACAACACAGTGACTTGTACATTACACAAAAGCATAAACTTCTTATAAAGAAATAAATGAATTAATATTACGAAGTACTACAGTACTGGGCATCATTCGTGATTTCATTGTAACATATGAATTATGGCACTTCAAATTGAATCGACAAGGCCGTCTCATGAAAGGGTTGACCAACGACTGAGTTAGCTGGAAAGAAAAAGTAAATAGTCGCGTCCGATGAAAAGATAAAACGCTATGTGTTTTTTTTCGGGCGCCTCTGCGAAGTAGGTTATCTAACTAGAGTTAAGAAAAAACACGTTTAATATTTTACTATGTATCAAAATGTAAGCGAAGCGAAGCTATTCTAAATTAAGAAATGGTAATTCGAATAAACATTAAGGGTGCTCCTTCCGATGCCGTCTCCAATGCTGCTTTTAAATATTAAAAAAAAAACAATTAAACTAACCTCCCAGGTAGTTGTTACTGCTATTTACTCTGACCAACTTAAATTTAAATTTACCTGATTATCAAGACGGTGGGCTTACTAAGAAGCGTAAATTCTCAAATCTCACGAGTCCAGAAAAAAATGTATTAAAAATTTTAAAATTTTATAGTCTTTCCAAGCTGACACAAGCGTATTCTAAAATTCAATTAAGAACTGTCCTCGTGTCAAGGTTGCAACAATTAAATCCTCCTAATGACTCGCAAAGCCTTCATCAGATTCAGAACATTCGCCTGGAGATTAGCACGTCTTCGTCTCCTTCTCGAATCACGCGTCAACACTGCATCTGGGACAATCATTTATTTTATGTCCTTGAGTCCGCAAAATATCCTCAACTTAATTGTCCTATCATATTCCAATTTTTACTGCCCGGATATATTTTGGATGTTTTATCGTCGTCCATAAACTTCTTGTACAATTACTATCGCTCAAATTTAAAGATATTCAGGATTTGGACGTCATGTCCTTAAAGTTATATCTTGACACCCAGCACTCTTTTTTAACCGGAATCCTTGCATTCATTTATGAATTTTAATTAAAATTTTACTGATTTGCAGTAAAGCTTTGCGGATTAATTATAAAATATTTTATGTAAAGCTGCTTGCACTCATGCCTCTATCCCGGAAGATCTGGAAGGATTATGTATTTGTAGTTTAAGGGTACAAAAGTACCTATAGTATCATAATGATATTTTCTGTAAAGTGAAAATAAATAGATGTCTCTCAAAGGGCTTGCACAGACTTAGCGCGTAAAGAAGCCACCATGTTGAACGAGGGTTGAATAAATAATCGGATGAAGCCCTGGGCGGTTGTAGTACATGACAGATAAGGCTCGAGATGAGCCACAGCACTAATGAAACTAAAGTGGTTATGGTCAGCAATGCAGAAAGGGTTGAACAGTTTTGTGTATTTGAAACTTTGTAGCATTTTATTCGCAGTAACTCATAGTTCGAGAAATGTCGCAGGGTGGAAAAAAATTTGAAATTATTTTCTATCAAAAGTTATCATAGTTAAAGGAATGCTTCATTTTTTTTACATTCGTAGGGGTGGTAGGAGCTCCTTTGGTCTGATTATGCCCATCTTAACAAAACTGAAACAAATTCTCATCTGCCAAAAATCACCTTTCTACGTGAATTCGTTCAAGAGTTATAGACAGAGAACGTGAGTGAAAGTAGGGCAGTGAAAGTAGGGTAATGCGGGGCTCTTCGTAAGAAAAGTACCTTTATTTGACAACTGATCAATTTAAGCTTTACAGGAGGGTATAAAATTACACTCTCGAGTCATCGGCCAAAGTTAGAGCTTTTCGCGTTTATTCAATCGGAAATTATAGACATTTATTTAATTATTTTACAAATGTAGAGGAGGTAATTGGTCGCTTGGCCGGATGACAACTAGATGACTAGATCACACTACGAATATTTGGCCAAAATTTCAAGCCTCTAGCTTCATTCTATCAAAAGTTATCGTGCGAACGGCAGACGAACGGACAGTCAGACAGACAGAAAAACGCGGCTAAATCCAATCAGGAGGTAATCCTTATCATTTATTTATACTCGTATACATTCCCGTACCTACGGAGGCTCCTTTGAGATGATACATATTTCGTCGGGACAAAAACAACATACCATATACCTTATACGGTCTAGGGTATAAAAAATCAACTTGAAAAGAAACCATAAATTCCACAGAATTTCAACAAATTAAACTGCAACTCTTATTTACAACGTGAAACAATCTGGCACTATTGTCTTTTCCCGCAAACAGTATCAAAAACTTACGATTCAAGTACAACTTAACACCAACGAAAATTAATCACTTGCAAATTACAGTTTCAGGATCTCGAAGGACTCATTCGGAGCATTGTTTCGTTTCGTATTTACATTTGTGTATGCATTGTAACTTTAAAGGGAACCTTCAGCTAGGAAAATTGCAATGCAGCAAGCGCAGCACGCCTCACCGGGCCGAGCCGCTTAGACAAGACAACTTTATGAAAATTGAAAAAGTTTCGCACTTCACATTTCCCATAAAATTACTTTTGTACCAAAATATTACTTCCGGAGTGCATATCCTTTGTGTGAAGGTTTTTCGGAAAATAGAGTCAGAAAAATTTGCAAGTTTTCACTTTATCTTGTTTGGGAGAAAAGACGATTTTTTAACATTAAAAGCGTTTTACGTAATTTTTGATAGGTAGTAGGAAAATATAGCATATAGGGTGTTCTGCTTCAGATGGTACATACTTTAATGATAGATAGAACTGCTCATTTGCATAAAATTGACACTGGACATGAACACGCTGCCTTTAACCGTTAGAGAATTATAGCATTTCTTGTAAATTATGGCAAAAATCCCAACAAAGTCCAAATAAAAAAACTACACGGTTTTTGTCATAAATAAAAAAACTTTCAAACAAAAAAACTTTAAAATATAACTTTTTTCCGGTTGCGAAAATTACCGATACTTTAAAGATACAAATACCCAAACTTTAAATTCAAATGATAATTTTACAACGGTACTTTTAACTGACAAAAATGTAAAATTAGGAAAAGTTTCCCCAGCTTTCAAACGGCACGTGTTTCGGAAAGTAAAGCCCTGCCATTCGACATCTGTCAAATGTCAGTATATTCCAAACTGGTATTGGTTTAGTTGAAGGTTTGCCATTTTACAAGATGGAACGTTTTACGACTGAACAACGCGTTAAAATTATTAAATTATTCTACTAAAATGTTGAATCTGCGGTGGCCACGTTTCGTGCATTACGCGCGGATTATGGTCGACATAATCGTCCCAATGAGCGCACAATTGCCTACACAGTGAAAAAATTTGAAGAAACTGGATCGGTGACAGACATTTCTACACCTGTGCATCATCGTTTTGCTCGTTCGACCGAAAACATCGCCGCTGTGAGTGAAAGTGTGGCCGAATACCCGAATTTGTCGATTCCGCGCCGATCCCAGCATTTAGGCCTATCTTACGGCACATTGTGGCGCATTTTCCATTTGGACCTTCATCTCCATCCTTATAAAGTCCAGCTCACGCAAGAATTAAAGCCGACTGATCACAGATTGCGTCGTGAGTACTCAGATTGGGTCCTCGAACAGCACGCCATCGATGCCGATTTTTCGAAGAAAATCTTCTTTAGCGATGAGGCCCATTTTGCGCTCGGCGGCTATGTAAACAAACAATATTGTCGCATCTGGGGCAGTGAGCAACCGCAAGTGACCGCTGAGAAACCGTTGTACCAGCAAAAAGTGACTGTTTGGTGTGCATTGTGGGCCGGCGGCGTCATTGGGCCGTTTTTCTTCGAAAACGATGAAGGAGCCGCCGTTACAGTCAATGGCCAGCGCTATGGCGCCATGATTCATGACTTTTTTTGGTCGGAAATTGAAGATATGGATCTCGACAATATGTGGTTTCAACAAGACGGGGCCACATGCCACACCACGCGACAAAATTTGGCTTTATTGCGCGAGAAATTCCCAGGACGCGTAATTTCGAGATTCGGCGATGTGGCTTGGCCAGCAAGGTCTTCCGATTTAACGCCGTTAGATTTCTTTTTGTGGGGCTATGCGAAGGACCGTGTTTATGCGAACAATGCCACGACAATTGGTCAATTGAAGGACGAAATCCGTCGAGTTATAGCCGAGTTATTGCCCGAAATGTGTGAAAAGGTAATCGAAAATTACCTCAAAAGGATCGAGTCCTGCAAGCGGTCCCGTGGGGGACATTTGACAGATATTGTATTCCACGTATAATGGCATAATCCAAACTTTATTATGAAATAAAAATTCCATCGAAATTCAAATATTTACTGTGTTTAATTTAAGTTTACTTTCCGAAAGAGAAAATGGATAACCCTGTATATTTCAACGACTTAGACTTGAAAATTTGCGAATTTAATGAAACAAAACATGGTCTGGAGTTGAAACAAATTTACTTCAACCTTGACTATCCGAGTCTACGCTACGAATGAAAAATATGACAAAAATCGTGTAGTTTTTAAATTTAGCACAATTTATTGGAGAGTCCCCTAAATATATGCTCCAAATGCCCCGTTAATAGAGGGTCCGGAAGTGTAGGACAAAGGGGGTTAAAGGTACTTTTCACCGGTTTTCTTGTTTTTTTTTTATATTTCTGTTTATTAGAGTAGACATCGATATATGTAATAACAGGAAAATAAATTTGTGTACAATAGTTTTGAAATTTAACAAAATTGGTAAAAGAAGTATTCAAAATAAATGGGCCAAAATCACCGTTGATAGGTATACTTATGTCAGTGGTCTTTTTTAGTTTTCCTTGGTTTATGGTCTATGGTAACTTTACCATTTTGCGGCCTTATGTGCGCGATATATCATTTTGTAGGAAATTGTATGTGCTTTAATTCGCCTTTAGAAATACTTTTTGTAGAACTCAAGAGAAAAAATGGATCCCCTCTCCCTATATGTACATCCCAACCCGCTATCAATGGGGCCTTTAGAGCATATATTCAGGGGATTCTCCAAATCAATTGTGCCAAATTTAAAAAACAAACGATTGTTTTCCTATTTTTCATTCGTAATCCTGTAAAATTTGATATAGAGAGATGTCGTTTAGTATGAGTGTTGGTGGGGCCCACACTTTCAATTTAAGAGATGGAGTCACCTTGGACCCCCCCCCCCCCCCCCCCCCCGGCTTTACAGGCTGTACGGATTTAAGCCCTAATATTCTCCTCTTAATTTCTAAACGGTGCCTCGGATCGAAAAATTTAGTTTGATATAAATTAAAGAGGGCCGAATTCTGCGTTGAATGCACTACTCAAAATCCAATTCCGTTTCAAAACTGTAATCAAAATTAATAGTAAATGAACGCCACTTTTTTAAGCTTTGAGGAAAAATCAAACTATATCACTTTTCAAGCTCACATATCTCTGAAACGGTTGCTCCAAATGAAAAATCTCATTTAATAAAAGTTGAAGATATTTCGATTTCCAGTTTAACGTGCCCAATACTTTTCAAATCGACTGTAGTATATTTGTGAGGTAAAATGCTGAAATGCTTGTTTAGCGATTTCAGCCGTAATAGCTCTATCTCGGTAAATATAATAGCTGAAGTTTTATTTTGGTCGCAATTTATAGATAATTAAATCTCGTTTAAAAATGCTTTGCTTGATAGAATAGGACATAGTAACGCTTTTTAGGGTTTTGTAGAAAAAGAAACAAAATTTTCACACAGCCTCCATAGAAGGGAAAAGTAACATTTGGTCCTTGTCGTCGGCTATGGAGGCATATGCGCTGTCGTATCAAAGGGCTGAATGAGCACATTTCATTTATAGTACTCTTTTTAGGGTTTTGTAGTAAAAACAAAACCCCTATGAAATCCGTCAAATGTCTGTCCGCCTGTCCATGAAGTATCTCACGAACGGCTGAAGCTACATATATGAAATTTTGTGTTAATATGTAGAATTATTATAATTCGCCGGAGAAAGCGATTCGTTGTAATAGGCTGACTTTAAGGGGAGGTCCCTATAGAGGGGAAATGAAGGTCAAATTTTGTTTTTCATCTAGTATGGGCAAGTGGGGTATCATGAGAAAGGTAACATCGAGTACATTCCATTTTTGGTATTTTCATCAAATTTTAAAAAAGGGGAAAAGAGGTAGAGGGCAAAATATGTGATCTGAGTTTGTCCCCCCCCCCCCTTGCATTTCGAGACCGTAATACTTAGAAACATGAAGATTTGCAGGAAAACGGCATTTCACTAGCATAGAAAACCAAAAACTGTAGAATTTTAATATAATAATAATAATAATAATTATCTTTATTGCAATAATCATCATAGCCAATAATATTTCTAAGTTTCATTATAATCATGTAATATTTAATAATAGTACATTCATTTAAACTTAGGCATTTTGATACTATCCACACAAAAAATACACCTACCGGCCTCATAAGTGTGAGTATTACTTTCATGTTGTTTTTCGTAGTGCGAATTGCAGTTACGAGTATTTAATTAATAATTATTGAAAGGGTACAGATTGGTTGGGGGCGCTGTGTCGTAATTGGCCAACTTTACCGGGTGGATGGGGGGGGGGGGGCTATCCACACAGAGGTGAAATTAAGGTCAATTTGTTGAGTACATTATATTTTTCGCATTTTCTTGCAATTTGTAGAAATGGGAACAGTGGGGGAGGAGAAAATATTAGTTCGGAATTTTTTTTAATTAAAAAGTAGCAACACGACAATACCACCATGGCGGCAGCAACAGATGCTATCTCTTCTTCCTTCCGCCATCACCGTGATAAGTAATTTTAATTTAATTTATTAATTGACAACTCGGCCAAACCGTCAAACGTTTGAATCGAACGATCGAATTTCCGTTGCCGTTGAGAAGATACATTTGTCGCTTCAATTGTCAAATCGTTTGATTCAAACGTTGGATCCAACGTTGGATCCAACGTTGGATCGAACGTTGGACGCATCGTTTAGAAGCGGCTTTATACTTAGAATTATGAAAACTTACATGAAGGTAGGTTCCGAATAGCATATGAAATGGAAAATAATGGAATCCGTATATCTTCTCAGAAAAGGTCAATAATAGTTTATTTTTATAGTTACAGTTAGCACACCCCTGCAAGCCTTAAACACGTTCGAGGTCAAAAGTAATGATGGCCAACGATAACCAACACCTTAGGCAATAATATGTTCTAAGTTTCGTTACAATCACGTAATATTAATTGGCATGTAAAATATAAGTGGGTAAGACATTTTAATTATGTTTTTTTATCCATCTAGTGGTATCAAGAAGAGCAAGGAGGCGATATTTATATACCAAAATAAGCGCTTGCTACAAAACCCTCGGATTGCGGGCGTAGCCCTCTATATTCCGGTTCCATTTATACTTGCGATCTGCGATAAATTCAACCAGTTGCGTTTGATCGCAGATCGCCGACTACTCCGCGATCAAACGCTGCAGATGTCCACTCTATCGTTAACAGATCGCGACAAGTGTGTGCTGCTTAACTTACTAACGGAACGCGTTTAATCGCGATCGCGTATGTGTGTTCTCCGCTTTAATCTGCATAATTACCGATAGTACTCGTATTTTCACTGAGGATAAATTAAAATATCAGTTTTCTCTTAATATTTGAGTTAAGGTTTAAATGCTAGCTAGCCCAAGGCACACCCTGAACCAAGAAAACACTCCATTTTTCACCTAAATTCCCATTTCATTGTTCTGTTCTATATCGTTTTTGCTTCTATTCTGCTCGGTCCCGGTTACCAAGAAACACGGCTATTGCTGCAAGTTTCTACAAATGCGTAAAACATGCCACAATTTCAATGGGAATAGAAAGCACTTGTGCCGTACAACATGTAGATGTTCGCTCATGGCTGCCCTGCCCCTCAGTGTCCTTATCATATTCAATTGTGTTTGTATAATAACCCTTGACAATAGGTTGTAATTCTGAAATTACGAGTACACTCCGCACATCATGGCACCGCTGGCGATGCTGAAAGTTTATTGTTACGCTGCGTACTTTAGCAGCAACGTGAAATACTTTCCCGGTAAATCCGAGACATCATAATAACATAAATTTCACAGAAGGATGTGACACACAGCCTCCTAATATATTTTCCAGGCTTAAAATCACTGCAGCGATGATGTATCGCTCCTCTTAAGCTGGTTAGGTGCTTAGTATGATAAATTCGTTAACTATTATGCCGCGAAATATTGTCCTGGCACTGTGTATGCGGCCACCTCAGCCAGTTCCACGTCGCTACCCTTTATTTTTCAGGACACCTTTTATGACAGGACTCCATTGTATCTACATGGACAAGGTAACGTTATTATTCAGAGTCTTTGAAGAAAGCTAATGGAATTGGACGCATTGGCTTTGTCATAACGACACACAACACTGACTTAGTGGTCGAAATCCCACAAGGAGTTTTTTCTCATAATTGCATCGTTTACAAATGAAACGAATGCAAAGCTTATTTAAAATATTTAGAGAACGAATAGAGCAAACTATTCCTATGACCTCCATGATTTTCAAACTTATATCTTGAATATTCCTAAAAAAAATGAAATTATATTGAATTACAATGTCAAAGGAGCTACGACGACCTTTGACGGCTGGAATGCAGCAGCAGCTGCTGCATAAGAGCATCAGACGACAACCATCCATAGTATCGACATGGCGGTATGGGCAAACAGAGAGTCCTGGTACTGGTATAAAAAATTCGGACATGCCTTTTTCGAAATTAGTCATGCAAAAATAATTCCTGGACGGGAGCCAACAAAGTGATTTTTTCTCTCTTCGATATTTCTTTCATGCAGAATTCCGTTTTTAGCATCTTCTACTGGCCTGAAGTGGATGAGCAGCGGGATGTGTCGACGCCCGTACTTCCTAGTCAGTGATTCTGAGCTGACTAGCATTGTAGGATAGTGTTACGTAAGTTTGCTCTTATGTGATAAAATCTAGAATTTCAGATTTCATGAAGTTACGAACAGGCGAATGGTCGTTGTCATCCGAATACCAGCACCACAAGGATTTCAATTTTGTGTCGAAACCTCGGAGAGAATCCTTTTTTGTAGTCTTTGTAGATTAGTTGATGACGGCTTCTGAAGGAATTCTAAAAAATGAGAACGAATTCATTAGATATACCTGGGCAGCGCCAGGGCCGTCGGAATGTGTCTACACAGAGCATGGGAATACTTAGTATTTGCGAAAGTACTCAGTATTAATTACTGTTTCGAAAATACTAAATACTGCTTAAATATTTTTTTTGAAAAAGTATTTAATTACAAAATGTAATAATAACTTTTTTGAAATTGGAAGAGATATTGAGTACTCATTAGTTTGTTTTTTAAATTTTACTCATTATTTTTTCATCCATTCAATTTTTTTTTATTAAGCTATTCCCTACTTCACTACCTACTTCCTTTTTCAGAACGCTCTTATCTATTCCCTACTTCGCTACCTATTCCCTTTCCTGTTCGGCTCATAGTCATCTCTCAATTTCCATGCGTGTGCCCCGCCACTTCTCGTCCCTAAAATCTCTTTTCGCCTTTTCAGCTATGGGTCGAAACAGATAAATTACCTCTACTTCAATCTAGTAATGAGAACGAGGTCGTCTTTCATTTTTCCTTGTTCAGATTTCACTGTCCCTATGAGAGGTATATGAAAGCTAATTTCAACCAAATTTAGGGACATGATTTGGCAGTCAATATGGTGGAATAAAATGAAATTTGGTAAAGATATATTCAGAAATAAAAAAGTTTTCCCAACGAAAACCTGCTTTTGGAACGGTCGTTCCTATGACAACTATATGATAGAGTAGTCCAATTTCAACCAAATTCTGAAATATGATTTGACTAGAGATGTTATTGATTAGTGTGAAATTCGAAAAAGATATCTTTAGAAATAAAAAAGTTTTTCTTACAAAGACTAATTTTTGAACCGGTCGTTCCTATGGC
This sequence comes from Chloromyia formosa, assembly GCA_964017055.1. NCBI lineage: Eukaryota > Metazoa > Arthropoda > Insecta > Diptera > Stratiomyidae > Chloromyia > Chloromyia formosa. Next base: position 23,683,264 of record OZ024813.1, on the reverse strand, counting down.
AGCTATATGACGTAGTGGTCCGATTCCGTTGGTTCCGACAAAATTTCAGCTTGATAGTTTTAAAACTAAGGGACTAGTTTCCATAGAACCAGACGGACAGACAGATAGACGGACAAAGCTTAATCGACTCGTCTCATCATTCTGACCGAGAATATATATAGTTTATGTGGTCGAAGATGCTTCCTTTTGTGCGTTGCAAACTTCATGACAAAGTTAATATACCCTATCACATCCGTGAAGGGTATAAAAGTTCAGCTTCGAGTATTCTCATACCGTGCCAAAGTTCTTGAGCTGGTTTTTCAGATCATTTTGAACTCATTCAATACCTGTGTCCTATAAATGGGACACATATTTTAGATATTTTTTACTAACCCGATCTGAAAATATTTTCTCAAATTCTTTTTGTTCTTCAATTTTTCTATTGTCTCCTTTCATAAAAACGTAAATTTTTTACTATTCACTTCATCGAGTCTGCAAAAGAATCGAAAAAATGAGAAAGAAGTGGTATTTTTAAAGGCAAACTCTTATAATTGCTCCAAATTCTTATCGATTTCAGAATGCAAATAATAGGCAAATGCAATCTTTTTACGGAATTAGTAAAATCAAGACTTTGTATTTGAAGTTGGGAAAAAATACTTTGAATTAGTGAAATGAAATGACTCTTTTCACTATGACGACACACAAGCTCTGACTCTTTCCAATGAGTCGTTCAAAACGAGTCGTACAAAAAGCGTTATCCAAAGAATCAGAAACTTGGTTAATAACATATTCAATAAAAGTCGCAATTTAAAAAAAAAATCAGTTTTTTCTTTTATTTTTTACCCCCGATTTGAAGTCAGTGACCCCCAATGCCCTTTAGTTCGAGTCAGCCAGGTCGGACCACTATTTCCCATGAAAACGGGGTTGCCAATCTGGGATGGGCGACCCCAATTTTTTTTCTCTTTTTTGACCCCGGAGTCGGAGTCAGTGACCTCCCAATGCCCTTTAGTTCGAGCCTGCCAGATCGGATAACTATGATATTTCCCATGAAAACGGGGTTGCCAATCTGGGATGGGCAACCCGAATTCTTTATACCCTTCACGGATGTGATTGGGTACATTAACTTTGTCATGAAGTTTGCAACGCACAGAAGGAAACATCTGCGGCCACATTAGCGTGACATTACACTTTGCGTTTTTCTGCAGGAGGAGCAATCCCGCAAAAAAACGTATTGTCGTCCAAGAAGACGAACGTGTACATTTAAATGGAACGCATTACACTTATGCGTAACGACAATGCTGCAGTTTACAGGAATCGTTTTGCAGCAGCAAGTCCAACGACAGCGGGAAGACTTCTCCCGCAAAAAAAACGCAATGAGAAGATGAACACACGGTGGTATATGGAACGCATTTCACCTTCGGTTTTTTGGTTCAACGACAAACTAGAAACTCATGCACCCAGTATGAAATTCATACAGTGCATTGAGGACTGGCTGAAATTATATCGGCCTCCCGACTTTTACCTACTATATTGCTACATAAATAATACCATCAATATCCTCGCTGGGATATATTTATTTCTTTCACAAGCTCTACCCGCAGAAAGACGCAATGTGTAATTATAGGGTTCTCTTCTTGAACGACAATGCGTTTTTTTGCGGGATTGCTCTTCCTGCAGAAAAAACGTAAAGTGTAATGTCACGCTTAACTATATATTGTTGGTCAGTAAGATGAGACGAATCGATTAAGCTTTGTCCGTCTGGTTCTATGCAAAGTCCCTTAGTTTTAAAGCTATCGAGATGAAATTTTATACAAAGCCTTCTTTCTATTGCACACTATATATATGTCGGAACCAATGGAATCGGACCACTACGTCATATATCTGCCCCCCCCTCTTACCCTTTAGTTCGAGTCAGCCACATCGGATGAGTATTTTCCACAAAAAAAAAGTATCATTTCGTACGACGGGTACCTTACTCAAACTTTTTAACTCTTTTTGAACGACGGGTGTAGAACTCAAACTAGCTCTTTTGACATTTTTTTGAATGACGGGTATCAAAATCGATCAAAAAGAGTTGTTCAAAAAGAGTCAAACGAGTCAAAAGAGCTAGTTTGATCTTTTGTAGGATCTCTTCAGTGCACCAATCAAGAATCAGACCTTCCGGTTGAAAAACTCTTGAACGATGTTACGGCGAAGGCAGATACAGCAGCCTTTGAAGGAAAGCTGACACCACGGCTTTGGGAAGAACTAAGAAGTTTTATCAAGGATACCGGTCGTGGGACAAAGCGCGACGACCGCGAAATAATTCGTTCGACGAAGAATGCCAAAAATCACTTAGTTCAATGAACAAAGCTTACAGACAATTTACCCAACGTCCAACTAGAACCATGAGAGAAAAATATGACGACCTACGGCGAATACCAAATAAAGAAATTAGATCTAAGAAGCCGTTACTGAAGATTAACGATAATCTAGCTAATATAATTATCAGACAAGCGTACAGATTAGTAAACACGATTAAAAATGGCTCCTAACCCAGAAATAAGGGGACAAGTATGGAAACATCATCAGTGTCCCATTTCGAAGGGCTTCTTAATCCCGCATCCCACGTCTCCATAAAAGAAGCCCCAATTATTGACGACATGATCGATCACCAATACACAACCTTCAACAGTAAATGAAGTTGATCTCGCCTTGTGGTCACTCAAACCAAATAAACTGCCGATCGCATACGAGATTCTGAACTGATAAAATCTGGTGGAACGGGTCTAATCAATGCAGTTCATCAGTTACTTCTGCGAATCTGGGAGGACGAGGTGTTTGTGATTGGCGCAAGAGCATCATCCCATCCGCAAAAAGGGAGATAAATTGCTGTGTGAGAATTACAGAGGCATCTCACTAGTCTCAACGTCCTACAAAATACTGACGAAAATTTTGGAAAATAGAATAAAGCCGTACGCTTATAAAATCATTGGCGAATATCGAGGCGGATTCACACTTGCCGATAAACAACTGATCAGATTTTCACGGTAAAGCAGGTCCTGGAAAAGTGCTGGGAATACAACGTCGATCTGTACCAAATCTTTGTCGATTTTAAGCAAGCATACGACAGTATCGATCGTGGTGTACTGTATAATTTGAAATACCAGTAAAATAAGTATGATTAACAAAGATTACGAAGACCAACTCCGTCTCACAGGTCTGGATCCACAACAAGCGAACTGTTCTCTTTGAGACACGTACTGGACTGGAACAAGGCCACGGACTGGCTCCGACGCTCTTCACATTGACACTTGAACACGCCATCCGGGTAATGAATGCGGACCACAGCGGCACACTGCTCTTCAAGTCGACGCAGTTTATAGCGTACGCTGACAACATCAACATCATGTCCCGAAACCTACCCATCGCGGACGAACTTCTACATAATCTTGACACGCAGTGCCGGGCTCGTAGCAAATGTGAACAAGGGGCCCTTGATTTGCACTGGGTATTAAAGTTTAGAATACACTGGAACCTCGATTAACCGGACTAATTCTTGTTGTAAGTCATTCCCATTCGGATAATCGAAAATCCGGAGAAAACCTACGTCGCACGCATATTGTCATCTTCTAGGTACGTTTACATATGGTTATCTTCCTCGGGTTAATAGGAGTTTATTCAAACAACAAAAACAAGTTAAACTTATTAAAATCAACAAAAATTAATTGTTAAGAATGAATGAAGTGTATCACTACCAACTCAATACAACAAGATTTAGTTAGCAATGCTCTCCACCAAAAATAATCAGCATAAAGCCAATCGCACTTGAGCCGACTGGTTTCGTCCAAGGATAGACCATACTCTTCAGGAGCTACCTTTAGTCTATCGGGGAGGTAGCTCGACCAGCCCAACTTTTGTGCTGTATTCCGACTTTCGTCAGAGTACATCAGTTGGTAAAACGCTCACTTTATATGTAGTGCGCATTTTATGACACGGGTGCGAACTACATTAAATGAAATTAATATTATTTAATCTGTATTCTGACGAAAGTCGGAATACGGCACAAAAGTTGGGCTGGTCGAGCTAAGCATTTAAGTGTGGACACGAGACAATGTCTAGATACTGTCTTTATACACATATTGTCCTTAAACCATGTCTAAAGACCCTCTATAGACAATCGCTAGACATTATCTCTGAGTGTAAACAAAGCTTTATTGTTTAGAATATGAGACCGAACCGTTGGGTAGTATTTTTTTCTTATGGTTGGTGAAACGGATACAGCTAGCAAATAAGACTTTCTTCTTGGTCAACCCAATAACGAAATCGAAGCATGTACACAGAAGTATAGTACTAAGCTCCGCATATACAAAACCATCAAACGACCTGTGTTATACTAAGGCTGCGAAACCTGCGCTCTAACTGAAGCCTCCGAAAACATGATAAACGCATTTGAAAGAAAGCTCCTTCGGCAAATTTTCGGAGCAGTTTACGGCCGAAACGGATGGCGCATCTGGTAATCTGTAAGCTGTACGAACTGTACGATGAGCTGAAAATTTCGAGAATCGTCAAAAACAACGTTCACATTAGCAAGGCATATAAGGAAAGGACGATGACCGCATGCCTAACAAAATATCCAATGGACTACACGTCGACGGAGCAAGGCTGTGAGGAAGACGGAGAGCTCCTTGGGAAGACTCAGTAGATAATGACACCGAACAACTGCTGGGCTTCCAAAATTGGAGGACCTGGTCACTTGACCGAAATAATTGGAGAACAATGATCCTGACGGTCAGAGCCCGACGTCGGGCGTTTGCGCCACGATTTTAATTATGATTGTGTGCACAAATAGCTGCTTGCATCAAGAAAAGGTAATTCCGGTGAAATCCCTTCTCCATAATAAAGCGAATACCACCCCGGAATCGAAATGCTGCTCTTTATGGAATTACAAAACAATAACCCAGATATCATTTATATGAAAATGGATTTTTATACATTTTTTTTTTATTTTACGTAAACAGTACATATATGATATGTACATATGTACAAATTTCCAGGCCGATGTGTCTACATACTCGTATATACATGTATCATATACATATATCTGTTCGTGCGGCTCTATCCCAACAAGAGAAATCAACAAATGGAAGGATTATGGGAGATTTTCCTGGATGAGTTTGTAATATTTTCGGAAAAAAAATCCTGTTGCAAAAATGTCTACCTTTCGAGGGTGGGAGGATTCGAGTATATCAAGGTGTGTACGAGTGTGACATGCATTGTGTAAAATACTTTTTTCTGCATAATACCTCAACATATGTATATTACATTGAGGGCGTAAAATGGGTTTGCGAAGTTTCAGGTGGGCAATTGCAGATAGGCTGAGCGAAAAAAAAGAATAAGCCATTATTGCATGTCCTGATGATTGTATCGATTTCCTGGCCGATAAGTTGTAGTAGGAGTAGTATTTTTGAAAAACAAATTTCGTCAGACTTTACTGGGCTGTATACTATGGAGTCATGCGGCGTTATTTTATGATATCAAAAACGTATCCAAGGGATTGAAAGATAGGTTTCCATGGAGGCATTCTTTATTTAGTATTTTCCAGCTTAGTCACAGTATTTGCACAGAATGAAGGTATTATGTTTCCCCGTGCGTTGCCAGGAACTCTTGGTAAATTGAATTATTTACGGTATTGTAAAATACTCAAAATATTGTATCTTGCGTTCTGTAGGTACGAGTAGATAACATTCAGTCATTTTACCATGATTTATTTCAACATACCAATGAGTCGAGGCGTGTTAGCTACATAATGACCAGGGAAACCAAAACGTTCAAATGCATATTTTGACATGGATATGTCTTATAGCTGGGGGTCATCCTAAAAATCTGCCCGTCACACGAAATGTCTGTTTTTCTACTCGGGGGTCAGAAGAGAAAACAAGCCCATTGAAAATTTTTCTATTCTGATTGTGCATGTCGTTTGAGTGAAGTGGTCATTGTGCATGGCTGTTGCTTGTGGATCCGCGCGGGCGGCGCGCTTGCGGGGATCTTGTGTGTACATGTTGAGATGTTGATTGACGTTGTGGACGGCAAGAATGAATGTAGTGGCCGATTTAAAATAGCACCCATTGTACTATCTGAATCACTAGGATCCCAGAAAAAGTAGCAAGTAGTCAGTTCGACTAACACATGCGCAGACGCAGTTTGAGAGAGTGTACATAGTTCCCGCCCGCCGAAGATGAGCGAGAGTGGATGAAGTTAATTCGAGCCAAATCGGGTGATCCAGCCACTGTGGTTGTGCATTTGCAATGGCGGCGATTTGAGGTCTGACTGGTTCACAATGTGGGCCCCCACCACACGTGCAATAAACAAATAGAACAAAATGGCGAATTTATACTACGTGCTATAAACATAGAACAAAATCTCCACATACGGTACGATGTATTAGCAGCATAAATGTTGACTTTCAATAGGGCGTGTCTATCTGTCTCATGTGGTTGGGTGTTCAATCTCATTAGAACGGGTGTATCCGGTTCATATGGGGACGTTAGCTTTCAATGGGGTATGTCTCTCTGTCTCTTAAAGGGGGTGTTAAGTTTGATTTGGGGCGAGTTTATCGGGAATCGGTTCTTGGAAGACAGGTTATTGGCTTTTGGTGGGAAATGATAGAAAGTATCTACACTGCATGCAGATACATCGAAACATAGATATGTCTTTGGCTACCGACGGCGTATAACCTGTTGTGTTGAAGATATCGACATAAGTTTTATAAAGATTCCAGTATAGTTATACTGGATGAAATCATTCGACAAAACACATCCCACGCTTTCGCTAGGCATAAGACATATCCATGTTTCGATGTATCTGCATGCAGTGTAGATACTTTGTATCATTTTTTCTACCGAAACATAATTCCGATATAAATCCGAATCAAGTAAAAAGTAATTGTTCGAGTTATATTTGCTAGTGGGAATTTTTGTATTTCTGTTTGCATATTTTCGAGTATTTTTGCAAATTTTTCCGTTTATTTTTTTTTTTAATTGTTGGAGCTTTTAATATATTCTTCAGAGCAATACAGTAGAAATTGGTCTCGCCTCAGTACTAACTCCGATGCAGACTTGCGGTTTTTCGCCATTACGGCACTGCAGTTGCGGCATGGAACCCTAAATTCACCAGAAATCTTTTGTAAAATAAACAGAACAGCGACGAGTATTACAATGGTCGGTCCTGAAAGCCGATTTGATTTGGATCTGGAACTGGCTTTTTCGATTTCTCCGCCCTATGCTTTCCCATCCGCTAAAATATGTGCCGTCAACTGCCAATAATTGGATCTGAATACTTTGTACTTTGTATGTATATGGGGGAGAAATCGAAAAAGGCTCTTCTAGATTCCGATCAGAAGGGCTCACAGTACCGCGGCCATTAACAAAGTTCGGCCTGTAGCATGGAAGGTTTGACTTTATACGTTGTAAGCCCAAGTGTTTCTTCTTGAATCCATAAGAAGGTTCCTTTCCTTTACAAAAATAAATTTAGTCAGTTCGTATTCGGGCGGTTTTGGCAAGGCGCATAATACCAAGTCATCGATAATACTTATGGTCACTATTGTAATGAACCACCTGTGATGGACCATATCTTGGTAGTGCTATTCCCACCGACAGATCAAAGGCAGCACCTGATGAGTAGTGATCTATCTATCTATCTATCTATCTATTTTATTTATATTACAGTCAACTCCGGTTATAACGGTCCGGGTTATAACGAACCATGGTTTATAGTGAACCTATTCTTAAGTCCCGGCGCGTGACCATTAGGAAATGTATTAAAAATAAACGTTTATAGCGAACTCATATATAACGAACTATCGGATGTAACGAAATAATTTTCCATTCGATTTGGCTTAAAACATCGCTATAACGAACTTCGTGACACTAATCTATGAACGATGCTTCGATGTGTACGGTGAGTGTGATGAGTGTGCGTAAAAGCGCGTTGACATGATCAAACTGTGGTTTGACAAACCACCTATTTGAACGTGTGAACCCGTTGTCAAACTGGTTTGAAGTTTTGTGCTCCTGTCAAACCGTAGTTGGACGGTGCTCAACTTTTCATCAAATGCTAGTTTGTCAAACCGTAGTTTGATCATGTCAACGCGCTTTTAAAGAACACCTCGATATAATTGGGGACTTCCCCGAATGCGGTTGTATTGTTTGGGATTGTCGGGATTTATGCCTCCATCTATAACGAACATCGGCTATAGCGAACTAATCTTCCCGGTCCCTTGAGGTTCGTTATAACCGGAGTTGACTGTATTTACCATTTTTGCCTCCCATGTTTGTATTGTCTTTTCCAAGCCTATGAATTTTTATTTATACTTTAATATTTATTTAAAGACAGGAGCAACGAGCGGCGAAAACCCCGCCCACGTCTTCCGAACTGAGCTACAGCAAGCATAGGCCGTTGCTTAGCTCGTTGAAGGGCCTTTTCCTGCGTCAAATGGCACAGCCCGACCTTCGCAGTCATTATGCTACCTTAGGCTCCATCCCCACGGGCATCTTCGGATGCCCACCAAGCTGGCCATTACACTATGCTAAAGCATTAGCTTCCACCGACGGGGAGGAAGGAGTAGTCGTCGGAACCGTGTCAATGTCGGTCGTACGCCCACTAAAATTCAGAAACACCCGTGCTGTTGAACTAACACGCTACACCATTGAATAAACAAAATACAGGCACAATACCTGATTTCTTAGATACTCGCAGAGACTTACTGGGTTGCTGGAAAGCTACTGTTTCCCTCTACTCGTGCAAAAAGGCTATAGATATGAAGTGGGGCCTGGAGCCTAAAGCTGTATATTGGATATACACAGCTGTCATGCGTCCTATACTACTGCACGAAGTAAATATGTGGTGGACGGCACTCCGAGTAGCGGCCTATTGTAATCTACTGAGTAAGGTGCAAATGCTAGCGGCGCTGGCTACAACGGGGGCTTTTAAAACAACTCCTTCAGCCGGGCTAGACATGGTAATCGGATTGCTTCCTCTGGATATTTGCGCTGAACAGCTGGCAGTTAATACGGCTTTACGCCAAAGTGGCCAGTGGCGCACTTTGAGTTGTGGACACTCGACTATACTGGGCAGCTTGGATCTTCCTGAGGAGTCTGATTATACTTTTGCAAAATACGTTTTTGGCCGGAACCACACCAGCTTGATTTCGTCGAGGGATCTATGGGGTGCTAACACGCTCATGACCACCGACTTCATGGTCATCTACACAGATGGCTCTCCGTCTTCCCGACTTCTGTAGGCAGAGGTTTCGGCAATCCTGGAAGCTCTGACCTGACTGGGAAATCATGTTGTGACCACGAGGGGCGTTACTATTTATACAGACAGGCTGGCTGCAATTCGATCACTTGAATCCGTCTTAACTACATCAAAAACCATCGCGAGCTGTCGTTTAGCCCTCAGAGTGATGGGTGGTTTTTTCAACATTATGCTCTGTTGTATACCGAGCCATTGTGGCTTCGCAGGCAGCCGCGTGGCGGATGAGCTGGCTCGAGAGGGGACAACCGGAGTTATTGACGGGGACCGCGTAAACATCAAAATGCCAGGCTCATCGTAAACTTGTCAAACTTGAAAGGGCGAACATGAGATGCTTAAACGGCGATACGTGCCAAACAATGAAGTCGATTTGGCCGAACCTTGACCCTAGTCGCTCCGCCACACTGGTTTCACTGAACAGGAAACACATTAGCAGAGTTGTGGGGGTTATTACGGGGCACTGTCCTATAGAAGAGCTTGCCTGAAGGCTTCGTATTCCTCACAATGACTATTGCGGGAGCTACGATGACGTGGATGAGGAGGAGAGCGTTCTTTGTCACAGTCCGGCCCTGGCTAAGAGGCGGAGGAAATTTCTGGGCTCTTTTTTTTCGAGAACCTTAAGGATACGAGTGCAATACAGCACAATATTGCTAGCACAGCCTGATTTGTTGCCTAGGTTTAATTTGGTGACTTTGGTGGTATCACAACGGACCCAGAGGTGGTCTATGTGTGCTGTGCGATAGCATGGCAGCCCCTTTACCGAACCTAACCTAACCTACTGGGTTGCCGTTTCCCTTATCCGAAGGCTAGATCAAATGTGCGGCAACCGGCTCTTCGGGACTAATGCGGCCAACCGGCCGGCACACCGTCCGCCTTGGGCGGTGGGTATTGTCCTATCACTCCTCTTCACTATTTTGGGCGCTGTGTCGGCCGGTCCGCGGGTGATCTGGCGCGCTCCATGGAATAAGTGCCGGTGACAATGATGAGGTATGGTAATCGTCGCAGTCTGTAACATTCTATTCGCATTGTTTCGCCGGCTCGCTGCAATTGTGTTTTGTTAGAGCATTTGAAAACGCATGGAGCATCAAGTGATCAAGAGACCGGCGTAACCAAAGCAGCACGGCTAATCTGCGACGAAACCGTCACGTCGTCAAGAATCTGAGCACGCGTTTCATGATGATGCTCACACTGACGCGAACCCTTTAACTGCGATTTTTGTCGCGTCGGCCCCCTGACCCTTCTTGAATTACAATTCCTCACTATTAATATATTGGTGGTATACCTTGTCCGGTTATCGTTTTTTTTTGTTCGTTGTCGCCGCGTAGAGAAACCGCTCACTGGCATAGACAGCCACGTTTTGTATGTCATTCGGTGAGTGCGTTCAGTATAGGCGCACAGGGCATGAAAGAGAGGGTACGAAAATTGTAATCGCCATCTTAATATACAAGCTTCCGCTCAGCTGAGCTGAGGCCTGTATATTAAAGGTTCAGACACACAGAACGCGTTATAACGCGACGTTCGGCGTTCCTGTACCGTCGCGTTACGGCGGTACGGTTTTATTGCACTGCATTGCATCATCCCTGCCACACACGTGGCGTTATCACTCAGCGTTACCTTTCCGAACGCGACGTTAACTTTTCGGGTTGTACAAAATTACAAAAGTAACGCGCGTTACCGGCGTTCTCCTCATCAGAACTACTCATGATTGCTGTACAAACTCAACCACAGTACTGGATCGCCCGCCCAGATAACGCTACGTGTGTGACGTAGCCAATATCGCCGAACGCCGCGTTGAGGGGCGTTCCATGAACGTCGCGTTATAACGCCTTAAGATGGCAATGAAATTGTGCAAGCATGCAAAGTTTGAATTATGCTAAATGTGTGCAAACTCGCAGATTTTGTTTATGGTTGCCTGCTTGCATTCGGAGCGTGCGAGGCAAACTCCCAAGTTTGGACGGCCCCGAGTATTGTCAGTCTGTTGGGGTGCATGGGTTGCGACCCAATAAAATTGTCCTTATCATCCGCCTATACACACATTCGGTCAAAAAAGGATGTGTAAATGATTTATTTGGTACGGACACGTTCGGCATGCTCTGTTTCGGTGCCCCGGCACTCGATGAGCATGTCTGCATCCGTTGAGTGCGTTCAGGGTACCAAACGTCGATTAACGTTTGCGATGCTGAGTGCCACTTTTTTGACCGCATTTTGGCGGACCTGATAGGATCAGAAAAAGTGACAGTAAAGCCTCAATTCCATTCAGCGAGTTTACTGGCTACACATCAGCGAGAAAAGCAGCCGGCGAATCAGCTACCGCTGTTTTGACGGTTATATAGCTTGTAAACTGGGTCAGTAGCCAACTAGCCAGGATAACTCGTGTTGTCGCGTATTCGCTCAATAAATTGCTCGACCCCAATCACCGGTTATTGAAGGCAAAATACAGCTCTGTCGTGCACAGTCAGTCAGAATGATTTTACACTATTTTTGACGACAAATGCTCTAGAAAAACGTATCTATTTCGTCCCATGAAATTGACGAGATCGATACGGGTTTATAGGAATTCAGCCACTAGAAACCCGTTTCGATTTCATTGACAGCTTGAAGATGAAGTACATAGCTACGGCTTTCGGAATGCACTTCGGGGACTAAATATAAGTATGTAAAATATATGTAATACCACCTTAATTGATGACTCATATGTTAAACGAACTACGGAGAACACTTCAAACATCATTAAATTTGCCTGTCGGAAACTCCACGAAACTTTAGTGGAAGATCAAGAGTGACAGATATCTTAATAAATTCAATAATTGACAACAATTCTGACTTTTTCCTTATTGGCATTTTTTAATGGTAACTTTTATCACCCAAATCAAATGCCCGGTTTGGTCCCCATGCACAAAGATCTTCCTTATAATATTGGATAATACGAAATCTGTGCCGGTCCGAATTCATCAATCTATGGCAACAACCTTATAAAATTCTTTCGTGCAGTCAAGCTACTCCAATTACTATGATTATGCAACGACTCTACCTGTCCACGCCAGAAATCCAATTTGTTATTTTCTTGTCTTTATCTTAAACAGAATTTCCCAAGGAAATTATATCACAATTAAGAAATCCTTAAGAATTCTATGAATTCGAATGCTCTTACCTTGTCCTAGAAACAAAGAACCTACATTCGTGGCAGATGTCGTTGAATTCTATACGTCCAAAGCATTTTCGCCACTAGCCATTTTCATTTCCTTTAAGTGCATTTACAAGCCATTTGCCCATTGAGATGAAAATATAAATCCTTTCGTGAAAACTGCTGAAAATCTCAGATACAATGGCCTGATTAATGGCCGTTTCATTGTTTTGGCCAAGTACTCGTATAGGTGGGATATGTATTATGGTAGTCAGTAGGCGATATTTAGGTAAGCAGGTCGGGAGATTTGTTCGGGCTTTGACCACCATTTTCATTATCCGAAAATGAATTGAATCGATGAAATGCTCCGCAGGCCAGGACTTTCTATTTATATATTTTGCAAAGGATCCAGGTTGTTGAAATGATGGCCTATTAACCATGATCTAAACTAGGCAGAATATGGCCCATGTTAACGGCTGAAACTGAACAAGCAAATATAAATGACCGGGAATAAATCATGAAAGGGATCGTGTTATGTTGTTGAATGCGGCTATTAAATTTTAAGGACGTTATCAAATTCAACATTATGCTGTGAGGATATTTATTTGGGCTACCGATTGGTGTATGTATGTTAGCCCATAAAGAGTAGAGTACCTGCAAATGTCAGCGGTAAGATTATAAAATAGAGGCTTTTACAAATAGAAGATGAAGAGGATGATTGGACAATGGGGCGACAGGAGTTATATTAGACAAACTTGAAGATATCTTTCATCAAAAAACAATGCATACTAAGAGTACCGCGCACCAGAAGTGGAACTTTTAAAAAGTACTGGTCGTTGAAAATTTTATTGAACTAATCATTGGTTTGAGCTGGGGTCAGCAACCTAAGGTCGTGCACTGGATTACGGCCAATATTTATGCATGGTACCATTGTTCGGTGGAATACCCTTAAGACGGCTGTCTGTTGCCTGCTGAGCATAGTTTAAATATTAGCCAGCTTGCTAATAAATGGAGCCCTAAAAACTACTTCATCTGCTGTCTTAGACATTCTGCCTTATTTGCTTCCTCTGAATGTTTTTTGTAAGCAACTTGCTGCCAGTAATGACATTCGCCTTCGTGAGTCGGGTCAGTGGTCCTTGACAAACACTGGCAACTCTTCGATTTTCGAATTGCTTATTTTTTAGGGCTTTGTAGAAAATCAAAACCATTATAATATCGCTCAAATGTCTGTCCTTTTGCCCGTCCGTCAGTTCGTCTGTCTGTCCATGAAATATTTCGTGAACGGTTGAAGCTACTGAAATAATAATAAATGTTAATCATTATGGTAGCGTCGACATACTCATTTCTAGAGAAACATTGAAATTGAACGTATATTTTAGAAATTCTATAACTTTTGAAGATAAAGTAGCAAAAGTGTAAATCAAAATTTGATTTTCTGCTGATAAAATGGCAATTTTAATTAAAAATGTATGAGCTCTTTTTCTAATATTCTAATCTGCGGCTCTATTTCATCTATCGCTAACGCAAAAACTCTAACTCTAACTTCTTTAAACAATTTTTGGTTTAAAATACTTCGCTAACGTTGATTCGTTTAGATGCCAAATTATAACGGACTAATAAATCAAATTAGCGAAGCGTTCAAGGCAAAACGCATTTAGATAATTTTAGCAATATGGTTTTAGCCTTAGCGATAGCTGTAATAGCGCCCTACTGGTAACCATATCTTCGGCAACACCAAACCTAGAGAAATAAAATCTCAGATAGTGCTCCTCAAAGTTCCGTGCTTTGTCCTATTCTGTTGAATATCATAGAAAAATGTTCAAGAATTTCCTTTGGCCAAGAAAGCTACAATGATACAATTGCGGACGATTTTGCAGTGATTATAGTACCAGAAGATCCGGCGTTGATATAAATTAAAATTGGCAGAACAAAAAACGGAAGCCGGAGGGAGAAACTTTCCTTACAAAATCAAAGACAGCGTGATTATATCAAAGGCTGCCGTAAAGTACTTAGGTGCATGTTAGGTTAGGTTGAGAGCAAAGTTAGACCACCATAGGGTCCATTGTGATACCACCATGGATTAATCATCCACCGACCAAATCCTACTCCGTAAACTAACCGGAGCCGACAATGAGACGATGCAACTAACCTAAACGCCTAAATTCATCTCCTCCAGGCCGTCCAAATCGGTAAAGAAGTAGGTCTCAAGGGTGGCCTTCCTAACACCAGCCAAGGCAGGACAGGCACAGAGCAAGCGAAAAGAGCTCTCCTCCTCATCCATCTCACCATAGCTTATGCAATAATCTTTATGCGGGACTCGAAGTCTCAAGGCTTGCTCTCCAATAAGGCTATAGTCAGTGATGGGAGCCAAAAACATTCCTAATGTGGTTTGTATCTAAGAGCAGCTACTCCGAAGAGCGGTAAGGGTTGAGTGAGGCCCACATTTACCTGGTTATACGGCATGCGCCGCCATTATTCCAACTGGTGCTTGCTTTGTCAGCAACAGCAGCCTTTAAGGCCAATTTACAAGCTGCCACAGGCATCCTTATGTCACGAAAGCTGTCGCTGACCTTAATGGTTGTACGCCCACGAGCCAGCCCATCCGCCCTGCTGTTTCTGACAAAGCCGCTATAATCCAACACGTTATGTTGAAATTGCCCATCTCCCGGATTGAGTTACGACAGTCCACTGCCGACTTCGAATTGGCCGCCGTAGCGTCAAGGGATTTAATCACCTATTGACTATCAGAATAAATTACAGCATCTCTAGCAGTCACAACATTACGCCCCAGCCACAACAGGGCTAATAAATCGCCGAAACCTCCGCCTGAAAACACTACAGTAATCTGGGAGACATAAAGACAGACTAATACCTACCATATCCGAGTAACCAGCCCCAACACCTTTATCCAGATTACAGCCGTCAGTAAATGTGCTTATGGCACCCGACTTCAAAATACTGGACCCTAACTCAAGCTTCCGAAAACATGGTAAGCACGTTTGAAAGTAAGGTCCTTCGGCGAATTACCGGGGCAGTTTGCGACCGAAATGGATCATGAGCTGTACGAACTTTACTATGAGCTGGAAGCTTCGAGAATCGTCAAACTACGCGTGCCTAGGAAAAAATATTGAATGCAATGACCGAGAGCTCGTTGAAAATACTCAAAAGTGGGGGACGCCAAACAACTGCTGCGCGTCCAAAATAGGAGGACGCGATCATTTGGCCGAGAGAATTGGAGGACAATGATCCAGGCGGCCAGGGCCCAAAGTCGGGCTTTTACTGCATGATGATAATTCGCTCGACAGCTAGCAGATTGTTTTGCCCTCTTCGTCATTCATCAATGATAAAGTTCAGAAAACCAAACCAAACTTTTGGAGTCTTCGTCATGATGTCGAATGGGGAAGGACGCAAGCAGTTTCCTTCTGGGATACGTTTCAATTAATTCAACCACGTGCTGCATCCTATTGTTCGTCAAATACATTTTAGTTGGCCGCAATTTCATTCTCGCTATCTCGCGCTTCAGTTGCAACAGCTGCAAAGTTGACCAGCGTGTGTTCTTCCTCGTTTTAATAATTTAGTCCCGAGTAAATTGCTGAGAAACGCAATTAATGTATTTCGTAGAAGCATTACAAGCATACCAGGATAATGGTCGTCTAACGTGTCCGCATATTTTGTCCAGACAGAGGAAGCAACTTAATTGGTGGTTTGAGTGAAAGGTCGGTGCCATTCAAAAGGATTGCAATATAATTATGGGAAAATTGAATTCGAAAAATATGTACCCGACATTTGGGATTAGTGGAAAGGTTGTAGATTACTCGTGGATTGTTACTTGCGAAAATATCCATCTTTCATTGACTATCTTGAAGATTAACTTAACCTGAATTTCAACTTGTTATCGATCGATTTGTTATCAATAACTACCTGGCAGAGCAACCCCTAATGAACCTCCAACACCCTAAGATGTCGACGCTGCTACCAAAGCCCGGGAGAACAACAAAGCGCCGAGCATCGTCGAAATACCAGCGGATCTAATAAAAACTGACCTCCCGGTCCCAATCCACTGCGACCAGAAAGTCTATTGTGCAACCAGCGGATCTCCTTAAGATTGACTTTCAAGGTTGATCAAGTCAGCAAATCTGCTCAGCTGCCAACTGTAGAGATACAATTGTCCCCTTCAGGACATGCATCTCCAAGCGGCGCCGGCGGTGAGATAAAACCTCATATTCACAGAAATGTGCTGGTATGTATGTCTTGTAGCGGCACTGTCTAATTAATGAAAAATAAATCTAGCAGCCGTTTTTCCATCAGATATGTAGTTGGCTGTGATTTGCAATTAATAAATTAAAAATATACATTATATAGTTGTCAATCTTTTCGTCTATTAAATGTATACTTTTTTTTATAATTAGTTTAATATATTATAAATAAATATGTGTAAAAATATAGTGTAAATTAAATAAAAATATAAAATATTATTTGAATTAAAAGAAATAGCTAAAATGTGTAAAACATAATTAGCTATAGTCTCATCGTCGCTGTCGCAACAATGGTAGCTAGGGTCAGAAACGATTCCCATTCAGTACAAATGGCTCCAAAGGGTAAAGTGACCCGCCCGAGCTTGCAGACGATTTTAACCCTGCTTTCTGCTTCTGCTCAGCAAATCAAGGGACCGATGGCATGAGTGAGCAGATATGAATACTTTGGCCTGTCTGAGCTCAGGAATAGCGTTCCACTACGCAGCGATTTATGAGTGTTCCCATTCTACGATATGCGCTTCGCCCGGCACCAAGGGATCCCAGAAAGGGATTCAGTGCGATTGAGTGTAGTTTCGTCGTTAGTTCTCGTTGCCTGAAATACCAGTGTGAGCAAAAACCCAGGAGATGATGACTTTGTTGATGGAGCATTGTACTTGCAGAGCTTCACAAAAAATTAGCGCCATTTTCGACGAAACAGTCAAGTTTCAGAGTGCCTTAACGGCCGCCGTCAAGATTGCAATGTTACTGCTGCGGTAACCTGGGCATAAGTTTGTGAAAGCCTCGTGCGTGAACTTCATCCTGAAAAACCGTTGGGTGCTTACCAATTAAGATGGATAGTTTGTGTGATGAGCCTACGACGCGACGCCCGCTTTTGTACCTCGCGTTCATGCTCTCTCTGTTACAAACTGCAGTTGAAAAGCGGAAGTGAAATCCCTTTGTTATGTGATCCCATGACATACTGGTTATGTGGTACTCATTATGATATAATATGAGGGGGGACCGGCATGATTTAAGTCTGGTTCCAGCTAGTTTCGCCTCCGCTTGCAAGTGAATATGGAGTGACGGGAGATCTAGCAGGGCTTCAAGCGCTGTGGTGGGACAGCAGTTATCCCTTTTACTGTGCATAATAGCAGCATCGAGAAAAAGCATGCGGAGAAAAGGGCAATCTATGGTGCATTGGCCCAAGAGATCAAACAACTTTGGCATCCTGGCAGTGTGCGAATAGTGCCTGTAATATTGACGGCTACCGGTATTGTACCCAAAGAATTTATGACTTCCCCCACCAAATTAGACCTGCCGCACAATTTCACTGATATTTTGCAAAAAAATGTCATTTGGAAAATATGTGCAGTGGTGTAGAAGGTGCTCGGCGACCTCCACAAGTTCTTCATCTATGCAGGATGTCGGCTTAATACTTGACCAAGGCATCCATACCCAGCAGTTTGATGAATCAATCCATTGCTGGTATAAACCAGAAAATGTGATTTTAACACTTGTTACAACCACAATACCATGTGGCTTGAGCGTGGGCTGGGAGCAATATGCTTCGATCGTAATACCGGCCATTGTGGTCGAGACTACGCTAAATCGGCGAAAATGAATGTGTTAATTCCCTTGACACCTCCAGGGGCACGGGCGCGTCAACACCTCTAGCATTTCTATGCCTTGTTGACGTTTCGATAGCATATCTACTTTTTCAGAAGTGCAGTGGCTAGCATGCACCTCCTATCCGCGCCGTCTTTATACTGACAAGCTTGGAGCGCTGTGAGAGTTCTATTATTACCCACATGCAGCTTTTTGGTCGCGCCGAGATTTGAACACCGAGCTCTAGATTAGAATCGTAGATCAGTGACCGAACGACCACGACCACCGAGCGCGACAAATGAATAATGACGAAAGATTATCGACTGTGTTATTAATAGAACCATTGAAACGTGAAAACATTGAGCCTTTTATAATAATCATATCCATGAGAAAAAATCTAATTGCAAAGACGTGTTATTGACAATTAGAATAAATGTACTTGTATGCGCGTACTACACCATGTTACTCCGCCACATTGACATCCCACATATGAGTTTAATCGTTTAACTCGCCTTTCGCCTGTTAAAGATACGGGATACTCTATCCACCATCCACTCCTCTTCACTTTGCAACTAGATGCCTTGCAACGCCTATATCCAGTCGACCAAATGGAATTGTAAATAATTCGAAAGGCAATGCAAGTACTGAAGTGTGTAGTCCTTGCCACTATACGAGTACGTCCTTGTCCCGGACCGGGAACGTAACATGGAGCACGTTTTTTTTAAAAAGAACAAATAGCTCCAGTGAAAAGTTCATTCTGAACAAGAACAAAAAAGAAAAGAATTCAGTGCACGTCTGCTAATTTTTCACCTCTGCAATTGACATTAAATGGAGAAACATAAGATGGACCTTAGAACCTATTGCAACAGCCGGAAGCGAAACTGGCGTGGGATAACGAATTGACCCACTTTTCTTTTTTCTCCTTTTCTTTCCTTTTGCCCCTATCAACATTTGATGGTTAAAAGAATCTTGGCTTGTACGTATTTATATTTAAACAAATTATTTTTGGTATTGGTTTGAGACCATTAGACGGCTTTCACACGGAACGCACGATACACGAGATTCTAGCATAAAAGTCTCGATAGACATTCTCATAAGAATGCTTTTTGGATTACGCCATCCATGAGAACAGTTTTCAGACCTATTTACACGCACGGCTGTTCTCATGAAAATATGATGAGAATAAATTTCATGAGAATATTCTCATTCATTCTCAAACGTATTTTGACATTATCATATTGACCTTCTCATGTGAGAATGTCGCCGCGCTATAATATGGTCATACGAATCGTTTTCATGGAGAAATATTCGTCCGATTGGGCTGGTTCGAACTACAAGGTAATTTTGGGTCCCTGATTCCGAATCTGAAGCCAAAAATGAAAAAAATATGGGGGTTGTCCACCCCAGAATGGCATCCCTGTTTTCATGGGGAAATACTCGTCCGATCGAGCCGGTTAGAACTGCAAGGTAATTTTGGGTCGCTGATTCCGAATCTGAAGTCAAAAATGAAAGAAAAAAAATTTAGGATTGCCCACCCCAGAATGGCAACCCTGTTTTGATGCGCATTTTATTTTGCAATTAAGACTTAGGAGTTGCAATCAGCGACCCAAACGATTCCCTAGTAGTCGCTTCCACGCAGCCGCAGTTTCTACGCACCGAACTGGCCCGTTCATCATCAATGGCTAAGATCTGCCAAACCTCCTCAACGCTAGTAGGCGTTGCTATTACAACAACAACATCACCGAATAGTTTCTTCCGGCAAGATCACTCGTGATTTAAAAAAAGAAGTGTCATCATTTTGTGTTCCACATTTTGTTTCATAATATCAATCGTTCGATATTGAACGATACGAACGTTTTTTTAACGTTTTTTTTTATTTTTCTATTTCGGCCCTTATTCCGTCGCAGCTACTTCGAATCGGGAAAAAATCACAGAAATGGAAAGTGCTAATTATCCCCTTTAATATAACACCCAACATGCCTATTGTCGATGAAATAAACTTTGACCTCCATTTTTAATCCTTTTTGGACCCTTTTTTTGCTGCTTCTACTTTCTAAAATAATTCAAACAATTTATATATATTTAATATTTTTTTATGTAAGCTTGCTTAACATGAATGGTGAAACATCCCCAATAGTAGAACAGATCATCTCCTATTGGTATAGGACACTACGAAACCCTCGGATTGCGGGCGAAGCCCTCTATTTTCCGGTTTCATTTAAGAATGAAATGGAGTGGAATCTATATCGTAAATGATTTATTTTAGCTACACACTGGTAGATTACACTGCACTTCATTCTTAAAGAAGGTAGTTATGCGTGATTAATCAGAAAGATTTTCATTGAAAATTTTACTCCGTTCAGTTCGCATTTCGCGCAAAAGTGTCGTGGCAGTCGGGTTCTGCCTCGTTAGGCGAGACGAATATCTAAACTGGATCACTGTGGATCGCGGAGTCATCAACTTGAACCGTACACACTACGGATTTTAGCTCAGACCGGCTTTTGGACGCAAGTCCATGTCCACCTTAAGACGACGACTTTTTTTTTAGATAGGGCTACTGGGCCATTTTGTTCGTGGACCTATGTATCATCAGTCAATTTTTGTTTAAGTGTAAGAGATACGTTAATTGTTATTTCCTTCATGAATGGATCGTGAGCATATTACTATTATTTATTAGTGGGGCATATCGCGTCAACTATTCCCATGTGGCTTAGTTGACGTTTCATTGGCATAAACTGGTTTCGGGCGATGCATGTACCCTTTGCCCATTATGCCACACACCTGCGACAAGTCGGAAAAGCCTGTGGCTAATTGTTACGCCTGTAATGAACCATATTATGGTCTGGTAGTGCTGCTCCCACCGGCAGATCGAAGCAGCACCTGATGAGTAGTGATCTGTTGGTGGTACGAAACCATAGGCCAAGGGTCCCATTACACCTGGACCCAGGTGCGACCGCGTGGGCGTCTGATCCGTCCGCCAAACATTTCATCCTTATCGACTATTTTTTTTTATTCCCTATTTTTACCTGCCCTGTTTGTGTTGTCTTCCCCAAGCCTATGCATTTTTGTTAATACGTAAAGGACAGGGGCAACGAGCGGCGAAAACCCCGCCCACATCTCCCGAACTGGGCTACAGCAAGCATAGGCCGCTGCTTAGCTCGTTGAGGGGCCTTTTTGCTTCGCAACTGATAACAGACTGACGCCTCAACGCACTGAGCTACCGGCCGCCCCAATTCACAAAAAGTTCACAAAACAAGTCAATCCGACAGTCAATCAAAAACATATGAAAAGTTTTTTTTTGCAACTGAAACTACTCAAAATTTGATTAGTTCATTCGTTTCTTCGGTATCAATCGGAAAATACCATTAGTACACTTTCCGGAAATATTTCCACAAACAATGTAAAATTTGCGTTTAGCATTTTATGCAGATTTCCCTTCACCCGCGTACACTTGAAGAGCTAATAAGCGGTGAACAAATTTGCCAACTTAATTAACTTGTAAAAGTTTTTACACGGCGGCGGAACCATGCACCATGTCGGAAAAGTGCTAGATAAAAACTTTATTCAAACTATCTTTAATATTTCAAAAGTAGTTTTCTTTGAAAAGGATTCAAATACATCTTGGCCGCAAATAAACTTGTCTGTGTGTTTTGTACAGCTTGCATCACTTTTAAAAGCGCAGAATATTTTTCTTCTTTTCGTTTCGTTTTCGCAGCAAAGATTCGTGTTTATCGGTGTTAAATTCAAAAACCATCAACATTACTATACAAATACAAACAGCGCCGCGCGCTAAAACCGAAGACGCGAGTGAAACACAACCGAACAAAGCAAAAAACTTGTTTTATACTCCACTTTATTTTGCCTGTGTTGGGAATGTCCTTTCTGCCTGTTTGCCAAGAAGATTTGCATTCAAGATTGTCTGGGCGCGAGAAGTCCTACGTCCAAATTCGGACACGGCACCACCTTTTTAAATAAACTAACCGGCGGGGAAAAAATGCTTCTAATATAAACGGCTCTAATTAAAATGATAGTGTAGTCCCTAGTTGGGCACTGATAAGGCATGGGACTCGTTCCACCTTTTTTTTCTCATCGTCCTTAGTGCCGCCTGGCTCTGCATATACGAAGGACAACTCTGGGAGATGTAATAAATATTTTAAATTACGAGTATAGAACATTCGGTAAACGGTCTGTCCGGGAATGTTGAAAGAAAGAAATCCGAACACAAGAATGAAGTAGAAGTGGAGGACTCGGGCAGTGTGATAGTATCCTTACAAATTACTAATTTATGTAAATCAATTTAACTCTTCTCCGTCATTCTGTCATTTGTATACTTGGCCCCCATAGTGGTGCACTACGAGTGTAGTTATCCTGTTTCCAGGGACTTGTTTCTTGTGGCAGAGCCAGTCGTTGGTCGTTTCTTCTTATGAATGTTCGCCCTCGACCGTTTGGCGTTTTTTCTTCCTTTCTTTGTTTTAGTCTGCCATGGAAACAGGATGAATATGGCACTGAAGAAAACCGTTTGGAAGTTAAGTCATTCATGTAAAATATGGAATTTCGGAGGTCAAAGTGCTTATATTGAAATCTTTTGAGAATGGTTTATTATACGAAAAACAAAAACGTTGTAATTTGTTATTAATAATGCATGAGAATAGTACCAAGAGGGGACTCGTGTAGTGTTACCTTGCATAAATTAAAGCTACGATATCGATGTTTCTAAGTATCACCATACACTGTCGAACTCGAGCACGAACCTGGTACAAATGTCCTCTGACACACACATACACTTCACATAGGTGTGAAGAAAACCGGTCCACTTGTACTAGGTTCGTGCTCGAGTTCGAGTTCGACAGTGTATGGTGACACTGAGGTGCGTTCACAGTGCCGACGCGAAAAAAATTTAAATTGATTTTTATTTTTATTCGCAAAGATGATGGTGGATCTCGAGTAGATTCCGGGTCGGCATAGAGTCTTTGAAGCCGCCGCGCGTTATCTGAACTACGGAATACTACGCATACCATTCCGGCAAGTTTTGAAGTTCGCCACGAATAGATGTAAGAAAGCAGGCAGTAAAGTACCCCAAACTGATTACATATGGCCCTATAACTTAGCTTCAATAGTGTTACCGTACCATATTATAAATTCGGTATGAACACGGCTCGAACCCGTGGAGGGGAGGGGAATTTCTTCGTTTGAATTATCCCGCCCCCTCTTATCATACACAGTTAAAAATCTCGGTATTTTTTTTAAACCTGGTCTTGGACTACCACCATTTTTAATAATTTTAATTCTATAATCTAAACCCTTTCAAAGTTTACTTCTATTTTAAACCAAATTTGTAATAAATTCTAATACAATTCAAAGTTTACTTTTATTTTAAACCAATTTGTAATAAACTCTAATACAATTCAAACCTTTTTTTGTTCTTTTTGTTCTCGCATTAGTTTCTAATCTAAGTTTAATTAAAAGGTAAACCCCACAAAGTATATTTTTTGAGTCTCAAGTCTCACTATAACTACTCGCAGTCAGCTCAAAATATTATGCTGCGTGGCCGAGTGGTCTAGGTCGCAACTCTACAACACGGAGTTCACAGGTTCGATGCTGCGCCATGGCGAAAAAAGTTAAAGATTAGCTGGCTAACCTGCGATGGGCTTAATAAAGGATTTGGAAGTTTAGAAAATTGAAAAAAAAATAATGGAGAAAAAACTTAGAGGAGTTAAAAAAAGGCAGTAAAATTAATATTTTTTCATAGATTATAATATCTGTAGATGAAATTTTAAACCAAAAATTTGATTAAAAAAATAATGCCAGAAAAGTTTAATATTTAAACCAGTGAAGTTTACGGAAGCAATTGTAATACTTTCATTTTATTAAAATCTAATACAATTTTGGTGTCGTCATAAATGTAACCCGAATTAGCATTGATAATAGACCAGGATTTTTAACTGTGTATTATATTCAATTGCCCTAACCCCTTGTGGGGCATAGCGCGTCAACTGTTCCATATGGCCCAGTTGACGTTTCGTTGGCATAAACTGGTTTCGGAGAATGCAGTTCCCAGCATGCAGCTCCTGCACATCCATGGCTACGAACGCCGTCGTGGACGGGATTCAAACCCGAAACGCCGGTAGTCAAACATGAGACTCATGCTTCAACACACTGCGCCTCCGGTCGCCCCTAACAATTGAATTTGGGGGCAATTGACAGAGTCATTTCTTAATTGAAATAAATGGAATATGTCACTCATTGCCTGCGTTCACGTTTGCAACGTTGTAATTGCGGTAAAAATTTTCCCTCCACTCAACCATAAACTCTTTACCCGAACGACTTGTTTTGTAGTTGTCATGTATTAAACAGCTGACAGCCGATTCGCTATTGAGTTTCAAACAAAACTTCAATTAAATTCGCGACGGTTTCAGGAAAAATGAAAAGCACTGCAAAATCGCCACAAATTTGTGTTGCTTCGGTGTAAATTAGCACATAAGACGCCATGTACAAATCAAGAACCCGAAAACGAAAATCCACACCATCTCACAGTCACATGCAATACGTCAACTAAGAACTGTCAAATACGCTAATACCCCTTACCCCCCATTAAACGGAAATCAACCAGGAAAAATTTCTGGTTAATTTCCCCGATGTGTGGTAGATTAAACGCAAACTGGAACGGACCGTCCACGAGCAAAATCAGTCGAACTGTTTGCATTTGCGTTTAAAACGTTGCGCGACCTGAACCCACCCATTGAGCAACATCTAGCACCCCCTCTTCACTACCATTCATTGGTAAATTTTTTTCATGAGGAAACATTCCCAGAGACCTGATGCTGTTACTGTGCCTATATTGAGTGTTTTGTCGCCCATATTGCTATGGGCTAATAACTATGATAACTATCCTGAAAGCAAAACAACAAGCCAGGCAGACAACAACTTACAGAAAGGACGAAAAAGTTTTTAAAAGGGTTTTTCAACGAAAACTGCATTTTCAACTAAAAGCATAGACCAAGCTTAATTCACGATTCCGTTCAAAATATCCCAAATGAAACAGACTGCTTAAATACGAAACGTAATTTAAAGTGAAATTCTTCCAACCGCTTAAAAATGTGAACCCATTTCGTGATTAACTCCTACACTCCTTCGACTCCGTCTTCCACGAAAAAGTTCTCTCAACTTACCATAATGAGCGTTGCCCATCTATAACTCCATTTAGGTTATGAAGTGGATGCCTAGTCACTGGATAACTTTTCACTATTACTTATCCGAATCAGTGACCACGTAATTTATAAATTCAACTTTTCTGGTCTTCAACTTTTCAACCACGCTGGGTGCAAGGATGCAATTGCACAAGGCATGCAATTGATTCATTTCATGGCAATCCTTTCAACAATGAACCAAATAGGAATTTAAAAAAATAGGAAAATTCTTGGGAATCCTGTAGTAGCACGAATAAATGATAATGTGTTTCGCTTATCAGGATTAAGCCTCGATCCTAGAGGAGCTACAGCTGTAGCCGTTGCTGGATGGAGGTCTTTCTAGTGGATATCAATTAAATGGCATAGCTCGTAGTGGATAATGATGTCTGATCATTTGAATTAATGAATTCAACAGGGCATGGACTAATTCCGCTCTGTGTGTGTGTGTACTGTGTGCGCTCTGCGGTTTTCCGATTCTTGGAATTAAATATCGCTTAGCTTTCAGGAATAAGAGTGGTTTGAACAATCGCATTCAAATTAAATGAGACACATTACGTACAGCATTCAGAGAGTGTCTAGCTTGAGAGGACCGGCAGTTAGCATTGAAACAGAGGTAATCTGGTGAATTTGCTGAGTGAATAATCATTTGGAGTTCGAGGAGACTCATATTCTTTGAAGGGAAGTCTCCATTGAATGCGGCCATACTATAAAGTCCGTGTGGCATTAACGCACTAAAAACAATAGAAACGATGAACAATAGTCTTTGCATTAGGTCGGTTTGACATCAACTCGATCTCAACCCGACTGCAAATCGTAGTCGAAGTGCTCTCGATATCCAATATAAATGAACTGCTCGGCTCTAAATTGACTTGACAACGAGTTCAGCTAAAACCATGCAACCTCTTCGGGACTGAAAACTGGAGCGAACTACTATCTACTGGTGTAGTCGTGCAGACCGTAGCAGGCACCAAAATGTCAAATTCCCCTAATCAAGTGATAATTTTAAATCCTGCATAACCAGCTGAGATATCGGTAGTAAAAAGTTTAGTGAAGAATGTTTCTCTTTCTGATTCTTCAGCATGGGCTCCCACAAGTTTTCAAGGCGACTGTTGCTACCGTGTTCCATTTCCAGTTTTTATCGGTTTTCGGCAAACCCCTTACAGTCAAACAACATGAGCTCTGTGTTTGCAGCGACTCTGCATCTCGAGAATTCTGGTGAGTGGTTCAACTTTCTACTACTACTACTTTGCCTTAACCCCTAGCGGGGCATAGCGCGTCAACTACTCCTGCGCGCCATCGTACTCTGTTCTGGGCAATGGGGCGCAACTCCCCAAAAGACTTACCCAGTACCTGACACTCCTTTGCCACAGATCGACGCCATGTGATTCGAGGACCCCCTCTTGGTCGGCCTTGGTTGGAAATGGGGTTCCATTTCATGGCATGCATAGCAATGCAGTTATCACTCTTCCGCAATGTGTGACCTATCCACTGCCATTTTCGCCTGCGTATCAATTCGTCGATTGGCATCTGACCCGTACGCCGACTTAGCTCTTCATTTGATATTGTTTCGGGCCAGAAAATTCTTAAAATTCGACGAAGACATGAGTTGACGAAAACTTGCAGCTTTCTGGTAACTCCTACGGAAACTTTCCATGTACTGCTCCCATACAAAAGCACTGATAGTACCAGGGAGCGAAACAGGCCCAGCTTGGTCTTGATGCTGAGATAACTGCTCTGCCAGATTTTGGACAGCATGCCGTATGCGCGTTTAGCCTGGTTGATACGACGAGCGATGTCCTGCTCCGTACCACCATTTTCGGCAACAATGCTACCCAGGTAGACGAAGTTGTCCACCTTCTCCACAGGCTGCCCATTAATATTGATGGCAATAGGTGTCGGATTTCTTTTTCGCAACGGCGGGCTAAAAACCTTGGTCTTGTTGGTATTAATCTTTAGCCCAACCTTGCTTGCCTCCCTCTCGAGATCTAACGCCATTGCGGACAGATCCATGATTTTGTGGGAGAGTAGGCATATGTCGTCAGCGTAGTCAAGATGTTGTAGATAATATGTCAAAGTCCATTGAATTCCTTCTGTCGAGTCCGGATAGGGCTGCATGCAACACATCGCCGATCACAATGAGGAATAGGATCGGTGAGAGGATGCACCCCTGCCGAACTCCACTGCGAATCTCAAAGTCCCCCGACACCTTACCTTTATGCAGAACGCGACATTTCGCGCCGTCATAGGTTGCCTTAATAATAGCAACAAGCTTCTCAGGGATGCCTCTCCTGCGCAAGGCCGCCCATATAGAATCCCGGTTCACACTATCGAAAGCCTTTTCGAAATCGATGAAAAGCAAGTGAAGCGGAGAATCGTATTCAGCGCATTGCTCGATGATGATTCGCAAGGTGTTAATGTGATCGACACAGGAGAATCCGGATCGAAAGCCAGCCTGCTCTTCATCAATTGTGCTTTCTAAGTGGGCCTTTAGTCTTTCCAGGACGATTTTAGCTATTATCTTGGCAACGGCAGGAAGCACACAAATGCCTCTCCAATTATTACAGTCTGTGAGGCTACCCTTCTTTGGAAGTTTGATGATCAAACCTTCCTTCCACTCAGTGGGAAAGGTCTCTGTATTCCACGCTTTATCAACAAGTGGGTGCAGCAAATCGGCAGTTACGCTTGGTGCTGCTTGATAAAGTTCGGCAGGGATGCCGTCAAGTCCGGCGGCCTTTCCTCGTTTTAGTGCAATAATTGCAGTGACTATTTCCTCTTTAGTCGGGGCAGTGGACCGTATACGCACATTTTGATGGTTAGCTAAATTATCTATATGAGGGGGAACTTCACCAGAGGTTACACGGTTCAAGACCGCGGCGAAGTGTTCTTTCCACCGCCTCATTTGATCTTCTTCCAAGATAAGTAGCTTTCCATCACTATCTTTCACCGGATGTTGGCAGGAGTTACGACCACCTGTAAACTCCTTGATGACACCGTATACGGCGTTTAAGTTGTTACTTCTAGCGGCTTCTTCTGCTGACGCTAAAAGAGAATTGGCATAAACTCTTTTATCGCGTCGCACACTACGCTGAACTTCTCGAGCTTTCTGACGGTAAAGGAGTTCGATGCTGCTTCGATTGTCGTCTGATGCTGCAGCCAAACGAACTTTCAGCTCCTTTCTTTCAACAATCCGCTGCCATGAAGCGTCGGACATCCAGGGCTTATTCCGGCAATCCGGGTTTGGGCCAAGGATGGTATTTGCGCTATCAATGTACGCATTTTTTATGGCATCCCAGTTTTCGTTTATGTCACTATCTGGGTGACTAGTTATCTCAGCCGCTTTTTGCGCAAGATGGTCATTATATTGTTGTAAGACAGCTGGATTTTTTAGTCGAGCGGTGTTGAATTTGCGGGGCCTGGATCTTTCGTCGCTGGGGCGGCGCACGGCTGCAATACGCAATCGAACATTAGCGATCATATGATAATGGTCTCTTCCCATCCCAATATCGGCACCCTTCTTGTTTCGCACGTCCAGGAGGCAACTCTTGAATCTTTTACTAATGGCAAAATGGTCGATCTGATTTTGTGTTCTGCGCCGATCAACAGAGGACCAACTGATTTTGTGGTGGTCCTTATGCTAAAACATAGTACCACCGATGAAGAGACTGTGAAAGTTGCAGAACTCTACAAATCTTTCACCGTTGTCATTACGATCACCAAGACCGTGTCTCCCCATCACATGTCTGAGCTCATAGTTATCGGCGCCAACTTTCGCATTCAAATCACCCATAACCATTATAATGTCACCTTTAGGTGTTCTGCTCTGAACGGCGTTTAGTTCTTCGTAGAAGGAGTCTTTTGCCAAGACATTGTCGGGTTCAGTAGGGGCATAACATTGTATTATTGAGATGTTCCTCATATTGGTCCGGAACCTGGCGGTCAAGACCCTGTCAGAGACCGGTTCCCAGGATAAGAGACAGTTTCGCGCGGCTCTGGTTAAAAGGAGCCCCACACCTGACTCACAACGACTACCGGTAGCTTTACCGGAGTACAACATTACAGTGCTGCCCGTTGGAGAGATGAATTCTCCGCTGTTCCACCATCTTATCTCACTAACTCCTAAGATATTTAATTTGTACCTCAGAAATTCACTCTCTAATTGAAGAAATCGTGCGTTCTGGGGACCTTCTGATCCATTGTCCAGGAGAGTACGCACATTCCAGAATCCAATCTTTGTCATTGTACGATAGCCAAAAGTCGTAACCGTTGAGTCAGTCCTTATCCGAGGCATAGTTGACGTTTCGTTAGCATATAAAGATTTCGGATAGTGCAAGTTGCTGGCATACACATCCTGTCCTTTGATTGTCGGTTTTAACGACAGGCCCTCAAAGGGAAAGGTCGTGGTATTTTTTTTCACACCCCACACCACAGGGGTACCTCAACCAAATCATCGCACCGCCATCACTGGCGGCTTGACGTTGGTTGGCAATGGTCAGTGACCACTGCCGTTCCAGGGGGCGCCCACGCGGAGGACTATGGAAGAGGAGTTTTTGCCCCCCAGAGTGGTTCAACTTAAAGCCATATAAATATTCTGGATATCAGTCATGCGTGGTGAGAAACTGAGTAAGGTAGTGGTTTTGGCGCTAGCAGAGGCTCACCAGCAGGGGTTCTATCCCCACTTCTATGGTTGCTGGTAGTCAAAGATCTACTAAAATCTCTTGAATCGATATGTATCCGCACGGTGGTGTATGCAGACGACGTAGTAATACTGGTATCTGGAAAACTCACTAGCGTACTGTCGGATCATACAACAACGGCTCCTAGTAAGGCAGGTTTTAGACGCTAGACCAACTACCCGCTAGACCAACTACCCACGTTAAACAGCCCATTCGACCATGCATTAAACTGCCTATTAAACCATGCATTAGACCAGCCATTGGACCATCCATTAAACCGACCATTAGACCACGCATCAGGCCATCCATTAGACCACGCATTACAAAACCCATTCGACCACGCAACAGATCAGCCATTAGACCACCATCGACAGATCATTACTCATCAGGTGCTGCCATCGATCTGCCGGTGGAAGCAGCACAACCAGACCATAGTATGATTCATTACAGGGCAGCTTCTACTACGAGGCCTGCAAAGTAGTAGTGATCGGCGGTATGTTGCCTGCAGCCCTATTCGAATTAGACAGAGGAACTCAATGTACTTAAACACCTTATCTACAACATCTTGACTGCGCTGACGACATATGCCCACTATCCCACAAAATCATGGATCTGTCGGCAATGGCATACGGGTCAGATGATAATCGACGAATTGATATGCAGGCAAAAATAGCAGTGGATAGGCCAAACATTGCGGAAAGATGATAACTGGATTGCTTTACATGCCATGAAATGGAACCCCATTCCCAACCAGGGCCGACCAAGAGGGGATTCTAAAATCACATGGCGTCGATCTATGGCGAAAGAGTGTAGCTCGCTGGGTTACTCGTTTTAGAGTTGTGCCCTATTGCCCAGAATAGAGGACGATGACGCACGAGAGTGGATGACGCGCGATGCCCCACTAAGGATTAAGCCAAAGCAGTGGTAGTATGCAAGAAGCTAGTCAAAATGTGCTAAGATCCTGCGATATTATAAGACAGATTTAGGCGACATGTAATGTACACATAAGGGCGCAATTTTAAATTTCTTCTTTGTTTAAATTTCGCGCCGCATCCATAATTAAAATTTCCTTTAAATTAGAAAATATGGCTCCATAATGATGAGCTACAATAGAATCTGATTCTTACCTCTACCTCCCTCCTCTATTTAATTTGCGTGCATATTGAGCATTTTCAAATAACATGTGCGCCACAAAAATTTGAGTGAAGACGCGCGGGCCACAACGTCAAGGCCCATTTAGAGCCGTTGACCAACGTAAGGCTCAAATAAATAAGAGGGAAAAGGATCTGTCCTGATTGGACAGTTTCCCCATTTGCTTATATCTTCGGCCCTGTGTCAATTTGTAGTTTAGCTGACGCAGCCCTGTGTCCCTTCACGGGAGTTTTTATTGTTTTAAGTTTTTGGGAGTTTGACGTTCGTCAGCGCCACTAGATTGCCCCTTATTTATGTTATATATTTTTTCGCTTGTAGTCAATTTCGCTGTTTTTCTTGATTACCGGCAGACTTCTTATATGGTGATGGTGGAGACCGATGACCATCGTGCTGAACCACCCCACCACTCCCGACAGCTGAACTGGTCTGCCAGTGCACGTCACGTGCGGTCATAGGAGAATGTTTTCTTTTTCGTCACCTATGGTGTACAGAAGGCTTTACGTCAGATCCTCACCCTCGTCTTCTAGTTTTCATGACAAACCTTCAATAATAACCGCTCCTCAGGGCATCTGATGAAGGTCGCGGGGATCATTACGAAGCATTGCCTGGTGGGGAGCATGCTAAGCGTCTTCAGCTTCCATACAATGATTATTGCAGAAGCTGCAAGGATGAGGACGTAGAAAAAACAATTCATAATTTCCAGTACACTTGCCCTATACTCTGGCCGATAGAAGGAAGAAAACTTTAGAGGACCCTCTACTTTATCGACCTGGAACACGTAAGTAATGGTCATCTATATAGCTTCATTGACAGCTCGGGAAGTTTCGACGACTGTCATGGCGTTTGAACTTACGAGGTATCACAAAGGAACCAATGGTGGTATATGTATGCGTAGTCTGTTCTACACAGCAGCGTCTTCTACCTAACCTATTGGCGAGAATGATTCAATACTAGACAAAGTTGTAAGACTATTATCACTTATTTCTTAAAAGAACAGTAACATGGCAAATAAGCTTTCGAACAACCGATTGAAAGCACTACCACAATGCATTACACAACAATAGAGAATCATTTTCTTCTCAATGATTTGCCTTTGAAACCACCTACAGCAGAAAGTTTATTCACAAAACTTTTCAAAACTGTTCCACTTTAATCACCTTAGCTAAAGACTATATCAAATATTTATTACAATATGGTGGGTAAGTTTTCAAATGGGTTACCTAAGCCGATATTCTCGAAAGAGAATACAAAATTGACGGAAAGTGGAGCTTATAGTTGCAACTTTTACATTCAGTACTACCCGACAGATAGATCACATCCTGCGATAGTTGGATATGGAACAATGGGGTCCCATTTGTATTGATGGCAGATTTTACTAACTTTTCAACTTTTACGTTCAATAGATGTTGTGCTGACAAAAGATAACATTTCCTTTTTTGTGTGAATATTTTAATTAATTGCATTGGAGATAATTGGGAGTCGGTTACAGTCTGAATCATATCAACTTATAGACGTCAGCCTGATGTCTCATGCTACCGGTCAGTTACGGGTTCGAGTCCGTCCACGTTATGGCCATGGATGTTGGCGATGTCTTCCCCTTATGTTGTGGGGCATAAGAATAAGCCAAAATCCTTCCCGACTTGTCGCAGGTATGAGGCTAAGTGGGCAGGAGGTGCATGCATCCCCCGAAACCTGTTTATGCTATCCAAACGTCAAGTAAGCCAAGGAAACCACTCCACTCATATAAAGTATTAAATATTCTTGGTCAGCATGTCGAGATGAATTGATCTAGCCATTTCCCTCTGTATGTCTGTTTCAGCCCAAACTTTTTTACTCAGTTTTAGAACTATCGAGCTGAAAATTGGCATAAGGCCTTCTTTCTTGCACATTTGCAAAAAGCTTGAATACATCTACATGTACATAGTTGAATCGATAAGGAACAAATAAGACAACCTGTCACTCACTGCTTCACGCCATGTAGACCTACACGGTCGAGTTTTCATGTAAAATCATTCCTTCACGGCTTATACTAATAGATTAAAGTTGAGTGCAATCTAAGCCGTAATGAGTAAGTTTAGCTATCTACTACCGAAAAATAATCAGCATTAAGCCAACACTGTCACTGTTCCTGGTTTCCACACAATGAATTGTACTCTCCAGCAGCTTCACATCGGGGAAGTTGTTGGACCAGGCCACACACTATATATAGTGTAGCTATTTTATCCAGGGACGTATTTCGACTTAGCTCGGAGTACCAACCACCTGGCCTGGTCGAGCTGCTCCCCACATGTGAATACGGAGTAATTAAGAATAAAAAAGATATTTGTCCTGCCAGGAGCTCTAACCTTAACCGACAATGTTTCGAGTAGCAACAAAAAATGCATGGTGTGTTGCCAAGGTAAGCTACAGACACAGACTAAGTTGGAATGTAGAATGAAACCGAAGTTACCTACCCAAATTTCACTGAAAATAATTCGCACTTGTACATTTGCAAGAGCCTTGAATACGCCTAGTCAAAACGAACAGTTTGGTTCCAAACTATAAAAATAATCTATTTTCCCTGCCACCTACCATCTACCAGTGTAGAATTTTCTCAGTGTGCCAGCTGAGAGCCAAACCCCTAAAATATTTGCAGTTGACAATCTCCTGAGCTATACTAAGGCGCAGGAATACACAATTGCCTTGGAGGAAGGTCATTGGACACAAAGTTGGTTTCGATGAAGTATGCCAAGGATCTCTAGACGTTAAGAACGAAGCCTACAGACAATACATTGAAAGACCCACGAGAGCCAAGACAGAAAACAACGACGAGCTAGGGCTGTTATCCCGGAAAATAAGATGAAAAAAAAAATTGTTTGACGAATATACGAGTAGATAACGACCTAGCTACTAAGAATATTAGACAAGCCTACAGACTAAGAATGACTTCCAACCGAGGACAAGCCTCTGTGAGGATAATGATGGAAACATCACCAGTGGCATCGATAGTATCAACAAACAATAAACGTCCTATTTTAAAGAGCTTTTTAACCCCACCCCACCAACATCATCGAACAAGAAACTATAATCGATGATGACATAACTGATGAAAGCTCAAATACACCGCTTCCGACAGTACAAGAAGTAGATCTCGCTCTAAGCTGAACAAAGCGTCGGGCGCAGACGAAATTCCAGCTGGACTACTTAAATCTGATGGACCTATGGCTTCATTCATCAACTGTTTCTATAGTACAAATCTGGCAGGACGAAATCATTCCAGAGGATTAACGCAGGAGCATATCTCCCCAGTCACACTATGGAATCACGGACAATAAATACCCCTGGTCTTAAATTACGTTTACACTATCCCCAGATTACTTCATCTGCTGCTTAATCTGGGTGTGGTGAGTTTAAAATTGTATATGTTTGACAGTTCCAGATTAAATCAGCCGAAGATGAAGTAATCTGGGTATAGTGTAAACGTTATATTAGAGAGGTCATAATATTTATAGCTGGCCATCCAAGCAATCGTACACTGCAGCTTCTAAAAGTGCGTTTAGATTCAGCGAAACCACTCGCGAAACTGTTGCGCGAGGAAACTCACCCGAAATTCAGCTGTGGCTTGTGTGAGAGTTTCAGGTGAGGAACACGTTCACACTACGCGCAATTTTGCCTTGCGCATCAATTTCGCGAGTAGCTTCGCTAAATCTAAACTCTCAATTGCCCTAAACCCTTGTGGGGCATAGTGCGTCAACTGTTCCATGTGGCACAGTTCACGTTTCGTCGGCATAAACTGGTTTCGGAGAATGCAGTTGCCAGCATGCACCTCCAATCCAATCCAAAATCTAAATGGACCTTAAGATTAGGCCGGAACCGGTTAAGGATTACCTGCGAGCTACTTACGGGTTATTTACATAGAAAGAGGATTGTCTTGGACCCAAGCTGTCGCTTCTGTGGGAGTGAGGATGAGACATCCCAGCAGACCTCCTGGTCACAGTGCTTGGTGACCTTCGGACCAACTGCCTTCTAACAGTATTAAGAAAGAAACATTATGAAAAAATGTATAGCCACCAAAGGATGCCAAATACCAAATTCCAAATTCAGTTAAGATTGTGTAATGAATGGTTTGGTGGGCATCCTAAGATGCCCGTGGAGACGGAGCCTTAGGTAGCATAAAGGACGTGAAGGTCGGGCCGTGCAATCTGGCGAGGAAAAAGGCCTTAACGAGCTGTAGCTCAGCTCGGGAGACGTGGGCGCTCGTAGCCCCTGTCCTTAACGTATTAATAAAAATTCATAGGCCTGGAAAAACAAAACACGAACATGATGGGAGCCAAAAGTGGGAAATAATGAAAAAACTGGGGTGAGAAGGATGGAATGGTTAGCAGACGGCGCAGATATCCTCGCCCTTGCATCGGGGTTCGGGTGTATTAGGACCATCGGCCTATGGTTTCGTACCACCGACAGATCACTACTCATCAGGTGCTGCCTTCGATCTGCCTTCAACCAGACCAGAATATGGTTCCTTACAACTGGACAACGGAAAGTTCCCGGACAAACGGGTAAACGAACAGCTTGCATCGGTCCATTATATTAATATACGGGACGAGTCAAAAGTTTACGGATATAAATTGTGATATCTGCTTTGACTTTAACTTAGCCTCGCTATGTATGCTAGCTATGTATTGTACATCCTGAAATGGATGGATAGGACGATATGGTTTGTAAGTACCGAACGGCATTAACTTGATGCATTGTATGCAAAAACTTTAACTAAGACGAAAACTGCACTGATAGTGACCTTAAAACCCACTTTCAACCAAGAATAATTTGAATGGGAGCCAAATTGCTAAAAGGGTCATAAAACATTCCCAAAATGAATGTTTTCTAGTTACTTCCACATTTGTCTATGATTATTTATCTTTCCATTTGAGGGAAATTTCGGAAAAACAAAGTACGCAACGAAGGAATGATGAAAATTCCGGAGGCTTACATTTTTCTCGTATATACACAGAACAGAACTTAAGATGCATTATGAATTTGGGAGAAACTATTTCCTTTCCGTTCCTTGTTCATAATAATTTGAAATTACGAGTTGAATGGAACACTCCGTTCCGTTCCCTGACCATAGTTTCACCGATAATATTGCCTATTGCCATCATCCGAAGAACTCCATGGTATTTGAGTGGTATTTCGCAAACTCAAGAAATTCCAATAAGTTTTGTATTTGCATTCGGAATTTTGGAAAGTGTTGGCATTGCGATTCTGCCAATTTCCATCTAAACAATTTCAATTATAGTCAGAGCCAGGAAAGTTCGCTATGGACCGTGGAAACAGCTCATGTTCTTTCGATTATGATAGGGTAGAGATTGGTCTAAGTTCAAAGAATTGGGTGTTTTGATGTTTTTCACTTAAAATTGAAAGCATGAAAGATGTCGTCATAAAACTGCTATTGCAAGTTTTTCTATTTTCTAAAACTGTATTTACTCAAACTGTACTACAAAGTTTCCATATTCTCCTGACACTTTCAAATGTTTGACTCTTAACAATGTTCTGTTGCGATCAGCCATTGTCATAAACCATACTTTTGTGACACTAGGGAAAACAAACTTCCCACGTTGTCTCACGTTTTTCCCATTCTGACCCTATGCTAAAGTCATTTCTTTGTTTTCAGATATGATTTTCTGTTCGTGAGGATATCGCACCAAAGCCAGAGTCCATAGCATGTGAACATGCACCGAAGAGTGTATAAAACTATCGAAATTCCACCTCCTTGATATGGTCATACATATTTCCAAACAATAAACGGGAAACTGGTGCAAGTCCTTGTTACCCAGAAATTCTCCAGTTTTGAAATTGGCTACGAGCCAGATAAATCTCAGTAAAATGTCGTCCTGGAACTCTACGTATTGCATTCAATTTCCCATTTCGTGTTTCGTAGAAACGACAAAAAAAAATAGAAAAATAAAAAACATTGGAAAAAGGATGCAAGTTCGACGCGGAAGTAAAATTTTGGTTTCCAGGATTCCGGAGCCGGCAACATATTTCGTGAGCAGCGGCTCATACTTAAACGAACAATGTATAGATTGCATCCGTAAATTATGTTTGTGAACATTACACCCTAGCTTGGCGAAAATAATAGAAACATGTCAGTACGCTTGAGTTGTGAACGGAAAATTATGAAATTAGGGCAGCTATTTTTCAAGCATTAAAGTTTTCATGTGTGCCAACAGGGATTTTACCATCTTTTTAAGAGTTTATGTACATTAAAGTTACCGACCGGTAGCGCAGTGTGTTGAGGTATCAGTCTCATGTTTGACTACCGGCGTTTCGGGTTCGAATCCCGTTCACGACGACGTTCGTGGCCATGGAAGTGCAGGAGGTGCATGCTGGCAACAGCATTCTCCGAAACCAGTTTATGCCAACGAAACGTCAACTGGGCCACATGGAACAGTTGACGCGGTATGCCCCACAAGAGGTTAGGGCAATTGAGAGAGAGAGAGAAAGTTAAATTTACATTGAAAAATCACATGCTGAGTGGGAGAAGTCACCTTTTTGAAAAAATTAAGATAATGATAACTTTGACTTCTCCTTGACGGTATCTTTCTTTTCTTTTTTTTTAATGTAGTCTAATATGTCCGTCAGATTTGTGAGTTCTCCCACAAACCTGACTCAGGCAAGTCCACATAGCACCTCCACGTGGTAACTTCGTGAATAGCAAAGGGGGCCGGTTGCGGTACTATCACATTACGCGAGTACCGCCGTTCTGCGATATGTAAGCTATCAACACACTCCCTACCTCGCCAACTCTAGTGTTCTATAGTTTTGGCGAAGGTAGCCCGTACGGAGTGTCAGATGCCCTAATTCCCAGAGGTGTTATGCGACCGTGTCCATCGGGGGAAGGTGACCAGGGACGCAGATGGTCATCATTAACGGAGCACGTTACTACCACACACCTGTACAATAACCAGTTGTATGGGCTGTGTAAACTATCTGCCCGACCGTACGTTGGCAGAGGCGCGCCGATGAAACTTTCGCATAGCTGACGCGGCGAAAAGTTGTGAGGTTGGAACTGGTGACTGAGATGAAATTCCACCTGCGGGGTTCCGGATCCAACACTTCACTTTGCTCTTTTCTTTGCACGTGGTGGACCGTGGTCTACAGAGTATCGATCTGTTAGGCTAGGGGAGAAACCTTGATTGTTTTGCATCAAGGGTAGCAGGTGCAGAGTGGCATGAACACAAACGAAACCTTCGGGAAGTCGCGCAGGAGTCTGCTTCGCGGCACAAAGAGAGGAAAGGACGGCCGGATCGCCACGATGTCCCTATAGGGGCGGGGAGTAGCGGAAAGCAATATGCTGGCATTTGCCTCCGCTATGGTCTCAGAACGGGAAACCCAAACCTGAATCAAAAATCAAGATATGGAGCTTAAAAAAATCATTCTTTGAAAGATCGGCAAGAGGAATTTCAAGGAGATGGACAGCGGCGACTCGCAAGGGTTGGAGAGACATTAAAATGCATCCACATTGTAATTTTTCTAGCAAAGGATCTGGGCGAAAAAGCCATGTCCGGAAAATGGTCGATTTCGTCCCATTGTGCAGCGCTTAATGCATAGAAGACGAACGTACTAACCGTTGCGCCATCCAGACTACGGCTACGGCTAGGTCTCATATCATGCTGAAAAAGGTCGTTTCGTCCTAACCGAAGGACTCAAAATGCCTTCATTGCCACGATTGAAGAGATACACATACTACAAAATTTGATTTCTGTTTCATTTCATGATCATGAGAGTCCTTTGTCCTGAGGCACTGCAGCAGATCAAAATATCGTCGTGTGGGAGAGCAAAGCTACATACCAATATTGCTTGAATAGAATAACTGGAGAAGCCTGGAGAGGCGATCTTTGGAAAGACTTAGGCAAGCAACTCTGGTTTGAACTCAACAGAACATACCGATAGTCGAGTCGATAATCAAAAATGCGATCCCAAATCCGTATTCAAGATCACACAAGAAACCTAAATACCAAATTTGGCTAAGATCAGAACTTGGGAAGTGCCCGGACAAACAAACTAACCTACAGCATGCATCGGACTATATACATTTGTAATGAACTGGTCTGGTAGTGCGCTTCCACCGGCAGATCGATGGCAGCACCTGATGAGTAATGATCTGTCGGTAGTACGAAACCACGTGGACCCCGATGCTAGCACGAGGACAAGTGAGTCGTCCACCAGCCATTCCTTATCGCCCCATTTTTTTGTATTCTCCATTTTTACCTGCCCTCTTTGTGTTGTCTTCCCCAGGCTTATGCATTTTCATTTATGCGTAAAGGACAAGGGCAACAAGCGGCGAAAACTCAGGCCACCTCTCCCGAACTGAGCTACTGCAAGCATAGGCCGCTGCTTAGCGCTTTGAGGGGCCTTTTTCTTCGCCAGATGGCACGGCCGACCTTCACGGCATCGTTCTTTTCACCCGTGTTTAGTTTAAGACCGAAATCCAAGCGAAGAGAACGCGGCTATTTGCAAAATGCCCCGAACCCCATGCAAGGTTTTCGGAATTTCGCAGAATCGTAGTCCATATTATTACAATATAACGTTCATTAAAAAAATGTTCTAGTCACTCAATGATTTCTCTGGTTGCAATGAATTTAATCACATTCCATAGCCAGGCTAGCTCGAAAAAGTGGTGACAAATAATATCAAAATCCTCCTCACAACCTTCTTTCCAATCTTCAGATGATAGGTTGGCATACGAGAGTAGAACTATCACTTGACAGTGCACGGTATATGAATCAGCCGATAGATAGACGGAAACCGACAAGGAAGCCGGACATGCATTCTCGCTCTTTTCATCCCCCTTTTCGCTGGCACGCCTCTAAAAAGCCTTGCCATGTCGAAAATTATGCCATGATAAATGGAATGTTCTTAGTGATAACAACCCTGATTACGAGTGTGCTACCCACACGTAGCCATTGTTAATCATGGACTTAAATCGATTTACTGGTACTATGGCTCGGGTGTTCGAAGGCTCTAGCCATCCTTTGTGTCAGAGAAAAAATAATAATAATTGGTCAATGTCAATGAAGTGGTGGCGTCGTGTGATGGCAGACACCGCAAAGGAAATGAGTAATTAACCAACATTCCGGTTAGGTGTTTGTATGGATTATCCTTAGGACAACAATACGATTTCGTTCGATAGGATCTTATCGAGAAATCGACATAAACTTAGGAACATAGATCGTTTGGTGCGGCAGATTATGGGGAGAACGCGTGAGAAAGAATAATAATTTATGATACAGCATAGGGGTATGCATGCAGATATATATTCCAATTCATATGGGGTGGTACCGTGCGTAATTATTGGTTTTAATGTGGGTGATGAAGGTCTCATGAGATTTCTGTGGCCTGTCGTCATTTACCTTGTCCGTGTCTATAAAACGGCACCATGAAATAAGCCATTTGGAAATAAAGCATTAAAGGATAATTTCGGTTGAAACCAAAGGTAGCCATGCATGGATTTTTCGGTTTTACACTCAATGCTTAATTTCGTTTAAAACGAAGGTGAGTATGTACACATGGCTATTTAAGTTTTCCTTCGCAAACCTTATTTCGGTTTGAAATTGTGCATAGCAAAAAAAAAATGATGGATGCAGATATGCTAAGACGAAACGGATACAGGTACATATACAAAGAGTGAAACGGGTGACCTAGGGCTACATGCGGAGGTTCGCAACGCCCTAGGGGCAGAGCTAGCCCAGCTCGTTCCAAACCGAATTTATCCATGCACACTGGTGCGATACTGCGGGTTGTGAATTATGAGTCGCTTGTGTGGGCTTCGCTCGCTACGCTCGCTCCGCGCTTAAGGGATCACAAACCTCAGTATCGCAAAAATATGATCTCTCGCTCTGGGTACAATACTCCCTTGTGTGGGCTCTGCTCGCTACGTTTCCAAACAAAAGTATCTATATGGATTATTTCATATGCCTTATTTCGCTATGGCTTCTTTCGCCCCTATAAAACTCTTCTCATTTTTTCATTTATAGTAGAAGGAGAAACACATGAAGCGCTAGTTACTTGAAGATGTATCGCATTTGTTCAAAATGTTTCAACAATATGCAAATTTAAAAGAAGGAGAACCCGACACTAATACGAAAAAAGAAACGAGCAATGAAATTCGGGACGGAACATTTTGCTGACTACTCTTATAGGAGCTTCCGCACACAGGTCGACTCGTTCATGACTCAAACTGCGCTCGAATGCCACTCCTAATCGACACGATATCCGTTTCTCCGCACACTGGTCGAGTGGTCGACATGGAGACGGTGCGACTGTAAGTCGAAGCTCGCTTTAACGACCCCCTCCAACATGGTATGTCACATATACTAGACATGTTATATGGTATTGAGCAGTTTATTTTTCAATGTAGTCCGGATGGTGCAACGGTTTGCATGTTCGCCTTCTATGTACTGGGCTCGAATCCTACTGAATGCGGTAGTCTCCGTTAAGAAAAGGGGATTTATGTGTCGGACTATGAACCCTCTCAGTTGTTAAATGAGCACCCATCTGGGGTAAATAACTAGGTTGTGCGTGTTGCTGATCACACACCTCTACACAAAACACACTGCCACGATCTAGTAAATGAGAGGATGCTAACTCATCTCGAGGCCTTAGTCCAAAATTGTACTGTTGCACCAGTTATTTATTTATTTATTTGGGGCGACCGGTAGCGCAGTGTGTTGAGGCATCAGTCTCATGTCTGACTACCGACGCGCTATGCCCCACAAGGGGTTAGGGCAATTGAGTAATACAAAATGTTTTTCTTAATGTTCTTCTAATGTTAATCTTAAAAATCGGATTAATCCTTTCCACTTCCTACATATGGGGTAGGTCCCGCCGTCCTAGGTTTTCTGACTTAGGTCATGTGCTGTACCGGATCAAGTCCGATCCGATCCGCTCAATTAGCGGATCATACCATGACTAGCTGCTAGCGTGCACCTCTTATCCGCGCCGTCTTTATAGTGACAAGCTCGGAACGCTGTGGGAATTTCAGTAGTACTCGTAGTACCCACAGGTAGTTTTCATTAAAGCGCCGAGGATTGAACCTCCGTCTCTCTAGATGTTAATGTTAGTTAATGTCAGATATGTCGCCAATATATCAGATGTGTGCGTCCGAGCCTAAGAATTGGTTTCTCTTTTCCTCATCGGGGAAATCCGATCATTCAGCCAGATAAAAATAATCCGAAAAAAAATCATATATGATTTAAATAAAAAAAAAAAACTCAAGAATTATAACTCTCTTAAATAAAATCCCACATTTGACCAAAAAGTTCAATTTCTTATTCAGTTCAAACTATAAATAAAATAACGTCTGAGAGTTAAAGATTCGTCCTATATGTATAGGATTCAAATAGCAGACAAAGTTAGGAAAGCACTTCGACTGTATTGTAGCATTCTTAACTTTTGCCTTATGAAACGCACCCTCGCTCGAGCCAGAAGAAATCCTCCAATTGGCCACAGACCATCTCATCCCTCCCCGCTACAGATAAAATCTCATCTTTTTAAAGTCGCATAATCTTCTAATTAGCGACTCGATTATACTTTGCCTTTTTAACTTTTACGCCAAAGTTACTTT
The DNA here is from genome assembly GCA_964017055.1 of Chloromyia formosa. Lineage (NCBI taxonomy): Eukaryota > Metazoa > Arthropoda > Insecta > Diptera > Stratiomyidae > Chloromyia > Chloromyia formosa. The sequence continues at coordinate 23,640,410 of OZ024813.1, read as the reverse complement.
TCGGATTTCAGGCGAAATTTCCACCACCAGATCTCAAGATAATTTCGGGGGACAAATAATGTTTATAATGGGACAGTGTCCGTGATAGAAAGGAAAACGGGATAAATATATACGCATATAGATACAAAGTTTTACTTTATGGAATTCTGTTGATCATAACGAAAAGATTTCCGTTTTTTTCGTATTCGTAAGAAAATACTCTTCTACTCATTGCATGCAATAATTGATAAAACTTACTTTTTGGCCAAAATGCTGAGCTGGGTTTTTATACAAAGTTGGGAAGAAATTCCAGCAACAAAAAATATTCGGAATTTAATACAAGACCGTAATAAATACTTGGATAAACGTTCGGTCCGTAAGGCGGAAGAGGATTAATAAATTTATTAAATTGGGTAGAAAATAAAGTAACTTTTCAAGGGGTGTTTATTTCAAGGTCAAGTTTTTAAGTGATGGCGTCGATTTTACTGCCTTCGAAAAAGTGTTCTGCCTTATTGGGTCTTTACGAGTACTATGCTATACTATACGGAACGAAATCAGTACGCTAATTATTGATTATTTCCATGTTTCTTTGTACTACATTACCCGAGAACTACCCATTAAAATATGGAAATCATTGGGGTTACAATTCTCACTCTAGCTTCCTTCTTCTCGTAAAAGTTGCATGCGTAGTCTGCTCGTAAACCAGACTTATGGAGAGTGCGGAGGAAATGCATCGCAAGGCCATAAAGTAAGTACTACTAGAGGTGGAACGTATACGATTTACGCAAAAGCGCTGTGTTAATTGAGACGCAAATAATTCAAATGAAAGACGAAAACACTTGAAAAAGCACCTAGGTGACGGAAACATGAAAATCGTAGCCCCGCAAGGGGAAAAAAATCAGTAACATTCGGTTAGTATGCCTATTCGATTTTACGGTTGTATTATTTTCCTAAGAAATAATTTGTCAATTTGATTTCAACATTTAAATTAAGTTTTTATGTTTGCATATCTGACCGAGACTCGAACTCGGATCGTTGTGCTTCAGAACCCATCGCGCTACCACATACGCCATCGCGACTAATATAGAATGGGCTCTAAATAATGCCTTATATGCAATAGTCTCCCAGCAAAAAAAGTGGCTAACTACGTTACTACCTGGGTTACGTAAATCATGAACATCGTAGCCCCTGAAAAGCTAACTACGTTGAGTACGTAGCTGAATTACCTAAATCATGAAAATCGTAGTCCCCGCAGCATGAAGGTTACGAAATATTGGGTGGTCCCTTAGTCTCTGAAGTTCGCACCCTTTCCGCCTCTTTTTATAAATCGTAATAGCGTTTCTGCGGCGACGTGCATCTAATACTAACGTAAGTATCGAAATCAATAAATTAGATATTTCTTCGTCGATTTGCAGGTTATGAATTATGATCATGGTCACAATATGAGTAGGTTCTTGTTGTTTTTGCAAATTAGAATTTTTTTAACGCATTTATGCATGCCTCTATGGAGCCAAAAAGCCTTTCCGCAGCCCGCATTTTTCATTTTTGCATCTTTGCTAATGATTCAATTGACCTCAGCATTGAAAAAATATACAGGCGGCCAAGGCCCGACGTCGGGCTGTCGCGCCACGATGATGATGATGATTGAAAAAATATAGATCTCTTAGAAATATTTTGGCTTTTCGCTCAGCCGAAGGATTTCTAAAGTGGTTACGCCAGGACGGCTATTTAGCCTAGCTACTTTGTGTAGTATGCGTTACCAGGGGGTGCGGGTTTTTTTCTGGATAGTTATCGCAGCTGCTTTTGGTGCAAGATGGTCGTCTTATTGTTTTAAGACAGCTGGATTTTTTAGTCGTGCGGTGTCAAATTTGCGGCGCCTGTCGCTAGGACGGCGCATGGCTGCAATACGCAATCGAACATCAGCGATCATAAGATAATAATTCCTCCCCATCCCAATATCGGCACCATTCATGTTTCGCACGTCCAGGAAACTTGAAACTTTTACTAATGGCAAAGTGGTCGATCTGATTTTGTGTTCTGCGCTGATCAACAGAGAACCAACTGATTTTGAGGTGGTTCTTACGCTCAAACATAGTACCATCGATGAAGAGACTGTGAAAGCTACAGAACTCCAAAGATCTTTCACCGTTGTCGTTAAGATCACCAAGACCATGTCTCTCCATCGCATGTCTAAGCCCATAGTTATCAGCGCTAACTTTTGCATTCAAATCCCCCGTAACAATTATAATGTCACCTTTAGGCGTTCTACTCTGAACGGAGCTTAATTGTTCGTAGAAGGAGTCTTTCGCCAAGACATTATCGGGTTCAGTTGGAGCATAACATTGTATTATTGAAATTCCTCATTTTGGTCCGGAATCTGGTGGTCATGGTTCTGTTGGAGACCGAATCCTAGGGTGAGAGGCAGTTTCGAGCCCCACACCTGACTCACGACCACTACCGGCAACTCTACCGGTATACAATATTACAGGACAGATAAATTATCCGCTTTTCCACCATCTTATCTCACTAACTCGTAAGATGTTTAATCTATACCGCAGAAATTCACTGTCCAATTGAAGAAATCGTGCGTTCTTCTGATCCATTGTCCAGGAGAGTACGCACATTTCAAAATTCAATCTCTGTCAAATTGCAAATTGCAATGCCGTGGTATTATTCTTACACCCCATACCACAAGGGGAGTGTCTTCCTCAAAGAAATCATCGCGTACCGCCATTACTGGCGGCTTGACTTAGTTAGCAATGATCAACGACCACTGCCGTTCCAGGGGACGCCCACAGGGAGGACTATGGAAGAAGATTTTTCCCCTTCAATACAATACAATACAAAATACTTACGTCAGATAAAGAACAAATGAGGCGGTCGAAAGTGCATTTCGTCACGGTTTTGAACTGAGAGTGAGAACTTTCCTGTTTTTGATTACTGCAGCCCCTATGAATGTTTCTCCAAAGTTTCAAAACTTTATAATTTTTTCCTCCATTTGCTCTTTTCAATTCTATCTCTTTTCGGGTAGTAGGTATCTCATTCAACCTGTTCATCCGTTCGAACAAAAAGGCTGATTTTTATTTTATCGAGTTTCTTCCATATTAATATCAGATATCTACTCGAAAATCGGAATCTTTCTACAATATTAATAAATCGTAGCACTTGAAAATTTAACTATGTATACTTTATACATAATCTCAGTACTATTAAACTCCTTCTTGTTAATAAATTACAACTTGATTCCCACTTTAAAAGATTAAATCTTCTCAATTCTATTGTGACTGGGTTTCAGCATACGATTGTCTTTCCGTGTCGAACCCCACCTGTGCTATTCAATCAAACCATTGATTATCCACTTCAATACTATTAACCAGGACAAAAATCCTTCAATAAATCTCCTTAGGTGTTCATTTCATCGTAACTACTCAGCGTGACTAGATGAGTCTTTGCTTCGACTCCCATTTCGCCCTAACCTTGCAGAATAAACGCCGTTCAGGAGCTTCCAAGTCATGCTGAAAAAAATACACACAAACTCGTACGTAACACTTAAATTCCAACCAATTATTACTTTTTCGAACTGCCCGGAAAAAAATATGAGACCACTGAAAGCAAGCCGGACAACAGAATGGAAGAATCCCTCCAGGCCAAAAACGCCCATAAACCCTTTGCAAGATTGGAAGGAGAAGATGGCAAACAAAAAAAACCGAACAAATGAACCATTCCTGCAATAAAGTATGACCCATAGGGTCAGAAAGTGCGTAGATGGCGTGATAAAGGAACATTTAACAGAATAAAAGTGGGCAGCTCCTTCAGGTGCAAATGACTCAGGATATTGCGGCGTGTTACACATAGTCATGTTCAACTACAAATTCACCACCTTGTCGATGATGTCCTGTCTAGAGAAATAATTACACCAAGGCTTTTGTGAACTGCTATATAGGCTCGTTAGTGGGAATAGGACGCTGAATAGGATGCCTGCTACTACTAAAAATTTGTTTAGTCACTTTAATTGTGCATGTCATGCTACAAGTGAATGGAATTGCCAAATTCCTTAGGGTTTTGATTGCAGAACGAAATGAAACAAATGACTTTTGGAGACATAGATAGATACAAGAATTCGTTTCGAGATTGGTTTAAAGCCACCGTCCATGTTTTCAAAAGAATGCCATAAAGATCATGATGCAACGGATTAGGAAGTTTTCCCCAAGAATACAAATTTGTATTTGAGATTCAACAAGCAGTGAGAACTTTTTTCAGAATGAATCTATTGTTACGTATTCAAGGTTCGTTACTAACGTTTCCTGCCAAAACGGGAAATTGACTCCGGACCTCTCAAGTTGATTTCGACAGTGACCATGCATATGCGCTATGTCCGTACGGCCTAAAGCGCGAGTCCACTATGAACCAACCACCAACTATGGTTCCGGTTTAGGCAGTACGTAAATGAATTGTTTATCATAAAGTACAACTTTGGAAGAGTGAAATGATTTCGAAGGCATAATTCATGCGAATTATCACCCAAAGTTGGGGGATTTGTCATATTGGGGGGTCAAATTTTGGGTCATATTTTGTGGGGTGATTTGTCATTGTGATTTTTTTTACTACTCCATATTTTTTGGTTTTGTCATCATTTCTTTGAGAGGGTGGGGGTAGATGGGGGATTCGGGTAAGTGACGATGGGGGGGGGGATTTATTGGAAGAAGAGCTCACGGAGCCACTGCACAGCATTTCGATCACAGTAAGATGGGTAAAACGTGCTTATAAAGAAGTAGCCCTCGGCCTACGTTCGCCATTGAGTTGTCATATTTTAATTTAAACCGGCTAATTTTTAATGAGTCCACCAATTGCGAAAAGGAAATGTTCTGGCAACGATACAACAGCTCACAAACAGCCATAAAAATCGACTTGATTTCGATAGCAGCGTTTTGCAAATTTTCCAAGTCATCAATAACATTGATTGCTCCTTCAAACGATTCATGATACGCAATTTACTACTCAGTTTCATATTCCACACTGTCTCTCGCTCTTATCAAAGATTAATGCCAATCCAAATTGTCTCCATCAAATGGAATTAGCTCATGCAAAATCGCCCACAGGTACAAATTGTTGAAATGCAAGTAATCCATACACCGCAAGTTTCGATTTCAGTCCAAAACTGCTAATACTGCTGAAATGGCAAGGCTGGCTCTCATCCCGGAAGGGTGGATTATCGGATTACCTATACTGCCAACTTGATGAGTGAACAAAGTGAATCTAGCAGATTTATTATCTGAATGTGACGTTGAATTTTAGTTGAGAGGGGGTTGAGCCTTCTCAACCAAAATACGGTCTGGTTATTGTGTGGCTCTTAAACGTTGTTTCAAATTGATTAGCACTAAGCGCTGATATTAGTCCTGAAATGAAGGTCCAGGTATGAGGTGCATCAGAAAATTTGACTCGCAGTATATGAGTGTAGTTCGGTTGGGCGAACATTTGATTGATTTCTGAAAACCACGTTTATTTCATGTCATCACTTTGTTTGAACTGGACGAAATGCTTAAAGGGATTATATATGACTTAGGCGTTTTTTTTATTTGTTATTGTGGTAGCGATGCTTCAAATACTGCTGTTCTTCTTGCATCCAGGGGGTTCGGGGAACCGGCTGCCGCAAGAACGTGAGATTGGTATTGTCCTCACTTGGTGGGTTGAATTTTTTCCTCCGTTTTTTTTTCCTTTTTTGATTGGATAATTGCAAAAACACACACACACACAAAGTAGCGATGTTAATCGACAGTGCGACTGTCCTGACAAAGGACATAAAAAAAATAATGCTCCAGCGGTCTGAGTCTGAGCAGAGTCTCAGAGCCAGATGAAGTAGCTTCGACCCCGTATACGCTTCTGCAGCATATTTACTTAATAACGACATCATCCGCTGTTAGATATGGCTTGTCCAAGTTTTCTCCCCTATTCGTCTAGGCCCATACACTGGAGCTTCTAATTTGTCACTCCTTGCAGCTTTCTACTGTCTTCTCGGACGCCTCCAAGCGTTGTACCTCGCCCACTGTAGCCTTCGTATCTTGATGAACTTGGAAATATCAAATATTTCTTATAGCACAGCCTTCACTATTGGTTCCCTTCGGGCGTTACTCCAAAGATTTATTGGAGGAAACTCGTTTCAAAGGCATTTAAATTTTTTGTTGCTGTTGCCGTTGAGCTGCAGTTCAGTTGCAGTTCAATAGCAGTTCAGTTGCTCATTTGCTGTTCAGTTGCAATTCAGTTGCAGTTCAAGGCAGTTTAAGGCAGTTCAAAGCAGTTCCCACGGTCATTCACTCCCTTATCACGAGGGAATCCAGCAAGGTCATTGACCCCCTTATCGCGAGGGAGTCCCCCAAGGTCATTGACCTCCTTACCAATAGGGAATCCCTATGACGTCACGAATTTCTTGGGTTCAAAGTCCACGTTGGTTTGGAATCCCCTTATTGCATCTACTGAGGACTAACAAACTTTAGACGAAATACATACATTTAATGAAATCCAAGTAAGGGATATATAATAGTACACAGACAGCCAATATACTTTGGCGCTACTTATTCTTCGTTTGTTTGAGGTAAAGAAAATCCTTTGGAATCCTGCATAGAGTATAACCGAAGTCCTCATACCCCAATTTTTGGCGCCAATAACCCAGAATCAACCAACACCCTCTGAATCCTTCTTCTCCAAGCCGAATTCGAAGCCCGGGAAAAACGTTTAATTTTTCTCACAAGATTTGGGATCAACATCAAAAGCATTTCTCACTTGATGGATTCAATCAATTTGTTTCGCAGCATTGCTTCTTTGATGTTCTTTTTCTTTCAAAGCTTCTAAATTAATTTCCTCCCACACTCAACTTTATACGACCCCTCTTTTTACGTCGTTTCGCTATAACGGCCTTTTTTCAATTATGGCGCATCTCCGATTTACGGCGTACATTGATTCGATTTACGACCAAAATATGTGAGGTTATCCGTTATTTGCACAAAGCAAAAAAGAAAATCAGAACACACAGATTCTGCGCCCAACATTTGTGAAACTATTCTAAGTGTAGAAGCGGATAATGGGTTTGAAGATTTAAAAGAAATTCTGAAAGTAGCCCCTTAACAAACGAAGCACTGCTGCAGTTGTAATCAGCCCAGGCAAACCACGATATGGAAGACCCACTTACGCAAAGGATATTAACATCTAAAGGTTAAGTGAAACCCTTAATCTCTTCGAGCAGGAATGTAAATTCTTCTTTAATACGTCCCCGACGAAGAACGCAGCGCTAGAATGACGAGTCATACATAAGTTGATTTTTTGCTACAGGCGAACATACGACAGATAAGATAGATAAGCTTTTCAAGTCAGGTCCGTCAAAGTCCAAAGATAACTTTAGACTTAGAACTTGACACGGAGTTGGTGCTGGGACCTTTGGACCGAACACTAGGATCTCAATCGCTATGCGCATTTGTTCCAGCGTATTCCAAGCCGAGAGCCATCACATTGAGGCCGGCGCCAGAGATTCTGCGCAAAAAGTTTAATGACGCTAACATCGCTATCTGCCTGACAGTCAGGAAGCCATTAACGCCCTTTCTTCTTCACATAAGTTCTCATCGGAGTCACACGAACCCCAAACGGATCATTCTATGTTGGGTACCAGGACATCGGGGCATTCTTGGCAACGAAGCTGCAGATGAACTTGCTAAATGCTAAACAAGCCTCACAGGAAAATTATTACGGACCTGATCCCTACTACGGTCTGAGCTGACCCACAGCCAGGGCGCTGGCGAGGGAATGATCTGCGGACGAAACTGGAGTGGGCAGGCCAAAATTTTTATCAATCCCTCAGGCTCAAAGAAGCTAGCCACCTGAGCAGAGCAGACTTGGGGTTAATCGTTGGTTACCTCACGGAACACTACTGAGTTAGATATTCTGACCACTGAGACAGAATGCAGGCTTTGCCTGGAGGACGAGTACCCCATGGCTGCCCGTTCCAGGTTTCTGTTTTTTTAGAGATTCCATCCTGAGCTCCGCTGTTATTAAGAGTACTACTACAAAAGACCTACTGGTCGTCATCGGGTTGGTTGAGGGTCTTTTGGATTACTGAAGACTACGTTACAATAGATCCCATGATCGCAGTGCCTACCAATAGGGTATCTTAGCCTTCCTTTATGTGTTTCATTTTTAGTTTTTAGATTCGCGTTCATCTGTAAGTTTCTGTAATGACATGATTTTTTATATTGTTGTTCCATTATGAATTTAAAACGTTATTTATTCAATAAATTCCAACCGTTCGTATTATTAATATGGATTTGATAAAATAACGTATAACGAGTACATCACTCGTTATACGTTATTTCACTTTACGGCCAAAATTTTCAGAAACAATCTAGGCCGTATAAAAAGGTATGTGTGTATTTTAAAAGTCATTTTTCCTGACTCGTATTTAAAAGAGACAACTGCACCAATTTCAAAACACTCTTAAGTTTAAAATGTATTACTAAATGTTTTCGGAGATATCCTTTTTTCGATTAATCAACAAAGGGGTCAAGTTAACCTATTGTGAAGTTTTTTTTAAAAGTGCCAATAAAATCCTAACGGGACTTTCGATTTTATATCACTTGTAATAATATGGACAAGTAGGCTCTTTACAATGTCATGAAATTTTGAGAATATGCCGTTAGTCCTTTCCGAAATATAGCCAATTTTCGGGTGGACCTACCCTTGTGATCGGGAGTGTATTATACTATATTCCTAGCCAGGGCAAAAGTTACGGGATTACGCCCGTTCCCTGCTTTCTTAATCTTCGGACGACGCAATAATGTCTGCCTGTATATTTGCAAAAATATTATTTGCTCTGAATTCGATTAAACCCAGCGACACCATAATTTGATGCGAAGTGTTACACAACTCAATTCCGACCTTAATGGATTATTCATGCTTCATTCATTTTTTAGTTGAATTAGATCAAAGCGAAGTAACCTGTGAAAAATTTTCTGATTTATTTCGTTAAAAGAACTTGATGTGATTTCATCTTTTTTTCGTAAGAATTCGTTACACGACCAACAAAGGAGAAATAATCCCTTGTCGAACATAAACTCCTAAATGGGGTCACCACGTTTGTATAAATCTTTAATGAAACTGAACGTCAATAAATAAGAATGAAAATCATTTCTGATAAATGACCGTCAATCGGTGCTATATTTTCTTGGAACAGCTTATTGATTTCCACTGAAAGGCAATTTTTTGTCCCAATATAAATCATAACAAAGAACAAAGTAGAAAATATGTTAAATTTCTGAAATAAATTCTCCTACTTAAATCGTCTAACCACTTCATATCCTTTCATGTTTTCGATTGATATATACATTCTGAGACATTATTCTATTGTGGTTACAAGTTCGCTCCTTGATTTCATATAATCATATACCCAAGTTCACCTGTTCGTATACTCAAAGATAGGATTTAAAGTCGGACCTCATTGTTGAGGTTGATTTATTCGCCAGCAACCTTCCCATATATTACCTACAGCCTTCACTGCAAAAAATGATAGGACTACGCTAAAGTATCTACCGTGTAGATACTTGAGTTCAACATAAGTGCGGAGAAAAAAAAAACAAAAACAAACAACAAAAATTCAGCTCTAAGTTCGCACGCTCGTCGGCCAATCCTTTTTCCCCCCGAGGCAGCACTGCGGCGAGTGGGTGGAGGAACATCACTTCGGCATTCCGAATCAGAAACTTTTGATTCAATTTCGATCCAAACATTGGAAATTCCAAAGTTTCACGGTCCCCATGAAATTAATCAAATTAAAGGAAAGTTAGCGATAGCTTCAAAGCATCCGGTGATAGAACGATCCATTAATAAAAGTGATTATTACACGTGACATTACTTTTGTATTTGTTTAAGTACTGTAATTTGTCCTTGTTCAGCATGCACTCCTTGCCACCCCCCGGGGAAAATTGTTGACCGCGATTCGCGCTACGTTCGCAACTCCTGCAATATGGAAACCTACTTTCACGATAACCATGCCAAAAGGATATGCGAGTAGTAGAGTAGATCAGGACGAATGCCGCGCTGTACTGAATGCTGAATGTTTGTCGCGAAGGGACTATTGTCCTGGAGAAGTGGAAACTAATGTCCACATATCCCGCGGGAGATGGGATGAACAGCGGCCCTGAGTGTGGATTTTAAGAGGAGGATTGAATGAATTCTGGATAGGAACAGGGGTGAAAAGCACGCATGCCTCCTTCAGGATGAAATTCCGTGCAGACTGAACGATGAAATGTGAATCCTTTTCATATAAGATATTCCACAATTAATCCTATACGACTGTTATACAAAAGCTAAAAGTTTTCAGTAAATAAGGAAAGCTCTACATCCTTGCTCTTTTTATACTGTACGAGTAAATCTGCAGATAACAAATTTTTTGCTGAAGCAGATATTCGACAAGGAGAAGAGATTTCGCACTGAATAAAAGAGAATAAAAAGCTGTCACTCAATTCTACATCTCAGCAGCCCAAAAGTATAAGGCGTCTCTGTCGCGGAAGTGATTATCTCGGCTTGTTTTACCGTAATCTTTACCGAAACCAACTACCGCCATTCCTAGTCATTGAAAATGTTTGATTACAGCCTATTTATAAGATTTATATGATGCTATCTTACGATTATCTTCGTAAGCAGGTGATGCAAACCGAAAGGGAATTAATCGCTAGTATATTTACGACGTCATTAGCACGTAGGGAAAGTGTCTGCAAAATTACAGCATACACGTGTACTCGTATGTACTCGTATATCAGATTGGCGTGTTATGCCATCGGCTAATACACAAGGACTCGTAATCGAAAATCAGGAATTATAAATGACAACAATTGAATCCTTCTTTGCACTTTTCTAATCCAGTGATGGTAAAGCATTTAGAGAAGACAGTAATAAATTTTAGTGCTATTCAGTCATTCAGTAATGAACTTTTTCAAATGTTTTCTTCATTTCCTTCTTCTTCTTTGTCGACATTATTGTCCCTGATGACTCCTGTAAGTGGCCGTTGGCATTCATTTCAATTAGCGTGGATTACTGCTTTCTGAATATTAAATATATTTTCTAGGGATGGGTTGTCAGCGAACATCCCATCGCAGGTAGCCAAGGACCAGAAATCGATCCCGTGGCTCTCAGTTCAACTGACATAGGTTGGGTTCGATTGGGTGCCATCCTAACGGCTCCGTATAGACCGCTTTTGTCCATAACGATACCACGTGCTTCCGATACTTATTACGTTCCGGTATCAGGCCGTCCACAGACGGGTCGTCCCACATTCGTCTTGTAATCGGCTCGTCTGCAATTCGAACTCTACTTCCCAAGCAAATATATGGAAGTCCGCACACGTGTCGTCCATAGTTCGGCAGGTAAGCGAATCGATGTACTCGTCTGTGCGTCTCGAGCCATGCGAACTGCTTGGAACGAGAAAAATCGTCGACGTCGGACACCAGAAAGAAATACGAACGTATTTGTTAAATTAAAAAATATGTTCAAAGAAATTGTGGTGTATTCGTATATAGTATGAATGCCGCGTGAGTCGATGTGAAAGGAGGAGTGCTGGTGATTGTAATGAACCACATTTTGGCCTGGTTGTGCTGCTCCCGCCGGCAGATTTATGGCAGCACCTGATGAGTAAGGATCTGTCGGTGGTACGAAACCAGAGACCTAGGGTTCCATTACGCCTGGACCCCGATGCGAGTGCGAGGAAATCTGCGCCGTCCACCAACCATCCCATCCTTATCGCTCTATTTTTTTATCATTTCCCATTTTTGCCTCCCATGTCTGTATTTTCTACCCCAGGCCTATGAATATCTACAATATTAATACGTAAAGGAAAGGGGCAACGAGCTGCGAGGACCCCACCCACGTCTCCCGAACTGGGCTGCAGCAAGCATAGGCCGCTGCTTAGCTCGCTGAGGGGCCTTTTACCTTCGCCAGATGGTACGACCTTCACGGTCATTATGCTACCTTTGACTCCGTCCCAACAGGCATCTTCGGATGTTCACCAAACCTTCCGTTGCATATTTGGCACCCAACGTGGGGCCCATTTCTGGTCAAAAAAGGACTTTTTAGTCCTTCCATCGATTTGTAACCCCACAACCACATTAAGGCTACTTGCTCTAAGTCTTAGGACTTAGCCATCTTTACTTCACGTATTTTCCCTTCAAGCAGCTGTGCTTTCCTCCGTAGCACCCCATGGTTCCTATAGAGTAGTTTTTCCTTTTAAAGTCAGTTCAATAAGGATATCCTGGTATTGTGTTGTCTTTTGTGGTTTAGTCACGTACCTCGGGCCTCCATAAATACTTTGAGTTACCGGCATTTGAAGCTTTTTCGGTGTTCCGATAAAGCGCAGAGGAGCCCTAGGTACCTTTCTGTTTGCTAGGATTGTTTAAAAAAATTTTTTTAATTGCCTAGAATTGCATTAATAGCTTACAGAGTTTATGAGTGAATAACGGCAAGGAATGCAGTGTTGCGCCTCTGCTGGCCTCAGGATTCTCTGTGTCTGTACTTCTTTTTTTTCTCTCTTTGCCACTTTTCTCTTCTTCAATAGTTGCCGGCTAGCTCAAAAGCCCAGTTGTTTTTTTTTTTGCAGGACACTCTGTCCTCAGCTTCTACTACATTGCAGGCCTTGTAGTAGAAGCTGCCCTGTAATGCACCATATTTTGGTCTGATAGTACTGCTTCCACCGGATCTATCTTTGGCAGCACCTGATGAGTAAGGATCTGTCTATGGTACGAAAGCAGAGTCCGAGGGTCCCATTACACCTGGACCCCGATGCGAGCGCGAGGGAATTTGTGCAATATTGCCATTCTGGGATGGGCAACCCTAACTTTTTTTTCTTTTTTGACTTCAGATTCGGAATCAGCGACCCAAAATCACCTTGTGGTTCGTTCGGGTGTTATTAAAATAGATTTGTGAACACTTAGCCAATATCTATTAACCAATATCTTTCACAGTACTCAACGAGGTGTTTGATATTTATTCAGTTATCTTCTGAAGAAAAGAGCTGCAGTAGCGGTGACGGGTTCAAGTTTGGCCAAGAAAAAAATGTTTTCTTGTTTTATATACATACTTATATATCATAAGGTGAGCAATTTACATAATTTATAACTATGTGCCAGTCCAGTCAGTCCAGACGCACCCAGACCTGGCTGTCTTATCTAAACGACCCAGCTTAGTGGTCCGGACCGAGTAGGGACCAGGCCTTGTACCGCACCAAACGGAAAATTGAAAATGGAAAGTAGTAGTAGTCATTTTTACAAAACTGGCCGATATATTTTCTTTTCGTGTTTAAAATTTCCGGGAATCTTTCACACATCGAGCCCGGCGCATTTTGTCCCTTCCGCCCCTTCTCAATGGCCCTGATTCAAAAAGTTAAATCCAACCGAAATTCGTCTAATGACAAATTAATTCGTCAAGCTCAAAGTTTCAGTCTTTATTGTGCATTTGTGGCATACCAGCACATTTACAACTATCTAGAAACCGGAAGCAAATACCGGGTACATAAAAGTAGGTCTTTGGAATAACCCTGGAATAAAGGGACCCTTCCCGCTTTCGTAAAAAGCTTTCGCGGCCGAAAGCATAGCTATAATCATATACCCGCCATCTGTTAGAAAAAGAGAAAACATTTCTACCAAAGATTCCAGGGCAGAAACAGCAATGGACAGCACTTGCAACTTATCATGGATTATTGTGACTTCATTAAAGCTTCGGTTTCCGATGAGTGTGAACTTATATGTACATATTTTAGAATCCTTTGGGTGAATAATGATAATTAACCAGTATTACTAATTAATTAATGCCGGGCCTTTAAACCGATTGGGAATGGCTTCTTTTTATTATACGCCAACTATTTGGGGTGACGTGTAGCGCTATGGGTTGAGGCATCAGCCTCATGTTTGACTACCGGCGTTTCGGGTTCGAATCCCGTCCACGACGACGTTCGTGACCATGGATGTGCATGCTGGAACAGTCGACGTGCTATGCCCCACAGGGGGTTAGGGCAATTGAGTATACAGGGTGTCCCGTTTCAGATAGTAAATACTTTAATATTAGATAGAACTGTTCCTTGGTGGAAAATTGATACCTGACATGGACACTATGTCTTTAACCATTACAGAGCTATAACATTTTTTGTAATTTGTGTCAAAAAGCTTGACTTGCCGAGCGCAATAAAAATTTGTCACTCTCCCAATTATTTAGTCCGATTTTTGATCCGACCTTCTGAAATTATAGGGGGATTCATGCTCACGTCGTAAACGTCGTATTTGTCGTAAGGTTGTAAGCTTCTATAATTTTACTATGGAGGTGACAGAAGTTTACGACGAATACGACATACTCGTATACGAGAGGAAGCGTGAATCCCCCTTATGTAAAATTTAATGGAAAACAACTTTTTTTTTCGGCTGCGTTGCATCAAAGATATAATTATTTAAAGTTTAAAGAAATTTCTAAACCGAATTTTCATCGGAAAAACGAATGATTAGTTTACAAAGGTACTTTCAACTCACAAACCTTCAAAGTTGACCAAAGTTGCCCTCGCTGAACGGGGCGAGACTTGTTCTCTTTGACAGGACCAAGTTTCTGGGGTCATCCTGGATAGGAAGCTAGAGTGGAGACCCAGTATTCATGAGCGAGTAGCTAGGGTGACTGTGACACTGTGCACGTGTAGGAAGGCCATAGATAGGAAGTGCGGTCTCCAGCTGAGGGTTATATTTTGGCTCTACGTCTAAGCACTGCGGCCTATGCTTCCTCATGGAATTATCTTCTGATGGACTGCTCTAAATTTTGCGGTTTACCGTAATATGCTAGAGAAATTCCAGTGAGTAGTAGTGTGCGTTACCATTACAGGGGCTCTTAGAACTATACCGGCGGCTGCTCTTGATGTGCTGCTGAATTTTCCCACTTTGATATTTTTGTTAAGTAGGTGGCCGCGAACGCAGCCATCCGTCTCCGGGAAATTGGTCAGTACACTATGTCAATGACTCGTCTGTTCTCAACAGCTTGAATATTCCTGCGGGGACGGATTACACTATTCCCAAATACCTGTTCGGTAGAAATTTTATAAGCCTAATCTCATCACGAGAAGAGCGGGCAGGAAACATTTTCCAGGAGTCAAATGCTGTTAGTTTATATATCAATAGCTTTAAGAGGGACCAATGAGTGGGAGTATACTCGGACAGACTGAACATAAGCATATCGGTTCGTCTGCCTGTCTTTTGTGACGTTGGTCGAGGCGGAGGTCGAACCTATATGGAAGGCTCTCGCCTGACTGGGGCATAATGTCATAACTGCTAGGGATATTACTATGATCACTGATAGCCAGCCGGCGATCAAATCCCTTGAGTATGTTATTTATTACAAACTCGAGGACTGCTACCGATTGTCGCACCTCCCTCCTGGAAATGGGGAAATTTTCGAACATCTCCCTATGCTGGATCCCGGCTCATTATGGCTTTACTGGTAACTGCAAAGCGGATGAACTCGCTAGAGAAGCCGCGAATGGGAGGACCAGGCTGCGTCATCGCGATCTTGGGTGTCTGCAAAACGCTGACAAATGCTGACGCATCGAGCACTGCCAACGCCAGATGGAGTAATGGCTACCATTGCTGTAACTTTGGCCTGGATACGATCATAAACGACCCTCTGCGGAGCTGCTGGCGTTGAATAGAAGAAATATTAGGACTCTTGTTGGGATGATGAATACGCCAAGAGACTGGGGCTTCTACTCAATGACTTCTGTAGGAGCCGTGGGGGTGAGCATGAAAAAGAATGTACATACCTTTCATCTGACATGTGAATGCCACGTTCTTGCTATAAGAAGAAGGAATACCCTGGGGTCCTTCTATTGTATTTTAACGATCTGGATGACCTTAAGGATGTTAGCATCGGTAGTGGTATAATTTTTACGCCACACACCACAGGGAGAAGGTTTACCTCAACCAAATCACCGACCGCCCATCACTAGCGGCTTGACATTGGTTAGCAATGGTCTGTGACCACTGCCGTTCCAGGGAGCGCCAACGAGGAGGACTATGGAAGAGGAATTTTTGACCCAGTATCTTCCGTATTTATAGTGACCTCGACGTCGTAACTCGTTCCCAAAAAAACTTTCCATCAGATCATACGTGAACCAGACCTAATTGAGGCCTTCTTTTTATCAGTAGAGGCATAAATGTTACCATGAGCGATTTTTTTTTCATTGCCTTCTACTCCTCTGTGGGAATATTGTCCGTATTGGAACATATTCTTTTCCACGCTTTAACTTGTGGCTTTTGTCGGAGTCCCATATTAGTCGCTCAAATTTGTAATATTCCAGGAACGTCAATATTAAGCTGTTGTCTCAATCTTTCTGCATACATATTTAAAAAAAAAAAAATTATCACCGCACCTGCATTATTTCAAAATTCCGCTTTTTCGAAACTCCTTTATATCACGCGCCATGTACACAAGCGAAAGACGAACATTTAGCACATACACTGCTGTGTTGACTGCCCATTTTACCGCGGTCGACGGGATTACTAGGCAGCGGAAGTGGCAGGAGCATGAGCAGCGCGAGTGACCCGTTTACATACTCGCGATGCCCTTTTTCGTGGTCACCTTCCTGCTCACTCGCACGGAAGTGGGTTTATAAATGGAGTTCCAACGAAATGGGTGTTCTTGACTGGTGTCAAGTGAGGATGGAGGCCGGACACCTAAGTGTCAAAACCTCCTCATTAGTGACCAGGTATGACGCGCGCTAGATAGCTAGCTCCACTATCGGTAGTGTGGGGGAACATCGGTATAAAAAAAATATTCGCACTTCGGCCCGAGTGTCGAAACAAAACGAGTAGTCCCTAAAAATCGATAAAAAAAAAACCCGAAACACGACCCCGCAACTAGCATGGGAGCACCCTGACGGCGTTGGGGCTCCGCGCATTCCACCCCTAAAATTAGATTTGGCTGTGCATATTGTCTAGCTCCCTTGAATGCCACTCGAAAAGTTGTAAAAAAGAACATATCCAAAACTTTAGGATTAAGTAAGAGTAGTAACACTATTTTGACCGGGCATCGGGTCACTGAGTGTAAAATCAAACGCCCGCTGTCGTAGCCGTTGATTTTCAATTGTATTAAATTTAGATAAACTATTATATTTATGTTCTTCCATATGTCAACCACACGCCCCAACCAATAACATATTTTCTTAGGCTTTAAATTAATTAAGTTCTTCTGGCCATTGTAATACGAGAGTCGTTATCTTTGTGCATTCGCTGCAGTCATAACCATAATCGTAAGGAATACTCCTGACTATCTGCCTCTCCAGGCATATACGACTATATATATCTGAATTGACCTTGTTATTGCCTATCCTATAACGTTCCAATTTGAAATTGCTGCTCCACTATCTGGTCTCCTTATCATATTACACATTCCATACCACCAAAGAAGTACTCATCTGAGTAACTGGAGATATCTTACTGCCTGCTTCCTTGCTGCTTCCATAGAATAATATCATTAGCTCGGGGCCTGTAATGCATCGATTCAACCACCTGGTAGTCGAAGCATATCCATGTCCTTTGTGCCATTTAAATATCCGGAAAGTTTTTCTTTCGCTTTAAAGAACATTTCACTTCAGTTCGTCTTATTGTTCGACTGGTACAATGGTTCTGCTCTGCTTTTTGGTGGGCTTATGGAAATCTTGCTCACGGCTCGATGTTTTATCGGAGATTTTCAATTTTCTCTCTGATTCACTGAACATGGCAATCTTATCGTGTAGGATAGGAAATTAAATGGTTTTCAAAAGGTCTGTTACGGCATAGAACAATTATTACGATTGTGTAACGTATCTCTGTAAAAAAAAATGTTCATCAAACTGACAACGACAAGTGATAGACGCTTCAAAATATGATTCAAATTGAAAAAAACATCTCGAATCGTGTGATTCTTTAGGGGTGAAAAATCTGACGACAGCTCTGATAAGAATGAAAGCTTCATTGACTTTTGGAAGCTACGAGCGAAATCAAGTTTTCGAATCGCATGGTTCCATTCAATTCGCAAGATACGAATTTCAAAAGGTACGACAAGAAGTCAGAACTCAAAAGTCACGTTTTATATTGTACGACTGATATGAAATGTAGCGCGGTTAAAAATTGAATTGTTATGTTATAGCTTAAAACATGAGAGGGAGTGCACGTTCCTTGTAAGGAACCCAAGAAATTGGTATCACCAATCACTAGCATGGTTTCGATTCAGATACCATCAGTATTGTCAACTAGGATTTCAAATGATAGGTGTTCAATGCAGGACACGTAGAAATTCTTAGATAAATAGTTATATTTTGTCGTTGAATTTTCCCATTTTCGGCATTCGTTGCACACAGGATCTTCTTTGTTATCACAACATTATTTTCAGAAAAAAAAATCAAATTTGTTTGACTGTGCTAATATATAGTGTGTGTTTTTGTCGCATGCATGACCCGAGCTCATCATCAGTACATGAGTCGGCGAGTCGCTCACTGAACGATGGCTTTCAGCATGGGTTCAAACGGACGTTTCCATAAGGTGAATTGGTGAGTCAGTGAGCTCGACTCATCATCTGAAAGCGACCATTTGAGTTCATATTGAAGTCCATCAGCCGGTAGCAGATGAGGCGCTGATCGTTTTAGAATAAATCAGCCCAAATTTCATGACGATGGATAAACAGTCTGCTAGTTCACACTTACCCACACGGATAACAGACAGGACCTAACCGTTGAGTTTCTTTTAATTTTCCTCGCTCACTGTGCGGTACGGAAAGAAATTCCCAACACACTTCACCGAACACGGATCAGCCGCCGCCGGGTGGGTCGATGTGTAGGCATTATACTGCGAAGAAAAGTACAATGTTGAACAGTCTGCTAGTTCACACGTTTGCATCGCATGGCCTGTGGAATGTTTGATTTCACTTGAGACGAACCGTTGCCAAACCGACACACGGTAACATACGATTGGGTCCCGGTGTGGGTAGTGTGTGGTTTCGCTTGCAATGTGCGGTCATGTACCCGGTATACGGACAGCTAGGGCGCTGTCCTGGTACGGGGACTGCATGTTTAGACCTTTACCCGGTGCCTTACACTCTTTCGCCACAGATCGACATCATGTGATTTTAGGGTCCCCTCTTTGTCGGCTTTGGTTGGAAAGGGGGGCAATTTCACTGCATGTAAAGCAATGCAGTTATCACCCTTCCGCAATGTGTGACCTATCAACTCCCATTTTCGCCTGCGTATCAATTCGACGATTAGCAACTGCCCCGTACGCCGAGTTAGCTCTTCATTTGATATTGTTTCGGTCCAGAAAATTCTTAGAGCTCGACGAAAGCTTGCAGCTTCCTATGGTAACTCTTACGTAAGCTTTCCATGTACTGCTCCCATACAAAAGCACAGACAGTACCAGGCAGCGAAACAGGCCTAGCTTTGTCTTGATAACTAATCTGCCACTTTTTGGACAGCATGCCGTATTCGCATTTAACCTGTCTAATACGACGAGCGATGTCCTGCTTCGTACCACCATTTTCGGCAACATTGCTATCCATACGAAACTGTCCACCTTCTCCACAATCATCATCATCGTGGCGCGACAGCCCGACGTCGGGCCTTGGCCGCCTGGATCATTGTCCTCCAATTATCTCGGTCACGTGACCGCGTCCTCCAATTTTGGGAGCCCAGCAGCTGCGCGGCGTCCACACCTACTGAGCTCTCCCAACGAGATCTCGGTCGTCCTCGCAGTCTCGCTCCGTCGACTCGTTCTGCATTCATTACTCTCTTAGGCATGCGATCATCGTCCATTCTTTGTACATGCCCTGCCCATTGAAGTCGTTGTAGTTTGACAATTTTCGAGACTTGCAGCTCATCGTACATTTCATACAACTCATGGTTGTACCGGATGCGCCATCCATCTCGATCGCAAACAGCCCCGAAAATTCGCCGTAGAACCTTTCGTTCGAAAGTGTCTAGCATGTTTTCGGAGGCTTGAGTTAGGGTCCATGCTTCGCAGCCATAGCATAGCACTGGTCGTATAATGGTTTTGTACACGCGGAGCTTCGTGTTTCTGTGCACATGCTTCGATTTCATTATGGGGAGAACCGAGAAAAAAGTCTTATTAGCTAACTGTATCCGTCGCTTGATTTCGTCAGTTTCGTTGGCGTCCCTTGACAGGTTGCAACCCAGGTAGATGAAGTTGTTCACGAACTCGATGTTGAGGTCCCCCACGTTGATGCTCGGTTGTGCAGGTGTCCTTGTCACCGATTGCATCATTATTTTAGTTTTACCCTCGTTAATACGTAATCCAACTTCTTTTGCAGCGGTATCGAGCGTATGCAGAAGTTCTTCTGCGTCAGCCAATCTTCGGGACATGATGTTGATGTCGTCGGCGTACGCTGCTAATTGTGTCGACTTGATGAGTAGCGTCTTGCTGTTGTCCATATTCATGGCCCGAATAACGTATTCCAGTGCTAGGTTGAAGAGCGTCGGTGCCAGTCCATCGCCCTGTTTCAAACCAGTGCGTGTTTCAAATAGATCAGTAAGTCTATTCTGGATCCTGACTTGTGAGACGGAGTTGGTCATCGTCATCTTTGTCAGTCGCACTAATTTTGCTGGTATACCAAATTGCAGCATGATGTTGTACAGTACTTCACGATCGATACTGTCGTATGCCTGCTTGAAGTCGACAAAGATTTGGTATACGTTTACGTTGTATTCCCAGCACCTCTGGAGTATCAGTTTGACTGAGAAGAGCTGATCGGTTGTGGAGCGACCAGGTCTGAAACCGCTTTGATATTCGCCAATGACTCGTTCTGCGTACGGTTTTATTCTATTTTCCAGAATTTTCGTCAAAATTTTATAGGACGTACAAACTAGTGAGATGCCCCTGTAATTCTCACACCGCAATTTATCTCCCTTTTTATGAATAGGACAGATGATGCTTCTGCGCCAATCGTCTGGGATCTCCTCGTTCTCCCATACTCGCAGGAGTAATTGATGAATGGCATCAACTAGACTCGTTCCACCGAATCTTAGCAGTTCAGCTGGGATCTCGTCAGCGCCCGGCGCTTTATTTCGTTTTAGTGACCGCAACGCGAGATCAACTTCCTCTACTGTCGGGGGTTGAATGGGTGGGCCTAGATCAACAATATCGTCGAGAGCTTCCTGTGTGGGGATGTTAGATGGTCGGTTTAGAAGCTCTTCAAAATAAGAAGCCCATCGTTTGTTAATACCATCGGTGTCGCTGATGATGTTTCCATCCTTGTCCTTACAAAGGCTGGTCCTGGGTTGGTAGCCGTTCTTAATTGTATTTACTAGTTTGTACGCTTGTCTGGTGTTCCTATTAGCTAAGTTTTCGTTTATGTTCAGCAACTGCTCGTCAAAGTATTTACGTTTCTTACGTCTAATTATTCTATTCGATATTCGCCGTAGCTCGTCATATTTTTCTCTTCTGGCTCTGGTTCCTCGTTGAATCCATTGTCTGTAGGCCTCGTTTTTCGCGTCAAGTGAGTTTTTGCATTCTTCGTCGAACCAGTCATTTCGCGCTCGCCGGACTTTATATCCCACGACCTTCTCTGCGACATCCTTGATGGTACCCTTGAGTTCTTCCCAGAACCCATGGACGCCTGTGTTGCTGATGTTGTGTAGCATAGGTGATAGTTTTTCCTCAAGGGCGGTAGTATACGCCACCGCTGTAGCATCACTCAAGAGCTTATCAACCGTAAAGATTTTGGGAGGGCTGATTCTTGACTGGTGCACTGAGGAAATTCTACACCTGTAGGTCGTCTTCACCAAGTGATGATCTGAGTCGTAGTTTGCTCCTCGATAGGAGCGGACATCCATGACACTAGACGCCCATCTCCTGCAAATGAGGACGTGGTCAATTTGGTTGACGGTATGTGCGTCTGGAGACTTCCAGGTCTGCTTGTGAATGCGTCGATGCGGGAAACACGTAGAGCTTACGACTAGATTCCTGCTGCAGGCGAAGTCGATAAGTCGC
Source organism: Chloromyia formosa (assembly GCA_964017055.1). Lineage (NCBI taxonomy): Eukaryota > Metazoa > Arthropoda > Insecta > Diptera > Stratiomyidae > Chloromyia > Chloromyia formosa. Next base: position 23,618,403 of record OZ024813.1, on the reverse strand, counting down.
TGGCCGTTATCGTTACATTCTTCATGGAGGCTGTGGCCTCCAGAGGTCCCCCGATGCCAACTTTCATTCCCGACTTTCGCGTTAAAGTCTCCCAGCAGCAATTTGACGTCGTTTGTTGGAAGTGAGTCGAAGAGAGTTTCAAGGCGGGCGTAGAACTCGTCTTTTACTGCGTCTTCTTTAACTTCAGTGGGGGCATGCACATTGATGAGCCAGAGATTGAAGAATCGAGTCTTGATGCGAATCGCACACAGCCGTTCATTTATGGGTTTGAAGTCAGTAATATGCGGTTTGAGGTGATTGTCCACTATAAATGCTACTCCAAACTCCTTGCGGCCCGATGGTTTGCCACTTGTAAAAATTGTGTGCGATTTCTTGTCATTAATCTCGCTGCCAAGCCAATTTGTTTCCTGGACTGCAGTAATGCTCAGTTTGTACTTTTCGACCTGTTGAAGGAGGGCCTTCTCGGCCCCCGGTTTGTTCAGGGAGCGTACATTCCAGGATCCGAAAGAATAATCCTTTATTCGTTTGCGTGGTCGTCGTTGTTGATCCGTCCAATCCGAGGCTTTTGTTCCAGGTTTCTTGACATGGAGTGGTTTTTACAAGGACGAGTTGTCAGCACGTCGCTTAACCCCATTCAGGGGATGGCCTCGGAGATAGCTGCTTCAGATGGTTTAATAAACGTGCTGGAGCCCACACAACTATGTAGCAGGTCCAACTACGCAAGTCATTCCATCCGACTAGACCTGAGACGCTTAGGTGTTTGTCAGCCATTCAGGCTACAGCTATCTGCCTTTTCCAAACTGTCTTATCGCTAAGACATTGGCCGTCAGCGAATTGATACACTGCCGTTACCAGGGGGCGCCCACGCGGAGGACTATGGAAAAGGTCTTTGCCCCCCCACCTTCTCCACAAGCTGCCCATTAATATTGATGGCAATAGGTGTAGGATTTCTTTTTCACAATGGCGAGCTAAAAACCTTGATCTTGTTGGTATTAATTTTTACCCCAACCTTGCTTGCCTCCCTCTCAAGATCTAACGCCATTGCGGACAGATCCATGATTTTGTGAGAGAGTAGGCATATGTTATCAGCGTAGTCAAGATGTTGTAGATAAGATCTTCAAGTCCATTGAGTTCCTCTGTCTAATTCGAAGGGGGGCGCCCACCAGGACTATGGAAGAGGTGTTTTTTCTTAAAAGGCTCTCAATCACGATGGATCGATCGTAACACGATGCTCATTTTATACTCAGAAGAGAGAGATAAAAGGGAATGAAATCGTGCGAGAGAGAAATCAAACAATTTCTCATTCGCACATGAGGGGAATGTGTGTTTGACAATGGCGATAAAATCACAGGGTGACTATATAGACAGGGCGGGTGTTCCGGGGTAGAGGGCGTGTGTCTCTGTTTACTTTTTATCAGCTCGTATGTAGTGGAATTATTGTACTTCAGAGAATTTAGTGTACAGTATAATCTGATATCGTCTTCATATATCTCTATGCCATTTTATCTCAATCTTAGGCTCTGAACCCAAATATCCGAAACATCCACCGAATTGAATCGATTGACAAAATCAAATTTACTATAGTGGCGAAGATCATCACAAAATTTGACACGATACCGATTAATAGACTCGACCTTGAATAGACATCGGTCTGCTCTCGACATTAGAAGGAAAAGAATAGAAGTCTACACAGTGGTCGACTCGACATCGATTCGACTGCGAATCGGACTTTGCACGATACATTTAGAACGGAAAAATCGAGTGAGACGATGACTTGCGAAAAACTATTGGAAATCAATTGTGTTCATATGTGTGGGGGATGGGGGTAGAAACACAATTGAACGTGTGATATGCGTTCTTTGCATAATTATCTTTTGCGGATTGGTTTGCGGTGCGAAAGTTATCTGAAAGTATTGTCGGAGCAGAATTGCTGTTTACGATAAATAGGTGCGAATATTGGGCAATGCGCCTTATGCTGTTGAACTGAATGTATGTATGTACATTAACATTTCAAATTAATTCAAACTGTCGTATTCCCTAAATTAATGTTTGCTTGAACCGCATAAAAAGTCCGAAGGCTTCGCGCTCATCAATATACTCTCACAACTCAACTTGCAATTAGTCTCAATTTGTCGCGGTGCGCTTAATTGCAATTCATACAGAATCGTGGCAACATTCAAACCGCCTGAAGCAACTCCCACATGACCCTTTTACGAAAAGGACGAACCAACCTCATCTCCACCAGCGAGAAGAAGTAGACTATTGACTTTTCACAACTTCCCATTGAGGAATACAAATGAAGCGAACGCTATAAGGGATGGATTCATTAGGCGACCGGCAATTGTTGCTGAACTTATTGTGTTATGGATCGTCCCTTCAACTCACGGACTTGCCTATACGAGACTATATCCTTTCTGTTTATGCAAATTCCACAAACACTTGAATATGTTTAAGTAACGTAAGTCGTCAATTATTCAAACGGGTGAGAAATTCAAATTGAGAAAAAGAAATCTTTGGAATAGGGTGGGAATGACTCCTAAGGATGGGTTTGGAAGGCAACGTCTAAATGTTGTCTGAGGAAGACACAAGGACAACATTGATTAATGATGGCAGCCGCAAATCGTAAGTGATGCAAAATTTCGTATACAAAGTCTGAATTGAATGTGAACGTATGCGGAGGCCGAGTTTAGTCGATTTGAAACAATCGTTAATTAATCACTGAATTAATTGGGCGACTCGATTGGTGTTTGTGTGTTGCTGACATGTTGCTTGATAGTCTTGGTAATTCGACAAAAGATTCTCATATTCAATGTTCATATGATGCTCATATGAGGCAAGAAAGTTAAATCATTTACAAATAAAACCAACTATCCTATCTGTCAACTATTCGCAAAAGGCTTCGTTGACGATTCGTTAGGATAAACTGGTCTCGGATAATGCATGTTGCTAGCGTTCACCTCCTGCCCATTGAACCGCATACCTGCGACAAATCGGCTTACGGCCGTCCGCAAACAGATCGTCTCATACTCATCTCACAATCGGCTCATCTGCTATTCGAACTCCACTTCCCAAAGCAAATGTATGGAGACCCATAGTCGGCACGTAAGCGAATCGATGTACTTGCCTATGTGTCACGTGGGAACGTGGGCGACACCAGAAAAAAATATATGGACGCATTTGTTCAATTGAAAAATACGAGTATGTTCAAAGAAATTATGGTGTATTCCAGCATGGGTGTCGCGTGAATCGATGTGAAAGGAGCAGTGCACAGGAGTACTGATGAAAGCACTTTAATCCTTTGGTGAGGCGAAAAGGCCCTTTTTGAACATGCCACTCTGAAGTGGGCAGCGCCAATTTTTTTTCCTTTTTTGACTTCAGATTCAGAATCAGTAACACAAAATTACCTTGTAGTTCGAGGCAGCCGGATCAGACGAGTAATTCCCCATGAAAACAGGGTTGACATTTTGGGGTGAGCAGCCCCAATTATTTCTTTTTTAACTTCAGATTTAGAGTCAGCGGCCCAAAATTACGTGTAAGCGATATCAATCCTCAAAATACATCGACCGAGTCTCTAACGCTTGCTCAAACAGCGGAATAAAAAAAAAGTCAAATTATTTTGTCGGCGGTGAATTAGTGCAACCACCACATGGACTAGGATCGAAGAGTTTTGTAAGAAGGAAGAAGAAGAACTAGTGACTTTTCAATATTAATTATAACCTACAGCATAGAATAAGACATAGTATTTCCAAAAAGGTATTTTTTCGCCTGACCAAAAGGTTAGCCCTTCCCTCCTTGCCTCTCTCCGCAACATTCAAAACTTACTACTATCCACACCTCCTCAAACCTCGACAACGGCCCAGCCCCAAAGTCGTCTTCGTGGATTTGTACTAATGCATAACAACACTCATAGCTAATACCGGACGACATCGCAGACGCACTGAATTGCAGTCGACACGGCTCGATTTCAATTCGGCTCGTCTGCGACACGATTCATGCATGCGTGTTAGCACAGAAGATTTTTTGTCAGTCAGGCTGCATTTTAACATCACAGATTACCATATTTACACAATTATCAACTGAACAAACGTAACCATATATTTTTTTTTTCTGGTGTCCGACTTCGACGATTTTTCCCGTTACAAGCAGTTCGCTCAGACACGCGTTTATGTGTCTCGAAACTTGCGAACTTCGATACGCCAACGTGCCGATGACCGACTCGTATGTGAACCTCCATTCATTTGTCTAGGAAGTAGCGTTCGAAACGCAGACGAGGCGATTGCCGATCCTAATATAAGACGACCAAAGAATTAAAATGTTCTAAACAGCACTCTTGTACATTCCTCCCATCATTTCGACTACACCCACATTCCCCATATTCTGCTCCATTTACAAAAAAAAATCTTTTTCACCTCCTTCGCCTAGTAGTCCGGATGGCGCAACGGTTAGCATGTTCGCCTTCTACGCACTGGGCCCCGGTTCGATTCCTACTGAACGCAGTAGTTTTCGATAAGAAATGGGATTTACGTGCCGGACTATGAGCCCACTCAGCTGTTAAATGAGTACCCATTTATGGGGTAAATAACTCGGTTGAGCGTGTTGCTGATCACACACCTCCGCACAAAACCTTCACGATCTAGAAAATGAGATGATGCTAACTTATCTCGAGGTCATGGTTCAAAATTGGACTGTTGCGTCAGTTATTTTTTTTTAAGGGTTAAAATGCTAAAATGCTAACAACACTCCTGTGCACTCCCCCTTTCATCTCGAATCACTCGACACCCATATCGCCCAGATCCCGCTTCAAGTCCTTTTCGCCTCTCCAAAGAGTTAAAATGCTTTCACCTGAATTCGTCTGCGTTCCTCCTTTCACCTTGACTCGCGCGACAGCCATATTGCCACATTCCGCTTCATGGCATTTAGCCACGCCAAAGGGTAAAATGCTTTCACCGACACTCCTATGCACTCCTCTTTGCACCTCTACTCAGGTGACATATGGGAATGCAGACGAGCAGAATTCGAATCGCAGACGAGCCGCACAATTACACAAACAATTCGATCTGAGCTGCTCTGGATAGAAGGTTAGTGTAAGAATGCTGTTTCGTTAGTGTTTCCACGCATTGAAATGCAGGAGGCGCATGTGTCGAAATTCTCGGGGTAGTTTACAGTTTGGAAAGCACATAAAATTCATTTCCTATCAATAAAATGTTCATTTTGTGTAATTATTTGGAATAGGTAACATACAAAATGATTCTGCTGCCTAAAGGAAATTTATCCGATTGTATCTGTACTAAGGATTTAAGTCATCCAACTGGCCGTCAACACAAGACCGCTCGTGGTGAGCAAATTTTTTTATTTACAAATTTTGTATTCAAACTGTACACATGTCCTTTTCAAATTACGAGAGTATGTACAATAATTTTCAGTTGAAAAGAAAGAGCATTAACATTCTTTCAGTAGATACACCAACCACTTATCTAATAACAAAAATCGTCGTTCAGATTGTGAATGTACAATATGTCACCGAGATATATAGATATACAGTAGATAGATATACATATTTCACTTCCTTCTAATTCACTCTTCTGTGATGTATGTACAATCGAAAAACTTAAAAGCTCTAACTCCTAGTACTCTCTAGTACTACAGTACACGTTTCTTAAAAGACTTCATGATAATGGATAGGTAGAAGATGCACAATTATGCGAAACTGCCTAGTAATGCATTTGGGGCACCGAAATAAGCCATAGTGAAATAAGCCATATGAAATAATCTATATAGATACTTTCGTTTGAAACCGAAAGTATTCATCGGAAAATAAACGAAATAAGCCATGCGTGGACAATATCGGCTACAAATCGAAACAAGGCATGCAATAAAAACGAAAATAGCTATGCAGTGTCCAGAGCGAGCAAAGCGATACTGTGGGTTGTGATCCCTTAAGCGCGGGGCGAGCGTAGCAAGCGGAGCCCACACAATCGACTGTTGTACCCAGAGCGAGCGAAGCGAGCGCTCATATTTGTACGATACTGAGGGTTGTGATCCCTTAATCGCGGAGCGAGCGTAACGAGCGAAGCCCAAACAAGGGACTGTTGATTCACAACTCGCAGTATCGCACAAAGTCAGCATGGACAATTTCGGTTTGGAACGAGCTGGGCTAGCTCCGCCCCTAGAGATTGCGAACCCCCCTATATAGCCTTAGGTTGCCCGTTTCACTCCTTCTATATGTACCTGCATCCCTTTCGTCCTAGCATATCTGAATCCAGCATTTTTTTATGTACAATTTCAAACCGAAGTAAGGTATGTGAGGGAAAGCAAAAATAGCCATATACATACATACTCACCTTCGTTTTTAGACGAAATTGAACATTGAATGCGAATCGAATGTAGCCATGCAAGGCTATTTTCAGCCGAAATTGTTCATCAATGGCTTATTTCATGGTGCCATTTATTTTACGCCTTCTGAACGACATGTACCATCAGCTGTGAATTTTTTGTCTAGACGGTATTGAACCATATTCTGGTCTGGCAGTGTTGCTTCCACCGGCAGATCGATAGCAGCACCTGATGAGTAATGATCTATCGGTGCTACGAAACTAGAGGCCGAGGGTCCCATTGCACCCGGACTCCGATGAGAGCGTGAGGGCAACTAAGCCTTCCGCCAACCATTCCATTCTTAGCGCCTCATTTTTTTATTCCCCATTTTTGTCTCCCTTGTGTGTGTTGTCGTCCCCAGGTCTATGAATTTTTATTAATACGTAAAGGACAGGGGCAACGAGTGGCGAAAACCCCGCCCACGTCCCCAAACTGAGCTACAGCAAGCATAGACCGCTGCTTAGCTCGTTAAGGGGCCTTTTTATTCGCCAGATGGCACGGCCCGACCTTCACGGTCATTATGCTACCATAGGCCCTACGGGCATCTTCGGACGCCCACCAAAGCGTCCATTACAAGACACTTTCCGATCTTTCCTTTACACAATTTTAGCATGTTTGTTTACAAAACTGCATTTTCCTGTGGATATGCCTGTATACTGTCAAAATCATTTCCGCAACATACTCGGCAAATTGAGCAGACATATTTTCTGTTCGGTGAAATACGAACTTGTTATCCTAGGCTGGTGAAATTTACACTACACGTCCGTTACGCTGGCACCCCCACTACCAAGTATCGACATCAGGCATAGTGCATAATTAGGTGCTAATTAGTTGCTTTATTCCCGAATTAATTGCTCCAGCCGATCCGCCAAAATTTACGATTTTATGTGATGTCACGCTGGCACCCCCACTTTTTTATGCAACATATATCGCACCCAAATTTTATGTAAAATGAAAGCCATAATTAATTGCTAATTTGTTATGGAATTTATTGGTAATGCCGGCTTGCTAGGATAACGTTTTTTGTATAGTAGAGCTAGTATGACGTCACTCTAGCACCCCCTTCTAAATTCGGGATATCTTCAACTCAAATTCAACGAAAGATGAAAGTGATAATGAATTGCTAATTTGTAGCAATATTCGCATATGCATATCCCCTGCCTCTGCTAAAAGCTATCTACGCCATGGATCAACACCAACCATATACTCAGACTTCCTTAAATACATATACATTCATATACCGTCGAGAGCGGATAAGTGCAATCTCCTCAGGCACTGAAATTTATTGCACTTATCTGTTTTTTTTTTTTCACTTTTCCGTTCCAAAGGTAGGTCAGTAAAATTCGTAAATTTGGGGGTCTTAAAGGAAGTAATCTGGAAATATCTGGAATTAATGTTAATCCCTTCTATAGACTCTAGAATACACGAAAACCGTGTTTGCACAGCCGCATGAGGTGAGCTTAATCTGTGACAGGTGAAAATCCGAGAAATTTGAACCTTTTTTTAAATATTTTTTTTTTTACAGACTTATTTAGGAGATATTACGAAAAAAAATTGGACAAGCCAAACAATTAAGCGATTTTCAAGGTGGGCACTGCAACCAAAAGAGCTTTGTTGTGTCATAGCCCTTTTTTCAAGCAAGAGACCTTCCACCACTCGAACGAAACTAGTATGTCTTATGCAGGAGTTCTCCTGCTAACGGCAGGGCACGTGGTGAACTGCCCGAGGAACACTAACTTCACCCGCGCAATCGCCGGGCATACACATAAAATGTAACATGTGGTTTCAACGTCATCCAAAAAAAGACGACACTCCGTTTCGTTAGACAAACCCATCTTGTTTAGATGAAATCTCACCCAGTGGTGGCCCAAGAGCTCACAATAGTCCAAGGTCGGCGCTATTCATGCGGGTAGTTTCTACGTTGTTGAAGGGTCTCGTCGCAGTCCTGTGAGGTTGTCCCAGTAGTGTTGTCGCATTCTTTAAGACCAATTCGTTATGATTACCCCAGCTGAAGCTAAGCAAAGACCACAAAAGGGTTCCAACCCGGGAAAATTTTATGATAGGGGTCATCATAAAATTTCTCGGGTTGGAAGCCTTTTGTGGTCTGGGCTTAGCTTAGCCATGCAAATTCATCTCTGCTACTTCATTTTTCTCAATGCCACGGTGACCTGGCACCCAATAAAAAAATATTTGATCGGCGGTCGCCAGACATAGCAGAAGTTTACGTCACCCTTCTGCAAGTTATCTCCTAAATTAGTCTCTTTAAAAATTGAGTAAAACTTTTTTTGGCGATCAGTAGCGCAGTGTGTTCAGGCATCAGTCTCATGTTCGACTACCGGCGTTTCGGGTTCGAATCCCGTCCACGACGACGTGAGTGGCCATGAATGTGCAGGAGGTACATGCTGGCAACCGCATTCTCCGAAACCAGTTTATGCCAACGAAACGTCAACTGGGCCACCTGGAACAGTTGACGCGCTATGCCCCACAAGGGGTTAGGGCAATTGAGTAAAACTTTTTTTTTAACTAGAGTCAATTATTTATAATTTAACACTAAATCGAAGGTATGATACCCTTATCATTTCAACCAAATTTAATAACGTGGCTTGGCAGTCAATATTATTGAATAATATGAAATTTCATGAAAATATCTTCAGAAATAAAAAAGTTTTGGTTTTGGAACGGTCATTCCTATGACAGCTATATGATAAGAGTAATTCCATTTCAACCAAATTCAGTAATGTGATTTGACTAAAGATACTATTGATTAATGTGAAATTTGAGAAACATATCTTTAGAAATAAAAAAGTTTTTCTCACAAAGACGAATTTTTGGACCGGTCGTTCCTATGGCAGCTATATGACGTAGTGGTCCGATTCCGTTGGTTCCAACATAGTGACAGCGTGCAATTGAAAGAAGGCCTCATACAATTCAATTCATACAATACAATTTCAGCTCGATAGCTTTAAAACTGAGAGACTAGTTTGCATAGAACCGGACAGACAGACGGACAAAGGTTAATCGACTCGTCTCATCAAACTGACCAAGAATATATATAGTTTATATTGTCGGAGATGCTTCCTTCTCTGCGTTGCAAACTTCATGACAGAGTTAATATACCCTATCACATCCGTGAAGGGTATAATGAAGCTTCTAGTTGTTATATTTACTTATTGAGATTGGGCTATTGAGGCTCGAAAATTTATAAAATTTAATTTGTCCCTAAGCCTTAAAAATTTTCATTTGGCGACCATCGATTTGGACTATACTGCTGAACTGAAATTCAACCTTGATTCGTGCGTTGGATGCAGAATTCAACGCTATTTAATTTATATCCTGTTAAATTTGTCGATCTGAGGTACCGGTTTGAAGTTATAAGGAAAATATTAAAAAAAGGGTTCAAATTTCTCGGATTTTGACCTGTCAAAAGTTAAGCTTTCCTTCAATGTATGATCTATAAAAGGGATTAGAATTATTTCCAGACCTTTCATGATTATTTCCTAAAAATTTACCTAATTTTACTGACCTATATACGAATGCGAAAAACCATTGAACTCATCCGTTGCAATTTGCTCGTGTTTATGATGGCCCTGCCTGTCATACATTTCCAGTCCACTCAAGCGTGTTTTGCACTTATGGTAAACGTTTTGTATTTATCCGTTCTCGACTGTACTTAGTTATTTCATGCATATACCTATACGATCATACATATATTTTCATTTCATATATAATAATATAAATATCTTATATAAATTGTCCACAAGCGTTTGACGTGTTTTATCACAACGCAAAGATAAATTGGAGACATTTAATTCAAAAACCTCCTGGTCTGCGTCTCTTCCTCTGGAACCCACGAACTGCCACTATAGTAACAAAGTATAAAACATTCTTGACCATGTTCTGTTATCGATTTTTTTTCTTTATTTCCGTTTCCATTCAAAGGGTTTAATTAAACAACACATACATGTGATGTGAAGTCCGCTCGTATGTTTGCGTTCACAACAACTGCTCAGAGTATCTTTATCTTCAGATTCCCGGCGAATCTTTTCAAGCGTATTGGTTGACTGTGGTCCGATTATTTGCGCAGAGGGAACAGTGAGGGGCCGGTTCTCTCTGTGTGCATTGAAATTCTGGCCGCAATAGTTGGCCTTCACAATTTGCCATAGTACGTTGGGTGCACGAAGTATTTCAACGCCGGCACGCCATTCCATGTGCAAGTTGCCGCGGACTGAGACGAGAGTACTGCTCGTAGTGAGTTTAAAATTTTACTGAAGCGGGAAAATTTTTCACCAGATTAGTGCGCAATCTCGTTCTGAGCTGAGTTGAGTCCCGTCGATGTGCCCTCCGTGAACATCTGAATCGTGGCATGGATTTATTGAAGAATCATTTCTACCCTGTGAACTCGTGAGAACTGAGTAGTGCTTCGTAAAAGATACTGATAATTGTGATAATTTAAGATAAGGCGAAGAAAACTCGGAACGTGATTCGGTCGGCTGCTTTCTTTTGCCGGCTTTTACAGGTGGTCTGATAATACGCGGATTGGAAGTTTGCCCACTGACATAGTGAGATCCGCCTGCCGCACCTTTGTGTTGAACTGTATCGGGTGCGCCGCGCCGTTTTGCCACGTGCTATTTATTATTTACAAAATGCTTGATCGGGGTCGCTGACAGTGCAAGGTAGAAAGATAGAGAGATAGAGTAGTGTTATAAAATATCCAGGCGCCTATAAATGTGATAATAGTCGTAGCGTAGACATAATAGTTGATAAAATTGCCGGATTTTTGCATAGTACTATCAACCGAACTAGAATTATTCATTAAAATTCACGCGTTTGGAAGTGTGTGAAATATCGTACGATTTTGAGGAGAGCGCATGCTGATAAGGGGAAGAGTGTGAGTTCGTGTGTCCCTGTTTGTACGTGCTGTGAAACGCGCAATACGCCCTTTGACCATTCGTGAGTGTAAGTGAAAGGTTTAGACATGGGGTACGACGATATCATTGAACATATGGGCGGTTTTGGCCGTTATCAAAAACGTATCTTCGTCCTACTATGCCTCACCTCCATTCCATGTGCCTTTCACAAGCTGGCTGGTGTATTTCTACTCGCTAAGCCTGCCTTCCGGTGCATACTACCCTTTGAGAATGAAGCGAACGTTACCTACGAAGAATTACCCACGAACCTGTGGAATATGACATACCCCATGGACTCTATGACTTCGAAATTTTCAACATGCCAGTATCTGGATGCAAACTACACGGACGAGTACCTGACTAGCGATAAACCGGCTAACAGATCCCTCCAGTGCGAAAAATGGGTCTACGACAAATCCCGATACGATACGAGCACCGTCACCGAGTGGGACATGGTGTGCAACTGGTCGTGGCTGACAGCAACATCTGATGCCCTGTTCATGGTGGGCGTACTTCTGGGAAGTATCATCTTCGGCCACTTATCCGACAAATTTGGCCGAAAACCAATCTTCTTCGCATCACTGGTGATTCAACTGATATTCGGCGTAACGGCTGCCATCTCTCCGGAATATATCACGTACACACTGTCCAGGATAATCATTGGAGCAACGACATCCGGCGTATTTCTGGTCGCCTATGTCATAGCCATGGAAATGGTGGGGCCAAGTCATCGACTTTTTGCTGGAGTTGTCACTATGATGTTTTTCTCCGTTGGCTATGTCCTTACCACTGCCTTTGCCTATTTCTTTACAAACTGGCGATATCTGCAGATTGCTCTGACTCTTCCCGGGGTAGTATTCATGACATACCATTGGTTCATCCCGGAGTCGGCTCGGTGGCTACTGTCGAAAGGACGCAAACAGGAAGCCGTAGCTAATATCCAACGAGCTGCAAAAGAGAATAAAGTCATCATTCCCAATGATATCCTGGACAATCTTTTGATCGACACAGAGGAAAAAAAGCCCGACACGCATTGCGAGAAGCGCGAGGCGTCCGTTTTCGATCTATTCCGATATCCGAATTTACGCCGGAAAACACTTCTGATCTTCTTCGACTGGTTCGCGAACAGCGGAACCTACTACGGACTGTCCTGGAATACAAACAACTTGGGCGGAAATGATCTGGTCAACTTCGTAATATTCGGCGCTGTGGAAATTCCAGCTTATACGTTTCTTTTGTTCACCCTGAACCGGTGGGGACGTAGGACTATTCTTTGTGGTTGCATGCTTTTCGCGGGTGCAATGCTCCTGTTGACAATCTTCGTGCCCGATCAACACAAGTGGCTGATCGTAGTATTGGCTATGCTCGGGAAATTGGCCATTACAGCGAGCTATGGCACTATCTACATATTCTCTGCCGAACAGTTCCCCACGGTGATTCGAAATGTTGGTTTGGGAGCAGCGTCAATGGTGGCACGGATAGGTGGTATCCTTGCGCCATATTTCAATTTATTAGGTGATATTTGGACACCATTCCCCTTGATCATATTTGGAGCCATGTCCTTTGTTGGTGGTCTGTTGTCGCTGTTGCTGCCCGAGACGCATAACAAGCCAATGTTGGAGACGATAGAGGATGGTGAGAATTTTGGTAAGCTGAAAACAACTGATCCTGAGCTAGCTGATAAGGATGATGATTAGTTGTAAGGATGCAGGCAGATGTAGGAGAGGATTTGAACAGTAGTACACAATGAGAAACTTTCAAATTGAAAGGTTAGATAAAAGTATTGTAGAAAGTATATTTCTATTCTCATAACTAATTTTATACATACATACATACTAGCACAAATGGTGGCATGTCAAACGGATCCAATTAAAGTGCTTAAGTTATAAAATATAAATTTGTAAAGATGTACATTCCTATATCATTCCATGTACATAACCACCAACTAAGTTTAAATTTTGTTTCGAATCAAATTAATTTTTTTTCGAATCAAATTCATAATTTCAATTAAATTCAGACATTTGTGAATCTGATATTATATTTTTTCAAATAATTATTTTAAAAATTGTTGTCCTTCCTATCTGTTTATCCAAACCTCTATTTAAGTTCTTAAATCACCACTTCATAACCACAGTTCCCCTACACTTAGAACACCACACATACTAAATGGTGTGCCCTATTTTGTTTTCAAACTAATCTCAATGAAAAAGCCGCCATACACTGTGCAATCCGTCGTCAGATCGATCGAACGATTGATCGCCATAAAGTATCAGCCGATCTCCGCTGCAAACATACTATACGATTTTATCTTAGTACGATGCGATAACGAATGACAGTTCAGTGATACTAATTAAGATGCCCAGCTGTGCCGAAATTTTTGATACAGTATACCGAAATTTCGACCTCTTGTGCCGTGTACCGAAATTTCATCATAGAAATATTTTGAGTAGTGGCCGAATATTTTTTTTCAAATTACAGTTTTTATATCTCATTTTTTTTCTGGAAGCAATTGGATCTGAAGCAAAATACGATTTTTAAGCGGAGAAAAATAATTCAACAGCAAGTGATTCCTATAGCTCGACACACACGACAACCTTTTTGCCCGCGTCAACCATAATCAATAGAACAAAGGAATTGTGTCTGACGTGGTTCGATGGTAGCTCGCGACCAAAATGGTTGTCATGTCTGTCGAGCTTAATATTACGTTTACACTATCCCCAGATTACTTCATCTGCAGCGTAATCTGGGTGTGGTGAGTTCAAAATTGTATGTATTTGACAGTCGCAGATTATCTCAGCTGGCGCAGATGAAGTAATCTGGGGATAGTATAAACGTAATATAAGATATGATACTTTTCTTTAAATCAGTAAAAGCATTTTTCGGATGTAAGTTGTGTCCTTCACTAAAATTCACCTGGAGTTGAGGTGTACTTAAGAAAACGACTTCAGTCTCTACGTCCGAAATGCGCTTAAAAATTATCTTATCTCGAAAGCAATAAAACCTTTGTTTTTTAGTCATTTCGCATCAAAATATGGTTGATCCGAAAAAAATACGAGTATACCATATAGAAGTTTTTTTTCTCAATTTCGTTTTTTTTTTTGCGAATCCGAATTTAAAATTTGCTCCTCAAAAAAAGATAGGCTTCATTGAGAAAATTCATGAAAAGACCAAAGGAACCGCTACTTCCCCTACACATGTAAATTATCTAAATATCTCCCGATTGAGTAAACGTAAAAAGTTCTAACTATGGTAGATTCTATTACATCAACCTATCAAATGCATTAATCGACAGAAACCACTTTTCCAATTGGAAAAAATGTAGAATCCCATTGAATTTATTAAGGTTAATGATATGAAAACACAGTGGAATATCGTCGAACGAACGAACTTCTTCTAGCAACCGCTAGATGCGTCCTAGATAAAAGCTTCACGTGTGCGCTATCCAGATCAGGATCGGCACTCGATAAATTACTGAGTTAAGCGCTAACCTATATAGAGTAGCATTGTTGTTGTATTGCGTGTTATTTCACTAACCTATACAGTTAAAGAAAAGCAAAAGAACGCGTCTTAAGATTAGTGTTAAGTCCATAATTTCGGGCACACTTGAATTCCAGCATTGCCATCTAAAAATACAGGCCTGCGCTCAGCTGATCGTGTACGTCATTAATCCTTTGCCAAGGCCAACGAGCATCGAGACCAGAAGGGGCACTCAGTACAAGATGCCCAAAGGTTGTTTCCTATTCCCGTAATTGTCAATGTATTAAATTTCATTATCCGTACACAATCGCTTTGCGAGTGGATTACGGAAAATAGACAGATATACACCTCTTCATATGATCCCGTGAGTCTGAAAAGGAAGTCGAACCCGAAATGCATGAAAAATAGTACACACACCACTGCAATTGCGGGTAAAAGTGATACCAATACAAATATAAACGAGGGCTGTTTTCTCTCAGGCTACAAATACATTTAAAAACGTGGGAAGCTTGTCATTTGAACAGCTAATTATGAAGTGATGATGTCCTTATCTACCCAATGCATTTTCCCGTTTAGGTTCCTGTCAAAAATGGGTAAACATGTGTGGGGCTGACTATTTGCATCCCGCTTCACAAAAATTAATGTACTGAGTGCCCCTTCTATGTGAATCCATGTTCGTTGCCAATGCAGTGACTGCACACGACGATGTCCCCGGCACGACATATGTTTACAACTGGAATTGCGTCAGACGGTATTTTAGTCCTCTAAAAACACACTTTCTGGACACTTACTGCAATTCGGTCGAAGCCGCAGCCCCGGAGATCAGTCGCAGAGTATCGTGGAACAGTTCACACTTGACAAAATACATCTTTTGGCCGCACGACACACTTTCACCGCGCACGTGTTTGTTTTCTCGGATCACTAGATGAAATTTTACTAACAAATAAACTCTGAACGCGGAAAACGAAAACTAAACACGGAACGCACAAATTCCGGGGACTCGCCGCCATCAGTCGCCGACCACTGGATTGTGGATACGATGAAGTCATCCAAAGAAATAATTGCGTAATTTAGCCGCCAAAATCAGCTGAGCGCAGAGCTGTATTTTTAGATGGCAATGATTCCAGCGATATTACTAATTTTTGTCAAATTTTAAACATTGGCATTTTAGATTACTTTGGTATCTGGTGGGAGCGAAACAAATGTACCATAAATTTGGCGTTACAGGAGGCATATTTTGGACACACGGATCAATAAAGATTTGACTGATTTTAGAAGAGACCTACAGAGCCCTACAATTAGACCTATTCGGTCCTAAGATTTAAAGACCGGTTTTAGGTTTTTATGAAAACCGGTTTTCCTAGCGGTCAATCGGATCATTAAAAAAACCGGCTCATTTTCAAAAAAAAAACAGGTTAAAAACCGACTCATTAAAAAACCGATTCACTAAAAAACCGACCGAGTACTCGAGTACTCGAAAACCGACCTGTTAAAAAACGACCGGCTCATGGTTTAAAAAAACCGGTTTAAAACCGACTCATTAAAATACCGATTCACCAAAAAACCGACCGAGTACTCGAGTACTCGAAAACCGACCTGTTAAAAACCGACCGGCTCATGTAATATATCGACTGAAAGTGCGTTGCTTATCTTGCATGCGTGCATTCAACGATCCCATGCACTTTAATTGTTTTCCTATAGGAAAAATATCACAGCTCATTCACTTGCATTAATTAACTCTGACGTCCCATCAGTTTTCCCTGGTAGTGAATAGACTTTTAAGACCGGGCATACATTGAATGCATGCATTGAATACGGATGCAAGATAAGCAAATCATTTTTAGACCATATGTACCTATATGTATCAGATTTTTTCGTTTATGTTAACAATTTTGATTATGCTATAACACCTACCTCACATTAGCAAATATTTGAACAAAAACTGAAATCTCTGGGGCTTGTGCGAAAATATTAACCGCAAACACCTCTATTCTAGTCCAATGTTTTCGCACAAACACCAGTACTGTAATTTTTTCTCGAAAATTTGACAAACATTTTCCTTTCTGTTTCTGATTACTACATCCCCTACGAATGTTTCAAAGTTTCAAAACTGAATATATTTTCAACCATTTGCTGTTTTTATGTCTATCTCGATTTGGGTATTAGAATAGAATACTCCTTTAACACCTGTACTACAATATTTCGTATGAGTGTCGACCGCCACGCAATAACATGCCAGTTTTTCTACAATAACAGGTCCACCAGGATAACCATGCACACTTTCATCTTTTATTACTCATAATCATCAGTTCCGACATTTTTTCTCTCAATTCAATTCAATCTTCCAATGGGTATGTTGTTCACATCTATTAAACTTTAAACGCATGTCTCTTGACGACCAAATGTGTGGACAAACCACATACAAAATCACCCTCAAGTTAAAAGCTAAAACCTTTTCTTGAATAATTCTGTC
The DNA here is from genome assembly GCA_964017055.1 of Chloromyia formosa. Lineage (NCBI taxonomy): Eukaryota > Metazoa > Arthropoda > Insecta > Diptera > Stratiomyidae > Chloromyia > Chloromyia formosa. The sequence continues at coordinate 23,601,174 of OZ024813.1, read as the reverse complement.
CTGCACAAAAAAATACTCCATTTTCTCAACGGTTTTTAATGAATCGGTTTTTAACCCGGTTTTTTTTTCTTAAACCATGATTCGGTCGGTTTTTAACAGGTCTGTTTTCGAGTACTCGAGTACTCGGTCGGTTTTTTGGTGAATCGGTCTTTTAATGAGTCGGTTTTAAACCGGTTGTCTTAACCATGAGCCAGTCGGTTTTTAACAGGTCGGTTTTCGAGTACTCGAGTACTCGGTCGGTTTTTTGGTGAATCGGTTTTTTAATGAGTCGGTTTTTTTTACCGGTCATGAGTCGGTTTTTATGACCATAAGCCGGTTTTTTTTAATGATTCGGTTTTTTGGAAGCCGGTACTTGGGAATCTCGGGACCGGTACTAAATAAAGACCGGTTTTAAACCGGTGGACCGGTTTTAGGAACAGGCCTACCTACAATAGGTGCGTTTTTTTGGAGAACAGGTTAGGGTTAGCTAACTCGTGGAGCAACAAAACGATCTAGGGCAGCTATCCGGTTTAAATTTTTAAATGTCATGTTGTCTACTTTCAAAATTGACAGTTGCTTTCAGAATTCGTTCGTTTATAAACACGGTCGCCTAAATTACGAATGAACTGTACGAATTGATTGATGCATCATTGTCGGAAATTGGGAAGGTTGTCAAACTTCAACAAAAGAACAAACGCTTTTTTTTTTAGTACTCACTTTCCCTAACCCCTAGTGGGGAATAGCGCGTCAACTATTCCATGTCGCTTAGCTGACGTTTCGTTGGTATAAACCAGTTTCAGACGATGCACGTTTCCAGCATGCACTTCCGTTTTTTGGTACAATTGTGCAATTTACCGAGTGCAGGTCAGCACCCCACTGACCCGTTGTTGTTAAGTTGTTATTGTAATACTATACATGGAGAAATTCTAACCAAGACCCAAAAGATGTTCAAAAAACACACCTAAACTCATTTTCTGATGTATTATATGTATATTATAAAGGCAAAATGTATTTCACTTGGTTATATTACGTTTACACTATACCGTGATTACTTCATCTGCGCCGGCTGATTTAATCTGCAACTGTCAGATACATACGAGTACAATTTTAAACTCACCACACCCAGATTACGCAGCAGATGAAGTAATCTGGGGATAGTGTAAACGTAATATTAGGACTGTGAGTAACTTATATTACGTTTACACTATCCCCAAATTACTTCATCTGCGCCGGCTGATTTAATCTGGAACTGTCAAATACATACAATTTTATATTATGTTTACACTATCCCCAGATTACTTCATCTGCGCCGGCTAATTTAATCTGCAACTGTCAAATACATACAATTTTAAACTCACCACACCCAGATTACGCCGCAGATGAAGTAATCTGAGGATAGTGTAAACGTAATATATAAACTCACCACACCCAGATTAAGCAACAGATGAAGTAATCTGGGGATAGTGTAAACGTAATATTAGTCTGACTGCGATAATAGGCTTCTATCAGGCTGGATTGGTTCGATAACCCTAAAATAATCGTTATCGTTGCACTTGAGGCTTACAATACGCAAACATGATCAAGACATCGAAATAGTTTATATTAATGTATACATCTGACAGTGGGCCAAAGTACACATTTAGGGGGGTCCAATTCTTATCATAAAAATACACACTCCACTGTAATAGTAAACTTTTTAATTTCGTTATCATTGACCCTGATATTGGGGCTTTTTTTTCTCATATCACTACGGTTACTATGTTAGCAAAAAAAATTTCTGCCACTAATTTTGTAGTTTTACTCGTACTATACCGGAGGGTTATAATATTTGAGTTTCGAAAGGACACATACTCGTATATGTAGGGGAAGTTGCGGAGACTTCGTACAATTTTTACTTCTACATCAACAACTTTCTAAAGAACACGTTTTAATTATTGGAATATCACACAACTGAAGTGATGTTCTATGTAAATTATTTACAGTTTTTAGTAAATACAATAATTTACATAGAACATCACTGAAACTACTAATCAAAGATATTGACTGTTTTAAAGATACTGTTGATTGATCGAAGATATTTTTGTTCTTGGAATGGACGCAAATCCGCTAACGGAGGTACGAAAGCACTCCGTTATATTACGTTTACACTATCCCCAGATTACTTCATCTGCGCCGGCTGATTTAATCTGGAACTGTCAAATACATACAATTTTAAACTCACCACACCCAGATTAAGCTGCAGATGAAGTAATCTGGGGATAGTGTAAACGTAATATTAGTGGAGTCTAAAACTTTTTCGAGATTTTGGGAAAAAAATCATTTACAGCAGTTTTGTAAGCCAGATCACACACTGTCGAACACGAACATTGTCTCAGTTGACAATTTTCTCCAGATTTGTGTGAAGTGTCTTGAGCCATTCGTAAAAAATCTTAACGAATAGCTTGAGGAAACATGATCCTTCGAATGTTGGATAGTCCGCTGAGACCATGTTCGTTCGACAGTATGTGGCCCGACTTACAAAACTGCGATAAACGATTTCTTTTTTTTTTTAAATCGCATGAATGCGATAGTCTTCGACAAAAAAGGGGATTTACGTGTCGAACTATGAGCCCACTCAACTGTTAAATGAGTGTCCATTTGGGGTAAATAATTCGATTGAGCGTGTTGCTGATCGCACACACGCACAAGACACACCGTCACGATCTAGAAAATGATATGATACTAACTCATCTCGAGGCCTTGGTCCAAATTAGACTGTTGCGCCAGTTATTTATTTTTATGTTTTTTTGGGGTGCTGATTACGAATCTGAGGTTTATCACCAACAATATTCGGTGGAATCAGAGCTATGAACGGTTTTCGAGATGCTCTCACTTGAAAAATGCATCAGAAAAACGAAGATTTTCCTCTTTTTATTTTTTTCAAGTGATAGTATGTATATCGAAATATAATAAAGATACGGAAAAGTACTGCCGCTAACCTTTTTTAATTAAAAATTAGATCTTTCATTTTATCTCAGAAAGTTTTTCGCTCGAAAACCAATTATTGCGGATTGGATTCGTACAATACGAAGACGGTGAAAAATGTTGGGCCTAAAATTTTAATCTTTTTGGCATTGGATAATGGATATATGACCCGACCGAAAAAATATTAAACTGTAATAAATTGAAATATTTTAACTATTGTAAAAACGGGTCAGTTTAAGTATTAAAATGAAGACATATTGGGTTTAGATATAAATAAATCAGTAAGTTTAAAATTTTATCTATTATATTTTAAAATAGAAAAAACATTAATTTTGCTGCATTTTTTTAACCCTTCTATATATTTTCTTTTTCAATTCCATTAGTTTTTTCAGTTTTCTATAATTCTTTGTTAAGCCCAACGCAGGTTAGCCAGCCAGTTTCAACTTTTTTCGTCGTGGCGGTTAATCGAACTTGTGAACTCCGTGTTGTAGTGCTGCGACCTAGACCGCTCGGCCACACAGTATAATATGTTTAGCTGACAGCGAGTAGTGCTGAGGCTTGAGACTAAAACAATAAACATTGTGTTCTTCAAAAGAATTTCGACCTGTCTTTTTCAACTGGAACCTATGGAAGTGTCAGTGATGCTAAAGAAGAATGAATGCTTCGGCATTGTCGAGTATGTAGCCTCGATTGAAACTGGTAATTTCAGTCGATTTACCGAAAAGAGCAGGTTGGATCAACAGATCGGGTCCGGCTCTCTAGGATCGGGGCAATAACATCATGGACTGATTATTTGTGTTTGTGGCTTTTTTTTAATAGGCCCATTTGTCATGTAATGTAAACCAATCCACATTCCCTAGACAGGAATCGAAAGAGAAATTATGATTCGAAAATTTTGCATCTCACTCAATTTATGTGTGTGTTAATTGCCTCGACCCCTCTAGGGGCATGGGCGCGTCAACATCTCTAGCATTTCTATGCCTTGTTGACGTTTCGATAGCATACCTACTTTTCGGAAGTGCAGTTAAACAAGCATACACCTCCTATCCGCGTCTTTATTCTGACAAGCTCGGAGCACCGTGAAAGTTCTATTAGTACTCACAGGCAGTTTTTGATCGCGCCGAGATTTGAACTCCGAGCTCTAGATTCGTATCGTAGAGCGGTGACCACGGCCACCGAGCGCGATACTTAATTTATGTGAAGTATACATATTTTTCGAAACCTAACTAAAAAATGTTGCCTAAATTTTCTTCTAAAGCTTTTTTTTTAATTGTAAAACCGTATTAGACGCTGAAAATAGTAGAGAATACAATACAATAAAACGTACTATACTAAAGGGTGTTTTTTTAGAAGTTTAGATAGATTTTTTTTAAATAAAACACAGAAAAATCAATAAAATGACCAATGTTTAGGCTTTATTTGCTCGGAAATTTCATGGCATTCAGTGTTTAAAAACAATGTCGGGCATATGGCCACCGCGACTGCATCTTAAAAACACCATCCTGTCAGTCCAATTATGCACCACTTTTTCCAGCATGGCCGCCGAATGTTGGCTTCCAAGTCGCGAACTGTAGCTGGTTTATCAGCATAGACCACCGATTTGAGATATCCCTAGAAAAAATAAAAGTCCAAAAGACTCAAATCACATGACCTAGGCGGCCAATTGACAGGTCCATTTTGTGAGATGATTCGGTCACCAAAAGTTTGTCTCAATAAATTGATGGTTTGAGTCGAAGTATGGCATGTCGCATCATCCTGCTGTCTTTGAGATTATTGGCATTGATGTAGGGAACCAACAAATCGCGAATCATTTGTCTATAACGCTCGCCATTGACGGTTACGTGGGCTCTGTCTTCAGTTTGAAAAAAATGGGCCAATTACGCCTCCAGCATACAGACCGTGACTTTTTCAGGATATAATCGTGTCTCAAGAATCTCGTTAGGATTGTGCTCACTCCAAAAACGACAATTCTACTTGTTTACATACCCACTAAGCCAAAAGTGAGCCTGATCGCTGAAGATGATTTGACGGTAGAAATCCGGTTGAACTTCGAGTTAATTTTCCGCCCATTCACCGAACGTACGACGCATACCATCGTCCAATGGTTTCAACTCCTGCACCAGTTAGATCTTATAGGGGTGTAGGCCAAAAACTTTCCTCAAAAACCTTCCACGTAGTGGACGGGCAGCGGCCAAGTTGTTGAGAACAGCGTCGAATCGATACGTTTGGGTTTTCTGCCGCACTAGCCTCTACAGCTGCAATGGCTTTTTCGGTACGCACCGTATGAACTCGTGTTGGATAAATATTATCCATGAGAGTGTACGTAGACATAAATCGATCTATAGTATTGCGTTTAAGCTGCTCCGATGGACGATTATGCGCACCGTAAATTGGACGAAGTGCTCTATAAGTTTAGTGGACAGAACGCGACTTTTGGAAATAAATTTCCACGATTTGCAGACGTTGCTCAGGTGTTAGTCTTTCCATTGTAATTTGCCAAAGTAGACTGAATAAAATGCCAGAGATATGTGTCCAGAATGACAGCTGATTTAAGAGATGTCTCTTGACTAAGACTATATTTCCAATTGTCAAAATTTCCTTCCTGGCGTGGTTTTAGCAACAGAATTTGAGTCTGTTTTCTTGCACTGATGCTCATGTTTTTTTTTTTCACTGTGTTACTTCTTTTGAAAGTGGCCCACTGTCCTAAAAAGATTGCCAACCTCTGTCCTAGACTATAAAATATAGGGCATATTGTTTTTGTCACGACGAAAATATGTTAAACCTAAAAGGAGGCTCCGGAGGTATTAAGCCATGTCTGTCAGTCTGTCTGTCCATTCGCACGGTAACTTCCGATTGAATGAAGCCAAAAACTGAAAGTTTTGGTCAAATGTTTGTAGTATGATCTAGTTAGTTGGTATTGAAAATGGGCCAGATCCGACCCAAGGAACCCTTAGCTCCCCTACAAATGAAACTTCAAATAAGCAATAACTTTCGATAAAATGAAGCTAGTGGCTTGAAATTTTGGTCAAAATACTCGGATCTAGTTGGTATTGAAAATGCGCAAGATCCAACCAAAGAAACCTCTAGCGATTACTAAATAGTTTAGTTTGCTGTGTGCGCGGTCTCATAAACCGTCGTGTGTTCTATTTTTCTGACTAAACTATTTAGTTTTTCTACGAACTAAAAAAGTTGCTGTGGGCGCGAGCTCTTAAATGCAGTCTTTTTCTTATAAGCTGTTATAATACATAATATGAGTATATTGGTATGGTAAACACTTGTTTATCTATCTGTTGTTCTTTCCTAAAAGAAAAATTGGAACAGTAGTAGCAGTGTGGCTTAAAATCAAAGCCCCCGGAACTTGAATATAAAACCACCAAAGACAATGTGTATAGAAGACATCCAACCTGCATCCAAAGGTCAGTTTCTAAAGAAAGATAGCACCTTGGTTATTTTTATATTGTTGCGTTGTAGTACCAGCACAAATTATAAAAAGTGGACTGATATAGGGGATATATAAATAAACGTCAGAGACTAGCTGAAACCAGAACCAACTGCTTATGCATTTCCAACTGGCAACATAACCCCACATTCGGTCCTTACGTCTAAGGTGCATTTTGCTAGGCACACACGATCGTCGCACATTATTCGCAATTAGCGATCAACTCATAGAGCACGGAGCACTAGTTGTGTGCTTTTTGATCGACGCAGAGTGGTCACTCGTCACACCATAACGCCTAACTTCAACGCTCTAGCACCACGGAAAGCTTAATTTTGCATTTTATACCCTTCACGGATGTGATAAACTTTTTTATTTCTGAAGATATCTATACGAAATTTCATATTATTTAATCATATTAATTGCCAAACCAAGTTTGTAAGTTTGGTTGAAATCGACCCACTTTTTCATATACCTCTCATAGGAACAGTGAAATCGGAACAAGTTTTACTACTAATTTCAAAATGGCAAATACACCATAAGGCACAGTGAAGGTATGATACCCTTCACGCTTCGCCGAAGGCTAGCTTGTTTTTATTGAAATGAGAAGTTCGGCAATTTCGGTAATTTTTGAATTTGGGGATTATGCATTTGGGGGTTTCTGTGTTTGGGGATTTTGTAATTGGGAATTTCTCTTCATTTGGGGATTTTGTATGGGTCTCAGTTGTTAGAGCAAAAAAGAGCAAAATAGTGTTTGGTGACATCTGCGTTTGAAAAAAGACTGACCCACAGGCCACAATCAAAAATATGGTCATTCTGTAAATGCTTCCACTAAAATTTTGCTCCAGTGTAAACGCGCTATTAAATTGATACCTTTTATTGTGCTAACTTCAACCAGGTCTGATGTAAAGGAACAACTGATTTTTTTAGTTTTTATTGATTCGATGAATTTTTTGAACATGTACTAATAAAATTAAACAATGATTGACAAAGTCTATGATCAGATCAATTAAAACACTTTAACAAATTTATATGATTCCATATTAACCGTCGACAAATGGAGGCGACAACATTGCACATTTGCCCATGCACTTATTTTTATTGTGGTCCACATTTCATAAACTAACACAAAACCATATTTAATAAAATTCACTTAATTGTTTAATTACATACGCTTAACAGCTCAAAGATTCCATTCACTATAAATAGCAGCATATTTATCATTAAATAGAAAATGAGAATAAACAAATATCCCTCTCATCTGCCCTCTCGAAAACAGATAAGCATATTATTATATTAGGCTTTAAGATAAGAAAATAAATGGAAAAATCCGTTAGAGATAGATACAAAAAAATATCTCAAAATATTAGTCAAATATTTATCACAAGTATTCTGTTATTTTTCTGCTATGAATGAAATTAAAAATGCCAAAAGTGAAACTGTGAATTTTATTAGTTAATTGACGTCAGTAAAATGTCTGTCTCCTATAGTTAATTTACAATTTCTTTAGCTAGATATTCAATTGATAAAATAAATTGAAATAGAAATATTTTATACGTAAGTACAACTAACTTTGTATCAACATTTATTCAATTGGGATATTTATATCTGTAGTGTTTTGTAACGAATTGTTAATTTGCCCTTTTTTACTGTATGCAGTTTATGAATTTAGTAATATATAATAGAAATTATAAAAATAAAAATAAAAAATTAAACCGCAAAAAGAATAAAAAATGAATCAAAGCTATTATTGTTTGTTTTACTATATTTGGCTTTTCTTGACCTGGATTTTTTTACATGAAACAAAAAAAACTGCAAGTAGTTAATATTGTTCGGACGATGAATGTTGCTAGCATACACCTCCTGCCTCCGGCACATTCTGCGACAATTCGGGAAAGGTTGTGGGTTATTGTTATGCCCCACATTACAGGTGGAAGACAACACAAACACACATGGCCAGGGCGCGCCGTGGGGGGATTCGAATTCGCGACAACCGGTATGTTAAGATATCAAACTAACTAAAAAAAGGACCAACACAAAAGAAGGAAACTATAAAGTGGAAGAGGGAAGTGCTATCCTACTAGGCAGGATGAAACTCAAATAGAGATGCGCAGCTATCAAAATGGCAGTGCGTAAAGGGCAAAGAACAACGCACGTTCTCGGTCAGGCGCGGATCCGGAGTGTTGATTTGGGGGGCTACCCCCTAGTTTTTTTGAGAAGCAGGTCCACAAGTTTATACCTTTATTAACAGGGCCGTGAAATGGGGGGGAGGGGGGCTTTAACATAAGCTCGAGGTCCTGATAAGTTCCTACCGCAACGAAAGCAACAAAACTAGAAGAAAGAGAGAACCTTCATCCGATTATTAATCAGAGCAATAAACTGGTGCAAAGCTACAGAGGCTACTAGGCTGTCCCCTACATCGAGGACCTCAGTATCGGCTTTGCAGACGACTTCAATTACATGAGAAGAGTTCAGTACCCACAGAAAAATGAACTTATGCTTTTGACTATAAAAACGAATATTTAGGAGTTTCCGCTCCCTAAAGTAAAACGGACACTTACTGACTCTACCGACCAGTGGCGTAACCACGGGGAGGGCTAAAGGGGCTAAAGCCTCTCCCAGGGAGAAAGAAATATTAAAAAAAATAAAAAAATTGAAGGTGAGATTTGTTTGTACCCTAACGTTTTTTTGTCTGCTGAACACGAAAACGAAGTTCAGAATAAAAATCCCCAAAAAATCGGTCTGAGTCTGGTTTCGCGACGATTGGCTAGATCTCACCTCGCCTTATATACACTCAACAAGGTGGAGGCGCCTGATGAGTTCGTGCCTTGCACCATGGTACGAAACCTTAAAGAGTATTATTATAAGGGGAGTCTGCTGTTAAGACTCATATAAGTGGTATGGGTTTAATGCTAGCTCCCCGCAAATATTTTTTCTTTGAAGTTTACAAATTTTAACGGGGACCCCCTTTTAATATAACAACTCACTCTTTTAATGTTATGGATTGACATCTCGTATCTCCTAAAGTATACATATTCTTAAACTACACTAAATTTGCTACAATTTTATAGCAAAATAAACGTTCAGAACTATTATTTAGTATTATTAGTAACCGCTTATATGTTTTCCCAACCCCTTCCAAAACAAAATGCTAGTTGCGCCACTGCTATCGACCAATGTAAAGTGCTTAGGAGTGATTCTCGACTCGAAGCGCTCATGGAAACTGAACGTCGGGCATCGCATTAAGAAAGCCTATATAGCTATTTACCCTTTCAGGAGAACCTGCGGTAATAACTGGGGACTACAACCAAGAATGTTCTTGTAGTTGTACACTGCTGTTGTACAACCGATACTCACATACGGGTGACTGGTTTGGTAGGTGGCCAACGGTGCGTAGGAAATATCATATAGATCTGCTGAACAAGGTTCAAAAGACTGCATCCACCGGAGTCACAGGTACTCTGAAGTCTTGTTCGGATGCCGCACTTAATTTAATCTTACACTCACTCCTCCTCGACCTACAAATAAGGTTCAACGCCCCGTGTCAGACTTAGCGAATCTACGAACTGGACGGCGAAACCATATACGCATAGTAACATCCTGTCCACCCTAGAAGGTGTGGTGCACAATATGCTTCCAACGGACTATATCGTCGCCGAAACAGGCTTCGTGAAACACTTCACTACTGGCTATCCAACTAGAGCGGAATGGTGTGACGAAATGTCGAGATAGGTATGAACTGGGGATTTTCACCACTGGCTAGAAAATGTCTTGTGTAGTCGGATGTTTTTCTGAAAACCTCGCAGTCTCTAAGTCATTCCGCCTCCCTGATTTTGCTAGTGTATTTCAGGCGGAAGTGGTGGGCAATTAGGCGGCTATTACACTATAAAAGTTCTTTTACAAATATATTTGACGAACGATATTTCAAAAGAACTTTTCCATGTCGCAAATCTTTTCTTAGGCGGCTATTACACTATAAAAGTTCTTTGAAAATAGCTTTCATAAAAGATATTTGTAAAAGAACTTTTATAGTGTAATAGCCGCCTTAGGGAAGCCTGCCTGATGTTGAGGCGCATCACAGTTGCCAGAAAGAATATCGCCATTTTCACGGATAGCCAGACCGCCACAATGGCCGAATGCCGTCAAGAGCTGAACGATCTGTCTACCCTTCACAGAGTCACCCTCTTCTGGGTTCCAGGTCACAGGTGTATAGCAGGAAATGAGCATGCCGATCAACTGGCGCGGCTGGGCTCTGTCCTTGACAAATCCTACACAGTAGCCGTCAATGAGCCACTTAGTGCCACTAAGAAGGAAGTACATAAATTCTATATAATCTTTGCAAACAATATATGAGGCGCACTAAGGACATACATTACCTCTAGAAAAATATGGCCATCCTATAATACACAAGAAACTAATGGCCTTCTGAATAGGAGCCGTCTAAAGGTGGCCAGGATTGTGGTGGTCACTGATAATTGTGGGAGAGCACGCAGCCTTGGTAGTTCCTACTACGAGTGCTGTCGTAGTTGCAAGGATATTGCGGAGAAGGAGACTCTGGTACACTTTCTTTGTTAATGTCCAGCACTAGCTAGGACGCGGAACCGAGCTTTGGGCCGTGCATTTCTCACAGACATAACCGAGATCTCGAGATTTCACAGAGTGTATTTAAGGAAGTGCCCCGGTTAACCCCCTAGACAGACTTAATTTCAGTGGTTTTCCTCTTACGAGGCTTGTGGTATCAAAAAGGCGCACACAAGCGCTAATTGGGTGTTCCTTCCTTTTTGGGGTTCCTGCCGCCACTAACCAAGTAACCTGTCAAAGAGCTCCATGTGTTGGGGGGGGGGGGGCAAAAACTCCTCTTCCATAGTCCTCCGCGTGGGCGCCCCCTGGAACGGCAGTGGTCACTGACCATTGATAACCAACGTCAAGCCGCCAGTGATGGCGGTGCGATGATTTGGTTGAGGTACCCCTGTGGTGTGGGGTGTGAAAAAAATACCACGGCCTTTCCCTTTGAGGGCCTGTCGTTAAAACCGACAATCAAAGGACAGGATGTGTATGCCAGCAACTTGCACTATCCGAAATCTTTATATGCTAACGAAATGTCAACTATGCCTCGGATAAAGACTGACTCAACGGTTACGACTTTTAGCTATCGTACAATGACAAAGATTGGATTCTGGAATGTGCGTACTCTCCTGGACAATGGATCAGAAGGTCCCCAGAACGCACGATTTCTTCAATTAGAGAGTGAATTTCTGAGGTACAAATTAAATATCTTAGGAGTTAGTGAGATAAGATGGTGGAACAGCGGAGAATTCATCTCTCCAACGGGCAGCACTGTAATGTTGTACTCCGGTAAAGCTACCGGTAGTCGTCGTGAGTCAGGTGTGGGGCTCCTAATAACCAGAGCCGCGCGAAACTGTCTCTTATCCTGGGAACCGGTCTCTGACAGGGTCTTGACCGCCAGGTTCCGGACCAAAATGAGGAACATCTCAATAATACAATGTTATGCCCCTACTGAACCCGACAATGTCTTGGCAAAAGACTCCTTCTACGAAGAACTGAACGCCGTTCAGAGCAGAACACCTAAAGGTGACATTATAATGGTTATGGGTGATTTGAATGCGAAAGTTGGCGCTGATAACTATGGGCTCAGACATGTGATGGGGAGACACGGTCTTGGTGATCGTAATGACAACGGTGAAAGATTTGTAGAGTTCTGCAACTTTCACAGTCTCTTCATCGGTGGTACTATGTTTGAGCATAAGGACCACCACAAAATCAGTTGGTCCTCTGTTGATCGGCGCAGAACACAAAATCAGATCGACCATTTTGCCATTAGTAAAAGATTCAAGAGTTGCCTCCTGGACGTGCGAAACAAGAAGGGTGCCGATATTGGGATGGGAAGAGACCATTATCTTATGATCGCTAATGTTCGATTGCGTATTGCAGCCGTGCGCCGCCCCAGCGACGAAAGATCCAGGCCCCGCAAATTCAACACCGCTCGACTAAAAAATCCAGCTGTCTTACAACAATATAATGACCATCTTGCGCAAAAAGCGGCTGAGATAACTAGTCACCCAGATAGTGACATAAACGAAAACTGGGATGCCATAAAAAATGCGTACATTGATAGCGCAAATACCATCCTTGGCCCAAACCCGGATTGCCGGAATAAGCCCTGGATGTCCGACGCTTCATGGCAGCGGATTGTTGAAAGAAAGGAGCTGAAAGTTCGTTTGGCTGCAGCATCAGACGACAATCGAAGCAGCATCGAACTCCTTTACCGTCAGAAAGCTCGAGAAGTTCAGCGTAGTGTGCGACGCGATAAAAGAGTTTATGCCAATTTTCTTTTAGCGTCAGCAGAAGAAGCCGCTAGAAGTAACAACTTAAACGCCGTATACGGTGTCATCAAGGAAATAGTCACTGCAATTATTGCACTAAAACGAGGAAAGGCCGCCGGACTTGACGGCATCCCTGCCGAACTTTATCAAGCATCGCCAAGCGTAACTGCCGATTTGCTGCACCCACTTGTTGATAAAGCGTGGAATACAGAGACCTTTCCCACTGAGTGGAAGGAAGGTTTGATCATCAAACTTCCAAAGAAGGGTAGCCTCACAGACTGTAATAATTGGAGAGGCATTTGTGTGCTTCCTGCCGTTGCCAAGATAATAGCTAAAATCGTCCTGGAAAGACTAAAGGCCCACTTAGAAAGCACAATTGATGAAGAGCAGGCTGGCTTTCGATCCGGATTCTCCTGTGTCGATCACATTAACACCTTGCGAATCATCATCGAGCAATGCGCTGAATACGATTCTCCGCTTCACTTGCTTTTCATCGATTTCGAAAAGGCTTTCGATAGTGTGAACCGGGATTCTATATGGGCGGCCTTGCGCAGGAGAGGCATCCCTGAGAAGCTTGTGGCTATTATTAAGGCAACCTATGAATGACGGCGCGAAATGTCGCGTTCTGCATAAAGGTAAGGTGTCGGGGGACTTTGAGATTCGCAGTGGAGTTCGGCAGGGGTGCATCCTCTCACCGATCCTATTCCTCATTGTGATCGGCGATGTGTTGCATGCAGCCCTATCCGGACTCGACAGCGGAAATCAATGGACTTTGACATCTTATCTACAACATCTTGACTACGCTGACGACATATGCCTACTCTCCCACAAAATCATGGATCTGTCCGCAATGGCGTTAGATCTCGAGAGCGAGGCAAGCAAGGTTGGGCTAAAGATTAATACCAACAAGACCAAGGTTCTTAGCCCGCCGTTGCGAAAAAGAAATCCGACACCTATTGCCATCAATATTAATGGGCAGCCTGTGGAGAAGGTGGACAACTTCGTCTACCTGGGTAGCATTGTTGCCGAAAATGGTGGTACGGAGCAGGACATCGCTCGTCGTATCAACCAGGCTAAACGCGCATACGGCATGCTGTCCAAAATCTGGCAGAGCAGTTATCTCAACATCAAGACCAAGCTGGGCCTGTTTCGCTTCCTGGTACTATCAGTGCTTTTGTATGGGAGCAGTACATGGAAAGTTTCCGTAGGAGTTACCAGAAAGCTGCAAGTTTTCGTCAACTCATGTCTTCGTCGAATTTTAAGAATTTTCTGGCCCGAAACAATATCAAATGAAGAGCTAAGTCGGCGTACGGGTCAGATGCCAATCGACGAATTGATACGCAGGCGAAAATGGCAGTGGATAGGTCACACATTGCGGAAGAGTGATAACTGCATTGCTATGCATGCCATGAAATGGAACCCCATTTCCAACCAAGGCCGACCAAGAGGGGGTCCTCGAATCACATGGCGTCGATCTGTGGCAAAGGAGTGTCAGGTACTGGGTAAGTCTTTTGGGGAGTTGCGCCCCATTGCCCAGAACAGAGTACGATGGCGCGCAGGAGTAGTTGACGCGCTATGCCCCGCTAGGGGTTAAGGCGAAAAAGTAGTATAATAAAAATACAGCGATCTTCAAAGATTTCCATGGTCTACAACCCTTCTGTGAAATTTCACTAGGTGCGGCAAAAAGGCGCTCCTAAGATTAAGAGCGATATGTATCGCCGCACCAGCCCTGAGGTAGGCTAAGATCTTCATTTCAGGATACTCTACTATAGTCCTGTACTACGGATCTACTGACTATCCCCCAATGAATTATCCCCGAAAAAATGACATAAGCCCCGAGTCTGGGGGCTGTTCATCGTGATATAACCATCCAAAATGACAAAACCCTAAAAAATATGAATTGCCCCCCCCCCCCCCCCCCCAAATGACATATGTATGCCCCAACTTTGAGGGATATTCCACGAACCATCACCCCCAAAAAAGCATGTCATTAGCCCCATTTTTGGCGGATAGTTCATCGTTACACATTCCCCCAACACAAATGACAAAACACCCCTCAAAAAACGATGTCGAAATGACGTATGTCGCGGCATACCTTATTTAAATATTTTAAAAGCTTTCTACAGAAAGTAGAACATTTTAAGAATTTATTAGGAGACCCATTTCCCCCTGGATCCAAACAAACATGTTCAATCTCTAACAGCAAGGTAATCTGATTTAAATGAATAACCCGAGAAAATCATCCAAAATTATTAAAATATTTAAATAGAGAACTTAATTCTATTTTTAGATTTTCGAATGATAAAAAGATAATAATGATAAAAAATGCACACATCGAAATGCAAATGAAGATAACTTATCTACGGCGAGTGCAAAAATCCGTAACTAGTCTACGTGTACTGATGCTCTATTTTGCAGATAACAACATACCCACATGGGAGACTCATGGTACAAAAGTAATACGGGCTATAGGTAGGTGTACATACTAAACACTTACCTGTACGAGTGCTCAAACTCATCATCTATCTATAGGTAGACTGGAATTGCAACATTACGCTAGCATGACTAGCTGGTAGAGTTCGAAAACCTCAGATATGTGTACATGCGTCTAAAGTGCGAAAACTCTACTTCATAGGAATAAATAAAACCGGTTAGCATTCATATAAAATATGTAAACTTCATATCTAGCACTCGCTCAGCTGATTCTATTCAAATTTTCATTTCTGTCGGAATTTCTAGAATTTCGTAATCGAGTGGACTTTACCCCCATTCAGGTCACCTCCATAGGCTGCTTTTTCACCCAATTAATTCCGCATACGAGTTCGATACACATGAGCACCGGCTTTACGAAATAGAGTCTTAATTTAAATAAAAAAGCTACCGCTGTTATCGAATGTTATGACGTCATAGACGCTATATGTATATCGACTAAGTCATTGCACATGGGGTAGGAATTTAGCACAAAATGAACTTCAATTTGCCGATGAATTTCAGGCTGTTTTTAATTGGAAGTTTATAAGGGGCCAGTCAGTGTTCTGCTGACTGATATTCAAATCAAATGCACGCGGGAGTATCATACGATGTTCAATTGATAGGTAATCAATCAGTAAGAGAACGTTGGAATGTATGGAAAAAGGTTACATGGAACGTGTGCCCACGGAATTCCGATCAATGAATTTTGATTAATCTCTGCCGGTCAATAACTTTAATTGTACTACAAAATCGACCCCTTAAGCCAAGCTTGAAACGAAAAATAGGGAAATACAATAAATCGTATAGTTTTGAAATTTGACACTATTGTAGGGGATATTCCCCTGAATATGTATGCTCAAATATCCCCAACTATAGAGTGTCCGGAAATGTAGGAGAGAGCGGCGCGGCGAAGTTTTCTTTCCACCACCTCACTTGATCTTCCTCCAAGATAAGTAGCTTACCTTCACTATCCTCCACCGGATGGTGGCAAAAGTTACGACCACCTGTAAAATCCTCGATGACACCGTATACGGCGTTTAAGTTGATACTTCTTGCGGCTTCTGCTTCTGCTGAGGCTAGAAGAGAATTCGCATAAACTCTATTATCGCGTCGCACACTACGCTGAACTTCTCGAGCTTTCTGACGGTAAAAGAGTTCAATGCCGCTTTGATTGTCGTCTGATGCTGCAGCTAAACGAACCTTCAGCTCTTTTCTTTCAACAATCGGCTGCCATGAAGCGTCGGACATCCAGGGCTTATTCTGGCAATCCAGGTTTGTGCCAAAGATGGTATCTGCGCTGTCATCCCACTTTTTATTTATGTCACTATCTGGGTGACTAATTATCCCAGCTGCCTTTTGCGCAAGATAGTCGATATATTTTTGTTAAACGTGCCATACACGCAGCGATCGATCGGCCGATCCGTCGCCCGATATCGATATCGGCCGATAGATCGGCCTGTGTATGCGCTTATCGTCGACGATTTTTTTGACAGTTCCATATATAATTTTGATCAGCTGATATTTTGTGGCGATCCATCGGCCGATCGATCGGGCGACGGATCGCATAATGTATGGCGGATATAAGACAGCTGGATTTTTTTAGTCGAGCGGTGTTGAATTTGTATCAAAGCTTCTGGCGTTTTAGCAACTGATGATAAAAGTGTAATGGGCCGGTAAGATTCGCCGAGTGTCGCTGTTTTGCCCGGCTTCAAAGTCGGGATCACTCTCCCTTTCTTCCAGAACTCAGCAACTATCAGCGAAAAGATAGACAGGTTGAATATAGCCGTAAGGTATTAGATATCGAGGTTTTTGAGCATAACCATTGAGATGCCATCAGGTTCCATGGCTTTAGAGTTTTTTGCTTTTCTGATTGCTGCAGCTACTTCATTTGACGTAAAAAACGGCATGTGGTCGGCGGTTCGGTTGCGAATTTTCCTACAATTGCTAATTGAAGTGGATAGCGCAGCGTATGGGGTCGCATACCGTAATGTCACCGAATTGAATTGCGACATTCCCTTCTTGCTTTGTTGAATTTGAAAGGGCACGGACTGTGGACCATTATATGTTGACGCCTGTTGTTAAGTTACAGCTGTGAAAATGATTGCTCCATTTTGATTTCCTGTGTTCGACTACTTGCTTATATACATATTTCGCAGTTCAGTTCGTGAATTCTGGGGTCGTCCGGGCTATTTATTACTTCTAATTTGATCTCTTTCATCTGCCAATCTGGCTGCTGAAGTAGGAAAGTTAGGTATTTGTCGTGCAGGAATAAATTTTGCAGCCGCTTTGTTCCGGACTTTCCTTAGGTTGAATTCGGCCTTGCGTACATCGGTTGGAGTTGACAGAGCAAGAAATTTGGCATTGGTGTAGGATTGAAACTTGTCCTCGCCAGGCTTGTTGTGGTTGACGAGTGGGAATGCCATCATGATGCAGAAATCCGAGGCATCAAGTTGTTCTGCTATTTATATGCCTCTGGCATCGTTGTCAAGGTTGGAATGCCAAAGTTCATGGTGAGCATTGAAGTCACCAAGCAAAAGACGATGTTGACCAATGAGAAAATGGTTGATATTGGTTGATTGTATGGCAATGGCCTGCACTTGTATGATGTTATCATCAATTTCCCGATATTGCACGGAACGATGCATAAGGAAAGCCGGCCCTCCTCGTGACGTCTAAGGACCTGAGACCGATCAGTCTTTCCTCTATTCTGCTGGAGATATTGGAAAGATTAATTGATCTTCACCTACGAAACAGCATTCCACCGCATCTGCTGTCAGCCTCTCAACATGCTTACTGGAAGGGGAGGTCCGTCGACACTGCTCTACATTCTATCACTAGCTTTATTGAGAGCGCATTGAACATCAAGGAGTATACT
Source organism: Chloromyia formosa (assembly GCA_964017055.1). Lineage (NCBI taxonomy): Eukaryota > Metazoa > Arthropoda > Insecta > Diptera > Stratiomyidae > Chloromyia > Chloromyia formosa. The sequence goes on along the minus strand of OZ024813.1, from coordinate 23,583,104 downwards.
ATGATTGGTTTTCTGGATATAGAGGGCGCATTCAATAATCTTAAACCGGAGGCAATCGTGGAAGCTCTGCTTGCCTTGGGGTGGATTTACTGCTCACCATTCTTATTAATCTACTACTGACAAATAGAATCGTCTCTTCTAAACTGAGCGCGTGCACTATTCGTAGGAAGGTTTCCAGAGATACACCACAAGGTGGTGTGCTCTCACCTCTCTTATGGATCATCGTTATCAATAGCTTGCTTATTGAACTGGAGAGGATGGGTTTCAAGGTCACTGCTTACGCAGATGATGTGAGCGTGGCAGTGTCTGGTAAGTTCCCTGGCACTCTTAGTGAACTCCTGCAGAGTGCCCTTTCAGTGATCACCAGATGGACTGATATGTGCGGTATTGGCGTGAATCCGACCAAGACAGAGCTCGTTCTGTTCACAAGGAAACTAAGGATCCCTCCAGTAGAACCTCCATCGATTGGAGGCGCAGTACTCACTTTCTCCGATAAGGCTAAATTTCTGGGAATAATTTTTGATAAGAAGCTGTGCTGGAGGCTTAACATCCAGGAACGCGTCAATAAAGCGACTGTCGCACTGTACTGTTGCAAAAAGGCTAAGGGGAGGAGATGGGGCTTACAACCTAAAATGATGCACTGGCTGTACGTTGCTGTGATAAGAGCGATACTAATGTACGGAGTGATCGTTTGGTGGAAAGCCCTTAGTATCGGGACAAATCAAACTCTGTTGGGGAAGGTTCAGAGAGCGGCTGCTGTGGCTATTAGCGGTGCCCTACGGACAACTTCTTCTGTTGCCTTGGACGTGTTACTCAACTTGCTACCTCTCAATATTCTAGGAGAGCAAATAGCTACTAATACGGCCATACGTCTGCGGGAGGTTGGTCAATGGACTGCATCAAGGACGGGCCACTCATCTGTTCTCTACAATAGGGTGACCCCAGCTTCGACAGATTACGCAGTGGCGTCGTACACCTTTGGTAAAAACTTCAAAGTCAAGATCCCTTCACGTAGTCTTTGGATGAATGAAGGGTTTGTACTGGCAGACACGATTTGTTTCTACACGGACAGCTCCAAAAATGATAGTGGCATTGGCATAGGTGTGTACTCTACCGGGCCGGACGTTTGTTTATCAGGGCGTCTCCCAGATCACTGCAATGTTTTACAGGCGGAGGTTTCCGCAATTATGGAAGTCGTGGCGTGGCTGGGTCGCAACATTCTGTCCATTACGGACGTCACCATCTTTACGGATAGCTAAGCCGCGGTTAGAGCATTGAAATCTGTGCCAACCACCTCTAAAACAGTTGCCGAATGCTGCTCGGCTCTTATGATGATGGGGGGATTATTTCAACTTCACACCGTGCTGGATCCCGGGTCACAGCGGCTTCGTTGGTAACTGTAGGGTGGACGAACTCGCGCGTAGTGGCTCCACTGGGGAGTTCTACGACTCTTACAGGCATTTAAGTATATCGATGTCCTCCTGCAAGCACGCGATGTCTTCGGCAGCACTCCTGAAAGCAAACCTTAGGTGGGAATATGGCAGGGTATGTCAAACAGCCTGAAGCCTGTCGCCTAAGGTGGACCCCGCTAAATCTAAGAGACTACTGACGCTGAACAGAAGCTAGTTAAGCATTACGGTGGGGGTTGTCACTAGACACTGCCTGCTGGGGGAACATGCTAGGAGGCTTGGAGCTCCGCACTATGACTACTGTAGAAGCTGCGGTGATGTGCAGTACCTGTCCGGCACTTTCATGGAGAAGGAGGTCAATCTTGGGATCTAGCTTCTTTACACTCCTTGACGACTGGGCTGGGGTGGACATTCACCTGCTGAGCCGATTCATAGTCAGCTCTGGCTAGCTCAAATGATTCGCGGAGGTCTAGTGTTACCAATCAAGAGTATCGCAACGGACCTAGTTATGGTCTAAGTGTGCCGTGGAATTCATGGCAGCCCCAGTAACCTAACGTAAAGCCCTCCTCCAGCGTTGGTCAATCGGTCCTTTCTAATAACAGCGTAGTTTCCATGAGAATTGAGGGACGAATTGGAAGGTATGGCGTCGGGGCCTGAAGATGATTTGCATTTAAGGGAAGAGATCAATATAGGAAGACTCAATTGGTGAAAGTCTTGAAATATTGGCCGATTGGACAGAGTTGTAGGATGTGGAATTGGTGGACTGACGAAATGAAGCGAATAGTTCGCAAGTTTCCTTAGGTGAGTTGGCAGTTTGGTAGCCGTAGGAGATGGAAGTATACACACTTAAAAATCCTGGTCTATTATCAATGCTAATTCGGGTTACATATATGACGACACCAAAATTGTATTAGATTTTATTTTAATAAAATGAAAGTATTACAATTGCTTCCGTAAACTTCACTGGTTTAAATATTAAACTTTTCTGGCATTATTTTTTTAATCAAATTGTTGGTTTAAAATTTAATCTACAGATATTATAATCTATGAAAAAATATTAATTTTACTGCGTTTTTTTAACTCCTCTTAAGTTTTTTCTCCATTATTTTTTTTTTCAATTTTCTAAACTTCCAAATCCTTTATTAAGCCCATCGCAGGTTAGCCACTCGGCCACGCAGCATAATATTTTGAGCTGACTGCGAGTAGTTATAGTGAGACTTGAGACTCGAAAAATATACTTTGTGGGGTTTACCTTTTAATTAAACTTAGATTAGAAACTAATGCGAGAACAAAAATAACACAAAAAGGTTTGAATTGTATTAGAATTTATTACAAATTGGTTTAAAATAGAAGTAAACTTTGAATTGTATTAGAATTTATTACAAATTTGGTTTAAAATAGAAGTAAACTTTGAAAGGGTTTAGATTATAGAATTAAAATTATTAAAAATGGTGGTAGTCCAAGACCAGGTTTAAAAAAAATACCGAGATTTTTAACTGTGTAGGTAGAGCGAGAGCAAGATTGCCGCATATTACTGACATACGACCAGAATAACTGGCTCTCATTGTTGCTGAAACTGTTTTCGATGCTTTTCGTCGTATGAGACGTTTTGTTTTGGCACGAAGTTGATGAAGCAGCATGAGGTCCGAATGGAGCTTAAAATTACGATGATTACCATAGAATGGGCAATAACTGTACAGACTTAAAAAAAACTCTTTTTCTGATATTTTCTCATTTTTTATTTATTTAATATTAGAAAAATATTCCATCTTTAAATTTCAATAGGTACATTTTTCATAGGTAACCAGTAGTTTGGTTTTTTGTTTACATGAAAAAACAAACCATCACTAAACTAATCCTAACTAGTACTCTACATGGAATTCAGCCAGTGAATTTCCAGTTCAGTGTAATAATTCCACAAAATCATTGAACTCTTACGATTTTTATACTAAAAAAAATATTTTATATATATATAATATTGAACTTGCAGGAATAAAAACGACAAGCGGCAATCAATGATAAAAAAGAGTTAAATTTACAGAAATTTCAAGTGCGTCCAGCGCAACTGTTATACCCACACGGCACGAGCAAAGAAGTACACACATGCAAAATGTTTTACTTTATTGTATTCGCTTCTTAATGAGATTCAAATTTACTATTAAAAATATAATTTTCACAACATAAATACCCTTTTCTTTACGTCCGTAACATGATAGAAAAATAAATGTGTTTGTATAAAATACACCGTTCATAAGATTACTTTTTTTTCCTTTCTTTGTTCACTTGTACTGTAGAAAATTTCGAGTTTTTTTTTACAAATATACAGTAGTAACTTTGAATTTCACTTACTTGTTCAGTAATATTAGTTCAAATTGGCAAGATTTTTTTCTTTTTTTAATTTTCTATTATATTGAGCACCCTTTGGAATACTTTTGCTTAATATATTCATGTATCGAAGAACGATTGTTTCGTTAAAAATTTGTTCAATGCTCATTTTCTTCTCTACTAAAAAAAATATATAAAAAGAAAATCTAATGAAATAACAAACTAGTAATTATGATTACTATAAATCCAACCAATGTAAAATCAACGTTCACCGAATTTTAATTCTATTTATCACCTATTTACTAAAAAAAGAACAAAATTAGTAGCCTCTTTCGTATTTATGAACACTTCTTGTACTTTTTGATCACCTACTCCGTGTCTAATACTTATTTTTTTTTTAAATAGAATATTTCAAGTGAATGGCACAGCATTTTTCACATATCGTCAACTAGAGATAATGGAGCAATTGATATTGTTTGTTTTGTTTGTTTGTTTGTTTTTTTTTTTCAATTAACCTAAACTCCTTTTTTCATCACCATACACCTTCGAAGTAGTTCATAAAATTATTCAGACCGTCTCAGCTACAGTCACAACTGCTATCGTTGAATTCGATTTCAGGATAAGACACATGACGCCGATTATGGTAATAACGACGCGATGAAGTTGTGTTCGATGTTATGATCGACTGGCTACGCCTTCGTGGGGTATGCTTGCTAGGTCCAGCTCTTTCGTCGTCGTGATAGTCGTCGACGTCACTCTCCATATCCATAGATTCTTCTTCGTTCGGGATAGGTCTGCGAGGATGATGGCGAGCGGGCGCTGTTGATGTGGTTGCTGGCAAATAATTGAAAATCTCTAAAAGATTTTTGACGATCACGTCTGGCTTTGGAGTTACGCTATTGGCATCGTAGTCGCTCGAGATTGGCGTCCACATCGTTCCACCCAAATTAGCATCCTTACCACCCTATATTTTTATTGAAAATATTGTGTTTGGATTGTCACGTAAGTGCGTGACAATGCCAAGAGTAAAAAAGGTTGGTTTTAAAACGGAAAAAGAGAAATCATCGATTCTACACAAATTAGGTAATGTAAGTATTTTATAGGGAATATTAATATAAAAAAATGAATTATTTTAACAAATATACTGTATCAAAGTCCATCCATACAAACTCATACTTCATACACACACATTCGGAAAACAATCACGCTGTACTAAAAATGTAGCGACTTTACGACCAAATTACATGCTGACGCATGGACGCGACGGAGGAACTAACGTAATTGCATTTGGGTATTATCACGGGATCAGGGGCAGACGTACGCGATCTCTTTCGAACTCATTTGTTTTCAATTTCACTCAATAGCATTGAATTGTTTCCTTTTTGATCGATCACCAAACATAATTTTTCAAAAGTTCGATGTGTTTGTAGACGAGCGACGTTGCGCTGTATGGCATTGTTTCATGAGAACTTTGCGCTCGCATTTACCATCCACAAGATAATGGCTGATGAGAAACTCACTGTGCCTGATGGGGAAATAGATCTTCGGAGATCGTTGTAGAACATATCCGCTATAAACGGTGCAAGCATCGTCTGCGTCGACTGTTTGTGAAAAGCAATGAAATTTGAAAGCGCTTGCTTGCACGCAATAGTCGGCTCCTTTCCATAAATGGTTACAAGGTTGACGTCTATATAGAATTTGCATAATTTGCGAAAAAGCTCAAATGTCGTGTGTGCCGAACTGATTGCAAACGAGAATAATTGAACAAAAGTTGGTCAATGGAATATTACCGTCCGTCCGTCGCGTCCATCCGTTTGCATGTAATTTGGTCTTTATGAAGTCCTCAATGCAACTGGATAATTAAAGTATACTCAATCAGAAACCTAAATAACTAAAAGGAATTGCCTTTATGAAGTTCCTTAAAAGGAGCCCATTGATTGCTCCCTGGAGAATTTATGCGTTAGGAAAGAAATCAATATAAAAGCAATTATTAAGAGTTGACCTTTGGCTTTTCACTTGCCCCGCCAGACGTAATGTTTTGAGTTAAATAGATAAGATTGGTATCAGACTGGGCTTTATGCAGGGTACATCTCGGTGTATACAAGAAAGAGCTTAGAAAGGCAAAACGAAGTTCGTGGAAGCATTTCTGCGAACGAATTAAAGGATCAACGGAGACCTCAAAACTACAGAAAGTTCGTCCAACTAATCGTTGCGCTCAGTGGCCGTGGTCGTTCGGTCACCGCTCTACGATACTAATCTAGAGCTCGGACTTCAAATCTCGGCGCGATCAAAATCTGCCTGTGAGTACTAATAGAACTCTCACAGTGCTCCGAGCTTGTCAGTATAAAGACGGCGCGGATAGGAGGTGCATGCTAGCAACTGAACTTCTGAAAAGTACGCTATCGAAACGTCAACAAGACATAGAAATGCTAGAGATGTTGACGCGCCCATGCACCTGGAGTGAAGGCAATTAACATGTCAAGTTTTATTTTGAAGGAAGATGGTGCTTGGGCTGTATGCTTGAAGATTCTCCTCGACACGCGTTTTCCTGATAGTTCACCCGTGCTGGATCAGAATACCAATGATCGGATAAATGTTATGGAAACATGTGGTTCCAATTCCATCGTTTCAAAGGAGAAGGTCCTGTGAGCAATGTCGAGCCTTTTAAGTCTGCGGCACCCGACGGAATCATTCCGACAAATTTACAACATATGGCGGACATGTTGCTCCTTGGATTGGAATCATTCTCAGGTCTTATCTGGATTTGATGTACCTATATTCCTAGTTTATGGCTGAAGGTAAACGTAATCTTCATTCCCAAAGCGGGGAAAAGCTCACATGCGGGACCAAAAGATCTTAGGCCCATTAGTCTAACCTCCACTTTTCTTAAGATTCTGAAGAGGCTAATCGACATCCACCGGCAAAGTACAATCCCAATACATCTACTTTCAGCATCGCAGCGTGCCTATAGCAAAGGAAAGTAGGTAGATACAGCACTGCATTCCATTGTGAGTCATATCGATATGACTCTTAATTATATGGAGTATACCATGGTTCCGTTTTTGGATATTGAGAGAGCCTTCAATAATGTTAAACCTACAGCAATCACCGACGCTCCCATGGGACTAAACGTGGACGGCTCTGGTTGCACTTATCAACCTGATGTTAACATCAAGGGTTATATCATTGAAATAAGGGGCTTCATCAGCATGTAGGAGCGTATATAGGGGTAAACCACAGTGTGGTGTACTCTCAATACTTCTGTGGAACATCACGGTCAACAGATTGCTCATAGACCTGGAGGAGGTGGATTGCATGGTTACAGCCTATGCTCTCGATTGCTATCTCCGGCAAAGTCCCTGGTACGCTTAGCGAAGTTACACAATACGCGCTATCCCTGCTAACGAAGTGGGCAAATGAATGCGGCCTTACTGTCAATCCTAGTAAAACTAGGATAGTCCTATTTACAAGGAAACATAACATTACGCCAGTGACAGTCCCAACCTTGAAAGGAGTAAAGGTCTCCCCAAACCCGCGCGGTACGCGGTAGCGATACGCGGTACTCAGCGGTAGCGATAGCAGCATACCGCGTGCCCATTCAAACCACCGCGTTACGAGCAGAGTACCATCGATAGTAACGACTGCGATACATCACGATCAATAGTGCAGGCTGCGATACAAAAGTTCAGTACCGCAGCTTTGCCGCGGTACACAAGTTTGTATCGTTGCAATACCGCCGCGGTATACAGTGAGAGCTCGCATATACCGCCATGTAAATTTGTACCGCTGTACCGTACCACGCTGGTTTGTGGAGAGCTTAAGACTGGCGAGGATGAGGAGGAAACTATTGTATATTCCATTTTCTTTATGAATGTGCGCCGTTAACAAGTAGGAGAAAGTCAACCCTCCGTGACTACTTTTTCGATCATATGGGGGAATTATCAGAGGTGGATGTGGATCAACTCCTCCGTTTTGGGACTGGCTCCGAATGATTTTAACTTTAAAGTTAGGCTGGAATTGCAGTCTCAGGGTATCACAACGGACCTACGTTTTCGGTCTAAGTGAGCTGCGTTGATGGGGCGGCCCTCTAACCTAACCTAGGTAAAAGGGCTGCCGTAACCACAGCAAACATGGAACGTCCATGGTCCGTTGTGTTACCGTTGGACCGTTGTGTTACCACCGAGGACTCTCATCACCCGACCATCCTAATAACTGAACCAACCGGAGCTTGCAACAAAACAATAGAGTTGGCCCACATCAACATTAGCTAGGTCATCTAGCTCATTAACGAAGTAGGACCCAATGTTTTCCTCTAATAGGGCAGGACAAGTGCAAATCAAATGAAAAGTACACTTCTCGTCCTCATCGCGGCAACTTCTAAAGATGTCACAAACACAAATAGCCACAAAATGCTCAATTTGTCCACCTTCCTTAGCAAACTAGAGTTAGCCTCTGTATTCTGAGCAGTCCACTAGACAACTACTCCAAGCTACATAGAGCCAATACAGTACTTTCGACTGAAGGCCCCAGTTTTTACTTACAGCTCTCTAGCAGGAGTAGAAAGAGAGAGAGTAATCAAGGCTACTATCGTAGTAGCCTTGCTTACTCTCTCTTCTGCATGTTCAAAATGTAATGTTTTACTCCTCTTATAATCGAGGATATTGGCAAATAGGGATGCAAAACTTGAACCATTCTCCAGATATCTAAAAAGACGCTTTTGAAGTGATTTCCTCCGACCTTTAAGTGCGAAATGAGATGTAGTAGTCCCTAACAACGAACAAATTAATATTTGCAATTTCTCCGATTGTAAAAAAATTTTTCATCAGTACAACAGTAGATAAGACAGACGAAACGAAAGAATTGGTGACTGATCGGATATCTCAGTCGACTGCAGAAGTTAACTATTGGAAAAAGTGCCCGAAGTTAAAACCGAAACCTGAATCGGCGGAAAGTGGGATTGACGGCGTGTCAAAGTAGCCGTTAACTGGAAAATACTTGGACGTATTAGCATTAATGCCCGGTTCACATTATTCCAGTAACCAATCCAGTCCAGTAATCCAGTCCAGCGCTGGACTGCTACTGGAATAATGTGAACCGGCACTGGACAGCAATTCAATCCAGCAATCCAGTCCAGTAATCCAGTCCAGTGACTGGATTGTCGGTCTACTTTTTGATTCCAGCTCGCCCAGAAATCATTGTTACTATAGTTACCGAATAAACAACACACTCGCCAGACTACTGGACTGGAATCATGTAGACGATATGATCCAGTCCAGCACTGGACTGGATCGCTGGACTGGATTACTGGACTGGAATAATGTGAACCGGGCATAATGCATTAAAGTCAATTTTTCAAGTTTAGTGTTTAGCACCGTATCAACGAATCAATATCTGTTCGTGTTTTATGTTCTATTAGTCAGCAGTGTCCTGTGGGATATTTCTCAACTTTTTGGCTCAAAACCGGATGTATGCGTTATCCGGTTTTTTTTTCACCGATCAATGCTCCAAACGAAACTCCTGTCATGCAATGCAACACTTGAAAAACAACCACCGCAGGATTTCATGATAGACAATAGAGCGGACTACTGACCTAGCGCATAGGCAATGCGACCATAAAACGTCTATTGTGCCGTAAAGGGTTTCATGATACTGAAGTACTGTATTTCCATACGCGACGCACGAGTGGTCGGCGTGGAAAGCTGCATTCGACTCAATACATTTCCACAAGTCGCGTCGTTATGTCGATTTTATGATTGCGCATGTGCTTATGATGTCAGAATATCAGAAATGACTACACATTTTTAGAAAAATAATATCCCGCCTTATCAAAATCCTGGCTTTTCGAAAAAAAAAATTGTTTTATAAAGACCCGTTATTTGACAATCCCGCCATTACAAAATTTTGGGATTTTTTTGTAATGAGTAGCTTTGGCTCTGTAAAGCTCGATTTATATGTCTTTTATGATTTCATTTCAGTTCAAGTGACATTGTCCATTTTCCCAAAAAAGACGAAATTGACGCTGAAATTAAACTGTAAGAAAAATTAAATAAATCAGAAACTGAAATTATCGTTTCAACACACTCGAGTTTCAGTCCAGTCTCATTTTCAGTTTTGTGTAGCTACACTACATTGTACTAGTGGGTCTACTCACTAGCACAAAAAACGGCGTACCGGTTCTTTTTCAGTTCCGGTACCAATTCAGTTTTTAAGTACCGGTTTTCTAAACCATGACACTTGTCTTTTGAGAACCCCTTTTCCCATTTTTTTGTTACATTCCTATTTTACCGGGCGACACATCGTGGCCTAATCTGGGCTAATACTGACTTAACTGCTGTAGCGTAAAGAGCGATCGAAGCAAGCATTCTAGCCCGGTATACTGAGGGTAGCATCCCCTTAAGCAGCAGGGCGGGCGAAATAATCTTATCCTAAAACCCACTATTAGCAAAGGCGCGAACCACTAGGTATCGCCCGGTCCACTAGAAATGTTTTTTTTAAGTACCGGTTTATTTCCTGTTTTTAGTACCGATTTTTCCCGGTGTTTTTAGTACAGTTTTTCCCGGTTTTTGTTAGTATTGTTTCTTCCCTGTTTAATGTACCATTTTTTTAGTACCGGCTTTTTTGTTTTTAGTATCGGTTTCTTCCCGTTTTTTTTGTTTCCCTCACTCGGTTTTTCGAGTGCCGTTTTTTTTTCAGCATTCCGATTTAATTTTTTTTTCACCACTTTTTCAGGTTTTTTTTTCGGGTTTCTAGTATTGGCATTTAAAAAACCGATAGTGAGTAGTGAAAAACGGTCGATTGGGATTGTGATTTGTAGCAAAATTAATATTATTACAATATAATTTGAAGCTTTTTGAGCACCGGTACTACAAACCATTAAAAACCCGACATGTACTTACCAAACTGACTAATGATTAAACAACGTGAACAAAAAAAACTGTACTTAAAAACCGGGGAAAACGGTAAGTACTTAAAAACCGGTACTTAATGAACTGAGAAAAAAGAACATTAAAAAAATTAAAATCGAAAAAAACGGTGCTAAAAAACCGGTACTCAAGAAAGTGGGAAAAAAAACGCCTCGCGGTTACAAAAAAAACGGCCCATGGTTAAAAAAAAGATACTGAAAAACCGACTATAGCTAGTAGCTATATACTGAAACGAGTACCGGGTAACCGGTTGTAATAACGGTACTCAGATAAACCGAGAACCGGTTCTGAAATCTAAATACCGAACAGACCTAGAAGTGAGTGCTGGTGTTAGACTTATTTAGGGTGGATGCAGATTTGCCAGTGGTTACTTGCAATCTGACAAATGTACCCATGTACTCGTATATCTGTAAGTTATGCGCGCTACTTCGACTATTCACCTCCAACTTCCAAGATTTTGTCCAAAAAGATTACCTGGCAATATCGTTTTCAGAATTTCCTGGGCCGGAAATAGACAGGGCTGACAAGTAAGAAGCAGAAACATTACGAAAAATTATACTGTAGAGAATTCCTATACATTTCGCTAGTTTGCAATTCGCAATAGACGACCAGCACGTAGATTACCGCAAACTCCAAATAAAGAGGACAGGAAGAAACCGCTACAGTGGCTTATTCACCGCTTCCAGAATCTCCTTGAATAGTATCCCTTACAACAGCTATTGTTGGAAACTACAATGTGAATTGCCGCCAATCTCTGGAAGTAGGAAAAGATACAATAGCGAACGTTATAGGGAAAAAGGAAAAATAAGGGCATCACTTTCAAAATTAATAATCCAGTGGAGGTTGTGGGTCCTCGATTCATATTCCAAAACAGAAAAATACAATTTCCAAGAAGAATGAAGAAGATATGCAGGACCTTCGCATCTTCTCTATTAGCTTTCTTTTCGATGACAATGAGGTGAAAAAGACGAAGAAGTCAACCTTGTATGATGCTTTTATCCCAGTTTCCCTACCTTGCAATCACCGCCGCGCCGCACGGGGCTGAAAAAAAACTGATATGGAACAGAAAATGAAATGACCATCCAAAAGATCTAAAGTACTGCTACAACTGGCTGCTAACTGCTAACCCACATTACATCACAGTTGTGAGCGTGTCTGCTGTACCTGTAAACTTAACCGCAAACGATTAGCGATTAGCTAACTTCTTATTCCCCAAGAGTTTCTGTGAAACATAGCAATGTAAACCTGTAAAGGTCTGTGCGGATATTTTTAGTTTCCGGGGCATGGGGTGAAAAAATCACTTTTCACTCGGTTTTTTTTTTGTCACTTTTCGCTTGCGTCACCCAAGACTCTCAAATTTGCAAAAACAAAAAATATTTTTAATTATTTTAATGATTTATACTGAATGTTTGGTATGTTTAAAACTGATAAAAACTATGTTTCACGCATAGTGAGAGAAGCGAGGTTCAAGTTGTGTTTGTGCGGTAATGATGGTTGCGATCCCTTAAGGGCGGAGCCCACGCAAGACGACATGCGAATATTGCAATTTTCCATACCTTCAATATACCAAACATTCAATATAAATGATTAAAAAAAAGATTTCAATAAAATAAAACTTTAAACAAAAATTAATGAAAAAAAAATCCCAAATTCTAGACTTTTAGAGTGACGCGAGCGAAAAGTGACAAAAATCTGAGTCAATCCAGGCCCGGAAACTAAGAGATTTCCACGTGAAGGTCTGTGCGCGTACCAAAATTTTCAGTTAATTACTATACCAGATGGAGGAGGAGCTCAGAGCGTTGAGGCGTCAGTTTGATGTCTCACCGAGTTCGAATCCCATTGTAGTATTGGTTTTCTGTTTTATCTTCCCCCCTGTGGTGTTGCGTATAAGAGTAAGCCTCAGCCTTTCTCAATTAAATGGGCAGGAAGTGCATGCTAGCAACATACATCATCCGAAACCAGCAGGGCCCTATCATGTACATAATTCGATTCGAATCAAATTACTTTCGAAATGATGAAAATGGTACCATCCATCTCGAAAACGATTTCCCCAATTTAAAAAATCATCAAGTATTCGCTTCTAATGAAAAATTCCGTATCGAATACTCCATGATCATTGAAATGGAGAAAATCCTTTTCGGTTTACATGATATGATTTTTATCCGAAAGCAATTCGAATCGAATTACATTATACTAACAAAATATCAACTAAGTCTCTTAGGAGTAGTTGACGCGCTAGGGGTTAAGGCAAATAATATAGCACAGCAAATTTTGCTATATCCACTATGGAGGCGAAACTCATCCAGCATGATACCTCACATGTAAATTGAATGAGAAGCAAAGTAAAACCGCGGTTTTGGTAAAAGTTTTCGAATTAGATTGGAATCAAATTTCGAAGTTAGTAAACAAGAAGAATTGTACACTGAAGCCATCGTTTGGGGGCGACCGGTAGCGCAGTGCGTTAAGGCATCAGTCTCATGTTTGACTGGCGTTTCGGGTTCGAATCCCATCTACGACGACGTTCGTGGCCATGGATGTGCAGGAGGTGCATGCTGGCAACTGCATTCTCCGAAACCAGTTTTTGCCGACGAAGGGCCACATGGAACAGTTGACGCGCTATGCCCCACAAGGGGTTAGGGCAATTGAGAGTGAGAGAAGCCATCGTGGTCATATCCCTGGACATATACCAATAAATACAGTAGCGTCATTTCTCCTCAAAACCGAGCAACACAAAATCTTAGCTTGGTTTTTATAGCCGAAAAGGTATGTCGAAAAAAGAATATCGCCATAGACATAGAGTGAATCAAAGATTTGGCAGTGAAACAGAGACGTGGCTTGTCCAATGGAGAAGAACAATAGGCAGTCGTTCATCAGAGAGAAACACAACTTTATTAAACAAAATTTGAAGACCAGAATTCTTTTCAGTGATGACGTCCATTTTTAGATGAATGGCTACGTCGACAGCACAACTGTCGTATTTAGTGAGATAACAACCTGCATGAGAGCCATCAGTTGCAAATGTATCCAGGAAAAGTCACTGTTTTGTGTGGATTTTGGTCCGAGGGGATCATTGGCCCGTATTTCTTGCAAAATGAAGCTGACGCCACTATAACTGTCACCGCGAGAAGCACCGGTCGATGATAACCATTTTTTTGTCACCTAAATAGGAAATATGGATCTCAACGACATTGTGGAGAACATTATGGATTTGGCATTAATTGGAGAATTCTTTCAATTTCATTAAAGAGAATTTTCACAAAACTCAAGAAATTTCCGCTTTAGGACTTACACATTTCCCTGTGTGGGTTCTAGGTCCTTACCACCTAAGGCGGAAATGGACTACCTAAAGCGAAAATGCCGCAATCAAGGATTCTCTCTAAATGCAATAGAGAGAATTCTCCCATTAAGGCCAAATCCATAATGTTCCCATTGTGGGGTTCCAGCAAGATGGCACTACGTGCCACACAGCACATGCAACAATGGATCGTCTGCACGACAAACTCGACGGCAGGGCTATTTCGCGTTTTGGCAACGTCAACTGGCCACCGAGATCGTAACGCCGTTACGTCTACGTCTAACACCGTTAGACCTTTAGGCTATTTAAGCGATATTATATTTCAAGAATAACATAATCCAATACATACTCTTTCAGCTAAAACAACAATAAGTATGTATCATTAAATTTTTAACAAAAATCACAACTTTTTTTATTTAAATTTAAAGTTCGAGCGTCCGTAAGGGAAAACCGCATATTTAGGAACACTTTTAGGCCGGCCGCCATTCCCGCATCTTGGACGTAGGCAGGGCAGCGCAGCGCGACCATGGCATTGTTGTTGTAACGATTGTCAAAATCTGATTTCACAACAACAATGCCATGTGAGCGCTGCGCTGCCCTGCCTACGTCCAAGATGCGGCCGGCCTAAGAATTGCTTCGCTTTTCAAACATTGAAAACAGGCAATGGAAAAGCATTTAGAATGACTCTCTCGATGACATTAGCCCCGTTCGACACAATCGGACAAAGATCCAGATGGAGTCGAACAGCCTGGATTTGCGACGAGCGAATTCAAACAGCTACCACAGATTATTTGCCGCGTGGGGGCCGAATTTTAGGCTCAGTATAGAAAGGTAGGAATTGCCGAGAGACAAGTTACGTCGACCAATTCACTTCCTACTCTAATCCAGATATGATCCCATACGAGACCTGGACCAAAGGCCGGTTAGTACTGAGAGTATGGAACATGTATTGAAGAGAGGCTATCATCACGCACACTCCATACGTGATTCGTACACATTTTTTTTTCATAGCCTACACTCTTTTTTCCCCTCGTTTGTCAAATTAACTGACTGAAAGTTGCAATTTGTGTCAGCTTTTTACAGTATTTTTTTCATTGCCTACTTTCTCGTATCAGCTAGTGCTCCCTGGGTTGCGGTATAATTGAAAATCACAACAAATTATTTGACAGCCGGAGGAACATTTTGTGGTGTGTGTAATATGTCTCAGTGTGTAAACGGGTACCAAAAATTGGTTAGTAATTATGTAAAATATGAAAAATTGATCTTTGTGCGGATGAATCGAATGTATTGTGCGTAGAAGCATCAGTCTCATATCTGACTACGGTCGTTCATATCCCGTCCACGGCGTTCGTGGCCATGGATGTTTGTGTTGCCTTCTTCCTGTGGTGCGGGGCGTAAAAACAAATCACCACACCTCGCGACTTATTGCAGGTAGGCGGCTAAATGGGAGCAAGAGCTGCATGCTGGCAACGTACATCGTACAAAACTGGTTTATGCCAACGAAACGTCAACTAAGCCACATGGAATAATTAACGCGCTACGCCCCACTAGAGGTTAGAGTAAATGAGTATTGTTAGTCTATTACACGACTGACAGGACATTATTTTTTTACAAGTAAGGCCAGAACGCAAAGAAGTTCATTTTGCCGATGTAATTAGTTTCGTATAGATTGCAGCACTCTTCAGGTCTTGCATCAACGCATGCTCCTCTAGAAACCATATACGAGTATATAATCTGTATCGTCCGATGTTTGTAGTTGTGATTTAAATAAGTGAGAAAACGTAGCTTTTCCCCAAACTACAAGATTTATTTTGTGTATTATATATACATGTATTTCGGGAGCAACTTACTCCCTTCCTCAGTATACAAGCTACTCTTGTAGCTATATAATACACAAAATAGATCTTGTATTTATAGTTTGGGGAAAAGCTACGTTTTCTCACTTATTCATATACGAGTGTTTAAATGACCACCATTAGCACTATGGGCACATGGATAATGCTACCGGATTTAGGTAACCTTACTTTTTACAAGTGTACTGCGGTTGCTACTCGTCAAAGTCTTCCCCATGGTACAAGCAGTTTCTCCTATCATACATATGTTTGAATCCGCCTAGACAACAGACGGTCTGCAAGCAATTTCTTATTAAAGTGGTTTGGTCCGTTAATATTCCCAAAATGAAAACGACCCTAAATACTTTAGCGGCAAGACATTAAGTCTGACTATAACAAATTTATGATATGATGTAGAGGTTTGGTATAGAGGTTTGTTTGTATGGACCGTTGATGGCTCAAACCTCAACTAGCACAAAAAGGGTTCCTATTCCGCAGTTGGAAAAGGTGAATGTTAATGCGACTTATTCAATTTAGTCATATATATTGTAATCCTCCTTTTGATTGACAACAGGTATAAAATAAAAGCCATATTTCTCAATGGCAATAAGGCTAACACAAATTCGCGATATTTTATAATAACAATTCCAAGAAACATAAAACTTTTCAACATCTTAAAACAACAAATTCTAAAGAAAAGTCAAATAAACCGACGAGAGAAATTGCTGTCAATATTTTATCTATTCTGTCCACACCAGACAAATTATTTTGAAATTCAAATAGAAATTCAATTAAATTTCTGAACTAATCAGTAATCGCAAACACAAAAATCAACCACACATTCATTCTAAGAACAGACACACATTCATACACCAAAAAGCGCCATTCATACACAAAGATAGCAATCTTTCATAAAATATCGATAAGAAATACAAAAAATTTGAATATTAAAAAAAAATATTCCTTTCAAATTTACCCAACCAAATCTGGGTGAAGAGTGAGCGAACAAGTATGCACGCCTATATTGTAAACATAGTCGCCTGGATTTCACACCAAATGGAACGTGAGCGCATCTGTTCATTCTTTGTTACTATTTGGGGTTAAATATGCTCGGGCTATAAAAATGTAAACTCAAACAAAAACACAACAAACACTTTTTTTCTGGTTTCAATTTTAAGGAAATTGTTGCAGCATGAGTGCTTTTGTCTTCGGTTTAGTGCTTTGGTCATATTAATATATAAAATTCGTTTTTTTTTTCATGATATAAATGATTTAAAAATATTTATGTATGTAGGTAAAGTTTTGTATTCAAAGTGCGCGCAACGATGATGTTGTCGCTATCAATAAATGTGGTAACATACCTGAATGTCCGTTTGTAACTTATCGCCAATCATTAGACATTGTTCCGGCTTCACATTCAGTATGTTACAGGCGGCTAGAAATATATTTGGATTGGGTTTCTCCCATGGCATATCGGCCGATACTAAGACGCAATCGAAATATTGACTAACATTCAACTTATTGATCTTCTCCCATTGGCCGTTGGACGGGCCGTTCGTGATCAGGGCGAGAAGATACATCTTTCCTAGTTTCCTAAGCATCTTTTCATAGTCGGCCGTTATGGCTAAATAGCGATAACGTAATTGTAACCAATTTTTGTAAATTACATCGCTTAAATGTTTGTAGTTTTGTGGTAAGGCCTGTGACCATAAATACGAACGCCATGAATCCAACGTTGTTTGCGGATTGTCCGGACAGGAACGGAACGATCGTAGAAACTTGTCTGTAATTTGTTCGCCTTCTTCGCGTCCAATGCCATGTTGTTTCTCGAGAATTTCCACCAGCTAAAATAGAGAAATTAAGAAAATCAAATATCTTTCGCATAGAATGCAAATACGTATTAATAATTTATTACGTAAATTTATTTTAAATACTTCCGAGCATTACATCATTAAAAAAAATACTAGTATGCATAAAGTTTACCGGAAATAAGCAATACGAAAAGAAATGTTATATAGATTCGCCCTTTCAAGATGGAAACAACTACTTTGTGTTTAATGTATAAATGAGATGTCCTATAAATAATTTAAATAAATATAATTCAATGGCAAATAGCCAAGCACTATTTTGTATAAACAGAATTCTCTCCTATATTATTCACTCCTACATATTTTGGAAACAGGGTGAATTTGTCTTTAATGTAAACAAAAAGTTTAATTTTTCGAAATGTTTCTTCTCTATTTCCATTGATTCCGGGTTTTATAATATCATCAATGGAAATAAGACAATGGTAGTGATGATTTATTAGAAAAACAGTGACGGAATATGATATTATTGCAATGGAATTTCAATGTAACGACGTGATTTAGAACAAGCAAGGTCATAGTCGATAATACAAAACAACGTACAGACTGTTCAACATAACATAAAGCTTCGTATACATTTAGTATATGGAACTGTCAAAAAAATCATCAACGATATACGCAAATACGGGGCAAAGACCTTTTCCATAGTCCTCCGCGTGGGCGCCCCCTGGTAACGGCAGTGTATCAAATCGCTGACGGCCAATGTCTTAGCGATAAGACAGTTTGGAAAAGGCAGATAGCTGTAGCCTGAATGGCTGACGAACACCTAAGCGTCTCAGGTCTAGTAGGATGGATTGACTTGCGTAGTTGGACCTGCTACATAGTTGTGTGAACTCCAGCACGTTTATTAAACCATCTGAAGCAGCTATCTCCGAGGCCATCCCCTGAATGGGGTTAAGCGACGTGCTGACAACTCGTCCTTGTAAAAACCACTCCATGTCAAGAAACCTGGAACAAAAGCCTCGGATTGGACGGATCAACAACGACGACCACGCAAACGAATAAAGGATTATTCTTTCGGATCCTGGAATGTACGCTCCCTGAACAAACCGGGGGCCGAGAAGGCCCTCCTTCATCAGGTCGAAAAGTACAAACTGAGCATTACTGCAGTCCAGGAAACAAATTGGCTTGGCAGCGAGATTAATGACAAGAAATCGCACACAATTTTTACAAGTGGCAAACCATCGGGCCGCAAGGAGTTTGGAGTAGCATTTATAGTGAACAATCACCTCAAACCGCATATTACTGACTTCAAACCCATAAATGAACGGCTGTGTGCGATTCGCATCAAGACTCGATTCTTCAATCTCTGGCTCATCAATGTGCATGCCCCCACTGAAGTTAAAGAAGACGCAGTAAAAGACGAGTTCTACGCCCGCCTTGAAACTCTCTTCGACTCACTTCCAACAAACGACGTCAAATTGCTGCTGGGAGACTTTAACGCGAAAGTCGGGAATGAAAGCTGGCATCGGGGGACCACTGGAGGCCACAGCCTCCATGAAGAATGTAACGATAACGGCCAGCGACTTATAGACTTCGCCTGCAGCAGGAATCTAGTCGTAAGCTCTACGTGTTTCCCGCATCGACGCATTCACAAGCAGACCTGGAAGTCTCCAGACGCACATACCGTCAACCAAATTGACCACGTCCTCATTTGCAGGAGATGGGCGTCTAGTGTCATGGATGTCCGCTCCTATCGAGGAGGAAACTGCGACTCAGATCATCACTTGGTGAAGACGACCTACAGATGTAGAATTTCCTCAGTGCACCAGTCAAGAATCAGCCCTCCCAAAATCTTTGCGGTTGATAAGCTCTTGAGTGATGCTACAGCGGTGGCGTATACTACCGCCCTTGAGGAAAAACTATCACCTATGCTACACAACATCAGCAACACAGGCGTCCATGGGTTCTGGGAAGAACTCAAGGGTACCATCAAGGATGTCGCAGAGAAGGTCGTGGGATATAAAGCCCGGCGAGCGCGAAATGACTGGTTCGACGAAGAATGCAAAAATTCACTTGACGCGAAAAACGAGGCCTACAGACAATGGATTCAACGAGGAACCAGAGCCAGAAGAGAAAAATATGACGAGCTACGGCGAATATCGAATAGAATAATTAGACGTAAGAAACGTAAATACCTTGACGAGCAGTTGCTGAACATAAACGAAAACTTAGCTAATAGGAACACCAGACAAGCGTACAAACTAGTAAATATAATTAAGAACGGCTACCAACCCAGGACTAGCCTTTGTAAGGACAAGGATGGAAACATCATCAGCGACACCGATGGTATTAACAAACGATGGGCCTCTTATTTTGAAGAGCTTCTAAACCGACTATCTAACATCCCCACACAGGAAGCTCTCGACGATATTGTTGATCTAGGCCCACCCATTCAACCCCCGACAGTAGAGGAAGTTGATCTCGCGTTGCGGTCACTAAAACGAAATAAAGCGCCGGGCGCTGACGAGATTCCAGCTGAACTGCTAAGATTCGGTGGAACGAGTCTAGTTGATGCCATACATCAATTACTCCTGCGAATATGGGAGAACGAGGAGATCCCAGACGATTGGCGCAGAAGCATCATCTGTCCAATTCATAAAAAGGGAGATAAACTGCGGTGTGAGAATTACAGGGGCATATCACTAGTTTGTACGTCCTATAAAATTTTGACGAAAATTCTGGAAAATAGAATAAAACCGTACGCAGAACGAGTCATTGGCGAATATCAAAGCGGTTTCAGACCTGGTCGCTCCACAACCGATCGGCTCTTCTCAGTCAAACTGATACTCCAGAGGTGCTGGGAATACAACGTAAACGTATACCAAATCTTTGTCGACTTCAAGCAGGCATACGACAGTATCGATCGTGGAGTACTGTACAACATCATGCTGCAATTTGGTATACCAGCAAAATTAGTGCGACTGACAAAGATGACGATGACCAACTCCGTCTCACAAGTCAGGATCCAGAATAGACTTACTGATCTATTTGAAACACGCACTGGTTTGAAACAGGGCGATGGACTGGCTCCGACGCTCTTCAACCTAGCACTGGAATACGTTATTCGGGCCATGAATTTGGACAACAGCAAGACGCTACTCATCAAGTCGACACAATTAGCAGCGTACGCCGACGACATCAACATCATGTCCCGAAGATTGGCTGACGCAGAAGAACTTCTGCATACGCTTGATACCGCTGCAAAGGAAGTTGGATTACGTATTAACGAGGGTAAAACTAAAATAATGATGCAATCGGTGACAAGGACACCTGCACAACCAAGCATCAATGTGGGGGACCTCAACATCGAGTTCGTGAACAACTTCATTTACCTGGGTTGCAACCTGTCAAGGGACGCCAACGAAACTGACGAAATCAAGCGACGGATACAGTTAGCTAATAAGACTTTTTTCTCGGTTCTCCCCATAATGAAATCGAAACATGTGCACAGAAACACGAAGCTCCGCGTGTACAAAACCATTATACGACCAGTGCTATGCTATGGCTGCGAAGCATGGACCCTAGCTCAAGCCTCCGAAAACATGCTAGACACTTTCGAACGTAAGGTTCTACGGCGAATTTTCGGGGCTGTTTGCGATCGAGATGGATGGCGCATCCGGTACAACCATGAGTTGTATGAAATGTACGATGAGCTGCAAGTCTCGAAAATCGTCAAACTACAACGACTTCAATGGGCAGGGCATGTACAAAGAATGGACGATGATCGCATGCCTAAGAGAGTAATGAATGCAGAACGAGTCGACGGAGCGAGACTGCGAGGACGACCGAGATCTCGTTGGGAGAGCTCAGTAGGTGTGGACGCCGCGCAGCTGCTGGGCTCCCAAAATTGGAGGACGCGGTCACGTGACCGAGATAGTTGGAGGACAATGATCCAGGCGGCCAAGGCCCGACGTCGGGCTGTCGCGCCACGATGATGATGATATACGCATACACAGGCCGATCCATCCGTCGATATCGGGCGACGGATCGGCCGATCGATCGCTGCGTGTATGGCACGTTTAAGTTTAATCTGCGTATTTTTACCTAAAAGTTATGGTCATTTGAGTGAGCAATGTCCAATTAAAAATTCATACAAATTTAAATAAAACAGACCACGCAACATAGAACGAATGGTATTCTGTCTTCCAGGAATAAAATGGTCGTAATGGAAGTTTGGTCTTGTACATGGTGCACATTTTTCATCTTTTTTTTTTCAAAATCAATTTTGCTTGAAAAAAAAGCTTTAGAAAATTACAAATCTATTTCGGCACAATGATTCGTAACTTTTCTAAAAGTTGTTTCAGTTAAAATCGATTTTGAAAAAAAAAATACAAAAATGTGCAACAGGTGGTGTAGCGTAAATTATTTTTAATTGTACGTGTTAATTGCCTCGATCCCTCCCTCGATCCTTTGGGCATGAGCGCGTCTGCATCTCTAGCATTTTTATGCCTTGTTGACGTTTCAACAGCGTATTCACTTTTCGGAAGTGCAGTTGCTAGCATGCACCTCCTATCCGCGCCGCCTTTATACTGACAAGCACGGAGCACTGTGAGAGTTCTATTAGTATCCACAGGCAGTTTTTGATTTGATTTGACCTCCAAGCACAAGAGCACAGTCGTTTAGCAACTTTATGTAATTTTCGCAATGGAAAATATACCAATAACTTTTAATGGACGGTTTGGTTTGCATCACAAAGTTCGAGAAGTTCAGCGCAGTGTACTACTTTGCCTTAACCCCTAGTGGGGCATAGCGCGTCAACTACTCCTGCGCGTCATCGTACTCTGTTCTGGACAATGGGGCGCAACTCCCCAAAAGACTTACCCAGTGCCTGACACTCCTTTACCACATGACATGCAAAGCAATGCAGTTATCACTCTTCCGCAATGTGTGACCTATCCACTGCCATTTTCGCCTGTCTATCAATTCGCCGATTGGCATCTGCCCCGTACGCCAACTTAGCTCTTCATTTGATATTGTTTCGGGCCAGAATATTCTTAGAATTCAACGAAGACATGAGTAGACGAGAATTTGCAGCTTTCTGGTAACTCCTACGGAAACTTTCCATGTACTGCTCCCACACAAAACCACTGACAGTACCAGGGAGCGAAACAGGCCCAGCTTGGTCTTGATGCTGAGATAACTGCTTTGCTAGATTTTGGACAGCATGCCTGGTTGATACGACGAGCGATGTCCTGCTCCGTACCACCATTTTCGGCAACAATGCTACCCAGGTAGACGAAGTTGTCCACCGTCTCCACAGGCTGCCCATTAATATTAATGGCAATAGGTGTCGGATTTCTTTTTCGCAACGGCGGGCTAAGAACCTTGGTCTTGTTGGTATTAATCTTTAGCCCAACCTTGCTTGCCTCCCTCTCGAGATCTAACGCCATTGCGGACAGATCCATGATTTTGTGGGAGAGTAGGCATATGTCGTCAGCGTAGTCAAGATGTTGTAGATAAGATGTCAAAGTCCATTGAATTCCTCTGTCGAGTCCGGATAGGGCTGCATGCAACACATCGCCGATCACAATGAGGAATAGGATCGGTGAGAGGATGCACCTCTGCCGAACTCCACTGCGAATCTCAAAGTCCCCCGACACCTTACCTTTATGCAGAACGCGACATTTCGCGCCGCCATAAGTTGTCTTAATAATAAGCTTCTCAGAGATGCCTCTCCTGCGCAAAGCCGCACATATAGAACCCCGGTTCACACTATCGAAAGCCTTTTCGAAATCGATGAAAAGCAAGTGAAGCGGAGAATCGTATTCAGCGCATTACTCGATGATGATTCGCAAGGTGTTAATGTGATCGACACAGGAGAATCCGGATCGAAAACCAGCCTGCTCTTCATCAATTGTGCTTTCTAAGTGGGCCTTTAGTCTTTCCAGGACGATTTTAGCTATTATCTTGGCAACGGCAGGGCGCACACAAATACCTCTCCAATTATTACAGTCTGTGAGGCTACCCTTGTTCGGAAGTTTGATGATCAAACCTTCCATCCACTCGGTGGGAAAGGTCTCTGTATTCCACGCTTTATCAACAAGTGGGTGCAGCAACTCGGCAGCTACGCTTGGCGATGCTTGATCAAGTTCGGCAGGGATACCGTCAAGTCCGGCGGCCTTTCCTCGTTTGAGTGCAATAATTGCAGCGACTAATTCCTATTTAGTCGGGGCAGTGGACCGTATACGCACATTTTGATGGTTAGCTAAATTATCTATATGAGGGGGAACTTCACCTGAGGTTACACGGTTCAAGACCGCGGCGAAGTGTTCTTTCCACCGCCTCATTTGATCTTCTTCCCAGATAAGTAGCTTTCCATCACTATCCTTCACCGGGTGTTGGCAGGAGTTACGACCACCTGTAAACTCCTTGATGACACCGTATACGGCGTTTAAGTTGTTACTTCTAGCGGCTTCTTCTGCTGACGCTAAAAGAGAATTGGCATAAACTCTTTTATCGCGTCGCACACTACGCTGAACTTCTCAAGCTTTCTGACGGTAAAGGAGTTCGATGTTGCTTCGATTGTCGTCTGATGCTGTAGCTAGACGAACCTTCAGCTCCTTTCTTTCAGCAATCCGCTGCCATGAAGCGTCGGACATCCAGGGCTTATTCCGGCAATCTGTGGTTGTTCCAAGGATCTGCGCTATCAATGTACGCATTTTTTATGGCATCCCAATTTTCATTAATGTCACTATCTGAGTGACTAGTTATCTCAGCTGCTTTTTGCGCAAGATGGTCATTATATTGTTGTAAGACAGCTGGATTTTTTAATCGAGCGGTGTTGAATTTGCGGCGCCTGGATCTTTCGTCGCTAGGGCGGCGCACGGCTGCAATACGCAATCGAACATTAGCGATCATAAGATAATGGTCTCTTCCCATCCATCAATATCGGCACCCTTCTTGTTTCGCACGTCCAGGAGGCAACTCTTTTACTAATGGCAAAATGGTCGATCTGATTTTATGTTCTGCGCCGATCAACAGAGGACCAGCTGATTTTGTGGTGGTTCTTATGCTCAACCATAGTACCACCGATAAAGAAACTGTGAAAGTTGCAGAACTCTACATATCTTTCACCATTGTCATTACGATCACCAAGACCGTGTCTCCCCATCATGTCTGAGCGAGCCCATAGTTATCAGCGCCAACTTTAGCATTCAAATCACCCATAACCATTATAATGTCACCTTTAGGTGTTCTGCTCTGAACGGCGTTCAGTTCTTCGTAGAGGGAGTCTTTTGCCAAGACATTGTCGGGTTCAGTAGGGGCATAACATTGTATTATTGAGATGTTCTTCATTTTGATCGGGAACCTGGCGGTCAAGATTCTGTCAAAGACCGGCTCTCAGGATAAGAGACAGTTTCGCGCGGCTCTGGTTAAAAGGAGCCCCACACCTAACTCACGACGACTACTGGTAGCTTTACCGGAGTACAACATTACAGTGCTGCCCGTTGGAGAGATAAATTCTCCGTTGTTCCACCATCTTATCTCACTAACTCCTAAGATGTTTAATTTGCACCTGAGAAATGCACTCTCTAATTGAAGAAATGGTGCGTTCTGGGGAAGTTCTGATCGATTGTCCAGGAGAGTACGCACATTCCAGAATCCAATCGTTGTCATTGTACGGTAGCCAAAAGTCGTAACCGTTGAGTCAGTCCTTATCCGAGGCATAGTTGACGTTTCGTTAACATATAAAGATTTCGGATAGTGCCAGTTGCTGGCATACACATTCTGTCCTTTGTTTGTCGGTTTTAGCGACAGGCCGTCAAAGGGAAAGGCCCCCCTTCCCCCACCGTCTAACAATGATCCAGAATTTTAGTTTTAATTCCCAAAAATAAATTTTCTTTCCAAAGTCGTTTCTTTACTTTTAGGCATAGTTTTTATATTTCTGAAAATTCAAAAACTAACTTTTTTTAACATCCGTTTGAAATAATTCAAACACCAGATACACAATGATGATATTTTGATTTGAAACTCTCGAATTAAAATAGATAATGCGGTTATCTCCCGAAGTTTCCATTTGTAGGGAAATGTTGTACCGGTATTATGCGGAGGTTTTCTCAATTCATTATGGTGTTCGAATGAAACCGTGTTGGAGATGGCCGTATTTTTCGTAATTTTATTATCGTGTAAAAGGGAAACAGTGTTGAAGGAAACCGTGTTTTAAGAAGGAAAACCTGTATTTAATATTCTCTGCTCACTGATCAACAACGAAAAGATCATCCGTCCAATCGACAATCATAGCCTCATTTCGAGAACACTTGCTTTAAGGACTATTTGAATCAATCGAGGATTTGGACAGCAGCAGCGAACCCAAAACTACTTTTGCAGCTTCTAGCTTGCATAGCAATGACTGGAGCTCTTAGAACAAAACCATCCGCTGCTTTGGATGAGCTGCTTTACATACTACCGACTCGTTTTTCTTCACTTTAGAAAGGTTTAAGGTTTTGCTTAAAAATAATCTAAATTTGTCATTTGTTATTTTTATAAAATGGGATCAAGTATAGTCGATGCAAATAAGCCGAACACACCATAAAATACGCAAAAAAAAATTTGTTGAAAATTCAACCCTTTGCTGAGAATCAAGCTCTCAAATACATTGCAACTCACACTGGTTGAACCACTCCCACTGTATGTTAATTGCCTTGGCCCCTCTAGGGGCATGATGGCGTCAACATCTCTTGCCTAGCTATGCCTTGTTGACGTTTTCGATAGCATATTTTTTCAGATGGTGCAGTTGCACCTCCTATCAGAGCCGTCTTCTACAGACAAGCACAAATTGTCCGCAATGTCCAATACTCTTTAGTTTCTAGCATTTCGTGACATTCGAGAGGTTGACTAGTAAATAAGTACTTACAGGTTGCTGTTTCCCATTAAGTAAAAGCCAAGACGAACGCAATTCGGTCATGTACGCTACACTTTCCTTCGAAAACACGTATCATTACTCATCACAACACCCTGGATCGACTCTAAAAATGTTTGGCTTGCGTAATTGCAATTTTCATAGTTTGTCGACATAAAGTACCCGTGACCCTCAGATTAACACGTAGAATGAATGTCATCCCATCGAAGATTGTGCCAAGACTCGCCGCGTCCATCTTCTTCTAAATTTAGACTAAAAGGTGAATACACCCTACACATTTATTAGGAGAAAGAATCAGAGTGCAATTGCCACTTCATTCTCTATATCATTAACCTAAAACTTCTTACTATAGTTCCCCGTAATAATGAAAGCAGATTATTGTGTATCAAGCTCATTGGATCAATTTATTATCCGAAAATCTTTCTTAATGCCAACCTGATCACCATGGGCCAATGCAGAATGCCCCGTTTTTTCTAGGATGATTTGAGTGCGATGGACGTGTGTATCTCTCTGCTTAGAGGAACGCTTGATTTATCGAACAAATGTTGCGATGCAATACTAGTCCAAGTTCTTTTACAATTTCACTGAAAGAAACCGGGGCAAACAAAATTGTTCACACCTCTCTTGCTGTCGCTCCGATTTTCCGAAACGATTTCAATTCAGCGTGTGATAGCGACAAGCGGAGAATTCTATCAAAAACAAACAAAAAGAAAATATTAAGATCGTGTGGATATATTCTCGGTTCGGACAGATCAGACTTCTAAAAATAAAACACACTGAGATTTCCGATTTTCGTTCCTATTCAACAATTTTATTCCAAAGAACAAAAATATTTTAGTCCATTCTTTTTTTTATAGAAAATGATTATAGTTTTATATAAATTATATAATTCGTGATTTTTAAAATGAAACTTAAGAGAGAGAGGAGTTAGTTCAGTTCGTTGTTAAACGAGTACAAACAAATGAGTGGGAAAAGTTCAGAAGGTGAAGAATGCAAACAAGTAATCTAATCGCCGAACAGTTTCTTTCCCAACTCCATCATTCGATGGTTGCGACATACGCGAAGAGCATCGGCCTTTTTCAAAACAGGCACCACCTCGGGATTGGCGTCCACCAATTGACCCAGGAAGTCCTCGTAGGCGGATTTAACATTTGCCGGCAACGTTCCAATTTTCACTTTACGCAATGTCTGTACGATTCCTTCCGCCCAGCCACTCTCAATGGCAAAGTCCGAGATCCACGGGACTTGTGGCAGCACGCCACACATCGTTTGCATTCCCAAGAACCACAGTTCGGAGATTTCCATCCAGTGCTCCTTGTAGGACATGGCAACTACCAAAGCCGTAGGATCGTTGGACTCGTCAATATTGTAGGCGTCCCAGAGGAAACGAATCGTGGCTTGAATGAATCGGCAAATCGAGAAATCATTCTTGTTCACCTTTTTCGCTTTCTGCTTGAGCAACAGCAGCCCCAGGACAGCCAAATGACCATGCATGACCAAATTCTCGGGAATATCCTTCAGCTCGGGCAAATTCTCAAAGACGAATTTCAAGAGGGTGGCAAAGAGTGTGCTCTCCTCCACCATTTTGCATTCAAGCACTGTCAGGTTCATGAAAATATTGCAAAGGCTCACAATCGCAGCCCGGGCGTCCTTCATATCCTCGCGTTGCCTTGGTGTCGGCACCGGGTCGGGTTCGTTCATACGCTTAAGACGTTCAGCACGTGGCACTGGCGGTTTTTTATAATGCGCCACGGAGAAGTACGATTGCATGGCCTCGAAAAGGACGGCATCTTGTTGATTGTCCAGGATAACTTTACGAGCCGGGTCCTCCACGGTCAAGTGACATAGCGCGGGAAGCATAAGGCGAAGAATATCGACCGGGGCATCACCCTCCCGCTTTTCCAAGCGGAAATGATGCGCCTCCCTGAACGATTCGTTGGCCAATTCAAACATATAGGGGAGAATCTTGTAAATAGCCGGCCTCAACGCGGTCGTATCCTGAGCCAGCCACGCCGACAAAACGCGAACAATGGAGTAGGCAAATGTCTTGTCGCCGGGCGAGAGGGTTTCTCGCATCTTGTCGTTGGACAGACGCGTGATAACGTTCAAGACGGAGTTGAAGGCACCCTTCAGAGCCGTGTAAATCGACTGCTTCTCCTTCTGATCCAGATCGAGTACATCTGTGTTCATGTAGTTGATCGACTTTTCCAGGATGATGAAGCAGCATGTGATCAACTCGGCCTTGCCAAAAGTCGATTTGATATTCTTCTCGTCCATTTGCATGCGCACTTCGATTGCAGCCAGCTGCAGGAGCAACAAGAAGAACTGCTTCGGCTTATCCACGTCCATGAACGTAAACTCAATTCCGAGTACGTCCAAAGCGGCCGCGGCCAGCTTCAATGCCGGCTCCCGCTGCTTCGCTCCAATCTTACTCTGTAGAATATCATTCAACGACTTGAAAATACTCTCGGGCCATATCTCGCCGACCAGCGTGTCGGATATGATTTCCTTGCGGCAGCTGAGCAGAATCGACGACAGAACGGTGCACAGTTCGAATTTCCGCTCCGTATGATCCGTCTCCATGTCGAGAGCGATCCGCTGGACGAGAGCGTGGAACGGTTTCGGATCCTCGTCCCACGATGCCGTTCCAAATTTACTAGTCAGCATGACGAGCAAGTGCAACGCTTCGTCCGTCTGAAAACTTTGTTGCGAGTAGATTTGCGACATTTTCGGGATGGCACCGATTTTCAGGAGTGCATTTTGTCCAGGCTCGTACCTGGCGATGCTTTGCAGGCAGCTGTAAGCTTCACTTACGACGATCAGATTGTCGTCGTAGTCGTCGTTGTCGGCGGTTTGAACGATATCCAAGAATATGGGGATGTTGGTGATCATATCCTTGTGCGTTGCCAGGGCCTCGTCGTCGCAAAAGCAGGTCAAAATCGACAGGGCGACACTTTTGTAGACCAGCGGCGGGCAATCGTCGGGGAGGTCTTTCGAGAGCAGCAACTTTTTGAGGAAATCGAATCCGATAGCTTCGAAAAGCACCTTCTTGGCCGCCGAGGTGCAATCCTTTCCTTTCACGAGTTTCGTCACCATGAACAGCGCCGCGAATTTCTCGGTATCGCTACGCGAGGCACTCAACATCTCCGCACATTTCTTTACAGAGTCCGGTACGCCACCCGTCGCCATTGTATTTTTCGAGAATATTTTCTACTCCGTTCACTAGTTCTTTGTTAATCGCAAGCAAAGTGTCCTACGTACGAAATTTTTCGAATTCACACCGGCGAACGTTACACTACGGACTGACGAAAATCTCGCTTTCCAAATTTTCCGAAAGTCACGAACGGTCCAATGAAAATGATTTCGAGACTTACATTCTTAGGTGCTCGCCGTTGTCGTCGTAAAATTTCAAATTTATTTTAAGACATTCAGAGTGAGCGCGCGAACGGTTGGTTGGGCGGCTGAGAGGCGTTCGGTACGGATCTAAATCTGGAATTGGGACGTGCGCGACTTATCTCCAGATTGTGCCGTAGCATGGGAGTCCTGCCTGTTAGAAGATGAGTATGTCGACGATGAGAGTGTCACTAGGTATATTTAGAACGGTGTCGAACCGTGGGAGCGCGTAATATCACAACATTTGCCGGAAGAAGTGTTCCAACGTTCCCACCGTGCACTTCTTGTTTTGAGGTTACCGGAAGATGAAGCGGTTGCGATTCTCTTCAACGTAGTGCGGTCACGATTCTCTCGAGTGTAGTGCGGCTAAAGGGTTTGATGTTGGCGAAAGGTAGTCCGTATTTTGATATATATAAACGTGTAATTTGGATATAAACAACACTCAGCAGGCTGACTGCTGTCAAAAGATGACTGACATAACTAACGTCAGATGATGACAGTGGCGTTGATTGCATAATTTTCCATGCGAGTTCAGTTCCAGTGCATGTCAAAGTGTTTATGTCAACTCGATACAACAGTGGTGCCATAACACCCAAAAACAAGGCAGTTTGAAAAAAAAATTGTAAAACTTAGATAAGCCTGCACAAGGCTCACACTTAGGCCGGGGCCAGACTTCCATATCTGAGGCGCCAAATTTTATCGGCGGCTTATTCACGTTAAATGGAAAATACAAAAAAAATTAAATGATGAGTAAATATCTCCTAAACGGTTATGAATTCGTGGAAAAGAACTTCAGATTCGTCCATTTCAGACCAAATTCGATTGAAACCCATCATTAAAATTTGGCGCCTCAGATATGGAAGTCGCCCCTAGGCCGGCCTTACCTCGGCCACACACTTTCGAACACTAACTCGGACATGGTAGTGGACAATTTTCTTCAGATTTGAGTGAAATGTGTATTTGAGTGTGTTTTAAGGTCACCACCCATGAACGAGCACAACCACGACCAAACTTCCATCGAACCATCAATTTCATAGAACGTGTGGAAAAAAAATTCCCCCTATTTCCACCGTTCTATGATATTTGATGGTTCGATGGAAGTTTGGTCGTGGTTGTGCTCGTTCATGGGTGGCGACCTTTATTAAGCTGAACATTCACGGATGACCCAAAGCCAAATTTTCCCTGGTCGACAGGGAAATGTTGGCTTCGATCAGGGAAAATGTGTCTTTGGTTTAGCATAGATTATCATTTGCTATTCGGAGGACTGTAAATGTTCGAGTTCGTGTTCGACGTTATGTTACGGCCAAGACATTTAATCTACTACTCGTACAATAGCTTTTAGCTCCACTTGCGATGCAGAGCTGGCCTAAAAAATTGGGACTAGGTGATGTTGCTGTCTTCGCTAATGGTATTGTTGGTGACAATTTCATTTTATATATTATTGGCCTCGTTTATGCCGCGAGTATTAACTAATTCATGCTAACACACGACGGCATAAACTTATCGCATTAGCTAGTTTTAGTACTAATTTTAGCTCCACTTGCGATGCAGAACTGGACTGAAAAATTGGGACTAGACGATGTCGCTGTCTTCGCTAATGGCGTTGTTGGTGAAAATTATATTTTATACGTTATATAAATACCTCATCCTTTCCTGAAACTCTGTATTCGTTTCATGCGTTGATTGTAGCGGTATAAACGCGTTTTTATTGGAAAACTTTTGCCTCTTGACATTTCCCAAACCAAAGTCACAAACCAACAACTGACATCTTTCATAATTAGTACCTCTCCGTATGGTCGGTATAAACACAACACGAACAAGTGCTAACACTAAAACGATTTAGTTAAATCAACTTTTATGCCTGCTAGAGACAATGGCCCATCGCGATGGTGAGTTTGATGGCCGCTATCACACACCAAATGTTAATTCGAATATTTTCAAATGTTGTCCGTCCACACAATGGTCTTTGATGGGCCATTGAAATTGAACAGAAAGGAAAGGAAACAGAAGATCGATGATAGTAGTATTGCGATAATTGTGTAGTGGCCTGTCAACTTAAATCAGCTGTTCAAAGTTGTGTACGCGATGGGCCATCGCGTGTAGGAAAATGGCTCTCGAAGTCATTTGTGGCCATCAGATGGCCCATCGCTGTTGACAGAAATGACGGTTACGCGGCATTGGCCACTGAACGCCATCCACCCGTCCACACAATGGTGATGGCTTCAAATGGCCGGAGATGGGCCATTGTCTGTAGCAGGCTTTAGGTCCACGATATAAACGTGGCCATTAGCAAGCTATGCAACATGGAACACTCAAAAACTGATCTGAAAAGTATTCTAATCCGGAAGGGAACATTTTCAGATCCAAAAATTGACAGTTGTTCGTACATATTTTACCGGAGGGGAAAGCATATGGAGGAGAAATCGGGAAAAGTAAGATTAATGAAATTTAACCAGAGCTCGCCAAAACGCAGCCAATAAAAACCTTAGTCTGTCGGCTCTTCTTCTGTTAGCCTGTTTACCACATGGACCAAAGAAGAGAAGCTACAACTGGATATCGCAGTAGATGGTCAAACTATTCCCACCACTGACCATCCTAAAATTCTGGGTGTCCCCTTTGACAGCATGGTTACCTCTTCGGTCCATACGTCAACCATCTGCGACAAGGGAGCGACTTCCATATCTGAGGCGCCAACTTTTAATGATGGGTTTCAATCGAATTTGGTCTGAAATGAACGAATCTGAAGTCCTTTTCCGCGAATTCATAACCGTTTAGGAGATATTTACCGTTAAAGTTGGAACTTTTGTATGAGAAAATCCAGTGCCAGAACTGTATATAGAATGAATTTCCGCTTTAGATACTTAAGAACCTACTATGATACATCATCATTTAATTTTTCATATTTTCAGTCCACTTGTATTTTACATTTAGCGTGAATAAGCCGCCGCTAAAATTTGTCGCCTGAGATATGGAAGTCTTGCCGCGACAAGAATTGGAAGCAGCGACAAAGTCCTCAAATCTCTAGCTGGCAGTTACTGGGGAAAGAACAGGGTCTCTTTGTTCTAGCAACATACAAAACAATCGTGAGATTTGTGGCAAACTATGCGGCTTCTATCTGGTCAGAAGACTTATGTGACTCTCAGTGGAAAAAAAAAATACAAACTTGTCAAAAAGCTGGTCTAAGGATTGTCACAGGCTGCCTCCTGATGTCGTCGCGGGATCACCTTCGCCAAGAGACCCGATCGCCATTTTTGCATGTATCCGAGTGGGAACACATGTAAAATGAGATAATGACTTGTCGAAAAATCACGTCGATGGATACTCTTGTCAAATCAGACTTTGCCAGAGTGTACTTTGAACGTATCAATCGAGCTTAAAGGGTTAGATTAGTTCAGATGGGCTCCCTTGCCAAAGAAGCGCAATGTGCACACAGACCACCGCTGGACCAGTTGTGACACCCAGTAGATTCAGCCTACCTGAGTCCCCTTCAATCGTCAAACCAACCAGAGCTGCCAACGAAACGATGAAGCCGACTGACTGACGCTAGCACTCTTTAGACCATCCAAATCTGCAAAAGAGTAGGAGCCAGGGATGTCTCTCCTACGTTCTGCTAAAGCAGGGCAAGAACATAGAAGGTGAGAGCAACTTGTAACGACCACCTTTGTTTTTGGAACAATTTTGCGCTCACCAGGCACTCGGCGGCGACTTCATGTTGAATGAGTGACTGGTGACGTGCGTTGACAGCCGTCAAAGAAGGAGTTGCAATTCACCCGCCACTAAAACGTTCCATACACACACCAATCGATCGGCCGATCCGTCGCCCGATATGGATATCGGCCGATGAATCGGCCTGTGTATGCGCTTATCGTTGACAATATTTTTGACAATTCCATATAATTTTGATCAGCTGATATTTTGTAACGATCCATCGGCCGATCGATCGGGCGACGGATCGCATAATGTATGGCGGCTATAAGACCGGCTGGGCGATCGAGCGTCGGGAAAAGAAAAATCGAGAGCCGAATCACCCGCCACCGAGATCGGCCAGGATTTTTTTTTTACGTGCCGACGCCGAAATTAGGAAAAACACTTCTCCTGTCGTCGAGACAGACTGATTGCGTGCGAGTCGCTGAGCGGCATTGCAAGTGTGTGCAGTGTTTGATCGAGTTTAGCCACAGAATAAATTTGCTTTGCGCAATCAACGTAAGCGGAACCGCAACTGTCTGCGTGCTCGTGACTCCATGTGGCCAATACGGACAACGCGTCTTTTTTTCTTATTCCGAGCAATGACATTATTTTTTTTGAAGTGGAAGTAAATATTTCTTTTTTTTTTTTGTTATTTATTTGTGCTGCAACTTATGTTATAAATTGCGAATGAATAAGGCATTTTCCTTTGAGGAACATCCCATCACCCCTTTCAGATTATCGCCAATGTTATAGGCTTTGTCTGCCAACCGTCTCGACGAGTTTGCGCATCGTTTTTGGGTGACCCAAACACCGTGGGACAAAAACAAAATTAATCAATCAATCCTTGCAGATGAAGTGAAGGCTTCATCTCTTGCTCCACTTTGGGAGGTCCCGGCATTTTTTCCGGCCACGGGACCCCATTAGTTGGGTTCGATTTTTTGATTCGAGGCCAAGGGTCCAAAAAACCAGGATTCGGAGCGCGTTGCATAGGCCGGTCGGCGGCCATTGAAAGCATTTTTCTTTGATTAGTTTTCCTGGGTCGTGGCACCCAGTTTCAACCTTTGTTGTGATTGTCTACCCCCAAGGTACATGATATACGTTATCTGTGTGATGGCTGGAACAACGAGCCGGCAAAAACCCCGTCCACATCTCCCGAACTGAGCTGGAGCTTGCATGTGCCGCCGTTCAGCTCGTTATGGAGCATTCGCTTCTAGCGCCGTCGGAGCTTCACAATCACTTTCGGCAAACTCTCGGCTTAGTCCCCATAACACCTTGCACATTACATAGATTGGGGCCCCACGTTGGCCGCAAAATATATAGTGGACGGCTTGATGGGCATCCGAAGATGTCCCTGGCTGGGGACGGAGCCTAAGGTAGCAATGACCGTGAAAGTTGCGCCGTGCCACCTGATGAAGAAAAAGGCACATCAGCAAAATAAGCCGTGGCCTATGCTTACTGTAGCTCAGTTCGGGAGACATGGGCAGGGTTTTCGCCGCTCGTTACCCCTGTACTCTACGTATTAATAAAAATGCATAGGCCCGGGAAAGATAACACAAACAGGGAAGGCAAAAATGGAGAATAATAAAAAATGGGGGCGATAAGGATGGAATGGTTGACGGACGGCTCAGATACCCTCGCGCTCGCATCGGGATCCGGAAGTAATGAGACCCTCCGCCTCTGGTTTCGTACCACCGACAGAGCACTACTCATCAGGTGCTGATTTCGATCTGTCGGTTGACGCAGCACGACCAGAATATGATCCAGTAGTCACAGTGTGGGAGCCGAAGTCTTCTAGCATGCTCCCCGATTATACAGTTTCCAGTGATAAGCCCCACCACGTTTCTTAAATGTTTTCTACTCAACGCCAGTAGCCCATGGGATCAGTTAGGATCCAGCTTAGGCCATATTTGCCTAGTTGCATGACATGTAGTACCACAACTCTATCTCGCGTTGGCCCTATCGTACGCCACAGCGTAGGAGCTTAAAGGGTTTAAAACAAAATCGAAAAAATAGACAATTCTTAATATTTTTTTATCGGAATTCCATGGAGAATCGCGTGGCGAAGACTTTTCCGGAAACCCTGCACAACAATTTCTATGCACTGTGAAGCAAAATACTCGCCTATTGTACCTATATAATCGTAAACTCCATAAGTCCGTGCAATAAATTATCTTAAATATATATTTTTTATACATTATGTATGTACATGCATCATACATTTATCTTTTACGTGGAAATCAGCCTGCTCGACCAGCAATTCATTGCCATTAACATTTCATTTGTTTTTCCTATATGACACACTGACTTCCAAGCCACCGACCTGATAACCGTTTATATTGATTCCAATTCTGTTTTATTACCATTCACACAGATATTTAATCTATAGACAATAATCAATGGGGAGAATGACGAAGTAATTCTCAATCTGATCAGAGACGAATGGATGGGCATATCTCGTTGGTTTCGTAACAGCTCTCGACATTTTAAACTTCTTAATTAAGCTGAAGCTAAAACAGAAATGGATTAAATCGGGTTTGCTATATTTTTAAATGTTGAATAATACGCACGATGCTATTTTGCAATAAATAAGCCGATACGGCTATATGAAGGCAGATAGGCAATCGACCAGCCTGCCCAATCGATACGAAATCCCAAGCTTAGTATGCACAAGATAGGAATTGTCAATGGTAAATCTGAAATTGTCTTCGTTTAATATTTATGAACTGAAGACATATTCTTTGTTATTCCATTATAATTTTAGCTATAGCGTTTTTTATGATATTGTTTAGACTTAAACGATACTCCTCTGTACGATAACATTACTTGCGATAAAAATTAGGAGAAAGAGGAGATTTGAGCTTCATCTAAATTTATTCAGGGTAAAACAGAAGACGGCAGAGGTAGACCCCATGCTCCATATTATTGTTGTTCTGGATATGAACGAATAATTAGTTTTAACAGAGCAGCTGTCACTGCTAGCAGGGATTGGGAGCGAAGCGGTCATAAAATGTCGGAGCGGTGAGTGGAGCATGGAGGGGCTTTTTTCAATGTACAGTCAAGGGAAGTGGAGCGCTTTTTCTATAAAATGCTCCGCTCCATTTTTTATTCGGTAGCTTTTTTATCATATAACTGTTGTACTGCTCCCATACAAAAGTATAGACAGTACCAGGAAGCGAAACAGGCCCAGCTTGGTCTTCATGCTGAGCCAGTTTCTAGACAGCATGCCGTATACGCATTTAGCCTGATTGATACGACGAGCGATGTCCTGCTCCGTATCCCCATTTTCGGCAACAATGCTGCCCAGGTACACTACGCTGAACTTCTCGAGCTTTCTGACGGTAAAGGATTTCGATGCTGCTTCAATTGTCGTCTGATGCTGCAGCCAAACGAACTTTCAGCTCTTTCCTTTAAACAATCCGCTGCCATGAAGCGTCGGACATCCAGGGCTTATTCCGGCAATCCAGATTTGTGCCAAAGATGATATCTCCGCTCTCAATGTACGCATTTTTAATAGCAGTCCAGAGTTCATTTATGTCACTATCTGGGTGACTTATTATCTCAGCGGCTTTTGTCGTCATATTGTTGTAGGACAGCGGTATTGAATTTGCGGCGCCTGGATCTTTCGTCGCTAGGACGGCACACGGGATTTATATCGTACCACACTGTCTGACTAAAACGATTAGGGCTGCAAAAGACAACAGCTGGACGCATTTCTGCGTGGCCGTACAAAAAAACCATCAAAGCTGCCAGACTCCATCGTGTTCTCGCCAAGGCTTGATGATTGCGAATAATCCACTTCACCGTAGACAATTTGTCTATCAATCCGGCCAATTTACTGAATACGCTCTACACAACATTATTAGTGACATCGAAGCGGCTTTCGACAACACCTCTTTTGATTCCATCAGCGCTCGTCATAGCAAAAGGTGTCGACACTCTTTCTGCTTTCTTCCAGGAGGATATTCAATCATTGAAATTGAAGATACCACTCTCACAGCAAACGTCACTCTAGGTTGCCATCAAGGAGGTGTACTATTCCCTGTTCTGGTGTATCGTTGCCGACAATCTCATGTGGAGATTATCCTCGTTGGGATTTTAAACATAAGAATACGCTGACGACCTCATTGTGGTCAGGGGTAGATTTGAAGAAGTTTTACCCATCACGGAGAGCGTTGCCCGTAGTTCAAGAATGGTGAGACATTAGTGGACTCCGGGTTAACCCGGTGAAGGCAGTTATCATCCCATTTACGAAAAAGGAAACTCAGGTCGGTGAAATGCCCCACTCTGTGTAACTCCACAGTGAAAATGGCAGACAACGACAACTACTTGGGAGTTACACTTGACATCAAGGTACTCTGGCCGGATCATCTTAGGGTAACATTCGAAAAGGCTACAAAGACTTTGTGGGTTTGTAGGCAGTATGCAGGCATAACACTAAGCCCCGCATTGTCCTTTGGATCTACAAAGCGACTGTTCGGTCTGTTACTGAATATGCGGCAGTTATTTGGTGGAAAAGAGCGACCAATCCCTCCGCTGGTATGAACACTCTCCCTAAAATACAAAGGCTTACATGCCACACAATAACAGGATCCATGCACTCCTTTCCTACTGTGGCCCTACTTCCTACACGAAAATAAGACTAGACTAGAGATACGAGACTTAGAGCCGTATTACAGGTTACAAGTTAGACCTAAACCAGAAGAAAAGTTATAGTATTCTTAGTATGCCATCTCACCATCTGGTTAGGGAGTTACGCTTTAAGCACTCTTTCCGTCAACTGTGTGGTATAGAGAACAAGTGAACGAAGTCCTTTAACTCTCTCCATTCCAACACAATAAAAAATGTTGGCCAGGACACGACTACACTGGACTACAGGCACGACTATACCAGACTACAGACTACATCAACAGAAACATAGGAATCTTCAGTGATAGTCAAGCGGCTATCTTTTTTTTTATTTGCAAGTTAGGGCCGTTTTACCCATCCGGTGAGCACTACGACTTTGCAGAGGACTATTGCGCCATAGCTTATATTATTGCAAAAGACTCTCCACCATTTTTACGAATAGCATTGTCTTTTACGGGAGCTTTCCGAGATAACTGCAGGGCTCACCGTGGCCTATCCAAAAAAAAAATGAACCTAGCCCGTGCGATTGCCGGGCATTTGCACAAGATATGCGTAGTTGTTTCATCTTCCTCCATACACACGCGACATTCGGTTTCGCTAGACAGGCCCATTTTATTTATATGGTATCTCACCTAATGATTGCCCGATAAGTATCCCACAAAAACCCTTAGATCAGCTCTATTCATTCGAGTAGCATTATTGTACTTGAAGGACGTTATAAGCTCCATCGATTGACGCAGCACCGGAAGATCATGCCAGTATTGCTGCCTTAACCCCTCAGACCATTCTCTAATAACCAATTTGGCTGAGGTGATGCTCAGACCACAGTATGGTTCCGGTCGAAGAAAACGGCACGACGAACCCAGTCTAGCAAGTTCGTCCGCGATCTCGTTTCCCTCGATGCCATGATGGCCTGGCACCCAACACAGGATTACTCGGTTATTTGAACACAGAATTTGTAGAAGTTCATAACACTCTTTCACAAGCTTCGAAGAGAGCTTATGTGACGGGAGCGCCTTAATGGCCGCCTGGCCATTTGACAAAATAGCGATGTGGGCACCATGGAGTTTCTTGTCTAAAACTTCCCTGGCACAGACCTGGATAGCATGGATCCCTGCTCGAAAGACGTTGGGATGGGAACCCACTGCGATTGAAATCCTGGTATTCGGTCCATAGACCCCAGCGCAAATTTCCTGTTCAGTTTTAGACCCATCGGTAAACCACGTAATAGACCTAGTATCAGGACAGGGATTGCCATTTTCCCATTCCGAGCAATCCGGGATGAGGTCTGACAATTTCCTGCCGAAGCAAATCTCCGTGGTCATGTAATCTGATCAAATCTGTATTCCAGGAATTTGTTTCAGAATGGCCGACGTGATTGATGTGTACGTCAGAAGTAAGATGTACTCTCAGAGCATTGATAGCTGCAGATTTTTGGATAAAGATGTAGCGAAGTTAATCCAATGATCGCCTCTAAGGCACAAGTTGGGCTTGTACGCAAAGCCCCAGTGATGCCGAGGCAAGCAAGACGTTGTAGCTTATTACACTTTAGTATGGTTGTAGACTGTCGGGTCTTAGGCTACCATACAAGCGCAGCATATGTCACCATAGGGCACACCAGCAGACAGTACAGCCATTCAATCATCTTTGGAGTGAGTCCCCAGTCCACCCAAAGAGATTTCTACAGGCCCACATTGCACGAGTGGCTTAACACATTATCAATATGAGTGTTCCAGCTAAGTTTCGAGTCCAGCGTAATGCCTAGACATTTAACTTCCGTGGAGTACTCAAGTGGCGTTCCGCCTGGTGACACCGGCCGCATGGCCAGGTTCCATTCCGCGTGAATGGCACAACAACAGTTTTGTGTGGGTTTACGTTCAATATCAAGGGCCGCTTCAATCACGTTCGCAACGGTAGATTCAAACTTACCCTTGACTATGATGGTAATGTCCTCATATCCGGTTGCCTGACAATCAAGCCTGGATAGCAACTCGTCGACAACTAAGGACCATAAGAATGGCGAGAGAACACCTCTCTGAAGGCATCCCCTTACAACACTAATGCATATCGAAGTGCTACCAAGTGTAGAATTTATCTCGCCCACGTAGTTTGGCGTCAATCCAGGCAATGGTAGCAGCCGGTATGCCCCAAGTTCCAGAGTTCTGGATATACAGTGATAACCGGTGTTAAAAGGCTCGTTCAATGACAAGGAAAGCACACAACGAAATTCCCTTATCGTTGAGGGATTTTTCGAGCGTCCCTACGAGGTTATGTAGGCCGGTTACCGTTGATTTCCCTATCTTGTAGGCGAACTGCGTTCGATCTAGAGGATTCGAGAATTCTATCAAGTGCCTGATATGCACATCAAGCAATCTTCCATAGTCTTAAGTAGGCAGGAAGTCAAGCTAATCGGTCTAAAGGATTTAGGCAATTTCTCCGACTTGTTACCACCCTTGAATATGAACACCACGTTCACCTTCCTCCACAGTTGTGGTACATAGCCCAGCGTGTAACTTGTCCTGAATAGCGCAATTAGCGGAGAAATGATGTACTTCAAACTATTCTGCAGAAGGGCGGAGTATATACCATTCGCTCCAGGAGCCTTAAACGGCTCAAATGACTCAACAGCCCATTTAACCTTGTCCTCTGATTACCTCCGATAAGTATTTAACTATAGTGCTGACTAGAATGTCAGCTACACTCAAGGTTAGTGAAATCCTGTCAATATGTGCTTAGTACTATTGGAGTCTCAAATAATATTACAATCTACTGGGTCCCTAGGCACTGACATTATAGACAATTAACAAGACGAACTTACTGACGGGCATCTACTGCCCCTACGTTGGCCCAAATCCTTAGTAGTAGTCTACCAATCAGAATTCTCAAGAAGTCGATCAGGGGATGGGAGCGGGAGAAACTCTCCTTGGTCTGGGACAATATAATTTGTTTTAATTCTTAACTTGCTCAACTTAAACAGAAACAGGATCAGAATTATCCGGGGACTTCTGACAGCTCACTTCCATCTTAGAGGTCCCACCAAAACTATGCGTATCGTTCCCGACGGAAGCTGCCGTTTTTTTTTTGTGAGGCCGACGACGAATCTTTAGAATACATCCCCTGTGAATTTTAAACTCTTCCTCACCGTCGAACAGAATGTTTAGTGTCGAAAGGAACGGGTTGGATCAAAAGATTTAGCCCTGTTCTCTAGGATTTCTAGGAGTAGCACAGTGAATAGATTGAATGTCGCAGTGCTTGTGGTTCTTTTGCGGACCAGGGTCCATTTGCTTTTTTACTTCACTTCAGTTGTACTCGTATAAGCTACATGCTACACGTATCCAATTTAGCGTTCCGTCTACAAAAAGTCATTGTTTCGTTTCTGCTAAACAAGGTAGTTAGAATATTTTCTATGAATTATGGTATTTACGTAAGTGCGGACTTACATAAGTCGGCCATACGTATGTCGGGGAGTGACTGTACGTGCTGTCAAGCAGAAAACTTGTAGTATCAAACTGAGAAAACCACTACTAAAAACTCGTATTTCAACATTCAATTTCGTGAACAATGTCTCCGCTAACGAGTTCACTAATGACTTGCAGGTCGTTGTCTATCTAAATTTACATTCACGACGAATGTTGTTTCTCGGGTCACTAGCGAGTCGAGAAACCTTCACCTTTAGTGAATACATAAGGGTTTACATATATTCGCTAATGGTGAATATTTCTCGACTCGCTGATAACCCGAGAAATATGATTCGTCGCGAATGGAAATTTTGAGCGATAGTGTTATCACCTGCGAGTCATTAGTGAACTCGTTAGTGAAGATGTTGTTGGGACGACTTCAATATCTTAGGCGTCATTTTTTAATGATGGATTTCAATCAAATTTGGTCTGAAATGAATGAAAGTCCTTTTCCATGAACTCATAATTGTTTTGCATATATTTACCTTTAAAGTTGGAACTTTTGTATGGGAAAATCTACTGCTAGAATTGTATATACCTATACATATTAGAATAAATTTCCGCTTTAGGTAGTTACGAATCTACTATGAAATCATACGCGACAAACTCACCAATAGACGTCCAGATTATGCACGAAATGTTAAAGACATCGAACGTATAAATAAGTTTCTCACGTACACACTTATCAATGCATTCAACGCATCATGTCAGTGCAGCAAACCTCCTAAAAAGG
Organism: Chloromyia formosa; assembly: GCA_964017055.1. Lineage (NCBI taxonomy): Eukaryota > Metazoa > Arthropoda > Insecta > Diptera > Stratiomyidae > Chloromyia > Chloromyia formosa. The sequence continues at coordinate 23,540,695 of OZ024813.1, read as the reverse complement.
CCCAGCCAAAATGGTGGAATAAAGACATTGGGGTGTCTCGCCGCTTTTCAGTGTTGCAAAACGCACAGGGGAAGATGAAGATTGGAGTGAATTCAGAAACTCACTCAAATCCTTCAAAAAAACAGCTGAGGACGGCGAAACGGAAGAGCTGGCGAGACTTCTGCAGTCAGATTGAATGCACATCAGAGGCAGCGCGGCTAAGGAAAGTAATCTCCAAAAATCCAACGCCGCCCTCTACACTCAACAAGGGAAATGGTTGGACAGAAGGAAGTGCGGAAACACTGGAATTACTGCTTGCAACGTACTTCCCGGACTGTTAAAAGCCACGTACCCTACAGCGGACAACAGCGATGATGACTAACTCACGCCGCTGCAATATTCCAGGGCTCTTCGCGGTCAGGAAGGTAAAATGGGCCATTAATTCATTCGACTCATACGAATCAGCCGGACCCGATGAGATCATACCTGCAATGCTGCAAAGAGCTATCGACTCTATAGCAGTCTGGATTGTAGCCATCTACGAAGGCTGCATCAGAATGGGCTATGTACCACACGCCTAGCGAGAGGCAAGTGTTGTGTTCATATCCAAAGCTGGCAAAAGCAGTCGTGATAACGTAAAAGACTACAGACCTATCAGTCTCACATCTTTCATGCTGAAAACCATGGAGAAAATACGTTTCCACCATTGAGAATTCTCTTCAATACAAGGAATACACGCTCGGCACGTTCTTGGACATAGCCGGGGCCTTAAACAATGTCACAACCCAAGCGATCTTGGACTCTCTCCATAAGGCAAGAGTTAACGAATCCATAAGGATCTGGGTCAAATCACCGCTTTCCAACAGACTTATATCGTCTGCACTGGGCAACTCGAGGGCTACTAAAACAACCAGAAGGGGTGCGCCACAAGGAGGTGTGCTATCACCACTTCTATGGATACTAGTATTTAAGTTTTGAAGCAGTAGGCATACGTGTGGTAGCCTACGCAGATGATGTAGTAATTCTTGTATCCGGAAAGGACACTGGTGTTCTGTCGGACTTCACAACAATGGTTCTAAGTAAGCTGCTAAAATGGGCAGGCAAGGTGGGTCTAAATGTGAACCCGCAAAAGACTGAAATGGTTCTCTTCACACGGAGAACCAAAATTCAACCTCCCAAGGATGGGTGTCACCGAGTTAACTTTGACAACTCATGCAAAGTACTAAGGGTTGATTCTAGACAGCAAGCTTACTTGGAAGCTCAACATCGAAGAACGCATCAAGAAAGCAACTATCGCTCACACCTGTAAAAGGTTGCTTGGTAAGGAATGGGGGCTGAAACCTCGCATTATGCACTGGATGTACACGGCCGTTGTCAGGCAAATTTTACTATACGCAATTGGTGTCTGGTGGGCTACACTTAAAATTCCATAAACGGAAAGTGGAAAGGATCCAAAGACTGGGTTGCCTGGGAATCACTAGCGCAATGAGAGCCACGTCAACAAATTCCTTAAACACTCTCCTGAACCTCCACCCAATCGATATGTATAATGAATCAAATTTTGTGGCGTGACCGGTACATTTGATTCGAAGTATTTTTCGAAAAAAATACTTATTTTTGGTTTTTCCAAAATAAGTATATTTGTGAAAAATTGTTTCAAATTTTAAATTTAGCGGTCGCGCACACCTTAAGTTGCGGGCCCGACAATCTGTCACACAGACAGGAAAAAATAACGGGAATTGTGACTCGAGAGGAGAATTTTGACTGGCGATGGGGGGAGTTGGTTTTTATACGGCGGAGGAGAAAGGCGATTTTTGGCGCCGAGTCGGATTGCCGCGATTTTGCGCCGCGAGTTTCCATATTTTCGGTTTTTCTTTTGCGGTGGAGCCGCTTCTTAGTTTTGTTTTTAACGTTTCCTAAAAATCGGATAATGAAGTCGCGGACGCTCCCGTCATTTTAGTTTTTTCGTCGAGAATAGGCCCAACCCCAAAAATAGTTGAACGTACTACGTCACAACAACGCAATGAGAGCGGCAACGACAAGAATCGAGCGATGTAGAGAGCCGGTTGTAAGCCCGTGCTGTCGCACCGTCGGAATTTTTGTGGAATGGCGAGTTACTTGTAGTAAACAAGGATAGGTTTTCATAAAACTGGAGAACCAAAACGAAAGCTAAGTGGCTGTTGTTGTGATTGTAGTGTGAACGTTGGTATGATCGTGCGTTTAAACGTATTGGTGTTTATTTGTTAATTTATTTGTTTGTTGTGAGTGTTTTGAATGTGGTGTGAACCATCGAATGCGTGAACGTCGTATGATAGTGTGAATGTGTAAGATGAACGAGATGAGTGAGTGAATGGGCGCGGTCCTGGAAGCCTTCTGATATGGATCTGACTTTTCTGTTTTCTCCTCTATGTGCTTCCCCCTCCAGTAAATTTAGTACAGACAACTGTCAATTTTTGGATCTGAGAAATATTCCCACAGACGGCATACACGGCCGTCTTGTCAAAAAAGATCTGTCAAGTTTTTAGTTTCAAAATGGAAAATTTAATTATTGCGGAATTATTGGATGATTTCGGTGATATCCAAATTGTAAATAGTGTGCAAAGCATACTAAATATAGTGCGCGTTGTCATGGATAACAACATGACAAACGATTGGAGTTTGTTGGACGGGATTGAGCGCGAAAACCGACCCAGAAATGCAAATTATTTCGAACAAATAGTTCCCCGATACGACGACTTCCTATTCAAGGAGCAAGTTTGTAGGCTAAAGGCGCAGCAAACTACCACTAAACACTTCGCAACACGTCCTACACGCTGGCTAACGGATGACTGGCTATGTTGCTTTGGTGACCGAGGCGCCGGAGACATCTGAGAACTGGCAAAATTTCTGATTTTAGAAATTGACCGGAAAAATATTCAGATCCAGAGGGGGAATTGTCAGATCCAAAAGTGACAGTTCTCTGTACTAAATTTACCGGAGGGGAAAGCAAATGGAGGTGAATTTAAGAAATGTCAAACCCTGATCCGCTCGCAGGAACGCAGCCAATGTGTGAATATGTTGATGAATGATTGTTGATGTTACTCGTATGTTAGTGATTGATTAATTTATTTATTTAAACATTAATTTGTATATGTTTGCGTGTTTATTTATTTGTTTATTGACGGAGAACAGCCTGTGCCTTTGGCACTGTTGAAAACGAAACTGACAGATATGCCACAGTGTCAGGTTCTCGTATTGGATGAGGCAGATAGGTTTTTATCTCAAGATTTCATGTAGGAGCAATGCAATTGTCAAAAGATCCTCAAATTCTCCTGTTCTCGGTGACATTCGCTATAAGCGTGAAGAATTTCAGGAAAAAGATTGAACGGAATCTCTAAAGTAGCCTCTTATTAGGGGAATTTTGTGGGGTCCATCATAGAAAAGCGATCACATGTAGGAATTTTGAAAATGTGTTGTGTTTTAGGGAGGTCCCCACATATTTCTGTCGGCCATGGGACTTCATGGTAGGGTGGGCAAGGACGGCCGAGGGTCCAATAAAACCCGAACCCAGTTGCGTGCACGAGGGCACCTGAGCCATCCGACAACCATTCCTTCCTTATCGCCCTTTTTTTCTCTGCCCAATTTTGTTTGCCCATTTGTTTGTGTTGTTTTCCCCAGGCCTATGAATTCTATTAATACGTAAGGACAGGGGCAACGAGCGGCGAAAACCCCGCCCACGTCTCCCGAACTGAGCTATACAGCAAGCATAGGCCGCTGCTTAGCTCGTTGAGGGGCCTATTTCTTAGCCAGATGGCAAGGCCCGACCTACACGGTCAACATGCCACCTTAGGCTCCGTCCCCACGGGCATCTTCGGATGCCCACCAGACCGTCCATTACATATGTTCCTAATGAACACAGCGTCTAAATGTGCCCTAAGACTCAGGGAAACAGGGCAATTCGGAATAAAGCCGTAGATAGAGTTTATCATATTATACTACCGGCGAGAATGTGCCAAAGAGATCAATAAATCTCTACACTAACGGCTCAAAGATGGAAAGGGGTGTTGGAGCGGCAGTTCACTCTCCATAACTCCTGTACAATCTATCCATTCGACTGCCGAACGAATGAAGTATCTTCCAGGCGGAAGTGCTAGTGATTCAAAAGGCAGCAGAGCTAGCCTCAACAGCTCGCAGGAAGGGAACAATTTTTATTCACTCGGACAGTCAAGCTGCTTTAAAAGCGCTACAATCCGACACCATAAGATCAAAGACTCAGATGTCTTTCGGCTCTTCAGCTCTTCAGACACTAGGTACTTCAAGGAGAGTAGAGCTCCGATGGATACCAGGTCACAGCGGCATACTGGGCAACGACATCGCGGACGGGCTTGCAAAACAGGGTGCTGCTCTTGATGGCGCAATGGCAATAGCGTTTCCTACACCAATGCTGCCTGCAAGATCAGAAATGGACTGTAAGATGATGCAACTGGCCAATAATGATTGGAACAAGCCATCAATTCCAGGATAACGAGGGAAGTCTGGAATTCTTACAATCCAAGGAAAACTAACATGCTCCTAGGACTATCCGGAGGTAAATCTGCGACGCTAGTCTAATTAGTTACTGGCCATTGCCTGGTAGGGGAGCATGCCTATAGGCTAGGATTGATCAGCTTAACATTAAAGAAACTCTGGAACACCTCTTGTGTGAAAATGGCCAGCACTCGCAAGAACAAGACAAAAATGTCTTGGCCTACTTCTTCAGCAACTTGAAGGCGGTCGCGGAGCTCAATATAAAGAGTCTTTTGGAATTCGCAAACGCGACGAAAACCTTCGAACTCAACAGTGGCCCAACGATATTAGTGTCACCATACACTGTCGAACTCGAACCTAGTACAAGTGGACCGGTTTTCTTCACATCTATGTGAAGTGCATGTGTGTGTCAGAGGACATTTGTACCAGGTTCGAGTTCGACAGTGTATGGTGACACTTATATAATTCCAATACGTAGTTCCTTTGCCCCGTTATAAATTCGTGGCAACGCTATGGATCCTATGCAGGGCTGTAAGGCCGCCAACCAACCTAACCTAAGGGGTTGGTGACTGGTAACTCGTTTGCGGTTCGCTTAATATGCTGGGCTGCAACATTGAAAATTCTAAATTGTAGTAGATTTCTAAATTATTCTGGTAGTTGTGGTAGATCCTATTATAAAATTTAGAAAAAAAAAGTGGTAGATTTACCATAATCATGCCGAAGTCATTAACATTGATCAAGACAGCGCAGCAGAATATCCCGGAAAGATATGCTGCTGTTGTAGTAGCAACGCCTACTGGCGTTGAAGGGGTTTGGCCGCCCTTGGCCTTTACTGATGAACGAGTCACTCCGGTGCGTAGAACCGGCTGCCGTGGGAGCGAATTATCGCTCTGAGAAACAACACGTAGCTTTACAGAAGTTGTAACCCACCGTGGATGAAATCGGACAGACAAAGGAGAGTACGAACACAAAGTACAAATATTTCACTTATGCATTAGTCGCAAGAAAAAGAATTTGCAAACGCAAGCAAATGAAAAATTTCAAGACTGCAAATTACAAACGAGTGAAATTGTAAGCTTCCACTGGCCCACTTTTCAGTGAGAGTTCACCAACTTCAAGAATACAAAATATCACGGAAATACAAAACACTGCCAGAAAAATGTGCAAAATTGATTGTCGTCAGTTGGCGTCGACACCATTAAGAATGTCTCTACTGACAAAACAACAAACACCGTGCCCACTATCATTAAATTAATTCATTTATATGAATCGTGCTATCTTTAGATGAATGGCCTTCATTTCCGCGAGTGACGAAATTTCGCAGAATAACAACAAAAGAAAGATCGTCACGGGCGCTTCGCACACTTTCAACAGCCAGGGGCCCTCCCCCATCCAGTCCACGAATGAACCGCCCGCCCAACAATGTCCTTTGACACCTGGTGCATTTCCCTGTTGCACTTGCCCTTCGCCACCTTCATTTTGGCACTCAAATCGCATCGCACTTACCTTTCTGCAGGCTTTCGAATCACCTTTCCGTGTCGGAATCAGAGTGTTGTCCAAGTCGAAAAAGATTGCTGCAAGGTTCTTTAGACAACCTGTTTTCTGTGCGAAGCTGCTCGAGCCCTTCATCGTTACAATTGACGACATTCTCACACAATATTCGTTACCAGGGAATTATGTAAAACACACAACTGACTAATGGGTAAATTCCACTTAAAAGGAAGCGCTCAGCAAGTTTCGAGAGGTCACGTTCAAATTCACACGTCCGTCAACTCAATAGCGTTCAACACTGTTGGTCGTGTCGTTCGTTCGGGTGCCAATGCGCGTCATTTGACAGAAGTGGCGAATACACGTTCGTCGAGGTCATTTGAAGACAGTGTAGGTATTGTCAAACTGTGAATATTATGAGGGAAATTAATATTATTTGCAACTAGCTTTCAATTAGCTCACTATGTGTGCCTTTACAGGTTATGCCTGAAAGTAAATTAATGAAGTAACATTTTAATTTTTTGATACTGAAATAACATCGTTAAATTTCAACAAAGAGAACATCCCCATAGTCAAAGACCCCGCAATCAGCATCTCTCAAACTATCGTGGCATCGCCATTGAACGCACTTGTTGCAACTGTCACTCGCGGAGTAAACACAACAGAAAGAAAAAAAACAAAAAGGGCCCCGCTACCAACATGGAGAGGAGTGCGTACGAGTTTACCTGTTTTGTTTTTACTTTTTTAAGCCCAATATTGATAATTCCGTCTATTTCAGCACCAAAACGTGAAGCAAAAACAGCGGATTCACTTTTATCTGTTGAGAAATTGGACCGATCGTCACCGGACCTATGGCCAGAAAAAGGTATTTCAGTTATTTCTTATTATTCGATAGATACAAAATTAGATCACCTTTTTCACATTGTAAAAAAAAAAATCTTAACAGTTCCCGGCATGTCGAACTTTATAAATCAAAGCGCCACGCCAATAAATGCATCGCCACCAGCATGGACGCGTGGGCTTTCGCAAGAAGATTTAAATTCGATGCATCGTAAGTGAACAACCGTTGATCTGTGATAAAGTTTCTCATTTCTCTCTCATTTCCCGTTTTAGAATTGGGCGTCCTTTCGACAAACGGTCTCATTGCCGAGATACGGAAACTTTACGATCAAGCCTATCAGCTTGGACTAATGGAAGCGAAAGAAATGACGAGAGGAAAATATTTATCTGTATTCGCTAATACGAAGAGGAAATAGTCTGTAGTCGTAGCTCGTGATTAGGAATAAGGTTGCAGACACAGATTTCTAATAAAAATATTTTTTTCCTTCTGGCGGAATGACGTGTGTTTCGTATCTGATTTACCGTACAGACTATGACGTGTTCGTGTATTCAAAAAGGTTCGTTGACCTTGTTTCATATTCAACTCGAAATCGAAATATATTGAGCGATGCGCTGAGTACGATTCTCCGCTTCAATTGCGAAGGTGTAATGAACCATATTCTGGTCTGATCGTTCCACAGGCAGATCGAAGGCAGCACCTGATGATCTGTCGGTGGTACGAAACCAGAGGCCGAAGGTCCCATTACACCCGGACCCCGATGCGAGCGCGAGGTTAACTACGCCGTCCGCCAACCATTCCATTCTTATCGCCCAATTTTTGCCTCCCATGTTTGTGTTATCTAACCCAGGCCTATGAATTTTTATTATTACGTAAAGGACAGGCAACATCCCCGGAACTGAGCTACAGCAAGCATAGGCCGCCGCGCCGCTTAACTCATTGAGGGGCCTTTTTCTTCGCCAGATGGCGCAGCCCGACCTTCATGGTCATTATGCTACCTTAAGGTCGTCACACATGATCGCGCAGAACCACGACCGAACTTCCATCGGACCATCAATTTCATAGAACGTGCAGAAAAAAAATTCTCACTTTCACCGTTCTATGAAATTGATGGTTCGATGGTGTGGTTGTGTTCATGTGTGGCGAGCTTTAGGCTCCGTCCCCATCCATTACACCTCATTGTGAGCGAAAATAATAATTATATAATTATTACAAATGAGATAAAATTAGCCAAAAATTATTATTATCTTGGAAATAATTAATATTACCTTGGAATAATAATTATTGCTCCCAATGTACCTAACTGCTCTTTTTATTTTCACCACAAATACTTTTCCATCAACTCGTCGGTCGTCTCAAATTTTAAATTTTAAAAATATGTCGCCGCGACAGCGCTTCGTTGCCGAGATGTTTGGCACAAAAATCGAAAACGAAAATAGCGACGATATTTTAGTTAGTGGAGAGTAGGTACTGGAACACATTTTTCAAATTTTGTTCCTTCAACCGAAAAAAAAAGACCTTGGTTAGTGCGGAATGCCCAAATTGCCACAAACTTTCTAAAGACTACATCAACGTGAACGCAAGCTTATTAAAGCACTTAAGGGGAAACATCCCCTAATTGCCAGCTCGTATAAGAAGCGTATAAGCCGGTATATTTCTTTAATTTTGATACAATTGAAATTGAAAATTTTCGAATATGTATTAAAAGAAAAAAAACATGGTCTGGAGATGAAACAAATTTACTTCAATCGTGGCTTGGCAGCTAGTCCACGCTACCAGAGGAAGCTAGAAAAAAATTCGTGGTATTAAAATTTGGCACAATTGATGTGACGAGTTCTCTGATTATACGCCCCAAAGTCCCCGCCGTGTAGTATTGTATTTTATTCGTATGCGAGTTCGACTGGTATCTTCATCTAAAGGTCGCCACCCATTGACGAGCACAACCACGACCAAACTTCCATCGAACCATCAATTTCATAGGACGTGTGGAAAAAAAATTCCCCCTATTTCCACCCTTCTATGATATTTGATGGTTCGATGGAAATTCGGTCGTGGTTCTGCGCGATCATGTGTGGCGACCTTAGGCGATATTCAGATTAGCTACATTTTCAGCTCCGACGCAGCCACGCACAATAGCCAAGCATAGTCGATCGTATTGCACGCTGAGCGATGAGTGTGAATCCGCCCATTTGATGCTGTGACTGAAATTTCAAGCTGTCGTGCAGCGCGGTGTCGTGTGTGTGAATTTCGCCTTAAGGACCGTCGGTCGGCCGTCGTTGAAAATGGGTGACCAGTGCTCCGGTGACGTGCAGTGGTGACCTTTTAATCTATCTGATCAAGCGCTAGAAAAATTTGAAAAATTACAAGATTTTGATTTCTGTCGCGAATTTTTGAAAGTAAAACGTGTCACATGCAGCGATCGATCGGCCGATCCGTCGCCCGATATCGATATCGGCCGATGGATGTACACAAATACTTTGGATGAAATGTTAGAAGGTGAGGAACACGAACAAGGAGACGTGGTGGTGGAATAACGAAACTAAAGAAACAGTGCAGGCCAAATCGAACGCATCCAAGGCTTGGACAACATACATACAAGACAAGCAGTGAAGCCGAGAAGGTTCAACTTCGGGAGAAATATGATAAATGCCGGAAGGGAGTAAAGCGAAATGTGGCTCAACCAAAGGTGATTGCAGCCGAGAAGTTCTATCAGGAACTAGAAGATCTGACTGCGGATAAGAGAACATTGCAAAAGAAACCTAAAGACAGCCCAAAGAAGAAGAACCGCTGGAGGGATTCAGGCGCCAAGGTACGTTGAAGACTCACAAGGAGTGCTGCTGGTTGAAGACACAGCAATCTGTAGCAGAATGCGTGAGTACTTTGACGAACTTTTGAACGAAGAATTTTCGCGAGAAGCTTTTCAAGCTGTGGAGCCAAACACCACTGATATCGCTGATTTTTCAGTGGAGGAGGTGATGAAGGCAATGATGCAGATGAAACGCGGAAAGGCAGTCGGACCGGACAAAATACTCTTGGAATTTTGGTTGAATATGAATCATGTCGGGCTTAGATCTCTCTCTCTCTAATTGCCTTGACCCCTCCAGGGGCATGGGCGCGTTAACATCTCTAGTATTTCTATGCCTTGTTGACGTTTCAATAACATATCTACTTTTCGGAAGTGCCGTTGCTAGCATGCACGCCGTCTTATTTAATACTGACGAGCTCGGAGCACTGTGAGAGTTCTATTAGTATTCACAGGCAATTTTTTGATCGCGCCGAGATTTGATCTCCGAGCTCTAGATTACTATCGTAGAGCGGTGACCGAACGATCACGGCCACCGAGGCTCACTGTTCGTTTCAACAAAATTAAAAGAGGGCAACCGATGCCTGACGTTTTCAGAAAAGGCTTCCTTCTCCCGTTTTATAAGAACAAGGGTGACTCACGCAAGCTCAACAACTATAGGGCAATCAAGTTAACATCTCACACATTGAAGACTTACGAGCGAGTTGTCTGCAATCGATTGAAAGAGATTGTACGGTTGGGTAACAATCAATGCGGCTTTGTGGAGGGTCGGTCCAGAATCGATGCTATTCAGTGCATACGTGTTACGATGGAAAAGCATCGTGATGCACGGACGGACTTGCACTTTGTGTTCATCGATTTGGAAAAAGCATTCGACAGAGTTCCTCGTGATCTGACATGGGTGGCCCTAAGAGCAGTTAAGGTTCCCGAGGCATATGTCAAGATGATATAAGACATGTAGGATGGGGTAACCACTAAAGTTAGATGCACAGCTGGTGAGTCAGAAGATTTTCCGGTGAAAGTCAGAGTTCACCAAGGCAGTGTATTGAGTCTCTTGCTCTTCAACATCATCATGCTCTATTTATTAACACTCATTTCTGACGGCCTGGAAATATCCCTTCTCTTCGCCGATGACATTGTCCTGGGTAGCAAAAACATCGTTGCTTTGCAGACTGCACTGATCAAGTGGTGTAAGATACTGGAGGATCATGGACTGAGGATTAGCATACCAAAGACAGAGTATCTTTGCTGTCCTTTCTCAGATCCAGAGAGACCGATATCAGATATCTACATTAAAGGAGAGCAGCTGAAGTCCTGTACAAGGTTCAAGTACCTGGGCTCGATGGTCAACAAGGAAGCTACCTGCGATGATGACATCAAACATCGCATCAGTGTCGGAATGTATGAAGTGGCGAGAGGTTTTTTGCGACAAGAAGATGCCACGAAAGCTTAAGGGCAAGTTGTACAACGGTCGTACGTCCCACACTCATTTATGCGTCTGAATGCTGGACTATGTACAAGACATACGAAAGTAAAATGACTGCGACTGAGATGAAAATGCTACGAATGTCAGCTGGTGTGAAAAAAAAGGATCGCATCAAAAGTACCTACATCCGAGGCAGCTTGTTTATTGAGCAACCGATCACTGAAAAGCTCGAAGATCGTCGTATGGATTGGTATTGTCATGTTCTAAGGAGTCCGCCTGTCATGAAGGCAGTATCAATGAATGTTCCATTTGCTGGACCCAAACCCCAAAGCAGACGAAAACAGTGATGTCAAGTTAGCATCGATCAGATGAAAAAGCAACAACAACGCATTAATCTCGGCGATGATGCGATCCAAGACCGGGCTGCCTGCAGAAGGAAGCTGAGATTATACCAACAGAATGGGCGAAGTGCCAACACCACAGGCAGAGCAACGCGAAGCCGCAGAGTGGTATGAAAGGGCAAAGAAGAAGAAGAAGGAAGTTATCTTTAACCCGGTTAACAATAAAGTGTCCATAATAAATAGGAATTTCCAATCGGTGTCACAAAAAAAAACTCTCGTGAAAAGTTTACAATTTTACCATCTTCGGTACCTTCTTCTCAGAAACTATAAAGTACACCACAGGGGAAACGTTTACTTCAACCAAGTCATCGGACCCCCAAGACTGGTGGTTTGACTTGTTGTTGTTGTTGTGGTAGCGATGCTTCGCATACTGCAGTTCTTCTTGCATCGAGGGGGTTTGGTAGCTCTTGGCCGTTGAAAAACGGGTCGTTCCGGTGCAAAGAACCGGCTACCGTAGGAACGGGCGGTTTGACTTAGTTAGCATTGCTAATGACCACTGCGTTCCTGCGGCAGCCGGTTCTTCGTACCGGAACGACCCGTTTTTCAATGGCCAAGAGCTGCCACCCCCTCGATGCGAGAAGAACTGCAGTATTTGAAGCATCGCTACAACAACAACAACCACTGCCGTTCCAGGGAGCGTTCACGAGGAAGACTATGGGAGAGAATTTTTGCCTACATCTTATTATTGGCCGCATTTTGTCGAGCACTATTTTGTGACCACCAGTCACTGCCGTTCTCCCAAAATTGGGTTCACACTAGGGCCAGAGAACTTCACTTGATCAGAAACTGTCAAATACATACATCCAAATTTAAGCTTACCAGATCTTCATTTGCGAGATCGAATTGATCTCACGCCAAGTGTGAACCCACACTATAGCCTTTGAAGATTGCTAAACCTGTTTTACTGTTCTTCACAATTACAGTTCAGCAATTCAGGTTTATATTAATTAAAAATAGGGGAAATCAATAAAAAAAATGTGATTAATTTCCCTCATTTGATTTAGGTTCATCTGAATCTGAAATTAAGTTATTTCTATTTCCAATAAGTTCCCTTAGGATCCTAGTATAACATTACCCTGTTTGAGGAGCCCACTTTCTGTAGTACTAACCATTCAGATATTGATGGATACGAGGACTACCTAAACCTCTGCCGTTTTTAGGCCTCAGTACCCGGTTGTAAAAACGCAACACGCCGAATGAAAAAAAATACAATCTACCCGCATTTGGGTATTAAACCACAACCAGCACGATGCTCCCACACTATGAACAACTTGCACCAGCTAGGGTAAAGATGAACAAAAGGGTAGTGGCTCTCCTCCTCTCTATAGAATCTCCGATCAAAATTCGTGTTTGAAACCACTACCAGTTGAGTTCCATGCAAACTAAGGACTGTTGCGCAGGATAGCCGCTCCCCGAAAACTGCATCGCTAGGGGTCCTTGAACCGCTGATAATATAATTTCAAGCAATAATGCCGTCACCTCGCTGCGTGTCTGTGGCGAAATAATAGCTTCTGGTCACGATCCAGTAAAGGACAATAAAAATATGAAAAAATAATGAAAATGAGTCAGCTGGTGTGACCAAAAAGGATCGTATCAAAAGTACCTACATCCGAGGCAGCTTTTTTGTTGAGCAACCGATCACTGAAAAGCTCGAAGATCGTTGTTGTTGTAGCAATGGTCAGAATTCGGTGTTTGTGTGTTACATGCCTACGGTTTCGTCTTCAGCTGCCTCTATTGGGTTCTCCCACAGCGACTAGGAGTCAGGTGCAGCTGGGCAGTGAAAGATATGGTTTACGTCGTGAGGGGCTCCTTTACAAGCAGGACAGATGTTTGAGACGTCCTGGTCTATGCGGTATACGTAGGAGTTCAGTCGTGAACACCAGCCTGACCGAAGTTGGGCGAGTGTTGTTCTCGTAGCTCTCGGAAGTCTTTCCTCTTCCGAAGATATCATTGGTGGTATGGACGAGAGAACTGGATTCGAACCTAAGCCTGCTATTGACTGATTAACCTCCTCCCGATGTATTGCTGCGATGGCCAACCTATGTGCGCCACTATCAAAGGGTAGCTCGAAGATCGTCCATGTTCTAAGGTGTCCGCCTGAGAACCCTGTCATGAAGGCGCTATCAATGAATGTTCCATTTGCTGGACCCAAACCCCGAGGCAGACGGAAACACACGTGGATCGATCAGATGAGAAAGCAACAACGCATTAATCTCGGCGATGATACGATCCAAGACCGAGCTGCCTGCAGAAGGAAGCTGAGATTATAACGCCAGAATGGGCGAAGTGCCAACACCACAGGCAAAGCAACGCGAAGCCGCAGAGTGATATGAAAGGGCAAGGAAGAAGAAGACCTTGCGGTTATTAGAACCTCTCAATGTTCACTATATAGATTTATAATTATTAATAAGCAGAGTCTAATAACACTGAATGTATTTTCAATTGTTCTCATAAAAACAAAACAAATTTTCATAAAAAAAAATAATATGTGGAATTTATGAACTTGGCACATATCCCCATGGATCCAATTTTTGATTCATCAATGCCAGTGACGATTCGGCAATTCGCGACAGTGTTTCGGCCAATTTATGTTTCGGATAGACAGCATACAACTGTCGTTGTTCAGACGCAATCTCGTCGGCCAGTCGCAAGCAACCCTTGTAGTCCTCCGATAAATGCAAGACCTTGTGCAACAGCAAAACTATCTCGGGAATACAAACTTTACGTAAATTCTCCATTTGTACGGTGCGATTCTCCCAGGCAGCCAAATCGTCATCGTGAATATCCTTCATTGTGTCGGGATCGACAAGCCAACCCTTGTCCGGAAACAGCAGAACGTTATATAGCAAATCACGGGTCACTGAAAAATAAGCAATTGTTGTTATAAATTAATTAAAAAAAAAGAGAAATATACCTTGCGTCTGTTCGGCCAGGTTACTCTTCCAGCGATCCAACTCCACTTTGTACTGTTGCTCTTTGTGTTCCGATGCAATTCGCTCCGTAAAGTTGCCGCTATCTTTAACGATCTGTGGCGGTTTGGGGCGATTATGAAAGAGGTGAGTCCATTCGTTGAAACCATCAATTGCCGCCATGTACGTTTGATGGCAAAGATACTCCTTGATGCTGCACTCTTCCTTGCACGGTAGATTGTCCTTTGAACCGTACGTAGCAATTGTCTGAGCAATTGAATCGGACGGTACCATTTTAAATGCCTTACGCATACACTCCACTTTGCCTTCGGCCAAAAAAGTGCGTATCATTGCGTTCGCTTGCCAGAGCAGTTCCCCGCGTTGTTGCGGATAGAATGTGAGCCATTCCAGAGCCAAGACTTTCTCCTCGTCCACCGGCGAAAAGGCAGTGTGTAGCTGTTTTTCAAGACTATCGGGTCGATTTCGGATTGTCTCAACCGTGTATGTTGTGATTGTCTCTACATCAAGTCCGCCGACTAAGGCTTCCTCCAGTGCGGCCTTTCGGGCAGGCGTTTCCTTAACACTCTCCAAATATTGTGAGAAGAGTAGAATTTGCATATCACCTGGCAGTGCTGCAGTGTAAAATGCCACCAATTGGGGATCGTGCATTTCAATTAGGCACTCGACATAGGACTTGATGACACGATCCGCTATTTCCTCTTGACACTCCTTGCCCAGTTGCTTCATGAAAAGCACGATATGTGTCAGGAAACGGAGCATATGTGGCCCGGGCATTTTCTCATCCAACCATGTGCCGATTTCCCGCATCATTTCCGGAATATCATCGAGCACCAAATATTTCTGTATGACGTGCATTGCCTCCCGGGCCGTTTGTCTGATGGCGACATTCTTGTCGGCCGACAACTCATCGAAAATCTGCTCCAAGGACATTTTTCCATTCCAATACTTGTCCGGCAGGGGAATATAATTGCGCATACAACACGATCGTATTTCACTCTCAACTCGGATATCGATTTGAACTTTGAGATAGGCCCACAGTAGATCCTCCCACGATGTACTCACCGGCCCAACAAGACTCTCCAAGTGGCCGCAATAAGCGCCGGCAATGGCACGCGTGAAATCGTCGAACTTCTTACTGTCCGCCATCATCCAGGCGCACTTTTTCCAAATATCACGACGAGGATTGCCCTCGATTGGTAGTTTCTGATCGACATTTGACGATTCATAGTTGGGATCTTCGTGCAGGCGCCACCCCTCCAGAATTGCTGCCCGCCACGGCTGGCCGCAATGCTCACAGAGCACTTGCGCCTCTTCGATACGCCCCTGACGAATTTCCAGGAAAATTTGTTGTGAGAGGCGCGCCTCGTCCTCTGTGTCCAAATCATGGAGAGGTTTTCGTTCACGAATCGGGGCGTCTGGATCCAGGCTTGTCACCGTGGCACGTTTACTTTCAAATGCTGTCTTTTCGGGATTTTTCAACTGGAGCAAAGTATTTTCCCATGTTATAGTGCGGTCTGTGAAGTGACCAATTTGGATTGTGTTGTTTTCCAGGGTGCAGAGTTCTAGCCAGTCGACAATTAGTTGGTATTCGCGAAGATTGGCGTTATCTAGAGAAAATAAAGTGAGGAGTTGGGATTAACCGTCTCTCTAGTAACAGCTATCAGAGTTTGCACCAATTATTCCCTACTGAGGAGCAATTGACGCCTCGTTAGCATATAAAAGGTTTCGGATAATACAAGCTATTGGCATACACATTCTCTCCGGGAGAGAGCCTGTGGTTCATTCTTACACTCCGCATTTCTTCACTTACTTGAATACAAATGCGCAATCACTTCCTTCTCGGATCCATCCAACGGTGGAACGTCACAGTCCATGTCCTCCTTCTGCAGCGTCGTGCGATCTTTGTACAAACAGTACAAAAGTCTCCAAGTGTTCCGTTCGTCTTGCAACCAAGCGTTGCTATCCAACCGATACTTTTCGTTCACTTTCCGTCCGGACTTGACCACCTCATCCAAGACATCTGAACAGGCTTGAATCATATCCTGGACAACGTCGAAAACTTCCGAATCGTTGGTGCGACTGTGAAGGATTTCCAAGAATTGTGAATATAAAACTTCCGTTTTCTCCTTGACGGCGGTCTCGTCGGGGACGCCATTAAATCGATCTGTTTCCATTAACGATGTACCCAATAAGCGGCTCAATTGGCCCATCGATGTATCGAGAGCACTAACATTTGATGTATCCATAAGTCGGCGAATTTCTGAGGGTGACATGGTAATCGACAAATCGATGTCCATTCTGCCGGCATTTTCACCGTACGATTTATTTTCGCTGAGTCCGGTACGAATAAGACCGCGGCGCGATAGTGAGGTGTCTTGTAAGGCGGAACGATTCATCATTGTAACTTTTATTAAATCCGGAACAGGCGATAAAACAAAAAGTTATTTCGGGCGACCACAACAAACCATAGTATGAGCCGTACGAGCATAACCTCATCAACAACGGCAAAACGGCGGCTTCGAACTTGACGTTGACATCGCTGTCAGCAGGATGGGCGGCACCAAATCGCATTTCAGGGCGGAATATTGTAGAAAGGAACATCCATATGGCTGGTAAATGCATTTTTTTGCACTGTAAACTTTGACAACTCAACATCATCTTATCGCAATTGTAGGTCGCCGGCGACCTGGGCAACTTTTTAATTTTCATTAGATAAAAGGAGTGGTTCGTTGAACGTTCCTGAGCGAATATGATTAAAACTTCGGTAAAATTTGCAGGTAAAGTACCGGCTTGACGCTCTTAATTCGTACGTAGGTTGAATGGTTCTAGACTTATTCCTTATTTGTTTACGCCGTAACACTTCAACGAAGTGGAATGCAACTTTTGGGATGATTTGCAAAAAAGATTTGTAGCTATGTTAAAAATACGTTATTCCGTGTGTATGATTCCTATTGTACATGTACATAATTTTAAAGTTTAAAGAAATTTCGTGAACAAATAAGGGGACTCATTTTAGGGGTTTGTAGACAAAAAAAAAATTCTAATCGATAAAATGTCTGTCTATCCGTCTGTGCAATACCTCTAATGCAACATGCATAAAATTTAATAGGAATATGGTAGCTACTAAAGCCCTAAACTCTAGTGGGGCATGGCGCGTCAAGTATTCCTGCGCACCATCGTACTCTGTTCTGGGCAATCGGACGTAACTCTCCAAACGATTTACCCAACGCCTTACACTCTTTTGCCACAGATCGGCGCCAGGTTATTTTAGGACCCCCTCTTGGTTGGACCTGGTTGGAAATGGGGTTTAATTTAATTGCATGTAAAGCAATGCAGTTATCAGTTATCACTCTTCCGCAATGTGTGACCTATCCACTGCCATTTTCGCATGCCTATCAATTCGTCGATTAGTATCTAACCCATACGCCGAATTAGCTCTCATTTGATATTGCTTCGGGCCCGAAAATTCTTAAAATTCGACGAAGACATGAGTTGACGAAAACTTCCAACTTCCTGATAACTCTTACGGAAACTTTACAGTTGCTGCTTCGATACAATGCACAGACAGTACCAAGGAGCGACAGACTCAGCTCGGTCTTAATACTGAGATAACTGCTTTACCAGATTTTGGACAGTATGCCGAATGCGCATTTAGACTTGTTGGTACGAGGAGCGATGTCCTGCTTCGTACCTACCCAGGTAAACGAAATTGTGCACCTTCTCTACAAGCTGCCCATTAATATTGATGGCAATAGTGGTAGCACAATAAGCACATTCCAATTCGCAAAAGTTGGATTTTTGTTTTGTCGAAAGATATAGGGTTGACGATTGTTCGCTGTTGTTTAGATTTGAATGAGGCAACTGTCTCCACTTCAGGGAAAGCCTCCCCGAGATTTCCCAAGCGGCTCCGAGCGAGTGTCTCACACTCGCAAAGGATGTGTCGAGAGGTCTCATCATTGCTCTCGCAAAAACGAAAATTCGAATTAGAGACAATACCCATTCTGTGCAAGTGATTCATCAGGGTCGAGTGCATTGAGAGAAGCTCGAAGATGATTCTCACTCTGCTTCTAGAGAAACCGAGCGATTCCAGGGAACGCCTGCGTGAATAACCTGAAATAAACAATTTTGATTGTCTCAAGCCAGAGAGGTTTTCCCAGTGTACACCGGTTTCTAAATCTTCCTGCTATCTCACCCCTAGTCCATACTCGTATACAAGTTCCGCAACTCGTCTCTGTAGAGAATGTTCTCCGATTTTTCATATACAAATCAGGAACAAAAAAGAGTGTTCTGCAATTTCATGTACAGTCTAGGGGTTGTCTATCGTGTGTCTATGGTCTCGGATGGAAAACTTGAGACAATTTTGCAAAATTTCGTCGTGTGCACTTGAGCATATGTAAAGAAACGTGCGTTGTCCCTCAGAAACTAAATTTAGATGTGGACGCGCTACAAAGTCGATATACAATGTTCTGAATTTTTCGCGAGGAAGTAACTCTGAAGATACTCAAAAAAGCGAAAGACATTAGTGAAGAAGTGGAGACAAAGAAATCCACATTTTTATAAAATAAAATTTGTAGTTTGGGAAAGCTGCGTCTTTTTTGATTTAAAATGGATTAATACAACGTCCAAAAATCGTCAATCGAGTTTACAGTAAGTGTAGTGTTCTAAGTTCCTTTCTGTTACTTAATGCGTTAGGCAAAAATGGGCAAGATGCTCTTTTTTCTTTTCTTTTCAACGCCAGTCGTCGATGAATAGAAAATATATATATCTGATAAGTGATAAAAGAAGGCGGCTCTGAGAGAAGGATAAGAACTCTGGAAACCATGAAAGTCGTTCAGAATTTTATTGAAAAGAGTCCTGGAAAGAAAAGAGGAAATATGACAGGCTCTAAGGAGATCGATGCACGACCTAAACTTATAAATCTACAAAATCGCGAATATACAGCAGCTAAAATTGGATTCTCACATGTTGTTATATTAATTCGATGCTCCAATTATCTCGGTCAAATGACCGCATCCTCCAATTTCAGCAGCTATGCATCGTCAGCATCTACTGAGTCTTCCCAACGAGTTGTCGGTCTTCCTCGGAGCCTTATTCCTTTGATCCGTCCTTTCAATATTCGTTTATAGGGGGTGCATGTTAGCAACTGCGCTTCGAAAAGTAGATATGCTATCGAAACGTCATCAAGGCATTGAAATGCAAGATGTTGACGCGCCCATGCCATTGGAGGAGTAAAAGTAATTAACATAACATAATATTCGTTTAATCATGCGGTTATCGTTCATTCGTTGTACATGTCCCACCAGTGGGAGTCGTTATAGTTTCATGGTTCGGAAAACTTCCAGCTCATCGTACAGTTTGCACAGCTCATGGTTGTACCGAGTGCGTAATCCATTTCGGTTACAACCTGCTCCGAAAATTCACCGTCTTATTTGCTAGCTGTATCCGCCGCTTGATTTCATCTATTTTGCGGGCTTTCTTTGACAGGTTGCTATTGCTACCCAAGTATGTGAAGTTGTCTACGAACTCGAAACTGAAGACCCTGCTGTTGATGTTCGTTTGTGCTGGCGTCCTTGTCCGCAATTGCAAAATTATTTTCATTTTGTGCTTATTAAAGCGTATTCCAACTTCGTTTGCAGCCGTATCAAAATTATGTGGTAGTTGTTTAGTAGGCATAGGTAGGCCTGTTCCTAAAACCGGTCCACCGGTTTAAAACCGGTCTTCTGTTAGGACCGGTCCCGAGATTCCCAAAAACCGGTTTCGAAAAAACCGAATCATTAAAAAAACCTTCTTATGGTCAAAAAAACCGGTTTAAAACCGACTCATTAAAAAACCGATTCACTAAAAGACCGACCGAAAACCGACTTGTTAAAAAGACTCATTAAAAAACCGATTCACCAAAAGACCGACCGAAAACCGACTTGTTAAAAAGACTCATTAAAAGACCGATTCACCAAAAAACCGACCGAAAACCGACTTGTTAAAAACCGACCGACTCGGACGAGTTAAAAACCGACTTATTAATTAAAACCGTTGAGGAAATGGAGTATTTTTGTGTGGACAGTACAGGACGGAAGTATTCAAGAAAAGGTTTTAGCTTTTGATTTGAGTGTGATTTGGTATGTGGTATATCCACACATTTGGTCGACAAGAGGCATGCGTTCAAAGTTAAATAGATATGAACAATATACCCATTGAAAGGTTGAGTTGAATTGAGAAAAAAAATGTCGGAACTGATGATTGTGAGTAATAAA
Organism: Chloromyia formosa; assembly: GCA_964017055.1. Taxonomy (NCBI): domain Eukaryota; kingdom Metazoa; phylum Arthropoda; class Insecta; order Diptera; family Stratiomyidae; genus Chloromyia; species Chloromyia formosa. The sequence goes on along the minus strand of OZ024813.1, from coordinate 23,520,073 downwards.
ATATGAAAGTGTACTGTACGTGGTTATCAGTGCACCTGTTAGAAAAATTGGCATTATGATATGGCGGGCGAGACTCATGTATTCTAAATATTGTAGTACAGGTGTGGTGGTGGTGTGATTCGAACTATAAGGTAATTTTGGGTCGCTGTTTCCAAATCTGAAGTCAAAAAAGAAAGAAAAAAAAATTTTGAGGTTGCCCACCCCAGAATGACCACCCTGTTTTCATGGGGATTGTCCGATAAGTTTGTCATCAGGCTGATAAACTCGCGCTCAGAACTTTCAGTTACATGACACTGTTGTTTTTTCAGAATTTTCAGAACTTTCAGATTCTCCAGAGCACTGGCTGCTGGCGAGTGACTGACGCAATGCTTCATCAAAATTCGCCTAGACGGTGAAGCACCCTCGTCAATCGCTTGAGTCAATCAAACTTTCTATCAATCACCGTCCACGCTTGACATAAAATCGGTCCCTAGACAATCAATCACGCTTGATCCAATCGATTGACGCAAAATTTTGATCAACCGGCTTGATCGTTTAGGGGCTTCTTTAGAATAGAATACTCCTTTAACACTTGTACTACAATATTTAGAATACATGAGTCTCGCCCGCCATATCATAATGCCAATTTTTCTAACAGGTGCACTGATAACCACGTACAGTACACTTTCATATTTTATTACTCACAATCATCAGTTCCGACATTTTTTTTCTCAATTCAACTCAACCTTTCAATGGGTATATTGTTCATATCTATTTAACTTTGAACGCATGCCTCTTGTCGACCAAATGTGTGGATATACCACATACCAAATCACACTCAAATCAAAAGCTAAAACCTTTTCTTGAATACTTCCGTCCTGTACTGTCCACACAAAAATACTCCATTTCCTCAACGGTTTTAATTAATAAGTCGGTTTTTAACTCGTCCGAGTCGGTCGGTTTTTAACAAGTCGGTTTTCGGTCGGTCTTTTGGTGAATCGGTCTTTTAATGAGTCTTTTTAACAAGTCGGTTTTCGGTCGGTCTTTTGGTGAATCGGTCTTTTAATGAGTCTTTTTAACAAGTCGGTTTTCGGTCGGTCTTTTGGTGAATCGGTCTTTTAATGAGTCTTTTTAACAAGTCGGTTTTCGGTCGGTCTTTTGGTGAATCGGTCTTTTAATGAGTCTTTTTAACAAGTCGGTTTTCGGTCGGTCTTTTGGTGAATCGGTTTTTTAATGAGTCTTTTTAACAAGTCGGTTTTCGGTCGGTCTTTTAGTGAATCGGTTTTTTAATGAGTCGGTTTTAAACCGGTTTTTTTTTTACCATAAGAAGGTTTTTTTAATGATTCGGTTGACCGCTAGGAAAACCGGTTTTCATAAAAACCTAAAACCGGTCTACAAATCTTAGGACCGAACAGGTCTAGGCATAGGCATGATGTTATTTTCGTCTACGTATGCTATTTTTTGTGTTGACGCTGATGGCGTATTCAAGTGCTAGGTTGAGATCTCACACGACTATGGTGAATCCTATGTTGGGCGGAACGAGGCTGTTGCTGGTAGAGAAGGCGAAATTCTTGGGGTTAATTCTAGACAGGAAGCTTAACTGGAAACTTAATATCCAAGAAAGAATAAACAAAGCAACTATAGCGTTTTACTAGCAAGAGGGCCATTGGGAAAAGATGGGGTCTACAGCCGAAGGAGTGGGTATTGCTATATAAAATATAAATATATGCCACTCCTTACGCCTTCCAGATCACTGCAGTGTCCTCCAAGCGGAGGTTGCCGCAATCGCTGTCGCTCTAAAATGGTTCGGACGACATGTCATATTAACCACGGATATTATTATATTCACGGACAGCATCTTTGAGATAAGGTCCCTGGAGTCCTTCCAGAATACATCGAAGACTGTGGAGGAATGTCGAATATCGGGATCACTTTAACATCACTCTATGCTGGATTCCGGGGCATAGAGACTTTGCAGGGAATTTAAAGGCAGACGAGCTGGCTCGAAGGGGAGCAACTGGTGTAATCCTTCAGGATCACCACAGCAGTGATGTTTTCATTATGACATGGTTAGCAGGTCGTGACAGATGCATACTATCGCACCTGATGGCAACCAACCAATTATCAATTCTCGTTTTTTCCTCCAGGACAAAATTTTATCCTCGACTGTCAGGTGTTGTTCATCGACTGTAATTGTCGCATATTATCATGTATATTCCTCCATGTAATTGATAGTCGAGAGAAAACCAGTAGATAAGTGAAACAAGGGGAGCGAAAAAATTGCGATACCAACATGTATGGGTCCGGATGGCGCAGTGGTTAGCACGTTCTCCTTCTATGCACTGGGCCCCGGTTCAATGCCGACTGAATGCGGTAGTTTTCGATAAAAAAGGGGATTTACGTGTCGGACTATGAGCATACTCAGCTGTTAAATGAGTACTCATTTATGGGGTAAATAACTCGGTTGAGCGTGTTGCTGATCACACACCTCTGCACAACACCGTCACGATCTAGAAAATGAGATGATGCTAACTCATCTCGAGGCTATGGTTCAAATTGGACTGTTGCGCCAGTTATTTATTTTAACATGTATGGGCTGTGGTTGATGATGACCCCTCTGGATATCTTCTTCCTCTCAAGTCTCACCCGATAATAATAGTTACTGATTTCAATCCATCTTCTTGTCGTAAACGGCCGGTAGCGCAGTGTGTTGAAGCATCAGTCTCATGTTTCACTACCGGCGTTTCGGGTTCGAATCCCGTCCACGACGACGTTCGTGGCCATGGATGTGCAGACGGTGCATGCTGGCAACTGCATTCTCCGAAACCAGTTTATGCCGTCGAAACGTCAACTGGGCCACATGGAACAGTCGAAGCGCTATGCCCCACAAGGGGTTAGGGCAATTGAGAGATCTCTCTCCATCCAACTTCAAGTCGATTCATCTCACTAAAAATTACAATCCAAATCCACTGTTTTCCACTACCCGGTCTAATAATCGGTTCTTTAAACATTAAAAACCCGATTCATGGTATTAAAGAACCGGTAAGCACAACGCTTTTGTCAGAGTAAAAAGTAAGCTGGCAACCCAGTGCCAAAATAAGCCAAGAAGGATTACGACTTCTTACCATTTCAAATTGAAGCCTGTGGTCAGTCAGTCTTTGATCACAGTGAAGTGTAGTGTAGTGAGTCAAGTGCTTGCATTTTTGGTGAGTGTAGTACGTAATTGTTAGTCGCCTGTGTTGTGTAGTAGTGATTATTTACATTAGACGGACATAGTGCTGTTCCAGGGTGTTTGTGGAGTATTATTCGGTGCATGGCATAGACGTTTTGTCCCTAACCATGGGTGCGTCTTATGTATGCTGTTCCGTCCTCCTTGGGAGTTGTATTCGGTGCATGGCTTAGTCGTTGGGTCTCTAACCATGGGTGCGACTTATGCATGCTGTTCCGCGCTCCTTGCTCAAACTGTGCCATGTGTTGGCTGCCCTTGGTGCGCTATTTCCCTTACCTGTCCACTAGTAGTTTGCATGTGTGTGTGCGTATGAAACTCACTAAGCCTGTTGCTTATAAGTTTCTTAAAATATCTTTTCAGCACCATGTGAGGGAGAAAGAGAGGGGAGCGTGGCAGATCCACTGGATAGATCTATCAAGCTATCTTTATATTAAGTAAATAATGGTAGTGTTATCATTTTTATTTAACTTCTAGCCCTGTTCTGACACTTTCGTCCAATTATCCGCTGCTACACTCAGGCCCGTTTTCTCAATGCCCTGTTAGAATTTATCGTAGGAATTTAGTGCCTGTTAGGTGTTAGCACAACTTCATTTTCTCAATGTCTGTTTAGCGTTTATCCGATCGAAAATGCTAAAGGGAATCTTATCTACCTTTTAAATTTTACCAGAAAGATAAGCTTCAAAAGTCCATCACGAAGCCTTCGCTTAATCGTTTATCCAAAACAAAATCCCAACACCTCGCAATCGGTTAAAAGGTTATTCAAAAGAAAAACCCAACATCATGTCTCCGGCTGAAAGTTTATCTAAAACATAAGCTCAAAATGCAATCCACACTTTTTGCGAGAACCAGATTGCCGGCAGTAGCATCATCTTTGTCTTGTGCTTTCCTAGTGTCACCACAGACTGTCGAACTCGATCACGAACCTAGTACAAGTGGAGGTTTTCTTTACATCTATGTGAAGTGTGTGTCAGAGGACATTTGTACCAGGTTCGTGCTCGAGTTCGACAGTCTGTGGTGACACTTACGCCCACCTCGCACCTAGGAAATGTGCATACAAGTTTTAAGCGTTTTGTTCAGAAAATTTGCTAGATGCGAGTGAGATGTGAGAAAGCACATTTACTATACCTAAGACACAGACGATGCTGCTGCTGCCGCTGCTTTGCCGGCATGTTGTTGTTGTGGTAGCGATGCTTCAAATACTGCAATTCTTCTTGCATCGAGGGGGTTCGGCAGCTCTTGGCCGTTGAAAAACGGTTCGTTCCGGTACGAAGAACCGGCTGCCGCAGGAACGAATTGTATTACATGATAGGGTCCCCTGATTCCGTACCCGAGATTTGTTAGTTTCCGTATCAGACGTTACGATGCACTCGGACCACATTGATTTACAAGCCTTGTTCATTGCATAGTAGTTTGTATTTTTTTTTTTTGAACCCTACATATTTTGACCGTATATCGAATAAATGTCTGATATACTGTGTGATATACTATGTGTGCCGTAAATCAAAGCTCCGCCACAATAAAAGAAAGCCCTTATAACGAAACAACGTAAAAAAGGAGCCGTATAAAGAGGTGTGAGTGTACTGTAATAGTAAAAATCGGATTAACCTTAAAATGAATAAAAACTTGCCTCTAGAAGCACCGGAGAAATTGGCTGAAAAAGTACCAATACGAGGGACATCTATCTTCAAAATTTTAAAAAGAACGTAGCTCGTCTGACTACGTTAATAAAAGTCAAATGATTTGACGTCTAAAAAAACAGACCCAATACGATTGGTTGAAGAAAACCTGATCATTCATGATCCAGTCGAAAACCACATCTAACTGAAGCCATGAGGACAAAGGGTGATAAATTGGCCAGAGAACATCGGAATCTTAATCAATTAACAGGACTCAATATGACCTGAACAGAACTATGGACTAAACGGGCTTATCTCTCCGACTAGTTAACTTTTCAAATCCCACTGAACTAAAGCATATTCGTTTGACGACGTTCAGGATAGCGGTTCCCGGACTATGAGTAGAATTAAGTACCCTTCAAGAGTAATGGCATAGTCCCTAATCCCTACATCGCAAAAGGGACTATGAACCAGGACTAGCACAATCAAGTATTGAACGTTCGGCTGCTGTCCGACCTCCGAAAATGATGATTAGTAGTATGTTTTTATTCACGACTCGGCATTGTGCAACAAGGGGTTTTGCCTTAGTTGATGAATCAACCCGCATGGGGTTCATAAAAAATGTTTTGGAGCTAACGAAGTGAAAATCGCTAAAAAATCGAAACCGACGAGAAAATAATTATAGCGGAGCGTTGATTAGTAGTAAGTAGCGTTTTCAAAATTCTGCAAAATCTCAATGTCTCCAGCCGAAAAATGCCCAAAAATTTTGCTCCCTCACTCCGTTGTAATTACTTCAACTTCATTAGGAAAGGAACTTCTCCTTTCATTTTACACCCCACTTCTGACTACCGTTGATCAAAGAAAAGAAACAAATTTTCCCCTCAATGAAAACTTAAATTTCAAATTTACTCAACTCACGCTATTCTGCTGCACTGTTTCAATAAAATAAAAGTTGGCGACTTTGCTGTGCAATTTTTGTTCTACTCTATTCGTGAAACAATTAGTATGGATAGTCTCTGCACTACACTGTTTTTCATGTATATACATACCCCCAATTTTTCTTATCCTATTCTACCACACAACAATAACTGCAAATTCACCAACTTTATTCCAGGTTCGCCTCTAAGCAACTTTCTTAAAAATAATTTTTCCACTACGACCTTGAAAAATGGCTCACCACAAACGGCAATTCTTATGCTTAATATGGGCGGACCACAGAATACAGATCAAGTTGGTGACTATTTGCTGCGTATTATGACTGATCGGGACATGATTCAATTGCCGGTTCAAAGTAAGTTGGGTCCGTGGATTGCACAGCGACGTACACCCGAAGTTCAAAAGAAGTATCAGGAAATTGGTGGCGGATCTCCAATTCTAAAGTGGACAAATCTTCAGGGTGAGCTTATGTGTAAGGAGTTGGACAGAATTTCACCGGATACAGCGCCACATAAGCATTATGTTGGGTTTCGATACGTCAATCCGCTCACCGAAAACACGTTGGCTGAAATTGAAAAGTAAGTTTACAAAGTTCTATTTTTTGGAACATAAGCTCATCAATATGAATGATTTCAGGGATAATCCAAAGCGTGTCGTAATCTTCTCGCAATATCCACAATATTCTTGTGCAACATCAGGATCGAGTTTCAATTCAATTTATACGCACTATAAGAACAAGTATGCTATAAAAAATAATCTTACACCTGTTTTTTTATAATAATGGCATATAATTGTCTATCAGGACTCTGCCAGCACATGTAAAATGGAGCGTAATTGATCGTTGGTCCACACATCCACTACTGGTCAAAGTGTTTGCCGAACGTATAAAAGACGAGCTAAAACACTTTCCAGCAGAGAAGCGAGATGATGTTGTAATCTTATTTTCTGCACACTCCTTACCACTTCGGGCTGTTAATCGCGGCGATGCATATCCGTCTGAAGTTGGCGCTACGGTGGAGCTTGTTATGCGAGAGTTGGGCCACTGCAATACACACTGTCTGGTTTGGCAATCTAAAGTCGGACCATTGCCATGGTTGGAGCCTGCCACCGATGACGCGTTGAAAGTGAGTAATGTTTTACCGGACTACTACACAAATATAAAATTCCAAGCTACCGCATCGAATATTTTTTAGGGGTTCGTTAAACAGGGAAAGAAGAATTTCATTCTGGTGCCTATTGCATTTGTCAATGAACATATCGAAACCTTACACGAATTGGACATTGAATATTGTGACGAATTAGCAAAGGAGGTATTTATTCAAATTGTATTTTCTTGCATAAGAAAATCAAGTATGAAAATGAACTTATTTTCAGATTGGCGTAGAGCAAATACGTCGGGCGGCTACTCCAAATGATCATCCGATTTTTATTCAAGCACTGAGTGATATTGTGGCCACACACTTAAAAGGCAATAAACCACTCAATCCGAAATTTTTAAGTCGATGTCCAAAGTGTGTGAATTCGCGGTGTATGGAAAGCAAGAAGTGGTACAAAGCAAACATGAGTGCCTAATGGTCGGTGATAGAAAAAACTCGTTACTTTAAAATATGAAAATATGATTCTGATCACACTCAAAATGTGGATTTGTGGTTAATGCACAAAGTGTGTTCAATGCAACGGTTATTCATATGTTTATATGATTACTTTTTTATACGTGATGGTAGTTGCAATAAAGGATTAAACTCTGTATAATTAAATTACATAATTTATTTACAATTGGCGACTGGGTGGTATCGACCGCTTGCAGTCTCAAAAAGACACAATCATCATACGTTGATATACGTTTATTCCCGAATCTTCTTGGCATTTCCGTGGCTCAGCGATAATTATTATGCATTGTCTTACTTGATTTCTACAGTAGAACATCGCTAATCAGACTCCCGATAGTCTGACTGTATTTCGCTCATCGGAGCCCGGCAATCGGAACTATGTAAAAAAAAATCCAAATTCGTCCAAATTTTTTATTTATATACTAAGAATTATTACGTATAATACACAAATATACTTTTTTATTACAAAACAACGGACCCGAGGGTTGGTTGCCATATTGACCATGAAAGACGTGTACGTGTACGGCCAAGAAAAGCCGAGTTCAAGAGAAGCGCGCGGAGTTTTTGCCGCTCATTGCCCCTGTCCTTAAAAAAAAGTTACTGTGCTCTGTGGGCATAACGATGAGCCACAGCCATTCCCGAATCGTCGCAGAATGAGGGCTAAATGGGCAAGAGGTGTATGCTAGCAATATGCATATATATGCAAACGAAACGTCTGCTAAGTCGCTTAGGAGTAGTTGACGCCCTTATGTCTCACTCGAGATCGGGGCAGCCGGTTCTACACATTGGAGCGTTCTTAAGCAACGGCCAAGGGCTGCCAAACCCCTTCAACGCTAGAAGATGTGACTACAGCAACAACAACAACCTCCCTTTTAAATCATATCGCAACATACTTGTGGCGGCAATAGATAATTTAGAGAGATGAGAAGATAACGAGGTAGTTCGGCACTACGTAATGGCGGCATTCATAAATTGGCAGCGCTACTACAGCGCTCCGATTTCTGTACTATATCGCAGCAACAATAATGGGAGTGCTACCATTTATGAATGCAGGTAATGGTGGCACATACAGTAACATCTCCTTTAACCGGACCGAAGGGGGCGCCGACACTTTGGATAATGAAATTCTTGTACGAGCACATTTAGGAAACTGTATCCGTAAAACCTCCTTTTCACTGAGCCAAAAGGCAAATTTGGCCAAGGTCCGACGTCGGACTTGCAAGTCACGATGATGATGAGGAAAGGGCTAAATGCTTATGTAAATACATTTCTATGCCATGCACTGCCGTAAACAATTTTATGTATTTGAATTGTTGTTGCTGCTGTTGTTTTTGTCTTTTTGAGTGGTAGTTTTTAAAAACTTATCGACTACAAGAGTTTTTCAATCAACAGACTAAGAAGATAGGAAGAACCGACACCACCTTTTTATCGTAGATAAGTTGTGAATAACAATATTTTTTTTTAAGAGGTGTGGCCTGTGGTGGCATTAGCGGTTTCTTTGGCGGTTTGCTAATAAATGTGAGAATCCCAGCTGTGTTACGTAGGAAGGTGGAAGGTAGGTAGGTAGTAAGGGCTGCCGTATATAATACAGAACACTTAGACCAGATGAAGGTCCCTTGTGTTACCCTGGAATTAAATAATTCCTTCCGTCAATCAAAGTTAAACCATCCAGAGCTAATAGCAAGACGCAGGAGCTGACTCACATCCGCATTAGCTAATTCTTCCAGATCAGCATAGGCATATTCCCCGAGAGTTGACCTTCTTCTAAAAGCCAATGCCGGGCAGGAGCAGAGCAGATGAAAGATACTTTCCTCTTCATCCACGTCTCCGCAGCTTCTGCAAAAGTCATGGTGTGGAAGCCGGAGCCTCCCCGCATGCTCGCCGATGACACAATGACCAGTAATAATTCCTACCACGAGTCTAATATGCTCCTTTTTCCTAGAAAGCAGTTTAGAAGTACGGTCTATGTTCAATGATGGCCATAATTGCTTTGCATTGTGGCTGGTACTACCACTAAGCCATCTCAAGTTAGTCTTGTCTATTGCTGTTGCAGTTAGACTATTTTTACAGCTGGGGATGGGCATGGCGAGACCCCGACATATCTGAAGAGTTGCGTCAGTTATACCGTTCCTGGCAAGCTCGTTAGCTCTGCAGTTACCAGCGAAGCCGCTGTGGCCCGGTATCCAGCATATTATAATATTATAGAGTCTCCTCCCCATCTCCGTAAGGTAAGATTGACAGTTCATCACGGTTTTTGATGAGACTCGATAAGAATCGAGGGATTTTACTGCAGCTTGGCTATCAGTATAAATTGTGATATTTGTTGCTGCAATAGCCTTGCGGCCAAGCCACATCACCGCCTCTTTAATTGCATGGAGCTCCGCCTGAAACACACTACAGTAGCTAGGGAGGCGGAGTGACAGGTTTAGGTTAAGCCCCTCGGAGAAGATACCAGCCCCTACCCCCTCCTCGGTCTTGGAGCCATCCGTATAGATACATAACGAGTTAGTACTGCAAGTTGGGTCATACGTTTCCCAGTGAGTACGGGAAGGAATTGAACACGTATAATTTTTGCTGTGCAGTAGTCCGTTAACGATGGTATGTCCACATTTTTCAGAATTGATGCGTGACCGGTGTATGATTCTACCCAGCAACCTGCCTCCTGTATGCGGATGGCCGCTTTTGCGGCGACTTCTTCGCTTATAATGTCCAAAGGGAAAAGGTTGAACATAATCTCTAGAGCCGCGGACGGAGTTGAGCGGAGGGCCCCGCTGATAGCCAAATAAGCCGCTCTTTGAACCTTTCCCAACAATTTCAGATTTGACTCTGTTCGTAGGGCATTCCACCAAACAAGTACCCCATGCAGTAGTATCGGGCGCAGGACTGATACATATAGCCAGTGGAGTATTTTTGGTTGCAGACCCCATGTCTTTCCTATAGCCTTCCTGCAGCAGTATAGCGCTACGGTTGCTTTATTGACCCGTTCGTGAACGTTCGGCCTCCAATTGAGCTTCCTATCCAGTATAACACCCAAAAAGTTCGCTCTTTCCGAGAAGGCCAGGGCAGGAAGGTGGAAGAGAATTTTGTGTTTTATTTTGGCGATTCTCTGTAGCATTGGCATCTTGTATATTTATATCCCGAATCAGCGTGTATTTGACGTTTTCAATGTAACTCAACTCCCATCATCTTTTATAAGTTAAGCGGGCATTTTATCGACGATCGATTGATCGCTGCATCGACTTCTTCGTGCGTTGGAAGGTTCACTCGAAGTTGTTCTATCGCTTTTCTATCGAGTAATGGTATCCAAGCAAACCAACCGCTTCATGGCAGCCGGTTTTACGCACCGGAGCGACCCGTTCATCAGCAACTGCCAAGGGAAGGGCTGCCCTTCAACGCCAGCAGAAGTTACTACAAAAACAATAACATTCGTAAACAAGCCGTAAGCGATTCGTTTTCATCAAATGACGATTCGTTATCGGATCCATAAGGATTCGAAAATGATTCAATGAGCAGATTGAAATGGTCCCATATTTATGATTCGTATGTTGCGACCCGAACATGAATCGCATATGAGAATCGTTTGCGAGCCATATTATCCGAAACCTTTCTTTCATGGAACTACGCATCTATGGAAAAAATACCTTTTCGCAGTTCGGTCAAAGGCGCATAAAGACACTGATGTTATTGCGGTCGCTATGCTGTAGTTATTTATGTAATGCCTTCCGTGGTTATGATTTTGTTTATTTCGAAAAAAAAAATATATCGAGGGTTTTTGAGAAAGAGAGAGCTGAAAAATAAACATAGTAGATCTGTAGTCTCTCCGGGCTCGATACCAGATGAAATGCTGTTGTTGAGATGCATCCGTTTAATGGTTTGCTGGGAGGGTTATCGTTTTGCTTGCAATTTGACTTGAGATTAATTCTGAGACGATACCTACATATAGCGATACTACGGATACTACATTCGCGTAATCTTCGTGAGATGTTAAAGCTCGGGTTCGTTTGATTATATCCGTACATACAGTACATACATAAGATGGTAATAAAATAAGATCCACCCCTCGTTCCAACTAGCAAAGAGGCTTTTAGTGTCATATTTCTATCGAGTTTTTCGTTCATACTTCTTAGTTTCTCGTCAGAGTTTTCCCATTTTATTTGCGTTAAGATGTTATTTGTGTCCTTTCGGAGTTGTTCTCTCGTCGCTATAGCCGTAAATTGGATATGTACGTCTGAACTTTCTTTCTCGCCGCTTCTAAACATTCATCGTCAAACCAGTCTTTTTCAGCGCATATTATAATCTTCTCAAAATATTTCTTCAAGTACCCCCTTAAGGTAACAAATGAGCACCGCTAAATAGTTTGTCTCTGCTCGTCTAGAAATACAGAATTTAATAGATAACGAAAGAAGAACGGGATAAAGGTCGTTTCGATTTGTCTTCTAGTTGACATAGTCCGTCCAAAAGAGAACGCAGAGCGGTGCATTCTCACTCGGTTTCTGCTTACAACACAAATTCAAGTGAATGAATCAGATTAAGTAAGTTCGGTGACGTAGACAAACACATGATTGCACAATTTAGCTATAGCGGAGCACATGTGTCTAGACGTGGTGATTTCTTGAGTGGTCGCAGAGAATAAAGTTACTATAATAATTTTCATCTAGATGCTGAGGTGGATTTGACGGATCTGTCCTGTCGGTAAGGTGGGCTTAACACATCATATGTACCTGTTATATATAGATTGGAGGAAGATAAGAAACTATATGAATCTATTTTTCTTTTGACATGTGCAGTAGGCTTACATATGTGTATACACATGTACAATATATATGTATGTACAATACATACTGGTAAATGTGCATGGTAAGCATTGCTTTTCTCCCTCCAAAGTCGTACTATCAATTGGTAGATTGCACGTGAATATTGAGAAGTTCAGTCTATAAATAAGATGTTAACCAGAGGAAATATAATGTCAGTATGCACATTATGTAGTCCCCTTCTTTTTAATTCGAGTGGCTGGTGATAATGATATTGATAAGATAGTCGATTATTTGTTTGTATGTTCAATCTGCAAACGAATAAAGAAGTTATGGTAATTTCTATAATAGACTTGTGTGTTGTTGCTTTTTATCAGTGATGCCAGTTGTTTCTCTATATTGTAAAGAATAGCATAATTTCAGTATTATAACTTGTGTCGAATGAATCGAAAAAAAAAAAACAGTTTGCTTGATCGATTATGGCAAACCCTAAAGAAGTGAATAGGGCCCACCAGTTTAGTCTGCTCTGAAATTAAATTGTTGCTGTATTTACCTTTTAAGGGCCTTGGCCATAATTGAATCGGATATTTCGAAAAGGGGGTGTCTCTTTAATGCTTGATATTGGGTATATCGGCTAATGCAATAGTTATACTTACATGTATTGTTAATAGGATATAACATTTTTTTTAATTATATTAGCCTTTATCGTTTGGATTTACCCCCTTTTGGAACTAGACTGACATTTCGAGTTGAATTTGGCAATACAAATCTTTGAATAGGAAGATATGGAAGGGGTGTTCGCATGTACATGACCGTACGTTTCTGGATGGCTCGTTTACATTTGCTGGTGCACCGGCATGCCAGTAGACTTGTCGGCAAATCTACGAATGACAAGAAACATACAGTCATACAAAAAAGTATTCGTACACACGTCGTATCGTGCTTTACTGTCCTGCAACAGTTAAAAGAGCTACATTTTTTTAACAAAAAATGTCTCTAACTCTATTAGCAACACTACTTTCTTATATTAACTTAAAAAAAGTACTCTTTTCTGATCGTGTCAACAGAAAAGTGAGAAACAGTTATGCAATTCCCGAAAATTGAATCAAAAAAGTATTCGTACAGCAGCAATGCAGAAAGAATAATGCCGTTATTCCGTTGCCGATGGCGATCATTCGTATTGGGATCAGTCTTGTGATAATTATCAAGTATTTATCAATTGTTGTTAAGCAAATTTGTAGTGGATTTCCATTAAATTCTTTATTATGGGACGAAAAGGTAAAGAAACGACAGAAGGAGAAAGGAGAATTATCCTTTCCTTGCACAATCAATGCAAATCATTGCGTGAAATCAGCGTTATTGTTGGGAGACCACGCTCAACCGTTCAAAGCATCATTGATAGATATTGTGTCACGGAAAGTCTTACGAATCAACCAAGATCATGACGACTAAGATTATTAACGGCCAAAGATGAACGCAGAATATGTAGAAAAGTGCGACAAAATCCGAAAATTACAGCTTCAGCGATTGCGGCAGAGGTGGCGGAAAAAGATAAAATAGACGTTTCTGGAGAAACAAGCAGAAATGTGCCCCGCCGTGCCGGTTACAACTCTTGAATCGCTAGAAGAAAATATTACAAAAGCGAAAAAATAGAAAGGATCGATTAGATTTCGCCAAAACGATGCGAAATCATGGAATAGACTTCTGGGAAAATGTTAAATTTACTCTAATCAGCAAATATAACTTTTCCCAGAAGTCTATTCCATGATTTCGCATCGTTTTGGCGAAATCTAATCGATCCTTCCTATTTTTTCGCTTTTGTAATATTTTCTTCTAGCAATTCAAGAGTTGTAACCGGCACGGCGGAGCACATTTCTGCTTGTTTCTCCAGAAACGTCTATTTTATCTTTTTCCGCCACCTCTGCCGCAATCGCTGAAGCTGTAATTTTCGGATTTTGTCGCACTTTTCAACATATACTGCGTTCATCTTTGGCCGTTAATAATCTTGGCCCTCCTGATCTTGGTTGATTCGTAAGACTTTCCGTGACACAATATCTATCAATGATGCTTTGAACGGTTGAGCGTGGTCTCCCAACAATAACGCTGATTTCACGCAATGATTTGCATTGATTGTGCAAGGAAAGGATAATTCTCCTTTCTCCTTCTGTCGTTTCTTTACCTTTTCGTCCCATAATAAAGAATTTAATGGAAATCCACTACAAATTTGCTTAACAACAATTGATAAATCCTTGATAATTATCACAAGACTGATCCCAATACGAATGATCGCCATCGGCAACGGAATAACGGCATTATTCTTTCTGCATTGCTGCTGTACGAATACTTTTTTGATTCAATTTTCGGGAATTGCATAACTGTTTCTCACTTTTCTGTTGACACGATCAGAAAAGAGTACTTTTTTTAAGTTAATATAAGAAAGTAGTGTTGCTAAAAGAGTTAGAGAAATTTTTTGTTAAAAAAATGTAGCTCTTTTAACTGTTGCAGGACAGTAAAGCACGATACGAAGTGTGTACGAATACTTTTTTGTATGACTGTATGTTCGCAAGACTCTACTGGAATGCCAGTAGGAAATTAATTGGCCCGGGAGGCCAGCTACTTGCAAGGCGCCGTGCGGGTTTACTGGCCTGGCAGTTCACAGGCACGGGTGTTCACTAAATAAGGCCCTAACCAGATTGAGCGCAGAATGCAGCAGCAGCGGCAGAAGCAACAACAACACGTAGATCTGTCGCGATGACACAGCGGCGAAGACAGATCTACCTGTTGTTCTTGTTGCTTCTGCCGCTGCTGCTGCATTCTGCGTTCAATCTGATTAGGGCCTAAAGGTCGCAACACACGGCAAGCATTTTGGTCGCGAGCATGCATCGAACCACGTCAAACTCTATAAAAAAAATCTCCTCGTTTCCACCGTTCTATGATATTTGATGGCTCGATAGAAGTTTGGTCGTGGTTGTGCTCGTCCATGGGTGGCGACCAGTTTACACATATGCAAGTGACAGCTTGCTAGTTACTTGCAAGGCACTTGCAATGCCTGTAAAATGTACGTACTAGCACGGTCTACTGGCATGTGTAAACGCTACTTCAAGTACTTTACCAAAACTGATTCCTCCTCTCCCACCCGAAATCACTTCTGCGGCCCACAAAAATGGTCACTCGCTGTCAGCAAAGTGGTTTCAAAAAATTTGACCAAAGGGCCATTCCATATGTCTTGTAATTCTTTGATAAAAATAGACTATGAATATAAAATGATACTTTATTAGTATGAACTAAATTTATCATATGCGAATACAAAAGCACAATTTCAATTTCATAGAACGGTGGAAATGAAGGGAACTTTTTTTCCGCACGTTCTATGAAATTGATGGTTCGATGGAAGTTCGGTCGTGGTTGTGCGCGTTCATATGTGGCGAGCTTTAGCTTCGCTCTGCACTACCACCAAAAAATTAACCGACTTATAGCCAGTTCATAACTCTGTCACCTGGTTTCGCCCACACGATGGATTCTACTCCTCAGAAGCCGCCTTAATCCATCGGGGAAGCAGCTCGACCAAGCCAGAGTTGTATTCCGACCTAAATTGGAATACGTCTCTATGTGCAATGCTTTCACCATATGTAGTGTGCATTACACGACATGAGTACGTGTACACGAAACCAAGTGACAGAGTTATGAATTGGCTATAAGCAGATTCATTTTTCGGTGGTAAAGGCCGGTACTCAGATCGCGTGGAATGAAAAGTTCCGTGAAATCCCATACAAAATCGCAAAATTTTGGATTTCATGAGGATGAAATATTTTCTCGTACCAAATGTACGAGAAAAATTTTCACTGACAGCTCAGCTGTCTCTGTCGGTGTCATTCAGGTTGTGTTGTGTTTTCCCGGTGTTATTTATAATTGGGCAATAGATTAGTAAACAAATTAATCGATGTTAATGTTACTTGCGGTGTTAATATTTCCTTTCACCGATACACAGATCGGGTGAAAAGGGAAAAAATGGTATGTTCCACACAATCTTTTCTACGAGCCATTTCGCCGGTGAAAAGTGCTGCTTTTTTTCATTTCCGCGATCTGAATACCAGCCTTAATGGAGAGCGTAGCTAAGTTATTGACTTGGATTAGTAATCTAATCATCGACTCCATCCCACTCTTATCAACTAGAGTCTAGAGATGCGCACACCACACACACCACGTCCACTCCACAGCAGTCAATGAATTATGTTAATGAAAACAACCTAGCCTTCGGCTAGCAGCTAGCTTGCCGAAGGTATAATACTCTTCACACGAAGCACAATATCACACATGCAATAGTCTGTGTTGCTATAAATTTGATCCATTGTGCATTTACGAGTATCACTTTGAAATTAGCAGTAAATTCTACGGTTCCACTGTTCTTATGAGAGGTTGGTGAAAT
The DNA here is from genome assembly GCA_964017055.1 of Chloromyia formosa. NCBI lineage: Eukaryota > Metazoa > Arthropoda > Insecta > Diptera > Stratiomyidae > Chloromyia > Chloromyia formosa. Next base: position 23,503,526 of record OZ024813.1, on the reverse strand, counting down.
AGTGGACCGATTTCACCCAAATAGCAAATTCTCTGCACTAAAAATAGAAAATTTTGTTTTTGCGATTGAGTGGGAAATTTTCGAGAAATGATGAGTGCAATTTGGTCGTATCCAAGGAAAAATGACTGTCAAACTAGGAGGTAATGAATATTGAAACTTTGAAAGGAAAAGAACACTTCAGACACGATATTGCGAAAGGGATTGGTTTGGTAGGATCCATCAAGTAAGAAATACTTTTGATGTTGATCCAAAAAATTGTGAGAAAAATCAAAAGGTGTGCTTTTCCCGGGCTTCGACTTCTACTCGAAGAAGAATTGAAAGGATATCGGCTGATCCTGTGCTATTGACGGCAAAAATCGAGGTACAAGGACTTCGGTTTAACTTTACGCAGGATTCTGAAGGATTGATGTCACTCCTTTAATCAAGTTTGTTAGACTGAGTGTGACTGAGGGCACCAGTTTATTGCTCTGAGTAAATGATTGGACGATCGTTCTTTCTTTCCACATGTTTTGATGCTCTCATTGAGGTAGGTACTTATAATGAGCTTAAGGCTATGCTAAAGCATGGAACGATCCACCAGCACATTCATTACTAGACACTCCGCTTAGCATCAGCATAGCAATAGCAAATGACGTCCGTGTGAAAATAACGGTGCATAAGTGTGTTTGTTAAAAAAAAACCTTTCCAACACTTCTGGCAATTTTTTCTTAGCCAGCCACGTTTGAATGTTATTAATAATATTAGATTAGCATAAAACAGTAGATGTGGAGCGAATAATTTCCACTAGTGCAGTTTCTGCAAATGCAAGAAAATCCTATCACAAACAAGACTATAAGTTAAGTGAATAACATATTAGAACATACTCGTATTATCTGATAAAGTATTTCTATTCTGCAGTCACTCAAGATAATAGATATGACTGTTTCATTATTTTCTGTTATTTTTTTTTTTTTTTGCGGCTATACTATGTACTTAATGTTTTATTCTATTTATTATTCAATGTCTAGAGAATGTTTGATAACAATTAAGTTACAACGTAGCGATGACGAGACGAGAAAGGAAATTTAGAATAATTATTTAAACACGAAAAAACCGGCCACAACAGATCACCTTTCAACCCAGTACAATAACATCTCTTTCTAATTGCCTTGACCCCTCAGGGGCATGGGCGCGTCAACATCTCTAACATTTCATTTCTTGTTGACGTTTCAATAGCATATATCCGTATACTCTTTCGGAAATGCAGTTGCTAGCATGCACCTCCTATCCGCGCCGTCTTTATACTGACAAGCTCGGAGCACTGCGAGAGTTCGATTAGCACTCACAGGCAGTTTTTTGATCGCGCCGAGATTTGATCTCCGAGCTCTAGATTAGTATCGTAGAGCGGTGACCGAACGATCACGGCCACCGAGCGCATACTATATAACACCAACCCAGTTGGACATTTGTCTCCGATCCCAGTGGAATCGCAAAGTCTTCGATTCCTTATCGGTTCCATTCATCGGTTTGTCTCCGAAGCTGGAAAAATTCAAATGTTTTCAATTACGTATCGAGTTAGCCTGAAATTTGAATTCATTTGAAAGTATCTGGCATTTGGCGACGCATGTTGTCATACACTTATATGAAATATGGAATACGGAATATGTTGTTTTTTTTTTCTGTAAGCCTTGAATACAATCCGCCGTTAAATTAAAAGGGCCGTGAAATCAATACAAAAAGATTTCACGACACTTTTAGTTTCTGGACGAATTGTATTTATCAGGCTTAAATAGTAGATTCAACCCATTTATACAGTCATCGATCCGAATCGATCTCAGTGTCGATTCCTCTTTGGCTACAGTCATCGGTCCGGAATCGATTCCAGTCATCGATCCGGATTCGATTCCACATTGGCTACAGTCATCGATCCCAATTCGACCCCAGTATCGATTCTACGTTGATTCCAGTCATCGATTCTCCATCGACTACCGTCATCGATTTCGGACCGATTCCTGTCCTCATTTTGGGTGTCGCAAAAGCGGCCATGCCCATACAAATATCTCCGACGTGTCTCCGATAAAGTCATCGATTCCTTAGTAGACAGTCATCGATCCAGGACCGGTCCAGTATCGATTCTTGTCCGACTGGGAAAGTCAGAAATTTTGTATTTTTAATTCATAAGAGAATTCATTGAGAGAAACCGGCATACTTATGTTCTCTTTATCCCTTTGTATCCTACGAATATTATAAATGTGAAAGTTTGTGAGGATGTTTGTTGCTCATTCACGCAAAAACTACTGAACGGATTTTGGTGAAACTTTACAGTATTATGGTCTATACATCCGAATAATACATAGGCTATAATTTATAAATACAATATATTGAGTAATTGAGTAAATTGGCCAAAGAAAGACGAAGTAGAGTCGAGTTGTTCGCGAAGTGAAGCGAGCACTAGACAGCTAGTTTAGTATAAATTAGTAAAGAACAGCGATATCGAAAGTAGGCCGGTTGTCAGTCTGCTTTCGGGATTTCTATGTACATGTGGTTAGTCATGGTTCAGGGTTCAGCTATCGCGACTCGCTCCCTAAAGGCAGTGCTAAAGCTCGACATACATCATCGAGCCCGACCACCACTTCACTTTCATAGGAACGTTCCTCCTCGTTCCCCACGTTTCTATAAAAGTGACGTGGTTCTATCTTCGGTGGTGGTTCCTCTATTATAGATATACAGTCATTTCCACAAGACCGTATACCTCACAAAATAAAAACAAAATGTTACAAGTAAGAAATTTTATTTTTTATTGAAAGTAAATACAAAATACATTTTCGCAATTATATTTAATACATGGTCCAATCGCCGTCACTATTGATTATTGACTGGCATCTTCGGTGACAACTTTCGGCCAATTTTTCCGCGTAGTCTGTCGATAAGTTCTTCCAAATTTTTTGTAGCGTTCGCCTTAAATGTGCTTCTCCTTTTATTTGCTTTCCTTGAAGCTTCTGCTTCATTAATCCCCAAACATTTTCAATAGGATTGGCATCCGGCGATTGCGAAGGCCAATCAAGTACTTCTATGTTTCGGATCGTTATCTTCTTGTAGAAACCAATCGGTGTTGTCGTTGCCATATAGCATCCTAGCAGACTTCAATAATCCTTTCTTGTACAAAATGATCATCCTTTCAGCAGTAAGAATTCCGGTAAACGTTATTAATTTTCCGAAACCGCGTGCAGAAAAGCATCCATAAACATGGACCTTCACAGGGTGTTTAACGGTTCGGTTCACGACAGCTTCTCCTTTTTGTGACCACACTCGTCTCCTGAACGTATTTACAGCAAAACTTGATTCATCCGTAAAGATCACGTCCCAATCACGATCGATGTTTTCCTTAGCCTACTCTACACGTCTTCGCTCCTGGTTTTCGGTAAGTAATGGTTTCATCAAGGCATACCTGGTTTTGATGTTTTCCTCTTGTAATCTTCGCCGAATCGTATTCAAGGACACGTAAATATTCTTCTTCGATAACATTTCCTTTGCTTGCACTAAGGTAGTAATGGACGGATTTTTCTTAAAAATATCAATGATGGCCTTATCCTGGGTTTTTGAAGTGCTTCGGGTTTTACCCCTACCAGGTAGATCGTCTACATTTCCAGTATCTTTAAAACGCTTTATCCACTTATTCACAAACTGTGTCGAAACTTTCAGGTACTTTCCGGCCGATGCAGGTGTCATTTTTGGTCCTTTCGGATGACTTACTAAAAACACAGCTTCGTTTTTTGTAAATCGCACTCATTTCACTTGACATCTTATCACTCTCCTACTTGAACTTAGAATGACCAAATTTATACAATGCGAAAAAGAGGAAAAATGCAGGTAACTAAAAGTCCCCCACCACTCTTTGAGAAATGGTGCATTAAAAAGTTACAAAGTATACGCTCTTGTGGAAATGACTGTACATACATAACATTTTACATCATTGAATCCGTACCGGAATCAGTCTCGACCAATGTGCGTATGGTTACAAATTGAATTGAGCAAAATAAGTGAACAAACTATCTTGTGAAGATTCGCCCGAATCTCATTTACTTTCCAGTTAGCCCAGCTTACAGCTCAGCGTTGGTAATAGTTACAGGTATCATTTTAAAAATGAACCCGACTCACCCCCGCCTAGAGCCGGCAGATCATATACTGCCCGAGTCGGTAAGCGACATAGAGCCAGGGGGATAGGGAAAATGGCTTCTCCTCAAGTCGTATATGGAGGAAAAAAGTCATGGATAAGAGAATTTTTCAGAAGTTAAAATGCAATGATACAAAAAGAGTGTTCATCGGGACTTTGAGCCCGTCCCATGCAAGTATATTTTAATTTTGATCCATTCGCTTTCAGGTTGTCTATGATACGCTTTGAAAAATGTTGTCCTCATCGCCCCGATTTCGGAGGCACACACATGTACCAGGCGAAAACAAGAATGTCATTTTTCCTGAAAAAAGGACTCAAAACAACATCACCAGTAGTCTAGGGCATTCGCCATTCGCCCAACCTTATGATACCCATTACTTAATGCGTGATCATGTGGGGCGGCCTTTAGATACCACTTCATTACCATGTGATTTTTTCCTCAGTACAGTAGTGGAGTGCATTCGCCTCAACACCCCCAGTCATTGATACCCATCTTGCCTACATATCACTCCATTGCCAAGAATGTTCTTCTTTCCCTTACTAAAGAACTCAAAATGCCATCAGTCCTGACAAAAGGACTCAAAATATATCCAACAGTAATCGGGTGCAAATGGTCCCATCACCCGAATCATCTACCAGGTTTAGTTTCGTTTTATTTCCTTTTATCCTGACGCACACCTGCAGCAGGACCAAAATAAAAATGGTACTTATAATAACGCAAGCTACGTTCCAAATTTGGTTGAAATCAAACCGCAGGAAATGCTTGGAGGAGCGATCATTGAAAAGATTTAGGCGAATATCTCTGGTTTGAACACAATAGAACGAGTATGTATACCGTTGGTCCAGTCGATGGTCAAAATTGCGGTCCCCGATTTTTGCGCAGGGTTACACAAGGAACCTACATACAATTTGGTTACGATCAGAACACGGAAAGTGCCCGGACAAACGAACATGGGACTACGAGTTTTCCCGTCCATTATACGGATATGAATATGGGACGGACCAAAAAATCCAATCCTTAACATTCATGTGACAATATTTATTTATAAGAAAAATATAAAAGCGTAACCGCCCCATGCAAAAATTGCGCTACGCTTTGAATTTTGCGAAATAAACTCATTCAACACTTCCTTCAAATCTAGTTTTTTAATCATGGGAGAAAAAAATTTCAGTAGCAGAATGTTTGAGAACATCCTACAAATTTTTGATCTTAAGTACGTTTTATGTCGACAGAGAACATCGCGTTAGTTTAATCCGAGAAGAAAACCGGTCCACTTGTACCATGTGCGAGTTCGACAGTGTATGGTGATACTTAAGGGAGGTACTAACCTCCATTTTTCGTCCGAAATTTCATACAAAAACTTTTCGCTCTTCTCGGTACTCAGTTCTTCGCACCAAAATCTCCACACTATTGTGGGCAATTTCCACGCGAAAACAATTACTTTGCATTTTATTTCGTATGGAAACCGTTCATTACAGTGGTGATCGCTCTCTTTTGAGTGAGAAGGGGACATTCAAGTGCAGTGTAGAGCGCCGCGGATATGTGCTGTGTGCAAGTCTACACTGGGAGAGATAAGTGCAATATTTTCGCACGAAGAGGTTAGTACCAGCCTTTAGCAGAAACGAGTATGTAGCAAATTTCGCATGATGCTAGTTGCTGGCATACACATCCTATCTATTTATTTGCCTTTTACGACAACACTAAATCGGAATGGATCGAATATTTTAGCCCTGGTACCCACAGGGGGATCTGTTTCTTATCCGTGAACACTGATTGTTTAAAAATATTAAAATGACAATTATTTCCATGGGCATTGAAAAACAATAGTTTTGTGAATTGATACGACCCTCATTCCATTCATTCCATCACTCTCAATTAGCATGCGAATTGTGGAAATCGTTTTATTGTTCATTAAACATTGGTCGGTGTCGGCAACTATCGATATTGTCTGAAATTACAGTTTAATTCTGAATACGGATTCGCGTAGTATTATTACGAGTAGCCTATTTTAGGTTCAGTAAATTTCTCAAAGTTTTGTTATTGGCGCCGTTTGTTTCAAATGAGGTTAAAAAAAGTTACCGTTGTCTGAAATCTAAAATCTATGTACGTATGAAAAGGATCTGAAAATGATTATTAGATATTCGTTTTCAATACTTCGTAAAAATAAATTGTGAAGTAAGTGATGCGATTTTTAGTTACGTACGGGGAGCATACGGCCGAGTAACATATCAGTCGGATAATGTTAACCAGTAGCTCGATGGGTATAGAACGTCGATTTACTAAACAAGTGGTCGCAGGTTCGATTCCTGTTACGAACATATTCAAACTTAATAGAATAGTGATCCAAGTGATCCACGATAATAAAAAGTCTGTGTTTTCATTAGACCAATATATTTCGGGCGAAGCCCATCTTTAGGGTCAATTTGCTACAAAACATACTCAATCGCCCTAACCCCTTGTGGGACATAGCGCGTCAACTGTTCTATGTGACCCAGTTGACGTTTCGTTGGCATAAATTGGTTTCAGAGAATGCATTTGCCAGCATACACCAGTTGCCAGCATACACATGCACATCCATGGCCACGAACGTTGTCGTGGACGGGATTCGAACCCGAAACGCCGGTAGTCAACATGCACATCCATGGCCACGAACGTTATCGTGGACGGGATTCGAACCCGAAACGCCGGTAGTCAAACATGAGACTGATGCCTCAACACACTGCGCTACCGGTCGCCCCCAATGAACAAACACGATATGATTCAACGAAGTACTTTTTTAAAAATGTCATGTGCTCATGTTTAATAATTCGGTTAACTCCATGAATTTGAAGTTTGGTTTTATTGTGCTGATTAATTCAAATCTGCGCACCGCTGAAGTTAAAAGCGTGCTTGTTTTGAATCAGGTGTTTTGCAAGGGCTGACAGATTATCACTTGATGATTTTTTGGTGTCATTTTTGTGCTGACTAACGCGAGTACCTAATTTTTGGATTGTCTCGCCAATATATGTTTTGCCGCAGTCTGAACAGTCAATTTGATACACAACTAAAGATTTCTCTTCTTTTGAGATTTTGTTCTTGAGTTTGGTAAACATATTACCATTTTTGTGATGAGGACGCATCGCTATATTCAACTCTGGAACAAAATATTTGCAAGATCTAGAAATTGATTCACTTAGTCTAGGTATGTACATCACAGATGAAAAATGTTGGATAGGCACAGTAGTTGGTGCTAATGTTGAGTTAACTTCAGCAGACAGGAACGCATAGCTCGTTGTATTCGGAGCGTTCTTATTATTTCTGACTTCTCCAATCATCTTTTCAATCATCTTGGTCGGGTAGTTATTTTTCCGAAGTATATACATGTTTAATACGATTGAGATTGTCATTCCAATATTCTTTATGGCTTATTCGGAAAACCTTCCTGATAAAAGATTTTTGCGACATTGGTCTTTATTTTAGTTGGATGATTTGAATAATAATTAAGAAGCCTATTAGAGGCTATGGGTTTGTGAAACCAATTAGTGATGACTTTTTGATGTTCAGTTCGATATAGGCTCAGGTTCAAATTCTTCATTATTATTCGAATCACCCAACTAAAATGAAGACCAACGTCACAAAATCTTTTATCAGGAAGGTTTTCAGAATAAGCCATAAAGAATTTTGGAATGACAATCTCAATCGTATTAAACATCTACTGCCATCTTAATATACAGGCCTGCGCTCACCTGATCGTGGGCTGATGGTGGTGGATTCTAACTACTTAGCTGACGTCAATTTTACGTCATTTCCGCCTTGCAAAGGCAGTGGCAAGGCATGAATGACGTAAAATTGACGTCAGCGACGAAGTCAGAGTTCACCACGATCAGCTGAGCGCAGGCCTGTATATTAAGATGGCAGTGATTCCATACCAGATTTTTTTTTTTATAAATTCAAGGATGTTTCAATAAGTAGCTTAGCTCATAATTTTGTTGAATGTAATAATTCCCAACTATAAATTTCACCATCATTTAAATACAAACTGTTTACTTTAGTCGAAAGCAACAACCTCATTATGTTCAATGCCGCAATTTCGCTTCAGACTCATCATTACTCATCTAGCCATTTGGCACTTAGCAATACCAACAACGGTACATACTATAGATCTAAACATTCGTCCTCCGTCACTTATCATACTAACAATTAATTCGCATTAATTATCACTATTTCAGCCAAGTCCAAAGGGATAGCCATATACGTTATCTTTACAACCATAAGCGCATAATCTCGTAATCTCAACAGTCAACACGAATAAAATAAAATACAATAATGGATAAAGGAATCAAATTATTTGGAAGGTATGCAGACAGCACGAGTCGTTTCAATGAATTCGATCGCGTCGGAATATCAAGGTAAACCAGCTTTAATACTTTTTTTTTTAAATCACATCACTGCTGAAATTTTTAAGAAAGTAAGGTAGTGTGTCGATGGTATTGTTTGGTTTAGTTGAGCATTGCGTAGAGTGCATTTTCGTTATCGGTTTTGAGGAAAAGTCGGCGCATTGTGTAAGATTACATGTAATGCTTATATTTGTGATAATGGTTAAATTATCTAAAACAACTGTGTTCGAAATGTTTGCAAGATTAGCTGAAAATCGATGTGAATATGACATTGAGTGCAAATGTGTGTTTTATCCCTCCATGTTGTTCAGTGTTGTTTCTACAATATTCTTCCTTTTTGTCAACTTATCCTTTCCTGACTATGTGGCCAAGGCATCTGCGTCACATCTTTCCTATATAGACAAAAAGGATTCAATTGGCTGAGAACCTGTCTCCAAAGTTTATAAAACAAAGATGTGAAGAAGTCAAATCGCCGCATGAAAGAAGTAGATTATTAAAGAAGGCAAAAGGTTTGTTCCCGACAGACATCAGCAACAGTTCCATCATATCGTAAACTTATCCTCAGTCGTTCGATAAAACTTCCATTTTTTAGGGTTTTGTAGTAAAAACAAAATCCTTATATTTGGTCTACAACTTAATAATGAGACTTTTTTTGGAATTTTGGGCATTTATTCATAGATTTATTCATATAACTAAATTATTCAAAATATTGGCCATCAGCAGCGATAACTTTCTCCCATCTTTCGGGAAGTCTACGAATTCCGTCGCGAAAAAAATCTTGGGGTTTCGAGGCTATCCATGAATCGAGCCAGTTCTTAGTATCCTCATATGAAGTGAAGTGCTGATCAGCCAACGCATGAGTCATCGAAGCGAACAAATAGTAATCGGATGGAGCAATGTCAGGGCTATACGGCGGGTGGGGTAGCACTTCCCATTTGGTTGTTTCCAGGTACGTTTTCACGACTTGCGCAACATGAGGGCGAGCATTGTCATGCTGAAGAATTATTTTGTCGTGCCTTTCAGCAAATTGTTGCCGTTTTTCACGCAATGGTCGACTCAAACGCATCAATTGCAGTCGATAGCGCTGCCCGTCAATGGTTTCATTCGGTTTTAGCAGCTCATAATAAAGAACACCGATCTGGTCCCACCAAATGCAGAGCATAAGCTTGGAACCATGAATATTTGGCTTCGCGGTCGATGTTGATTGGTGCCCGGGCGGTCCCCATGATTTCTTTCGCTTTGGGTTATCATAATGAATCCACTTTTCATCGCCGGTCACAATATGATGCAAAAAACCCTTCCGTCTTTGCCTTTGAAGCAGTTGTTCGCACATGCAAAAGCGCCTCTCAACATCTCTTGGCTTCAACTCGTACGGAACCCAGTGGCCTTGCTTTTGGATCATTCCCAGTGATTTTAACCGCTTCGATATGGCTTGCTGAGTCACTTCCAACGAAATTGCCAACTCTTTTTGAGTTTGGCACGAATTTTCTTCGAGTAATTTCGTCAATTCTTCGTCTTCAAACTTTTTTGGCTGGCCAGGTCGCTCTTCGTCGGTAATGTCGAAATTATCATTTTTGAACCGATGAAACCACCGAAAACACTGTGCACGCGAAAAAGCATCGTCACCGTAAACTTCCACGAGCAATTTATGACTCTGAGCTGCAGTCTTCTTAGCAAAATAATGTCCAAGTAAAACTTCCCGCAAATGTTGTTTTTTTCGTGAATTTTCGAAACTTTCCATGGTCCGGTAAAATACGTTGTCAACAATCAACACGAAATGTTTATACTGACATTGACAGCTTATGAATACAAACTTCAAATGGTATGTATGTCAAAGATGGACTACCATTGGTTTATCGGTGTTGCCATCTCTAAAAAAAGTCTCATTATTAAGTTGTAGACCAAATAAAATCGATCCGTCAGTCAGTTATATTGTAGAATATCTCACGGGCGGCTACATACATGAAATTTAGAGGGAAGGTGTAGAAATATTATAATTTGCTGGAGAAAGCGATGGGCCTTATAGACTAACTTTAAAGTGGGTCCCCATAGAGGCGAAATAATACATAGTTCGATTTTTAATAATAACATACTTCTATAGTTTCAGTTAGCACACCCCTGCTTCCCTTAAGAAAGTCCGAGGTCAGAAATGCTGGTGGCCAACGATAAACAAGGCACGACTTCGATATCTGAGGCGCCAAATTTTATCAGCGGCTCTTTCACGCTAAATCTAAAATACGAGTGGCCTGAAAATAAAAAAAATTGAATGGTGATGTTTGATGTATCATAGTGGGTTCATACATTGCCATCTAAAAATACAGGCCTCCGCTCAGCTAATTTTGACGGCTAAATTACGCAATTATTTACTTCGATAGATAGATAGATATAAAGATTCGAGCTACTTTCCCAGCAGGAAGGCACTGCGACCATAAAGATCTATTGTGCCGTAGCTCATTAATCCAAAAGACCGTCCACCCTTCTAATAAAGGGCAGTAAGTCTTTAGCAGGAATCAACCTGAATTCTGCAGTGCTGATAGTAGCTTGCCCGAGGAGTGACATCCTAAAACGCGCGATGGCGGGACATTCGCACAAAATGTGCTTGGTCGTTTCCACGTCCTCCTTTACTTCGATGACTTCATCGTATCCACAATCCAGTGGTCAGCGACTGATGGCGGCGAGTCCCTGATTTTTGTGCGTTCCGTGTTTAGTTTTCGTTTTCCGCGTTCAGTGTTCATTTGTTAATAAAATTTCATCTAGTGATCCGAGAAAACAAACACATGCGCGATGAAAATGTGTCGTGCGGTCAAAAGATGTATTTTTTCAAGAGTGAACTGTTCCACGACACTCTGCGACTGATCCCCTGGTCTGCGGCTTCGACCAAATTGCTTGAAGTGTACAGAAAGTGTGTTTTTAGATGACAAAAATGGCGTCCGGCGCAATTCCAATTGTAAACATATGTCGTGCCGAGGAGATCGTCGTATGCAGTCACTGCCTTGCCAGGGAATTAATGACGTAAAATTGACGTCAAAAACGAAGTCAAATTCACCACGATCAGCTGAGCGGAGGCCTGTATTTTTAGATGGCAATGGTTCATAACTGCCTAAAGCGAAAATTTACTCTATAGTATATACAATTCTAGCACTGGATTTTCCCATACAAAAATTCCAACTTTAAAGGTTAATGTCTCCAAAACGGTTATAAGTTCGCGTAAAAAGGACTTCACATTCGTTCATTTCAGACCAAATTTCATTGAAACCCATCATTAAAATTTGGTATTGGTAAATTTGATATTGAAGTCTCCGCCGACCATTTTCATGCAAAAGGACAGACCGGTTTTAATCCAAGTCTCGTATGGGATCTCATCGGATCAAAGTTAAAAGCAAATTGGTTGGACGTCAACTTATTTTGCCTCCATCTAAATGTATACTAAGTCCGCAATTCGCCCCCACGACGGCGAAATATCTGTATGATGGCTGTTTAAGTTCACTCGTCGCAGAGCCCTGACGTTCTTTTCGGTCGGAGACCAAAATCCAGTGAAACGAGCGCGGCTATTACATTCATTGAAAGTTAGGCATTTTCACACTAGCCACACAAAAGTACTTATATTGGCATCGTGCTATACGAAACCCTCTACTTTGACTTTTATTTTGTTTCTGTAGATTCTGTAGAATATTGCCGCGCAACAGTGCAACTTCAATATAATACCGAAATGTTAAATATGTATATGTATGTACATAGTAAAAACAGATGGCGTTTTAACCATTCCTAGCTTTCATACAATCCGTTCAAACGTCTAAAATAATCGACAGCTTCACCTGAATCTTATCAAATGCTGTTTCAGGTCCAAAGCCTCCGTTAAATTATTCAAGTTGGAACTTGACCTTATTAAAATATACAGTGAGTCACAGTGAAAATGATCCATCTTATGTTAGAAAAAGAATTACTTAAAAAATAACTGGAAAACCATTCAGATTAAAATTGTTTTTATATAAATTTATTGTCTCGCAATTCAAGTTTCTTATTCCAGTATGCCTAACAACTATTTTTTCTGCTTGGTACACACAAAATTATATAAACTTAAAAGTTCAAAAATACACCACACAGTAAAAATAAACCACTTAAATAAAAGTAAAAAGCATATATAGGATGCCCCGCTTCAGATGGTAAATACTTTTATGGTGCATAGTACCGTTAATTTGTGGAGAACTGACACAAGACTCCGTCTTTAACCGTTAAACGTGCCATACACACACCGATCGATCGGCCGATCCGTCGCCCGAAATCGATATCGGCCGATGGATCGGCCTGTGTATGTGGAAATCGCACCGATCGGCCGATCAATTTTGATCTGCCGATATTTTTGTGCGATTTTCGTGCGATCGATCGGTGATGATCGATTGGATAGTGTATGAGATTATCGCAAGTGAATGTCAAATTACCAAATTATTAAATTATGAAATTTCAAGGATTCTTATGATTTAAATGGCACTGCAATGGAAATATCAAATATGTGGTATACGAAAATACCACACACATCCAAATAGTTAACAAAAATTAATCTAGGTTGGATTGGGAGTGAATCATAACCTATTTTTTGAATTGTCATTCGTTATCGCATCGCACGAAAATCGTACAGTGTGTGTGCAGTGGAGATCGGCAGATATTTTGTGGCGATCCATCGGCCGATCGATCGGACGACGGATCGGATAATGTATGGCGGCTATTAAGAGTTATAGCATATTTAGTAAATTGTGTCAAAAAGCTTGACGTCCCGAACAAAATCCAAATTTGCCACTGTCCCAATCATTTAATCCGAGATTTGACCTCACTTTCTGAAACTATACAAAATTCCATATAAAACATATAAAATTTCCCTGGTTCGAAATTCACCGTTACTTTGAAGAAACAACTGTTCAAACTTTCAAAATCGATTTTTCATCGAAAATTCAATAGATAAATCTGCAAATTTGACAAAAGTTGCCCCAATGTGTTCGCTTTGTAACGGTATATTTCTTTGATACGTTTGGATTTGAAAATTGTCGAATAATAGTATTAACCTCGGAATTATACTGTGCGCGAATTACGTCCCAAAGTCGCAGTCAACGAAAATCAGCTGTTCAGCCAGTTATAGTCAAATCTCTTGTTCGCGTTCTTTTGACACATTTGAGCTGTGAAAAACTGGCTTCCTAACAAACTTGAAACACTTTTTTGAATTAAGAATAGAAACATGCACTTCCAAGCGCATAACAGTAACTTCCAACAAAACAAATGATCACCCACAGTTTTAAACCACATGCCTATTGTGAATTGATATTTCGCGGCTCGTTGATTGCGACAAAGTTGAACTCGTCTCAACTTGCGCAACGTGAGCGACGTGTTGTTCGCGCACAGTATACTTATCGCCATCTGAAATACATTGGTTCAACTTTATTTGGCAGCAGAAGCCGCGTTGTTCGCGCATACTCTAATTCAGCCATAAAGCAAAAAACATGGTCTGAAGATGAAAACAAATTTACTTCAACCTTGACTTAATATGTAGTACATGCTACCAACAAAAAATAGGAAAAAAAAAGATCGTATAGTTTTAAAATTTGGCACAATTAATGTGGAGAGTCCTCTGAAAATGTGCTCCAAAGTCCTTATTGATAGGAGGTTCGGAAGTGTAGAGGAAAGGGGGTCAAAGGTCCTTTTTTGCAGTTTTCCTTGAATATTTCGGATTTTCTTGAATATTTCGGTTTTTAAGGTAGACATCGACATAGTAACAGAAAATTTGGGTGGAATCGGTCCACTATTTCATTTACGTCTCATAGGAACAGTGGAACCGGAACAAGTTTTGCCTCTAAACTCAAAACCAAAAAAAAACCTTCGGTAAGCTACCCGAAGACTCGCTTGTTACTTTTATTTATGTGGTTAATTTTTACTGTGTATTTTTAACTTTTTAAGTTTATATCATTTTTTGTGTATTGAGCAGAAAAAAATAATTGTTAATAATACTGAAATAAGAATGCCGAGAAGACAAATTTACATGAAAACAATTTTAATCTGAATGGTTTTTCAGTCATTTTTTAAGTAGTTCTTTCTTTAACATAAGATGATTTATTTGCACTGTGACTCACTGTACACAGATACATACACACATACCTACATACATACCTACATATCTCGTATCTTTCAACTGAGCCAAATGGCCAAATTGATATTCCATTCATTCATGGTTCCCATGATAAGCTTGATATACAAATAAAGTGGGTTTCTTGGATTTCGCATAATAATTATCACTGTATTGTTGTTGATGCTATTCATTGATGGGTGAAGTTGTTTAATTGATAATGAGCCGAGGTCGAGGCGCTAAATTATTGAAATCTTATGTATGTAGATATAACTAGCAGTGGCGTGGCGTGATAATTCAACTAGGGGAAGCAATTGGTATTAAAAATTTACTATTATTATGCTTTCCACAAATTTACTGCGTATTAATTGAACCCCTCTCGTTAGCTACTTTTAACATTTCTAATATAAAAGCACCCAGGAATCACGAACGGGGACGTGAGAGTAGGTATACTGTATTTTATCAGCATTTTAATTCCCATGCTACCAATATATAATAATTTACTTTTAAATAAATAATTGTAAAAATTATATGTTGGTAGACTTATCAAAAAAGCAAAGCTGTAACTATAAGTATATAAATAAAGCATATTCGAATTATTAGAACTACTATAACAATAACAACAATAGCAAAAAAATTGCAAAATAAATATCCATACACTCATAAAGAAAGTAATCATGTTCAGCGAATCAAAATTTGAATAATAAAAACAATAACAATACAATAAAAATTAAAAATAATTCAACTATTTACTATTTAAAAAATCACAGTTAGTGAGTAAAATAAAATAATAATAATTGGGCAATAAATATATTACAAGTCAAAATAAATAATAAGATCCGTACATACTATTATTTGTAATTTAATTCTATTCGTCTTTCTTTTTTTGCGAATTCATCTATAATATCTGTATAAAAACTTTGCTCACACAAACATGATTTAAGGAAAACCTTTTCAATTGACATTATTGCCAAGTCGCTAAGCCGTTGTTCGCCTGTACAATTTCTAAGATACGTTTTAATCCTTTTTAAGCAAGAAAAACTGCGCTCTGCGGACGCACTGGTTACTGGTAATGTTAAAACTAAACATATTAATTTATAAAATTGTGTGAAGCTATCTTTTAATTTGTTATTAATGAAATAGTTAAAAATACCTTGAAAAGATTTTCCCTGCAAATCAGAATCAGAATAAAGCACAATGAGTTCAGTCTTTAATGAAATATGGTCAAATATATCAGCATAAGTTTTAGTTAAATTTAGTAAAAGATTGTCCGGAAATGTTTTCAAATATTGGTTAAATTTAGAAGAATCTAATAGGTTTAAAAATGTGAAACTTGCTAAGGATGAAAATCTTGAATTTATTTCTGCGGTAATATTATCTATAATTTCGACATAAATACGTGTAAAGAATAGTTCAACATTTTCATTACTGTCAACAAGGCACCTGGCTTTTTTCCGGCGTTGTGGAGTTTCGCAAATAGATGTGGTTTGGGTCCAAATTTCCGTGAAACTATTTCTTAACGATTGAAGTTGATTTTTAAAATCTGTAATTTTTTGAATGCAGTACATTATATCAGTTTGTTTACTTTGAAATATATCGAAAAGTACGTCGGTTTGTGGAAAAATTTTAGAAAAAACATTGAGCAGGAAAACAAACTGAAAATCTGTAAGTAAAACAAGAAGTCCCCTTGCGCTATTAACGGTCTCGCCATCCCACTTTCCACTCTCATTTTCAATGATATATTCAAAGAGTTCTTTTAATTGATCTAAATTATCAAAAATGGTTAAAACTAATCGACCATTAAAAGTCCAACGTGTTGGAGCTAATTTTGGAAGCCTTTTTTTGAGGAATAAATCTAGTGCAACTGTTCTCTTTGTTGAATGATTAAAAAATGTTGAAAAACAAGTAATAGATTGAAAAAAAATTCGACATTGGCGTATTTTATCGCATGATTTAGATAAAACTAAATTTAACCGATGAGCGAAGCAATGAATATATATTGCGTTTTTATACACATCCTTTACACGTGTTTATAATCCAGTTATTTTACCAGACATTACCGAAGCCCCGTCATAGCTTTGACAAATAAGTTTGTTACCGCAATTGAATTTTTGAACAACATCTAAAACATGGTCAAATAAACGCGACGCAGTCTGATCATCAGAAATATCTGTAAAAGTTATGAAAGTTTCTTTAACCTCACCGGAAGGAGTAATGTAACGAAAGGTTGTTGAGAGTTGAGAACGACATGAAACATCGGTTGTTTCATCTAATATTATTGCTATAAATTTAGTTTGCTGAATTTCATTATAAATCTGTTTTAATAAAATTTTAGAAATGCTACTAATGAGATCGTTTTGAATATAATTTGATATTCCGGAAAAAACAGTCGCTTGCTCCAAGTGAGCTCGCAAGTCCGGATTATATTTAGCTAAAAGATTTAAAAGTTCAACGTAATTTCCCCTATTGCAAGAATTCACATTTTCATTGTGACCACGAAATGCCTGTTCTTGACATCCTAAATGGCACACAACGTCAATTAGCATTTTTAGTATATCTCGATTTTTCGAAACTTTCTCATTGTGCTACTTAATGTTGGCTACTTAATAATTCTTCAATTCTAGGACCGGAACCGAACTTGGAAAGAAGAAGTACTGACTTTAAATGATCAACGCTTTTCGTACCATGCCTGTCCACAGCTTTATGTAAATTATTTAAGTCACAAAACCCGGTAGTTCGCCAAACATTTCAATCATTTGAAAAAACAAGCATGGCCAACAAAATAATTTTTGCTTGGTCTTACAACCGGTAATCCATTCCGTATCTTCATAAATCTTAGCAGTAAAATGCCTAGTACATCTTTTTGTTTTAGAAACAATTTCCAAAATCGGTTTCGGTCGACCCTTTTCGATAATGTCTTTTTTTTCTGCGAAAGATCGAGATCCAAAAGACAATCGAAAAAGATCATCAACAACACAATATTGATCCATGCTACTTTAAAAACAAATCAAAACACTATAAGCAATTATAAGCACCTAGACCGATTAAAAAACCCCTTCACTTTTTCACCAACAAAAAGCACACAAATCGCACTACACTAAAGCACTACACTAGAGCAAATGAGTTTTAAATTTAACGGCTCATTCAATTCCTTGTGACGTCAATGACTTGAGGCAGTATTACCATCTCCCACTTATTTTTTCTTGGAATTTTCCGTTAAATGGTTTTCGATTAGATATAAGTTATTGAAATATGCATAAATATCCCTATAATTGAGTTCGTCTCTTACTAATACTCGTATACACTAATAATTCTATGCGAAATCACTTCTTCTCGAATTTACCAATAATAATTTTTAACCATGAAGCCATTATATTTCAAATCGAAACTTTTTCCACAATTCAATTCCTATCCTACTCTGGTAACCCTTGTGAAACTCATATAGCACATCACATACGCATTGCAACACAGCAAATATTTTCAGTCCACAAGAAAATACGAACAAAGAGGAAATGGGAAGAAAAGTTCCCCAGCGTCCATGCGCCAGCAGCTCCGCTGCAGGCAAGAATTTCCTCTACTACATGTGAGGGGAACTTGGAAGCAAATTCCTGAGTGCTTCCAACCTACCGTGTACGTGAATTTTTTTTTATCGCGACACAGTAGGTTTACTGGGGAAAAAAATAAACGCTCATAGATGCAAATTTTGATATGCTTCCATGTGTCTTCTTCTTGGTGTGGTGTGGTGGTTTTCGCGGTGTTACCAATTCGGCTGTGTAAGATATTCGCGATTAGTTTCTTTGGAACTTTTATTTACATAGACTGTGCCGAAGAGTTTTTTTCGCGACTTTTTTGCGCGATTCAGAAAAAATTATTTAGAAAATTTTCCACCAATCGCCAAATATAAGGGAAGCAATGCTTCCCTTGCTTCCATGGACGCCACGCCACTGATAACTAGCGGTTGGCTTCGCTCACATTGCAGGCATTTAATCGCTAGTTTAGCTAATACATATATTTCAGTATGAATATCAAGTTGCCGGTTCTTCATATGACAAAGTATCATATTTACATTACATTTTTTTACTCTAGACAAATAACTAGCTCACATTTGGCATATGAAGAACCCGGCAACTTAATATTTATACTAAAACATGTTAGGCCCCGATTTTGCATACAACAGAATTAAGAACAGGAACAGAATTCAGTATATTTACGACATAATTCTATCCTTGTTCCTAATTCTGTTCTATGCGAAATTGCGGCTTTAGTTAAAATGAATATTAATACGGCAATGTAAACGCCTGTAGTCCGGATGGCGCAACGGTTAGCACTGGGTCCCGGTTCGATTCCTACTGAATGCGGTAGTTTTGGATAAAAAAGGAGATTTACATGTCGGACCATGGACCCACTCGGTTAAATTAGTACCCATTTATGGGGTAAATAGCTCGGTTGAGCGTGTTGCTCATCACACACCTCTGCACAAGACATACCATCATGATCTAGAAAATGGGATGATGCTAACTCATCTCGAGGCCATGGTTCAAATTATACTGTTACGTCAGTTATTTATTTATTAATGGGTGCGTTCCTAAAAGTATCGTAAATCCGCTACTTATCCATTGTCCCTTCACCGATACGTGATTTCTCCGGTGAACGACACGATTCCCTTGCCGCCATGAATATATTTCACACAAACATACGCCACTTAATAAGGGATATTTCCACTTTCAAACACAATTTTCAAATAAAATTACGAGCGAGAACAGACTTTCCAGTCACTATACGCACTTTGAGGCCAACAAACAGTTATTTACAAATGGCGTGACAGAACTTGACAAGAGCGAACTGTCAAAACTCTAGGAATCGTTGGAGGGGTAATCGGATCAGAAAAAATTCGTGATACTTTTGCACTTCAAAAAGATTCTGGTATCGGTGTCTGAAATCGTACCGTTCTCGCAAAGTATCTATGAAACCGTGTCGACGCGCTTCCGACACGGTCCAAAATAGGAACGCAGCCATGTAAACGCCTGCAAAGAATTGTCGTAGGTTAGGTTAACGGACTGTCATATTAACTCCACGACACACATAGACAACTAGTTTGTTCGTTGTGACCAAAGAACTATAAAACTATCTACCTATTCAAAGGTTGTGACACCACACAGGAGTGAAAGAATCCAAAAAATATATATAGGTTGGTGTATAGAACATCCGCAAGAAAACGCGCTTCTGTTGCTTAGTTCAATCGAAATTTACGCAGATGGCTCCAAGACTTAAGTAGCGTTTACACTTGCCAGTAGACCGTGCAAGTACGTACATTTTACAGGCATTGCAAGTGCCTTGCAAGTAACTTGCAAGCTGTCACTTGCACATGTGTAAACACCCGTGCCTGTGAACTGCCAGGCCAGTAAACCCGCACGGCGCCTTGCAAGTAGCTGGCCTCCCGGGCCAATTGATTTCCTACAGGCATTCCAGTAGAGACTTGCGATCATATGTTTGCTGTCATTGGTACGCCAACAAACGATGGAAGATCAATGTCGCCTGCAAATAGGATATCGCAATGGTAAATAAGTGATAATCTCCTAATAAAAGATTTTGAATGAAGGTGTTTGCTTTGCTTTACAGATTAATTGACAGAACAAGTCGAGGAATTACATGCTCCCACCAAGGAAAAATCCCAGCCAACTTGCAAGTCGAATTATGTGTGTAAACACCTACTGGCACACGTCATGCAAGCAGCTACAGGCAAGGCACTTGTCGACAAGTCTACAGGCATGCCGGTGTACTGGCAAATGTAAACGAGCCATTTATAAAGGATTTCGGGAGGGAGTTTTCTCTGATGGGCTTAACCTAAATCTCTATTTCAGTCTCCATAAATAAATACTACAACGTTTTTCATGTAAGCAAGCTTTGATCTGGTGCGGTATCAAGTGATAAGCGCTTGAGATATTAGAATTTTCACCGACAATCAAGCTGTAATTAATTCCCTCGAACCGGATCTGAATACCTCAAGGACCGTGGCGGAATGTCGCTCAATGCTTACGGGAAATAAGTGCGTCTTTCTTTTTTTAAACACTTATTTATGTTGGGTTATGGGTCACAGTGGTTTCGCTGGTAACTGCAGGGTACAACAAGCGTCGGAGCTGCTGTCATCACTGGAAATTGTATAGTTGGAGAGCACGCTTTAATGACTGCTATAGGAGCTGTGGTGACGAAGAAGAAGAGGAGTGTATTTTTTTCTCTGCGCCTGAACCCCCCTCTTCGCTGAACTGGATATGCCTCTTGAGGACCGAAAGTTGAATACGTGTGGACATACTATTAGCTCTTCAGGTGACAAGTTAGGCCCCCTCCGCACCCGACTTATAGTTCCGCGACTGGATTAATCCGACAAATCGAAAAATTCAAAACGCTAGAACCTATTCTCGACCATAACGAATATGTTTATGAAATATCCATGGAAATCAATCGAGCCGTTTGGCCGCAAAAAACGAACAAATACTTCATTTTTATATATTGTATATCAAAGCGTTAAATTATAATAATTAAAACAGGAAGAGGTATGAAATGCATGTGGATTTCAAAAAGGGTTTTATGACGACGTTTCGGATGTCAGTCTCGCGGTAATTTTATAGATTTGTACAAATGTCCTTTTTGAAATGTGCTATTGAAATTGCCAAATACGAGTATAAAAACTCTCGTTTTCGGCGCCTCCTGCTAATGGCAGAGAGGAGAGGGCGCATATCACGATGCATTTAAGTTGAATGGCTTCAATGCAATCATCCCGGCTAATTTCATTTCAATACGTTTGAGAACTCTCATCCCACGGACAATATTCAAAATCTTTTGAGTCCATTATACAATAAAACAAAAGTGAAATACTACATTTATTCACTGAAATCGAAAAATAATCATTCGAATGTTTGTCACACACGACATTATGCATGTACTTTGAATCCTTTTGTCAGATTCATGTCCCTGTTGATATGCGTTCTGTAGGTCTTTAGATCGATACATTTCGATTGGATTGAGGCTGATAACCCATCGTCTCAATCTTAAACTGTTTTAGTGATATTATTGATTTTTCAACATGAACATTGTAAGCGGTAATCTTCAAACACAAATTATCGTCGTTCTGGCGAAGGTATTTCCCCCTAGCGCTACCAGGGTAGCAAGATTCTCTTCGTTTTATTTTTATTCCCACAATGAAACATATTCTATGTATGTGCATTATTATTACTAACTCTTCTTTTCTAATTCTTATTACAGCATAAATGCAGCAGATAAATTAGCCGAAAGTTCATCACTATTAAGAAACAGAATGCATTTTAAAGTCTCGAAATACAAAGAAGCCTTGAAGAACAGAAGTCTGATTGTCGACGTATTGTCTGTATTATTCGGTGTCGCAACATGGATTGGCGTCAACTCTATATACGTGCAATTCCCACTTCTCGTGGAGAAAGCCCCCGAATACTGGAGCTTGCCGTCGTATCTTGTCGTAATCATCCAATTAGGAAATATAGGACCGCTCTTATACACACTCCTCCAGAGATGTGCATCGAACGGAAAGATTAAGGATTCCTATCTGATTTATGCCGTTTTACTGATCGGCACAATAGCGTCAATTTTAACGTCTTTCTTTTACGGCGAAACGGCTGTGATTGGTGGACAAAAATACAGCATAGCGTTATTTGTCCTAGTATTCTTCCTGGCCCTTACAGGATGCACAAGTTCAGTGCTATTTATGCCGTATATGGGACGATTCCCGGAGACGTATTTGATAGTGTACTTTGTCGGCGAAGGTTTGAGTGGATTTTTGCCAAGTATTGTGGCGCTCATACAAGGAGTTGGAGGTAATGCTGAATGTATTCCCAACAATTCAACAATTGGATCTGGATTTGATCGTTACGTTCCGCCACCACGATTTGGAACGGAGGCCTTCTTCTTGTTTGTGTTCGTCATGATGATTTTCGGTACGGTTGCTTTTTGCCTACTCGACAACTTGCGAACATGTAAAAAGGAGTATGCTGCTGTCCGGATAACCAATGGCAATAATTACGAATATGAAGAATCAGATACTAATACCAAACATGGAACGATGCCGATGCCGAAACTATTATCCCGAAAGGACTATGGGTTGCTGTTGTGTCTAATGGCCCTTGTATGTATGTTTGGAAATGGCGTATTCCCCAGTTTACAGTCATATTCGTGCCTGCCGTATGGAAATGTTGCGTATCATTTGGCCGTTTCATTGAGTTCGATGGCAAATCCTATTGCCTGCTTTATGGCCATTTTCTTACCGCACACCAGTATACGCTCCATCGTAGTAATGATCAGCTCTGGTCTTGTATTCACTTGCTATGCCCTTACCACGGCGGCTATGAGTCCTAGTCCGCCGTTGGTTGGCACAACAATCGGAGAAGTACTGGTGGTAAGCATGAAGACCAGGAAATAAATTTGATAAACGATTTTAACTTATTTTTTTTTTTTTGCAGATTCTTTGCTGGATAATTCTAATAGGACTAGTTAGTTATATCAAACTGTGTATAACGACCGTTATGAGATCACAAGGTGGAAAATCTCTCGTGTGGGTTGGCGCTTTCGGGCAGATTGGCTCTGCTATTGGATCAGTTATAACTTTTGTTTTAGTCAATTATTTTTACCTATTCGAATCATATCAACCTTGCTGACAGTATTTTAAAAGTACTTAAAGAGAAACTTAGATGTACAAGTGTAATGTTATAGTTCAAAAATATTTTTTTTAAATAATTATTAAGATAAAAGGAGTATTTCATTTTTCATTCAGATAATGGGGAGGTCAAATGAAGGGAAACGATGGGTACGTTCCATTTATGGTGTTTTTCTCTTCTTTGAAAAATTATTGGTCAAGATATGCGAACATTTTTATCTCCCCCTACCGAGATTAGCCATTGGTTTTTGAGGTCGCTGATATAAATGCAAATGGCCAAATTTTTTAGGAATTCAGACAGGCATACGGCAGCGAAACCGAAGTGCACTAAATAACATCATGTTGCACTTTGGTATACCACCAAAGCTAGTCCGACTGACAAGGGTGATCATGTCAGACTGCTCCTCGCAGGTTAGAATCAACAAGTTGACCGAGGCATTTAGCACCCGAGTCGAACTGAAGCAGGGCGATGGGCTGGCGCCCATGTTATTCAACCTCGTACTTGAGTACGTGGTCAACAAGTTACCAGGGGACACGATAAAAACCCTTCTGGTGGTCACCCAAATAGTTGGATACGCGGATGAAATTAACATCAGGTCAACATCATCCAAGGAACCGAACGAAACGCTACAAGCTCTCGATCAAGCAGCGAAAGAAGTTGGTCTACAAATTATATAACAAGTCCATAACGAAAGTTCTGACGCAAAAAAAACCGGACAAGTACATCAAATATGCAGGTAAAACCAGGCGATCAGACAATCGAAGGAATAGACAACTTCATATACCCAGGATAGGAGCGGAAAATAGGAAAAATAAATTGTGTAGTTTTGAAATTTTGCACAATTGTTGAATTTTAACAAAGAATTATAGTGGATAAGCAGTCATCCATCCGAATTTGACCTGCCTACTTTCATTGGGTGGGGCATTATAGGCATGTTTCCAAAAATATGATTTACAGCGGAAGTAGGCGTACCTTTGGCCAAATCGTGCCTATTTGCGGTACCAACCAACTAGATCTCAATCATTTTCATGTCGCTAACTGCATTCTATCGGGAGTTATCGTGCCGGAGGAAATCAATATACCCTATACTACTTCTTATGGTTTAGCTTTAGAGTGTAATATACCATTTTATAGTCGAAGGTATATCATTTTGAAAGAAATTTTTTCACTTTGATTCGGCCTGGAGGTATTTTCATTTCTTTTTAACTGATTTTTGAAGAAAAAACCAGTTATTCGACCCTCCCTCGATATTGGGTTTTGACCCCGAAATTGGGGTTCTTTACGTTTCACGACCCCAGCAATCGATTGGCATCATTCGATTTTTTAGTGTTATATATATGTATATCCGCAGTGTTGTGGACACGCGATAACAGCCGAACGGAAGTCGTAAGCGTCCATGTATGGATTTGACGGGGAAATTTTGGATTCGACCGGGGAAAATTTAAAGTTTTGACAAACACTTGCGTCCAAAATTCAACTTTTCTCTGGTCCACCTTTAGGCCGGCCGCACATTGCGTCGTAGGCAGGGCAGTCCACACAGCGCGCACATGGCATTGTTGATGTAATAGGCTGCGTTAATGCTTAATGCTCATTAACACAATAATTAACGCCAAAAAATCATAACGTAAACTACGCGGTAATAGGAATGGCCACACTTACGTTAACGTCTAGTCGATTTGTATTTCACGTTTATCAAAAAAATAACGCGTTAAACGACCGAATTCCATCGAACCATCAATTTCATACGTGTGGAAAAAAAATTCCCCCTATTTCCACCGTTCTATGATATTTGATGGTTCGATGGAAGTTTGGCCGTGGTTGTGCTCGTTCATTTGTAGGGACCTTAAGGTCGCCACCCAGTGACGAGCACAACCACGACCAAACTTCCATCGAACCATTCATTTGTTCATTTGTAGCGACCTTAAGGTCGCCACCCATTGACGAGCACAACCACGACCAAACTTCCATCGAACCATCAAATATCGTAGAACGGTGGAAATAGGGGGATTTTTTTTTCCACACAACCACGACCAAACTTCCATCGAACCATCAAATATCATAGGACGTGTGGAAAAAAAATTCCCCCTATTTCCACCGTTCTATGGTCGCCACCCATTGAACATATATCTGGTGTTCAATTAAACAATAATAAAAGATTTTTGAAATTGTGGTTGAGGCTTCTGTGCTTGCATATTATTTCATGAGTGTGAATTCTATGACAAGTGTGAATTGTCAGTTGACAATGCTAGTGTGGCCACCGCAAACAACGCGTTAAAAAACGTTTAACGACCGACCCGCATCCAAGTAATCGCTGAATTTTTAACGCCATTACGAACGACGTTAATTAGTGCGTTATGTCGCGGCTACACCTGTGTTTCATGTGATTTACGACGGAAATTAACGAAATTACAATAGATGTAGGTGTGGTTCAAAATCACATTTTACAACAATGCCATGTGCGGCCGGCCTTATAGTCGCCACACATGAACGAGCACAACCACAACCGAACTTCCATCGAACCATCAAATATCATAGAACGATGGAAATGGGCAGTTTTTTTCTATAGAGTTTGACGTGGTTCGATGCATGGTGGCGACCAAAATGCTTGTCGTGTATCTCGACCTTTATATTACGTTTAAATTACGTTTACACTATCCCCAGATTACTTCATCTGCGCCAGCTGAGATAATCTGCGACTGTCAAATACATACAATTTTGAACTCACCACACCCAGATTACGCAGCAGATGAAGTAATCTGGGGATAGTGTAAACGTAATATTACACTATCCCCAGATTACTTCATCTGCTCCTTAATCTGGGTGTGGTGAGTTTAAAATTGTATGTATTTGACAGTTCCAGATTAATATTACGTTTACACTATCCCCAGATTACTTCATCTGCGCCAGCTGGGATAATCTGCGACTGTCAAATACATACAATTTTGAACTCACCACACCCAGATTACGCTGCAGATGAAGTAATCTGGGGATAGTGTAAACGTAATATAAATTAGCCGGCGCAGATGAAGTAATCTGGGGATAGTGTAAACGTAATATTATATAACGTTTACACTATCCCTAGATTACTTCATCTGCGCCAGCTGAGATAATCTGCGACTGTCAAATACATACAATTTTGAACTCACCACACCCAGATTACGCTGCAGATGAAGTAATCTGGGGATAGTGTAAACGTAATATTAGAGGTTCTCGATCGTGATTACAATTTGGTTCAACGCTATTTCTAGTTTGATTTTTTTTTTTTTTTATAAAGGTCGCCACCCATTGACGAGCACAACTACGACCAAACTTCCATCGAACCATCAAATATCATAGGACGTTTAAAAAAAAAATTCCCCTATTTCCACCGTTCTATGATATTTGATGGAAGTTTGGTCGTGGTTGTGCTCGTCCATGGGTGGCGACCTTAACGCGTTTTTGTTACGCTACACTAATATTACGTTAATATTTTACACTATCCCCAGATTACTTCATCTGCTGCGTAATCTGGGTGTGGTGAGTTCAAAATTGTATGTATTTGACAGTCGCAGATTATCTCAGCTGGCGCAGATGAAGTAATCTGCGGATAGTGTAAACGTAATATAACTCGATAGATACGCAGAAGAACGCACCTATTTTAAAATTCGTGCCCCCAAACTATAAAAGCACACCTACGCCATTCTAATTTGCGTGGTGTTACCTGACGCAACTACCATAAAATGCTATGAAAAATTTCGTTAAACACCCGTTCCATTTCTGCTTGTACCATGCAATCCCCCTACCTCCGCGCACAATTGGCGAAAACTAAACAGCTGATTGCCACGCAACACCAACACACCCGCACAAATTATGAAAACAAATCGCTCACGTATACACCTACACATCGCCAGCCGTTCAATTGCTTTATCGCCCAAGCAACTCCGAATTACAGAGGACTCAACCACAGGCCAGGCCATTCAATTCACTCATAGTGCATAGTAACTTTATTGAATCTTTCCAAGAAATCAATTCACTCGAAAAGAGCGACTCCGCGAGTGTTGTCTTTTTTTGGTTGAATCGCCACCGTCACTATCAAAACTCACTGCCGAGCTTGCGAGATCTCATCCGCTGGCAGCAAATGGAGGAGTGCAGTGCACTTGAAAAGGACAGCAGTAATCCGCCTATTGAAAAGGTGCAAGGAAACTCCAAGAAAGGAAAAAGACTGGTTGCCTTGCCACAAACGCAACACCAGCAGCAGTCGCAACGAAATTAGTTGCAGATCGTTTGACAGGCGGAAAAGAAAAATCTCCCAAAGACCAAGCAGAGATACGTCAAAAAAAGTTTTCCCATTCCCCAAATGACGGCAACTGCGTGACAGTTTCGTGAAGCCCTTTTTCAGTAGGTATTTCTGCATCCCAAGGAGCGTGAAAATAGTGCCCAATTTTATTCGTCGGACACAGTGCATAGTTGCTTTTTTGCTTTCTGATATTTTCCCCGAGTGCGTGAAATCAGTGCGAAACGCAAAAGACGTGAGTTGATTTGACATCGACAGGTACGACGGCCGTGTGTGTCTGCTGTCTAGCCGTGTCGGACGACGACAAAGGCAAACGCATCACAGAACATTAATCGATTATGTCTGGCTCGGGAGGACCCAATTTGATCAACCAGCTCGAGCAGCGGTTGTACAAGACCAACGTCAATCAGTTTCGGGCCAATTTGTTTCGCGAGCGATTTCGAATCGCCCGAAATCTGTACAAGTACGATCTGATCTCACATTATGGGTGTGTGAATGCCATCGAATTTTCCAATGGAGGTGAACTGCTCGTCTCAGGTAAGTTCATGATGGTGGCCTTTCCTGATCCCAGATATTTTTACAAAGTCCAAGGGACGGGACATTGTGCAGGAAATGAGGAAAGAAAGGCATAGGTGGAAGCGGATATTTTGGAAATGGCGATTAGTTTTTGTCACTTGCAATGTTTTGCTTGCTCGATCAGAATGCGGATTGGAGAACGGACTCAAGAGTCAAATAGGTGAAGCCGATTGTAGAAAATGTCATTAATGGTAATTTCGTGAATCTCGTGAGTTTCTCATTAAGCGGTATTTTTATGTAGTCTGGAGAATAATCTTCCAACGAATGGTTTTCTTTAAAATTACAGCATTTCTTCATCCTTTATTATTAATACCACTATAGCAGTGTTTATTTGCAATCAGAAGAGAATTGTGCGTCCTCATTACACTAACAACATTGTCCCCGATAGTTCTCGATGATGATGCAGGAAATCTGTTTTGTAAATTACCTTTCAGGCTGAAATATTTGCAATTCGCCAATGCAGTTTAAGACAATTATACAATTACAACAATGATCCAGACGGCCAAGGCCGGACGTCCGACCTTTTACTACCCAAATAAAACTTGTTAACAAGTCTTTTTCCGCTGAGGATGTATTCGAATTTAATTAAGGTGTGAAGGCTAAATAAATCCAAGAGATATGTATAGGTATATTGAACCAAGGAATCGACTCTGTTTTCCCCCTCATTTCTCTTCTTCTTTTGTTCTGTACCGTTTCTTCGCTGCTTTTCTGTCCTGGTTACAAAAAAAACACGGCTAATACTCCGCGTTTGCCTGCAGGAGAACGTGCGGCAGAAGCTGGGGTCTTCAGCCAAAGATGGTTTTATGGCTGTACACGGCTGTAGTGCGACCTATACTCGCTTACGGAGCATTGTTATGGTGGCCAGCTCTTCGTAGGAGGTATAATATTGACCTATTGAGCAAAGTGCAAAGAACCGCTTGCATCACAGTCACGGGAGCTATGCGTTCATGTCCAGCGGATGCACTTAATATCATCCTAGGTCTACTCCCTTTAGACCTACAAATAAAATTTAACGCGGCGTGCAGCGCTGTCAGACGAATGGAGTCTGACCGGAAGATACGACTGCAAAATATACACTGATGGCTCTAAAATGGATTGTGGAGTCGGTGCGAGGGTCTTTTCTGAGGATCTCTGTGCATCAATGTCTTTGCGCCTCGCAGACTATGCAAGCATATTTCAAGCTGAAGTGCTGGCAATAATGGAAGCGTGTAGGATGTTGAGGCACAGCACAGGAACCACTAGGAGTGTCGCCATCTTCTCAGATAGCCAGGCCGCGATTAAGGCTCTGGAATCAATAACAATTTCATCGAAAATAGTAAAACAATGCCGCAATGAACTGGCTGGACTGGCGGACCTCTTCACAGTTTCTCTTCTATGGGTTCCAGGACATAGGAACATAGAGGGGAACGAGAGGGCCGATCAACTGGCGAGACAGGGCTCTGCACTACACGAGTCCTACGCGGTGACTGTCCACCCGCCGTTTAGTGCCGTTAAAAATGAGATTCATACACATTTCATGACACGGGCTAGTAGAAGATGGGGCGTGTGGACAACGTGTGGCACGCAAGTGTCACCATACACTTTCGAACTCGAACTCGAGCACGAACCTGGTACAAATGTCCTCTGACACACACATACACTTCACATAGGTGTGAAGAAAACCGGTCCACTTGTACTAGGTTCGTGTTCGAGTTCGAGATCGACAATGTATGGCCATCATATGATGCACGTAGATCTAATGCCCTTCTGAAGAGAACCCGTTCGGATGTCGCAAAAGTGACAGCGATTACGACGAGGCACTGGCCGGTGGGAGTGCACGCGGCCAGATTGGCTATACCTTACAACATGTTCTGCCGCAGGTGCAGGAATGAGGAGGAGGAGGAAACTTTTGATCCATTTCTTGTGCAAATGCCCGGCTCTTGCAAGAATCAGACATCAAGAACTGGGCAGCGCTTTCTTCCAAGATATATCCGACATCTCCTCGAAGAGTATCGGGGAGATAATACGTTTTGTTAACTCCACAGATGTGTCTGAGGACAAATACCTCAGAACGTTCTTCATAGCAACGGTTTATTCCTCTTATGAGGCATGTGGCATCAAAACGGCGTACCTAACGCTACTTGTGTTTTCTTTCCCTGTTGGGAAGTAACAGCCACTCTAACCAACCAACCATTCCGCGTTTGTACGACAACATAATAAGCTGCAAATAAACGATACGGGACAGAATAGCGAAAGCGGAATTTAGGGCAAAATAGAATATTTCCTCGGTTCAAAATGTCTTGGGTTAGTTAGCCTTCAAACCTCAACTCAATTTTTAAGAGAAAAATGATACAAAGTATCTACACTGCATGCAGATACATCGAAACATGGATATGTCTTCCGCCTACCGAAAGCGTGGGATGTGTTTTGTCGAATGATTTCATCCAGTATAACTATACTGGGATCTTTATAAAACTTACGTCGATATCTTCAACACAACAGGTTACACGCAGTCGGTAGCCAAAGACATATCCATGTTTTGATGTATCTGCATGCAGTGTAGATACTTTGTATCATTTCTCACCAAAAGCCAATAACCTGTCTTCCAAGAACCAATTCCCGATAAACCCGCCCCAAATCAAATTTAACACCCCCTTTAAGAGACAGAGAGACATACCCCATTGAAAACTAACGTCCCCATATGAACCGGATACACCCGTTCTAATGAGATTGAACACCCAACCACATGAGACAGATAGACACGCCCTATTGAAAGTCAACATTTATGCTGCTAATACATCGTACCGTATGTGGAGCTTTTGTTCTATGTTTATAGCATGTAGTATAAATCCGCCATTTTGTTCTATATGTTTATTGCACGTGTGGTGGGGGCCCACATTGTGAACCAGTCAGACCTCAAATCGCCGCCATTGCAAATGCACAACCACAGTCGCTGGATCACCCGATTTGGCTCGAATTAACTTCATCCGCTCTCGCTCATCTTCGGGGGGCGGGAACTATGTACACTCTCTCAAATTGCATCTGCGCATGCCCAAGTGTTAGTCGAACTGACTACTTGCTACTTTTTCTGGGATCCTAGTGATTCAGATAGTACAATGGGTGCTATTCTAAATCGGCCACTACATTCATTCTTGCCGTCCACAACGTCAATCAACATGTACACACAAGATCCCCGCAAGCGCGCCGCCCGCGCGGATCCACAAGCAAAAGCCATGCACAATGACCACTTCACTCAAACGACATGCACAACCAGAATAGAAAATTTTTCAATGGGCTTCTTTCCTCTTCTGACCCCCGAGTAGAAAAACAGACATTTCGTGTGACGGACAGATTTTTAGGATGACCCCCAGCTATAAGACATATCCATGTCAAAAAAAACCTAAATTCTGTTTTATCATCAGTGGAAATACAATTCGACATCTTTTGGAATATTCCTACTTAACCAGGCGACGCATAGTGTGGTTCGTATCTAGTGGGTGTTAAATTGAGACAATTTCGCGGACCTTTTGCGTGAGCTCCGCGGCTTTGGAGGTTCCTACTCTCTGTATACACAACTTGAACGCTCCCTTCATAAGCTACAGTGGTAAAGCTACTATTAGTCAAAACGCTATGATGCATCGCCCGTTTCAATAGGCGTACATACATATATCCAAAGGTATTTTCCTATTTCACCGGCGAGATAGCGTGGTTCGGATTGATTAATAGTGGTTTTACGGCTGCCTTGGACATTCTGTTTTACTTGCTTTCTTTCTGCTTGTACTGCCATCCGCCTTCGTGAATGGAATCAGTGGTTCTCAACGACAAGCACTGGCCACTCGTCAATTCTAAACTGCCGGAATATTCTCTCTCATTCTCTAAACTTTTATTCGAAAAAGAACTTTGTAAGTATTAACCCTGATTGGAATTAGTGGATTTAGAGCGAGTATCCATTATATGGCTAGACAGGTACACAAACCGATGCCCCCAAGACTAAGATTGAGGTGAGAGTGAGGGACATTTACTCCGATACGCCCTATGTTGATTGCCTTGACCCATCCAGGAGCATGGGCGCGTCAACATCTCTAGAATTTCACTGCCTTATTGACGTTTCAGTAGCATATCTACTTTTCGGAAGAGCAGTTGCTTGCATGCACCTCCTATCCGCGCCATCTTTATACTGACAAGCTCGGGAACATTCCTGTTTCGCGAATATTAGGAGAATTCTTCCTATTGAATTTAGAGAGAATTCTTAAAATTGCATTTCCGCTAGAGGTAGTCCATTTCCGCTTTAGGTGGCAGGAACTTAGAACCCCCGCGGGGGGATTTGTAGGTCCTAAAGCGGAAATTTGGTTTTGTGAAAGTTCTCTCTAATCAAATAGAGAGAATTCTCCTAATTTTTCCGAAACAGGAATGTTCCCGAGCTCGAAACACTGTGAGAGTTCAATTAGTACTCAGAGGCAGTTTTTGATCGCGCCGAGATTTGAACTCCGAGCTCTAGATTAGTGTCGTAGAGCGGTCACCGAACGACCACGGCCACCGAGCGCGATTCCATGTGACTTAGCTGACATTTCGTTGACATAAAGCAGTTTCAGAGGATGCATGCACCTCCTGTTTCCATTTAGCTGCCTACCTGCGACAAGTCGGATGATATTATGGCTTATTATTACGCCCCGCACCACAAGGAGAAGACAACACAAACATCCATGGCTACGAACTTCGTCGACGGGACTTGGACCTAACGACCGTAGTTGGACATAAGACTTAGGCGAAATTCACACACACGACACCGCGCTGCACGACTGCTTGAAATTTCAGTCGAGACACACAGCATCAAATGGGCGGATTCACACTCATCGCTCAGCATGCGATACGATCGACTATGCTTGGCTATTGTGCGTGGCTGCGTCGTGCAGCGCGGTGTCGTGTGGGTGAATTTCGCCTAACGCCTCTATGCGCTGAACTACCGGTCGCCGCTATCTACACAGATAGTCAAGCTGCGATTAGATCTTTGGAATCCGTCCTGCCTACATCCAAGTTAGTTGCAGGCTGTCGCTGCCTTCATCGCGTTGGGGATTTTTTTTTTTTTTTGGATATTCTAATTCTAATGTGCTCATCGTTCTTGTGAAGACGTCGTCTATACCACACCCTAGGCATGATGCCTTTTTCCTCGATGATCTTCTCTATCCACGCCATGAACCGTTCAGCCAAAAGGTGTGAAGGTGGGTTGCCCATCGCACTTCTGAAGGTAAAATAGTTACCAGCTCAACTTTTGCTCAATCAATTTGATACTTTGAAAGAATGGCGCAAAAAGGTGAACCAATACATCAATCTAGCGATGCTCTGCCTGAGTGAAAACTATTTCATTTAAATTTCAAGGACATTGAATCGATGTCCTTGAAATTTCCTTGAATTCCACACGGAAAATAAGTACAAAGACAAGATTCAATGAATTTATAATTGAATTGAACTGAAGCGTCTGCGACCCAATTCCTTGTGCAAATCGTCCGCGCACACGGAGGAGACTGGGAATTCGACTTTTGTAGTGTCCTACTGGCGGAGGTTTCGGCGATTCGGGAGCTCTGACCTGGCTGGGGAATCATGTCGTGACTGCGAGAAACATTAATATTTACCCGGACAGTCAGGCTGCAATTCGAGCACTTGAATCCATCCTGACTACATCAAAAACTATTGAGAACTGTCGCTCAGTTCTCAAGGAGATGGATGGCTTCTTCATTATTGCACTCTGTTGGATACCGAGCCATAGTGGCTTTGTAGGCAACTGCAGGGCGGAGGAGCTGGCTCGTGCTGGAACAATGAGTGCGGCTGAAGGAGACCGCGAAGACATTAAAGTGCCCATCGCACCGTGTAAAGTGGCAAGCTGCTGCTGCAAGCTGGACAGGGCAAACATAAGATGGCTAAACGGCAGCACGTGTCAAACGACAAGCATGATTTGGCCGAGGCTTGGCCCTAGCCGCTTTGCCACAATACTGTCACTATACAGGAAACACATTAGCAGGGTTGTGGGGGTTTGTACAGGGCACTGTGCTATCGGTGAATTCCTCACAATTACTATTGCAGGAGCTGTGAGGACGTGGATGAGGAGGAGAGCGTTCTTTATCTTCTTTGTCACTGGTCCGGCCTTGACTGAGACATTTTTGGGTTCTGCGTTTTTCCAGGATCTGGAGGACCTTAAGGATGTGAGCGTAATACAGCGTAACCGCTATATCGCCAGTAGTGAGATCTAGGTTAATGAGGTGATCTTGGTATCACAACGGACTCAATTGTGGTCTATGTGTGCTGTCAGATATCACGGCAGCCCCTTTACCCAACCTAACCTAAAGGTTGATCCTCGTTCGTATGGCTGATATTTTGCCTTGTATTCTGACGAACATAACTGCAACCCAACTTGCAAAGGACTTCCTGGTATGGGCATCAATTTTTATTGCTATATTAAGCTAATAATTAAATTAAACTATGTCAGGAGAAGATCGCAATTTTCGAAAGAAATTTCCCCTATTTATGGTTGGATGAGTTACACAATCATAATCGCAACGTTTAAAATCCTTAACGCAGCCAATATCGTCTTTGTGAAATATACATAATGATCCAATATTTTGTCCCAATAAGAGAAAAGTTTCCGTGTCATTTTCTACAACGGACGTCAAAATCAACAAAATCTAAGGTTTGGGAAGAACCTGGTTAGTGACGTGACGCAGTGTGAATTTTTGCTAAACAAAAGAGTAAATACATCAGCGATAATTCTAACATGAGATGAAGCAGTCTGTGCGTGGCGTGAGCCTGTGACAATATTTGCTTGTGCCACAGAACCTGCGTCACCCTGCATCACCCCACCAACATTTATCTCAGCATACGTCTCGCCTAAGCAACTTCTTCATGTTCAGAGGTGTGAACCACGCAGCAATGGACGTCCGTTACAACGAACATAGTTTGTACCGTGTAACCACGGTGTTAGTTGCGTACGTAGCGTAACCATTTCGTTCCTGTCCGTTTATTCGTACCGATGGTGCGAGGCAGGATATCGACCGACGACGTTCGTAGAAAACAAGCTCCATAGGATGATTATGGGTTTTCTTCCGGTACGTCGATTCGGTCATAATTGTTTGCGTTGCAACTGCAAGTTTAATGCGAATTGTGTTATTCAGTGCGGAACTCCCATTTAGAGGACAAAGCACTTGATATCCCAATATTTCTATTTTTTACTTCCCTATAATATGAACTAAACGTATGCAACAAACTATTGAACAAATTGACTGTGATTCTTGTCACTACCTGCCTATCAAGAAGGGAATCAACCTTTACCCCGCCCATTGTGTCCTCTTTTTCATATATTCAATTTTCAGGTGGCGATGACAAACGCGTTCTACTATGGAGCATAGAAAAAGCAATAGCGGGAAAAGGTCAGCCCGCGGCCATGGAGAAGGAACATCAAAGCAATATATTTTGCCTCAGTTTTAATAATAACAACTCCAAAATTTTCTCAGGGGGAAATGATGATGTGGTCATAGTCCACGATGTAGCAACGTAAGTATCAAATTTTAGAAACAAACCCGCATTAATGGGAATACCTGTCGTGCCGGTGTTCTTGCAGCGGAGCCGTCAGTGATGTCTTTCTACATGCAAAACCCGTCTACGGGCTGTCAGTGGATGCAATAAACGATAATGTATTCGCCACTGCTGGCGAGGATGGTCACGTCTTATTGTTCGACCAACGAAAAAGTAGCCTCATAATGTCACTTGGAAAATATCGTGGACCGTTTCACGCCGTGCAATTTCATCCACAAGACGGCAATTTTTTGGTGACGGCTAATTCAAAGAAGGGCGCCGCTTTTTGGGATATACGCAAGCCCCAAAAGTAAATAGCGATTGCCTTAGAGGAAATAAATCCTTATAATGTCTGTTACGCTTCCAGCCCATTGATCCAATACGGCGGAGAAGAGAATACACAAAGTTGCATGAGCATTCGTTTCAACTCGCACGGTAGTCAGGTCTTGGTTTTGCGAAGACGTCTGCCACCCATTTTGTATAACACATTTTCACAAACGCCCGTTTGCCAATTCTATCATCCCGACTACTACAATTCGTGTACAATGAAAAGTTGTTGTTTCGCCGGCGAAGACGATGAATTTGTCCTGTCCGGATCGGACGACTTTAATTTGTATGTATGGCGAGTCGGAGATGTGGATCGTAAGAATTTCAATATGCCGTTGAAAACTTGAAAATTAAACTAAACTTAAATTTAAGCTGACATGACGGATCAATGGATTGAACAAACCCAAATGGTACTCTACGGGCACCGATCGATAGTGAATCAAGTAAGATACAACCCACAGAAATGCTTGCTGGCATCGTCGGGCGTAGAGAAAATCGTCAAGGTATTGTCTCCATATCAATGTGTTATTTTGATAGACATAATCATTAAATGTTAAAAAAAAAACAGCTGTGGAGTCCGTTTGAACAGAAAGGCTGGTCCGGAAATTTAACGGAAGAAGCAACCGGCCCGGAAAACCCACGAGAAGTTTTCTCGCATGACGCCTACTATTCGCTGGTCCACTTGAATTGGAACGATATGACACACGATTATAGCAATCAGAACACTCGCGAAGATCCTCGCATGATGGCATTTTTCGATTCACTTATTCAGCAGGAGATTGAAGGCTGGAATTCGAATAACACAACAGATACGGATGAGTCGAGCAATCGAAGCACGGAGAACAGTACACGGCAAAGTTCAACGGAAAGTTCGGATGAAGTTGACTATTTTGTACATACTAGAGGTAATGTTTTAACGGCCGTGGCTAAGGTTTAAGATTTTCCCAAGCATTTGCCTGTTTTGCAGATCGGCATCGACGCGGTGGCAAAAATACGACAATTAAGCCACAAAGAAACAAGTATGCCAATCGAATCGCATATTTGATAGCCACTAAGCGCAATACACTGCGACGATTGGCATTGAAAGGAGCATCACAGTCGAATCGGCGTCGCCAGAAAGCACTAAAGGGTACGAAGCGAAAAATACATCATAGTCATCGTTCGGTGCCACGAACTAATCGCAGTGGTGCAGGCTTGAAACGGATCGGTCGATTCACGGTTACAACCAGACACAAAACGCTGCATAGCAGTCATACGCATTTCCGTACGACGCGTAGGAAAAACAGTCGAAATAATCGGTCTATAGGTGAACATTTTAATTTTATATTTAACATTCAACGTAACAAGCTCTAAAGGCTATAATGTTTTAGAGCGTTTTGATAGTTCTTCCGACGACGATGCCTCAAATAACGATGATCAGACCGGGAACGCAAATAGTAACGGCGGAACGTCATCATCGTCGGCAATCGCTGTTCCGAGCACCAGCACAGGAATCACTTCAAACGGAAAAGGTAATTATTGTGCGATTTCTCGTGTTAATTACAAAAAAAAATCATTCATTTCCCATTTATAGACATTATATATTGCCTAAGACAACAGCAAGTCGATTCGGATGACGATAACACACCGGCAAATAGTGATAACGAACCTGAACGGCCCACACTTCGCTCTCGCGATGGACCCATGTTGCCAATCAATGGTTTTCACGGCAATAATTCGGTCACGATAGTGCATGCAGCGAACAACAATCACACGAGCAGCGAAACAACAGCCGCTCGAAATCAACCTCAATCATCGGATGTTGACGAAGACCGTTACTCGAATTCGTCAAACATTCGTCGACGTCGTCACACAAACTCTATGGTCGAATATGACATTTACTCAAGCCATTCTAACTCAAGACTTTCAAACAGCAGTTGCTTGGATCACGACGATTCGAGCAGTGACGAGAGCTTAGACTGTTATCGTAAAAAGCAAAAAATCGTTCCTAATAGTAGCAACAACAACAGGACTAGCAATAGTCATCCAATGGAATCGAGCAGTAGCCGATCACCCCACAATCGAGCGACTACAATAGCACTGGAAATAACCGAAGCCAAAACTCCAAATAATTCAAACAGTCATTTCAAGATGAACTCTAGTTATACGTATACACCGGATAGTGGAATTAGTAATACAGCGGCTGGATGTAGTTCGTCGGGGAGTGTGGCGAGCCAAATTGTTAGCAGCAACAATAACCATAGCAATAATCTGTCGACGAGTACCGAAAAATTTTCATCGAAATTATTTCATCAGAAACTTTCACGCGTTCGTCGCAACTATCGAAATAAATTCGGCGATGATTCCGAAAGTGATTAAGCGCAGAGACAGAAACAAAAAACGGTAGAAGTGTCGTAAAGTATTGTGTATAATGTCATTATTTGTTAATAATATTATTATTTCTCATTTATATATAATCATATGAATTCAAAATTATGTCCTTTCGGTCGTTTCCAAAAATCTTTTAATGTTCGCATCAAAATCGGGAAGATCGTAAGAAAAAGCTGCTTTGAATTTATCGTTTAGTGCAGCTGGTAGTATAATGAAATAGGATTGCGGAGCAACAACATTAAAAAAAACGAAAAAATGAAAAGGAAGAGCCTTTGAATTCGTGTTTTCGATTGTGTTCCCATGGATTTGTCTCACAAAGGTTCGTTAATGTTGCAAGAAGCAACAAGCTATTTCGTTCATTTTAAGTACATATTTGTTATTTTTATAAGTCCTTAAGTACATTACTGTAATCAGAAAAGAAAATACACGAAAATTAATGTGAAACGGAAACAAAATAATCATGCATTCATAATCACAAAAAAAAATCTTTTGATTGTTTCAATTCCTTAACCATCCCGAGTTTTACACTTTCTTCAAATTGGACCGGTTCATAAAGCACATTACAGGCAGGCATCACTTCCGACAAAACTATAGAAAATGGGAAATTGAATATGGAACAGTCGGTGGCTAGTAAAACTATAGTTCGACAAAGTTAGGGGCACGATCAAGATTCGAAAATCAGATGTCCATACATATTTACTAAGACGACTGCATTACCGTAGGTTAGTTATGTCCTAAATCCCCGGGGTGTAGAGAATTTATTTTTACCATCGTGCGTCCATGATGGCCAATGGTCATAGCTAACGGTGCGACGCAGATAACGTCTATGCCCTTATCTATCCTTGTCGCGATCGACCAATTACTTCCCAGCTACTCGTGGGAATCCAATGAGCAATAATTCAAACCACCTTCAGCTCACGCGACGGACGACCTGAGCATGAAGCATCAGCTACATCCCCGGATGCGGACATAATACCGCCAACAGTTCTAAGCAGCGTTCAGCACTAAAGAAGGACGGACCCAAAAAGAAGCCTTTCAAGCTTCCTCACCCAGGTTCACCTGTAGGGTTTCGAGATCCCCTTCGGCGATGACTCAGCGGCGCGGCTTGTAAGTGCTATCTTCCATATCCCTCCCAAGGACATGCTCCCGTTAAAGCGAGGGAACTCGCAACCAAACACCTACCCAACGAGCAACCACCCCCCAAGCAACAAGGATCTGGAGAGGTGACTACCGCGCAGCCCCACACACACACCACAGCATGCAGCAAAAAACAGGAGGATACTTCCCCAAACATTGACGTGCTCTTCTGGGAAGTAAGCTTTGGCCAGCTTCCGGGAGAATGTTGTATAAACCCAAGTCACGCAGGGGATCTCTTGACCGAATATCAACATTTATGACATCGGCTCCACCGACAGATCCTGCCGCAGTCAACCCGCCGATGCAAGTTCATACGCGATGGAAGCAGCTTCCGCTGGAGTAGCAATTCTCCAGGCTGACTATTTCGAATCGACACTCTCCAACACACAGGAAATGGCTTTTTTTTCAGGACTTCAGGATATAGATAAACTCGTGTCGCATCAGACGGTTTCATCATTTTCATACTCTCCAATCATAGGAAAGTGTTTTCTTCTGAGCAGCAATCGAGGATGATTCAGCATATTTTTCCCCAAGTCCACTAATTCGACTGCTGTTATGTTCATCAAACTCCGGGCGGAGGTGCTTGGAATTCAGAGGGCAGTCAAAGCGGTTATATCATCTCAGAAAAAGGGTAGAATCGTCATACATTCGGACAGTGAGGATGCGCTGAAGACGCTACAGTCCGTTACCATCAAGTTGGAAAACAGTGCATGACTATCTAACAGCCCTTCTCCATATTGGAAACCGCTAGAACAGTGGAACTTCGGTGGGTTCAGGGTCATAGCAGAGTTCTCGGTAACAAAGTCGCAGATGGGGACTAGCTAAACAAGGAGTTAGCTTCGACCGAGGTACTGCTGAAGTGTTGCCGATGCCAATAGAGACATGCAAGAAGGAACTGGACGATAGGATGTATGGGCTGGCGAACGCAATCTGGCACAACACCAACGCGCCTCTTGGAACAACCCAAACGACAGTGCGCTCTACTTAGTGGGCGTATTAATGGGGTACTGCTTGTTAGGGGAACACACATACAGATTACAACTGATCACTGGTAGTGGACGCAGGAATTGCAAGCTACCAAATACGGAGGAAACTCTAAGGCGGCTATTACACTATAAAAGTTATTTTACAAATATCTTTGTCGCACGATATTTTCAAAGAACTTTTATAATGTAATAGCCGCCTAAGAAAAGATTTGCGACATGAACGTTGCTTGTTTCAAGTACTTTTCTTACAATCTTGCACACCTTCCCCCTTAGGCGGCTAATATCATTCATTAAAGTTCTTTTAAAATATCGTGCATCAAAGATATTTGCAAAAGAACTTTTATAGTGTAATAGCCGCCTAAGGTACCTTCTGTGCGACTTTCTAGCGCTCGTTAGGAAA
This sequence comes from Chloromyia formosa, assembly GCA_964017055.1. NCBI lineage: Eukaryota > Metazoa > Arthropoda > Insecta > Diptera > Stratiomyidae > Chloromyia > Chloromyia formosa. Next base: position 23,462,595 of record OZ024813.1, on the reverse strand, counting down.
AGATTAAAATGCTTGGAGGTCTACTTTTTTCAAAAGACCGAGGAGTTGCTGGTCTCAGTTTGAAAAGTCTTTGGAGCTTCGTTAATGAGTCAGGATCCTTCAAGCTCAACAAAGATCTTTTGGTAACGACTAACACCGGAACGTTGTTGTTGTAGCAACGCCTACTGGCGTTTAAGAGCTTTGGCAGCCCTTGTCCGTTGCTGATCAACGGGTCGGTCCGGTGCGTAGAACCGGCTGCCATGGGAGCGAACACCGGAACGTAATGGGTATCGGAAGCACGTGATATCGCTATGGACCCAAGCGGGCTATGCGGAGCCGTTAGGCTGCTCCCCAACCTAACCTAACCATCAAACTCCTCCGCCGGCCAAACCTCATCCCTTCTTGACCGCCTCTATATGTTAATGTTGAAGCAGAGGCTAGACTGGCCGCAGCAAAACTCATAGCCTGCAACTCGGATATCAGTCTGAACCGGGACCAAACATTTAATTCTACATGGAATCGTATAAAGATTTTAAGCAATGTAACGAATGTTTTAATGAGTAATGAGTACGGGGAGGGCATGTCATAAAATTCACATTTTGAAGTTGATTCACCTTTTTTATTATTCGGCATGCATGGATGGAAGCATAATCCTGCTGCTATAGCTATCTTATATACTATTTGCCCTAATCCCTAGTGGGCATAGCGCGACAACTATTCCCATGTGGCTTAGTTGACGTTTCGATAGCATAAACTGTTTCGGACGATACATGTTGCTAGCATGTATCTCCTGTGCATTTAGCCGTATACCTAGGACAAGTTGGGAAATGTTGTGGCTAATTTTGACGCCTCACACCACAAATGGAAAACAACATAAACATCCATGACCACGACGCGACGTGGAAGGGACTCGAACCCATAACTAGCCGATCTGCTGAGACATCAGACTGACGCCTTAACGCACTGAGCTACCGGTCGCCGCTATGTTCATCTTAAGGTCGCCACACATGAAAGCGCACAACCACGACCGAACTTCCATCGAACTATCAAATATCATAGAACGATGGAAGTGAGGAGAGAGATTCTATTGAATTTGACGTGATTCGATGCATGCTCGCGACCAAAATGCTTGTGTATGTTGACCTCTAGGGAACCAAAAATATCCTGGAATTGTGGGACATGTGTTTTCAGTACGAATGGTGCGATTTGGCCATCATGTTCGCACAGTTTGTACACGCCGTGGTAGGAGGCAGCAATCGCATCTTTCTGTGAGAACTCGTCAAAAAACACCATTCTTTTCACTGATTCGCCGAAGGCGCAGACTATAACAGCTAGTAGCTTTTCAAATTAACAGACCACTCCCAAACCATGTAAAGCTCGCCACACACGACCATGGCCGAACCGTAGTGACCATTGCGCGCGACCAATCACAACCAACTAGAACCACGACCGAACGAAAACTGAATAATTAATGTGGTTCGGTCGTGGTGCAGACGTAGTTCTAGTTGATTATGGTTGATCGCGCGTAAAGATCACGAAAAATTTGGCGAACTTTACATAGGAACGTGCCGAAAAAAACTCTACTCCTTCCTATACAAGTATGTTTCGGTGGTGGTCGTGAGTCATTTTGTTCGTCGTCATGTGTGAAGAGCTTTAAGGTCGCCACACATGATCGCGCAGAACAACGATCGAGCTTCCATCGAACCATCAAATATAATAGAACAGTGGAAATGAAACTTTTCTTTCTATTGAATTTGACGTGGTTCGATGCACGCTCGCGACCAAAATGGTTGTCGTGTGTGGCTTAAGAAAACTGCTGGTAATTGTGGCTCGCGTCGCGGATAAAACTGATAGTGGATTACGTCACTGAGTCTAAAGCTCGCCACACATAGTCGAGCATAACCACAACCAAACCGTAATCACGTCCAAACCACCACATCGATTTCATAAAACGGTGGAAATGAAATTTTTTCTCCGAACGTTCTATGAAATGGGCGTGGTTGCATGGTGGTTTGGTTACGGTCGTGCTTGACCACATGTGCCGAGCGTAATGCTTCGTTTACATGTGAACGCTGAACCAAGCACCGAATATTGAAAAATTGCATTGAAAAGCGCCAACAACAAGAAGAAGGCTCAGTGTTCACGTGTAAACGAAGCATTAGGTGTGTTTTGCTAGGCACACGATCGTCGCACAATGTTTGCAATTAGCGATTATATCCCACAGAGCACTATTTGCGTGTATCTTTTTCATTGTCGCCTACGATTGATGCAGAGTGGTGCCTAGCAAAACGCACCTCTAACTGACAAGTTAAGACAAATGGATTTGCGAACGTTAGATCTTGATTTTTTTTCTGTTAAAGTTTCGTTAGGTTTCCTCTGAGGGAATCGGAAGTTTGAATAGTAAAGCCGACGATTTATATCGAAGAGCAATACTACCAATGTATGACCTATGCAGATGGACAAGTAAAACCGGCGAGTAATACCATATCGGATGGCTAAATGGAGGTCCCTGCAACATTACAAGACAGGTTTGGCCGAATTTCAATCCTAGCCGCTTCCCAGCGCTGCTACAGAGAAAGCACCTCAGGATGGTTGTAGGGATCATTAAGGGGGATTGCCTGATGGGTGAGCACGCTAAGGGTCTGTGGCTTTCATACAATGATTATTGCAGAAGTTGTGAGGAGGAGGAGGAAACTACATCATTCGCTGTATACTTCTCCTGCGCTGGCCGGAAGAAGAAAGGACACTTTGGGGTCCTTCTATTTCATGGATCTGGATGACTTGAAAGACGTAAGTGCTGGTTATCTGCATCGCTTCATTGACAGATCCGCATGGTTCGACGACTAGACTCTCATGATTTTGAGATGGCGAGGTATCACAACGGACCCAGTAGTGGTCTATATGTGCTGTGCTCTGTACGGCAGCCTCTATAACCTAACCTAATACCACCACGACCAAAAACGCTAATGGATCGCTACTTTAATACCGCCACGTGTTAAACCGCTAGTGGATCATCGCCTTAACAAGAAATCTAAGTAATCTCAATGATAGATGTGTTGTTGAAATACAACGTCCGCGTCCCAAGAAACGTTTACACTTTTTTAGCATTATGGCTTTAAGAAAAATTAGCAATTAGCATTTGATACTTTTAGCTACTAATCAATATTAGCAGGTTTAACACTTTCGTGAACCACTGCTACTTCGGGCCCTGATTTCCGCCGCTCTGATATTTTCCTATTTCTTCAGTGGTTGGACAGTCTCAGGTTTATTCACATACACCCTGTTCATATTTGATTTGTGATTTACGATGTAAATAGCCGCGTTCGTTTCACCTGCAGACAGATTACTTGTGAAAAGAACGACACGGATCTGAATTCAAACAGCCACCATACAGACACTTCGCCGCGTGGGGGCAAATTGGGGACTCAGTACAAAAAGGTATAGAGGCGATCTACCGAGAAAAAGTTGACGTTTAATCAATTCACTTTCATCCGATGAGATCCCATACGCGACCTGAATCAAAACCGGTCTGCCGTTTTGTCTGGAAATAGACCGAATTCCGATGAAACGAACGCAGCTTTATGTTAAAAAAAAAAACAAATCCAGTAAAAAGATCTTCAAGCAGCTTGAAGGAATGACACTTATAGTAGGTGGGTCCTGATTAGTTAATTCTCATTGTATAAAATACCACTTACCATTAACGAATCCCGTATCCACAAAACACTCACAACAAACACCATATTTGTAAAAAATAATACTTTCAATGTTATCTTATAAAATAACTCACTGTATTCCATGAGAAGATTAAACAAAGCATAAACTTAATAACGCCTTACAATACATAGCGTACATAAACCGGATATTAAATATAATCCAAACATCAGAACCGCGCTCACGTACTTAAGAAATGATCGACATCAATCGACGTGTAGATAATTCCCTCCGTTACTAGGAATTCAAGGATATCTCTGGAAAAAAATTAGAATAGAAAAACATTAGAGAGAAAATATCAAACCAAATGGAACATGAGAACTTACTTCAATTCGTTGCTGGATATATTGTTCAACTTCTTTTGAAGTTCTCCCAAACTGATACCACATTCGGAATCCATATAATTCCTGACAGCTTTTAATACGGCCGATTGGTTGGCACTGAGACCAGATGTAGTAGCGTTGTCATTGTGCTCTTGATTTGTAGACATAAAATCGGATGATCCTTTCTGTAAAAGTAATGAAAAAAAACGATTTTAATGCAATGATTTGTTTTTATCACAGTAAGGTAACATCGTTCGATCGAGAAGCTGATTAAAACCAGGAGTGGTACAGCCGTCAGCAGCAAAAAAAAGTAAAAGTCCACAAACTCAATACGAATCAAAAACCTACCTGGGAATATCGTTCTGCTTTATAGCGTGCTGTGTACACTTCAAGCATGTGCGTCGTGAGCTCATTCGCGCCCGATAGTGGAAGCATTTTGAAAATCATTAAAGTCTTTTTACCACCGTGCTGTCGGATCGAGCCATAGATCCGTGCGTAACAATTGACCATCACGTCAGGCGATTTTGATGGACTATCCTCCTCCAGCCAATAGTGCGCTTCAATTTGTCCGGTATGATCTTCCAGCGTATATGTTATTTTTGTTGAAGATGTCTCCATATGACGTACGATCCCAACCACGGTAACCATATTGAATGTCATTCCCCACATTTGAAAATTGCCTTCCGGAGCCTTCAATATTTGTTCGATGAGGACGGGAACAACACCCTGGAAAAACAAAAGGGAAATTTTATTATTTTAGATAAATAAATTCATATTTTATTTGATGGTAACGGTCGACGTGCAAAAACCTTTAACCCATTGTAGCGATTGTCACCAAATTTTGCAGGATATATTTAAGGAGCTGGAATATATAATAAGGTGATTCACGACCACATGCAGTAAAACTCCGTTTAACCGAACCCAAGGATGCGGCGTCATTTCTGATAACGAAATTTTCCATAAATACTTTCGGGAGGCATCGGGAAGGAAAATAAGGTGGTTCGTAATTCCAAAATTATACCACATACAGTAAAACCCCTAGATTTTTTTATTTTTCCTGGTTTGAACAATAACTTCAGTCACTTCTTAAAAAAGTATCTCTTTTTAAGAAAACAGTAAAAACTTTGTTTTTTGTTTAGTTGATTTTTCATGGAAAATATATCTGTTTCGATTTATTATTATGTACCGAAATTAGTGGTGATATACCGAACTGGGTTGGGTATACTGGAACGTCTATGGCCGACCTTAGTAGACTACAATAACAACAACGTTCCTGCGGCAGCCGGTTCTTGGTACCGGAACGACCCGTTTTTCGACGGCCAAGACCTGACAAACCCCCTCGATGCAAGAAGAACTGCAGTATTTGAAACATGGAACGCGCGTGGGCTTTCAAGAGCTCGTCGTGTTTGTTGTTATCGCATTTTCGTAAATGTTCCCGAATAGGTTCATGGTTGGACGAAGCATAAGGCTCTTCGTACACACCTGTACTCTACGATTCAAGCATCGTAGAGTGGTGACCGAGATCTTACGGTCACTACCGCGCGTCAAGCACAAGATGTTTATAAATTTGCAAAGTTTCAATACGTACATTCATATTAGAAATGTTTTGGTGAAAAATAGTAAACGAATATAAGCTAAGCACTTCGTGTAGTTGTAGTTGTAGGATGGACTGGTTTTACCGAGACGTGAACTTCAAGAAGACGAACAGCAGCAAGAATGCACACGGGAGAAGTTTTCCCAAGTAAAATGAACAATCCAACAGTGATACTAGTTTTTTTTTTTCGTTTTAGTCTCGTTACTACGGTATACTTCATATGCATTTATTATTTTAAAGAATGGGAAGAGAATACGACGGGGATTTTTCTGTTAATCGGTAAATCCGTAACTTGTGGGTCTTTTAGAGATCCGATCTGACCGCGTCAATTCCGTGAATACAACTGCAAATTTATTAAATCTCGCTATTCCCTTCATATCTCTTTAAAAAAAAAATTCCAACATAAAATACATAGCGTCCCTAACATGAAATTTCTCAGAAAGACTTGAATTTATTAAAAAAAAACATACAATTATCAACATTGCGATAAAAATGCAAGTTATCAAGTTTGTGGAATGCGAAGGCATCTTATCGATACGAATAAATACACTATACGAGTGTAATCCTACATAAGGCAAACCCAGTGTACAAACGTAATGTAATGATAATGACCATCAACGTTCTATACAAATTGTGTAGCTCTGACCACAATGACCTTAATAGGCGTCATGCATGATCGTTCGTTGTTGTTGTAGCGACTGCTTGTTGGTTCGATTTGGCTAGGTTTGTCAAAGTTTAAACATTTAACAGCACACTTCATTCTGATTAAGTTTGTTTTTTTTTATAGATTTTGTCAGAAGTCCATTGCCTCATCCCGAGTTAAGTGGTCCTCACACCTACGCAAATCTTGGGGAATCGCGCGGAAATATTGCCGCCGCACTGTCCAATACCAATCCTATAGTATTGCAACGCGTCGTGAATATTTCCAAGCGATTTTTCAAGATTTGCGTCCGTATGAGGACCACTTAAGTCTAAAAAGAATTTTAGTTTCATTAAACGAAGCTTTATATAAATTTCGTCGATAACCAGTTTGGCTCTGTAGGCGAAGCTTCAGAATGGACAGGTTTTTACCTTTTGACTAGTCGCGATCACGAAACGAGTTTGGTTAATGCAAGAAACACATTACTGGTAGTTGGAAGAAGCAATTGCAGAATTTATTATCTGCTTCGCGTGTTACATTGAAAGCGGAAACCGAGGCAGAAACAAATGCAGCAAAGGCACGATACAGAACAGAATAGCGAAACGGAAATTTAGGGAAAATGAAGTTTTTCCGATGTTCAGGGTGTATATTGACGAGTTCCGTAGGCGTGAGGTCTCGGTCGCCACTCTACGATACCTGCAAATAGAGGTCAGGCGCGTTAATAAAACAAAAAAAGAACCTACCTGTGGATACTATTAGAACTCCTACAGCATTCCAAGCTTGTCAGTAAAAGACGGCTATACGGATAGGAGGTGTATTGTAGTGATATAATATGCAATGTAACACTACACACCCTAAATTTTTCCTTTGGACCAAACTCATAAACCATTTCCTTATGTCTAGACATTTGAATGACCCAAAAGATCGTGTGAACTGGTGGCCATTACAACAAGTCACTTGACACCTTCAATGCACTATGCATACATGGGTAATGTCCATGATGAACTTTGTACACAGTGACGAAACGCGTGCATATCATCATGTCCATGACATAGGAATATTTATGTGGTTATGAGTTGACCCAATATTGATACTAGGGCAATAAACTCTGCGAGTTTACGACCTAGAATATGGTCCATGGACTGAACTAGGATTAAGATAGGATAATAAACTATGTTAGTTTATGACTTGGCTTAGTGAAATTTAGTATATAAGAATGAACATCTTAGAATAAAGACACAGTCGTTACACGACTTCACCAGTGTTATTACTCGTGCCTATTCGAAGGGCAATCAGGTAATAGTTGATCAGATGCCTAATCAATAGGCAAATCTGATCAAAAGATCGTATGCCTAATTAATGGGCATTCGATTATAGCGGTCACAAGACATCCAGGAGTCGTGCCGACCACATATTAATCCTTTTCTTTTCCCTCTCGCACTCTTTCATTTTACGTGTCCATAATGATGGACTACAGTACAATAAAGTATCATACCAAAATGCATTGGTGAGGAAAAAGACATGTTCTACAGTATGCTAGCAACTGCGCCATCCGAAATTTATATACTGACAAAAGTTCAAGAGCGCATTACTAGAGATGTTGATACTTTCATGCACCACCGGAGGCGTTAAGGCTATTAGTAAATGTTCTGTTATAAGGGGATAGACTGTATGATCGACTTAAACTGTGTAAGTAAACTGCAATGCCTGCAGGATGAGAAGACCTTCTTGGGCATGAAGTGAAAAAGAAACCAAACCTAGCAAATATGAGTGGTTTCGAAACGGAGTGATAAGACCCATCCCCTGAACATACGGGGATCCTACATGGGGACTTAAGAGAGATAATGGGCAGAAAAACACACCGAGGGTAAATAAAGGACTCGGAAGTCAACCCAAACTGATTTCAAAAGCACATTTGTTCAAGGATGTGCACCAAATGATTTACTTATTTGGGGCCAAAATTGTTCAAAGGAAATAAAGCAAGTGGATGAAACTACCTATGAACATCAAAACTTTTTGTGTCAGTTTTTACTGATTTGGGCGGGGGGTTCAGAAGTCACCAAACATGATGATCACCGAGCAAGAAATATATCTGCTCACCGCTCACTATCTTCTTATTTCTCCTTGACCTCTCAATAAAATGGGTCACAACGAGAGTGGCGTTCAGCAGGCACAGACTGCATAACCCACGGTTGCGTAGTGGCATAGATAGGGGGATTATTAGGGGGATCAATAACCAACATAAAAGACAAATTTGGTGTGCAGCTTCCTTGGGTAACAGTAAGCAGTGGTGTCGATTCGGGCTAGAGGGTTTTCGTCATAGAACGTATTTTATAAATCTTTCGTTCCTTATCGAATTAAAAAGTGTAAATGGAGGATTATGTAATATATAACAAGCTAGCCGAAGGTATGATTTGTTGTGCATTTGCTACTTTGAAATTAGTAGTAAACCTGTTCCAATTTCACTGTTCCTATGTGAGATATATGAAATAGTGGGCCGATTTCAAAAAAATTTAGGAGTGTGATTTAGCAGTAAATATGATCGAATAATGTGAAATTCAGTAAAGACATCTTCAGAAATCAAAAAATTTGTCTAACAAAAACTTGATTTTGGAACGGTTGTTCCTATGGAAGCCATATGATAGAGTAGTTCAATTTCAACCAGATTCGGCAAGGTGATTTGGCAAAAGATATTATTGAAAAATTTGAGATTTTAGAAAGATTCATTTAGAAATAAAAAAGTTCTTCTCACAAAGACCAACTTTGGTCAACTATGGCAGCTATATGACGTAGTAGTCCGATTCCATTGGTTCCGACTTATTTACAGCGTGCAATAGAAAGAAGGCTTTGTGCAAAATTTCAGCTCGATAGCTTTAAAACTGAGGGACTAGTTTACATAGAACCGGACAGACAGACGGACAAAGCGGTGGCATTGCACATATATAACAACATTGACGAACCACCTCACAAAATCGGTGGTATCAAACTAATAAAGCAAATAACGGACTATAGGACACTCGACGCGTATGAAGCAATGCTTATATATAAATGCAAAAATCGGATGAATACAGACAACGGGAATATAACGTCACATTTGTTTAAATTTGCCAAATAAATTTTCAGCGCTTCTCGCTCTAACTTGTTTAATTCTTTTTATATATATTTTTTATATATTATGATTCATATTTTTTTTTATATTTTCCACTAGTTTTCATTAAAAATTGTATTTGAAATTTTCTTTAGTTAGCAACGCGTTTGCTGAGGATGAGGTGTTAATTGCCTCGAAATGCATTTAATATTATAATTTTAACTTAGAAAAAAATAAAAATAAAAAATTACGAACTTTAACAAATTTGTTGTTTTTAGGGTTTTGTAAAATAGTAAAACAAAACCCTTATGAAATCGGTCATGCGTCCGTCTGTCTGTCTGTCTGTCCATGAAATATCTCACGAACCGCTGAAGCTACATGCATGAAATTTAGTGAAAATATGTAGAAGTACTATAATTCTCTGGAGAAAGTGATACGTCGTAATAGGTCAACTTTAAGGGGGGGGGGGGGGGGGGGGGGGGTCCCCATAGAGGGGAAATGAAGGTCGAAATTTTTTTTTCGTCTGGTATAGGCAAGTCTGGTATCGTAAGAAAGGTACCGTCGAGTACATTCCATTTCTGAAATTTTTTTCAAATTTGATGAAACGGAAGAGGGGAAAATATGTCATCCGAGTTTGTCCCCCCCCCTTGCATTTCGAAACCGTTACACTTAGAAATATGAAAATTTACAGAAAAGCGGCATTTTACTAACATAGAAAACTAAAAATATTAGAATTTTGAAATCTCATCAAAAAAGGTTAATAATAGTACATTTCTATTGTTTCAGTTAGCACACCCCTGCACCCCTTAGACACACCCGGGGTCAAAAATATTGATGGCCAATGATAATCAACACCATAGGCAATAATGTCTCTAAGTTTCATTACAATCATGTTATATTTAATAATAGTACATTCACTTAAAGTTAGGCATTTTTACACTATTCATACAAAAAATACACCTACCGGCTTCGAAGGTGCGAGTACTACTTGCAAGTTGTTTTTCGTAGTGCGGACTGCAGTTATTGTTACATATTAGGGTTAATTACATTCATGAAAGGGTAAAGATTGGTAGGGGGCGATGTGTTGTAGTTGGCCAACTATAACGGGCAGGGGAGGGGGGGGGGGGGGGGGGGAGGTTGGGGGGGGGCGAAATTAAGGTCAAATTTTGTTTATCGACTGGTATAGGCAAGTCGGGTGTTGTGAGAGAGGTATGTTGAGTACATTTTATTTTTGGCATTTACTTTAAATTTGAAGAAAGCGGAAAAAATGAGGGAGGAGAAAATATTAGATCGTAATTTGTCCCCCTTGCATTTCGAGACCGTTACACTTTGAAAAATGAAAACTTTCAGGAAGGTGGGTTTCGAATAGCATATAAAACGGGAAATAATGGAATTTGTATATCTCCTCAAAATAGGTTAATAATAGCTTATTTCCATAGTTACAGTTAGCGCACCCCTGCATCTCTTAAACACGACCGATATCAAAAGTACTGATGTCCAAGGATAACCAACACCATAGACAATAATATGTTCTAAGTTTCATTACAATCACGTAATATGAATGGGCATTTAAGATACTACATAATGGGTCAGACATTTTTATTATCATTTTTTTATCCATTTAAGTGGTACCAAGAAGAGTAAGGAACCGATACTTACATACCAAAATAAGTGCTTGCTACAAAACCCTCGGATTGCGGGCGTAGCCCTCTATATTCCGGTTTCATTTTAATATTTTCTTCGGGTTAATTTTATGTGAGTTTTTGCAATCCATAAAGGGACGAACACTAACAAAAAAAGCTTAATCGACTCGTCTCATCATACTGACCAAGAATATATATAGTTTGTATAGTCGGAGATGCTTCCTTCTGTGCGTTGCAAACTTCATGACAAAGTTAATATACCCTATCACATCGGTGAAGGGTATAAAAATGCAGATGATGTCTGTTTGTCGTGCAAAAACTTTTAAACCTGACTATATTGGGGAATAGATGATGAGATAAGGTGGCTCGCGTCGACATACAGTAAAACACCGTTTAACTGAACTCAAGAATGCGGCGTCATTTTGCATAACTATTTCGGGAGGTTGGAGAGGAAAATAAGGTGGTTCGCTACTCCAAAATGATACCACATACAATAAAACCCCGATTAACCGAACTGAAGAAGCCGGCGGCATTTTAGAATTTCGCAAGTGCTTTCTTGGGACCGGGAAGCAAAATAAGGTGCCTTGCCAATGCAAAATGATACCACATACAGCAAAAACCCCGATCAACCAAACCAAAAGAGCGCCGTCATTTCGGATAATGAAATTTTTTTCACAAGTATGTCGGTAACGAAAACTAAGGTAGTTCGCGAACACACAATCATGCCGGATAGGATAAAACCTCGTTTAATCGTACCATGGAGGGCGGCGTTATTGCGGATAACTAAATTTGACACGGATACATTTTGGTTGAGAATGGTGAAAGCAAGATGGTTAGCGACTTATGTATTCCGTACCGCATTGGATATCAAATAAACCAGGGTTACCAAGATTAGTGTCAAATCAATGGTTTTCGGGGTTTACCTCCACCTGGGGAGAGTGACTGTGAAAAAATATACAAAACGACCAAAATTGGTGTCAAATTGTGTGCGTAGCGAATAAATAAAATAAATAACTGGCGCAACAGTCCAATTTGAACCATGACCTCGAGATGAGTTAGCATCATCTCATTTTCTAGATCGTGACGGTCTTGTGAAGAGGTGTGTGATGATCAGCAACACGCTCAACCGAGTTATTTACCCCATAAATGGGTACTCATTTAACAGCTGAGTGGGCTCATAGTCCGACACGTAAGTCCCCCTTTTTAGGGTTTTGTAGTAAAAACAAAACCCTTATGAAATCGGTCATGCGTCCGTCTGTCTGTCCATGAAATATTTCACGAACGGCTGAAGCTACATACATGAAATTTTGTGGGAATATGTAGAATTATTACAATTCGCCGGAGAAAGCGATTCATTGTAATAGGCTGACTTTAAGGGGAAGTCCCCATAGAGGGGAAATGAAGGTCAACATTTTTTTTTCATCTGGTATAGGCAAGTGGGGTATCATGAGAAAGGTAATACCGAGTACATTCCACTTTTGGTATTTTCATTAAATTTGAAAAAAGGGGAAAAGAGGTAGAGGGGAAAATATGTGATCCGAGTTTGCCCCCCCCCCCTTGCATTTCGATACCGTTATACTTAGAAATATGAAAATTTGCAGGAAAGCGGCATTTTACTAGCATAGAAAACTAAAAATCGTAGAATTTTGATATCTCATCATAAAAGGTTAATAATAGTACATTTCTGTAGTTGCAGTTAGCACACCCTTGCACCCCTCAAACGCATCACAGGTCAAAAATATTGATGGCCAATGATAACCAACACTATAGGCAATAATGTCTCGAAGTTTCATTACAATCACGGTATATTTAATAACAGTACATTCATTTAAATTTAGGCGTTTTGACGTTATCCACACAAAAAACAAACCTACCGGCCTCACAGGTGAGAGTACTACTTTCATGTTGTTTTTCGTAGTGCGAATTGCAGTTATTTAATTAATCATTTTTGAAAGGGGTAAAGATTGGTTGGGGGTGTTGAGTATTACAACTTTAGCGGGTGGGGGCTTTGTCCACATAGAGGCGAAATTAAGGTCAATTTTTTTTTATCGACTGGTATAGGCAAGTGAGGTGTCGTGAGAAAGGTAATGCTGAGTACATTCCATTTCATCGCATTTTCTTGAAATTTGTAGAAAGGGGAACATTGGGGGAGGAGAAAATATTAGTTCGTAATTTGTCCCCTTCCCGTTGCAGTTCGAGACCGTTATACTTAGAATTATGAAAACATACATGAAGGTGGGTGGGAAAAATGGAAAATAATGGAATCTGTGTATCTTCTCAGAATAGGTCAATAACAGTTTAATTCTATAGTTACAGTTATCACACTCCTGCATGCCTTAAACACGTTCGAGGTCAAAAGTACTGATGGCCAACGATAACCAACACCTTAGACAATAATATACAATATACTTTGAGACTGTCCGAAATGAACTTCCCACCAATCAACAAGTCTACGCATGTAGCTTTTGAACAAAACGCCCGACACGGCTCCAGCTACAGTGGTGCTGTTAAGCAATCTCACGATCAGAACCCGGAGCTTTTTTCTTCAGGAGAATTAATCAAAATCTCAACCGAACTCATAAAAAACCTCTCTACGTGCAAATCTCGTATAGAACAACTTAATGTTCTTTTCGAAGTAACTGTGAAATACATCTATGGCTAATCAAGCACTTAATCTACTACTTTGGAACGCGCAAAGCATCAAAGGAAAACTAACCGAGACGTATGACTTTATAAATTCTCTTAAAACTGATTTATTTATCATTACCGAAACTTGGCTCAAAAGTAGCGACAAATTGTGGCTCCCTAATTATCGCATATACAGGAAAGATCGCGATGGCGCAAGAGGTGGCGGTGTCGCAATATGCATTAAAAGTGAAATCAATCACAAAGTTATTCACTTAAATACCAAAGTGATCGAAACAGTCGCTGTAGAAATCAAACCTATCAATGCAGTAGTAGTTGCCGTATATTTTCCGGGCACGAATCTATCGCAAGAGAAACTTAAAGGTTTCGAAGACGACCTAAAGTTGTTAACGTCTGGACAAAAGTATTTACTTTGCGGAGACCTAAATTCGAGGCACAGTCTCTGGAATTGTGCAAGGGCCAATAAAGCTGGGCGCGTCGTATATGAATTGATGTCTCGACGGCATTTTCTTATTCACGCGCCGTGTGAACCAACTTTCTTTCCAGGGAGGGGAAATAATTCAGTTCTCGATTTCATAATAAGTGACGGACTTATAGACATTTCAGAACCAACAGTACTGACTGCGCTTAACTCCCCCCATCTGCCTGTTCTATATCTTTTAAATGACTTTACTTCCAGATGCAGAAATAACCTTACTGAAGTATTCTCCTTCAAAAAAACTAACTGGAGGCAGTATCGAAATATACTTAACAGAGAGACTTCACTGTCAGAATTAGACCTAACAGGAATGACTCACCCCGATATGATTGAAAATCTGGTTGCCTCCCTTATCACTAATATAAGGAAAGCTATTGAGGCAAGCACACCTAAAGTTACTGTTATTCAAGACCCGTCATCACTATTACTTGATGATGCCACGCGAAGGATCATAGGCCTTCGGAACACTCTCAGACGCCAATGGCAGAGAAGTAGACTACCAAATTAAAAGGCAAATTAACCAAATGAATAGTGTTATAAATTATAGGGTAGCCTTGCTTAAAAATAAGAAATGGGCTACAATGCTTTCCAGTCTAGATAAAGGGACAAATAAATTTTGGAACCTTCAAAAATCTATGAAAGGAAAAAAATATATTAAAATTCCCCCTTTGCCAGACCGAGATGGCAACCTCTGCTATAGCGATCACGGCAAAGCTGCGCTAATAGCGCAAAAATTCAGCGAAGCACACGTAATCACTCAAGAAATGGGTAACAAAATTAACGAAATTGTTGTTGAAAGGGCATCACAACAGTTACTGCAATTCACTACGCTGCCGAATGAGGCACTCTGTAAACCCAAAGAAATCGTCGGAGTTATCAAGAGATTAAAAAACAAAAAAGCACCAGGCATGGATAATATTCCAGTTTGTGCGCTTAAAAATCTACCAAAGAAGTATATAGTACTTCTAAATTTTATTTTTAACTCCTGCTTAAAGCTCTCTTATTTCCCCAAAGATTGGAAGGAAGCAGCCGTCATTCCTATTGCCAAACCGAAGAAAAAGCCTAACGATGTAGCGAACTATCGACCCATCAGTCTCCTACCGATACTGAGTAAAGTTTTCGAAAGGATTATCTTATTTAGACTGCAGAAACATACAGAATCGGATGACATTATTCCAAACTTTCAATTCGGATTTCGCAAAAAGCATTCCACAACACACCAACTTTACAGAGTAACCAACTTCATAAAAGACGTTTTTCTGAACAAAAGTTCAGCAGCCATGGTCACACTTGACCTTGAAAAAGCGTTTGATTCGGTTTGGCACAATGGTCTTCTTTTTAAATTATTGAAGTTTAGATTTCCGCTATACTTAGTAAAAATTATTAAGTCATTTTTATCCGATCGTAGATTTTCCGTTAGAGTCAATGGCGATTACTCAACCCCGAGAGAAATTCCGGCAGGCGTCCCCCAGGGTTCCTGCCTTAGCCCTATCCTCTTCAACGTGTTCGTTGCAGACATACCAACAGATGCTCGCTGCCAGCTTGCTGTCTATGCCGACGATACTTGCCTCCTCACAAGCGCAAAGGACCCACAATCTATTATAGAGAATCTGGAATCATATTTCTCTAAGGTTTATCAATACTTCTCCCGCTGGCGTCTGAAAGTAAATGCATCGAAAACGAATGCTATGTTTTTCACAAAAAAGATCAAAAGTCATAATCTCCCTCAAAGGAATCTGAACTTTCTTGGAGAAGACATCCCGTGGAATCTAACTATAGATTATCTTGGTAAGGATCACACCCAAAATTCAGCTATGAAACTCTCCAAGAGCATCCATGCCCTTTACCCGCTAATTAACCGCAAATCAGTAATGTCTGCAGACAACAAGCTGCTGCTATATAAGACTTGTATGCAACCAATACTCATGTACGCTTCACCTATCTGGAACGGCTGTGCCGATTGCCACAAGGCAAAACTCCAAGTCTCACAAAATAAATGCTTAAAAATTATACTAAACAAGCCTTGGTATTTCTCAACCAGGCGCCTTCACGAAGTAGCTAAAATCTCAACGATTAAAGAGTACGCGGATAAAGCTACTACTGCATTTCAACAAAGATTGATTTTCACCGACAACCCGCTTATTGCGCCACCGATCTAATCTGTTTTATACAAGCTGTTACTAGCCACCTCAGTGCTAGGGTAGGATAAGTATAGGATTAAGTTAGGATATAAATAGCTATAAGTTAGCCCTAAGATTCAAGAAAGGTTTTTTTTATCAAATGAATTTTTCCTTAAACATTAGAAGCTATGTACCTTAAACACTACCTAATATCAGCAACTCGCTAAAGAAAACATATTAAGCTGTATAGAATTAAGTTCTGAAACACTTAAATTATAATACTCTGTAATGAATTATGAACGCCAAATAAAGACAAATCTATCTATCTATCTATCTAATATACAATATATTCTAAGTTTCGTTACATTCAAGTAATATGAATTGGCATGTAAAATGTAAGCGAGTAAGACATTTTAATTATGTTTTTTTATCCATCTGAGTGGTACCAAGAAGAGCAAGGAGCTGATATTTATATACCAAAATAAGCGCTTGCTACAAAACCCTCGAATTGCGGGCATAGCCCTCTATATTCCGGTTTCATTTTTATTGAAAACTACCGCATTCAGTAGGAATCGAACCGCGGCGTAGAAGGCGAACGTACTAACCGTTGCGGAGGGATATGAAATCGTAATTTGTCCCACTCCCTTTGCATTACGAGACCGTTACACTTAGAAATATAAAAACTTGCAGGAAGGTGGGTGCCGAATAGCATAGAAAATAGGAAATAATGGAATTTGGATATTTTTTCAAAATAGGTTACCAGTAGTTTATTTGTATAGTTGCACTTAGCACACCCCTACTACCTCCCTGAAACACGTCAAGTTATCGATGGCCAACGATAATCAGCACCATAGGCAATAATCTTTGCAACAAAGACAACATGAAATCCTTCTGAAATCGATTGAAATCCTGATATGATGATACGGCAGTGCCCTGCATGCCAATATAAAAGTGCGAAATTCCCAATACAACTATAATTAATTTCCAATAGGGGGATTCACGCTCGCTGTTTTAAATCGTAAAAGCGTCGTAAATCGTAAACTAGTTCACAATACGATTAAAGGTCTAGACACACAGTGTCCGTACCAGGGCAGCGCCGTAGTCGCCCGTATACTGGCGATCTACGGTAAGCGAATTGTACCATATAAAACAGTCTGCTGGTTCACACTAACCACACGGACAACAGACCGTCACCTGCACGTCACGGGGCGGACCGTGCCCGTTTAGTTTGGTTTAATTTTTCTCGCTCACGGTGAGGTACGGAAAGAAATTGGATACACACATAGCCGAACACGGAGCAGCCGCCGCCGGGTGGGTTGTTGTGTAGCCATCATACGGCGAAGAAAATGTACAATGTTGAATAGATAGACACACGTTTGCATTGCATGCAATTAAACGCTAGGAAGAATCGCGGGAATCGGGGACACATGGGAAACACACGGTTGGTCTCGGTACGGGTACTGTGTGGTTTTGCTGGCAATGTACGGTCATGTGCCCGATATACGGGCGACTACGGCGCTGCCCTGGTACGGGCACTGTGTGTCTAGACCTTTACGACGCTTTTACATTCACAACAGCGAGCATGAATCCCCCTATTAACTGCCAAATGAAATCCTTAGTAGTATCAGCATAAAAACTTTCGAGATTTCGGAGTCAGTCGGTCGAAATCACGCGATTTCGAGTCCAGCGTAAACGTAGTATGTATTAGTTTCAAATAATAGAGAAATTTGTTAGCGAAATTCCACGTGGACGGTTAAGATTTATCTATTCACATAAAGCTAAAATTTTTGCAATTGTAAAAGTTCTGACGTACTATTGCCTAATGCCGGAGCTGTAGTCGTTACAAGTCTATTCATTTTGTTATGTCCTCTATTCTTACTCTACTCCAATTTATTGGTAATCCCGAGGGATCGATCTTCTTTAGGCTAGTCGTCCAGTGGAACCGGAAAGCTGCGAAATGCGAAGCAACGAATTCGTGCGAATGCCGTTCGTCCGAAATCGTGCGAATGCGATTTCGCAACTTTTCGCAGCTTTCCGGTAGCAGTTTGTTTTCGCAGCTTTCCGGTAGCAGTTTGTTGTGGTGATACCGACTAGCTGACACATAAGGGACTCGATATTGACATATTTGGTCCACTTATTAAAACTACTTCTGAATACAAATTGATCCTTCAAGGATCTGGTGTGGAGGGGCTCCATTAAATGTATAGAAATGCTTTTTGCCGGAACATCCTAAAATTTTTCCCTAAGAGAGGTGTCACCTTTAGAGAGGTTTAACTGTACATGGAGCCAGGGCCTCAAAGAAGACGATCTAACTCGTATGGCTCTAAAACCACCACCAAGCGCGAAACGGACTAACGCCCAAGCTACAAGACTGAAAAAGCTCCCAAAGTAGTATTCCTAGAGGAAGAAGTGGCGTCAACTCACCGCCCAACATAGTCTATAGGTATAGGATATTCAGATGGTGAACAGGAGTCTTAACCAAAAACCTGGATGGTTGTAGCTTCACTTCCTTTCCATCCCAAACTGACTTTACACTACACAGAATCCTATCCTTCTAACATATGCACTTGTGCTAAAGGCGTCCGGTGACTACGACTTCAAATTGGGATGCGAAAGAAACATTACCAAATGCAACAACATACCTCGGACTTTTGCTCGGCCGGTGTGGACCCGGTGCCCGTTGTCGTGTTGAACTGGCCTCCAACTAAAAAATAAACAATTCTGTAATCAGAATATTAAGGCAATGGAAAATATTTCTACTCACAACTGTCGTTCATTTTGATTTAAATTTGCCGTAAAAGACCGACGGAAATCACGAAAACAGCGAATTACGACGCTTGGCGAAACACCTACTACTAGCTACTAGGCAACAATTGACGAATAAACAATTTTGCCGCCAAGAATTTTGTCAGCGTCAGTCAGCGCAACATTCCAATTAGGCAATGCGCGGAGTTCGTTCAATGCGTAGAAGCAATTCCGCTTTTGAGGAACATGGGGAACTTAGAACTTATAAATTTGAACAAAATACCCATGCGTAACCGTTCTTTGCTATGATTTATTCCGACGATTTTCCAAACTGGTGTAATCTTCCTCTGAAATATAAACTAAAAGAATTTGCTTTGAGTCCAACTCTAATTCAGCAGCTCGCGCCACATGTTTCAACCGTGGTAACGTTGGCATAACTGCAAGCATTAGAAAATCGCGCGCAACGGTCAAAGCAGCTGACATCTGTGCTACAATCATTTATCAATTATACTCTGAATTGGCATTGACCTTGAGCAATTCTAGTGATTGTTAGTAGTTCCGTGCAGTTTCTTTTATATTGAGATATTTTAGAGTCCCCAAGTGCAACAACAAACCATAAACCCAATCCTAAGCGTCATCAGCTGATATCTTGAATTCTCAAACAACCATTTGGACAATCAAAATCTCGCTGCACGTTCCACATTCCACAGCCGACAATAGCCGATTACATTCAGCCCGTGGCCCGATGGCGTATTAGAAGAATCCTCTCAGAAAAGTTGGCGCGTGTGTCTAGAGGCGGCAGTGGAAAAATTTTTCTCGCGCTTTTTTGATCTCGGGATGTTGAAACAAATCTCCAGTGTACACCGTAATAATTCAGTTGTGTGTCTTGTTGATTCTTATGGTAAACCTGGGAATCTCTGAGAAATACCAAAAGTGTGGGAGTCATCACTGGGCGGCCAAGTGCTCCGCAAGCGTGAAGTTTGGCGGACGTCAAGAGGAAGAAAACGTTGCGTGAAAAGGCCTCCGTTTCCCTCCAAAATCTGTGTTGTGCGACGCACATTTGTCGTTGTTTGTACAACGCGTTGATGAATATTGCGCTTCGGAGGACTGATCCGCAATTGTGAGGTGGGACGTTATTCCGCGAGCAGTGCTGGAGGCGACCAAACATATTTCTACATATTGCACCCGCTGCGCGTGAAAGTGGTGCGAGTGGCGTCTGGACACGAAACTTGGCCTGTGTATCTCTGCCTTGTTCGTCATACATATTTACTTTTTGGTGCGATCGTGTGGTCGCACAAGTGCCACTAGACCCCAATCGAGGCTTAAATTCAAAAGCGGAGTCACCGTAGCGAATTGACGGAAGCAAGATGCCGATTTGTACACGACCTGGCCTGGACAGGAAGGCGGAACCCGTCGACAACTTCAGGGAAACCGATAAAGTATTCTTTTGCGAACTGACCAAGGAGATTTTCCGAGGCTATGAGTGAGTATATTGCGTTGTACAATGCGTTTTTGTCTCTACAGCCCGTCAAGAGCCTGAACTGTCATCGCGTCTTCGGATGTTTAGAGCATTTCGGTGCGATGTAGAGAAATCGTAGCCGACGCTTGAAGTTCGGAGTTCTTTGCTCTCTGACGTCTCGACGAAAATTCAACCGTTGGCGCTAAATTGCGATGGTGGCGCGAAAACGTAATATTTGCAGATTTTTGCATGTAAATGGTTATTTTGCTATAATTGGTTATAAAAAAAATGAGACGCGGTGGATTTAACCACTTTTTCTTCATATTTCTTTTCTATCTGTTCAGGGCGCAGAAAAAAAGCGCATAGTTTTTTTTATGCATATACAGTACTAATAAAGTTTTCGGGCAGCAACTATAATAACAATGGCTGCATTCATGTGAAAAATTTTCGCTACGGAACGCTACATCCCCTCCACTACACATTTGAGGAGACGCTACCTGTCAACATTTCTTTCGTGATTGAACCGCTACAATGCCTGCGTTCACATTTTGGAGCGCTTCAAGTGTAGCGCTACAACCCCTCCCGGTCGTGATTGCAACCGCTCCTTCCATCCGCTCCGGAGCGGTTACTTCCCCTTGGTAGCAGAAATTTTTTACGCTCTCTGGGCATGTAGCGCTACATTTGACAATTCGCAGCTGGTATGTGCGTTGTGACGTTTGTGTACATCAAAAGCGCAAATAGAATCCCCGTCTATGTAAATTCACTGTCTTCTCGTCTTTGATTTGATATTTCCTTGTTTCGTGATGTGCCAAAGAAATGTTTTGCGATGGAAAATTGACAATTGTCAAATATTTGCGGTGTCACCTGTTTGTCAGACTTTTCATACGTAGCGGTTCAATCACGAAAGAAATGTTGACAGGTAGCGTCTCCTCAAATGTGTAGTGGAGGGGATGTAGCGTTCCGTAGCGAAAATTTTTCACATGAATGCAGTCATTGTGATTCGCGCCGTTGACCAATATAGTTTTCGAACTCCCCTAAAGGCCGGTTGACATGCTCAAAGTACACTTTGTCAAAGTATGACTTGGAAAGAATATCCACCATTGTGAATTGCCACTTTGCCACTTGCAAAAAACGCTGGATTTAGCATTTCTAGGGAATTTATACCAAAACACATTGTTCAGACCACCGTAAATTGAATAAAAACCACCAACAACTCACTATTTCCCGCCCCAAAAGCTTTTTTCTGTGAACTTGTCGATTTACAATCAATTCTTTGATGGAAAGTTGAGCACCATCCTACTCTGCTTTGATGGGACGCTAGACTTTGAAAGCACTTTGAAAGGGGGTTGACACGTTCAAAGTAACCTCAAAGTAGGTTGTCAACGTACTTTGTCAAAGTGTACTTTGATCGTGTCAACTGGCCTTTAACCGGGCGACGCATTGTGTGCGTTCAGAAGGAACTGAGCAACTTACGTTCAGCGAACATGATGAGAACGAGCGGATTCAGAAGTGACCGAGCAACTTCTGCTCGGGTGAGCATGATCAAACTTCACCGAGCAAGAAATTTTTCTGCTCATCGCTCAGTGCTCAGGTTCTTCTTCTTTTTCCATCTCACGCTCATGTTGCGACATTCGACTTTTGACAGTTGTCAAGTTGGGTTTGTTGTGTGTAGTTCAGTTTGGAAACATGGGCGGGGTTTTCACCGCCCGTTGCTGCTTTCTTTACATGCCAAAGAAAACCATAAACCAAAGGGGATACAATAACACAAGAAAACGAAACGAAGAAAACGGGACGATGAGAGGAAAAATGGATAATTGCCGGTTTAAGTGTCCCGACACGCTCCTATAACTATGGCAAACTACAACTCTAACCATCACTTGATAAATCCCTGCCGTGGTACAAGTCGAGGGGCAGGCCAAAAAATTCGAAAACTTTTTCAAGATTTTATTCATTCCAGTTTTCCTATCCTACAAAACTCTACAATAATCCTTGCATTTCGCGCATAAATTGCATGTGAGCGTCATCCTTTGTCCCGCCGGGTGGCATTCGAATGCCCAATCGTCACAACCCCCCCCCCCCCCCCCCCCCCCCCCCGGTTACCGGACCGGAATCTTTGCCTTTAAGTATGGCCGCGCGGACCATTTGTCGTTGTTTTTTTGCTCCTTTCTAGTTCCTTTATGCGCGTCTCCTTGTATATGGACGAGGAAGAAAAAGTTAAACATTGGGTGGTATGCATAAAGTCAGTCGAGTGGAGTAAAGCTGAGTTGACAGAATTCCACTCAATTTTCACTGTGGAGCGGAGAGTAGTTTTATGCATACAAATTTTTCACTCGATTCACCGAACATAGCAGACTCAGGAATGTCCTCAATAGACTTCACTCTTGAGTATATCCTCATTATTATGCATACCACCCATTGTAAATATTGCCCATCCGCAAGATACGAGCCTGATCAGGGATTCATGTACATATTTTCCATTTTCGTGGTATTAATCGAACGACGTCCCATCGTGGCGAGATGTTAGTTGTTCTGTCTGTCTCCATGTTCGTTGCTTTGGGCATCTTGTACCCCTATTCCATGTTCCTTGCACTTGACGTCTAAAATTGTCATCGTCAGCTTTCAGCTGGTCGATTTGTCAAAAATTGGTCAGCTGGTGAAGTAGCGTTCAGCAGGTGCAGACTCCATAACCGAGCTGCTCCGGAGCTGATCGCGAGCAGTTTCTGCTCTTTGCCACCTTCTGAACGCACTCATTGTGATTCGCGCCGTTGACCAATATAGTTTTCGAACTCCCCTTATGTGGGCTACGCGAGGCTTCGGCCCTAACCAGATTGAACGCAGAAAGCAGCGGCGACCAAATGTCAAGTTAAGTCACCCGGATTGGACGCAGCGACAGCGGCGAAAGCAGATCTCCTTTTGTTGTTATTGCTGTCGCCGCCGCTGATGCTGTTTTCCAATCTGGTTAGGGCCTTAGGCTGGCCAAACACGTCTCGGTGTACCGCACAGGTAACTACACTTATACTAATATATAGCGTGTGTGTTGTTACCTGCACAGGTGTCCAGGCTTGCACAGGCGATCGGAGAAGAAAATCTTCTCAAGGAAATCGTCGAAGCTTTTGGCAACCTTTTAGTTTCCGGGGCCCGGGCTGGGGAAATCACTTTTCACTCGGATTTTTGTCACTTTTCACTCGGATTTTTGTCACTTTTCACTCACGTCACTATAAAATGCAAATTTATTTTTATATATTATTATTTTTTACCGAGTTGGCACAATCTCAGCCCTATTGGCCGGATTTTACCCGCAACGAGTGCAAGCACCAAGTTGCTGGGCTCGGACGTATTTGGCTGATGTTCCGCCGACATTCAGACAATCACTAACGGAGATCGCCGAGCACCTTCCGCACCATTGCACAAGTATGCAGAATAACACTAACTTCTGCATTGTGTCGATAAGGCTGTGTGGCAGGTTCAGTTTGTCCAGGGAAGTAAGAAGGGCCTTAGGTACTATACCGGTAGCCGACAATATTACAGGCACTATCTGCACATGGTCAAGATGCCAAAGTTGTTTGATTTCTTTAGCCAGTGCCCTGCCCTATAGGTTGCCCTCTTCTCCGCATGTTTTTTCTCGATGTTGCTATTATGGGGGATAGGAACATCGATTATACATGCGGAGCGATTCGTCTTGTCGACTAGGAGTACATCGGGTTTGTTGTGGGCGACTGAGTAATCAGTGATAATCTGGCGATCCCAGTACATCGTGAAGCGAGTGCTTTGAAGCACTGCTTGTGGAGTGTACTGGTAGATCGGTAGTGTTTCACTGATCAACTTGTGCTTGTATGCAAGATGTCGATGGATTACCTTGCATACCGCATTATGTCTATCCGTGTACTCCGCCGGTGCCATTGCAGAACAGCCAGAGATGAGATGCTCGATTGTGTCCAGCACCGAACCACACATTCTGCATCGGTCGTCGTCCACCCGTTGTTTGCAAATAAGTTTAAGATAAGCACTGGTGGGGACCACGTCGTCCTGAATGGTGACCATTGACCCTTCTGTTTCGGCATAGAGATACCCTGCACGAAGCCACCTGTTCGACAGGTGAAGATCGACAAATGGCTGCCAGAGGCAACACACATGTTGCGTTGTTTTGATGGGTTCACGATCAAGCCAATTTCTAAGCCACTGGCAATGTTCTGAACCACTGTAATTTTTGTTTGAAAATTTGAAAAAAAAAATGCTAGTCTGAGAGGCCTATAAAGTCACGATTAGCCTTAGGAACATACAGTACATGGAATGAGCATATCCCATTTATCACCGGCTCCAATATCTGGTGAATAAGTCGACAGTCAGCCTACTCAGTTGGCGTTTAATACTGACAAATGTTGACTGTTCTGTAGAATTGTGCATAAACAAATGTCAATTTTTGTCAAATTATCGACAATCAGCCTACTCAGTTGGCGTTTCGATATTGACATAATGTTGACCACAATGTTGAATTGTGCATAAACAAACGTCAATTATTGTCAATATTTGAATTTCGTAAGTCTACTGAGTTAGCTGACCGTCGACTTAGTACCCAGATTTTGGAGCCACTGTGTAACGACTACACCTAACTCCGACCTGGCCAGTATCGGAGCAAAATGTAGAAACGTTAAATAAAACGCGACACCAGAGTTTCCGGTAAAAGACAGAAACGAAATTTTATTTTCGTGAATCTTAAATACTAACTTATTGCTGACACAATATTCCATTGAACTTAAAGTACGCGTGTAATGTTGACCGCAATCGAACTTAGTACAATTTTGCAATATTGCAAATCGGCAATATAGAAATAATAATTAATATTACTGAAAGTGCACAGCACACACTGTTTCTATGGAGACATACAGGACAAGCTCATTCCATGGCTATATATTCAAAGCGATTAGCCAAGACGCGAATCACGACGCCTCGCCCGGTTAAGTATTAACACAGTGGGCGCCCGGTAGCTCAGTGTGTAGAGGCATCAGTCTTATGTCTGACTACCGGCGTTTCGAGTTCGAATCCCATCCACGACGACATTCATGGCCATGGATGTTTGTGTTTTCTTCCCCCCCTGTGGTGCGGGGCGTAATAATAAGCCACAGCATTTCTCGACTTGTCGCAGATAGGCGGATAAAGGGGGGGAGGAGTTGCATGCTGGCAACTGCATTTTCCGAAATTAATTTATGCCAACGAAACGTCAACTGGGTCACGTGGAACAGTTGACGCGCTATGCCCCACAAGGGGATGGCTGCGTTCATAAAACGCCATCACTGAGTCAGCTCTAAGAAGTGATTAGTGCTGCATGGTAATTTGTCGTAGAAACGCTTGCACTGAGCTAAGCGCTGACACTAAGCACTTTAATTTTTGTTTAGCATAAAATTTTCTCGCTTTTCTGACTCAGCACAATTGTCAAGTTTCGATTCTAACCTCGGTCCATTTGACGGAGATGCTCTTTAATTTATATCCTATAAAAATATTCGATACGAGACAACATTTCGAAGGAAATTAAAAAAAAAGGTCAAATTTCTCCGAATTTCTCCTGACAGGTAAGCTCACCTTCTGCGACCGTGAAAACTCTAGACTAGAACTAGAAATTATTAAAATCTTTGCCACTTAGTTCCTATTACAATCTTAAATTTACTAGCCTAACAGGCGACTTCTCTGTTAACTTTATAATACAATAATTTTTACTTGCCACAGAATGGTACATACGAGGGTCAGTCAGAAAGTAAGTTTAAGGGTGGCAGCGCTCTGCGTGGTGAAAAGATAAACTAACTAAATTTTAGGAGGTTGTTCTCTCATCTATCCTAACCAATTTGAGCTGAACCCGATAAGGTTGGAGGAGGTTGTTCTCTCATAAATCCTAACCAATTTGAGCTGAGCCCGATAAGTCTATTTTTGTGTTTTTTACAACGATTTAAAATGGAGACGCCGATACAAGTAGCGTCCAAATGTGAACCGCGTAGTGTGATACGTTTTTTGACCGCCAAAAAATTATCCGCTAGTGCAATTTATCGAGAATTATCGTCTGTATACGGTTAGCAGTGTATGAGCCTTCAAATGGTTACGCGTTGGCGAAGAGGGTACCTAAACAGAAGAAAAGAACTCCATGACGAAGCGCGCCAAGGCAGACCAACGAGCGCAGTGACCAAGGGGAACGTTGCGCTTGTTAAACAGCTGATCGAGGAGGATTCCCGGTTTACACTCGATGAGTTGGCTGTTTACGAAAAGCAATCAAAAATAAACGACCCGATTCCGCATGAGTGAATTTTTTCAGTGCGCACCGAAGAAATGCGATTCCGCAAGAGTGAGATGAATTTTTTCGGTGCGCACCGTGCTGAATTGCAAAAATGCGATTCCGCAACGATGCGATGAGTTTTTTTTTACAGTTCCGGTGCGCACCGTGCGAATATATTTTGCACTGGCTATTTGGTAAGTGCAAAATATATTTTTTTATAAATTATGTATTAAATTGTTGATTTCTGCATACGAAGGTGGAGTATTACTTTTCAAAGCAGAAATGGATGAAGGGCGGAGCTTCGTGTTGAATTTAAGGAAGATGTGAAATGGTCCGTGGTTGGGAGTTTAATATACTCGTAAACACAAGACTTTTCCTCCTGAAAGAGAATAAATGCTATTGATCGATTCTATAATTTCATATGAAGCATGAACGTCATTGGGGCGACCGGTAGCGCAGTGTGTTGAGGCATCAGTCTCATGTTAGACTACCGGCGTTTCGGGTTCGAATCCCGTCCACGACGATGTTCGTGGCCATGGATGTGGAGGAGGTGCATGCTGGCAACTGCATTCTCCGAAACCAGTTTATGCCAACGAAACGTCAACTGGGCCACATGGAACAGTTGACGCGCTATGCCCCACAAGGGGTTAGGGCACTTGAGTATGAACGTCACCCATTTTTATGATGTTTTCAGCAATCAGAAAAGTTACACACGTTTGACGTTTGTTTTTCGGTGCCACCGAAAAAACACTGAAAAAATTCACCGAAAATATCAGTGCGCACTGATGCAATTCAGCAAAAGCTAGTGAGTTTTTCAGTGCCGAATGAATTTTTCAAACAAACGTCAAACGTGTGTAATTTTTCTGATTGCTGAAAACATCATAAAAATTGGTGACGTTCATGCTTCATATGAAATTATAGAATCGATCAATAGCATTTATTCTCTTTCAGGAGGAAAAGTCTTGTGTTTACGAGTATATTAAACTCCCAACCACGGACCATTTCACATCTAGCGTTAAATATTATCATTTAGGGGATTCACACTCCTTTTCGTATATGTCGTAATCGTGGTAAACTTCTGTCATCTCCATAGTAAAATGACAGAAGTTTACAACTTTACGACAAATACGATGTTTACGACGACGACGATGAATACCCCTATTGTTACTTTTTCTTGTTTGACTTCAATGACGACCAAAGTCACTTCCGCCAGATTTTTCATAATTCGTATGCTCTGCATCAAACGAAACATAAACACGCTCCTTGCCGTAAATATCGTAAACGTTGTATTCGTTGTAAACTTCTGTCATCCCCATAGACTAATGACAGAAGTTTACAATTTTAGGACAAATACGACGTTTACGACGTGAGCATGAATCCCCTTAGGATCTTCTTTCAGAAATGGTCGGTCCTAGTGACCGAATGAAAACGGGATAACAATAATAATAATAGGGAGATTCATGCCCACGTTGTAAACGTCGTATTTGTCGTAACGTTGTAAACTTCTGTCTTTTTACTATGGCAGAAGTTTTCGACGAATACGACGTTTGCGACATTTACGACACTGAGCGTGAATCCCCCTAATATTAATTGCTAAAGAAGGCACCGGATACGGAAACAAAAACTTCTCATCTTCACTATGAATTTTTATATTTTTGTCCTTAAATTCAACACGAAGCTCCGCCCTTCATCCATTTCTGCTTTGAAAAGTAATACTCCACCTTCGTATGCAGAAATCAACAATTTAATACATAATTTATAAAAAAATATATTTTGCACTTACCAAATAGCCAGTGCAAAATATATTCGCACGGTGCGCACCGGAACTGTCAAAAAAACTCATCGCATCGTTGCGGAATCGCATTTTTGCAATTCAGCACGGTGCGCACCGAAAAAATTCATCTCACTCTTGCGGAATCGCATTTCTTCGGTGCGCACTGAAAAAATTCACTCTTGCGGAATCGGGCCCCAGGTTTGTTGAGTCGCAAAGTGTTTTTCATTCACGATAATGCTCGTCCGCATTCTGCCCGTTTAACCTAAGAAAAATTGGCCTCATTTAAATGGGACATTTTTGAGCATCTTCCTTATTCCCCTGAGTTGGCCCCAAGTGATTTCCACCTTTTCCCGGCGATGAAAACAGCGTTTGGCGGCATACGATTCGACACGACAGATGACATCACCGAAGCAGTCACAGCGTACTTTAAAAATTTGGACGCAAAACACATTTCGACGTCGGAATTACGAAATTAGTTTGTAGATACAAAAAATGTATTGAGAGAGATGGCGACTTTGTAGAAAAATAAAAAAATGTCTGAATTTCCCGAAAATGACCTTGTTTTTTTGTTTTGGCCACTCCTTCCCCCCTAATCGGACCCTTAAACTTTCTGACTGATTCTCGTATATTGAAATAAACTCCTCCAAAAATTCAATCCGGTCGGTATTCCCGGATTGATTTCCAATTGTGCATCTGACCGCCTGCAGGCCACCTCAACCGATCAATTTCGACATACACGTTCCGGAATTCCTCAAGGCCAGGCCTTATCGATTTTCGCATAGAAGAATTCCGAATCGTCTGTGGCGGCCTTAACATTTGCACGAGTGACTTTGATTATCTTCTGGTCTATAGGGTGTTGTGGTCCGCAATACGAGTTTTTGAGTACTACCGATGTACTCTGTCTAGGTTGTTTTTGACGCATAAGATCCGCCATAGACGGTGCGATTCATCGTCAGATCGATCTGACGATGGATCGCCACAAAATATCTAACGACCGAAATTATATGGAACTGTCAAAAAAATCGTCAACGATAGTCACATACACTGTGCGATCGATCTGACCTGACGATCACAATATCGTCAGATCGACCTGACGACGGATTGCATCGTATATGTGGGCTATTAAGATAGGGTCAATGCAAATTGAGGAGTTTTCGCATGTGCGTGTCGGTTCGTTAATTAAGGAAGTAACCGCAAGTGTAGCTAAACAGTTAAGATAATCGTTGGTTGTTACAGAGTCATCAGACGTACTTAGACATATCTAAGTACGTCTGCGTGAAACGGGTTTGTGGACTCCCATTAAACACTGGACAATCCTTGACAATCTGGATATTCATGAAACAACCGACTATATCCTACAACACTACACTTTCAAAACTTTCGGATGGGAACTTTGCTCCTTGGGTCCGCTGCCATATACACGGACGGTTTGAAGACTGATGCGGGAGTGACATATGGAGTGCATTGCGAATCGCTCGGTATATACCTGGCTTATAGAATCCCTGATCACTGTAACGTTTTTCAAGCCTCGGCGATAAACAAAGCCTTAAGATGATTAACAAGGTTAGGCGAAAATGACTTAACTGGTAATGACATAATTGTCTTACCCACAGCCACGAGGCTATAAAAGCTCTGAAGTCTGCTTTGATTACATCAAAGGCTGTCATGAAATGCCGGTCAACACTGAGGGAGCTGAGCAACTTTTTCAACATCACTATATGCCGGATCCGGGGTCACACTGGTTTCATTGGGAACTGCAGGGCTGTTGAATTGGCGCGCCGAGGAATTACGGGTGTGGTTCCTGTTGTTGTTGTGGTAGCGATGCTTCAAATACTGCAGTTCTTGTATCGAGGGGGTTTGGCTGCTCTTGGCCGTTGAAAAACAGGTCGTTCCTGTACGAAAAACCGGCTGCCGCAGGTATGTGTGGTTCCTCAGAGACTTGGCTGTATTGGTATGCCCATTGTACCATGCAAAGATAAACTGAAATCGGCTGCGTTTGACACAGCCAATTTGAGGTGAATTAATGAAAATCGCTGCATAGGACGGTTGGTTGCAGCTTCCTAGTGGTAACACAACGGACCCAGATGTGGTTGTTGTTGTTGTTGTTGTAGCAATGGTCAGATGTTCGTTGTGTGAGTGTGTTACATGTTGTGTTGTTCTTCGTCTTCCTCGGTGTTGAGTGATAGGAAGGTAGCTGCCTCTACGGGGTTCTTCCACAGCGATCTGGGGGTCAGGTGTGTGGTACAGCTGGGCATCTGAAAATGTACCCAGATGTGGTCTATGTGTGCTGTGTCAGTCACAGTAGCCTAGGTAAGGTGGCGACCTTACAGCCCCGCGTAGACCGGTTGGGTCCATAGCGATGCCACAATTTGACAACGGGGCAAAGGAACTACGTATTATACGTATTAGTTAATATCGTTGGGTCATTGTTGAGTTCGAAGGTTTTCGTCGCGTTTACGAATTCCAAAAGACTCTTTTATTTGGACTGAGATCCGCGACCGCCTTAAAGTTGCGGAAGAAGTAGCCACCAAGACATTTTTGTCTTGTTCTTGCGAGTGCTGGGCATTCACACAAGAGGTGTTCCAGAGTTTCTTTAATGTTAGGCAGCTGACAGTTTCTGCAGCCATTCGAAGTGATCAATCCTAGCCTATAGGCATGCTCCCCTATCAGGCAATGGCCAGTAACTAATTCGAATAGCGTCGCAGACTTACCTCTGGATAGTCCTAGGAGTATGTTAGTTTTTCTTGGATTGTAAGAATTCCAGACTTCCCTCGTTATCCTGGAATTGATGGCTTTGTTCCAATCATTATTGGCCAGTTGCACCATCTTACAGTCCATTTCTGATCTTATTGCATGCATTGGTATAGGAATTGCTATTGCCATTGCGCTATCAAGAGCAGCACCCTGTTTTGCAACCCCGTCCGCGATGTCGTTGCCTGTCATTTTGTGAATTTGTGGAATCGAATGTCCGTTCCGACAGATATCAATTTTCGGTGTTTTGTTTTGTGTACAATGAGAAGTTTCGTGTCCTTTGTTTTCCAATTGGAGTTGGTCATGTATTGACATAACGCACTATCATCATCCTTGACGGTTGAACGTATACACGTGTGCAAGCGGACGACGATACGTAAACATCTGCACGTCGTCGTACGTCATTGCGGTGCATCATCGCTGCATAGCGCCGTCGCTCGGTTATCCTGATGATCTTGCGTGGGAGCAATGTCCACGAATTATCTTATAGTGCATCCCGTCGTCTTGATTTACAGTGTAGATCTGTTTCGCCCCTGCCGTACGCAGTGTGACATCAGTTCGTCTTGTTATCACGTCCTTTAAGATATTCTTTTTGTGTTATCATCTTTGTGTTTTGTGTTGAATTTTTGTTCTGTCTCCGAATGTGGAGCGAATTGTCCGTCAATTGGGTTCATTACTGTTTGTGCAAAACATCACTTTGTAAATGTCAGTGTCGTCACTTATGTGACTCGAGTCTTTCCTTATCGTTATCACACCGACAGATTGTCCTCGCGGTGGCAAAGCGAAATTGTAATTCGCTTTTATGCATATTTTTCGCGAGCATTGTGAATATTCTGTTTTGTGTATGTTACCGATTTAACCGCATCTGCTCATTGCGCTAGTTGTGATGATTAGCGTAAAGGAGAAGAGTGAGGCTAATTTAGCCCGAGTGTTCCGAGGACTTGCTTGTGGAATGTTTTTGTTATGAAACATGTCCATCAAGTAAGATCTGGACACACAGCGGAATCTTAGGATTTGTGAGCACTAAGTTGATGGTATTAAAGGACTGTGCTTTTAGCATGCAGTTTATTATGAAAAGAAGGGAAAGTTGTGGTCGACCTACTTTTCACTTCCTAAAAATGGACGATAACTGACCGGAATTAATTACGAGCGTTTGGTGTACGAGATTGTATAGGTATATTGATGGTTCCGCGAGTAGTTTTGGGGTATTGTGTCGCGCGATTTTATTACACATGTTAGTGTTGCCTTGCGCTACTGTATCAAACATATTAGTGAATGCTCGCACTAAAAATTATGTGCTCATTGAATGAAGTACAAATTTATAGAATTCACTGGTGTAAATCCGTAAAGTGTCCATACGGTCTAACATTATTGCGTCAACACATTGGATTAGTTCCTGTCAAACTATATCATCATATTAATTTAACGCATCGAAGAAGAACCGGTAATGTTAAAGGTTCTGTTTGCATCCTAACGTATGTATCCAATTGATTATTATTATTATATTATTAGATTAATCATATTTAGCTTACTGTAAAGGTACCTATAGGGTTATTTTATGCAAAGCAGATTATAATATTTTATATAATAATTATAATTGCGAGAAAAATAGATAAAAAAAAAACAAGAAAAAAAAATGTAATAAGTCGATTGCTGTGTTATGAGATCCCAACAACAAGAAATTGAAGAGAAATTTGAGAGAAATTTGAGAGAAATTTTGAGAATTTGAAAATTGAGATTTTGGTTTCAATCGACCATTTTATAATGATTTATTTTGTATTTTAACGTTATGGTGTTAGTTTTGATAGTTTTGATTGTTTGGGTGCAAACAAGATTTTGTTATTCGCGGAAAAGATATTTTTTTTAAATAAACGTATATGTTTACATAATGCTTAACTAAAGCGTATTTAGTTGGCGACCCCATCCCTTTTCAGTGGGCCATGTAGGCAAAGGAGTTGGTGGACAACGTTTTTATATTAGGGGATCCCAATAATTTTGAATGTGGATCCATTGGTTGGGTGGGAACCACGGGAAGATTAACACCTTTTCCTGTGGTCGAGGAATCAAAACATCTGATTCCTGACAGCACTATCGCGTTAACCATAATGACAACGTTGGTATCGCGTAAATATTTGTGATTGGATTCCTTCTCCGAACGGGTGTGGTTGATCACTGGAAGATGGTTGTTTTTGTGTTTCTTTGTGATTAGCGGTTTCGTGTGTTGTTCTACTTTTGATTTTGTTTCATATTTTCGGGAGTGATGCATGGCATCTTGAGGATTGTATTGTTGTATACCGGCAACTTTTGTAACTATAGCTTGTGTTGTGGGAACATTTTTTTTTTGTGTGACTCGTTAAAGTGGCAAGACGCATGAATATTTTAATGTTAACGAACTGGATCGTCAAGTGTCCATTTAGCCCACCCCACATCTCCCGGCTAAGAGCTAGCCCAGCCAGCATGCGTCGTCGGGGTACTTGATGCGAAGACATTTGGCATACCGATGTCACGGCCGACCTACACGGTCAAGCCTAGAAGTCTTCTTCTAATTAACAATCAAATCGAAATCCAAATTAAGTTACGTTACACAGCCTAACTATGTTTTTCAAGTCCTGTTTAACCGATTTGTTGTTGAAATTTCAATTTTAACCCGATATCTAAGACAAATTTTTTCAGGAAATAAATATTTAATAAAATTCTCTTGTATATGTTTCAGGGGATACTTCCAACGTGTTATGCTACTGAATTCCACCATATGGTCCTGTTCTGAAACTGGTAAACAAAATCTCACATACGCCGAAGCCTTAAAAAGCGAAAAGCGAGCACGTAAAATCGGCGAAAAGCTTAGCGATTGGGTTAAAGGACCCGCTCTGTTGCTTATCCAAACGCAGGAGCAAACATCATTCCGTGTCCTACTGTCAAAAACATTCGTTTTTGTCAAAGATCGATTTTTCAAAGGTGAAGTGGTGGCGTCGTCAAAATCGAAACACAACTATGTTCCCTGTAAAATTGTGGATATAATCCCGCCAAAAGAGACGCCAGCTGATGGAGTCTACGATGCAAAGACCCTAAAGTATAAAGTACAGAAGCTGTCAGGTACGGAAACGTGGATAGGTACGACAGCGAACATACGACGACGCCGCACGGTCATGAGTTTGGAAATGTTGAAAGTTTTCCTGAAAGACAACACATTCACGGACGCCAATGGGATACGTGCAAAGCCCGAATCGTATGAGAAATATGTGACAAGTAAAAAGCTTACGTTTTCATCGTTCTTCGTCGGCAAAATGCCGAAATGGGAGCCTGGTAAAAGAAGCAAAGGATTGGTACAGGCATCAATGGGAAATTATGTCACGAACGATCCAGCAAATAGCCATAAGGAGCTTGAATCTTTAAAGGAGACCATGGAACGATTGCGTCGCGAAAAGGAGGAGAAACAGGCGCAGCAGGAACGAAAGCGTCAGGAAATAGCGGCTAAGGTGGAGGAAGAATACTTTTTGATAATGCGGAAATGTGAAGATCAAGAACGCACGGACCAGAAGGTGATGCCACTCTACAAGCCTGTTAAGACGCTCGTTGCGTCGAAATATTTCAGTGAATTCTTAATGATTCAGGAGTTTCTGCACGCGTTCGCGCCCATGCTGGCTGCATCGGACGTGTTTCGTACCAACATCACATTTCAGCAGATGTGTCGATCATTTCTCGTGCGTGAAGTGGCTGGACCACTCAGTGACATTCTGCAAGTTCTGCTAAGCACGATATTTACCTTACAAATAGAGGAGAACAATGATTGTCCCGTGTGGTATACTAAGAATGATAGAGGCGGACTTTTGTGGAATACGGCCAATAGCGCCGTTGAGGCTCAATTACACGTTAATAAATACTATTCCGCGGAATTGTTTGAGCTGCCTATTGATGCACAAACACTGTCCGAAGTCCTCAGACTTCATTTGTTGTCGTCGGGAGCGACAACGGACGAGAAGTCACAATCGTGGCGATATCAATATCGAAATGGATACTCGGTGACTGAAGATCCTGGTCTTTTGCTACGCATCCAGTATCCGCATATTCTGCGATCTCTTAAAATGTACACCATATACCAGTTGCCTTTTAAGGATATCCTTAAAGTGGTTAATTGTCTCGTAGAGCAAATTCTCACGTATAACGCAACGATTGCTCTCCTGGAAGAGCGTCAAGAGAATCAGGTAAAAATTCGAAACAATCTGCGATTGTTGATAACGAACGAAAACAAACGCATACAGACTTTGCAAAACACCAAGAAAGTCATGTCAATTGAATTACAAACGGAAATCGCCGAGTGTCAGGGCGATGCGGAAAAGGTGGCGGAACTACAGAGAGTTTTCAATAAAAAGATTAAAGACATGGACGATCAGGACCTGAGGCTAAAAGGCAACTTCCAATACAGTCTGGACAAGATGAATGTCGAATTGTTCGATTATTTAACGTTGCTGGGATCGGACCGTGCTTACCGGAATTATTACGTGTTTGAATCTTTACCCGGTCTTTTCATTGAACATCCAATTCTTGAGGAAGCCGTACCTTGTCTAGACAATCCACCAAAAAATGACGAAGTGCTAGCGGCTTTCCCCAAAGAGAGACATAGACTGAGAACTTTCTTGTTCCAACGCCATAGGCAAGGCGATAAGGAAAATATGAGCAAACCAGCCGAGCCCTCCGAAGCCGCCAATGTTGCACCGGTTAATGGAGAAGTTGTTAAAGTGAATGGCACTTCGAATGGTGTGTCCAACGCAGAGAAAGTGGAGAAGACACCGCCAACAGCTACGGACCTTTATATGTGTTCTGGCGACCCGAAAACTTGTATAGTACATAACTCGAGACATCCATCACGCACTCATTGGTCATTCATCAATACAGTAGAAGAATTTGACGCATTAATGGAATCGCTGAACTCATATGGAAGTCGAGAGAATGCGTTAAAAGAGATACTGGGCAAAGCGCGTAAACAAATCGTCTTGCACATACTCAAGTGTTCCGCTACCATGTTGACTGTCGATATAGAGGACCGTGCTAACGCCAAGGAGCAGATGTTAATCGAAACCCAGAAAAAATACGCCAATTCGAATTTCGGCTTTCCTGAAAATGCCAACATTAACGAAGTTATGCATGCAACGCTAACCAATCAAATTTTAGAATTCGAACAGGACATTACGGTTGGTAACTTGGGAAAAATGAAAATTCCCGATATTGTTAAATGGAGGCAAAACATTGCGGACAGTGTCTATTCAAGTCAATGCAAAAACCTCAAGTACGGCCCGGAACCTACGACCGACGGCGAAAAAGACACATTATGGGTTGAGCTAGGTCGTGATCTTGGCGACACTCTTGACATTGAATCGGAGGATAGTGCCGATGATGAAGTTTGCGTTCTAGACTCCCCCACCATGCAACAAAGTGTTATTGATCTAGCGTCGGCCTTATTGCAAATCGAACAAAGCATCGAACAGAAATTCTTGAAAGAACCGTTCGGATTGAAAAATCAGGTGAAAAATCGTGAAGAGGAGGCGGCGAAACTGGCTGCTGGAAAAGCTAAACTGCAACAGTGGGAGGTGTCACTGATGAACTCGACAAATTATTCGCAAGTAAGACGAGTGAAGCCGCTGGGATGAAGTTGTGAAAATGGGAACTAATTATATGGTTTTCATTGCAGATTTTCCTTCATCTTAACATATTATCGGACGCTGTGAAATGGAACAAGTCCAGCATGAAATCGTCATGTTTGGTATGTAAGCGAAGAGGTGATGCGGAGAAATTGCTACTGTGCGATGAATGTAATGCTGGTACGCATATGTTCTGCATGAAACCGCCAATGAAGGTAAGTTTTCGTTATCGAAAAGGCTCTCGAACCGGTTACAATCACGACATTGGGATTGCTTTTCAAGTTGGTGATCGATAAGTTACAAAATAAACCTGAGAATTTCTATATAGAAGTTTTGTGCAAAGTGCAGGTGAAAATGGGAAGTCTGGTTGACTTGATTGCGTTCTGCATACCAACTTAGTGTGCGTCTGTAGTTCAGATTGACAACGCGTCATGCATTTTTGTTGCTACCCGAAATATTGCCGATCTCGACGTTTCACCCTGTCTCTAGACCTCCTCTAGTGAATTAATAAGTTGTTTATATATATCATCTAGACCAGGGTTCGGCAAAGTCAGGACCGCGGGCCAAATCCGGCCCGCCTCTGGTTCTCATCCGGCCCATGAGTTAATATTGTTTTTGACGTAACATTTATATAAAAAAAACATCAATTCATAGTTTAAAGTGAACTTTTTCGGCAAAACGTTATTTTATTGTGGGCAATATTCGCACCGTATCTAACGGTTCTGCCACAACACTCGTAAGTACTGACCAAATGCTCGCCTAATGGTGGACCCTACCACACAACTGTGCAATTGGAATTCGCTTGGTGACTAACGAGCGCCTGCAGCGTATGGTTAAGATAAGAATTTTCTTGATATTCGCCGATTCGATTCACTGTTAATACTATAACTGATGAATATTATTCGAACTCGATGACTCGATGTCCGGGAAAATTCACATATTCGGTGCTAGTTGTTCGATATTTGACAAGTACTCTGGATTTGGCGGAAATTTGCTCGGTACCCGCCGAGTCGCAATTGACGTGTTAGCGTCATAAGACTGTCCTACTCACATACACGTCTAAAGATCAAATTACACATGCAATTTGTGTCGCAAGAGTAGTTCATTAAAGTAATTGGATTGTTCTTGCGACATAAATCGCATTGTATATGCGTGATCCGATCACGACAGACTGGCGATCCAGTGGAGGTAATCAACAAGGCCTCACGGATCACGTAGGTCTATTGTGATCCAAAACATACTAAGACAACTGACTAAAGGATCTTAATCGCTGGCCCAGTGTATTTCAATTCAAGAATCATGCCATTGTGTCCACCACGACGGAATATCGAATCTGCTTAAATGACGTCGATTCTACTAAACGCCAACTGCGCGAATGCGCAGCAGTTGCTTTGGAGAGTAATCAGGAATACGAGTCGAAAACCATTACTGATACTGTCCAATAACAACCCATAACCAACCAGGTCGCGACGGCCCTGAATGCTATAACATCACGAATCCACAAGGACCTCAATCAAACTCGTCCATGTGGCAGATGCATTCTGGTGGCGCTAGTCCTATCAAAAGCCTTTGATACAACCACTCTTTACTTCTGTCTGGCATGTGTTGTTCATCGCTTCCGACACAAATATGTAGTTGAATGGATCGCTAACTATCTTGCTATCAGATAGTCCTACACAGAATTTAGAGATGAAAAATCCAAACTCAGAAGGATTAAACAGGGTGTGCCTCAAGGGGAAGTTTTATCACCTACCCTATTTAACCTTTACTTATCAGGACTCCCAACACCACCTGACGGACTCCAAATCATAAGTTATGTAGACGTCGATTCGGCAACGGAGAACAAAATCACCCATATGTGTTACTACTACTTAATTGCCCTAACCCCTTGTGGGGCATAGCGCGTCAACTGTTCCATGTGGCCCAGTTGGCGTTTCATTGGCATAAACTGGTATCGGAGAATGTAGTTGCCAGCTTGCACCTCCTGCACATCCATGGCCACGTATGTCGTCGTGGACGGGATTCGAACCCGAAACGCCGGTAGTTAAACATGAGACTGATGTCTCAACACACTGCGCTACCGGTCGCCCACATATGTGTTAGGTTGTTAGTAATTCCCTTGACCCCTCCAGGGGATGACGTTTCGATAGCAGATTTTCAGAAACTCGGTTCTTTCTTCGTCAACAAGGACCTAACTCTGTCGGCTCTGAACTCTACGGTAACCCTGTTAACCCTTACCACATGGATGAAAAAAGGTAACATGCAGCTAGACATCTCAGTGGGAGCCTCTTTGGTCACAGAACTTGAGTGACACTCAGTGGGAAAACATCCAGTCCTGCCAAAATGCTTCTCTTAGCACTAACAGGTTGCCTCCTGATGTTTTCTAAATATTATCTCCATCAGGAAACCAGAACGCTGTCCAGCAGTACCCAGTTGGTTGTTATCGGGACGATCATCCAAATCTTAATCTTATGAACAAAACCCTACTCAATTGCCCTAACCCCTTGTAGGGCATAGCGCGTCAACTTTTCCATGTGGCCCAGTTGACGTTTCGTTGGTATAAACTGGTTTCGGAGAATGCAATTGCCAGCATGCACCTCCTGCACATCCATGGCCACGAACGTTTTCGTTGACTCGATTCGAACCCGAAACGCCGGTAGTCAAACATGAGACTGATGCCTCAACACACTGCGCTACCGTTCGCCCCACAAAACACTACCGCCACGATATGTAAGGCGCAATCTAAGGGACCTCGAAAGGAAAGTCCAAAGATATAACTCCCAATTATAAATCTCTCTCATTGGTAGCGGGTCTAAAACTAAATCTTGTACTTTCGGCTCAACCATCAGACCAACAAGGACCATACTTGCTCAACTCCCTTCAGGCTGGTGCTCACACCTCAACTCGTACTTATCCCGCATCGACCACAACAAAATACAAAATACCTGTCCGACTTCCCTCCTCATGATGTGAATACATCTTCAACTGCCCAACCGCACCTAGAGCGCTATAGGAAAACCCCATCGAGGCAGCTGCGTTTCTTTACCTCGATACCGCTGCGTTTCTTTACCTCGATATGAAAACGATATGAA
Organism: Chloromyia formosa; assembly: GCA_964017055.1. NCBI lineage: Eukaryota > Metazoa > Arthropoda > Insecta > Diptera > Stratiomyidae > Chloromyia > Chloromyia formosa. The sequence goes on along the minus strand of OZ024813.1, from coordinate 23,422,657 downwards.
CGAATACGAATATCGAACCATTGCTGTAACAAGAACGATCGGACTGCAGTCAACGTTGCTAACAGTTTTATAATACGCGACATATTTACTTTTCCCCTGACTGCAATTGACAATCCATGGACTGTAGAGCTAGACGCCACGAGCTGCAGTCGGATGCCATTTGTATCCGCCGAGTTACAGTTCGCTTTTTATCACAGGCTAAGAACTCCAATTAATAAAGCCAAAGAATAACTGCACCTCTTCCTCCGTTCCAGCTCTCCCCTTTACATCGGCGAAGATAACGTGAATTTGTTTCCCAACAACTTAAACAATCCACCGCAAAATTATTAATCAATTCTCAAAACATATCCTCACATTTTTTGCTTCTTTTCAGAAAATACCGGAGGGCAATTGGTATTGCTACCGTTGCGAACTTAAACTTGGCCTAAACAAAGCCAGCAAGCCGAAGAAGAAGACAAAGAAAATATTCTCAATGGAAGAGGAAGAGAAGGAGGACGATGATTTCTCTGAAACTAAAAATTCCGGACGTAATAAAAAGTCAAAAAAAGGAAAGAAAAATGCCAAGTTTTTATCGATGTATGAAGACAGCGATGGACCTAATGCAGGGTCGACATCAAACGAAAGCGATGAAGACAATTCAGACGATTGGGTAAAGTATCCAAAGAAACGACCAAAGAAAAATGGTCGAGTGGCTGAGGAGTATGACACAGAAGATGATAAACCGCTGAAAACCAATGGCTGGACGAAAAAGAATGGGAAACAATCAACGTCCAAAGCTCCCACCCCGGTTGAAAGTGACGCAGAGGAGGTGGACGCAGACGAAACCCTGGACGATGAGGATTCCGATGAGTACGTGGCACATATAGAGTACATTGTGGAGTTCGTATTTGACTGAGAATTTCTTTTGAATTTTAGCGATAGGTGCAAGACATGCAACACCGATGGCACGGACTTATCATGCAACACCTGCAAAGATTGCTATCACTTAGAGTGTACCGGATTGCGAAGGATGCCTCGCGGAAATTGGGTGTGTGTGGAGTGTAAGGCACAGGAGATAGAGAAAAAGCGAAAAGCTGCTGACATAGGTAAGGCGTAACAAACTTATTCTGGTTTACGAATTTAGCACAAATTCTCTTACATTCAATGTTTAGGATCTGAATCCGAAGATGAGGCTTATGAGGAGGATGAAAGTTTCCAGAATCGTGCGGCCAAACGACAACGTCGCAGTCATACAAAAGACATCAGCCTATCCAACGACGATGTTAGTAAGAATAATAACAATTCGAGACGATCGCGACGCACGGAGGAATTTCTGAAATTGGATACGATCATTCTGTACGATCTGCTCGAACAAATTATGAAACACAAAAGCGCTTGGCCATTCTTACGTCCCGTGTCTGCGAACGAAGTACCTGACTATCATACAATAATCAAGAACCCGATGGATTTTGCTAGAATTAAATCAAATTTGAACATGTGTCGATACAGTACGAATGAGGATGTAATTAAGGATATCGAATTAGTATTTCGCAATTGTGATATGTACAATACCGAAGGCAATGAAATATACACGTGAGTATTATATGCAAAATATGCTGCCGAATGGAATGCAAACTAATTGTCCTTGTTAATCTTTTTTACAGAGCCGGCGCATCTCTCGAGCGATTCGTGTTAGAAAAATGCAAAGAACTCAACTTGAAATTCACTCCAAGTGATATGATTGCCGATCAGGCGTAGTGCAAACAAAAAATCAAGTAAACAGGGGGATAAGGTGACACTGAAGCGTATATAATTATTAAGGAATATATTTGTTCTAGCTGATTAATATATTTTTTTTCTAATGTTTAATTATGAGTTTGATGTGTAGCAGTTGTCTTAGATATCAAATTGTAATTTATTCGCTACAAATAAAGTTTATTTCAGTTGGAAATCGAAGAACAAAAATGTGAGTTACTCGAGAAACGAATGTCTTCTTTTTTTCTGTCGAATCGTTACTCCGAAACAATTTTAACGCCAGGGTTTCTGTGATTTGCATTAAATTGGGTTCTTGTGTAACTTATTCACTCCTCAACAGCCTAGTACTTCCTTTTAAATTTTGTCGCTAAACACGAATAGCATTACGAACAATGACAAAGAAAATAACAATTCATAAAAAATGCGAGCGTAAGAAGTTCTTTTATTTTTTAGTGTTTTTTTTTCAATCGATGTTAATTTTATTTTCTAGGCTATGTTAAATTTACATTTAATTAATTCTACTCTACAGAATACATTTATATCAACGATAAATAAAGAGTTAATAGAAAAAATTCCATTTCACAAGTTGATATATGTATTTATGTTAAGTTATTTAGTTTATTTATATGCACAAGAAATATGAATTTAGGAATAAATTGTATTTTTATGAAGAAGAACTTTAAGATTCTTTTTTTCAATATTGAGGAAAGATGTCCTACTTATTTGTATAAAATATAGAGTTTGCATGAATAAGGTCTGCATGTTGATTTTTTTTTATAAAATGCTGTATCCTTTTATTTTGTGAATAGTTTTTTTTTACTGAACGTCTTAACGTGAAAATGAAATAAAACTATCTAATTCCGGTACTTGTTGGCTTTTGTTCATTCTTCGTTCAATATGGGGAACCGAAATAGGCCATACTACCGATATTGTCCATACGAAATGCGAGTATCACGTACGCATTCTGTGAAGATTAACCAAGCGGGTATTCGCAGGTTCCATTCCTGTCATAAACATATTCAAATAGGGTTTTCTCGGCGGCGCGGGCTCGTCACCTCAGCTGTGAATGTGTGTGTGGGATACCGGGGTAAATGCAGGACGTGCGTAACATTGACAATGTCATATTCCAATAACCATCTTCCCGTGGAAACGGTCAATTATTTCTTAAGTGCTCGGATCTCATAACCGAAATTATGCATAGAAGATAACCCGAAACAGTCCATGGACAGTTTCGATTTGAAGCCGAAATAACACATACGACCAAGATCGAAATTGAGCATTTGCACCCTTCGGCTTCTTAACCATTTAAGTTATGGGTTTCATCAGAAAAAATCTATTGTCACTAGGGCGTGAAAAAATCTATGCGGAGTGTGTCGTGAAAATGTGGGACGGAAGTGGAGTTGGAAACGAATTGGTGTTGACACAAGCACACTTTTGAACATGAAATGAAATCTAGGAAATACGGATGTCTATGAATCGGGGTGATGAGGCCAATGCTCCGGAGTGTTGTTGATGACGCTTTTAACCATATGGTGTTGCTATGAACACATTCTTGGACACGAAGTGAAATGTAGGAAATACGGGTGTCGCCTGAATGAGGAGCCCTTAAAATCGGTCAAATGTCTATCTGTTGATATAGCCCAGGGAAATAAGGATTCAACCTCGGAATTTAATACAATATAATAAGCCGAATTTTTTATACACGTTCGTTTTGACCTTCTAAAGATAGGGTGAAAAGTTACATGAAATCACGTGTACGTGTCTTAAGGTCGCCACTCATTGACGAGCACAACCACGACCAAACTTCCATCGAACCATCAAATATCATAGAACGGTGGAAATAGGGGGAATTTTTTTCCACACGTCCTATGATATTTGATGGTTCGATGGAAGTTTGGTCGTGGTTGTGCTCGTCAATGGGTGGCGACCTTTAAGATGTTTAACGGTAAAGTTAAAAAAATCGGTTTTTAACTGATTTTTGAAAAGAAATCGGTAACGAGAGTAGCTATAAGGGTGAAACTTGTCACAGTGGTGAGCGTTAGTAAATATGAGGCTCGTATTCAATTCATTTCAATTGTTCATTTCAATTTGTTCAAAAGTTACAGCTACATAACGGCATAATTTTATTAGCAAAATATTTCGACGACGGGCAGAAGCTAGCTAATTGTAACTTGTCTAATTAATGGCCGTTAGTAAGGAGTAGGTTCCTACTTAATTCCAGCAGAATACGTAAACCCATTCAAAAGTCACAGCTATATAACCTCAAAATTTTGTAAAAGCGCGTTGACATGATCAAACTACGGTTTGAGAAACTAGCATTTGATGAAAAGTTGTAGTTGGACGGTGCTCAACTTTTCATCAAATGCTAGTTTGTCAAATCGTAGTTTGATCGTGTCAACGCGCTCTTAATAAAAGCTAAATATCTAAATAACGGGAGAAACTAGCTGATCCAAATAATTGGTGGGTATACTATTAAGGACCAGGTTATTATCTAATTTCACCAAAATCCATCAAACGGTTTAAAAGCAAAGCAAGTATTTAAATCTACTTGATTTCGGTACCTTACTATTCCATAGTAATGAATACTCGTAGAATGAATAGTAAGGCACCGAAATTACGTAGATTAAATGCATGTAACTTTTAAACCGTTTGATGGATTTTGCTGAAATTTGACGAAAACGTAGCCCTTAATAGTGCCCACCAATTAGGCGAGTTTAGCTAACTTCTTCCATTATTTAAATATTAAGCTTACACAATTTTGCCGTTATATAGCTGTAACTTTTGAATGGGTTAACGTACTCTGCTGGAATCAGCTTACAAAATGTTGCCGTTATATAGCTGTAGCTTTTGAGCAAATTGATGGATTGGGCTGAAATTGAATATGAGCCTTGCCTTTACTAACGCCCACCAATTTGACAATTTCACCCTTATAGTTCCTTCCGTTACTGATTTCTTTTCAAAAATCAGTTTTTAACCAATTTTTTTTATTTTACCATTAAATATCTTAAGACGCGTACACGTGATTTTATGTCACTTTTTACCTTATGTTTAGAAGGTTAAAAGGAACGTGTATGCAAAAATTCAGCTTACTATCTTAAATGGTTTACTCATTTCAGGTCTTATTTTCCTTATTTTCGCAGCTAGTTATGTTATAGTATATTTCTATTGTTACAGTTGGCACACCTAGGCATCACCCAATCACATCCGAGGTCAAAACTATCTCAAATAATCTCAGTTTCGTCACAATCACGTAATCTAATATATAAAAATGAAGATTATTTTTGTATGTTTGTCGTGCAAAAACTTTTAAACCACTGGGTCGATTTTCGCCAAATTTTGCAGTATATTTGGCGAGCTGGAATAGATAGTTAAGTGGTTCGCGACCTCACACAATAAAACCCCGTTTAACCGAACCAACCAACCAAAGGGTACGACGTCATTTTGCATTACGGAATTTTTCAAAAGTACTTTCGGGAGGCCCGGGGAAGATATTAAGGCGATTCGCGGCTCCAAAATGATAGCACATACACTAAAACTCCGATTCACCGAACCAAAGGGGGCGGCGACAATTCAGAAAACGAAATTTTGCACAAGTACTTTTGGGAGACCGGGGGTTAAAATAAGGTGGTTCGGGAATGCAAAATATTACGATATACAGTAAAACCCCGATTAACCGAACCAAGAGTGCGGCACGGCGTCATTTCGGATGACAAAGTTTGATACGAGTATATTTGGGAAGGCGATCATGAAAGTGAGATGGTCACCGACTGCATGTTTTTACATGCACTAAAATCCAATTTAAGCCTAGCCACACACTGTCGAACCCGAACTCGAACACGAACATGGTACAAGTTGTAATGGACGGTTTGGTGGGCATCCGAAGATGCCCGTGGGGACGGAGCCTAAGGTAGCATAATGACCGTGAAGGTGGAGCCGTGCCATCTGGCGAAGAAAAAGGCTCCTCAACGAGCTAAGCAGCGGCCTATGCTTGCTGTAGCTCAGTTCGGGAGATGTGGGCGGGGTTTTCGCCGCTCGTTGCCCCTGTCCTTTACGTATTAACAAAAATTCATAGGTCTGGGGAAGACAACACAAACAGGGAATAAAAAAAAATAGTCGATAAGGATGGAATGGTTGGCGGACGGATCAGACGCCCACGCGGTCGCACCTGGGTCCAGGTGTAATAGGACCCTCGGCCGTACCACCAACAGATCACTACTCATCAGGTGCTGCCTCGATCTGCCGGTGGGAGCAGCACTACCAGACCTTAATATGGTTCATTACAGGTGGTTCATTACAAAGTGGACAATTTTCGTCAGATTTTTGTGAATTGTATGTATATTAAGTAGTCCGGATGGCGCAACGGTTAGCACGTTCGCCTTCAACGCACTGGGCCCCGGTTCGATTCCGGGGATTTACCTGTCGGACTATGAGCCCACTCAGCTGTTAAATGAGTACCCATTATGGGGTAAATAACTCGGTTGAGCGTGTTGCTGATCACATACCTCTGCACAAAAACCGTCACGATCTAGAAAATGAGATGATGCTAACTCATCTCGAGGCCGTGGTTCAAATTGGACTGTTGCGCCAGTTATTTATTTTTTATTTATGTATATTAAGTCATTCAGAGGACACTTGTATCATGTTCGACAGTGTGTGGCCGGGCTAACCATACTAAAGAGTCATTTTGGTGACGAAATATACGAACAATCCGTGGAAATTACCTATTATCTTTATCTGACCGGGATTAGTACCAAAACCATTAGTTTTTGGGGTCGCTTAGATGAATAATAGCATTCCCAAGCCCCTCCTCCACTTATACTTCCTCCTTCCCTCGGGAATGAGTGAGAGAGAATAAGGTATCCAAATGACATAAATTAGTGTGCATTTAATAGTTTCGTGATCGCAGATGTTTGGCGACACTCCCAAAAATACATACAAGTTAAAAATGATGGTACGATCACAGGGACGAAGTGGCACCGGTGCGAGAGATATAAATAATAATTTAGATTACAGAGTAACACAGCAAGTGGATCAGCGTTCACAACAGATTCCTAGAGCAAATCATGAACTGTGACTGATCTCCAAAGACATTTACAAGCGGAAAATGCATTGGTACATCTATTCCTAATCGCTTTGGATGGAGTAGGAACGGAGGACATGTAAATTCGCATAGGGGCCTATATGATACGAAATAAACCCGGAGGTGACTGAGACTGCAAAAAAGTGGGATGAATAGTGGCGCTCTTAAAGTCCCCTCCCCCGGGGTGAATGACTTTGGAAGAATGTCCAAAATGAAAACAGTGTCAATGTTGTGAGCGGGGCGAACCCTATATAGTGCATTTATATGTGATAAAAACTGCTGCATAGTGATTATTACTCTTAAATAATTTATTTAAATTCTGAATTTCTTTTTGTAATAAAATTTCTGTACATATTTGTTTTTCTAAGTTTTCATTTATCAATATAGTTTTTTTTTTTGCTTTTTCTACTACGTTAAAAAAATTCCAGAACTATAATTTGATACATTAATTAGAAGATCAAAGTAAAAAAGGTATTTAAGAATAAATACATACTTATTTATGTAATCAAAAAATCAAAATTAAATGGCTGTTTTTCGATGAATTCTTTTCTTGTTTTAACACGATATCAAATTTCAGAGTCTGATTCTTCGCCAGGATCAAAACTGGAAAACTTGCCCTGCTTTGGCTCAACAACGGGTCAACTGTTCTTTTGGCATGATTCTTGCCAAATTAGTCAAGTTCCTGCGTATTTCAATGATTGCGGTCTTGAAAGCCGAGGAAAAATCGAAGAAGTCAGTTCCAGACCCAAATGTGGGTCGGCTTTCAGAACTGCGACCAAATATGTGCCGTTGTGAATTTTCCAACCTCCTCAGTTGGGCTTGAATTTGAATCGTGTCTGTGTTCATATGGGTGTGATCAAGTGTTCCGAAACTTGCGGCTGATTAGTTTGAGTCGTCTAGGGGTATCTAGTGAAGTTTATTTGTGCCGAATCTTGAGGTAACTGTGTATAAGCAGCATTATTTTGTTCGACCACGCACGGCCACCATGGTGTTTCGGATGACATAATTGGTTGTTGTTGCAGTAGGAACGCGTCTGGCGTTGAAGGGGTTGGACAGCTCTTGATCGGTGCTGATGTAAAGGGGCGCTCCGGTGCGTAGAACTGGCTGCCGCAGGACATAATTGGTGGAATGAGTTGCCTACTTTCCACAAATTCATTTCCGGGCACTTGTTCTTGAAGTTGTTCATGCACAACTTCTAAATGAGTCTGTTTTTGTTCTATGAGATCCTTTTTCTTCTTCTGTGTTGCATTCATTTTTCTTACTGGTTTAGCATTTCTCGGAGGCTGGAATGAAAGTTTAAATTGCTCATTGAATATTTTTCGGTAAAGACTTCCTTTCTGAGCATCAATTTTATTGTCGCTGCAATATGTACAATAGAGTTTGTACATTTTAGATATATTTAGATTCGGATCGAGGTACTTTTTTGTCCTATGCGAACGAGAATCGAGTCGTTTGTGGACTGGAAATGATTGGATATGTTTTCTAATCATTGCAATTGCCTCGTCACTAATCTTTCGACGATTATTGTGCCTTCCACGTTGATCATCAGGACAAATTCCGGCACAAGATTTTCGTTTTCTGTTCATGACTGACCGAATCTTAGCCGGTGTTAGGTCGAACGTGTTCAGATACATCACTAGGCAAACTTCAATTTTCTTCGATATTGAGTTTAGATGGCGTTTCATAAAATATTTTCTTGAATATTGCCTCCTACTTTTCTTGTTTCGAGTTTTTTGTACCTTCTTAGCATGTTCCTCAATTGTGTTTACCAAGTACTGATCCTGGCTTTGCTTAGACAATTTGTAAAACGAATCAAAGATGTCCTTTCGCTGTGATTCACTAAACTTTTCGAAACATTTCAATCGACAATTGCAGGCAGGTTTTAGAGTTTTTCGGCTAACTTTTTTTCCCAATGCTGTAACATATTCTTCGCCCTTTTCCCTTGCAGCTTTTCGGACATTTTTCTTCCATTTACTGGGATCTCTTATACGCTTTCTACTCATAGCTGCTTCTGATTCTTTTGATCTAGGTTTCTTCTTAATTGGCTTTGCAGGTATTTCAGTCAAAACAGGATTTTCTTTGTCGATTGCAGTCGACGGCATTTCGGAGGACTCAACCAGTTGTCTCGAATTTTCATGTACCTCAGTGGGAAGATTTTCTTCGTAAGTTTTATTCGACGACATTTTAGAGGACTTATCCATTTGACTTGGATCTTGATGTGTTGTAGTCGAAGCAGCATTATCTTGTTCAATTATACACGACCACCAGGACGGTGTTTCGGGAACCGTAATTGGTGGAATAAGTTTCCCGCTTTCCTCAAATTCATTTCTGTGCACTGGCTTTTGCACAACTTCTAAATGAGTCTGCTTTTGTTCTATGAGATCCGTCTTCTTCCTCTCTGTTGAAGTAAGTTTTGCTACTGGTTTACCATTTTTCGGGGGCTGGAATGAAAGTTTAAACTGTTCATTGAATATCTTTCGGTAAAGACTTTCTTTTTGAGCATCAATTTCATTGTCGGTGCAATACGCACAGTAGAGTTTGTACATTTTTAATATACTTAGGTCCGGATCGAGGTACTTTTTTGTCCTATGTGAACGAGAATCGAGACTTTTGTAGACATGAAATGATTGAATATGTTTTCCAATCATTTCTATTGCTTCATCGCTAATTTTCCTATGATTATTGTGTTTTCCACGTTGGTCGTCAGGACAAATTCCAGCAGAAGAATTTCGTTTTCTATCCATCACTGATCGAATTTTAGCCGGTGTTATGTCAAAAGTGTTCAGATACATCACTAGGCAAACTTCAATTCTCTCCGATATAGAATTTACGTGGCGTTTCAAATAATATTTTCTTGTATATTGCCTCCGACTTTCCGTATCATCAGATTTTCGGATTCTACTTCTGTTCTTTGCATGTTCCTCAATTGTGGTTACCAAGTACTGGTCCTGACTTTGCTTAGACAATTTGTAAAACGAATTGAAAATATTATTTCGCTGTGATTCATTAAATTTTTCGTAACATTTCAATCGACAACGGCAGGGAGGTTTTAGAGTTTTTCGACTAACATGTTTCCCCAATTCTGTTGTATACTCTTCGCCCTTTTCTCTTGCAGCTTTTCGTATATTTCTTTTCCATTTAGTGGGATCCCTTATACGCTTTCTACTCGTAGTTATTTCCAAATCTGTTGATCTACGTTTCTTTTTAGTTGGCTTTGCGTACGACGGATTCTCGGAAGATACACCCAGTTGCCTTGAATCTACATGAGCTTCAGTCGGAGCATGATTAACTTCTTCAATTATCCACGGCGGTATTTCGAAATGATGGAATGCATTTTCTACTGGCGTCAGATCCATTTTGGAGCAATTGTTGGTCGATGGTCACACTTGCCTGCCAGCATGGGCTCAGCTTCTCCACTGAAGTCTCCTAAATAATAATAAACAAGAACGTAAACAAAGTTGTCCTCTTAGCTTTTTGTACAGACCTTCTCAGGTAGTTAGCTTTATTTTGAACATGGATTAGCATCACCACCTCTTGTATATGCTAATAAATATGTGCTGATAATTGTGTTCCTTTATTATTGTGCACTGAGCCATCGCTGGGCACCGTGGGCAGGATCAAATCAAAATTTATCCCGATTAGTTTGACATGCCATAAGATACTTTCATCTAGTTCGAGTTCACAATATGAGTGCATTTATTGGGCTGTTCACAATAATTAGTGCTTCGGCTTCCAATTGGGGTACCAAAATAGTCCATACCGGAAGTGTCCTTACGAAATAATGCATTTGCACATTTTCAGTTGCGCCGAAAATCAATGGATAAAAAAGCGAAATCGTGCATGCAGACAATTTCGATTTCAAAGCGAAATTAAGCATGCACACTTCCGTTCTAAACGAAATTGTGCATTTACAAAAAATTAACATTTGTGTGGAGCGAGCGTAGCGTGCGCGGAGTCCACATAGCCCCCATATACGATGCAATCCGTCTTCAGATCGATCTGACGATATTTTGATCGTCAGATCGATTGTGTATGTGACGATTTCACTGATCTGACGATCCAATTTTATCTGCCGATTTTTTGGTGCGATTTTACTGCAATCCGTCGGTCTGACGATCGATTGGATAGCGTATGTGATTATCGGGGGTATTTTTAGTTTCCGGGGCCCGGGGTGAAAAAATCGTTTTTCACTCGGATTTTTTGTCACTTATCACTCGCGTCACCCTAAGACTCTCAAATTTGCAAAAAAAAAAATATTTTTTTTAATTTTTATATTTTTTTTAATTTTTTTTTATTTTTAATCTTAATTTTTTAATTTTTTTTCCTTATATTCTTGTTCTAATGATTTATACTGAGTGTTTGGTGTGTTTAAAACTGATCAAAACGCTGTTGCACGCAGAGCGAGCGAAGCGAGCGTTCATGTTTGTGCGATATTGAGGGTTGCGATCCCTTAAGCGCGGAGCGAGCGTAGCGAGCGGAGCCCACGCAAGGGGATTTGCGAATATTTCAATTTTCCATGCCTCCAATATTCCAAACACTCAGTATAAATTATGAAAAAAAAAATTAAAAATAAAAAAAAAATTAAAAATAAAAAAAAAATTAAAACTTAAAACAAAAATTAAAAATAAAAATTAAAATTTTTTTTTTTTTTGCAAATTCTCGACTTTTAGAGTGACGCGAGTGAAAAGTGACAAAAATCCGAGTGAAAAGTGATTCCCCCAGCCGAGGCCCCGGAAACTAAAAGGTTGCCCTCTTCTCTGCCAATGTGAACTTGGATGAGCTGTTGACAGGATCCATGTAGCGCCCAAGTTTTTTCCAAGTACTGATCCAAGTGTACTTGGATCGTGTCAACCGGCCTAAGGCCGGCCGCATCTTGGACGTAGGCAAGGCAGCTCGCGCAGCGCGCACATGGCATTGTTTTTGTAACAATTGTCAAAATCTGATTTTACAACAACAATGCCATGTACGTGCTGCGCGAGCTGCCCTACCTACGTCCAAGATGCGGCCAGCCTAAAGGTCGTCACCCATTGACGAGCACAACCACGACCAAACTTCCATCGAACCATCAATTTCATAGGACGTGTGGAAAAAAAATTCCCCCTATTTCCACCGTTCTATGATATTTAATGGTTCGATGGAAGTTTGGTCGTGGTTGTGCTCGTCAATGGGTGGCGGGCAACCTTAAGGGTGATCATATTCTGAGGAAGATAGCATAAACCATCGCTTATCAGTCGACCGTGTTTTGCGGAGGAGTAGCTGGAGAAGCACAATAATGCGAAGATATTTGTAGACGTACACATACCCATTTGTTTCGCTTGAGTACCTTAGTTGAATCACGCGCCCTTGATGAAAATATGTACATGTCCTGATCACCCATGACGTGCTTCAAGAGCATCACCAGGCCGTTTCCGATGAAATATTTAATGAAAGTAATTGGTAAACTCATCAGGACGTCATCAGGTAAGTAACTAATGACTTTTCCTAATTTTTCAAGTACTCAACGAGGGTATTTGCTATTTGCTCAGTATTATCTTCTGAAGAAGACAGCTGTGGCAGCTCGACGAGTAGAGAGTTGATCTCACAATCCACGCAAAAGGTTTTTTTTTATCTGTTAAAGGGTGACCATTTTGAACAATATATAACTATATGCCAGTCCACCCAAAACCACATCGAGATCTGGCCCTTATATCTGCACGGACCCAGATATGTAAGTGGTTTTACTATGTCTGAAATCGGATCAAGCCGGGCCCGGACCCAGTGGGGTCAGAATTGTGTATTCGTCTTCCATTCTTGACAAACGTTTGATCCGCAACTATTTTTTACTAAACTGACCGCTTTTTTCATGTTTCAAATTTCTGGGACCTCTAAAATCACAGGCCCAGGACGTTTCGTTTGATGGGTATTGTGGAGGAAAGAGTGATGAAAATAGATTTACAGTTAAATGTGTGATATGCATTCTGTGTATAATGTTGTTGTTGTGGTAGCGATGCTTCAAATACTGCAATTTTTCTCGCATCGAGGTGGTTTGGCAGCTCTTGGCCGTTTAAAAAGGAATCGTTCCGGTACGAAGAACCGGCTGCCACAGGAACGATTCTGTGTATGATCATTGTGTGTGATCGTTTCTTTAATCATGGGTAGGTGATGTGGGCTGGATGTTGATGGCTCACTATTATGAGGCAAATGCACTAGATGTTGATGGTATTTTAAGTCCTTTGGTGAGGATGAAAGGACATTCTCCGCAATGAAGTGGTATTTAGCCAAGATGGATACCAAAATGACGGGCAGTGGTAAGGCGAATGCTTGTTTTTTTTTTCATTTTGGTGAATTTGATCAGTTTCTTGTAATTTCTCTCCAAAACAGAACGGGTGGTATAGATCAATGAGTCGGGAGCAGGTCTACTAATCAAGGGATCTTTGGTTCGAATTCTGCCCTGAGCTGCTTTTTTCAACGTACTCATTTTCTCAAAATACATATTCATCAACTAATATTATAATTTATACTCGGTTATGACCTGATATCGTTTTATTGCAAAGATTGGTTTCTGGAATATGCGTACTCTCCAAGACAATGGATCAGGACGTCCCTGGGTTGAAATATATATGACCGTAAGCAGAAAACGACGCCACGTCGGAATAATTAGCAAAACAGTAATAATCGCACAGTATTTTGAGTTGAGCGTCTATTCATTATACGATGTTTACACATAGGCCTCGAGTTCAGAAAAACCAGCTCGGATTTCATTTTTTACCTAATAATTATGGTATGGAAGAAAAAACGCCATTTCCAATAAATATTTCAATTCATTTCAAGAAAATCTACACATTTGCTTTTGTCTCACTCTCTAATGTCCCTTCACTTTTTCCAGCATCGTCCTTGCTAATCTCTGACTCCGTTTTATCCGGCACAGTGTCACTACTTTCTTCTGACGTGTCAATTCCCTTATCCCCACTATCCAAATCGCCGTGTTTCTCGCTTGTCGCTGTGCAAGACTTCTGCGAAGTGTTTCCCTTACCGCTGGCGTCATCTTCAGACGAATCATCATCAGTGTCTGTCGTTGAACCTAAATCATCGTCAATCCAAAGAGCGGCTTTCTTAGACTTCGTCGTCGCACCACTTACCGGTGCCTTTCTTTTGGCTCCAGTCACAGTGGATGGTCCAGCTGATGCGGCAGCTTTTTTGAAGCCCTCCTCAACTGCTTCGCTGACTTTCTCCGTGAGGTCAGACCGTGCACTTTCGTACTGAGCGTCTTTGAAGTCGTGCTTCGGCACAGCCATCAATTTTTCCAGTTTCTTGCGTTTTCGCTCCTTCGCTTCGGCCTCGCGATCTTTCTGTTTCTCCAGCCAGGCTTTCAGGCGTTTTTCTTCGTTGATATCGCGTAATCGTCGACCGCTCAAATCACGACATGCCTCACGATTGGTTGTCTTCTCAATTTGCGCCCCGATAGCACGCAACATGGAGCCAAATCCACCCTTACCGCCATGTTGTCGAAAATGTGCATACACGTTTTGTGTAATAGCCGTGCCAGGATCGCTGATCAATTTTCCATTGCACGTGAAATAGATATGGGACGTGTCGATGCCCTGGGAATTGCAGAAGTTAGTAGTATGTTATCGATGATGCATTTACACTATTTACGTCATGAATAATATACTTACGTATTCACTTTCTAAAAGTCCACTTGCCAGACATAATCGTGACCCGCTTTGAAGTCTAGTTAGCTGTTTACCACTTAAAAACAAGGCTGGCTCCATCTTCCAAGCACTCGCGCGGATTGTTTTGATAAGAATGACCTGCAAAGTGACAGCGACAGGCGGTTGTCTTATACAGTGTCTTATACATAAAAGGCACGTTTACATAGAAGTAGAAACCAAGTTTCCGAAAACGCATTCACAATTGTCCGAAAAACTCTTCGCCAGCATTGCCAATTACGAGAACCCGATGACAAACAAAGTCACTTTCATACTGACATTCGGCATATCAACAAGTGCAGTCCGTTTTCTAGATCGGTCTGATTTAATTCGCCTAATTGCTGTATTCAGGACGATAGCATAAACCTGCCGTGAAACAATGCCTGCATCCAGAATTCTACTCATCGCCTGTGGCTCATTCAGTCCACCCACTCCGATGCACTTTCGAATGTTCGGTAAGTAGCGAACGCGAGGTCTACTCGTACAGAAAAACGAAAAATCAATTCCAAACACTGAACAATTAATTATGAATTTCATGCAGAGATAGCTCGAGACTATTTTCAACAAAGTGGCATGTATGAAGTCATCGGCGGTATAGTATCGCCGGTGCACGATGCGTACGGGAAAAAAGGACTCGCACCGGCTCGGCATCGTTGTGCAATGGTGAAATTGGCTCTACAGTCGTCGTCGTGGATCCGATTATCGGACTGGGAGCTCGGCCAGGACGACTGGACACGGACGGTGCAGACTTTAAAGTACCATCAGGTGGGTGGAGTATGGAGTTCCTGGTTTTTGCGACGCACTTATTGTCTGATGCGTGCGTTTCTGCCTCTTTTAGAATTTCGTGAACAATTATCTGAACGACACAAATGGAACTGTCAATGAAATACTTCCCGGATGGCTTCCTGAAGGAGTACGATCGCGACGAGATCCAATTCAAGTGAAATTGCTTTGTGGCGCTGATTTATTAGAATCGTTTGCCGTTCCGGGTCTCTGGCGAGATGAGGACGTAAGTACGAGTATGTTCAGATCAAAGAAAGCTGTTTTACGCGTTCAGTCAATAAGATGAAAAAGAATTTTATGTGGCGCAGCTCTTTCAATCCAATTATGTCGTCAATTAACCGCTATATAACTATTGTGCGCGAAAAACTTACGCAAAAAAAAAATCAGCTGTTCAGCCTGTTAAAGTTATGTTAAGTCTCTTGTTCGCGTTCGTTTCACACATTTGAACCGTGAAAAACTGACTTTCTAACAAATTCGCAACACTTTTTTAAATTAAAAATAAAAACATGCACTTCTAAGAGCATAAAAGTAACTTAGAACAAAACAAATAACCGCCCACAGTGCTTAAACACAAGCATATGAGCGTTCCTGCGGCAGCCGGTTCTACGCATCGGAGCGACCCGTTTTTATAACGGCCAAGAGCTGCCAAACCCCTTCAATGCTCTCAATACTACTCCTCCGCGCCGGCATTGAAAGCAACCCTGGTCCTAGGATCTGTTACGTATGCAATAGAGAGCTGTATCCCAATGCGACGTCAGTGAGATGCAACTGTTGCGACGAGTGGTGTCACCTAAGAAACTGCTCCGGTTTAAACCACCACAGGCACTGGAATCCATAATTTACCACCAGTCAATGCAGAAATCGAGCAGCGAGCTCGTCAAACATGCCTCACCTTAAATTACATCATCATAAGGAAAGACAGGTTGGCCAACTCTGGAGGAGGACTTGCCTTGATCATTCACCATTCCGTACAATACTGGGAAATAGATGTCACCAACAACGACATCACCATGGAAGCCATCGCCATAAAACCAGGCAATGTTGATATTGAAATTTACAACATATATATTCCACCGGTATCCAGTTGTCCCTCAGGTTACCATGTAACTATCAACACTTTCCTCACTGGTCAACACCGTCTCCTACTTGGTGATTTTAACGCTCACCATGAACTCTATCACTCACATCTTAACAACGACGCCAGAGGTATCGCCATTGCAGAACAAATTGATGCCTCAGACTTCTGTACACTGAATGATGATACGCCCACCCGTATTGTCGGTACCTGTTCCAGCTCTCCAGATATCATGATTGCCAGTGCTAGCCTCATAAACAAGACACAATGGGAGCCGGTCCTTACACTATCATCGGACCACCTACCAATCGTGAGGCTTGACAAACCGACAGATGTCGTATCTGTCGAACATCGCACTTTTGTCAACCACAACAAGGCTAACTGAATGCGCTAGTGCTAAATTCCTCGCCCTGCCAATTTCCACCGACGTACGTAAGGCCGAGTCCAACATCAAAAAAGTGCGAAATTTATTCCTGCAGGACGCATTCCGAAAATTCGGCTTAACTTTCCTACCTCAGCCGCCAAGTCGCCTCAACAGGCAGTTTATTGAACATCCTCCACCAGACAGAAAAAAGCACATAATCTGCAGGAGGATTCATAACCGAACTGCAGACAACATACCTGTCTTCACCACGGATGAAGTGGCTGCAGCAATCAGGAAAGCGAACAACTCGAAAGCCTTGGGACCTGATGGAATCTCAATGGCAATGCTTAAACACGTCGATACACCAGCTATCGAATACCTCACGACCACACTCAATCTATCCATCACATCACAGATCGTTCCGGAACTCTGGAAGAAAGGGAGAATAATCCCGATCCTGAAACCTGGTTAAAAAGCGACACTCGGCGAGTCCTATCGTCCCATCACACTTCTATCACCAGTTGCCAAAACGCTCGGAGTACTAATCCACCTTGTTCTTGCAAAAAAAAACGTGTTCCACTTTTGGGGCCTATTTGGGACACCCTGTTTCACTATCACACCTTTAATAATGTTGTTGTTGTAGTAGCGACGCGCTGATATCCGATGAATGTGTGTGTCATAAAGCTTGGTTGTCCATGTTTTCTTCAATGTCCAGGTGTAGAAACGCAGCTGCGTCAATAGGATTATCCCATAGCGCAGTAGGTGTTAGGCGCGTGGGAGCACCTTTAATATTCGGGACACGTTATGTTCTGTCACTTCCCACAATCATTGTGTCACTTCTTTTCTTTATGTGTCAAATCACTGTCACTATCATAATTTTCACCTTTGGGACACCCTGTGCAAAAATGACACCTTGTTATTTTCGACAGAGACCACCCTGTGTCGAACCACCAAGTATGGTCACCGCTACTTCAAAAAAAGTTTACTAAGACTTTCACGTTTTCCACTTTTGGGACGCAGTTCCGGACCTAGGTACGAGTGGAGTAGTTCCAAATCGTTCTTACCGCAGCTAGGTCTGAGTGGACCTGGTTTCGGACCTAGATCTGAGTGCGCCTATTCCGGACCTACGTCTCAGTGGGCTTTGTTATTTTTCAAATCAAACCTACCGGACCTAGGTTTCAGTGAGTGGCCTAGGTTGAAAAGAGCAGGGTTGGTTTTGAGCAGCCACGACTACAAGGAAGTCACATTGCAGATCCGGTTAAAATTCGACCACAGGAAATGCCCGGACAAAGGAACAAACGCCAATGACAATGAATTTGTGTGTGCACATACAAAAAAGTATGCTCTGCAAGTTTTCTTGTTTGAGCATACTCTTTTGTATGTGCAAAGTTGAGCATAGCTGCACCTTATGCTCAACTGATATTCAGAACGATTCCATATGAGCAATGCGTATACTTTTGTATGCTTAGTGATGCACATACAACATGAGCATACATTTTTGAGAATTCAATTCCACTTAATGATAATGCCCGTACATACTTTTTGAGCATATGTATGTGCATTGCACATATAGTGGAATCATAGCTTAAATACCTTCAGTAGTAGTCTAGTACATTCACCACAACATCCCCAGTCATATGATACCGATCTTGCCTAGATATCACTTTATTGCCAAAAATGTCGTTTCTTCACACCAAAGGATTCAAAATGTCTTCTGCAGACTAGTGCATTCGCCTCAACATACCCAGTCATATGATATTCATCTTGCCTAGTCATCGCGTCATTGCTAATAATGTCCTGCTTTACCAAGAATGTCCTTTTTTCCACACCAAAGAACTCAAAATGGTATCAGTCCTGACCAAAGGACTCAAAATGCCTTCAAGTACTCTAGTGCAATGATCTCATCATCTGAATCAGGAGATACCCTTTTCAACCAGGTTTGGTTTCCGTTTATTGATATTACCTGTTCATGATAAAGAGAGTCCTTTTTTTAGCGCACACATGTAGGAGGACCAAAATATCACCATATAGTACTTATAACCCAAGGAAGCTACGTACAAAATTTGGTTGAAATCTGGGAACATTCCTGTTTCGCGAATTTTAGGAGAATTCTCTCTATTGGATTTAGGGAGAATCTTTAAAATTCCTTAATTGCCGGATTTCCGCTTTAGGTAGCTCTTTTCCACTTTAGGCGGTAAGAGCCTAGAACCCATGCGGAGGGATTTGCAGGTCCTAAAGCGGAAATTTCTCGAGTTTCGTGAAAGTTCTCTCTAATCGAATAGAGAGAATTCTCCTAATTTTTGCGAAACAGGAATGTTCCGAAATCTGCCCACGAAAGCAATCTCCGACCATATAAACTATATAAGAGTGCGGTTCTAATATGATCGAGACAAACGCTCTGACACATTTATTTATTATCGAAAATATTTACAAGTGTTCTAGTACCTCCCACCCCAATTTTGATATTGTATCGAGCGTGAGATGCGCGGTATGAGGGCGCGCGAAGTTCAACAGTTTGGGAACCCATCACGCCGTTATTTTGCGATATTGAAGGTGTTCGTGGATGATAGACTCTACACTACCAATACTAATGCCGACTTCAGCCGAAATGTTTCGAACATTCATCCTACGGTCCTCCAAAATGAGTTGTTCTACGCGGCGAATGTTGTCTGGTGTGATGCTGGTTCGCGGTCGACGATCATGCGGCTCATTCTCGACGGTTTCGCGGTCATCTTTGAACGCTTTGGCCTATTTCAACACAGCAGGCCCACTCAGGCACTCACTACCGAACTGATTTCGCAAACGCCAAAAAACGAATGACAATACGTTGCGCAACGGCGGTCGGCACTTGATGTTCACTCACGGTCGTAGGACGCGCGTAAAACGTGCGTTCGCGACGAAAACTATGCCGCACTATTCGTAAGGGACCCAGCTATCACATACTCAAGCCGCGACCTTCAAAACATACAGGCGCGCCATCTACAGCGTTTGTCTCGATCATATTTGAACCGTCCTCGCATATTCTTGGTCAGTGTGATGAGACGAGTCGATTAAGCTTTGTCCGTTTGTCTGTCTGTTTCTATGCAAACTAATCCCTCAGTTTTAAAGCTATTCTATTGCACGCTGTATATATTGTATGTCGGAACTACCGGAATCGGACCACTACTTCATATAGCTGCCATAAGAACGACCGGTCCAAAAATTCGTCTTTGTGAGAAAAACTTTTTTATTTCTAAAGATATCTTTTTAAAATTTTACACCAATCAATAGTATCTTTAGTCAAATCACATTCCCGAATTTGGTTGAAAGTGGACTACTTTATGGCTGTCATAGGAACAACCGTTCCAAAATCAAGTTTTTGTTAGAAAAACTTTTTTATTTCTGAAGATATCTTTACCAAATTTCATATTATTCAACCATATTGATTGCCAAACCACTTCCCTGAATTTGGTTGAAATCGGCCCACTATTTCATATTTATAGTACTTCTCATAGGAACAGTTTTACTACTAATTTCAAAGTGGCAAATTTACCATAAGTCACAACGAAGGCTAGCTTGTTTTTATATGGGACAGGCCAAAAACTAAACAGTCTCGCTTTTGAGCTTGAAAATCACCAACTTTCTTTTTCTTTCCGACCGTTCTTCCTCAACCCATTAAAATCCAAACGTCTTGATTACCATCCGAAATCAATCTCTCCCAACAGCCTGGCAAAATAAAAAAAAAAAACTTTTTTTTTATTATTTTACTAGCTGTCGCCCGCGGACAACATGTAGGGTTCGCTACGCTCACGATTGTGACAATTTTGAATGCTAGTGTATTAACAGTATGTTAACAGAATGTTAACAGTGCATTTACATTTGGATTAGATTAATCGGTACTTACAGTTGATGAACGGCGTACAAATTATAATCGCTAACCATATACTCACGGTTTGAGAACCACAAATACTGACCACAAAATAACTCAAAAAAAAACCGATTGTCAACGTATATTCGAAGTTTGACTATTGCCTTAGTAAGCTTTGTGTCTGTTTCTTGCCGTGTGATTAAGTATTTTCTTTTTTCACAACACAGTTACTAAGAATTTGCAACTCGGACCGGACTCGGAAGCCTATAGCCTGCGCAGTGACATAATGAATCGTTGTACAAATTTTCATGTCATTCTGTGCAGCGGTTTAGGCGGTATAAGCGATCATACATACACACATTCACTTTTATAGATATAGATTAGAAGAAGGCTAAGTCAATAGTTTGAGATCAAGCAAAGCTATCTACGATGAGTGGTTGAAAACGTCAACTAAGCAAGCAACATGGGAGTAGTTAACGCCCTATGCCCCATTAGGGATTACTGCAAATATAGTAACCATTCCAATTAATTAAGCAATTGTTGTTTTTTTTGTAGATTGAAGAAATACTTGAAAATCATGGACTTGTAGTGGTTTCAAGAAGTGGCGGAGATCCTGAGAAATTCATCTTCGATTCCGACATTTTAACACAGTACAGAGTAAGTCAATGCATTTTTTCCATTAATATAAAAAAAGGTTTAAATAAAAAAACATGTTCAATTCAGAAACGCATTGAAATTGTAACGAACTGGGTGCCCAACGAAGTAAGTTCAACATTGATTCGTCGTCTTTTGGGACGTGGACAGTCGGTGAAGTACCTAATTGACGATCTGGTTATCGATTATATTCTCAAAAATGGACTATTCAATTCCAACTCGACGTAAGTATTCTATTTTTTAGCTTTATCTTCATAGTTCGTTAACAATTTGGTTACTTCGTCACTTGACTAATTACTACATCGTTGAAGAAGTCCACTAACAAGTAGTATTTTCGTATTCAGCATATCGCTGATACATAATTAAATTATATTTGAAATTGAATTCCTCCAATCTAATCCCATCCACGCTGCATTTTGGATATCACCATAAACATTACACGAACTTTTAGTAAGTACATTCTATCGCCAAACCAGAACAGCGTGATGGTGGTGAATCAGAATTTCATCAACGATCAATACACGAATATGAAGACAACGTCAACAACGCGCTCCACGCCAACAAGTGATGCTGAGGAAATTGAAATGGATCAAAGTGAACTGTTGTCGCTGTCGCCCGTTAAATCGCCGACAACCGTCAAACTAGGCAAAGATCGAGCAAATGTCTTCTGTTGTGGTCACGAGGGAATGAAACTGAAATCGCTATTGAGTCGACCAGGACAGGCTGTTCAAGTCGTGACAACATCACCGGAAATGAAACGCAACGAGAACGGCGGAGAGGTACGTTTTGTTTTCCGATGGACAGATGTTTGCTAGACTCTCTCTTCCTTTTACTGTTGTTGTTCGTTCTTTACCATTTCTTTAGAATTTTCAGTAGGTTGACTTGGTTTAAGTGGTATTTGGTATTTTGTTTTTAACAGGATTACCCTTTTGAATATTTCAATTTTTGAGTTATTGTTCAATTTTCCGTTTTGTTTTTAAACTAATAATTAACTTATAGAAATACGGATCCACCAAATCTTCAATAGCACGTAACTGCATGTCGCATTCGAATGCATACATTTTAATCGACTCTCCCATGACATGTTTCAACAATACCATTTTTCTTGCTATCGTTTCAGATTAAAAATAAAAAGCTGAAAAAGTCATCGGCATTCGCCGTCTAAGAATATAAACAAAGCGAGATTATAACATACTTAATAAATTAATGGCTAACAACGCTTCATTGAATTTGTTTTAAAAATCTGCTAGGGCACACAGAAATGGAACTGTTAGACCTAGAATACTGCGATGCGGAAATTTGTTAATTCTCCAGAAAATTGTGATTTGATTGTAGACGTTTTGTGTTTGACATTTTCGTAGATGCATGGGAAATCGGCCGTAGAATATTTTTAAGTAACGCAGCTTTATTTTTATATCGTTTATTTATGTTAGTAGAAAATAATAATGAAAAACTGGTTGACCAATTGTAGATACACACACAATAAAAATATTTATTACTAGTTGTCTTCTATTTTATTAAATTATCTTGAGCGGCTCAAACACATTCATATAAAGGACAGGCATATAGTCCGATGCATTCTGTGCGTTTGTCCGGGCACTTCCTCGGTCCACTTCCAACTAAATTTGGTTATCAGTACCGCTGCGATGTCGCATCGGTATCGGTTAATATCGGATCGGTATTGCTTCGATATGAATGAATGATGTTCGCATGACTAAACAAGTAACGAACGGACGACGAGTCGACGGAGGGAGACTGCAAGAAAGATCGAGAGCTCGAAGCTCGTTGGGAGAGCTCAGTATATGCTAACGCCTCGCAAGATTGGAGGATGCGATCACGTGACCGAGATAATTGGAGGATAACGATCCAGGCGGTCAAAGCCCGACGTCGGGCTGTTGCGGCACGATGATGATTGCTTCGATATCGAAATCGAACGATTCTTTATACCCTTCATTTTAAACGATGTTATTATGCGTTATGATGCGATATGATACGGTATAATGCGTTGTGATGCATTATGATACGGTTTGATACGTTGAAACATTATGATGCGTTATGATACGGTTTGATGTGTTATGATACCTTACGATGCGATGGTATGTTAACTCAATTGCCCTAATCCCTTTGGGGCATAGCGCGTCAACTGTTCCGTCTGGCCCAGTTGACGTTTCGTTAGCATAATCTAGTTTCGGGGAATGCAGTTGCCAGCATGCACCTCTTGCTCCCCCATTTAGCCACCTACTTGCGACAAGTCGGGAGATGCTGTGGCTTATTATTACGGGCCGAACCACAGCGGGAACACGACACAAGCATCTATCGCGCTCGGTGGCCGTGGTCGTTCAGTCAGCGCTCTACGATACTAATCTATAGCTCGGAATTCAAATCTCGGCGCGATTAAAAAACTGCCCGTGGGTACTAATATAACTCTCACAGTGCTCCGAACCTGTCAGTATAAAGGCGGCGCGGATAGGAGGTGCATGCTAGCAACTGCACTTCCAAAAAGTAGATATGCTATCGACGTCAGCAAGGCATAGAAATGCTACAGATATTGACGCGCCCATGCCCCTGAACCCTGGAGGGGTTAAGGTAATTAACAACAAGGCAACGAACGTCGTCGTGGACGGGATTTGAACCCGAAACGCCGGTAGTCAGACTGATGCCTCTCCGCACTGAGCTACCGGTCGCCTGGTCGGTGTGATACTCTCGGCTCGGCTCTTATTGAAGAACCATTTGAATGAATTTTTTTTGAACGACTCTTTTTAAACGACTCTTTGTCTATGGCTCTTTGAACGACTCCTTCTGAGCGACTCATTACTAATTATGAGACTGCATCCTCGCAGCTTTCGGGGGGCAGGTCAGTGCAGTGAGTGAATCTATTCAAAAAAAAACCCAATGTGTACTAGGCATAATGGACAGGAGGTTCATGCTAGCAAGGAGCATGCATCGTCCGAACCCTATTTACGCTAACGGAACGTCAACTAAGCCACATGGGAGTAGTTGACGCGCTATGCCCTACTAGGGGTTAGGCAAATTATATCCTCGCAACTAGTGTTGCCCGTGCATGCCAAAAGGCAGGAGTCTTATCCACCTATTCTATATCGATCCCAGCTGATGACACTCCGTTGACCGGCTAGCGTTCCCGAATGCAAGATATGATATGATAAGAGCCAACACAGATGATGCAGCGATCATGTCTGTGTATCGTGTGCTGTATTGCATAGAGGCAATTGTTTCATAGACGCAATTGTCTCTGTGTTGCACGGCACGGCGATACACAGAGAGGATTTCGTATGCGGGTCAGGTGGTGGTGTCAGCGGAGAGTCATCAATCACCGTATGCTGAACTGTGTTGCTTAGACGACGTCATTTTCATGCAACATAGCTTGTGTTGATTGAATGACGTCATTTCTATGGAACATAGTTCTGCATATTGTGGTGCAGCTGAAGAGGGTGGTGGAGTGAAGGGGAATGGGATGCAGTTTTGTGGGAGAGTTCGTCGACACTTTTGGTGGACGACAAGCGGGCTTTTGTTTTTGTTTTTATTTCTGCAATTTGGATGGATAGGCGCTGAGGATGATCTCGTTGGATGAAATGCGGAGGTCCGTTTTGTGAGGACAGAAAATTTTGGTGGGATGATTGACTCCGATTGGAGAGTTGGATTTTGACCGCCGGGGAAGCCGGTTGATCTGGAGGAAGATTTTTGGGGGGAATTGATTTTGGTGGTCCGGGAGGACAGTGGTGATTTTGATTTTGTTTTTGGGGTGGAAGTTGGAAGATGGTTTTGAACGCCGAAGAATTCCGTTCGGTTTGGTGAAGGAGTTATGGATTGGTGGTTTGAGAAAGAAGAAGTGAAAAATTGGATGAAGAAACAAAAAACTATTTTGTGACCGTTGATGATATCGACGTGTAAATGTTCATGTGAAGAACTGAAACGCGGAAAAACGCTGGTTTTATACGACAGTGAATAACATCGTTTTCAGTTAAATAAATTGAATGTAGCTAAAAGCTAAGACAAATGCCAATTTTTGTGAAGAGATAAGTTAGTGGAAAATCTAAGGAAAGCTATCGTGAATAGTTCCTAATTTTACACGATTGAAGGAGTTCTAGTGTTTTAACACGTTGTGATGATTGAAGCGGAGAAGGTGTTCAGCTGAAACTTTCAAATTTTAAAAACATTACGAACGAAAAAAAAAGAAGTCAAACAGTGATCCTGATTTAGTACGAGTGGTTCGTGATTCCCGATTAGGAGTAGTTTAATTATTGGACGATAATTTGAATTTTGTTTCTTATTTCTGAATTTGATTTTTTTTCTTAAATGTGTAATTACTTTAGTTTTTCTACGGGCTACTATGAGATCGGTCGACCGTTCATCCGGAGTATAACCGTGAGTAACACTTGCATTAGTTAGTTCATTTTATTTTGCCTTTAAACACTATATACTATTCTCCTTTTCTATTACTGTTATACACATTTTTTTCATTACTTCTATTTACTTGAACTTTCTTTTTTGTGAATTATTTAAATTTTTCTAAGTGTTTACATATACTTTAGCTTTGGTTTGTTTTTCAATAATAATTTATAAATTCCTAATGAATAACTAATTTTTTTTCTTCGATTGGGTTCTTCCGTGTCCCGAAGGATGGACACATTCCTTCCCTTTCCCCAATTCCTTCCCTCGTGTCTTAAATGTTCTAGGTGGCTAATCTAGGACCAGGATGCTTTGGCTCAAAAACCCACGCAATACGCTGGTCTAGCCGGGACCTGTGCCACCGAGCCAAAAGTATCCTGGTCATCAAAAATATTCTTGTTGCAGTGACGGCGGCTCGACACAGAGCCGTGGTTCGCAACACTGGTAAACACGGTTAACGGTAAATTCGATGAGGTCTTCCTCATTGGGTATAGTTCAGGGTAAAATACAGGCCATTTATTTTAAGTTCTCCAAGGTAGTAGTCACTCCATTTACAAAGAAAAAAAAATTGGAGATCTCAGTAGGTAAAACTCTTCGAAGGACAGAAGACAACTAGCGTCATTGCGAAGGATCTATTCCTAGTTCATTTTGGTTTTATTAGCTGCGTTCGTTTCACCGGACTTCAGTTTATTTACATACAAAACGACAGAGCGGTTTTGATCCAGGTCTCGTATGGGATTTCATCGGATCAGAGTTGAAAGTGCACTGGTTGAATGTCAACTTGTTTCGCCCCTATGTATACTGAGTCCATAATTCACCTCACCCAGCAAAGTACATGTATGGCGGCTGTTTAATTTCGCTCGTCGCAGATCCGTGACATTCTTTTCATTCGTGTTAGGTCTGAGACCGAAATCCGAAGTGAAACGCACGCGGCTAATGAAATAACGCACAAATTACTGAAAACTCTATTTCAATTTTATTAACCCATCAATTCGTAACATAAACTTTTAATTCGGTGCACCGCTAAAATACGAGTAGTTCTTATTTGGAGCAAAATGTGTCAATTGCTGGCAAAGGCTCGCGACACGTTCACTTTTAAGTTTCAAAAAGTTCTCCAAATGTGTCACCTACGCGAAAAAATGCCGTGTCAAAACAAGAAAAACTAGAAACTAGCATCACAACACAATACAAACTTTCTGCGAAAGTAAGGCAATAGTCCGATCCTTTTCGACAATTTGCTCTTGAGCCTGTTCATATAATGAATACAAAATCATTTTCTGCGGTACTTTGATCAGTGCATCGCCGACCATTTTATTCACATTCACCGTTATGATGCCTACAATTTGAAGCGAAAAAAAATGAAAAAATCTAGGAAAAAATTTCTGGAAATATCTCACTTTCGTCGTCGTCCACAATGTCATCATTGTCTTCAACATCCTTATTTCCTTGCAAAACATAATTTGATTGGATCATCACTTGATACAAAACTTGTTCAATGGCTCGCGGTACGCCTTTGGCAAGTTGGTCTAAGATTTCCGTCGATTGCGCTATATGCAATTTTGTAAGGACTTTACGATTTAATGTTTGCCAATTGTCCAATTTGAGGGCTGTCGAATTCCGTGCTGGATAGTTGTGCATGTCGACACATTTCGGATACAAATGCTTCAGGATGTGTGCCAGTAACACTGGGGAAAACGAAAGACGTAGATACTAAATGCATTCTATTAGGCATTTTTTTGCAATTACCACCATCAGAAAAATTTCGATTAATATTCCTGTTCTGTTGTGTGAGTTGAAACTTCTCCAGCCAAGTGTACATTTCATTTAGCTGTTCTTTTGTCAGCTCTTTCATCTTGAGGCATATACAAGTCGTAGCGGATGGTGAACCAAGTTGTTGTTTACTTAGAAAAATGTCCGAATGAGGCCCGAGTTAACGAAAATCGTAATTAATTGCAGTCGTTGACACTTCATTTTCATAAAGACTTTATGTCAATGAATACTTGTTACAAATTTAGCCTCACCTGTAGGTTTCTAGTTTTATCATCGGCGACATTAAGGACAAAACACTGCACCGTAAAAGGAGTAGAAAGAGATAATCAGAATCGTCAATCAAGGCTGCGTTTATAGTAGAAGCAAAAAGCGGACCCAAGTTCCAACATGATAAAAATGCGAAAAAAATTCCGCTCATAAATTCTCTTGCAAAATCGTGCGTTTACATCAGAGTAAAAGCAAAGCGAAGCCATGTGGCATTGTCGCTTTTACCATCTGCAGTTTCAGCTTCAGCTTTTACCCCGCACGCAGCCTTACAGAAAACATACTCCAACATGGACAATTAGGCAGACAAAACATAAAAGCATATCACGTGATAGTTTCGTTCTGATAAAGGAAACAGAATAACTTGAGATTCTAACAAACATTTTTTTTATTCCATAGAAAAAACTTGTACAAAAATTGCGAATACTTACACTCTATCGATTATTTGTAGGGATATACATAATTAGATACAATCACATTAACAACAATAAACATGAGACTAAATAATATCATTTGGGCTTGAATACGAGCTGCATTTTTATTATCAGATCCACTTTCCACCATAAATACACGCACCCTACAGTTCAGTGTGCTTGCTGAAAATCTTCTCTTCGATGGTATCATGTAATTTGGCCACCTTTTTCGATTGTTTGTTGATATGCTCTTCGAGTTCTTCGAAGCGGCCCGATTTAGCATTGTCCTTGGAGTTCTAGAGAATACGAAAAAAACTAGTGCAAATGATCACTCGGAAGCGGAACATGTATTGTGAGACTTACCTTGTACTTTTCCTTGTGCAATGCGTGTTCGACGTGCAAATTTCGCAGCTTCAAGAGTCGTGATTCGTAATGATGTAGCTCGGATTTTAGTGAGCTCAATTCGTCCGGCGTGAAGTTACTGTTAAGTGCCACTCGCCACAAACCTTGCACTTTGGGTTCAATGAAATCTTGACTGTTGGGACCTTTGGACGTTAGGCGATCCAACCGATCGAAACTGTCCTTTATACTGCGATGATGGTCGCGAAGCTGGTTGATGTTATCTCTGAATTCGTGGTGTTTAGAGCCGGCTCCTCTGTTTATTTCATTTTCAGCATCCTCCATATTTGCGATTTCATTGAAACGATCCAGTTCTTCTTCGTCGACGGCATCTGTAGAGAAAGCGAGTGAACTTTGTTAGTTGGATACTACTCATTTGCCCTAACCCCTAGTGGGGTATAAGGCGTCAACTATTCCATGTAGCTTAGTTGACGTTTCGTTGGCATAAGCCAGTTTCGCACGATGCACGTTGCCAACATGCACCTCCTACTACCATTTAGCATTCTACCTGCGACAAGTCGGGAGATGTTGTGGCTTATTATTACGCTCCGCACCACTGGGGGAAGGCAACGAAAACACCCATGGTCACGAACAACGTGGACGACAATAGTCAGACATGAGACTGACGCCTCTACGCACTGAGCTACTGGTCCGTAAGATGGATACTATTGCTTTTTTTATTCTTAAAAAAGAATACACGCAAATAAAAATTTATGTGTACTTTAAACTACAGACTAAACGCAAGAGGCGTGTCAACAAATGACACTAGATCGCGATTATGGAGACACTGTAGACGTCGAGGTCGCAATTCTGTAAATTGCGGTGACGCGTGTCCGATAGTTGCGGCGAAGGCGATCGTTATGCTGTGGTCATGGTGGCTGCGGTCTGCTGTGATCGTTTTGTAGCATGCGGTGATACAACGATGTGATCGCGCTAGGAAGTTTTTAGGAACTTTAAGTTTTCAGGAAGTTGAAAAGGGCATATGGGAACTAGATGTGATTTGCGACAGCTTTTTGCCGGCTGGACAGGGGAAAGTTCTACATTGAGAACAGATGGCGTTTACTTTACTTCCTCAATGAAGTAACAGTGCTCTGAATGCGGTAGTAGTGTGAGAGTTGGGAGAATTGCCTACCACAAGGATGAAAAAGCAAAGCGGTAAATCCATGAGCGCCATTAAGGTGGCGACCCAGACAACCAAAAAACCAATGATAGTCCGAAATGAATGTTCCGCGAATGCAGCACCCCACATATCTCATACAAACCGAGAACTCTACTCTCTCAATTGCCCTAACCCCTACTGGGGCATAGCGCGTCAACTGTTCCATGTGGCCCAGTTGACGTTTCGACGGCATAAACTGGTTTTGGAGAATGCAGTTGCCAGCATGCACCTCCTGCACATCCATGACCACGAACGTCGTCGTGGACGGGATTCGAGCCCGAAACGCCGGTAGTCAAACATGAGACTGATGCCTCAACACACTGCGCTACCGGTCACCCCAAAAAACTGTGATGTGTTTATTTTCGAGCTGCATCCAGAATTACAAAAACAACATTGTGACCGCAATAATCGTTGAATTCGGTGTGAGTACCGTCGCAAGATGGACTGATGGTTTGGACATTTTGATCGATTCGGAATAGGTAAGAGGCGAGTGTGGTCCTAGTAGCTGCTCTGACGATATAGCTGATGGTTGTGCTAAGAGTACCGGATTTGATTTTAGTCCCGTTATCCATATTTGAACCTCTTCATTACGCATCTGCCTCACATGCATACAAAAATCCCTTACCTTAACAACAGCTGAAATTCATATTCAAATATCAAAACACCAGAAACCAACAAAAGGTCGCACAAAAGTCGACATGCAACCGGACAGCAGTCAAGTCGTTTTGGAGTCAGTCGTGTCCGATTTGCGTTGCAGTCGCACCAGTGGACGAGGTTTCGCGCAATAACAAGTGTCCGACTGTAATGCGACTCCCGTTCAACGCCCTTGCAACTTGTTTTTAAGTTGGATTGCAGTCGCGTTGCGCCTGTGGACGAAGGCCCTTAGACGGTGGTGTCAGCACAGATAAGTAGACACATGCCGCGCCGTTGACGACTGAACATATGTGAAGCACCCTGAACAGGTTCTCGACTGGCTTTTTCTTTTTGCTCTGGAGATGCCTCGTTTCTGGTAACTTGAATAGTGTACGCTCTCATAACCGGACATCGCCGGGACTATCAAATTTGGCCGGTTATGGGGAGTGCCCGCTTAAGAGATCGTCAACATTTTTTAAGGAAACCATTCAATTTTTGTAATGTATCAAATAACCAAAACTAGACTGGTAGTGAAATGTAATGTGGTTAGTCACACTCTGAGCCAAGGGTTGGCACTCACTGATTGTATTTGGGAGTAAAGACAAACAATTTTTAAATTTTTTCAATGCGAACCAGCGTTATAAAGAAATAGCTACACTATGCCTCCACATTTGGTTATTCATTTATTTAGAGTCTGAGCAACAAGGAAATTGAACTGGCCCACATAAAAAGTTACATCATCGCCCTACGTCCATAGTCGATCTTGGCTATTTGTTTGTCAGTTTCAATTCTCCCATCAGTTCACCTCCATCCGTTTTGCACAAGTTTAGGTACGATTTGAAGCATAAAGGTCTCCAAAAACCAGTGCGGTAGGCGGTAGCGATACGCGGTACTCAGCGGTAGCAGCATACTGCGTGCCCATTCAAACCACCGCGTGCTCGTAGCACGGTACCATCGATGGTGCCGGCTGCGATAGAAAAGTCCAGTACCGCAGCTTTGCCGCGGTACACAAAAGTGTATTGCTGCAATACCCCAGCTTCGTCGCGGTATACTGCGTATGCATGCAGTAGGAGCTTAACAGATGACGGAACTGATAGCTCAAAATCACAAATCAGTCGGGACGTCATGAGTTTACAGCGGAATTGTTAAAAAAAAACGGTAAAATCAGGTAAATAATTTCTCTTCAAATATCATTATTGCTAAAAGGGTCAGGAATT
Organism: Chloromyia formosa; assembly: GCA_964017055.1. Classification (NCBI taxonomy): domain Eukaryota; kingdom Metazoa; phylum Arthropoda; class Insecta; order Diptera; family Stratiomyidae; genus Chloromyia; species Chloromyia formosa. Next base: position 23,391,170 of record OZ024813.1, on the reverse strand, counting down.
GTTTGGAGTTACGGAGGCATTTTGAAGAATATAAAATCCATACCCAAATTCGAGGTGTTGATTCGCCAAATTTCCAAAAAAAATCTATTTCGGTTTGGGATGGAAATTTGGCTGATGAATAATAATTACACTAAATTTGAGGGGATTTTTCTTCTTCTGAAAAATTCTATGCTTGTTCAAACCGAAAATTTGCTAGCCGTCGTAATACGTGAAACAATGTGTGTTCTATCTACCTAAAGCTGAGTACCAACCTCCGTTTTTTCTGCGAAATCTTATATAAAAACTGTCACGAAAATTCTTCGCTACCTCGGTACATATTTCACACGAAACCGCACATATAGAAAAACATTCTCCACACCGTTTGTGAGCCATTTCCACATGAATACAATTTTATTGGATTTTATCTCGCGTGAAAGCAGGTCATCACAGTGATGATGGCTCTCTTTTGAGCGAGAAGGGGAAGTTCAAGTGTCGTGTACAGCGGCGCAGATATGTGTTGTGTGAAAGTTCCCACTGTCTCCTTTTCGTCCAACATTTTCACACAAAAAGGTTAGTACTAGTCTTAAAGAGGAGATCCATTCTGGGATACGCTAGGACGGCATAGTGATGTTTTGCACACAGCGAGCGTGGTTCACGTCTTGACTAACATTGATTTTACCGCTTTAGCGTATAGAGCGAATGAAGTGACCGTTCTAGGGCAGCATACGGAAGGTAGGAACCCCCAAGCCGCGGAGCCCATGCAAGGGTAGTGCGAAATCATTTCATCATCATCTCTATTGATCGAAGACGCGAACCACTATGCGCCGCCCGATCAACTAGGAATGTTCCAAAACGACTTCTGAAGATAATCGTTTTTCTTGAATGTACCGTTGTCTGCTTTCCCGACTTGGTTGTGTTGTTTCTAGACCCATTTTCAAGAAGAAAACTCTTTTTTCGGAAAAGCCGCTGAAGTTTCGCCATAGAAGACCTTTCAGCCTATATACAGGGTGTCCCGTTACAGATGGAAAATAATTTAATGGCAGATATTCCGTTCATTTGTGAAAAATGTACACCAAAGTGGACACTCTGTCCTTAACCGTTGCAGAGTTATCACATTTTTTGTAAATTGTGACAAAAGCTTGGCTTGTCGAGCAAAATTAAAAGTTGTCACTCTTCGAATCATTTAATCCGAGATCTGACCTCACTTTCTGAAACTACATAAAATTCCAAATAAAACAACTTTTACCTGGTTGCGAAATTCACCTTTACTTCAAATATACAATAGTTCCAACTTCAAAGAAATTTCAAAATCGATTTTTCATCGAAAATTCAAATGATAATAATTTTACAACGGCAATTTGAACTGGCAAATTTGACAAAAAGTTGCCCCAATGTAGATTTGCTGCATCTCCAGACCATGTTTTTTTCTTCTAATGCGTATTATTCGAAAATTTTCACATCCACATGTATCGAAGAAATATGCCGTTGGAAAGTCAACACATTGGTTAAAGTACCGTTGTAAAATCAACATTTGATTTTTCGATGAAAAATCGATTTTGAAATTTCTTTAAAGTACGAACAGTTGTATCTTTGAAGTAACGGTGAATTTCGCAACCAGGAAAAAGTAGTTTTATTTGAAATTTTATGTAATTTCAGAAAATGAGGTTAAATCTCGGATTAAATGATTGGAAGAGTGGCAGATTTTGTTCGGTAAGTCGACATTTTTGACACAATTTACAAAAAAATGCTATAGCTCTCTAACGGTTAAAGACAGAGTGTCCTTTTAGTCACAATTTCCTACAAATGAACGGTAATATCTACCATCAAAATAGCGGGACACATTGTATGTATTACTTGTTCCACAAAAAACATTTACATATAGACATTATGTACTCACTTTCATGATATTCACTAGGCGTGTTGTCTACAGTCTCCAGCAGATTGTAGTACATATCAACTTTGTCCTGATGGTGCTGGAACTCCTCTTTCAGCGCCTTAAGTTCATCGGGCGTAAAGCCTCCCACTTCAGCCCTCTCCCACAATTTATTCAACTTTTTGTCTTTGAACATGCTCTTGTTCATGTGCGTATCAGTGTGATCATGAAATTTCTGTCGAAAGAAGAGATAAGAGCCGCTGTGGTTCCCTTCAAGTCCAACCAACTCACCCTATAAGCCCTCGTTTTACTGGGATCCTGGGTCTCATCGAAATGTTCCAGCAAATCGTAAGTGCTCATAATACCAATCAACTTCTTCCTGAGCTCGGCCTCCTTTAGACCCTCCTTGTCTTTGTGCTGCGAACTGAGCTGTTTCCATTGAATCTCTTCCTTGTCGTGGATCTTCAGATCCATGTACAGAGATTTGAGTTTAGGCTCCGTAAGTCGCTGAAGGATCAACAGATGATTGAGGATGAATTACAAAACATAGAGGGCGAACATTTAATGTACTTACGTGCACCGCTTTCGACCACACCAAATTCAATTTGGCCATCCGGAATGGACGCTGAAGCTCGCGAAGTTCTTGCTCATATTTCTCGGTTGTGAACTTTTGCGACGGTTCCCGATTAGCTTCGGCCGAGTATTTATTTTTTGATTTTTTATCGCCGCAGCAGGTTTGAAAAACGCACAGACAAACGATCAGCACGATAGCTAACTTTACCATTTTAGAAGAAATGTGCTCGCTTTTACGGTAGATAAGAAGACCCGTTCGAAAGAGTCTTGCTCGATGCAATGCAATTCTAGAATTGGGCACTGCACTGCACAGATTTGCTGGAAGACGTGGAAATTACCCGGTTAGCAGATTTAGTACACTTTAGACGGAGGTGGGAATGGAAGATTTCCCGTCGAAATTCTCCGATCAGCTGACTTAGTACTTGGCATGAAAATCATGAAAATAGTCCGAAGATATATTGCATACAGCAACCATCCACTATTGTGAATAGATACATACAATCGCTTGTCGAGTTTTAAATTCAATAATCCTCCAATGCAATCGGCGCACGAGTGTCACTGTCAAAACTGTTAAAATTGTAAACATGGTCCCTACTTAGTTTAGATAATTATAAGAAAATAAGTCCCCTGGCGCCTTTCGATTTCCCACCACATAATCATGAAAGTGTTCTAGACAATGTCACTCAACCAAAACATGGCAAGACTGTTGTTAGTCTGTATTTCGTTTTGTTTTGTCACCGTTTTTCTTGTAAGACTGCTACCAGTGAATTCCGGTATGTCCTTTGGAGCAGCCCATTGCCATTTCAATTCCCATCTTTATCATTTCAGAGGAATGCGACTGCATGCGGGACGACTCGCACCCCAACTTCCTGCACCGAAACTCTTTTGAACACGGCGACAGTACAGTGGGTCGGAATAGGGACGGTCACCGACTTGCAATTCTTGTACCATTCCGCGGACGTTTCGAGGAACTGTTACAATTTGCACCACACATGAAACGATTCCTCGCCAGCCAGGACGTCGACTACAAAATTTTCATAATCAACCAGATGGACAAGTATCGCTTCAATCGGGCATCTTTGATCAACGTCGGCTTCCTGTACACGAAGCCGGACTTCGACTACATTGCCATGCACGACGTCGACCTGCTGCCGCAGAATCCCAATTTGAAATACTCATATCCCAAGAAAGGGCCGCTGCACATCGCTTCGCCCAAACTCCATCCCAAGTATCACTACGACACATTCGTTGGTGGCATTCTGCTGGTGCGTCGCGAACACTTCGAAAAGATGAACGGAATGTCGAATAAGTATTGGGGCTGGGGTCTGGAGGACGATGAATTCTACGTGCGAATTCGGGACGCCGGACTGATAGTCTCGCGTCCGGAGAATATCACCACCGGACCGGAGAACACGTTCAGTCACATACACGATCGGAAGCATCGAAAACGAGACACGGAGAAATGTTTCAATCAGAAGGAAGTGACGCGAAAGCGAGATCGTGAGACGGGACTGGACACACTCAAATATCGTATTAGTGATGTGCGACAGTTGACAATCGATGGTGCTCCTGTGACCGTTCTGAATGTACATTTGGAGTGTGATCATAAGTTGACGCCGTGGTGCGATTGTAGTAGTAGCTCAAAGTAGAAAGCGGTAATTTTATGTTGGAAGAGAAGGACTATGTTTTATGTTAACGTTCCGATTTTACAAAAAGAGCACATAAAGTTAAAGTTACGAAGTACACACATTTTGTAGAACGCAGTTTATTTTTGTATTTTTATCTTTACTATTCACTTTAATCTTTCGTTGTCGTTGTTGTGGTAGCGATGCTCCGAATACTGCAGGTCTTCTTGCATCGAGGGGGTTTGGCAGCTCTTGGCCGTTGAAAAACGGGTCGTTCCGGTATGAAGAACCGGCTGCCGCAGGAACGTTTAACCTTTCGTGAAGCGTAGCGCATTAACTACTGCTAAGAAGCCTATACATATATTGTTTGCACTAACCCTAATAGGGCATAGCGCATTAACTATTCCGAAGAGGCTAATTGACGTTTCGTTAGCATAAACTGGATTCGGACGATGCAGTTTGCTAGCATGCACTTCCTGCTTGTTCAGCCAGATACCTGCGACAAGTCTAAGGGCGACCACAGAGTGAAAGCTGATGCTTATGCTGGTTTTTGATTGCGAACACTCAGTGAAGAGAAACGTTTACGTGAAACTGCTCATGGAGCTTTCCCTGCCAATGTTGCTGAAGATCACATTCGCAATTGTCCGGTGTATTCGTTCATTTTTATGTGTGTTATGAAAGGATTTTATAAAGAAAATCACCGGACAATTACGAATGCGATCTTGAGCTTTAGCAATAGCATGGGCAGGGAAAGCTCAATGAGCACGTTTCACGTCAATGTTTCTCTTCACTGAGTGTTAACAATCAAAACACCAGCATAAGCATCAGCTTCAGCTTTCACTCTGTGGTCGCCCTAAAGAGGTTGTGGCTTAATTTAATGGCCCACACCGCGGGGGAAAACAGCATAAACATCCAAGGCTACAACGCACTGAACACCGGCCTCCCCGACCTAAGAAGCCTAGTTGGCTTTAATTGCCCAGCCTGGCACAATTGTTTGTTCAATACTACAGGTACTAAAAACCAGGATATCCACATCCTCAACCGCAATTGCGGAGTATCCTCATAAAAGTAGACATCCTTATCCGTATTCCCATCTTGATCTTTTCATTATCAAATATCCTCATATTTGTATAAGGACATTTATGTGGATATATATGTAGATGCAATCCATTGAACCGAACTTCACCAAAAAATAAAATAGAGAGGGAGAGGTTAATAAATAAACGCGGTTTCTGCTAGTTGCGTCGATCTGCATCGCATCGTATCAAATGTATAGTACGGTGAAATAAAATTTAAGCTAAAAAAATAATCTAAGCCCAATTTTTTGGTTTTGTTACTTCCAGTGGTCAAAGAGTTTAAAATGCAATTTAGTACAGAAAAAATATTGATCGGAAGGGTCCGAAAAAGACGGAAAAAAGGTGGTCAAATTTTGTTTCTTCGACTATAGGCATTGTTGGGTGTCATGTCAAATGAGTTCTTGACATTTATAGTACTTTTACCTAATTTGCAGTAGCTATTGTACAACGACGTGAGAAGTGAAATAGGCGAAAAAATGTTAAATATTGCATGTAATATCGTTAAATATTGAATGATTGATATTAAACTTGGAATATTGTCTATGATGTTATTGATCATTTGGCTGTTATACAATTCTCCCAAGCAAGCCGCAGGCGAGTACCAACTGACTAACTTACTAGTCTTATATCAACGTTTAATATATAACGGACGGTTTGGTGGGCATCCGAAGATGCCCGTGGGGACGCAGCCTAACGAATTGACCGTGAAGGTCGGGCTGTGCCATCTGGCGAAGAAAAAGGCTCCTCAACGAGCTAAGCAGCGGCCTATGCTTGCTGTAGCTCAATTCGAGAGACGTGGGCAGGGTTTTCGCCGCTCGTTGCCCCTGTCCTTTACGTATTAACAAAAAATCATTCATAAGCCTGGGGAAGACAACACAAACAAGGGAGGTAAAAATGGGGAATAAAAAAAAATGAAGCGATAATGATGGAATGGTTGGCAGATGGCTCGCTTGCCCTCGCGCTCGTATTGGGGTCCAGGTGTAATGGGACCCTCGGCCTGTGGTTTCGTACCACCGACAGATCCTTACTCATTGCAGGTGGTTCATTACAAATATTTAACGATATTACATGTATTGTAATGAAATGTAATTTCTAGCATTTTTTCGCTTTATTCGCCCTCACTTCGTCGCCGTCATTTCAAATTTGCAAAAATACCAGAAATGGCAAGTACTCATATTATATACAATATATGGATGTACTATACTATAGTCGGAGAAACAAAAATGTGTCCCCCTTTTTTCGTCCTTTTCGGGCCCTTCCAATCAATATTTTTGTTATTTGCAGCAAAATGGATTTTGGGCACTTCGACCACTACAGATTACAAAACAAACAAAAATTGCATTAGGTTGATTTTTTGTAGCTCGAGAGTTTTATGGGATATTTTTATCGCATTAGTAGTAGATTTGTATGCTGATGTGCTTCTCATGTTCACAACTAATATTTCACACATAGAAAAAAAAAATTATAAATATATCCTCATCCGCATCCTCATGTTCTCACTATCAAATATATCCGCATCCTCGAACTCAAACAATTTTGTATTCCCACCCTCATCCGCTAAACAATACCCCTTACATCCCTACTAAAACCACCCGGTGTTACGCGGTGAGGTGGAGGAATGGTTTTAAGCTTTTTTTTTGTCTGTTTATATCTTCTCGTATATTGCATCACCTTCGTTGATTTTTTGGGTGGAATCCCCCCCCTTCAAAATATGTTTAATAATTATATGTATCTATAACCCCCGATTAAATAAATATGAAAAGCTCTAGCTTTGGTAAATTGATCGTGAGGGTAATCTTATACTCTCCTGGAAAAATAATATCGATCAGTCGAAAACTAACGGTAATTTTCTTACAAAGAGCCCCGTACTACCCTACTTTTCACGTTTTTTGTCTATAACTCTTGAACCAATTGACGTAGACACCTGATTTTTGGCATGTAACCCTGAGATGAGAAGCTGCTTGAGTTTTAGTAAGTTGGACATAATCAGATCAAAGAAACGCCTACCTCCCCTACAAATTAAAAAAATGAATATTCCTTTAATTACGATAACTTTCGATAGAACAGCACTAGCGAGTTGAGATCTAGTTGGTTGGTATTGAAAATGTGCAAGATCCGGCCCGAGGAACCCCTACCTCTCCTACAAATGAAACTTAAAATAAGCGATAACTTACAATAAAATAAAGCTAGCGACTTGAAATTTTGGTCAAATGTTTGTAGTAGGATTCAGCTGACTGATATTGAAAATACGTAAAATCCGAGCAAGGAACCCCCTACTTCCCGTACAAATGAAATTTCAAATAAGCGATAACTTTCGATAGAATGAAGCCAAAGACTAGAAATTTTTCTTAAATATTCGTAGCATGATCCAATTGGTTGGTGGCAATGATGGGTAAGATCCGACACAATGAACTTCTACCTCCCCTACAAATGAAACTTCAAATAAGCGATAACTTTCGATAAAATGAAGTTTATGACTTGCAATTTTAGTCAAATGTTTGTACTGGGATCTAGTTGGTTGTTATTGAAAATTCAGAAGATCCGACAAAGGAAACCTCTAACTCCCCTACAAGTAAGACTTCAAATAAGCAATAACTTTCGATAGAATGAAGCTAGCGACTAGAAAAATTCGACAGATATTTGTAGAATGGGTTAGTTAATTAATTTTGAGAATGGTCAAGATCCTCCTGAATGAATGCTAAACTCCCCTACAAACTAGCTAGTATAGGAAATTCACTTTTAATGCATATGGTCGTTGCCAATTGGTACTTTTGGTATCACCACTAGGTCTGCACAAGTCTAGGGTATATGCGCTTCGGAGTCCAGGCCGGTTTGGTATTTTTTAAGATGCGACTCTGTCGATTTGACAGATTCGCGGGTCGGTTTTTGAGATAACTGACATGGAAAAGAACTATTTTTCATGCTATGGAAAATATTCCTTTTTGCGATACATTTTTTCTAAATATCTCGAGGAAAATGAGTAGTAGTGAATTTGTTGATATGTAATTAAATTTAGTTTTTTTTTCCTAAGCATCCTCGTGAAGGAGGCGGTAAACAAATTCGAGGAATGGTTGTTAACGTTCGGTGAATTATTCGAATGGCGAAACTAGGCCGGGCAATACGAACGGTTAGCCAAGCTATGCATGGACGAAAACTACTTTACCTTTAGGGAAAAGTTCTAAAAAAGTTGAGGATCACTGCGGGAACAGCGACGGAAAACCCCTTGTCACCACTATTAAGCGAAATATGTATGATATCCATCGAAATGGAAATCGCGAAGCGAAGAATTATGCCGAAGTTCTGGGTCAGGTACGTCGATGATATTCTTGCGATCATATCCACGAGTCAGATCTCGTAGAGCTGACTTAATATTGGAGACGATAAACAGCATACATCGAAATATCAAGTTCACTATGGAGGCTGAAACTCAATTGCCCTAACCCCTTGTGGGGCATAGCGCGTCAACTGTTCCATGTGGCCCAGTTGACGTTTCGTTGGCATAAATTGGTTTCGGAGAATGCAGTTGCCAGCATGCACCTCCTGCACATCCATGTCCACGAACGTCGTCGTGGACGGGATTCGAACCCAAAACGCCGGTAGTCGAACATGTGACTGATGCCTCAACACATTGCGCTACCGGTTGCCCCATGGAGGCTGAAAGCAACATGGAGATTTCTGGACTTAAATGTGATACGGGCCAACGGCAAGATAGAGTTTGATATATATCGCAACGCACACACAATGAACGATAGTGAGCACCTCCCAACATACGCACCAACAATGAAAATGATAGCGTTTCATAGCCTGATGTATCGACTATTAAACACGGCCTTGAACGACAAGCGATGAAACGTGGAGCTCCAATACATCAAAGACAGCGCAGCGATCATCGGATACAGACCCAACATAGTGGACAAGCTCATCCGGAAAAAAATCAACGGAGTTGATCGGGAGAACCTATCCAGGCTGGCTTTACAGGACGATAGGGATACACAAGTCCGCAGAGCAGGCGTTACTTTTTCTCCTATTCTAGGTAGTATCAGGAAGGCTCTCCGAAAATACAACATCGACGTCGTAGGTACTACCAATCGCTTGTAGACAAAATCTGGACTTGAGAGCGCGAAGGACAACCCCACGATAACAGAGCTAAACGGTATTTACAAAATCAACTGTGAGTGTAAAAATAAAATAAATAACTGGCGCAACAGACCAATTTGAACCATGGCCTCGAGATGAGTTAGCATCATCTCATTTTCTAGATCGTGACGGTATGTCTTGTGCAAAGGTGTATGATCAGCAACACGCTCAATCGAGTTATTTACCCCATAAATGGGTACTCATTTAACAGCTGATTGGGCTCATAGTCCGACACGTAAATCAACTTTTTCATCGAAAACTTCCCCACTCTGTAGGAATCGAACCGAGGCCCAGTGCGTAGAATGCGAACGTGCTAACCGTTGCGCTATCCGGACTGCTGTGAGTGTAATATTATATACATAGGCCAAACTCGGCGACTGATTACAACAAGGTTCTAGGAACCCACGACAGAACGCGCAATTGGGACGAAAAAAAAATCCGGTGAGGCACACGAAACCGATGGTTGCATCGAATTCACCGAGCGACGCATCCTGATTTGCGCCTTGGATAATAGTGGCTTTATCGCTGTAGCGTATAGTGCGAACGAAGCGTATGTTCTAGGGAGTTATTCTGAGGGATACAACCTCTTAAACCCGCTCAAGGGGTTTAAACCCCCCTATTTGTCGTAGACGCAAACCTCTATGCGTCGCCCGGTCAACTAGGAATGTTCCCAAAACAATTCATGCAAGACAGGAGCCATCTGTTAAGCCAACAATGACTGCGTTCCTATTTTGGACCGTGTCGGAAGCGCGTCGACACGGTTTCATAGATACTTTGCGAAAACGGTACGATTTCAGATACCGATACCAGAATCTTTTTGGAGGGCAAAAGTATCACGAATTTTTTCCGATCCGATTACCCCTTCAACGATTCCTAGAGTTTTGACAGTTTCAAGTTCTGTCACTCCATTTGTAAATAACTTTTGTTGGCCTCAAAGTGCGTATAGTGACCGGAAAGTCTGTCCTCGCTCGTAATTTTATTTGAAAATTGTGTTTGAAACTGGAAATATCCCTTATTATTATTGGCGTATGTTTGTGTGAAATATATTCATGGCGGCAAGGGAATCGTGTCGTTCCCCGGAAAAATCACGTATCGGAGAAGGGACAATGGATAAGTAGCGGATTTACGATACTTTTAGGAACGCACCCAATGTAACCAATCTATATATATAAAAATCAATCCCTTTTCTTGTGTGTACCGAACTGGTGCCTAAACTACTGGGCGCATTTAGAAGAAATGAAATCTTCGAATGCCTACCAAACCGTCTGTTACAATAGTGACCGTGACCGTGAAGGTCGAGCTGTGCCATCTGTCGAAGAAAAACGCCCCTCAACGCCTATGCTTGCTGTAGCTCAGTTCGGTAGATGTGGGCGAGGTTTCGCCGCTCGTTGTCTCTGTCCTTTATGTATTAAGAAAAATCCATAGGCCTGGAGAAGACAACACAAACAGTGGAGGCGAAAATGGGGAATAATAAAAAGATGGGGCGATAAGGATAGAATGGTTCGCGGACGGCTCAGATACCCTCGCGTTCGCATCGAGGCCCGGGTGTAATGGGACCCTCGGCCTCTGGTTTCGTACCACCGACAGATCACTACTCATCAGGTGCTGCTATTGACGGTGGAAGCAGCACGACCAGAATATGTTTCATTACAACTTATCTTTCAAATGCATTGCATTTGTCGCCAATTTTCTATCCACATGTCGGTCCAACACCAATTAGACCCATTCACCGCAACTCAATCGAGTCCTGTTGGACCGCTGTTGAATGACCATTTTCAAATTTGAAAACACGCCCATCGACAGAACAAATTGAGTGGCAGATGTCGCCGCCTTCCACTGCGGCGCAATTTCATGTCGTTTCCACCAGTCGTCGCCACACAGCAAGCATCCGGAAGACATGATGGCGATTCAGCTCTGACTCGATCAAATGACGGACTGCAAGAATTCTCGCTTTTTGCCATTGAAAAGCCAAGAAAAAAACTTAAAATCGAATTTCTCCACTTGTATGTGATTGCGGGAGTGTTTTGTAAATAGCGCGTAGTGAAGAAAGCGGTCCGGGATTGGAGTCGTAATCGTGAAACGGAAAAGAAAAACTCTTGGAGACCTCAAAAAAGTTCTCGCATCAGCCCTCAGAGTGCTCGCAGGCTCGGTCGTTCGTGTGTTGAGTGTGTTCGCAGTCATCGTCACCGTCGTGTGGTGGTGATATGTCGAAAGCCGTCTTCGAATCGTAACAGCACACATCGAGCCAACGGGATGATCGAAATTGAATTCGAGTCTAGCGTTATCCGGGAGTGTTTCCACTGAAAAAGTGTCGGGGCCCCAGTTGCGAGATCGCCGCGGAAAATCGAAGTGGATTGGGCTCGTCGGGAGGTTCTTGTCTTGTGTGTGGCCGCTCAGCAGGCAGTCGTCAGTCCGTCGAGTGTAGAAAAAAGGTTCGGCCAGCGGTGGTTGGTGCGTGTGAAACAAAATTTGCAAGCGCTAGGTACAGGCCCGTCGCGAGACAGGCCGCGCCGCAAACGTGAAAATCGGGTGGAAAAAGGCAGCCAAAGCTAACGAGCGACGAAAAGTTGAAAAAATGAATTATGAGGAATCTGATAAAAAAACCGATGTGAAAGTATGTGTGAAACCGAAACCGACAGCTACAACAGCAGCCGCAGCGATGAATTCCACAAACACAGTGGCGCCCGCCGCAGCAACAACAACAACACCAGTAGCAGCAGCAGGCACGACGTCGTCGTTGTCGGGTTCGGCCGCGACGTCGTCCAAGAATTCAAAGAATAAGAGTTCGCGCAGTAGTGTTAGTAGTAGTCATCATAGTGTTGGTAGTTGTGTAAGTGGCGGTAGTAATTGTAGTGGTGCCCGTGGTGGTAGTGGTAATGCAAGTGGCAAAAATATGTCGACGACCATGTCTCCGGCCGCAGTTCAGAAAAGTCAGCAAAATTCCAACTCCAACGCCTCGTCGCACGCGAAAAACGCCGCGAATTCGCAAAAGTCGGGCGCGACGGTGAACGCGAACACGACAAGCGCATCCGTGACGGGTCAACCGCCGCCCCAGCACCCGATCGGGTCGACAGCTGGCATGCCCTCGGGAGCACCGCTAACTGCGACACCGACAATTCTGCATCAGCAGCGCCAGCAGCAGCACCAGAACCCAATCTCGTTGGAGGCAGCCGCCGAGGCTGTGGCCGCGGCCGCAGCTGCATCCGCCGCAGCATCCTCATCATCCTCGAAACCTGTCAATTTCCATTCCTTCTCGTCGTCACTGGAGAACATGGTGAGGAACAGTAAATTTCCGCCGGACGGCGGAAGTGCCTCGGCCTCCTCATCGACCACCGACACCATTCCGGATCCATTCTCGGCAGCAGTGGCCGCGGCCGCTGTGCCTCTGCAGAACCGCGGCGTTACGGATCTGTCCGAATCGGACGAGGAATCTGTCTCTGAGGTAAGAAACGGATTAATTCAAATATTTCGCGAAATGGTAGTTCGTTTGTGTCAGCGCACGACGGACGACGACAGTGGCTCAGCCATAGAGCTCGCCGCATCGTCGATCCATCCAAACTCTTTTGTTCTCTTTCTGCGTTTTAGTGTTTTCGTCGTCTCAGCACAATTTCTGTCATTTTATTTGGTCTGACGCGTCCCGGATATTGGACGGGACCTCGTAGGCGACGAATTCGGTGGTCATGACCTCCTGTCGAGGCTCCTCCAGGCAGGTTATCGGCCATCCAGCTAGCAACGGTTAGAACATTCTTTGGGCCGCACGAGCCCCTTCGTGCATTCGACGGAGAATGACATTTCGCTGGTGCGTGCGCCTAGCGTGAAGAATTTCCGAAAAGGAACATCAAAACGGATTGTTGGTTGTTGGGTGCATGTCTGCTCTTTCGTTCGGCAGATTTAAAAGCAATTTCATTTTTTGGAGGAAAATGATTTGCTGGTTCGTTGGAGAAGGTGTCAATGACCGATTGGGGACGTTAAAGATGTGACGAGTAACTAATATATGGGAAACCTGAGACGAAAGGAAGAAGATATCCTTTTCAATTTATTTATTACCACGCTTCATCGATGAATCATATTTCTTTGGATTTTTTTGTGATATTCAGCCATTGATGATACTATTTGCATCGTTCCTGCGGCAGCCGGTTCTTCGTACTGGAACGACCCGTTTTTCAACGGCCAAGAGCTGCGAAACACCCTCGATGCAGAAGAATTGCAGTATTTGAAGCATCGCTACTACAACAACAACAACATACTATTTGCATTAACTCCTTGTGGGGATGGTACAAGTTGCTCCTACCTACCTAGTTGCCATTGATGAGGAAATTGGTGTTCTGGGTTTGGCGCTACTCGGTAGCCGTCATAGTTTACCCCAGATCTCTACATGCAAGCATCGCATAGTGGCAACCAAGACCTTACTGTTACCAAGCTCGTCAAATAGTCCATTTGGTAAGTCTGTTTTTTCCTAATATCTAACTTGTAGGCAGACCGAATCCCGTCCACGACGACGTTCGTGGCCATGGATGTGCAGGAGGAGCATGCTGGCAACTGCATTCTCCGAAACCAGTTTATGCCGGGAAACGTCAACTGGGCCACATGGAACAGTTGACGCGCTATGCCCCACAAGGGGTTAGGGCAATTGAGAGAGAGGCATTATGACCAGAAATTGTTCTTTTGCGCTCTAATTGCGCAGCACAACGTAACTAGTGTGCCTTTCGCAAGAGTTATCCTTATGTCAGCAGATCATTTATGTAGATATGGTAACTCACGGGGGCGACCGGTAGCTCAGTGCGTAGAGGCATTAGTCTCATGTCTGACTACCGGCGTTTCGGGTTCGATTTTCGTCCACGACAACGTTCCTGGCCATGGATGTTTGTGTTGTCTTCCCTCTGTGGTGCGGGCGTAATAAGCCACAGCATCTTCTGGCTTGTCGCAGGTAAGCGCCTAAATAGGGGAGCAGGAGGTACATGCTAGCAACTGCATTCTCCGAAACTAGTTTATGCCAACTTCAACTGGGCTACCTGAAACAGTTGACCCGCTATGCTCCACAAGGGGTTAGGACAATTGAGTAACTAACTCCCAGACCTTTGACAAAAATATGATGTTGGTTTATCGTATTCCTTACAGACATGACAATTCGTCTCGTTAGACACCCTTGCTAGCAATAACACGGGACTCAGTGATGAAGAAAGAGGTCGACAACTATCAGTCGATATCTGGAAGCCACTGATGGCCGGGAGGGGGCGAAAAGGGACCCAAACGTTAGATCCCCCCCCCCCCCCCCCCCCCCGGTAATCACTTCACCCATTGAGCAGAGTATCGACGATGACTGTCTTCCTTTCAGATCTGACCTAGAAAATCTGGAGGAAACTTCTCTCGTTTTTGACTCGTACGGGTCTGATGACGAGGGCAGCGAAGTTAGGCCGGTCTCACACGTTATGCTAATTGCCTTGATCCTCCAGGGGCATGAGCGCGTCAACATCTCTTTCATTTCCATGTCCTGTTGACGTTTCCATAGCAGGTGAGTTGCTAGCTGCTCTGTGTATATACAGCTATTTGTTTAGCTGAGGTTAATAGGAGTATTAGCCAGTTTTTTGTAAACAGAAAAGGACAACTAATACATGTTGCGCTAACAGTATTAGCTGCGTTTTTTTGGCAGTCCATATCAAGAGCAGAACAACAATCGCACACATTACACTAACCAGCTCCTATATAGAACAATTTTGTTAGTGTAACGCGTGTAATTTTTGTTCTGCTCTGACCCAGACTGTTAAAAAAACGCAGCTATTGTTCCCCATCATTCTTGACGAACAGCTGGCACAAGAAACTTGTGAAGGCGATTTTTTAGGTTGAAATATTTGTAATTCGCTGCAGGCAATGCAGTTTATTCGTGTAGTTTGGATCTTCAGGTAAACTGTATGATCAGTTTATTTCCCGTTTTCCTCTTGAAATTTGAGGATTGAAAGTTAACTAGCCAAGACACTCCCTGAACCAAGGAAATATTCTATTACCGTAGCTTGGCTACTAACGTAGAAGCTACCATCACGGAGCACAGGCTTTTTAGGGTTTGTACGATCATCGAATGCTGGCTCTAATCGCTTGTAGCAAAACACCTCCACTTAAAATACACACGAAATATGCTCCGTGGTAGTCGCTTTTACGATCGTAGCCGAGCTACATTCGCTTCTAGCAATAAATATTTTTAAGGCTTGTTTTGCTAGACGCGACTGGGAGATTATCGTTGGCGACTGTAGGAAAAAAATCCGACCAAAACGGAGCACTATTCCGTGGACGCCCTCAGTCATGACGAGGTGAACGAAATTCTAGTGAAATAAATCAAAGCACTACATTCAAACAGGCTGATAACGTCCGAATGGGGCGGTGTAATTGCCAACTAGAGGGCGGTGAGAGGTACTCGACAAAAAGGAGTACTGTCGCCACTCCTATGAGTACTTGTACTGAACGTTTTAGTAAAATCCCTCAATTCATTATACGTGTGGTCTATGCAGACGATGGCGTGAGACTTGTATGAGGCAAACACATGGGCTCATCAGATCTACTACTGAGGTGGGCAATCAGAAGAGAATTGAATGCGAATCCTCCAGAAGCTGAACTGGTTCTCTTCACAAAGAGAACCAAAATGGGTTACACCGAGTTAACTTTATCAAGCCAAGTACTCAGGGATGATTCTGAATAGTAAACTTAACTGGGATTGTAAGGCTGACGAATGTGTGAGAAAATTTAACATCGCCTTCTACGCCTGCAAGAATTGGCTAGGAAAAAGGTGGGGCCTGAAACCGAGAATCACCCACTGGGAATACAAAGCCGTTGTGCATTGTGCAGGATTGTGCGCGCACAAGAATTTGTGCGCGCTCGGGGATCCACTAGCGATGGATCGTGTTCTGCGGGTAAAATTGTGCGCGCACGCATTCTCTTGCGCGCACAGCGTTCGTGGACGCTACATGTGGCTACAGGAATTGCAAGCTACCAAACGAAGAGGGGGCTCTAGGGCATCTTCTATGTGAATGTCCAGCGCTCACTAGGAAAACATTAAAATGCCTGGGAGCCTACTTCAACGACCTGGAAGGAGTCGCAGGTCTCAGCTTAAGAAGTCTTTGGAGTTTCGCTAATGAGTCTGAATCCTTCGAGCTCAACACTGATCTTCTAGTAAGGACTAACAACGAAACGCGATGATTATCGGAAGTACATACATAGGTATATGGTATCGCTATGGGGCCAAGTAGTCTATTCGAAGTTGCCACCCAACCTAACCTAATGGTATACCGATCTGAAAAGGACTCCAATTCTGATTTACCGATGGGTGAAAACGGACGGACAGGAAATTATGGTTGAACACCACGTTCTCGATCGGTACTCAACTTAGTGGCGCCCTCACCACTATCTGCACAGCTAGTAAGGCGCAATCATGGCACTTTCATCTCATATAAGCTCTCATCGAAGCTGATGAATGATTGCTTTGAGATACTTTAGTTCCATTGATTGCCCGGCAGGTCTCATCCTCAAAATTTTACGGGCTGGATCCTTACTGAACCTGAGCCAGGTCACAAGGTTCTCGGAAATAAAGTGCTCTACTACACTTGGTACCCCATCCTACGACTTGTTAGGATAGGTTAAAAGGCTGCCGTAGATGATACAACACAAACAGGCGACCAGAGAGCCCGTTGTGATACCTACCAGAATAAAATCTATCGCTTTGAAATTACTATTCATTTAACCAGCCAGAGCTGGCAATTAACCGCTAAAACCTCAGCGGGTTCATGCCCCTTAGGTCTTCCAAATGAAGGAAGAAAGAGTCCCCCAGAACAACCCGCCTCCTCGCAGTCAAGGCAGGGCAGGTGCATAGAAAATGAGAGGTACTTTCCACTTCGTCAGCATCCTCGCAACGTCTATAGAATCCATTGTAGGGAAGGCGAAGTATTGTAGCGTGCTCCCCAATGGAGCAGTGCCCAGTGACAGCATTCACCACCACACCATTGTGCTTCCTGTTCAATGATAATATTGCAGCAGAGCGACCGGGGTCCGCTGTGGGCCACAGCCTCTTCATGGTTTGACACGTACCGTCCTCAGTTCATCTAGCGATCGCTTTATTATTCGCGTTAGAGTTGATAATTAGCTAGCAGATTGCGAAAGGCACTCCGATGTCCCAACAACCGTCCTCAATTTCCCCAGTCGTCCCAGCCCGAGCAAGCTTATCAGCCACACAATTACCAGCATAAGCACTGTTGCTTGGAATCTAGCACAATGTGATTTTGAAGTTACGCCCCATTTCATCAAGAAGCGATCGAGAGTTCATAACCGTCTGAGATGTCAGCAGAACAGAATGAAGTGATTAAATTGCAGCCTGACTGTCAGTGTAAATAGTGAGTTTTCCACATTGCATCCCAGCCAAAATCTCTGCGTGCAGTACGCTGCAATGATCGTGTATGCGGAAAGATAAACTAATTTTCAACGTCTCCGAAAAGATATCGGCTCCCACTCCAGCATCCATTTTGGATCCGTCAGCATATAAAACGATGAGTCTGGATGAGTGGTTGCCCCAGTTTTCCCGCATGTGTGTTCCTTGAGGGAATCTAGCTCAAAAAACTTTTTCAAAGCATATACTTAGGGGAGATATAATTCGTATATGCAGGAGGGAGGTCAAGATTATTCAAAATAGCAGTGGCCGGAGCTTAACGCACGCCACTGACCAGTATCGCGAAATCGCAGTGTTATAATAAAAAATAAAAATATCGAGCGGCAAAAGATTTCGAAGGACATCGAGGCCTGCTGATGGAGTGGTTCTGATAGTCCCGCTTGCAGCTATCGTCGCCAATCTTTGCACCTTCCAAAGTAGAGTCCTGGCGGTCACCATTTTAAGCGCCGTCCACCAAACATGTAAAAGAATGTGCCGAAAAACTGATGTGTACAGCCACAAAAACTCCTTCGGCTGTAGTCCCCAGTTCCGACCTATCGCCTTCCTGCAGGTGTAGAGGTACCATACTGGCTTTGTCAACACGTTTCTGAATATTTGGTCTCCATCTCAGCTTCCTGTCTAGAATGAGACCAAGGCACTCAGCCTTGTCGAGAAAAGCTAGTCTGACACCCTCCAGTACCGGAGGTTCGATACCCGAAGGTAGATTGTATCTCTTTGTAAAGAGTACCAGTTCCGTTTTGTCAGGATGAACCCTGACACCACTTCGACTAGCCCAACTGACCAGAATCGAAATAGCACGGCACTTCACTAAAAACGCTCAGAAACTTACCTGTAACTGCGATGGCACGATCGTCGGCATAGGAAACAGCCTTGCATCCCGGACTCTCAAGATCCAAAAACACGTCTATTTATGGCTAGATTCCATAGCAGCCCCTACAGACGAACCTACGCACAGTAGATTCTCGCAAACTGGACTGTATAACTCTTCAAGTTAATAGCAGGTTAATAAGTTCACACAATGAATCATCCACGAGCAGGCCCGAGAGTGCCTCAGTGATGGTCCCAGGTAAGATATTGTTAAAGTCACCCTCAATGTCCAGAAAAATCACCATGGTGTATTCCTTGTGACTGAAGGATTTTTCAATGTAATCTAACCAAAGAATGCAGGGCGGTGTCCACCGATTTGCCCTTCCAGTAAGCGTGCTGTGCGGTGGACAGCAGTCGAGATGGAATACTACCACGCAGATGGATATTAATTAATCTCTCAAAAGTTTTAAGGATGGTGGAGGATAGGCTAAACTGTCTGAAAGGGCGCACATTTGAGCTCTTACCCGCCTTGGGTATAAAAGTCACGTAACCTCCCTCCATATATGAGGAATCTATATCAACTCTCGACAAGCTCTAAAAATAGTCACTAACCAATGTCCGATGTATGTTGCAGGTCTGCCGGAATGATGCCATCCGGCCCAGTGGATTCATAAAGGTCGAAACTAGATCGCCCATAGAATCTATTCTTCTGTAATAATTGACCCTAGATCACAATTGTAGACGCAAGGGCATTGTAATTGTCGAACTTCCGGGGAAATGCGCATCGAGCAGAGCCTCAACGGTCTTTGTACTTGACTTCACCCAAGAGCCGTCCTCATTTCGTAGGAAGCTGGGCATAGATGGACTTGTTACAAAAACGGGAATACTTTTAAAAAAGCTGAAAACCTACGTTTGCACGTTCATAGTTGACTAAAGAGTAACCCTGGCCACACACTGTCGAACACGAACATGGTACAAGTGGACCTGTTTTCATCAGATTTGTGTGAAGTGTGTGCCTAGAGCTGTTCGAAGGACACTTGTTCCATGTTCGAACTGGTTTTCGAGAGTGTGTGGCCACCCTTAGATGTCTTAAGACGATCTCTCAAGCTTTAAGAAAAGAATTTTTTTTTTTTTTTACTCCATAACTCTCCAAGGCTTCGAATATATCTGCCAATATTCAATTCTTGTATTGTAACATTTACCGACCGGGGGTGACCGGTCGCGCAGTGTGTTGAGGCATCAGTCTCATGTTTGACTACCGGCGTTTCGGGGCTCGAATCCCGTCCACGACGACGTTCGTGGTCATGGATGTGCAGGAGGTGCATGCTGGCAACTGCATTCTCTGAAACCAATTTATGCCAACGAAACGTCACTGGGCCGCATGGAGCTGTTGACGTGCTATGCCCCACAAGGGGCTAGGGCAAATTGAGTATGCATTTAAATTTTTAGCATTTTTCGCTTATTTCGACGGACACTACTCCATTCTGATCGAATTAAGACGTAATTCATCGAAATCGACGTAGTAGGACAATTACATAGGTTTTTTTGAATTTCGATCGTTGTTTGGAAGTGGAAGACACAAACTACGCCCCATCAAGGGTCTACACAGTTTCAGAACTATCAGGTTCATAATATGTAGATACAAAACGCTTGTTGAATTTTCTAAACTGAATCATCCGCAACCGAGCGTCGAAAGCCTTGAATGCGAAAACCAGATGCTCACTTAAATCTTCTCACATTGAAAGATGCTTAAGAGATCAAGAATGCAACAACAACCGCCGAACCAACTGTATTGCATCCGATTTCCACAATACATACGGGCTGCAGTATTTTCTCTCTCTCATGTCATCTAATTCGGTCACTAGCAATTATGCTGCTGCTAACTGACTGACTGACTGACGAGAACACACATCCTATTGAAGAGTAGGAGCGCGCGTTTCCAGCATAATCACACATGACCTTAATTTGCTTTTCCTCCGACTTATAACAGCCCAGAGTTCAATAGCAAATCATTCGGGCTCGTATCATGGTGCAGCAGCAGTAGGCAGTCTTCTCGAATCATAGAAAAGCCGGGTAGGGTAGGGGCCCGGAGTCGGGCTCCACTTACCACACTATGCGCTCTATAAATTCTATACATTGAAACGAAAACACGGGGCGGGCATTTTGAAAATCCGCCGAGCACTCCACAAAAATTCAGACCGACAACTAGTGCGACTCTCTTTTCGACGGGAACTTATCAAGCGGATCAATTAATGCTAGTAGAATTTTTCGTTGTAAAAAACAACGCATGACATGAGGTTGCCAACTAGTCGTAGTTGTAGTCCCCCTAAACCACAGGAGAGTTGTTGGATTAGACTCGCCATTCGCCGTATCAAGGCAGCTTGTCAGCTGTAGATCATAGAGCTCTCCGCGACGTGCCGGTTGTGACCAATTAACCTTTGCTCAATTGCTGGAAAGACGGCGAATATGCGGGTCGGGACGTGGAGGCTCAGAATGTTGGAGGGTAATGCTGGGCCTTTGAACACTGACATAGCAGAGGCAACCATCCAAGTGCCGAGATTTGAAGAGGAGTGGGTGATAATTCTGACAAATAATATTACCCGTAAATTGTCTTGAATGAAATTGTTTCAATTTATCCATTACACGAGGAATGTGCATGGAGAGAACACAGGCAGCGACAGACGACGACGACATTCAGCAAACCGAAAATGCCGATTGGGGAGCCGGATCATGCCGACGAGAAAGACCATTCGGAAACCGACACCGCACCGCAACAGTGTAGGTCGAAGAGAGATACAAAGATACGAATCCATCTACAGTACAGCGCAGCTCGTGTACAGATACTCTGCCCGTGTACGGATAGAATAAAATATAATGTTCCACCACTACGCTGGCGAACAATCGATTTGAAAATACTCAATGCCGTACGAGCTCCTCGAGTCGAATCGTCGTATGTGACGTCGACGACGTACTGACTACTACGGTCAATTGCAGGAGGCACGGGCGGAACAGATGCGAAATTCCAATGACTCGAAAACGATGGAATGAATCGTTTCGAGTGAAGAGGGAAGTGTGCCGGGTGCGTAAGGCTCTCCAGGCCTAGCCTGATCATTGATTCGGGCAAAAATCGCACGCGGTGAATTCGGCTCGCTACTCCCCAAAATCTTCCTCAAACCCTTAGTCAAACGTGATAACTGATAAGTAATGTATTATGCACCTTAGATAAATTCTCATTGTACTATTTGGCTCGACTACAGCTGAGTCACACCAGAGACGACGACCAACAACACTCCTATCCGCTACAGTCACATTCAACTTTCTACACACAAAATCGCCAGAATGTTGAAAGATTTCTTACGTGCTGTAGGTCGTTTTGTGAATAGATATGAACCGACTACTGCACGAAATGTGAGACGAAACACTTTTAGTTTTCTATCGATTTCAGCCGTCGAACCTTGGGGAACTTGAAGAAGGAAAGGTGGTCTTGTGGACGGAAATGACCGTTGAGGGTTACGAACGTCTTTCCCACTAAAGGTGGAGTCTTATTGCAGTGTCTATTCAACGGCCAGCTCTATATTCCTTGTGTTCGGTTTCAAAAAACATCGTTTATTCAGTTAGTACCTTTAATCATATTTGCGTCCCTTCAAGCGACCTGGAAGGTTCTGAAGAGGAAGCATACGATGATTTAAAGGATTTCAAGAACAAATAGCGCACTGAACAAAACCTTCCCGGCCTCATGCTATATCCATTTACATCACACATCACAACTTGAAGACAAAGAACTAGGGGACGAGAAGCTTTTAGGGTGTACGTACTTATAGGACGCAACATTGCATTTGCCAGCATATGGTCAGCATAATCGATCCTGGAAGGAGTTTGCTCGCGAAAATATAGAGGGATGGGTTTATGGAAAATACAATATGAGAATTTATCATAGTATGTAGATGTACATATATCCTCTGCGCGTTTTCTAAACGTTGCCGTCTCAAAGCGGCCTACGCGACCGTTGTAACAGCCGTTGCGTCGCATCGGATCTACGCCACAGTTTAACAAGTAGTGCTAAGGATCTTACGAAGGTACTCACAAATTTTCATGTGATTCCGTCTATTTCTTTAGAAGTTATGAGCAATGTCCACCCAGATTCGCCGTTTTTACCACTGTGCGTCGGTCGGTTTGATTCTCAATTTGGGAAAATTGTCCGAACCCAATTTGACGATTATTCATGTCCTAGACATCTTGAACCCAAATGCTTGGAAACGTGTATTTCAAATACTTCGAATGAAGTGGATCGAAATAGATAGATCCTACATCCTAATCTACGCCTTCACAATTAAACTTCAAAATGGACAATTTGGTGCAATTGCAGTGCACCCCTTATACCAACAATCAGTTGACTGGGAGAAACTATGGGAAAATTTACGAACGAATTCGAGAAATCCAGAATTTCTAAAATTTACGATAAGAATCATTAATGGTTCATTCTTACGAAGTTGACCGAGTTTTTTTTTTGTATGTTTTTTTTACGCGCATCTCATCTACGTTGACATTTTACTATGTACATATATGCATCAAGATATAGTGCTCAGTGTAAAGTAGTGATGGGCACTATCGAAAAGTTATTCGATAGTTTTTACTATCGGCTGGTAGGGGTTTTTTTTTGGGTCGCTGATTGCGAATCTGAAGTCCAAATGGCAAACCAAATGGAGGAATCAGAATGGCAACACTTTTTTTTGTAAACACGGCCAAACTTGCTGGAAAAATCTGATAGGAGGTAGATTCTGTCGCTGATTTCGAATCTGAAGTCAGAATTGTAAATAATCAAAAAATAAAAGAGTTTCTGAGCGGCAACCCTTTTTTTCTCAAAAACACGGCCAATTTTGCTGGAAAAAGCGGGTAGGGGTTTTTTTTGGGTCGTTGATTGCGAATCTGAAGTCCAAATGGAGGATCCAGAATGGCAACACTTTTTTTTATAAACACGACTAATCTTGCTGGAAAAAACTAGTAGGGGGTCGATTGGGTCGCTGATTGGGAATCTGAAGTCAGGATTTCCAAAATTCCAAAAATGGAGGAATTTCTGAGCGGCAACCCTTTTTTCCCCAAAAAGCCAATCTTGGTGGAAAAAACTGGCAGGGGGTTGTTTGTATCGGACTCACAATGCCATCAACAGTAGTCTAGTACATACGCCTCATTACTCCTACCAGTCCTTATGATACCCATCTGGCCTCACTTCATCGCCAAGAATGTCATTATACCCTAGTTTTTTCTTAACATCGCATCTACCTACACAATGTATATGCAATCATATTCATTCATTCATGCAAGAAATGTATCCATCGTCAGCCGAAATTTCCAGCCCATGCAATCAAACTCTTTCAAAATTCATTGCTCTTCGGCAAAAGTCGCACGAACGACGTTTGGGGTTTTTATGATACATAAATCGCCGCGTTCTTTTCACCCAAACAAAAGTTCATTCCCATATAAAACGACTGACTGGTCTATGATCCAAGTCTTGTATTGGATCACATCTGGATCAGAGTTGGCTGAACGTGAAATTGTGTCTCGGCAATTCGCCCTGTATATTTGTATACCGAGTCAGCAATTCGCCCCCAGGCGGCGAATCATCTTGTTTGAATTCGCTGGTCACTTAATCCATGCCATTCGATTCAGAGATGAATTCTGTCAGGTTGTCTCGAACGCGGCTATTGTGTACATTCTATTCGCAAGCCTCTTATCCGTCATGATCTTGTTGGTGATAAATGTAAGCTCTGAAATATAATAACGCTTTATCCCCTCGCGGTACAAGCCTAATATTGTACAATATACCCAAGTGTGCTTTTGGGTGAAATTAGTTTGCGACCTATCGGATTGGAAAAAATTGAACGCAATTCGCGTACTTTCAAATCTAACTCACCCACACAGCCATATTGCTGCGCTGTGAAAATTTCGATCAGGCATTCTGCTGTATAAAAAATATAACTGAGAGTCAGTGCCAATTTCCCCACAAAATATATTCATATTCATTTCGTTCCATAAGGTTTTCTCGGAAATTGGAGGATGTTTCTGCCATACTCTTACAGCAAATGTCACTCGGAGCTGGCCGCAAGGAGAAGTACTAGTTCCTCTTCCACCTGCCGCTCAAGACTCACAAAACAGGCACCAGATAAAATGGAGTATGAAATGAATGGGAATGAAGCCAGACTCAAAGCATGTCGTGCTAATCTCAACCACAATCTGGAGCAATGAAGAGAGCCGATAAACTAAACAGGAGAGTCTTTCCAACTATCCCTTTCAGAATCTTACTGTGAGATCACTTTATGTTATACCAATTGTCACATCAGAGAATGGGAACGATCAGCAACTATTGTGTATTGGGATACTGATTTCAGATAAGCAAAATTGTTGCCACTTACGCCACGCAATGCAACTCTGGAACTGGTTAGCTTCGACAGGACCAGCGCCCAGCGGTAGGATTATCTATGGTCCATGGTCACCTTTCAGATCATTCAACCCCAAAAAAATCATCTGAATATCATGGGTGTCATCTTACCCTTAACGCCTACGCGCTGCGATTCTTTGAATAGATTTCTTTGCGTCTCGCCAGAATTTCGCCTGCCTCGACTCATTGTCGCCGTGAATTTTGTATGTTTTTTCTGCATCTTGCAATGAGTCGAGGCAGGCGAAATTCTGGAAAGACGCAACAGAATATATTAAGAGTCGCAGTGCGTACTAGGTGTTAAGCTTCTGATTCATGAAACGCGTAAACGCGTCACGCGTGACAAATCCACGATATCCGCCCTGTGTAAACAGCAAACGAGTACACGACAATTCGTAACATTTTAGACGACGACGGGTACCGAAGTATAAATGCGCTTACTCGACTTACGTGTGAACAGTGATTGCGTTTACGCTACACGGGTCAAGATTATGCGGTCGCATATACGCGTCCCGTATATCAGAAGCTTTAAACTCCAACTAATGCTTCTGCGATGGTGGATGTAACATCTCAGCACATCCTCTGTCATGGAGTCTTTCAATGAGGCACTTACGGACTTACGCAGCTGAGTAGATTTGTTGGACTGATCAACCTTGATCGTCAACCTTAAATCCTCACGGAAACTTTTGGCTGTAGCACAATAGACCTTCGCCCACATCTAATCTAATGACTACGTCATGTGGTTTAGAATCCCCTAGCGTTCCAGACTTGTCATCTGCGATAAGATGGATAGGATGTATGCCATATGTATCATCTATTTTTTTTTATTGAAACTTTTTATTCAGATTTACCGTTTGTTATTTGACCTGAAATAAATATTTAAACAGTAACGTATGTTCCTAACTACAATCGTGTTTTATTTAATTGTACAGATGCAGTATTTCGGAAGGTATTTACTGTCTTCTTCATTGCTTATGTTTCTTTTTAAATATCATATTTAAACAGACTTGGGTCCACTGCGGAAACTAGTGATAACGTATAGTGCGTTCGGACTGTGTAATGTTCCCCTAACCGCTAGATGCCCACCAGTTGCAAATGCCAAATTAAACATTGCATTTGACAAATAAGGCAGCATGTGTCGTCTCTAAAACACATTCCTCTGATGATGCTCGAAAGAGTGAAACGCGTCAGGAATAATAAAGTTGAAAGTGGAAAAGACAAAGAACTGCATTTTTCTTTTTGGTTTGAAAATGAATTTCCACAATGTGGATAAGTCGTCGATCGAGTCAAATAAGCACAATTTGCTGCTCAGCAAGTGTTAAGCGCTGCACTAAGCCGGCCATATATGTATGTTGAGGTAAGGGGCGACAATGGAGGTTAAGGAAACGGCTCGGCGTCGCCACTAACACCTAGGACCGTACATAGTTGCCTAGAGGCACTACATAAAGTTGGCTCTTGCAACAGAGTAAGCCTATTCTGGGTCCCTGGCCATGTTGGTGTCAGTGGCAATGAACAGGCCAACGAACTGGACAGAACAGCTTCGTCCACCCCCTTCTGCAGACCGGAACCCTTGTGCGGTATTCCAATTTGAACAATCATGAATCTCATCAGAGGCTGGGAACGCAATGAGGCTATTGCCCATTGAGATGATTAACCAGGGTTGTGGTTGTGGCATTATTCCTCCTGAGCAAATTTATTAAATACAATAAAAAAAAATAACTGGCGCAACAGTCCAATTTGAACCATGGCCTCGAGATGAGTTAGCATCATCTCATTTTCTAGATCGTGACGGTCTGTCTTGTGCGGAGGTGTGTGATCAGCAACACACTCGACCGAGTTATTTGCCCCATAAATGGGTACTCATTCAACAGCTGAGTGGGCTCATAGTCCGACACGTAAATTCCTTTTTTTTTTATCGAAAACTACCGCATTCAGTAGGAATCGAACCGGGGCCCAGTGCGTAGAGGCGAACGTGCTAACCGTGCGCCATCCGGACTACGAGCAAATTTATTAGCTCGACCAAACTTGATCGACAGGTTCAGGCCTGTTACCAGATCCAAAGCTTTAGCACAATGGGCCACTCGGCCTCTGTGCTCTGAACCCTTCGGGGTTTAACACTCACTCTACAATCTAATCTAATGTAGAGGTACATATATCATGAGGTATATCCGCACATATACAACTGTACAGGTGTGGACACCTGGGCAGCGAGACAAGGTATACCTGTTAGGTATGCCTCAAAGTATACCTGAACGTAGTATATGGGCGGCTTTAGGAATCTGTGCTAAATATTATCCAAGCGTCAGTAAACAGTATTAGAGGGGTTTGCGTCTTTCCTTTTCTGCAATTCGCACTACGAAAAAAAAACAGGCAAGTAGTACTCGTACCTATGCTTGTTGTTGTTGTAGTAGCAACGCCTACTGGCGACGAAGGGGTTTGCTGGTGAACGGGTCGCTCCAATGCATAGAACCGGCTGCTGTGAGAGCGCGCACGCACCTACACATGAGACCGCTAGGTCACCTATATTTTTGATCTCGGCCGAAGGATGCAGGGGTGTGCTAACTGTAACTATATTGATATACATACTGCAATATTATTAACCTATTTTGTGAAGATACCAAAATCCTATTATTTTCCGTTTTCTATGCTAGTGGAATGCCACCTTAATGCAAGGGGTGGGACAAATTATGATCTCATATTTACCCCGCTCCCTCTTTTCTACTTTCTTCAAATTTGAAGAAAAATGGAATAAGTATAGTACCTTTCTTATGATACCCCACTTGCCTATACCAGATGAAAATTTTTGTTTGACCTTTATTTCCCCTCTATGGGGACCTACATTTCGTGAAGGGTATAAAAAGAATAATAATTATGCGACCGAATGAATTAATAAATTGATTACAACAAGGCATATTCGCAACACGTAATATGTACACGACGACGAGTAAAGCCCATTTGCATCCATGTCCACTCTTGTTCAGCGCTCGTTTCAACGTGAATTTCAATGTTGACAGTGAAGAATACCCGTCATGGGTGGCTTTCCATGCCACTATGCGTTTCTCTTCAATTTTGGCTCAAGATTCTTCACGTTCATCATTGCATGCCCCTTTTCAAAAAGTAATGCGTCCACCATTTCATGCACTACTGGCCCATGCCTCTTGACGACCGTAATTTGAATAAGTGTGGACGTAGCCTATTGTCGATCACCGTTTCGATAGCGCTCATCGTGTATGTTAGCGATTTGATCGAAAGTCCAGAAATTATGGTCGACGGGTGTGGAAGCTAAATCGTCCTTTACGAATATTCCTACACCACGGAGTCGTGCCGTATTCCTCTTGAATCGCGAAATGGTATGGACACCGGTGATCGCTGTCTTTCCTTTTTTTGGCACATTTCAGTTCTGGATATTTTTCTGTTTCTGGTATTCAACATTTTTGTAAATTAAAAGGAAATGGAAATGGAAAAGCATCGTGATGCACGGACGGATTTGTGTTCATCGATCTGGAAAAAGCCTTCGTCAGAGTTCCTCGTGATCTGATATGGGTGGCCCTAAGAGCACTTAATGTCCCCGAGGCATATGTAAAGATGACACAAGACATGTATGATGGGACAACTACTAAAAATGGATGCATAGCTGGTGAGTCTGAAGAGTTTCCGGTTAAAGTCGGAGTTCACCAAGGCAATATATTGAGTCCCTTGCTTTTCAACATCATCATGCTCTATTAATTAGCACTCATTTCTGACGGCCTGGAAATATCCTTTCTCTTCGCTGATGGCGTTGTCCTGGGTGACAAAGACATCGTTGATTTACAGGCTGCACTGACCAAGTGGTGTAAGATACTGGAAGATCATGGACTGAGGATTAGCATACCACAGACTGAATCTTTTCTTTCCTTTCTCAGATCCAGAGAGCAGCTGTACAAGGTTCAACTACCTGGTCTCGTTGGTCAACAAGGAAGCTACCTGCGTTGACGACATCAAACATCGCATCAGCGTCGGTTGAATGAAGTGGCGAGATAACTCTGGAGTTTTCTGCGACAAGAAGATGCCACGAAAGCTTAATGGCAAGTTGAACAAAACGGTCGTACGTCTCGCACTCATTTATGCGTCTGAATGCTGGACTATGCACAAGACATACGAAAGTAAAGTGACTGCGACCGAGATGAAAATGCTACGGATGTCAGCCGGTGTGACCAAGAAGGATCGTATCAAAAGTACCTACATCCGAGGCAGCTTGTTTGTTGAGCAACCGATCACTGAAAAGCTCGAAGATTGTCGTATTGATTGGTATTGCCATGTTCTAAGGCGCCCGCCTGAGAATACTCGTACAGTCATAAAGGCACTATCAATG
Organism: Chloromyia formosa; assembly: GCA_964017055.1. NCBI lineage: Eukaryota > Metazoa > Arthropoda > Insecta > Diptera > Stratiomyidae > Chloromyia > Chloromyia formosa. The sequence continues at coordinate 23,361,891 of OZ024813.1, read as the reverse complement.
AATGTTCCATATGCTGGATCTAAGCCCCGAGCCGAGCCTGTATATATATTCATAGCATCATCAGAAGATCAAAATACTAATTTCAGGAGAATCGGAGGTGAAGTTAGTTAATCTGCATAATTACCGATAATATAGTAGTTGAGGCTTGAAGTTTGTCCCTGAAGCATAACCATATCTATGATAAAATTTGGATGATGTACATATACACATCTGATAGATCGGTCGTCTCTCTACACCTAATGTATCCCGAAACGAATCTTTAATAATGGCGTTACTTTTAATTTTTTTTTAAATGCAAAAAAAAAAGAACTAATCGAATGGGATCCTAATAATTCCCATCGTTGAAAAGTCCAGAAGAAATATGCCGTATTGTTTGGTGTAATAATGAGGTTTTTTTTTACATAAAATAATTTCTGTCAATCGAAATGATTTTACTTCCATTCAACCCTTCACAAACAGACCACAGTTTACGAGCGACACTAGACTATTAACCTGGCAACTTTCACAAAGCCGATGCCTCATCAATAGCAAAAATGCAGGTAACAATATTTACAGAACATAATTTTCTAAAGTCATCCTCTCTTCTCGTCTGCGCAAACACAACCTCATCCATGAATTCGCAAATTTGTTTCGTTACGATTCTTGCTTCCCCCATTTCTGCACAATATGTATGAGGTATGTACATACTTTTTCCGCTATCGTGCACACATCCAAATCTTTCATCTCTGAATTGAATTTTTGTTCGTTGACTGTTCCCGCTGCGTCTACAATATGAAACACAAAAAATACCGAAGTTGTGCACGGGCTCCTCTTGGTGCTTGTTTGGAGCTCTTGTGCTAGCCAGCTATGCTACATAGCTGGCTGTAACTGCACGACCTTGTTGAGGCCCAAAACTCGGATGGTGGTCAACAACCTTACTGCTTTGCGCATATACAGTTCGCACAAGCGGCGAATAGCTACAGATCGTGGGATTATACTACATCGTAACTGGTACCCAACTTGGGTAACTCGTCAAGTGGAAGTTACTTACTCGGTTACTCTGGTTTGTGTGGAGTTCCCAACTCTTATTTTCACATTCTTTTGGTTCGGGGCCTGTATGTACGTACCGAGTATATTTTAACCCGTTTATGGCTCTCCAACCTCCTATGTCGGTTCCTTGTTGGTGTCTTGGAGTTGTTCACGGTTGGCGCAGATTTGGTAATGCTGAATTATGCTAATTGTGACGATGATTAACGCGTCAGATTATGCAAAAAAAGAGTTCCGTTAGTAACGATGAGTATCATTTACTTCATAAAAAAATGATGATGATTTCGGCAAAAGCGGATGAACGCTAAAAATCACTGCGATTTGTGGCGCGCCTACAATAAATTTATCTGTTTGTGGTGTGTTGTGAGGAGATGGGGGGTTAAGAAACATAAAAACTTTTACCAAAAGCTTGAACATTTCAAGACACGAAAAGAAAAATGCAGTTCGGGACGGGATGATGGTATGTGAAATATTTTCGAAAACAACGTTTCAATGACATCGACCTGGTCTTTACAATTGAACTCTGCCTAAATTCGATTTGTTCGATTCGATCCGCTGTTGGGTGAACTCAGCCAAAAGATATTAACTATACAAATACTCGTATCGGTTCGAAATATTTAATTTGAAATGATATTTGGAAAAGAAAGTATATATAAGTAGATATATAAGTGATGATGACAAAATTGTACGAAAAATCCGGCTTGAGATCTTGTATATGTATCTTTGGTGCTATAATTTACATCAGCTGACGTTTGAACGTGGAGTTTCAATGATGTTTCCTGTGGGTAAGAATGTCGTTAGTTGCCTTGACCCTTTCAGGAGCATGAGTGCATCAACTTCTCTTGCAATTTTATGACATGTTGTACTTTTTGGACCTGCAATTGCTAGCATGCACCTCCTATCCGCGCCGTCTTTATACTGACAAGCTCGGAGTGCAGTGGGCGTTCTATCAGTAGCCACAGTCAGTTTTTGTTCGCACCGAGGATCGAACCTTCAGTCTCTAGATCGTAGACGGCGGTGACCGAATGAACACGGTCATCGGGCGCGTCGTACTACCTAAAACGAAAGTCCACTGTGGAATTCCTCGGAGTAGATTTCCGCTTTAGGTAGTAGTACTAATCCACAGAAATTGAATATTGGGAAACTCCGAAGGGTATTTCCGCTTTAGGCAGTACGAATATACATCCCAGAGTGGATTTTCCCTTTAAATGGTACGAACTCTCAGAAATCTAGTCTGGGAATTTTCAGACAGTATTTCCACTTTGGTTATGGTACGAAGGGCTACCGTATAAAGTACAACACACTTAGGGCCGGTTGCTTAATGTCCGATTAAAACTTACCTTAACAGTAAGCTACAATTTAGCACAATTTAATTTTCTCAATGTCTGGTTAGCGTTACTAATCGGATTGGAGGTGCATGCTGGCAACTGCATTCTCCGAAACCAGTTTATGCCGACGAAACGTCAACTGGGCCACATGGAGCAGTTGACGCGCTTTGCCCCATAAGGGGTTAGGGCAATTGAGAGAGAGTTACTAATCGGATAAACGCTAACCGTCCCCTATCCTCCGATTAATCTTTTATCCAAAACAAAACCCAACCCCTGGTTTCCGAATGAAATTTTATCCGAAATAAAAACCCAACACCTGATATCGGATGCTGAGATTTTGACAGCTAAAACTGTTCACTTTTGCAAATTCAAATGAAATGAAAATGGCCATAAAGAACAGAGTTTCTGAAAATTCGCGCGATAGAAGAGAATTTGGAACAAACTCACGCGCAACTGAATATCTGAGAGACTGTACTGATACAGATATGTACCTAGAATTGTGGAAGGTGGAATTTCGTCAAGGAAAATCAGCTGATTTGGCCATAATTTAAGGTTATGCTTTAGATTGGTAATTTAACCGACGTATGAGAAAATGGAAATATTTAAAGGCAGTTTATAGCTTGGATAAGCTCATGTCCCTGACAGTTAACAAGCAGTTTAATATTTTAGGATATTGAGAAAATGTGCCTTAGGCGGCTATTACACTATAAAAGTTCTTTTACAAATATATTTGACGAACGATATTTCAAAAGAACTTTTATGAATGATATTAGCCGCTAAAGGGGGAAGGTGTGCAAGCATATTAGAAAAGTAGTTAAAACAAGCAACGTCCATGTCGCAAATCTTTTCTTAGGCGGCTATTACACTATAAAAGTTCTTTGAAAATAGCTTTCATAAAAGATATTTGTAAAAGAACTTTTATAGTGTAATAGCCGCCTTAGACCAACTATGTATTATAGGTCACTTGTGTTTCCATAGTAGTTCACACCTCCGGTCATCATCAAAATTTTTCAAGCAATTAGAGCTTATAACTAGATAAGGGAGTCGAGCGACAAGTCTCCCATATGAGCGTAGAAGTAAGCCCACCTTCTTCGATGTACCAATGCCGGGCAAGTACTGAACAGATGAAAGATGAACTCTGAAGTGAAGGTGAAAGAAGAACTCCTTATCTTCGCAGCTCCTACACAAGTCGTGGTCGGGATATGGGATTTTCTCATCGATAGTTAGTGGATCATTTTAGATGCAGGTTAGGCCATACTTTCCGCTTTAGGCAAATTTGGGCCACTTTTCCATCGCAAAAAAGGGTTTGGACGTGGTTTATATGAAACTATTGCCACAAAGTTTTCTCCCAAAATTTTGCAAACTATTGCTCCAAATTTGGGATAAAAGTTCTCATAGGGATCAGTCGCCCAAACCCATGGAAGCTATAATATATAATCAGCATTGTCCGATGTTCGTAGTTACAACGTGACGGAAACACGTAGGTTTTCCAAACTATTGTATTTGGTCTACAACTTAATAATGAGACTTTTTTTGGAATTTTGGGCATTTATTCATAGATTTATTCATATAACTAAATTATTCAAAATATTGGCCATCAGCAGCGATAACTTTCTCCCATCTTTCGGGAAGTCTACGAATTCCGTCGCGAAAAAAATCTTGGGGTTTCGAGGCTATCCATGAATCGAGCCAGTTCTTAGTATCCTCATATGAAGTGAAGTGCTGATCAGCCAACGCATGAGTCATCGAAGCGAACAAATAGTAATCGGATGGAGCAATGTCAGGGCTATACGGCGGGTGGGGTAGCACTTCCCATTTGGTTGTTTCCAGGTACGTTTTCACGACTTGCGCAACATGAGGGCGAGCATTGTCATGCTGAAGAATTATTTTGTCGTGCCTTTCAGCAAATTGTTGCCGTTTTTCACGCAATGCTCGACTCAAACGCATCAATTGCAGTCGATAGCGCTGCCCGTCAATGGTTTCATTCGGTTTTAGCAGCTCATAATAAAGAACACCGATCTGGTCCCACCAAATGCAGAGCATAAGCTTGGAACCATGAATATTTGGCTTCGCGGTCGATGTTGATTGGTGCCCGGGCGGTCCCCATGATTTCTTTCGCTTTGGGTTATCATAATGAATCCACTTTTCATCGCCGGTCACAATACGATGCAAAAAACCCTTCCGTCTTTGCCTTTGAAGCAGTTGTTCGCACATGCAAAAGCGCCTCTCAACATCTCTTGGCTTCAACTCGTACGGAACCCAGTGGCCTTGCTTTTGGATCATTCCCAGTGATTTTAACCGCTTCGATATGGCTTGCTGAGTCACTAACAACGAAATTGCCAACTCTTTTTGAGTTTGGCACGAATCTTCTTCGAGTAATTTCGTCAATTCGTCGTCTTCAAACTTTTTTGGCTGGCCAGGTCGCTCTTCGTCGGTAATGTCGAAATTATCATTTTTGAACCGATGAAACCACCGAAAACACTGTGCACGCGAAAAAGCATCGTCACCGTAAACTTCCACGAGCAATTTATGACTCTGAGCTGCAGTCTTCTTAGCAAAATAATGTCCAAGTAAAACTTCCCGCAAATGTTGTTTTTTTCGTGAATTTTCGAAACTTTCCATGGTCCGGTAAAATACGTTGTCAACAATCAACACGAAATGTTTATACTGACATTGACAGCTTATGAATACAAACTTCAAATGGTATGTATGTCAAAGATGGACTACCATTGGTTTATCGGTGTTGCCATCTCTAAAAAAAGTCTCATTATTAAGTTGTAGACCAAATACAAAATTTATTATTTCAACTTACTAGCTATAAGTAGCTTGTATACTGAGGAAGGGAGTAAGTCCCTCCCATGGATAATATTTGGGACACTTGTTGTGTTTCTTTTTCGTTTTAGGGCAATAGTTCTTGGGGCGATAATTGATAATGTCCTGCCAAGCTTTATGAATTATCGCCCCAATTTTGGAGTATCTATCCTATTCAAATCCTCGGTGGAGACAATGTTGGGAATAAGGCAGGAGATGGGTGGAAACCTCGGTCAAAATGGAAAAATGTCTCCAATCCAATTCTCTTTAACAAGCATTAAAATCGTTTAGTTCGGGAGGTTTGTAAAGATGAATATATGAAAAGCGAAGGGGGGGGGGGGGGGGGGGGGGGGGACTCGAACCCACGACTGACACGAAAAATCGGACTACCGCCTCAACGCATTAAGCTACCCGTTCAAATTCGTAAAACAGATTATCGTTCTATGCTCGACGATTGGTTGGTTTTCCACGGGTTTTCTGCCAACGAGAATCGGTTTTTGGAGGCGAACGGAAACTCAGTGCGTAGAGGCGTCGTCAGTATCATGTCTGACTACGGTCGTTCCGGGTTCAAGTCCCGTCTACTGCGTTCGTGGCCATGAATATTTGTGTTGTCTTCCCCCTATGGTGTGGGTTGTAATAATAAGCCACAACATCTCCCGACTTGTCGCATATAGGCGGCTAATGTGAACAGGAGGTGGCATGCTGGCAGCGTGCATCGTCCAAAACTATTATCGTTCATGCCAACAAAACGTCAGCTATACTATACTCAATTGCCCTAACCCTTAGTGGGCCACAGCGCGTCAACTTTTTCATGTGGTCCAGTTGACGTTTCGTTAGCATAAACTAGTTTCAGAGAATGCAGTTGCCAGCGTGCACGTCAGCTGAGCCACATTTAATAGTTGTCGCGCTATGCTCCACTAGGGGTTAAGACAAATGAGTAGTATATCAAAATCGATTGTAGTACCCTACCGCACATTCGTCAAGACCATCGAATTTAATTAAATATTTAAATTTAACTTTACTACACGTACGGCTGATACCGATTGATCTGTTTTTTTTTAGGATCATGAGCGTTGCTGACAGCTACTTGTTTTTTAGTACAAACATACCTATGTTGGGGAATGGAGTGGGTATAGATGGTTGCTGGCTAGCAATTTACCTTAGACGTTATAATATGTGACATATAAAATAGAGGGAGGGCTCATTTTTTGGAACTTAATATCTGACTGTGATGTGAAATCGGCAAGAATAAGTCAGAACCTTCAGATATTGCGGGCTTGGGAGCAAAAAGAGGGATACTTTACTTTTACCTTTACCATACAAGCGAACTCCGCGAGCAGTTGCTGCTAAAGACAATTGCTGATTGATTTTGACATGGATATGTCTTATAGCTGGGGATCATCCTAAAAATCTGTCCGTAAGACGAAATGTCTGCTGTGCTACTCGGGGGTCAGAAGAGGAAACAAGCCCATTGAAAATTTTTCCGAGTTCTATGAATGTAGTGGCCGTTTGGTTTACAGAGTATTTCCAACCAGGCTCTCAGAATTTTGACTTGTGCTCTGTCCCGCGCTCTCAGTCAACGCGACGACGCGACGCCATGATCAAAACTCCTGCATACATACCATACCATACATTCAAAATCTTCAAAAATATAGAGTACGCTCCGTACTCCCTAACTTGACTAGGCCCCCAGAGCACGTCGCAAGAAGTGGCATGCTCTCCTCGCTCGACACGCTCACACGCAATTTATGGTCTCCGAATGTATGCAAAATTTCGCTCAGGCCAGCGAACCTCGTTCATTCATATCATTCTCATTCTCACCATTTCATTAAACAAATTGTGCACTCCCGACATGCACATGCATAGACCCGATCTGAGGTCACAATGAATGAAATTCCATTTTTACTCATTATTTAGGTCAAGGACGTCCAAGGACTTTCAATGACCTTCAATTTCCGCCAATTCCCATTTATTAATTTAATAAAATAGCGCGCGTTGTACTATCTGAATCACTAGGGTCCCAGAAAAAGTAGCAAGTAGTCAGTTCGACTAACATTTGGACATGCGCAGACGCAATTTGAGAGAGTGCACATAGCCCCCCCCCCCCCCCCCCCGAAGATGAACGAGAGCGGATGAAGTTCATTCGGTTTGTGGTTGTGCATTTGCAATGGCGGCGATTTGAGGTCTGACTGGCCCACAATGTGGGCCCCCACCACACGTGCAATAAACATATAGTTAGAACAAAAGCTCCACATATGGTACGATGCATCATGTGGTTGGGTGTTCAATCTCATTAGAACGGGTGTATCCGGTTCATATGGGGGCGTTAGCTTTCAATGGGGTATGTCTCTCTGTCTCATGAAGGGGGTGTTAAGTTTCATTTGGGGCGGGTTTATCGGGAATCGGTTCTTGGAAGACAGGTTATTGGCTTTTAGTGGGAAATGATACAAAGTATCTACACTGCATGCAGTTACATCGGAATATGTCTTTGGCTACCGACTGCGTGGAACCTGTTGTGTTGAAGATATCGACGTACATAAGTTTTATAAAGATTCCAGTATAGTTATACTGGATGAAATCATTCGACAAAACACGTCCCCCGCTTTCGGTAGGCATAAGACATATCCATGTTCCGATGTATCTGCATGCAGTGTAGATACTTTGTATCATTTTAAAATCAAATACTCAACAGAAAATTACTGATTAAGTGCTAGAGTGGTTGTGTGGGCAAGTTCATTTCTTTATTTTTGCTTGTAAAATGGAAATTTGAGATTATATGAAATAAGAATTTGTGTATAAGAAAAAATGTTCAAGCTGCTTTAACTTGTCAGATGGGGGAAATGTATATCGGGGAGAAGCTGATTAGGTGCATTTTTTAGTTGAAGCACTACGGGCATGCATATGTGGTGTCGAAAATTCCATCCTTGATGCTCCAGTCGTGGTCATAAAATGGGCCGCCAATTTTGAACCAAACCACCTCTACTCGGGACTACTTTCTACAGCACGAGCTATTATTCTCCATTGTATGTAATAAATCCAACCATGGTAGTGACGAGGCATGACGTGTAAAAGTACGAAGCTATGCTTCCTCTAATTATTGCGCAGTTGTGTGTGCAAAGCAACCGCCGAATGATTGTTAATTCCATTCCATATCACCGTATCGTTAACATTGTTGATTGAATCGTGAAATCAAAAATAAGACGCTCTACCTACACGATTGTGTATTGATTGCAATTTAATATTCATTCGGGTCATCATCGTTTTCGGGGCTGTCCACTTGGTTAAGTGGGTATGGGAATCCCCTAAGCGTTGTGTCTAGACTCTAGACACGAGAGGCCTATGGTATGGCCGGCCATCACCACCTTAAGCTTCTTCGCCTACGTTCATAGATTAACTCGCACAAACTTCAATACCGCATTTAAAGCGTTCAAAACAAAATACAATCATCCGCGTAGTATGGATTTTGCTCGTTCCCGACAATAATCTCACATATCACACTCGTATGTAGTGGCGACGACAAGCCAGGTCGTCGGCTTGACGGGAGAATATCGCTAGCAGCTCATTTCGTTTACCTGTAAAAAAGAAGTGTGTATTTTTAATCTGTGGCACAGTATACACAGGCAGGCTGATGTGCGAATTCTTTTCGTCATTGCAAATGGCATCGCAATTCGAAAATCTGCGATCCGCGACAATTGAATCGCTGCCGCGCCACATGCCATATCTACAGTACCAGGCCAGAAATATACAATTTTTGGTAAAGAAAAGTGTGTTGAATGATTTCCAATGGTTTTTTCTTTAGAGTGTTCATTGTGTTGTTAGTGTGGATTGAATAGTTTTCTAGAATCTTATCTTGGCGGAGTTGTTGACCCATTTTGGGGACAAACGCTGATAATGTTGTAATGAAATTAAATATCACATGTGAAGTGGTCAGAGGGCGGTTTTGAGAATTTCTCCATGCTGGTTAGATGGGAGTAATTTTTTTTACAATTACATCAAATTTGTGTATCCTAGTTATATTTAAAGTACATCATCATTTGGACGCTATAGCCTGATGTCGGGCCTTGGTCTTCTGCATTATTGTCCCCCAATTTTCTCGGTCAAGTGGTCGCGTCCTCCAATTTCGAAAGCCCAGCAGCAGTTCGGCGTCAACATCTACTGAGTCTTCCCAACTAAACTACCTAACCTATCGATGTTCCTCGCGGCCTTTCTCAGCTGATGTGTCTTTTTTCAATACTCGTTTAGGCATTTAAGATGAATTCTTACTAAGTTCCAATTATTTCGAGCCCTGTATTTTTAAATTGTCCTCTTTAATAATAGGCTGACAAAATAGAAGCCGTCAACACACAGTAAGCACATATTTGAATCCTTTTGCCACCATTTGTTAGATAATGCACTTTTACTATCCCTTCGGTAAATTAATACTCCTGGAATACACCGCATGATAGGTGTTTAAAAAATAATACTTTTACCTGGTGTAAAAAAATATGGTTGCAAAAAATAACCAAAAGCAACATTAGCTGTAATATTACTCCAATGGGTGGTGTGAATATTTAACACGTATCTTCATATAAGTGAATCGGTAGCTTTGTGCGTTGAGGCGTCAGTCCGATGAATTCTTTGCAATCATGGGTTCAAATCCCGCCCCGACAATGGTTGGTGTTCGAGCTTTTCGAGGATTGAATAAAAATGTGGTTGTGATTCGCCGCATAGATAATTCTTTTTATACCGTTTTGATAGATAATTTTCCATCTATTCGGAATATTTTGAAATTTAGCTAATGGTGTAAAAATAATATCCGCACAGAAAGTATTTTATTTACACCGAAAAAAAAACCGGTTCCAGAAGTCGCGGGAATCGACTCCAGAAGAACCGAAAATCGGTTCTAGGAGAACCGACAATCGATTTAAATACATATAGCCGAAAATATATTTTTTTTTTAAATCCTTTTAAACCGACTAGATCGAACCGGACCGGAAAATTTACGGTTCTTTGGACTCGGTAGCATATGCAAAGCATCGCTTAAACTCGGACCGGACTAATGATTTTTCACTTTTCGGTTCATTTGTCGCTTATTACGGTCCCAACTCATGCAATCTGCAGACTTGTTGCGCTGTATCGAAAAATATTTCGTTTGAACCGGAATCGGTCCAAATACTCGATTCTTCTGAGAACCGCACTCGGCAGAACCGGTTCTTCAAAATCCCGGAACCGCACATCACTAGTATGTATTACTTATCCGAAAATGGTGTAGTTTTGTTAGGATCTCCCGACGTGTTTACTTTACGAACAAACTGACAACACTGGGTTCCACCGGACATTCAGAAATTGAAGGCAATAAAGAAGCAGATGAAATTTCTATCTACTGACTGGTATAAACTTTGAAAAAGTTCAAACCTGTATTTTAAACGTTAAAGAAGTCCTGAACTTTGGTTTGCTTGTGTGCGTTCAACAGGTAGTTTTTGATTGCGTGGATTTCAAATCTCGGCGCGATCAAAAACTGCCTGTGGGTACTAATAGAACTCCCACGGTCCTCCGAGCTTGTCAGTATAAAGACGGCGCGGATAGGAGGTGCATGCTAGCAACTGCACTTCCGAAAAGTAGATATGCTATCGAAACGTCAACAAGGCGTAGATATGCTAGAGGTGTTGACGCGCCCATGCCCCTGGAGGAGTCACATAACATCCCTCCATTTTTGATATGTAGTATATCGACTGAACTCGCCTTATCTTGCTGCTCGATATACTTGCTGTTTCAATTCTGTTTCGAATGCTTACCACGCTTCAGATCGCATGTTTTCTTGGACTATATTGACGATTTATGTTTAGCATCTTCGTTCTCGTCGTCTGGGAGATCATTTTCAATTTCAGCGGTTCTTATAATATCATTTCTTCGCCTGTAAAACCTACTACAGACAATGGCCCATCCCCGGCAATTTCATCTCCATTGTGTGGACGGGCGGATGGCGCTCAGTGGCCAATGGCGCATAACCGTCATTACTGTCAACAGCTATGGCCACAAATGGCTTTGAGAGCCATTTTCCTCCACGCGTTGCGTACGCGATGGGCACGCAAGTTTGAACAGCTGATTAAGTTGACAGGCTACTACACACAATTATTGCAATACTACTATCACTGACCTTCTGTCGTAGGCGATCCGTTTAATTATAAGTGCCGTGACGCACAGAGCGACAGCTTTCAATTTCAATGGCCCACTATGCGCAATTTCCTGATGGCCCATCGAAGACCATTGTGTGGATGGACAATATTTGAATTGATATTTGGTGTGTGATGGCCGCCATCAAAGTCACCATTGCGATGGGCCATTGTCTGTAGCAGGCATAAGTTCAGGAACAATATCTTCCCCCTGTAGCCATTCTGCCACATCATTTCCATTAGGGAATAGTAGTGTTCAAGTGTCTGCCGTTCTGTGGAGCTGTTCTAATTCCGCCAAAGAATCATTATTTTCTGCTTCCTTCTCCATTGTTCTTCAAGAGTTTCTGCCAAGACTTTTCAATTGTCGATGCCGGAAGCCCCTCCCAAGCTTTCATAAGAGTAAATCCTAAAGCCGTCAGCCAGTTTGGACATACTGCTAAACTTGCTCCCTCTTGACATATTTGGCGAACAACTAGCGGGAAACACGGCCCTGCGTCTTCGTGAAACAGGCCAATGGCGTGCGTCGAGTAGTGGCCACTCGGCTATCCTGCACAACCTGGATCTCCCTCTGGAGACTGATTACACGTCTCCAAAACACGTTTTGGTAGAAATGACACCAGCCTGATTCCGTCGAGAAGCCTATGGGCTGATAATGTACCCTTTACCTCCACATAACCGTCATTACTGTCAACAGCGATGGCCACAAATGGCTTCGAGAGCCATTTTCCTTGGTTATCTACACGGATGGCTCTAAGACCGATGACGGAGTTGGGTTTGGTATATACATACTCGGAGGGACTGGGAATCAACTTATCCTACCGTCTTCCCGACTTTTGTAGTGTCCTGCAGGCTGAGGTTTCGGCGATCTCGGAAGCTCTGACCTGGTCAAGGAATCATGTCGTGACTGCAAGAGACATTACTATCTATACGGACTGTCAGGCTGCGATTCGCTCGCTTGACTCTGTTCTCACCACATCGAAAACTATTCAGAAGTACAGCTCGGCTCTCATGGAGATGAGTTACTTTTTCAACATTACCCTCTGCTGGATACCGAGTCACAGTGGCTTTGCGGGCAATTGCAGGGCGGACGATCTTGCTCATGAGGGGACAACTGGTGTCGTCGATGGGGACCGCATTGACATTAGAATGCCAATTGCATCGTGCAAAGTGGCAATTAAGTCAGTGGATAGGGCCAATACCAGATGGCTCAACAGTAGTACTTGTCAAACGACGAGAATGATTTGGCAGAAATTCGATGCTAGCCGCTCTGCCTCATTGCTGTCATTGAATAGAAAGCACATTAGCAGGGTGGTGGGGACTATCACAGGGCATTGCCCCATCGGCGCGGTCGCATGGAGGCTCCGACTTGATCATGACTACTGCAGGAGTTGTGAGGATGTAGATGAGGAAGAGACTGTTTTGCACCTTCTATGTCGCTGTCCGGCACTGCCCATCAGGAGGAAGAAAATCCTGGGCTCCTGGTTTTACTATGACCTGAAGGACCTCAAGGATATGAGCGTGTTACAGCTCAATCGCTACATTGCCAGCACAGGCTGGTTCGGAACTTAGGTTTCTTCAGCGAGGAGAATTGTTTATTGTTATTGGTGGTTCCATGTGGCCAAAGCCCGACGTCGGGCTGTCGCGCCACGATGATGATGTTGCTATTGGTGGTATCACAATGGACCCATGAGAGGTCTAAGTGTGCTGTGTTGTATCATGGCAGCCCCTTAACCTAACATAACCTAAATCCTAAAGCGTTTTTTTTTTCAATTCAGTCATATACGTTTAGGTTTATTTTGAAGTATACCTTCACAAGTACAACTTTACAGGTCTGGACGCCTGTGCAGCGAGACACCACACACTACGGTAGACCTGTGCAGGTACACCTCAAGGTACATAGACATAAATAAATAACTGGCGCAACAGTCCAATTTGAACTATGGCCTGGAGATGAGTTAGCATTATCTTATTTTCTAGATCGTGATGGTATGTCTTGTGCAGAGGTGTGTTATCAGCAACACGCTCTACCGAGTTATTTACCCCATAAATGGGTACTCATTTAACAACTGAGTGGGCTCATAGTCCGGTACGTAAATCCTCTTTTTTTTTATCGAAAACTACCGCATTCAGTCGGAATCGAACGGGGGCCCAGTGCGTAGAAGGCGAACGTGCTAACCGTTGCGCCATCCGGACTACAGACTACACAGACATCATAATCGTGACGCGACAGCCCGACGTCGGTCGGGCCTTGGCCGCCTACACAGACATACCTCAAAGTAAAATTTCAACCGTATCACCTTTTTAAACTCCAATGACACCTTGGCTCATAGGTTGTAATGAAGATATCGCGTTAGGTTAGGTAAAAACAGTGAAGTCATACCATCTTTATTCAGTTCACTAGGGTGAGAAGGAGCATTATCCATTAGCAGAACACATTTTGAAGCAATATTTTTTTATTCAAGTGGTTTAACACTTCTGCAATAATCAAACCATTCTTGAAATAATACACGATCCACCCAAGCTGACTTTTGTGACCGATACTTGCAAACATGCAAGGTTGCTTATGTTTTAAAGACTCGGAGCTTAAGTGGTTTGCGATTACGAAAAGAGGCAGATTGTGCCTTCCTGATGCTATGCTGCATACTGTGACAGTTATCCTTTTCTAGTTTAAAGCCACCGTTTTCAGCATTTTAAAATTTATCCCCGTTTCATCAATGTTGTAAATTTGCTCATTTGACAATGAGTCACCACTCACAACATTGCCCAACAGGTCGATAAACTCCTTAGCAGCTTCTTTATCGGTCAATAATTTTTCTCGACAGATTGTTATTTAACGTATTCCATGTCGTTTTTCCATCTTTGAAGTCAACCTTCACTAACCACCAATTCGTCATCTCCGTCTTTTTTATTTTATCAAAGCGTACAAGAAACCGGCTTCCGATTTGATGAAAAAGAGGATAATACCCTTTTTTCTCATTCTTGACAGAACCAGAGCCATAGTGCCTCAGCTTCTCGGACGCTGGTTTCCGAACCCTCTTTCTCTGTTCATTTTCGTCAGAGGTGACCCAAAAAGCTATTAACTTGTCGCGATTTTTTTTTTCAATCATTAACAGTGGTTACTCCCACTTGGAAGTCTTCCGCGCTACTTTAACAACGTGTTCACCTTTATCAATCCGTTCTAACGCTCTTATTTTTTTTCACTGATTGATCATTCTTTTCTTTTCCGGGACATTTTAACGACCGTATAGATTAAGTTAAGCGCAAGCTGTAAAAAAGTAGACGAGTAGACAAGAGAGAATGGCGAAAAACTGCATTTTCGACAAAACAGTTCATTATGTATAGAGAAATACATAGGCAAGCAGCGGATGTTGTCCACTATGTACTACGTAATATATTAATCTATTCGGGTCGGAAAAAGCGAGGAAGTCGATGTAAAAAGTATGGAGGTGCATGCCAGCAACAACAACTGCATTTGAATGCAGTATTTATCTGATGTCCACTCTTTATCTTTTACCTCTATGGCCAAAAGTGCCAGCTGCACCAAATTCCGAATATTTCAACCTGAAAGTAGCTCACGGAACAGATTTCTTGCATCAGCTACCCATTCAGAATTAATGGGGACAATATTGTTATTGTACTGAGGACACATTGTTCTGTTCTGGCTGCAAAGAAACACGGCTATTACTGTCTAGCCACAGCCATACATTGAATTTGAATTGATTTGAATTGAATTTCTTAAGACGAGCTTGAAGAACGAGTATGAAATAAAAAACGACTCGCAGTTGTAATTATCGCATTGTTCGCTCCTTTTAATTGAATGCTGCGCAACTGAAGCATTAGCTTCGTCAATATTATATTTCATACTGGTGCATATTAATCCGAGAACAGAAAAAGCTTGAAGACACTTCATTGTTCGTACACTTGCCTTCAATCAATTAATTGAAGAAAATGTGTCATAACGGCGGTACCTCCGCATCAAACAATGTTGTCTATCGGGATAGCAACAACGACAATTTTTTATGTTGCACGAACTCTCAGTGTTGGTGGAGACTGTTACTAATATACAATAATATGGTGGCAAGACAACAAATGGATAGAAAGATAGAAATGATGTGGCTGGCTCTAGCGCACATCGCATCGCCCATCTATCATACAATGGAAGTTAGCTTTCCACATCCCGGAGTCATCTGAAATATGCCAAGGGTATACTGTGCGGACGAGATCTAACTGTTGAAAGATTGTTAAGAGAGGATGAGTAGGACCGCGGGCGATGCTATAGACGCAGCTAGATCCGGTTCATAGGAGGTACACTACACTCCCTTCCTTTTTATTTTAATCGTGACCCCAGCGCAGCGCACAGAATCGAATGGATGCCATCCTTTATGCTATGCATGCGATGCCCTTCTTTAACAACAATTCATTCGGAGGATCACACATATACTCGTATATTGTACATGGGAAAGCTCGCAATTCTTTTAACGATTCAAATAAAAATAAAATTTAGATTTTTCTCTTTGCTAGACAGACGACTTGCGAGACACTATACTATAGCGAAGCTTCATGTAGATACATTGTATGAATGTGTTTGCGCAATGGAGAGACTACGACGACGCTCCGTAGTCGATGGCTAGAGCTCTTGGAAATTAAATAAATATGTGCTGCGAACATATTGAAATCGTCATAGTCGTCGTACACATATTCTTGAACCACTAATCTTTGAAGCTTTCGTATATAAGTAATCTTTCATCTTTTCAATTTTTTTCTCTACATTGTAAGAAAAAAAATGCCGACGGCCAGCATAACTTAGCAATATTGTGCTTGATAGTAATGTATCTAATGTACTCGTATATTGCAAACGTAGTACATACTTGCACGACATCGTATCATCTGACATATTTTCGCTTCGCAGATTTATTTTTTTATTTTTGCGGAACTTGCAAGCGTTTACAATCCACTGACTACACTTCTATAGCAGTCAATGATGAATGTGTGGGTACAGTTACTTTTTTATTTTATATTTATTCATATATAAAATACCGACGAAGAGTAACATCACTACCATACTGTATTTGTACACGAATTAAATTATCAGTATGTGAATGGAAAGAAATCATTGACTTTTTGGTCAATTTTTTTTTATATTCCTTGTATTTATTTCGAATCTGGCTAGTTATAGTATGTATTTTGTTTACACTTTCTATACTGGAATTGTTTGTGACACTTGGTTTCATTCTGCACACCAACTTAGTATGCGTCTGTAGCTTAGCTCGGTAACGCACCGGGCATTTTTTTGCTACTCGAAACACGGTCTCTGCGGTTCGCGCCCCGCAACGGGACCAACTATTTTTTATTCTCAAATTCCCTCTGAATTAATTTCTCCGAGCTTAGTGGTTTCGTATGGAGTTAATGAGTGCTATAATATAAGTTAATATAAGTGCTTCACACCATCTAGACCTCCACGGTCGAGTTTTCAAGTAAAATCACGCCTTCACGGCTTATACAAACAGAATTCTCACACTTTCGTGGTCCTTGCACATGGATAGCTGCAAAGATGCAAGACCTGATGAGTGCTACTATCCATACGAAACCACTAAGCTCGGAGAAATTAATTCAGAGGGAATTTGAGAATAAAAAATAGTTGGTCCCGTTGCGGGGCGCGAACCGCAGAGACCGTGTTTCGAGTAGCAAAAAAATGCCCGGTGCGTTACCGAGCTAAGCTACAGACGCATACTAAGTTGGTGTGCAGAATGAAACCAAGTGTCACAAACAATTCCAATTTAAAATTGAAAATGATTCGCACTTGTACATTTGCAAGAACATTAATACATAAAGACTTTCTATACTATTATATTGTTGGAGTTTGTGGTGATTTTGAGAGATTTGCGAACAGTTTGAGGCTTTTCCTGTCCTGCAATAATTATTTGCTGGGAGAAATGATTGAAAATCCATTTAAGCATAAATTCTGAATTATAACGATACCGAAGCGTATTTAAAAAATAAATAACTGGCGTAACAGTCCAGTTTGAACCATGGCCTCGAGATCATCTCATTTTCTAGATCGTGAGGTATGTCTTGTGCAGAGGTGTGTGATCGATCAGCAACACGCTCAACCGAGTTATTTACCCCATAAATGGGTACTCATTTAACAGCTGAGTGGGCTCATAGTCCGACACGTAAATCCCTTTTTTTATCGAAAACTACCGCATTCAGTAGGAATCGAACCAGGGCCCAGTGCGGAGAAGGCGAACGTGCTAACCGTTGCGCCATCCGGACTACAAAGCGTATATACCCTAGACTTGTTCACACCTAGTGGTGACACCAAAACTTCAAACAGGCAACATCCGTGTGCATTAAAAGTGTGTTTCCTATATATGGTCAGTTTGACCAGAGGTTAATCGATAAAGCTACCATGAACGAACATTAGCTCCGCAATTTGAGACGAGTGAGCTCGTTTTACCACAACTTTATAAGACGAGAAGGGATCTTGCCTATTCCTAAAATCAACTAACTAACCCTCACTACAAATATTTGACCAAAATTTCAAGTCGCTAGGTTCATTCTATGGAAAGTTTCCATTTATTTTAGGTAACATTTGCAAGGAAGGTAAGCGTTCTTTTGATCCGAACATGCCCATTTTAATACCTACATACATTTGTCCAAGTCGCTAGCTTTATTCTATCGAAAGTTATCGCATATTTAAAGTATCGTTTGTAGAAGAGGTATGGGTTTCTTTGGTTGGAACTTACTCAATTGTCCTAACCCCTTGTGGGGCATAGCGCATCAACTGTTCCATGTGGCCGAGTTGACGTTTCGTTGGCATAAACTGGTTTCGGAGAATGCAGTTGCCAGCATGCATCTCCTGCACATCCATGGCCACGAAGGTCGTCGCGGGCGGGATTCGAACCCGAAACGCCGGCAGTCGAAGTCAAACATGAGACTGATGCCTCAACACCCTGCGGTACCGGTCGCCCCTTATTCTGTCGAAAGTTATTGTACAATAGTTAAAGGAATATTTCATTTTCTTGCGTTTGTAGGCGAGTTAGACGTTTCTTGGGTCTGATTATGCCCATCTTACGCAAAACAGTTGACATTTGAAGTTTACACGCCAAAAATCAACTCTCTAGGTTAATTGGTTCAGGAGTTATAGACAAAAAACCTGGAAAGTAGGATAATACGAGGCGCTTTGTAAGAAAATGACCGTTATTTTACAACTGATCGATCTCATTTTCACTAGAGAAAAATAACCCTCTCGAGTTATCTATCAGAGTTAGAGCTTTTTACGTTTATTCAATCAGGAGTTATACATACATTTAATTTTTTTTATATACTCGTACATATGTAGGGGAGGTGGTGGCCGGATTACGCCCATTTTCAAAATCAACTAACAAGATCATACTACGAACATTTGACCTGAATTTCAAGCCTCTAGCTTCATTCTACCGAAAGTTATCGTGTGAACGGGCAGACAGACGGACAGAAAGACATGGCTAAATTGAATCAGCGGCTGATCCTGATCATTTATACATACATTGCTATACCTACGGAGGCTCCTTAAAAGTGTTACATATTTTCGTCGTGACGAAAAAATATATATGTACATATATATATATTTTATAAACTTGGGGACTCACCCCGAAAATGATCGAGTGGCTACTCGTATATTTGATGGTCGTACGTCCAGTTGTGACTTACACGGCGCTAGTTTGGTGGCCCAAAACGAATCAGCGTTGCACCATACAGCTTTGTAGTAAGTTACAGCGCCTTGCATGCCTTGGTATGGCAGGATCCATCCCTACTTGTCCGACATCGGCTATTGAGGCGATTGTTGGACTTACTCCGCTGCATATTTTCATACAAGATTCTGCGGCTCTGAGCGCTCTTAGAATGCGTCTAACATACGATGGCGATGTGTCCAATCAGGGACACATGAGCATTCTAGAGCGGATCCCTGGCATGCAGATCTGCTCGGGATCTGATTATATGACTCGGGAAATATGTTTTGGTAGGAAATTCTCGGTCTCCATCCCCACTCGCGGGGAATGGGACAGTGGCATTCTTGGCTCTGTCTCCCAGTACACCATATGGTTTACCGACGGATCTAAAACGGAGCTGGGTGTTGGTGCTGGAGTCTATGGACCGGACATCAGGATCTCCATTGCTATGGGCATCTGGCCTAGCGTTTTTCAAGCTGAAATCCATACCATTGAGGCCTGCGCCAGAGACATTCTGGAGAACGCTAACATCGCTATCTGCATTGATAGTCAGGCAGCCATTAAAGCTCTTTTTTCACATAGTTTCTCATCGAGATTAGTGAAAGAGTGTTTTATACCCTTCAGTGTCTCACAAACACCAATTGGGTTACTTTATGTTGGGCTCTACAAGCCGCCTGGGTAGAGCGAACCTGAGACTAATCGTGGGTTACCTCACGGGGCACCACTCGGTGAGATATCACCTCAACAAAATGGGTCTATCCACTGATACGGAGTGTAGGCTTTGCCTGGAGGACACAGAGTCTACTAAACATCTTCTCTGCGAATGTCCGGCGGTAGCCCGTTCCAGGTTCTTGTTTCTGAGACTGGTTGATGAGGGTCTTTTGGATTAATTAAGGCTATGGCACAATAGATCTCATGGTCGCAGTGTCCACCCTTGGGTATCCTAGCCTGTCCTTGTTATTATTATTATTATTATAAAGTCTAAGGTGTAAAAAAATTGGAACACTGTATCTAGACGTAGAGAATAGGAAGTTAACGTTGCTTGCTCATCAATGACCTTCATTTAATTCACATATCATTCAGGGGTATCTCCAAACATTATGACTAAAAAGAAATATAAAAAAACCTCTTTGATCCACTCATCATAATTGAAAACACAAAATTATACTTCAAAAACGAACTGAATTCTAGAGAATTTCGGAAGATAGGCACAGGTTTCTGTTCACTCCATTTCCTAGTTATTACACGATCAACGGGATCTATAAAAAGGGAACTGACTGACTTTAAAACCCACGCAAGTTCGATTCGGAGTGGATGCGAGAAAACCATCAATTGACTTGCTCTTGCTGTATTTATTTAATATTACCAGCTATTTTCGGAATATTTTAAATATTTGCGATGTGAATGTCTTTTTGACATCTCTTGTGCTGATATCCCTGTCTAAATGGAGTGATATGTCAGTCGAATGTTAGAGAAACCCTAGACCGTCATCAATGAGATTTTGTTGTTGTTGTTGTGCTAGCGATACTTCGAATACTGCAGTTCTCCTTGCATCGAGGGGGTTTGGCAGCTCTTGGCCGTTGAAAAACGGGTCGTTCCGGTGCGAAGAACCTGGCTGCCGCAGAAATGAACGAGATTTTGTCGTTTGCCTAAGTTTGTAAAGAAATGCCAGATGTGATAAGGTCCGAAGTGCAAAGAATGGAAGCTAAGCTGTGCGTCATACTCGTATGTTAGTATTCATTATGATTGACGGCAAAGTTGCATCAACTGTAAGAGCTCGTGCACACGGCAACCTTTTTAGTTCGCACAAAAACTAAATAGTTTAGTCAGAAAAATATAACACACGGTGTTTTATCAGACCGCGCACACAGCGATTACTAAATAGTTATAAGCCGGTGCACATGAGCGTCCAAATGACGCTGGACGCCGCGCCACTTTCAATCGGATAGGAAGAAATACATTGGGAGCAATGGAGCGATGCGCATGGCCGCCGATAGCTATCCGCGTCACTTGGCCGTCTTGATAGTTATTTGGGATGCCGCTGGTTTCTGCCCCTATCTGCGGCAGTTCACGCGTCCGCGGATTAATTATTATTAAGCCGGGCCACATACACTCGAACTCGGAACACGAACACGACCACAATGTGTGATTTGTGTGAAGTTTCTTAAAGCATTCGCTTGAGTATCACTTTTACTCAAGCGATACTTTGAAATTTCCTCCGAATGATTCGAGATACTCCACATAAATTTAAAGATCGTGTTCGACATTATGTGACCCGGCTTATATACCTATAATACATGGTGACGCTGCGTCCTATCGCATCATTTGAATTGAAACGCAGATAGGTATCAGAGAGGGAGCTTAAATGACGCGGCGTTCAGCGTCATTTGGACGCGCATGAGCACCGGAGCTTAGTTTGCTGTGTGCGCGGTCTCATAAACCACTTTTCTGACTAAACTATTTAGTTTGCCGTCTGCGCGGGCTCTAATAGATACAGGTACAATCGCTGTAAGTTGCATTTGCAAAGCGAATCCTTCGGAGATGTACAGATTGGACATTGTTCAAAGGAAAGACGTTTCAGCGAAGTCAATATCGTTGGGGATGAGTCCACTGCACGCTCGTATTAAGTTCATGGAATGTCTTCTCCATATAATCAGCAAGGTTGGAGGCCACCCGCCTCTGAATTATGATTTTATTTTGCCACGTGGCGATAAACATTATGCAATGTATTACAGTACACTCCCTACTAATCGGACTCCTTGGGATGGGAACTGATCTCAGTCCGGTAGGCTTTTTGTTTGGTTAATCCGACGTATGGCTGAGTTCATGAATAAACATGTGCTATCGAGTCGTTTTCATTGCCGTCCGTACACGGGACTTACATGGATTTACATACTGAGAGAGAAATAATCAAATATACCAGAAACTCATCCTTCAAAGTAAACGTTGGCTTCAGCCAAACTTAATGCGCTTGCACCAAACTAAATTCGAGGAAAAAATAGAGAGGAATATTGATTCCAATCGGATTCATCAGTAGTGTGCCAAAATAATTCATGGAAAAATTAATACAGGAGTAAGGAAAAAAGGAAACATAAAAAAAAAACCAGGGTGTATTTTATCTCGCCCCATGTTCCGTTAATTCCTGTTAATGCGATAATGGGGAAGTATATTAAATATGATTGGTTTTCAGGGGTTATTTAAATGCATAAAAACACCATATATGTACATATGTACTATAGACAATTTATTTTTAATTGATAATGTAGAGATGTATGAGACAAATCTTTGGACTTAATTGTTGACATTAGCTGTGCTTTTTCAACAGTCCAGATCAGAGCAGAACAACAATTGCACGCGATACGCTAACAAACTTTTTCTGGATAGAGCTGGTTGTTTGTCTAATGCGTGCGATTGTTGTTCTGCACTTGACCTGGACTGCCGAAAAAACGCAGCTATTATCTTCTTAAAGTAACCAGTTTCAGTTGACATTTCTATAAAACAACATTTTAAAAACAAAGACAATTTTTTTACTGAAGATGGTATCAGAAGGTAAAGCGTTGACTGGTTTTTCTAACAAAGTATCATCCACCTTCACATCTCATTAGCATTGGATGCTCTAAGCGCCCATGGTAGAACGGAGTATATTTTTAATCAATTTCAACAAGGAAAAGGTCCATTCTGTAGATGCAGAAGACAAAGGAATGTGCCATGCAAAGCTTTCTTCTGAAGTTTTTTCTTTTCTTTACTTAGCGTTGCGTACGAACATCCAAATTTCCGTGGCGCGGGTATTTCCAATTTTCGGAGAAAATAAATTCCACAAAGTTGGAGGCCACCTGACTGCGGAGGCCTCCGTATTTCGCGGACCTGGGTATGTGGACTGGACGCCCCTGGTATTATCTGAACGCCGTAATTTTACATCTAAGAGTTTCTGGTTCAAAGGGAAAGAAATGCGGTCATTGGCACAGTTTTCTATGTTAGTGTACATTAACGTATTTTCAAATTAGTAGCCATAGTCACATTTAAAATATCGAACAATTGGTCCCCAAATTCGATTAGCGAATCTTTCGAAGTACCCTTGGAAGTTCATTAATTAGCGATGCAGACGACGTAAACTTTTTAGGAGATTCTTTTAGTAGAATATGTATTGAATTTGTTTCTCCTTGTAGTCTGTGAACCCCGTTTTGTCATTGAATGGAGCAGTCGATACACATACTCGTACAATGATTTCCCCAACAATATTGGGGTGGAAGTATACATACACGACCTGTCGCCATATATACTCCCATAATGTTTAATTCAGATTAAACACGCAATTACAATAATGGAGAAAAATCTGCGGAGTAGTAAACCTGCCGCGGATGAATATGTGGATAGATGTCGCCTGTATCGCTAAAATGACGAATTTATTATTGAGAGGTAGACATTTTTTGTAATTGATTTTGAATTTGATATCAAATTTATTGTTGTACATGTCGTATATATTTTTCAGAATATTTTTATACCCTAGACCTTATAAGGTATAGGTTATATTGCTTTTGTCACAACGAAAATATGCAATACCTTATAGGAGGCTCCGTAGGTATGTGTTAATTGTCTTGGCCCCTCCAGGGACAAGGGCGCGTCAATATCACTTGCATAGGTTATTCCTTGTTGGCGTGTCGATAGCATATACTCGTAGATTTCGATAGTGAAGTTGCTAGCATGTTTGGAGCGCTCTGGGAGTTCTAATAATACCCACAGGCAGTTTTTTTTATTAACGCGCCGAGGATCGAACTTCATGTTTTCTAGGTGCAGCATCCAGCATTGTAGAGTGGTGACCGAGACTTCACGGCTACGAGCGTGTTAGCTATGGCAATATGTAGTATATATGCAAATGATTGATTAGCGTCATTTACTGAATCCATTTAGCCATGTCTCTCCGTTCGCACGATAACTTTCGATAGAATGAAGTTAGTGAGTTGAAAATTTGTTCGAATATTGGTAGTAGGATTTAGTTAGTTGTTATTGAAAATGGTTATGACCGGACCAATGGAGCTCTACCTCCCCTACAAATGTTATCCCAAATATACGATAACTTTCCATAGAATGAAGCTAGCGACTTGACATTTTGGTCAAAAGCTTTTAGTAGGGGTTAGTTGGTTGATTTTGAGAATGGGCAAGATCCGACCAATTGGTCGCCTACCTCTCCTATAAATATCTCCTATAATATTAGTTCTAATAAATATAGTATAATTTCCAAATCGGAAAGTAGCCTCATAGGCTAACTAATGCTAGAGCTGGCTATATACAATACATTCTGTCAAAAAAGTACCGGGAATCAATCATTAAAAAAGCATGCCCGACAGGATTGTCAATATTCTTTTTTTCGCTAAGTTGGCACAACTGTCCTCTATACTGTCACGGGGTTTGACAGTCATCTGTCATTTAGTTTGTTTACAGTACTCGATATTGTCAGTTCATCTCAAGTGCGTTTTGCGATTTTTTCAATGGACGACATTATCGAACAAAGAATTTGTCTGAAATTAAATTTGTCAATTCCGACCCCACATTCAAAAAACGCATTGTAACTGGTGATGAGACATGGGCTTACGAGTTTGACATGCAAACCAGTCAACAAACTTCGGAATGGCGCCTTAAAACTGAGCCGAAATTGAAAAAAAAAACCACGTCATAGTCGATCAAAAGTCAAGGTAATGTTGAAACCGTGGTGTCGTGCCTGAAGGTCAGACGGTTAATAAAGAATATTATTTGAGCGTTATGCAGCGATTGAGAGAGCAAATTCGTCGAAAAAGGTCAAATTTGTGGAAAGAAAACTCTCGGATTTTGCATCAGGACAACGCACCATCACATAAGGTTATCATTGTGGACGAATTTCTGACCAAAAACTCAACAAATACCATTGAACATCCACCGTATTCACCTGAAATGGCTCCGTCCGACATTTTTCTCTTCCCGAAACTGAAATTACAACTTCGAGGCACCCGCTTTCAGTCGATAGAAGACAGAAAACAGGATTCGCTGCAAGAACTGAAGTCGATTCCTAAAAATGCGTTTGAAAAATGTTTTGACGATTGGGTTACTCGTTGGCATAAGGGTATCATTTCAGAAGGGGCTTACTTTGAAGGCGACAAAATAAATTTGGATGAAAAATAAACATTTTGTGTTTTATTTACCAATTCCCGGAACTTTTTTGACAGAGTGTATCATATATAGGGAACCCACTTTTAAAAGACGGCTCGTATAGGAGGTGCATGCTAGGAACTGCATCATCTGAAAAGTGTGCTACCGAAACGCGTCAACAAGGCATACCTATGCAAGAGTTTTGACGCGTGCATGCCCCTGGAGGGGTCAAGGCAATTAACAACAACTTTGAATGCATGTGATCGTTGCTAATTTATAGTTTTGGTAACACCACTAGGTCTAGGGTACCCACACTTCCGACTCGGGATCATTCATGATGTTTTCCTCTAATAGGATGCCTATTTTAAATAACATAACGTTATTAAAAAATCTAATTAACTGCTGTTACGAACAGATCTACTTTGAATTTTATTCGCGATCAACCAAGGCAATGTCACAATTACACGTATTGTATTGTTAACACGAACACGAAAGTTGCAAACAAAATTATTGTTTGTTGGTTTTTTCGTTCAGATCTTTCTAATCTTATCAATATGCTTTTGTTATTATCTTACGATTCATATGTACATGGAACACGTAAATTGCGATATTTCATTAGATCCGAGGATTACAGCAAAATTTATTGTTAATTATGGGATCGCATACAATGCAACAACCCGTAGTTGGTATTGCGTTTCGAACTGATTACTGACTGGTTTACGAGTGCACTGAATGAACCACCTATCTAGAAAAAAGGCTATTATCAAGTATTATGCCCGAACCAGATTGAATGCAGAATGCAGCAGTGACAGCGGCAGCGGCAGCGAAATGTCAAGTTAGGAAGCATGCATTTCCCTTAAGGTGTGAGTTGCAAGGCGGCGACTGAGCGGCTTGCGTTTGTGACTACGAAAAAAAACCATCATAACGGAGCACAATTCGTATGCAATTACATCCATTCGACGATTCCCTAAACTTACTACTTTGCGCGTCAACTACTCCTGCTCGCCATCGTACTCTGTTCTGGGCAATGGGGCGCAACTCCCCAAAAGACTTACCCAGTACCTGACACTCCTTTGCCACAGATCGACGCCATGTGATTCGAGGACCCCCTCTTGGTCGGCCTTGGTTGGAAATGGGGTTCCATTTCATGGCATGCAAAGCAATGCAGTTATCACTCTTCCGCAATGTGTGACCTATCCACTGCCATTTTCGCCTGCGTATCAATTCGTCGATTGGCATCTGACCCGTACGCCGACTTAGCTCTTCATTTGATATTGTTTCGGGCCAGAAAATTCTTAAAATTCGACGAAGACATGAGTTGACGAAAACTTGCAGCTTTCTGGTAACTCCTACGGAAACTTTCCATGTACTGCTCCCATACAAAAGCACTGATAGTAACAGGGAGCGAAACAGGCCCAGCTTGGTCTTGATGCTGAGATAACTGCCCTGCCAGATTTTGGACAGCATGCCGTATGCGCGTTTAGCCTGGTTGATACGACGAGCGATGTCCTGCTCCGTACCACCATTTTCGGCAACAATGCTACCCAGGTAGACGAAGTTGTCCACCTTCTCCACAGGCTGCCCATTAATATTGATGGCAATAGGTGTCGGATTTCTTTTTCGCAACGGCGGGCTAAGAACCTTGGTCTTGTTGGTATTAATCTTTAGCCCAACCTTGCTTGCCTCCCTCTCGAGATCTAACGCCATTGCGGACAGATCCATGATTTTGTGGGAGAGTAGGCATATGTCGTCAGCGTAGTCAAGATGTTGTAGATAAGATGTCAAAGTCCATTGAATTCCTTTGTCGAGTCCGGTTAGGGCTGCATGCAACACATCGCCGATCACAATGAGGAATAGGATCGGTGAGAGGATGCACCCCTGCCGAACTCCACTGCGAATCTCAAAGTCCCCCGACACCTTACCTTTATGCAGAACGCGACATTTCGCGCCGTCATAGGTTGCCTTAATAATAGCCACAAGCTTCTCAGGGATGCCTCTCCTGCGCAAGGCCGCCCATATAGAATCCCGGTTCACACTATCGAAAGCCTTTTCGAAATCGATGAAAAGCAAGTGAAGCGGAGAATCGTATTCAGCGCATTGCTCGACGATGATTCGCAAGGTGTTAATGTGATCGACACAGGAGAATCCGGATCGAAAGCCAGCCTGCTCTTCATCAATTGTGCTTTCTAAGTGGGCCTTTAGTCTTTCCAGGACGATTTTAGCTATTATCTTGGCAACGGCAGGAAGCACACAAATACCTCTCCAATTATTACAGTCTGTGAGGCTACCCTTCTTTGGAAGTTTGATGATCAAACCTTCCTTCCACTCAGTGGGAAAGGTCTCTGTATTCCACGCTTTATCAACAAGTGGGTGCAGCAAATCGGCAGTTACGCTTGGCGCTGCTTGATAAAGTTCGGCAGGGATGCCGTCAAGTCCGGCGGCCTATCCTCGTTTTAGTGCAATAATTGCAGTGACTATTTCCTCTTTAGTCGGGGCAGTGGACCGTATACGCACATTTTGATAGTTAGCTAAATTATCTATATGAGGGGGAACTTCACCAGAGGTTACACGGTTCAAGACCGCGGCGAAGTGTTCTTTCCACCGCCTCATTTGATCTTCTTCCAAGATAAGTAGCTTTCCATCAATATCTTTCACCGGATGTTGGCAGGAGTTACGACCACCTGTAAACTCCTTGATGACACCGTATACGGCGTTTAAGTTGTTACTTCTAGCGGCTTCTTCTGCTGACGCTAAAAGAGAATTGGCATAAACTCTTTTATCGCGTCGCACACTACGCTGAACTTCTCGAGCTTTCTGACGGTAAAGGAGTTCGATGCTGCTTCGATTATCGTCTGATGCTGCAGCCAAACGAACTTTCAGCTCCTTTCTTTCAACAATCCGCTGCCATGAAGCGTCGGACATCCAGGGCTTATTCCGGCAATCCGGGTTTGGGCCAAGGATGGTATTTGCGCTATCAATGTACGCATTTTTTATGGCATCCCAGTTTTCGTTTATGTCACTATCTGGGTGACTAATTATCTCAGCCGCTTTTTGCGCAAGATGGTCATTATATTGTTGTAAGACAGCTGGATTTTTTAGTCGAGCGGTGTTGAATTTACGGCGCCTGGATCTTTCGTCGCTGGGGCGGCGCACGGCTGCAATACGCAATCGAACATTAACGATCATAAGATAATGGTCTCTTCCCATCCCAATATCGGCACCCTTCTTGTTTCGCACGTCCAGGAGGCAACTCTTGAATCTTTTACTAATGGCAAAATGGTCGATCTGATTTTGTGTTCTGCGCCGATCAACAGAGGACCAACTGATTTTGTGGTGGTCCTTATGCTCAAACATAGTACCACCGATGAAGAGACTGTGAAAGTTGCAGAACTCTACAAATCTTTCACCGTTGTCATTACGATCACCAAGACCAAGACATTGTCGGGTTCAGTGGGGGCATAACATTGTATTATTGAGATGTTCCTCATTTTGGTCCGGAACCTGGCGGTCAAGACCCTGTCAGAGACCGGTTCCCAGGATAAGAGACAGTTTCGCGCGGCTCTGGTTAAAAGGAGCCCCACACCTGACTCACGACGACTACCGGTAGCTTTACCGGAGTACAGCATTACAGTGCTGCCCGTTGGAGAGATGAATTCTCCGCTGTTCCACCATCTTATCTCACTAACTCCTAAGATATTTAATTTGTACCTCAGAAATTCACTCTCTAATTGAAGAAATCGTGCGTTCTGGGGACTTTCTGATCCATTGTCCAGGAGAGTACGCACATTCCAGAATCCAATCTTTGTCATTGTACGATAGCTAAAAGTCGTAACCGTTGAGTCAGTCCTTATCCGAGGCATAGTTGACGTTTCGTTAGCATATAAAGATTTCGGATAGTGCAAGTTGCTGGCATACACATCCTGTCCTTTGATGTTTTAACGACAGGCCCTCAAAGGGAAAGGCCGTGGTATTTTTTTTTTCACACCCCACACCACAGGGGTACCTCAACCAAATCATCGCACCGCCATCACTGGCGGCTTGACGTTGGTTGGCAATGGTCCGTGACCACTGCCGTTCCAGGGGGCGCCCACGCGGAGGACTATGGAAGAGGAGTTTTTGCCCCCCAGTCGCAAACGCAAGTCGCCCAATCGCGATCTTGGAATTCATACCTTTAAGCGACCTTGATTGAACGACTGTGGCCAAAGCAGATCTGCCTGTTGTTGTTCTTGCCGCTGCTGCTGCTTTCTGCGTCCAATCTGGTTCGGGAATTACTAGTTCAGTCATCGATTATTCGTTTGATTTATTATGTATTTGCGTTTGATATTCATTGTAGATGAGAGTCCCACGGTTTTACGTTTTTAGTAACAACGAGTGCCTCACTAGCAAAGTAACAAATTGTCATTCGATGTTACTTTGGTCGGGTACTGTAAGCAACCTAAATACTCGTTTCAGTACATTATATTTTCTTAAATTTTGGATGGTTATATAATTTATCGTTTATCACTATTGTGTTTTTTTTTTATTTATTCCACGAAACATTATAAGACCCTAGAAATGTTTCAGAGGTCAGAGCTTCATTCGTGGGAATGCGACATACTTGAAATTTCACAGTTTTATTGTGTTCTGAGGTACTCCGAAAAAGTAAGAACGTGAGTGTGTGATTTGATTACTCTCGCCCCGAGTAGTCTACTTCACGAAAATCCATTATTTAATTTCAATGTTCGTAATATGTAGTAAT
Organism: Chloromyia formosa; assembly: GCA_964017055.1. Lineage (NCBI taxonomy): Eukaryota > Metazoa > Arthropoda > Insecta > Diptera > Stratiomyidae > Chloromyia > Chloromyia formosa. The sequence continues at coordinate 23,332,004 of OZ024813.1, read as the reverse complement.
CCAGCGCGGTTTACACGATACCATGTTTGTTGGCGAAAAATGCCATGCAACATGTTAAGTGTTTTTGCAAATATAAAATCTGCATCAAATGGACATTGATATTTTCTAGTGTTTATTATCCCCGAAATGATAACCCTTGAGTAGCATAGAGTGCTCCTCAGGATATTATGGATGATTTATTGCGCCCACAGACTGTCGAACTACAACTCGAACACGGTGCAAGTGGATCGGTTTCCTTCACATTATGTGAAGTGTGTGTGTGTCTTGAGCTATTCCGATGACATTTGTACCAGGTTTGTGTTGGAGTTCGTGTTCGACGGTCTGTGGTCAGGCTTGCTTTGCAATAAGTCTTGAAAAAAAATCAACGAAAAACTCCGTAAGTATACTCCATCCATGGACAAACTACCATCCCGAGCACGGGGGACAAATCTATAACTAAAATACAATACAACATAAAAGTGAATGTAATAACGTCAAAAATTTGTACAATGATTCATATGTCACTGAGCAGGCTATGTATGTACTTGGTCCGAATTGCAGAATCTTAGTAGCTCTGTTGTGAAAATACATAACCCAAACTGTGTAATTTAGCAATTCGAATTCATAGAAACTATGAGCTGCATCGTAGGCTTCATTGCACTGCTACTTCACTTCACTAATGAACTGCTAACATAATGTTAATTAACGGTTAATATACTGTTAATCGACGGTTAGCATTCTGTTAACCTACTGTTAATACACTGTTAACAAACTGTTAATGCATTATTAACATACTGTCAATGCATTGTTTACATTCCGTTAACATACTGGCGCTTCCAAAACCAATCCCCCCGGTGTAAGTGACCGCGAATAGTGTCCAAAATGGTCAACACGGTGAGCGTAGCGAACCTTAGGTGAAAGAGCGAGCGGAGCGGAGCGATCTCTTTTAGTTAGCTAGCGAAGCCCGCGGGAGACATAGTAAAAAATAAAAACCACAAATGTCCGAAATTTTGAAATATGTATACGTTTTTACGATTTCATTCGTCATCTTTTTTTGGGTCAAGGATAATATCTGAACGGTGTGTATGCTGCTGTGCATGCATTTTAAAGCAGCAAATGAGATGGCCTCAATCTATGTAAGGACATGATGTTAAAAAAAAAAAAACCAGAAAGCTATCGTACGATATACACTTGTAGATGTACCAGGCTAGGCAGGCGTCATTGAAAACGGCGAAACAAAAAGGATGTTCTAGTTTTTCCTATACAAAGACGACGTACACGAGCCGGTGTAGATATAATATGCTGTATTGATTTGTTGTTTTCACGGTGACAGTGTGGCCATACGTCCCTTCTGTTGTTCTGTGAATCCTGAATCGACTTTGTCTACCACGGCAGGATACTATGTCCTTTTTCGTCACTTGTGCGACACACGAACAGTATAATTGAATAAAGTCGTCACCCTTCCGACCTTTTCATTGTGTTCAGATTGATGGGGAGGCAATTTGGTTGTGTCACTGTATAAACGGTTAAGGTAGGCGAAAACCAGTTGATGAGTCTTTTGACACATTTTCGATTTATTGACCGAAAAACTTGAGGTGGCGACGACACTGTTAGGCGATATGGTTTTGATTTATGTGGGCGGTTAAGAAGAATGCGTTACATGATGATTAAGATGGACTGTTTTTTGGGAGTAACTTCAGGTTTTTTTTTATCGCAGCTATGATTGCTAACTATTCTTCTCTGTTTGTAAAGGACCCCCTACCCCGTCAGGGACAACTAAGCTGAAAAGGGAGAACAAAAATAAATTGCAGATCGAATTAATTGCCAAGGATGAAGATATTTTGCATTGTTCTGTTACAGTCCCTTCTACCAATGCCAGTTGCTCGAGTGCTACTATGCAAACGTGTATGAAAAATTGTCATACTATATAAAGCTGCTTGTTAATTTCTACGGATCACATGGCCCGTCATAAAATATACAGGGAGGTGTAGAAGTTTTACTTTGTTTACTGTACTCCTAGTGAAATTGTCGTTTCGTCTCATGAGAGTGCTAACTAAATGACTAAACAGGTTCTGAGAGTGTTGACTCGCCAGACAATGTTGTGCCTTCAATTTCATATCAGACGGTGTGATGGGGAGTATATCTAGCACCTTTCTAGTGACAAATTTGTGGCAAATCTCTTTGTTGTGAACAGTAATAAGCTCAGCCATGCACTGTTTGTATCATCGCTTCCCTAACGCCTAGTACGCACGCACTGTTAATACTCAGCTCAATTGCCCTAACCCCTTGTGGGGCATAGCGCGTCAACTGTTCCATGTGGCCCAGTTTTCGTTGGCATAAATTGGTTTCGGAGAATGCAGTTGCCAGCATGCACCTCCTACACATCCATGGCCACGAACGTCGTCGTGGACGGGATACGAACCCGAAACGCCGGTAGTCAAACATGAGACTGATGCCTCAACACATTGCGCTATCGGTCGCCCAATCATCAACGCTTCCCTAACGCCTAGTACGCACGCACTGTTAATAGAATAGAATTGAATAGATTCTTTTGCGTCTCGCCCAGAATCTCGCTTGCCTCGACTCATTGTCACCGTGAATTTTGTTTGTATTTTCTGCATCTTTCAGTGAGTCGGGGCAAGTGAGATTCTGCCGAGACGTAAAGCAACCTACATATTCAAGAGTCGCAGTGCGTATTAGGCGTAAACAGATACTGCAAATCACATGCTGCAAAATTCGGTTGGTCTCTACATTTCAGCAGATGAAATTCCTGTGTCGTCCTGAATTCATAACCAGGTCTCTGTCGTTGCTTTCACAGGTGTCGTGGATTGTATTTCTTACATTTAGTCCCTTGATGTCACCATAGTGCCGCCGTGGCTCGTGTATAAGAACCGAAGTTCGCTTAGTTTATAGTGATTACTCAGGATCGTTCTGTGAAATTCTCTTTAGTAACTTCACTGGATAAGAACTCTGGACGCAGCACATTGGGATACCTTTCCCGGCCTGAGACAGCAAAGATGTTTATCGCTGAATATTCCCGTTAAAGGAATTGCAACTTTACTAAGAATACGATCGTCGCACATTGCTGGCGAATAGCGATCAACCTACAGAGCACGGATCACTGTGTATCTTTTTCATCGTCGCCTGCGATCGACGCAGAGTGGTGCCTATCAAAACGCATTTTAACGGGTCGCTTTAACCTGAGAATTTATCTAGCAGTAATGGGTATACATAAATTCTGATTCTACCTGTCGTTTCTGGTAGGACGACTGTGGGGTCATCGATATCTTACGCAGGGAATACTTTACACGGTCGCTTCTCAGTCACTGATATGAGTAGCTTTAAGGTGAGTTCCAAGACCGCGACTGAGCGACTTGCGTCAGCGACTGTGAAAAAACTACCATAACGGAGCAGTACGTGTGTATTTTAAGTTGGAGTACAGTCCTCTAACTACAGCTTGCATTCTACGATCCCCTAAACTTTAAAATACACACGAATAGTAGTCCGTTATGATAGTTTTTTTTTCACAGTCGCAAACGCAAGTCGCTCAGTCGCTGCCTTGGCACTCACACATTTATTGCTTTATTAGTACGATCAAGTTCGATAAGCAGGTTCAGTCCTGCTAAAGACTACAGGGCTACAGTACAATAATAGATCAATCGATCGCAGTGCTGGTGGGCTTCTAGTATCCCGGCCTGTTTTTATACCCTTCATGAATGTGATAGGGTATATTAACTTGTCATGAAGATTGCAACGGACAGAAGGAAGGTAAGCATCTCCGAGCATATAAACTATGTACTATATATTCTTGGTCAGTATAACGAGATTAAGTCGATTAAGCTTTGTCTGTCTGTTTCTATGCAAACTAGTCTCACTGTTTTAAAGCTATTGAGCTGGAATTTTATACAAAGCCTTCTTTCTATAGCACGATGAATATATGTATGTTGGGACCAACGGAACCACTGCGTCATATAGCTGTCATAGGAACGAACGGTCCAAAAGTCTTATCTTTTTCAGAAAAACTTTTTTCTTTCACATTGATCGATCATACTTACTGCCAAACCATATTCCTAAATTTAGGTGAAATCGGAAATCATATACCTCGGCAGAATGATTGATCCATTCTGCATTTACCATTTATATAATAGACACACAGAGAGCCGAATGTGTGATACCCTTCACGCGAAGCGCTAGCTAGCCAAAGGCTAGTGTGTTCAATTTAATCTTAGTGCCACCATACACTGTCGAACTTGAACTCGAGCACGAACCTGGTACAAATGTCCTCTGACTCACACATACACTTCACATAGGTGTGAAGAAAACCGTGCTTGAGTTCGAGTTCGACAGTGTATGGTGACACTTACCTAATTTACAGGGAACATATTTGGTCTACAACTTAATAATGAGACTTTTTTTAGAGATGGCAACACCGATAAACCAATGGTAGTCCATCTTTGACATACATACCATTTGAAGTTTGTATTCATAAGCTGTCAATGTCAGTATAAACATTTTGTGTTGATTGTTGACAACGTATTTTACCGGACCATGGAAAGTTTCGAAAATTCACGAAAAAAACAACATTTGCGGGAAGTTTTACTTGGACATTATTTTGCTAAGAAGACTGCAGCTCAGAGTCATAAATTGCTCGTGGAAGTTTACGGTGACGATGCTTTTTCGCGTGCACAGTGTTTTCGGTGGTTTCATCGGTTCAAAAATGATAATTTCGACATTACCGACGAAGAGCGACCTGGCCAGCCAAAAAAGTTTGAAGACGAAGAATTGACGAAATTACTCGAAGAAGATTCGTGCCAAACTCAAAAAGAGTTGGCAATTTCGTTGGAAGTGACTCAGCAAGCCATATCGAAGCGGTTAAAATCACTGGGAATGATCCAAAAGCAAGGCCACTGGGTTCCGTACGAGTTGAAGCCAAGAGATGTTGAGAGGCGCTTTTGCATGTGCGAACAACTGCTTCAAAGGTAAAGACGGAAGGGTTTTTTGCATCATATTGTGACCGGCGATGAAAAGTGGATTCATTATGATAACCCAAAGCGAAAGAAATCATGGGGACCGCCCGGGCACCAATCAACATCGACCGCGAAGCCAAATATTCATGGTTCCAAGCTTATGCTCTGCATTTGGTGGGACCAGATCGGTGTTCTTTATTATGAGCTGCTAAAACCGAATGAAACCATTGACGGGCAGCGCTATCGACTGCAATTGATGCGTTTGAGTCGAGCATTGCGTGAAAAACGGCAACAATTTGCTGAAAGGCACGACAAAATAATTCTTCAGCATGACAATGCTCGCCCTCATGTTGCGCAAGTCGTGAAAACGTACCTGGAAACAACCAAATGGGAAGTGCTACCCCACCCGCCGTATAGCCCTGACATTGCTCCATCCGATTACTATTTGTTCGCTTCGATGACTCATGCGTTGGCTGATCAGCACTTCACTTCATATGAGGATACTAAGAACTGGCTCGATTCATGGATAGCCTCGAAACCCCAAGATTTTTTTCGCGACGGAATTCGTAGACTTCCCGAAAGATGGGAGAAAGTTATCGCTGCTGATGGCCAATATTTTGAATAATTTAGTTATATGAATAAATCTATGAATAAATGCCCAAAATTCCAAAAAAAGTCTCATTATTAAGTTGTAGACCAAATACATATGTAGTTTTTGATATGTATCGTATTAGCGTATTGTATTGACATGCTATCAGGAGGTACCGAGTTCAATGTTCCAATGAAACTATTTTTTATATAAATAATTGTGTGAATAAATTCCCAATTTGGTGTCTCTAAAGCTCCCTGGTGAGTCAAGTTCTGTGAGCTTCTCTGACCTGTTTTTCTTTTTGGACGCTGGAAGAGGGGATTCCATCCAAGGATGGATGAATGTAATACAATACGCAAGTGCTGTCATTAGAACCACTATTAGAAAACTGCAGACTAGTTGGGGGGATGTACAACCTATTGATTTAGGTTCATCTGATCATCAGCAGGATGATCCCTGTCAGAATGCAGTCTTAAATGTGATCGACTCAACACAGTGTTTATAAACACGATTACGAAGATTTGCCTCCGAACATAATAATATTTAGTTAAGTTCCGTTTATTTTCTGCAGTTCGACAAGAATAAAATAAAAGAGTTAAGTTTCCTTTATACTGCAGATCAATTTTATTTTTATTGCATACACGTGTTTCGGATACCACTTGTATCCTTCTTCAGTGCTTAGGTTACAACCGACAACCGACATTGTAACCTAAGCACTGAAGAAGGATACAAGTGGTATCCGAAACACGTGTATGCAATAAAAATAAAATTGATCTGCAGTATAAAGGAAACTTAACTCTTTTATTTTATTCTCCGAACATAGCATTTAACTCAGCTACATTGGGGTTGGAAAAATATTTTTTTTTTTGTTCGATTAATCGATAATCGTTAATCGATGACCCCCATGTTGGACTATGATCGACTAGTGATGGAGTGTGTTCGGTTATTCGATTCGTAACGGTCAATCGATTTTTTTTTCTTAAAAAATTTATTTTGAGAGTTTTAGCGTCCGCGATCCCATCCCAGAGATATGTTCTTTCTATATTACACAGTACACAATATACTTGGAAAGTAATGGGGGATACTAAAACACTAAAAATTCGGTGGAGCTTGTTATAATTATTAATAATCGACACCTCGATTTCGGTGACGGTTAATCGATTAACCGCGGACATTGTTCGAACAATCGAGTATTCGATCATCTTTTCTTCCAACCCTAGGCTACACTCATGGACCACAGGACTTTCGCTGCTCTGAAGCTCCGAATCATTCAACTTTGATTCACGTGGTCCTTGCGCAATCAGAAACGCTATCACAATTCCACTCAGCCAAAATCCACATACTTATAACATTTCCATTGATTACATATCGTGAAAATCAATTGTGGCTCTACATAGCTCACCAACAATATCGGATACGATTTTTATCATCGCCGCCTATCAAACCTCTTTCATATTATGAAAATGCGACGAAATATTTACACATACTCAAAGCGCTCCATCGCGCTCACACAAATATACAAAAATCGTTTGGTGTACAATAAAAAAATCAGACAAATAGCCATTAATGAATTCTGTCGGAGTTAGCCTGTGCTGCTCAGCATGATAAATTAATGTTGACTACGGTGGAAGGTCGTCACATGAACAACAACAGCCATTTCCATTACACATACTTTCTGTACACGATACTTATGTTGAAAAAGATTAAGGTTTTCTGCTATTTATCTATTAGAGTGTACAGGAGGGAGGATTTCAAAGAAAACGGGTCAAATGGATGTCAATGCGCGGTCCCAATTTTTATAGAAAAAGATTTATGATGATATTGAATGCCAAGGACTATAACAGTGATAGAAAGGATGTTGTTGTTGTGTTTGCCCTGCCCTGATCAGAAAAAAACATAATTTCCATAACATCATAATTTTGTGAACTTCCGACATTACTCTAATTATTCGGCCCGTTCTTTTCATTTAAACAAAGATCAAGAGTGGAAAGAACGCACGAATCATATGACAAGCGAACTTTAACAGACACCATAGTCGAACTACTGGCCCAACAGGAGGGCACTGTGACTAAGAGGTCTATTGTGCCATAGCCCATTAAGTCAAAAGTCCGTCCACCTTTCTAATAAAGGGCAGTACGTCTTTAACAGGAATCAATCTCTGATAGTAGCCTGCCCGAGGAGTGACATTCTATAACCCGCGATGGCGGGACATTCGCACAAGATGTGTTTAATTGTTTCCACATCCTCCAGACAGAGATGGTATATGTATGTCTCGCTGGACAAACCCATCTCGTTCAGGTGACCAGGTGATGGCCATCTGACCCCACTAGAAGTTTTAGATCTGTTCTGCTAATTTAAGAGTACCCTTGTGAATCAGCTTATCAGCTTGATTGATGCAGCCCTGGAAGGTTATTCAAGTGCTGATGACGTTAATAGTGCAGACCAATCTGTGATCCGCAGTTTAGGTGAGACCAACCCAAAGCCACAGTAAGGCTCAGGTCCATGAATGCGATTGGATGATCCTTGTCTAGCAAGTTCATCCTCAGCCTCGTTTCCCTCAATGCTCTGGTGGCCTGGCTTCCAACACAAGAAGACTTGGTTTTTGGTAGCCACCATATAGATGATTAGCCGCGTGGGGGCGAATTGTGACTCAGTATACAAAGGTATAGGGCCGAAATAAGTTGACTTTCAACCGACTCACTTTCAACTCTGATCCAGATGTAATCCAACACGAGACCTGGATCATCGACGGTCGGTCGTTTTGTAGCTCAAAGCTACAGTAAAGTTCAGGTCCATGAAAGTGATTGGATGATCCTTGTCTAGGAAGATCACCCGCACCCTCGTTCCCCTCAATGCCCTGGCACCCAACACAAGTATACTTGGTTTTTGGTTTCCACCATACAGATGATTCGACGCGTGGAGCGAATCGCATACTCAGTATACAAAGATACAGGGGCGAAATAAGTTGACTTTCAATCAATTCACTTTCATCTCTGATCCAGATGTGATCCAATACGAGACCTGGATCATCTATTTTACGATCAGTCGTTTCGTATGGAAATGAGCTTTTGATCCCGTGAAAAAAAACCCGGCTAATGTCTCAAATATTAATTTAAAGAAAGCTCAAGCACACATCGCGGTTAGTTTGGGAAGCTCAAAGCACAGCTTTTGTTTAGGAGAATTTTCGTGACGCTAGCTTTCTGAGCTTTCGCAGTTAAAGCTTAAGATCACGTGGTTTCATGCAGAGAAAAGCACTTTTCAACGCTTTTAGGTTAGGTCGTCTCAATTCACTTTTACTCTGAACTGTGGAACTGGATTATTTTTTCCCACGAAATAACCAGTGTGTGAAAATCCAAGAAGAATATTTTAAAGCGAAATCGCAAAAATCGGCCATCACTCATTCCAATAAAGCCAATCCATTTGAAAGAAATTATTTTCAAAATTATCATATTCATGCCATCAAACTCATTCTAATCGATTTGCAAATTTTTTTTCTTTCTTCTTTTCATTTTTTATAGATTCTATTGGCATGCTTGTGTCTAAGGCCAGATCTTTTGGTAAGTTGGCGTTCTCGGAAAGAAAAACCAAGAAAACAGACAAATCGAATGACAAAAAATGTATTAACTCTTGAATTTGCTGCGATGTGTTGAATCTATTTTGCTTGGGTTGATTTCCCCTTATCTAACTCCGATGACAATAGTACTGACGTAAAGTGATACTATCCCTAAATACTTTTAATTCGCCTTATCTCTTGTTTGTTAACTAGAGCTATAAACAAATTTGGCTTTTCTTTTTTTTATACTCATACGTTTCTAATAAAATCGAATAATGCATTGCATTTTCGATATTTTTTCAATCGTTTGGTTTTTATCTTTATTTTTTTTCTTAACTGAAAGTAGTTTGTTTTAAGATTTTGAGTATCCAGAAGTGAACGCCTGGCCTTAGACTACAAAACATGCCAAATAACACCCAACTACGACGCCGAGTTATTTGTTTCAAGTGTGTATAACTCTAATAGGTTTCTGTTGTACTGTTGTTGTTTTTTTTTGAATGATTTACTAACAAATGATAATACTCGTAATCTTTTGTGTCACTAAGTATCAATAACTACTTTGATTAAGACTTCCGTTCGGTTTCAATGTCCATTTATACATTTTATTCATCATCTTGTTTCATTATACATTTTGAACTTTCGTCACCTGTAATAACAATTACATATTATCTTAAGCCGCGTTCCGCGTTGGAGCGACAAAAGTCCGGCGACAAAAATCGAATAGTACATAAAGACGTGTCAACAAAAGTCTTTCAACATTTGCTATTTCGAAATGGCGACCGAGTGACATGAGTGACCGAGTAATCCATGGAAGTGCACGAGCTACGATGTTTTTGTTGTGATAGCAATGGTCGGAAGTTCGGTGTGCGAGTGTGTTACATGCTACGGTTCGTCATCTTCCTCGGTGTCGAGGGATAGAAAATGGCTGCTTCTACGGGGTTCCCCCACAGCGACCTGTGGAGTCAGGTGCGTGGGTGCAGCTGGGCAGTTGAAGACGTCCACCTCATGAGGCGTACCATTGCAGGCGGCACATGTGTTCGAGACGTCCCGGTCAATGCGAGACAGGTAAGAGTTAAGACGCGGACACCAGTCTGACCGAAGTTGGGCGAGTGCCGTTCTCGCTGCTCTCGGAAGCCTTCCCTCTTCAGGAGAAATGGTTGGTTGTGGTACCGAGGGAACTACATTTGGACATAATCCCGCAATTGCATGCTGTCCAAGATCTGGCAAAGCAGTTATCTCAGCATCAAGACCAAGCTAGGCCTGTTTCGCTCCCTGGTACTGTCTGTGCTTTTGTATGGTAGCAGTACATGGAAAGTTTCCGTAAGAGTTACCAGAAAGCTGCAAGTTTTCGTCAACTCATGTCTAAGAATTTTCTCGCCTGAGATAATATCGAATGAAGAGCTAAGCCGGCGTACGGGTCAGATGCCAATCGACGAATTTATACGCAGGCGAAAATGGCAGTGGGTAGGTCACACATTGCGGAAGAGTGATAAATGCATTGCTTTGCATGTCATGAAATGGAACTCCATTTCCAACCAAGGCCGTCCAAGAGGGTGTCCTATAATCACATGGCGACAATCTGTGGAGTGCAGGGTGCTTGGTAAGTCTTTTGGGGAGTTGCCCAGAACAGAGTACGATGGCGCGCCGGAATAGTTGACGCGCTATGTTCCACTAGGGGTTAAGACAAAGTAGTAATTCCGCAATTGATGATTGTACTTCCTCCTAATGTATTGATGGATTTTGTACCTCTGGACATCTCTCTTTCGAGATCCTTCAAATCATGTACATTAGGTTAAAGTTTGGGTGTTCCCTCCGGTAACAATCCACCAGATATTATTTGGCAAGAAGCTTATTGTGATACCTTAAGTGTATCATCTTGGTTTCCTGATGCAGATGGTCCTGGAATGACATCAGGAGACAGCCAATTACAGTACGAAGAGCGTCATTTTGGCAAGTCTGAATTTTTTTCCATTATGTGTCACAGAGATTCTGTGACCACACAGAAGCCGCATAGTTGGCCACTGATCTTCCGACTGCTTTGTATGTGACCAGTAAAGTTTCTTCGTCTTTGCTCCAGGTGCTATCGGCCAAGGTTTTAAGAATTTTATTCCTACCGCGCGTCCTGTAGCACACTGTTGACGCATGGGGGGATATGGCCATGCTATGCAGAGTCACTCCAAGGATTTTAGGATGGTAAGAATAGGTTGAGTGCCAATTGAGATCCCAAGTTGCATCTTGACTTCCTTCGTCCAGGTCCTAAATAAGGTTGCCGAGGATTTAGGCGCTAAAACGGTTAAATTCTTGCTTGTAGACAACGCATTAAGTTTGTAACGGACGGTTTGGTGGGCATCCGAATATGCCCGTGTGGACGGAGCCTAAGGTTGCTATAATGACCGTGAAGGTCGGACAGTGCCACCTGGCAAAGAAAAAGGCCCCTTAACGAGCTAAGAAGCGGCCTATGTTTGCTGTAGCTCTGTTCGGGAGACGTTGACGGGGTTTTCGCCGTTTGTTGCCCTGCCCTTTACGTATTAACAAAAATTCAAACGCCTGGAGAAGAAAACACAAACAGGGGAGGTAAAAGTGAGGAATAAAAAAAATTAGGAGATAAGGGTGGGATGGTAGGTAGGCCCTCGTGCTCGCATCGGGGTCCAGGTGTAATGGGACCTTCGGCCTCTGGTTTCGTACCACCGAAAGATCATTACTCATCAGGTGCTGCCATCGATATGCCGGTGGAAGCAGCACTACCAGTATATGGTCCATTACAGGTGGTTCATTACAAGTTCTTCAAGACAACCGTTTATGCGTTCGCACATGTCCGTGGTGTTATTCTCTGTTGCCAGAGTGGAGCAGTGATAATTTCGATTGTCTTGGGTGGTGTAGGGAGTCCAGACAGATATAGGTTTGACATGGAGGGAGATAGAACTCCTCGTTGTAGCACACGTTGTTTGATCTTCCTAAGCTTCGATTTCTTGTTCCTAAATTCTGTGTAGGATTGCCTGCCCGCGATATAATTGGCAATCCATTTGATTACTTTCGTTGAAAGCGATGAACAGTTTAAGTCAGGCGGCCGACCGGTAGCGCAGTGCATAGAGGCATTTGTCTCATGTCTGACTACTGGCGTTTCGGGTTCGAATCCCGTCCACGACGACGTTCGTGGCCATGGATGTTTGTGTTATCTTCCCCCTGTGGCACGGGGCATAATAATAAGCCATAGCATCTCCCGACTTGTCGCAGGTAGGTGAGTAAATAGGGGAGTAGGAAGTGCATGCTTTGCATTCTCCGAAACTAGTTTACGCCAAAACGTCAGCTGGGCCATATGAAATAGTTAACGCGCTATGCAAGGGCAATTGAGTAAAGATTTATCTATGCGAAATTAATCTAGTTGATGGAGCTTAAGATGAAGCTGGAGATAAATTCACATTGCAAAAACTTTATTTAAAAATATCGCCTAAATATCGATACATGTACATAGTAAACATATGTATATGTACTCTCTAGGGTATTTTTGTTTTCGGGGTCTCTGGTTTAAATACCATGGCAATGTTAACACTGACCTGAAAAATTCAAGGGGACTTGCGAATATTGCAATTTTCCATGCCTTCAATATATTGAACATTCAGTATGATTCATAAAAATTTTGTTTTTTAAATTAAAATTGCCACTTTGTAGCTTTTATACCTAGTACATACAGCAGAAACTTTCTTGAGAACCCTTTTAAACGAAATGGCTTTCAACCGAAACGGCCGAAAAGGGTGTTTTGTACTGTAGTGACGTCTCGGTAATCGATATTTCACGTACTTACTCAGTACCAACCACACTAAAATATGTGTAAATGCAGACTGAAAGTGAGTTATTTAAGCTGGAAGCGTAATTTGTGTCATTTTCTAAAGCTTAAGCTAAAATATAAGGGTATGAAGATTTCAGCTTAAGCTTTAGAAAATGGAACTTTGTTTATTAACCGTAATTTTGGTTATCCGAAACCGCCTTTGCGCCCTTTACTTTAGTTAACCGAGTTTCTACTGTACTAACAACTGATGTTTAGTATCCCATTTCTTACTTTTACATAAACTCGGAAATTATCCTGAATTAACACACATAAAAAATCAGTTCCTCTGGCTTCACTGCGCCAGCTGTCTTTTTTCTCGTTGCTCGATTTCCTCGTCAGCTGATAACATAACATCAAAGAAGTGAACTATATAAATTGCACTATTCCGATTACCTTGTCACGGGGAAAATGTGACAACCTCCTGTGATGTTTTTTTTTTAATTTTGCCTGGAAATCGCCGGGACGTTTTTTTTTCAGAGATATCTGTTGTTTCATTAGTTGAAATGTGTGGAAAGAGAGAGACGCTCTCTTCTCCCCTACCCATCTCCTCTTCTATACCCTTCTCCTCGTCTCTACCCTTCTCCGCGTCTCCACCCTTCTCCTCGTCTCTACACTTCTCCCTCTCTCTACTCTTCTCCTCCTCGTATTCTTCTCCTCCTCTCTATCCTTCTCCTCCTCGTATTCTTCTCCTCGTATTCTTCTCCTCTCTATCCTTCTCCTCGTATTCTTCTCCTCGTATTCTTCTCCTCTCTATCCTTCTCCTCCCTATCCTTCTCCTCCTCTATGCTTCTCCTCTTTATCCTTCTCCTTTTCTCTACTTTTCTCTTTTTCTCTACCCTTCTCCTTCCTCTCTACCCTTCTCCTCCTCTCTACCCTTCTCCTAGTCTCTATACTTCTCCTCGTCTCTACCCGTCTCCTCGTCTCTACCTGTCTCCTCGTCTCTACCCGTCTCCTCGTCTCTTTCCTTCTCCTCCTCTCTACTCTTCTCCTTCTCTTTATCTTTCTTTTCCTCTCTACCATTCTCTTTCTCCCTACTTTTCTCCTCCTCTCTACCCTTCTCCTCCTCTCTACCCTTCTCCTCCTCTCTACGCTTCTCCTTCCGTCTACCCTTCTCCTTCTGTCTACCCTTCTGCTTCTGTCTACCCTTCTCCTTCTGTCTACCCTTCTCCTTCTGTCTACCCTTCTCCTCTTGTCCACCCTTCTCCTCCTGTCTACCCTTCTTCTCTCTACTCTTCTCCTCTCTACCCTTCTCCTCTCTACCCTTCTCCTCTCTACTCTTCTCCTCTCTACTCTTCTCCTCTCTACTCTTCTCCTCTCTACTCTTCTCCTCTCTACTCTTCTCCTCTCCACCCTTCTCCTATCTACTCTTCTCCTCTCTACCCTTCTCCTCTCTACCCTTCTCCTCTCTACCCTTCTCCTCTCTACCCTTCTCCTCTCTACTCTTCTCTCTATCCTTCTCCTCCTCTCTTCCATTCTCCTTCTCTCTACCATTCTCCTCCTCTCTACCATTCTCCTTCTCTCTACCCTTCTCCTTCTCTCTATCCTTCTCCTTCTCTCTACCATTCTCCTTCTCTCTACCCTTCTCCTTCTCTCTATCCTTCTTTTCCTTCTCTCTATCCTTCTTTTCCTCTCTACCATTCTCCTTCTCTCTTCTCTTCTCCTCCTCTCTACCATTCTCCTTCTCTCTTCTCCTCCTCTTTACCCCTCTCATCCTCTCTACGCTTCTCCTTCTGTCTACCCTTCTCCTCCTTTCTGCCTTTCTCCTCCTGTCCACCATTCTCCATCTGTCTAGCCTTCTCTCTATTCTTCTCCTTCTCTCTACTCTTCTCCTTCTCTCTACTCTTCTCCTTCTCTCTACTCTTCTCCTTCTCTCTACCTTTCTCCTCCTCTCTACTCTTTTCCTCCTCTGTACTCTTTTCCTCCTCTCTACTCTTTTCCTCCTCTCTACCCTTCTTCTCCTCTCTATTCTTCTCCTCTATTCTGCTCTATTCTTCTCCTCTTCCCTACTTTTCTCCCCCTCTATATCCTTCTCCTCTTCCCTACTTTTCTCCCCCTCTATATCCTTCTCCTCCTCTCTACCCGTCTCCTCCTCTCTACTTGTCTCCTCCTCTCTATTCTTCTCCTCCTTTCTATTCTTCTCCTCCTCTCTACTCTTCTCCTCCTCTCTACTCTTCTCCTCCTCTCTACTCTTCTCCTCCTCTCTACTCTTCTCCTCCTCTCTACTCTTCTCCTCCTCTCTACTCTTCTCCTCCTCTCTACTCTTCTCCTCCTCTCTACTCTTCTCCTCCTCTCTACTCTTCTCCTCCTCTCTACCCTTTTCCTCCTCTCTACCCTTCTCTTCTCTCCCCTTTTTGCAAACTCTCCGGCTTTTGTGATAATTCAATATTTCAAATGCTTGGAAAAAAATAACCTTAATTTGCCTTGTTGTTTTTATTAAACATTTACTGATACTTGTCGTCCATTATTTTGGAGTCGTTGAACGAAATTCAGTGTATAGTAAAGCAATTAAGTATATATTTTCTTGTTATTCCTATTTTCAAAAATTTTTATAATTTATGGCATATCATTCTATTTACGTATGTAGATATTTGCAATTGTAATATTTTCTCACCCTTTCAAATGTCTGGCGAGTATTTTTGTACATTTTACAAATAATGCAAAGTGATAGTTGCTTCTACGATATATTTCAGACAAGTGCAAAAATGTGAACTAGTGACTACAACACAATCACCTTTTTTCCGGAGACTTCAATAGCAAATGGACTTTTGGATTTCGAGCAAAGATAATATCTAATAACTACTTTTTAATGTGACTACTAAGCACTATGGTAGACATGTACATACATATTTTAAAAAATTGCAACAAAATGACTTGCATTTCTGCTTTCAGTAGTGTTTAAGTTCGCCGCTGGGCATGTGGGAATATTTTAATAAAGATCCTTTTATCGTCGATATTTTTCTACCCATAAATAGAGTAAAAGAAAATAAAGGGTTTTGATGTTTTTCTGGACGGCATGTTTCCTTTTATTGGCAAATGCGTATTTCAGTTGATCAACATTAGTTTGTGTCCATTAAAAAATCGTGAAACTGGTTTCCAACCCAGGTGCACATTTGCCAATAAACAAAAAGTATTTCGTCTTAGAAAAGTTTACCATATTTTTCAGTTTAACATCTTAATTCCTAAAAGGATAAACTTGATAAAGCGCTTCAGACACAAGCCAACGGTTGTTGCGAAATTTGTCCAACAGTTGTTGACCAATCAACAATTGGTCAACTGTTGAATTCGTTCGACACTCAATGAATTCTACTATTACTATTGGAATGAACGGTTGAGCAACAATTGATCAATTCTTGAGAACTTTATTCGGCGACGTTAAACTTATCCACGGTTGGTCAATTGCAGTCACTCAAGCGGCTCATATAACGGCCATCGAAACAATCGTTCACTTACTTGACAGAGATCGAAAAAGTGTTCAACCATTCAATAACTGCTCAACTCCTCATTTCAATCGTAGAATCAATAATATAACTTTTTGCTCTACACTACATCGTAGTTCGCCACACATTTGCTCAACGAATTTGATACAAACCGTTGCTCAACCATTGACCTGTCTAATGTTCGACAACTGTCAACTAATTGACGGATTGTTATTCAACCGTTGGTCTGTGTATGAGCCGCTTAATAATATTTATTCTGACGACCTTTGAAACACTCTGTTTAATCTGATTACTACTAAATCGCATTTTATGTTAACATTATTGCAAGAATACAAATTCCTAACGACATGATATTTTTCACTAAAAACTACTAGAGTGCTGATATTCGTGTAATCGAATTGAAAAACATTTTCTCCTATCCTTCATTTCAGCATTTTTATCCATAAACTCGTGTCGACAAAATAATACAATTATATCCCTGTTTTTTTCCTATAATTTCAGGATGAAATCCCCGATTCAGGTTCAGAAAGTTGTGGCAACGATGTTGATGGTAACGACGATGAGGACGATGGCGACGATGAAGACGAGGACGAAGATGATGAAGGACAAGAAACAAACGAAGAAAATTTCTTACTACACAATACAGCGACTGAACACAGTAGAAAAATAACCGAACTATTCGAAGCAGCAGGTAAGATGAATAAGTATTATTTGTGTCAGGATTAGTCTATGGATAGTGTTCAGAGAGCTTTGGTCTTCCTTTTTCCTTCTTTCTATAAAAGAAAGGGAGTAGTGTATCATGATTAGATTTCGATTGAGATCTGATTTGGATGGTTCCGATGAAATACCTTATTTTTAGAAGTGGTAAAAACCCGCAAGACTAGCCGCTTTCGATTCACCGGATCCCATTTTCATAGAAAACGACTGACCGGTTTAAATCCAGGTTCGTATGGAATCTCATCGGATCAGAGTTGAAAGCGAATTGGTTGAACGTCAACTTGTTTCGCCCCTATCTAAATGTCTACTGAGTTCGCAATTCGCCCCCACGCGGCGAAGTTTCTATATGTGGCTGTTTAAGTTCGCTCCTCGCAGATCCGTGACGTTCTTTTCGGTCTGAGAGCGAAATCCAGTAATTGTAATTCATTCCCATGTGTTTTTTTCTCTGGCTCGCGCTCGGTGGCCGTGGTCGTTCGGTCCTCGCTCTACGATCTAAAGAATAGGAGAATAGAAGAAAGGAGGTTCGATCCTCGCCGCCAACAAAAACTGCTTGTGGGTACTAATTAAACTCCCATTGTGTACCGAGCTTGTCAGTATAAAGACGGCGCGGATAGGAGGTGCATGCTAGCAACTGCACGTCCGAAACGTTGATGTGCTATCGAAACGTCAACAGAGTATAGAAATGCAGGAGATGTTGATGCACCCTTGCCCCTGGAGGTATCAAGGCAATTAAGACGCATACCCATATCGTGTTAGATTATTTTGGAGGGTTGTCGTTTTACGACAGCACACTTAGGCCAGGGTTAAGTCCATTGTGTTACCCAAATTGTACCCAGTTCTTATTTGATATCGAACCGACCGACCGACAATCGCATCTAATAGTTGACCGCTTTGCTAAAGAGCAGATGCTCTCCTCTTTGTCACTGCTCCTACAGAAGTCATTGTATGGAAGTCCAAGCCTTCTGGCGTGCACGCCGATGACGCAATGATCCATAACTACTCCAACCACCGCGCTAATTTTAATCGACTTGCCGTTCGGACACGTTACGCCCTTGATCCCTGTTGAGTTGACTTTCCTGACAGCAGCCAACTTTGATTCAGATTTGTAGGTGGAGAGGGGCTTAGAAATGTTTCCGCTGATCTGCCGAGTCCCACCAGCTACACTCCTACTAGCCAGCTCGTAAGCTCTGCAATTTCTAGCGGGTCACTCTGGACAGATGTCCAGAACAATACAATAGTTTCTCATTTCCAGAAGGCATGCTCGACATTCAGCAACAATCTGTAGTGACTTTAGCATATTGTTATTATTGGTTTTTCGTCTCCACTACAGTAACGTCAAATTCCCCATCCATATCAGAGTCCAGTGAATCGTATAAGTTGGATGGGGCTGTGATATAAGCAACGTCTGCTCGGATGAGATCGATAACGCGTCATCATCGACCACATATAAAGAGCTCGGGGGTATAGGATGGTTGATACCCAACTCCCCACTAGCGCCAGTCACTTCCACCGGAATAGAGCTAGGAGCTTTTATCCGTCCCTCCCGCTCATTCTTTTAATAAAGCTTCATCGTTAAAGCGGAGAAATCAAAACGGATCTCACCATTGGTTTCCGCTAAGGAATCCTTGTTGAGAACGATGACTGCACATCGGGATTTACCTACGGGGTCCGCCAATTTCACGCTCCTCCCGTCCCCTGTTGGGAAGTTCGGATTAGATGACGTGATAGCGAAAAGGATCTGGATTGGCAGGTTTCATTGGTAACCAAACGCGAGCTAGACTGGCTACGGCTCCCCCATCTTAGAGATATCGATTCTGGAAAGATCTAATGATCGCTGATCTGCGAATAGCATTAGTTTGATTCTACTCTGAAACGACCAACCGTGTTTACAGTTTGGTGGAGGTCCCGGATTCTCCGCCATGATGCTGCCATAGTTGGAGGCCATCTCACATTCAATCTTCCTCCATTTGTCAATAGTCAAACTTTCGTCAGTATGACTCTGTCGATCCTTTCAGAGCTTCCGCACAGTCACTGTCGGCGACAGTCCTCTTTTGCGTTGCAATCGCGATAGGCGAGCTCTCCTCTGACCTGTTTCTTTTCCGGGGGTGGTCCTGGACATCAGGCGTTACCCTCTTTGTCCATTCTAGAGATTTTATCTGCTTAGCAGTCAACTGATCCTCCGGTATATTACCAAGATATTTTACGGAGAAGCAAAGCGGTTCGCCGAGTCCTGAAACGTACTTTGGAGGGTTTAACGTGCCTCCATTTCACATCCATAGAGCCAGAACCCTGTTCGACAGAGCGACGGAGCCACCCTATTTTATTAACCCCTAAATTCTAGATTCAAACATCGTAGAGTGGCGACCGAGACCTCACGGCTACAGAGCGCGTTTTTTAATTGTTTGCGGTAAGCGCAATTTTTGGTATACTCCCTATTTCACCGGGCGACGCATCGTTATTCGCATCTTTACTAATAGCGGCTCTACCACTGTAGCGTATGGAGCGAGCGTTCTATGGCGGTATACTGAGCAACCCGTTAAGCGGAGAACACATATACGCGATCGCGATTGCGTTCGCGATGGCGATCAAACGCGTTCCATGTTAGTAAGTTAAGCAGCACATACTTGGCGCGATCTGTTAGAGATAGAGTGGACATCTGCAGCGTTCGATCGCGGGGTAGTCGGCGATCTGCGATCAAACGCAACTGGTTAAATTGATCGCAGATCGCAAGTATTAAAAATGGCAAATCTCACGGAAAAATAAATTTACTGTGTAAAAAAACATAATGTGTTGTATGACATGTCACATGCTGACTACAACATTGTGCGTATACAATTTTATAAAAATGAAAAAAATTAAAAATTTCCTTGCGTTTGCGATCGCGATTCCAACATGGTGTGCTCGCTTTCTCCTGTGATCGCGATCGCGAACGCAATCGTGATCGCCATCGCGATCAACCTCTTCAGTTCTGTTGATTTTTTCTAGTCAGACCACGTGGAGCTCAAACGTCGAACGTCCTTTTGCATCCAGCCAGCCTTCTCGAGATGGTTTACCATTCTTTGGTGAAAGATGTTCAGATAATTAGTGATGTTTGCAGATCTTCATTGGTAGTTAGACGTTTGACGGTGCGTTGTCACATCTTCCAGAAAAATGTAGAAAAGCAACTAAATAAAAGATATACAGAAAATTCAGAACCTCGAAACTTAGAAACAATTAACAGTTCCTTTAAAAATAAATAAATATGTGTATCTTTAAGCCTACATACATATCAGGTTAACTTAAGAGGAGGTTGGCATCTCATTTCTTAGTTAATTCAACAATATCCAAGAAAAAAAAAAAGAGTGGGTACAAACCAACAAGTCAACAATGAACCATGTAAACTCGGTTCTTCCCGACCTCAACCAGAGAGCGTTGCGCTAGTTCAAGACTGGTGTGACATAAGTGGTCAGCCCATCGAAGGCCACCATTGTCCCTTTCGCGCGAACACGAGGAAACTAAGGGGGCTGAAATGCCATACGATGTATAGCTCCCACGTGAAAATGGCAAACCACGTTGAGTACCTGGGAGTTACTCTGGGCAGATCATCTTAGGGTAACATCTAAAAAGGTTTGTGAAGTTGCAGGCAGGACATAGATGGAGCACAAAGCCCCAATTTTCGCACGATGATGGAACGTTTATATTGAGGGGGTAGGCTATTGGAGGAGTCGGGTGGTGATAGTAGGATAGTTGAGGGGTCAGGAGGAGAAGATAGGGGTAGGGATGACGAAAGGAAAATAAGGTAAAAGAATACTGGACTGGAGTAGAGTGGATAAGGGGTAATATGTAAATGAGTATCACACTATTGGCACAATATATCATCCACATAAGAGAACAAACACCGGATCTTATGTCCTGGCTGGTCTAAACAATAGATTCGAAGCAGCACATGTTGAATGAGATTGTATCGATGGACAAAACTTGAACCAGAGTTGGTCATTGGAGTCCGATTCCATCCAGTTGCTCGTATTGGATTTTTTGAAAGCGTGACCTTCAAGTAGATTCAATAAAAAGACAACTTTTTTGAATTATATATTTTTTCTTCGATATCTAGTTGTACTTTTTCGTTAAAGTGCATATTTGAATTCTGAATTCTTCTATACCCTACTTATTTCTTTGTAATGAAAATTATTCAATTTTAATGCTACTTCGTCTCCAACTTTTCCGGTTCCAATATCAGATCATTGTCCTTTCTCTGCAACAAAAATAAATCAATCCACGATCTTAAAATTTAATATCTTCACTCTCAAACCAAACTTTTCGCTTTTCCATCTGGATACATTCTCATCTGTGTCTTGACCCGACAAAAGTCCAATCGATAAATTGTCAAATTCAAATCTTTCGATTCCATGTCCTGATAGAATCTTTCGCCGTTCGGATGATATTGAAATGGCTGTTTAGTTTTCATTTTACGAGTGTCGCTTTTCGGGTCACCAATTAATCGTTCGCGTGGCACATAGCGATACTTATAATCGGCCATGTACACGCTGCGAAACATTTTTACTTGAAATTTCGTTATTAATTTTGAAAAGTTGTTCGTTTGACGTATTTATATATGATCGGGAGATTTCGCCGACTTTATTTTTTCAATTTTTACAATGTGAGTGTGCGTACTGACTTTCTTGCGCATAATTTTTAACATTGTCCTCCTGTGTACATTGTGATTTGTATGTAAGAGTATGATTGTCCTGGCGATGTGCCAAGATTTTTACTAATGCCCCCAAATGCACCGATGACATTGCAAAGTGATGGTATATTAGTTTTGATCATGAGAAAATGTTGTAATTAATCGTTTGATCATTGCAAAGTTTGTAAATTTAGGATATCAGGGGAGTTTCTCTTTTTTTGGTCATGAAATGAATTTGTTTTGAAAATGGGTTAAAGTAATTTGTTCTCGGAACCGTACAAACTTTGAGAGTAGTATACAGCAGGATGGTGTATTTTATGTAATAATTATTGTATTTAGTCTGTTCTCGAACATTATTCACTTTAAATTATTCAAGTATAGTATGTTGCTGCTGCTGCTACGTTCCTGAAAGATACCATTATTTTACTTTGTTTCTCCAAATTGACAAATTAATATCCTTAACAAAAAAATAGAATCGGAATCAGTCAGAGACGTCATGGTGACGACAGCCGTCTAGGCTCAGTTTGCCAGCACGCCACAGACTTGGCTTTAGAAATATGTAGAACAAAATGACTTTTTAAAGCCAAGTTTTCACTTTTTCCACTGAGTCGTTCAAAAACTGTCGTTCATACAGTATAGAGTAGTGATGGGCATAATGACTCTTTTCACTGTGCCAAAGCTCTGACTCTTTCCAGTGAGTCATTCAAAAAGAGTCGTTCAAAAAGAGTCACGCAAAGAGTCTGAAACTTGGTTAATAACATATTCAATAAAAGTCGTAGTTTTTAAAAATTCAGTTTTTTCCTTTATTTTTTACCCCCGATTCGAAGTCGGTGACCCCCAATGCCATTTAGTACGAGCCAGCCCGATCGGACCACTATTTCCCATCAAAACGCCAACTGCCGTTGTGCCGAATCTTTCGCTCATTCTGTTGAGTCGTTCAAAATGAAGGACTCGTTACTGTGCTACTCAATTGCTCTAACCCCTTGTGGGGCATAGCGCGTCAACTGTTCCATGTGGCCCAGTTGACGTTTCGTTGGCATAAATTGGTTTCAGAGAATGCAGTTGCCAGCATGCACCTCCTGCACAGCCATGGCCAGGAACGTCGTCGTGGCATGGCCAGGAACGTCGTCGTGGACGGGATTCGAACTCGAAACGCCGGCAATCAAGCATGAGACTGATGCCTCAACACACTGCGCTACCGGTCGCCGGAAGAGCGAACGTGAAAACTGGACACCGTGGATAGAACACTGGCCGAACCGCCACCACAGTAAATATACAGTCGTTTTGGCAACGTTAACTGCGTCGACTCTTTTACACCTTTTGTTCATCATACAAATGAACTTTTTGGGAATACTTCCGCAATTTACCAACAAGCATTCAAAATCCTTGCAAGAGGTACACAGAAATCAATAAAATGGACAATGTATTGCATTTGATCCTTTTCTCAAACATAAAAGATTATTCAGGGAGAACTAGTCCACGTATAGATCGAAGAGAGTGTGTTCACACTATTGCTCTATACATTTTCGACAGAGAATTTATTTACAATAGTTCCTCGTCTCGCCTCGTTCGACTTCGCTCTGGCGGCGAGCCACCGTGATGCACGAGTACAAGAAAGCCAGAGCGCTCCATGTTCACACTGGCTGCGTCGCGGTCACATACGCGCAGTGGGAAATATTGATTGATGTATTGTACTGTCATATTCGAAGGCTTTTGTGAACCGTTTTTCGTGAAGTTTGGGGTTTGAAAGATCAATAAAGTGGACTACTGTTTTGTTTTAAAATGCATTTATTTTATTATTCCTGAACGGCACCCCTTTTTCAAAAATATCTTGTTGGAAAAGCTGGTAGGGGAGTCCTGAATCCGAATCTGAAGTTCAAATGGTAAAAAAACAAAATGGGGGATCCAGAAAGGCAACACTTTTTTTGTTTATAAACACGACCGATTTTACTGGAAAAAACTGGTAGGAGGTTGTTTGGGTCGCTGAATGCGAATCTGAAGTCAAAATTGTAAAAGATTAAAAATTAAAGGAGATTCTGAATGGCAACCCTTTCTTAAAAAACAGCCAATCTGGCTAGGAAAAGCTGGTAGGAGGTTACGCGAGTGGCTTCGCTTAATCTAAATGCGCACAAACGAAGCAAATTACACGGAACGTGTCATGGTTGGTAAAAATTAAATGCTCTTTACAAGTGCGCACATTATTTACCTTGGGGGAGTTCCGTCCGGTGTTCTATAGTATATGCAATTTGCCTAATTTGCGAAAAAGCTCAAACGTGGCATGTGCCGGGGAAAATTTGGATTTTTAGTGTGTCCATTTTATTGTATTATATGTGGGCGAAAATGCTGACGAATGTTGCGCAATGTAATAATAAGAGGTGGTTTCATTAGGAATTTCAAGGCTGACGAATTGGCGCGCCAAGGAATCACGGGCGTAGTTCCTCAGAGACTTCTCAGTATGGCGCCATTTGTATTATGCAAAAATACAATAAAATTGACTGCTTTTAAGAGGACTTGAGATGGATTAATGGAAACCCCTGTCCTGTAACTAGGCAAAGTTCTTCTAGGCATGATATCGGCCGCTCCACACGACTATTGTCGCTGATGTAGATGTCATTACTGGTAATTTTCTGGTCGGTGAGCATGAGAGACGACTCCGGCTCCCCTTTAATAACTTGCTGAAGCGGTGATGACGTGGATGGGGAGGAGAGTACTTTCCATTTGCTCTGCGCCTATCCAGCACTGGCAAGGAGTAGAAGATTATATCTACGTACACTTAATCGCTATCTACGTCTTTTATGAATTGAGTGATCTACTAGTGTTGTTGTGATAGCGATGCTTCAAATACTGTAGTTCTTCTTGCATCGAGGGGCTTGGCAGCTCTTGGCCATTGAAAAACGGGTCGTTCCGGTACAAAAAACTGGCTGCCGCAGCAGCGTTGACATCGGACAACTACTTAAATTCTTAAATCGTTCCGGTTGGTTGGCTGTCTAGGATGGTCGAATTCATAGCTTCCCAGTGGTAACAGTGAGTGAGTCCTTTAATAACATTTTTAATTAAGGAACCGATGTCAACTCAAACTCAAGGTCTACTCAAAGGCAACACAAAAACGCATTTGTTCTAGGATACGTAGCTTGAAACCAACAAGACCATGTAAGAACTAGATATAACATTTTGCTCTGGGTTCCAAGCTACGCTCAATATTTGTTTTTATGTATTTTATGAAAACTCTCATTTTAGAATTAAATTGAATAACCAGCAAAAATTTAAAACAGTTCTCCATCAGCCAATTTCTTTACCTAATCATTTTTCTATTTTTCAGCAAATGATAAAACTGTCTTGAGGCATGCCACGCTAGCCATCGATGAAGCAACACAAGCATTAACAAAAATGCGGGGCGCGAACAGCCCTAAAGAAAAAGCGTAAATATGATTAACAATATTTTATAATTGCGGTATTTATTTAATTCTGAATTTTATGTTATTTCTTTCTCTTGCAGTATGTTCTCCCGTACGCTTATCGCCGCCTGTAATGACAATGATGTTACAAAAGTTAGGCAATTATTAGGAAAAAATAGTAATATTCCAATTAATGAGTCAACCGAAGATGGAGAGTCTCTTTTGTCAATGGCTTGCTCAGCTGGCTATTATGAACTAGCCCAGGTATGAATATTTTTTTTTATTAATGCACTAGTTTTTTATTGCCGCCACCATTCACAATACAACACAAAAGCTCAACTCTAACTAAACTGTCTGTCGAAAAATTCTGCAATAGTGGAAGAACATGTCTATTTTTTTTTCTTTTGTGGTTTAAATTTTTTTTGTGGTTACAAAAATCGTTGGTTTTTCTATATGATGCACATTAATAATCTGTTTGACAGAATCGCATTTCCTTGCTCACTGTTACAAATAACTTTAAGATATAGTAGTCCGGGGGAGCCATATTCTGTTAATTTCATAAAATTCTTTGAAATACGCAACACTTTCGTTTCTAGTCAGCTGTGAGTAATCGTGGTCTCTTTTTTTTAAGAACTTTATGTCCGTCAGAATTAGACGCGAGCTTCATTTTCTCCTATCAAACCATATGGATTTTATCATCATCATAGGTGCTCTAGCCCGCGTCGGGCCTTGGCCTCCTGGATACAGTTCCTCCAACAACGATTGCTCTTCCTCCAGTTCAAAATCGTAGAAGCGTCATGCAATCTGTGTCAATTGATTCCTCCCATCGGTTTCCTTCGGGTTTACACTTTAGCACACGTTTCGGGATTCTGTCATCCTGCATTCGTTCGACATGGCCAGCCCATTCCAGTTTCCGGAATTTGACAAATTTGTTGCATCGGATTCGCTATACGTCTCCTTCCTTGACTGGTGCAAATATCTTCCCCAGGGTTTTTTCTTTCAAACGTATCGATCGACTTTTCTGACGCTTGTGTTAAGAGTCCACGTTTCGCATCCATAGAGAAACATAAGTCGTATTAATGTTGTAAAGATGCGCAGCTTGTTGTTTTTATCAACTAGTTTCGAGGTTATTATGGGCAGGACTGCATAAAACGATTTGTTAGTTGCTGTGATTCGTCGCTGGATTTCATGTTTTTCATGACTGTCCTTTGATAGTAGGGTCCTCAAGTACACAAATTCGTTGACTTGCTCGAAGTTATACTCGCCCATTGTAATGTTTTGCGTGCTAGGAGCTGTTCTTCGAGATTGGATCATACATTTTGTTTTCGATTCGTTGACTTTTAATCCGACTTCTAAGCTGCTGGCTCGCTCCAGTTCTTGAAATACGTCCTTAGCACGCGGTAGTCATCTAGCCATGATGTCGACATCGTCTGCGTAGGATACTTACTGCGCAAATTTTGCTAGTTCACATTTCTGACGACATACTCTGGATCCAGGTTGAAGAGCATAGGTGCGAGCCCATCTCCCTGTTTCAGGCCTGACCCCGTTCGGAAGCTGTGTCGTTTTGTGTCCAAATCTGGCATTCTGTATTCCCCGTAGTGGCTCTTATTAACCGGATCAGTTTCAGCGGGATATCAAACTCAAGTAGTACCTTATACAGGACGTTACGATCAATACTATCGTAGGCTTGGCGGAAGGCCACAAACAGTTGGAATGGTTGGTTGGTTAGAGTGGCTGTTCCATTCCAGCAGGAAAAAAAAAACACAATTAGCGTTAGGTACGCCGTTTTGATGCCACATGCCTCATAAGAGGAATAAACCGTTGATATCAAGAACGTTCTGAGGTATTCGTCCTCAGATCCATCCTGTGGAGTTAACAAAACGTATTATCTCCCCGATACTCTTCGAGGAGATGTCGGATATATCTTGGAAGAAAGCGCTGCCCAATTCTTGATGTCTGATTCTCGCAAGAGCCGGGCATTTGCACAAGAAATGGATCAGAGTTTCCTCCTCCTCCTCATTCCTGCAGCTGCGGCAGAACATGTTGTAAGGTATACCCAATCCAATGTTAGAATACGTCGATGTCGCATTTCCAGCATTTATCGAGTAGTTGCTTTACTGAGAAAATTTGGTCCGTGGTAGATCGACGGGCTCTGAAGCCACCTTGGTACTCGCGGATAATGTTGTCTGCATATGCTTTTAGTCGTTGTTCGATAATTTTTTTCAATATTTTGTAGGACGTACACAATGGGCATATTCCTCTGTAATTCTCGCATTCTCAGACAGTCGCCTTCTTTGTGGGTTGGACATAATATGTCAGGTGCTTTTTTAGTTATCCATATCTTAACTATTAATTTATAGATCCGACTGATCAGCGCGGTCCAGCTTTCTTTCAGAAGCTCTGCGGGAATTTCGTCGATTCCAGGCACTTTATTTGGTTTTAATGCATCTAAAGCTATCTCCACTTCATCAAATGTTGGCATAATGGATATCCGTCCTCCATCAGGATTGTCTGGGATTGGATGATTTCCCGACTGTGATGTTGTCGGGTTCAGCAAATTTTGGAAGTATAGAACTCATCTTGATTTGATCTCAGATGCGTCACTAATAATGTTGCCATCTTGGTCCTTACAAGGGGTTGTTTGCGGTTCATATCATTGTCTCATCTGATTCACGGCACTAAATGCTGCTAGCACGTCGTTTTTCCTTAGGTTTTCGTCAAGTCAAGTTGTTTTCGTCGATTCAGCTTCTTTGCATATCGTTTAAGCTCGCGACAATTGACTTCTCTGGCTCGTGTCGGTCTTTCCACAAATAGTCGATGAGCTTCGTTTTTCTTCGTAGTTGCACCCTGGCATTCCTCATAGGCTAGGAAAACTAAACACAAAAAAGGCAAATAGTGGAAAGTTTTTTGGTAGTCGTAATCTTTGCGGTTCTTTATGTTTTTGGGGTCGCTGAACACGAATCTGATGTTTGCTGACAGAAATTTTGCCCGGAACATTGTTAAAATCGCGAAAAACTGGGTAATTTTGGCACTTTTTTCAGTTTTTTGCTCAAAACTCGAAAATTAAGCATTTTATCGGAAATATTACAGAGACAAACTTATAGTAAACAAAATTTCCTACAATTTTCATATATCAATGTTGGTTGTACGATCATCCGTTCCCCGCCTAGAGCGCGCGGAAAAATGAACAAAGTCACACTACTGTCAAACGGGAAACGCTAACGGAAAAACTGAAAGTGTTGTACTTTTTACAATGGTGCGAGCACCGGAAGGTCAAAAGAATTGTACGTCTAAACAATTATTGTTTATTTAACAATAACAAAAGAAACATTCTGAGAGCCCTGAAGATGGGCATAATGCCCGAAATATATTGGTTTCGATTACATATGCAGTTTTAGTTAATCGTGAATCGACAATTGGAGGAAAAACAAAACATTATTGTTTACTTATTCCAATGGGTTCACTAATCGTACTGTTCAAACTGAATTTGGGAAATCAATCGCAATTGTTCAGTTGAAGTGAAAATATTATAGTGATCGTTTCTATCCAGTCGCCCAATTTTTTTGTGAAGTGTCGTACTAAAGTTTTAACATTAATATCGCGATGTCGGAGTGTTTTGTTTGTGAGTTATTGCTAGATGAAGAACGCTTGGCTGTTTCGATAGTGAAAGAAAAAGGGATTACATCGTTTGTGGAAGCTAGCAAAAGGAGAAAGGATGGAAAATGGGCAAGTTTAAGAGATAAGGTGAATCTGAAAGAGACAATGCCTCCCGAGGAATACATATATACAACTACATATTCTCCGTTGAAAGCTGTACAAAACACCATCGTTCGTGATCATATATTGTTCCTTCACGCGATGAGCGGTTGCGATACTACCTCGGCCCTCTTTAATCAAGGAAAATTAAAATTTGTCAAAACCCTTACCAAAAATCCCAACCTTGGTGAGATTGTCCAAATTTTTAAAAATCCAAAAGCTACAAAATCAGCAATTTCTGCTGCTGGAGAACAGTTTTTAATATCAGTGTATGGGTATAGCGGAAGGAGTGCACCATCCTTAAACCGCCTCAGATTCCTCAATTACAAAAAGGCCGCTTTCAAGGCATCATCCAACATAGCTGCACTTCCACCTTCAGAGGCTGCAGCCGCCCAGCACAGCTATAGAGTATACCACCAGGTACAACAATGGATGGGTGTAGAAAAACGCGCTGAAGATTGGGGATGGAAAAGAACTACAAATGGACTTGAGCCGGTCACCACTCTTATACCCGCTGCTCCGCCTAAGCTGCTGAAGCTCGTAACCTGCAAATGTACTACAAACTGCACACGAATTTGTGGGTGCAAGAAAGCGGGGCTGAGGTGCTCCAATATGTGTATTAACTGCGAAGGTGCTTGCACCAATATGTCAGTGGATGCAGATGAGGAGGAAAATGCCGATGTGGACCTGCAAGATGATCTTGGGTTGGAGTACTCCACCATTCAAGAATCGTTTGAGGCATTCGAGGAAGCAATTCAACGTATGTAATGTGTAATAAATATGAAGTAACATAATTGCTGTACGTCAAAGTTTGTTACAGGTGACTCAGATGAAGAAGAAGACAAAACCAAGAAGATGCGGGCATCCACATCAGCCATGGAAATTAGTATTTGAATATTCAGTTTTTCTTTTTTTCTGAAGGTATTTTGGATATAACTTATCCAAAATTTATTGGAAGATATTATTTCTTTCTTCTCTGTTCTAGATGACTGAGCATCTGCGAAATTCACAAATTTTAAACAACAAGCAGCGGAGTCGTAACATGCTTTGACTACTGTCTGAAATTCCATGTAAAATCCACAATAAAATATCAATTTATGGTAGAGAGTTTTATTGCAAGAACGCAATTACGCAAAAATTTGGACTTAGGTTGTTTTCGAAATCAGTGATTTAATTCCTTTCTTTTAGATATTTCATTGAGATGATGATTAACAGCCAAGATCAGTGCAACATGGGCAGTTTTGTACGACGATAAGAGCGGCCATTCGAATTTTCACTCCTTTTGTGATTTTTGTCAATTTTTCAGCGCGCTCTAGCCGGGGACCGGATGATCGTACAACCAACATTGATGTATAAAAATTGTAGGAAATTTTGTTTACTATAAGTTTGCCTCTGTGATATTTCCGATAAAATGCTTAATTTTCGAGTTTTGAGCAAAAAACTGAAAAAAGTGCCAAAATTACCCAGTTTTTCGCGATTTGAACAATGTTCCGGGCAAAATTTCTGCCAGCAAACTTCAGATTCGTGTTCAGCGACCCCAAAAACATAAAGAACCGCAAAGATTACGACTACCAAAAAACTTTCCGCTATTTTTACTAGTTTTCCCAGGCTATCATGTAAGCAGTCCTTTCTATGTCTCTGCTCTTGGGGTCCCAAAAAATGAGCAGATGTTTTCTGGCTGTCCTCCTTAATATCTTGCCACATTAGTTCGACCGTTTGTTCTGGCTCAGGACGGGTCCTTTCGTTGAGGTGCTTTTTAAGATCTGTCATGTAAGCCACCTTTGCATCGTCGTTGCGTAACT
Source organism: Chloromyia formosa (assembly GCA_964017055.1). Taxonomy (NCBI): domain Eukaryota; kingdom Metazoa; phylum Arthropoda; class Insecta; order Diptera; family Stratiomyidae; genus Chloromyia; species Chloromyia formosa. The sequence continues at coordinate 23,301,320 of OZ024813.1, read as the reverse complement.
TCTGAACGTCAAGGTTAGGAGCCCAGCTCCTTTTTGTGAGACTGGTATTTGATATAAGACACTAATATTTAGCTCGGACATGAAAGTGGTCCGAGTCGCAATAATTGGCTCCACGTCCAATATGCTGGAGGCAGCCTTTTTCTCAACGAGGAAGTGGTTATATTGATTTTACGTGGCAACAGAATTCCAGTCTAAAGCGAACGCATCTGAGGCCCCTTTTTGCGAAATCATGGTTGTGTAAGAAGCGACCGGTAGCGCGGTGTGTTGAGGCATCAGTCTCATGGCGTTTCGAATGCCGTCCACGACGACGTTCGTGGCCATGGATGCGTGCAGGAGGTGCATGCTCCGAAACCAGTTTATGCCAACGAAACGTCAACTGGGCCACATGTTCCACCCAGCCTTATTCAAATGCCATACACATACTCCAGACCATACTCCCAACTAAAAAATAATATTCGAGAAGAAATTTTAGCGATACCACCTGAAATCTTGAAAAAATTCTTGGAAAATGTTTTAGGAAGAGAGTGACTATGTAAAGCTGAGAATGGGACCCACTTACGCGATTTTTTTTTTTCACGTTTAAATTAACAAAATTCCCCATTTATGAAGTGTACGAAGAAAAAAGAAAAGAAATTCGATTGATTCAAAAATAAAGGAATTATAGACTATTTAAACCCCTTCGTTTCTTTTCTGCCACCTTGTATATTCCGAATTTCCGGGCCCCTTTAAAATCACGGGCCCGGGGCGTTTCGCTTTGTTCCACCTTCCTTGACAGGATCACAAAACACTTTTTCGAATCAGGAAAAACATTTACTTTGTAAATTAAATAATGATCGTTCGCGCGAATCGAAACCTACTTTACCCCCTAAGATAACGTTTCGTCTCTCCACTCGGTCCACTATTCGTCAATCATTATTCCATCTCATTAATACTTCTCTCTTCATTTTTCCAACTTCAAGGTTCTATTGGCGATGTCAGCAGCACAAGTTGAAGATAAAGGACAAAAAGAATGTACGCCATTAATGGAGGCTGCCTCGGCCGGGCATGTTGATATAATACGTTTGTTGATAAGCCATAATGCAGACGTGAATGCCCAATGTGCCACCGGCAATACTCCATTGATGTTTGCATGTGCCGGCGGACACGTGGAAGCTGTGAAAGAGCTGTTGAAACATGGCGCCAATGTCGAAGATCAGAATGAGAATGGACATACGCCGTTGATGGAAGCAGCATCAGCCGGTCACGTTGAAGTCGCAAAGGTTTGTATCGTTGTTTTGTATGCACTAGTATATAAAATTCTAAAGGAGAGTTTCGCTACAAATGATTAAAATCCGAGACAGGAATCCTTGAGTCTGCAAATGTTCGAGTGCGTTTAATAGGACTCCATTTGACAAGATTCGGTTAATGACTAAGTTTGATCTTATCTGATGTTGCTGTAGGAAGAAGTCAGGACAAGAAATTAATTGAATATGTGATGATGCATGATGTCCTGTAGGCTCTTGAATTCTTCCGATTAGCCCTTTGACACAGAAATTTTTTTCAATAAAAACAATTACACAATGACATATTGTAACAATTCGCATTGCAGGTGCTGTTGGAACATGGCGCAGGCATTAACACACATTCGAATGAATTCAAGGAGAGCGCATTGACACTTGCATGCTACAAAGGACATTTAAACATGGTGCGGTTTTTACTACAAGCCGGCGCCGATCAAGAGCATAAGACCGATGAAATGCACACAGCCCTAATGGAAGCTTCGATGGATGGACATGTTGAAGTTGCGCGGCTGTTGCTCGATTCGGGAGCGCAAGTGAATATGCCAACTGATTCGTTTGAGTCGCCGCTAACGCTTGCAGCATGTGGTGGTCATGTAGAACTTGCTACACTATTGATAGAGCGCGGTGCAAACATTGAGGAAGTGAACGATGAGGGATATACACCTTTAATGGAGGCGGCTCGCGAGGGACACGAAGATATGGTTGCACTGCTACTATCGAAAGGAGCAAACATCAATGCAACAACCGAAGAGACTCAGGAAACGGCATTAACATTGGCATGTTGTGGCGGCTTTATGGAAGTAGCCGAGTTCCTAATAAAGCAGGGAGCGGATTTAGAGTTGGGTGCGTCGACACCGCTTATGGAGGCGGCGCAAGAAGGTCACACGGAGTTGGTTCGTTTCCTGTTGGAGAACGGTGCAAATGTGCACGCGCAAACGCAAACTGGTGATACGGCGTTGACGCATGCCTGCGAAAATGGACACACCGATGCGGCCGAAGTGCTTTTGTTCTATGGCGCCGAGCTCGAACATGAATCGGAAGGTGGTCGTACGCCACTAATGAAAGCCTGTCGCGCCGGGCATGTGTGCACCGTTAAGTTTTTGATCAGCAAAGGAGCGGACGTGAACAAGCAAACGACGAATAATGATCAGACGGCTTTATCGTTGGCATGTGCTGGTGGTCATCAGCAAGTGGTTGAACATTTACTTAAAAGTGGAGCTGATCCGTGTCATAAGTTGAAAGATAGTAGCACTATGTTGATTGAAGCGGCGAAAGGAGGTCACATACGTGTCGTCGAGACATTGTTCAAATACGAACAGTTGGCACTGAATAATCAAGTGCAAGATATCAATACGTCTCCGGCGGCCCTCAACAATGACACGCGACAATTACAAACATTCAATCTCCCCATGCAGAAGCAAATGCAACTGGCGGCCCCGCCAGGTCTGCCAGGTCTGCACGATGTTCCCGAAGCCGTGCGTCTCTCCAATAAACCGAAAATATTCCAACATATTCTTGATGATCAGCTAATTGCCAACGCACCCGAAGGTTTCGTCATGGACCCGAACGCACGAGATCCACAACAGGATCAACAGCAACAACAGAATGATCCGCTCTTCAATAAGATGCGTCTGTTTCCAATGCATGCAGCCGCTGCAGCCGGTGGTCTCGAGGACGGTCTGGCGCATGGCTTATCGCAACCGGGAATCGTCAATCAAATTCTCAGTCAAACGAAACAGCAGCAGCAACAGCAAGCGCAGCAACAAATCACCAACAACAATGCCGCTAGTTATCAGACTACGACAAACAACAACAATTGCACCAACAACAACCAGAACAATACGACGACGAATCTGACCAAGCAGAAGAGCTTGTTGCGAAAAAATCGTCAAGCTCCGGTACCGTTCGAATTGAATTTGACCAATTCGGAGGTGCAGCAGATTCGTTCGCAACCGCTGGGCGAGGACGATAGCAATTCCGTATATATAACGGCAGCGAAACAACGACAACAACGAAAAATTATTGAGGAATTTCAGAAGGTGAGTGTGTTGGGTAGGACTTGTGCCATGTGGTTGAAGTGGTATTAATTAGAATTTTTTTTTGGGATTTCAGCTGGACAGTTCATTTCAACGAGCTAACATTCAATTGGTATGTGACGGTAATGGACCACCATCAACACTTTTGCCATCTGCCTATGTGGATCTGACAACAGCTCCGGGTCAAGGTAATTTCCATTTCTATGTTTTGGTACTAGTCTCGCACTTATTTTGCTTACTTACCATTCATATTAAATTGTTAATTTTTGTCGCGTATGTACCATTTTCCAAATGAAGACGTTATTGTCTGTGTGTACATGTTGCAAACAGAATTGATCGTAACGATCTCTGGAGGTGTGTATTACACAATGAGATTGATGCAAGACTTAGTGGACCTCGATACCTGTGTTTGAAGGGGGGATTTGTTTAAAAACTTATTCTTTTTTGTGTGATTCGTTAAACCGAATTGGTTGAGGGTACTCTGGCCTATTATGTGAAAAGTTGTAAATTATCCCATTGGAAGAGTTTTTTTTTACTTTTGTAACTTTTTTAAAACAGCTGTTCTTTGTTCTGCATGGAGACATCGATTATATAGAATAGACTTCGAAATACGTTATTTTATTTTTTTAAATTATCGCTCGAATCAACTATGCAGTTATTTCGTGGATTCACGCCAATTTTATTACTTTCATCGAAACTACAAGACACTAAACATTATTTCTAAATACTCTACACACATGGAAAATCCATCCCAATGAAATACGAAATTCTCCTGTATGTATTTCATATACAGTAATAGTAGCATAGTAAATTCTGAAGCCGCTGTCCTTTACGTCTCTTCTGTTTTTACATTACATTTGAAATTGCAAAACATAATCCCTTGTCGTAAATATCAACGTTGAAGTCTGCTAAACGAGTTGCATGAATCAATTTTATTGTTAAAATGATTGTCTTGTGATTGCCGTCAGACTTAAAGTTCAAAACAACATCGGAAAATTTGCTAAAAATCATCAACAAGTTGTACTAGAATTTTAATGAGTTTGATTATACTATACATATGTTGTTGTTCTTGCCTTAAGGTGAGACGGGGTAACTGATTCCTATCCAAGATGATAGCGGATCGGTTCATCATAGATACGAGCTATAAAAGGAGGTGATGCACTTGTACATGGTACTCCCATGTTGCGTTTAGATAAATTTCCCGATTGAAAGAAGAAGGATTTAATGAATCACGGTGGGTGGCTGTTGTTAGGGTATTTTATGATCTTTATGATTTTATAATGTGTGTGATGATTTTTCGTGCAATAAGACTGGGTTGAAAACTTCTGCGAATTGATCCCTATTAAATCTGCGGAATTGACCACCATCTTATCCAATCAATGGGAGATTTGTTAGGTGGAAATAGACTACTGATTTCTATCTATATTTTCATGGAGTGATGGTCCGCGAATCTGAACTTGGTGTCAGAAGTACGGTGTCTGTACATACTTCTTGCGCACTGATATGTTATACTTGTGGAGTAATTCTAAGGTAGTTTCCTCACTTGTCGGCACGGCAGCGTTGCGGGATAGGCATGCTCCTTATACGCGGTACCGAAAGTGCCGGTATTCGCGGGTGCGAGAAGGGATCGTTTCATTTTACCGCGTCGCGGGAGGAACATCAAGTGGCCGCCCGGTATTGACAGAGATAACGTCGCGCAAAAAATTGGAAAACTGACAGGAAGAGATGTGCATGTAGTTTTAGTGCACAATGAATGCCGAAAATATAGTATATCGTTTGGTTCGTAAATGAAAGCAGTGCGGAATCGTTTCGGTATACAGATCGTACTGTCCTGTGCCACTACCGTACCGACAAGTGAGGAAAGAGCCTATAGAGTGTATTCTTTCCAGAGCGCTGGAGCTATTGTAAAGTTTTTCTGTCTTGTTGTTGTAGTAGCAACGCCTTCAAGAAAAAATATGTGTGTGTGAGTTATATGTATGTCAGCAGCGGCTCCCTCTCCCACAGTGTCGAAGCCAAGAAAGATAGCGGCCTTAATCGGAGCCTCCCACAAAGCTCTGTGTGTTAGCGAGGTGGGAGCAGCAGAGCATTGGAAGATGTGATCGGCATCATGAGGTGTGACATTACAATGTTTGTATTGTTTGTATATATGTTTGGAATGTTATTAATGCGAGCCAAGTACGAGCTAAGACGGGAGCACCACCCAGATCGAAGTTGTACAAGCGTGGTTCTGGTCGATCTAGGTACACTGTTCTCAGTAGGCGAAATGGTGGGTGACCAGTCTTGTAGTATAATGTTGGAGTTTAGTTCCGCAATCGATTTTTAAACTTCCTCGCGGTGTAAGTTGGTTAAAGCAGTTCTATAGATGACTTCGTTGAATGGCTCACATTAAAAACTCTGGACATCTTTCTCAAGATCCCTCAGGCTGTGTCTGATGTTACGCGGAGGCGGTGTTTTGTCCATGAGTTGATGGTTCGGGTGGTCACTTCGGTAGCAGCCTACCAAGTATTGCTTCGCTTCGGAGGGTGACTTCTCATAGGCAGCATATTGGTCTCTTGCTGGCAACTGCATTCTCCGAAACCAGTTTATGCCAACGAAAACGTCAAAACTGAGCCACATGGAACAGTTGACGCGCTATGCTCCACAAGGGGTTAGGGCAATTGAGTATATTGGTCTCTTGGTGGAGGTGATCCTGAGATGACATCAAGTGACAGCCTGCCACTGTGCGTAAAGCTGCATTTTGGCAGGACTTTATGCGCTTCCAGTGTCACTTAGGTTCTGAGACTAAGTAGGTGCTGCGTAAATGGCCACCGATCTTCCACTGGCTTTGTACGTTACCAAGGGTCTCTTTATCTATTCCCCACGAGCTTCCAGCGAGCGCTTTGAGAACCTTATTGCGAGCTCTCATTTTATCGCATATTGTGGGAGCATGGGCAGATGATATTGTTATACTATCCATGGTAAGACCAAGGATTTTCGGATGATTGACGATGGGAATGGGTTGGTCTTCTACTAATATGTTCAGCTGTTGTTTCACCTCCTTGGTCCAAAATGTGAACAATTTGTCAGATGATTTCGTCGTCGAGATCAACAAGTTTTTGTTGGTGGAAAAGGCGTTGAGTACGTCGAGGTAGCTGTTGATCATTGCACATATCAATGGAATGTTGTTACCAGTGGCTAAGACTGAACAATCATCCGAATAGGTGATGAGTTGGAGTCCTTCTGGTGGTGTGGGGAGTCCTGATAGGTAGATGTGAAGGTGAACGGGGTAGGTGAGAGGACTCCTCCTTGCAAAGGGCAGTGCGTGCTAGCTTTGTCCGTGTGCTTCTGGATGTTCAGTCGCCAATTTAGCTTAGGTTAGATGGGTTGCCCTGAAGAGCAAGGCGCACATATACCACCACTGGGTCCGTTGTGATACTCCTAGATACAGCATACCTGAGCTTATCTCAATCGTTAAACCAGCCAGAACTGGAAATGAAGCGATGAAGACGACAGACACTAACTGCCTTTAGGTCGTCCAGATCGTCAAAAAAGTAGGACCCAAGGATGTCTCTCCTACGTTTTGCCAAAGCAGGGCAAGTGCACAGAAGGTGATGGCAGCTTTCCTCCTCCTCTACGTCCCCGCAGTTCCTACAGTAATCATTGTGCGGGAGTCGAAGTCTCCTAGCATGCTCCCCGATCAAGCAGTGTCCAGTGATAAGCCCCACCACATTTCTCAAATGCCGTCTGCTCAGCATCAGCATCCCGTAGGATCGGATGGGATCCAGCTTAGGCCTTAATTGCCTAGTTGCATGACATGTTGATCCACTACTCCATCTGGCGCTGGCTCTGTCATACGTCACATTCTGGATAATCGTTTTGCAAGCTGCTAGAGGCATCCCCGTTCTACGCCACCACTCCCTGATCTCGTTAGTCGTTTCCGCCCGAGCCAGTTCGTCAGCTTTACAGTTTCCAAATATACCACTGTGGCACGGTATCCAGCACAGAGATATGTTAAAAAAAAAACTACCCATCACCCTGCGGGAACGCAAGTTTCACCTCTCCAAGATAGGAGGCATCACTGGTGAAAAGCTGCGTTTCGTAGTGAATAGGATTAAATCGATCTTACTTGGGTTAACACCTAGGCCACATCTATTAGTCCAGTTGGTCAACAGAGATAGGGCACGCTGCGTTACTTCGCTGAGAGTTTCTGGGAACTTACCAGAGACAGCAATGGAGACATCATCGACATAGGCGGTCACCTTACAACCCAATTTCTCCAGATCTAAAAGCAGTCTGTTGACCGTAATGTTCTAAACAAGCGGTGAGAGTACACCGCCTTGAGGAGTACCTCTGAAAACACTACTGCCGACTGACGAAGTCCTTAGTTTATATGAAATCATCCTAGATGTTAACATCAGGGTTAATGAGTTGGGCCAAAGAGTTTCAACATTTAGTCCTATGAGAGCGGCGATAATCGCCTCCGGCTTGACATAGGCGGAGGCACCGTCTTTGTCCAGAAAAGTAGTTAGACTAAATTCGCCGTAGTTGATTTCAATTGATTTCTCTATATAACTCACAATGGAATGTAGAGCTGTGTTTACAGATCTGTAGTAGTAGTGGTCCGGATGGCGCAACGGTTAGCATGTTCGCCTTCTATGCACTGGACCCCGGTTCGATTTCTACTAATTGCGGTAGTCTTCGATAAAAATAGTTGATTTACGTGTCGGACTATGAGCCCACTCTGCTGTTAAATGAGTACCCATCTGGGGTAAATAACTCGATTGAGCGTGTTGCTGATCACACACCTCTACACAAAACACACCGTCACGATCTAGTAAATGAGATGATGCTAACTCATCTCGAGGCCTTGGTCCAATATTAAAAACTGTTGCGTTAGTTATTTTTTTTTATTTTCTATCTACAGATACGTTTGTATAAGCATGTTGCGATGCCGCCGATCAACTTTCTGGTGTCGTGCTACGTAGGTAGACATCATAAGCCTCTTGATCATTTCCAAGAGTGTGGATGAAAGATTAATGGGTCTCAGGTCTTTGGGTCCCTGCTTTGGGAATAAATACCACGTTGACGTCTAGCCATGTTCGTGGAATGTAAACAAGGTCCAAACACGCCTTGAAGATAGTCTCAACCCACAGGACTACAATATCTACCGTGTGTTGGATGTCCGCAGGTATAAGTCCGACGGACTTCTAGGGTTTAAAACTTGAAATATCCCACAGAACTTTCTCCGTAGAGATGATAGCTCCGGAGACGCCTGGGGTCCCCATGCACTCCTGCTGATTATGATTCGCCATCGGAGAGCTATCGGGGAAATACATAAGTGTCTAAAGGAATTTCCAAAGTCTCTTCACTGGATACTGTCCAGAACCCGTTCGGCTCCCGGAAATAACTGGGCATAGAAGGGTTAGTCGACAGTGTGTTTCCGAAGTCTGAAGGCCTCGCTAGATATCTCTATTTGCTCGCAGAAAGATTTTTATGAGCAACGTTTAGCTTTCCTTATCTGTTTATTGTAAACACCGAAAACCTCTTTGTAAGAGGCCCATTCCGACTCCTCCCATGAATATTTTGCTTTGTTAAATTGCTTCCTACAATCAGTTTTAAGTCAGTTTCAGTCAGTCAGTTTCCTACAATCAGTTTTAAGTCAGTTAAGTAAGTTCCCTATGCCACCACACCGGGTTTTTATTACCTTTCGGTCTACTGACCGGACAAAACTTGAGCGTAGCATGGAAAAATGCATCTGTAAGAATAAGCTCCAAATCGTCCAACTCTTGCTTATTTGATTACAGGGCTAATCAGGAAGCGATAGAAGACTTTGTTCAAAGATCTTACGGTGCCTCTCCCAGTTTGTGGTACGTCTGTTCACAATGACCGGTTTTGTTACAGGGAGACTCTCAAGGCTAAACTCAATATAGCGATGGTCAGAAAAGGAGTGTTCCCAAGACACTCTCCAGTTTCTCACATGTATAAAATCTTCTGAGACAAGTGAGATGTTAAGAACCTTCTGGCTGTTTTTTGTAATAAAGGTCGGTTCGCGCCCCACGTTACAACAAAACTGAGTTGTACCGATAAAATACTCGAAGAGTGCCTCCCCACGAGTATTCGTGTCGGAACTCCCCCACACTGTATGGTGGGCATTCGCATCGCAGCGAAGATGAAGCATGGTTCTTTCATTTTAGCCGTTGTCATTGTGTCCCGTAAGTATTCGGTGAGAAAGATCCCAATCTGATCATAGGGCAACAGTAAGAAGCCCTAAGACCCCTGAATTATTACTACGTCCTCCGCTTTACTGGACAAGCGGAGTAAGAGAGTGGCTGAGGTCGCTGAGGGGTTTTCACCTCGACTACAGTTGCTCGTCAATGTCGAATCTTCTTAAGTCCAAATCAGACAAGTCATCTAATAATGGCGGAGAGGTGACGCAATTAATAATGGGTTGACTGGACGATAACGACATACTGTCGTTACCTGGTATGATGGCGTTAGGGTGCAGTGTTTTGTGGCAGACGCAGCAGATCCAAGGACCTGGATTTGGACCTGCATTGAGCTCAATTCCGGCGCGATAGAGGAGAATTGAGAGCAATTACACCGAGATGTGTTGCTCTCAATTTGCATAAAAAAACAGACTGTCAAATTACGTGACACACACGGGCATTGAAGGAGTTGTGGCAGCTCTTGGCCGTGAGGGTCGCTCCGGTGCGTAGAATCGGCTGCCGTAGGAAAATGCAAGATATTTGTTGTGAATGGGGTACACAAGATCGCAACTTTTTTACTTATATTTATGCTACCCCACTGCCTTATAGATACTTTAAAGTACTTATCAAAAATGAAATTATAAAAAAAACACCGAACATGGAATGTACTCATCATGTCCTTTGAAATGTGTGAGTAACTTTTTTTTGCCAAGCACATAAGACAGTTGTCTATGATATATGAAAAATAATCCAGACGTAGGCTCTTGCTATTTGGAAGTGGTACAGAAACATCTATACTGCATTATGGTCGATGTAATTTCAATTATCATTTTAATTGCTATTTTGTGTTGTGTATTACAATATATAATAATATTTTCAAAAGTGATCAGTTGCCTCACATGACTCACACAAATCACCACCACATAATATACATTAGTATGTACAGTGTATTCTAGAAAAAAATATATCTTCTTTTAATCACACACCCCTCTCAAAAAGATGATTTTTTAAAACTCTACTTTTTTTCTAACCACCCATTACACAATTTTGTATGCTTATGATTTTTTGGAACGTTTTCTCGATTTTGTTGTGTCAACTAAATGAAACGTTAAAATTCACTGTACCTCCCCTCTCTCTCTCTCTTGTACAGGCGCCGTAAATAAGGCCGGCCATGACATCAATAATTCCTTTTTACTTGCTGCATCTCTACCAACAATTCAAGCGACAGCAACATCGGCCGTAGATGTAGGCGCGATCAATTCGCATCAGCTGTTGAGCATGTCGGGCGGTGGTGTTCAGGGGAATGCTGGTGCCGCGATTGGCAACGTATCCGCTTCTTCCATCAATGTTGGAGCCGGACCGTCGTCGTCGTCCGTGGCGATTGCAGCCGCCGTGGCATCAACAACGCAAACGGCAACGCCAACACAAATAACAACACCATCGGAAGTGTCTCAAAGTACAGCTATAAGTGATCGGCCTAAAGTGAAGCCAGTGTCCAAGAAGGATGGGAAAAATTCACGCAAGGCAGCGGCGGCGGCAGCAACAACAGCCGTTCTGCAGCAAAATCAAATGGTGTCCATCTACAACAATCTAGTAATGAAATTTGCAATTGTTTTAAATTCGAATTTTTGGTGATTTGATACTAAACTCTGATCCCTCCCCTCCTGCAGCCTTTGCTACTGACTACTGAGGCCAGCTACCAATCGCATCATCAGCCCGTCAATGATCCCATACTTGCCAAACTTAGGGGTGGTGTGATGCCTAACGTTGAGCATATCCTTAATTCGCATCCATGCGAGCAACACGCTGACGACAATGCTGACTCCGATGATACGCTGGACTCGATTGTCAATCAAAGGTCCACGACCGCTTTCGATATCAAGAAGAATGAACAATTGGTCGGGACTATAATTGAGATGATGGGACCCGCGGACAATATAACATCGTCCTCTAGCTCGGATTCGGCTGCATCGTCTACAACAGACCACGAAGATTTCAGCAAGCTGCCCATAAATTGTCAATGGAATCGTAAGGTCTTGCAGATGGTGACTCAGATGCCCAACTATCCAACGTTGCAAAGAGCCCAGCGTTTGATTGATCAACAGCCCAAATCGCCATCGGAAACGCCTCCACTGGGCGACGATGACAATGAAAACGATACGAAAACGCCCGATTCTCCCACTAAAACCACTAGTAAGTGTCATTCGTCAATTCGGCGTAGCAAAAAAAGAGAGTGTGTGGAGCGTCCATTGGATGGAACAAGCACTGATTGCGCTGCACGCGTGTCGTAAAGAGGCGGCGCGCGTGCAACGAAATCCGTGTGACGAGAAGCGGTAGCAATGGACGCTTGTGTATTGTGTAGCGACAAGTCCGGATATTTTTTGATATTGAAGCAAAACATTTGTTTTTCTTTTTCTTTTGTTCTCTTTGCATCATTTTCTTAATTGATGATGACGCGTGCGTGCGTATTTGATGATGATGATGATCTTCCTCTCTAAAGCCAATTTTATTCTTGAAGATAGTGATTATGTTGATCTGCCGCACGTTTTTCACGAAGCCGTTCATGAATTTCGTACTAGCGATTTAAATGCATCGGAAATCGTTCAAGTACTTCAGCCTATTTCGAATTTGATTCCACATAAAGCTGGATCTCTCAGTAACGTTCAACAACGTCAGCTCACTATTCAACAACAACAAGACAAATCACAACATGGCCAGAGTACTATTAGGGCTTATTCTTTAGCGAACGTACAGCATTGTGTAATGAAATTTTGTAATATTCTTCCAGGCACTTACATAGCGCAAGAGGAACACTTTCACATGTTCCCGGGTGAGGATTCGGACGGTGAAGCGATTGGCGATTGTGGCATCTATCCGGCCCTGGGCGAATCGTTGGAATCATTCCCCACCGAGGATGAGGTCAACCGGGACCAAATCTGTGGCTATGAGCTCGGCTTGAGTGATTGTATGGAGGAGATTTTGAATGTGTTTCAAACCGATCCAACACTTCAGGTGAATATCTGTTGAGTACACTTCTCGGCACTGGATGCTGCTAACTGTAAAAAGAATCCATTGTCGGGAGGTGTATGAGACTCATTATTTTATGTAGAACTCGGATTGGAATGTGAATGATGATTATTTACAAACAGAATTTAATTTTAAAGGAAATCGCAACGAATTTGAACTGCCCCGAACTTGCCGAGTACGGCAGCATGCAAGCATTGTGTCGAAATCGTTGGGCCAGCCAATGGATACCGCCTGGCGACCAATCGCAAGAGGCCGATTTGCTACGCGGCAACTTTTGTCTGAGCGACGATCCAAACGATCCCGGACAAACAAACCAAATAACGTTGGAGGACAGGCTCATGCAAATGCAAAATCGTTTCTCTGTCGAAGAGATGCAAATCATTAGCCAGTATCAAAATCAACAAGCCACACTCTCGTTGATGCCGACCGCTGAGATTGAGCAGCAGCAACAACAACTACAGCCACCGCCCAACATTGGAATCCAATCACTGCCAGCCCAAGCGGGATTACTACAACAACAACAGCAACAAACTCAACTTCAATCTCAATCAAATGCCACAAGTTCCGCTAATATCTCATCGTCACCTTTAGTTCAAGCAACTGTTGCCGGTATCCAGCAAGCGCAACAGCAAGCTCTTCAGCAGCAGCAACAACAACAACAAACATTGTCTGGTGATGCCCAACAGCAGGCAAAGTTTGTTTTCAACGTTGATGCCGACAAACCATCTCAATCGTTGCAATTGTTGTTTCAATTGCCCCCAGTACAACAAGGAGGAGGAGGAGGACAAGCCGTCTCGCAACAGACGGCATCTGCCATTTCAGCCCAACAACAACAACAAATCTGCCCTACAACCAATTTATCGCATGTTTCCAATTCGAATGCAGTTCGACATCATGTTCAAACACAACTATCCCAACAGCAACAGATTCAACAGTTGCAACATTGCTCTCAGCACTCGCAGGTAAGACAAAAAAGAACAATTCTTAGCCAAGCAGTCGGAAAACAATTCCTTTGTTTCGAATCTTTGCAGCAAGTACAAGTTGCCACCCAAACACAGCAACAGCCCGCCCCTGTAGTCTATGGTCCCGGCATGGCACGACAATTTTGTGCCTCTAATACTGCCATGGATGGTAGCAACGTTACCGAGCAACCTACAAATCTTGTGAAGACAGCCGGCAGTACAACCGGCGCGTCCAAGAAGTCTGACAAAATATCTCGGAAGGATCGAAAGTATGCTGTGATGCGTCAAGCGCCCGCTGGAAGCCAAGGTAGGTTTCAAAGGTTTTTTTCTGTCTTTCGATAAACAAAACGGAGTATTATATAATTTTAACCAAACTCTCTTCCCCTATCGTAACTGAATCGCTTCTAATATAATGTCGCACTCTGTCTCTATCCAGCTAACACCACCCAACAATACACACCTCAAGGACCAATGCCCAGCATTGAGAAAACCATTGATGTGGATTCGGAGACAGATTCGAATCACGACACGGCTCTGACGCTGGCATGTGCCGGTGGACACGAAGAACTGGTCGAGCTGTTGATAAATCGTGGCGCGAATATTGAACATCGCGACAAGAAAGGATTCACTCCGTTGATTCTCGCTGCGACGGCCGGTCACGAGAAGGTCGTTGATATCTTGCTGAAACACAATGCCGATCTGGAGGCCCAATCGGAACGTACGAAAGATACGCCGTTATCGCTGGCATGTTCAGGCGGTCGCTATGAAGTTGTCGAGCTACTGCTGAACGTCGGCGCCAACAAGGAGCATCGAAACGTGTCCGACTACACGCCTCTAAGTTTGGCCGCAAGTGGCGGTTACGTGAACATTATCAAGCTCCTGTTGAATCACGGTGCCGAGATAAATTCGCGTACGGGAAGCAAGTTGGGAATATCGCCGTTGATGTTGGCCGCCATGAATGGACATACGGCCGCTGTGAAACTGTTGCTTGATATGGGATCCGATATCAATGCCCAAATCGAAACGAATCGAAATACTGCTTTGACCCTTGCTTGCTTTCAAGGTCGTCATGAAGTGGTAAGTCTACTGTTGGATCGCAAAGCGAACGTTGAGCATCGTGCAAAGACCGGACTTACTCCTTTGATGGAGGCTGCTTCCGGGGGTTACATTGAGGTAAGTTTAAAATTTTGTTTGGCTGCGGAGCCATGATTTGATAAATTGCTTTCCCTGCTTACAGGTTGGTCGAGTTCTTTTGGACAAGGGTGCTGACGTGAATGCTGCCCCCGTTCCCACTTCGCGGGACACAGCTTTAACAATTGCCGCTGACAAAGGTCATTTGAAATTCGTCGAATTGTTGCTCTCACGCGGAGCCGCCGTCGAGGTGAAAAATCGCAAAGGTAATTCGCCCCTTTGGCTGGCAGCACACGGTGGCCATCTGGCCGTAGTGGAAGTACTCAATGCTCACGGAGCCGACATCGATTCTCAAGACAATCGTCGAGTGTCGTGTTTGATGGCCGCGTTTCGCAAGGGTCACACTAAAGTTGTAAAGTGGATGGTGCAGCATGTTACCCAGTTCCCATCCGATCAAGAGATGACACGCTTCATCAACACAATCAGCGACAAGGAGCTGCTCGAAAAGTGTTACGATTGCGTGAAAATTATACGCGCGGCGAAGGAAGCGCAAGCGGTAAAAGCCAATCAGAATGCCACTATTCTGTTGGAGGAATTGGATATGGAACGGACGAGGGAGGAGAGTCGTCGAGCGGCTGCGGCCCGACGACGGGAACGCAAAAAGAAGAAGAAGATGGAAAAGAAGGAGGAGAAACGAAAAATGATGGAAAGCAATAGTGTAGATGAGCCCCAGGCTGCCGATAAGGAATCCGATAAGGACGATGACAGCGAGAAGGAGGAGGAGATTGCCGATTTGAATCATAACCATGATCGAGAGGAGGGCGACTCGGGCATTGATCAGGGCTCGTGTTCAAGCACAGACATGAAAGCGAACAATGCGCAAATAGATAAAAATGCTAAAACCAAGAACAAGAAGAAGCAGAAGAACCAGAACCAGCCCCAACCGAATAATCGAGGATCGAATAGTCCACTATTGGATCCGGTAGAAGAGAAACCCCTGCAACCGTTAAAGCAAAAGAAAGAAGAATCCTCCAGTAGTAACGTTAAAACTAACAAGAAAGAACCACAACAGCAACCGCAACCGCAACCCAACAATACCAAAAGCGAGGTGAAAAAGTCAAACGACAAGCAGCAGCAACAGCCAAGCATCGAACCTCCTGCCTCGGCCGCGCCGACCAAAAAGGACGAGCCGAAGAAGAAGGACGTCGTGGCCAAGGACGTTGCACTGAAGAACAAAGAAAAGGAAAAGGAGAAGGAAAATCTCGCTCCAAAAGATGATGCTGTGAAACAAAAGCCCGCCGAAAAGAAACATGAAAATTTGAACTCGTCGGCCGGTCAAACTCAAAAGCATCACGCCCCACAGGAAGCCGCTCCGCAAGTTTCCACACCTATCACTGCTACGACGAATTCCAACCGAAAGTCGCTGATCTTCTCGGCACGTCATCCGGTTGATAATTCAGCCGGTGGCGGCAAGGTGAATACGAACTCGGCGAAACGAGAGGAAGGCTGGAAAGAGGTTGTACGGAAAAGCTCCATACAACAGCAGAGCGTGACTACTACAACCTCCACCCTGCCGGAAATCATTTGCAAAAAAGTACAAGTTCCTGTGCATGCAATTTCGCGGGTAATCGGCCGAGCCGGGAGTAACATTAATGCGATTCGAGCGTCGACTGGCGCCCACATTGAAGTGGAGAAACAAGGAAAGGCGCAAAATGATCGCAGCATTACAATAAAAGGTTCAGCTGACGCGACCAAGCAAGCACATAATCTTATAACGGCATTGATCAAGGATCCTGACGTGGACATTTTGCAAATGTTGCCGCGACCGAATATTTCGTCGAAATCGTCACCGGTCGTTGTAAATTCGTGGGATAAGAACAGCAACGCCACCCTTGTGGAATTCACTTCGAATAACCCGCCCACGACATTGTCGTCAACGCAGAAGAGTGGCGGCAGCAAATCAACCACACAAAATACATCATCCGGACTTGGTGGCGGAAAAGTCGCGGCCGCGTTGAACACGTCCGGTGGCAGTAAGTCGAGTTCTTCATCGCGACCGCCGCCTGGATCGAAACAAGGCTTTATCCCGCCTTCACAACAGAGCGCCCGCTCTTCAAATGCACAAGCTCATTCGACGTCATCAGCGGCAGGCGGAGCATCAAGTCGTTCTTCGGCCAACAGCGATAAATCGTCCACTTCACAAACTCGGGCATCCACCACTGCTACTTCGAACCAATCGTCGGATTCGCTCAGCAGTACCACAAAGACAACAATGTCATACACGAATGCGATAATGTCTTTGAAAAATTCGGGCCCTAAGTCGGCAGTCAATGCAACTAGCACACACCAGTCGTCGCAATCGCAACTACAGCCGATTGGGACATTTGCATCGAAACTGACCGCTGGCAGTGGGGCGGCGGACAAGAAAATGCAATCATTGAGTCAAAGTTTGACGCAAACGACGTCAACTTCGCAAGCATCTATCACTCATGCAGGAGGCTCGAATAATAAGGGCCTTGCTTCATTCCCGGCATCATCATCGGCCTCGGACGAATACTATTACAGTGGCATTGCGCCAGTTGGAACCCGAAGGCCCATAAGTGCTATCGGCAAGAACTCGACATCAAAACAAAATTATTCTACAACATTTACATCATCAACGGATGTTGCAACAACATCATCATCGGCTTCTAGTGGCGTGAGCGGACGATCGATAACCCCGATTGGACCGCCATCGAGTGCAAATCGGAATATGTCGTCTCCATCCCTGCAAATGGCACCTCCCAGTTCGAATAGCAGCTTATCTGACGGTTCGGTAGGAACGCCTGCTTCGGCGAACGTCGCCGTTGGCCTGTCCGTTTCGTCGAGCGGATTATCTAATCAGACACCCGGACTACCACAACTCTCCACCAAAATAAGTCAGGAATACTCGTTGTTCAATAGTTCATACAGCAATCAGTGGGATTCGAAGCAGTCTATGTACGATCCGAACGAGAATGATTCGTTACCGAAAGCGGATGCTTCCAAAGCCCCCGGCTACAATCGCGGAAATGTAATGAGCTCGCCAGTCAGTTCCAAGACGTCAAGCAATTCTACAACACCGCCCGGAAGCTCTGTTCAGACACCCGGACAGCAGTCACAACATTTGAACATTTTGCCTGTTTCTGCAGTCTCGGCCGCCACCTCACCGGGAGGCGTGACTCATGCAGTCGTTATTTCATCTCAGGCAAATGCAATTTCAGCGCAGACAGCACCGGAAGTATACACAAGTAGCGCCAACGATATGAACTTAAATGTTCTAAAAACAATCAGTCAAGCTCCCATTCCGCCGCCACCCATACAACGACCTATCATGTCGAACAGTTCAATGCAGAATCGCAATAACTTAGCATCACAGATGGACAACAACTACGGCCCGATCGGGTCATCATCAATGCGCGATCAGAGTTCGACGTCCTCGTCGAGGAACTACTACGATCCGATGAACAATCCCGCCACCCTGAATCAACAGCACTCGATTGGATCCTACTCGGATCCAATGTCACAACAATACCTCCCCCATGTCACCGTTAATGTGAATCAGAACAATCCACTTCAACTGTCGCGCCTAAATCCCCGAGCATCAGTATTCTCGCAACAAAACAAATCGGCACAACAGCTGGGCGGTATGTTCCACCAGAGTTCATCAAACATTGGGTTGAGCAATTACCAGAAAATGGCACCGGTCGGCAATCAGAATACCGTACCGCCATACAATCAGCCACCACCCGGTCGTCCACAATCGCAACCGCAAGCTGGCTCGAATGCCCGCTGGTTCTCGAATGATGCCGGCGGTTACGGTGGCTATAGTATGCCCTCGCGTGACATGCTCAATCTGGAGAATGGATTGTCTGCGGCGATGAGCTCCGGCTCGCCGGCCGCCATGTCACCGAATAATCCACAACAGCCTCAAACCAATGGTATTATTGCGAATCAGCAGCCACCGAACCAACCACCGCCACCAATTGGCACCGGGAGCGATGATAGTCGCAAAATGCCACGACCAATTGGCACTGAACGTGCCGCCAGCTGGAAGTATAACAACTATCTCGTCGAACCCGATCCGAATACGGCGGCCGCAGCAGCAGCAGCTGCTGTGGTGGCTGCCGGTCAAATACCACCCTGGATGATGGACAAAGCACAGGCGCAAGTGCCGGGTATGCAACAGAATTGGCAAAAATCTCAGCAGCGTTTCTATGTTAGTGACATGCATCAACAAGATCATTTTCATGTAAGTAGCATTTTGGTTTATCTTTTCTTTTCACAGTGGAAATATGGATTTCAATTGCTTATGTTTATTGGTGTTATTTGCAGATTCCGATGGACTACCCGAACGTAGCTCCGCCGCCAACGGTTACTCCCGCTCTGAATTTAATGCAGACGTTGCAGTATCCGCACTTTACTATCAACCACGCCGAGATGCCGCCTATGCAAGAGAAAATTGAACCTTGGGAGCATGAAAAACACGTAAGCAAACTTCTATGATCAATTTCAGAATTTAACGTAGTTTAATATGCTAATGTGAATTGGCAAGGCACGCACAGTCCTCCTTGCGTGTCGATCGTGCCTACTTCAGCACATGTGCTCTCAAACTCAGGCGGTCTATTACACATTTACATGTGTACTACTCAATTGCCCTAACCCCTTGTGGGGCATAGCGCGTCAACTGTTCAATGTGGCCCAGTTGACGTTTCGTTGGAATAAACTGGTTTCGGAAAATGCAGTTGCCAGCATGCACCTCCTGCACATCCATGGCCGCGAACGTCGTCGTGGACGGGATTCGAACCCGAAACGCCGGTAGTCAAACATGAGACTGATGCCTCAACACACTGCGCTACCGGTCGCCCCTGGTGTATGGAGTGGTCGTATGGTGGCACTCCACCGAGAGTAAGACCAATATCAAGGAACTTACCAAGATTGATTTGCATAAGCATTACAGGTGCCCTAAGAACCACCCCAACGTCAGGGTTGGAAATGATCCTAGGGCTTATGCCCCTGGATCAATTCATCCTCAGAAGCGCGTGTTTAGCGGTAATACGCGCTAAAATCTCAGACATGTGGCACGATTTAAATCAGAGCACACACACTTGTATGACAATATGCCAGAGACAATTCGGTCTAGATCTTGGGGATACGAATCAAATGACCCAACAAATATAGATACCTCGACAGCTACGACAGCTTGTTCATTACCCTCATTGCTTTTTCTTTCCGGACTGTAATTAGTAGATAGATTTGATATGTCCAATCACGGAATATTAATCCTGCCTTAGCAGATCCTGCCGGAAATGTCTTAAATGAACTACAAATATGCAAAAAAAATGGGTCGCACTACTCTCATGTCGGTTTCTAATCAGATTTGCATAAAAGAGACCCGAATATGCAATCCTGCCTCGTCCAAACTTGCCGGAACACGCTGGCAAGATGGCTCAGATCGTCGATCAACCCTCATCGCGTTTTTCGGTGAATATGGTATCAAACCAAGGGCCTTGATGTCCTCTTTCCTTTCCTGCGGCAGCCGGTTATTCACACCGGAACGAGTCGTTTTTCAACGGCCAAGAGCTGTTAAACCCCCTCGATGCAAGAAGTACTGCAGTATTTGAAGCATCGCTACCACAACAACAACATGTCCTCTTTCCGAAAAACCAATCCTGCCTGGTGAAAGCTAGCTGGAAGTGGGTGGCAGGCGCAAAGAGCGTTTTAGGTCATGGACAATCCTCATCGAGGTTTCCGATAAGCCATGTCAAATCAAACGTCTTGATGGTCTTTTTCGCAGCAATTATTGCACTGAAACGAGGTAAGGCCGCCGGATTAGACGGCGTTCCTATGGCAGTCGGTTCTACGCATCGGAATGACACGTTCTTTAATGGCCAAGAGCTACCATACATACCCCCTCGATGCAAGAAGAGAAAAATGTGTGTGTGTATCCTGTACATTACGTACCTGTTTTTTTATACGTTTTACTTACTCAATTGCCCTAACCCCTTGTGGGGCATAGCGCGTCAGCTGTTCCATGTGGCCCAGTTGACGTTTCGTTGGCATAAACTGGTTTCGGAGAACGCAGTTGCCAGCGTGCACCTCCTTCACATCCATGGCCACATCCATTTGGACCCGGTAGGTGGCGCTGGAGTCGAGATATTCATGAAAATGTATATTTTAGGTCTTATTTCGTTCAGTGTAGTAGTAGTTCAATTTAGCAAATAAAAATTGTTGCACATACATTTAACCACTTTTTAAATTCAATTGTGTTAAATTTGTTGTGTGCCATTTTTTAGATTCAATTTTGTTAAATTTAAATAGATAAAATACTGAAATTCTGCAAATTAATAAAAAGAATTTCCAGAACTCTGTTCTTTGTGACTAGTTTAATTGGCCACGTTTATACCGTGGGACTAAAAGGCGATTTAACTAAATCGTTTTAGTGTTGGTACTTGTTGGTGGAGTGTTTATGCCGACCATACGGAGAGGTACTGCTTCTTCTTTCTCCGTTGACAGTACAGATAAATTTGTCAGATATAAATTTTACGACAGAAAAAGACTTTTTCTTGCCCGTGATTATGCACTGCTTTCCTGAAATTGCAAACAAAACAAACGCCGAACAAAAAAACAACGACAACAAAGGAAACGTCAACCACTGCGTCAACATTAGCGATGCTGTCATCGCTGGACATAGTCCAATTTTTTTTTAGTCCAGTTCCGCATCGCAAGTAGAGATAAGCCAAAACTAACTAAACCGATACGTTTATATCGTCGAGAATTAGATCGATTTAGTTAGATCTCGAAGATAGTCCCGCGAAATAAACGTAGTGAATGTCTCATTTGAATGTGCAAACAGTTCTAGCTGTCAAAATCTCAGCAACCCGTACCAGCTGTTTGGAATTATCGTCCGATAAATTTCTGGAGAATGAGTGCCGTTTCAACATAATTTATGTTGTGTAGTTCAATCACGGCAAGACCTAATTACTTCAGTGTATGGCGACCCGACAAAATTAACTGATCAGGAAAGTTCTTGTCTTTGTGGAAGAGCTCCCCTAAACGACCACGCATCTGCGATTAACGCTGAAATATTAAAATGCGTTCGATCAAGAAGATGCTACCCATTATCCGGTTGAATTTTTAAATTCCCTATGCGCACCTAGGCTTCCGCCTCACAAATTAATTTTAAAAATCGGCGTCCCTGGAATTCTGCTTAGAAATTTGAGCCTGCCGAAACTATGTAACGGCACTCGACTGAAAGTCATAAATTTTCAGCGAAACTTGATAGAAGCTGAGATTTCGACAGGATGCGGAGCAGGTGATAGAGTCTTTATACCGCGAATCCCTCTCATTCCAAATAATTCCCCGTTCGGCTTTAAACGTGTGCAGTGTCCAGTCAGCGTATGTTACGCAATGACAATTAACAAAGCACAGGGCCAGACGCTGCACGCCGCGGGTCTGGACCTAAGTGTCAGCTTTTGACACGGTCAACTCTATGTGGCTCTCTCCCGTGTTAGCAACTCCAGTGACCTCCATGCTCACATTCCTGGTGATTGTATTGCTTACATCGTTTATAAAGAAGCTTTGTTGCAGTGAATTGTCAAAATACTTTTATTTTAGCTTAAGTTTAGCCTTACCGTAATGGTGTTAAGTAAGCGGAGAACAAACTAATTATGTATGAAAAAAATAACTGAAGTTAGTGTCAAGTTGTGACCGAAGCGAACAACGCGAGTGTAGCGCGAGCACTAGATGAGAGAGTGATCGAAAGGAGCGTACGAGTACGATCCCTGTTTTCCTCAAATTTTTATTTTTTATCTTCTTGTTTTGTCTAAATCCAAGGGGGAACAAGTGCCCGGTTTCGCTTCTCCTACCCGCGCCCATGTCACACGCTTTGAAAGTTATGCCCATTTAATCATCTCAAAAACTTCCCTTATATGAAAATTAGTAAATAAAAAAGTAACGTGAAGCGTATAACAAAGAAAAAGGTAAGACATTTTAATTATCGTGTTTTTATCCATCTGAATGGAGCCGATATTTAAATAAAAACCAGGCCGAAACGAAGAAGAAGAGTCCGAAGCGTATATACCCTAGACTTGTACAGACCTAGTGGTGACACTAAAATTACCAATTGGCAACGATCATATGCATTAAAAGTGAGTTTCCTATATGGCCAGTTTATAGGGGAGGTTGACAAACATTACGGGAGATCTTGACCATTCTCAAAATCAATTAACTAACCCATTCTACAAATATTTGTCGAATTTTTCAAGTCGCTAGCTTCATTCCATCGAAAGTTATCGTGCGAACGGACAGACAGACGGACAGACAGACGGACAGACAGACGGACAGACAGACGGACAGACAGACGGACAGACATACGGACAGACAGACGGACAGACAGACAGACATGGCTAAATCGAATCAGGAGGCGACCCTGATCATTTATATATACACATTGCTATACCTCCGGAGCCTCCTTTAAGGTGTTACATATTTTCGTCGTGACAAAAAGAATATATCCTATACTATAAGTCTAGGGTATAATTAACTAATCCATTCTACAAATATTTGTCGAATTTTTCAAGACGCTAGCTTCATTTTATCTAAAGTTATTACTTATTTGAAGTCTCACTTGTAGGGGTAGGTTTCTTTTGTCGAATCTTGCGCATTTTTAATAACAACCAACTAGATCCCAGTACAAACTTAGCTTCATTTTATCGAAAGTTATCGCTCTTTTGAAGTTTCATTTGTAGGAGAGGTGCGGGTTCCTTGGGTCAGATCTTGCCCATCATTGCCACCAACCAATTAGATCACATTTAAGCAAAATTTCAAATCTCTTGCTTCATTCTATCGAAAGTCATCGCTTATTTGAAGGTTCATTTGTAGGGGAAGTAGGGGTTTGGTTGGTCGCATTTTACGTATTTTCAATACCAGCCAGCTGAATCCTACTACAAATATGTAACCAAAATTTCAAGTCGCTAGCTTTATTTATCGTAAGTTATCGCTTATTTGAAGTTTCATTTGTAGGGGAGGTAGGGGTTCTTTGGATCGGATCTTGGCCATTTTCTTTACCAACCAAGTAAATCTTACTAACATCATTTTACCGAATTTTTAACTTGCTAGTGTCATTGTATCGAAAGTTATCGTAATTGAAGGAATATTTAATTTTTGAAATTTGTAGGGGAGGTAGGCGTTGCTTTGATCTGATTATGCCTAACTTACTTAAACTCAAGCAGCTTCTCACCTCAGGGTTACATGCCAAAAATCAGGTGTCTTCGTCAATTGGTTCAAAAGTTATAGACAAAAAACCTGAAAAGTAGTGTAGTACGGGGCTCTTTGTAAGAAAATTACCGTTAGTTTTCAACTGATCGATTTTATTTTTCCAGGAGAGTATAAGATTGCCCTCACGACCAATCTACCAATGCTAGAGCTTTTCATGTTTATTTAATCGGGAGTTATAGATACATTTCAGTATTTTACATATGTAGGGGAGGTAGGCGTTCTCTTGGTCTGATCATGCCCATTTTCAGTACCAACCAACTAGATCATACTGCCAACATTTGACCAAGGCTCTACCTTTAGCTTTATTCTATCGAAAGTTATCGTGCGAACGGACATCAGACAGACATGGCTAAATCGAATCAGGAGGTGACCCTGATCATTTATGTATGTATGTACATTGCTATACCTCCGGAGCCTACTTTAAGGTGTTACATACATATTTTTGTCGTGACAAAAACAATATACCCTATACTAAAAGTCTAGGGTATAGAAATCCTTTGGATTGCGGGCCCTCTTTATTCTAGTTTTATTTTATTTTATGATATAAGAAAAATCAAGGAAGCGCTATTTAGATGAAAACAACAATTTATCACCAAACTCTTATTCGAAACGAAAAAAATAATTTTTAATTAATTTCTGTTTTTTTTTTCGGCAGGGATGGTCTTCGTCTTGGACTAATTGAAAACTTTTTCATCAACGGAATTTCATTTTTTCTTTAAACAACCCCCCTCAACTACGACAACCAAAACATCATAAAATCAACAACAACAATATTAATTGCATCAGCAGTCAATAGTACATATACTCACGTAGATTTGCACTTTTGTTTTGTGTGTATGTGTATCTGTCTGTGTTTGGTAAGAAGCAATTGTATCAGTTCATTTAAACATAAAATTAAGAAATCCAAAAATACACTGGAGAAGCACAGAAAGAATATAAATAATGTATATCTAATATACTCGTCATAAAATGTTATATTCAATATTTCATATCTAAACGTTCTACAACCTGGAATTTGAAGGAAAACAAAAGAACAGAATAATTTCAAAATAACATAAATCTTTGCATCGGCTCTACAAATATTTGTCAACTTTTTCGTTGCTCGAAAAGCACAAAATCTTTCTTTTTTTCTCTACACAACCGAATGAAGAAAGGGAGACGAGTGACGGAGCAAAGGAAAAGAATACAACAAACTATACGTTAATTTGTGAGGAAACATAAATACTTTTTTTTGTTAATAATTATAAATATATACATATTACATACTTTATGAAGATTGTGTGAAGGGAAAACAAAAATCATTTATTTATATACAGTAATAGAAATAGCAAATCATTGAAAAGAATAATACAAAAAAAAAGCAAAAAAAAAAAATATTATTTACTTGAATTTTTTCTTTTCTGAAAACAATAAAATAGAATTAGTAAATATACATACATAAACGTTCAGTATGATTTGATAATTTTTTTATTTTTATGGTTTTCGGTGTTTTGTCGATCATACAACTAACTGTATGTAGTCCCGGCTCTCGACTGGGTCAGTCTGGATCATGCTGATGACCCAGACATCGCGGGACAAAACCAAAATACAACCAACCGGCTTTCGACTGCTTTTAGTGCTTGTCACGATGCATGTCTCATTTTTATTTAAACACCTTCCCGTTAGTGTAGAAAATAGAAAACGGGATCGTGTGTTCTATTTTTGTGATTAGACTGTTCACTGTCGTTGTCTAATGACAAATTGAGAGAGTAGTGTGCGACAAAAATAACTGAGGTCCTATCATGTAATTCGATTCGAATCGAATTGTTTTCGAAAGGATGAAAACGGTGCCATGTAACTTGAAAATGAATTTCTCCATTTCAATAATCATCGAGTATCATCGAATCAATCAATCATCGACATTTTTCATCCGAAGCGATGACTCGAAGATTTTTGTAAATTGAGAAATTCGTTTTCGAGTTTCATGTTACCATTTTCATCCTTTCGAAAGCAATTATATAGAATCCAAACTGTTTTCGGTGGTAAGCGAAACACACTACTACTTTATTGTCTTTTTGTTTCCAGGATTAAGAGCGATGTTTTCGTGTTTTTTGTAGTTGTTGCAAACTGAAAGAGAAAGAGAGAGAGAGCTAACCCGGTTGTATATCAAGCCGGAGTAGCGTTAAACTGCTCTACTATTTTAATAGTAGATAATCTTAAAATCCTGTATTAAGCACCAAGAACATTTTTCAATGGCATCGAGCCGTGTTGAGCCTTGCTCATGGACTGAACATGCGACAAATGTCGCAAGAATATTTGATGAGACTATTAAATAGGGTGAGTCCAGGAAAACTGGATTTTTTGTTGTTGAGAAGGTTAGAGGTCGTTGCCTATACGTGGTGAGGATGACAGTCCTGGCAGCCCTTAGGCCTTACTCAATCTATTTGGATAGTACTCAGAGCAGGTCATTGATCATATATGTTGACACTAGTTTTATAGTCTTTCCAATTCGAAAAATTCGCACCACTCATATTGCGACGAACCGTCTCACGGACTATGGCACGTATGCGACAAGGTTGGTCGTTAATGGATTGGTCACAGTTACAAGTCCGTTGAATAGAGATCGAACCTTGCGGTACACTTATCTCGGTTCGATTGATAGTCAGTCGCAACTTGAGTTGTCCGTTTAGAGAACATAATGTTGGGCTACACTATGAGACTGATATCATCATTCCATGTCCCTGATATGCCGAGTACTTTATTCAAACAAAAAACATCCAATTCCATTGGCACACCCTGTAAAAACTTGACTAGACATTACCCTTGTAAATTTGCTTTCAATAATAGGAAAAAAAAATAAGCAAAAAAAAAAGTAGCTTCGTAATTTCGTCTATAGAATGAAGATCTTATGAAAATTTTATGCGAAAAAAATATAGTACCTATGCTATCGTATCCGCCTCCAATTTCGCATTAGATTCAAATTTATACAATAGAAAAAAATATAGTTGTCATAAAAACAGAACGCAGAACAATATTGCTAGAAAATTGGTGACAGAGAAAATTGGAGAAATGAGAAAAGAACAAGAAATGAAATATGATGATTAGTAAAACGCTTGTGAGCACACACACACATTCATATTTAACGAAATTTTTGATCATATAATAACATAAATGATCTGCTAATTAATAAATTGGGTTACACGATTTGGTTTTTGCCAACCATTAAACGATTTTTTCTTCGCCATCCGCTTAGATGAATACGCGCGATCAGAAAAAATAATTGAGACATAATTAAAATACAAGTTGTAGTGTATGTATGATTTTCGGTAGAAAAACATATTAATTTTCAATGTAGTCATTCATATTCATAGGATGAACTTGATATTGAACTCCTCACCCTCTGGGTTGACGGCGAACTCTTATTCAGGCATAATCTGTCTATATATACTTATCCAACTCCCTATCGTTTTGCTTAAGTCGAAAGAGAAGCACGGTCGCAAATTATTGTAACATTACATCCGTAGATTCGTAGATCTTCATTGTTTTAAATTGTTTCCCGTTGTGGATTGGAGCACCATACAATTTGGGCTAATGTATGGCTTCAATCCTAAACCGACAAACAATAATGGTCCCCAACTACTTGTTTTACATTCAATTGACTCATTATTGTCTCAAGTTTTGTTTGTGAAATTTTCCCAAATTTTTCTCGGATTGGGCACTGAGATTTTGGGGCAAAATCGCCGGAACTAATGACACATAGCAGTTAATTTTGAAAAACAACAATAAATTCTGAACAATATTTGGGTGATTTTCCGATTTTCCATCAACAACCACCATTTCAACACATGGCGATCGTAATCTCCGATACATATATCTCTGAAGTAGACGCTCTAAACAATCTTCGATTTTTTTTAAAGAAGCAGCGTATCTATTGCAAATGAAACGATATTTGAAAATGAGTAAAAAAAAACAAAACAAAAACATATACATACTTATAAATGGCATCATATGTTCAACGTATTATAAAACTGTTGAATTAAAAAAAAATATAAATATAAAAAATACAAAAAAAAAAAAAATATATAAGATGATAAAAAAACTGCTACATAACTATTGCAAGCGATATAAAAAAATCCGCATGAATAAAAACCGATCGTTTCATTTTTTTATTATTATTTTTATTAGGCAGGAAGAATAGTAGGGAAGAAAAACGATAAACTAATAAACGATAGGAATTCTTTTTCTATTATATATATTACAAATGATGAGAAATAAAAAAAAAAAAACAAAAAATTGAATTACTTGAATTACTATTATATTACTATATATATTATATATTATTATTACATATAAAAAGTACATGTTATTGGAAGTAATGGATATAGAAAGAAATATATACATAAAATATATATTATAAAAAAAAAATGAGAAAAGAATACAACATGGAATATACAAAATAAACATTTAATTATTAATAAAGGATAAAAATGATGATTAAACAAAAAAAGAATCGACAAACAACAATTATATGATAATTTTTTTCGTTCGGCTGTATGAAGACAAAACATTATACATCTTTATGCACTGTGAAAACAATTAAACGAAATTGAAAATGAACATGCTATTTGGTGTTTTTTTTTTCATTAATACTACTTTGCCTTAACCCCTAGCGGGGCATAGCGCGTCAACTACTCCTGCGCGCCATCGTACTCTGTTCTGGGCAATGGGGCGCAACTCCCCAAAAGACTTACCCAGTACCTGACACTCCTTTGCCACAGATCGACGCCATGTGATTCGAGGACCCCCTCTTGGTCGGCCTTGGTTGGAAATGGGGTTCCATTTCATGGCATGCATAGCAATGCAGTTATCACTCTTCCGCAATGTGTGACCTATCCACTGCCATTTTCGCCTGCGTATCAATTCGTCGATTGGCATCTGACCCGTACGCCGACTTAGCTCTTCATTTGATATTGTTTCGGGCCAGAAAATTCTTAAAATTCGACGAAGACATGAGTTGACGAAAACTTGCAGCTTTCTGGTAACTCCTACGGAAACTTTTCATGTACTGCTCCCATACAAAAGCACTGATAGTACCAGGGAGCGAAACAGGCCCAGCTTGGTCTTGATGCTGAGATAACTGCTCTGCCAGATTTTGGACAGCATGCCGTATGCGCGTTTAGCCTGGTTGATACGACGAGCGATGTCCTGCTCCGTACCACCATTTTCGGCAACAATGCTACCCAGGTAGACGAAGTTGTCCACCTTCTCCACAGGCTGCCCATTAATATTGATGGCAATAGGTGTCGGATTTCTTTTTCGCAACGGCGGGCTAAGAACCTTGGTCTTGTTGGTATTAATCTTTAGCCCAACCTTGCTTGCCTCCCTCTCGAGATCTAACGCCATTGCGGACAGATCCATGATTTTGTGGGAGAGTAGGCATATGTCGTCAGCGTAGTCAAGATGTTGTAGATAAGATGTCAAAGTCCATTGAATTCCTCTGTCGAGTCCGGATAGGGCTGCATGCAACACATCGCCGATCACAATGAGGAATAGGATCGGTGAGAGGATGCACCCCTGCCGAACTCCACTGCGAATCTCAAAGTCCCCCGACACCTTACCTTTATGCAGAACGCGACATTTCGCGCCGTCATAGGTTGCCTTAATAATAGCCACAAGCTTCTCAGGGATGCCTCTCCTGCGCAAGGCCGCCCATATAGAATCCCGGTTCACACTATCGAAAGCCTTTTCGAAATCGATGAAAAGCAAGTGAAGCGGAGAATCGTATTCAGCGCATTGCTCGATGATGATTCGCAAGGTGTTAATGTGATCGACACAGGAGAATCCGGATCGAAAGCCAGCCTGCTCTTCATCAATTGTGCTTTCTAAGTGGGCCTTTAGTCTCTCCAGGACGATTTTAGCTATTATCTTGGCAACGGCAGGAAGCACACAAATGCCTCTCCAATTATTACAGTCTGTGAGGCTACCCTTCTTTGGAAGTTTGATGATCAAACCTTCCTTCCACTCAGTGGGAAAGGTCTCTGTATTCCACGCTTTATCAACAAGTGGGTGCAGTAAATCGGCAGTTACGCTTGGCGCTGCTTGATGAAGTTCGGCAGGGATGCCGTCAAGTCCGGCGGCCTTTCCTCGTTTTAGTGCAATAATTGCAGTGACTATTTCCTCTTTAGTCGGGGCAGTGGACCGTATACGCACATTTTGATGGTTAGCTAAATTATCTATATGAGGGGGAACTTCACCAGAGGTTACACGGTTCAAAACCGCGGCGAAGTGTTCTTTCCACCGCCTCATTTGATCTTCTTCCAAGATAAGTAGCTTTCCATCACTATCTTTCACCGGATGTTGGCAGGAGTTACGACCACCTGTAAACTCCTTGATGACACCGTATACGGCGTTTAAGTTGTTACTTCTAGCGGCTTCTTCTGCTGACGCTAAAAGAGAATTGGCATAAACTCTTTTATCGCGTCGCACACTACGCTGAACTTCTCGAGCTTTCTGACGGTAAAGGAGTTCGATGCTGCTTCGATTGTCGTCTGAAGCTGCAGCCAAACGAACTTTCAGCTCCTTTCTTTCAACAATCCGCTGCCATGAAGCGTCGGACATCCAGGGCTTATTCCGGCAATCCGGGTTTGGGCCAAGGATGGTATTTGCGCTATCAATGTACGCATTTTTTATGGCATCCCAGTTTTCGTTTATGTCACTATCTGGGTGACTAGTTATCTCAGCCGCTTTTTGCGCAAGATGGTCATTATATTGTTGTAAGACAGCTGGATTTTTTAGTCGAGCGGTGTTGAATTTGCGGGGCCTGGATCTTTCGTCGCTGGGGCGGCGCACGGCTGCAATACGCAATCGAACATTAGCGATCATAAGATAATGGTCTCTTCCCATCCCAACATCGGCACCCTTCTTGTTTCGCACGTCCAGGAGGCAACTCTTGAATCTTTTACTAATGGCAAAATGGTCGATCTGATTTTGTGTTCTGCGCCGATCAACAGAGGACCAACTGGTTTTGTGGTGGTCCTTATGCTCAAACATAGTACCACCGATGAAGAGACTGTGAAAGTTGCAGAACTCTACAAATCTTTCACCGTTGTCATTACGATCACCAAGACCGTGTCTCCCCATCACATGTCTGAGCCCATAGTTATCAGCGCCAACTTTCGCATTCAAATCACCCATAACCATTATAATGTCACCTTTAGGTGTTCTGCTCTGAACGGCGTTTAGTTCTTCGTAGAAGGAGTCTTTTGCCAAGACATTGTCGGGTTCAGTAGGGGCATAACATTGTATTATTGAGATGTTCCTCATTTTGGTCCGGAACCTGGCGGTCAAGACCCTGTCAGAGACCGGTTCCCAGGATAAGAGACAGTTTCGCGCGGCTCTGGTTAAAAGGAGCCCCACACCTGACTCACGACGACTACCGGTAGCTTTACCGGAGTACAACATTACAGTGCTGCCCGTTGGAGAGATGAATTCTCCGCTGTTCCACCATCTTATCTCACTAACTTCTAAGATATTTAATTTGTACCTCAGAAATTCACTCTCTAATTGAAGAAATCGTGCGTTCTGGGGACCTTCTGATCCATTGTCCAGGAGAGTACGCACATTCCAGAATCCAATCTTTGTCATTATACGATAGCCAAAAGTCGTAACCGTTGAGTCAGTCCTTATCCGAGGCATAGTTGACGTTTCGTTAGCATATAAAGATTTCGGATAGTGCAAGTTGCTGGCATACACATCCTGTCCTTTGATTGTCGGTTTTAACGACAGGCCCTCAAAGGGAAAGGCCGTGGTATTTTTTTCACACCCCACACCACAGGGGTACCTCAACCAAATCATCGCACCGCCATCACTGGCGGCTTGACGTTGGTTGGCAATGGTCAGTGACCACTGCCGTTCCAGGGGGCGCCCACGCGGAGGACTATGGAAGAGGAGTTTTTGCCCCCCAAAGTTTAGGGGGTAACCTTTTGATGCGAGAGCACAGCGTTGGCGGTAAGGGATTAAGGTAGTGGGGAGATGGGTTGAGTTTGAATAAGGTGACGGTGTACATTCCGTTTAAATTTTTGTAGGTCATAGTTGGGGGGGGGGGGGGACAAAAGATGGTAGATCGTCAGTGACGTGCACTCCATACAAGCGAGTCAAGCGCCGCTTGACTTAACAATTGCAAAAATGTAAAATATCTCAACATTTCATTAAAACTATCCATTCATTTATACATTTACACAGTACATACTCACTTCCTATACAAGACATAACATAACATAAGCATTCAATAGAGTACAATGCCAATACAAAGCGCATTGCTCTCTTTCAACGCAATTCGCATCCATTTTTACCCCTATCTGCTTGCGAGATACAACGTATCAAAGCCAACCGGGTTGTTAAGATGTTTCTGTTGGGGAAAAAAGCGGTTTGTTCTCCTTCACTTCAATTCGATATTTGAACTCGCTCGGTGCAACGCATCAAAGCCAACCAGTTGGTTGGGGAACAGAGCTATTTGTTGCGAAACAAAATTTCTCATAATCGGTTTAGAATGCTGGAATCGGTCAATACAATTTTCTTATGTTGCTTTAAAATGCATTTTCGATTTAATAGGTGATATGCAAGCGCTACATTTTCAGCTTGTACGAGTATGATGAATCGGCAACAACTGTCTGAAACATTTGTAGCCTGATTCTTTATATGTACATACATGAAGAATGATGACGGTGGATATAGGCATATGAAATAAATGTATCTATGCATATTGGGAAGTCTTCTCATTTATGTTGAAAAAGTGTAATTTTTCCTTACCTTTTTTTCGGATACTACACATGTTAGAAACTTTATTCCTTTTGCAAATTATAAAGATTTACTTGAACTTTCTTGTGACCAAAGATTACAAAAATGATAATTGTTTATATCTTTTCTCGGCTGATAAAAAAATATTCCAATAATTAATTTATATTTCGACGTATATCAATGTTAGGAAAATGATTTTTAATCAAAAGGAAGCTAATAATTGGTTTTAGTAATGGTGGTAATGGTGAAGAATATACGAGTACAGCTAGCTACACTTTATAGTTTTCGTTTGCTTTTTTCTGGTGGTTTCTCGTATTGTTAGAAAATTTTTAAATAATAGTCCAGGTTTCTAGATCTTAGAACTGAAGAAGGGAATACGCTGCTTACGAAACCACTGTTTTCTACAAACACGAATAAAAAAATCGTAAGGGAAAAACCTGGACCAATATTTAAAATTTACACTTTATTGTTTCTGAAAAAAAGAGCCAAAAATGGTAAAACCTGAACTTTTCACGAGAGCTATATTTGTGACGTTTTTTGGCCTTGGATTCTCCTGAATAAGTAGCTGTGAATTCAATCTCTAGTCCGGGAGAAATATCCGTTGGTAAAATTCGTTCCGTCTTTCGCCCATCTCCTGTGCTTACTAGCATTTTTCCTAAACCAAATATTTTGCAGTTCTGTTTAAAAATTGGTGTGAAAATGATTTTACACGGTAGTTGTTTGATGAAATACATTCATTCATTCATGAAAGGTGATGCACTGAATTTGGGTCGGAAACTTTTAGGAGATTTTCTTGAGGAAATAATCGTTTTACTTTCAAAAATTCGCAAAAGATCTCAAAATGTAAAAAATAGCACTTTCGGAGCCTTGAATTTTTTTTTAATTTCCTAGCGCTTGACCAGATTAAAAAGTCACTGCACGTCACTGTAGATCGTTCCACATTCGAGTTGTCCTAGATACAAACGAGTCATTGAATTTGGTGGTGCGACTATTGCTGAGTTCTAGAAGATGAGGATGGGCACGACTGGCTAGTCGGGTGCTACGTAAAGGAAAAGTACGCTCAGGAATGAGGTTGGCTATTTCATCAGAGCAACGGCGGTTGTAGTAGCGGTAGAAGAGTGAAAGACAGCCGACACTTCGCCGGTGTTCAAGCGGTTCGATTTTAGATGTTATGGGTTCCTCGCCAATAAGGCTTTTCGGCTTTCCGTTGAACTTTGTCTAACGCGGATAATGCGGTTCTACCTGCGCCTGCCCATATGTGGGAATTAAATTCAAGTCTCGGTCTTATATGAGCCTTGTAAATTTGAGCCAGATCAGATGGTGAAAAGTATCTTTTACAGCCATTCAGAAAGCCCATACACTTCATTTTGCAACGCAAAAAATGTGGTCGGACCAATTTAATTTACTGGAGATGTTAATACCTAGTATGTTCAGTATGGGCGAATCAGGAATGCTGACCCCATCGACAAGAATGGGTTGGGCGGTAGGTGGAGCACATCGCTTATTGGAAAGTAGACAACATAGAGTTTTTGAGGCGTCAAACTCTACTCGATTCGCTTTCCCCCATGCAATAATTTTTGAAGTGTCTTTATTTAGTGAGTCAAATATGCGATCTTTGTTGATAGATGTTGAATTTCGGCGAGAGTCAGCTACAGAGTTGAAAGAGTAAGTGTAGTCAAGGGTGCTATCGTCTGCAAAGCTATGGATTGAGTTGGAAGTCACGCTGAGAAGATCGTTGATGAAGAGAAGGAAGAGTGTTGGTGAAAGGACAGAGGACGTTGGTGGTATGACAATTTGATTTAACTCCATCAAGGACGACCTGAAGCGAACGGTCGTGAAGGAAATTTTCGATCCATTTAACTAATTTTGGGTCCAAACTAAAAGCCTGGAGCTTAGCTAGAATAGCCGGATGCCAGACTCTATCAAAAGCTTTCGAAATGTCGAGGGCAATGATTTTAGCTTCGCCAAATTGGTGGATACAGCGGTTCCATCTTTCGGTGAGGTATGTCATTAGGTCGCCGGTGGAGCGCGAAGAACGGAAACCATATTGCCGATCATTGATGAGATGGTGTGAGTCAAGGTAGCTCATTAGTTGGTTGTTAACCAGGGTTTCGAAAACTTTTGATAGGGTCGAAGTTAGTGCTATTGGTTGGTAGTTAGATGGATCACATGCTTATCCTTTCTTGGGGATTGGTTGGACATGAGCTAGTTTCCACGATGATGGGAACACTCCTGTTGCGTAGGACAGGTAAAAGAGTTTTCGCAGAAGTTTGGCTAGCGAGGAAGCGCAGTTTCTGAGATCTAAGGGGGAGATGCCATCAGGTCCAGCCGATTTTGATACATCGAGCTTTGAGAGTACTTTAAATACTTCCCTAGTGCGGAAATGCAAAGGTCTCTGGTGTGAATCACGTAAGGGTATGGCTGGTGGACTCTGAGTAGTGGGTAGTAGGCAAGAGTTTGCAACAAAAGTTTCGCCAACTGGTTGGCCTTGTCTTACGGTTCACTGTATATTTTGCCATCATACTGTTACAGTGTTATGGCATTTTTTTTTCAAATTGTGTCAAAAAGCTCCACTTGCCGAACAAAATCAAAATTTGCCACTCTCCCAATCATTTAAACCGAGATTTCACTTTCTGAAATCACATAAAATTTCATATGAAATTACTTTTACCCGGTTGCGAAATTCATCGTTACCTCAAAAATACAACTATTCAAACTTGAAAGAAATTTGAAAATCCATTTTCAAAGGATAATTCTACAACGGTACTATGAACTGACACATCTGCAAATTTAACAAAGGTTGCCGCAATGTATTGGCTTTCAAACGGTATATTTCTTTGATACATTTCATCACTATCATCGTGGCGCGACAGCCCGAGGTCGGGCCTTGGCCGCCTGGATCATTCATTGTCCTCCAATTATCTCGGCCACGTGACCGCGTCCTCCAATTTCGGGAGCCCAGTAGCTGCGCGGCGTCTACACCTACTGAGCTCTCCCAACGAGATCTCGGTCGTCCTCGCAGTCTTGCTCCGTCGACTCGTTCTGCGACTCGTTCTGCATTCATTACTCTCTTTGGCATGCGATCATCGTCCATTCTTTGTACATGCCCTGCCCATTGAAGTCGTTGTAGTTTGACGATTTTCGAAACTTCCAGCTCATCGTACAGTTCATACAACTCATGGTTGTTGTACCGGATGCGCCATCCATCTCGATCGCAAACAGCCCCGAAAATTCACCGTAGAACCTTACGTTCGAACGTATCTAGCATGTTTTCGGAGGCTTGAGTTAGGGTCCATGCTTTGCAGCCATAGCTTAGCACTGGTCGTATAATGGTTTTGTACACGCGGAGCTTAGTGTTTCTGTGCATATGCTTCGATTTCATTATGGGGAGAACCGAGAAAAAAGTCTTATTAGCTAACTGTATCCGTCGCTTGATTTCGTCAGTTTCGTTGGCGTCCCTTGACAAGTTGCAACCCAGGTACATGAAGTTGTTCACGAACTCGATGTTGAGGTGCCCGACATTGATGCTCGGTTGCGCAGGTGTCCTTGTCGTCGATTGCATCATTATTTTAGTTTTACCCTTGTTGATACGTAGTACAACTTCATTTGCAGCTGTATCGAGCGTATGCAGAAGTTCTTCTGCGTCGGCCAATCTTCGGGACATGATGTTGATATCGTCGGCGTACGCTGCTAATTGTGTCGACTTGATGAGTAGCGTCTTGCTGTTGTCCATTTTCATAGTCCGAATAGCGTATTCCAGTGCTAGGTTGAAGAGCGTCGGTGCCAGTCCGTCGCCCTGCTTCAGACCAGTGCGTGTTTCAAATAGATCAGTAAGTCTACTATGGATGCTGACCTGTGAGACGGAGTTGGTCATCGTCATCTTTGTCAGTCGCACTAATTTGGCCGGTATACCAAATTGCAGCATGATGTTGAACAGTACTCCACGATCGATACTGTCGTATGCCTGCTTGAAGTCGACAAAGATTTGGTATACGTTTACGTTGTATTCCCAGCACCTCTGGAGTATCAGTTTGACCGTAAAGAGCTGGTCGGTTGTAGAGCGACCAGGTCTGAAACCGCTTTGATATTCGCCAATGATTCGTTCTGCGTACGGTTTTATTCTATTTTCCAGAATTTTCGTCAAAATTTTATAGGACGTACAAACTAGTGATATGCCCCGGTAATTCTCACACCGCAGTTTATCTCCCTTTTTGTGAATTGGTCAGATGATGCTTCTGCGCCCATCGTCTGGGATCTCTTCGTCCTCCCATACTCGCAGGAGTAATTGATGTATGGCATCAACTAGACTCGTTCCACCGAATTTTAGCAATTCAGCTGGAATCTCGTCAGCGCCCGGCGCTTTATTTCGTTTTAGTGACCGTAACGCGAGATCAACTTCCTCTACTGTCGGGGGTTGTATGGGTGGGCCTAGATCAACAATATCGTCGAGAGCTTCTTGTGTGGGGATGTTAGATGGTAGGTTCAGAAACTCTTCAAAATAAGAGGCCCATCGTTTGCTAATGCCATCGGTGTCGCTGATGATGTTTCCATCCTTGTCCTTACAAAGGCTAGTCCTTGGTTGGTAGCCGTTCTTAATTGTATTTACTAGTTTGTACGCTTGTCTGGTGTTCCTCTTAGCTAAGTTTTCGTTTATATTCAGCAACTGCTCGTCAAAATATTCACGTTTCTTACGTCTAATTATTCTATTCGATATTCGCTGTAGCTCGTCATATTTTTCTCTTGTGGCTCTGGGCCCTCGTTGAATCCATTGTCTGTGGGCCTCGTTTTTCGCGTCAAGTGAATTTTTGCATTCTTCGTCGAACCAGTCATTTCGCGCTCGCTGGGCTTTATATCCCACGACTTTCTCTGCGACATCCTTGATGGTACCCTTGAGTTCTTCCCAGAACCCATGGACGCCTGTGTTACTGATGTTGTGTAGCATAGGTGATAGTGTTTCCTCAAGGGCGGTAGTATACGCCACCGCTGTAGCATCACTCAAAAGCTTATCAGCCGCAAAGATTTTGGGAGGGTTGATTCTCGATTGTGCACTGAGGAAATTCTACATCTGTAGGTCGTCTTCACCAAGTGATGATCTGAGTCGTAGTTTGCTCCTCGATAGGAGCGGACATCCATGACACTAGACGCCCATCTCCTGCAAATGAGAACGTGGTCAATTTGGTTGACGGTATGTGCGTCTGGAGACTTCTAGGTCTGCTTGTGAATGCGTCTATGCGGGAAACACGTAGAGCTTACGACTAGATTCCTGCCGCAGGTGAAGTCGATAAGTCGCTGGCCGTTGTCGTTACATTCTTCATGGAGACTGTGGCCTCCAGTGGTCCCCCGGTGCCAACTTTCATTTCCGATTTTCGCGTTAAAGTCTCCCAGCAGCAATTTGACGAGGCGGGCGTAGAACTCGTCTTTTACTGCGTCTTCTTTAACTTCAGTGGGGGCGTGCACATTGATGAGCCAGAGATTGAAGAATCGAGTCTTAATGCGAGTCGCACGCAGCCGTTCTTTGATACATTTGGATTTGAAAATTTTCGAATAACGCATTAAGGGGGGAGACCACATTAGGTTTTTAAAATCCATTTTTTTATTACATAAACTGTTAGCTTAACAATCCAAGAATACGCTGCTAAAATTTCAAAGCGAAATTCGCATTCGTTTAAATTTTATGAGCATAGAACACAGGCTTGAGCGCACTCTAGGGGTAGGGTGGAGCACTACCTCAGGTAGTCGCTTTATGTACTTACGTAGCTTTGTAGGGGAACCCCACTTTTGCATCTTTGTATAGAAGGTACTAGAAGCATCAACAAAAGCGATTATTTCGGTTATATTCTGTTTTTCAAACGCGTTTTTCTCAAAATGACATTTGCGGTAAGTCTAACTCAAAAAGTAATGCCTAGTCCGAAGGAGCCTTAAGTATGACATTGCGTTGATAATGCACAGTACCCAACGGTGTTGTCAGCACTATGCGCGCCACTCGCAAGCGTAAAACTCGCTTTGTAGTGTAGTTATAGTTCGTAAAATTAGGACTCCAAAATCTAAATAAAATTTGGTGTGTTGAGATCTCAACTTAACCGACAGGGCTGGGGAATGGTTCCAAGCCCTGTTTTCGAGAACTATCGCTAATAAGCAGGGAGTTCGTGAAATAATCCACATTTTCTTAATTTGGAGCGCCAACATAAAAAAGAACTAAAGATTTTTGTTTGTAATGTATTTATTTAAAGCTTTTCAGATATCATACAAATGGTTCAATGACAAATTCAACCACTGAACATGGATGAGTCAATTCAAAGGCCTGAAGAACACTTGGGTGCAAAACTCCGATTTTACCGATTGCCACATTCTTGTACAGGATGTTCGCACATCGTCCCGGGAAAAATGTAGAATCTGGAGAAACATTAGCGTTAGACAATACAATTCTATTGCACTTGACTATAGTCTCACCTTCTGTTGCTTGTAAATAGTACCCTTCATCCTTCTTCCATGGAACCTCCAACAACTGCATGACGCGATCCAACAAACCATGTACAATCTCAAATCCAGCCGTTTTGTTACAATTCACAGCGCACAAACGTCTCTCGTTGCGCGCACGTACCTCAGCCTCCTCGTCGGCCACAACAACGTCCATAATTTCGAATAGTTTCAACGGAAGTGGCATTTTCTTATTCGCTGCCAACGTCTTCAAAAGTCCCGGCAAAAGGGTGGTTCGCACCACTTGGAATTCCAGCGTTTTCGGATTGGAAATGTGAACGGCCGCAATTTTCTCGAGATCCTTGTTCAGCTTCGTGGAAATATCATCACGGGAGCACAGGGTGAAAGTCAAGGCTTCTGTAAAACCAGCCTGTGCAACATTTTCACGCAGCTGATCGGTGAGCTTATTCAGGGGATATTGCTTCGCAATTTGTACTATCGCTGGCAATGATTTCTCGATGTTGTTGTAGCCGTAGGCGATGGCTACGTCTTCATAAATATCACAAGCGTGAATGACGTCGTGTCGTGTTGGTGGAATTTTCACAGAAATGTCTCCAGTGTCCTCGACGGTTGCCTCCAAGTACATTTTCGTAAGCATGTCAGCCAATTTGCTCGGTTCAACGTCGACGCCGATATACGCATTGGCCTTTTGTGGATTTATCTTTTCGGTGCGATACTCCAATTCTGGATACACGATAGTCTCATTACTGGGCGTTAGAACGTTACATGGCTCGGTGGTGAATGGAACGGCACAATGGGATGAGAACATGCAAACGATAGTGTCCAGCACGACCTTTGCTTTGGTCAGATCGGTGGCAGTGCATTCAATGAAAACGTTTTTCGTGTTAAGCGTGATTTTTGAATGGTCGCCGTTGATGATGGGGGGTAGCGACAGAACAACACCGTTTGAGTCATAGATGACGGGGTATACGGGCGAGTCACGAATGATCGGTAAGTACTGTTTGAGTTGAACGTGAGTCTGGCGGAAGATGTCGGTGGTTGATTAGTCGGAAATTTGACCAAGACCAGAGGAAGCTTACCGAATACAAATCCATGAGTTCCACAGCACTCATCTCAGCGGTTTGATTCAGAGGTTTGAATCGAATATCTTGCGGTGGTTTTGCGTCATAAATGAACGGTCCCTTTAGGGTATCCAGGTCGTGAGTTCCAATTGCGACTAGTGCTCGTTTGCGACAGATGTTTTGATGGAGTTTATCCTAAAAAAAATGATTCATTTAATTCTGATGCAATCTTGACCATTTGAGAGTCATCAATCAGCTCACGCCGATTTTACCTGCAAATCAATGAAGCTATTGTACGACTCCTGCGTGAACTGAATATTCCTCAACACGGCAGCCACAGCGTGCGGTCTAATGCGCTTAGTGTCTGGTAAAATCTTGAGGGTCTGTCGCTCTTCACCCGGAATTTCACTCAATTTGAATTGAGGCGGGTTCATCCTGCACACAAAGACAGAGTTCAGACAAAAATGCAATCAAATTCCAATAACCAGATCCTTGCGATTTCACATACTTTCCCTGGAATACTTTCAACCCGGCCACGAGTCCCTCCAAACAAAGCAAATCATATCGATTGGCCGGTATATCGATTCGGTAAATGACTTCTTCGGATGCGTCTTTCGCCGCCGCCACATCACCTTGTTCCTTTGTCAGCATCTGCTTCTCAGTGGTCTGAAAGCGGAATCGGTTGTTAGATCGATGAACATTGTCAGGCGATTTTGGCTAGTGCTGAATACTTACAACTTCATCCAGCTCCAGCCCGAAGGCAAAGCACAAATGTTGGAACTCATCGTCGGCTGGAATTGGTGTAAGAAAATTAATTGATAAGTGGGTGCCAACTATACACTATACGGGATGATAACATAACCCTAATCGGCAAGCGAGAAATGCATAATCTTCTACTTACTGTATCGTTGACCCAGAGATTCGAAGAGCAAATCACGCTTCACACCTATCGTCGGCATATTGCTTAGAGTTTATGGTAATAAATATTATTTTAAGAAGGCAACGTGCCCTGACACCGCGATAACCTTGGAGAATGAATTGTCAAATTGGATTACACTACAGTGAGGTGCTAAATTCGTTGCATGTTAAATTAAAATTGTGGAATTGAGGCGCAGGGGTCGCTTTGGTTTCCATTTTGATTTAACGGTTACGTTGCAACGGTCTGTTCATAGTTTATGGATTTAAGGCTGGTACCATGGCCATCTTACTTGGACAAAAAGTGAAATATAGGAAATACAGGTGTCGTCTGAATTAGGGTGATGAGGACAATGCAATGCAGTGAGGTTGTAGGAAGCTGTTAACCCTATGGTGTTGAGATGGAAATTCGGGAGTCGTCTGACTTGGGGTGATGAGGCCTATGCAAACATAGATATATATTGAACAGATCGGTAATAGTACTATCCCCACCCTGTCCTTCAGGTTATTTTCGAACCAACTTGCGCATGCGCACTGCTACCCATTTGTACGCGGTCGCTATACGTTCGGTAAATGTCGTTACGCCATCGGCCACAATTTTGACATTTACGAAGCATTTAGCCCCTCGCTTCTCGGGCCGCTGGGCCAAATGTTAATACGTATTGTTAATACGTGTTCACTGCGCAGACGCGAATATGTCAACCATAACTCGATATTCAAATTTTTACCCCACTCTGTGTCGATTTCCTATCTGTTCAATATATATCTATGTATGCAACGCAGCGAAACTGTAGGCGCTGTTAACGCTATGGTGTTGGGATGAACACATTCTTGGGCATGAAGCGAAATCTAGGAAATGCGGATGTCGTCCGAATTGGGGTGATTAGGCCAATGTAATGCAGTGAGGCTCTAGGCGCTGTTAACGCTATGGTGTTGAGATGAACACATCCTTCAACATGAAGTGAAATCTAGGAAATATGGGTATCGTCTGAATTGGGGTGATTTATTTATTTATTTTTTATTATTATTACATAACAGGAATAGATTCCAAAAATACGTAATGTGAAGAATACAAAAATGAAAAAAAGTGTAATAGGAAAAATAATAGTATACAAAAAAAAGAAGCTTTACAGAAGAAGAAAGAAGAAAAAAAAAATAACTTAAGGAGCTAGAACTTATATAAATAGAAAATAAGAAATAGTAATTCAAATGAAAAAGAAAATGTTACTTAGAACTATGTAGGCGGATAAACAGAAGACAAGAAATAGTAATTCAAAATTAAAAAGAAGCCGCCAAGATTTACAATAGGGCTAATTAATCATTTATTTCAGAAGAATCAAGTTTATGCAGCAAAGTACGTTTGAAGGTATAAAAAGAAGAGGATATAGAACCAAGCTCCAAACTATCAAAGTTTCTCATAGAACTCTGGAGTGGAGAGTTGATAAAAACAGAAAGTGAGGAATGAGGAGGATCAAAAACTGCCATCGATCGCGTGTTGTGGGAAGGGATCCTAAACTTAATGTCAGCTAAGAGACAAGAATTTAACAATCCATTACACAACTTGAAAAGAAAACATTGATCTAGGTATGTTCTTCTTTTGCGTAGTGGCGATAAATTTAAAAAGCTGAGGCGGTCGGGGTAAGGGCGGTATGCAAGCTTGTATCTGAACATTAAGGTTCTAGTAAATTTTCTTTGAACAGTTTCAAGAGCTTCGCAAGAGACAGAAGTAGATGGAGACCAAACAACAGAGGCATATTCTAAGACACTACGTACAAGTGACACAAATAAATTCACACAGGTATGTATGGACCGGAAGTTACAGGAGCAACGTAAAATAAAACCAGCTAATTTAGATGACCTGTTGATAATATCAGAGTAATGGTCAGTGAAACGAAGTTTGGGGTCAAACACAACTCCCAGGTCTTTGAACGTAGAAACAGTTAGGAGAGGAACCGAGTTTATTTGGTATGAGAAAGAAATAGGGGAAGGTTTTAAGGAGTAAACCATTACAAAACATTTGGAAACATTAAGGTGTAAATCGTTTGAGCTACACCAAGTAGATAAAATGTTCAAATCAGATTGTAGCACGTTACAGTCAGTAAGACATGAAACCGCTGAGAAAATTCTACTGTCGTCAGCATATAATAAGAAGGGACAATTAAGAAGCGACGGAAGATCATTCACGAAGAATGAGAACAATAAGGGACCCAGAATAGAGCCCTGGGGAACCCCAGATGACGGACAGAAAGAGGACGAAACTAAATTTTGGAAAACGACTCTAGATGACCGATCGTTGAGGTAAGAGCAAAGCCATACAACGAGGAATGAAGGAAAACCAAGAGCGATTAACTTGTTTAGCAAGATTTGGTGATTGACAGTATCGAAAGCCTTAGCAAAATCTGTATAAATGACATGAACGTCGTTATGATCATTAAAAGATTTAGCAACGTAATTAACGAATTCAGCCAGGTTGGTAACTACAGATTTATTTTTGCAGAAGCCGTGCTGTTCTGGACAAATAAGATAACCAAAATTATCATAAATGAAGTTGTACACAATCTTCTCAAGGATTTTGGAAACAGATGATAATAGGGAAATAGGTCTGTAGTTAGATGCAGAGCTAAGGTCACCCTTTTTGGATATTGGAACAACAAAGGAAGATTTCCACTGTATTGGAAAAATACCTTCCTGCAAGCTCTTGGTTAACAGAATGGCGAGAGGAGCAGATATGGAATTATTGGTCTGCTTTAGAAAGGAATTAGGAATGCCATCCGGTCCTGAGGAAGAACTATTTTTTATGGAGGAGATAAGAAAAGATACATACGACGGCAGAACAGACTGGGGTAGATGCAACGGCAGCCTATCGAGAGCATCAATAGGTGGACTAGAGGATGATAATGACGACTGAGAGAAAATACTTGAGAAGAATGTGGCAAAAAGCTCACAAATTTCGTTAGGTGTATTAGCAGTCATATTGTTGTACGAAAGCAGCGAAGGATGGCTGGAAGAAGATCTCATATTCTTCACATAGGACCAAAAAGGCTTGCTTTAGCTGGATCTCAAACTATTTTCCACACTTTCGTAATAAGCAGAACGCGCAACTATAATAAGTCTTTTAATTTTAGTTCTAAGATAACGAAACGCTATACTGTCGGATTGGCGTCTGAAGCGTTTAAGACGAGTATGGACACGCTTCTTTTTACGGATCAATTTGTGTATTAGCGGAGTAAACCAAACTGGACCTTTCCGGGGTTTATAGTTAGATAGTGGAACAAACTCATATAAGATGTTGTACAGGATAGAGTAAAAGGTTGTCACAGCATTCTCACAGTTAAGATCCTTCAGAATGAAATACCAATTGATTTGACTCAGCCTTTCATTAATAGAAGCGTAATTAGCTTTTCTAAAGTTAAGTCTAGAATGATAAGTCTGTGAGAGAGGGGGTGACTATTTAATATTGATCTCATGAGCAATAGCCGGATGGTAAGGATCACAAGGAACATAAGCAGGAGT
Source organism: Chloromyia formosa (assembly GCA_964017055.1). NCBI lineage: Eukaryota > Metazoa > Arthropoda > Insecta > Diptera > Stratiomyidae > Chloromyia > Chloromyia formosa. Next base: position 23,256,700 of record OZ024813.1, on the reverse strand, counting down.
AGGAAACGAAGACGACAGACAAGACAAGGGAAGATTACTTAACACAAGATCGAGAGCACGATCCATAAAGTTCAGAGTTAAGTTGAATTGTAAAAGGTTACAGAATTCCATGAAGGATGTGAGCGACCTTGACATGGAAGAAGAAGTCAGAGGAAGACCTGGCCTATCAGGCCATCTAACATTGGGAAGATTGATATCACCACAGATTAGACAACAGGAATTAGGAAATAGAATATTAACAGTATCAGATAAGTGATCAAAGAGACTATCATAAACAGCAAATGTGGAATTACAGGGGACGTAGACACAAACAACCACAAGTGATGTGGAGGTAGAAGTAGGAATATTAACGGTAACGCAATCATAAGGCTGAGAAAGGCTACTGGAAACAAAAGAACATTCAATGTGGTTCTGGATAGCAACTAGCGCTCCAACACCATTAGTCAGTCCAAGTAATTCGAAGTTTCTATCACAACGGAAGATTTGATACCCCTCAAGAAGTTCCCTACTGTTGATAGAAGGGTTTAACCATGTTTCGGTCAAACAGATAATGTCATGAAAAGATGTAAGGGCAGAAACATTTAAAAGTTGAAGCTTGGTGCGTAACCCTCGCACATTTTGATAATATAGGTATAGAGAAAGTGAAGACGAAGAATTATTTAAGTTATGACTCTTATTGTACTTATTTTGCATTATTTTGGAATCGTTGGTACGCGTTGTCGTTGAAAATTTCGTTTAGTGAATTCCTTCAAAAGAATTCCCGGAGGCCAGAAAGATGCCTGGCATGGCATTTGCAGATCATGTGGAATGGTTACCTTGAACGAAGATACCATCTTGTTGGGAATGTTCTCCTTGGTCAGTTTCTTGCATGTTAGTAAGACAGGTTCAAAACCAAGCTGGTTGATAATGTAGCGCTTGATTTCTTCTTCTGACGTATCGTAAGACAGTCTCGACAGAAAAATTTGTTTAGGTGGAGAGCAAACACGCAATAAACTTGTGGGGATGGCTGAGATGGTAAGGTCATCGCTAGCTGACGTTGTAGCACCTCTAGTAGATAAGTCAATAGAAGGCGGAGCGGATGTTTGCTGCACAGATTGTTTTCTGGAGTTGATGATCATAGAGGAATCAGAAGTGTTGGCAATAGTTAGTGCGGGGGCTAATATTGCAGATGTCAAAGTTGATGGTAAGTTAGTACGGTGGTTGTCCTTTTCCGAAGATGAAATATTCGGCAAACGGTCCGTAAGCGTGTCAAGCGTGATGAGGCCAATGCAATGGAGTGAGGTTGTAGACGCTGTTATCCCTATGATTTTGAGACGAACACATTCTTGTACATGAAGTAAAATTTAGGAAATACGGGTGTCGTCTGTATAGAGGAATGAATGCAATGGAATGATACTGTAGGCGCTGTTAACACTATTTTGTCGAGATTAACACATTCTTGGTCATGAAGTGACATCTAGGAAATACGGATGTCGTCTGAGTTGGGGTGATGAGGCCAGTGCTCTGGAGTGTTTTTGAAGGCGCTTTTAATCCTGCACTTTGACTGAACTCTCCGCTTTTGATAACATCTGGCTAGTGCAAACGTCTTTTGAATAGCTCAAAACACACATACACACTTCACATAAATGTGAAGAAAACCGGTCCACTTGCACCATATTCGTGTTCGAGTTGGAGTTCGATAGTCTGTGGGAGCACTTAGATGAAAATATAATTTTTGGATATTTAAATTCTTCGCGAATGTGATAGGGTATATTAACTTTGTCATGAAATTTGCAACGTATAGAAGGAAGCATTTCCGACCATATAAACTGTATAAATATCCTTGGTCAGTATGACGAGGTGAGTCGATTAAGGGGCTATACCAGTGTGACCGCTGAAAATTTGGGTGATTTTTGGGAATTTTTTGGAAGAAAAGTACTCAATAAAATGTTTCGGAAAATTAAAAACATATTTGGCTATATTTGACCTATATTACATAATTTTTTTCATAGAAAAGTATTGGGATCCAAGCGACCTATGCGCTGCCTTCGGAAGCCAAAAAAAAAGTTCCTCCACTGCTGACATGACTCCGGCCGATTGAGTAGCTGAAACCGAAAAAGAAAAAAATGTCGTTAAACTGGAAGGTATTTTCTAAGCAATGACGTAGGATATTCGAAAAATAACAAAATCTAACAAAAAGGCGTAGTTATAAAAAAAGGTCTGTTTTCTTGCCCATGAAATGGTCGTCTTTTCAATGCCGAATGGTCAATTTTCATCCAATCAAAAATATCCTACGTCATTTTAGAGTAAATATATTCAATAGTATTCAGTACAAGTTTCAAGTCAATCGGATAATTGCTCTTTGAGTTACAATGGGTGCATTCGAGAGTCACGGTTGCTAGCTAGCTTTAAGTGCTGCCTCGTGATTTGTATTCCGAATGTTGCGCTAAATCACTGCTAAACTTAGCGCAAATAGCTAGGCGCTAACACTTTTAGGCAGCACAAAATTTGTTCGCTGTCTTGGCTTAGCAGAGATTTGACAGTTCGAACGAACTGCCTGCATTCACAAATCATACCGCTACTCGAGCGCTCCTATTTTTGTTGTTGTAATTCAGTGCAAAATTGGAACAAAAATAGGAGCGCTCAAGTAGCGCTACCGATTTGTGAATGCAGGCATGTCAATTTACAACAGGTGAGCCAGCATACCATTCGGGCGTCACAAGAAAAATTGTTATGTGCTGCTTAGGAATTCGCTATTTCTATGCAGCGCATTAGGCTTTTTTCTGTGACGCCCGAATGCACCCAATGTCAGCAAATTTGAAAAATCTCATTTCGAGAAAAACGCGTTAAAGAATTATCTAACGAACTGCGTTGAACGACTCCAGAATAACTTTTAAATGGCAACGCTGTTTTCAAATGGCCCTATAGATACATTTCTAGCTAAATAGTCTCGCCTCTTAATTATGTACCGTTAATTATACCGAAAGATTCAGGTAACAACACGTCTGAGCTCGACCTCCTGGCAGATGGAGCACTTTATACCTGTAAGCGGTTGCTTTTTAGAAGGCTGCCATTCGGGGAGTATTAGAGATACGGCCTTGAAATTTTTATAGGATTTTTTTAAAGTATATACTGTTGAAAAAGACAAAAAAAAATCGATTTTTTGAAAGTGTCACACTGGTACAGCCCCTTAAGCTTTGTCCGTCTGTCTGTCAAGTTTTATGCAAACTAGTCTCTCAGTTTTAAAGCTATCGAGCTGAAATTTTGTACAAAGCCTTCTTTCTGCTGTACGCTTGTCGGAACCAACGGAATCGGACCACTGCGTCATATAGCAGCCATAGCAATGATCGGTCCAAAAGTAATTTTTGTTAGAAAAACTTTTTATTTCTAAAGATATCTTCACCAAATTTCATATTGTTTAATCGTATTTACCGCCAAACCACATTCCCAAATTTGGTTGAAATCGGCCCACTATTTCATATACCTCTCATAGGAACAGTGAAATCGGAACAAGTTTTACTACTAGGTAATTTCAGAGTGGTAAATGCACCAAATCAAAATGCCGAAGGCTAGCTTATTTTTCTAGTTCCGTCTCTTTTTTCCTCCCACATCCCATTTTCCCCAGCATACCCACCTCCATTCATGCAGAAGCCGTATTTAAAAATTAACCAATAAGGTGACAAAAGAAAGAAAGGAGTCCAAAGGTTCACATTTTCACTATTTCTAAAATTTCTTTCTTTTTTGTATGGTGATCTCCCTCCACCGTATTGATCGAGGGATGGCTTAGGCAATGTTAATCACCTTTATATGCGCAAAAGGTAAAATCTTCGTCTGATAAACATACTCGTGCCTCTTTTGCAGTAGGCAAAATAAGATAAACCCAAACCCAACGTATGAAGTGCAAATCTACTCGTATATTGACACCAGATGGGCCCGAAAAATGGCAAGCAAAATAATTTGATGGTAACGAGCCATCAATGGTTTTTCGGTTTTTGAACCTTCGGCAGAGCTTGTGGCTATGAAGCGTGATCAACACGAGTTTTGTAAGGATGCCTTGCAATGTGTAAAAAGATCCACAAATTATCGAAGATTAGCGACTTAAGATGATCAGATCATCTGATGACAAGAGCCAATTTCAAGGACTCTGTATGTCCGGCAATTGGTTTGTGTGCGTTTCAAGGATGATGGAAAATATATTTTAATTAAAAAAACATTGCCGACTTTTAACTATTGGCACGTTTCAACAGATGGTTGGTGAAGGGAGCGAGACAGAGAAAGAGAGAGACACATGAAATCATGTATGATATGTATAAGGACAGAGTTTAAAAGTCCTACAGAAAGTTGTCAATAGGCACGAGGAAGTTTGCATTGGTCCATAAAGTTTTCCACTTATGTTCCGGTTGAATAAGTGGGGTAAAAGAGGGGTACACGTGAAGATAGAAGATCTTTCGTATGTATGACTATGAGTAACAGTCTCTGAGAATTTAATTATTAAATGTTCGTATCCTTTTTCTAATCTCCGCATTCGGCCAAAGCCCGACGCTGGGCTGTTGCGCCACGACGATGATGATGATCTTTTTGCGGAAAGGAAATGCATTTCTAAAATATTTTGGAATAATTGTACGTAAATACAGTGCTGGAAAAAAATTTGCTCAAAATATTTTATTCCCTTTTTCGCAAAATTTCTTCGAAGTAGTTAGAATGATGGTGTTTTATTGGCTCAGGTTATAACAAAGTATGTGTATCCTGTCTAGAAATAGTGAAAAATTTCGAAAGAAGTTCATTCAGTTGGTGACAATAGCGTAATAGGCAGAAAAGTGCAGTTTGGGTGAAAAAATAGAAAAAAGTTATTACAAAAGCAATATTTTGATTTTGGCGCGAGAAAATCGAGATATTTGAAGAAGTTCCGGGTAATAGGCCCCAACGAGCGGAAGAAAGGTTTGAACAATCAAGAAAAACAGTCCCCAGTTGTAGATCGCTTCTCATCGTTACGAAGCCATCCGAACTGATTCAAAATTTCATCTGACTTTAGGACCGATCTATTGTAGTTTTATCAATGAGTACGCACATCTCAACAGGTTTATAAGGAAAAAGCCGGCGAAAGCTGCTTTACATACATGGAAGCCAGTCGGTAAGCCAGATTTTCCCTTAAAAAATAGGCTAAAACGTTTGAAATGGGCTCAGGAGCATGTCACATGGACTCGGAGAACACTGCCATAATTTCGGGCTAGTTGAAATTTAAGCAACATGTTGGCGACGGAAGAATTTGTGTGCGGCGGAAACGTAGAGAAAGGCTAATGGCTGTGAATGTCTAACGCACAAGGCTTCAATTCATTTTCCAGTATTGGCAAGTAAACTCCTGCTGCTACTTTTGAGCTGGGAAAGCATATTCCACCACGTTCATGACCGGGAAGAAATCCTCACTCCCTTAATCCGTCAGATTTCGGAGGGAATTTTCGAAGGCATTCACCGCTGAGCGTTTCTCAAGGTTTCTGCCTGCGTGCGGCCAACATAAGTCGCCAACATGTTGCTTAAATATGGATACACAAAAAAAAGATGGCAATGTTCCAAATCGTCTGAGTTTATATCACATGCTCCTGGGCCCATTTCAAACATTTTAGCCTGATTTTTTAACGGAAAGTCTGATTTATGGACTGCCGCTCGGTGGGGCCCATTTCCCGAAAGTTCTTCTAATGTCATCACACATTACACTGAGGAACATCCAGTTTTTCATTTCTTTCGATAATACAGTGAAAACTCGCCTCGCGGACACCCCTCTTGAGCGGACACCCCTCTAGGGCGGACATTTTTTCAAAACGCAGCTTTTAGAATGACTTTTCCATACAAAGTAACCCCTCTTGGGCGGACCCCCTCTAACCCGGACGCGGACAACACATTTCCATGAAATCGGTCAAAATACCCCTCTTGGCCGGACACGGACTCCTCTTGAACGGACAAAATTTGGTATTGCCCCTCTTGGCCGGACACGGACTCCTCTTGAACGGACAAAATTTGGTATGTACATACCATATTGGGAATAAAATGGGGGATTTCCCGTATATGGTATTTGTGCTATGTTCGTTTATCTTGTTTCAGTCAGGTTTTCGAAAACTAGTTCAAAAGTTATCACAATGGTCCGAAGAATACTCTCTTTGAAAGAAAAAATGGAAATTATTAATGCAAGTGAGAAAGAAAATCTACCGGTGCGTGAATTAGCAAATAGGTAATGTATTAAAAGACGTTATTATAAACAAAATCACGAGTGAGCATTTTTGAATTTAAAGGTTTAAAATTGGAAAAACACAAGCTGCACTCATCGTTCGCCAAAAAGAGGAAATCCGTTCAAGCTGGATGGCCGGTGGAAACATCAATCGAAAAAGAAGCTTTCTACATACAGATGGTAGCAAAATTGATTCCATGTGCTTTGAGCGGTTTTCGAAAGTGAGAAATCAGAAAATTCCCGTATCTGGGCCAATCATCCAAGCAAAGGCTAAGGAAATTGCTGACAAAATCGGGATACATGATCAAATGGATGGTTGCAAAGGTGGCGTAAGAGGCACAGCATTACTTTTCGGTGTGTGACTGGCGAGGCGGCCGCAGTAAACCCTTTGGACGTGGAGCAATTTTTGGAGAAGCTGTCATCAATGCTGATAGGCTACAGTCCGAATGACATTTGCACTCAAGAATGAAACGTGTCACGGTGGAAAATTTTCCAAAGACAGACTTATAGTCCTTTTTTGCGTAAATATGGCAGGAGAAAAAGAGAAGCCACTGGTTATTGGAAAAGCCGCACGTCCCAGAGCATTTCAGTCTGTTGATATTAAACGGCTTCCAATAGATTGGCAGTCAAACAAACAGGCGTGGATGACACGCGAAATAATGGCGGAGTGGCTCATGGACTTTGATCGTAGGATTGGCCAGCAAAACAGAAAAATAATATTGTTCTTAGACAACGCCACGTCCCACCCCCGTGACTTACGACTCGAACATATAAAAATTATATTCCTTCCCAGTAACACTACATTAGTTTGCCAGCCTTTGGACCAAGGTGTTATCCGAAACTTTAAAGTCCACTATCGCAGCCATCTTGTCAAACATAGTTTGGCAAATATCGAGACGTGTTTGACAATGACATCATTAAATGTCTTGGAGTCCATTCATTTTATCCAAGCGGCCTGGATTAATGTTCAACCAGAGGTCATAAAAAATTGCTTAAAAAAAGCGGGCTTTAAAAAAAACTCCGAGATTGAACCACCTGATTTCGACGCTGAGGACGACTTGCCCCTGGCAACGTTGGCTTCGATATTGCAACTCCCTGGATGTTTTGGTGAATGTTCTACGAATTGTGACGAATTTCTGACGATAGATGCAAATTTGTTAATAGAAAATCCAGAAATTGATTATGGCGATATTGAGGTTGTCGAAGAAATTCATGATAGTAATGATAGTGACCCAGAAATTACAACAGAAGAATACCAAGAGGTAGATTCAGTACGAACAACGTTGATTCATATTGGTCATTTGAAGCGATTTTGCAAGGATGACTTCATCGCTTTTGAGCACCTTAAAAATTTGGAAAGTCATATGCAAGATAGATTATTAAAAGAAAATCAACAAAAACTTCGCCAATCGTCAATTTCAGCTTTCTTCCAGATTGTTCCATAATAATTTTTGTATTTTTTTACATTTTTGAAATATGCGTGTACAATATTTATTTTATGATAGTTACATACGTACATGTCTAATGAATAACGTGAATTATCAATGTTTCCTTTTGTTTCTTAAATGCAAACATATAATACATATTCAAAATTTGTATATTTGGTATCATTGAAATACAAAAAAAAAAAAGCATCCACATCCCCCCCTATTGAGCGGACACCTCTCTTGGGCGGACAAAAACTGGCTGACGGTGAGTGTCCGCCCAAGAGAGTTTTCACTGTATTTTAGTTTAATTGTCTCTCGCCAAAACTAAAAAATTGCTTTTGTTTTCGCACTAACTTTTTCCTTATTTTCACCCAAACTGCACTTTTCTGCATGTTACGTTATTATCACCAACTAAGTGAACTTCATTCAAAGCCTTTTACTATTTCTAGACAGGATATACACAGGGCCGTCGAGAGAAAATCCGGGCCCGGAACTCAACTTGTATGGGGCCCCATAAGGAATAATGGCAACGCCAAATAAAATCGCTTTGAAAACACGTGTACTATATTATCGCCACGGTCAATTCCAGGCTTAGGCGGCTATTACACTATAAAAGTTCTTTTACAAATATCTTCTATAAAAGATATTTTCAAATAACTTTTGCAGTGTAATAGCCGCCTAACAAAAGATTTGCGACACGAACATTGCTTGTTTCAAGCACTTTTCTTACAAGCTTGCACACCTTGCCCCTTGGGCGGCTAATTTCATTCATAAAAGTTCATTTAAAATATCGTGCTTCAAAGATATTTGTAAAAGAACTTTTATAGTGTAATAGCCGCCTTAGTAAGTCGCGATCGGTGGCCGTGATCGTTCGGTCACCGCTCTACGATACTAATCTAGAGCTCGGAGATCAAATCTCGGCGCGATCAAAAAACTGCCTGTGAGTACTAATAGAACTCTCACAGTGCTCCGAGCTTGTCAGTATAAAGACGGCGCGGATAGGAGGTGCATGCTAGCAACTGCACTTCCGAAAAGTAGATATGCTATTGAAACGTCAACAAGGCATAGAAATGCTATAGATGTTGACGCGCCCATGCCCCTGGAGGGGTCAAGGCAATTAAAGAGAGAATTAAGAATAATTTTGTAGCAACTTTTTCTTTCCAGCACTGTATGTAGATCTGTGACATAGTCAATATTCTTGTTTGTGAATGCTATCTTCTTCAAAGCGCAAAAAAATCTTTTCTCACATATGTTGATAAGAAAAATCCTACTAATCCCCAATTTCGTCTTTAATCGCTTCTTTAAAAATGATACACACTCAATCCGACAAAGTCAATATGTACACACTCTATCAAGCGCACAGGAGAGCATTATTTGCATGTAACTCGAATCCAATAAACTCTCATTCATCCACTTCAATTGCCGGTCAATGAGTGCCCGGCCGACTCTATATCCCCATTATCTCTCACGGAGGTTGAAAAAGGATAACGAAAAAAAAACTCATTCATTGACCATTTAATATTCATAATGCAATTAACCGTCCCCCAGGATAAAAGATTCCGCCGGTCGTTTGTTTGGTAAATAGAATTTTATTATTTTTCTTTTCCATCATTTTCAGTTGCAATTTTTGCTGGAATTTAAATCTGTGGTGGTGTAGAATGTCTGGTGCAAGTCGTTTCCCATCGTAGGACAACTAATCGGATGTGTTTCATAGATCTTGAGACCTTTGACGTGGAAATGTAGGAAAAAACAAATATTTTATTTATTTCGCCTAGAAAAAAAAGCGATCAAGAAACACTATTTATGCGACACAATCAGTACGAATTTCAGTCCTCTGTAGCTCGGTCCGCAGTGGCTCCTGGCGGTTGGAAGGAACATTTTTGATCCTACGAGAAACATCCGAGATTGGGCAGTATAAAAATTGACATTTTTCAAATCGTTCACGTTCCCGTTTTTTTTGACAGATCTGCAGCTTCGTGGAGAACACCTTCGGGTGCTGATTTTTTTTTGTCTGTCGGGCTTGTTTTACCACGATGGGTATATCTATCCATTGCGCCGATCCGTGCCGTAAAAAAATGTTAAGCGCCAAAGGCCTTTTTCTCGTCTAACGATTTTATTTCGAATTAAATCTATATGTGTACCAAGTAAAGTGTGGTTTGACGAAAATAAAAATTCAGTTTTTTCTTTTTCAATTTTGGTTTATGTACATATTTTGGGGGGATTCAGCCGAATTCCATCTTTGCCACTTCAAAGAAGTGATGAGTTTTGCGAGAATTTCCCAAAACTGCCCGAAAAATGCTGTTTGTGTACCCTTCACGAATGTGATAGGATAAATTAACTTTGTCGTGAAGTTTGCAACGCATAGAAGGAAGCATCTCTGACCATCTTGGTCAGTATGGCGAGATGAGTCAATTAAGCTTTGTCCGTCTGTTCGTCTGTTTCTATGCATGCCTCGCAGTTTTAAAGTTATCGACTTGAAATTTTGTACAAGGCCCTCTTTCAATTGCACGCTACATATTTGTCGGAACCAACGGAATCAGAACACTGCGTCATATAGCTGCCATAGGAAAGACCGGTCCAAAAGTATGTTTTTGTGAGAATAACTTTTTTGTTTCTGAAGATATTTTAACCAAATTTCATATTATTCAATCGTATTTAATGCCAAACCACATACATGAATTTGGTTGAAATTGGAGTACTATATCATATAGCTGTCGTAGGAACGACCGATTCAAAATAAGTTTTCGTTAGAAAAACTTTTTGGTTTAGGTAAGGTAAAGGTATCTTAACCAAATTTCTCATTAATCGATCATAGTTGCCGCCAAACCACATTCCTAAATTTGGTTGAAATCTACCGACTATTTCATATACCTGTCATGGGAACAATGGAATCGGAACAAGTTTTACTGCTAATTGCAAAGGTGTAAATGCAGATTGGTTGGTCCATTCTGCATTTACCATAGCAACACAGTAATGAAGAGTATCGTACCTTCCAACTCAGCACAGCGCATGGTTGTACCGGATGCGCCATCCATTTCGGTCGCAAGCTGCTGTGAAAATTCGCCGAAAGACCTTACGTTCGAATGTTTTTATCATGTTTTTCGGGGGCTTGAGTAAGGGTCAATGTTTCGCAGCCTTAGCTTAGCACTGGTCGTATGATGGTTTTGTATATGCGGAGTTTAGTATTTCAGTGCATATGTTTCGATTTCATTATTGGGAGGACCAAAAAGGAAGTCTTATTTGCTAACATAGCTGTATCCGTCGCTTGATTTCGTCAGTTTCATTGGCGTCCTTAGTTTACCACCCAGATATTCGATTATGAGGTCCCCTACGCTTATGTTCGGTTGTTCTTGCGTCTTTGTTCTCGATTGCATCATCAGGTTTTGCCCTGGTTAATACGTGGCTCAACTTCTTTTGCAGCCGTGTCAAGATTATTTAGCAGTTCTTTTGCATTAGGCAGGTTTCAGGACATGACGTTAAAGTCCTGAGCGTACCCTATCGACTGTGTCAACTTGAAGAGCAGTGTTCCGCTGTGGTCCGCATTAATTACCCGAATGGCGTGTTCAAGTGCCATCGGAGCCTGTCCATCGCCTTGCTTCTAGTCCAGTATGTGTTTCAAAGAGGTCAGTCAGCCTGTTTTAGATCCTGACTTGTAGGATGGAGTTGGTCATCGTCATCTTTCTTAATCGTACTAATTTTACTGGTATTCAATATTGCAGCATAATGTTATACAGTATACCACGATCGATTCTGTCGTATGCTTGCTTAAAATCAACAAAGATTTGGTACACGTCAACGTGGTATTCCCAGCACTTTTTCAGGATCTGCTTGACCGTGAAAAGCTGAGAGGTTGTAGATCGACCAGGTCTGAAACCGCTTTGATAGACGCCAATGATTTGGTCGGCGTACGGCTTAACTCTATTTTCCAGAATTTTTGCCAGTATTTGGTAGGACGTACAGACTAGTAAGATGCCTCTGTAATTTTCACACTGCAATTTATCTCTTTTTTTGTGGATGGGACAGATGATGCTCCTGCACCAGTCTTTTGGGATTACGTCATCCTCCCAAATTCGCAGAAGTAGTTGATGTATTGCATTCAATAGATCCATTGCACCAGATTTTAGCAGTTCACATCTAATTATTTACTTTGATGTTCGCCGTAGTTCGTTAGCTTTTAGTTAGAGCTTTTTAGTTCTTCCCAAATCCCGTATCCCTATGTTGCCGATGTTGTGTATTATAGGTGCCAGTTTGCTACAAAGGCCGCTGCATATGCCTGCGCCGTAGCATTGTTCAAGAGTTTGTTAACCGCAAAAATTTTGGGCGGGCAGATTCTTGATTGGTGCACTGAAAAAATTCTACACCGATAGGTTGTCTTTACCAAGTGATGGTCGGAATCGCAATTCGCTACTCGGCATGATCGGACATCCATCCCACTTGAGGCCCATCTTTTGTATATGAGGACGGGGTCCATCTGGTTGACGGTGCGTGTAACCGGAGATTTCTAGCTTTCTTTATGAATGCGTCGATGCGGAAAGCATGTTGAGCTTACGACAAAGTTCCTACTGCATGCAAAGTCGATTAGTCATTGACCGTTGTCGTTGCATTCCTTGTGGAGGCTGTGTCCTCCTGTGGTTCCCCGATGCCAACTCTCGTTCTCACCTTTCGCATTGAAATTTTCCAGAAGTATTTTGACGTCGTTTGTTGGAAGTGAGTCGAACAATGTCTCCAGGTGGTCGTAAAACTCGTTTTCCACTACTTCTTACTTCACTTCAGTGCATGTTGATGAGCCAGAGGATAAAAAATCGGTTCTTAATGCGGATCGCATACAACCTTGCACTGATGGGTTTGAAGTCAATAATGTGCTGTTTGAGGTGATTGTTCCCGATGAACGTAACTCCAAACTCCTTGTGTCCAGATGGTTTACCGTTTTCGAAAATTGTGTGCGATTTCTTGTCGTTGATATCGCTGGGAAGCGAATTTGCTTCCTGGATTGCAGTGATGCTCAGTTTGTACTACTCCTACTCCTACCTGTTGTAGGAGGGCCTTCTCGGACTTCGTTTTGCTTGCGGAGTGTACATTCCAGGATCCTGAAGAATAATCAGTTAAACGTTTGCGTTTGTTGATCCGTCCAAACCTACAATACATAATTTGCTACTAATATGCTCTCAAATCGCTGCACTGTGCCCTAATTACCCACATAGCCTTCAAATTCGCATCTCAGATATTTGAAATTTATAAGTATTTTGTTAAATTGGTAAACATCCAACTGTTTCATGTTTTTCCTTTAGTTTATTTATTTTATACTAACCCATTTCAATTCAATAACTAAAGCACACTGCTACCTGTCATGATTGCATTGTCCAATAAATTTTCTGAAATTCCATGGCCCAGATAGACATCGAGATCAACCCATTCTTGGTTGAACTACATAATCACAATCGCTGGTTGTCATCGTACCATTAACATTAGTTAACACCGTCGGATAAGAATCGTACACTGAAAATAGGTCATCCTTTAACTGTGCCCCTGAGATGTAAACATGCCAAAAAGGATCATTCGATCGGCCGAAAACAAATATGTAGCAATCGATAAAACCGACATCATCGAAATTCTGTTTTGACAATTATTAATCGTCATGGAAAATTTACGATGAGAATATCTAAATCGAGGATGCATTAGGATGCTGTCCTCGATTACGTCCTGAATGGAAAATAAAACAATGTTAAATGGGAAGGGTTGTTCCACGAATGCCTCCAGCTTGGCGTTAGGAATTTGTGTGAAGCAGGAGATACAGAAGTTAGAAGAAATCAAAAGTGGCAACAAAAATTTACGGTAGGACTCAAATCATATACGATATCGATCTGGGATGCTTCTGATATTTTGTTCTATTGAAAGGATCACGAAGTCCCTCCAGTGAGACATGATACTCTCTCTTGCCGTGTTGATGCAAACGCAGCAGGTGACCATTGAAAAGAATAGTGTTTGCAAGGATCATCCATGTCCTTATCTGATTCTGAAGACCATAAATTTAGTGTTGCGTTTAATATTATTTTAAGTAGACTTTTAAAAAAACATTTTCATGAATTAGAGTTTATCGATGAATTATGCATTGTGTGGTGACTGGCTCCTAGATATTTAAATTTGGTTGGTGGCTACAATCTTTTTTAATATTTCCGGTATAGTAGTTGTCGGAAACGAATTGTGGGAGAAATTTTTTTAGAGGATGCTTTTTTCTGACCAGATGTAGCATTATGAAACAATTTGTTTAATCGTACGTCGTATAGGCTATGAGAACCGAAGTCTGATCGTAGTCATGTCTATGAAACGAAAGAGGAATTTGTTTTGAAATTAAAAATAATAAAAAACGAATTTCTGTAACTTGTGCGAATACTAGTGGCAAATATGTTTATGTTATTAAATGAGCATACAACGACCATACTATATAATCAGTTACTGTTCAAAATATTCTTTCATTATGTTGAAGGCTATAGGCTCAACTCTTGAATTAAAAAAAAAATCCGAGATATCTAAAAAAGCATCCCCGAAAAAAAATATATTGATTTATCAGGTGAAAAATTGATCGTTTTACATTGAATTAATCCATTGAAAAACACACACGACTAATGTTTTTATTTTACAAGCGAAACATCTCCGGTTACATTAAGAAGCGATTAAGGACTGTCGATTGAACCGTAAAATTTCACACTGCAAGACTCAGACTCAGTATGTCTGATTGACGGGCTATGGGCGACCTACGCCACCACCAAATATACCGAAGACGATGGATTCCTTACCAAATTGCACTCAGTGCACTGGTTTCATCGGGTGCATTTTTTTCGAGTGCAATTCGCCCAGTTGCATCTTCTCCAAATGGACCAGTGATCTTCACTGAAACGTGATACTAAAATTACCTTTAAATGGCATTTAACTTACCAGTGCCTTGGTGAATTCTTAATTGAAGATCAAGCGATCGGAACATTGTTCGGAAAAAAGATACATCTTGTTTTTATGACGACGAATTTGGTGCTTGGCGGCGATATTCGAAGATTCACATGATGTAACTTAAGACGTTAAATTCTTTTTTCGGATGCCAAAAATTTCGGGAGAATCAAGGAGTCTGCCGGCTCAAGAGTTGTCGTCGCGAAATCATATGAACCTTCGATTCGAAGGGATGTCATTCATTCGAATCTATTTCATAATACAAGTGTGTCATAGGTCAGTATCATATCACCAAATTCAATATCCTTAATTTATTTTGAAGAAAACAAATTGATAGATCTAAGTCAAAGGAAACTATTAAACGCAGATTGTCATGGAAGGGCATGGCACCACCAATGTAAACGAAAACGAATCTCCCTCAAATAAACCCATGTTTTCGTATCAAATTCGGGGTGAAAAGCAGACAGCGAATCAAGCATGTC
Source organism: Chloromyia formosa (assembly GCA_964017055.1). Classification (NCBI taxonomy): domain Eukaryota; kingdom Metazoa; phylum Arthropoda; class Insecta; order Diptera; family Stratiomyidae; genus Chloromyia; species Chloromyia formosa. The sequence goes on along the minus strand of OZ024813.1, from coordinate 23,241,653 downwards.
ATTGTACGCACGGTAGAAAAGGTGTCTACTATGCCCATTTTTGATACTTTTTGGAAATGAAGGAGTATGCAGCGACCGAAAAGGAGTCTTGATGATTTGGAAATTTAATAATTCCTAGTGTGGTCCAGTGACCAGAGTGACTGACTACGAGTATGTGGATAACTGGTCAGCGATCTGTCCGAATTCTGTACGGCGAAAAGGACATTAAAGACCTCCCGGCATAAATCCTGGCATTTAACATTGTTTTAGGATTGTATAACAGATTATTTTACGCATATTACCTTCTTAGTTGAAATTTTTTCGGTTATAGAATTTGACATTTTTGGGGCAATCATCTAGGGTGGTCATTGTCAAGATAGTATAGTATATCAGTTGGACGGATAGTGTGGTACGATTACGTATTCGGTAAATTGTTTGTTGAGTTGTTGTTGTAGCATTAAAAGTGCTTTTATAAACAGACCGTTTGGCATAACAGTGCGGTTTTGAAACGTGTCTGGTCGATACAAACTCCCGGTGGGCGTGCCCTATACATTAAAAGCAGACCATTAGCAGGATTGTTACATTTTATTATATTTATATATTTTCCTCCTCTCCTCCTCACATCCTTTCCACTTGTTAAGTGCACTATGCATAGTTTATTCATATAGTTCAATTCGACCCTCATGAGCATGCGAGATAAAAAAAAGTCTCGGCCGGAAAAAAAACTCGTATCGTTGGGGTTCATTAGTTTTGTAGGCTCATACTTTCAAATCAATTTCTATAAAAGAAATGATAGGTTATATTTATTTATTTTGATACCCTAGACTTTATAAAGTATAGGGTATATTGTTTTTGGTCCAACGAAAATATGTAACACTTTAAGGACCCTCCGTAGGTACGGTAATGTAAATATATATATATCAATGATCAGGGTCACTAACTGATTCGATTTAGCCATGTCTGTCTGTCTGGCCGCTGTCTATTTGTAGTGGGATCTAGTTGGTTTGTATTGAAAATGGGCAAAATCCTACCTCCTACAAATCCTACCCACCTACAAATAAAACTTCAAATAAGCGTTAACTTTCGATACAATGAAAAATTCGGCGAACATCCGTAGTGTAGGTTAGTCAGTTGATTTTGAGATTGGGCAAGATCCTACTGAATGAACCTCAACCTCCCCTATAAACGTTAGTCCAATGAACGATGAAGCTTCTCGTTGGATCCACACACACAGTTTAAGCTGACCGTATAGGAAACTCACTTTTAATGCATATACTCGTTACCAATTGGTACTTTTAGAATTAGTACTTTTAGTATCACCCCTAGGTCTGTACAAGTCTAGGGTATATACGTTTCGGAAGCTGGTTTATTTTCTTATAGTGCGTTCGTGTTTCTACAGTACAGTACAGTAGAAAAATAGAAACGAAGTGCATCCGGGCTAAAGATACATGTGCGCACCACATTTGTTCGTAAAAAAAAATCGCGTGTGCGGGCGTATTTGTGTTGTGTGCAATAGCGAAGGGCCCCCTAGTGACAGCACAGCAAAGTCCCGGTGAGTCCGTTCCTTGTAGACTTAACATCCTGTCCAACTTCTGAATTTAATGCATTTGCATTAATCGCAACCATAATTGAATACTGGCCGCTTTCAATTCAACGACAACTAGCAAGTAGGCATAACACTACTGTTAGCTGTGATTGGATTATTGCTGCTGCGTTCAGTTATCGAGTGACCAATTCTACCCCCCATAACTTTGTACATTCCGTCTAAACATGCAAGAATTTAGATTTGATTTTTGCAACATTCGTGGAATTAGAGCGAATTATACTGCGGTACATGCCCATCTCATGATACACAACCCAGCAGTTATGGCGTTAAGCGAAACAAAAGTCCTTAGCGATTGCGAAATAAGCCAATTTAACATCCAAGGCTATCGTTTTTTGCCCGTTTTTGCAACCCAAAGGGGGATTGCAATGTACATCCGAAATAATATCGCCTTTTCCACCATCAGTCCCCAGTTCACTTTATCTAATCCAGAATTCACATACACCTGGATTAGGTTCAATTTCAATAAACACACTCTATTCCTGTGTTTTCTGTATCGAAGCCCTGGGATTTCTGATCCTGATACTGAACGTTACTTCGATATACTTTCCACCAATGTCGATGAGCTGTTAGATAAATACCCTGCATCAGAAATCGTCTTGGCAGGCGACTTCAATGTACACAATGTACAATGGCTTAAATATTCTTCATCTACAAGCCAAGCAGGAAGACTGGCTGAGCTATTCTGTGAATCATACAACCTAGACCAATTAGTAGATTCCCCAACCAGAATACCTGATATAGAAGGTCAAAACGCCAACTTATTGGACCTGTTTATAACCTCACACCCCGACAAATATTCAGTATCTGTTTCATCTCCTTTGGGAAACTCCGATCATAAATTGATATCGACCAAATTCACAACTAGGTCACTAAATGTCAATAATCTATCTTCCAACAAGAGACTATTGTGGCATTATGATAAGGCGGACTGGGTCGCATTTAATCAATTCATCAGTGAACTGAACTGGTCTGACTGCTTCTCTACGCAGAACGTCGATTATATAAGCGAGTCAATTAGTAACATCATTTGGTATGGAATGCAGTGCTTTATCCCACACAGTTCTAAGAATACCAAACCAACCACCAACTCTTGGTTTAACAGAGATTGCAAAGAGGCTATAAAGAGAAAAGAAGCGGCATACCGTGCATACAAACAATGCCCCTCTGTCGAACTGAGAGAAGTTTACAATTCTACGCGTAACATCTGCAAATCAGTCATAAATAAGGCTAAATTCCAGTTTGACAGCAAAATTAGGCAGAAAGTGTTCGTTCAACGGAAAGGTAGCAAAGGTTTCTGGTCACTCGTCAAATCTGTGAAGAATAACTTCACCTCCTCTTCTATTCCACCACTGGTATATGATGGCAAAATATACAGTGAACCGCAAGACAAGGCCAACCTGTTGGCCGAAACTTTTGTTGCAAACTCTTGCCTACTACCCACTACTCAGAGTCCACCAGCCATACCCTTATGTGATTCACACCAGAGACCTTTGCATTTCCGCACTAGGGAAGTATTTAAAGTACTCTCAAAACTCGATGTATCAAAATCGGCTGGACCTGATGGCATCTCCTCCTTAGTTCTCAGACACTGCGCTTCCTCGTTAGCCAAACCTCTCCGAAAACTCTTTTACCTGTCCTACGCAACAGGAGTGTTCCCATCATCGTGGAAACTAGCTCATGTCCACCCAATCCCCAAGAAAGGAGAAGCATGTGATCCATCTAACTACCGACCAATAGCACTAACTTCGACCCTATCAAAAGTCTTCGAAACCCTGGTTAACAACCAACTAATGAGCTACCTTGACTCACATCATCTCATCAATGATCGGCAATAAGGTTTCCGGTCTTCGCGCTCCACCGGCGACCTAATGACATACCTCACCGAAAGATGGAATCGCTGTATCCACCAATTTGGCGAAGCTAAAATCATTGCCCTCGACATTTCGAAAGCTTTTGATAGAGTCTGGCATCCGGCTCTTCTAGCTAAGCTCCAGGCTTTTGGCTTGGACCCAAAATTAGTTAAATGGATCGAAAGTTTCCTTCACGACCGTTCGCTTCAGGTCGTCCTTGATGGAGTTAAATCAAATTGCCATACCACCAACGCAGGGGTCCCCCAAGGTACTGTCCTTTCACCAACACTCTTCCTTCTCTTCATCAACGATCTTCTCAGTGTGACTTCCAACTCAATCCATAGCTTTGCAGACGATAGCACCCTTGACTACACTTACTCTTTCAACTCTGTAGCTGACTCTCGCCGAAATTCAACATCTATCAACAGAGATCGCATGCTTGACTCACTAAATGAAGACATTTCAAAAATTATTGCATGGGGGAAAGCGAATCGAGTAGAGTTTAACGCCTCAAAAACTCAATGTTGTCTACTTTCCAATAAGCGATGTGCTCCACCTACCGCCCAACCCATTCTTGTCGATGGGGTCAGCATTCCTGATTGATACTGAACATACTAGGCATTAACATCTCCAGTAAACTAAATTGGTCCGACCACATTTTTTGCGTTGCAAAAAACGCAATGAAGTGTCTGGGCTTTCTGAATCGCTGTAAAAGATACTTTTCACCATCTGATCTGGCTCAAATTTACAAGGCTCATAAAAGACCGAGACTTGAATTTAATTCCCACATATGGGCAGGCGCAGGTAGAACCGCATTATCCGCGTTAGACAAAGTTCAACGGAAAGCCTTCAAGCTTATTGGCGAGGAACCCATAACATCTAAAATCGAACCGCTTGAACACCGGCGAAGTGTCGGCTGTCTCTCACTCTTCTATCGCTACTACAACCGCCGTTGCTCTGATGAAATAGCCAACCTCATTCCTGAGCGTTCTTTTCCTTTACGTAACACCCGACTAGCCAGTCGTGTCCATCCTCATCTTCTAGAACTCAGCAATAGTTCCATGACTCGTTTGTATCTAGAACAACACGAATGTGGAACGATCTACCATCTTTTGTTTTCCCCCGCAACTATGACCTACAAAAATTTAAACGGAATGTACACCGTCACCTTATTCAAACTCAACCCATCTCCCCACTACCTTAATCCCTTACCGCCAACGCTGTGCTCTCGCATCAAAGGGTTACCCCCTAAGCTTTGGTATAAACATAAAAAAAAAAAAAAAAACCTTCCAGTTAACTCGTTGTTGGTATAAGGGATATTTGACTAGCTCATCCGGCTATCACTCGCTGAAGAAAATTGAGTTCACGTATCTAATTAGTTCGCAAGTGGTGGGGCGATTTGAATGGTTGAGAAGTAGGATGAGAAAATGGGGTGAAAGGGGAAAGGGAGGTAAAAAGAGATGCAATACTTATCAAGTCTAGGGTATAATAAATGTTCGTCTAACTTATTTATATCATCCTGCGGATTTTTTGTCCCGCAACACCCTAGAATAGAAAATAGAAATTGGAAAGTGGAAAATAAATCTGGAAATAGAAGAAGAGGCCTTTTAGGACTATTCAATATAAGTTATTTTAATAAATCTTGTGATTCTTTCGATTGGACGAGAAAAGGATGCCGTTACCGAATTCAAAGCGATTAAAAGTAAAAGTGAAGTTTCAGGATAGTGTTTTGAATTTTAAAGTGAAGAAGATAAATTGCCTTGTATAGTTTAACGAAAATTTAGCAAATCTGACTTAGTGACGTTCCTTTGGATCAGAACCTAATAAAACAAAACATGAAAAAGAAGCACAAAAAATACAGAATACAACACCAAAAGGGGAATTGAGTAAAACGGAGTATTTCTTTTGTTCAGGGTGTGCCTTGGGTTAGTTAGCCTTCAAACCTCAATCCGAATTTCTGGATATTTCCGTAGTGCTGGAGGCATACGCATTTTCAAACATGATTTTTTCTGTTTTATCTTTTGTCGCGTTTCTTTTTCCTGTGTGTGGAGGGAGGGGTCTTCAGCCCCTCTCCCCCCAAATGGCTGAACCAGTCTCGAAAGCAATGTTGTTAGAGTAACGCGTACAGTTGTTCTTGAACAGTGACCAAAGAAACGCGGCTATTGTTAAATAAATATAAAGATCGTATGGAGTTTTATGGTAGTACTAATATTGTTTGTACCTGAGAGTATGGAACATTAGGTAATGAAGAGAGGCTATCATCACACACAATCCATACGTGTTTCGAACACATCTTTTTTTTCATCGCCACCTACTTTGATCCCTGGTTTTTTGGAATTGACTGACAGGCAATTGCAATTTTTGTTTGCTTTTTACAACAATTCTTTTTTCATCGCCTACTTTTTCCTATCAGGTGGTGCCAACAACAACAAATTATTTGACAGCCGGGGGAACATTTTTGTGGGGTGTGTAATATATCAGTGTGTAAACATGTACCCAAATTTTTGGCTTATAGCCGTTCTTTATATGTATAATCTTCATATTTTCCGGTTTGTACGTAATTAAACATTTGTTTAGCGACTAAAAATCCGTTTGATCCCCCTTCATCTTAGAACATACAGTACATGGAATGAGCATATCCCGTTTATCACTGGCTCCAATATCTGGTGAATAAGTCGACAGTCAGCCTACTCAGTTGGCGTTTAATACTGACAAATGTTGACTGTTCTGTAGAATTGTGCATAAACAAATGTCAATTTTTGTCAAATTATCGACAATCAGCCTACTCAGTTGGCGTTTCGATATTGACATAATGTTGACCACAATGTCGAATTGTGCATAAACAAACGTCAATTATTGTCAATATTTGAATTTCGTAAGTCTACTGAGTTAGCTGACTGTCGACTTAGTACCCAGATTTTGGAGCCACTGTTTCTATGGAGACATACAGGACAAGCTCATTCCATGGCTATATATTCAAAGCCCTTCATTTACTACGTCCCGCAAGCTCGGCCACAGTTTTAATAATTGTAATATACGAGTAGTTATTTTTTCATAATTAAAATCCCTAAGAAAATTAAATTTTAAATGTCTACAATTACGAAAAGTCCGGTTTTGCTTGCGTCCTAACGATGATCGGCTTGTATAGGTCGGAGTTCCGGAAGGATGTACATATGTGACCCGGATTATATCCGATCCTAATTATCATTCTCTTCTGAGGCTCAATACGTGTCTTCGTAAAGAAAAAGTAGGTGTGAAAATTACATGATTGTTTTGGGCCTCAATCTAATTTAGAACTGCCGACAGGGTATCAAAATCTCATTCATCACTTCAAAAATGCTCTCTTGACGCACTGCAGTTCGATGATTGCCTTGTTTTACTTTGACTGGTATGTTATTAGGAATTTTGACGCCGAAAACGGTTGCTTTGTGTCTGTTCTATTTGCAATAATACGTAATTGTTCCAAATTGGACCTTCGGTATTTTCACAAGGGATTTATATACAAATTCAGATTAAATTAGTGATCTGGAAAGAGTATGGAATCGTTGTAAATTTTAAGAAGTCAGAAGAGAGAGATTAATTTTAATCCCTCTCTTCTGACGTTTCACCCAATTCATAAATTAAGAATATTTTGATATTCTGATAATATTCCACCTTATGTTAAAACTATAAAGCTACGTTTAGACAAAAGAGGAAAACTGATAGAGTGTAGAGAAAACTCTCGGCAGAAATATGTAGAGACGTGTAAACACCGCGGAGAGCTGTAGCGTAGAACTACGAAGGAATAATATAACATAACGCAGTTCTTAGTTTGTGGTAGAGCTCTACGCTATCTCTACGAGAGAGTCTTTTGTACAATAGATATTTCTCTATCGTGTGAAGTTTTTCGTCTCTACAGCTGCTTTACCACTTATACATAGAGATGTATAAGTTGGTAGAGCTCTAACTTTTTTTAACTCCTCGAATGATTCGCTCCTTGACGTTTCGAGAGCAACTTATTCTCTTCATCAGTGCGGTGGTTACTAAACCTAAGCAAAGATACAATTTATTAAATACTACACTTATTCTAGCAGATAGAAGGGGATAGTTACCTAATTTTCATGGAGGAACATTTTCCTGAAAGTTTCAAGTCAAACCAACCATGGGCCCAAACTAACAAAGGGGCTGGTGGGGGTAGTCAACAAGAAGCTGAGAGGATAATAACTTCAAATGATGTCAAAAGTGCTATAAACTCTTTTGCACCATTTAAAACGGCTGGAATGGACGGAATATTCCCGGGACTATTACAGTGGGGCATGAGCGCTCTACTAGATAGGATTCGGAACATATTCGTCGCCTGTCTTTCAACAGGCTACATTCCGAAAGCATGGAGGGTGGCTTAGGTGGTCTTCCTGCCTAAACCCGGAAAAAAGGACTATACAGAAGCAAAGTCCTTCAGGCCAGTTGGCCTTACATCATTCCTGTTGAAAGCAATGGAAAGGGTGGACTACCTGGCAGTGACGTGCACTCGTAGTAAGCAATTCCAAACTGCTTGACTTACCGAAATAAGCAATTCAATAATAAACTTTGCTTACACCAATACACATATCATCATTTCAGTCAATGTTTTTCTTTAAGCTGAAGAATACATATTATCATTCAAATATTCCTTTACACATTCAAATTCTGATCCGCGCCTTCTTTTGGTTAAAAAACATTCGTTCAATTACTTTAGATAATATTCAAACCTCCCACATTTTGCACACCATAGACACCAAACTTAGAATAGGAAAATGTGCCTAGATCTTTAGATGCATGTACCATGTGTGCATCCAAATACTAGAGACATGTTGATTCCAGAAAATGGGAATCTTGGATTTCGGTAGTACATTGGGCAACGATTTTTTTTTGTTTTGTTCGCAAATTTATATGAGACAAGTCAAGCACTGGCGCGACTGCTTTTGTGTGTGGGATAAAGCCCAATGATGCTTGTTAATGAAATGTTGCCAATGCAGGGAATGTTTATGGGAATTTGATTTTTCCAGTAGAGCTTTTGTTTTTGTTATGTAATGGATTTTCCGTTGCAATTTAAAAGAGGAAATCAGTGCAATCGGGTGATTTTGATTAAATTGTGATTTGAAGTTTTTTTGACCGTTTGTAGTGATTTAATTGATTTGATTTGTGATAAAAGTGGTAAGTTTTCTTTTCGCATTATGTCGGAGTATTGCTGCGCGACGGATTTCGTACTAAAAGCGGGATTTTCAACTCTTTCCTTTGCCAAGAAAAGAGAAATTATAGAATCGGATAGACCGAAGCCAGATCTTAGTTTAGAGTTTAAATTAAAAAATATTACGCGAAAATTCCATTTCGAAACGTATGAAAAGTACATTTGGTTAACGGGAAGCTGTAAATTAAATAAGTTATTTTGCTGGCCGTGTCTTTTGTTCACGAATGAAAAATCTGTTTGGAATAAAGCTGGATTTAGTGATTTGAATAATTTTACGGGCTCAGCAGCAAAGCATTCAAGTTCCGAAAAACATCTTCAGTCGTTAATTAAATTAGATAATTTTGGTTCTCAGCGTATAGAGTTTATGCTTAGTAACCAGGTGGCAATATCTGTTAGTTTGCATAATGAAAAGGAGCTTCCTTTTCGCGGAAATAATGAAGACTCTTCTTCAAATTATCGTGGTAATTTTATCGAAACCGTAAATTTCTTGAGTTTGTACGATCCGATAATTGAGTCCCACATAGATTCTATAAAAGCAAATGCAGCGTTTTCGGGTTTGTCTAATAGAATCCAAAACGATCTTGTTTCCGCTATAGCTAATGTGGTTCGAAATAAAATCAATTTGGAAATAAAGGAGGCTCCATTTGTAGCTGTAATGGTCGACGAAACGCCAGATGTTAGCGGTCGGGAACAATTAACGATGATTTTTAGATATACAATATCAAATGAGATTGAAGAAAGATTTATCGGATTTTTGGATGTAAGCGCTAATCGTACAGCTACAGCAATAAGCTCTCACATTTTAAAACAATTGCAAAATTTTAATATCGATAAGAAATTAATTGCACAACGTTACGATGGCGCAGCAGTAATGAGTTCTCAAATTCGTGGAGTTCAGACTTTAATTCGGGAAAAACATAAATCGGCAATTTTCGTTCCATGTTACGCTCATTCACTAAATCTAGTATTGTCTAAAGCAGTTGAGTTTATTCCGGAAATTAAATTATTTTTCGCGCACATCAATAAAATCGCATCATTTTTTAATACATCCACTAAAAGGTCGGACCTTTTTGCAAATATAGTAAATCGTCGTTTACCATCGGTTTCCAAAACGCGTTGGCATTATCATTTGCGTATTATTAACGTTATATTTGAACATAAGCATGAAATTTGTACAGTTTTTGAGACAATTTCGAATGGTTCTCAACACTGGGATGGCGATTCCTTGACTTTTTCCGATATATACTTACAAAAATTCGCAGAGTCAGATTTTCAATTATATCTGTTAATTTTTTCTGAAATTTTTTCGAAAACTGATATATTATTTAATATTATTCAGAGCAAAGTGGTAAACATTTCATATGCAAGCCAAAAAATTATTGAATTTGAAAATTGGCTTGAAAATGACTTTTCTAAAAAGTTTGATAATTTCTATTGGACAGTTACAGCAGAATATTAGCCACCACGTAAGAAATGTAGAAATGCGATAGATCCTTTACACAATTTACGGCGGATATTTCGGGAGATTATAGATGTTATTCTCGGGCAAATTCGAGATCGATTCCATTCGTTTAAAGATCTTTCATTTTTAGAGTTGCTTGAACCGAATTATTTTTCTAAATTCAAGTCAAATTTTCCCGATAAAAATTTTGACTCACTTATTGAATATCACGGTCAATTTTTCGACAGAATAAAGTTGAAAAATGAGCTAAAAGTTATTTATTCTTCAGATGAGTTTAAAAACGCGAATCCTAGTAAAATTCTCGATTATTTTCAAAAACGGCCTTATGTCGCAAACGGTTTTAAGCAAGTTCATATTTTAGCAAAATTATTAACGTCAATTCCAGTCACAGTGGCAACTGCGGAAAGGTCATTTTCAACACTAAAGCGCGTTCACACATTTTTGAGAAATCGCCAATCCCAAGAACGACTTTCGGATCTTGCTTTAATTGCGGTTGAAAAGGATCTTCTTATACAAATGCGAAGAGAAAACGATTTTTTTGATAATGTGATTAAAGAGTTTTTACTTAAAGAACGGCGCATAGATTTGGAATACAAATAAATGGCAATGGCGAAAGAATATTTATTTATTTCAAATACCCCTGAATTTTTCTTAGTCTTAATTAACATAATATTTATTTATCATTTTTTTTATTAGTAATATTTTATTTATTTATTTTTTTTTTGTATTCCGAATATATGTGCCAATATTTTATTTATATCTTTCCTGATTTCTTCTTTAAAGCTTAAAGCCGCTTGGTATAAATGTTTTTGTGACTGTCCATATTCTATTATACAGTCCATTTTTGTTTATGCTAAATTGGCTTTAGGGCGCCCAACTGCTTGACTATGAAAAATTTCCACTGCACGTCACTGCTACCTGGAGAATACCACGCTAATGTATAGTCTTCTGAGTAGGTGCCAACATGCTTATAGAGCAGGCAGATCTACAGAAACCGCTCTACACGAACTGCAGTTGCAGAGAGAGAGAGAGATTAACAATGCTATGTCTACTTTTACGGAGATAGAGGGTGCTTTTGATAAAATCTCCTTTACCAAACTAATATTACGTTTACACTATCCCCAGATTACTTCATCTGCAGCGTAATCTGGGTGTGGTGAGTTCAAAATTGTATATATTTGACAGTCGCAGATTATCTCAGCTGGCGCAGATGAAGTAATCTGGGGATAGTGTAAACGTAATATAAGGAACGCCCTGATTGAGCGGGGGGTTGATTCTATTATAATTAAGTGGATCGACTCTATGCTTAAGCAGAGGGCTATAAATCTTACCAGTGGATGTGCCAGAATACGGGCTGAATATTGCATTATGTATATGAAAATACATATTCCTATACGATTTCTATTCCTATTTTAGAAAAAAAAAATGAATTCACAATGACTAAGTCTTCGATTGATTGAGGTGCATTCTAGTAACTGCAGCATCCGAAACGTCAACAAGGCATAGCTATGCAAGAGATGTTGACACGTCCATGCCCCTGGAAGAGCCAAGACAATTAACAAAAAAAAATATAATTATATTATATATAATAAATATAAACAATATAATTTTATTAAATAGAACAGAGTTTCTACCCCAAAATCAACAAAATCCACTTGTTGTTTCCTTCTTGGTTGCCTTAATTTACTGTTGCAACACGATAAAATGTTGTTCCCCCTTAAAGAAAGATTCGTGCCTACTTTTCAGAAGGGTGCCGAAGATTATAATTTCGATCGTTTTTTTTGTTCAAGGGATCAGCTCAACAATTGGAAACAAATTGAGTCCCACCATCTGGCACACGCCAATCATGCACGTGTGAGGATCCCAAGCAACCTAGGAGCATTTGTTGGTATTAAATTGTTTTTTATTTAATTCTTTTTTTTTTTTTAATACAAAGGTACAGTTTTACATAGTTATATACATAGCTACCAGAAAACTCCAGAGTTTTGGGATACCTACTTCAATCCTTGATCAACTCCTCCTGAAATCGTACATTCTCGTGGTGGTCTCAGAAGCTCGAGTTGACTGTAGAAATGTCCTTCGATTGTCGAGCAAAGATCTCTTTCGCTTCTTCGTCAGATACCTGTGTATTATTCATTCAAGAAAAGACGATAGTGACCTATAAAGAGTGTAATTTAAATTTGGCTCGTTTTCATTTGGAACATTGGAGAAGTGTATGCATCACATATGGCCTAAATCGGAGGAAATACACAAAGGTTTCGTTGGAGATCCCAACATATGGTGCAGTGACTGCATACATGCATTTTACAGAAATATTTTTCAGTATTACTATCCGTTCTTTTGTTGAATTGTGTAAATAATTGCATGACTTAATAGTTGTGACATCAATTACAGAAGTTAATATGAGTTTTCTTGAGGGTCAGTGCGGTTTTGGCAGATGTGTGTACCTTGCAAAACAAAATAGCTTCAAGATCAAGATTTATTTCTTCTAGGTGTTTCAGTTAGCCGTTTCGTGTCGACCGCAAATGAGGTCGTTTACTTTAGGTAAATTTTGCCGCAAATGACCTTAGAAAATAGGAGCCTTTTGAGTTGTCCTATTGTCCTGACCAAAGGAGAACCAATGTCTTCAATAGTAAGTACTCCAGTGAATTGTTTGGCTTCATGCCCACATATTCGCATTTTCGCCTGCGTATCAATTTATCCAGGGCCGTGCGAAGGTGGCGACCACGCCGGGCGCCATTAGCAGGGGGTGCCGAAAATGAGTTTGATATTTGGGAATTTCAATTTCACATTTCAAAGAGACATTTGTTCAAATTTATACAATGGGGCAGTTGGGACGGCCGGTAGCTCCGTGCGTAGAAGCGTGATGTCAGTCTCATGTCTGACTACGGCCGTTACGGGTTCAAGTCCCGTCCACGGCGCGGCGTTCGTGACCATGGATGTTTGTGTTCTCTTCCCCTTAAATTGTGGGGCCTGGGGCGTAATAATTAGTCAAAACATATCCCGACTTGTCCCAGGTAAACGGATAAATGGGCTCAGGCGACGCATGCTGACAACGTACATCGTCTGAAACGGGTTTATGCCATCGAAACGTCAGCTAAGCGACATGGAATAGTTGACGCCCTATGACCCACTAGGGGTTAGGGCAAATGAGTAATATTTGGATAAAACAACGCTATTCTGACCTTTGAAATGAAAATATCGTTTGTGCTGCAACAGTCCAATTTTTAACCAAGGCCTCGAAATTAGTTAGCATTATCTCATCATTATCTCAGCAATACGACCAGCCGAGTTATTTTACCTCAAATTGGTACTCATTCAACTGCTGAGTGGGCTCATAATCCGAAATGTAAGTTAGTGCTCAATGCTCAATGATGATTCGTAAGGTGTTAATGTGATTGACACAACAGAATCCGGATCAAAAGCCGGCCTGCTCTTCATCAGTTCTGCTTTGTTTGTGCTCCCTTAGTTTTTTTGGCAATGGCAGGAAGCACGCATATGGCTCTCCAATATGGAAGTCTGTCAGGCTGCCCTTTTTCGGAAGCTGCAGTTTAACAAGCAGTTTGAACAGCGGCACCCGCTGTCTATAAAGGTAAACAACCGCCAGCCGTTGCGGTTTCCAAATTTGCATTATATTCAAATACATTTACGACGCTCAACAAACGACGGCGTCTTAAGCACAAATACGTATCATCTAAAATATATTTTCTCCGATGTCCGACAGCAAGTACAAATTTTAAAATACATATTCGGTATACCGCAACTCGAAAATTTTAACCCATTTTTCGTATTACCTAAAATATCCGGAAGTTCTCGGCCTATATTAAATCCAATTCTAACATAATCGTTCGAAATACCGGAGATACCCTATTTTGGTTGGAACAAGTAGGTGTGAAAAGTACATGAGGATATTTCGCTTCAATATAATTTGAAACTGCCGACAGGATATCAAAAACCAATTTTTCACCTCAACACAGTTCCGGTGACTGATTGCTATTTGATGTCTTATAATGAGCGGAAAAACTGAAAGAAACAAGAGAACTGATATTTAGACCGATCGATCTGCAATTAGGACTTAGGTCGCCAAAAATAATAGCACTGTTACAAATCATCAATAAGAGCAAAAGGACAGCATGGCCTATGTTGTTGTCTGAATGTATATTTCTTGGGTTCTAATGGGAGGTGACTGTGGAACTTGGGACTAATTGCATTTTTTCGGTGGGAAATATTCTTATGGTACATTTCTATCAAATCAAAACTACACAGCAATTTGTTTTAGAACAGTTCCTACTCGTATAAGTTAATTACTAGGCTAATAGTTAAAATTACGTTTACAGAGTTCGATCGAATATTTATTCGCACATAGACATTACATTTGCATTAGGCATAACATTACAGTATGTTTTCGAATTTACAATTTGCCATCCTAATTACCCAATTGCACTCATGATTTGGGCTACGAACCGGTCAAAAATCTTCAATTTTTTTTAATCAAAATATGTTTTCTGCTTTTCACAAAAAAAAGTACATACACACTATAGATATCAATCTAAAAACTCCAGGCCGTAAATCAACGAACTCAAACGTAAATCTAGGATACACGACAGGGCCAACCTGTGCGACATGGCGATGGATATCTCTTTAACCACCAAAGTTGTGTTGACAAGTTTCATCCAAACATGCGGAACAACGACAAAAGGACATCGCCATAGTAACTCATTCAGTGCTCTCGCCATAAGACAGCAGGTACCACGAACTATTGATTTATCTCCACAAGTGATTCATGTCTTGTCGTCAAAATCTTATCACAAGGACCAAATCAACAGTAGCTATTTGGACACGCCCAAATAAGATCTTTTTGTTGCAAACATTTTGACTTTATAGGGAAATCTTAAAATCGAACAACAAATCTTTCTTTCCGAAATCTGCGTATCTTTGCCACATTTTTTGTTTACTAAAACAAGTTTCCTGTTTTCTCAAGGAAATTAAGTTCTTTTTTCTCACATCATGAAAGTCATCATCCACTGATCTACGGATCTTTTGTTTGCTACTTATTTCCCATGATCCCAAAAAGGTGAATTGGAAGGATGTTTTGGAGTGAAGAAAATCGTGTACGACAAAATCCTATTCATAGTCAAGGGGCCCAATTTTAAACCGTGAATTCACAGAGCCTTTGTCAACAAAACCGCAAAATTGGATAATAGAGATGATTTACGTTGAACTATTGATCCCGTTCTTTTCTAAGACACCGTCGTCCTGGTGTGTCGTGGGTAATTTGTTCAAGAGGTAAATTAGGATTCTTCACGGAAGGATATGTGGATTTGTATGATTTAAATCAAATTTTCGGAAGCAAACAGGAAATTGATTTCGTCTTGTAAAAATAGAAAGACTAATATTAGTTTTTTTTTTAAATTAAAGATAAAGTTTTTTTCTTAGATGAGCATCGCAAAAGAAGTACATATTTTACAATCAGATGATAGCAATTATTGTAGAAGACGGGCGCGTTTGTAGTACCCCGATCGCGTTTCTTTCCGGACTGTAATTAGTTTATATAGAGTTTATATGTGCAATCGTGGAATGGCAATCCTGCCAGAGCAGATCCTGCGAAATCTGCCTTTAACCGGATTACAAAAAAGTTAAAAAAAATAACGGTGGCACTACCCTCATGCCGGCTTGTAAACAAAAATGCATAAAGGTGCCGAGGGTATGGCGCGGCGTCCGAATATACGATCCTGCTTTGTCCAAACTTATGCTTGTACTCGACGAACTACCCCATCCCGTTATTCACTAAATAAGCTGTGAAAATAAAGGTCATAATGTCTTCTTTCCTAAAAATCAATTCTGCCTCGCGGAAGCTGGTCGGAAGTGGGTGGCAGGAGAGATAATTAGAGCGAGTGCGCATAGACTAATTTTTACAGGTTGATGTACTATACTCATCTGATTTTTCGTTAATCGAAGTGTCGAATCAATGGTCTTGATGTCCTCGAAAGTGAAAGCAAGCTGGAAGTGGATCAACCTGTAAAACTGAGTCTCATCAGCATATTCATTTGCGGCTGAGTTTGTTCCAAACTCTATTCTATCGAATGAATTTCTAGAAACTCTGCTTTTTACAGCCAGTTTCATGGTTTTCAAATGAATTTGCAAAAGTGAACAGTTCTATCTGCCCAATTCTCAGCATCCGGTATGAGGTGTTGGGTTCTTGTTTTGGATAAACTTTCAGCCGGAAACCAGGTGCTGGCTTTTGTTTTGGATAAAAAATTAGTCGGAGGATAAGGAACGATTAGCGTTTGTCCGTTTAATAACGCTAACCAGACATTGAGAAAATTAAATTATGCTAAATGGCAGAGACTTTAACGGCCTCAATAAAGTGATTTTCGCCCTCAAACCCGAACTATCCTTCAGTTTCGGACAATTTTCGAGGTAACTTTCCCCAAAATATATGTATACCTATATAGGAGACAGCTCTCCACACCAGAATGCTACTGCTGTGAAAACTCATTCAAAGCCGTAGCAGTTCTATTGGATAAAAAAATGACATCCACGGTTCGGACTAGGTTAAGGAGTCCATCCAGCATAAATTTAACTGAAGATATTCCTACAGGAAAAAAGGACGATAATCTTATAGGAAAACTAACGAGAAACTGTTATTTGAACCGGTGATGAGCAACTGTACTAAATACAGACGATAATCTATCGATAATCTTCAGATTTTCCTATAGATTCTAGTCAACAAATGTCATCATCATCATGGGCACTCTAGCTCGCATCGGGCCTTGGTCTCCTGGATATAGCTCCTCCAACTATCTCGATCACGCGATCGCGTCCTTCAGTTCGAAAACCGTAGAAGCTTCATTCAATTTGTGTCAATTGAGTTCTCCCATCGTATACGAGGTCTTCCTTGCGGTCGATTTTCTTAGGCTTTACTCTTTAGCGCTCGTTTAGAGATTCTGTCATCGTGTATCCGTTCCAGTTTCCGAAATTTGACGAATTTCGAGTCGCTATGGCCTATGGCGAATCCGGTACAACCATGAGTTGTATGAACTCTACGATGAGCTGGAAGTTTCAAAAATCGTCAAACTAAAACGACTTCAATGGGCAGGGCATGTACAACGAATTGACGATGATCGTATGCCAAAGAGAGTAATGATCGGACGACGAGTCTACGGAGCGAGACTGCGAGGACGACCGAGAGCTCGTTGGGTGAGCTCAGTATATGCGGACGCCGCGCATCTACTGGCCTTCCAAGATTGGAGGATGCGGTTACGTGACTGAGATAATTGGAGGACAACGAAGAAAAATGTGGAAATCGTACTCTTGGTTATATCTCGACTATAACACTATCAATTATTATAATACAGAAAAGTTTCACAAATCCAAATAATGTGAACAAATGTAGAGACCAGTCAATTATGAAAAGTTTTCAAATTGTTACCCATTGTGGTCCATGCACAGCTGACAACGCTGGCTGATTGAATCCAAAACGTTCCTAATCAATTCAGTTGGTATTTCGGCACATTCTCTTTCGATGGCTGCCCTCACCTCAACTCATTGGTAGTAGCTGGTTTTGTGGTGTAAATTTTATTTTTAACATGTCCCCACAGAAAAAAATCCATGGGAGTCAAATCCGGTGAGCGTGGAAGGTACTCGATACTTCCTCTTCGTGCTACCCATCTGTTTGGCAGGTGGTCGTCAAGATAGGCCCTTACGTCTCGATGGTAGTAGGGAGGTGCTCCATCCTACTGGAAGTATAATTGTTCAGTCCTAAACATCTCTTGGATGCGTGGTATAGCGAATTTTTGTAGCAAATTGAGGTAATTTGCAGCATTCACAGTACCATCAAAAAATAGAGGTCCAATTAACCCAAATGCTGACAAACCACACCACACTTGAACCTCTGGTAAGTTCACATGGTGTGTCACTGTCATAAGAGGATTGTTAGGTGTCCAGTAGGTGCAATTGTGACAATTAATTAAACCATTTAACTTGAACATAGCCTCATCACTCCAAACAATCTTGTGTGGGAATTGATTGTCCTCTGCACATTATGCTTGGTACCACTCACAAAATTCAATTCTCCGGTCATAATCATCTTTATTGAGAGCGTGGGCCAATCTAGGAATATAACTTCTCCATTGGACATGCTTCGAAATGCGATGGAACTTTTGGAACTTGTGTCTCACGAGCTGCTTGTCGAACAGATTTTCTAGACGATTGCTGAAATATCTCCATGACTTCTTTTTCTCTTGTGGAGCTGGTGGATGATCGTGGTCTTCTGGAATGGTTCTTATGGATATCCTTGTCAGTTCCTTTTTCCTCAAACTTATCTCGCCAACGAGTGTGAGTCTTGTTGGTGCGTCGCGTTCAAACTCCATTCTAAACCGTCTTTGCACTTCACTTATGTTCTCAGTCTTCCAGTAGCACGTCAGAATGAATTTTCTTTCCTCAAAGTTTAGTCTCATTGCAGCTATTAATTTAAGCAGTCACAACTGAAACAAGAACAAAAAGTGTGGGTGTTAAAAACTGTCACAAAGTGTATGCATTTCATTGGAACAGTCTGTATTTAGTATCACTGCTAAGCGCCGGGGATTGAACCCCTGATTTTGCATAGAATTCTCAGGGCTACCGACCGCGTTACTTGAAAAGCAGTTTTTTATTTCACCTGGTTTAATGAGCCATACAATTGGTGTGATTTTTTGGTCTAATAGGTTAATGTGTAGGTCCCACTTCAATCGCTCGTCGAAAGTCAATTTCCTAGATAGGTGGTCTTGGTGATGTTTATTATAAGCTTATTTTCTATTAAAAATTAGTGGTATAATTTGAGGTTGATTGTTAATTGCCTCGACCCGTCCAGGGGAGTGGGCGTGGGCGCGTCAACATCTCTTGCATTTTTATGTCTTGTTGACGTTTCGATAGCATATTCTTTCGGATGGTGCAGTTGCAAGCATGCACCTCCTATCCGCGCCGTCTTTATACTGGCAAGCTCGGAGGACCGCTGTGGGAGTTCTAGTTGCACCCACAGGTAGTTTTTTTATTAACGCGCCGAGGATTGAACATCCGTTTCTCTAAATGTAGCATCGTTAAGCGGTGACACACGGCTGCCGAGCACGTTAGTTTATAATGTTTTGCAGCATTGATCAAAATCGACGAACATCAAGAATTGATATTAGACTGGAATTTCATGTTGTACTAAACGAGGTGGTTATCGAGGAGGATCTTTTGTTTATGGGCGAGAGCCCTTCCTAATTTATTGAAATCTGTATAAAAAGAAAGAACATAGCTGTTTTATTCAAATTGGTACATTTAAAGTATCAATACTTCTCCATTCCACCTTTGGGCAAAACAACTTTACGAAAGAGGAGACCCTGAAAATTTGATACAAATAAAAAAAAAACAAGCAACTAAGAACGCCAATAAGATCCAGGACCAAATCCATAGGACATTTAACCGAAAAAGCCAGATTGCTTTTAGAAGGTTGGTGACATTTAAAGATGCAGTTGGAAGAGAAGAGAGACATACCAATATTATGTTCTTTTCCTACACTATATCAAGATACAACCGATATGCCTAATGACCTGTACAGTATAAAAATAATAAACAGTAAAAAAGACTGAACAAAGCCATACCACATTTAGTAGTCACGTCTAAGGTTTAAAAGATCAGCTTATAGAAATCTTAAAAAAAAATCAATCGTCTTTCCAATGTTGCATAAGCAATTTATTTCTCATACACGTGCACCCATTCAATAAATACCCACCGCATGCATACATTTTTCATGAGAAATTTAACATCTCCATCTTTCGATCGGGCACAATAATCCTTAAACAAACAAAACGTTTATGAATCCATTCTTCTTGCGCTTGTAAAACAATTCCGAAAATATTTCGCGAAGTGCTTGTAACAACCGTGAAGAGTTCTTAAGGATCTTGTTGGTAGCCACTTCAAATGTGGCAAAACAATCATCAATATATACGTATACAATATTTTTATAATCTGTGAAATGGGTCCTTCAAGTAGTTTAAAGGACTATTATACCCTACGCCACGCCGGGAATATTTTTATTTTTTTTTTGAGTAAGTATGGAAGGACCTGTTTCAATGGTTCACCCTATGAGAATATTATTGTTCCGTGAAATTAAAAATAATTGCCTTCGATTTTTGTAACCGTTTCAAAAGGCGCTTGATAAGTAATCCAAAGGATGCAGGATGGATTTGGATTCCGCAATGAAGGCAATAAATACAAAAGTATTTTCTTTGGAAACACTCAGTGTTTTGTTCAGTATCTTCGAAGATTGTTGTAATTTTTAATTCTAGGAACTTTCAATTGTTTTTTTTTTCAATATAGCCCATCCAGAATCCTTGACGAGTGTCAATCCAAATCAAATCCCGTTTTTTTTTAATTCGAAATGTATTGGCTCCAGTTAGCAAAATCCTTGACACGCAAAGCGTATTTTGCATATATCTGCGAGCAAACGGATTAACGCGACTCCATTACGTAATAACGACTGGGGGCATTGACTGTGATTGCTTCTGAGGTAACCATCGAAATTACATGAACACTGTCCTTTAGGGATATTCTTGCCACCAATTATCCATGTCGAAAAGTTGTCAGTGTGCAGTAATGGGGCCCTAAGGTGACAGAAAGTCAGTAGTTAGCGAGAGCGCACGTGAGGCACAAGGCTGAGGATAACTATGTACCACTGGTGTATGCACAGCAGTTTCGTCAATTCTCAATTGTAATGATCCCAATTGTCTGCATGGATAGTTCATGCTAATCATTTGAATTATCCTGAGCGGTTCAAATCAACTTTAAGTCAGCCTGCGGTATACTTTGCCTGACTGCACATTCCCAATACCTATAAGAACGAATAGCATGCGCAACAATGCAACACCTCGATCGGTGGCCATCAATTTGGCAATTGAGGATCAATCAATCCCCGTACAGGTGCTTATGGGAACATACTCGTACCTGTCTGCGGTGCAGTTTTTTTGCATAGGAAACGTTCCGCTTACAAACGGAGAACGATTTAGTTATCTATATATTGTAGTAGCAAAGTAATAAATCGGTTTTAATTATGTATACACAATGCGAGTACATGGTGTAAAAAATATGAGAGCCCCTTGTTAGCGCACCTCATAAAATGGTGAAAGATCGGTGATTGTTGTGATCACAACAAAAAGGATCAAAGCACAAGTGTTAAATTTGCTCGTGCATTTATGACAGGTGCCGCTGCTTCAGGGTGCCGCTCAGTTGAAAGGTAAATTGGCATTTTGTGAGTGGGACAGGCTTATGTGGCGCTGTTTTTGTTTTGCAGTGTTTAGAAAAAAAAATGTAAGGAATTTTCCCTGTCCCAATTGATGATTTGCGGATATGCTCCATGTTGTTCACGTTTCGGGTGGTCTCGTATAGTTTTACGGACATGGGACCTTATTCATACGACCTCGTGGTTAAGACGTTTGTTTCGAAGCTGGTGGCCCTGGACATAAGTACAAATAGTTGGCGAGCCAGTGATGGGTTCTATTATGGTATAAGTACCAGTGCTGAAACTTTGACCTTCGGTTCTTTGTAATGCCTATTTACTAACCTTTTCTTTTCGGCCGAAATTTTATACAAATACTGTTAAAAGGACGAAACTTTTGTAATGAACCATATTATGGTCTGGTAGTGCTGCTCCCACCGGCAGATCGAAGCAGCACCTGATGAGTAGTGATCCGTTGGTGGTACGAAACCAGAGGCCGAGGGTCCCATTACACCCGGACCCGAATTCGACCGCGTGGGCGTCTGATCCGTCAGCCAACCATTCCATCCTTCTCGACTATTTTTTTTATTCCCCATTTTTACCTCCCTTGTTTGTGTTGTTTTACCCAGGCCTATGCAATTTTGTTAATACGTAAAGGACAGGGGCAACGAGCGGTGAAAACCCCGCCCACATTTCCCGAACTGAGCTACAGCAAGCATTGGCCGCTGCTTAGCTCGTTGAGGAGCCTTTTTCTTCATCAGATGGCACAGCCCGACCTTCACGGTCACCATGCATCCTTAGGCTCCGTCCCCATGGGCTTCTTCGGATGCTCATCTTACCGTCCGTTACACTTCCCACAGTATTTGCATAAAATTTCGCACAAAAAGAAAAGGTTAGTAAGAGAATGAGAAGTCTGGCAAGCTTAGATTCGGCTGTAGAGTGTCTGCAAAAAAAAACTTTAAAATTGCGTTATTTTAATAAGGTTGCCGCTTTGTATTGTAATATGAAAGATACTAATGTTCCAAGATAATAAAAGAAGTCCACAGACGTTTTGAATGGGGGAGAGTGTGTGTCAGACGGGGTTAAATTGGCCTAACAAACAACCCGATTGGCTGAATCTAATTTTATGTCGTTAAATACATCCTCGACAAACCAGTATTCTCAATGCCAGATGTTTTGAAGAGTGAAAAGTCGGTGTCAGATGGGAAAAAACCTTTTACCCTAGCCGAAATTACTATAAAAGACTTACTATATAATCCTGGAGAAAAATTTCTAAGACCAAAAAGAAGATCACAAAAAGTCTATAGATTTAGTCACGTATCTGAAATATTTTTCGAGATAATCGTCAGCGAAAACTCGGAAAATTACAAAAATTGACTATTTTCTTTTTTTTTGATAATATTTTGAAAACAGTTAACGGTATTGAAAGTCCACTCCATCTGCTGCCTTAAGTATGTTGCTCAACCTGTTTCCTCTCGATATTTTTGGAGAGAAGGTTGATGGAAACGCTGTCATCCGCCTTCCAGAATCAAGTCACTGGTTCGCGTTAGCCACTCTACAATTCTATATCGGATGGTTGCAAGACAGACGGGGGTTGAAGCGGTGGTTTACTCTGACTATAGCTTATCGTTCCATCTAATCGATCACTGTACTGCTTCTAGGCGCTCGTCTCGTCTTATATCCCTGAAGAGACAGCACATTAGTTCGGTTGTGCGTGTTATCACTGGACATCACATTATTGGAGAGCATGCCAGGAGACTTTTTGTCTTCACTACAATGATTTCTGTAGAAGTAGTGTAGTGTTTCCATCTTCTTTGCTTTTCTCCGGCTTTGGCTAGGTCTGGAAAGTGCGAGTATATATATGTATATCCATCACTTCATGACTAGCTCGGGGTGGTTTAAATAAGTAATTAAGGTGATGCATCCCAAAGTTTTGGTTCCATAATGTACCAGCTCATGGTCTATGCTGTGCTCATGACATCAGTCATTGCAACCAACTTACCTAACCTAGGTTTCGGCACAGTTACAGACTACTCGAAGAAGCTGCAAAAATCGGCTAAAATCAGTAATGTTTACCGACTCATCTTTCCGATTGCTCCCCAAAGCAGATGCTGAGCATTATCGCAAATGGTGTCTAGTAGGATCGACGTCATTCAAGCATAGACGAAGTTCCGTTACCGTTGCGTCGACATGGGGCTTATTGGTATGGATCTGGGATTGAAATACACTTGGCCAGAGATTAAGATCTTGGTGTTAGTCCAGAGGCTCCAGCATCGGTATATCATATGACACACTTGGGATTGATGTTTCAGAAAACGTGACGTTTTCTAATTTGTTGCATATTTGTAGGATAGCCTATATTAATCTTTGGGCCTTTACACAAGTCAGTACATATAATGTATATCATAACTGGTCGTTCAAAGCCACACGTATAATGTGGACTTGCAAAGTTTCTTTGGATGGACTTGGGGTGTGACTCCAAAGATGGTTGAGTGGTTGTATTGATCATTGGTGCAGCCCACGGTTACAGATGCTGCGATGGTAGGGTGGCCTACGGCACAACAAGGCTCAGTCATTCTAAAATTTAACAAATTACAGAGCCTTGCCTGTTTAGGGATAATTGGGGCTATGCATACTTGCCCAACGCCTGATCTAGAGGCGCTCATTTAATTGACCCTGCTGCTCATCTTCAT
Organism: Chloromyia formosa; assembly: GCA_964017055.1. Lineage (NCBI taxonomy): Eukaryota > Metazoa > Arthropoda > Insecta > Diptera > Stratiomyidae > Chloromyia > Chloromyia formosa. The sequence continues at coordinate 23,217,621 of OZ024813.1, read as the reverse complement.
TAAGGAAATAGCAGCGCTCGATGCACTCAGGGTGCATTTAGTTTCTGATGTATGCGGCAGTGATTTTGGCCACATGAGCATTCTGAAACAAATTCCTGGCTTGCAGATCTGCCTGAGATCACATTTTTTGACCACGGAGTTATGCTTCAGCAATATATTCTTCTCTCTTAATGCTCTATGCCCCACACGGGGTTGACAGAAACCAGAGAGAATAAATTCTTAGCTTTCATCCCTGACCAAACGGAATGGGAAAATGGCGGTTCCTGTCCAGACCCTAGATGTATCATGTGTCTAAGACTGAACAGGGAGTAGGTTCTGGCACCAGGATTTCAAGCGCAATGGGTACCAGGCCCAGCGTTTCAAGCTGAGATCCATGCCACTGATTTTTGCGCCAGGGTAATCACTCATTGCTATATTCTCTGATAGCCAAGCGGCCATCAAGGTTCTCTCTTTGCATAAGATCTCTTAGATTAGTGAGGCAAATTCGTGAACACCTTCAGTGCCTGCCGACCGACAACTAAATCATTCTGTAATATAGTAGCATGTGAACTTGTCAGGCAGGGCTCATCATCAAATTCTGGCACTCTAGCTAGTTTAGGAGACCCTTCAAGTATGGAGATATTACTCACTATTACTTACTAAATAAATAAAAATAAATAAATAAATAAATGAGTAGAGCCGACCAGAGGGTATAAGTGGGTTACCTTTCGGGTCACCAATGGGTGACATACCATCGAAGTAAGTTTGGTTTGCCTAACGAGACGGAAAGTCGTCTGTATTTGGAAGACGATTACACCACAGACCACATTTTGTGGGAATGTGCCGAGATTGCGCGAGCTAGGTATGCGCTCCTCGAACTGATCGCAACCGGCCCTTCCGTTATCAGGGTAACTCCTGCAAGAGACATACTCGCCTTCGTACGAGCGGTGTAAGGTCTTTTGCTACAATAATAAATACGAGTAAAGGCTACGGCACAAAAGGCCTTCCATGGTAGTAGTGCCTACGAACAGGGTTAATAGCCTGAACCTTTCTATCTATCTATCTATCTATCACTGGTCGTACCGGCATCAGTTGCGACGTCCTATTGAAATTACACATTGCGATTTATATCGATTGCGATTCAAATTATATGTTTCATTTGGTATTTATTCGTGGATGTGGAGAAAGGGGTCTTATAGTGCCACCACATAATTTGCGACTCGGCGAATATCAAGCGAATGAATTAACAATTAATCGGCGGATACTGATAAAATACTTATCGTACCAACACGATGCGGCTATTCGCCAATCACCAAGCAAATGTCCATTGCCCAGTAGTTTGGTTGGGTTCACCATTCGGCGAGCATTTAGTCAGCACTCGCGAGTAGTGGCACCGTTATAGGTGCGGTGCGAATCTTGCACACAATAAAATAACGTTTTGACGAAAAACCTCGTTTTAAACTATTTAGGTACATAATTTTTTTATACAAAAACAATATTAACTCGCTAGTCGGATGAAAATCAGAGGCGGCCCGGAGTTTGCCGACCCGTGGACTACTACTACTACTCATTTGCTCTAACCCCTAGTGGGACACAGTGCGTCAAGTATTCCACATGGCTTACTTATTCGCCTAATAATATTCACGGAAAAATTCATATCATTACACGATTACCTAGGTTCCAGGATTTAAATAAAGATTCCTACAATAATAAATATTAAGCCGTTCGTCCAGCATTTTCGAGGGTAAGGGTTATAATATTATATTACAATATGCTCTTAAACCCCAGAAATGATTAATACGTTTCTTCGCTAATGTCTTTTTCTAAATATATTCAACATTAAGATATTTCCATTTTCAGTAAAGTTATTTGTTTTATCGAGATGCCTGGACCTAACATATAATTACTCTTCCAACGCCAAAGCAAACACTCATCGTAAATTAAATGAAATATATTTCATATCTTCATATCGTTTGATCCTAATATCAAATATGAAATCCTTTGCATCCCCTAATCGAAATTAACCCGCCTATTGAGTTTTTTTCTTTTAGAAATCACTTTGCCTCTCTTTTTGAAAATTCCGAATGGTGTTTAGAAATAAAAATTGTATCATAGCGAGGACGCTACTTTGTAAGTGATCGATCGCGATACCATCAAAAGGATCCCTTCTGAATTTATAATAACCATTTGGGGATTGCTAAACAATCAAAAAAGGAACATTACATATTCTAGTGATCACATTCCTTTGCCCAAGGATCCGAACAATTGAGATCAGAGGGCACCATCAAGAAAACTGACCTGCTATCATTAACTTTTAATATCGGCACCGTAAAATTTTTCTATTCCACATTAGGTACGAATGTGAATGCAACGGGACGATTTGAAAAATGTGTAACATATTAGAAGATTCTTTTGCTTCTTTGATATATTGCAATTGGTTGAAATTGATTCGATTGTTGTTAACGAAACAATGATGTCCTGTTGTTCGGTAGCCAAGGGCCATGACGACCCGTCATTTTGCAAACAGTGTGATATCATTGTTTGCTGTAGTGTTTTTCCCATTTCGTCAATGTTCGGGTCAAATGAAATGTTCATTGATTTTTTGGAAATTCAGGAGCTCGTTTCGAATTGATTTGGTATTATTTTTTATTAATATCGGTGAACATTAGACATACGATTTTTCTTTCCCATATGGTATGGATTACCCAAAGATTATCATATTGGGGTGCATATGCGCTTGTTGCGATATTGAACAAATCAAACTTCAGTCTAGGACAGGATTGGCGAAATTGCTACTGTAGTATCGTTTTTTTCATCGTTTGTTTTTTATTTTAATGTAAGTAGTGCGAAACCCAGCAAAAGATTTCTCCTATCTAGGGTGACCACATTTATTTTGTCTTTATGCAACGCCCGTCTGGTTTGAAGCACTGAGCAAAACTTTAATTAATTAATTGGATTTACCGCAAAATTGCACTAAGTCCCTCCGCAGACGAGTCGTCTGATATTCGGCTCGTCTGCGTTCCCACACGACGAGGGACGCCCTACGCGATGTAGAATCGATTGCAATTCGTTGTGTATGTTGTTATGGATTCTTATTAGGTAGATGAGCTGCTGTGACAAATCACAGCTCACATAGACCTCAAATAGGTCCGTTGTGATACCGCTAGTGCAAATCCTCTCTCCAGAGCCAACAATAAAACCATGGAGTTTTCCAACATCGGCGCTTTCTAGCTCCTCCAAGTCAGTGAAGAAATAGGATCCAAGTAGCGACCGCCTTCTACCTGCCAAAGCCGGGCAAGAGCAGAGAAGGTGGAAGCTACTTTCCACTCTGTTCAAATCCCTACAGCTCTTGCAAAAGTCATTGTAGGGAAGCCGAAGGCTCCTGGCATGTTCGCAATGAGACTTTGCCCAATGATAACACCCACCACCGAGCCAATATGGTTTCTATTTAATTTAGCGACAGTCGATTTTCAGATTGCGTGACGTCCAGGGTAGGCCACAGCGATCTAGTTGTACGGCAGGTATTGCCATCAATCCATCTTTCAGTGGCTCCGTTATTCGCCTCAGATTGGACAATCAGTTTGAAAGAAGCAATAGGCGGAAAGATATTACCATATCTTTGGAGCTCTTCATTTAAACAACCGTGTCTGACAAGTTCATCATCCTGACGGTTACCTTCCAATCCACTGTGGCCAGGGATCCAGCATATGACATGCATTTTAATTAGTACGAATATGATTTTGGAGTTGGAGGAATTTGGGCAATTTGTTGCCTGAGTACAGGTGAATGGAGGAGTGCACAGAAGTGTCGGTGAAAGCACTTTAACCCTTTCGCGAGGCGAAATGGTCTTTTGTGTGCTTGAAGTGGGATATGGGCACTATGGGTGTCGCGTGACTCGAGGTGAAAGAAGGAGTGTACAGGAGTGCTGGTGAAATCGTCCGATCCGGTTGGCTCGAACTATTGTACAAGGTAATTTAGAGTCGTTGATTCCGAATCTTAAGTCAAAAAACAGAGAGAACAGCATGGCAACCGTGTTTTTATGGGGAACTACTAGTCCGATCCGGCTGGTTCAAACTACAAGGTAATTTTGGGTCGCTGATTCCGAATCTAAAGCAAAAAAAAAAAAAAAAAAATTGGGGCTACCCACTCCAGAATAGAAACCCTGTTTTCATGGAGAATACTCGTCTGATCTAGCTGGCTCGAACTACAATGATGGCAACTGCGGAAGCAGCACTCGTAGGAATAATTAATGAACACGAAGCCATGGTGAACTCACCAAAAATTACAGCTCTCTCTTTCTCGTGTTTGTTCCGCGTAACGTTGCGCGTGGTGCGAACGGGAAGGGATAGGCTGGCCTCGGATGAGTCACATAATTGTTCGCGATTAGCGATCATGCCATAGAGCACTATTTGTATGTTCTTTTTTATCGTCGCAGAGTTACTGCAGTCGCAACGGGGAACTGGCGTCTAGGGTAGGCGTATTTTATAACTGTCACTGTCGAAGTTCTAAGACTAGAAGATGAGAAAACTCTGTCCCATTTTCTATGCAAAGCACCCGGACATTGCTAGAGCTGTGCATCGAGCACTAAGCAGTGAGTCTAGGCTGGTTTTGAGACGAATTAGATTCGAAATATGTAGCTTCAATGGATTTTTTTCCTTTTTCGAGGCAAGTGCCAGGAAAACGTCCTACACCAACGCTAACTTTGCCGTTCTCGTTTCCTCTTGGGAACTAGTCACATTAACAAACCAACGAACCCACCAAACTCATGGACATGGTTCCTTGTTTCTATTTCTTACCTCTTCTTTGACTCATTTTCTTGTTACCATTCTCCGCTAAACCAATGTTTCATTTTGCAGATACTCGTTCACAATCAAGTATTGTACGCGAATTGGACAAATAATTAGCGCAGGTACTCTCCATACAATGACAGTCCTGATTGATAAATTGCAGTAGTTATGGTCCGTTCGCGAACATATCGCGAGCAATTCCAAAATAAGAAGACCTGTGAATAAACGAGGCCGCCATCTAATCAAGAATGGTTGGCAATTTTGCGGTAAAAATCGCATGTAATGCACAACTTCCTCCTCAGCGAGTGCCAAGTGATCAGCAACCTGTAATTTTCGTGTGTGGTCAATTTGGTGAAGTCAAGTATCTGCAATTGTATTCTCTTAAGAAGCACGATTTCAAAGGTAATTTAGGCATATGATTTTTTTTTGTTTCCATTCCATTGACCACGAGCAGTGTTTATGAATGTGCGAATTTCGGTTTGTCCAGGCGCCGCGCCATACGTCTTGCATCACCGACAGCTACAAGAAAGGGATTTGATTCGCTAATACTCATAAATTAAATGACCTGCAAAAAAACTCGCTACTCCCATTCATAATCGGTATCGTCGAAATCATTATATTTATGTATATTTTAAAATTCCTACAACGGTGTGAGCAATATGTTAAGTTTGATCGCATATTATTGTACAACAAGGACGTCTTGAAACGTCTCGCCTCCAGTGGGAGAGAAACTCCAGGTATCATTAGCAAAGAGGGATTTACCAGATTCGATCGGTATCTAATCCAATAAAATATGTCAAGTCATCCCTTCAAAATTTATTCACTAATGATTTTTGGCAACCTCATTGTGTAACCTGTCTTACATCCATACTCGTATATGTAGGTTAAAGCGAAACCTCCCTTGGCCGTGGCGAGGTATGACCGACAACCACTCACTGCATTTATCTATCGTGTATCAATCTTTTCGGTAGATTGTAAAAATCCTTAGAACAATGCTCATTTTGCGTGCGAGGAATGACAAGATGAGATCGGCATGAAAGAAAGGATGCCGAAACCGCATGTCCTACACACGCACTACATGAGTCGTCGTGGTCGTCGTTAGCGTCACCACGATAATAATTTTGGAATTTTATGTTTGTCTAGGAACCAACAGGATTTAATGTACACTTTCGGACCGTGCCGAATCTCCAGACAGAGTTAATGATCTTCTAATAAACCTTTATTTTGTTTCGGGTTCGAAATTTGCCGGGAGAGCGAGAGAATGTGCAGCGAAAATTTGCCTTTTTTTCGTGTCGGCTGTTCTGTTCTTATAGGCAGGCGTCGAGAGTATCTATAACAACCTAGCGATAGTATCACTCGTACAGATATTCGGTGATCCATATAAGCAAGTGAGGTGTAAGAACACGGATATAAGGATATGATACAGGAAGAAGAATTATTGGTGATTTTTTTAGAAGCGGCACGATAGAAGAGAAACGGAAACTTGTTAAAATTGCCATTGAAATTAAGGATGCGTGTCATTATCTGTCTGATTGGTTGTTATTGATTTTAGTGTCGGGTAAAGTAGAAATTTAATTGCGGCTTGGGAAAAGATACTGTAGAAGCCTTTTGGTATGATTTTCTCATAGTTAGAATATTATACTGAATGGAAGGTTTAAAGCGATGGTACCGGTCTAAGGTTTGATGGGAGTATTCTAAATATACCATAAAATAAATAACTGGTGCAACAGTCAAATTTTGGACCAAATTCTTGAGATGAGTTAGCATTATCACATTTACTAGATCTTGACGGTGTGTTTTATGCAGAGGTGTGTGATCAGCAACACGCTCAACCGAGTTATTTACCCCATAAATGAGTACTCATTTAACAGCTGAGTATGCTCATAGTCCGACACGTAAATCCCCTTTTTTATTGAAAACGACTGCATTCAGTAGGAATCGAACCGGGGTCCAGTGCGTAGAAGCGAACGTGTTGACCGTTGCACCAACCGGGCTACGAAGCAACTACCAGTAAAAATTTGAGGTTGTATATTTAAATGCAACGTCGTCGCTCTAAAAGTAATTACATATTGAGTAAAAATGGTTGATGTCTGTAACATCGTCTGCTCATTTGTCCGCAATGCAGAAAAGTGATTTTTTGGTAGCCCTTGTTCTTTGAAAAAGACCTTTCAGTTTGACTCTCCCATCGTCTGTGTTTCTTCTTCAACCACACAAAGGAAATCTTGGATTCTCTCAGTAAAACTCGAGATAATTCTGATGAATATTTTGGAGAAAATTTTCGACCCATATCACACTATTCAAATGAGCTTTTCTTCTCTCCTGATGCATATTTTCGGGTTATCTTATTCATTCCTTGCGTTGATACGTTATTACGAAATTTAACGAACAGATTTCTCGAAAACGAGACTACTCGTATTTTACACCAACTGATAAATTTGGCTCCATATTTTGATGACTGATGACATTCTATGGTTCGGGCGACCGGTAGCGCAGTGTGTTGAGGCATCAGTCTCATGTTTGACTACCGGCGTTTCGGGTTCGAATCCCGTCCACGACAACGTTCGTGGCCATGGATGTGCAGGAGGTGCATGCTGGCAACGGCATTCTCTGAAACCAATTTATGCCAACGAAACGTCAACTGGGCCACATGGAACAGTTGTCGCGCTATGCCCCACAAGGGGTTAGGGCAATTGAGTATTTTAAAGGTACTGGAGAACCGCCATGAATTATACTTACTTTTGTGCGATATGCCATATCCTTACAGTTTTGCCTACGCTTCCTGTAACAACAGCCAGGGTTAAAAGACCATTTTTGGCCATGAATCGAATCGAAAACTAAGAAGAACAGGACAATTTCGAACAGTTCCAATTATACATTCCATAGCGTATTTTATATATGTACATATAGCGCCGACCACAATCTGATGTAGCAACGGACGATATGATGTTGTTCTTTGCAAGAGTTCGATCTCGTAGTAGGCACGAATGATAAAAATGTTAATTCCTTCCGTAAATTTCATCTGTTGCCTACTCGTGCCCGCGGCTATGGTCGCCTGGATGCCATGCGAAACATCAACCACAGCTGAAGGAGAGCTTCTAGGTGTTGCTGGAGCGGTACGCGTCCTGCCGGTTCGTAAAGATTCACTCGCGGCAGTCAACCTCCACACGTCCGTACGTCCATTTATCGCTGGCGACTGCCCCCTTCGTCGGCTCCGTCCGACATTTGAACAGATATCCCTGCCCGTCTTCTTATTGCCATGTTTTTTGTTTGCATTTTTTTTACTCCCATATGGGGTTTCCAGGGTCCTGTTAGCCATTTTATAGCTTCTCCTGGGGTGCATGTGGTTTTACTATTATTATTGTTTTGCGTTGACCTAAAATTATGTTTACTGTTATTTTTCCTGTAGTTATCATTTGCTTTACTTTTTGTGTTGTTCTTACTATATTTATATTACATTTACTTATATTTTGATTATTGTCCCATGACTGTTGTTGCTGTTGCTTCCTATGAGCCTTACAGATTATTCCGTTTACCGCTACTACCGCCGATGATGACTTTGTTTTCTGCATTCGTTTTGTCCACGAATCGGATACCTCTGCCGCAAGGCCCAGTTCAATTGCCTTCCCGTAGGTCCATTCTGCCGTCTCCAAATTCTTTTTTTGTAGTCGCTTGTCGTAGACTCTGTATACCATACTGTCTCGTAGCATTCTATGCGATACTTCCGAAGAAAAACAACAATTTTTCACTTGCTTCCTTAAGTCCAATAGAAAGTTGTCAAACGGTTCTCCTTTGCGCTGACTTCTTGAGTGAAATAAAAAGGTCTTGTACACCACATTTTGTTTATTGCAGGCAAAATTTTGAAAGCAACTCCAAAATCACATTTCTTGGAATCTTCTTCTCAAATTAAACGAGTTTTACACTTCGATTGCCTCTGGCCCCATTGCATTAAGGACAATCGAATTTTTACGGGTTCCGCTTTTTTATCTATTTCAACTCCGATTGCAAATCCAAGTATGTACAAATGTATGTATATCAAAATTTTGTTTAGAAGTTCGTGAAATTTCAAAGAGATTACCTTCTAGTTTTAAGGAATCTGGTCCTTTTAAGTAATGTCTACTTTTTCGGTGACTAAAACTCATCGATATTTTGGTGGACCCGGACAACGTTTTGCGCTTTTTCGGGCGATTGCGATAAAATTAGCACTTTTCAACTTTCGTCACTTTTTGCGTTTCATTGAACTTTCTGCGCTTTATTCTTAGACTTAGCTTTAAGAGAACCCGAGGAAATCTTACTACACTTTCTCAATTTAATGTGCCGCAGCGTCATGTGTTAGAAAAGAAAGAATGCTAGACTTATGTCTTATGCGTAATTTATTCGGCAAGCAACTGACCGCATACGAGGGCGATCCGATAAGCATTTAGTCTCACCGCCCGATGTCGCCACTATCGCAAGAGAAATTTACTACCGTGTAGTACATTCTCGTAGACGGCTACTGTCAGCCGAATCGTGTGGAAGCGTTCGTGTCCGCGGATTTTAGAAAAATGGAAAAAGAGCAATATCGGTCGGTGATTCGATTTTTGTTTTGGGAAGGGAAATCACGTAGGGAAATCAAAGAGCGCTTGGGTGCTGTGTACGGTAACTCTTCTCCTTCGATGGCGACCGTCAAAAATTGGTCTAACGAATTTCAACGTGGTCGCACGTCGGTTTTTGATGAGAGAAGCAAATCGCCACTTTTCCAAAATTTTCGTTTTTCTTTTGTAGGTAAAGTACTTCTCGGACCGCTCTCGTACATTTGCAACTTGCTTTTAATAAAATTCTAATACTTAATACTATGGAACTCTGGTGCTTAATACTATGGGGTTCTGGTACTTTGTACAATGTACTTCTACTCTGACAAATATTTTCTACGAAAGTACTAACTACTATACTAACCATTGTCACATCCAGATCCAATCTAAAAAAACATACTTCAAAATAAATCTACAATTTCAAGAGATTCATATTACTTTGAAAAACTCTAACCATATGGTTAGTTGCCTAAAAATCAACGAAAAGACATTGGCAGGAAAAAACTCCCAAATACGCCAGGTTCGAATGAAATGCAGATTTTTTTTGCCCATTGAAAATGCTGACACCCAATTACAATAGCAACAGCCGCACTTTGCAACTGACCGAGGCATCTTGAAAATAAATTAGGACCACCCATTCACTGGCTCCAGATTTAGTGTTACAAAAAATCCCAAAAGTGCGACAAACAGGTGACAATGAGAAAACCAGAGATACGAAAGAGTTTAATTATGATCGAGAATAAACAGGCCTCACTACTAACTTTCTTTTTTATCTAAATATCTTTTTCTTCGAAAATTGAAAAAAAAATGAGATTTTCTATAAATTATCTCTCGGAACTGCCATTCATAAAACGATTTCTGGATCTGAAACACCTAGATCCCGTGTTGTTGTGATATGCTCCTAGAGCTCCATTCAAGTGTATCAAAGTGGCGGTTGCACAAAAAAAAAAAAACATCCATGCCCACGTGTTAAGAAACTGGAAGTGACGGAGTTTTTTTTTTGGGACATCAAATCGATTTGGTCCTTCCGGATGTTATTCTTAGTTTTTTTTCTGATATAATTAAAGCGAACCCCTTTCCTTTATGTTTCCTGCTGCGCCAGGATCATCTAACGGGACAACGATGAGATACTCCTTTCATTTTTGATACATTCTTAATTTTTTCTTACGATGGATGGGATAGATGCTTAGTTGGTGCTTCGCTTTACCATCATCTACCATCTTCACATTTTTTCCACCAAAAAATGGATTTTCTTTTGGTTCGATTTGAAGAGTCGTTTCTTTAGAATGGCGTGAGTGGTACCCAACTTGGTTACGCTTTTGATGGTATCCTTGTAAATGGTAGGACCACCTGTTTTCAATGATCGTCATCTGTGCAACATACGAGTATAGAGGAGAGTGATCAAGTGCTAATCTTTATTTGAGATTTTAAATGTTCATTCATATCCTTTGCTGTTCGAATACATTTTCATATCTTTTGGATATTGTGATTAGAAGGGAAATAATATAAGAGGGAAAAATATATATATATAAATTTATTGGACGATTTTTTGAAATGTATTAAAAGAAATAACTTTCATTTTAATCAGGATATGGTTCAATATTAAATCACTGGATTGTCTATCAATTTCATTCAATTAATTATAAATGTAACTCGTGTACATTTTCCAAGACTGGAGTAAAACTTGAAATTAGCTCAAATGCAAATACATTTCGAAATTTTAAGACTTCTGTAAATTGTTTCCAAAATTACAAATCTATTGTATTAATACATATGTCTCTGATCCATTCCCATACAAAACGACTGACCGTGTCTTTGATCCATAGTTCAGTAAATGAATGGAGCTTTGTTTGGACCAGTTAGGAGGTAAACATACTAAAATTCAACGGAAGGTGCGAAGAAAGTGCCATTTTTCGGTTTTTCGTATATGCAGTGACTCTTAAAAACGTTCACAAAAGCTCACATTTTCAATTTTTGGTTACATATTTTTATTTTTGTCAGTCACATTAAAAAAATGAAACCGGAATATAGAGGGCTACGCCCGCAATCCGAGGGTTTTGTAGCAAGCGCTTATTTTGGTATATAAATATCGGCTCGTTGCTCTTCTTGATAACACTCAGATGGATAAAAAAATAACATAATTAAAATGTCTTACCCACTTACATTTTACATGCCAATTCATATTACGTGATTGTAACGAAACTTAGAACATATTATTGCCTAAGGTGTTGGTTATCGTTGGCCATCAGTACTTTCGACCTCGAACGTGTTTAAGGCATGCAGAGGTGTGCTAACTCTAACTACAGAAATAAACTATTACTTACCTATTCTGAGAAGATATACAGATTCCATTATTTTCCATTTTATATGCTATTCGGAACCCACCTTCCTGTAAGTTTTCATAATTCTAACAGTCTCGAGATGCCAGGGGGGAGGGGGGGGGGGGGGTGCAAATTACGAACTAATATTGTTTCCTCCCCCACTATTCCCCTTTCTACAAATTTCAAGAAAATGCGAAAAAATGGAATGTACTCAACATTACCTTTCTCACGACACCTCACTTGCCTATACCAGTCGATAAAAAAAAAATTTGTGCTTAATTTCGCCTCTATGTGGACCCCTCCCCCCTTCCACTCGGTAAAATTTGCCAATTACGACGCAGCGCCCCCAACTAATCTTTACCCTTTCAAAAATGATTAATTAAATAACTGCAATTCGCAATACGAAAAACAACATGAAAGTAGTACTCACACCTACATATGAGGCCGGTAGGTGTAATTTTTGTGTGGATAGTGTCAAAATGCCTAACTTTAAATGAATGTACTATTATTAAATATTATGTGATTGTAATGAAACTTAAAGATATTATTGCCAATGATGTTGGTTATCATTGGTCATCAATATTTTTGACCTCGGCTGTGTTTAAGGCGTGCAGGGGTATGCTAACGTGCAACTATAGAAATGTACTATTATTAACCTTTTTTGTTGAGATATCAAAATTCTACGATTTTCGGTTTTCTACACTAGTAAAATGCCACCTTTCTGAAAATTTTCATATTTCTAAGTATAACGGTATCGAAATGCAAGGGGGGGGGGACAAACTCGGATCACATATTTTCCCCTCTATCTCTTTTCCCCTTTTTTAAAATTTGATGAAAATACCGGAAATGAAATGTACTCAGTGTTACCTTTTTCATGATACCCCACTTGCCTATACCAGATGAAAAAAAAATTTTGACCTTCATTTCCCCTCTATGGGGACATCCCCTTAAAGTCAGCCTATTACAACGAATCGCTTTCTCTGGTGAATCATAATAATTCTACATACTCCCACAAAATTTCATGTATGTAGCTTCATCCGTTCGTGAGATATTTCATGGACAGACGGACAGACATTTGACCGATTTCATAAGGGTTTTCTTTTTAATACAAAACCCTAAAAACAGTTGACAGAAAATTTAAATAATTTAAATTTAATCGAAATATCGAAAACGAACTTAAAATATTGTTTATTTATTCTTCTTTAACGTTAATGCACTTTGTATACTTATTCTTAAATGATCAATTATGTGACTTGATTAACGAACTATTTTTATATACTTTTTAATGAATTATTAATAAATTACATAGCCGCCATTGTCTTTAATGATGAGCTGCTTCCTCTTAGGCATACTCGCTATGAAGTAGTCCAATATTTCTGGGCTTATCTTGAAATACTCTTCATTAACGACAGTCCGCAGCAGTTCCAGGTTTTTTGGCACTGGTTTCCGGATAAATACTATATGTACTGTACTAATAATTGAAAATGTGCATTTTTATGAACGTTTTTGTGAGTCACTTCATATGGAAAACCGTTCGGTAAAGCGAAAAAGTCAATGAAGCCATGTTGAAAAACACTAAATTTCATATCAGAATGAAATCATTTTTAGTATCTTTTATAGTTTAAGATATATATGCTTTTCAAAGATGCACATTTTCAAAAAAAAAAAAAAAAGATATTGCCTTACGTTTTTAATTTTTGTTTTCCTTTTATCTTTTTTATCAAAGTCATTGTGCTTTTTACCCCTATAAGCAACTGTAAGAACAATGGACACAAATTTCAGTTTCAATTCAAAATTGTGCTTATTGATTGTATCTTGCACTCATCAAAAGCTAGATCAATTTGAAAATTTTGCTTAAATGACGAGATTTACTTTTATTACACAATCGTACACAAATATTACTAAACAAGGGTTTGGGCAAATGAACATATAGGTAAAAAGTAGAGTGAGCGAAAGATGCTGACCTCGGTTTCTCTTGTAATTCTTTTTTGTGGGGTTTAGGAAAATGCCTTCAGTTGGAAAGCTTGAAGGTGAGAGAATTGAGCAAGATAAGTAGACCGTTTGACTTATTTGATAGAAAACTACAGTAAATCGGTAACCACTCATCGTACATAGCTCAACTTAAGAATAAAGTGGAGTGCGAGTCTAAGTCAAAAATGACTCAAACTCACTCTCTACTACCACACACAAATTATCAGCTTAAAGCCAATTCATCCTCCTGTCACAATACAAAAATGTAAGACATTCTTATAGGGAATTTAGTGCTCTTTAATTTTACTTTATTAACTTAAGTAAGAAAATAGGCACGTCCCCCTCCCTTTTCCACACTTCGTAGGCCCGGGGACTTTTAGTATATTTACTTCCTAGCTAGTCCAAACAAAAGTCCATAGTTCATTTCTGTGTTGGTGGGGGCAAAACTCCTCTTCCATAGTCCTCCGCGTGGGCGCCCCCTGGAACGGCAGTGGTCACTGACCATTGCCAACCAACGTCAAGCCGCCAGTGATGGCGATGCGATGATTTGGTTGAGGTACCCCTGTGGTGTGGGGTGTGAAAAAAATACCACGGCCTTTCCCTTTGAGGGCCTGTCGTTAAAACCGACAATCAAAGGACAGGATGTGTATGCCAGCAACTTGCACTATCCGAAATCTTTATATGCTAACGAAACGTCAACTATGCCTCGGATAAGGACTGACTCAACGGTTACGACTTTTAGCTATCGTACAATGACAAAGATTGGATTCTGGAATGTGCGTACTCTCCTGGACAATGGATCAGAAGGTCCCCAGAACGCACGATTTCTTCAATTAGAGAGTGAATTTCTGAGGTACAAATTAAATATCTTAGGAGTTAGTGAGATAAGATGGTGGAACAGCGGAGAATTCATCTCTCCAACGGGCAGCACTGTAATGTTGTACTCCGGTAAAGCTACCGGTAGTCGTCGTGAGTCAGGTGAGGGGCTCCTTTTAACCAGAGCCGCGCGAAACTGTCTCTTATCCTGGGAACCGGTCTCTGACAGGGTCTTGACCGCCAGGTTCCGGACCAAAATGAGGAACATCTCAATAATACAATGTTATGCCCCTGCTGAACCCGACAATGTCTTGGCAAAAGACTCCTTCTACGAAGAACTAAACGCCGTTCAGAGCAGAACACCTAAAGGTGACATTATAATGGTTATGGGTGATTTGAATGCGAAAGTTGACGCTGATAACTATGGGCTCAGACATGTGATGGGAAGACACGGTCTTGGTGATCGTAATGACAACGGTGAAAGATTTGTAGAGTTCTGCAACTTTCACAGTCTCTTCATCGGTGGTACTATGTTTGAGCATAAGGACCACCACAAAATCAGTTGGTCCTCTGTTGATCGGCGCAGAACACAAAATCAGATCGACCATTTTGCCATTAGTAAAAGATTCAAGAGTTGCCTCCTGGACGTGCGAAACAAGAAGGGTGCCGATATTGGGGTGGGAAGAGACCATTATCTTATGATCGCTAATGTTCGATTGCGTATTGCAGCCGTGCGCCGCCCCAGCGACGAAAGATCCAGGCCCCGCAAATTCAACACCGCTCGACTAAAAAATCCAGCTGTCTTACAACAATATAATGACCATCTTGCGCAAAAAGCGGCTGAGATAACTAGTCACCCAGATAGTGACATAAACGAAAACTGGGATGCCATAAAAAATGCGTACATTGATAGCGCAAATACCATCCTTGGCCCAAACCCGGATTGCCCGAATAAGCCTTGGATGTCCGACGCTTCATGGCAGCGGATTGTTGAAAGAAAGGAGCTGAAAGTTCGTTTGGCTGCAGCATCAGACGACAATCGAAGCAGCATCGAACTCCTTTACCGTCAGAAAGCTCGAGAAGTTCAGCGTAGTGTGCGACGCGATAAAAGAGTTTATGCCAATTCTCTTTTAGCGTCAGCAGAAGAAGCCGCTAGAAGTAACAACTTAATCGCCGTATACGGTGTCATCAAGGAGTTTACAGGTGGTCGTAACTCCTGCCAACATCCGGTGAAAGATAGTGATGGAAAGCTACTTATCTTGGAAGAAGATCAAATGAGGCGGTGGAAAGAACACTTCGCCGCGGTCTTGAACCGTGTAACCTCTGGTGAAGTTCCCCCTCTTATAGATAATTTAGCTAACCATCAAAATGTGCGTATACGGTCCACTGCCCCGACTAAAGAGGAAATTGTCACTGCAATTATTGCACTAAAACGAGGAAAGGCCGCCGGACTTGACGGCATCCCAGCCGAACTTTATCAAGCAGCGCCAAGCGTAACTGCCGATTTGCTGCACCCACTTGTTGATAAAGCGTGGAATACAGAGACCTTTCCCACTGAGTGGAAGGAAGGTTTGATCATCAAACTTCCAAAGAAGGGTAGCCTCACAGACTGTAATAATTGGAGAGGCATTTGTGTGCTTCCTGCCGTTGCCAAGATAATAGCTAAAATCGTCCTGGAAAGGCTAAAGGCCCACTTAGAAAGCACAATTGATGAAGAGCAGGCGGGTTTTCGACCCGGATTCTCCTGTGTCGATCACATTAACACCTTGCGAATCATCATCGAGCAATGCGCTGAATACGATTCTCCGCTTCACTTGCTTTTCATCGATTTCGAAAAGGCTTTCGATAGTATGAACCGGGATTCTATATGGGCGGCCTTGCGCAGGAGAGGCATCCCTGAGAAGCTTGTGGCTTAGCCCGCCGTTGCGAAAAAGAAATCCGACACCTATTGCCATCAATATTAATGGGCAGCCTGTGGAGAAGGTGGACAACTTCGTCTACCTGGGTAGCATTGTTGCCGAAAATGGTGGTACGGAGCAGGACATCGCTCGTCGTATCAACCAGGCTAAACGCGCATACGGCATGCTGTCCAAAGTCTGGCCGAGCAGTTATCTCAGCATCAAGACCAAGCTGGGCCTGTT
This sequence comes from Chloromyia formosa, assembly GCA_964017055.1. NCBI lineage: Eukaryota > Metazoa > Arthropoda > Insecta > Diptera > Stratiomyidae > Chloromyia > Chloromyia formosa. The sequence goes on along the minus strand of OZ024813.1, from coordinate 23,201,038 downwards.
TCGCTCCCTGGTACTATCAGTGCTTTTGTATGGGAGCAGTACATGGAAAGTTTCCGTAGGAGTTACCAGAAAGCTGCAAGTTTTCGTCAACTTCTTCGTCGAATTTTAAGAATTTTCTGGCCCGAAACAATATCAAATGAAGAGCTGAGTCGGCGTATGGGTCAGATGCCAATCGACGAATTGATACGCAGGCGAAAATGGCAGTGGATAGGTCACACATTGCGGAAGAGTGATAACTGCATTGCTATGCATGCCATGAAATGGAACCCCATTTCCAACCAAGGCCGACCAAGAGGGGGTCCTCGAATCACATGGCGTCGATCTGTGGCAAAGGAGTGTCAGGTACTGGGTAAGTCTTTTGGGGAGTTGCGCCCCATTGCCCAGAACAGAGTACGATGGCGCGCAGGAGTAGTTGACGCGCTATGCCCCGCTAGGGGTTAAGGCAAAGTAGTAGTATTTCTGTGTTACTGACATTTATATCTAGAGAAAGTCTTATTGGCTAGGGTACTTGGTCTCGTCTGGGATCTAATTAGATCAAAGTTGAAAGTGAGATTGTTGAACGTCAACATTATTTGCATATGAGTCAACAATTCGCTCCCATTTTCGTCGACTATCTGTATATAAATTATTTGAATTCGCTCGTCACAAGATTCGTGGCGTTTGATTCACTCTGGATCTGAGACCGCATAAAATGAACACGGCTATTATCATCACAGCATTCCGAAACGGTTCAAATAATAAATCCAAGAACAAACAGACTTCCATACCAAGTCCATTGCTTCTAAAATATTGCTTCGACATCGTTGACCTCATTCAAAGATTCTAATCTTTTGCTCCTGAATTTGTTGCAGTTATTCACCCTGACCAAAGGACACACCATCCAATTGACCGGAATTGTCCCTTGAAAAGATCAAACCGCATAAAATTGCACAGAGAACAATGCCTGAGCAATAAGTGTGTAAATGTCATCGTAAATTTTTTAAATTATTTTCAGGCATTTGCATTCAAAGGATCCGAGGACATGTGCCAACGGAGCAGGTGATTTTCTTTTGTGTCGCGATCGCCGGTAGTGGCAGTTTTAAAATCTGAACGTAATTTGTCAGCGATTAATAGGAGCAAATGTGAATGCGCTTCGACTATTCTAGGCTGAATGTCTTAAATATTGAGACGAATGATTGTAGATGACATTGATCTATATGACCTGAAGTCATTTAAAAGTGAGTGTCCCCGAGCCGGAAAAGGAAAATATTTAATTTTACAACAAATTAGAGTTATTTTGAAATTTCCGAAAAAAAAAACAGGTGAAATTTCACAATTAGTGGAAGAAGACTGATAGCGTCCTCCAGGGAATTAAGCGAATAGCCAGTGTTCTTATAAGACGATGCTAAAAGAGAACACCTACATCCCCACTAAATGGACAGATTCGTTGATCTTCCAGCTAGCCTTCAATATAATATATTTTAAGAATAGTGCCCTCAAAAGTACCTTGATGTTGATTTTTGCAATGCAGGAATCGTGCCATTCACTAAGATCTAAATCTTAGACTAATAAGATGTCCCGTCCTCGTGAGGGTTAAGGCGTAAGAATTATGTTCCGGTCTTTCAGGGCATGGTGTACCTACTAAACGGACAGCGTGTGTACTCGTATACCTGCAACTTTCATCATCCGAAACATATTATATGCTAACGAAACTCCAACTAGGCCACGGATAAGACCAGGCTAAATGCAGAGCAATTATCTCTCAGTGTTAAGACCAAGCTGGGACTGTTCCGTTCCCTGGTACTGTCTGTATTGTTGAATGAGAGCAGCATGTGTATTGTTTTCGCAGTTGTTGCCAGAAATCTGTTACCTTTCGTCCTATGCAGGTGAAAATGACAGCGGATAAGTCACACAATTCGTTAGGGACACGTGACGTACTTCTTCTCCATTCAATCTCGTCGATCAGTGTAGTCAGTGTTTTGTCATTGGGGAAGTAGTCACGGGGCGAAATACGATATATGGTCTGAAACCGATCACGATGGCGCATAGGAGTAGTTGACGATGTTTGACGCACAACAAGTTAGAGCAATAAATAACTTACTTTTTCTCGGTAATTCGCCACTATACTTTTTTATACCCTAGACTTTTAGTATAGGGTATATTGTTTTTGTCACGACGGAAATATGTAACACCTTTATATAAATGATCAGGGTCACCTCCTGATTCAATTTAGCCATGTCTGTCTGTCTGTCTATTAATAACTCCCGATTAAACAAGCATGAAAAACTCTAACTTTGACAGATTGCTCGCGAGGATAATTTTTTACTGAAAAAATCAAGTCGATCAGTTGAAAACTAACGGTAATTTTCTTGCAAAGAGCCCCGTACTACCCTACTTTTCGGGTTTTTTGGTTATAACTCTTGAACCAATTGACGTAGACACCTGATTTTTAGCATGTAACACTGGGGTGGGAAGCTGCTTGAGTTCTAGTAATTTCGGCGTAATCAGATCAAAGAAACGCCTACCTTCCCTACAAAATTTCAAAAAATTAAATATTCTTTTAATTACGATAACTTTCGATAGAATGACACTAGCAAGTTGAAAATTTGGTAGAATGTTGTTAGTAAGATCTACTTAGTTGGTATTGAAAATGGGCAAGATCCGACCCAAGAAACCCCTACCTCCCCTACAAATGCAACTTCAAATAAGCGATAACTTTTGACAGAATCAAGCCAGCGACTTGAAGTTTTGGTCAAATGTTTGAAATGAGACTGGGTTAGTTGGTATTCAAGATGGGTTAGATCCTACCTAAGGAACCCCTACCTCCCCTAGAAATGAAACTTCAAATAAGCGATAACTTATGATAAAATAATGCTAGCAGCTTAAAATTTTCGTCAAATGTTTGTAATAAAATCCAGTTGGCTAATATTGAAAATACGTAAAATCCGACCTGCGAAACCCCTACTTACCCTACAAATGAAACTTCAAATAAGCGATAACTTTCGATAGAGTGAAGCTAGAGACATGAAATTTTGTTTAAATGTTTGTAGCATGATCTTATTTGTTGGTGGCAATAATGAGCAAGATCCGACCCAAGGAACCCCTACCTCCCCTATAAGTGAAACATCAGATAAGCAATAACTTTCGATAGAATGAAGCTAGCGACTTGAAAAATTCGACAAATATTTGTAGAATGGGTTAGTTAATTGATTTTAATAATGGTCAAGATCCTCCTGAATGATTGCCAACCTCCCCTATAAACTGGCCATATAGAAAACTCACTTTTCATGCATATGGTCGTTACCAATTAGTACTTTTGGTATCACCACTAGGTCTGTACAAGTCTAGGGTATATACGCTTCGGACTCCTGGTTTTAACTTCAACTGGATTTACCACTTTCCGTACTTTTCAGCCAGGTTCATGCTTGCATCGGACAAACATTGCTGTTGCTTTCGTTCCAGGTACAATTTTTTTATTGGACAAGCCTGAGACTCAAATATTCCAGATCAGTGCAAATATATAAGTAAAACAAATCATGATCATGAAATAAGATTGCATAACCATTTTCTAGAAAATAGATTCCATAATACTAAAATATAATAATTGAGTAGATATAAAATAAGGCACTTGAACTGCCTTTAGTTCTTTTAAGTTTTCACCAAAAAATATTGCACACAATATTAAAAAATTAAAATTATCCTTACTACTACTATTAACCCTAACTCCAAGTGGGGTATAGGGCGTCAACTACATATTCCCATGTGGATTAGTTGACGTTTCGTTAGAGCATAGACTTTAAGCCTTGTTGAGTTAATTGCCTCTATTTAAGCGTTTGCTTGGGATTAGTGTTTAACGTTAAAAAATGGAGTTAGAAATCACAACTTTATAACGTTCTTAATCAATCTTACGACTTGTTTATTTGCATATTCAATTTTTCAGAATAATTAACGAAAAGTAAGATGTATTTTTCCTTTCAGAAGTAACAAACTGGTACATATTCTCCAGCGTCATATCAATAAAGATATCCACAATCCAAAACAAATTATAATCCCCCATAAATTATCGCATTGAATCCAACAACTGTTGCTAAAATTATTCCCTAATTTTCCAACATTTCGTTAAAAGGAACATGCATGTAAAAGGGCATCGTGCTCATGCACATGTTTGGTCAAATTTGAATTCAATACAAATTTTCCATAATTGACTGACCGCATGCCAAGACATACTCGTCCTATGCAGGACTTGTCTTAAGAACTACCACCAACCAACCAACCAACCCTAACTGAAACAACCCTTCGAAAATTCCAAGCAACTGATGAGATGCACCTTCCAGTCGCCTGCTGTCGGTGTCGTCGGTTACCTTTGATTTGATATCCAAAAGACCAATACGATGCGACTGGCAACCTGAGCAGAATCCGTCCGAAGAGGGTTAAACCTGTTCGAGGAGGAGCACAAATGCGAACAGGTTTTTTGTACCAACCAATCCGGCATGAGGATTCTATTTACCTTACAAGTGGTCGGCGCTCCTTGCGATTGGTCTGCAGGCACGTGCTCACCTGTGGAGGGGATTATCCATTTCGGGATATAAAGTCCGAAGGTACAACGCAAATTCAGTCAGATTTCGTTCACCATTCAGAGGATTTACGTACCAAGTTGTAATTCGGTTGAGATTTCAACTTGTATCCGATAAAGAGACGTGAGTTGTGAATTGAATCGAAATTTTCAGAAAATCGCGACGAGATAAGTGTTTTGTTTTCAAAAGATATTCAGTGAGAAAAGAAAGACACAGATTGAATTTCGGAAAAATGTCTTCAAGTGAAATGTTTCGTTATTATTACGCTGCTGGCAGCGAAAATCTTCCGACTATCAAGTCGGGACATTGTTTCCCATCGACGAATTTCGGATTACCCCAGTATCCAGTATCGAACACGAATTACGAGAATTCCTATTCGGATGGGTGGAGCACACCGAGTCCGGCTAGTTTCCGTTCGTCGAGCCCCGAGTATGTGGATTTAAATCTGATGGTGTACGGCGCGAATGCTGGAACTCCCCCGTTCCAGGGAAGTCTACACGAGAAACATTTTGCGCAGGAGCCCCACATTCATGCCGATATGAACGACATTCACAAAATACAAAAACAGTGCCCCAAAAAAGCGACAGTGAAATCAACTCTCCCACAGGATGACCGAGTCTGCACCAGCAGCATAGTGAATGATGATTTGAACACTTTCGACTTTTCCGATCCTGCTCTGTTCGACGAAAGTGGCGATGACGATTCCATGAGTATGTTCAGTTCCGATCTCAACGTAGTACCAGCTGATGCAGCCGAACCTACAACCGGTGCTCAGTCTAAGAAGCGACGAACCAAGCAAGTGTCACCGATTGTGAAAAAATCGCGACGATTAGCAGCCAATGCACGCGAAAGGAGACGCATGCAAAATTTGAATCAGGCCTTCGATAGATTGCGACAATATCTTCCATCATTGGGCAACGATCGACAATTGTCGAAGCACGAAACCTTACAAATGGCTCAAACTTATATAACAGCGTTGGGTGAACTTCTTCAGTAATTGCATCGGTTCCGATTAATCGTCAAAGTTGTTGGCGTTTTGTGTACATTTTCACCAGTGGCTAGAAAATCCCATTTTCGAGATAAATTAAGGATCTATTTAAAGTTATTTATTTTTAGTTTTTGATATGAATATGTTGAATAATTGTAAAATTTTGTAAATATTGAAAGAAGGACATGATGAAGACTCGCTTATAAAGTAGACAAAAGAGAAATTCGGTTGTAGGAATTTGGTAAAGACTTATAGTTAAATTGTTAACATAGTTGTAGAGATGTGTACAGTATGTAAATACTTGAAATACAAAAGTATTAAGTTATTTTATGAAAAATCTATGTGTATTACTTTGAATAATATGGAAGAATTTTTTTCAGGCAACGATTTTTAGCTTCACTTTATGATTGATTGATGCTACTTTGGTGGCATTTTTTTCAATTTACTAGAGCAACAAAAATTAATTTCAGCTACAGCTTATGTTTAATCGGATTGATGCATCATTTTCATACAATTTTCATAATGGATATACAGGCATACCCCGATATAGTTTCGATTGAAATCATTCCGCACTTGCGTCGCCGAATTATACCCACCCCTCCTCGATTAACGAATACGTTGCTTTCGATCCACGAAATTCGAAAAATCATAATTGGTTTAAAGGGCCAGTAAAGCAACATTTTGATAGGAAAAATCGGAGAAAGTTCCGGAAATAATTTTAATCCCTTCCAAAGTTGGTTCTTTTATATATTTATACGGAGCCCAGTTTCAAAACATTCTAGATAGATAGATAGATAGATATAAAAATACGAGCTACTTTCCCAGCAGGAAGGCACTGCGACCATAAAGATCTATTGTGCCGTAGCTCATTAATCCAAAAGACCGTCCACCCTTCTAATAAAGGGCAGTAAGTCTTTAGCAGGAATCAACCTGAATTCTGCAGTGCTGATAGTAGCCTGCCCGAGGAGTGACATCCTAAAACGCGCGATGGCGGGACATTCGCACAAGAGGTGCTTGGTCGTTTCCACGTCTTCCAGACAAAGACGGTATTCAGTCTCGCTTGACAGACCCATCTTGTTCAGGTGATATCTGACCAAGTGATGGCCAGATAAGTACCCAACTAGGAGGCTTAGGTGGGTTCTACTCATTTGAGTAGTAGCCTTGTGACTGAAGGGCATTATCAGCTCCTTTGATTGACGAAGCCCTGGAAGGTTATCCCAGTACTGTTGACGCAATCGTGCAAACCAATCTGTGATCCGCAGTTTGGCCGAGGCCAGTCCAAAGCCACAGTAAGGCTCAGGTCCATGAAAACGACTGGATGATCCTTGTCTAGCAAGTTCATCCGCAGCCTCGTTCCCCTCAATGCCCTGGTGGCCTGGCACCCAACACAAGAAGACTCGGTTTTTGGTTGCCAACAGTTGAAGGAGATTGTAACACTCCTTCACCAGTTTTGAAGAGACCTTAAATGAGGAGAGCGCTTTTATAGCTGCTTGGCTGTCTGAGTAGATAGCAATGTGAGCGCCGCGAAGTCCAGTTTCCAAGATTACCCTGGCGCAGACCTCAATGGCGTGGATCTCAGCTTGAAAAACGCTGGGCGAGACTCCCATTGCGATCGAAATCCTGGTGTTGGGTCCAAAGACACCTGCACCAACACCCTGTTCTGTTTTAGACCCATCGGTGAACCACTTGATACATCTAGGGTCTGGACAGGGTGTGCCATTTACCCATTCAGAGCGGTTAGGGATGAGGGCTGAATATTTTCTGCCGAAGCAAACCTCCGTGATCATGTAATCTGATCTCGAGCAGATCCGCACGTCAGGAATTTGATTCAGAATGCTCATGTGACCGCTTTCTTCACTACGCACGTCGGAAGTTAAACGAAGTCTGAGAGCATTTAGAGCTGCTGATTCTTGAATGAATATATGCAACGGAGTAAGTCCAATAATCGCCTCCAGGGCTGGCGTAGGACAAGTGCGCATAGCTCCAGTGATGCCAAGGCAGGCAAGGCGTTGAAGCTTATTGCACTTCAGTAAGACAGAAGATTGCTGAGTTTTCGGCCACCACACAAGCGCTGCGTAGGTCACCATAGGCCGCACCAGCATGGTGTATAACCACTCAGTTATCTTTGGAGTGAGCCCCCATGTCCGTCCAAAGAAACTTCTGCAAGCCCACATTGTGCGTGTGGCTTTGCCAAGTACATTATCTATGTGAGTATTCCAGGTGAGTTTCGAGTCTAGAGTTACCCCGAGACATTTAACTTCAGTGGAATAATTTAAGGTCGTGCCACCTAACGAAATTGGATCCAATGTTATGTTTCGTTTTCGTGTGAACGGCACAACGACAGTTTTCTGTGGGTTTACATGTAAGCCCACAGCCACACACCAGTGTAGAACTATGTCAAGGGCCGACCTCATCACCTCAGTGATGGTAGATTCGAATTTGCCCCTGACTATGATAGTTAAATCATCCGCGTATCCGATAGTAAGATAACCGCGCTCATTAAGCATGGAAATCAGCTCGTCCACGACAAGGGACCACAAAAGGGGTGACAGAACGCCACCTTGTGGACAACCCTTTACGGCATTCACGCAAATGGATGTACTGCCTAGAGTTGAGTGAATATCCCGTCCCCGGAGCATGGCATCTATCCATGCAATGGTAGCGGGCGGGATGTCCCTGAGTTCCAGTGCTCTGGAAATGCACTCGTAGCCGGTATTATCGAAAGCCCCCTCAATGTCAAGAAACGCGCACAACGCGATTTCCTTTTCACTGAGGGACTTTTCGATTGTACTGACAAGGCTATGCAAAGCGGTTACTGTTGACTTACCCTTCGTGTACGCGAATTGCATACGATGTAGAGGGCTCGGCAGTTCCATCTTGTGCCTGATATGCAAATCAAGCAACTTTTCCATGGTTTTAAGGAAGAAGGAAGTAAGGCTAATCGGTCTATAGGATTTGGGCATATGTTCCGGCTTATTGCCCGCTAAACATTCTAACTACAAAACAAAAAAAATATACGGGTTTTATATTATTCTTTAATTTTTTTTCCTTGTTGCGTTAGATCATTAGAGTATGAGTTTCAACAAAAAATTTCGTCCCTGAAAAATACTTCAGTATTGCTACAGAACGAACCAAAAGGAAGTTTTGCAACCATACTTCAAAATAATAAAGTTTTGATTAAATAGCTACCAGAAAGATGTAGTTTGGCAATTATTATAAAATTTGTTCATTTGCAAAATATCACAAAATATATTCAGTTTTTTTTTGTTTTAAAAAGAGACCCGAGTCCGAAGCGTATATACCCGAGACCTGTGTAGAGTTAGTGGTGACACCGAAATAGGAATAGGTTAAGGCCATATTGCATTAAAAGTGGGTGCTTCTACATGGTCAGTTTGAACAGAAGTTAGCCGATGAGGCTACGATGATCGAACCTCTGTTGAGGAGGCAGACATCATTTTGTGGCGAGTGAGCTCTTTTTACAACCACTTTATATGGGAGATAGCCAGTCGTTTAGTTGCATCTTATCCTCATTTCTCAAACTACTAGTATAACTAGCTTCCTTTTGTCTAATCCCTTCTTCACCCATTTCAATACCAACAAACAGGATCCTTCTACCATCATTCGATCAAATCCTTTTATCACAAGTTACCGTAGTTATAGACACACTTTATTTTTTGATATTTGTGGGTGAGATGGGCATTCCTTTTGTCCAAACATGCTCATTTTTCTAGAACTGAATTAACTTCTTGTCTGGTAATTATCCACATGTAAAAAATTAGCTCTCTACGTCAATTTGTTCATGAGTTAAAAAAAAAACATGAAAAGTAGGTTAATCCGGGACATTTTGTAGGGGAGTACTATTAGTTTTCAATTGATCGATCTGATTTTTACAAGAGAGTCCAATATGGCCCTTTACAATTATCTACCAAAGTTTAATTGTTTTACATATGTAGGGAAAGGGGGGCGTTTCATTCGCCCCATTTTTAACATCAACTAATTAAATCCTACTACTCCTGAAAAAAATTTCAAGCTGCATCATTCAATCTAGTTAGCGCCTATTTGAAGTAGCATTTGGTAGGTTTTCCTTTGGTGGAGCCTTATCCATTTTCAATGCTAACCAACTATTGTATGTACATACTAATAGTACAAACATTTGACCAATATTTCAGGTCGTTAGCTTTATTCTATCGAAAATTATCCTGCGAACGGACAGAAAGACTGACAGACGGACAGATATACAGGCAGACATGGCTTAACCCATTAAAGCTTGCCCATCCCATAGATCCCGTCGAGAGATTTTTTTGAAATTTTGTCAGAAAGTTAATATTAGTTATAATAGTTAATTTGCAAAATTTCAGATCGATATGTGGATGAACGGAGATATGAGATGGGTATTTAAATACCCAGCAGGCTTTAACGAGTTCTAAATCTACATGATTTGCATACATTCGCAATACCAAAATTGTGTACCGCGGGATATGGGAAAGGTGAAAAAAGTCCAAATGATATCTTCCTATATTGTTGTATGAGTGTATTCTGTATTATTTAGATGATAAAATCACTTTTTATACAGGGTGGCGCAAAAGAAACGAAGGGGTTTGAATAGTATATAGTTCCTTTATTTTTGAATCAATCGAATTTCTTTTTTTTTCTTAGTATACTTCATAAATGGGGAATTTTGTTAATTTAAACGTGAAAAAAAAATTGCGTAGGTGGTGCCCATCCTCAGCTTTGCATAGTCGCGCTCTTTCTAAAATATTTTCAATGAATTTTTTCAAGATTTCAGGAGGTATCGCTAAAATTTCTTCTCGAATATTATTTTTTAGTTGGAGTATGGTCTGGAGTATGTGTATAGCATATGAATAAGGCACAGACCATACCCCAACTAAACAATAATATTCGAGAAGGAATTCGAGCGATACCTCCAGAAATCTTGAAAAAATAATGAAAACGTTTAGAAAGAGCGCAATTTGCGAAGCTGGAAATGGGCACCAATTACGCGATGTTATTTTTCACGTTTAAATTAACAAAATTCCCCATTTATGAAGTGTACTATAAATACAAAAAGAAAAGAAATTCGATTCATTCAAAAATAAAGGAATTATGGACTATTCAAACCCCTTCGTTTCTTTTGCGCCACCCTGTACATTGGTCTTCATACATCAAGATACTCATTTCCCTAGAATTCATGTATCATACATTTTATTCATACCAAAGCCGGTTGGGTATTTAAATACCCAAAGGCGTAAATTACGTCCGGAAGTCCAAAAATCAATTCTACCGTGGATTTTTGCCTTTTTATTAGCTAAAGGACACTAGAAGCTAATTAGTTCTAGCAAAGTTTTCCCAACTTCCTGTTTATATAGCCAATTTGTCGCCCATCTTGTGGAATCCAAAAATTTCTTAATTTTCGACTGGGGACACTTCCAAGTAATCCTGATTATTCTGAATTCCTTTTAAGGAAGCATTTCGGCACTATCCTTAATCTAAGTAAAACAAAAGAAATGAAAGTGAAATTTCTAATCTACATATAATGAGAAATACCTATTTGAATACACCGTTGTTTTATTGGTATTTAAATACCCATTAGGCATTATTGGTTTAATCGACTCATGAGGCGACCCTGATCATTTATATACATACGAGTATATATTGCCATACCTCCGGAGCCTCCTTTAGGGTGTTATATATTTTTGTCGGAACAAAGACAATATACCCTATGTCTAAGGGCTAAGGGCTAGGGTATAAAAATAGCGAGTTTTACAAATAATACACAAAAGAATTACGAAGTTTGTACGGCCTATAAAATTTTGACGAAAATTCTGGAAAATGGAATAAATCTGTACGCAGAACGAATCATTGGCGAATATCAAAGCGGTTTCAGACCTGGTCGCTCCACAACTAATCAGCTCTTTACGGTCAAACTGATACTCCAGAAGTACTGGGAATACAATGTAAACGTATACCAAATCTTTGTCGAGTTCAAGCAGGCATACGACAGTATCGATCGTGGAGTACTGTACAACATCATGCTGCAATTTGGTATACCGGCAAAATTAGTGCGACTGACAAAGATGACGATGACCAACGCCGCCGAGTCCTTTCCCATTGCTTCACTATCAGCGCTGACGAATCCATTTCCATCGCTTTACTATCAGCGCTGCACTTATCGTTTGTCGAAGCTCCAACATAAACGTACCCTAATGCATTTCGTGAATTACCTTCATTTGAAATTAAATCGTTCGATTATTAAAATGAAAATTTCGCTTATATGATATCAATTGAAGATCATTAACAAGGCATTGATAAAGAATATACAAGTGCAATTAAAAGATAACCATCGAGCTGATAGAGATTATCTGTACAAGAATGTCAACCGTTGAATCTGATTTTGAACATTTTTTTTTTATTTTTACCTTTACAGGACGAAACGAAATGAACTTTCACAAAGTACATTTTGTTACAACTAGCTGTCTCTAATTGAAGTTAATATACATTTTAAAAGTTCTTTAATGCAAAAGCGAGTTTAGGGTATCCATTTTTGATTCTCATGCCTATCACTTCAGTTTTGGGGTGAATGCAGGTGTGAAAAATACCAGCGCCCGAGAGTTTTGATCTGAACCAATTTGGAACTTGATTAAAAGCATCGGAACTATATATTTGCCAATGGTATAGTGCGCATTGTTAAGTTGTCACCCGAAAACTTTATTTTCTTTATAAAAACATAGACAATCAAAAACTCTAGAATTCATTGTTGCCCATCGATTTTAAGCATTGGAACTATATTCATATTATATATTTAAATGATATAGTAAAAAGGTGCAGATGTACCGAATCTCTCTAGAATCGCTATTGTACTGGAGCACTACTCTGATGTAATAGGGCGTCTAAATTTTGTTAATCCTGTATTGGAATGTAAGGTTGATGTTAATGAGCTATCATTATTATGAATCACTTTCTAGTCTAAAGAACTGAATATCTCAACTCTGCAGCGAGCAGCCCTCTATCTGTTTTTAGTGCGGCCTGTTAGGCAATAGCGGATTATGTACTTTAAGTTAGTATCTGGGTATCTTCAAAACCTGAGCATGCTGCAAATGCACACATGCATTTTTGTAGGTTATAATACATAACTTAAGTGATTGCTACCCTTGTGCAGCTGCTCTGTCTACCGGGGCCTGTTGAGATTGTTAATTTGGGTATTGCGAAAATGGTGCAAACGTCATTAAAACCGCGAATAAATCGGTTCTATTCTAGTGCACATTCTTAGTTCGAATAGTACTCACTTAAAAATTGTGGAGTAAATTGTATTATATATAATTCCACGCCAAAATGTGATTATTTTTAAATCAAACCATATGATTAAAAATGTGGGTAATACAATAAAATGATTACGTTTTAATACATTTTGTTTATATTGAATTTAGTACAAGCTGTATTGGAATACATACACAGTAAAAAAAATTGGGCTATATTTTAATCTTTTTGGAATTAGTTTTCTAAACTACCAACTCGTTTATTAAGTCCATCACAGGTTAGCCAGCCTGTCTTAAACTTTTTTTTTGCCGTACTGGGGAATCGAATCTATGAGCTCAGTATTATAGATTTACGACCTAGACCGCTCGGCCACACAGCAATAATATTTTGAGCTCACAACGAATAGTTGTGCTGGGGCTAGAGACTGAAAAAATTATCATTGCGAGGTTAACATTTTAAACTAAGTAAAATATATTAATTTTTAATCCAGAGAATTAAACACTGGGGACATATTATATAATCGATTACATTTTAATCCGTATTTAATGATACTACAAAGTAAACTTTTAGATTAAAATTAAATTTCAGATTTTTTTTTGTATTAAATATTGCTTTAATCAAACTTTCGGATTAGAAAAAACTCCGAAAATTTTAACGTATGGACTCTGCCACACGAAAAGACAGACCTAAATTCTGCTTTGTAACATTACTGCATAAGTCCTTCAAATGTTTTGAAATGGAATTTTAGATGTTCGAATCAAGATATTTAATCTGCGTGGGTTCCACCGCCGAAAATTTGGAACGGTACACTAAGGGTCGATTACATTGGGCTAGTTCACCAGCTAGCCACGCACAAGCAAGTAGCGAATGAAGCAGCCCAGCTTTCAAATTTTCTCCCAAAAGCTGACCTATCTGCTACTGAAATTGATTATATTGGGCGAGTTTACTGGCAGCCAGTGGTCGTGGGGTCGAGGGAAGTGAGCAAGTTTAGCGTTTTACTAATTTTACTCAGTTCCTTCCCCATTTATCCAAGATTATCGCAGTTTCCCGTTATCCGAGTTAAGGTTTCAAGAGTTTAGCCCTCACCTGCATTTATGCGGCATGCCATTGGTGTTGACGGTTTTTATTAGGGTTATAGTGCATACAATTTGCAACTTTAATCGATTTTTCTGAAGAAACAATTATTGTTTGGCAAAAATATCTTAAAAAGCTAATTTGCTATCAGTTTATTTGACGATAGTCTAATTGAAAAAGTAGACGAAAATCTTGTAGGAATAACTGACGATAATTTAAAGCATTGCACCGACAAGAACCTGTTAGAAAAACTAACGATATTTCTACAAGAAAAACTGAAAATAATCGCCTGCCAATTATCGGCATTTGTTCGTATCGTTTCTGGACACCGCTTCAAATTATCGTGTTTTTCCGCCAGCGTCAGTTATCTTACGGATGTAGGAATATCGTCAGTTAAACTGATAGTAAATCGGCTTCAGTATGGTTGTTGTGTTACGATGGACGAACGACAAAATACAAAGAAATACTGCTCGGTGCTCTGGTTTGATCGCTAACCGCGAACAATGTGCAATGATCGTGTGCCAGGCAAGACAAACATTTAGCAATGGAATTTCGGTCCGCTTTCTTGCACTGACATCTAATGTTTTTTTTGTACCTGCGGCTCACTTAATTATGTTTCTATTGAAAGTTGTCCACTGTCTTGAATTCGTTGCCGAATCCCGGATTAGACGACGATCCCAGACAAGTGTGCCAATACCAGCAACAGCACCGAAAGCGTGGCTTAAAATAACCCACCCTTTTCAGGTGCCATTTGTTTTCGCTGTCATTTTTAAAAATCATTTTTGAGTATTCCCTGGAATATTCCAAGACCTAGTTCTGCACATATATCAAGCATTTCGGAGGGGTCCCGGGCCCCCATGTCCCTTCTCTGGATCCGCCATTGACTGTTTGCAATAACACTCAATAGACAAAATGACTTTTTAGCCACGCTCAACCTGCCCAGGAAAACAAATAATTGAATGCAGTTAATTCAGTTACGACATTTTATATATCATTTTAATATTTCCATTTAAAACAATTGTCTCCTTAAGCGCAGGTCTTGACAGTGTTGATGATCTTGTTGTATTCAGCGGTGGCTTCGCTGATAACACGCTTGCCACAAGACTCAACATCGGAAAGAGTGAAGGCAGATTTGCCTTCGGCGACAAGAAGAGCGGCCTTGACGGAGGAGACAATTTCAATCATCAGAGTTTCAACAGTTCCGACCTTGGTGACAGCGCAAACGACAGCTTCCAAAATGTTGGAAGTGCATTCTTCAACAATCTCGGACAATTCACCAATGGCGTTAGCCAATTCGACGATATCTCTAAGGACTTGAGCTTCAAACCTGGTGGTGTCAACGACGCAACTATCGACACTCCTTGAGAACTGGAAGCTGCTCATTTCAGTCATAGCGCTTTGTGCGCAGATGGCAGCAGATGTACCCTTGACAACGACTCCGGCAATGGTGGTTTCAGCCTTGGCAGCAAGAGAGGCAACTTCATTCTTGGCAGACGAGACAATGTTCGACATTTTGCCTTCAACTTTCGAGGTGAATGCCTTCACGTCGTCCTTCAGACCTTCGACGTCACTTTGTGCGTTGCTGATGGCGCCATAGACAATGCTGCGGACTTTATCAATGATGATGTTGCGCTCTTGAGGAATGGCGGCCTGTAAAGGGAAAAGATTTTTAATATGATAATCTGATTGATGGGCTAGCGTCTTAAGGGATAACATACAGCGCAAGCAACCAAGGCACACAAAACAACGGCGAATTTCATTTTGAAGGAAGTTACTGCTGTCGATGCTAGACCGAAAACTGATAAGAAAGACCCCAAGCTGGTGAGCTTTTATAGTTGGATCAACAGTACGATAGCGATGTGGTTAATAGGATATGTTTTTCAAAATGGGTATCAATTGAGTGTTGTCGAAAACAACTTAAAATGCCGGAATAAAAAACTGAAAATAGATAAAGGACTAAGTGCAATCGATTCTCGACAATCATCTATGATAAGACTATGTTCAATCAAAAGTGATAATTATCGAATAATTGGGCACATCAAGTTGGGGTTTGGGTGAATTTTATTGTGCAATAATAGATATGCACTCGTATATGGGATATGTACCATTATTTAGACCAGGGGTCAGGAAACTACTTTTGAAAAGGGCTAGATTGTTTGCAAGACAATGCAAGTTCGCACACAGCACGCAAGACAATTGCATTTTTAAAGCAACAAACCGTCGAATTGTTAGACCATCCTCCATACTGTTCCGATCTAAGCCCCAAAGATTTTTTTACATTTAAAAAATTAAGAACAAACTGCGTGGTCAAAGGCTCCAGTCACCAGAAGAAGCAGTTGACACCTTCAAAAAGCTATTTTGACTGTGCAAATAAACGAGTGGAATAACTGCTTCCAGAGTTGGTTCGAATGCATACAAAAGTGCATTAATCTTCGTGGGAAATACTTCGAAAAACAATAAAGTCTTTAAAAATAATATACTGTTTTAATTCAGCCTTATGCAAAACTTAAAAGACAACCCTCGTACGCAGAAATTCACTCTCTAATTGAAGAAGTCGTGCGCTCTGTGGACCTTCTAATCCATTGTCTAGGAGAGTACGCATATTCGTGGAACCAATCTATGTCATTGAACGATAGCCAAAAGTCGTAACCGGTTGGTCAGTCCTTATCCGGGACATAGTTGACGTTTCGTTAGCGTGTTTAAATTTTTGGGTGATGCTAGTTTAGGGCATAAAGATCCTATCCCTTGTAGTCGCCTTCTACGACGTACCAGGAAAGACCGTGGCATTATTCTTACGCCTCACACTACAGGGGAAAAGCCTATTACTGGAAACGAATTGAAGTTTTCATAAAAAAAAAATGTCGACTAGGAAAGCCTTTTCGTCACTAGAATAAGGAGCTGACATCTTTTTCTAACTATGGAGGCAGCTGTCTAAATACCGAAGTGAATGGAAGCAGCTCTTAATTGGGATAATCAGAATCAGGAGATATCGAGGTTTTGCTTTCAAATAATTACTTGCCATTAGGATATCCATTTCAAGATACCCGACAAAAAATTTCGATCAATGTTAAGACCGATGCGAAACATCAACAATTCTGATTTTGCCACAACTCCGAATTGTCTGCGTAACCATAATCAATACAACATCCATTCTAAATTTAGTGTCATGATATACATAGTGTTATCAGTTATCATCAAGTCATTAACAAACAATCCGTAACTTTTTATCCTGTATCTATTTTTTGTTCGAAAATTTTAATTTTTCTTGCTTGTTCTAAAACACTTGTTTGGTACCTAGCTTGCAAAACATCATATTGATGACTTCGTTATCGTACTGTTAATCCAACTATAAAAGCTCACCACCATGGGGTCTTAGTTATCAGTTTTCGGTATTGTTTCGACAACAGTTACTTCTTTCAAAATGAAACTCATCATCGTTTTGTGTGCCTTGGTTGCTTGCGCTGTACGTTAAAATACATGCAGATATCCTATGTATCTGATTCTACTACAAAAAAAAACAATCTTTTCCCCTTACAGGCCGCCATCGTTCCCCAAGAACGTGGAATCATCGAAGATAAAGTTCGTAGTATTGTAGATGATGCCATCAACAAGGCTCAAAGTGACATCGCTACCGTTAAGGCTGACATCCAGTCTCTGACCTCGTCAGTTAAAGACAAAATGTCCAGCATTCTCACATCTGCCCAGAATCAAATTTCCGGCCTTATGTCTTCAGCTCAAACCACCATTGCCGGAGTCATTGCCAAGGGTGGAGCGGTTGCCACTTGTGCACAAAGCGCTCTCAGTCAGTTGAACGCCGCGACATTCGCAAGAAATGCCGAGAATTGCGCCGTCACCACCGCTGAGTTCGAAGCTAATGTCCTTGCCGTTTTTACCGAATTGACTTCTTCCATTGCTGAATTGACGGAAATTGTTGAAGAATGCACTGTCGATATCTGGGATGCTGTCGTTTGCGCTGTCACTAAAGTCAGGACTGTTGATGATCTCATCGGTCAAATTGTCGACTCCGTCGAGGATGCTATTGATATCGCCCGAGGCAAATCTACCGTCACCCTTAGCGACGTTACCACCTGCACTCAGCAAGTTGTTAGCGAAGCCACCGCTGGAATTAACAAGATCGTCAACATTGCCCAGACTTGCGCTTAAGAAGTTAATTGTTGTAGGATACAATTCTGAAAAATATAAATACAATTGACTAAATTGGATACACATATCGTTCTTGGGAAGATTTTTTCAACTGGTTCGTTTGTTTCATTGTTTTTTGATTTTCTGGGATCATTGCATACCAAGGGTGAGACCCTTGGACGTCTCAAGGTGACAATGCAATTATTGATATTCTTTTATTACACCTCTCCATGTCCCTGGAGGGGTCAAGGCAATTAACATTCAAATTAGCTCGATGCGTTTTGAGCGGTGGCCGAACGACCACGGCCACCGAGCGCGATATAATGTGACAAATTTTATAAACATGTCAAAATATTGTATATTCCTGAAACAATCCTCGAAACAGCTTTTATCCTATAACACGGTTATAAAAGACGAAGGGTTATAAAGCTCGTACAAGAACTTTATTGGAAACTGTAGGAATATTGTATCTTTACGTACAGTATCTATAAGTAAGGCTTCTTATAATGGTTTAGTTAAACTTTCACTAACGAATGTCTTATAGAGCTCTAAACCAAAAATTTGAAAAGATTACTTCCTAATACCACACTTCCAAGAATTTATTTCAAATCTGTAATAAGAATGCGATATATTTAGTCAAGCAACCAACGCTTGTAGGGGTTTTCATTGAGCATACTCGTATAATCCTCACCAATGAGATTAGGGCGACCGGTAGCGCAGTGTGTTGAGGCATCAGTCTCATGTTTGACTACCGATGTTTCGGGTTCGAATCCCGTCCACGACGACGTTTATGGCCATGGATGTGCAGGAGGTGCATGCTGGTAACTGCATTCTCCGAAACAAGTTTATGCCGTCGAAACGCCAACTGGGCCACATGGAACAGTTGACGCGCTATGCCCCACAAGGGGTTAGGGCAATTGAGAGAGAGATTGTACGAACCAATTCTTTAAAGCGCTGGAGCAGAATCAGTTATGTGTTTGTTTTCTTTTAGGAAATTGTTAGTTGGGACATTATGGTGTGGTGATGAAGTTTATGACTGGGCGCTGTTCCATTGAGGAGCACGCAAGAAGACTTCGCCTACCCTACAATGACTTCTGTAGAAGCTGCGAGGATGCTGACGAGGAGGAGAGTACCCCTCATTTTCTATGCACTTGTCCTATCTAGGCTGCGAGGAGGTGGGTCTTTCTAGGGGATTATTTCTTCATTAATTTGGAAGAGCTAAGGGGCATGAGCCCACTCAGGATTTATCGGCTCATTGTCAGCTCTGGCTGGTTCAATGAATAGTAATTTCAATGGGATAGGTTTTTATCCTGGTAGGTATCACAATGGGCCCCTAGGTAGCCTATACTCGTATGGGCTGCGTCATCTGCGGCAGCCTTTTAACCTCGCGCTCGGTGGCCGTGGTGGTTCGGTCACCGCTCTACGATACTTATCTAGAGTTCGGAGTTTAAATTTCGGCGCGATCAAAAACTGCCTGTGGGTACTAACATAACTCTCACAGTGTTCCGAGCTTGTCAGTATAAAGACGGCGCGGATAGCAGGTGCTTGCTAGCAACTGCACTTTCGAAGAGTAGATATACTATCGAAACGTTTATAAGACATAGAAATGCAAGAGATGTTGACGCGCCCATGAGGGGTCAAGGCAATTAACAAGTATGGATTCCGCCATATGTAGATATACAGGGAGAATACCACTAACACGTCGTTTCGTATTTTTAGGGTTTTGTAGTAAAAACAAAACCCTTATGAAATCGGTCATGCGTCCGTCTGTCCGTCTGTCAGTCCGTCTGTCCATGAAATATCTCATGAACCGCTGAAGCTACATACATGAAATTTTGTGAGAATATGTAGAATTATTATAATTCGTCGGAGAAAGCGATTCGTTGTAATAGGCTGACTTTAAGGGGAGGTCCCCATAGAGGGGAAATGAAGGTCGAATTTTTTTTTTTCATCTGGTATAGGCAAATGGGGTATCATGAGAAAGGTAACACCGAGTACATTCCAGTTTTGGTATTTTCAACAAATTTGAAGAAAGGGAAAAAGAGGTAGAGGGGAAAATATGTGATCCGAGTTTGTCCCCCCCCTTGCATTTCGAGACCGTTACACTTAGAAATATGAAAATTTGCAGGAAAGCGGCATTTCACTAGCATAGAAAACCAAAAATCGTAGAATTTTGATATCTCATCAAAAAAGGTTAGTAATAGTACATTTATATAGTTGCAGTTAGCACACCCCTGCACCCCTTAAACGTATCACAGGTCAAAAATATTGATGGCCAATGATAACCAACACTATGGGCAATAATGTCTCGAAGCTTCATTATAATCACGTTTTACTTAATAATAGTACATTCATTTAAAGTTAGGCGTTTTGACACTATCCACACAAAAATTACACCTACCGGCCTCATAGGTGTGAGTACTTCTTCCATGTTGTTTTTCGTAGTGCGAATTGCAGTTATTTAATTAATCATTTTTGAAAGAGTAAAGATTGGGAGGACTAATACAACTAGCGGGTGCGGGGGGGGGGGGGGAGCGGTGTCTACATAGACGCGAAATTAAGGTCCAATTTTTTTTATCGACTGGTATAGGCAAGTGAGGTGTAGAAAGGGGAACAGTGGGGGAGGAGAAAATCTTAGTTCGTAATTTGTCCCCTTCCCCTTGCAGTTCGAGACCGTTATACTTCGTATTATGAAAATTTACAGGAAAGTGGGTTCCGAAAAAAATGAAAAATAATGGAATCTGTATATCTTCTCAGAATAGGTAAATAATAGTTTATTTCGATAGTTACAGTTAGCACATCCCCACACGTTCGAGGTCAAAAGTACTGATGGCCAACGATAACTAACACCTTAGGCAATAATATGTTCTAAGTTTCGTTACGATCACGTGAATTGGCATGTAAAATGTAAATGAGTAAGACATTTTAATTATGTTTTTTTATCCATCCGAGTGGTATCAAGAAGAGCAAGAAGTCGATATTTATATACCAAATATACCCTCTATATTCCGGTTTCATTTTCTTTTGTTTTAAATAGAGAAAAAAAATAGAGTCGTCGAGACGGCTATTCAAATGGCGGCAAAGGCAGGGCAGCATTTTTGAGGAAGACAAGGTTCTTCGTTGAGTTCGTGGCTTGGTCAGCCGTACGGATCGTTGTGGTTTGTTTTAGAAAAATCTGATCGCGATAAATTCGAAAAAAGACGAGATTTGTAAATACATATAACAATCGTGAATTCAAAAGTAATGGAAAGCGTTTCTCGGGTGAAACTCAGTCTAATGGGTT
This sequence comes from Chloromyia formosa, assembly GCA_964017055.1. Lineage (NCBI taxonomy): Eukaryota > Metazoa > Arthropoda > Insecta > Diptera > Stratiomyidae > Chloromyia > Chloromyia formosa. Next base: position 23,179,743 of record OZ024813.1, on the reverse strand, counting down.
TTCAAAGAGCCGCTTAGTGTACTAAACCCGATTTAAAAAAAAAAATTAATTTGGGACGTCTCTTACATGGCCGTGAGATCTGTAGGCAGACGGATGGGTATATGACCGCGATTTAAAAGAACTGCGATCGCAATTTACTTCTAGTGCATTAGTGTGGTTTTCTGGTCTTGGTAGTAGGTATTTTTATTCTCTAATCTGTATGTCAAGGCATGTGAAACATGAAATGAGTACTGGAGTGTCAATAGGACAAAATCCGCCCCAAACGCTACTGCAAACGAGCTATACGACAAGCACATTCCGCCGCCTGATTTGTGCTTCAGCACGTCGGAATTACTCCAACCCGTTCCTCATTACACTTCTTTCAATTAAGTCCGCTACTGTTGCTCCATCAGCTTAAGGGAGGTTCAAAGTTATGATAATCGCGGATTTTAGTCGTTGCTCGAAATACTGAAAACTTACTGCTTAGAACGGACGGGGAAGCTGTACGGATACAAATAACAATTAGATCGTTCACGCATTTGAAAGGAAAATTTGCCGCCGATTCAGTGGAATAATTTGCACTGGCGAAGATGCATCAAACGCCATTCTCCTGATGTGTTTCTGGGAATATAATAGACTGAGACTGGTAGACTGAGATAGCCTTAAGGTCGCCAGACACGATCGCGCAGCACCACGATCGAACTTCCATCGAACCATCAATTTCATAGAACGCGCGGAAAAAAAATTCTCCTCATTCCCATCGGTCTATGGTATTTGATGGTTTGATGGAAGTTCGGTCGTGGTTCTGTACGATCAAGTGTGGCGACCTTTAGGCGGATTCTGTTGACAAAGCCGATGTAAAGCTGCTTTGATTTAAAAAACTGGAGAACGCGCATCCGCCCGTGACCGAAATATCTGCAGCACTGAAAGTCTCTTGATTCTTGAAAAAACACCAAACTAAAATATGCAGCTACAATTATTTAATTGTACTTTATTCGACACATTCATCATATTAAATATGTACATTGCATACTTAACACGTAACACCGGCTGGAATCATGGGCATTGATACAAACTCTCAATTACCTTATTCACTAAGGTTCGGGCCTCCTCTACGGATTGATTGACACATGTCTGCATTTGATTCATACTTCGAGGGATTTGTCTCCCAAGGAAACTAATTGCAAAACGTCCGGAGTCCAGACTCTCTCTTGTTAGACTTTCCACTCGATTTGACTTTAAAACAGACAAAAATTTACATTTTGTATAACTTCAATTGCATAACTTCATTAAACTAGTAGTATTTACCTGTTTAGCAGCGCATGCGACTGCATCCTCTGTATTGTATGGACAATACTTCTGAATGGAAGTAATTTGGTCTATTGTCGATTTCAATTCAGAAACATCACTAGCAACCGTATCTTGAAGATTGCCTATAGCAGTCCTTAAGTCACTCGAACAGGCGTCGACGTTCTTCCTGAAAACATTTCGAAGACCTTCAACACTACTCGGGCTAAGTGGGTTGCACAGTTGGACGGATTCCGGTCGGTTACGCATGGCATTTACAAGGCCAGTCAACAGCTGATTGATGTTTTCTCTGGCCGGGGAATTGATGATGTTAGTTCTATTGGTAGTTTCCGCCGCTAAGTTTTCAGCTGATGTTAGAATGTTGTTCAAATGCATGTTTGCTAGATTTCGAACATTTTGCATGATGCTGTTCACGTTATCGAGAATAGCGGTGTCAGCTGCAATAACCACGGTCTATAAGAGAATTTAAGGAAAATTTTGTGTTGAATAGTTTGGACCGGAAACCAATTTTCTACTTACCGTGATTATTAAAATGGTCAAAATCGTGTTGGCGCGCTTCATTTTTTTTCGTTACTGCCGATTTTGAACTGAACACTTTTCAGTAAAGACTGGTACTTTCATATATATTCCAATTTGTGGCGATTTTCCAGCCGGAGCTGTTGGAATTGCTCAATTTTATCAGGCATAGAAATGATAATATTAATTAAGTTTCCTTGATTATTTATAAACAAATATAGCTGCAATGCATTCATCATTTTCGTGATTGGTTAAACCTTTATCGCCAAACTTAAACAATAAACTTGATAAACATTTTTTTTTGTTAATTTCCGATTGAATACTATGCATAGTTTACCACTAGTGGAAAGTTGATTCATTGATGAAAAATGTACAAATTGTGAGAAAATTATCTGCGTATTTTTGGAGGGGATTTTTTTTAAATTCACCTTTCGTGCTTAGGGGGAATCAGAGGGATTTCCAGCAGTAGAATAATTTATGATCTATTAAGTAGAGTGTGTTTTTTCTCTAGGCCGATTGTATGATGAAGCTATGTATTGTATTTAGTAAGCACTCCTTTAGTTTTATTCCCCAATACCTTTTGTTACAACCCCAACAACTATATCAATCGTAAAAAAAAATCGCCATTTTCTAAAGCTGGGTTGACATGCACTGAAAGTACACTCTGACAAAGCACTTTGACAACCTAAATTGGCGTTATTTTGAACGTATCAGTTACCTATCAGTTGGAGCTCTTGAATTAAACGTATCCTAGTGCTAAATTCCTGAAAATGCCATATCAGCAATTTTTCCTTCTATTTCTTCTGTGACTTTAATGCAGTTTTTATACTTATTTTTAAATGAACCATAAGGAACTATGTATTTTTGAAATACTTTTCAATGAATTATTAATATATTATACGCCCGCTTTTGTCTTTAATGGTGAGCTGCATCCTCTTAGGCACACTCGCTACCAACTTGTCCAAATTTTCTGAGCTCATCTTGGCCCACTCTTTCCTAATAGGCTAAATCTATTTAGTCCGATTCTTTATTAAATTTCTAAGTGATTCCGTGTAAAATTATGTAGTTAATTTCCAATTTTTTCTTTCATATTAAGGTATGTTAATTTTTTTCGAGAAATAAATTCATTCATAAGTATGAGGGTTGTTTGATAAGTACCCGCCTTAGATCACAGCTAGCATCACAAACAAAAACATTGGAACATTCCTGTTTCGCGAATATTAGGAGAACTCTCCCTATTGAGTTTAGAGAGAATTCTTAAAATTCCTTCATTGCAGCATTTCCGCTAAAGGTAGTCCATTTTCGCTTTAGGTGGTAGGGACCTAAAGCGGAAATTTTTTGGCTTTTGTGAAAGTTCTCTCTAATCAAATAGAGAGAATTCTCCTAATTTTTCCGAAACAGGAATGTTCCAAAACATTTAACAGTATCGAATAATATGCAGTCCAAGGGAATTTATGTAAGTCGAAATTTTACGCATGTCGAGGTCCTTCTAAAATTATATTGTAGTACATAGCAATATTGCTTTAAATGCCAGTAAAATTCGTAAGCTCGGATTTAAATAGGATTTATTAATAAAAGCAGCTTCGTCAGCTTCTAAATAGTGGACGAGGGAGCTTGCAGCTCACAAGGTGCTATGTAGGCTAAAAATTTAATGCAGCCAAAACTTCCAGATTGGAGTCGGATTGGCGCTCGTTTAAAAAGAAAACATCTTGGTGAGTACAAGAAAAAGTTGAGGGAAGCCAAACGAAACTCATTCAGGATCTTTTGTCAACGCATTGGCGAATTTAGCGAGACCTTTAGACTGCCGGAAATCCTATCAACAAGTCCATCTATCTCTATATATGTATATTCAGAAGTTAGATGCTTCCTGGACGGCGTCTAGTAAAGAGACTCTGGGAATCTTACTAGAGACGGATATTTCATCCGTGAGAGAGGAACACGGAACAGCCTCGTACGACTCCGATACTATAATTTCGAAGGAAAAAGTTATATCGAACCTTTTAAGTCCGCTGGGCCTCTGGAGGCATCAATAGCGGATACACAAAATATTTGGGACCTGGTTATTCCCTGGGTTGAATCCATGTCCAAGGCTTGTCTAGACCTAATTTAAATTCCCCCAATATGGACTGACGTAAACGTGGTCGTTATTCCCAAGGCGGGGAAGAACGCACGTACGACCAAAGGAATTTAAACCAATTAGTCTATCGGTAGTCCTTCTAAAGATGCTGAAAATATTTGTTGATATCCACCTACGGAACACCCTTCCAGTAGAATTACTCTCGGCATCCCAGCATGCCCATTATAAGGGTAATTCTGTGGATGCAGTGCTACACTCTATCATTAGTCACATCGAGATAGCCCTGCATTTCAAGGAGTACACAATGTTAAGATATCGAGGGAGCCTATAATTATGTCTATCCGGAGGCAATTACTGGCGCATTCTTAGGGCTTTGCGTAGATCCTGGCCTGGTTGAACTACTTAATGTAATGTCACTGTGTTTATTCATGCATAAGCGCATATCATAGTTGTTAAGAATAAAAGTGGAGTGGGTCATTGCCAGTCTAAGTCAAAAAATGACTCAAACTGTGGTAGTGGAGAGTGAGTTTGAGTTAATATTTTTTGACTTAGACTCGCAATGACCCACTCTACTTTTATTACTTAACGTAATGTTAACGACCAGGGTGGTGGGCTTTCTCCCCTGTTTTTAAACATAGCGGTCAATAGGAGGCTGTTTGGTCTAGAGTACGCGGATTGCGAGGTAACAGTATACGCGGTTGACTATCTATTGTCATTTTAAGCAAATTCCCTACTACCCTTAGTGAGGTAACACAGTACGCCCTCACTATCTTGGCAAACTGCGAGGGAGTCAGGTCAGTGGACGGACTCAAACACTGGTCATGCTTCAGTCCTGAACAGTGTTGATATCCTCTCTTCTAGGGACTACTACTTGGGTTATTGTTTTGTTCATGTTTTTTTTATACTATCTGTTAAATCAAGTTTGAAATAAATTTATTTCATCTTCAAACCATGTTTTTTTCGAAGATTAAAATTTCAAATTTTCAAATCTAAGTCCTGAAACTTTTGTCAATTTTGTAGTTTTGTTAGTTCAAACTACCGTGGTAAAATAATCATTTGAATTTCCGGAGAAGAATCGATTTTGAAATTTATTTGTTAAGTTTTGAACAGTAGTGTCGGTGATTTTTCCAATTGCAAAAATAATCATTTATATGGAATTTTATTTGGTTCCTGAAAGTGAAGGCAAATATCTGATTAAATGATCAGATGAGTGAAAAAGTTTCATTTTGCAGGACAGGTCAAGTTTTTTTTTAAATTTTCAAGAATTCGAAAATTCTGTAACGGTTAAAGAGAGAGTGTCCCAGTCATTTGTTTATTTTCCTCAAATGAACACTACTATCTACTGTTAAAATATAGTATAGTAGTACCATCAGGAACGGTATAGCCTGTAGAATGTATTACAGTCTGATTTCAGCCGCGGCCCACGCTGACTATAACAGTTTTTCTAACTCTTATACTATACTTACGACTATATTCTTCTTACAAATTCAACTGACATAATTTTTATACCCTTCACGGATGTGATAGGGTATATTAACTTTGTCATGAAGTTTGCAACGCACAGAAGGAAGCATCTCCGACCATATAAACTATATATATTCTTGGTCGGTATGATGAGACGAATCGATTAAGCTTTGTCCGTCTGTCTATCCGGTTAAATGTAAACTCAGTTTTAAAGCTATCAAGCTGAAATTTTGCACAAAGCCTTCTTTTTATTGCACGCTGAAAATATATCGGAACCACCGGATCGGACCACTACGTCATATAGCTGCCATAGGAACGACCGGTCCAAAAATTAGTCTTTGTGAGAAAAACCTTATTATTTCTACAGCTATCTTTTTAAAATTTCACACTAATCAATAAAATCTAAATCTAGTCAAATCATATTTCTGAATTTGGTTGAAATTGGACTACTCTATCATATAGCTGTCATAGGAACGACCGTTCCAAAAGCAGGTTTTTGTAAGGAAAACTTTTTTATTTCTGAAGATATCTTTACTAAATTTCATATTATTCCATCGCATTGACTGCCAAATCTTTCCTAAATTTGGTTGAAATTGGCTTACTATTTCATATACCTCTCATAGGAACAGTGAAATCGGAACAAGTTTTACTACTAATTTCAAAGTGGCAATGCACCATAAGTCACAACGAAGGTATGCTACCCTTCACGTAAAGCCGAAGGCTAGTTTGTTTATTCTTCAAAAAATCAGATTTCCAACCCAATGTGTCTAAAAGAATGGAGTGTACACATGTCTACAGCGTACTATATTCCTTAAAATCGAAATTTCATAATCCCTTTTCAATTTTTTATTAACCACAGCCAATAGGATAATTATTCTAAAAATAAATAACTAAATATTCAGCACATCATTTGCAAAGTCGAACTTTTTGATTACTCAAGTACACATTTTAACAGTAAAGAGGATTTTATTCACCGTGCTGCTAATATCTTCGGTGGATTTTTCGACACAGCTGTGTAGGTGTCCCACAACATTGTTACCCTTCCCAATAGATGTTTGGATAACAGATGCAGCTTGCAGAATAATAAATTGTACGAAAGATCCAATTTCCTTGGTTTTAGTTATAGTGCATATAATGCTTTTTAAGAAGCCAGCGGAACAATCTTCAAGAACATCCACCAAATTAGAGACGGATGATCGCAAGGATGAAATCTGGCTCACAACATCCGCTTCAAGTCCGCTAAGATTACCACCTAAGTTTTCCGTGCAGTTTTTAATATCCCTATCCAGGTTATTTTTGAATGCAACTAAATCGTCAAGGCTTTTTTGGGCACAGAGCGCAAAATATCCACCCTTAAGAAGTATCTGACTGATGGTACTCTCCATTCCAGAGATGGTGCTGTAAATTCTGGCTTCGCTTTGAGTTTTGGACGACAAGACCTGAACCAAATTTCGAAGATTGTTGAAGTAATTCTGGTCTGCGGTGACTGCATTTTGAACGGCATCTTCATCCAGTGGAGTAGCCACCTAAGAGGATAATTTAATTATACGTGAAACTTGATGAAAAAAGGAAAGAATATATGTTTAAAGAGAAAATTCTTACTCCAATGGCTACGGCACCCAAAAAGATACCAACGAATTTCATGGTATTATGGGTAGTATCACTTTTATCGTGGGCTGTTGTTCCTCAAATAATGGAAGTTAACTTTTTAGTGCATTGTTGGCTTGTGGTTTTTGTAACATTGATAAAGAATGAACAGTTTCGGATAAAATTAGATACCGAATGGGTATGTTGAAGATAATAACCCTTTCGAGTTAACAAAACCAAATTTAATCAACTGATAAGCTGATTGTGCTCAGGAGCTATCTTTTACATTTTTAACGATTGATTGATTTGCATTTTTTTTTTGTATTTTACTTGATTTGCTTTCTGGAATTCAAATCAGTTTTCTTTTCAAATTATGTATTAAAAAACAAAATGCGAACACACATACATAATCGGGATCCGAAATCGATTTCAGCTCAATTTTTTCAAGACATGAGATAAAAAGGGTTTTTTTCGACGATGGAAAGAAGCCCTGAACAATGAATCAAAATGGAAGGATTGATTCGAGAAAATGTTTGAGTAAATTTTCGAATGCAATTATGCACTCCACTTTTGTCCTTTTTGGTTTTTTCCTTTTTCCTTTTCCTTTTTTCTTTTTCCTTTTCCCATTTTCCTTTTATCATTTTTCATCACCCAGTTCCAGTTTCCGATTTTGAATTTTTCATTTCCGACTTTCCTCTTTCAATTCACCTTTTGCGGTTTTTCAATCTCCATTTTCTCCCAATTCCAGTTGGTTGATGCTGTTAATTGCCTTGAGCCCTGCAGCAACATGGCCGCGTCCGCATAAGCATCTCTTGCATCACTATGCCTTGCTGACGTTTCCATAGCAGATAGATGCAGTTGCTAGCATGTACCTCCTATCCGAGCCGTCTTTTACTGATGAGCTTGGAGCGCTGTTGGAGTTTTCATAATCCCCACAGACAGTTTTTATTAACGCGTCTGGGATCGAACTCATATTCTCTAGATGCAGAATCGTGGAGTGGTGACGGAGACTTTACGGCTACCGAGCATTCCCAGTTTCCATTTTCTGATATTCAATTTTGGTTTCCATTTTTCACTCCGCTCCATTCACTTCTTTGTGCCTCTCAGTTGTTGACTCCCGTCGAGTTAAATGGTAACGCAAAGTAAAGTTTCAAATCGGAGTATGGGGTATAAAACACAAAGCTAAGTCATCTGACTGGAAAGTGGGAATAAAATCCGAGGTAGTTTTTCTGAACTCGAGGTTTATGTGTAAGCATCACATCGCATTATGAATCGACGCTCAACTGGAAATACTGTGTGAATATAACTGTTTTGTTAATTATTCCGACGTGGCATCGTTTTCTATTTACGGTCATATTACTTATTTCAACCCAGGGACGTCCTGATTCATTGTCCCGGAGAGTACGCATACTCCAGAAAACAATCTTTGCAATTAAACGATATGAGAAAGCCATAACCGAGTATAAATTAATATTAAAATTTATACTCGGTTATGGCCTTTGGCTAATTTTTTCAAAATACCCACTCATCAACTATGAGTGTGTATTTTGAAAAAGTCGCTCGAGGCATAATTCGAACCATTTAAGTTAAAAGTAATTGGAATGTCGGCGTAATCTTTTATTTGCCCATATACGAGTCAGTCTATGCGTCGTTCTTTAAATAACTACTCAGTTCTGAAAATAACAAACAATAGAGAAAATCTAAAAATCACTGACCTAATACTATACGAGCTCATGTCAATGGTTGTAAAAATCAAAAGTCTATAATGGGTGGGATACATGCAGTAATGGAAAATCTTGAAAACCCAAAAAGTCATTCTCGGAGACTGCTAAAGGTACGACAAGGCTCAGACGGTCGAAATTGCACCATTCAGGAGCTATAAAAATTTTCTATTTTTTTAAGCTAGATATTCCAGCCTAAATTGGCTAGTTTATCAATTTAAGAAAATTAATATGTCCTAGTGATCCAAACACGTTTTGGTTGAATATCGAAAACTGCATTTGATCATATCAACTGAAATAGTAATCATACTCGTTCATAGCTCTAATCTAAACGTGCTACATGACGACTTTAGAGAGGTGCCTAGTCAAATTACTTCCTTATCTAAAATTTTCTTTCTTTCGTTTGCCGAAAATTTCCCTATTTATAGCAGCCAGTCAGAGGCCGAAGATACCAGTTTCGATTGAAGTATCGACAGCAAGTAAGCTTTCCAATTCAAGATGAAATTCGCTATTGTCCTTTTAGGTTTGGTCGCCGTTTCTGTAAGTATCAAACCACCACAATGACATTCCTAAATATTTTCGGGTTACCAAGCAAACAAATGACTTTTACCGCAAACCGCACAGACTGCTCTTCCACACGAGCGCAGCATCCGCGAAAAAGTTGAGGACATTGTTGACGATGCCATTACCAAGGCTAAGGCTGATCTTGACAGCATTAAAGACCTCGTCCAGGGATTGACCACCAGCACCAAGACCAAAGCTGATAGCATCGTTGCATCGGCCAAAAGTCAAATCTCATCAACCGTCTCTGCATTGGAAAGCAGCATCAGCAGTTTGATTGCCAAGGGTGGAGCTGTCGCTCTTTGTGCCCAAAAGAACTCCAACGACCTGAGCTTCTTCAAAACCACCTTCGGCCCAAACGTTGATAGTTGCGTCACCACTTTGGTCCCGTCTATCACTGCCTTCGAAACTGACATCTTTGGAGAAATCGCTTCGTTGCAAGCGGCCGTCGCTGAATTGGTTGTCATTGTTGATGAATGTACTCGCAATTTCTTCGATGCTATCGCTTGCGCCTTCGACAAAACCAGACAGGTTGAGGATCTCATCAAGCAAATTGTTTCTGATGCTACTGATGCCGTCGAAACTGCTCGCACTAAGGGCGCGGCCACTATCGCTGTTATCGACACCTGTGCCAAGACTACTATTGGTGAGGCTACCGTCACCCTCAACAAATATATGACCGCTGTTAAACAGTGCGCTTGAGGTGATTGCAATGATGGTGCAATTCTCCAATAAAACTAATTAACGTAAAAAGAGCGATTTTCCTGTTTTTTTAATTGTTTAGATATGTATTGTACTATATTTTCTGCGAAAATGACTTTTGTTTTCTTCTTAGTCAGGCCACAGCTTTAGCCATTTTTTTTTGACAGGCTCTCACCGACAATGATTTTACCTGCTAACGGTATGCCATCAGACGATAATCAGTTATTTGACGATGTATGCTTCCATACGCCAAACACCCCGTGCCAATTTAGCCGCAGCAACAGGTGTAAAGGACGAGGTGGTGGTGGAAGATGACTGTTTAGACGGACCATTAGTTACCATACTGACCCTGAGGGTCCGGCAGTGCCATTTGGCGAAGAAATAGGTCCCTGAACGAGCTAAGCAGCGGCTTGTGCTTGCTGTAGCTCGGGAGACGTGGGAGGGGTTGTAGCCGCTCGTTACCCTTGTCCGTACATTTTAGAAGGAGTGGGATAAACAACACAAAAAGGGGAGGCGAAAATGGGGAATAAAAAAATCGGACGATAAGGATAGAATGGTTGACGAACGGCTCAGATGCCGTCGCGCTCGCATGGGGGTCTGGGTGTAATGGGACCCTCGGCTTCTGGTTTTGTACAACAGATCATTCAGCAGGTGCTGCTTCGATCTGTCAGTGGAAGCAGCACGACCAAAATATGGTTCATCATACAGGTCGGGAATGGTTGTGGTTAATTCTTTTGTCCAACACAACACAGGCGACCGGTAGCGCAGTGTGTTGAGGCATCAGTCTCATGTTTGACTACCGGCGTTTCGGGTTCGAATCCCGTCCACGACCACGTTCGTGATGATTTTGTAGGAGAATAGGCATATATCGTCAGCGTAGTCAAGATGTTGTAAATAGCATAAAATAAGATAGACAGAGGAATTCAATGGACTTTTCCATTGAATTCGTTTATATAAGTAGCTCGGATAGGGCTGCATGCAACACATCGCCGATCACTATAAGAGATAGGGTCGGTCAGAGGGTGCACCCCTGTATTATCTCTTTTATCGCGTCGCACACTACGCTGAAATTCTCGAGCTTTCTGACAGTAAATGGGTTTGATGCTGCTTCGATTGTCGTCTGATAATCCAGCCAAACGAACCTTTAGCTCTTTTCTTTCAAAAACACTACCATGAAGCGTCGACCATCCAGGGCTTATTCCGACAATCCGGGTTTGTTCCAACGATGGTATTATATTTGCGCTATCAATGTACGCATTTTTATGGCATCCCAGTTTTGATTTATTTCACTATCTGGGTGACTAATTATCTCAGCTGCATTTTGCGCAGGAATGTCTTACAACAATTGTGTTGAATTTGCGGCACCTGAATCTTTCGTCGCTAGGACGGCGCACGGCTGCAATACGCAATCGAACAGTAGCGATCATAAGATCTTTCAATCCCAATATCGGCATCCTGGTTTTTTTCTCACATCCAGCGTCAGGAGACCATTTTTGAAACTTTTGCTTATGGTAAAGCGGTGGGTTTGATTTTGTGTTCTGCGCCGATCAACAGATCTGGTGATCCTTTTGCTCAAACATAGTACCACCGATGAAAATACTGTGAAAATCGCAGAGCTCTACAAATCTTTCACCGTTTTCTTGTCGTTATGATCCCCAAGAACGTGTCTGCCCATGACATGCCCAAGCCCATAGTTATCAGCACCAATTTTTGCATTCGATTTGAATGTCATGACCACTATAATGTCACCTTTAGGTGTTCTGCGTTGGACGGCGTTTAGTTGTTCGTAGAAGGAGTCTGTCGCCAAGACATTGTTGGATTTAGTTTGAGCATAACATCGTATTATTGTGATGTTCCTCATTTTGGTCGGGAAACTGGCTGTCATGATTTTTTCGGGGACCGAATTCCAGGATAAGAGACAGTTTCGTACGGTTCTGATCAAGAGGATCACCACACCTGACTCACGACCACTACCGGTATGAGCGTTTCTATCCGTACGAAACCCCTAAACTTGAAGAAATTGAATAGGGGGAATTTGAGAATAAAAAATATTTGTCCTGCTGAGGGGGTTGAACCTCAAACGACCGTGTTTCGTGCAGCGAAATATGCCCTGTGTGCTTTGCCGAGCTAGGCTAGAGACGTACATTAATTTGGTGTGAAGATTGAAACCAAGTGTCACAAAAATGCCAATTTCACTACCGGTATCTCTACTGGAGAACAAACATTACAGTGCTACCCGTTGGAGAGATAAATTTTCCGCTGTGTTTCACCATCTTATCTCACTAACTCCTAAGTTGTTTAATTTAAACTGCTGAAACTCACTCTCTAATTGAAGAAATCGTGTGTTCTGGAGACTCTCCGATCCACTGACGAGGAGAGTACAAACATTCCAGAATTCAATCTTTGTCATTGTACGTTAGCCAAAAGTCGAAACCGTTGAGTCAGACCTTATCCGAAGCATAGTTTATGTTTCGCTAGCATATAGGAGATTTTGGATGTGCAAGTTGCTGGCATACACATTGCAGCGATGGAGACCGGAGGACGAGGGTGAGGATTGGTCCGGTCTCCATCGCTACAAATGGCGCCCAATGTGGGGCGCCATTGCTAGCGATGGAGAGGGTCTTTCGTCACCCGTTGTGGTGATTGGTCTTCACGACCAATCCTCACCCTCGTCCTCCGGTCTCCATCGCTACAACATCCTGTCGTTTGCTACGACAGGCTCGCAAAGGGAAATGCCGTCGTATTGTTCTTACGCCCCACACCACAGGGGGAATGTTTACATCAATCAAATCAACACCGCCATTATTAGCGGCTTGACTTTGTTAACAATGCTCAACGACCACTGATGTTCTAGGGGGTGCCCACGAGGAGGACTATGAAAGACGCATTTCATAAACATATTCATTATAATAATCCACAATAATTTCTAGCATTTTACTTTTTCTATTTGGCCGCAGTCCCCAAACCCCTACCCCACATGGGGGTGAGTAGTCGAGGAATCGAGAGTGTAACTCGTGAAAAAAAAATTACCAAAATAAGTGTCAAACCAATAGTTTCCGGAGTCGCTGAGATGAATGGTGGTAAACCCAAGGACGACCCCTCCCTAGCAGGGGGTAAAAATTTTCAATATGACCAATATAAGATGAGTGAGCTCTCTTTGATAGAAGTCAATAAATAAGGGGAAGCAGGATTTTTGGGATTTTTTGGAACGAGTTTTTACGATTTCCACCTTTCTTTGGTATAACTGCTGGCGACAAGCCAATGCATGTAGCACGCCTATTCGAATTTTGATCTATGGTTGCGTCACTACCATTGTTACGTTGCAGTGGATGGAGTTTCTGCCCCGTAGACGAAAGCAAAGACCCAAATTTGCCGAGTATTTATTCTTAGCAGGGCTTCTCTTGATAAGTGTATCCATACGCAGATTATGTAGTTTGTCACTACGATCAAGTTGTATTGTAGTTGGTTGTGATGTATGATGTGGAGTCTTCAACGTGAAAATTCTACAGAAAAAAAAGATGTAGTTTATCTTTATCTAAACCTAAGTGGTCAGGAACTTAAGTTCAATTATGGGAATTTTCGAAACAATAAGATTCCGTGAATACTCATCTTCTATAGACAGAAAGCTAATAATTAATTGTACAACGCACCTACCTCGGATTTTTGAAATTTTCCTAAAACTACATACATTTTATTCATAAAAAGGAATACCTTCATTTTTCATCCGGAATCCCAATAAAAAACCATAAGTCTCGAAAAAAACCTTATCATCGTCTCCAACAGCGCGAATGCAGGACAAAAGAAAATGAAATTTCTTAGGTTAATCAAACGTGAACAGGAAATTGAGTCAACTTCAGTTATAGGGTCTCACCATGCATTTCCTCTCTCTCATTCGGTGTGTGCAGAGGATGCGCTTGTCCTCGAAATTGCGTTGTAGATGGGCGAATTAATTAACCTAATTGGTAGGAAGTAATTATAAGCCCAAATTGATTGACAACGGGCCCAAAATCGAAATTTTTTTTAAGGTGCATTCGACAAGACATGGTCGGGCGTAGGCAGTATCCGTATGCTCGAAGAGAGAAAAAAGCAAGCAAAAATAAAACACGAACAAGCTACGAAGGAACTCGACGTTATACCAATAACAAAGCCAGCATCCGCATGACGGATCGGATTACCTCAGTGACTTCTTATGCGAGTATACCTGTTCTATGCGGTTTTACTGTTTACGTGCAATGTTTGCTTGTGGCCAATCACCAAGGACACTTCAGAAATGTTTACTTTCGAGTGGATGGTGCATTGTTGTGGTCGAGAGGATACCTCGTCTTATTGTTGACTAATAGGCTTAATGATGCGGAACTTATTCGTTTTACATGAATCTTGGATTTTATGCATAGGAGTATAGGCGTTGCGGTTTATATGTTACAAGTTCCGAGGACGGTACTAAGACGGTAGAGGAGGGGGGTGTATTATCCCCTAATAAACACGAAACGGAAATAAAGCTTTATATTTCATAAACACAACGTTTCATTTTAAAAACGAATTCGGTACATATTTCATTTTAATTCAGTCTACAGTTCATCTTTTATCGAGCATTTTTTTGATTCACTCAAAAGTTCTTTCACAGCATCGGTGGCAATCTTTAACACATCTTGATTGCATTTCTCAACTTGCTCAACTAATGCATCAGCCTGCTCTTTGGCAGAACCTTTTTGCGCTTTCAGCAATCTGCTTACTTCTTCCATCATTGCTTCGCCTCGCATCAACTATAAATATAGAAAATAGCAACATTATTCAGATTGTTATTAAATAAATACACCTAGCAGAGTGTTATACAAGTACCTTGCCCAAAGTGCATCCCATTCCCTTAATATTATCAGTGGGACATTTTAGTAGTTCTTCAGCTAGTTCTTTCAGTTCTTTTTTGTTGATCAGCAATTTTCCTAACACGCTCTTTTCGCCCATGAATTTGTCATTGCATTCTTCCAAGCTGGCATCGAGTTTCGACTGAATTTTATTGAATTTATCAATGAAGTCCTCACCATCCTTCAGAAGGGTTTTGGCTGCATCTTCTGCTTTGGTTACTCCTTCCTTAACCGATTCCTTGGCCAATTCGATGACATCTTTTGTGTTGTTTGCGATTGCTTCTGCAGTTTTTGCAGCTTTGGTTTCGAATTGTTTTATGATGTCTTCGATGGTTTCCTCTTCTTTCTTAGGCTTAGGTTCGTCTTTTTCAAGATCCTTGGAGTCATCTGCTAACTGAATTAGAAAATGATTGACTGTTTAATAATAATCAATTGCGTTCATATAAAATAATTATTATATACGAGTATTTAAAATAATAGTGAGTATCTTGGGTTTTGTTCTGTTTTATGTATTGGGACTTCAATTAAGTTTCTTAAATAAATTTAGGGACGCAGGAGCGCTCCGCCCGCCAAACAAAAACAAATAAATCGAAAAAAAAAAAAAGAAAAATAACCAAGTGAGCAAAACTATGTGACACTACAAGTACGGGTTTTTGGACCTCTGTTGCTCAGGCCCCTGGTGGCCGTGGGGGTTCTTATTTGGTAGGATCATTTTCTCTGGTATTCATAGAAAGTGCAGCAAATTGTAGCAAATGAAAAACACCCGAGAGATAACAATTTGAAAATCGCTATTTTTTGTTTCCTCTTCTGCTAGCCGAATGAAAATCGTGACATCTGGAGTGACGGACAAATTTTTAGGATGACTCCCAGCCGTAAGACATATCCATGTCAAAAAAAAAACAAGAAAACGAGACCCGAGTCCGGAGCGTATTTACCCTAGACCTGTGTAGACCTAGTGGTGGCACCGAAACTACGAATAGCTTAAGGCCATATGCATTAAAAGATTCGCTTCGTTCTGGTTTCTTGTCCTCGTTGTTCTCCTTTGAGAACTGTATCTGTATCCGCGTAGGGAGTGTATCGAGATCTGCTTTCATCTTTCACGAATTGACTTTGTCCCAAGGGTGTGCATATGCTTTTATTTGCTCTGATCCGTGGAGTAGAAAAAAGATACATACGAGTATGTACATCCAAAAATGTCACATTTCATAGAGTTTCTTGCTTAAGTCTTATCAAAGATTTCAAAGAAAAATCCTTCCAGACATTTCCCGTGGTCTGATTTCGACCAAATTTGGTACGTAACTTCTTTGGCTTATCATAAGTACCTCACGGCACACCTGCAGCAGGACCAAAGTATTGCTGTAGGTGTGCGTCAAGACAAAATGACTCTCTTAATCATGAAATGAATTAGAAACAAAACGTGATAGCTATGGGTATCTTTTGAATTGTGGTGATGAAACCAAACCAGTGCAGTACCCTTAAATGAGTTTTGGGTCCTTTGGTCGAGACTAATGGCATTTTGAAACCTTGGGGAGGAGAAAAGTATATTATCGGCCTGAAAGTGATACTGCTCTTCATAGCTGTTTAAAAAAGCGCGCCTAATATATAGTATGTATCTTTCACCATAAGGCTGCCCTCATATTCCATTTCTTTCGCGTATTTTCTGCTAGCTGCCTAACTTTTGAGTGATTCCGACGAACTTTATACACATATAAAATAAATCATAGAAATAATTTTGATATTAGGCGTTTTCTTTTGCACTGCGGTGTAGGTTAATTGGGGGTTATCCGAGTTAACTTACACAGATTACACAAACAACATACCCTTGTTGTTTGTATAAGGTGTATGTTAACCCGGATAACCCCCAATTGACCAGCATCGCTGCACGAAAATACACGCCTATTGTTTCGAGTTAAGCGGAAATGGACTTGAGAGTTATCGAATTGTACTGATATTGAAAAGAGTTGTTGAATGCATATTACCAATAACATTGAAAATAAACAAAACCCATAGCAAATAGCCACGTTCGTTCCGCTTGGATTCGGTCCCAGACCGAACACGGGTGAAAAGAATAACACGGGTCTGCGCTGAGCGAACTTAAATTTATTCCCCGTCGTGGGGGCGAATGGCGGACTTAGTATACATGTAGATAGAGGCGAAATAAGTTGACGTTCAACTAACTGGCTTTCAACTTTAATCCAATGAGATTCCATACGAGGCCTGGGTTAAAACCGATTTGTCGTTTTGAATGAAAATTGTCTGAGATCCGGTGAATCGAAAGCTGCTAATAGCTCCCAGAGTGTGCTGATGGACAAAGTCCCCGGCAAAGCTGAATCGTCTAGTATCAAATGAAGTGCTAAGTCGGCATACCGGTCAGATGCTAATCGACGAATTGATACGCAGGCGAAAATGGCAGTGGATAGGTCACACATTGTGGAAGGGTGATAACTGCATTACTTTATATGATATGAAATGGAGTTCAATTTCCAATCCAGGCTGACCATGGGGGTGTTCCAAAATTTCATGGCGCTGTTTTGTGGCAAAAGAGTCTAAATCTCGGGGTACGTGGGAGAAGTTGAATCAGATTGCCCAGAATAGAGTACGATGGCATGCAGGATTAGTTGAGGCGCGATGCCCAACTAGGGGTTAAGGCAAAGTATATAGGATACTAAATCATGGGTAGTTTCGAAGGCATTTTCATTATTGTGTTTTCATCTGTCTGAAGGGGCTCTAAGAAGAGTCAAGAGCCGATATTTGAATCCAAAAATAAGCACTCTCTACAAAACCCTCAAATTGCGGGCGCAACCCTCTGTATTCCGTCATTATTTATTAAAAATTATTTTTTGATTTGCATAATGAAACAGTTTGCAAGTAACACATTTAAACAGGCACGAGACATTTTTCACGACACTTTGTACCATATGTACGAATTGGAATCCAAATGTAGTTTAGTGAATCAACCACTTGCAGCAAAGTAATATTAATCTCTAATACTAAATATATTTTGATCACGTTTTTAACTATTAAAATGTGTCAATAGTCACAAAACACCTTGAACACTTACACTTATTGCAATTACGACCAAAAAAATAATTGAAAACTTCATTTTACTAAACATTATAACAATTAAACGTTCGATACAAAACTACTACTAAATTTCATTAGCAGATATGACCACGTCAGAAGATAGAAAAACTCCCATATTTACAATACAATTTAAAAATGTATTGACTACATAATTGTATTATTATCGGAAATCGGGGGGCTGAATAAAAATCTCAACCTATGATAGAAATAAATCTTTAAAATTATATGTTGATAAGATTTGAGGACTTACAGTGATTATTGTTATGTACTCGCATATAGATGTCTATGCCTAAATGCTGAGTAGTTGATAAGAAAATCGCAATGTGCTTTTCGAGAACACAATCGAGAAGTCGTGTGATAAGTAATGTCCACGTATGAATTTGATATGAAAAAATGATATTCAGATACAACGCAAAATTATGTAGAGATATTTTGGGCTTCCGTGCTGCTTATGATTTTGATTATCTCTTGACGATCAGAATGAGAGTAATCTGTCTGTAGCCTTAAGCCCGACACACATGACGAGCCAAATGATTCGTGGAGGTTCATTCTAGCAACTGCACCATCCGAAAATCTGCTAACGAAACGTCAACAAGGCATAGTAAATGAGGCATAGTAATGCAAGAAATTTTGATGCGGCCATGCCCCTCAAGGTCAAGGTAATTACCAACCATCGAACCACGTCAAAATCAATAGGACAGTGGAAACGAGGTACAGTAGAACCCCTCTTAATTGGTCCCGGTTTAACCGGCCTATCTCATGGACAAAGATCATACGAAAATGGGGAGTCTTAACTTTAAAAAAAAAATATAGAAGGCAAAAAAAAACAGACAAAAAAAATTACAGAGTTTTTCGATAATGATATGAATATACAATGTAACTTCATAACACCTTACGAAGTAATATTTAATGCATTTATGAACTTTATATGATGAAATTTGAAGCTTCTTTTTAAGCTCAAGTCGATTTTCCAAGGGATCCTCGGATTAATTGGCCAAACAGGTAACCGCCCAGTCTCCGTCCCGTCCAGACCGATTAAGAGGGGTTCTACTGCAGTCATTTTTTCCTCACGTCCTATTAATTTCGACGTGGTTTGATGGTGGTCGCGAACCATTTGGTTCGCCATGTGTGTCGAGCATTATGCACCACGATGGTGTGTGTAGCAACAAAGTCGGGCTATGCTCTATTCAGGAAAATATGGGATTAATCGTGGATATGTTTTTAGAATGATTGAAACAATGTGTCTTGTATATCCACAATTCCAGGATGGTTTGGTACTTCTAATAAAAAATAAAAATAAATAATAGGCGCAACAGTCCAATTTGAACCATGGCCTCGAGATGAGTTAGCATCATCTCATTTTCTAGATCGTGACGGTATGTCTTGTGCAGAGGTGTGTGATCAGCAACACGCTCAACCGAGTTATTTACCCCATAAATGGGTACTCATTTAACAGCTGAGTGAAGATGTGTGTGATCAGCAGTATGCTCCATTGAGTTATTGTATTTACCCCAAATCAGTACTCATTTAACAGCTGCGTAAGCTCATAGTCCGATACGTAAATCCCCTTTTTTATCGAAGACTACTGCATTAAGTGCATAGAAGGTGAACGTGCTAACCGTTGCGTTATCCGGACTACTAGGAGTAGTCATGGTTCCTCAAAACCGGACTTATTTTTTGAACCTAGGTTACTTACCCAGACCTAGATCCGGTAGGTACGATTTAAAGAATATTTAGGTCTGCAGGTCTGGGTAGATCTGCAGAACTCAATAGGTCTGCAGGCCGAATTGTATTGAATTCGGTCGCTAAAAACTTTCCAACTAGAATGTACTACCTAATTTGCCGCTAAGGAAGGTAAAAATTCGTAAAGGGCTTTTAACCCCCTACCTTCGACCTTTTTTGCTATATTTTGCACTAAAAATATGTTCTGCGATAATGTGAATCAAAGTTTCATATAGAACATACTCCTTACCTTTTGGATGTTTTGTCGTGAAGTTAAAAATACTGGAGATATTTAATAAAAACCCACCCACTCCCAGAAAATAGCAAGGGATAAAAATGCAACAACAAATCTCTTTAGAATATTGTGTTTTTAGGTTCACTTCAATTGAAAAAATGTCTGCGTCAAATCTAAAATCGGAATGTTTGTAGTGGATGGTAGGGAATTTTGGACGGGCTGACTGGGCTATCATACTTTTCGTTGCAGTAAGATAAATAAAATATAAACATTGTACACTCTAAATTTATTTTAGATAACATGCATATTAAAGATAAAAATATTATCATTAATCACATTTTGAATTCTCCTCCGCAAATTTCGCCATAGATTTCTTCAATTTGTCAAGTGCTTTGCCATTGCATTTCTCAATGTACTGTACAAGTGCTTCGGCCCTTTTCTCTGGCGCATCCGACTCCAGTCCAATCAGCTGTTCTACTTCATCCATCATAGTTTCACCTACTACCAACTATCACGAAAAAACAAAAATTATTACTTTTATTTTTGGTGGCGACTAACATTTGGACCATGTATCTTACCGCATTAATTAAACACTCCATTCCCTCAGCATCTGTCGGACACTTGAGCACCTCCTTCACCGATAAATCAATTTCTTCTTTAAGTGTCAGCAAATGACCCAGAAGTCCCGATTCACCTACAAATTTGTCATTGCATTCACTCAAGTCAGCCATAGCTTTTGTTTTGATCTTCTCAAATTTAGCGACAACATCGTGGGCTTGATCGAAAATGGCTTTCGTATCAGCATCGAGATGGTCCAAAAATCCGAAGAATTTATGGATTGGTTCCTTTGCTAAGGCAATAACTTCGCTAGTTGAGTTGTCAATTTCTTCGCCAATTTCGTCGACCTTATCTTTAAATTTTTGGAAAAGTTCTTCGATTTGCTCCTCTTCAGGTCTATCGTCAGGTTCTTCGAATAAGTTGGGAAGATCATCAGCCTGAAATCATAAGGGCGGGTAAGGGGTTTTTTTTTTAGTTCGGTTTAGTATGTTTATTAGTTAAAACATAAAACAAAGGTTATAATAGTCCCGTTCGATTCATTTGGATAAGATCAAGTTTCAGGTCTCGTATGATCACATCTGGATCAGAGTTGAAAGTGAGTCGATCGATCGTCAACTTTTCCTAGGCATTTCGCCCCTATACTTTTCTAGCCTGCAATTTGCTCCCATGCGACGAATTATCTGTACGGTGGCTGTTTCAGTGTTCAACTCTGTCCGGTTGTCTCGAACGCGGCTATTATACACAAAACTGTACCAATACAATTAAAAAAAATAAAAATTTCTAACTAACAAACTAATTCTTCTAACTTTTAAAAACATGCGAGATTCTGGCGAGACGCAAAAGAATCTGTTCGAGAGTCGCAGGGCGTACTAGGCGTTAAATACATTTTTGCAATTAATTTAAAAATTAATAAGAGAAGAGTCATCTATACACCAATTAACTACTCGTACTTAGATAGCACTGGGTTTCTATTGACAGAAAGACATTTTTTTTTCTTAATTCATTTTTTGTCTCAACTTACACAAACTAATTTGACAATCAAAAGGGTAAATATTAAAATTTTCATCATTTTTGTATCACAAAATAATTATTGTCGTCACTTAACACACTCAATTAAAAACTAATAACTTCTTTTCATTTCCAATGTTCAAAATATGTAATGTATCTATACCGAATATAGATTGATAAGCAGAAACAAGTAAATAGATGATGTGTAGGTTGTACATACGTGCATATTATCAGAAGAGTAAAAATCGAAAAAATCCATGGGATTTAGTAATCTTTCATCATAATACCTTAATGTGACTTCGATTCTTATTTATCTTTGGACGTTTCAATTAAGCCAACTGAAATTTAAAAGAGAAAATACGTCCACTTGGCGGCATTTTGCTTCATAAATTTTTTTTATTAGTTTTCCGGATTGATGAATTGTTTTTCAAAAATGAGAATACATATGTATGAAATAAAAATAAGACCACCTGGTGCTTTTTGAACTAGCAGGAAAATTTTATTCGGGAGTGCTGAAGTTTTAACTGCCTATACTACTTCAAACCTACTTTTTTTGGTCAGCTTATTTGTTTGCACGAGGACATTACTACTTTGCCTTAACCTAGTGGGGCATAGCGCGTCAGCCACTCATGCGCGCCATGGTATTCTCTTCTAAGCAATGGGACGCAACTCCCCAAATGACTTACCTAGCGCCTTACACTCTTTTGCCATAGATCGACGCCATGCAATTTAAGGACTCCCTCTTGGTCAGCCATGCCATTTCATGGCGTGTAAATCAATGCAGTCATCAGGGCATATATAGCATTTCCAGGTCAAGGACTCAAAATTCCGAGACAAATATATAAATTTCCCGAACAAATAGACAATTTTCCGGATCAAATAGATAACGATGCAATGCAGATCAAATATAAATATTTCCGCTTAAAATAGACAATTTTCCGGATCTAATAGATAACTTTGCGAATCAAGTAAATAAGTTTCCCGATCAAGAAATTAATTTACCGCGTCAAATAAATAAATTTATCAATGAAAGGAATAAATTTCCGATTGAAATAAATAAATTTCCAAATCGAATAAATAAAATCCCAAATCAAAGAAACTCAACTTCCATTCGAAATTACTAACTTTCCGGATAAGATAAGCAAATTACGGAAAAAAAATGATTTAATAATGTGTAGGGATTAGTTAAATCTTACAGAAGGCAAATATTGGTTTCATTCTTGTATCGCTATCAGAAACATGTTCATGATCTAAATGCAGGTCCCTAACCAGGATTCAAATGACAATTCTTGCAGCGAGATAAAACAAGGTAACCGCGAAACGATACACGAAATTTTAGAATTACAAACCATGAACATGACACAGTTCCCAACTGTGAAATTGACTCATTCGATTCTTTTAATTATTATTACTGTTTTAATTACAATTTTTAGCAACTGGTTTGTTTCTGTTAAGTGACTTCAAGTTCCTAATTATGAACAAATGGAAAAAAGGTCTTCCGATTAATGTTAGTTACTGAAGTCACGGCGGGACAGGAACTGCATAAATTTCAGAGATTAAAATTGTTAAAGACACCTACATGTATAAATTCAGAGTGTCCAGTCTTACCATAGATGGTAAATACTTTAACGGGGCGACCGGTAGCGGTGCATGCTGGCAACTGCATTCTCCGAAACCAGTTTATGCCAACGAAACGTCAACTGGGCGACATGGAACAGTTGACGCGCTATGCCCCACAAGGGGTTATTGCAATTGAGTATTCTCATGAGAATATAATGAGAACAAATTTCATGAAAATATTCTCATTCATTCTCATAGATATTTACACACTAGCTGCGTTTTTTCTTGCAATCCAGATCAACAATCAAGGACCTTCTTGGCTATGAAGGTAAATGTAATATCATATGAATCGGGGAGATGGGGGGAATGCTCTGGAGTATTTTAAAGGTATTTTGAGTCAGAAAAAGGGCCTTTTTGCAATGATGTATTTCCCCATGAAAGAAGGGTTGCCATTCTGGGGTGGCAACCCCAACCATTTTTTTTTCATCAGCTTAGAAATCAGTGATCCCCGGATGGCCTTTAGTTCGAGCTAGCCAGATCGGAAGAGTATTTCCAATGTTCCCAAAATAGAGTAATATGTACATACAAAATTTCTGCATTGCACAGTCATAAGCTGCACGTAATATTATGTATGAGTACATACAAAAATTCTATATTGCACAGTCATAACCCCTGCTGAGTCGTTGCCTGTGTTCATGTTGCGGAGACTGATTTCCAGCTTGCAGCTTCAGTGAAGCCTCTCTTCACTGTGAGCTATCAGAAGTTCAACGAAGCGATCTCCATTGAACTATAGTTCACTACCACTCTTAAGGTCGCAGATTTTACTAAAGTAGAAGTACCCTAAGGTATCCATTCTTCTTGCAGCCAGATCAGGACATTTACTTGGTACATCCACCCACAGCAGCTCTAAAGTTCGTTCTCTTCAATGTCAGTAGCCCCGAAGATCGCTTAGGATATAGCGTAGGTCAAAGTTACCAAGTAGTATTACTCCACCTGGCGTTTTCAGTTCTAGACGCGTCAGCAATTACCATAATTTTCATCATCATCATCGTGGCGCGACAGCCCGACGTCGGGCCTTGGCCGCCTGGATCATTGTCCTCCAATTATCTCGGTCACGTGACCGCGTCCTCCAATTTTGGGAGCCCAGCAGCTGCGCGGCGTCCACACCTACTGAGCTCTCCCAACGAGATCTCGGTCGTCCTCGCAGTCTCGCTCCGTCGACTCGTTCTGCATTCATTACTCTCTTAGGCATGCGATCATCGTCCATTCTTTGTACATGCCCTGCCCATTGAAGTCGTTGTAGTTTGACGATTTTCGAGACTTGCAGCTCATCGTACATTTCATACAACTCATGGTTGTACCGGATGCGCCATCCATCTCGATCGCAAACAGCCCTGAAAATTCGTCGTAGAACCTTACGTTCGAAAGTGTCTAGCATGTTTTCGGAGGCTTGAGTTAGGGTCCATGCTTCGCAGCCATAGCATAGCACTGGTCGTATAATGGTTTTGTACACGCGGAGCTTCGTGTTTCTGTGCACATGTTTCGATTTCATTATGGGGAGAACCGAGAAAAAAGTCTTATTAGCTAACTGTATCCGTCGCTTGATTTCGTCAGTTTCGTTGGCGTCCCTTGACAGGTTGCAACCCAGGTAGATGAAGTTGTTCACGAACTCGATGTTGAGGTCCCCCACGTTGATGATCGGTTGTGCAGGTGTCCTTGTCACCGATTGCATCATTATTTTAGTTTTACCCTCGTTAATACGTAATCCAACTTCCTTTGCAGCGGTATCGAGCGTATGCAGAAGTTCTTCTGCGTCAGCCAATCTTCGGGACATGATGTTGATGTCGTCGGCGTACGCTGCTAATTGTGTCGACTTGATGAGTAGCGTCTTGCTGTTGTCCATATTCATGGCCCGAATAACGTATTCCAGTGCTAGGTTGAAGAGCGTCGGTGCCAGTCCATCGCCCTGTTTCAAACCAGTGCGTGTTTCAAATAGATCAGTAAGTCTATTCTGGATCCTGACTTGTGAGACGGAGTTGGTCATCGTCATCTTTGTCAGTCGCACTAATTTTGCCGGTATACCAAATTGCAGCATGATGTTGTACAGTACTCCACGATCGATACTGTCGTATGCCTGCTTGAAGTCGACAAAGATTTGGTATACGTTTACGTTGTATTCCCAGCACCTCTGGAGTATCAGTTTGACTGAGAAGAGCTGATCGGTTGTGGAGCGACCAGGTCTGAAACCGCTTTGATATTCGCCAATGACTCGTTCTGCGTACGGTTTTATTCTATTTTCCAGAATTTTCGTCAAAATTTTATAGGACGTACAAACTAGTGAGATGCCCCTGTAATTCTCACACCGCAATTTATCTCCCTTTTTATGGATTGGACAGATGATGCTTCTGCGCCAATCGTCTGGGATCTCCTCGTTCTCCCATACTCGCAGGAGTAATTGATGTATGGCATCAACTAGACTCGTTCCACCGAATCTTAGCAGTTCAGCTGGGATCTCGTCAGCGCCCGGCGCTTTATTTCGTTTTAGTGACCGCAACGCGAGATCAACTTCCTCTACTGTCGGGGGTTGAATAGGTGGGCCTAGATCAACAATATCATCGAGAGCTTCCTGTGTGGGGATGTTAGATGGTCGGTTTAGAAGCTCTTCAAAATAAGAGGCCCATCGTTTGTTAATACCATCGGTGTCGCTGATGATGTTTCCATCCTTGTCCTTACAAAGGCTAGTCCTGGGTTGGTAGCCGTTCTTGATTGTATTTACTAGTTTGTACGCTTGTCTGGTGTTCCTATTAGCTAAGTTTTCGTTTATGTTCAGCAACTGCTCGTCAAAGTATTTACGTTTCTTACGTCTAATTATTCTATTCGATATTCGCCGTAGCTCGTCATATTTTTCTCTTCTGGCTCTGGTTCCTCGTTGAATCCATTGTCTGTAGGCCTCGTTTTTCGCGTCAAGTGAATTTTTGCATTCTTCGTCGAACCAGTCATTTCGCGCTCGCCGGGCTTTATATCCCACGACCTTCTCTGCGACATCCTTGATGGTACCCTTGAGTTCTTCCCAGAACCCATGGACGCCTGTGTTGCTGATGTTGTGTAGCATAGGTGATAGTTTTTCCTCAAGGGCGGTAGTATACGCCACCGCTGTAGCATCACTCAAGAGCTTATCAACCGCAAAGATTTTGGGAGGGCTGATTCTTGACTGGTGCACTGAGGAGATTCTACATCTGTAGGTCGTCTTCACCAAGTGATGATCTGAGTCGCAGTTTGCTCCTCGATAGGAGCGGACATCCATGACACTAGACGCCCATCTCCTGCAAATGAGGACGTGGTCAATTTGGTTGACGGTATGTGCGTCTGGAGACTTCCAGGTCTGCTTATGAATGCGTCGATGCGGGAAACACGACTAGATTCCTGCTGCAGGCGAAGTCGATAAGTCGCTGGCCGTTATCGTTACATTCTTCATGGAGGCTGTGGCCTCCAGAGGTCCCCAGATGCCAACTTTCATTCCCGACTTTTGCGTTAAAGTCTCCCAGCAGCAATTTGACGTCGTTTGTTGGAAGTGAGTCGAAAAGAGTTTCAAGGCGGGCATAGAACTCGTCTTTTACTGCGTCTTCTTTAACTTCAGTGGGAGCATGCACATTGATGAGCCAGAGATTGAAGAATCGAGTCTTGATGCGAATCGCACACAGCCGTTCATTTATGGGTTTGAAGTCAGTAATATGCGGTTTGAGGTGATTGTCCACTATAAATGCTACTCCAAACTCCTTGCGGCCCGATGGTTTGCCACTTGTAAAAATTGTGTGCGATTTCTTGTCATTAATCTCGCTGCCAAGCCAATTTGTTTCCTGGACTGCAGTAATGCTCAGTTTGTACTTTTCGACCTGTTGAAGGAGGGCCTTCTCGGCCCCCGGTTTGTTCAGGGAGCGTACATTCCAGGATCCGAAAGAATAATCCTTTATTCGTTTGCGTGGTCGTCGTTGTTGATCCGTCCAATCCGAGGCTTTTGTTCCAGGTTTCTTGACATGGAGTAGTTTTTACAAGGACGAGTTGTCAGCACGTCGGATGGTCTCGGAGATAGCTGCTTCAGATGGTTTAATAAACGTGCTAGAGCCCACACAACTATGTAGCAGGTCCAACTACGCAAGTCATTCCATCCTACTAGACCTGAGACGCTTAGGTGTTTGTCAGCCATTCAGGCTACAGCTATCTGCCTTTTCCAAACTGTCTTATCGCTAAGACATTGGCCGTCAGCGAATTGATACACTGCCGTTACCAGGGGGCGCCCACGCGGAGGACTATGGAAAAGGTCTTTGCTCCCCATAATTTTGGACAGCCCAAAATGAAGATAACTTAACTTTAGTCACCGGTCGTGCCCTTTCTAGCTAACTCATCCTCTTTGCAGTTTCGATGAAAGGTAATATGGCCCGGAATTCAACACACGGAGATTTAGAAAATTCGCCCATCTCCACACCCCTTGCATATGAAGACTTGGCCTATCTGGTTGTCGGTACGAGTATTTTGAGATTTCCAGGTGTAGGTGCGGAAAGCACGTTGAGCTTGCAACAAGATTCCTGCTGCATGCTAAGTCGATTAGTCGTTGACTGTTATCATTGCATTTCTCGTGGAGGCTGTGTCCTCTTGTGGTTTCCCGTAGCAAACTTTCGTTCCAAATTTTCACGTTGAAATCTCCCAGCAGTATTTTGATGTCATTTGTTGGAAGTTAATCAAGCAATGTGTTCAGGCGGTTGATGAGCAACGGGTTAAAAAACCGAGTCTTTATTTGAATCACACACAACCATTGATGGGTTTGAAGTCGATAACGTGCGGTTTAAGGTGAGTGTTAACGATGAACGCAAATCTAACTCTGATTTCTTGTCGTTGATCTCGCTGCCAGGTCAATTTGTTTCTTGTACTGCAGTGATACTCAGTTAGTATTTCTCGATCTGTTGTAGGAGGGCCTTTTCGGCCCCCGGTTTGCTCAGGGAACGTAAATTACAGGATCAGAAAGAATAATCAATAAAACGTTTGCATGGTCGTCGTTGTTGATTCGTCCAATCCGAGGCCTTTTTCCAGGTTTCTTGACGTGGAGTATTTTTTACAAGGATGGGTTGTGGGCCCATCGCTAAACGCTATTCAGGTGTGGCTTCGGTGATAGCTGTTTCAGGTGGTTCATACTGTGCCAGAGTTCAGAAAACCATGTTGCAGCTCTGACTACGTGATTCATGCCACTCTAATCACCTAGGGGACTTAGGTGTAACTCAGTCAGTCAGGCTACAGCTATCATTCCCTCCTCCTTTCACAACCATGGCTTGGGACAGGCTTCGGCGGAGTTACGATATCGGAGAGCATAGCACTTATCTATTTGTCTGCGTCATCCATTGAATGATACAAGATTCAAGGTACACTTCACGGGACAAATTTAAAAAAATACGCTGCTGGCGCTCGAGTCGCGTAGCGCAAGTAGACACTCGTAGCCGCTTTGCTGAGACACGCTTGTAGTGGACGCATGTTCGTAAAAATTCTCCACTTTGCATCTGGCGCGCATCGCCGCTTGTTGACGTTGGTGTCGCAGGAGTGCGTTGCCGCTCAAATATGCTTTCAGTAGACGGCCGCGCTAATGTATCGTACGTTTCGCGTGAAGATGACCATATTGTCTCGATTTCGAGAAAAGCTCGAGAATATATCGTATCGAATAGCGTCGTATGTAAAAGCAGCTCTACCGTTTACCGACCGACAAAGAAAACTATGTACCTGCTATTTGTGTGTCGTGTTCGCTATGGGAACACGAATACACTACTAGTATTTTTTATACAAAATAAAAACATAGTCTATAAACAAAAACAGCTCCATCATTTCCGATGATCCATTTTATTGTTAACAAAGCACAGGGTGTGCACCCAACATATAAAAACATCTAAATAATAAATGATATAAAGGGACTGAATTTTCTTTTAATTACCTAAAATGCAAACATTCTATTAAGCCGGCATATTATTAAGTTAGTACAGGATGTAGGGGGCGTTCTTATGCTTCCTTCTCGACGACGCGATTTATTCCTTGTGGACTTACGCATTTCTCTTCAAACTGAGCCAATCTTTTGGCTGCTTACTTATACTTATAGGTATTATTATTTATTGTTTCCAAGGTGCAGGAGGTGCATGCTGGCAACTGCATTCTCCGAAACTAGTTTAAGCCAACGAAACGTCAACTGGGCCACATGGAACAGTTGATGCGCTATGCCCCACAAGGGGTTTTGGCAATTGAGTATCCACAGCGAATATATTGACTTAGTGCAGGGAATCCTTAAACTAGCATCTATTAACAAAACAAGTAGCCCGGATGCCGCAAAGATTAGCACGTCCACTTTCTACGCACTGGGCCCCGGTTCGATTCCTACTGAATGTGGTAGTTTTCGATAAAAAGAAGGGATTAACGTGTCGGACTATGAGCCCACTTAGCTGTTAAATGAGTACCCATTTATGAGGTTAATAACTCGCCTGAGTGTGTCGCTGATCACACATCTCTGCACAAAACATACCGTCACGATCTACAAAATGAGATGATGACTCATCTCGAGGCCATGGTTCAAATTGGACTGTCGCGCCAATTATTTATTTTTTATTAACAAAGCAAAATTTCGATTCATGTCTAACATACTCGTTGCCGAGTTGCCTTTGAGTTACCTTTTAGTTGTCTTCGTTTGGTTTGCCTAACTCCCCGTTGGACATAACGCGTCAACTGTTCCCATATGGCTTAGTTGGACTACTACCTATATCAAATAGCTGCCATAAGATGATTATGATGATGTTTTACACATAGTCCAGAATTCAGATGAATACCTAAGTGCGGGACGTACGACCGTTTTGGGTGGCGCAAAACTACCGTTATGGTTCAAATGCTTAATAACTTTTTAATTTAATTTTTATTTTTTATTTTTATCTCAGAATTTTGTGAAGAAAACTTCGGGAATTTGAAATGGAACAGTACACAACACTGCAGCGATCAAAAATTGTTGAATTTTATTTTGAAAAAAAAGCAGAAGAAAATCGCTATTTCATTCACAATTTGATAATGAGCGATGAAGCCCATTTCCAATTGAATGGTTTCGTAAACAAGCAAAATTGCAGGATATGGGCTACGGAAAATCCAATAACAGTTCATCAGCAACAATTACACCCACTTAAGTGTACTGTTTGGTGCGGCGTATCGTCTGAAAGGATCATTGGTCCATATTTCTTTGAAAATGCACATGGCGCCGCAGTTACGGTTAATGGTGCTGAATATCGAACGATGCTGGACAATTTTTTGAGGCCAGCTGTAGAAAACCATCCACAGTTGTGGTTCCAACAAGATGGAGCCACACTGCAAGGGATACAATGGCTCTGTTACGGGATCTCTTTGGCGAACGCATTATTTCGCGCAGAAGCGATTTCAATTGGCCCCCACGTTCACCGGATTTAACAGCGCCAGACTGTTTTCTTTGGGGTTATTTGAAAGAAAGGGTATACGTAAATAATCCAGTGACCATACCAGAGCTAAAACAAAACATTCGCAATGAAATTCGAGCCATAACACCCGAAATTTTACAAAAAGTTATGGAAAATGTACTGGAAAGAGCACGAATGTGCGAAGCCGAAAATGGGCACCACTTGCGGGATATAATTTTTCATACTTAAGCCAAAATTATTCCCCATTAATATACTTTGTTATACAGTAAAAAAAAAAAAATTATAATAATTAACTATTAAATAAAAAAGTTATTAAACATTCAAACCATAACGGTAGTTTTGCGCCACCCTGTACAACTTACCCTTAAGCTTTCGTGGCATCTTCTTGTAGTAAAAAACTCCAGAATTTTCTTGCCACTTCACCCAACCGACACTGATGCGATGTTTGATGTCGTCATCGCAGGTAGCATCCTTGTTGACCATCGTGCCCTGGTAGTTGAATCTTGAACAGGACTTCAGCTGCTAGATATCTGGTATCGGTTAAAAACCTATTTTATATAACGGCAAAAGTATCTAAGAATAATAACTCCATAACGGAAAAATCTATCTGGACAAACTTGTCCAGTGGGTAAGTGGGTAAGATGTCAATAAGGACTAGCATATTATTGAATTTCAGCAAACATCCATCAAGCAGTTAAAAAATTACAGCTGTATAACGGCATAATTTTATAAACAAAATAACTACATAACGAAAGAAACTAGCTCGGCAAAACCTAACCAGTTGGTGGATATTAGGGAGGACTGCGCTCCTATCTAATTTCAGAATAACGCATCCAATGGTTCAAAAGTTACAGCTATGTATATAACCGCAAAATTTTCTAAGCAAAGTAACTCTATAAAGCAAGAAGCTAGCTGAGTGAAACTTTTCTAATTGGTGGGCGATCGTCAGGACTGGGCTCCTAGTCAATTCCAAAGTTATAGCTATATACCAGCAACATATTGAGAACAACCAATTTACAATATAACGGAAAAGCTAGTTGAGCGAAACTTGTCCAATTGGTGAAAGTTAGTGAAGAATAGCTTCGGGTGGAGTTTCAGGAAAATCCACGGTACAGTTAAAAAGTTACAGTTATATAAAAGCGAAAGTAATAAGCAAAATATTGCCTACACGAAAGGCATTTAGTTGATGAAGCTTCAAATGAAACCAGTTGAGTATACGGATACCACCCATATCTTAATTATGCCTTCACTGCGCCAGGTGTCTTTTTCTTGTCGTTGGGTTCTTCCGGGTCCCGAAGGATGGACACATTCTTTCCCTCTCTCTAGTCCTTCCCACGTCTTTTATGTTTTCTTAAGTTGGCTGATCTAGGACCAGGTCGCTTTGGCTCAAAAATCCACGACCTGTGCCACCGAGCCAAAAACATCCTGGTTAGTAAATATTTTTTGTTGTAGTGACGGCGGCTTGACAAAGCCGTGATTCAAAACATATGCTAGTGTTTTATATACCGGTATATTTCAAAATTCGGATATTTTTCATAAATCCAGAGGCATTATTACTGGAATTTTTTTTTTAAACAAAAAGAGTAAGAGCCAAAGGTGAAATAATTAATAAGGAAAAAATTGAATCGTTACTTTTTATCGTTATGCTTCTATTTCAATTCAAAGATGTATGGTTCTTTTGTGATAGTCCTATAGTATCAAGGTTATCACAATTTGGTAATGATAAATAAAACCCTTTCACAGCGCATTCTCAATGTTAACCAGTTGCACTTAAATTAGTATTAATACCAATTAATTCAGTTTCATTAACAGTTAAAGTCTTGGATGAAATGAAGTGTCGGATAGTTTGTCCCACCCTGTACTAGATTGGGTGAACAGCAAATTGTCTTATCATTTTTTTAAAACCTGCATAGTCCTTATTGTTTGTTGTACCCATCCGTATTATTTTAATTAGAAAATTTTAGTCCGAGTATTTGTTTAAAAATAATTAATCGCGATTAAAGACATTATCAGATCTTCAACAAAGAAGATTACATCGCTGATCCTTCTACGTAAAATGTACCCAATTTCCACATACAATTATCAATAAATGTACGGATAATATTCTTTTGTGTCACAACCCTATCTAAATCTTGATTTTATTATATTGATTAGAGCCGCTATTTTATAATAAAATAAGATAACATGTTTAGCATAACAAATGCTTGTTAATATCCGCAACTATATAAGCCAGCGCGGAACCGCTTACTGATTTATAATTCAGCTTCGCAGGAGCCGACAAATCACGTCCACAATGAAATTCGTTATCGTTCTATTGGCCGTCGTAGCACTTGCTGTAAGTTAAATTTATTTATAATTTCTTTTTCTCGGAAACTAACAATGCATTTATTTTATTTTAGACTGCTGCTCCCCAAGAGAGGAGTATCCTTGATACTGTTGGATCCTATATCAGCGACTTTACCAGCACCGTCTACGGCACCTTGGACAATTTGGTATCCAGCGTTGCAAAGTTGGCTGTCGGCACCCTTACCCGTAGCGACGGTATTGTTTCAACCACTATGTCTCAAATCGCTTCGCTTACTGGCGCAGTTCAGTCCCAATTGGATGCCTTGGTTGCCAAGGGCGGTGATGCTAGGACCTGTGCTCTCAACCAAATTACTCAATTGAGCAACATTAGGACTACAGCCGTAAATCAAGCTACCGGTTGCGTCACTGACGTTACACGTGCTGTTAACGATTTTAAATCTGACACCTTCGCTCGTATCAATTCGGCCCGTTCGGATTTGGGTGATTTGGTTAATTTGGCTTGGAATTGCGTCAAGGAACTCTTGGGTGCCATCACCTGCGCCATCAGCAAAATCAACACTGGATACGTGATTGTCGACAACTTGATCAACACTGTCAATGGTGCCATTTCTGGAGCCCAAATCCGATTCGATACCGCTCTTAATGGTGCCCAATTCTGTGCTAACAATGTCGTTGACACTGCCACCCGTCAAGTTCAATCTATTACTGAGAACATGAAGCGTTGCATTTAAAGTGTCTTTGACTGATGGATACTGGATTATAATCTAATGTTTGAATAAAAAAATATGTTAAAATCCTAATCGTTTAGACAAGTGTGGAGTGACTTAGGGCGAACCTCTCTATATATTTTGCTCCTATCATTGATGGTTTCAACTACATATTTGCAGGGCCGTCGAGAGGGGGGGGCGGAAGGGGCGAAACGCCCCGGGCCCGTGTTTTTCCCAGGGGCCCGAAAATTTGCAAAATTGAAAAAAAAACAAGAAAAAAAAGAGCGTATCTACGCACTGAGCTTTTTTTTTGCTCCTTGCCTTTTCAGACCACTCTGAGGCACTGAGCTGCCGGTCGCCATATATGGGCCCCTACAAAGGTTGAGTACCGGGCCTGGATTTTCTCTCGACGGCCCTGCATATTTGGGACTGCCAGTGATAATACATTGAGATTTTGATCTCAGCTTCCGTTATGGAAGAAAATTTTTGGTACATACTATACATCAAGATATTTGTATAAGTATAATCTAGCCAATCAAAGGCCATTGTAAGCCATTATCGTCTTGTAGAGTGGCGTGTAGTAGCCGCTGATGTCTGATAAAAAGGACTTTGGGAGAGGTTGCGGTCATCAATGCTGGCTCATCATCATTAGCATTATGGATTCTACACACAATGACACTTCACTGGCAGTTGCCAACAATTGCCATGGTGTATCTGTGCGGAATGCGAGCTATGCTCCACTAGGGTAAGGGCAAATAAGTAATTCTTCTATAAAAAATAATTAAATTGAAGGACACGTAGTCATGGTTTGCAAATGGACAGTCATTATCCAAAGTCCAATTTTCTCTCAAACCATGTCTAATACAAGATCCTTGCGTGCCTATTTCTATGTTGGTGGTCTTATGCCCCAAGCAATATTTGTTCATCAATTGACCGTCATTTAACTGACGTGATGACAGGTAGGATTAGCCACGGTATCATTTCATCTTTTCAAACCCGAAGAGAAAAACTGCAAACCAATCAAGAAATACCGACAAATTAGTATTGGCTTCAAATCAATGCAATGCCGTGCGGCAAATTAATGACGTGCTAAGAGGACAACTACAACCGTCACATGTGATCAGGTGATAATCGCCAATTAGTGGAATTTCGCATCATTTGTTAGCGTAACGTTTTCTTTTCGATTCAGGACGAAAGTGCAAAGCACCTGTTTCGTGAATTAGCACGCGGGCACGAGTTTGCATATGCAAATGATGCCACTGGTTCATTGTCATTTAAATGAACCCACACCACACCCGACCATGTCCTTTTGACTCCTTCGGTTCAATTGCACAAACCCCGGGACAATGTCGGCCCAAAGGACCGAATAATTTATCATATGTGTAGTTTGTATTATTATGCAATGAAAAATTAACTGAAAGAGATACCGCTCACATGCATGTATTATGCACTATGTCCTGTGGCGGTATGTTGTCCCTTGATGTTTTCCCGGACGGTCAAGTTTTTTGTTCGGATAGAGACAATTTCTTTTGTGGAAGACCACGAAAGTGCCAGTTCTGTTGTATGCCGATGCTTCGATCCTTTTCATTCATTCATTGTCGGGGGCAACGAAGGATGAATTGTGCACTGTGTAGTTAGCCAGGCAAGGGTGCAAGAAGTAACTGGATCTTTTTCAATCGTTAATCAATTTATTTGCATCTTTTCTGTTCAAAGGGTTTCGGAGGCTACGTGCTGTTACTACACAGGTGTAAATTACACCCTGAATCGGATCCTTATCAATTGTAGTTGATCATTTAATTGAAGATGATTTATTCGGTCGGTCGGTGATTTTATTAAAGAGCTGAATAGATACAGATATAGGTCCCGTCTATTATCGAGAAGAAAATCAATCATTTATGATGTAGTGTACCTATGGTTTTCATAGAGAGTTCAGTAGATTTTCCCATTCCTTGATGACGAAAATGAACAATAGTGTGCATTTCATTCTTACATTAACTTCTATGGAATTTTGTAAAATTGACTAGAGTCTTGGAATTTGTGATAAAAATTTACGACATATCTCAGATTAGCTACATATTTAGCTAGAATTGTTCTTGGTTAGATTTGTTATTTGTTTTTAACTCATTTTATTACTGAAAAAAAAACATGGTATCATTACATTTGACTAAATCACGTAAGATGAGTTAAGCGGAGAACACAAATACGCGATCGCGATGGCGGTTGCGTTCGCGATGCCGATCAAACGCGTTCCACGTTAGTAAGTTAAGCGGGGAACACACATAGGCGATCGCGATGGCGATCACGGTTGCGTTCGCGAACGCCATCACAAGAGGAAGCGAACATACCATGTTGCAATCGCGATCGCAATCGCAAGAAATAAATTTATGTTTATACCCTAGACTTTTAGTATAGGGTATATTGTTATTGTCACGACGCAAATATGTAACGCCTTAAAGGAGGCTCCGGAGGTATAGCAATGTATATATATATAAATGATCAGGGTCACCTCCAGATTCGATTTAGCTATATATGTCTGTCTGTCTGTCCGTCTGTCTGCCCGTTCGCACGATAACTTTCGATAAAATGAAGCTAGAGCCTTGAAATTCTGGTCAGATGTTGAAAATATGATCTAGTTGGTTGGTGTTGAAAATGGGCATGATCAGACTTAGAGAACGCCTACCTCCCCTACATATGTAAAATAATTATATGTATTTTTAACTCGCCCGATTAAATAGACATGAAAAGCTTTAGCTTTGGTAGATTGCTCGTGAGGATAATCTTATACTTCCCTGGAAAAATCAAATTGATCAGTTGAAAACTAACGGAAATTTTCTTACAAAGAGCCCCGTACTACCCTACTTTTCAGGTTTTTTATCCATAACTCTTGAACCAGTCGACATAGACAGCTGATTTTTGGCATGTAACCCTGAAGTGAGAAGTTGCTTGGGTTTTAGTAAGTTGGGCATAATTAAATCAAAGGAACGCCTACCTCCCCTACAAAATTCAAAAAATTAAATATTACTTTAATTACGATAACTTTCGATAGAATAACACTAGCGGGTTGAAAATTCGGCAGAACGTTGGTAATAAAATTTAGTTAGTTGGCATTGAAAATGGGCAAGATCCGACCCAAGGAACCCCTACCTCCCCTAGAAATGAAATTTTAAATAAGCGATTACTTACGACAAAATAAAGCTAGCGACCTGAAATTTTGGTCAAATGTTTGTAGTAGGATCCAGTTGGCTAATAATGAAAATATGTAAAATCCGACCAATGAAACCCCTGCTTCCCCTACAAATGAAACTTTAAATAAGCGATAACTTTCGATAGAGTGAAGCTAGAGACCTGACATTTTTTTTTAAATGTTTGTAGGGTGATCTAATTGGTTGGTGGCAATGATGGGCAAGATCCGATCCAAGGAACCTCTACCACCTCTATAAGTGAAACTTCAAATAAGCCATAACTTTCGATTAAATTAAGCTAATGACTTGAAATTTTTCGTAAAATATTTGTACTGGGATCTAGTTGGTTGTTATTAAAAATGCGCAAAATTCACCAAACGAAACCTCTACCTCCCCTACAAGTGAGACTTCAAATAAGCAATAACTTTCGATAGAATGAAACTAGACTTGAAAAATTCGACAAATATTTGTAGAATGGGTTAGTTAATTGATTTTGAGAATGGTCAAGAACCTTCTGAATGAGTGTCAACCTCTTCTATAAACTGGCCGTATAGGAAACTCACTTTTAATGCATATGGTCGTTGCCAATTGGTACTTTTGGTATCACCACTAGGTCTGTACAAGTCTAGGGTATAAACGCTTCGGACACCGGGCCGGGCCTGGTTTTTTTTTTTATTGTATGCGCACATTGTTATAGTCAGCATGTGACATATCAAGCAACACATTATGTTTCTTACATGTTCGATCAATTTTATCGTGAAATCTGCCGTTTTTAATACTTACGATCTGCGATAAATTCAACCAGTTGCGTTTGATCGCAGATCGCCGACTACCCCGCTATCGAACGCTGCAGATGTCCACTCTATCGCTAACAGATATACTCAATTGCCCTAACCCCTTGTGGGGCATAGCGCGCCAACTGTTCTATGTGGCCCAGTTGACGTTTCGTTGGCATAAATTGGTTTCGGAGAATGCAGTTGCCAGCATGCACCTCATGCACATCCATGGCCACGAACATCGACGTGGACGGGATTCGAACCCGAAACGCCGGTAGTCAAAGATGAGACTGATGCCTCAACACATTGCGCTACCGGTCGCCCCTAACAGATATCGATCCCAAAAATTATTAATACGGAGTACTTTCGAAAATACAAATATTCCCACGCTCTGCAAATGTCCTAGTCCCAGATAAGAGATATGCCTTAGGCGGCTATTACACTATAAAAGTTCTTTTACAAATATCTTTGAAGCACGATATTTTAAAAGAACTTTTATGAATGATATTAGCCGCCTAAGGGGGAAGGAGTGCAAGCTTGTAAGAAAAGTACTTGAAACAAGCAATCTTCATGTCGCAAATCTTTTCTCGGGCGGCTATTACACTAAAATAGTCCTTTGAAAATGTCTTTTATAAAACATATTTGTAAAAGAACTTTTATAGTGTAATAGCCGCCTAAGACATGCATGGTATACTTATGTTTAACTCTTTATTAATCGTTGTCAAATGAAAACTGAACTTAAATCGCGACGGTTTACCCGAAAAGTAAACCGATACAGTTTTACCACCCAGGTTACTTGCTACACATACGCTCCCGTTTACTATTTCGGTTTGCCCTAAACTAAACCGATTGGTTCTTCTCCGGTCGCATGTGCAGTTATGAATGCCTCTACAGTTAAACTGCACACTTGACCTGTTGAGGTCGTCAGGCCCTCGGTATACCGGAACTCCTATGACTGGCCTTAGTTATCAGGTCCGATTGATTAATATTACGTTTACACTATCCCCAGATTACTTCATCTGCGCCAGCTGAGATAATCTGCGACTGTCAAATACATACAATTTTGAACTCACCACACCCTGATTACGCAGCAGATGAAGTAATCTGGGGATAGTGTAAACGTAATATTAGTGACTGGAATTGAATTCTGTGCAGGGTTAGTTGGATGATGATTAAAGTATGCTATCGGGGTCCCTTCAGTCTTACTCAACCTAAGCAGACGTCGTTCATTTTCAGCAATCAAAACAAAACTTAACTTTTCGATTTGGTGTATTCAAATTTCAAACAAGGTACTTTTGCGATTAGATTGGGGACTACAATGTACTAATCATCACGTTTGGGTGAACATAAGCCCAAGGTTTTTTTTTGTTGTTCATTGGGGGGCGATTTGCGTCAATCCGATATGTGGCACTTTTTTTCCTAAATTCCCAATGCAAATGTGTACACGCGCCTCACAAGTTCAATTCAGTTTCAATTAATTTTTCGACTGGCAATCTGTGTCGATTTGTTATTATTTTTTTCTGGATATCTCTCTTTATATCGGTCTGTCTTTTTTATCAGCAGTACTGATAGAGGTAATTGGATTGAACAGATAATTGACTGCCAACATTTTTAGGATTTTGATTGAAATTGTTATTTTTGGATACAGCGCAAACATTGCAATTATCCAAAAAGATGCGAGTACATAAGTCAACTAGACAGTTAAGTTACTCATTGTGTTTACTTGTTTCGAGTTTTATCGCATCGTACAAACAACCCCAAAATATGATTTTTCATAAACAGGCGAAGAACTAGCCAGGCTGGCACTACAGTCTTCCGATTGCTTGCAATAGACAGTAAACAATAAAGATTGTACGATATTTGGCAATAACTATAACTTTTTTTGAAATACGGTACATAGTAGATGCGTTTATTTAACAGTCATGCAGAGCAGGTTAAGACCACACAATTACACTAATAATTTGGTCTGAGCTGCTGGATAGAAGGTTAATGTAAGAATTCTACTCTATTAAGTAGTCTGCATTTTTAAATGCATCCGGCGCTGGTGTCGGAGTTTTCGAGTAGTTTAATTATATGGAATAGTAAACATACAAAATGATTTTGCTGCCTAAAGGATTTTTTTTTTAAGAATAGAGTGGAAACTTGCCAAACTTAGCCATGAAAACTTAGCTCGGCTGTCAACTGCCACCGAAAATTGTTCAGTACTAGACCAATCCTACCACTGTTCTCTGGCTTCGTCCACCGATGGATTTTACTCATCAGGAGTAGTACCTTAATTCATCGGGGAGGTACCTCGACCAGGACAGTGGCTGGCATTCCATTCCATCCATCGGTCGACAAAACCAGAAGTCAGTGGTAGGATTGGCCTAGTGCTGAAGAGTTTTTGGTGGTAGTGGATAGCTGAGCTAAGTTATCATGGCTTAGTTTTGCAATGGCCGACTCCACTCTATTCTTAAACAAAAAGTTAGTGCTGCGCATATGCGTGATTAAACATAAAGAAGGGAACTTGTCCTTCGTTTTGAACTTGTCCTATTGCATAAGTATTAAGGATTTAAGTTTCCTCTTGAAGTTTGAGCTGACGCTTGAATGAAAAACGAAACCAAGACACACTCTCAGCACAGACATGCCCCGTTTTCATCTTCGCTACTCTAATCTGCTCTAAAGCGTTTTTTTGCCGCGTATCCTGCTCTGTACAAAAGAAAAACGTGTCTCGTATCGGATTATTGGAAATCATATGTGGGATTATTAGGTCAACCAAAAATAGGCGCCTAAATTATGTTCTTGAAATAGAAAAATGTGACCTTCAAAAATAAAAAAATATACTCTTATAAAATTGAAATGCTTTTATTTACTGTTCGGTGAATCAAAAATTTACTTATATTTCCCAAAATGTAAGTTAATATTATTTACTTAAGGAACAAAATCATTTTAAGTCAGCTGTGAAATGAATACCTATTTAGGGTTAATAACTCGGTTGAGTGTGTCTCTGATCAGACACCTCTGCACAAAAATACACCGTCACGATCTAGTAAATGAGATGATGCTTACTCATCTCGAGGCCTTGGCCCAAATTTGGACTCTTGTGCCAGTTTATTTTATTTTACGGCACCTTTGGCCCTCACGGTCAATTCCCCAGCCTTCGTGTTCAAATGGAGCTGAAAATCGTCATTAATTGTCCTTCGACGGAAAATACTAACTTCGATCTAGAGTCCTCACCCTATAAAATGTCGCACTCCATACATTTAGGTTAAGCGGTTTAACACTAGACTTGGTGGTCGTGGTCAGGTTTCCTTCTTTTATAGGAGGGTACTGAGGGTGCTTATTATGCACCTTCCTAAGAATTGCTCCTAACTGAGAATTTTTTCGATTTTTCGGCCGTGAAGGCAGAAAGCTATTGCATTTCGCAAAAAGGCCTTCTTCCGGCAAATATTTTTTACCCTTTCTTGGATATACTAGTTCAGAACTTTCTCCTAACTTTGATTTTAGGATCACTGGTCAGAATTGGCTGGTATGGACAAATATTCTGGAACGAACCAACTAAGCGCAACTAATTTTATTAAAAAAAAAACTCACGTACGCTCTTTCTGAAAAGTGCAAACAATTATCAAACTCCTATGGCCTGAATCCATCAAAATTAAGTGTTTGTTTTCAAAATTATAGCCTGAACCGCTGGCTAAGATCTTGACTCCATTATAAATCTCCTGATGATAGTAATCGCGCAAATAACCATATAGTGCGACGATCAAGAGGATTCGCCGAAAACTCATCACGAGCAGCGTCTTGACCTATTCCCTGGCACCCATAATCAAAGGAAGCGCCAACACAAACTGATTAAAAACCAACAAAGTCCCAATCAGCTCAGGTACAATAATTTTGGTTTTGTGCGGGTAATAATGGAGGCAACAAACAGTCTGACTGCCGATCAGCAAATAATGTGCCACATCATTGGCAGCTCCATATTGGACACTATACGTGGGCCAAAATTGCTTCTTAAGCGTCAAATCGATCACCTTCGCGCCGCGGTTCAGGTGAAGACTTCCAGAAAATGAGGAGCTTCCTTTTTTTTGTGGGTTTGCAGTGATGATGAAGACGTTATAGTCGTTTGGGTTAAGCAAACAGAAAAGGGATTATCTGATAAAAGCGTGGATTAATTTCCTTTTCGAAATTGGTCTGGAGATAAACTTTGACCTGAATCTGATACTGCATTTTGTTTGTCGGAAGCAATTTTTCTCGTGGGATCTTTCGGTTTTGTGAATTATATTTTATTTAGTTCAGTTAGTACAAAGGAAGTCATCTGCTTCTACATTTTTATGTTCTTATCATATCATTATCATTAACCGAAATACGTTTCAGTAAATAAAATGCTGGCAATGGGAAATCCTTTCTTATTTCCAAAATAATTACATCCATCAAAGAGTGGTGATAATTTTAAACACTTCTCCAAGGACATGGCCAAAGGTGTCATAAGCCCATAGGAAATCAGTTCGAGTTATAAACAACATACTATCGACTTCCCTGACCAATGTTCCTTTCTCACTACCTTAAAACATCACCAATTTTCGGAATTCTTTTCTGCGTCTTCCAGAAAACGTACCTTTGGATTTCCGACAAACTGCGTGTGGTATGCGATTAAATTAAGTGGAAGTGAATTTGAGCAAGGTGTCCTGTGTCATGCTCGTATGGACGTCCTCCAATAATCAACAAAGTTGCTTGGCCACCTACAGGCTACAAGTAAAGCATTGGAATGATGGGGCCCAATGGTGGTTTTAGAAGCGTCGTCAATGGAAGCGGCCACAAATTATTTTGACTGATTTCAAAGAAAAGGGTAGCAACGTGTCCCATTAGATTGGAATGACAATTTACAGGGTTCGATCTAGACATAAATTATGACGAAGGTGATCAAGTGGAAAATTTTATGTGATTTTGAATAAAGCTACCTTCAGGCAGAAGGAGTTTGAAAAATACCAAAGCCTCACGATCGATTTGTTTTCAAGCTGTCTGAGGGTTGATTCGCATTGAAATATTTCTCTACTATAAAGTCTAGCACTAAAATCAATTTCGCGAGAAGTCTCTTACGAAAACTGTGAAAAGTTTCGTTCGCACGGTACTAAAGACTCTACCGTCTCTTTCCCGTGGAAGAGTTTAATCTTAGTACTAGTTTTAATGGAAAAAGTTGTTGGACCCGCATCTTGGAACAAATGTGCCTTGGAAATTAGTTTGAGTCCGTAATGTTCTTCGTGATCGTGTCCACTATATTATTTACTTCCTTCATACCCTTTCTATCCTTTATGTTTTTATGTCCTTGGTTATGTTCGGTTCAGTTTAGACCCCAGATGTTTAAAATAAATTTAACAAATGGGTTAAAAGTGCGGCAAGGAGTTGAAATTTTTGAACAAAACATCAGAATCTCAATC
Source organism: Chloromyia formosa (assembly GCA_964017055.1). Taxonomy (NCBI): domain Eukaryota; kingdom Metazoa; phylum Arthropoda; class Insecta; order Diptera; family Stratiomyidae; genus Chloromyia; species Chloromyia formosa. Next base: position 23,136,953 of record OZ024813.1, on the reverse strand, counting down.
GCCATTGATATTTGGCTCAGCGTCTATCAAGCCGAGATCCATACCATTGAGGCTTGTGCTAGGAACTTTCTGGCTCAGGATATTCGTGGCGTCCGTATCGCTGTCGATATAGATAGCCAGATGACTATTAGTGAGCTTTCATCTCATATTCTCTTTTCGATGTTGGTAAAAGAGTGTTTTGAAATCTCACGACCACGCAGAAAGTATCTCTTTATTAGGTCATCAGTGCACCGATGGTGACGTTTTATTTGAAGGAATTAAGGAATTTTTAACCCTTTGTTGTTGACATAAGCACATTCTTGGACATGAAGTGAAATATAGGAAATACGGGTGTCGTCTGAGTCGGGCTAATAAGGCCAATACACCGGAGTGTTCTTGAAAGTGATTTTATCCCTTTGGCGCGAAACTGGCCAGTGGCGCATGTTGAGTGGCGGACACTCGACTATACTGGGTAACTTGGATCTCCCTGTGGAGACTGACTATACTTGTGCGAAATACATTTTCGGTCGGAACCACACCAGCTTGATTCCGTCAAGGGATCTATGGTGTGTTAGCACGCTTATGACCACCGACTCCATTGTCATCTATACGGATGGCCCTAGGACCGACGGCGGAGTCGGTGCTGGCATATATTCGGAAGGATTGGGAATTAACTTGTGATTCCGTCTTCCCGACTTCTGCAGCGTCCTACAGGCGGAGGTTTCTGAAATCCTGGAAACTCTGAACCGGCTGGGAAATCATGTCGTGACCACGAGGGACGTCACTATTTACACGGATAGTCAGGCTGCAATTCGATCACTTGAATCCGTCCTGACTACATCGAAAACTATCGCGAACTGTCGTTTAACCCTCAGAGTGATGGGAGGTTATTTCAACATAACGCTCTGTTGGATATCGAGCCATTGTGGCCTCGCAGGTAACTGCGTGGCGGATGAGCTGGCTCGGGTGGGGACAACCGGAGTTATTGACGGGGACCGCGCTAACATCAAAATGCCAGCCTCATCGTGCAAACTTGCTATCAAAGCCACTGCGGTTGACAGGGCGAACATGAGATGGTTAAACGGAGTTACGTGCCAAACAACGAAGTCGATTGGGCCGAAACTTGACCCTAGCCGCTCCGCCACTGCTTTCACTGAACAGAAATCACATTGGCAGAATTGTGGGGGTTATTACGGGGCACTGTCCTATAGGAGAGCTTGCCTGGAGGCTTCGCATTCCTCACAATGACTACTGCAGGAGCTGTGATGACGTGGATGAGGAGGAGAGCGTTCTCCATCTCCTCTGTCACTGTCCAGCCCTGGCTGAGAGGCGGAGGAGGTTCCTGGGTTCCCGCTTTTTTTTTTTGGGAACTGGAGGACCTAAAGGAAGCGAGTGCAAGACATTTCAATCGTTACATTGCCAGTGCAGGCTGGTTTTAATGCCTTGGTTTTTCATGAGGTGGATCTAGTGGTATCACAACGGACCCAGTGGCGGTCTATGTGTGCTGTGCGTTAGCATGGCAGCCCCTTTACCTAACCTAACCTATCCCTTTGGCGTTGATATCAGAAATCAAAGCAATGTCGAGGCAATTTCAAAGCGATATCAAAGCAACACCAAAGTGATTTCGAAGTGATATCAAAGCCATATCGAAGCGATATTGAAACAATATCAGAGCGAAATTTATACTTATGATTTCGATACGTAACTTTGATGCAAGATTAACGCGAAGCTGACGCAGGGTTGACGTAACGCTGATGGAACATTGACGCATCGCTGATGAAATGCTAGCGCAACACTGGCGCAACACAGAAGCAACATATATGCATATATTTTACTGGGTATTATATAAGTTGCTCTGCGCCGAGTAAAGGACATCAGTAGCTTTAGAATTACCCCGTCTTTTTATAAATATTAAGTGCGAACATTGACATGGCTCGAATCCTTCGACTAGTTTTTTATGTACTCATTTATATTTTTTCAAACACGAAAACCGCTAAATTTTTAAAATGTATATAGAATGGTACCTGTTAAGTTAAGGTCGCTCCACTTACTTTTTTCGCTTACGTTTACCGTGCACCGCGCCATTCTAGTACAATACTTTAAAAATTTTCCAAATTAGCTGGAGAAAGATGTTTCGAAAAGTAATATTCAAAAACCCGGACCCGAGGAGAATCACTTCTGCCCCTCTCTGGTCGGGCCTGTAGGTTTTTTTTTCTGTTTCATTTCATTCTCAAGAAGGTCCTGTTTTGCTGATACACACCTACAGTAGCACCAAAACTCCACCGATTGGTACTTAGAATGGCTTTAGGAAGCTGCATACCAAATTTGGCAAAAGGTTATCCTCGAAGCATTCACAAAATCATTAAAAAAAAGGATGTTTTTTCTCAATAGGGATTTATTTATAATCGAACTTGAAAAGAGCTTGCATAAAAATAATGTAAAAATAGATTTACAAGCAAGACTTCAAGTTTTGTCCCAACGAGCTGAACTGAGAGGTAGCTGTAGCGACAGTTTGCAAAGCACATCCTTCAATCTTAACAAGAGTGGTCTGAGAGCGAAGTTTAGCGGTAGCAACGGCATCCTTGACATCACTGATGACTCCATCGATGAGTTCCTTAGCTGGGTTAATCTGTTTTCAATAAACGAAAAATACTCTCAGTACTCAGCTAATGAACGCTGGATTCGATTAAAAAACTTACGTGGGAAATGGCGCAAGTGATGGCTTCGAGAACTTCGGCAAGGCAGGTCTTGACGAATCCGAGAACTTCCGAGATGTTATTCTTCAATTCACTAATAAGATCGCTGACATCTTCCTCGGCGTATTGCAGAGTCTTCGTAAGGTCACTTGTGCAACCGCCCAAAGTTCTGAAAGCGGTGTCCTTGATGTCGGTGAATTGACTGAATTGGGCAATAGCACAGGTCTTCACGGCTCCACCCTTGGCAACCAAACCGCTGTAGACATCTTGAACTTTGGTGATGGCAGAGTTGATTTCAGCACGACCGTTGGAAATGAAACTGTCCGCCTTGGAGGTGACGCTGGCAGTCAAAGATTTGATTTCATCTTCCAGTTTGTTCAATTCATCCCTGGCGCCACTGACAACATCATTAGCCATATCTTCGACAATCGAGGTGATGCTCCTTGACTGAACAGCGGCCATCTGGAAATATTATTTCATCGCTTTAGTGTTAGCTAATCGGTTGAAAAAAGGACATTCTAGTAAATATTTCAAATGCTACGTACGGAGACGGCCACGAGGCCCAACAAAACGATTGCTACTTTCATTTTTGATGTGCTTTGGAAAACGTCGGCTAATCCAATTACAAAGTGCTTTTGGCTCGTCGTTGCTTTTATATAGCAGCGTGTGACAGAATCTTTTTATCGATTTATCAATTGACATTAACATCGTTAAAAGTATATTGACTTTTGATTGCCTTTCCAAAAATGTCAATTTTTGAGGAACATCACACGTTTGCAGATAGTTGCTATAATCTTATCAATATCTTAATCAATAGGTTCACTTTTTTTCTAGTGCTACTTGTGTTAGTAATCAAATATACACATTATGTAAATTAAGATACAGGATTTGATTTTTATCTTGCACATATCCATTGACGCTTTTACTAATAAAATTTGTTTTTGTCTTTTTTTTATTTTCAATTTTTAAACATCAATAATAGTTGGCGAGTTTCCGACCTCTTAGATCACCAGTGGCTGTGCTGGGATATTAGGAGCTTGAGAGACCGTCCCTAAACGTTTTCGGAACTCAAAAACAGCATAATGGGTGGTTTGCTCGAGGGAAACAAATGGAAACTTGGCAACACTAGAAGATCTGGACCTAACGATTTCCGGACAAATCAGTGAACAGGTAGATCAACTAACCAATACAAAATGTAGTTACCTTTCTTCCAAAAAGAAGATCCAAACGTGACTCTTGGAGAGAATTCAGTGAGAACATTGACGGCTGTGTGGAGACTGCCAGATTCAAGAAGCTTCCTACAGTAACCCCACGTTTTCCTTCCTTCCAACGCAACGAAAATGGGGACTACGCAGAGGATCTAAACGAGTGCCTGGACATGCTACTGGAAACCCACTTTTCGAAATCAGCTATACAAGTACGTTGGTTTGAACAACCGATGATAACCCAGGTGAGTCGGAACAACTGATAAAGGAAGTAACAGACGAGGTAAAAACAGAGTGGGCAAAACCCACATTCAAACCCTTTAAAGCTACAGGTATCGATGATATTTCGCCGGTTAAGCTCCAAAGATAGGACAGGTCCATCATCCCAAAACTGGAGCGCTTTTATAGCGCTTGCTTAACATTTGGGACAAGGGACTAAAGTACGAGTGGTCTTCATTCCGAAACTAAGCAGGTTTAATCACTATAGCGTCAAGAAATTCAGACTAATTAGCTTAATATCTTTTCTGCTAAAAACGTTAGAAACGGTGGGCTAATGGTTGCTCACATTCAAAACTCTATGGATGTCGGGGAACTCTGTGTTAACCAGCATGTTTATCTTTCGGCCAGATCAGTGGAAGCGGCGCTAGCCGGGACGATAGAGAAATCCCTGCAACAATAGAAATTTACGCCAGCAATCTTCCAAGATATCAACGGGCCCTTCGGCAATGTCGCAGTGACGAGCATTAGTAATGCTATGACCCGTTATAGGGTTGACCTAACCCTGGTGACTTGGGCGTTGCATTTACTCAGGAACAAGAAAATCGAGGCCACCTGTTTGGGAGCCAAAAAAGAGAAGACAGTTAGTACAGGAACACCGTAAGAGGGATCCTGACGGTCAACGAAATACTGCAGAGGTTAAGAGCCAGTGGCTTTGAGGTGGTGGCATATGCCGATGACATTGTGGTGCTTGTGAGAAGTAAGTTCCTTTAAACCTTGTGGGACTTTATGCAATCCAGATACAAATCTGGGCCAGGGAAGATGGTCTTAAGGGTTACTCCACAAACTTTGCAGGACACAGCTCTGGGCTCTGGGGTGGGGGGGGGGGGTCTTGCTGAAGCATAGAATTGTCCCGCAACCCTCTTTGTGTGTCGTGTCAGAAGGCCTATTATATATTTACATGTGTAGTGAGACCTACACTTGTGTATGAAGCGATTGTATGCAAGAGGGCTATCGAGATGTTTAGTGGCTATATATGAGCCTCAGATGTTGTGGGACCAGCACGACCTAGCCCTCCCATCGTTCCATCCTATATTTGGGGATTTCGAACAATTTCGGCTCCTGAAACTCTGGGATGACAGGGCTAAGTCGCGCCGGGCCCACAACGTGTGGGGTCCATAACCAAAATCTTATGGCTCACTGGTCTGGAGGGAAAAAAGATCTGACCTGATTTGACGGTTTCCCTACTTACATTTTTTTTTGGCCTTGGTGCCACCTTTTGTATATTGGCTGATGCAACTCCTTGTCCCTACACGGGACCTTTGCTTTGTCTTTTGGAAGTTTGGTTAGTAGGCACCAACGTTAGGTTTTCTCATTCGTCTTGTAGTGTATCGCGGGGTTTAGTATATTTCGTTTTGTTAACGGTCTGACGAGTGATCTTATTTCTTCTACGCAAATGGAGGAGACCAATGATTACTGTCTTCGTCTAACCCGCTACTTCCGACAGCTGAGCTAGTCTGATAGCGCACGTCATTGGTAAGTGGTTTTTTAACACTTTGTATCTGCAGGCCTCTACGGCCATTCCAACACTCGTCCCCCGGTGTCCTTTTTGCTTCACTTCTCTTGCCTGATTTTGGGATGAAGACCACTCTAGACTTCCTCCATGCAAGAGGTCGGAAACATCGCATTAGTATGGCAACAACCCATGGTGTTATAACGTCCATGGGTTTTTGGTGCATCCCTGTGTAATTCTGTCGGGATCTGCGTCGAACGAGCTTATCGTCCATCGTAAGCATCTGCACGTGAATAGACCCGGGACGTTGTTTCGTTTCTCGCCACCATTCTCTATCTCCGGCCGTGTTGCTGGGGTGTATTGGTCCTCATAGCTGCCGTTCGCCACACGTTTCCGCGCTGTCTTTTGTCCACCCCCATTCTTTTTACTGGAGGTGGTGGGTGGTACTGAATTTTTAGAAATGACTTTTCTTAGGCTAGGAGCTTCTGATATGCTTTCCATTTGGCTGCAAAAGTCTCTCCAGCTGTTCCGCTTTGCCACTCTTAATTGCTCCCTAAATATTTTTAGTGAGTTCCGATATTCGTCCCATATCTAAACCCGCCCCGTATTAGGGTTTTTGAACAGCTTCCCTTCCTTACAGCGGGCTTCCTTGTTCTCCTTGTTCCACCACAGTGGTTGCATTTTCTTCGGGTGTTTTTTGAGAGGACATGTTGCAATATATGCTCTAACATTTGTCTAATTAGGTCATTGTCCGCCTATCATAATTATTAGCCAATCAGTGAAGTAAAAAAAAATCCTTTTGGATTGAATTAGTTTCACATTCTTATCAAAACAGGGGTTTTTCTCATTTTTTTATTACTGGGCGTGCCTTCTCGTAATAATTATTTTAAATAAAGCCCAATCTTTCGAGAACAATTCCCAACATAGTACAACACACGTAGATCAGTTAAAGGCGCCGTAAACAAACAAATTATCCTCCCTCTAATAATTGGTTGCAACAGGAAGTCACCAGGTTTTCGGAAGACCGCACACATTCACTTTAATGGCTCAATTCATTTCGTCCAAAGGTTTTTGGGATTTTTCGCAATGATTATACAGCGCGTTCACCGACATGTCATTATAGTCAGTGACTTATGAGGTAGACACGCGGTTGGTGTCCGTCTTAATTTGGCAAAAAGACTACTCGAGTGAGAATACAACGCGTGCGGTTGTCGGTTTCTTAATGGGAGGTGGACTATGACAAATGGTTGTCGATACCGCTGCAAAAGAATTTGGACTACGTATCAACGAGGCTAAAACTAAAATAATGATGAAATCGACAATAAGGACACCTGCAAAATCGAGCATCAATGTGGGAAACCTTAACATCGAGTTCGCTAACGACTTCATATAACAACTTGTCAAAGGACGCCAACGAAACTGACAAAATCAAGCGACGGACTAATAGTACTTTTTCCATCATTTTATAATTTACTTCTGTCTTTACTTCTTTACTCATTTTCATTTCAATCAGTGGCCCTTTACTTTTTTTGCTGCGCTTATTTCTATTACAGAACTGCAGTTAAGGAGGGTTCAGTCATGAACTATGTACAAAAAATTCAATTCAGAGCCACTTAGATATCATGGAGGTGTATTGAAATTTCTTTGGCCCTGTGTTTGTTTCATAGACCGCATTAAAATTCCGTCCGAGCCACAAGCCGTATATTGGACATGAACCATATTAAAACCCTCTCCGGGCCGCAGTTTACGGGTTGGACACCACTGCTCTAGGGTATGATATAGGGTTTTTCATTAAAAGCGACGCATTTTGTTATGATTTTTATTCCGAATGAAAGTACAATCAATGCCATTAATTATGGAATACGATATTGTTCAAATGTCCGCTGCAAAAGCGCTGGCACGAGGGAATACGCTGGACCCAATTTTCCATGACTTGATCACGCAATAAATTGCACAAAAGCTTTTTTTTAAGTTTCATGTCCTCCCATGACTCAGCAATTTTATAGACAGCATCTATGATGTTGAGAGATTTCATTGCTTCAAATATGTTACAACCTTCTTCGTACTTTTCTAAAATTAAGCTGATGTATCTACTTTTTGCGATACCGCTTCTTTAACCATCCTATCACTCCCTGATCCATTGGTTGGATAAGTGATGTGACATTTGGTGGAAGAAGGATAGCTTTTATGTTACCTTTCACTAAAGCCTCCTCAGATGGTTGTGACGGTGCGAATAGGGAGCTTTTTTTTAGGGATATGCGATAACAGGAAGTAAACAATGGCGTGTGGCGCGAGTGGCGCGATGAGTCACCGATGAGTCGGGACAAATTCGTGAGCTCAAGCCCGGTCGGGTCAACCGGAGCGGCGAACCAGCCGAGGGCGGATGAGAGAGGTTGTACTGTACCTCAATCTTATCAGAACTCGCTCCCCAGGGCTCACACATTCCCTCATGTTGGTGTTTGCGTGACAAATTGCACGATAGTGATGAGCTGCGTTAGCTTTTGGTGTGTGTCCTTTCTCATTCTATAGAATGCGAGGAGTTTAGAATCAGATTCCTGCCATTCATTTGTTGCAACAAACAATTTGCGATTTATGTTTCTTTCGATGTAAGAATGTAACCAAAATTTTTTCATTGTTTTTTTTTTTTTGATTATGATATCCTCATCACTACTACTGTCACTAGACATTCTGCAAAGCGCGCTGCTTAAACACACACCCGGAGTCCTGAAAGAACTAAGTAGGTTGAAAGTCGCAACTTCAGTAGCGACCGTGTGAAGATGACAGGTGATTACAGTATCGAGTATCCAAGCCTCCGTCTTCCAGTCGCCGAGTATCCGAGATTTGAGTATCGCCGTTTGAGCAGAACCTTACGCATTATGTTGAAACTACGTAGCCGCGAAATTCCCTGCAATAAAGAATTCATATATATTTTAATCTACATATTTAATTTGACCATTTTACTACTTATTACCATAAAGTGATTAGTGCATGGCGAAAAAAATGCACGAGCATATCTTAAGGACAGAGAATGACGCATTCATGATTTCCAACGCTACATTTCCAAGCTAGAATCTCAGGTTCCTACTAATATGAAGTATTTTTGGCGACATATTAATTCTCGCAAAACAGATGGCGACTTGCCTGATACCATGCATCTTAATGGTGTAAGGACCTCAGACAGCTCAATAATTGCTAATTTATTCGCTGAAAATTTTTCAAAGGTATACAGCACTGATAATACTTCGTATGAGCCTCCCTTACTCAATAATGCTTTTAGCTTATCCAGTCTTTCAATTAACCTGGATTCTCTTATAGAAAAACTGTTTACGCTAGACATTTCTAAAAGTGCGGGACCTGATGGCATTCCTCCGATTTTGTTAAAAAATTGTGTCGAGAATGTTGTACACCCACTTCATGTCCTTTTTAATAAATCTCTAGCTTCTGGACACTTTCTAAGCTATGTTCTACCGATTTATAAATCCGGTGACAGAGCTGATATAAGAAATTATCGTCCAATTAGCATTTTGTCTTGCATCCCGAAACTTTTTGAAAGTATTGTAACGGATATGATAACTCCTTTAGTACGACCTTTGATTATACCTAACCAACATGGGTTTTGTGCTGGAAAGTCCACTGCTACTAATTTAATCGTATACGAAAATTATATTTATAAGTCATTTGCCAACTTCTCACAAGTCCACTCTATATACACAGATTTGAAAAAGGCCTTTGATAAAATTAATTTCGATATTTTACTAAGAAAACTACGGAATTTCGGTTTCTTTGGATCTTTTTTAAATTGGATAAATGACTATATTAGAAATCGCTCATCAATTGTTAATGTTAATAATAATTACTCTGAACCATTTTGTCCAACATCAGGTGTTCCGCAAGGCTCCCACATAGGTCCCTTATTATTTTTGATTTTTATCAATGATATAGTTAACGTTTTCCAGAATGTTGAATTTTTGCTTTTTGCAGATGACTGCAAAATCTTTAAAAAAATAACCTGTAACGATGACATCCTAATTCTGCAATCTAATTTAAATAATTTCTTCAACTATTGTACCTGGAATAATTTAGAGATTAACCTATCAAAATGTCAATTCATTGTATTTAATCGAAGTAGAACTTATTTTCATTACACTTATTCCATCAATAATGTTCCGCTTACGCAAGTTAACTCAATTAATGACCTTGGAGTACTCTTTGACTCAACTTTAAATTATGATGCAATTTTTGTATTTAATTTAGTTAATGGTATAATCGATGCCCCTGCCATACTTCAAGAAATCCCTTTTAAAGTCCCAACTAGAAACACAAGGCATCATGAACTTTTTTGTCTACATACATTCCGAACTAACTATGAGTCAAACTCGCCTATGGAAAGACTGAAAGCTATTGGAAATCTGGTTTCTAATCATTTGGACTTATTCAATTCGAATAAAGTTATATTGAAAAAATTCTTACTAGATTTATTTGAGTGATTTTCTGTTAATTTTGTTTTCTAGTAATTTAAGCGTTTACTTTGAATTTTTAATATTGAATTGTTACTTAATAATAATAATATTTTAGTTAATTATAATATGTTTACCTAGTAAAATATATTCACTATAAGACAGCCATTTTTTTTTTTATGTTTTTATATATAAAGGACACTTGTCCGTTTACTAATAAATAAATTCATGCATTTTCACTATTATTGGACATATATAATCTGTATCGTCCGATGTTTGTAGTTGTGAATTAGATAAGTGAGAAAACGTAGCTTTTCCCCAAACTACAAGATTTATTTTATGTATTATATATACATGTATTTCGGGAGCAACTTACTCCCTTCCTCAGTATACAAGCTACTAAACCTAATGGCAAAATTACAGAACAATTTAACATTAACGTTGCAGGTAGTCGAGAGCCATAAAAAGTATACCCGTGTCCTAAAAAGTGAGGGGCCATATGTCACCAGTTTAGGGTCCTTTACTACCTGCTTTTCTACATCTATTCGCGGCGAGTTTAATTAGTTTCGAAGTGCAATTTCCTTGGTCCGTGTTTAATAATTCCTCCGGATTTTCGCGCATGATTTCGAGGCTTTCCCATTGATCCAGGGTGTACGGCTTGTTGATGTGTCGAAGTATTTCCAAGTTTTCGCGGGTAACGGTATGTCCTTTTTCGATGATGTGCGCGGCGACTGACGATCGAATTGTTCGGTTCGGATTTCGTTTGGAGTTTTCGGCTTCTCGGATGTGTTCGTTGAATCTAGTCGTGACTATTCGCTTGGTTTGCCCGATGTAACATTTGCTGCAGTCATTGCAATGGATCCGGTATATCCCGCTTTTCTCGTCGAAATTCAACGGGTCTTTCGCGCTGCCCAGTAATGTCCTGAGGGATGCATTTCTGCTCGACCCCACTACCTGTAAATTAAAAGAAACCAAAAAATTTTTAATTTTAGTGAAGAGGTGAGATGTGGGGACGCTGATACGTCTCAGCGATTCCTCTTTGGCTTGGGTGAATAACGTTGTATGTAAGGATCGATACTCGAGCATGGTTTTCCTCCTGATCAACTTCTCGATGTCGTGAGCATTATATCCGTTCTTTAAGGCGGTATCCACTATGAAATCGCGCTCTTTCGCGTATCCCGCTTCGGTTAAAGGGTATTTGACCAGTCGGTGGACCATGCTGTTGTATGCCGCCATTTTTTGTGAGAATGTGTGGCAAGAGGTAGATGGTATCGTTCGCTGGGTAGCCGTAGGTTTTCGGTAAATCTCGAGAAGCCGAAAACTCCAAACGAAATCCGAACCGAACAATTCGATCGTCAGTCGCCGCGCACATCATCGAAAAAGGACATACCGTTACCCGCGAAAACTTGGAAATACTTCGACACATCAACAAGCCGTACACCCTGGATCAATGGGAAAGCCACGAAATCATGCGCGAAAATCCGGAGGAATTATTAAACACGGACCAAGGAAATTGCACTTCGAAACTAATTAAACTCGCCGCGAATAGATGTAGAAAAGCAGGTAGTAAAGGACCCTAAACTGGTGACATATGGCCCCTCACTTTTTAGGACACAGGTATACTTTTTATGGCTCTCGACTACCTGCAACGTTAATGTTAAATTGTTCTGTAATTTTGCCATTAGGTTTAGTAGCTTGTATACTGAGGAAGGGAGTAAGTTGCTCCCGAAATACATGTATATATAATACATAAAATAAATCTTGTAGTTTGGGGAAAAGCTACGTTTTCTCACTTATCTATTATTGGACGTTAGGATGCGATTTTCCGATCTTTACATCGAACTCGTGAAACCAATTCGCATATGTTGCACTTTTGTATACCTTAGCAATATAATTGGAACTATATTCCCCTGATCCCCTGATCATCTTTTATAGTAGTTAATTTGATCTTGAAATCCACGAGATGTCTTAGACGTGCCACCATCTGGCACACGTCATGTGTGCACGTGTTGAGATCATCCATTACAAACATCGCCCTCTGGGCTAGGCCACAATCGAGAGGTATGAAATTTTTGATTGTAGGAATCAAAAATCCTTAAACCATGAATCTATAAAAGAAGACCAGGCTTTCTGGTACGTCGTTGGAATAAATTCGTTATAAGAGTCGATTTGAAAATTTTACGATAGTAGAGCAAAAAAAAAAACTAAAATTAAGGAAGAAAATCCTGTGGTTGATGGTAGGCCCGTACACGTATGTGAGGTAGTGCATAAACAAAAACTCAATGACTCGTGTTCCGGGGACCTCACGACAACAACAAGGATGCGGCTCATCCAACTGGGTAGCCCAGATGACGATGGCAACAGCATATGGTCAAAATACTCGTAAAAGTGTATCCTTTTTTCTAGACGTTAACTACTATCGGAGTGTTTTTGGAACAAATTGAATTACAAATCTTCTTTCGTTTTTTGTTGTTGTTACTCTTGGATGGATCTGATACTATTTGTGAATTGAGACCGTGTCAGGAAGTTGTAGAGTATGTCTCGGTAGGAAGAACTCTTCAATGGCGGTAAATACGAAAACAAATTGAACGAACCCGAAGATACGGTGTTATGTATGTATTTGGATTTCCATGAAGAAGAACGTAAGTAGTACATTTCGGTGGCTACGTTAAGCTGACTTCATAGAGGTAGCCAAAAGGTGAGCTTAATGATGTTATTTACGAGAAAACTCTGCTAATATTATGTTAGTATAATTCGAGCCGTGTCGAAGAGTTTTCTAAGCGTAATTTTCTCGTATTTACCATATTTAGCTTCAGTTTTCACTCTGGACGCAGTTTTTTACGGTGCGTTTTGCTAGTCGCGTCTATTGCGACTGTGGAAAAGACTATTATAATGAAACACTATTCGTGTGTTTTTTATGCGGAAGTACTGGAATTCCCGGAATCGTCTACATTCGGTGCCTTAAGGAGTACCTAGCTCGGAGCTCTACCTCCCCCTTACGGGATGGCGTTTTCTCTGACCGAAGTCAGAAGGATGACTACTTTGGAACATGCACTTTCCTCAGAACCTTATCATTATAGGCTGCGACCTAGCTTAGCCGACAACAAAACCTCACAGCCACCACGAGTCCAACACCTTGATGGGCCAGTACCTTGGTACTGTGGGCATACCCATCCCCGTGGTTCATTATTTGCTACTGACTTCTCAAAAGCCGGAATGATCTCACCGTTCAATATCCTTACGGAATATCTTGCTGATTAAGGAGTGCATCCCGGGCTCAGCTAAACCCACTATCCCCAAAAGAGTTGAAAGTGCTTCCGTTCGTCGCGTACTAGTAAGCATTCTCCTCTATCGGGGATAGTGCTTCCTTTCGCATCACAGGCCGGCGCCATGTTCAGGTACTAGGAAGCCAATTGACTGGGTACGTGGGATTGTCTAGCCCCAAAGCAGTATAGGAATCTGTATCTCTCACTTTCCACCAATCCACACCTATGTTAGAATCAGAGCTTGGGAAGACCCCAAAGCCGTGTCGTCATCAAGTCTAGGAATCGGAATACTGGGAAACCCCAGCAACCTTTCCGCTTCATGGCACCTATAGGATTACTCCAATAGGAATCATTCAAGATACCTTTCAGCCTATATAGCCCCTTTTTGGTAGTTCGTTATGCGGGGGCACCACTCCCCAGGTGTCGTATAACGACGGAATCAAAGAGACCATCACACAACACCGGTGGCATCATAACGACGGACACCACTAGCGAGACCGTCAATCAGCCACCTTAACTTCATAACTAAGGTACGTGGGGTCGTCAGTCCCCAAAGGCATGTATAGGGATCAGCGCCAAGGCCCCTTTACCCTATACACCACGTCCTTGCGTAGCTCAGGTCCGTGGGTTCGCTAAACCCAAAACACCATAAGTCTTTCGACCCAGTGGGTGTCCCCTGCGGGGAATATGCGGAAGTACAGTCGTACAACTACAGCTAACATCCGACGATCCCCCAAACTTCAAAATATACACGAATAGTGTATTATGATCGTTTTTCCACAGTCGCGAACGATCGTTGCTCAAAAGCGCCTAGCAAAACACACCTTTTCACTCCACGTAAACACTTGTTTCAAAGACAACTTTTGGAACGACACAGGCACAGATGTTAAGCAACCTTCACACTAGTGAATTTTTGTACAAATTTTTGAGCAGAAATGTTAAGTTTTCGTTTTTGTGCAATCTACTTTGACAATATAATATTGCACCTGAATAGAGGTGTTTGCGGTTAATATTTTTATGCGAACACGGCATCTTTTTACCAAAATTGAAACAAAAACTTGTTAATTTGAGGTTTGTTTTAGAAGGCAACACAGCAAATTATAAATTGCTGCTATATTCGATGAATTGCCGCATATAATGCAGTTCAATACAAGAAATGATCTCTTAATCGAACGGCTTGAATCAGCGAGGGAGTTCAAACAGCCACCACACAGATAATTCGTCGTATATGAGCGAATTGCGAGCTCTGTATAGAAAGGTATAGGGGCGAATTGCCGAAAAAAAGTTCATGTTCAACCAATTCAACACTCGGATCCAGATGTGATCTTTTACGGGACCTGGATCAAAGGATTCAAGATTAGCGGACGCGGTCACGTGACTGAGATAATTGGAGGACAAGGATCCAGGCGGCCAAGGCCCGACGTCAGACTATCGCGCCACGATGATGATGAGTTTCAAAACAGTGTTAAAACGGTGCAAATCCGGAACAAATTGTAAATTGAATAACACCGAATTTGTAGACTCAAGATAATAATCAATGGAGGGGAGGGTTGACACACCCGCCTCACGCTACGTTCCTACTTGCTCTGCTCTGGCGTCTTGCTCTTCAACCGATCTGAAAGATGAAAGGAAGTTGAAGTCGGTCGACTTTGTCGTTTCATTAGGTGCGTTTTTTTTCAAGATCCATATAGAGCAGAGCAGGTTAAGACAACACAATTACACTAACAATTTGATCTGAGTTGCTCTCGATAGAACGTTAGTGCAGGATTTCTACTCTGTTAAATAGTTCCACATTTGAAATGTAGGCGGCGCAGGAGGTGGGAGTTTTTGGACAGTTTACAGTTTGGGAAGCACATACAGTTCAATTTCTCTCAATAAAATGTCCGTTTTGTGCAATTATTTGAAATAGTAAACATACAAAATAATTTTGCTGCCTAAAGAAAATTTGTCCGATTGTATATGTGTACTATATGTACTATAAGGATTTAAGTTTTCTCTTGAAATTCTAGTTGACATTTGAATTCTTACTAAACCAAGACACACTCCCAGCAAAGATAAAAACGTACTCCGTTAAATTGCTCTGGATCGTTTTTCTTCGTCGCTTAACTTGCTCTGCTCTGTACGAAAAAAACGCGGCTATTGTTACTTCTGACTGGTTTGATGGTTGGGAGCATTTCTGCTTCACGAATAATGGGAGAATTCTCTCTATTGCATTTAGAGAGGATGGAACATTCCTGTTTCGCGAAAATTGGGAGAATTCTCTCTATTAAATTAGGGAGAATTTTCACAAAACTCAGGAAATTTCCGCTTTAGGACCTACTTATCCCCCCGGGTGGGTTCTAGGTTCTTACCACCTTAAGCGAAAATGGACTACCTAAAGCGAAAATGCCGGAAATTAAGGAATTAAAAAATTCTCTCTAATTGCAATAGAGAGAATTCTCGTAATATTCGCGAAACACGAATGTTCCGAGAGGATTTTCAAAATTCCTTGAGTGCTGCTTCAAAGCGAATTACATGGTAAGAACCTAGAATCAAAACAAACTGAGGATTTGTAGTTTCTAAAGCGCAAATTCCTTGAGTGTGGTGAAAAATCTATCTAAATGCGATAGAGACAATTCTCCCTATCCTATACTACAGCTATAAACAGCAATGTTACTTGTTTTTCTTTTCCCAGAGCCTCTTTCCCTACATAGAAACTACCCAATCCATACGGAATTTCAAATTATCTATTTCCATTGAACTGAGCGTCGTAATCCGAGCAAGCAATGATCAACCGAATTTTTCTTATAAAATCACTTTTGGAAATTTTATCCTCATGCCCAATCAGACTGTGCAAATAATTGTCATCTCAAATTTCCCGCAAAATGCTCACACACCCCGAATCTATCAGATTCTGTCTCCACCACGAGCTCTTAAAAAAAAAACTGCAAAACCCAAGTGAATTGGCTCCAAGCCGAAAATGCGTCTGATTTTCTCACTGTGTTTTTTGACTCTCTGATTTCGTCACAGGTCAAGATCAAACGATCGATCGATTGCCCCAGGGAAAAATTATTCAGGACATGTAAATATCTTCCAATTTTCACACGACTCAGCATCAGCTCTCAGTGGATTCGGCGTCGTCGTCGTCTCGGATTTTTGACTAATTTGTCCGTTTTGGCACAAACGAGGTGGAAAATTGTATCAAATGACGCGAGAGATGACTTGCGTGTGGCAATCAAGCTGAAATGGGTTTTTGGTCACAAGCCCACAGCAATGAGACAAGGACCTCACGCATATTATATCTTGTGAGAATGTGATTTTCGAGCAAACAATAGGTACATGTCTAGGTGGTAATTTAAACGGATGGATAAGGTGACTTTTGAGTGTTCTTTGTATTTTCACTTGGCCTGGCCGTTCGTTTGAGATAAAATATAAGCATTGGGATACGCGATTCTCTCATTTATTGCATCTTTAAAAAAATGATGATTTGAATTTGTGTGCATCTGAAGAAGTTATACGAGGATCTCTATGAATGCAGAATACCAATCCGTCAATAGATCTAGGAAGAAAATACCCTATATTCGCAATTTTTTAAAAATCTTCCAACGAACTACTTAAACAAAAAATGTTACTTCTAATAACAATATTCTGTTATAAGTCCCTCACGCGATTTTTGTGAAATCCAATTCCCAGACCAATTACGACGGAAACAACGCTTTCTGCCGAGACACTTTCACAAGACCGTTTATACTTAATAACTCTTTTGCCTTAGCATTTATGACAATTACTTCCGAGAGGTCTAACCAAATAATAGCAGTTCCTATCCATCAAGGCATTAAAACCGTTGAAAAAACAACACTAAACGATTCATGCAACATTCATTAAACGTAATAGATCCTTTGCGTATCCTTTGATCAAATCAAAACGCGCTCTGGGAAAAAAGTGCGGTGTAGACATTAGAGGACCTACCACAAAGGATAATCATAAAACCTGTCGAAAATCAAAAAGAAACTGAAAGTTGAAAGGATGCCGATTTTTTTGATATCCTCCACAATATCTACAAGCGGGAGAAAATTTATGTTTATTGTTAGTAAAATTAACTAATTTCATACAAATCATAGACACTCGCATAGTATCCTTTGAATTGAGGTCTTTTAAAGAAGGCACTTCCCACCGTGAACATTTATTACATCATTTTTATGCCAAAGGCGTTTGTGATCCTTTTGCGGTGCGCGCTTTTCTCCGCTTTCGGAAGGATAGCCGAAATTGATATATTGACCCTTGTTTATTATGGCAGGGGCGTGTAATGCTTGTCAACATTAAATGTTGGTGGTCAGTGAGGATTTATATGTAGATGGTCTTTATGGTGTTCTCTTTGCAACGCATGAAATCGGCTTTTCTTCTCCAAGACCACATCCTTTTGTGTGGTTGACCATTGACTCTTGAAAAGGGCGAAAGGTCCTTTTGGCTTCTTGATTGGTGTGAAAATAAGTGAACCAAAACAAATTTTATTGCTTAATTTTTTCGTTTGCGGGAGATATGATATCTTTTGATAACGAAAATTATATCTTTTGTTAGAAATATGATATCTTGTAGAGAACATCATGAATTTGAAAATTGGTTTTACTCCACAGGCCTTACTCCGATTCGTTCAACCAAAGTGGATCTATTAGTGCTCTCTTATCGGAGCGCGAACAATTCTTTCTAAAACCGCGGCTAAAGGACAAAATAAGCAAAAGTAAGTCTGAATTTGTTGTTAAGGAAATTTCAGGTAATCATGGCTCCTCGTATAATCACGGTAGTTTCAGAGGTGATGAACCCTTTTTGTACTTTTGTTTGCCTTAAATGTTGTGCTGTGACACTTTGTCTAGCCAAGCCGGTTTTTCGTGGGTATTTTCTGATCGATTTGTATCAGGTAGACGTGTCTGGAAGTGGAGTCCCACATAACTTCCGTCGCTGAGCCAGGACCTCACAACCTGTCTCGTTACTAGTCCGACAGCAGGACTTGTGCCTGATTCCGCAGCAAGTCCTCGTGGTCTCGTAACTGGTCTCCGGTATGGACACATAGCTGATTGGTCTTCTGTTCAAAAACCGCTTCGATTATCACAGCGAGTGACTACGTTTCTGCGATTTGTGAAAAGCAAGAGCCAACAGCCAGCGACACAATAAATGGCGATATTTCGAAATAGTCCACGCTATGAACGAATAATAGGAAAAATAAATCGTGTAGTTTTGAAATTTGGCACGGTTTTAGAAGACAGTCTCCAGAATATGTGCTCAAAAGTCCCCGATGATAGAGGGTCCGGAAGTGTAGGGGACAGGGGGTCAAAAGTCCTTTTTTCCAGTTTTGCTTGACTATTTTGAAAACTAAGGATCCTTGAAAAAAATGTCCCAATGCCGAATCAACGTACATAAAAGACGACATGCGCCCTCATTATTGAAAAAGTGGGCCAACAAATCCGGTGTCAATCCTTGTAAAGCCAAAAATTGTCCTAATCACAAGGAACCACAACATTCCTCTAGTGGCACCTCCTGCCTTGGAAGAGGTAAGACTAGTTTTTACGGATAGCGCAAGCTTCCTTGAATTCATACTAGATAGGAAGCTTAACTCGTAACCAGGAGCGTGCAAAAAAAGCCGCTATAGCACTCTACTTCATTGTTATAGGAAGGCTATAGCAAGGACATGCAGTCTGAAGTTTAAGGTACTGCGTCCCATAATGTTGTACGGAGAAGTGGTATAGTGTAATGCATTACGTGCGGATGGGAGCATAAATCTTCTTCCAAAGTCCTCCTCTTGGGCGTCCTAGAAGTGATTGTTGAGCATTGCTAACCAAATCAAGATGCCAGTAATGGCAGTGCGATGATTTGGTTAAGGTAAATGTTCCGCTGTGATGTGAGACGTAAGAATAATACCACGGACTTGCAATTTCCCTTCGCCAGCCTGTCGTAGAAACAGACTAACCTAAGACAGGATGTGTATTAGTGTTGGGCATAATGACTCTTCCTAGTGTGCCAGTACATACGCTTTAACTCTCTCCACTGATTCGTTCAAAAAGAGTCGTTCAAAAAGAGTCTAACAAATTTAAAGATTCGGGGAACATATTCAATAAAATTCTTAATTATGTTTTTGGGTATTTGTTTTACAGTGAGTCAATTTTAAATTGAACGGCTCGATAGCTAATCACTGTGCTGAATTTTTCACTCATTTTGTTGAACCGTTCATAAAGAACGACTCACTCATGTGCTACACATCACTAGTGTGTATGCCAGCAACTTGCATTATCCGATATCTTTTATAGGCTAGCGAAACGTCAACTATGCCTCGAATAAGGACTGACTCAACGGTTACGACTTTTGGATATAGTACAATGACAACGATTAGTTTGTTCAGTGTGCGTACTCTCCTGTACAATGGATCAGAAGGTACCTAGAACGCACGATTTCTTCAATTAGAGAAAATTTCTGCGATATAAATTAAACATCTTAGGATTTAGTGAGATAAGATAGTGGAACGGCTGAGAATTCAGCTCTCCAACGGGTAGCACTGTAATGCTTTACTCCGGTAGAGCTACCAGTAGTAGTCGTGAGTCAGGTGTGGCGCTCATCTTAACCAGAGCCGCATGAGACTGTTTCCTATCCTGGGATCCCGTCTCCGTTTTCGGACCAAAATGGGAACATCACAATAATACAATGTTATGCTCCAACTGAACCTGACAATGTCGTGGCGAATGACTCCTTCCTTCAACTAAACATTCCGCCGTCCAGCGCGGAACCTAAGGGTGACATTATAATGGTTATGGGTGATTTGGGTGTGCTGATAACTATGGGCTCACACATGTGATGAGGAGACACGTTCTTGGGGATCGTAGCGACAACGGTGAAAAATATGTTGAGTTCTGAAACTTTCACAGTCTCTTCATCGGTCATACTATGTTTCAGCATTAAGGACCACCACAAAAAAAGATTCAAGAGTTTCCTCCTGACGTGGGAAATAAGAAAGGCGCCGAAATTGGCTTGGGAAGAGACTATTATTTTATGATCTCTAATATTCGATTGCGTATTGCAGCCATCCTAGGGACGTAAGATCCAGGCGCCGCAAATTCAACACCGCTCCACTCAAAAATCCAGCTGTCTTACAACAATATAAAGACTATCTTGCGCAAAACGCAGCTGAGATAACTAGTCACCCATACAGTAACGTAAATGAAAAATGACATGTTCCCACGTCACGTCAGGTTCCATGGTATCACGTCAGACATGTGTTCGCATTGGCCTGATGTGCGTTAAAAAATCGCAAACAGTACACAAGAAACTACAGATACACACAATTCCTTCTTTTGATGCCTTCCCATGTCTGACGAAAAATTAAAAACTTTTGATATGCTTCTGGCGCATCATCAGGCGTATTGCATCAGATTGCATCATCTAACGTGTTTCCACGTCACGTCAGCACAATTTAAATATAAGCACACAACATTCTATGTTGGGATTTTGTGTCACACACTATATGATGTGGGTGCACGTGATCCCTCGTCACGTCAGAGCAATCTGTAGTTACCTTAAGCCTTGGATGTCCGATGCATCATGGCAGCGGATTGATGAAAAAAAAGAGCTGAAGTCACAATTAACCGCAGCATCAGACGACAATCGAAGCAACATCGAGCTCCTTTACTGCCTGAAACTTGTAATGAACCATATTCTGGTCTGGTTGTGCTGCTTCCACCGGCGGATCCAAGATATCACTTGATGAGTAGTGATCCAAACCAGAGGCCGAGGGTCTCGTTACACCCGGGGCGCGAGGATATCTGCGCTGTCCGTCAACGATTCCATCCTTATCGCCCCATTTTTGCCTCCCATATTTGTGTTGTATTCCCCAGTCCTATGATTTTTTTATTAATGACAGGGGCAACGAGCTGCGAAAACCTGGCCCACGTCTCCCAAACTGAGCTGCAGCAAGCATAGGCCGCTGCTTTGCTCGTTGTGGGGACTTTTTCTTCTCCAGATAGCACGGCCCGACCTTCACGGTTATTATACAACCTTATGCTCCGTTCCCACGGGCATCTTCGGATGCCCACCAACCCGTGCGTTACAAGATCAAGCTAGGCCCTTTTCGCTCCCTGGAACTGTCTATGCTTTTGTATGGAGGAGCACCTGCGAAGTTTCCGTAAGAGTTACCAGAAAGCTGCAAGTTTTCGGTAACTCAATAAAAATTAAGAAGCATTTGCCCGAATTCTTAACCCTGTAGCTGCTATAAGCATTTTCATTCTTTTTGAAAATTACTCACCTCACATTACTAAAAACACAATATCTAGAAAACTACGCTAGGTGGAATACTTTAATAAAAAGTCGTTCGCCGCCAATAAGTATCTCCAAAATACAAAATTTATTCAGTAGAAATCAGATAGGCGGTTTATTTGTTATAAATTTGTAAATTCAAAATTTTTGGTTTGCTCCGAAAATATTTACACTCGAGGACACTTGCAACCTCCGCAAATATCCCCAAACGCCAAATTTCCCCATCAAATTCATCACAGCGACGGAATTCCGTAGTAGATAAAGTTTTTCATTCAATTATCAAAAGTTTCACGGAAATCAACACTTGAATTCAAGAGAATATCTTAGATCAATCTGAGTGCAGATGATAAGAGCTAGCAATCTATAAAAGCTTGTTGATTCAACAAAATGTAATTAGTTAGTTTCCATTTAAGTTGTTAACGGCAGTATGAAACTAATTCTGTTTATTTTCGTATCGTGTCTTTTTGCACACGTAGTAAGTTCTCGGTTAAGATTCAACAGTATCTAATACACCAGTGATTAAATTGGCCACTGATAGTTATTTGTTTTAATTGTTGACAGATCCATTCGGATCCTCTGGATTTCAAATTGACGCCAAGACACCAATTTATTGACTATACGGTGGGTCTATTGGATAAAATGTGAATCGCACGTCTTTAATTTCACTTAAAAACTCTGCCTACCCTAGTTTTATTAAAAATAATTATTAATAAACGAACTTTCCCGTTTCGCACCAGCTAACAGCCGAAAATCGCAATAACTTTCTCGAACACTTCCAAACCTTCATTGAAAATATCATCGAGGATGCAACGAATTTTATCAAAGAATTCGCCGATAAAACAGCTGAAATTGTCGCCCAAATTCAGAGTCAAATCGATGGAATCAGTAGTGCAGCAAGTGACACAGTCGAAAAGATAAAAAAGGATGTCGATGATTTACTGTTGGCTTGGCAAAATCAGAGCGAATCGGCCATTAATTGCACACAACAATTTCTGCAAATCAATGAAGCGGCTGTGAATAAGACAGTTTTTGCTATTCAGGAGTGCATTCAGAATGCCACCGAAGCTGCCAATGAGATCAACCAAGCTCTTAGACCCAATATAGGGCAACTGCTCACCTACATCAAAGAATTGGAAACTTTGGTTGACGAATGCTTCGCCAATTCAACAAACGTATTTCAAGGAATTTCGTGTGTCGTTGGAAAGGTAAGGGGCCAAACAGATTTTAAATAACGGAAAGTACTAACGTCCCGTGACCTTTTTTCCCTAAAGGGCAACGAAATCAAAACGAACATTCTGCAAGTTGTGATGGATGTCAAGGTGATAATCCTTACATCGACCAATAAAGGTTTTGCTCTTGTAACCACGACAGGCAAATGTCTTAATGCAGCGGTGGATGAGTATCAGGAAACAGCTTTAACACTGCGTACTGAATTTAAGAATTGCGTATTACAAGGATTTTGGTAATAAACTACATACATATTATAAAGATATTATGGGAAAACGTTGATTATTGTATGGGATTGTATTATTGATAAAGAAAAGTTACATAAAATTGTTCTAATATATTAATTAATGTTGTTAATGACGTGAAAGTAATTTGATCGGGTAACGAGGTGCGAATCCCGTGAAACCTTGACTCATTGTTCTTATTATATGAGGGTTGTGCCTTCCGCTGTACGTTTTGCAGTTAATCGTTTAATATGTAATTAATTACCTAATAAAATAATTAGTTGCCATAATCTTGCGGAGTCTAACGCGCCAACTATTACTTCGCTCCATGTTTCTCCTATTTTCGACATCTGTGAGAGATGGTGTAACAAACCAATTTTGACACATAATGTGTGCTTTTATCTCGTAATATTTTTCATCAATGTATTTATGTTCGATTTATTCAAAAATTTACTAAACACATTTTAACTGAAGGTCCTTCAGAGAATTTCCGGAGCAGTTTGAGATCGAAATGGGTGGCGCATCCGGTACAATCATGAGCTGTACGAACTTTACACTGAACTGGAAGTTTCGAGAATCGTCAAACTAAAACAACTGCCATGGGCAGGTCATTTACAACGAATCGACGAATTTGAAAAGAATACCCAGAGCTTATTGGGAAGACTCAGTAAATGCTGACGCCAAGCTGGGCTTCCGAAATTTGATTTTTGGAAAGACCGAGAAAAAAGTCTTATTTACTAGCTGTATCCATTACTTGATTTAATCTGTTTGGCTGACACGACACGTTCTTAACCAAACATGTGAGTGTTCTAGAAACTGGATGCTGTGGTCCCCTAAATTGATGTTCGGTTGTGCTAGCGTTGTTGTTCTTTACTGCAGTGTAGTTTTCGTTTTATCCTCCTTCCTGTGTGAGATTGTGTAGTAGCTCTTCGACGGCAGGCAGGTTCCGAGACATGATGTCTGCGTACACTATCAATTGCGTCGACTTAAAGGGTAGGGTGCCTCTGGTGTTCGCATAGCGTATTCAAGTGCTAGTCAGCGTTTTTTCGCAGACTTGGAGAATTGAGTTCTTGGTCGGGAGAGAAAAAATTGACTTTGGCCCAGTGTCCGAAGCGTATATACCTTAGACTTGTGCAGACCTAGTCATCATCATCATCATCGTGGTGGTGGCCCTAGCCGCCTGGATCATCGTCCTCCAATTATTTCGGTCAAGTGACCGCAGTGACAGAAGTTGTTCGGCGGAGTTCAATGCTGAGGTCCCAGATGTTGATGTTCGGTTGTTCTGGCGACCTTGCTCTTGATTGCATCATCACTATTGTTTTACCATGCTTAATGCGTAGTCCAGTCGTGTCAAGATTATTTAAAAGTTCTTCTGCGTTGGGCAGGTTTCGGGACATGATGCTGATGTTGTCAGTGTACGCTATCAACTACGTTGACGTGAATAGCAGTGTGGCGCTGTGGGTCGCATTCATTACCTGGATGGCGTGTTCAAGTGCCAGTGATAGTCTTGCTTCAGTTCAGAACGTGTTTCAAAAACAGTCAGCCTGTTTTGGATCCTGACTTGTGAGACGGAGTTCGTCATCTTCATCTTCGTTAATCGTATACTAATTTGACTGGTATACCAAATTGCAATATGATGATGGGGCGACCGGTAGCGCAGTGAGTTGAGGCATCAGTCTCATGTTTGACTACCGGCGTTTCGGGTTCGAATCCCGTCCACGAAGACGTTCGTGGCCATGAATGTGCAGGAGGTGCATGCTGGCAACTGCATTCTCCGAAACCAATTTAAGCCGACGAAACGTCAACTGGGCCACATGGAACAGTTGACGCGCTATGCCCCCTAAGGGGTTAGGGCAATTGAGAGAGAATATGATGTTCTACAGTACTCCATGATCGATACTGTTGTATGCTTGCTTAAAATCAACAAGGATTTGGTACACATTAACGTCGTATTCCCAGCACTTTTTGAGGATCCGCTTGACCGTAAAAAGCTGATCGGTTGTAGATCTACCAGGTGTGAAACCGCCTTGATAATCGCCAATGATTCGTTCAGCATACGGCTTTGTTCTATTTATTATTTATTTGGTGTACAACTTTACTTCCGCCGTTTTCCGACAGACGGCTGCATCGGTGAGGGCTGGTCAAAATACGTAGTTCAAAAGTGAGTTTGGACGTCTGTAAACGTATCGACATCCCCGCATTAGTAAAAGTTGCTCGCATTTTTAATAAGATTCGCGATTTAAAATGTCTGTTTTCGAGCCAAGTTCTCGGCATTTGCAGGAAGTTTTGATCTTCTGCTTCCATTTGAAAAAAACTGCAGCTGAGGCTCATTGAATGCTCTCAGATAAATCGATCTGTTAGAAATTAACGGTACTTTTCATGCAAAGAGCCCCGTGCTACCCTACTTTTCAGGTTTTTTGTCTATAACTCTTGAACCAATTGACGTAGATACCTGATTTTTGGCATATAGCCTTCAGATGAGAAGCTGCTTCAGTTTTGGTAATATGGGCATAATCAGACTAAAGGAACGCATACCTTTTCTACAAATTTCAAAAAATTGAAATATTCCTTGAACTATGATAACTTTCGATAGAATGACACTAGCGTATTCAAAATTTGGTAGGATATTGGTAGTAAGATCTAGTTAGTTCGTATTGGAAATAGGCAACATCCGACAAAACCAGCTCCTACCTCCTCTAAAAATAATATTTCTAATAGGCGATAACTTTCGACAGAATAAATCTAGCAAGTTGAAATTTTGGTCAAATGTTTGTAAGTAGTTGACAAGTTTTGAAAGTGGCCATGATCGGGCCAGAAGGACGCCTACCTCCACTACAAATGGTATCTCAAATATATGGTAACTTCCCATAGAATGGAGCTAACGACTTGAAATTTTGGTCAAACATTTGTCGTGTGTGTTCGTTAGTTGATATTGGGAATGCGCAAGATCCTATCTCTCCCATAAAGTTGTGGTAAAAAGGACTCACTCGGCTCAAATGGCACCCGCCTTCCCTACAAATGTTCTTTCATCGTAGCTTCATCGGCTAACTTCTGCCCAAACCGATCATATAGTAAATACTATTTCAATGCAATATGGTTATTGAATATTTGAAGTTTTGGTCTCACCACTAGGTCTGCACAAATCTAGGGTATATACGCTTTTGACTCCTGGTTTTTAGTGACATTTTCGGCCTATGACCTCCTTTATTGCGGGATATTAGCACGACACAATTTTTGTATCGTCAAGACCCTACTCAGATTTACTTTCCTTGTGACAAGCCATACTCCTTACAATTGTAGTACACCATTTTTAAATGGCCAATAGGCACGATTATGATTATTGTAATTTCAATAAAACTCCTGAATACGAATAACTTCTGATTTAAATTTAAATAATGCAAACGTTAACATTACCCTGAAAGATGTTAAATTTATTTGACGTCCTCGAGGTCCTACCGAATTGTTAAACATGTCAATCATTTGCATTCCCCAGTTATACTCCTATGTCTCGCTTTTGTTGCTCATACCTACCGTAACTTTAACACCTCCAAGAAATTCCACGGTAAAAGTCAGTCACCCGAAAAGTATTTCCTGATGAAAGTCAATTCCTTGTTAAACCCTTTCTCTAGAATTAGCCTTCGATTTCGTTTCATGTATAGAGCTCGTCGTTCAGGTATCCTGAGACTGTGTCGACCTCTGTGGGAATGGGATGCTCAGCCAAAAGTGCAAACTACCATCATAAATCTTGCGATCCAGGACGTTTTTATGCAAATTTTTAGGCATGTGCCAGTAATAAACAGGTGCAAAATCATTTCTACCGTTTACCAAACACAAACCGTTTAGCAATAAGTGATTAGGTGGAGTTGTTGTAATTTTTTTTGGTTAATCGAAAAAGGGTTGGGTTTATTCAGAAACATATCGTACGAAAAGGACATGAGGACATCTGAACCTCTGTTCTTCACACTAGCAACTAAAAAACTAGGTCTGGCTGATTACTTGATCAGAAATGTCACATTCGTATATTTGACAAGTATCTTTCCATTTCATGTGATCTGGTCAAATCAAGGGGTTTGGTCGCTAGTGTAAATCCAATGTAAGCTCCCTACCGATACTCAACCTACCCTAGCTCAACCCCAACTGAAACCCATAAAACAAAAGCAATCGCGATCTACGGTTGCGAACCATCGGAAGAAGGTCAGGAAGAAGAACGCATTGAGGGACCGAAAAGGCGATGATCTGATAGTAGCCTCGCAACCGTACAAAAAATGAAGATAGCGCAGCACTGCCATCGTGAAATGGTATCTTTGTCGCGCATCAAACCGTACCCAAAGAAATCATTTCTGACATTCATTTGACAAGTTGTGAAGATTAATTTTTCATCTGGTCGTACGATGACAAGTAGATTTGATTTTTATGGAAATTTTCAGGTGATACGCCGGAACGTACGGAAGTCGATTATGTGGAGCAAAGAGAAACGAACTGCGCGGTTGCATTTTTATTCATTGAAATTTGTTGAACATTTGTATTGGATGGTGGTCTATTAACAGGTGATATTTGTGATGTTATTAGCATTTATTAATGTTTAAATGGATGGAAAAATTTATGGGCGTAATTGTTGGTTAAATTTCTGCAAAGGATGCTGTATGTGGACGTCCTTTGCGAAAGGCGAAAATTGTATCACATCTATTACAGTTTTCTAGAAATATAAAGGAACAAAACTCGTATGAAATGGGTCCTTTTTTGCATACCCCCAGAGTTTCAATTCCTGTTCCTTAACTTAATGAGAATTTCGTCGGTGCTATCGCCGTAGTCCTTGGTTACATGCCGCGTCTGCTCCTTGGAACAGTTCACATCCAACGTGAGATCGACACTGCATTCGGAGTACTCTAAACGCTCTACCGTTTCGTCCGGAATTAGCAAAATAAGACCGATCCGATGAGCGTGGAACTCAATTCAATGGAATTGGTCTCGAGCTGCATCTAATCGATGGCTGAAGTCGGCGTTTAGGCTATGAAAATTAATACGTACTTGTACATATCGAGAATTAAATGAAATTTTTGGCGTCAACGCAGAAAACGTTCATTGGGAATAAATCTGGTAATCAATAATTCATACATTTCTTTGTTTAGTGGGGAGATGAACTTACCTTGTGATACTCTCTCTCTCTCTGGTTCCTCTTAACCCCTTGTGGGGCATAGGGCATTAACCACGCCGACTTTCCAGAGCTTCCTGTTCGCCGCCATCGCTTTCAGCTCACTCGAAGAGTGGACCTATCCATTGTCACTTTCGCCTTTTAATGGAAGTGTCTATCCTGTCCTGACCAGTAATACCTCCTTCGTCGTTAGAAATGACCTTCGTCCACCGTATGTGTAGAATGCACCGTAGACACTGGTCCACGAAAGTTTCCAATCTAGTTGTTTTCTTGTTGGTCACCTTTTAAGTTGAATAGCCATAAAGAACACCGTTTTTACTTGGTTTCGAAGATCCTGAGCTAGGTGCGTCTGAAAATGTTGTCGTTTTGCCAGAAAAGAGTCAAACTGGAAATAGCTGGCCGAGCCTTATTGATGCGGGACCGTACATCAGCATCTGCTCCACCATATGCTGTAACTACGCTTCCGAGGTAGCAAAAAATGTCCACTTTTACGATCGCCTGCCCCGATACACAAATTTCGCTCCGTCTTCATGGGCCCAAGATCAAGTACTTAGTTTTGGCAGCATTGATTCTTAGTCCCGCATTAAGACTTACGCCGTGCAGAGCATCAGTTGTTTGAGCTACATGATCCGATTTATTAGATAGAAGACAAATGTCATCAGCATAGTCCAGTTGATGAAGGTATTTAAACAACTTCCATCTAATACTTTGGTTCAAGTGTTCATGAAGCGCGCCGCATAGTACGTTGTTAATGGCAATCAAGAACAATACAGGTGATAAAATGCAGCTTTGTCTCACTCCGCTATGCACCTCGAAAGGATCTGATAACCTACCCTTGTGTAAGACGTGACATTGGTGGTGCTCGGTGGCCGTGATCGTCGGACACCGCTCTACGATACTAATCTAGAGCTCGAGAGGTTTCACTGTATATGTACTCTAAATCAGCATGCTTTTACTCTATAACATACTAAAATTTAAAGAAAATCGGTGGTGAAGTAGTTAATATGCATAATTACCAAAATTTCCTTTTTTGGTTATGAGACTAAATGTGGTAACCCCCTTGACGAAATCTTCCGCACGGCTCTGCTTTGAAGAACTCTTTTATAATTTGGGATCTTCTTTTTGTCTGCTCCAGTTTCATACAAAGTATGAACTATTTGTGTAACGCGAACGCCTCAATTATATACCACTTAACACACAAAAAAGTGATCATCTTTCCTCAAGGACCACTAAATAACTAAACTAACTGTAATAAATTGAGTGTGTCTTTTATCATTGATACTGTATCCAACCCCATCAAATTTATTAAACAATCATGTCTTTTACCGGTCGCCTTTAAAAAGGCATCATGGCATGGATTATATTGTACATATCATCAAAAATGATAAACTCCCGATGGAGACCACAGCGCAACACCGCTCGTGTTGACTGTAAATTACCTGGAGCCACGCAAGCCGGACAATATGATTATGACCTACTCATACTCTTCTGGCGCTAATAATTTTTATGATCAAGTGCATCATAAATCATAACACGGCCTCTAATTAAGTGTTTGTAGCGTGCGCGTATCTTTTTTTGTTACCGCGCCAAGTACGTACATATACGAAACGAAATATCCCAGAAATTGACACGGTCAAATGAGAATAAGCGTATCAAGGATTCTCGTAAATGGGACCTTTCTTCGGCACTTACAAGAGGGCGAGGCGTTCTGTCGCGACAGTGGTGGTATTTTTCCATTTCTTCAAGTCATCTACATATTGGGGAAGGTACGAGTATTTTATGTACTATACAAGTAGGAATGTACTCGTACGTATTCAAACTTGGACACAGGTAGACCGGGAATACGTTCTTATTCCGGTCTGTGATCATACCAAATTTTCGTTATCGACTTGTAGAAAGGGAGTAGCTGCATGGATATACGCGTGCCGTCCACACTTCCTCCGATCGATGCGCCAGATGGGCATGATCATCAAGAAGCCAGCCATGAAATAAAAAAAATGATTATCGGTCTCATGTCCGTTCGTCTGTCGTTTGACCCTGACCACATGTTTCTTCTGATGATCCTTTAAATGTTCCATGTCTTCAGAATGAGTGACCCACTCATCTTTTCGGTAGACAATGTTACGAATGAACGATCTTATAGGTGCATAAATATTTGAATGCTAGTCCTGCTATCAAGGAATAATAGGGGGATTCATGCTCGCTGGTGTAAATCGTAAAAGCGTCGTAAATCGTAAACTAGTTCACAATTGCCTCCTATTTGCACCAAATACGAGGCTATTGTGAACCAGTTTACGATTTACGACGCTTTTGCGATTTACAACAGCGAGTGTGAGTCCCCCTAATATATACCCGTAGTATGTCAGTCGTAGTCCGCACCCATTCAGTTGTACAGTTATTGTTGATTTTCAAATAGCATAAAATACGTTGCAACTTATAGTGATAATTATTTTCCTTTTTTCTTCTTGTTTCAAAGCTCTTAACAAATTAACAAAAACGCTTTATTCCTCCCTACCTAACAATCCTGCCAGCTTTGGGCACCGGCCTATAAAAAGCCTGCATATCCGCTTATTGAAGGCATTGTGAGCCATTACCAGTGCCCTACTGAACAAACACAGGGAGACTATTCGATTTCCAGTTTCGGACATATTTACTGGATAAAAAAACACACTAACCCCACATTGGGCGCGGGCATGATTTTTTCGAAAAATTTTCTAATATTCTCTATTGTAAATTTCCTATGAGGTTCGGATCTTGTGTCCGATTTTATTGACTAGATAAAATCACACTGACCCCACAATGGACACCGAATAATTTGGATTTTTCTTCTTCTCGACCATTTATCGACTTTTTTCCGTTTTTCCACAAAATTTCGTAAAATATGCATCAAGTTGTAAAACTACTACTTTCTTTAAGTAAATTAAATTTTCAGAAGTTAAGCACAAAATCGTCTATACGTCTAGAACTCTCCGAGAAATGTTGAGTTAATTTTTGAGAAATTTTCGTTTTGTGATATACTCGTATCTACCCAAATGTCGAGAAAAATACTCCATACATAATTTCTGAAACCTCAGATAAGAGTAACGCGCATAGCCTAACCTCAAGTGGCAAAAATTAAATTTTAAATATTTGTTTTGGTTATGTTTTCTCTTCTTTTTAAAAAAATTGTTAAGATGGAAAGGAAATGAGACCGAGAGGCGGTAAGGGCAATGGAGCATATTGAGTATTAGCGAGATGAAACTTAACGTCTTATTTTTGTGCTATAAGAAGGCGATGTATTATAACTGATCTCTTCGGTTAAACTCGATACTTTAATATTGTAGGAAATTTTCTCTAGCTTTAAAATTTTTTTTCGCGGAAAAATAGTTTCATTGAAAAATAAATGTGAAAAATTCCGTTCCCCAATCAAATTCTGGTAGCATAACTCCAGTTTCTTATTCAGCACCCTGAAAACATGATTATACAAAAAGTATCCCCCCATCAGAACTTTCCATATGAGTCTTTTTATCGCCGCATGGTAAATTTACCGTTTTTGCCTGGTTTATAACCACATGGCTCTAAACCAGTCAAAACCTGACTTAATTATAACCATACAGTTATAAACCGGGCAAAAACGGTAAGTTTACCCTTTGGCAAACGTTTAAATAACGCTATTAATACTTTCTATATGACTAATTAATTTGTGCTACTTGAGGATGTCGGGCGATTTTGGGCTTTCTTGTTCATCGCGGTGTTTTTACCGGATATTTAGAAAACGGGTCACTTTCCCTCAAACGATTACACACGTTTTTTTTTCTCGGAAATAACGGTTCCTGTGGCATGTCTGAGGTCGCTTAGTATGAAAGGTGCCGTGTGTCGATGATTTCTGAGGACATGTAAGCGTATAAATTGGTCTTCGCTGTAAGATGTTGCCCTTGGTCGGCCCTGACCTTGCCATCTTGTGAATTAGAGTGCCTGCTGGAATCTTCCCCAAACTCTTTGGACGATAGAATGTCTCACTCCAAGCCGACGAAATCCATGGCCCAGCCCTACACACTTCAAACTCGTTAAGATGTCTTCTAACACCTTGTGGGGGATCCATCACATGCTAGATGATCGCTAAATTTAAGGAGTTCTCGCAATTTATGTATTTTATCTCCCTTTTTGCGAATGGGACAAACGATTCTCCAGCGCCAATCTTCTGGGAGCACCTTAATTAACGTCAAAAATCACTAAACACTCCAAAACCTCCAAAAAGTGGGCTGCCAGAATTGATCTTCTTATTCTTGCCAAAGCACATCATGCAGAGCGTAGATGGAATGTATTCGCATCTTATTCCTCATCCATGCGACTTCGTCAGAATTCGATATGTCCCCGAGTGGCTCTGTCACCGCATATTGAACCCAACGAAACACAGTCGTTTCAATACCATGGATGAATTCGCATCCATTCATCCATACAAACAACTAACACGAAACTATTTACGCATGGGTGACGACTAAATAGGCTAGCCGCGGGCTAGATCCGATATGCGGTGGTATATGGGTAACAGTGAAAGAAAAAATTACCCACGCGTGGCTTTGGTCTGGGTTGTGCGTGGGCTGGGGTCAATATGCGGCACGACTAATGACATGTTTGCATCAGTCAAAAGGACATTAAAATATTGCATCCATTACTAGATTCCATTCCGTTGTCCCCCGTCGAGCAAGCTCATTAAGTCTGTGGGCCGGAATCCAAAACGGGACAATAATGAAGAAATTGCCCATTTCCATGGGAGATGTGCTTAAACCCAGTATCGTCCTTTTATTGGTTAGCAATCCAGTGTTCCTATCGCAGCCTGGCTATCCGTAAAGATATGTAATAATGCTTCTCGCGGCTATGATATGAAGCCTCAACCAGGTCAAAACTTCCCAACTCGATAGAAGTTCAGCCTGGAAAACGCTACAGTAGTCATGTAGTCGAACCCCTAAGTTTAAATATAAGCCGTTGGTGTTAACGCTAGCTCCTATGTCAGAATTAGTCTTAGAATTTATCGAGTCGAGGGTTAAAAGTAAATCTTCGTCCCATTCCGCCTGTTTTGCTACAGCGCTTGTGAAACTATTATCAAATATATATTTTCGTGTAGTATAATCAGTGGGTATGCATGGAAATCTCGATTGAAATATCGTGTGTCCAGTGCTAAATGTCTTCCATTAGCCATCTGTTCGCTTAGAATGTCTCAAGAAAAGCCAGGTTGAATATAATAACTAATATTCTCAGAGACCCACTAATTGTCACACAAGCACTTTCTTTGTGTGTGTGTCTTATACGGTAACTCTGCAAAGCAGTACTAGGGAAGCAACTCAAAAGAGTGACCGCTAATTAGCTATTGTTAGGCATACCAGGTACGCAATTAATTTACGTACCAAAAGAAGCAGTACGGAAGAGCGAATGAGAGAGATAGATTATTCAATATTGGGCAATAATTCGACAATGAAAAGTCAAAAAACGGGTTCGGAGTGTCTTTCATTGCGTTAGCCGACGCAGTAGTTAGTAAAACCTAGTTTTTGAAGTTCGTTCTGGTATGTATGGTCTGGTATGTTTCCTGGTCTTCTCCTTACATCACCTTTCCACATAAGTATGATACATCGTACTGTTCTTATGTTCAATGTCTGCATCTAAATTTCCCATAAACATTCACATGTACGTATATACAGAAATAGATTCCAAAGGAACCAAAAAACTCTATTTCCACGTTATCCATCCAAGCTCATATGCTCTGTTCCTTCTCCCAAATAACTTGTAGATGGTGTAAGGGGTGACACGGCTCATCTCATTGTCAATCTAAATTTCCTGGCTTCATTTTTTCGTCTTCAGCTAATAATTTTAATAACAAAAACACCATAATTCTATCCAATTGAAAATTATGATTTATTCTACATACGAGTACATAAATTAATTTCTTTATCGTCAATTTTTTGTAACCAATAAATATTTAATATATCATAAATTACATTTAAACAATTTCAATACATACGTTCTCATTAAAAATAATCATATTCTTCTAAACATAAGACTTCGGGTTATACCGTTAGTCAATACTAAATTCTACACTTCTTTGGTATCCTTATCATTCTGCGGTAGTAAATTTGCACTTTTCGACTTTGACACTTTCTTGAATCCCGACCAAAATGCCAAAGTATGTAAGCTACTGGACTTTTGGACCTTTCTCTCCTCCTCCTCTTTTTTAATTTGATCCTGAATTGCCGCAGCATCCGCATGCATATCCACAACCGCTAAACTTTGACGACACAGCGCCGATACGGCACCCAACTTGCCCGGTTGCTCTTTAACACCTCTTCGCATCTTGACTTTTCGAAATTTCGAAGCGATCGATGAGAATCCGAATTTTGATGATTTCTCTGTTGGACGAGGAAGCGACAAAGCATAGTCTTCGGAACACAGAGTTTCGTCGGGAACGGAGCCAATGAATCCCACACTGGCACTTTTCAGGAGGGTGCCTTCTGGACGCTCGTTACTCTCCGTACTGCCGAAACTCGATCCGCTTAGACGTTTATGCCAGTTATTATCCTTGGTATTTGATGTCTCCCAGGTGGAACTTCGTTGGATATCCCGCCTAAGGAATTCTTCCTTGGCTTGCTGAATCTTAAGCGCCCGGTCCGATAGAGGAGTACGTGGACGATCGCATTCTTCCGACAGCGGCGTAGATGGAGCCGACTTTGAGTAGAAATCTATAACATTCTCGTGTTTTCTTGTAATCTTCGGAACCGTGTTATCTGTTAGCGACCATGATTCGCTCGGCGTACTGGATATACTCCGTCGCCAAATATTTTCACTGACTTTGCCCGTTTTCAAGCCGGTCTTCTTTACGGCGCCACTTTTGATGAATAGACTAGTAGGCTTATCCTTATTCTTCTTATACAAATGTTCTTTTTTCTCTTTTTCAGGGGAAACCGACAGTTCTGTCGCACTGGGTTCCACTTTAACTGATCGCAAACTGTCCCATGCTAGAGGCGAGCTTATTGTACATTCTTCGTCGGTACCCTGAAGTGATCCCTTCCGATCGCAGGGAATCACTTCGGCGCTGGATGCTTTAAGGATCTTAAGAATAGGCGGCTGTGGCGCTTCATCGGGAATATTTACAACAACCAACTTACTGTTCTGAATATTTCCCGCACTCACAGACTTGACAACCTTATCGGGTCCCAGCTTTCCGTTGTGCACCCTCATTCTCCTCTCGAGCACAGGCGACCTGAACACAACTGGCGACACCGAGCCCGACTTTATAATACTTCTCGTTGACTTCTCTACGGTTTGATTGTATTTTTGGATCATTTTTTGTATCGATGGCGAAGGCTCTTTGATCGGACTGCTTTTAACGTCCAAACGTTTATGAGCATTTGGCGATTGTGGAATGGGCGGAAGTGCTGACGAAACCTGACTTTGGCTTTTCAGTTTCTCATTCTCGCAAACACTACTCTCTCGACTGGTCCTTTCCGATGTGCTAGAAGAATCGATATCCTTGGCAACCACACTACGTGACTCGCCTCCCGACGGCTCGTCGACTGTCGTAAAAACCTTGCGTTTGGTTTTCACAAATATATTTGCCGTGCTTGAAAGTGGTTCCGCTGAAGCTTCCAAGAGCTCTACGCACAATTCCTGTGGGGAAATAAGAACATTCCTTTCCGCAGTAGTTTCTTGCTTGACTTCTTGTTCAATTTTCTGACCGGGTTTCACTTTTAGTATGTAGACGATATCCTCGCCGCCATAATTTTCGTCCTTTTTCTCCTCAACGATGGGTTTCTTCTCCTCGTCAGCTGTTCGTTTTGCTTTACTGGTTTTCCGTTTCACTCGTCGCGGTGCCTCGAGCGTCACGTTCACGGAATCTTCGTCGCTATCACTTTCCGTTTTACTATTCTGCCGGGATCCCATTTTGCGGAGACGCATTTTTTTCTTACTGCCATTACTAACAGTTCGGTTTATCTTCTTGGAACAACCCTCGCCTGGGTCGAGTCGCATCTGATCTAGTGCCGAGGGAGGATCTTCCTGAACGCTTGGAGTGTCCACCATAACGCGTGGCTGATTGACAATCACTTCGGATTGAAAAATCGTGGGAATTGTACAAACAATGGCACGTCCAATTCCATTCGTTTCGTCAGAAATAATGTTTATTTCTGGGATTGGATCGCTGGTTCTCTTAGTTTCTAAAAAAAAGTGGAAAATAGATAAATTAGTATTCAATTACATCTTAATCTGAGATTTGTTTTAAGAACGGGCCGTGTTATTCGACATTACCCCTTCGTGTACTTATGGAATCCAACACATTATGCAACTACTACTCTTAATTCGTATGGAGTCCAGCTTCTTGTTAGCAATCTCCATTCTTTGGTTTAGCTGCTGCGACAGACGACAATCGAAGTAGCATCAGGCTTTCGTCAGAAAGCTCAAGGAGTTCAGTGTAGTGTACGACACGATAAAAAAAAGTATGTAAAGCTGGCCTCAGCAGAAGTTGCCGCATGAAGGAACAACCTAAACACCGTATAGGGTGTCATCAAGGAGTTTAAAGGCAGTCGTAACTCCTATCAACGTCTAGTGAGGGACAATGATGAAAAGCCACTTATCTTAGATGAAGATCAGATGAGGCGATGGGAAGAGCATTTCGCTACGATTTTGAACCGTGTAAGAATATATTAGTTCCCTACCTCCTAAATATATTTAGAGGTAGCTTTACTCTTGGGTATATCCCAGATTCCAGTTCGGTTAAAGTAGTCTTCATCCCAGAAATGGTCAATCGTTCCAAAGATTACCCTTGATCATATAGGCTAATCAGTTTGAACTCCTTCATGCCTAAGCCTATGGAGAAAAACCTTGATGCACACATTATATCCACACTCCTCACGAAATTTCCGCTAAACAGTTTACATACCAGTCAGGTAAATTCACTGAAACTGCTCTCCACTGGAGACGGCGCGGCGGCGCGGTATCGAATTGGTATCTGAACATCGAAGATGCAATTGATAATACATCTTTCTCTTTCATCGACTCTGCACTCTGAGCAATGTAGATTGGATGGAGGGCAGTTGGCCCAGAGGGCCAACAAGCACTGCGATCCGGAAGTCTATTGTGCTAAAAGCAATGTAATACCACGGCCCTATGGGTGAAAAGGATGGAGAAAGGTTATCACGACTATTTCCGCACCGGGTCTGCACTTTATCATCAAAAGTCACTCAGGGATGCCCGCAAGGAGGGTTACTATCTTTCCTCCTGTGGTGCATCCTAGTAGACAGCTTACTGTGGAAACTTATTACGATGAGGTATTCATCTCAAGGATATGCCGATGAACTGATTAGGTTGTAACTGTTAGGGGAAAATGCGAAGAAGCTCTAACGTGCTCTCTTATTGGCATTGCACATAGAGCAAAAATAGTGCAATGACAATGGCATCCGAATTAATCCAGCTATAATACTTTTTCAGTTTTCCAGCAGTTATTTTTCGCTTCTAGAAGAAAAGAAATATCAGACAAATGAGATGTCCTACTATGTACTCTCCAGTACTCCTGGCGGATTCCATCAAATACCTCGGAGTTACTCCAGGCAGGAGACTACTTTCGTCGAACACGTACGAATAATACCTGATAAGTCACCAAAGCCTGTTTGTGAGTAAGACTTGTGGAACAAGCCCTCGTATAATTCTTTGGATTTATAAGGCGATTGGGGTGACCGGTAGCCCAGTGCGTAGAAGCAGCAGGTAGATGGCGAAATGGAGGAGCAGGAGGTGAATGCAGGCAACTGAATTCTCCGAAACTAGTTTATGGCAACGAAATGTCAACTGGACCACATGGAACAGTTGACGCGCTGTGCCCAACAAGGCGTCCAGGCGTTATGGCAATTGAGTATTGTCTGGTGGAGAAAATCAACGACAAATTATAAAAAAAAGCTGCAACGGGGGATATCCGCAACTGCCCACTGCAGCTCTTCAAACGCTACTCAACCTCCTGCTGCTCCACATTAACTAAAGGTGGAGGCAAAAACAGCAATAGCTAGACCAAAAGCTTGCTAGAGTTCCTTCAAACTAAAACCCAGAGCAATGCAACTAGGTACTCGTAAATGAGGACTACGTATCTAGTACGCCATCGGACCACCTAAATTAGGAAAAATGCTTCAATCTTCCATTCTCAATCAAGATTTAGAATAGAGAGGATTAAAATCCGATGCTCAAAACCCTTCCCTTCAACACTGTTATGTGGTATACAGATCTAACACTGCGTCGCAGGCCCGTTTTACAAGAAATTCATTCATATGGGCAATTATTTCAGGTGGAAGCTCATGCAATCGAAACCTGCGCGAACATACACGTAGCAGTCGGATACCGAGTAAAGAATATTATAATCTTCACGGACAGCCAGGCGGCCATCAAAACACAAAGTAATTTTTCCGTCTCGTCGTGGGCGTGAATCCTAGCAAAGATTAGGCTTTACAAACAAGCTTACCATTAACTAAGCTCCGGACAAGCCGGTATCCCAGATAACGAGTCAACCGGCGAGTTGGCCAGAAAGGCTTCTCTCGGCATAGAGTCGTACTGTGGAATCCCTTTGTATAGTGTAAGACGGCACATGAGGGAATGGGAGGACTCGGAAACCATTGCGCACTGGGACAATACCTCTGGTCTCAAACAGGCCAAACAATTTATTAGTGGCCATTCACTCAATCGGACCCTTGAGTTGCCAATATTAAGCAGAACTCGAGTGAGAATTATCTGCGGGCCCCTTTCGGGTCATTTTATCTTGAGGAGTCATCTATACAAAATGGGGATTGTCTCTGGCCCAAGCTGTCGCTTCTATGAGAATGAGGATGAGACATCCCAGCACATCCTCTGTGACCCTGACGCACTTCATCTCTACCGCTTCAAATGCTTCGGTGATGCATTCCCTAAAGCGGATACGATTGGTTCACTAAAGCTTGAGCAGCTCAACAAATTCGTAAAGGTCGCCATACACTAGCGTCCAAAATCGAGTTGGTTCCGCGTTCAATTCAAAATTCCTAGTGTGTGGGGTTCAAGTTCAGAGCTCCGGAATCCACCGCAGTCCAAGTTAAATATTCAACTTGCCCAGAATCCACCCGACTACCGGGACATTTGTGCGCGAAACCCGAATTTAACGGAGTCAACTGTTGTTTATGTTTTGTGTTGCCAGTGTTAAATAGTAACGAAGAAAACGTTTTTACGTGTTGGCGGCCGCCAGGGTGTTTATGCAAGAATTTTGCAATGTAATTGACGGTGCGTGAAATTAAATCGGATAAGTGAAAATTAAGTTCGTCATATAATTTTCTTTCTTCTCAATTATAACCTCGTATAGTACGGACGTCTTTTTAATTATTCCGCTCCGCTAAAATATCTCTGCCCAACACTTTCTACAAATTAATTAACAATTTATTCGGAGGTTCATAAAAAAGAATCTTCTTTTCCCGGACTTTTAGAGGGATTCCTCCCTGTTCTGTAACTTCAAATAAAAGAAAATACTCACCGATAGTTTTACAAACTAAATCGACATTTTTCTGTAGACTAGCTAGTTTGGAATCGATTAAACGCAATCTTTCATTGGATTCGTCATTGTTGAAAAATTCGGTCAACATAAGCGAATCAAGCTACAAACAAAAATGTTAATTATAAATTTATTAATTTCTGTTACTGTTAAGTTTATATCTTAATCTTACCATCTCCATAAGTTCTTTGACCAGCCGTTTGATCGTTTTAAATGTATCCAGTTCCTGGCTACTTCTGCCTCGAATACATTGCTCCAGATCAGGTAAGGACTCTTTTAAGGATTTCAACTCGGCCATTAAATGAATAACATGGGTTTTGTAGTCATCATCGTCTTGACTTTGTAAACGTTTTAAATTGCACACATTCTGTAGGGCCCGAGTCGATTGTCGTTTCGGTTGTGATCTATCGATAGTAAGTGTTGATATTCCGGAGCTAAAAGGAATTTGGAAAAAAAAATAACATATATTAGTTGGTGAAGTTATCGCGTAGACTGGACATGGAACTCATCCGTGGGCCAATATTTCAAACAAATTAAAATTTAATAATTTCGATAAAACTGCTTTAGTTAGTGTACGCTATCCATTATAGGGGTTTACATGCATTTGCGCTCTTATACACCAGGATTGTGTCTTCGCTCAAAAGAAGTCCCAAGATTCTGCTGAATAGCGGAATGTTCTTATAACTTGTATACGATTGATATATCCGCTAATCTCATACTGTAACCAATTTTCAGTGTTGTCAATAGGAAAAAAATGTATTTCGTTGATTAGACATGTGATATAGATTTCCAATCTTAAGGCTGGTATTCAGATCGCGTGAAATGAACAAAATGGCAGCATCACTTTTCATTGGCGAAATGGCTCGTGGAAAAAAGTTGATAATACATCTTCCACTCGATCTGTGTATCGGTGAAATGAAACAAGTTAAACATTAAAACGACTAATTTGTTTATTTATCTATCGCCCAACTATAAACAACACCGGGGAAACACAACACAACCTGAATGACACCGACAGAGACAGCTGAGCTGACAGTGAAAATTTTTCTCGCACATTTTGTACGAGAAAAAATTTCATCCTCGTGAAATCCACAAACTTGGCTTTTCACTTCAAGTCAAGGTAGTACACAGATCGCGTGGAATGAAATTTAGGTTCCACACAATTTCACGTCTGTTTTCATCGGGGGAAAATTTTGCGATTTTGTATGGGATTTCACGGCACTTTTCATTCCACGCGATCTGAGTACCGGCCTTTAGTTTTTTTTTTGCTATTAGACCATTTGGACATAAGTGCTAGTACTAATCATCTTTCGACAATTGCTTTTTAGGGCTTTGTAGTAAAAACAAAACTCTTATTAAATCGGTCAAATGTCTGTCTGTCCATAGAATATCTCTCACGAACGGCTGAAGCTACATACATGAAATTTGTAGAGAATGTGTAGAAATATTATAAGTCGCTGGAGAAAGCGTTGCATCGAAATAGGCAAACCCCCCCCCCCTTCAAATTTGAAGAAAGGAGAAAAGAGGGAGAGGGGAAAATATGGGATCATAATTTCTCGCACCTCCTTGCATTTCTAGACCGTTACACTTAGAGATATGAAAACTTACAGGGAAGTGGCATTTCACTAGCATAGAAAATCGAAAATAATGGAATTTGGATATCTTATTTAGCTTAC
Organism: Chloromyia formosa; assembly: GCA_964017055.1. Classification (NCBI taxonomy): domain Eukaryota; kingdom Metazoa; phylum Arthropoda; class Insecta; order Diptera; family Stratiomyidae; genus Chloromyia; species Chloromyia formosa. The sequence continues at coordinate 23,095,550 of OZ024813.1, read as the reverse complement.
TAGAGATATTAATACCGAGTACGTTCAGTGTGATCGAATCAGGAATGAACTCCATCAACAAGAATGGGTTGGGTGGCACTGCTTTGCACGCATGGAGTGACTTACACAGTCCCTAGCCCTAAAGCCCATAAAACACATGTTTAATCAGGAACAGAGACGAATTAGATCTTAGGAGGTTCACTTCAGTATTTTTCAAGAGTTACATTCATCATCCATGAATGAGATAACATGTCTGGTGACGGAATTAGCAACGTTGGGGGTCTTGACCGCCAGGTTCCGGACCAAAATGAGGAACATCTCAATAATACAATGTTATGCCCCTACTGAACCCGACAATGTCTTGGCAAAAGACTCCTTCTACGAAGAACTAAACGCCGTTCAGAGCAGAACACCTAAAGGTGACATTATAATGGTTATGGGTGATTTGAATGCGAAAGTTGGCGCTGATAACTATGGGCTCAGACATGTGATGGGGAGACACGGTCTTGGTGATCGTAATGACAACGGTGAAAGATTTGTGGAGTTCTGCAACTTTCACAGTCTCTTCATCGGTGGTACTATGTTTGAGCATAAGGACCACCACAAAATCAGTTGGTCCTCTGTTGATCGGCGCAGAACACAAAATCAAATCGACCATTTTGCCATTAGTAAAAGATTCAAGAGTTGCCTCCTGGACGTGCGAAACAAGAAGGGTGCCGATATTGGGATGGGAAGAGACCATTATCTTATGATCGCTAATGTTCGATTGCGTATTGCAGCCGTGCGCCGCCCCAGCGACGAAAGATCCAGGCCTCGCAAATTCAACACCGCTCGACTAAAAAATCCAGCTGTCTTACAACAATATAATGACCATCTTGCGCAAAAAGCGGCTGAGATAACTAGTCACCCAGATAGTGACATAAACGAAAACTGGGATGCCATAAAAAATGCGTACATTGATAGCGCAAATACCATCCTTGGCCCAAACCCGGATTGCCGGAATAAGCCCTGGATGTCCGACGCTTCATGGCAGCGGATTGTTGAAAGAAAGGAGCTGAAAGTTCGTTTGGCTGCAGCCTCAGACGACAATCGAAGCAGCATCGAACTCCTTTACCGCCAGAAAGCTCGAGAAGTTCAGCGTAGTGTGCGACGTGATAAAAGAGTTTATGCCAATTCTCTTTTAGCGTCAGCAGAAGAAGCCGCTAGAAGTAACAACTTAAACGCCGTATACGGTGTCATCAAGGAGTTTACAGGTGGTCGTAACTCCTGCCAACATCCGGTGAAAGATAGTGATGGAAAGCTACTTATCTTGGAAGAAGATCAAATGAGGCGGTGGAAAGAACACTTCGCCGCGGTCTTGAACCGTGTAACCTCTGGTGAAGTTCCCCCTCATATAGATAATTTAGCTAACCATCAAAATGTGCGTATACGGTCCACTGCCCCGACTAAAGAGGAAATAGTCACTGCAATTATTGCACTAAAACGAGGAAAGGCCGCCGGACTTGACGGCATCCCTGCCGAACTTTATCAAGCAGCGCCAAGCGTAACTGCCGATTTGCTGCACCCACTTGTTGATAAAGCGTGGAATACAGAGACCTTTCCCACTGAGTGGAAGGAAGGTTTGATCATCAAACTTCCAAAGAAGGGTAGCCTCACAGACTGTAATAATTGGAGAGGCATTTGTGTGCTTCCTGCCGTTGCCAAGATAATAGCTAAAATCGTCCTGGAAAGACTAAAGGCCCACTTAGAAAGCACAATTGATGAAGAGCAGGCTGGCTTTCGATCCGGATTCTCCTGTGTCGATCACATTAACACCTTGCGAATCATCATCGAGCAATGCGCTGAATACGATTCTCCGCTTCACTTGCTTTTCATCGATTTCGAAAAGGCTTTCGATAGTGTGAACCGGGATTCTATATGGGCGGCCTTGCGCAGGAGAGGCATCCCTGAGAAGCTTGTGGCTATTATTAAGGCAACCTATGACGGCGCGAAATGTCGCGTTCTGCATAAAGGTAAGGTGTCGGGGGACTTTGAGATTCGCAGTGGAGTTCGGCAGGGGTGCATCCTCTCACCGATCCTATTCCTCATTGTGATCGGCGATGTGTTGCATGCAGCCCTATCCGGACTCGACAGAGGAATTCAATGGACTTTGACATCTTATCTACAACATCTTGACTACGCTGACGACATATGCCTACTCTCCCACAAAATCATGGATCTGTCCGCAATGGCGTTAGATCTCGAGAGGGAGGCAAGCAAGGTTGGGCTAAGGATTAATACTAACAAGACCAAGGTTCTTAGCCCGCCGTTGCGAAAAAGAAATCGGACACCTATTGCCATCAATATTAATGGGCAGCCTGTGGAGAAGGTGGACAACTTCGTCTACCTGGGTAGCATTGTTGACGAAAATGGTGGTACGGAGCAGGACATCGCTCGTCGTATCAACCAGGCTAAACGTGCATACGGCATGCTGTCCAAAATCTGGCAGGGCAGTTATCTCAGCATCAAGACCAAGCTGGGCCTGTTTCGCTCCCTGGTACTATCAGTACTTTTGTATGGGAGCAGTACATGGAAAGTTTCCGTAGGAGTTACCAGAAAGCTGCAAGTTTTCGTCAACTCATGTCTTCGTCGAATTTTAAGAATTTTCTGGCCCGAAACAATATCAAATGAAGAGCTAAGTCGGCGTACGGGTCAGATGTCAATCGACGAATTGATACGCAGGCGAAAATGGCAGTGGATAGGTCACACATTGCGGAAGAGTGATAACTGCATTGCTTTGCATGCCATGAAATGGAACCCCATTTCCAACCAAGGCCGACCAAGAGGGGGTCCTCGAATCACATGGCGTCGATCTGTGGCAAAGGAGTGTCAGGTACTGGGTAAGTCTTTTGGGGAGTTGCGCCCCATTGCCCAGAACAGAGTACGATGGCGCGCAGGAGTAGTTGACGCGCTATGCCCCGCTAGGGGTTAAGGCAAAGTAGTATTGACAGGATACAGAGGAGAGTTAAATCTGCCACCAGAACTAATAAACACCAAACCATAATTATGAGTAATAATAGAAACTTGTTGCCTAAAGTTCGAAAGATAAGTTAGGCCTAACTAATAAGTGAAGGTATATCCGGTGGGTCACATCAAAAGTTGACTAGTATATTTTTTTTTTTTTTTTCAATAAATAAGAAAATAAACATATCCTTACAGAAAACTAAGAAAAAACCTAATAATTTGGGTATAACTAAACCATACAACCTACCTGAATTCGATGCATGGAATTTCGTATTTATATACAGGTGTCTGTCGTTCGAGAATCGGATGTGCCGTGAACAAAGGTGCCGCCGTTTCAACAATGTCATCTTCGACTTCGACGATAACAGCCTCCGGTTCATCCTGCTGCCCACGGAGCTTACAACTGAATTTAGCACTCTCGCTTTCATCCAAGCCCTCTGGGACGCTGCTGGATTCCTTCATGTCATTCAGCGATAGACTTGATGGCTGGTGTGAAATTGATGGCACTGACGGATTGGGCGATATACTATCCAGAGATAGTGAACGGGCTAGACTTGGTGCATTCTCTTCTGAAACGATTAGAAGAATTAAATTATTGTATTACTTCAAACTTAAATTAAAAAAATAAAATTAAACTACTTACGTGGTACATTCTCTTTCGCTCCATTGCCGACATCCAGAGGTCTATATCCAGGATGCAATAGAGCAAAGGTCGATAATTCAGGTCCAATTCCCTTAGCCTTTTCCCATTCATATAATTTTCGTGTGAATTTTCGCGATATACCTTCAAATCGTAACACTCCTTCAGATGTTTTCACTTGGATCTCTTTAACTGGTGGATCCGTGACGATCGCTTTAAATTTGGATAATCTATAAAAGGGGATGTGAATAATCGAAAAAATGCCAGCAACAAAAAAAGAGTGACCGTAATTGGCGTGTTTTCAGCGCCATCGAGCAGAGCAAATAAAAATGATATTCTGGGTATTTTCTTTTTTTCATGGCGGCTCTGTTAAGTGATGCTTATTGACGCAAAAAAAAACACACGGGCAACGATTTCTTACTTTTCAAGCTTATCCCTTTCGTTAACTTTAAGCTTTTCTCGGTCATGTCGATTTTTGTCGCGATCATACTTCTCGGTATCGTCTTTTGTTTTTTTCGATCGTTTCAACGAATCTTGACTGTTGTAGGGTGGTACTGTGTTTGATTCTTTCAGCTTTCTCCATTGTTCTTGTGAAATTTAGGGATTTTTAAAACATAATCATACACAAAAGGACTTAAACCATAATTACCTAATTTCTTTTGAAAATCTTCCGATAGATCCTTTTGATCTGGCATCGGTGATAAACCCTGCCCTTCCAATTTCAATTGTCCAGTCTTCCAAAGATTCCAATCGATCTTCTTTTGCTCTGTTTCCTTTGTTGGTGATATCTGTGAGTCTTTGTGCGTGACAGAACTCTGCTTCTGTAAAATAGTTGTTTTTTTTAAAGAAACATTTCTACTTAAATGTGTGTTTATAGTTAACCTTCACCCGCCACTTATGAAGCTTTTTCTTGAAGTCCGGCGAAAGATTTTCCTCCAAAAGTGTAGCTGGGACATTTTTGGAAGACAACGATCCTTCATCTTTGGATATCATTTGGTATGCTATCAAAAATAAAAATAGTAAAACTGTTATTATGCATACAATGCATAAAACAAAGGTCTTCGTAAATAAGTGCATTCACGTTTAATAGAGCCAAATCGCGGAGCAACAAAACCAAATATGTTGGGTCTACTTTAACCCAATATTTTTTATTTTTTACTTTTTACTAAAATGAATAGTACAATATAATATATTTTCTACTTGTTTTCCCGTCTAGGGAGAAGATATCTGCCTAATCATAGGCGAGCCTACAAAGATATTTCTTCTCAGTTTTTTTGTAGTCTAACTCCTACATAACATTCATATACGTAGCCTCGTGAATCCGAGTCCATACTGAGACAATTTTAGGATTCTGCATGGGATCTTGAACAGCAATTTAGTTGGAGATGCAAACTATAATGAAACAGACAAATGTTATTTTCTGTATGTTCTTTTCTGCCTTGCCTGGTGGTAGAAAGGCCTTCCTACTACTTCACCGATTGGGATGACTTGAAGGAGATAAGGGTCGATCAGCTTCAGTGCGGCCGTCCGCTGGAAGCGTATTTGACCGACAACGCACAGCCGCATCACAAGCGCCAACAAGCGGCAATGCGAGTCGGATGTAAAGTTGAGGATTTTCATGAACATGCGTACACTACGAGCGTCTACGCACGCCACGCGACTCGAGCGCCAGAACCAAGAAAATGTTAGATTTGCCGCTCGTAGCCACGTGTAACTTCAGGGAATGTATTCGAACAAAACATTTCCCGATTGATTTTGACGAGATAGTTAACAAGCAATCATGGCTACGGCGCGGCGGGACTCGAACCTTTGGGACCGGTATAATGAAACGTCAGACTGACACTTCACGGCATTATACTACCGGCCCCAAAAAGGAGTGATTTTACATTCAGGCAATTCAGGCCAATGTCGGGATTTATAGTCTTCCGTAACTTTCACAGGCTCTTCATCGGTGGTACCATGTTTGACCATAAGGACTGTCACAAAATCAATTGGCCTGATGCAAATTTCCAGAACAGAGTACGATGTTAATTGCCTTGACCCCTCCAGGGGCATGGGCGCGTGACCATCTCTAGAATTTACATGCCGTGTTGACGTTTCGATAGCATATCTACTTTGCGGAAGTGCAGTTTCTAGCATGCACCTCCTATCTGAGCCGTTTTTATACTGACCAGCTCAGAGCACTGTGAGAGTTCTATTAGTACCCGCAGGCAATTTTTGATCGCGCCGAGATTTGAAATCCGATCTCCTGATTAGTATCGTAGAGCAGTGACCGACCGACCACGGCCAGCGAGCGCGACAGAGTACGATGGTGCGCAGGAGTAGTTGAAGCGCTATGCCTCACTAGGAATTAAGGCGAAGTAATATACTTCCCTGAGTGCTTATAATGAAATGGAACTCGTTTGGATATGTTCATAATCAAAATTTACGTATGAGGACCTCTGAAAATCGACAATTCTGAAAGTTGTCACCATTTTCTCCTACATACTCGTACATACCTGTAGAAGCTGTCGCTGCACATGCTGCCTGAATTTTCTTCCATTCCTCCTGTTTGGCTTCGAATTCTTGAGCCAGCTGCTCGCAAAGCTCATAATACTTTTCATTGATCTCCTTCTGTTGAACCAGAAAACTCGACTTTGGTGAAAGTTTCTGGTGCTGGTGATGACCCCGATGCGGACTGGATGGTTCCGAAAAATCACCACTTGAGAAATCTTCAGTCGTAAAATTTGGTTCGGGAAATCTGAAGACGTTGTCTGTGAAGTCAGGAAAAAAACGTACAATCACTCATATGTATTGGACGACTTTTAATGATAAAAAAGAACTTACCGAAATCATAAATTTCGGAATGTCGCGAAGGACTACTAGGAACTGAAGAATTGCCCGACGCAAATGGTTTTCTCGATCTGAAAAATTTCGTTGGAGTTTTCCCAAAGAAGAATGTCGGCGAATTACACATTTCCCCGTACTCCGCATCACTTGAGTCCTGCAATATGAAGCGGCATTTATTCCAAGTATACGCAATAATTTCTTTACGACTCTGTACCATGCATACCTGCCGCAAGTTCAATGGACTTGGAGGTGGTCGACTCCGGTGTATGGTGCCCGTTGACTTGACATCAACGATAACATCTTCAGGTAAAACTTCAAAATCTGTTAAAATTTTGCTCTTGCGATTCGATTTGGAAGATGCCTTCAGGAATCTTACGTCCGGATCATCTTTAAAATGAAGGGTGGAACTTGAACCGTGCGGTGACGATTCGTGTGGCACATTTACGGAGGGTGGCGTTTTGAGATTTGGTGAGGCTGGATTCGAAACGCCATGATCAATGCTGCGATCCTGAATATAAAGAAAATGAAAGGATTAGGGGAATATTCCTATTTACCGGGCAACGTATTTAAGTATTTAGAGTCTTGGCTAATAATGGCTTTAGCACTACAGCGTATAGAACGAGCGAAGCGACGCGCAAGAAGAATCCTTAATGTAATCTGTGTTTTAAAAGTTTTTCTGAGCCTTCTTTTTGTCTAGCAAGTTCATCCGCAGCCTGGCTCCCCTCAATGCCCTGGTGGCCTGGCACCCAAGAAAAGACTCGGTTTTTGGTTGTTCGTAGCACTCCTTCGCCAGTTTTGATGAGACCTTATATGAGGAGAGCGCCTTTATAGCTGCTTGGCTGTCTGAGTAGATAGCAATGTGAGCGCCGCGAAGTCCCGTTTCCAAGATTACCCTGGCGCAGACCTTAATGGCATGGATCTCAGCTTGAAAAACGCTGGGCAAGACCCCCATTGCGATTGAAATTCTGGTGTTAGATCCATAGACACCGGCACCAACAGCTTGTTCTGTTTTAGACGGTGAACCACTTAATACATCTAGGATCTGGAGAGGGCGTGCCATTTTCCCATTCGGAGCGGTCAGGGATGAGAGCTGACAATTTTCTGTTGAAGCAAACCTCCCTGATCATGTAATCTGATCTCAAGCAGATTTGTACGTCAGGGATTTGATTCAGAATGCTCATGCGACCGCCTTCTCTAACTAACTAACTAAATCTAACTTTTGGAAAAAAAAGTTTAATCATTTATTTCGACTGTGCAAAATAGGCCCGAATTTAGTACACTTCTTTCAATTAAGTCTGCTACTTTCGCTCTGCCAATTTTAATTAGCTAAGTTTATTGATGACTGTATCATTGATGTTTCTTTTCAGATATGTTTTTAATGTCTAATCTCGTGAAAACAATAGAAATTGAAATGAAGAAAAATTAAATGTCAACAGCGAGTTGACCTGTGTTACTCAATTGCCCTAAGCCCTTGTGGGGCATAGCGCGTCAACCGTTCCATGTGGTCCAGTTGACGTTTCGTTGGCATAACTGGTTTCGCAGAATGCAGTTGCCAGCATGCACCTCCTGCACATCCATGGCCACAAAAGTCGTCGTGGACGGGATTCGAACCCGAAACGCCGATAGTCAAACATGAGACTGATACCTGAACACACTGCGCTACCGGTCGCCCGGTAGTTATTAAAAAAAAGTTAGGTTACTAACCTCAGCATTACTGAGTGCATCAATGGACTCGCATGGACTATGATCTCGACTACAAGTTTCGCCCGACTTGACACTGCGCGTTCTGGACTTGCCCTTAAATGATCCCCGATGTGTCTGAATAATATCCTTCACTTTCTTCCAAGGAGTCTTGTTTTTCCCCTGAAATAATAACAAATTATTGTACACACCGTGCTTTAAGAATTATTTTACAATTACATCTCGCGATATCACTACGTCACCGTCTAAGGATCGACTTCTCCGAGATTCCTCCTCATTCGTCCTCGAATCACATCTCGAATCACTCTTGGAAGAGTCTCTGTTGTTTCCTGAAATAGATGGAAATCAAGGTAAATAAATATTAATATATTAATCTGGTCGATTTGATTGTTGAAAATTTGCGGTTGAATTTCAAGTACGATCAGTGCCTTAACGAATCTCGACAATCTCAACGTGTTGTTTCTAGTATACTCTTTGCGAGGACGCATTGATATTTTGTTAGCATATAAAAAAAATCCGAAGGATACATACATACACAGATCGGCTCCCGAAACTTCTCGCAACGGCTTTATTTCCTCCAAAAAAAATTAGGGCTAATTGTCCCATTTGCTAAAACTTTTTCCCTTAATTTAAAATGAAAAGCCATTCAACAATATGAATTTTTTTCTAGACACAATACTACAATTGTCCTCAAATTTTCGGTAGATTTTTCATATAATTGAAGACCCTAGAGGACGACCAAGGTAGCTTGATGAGTAGAGTAGAGTAGGGAGGACATCACAAACATCCATTGCCACGAACTCTGTGGACGGGACTTGAGACCGTAACAACCGTAGCCAGACATGAGGCTGACGCTTCTACACACTGAGCTACCGGTCGCGTATGTGGACATAAACGCATTGTACCTGTTACTGCGATGCACGCGGTTATCTGCACTTTATTCCACAGGTTGAGGCTGTACTTCTTACGAAGAAATACCCGTACGCCGTAAGCGAGAATTGGTTGCAACCCAGGCATTGTGCAGCCATAAAGCCACCCTTGATGAAGACCCCAGATTTTTTCGCGGGTTTGTGGGCTATGGGGTTTTACCTATACTATAGGTATACGATGCTCAATCTTCATCTTCCAACTAAGTTACGAGTCAAGATTACGTAGATTAGATTAGGTTGACATCAGCAGTGGAAAAGCTTGTACTCTTATTCGACTAAAGAAGCGCTGAGCGAACTCTGTAGACGAAGACAGAGGAAAACTGCTCGGCTTCCAAAACTGCAGGCCACTATGCTGATACCGAGAAGACTAAAGGCGACAGCCAACTCCTACCCAAGATCACTCAGGCTAATAAGCAAGTAAGTGTATGCTAGCAACATGCATCGTGCAAAATTAGTTATATGCTAACGGAACGTCAACTGTTAGGAGTAGTCGATCCGCTATGCTCCACAAGAGTTTAGAGCAAATATATGAATCGCCGAAAAAGCCGCCCAATTTCTGCGAATGTATAGAAAATATCATACAAACACAACTGTCAGGTTACCCGGTATCCTGGCAAAAAAAAGGAACTAATGTTGATAGTTCTGTCTGAGGTCTAGTAGCAAAACTATCTATTGGGGAGGTAGCTCGACCAAGCCCGGGTGGGGATCATTGCTAAATGGTTTTGTCGGCTGTCTAGCAATGGTATACTCCACTTTTATTCTTAAAAAAAACTAGAAACATGTGCTTATGCATGAAAAATGGAAATTGAGTTGCAAACAATAATGTTTATTATATAAAACCGTATATCAACAGATTGGGCTTTTGCTAAAAAATATATATTCTATTTGCCTTAACCTCTAGTGAAGCATAGCGCGTCAACTGTTCCCATGCGGCTTTGTTGATGTTTCGTTAGCATAAACTGATTTCAGACGATGCATGTTGCTAGCATGTACCTCCTGCCCATTTAGCCTCATACCTGCGACAAGTCGGAAAAAGCTGTGGCCTATTATTACGCCCAACACCACAGGGGGAGGAAAACAAATATCCATGGCCACGATGCCGTGGACGGGACTCGAACCCGTAACTTACCGGTAGCATGAGACATCAGGCTGATGCCTCAATGCACTGAGCTACCGGCCGTCCTCCATTCCAATTTAAGGCCTAAGCCCAGTAACCGACTTTAAAAAGGGCGGTTATCCCAGTGCCAAGACACAAGTTTCGCTATCTATTTTAAAAATCGGACGAAAAGAAATTACTACCCATATAATATCATTGCTATCTTAATTCCACTCAAATCTTCTTAAATTTTTCAAATCAATTCTTCAGCATCTTCTAGAACAAACGAATCGGTTATTGCGAAAAAGAGTTACATACCAACCTCACCCTGCCTTATAAAAATTACTAATTTTAATAAAAAGATTTAAAAAAAACCCGGGGTGACTAGAACAAAAACTTAGTTTCTATTTTTAGATCAATATTTTCCCATTTTAACTAAAAAAAAACATATTGCTGTGATAAATATTTAAAAAGTTATTTTGCTGAAGAAGGTGTGTTAAATTCAACACATGAAAAATTTCAAGTGTTCAGATCTCAAGACATTCATCGCACCTTTCGCCAGCCCTGCATCAGACTGACAGATTGAAAAATGATCTTTAATGAATATTTTCCACTCGAAATAAAAAATTGTTTTTCGTGTCAAACATTTTATTTCCGTAAATAAAGTGTAAACAATTTGTCTCATCTTATCACACACAAATAACAAAAAAATGGTTCTTTCAGAATATATACGTCGAAAATATATCCAATAAAAATTTTAATTACACCAATTCAAGTACCAATTAGCACGACAATTTTTAATCTTAATCTGCAATTTATGTCTTCAATCTCAATATTTAAATTCTGTCTCATCTTCGAATAATTGCAACTGATTTATTTAAATATCCCTCATTACAGTATTTTTGATAGTCCCATTAAGAAATATTAATACGCATAAAAATAATTTTTTTTATTTTATTCGGTAACCTTATTTTGGTATTCTCGCCAAGTCCAATCTATAAATGACGCACCTTCTCAAGTCTCATCATCAAAATATTACACTCTTCGTTTTTATGTACGAATATTTTTAACTCAAGAGTAGTGCAATTGTTACATATCATTAGCTGTGTTTCTTTATGAACAGAGCAGAAAAGCAGAAAACTTAAGAACGTTAGCGAAAATGGAGTGCTTCCTTGGTGCTTTTGATTTAATTAGCATTCGAACCACAACCTAAATGTCAAGAAAAAAATTGAGTGAGTTTCTATGATGGATCAGTTTTCTGATTCTTGGATCTTTTTTTCTGATTTTTTAAGAAACGCTTTCCGATGCGGTTCCGATGCAGTAGAACATGATCCAGCAAACGTCATTTTTCGGATCATTATTGTTTTCCGGTCCATTAGCAGTCCATGTTACCCAAACTATTCTGTGACATATGTGGACCTGTTTTCAGTTGTTGTGGTGTTCTTTAGCTACAGGGCTCGTCAAAGGCTAAATCGAAACAGGCGGTCACCTGGGGCGCCAACTACGAAATGGCGCCGAAGAGGAAAGCCATGTTTGAAAGTGAATTTTATCAATTTAGAGCAGAATTCAATATAATTCCACTTAGTTATAAATACCTATTTCGCGATTTATCGGATCAAAAGTGATTTTCACAGTTCAAATTTATGCTCGCGAACGATTTAATTTCGAATTTCAGTTTCACACGTAGAACGAGATGGTTCACGACCACCGCTGAGCTACGTCATTATCAATAGAACGGTGAAAATGAGGAGATTATTTTCTGCACGTTCTATGAAATTGGTGTGGTTGTGTGGTGATCGCGAACCATTTATTTCGATCGTCTGTGGCGACCATTATTGACGACAACTAGTGCCAACAAAACTATTTGGACCCCGCGACAAGGCGGCTGTGCAGGCAAAAAACCGGAAAATTTGAGCACTTTTTTTTAACATTCTCCTCATAACTTCTGAGCTGTACCGGATCGCAAATTGTATAGAAATTAAATTAAAGAGAGTCAAATTCTGCATCCAATGCATTGCTCAAAGTCGAAATTCGGTTTGGCAGTATAGTCAAAATCGATAGTCGAAAAACGTCACTTTTTGAGGCTTTGGAGAAAAATCACACTATATCACTATTCAAGCTCACATATCTCTGAAACGAATGTTCCAAATGAAAAACCTTATTATCAAAATAAAGTTAAAGATATTTTGATTTCCAGTTTAACGTGCCCAATACTTTTCAAATTAGCCCGTTTTTAGTGTAGTTTTGGGCGAAAAATCAAAAACGCTTATTTAGCGATTTCAGCCTTAATAACTCTATCTCGGTAAATATAATAGCTGAAGTTTTGTTTTAGTTTCAGTTTGTAGATATTTTAACCTTATTTATAAAAGTTTGACTAAGTATTTTGTCAGATTAATTTAATTAATTAAATAATTACTGAATTAAATGATTTAATTTCCTCCATAATTTCACAGTTCGAGCAACTTATATAACACTTAAAGGTTGGCTCCTAATGTATTTGGTCTTTCTGAATTGAATGAAATCAACTGCAATTCCATGCGACCATTAGTTTAAAAAATATTCACATTTGTCCAGTTTTTTTTAGGGTTTTGTAGTAAAAACAAAACCCTTGTGATATTGGCCATGCGTCCGTCTGTCTGTCTGTCCATTAAATATCTCACGAAACGCCGAAGCTACGTGCATGAATTTTGGTGGAATATGGGTGGGGGGGGGGGGGCAGTCCCCATAGAGGGGAAATGAAGGTCGAGATTTTTTTTCCTTTGGTATCAGCATGTGGGGTATCGTAAGAAAGGTACCATCGAGTACATTCCATTTCTGGATTTTTTTTTTGTTTTGAAATTTGAAGAAAGGAGAAAAGAGCGAGAGGGGAAAATATGTGATCCGGTTTTGTCGTAGTGCCAATTGCAGTTATTTAATGAACCAATTTTGGAAGGGTAAAGATTGGTTGAGGCGGTGATTCTAACAATAATTATTCCTACAATTTTTTTTCTTAGCGTTTTGTGTCTTAAATCTTACAAAATCGGTCAAATGTCTGTCTGTCCGTCTACCCATAGAATATCTCACGAACGGATGAAGCTACACACATCAAATTTGGTGAGAATGTGTAGAAATGCTATAATTCACTGAAGAAAACGATATGTTGTAATTGGCCAACTTTAGGGGGGGTCCACATAGAGGCGAAATTAATGGCAAATTTTTTATCGACTAGTATAGGCATGTGGGGTGCCGTGAGAAAGGTAATGTTGAGTACATTCTATTTTTGGCATTTTCTTTAAATTTGAAATCCATCTATGTGGTCCCAAGAAGAGCAAGGATCCGATATTTACATACCAAAATAAGCGCTTGATACAAAACCCTCAGATTGCGGGCGTAGCCCTCTATATTCCGGTTTAATTTATTAATGAAATCAGTTTTTTATTAAATAAGTTGAAAAAAAAGGCTTTTATGCCCTTTTTAGGTTGATTCCTAACGTATTTGGCCATTCTAAGTCAAATGAAATCAATCGCGATTCCATGCGGCCATTTTTTTTTTAAATATTCACTTTTTCCTTTTTTTTAACTTAAATAAAATGTTTTCTTCATTGAGTTGCAGGCGTTCGAAAAAATCCGCCTTTCACACCACCTCACTCCGCTGCGGCTACCACAAACTAGAAAAATAAAACCATAAATGGAATGTGCTAATTCAGGCCTTTGATACGACACCGCACATGCCTCTATACCCAACGAAAGCGAACAAATGTTGCTTTTTCCCCCTCTATTTAAACAAAATTTAATTATCTATAAATTGAGACTAAAAACTTCATCTATTATACCTACTTACCAAGATAGAGCTATTAAAGCTGAAATCGCTAAACAAGCATTTCAGTCTTTTCGCTCACAACTGCATTTAAAAGGAGCGGAAGAAAAATAAAAAGTATTGGGCACGTTAAATTGGAAATCAAAATATCTTCACCTTTTGCGCAATGAGGCTTTGGAGCAATCGGTTTCAGAGATTATGTGAGCTTGAAAAGTGATATATGTAGTGTAATTTTACCCCAAAGCGTCAAAAAGTGATGTTTTTTGACTCTCAATTTTGACTATACTATTGAACCAAAATTGGACTTTGAGTGCATTGCAGAATTTGATGTTCTTTAATTTACATCTTATTGAATTTTTCGATACGAGGCATCGTTTAGGAGTTATGAGGAGAATATTAAAAAAAAAGACTCAAATTTTCCTGTTTTTCACATGCACAGCCGCTCTGCCGTGGGGTCCAAGGCGGCTCCATCTTTTAAATTGAAAATATGGACCTTACCAACATTCGTACTAAACCGCATCTCTCTATCATATTTTGCAAGGTTGCAACTGCATCTATCTACCTACTATAACGCCGTATATGTTGTTAGTGTACTTGTGAGCAATTATTCTGTTCTGTTCACACAAAAAAACAGGACAATTAATATTTGTTTTTAACTGAATTTTCCTGCATACAAACTTACGTTTCCAAATATCCAATCCACATAATATGCAAATTGTTTTCAACGATTTGTAGATTTTCAACGGGATGTTTGGATGGGAAGTCAAGATGGAAGAATTATTCATTAAATGGATATTTAATTTGTTCCAGAGTGATGAGTACGCTACGCACACGCTTTTCCGGGTATTATCTCGTATGTAGGTAAATAGACAAACAAACGAAGCGAATACATGACCTGACACAATGATCAAAATATTTTCTTTTCTTTTTTTCTCTTACCCGGAGAAAGATTTTCGTTGATATGGGATTTTTTTTTTATTCTGGGTATTGTTTTTATCGAATCGCATTGAAATTGGGGGATTTTTCCCAGTTGAATCATTTAAGTTATTAGGAGCGAAGAAAATGCGGAAACGGACTATTACGTTGCATGAAAAAACGTAATTTTGATCCTCATAACACTACTTATAATTTATTATGTTCGTTTCTTCAATAAAATATATATTTTCAGGGAACCCAGGACCCATTCAACCGAATAATATTAGGTTCATTTGCGGCCAAAACATTTGATCTGAAACTCACATTTGTATGTACCTGTCAGTACCTGTACAGTACCTGCTACAGATTGCAGTGTCTTCAACAAGTAACACTCCTTGTGAGTTTTCAACGTACTTTGGCGCCTGAATCTCTCGAGCCTTTCTTCTCCTTTGGGCTGCGACCTTATAAATCCTGGCATTGTCTTTAGGTTTCTCTTGCAATGACGATCTCTTATCCGCCGTCAGATCTTCTAGTTTCTGATAGAACTTCTCGGCTGCAATCGCCTTTGCTTGAGCCACCTTTCGCTTTACTTCCTTCCCGCATTTATCATATTTCTCCCGAAGTTGAACCTTCTCGGACCCATTCAACCTAGTAATATTAGGTTCACATTTGCGGCCAAAACACTTGATCTGAAACAAACATATGTATGTACCTGACAGTTTCAGATCAAGATCAACCTGACATATGTACATATGTCATTTACAACAGCTTTTGATAGGAATCAACCACATGACTATTGTCGGTGAAAAGACAAGGTATGTGTGTGCGCCTGCTGTGTCGTCACCACTACACTAGTAAATACACTGGATATCGTTTATAACGACATTGAAGAAGTAGATTAGGTCGTTATAACTGATCGTTGTTATAAACGTCATATTGTTTTTAACGACCATGTTCGTTATATTCATCTCAAGTTGTGTATAACGACCGTGGTCGTTATATTTACGTCAAGTTGTATGCAGGAAAAACGTAAAATGGAAGCAAAATCGGCTTGAAAATATTCTTCGTATAAAAAAATTTAAGTTTTTATGGAAACATGATTTTGGCGAGCGAATTTCTGTATCTATCCCCGCAAAATAGTAGTAGTTTGCGGTTTAGTTAAAGATGGTTGGTGAAGCCAATCACGAATTGATTTTAAAAGGTCGTTAGCAGTTTCAAGGAAGAGAAATATTGAGATACGCTATACGCGATTCTCAACTTGCTTTCCTGCCCATGGAATATACCGTTATTTCTCAGCAAGTACGGCCTCTAGCGGCAAGGTTGGGGTACCTATGAAGAGGTAGCGACCGCAGCTATCACGCACTGAAATCCCGTTCAGATAGCTTAAAAACTGTGGGCACAGGAGCGATTCTCAACTTGCTTTCCTACCCATGGAATATACCGTTATTTCTCAGCAAGTACGGCCTCCAGCGGCAAGGTTGGGGTACCTATGAAGAGGTAGCGACCGCAGCTATCACGCACTGAAATCCCGTTCAGATAGCTTAAAAACTGTGGGCACAGGAGCGATTCTCAACTTGCTTTCCTGCCCATGGAATATACCGTTATTTCTCAGCAAGTACGGCCTCTAGCGGCAAGGTTGGGGTACCTATGGAGAGGTAGCGACCGCAGCTATCACGCACTGAAATCCCGTTCAGATAGCTTAAAAACTGTGGCTGTGCCCAGCGATTCTCAACTTGCTTTCCTGCCCATGGAATATACTGTTATACGCGTATAGCGTATAGCGCGACAATAACTTCTAAGAAGCCTAGTTGACGTTTCGTTAGCATATATTTTAATATTTTGTTTTAGTAGCTGGCCGATTACGTTATGAGTTGGTCATAGATATTTATTCAACTATTGATTAATACCAGACATTTTATAAGCTTTCGAATTAAATTATTGTCGAATGACTTACAGTGCGTTTATATTTGACCTGCGATTAACAATAGGGGCATTTTTTTTCGTAGAGCAGGTTAAGCGGAAATAAAATCAAGAGCAAATTAGGGTAACGAACACGAAAACAGGGTCTGTCTTTGCTGGGAGTGTGTCTTGGTTTAGTTAGAATTCAAACGTCAACTCAAATTTCAAGAGAAAACTTAAATCCTTAGTAAATATACAATCGGACAAATTTTCTTTAGGCAGCAAAATTATTTTGTATGTTTACTATTCCATATAATTACACAAAACGAATAAATTATATATAGTATATAATATTTTATTGATAGGAAATGAACTTCATGTTGTACCCAAACTGTAACTGCCCGAAAATTTCGACACCTGCGACGCCTGCATTTCAAAACGCTGACTACTTAACCGAGAACCATTCTTGCACTGACGTTTTATCCAGATCAGCATTTTACACGCAGCTTCCTTGGGTTATTATAAATAACACACGGTGATATTTTGGTCCTACTGCGGGTGTGCGTCAGAATAAAAGGACATTTTTCACAATAAAGAGTTATCTAGACAAGATGGTGTAACGGACGGTTTGGTGGGCATGCGAAGATGCCCGTGGGGACGGAGCCTAAAGTAAAATAGCATAATTGACCGTGAAGGTCGGGCTGTGCCATCTGGCGAAGAAAAGGGCTCCTCAACGAGCTAAGCAGCGGCCTATGCTTGCTGTAGCTCAGTTTGGGAGACGTGGGCGGGGTTTTCGCCGCTCGTTGCCCCTGTCCTTTACGTATTAACAAAAATTCATAGGCCTGGGGAAAACAACACAAACAGAGGAGGTAAAAATGGGGAATGATTAAAAAATGAGGCGATAAGGATGGAATGGTTGGCGGACGGCGCGGTATGCCCTCGCGTTCGCATCAGAGTCCAGATGTAATGGGACCCTCGGCCTCTGGTTTCGTACCACCGACAGATCCTTACTCATCAGGTGCTGCCATAGATCTGCCGGTGGAAGCAGCACTACCAGACCATAATATGGTTCGTTACAGGTGGTTCATTACAATGGGTATCATATGAGACGATTTGTTGAACCGAATGCACTAGCCTACTTTTGAATTTTGAATCCTTTGGCAAGGAAAAAGAACATCCTGGTGAATTAGTGTTGTTGGCATGCTTTGAGTGCTTTGGTAAAGAAAAAGGACTCTCTTGGCAGTAAAGTGATATATAGGCAGATGGGTATCATATGACTGGGGGTGTTGAGGCGAATGCAATAGACTACTGCAGCAACCATACATCGCCTCAATGCACTGAGCTACCGGCGTTCGTGACTTCAGAATTTCTATTTGGGATCATTCCAATTTCGCGAATAATAGGAGAATTCTATCTTGGAGACATAAGAGAATTCTATCTATTGCATTTAAATTTTCACAACACTAAAGGAATTTCCGTGTGTCGGTTCTAGGTTCTTACCACTCCAGGCAGAAATGGGCCAACTAAAACAGAAATGCACTTTGAAGCCGCACAATTTTGAAAATTCTCTCTTAATACAATAGACCAAATTCTCCTATTATTCGTAAAACAGGAATGTTCCCCTATTTCTTGACAATTTTCAGTAATACCAGGATTTCTACCATGTGCTCACCGAAGAGTAACAACAAATTAATATATTGTACATTCGAATTCCACCGTTCGATTGGTTAATGATTTTCAAAGCCTATAGTTTGTTTGGCGCGGTATGCCCAAGTGAGCGTCTATTATGGTATTCCAATAAACCATGGAAAAGACTGCATGCTGGTCTATTCGAAAATGTTTAGTATGTACATTTTAGCCATCAAGACGTGCATTAAGTGTAAATTTTTATTGAATTCTATCGAAGAAACGGAAATTTTATGATTTCCATCAGTTCATATGATTGCAACCAGGCATGCAATCGTGTTATTTGAAATACTCTTAACACCCAGCGAATTTTCTGCATCAAATTAGCTGCTTTTCTTCCGAAAATCATCGTCTATATTTAGTAGACTTAAATTCAATATTTAGTACGGATACTTCTAGTCGGGTTTATGTTTAACGATTTTATATGCTTCGCTGCGAACATACAACATGTTTATCTAGCCTCAAAATTTTTGTTTAGTTTAGCAAAAGTTATGTTCATTCTCAGGACTTATGCATGATTGAAATTCAATTTTATTGCAAACATAACGTAAAATAAACGTAGGTTTTGTTTTGGTTTTGAGCATGAATTACAAGGATCGTCGAGGAGTCAATAGACGTAGGGAAGATGACTCCACATACACAGAGATCCATCGGCCGATCAAAATTATGTGGGACGATCAGCAAAGTCGCCTGCGATAGACACATCCACAGCGCAGTTCAAAGGGCGATCAAAACATCAACCGATGGATTGACCAATGGATTGGCCGACGGATTGCTGTGCACGTGGAATTTATGACCTAAAATATATATGACTGCAGATTATGAGCGTACTGCATAGATTAGAGCGTATACACAAATTTATTTCTATTCCTGAATTTCCAGCTTTTACTCATTCAGATTTAACGGGGCTGTTCATCTGAAGTTGCTTTTCTTTTGCAAATGTTTGAAGATTTACAGCACGAATAAGGAAGTAAAAACGCTACTTCTTTATATACTCATCAAATACGGAACGACCCTACGTTTTTATTGAAATACTCAAAATTTCTATTCACTACTTATCTGCTAAATTCTATTTTTGCCCCTCATATAATCTATTGCAGGAAGAGTCATGCACTGAATGCAATAGCGCCCTTTTGGTGCAATGGATCGTGATCGTCTCCTTCATCAGACAACTGATGACTTCTAACCATATGCCTGAGCTACACTGGCGAATACTTTGCATTCCTGAAAATATTTATAGATTTTTAAGTATCATATCTTAGATGATAGTGTGCGGCGGGGTCTGTTCCATATTCTCGATATGACATTTAGTACGATATTCGGTCTCAGACCATTAATTTTAATTGCAAATTCCTATGTGAAGGCATTATGGATGTGTGGTCAATGATCTCGGGAACGCCAAAATGATATGATCGATGACGAGTGGTATTTCCACAATATGATTGGCAAATTGGCACTTTATCTTATACCGGATGGAACATTTTTCAAATTTTAGATGTCCAATATGTTATTTAATAAATTTCCTTCGCGAAATATTGTTAATAAAAATATTTACTGGATTTTAGCTGATGACATTATTGAGTGATAATGATGAAAGTTATTATTTTATTATCAAATAACTTTCATTATGAACTGGCCAGTTGAGAAGATGAGTAGAATGATGGATTGATGTGCAAAATCGCATTATTATTACTTTTATGTAATAGTATTTTAATGGTCATTTATAAATAAGGGAGGAGATATTTTTTTTGTCGAACTATGGGATCAATCAGTTGTTTAAATGATAAGTCCATTTAAAACTGGGATAAGTAACTGCACTTAACGTATCGCTGACAACACCCATTTCCTTATACAGGGTGTCCCGTAATTACCGCACACGGGTAGTGCCACATGATTCCTCATGCAATTTCCAATAATAAATAGTAATGGACATTTTACCGAAATCTTAACCCTTTACATTTTTCTTGAAAATTCCCCGCCTCACACGACTAAAAATTCAATATCTCAAGAACTATGCTAATCAGTACAGTAAAATAAGATGATAATCGCAGCCAATATGTTGCTCTAAAATATGAAATTTGTTTGGTAAAAAACAGACAAACGATTTAGCTATTAAAAATTTGTACAGCTAACATATCTGTTTTGCTCCACAAAATATTTTTTTTTTCTATCAACTTTCTTTTAAATTTTTTAATGCATAATGCACTTGTCCGATTTTAAAAATAAACTCCACATTTTATAGTAATCAAATTGTGTTAACAGCATTTTATCCTATTTTTTTAATTTCGGGAAGTTATAGCCCTTTGGATGTTTGAAAACAGGCTTTCTGTGCGTTGCACCGATCATACATTGCTAAAATCGCATTAGCTCGAGAAGTACACAAGGTAGAACGTTCAAATAATCACCTAGGTCGAGCTAATACTTTATCCTTACTTTTAAAATTAATTTCATAAAATTCGGAGTAAAATTTTGTCGGTTGTACCACCACAAAATGAAAATATTGTTTTATTTTTTTGTAAATACTACATTTTATCACTTTTCCCCCAATTTTTGAATGCGTAATGTACAAATTTTTTTTACTTAAAAAAAATCAAATCTCCGCCTTTTTATAGACAAATCGTACTCAGATCATTTTATCCTAAATTATTAATTTGTGGCAGTTCCTGGTCCGTTAAAGAAAATCGTTTATGTCGAACATTCCCCTTTTTCATTAAATATTTTGATTTCCAACGCTCCACAGCAGTGAGGAGTGTTAATAATAAATTATTTTGAATTAGAAATGGATGACAATCTCATTTTATGTTTCTTGTTTATTTCATTTTATAATAAGTGTTCTGAATGACCACCTTCCAATTTTAAACAATATCGTGCTTTCTTTGGGAAACTACATACAGCCCATCCCACCATTCCTCTTGTAGTGTCACTAGATACATCGGTTATTTTCTTACACTTATTCTAAAACAAAATAAAAAAAAGATAAAAAATTAAATTATCTTTCATTTCTCATTCAAAATATTTCAATTTTAAAATCCAACAAGGCTGTTACCCATAAAAAAATAAGAACGAAATTTTTCATGAAAAAGGTACGTTTTCGACTTAAATGATTTTCGTACATATGTAGGTCCGTAACTGCCAGAAATTAAGAAGCTAGTGTGAAATGATCTTTGTACGATTTGACCGCAACAAAATAGAGATTGGATTTTTCAAATAAAATGTGTACATTACCAAAACTAAAATTTGGGGAAAAATGACAAAAACCCTAGTTTTTTTTAAATATTAAAACAAACATTTTCATTTCCTGAGGTACACACCTAAACTGTATGGGACTAATTTTATAAGTAAGGGTAAAGTATTAGCTGTGACTAAAAGTTTATTTGGGAGTTACTGCTTACGTAGCTCCAGAGTTATGGCGTGTTTAGCAATGTAAAGTCGACGTAGTATTCGACTTAGCAACGCAAAAAAAAACCTGTTTTGCAACATTCAAAAGCCTATAACTTCCGGAAATTAAAAAATAGGATAACATAATCTTAACACAATTTTATTTTTATAAGTTAAAGAATTAATTTTTAAAACAGGACAAATACATTATGCATGGAAAAAGTTAAGAAAAATGTGATAAAAATTTGTTTTGGAGCATAACAAAAATTTTAACTTTAAAAATGTTTAATAATTAATTAAATTAAATTAAATTTTTTTAGTAGCTTGGATGGCGCAACGGTTAGCACGTTCGCCTTCTACGCACTGGGCCCCGGTTCGATTCCTGCTGAATGCGGTAGTTTTCGATAAAAAGGGGATTTACGTGTCAGACTATGAGCCCACTCAGTTGTTAAATGAGTACCCATTTATGGGGTAAATAACTTAGTTGAGCGTGTTGCTGATCACACACCTCTGTACAAGACCGTCACGATCTAGAAAATGAGATGATGCTAACTCATCTCGAGGCCATGGTTCAAATTGGACTGTTGCGCCAGTTATTTATTTATTTATTTGTCTGATTTTTACCAAATAGATTTTATATTTTAAAGCAACGTATTGGCTGCGATTATCATTTTATTTGAGTGTTTTGGCTATCGTAATTTCCAAGATATTGAATTTTAAGTATTTTGAGGAGGGGAATTTTCAAGAAAAATTTAAATGCCTGTAGCAGCTAAAGGGTTAAGATTTCGGCAAAATGTCCCTTATTATTTTTTGCTGGAAAGTACATGAGGAATCATACGAAACTGCCCGTCTGCGATAATTACGGGACACCCTGTATAGATATGTATATCGGCAGAGCGAAATAAAGAAAAACAGCTTGCCGAAGATATGTTACATTTACGCGATGTAGTGCTTTAAGGCGGGGCAAGCGGGGCGGTCGCCCTGGGGGCTGGTTCTCTGGGGGCGCTTGATGTCCGAACATTTATTCAATGCACTTATCATTAAAATGTTTTCGATTAAAAACAAACATTTTTTGACGCGCCATTCTAAAGCTTCGACTCTGTCTGATCGCAGACGCCGATCAAAAAGATGCACACAAGTAGTGCTCTTTTGCTCTATGGTTTGATCGCTAATCGCCAACAATATGCGACGATCGTATGCCTATCAAAACTCAAAACTTCGAAGCGAAGATTTAGACTAAAGTACAATAAAAAGGAGCGTGTGCAATGCAACTCCGGGCCCGTTTTCTCAATGTCGGATTAAACTCTTTGTTACAATACAATAACTAACAGGGGCACAAATTAATCCAAGCTATAAACAGCCCGATAAGTATTTTCGTTTTCTCATACGTTGCATACAAATTACCAAGCCTTAAAGTGTGGGACTTATCTCAGACTACAATTATGGTAAAATCAGCTGATTTTCTCGGCGGAATTCTACCGTGCACAAATCTATTTTGTATTAGTACGGTCTCTCAGCATATTCATTTGCAGCTGAGTTTGTTGCATATTCTCTTCTATCGAATGAATTCCCAGGAACTCTGTTCTTTATGGCCACTTTCATTGTTTTCAATCTCAGCATCCGGTAGCAGGTGTTGGGTTTTTGTTTAGGATAAATTTTAAACCGGAAACCAGGAGTTGGGTTTTGTTTTGGATAAGAGATTAATCGAAGGCTAGAGGACGGTTAGCGTTTATCCGATTAAAGGTCGATACACACACATCAGTCACGTCACGTCACAGTTCCGTCAGCACCGTCTGGTATCAGTCACAAAAAATATCGTTTCTTGAAAGTCAAGTGGCGCTGTCCACATTGAGCCGGCGCAGTCACGAATCAGAACCGTCAGTCGCGCTTCCGTCACCGAACAGTCAAATTCACATTTCTTCCCAACGATATTTTTTGTGTTTGACGGACGTCAGTCTAGAAAGTGAACATGGGCGATGACGAAAAATTAATCGAGTTGGTTCGAAATTACCCCGTTCTGTACGATTTATCGCATAATAAATATATGGATATAGCATATAAAAACAGGATATGGAAACAAATTGGAAATGAAATAAAAATAGATGGTAAATCTAGGTACACTCGAGAGCATACACAAAAAATGACTGACTACGGTCTGAATATCCTGACGGCTATATGTGAACACAGCCGCTATTTTGACTGTGACTTGACGGCGACGGTTAGGATTCGGAAGGTTGACTGAACTGTGACGTGACTGATGTGTGTGTATCGACCTTAATAACGCTAAACAGATATTGAGCAAATCAAATTGTGCTAAATGGCAGTTTATTCTTAAAATAAATTTTAATCGGACATTGAGCAACCGGCCCATATAGAAATTATAGAGGTGTGTTAGTATTTCTTTGACTCTGTGCTCACTTCAGTGTATTCAAAATTTGTCCGGGCCGCATACGGGCTACAGGCCGCGACTTAGACATGGGCCGCATCAAAACCCTTTTCGGGCCGCGGGTTGAACGCCACTGCTGTAAACTGTTCGGTATACTTCATCCATTCGGAATGACTCTAAGACGCTTGACCGAATAGGGGCGTATCCAGCTTAATTGTAACTAGAGCGATAACTCGTTTCAGAGATGGCGGTAGAGACTTACGAGGTCGTCTTCTGGGAGGCCCTATGTATTAGAATATCTGGCTTCCCTTATTATATTACTTAATGATAGTCGTTGCCTATTAGTATGAATGCCTTCCCATATCTTTATTTAATATTTGGAGTTGTATTGGATCGGTGGTAAAATAGGGTGGTGAATAAAAAAAAAGTTTAAGAAGCCCTGATCTAGGCAACATACAATACAATGAGGCTAATTCCACACAATTGGGACTACTGAATAAGTTTTAGGCTCTACTTGGCGAGAGGTTCATGAAACTCAGTCAACGCGTGAGCACTCCACTCCCCTCCCTAAATAAACTTTAAGGAGCGCCAGGACGATCAAGCCACTTGATAAAAATTCAGTGTCAATCGATTGAATCAAGCGTGATTTATCGTATAGGGGCCGGTTTGACGCTTTCGCCAAGCGTGGACAGTGATTGATAGAAAGTTTGATTGACTCAGTTTGCTTGATCAAAATTGGACGGTCAAGCAGCCTCGTCATTCTTGACCATCTAGGCCAATTTTGATCAAGCATTGCGTCAGTCAGCCTTCAGTCAGGATGATGACTCACTCATACTCTTTCCGAGTCGGAAACTCAACTGAGAATAAGTTTTGATCAAATGCTTGAAGAGCTTATTGAAGCGTTGCTTGAAGAGTTGATTGACCATGTAGGAGGTTGATTGAAGCGCCCGTGCTTGACGGGACTCCAACCGATTGATCAAGCGACTTGACCGTCTAGGGGTATACATACATACATACATACAACCTTATACAATTCCATACAAACTTTTGCTTTTCGATAACAGTCACGGTAACCGTCACTCTGATTTTTGCACTATCCACCCTTCGGGAAAACATACTCATGTTAAAAAGACCCAAAGACATATTCATGTTAAAGCATAGTGAAACCAATAATGATCACGGCTCTGCCTCTGCCACATCAAACGCGAATGCTGAACATGAACACATAGTCAATAATTCTTTGTGTCTCGTAATTTTCCCAATCAATCGCGCATTCATTGAGTATTTCGAATAAGCCATTCGACAACATGAAAGAAAACGACTAAAATAATCATTTCTCGAAATACATCACAAGTACTCGTAGTTTTTGGTCACATCAGTAAAAAGCAGTGATTATTGCACATTTCACGCTTTATAAATTATATTTATGTGGAAAAGACTACAAGTTTATACAACATTACTTTGATGTTTTGGACATATTTTAATTTGTTGTGCTAAGGAAAGCGTCAAATTTTTTCTATGAAATATAAGGCTGGCATTTTTAATCATTGAAGCGTTAAAGCAATTGAGGATCTGAGTTTATCTTCAACGATTCTTGATGACGACACGTTTGTAATTTGTATCGAGTAGTACATTATGGAAGTGCGTAAGACGCTAAAACTTTTTGAAAAAAAAATGTATCCTTCGTTTCAAAGCCGTTCGTAATTGTAAATAAATTATAACTTAATTGCCTTGACCCCTCCATGAGCATTGGTGCGTCAAAATCTCTTGCATTATAATGCCTTTTGACGTTTTGACAGCATACAGATTTCGAATAGTGCAGTTGCTAGCATGCACGTCCTATCCGAGCCACCTTTACATTGACAAGCTCGGACTGCTGTGGGAGTTCTAGTAGTACTCTCCATGATGCTACACATCATGGCGACCGTAACCACATGGCTACCGATCACGTCAAATATATTATAGTAAATTACAAATGATAAAAAATTGTTCGAAATTATCATACTTCAAATAAAAAAAAAATTAAGATATTGAAATTTAAATATTCATCGGTATTGCCCGAAAGGAGACTTATTGACAAAAACCAATTCATTTTCTAGCAGTAATAGCTCGAAAAGGCTCAGATGAAGACATCTCATTTAGTTTAGTCGAGAACCACCAATCCATCGATCGGTAATTTTAACTCACGAACCCTTCATTAAAACCTACATATATTTGTAATTCCTGCCATTTTTTTCAGTCATGTTTGCAGCTCGTGATAAAAGTTCTAATGCGCGTTCGCGTAATGTTTACCCGTTGACGTAAACGTGACTAGTGTTTACACCAGGGTTGGGTTTACGCGTTCGAAGCGAGCCGAATGGCTATCGAAGCGGAAATAGCGGCGCCGTGTCTACACAGTGGCGTTTACGAGTCGACAGCGAATGTACTGTCAGAAATATTACGTGTTCAGTATAATTCAGTTGTTGGCCGTTCATTTCTTAAAAATCGAAACGGGGAATCAGTGGGCCTTGTCTCCTTTTATAAAAAAAAAACATAGATTGTTGATAGGTGCAATTAGCATATATTTGCTAACTGAAGAGGAGGAGGCAAAGAAAAGAAAAAGGACAATTTGAATACAATGGGAACTTGTAAACCACGCAAGTCAGCAAATTTACTAGCTGCTAGTAAATTCGCCCGATGTAGTCATGTTATGTTCCCTAGGACTAGTTAACTAGCAGGTAGCTCAGCTTATGCGAAAAAAATTGAAGGCGGGGCTACGTATACTTTACTACGCTACTCGCTGGCAAGATGGCTACGGAAATAGTTCTAATGTAACAGCTGATGCAACTTTCTGCTGGTTGTCAGTCAGTGCGGAAGGCGTGGTGGTAGCGAATTGGATAAAAAGGGAAAGACAAAAGAAATTACGAAATCGACGGACAGCGTGTGTGCGTTCATCTAAATTGTAATGTGTGTGATGTGAAGACGTGAGAAATTAGGTGCATCCAACAATTCATTGAGGTAGTACGCGATGATACGAGTGATGCGAGTGATGCAGTGTCCCTTACTGAGCGAGTCTACAAGCTGTATGTAATCGCACTAGCTGACTCGCCGGCTACTTTTTTCGCTAGTAAGCTCGCTCAATGGAATCGAGGTTTTACTAGCGCAAATGTAAAATTACCGCGAAAGAAGTTCATTCACGAAAGGCACGATACACGAGATTTCCCTCAAAAAACTTCAGTGACGAGGGAGGAAGGGACGAATGAATTAAGATTGCAGATTTGGATAGAAAGCTTGCCGCCACTGGTTCTTTTTGCTAGAATCTCGTATATCGTTAGTGCCATGTGAAACCGGCCTAAACCTTCACCAAAAATAACTCGATATCCAAAATCCGGTAATAGCCCATGAGATCCATCTTGGCTCCTTGGAACAACAATATGTACAAGTCGGCCAAAGTATGGTTAAATTACTATCCGAAAAGTTCTAATTTTTAAAATTTAATTACTGATGTAAATCGAATTTAATAAATACTAATTAATTACCTTGCGGTTTTTGTGAAAAGTAATACTTTTGAATTACAATTACTATTCCTGGAAAAGTAATTATTACTATATGTTTTCAATGTTCTTGCAATGTGCAAGTGCGAATTAGATTTTTTTAGTAAAATTGGCATTTATGTGACACTTGGTTTTATTCTGCACACCAACTTGAGGAGCTTGAGCCTCAAACGACTGTGTTTCGAGTAGCAAAAAATGCCCAGTGCTTTGCCGAGCTAAGCTACAGACGCATACTAAGTTGGTGTGAAAGAAACCAAGTGTCACAAAAATGCCTATATACGTCAGATGACTGCGATTTTACGCGATCGAACGATTCCAACGAGTTTGGAAGCGATAACGCGTCGGATTTCTAGACCCGATTGGTATTCACTCACGACTCACGCTTATTTAACTCTGTACTGATGGTGAGCTCGGGCCCTAAGAGGCATTGTTGACTCACCGATTCACGAACTCCTGGATTCAATATTTGGCTAATATTGGTATTTTTGATTCTTTTGACGATCAAGGTGATCCAGGCAGGTGAGTTGCCATTGATGGCTTCAACACAAAGAAAGTCGTTAACATCTCCTAAAAGTAACAATACAATAAAATGAATAATTTCACTTTTAATATTTATTTTTACATCACCATCATTTTTGAATATTTGTGTTTATAGCAATTTCACTGTTTATCTGACATACTTATTCCCAAACCATTTGAATCTTCAAGCGTCTCGCAAATCTTCAATATCTGTCTGTACATCATTAAATAAAAATGTACAATATTCATATATCTATTTGGCATGCCTCCCTCATGTGTTTTTTGAAGACTATTTACAAAATTAAAATGTTTACAACTATCGCATGTACAGATTTCGAATAATCATGAAAAATAAGGATAAACAACTTTTAGGCAGGATATTAGAGTAGTAGGAAATATTTGCAAAACATTTTTCTCTTTATTCATTTTGATGACTTTCCTGAGTTTGTTTATCGAAAAAACGGAAAATTTATTGGATGGTTCGTTTTAAAAAAACGCTGGAGGACGTAAAATATCTTCTTCTTTTTTCGATTTGTGCACATTATGTATTTATTTTTATTGAATGAAGCCTATTGACTGAGGAAACTGCAGGATGTTATTTTCCTGAAATTGATAGGTGCGTACGACTAGACGAAGCGACGTAGTACGATTTGCTATTTATTTATTGTGCGTAGGCGACTAGAAAATTATCGAATGCATTATTTCTTATGCAAGCTTGTCGTTAACGCACTTAACAGCATATACAGTTGCAATGAGATATAATCATTTTCATCGTGGCGCAACAATCCGACGTCGGGCCCTAGCCGCTTGGATTATCGTCCTCTAATTATCTCGAT
This sequence comes from Chloromyia formosa, assembly GCA_964017055.1. Lineage (NCBI taxonomy): Eukaryota > Metazoa > Arthropoda > Insecta > Diptera > Stratiomyidae > Chloromyia > Chloromyia formosa. The sequence goes on along the minus strand of OZ024813.1, from coordinate 23,066,426 downwards.
CAGGTGACCGCATTCTCCAATTTTGGACGCCCACGAGTTGTTCGGCGTCCTCATCTACTGAGTCTTTCCAACGAGCTTTCGGTCTTTCTCGCAGCCTTGCTCCGTCAACGCGTCGTCCATCCAATATTTTCTTTGGCATGTGTTCATCGTCCATTCATTGTATATGTCCTGCCCATTGAAGACGTTGTAGTTGACGATTCTTGAAACTTCCAGCCCATCGTACAATTTCTACAGCTCATGGTTGTACCGGATGCGCTATCCAATTCGGTCGCAAACTGCTCCGAAAATTCGCCGAAGGACCTTACGTGCAAATATGTTTATCATCTTTTCAGAGGCTTGAGTAAGGGTCCGGGTCTCGCAGCCATAGCATAGCACAGGTCGTATGATAGTTTCGTATATGCGGAGCTTAGTATTTCTGTGCACATGCTTCGATTTCATTATTGGGAGGACCGAGAAGAAAATTTTATTTGCTAGCTGTATCCATCGCTTGATTTCGTCAGTTTTATTGGCGTCCTTTGACGGGATACTACCCAGGTCTATGAAGTCGTCTACGAATTCGATGCTGAGGTGCCCGACGTTGATGTTCAGTTATTCTGCCGTCCCTGTTCTTGATTGCATCATTACTTTTGTTTTGTCCTGGTTAATGCGTAGTCCAACTTCTTTTGCAGCCGTGTCCAGATTACTTGGAAGTTCTTCAGAGTCGGGAAGGTTTCGTGACATTATGTTGATGTCGTCAGCGTACGCAGTGCGGCTGTGGTCCGAATTCATAGCATGGCAGGTTGAAGAGCGTCGGAGCCAGTCCATCGCCTTGCTTCAGTCCAGTACATGTCCCAAAGAAATCCGTCAGCCTGTTTTGGATCCTGACCTGCGGGACGGAGTTGGTCATCGTCATGGTATACCAAATTACAGCATGATGTTGTACAGTACTCAACGATCTATACTGTCGTATGCTTGCTTAAAATCAACAAAGATTTCATACACGTCAAAGGTTGTATTCCCAGCACTTTTCCAGGATCTGCTTGACCGTGAAAAGCTGATCGGTTGTAGATCGGCCAGCTTTGAAACCGCCTTGATATTTGCCAATGATTCGTTCAGCGTACGGCTTAATTCTATTTTCCAGAATTTTCGTCAGTACTTTGTAGGGCGTACAGACTAGTGAAATGCCTCTGTAATTCTCACATCGCAATTGATCTCCCTTTTTGTGCATGGGACAGAAGGTGCTCCTGCGCCAATGTTCTGGAATCACCTCATCCTCCCAGATTCGAAGAAGTAGTTGAAGTATTGTATATAATTTCTTCTACTGTCGGTAGTTGTATATAGGGGCCCGGATCGATCATATCGACAACGATTGGGGCCTCTTGCATGGGGATGCGGGATTAAGAAGCTCTTTGAAATAGGGTGCCCATCGTTTCTTGATGCCGCTTCTATCCTTGTCTTTACAGGTCCTGGGTTGATAGCCATTCTTAATCGTGTTTAATAGTCTGTACGCTTGTCTGGTGTTTCTAATAGCTAGGTTATCATTAATGTTCAGCAACTGCTCGTCAAAGAATTTCCGTTCCTTAAGTCTAATTATTCTAATTGATATTCGCCGTAGTGCGTCCTATTTTTCTCTCTTAGCTCTAGTTGGACGTTGGATACATTGTCTCTAAGGTTCGTTCTTTGCGTCAAGTAATTTTTAGCATTATTCGTCGAACCAGTCATTTCACATTCGCTGGACTTTATGTGCCACGACCTTCTCTGCGGCCTCCTTGACAGAGCTTTTTAGTTCTTCCCAAAACCCATTTAGACCTAGATTGCCAATGTTGTGTAGCTTAGGCCCTAACCAGATTGAACGCAGAATGCAGCAGCAGCGGCAGAAGCAACAACAACAACAGTTAGATCTGTCATCGCCGCTGTGTCACCGCGACAGATCTACCTGTTGCTGTTGTTGCTTCTGCCGCTGCTGCTGCATTCTGCGTTCAATCTGGTTAGGGCCATAGGGCTGCGCCGTAGCATCGTACAAGAGTTTGTCAATCGTGAAGATTTTAAAAAGGCAAATTCTTGTTTGGTGCACTGAAGAGATCCTACACCGACCAAGTGATGGTCGGATTCCCAATTTACTCCTCGGTATGATCGGACATCCGTTGACACTTGAAGCCCATCTTTTGCATATGAGGACGTGGCCAATCTGGTTGACGGTGCGTATATCCGGAGAGTTCCAGGTTTCTTTATGAATGCATCGGTGCGGAAAGCATATTGAGCTTACGACAAAGTTCCTACCGGATGCGAAGTCGATTAGTCGTATGCCGTTGTCATTGTATTCCTTGTGGATGCTGTGTCCTCCTGTGGCTCCCCAATGCCAAATCTCGTTCCCAACTAGTATTTTGACGTTGTTGGAAGTGAGTCGAACAATGTCTCTAGGCGGTCGTAAAACTCGTACACTTTGATGAGTCAGAGGTTGAAGAATCGAGTCTTAATCCGAATCGCACACAACCTTTCATTGATGGGTTTGAAGTCAATAACGTGCAGTTTGAGGTGATTGTTCACGATGAACGCAATTCCAAACTCATTGTGTCCAGATAGTTTACCGCTTTTGAAAATTGTGTGCGATTTCTTGTCGTTGATCTCGCTGTCAAGCCAATTTGTTTCCTGAACAGCAGTGATGTGCGTACATTCCGGGATCCGAAAGAATAATCCGTTAATCATTTGCGTGGTCGTCATTGTTGATCCAATCCGAAGCTATTTTTCCAGGTTTCTTGACATGGACTACTTTTTACAAGGATGGTTTGTCGGCCCATCGCTAAAGCCTATTCAGGGGTGACATTGGTGATAGCTGCTTTAGGTGGTTCATAACATGCCGGAGCTCACACAACTATTTGGCAAGTGATTCATGCCACCCAAATGAGCTGAGACGCTTAGGTGTAACTCAACCAGTCAGGTTACAGCTCTCATTCCCCTTTCCTTTCACAACCATGGCTTGGGACAGACAATTCGATCTTAAAAATTTTGTTGAAAAATTTGTAAAAAAAAATTTCTAATGTGAGGTAGGTATAAAATTAATTCTTAATCTTTTCTCATAAAAGTTCACATTTTTCGTTTATACTCTACCACGAGACGTGGATGAATAAGTATCCATGGTATTTTCGTGTGATTAACCATATTGTTTATTATTTTAGAATACCAGGAAAAAAATACTTTCTTTGAAATAATATAGCATGGATCCAAGTTAACGATTTTATAGTTTATTTGCTTTGGACGTACTCGTACTCTGGTTGATACTGTATTTTCTTCCACGTTTCGGAGCCTTAGATATTTGAACGATTCTTTTTACTGTAGATACGCAGATACACCAACAATTTAAGCGATTGTTGTCAAAATATTGCAAAGTTTTGAAAACAAGGTAACAACAACAAAGTAAAAATAAATTAGATTGGACGCAATTTTCCTCGGATTGAAGTGACTCGTGAACATAGCTCATTCTCACCTTGACATGGATTGTTTTGATTGTTTTTTTTTTCTATAAAAAACGGTAACATTGATTATTTGTAGGAAAAATAGGCCAATGAACAAAATTCGTATTAAAATTAAAGTAAATAAATACTATGCACCATATGGTATAAACGATGTAGCTGAAGTTGCTGCATTTTAAACTTTTGATTATTTTTTTTTTTTCTAAAACTTTTACAATTTGCTTCTTACGCCTATCACGCACTGCGATTCTTTGAATAAATTCTTTTGAGTCTCGCCTCCCTCAACTCAATGTCGCTGTGAATTTTGTATGTATTTCCTGCATCTTGCAATGAGTCGAGACAGGGAAGATTCTGGCGTGACGCAAAAGAATCTATTCAAGAGTCCCAGTGCGTACTAGGCGTTAGACAGTAGAGTTAGAAGAGTACGAAAAAGTAGTGTGCCGCTTGAGATAGAGTGCTGAAGGGAGATAAGTCGTTCGCTAAGATTAAAGGGCTGCCATGATAACCAGGACACACATAGACGACGTCTGGATTCTTTGTGATTTCACACTGAATAAGTTATCCCGGCCATCCTATGGATCGAACCAGCCTGAGCGAATGATAAAACATTGGAGCTGATACGAGTCTCAACCTTTTCCAAATCTCCCAGTCCCAGCTCGTCAAAGAAGTGCGACCTCCTCATACTTGCTAAGACTAGACATCCTCAGAGAAGATGGAATGTGCCCTCCTCCTACTTGTTTTCACAACTTCTGCAGAAGTCATTATACGGAAGTCGAAGCTATCTGACATGCACCCCAATTGGACAATGTCCAGTGACAACGACCACGAACGCACCAATAGAGTCATTGAGCAAGTCTACAAATTTGGTCGTCTACGACAATTATAAACTGGCCAGCTTGTCGTATTATGACATCTTATTCTTTCTTTTTAGCGACAACAGATTTTGTGCGCACGCACATTAATTTTCCGACACTTAAAGAACGTAAACGACAAGCGGTTTGTATGTTTTGCTAAAACTCTCTAATATGTTGCCTTTTCAACGACAGCAACCTAGTAGTGCGGCGAATGTCCAGCCCTGTCCACATCATCTCTGTTCTGTAACACGTATTGCTATTTAACCATCTTACTAATCGCAGCCAGCCTAATGGCATGCTTGCAAGGGTCCATGGGCATACGAGTACGATACCAATATTGCATCGATCCCCATGTACAATTTCCGTAGTCCCCCGTCGAGCTAGCTCATCGACTCTACAATTTCTGACGAAGCTACTATGGTCCGTAATCCAACAATGTTGAAGGAATTGCCCATTTCCAAAAGATATACGCGACAATCCAGCAGAGTTCCAGTCGCGGCTTGGCTATCCGTAAAAATAATAAGGACATGACACCCCAATCAGGTCAAAATTTCCCGAATCGCCACAAGTTCTGCCTGGAGAATGCTACAGTGGGAAGGATGTCGAACCGATAGGTTTAGATGAGGCCCGTTGGTATGAGCCCCAGTTCTTACGCAAGAATCACTCTTGGTACCATATGTGTAGAAGCACATCAAATCCGGGGTTAAAAGCAGGTCATCGTCTCATTGCGCTCGTGTCGTATCAGACTTGTGAAGTTCTTAACCAAACAAATAGTATAATCCGTCGTTACAGGGATATCTCGGTTATGCTGGAACTTGGACAAACGATAAGAGTTATAGTGAAGCGATGGAAATGGATATGATGGAACAACGCATTTGTTAGCTCTGTGAAGTTGGCACCGTCACATTCGATTTTTTAAATTTAAATTGTGCAGTTTGTTTGCCCATCGTACGCTCACGTTTGCCCAAGAAAAAATTTTGTTTGTCCATCCCTTAAAGGAGAATTTTGTAGTGCAAACCGATCAGGTGAGGTGGCCCATCGGGGATTATCGTTTGCCCAGGAAAAAGTTTCGTTTGCCCATCCCTCCAACTTTTTTTTTATATAAAAGCAATTATTTTGATCCCACTTGGGCGCCCCCTTTTCACACTTTAGCTCCTTAAAGGACAAGCTGGTCGCAAGCTGGGCAGTTCGTTTGCCCATGATGAAACATGGTTTGCCCAGGAAACCGCCTAGGTTGCGACCAAAAAATCTCCTTTAAGGAGTCGCAGTGTGGAAAGTGGAAAAGTAGCCCAAGTGGGATCAAAATACATACTTACTTTTTTATAAAAAAAAAAAGTTTGAGGAATGGGCAAACGAAACTTTTTGCTGGGCAAACGATAATCCACGATGGACAATCGAACTGCTCAGTTTGCCCTACAAAAGGCCTATTCGATTCACCCCGGATCTCGTTGGATCTTCATACAAATTTGCAGACCGGTCTTTGACCGGGCGAAACGAATAGGCCTAGTATTATCCTTTAAGGAGCCAAATTAACGACATAAGTACTCCCAAAAAAAAATAGTTTTCTAATAACTTTTGTGAGTGGGTGGTGGGAAAACAAAACTTTTTCCTGGGTAAACGATAATATATGATGGGCAAACGAACCGCCCAACTTGCACTACAAAATTTGTCCTTTAAGGAGCCAAATTAACGATATAAGTATGCTCAACCTAGAAAATTTTAGTCTGCTAATATCTTTTTATGCAAGAGTGGGCAAACGAAACTTTTTCCTGGGCAAACGATAATCCAGGATGGACAAACGAACTGCCTAGTTTGCTCTACATAATTATCCTTCAAGGAGCCAAATTAAGAATATAAGTATGACCTCCCTAAAAAATTTTGTTTGCTAATAACTTTTTCTGCAAAGGTGGAAAAACGAAAATTTTTACCTGGCAAACGAGGGTTTTTAATGGGCTAACGGGCTCAGCAATTTAAATCAAATATTATCGTTGTGAGGGTGTACAACGTAGCGCCCAATGTGGGATCAAAATTTTTATTTTTTGAATAAAAAAAAATTAAAGGTGGGCAAACGTAATAGTGAACAAAAATTCTGAATTTTGGAAAAAAGATATGTCGTGGTTTTTTCATTTTGAAAAAAAAATTATTTTGTTAATAACTTTTTTTGTAAGGGTGGGCAAACGAAAATTTGTCCTGGGCAAACGTGGGCCTACGATAGGCAAACGAAGTCAGGCCTCCCATATGGTGCAGCGGTACTATCTGAAACGAATTTTTCATTTACCTACAACAACACCTAACTACATGCTGCTTCAGGAAACCGACCTAACACCGCTATTCCTGGAGACTCTAAAAATACATGTCAACTACATCGTGAAGGTTGCGGCTATGAGTGACTCTAGGCTACCGAAGAAGGTGTTGATGCACGCCGTTGAGAACAATACTAGGAGCGTTTTTTTTAACAACGCCGTTGAGAACAATACTAGGTGCGTTTTTTTTAAACAACGGGTTAGGGTAAGTTAACATGTGGAGTGAAAAAACGATCGAGGGCAACCATCCAGGTAAACATTTTAAATGTCATGTTATGCCAATCAGAATAGTCTTATTAGCTTTCAAAATTGACCGTAGCGACAAACAATTATGAATATGGCCGCATAAATATTAGATAGTAGTGACGAGAAAATAAAAAATGTGGACATTACGAATGAATTATCGTCGGAACTTTGCACCAATTGTCAAATTAATAACAAGCATACTTATAGGCGCGTTTTAATGGTAGAATTGTACAATCTATCCAGTGCAGGTTAGCCACCCCACTGCCTCGTACAAGGTTAAGTTGTTGTTGTTGTAATGCATGGAGATACCCTAACCTGCACCAGATACATCTTCAAAAACACACACAAAACAGAAGTGCATTTAAACTGGAATTGTACGCCGGAAACATGTCACCTGCCCCGCAATTTAATGTGCGACGTACGAGAAATAGTAGTAGAGGCAACAGTGGGAGGTGCAAGGACCACACAGCACCGTGAAATATACTCAAAGCTAAGCCACGATTTACAGTCGAATATTTATTTAATGAACCGCTTCAATATAAGTAAGATATCCATCATATTTAAAGCCAGAGGGGAATTGTTGCCGCTAAACTAGATCCCGCATCGAAGAGATTTGCCCACAACCTACAGTTTATGTAATATGAGAGCCCAGGAAGATAACCGACACTTCATAGGAATATGCCCAATTATGTAGGAAATAAGGAGAGCATGCTTTGGGAAATGGATGATATGGAAGTAAACGCAGGACTAAATGGATTAAACTGGGACAATCTTTACGAATTTTGCAATATCGCGTTAAAATACCGGCGCCGAATAATAAATGAAAGCATATAAAGAGAAACTATAAACTATAAGTTGTGGGAAGGACTGCGGGTGGATGAACACGAAGAATTCGGAGTTGCGTGAACAAATTGAGAGACTTTATCCACAATCATGTGCTATGTTACAATACATTTTAATAAATTAATGAATAAATAAATAAATAAATATTGAATTATTAAAGAACTATAATTTAACATCTACATATAGTAAAAGCAGAATTAAATAAATGTAAACTAATATGTCTCCCTCTCTCTCAATTGCCCTAACCCCTTGTGAGACAAAGCGCGTCAACTGTTCCATGTGTCCAGTTGACGTTTCAATGGCATAAATTGGTTTCGGGGAATACAGTTGCCAGTATGCACCTCCTGCACATCCATGGCCACGAACGTCGTCGTGGACGGGATTCGAACCCGAAACGCCGGTAGTCAAATATGAGACTGATGCCTCAACACACTGCGCTACCTGTCGCCCCACTACTAACATGTAGTGATTAAGTACTAAGTCAATCTAACCGGGCAAACGGCTATGCCACGCCATATAACTGTTTTGAAAATTACATTATAGACATAATTATAAAATTGAATTATGAATAAAACATATAATATATCTATCTATCTATCTATCTAATACTTAAACATCAAGCCGTTACGTAAATCGTAAAAGATCGAATAGGGACTTTGGGTTGTGAAATGACTTCGTTGATTGTAATAAAAACTTTTCCGAAAGATGGTAAGTGTGAAAATAATTAGCCATAAGGAAAACTTCTAAAATTAACATTTTCATTTCTTTATCGAATGGGACCACCAACATGAAATTGAGTACTCGTGGCACTTAACGTTTAGTCCAGCTATTTCAAATATTGTACTCCTGCATAGAGAGTCGAGTACTCGAATCTATGTGGTTTTTCTTTGTGTTTATACATGTTCTGTCCCCGCGCATACGTAGACAGTGGATTTGGGGAATATCTCAGGGATATGGGTAGCAAAGGAACAATGTGGCTCATTTTATGTGGAAACTGAAATATAAATTATGACGCAAATTTATTTAATGATAGCAATGTTGCTTAATATTATGTCCATAGGTTTTATTGAACTCATATTCACAAGAAGGAATCACGTCATTTGTTAAGAATAACTATTGGAATTTTCTGAAAAAAAAAAATGGAAGTATAGTGGGAGCATGTCTTTGAAGATTAACGCCTGTAATTGTTGGCCCTGCATAGTGATAGACAGCATAAAATACCATTTATCGTTAATGGTGGTAATAATCCAAATTTTGTGAAAATATTATGGAGAACATATTTCTTACTTTTCCATTTCAAATTGCATGAATGAAGGAAATATTTACATTGTTTGAAATGTTTTAGTTGTTTATTGAAAGATTGACTCCAGATTACTTATTCATAACTGAAAGCTTCGCTCTAAAATCGAGTGTTTTCGTCAAATGCGAAATATTAAGGCAATAATCACAGCTAGTCTAGTCAATGAGTTCACTACATAGGGATCTAGTCGAAAAGTCAATAAACACAACATATTAAAAGTTCTTGACCCTCGGATAGGCGCAAGGGGGGTGCAGAGTCCTTCAAATATCCCTTTTTTTTCGCAAATATCTCGAACACGGTTGGTCCCAAGAAAAGTGGCTTATAAAAATATGTATAGCTGACTTAATTTCATATATAGTATTTTCTTAATCAAAGGTTTTCTTCTATCTTCAACCGTTAATGAGTTATACGCTTCTGAATACGGTTATTTTACGAAAAACCATTTTCCGCACTACGTTTGTTGCAAAACTTTTATCTCTAGTGCCTCAGCCTTACATCTTAGAAATAAAAAACCTTCTGGAGAAGCTGTAGAGGATTAAATCTCCTTTAAAATGGTGTATAATTTTACCTATTTATCTTAACTTAATCGAACCTTAGAACGGTTTAAAAATTTCGCTGAAACCGATAATTACAACATAGTACAATTAGCTGGTGCAGCTAGCAACTGCACCCCCGAAAAGTGTCTTTACTGTCGAACCGTCAACATGGCAAAGAAATACTAGAGATGTTGACGCACTACCCCTTAAGGGGTCAAGTCAATTAACACACAACACATTTCTTTCCTAAAAATGGAGACAGTGTGGAATAGGTACTTGTTTCGAGTATAATCTGGGTGATTTTCAGAAATAACGGTTCACAATATTTTGACTGCAGGGTTGAAAAAGAAAGTATACTTCATGCAGATACATCGGTTCATGGATATGTCTTAAGCCCGACACACACTTGCGTCCAAAATCCAAATTTTCCCCGGGCGAATCCAAAATATCCCTGTCAAATCCATACATCGACCGCGGAAATTTTGGATTGAAAATGGGAAAAATTGGATTTTGGACGCATTTCCTAAGTCCAGCTGCTCTTCCAGCTTGATATCAGTGTCTTGTGGTGATGCTAGTAATAGGAGTTCCTCTTCGATATCGTCCTCTTCATCCTCTTCAACTACTGACGTTCCATTGGAACAATTGCCATGACAGTTTTGGAAAATAGTCGAGCAATGCGTGGAAGCTTTCCTGCACCCACACGCACGCAGTCTGTGGTGCACTTGTAGGATATAATATTCAATATCTTTTCTGGTGCGATTGGTTCTTCTGTCATAACAGAGCTGAGGTTATTCAATGGGTCTCGTACCCAGCCCCATTCCTCAGGATATGTCTTATGGCTACCGAATGCGTGGAACATGTTTTGTCTGAACGGTACTTGAATACAAATGTATCTCCGGTCAAAAACTATTAACATGTATGTACATGTTGTACAGATTTAGATAGAAATCAAACTAAAATAGTATAGTAGTGATCAGTCGGTGGTATAAAATCAGAGGTCGAATCCCATTACACCCGCACCCCGATGGGAGCACGAGGGCATCTAAGCCGTCCGCCAACCATATATCCGCTTTAGGCAGTACAAGCTTTAAGTTTGTTGCGGGCGACGGCCATCGACAATGGTACTTAACATGTCGCCAGCCTTATCCGTCCAGAGGAGGACTACACAATCAAAATCGAAGTGTTGAGAATAAATTCCCCAAAAATCACGTTCGTCGGTTTCGAATACTTGTTGCGAATCGCGTCTCATCATCTCTGCTTCGCGCCTCGTATCATTGGGAGAGGCGTGACCTGGAACAATCCAATTCGGGTGTTGTATGGCCTTGTATTTGGCGACGAACACAACATAAATGTGAGTTCCTACCCGAATGCAAATCGCAATGCGCAACTTGCCGTCTATTCTGGCTAGGCGCCAGTGGCTTAACTATAAACAAGTTTGCTGCACTACAAATTTCACAACAATAGCTTCACACTGGAAAACATTACGTTCGGAGCGGGCGTAGCGAAATTTCCACGTTGCCGGTGAAGACATTTTTTTCAAAAATATAAACATTTCCCCCAAATTTTCAAATTTGAGAAATTGTTCATCAAGCAAATTAATTCATTTTGGGATGATTCATGTGAATTTTTTCCCCTCAAAGCAAAATCAAATTTTTGGCGGAATTTTGGGAATTAAAATATCACTCCAAAATTGGGGAGATTCTAAATTGGAAAAATCACCCCAATCCCATGTAATGGGGGGATAATTCATAAATTTTTAGTGGGAAAGTTCATTGGGGGTTGTTCGCAGAGCCCGTTTTTTTGTGAGGCTATTTCTCCAGTCGCTTTTTTTAGCTATTTCCAAATAAACCATTTTTTCGGCCGCTTTTTTAGCCGTTTTTTAAATATTACCGGCTAAAGTTAGCCGTTTCATAATAGAAATTTGATAACGATGTTCACAATGGATTAATATTTTTATCGAAAATGGGGCAAATTTTGTAAATTTTGTCGAATTGTCAGTCCAAAGTACCGTTACAATATTATCTTTTGAATATTCGATGAAAAACCGATTTTGAAATTTCTTCAAAGTTTGAATAGTTTTATCTATGAAGTAACGGTGAATTTCGCAATCGGAAAAAAGCCGTCTTAAACGTGCCATACACACACCGATCGATCGGCCGATCCGTCGCCCGAAATCAATATCGGCCGACGGATTGGCGTGTGTATGTGGAAATCGCACCGATCGGGCGATCAATTTTGATCTGCCGATATTTTAGTGCGATTTTCGTGCGATCGATCGGTGACGATCGATTGGGTAGTGTATGTGATTATCGCAAGTGAATGTCAAATTACCAAATTATTAAATGATGAAATTTCAAGGATTCTAATGATTTAAATGGCACTGCAATTGAAATATCATATATGTGGTATACGAAAATACCACACACATCCAAATAGTTAACAAAAATGAATCTAGGTTGGATTGGGAGTGAATCATAACCTATTTTTTGAATTGTCATTCGTTATCGCATCGCACGAAAATCGCTCAGTGGGTGTGCAGTGGAGATCGGCAGATATTTTGTGGCGATCCATCGGCCGATCGATCGGACGACGGATCGGATAATGTATGGCGGCTATGATGTGATAAAATTTAAAAAATGATGTCAAACCTCGGATTTGATGATTGGGGAAGTGGCAAATTTCGATTTTGTTTGGCAGGTCACGGTTTTTGATGACAATCATAAAACCGGTCATATCTCGGTAACGGCTAAAGATATGCCAATTCCATTGTTACCATTTTTCCTCAAATAAACTGTGGAATAAACCCTATCAGTATTGCCCACTCAACGCGGGACACCCTGTATATACTCGTATATGTATGCCGTCCGTATAAATATGTCTTGCTGATCTTACAACATTGAATACCTGTAACATGTCATTGGTAAGCTGATAAACTTCTGACTATCCAATCTTAAACTGTAATTGGACATACTCGTAAATACAACATTTTCCATACAGTTGATCGCTTTCAACCACGCCGTCATTGTGCGTCCCATATTCAAACATAAATAAACGCACAAGAACTAGATCAATTGTTGCATAATCAAACCAAATTCAAAGAGCGAGCGATCACATCTTTTTTTTTTCTTCGTTTTCATCAAGTTTATAATTAACCATTTAGACGCGATATATTTTATGTGTATGTCAATAAATTTACCTAACGACTCAATTTTACGTCCAAAGTTTCCTTGTGGTTCCAACGACCATGATCCCCTGCCCGACTATTTATATATACATTCATCTATCTATCTATATATTTTCTATTTCGCCCGTAATATTCTCACCCCTCAACAGGTGTTTCCAATCGATTTTATTGCAAAGTTTCTTTTATTCTTACACGAAATAAGAAAAACATACAAAAGACGTATGGCCGCCTTAAAAGTTCGCCTTGTTACATACATGCAGACAAACATGATGTCGGAAAATCTTTCCATTTGTCTTTTTTTTTTTCTGTTTGTCCAAAAATAAAATACTTTTCTTATTTTCGGGGAAGGCGGCAATGGAGAAATGATGAGGATGATGATCGTTTCTCATCACATGTGCGTGTGCTCAATTTTATTCACGAAGCTTTTAAGAGGAACATTTTTTAAGATTTCCCGCGGAAAAACGCGACGAGCAAGACAGGCAGGAGGACGCGTTGCATGTCAAATTCGATGTACGTACAGTTTTCCACTCGACAGAGAGTCTTGTTGTTAATTTTGATTTTTTTGTTCAGTTTAAACAAAAATGACTTTCGCAACAACAACTACAGTCATCTCTCTTTTAGTGAGTTTAATATTTTTTTTTTTCTTTTTTTTAATTGGTCTTTTAGTCTGAATTTTTGGAGCAGATTTTCTTTTTGAAGGAAGCTCACGCGGCCACTTGAAACACTTTCCTTTTCGAATTTCATTTTTGGAAACCAAGCGTGCCCTTGAATTCATTTTCCTCTCTGATTTCATTTTCAATCGGCAATGGAAATTTTTGTTTATTGATGTAATAAATTTTTTTAATGATCAGAAAATTAATCTGAACGGTTTGAATGGGTCACGTCATGTTTTAAAATCAAGTGAAATTGACATTGAGAAAACAGCTGAGTCGTATCAGCAAGGATTGATGTTCTGTTAATTATTACTAAAAGGGTTTTTTCGGCGAATGGATTTAATTTTTTTATTTATTTTTTTTTAACGACCATCTCGAAAATATGGGTCTGCTTATAAACAGACCGAGTTTTAATGCATTGCGGACTAAAAGGCCCATGGAAATTCCGGAGTGAATTTTCGCGGAAGATAGTGTCTAAAGGTTCTAATACACATGATACGTAAACCCGTCGGGCGCGTTAAATCTACGATACTCGTCCCGTGTAAACGACAGTGCGTTAGCTGACGACGGGTCCCGACGGGTACTACTCCGTCGTTGATGAGTCGATGAATCCAACAACAAACACATGAAAAAAGATGATTTCAGTACTCGCACATATGCTGTCGAATCGTGAACGCACCTCGTGTCAACACGACGACGTGTCCATTATTTCCGCATCAGTAAAATTCGTTTCGTTTCGTTTTGGGGGGCAAAGACCTTTTCCATAGTCCTCCGCGTGGGCGCCCCCTGGTAACGGCAGTGTATCAAATCGCTGACGGCCAATGCCTTAGCGATAAGACAGTTTGGAAAAGGCAGATAGCTGTAGCCTGAATGGCTGACGAACACCTAAGCGTCTCAGGTCTAGTAGGATGGATTGACTTGCGTAGTTGGACCTGCTACATAGTTGTGTGAACTCCAGCACGTTTATTAAACCATCTGAAGCAGCTATCTCCGAGGCCATCCCCTGAATGGGGTTAAGCGACGTGCTGACAACTCGTCCTTGTAAAAACCACTCCATGTCAAGAAACCTGGAACAAAAGCCTCGGATTGGACGGATCAACAACGACGATCACGCAAACGAATAAAAGATTATTCTTTCGGATCCTGGAATGTACGCTCCCTGAACAAACCGGGGGCCGAGAAGGCCCTCCTTCATCAGGTCGAAAAGTACAAACTGAGCATTACTGCAGTCCAGGAAACAAATTGGCTTGGCAGCGAGAATAATGACAAGAAATCGCACACAATTTTTACAAGTGGCAAACCATCGGGCCGCAAGGAGTTTGGAGTAGCATTTATAGTGAACAATCACCTCAAACCGCATATTACTGACTTCAAACCCATAAATGAACGGCTGTGTGCGATTCGCATCAAGACTCGATTCTTCAATCTCTGGCTCATCAATGTGCATGCTCCCACTGAAGTTAAAGAAGACGCAGTAAAAGACGAGTTCTACGCCCGCCTTGAAACTCTCTTCGACTCACTTCCAACAAACGACGTCAAATTGCTGCTGGGAGACTTTAACGCGAAAGTCGGGAATGAAAGCTGGCATCGGGGGACCACTGGAGGCCACAGCCTCCATGAAGAATGTAACGATAACGGCCAGCGACTTATAGACTTCGCCTGCAGCAGGAATCTAGTCGTAAGCTCTACGTGTTTCCCGCATCGACGCATTCACAAGCAGACCTGGAAGTCTCCAGACGCACATACCGTCAACCAAATTGACCACGTCCTCATTTGCAGGAGATGGGCGTCTAGTGTCATGGATGTCCGCTCCTATCGAGGAGCAAACTGCGACTCAGATCATCACTTGGTGAAGACGACCTACAGATGTAGAATTTCCTCAGTGCACCAGTCAAGAATCAGCCCTCCCAAAATCTTTGCGGTTGATAAGCTCTTGAGTGATGCTACAGCGGTGGCGTATACTACCGCCCTTGAGGAAAAACTATCACCTATGCTACACAACATCAGCAACACAGGCGTCCATGGGTTCTGGGAAGAACTCAAGGGTACCATCAAGGATGTCGCAGAGAAGGTCGTGGGATATAAAACCCGGCGAGCACAAAATGACTGGTTCGACGAAGAATGCAAAAATTCACTTGACGCGAAAAACGAGGCCTACAGACAATGGATTCAACGAGGAACCAGAGCCAGAAGAGAAAAATATGACGAGCTACGGCGAATATCGAATAGAATAATTAGACGTAAGAAACGTAAATACCTTGACGAGCAGTTGCTGAACATAAACGAAAACTTAGCTAATAGGAACACCAGACAAGCGTACAAACTAGTAAATACAATTAAGAACGGCTACCAACCCAGGACTAGCCTTTGTAAGGACAAGGATGGAAACATCATCAGCGACACCGATGGTATTAACAAACGATGGGCCTCTTATTTTGAAGAGCTTCTAAACCGACCATCTAACATCCCCACACAGGAAGCTCTCGACGATATTGTTGATCTAGGCCCACCCATTCAACCCCCGACAGTAGAGGAAGTTGATCTCGCGTTGCGGTCACTAAAACGAAATAAAGCGCCGGGCGCTGACGAGATTCCAGCTGAACTGCTAAGATTCGGTGGAACGAGTCTAGTTGATGCCATACATCAATTACTCCTGCGAGTATGGGAGAACGAGGTGATCCCAGACGATTGGCGCAGAAGCATCATCTGTCCAATTCATAAAAAGGGAGATAAACTGCGGTGTGAGAATTACAGGGGCATCTCACTAGTTTGTACGTCCTATAAAATTTTGACGAAAATTCTGGAAAATAGAATAAAACCGTACGCAGAACGAGTCATTGGCGAATATCAAAGCGGTTTCAGACCTGGTCGCTCTACAACCGATCAGCTCTTCTCAGTCAAACTGATACTCCAGAGGTGCTGAGAATACAACGTAAACGTATACCAAATCTTTGTCGACTTCAAGCAGGCATACGACAGTATCGATCGTGGAGTACTGTACAACATCATGCTGCAATTTGGTATACCAGCAAAATTAGTGCGACCGACAAAGATGACGATGACCAACTCCGTCTCACAAGTCAGGATCCAGAATAGACTTACTGATCTATTTGAAACACGCACTGGTTTGAAACAGGGCGATGGACTGGCTCCGACGCTCTTCAACCTAGCACTGGAATACGTTATTCGGGCCATGAATTTGGACAACAGCAAGACGCTACTCATCAAGTCGACACAATTAGCAGCGTACGCCGACGACATCAACATCATGTCCCGAAGATTGGCTGACGCAGAAGAACTTCTGCATACGCTTGATACCGCTGCAAAGGAAGTTGGATTACGTATTAACGAGGGTAAAACTAAAATAATGATGCAATCGGTGACAAGGACACCTGCACAACCAAGCATCAATGTGGGGGACCTCAACATCGAGTTCGTGAACAACTTCATTTACCTGGGTTGCAACCTGTCAAGGGACGCCAACGAAACTGACGAAATCAAGCGACGGATACAGTTAGCTAATAAGACTTTTTTCTCGGTTCTCCCCATAATGAAATCGAAACATGTGCACAGAAACCCGAAGCTCCGCGTGTACAAAACCATTATACGACCAGTGCTATGCTATAGCTGCGAAGCATGGACCCTAGCTCAAGCCTCCGAAAACATGCTATGTAGACACTTTCGAACGTAAGGTTCTACGGTGAATTTTCGGGGCTGTTTGCGATCAAGATGGATGGCGCATCCGGTACAACCATGAGTTGTATGAAATGTACGATGAGCTGCAAGTCTCGAAAATCGTCAAACTACAACGACTTCAATGGGCAGGGCATGTACAAAGAATGGACGATGATCGCATGCCTAAGAGAGTAATGAATGCAGAACGAGTCGACGGAGCGAGACTGCGAGGACGACCGAGATCTCGTTGGGAGAGCTCAGTAGGTGTGGACGCCGCGCAGCTGCTGGGCTCCCAAAATTGGAGGACGCGGTCACGTGACCGAGATAATTGGAGGACAATGATCCAGGCGGCCAAGGCCCGACGTCGGGCTGTCGCGCCACGATGATGATGAAAATTCGTTTCGATACCCGTTTCTGACGTTTTGTCAGCGTAAACCCGACTTACGTGTAAACACTAGTCACGTTTACGCGACTCAGATAAAAATCACGCGATCGCGTATACGCGTCCCATGTATCAGAACAGTCTTCTTGGGATTTCCCAAATTGGGTTTGGGTTCGTACTACCTAAAGCGGAAATATACTCTCGGATTTATATTGTTATTATGATGAATACTTTATATATTCGTCCTATAGTACTAGAAGGGGAAAAGCACTTAGAGAAATCTCAGAATGAATTTCCACTTAGGAAGTACCCACGAAAATGCAGAATCTCAGAGAGATCCACTGTGGGTAGTAGTAAAGTGGATATGCTCTCTGGGATATGTAAGAGTACATCTAGTGGGTTCGTACTACCTAAGGCAGAAATCAGCTATTATCCTACAGTGTATTTCCGCTTGAAGTAGTATGAACCCCCTCTGGGAAATCCCAGAGAGCATTCCCGCTTTAGGTACTACCTACAGGATATCTGCTTTTTCGGATTTCCTTGGGTTCGTTTAGGTTCGGAATATACGCTGGGATATCCTGGAGTGAATTTCCGCTCTAGATAGTGCCACCATACAGAGAAAAAGCGCCAACATCAAAAGGCACGATGAGCACATTTCATTTCTGGTACATATTGCCACGTTTTATTGATAAATTTTCTGAATCAAGTGTACGTGTTACACTAACAACATTATTGTGGATTGTGCTGAATGAGCCGCTGATAGATGAAATTTATTCTTAAGGCAAACTCCGAGTACTTCAAACACGTTGAGTTCGCCGCGAGGAAATGCACTTATATAGTTTGAGAAGCTCATAGAGTTTATATACTGTGAACAAAATGTCGATATTGTGTAATAATATAATGGAATATCAAACAAATAAAATGGGTCTACAGCCCAAATAAAATTTGTTAAATTGTATTTGCACTAAGAATATATTAGAATTTAAGTTTCCTCTTAAAATTTGAGTTGGACCAAGGAAATATCCCATTTTATATGACAGGTGAATATCGACAACTAGCATCCCACATGTGTTTGCAATCCCTTACCATTGCCTTTGACGTCCATTCATCGATCCGCACTAGGCCCCATTCGCCAGACTTATAGGAGCAAATTATTGATCCATCAAGTTAAACGAAGTAAAACCTGGAGCAACCGGTAGTCCAAGAAGTTGGACTACGTATCAACGAGGGTAAAACTAAAATAATGATGCAATCGACGACAAGGACACCTGCACAACCGAGCATCAATGTGGGGGACCTCAACATCGAGTTCGTGAACAAGTTCATATACCTGGGATTCAATTTGTCAAGAGACGCCAACGAAACTGACGAAATCAAGCGACGGATACAGTTAGTTAGTTAATAAGATTTTTTTTCTCGGTTCTCCCCATAATGAAATCGAAGCATGTGCACAGAAACACGAAGCTCCGCGTGTACAAAACCATTATACGACCAGTGCTATGCTATGGCTGCGAAGCATGGACCCTAACTCAAGCCTCCGGAAACATGCTAGACACATTTGAACGTAAGGTTCTACGGCGAATTTTCGGGGCTGTTTACGATCGAGATGGATGGCGCATCCGGTACAACCATGAGTTGTATAAACTGTATGATGAGCTTGAAGTTTCTAAAATCGTCAAACTACAACGACTTCAATGGGCCTGGCATGTCCAACGTATGGACGATGATCGCATACCAAAGAGATTGTGTGCGTTCAGAAGGAACTGAGCAACTTCCGCTCAGCGAACATGTTCAGAACGAGCGGGTTCAGAAGTGACCGAGCAACTTCTGCTCGGGTGAGCATGATCAAATTTCACCGAGCAAGAAATATTTCTGCTCACTGATCAGTGCTCAGTGCTCAGGTTCTTCTTCTTCTTTTCAACCTCACGCTCATGTTGGGAGTTTCCGAGTTTTGACAGTTATCAAATTGGTTGTTGTGTTTTCGCCGTTTTCGGCTTCTAGTTCTTTGGTTTTCGGGTGCTTTTGAATTTGTTTTCTCGTTGTTCGTGATTTTTGTAATGGACAGCTTGGGATTCATGTATTTTCCACTTTTCGGCACTTGACGTCTAAAATTATCATCGTCAGCTTTCAGCTGGTCGATTGGTCAGCTGGTGAAGTAGCGTTCAGCAGGTGCAGACTCCAAACCGAGCAGCTCCGGAGCTGCTCGCGAGCAGTTGCAGAGCTGCTCGCGAGCGGTTTCTGCTCTTTTGCCACCTTCTGAACGCACTCATTGATGAATGCAAAACGAGTTGATGGGGCGAAACTGCCTAGACGACCGAAATTTCGTTGGGAGAGCTCAGTATATGTGGACACCGAGCAGCTACTGGGCCTCCAAGATTGGAGGACGCGGTCACTTGACCGAGATAATTGGAGGACAACGATCCAGGCGGCCAAGGCCCGACGTCGGCCTGTCATGCCACGATGATGATGATGATGACCGGCAGCTCAGTGCGTAAAGGCATCAGTCTCACCTCTGACTACGGTCGTTGCGGGTTCAAGTCCAGTTCACGGTGTTCGTGGCCATGCATGTTTGTGTTGACCTCCTACTGTGGTGCGCGGCGGCTAAATATTGTAGCAACAGGAAGTGCGTGTTAGCAAAGTGCATCGTCCGAAACTGCTTAGTTGACGCGCTATGCCCCACTAGGGGTTAGGGTAAATGTAGGCAAATGTGTATGAGTAGCAAGTCCTCCGAAAAACCATGTTTTCAGAAAACAAAAACAAACAAATTAAGTAATTTGAAATTATAGCATCAAAATCAATTTTTTCGTTTGTTTAATATTTGAAATTTATTTAGTTAAATATCGATCTGCATCTGTAGTTAAGCCATACGTATAAATTATCTCATCCGGTCATATTCCAAAATTCAAACCATCCGCTCCACTCTCACAAATACAAAAATAATAATCAATAGTGCCTAATTTTAGCAACATTTATCCAAAAATACTCTCCGACTTCATCTAAACGATGATTCACATTCGTAGGCACACGATTTCCTCTGCGCTCAATCAATTTCGGGTAATTGGATAATTTGTAAAATGTTGACAATAAAAATTAGCCACGTGGAAGAGTGATTACACTACGACATGGAAAGCAGTTGACTCGTAAAAAACGGGATGTCCCAAAAAAAATCTTGGCTAAAAATCTTAAACGTTTTAATTTTTTTTTTTTTCAGCAAACATCGTGACATCTATGACACGATCTTCTCTTCTATAGTATGTAGTACCCATCCTCCGCATAGAGGTGCCAAAACTTTGGAGATATTATACACTTTAGAAAACGTATTCGCTGATCAACGACGGTTGTATCGCAATCCGAAAAGTGTCATGTGGTTTTGAAGAGCTTATCTCGTCAAAAGAGATACCAACCCCATCGCCCCCATATGAGTGTCATCCATAAGTAAAGCCTGCTCTACTTTTTCCCGTTCGAGACGGATGGATTATCTAAATTCCAAATGGCACACGATTCTGATTCTTTGAGAGAATACGAACGCACTTCTTCATAATTTGGTTTCGACACTTTTCAAAAAGAATTAAAAATAACTTATTTAACAACTCGTACACCTTGTGAGACGAAAGAAAAGATACGGAACGCAGATGCAGTAGGAGATAGGAGGCGTTATCGATTGGTTTCGTAGGTTTGGATTTGAAGGTTGATCGGAATTAAGATCTTCCTTAGGGCTCTTTACACGTTAGACCACGCATTAAACCACCTATCAGATCAGCCATTAGATTATGCATTTGACAACCTAGACCACGCATCAGAACAGTTGAATAGGTGGTGTAATGCGTGATTGGCTGGTCTAAGGCGGCATTTAGAAGCTGCGGTTTAACAAGCGACACTCGACACTACGTGCTCCAAAAGCCAAATAAAGGAAAGTTTTGGTGGGGTTTTGATTTTTGGTACCTGTATGGTATGTATGGTATGCTCTCGAGGTCCCCGAACACGAATCTTAGTTTTTCCAACAAAAATTTTTCGAGGAAATATGTTTTTTTTTTGTGCAATAAATCGGGCTTTTTTCATTTTTGCAATACAGTAATCCCTTGACTTACGTCTCCCTTGTTATACGTTTTTTCGACTTACGTCGTTCATTACTTTGAGACCAAACCCTTGAAATAACGTCGTCCGTCCCTTGACTTACGTCGCAGTTTTCAGCGAAGATCTTTCCAAACACTTTACATGATATTATTGAAAATGGAGGATATTGCGCACAGGAGGTGTTTAATGTTGACGAGACAGGCCTGTATTAGAAACGCATGTCCTCAAGAACATTTCTTTCTATTGAAGAAAAAAGAGCTCCTGGCTTTAAGGCAGAAAAATCCAGGATTACTTTGCTTCTCGGAGGGAATGCATTAGGTGATTTGAAACTGAAACCTCTTGCTGTTTGTTTATCAATCAGAAAATTCAAGAGCTTTCAAAAATGTGTACAAGGAAAATCTACCGGTTATTTGGAGGTCCAACAAAAAGGCCTGGGTTACTTCTAATATATTTTGTGATTGGTTCGATCAATATTTCTGTCCGACAATAAAGAATATAAATAAAGAAATATTTGGAAGCCAATAGTCTTTCTCATAAAGCGTTACTAATCATAGATAACGCTCCAAGTCATCCCATAAATCTCAACAATGATGCCATTAAGGTGATTTTTTTGCCTCCTAATACGACCGCGATTCTTCAACCAATGGATCAAGGTGTTAATGCATCCTTTAAGGCCTATTATTTGCGGCGTACATTTCACCAATTAATTGAAGCTATTGAGTTGGGGGACAACAGTGAAATGTCAATTAAAAAACTAGGCCGAAGCTTCGTTTCGGCCCGGAGTCCGAAGCGTATATACCCTAGACTTGTACAGACCTAGTGGTGATATCAAAAGTATCAATTGGCAACGACCATATGCATTAAAAGTGAGTTTCCTATATGACCAGTTTATAGGTGAGGTTGGCACACATTCAGGAGGACCTTGGCCATTCTAAAAATCAATTAGCTAACCCATTCTACAAATACTTGTCGAATTTTTCAAGTCGCTAGCTTCATTCTATCGAAAGTTATTGCATATTTGAAGTCTCACTTAAAGGGGAGGTAAAGGTTTCGTTTGGTGAACCTTGCGCATTTTTAATAACAACCAACTAGATTCCAGTACAAATATTTTACCAAAATTTCAAGTCACTAGCTTAATTTTAAAAAAAATTTAAATTTAAAAAAAAAATGTCAGGTCTCTAGCTTCACTCTATCGAAAGTTATCACTTATTGGAAGTCTCATTTGTAGGGGAAGCAGGGGTTTCATTGGTCGGATTTAACGTATTTTCAGTATTAGCCAACTGGATCCTACTACAAATATTTGACCAAAATTGCAAGTCGCTGGCTTCATTCTATCAACAGTTATCGCTTATTTGAATTTTCATTTGTAGGGGAGGTAGGTGTTCCTTGGGTCGGATCTTGCCCATTTTCAATGCCAACAAACTTAATTTTACTACCAACGTTCTGCCAAATTTTCAACTCACTAGTGTTATTTCTATCGAAAGCTATCGTAATTAAAGTAATATTTAATTTTATTAATTTTGTAGGGGAGGTAGGCGTTCCTTTGATCTGATTATGCCAAACTTACTGTAAGAAAATTACCGTTAGTTTTTAACTGATCGATTTTATTTTTCCAGGGGAGTATAGGATTACCCTCACGAGCAATCTACCAAAGCTAGAACTTTTCATGTTTATTTAATCGGGAGTTATAAATACATTTATTTATTTTACATATACCTATAGAGGAGGTAAGCGTTCTCTTGGCCTGATCATGCCCATTTTCAATACCAACCAATCATCAGATCATACTTCCAATATTTGACCAAAATTTCAAGGCTCTATCTTCATTCTATCGAAAGTTATCGTGCGAACGGACAGACAGACGGACAGACAGACAGGCTAAATCGAATCAGGAAGTGACCCTGATCATTTACAAATATACATTGCTATACCTCCGGAGCCTCCTTTAAGGTGTTACATATTTCCGTCGTGACAAAACAATATACCCTATGCCTATACTAAAAGTCTAGGGTATAATAAATACATTCATATTCAAAAAATGAAAGCTTATACATTTATCGCCTGAAGTTGTTTCTACCCTCGAGTTACGTCGTTTTCGACTTACGTCACAAATTCTCGGAACCTAACTCCGACGTAAGTCGAGGGACTACTGTATAACTCTATAACTATGCATTTTACGTAAAAGATAATTATGACGAAATTAAATAGGGTAAAATGAAAAAGATTCATGGTTTAGTCGCGAGAGTGCCGCGAAAATTGGTGTCAAACGCAAAAAAAAAAACTCTGAAAGCGGAAATGACACGAATACACATACCATACAGTACAAATTAATCTTCAACTAATTAGTCTAAGAATTAGGTAGAAATAAAAGAATGTTTAGGCGGAGTTTTGATTTATGATACGTTTATGTTTTTGGGGTAGCTGAACACGAATCTGAAGTTTTCCAACAAACATTTTCCCGGGAAATATGTTTTTCTTGCAAGAAATTTGTTTTTTTTTTTTTTAATCTGTGACAAATATGTTGAGTTTGTCCAGTCAAAATACCAACAGGAAGGAGTTGCCTTTGATGGCTACCCTCATGACGTACAAGGTGGAACAAAAATTGCCTAGCATATGAGACGATCAAGGAAACATGATTTAACTGACATATTGTTTGACGGCACAATGATACCTAGTATGCCCAATGAAAAATTCTTTCTAAACCCCAAGAACAAGGATCGGTTAATATCTATGCTGACTCACAAATTCTCATCAGCAGATTTTACCTGCAAACAAGCAAAAGAAGAGGTTGACACCTTGATCGTGAACACGGGTTTATCCTTAGCTCCATCTAATGAGACGGTGGTTGTAGTTGGGGAAGATATAGACCTATTGGCTATACTGACAGGAATCTGCAGAGCTAAAAACGTGTACTCCTTAAAAGGAAAGGGTACTGTTTTTCTCAATTGATACAGTAAGATTAACGGTTGCAGAAAACATCCTCTTCTTACATGCTATAAGCGGCTGCGATACAACGTTAGCACTTTTCATGCAAGATAAAAATGAAGTTCCTAAAGATTCTTGCGAAAAATCTAAATGTTGCAGACGCTGTTAAAGTGTTCACGGATTCGAAAACTACATTGCTCCTTCCTCCATCAGCAGCTGCGGCACCATCGTCCTCTTTAAGAGTTTATCAGCAAGGTCATGGAAAACCTATTTTTTTACCAAAATAACGAATTCTTTAGTTAGGCCAGCAATTTTTGACATATTGCTATTGTTGAATGTTTTAGGGTGCCACAAAGGAATTGCTGCGGAATATTTTATTAACAGAAAACTGAATTAAATTTACACGTCCCGTTTTGTCGAACTTTTTTACGTTTTTCAGATTTTCCCCAATTTCTCCCTTAATATGCATCATACTGAAAAATTTAATTTCACTTTTTAATGTAAATGACATTTTCTAAAGTAAAGGGCAAAATCGCTTACGTCCAGAACTTTCGGGAAAAATTCTTATTCCACGGGGAATGTCCTAGAGACTAAATTGGAAAATATATAATTTTTGAATGTTAACCTCAGATACGAAGGATCGTCATAGCCTCGAAGTGGCAAATAAAATGGACTTCGAAAAAAATTAGGCATTGCTCAATACTATTAGCATATTATAGGGGCGAACGGTAGCGCAGTGTGTTGAGGCATCAGTTTCATGTACCGGCGTTTCGGGTTCAAATCCCATCAACGACGACGTGGCCATGGATGTGCAGGAGGTGCATGCTGGTAACTGCATTCTCCGAAACCAGTTTATGCCATCGAAACGTCAACTGGGCCACATGGAACAGTTGACGCTCTATGCCCCACAAGGGGTTAGGGCAATTAAAAGGGAGAGAATACTATACCAAAATTATTAAAACTCAAAAAGCTCGTTTTGGTGATATTTTTTTTGCCAAACAACTTTGGAGATTAAAAGAAAAGGGACTCGGGAGGCGGTACTGGCAATGGAAAGTGTTGAGTACAAACGAGATCAGTCTCCACACCTCTCATTTCTGTGATATAAGGAGGCAAGGAGTATGATACATTTTCTCGTGTAAATTCAATCCAAGTATATATATTGTAGGAAATTTTCTCTATTTTCCAAATTAAATTAAATCGACTAAACGGCAATTTTGCAAAATCTGTGGAAAAATAGTTTCATTGAAGAAAAAACTAATGAAACATACAATACAATATACCATTATTGTGTAGGCCCCCTCCGAAACAAAATCCTAGCTACGTCACTGGTCCTGTTGTCCTGACACGGACTTGCAATATCATCAAAACGACACTGATGTCAAAATCCTCTATGAGTGCTACTTAAGGTCATCATGAAATACAAAAAATGCTCAACATTTGCGTAAACTTGGTAGTTTTCCTGTTACATCGACGTGCAGTGTGGCAGGCAACTCAGGTCTTTTTTTTACTTTTTTGGTTTTAGCACCCATTTTTGCGACACTCTTGCGGCAAAACGGTTTATCAAAGAAAAAAAAAAACTTTCTAAACATAAAATGTAGGAAATTTTATCCTCTTCAATTTCATCATGGCCATCATTTATGTAAAGGGATTTTTTTTTTGCAATTTTTCTGCAAAAAAAACGTTTCCCGGAAAATAATTTATTTAAAAACCTCAAATTCGCCAGCGACCAGCCATAAACGCAAAGGTACATACCAAAAATTAAAACTCCAACACAACTTTCGTTTATTTTAGTTCTTAGACTATAATACCCTGAAAGTAGACTTGTTCGGCCCTAAGATTTCAAGACAAGTTTAGGTTTTTATGTATACCGGTGTTCCTAGTGGTCAAACGGATCATAAAGAAACCGGCTCATGGTTAGAAAACCGAGTTAAAAACCGACTCATAAAAAAACCGATTTAAGAAAAACCGGCTCATTAAGAACCGAGTACTCGAGTACTCAAAACCGACTAGTTAATAACCGACCGGCTCATGATTTAAAAAAAAAAACGAGTTAGAAACCGACTCGCTAAAAAACAGATTCATTAAAAACCGACTTATTACAAAACGAGTACTCAAATACTCAAAACCCGACTCGTTAAAAACCGAACGGCTCGTGGTTAAAAAAAAACGAGTTATATGAGTCGGTTTTTAACTGGCTTTTTCTTAGAGCTGGTCGGCTTTTAACCAGTCAGTTGTTAATGAATCGGTTTTTTAGTGAGTCGGTTTCTAACTCGGTTTTTCTAACCATGAGTTGGTCGGTGTTTAAAGAGTCGGTTTTGAGTACTCGAGTACTCCGTTGTTAATGAGTCGGTTTTTTGGTGAATCGGTTTTTTAATGCGTCGGTTTTAAGTTGTTTTTTTTTTTAACCATGAGCCGTTCGGTTTCTAGCGGGTCGGTTTTTGAGTATTCGAGTACTCGGAGTCGGGTTTTTATGGCCATACGCTGAGTATTTTAATGGGCTGTGATGTCGATACTTAGAAATCTCGGGACCGGTACTAACAGAGGACCGGTGAACCGTTTTTGGAAACAGGCCTACCTGGAAGTTCATTCCATCCAGTCGCTGCTCCCTATTTTCCACAATTAACTCTCCAATGCACAATATTCCCCGCTGGGAATTTAAATGGTCTGCATCTGCAGCCTCGAAAAGGAACATTAGCATATACGAAATAGAAATTCAAGCTTTTCCCAGACTGACCGCAATCAATGATCTTGGATTCTATGCAATTCATGGCACTGTATCTTCCCAACGCAATCTTGCTTGCTTTTAACTCAAAAGCGAGCGTCGGCTAGCGACTAAACCCAAAAATAGATACATTTCAACAGTTTCCAGTTTTTATGCCGATCAAAATGAGTGTTTGTATATAGGAAAGAAATTAGTGCTAATACTTACGATTTTCTTCGGACGCCCCGCCGACATCCTCAATGGAGCTTGCTGAGCTAATTGTACCCGGTGTAGCTGGAACTGATCCGCCGCTAAGTAAATGGCCCGATGATGAACTCAAAACACTGTCTGCCGAACTTCCTGCACATGGCACCGACGGTACACGCAAATATCTGAAATATATTTAAAAGAAAAAAAGTAGTCGATTAGAGATGAGAACTGTTTAATTATTTAGCATGGAATATTAATGTGTGTGTCATAAACATTAACCATAAGTAGATGTCATTTTTTTTATTTAATCTTGCTAAATTGAGGATCTTATGATGCTAATTATATACCGCAAGGCAGATGGTTTCTTTTCGTGAATTTAAAACTTTACTAATTATAGATGAAATTGTAAATTCTTTACAAGTTTCTTTTAATAAATTTTAATAGTTCGTAAGCAAACTTTTGTTCGAAAAATATATTGTTAAAATGTGTGAATATTTAATCGAAAAATTCGAAGGCAGGAAAAGATATAGTCATTCTTCCAGTAATTAAATATGTGCTAGTCCAGGCTAGGAAGTCCGAAAAAGCTGGATTTGGAAAAAAAATTGAATTTTTGAAATTTGGCACATTTAAAATTCAAATTTAAATTTCAAAATTTAAATTCAGTCCCCTGAACATGTGCTCAAAACTCCTCGATGGTAGAAGGTCCGGAAGTGTAGAGGAGCCCTTTTTTCAGTTTTTCTTGATTATTTTCAGAACTAAGGATTCTACGAAAAAATGTCCCATGGCCGAATCAAAGAAAAAAACATTTTTGAGCGGGACATACCGTATATATCTGTATGCATTTTCAAGGACTATACTAAATGTTACGAGCGATATCCTATTGCATAGCTCAGCACTGATTCGAGCCTGACGTAATTCACTTAGTTTGCTATTTCTAAAATTGACGAAGCCTGCGACGATACCCATCATGTTCTTCATTGAGAACAAGGGTAGTCGAATTATGACGAAAATCACCACGTCGTCTCCAATGTATGGTAAAAAAAATGATGAATAGGTTAGGTTAACAGAGCTGCCATGCCCGCCACAGCTTAAAACATGAGAAGACCCTTTGGGATATCCCGGAAATCATTAATCCGGCCGTTACATAATATTGATCCAGCCGAAGCTAACAGCGAAAGGATGGTATTGGCCAACATCCTCGATAGTTAAATCTTCCAAATAAGTTTCAAGGAATTCCTCATAGCCATGATACCTCGCGGCTGGCCTCACGGCGTGTGTGAACAGCATGCACCGCGACTTGCCCCACAGCATACTCTGTGGCTGATTCGCATTGTGTTTCAAAGCCATACTTAAGAGTTGAACCGGGTTGGGCCATTTAGTTAGAAATCTCTTGTGAAAGTATAATTTTTATGCCTTAAAATAAATGATGAAGTATATACATATGTAACACCTTAAAGGAAGCTCCGAAGATATCAATGTATGTATATATTTAGCCGCGTCTGTCTGTCTATCGGTTTGTCTGTCCGTCCGTCTGTCTGTCTGTTCGCACGATAACTTTCGATAGAATGAAACTAGAGCCTTGAAATTTTGGTCAAATGCTGGCAGCATGATTTAGTTGGTATTGAAAATGGGCATGAGAACGCCTACTAGGGGAAGTGAAATGACTAAATGTATAGTATCTATAACTCCCGATTGAATAAACATGAAAAGCTCCAGGTTTGGTAGATGGCTCAAGAGGGAAATTTTATACTCCCCTGAAAAAATAAAATCGATCAATTGGAAACTAACGGAACTTTTCTTAGAAACAGCCCCGTTCTACCCTACTTTTCAAGTTTTTTGTATATAACTGTTGAACCAATTGACTTAGACACCTGATTTTTGGCATGTACATTTCGGATGAGAAGTTGCTTCAGTTTTAGTAAGATGGTCATAATCTGACCAAAGAAACACCTACCTTCCCTACAAATTTCAAAAAATTATATATTCCTTTAACTACGATAAGATAGTTGGTATTAAAAATATGTAAGATCCGACAAAAGCAGCCCCTACCCGTCGAATGGGCGATAACTTTCGATAGAACAAAGCTAGAAAGTTGAATTTTGACCAAATGTTTATAGAAGAATCCAGTTGATTGGTATTGTAAATGGGCATGATCGGAGCAAAACGACTATTACCTCTCCTACAATTGATATTTCTAATATATGATGACTTCCCAAAGAATGGAGCAAGCGACTTGAAATTTTTGTCAAATATTTATGATGTGGGTTAGTTAGTTTATTTTGGGAATGAGCAAGATCCTATCTCCCCTATAGAGTTATGGTAAAAAGGACTCATTCGTCTCAAATGGCGCCCAACTTGCCTACAAATGTTCTTTCATCGTA
Organism: Chloromyia formosa; assembly: GCA_964017055.1. Lineage (NCBI taxonomy): Eukaryota > Metazoa > Arthropoda > Insecta > Diptera > Stratiomyidae > Chloromyia > Chloromyia formosa. The sequence continues at coordinate 23,036,710 of OZ024813.1, read as the reverse complement.
GCTTTATCGGCTAACTTCTCCTCAAACCATATAAGAAATACAATGCATATGGCTGTTGTATATTTGAAGTTTTGGTGTCATTACTAGGTCTGCACAAGTCGAGGGTATATACGCTCCGGAGTCCGGACCTGGTCTGGTTTGTTTATATATTTTTTTATTGTACAATACTTAAATTACTAATAATTTTAAAACAAACAAAACATCTCATCTTCGTACTTACCGTGCAACTTCCTGATTCATTGGTCCCAAACTGATACCCGAATCCAAACTTTTCCCTTCGTTCATTGTCGCCACGTTGGCTCGTTCCCACTTGAAGGCCGCCTTGACTTTCGTCCATTTCGACACTTTCGCCTTACTATCCGAATATGCACTTTGACTTTGACGTCGCAACGAAGATGTTTTCTCCTTTTCTGTTGTGAACATTTGGATATCGTCAGCCATAACAGATTTACTGCGTTCACGTTGCCTGCGGACAGAAAAAAAACAATCCATTCCAATACGTTGTTGTTTTCCCAGACGAAATTTTCTTTCAACGCAACCGATCACATGTGCAAAGGCAATTTCCATGGCAATTCGATCTAGATACTCTCAATAATTAATAGATGCAGTGTACGAGTATAGAGGATTTTTATTGTGAACTCCTTAGTCTGGGTGTTGGGTTTTTATTTTGGGAAATGAAGCAAATTTAGAAAATTATTGCCAATTGTGATACTCGTTTATGCCCATATGGATTTTGGCATTCGACCGACACTTTTGTTTTGGTATTTTATTCGAATGATTATAGCTGTAATAAAGTTTGGAATTGCGTTTATTTCCTCAAAGAATAGAAACAGAGGTATGCTAGATGTGGGGGATTCATATGAATAGAAAACCTTGACATATTTTTCTTGCCAAACTTGAACCGGACCCAAAATGATAGCATCCCGCGAGAGAGTTTTATTTCATACGACGAGTCGCTCCATGCATGGAGCATGGGCTCGAGCTCATCGTTAGTACAATATATAGTCTAATTAGCGCCCTTAGACAATGAGTCATATGTCGACAAGCTCACTGACTCATAAATTCACCGACCGATGGATGTTAACATGGGCTCAAAAGAAGCCTTTCACACAACGACAATTCAGCGCCCAATCATGAGCTCAAAATATTAATCGCGTTCATAAGACACTGTAAGAAAACATCATCATGATATCCTTTACAGTTGTTTCATAACACCACGAACCAACGAAGTATGTTGCTTCATAGGTGATTCTAGATCGAGTTCATCTGCCAAACTAGAATTAACATGTAGGTTAGGTTAGGTTTAGGGGCTGTCGTGATAACCCACGACAAACTTAGACCACATGTGGGTCCATTGTCACATAGGAGTGAAATACTACCCTCCAGCCTGTCCGTTAAAACTAGCCCGAGCCAACAATAAACCGATTCAGTCTACCAGCATCCACGGTCGCCACGTCCCCCAAAATCGATATAGAAATATGCCCGAAACATTCTCATCCTCAAATGTGCCAGAGCCCGACACTCACAGAGTAGATGAGCGGTACTCTCCTACTCCTTCTCATCGTCATAGCTCCTACAGAAGTCGTTAAAAGGAAGCCCGAGTCTCCTTGGGTGCTCCCCGATTATGCAGTGTCCAGTTATGACTCCTACGACCGCACTTAAGTGCATCTTACTCAGCGACCATAACCTCATGGATCGACATAAATCGAACATAGGCCACATCATCCTCGTTATCCGATACGTGGTGTTAATTGCCCATCTAGAGTTAGCCTTACTGATTGCGGTCGAGCTGATAGCGCGCTTGCAAGGATCAAGAGGGATGCCGATGTTTCGCTGATTTCGAGAAAGCACCTGCGTTGTCCCCCTTTAATCGAGCTCGTCAGCTCTGATATTATCGGAAAAACCACAAGGTATCCAGCATAGATTTTAAAGAAATTGCCCATTTCCGAGAGAGAGGCGCAGGAATCCACTACCTTGCTGTGGCGAGAATGGACTCCAGGGCTCTTACCGCAGCCTGGCTATCCGTATAATAATGACTTCCATAACCCTGATAACGTTACGCCCCAGCCAGAATATAGCCTCCCTAATTTCCACCTGGAGAACGCTACAATGATCTGAGAGACGAATTGATAAGTCTATATTCAATCGTTCGGAGTAGACCCCGGCTCCAACACCCGCCTCGTTTTAGATCCGTCCGTGTAGATGGATAATGAGTCAGACAACAAAGGTCGCTCCGCGCGCCACTGACTCCGTGGTGGAATCTGACTTATGAAATTCCTATCAAAGACATAGTTTGGTGTGATACATATAGTTCATCGTGGCGGGGATATTCCGGTTGGTCACAATTGTGGAATTAAGCGTTATCCAGTTACCCGTTTCACGAAGCTGGATGGCCGTGCATTCAGCCAGCTGCTCCGGCAAGATATCGAGAGGGAGTAGGTGAAACTATATATCCAGAGCGTCAATAGGGCTCGTCCTAAGAGCTCCACTGATAGCGACGTTAACTGTTCTTTGTACCTTTCCCAGCAGACTGCGACTTATTGCAGCATTAAGTGCAGTCCACCAGACCACAATGCCGTACAATAGCAGGGAGCGCACGACAGACACATAGAGCCATCGCACAACTTTCGGCTGTAGGCACCAGTTTCTCCCAATAGCCTTCCTACAGCAGTATAGAGTGATACTGGCTTTGAATTAATATGTATAATACTGCAGTAAACCATTTTCAGCGCGCACTTCTTTAGCCTGCCGCGCCGCCGGCCGCCAGCGTAACAACCTGAATCCAAACAGGAAGCTGGGTTTCAAGATGGTGAATGCGAAAAGTCTCCGCCCATATATTTCCACACAAAATCGCGTGTACATAACAAAGTGAAAGCCGGGACCAACCGAAAACCCGTCTTTACCATCACTCTTTTTGGCTTGGTAATTTAATGGGCGTATGAGAAAACGAAATTGAGAGGAGATACTGATACTTGACAGCACCCTGGAGTTGCTAAATTTAAGCAGGAACAGTGTAAGAACTATTTACGGCCTTCTCACGCCGGGGCACTCGACCCTGAGGTGCCACCTACACAAAATAGGTATTGTCACTGACACCAGACATCGCTTTTGCGGAGCCGATGATGAGGCACCACAGCACATCCTATATGAATGTGAGGCCCTTTCTCGTCGTCGCCTAGAATGCCTCGGAGAATTCTTCCCTGATGTGGACGAAATCGCCTCACTTCAATTTAGATAGTTGTGCAACTTTGTCGCGGCAGGATCAAACTTGATCGCCAACCGTAAACTCTCCTGGTCGCGATGGTTGTGGGCCTTTCGGACTCACTGCCTTCTCCCTCTAATCTAATCAGGGCCACAACGCCTATGTTAAAACATACGGTTTACCATTTATCTATCTATAGGTATAGTTGGTCCCGCTAATCACTTTAAACTTTACAGCTTGTTTGGAGACAGTAATTTGTTTATAAATGTTCGGACGAAGTTTTGTAACATCGCTTCTTGTACCCTGCCTGCCGAACTCGTCTGCTCTACACTTAACAGCGAAACTAATATGACCCAGAGTCACATACAAAATTAAAAAAAAAAACTGTAACATTGGCCCGGAAAACTTTACAGTATTCAGGGAGATTGAAAAAGAGATTTACGTTAACTTCATCACAGAAAACTCCGACCTCTAATCCTTAATTTTTCTTCGAACCATCTGCATAGATTTCTAATAAGTTAGGCAACAGAACCCTATTCTTTCCCACTAACAGCGTATTCACAGAATGATCAAATGTATACCAAACGCATATTTGATCAGTCGTTGTCGGAATAGCAGCGAATCCACAGCCTTAAGTAAACCATTGACCAGAGTCGTGGAGCCGAATGATCGTATTTACAGCCATCTATTCACCAGGCGACCAAGGCCCGACATCGGGCTGTCGCGCCACTATGATGATGATTCACCCAAAATGTCAAGAAGTAGCAGGTTAAACACTGTGTTTAAATCAAACAAGTAGTTGTCCTAAGTGCGCCACTAAAAGCAACAACCCACTTATGCACCTTTCCCAGGCAGCTACGCTTAACCTTTGTAGAAGTCCACCAAAAAACTACCCCAAGCATAAGTAAAACAGCTGCATACAAAATTCGCTTTATCAGCAAAAACTGGGCTCGTCCCACGCAGCAGAAGAAGCCCGACGGGAAGTATCCTATACACAAGCTGAGTTTTATTCGGATTAATTTCTACCCCATTTAGCCCAAATGGTGTGTTGTGAGAAAGCATATTTCAATATCTCACTAAGAACACCAGGAAATATACTAGTTACGGTAAGAGCAATGTCAAATTCATAAGCACACACTCACTGCTGCTCGACACTTTCAGGTTTTATAGCAGTCTATTCACAACAAAGCTCCAGAGAAAAGCAGAGAGCACTCCACCTGGCCGAGTATCCCTGCTCACAAGCCTTCGATCAGACGATGATCAAGTGTACTACTACTCAATTTCCCTAACCAGCGCGTCAACTGTTCCATGTGGCCCAGTTTACCTTTCTTTGGCATAAACTAGTTTCGAAGAATGCAGTTGCCAGCATGCACCTACTGCTCTCCCATTTAGCAACAAATCAGGAGATGATGTGGCTTATTATTACGCCCCGCACAACAGGGGGGAAGAGAATACAAACATTCATTGCCACGAACGTCGTGGACGGGATTCGAACCCGAAACACCGGTAGTCAGACAAAAGACTGCCTCTACGGACTGAGCTACCGGTCGCACCATGAGCTACAGCAAGCTAAATCGAAGAGGAACGCGCAGCGCAAAGGAATCTACCCTTGTCGGGTATCTTTTGTATTCGCTGTAATTTTTATAAATCATTTTGGAGAATTTCCTATAATATTCGAAGACCAAGCTCTAGGTACCAAACATTTTAGACGGGGGCCCGGGCCCCCCATGGCTCGTCTCTGGGTCCACAACTGTATCGCAATTATTGTGCTCCCAGTACCCTCCATCTACATGTGCGCCAAATCAATTTGTCCCTGTACCAAAAGCATACCCACGGTAAGAAAACAATTGCCAATATGGAAATTGCCTCGATATGACCTTTATAACATCTATTTCGTAATCACCTTTTCGCAGTATTTCGTTTGGTCGTTGCACTATTCCCTGCTGCCAGAATAGCACTCAAATCAAGCTCATTATCCGAGAACTCAATATTTTCTGGCACGTCTGACGATTCCTTGTTCAACATCATCATGAAAGAAAGAAACATAATTTGGAAATGTAGCTCCCAATTCGAAATCGTATCCGCGGTTCCTCAACTTACTTTCTTCTGTATGTTCTTAAGTTCGCACAGCGTTCGAACATCTCGCACTTGTCGCTGCATCTGATAATTTTGATTCCGTACATGAATCAATTGATTGAGTAATCCGTGCAATTTGCTCAACTGATCGAAAGCATCATACGTAACTAAAGCCGCTGATATTGACGGACCGCTGCGATTCAGCAGCGGCAACAGATACGTTTCACACTCACTCCGCAACATTTCACTATCGAATTTTCCTGAATCGACCGGATGATCGGATCCGGCCATGTCCTGTGCTGCATTCGGGTCGCCATCATCAGTCTCCATCTTTTCGCTGGCTAGTTTCTTACTATCCGACAAAATGGCTTCATCAAGTGTTTTGAGAAATTCAGTTTCGCGTTTCTTGTAGTCTAGGAGCCGCTTGAATGCATCGGGATAGGAGGTTGTGTGCGATACTACGATTCCCGGCGAACTTTGCTGTAGTTGTGGTGGACTGGGCGGTGGCGATGGTAATGTATCCTTTAGATTGATCGATAATCGTTTTTTCGATGATTTCTCCCTATCCATTGTTTTGATTTGATTTCGCGTTCACGCGTTCACAAGACCCGATCATTAAAAAATTATAAATAAACACTGTTTCGATGAATCGACATCACTTCGATAAACATATGCAAAACGATGTGTCAGATAAAAAGATTCAGCGCTAATGTGATGAAAATAAGATAAGTGCACTAGTTATCGTAAAATAAGCAGATACCGCAGGGGTTAATCATCACTAGCCGTGAATTTGTGGGATCCACTTTGAAATATATGTATTAGGTAAGAAATTGCACTTCCGTATTGATCAGTGATCACACTTTAAATATCACATATTTGACTGAAGATACTACGCTCCTCTGATTTGATCACGAATCAGTTCACCTTGTGGGCAACGTGCACAAAATTTCGTTATGACATGCATTCTACAATTTTCAGAAGATCCACCCACGAATATCGTGGAAAACTACGCGATCGAAAATTCGATAAAAAAAAATAATATCTGATACAGCGAATATCCTTTATCGATAAGACAAAAAAAATACTCCCGAAATCACTACACTGCGTATCGACCAAAAATCAGATTCGATGTGTCTTAACGATTGCGATTGCCAACCGCCGCCGATCTAACATCATTGGGGGTGAAATGTGAAAATCTCAAATGAGCACAGGCAAACATTTTCAAAAAATCTTTTTTTAGATTATCGAATAAAAATTCTCTTCCATTCTTCTTTTCGGTTTTTCTCTATTTTATTCTTTCTTTTTTATTATTCTGATTACTACTTGGGGGCGAATTGCTTAAGAAAACACTATTGAATCTCAGCACGATCTTTGCTTCGAGTATGTAAGATATTTCTTAATAGGACAAAAAATCGGCAGACAGATTGATCGGTGAGATATTTACAAATTTTCCGATACCTATATAGGTGTAAGGTAGGCGCGGACAACTTTCACTATTTTTGCGGCGACGCGACGACGACGATTGCGACTGCGGCCCGAGTATTATTTTAAGTTGCACTATGTCGCACGATCGATTGATCACATACCGACCCGGAATCCGGGAATTGAACATACTTAGCTCCGGCAAACTCGAGACAGACTGACTGAAGAAAATATACGAACGGAGCGAATGTTGTGAGAAAGTGCTTTTCCTCGATCAGATTTTCACTTTTCACACTCTCAGGCGGCGATGATGGGCTCTCAGAAGGAAACTTCTATTTTTTTTCGGGGAGCGTACGAGTATATGGATAGTCTTGGGAGCTATGAATTACTCAACTTTAGGATATTTTCAGTGGAAATTTGAAATATACTTGCGGATGCAATAATTCTGAGTTCTTAGGATTCCTTTTGAGTAAGCAATTCAAATACTTGTACAAATATAAAAACCAATTCACGTGTTAAACATTTTATGTTTATTACAGATACTTCATTCATTTCGACCTCTGATTCTCTCTCAACTGTCAATGTTGGGATCCGAATATTTTTTTGGTCAGTTCTAGTAGTTTTCTGGCCTTCAAAACTGGCCCTGCTATAAGATCCCCATTATCATCATTTCCGCTCTAGTTGGATATCCAGTAGCGAAGTGTTTCTCAAAATCTGTTTCAGGTACAATGTAGTCCGTTGGTAGCATATTGTGCACCGCACCCTCCAGGGTGGCCAGAATTTTGCCCATGCCCATATGGTTTCGCTGCCCAGTACGCAGACTCCTTAAGTCTGACCGCGCTTCACGCGGCGTTGAACCTTATTTGCAGGTCGAGTCGGAGTAAGTGTAAAATAACATTAAGTGCATCACCTGGGCAAGACCTTAGCGCTTCGGTGACTTCGATGGCTGTAGTCCTCTGCACCTTGCACAGCAGATGAATATTATATTTCCAACGCACCGCTGGCCACCAGACCAGCGACCCGTATGTGAGTATCGGTCGCACTACCGCTGTGTACAACCACAAGACCTTTGAACTCCCGATAAAGATTGTCCCGAATGGGCCAATTACATATTTTAAAAAATAATAGAAAAAGTGCTAAATGTCCCAATCAGCGAAATAGTAAAAGTCAGCAAAGGTAACTTTTATGGCATAGATACAGACGTTCCTGTTCCGGAAATTTCGTGTGAAATATGTGAATACCGAAGAAGCAAAAAATTTTCGTGCGAGCGAAAATTTCGACAATTTATGTATGAGATTTTGCACGAAAAACTGAGGTTAGTACTTAGCTTTAGGTAGTACGAATTTTTCGTTTAAACTTAATAAAAAAAAAATAACTTCACTCTGTGAAATGCAGCTTCGTACTGCATTAGCTTTGTATTGTCTAAATTAAGAATCAGATTGATAAGGGGACTGAGTGGATAGCCGCTTTAGGCAGCGCAACCCTACCACAGTTAATTATAACCATCTACTCGTATTTTAAATGGTCATGGTCTGTGATCAAAACGAGTCCCTTACTGAACCGAAATAAACATTCCAATGACAGATAAAATAAACATTGCTCATCCAAAAAAATCAATAAAAATTACATTACATATATCAGTGACGTGCACTCGTAGTAAGCAATTCCAAACTGCTTGACTTACCGAAATAAGCAATTCAATAATAAACTTTGCTTACACCAATACACATATCATCATTTCAGTCAATGTTTTTCTTTAAGCTGAAGAATACATATTATCATTCAAATATTCCTTTACACATTCAAATTCTGATCCGCGCCTTCTTTTGGTTAAAAAACATTCGTTCAATTACTTTAGATAATATTCAAACCTCCCACATTTTGCACACCATAGACACCAAACTTAGAATAGGAAAATGTGCCTAGATCTTTAGATGCATGTACCATGTGTGCATCAAAATACTAGAGACATGTTGATTCCAGAAAATGGGAATCTTGGATTTCGGTAGTACATTGGGCAACGATTTTTTTTTGTTTTGTTCGCAAATTTATATGAGACAAGTCAAGCACTGGCGCGACTGCTTTTGTGTGTGGGATAAAGCCCAATGATGCTTGTTAATGAAATGTTGCCAATGCAGGGAATGTTTATGGGAATTTGATTTTTCCAGTAGAGCTTTTGTTTTTGTTATGTAATGGATTTTCCGTTGCAATTTAAAAGAGGAAATCAGTGCAATCGGGTGATTTTGATTAAATTGTGATTTGAAGTTTTTTTGACCGTTTGTAGTGATTTAATTGATTTGATTTGTGATAAAAGTGGTAAGTTTTCTTTTCGCATTATGTCGGAGTATTGCTGCGCGACGGATTTCGTACTAAAAGCGGGATTTTCAACTCTTTCCTTTGCCAAGAAAAGAGAAATTATAGAATCGGATAGACCGAAGCCAGATCTTAGTTTAGAGTTTAAATTAAAAAATATTACGCGAAAATTCCATATCGAAACGTATGAAAAGTATTTTACATTTGGTTAACGGGAAGCTGTAAATTAAATAAGTTATTTTGCTGGCCGTGTCTTTTGTTCACGAATGAAAAATCTGTTTGGAATAAAGCTGGATTTAGTGATTTGAATAATTTTACGGGCTCAGCAGCAAAGCATTCAAGTTCCGACAAACATCTTCAGTCGTTAATTAAATTAGATAATTTTGGTTCTCAGCGTATAGAGTTTATGCTTAGTAACCAGGTGGCAATATCTGTTAGTTTGCATAATGAAAAAGTTGAGCGTAATCGTAATATTTTGAAACGTTTAATCGATACTGTAATTTTTTTGGCAAAACAGGAGCTTCCTTTTCGCGGAAATAATGAAGACTCTTCTTCAAATAATCGTGGTAATTTTATCGAAACCGTAAATTTCTTGAGTTTGTGCGATCCGATAATTGAGTCCCACATAGATTCTATAAAAGCAAATGCAGCGTTTTCGGGTTTGTCTAATAGAATCCAAAACGATCTTGTTTCCGCTATAGCTAATGTGGTTCGAAATAAAATCAATTTGGAAATAAAGGAGGCTCCATTTGTAGCTGTAATGGTCGACGAAACGCCAGATGTTAGCGGTCGGGAACAATTAACGATGATTTTTAGATATACAATATCAAATGAGATTGAAGAAAGATTTATCGGATTTTTGGATGTAAGCGCTAATCGTACAGCTACAGCAATAAGCTCTCACATTTTAAAACAATTGCAAAATTTTAATATCGATAAGAAATTAATTGCACAATGTTACGATGGCGCAGCAGTAATGAGTTCTCAAATTCGTGGAGTTCAGACTTTAATTCGGGAAAAACATAAATCAGCAATTTTCGTTCCATGTTACGCTCATTCACTAAATCTAGTATTGTCTAAAGCAGTTGAGTTTATTCCGGAAATTAAATTATTTTTCGCGCTAAAAGGTCGGACCTTTTTGCAAATATAGTAAATCGTCGTTTACCATCGGTTTCCAAAACGCGTTGGCATTATCATTCGCGTATTATTAACGTTATATTTGAACATAAGCATGAAATTTGTACAGTTTTTGAGACAATTTCGAATGGTTCTCAACACTGGGATGGCGATTCCTTGACTTTTTCCGATATATACTTACAAAAATTCGCAGAGTCAGATTTTCAATTATATCTGTTAATTTTTTCTGAAATTTTTTCGAAAACTGATATATTATTTAATATTATTCAGAGCAAAGTGGTAAACATTTCATATGCAAGCCAAAAAATTATTGAATTTGAAAATTGGCTTGAAAATGACTTTTCTAAAAAGTTTGATAATTTCTATTCGACAGTTACAGCAGAATATCAGCCACCACGTAAGAAATGTAGAAATGCGATAGATCCTTTACAAAATTTACGGCGGATATTTCGGGAGATTATAGATGTTATTCTCGGGCAAATTCGAGATCGATTCCATTCGTTTAAAGATCTTTCATTTTTAGAGTTGCTTGAACCGAATTATTTTTCTAAATTCAAGTCAAATTTTCCCGATAAAAATTTTGACTCACTTATTGAATATCACGGTCAATTTTTCGACAGAATAAAGTTGAAAAATGAGCTAAAAGTTATTTATTCTTCAGATGAGTTTAAAAACGCGAATCCTAGTAAAATTCTCGATTATTTTCAAAAACGGCCTTATGTCGCAAACGGTTTTAAGCAAGTTCATATTTTAGCAAAATTATTAACGTCAATTCCAGTCACAGTGGCAACTGCGGAAAGGTCATTTTCAACACTAAAGCGCGTTCACACATTTTTGAGAAATCGCCAATCCCAAGAACGACTTTCGGATCTTGCTTTAATTGCGGTTGAAAAGGATCTTCTTATACAAATGCGAAGAGAAAACGATTTTTTTGATAATGTGATTAAAGAGTTTTTACTTAAAGAACGGCGCATAGATTTGGAATACAAATAAATGGCAATGGCGAAAGAATATTTATTTATTTCAAATACCCCTGAATTTTTCTTAGTCTTAATTAACATAATATTTATTTATCATTTTTTTTTATTAGTAATATTTTATTTATTTATTTTTTTTTTTTTTGTATTCCGAATATATGTGCCAATATTTTATTTATATCTTTCCTGATTTCTTCTTTAAGGCTTAAAGCCGCTTGGTATAAATGTTTTTGTGACTGTCCATATTCTATTATACAGTCCATTTTTGTTTATGCTAAATTGGCTTTAGGGCGCCCAACTGCTTGACTATGAAAAATTTCCACTGCACGTCACTGACATATATGTAACTTAATATATGACGGCTAATTTTTCTATAACAAATGCTTCAACATGTGGGAGTTGGCTTCCATAAATCCAACCATTTGTTATTGCAACATTAGCCGCCAGATATGATTTAATGTATGTATTATTGTTTGTACACATACAGAATAACCTGTCTGACACTGGACAGACAGCGTTAAATGTTGATAAAATAATAAATTCTTAAGAAACATGAAACAATTCGAGAAAAAATTGTAATATTCACTCATTTTCTAAATAAGAACAAGAGCGGTTATTGCTCTCTAGACTTAAAAATGTAAAATCAATGCCATGTCAGTAGAATGAGCCTCTGCCACGAGTACTGTAAAAATATATACAAAAAAAAACAGTGGATAGCTTCAAAACGAGTCTACACTGATAATAATTTAATCCACCTAATTGGATACAACTTCCCTCATCGTAACAATATATACCCATTTTTGTGTAAAATTAAGTAATAATGCCATTTTCCGGTCAAAATGAATTTCTTTCTCATCGTGAATTGCTAAAAGAAAAAGTGTTCGTATCCACATTTATAACAGGAGAAAGATATCAGATATTAGACAAATACAGTCCGAGTACAATACAGAAACTAATTTTCTGAAAACTCAATACTGACATAAATTGTTTTTTCGACGGGTCTTCAATTTTTTGGGAGCAACTGAACCTTCCGTAAGAACTGGGTTGTCAACCCAATCCCAACCCAAGTTTATTCGAATTTAAATTTTCAAACTTTAAATTTTACATAAGATTGGGATGCACGACCAAACACATTGAACCAAAAAACTACTCTCGATTGCAGTCCCCATTTTCTACCTACCGCTTTTTTACATGAGTACAATTGAAGGGGCAAGTGGATAAAGGTGATATGTGACATTTGCGAAAAATCTTTTTTTGATAATGCCTAGTACTAACATTTTCTTTTCGTGCGAAATTTCATACAAATATTGTCAAAATGTTCGTCCAATTGACAATAAAGTTTCGTCCTGTTGACAGTATTTGTATGATATTTCGCACGAAAAGAAAATGTCAGTACTAGGCATTATCAAAAAAAGATTTTTCGCAAATGTCACATATCACCTTTATCCACTTGCCCCTTCAATTGTAATGGATGGTTTGGTGGACATCCGAAGATTCCCGTGGGGATGGAGCCTAAGGTGGCATAATGACCGTGAAGCAGTGGCGTAACTATAGGGTGGCAGGGCTGGTGAAATGCCACGGGCCCCGGTCCGAGAGGCCGCGAGTTCAGAAGTTACCTAACATTTTTAACAAAACTTAGTAAAAATTATAAATTTTACATAAGTACTTAAAATTAATTAAAGATAGACACACTAAAGACCATATACAAATTCAAATAAATTATTAAGATTTAAACGGATTCATAAGAAAAGGATTTCGGGCAATTATAGACCTCATTCATTGGTTGTTTCATTTGGTGGCGCGAGCTAGTGATGCTCGGAAAATTTCCGCATTTTGTTAACCAAGGAAGTACTTTTTTTCGTGGTGCTGGCGGGCTAGCAACGCACGATGTTAGGGGAATCCTGGATTTCTATTTGTTATGTACGGAGCATTGATATACGAGAGAAGGATAGAGTGAAATACCATCGGCTATCTCGGCTTCTCCGCCATTGGCGAAAATGACGAACTTTGCGAAGATGAGCGTCTCCAAGATCCGGAAAGATTGTTCAAAATGAACATATTTTATCGAGTATTGGACATCATTATTAATCAACTGAAATTGCGTTTCCTTTCAATGAATGAAGTTGTTTCCAATTTCTGTGTTTTGCAACCTGGAACTTTGCAAAATTTAAATGACACTGAATTAAAAAAAAGCTCTAGAATTTGTTGATATACTGGGTTATTGGTTAAGTCAACCTATTCCTTGTAACACGTTATAATAGGGTCAAAATGCATCAAAATGAAGCCATAAATGTTAGGCCGATTTTCAATAGTCACTGAGATATTTGAATTTTTAGATTTTTTTGAAATAACCTAGAATTTTGCCATTTAAAGTAAAGATAAAAAAAACTACTAAGGTAATGGGTTAAAACTTATTTTTGAATTTCAGTCAACACTATAGCTGACATTTCTTAATCATTTAAAATTTTAAAAACCCATCACAATTCGAAATTTTTAATTTTAAATAAAAAAAATTTTTCTTAAATTTTTTTTAAGTTGATTTTTAATGTAGTATTACTAAAAAAATTATATGGCACGGAGTCTGCAGACCACTGAAAAAACATACTCGTATTGTCAGCTTTCCAAAAAGGTGTCAATGTTAATACAAATATTTCAAATGATTGAAAAAACTACAATAGCTGCAACTTGTTCGGGGACCATCATTTCGCTTGATAAAAAATGTAACAGAAGCTATGGTATTATCAGAATTCTTATAAAAAAACGCATCATATGATGTAAGCAGATATGAACGAGACGAGTGATTTCTCGTTAACAAGACAGGCTACGTAAGTTGACTCTATCTATTGAAAATTCTATGGCCCGATCTTTAAACTTTGATGATGTTACTGATACTTTTGCGGAACAGAAAGCTCGGAGAAAAGAATTTTATTAATAAATACCTTGTTAATATTGCATTGTTATTTGTAAATTATGTAATACCTATGCTTTTGGAAAAAAAATTATTAGAAATTTAACTAAAATGCACACAATATTATTGTAGTAATGCTGTTGGGTAACTACTTAAGTGATTTATTAAAATTAAATTACAACGAATTATTACGATTTTTACTGGGAGGGCCCCATCCAATGAATTTGCCACGGGCCCCAGATGGTATAGTTACGCCACTGCCGTGAAGGTCGGGTCGGGTCATCTGGCGAACTAAAAGGTCCCTCAGCAAGCTAAGCAGCGGACTATGCTTGCTGTAGCTCAGGTCGAGAGACGTGGGCATGGTTTTCGCCGCTCGTTACCTCTGCCCTTTACGTAACAAAAATTCATACGCCTAGGGAAGACAACACAAAAACGGGAAATAATAAAAAAATGGGGCGATAAGAATGGAGTGGTCGGCGGATGGCGCATCGGGGTCCGGGTGTAATGTGCCCCTTGGCCTCTGGTCTCGCACCACCGACAGATCAGTACACATGAGGTGCTGCCTTCGATCTGCCGGTGGAAACAGCACTACCAGACCACAATATGGTTCATTACACAATGCAACAGTGGCCTTTTTAACTCGCTCCTGAATGTTAGGCTTAGCCTAATTTCTTATCTAGGATGAGCCCAAGAAATTTAGCCAAGCCTTATGCGCTCCATTAACGATGGTTCAAACGACGGAACCCTATATCTTCTGGTGAAAAGAACAGATTCCGTTTTGGTCGGATTCACTCTAACCTCAACCCAACTCACCCTCTTTGCCAGAATATTCATGGCCCTCTGCATTAAATTACTAAAAAAACAGGGGAACAACCCGAGATAGCGACTGCAATACTATCGGCAGATGCAGTGAGTTTACACCCTAACTCCTCCAGTTCCTCCAACAGCCCATTAATCGCCAGGCCAGATTCCAAAGAAGGGAAGAGATGATCCCACCTTGAGGAGTTCCCCTGCTCACATGCCTATGCGCAGACGAAGTGCCAATATTTGTACAGATCACCCTCGGTGACAGCAACAGATTAATAAGCTTGCAGATTGAGTCATGTATACCAAGCTTTGCTAGTGCGTCCGTGATAGCCACCGGTTTTATATTATTAAAAGCCCCCTCAATATCCAGAAATGCAACCAACGTATACTCCTTGTATTCAAGAGACTTTTCGAAGCAACCAATCAAAGCATGATCTTCCCTTAAACAGTGTTACTCAAATCTACACCATTCCGATACATTTTTATCGTCCAAATGACGATTATTCATTTTTCACTCAATGAAATCGTGAGTAACCGTATCTTCCACTTCCTACGACGACGTCCTCGGCCGGAAATGACTCTTTCTCTTTCAAATTTCTAACGCCATCTTACTGTACATAGGCCAGATGCAATCAGCTGATTGTCAAATTCCATCAATCAGGTTATGTTTTGAAATTTTATTCGCGAGTGTGACAAAAATTCGGTAAATATGTTGCCGGTGATTTCTTCACTTAGAACAGCAATAACGCGATCAAATTATGGCGCCAGTGTGCGACTACTTCATCTCTCCGCCATTGATGAAGCCGCTCGTAAGGGAACTCGCGAAAAAGCTCGAAAAAAGAAAGTCAAAGTAGAGGTGCAAAAAGTCGGGTTCATTCCGCACAATCTTCGTGACAAAAAGTATTTACTGAATAACTGACTATTTTTTAGATATACATATGTACATACACTAATCAAATCACTAACGATTTAATTTCAGAGTGGTCATCTCGAGGGTCAACAAGCATGTTGATGACTCGTGGAAGCAAATACCCACGGACAACTGCTACGTCGGACGGTACTATCGGTGGAAGGTGTACAGTATCGCCGAAGCTATTGAGAGTCATCGAGAAACTCATCATCCAACAATGTACGATGTCCTCGACGCTCCCCTTGAGGCCCACATCGAACTCAACATGCAGGCCGACAAAACCAATCGATTCCTGGACAATTTCAATAGGATGGCCATGATCCCACATAAGTTTGATCATGGGGAGGCCAGACAAATCCTCGTATTTAGCAAGAGTAATGTTAGTAATATAATTTTGAGGGGAATATAGGACGAAGTAACTTTTCTTGGATGTTTCTTCCTCAGGAGCACTACAATGAGTCTCGCGAAGCTGGCGCAACTCTCGTTGGAGGTGTTGAACTTATCAAGGATATTCAGAATGGCGAACTCCTCCTTTCGGACTATCAATACGTTATTGCACACACAAATATTTTGCCGGATCTCGTTGTGTTGCGCGGATTGATGAAGAAAAAATTCCCCAACCCGAAGAGTGGCACGCTCGGCACAAATCTAACAGAAATGATTCAGAAATTTTCAAACGGTGTTAGTTATACGGCGTTGAAGGATGAACATCAAAAAGATTTTGGACTTATCACGGCGTGTGTAGGAAAGGCAAGTTCCATATACTTTGATTTTTGTTTTCATGATGCCTCTACTTCCCTCTTTTAAATCCACATTCTTCGCCAAACCTGCCTGTTTCAATTTAATTTACAAACGCTGTTTTTTTTTTAAGCTTGACATGGACAAAAAGCATTTAGAAGAAAACTTGATTGCCCTTATTAAAGATGTCGATTCGGTCAGGCCAAAACGCGAAGGAAAGTTCATCACTCGGTAAGCTTATTCGTTATCCTTTTATATTGACAACTGATTGAATTTTTGCTTCCAGAGTTTTACTGAAAAGTCCACCCAGTCGAGAACAGTTGAAAATCGATCCATTCCTTCATATAGCTGAAGAAACTTCAGTTAAATCAACACGAAAAGCACGAGTCGAAGAAGAGGATGAACCCGAGAAAGAAGCGGCAACGAACTAGTCATAATTATTAAATGTATAGACAGATTTTGTTAAGATAAAAAATAAAAATGTTAAACTAAAGAAAGAGAAAGTAATCTCGACGTTAAATTAATTGTCGTTCGATGATGTGCTGTGTCAAGCCAATATGTCATCACCTGTTGTGTTGGTTTGTGAATTCGTTTCGTGAAGATGAGCCCTTGACGATGAACCAATAAGTTTGATAATCCTGCGCCAGCCGGTTCTACGTACCGACGCGACCCGCTGGTACTCTACCAACGGCCAAAAGCTGCCGTACCCCTCCAACGCCAGAAGGATACAACATGTGTCTATATATGAAAGTATAAAATGTTGTATGTCTATTGGAAGCAACAATCATCGGCGCAGCTGCTCTCAATACTCATCATTCGCGCCGGAACTGAATCGAACCCTGTTGTTGTAGTAGCAATGGTCGGAATTTCAGTGTGTGAGTGTGTTACATGCCATAGATCGTTGGCTTCCTCGGTGTTAAGGAAAATGGCTACTTCCACGGGGTTCTCCCACAAACCGAAGTTGAACAATTGTCGTTCTCGCTGCTTCCGGAATTATTCCCTCTTCAGGATAAATGGCTAGTGGTTGTGCCGAGAAAACTATATTCGGTGGTTGGGAAGTTAGGCCGAATTTTCGGAATCCGTCCTGCAGGAATGAATTTCGCAGCCGCTTTGTTCAGGACTTTCCTTATGTTTGATTCGGCTGTGTGAACATCGGTTGGCGTTGGCAGTGCGAGGAATTTGGCGTTGGTATAGGAGGTAAAACCGTTCCAGTCAGCCTTATTGTGGTTGACAAACGTGCGGTGTTCGGAAGGTATGATGTTTGATGGTTTCTCAAGCCTTATCACGATTGGTAGGTGGTCTGAAGATAGTGTTAAGACCGGCTCCCATTGTGTTTCATTTATGAGGCCAGCACTAGCAATCGTGATGTCTGGAGAACTGGAACATGTACCGGCGATGCGAGTGGGGATGTCATCATTTAGGGTACAGAAATCTGAGGCATCAATCTGTTCGGCTATTGAGATACCTCTGGCGTCGTTGTTGAGGTTGGAGTGCCAGAGTTCATGGTGAGCATTAAAGTCACCGAGCAGGAGGCGATGTTGACCAGTGAGGAGACGGTTGATATTTACGTGATATCCAGGGGGACAGCTGGATACCGGTGGAATGTATATATTGTAGATTTCAATATCAACATTACCCGATTTTAAGGCGATGGCTTGC
Source organism: Chloromyia formosa (assembly GCA_964017055.1). Lineage (NCBI taxonomy): Eukaryota > Metazoa > Arthropoda > Insecta > Diptera > Stratiomyidae > Chloromyia > Chloromyia formosa. The sequence goes on along the minus strand of OZ024813.1, from coordinate 23,018,561 downwards.
ACTTCCATGATGTCATTGCTGGTGATATCAATTTCCCGGTATTGCACGGAATGGTGAATAATGAAGGCAAGCCCTCCTCCCGCGTTGGTCAACCTGTCTTTCCTGACAATAGCGAAGTTGCCATATGAGTTTAGGGACGAGTTGGAGTGCAGTTTCGTCTCCTGTATGGCTCCAACTTGGATGCGATGTCTGTCCATAAATTATGCAAGTTCAGCGATCTTGTTCTGCAACCCATTGCAGTTGAGTTGGACGAGTGAGAGCGTATTGAAGATGGCAATCGGTGGTGCAGGCGTAAGTGGGACTACACACCTTCAGTTTATCGCTCAGTTTATCGCGTGTGACATCATGTCTGAACGATAATCTGTGTGAACTGCAGTTTTGGCAGATTTTTACGCAGATCTGAGATCTGTGCATTCGGACCCTGTTTTGCAACGATAATCTGCGCAGATTACACAGTTTATCGTTCAGTTTTATCAGTTTTCTACTAAATTTCACAATGACCATGAAACCACTAGTTTGTACAGAGATTTCGCTCTCGTACTGATATGTGAATGTTTCGTTTTGGGTGAGAGGATGATTGAGGACGGCCAATTGTGTAGAAATGTATTTTTTCTTTGGCAATGTATCTTTTTTTTTTGCAATGTATCTTTTTTTCGGGTTTGCGATTTGTGTGGCTGTGAAATGCGGAATTTTTGTAGGCGAATGTATGAAAGAGGGGAATGTTCTAGAGAACAGGGTGGTCATTCTGGGTTGGGCAACCCCAAATTTTTCTTTTCTTTTTTGACTTCAGATTCGGAATCAGCGACCCAAAATTACCTTATAGTTCGAACCAGCCCGATCGGACGAGTATTTCCCCTCGAAAACAGGGTGTCCATTTTGGGGTGGGCAGCCCCAAACATTTTTTTCTTTTTTACTTCAGATTCGGAATCAGCGACTGAAAATTACCTTGTATTGTAGTTCGAACCATGGCGATCGGCCATTGTCTGTAGCTGACTTGATACGTGCTTTTACGCGAGTGGCACTCGCGGTCATGTTCGTATATGTGTAGTTTCACTATAATGTGAACGTTGTGCGAGTATGTTTCAAGTGAAGATAATTTTGATTCCGAATCCGAAGTCAAAAAAGAAGAAAAAAATTTGGGGTTGCCTACCCCTGTTTTCATCGGAAAATACTTGTCCGATCGAGCTGGTTCGAACTATAAGGTAATTTTGGGTCGCTGATTCCGAATCTGAAGTAAAAACAGAAAAAAATTTTTTGGGTTGCCCACCTCAGAATGATCACCCTGTTTTCATGGAGAAATACTCGTCCGATCGGGCTGGCTCGAACTACTAAGTAATTTTGGGTCGCTGATTCCGAATCTGATGTGAAAAAATAAAAATAAAATTTTGGGTTGCCCACCCCAGAATGACCACCCTGTTTTCATGGGGAAATAGGGCGTTGCGAGCCCCCGCATGTAGCCCTAGGTTGCCCGTTTCACTCTTTGTACATGTACCTGCAGCCGTTTCGTGCTAGCATATCTGCATCCAGCATTTTTTTGCTGGCTATGCACCCTGACCACCCTGTTTTCATGGGGAAATACTCGTCCGATCGGGCTGGTTCGAACTACAAGGTGATTTTGGGTCGCTGATTCCGAATCTGAAGTCAAAAAAGAAAAAAAAATTGAGGTTGCCCATCTCAGAATGGCCACCCTGTTCTCTAGTACATTCCCCTCTTTCATACATTCATCCACATCCACCAAAACCCAGCGCATCGTTTATCAGTAAGTCCAGCACAGAAAGATACCATAAAAGATACGATAGATTGCAGTAAAACACCAACAACACAGGAAATATAGAATAGTCGGGAACACTAAAAAGATACTTGCTCAGCCACGTACGATGTGAACACTTCGACAAAACTGATAGAACTGTACAAAATATCGGAACTAATTTAGCGAAAATTGAATGTAGCCTACACACCTTCAGTTCAGATAACTGCGCAGATTTTTCCACAGATATTAGCACAGATATCTGCGCAGTTAAACTGAAGGTCTGTAGTCCCCTTAAGATTGTGTTGGGAAATCCTGTGAGAACTGTTAGCAGGAGTCATTGGGGATGACTGTGAACTTGTCTGGACGCTCGAAGGTGTTGATTGTTGAGGCGTGTTGGACGTGGTTGCTAATTGTTGTTGTCTGTTCCTACACTGACTGGCAGTAAAGGAGGGATTCCAGTGCCTATGATGGTTGAGTCCTGAACAATGTCTTAGGTGGCACCATTGATTGCAGCAATTGCATCTCACCGTCGTCGCGTTTGGGTGCAGCACTCTATCACATACGCAGCATATCCATGCTCCTGGGTTTCTTTCAATGCCGGCGCGGAGAAGTAGCACTGAGAGCAGTTGCGTCGAGATGTTTTGCTCCCAGTGAACATAAATAAAAGACGATACGGGCATGTAACACACAAACACACTTTCCTTCTTGCATTGAAGGGTTTTGGCAGCTCTTGGCCGTTGTGAAACGGGTCGCTCCGGTGCGTAGAACCGGCTGCCGCAGGAACGAGCTTCCCGATAGTCGATTGTCCCAATGGAAAGCATAATACGTATTAGTGTAAATAATGTATAAAACACGCCCGATATCGATACACATTGTTACTTTTTTATTTAACAGTACGGAAAACGTTTATAACTGTTTCCAAATATATTCGAAATGTGTTTGTGTCTCTTATCTTACACTACTAGATTACATAATGATTTGATTTATATTATTTTCCATATTATTTTCTTTTTCTTTTCTGAGATAAATTTTGTTCAGCGTTTATTATTTTTTATTTTATTTGTATTTTAGCAAATATAACATTGAGTTATATTAATAACTATTTTTATCATTTTACGGACATCAAATTCACAATTTGTGCCTCTATCAATAACGTATTCTTGTTTCACTATAATATCTTGATAATTATGAATAGAAAGACATAAGCCTAGTGTATTGGTATGTTCCTTATTTCAATTTCGATTCAAAACGAGTGCATGGGTGACGCTCTGCAAAATTGATTATATATAAGAGAATATGAGGCGCGGTCTGTGAACGAACGATTTTTGCAGCAATGTTTTATATTGTATGTAAATATTTGAAATACATATTCTAGATTGCAGTTGCATATTTATACAATTTCTTAATTAGAGAGTAACAAACAAAGATCTTTTGTTATCGTAAACTTGATATTATTTTATGTATGTAACAAACACTAAATTTTTACATATTCTACGCTTGACGCAAACGATGTAATGAAAAAATGGCGAACGCATCGTATATATCTTCATCGTTTTGAATCGAAATTGCCAAAGTATGGCTCTATGCAAAAAAAAAAAACAAAACGAATAGAAAAACATAGCACTAAATCAAATTTACTGCGAAGAATAACAAGAGCTTGTCTCATAGCTTAGAATTGGTCCGCGAGTAAATCGCACACTTCCTGTGTAACCGACTCTTTGCTGGAACGGATCGTTAGGCGGAACATCTGAAAGACAATGCGAATTAGCCAAAATCAAAATCGGGACGTAATTCCAACAACAAACCTGAGCTTGTCGATTCGGTTCCAGGCGTAATAAGCATCCAACTTGTTGCGTTTGTGTATGTATAATGCCAGCACACACCATATTGTCCGGATTGGGATCAATGCCGTCGAGTAGTTGCATTCCGAAGCCGAGCAGCTTATTACGTGCACTCGGAAGATCAAGTGGAACTTGTGCCTTGAATACTTTTTGTGCTCTCTGCTGCTCACTACTTGAGGAAGAAGAAAAGCAAAATTGTAACATTAACCGCACGAACGGATCCAACCGATACAACAACAAAAAATCACTCATTATTACCCGCCCAAATTCTTCCAGCGAGCGAAAAATGACTCCGCGTTCATTTCGGTTGGTTCGAAAAATTTGTTCACATAAAGCGGTAGTTTCACGCTAATTTGCTGTTGTACGCCATTGTAGCGGAATCCAATATCCAGTGACGGTGAATCGGTGTAGTCGTCAATGCATTCGGCGGTGAGAAGTTGTTGAATTTGAGCACCAGCCTCCAGTGTTGGTTCTATCGATTTAATTTGAACGTTTAGTCGCAGTGCATTCTCGGGCGACCATTGTAGCACTGGTGTGAAGTTCTGCACAAAATTAAGACTGTTAAAAATCCGTTTTTTCTGCGAGAGGGAACGAACTAAAATTATATTACCTGCAGTGGAACTTGAGTTTTATTGCCATAAAAAAGACCGAGTCGTCCCAAATTTTGTCGGAATTCGCTCTTCACGCCGATCTGTATTAAATCGTTCTCAAACAAAATTCCATTATTCTTGAAGAGGAATTTCTTTGTATTGGATATGGCAGCGTTGGACGCGTTGTTTGTGCCACCGTACATATCGCCCAGAACGTCGATCAGAGTTGAAGTGGTTGTGTTATTCGCACTCGACGGAGGCGTATTGAGACCCAACAGATCAGCATTTGAGTTGTTTGATGTCCTGGAATTAAGAGGGTATGAATAAACTATAACAAGTCGCTGCCTAAAACGTTTTTGACATGGATATGTATTTTAGCTGGGGGTCAGACTAAATTGTTTACGTTACACCACATGCCGATCATAACATCACGTTCTCGGCGTCACGTTATAAAATATAATACAATAAAAATAAATAACTGGCGCAACAGTCCAATTTTCTAGGTGAGTTAACATCATCTCACTTACTAGATCGTGACGGTGTATTTTGTATAGAGGTGTGTGATCAGCAACACGCTCAACCGAGTTATTTACCCCAAATGAGTAGTCATTTAACAGTGGGCTCATAGTCCGACACGTAAATCCCTTTTTTTTTATCGAAGACTACCGCATTCAGTAGGAATTGAACCGGGGGCCCAGTGCATAGAAGGCGAACGCGCTAACCGGTGCGCCAACCGGACTACTCAAATAATGCAATGAAATGAAAAACGAATCGTCGAATATGGTAACTGAAAATAGGAACGGCTCCCGATGCGATTCGGGTGGTAAATTGTAAATGGGAAACGGAAAATGGAATGGGGCTCAGGACGGCCCAGGTAGTAATCTTGAAATGGGAAAACGAAAATGGAATGGTCCCTGTGCAGTTTAGGAGGTAAAATGAAAATGGGAAACGGAGAATGGAATGGTCCCAGTGCGGTTCGGGTGATAAATTGAAAATGGGAAGCTGAAAACGCGGTGGTCCTTGTGTAATCCGTTTGTTAAATTAGAAATACGAAACGAAAAGTGAGATGTTCAAGAGAATATGAAACGGAAAATGGAATGACTTCCGTGCATTTCAGCGAGTCGCGCCCGGTGCGGTCACTGTGCCGTCCCCAACGCTTGTTTTAAATATTCATCATAACAAGGTCTAACCACACATCTCCACAGCCAGTCGGAGCCGTATATTGGAGGAGTCGCGACCAGTCTCGAGGGAGGGCACCATGAAATTAGCCTGGACAATTTCGGCTGAAACCAAAAGTGGCCCTGGATGGATGATTTGTATGTTTCCCAGAAGGACTTACCTCTTTGAATTAGTGCTAGTAGGCTAATGTCGAGCAAAACTTCATAATACCTGAAAATGCAGGAGAGCTCGCTAGGGGGATTTAAACTGGATGTCAATGGAGAAATATGTAATGAACGATATTATGGTCTGGTAGTGCTGCTTCCACCGGCAAATCGATGGCAGCACCTGATGAGTAATGATATGTCGGTGGTACGAAACCAGAGGACTAGGGTCCCATTATACCCGGACCCCGACGTAAGCCCGAGGTCATCGGAGTCGTCCGCCAACCATTCCATACTCTCCAGTTTTACTTCCGCTGTTTGTATTGTTTTCCCAATGCCTATGAATTTTTGTCAATATGTAAAGGACAGGGGCAACGAGCGGCGAAAACCCCGCCTACGTCTCCCGAACTGAGCTACAACAAGCATCGGCCGCTGCTTAGCTCGTTGAGGAGCCTTTTCTTCGCCAGATGGCACTGCCCGACCTTCACGGTCATTATTCTACCTTAGGCTCCGTCCCCACGGGCATCTTCGAATGCCCACCAAACCGTCCATTACAAATATGATTATTATTTCTTATTGCGTAAGTGAGGTTAGGAGGTGTATTAGGCTCCATTTATGGATTAATGAAAGAAGCTTCAGACATCCTATTGAGATGTTGAATGCGTATGAGGCACCGAGTAATATTGACGGGGTGATCACGGTTGAAAAGAGTGCATTTAGGCGGAACGCTATCTTTTACGCTTATATCACTACGACGAGGGCAGTCAATGCCCAGGTGGTTGAAGCCGCAAGCAACACAGCGTGTTGTGTAGGCACAATTCGATGCCATGTGTCCAAAGCGATGGCATCAGCAACACTGAGTGATGGCGTTCTTATGTGGCATCTCCCACGACACACGTTGACTTAACAGGTGCCTTATAGAAGTCAAGGGCTTGATATCCTCTTCTTTAATCAAGACAATCCTGAAGGGAGGGCGATCGTGGTTGCTTCTAGACCGAAAAGTCGAGAATTGTAAGACCGTAATATTGTTGTTGTTGGTTGGGGCGACTGGTAGCTCAGTGCGTTGAGGCATCGTTTCGGATTCGAATCCCGTCCACGACGACGTCCGTGGCCATGGATGTTTGTGTTGTTTTCCCCCTATGGTGCGAGGCGTAATAATAACCCACAACATCTCCCGACTTGTCGCAGGTAAGCGGCTAAATGGGGGAGCAGCAGGTGCATGTTAGCATCTGCATGCTCTGAAACTAGTTTATGCCAACGAAACGTCAACTGGGCCACATGGAACAGTTGACGCGCTACGCCCCACAAGTGGTTAGGGCAATTGAGTAATGTTGTCAGGCTGAATTTCGGGTCGTTCCTTTAGTATAAAGTCCTTTATATCCCCAGGGAGAAAGTGAGAGCTGGATCCTCTCAGATTCAGTGAGAATTTTTTGTAGTTTTTGGGTGTGAAAGAATATCCCTGAGCGTGTTCATAATTTTTTTGTGAACTTCTATGTCGTTCACTAAGAATTTGTATCTCGCGTGAGAGGTGTGTAACTCGGTATTCCGCACCCGGAACCATGTCCATAATTTATTTTATAGTTTTTCTCTCTCTCAATTGCCCGAACCCCTTGTGGGGCATAGTGCGTTAACTGTTCCATGTGGCCCAGTTGACGTTTCGACGGCATAAACTGGTTTCGGAGAATGCAGTTGCCAGCATGCACCTCCTGCACATCCATGGCCACGAATGTCGTCGTGGACGGGATTCAAACCCGAAACGCCGGTAGTCAAACATGAGACTGATGCCTCAACACACTGCGCTACCGATCGCCTGGTTATAGTTTTTGCGTGTACGTTATTTATAAGAATAGGTGGACACCAACTTTTTTTTAGAGGAGCCGCCGAAGTTGCGGGTGTCTCCGTGTCCTCGACATTAAATTCAGTAAACCTATTGCTAAGGATTAGATTTAGAAAGATGGATCTCATAGTAGGACAAAGTGATGGGGTGTGCAGGCTCTGGTTGGACACTCCCCTTTTGGGCGAGGATGACGCTGCCATTCGCAGTCCCATGTGACGATTTATTGGTCTTCTTTAAGAAAACTTTGGTAGAAAGCTGCAAGGACGGCAACCCACACAATTGTCAATTGCGCATTTCTACCATGGACACTGTATAGCTATTTTCGTCTTTTTTTTCGCATTCCTTATTTCGGGTTGAAACCGATGTTGTCCATGTATGGCTTACTTCGTTTATTTCCGATGGATAATTTCGGTTCAAAACGTAAGTACACATCTATATGGATTATTTCGGATGACCATTTTCGCCATGGCTAATTTCGGTGCTCTTCGCCCAACACTCGGATGTGATACAACTCAGCCTCGATGAGACCATGTGTGAACAGGACGTCATTTCCGCCACGGCGTCGTATCTGTGAGAAATAAACATCACTGATGGCGGTCGATGCGGATGTAATAGTTCGGGGTTCGGTGCGTTGTTGTGCGGACTAGCTCATAGTTTTCTTCTATCCAATTCGCTCACCGTATAACAGCTCGATGAGGCGCAGACTACGCGACAGGATTTTAACTCATAGATCTCGAGTTCAGGAAGACTGGCATGCCTCCTTTCTTTCTCTTCCTTCCGAAAAAAGACATACCCATGATCCAATATTTTCTCCCAGCAAGGGAAAAACTCTAGTCTTTTTTAACTTACGGAGGTTAGGTTGGGTAAGAGGGTTATCACTAGCACAGCCCGCATTAAACCTCTGTGTCGGACCCATTTGCAATCCTCCGCAAGCTAATAAGAGCTGATAGGTGACTGCTCCACTAAATTGAATCAACTGACTCAAGAAGACGGCACTGGTCACCTCTGCCAACTCTTGAAATCAGTAAACACCTAAAGTATTGAGTCGTTCGTAATTTAGGGCTATGTGAGTAGCACAGTATTTTTTTTCTTAACTTACTTGTGATTGGTTTGAGCATTCTGTTGTTGTCCAATCGGCAACGGACTACGCGACTCCTTGATTTCATTCTCCGGCACTCGACCCGGTTTCTTCTTTTTCAGCACGGCCAATATCGAACTTTCGCGCTCCGGAAACGATGGCATCTCCTCCAGAACCGTGGCCAGCACATCTGCCGACGCTACTATACTCAATTGCAAATATTCGCTGGCTCTTTGCTGCAATTCGGCATCGGCCGATCGTAGATTGCTGTGCTGCCGGAACACTTCCTGAATATTTGTCCGTATCTCGGGGAACAAATTGATGAACTTGATGTACGTCGACAGGAGGAGAGCGCGAGTCATTGGTGAACAGAGATGGTATTTTGAATGGAGCAACTTGAATTGAATCAGCGGCGCTGAACGCGAATCACCCGCTATTAAGTTTCCGAATTCGCCGAGAATATAGCCGCCCACTTTCACCATATTTTCGTGACAGGCGGGCGCCTGAAGTGCTTCAAACACCGTTTTCGCGGCATATCCTTGCACTTCTTCGCGATTGATTACGATCTGAATGACACGATACCATACCTCTTCGGAGACATAGTCGCCAGCAATTCGGATCAGATTCAAAATCACGTCAACGTACCTGTTGGGAAGAAACATGTCGCCAATGAATAAAAGAATCGAATTTGCAGCCCTTTATACCCACCATGTGAAATCACTGGCATATTTCTCGGCCAGAATAGCCACTTTCAGTACCATTTCCTCGCGAATGGAATAATCGGCCGTCTCCAAGTAGTTCAACATCTCCTGAACAATTTCCTCGGCGTTGGAGCGATCACACATGGCATAGAGCAAATCGACGGCCTGCTGTCGAACCGAAACATCTTTCTCCATCTACAAACAGCCAGAAATGTTTGTAAGACAACGAAATCACAGCAATATTCTCCTCTCCACTTACCTTCATTGACAAAATCACCACCTCCTGATGTTTCTTCACTTCATCGTGCGAGAATTCCGACGTAGCCAAATGACACATGGACTCCAGCGCCAAATAACGTAAATTCGTTTCGCGATTGCTCAAAAATTGTCCCAACTGATTGCAAGCACGCACCAATAAATTCGGTTCGCTGTCGCTATGAATGATCAAATTGATCGCTTCGAACAGCACAGCGTTCTTTGCATTTGAGTGTTGGACTTTTTTGCTTTTCGGTGGCTCTTGTGCTTTGTTCAGAATCGTTTCGAGTGTTTCGTTTAAACGCGCTCGCACGCCCGGCTCCTCTGTCACTGGATTGTAGTTCTGCAACAGACGAAGCAATTTAACCGAGAGCCATGGTGCCGGCACGAAATAGTAGGTGTAATCTTGCAAGTCCGTATAGCTGGCTGTGACGATTCGCGAAAGACGCGACACGGCGAGATTCACACATCCCTTGTACTCGTCCGGATTCTTCTTCACCAAAGCATCGATCAGGGATGTAGCGGCCGTCACCACTCCCATGTGTTGATCGTTCAACAGATGAATAATGCGACTGGTCCATTCGCCGCCTGGGATGATTTCGGGACTTGTACGAAACAGGCGAAGCAAACAGAGAGCGGCCGATTGTTTCACCACGTCCATGGTATCGCTGTAGTAATTGCGTGAATTAGTCAGGAGGAGATTAGGTCAACTCAAATTAGGCTTACCCTGAAACAAGCAACTTTGGTATTTCGTTAGTGAACGCCTCCGCCATGTCGCGACTGCCAATGTTGGCAATGCACTGCAATGCCAAGTTGACGTGCACGGGATTGCGAGATTGGAGATCATTTTTAATGGACTGAATGATCAACTTGATCAAATCGCTGTTTGTGTTGACCAACACAGAAATGAATAAATATCCCTGCAAGAATGGAACGGCTGGATTATTTAAAACATTCAATTAGGGTTCGGTGCTGTACTTACAATTTGTTTCTCTGAGTATTTGTTCGAGGACAGCAAGTTGACTGCCTCCATATGACCAAAGTCTATATCATGGCCAAGTAGAAATATAAATAGCAGCTTACACACATATTTCTTTTTCTGATAACCGTCCAACGTTTTATCGCCCTTGAATTTGCTTCGAATGTTGGCCAATTCCTTGTTAATGCGCTTGATTTCCGCCTCTTTGCTTTTACCTATAATTGAAGAGAAAATGAGCACACATATTTAGCAGAAGCGATGATCCCGCATGTTGGCAAAAGCTTAACTAGGAAATAGCTCAAAAGTTGACTATAACGTTCGTGGAAGATAATGATCTTTATCTGGCCTATATTTCAGACATTGCTGTTGATGATAGGAAAATCAATGAATAGTTGGTACAAGAGAAAAATCACAACTATGGCACGCGACGAGAATTCGCCGTTCCTGCGGCATCCGGTTCTACGTTCCGGAACGACCCGTTTTACGACAAGTTTTACGGCCTAGCGCTGCCAAACCCCTTCAATGTGAGAAGGAAGAAGATGTATGTGTGTGCCATATTTTACAAGACTGTTTTTTATGCGAATTGGGAGCAATTCTCCTACACCGCGCCAGTATTGAAACTAACCCAGGTCCCTGGATTTGCTGCGTTTGCAACTGACCACTTCATCGCAATTTTATCTCTGTGAAATGCAAATGTTGCGATGAATACTTTGCCTTAATCCTTAGTGGGGCATAGCGCGTCAACTACTCCTGCGCGCCATCGTACTCTGTTCTGGGCAATGGGGCGCAACTCCCCAAAAGACTTACCCAGTGCCTGACACTCCTTTGCCACAGATCGACGCCATGTGATTCGAGGACCCCCTCTTGGTCGGCCTTGGTTGGAAATGGGGCTGCATTTCATGGCATGCAAAGTAATGCAGTTATCATCCTTCCGCAATGTGTGACCTATCCACTGCCATTTTCCCCTTCGTATCAATTCGTCGATTGGCATCTGACCCGTGCGCCGACTTAGCTCTTCATTTGATATTGTTTCGGGCCATTCTTAAAATTCAACAAAGACATGAGTTGTCGAAAACTTGCAGCTTTCTGGAACTCTTACGGAAACTTTCCATGTACTGCTCCCATACAAAAGCACAGACAGCACCAGGGAGCGAAACAGGCCCAGCTTGGTCTTGATGCTGAGATAACTGCTTTGCTAGATTTTGGACAGCATGCCTGGTTGATACGACGAGCGATGTCTTGCTCCGTACCACCATTTTCGGCAACAATGCTACCCAGGTAGACGAAGTTGTCCATCTTCTCTACAGGCTGCCCATTAATATTGATGGCAATAGGTGTCGGATTTCTTTTTCGCAACGGTGGGCTAAGAACCTTGGTCTTGTTGGTATTAATCTTTAGCCCAACCTTGCTTGCCTCCCTCTCGAGATCTAACGCCATTGCGAACAGATCCATGATTTTGTGGGAGAGTAGGCATATGTCGTCAGCGTAGTCAAAATGTTGTAGATAAGATGTTAAAGTCTATTGAATTCCTGTCTAGTTCGGATAGGGCTGCAAGCAACACGTCGCCGATCACTATGAGGAATAGGATCGGTGAGAGGATGCACCCCTGCCGAACTCCACTGCGAATCCCAAAGTCCCCCGACACCTTACCTTTATGCAGAACCCGACATATACATACATGTCCTTTGTTTGTCGCTTTCTACGACAGGCCGGTAAAGGGAAAGGCCGTGGTATTATTCTTCCGCGACCGGTAGCGCAGTGTGTTGAGGCATCAGTCTCATAAATCAAAGGAGACGCAGCTTTCCTAAACTACAAATTTTATTTATATGTATATATATATTTCGGGAGCGACTTACCCCCTTCTTCAGTACAAAAGCTACTAAATATAATGGCAAGATACAGGTCATAATATACGTTACTAATTACTTACTTTTAAGGACAGGTAGATCAGACCAGAAACTCATTTTATTGCATCACCTATCGGTTTATGGCGCTTCTCTACCTGCTCTTTTACGATTCTTCGCAATTAATCTAACTAATTTTGAAGGGCAGTTTCCTTGGTCCGTATTCAATATTCGCGTCGTGTCTTCTCGAATGATCTCCAAGCTCTCCCAGGGATCTAACGTATTCGTCTGGTTCGTATATCGCAATAGTTCTAGGTTCTCGCGCTGAACAGTGTGTCCTTCTTCGATGATATGGGCCGCTACTGATGATCGTACTGATGAATTCGCTTTCCGGATGCTGTTAACGGCTTCTCTGATGTGTTCGTTGAATCGCGTCGTTACTAACCGCTTCGTCTGTCCTATATAAACTTTGTCGCAATCGCTACACGTTATCCGATATATGCCGCTTTTCTCCTCGAGTTTTAGTGGGTCCTTCACGCTGCCTAGTATATTCCTCAGGGTGGTGTTTCTGCTCGATCCGACTACCTGTAAATTAAAATGCTTTAATAAGTTTTTAATTTTAGGAAACAAGTGGGAGTTAGGGATACTTATACGCCTTGGAATGTTTTCCATGGGCTGCGTAAACAGCGTTGTATACTTTAACCTGTCATGTTGTCGGGTTTTCCTCCTGATCAGTTTCTCGATGTCATAAGAATCGTATCCATTTTTGATAGCGGTGTCAACAATGAATTCGCGTTCCTTGTTGAATCCGTCTATCGTCAAAGGGTACGTGATCAATCGGTGTACCATACAATTATAGGCCGCCATTTTCTGTGCAAACGTGTGATTCGAGGTGGATGGTATCGTCCGTTGCGTTGTGGTTGGCTTACGGTAGATCTCGAACTCCAATTCGCCGTTGTTTTTCGTGATGATAAGGTCCAAGAATGGGATGGCCCCATCTTTTTCCATCTCGATGGTAAACTCGATTCTGTGATGAATCTTATTTATCACGGAGAGGACTCGGTCGATATCATCCCTTCTAACAACCGCGAATATGTCGTCCACATACCTAAACCAAACTTTAGGCATTACTCCCTTAGCTTCAATCTCCTCCTCAATCGACGCCATGAACCGCTCCGTGAGCAGCGGTGAGAGAGGGTTTCCCATCGCTACCCCAGAAGTAGTTTTGTAGAACTTATCCCGGGATGTGAAATAGTTTTCGTTCATACAAAGGCTCGCAAGATTTGTATAAATTCGAACTTTCTTCCTCCATTCCGGGGTAGTTCCAAACTGGTTCAGCCATCGCTCGTACTCGAAAATTGCTTGCTTAACCGGGGTGTTAGGGAATAACGCCTTGACATCAAACGACACCATTACCTCGTCTTCGTTAATCTTCTCAATGGTCTGCAACTTCTCGATCAACTCGTGCGTGTTTTTCACCGAGTGCTTGCTGTTGACGTTTCCTAGGGCCTGGCACTCCTTAATTAGCCACTTGGCGATGTTGTAAGTCGGCGAATTGGAATCTGCTATGATCTCCCGCATCTCGTCTCCTTCCTTGTGGATTTTGGGTTGGCACCGTATTCTGGGTAACGCTGGGTTCGGCATGCGTAGTCGCGAAGCATTTTTGAACACGGTACTGGCTTCCTTCAAGGCACGGTCCACCCTTTTGATCGAATCGGGCAACGGGTCCTTCCTTAACTCGAAGTAGTTACCATTGGAGAGTTTGTTGACCACAGCGTCGTCGTAGGCCTCTCGATCCATCACTACCACGTTGTTTCCTTTGTCGGCTTTGAGGAAATATACTGGCTTCTCCCGTAATTCGCGTAAAACCGTTTTTTCCGCGTTGGCTTATTTTTGGCGGCATGCTGTTCCGAATGATTCTACTAACTCCCGATCTGATATCGTCTTTCGTGTCGTTGTCTAAGAATTTGATCCCGGCCTCGATGTTGGCGACGGTTTCGTCAAGTATATTTGTCGGCGGAAGTGAAAACGCGAGACCGTTATTTAACATTTCCATTTGAGCATCCGTAAATTCGACCGACGATTTATTAACGACGTAGTTCGGAATGTTCGCGACGTTATTCTTAGTTACCGGCGGGGTATGTTCGTTTTTTAAAGCGGACCATTTTTTGTTTAGGACGCGACGTTTTTTTATTATTTCGCACTCAAATGCTCGATGTAGTTTCGCGGTCAATTGTTCTATTGGAACCCCGTTGATTGTGGCTTCCTTAGCCATTTTTAGGTGCGTACTATAAGCCTTCAAATTAATCGCGGATTGTTTTGCGTGTATTCCATTGATCGTGTTGGTCATATGCGCGGTCTCGAGTTTTAATATTAATTTTTTATTTACACGACATCCCGATTTTAATGTTACGCGATGGGATTTCGGAGTTACGCGGTTTTTAATACATTTACGCAGGAATCTGATATTTTCACTATTTCTTGCAATTATCTTTTTTAGCCTCAACAATTTGTTGAAATCGGACTTATGATTTCGGTCTCGCGTTTTCACTTCCGCCGACAAATATACTTGACGAAACCGTCGCCAACATCGAGGCCGGGATCAAATTCTTAGACAACGACACGAAAGACGATATCAGATCGGGAGTTAGTAGAATCATTCGGAACAGCATGCCGCCAAAAATAAGCCAACGCGGAAAAACGGTTTTACGCGAATTACGGGAGAAGCCAGTATATTTCCTCAAAGCCGACAAAGGAAACAACGTGGTAGTGATGGATCGAGAGGCCTACGACGACGCTGTGGTCAACAAACTCTCCAATGGTAACTACTTCGAGTTAAGGAAGGACCCGTTGCCCGATTCGTACCTACAGGACCTAGGTCTGGGTGAGGGACCTAGGTCTGGGTGAGGAACCTAGGTCTGGGTGAGGCACCTAGGTCAGGATGATGGACCTAGGTCTGGGATAGGGGCCTATGTAAGTCTGGATGAGGGACCTAGGTCTGAGTGAGGGACCTAGGTTTGGGTGAGGGATTTACATCTGGGTAGGGGACCTACGTCTGGGTGAGGGACTTAGGTCTAAGTGAGGGACCTAGGCCTGGGTGACGGACCTAGGCCTGGGTGACGGACCTAGGTCTGGGTGACGGACCTAGGTCTGGGTGACGGACCTAGGTCTGGGTGACGGACCTAGGTCTGGGTGACGGACCTAGGTCTGGGTGACGGACCTAGGTCTGGGTGACGGACCTAGGTCTGGGTGACGGACCTAGGTCTGGGTGACGGACCTAGGTCTGGGTGACGGACCTAGGTCTGGGTGACGGACCTAGGTCTGGGTGACGGACCTAGGTCTGGGTGACGGACCTAGGTCTGGGTGACGGACCTAGGTCTGGGTGACGGACCTAGGTCTGGGTGACGGACCTAGGTCTGGGTGACGGACCTAGGTCTGGGTGACGGACCTAGGTCTGGGTGACGGACCTAGGTCTGGGTGACGGACCTAGGTCTGGGTGACGGACCTAGGTCTGGGTGACGGACCTAGGTCTGGGTGACGGACCTAGGTCTGGGTGACGGACCTAGGTCTGGGTGACGGACCTAGGTCTGGGTGACGGACCTAGGTCTGGGTGACGGACCTAGGTCTGGGTGACGGACCTAGGCCTGGGTGACGGACCTAGGTCTGGGTGACGGACCTAGGTCTGGGTGACGGACCTAGGTCTGGGTGACGGACCTAGGTCTGGGTGATTTAGAGCCACCATAACTATTCCATTGGAATGGGTTGTGAATGAATGTAATATTATGTAATAAGAAATTCTGATTGAGTGAAGATACTGTATGGTGCATGCGTAGCGTAGTATTCATGCAGCTTCGGAGCATATACATACATATGTATATACGAGTACGATGTTTCACAATGTGCCATTCTTGAATTGAACGAGCCGACAGCTATGTCATTGTGCCGACTCTTTCTCTCATTTTGTTGAGTCGTTCATAAAGAATGACTCGTTTATGTGCTACCCATCACTACACCCAAATGATGACCGCCGAGTCGGACCAATAAATTATAAATTATTTAAAAAAAAAATTGGGAGGGTGTTTTCCTTGAAAATAGGACAATTTGGTGTCCATAAACTGAACAACGGGACAAAGAAGTAAGCAAGGTGACGGTCCCGTAAACAGTAAAATCCCTCCACCTATCCATCCTAATAAAAACAACTTAGAAAACTTTGGTTCTAAAACATTAATTGTAATTGGGTCACAGACAGTATGTGCAGAGTTCCATGAAATCCCAAATGGATTTGCGCAATTAATGATCCCAAATGGGCAAATTCTTCATTCGCGATTCTTGCCAACAACGAAAATCTTATCTTGGCTCCACTTCCGCCCGTTGCACGCAATTTCGCACAATTGGCCTCTGTGTACCACACTATCCCGTCACAGACTGTACACAAAACAAGTATCAATCAAATGTCTGCAATCACAATCACCACGTCTGCGGGTCGGGTATCATCATACGCCTACCAAATCAGTTGTACAACAGTCAACGGCGGGCCAATTATTCATATCGCAAGAATGTCATCTTCTTCCATTATGCGCCCGGCAGCGTACGCTCAATTCCATCGCATCGCCCAATGAGCCGTAACCGCCCGACGAGCGCCTTAACTTTCAATTTACTTCAATTGATCTCGAGCCACTAATTCGCTACTTACAGTTTCGAATGTCTGATATGAAGACGGCCAATCCTCGCATTCCATCGCCGCGAACAGGTGCCATGTTTCCTGCGACAACTGTCCGTGTCAAACTAGCCCAACACTTTTCCGCTTTTCCTTATAAACAGAGAGACGGCTGCGACCCGATTAGCAAGAAGCACAGCGGCAGCTCAGCAGTTCTCTTATCGCAAATGGGGATCTGCACTGAATTTCGCACACTGCACCGCCCGGCGATCTGAAACAAAAAACATGCACCATTAGTCCCGCTCGAGTTCGGTGGGGTCCTTAGAGGGAGGAAATTGATCTTCGGGGCGTTCAGGGTGCGAATTGAGCGACCGTTTTTGCATGAACATTGAACACACACCAGTGGGTAAAATTATGTGGAGACTGTCCAAGTTGGGTGCCTCCTCCCCAGATTCGATTCAGATATCGGCCCGTTGACAATCAGACGTTTACGTTTTCACTTTGCCTCTGACACGATCGTGTTAAGTAACATGCACACCGGGCCCGTTCTTATAGGAATCGTGCAATTTCCTAGAAAACAACTCACCGTGAAAACACCAAAATCTATGGATCCAAAAACGTCACCTCCTCTCGGGCCAAATCGAAAACTGGAAAAACTATCGATTTTCCCGTACTGGATCCAGTGTGCAGTCAGTTGCTACGTTTACACGCGGACGAATGCAACATTGCCGATGACAAGTGGAAGGTGGTTGCCTGAAATTATGGACAAGTTAAATTGTTGGTGGCTTTTCCACGAATTTCGTTTATAACCTCTAAAAGAACCCCATTCGTAATACTACAGATTTTTCGTTAATACTTTCAATTAATAAAAATCATTCTGATCAAATGTTGACAGCCGCATCCAGTCATTTCCAATTCACCTCACTCACCCATTTGGTGAAATATATTGACAATCAGCTGATTGGAACATTTGTTTACCCAACAAAAAAAAACTGAAAATTCTGTTCCTCGATCGAAATAGCCGACGTCGAGTCGTACATGGCGAACGCCGCGCGGCCTTATCATTCATCGAGACGTGTAAAAACTATTGGGTTCATTGATTCGCGAGAAGCAGAGAATGGAGAAAAACTCCACTCAGATTAGATAGCGGCACAGCAATCAAGCACAGTTCGGGAACATGTACAAGCCCTTGGAGGAGCCCAGTTTGGGTTACAAGTATTTTCAAATATTCTTCGTGGTCAGCACCTATTGGTAAGAAGAGATCAGCGGCATGTTTTGAATTACAACTTGATAAGAGGCGTCACCCCTTTTCGTTTATACAGGTGCGTGTCAATTTTGACCGTATTCGTCAACAAAGCCCTTCTCAGTGGCGCCGATGTGAATTTGGATGCACCGCTTTTCGTAACATGGTTCCAGTGCGTGGTGTCGACTGCAATTTGCCTAACGATGAGCCGACTGGCTAAGGCATTTCCCAATCGCATCTCAATACCCAGCGGAAATCCCCTCGATCGAGATACTATGAGAAATGTAAGTCACATGTGGAAATTGAATTGTCTTTGATAGTATCGGTGATTCTTCCTTTTTTGTTAAATTTACTAACTTAACTATTGGCTCTTATTTTTGATGCCTCTTTATCGAAGTACCAGTACGAAATTCTTCAAAGAACAGCAATGGCAACATTTTCCCGCAATGTATCCTAACGATGGAACGGGGACTAGGTGAAAGACTGTGGCTGGTGACTGAGGTGAAAGTCCATCTGCGGGGCCCCGGGACCAACACTTCACTCTGCTCCTTCCTTGAATCTAGTGAACCGCAGTGTACGGAGTAGCGACCTGTTAGACTAGGGGAGAAACCTTGATTGCTCTGCATCAAGGGTAGCAGGTGGAGCGTAGCGTGAAAGTCTACGGAACTTTCGGGAGGTCGCGAGTGAGTCTGCTTCGCGGTCCATAGAGAGGAAAGAACGACCGGAGCGTTAAGATATTCCTATAGATGCAGGCAATTGCCTTTGGCTATGGTCCGAGAATGGGGAACCCAATCCTGAATAAAAAAAAATACTCGTCATGGATCTAATTCAAGATAAACTTTCAGTCGGTACAAGGGGTACTCCAAAGGAGTCCCAAAATCACGCGGTCACCAGTACAGGACCAGATGAACAAGAGTTCGCTGACCCTGGAGGTGATCGAGAGCTCCACTCTGATGGTGACTGTGAGTCCAATGGATGTAGCGGTTCCATCTAGCTGTGCTGTGAGTCAGATGGACAGTTGCGGAACCTCGGAACCGCAAACTTGTAACGAGTGTGTTTGTTGTGGTGGACTCCGAGGACGGAAATCTAGGCTGGTCGTTCAGACCCGCCGTGACACCTAAGTGCCAATATCTCCTCAGAATTGACCGAGTGTGACGCGTGCTCGACACTAGCTCAGCTGTCGGTAGTGTCGGACGGGGTTGGTGCTAGTCAAACTGCCTCGTATCGCTTCAAAACAAAAACTCACACGTCTGTCCGAGTGCCTAAACAATACGGGAGTCCCTCAAGGGATATTTGAAAAACAAAAATCGGCCGCGAAACCCCTCAACGTCTCTGCCACTAGCACGGGAGCCCACTGATGGCGATGGGCTCCGCGCTCCCTCCCCGATCTTGGGTTGAGCCACGCAATTTTTCTCAATCCCCTTAGCGAACTCAATGAAAAAGCGACGAACCGCCATTGGTCTAATTTACTACGTCCATAAAAAACAGCGCTATGTCAGCACTGAGCGATAGCGTTTTATAAACGCCGCCATTGATCGGGTCACACTAGTGCAATCAGCTGCAAGGCTGCAAGTGTGCCGGGCGAATATTTTCGCCCGATTTACTTGCAACTGTGTGCACCCCGACGTGACCAACACCATTTTCCGTAGCGCTCATTACAAACTGCCGGAAGGGAAGCGGCGGCTAGGCCCACTAAAGGCCGGAAACGGAACGAACAGCGCGCTAGACAGAGAAAGGTGCAGAGTGTGGTCAAGGAAGCGGTGGAATCGAACTCTAAAGCTCGACATACACGACAAGCATATTGATCGCGAGCATTCATCGAACCAGGTCAGATTCAATAGAACAGTAGATATGAGATTTTTTCTATTAATTTGCTCGCGGCCAAAATGCTTGCCGTGTATGTCGAGCTTTAGGGGAAACCCGGGGAAGCTTCAACGAAACCAACCCCTGCGCCAGCTACCAAGCGCCAACGATCGGAGGAGAAATCCTCCACAGGTAGTAAGACGAGCAAAAACCGGCGACAGATGACAGCGACCCGTTTCTTTAGGGATGTGGCCGCGAGTCACCTCAGGCTGGCTGTCGTCAATAAACTAGAGCAGCTCGAATGGCGGCTCAGTGATGACAGTCCTCAAACGCATCTCCGAAGAAATGCTAGAGTTCGCCATGCCACCGGAGGCGGGATCGCCCCGCTTTGAAGGCAGCCACATTGTTCACATAGCGGTGACCTGCAGCGACGTCTTCTCTGTGGATTGGCTTTGGTCTATCGTTGGAAGGATTGTCAAAGATCTTTCGGGCTTGGAGGTAGTGGAGGAGTCATCCATACCAAGGCTAATTACAGCCAAGGTAGCGGCTCCCCACTCTAACGCATCTGAGGCTCCGTCTTTTATAAAAAGATAGAACCCAGACCTAGCTGTATCGCACTGGAGATTGTTCCAGTCGAATTAAAAAATCAATCCACGGAACCGGATCTCATCAGAACACCAAAAATGGTTCTTGTAATGGGAGTAGACAGGAGATTCGCGGATAAAATACGGGACAACGGAGGGATGATCCACTTCGGATTGAAGAGGATATCCATAAAAGTAGAGCCGAGGCGGATCAAAATGCGGGTGGTCCAAGCAAATCTGCACCACAGCAGAGCGGCAACGGCCAACCTGCTACGATACCTTAGCCAGGGACACGCTGATACAGGAACCACATCTGAGAGAGTTGCCTGCCATCGGCCATTTACCTCCCGTATGATGCGGAACCGATCACACCAGAACTGCAGATAGTAGCCGACGTAGCGACGAAGGTCGAAGTCATCATCGACTGCGATGCAAATGCACACCATGAGATATGGTGGAGCACTGACATAAACGAAAGAGATAAGCACTTATTCGAATTTCTAATCTCGACTAACCTGAACATAGTCAACACTGGTAATAAACCCATTTTTATTACCAGAAACAGAGCGGAGGTAATTGGTATTACCAAAGAGGATTGATATTCTACAGGAGAACTTTCCCCTCTGCCAGTAGATTTGTATGTATTGACAAATAGTATAGACTACACAGTATAGATACACAAGAGAATCAATACATACAACAAATAGAAACCTTGCAACACAGGAAGATACCGACCGATACAAAATGGAGTTATCTCTTTTCAAAAAGAGGATAAGATCCAAACGTGACTCATGGAGAGAATTCTGTGAGAACATTGAGGGATGTACAGAGGCTGCCAGACTTAAGAAGATTCTTACAGTAACTTCATGTTTGCCCTTCTTCCTACGTAAGGAAAGTGTAGACTGGGTGGAGGATCCTGGACATGCGACCTTAAGGTCGCCATACGTGATCGTACACAACCACGATCGAACTTCGATCGAACCATCACTTTCATAGAACAATGGAAATGAGGAGAATTTTTCTTTCCGCACGTTCTATGAAATTGGTGGTTCGATGGAAGTTCGGTCGTGATTGTGCGCGTTCATGCGTGGCAACCTTTAAAGCTCGATACACATGACAACCATTTTGGTCGCGAGCCCCCATCGAACCACGACCGTACTTCCATCGAACCATCAAATTTCATCGAACAGTGGAAATGAGGAGAATTTTTGTTCTGCACGTTCTATTGATTTTGACGTGGTTCGATGATGGTCGCAAACCATTCGGTTTGCCATGTGTGTCGAGCTTTACGGCCGCCACACATGATCGCACAGAACCAGACCAAACTTCCATCGAACGGTGGAAATGAGGAGATTTTTTTTTCTATTGAGTTTGACGTGGTTCGATGTATGCTCGCGACCTTTACGATTTCAACAAACACCGTAGACTCTTATTGAAGTTTTGACTCTCTTGTCCCCTTTTGTTACAGACTTCATCTTTTTTCGTAAGGCCTTTCATTTGCATCGTAGGTCTGCCTGTTCCTATTTGAAACTTCAAACGCAAACAGCAAGGCTGTGACTTTTCTAGTTACTTAACGAAAATCGTCCTTGATGTTAGGCATGCCACTTTGATTCCTCGGGTCCGAGCTGAGACACACACACACATCTTTCTTGCATTGAAGGGGTTTGGCAGCTCTTGGTCGTTGTAAAAGCGGATCGCTCCGGTGCATAGAACCGGCTGCCGCAGGAACGTCCGAGCTCAGTGCTCCACTCAGTGTCCTTGTTCTCGTTCGTAGCTTGTCTAAGATCCATACAGAGATTGTAATGAACCATATTCTGGTCTGGTAGTGCTGCTTCCACCGGCAGATCTATGGCAGCACCTGATGAGTAAGGATCTGTCGGTGGTACGGAACCAGAGGCCGAGGGTCCCATTACGCCTGGACCCTGATGCGAACGCGAGAGAATCTGCGCTGTCCGCCAACCATTCCATCCTTATCACCTCATTTTTTTATCATTCCCCATTTTTACCTCCTCTGTTTGTGTTGTCTTTCCCAGGCCTATGAATTTTTATTAATACCAGGCGGCCAAGGCCCGACGTCGGGCTGTCGCGCCACGATGATGATGATGAAAGGATAGGGGCAACGAGCGGCGAAAACCCCGCCACGTCTCCCGAACCGAGCTACAGCAAGCATAGACCGCTACTTAGCTCGTTGAGGGGCCTTTTTCTTCCCAAGATGGCATGGCCCAACCTTCACGGTTATTATGCTATCTAAGGCTCCGTCCCCACGGGCATCTTCGGATGCCCACCAAACCGTCCGTTACAAGATATCTTGCACCGATTATCAGTTTGAACCATTACAAGATCACAGTGTGGCCGCCTTCACATTATATTCGGGAGGAACACTTTTCCTACCGCGGCGTTTATACAATCAAGAAGTGCTCGTCCTCTTTGGCGCTTTCTTCGCGTTCCTTGTCGTCTGGCGATCATAAGATAACACAAAATCTTGACCAAGAAGAGGTGTGAATTGCTTTGGATACAAATCGTTTCAAATTAAACAACTAATAGGGAAGAGAATTTACAAAATGGACTCGAAATCGAAAAAGCCTCACAAAACAGTAACGAATTTGTCGAGCTAAGTGAGGACGGAGGCTTGATCGTTCAGGCTGTCCCGGACAACTAACAATAAGTGTCAAAACCTCCTCAGAAGTAACGATGTAGCGTGAGCTTGGCAGCTAGCTCGACTATCAGTAGCGATGGGCGAAGTAGTAATAAAAGGCTAGCTGCCTCGCTTCACATTACAAAAAAAAACCCATCTTACGTCTTGTCCGAGTCCCGAAATCCAACGGGTAGCCCCTAACATAAAAAAAGTGACCGACGAGGAACCGATTCTCGTCCCTAGGAATAACACGGATGACGTTGGGGCACCGCACATTCCCACCCTGATCTTTAGTTGAAATTTTCAACAACAATGCCCACCCATTTACAAATTATTTAAATCACCCCTTACGTATTCCGCACTTTCAGATCATCCCGTTGTCGATACTCTTCACCGCCATGATATCAACGAATAACTTATGCTTGAAATATGTAGGCGTTGCATTTTACTATGTTGGACGATCGCTGACTACTGTTTTCAATGTTGTTCTATCATTTGCCCTGCTACGACAACGGACGAGTTTCAGTTGCATACTCTGCTGTGCGGCTATTGTCTTTGGCTTTTGGCTCGGAGTAGATCAAGAAAGTTTAACAGGTAATGAAAACTCTTCCCAATCAACTACTAACCACTAATCCTGTCCATTTGATTTCAGACTCTTTCTCGTGGAAAGGGACGATTTTTGGAGTTCTCGGTTCATTGAGTCTCTCGCTGTATTCAATTTATACGAAGAAAGTTCTCCCGTTCGTGAATCAGGAAGTCTGGTTGCTCAGCTACTATAATAATGTCTACTCGGTGTTCCTATTCATTCCGCTAATCATCATAAACGGAGAAGTTCCCGTGATCATGGAATATCCAAATCTGTTTCAATCGTGGTTTTGGTTCGCCATGATAGTTGGGGGATTGTGCGGCTTTTCGATAGGATATGTAACAGCATGGCAGATTCAGGTAAGAGGCGAATGTACATCAATGATCATGGCATTTCGATAGTTCAGACACTAAATCTTGTCATTGTCCTAATTTTTATCCTTTTCCCAGATCACATCACCACTAACGCACAATATATCGGGAACGGCCAAAGCATGTGCTCAAACTGTAATCGCAACTCAATGGTTTCACGAAACCAAATCGTTTCTGTGGTGGCTATCCAATATCATTGTGCTATTGGGCAGCGGTGCTTACACGCGTATCAAGCAAATAGAGATGCGCGAAAATCATGAAAATCAAATACGTTCCCAAAAAGTATGAAGCGGACAAGTAGTATTCGTTGTGTAAAATTTTTAGTTTTTATTTTTATTCGATAAGGCTATAGACAAATAAATAGGACATGCTGAATGGCCCACAGTTTTGAGGCGCCGCCGACATCAAACATAGTAATTGTTTGTTTCAATTGTTTTTATGATGAACCCGAAATTCACTGTGATTTTTATTACTTTGCCATACTTCAATCGCCTGTTTTACAATCAAGTCGTCCTGATCTTCCGTTTTCTGTTAAAAAAAAACATGTTATAGAAAAATTCGGACCCTATTCCAGCTAACGCTAGAACTATCGCTAAAAATGGGTAACGATTGAAACACATCGCCAGTTTAATTCATTTATCCAGTTGAATTTATTCATCGCTTTAATTTAGAAACTGAATGGTGGAAGTCAGCGATTTGTTTCAAGTTAAGAAGCATTTAGGGAATTTTACCGATAGGCGGCTTTCACACGGAACGCATAATACACGAGATTCTAACAGAAAGCAAAGGTGGCGAACGAACTTTCTATACGAATGCAATTTTAAATTAATTGTCGTACATACAAAGCTCACTCGCCGCTGGTGCTTTCTGCTAAAATCTCGTGTATCGTGCGATCCGTGTGAAAGCCGACATAGAGTTTTAACGTAAGCTATAGTCGAAATAGGGCCCCAGGAATAATATGAGTGAACACAGCAATCATAACTCACCTTTGCCATGTGCTCGAAGAATTCTTTCAAGTCGGTGCAACGCATCACAGTCATTTTCATTGTTTTCAATAAAACCAGAAAAACGAAAACCACAATTTTTCTCGAACCGCCACATATTTTATCCCATATACGAATGATTGCTGGCTCGCTGATTGTACCGGCAAAACAGTTGGCGTACCAGCTCTCCAGTGGTATGTTCTGGAGGATGTCGTATTTTTCTAAATGCCTGCAACATATTGATCATTGATTGGCACATACATAGTAAGTTTCTCCCTTTTCATGCTATGGTACATACAAATAGAGATCTGGATCCTCCTTTTCCAGCAGGTTGAAGGACAACTCTTTTAGTTTCGGAAAGTCATTCTGAATTTCAATTGTGAATGCGTAGAATTCCTTGGCAACCCAGTAGACTTCGTAGTCGTCTTCGAATGTTTGTAGCAACACTTCCGCGATATTGACAAAGTTGCTGTCTTGCTGTTAAATAGAAAGAAAAGGTTTAAAATGTATACCGGCCCTATTGCACAAATTAACCAATAATATTAGTAAATTTTACAAGTTACTAGTATTAGTACTAATATTTTCTGTTGCACAATGGCTTTCAAGTTTCTACTAACATTAGAAACATTTTACAAGTATTTGTCGCCGAAAATATTAGTCTGCTGGTGATAATGGGTGTAATGCACAAAGTGAGTCGCACGAGGGTAAGAAGTACTTTTTATAGAAATTGCTCCAGTACCGCATCATGTCAATGGCATAACAACTGAAAGGTTTCGATTAGTTGACACGAGCTGGAACAAAGGAGCGCAATTATTATTAATTATTGTGCAATAATAGAAAATGAAACGCGTAGATAAACGAAAACCGAAGCTGTACGTTCTCAATAAAGTAAAATTAAAGTGGGGTGTTTTGTTTGGCGCTTTTTCCGATCGCTTAACAAAACGCGACAAAATCAAGGCTTGGGAAGAAATTTATAAATATGCATTTTCCCTTCAAGCTGTTTCGGCTGGTAAAGATGGCTCATACATGCGCGATGCTTGGTGGCCTAATATACGGAAGTTGTCAGTGGTAAGTGTTTTAATTTTTTATCTTATTTGTTTAGGGTTAAGTTAGGTTAGGTAACAGGGTTGCTGAAAACAGCACACCTAGACCAGAAAACATAGGTCCATTGTGATACCCTAGGAGAACCAAACAGCAACGTATTAGAACCACCCGGAGCCGCTGACGAAACGAAGGAGTGTATTCAATTGACGATTTTTCAACTTTGTGGTAGTTTCTACTAACATTAGAAACTTCCTCTGAAGATGTTTGAAAAAACGAAACGCGTAAGGAGTAGTAATAAAAACAGTGGTAAAGACAAAAGTAATTATACTTCAAATATGAAACGAAGGAGTTGTCCCACCTCCACCTCCGCCAGCTCCCCAAGATGGTTGTAAAAATATTTACCAAGAGTTGACCTTCTCAATTGCGCAAAAGCAGGGCACTCGCAGAGCAGATGAGTAATACTTTCCTCTTCCTCCTCGTCCCCACAGCTTCTGCAGTAATCAAAGAAAGGAAGCCGTAGCCTCCTGGCATGTTCGCCGATAAGGCAGTGTCCAGTAACGGAACCGACAACCAGGCTGATCTGGTATTTAGTCAGGACAGTAGTTTAGTAGTGCGGTTGATATTCTGCCTCGGCCAGATTAGCTTGGCATTATAGCAGGAAGCGCCATCAGTCCACCTAAGGTGGGATTCCCTGATCGCAGCTGATTTCATTCTGGA
Source organism: Chloromyia formosa (assembly GCA_964017055.1). NCBI lineage: Eukaryota > Metazoa > Arthropoda > Insecta > Diptera > Stratiomyidae > Chloromyia > Chloromyia formosa. Next base: position 22,991,741 of record OZ024813.1, on the reverse strand, counting down.
TTTTACCAGGGCAATCGGTGTAGCGATATCGCTGCTAAGCTGCAGAGCCACGTCGGTGGCACCCCTCCAGGCGAGCTCATCAGCCCTGCAATTACCAGAAAAGCCATGATGGCCAGGTATCCAGCACAGGATAATATCGAAGAAATCACCCATCTCCGCTAGCCTCCCCCTGCACTCCGATAGGCTTTTCGAAGTGCAGAGCCCTGAATCGAGGGATTTTATTGCGGCTTGACAATCCGTAAAGATAGTGATTTTCGTCGTGGAGATCGCGTGAAGACTCAGCCAAGTCACCGCTTCCTTAATCGCAAAAATTTCCGCCTGGAAAGCACTGCAGTATTCCGGTAGCCGGAAGGATAGGTGAAGGTTCAGCTCCTCAGAGAATACCCCAGCACCCACACCTTCGGCAGTTTTCGACCCGTCCGTGTAAATTTCCAGCGAGTGCGGTATAGATGGACCACCACTTTCCCACAGACTCTGCGATGGAATCAGGTTTATGTGATTCTTCATGAACCATCGCTTTGGTGAGATGTAATCAATCGACTCAGGAATCTCTGCGTCGTTCAAGATCGTTGAGTGACCGGTTCCCAAGGTTATCCACTGGTAGGTCTCTCTAATTCTAATGGCTGAGTTCGCCGCCATGAGCTTCGCCTAAATATCCAACGGCGACAGGTTGAGCATCATATCCAAAGCAGCAGATGGGGTTGATCGTAGAGCACCACTGATCGCCAGACAAGCTGTTCTCTGCACCTTGGCTAATAATTGAAAGTTAGCTGCCTTTTGAAGGGCATTCCACCAGACTACGACTCCATACAGCAGTATGGGGCGAAGCACTGCCACATAGAGCCAGTACAGAACTTTGGGTTTCAAACCCCATGTTTTGCCTATAGCCCGCCTACAGCAATAAAGAGCAGTAGTAGCCTTGTCCGTGCGCTTCTGGATATTCAGTCTCCAATTTAGCTTACTATCCAAAATGAGGCCAAGGAAGTTAGCACTCTCCGCGAAAGCAAGTCTCACCCCCTCCAGAACAGGAGGCATCACTGGTGGAATGCTGCGTTTCCTGGTGAAAAGGACTAAGTTGGTCTTACTGGGGTTAACACCCAGGCCACATCTATTAGTCCAATTAATCAACAGAGATAGCGCATGCTGCGTTACTTCGCTAAGAGTTCCTGGGAACTTACCAGAGACAGCAATGGAGATATCATCGGCATATGCGGTCACCTTACAACCCAATTCCTCCAGGTCTAAGAGCAGCCTGTTGACCGTAACGTTCCAAAGAAGCGGTGAAAGCACACCGCCTTGAGGAGTACCCCTGCAAACACTACGGCAGACTGACGAAGTCCCCAGTTTTGATGTGATCACTCTGGATGTTAACATCAGGTTAATGAGTTGGACCAAGGAACTCTCAACCTCAAGGCCTATGAGAGCGCCGATGATCGCCTCAGGCTTGACATAGTTAAAGACACCTTCTATATCCAAAAAGGTAACTAGAGTAAATTCGCCGTAGCTGAGCGATTTCTCTATATAACTCACAATGGAATGTAGAGCTGTATCTACAGATCTGCCCTTGGTGTAGGCATGTTGTGATGCCGCGAGCAGACTTTCTGGTATCGTGCTCCGTAGGTAGATATCAATGAGCCTCTCGAGCAATTTCAAGAGTGTTGATGAAAGACTAATGGGTCGTAGGTCTTTGGGTCCCACATGAGAGCTCTTCCCTGCCTTGGGAATAAATACCACGTTGACGTCAAGCCATATTCGTGGAATGTAAACAAGGTCCAAGCATGCCTTAAAGATTTTCTCAACCCACGGGGCAACAATATCTACCGTCTGTTGCAAGTCCGCAGGTATAATGCCATCCGGTCCGGCTGACTTAAAGGGTTCAAAGCTTGAGATAGCCCATAGAACCTTCTCCGTAGAGATGATAGCTCCTGAGACGCCAGTGTTCCCCATCCACTCCTGTACGTGCTGACTATGAGTCGCTTTCGGAGAACTATCGGGGAAATGAGTGTCTAAAAGAATCTCCAAAGTCTCTTCACTGGAGGCTGTCCAGGACCCGTCCTGCTTCCGCAAATAACTGGGCATAGAAGGATTAGTCGAAAGGGTTTTTCGAAGTCTGGAGGCTTCGCTAGATCCCTCTATTTGCTCACAGAAAGATTTCCATGAGCTACGTTTAGCTTTTCGTATCTGTTTTTTGTAAACACCAAGAAGCTCCTTGTAAGAGGCCCATTCCGTCTCCTCTCTTGATGATTTTGCTCTGTTAAATTGCTTCCTACAAGCCGTTTTGAGTGTAGTAAGGTCCCTATGCCACCACACCGGTTTAGGGTTAGATGAGACATTTGTCGATAAAGTGACTGATAGGTGGTCCTTAAGGCCTTTGAGATACTTGAGTAGCATATCATTATTATTATGTAGCTATCATGTAAATATTTCTGTTTTTTGTTTTTAGGAGAAATTTGACAATGTCAGGAAGACTGGCACGGGTAAAGTTCCCGGAAGGAAATTCACGGAAGTGAATGAAACTGTCAGAGATATTATTGGCCAAGATTCTCCGGTCTTAGGGAGGAGTCCGAGTTACAGAATCAATGGAGAATCAAAACGATATTTCCGAGCTGGAGCAATTCCAAAAAGAATTGCAAAAATAAGTTCCAGAAGAAGAAGAAGAAGAATGGGTTCAACCCGATGTGAACGGCAAGCAAGCACTAGGAAAGATAAAAGAGCAAGCCTGCCCAACAAACAATACAGACAATTTAGATAAGCATGCTCTTCAGGTAGAACTGTTAAAATTACAAATTTATAAGACTAAATTGGAAACGAGACAAATGGAAATTAACTTTGGGCTCCCGCGGAGTGAATACACCCAGGATATCCCAGTTACTACTTTGCCTTAACCCCTAGCGGGGCATAGCGCGTCAACTACTCCTGCGCGCCATCGTACTCTGTTCTGGGCAATGGGGCGCAACTCCCCAAAAGACTTACCCAGTACCTGACACTCCTTTGCCACAGATCGACGCCATGTGATTCGAGGACCCCCTCTTGGTCGGCCTTGGTTGGAAATGGGGTTCCATTTCATGGCATGCAAAGCAATGCAGTCATCACTCTTCCGCAATGTGTGACCTATCCACTGCCATTTTCGCCTGCGTATCAATTCGTCGATTGGCATCTGACCCGTACGCCGACTTAGCTCTTCATTTGATATTGTTTCGGGCCAGAAAATTCTTAAAATTCGACGAAGACATGAGTTGACGAAAACTTGCAGCTTTCTGGTAACTCCTACGGAAACTTTCCATGTACTGCTCCCATACAAAAGCACTGATAGTACCAGGGAGCGAAACAGGCCCAGCTTGGTCTTGATGCTGAGATAACTGCTCTGCCAGATTTTGGACAGCATGCCGTATGCACGTTTAGCCTGGTTGATACGACGAGCGATGTCCTGCTCCGTACCACCATTTTCGGCAACAATGCTACCCAGGTAGACGAAGTTGTCCACCTTCTCCACAGGCTGCCCATTAATATTGATGGCAATAGGTGTCGGATTTCTTTTTCACAACGGCGGGCTAAGAGCCTTGGTCTTGTTGGTATTAATCTTTAGCCCAACCTTGCTTGCCTCCCTCTCGAGATCTAACGCCATTGCGGACAGATCCATGATTTTGTGGGAGAGTAGGCATATGTCGTCAGCGTAGTCAAGATGTTGTAGATAAGATGTCAGTCCATTGAATTCCTCCGTCGAGTCCGGATAGGGCTGCATGCAACACATCGCCGATCACAATGAGGAATAGGATCGGTGAGAGGATGCACCCCTGCCGAACTCCACTGCGAATCTCAAAGTCCCCCGACACCTTACCTTTATGCAGAACGCGACATTTCGCGCCGTCATAGGTGGCCTTAATAATAGCCACAAGCTTCTCAGGGATGCCTCTCCTGCGCAAGGCCGCCCATATAGAATCCCGGTTCACACTATCGAAAGCCTTTTCGAAATCGATGAAAAGCAAGTGAAGCGGAGAATCGTATTCAGCGCATTGCTCGATGATGATTCGCAAGGTGTTAATGTGATCGACACAGGAGAATCCGGATCGAAAGCCAGCCTGCTCTTCATCAATTGTGCTTTCTAAGTGGGCCTTTAGTCTTTCCAGGACGATTTTAGCTATTATCTTGGCAACGGCAGGAAGCACACAAATGCCTCTCCAATTATTACAGTCTGTGAGGCTACCCTTCTTTGGAAGTTTGATGATCAAACCTTCCTTCCACTCAGTGGGAAAGGTCTCTGTATTCCACGCTTTATCAACAAGTGGGTGCAGCAAATCGGCAGTTACACTTGGCGCTGCTTGATAAAGTTCGGCAGGGATGCCGTCAAGTCCGGCGGCCTTTCCTCGTTTTAGTGCAATAATTGCAGTGACTATTTCCTCTTAAGTCGGGGCAGTGGACCGTATACGCACATTTTGATGGTTAGCTAAATTATCTATATGAGGGGGAACTTCACCAGAGGTTACACGGTTCAAGACCGCGGCGAAGTGTTCTTTCCACCGCCTCATTTGATCTTCTTCCAAGATAAGTAGCTTTCCATCACTATCTTTCACCGGATGTTGGCAGGAGTTACGACCACCTGTAAACTCCTTGATGACACTGTATACGGCGTTTAAGTTGTTACTTCTTGCGGCTTCTTCTGCTGACGCTAAAAGAGAATTGGCATAAACTCTTTTATCGCGTCGCACACTACGCTGAACTTCTCGAGCTTTCTGACGGTAAAGGAGTTCGATGCTGCTTCGATTGTCGTCTGCTGCTGCAGCCAAACGAACTTTCAGCTCCTTTCTTTCAACAATCCGCTGCCATGAAGCGTCGGACATCCAGGGCTTATTCCGGCAATCCGGGTTTGGGCCAAGGATGGTATTTGCGCTATCAATGTACGCATTTTTTATGGCATCCCAGTTTTCGTTTATGTCACTATCTGGGTGACTAGTTATCTCAGCCGCTTTTTGCGCAAGATGGTCATTATATTGTTGTAAGACAGCTGGATTTTTTAGTCGAGCGGTGTTGAATTTGCGGGGCCTGGATCTTTCATCGCTGGGGCGGCGCACGGCTGCAATACGCAATCGAACATAAGCGATCATAAGATAATGGTCTCTTCCCATCCCAATATCGGCACCCTTCTTGTTTCGCACGTCCAGGAGGCAACTCTTGAATCTTTTACTAATGGCAAAATGGTCGATCTGATTTTGTGTTATGCGCCGATCAACAGAGGACCAACTGATTTTGTGGTGGTCCTTATGCTCAAACATATAGGTAGTACCACCGATGAAGAGACTGTGAAAGTTGCAGAACTCTACAAATCTTTCACCGTTGTACCATTACGATCACCAAGACCGTGTCTCCCCATCACATGTCTGAGCCCATAGTTATCAGCGCCAACTTTCGCATTCAAATCACCCATAACCATTACAATGTCACCTTTAGGTGTTCTGCTCTGAACGGCGTTTAGTTCTTCGTAGAAGGAGTCTTTTGCCAAGACATTGTCGGGTTCAGTAGGGGCATAACATTGTATTATTGGGATGTTCCTCATTTTGGTCCGGAACCTGGCGGTCAAGACCCTGTCAGAGACCGGTTCCCAGGATAAGAGACAGTTTCGCGCGGCTCTGGTTAAAAGGAGTCCCACACCTGACTCACGGCGACTACCGGTAGCTTTACCGGAGTACAACATTACAGTGCTGCCCGTTGGAGAGATGAATTCTCCGCTGTTCCACCATCTTATCTCTCTAACTCCTAAGATATTTAATTTGTACCTCAGAAATTCACTCTCTAATTGAAGAAATCGTGCGTTCTGGGGACCTTCTGATCCATTGTCCAGGAGAGTACGCACATTCCAGAATCCAATCTTTGTCATTGTACGATAGCTAAAAGTCGTAACCGTTGAGTCAGTCCTTATCCGAGGCATAGTTGACGTTTCGTTAGCATATAAAAATTTCGGATAGTGCAAGTTGCTGGCATACACATCCTGTCCTATGATTGTCGGTTTTAACGACAGACCCTCAAAGGGAAAGGCCGTGGTATTTTTTTTCACACCCCACACCACAGGGGTACCTCAACCAAATCATCGCACCGCCATCACTGGCGGCTTGACGTTGGTTGGCAATGGTCAGTGACCACTGCCGTTCCAGGGGGCGCCCACGCGGAGGACTATGGAAGAGGAGTTTTTGCCCCCCCCCCCCCACAAAAACCTTTATAAATATTGAGGAAATAAAAAGACTGACATAAGCCACTTTCATAGCCCGTAGTCTGAGCCAAGCAGAACCTAATTCCGAAACAGTCCTTGCCCCATTCGTTCATAAAGACAGCTGTTTCGAAGCACACGATTATCATGTACGCCGCCTGGCCATTTTGGTTGACATAAAAAAATTGGTCATGAGAGCCAGAAACGAACATGCAGTTTAACGAGTGGTTGCCGTTACGGTCGACAAAAGCAGCCTCATGGCGTGGTGGTTCATCGATCTTTACCAACAAGCCATCGATTGTTCCAATCACCAGGGACGTGCGAATTCAAAAAAGTTCATAACCTCTTGTTTTTGATCTTGTGGCCATGTTACCACACGAGGAAACAGTCGGACATTGATTACTGCAACCACCTTTTTCACAGTGCGGCATAACAAAGAATTGCTTTTGACAAGTGTCTAATGTTTTTTCAAGTTGTTTAGTGCAAATATGGTGTTTAATTAATAATTATAGTGTTTTTCACAAGTTTACTGTGACAACTCTCGGTGCAATTAAAATCTTTCGGAAAAACTGTAAATTTCGGCTTAATTTTTAAAATCCTTTCTTTGTCGCTTACAACTGTTGGTAACGGTTAGTGGGTTGTCCGCATGCGACGCTTCTGATCGACAAATGCGTCAACTATTGGGTGTACAACTTTGCTTCCGCCGTTTTTTCCTGGAATTAAAAGCTTAATTGTCAAAAAGTACTTGCAGATGTATTATTCAAAGTACTGTCCATCGCTAGTGACAATTTTCGCCCATGTCTCCGGTAATTTTCGGATTCCATCTGGGAAAAAGGAAGCGTCTTTCGACGCGATCCATGATTGGATCCATTTTTTGACTTCCTCGTACAAACGAAAATTCTGATCAGCCAGGCCCGTGCGTCATGGAACGAAACAGATGGAAGTCGGAAGGAGCGATATCTGGGAAGTACGGCGGGTGGGGTAAGATTTCCCATTTCAGGGTTTCCAAGTATGTCTTGACCACTTTTGCGACGTGTGGCCGAGCATTGTCATGCTGGAGGATGACTTTGTCATGTCTCTCTTGGTACTGTGGTCGTTTTTCCTTTAATGCTCGTCTTAGTGTTTGCTAACACGGGTCGTCTCGTAATCGGCTCGTCTGCGATTCGAACTCTACTTCCCAAGCAAATCGATTCGCTTACGTGCCGACCAATTGACGACGCGTGTGAGCATCTCCATACATTTGCTTGGGAATTAGAGTTCAAATCGCAGACGTACCGATTGCGAGCCGATTACAAGACGACCCGTGTAAGAAAACACTTAAACGCATCAATTGTGGTCGGTACCGATCTCCTGTGATAGTTTCATTCGGTTTCAGTAGCCCGTAGTATATCACACCGAGCTGGTCCTACCAAATGCAAAGCATAAACTTGGCGCTGTGAATATTCGGTTTTGCCGTCGACGTTGAAGCATGTCCGGACATTCCCCATGACTCTTGTTTTGATCTTGTTTTTGTTGACTTGTTTTTGATCATGACTTTCTGCGCTTGGGATTATCGTAACGGACCCATTTTTCTTCGCCGGTTACGAAGCGATGTAGAAATCCCTTCCGATTCTGCCTTTGAAGCAATTGTTCGCATGCAAATAATCGCCGTTCAATATCTCTCGGTTTTAACTCCTACGGAACCCAATTTCCTTGTTTCTGAATCATTCCCATGGCCTTGAGGCGTTTCGAGATAGGTTGCTGAGTCACTCCCAGTGATTCAGCTAATTCTTCTTGCGTTTGACACGAATCTTCATCAAGCAGTGAAATTTTTTCTCTCCCACCACCATGCTTGTCGAATGCTTGAAATTGACACTTTTGAAACGTTGAAACCACTCACGACATGTTCTGTCACTCAGAGCAACCTCACCGTAAGTATCTGAGAGCATTCGATGAGCCTCAGCTGCAGTTTTTTTTTCAAATGGAAGCGGAAGATCAAAACTTTCCTCAAATGACGAGAAAGAACTTGGCTCGAAAACAGACATTTTGAATCGCGAATCTTATTAAAAATTCGAACAACTTTTACTAATGCGGGGATGTCGATACGTTTACAGACGTCCAAACTCACTTTTGAGCTACGTATTTTGACCAGCCCTCACCGATGCAGCCGTCTGTCGGAAAACGGCGGAAGCAAAGCTGTACACCTAATAATATATACCTAATATTTACCTATTTGTCGCGCTCGGTGGCCGTGGTAATTCGGTCACCGCTCTACGATACTAATCCAGAGCTCGGAGTTCAAATCTCGGCGCGATCAAAAACTGCCCGTGGGGGTACTAATAGAACTCTCACAGTGCTCCGAGCTTATCAGTATTAAGACGGCGCGGATAGGAGGTGCATGCTAGCAACTGCAGTTCCGAAAAATAGATATACTATCGAAGCGTCAACAAGGCATAGAGATCTTGACGCGCTCATGCCCCTGGAGGGGTCAACGCAATTAACACATTTACCACTAACCAATTTTATTTCTAGAGATCTAGCTGCAGCATTGGTGGAACTATCCACGATCAACGGTCATCAGAAAGTGGTAGTTGCGTCTGCCTACTTCCCATCTGACAATGTTGAGATTCCACCGCTCGAGGTCCAGCAGCTCGTCGACTTCTGTCGACGTACTAACCGGCATTATATGATCCTTTCAGTGTTGATCAAGCTGCCTTTCCTGATAATGGCGTAATCTCCATGAGCATTGGGGGACGAATTGGGATGTAGCTTCGTCTCCCGTATGGCTCCAACTTGAATCCGGTGTCTGTCCATGAATGAGGCAAGTGCAGCGATTTTATTTTGCAGCCCACCGCAATTGAGTTGAACGAGTGAGAGCGTATCAAAAATTACGATCGGTGGTGCAGGCGTAAGGTTGTTTTGGTGGGGAATCCTATTAGAACTATTTGCGGGGGTCGTTGGGGTTGACTGGAAGCTCGTTTGGGTGTTCGCTGGGGTAGGAAGGTGAGGCGTGTTAGACAACCTATACAGAATTCAGGAGCAGCAAATCATAGCTTAGGAAGATTAAACAAGGTGTACCTCAAGGAGGAGTTCTATCTCCTACCTTGTTTAATTTGTACCTATCAGGACTCCCAACACCACCTGAAGGGATCGACATCATCAGGGAACAACATAGAGGATATGTGCAAAAACATCAACGGTTATCTTGAAGAACTTAACTCGTTCGCGCCTAAATCCTCGGTAACCTTATTTACCACCTGGACGAAGGAGGTCAAGATGCAGCTTGAAATCTCGATCGGGAATCATCATATTCCTAGTATAAACCATCCTAAAATCCTAGGAGTCACTATGGACAGCATGGCCACATCATGACCCCATGCCTCAACCGTGTGCGACAGGATGCGTAGTAGGAATAAGATCCTCAAAGCTCTGGCCGGTAGTACCTGGGGCAAAGATAAGGAAACTACTGGTCACGTATAAAGCAGTCGGAAGATCAGTGGCTCCTGTGTGGTCGCAGAATCTCTGTGACCCACAATGGAAAAAGATTCAAACGTGCCAAAATGCCGCTTTCCGTACTGTGACAGGCTGTCTCCTGATGTCACCCCAGGACCATCTAAATCAGGAAACCAGGATGATGCCTTTAAGGGACCACAACCAGCTTCTTGCCAAGCAATACCTGGTGGGTTGCTACCGAAATGATCACCCAAACTCCAACCTCATGGACAAGACGCCGCCGCCCAGACATGTCAGACGCGACTTGAGGGACCTAGAAAGGGATGTCCAGAAGTACAAAAGAGTACCCTTTAATAGTGGCGCACACAGGTTGGCCATTGAAGCGATACATCGGGAGGAGGTTCATCAGTCAATCGCAGGTTTAGGTTCGAATCCAGTTCTCTCGTCCATACCACCAATGATATCTCCGGAAGAGGAAAGACTTCCGAAAGCGAGAACGACACTCGCCCAACTTCGGTCAGGCTGGTGTTCACGACTGAACTCCTACCTATCCCGCATCGACCAGGGCGTCTCCAACATCTGTCCTGCATGTCTTACTGCTGGTAGTCCTCTGTTCCTTCACTCACTGGCAGTAAATGGTGAATTCCCGTGACGGAGCAGTTCCTCAGGTGACACCACTCGTCACAGCAGTTGCATCTCCCTGACGTCGCATTGGAATGCAGCTCTCTGTTACATACAGAACAGATCCATGGACCTGGGTTATTTTCAACGCTGGCGCGGAGAAGTAGTATCGAGAGCATTTGCGCCGAGATATGTTGCTCCCAATAAACATAAAAAACGATACAAACATGAAACATATTTTCCTTCTGGCATTAAAGGGGTTTAGCAGCTCTTGGCCGTTTGTAAAACGGGTTACTCCGGTGCGTATAATCGGCTGCCGCAGGAACGTATCTCAGCCCTTGTGGCGCATGATACTGCAACTACTCCTACAGAAGACCTAGTGGACGTTTCGTTAGCATATAAAAGATTTCAGATGATGCAAGTTGCTGGCACACATGTTCGATCCATTTTATCTTCAATAAATTGATGTGCATGTACTTACATAAATATTTATATCACTGTGCAACCTCTTGTTCTCCAGCAACCACATCACATAAAATATCCTGGACTTCGGCGTCTTTTCATCCACGTATCGCATGATGTTCACGGCACGTAAGACATCCTCGTAGGCAGCCACCCGCTGTTCCTTCACATATTGAGTGGAATTTGTGTACACCGGCATTATTCCTGCAATAAGGGAAATTGTGTATCAAAAGAGAGACGGATTCATGCATTACCTAGAATCAAATTCCATAGCAGACTCCTTTCTGCTGTCGGCACCGTAAAACTCAAGCAGAACTGCTTCAATTTGCTTCGATTGAGTGGGCGATCCTTTAGCAGGATGTGCAGTGAACGTTTCTCTTCCACGCCGCGACAACCAACTTTTTCGTAATAAGTGGATCGGAAGTTGCGCTCGTCCACCATGATGATTACCGGATTATGAATTTCGGCGCCAGGATAGGAATAAAGCAGGAAATTATAACGAATCCCAAAGTGATCCCAGCTACTTCTGACATTCGGATGAGAACAGCTGATAGTGGTGAATAAATGAATGTGTATGTTTATCATGGATTTTCCATGAAAATATTAATAAACAGATTGTTATTTTCATTCCGTCGAATTAAGCAAGAGGAATAAGTTACCCAGCTACCACCAAAAGTCCTTCCTTCATTCATTTTTCCCGACATTTTTACGATTTTATAATTTGAAATCTATTCACCACAATCAACAACCACTTGCGCTTTCCACCACAGCTCAACTGACAACCCAACGTCAAACAGGGCAGCTGCTTTGCACTGTTCTGCGGAGAAAATTTATTATGCACGGGGTGGGCGGCTAGAAAAACAATTTTCGCTGATAATTCTAATGAAATTCGTGGAAAATGGCAAGTTGGACGAAACGGACTCCGGTCGGAACAAGCAATCGTCGCAAGTGGAATTTAGAAGGTGAGTATTGCACCAGATTTGCAACAGATGGCAAAGACAACTCTGTATCTTTGAATTTCTCCTAATCAGACCGAGCCTCGCTCAACAATTTGAAATATCATTTTGCCGCCGATGGATGCTCGGAAGTGCAGTATGATCTGGCACGACAACTGCTAGACAGCAACTCGGGTGAGTACGACACGCGTCGTTCATCAGTTTAGGAGATCTTGGGAGTGTCACAATCTAACTTCCGGTCGCTTTATCTTCCAGAGCTCGACGAGATCACGGCCCAGACGCAAGGCGTGCACTGGCTTCTGTGTGCCGCGCAACAAGGACACGATGGAGCGCTGGCCATGCTTCGTGAATGCTACGCCAAAGGACGCGGCATCACCGAGTCCAATGAGCTCGAAGTGAAGCGATGCTTGCAAATGAGCTCGGGCGAACGGGCTGCCCGAAAAGCAGCCCGCGAGCTATTCCAGTGTCTCTCGAATGGCGGCGAACACATCACACCTGCACAGCTGGAGCGTCGAATGCGTGAAATTTACAATCTGCAGAAGAAACGACGCCGAAGACGAGGTCCGGACGACAGTTCGGAGGACGAGGGCGACCAGCAAACGAGCAATGGCGATATCTTCCCGTCGCCGAGCCACAATCGCAACAGGCTGGATCTGTCCGAACAAGACATCATTACCGAGGCGCATCTACTTACGGCCGCCGTCAACTACTCCAACGGTCGCCTCCCGACCGTCAGTGATGTTCTCACGCTGTCTGTTCCTCATCCGACTAGTCTGGATCACGTTCCTTGTTTTCATCGTCTCCTTTTCCACCCAGTCATCTTTTTCACACTGCTCTACCATCGGTTCGTGAATGCAATTGCCTCGCTGCCCAACCAAATCGCTCACTTCAAATATGTAATTTTGTTCCTACTGTACGTGCTCATTTCGAGTGAGAACTCGGCCTTGGTTCTGCCGATGGTTGCGTACTACACGAGTCTGGCTGTGATGGTGTGGTCGTCATTTAAGATGCTCAAGACCAAACACGACTTTATCGACTTTCGAATATGGTCCGGCCTATTTTTGAGCTACGGCGATCACAATGTCGACGCCGGCGGCTCGGAGAACTTATTTTTGCGGAACAACATGAAACCCTTTCTGTACTTCTTCGCAGCATTCGTGACTAATTTGATTGTGTATCCGTTTATTAGTAACGAATGGCTGCCGCATTCAGAAATCACTGTCGTTGCATTTGTTCTGGTCTTCGTGACCCTGTTCGCATTCATGTACACCTCGCCGGAACCGTTCCCAGACTTGTTGGTCCTCTTCTCGTTTGGGGTCAATGTTCTGGCGAAATATCCGTATGAAATGGACGATGTCGTGACGACGGGATGGCGATTTCTCGATCTCAAGGCACCCACTTTTCCCTCATTCGTGATTGGCAATGGCATTGAGTTTTGCCTGAATTGTAGGGCGATTCTTTATTTGCTCATTCCGGGCGCGTTGATTCAGATCGCGAAGCGATGCCGCTGGCATGGAGCGTATAAATGTTTAATTCCGCACTGCGTGACGCTCGCATGGCTTCAAATATTCATTGCCAGCTCACAATCGGCCACGACTTTTGGCCTGGTGAGAGCCACGTTGGGCCTGGCGGGCATTCTACTGTTCTTGCCATTGTTTGGTGTCATCACGCTCATGATTCCGGTGTTTCTGACTGTGGAGTGGCTCGGTTTGACGGATCCGAAGGCTCGTTTATTGATTTCACTGGCCACCGCTGCCATAGCAATTGTGTGCTCGTGTCTGATGGCGGTGAATAAGACGACACAGAAATATGTTACGGTATTGCAGGTAAGTGAATTTGAGAGAGTTTAGGATGTGCTAATTTTATTTTAATAATAAAAGTGAAATTCGGTGGTTTTGTTGGCTAATAGTTCTTTTGCTGCTGCTTTGTTCCCAATCGATTCGTTTCGATGGGATAAAATACAAGTGATTAACAATTTTTCATCAATTTTCTCGCTTTAAGGCAGTAAACGTTTTCTGCAAAAGCTTTCATACAGTGCAGCTTTTTTCCCTAATTTCTCCCAAAAATAATTATCAAGTTGCGTCGATATTGGTACCGTTTTGTTCAGAAGATCCTTTGGAAGGAGGAGAAATTTTATTTTGTTGTTTGCCAATCGATAGCATTGTTCAGAATTGTTTGAACAATTCATTTGGTCTGCATTGCTTAGTAATTGCGAATGCTCCATGCCTTCTAAAGTTACATCATTCAGTCCTGAAAAATGTATTAGATCTGGGATCAAAAGTCGCACATTTAATTGATTGAATAGACTAGGATTATGGAATTATGAAATTGCACATATATTGTTCGGTGCTCATCATGTATTAGGAACGAAGAAGTCTTTGCACCTTTCCCAGCAAGTTACAGTAGGCAGCAACTTTGAGTACCCTCCACCACATGATAATATCATAAAGCAAAATAGGACGCACCACAGCAGTATACAGTCAGTGTACCACCTTCGGCTGTAGGCCCCAGTCTTTCCCAATGGCCTTCCTACACGAGTAGAGTGCAATAGTTGCCTTCCTCACCCGCTCCTGAATGTTGGGCTTCCAAGTTAGTTTGCGGTCTAGAAGAAGACCAAGGAATTTGGCCTTATCAGTAAAAAAAAAACCAATTCCTTACCGTTCAGAATGGGAGGTTCGATAGGACCGAGCGTGTGCCTTCTGGTGAAAGTCATAAGCTCCGTCTTGTCCGGGTTAACACTAACCCCACAATGGTATGCCCAATTAGTTAGAATGGACAGAGCATTTTGTAGTACTTCACTGAGGACACTCACTAATTTTCCAGAGACGGCAATTCATCATCATCATCCACATAGGCAATGACATTATAGCCCATCCTTTCCAGGTACAGAACTTATTTCATGATGACCAGATTACATCCCGCCTTAAGGGGTGCTCCTACAAATGCGTCTACCCACAGATGCTGTGCCCAGAGTAGCACGAATAGGCCTCGATGTTAGCAACTTATATATAAGCTTACGGAGTGACTCATCGACGTGGAGGCTCAAGGGTGCCTCAACAATCGCGCTGGGTCGGACATTGTTGAACGCGCCCTCAATATCCAGGAATACAGCCATGGTGAGTTGCTGCGAAGTGGAAAGAAGACATGACGGAATAGTACTGCGAAGGTGTATATCAATCAGTCTCTCAAGTAATTTAAGCAAGGTGGAGGAGAGACTAATGGGTCTGAAATCGTTCGGTCGGGCATGCGAACTCTTACCCGCTTTCGGGATGAAAACGACCAACACTTCGGTCCAGTTCCGAGAAACATGGACTAACTTAAGGCAGGCCATTAGAATGGCATTTAGCCATGGATACACACAGTGGCGTAGCTAAAGTATTTAGCAAAACTTCAGTCTGACGCGCCCCCCCCCCCCCTCTCCCAGTTTTTCTAGATAATTCCCCTCACTAGTTACACATTTTTGCCACCTCTCCGGAAGTTTTTCGATGCTGGTATCGAAGAATTCCTTGGGCAACTTGGACAGCCATGTGCGCACGAATTCCTCTACCTCGTCGTCGGTGTTGAATCTTTGACCTCCGAGGGCTTCTTTCAGTGATCCAAACATGTCGTAGTTGCAGGGCGCGTGTTATCCTGGAGAAGAATAGCACTTCGCGCTGGAATGCTCCTCCGTTTCGAGCGATAAGCGGGTTTCACGTGTGTTTTCAGAAGGTTAGAGTAGTATACAGCATTGATGGAACGTTGTGTGCGCAGGAAGTCAACGTACAGCACTCCCCGCCGGTCCCAGAATACAGTACACATAACCTTACCCGCAGACCTGGTTGTCTTCGCTTTGAATGGTGTCTCTTCCTCCTTCTTCCTCCACTCTTTAGACGACACCTTGCTTTCGGGAGTGTAATAGTGTACCCATGTCTCGTCTGTAGTGAAGATTCGCGTCAAAAAACCGTCCCCCTCCACCTCGTATCGCGTCAGCAAGCGGCGACAAACTTCCAACCGCATGAATTTTTGCTCGAAGTTCAACAGTTTGGGAACCCATCGCGCCGTTATTTTGCGATATTGAAGGTGTTAGTGGATGATAGACTCTACACTACCAATACTAATGCCGACTTCAGCCGAAATGTTTCGAACATTCATCCTACGGTCCTCCAAAATGAGTTGTTCTACGTGGCGAATGTTGTCTGGTGTGATGCTGGTTCGCGGTCGACGATCATGCGGCTCATTCTCGACGGTTTCGCGGCCATCTTTGAACGCTTTGGCCCATTTAAACACAGCAGACCTAATCAGGCACTCACTACCGAACTGATTTCGCAAACGCCGAAGAATTTTCGTGTTTTTAACGCATTCCCACGGCAAAAAACGAATGACAATACGTTGCGCAACGGCGGTCGTCACTTGATGTTCACTTATGGTCGTAGCACGCGCGTGAAACGAGCGTTCGCGACAAAAACTATGCCACACTATTCGTATCACACAGCTATCACATACTCAAGCCGCGACCTTCAAAACATACAAGCGCGCCATCTGCAGCGTTTGTCTCGATCATATTTGAACCGCCCTCGTACTACTAATCTATTAGATACTACTTTTCTTATGGAAAAGTGAAAAAGAATGTCCAGTGAAGTCCTTTAGTATAAAATAGTTTCCAAATCATGCTTAAGGAAGCATTTAGTTACACTAACAACCACTCAAGTTGTTAGTGTAACTCTGTGGATTTATCCTGCTGTGTCCAAAAAAAGATAATCTTTTTAATCTTCAAACAGAAAAAATTTAGTCCGAGGATAGCGTTTTGGCGCCCTCCAGCCGTTGCGCCGGGCAACGGAGTTTTATCTCCCTCCTTGTTCAACCTTTACCTATCCGAAATTCCAACTCCACCTGAAGGAATCGAAACTATCTCCGTTACATCCGTCCGTTACATATTTTGGCGCCCCCGGGTGGGCGGTAACGGACGGTTTGGTGGGCATCCGAAGATGCCCGTGGGGCGGAGCCTAAGGTAGCATAATGACCGTAAAGGTCGGGCCGTGCCATCTAGCGAAGAAAAAGGCCCCTCAACGAGCTAAGCAGCGGCCTATGCTTGCTGTAGCTCAGTTTGGGAGATGTGGGCGGGGTTTTCGCCGCTCGTTTCCCCTGTCCTTTACGTATTAACAAAAATTCATAGGCCTGGGGAAGACAACACAAACAGGGGAGGTAAAAATGGGGAATACAAAAAAATAGCCGATAAGGATGGAATGATTGACGGACGGATCAGACGCCACACGGTCGCACCTGGGTCCGGGTGTAATGGGACCCTCGACCTCTGGTTTCGTACCACCAACAGATCACTACTCATCAGGTGCTGCCTCGATCTGCTGGTGGGAGCAGCACTACCAGACCATAATATGGTTCGTTACAGGTGGTTTATTACACAAGCTTCTTACAGTATCTGGTGGGTTGTTACCGGAGGGAGCACCCCAACACCGACCTCATGGACAAGACGCCGCCACCAAGACATGTCAGGCGTGATTTGAGGGACCTCGAAAGAGACGTCCAGAGGTACAAAAGGGTTCCCTTTGATCAGCCATCGCAGCAATACATCACGAGGAGGTACAAACATCAATCGCAGGACTAGGTCCAAATAGAGTTCTCTCGACACAACCACCAGCCATTTCTCCCGATGAGAGAATACTTCCGAGAGCAGCGAGGACGACACATGCCCCGCCTACAGTGTTACATCTCATGATGTGGACCACATTTTCAACTGCCCAGCTGCACCCACACACCTGAACCCTAGGTCGCTATAGGAGAACCCCGTAGAGGCAGCTATCTTCCTTTCACTTAACACCGAGGAAGACGGGGAACAATAAGAACATGTAACACACTCACACAACAAACTTCTGACCATTGCAACAACAACGAACTATAGCATGTCGTTCCTGCGGGAGCCGGTTCTTCGTACCGGAACGACCCGTTTTTCGACGGCCAAGAGCTGCCAAACCTCTTCGATGCAACATGAACTGAAGTATTCGAAGCATCGCTACCACAACAACAACTATGGCACGGCGGAATTCCTCCTAGGCAACAGTTGACCGACAAGAGGCATGCTATTGTACATGTTGCCTAGTGTCGCCTGTTTTCAGTTTTTTCACACATTTTCACAATGTGGCATGCTACAAGCCGCACCGATCCGCTATTGGATAGCGGCGACATTGCACGACACGTAGCATGCGGTAATGTTGTCTCAGTGGAATTCCGCCTTTAAGGCGGTACTCCATTTCGAGCATCTCCCAAGCATAATCTCTGTTCTAAAGTATTTTGAGATCGAGATAAATTAACAATTCAATCGTGATGTATTGTACGTGCCAAGCTAATTAGACCCTCCACCTCGTGCAGTGAACTTCCACTGTAAAATAATTATCCTAGTTCCCTTCTGATTGTTTAGCTGGACACGTTTATTATTATATCTTTACCTTTTTTGCAGGTCACAGTATGCATCGTAGCCGCCACGCTTCTGACTCTCCCCTACATGACATCCAACTTTCAATCGTCCCACTCTGATTCATCCATCTACGACGGCCTCCTTCACAACAAGCCCGTAATCGTTGACGACGACCTATCCGCCGGTCAACTTTCGTGGGAAGCATTTCACAGGTATTGCGGCCAACCGGCATGGGATCATTCCAACAAAATTCAAAGCCAAATCCGTTGCTCCCAACTCGAGCACACATCCATCAAGTGGGAGGGTACAGTTTCGAACGTGGAAATAACTCGTGTATCTAATTTACGAGCAAAAATCATTCAGGACTATTTCCCCCAATGGCTTGGCAATTCGCTGGCATGCATCTACGGCGAGAAGAATACAATCGTCTGTCCCGACGAGGACGGATGCGAGCACCTAGAAGGCATTGTGCATGAACAGAAACGTTGTAATCTCAACAAATGGAATCTTTACGAGTACGAAATCAGAATACGAATGCATTCGGGCATTTTGAGTAAGCCGGCCGAGGTGTTCCTAAAAGCTTCGGATCATTTTGGAAACTTCACTAGAGGCTTGACCAGCTCCGATCGAATATGGTTCAAAGGACGATTGTCGAATGTGAGACGGGCAATGGGCGATATTCGTCGCGACATGGCATTGGGTTCGGGCCAGCCGGTTGTCGCATTGGAAGCAATCGGTTGCATTCTGTGTCATAATAAGGACATGAGTTCGGTTCAATTGACAGATTTAAATAATACAGTCCTACGTGCCCGATTGCGAGATTTAATGCGTGGCGTTAAATATTTGTTGAATGTCATATTCAATCCGTTGCTAACGTTTAAGTAAATATCGCGGAAATTATGAATGTGTTATTGTTGCAGTTAAGTTATGCTTGAGCAGGGAGTATGTGGAAGGCAGTATCCAGTTGAGGAAATATTCAGTTGAAATCCAGGTCATATAGAGTAACTGATTGATTAAGAAAAAATAAAATAAAATTGTGACACGGTAGTACGTATTGCGTTTGTAGACTTCTTTCGAAAAAAAAACCAAAACGCTTTCACCAAAAATTATGCTTCAGTAATTTACACATGCAAAACAAATATATTGAAAACACTATATTTCGATGTTGAGTGTTATTGGAATTGCGACGACGTTACGGATGTATTTACTTTATGTTCTCATTCAGATGAAATTCAAGTATTTTTTTTTCGGTTTTAAGTAACTTAATAGTGTGCTAGGTTTATCTCTTCGAAATAAGTTTAGGTTTAGAAATGCAATAACCAAATCTTTCACTGGCAACTTTTAGTTGTGGACATGATTAGAAATATTTTACATACACTCACACTAATTTTTGTTTAGTTGGTTTCTGTTTTTTTGGAAATAAAGTATACATATATTTTTGATGCAATCTATTGTAAATTGTTTGTTATTTAATTGGGGGGCAGAGGCGGACTGGGCCAACGGGCGTCCGGGCAAATGCCCGGCGGGCCCTTATCAAACATTTTCTTCACAACGTGTAACGGACGGTTTGGTGGGCATCCGAAGATGCCCGTGGGGGCGTTGCCTAAGGTAGCATAATGACCGTGAAGGTCGGGCCGTGCCATCTAGCGAAGAAAAAGGCCCCTCAACGAGCTAAGCAGCGGCCTATGCTTGCTGTAGCTCAGTTCGGGAGATGTGGGCGGGGTTTTCGCTGCTCGTTGCCTTTGTCCTTTACGTATTAACAAAAATTCATAGGCCTGGGGAAGACAACACAAACAGGGGAGGTAAAAATGGGGAATGAAAAAAAAGTAGTCGATGGAATGGAATGGTTGGCGGACGGATCAGACGCCCAAGCGGTCGAATCTGGGTCCGGGTGTAATGGAACCCTCGGCCTCTGGTTTCGTACCACCGACAGATCACTACTCATCAGGTGCTGCTTCGATCTGCCGGTGGGAGCAGCACAACCAGACCAGAATATGGTTCATTACAAACGGGAAACGACATTTGCACAAAGGCACGAAGCACCCTACAGTACTTTAGTCTCTGTAAAGGAAAAAATCTTGTAAAATGGTTCACATATTTCAATACAAGATTCTCGTCTTAACCACTGTATAGATGTATACATTTTAGAGTTTTCAAATATTCAGGTACTGAGGCCCCCAGATATTTGAGGCTCCAAGATGGGCCCCCAAGATATATGGGTCCCCACAGTACTCTCAGATGATTTAAGCACAAGTTCTTACAAAGGTTTTTACAAATTTCCGTACATCATTCCGATCTTAACCGCGTCCTAGACATACATATTGTTGTATGTACGAAGTACGTCTCTCTTACGACACACACTGTACTAAGCTCTGCCATAGTCTCGATCCATCGATAACAAGTACCAACTGATTCTCGAGCAATCTGGAGTCTTTGTTGACTATAGTGGAAACCCGAGTCTGGAACCTTCTCGAAACAGAAATCCAGTATAAAAGGCAGATGTCACCAGCAACAAGAAGAAGCAGTGATACTCGACAATCAGTCGCAGTCGGATCGTTATAAAGTATCCGCTCGGAAGCGGAAAGGAGGATGGTCGTTATCCGCCGTTAACAAATAGTTCGAGCTAGTTTGACGTTGGTTGTTAGTTACGCGTGTGTAGTTCGTTTCCGGCGGACATCTGTCACGAATGAACTTTCGATTACTACTACCTTTCGTATCCGAGCCGAACTTTCCGCTTCCGAGCGGATACTCTACAACGATCGACCTCCGACTGACTTTCGAACTTCGACTGACTTATTTAACTCGACTGAATTACTCCGCTCTTGATGACCCTGGCTTTATATAGAGGCTCTCGGATTCCAGAACAATTTAGATGGTTCAAGACTGCTGCTAGACTCGTGTTTCCACTACTTAACGAAGATTCCAGATGGTTCTTCTTCCTTCTCCTGTGTCCAAGTAGAGCTTGGTACCCTGATGTCTCACCCGCTTTACGGAAGTCCACAGGTGGGGCTCCTAACTTGAACGTTTGGCTAATCCTTAACGGATTGTATTGCCAGGTGTATATTTTATTGGTTTAAATCCACGTGATTATTTTTCAAATTAAGCTGATATTAATTATTCAAAATGGCGACTGCCATAAATTGTTGCCTTTGAAGAGCGAGTATATGAAGAAGTGAAAAAAAGCCAGAGAAACGAAGCAATTCGGCACAAGTAAGGAAGTAGGAAGGGGATGGAAATTTGACATTTCTTTTGTTCTATATGGACCGGGCGGGTGTTCCGCGGCAGAGAGACAGACTGGAATGTTATTGTTCCAATTAGAAAAGTAGGAGAGGGGATGACATCTTGCGTGCTTCCTGTGCTTTTGTATAGACTGCGCGGGTGTTGCGCAGTGGAGGGCGTGTGTCTCTCTCTCTACTTTTTACGACTGGAATTGCTTCAAATAGTTTAGTGTTGAGTATATGCGGATTGCTCCTCCATAGGTATTCTCTATGGTTGTTACTTTATGAATTCCCAATTTTTAGTAATATTTTTTAATGTTGAATGTCAAGCAAGCACTAAAATTACGTTTACACTATCCGCAGATTACTTCATCTGCGCCGGCTGAGATAATCTGCGACTGTCAAATACATACAATTTTGAACTCACCACACTCAGATTAAGCAGCAGATGAAGTAATCTGGGGATAGTGTAAACGTAATTTAAGGCTAAAGTTATTTATTTTATTATTTTATTTTTCACTTTATTTTGAAAGTACGTTGTGATCGTCAGCTCCTGATCCTTCCAGACGATTCTGAACCACGTGTACCATCCACCAAAACATCCAGCTACGAACGTACGCTAATGTGCGCTGATTCGCAACACAATCACTCCACTATAAGGCAATTCGCTAACAAATTTTCACGAAGGGAAGTGTTAACTAGTTTGTACAAATAGGTATGTAGGCTATTGCGCAGCAAATTAATAACGCTGGCTAACGGATGACGCGGATGACTAATTCCAGATGGTTCGGGAATCTGCTAGTGCTCGTTATAGTGGCCATCGATGGTTCGAGACTATGGTAGAGCTTAGTACAGTCCGTGTCATAAATATCACGTTCTCCATGCATACAATAATATTTTAGGCTTTTCCAATATTGAGCATACACATATACATATTTCAATACAAGATCCTCTTCCTGACTATCGCATCATCATCGTGGCGCGACAGCCCGACGTCGGGCCTTGGCCGTCTGGATCGTTGTCCTCCAATTATATCGGTCACGTCACCGCGTCCTCCAATGTTGGAGGCCCAGTAGCTGCTCGGCGTCCACCCAACGAGATCTCGGTCATCTAGGCAGTCTTGCTTCGTCTATTCGTTTTGCATTCATTACTCTCTTTGGCATGCGATCATCGTCCATTCTTTGTACATGCCCCGCCTATTGAGGTCGTTGTAGTTTGACGATTTTCGAAACTTCCAGCTCATCGTATAGTTCGTACAACTCATGGTTGTACCGGACGCGCCATCCATCTCGATCGGAAACAGTCCCGAAAATTCGCCGTAGAACCTTACGTTCAAATGTGTCTAGCATGTTTCTGGAGGCTTAAGTTAGGGTACATGCTTCGCAGCCATAGCATAGCACTGGTCGTATAATGGTTTTGTACACGGGGAGCTTCGTGTTTCTGTGCACATGCTTCGATTTCATTATGGGGAGAACCGAGAAAAAAGTCTTATTAGCTAACTGTATCCGTCGCTTGATTTCGTCAGTTTCGTTGGCGTCCCTTGATAGGTTGCAACCCAGGTATATGAAGTCGTTCACGAACTCGATGTTGAGGTCCCCCCCGATTGTATCATTATTTTAGTTTTACCCTCGTTGATACGTAGTCCAACTTCTTTTGCAGCGATATCGAGCGTATGCAGAAGTTCTTCTGCGTCGGCCAATCTTCGGGCCATGATATTGATATCGTCGGCGTACGCTGCTAATTGTGTCGACTTGATGAGTAGCGTCTTGCTGTTGTCCATATTCATTGCCCGAATAGCGTATTCCAGTGCTAGGTCGAAGAGCGTCAGTGCCCTGTTTCACACCAGTGCGTGTTTCAAATAGATCAGTACGTCTATTCTGGATCCTGAGTTGTGAGACGGAGTTGGTCGTCGTCATCTTTGTCAGTCGCACTAATTTGGCCGGTATACCAAATGGCAGCATGATGTTGTACAGTACTCCACGATCGATACTGTCGTATGCCTGCTTGAAGTCGACAAAGATTTGGTATACGTTCACGTTGTACATATTCCCATCACCTCTGGAGTATCAGTTTGACCGTAAAGAGCTGGTCGGTTGTGGAGCGACCAGGTCTGAAACCGCTTTGATATTCGCCAATGATTCGTTCTGAGAAAGGTTTTATTCTACAATATTTTCCAGAATTTTCGTCAAAATTTCGTAAAATTCATCCTCCCATACTCGCAGGAGTAATTGATGTATGGCATTAGCTAGAACGATTCCACCGAATTTTAGCAGTTCAGCTAGAATCTCGTCAGCGTCCGGCGCTTTATTTCGTTTTAGTGGCCACAACGCGAGATCAACTTCCTCTACTAGGCCTAGATAAACAATATCGTGGAGAGCTTCTTGTGTGGGGATGTTAGATGGTAGGTTCAGAAGCTTCTCTCGCGGATCCCCTTTTATTATCGTCCGTGCCCGTCAAGACGAAATTCAAACTGTAGAGTTTGTTACCAAATCCCTCAAAAAACGGGTGGGGTGGAGTTAGGTTATAATACAACACAGCACACTTAGACCTCTCATGGGTCCATTGTGATACTACCAATAACAATTCACCTCGCTAAAGAAACCTAGGTCCCGAACCAGCCTGTGCTGGCAATGTAGCGATTGAGCTGTGACATGCTTATATCCGTGAGGTCCTCCAAGCCACAGTAAAACCAGGAGCCCAGGAATTTCTTCCTCCTGATGGCCAGAGCCGGACATCGACATAGAAGGTGCAAAACACTCTCTTCCTCATCTACATTCTCACAGCTCCTGCAGTAGTTATGATGAGGAAGACGGAGCCCCCATGAAAGCGCGCCGATGGGGCAGTACCCTGTGATAGTTCCCACCACGCTGCTAATGTGCTTTCTATTCAATGACAGCAAAGAGGCACTGGTACTGCTGTTGAGCCATCATGTATTGGCCGTATCCACTGCAGCGGACTTAATTGCGACTTCGCATGATGCATGAGAGAGAGAAAGAGAATTGGCATTCTAATGTCAATGCGGTCCCCATCGAAGGCACCAGTTGTCCCCTCATGAGCAAGATCGTCCGCCCTGCAATTGACCGCAAAGCCACTGTGGCTCGGTATCCAGCAGAGTTTAATGTTGAAGTGAAGAAGTAATCCATCTCCATGAGGGCCGAGCGGCACTTCTCAATAGTTTTCGATGTAGTGAGAACAGAGCCAAGCGAGCGAATGGCAGCCTGACTGTCAGTATAGATAGTAATGTCTCTTGCAGTCACGACACGATTCCTTAACCAGGTTAGAGCTTCCGAGATAGCCGAAACCTCAGCCTGCAGGACACTACAAAAGTCGGGAAAACGGTAGGATAAGTTGATTCCCAGTCCCTCCGAGTATATACCAATCCCAACTCCGTCATCGGTCTTACAGCCATCCGTGTAGATAACCAAGGAGTTGGAGGTAAAGGGTACATTGTCAGCCCATAGGCTTCTCGATGGAATCAGGCTGGTGTAATTCCTACCAAAAACGTGTTTTGGAGACGCGTAATCAGTCTCCAGAGAGATATCCAGGTTGCCCAGAGTAGCCGAGTGGCCAGTACTCGACACCATTGACCTGTTTCGCGAAGACGCAGGGCCGCGTTCCCCGCCAGTTGTTCGCCAAATTTGTCAAGCGGGAGCAAGTTTAGCAGCGTGTCCAAGCTGGCTGACGGAGTTGTTCTAAGGGCCCCCGTCGTGGCAATCACCGCAAGCCTTTGCACTTAACAGGTGACAATAGGACGCCACTGGGGTGGGGCTACAAATGATGAAATAAAATAAAAAGTACCTTTGGACCCATTTTCTTTTTTTTTATCAAACATTTATTTTTATTCTTATTATTTTTTATTACAAGAAATATCGAGCTTTCATCCATTTAAAAAAAATAATAATTATGATATCCAAACATGATCATTGTTCAGTGGGCGATGGGAATGAAGTTATCTTTTTTTTTTGTATACGTGATTTTCTATTTCCATGATTCCGTTAAATTAAAAATACTCATTAGATACATTAAAAACAAATGTACAATCATAATCATTCAAAAAAAGAACAAATAATAATTTTTTTGCATAAGACAAAATATAATTTGTCCCAATGCAGTATTTGTCTCTGATTTACGATGTCTTTGATATTGTGTTACCATCTCAGCCTTATGTGCCAATCACAATCGGGAAAAAAGTTAATTAACTAGGATATTCATATCCGCCAATATAAACCCTAGTTATGGAAGTATCAATAACGTGGAAGGGAGAGAAAGAGAGAATCCAACAAACAAAACCCTACAGCAACATTACTATGATATTGTGATGAAAAATAATTGTATGTATAACAAAATATCCACAAACATATACCCGATAATATCTATTTTCTGCCATCACTTTCTCCTCTTGATTTCTTCTTCGTTGCTCTCTAGTAAAAACGTTTCTTAGCATTCTTCTCTTTGTAGTATGCAATACCGAATATCGTAACAGCCACCGCAACAATCATTCCAAAAAGAATTATAAAGAATATTTTCACATTGGACATGCCCGGCTTAACATCGTCCCGATGTTCGCGTGGCGGTTCAAATGTCAGTGCGCTCGGGATGATGTTTCGTCGATCGCTGTGATCTGAAGTCTGGAGATATTTAAAAAAAAATACACAATTAGTCTCGATATTACAGTACATATTTACAATCGTAATGGTTTTTATTGAAAAATCGAACTTACATCTGTCGACGGATCCAAATCATAAAATTTAAACGACAGAATGTCATGATTATCCGACAAGTCGCCGGTATTTGCTGATGATCCGAAATAGTATCCGGTTGGTAGTCGTACGCCGGCCACGACGAAACACGTCTTCCAGTCGCCCTTGTTTTCAAAGTCTGTGGAAACGGTCAGTACGTCGTTTTCGTACCTGATACGGATAATCGTATCGTAGTCTACATTACGAAAACGCGCTTCACAGCCGTCCAATTGGGTATGAGTACCGTCGCGATCATGATCGTAACTTAGCGAACCGTTATTAACCATGGCACTGACGTAGGGATGTTGATGCTGTTGGGGGATAGAATGAAGGCTAAATTTATTGTCGGTTATAAAAGGGGTGTTGATTAATGACGGGATAGTGGGAAGGTCCAATTAAAAAGGCGCGATCAAACTACGCTGTGACAAACCATGTTTGACAACCTACTTGAACGTGTGAACCCCTTGTCAAACTGGTTTGAAGTCTTGTGCTCTTGTCAAATCGTAGTTGGACAGTGCTCAACTCTCTTCAAATGCTGGTTTATCAAATCGTAGTTTGATCATGTCAACGTGCCTTAAGCGAACATAACAAATTCTGACAGGTCGAAATGTGCGGTATTGTTTAAAAAAAATGACATAAATGGATACATAGTTCAACAAAGCAGTAATACTGAGATAATTGACGATGTGACGATCGATCTTTTGGCCATAGTTTTCGTAGATACGGTCTCTATAGAGGTTAAATGTTATTTTTATTGGCATGTTGGGAATCAGGAACTAATGCTAAAAAAACCAAGGGAGAAGTTCTGAAGGAGGGATGATATAAAAAAAGAATTATTCGCGAAAATAACAGCTTTTATTCGTTTTTGAATACTTTGTTTTGACATACGAGTACTAAATAATTGTAGCGTTTCGTTTCTAAATTTGTTTTGGAGTGCAGATCACGAATCTGAGGTTATTGAACAAAGATAATGTCTAGCTAGATAATACTTTTGGAGAATAAAAAAATGAGGCGCACGCATGAGGGGTATACGCCGTTCTAAGCCTCCCTACCACGAGGTCCCATGGCTGATATTTAAATTGTGTGTACCTCCCTAACTGGTCATGATATGACCTGCTCCTCTTGCGGATCAGGTGGACCTACTCCGAGTCCGACAACGGAGTAGGCTCAAGAAACTCGGTTCGCAGACCTACTCCCTATATGAAACGAATCTGTCGTCCGTCATGGAGTTGGAGATGGAGTGAAAGAACAGAAGAGTGGGTGAACTAGGTTCGTCGAAGTCTGAGTCGCAATTGTAAATAAGAGAATGGAGAACTGGACTACTGACTAGATTATAAGACATACATATCTACATATGGGGGGCAAAGACCTTTTCCATAGTCCTCCGCGTGGGCGCCCCCTGGTAACGGCAGTGTATCAATTCGCTGACGGCCAATGTCTTAGCGATAAGACAGTTTGGAAAAGGCAGATAGCTGTAGCCTGAATGGCTGACAAACACCTAAGCGTCTCAGGTCTAGTAGGATGGAATGACTTGCGTAGTTGGACCTGCTACATAGTTGTGTGGGCTCCAGCACGTTTATTAAACCATCTGAAGCAGCTATCTCCGAGGCCATCCCCCGAATGGGGTTAAGCGATGTGCTGACAACTCGTCCTTGTAAAAACCACTCCATGTCAAGAAACCTGGAACAAAAGCCTCGGATTGGACGGATCAACAACGACGACCACGCAAACGAATAAAGGATTATTCTTTCGGATCCTGGAATGTACGCTCCCTGAACAAACCGGGGGCCGAGAAGGCCCTCCTTCAACAGGTCGAAAAGTACAAACTGAGCATTACTGCAGTCCAGGAAACAAATTGGCTTGGCAGCGAGATTAATGACAAGAAATCGCACACAATTTTTACAAGTGGCAAACCATCGGGCCGCAAGGAGTTTGGAGTAGCATTTATAGTGGACAATCACCTCAAACCGCATATTACTGACTTCAAACCCATAAATGAACGGCTGTGTGCGATTCGCATCAAGACTCGATTCTTCAATCTCTGGCTCATCAATGTGCATGCCCCTACTGAAGTTAAAGAAGACGCAGTAAAAGACGAGTTCTACGCCCGCCCTGAAACTCTCTTCGACTCACTTCCAACAAACGACGTCAAATTACTGCTGGGAGACTTTAACGCGAAAGTCGGGAATGAAAGTTGGCATCGGGGGACCTCTGGAGGCCACAGCCTCCATGAAGAATGTAACGATAACGGCCAGCGACTTATCGACTTCGCCTGCAGCAGGAATCTAGTCGTAAGCTCTACGTGTTTCCCGCATCGACGCATTCACAAGCAGGAGATGGGCGTCTAGTATCATGGATGTCCGCTCCTATCGAGGAGCAAACTGCGACTCAGATCATCACTTGGTGAAGACGACCTACAGATGTAGAATCTCCTCAGTGCACCAGTCAAGAATCAGCCCTCCCAAAATCTTTGCGGTTGATAAGCTCTTGAGTGATGCTACAGCGGTGGCGTATACTACCGCCCTTGAGGAAAAACTATCACCTATGCTACACAACATCAGCAACACAGGCGTCCATGGGTTCTGGGAAAAACTCAAGGGTACCATCAAGGATGTCGCAGAGAAGGTCGTGGGATATAAAGCCCGGCGAGCGCGAAATGACTGGTTCGACGAAGAATGCAAAAATTCACTTGACGCGAAAAACGAGGCCTACAGACAATGGATTCAACGAGGAACCAGAGCCAGAAGAGAAAATATGACGAGCTACGGCGAATATCGAATAGAATAATTAGACGTAAGAAACGTAAATACTTTGACGAGCAGTTGCTGAACATAAACGAAAACTTAGCTAATAGGAACACCAGACAAGCGTACAAACTAGTAAATACAATTAAGAACGGCTACCAACCCAGGACTAGCCTTTGTAAGGACAAGGATGGAAACATCATCAGCGACACCGATGGTATTAACAAACGATGGGCCTCTTATTTTGAAGAGCTTCTAAACCGACCATCTAACATCCCCACACAGGAAGCTCTTGATGATATTGTTGATCTAGGCCCACCCATTCAACCCCCGACAGTAGAGGAAGTTGGTCTCGCGTTGCGGTCACTAAAACGAAATAAAGCGCCGGGCGCTGACGAGATCCCAGCTGAACTGCTAAGATTCGGTGGAACGAGTCTAGTTGATGCCATACATCAATTACTCCTGCGAGTATGGGAGAACGAGGAGATCCCAGACGATTGGCGCAGAAGCATCATCTGTCCAATCCATAAAAAGGGAGATAAATTGCGGTGTGAGAATTACAGGGGCATCTCACTAGTTTGTACGTCCTATAAAATTTTGACGAAAATTCTGGAAAATAGAATAAAACCGTACGCAGAACGAGTCATTGGCGAATATCAAAGCGGTTTCAGACCTGGTCGCTCCACAACCGATCAGCTCTTCTCAGTCAAACTGATACTCCAGAGGTGCTGGGAATATAACGTAAACGTATACCAAATCTTTGTCGACTTCAAGCAGGCATACGACAGTATCGATCGTGGAGTACTGTACAACATCATGCTGCAATTTGGTATACCGGCAAAATTAGTGCGACTGACAAAGATGACGATGACCAACTCCGTCTCACAAGTCAGGATCCAGAATAGACTTACTGATCTATTTGAAACACGCACTGGTTTGAAACAGGGCGATGGACTGGCACCGACGCTCTTCAACCTAGCACTGGAATACGTTATTCGGGCCATGAATATGGACAACAGCAAGACGCTACTCATCAAGTCGACACAATTAGCAGCGTACGCCGACGACATCAACATCATGTCCCGAAGATTGGCTGACGCAGAAGAACTTCTGCATACGCTCGATACCGCTGCAAAGGAAGTTGGATTACGTATTAACGAGGGTAAAACTAAAATAATGATGCAATCGGTGACAAGGACACCTGCACAACCAAGCATCAACGTGGGGGACCTCAACATCGTGTTCGTGAACAACTTCATCTACCTGGATTGCAACCTGTCAAGGGACGCCAACGAAACTGACGAAATCAAGCGACGGATACAGTTAGCTAATAAGACTTTTTTCTCGGTTCTCCCCATAATGAAATCGAAACATGTGCACAGAAACACGAAGCTCCGCGTGTACAAAACCATTATACGACCAGTGCTATGCTATGGCTGCGAAGCATGGACCCTAACTCAAGCCTCCGAAAACATGCTAGACACATTTGAACGTAAGGTTCTACGGCGAATTTTCGGGGCTGTTTCGATCGAGATGGATGGCGCATCCGGTACAACCATGAGTTGTATGAAATGTACGATGAGCTGCAAGTCTCGAAAATCGTCAAACTACAACGACTTCAATGGGCAGGGCATGTACAAAGAATGGACGATGATCGCATGCCTAAGAGAGTAATGAATGCAGAACGAGTCGACGGAGCGAGACTGCGAGGACGACCGAGATCTCGTTGGGAGAGCTCAGTAGGTGTGGACGCCGCACAGCTGCTGGGCTCCCAAAATTGGAGGATGCGGTCACGTGACCGAGATAATTGGAGGACAATGATCCAGGCGGCCAAGGCCCGACGTTGGGCTGTCGCGCCACAATGCTGATGATATCTACATATCGTTATATTACAGTGTAGAATAAAATGGATTGTATTGCATTTTCAGTTGGATTTTTTTTTATGTTTATACCAAAGCTTAGGGGGGAACCCTTTGACGCGAGAGGACAGCGTTGGCGGTAAGGGGTTAAGGTAGTGGAAAAAAGGTAGTGGGGAGATGGGTTGAGTTTGAATAAGGTGACGGTGTACATTCCGTTTAAATTTTTGTAGGTCATAGTTGCGGGGGAAATCAAAAGATGGTAGATCGTTCCACATTCGTGTTGTCCCGGATACAGACGACTCATAGAATTTGGCGGTGCGACTGCTGCTGAGTTCTAGAAGCTGAGGATGGGCACGACTGGCTAGTCGGGTGTTACGTAAAGGAAAGGTACGCTCGGGAATGAGGTTGGCTATTTCATCAGAGCAACGGCGGTTGTGGTAGCGATAGAAGAGTGAGATATTGATATTTATTGATATCAGGTGGAGTGGCGCTTTTATGGCCGGTTTACATTCTCGCCGAGTGGACGAGGCGAGAATGCTCGAGGTAAGTAACCTGGGCGAGTTGCGCGTTCACATTCTCGCCCGAGTACGAGTCACGAGTACTGTTCTGTTGGGCAATGACAAACAACTGATGGTGCGGTAACATACGTGCTCTCATCGGGAAATAATGTGTGCACTTGTGAAGAGCGTTTACTTTAATTTTTACCAACCACAAGTTAAGCGAAACCACTCACGTAACTCCCTACCGGCTTTTTGCAAACTGATTGGCCGTTTGTTCGAAAAAAGGATTGCCGCTTAGAATCTCCTTTATTATTTTTTTCTTTGCTATTTTGACTTCAGATTCGCAATCAGCGACCAATCCACCCCCTACCAGTTTCTTTTTTCAATAAGATCAGCCGTGTTTATAAAAAAGTGTTGCCATTCTAGATCCCCCATTTGGTTTTTCGCCATTTAGACATCAGATTTGTAATTAGCGACCCTGCAATTGATTGGCCGTGTTTTTTTCAGAAAAAAGAGTTGCCGCTCAGAAACTCCCTTATTGCAATTCCCTTATTTACAATTTTGACTTCAGATTCGCAATCAGCGACCTAATCGGCCCCCTATCAGTTTTTTCCAGCAAGATTGGCCGTGTTTGTAAAAAAAAGTGTTGCCATTCTGGATTCCCCATTTGATTTTTTGCTTCTCATCTCCTACGCGGATGACTGCTCCATTGTAGCTACGAACAATAATATCCCGGTTATGTATGGAAAGATTAACGGATATCTGGCGGAACTCAACACCTTCTCCGCTAATCGTAACCTACAGTTATCAGCGCCAAAATCTACAGCAACCCTATTCACATCTTCGACCAAGGAGGTCAACACACAGCTGAATATAAACATAGGTATTGGGAGTACAAATAGAAAACCACCGTTTTTTCGATAATTTCGGGTTTGATTATATGTAGACAGATAGTTACATACACATCAATCGAAGTATTTTCCATCGCTGGCCACAACTTTCTCCCATCTTTCTGGCAGCATATGAATCCCGCGTCGAAAAAACTGCTCATCTTTTGATGCGATCCACGAACCGACCCAGTTGTATGCCTCTTCGTAAGAACGAAAGTGCTGCTCAGCCAGCCCATGCTTCATCGATCGAAACAGGTAGTAATGAGAAGGAGCAATGTCCGGAGAGTATGGTGGGTGAGGTAGGATGTCCCATTTCAGTGTTTCCAGGTAGGTTTTTACGACCTTGGCAACATGTGGTCGAGCATTGTCGTGCAGGAGTATCACTTTGTCGTGTCTTCTTTTGTATTGTGGCCGTTTTTCCTTTAACGCTCGGCTCAAACGTATCAGTTGTTTTCGATAGAGATCTCCTGTGATGGTTTCACCCGGTCGCAACACTTCATAATATATAAAAACCCTCCCTTTTTTCCTTTAGAGGAGATTTTTGCACGTGAAAAAACGCCGTTCGATGTTCCTCGGCTTTAACTCGTACGGCACCCAACGTCACAGCTTTTGGATCATTCCCAAGCTTTTCAAGCGATGGGAAATGGCTTGCTGAGTCACGCCTAATAAATTTGCAATTTCATGTTGCAGTTCGACGATTATCTTCATCCGGTAGAGCCTCCAATTCTGCGTCTTCGAACTTTTTAACGGGTCCAGGACGCTCCTTGTCTTTCACGTCGAAATCTCCATTTTTGAACTTTTGAAACCACTCGCGACACGTTCTTTCACTAATGCAAGCCTCAACATAAGTTTCTACAATCATTCGACGCGCCTCAGCTGCAGATTTTTTCGAATTGAACGCAAAAGCAACACTTCCCGCAAATGACGCTTATTCGGTTCGAATTTCGACATTTTCACGCACAAAGAAAAAAATACCAATAAAAATTGACGTGTGGGATGATGTGGAGCAGTTTACTAATGCCTTAGCTTACTATCCGACTATTTGATGCCACGTTTTTTACCGACCATTCTTGTTGACGCCACCTACACGGCGGTTTTCTATTTGTACTCCCAATAACATACATATCCCCACAGCCAACCATCCGAAGATTCTAGGGGTTATCCTCGATAATATGGCCACATAATCGGCCCACGCTTCTTCGGTATGCAATCGAATGAAAGCCCGTAATAAGGTCCTAAAAGCTCTCGCCGGCAGCTCTTGGGGAATGGCCAAAGAGACCATGTTTACTACTTACAAAGCCATAGATCTCTGGCAAATTATGCTGCACCTGTGTGGACG
This sequence comes from Chloromyia formosa, assembly GCA_964017055.1. Lineage (NCBI taxonomy): Eukaryota > Metazoa > Arthropoda > Insecta > Diptera > Stratiomyidae > Chloromyia > Chloromyia formosa. Next base: position 22,958,373 of record OZ024813.1, on the reverse strand, counting down.
GAGAAGATACAGATCTGTTAAGATGCTGCCCTTCGCACCGTGACGGACTGTCATCTGATGTCCTCCTAGGATCACCTTCACCAGGAAACCAACATGCTGCCAGTCAAACAACACAACCTCTTGCTGTCCAAGCAAAATCTTGTCGGGTGCTATCGCAGCAAACATCCTAACCAACATCTCATGGATAAAACTCCGCCACCCAGAAACATCAGAAGTAACCTAAGGGTCCTTGAGAGGGAGGTCCAAAGGTTCAAGAGGGTGCCGTTCGACAACGAAACTTACAAGACTTGCATTGCATCGATACACACTGAGGAGGCACGACGATCGATCCAAGACCTTAGCTCCAACCCGGTAATCCAGTCCCGTCCACCAGACATATCTTCCAACGAAGTTACGCTGCCAAGGCGTACTAGGACCACCCTAGCGCAGCTCCGATCTGGCTGGTGTTCGAGACTAAACTCATACCTGTCTCGAATCGATCGAAACATCAACAACACGTGCCCGCTTGCAATGGTACTCCACATGACGTCAGACATCTGTTTGAATGCCCGGAGGCCCCCACAAACTTAACACCTATGTATATCTTTGTGGGAAAACCCCATCGAGGTCGCATTCTTCCTTGGCCAATTTAATGACAAATTTTGCTCTAAATTCGACAAATTTGTCATGCTGTTGTTGTAGCGATGTTTCTAATACTTATGTGTTTGTGTGTGTGTAATGTATATAACATTAGAAATCAATTTCTACGTTCTTAGTATCAAGGCCATGGAATATGGCTACTTCGGTAGGATCCTCCCAATAATGTGTCAAAAAAGGCAAATTAATAATAAACATTTTCATGTTTAGCATAACGGGCCCCGCTCGAAGCCCCGGATGTTTTTTGGTACGAATAAAAGACGAATTTTTGTTTCGGAACCATAACCATGAAAGGTTAATAGATATATAAAATACTGACAGAATTATCTCGTCTTTTTCCTAGTAATGCCCGTATATTGTCATTTTGTGCAATGATTGTTGGTTTCAGGGTCGATTAATTGGACCGACAAGGTTTGCACCGCTGTTAAATTTAAAATTATATATTTATTTTGGAAAAACCAAAACAAAATGATACAAAGTATCTACACTGCATGCAGATACATCGAAACATGGATATGTCTTATGCCTACCGAAAGCGTGAGATGTGTTTTGTCGAATGATTTCATCCAGAATAGGGGGGCAAAAATTCCTCTTCCATAGTCCTCCGCGTGGGCGCCCCCTGGAACGGCAGTGGTCACTGACCATTGTCAACCAACGTCAAGCCGCCAGTGATGGCGGTGCGATGATTTGGTTGAGGTACCCCTGTGGTGTGGGGTGTGAAAAAAAAATACCACGGCCTTTCCCTTTGAGGGCCTGTCGTTAAAACCGACAATCAAAGGACAGGATGTGTATGCCAGCAACTTGCACTATCCGAAATCTTTATATGCTAACGAAACGTCAACTATGCCTCGGATAAGGACTGACTCAACGGTTACGACTTTTAGCTATCGTACAATGACAAAGATTGGATTCTGGAATGTGCGTACTCTCCTGGACAATGGATCAGAAGGTCCCCAGAACGCACGATTTCTTCAATTAGAGAGTGAATTTCTGAGGTACAAATTAAATATCTTAGGAGTTAGTGAGATAAGATGGTGGAACAGCGGAGAATTCATCTCTCCAACGGGCAGCACTGTAATGTTGTACTCCGGTAAAGCTACCGGTAGTCGCCGTGAGTCAGGTGTGGGGCTCCTTTTAACCAGAGCCGTGCGAAACTGTCTCTTATCCTGGGAACCGGTCTCTGACAGGGTCTTGACCGCCAGGTTCCGGACCAAAATGAGGAACATCTCAATAATACAATGTTATGCCCCTACTGAACCCGACAATGTCTTAGCAAAAGACTCCTTCTACGAAGAACTAAACGCCGTTCAGAGCAGAACACCTAAAGGTGACATTGTAATGGTTATGGGTGATTTGAATGCGAAAGTTGGCGCTGATAACTATGGGCTCAGACATGTGATGGGGAGACACGGTCTTGGTGATCGTAATGACAACGGTGAAAGATTTGTAGAGTTCTGCAACTTTCACAGTCTCTTCATCGGTGGTACTATGTTTGAGCATAAGGACCACCACAAAATCAGTTGGTCCTCTGTTGATCGGCGCAGAACACAAAATCAGATCGACCATTTTGCCATTAGTAAAAGATTCAAGAGTTGCCTCCTGGACGTGCGAAACAAGAAGGGTGCCGATATTGGGATGGGAAGAGACCATTATCTTATGATCGCTAATGTTCGATTGCGTATTGCAGCCGTGCGCCGCCCCAGCGACGAAAGATCCAGGCCCCGCAAATTCAACACCGCTCGACTAAAAAATCCAGCTGTCTTACAACAATATAATGACCATCTTGCGCAAAAAGCGGCTGAGATAACTAGTCACCCAGATAGTGACATAAACGAAAACTGGGATGCCATAAAAAATGCGTACATTGATAGCGCAAATACCATCCTTGGCCCAAACCCGGATTGCCGGAATAAGCCCTGGATGTCCGACGCTTCATGGCAGCGGATTGTTGAAAGAAAGGAGCTGAAAGTTCGTTTGGCTGCAGCATCAGACGACAATCGAAGCAGCATCGAACTCCTTTACCGTCAGAAAGCTCGAGAAGTTCAGCGTAGTGTGCGACGCGATAAAAGAGTTTATGCCAATTCTCTTTTAGCGTCAGCAGAAGAAGCCGCTAGAAGTAACAACTTAAACGCCGTATACGGTGTCATCAAGGAGTTTACAGGTGGTCGTAACTCCTGCCAACATCCGGTGAAAGATAATGATGGAAAGCTACTTATCTTGGAAGAAGATCAAATGAGGCGGTGGAAAGAACACTTCGCCGCGGTCTTGAACCGTGTAACCTCTGGTGAAGTTCCCCCTCATATAGATAATTTAGCTAACCATCAAAATGTGCGTATACGGTCCACTGCCCCGACTAAAGAGGAAATAGTCACTGCAATTATTGCACTAAAACGAGGAAAGGCCGCCGGACTTGACGGCATCCCTGCCGAACTTTATCAAGCAGCGCCAAGCGTAACTGCCGATTTGCTGCACCCACTTGTTGATAAAGCGTGGAATACAGAGACCTTTCCCACTGAGTGGAAGGAAGGTTTGATCATCAAACTTCCAAAGAAGGGTAGCCTCACAGACTGTAATAATTGGAGAGGCATTTGTGTGCTTCCTGCCGTTGCCAAGATAATAGCCAAAATCGTCCTGGAAAGACTAAAGGCCCACTTAGAAAGCACAATTGATGAAGAGCAGGCTGGCTTTCGATCCGGATTCTCCTGTGTCGATCACATTAACACCTTGCGAATCATCATCGAGCAATGCGCTGAATACGATTCTCCGCTTCATTTGCTTTTCATCGATTTCGAAAAGGCTTTCGATAGTGTGAACCGGGGTTCTATATGTGCGGCTTTGCGCAGGAGAGGCATCCCTGAGAAGCTTGTGGCTATTATTAAGGCAACTTATGACGGCGCGAAATGTCGCGTTCTGCATAAAGGTAAGGTGTCGGGGGACTTTGAGATTCGCAGTGGAGTTCGGCAGGGGTGCATCCTCTCACCGATCCTATTCCTCATTGTGATGGGCGATGTGTTGCATGCAGCCCTATCCGGACTCGACAGAGGAATTCAATGGACTTTGACATCTTATCTACATCTTGACTACGCTGACGACATATGCCTACTCTCCCACAAAATCATGGATCTGTCCGCAATGGCGTTAGATCTCGAGAGGGAGGCAAGCAAGGTTGGGCTAAAGATTAATACCAACAAGACCAAGGTTCTTAGCCCGCCGTTGCGAAAAAGAAATCGGACACCTATTGCCATCAATATTAATGGGCAGCCTGTGGAGAAGGTGGACAACTTCGTCTACCTGGGTAGCATTGTTGCCGAAAATGGTGGTACGGAGCAGGACATCGCTCGTCGTATCAACCAGGCTAAACGCGCATACGGCATGCTGTCCAAAATCTGGCAGGGCAGTTATCTCAGCATCAAGACCAAGCTGGGCCTGTTTCGCTCCCTGGTACTATCAGTGCTTTTGTATGGGAGCAGTACATGGAAAGTTTCCGTAGGAGTTACCAGAAAGCTGCAAGTTTTCGTCAACTCATGTCTTCGTCGAATTTTAAGAATTTTCTGGCCCGAAACAATATCAAATGAAGAGCTAAGTCGGCGTACGGGTCAGATGCCAATCGACGAATTGATACGCAGGCGAAAATGGCAGTGGATAGGTCACACATTGCGGAAGAGTGATAACTGCATTGCTTTGCATGCCATGAAATGGAACCCCATTTCCAACCAAGGCCGACCAAGAGGGGGTCCTCGAATCACATGGCGTCGATCTGTGGCAAAGGAGTGTCAGGTACTGGGTAAGTCTTTTGGGGAGTTGCGCCCCATTGCCCAGAACAGAGTACGATGGCGCGCAGGAGTAGTTGACGCGCTATGCCCCGCTAGGGGTTAAGGCAAAGTAGTATACTGGGATCTTTATAAAACTTACGTCGATATCTTCAACATAACAGGTTACACGCAGTCGGTAGCCAAAGACATATCCATGTTTCGATGTATCTGCATGCAGTGTAGATACTTTGTATCATTTCCCACCAAAAGCCAATAACCTGTCTTCCAAGAACCGATTCCCGATAAACCCGCCCCAAATCAACTTAACACCCCCTTTAAGAGACAGAGAGACATACCCCATTGAAAGCTAACGTCCCAATAGGAACCGGATACACCCGTTCTAATGAGATTGAACACCCAACCACATGAGACAGATAGACACGCCCTATTGAAAGTCAACATTTAGGCTGCTAATACATCGTACCGTATGTGGAGCTTTTGTTCTATGTTTATAGCACGTAGTATAAATCCGCCATTTTGTTCTATATGTTTATTGCACGTATGGTGGGGGTCCACATTGTGAACCAGTCAGACCTCAAATCGCCGCCATTGCAAATGCATAACCACAGTCGCTGGATCACCCGATTTAGCTCGAATTAACTTCATCCGCTCTCGCTCATCTTCGGGGGGCGGGAACTATGTACACTCTCTCAAATTGGGTCTGCGCATGTCCAAGTGTTAGTCGAACTGACTACTTGCTACTTTTTCTGGGATCCTAGTGATTCAGATAGATACATTCATTCTTGCCGTCCACTACATTCATTCTTGCCGTCCACTACATTCATTCTTGCCGTCCACAACGTCAATCAACATCTCAACATGTACACACAAGATCCCCGCAAGCGTGCCGCCCGCGCGGATCCACAAGCAACAGCCATGCACAATGACCACTTCACTCAAACGACATGCACAACCAGAATAGAAAAATTTTCAATGGGCTTGTTTCCTCTTCTGACCCCCGAGTAGAAAAACAGACATTTCGTGTGACGGACAGATTTTTAGGATGACCCCCAGCTATAAGACATATCCATGTCAAAATTTTGCGAAAAATATTTGGAACCAAACGTAGCGGTCACGCATAAAAATTTGCTGCATTACAATTTGCAGAAAAATTACCGAAAATGCTTTACGCCTTTGCTTCAGCTGATCCACGAGTTTCCAGACAATATAAATTGCTTGCATTTTCGTACAGAACATAAAAACACCTGCGTACACATTTCATCAAGTAAACCTAATCGAAACTTTGGGTATTATTGTCTAGCTCCAGATATTTAGCAAATACATACTCGTATTGACTCAAACAAACAAATAACGAAAAAAACGACCACAAAATTGAAGCAAATTTCGACATTATTTACCGACCAAAAGAGCCGGAGCGCAGATAGGAACCTAAGCAAAAACGATTCTAGAAAACAAATTTTCTTATCAATTGGCACTTTGAAAACAAATGATAAGACCAAATTTAATGAACATCGGCTGCCAACACCCCTCCCCAAGCGCACATGTACTTTGCAAATAAAATCTGTCGAAATGAAGCTAATAATGTGAACAACAACCTTCAATCTACGATGTTGACAGATATATCTTACACCGGGTGAACATTGTATCCGATTCATAGACAAGATTCGCAGCAAGTAAACGAAAAGTAGCGCCGGAAAGAGGCCAACATGCTAAGCAGAAGTACACTACAAAACGAGCTGCTTTGAATTAATTCAATTACGTGGACGTTTGGTTGAGTCATCGCACTTGGCCCAGAGGTTAATCTGCACACACAGGTTAGCGTAGCACAAGGGCACAAAACGGAGGGTTCGGACACTAATACACTTGGGGCATGGGCTTGTCAATATCTCTAGCAATGCCTTCTTGACGTTTCGTTAGCATATAAATTTCGGATTATGCAGTTGCTAGCATACACCTCCAAGGCGATGGGGCGACTTCAATATATGAGGCGCCAAATTTTAATGATGGGTTTTAATCAAATTTGGTCTGGAATGAACGAATCTGAAGTCCTTTTCCGCGAACTCATAGCCGTTTTGGAGATATTTACCTTTAAAGTTGCAAATTTTGTATGAGAAAACCCAGTGCTAGAATTGTATTAAGAATAAATTTCCGCTTTAGGTAGTTACGAACCTACCACGATACATCATAAAACTTTTTATATTTTCAGGGCACTCGTATTTTAGAATGTATCGCCGATAAAATTTGGCGCCTCAGATATCCAAGTCGTGCCCGGAGGATACTTTTTGTGACAGAAAATAACATTTTCTACTTACATTATGTGGTCCGTTGTGATTGCTGTACGTATCCAAAATAATCGCCAATCCGCTAAACAGGTCCTTATTTCCAAACACCGTACCCATTTGCATTCTATCGCGGGCATACCAAATGGCGAAGCCATCACCGAACAGGCTGCCTTTTCCGTGCACTTTGAACGACACCTGAATCTCCCAGTTGCGGGAATTACAAGGCTGCAACGCGCAAAACAATTAACACACTTTCCACACACAAAACTGGGTCACACCGTGGCCCACTTACCACTTGATTCCATATTGCGCCACTTTTTGACTGGAGATCGGGCGTCAATCGGATGTAATTGCTCGTCACGAATGTGTCGCCGAGAAAGTCCCAGTACGGCAGGTTCATGCCCACACCTAAAACGACATCGAGGAATTGAGTAATTTCTGGAAAGTGGATCGGCCGATCCAAAGATTCTGAGCGCAATCAGGAAGCCAAACGACAACAACTCACCGTGGTATGGCCGCGTAAGCGAGTGCTCGCGCTTTACGTAGTCATTTGAGCCGTACTCGGCGTTTGTCGACAGCGAAAACGATAAAATCAGACTAATTACGAATAGGGTATTACAGCTAGTTTTTGGCATTTTATTAACTATGGATTGAACGGTCGTGTTGACTAATGAACTGCGCCGATAATGTGACATATCCGCCCCGACTGACAGACGATTAAATTCCACTTTTTTGCGAATTGCGAATGACAGGCATGTCCAGGTAAAATTCTCCTTATTGCCTTCTTCTTGGATCGGAGCGAAAGAAAAGGTGGCTTCGAGATTGCATGGTTGATCAATTGTAGTTTTAACGGTCACCATGAAATAGTGCAAACGAAAATAGTGCATGCTTGCACATTTCGGGTTGACGCCGTGTGCAGCATAGATATACATACATTGAACAGATTGGTTCGGGCTGCCACCGTTGCACCCAAAGCAAGCAAAAGCAATATTTTATGTTTGTGCGACACTGAGGGTATTATTACGTTTATATTACGTTTACACTATCCGCAGATTACTTCATCTGCGCCGGCTGATTTAATCTGGAACTGTCAAATACATACAATTTTAAACTCACCACACTCAGATTATATTACGTTTACACTATCCCCAGATTACTTCATCTGCAGCGTAATCTGGGTGTGGTGAGTTCAAAATTGTATGTATTTGACAGTCGCAGATTATCTCAGCTGGCGTAGATGAAGTAATCTGGGGATAGTGTAAACGTAATATTAAGCAGCAGATGAAGTAATCTGGGGATAGTGTAAACGTAATATTACACTATCCCCTGATTACTTCATCTGCAGCGTAATATTACGTTTACACTATCCCCAGATTACTTCATCTGCTGCTTAATCTGAGTGTGGTGAGTTTAAAATTGTATGTATTTGACAGTTCCAGATTAAATCAGCCGGCGCAGATGAAGTAATCTGCGGATAGTGTAAACGTAATATAATCTGGGTGTGGTGAGTTCGAAATTGTATGTATTTGACAGTCGCAGATTATTTCAACTGGCGCAGATGAAGTAATCTGCGGATAGTGTAAACGTAATATAATATTACGTTTACACTATCCCCAGATTACTTCATCTGCGTCAGCTGGGATCAAAGGGCGGCTGTTCGGAAAAATTTTTGAATACATTTTCAGTGATTTTCACACATACTATGAAAGATGCTGCACACCAACAAAGATCTAAAAGGCGTAGGCAACTTTTCTGTATTGGGGGCATTGATTTGGCGCGTAAATTTGAATTAAATTATCGGCAAAAAATTTACTTTTATGTATTCAATGTTCTTGCAATGTACAAATGCGAATTATTTCAGTGTTAATTGGAATTTTTTGTGACACTTGGTTTCATTCTGCACACCAACTTGGTATGCATATGTAGCTTAGCTCGGGAGAGAATTTGAGAATACAAAAATATTTGGTCCAGTTGCGGGGCTTGAAACGTAGAAGACCGTGTTTCGAGTAGCAAAAAAAATGCCCGGTGCGTTACCGAGCTAAGCTGTAGCATACTAAGTTGGTGTGCAGAATGAAACAAAATGCAGGGGGCCAAGTCCCGACGTCGGGCTGTCGCGCTGCAATGATGATGATGATAGCAACCATAAATCATTCCTGTGACAAAGGTATATTTATAGTAGGGGGATTCATGCTCACGTCGTAAACGTCGTATTTGTAAGCTTCTGTCATTTTACTTTGGAGATGACAGAAGTTTACGACAAATACGACATATACGACAGGCAGCGTGAATCCCCCTTGTATATTTGGAGTATTTTCATCGTGGCTACATTGACTAGTATTTTTTTTTATGGATTTTAACAAAAGTCCATGACAGATTACATTCTGGTCCGCGTCCAAATGGACGCACTGTGAGACGATTTGATGTCGTGCAAAATACAGCATTCTAACCAATGCAAAGTTGATAGTTTTGGGCTTGATTTAAAATGGATTGACCTTTCAAACTAAGTATTAAATTTTATCCGGTCCGAGAACTCCCCGCTGTCATAAAAAGGGTAGATTGAGGACTAATGCGAAAAATTGAATACTTAGAACTTCAGTCAACTCGATCATATTCTGAGCTTCCAAAGCACCTGTCGAGAAGAAATTATATTACGTCTACACTATAGCCAGATTGCTTCACCTGCGGCTTAATCTGGGTGTGGTGAATTGAAAATCGTATGCATTTGACAGTTTCAGATGCATTTCAGCTGGCACAGATGAAATAATTTAGGTGTAGTGTGAACGTATACTAATATAACCCAAATGATTTACATACAAAAAATTTTTTTAAGATATTGACTGACATTTTATTGCAATGTAAATTCCATGTATTTAGTACAAATGCACCACCACCTGCATCTAAGGCCCAACGTCGGGCTGTCGCGCCACAATAATGATGAGTACAAATGCACATACATGCTACTACCATTTGCTCCGATGCTGATTTGATGAACGATGTTATCAATGATTCTGCATTTTGCAAATCATCATCATCATCGTGGCGCAACAGTCCGACGTCGGGCTCTGGCCGCCTAGATCGTTGTCCTCCAATTATCTCGGTCACAAGACCGCATCATACAATCTTAAAAGCCCAGTAGTTGCTCGGCGTCAGCATACACTGAGCTCTCCCAATGAGCTCTCGATCTTCCTGGCTCCGTTGACGCGCCGTCCGTTCTTTACTTGTTTAGGCATGCGAACATCGTTCATTCGTTGTACATGTAATGCCCATTGAAGTCGTTGTAGTTTGACGATTTTCGAAACTTCCAGCTCATCGTAGCGTTCATACAACTCATGGTTGTACCGGCTGCGCCAGCCATCTCGATCGTAAAATGCTCCGAAAATTTGCCGAAGGACTTTCCGTTCGAACGTGTTTAGCATGTTTTCGATTTTAGAATGGCAGGAACCTAGAATATACATAAATTAGAAAAAAACATGATTACTTTTATTTAATTGCGAGTGAATTAGTACTTACCGTCATTTACCGACTGTTTATGCGTATTTTCAAACTCCTTCAATTAAAATTATTTAACCACAACGACCTTGTGGTGCTATCTTGCGGAAAACTGTAAATATATAATGTACATTAAAAATTTAATTTCAATATCAAATTTACCAGCCCCCTTGAAAAAATATTTTAGACTACGCCAATGGCACATAACAAAAGACAAAGTCATTTGGATGACAAAAGTCAAGTCGGCGATTCTTGTTTGCTTACACTGCACCGAATTCGTAAAAAAATGCAAATTTTAAATGAACACCGTGAAAATTTCCAGTTTATTTTAACTTGACTTCATCACAAATCATATAAATATATACTTACATGTGAAACGATACGCCATTTGGACGTAAATACGTGGTGTTTCCGCGACCCGGTACAACGCACTTCATTATTCGTTTTATGAAAGTTCACGGCAATGACACGCGCTAATTATCGACACAATCACTTTTAAATTCGTTTGGAATCGTGTAATTAATGCCAAATCGGCTAAACACAAGGCGAGAGCACTGGCATTTAGTCGCGAAACTGACGATACGACAAAAACTTTTGATCAGATGGCTTTGGAATGACGTTTCTGTCCAAAGTGACACAATCGTCCAATGACGTTTGTGTCCAAACTGACACAATCGTTCCACAAACTCAAAGAGGGGGAGAGTGACGGGATTACATTTATGTTTCAAACACGTATGGGCTCTGTGTGAAAACCCCCGTTCCATATTATCTTCTAGTTCTTTGGCTGGGATAATCTGCGACTGTCAAATACATACAATTTTGAACTCACCACACCCAGATTACGCTGCAGATGAAGTAATCTGGGGATAGTGTAAACGTAATATTATATAATATTACGTTTACACTATGCGCAGATTACTTCATCTGCGCCGGCTGATTTAATCTGGAACTGTCAAATACGTACAATTTTATATTACGTTTACACTATCCCCAGATTACTTCATCTGCGCCAGCTGAGATAATCTGCGACTGTCAAATACATACAATTTTGAACTCACCACACCCAGATTACGCTGCAGATGAAGTAATCTGGGGATAGTGTAAACGTAATATTAAACTCACCACACCCAGATTAAGCAGCAGATGAAGTAATCTGGGGATAGTGTAAACGTAATTTTATGCCCGAACCAAAATGAAAGCAGAATACAGCAGCAGTGGCAGCGAAATGTCAATGTCACATTTCCCATACGCGACCCACATTGAACGCAGCAGCAGCGACAGCGGCGAAAGCTGATCTGCATGTTGTTGTAGTTGCTGCTGCCACTGCTGCTGCATTCTGCGTTCATTCTGGTTTGGGCATAATGCCTATAGATTGAACGGTAGCGGCGGTAGCAGCGGCGAACTGTCAAATTAGAAAGCATGCATTTCCCTTACGCGACGTAGATTGAACGCAGCGGCAGCGATAACGGCGAAAGCAGATCTGCGTGTTGATGTTGTTGCTGCTGCCGCTGCTTTTGCTTTCTGCATTCAATCTGGTTCCGGCATTACCAATCAACAGTCTCTTGTGCTACGCAACGCTTGCTCCACGCTTAAGCCGGCTATTAGGCCGGCCGCATCTTGGACGTAGGCAGGGCAGCGCAGCGCGCACATGACATTGTTGTTGTAAAATCAGATTTTGACAATTGTTACAACAACAATGCCTTGTGCGCGCTGCGCTGCACTGCCCTGCCTACGTCCAAGATGCGGCGGGCCTTATATTATATTACGTTTACACTATCCCCAGATTACTTTATCTGCGCCGGCTGATGTAATCTGGAACTGTCAAATACATACAATTTCAAACTCACCACACCCAGATTACGCTGCAGATGAAGTAATCTGGGGATAGTGACGTAATATTATTCGGCATTTTGTGTATCTATACTGTGTAGTTTATACTATTTCTCCATACATACAAATCTACAGGGAGAGGGGAAAGTTCTATGGAGTGATAGCTCTTGTAGAATATCAATCCTCTTTGGCGCAGCTAATGCAGCAGAAAGTTAGCTGATTTTCTTGGCGGAATTCTGCCACCTGTTCAATTCTATTCTACATTTGTACCACCTCTCAGCATTACTTTGCGGCTGAGTTGGTTTCAGATCCGTTTCCTTCGAATGAATATCCACAACTCTGTTCCTTGTGGCCAGACCAAAGAATTATAGATGCGAAAGCTCTGCACAAGACGGGTGCCGCATTTGCTGAATGCCGATCAAAAGCAAACCATTTTCGCAGCAATCTTTGCACAGATTCAATCGGGATCCGACCGATTTTGTGCGGCGATTTTTCGCCATGGATGAGACTTTGGAAACAGCAGTCGAAGCAGTGGGTGGAAGCCGATGGTTCAGCACCAAAAAAGCGAAGTCGATCGCATCTACCGGAAAGGTCATGGCCAGCGTGTTTTGGGATGCGAAAGGGATCCTGTTAATTGATACCCTTGAAAAAGGCAGAACAATAACAGGCGAATATTACTCCAAACTTCTTGACCAGCTGGATGCCAAAATTCGAAGAAGCTTGGCGTGAAGAAGAATATTTCCACAGCCTTCCAGACTCTCACTTCCGGGAAGGAATACTGATGTTGCAGAAACGCTGGACCAAGTGTGTTAAGTCCTTTGAAGAGAGAGTATCAGAGGAAATGAAAAAGAGCGAGAGAAACGAAGCAATTCGGCACAAGTGAGGAAGTAGGAAGGGGGATGGAAATTTGACATCTCTTTTGCTTCTATATAGACCGGGCGGGTGTTCCGCGGCAGAGAGACAGACTGCAATGTTATTGTTCCAATAGTAGAAGTAGGAGAGGGGATGGCATCTTACGTGCTTCCTGTGCTTTTATATAGACTGCGCGGGTGTTGCGCAGTGGAGGGCGTGTGTCTCTCTGTTTACTTTTTACGACTGGAATTGCTTCAAATAGTCTAGTGTTGAGTATATGCAGATTGCTCCTCCATAGTTATTCTCTATGGTTAAGTCAAGGGAGATTAAAATCATTTTTTAACTAAAAATCGCAGTCTTTCATTGTCAGGCCGAGAACTTTTCACCTTACCCTCGTAATGGCTGCTACAGCTGTGATCCATCGCTCCAGTTGCTATCAGGAATCTGGGAGGATAGCGGTTTGTGGCGATGAAGCCTGCCAGCAATTGGCTCATAATTGCCTTCAACGCCATATTCTACTAAACGCCATCACCACTAACTGCTATACGCGTAGATACACGATGACAATTGCATCCAATTGCCAATTATGGCCCATTGTCTATAGCAGACATGGAATTTCTAAAATTACGTTTACACTATCCTCAGACAACGAACATGGATTCACATAGAAGGAGCACTCAGTACATTAATTTTTGTGAAGCGGGATGCAAATAGTCAGCCCCACACATGTTTACCCATTTTTGACAGGAACCTAAACGGGAAAATGCATTGAGTAGATGAGGACAGCATGAGTGCGTTCCATAACGTAACTATAGTCAGAGCTGTAGTCAACTCTGACTACTGTCATAGTCAGCTATAGCTATGGGTGTTATGGAACGACAATAGCCGTAAGATAGCACAAACACCGCCATCTTTTTCACTACACACAGATTTTCGTCGGTATTTCACTTTCCATGCAATGTTTTTGAATGCACAAATACTCTTTCGCACCAATTTTTCTCTAATTCAGTTTAACGTGCTCTAAACTGCATAAAACAATTCTGAATTAAAGCAATAACCAAGTAATTTTGCACAACATCGACTGTTTACTGTCACTTTGACTTCGTGTATACGTGTGTGTGTGATAGCTATCGATAGCTTCCCCTCATGACCACGAGCTAAAATAGCTGACTATTGTGTGTTATGGAACGACGATAGTCAACTACAATAGCTGACTATTGTCAACTATAGTTACGTTATGGAACGCACTCCATCACTTCGTAATCAGCTGTTCAAATGACAAGCATCCCACGTTTTTAAATAAATTGGTAGCCTGAGAGAAAACAGCCCTCGTTTATATTTGTATTGGTATCACTTTTACCCGCAATTGCAGTGGTGTGTGTACTATTTTTCATGCATTTCGGGTTCGACTTCCTTTTCAGACTCACGGGATCATGAAGAGGTGTATATCTGTCTATTTTTCGTAATCCTCTCGCAAAGCGATTGGGTGGTATGCATAATAATGAGGATATACTCAAGAGTGAAGTCTATTGAGGACATTCCTGAGTCTGCTATGTTCGGTGAATCGAGTGAAAAAGTTGAATGCATAAAACTACTCTCCGCTCCATAGTGAAAATTGAGTGGAATTCTGTCAACTCAGCTTTACTCCACTCGACTCACTTTATGCATACCACCCATTGTGTACGGATAATGAAATTTAACACATTGACAGTTACGGGAACAGAAAACAACCTTTGGGCATCTTGTACTGAGTGCCCCTTCTAGTCTCGATGTTCGTTGGTAATATAAAACGGATCATTCAAAACAGTTTCGAAATATGTCCGCTCAATCTCTACGTCTCTGGAGTCGTTAGCGCGAACAAAACCGACGTCAAAAAACGTGGTGAAATTTGCCTGACTTAAAAACCCCTCCACACACACATTCATGCCCTCAACACGCACACTATCGAGCCCTATCTGACCGCAGCCACCACCGCAATAAAACTTCCGTTTCAGTACGCGCTTGAAAATTTCCGAAGATAGAGCGAAACTCGGGATCGACAAACAGTTATCCGGGGAGTATCGTGTTCCGTTAGTTTTCTCGTTCCATTGTGTTATCGTCCTTGCCCGTTCGCCCCGTAAGTCGCGGTTTGCGTGCATTCGTGACAACTGTGGTGCTCGTTTCGCCTGTAAAACCCTTAAAAAGTAAAATTCGCTCATGGTATTCGGTTGTGCGCGGCAATCCCAGCAGTGAAAAGTGACGGCCGACGAAAAAAAAGAGAAAAAAAACTCGTGCTATCCGAAGAAAGTGCCGTCTGTGGGAGTTTGTGTTTGAGTTGGTTGTGTAGGTGTGCAAAATATTTCGCATCCAAGATAAAGAGAAGTGTGCGAAGAGTGTGTGACAGTTCCGTGCCCCGGTGCAGTTGTCGGCTAATTTGCGGTCACCAGCAACCGCTAAAACCACGAATGACAAGTGTTCCGCGATCTTCCTAACAGCTACTGAGCTCGACCGCCTCTCATTCCGTAGATCGTCCGTCACTTTTGATGTGTCTATTTGTGTCAACGGCCGGAGCCGACAAACGGGAAAAGTCGAACGGTGGCGAATTCGGCGTTTTCGTTCGCATGTAGTTGCCTTCCCTGGTGTGAGTGAGAGTGCGTATACGTACACCGTGTCGTCGACGTGAGTTGAGTCCGGGGAGAAGAACGACGGCTGGCTCGAGAGCGAGTGTGGTGAGTTGCAAAACGTCGTCGTGAAGTTTATTTTTCTGTGATATATCTTTCTGTTGTCTCACCGCCGCCGCGATTTTTTCCGATCTGTCTTGTGTATATTTTGGTTGATTTTGGCACTAAAGTGCGCGATATCCTGCGGAGTTTACGGACCGCTAATTAAGTGTGTGTCGAGCAGGTAAATTTCGGTGACAATTGTGTGAGTAAAAGGCCGCGCGCGCGAGTACGAGAATTTCTAGTGGCGGAGGATAGTGCGGAAAAAGGGAAAAATTGACCGCTACGTGCATGTTTTTCGGCGATCGCGCGAGGACGAACTTGAAAGGTTGAATTCGGGACGCGACAATTGTGTAATGTGAAAGGACGGCCGACGACATTGTCGTGAAAATTTGCCCGCGAGAGAGTAACCACCGTGTGTCCGTTCGATTGACCGACCGTGCTGCGACCTCAATACACCCGGGCGGCCAAACAAACATCGTTCCGATCGCGTACCGTTCGAACGAACGAAAACCCAGATCCCCCCCGAGACGAAGGCGCCACAGTTCAAGAGACTTAGAAAGTCATAAAAAAGAGCAGGGACAACGCAGTGCAATCGCCCCCGTCAGTTTGGAAGGCTCCCAACATTCCCGTTCTATCGAACGCTATAGAAGTCGATGAAGGTTTGCACTAACCTACAAACAAACAAAAAAAAAACACAAAATTTCCAGTTTCATTCATTTTTCCCGTTTTTCATTTTTGACGCCTTCCGTGTACGTACTAGCCACACTAGCCAGGCCAGTGTCATTCCTGCATTCTCTTGCCCATCCACACACGACACACGAGCGCATTTCATTTCGTGTTGCTTTCATGGCGCCGCTCCTCTTGTCCGTTTGTTGTTGTCGTTGCTAGAGCCGTGTCCTGTTGTGTCGGCAGGATCTGATCCGTCGTGTGAAACTCACATTCGCCGAGTGATTTCGTTTGTTGCTTTAAAGACTAATATATTCAGTGAATTAACCGAAGAGCTAACGTAAAGGCGGCGCAAGAGCATTTCCTAAACAAAAAACCGATTGTGCGCTTGTTTGTTTTGTTAATTAACCCCCCGACGCCACATCAACAATCAACAGCCGCTCTTTTGCGACATCCTACGAGTGTACGACGAGTGGTGTATAGTTCCCGCTGGACGACGAGTGAAAATTGCTGCAGTGCAGACGACGACGACAAAACGGACTACGCAGTAGACGCCTGCGCGCAGTTCGTTGGTCACTGCTGCTAGGACACACGCCGCGGCCAAAGTGTCTTGGATGAGTTTGGCTCGAGGACGACGTCGTTTTTGCTTTTCGTTCTGCTTTTCGCGGGTTGCACCAATCCAAATTCCTGATCCTGCACAATTATGAGAGGTTAATTGAATTTTCTTTCTTTTTACCTATTTTTTGCAAATTTTCTAACATCTGTTTATACACATAAATTTTTTTCTTCTTTTGTACTAACCCGCACTTATAGTGTAGTCGTTTGGATTTTTTTGGGAAAATGTTTTGCAGTCGACGAGAGTCAATTGATAGCTTATGGTTGGTTTCTTTAAGCAGAGAATACACATACGCGATGGCGACTGCGTTCGCGATGGCGATCAAACGCGTTCCACGTTAGTAAGTTAAGCAGCACATACTTGTCGCGATCTGTTAGCGACAGAGTGGACATCTGCAGCGTTCGATCGCGGGGTAGTCGGCGATCTGCGATCAAACGCAACTGGTTGAATTTATCGCAGAACGTACAGCTGTGTTCATGAAAATAGTAGTGCAGCTCAGTTCTAAATACTGCACAGAAAATTTAAATGATAAAGCTATTTTAGAGAAAAACTAGACTAAGGCGGCTATTACACTATAAAAGTTATTTTACAAAGATCTTTTATAAAAGACATTTTCAAAGAACTTTTCTAGCGTAATCATCATCATCGTGGCGCGACAGCCCGACGTCGGGCCTTGGCCGCCTGGATCATTGTCCTCCAATTATCTCGGTCACGTGACCGCGTCCTCCAATTTTGGGAGCCCAGCAGCTGCGCGGCGTCCACACCTACTGAGCTCTCCCAACGAGATCTCGGTCGTCCTCGCAGTCTCGCTCCGTCGACTCGTTCTGCATTCATTACTCTCTTAGGCATGCGATCATCGTCCATTCTTTGTACATGCCCTGCCCATTGAAGTCGTTGTAGTTTGACGATTTTCGAGACTTGCAGCTCATCGTACATTTCATACAACTCATGGTTGTACCGGATGCGCCATCCATCTCGATCGCAAACAGCCCCGAAAATTCGCCGTAGAACCTTACGTTCGAAAGTGTCTAGCATGTTTTCGGAGGCTTGAGTTAGGGTCCATGCTTCGCATCCATAGCATAGCACTGGTCGTATAATGGTTTTGTACACGCGGAGCTTCGTGTTTCTGTGCACATGTTTCGATTTCATTATGGGGAGAACCGAGAAAAAAGTCTTATTAGCTAACTGTATCCGTCGCTTGATTTCGTCAGTTTCGTTGGCGTCCCTTGACAGGTTGCAACCCAGGTAAATGAAGTTGTTCACGAACTCGATGTTGAGGTCCCCCACGTTGATGCTCGGTTGTGCAGGTGTCCTTGTCACCGATTGCATCATTATTTTAGTTTTACCCTCGTTAATACGTAATCCAACTTCCTTTGCAGCGGTATCGAGCGTATGCAGAAGTTCTTCTGCGTCAGCCAATCTTCGGGACATGATGTTGATGTCGTCGGCGTACGCTGCTAATTGTGTCGACTTGATGAGCAGCGTCTTGCTGTTGTCCATATTCATGGCCCGAATAACGTATTCCAGTGCTAGGTTGAAGAGCGTCGGTGCCAGTCCATCGCCCTGTTTCAGACCAGTGCGTGTTTCAAATAGATCAGTAAGTCTATTCTGGATCCTGACTTGTGAGACGGAGTTGATCATCGTCATCTTTGTCAGTCGCACTAATTTTGCCGGTATACCAAATTGCAGCATGATGTTGTACAGTACTCCACGATCGATACTGTCGTATGCCTGCTTGAAGTCGACAAAGATTTGGTATACGTTTACGTTGTATTCCCAGCACCTCTGGAGTATCAGTTTGACTGAGAAGAGCTGATCGGTTGTGGAGCGACCAGGTCTGAAACCGCTTTGATATTCGCCAATGACTCGTTCTGCGTACGGTTTTATTCTATTTTCCAGAATTTTCGTCAAAATTTTATAGGACGTACAAACTAGTGAGATGCCCCTGTAATTCTCACACCGCAATTTATCTCCCTTTTTATGGATTGGACAGATGATGCTTCTGCGCCAATCGTCTGGGATCTCCTCGTTCTCCCATACTCGCAGGAGTAATTGATGTATGGCATCAACTAGACTCGTTCCACCGAATCTTAGCAGTTCAGCTGGGATCTCGTCAGCGCCCGGCGCTTTATTTCGTTTTAGGGACCGCAACGCGAGATCAACTTCCTCTACTGTCGGGGGTTGAATGGGTGGGCCTAGATCAACAATATCATCGAGAGCTTCCTGTGTGGGGATGTTAGATGGTCGGTTTAGAAGCTCTTCAAAATAAGAGGCCCATCGTTTGTTAATACCATCGGTGTCGCTGATGATGTTTCCATCCTTGTCCTTACAAAGGCTAGTCCTGGGTTGGTAGCCGTTCTTGATTGTATTTACTAGTTTGTACGCTTGTCTGGTGTTCCTATTAGCTAAGTTTTCGTTTATGTTTAGCAACTGCTCGTCAAAGTATTTATGTTTCTTACGTCTAATTATTCTATTCGATATTCGCCGTAGCTCGTCATATTTTTCTCTTCTGGCTCTGGTTCCTCGTTGAATCCATTGTCTGTAGGCCTCGTTTTTCGCGTCAAGTGAATTTTTGCATTCTTCGTCGAACCAGTCATTTCGCGCTCGCCGGGCTTTATATCCCACGACCTTCTCTGCGACATCCTTGATGGTACCCTTGAGTTCTTCCCAGAACCCATGGACGCCTGTCTTGCTGATGTTGTGTAGCATAGGTGATAGTTTTTCCTCAAGGGCGGTAGTATACGCCACCGCTGTAGCATCACTCAAGAGCTTATCAACCGCAAAGATTTTGGGAGGGCTGATTCTTGACTGGTGCACTGAGGAGATTCTACATCTGTAGGTCGTCTTCACCAAGTGATGATCTGAATCGCAGTTTGCTCCTCGATAGGAGCGGACATCCATGACACTAGACGCCCATCTCCTGCAAATGAGGACGTGGTCAATTTGGTTGACGGTATGTGCGTCTGGAGACTTCCAGGTCTGCTTGTGAATGCGTCGATGCGGGAAACACGTAGAGCTTACGACTAGATTCCTGCTGCAGGCGAAGTCGATACGTCGCTGGCCGTTTCTAGCGTAATAGCCGCCTAACAAAAGATCTGCGACATAAACGTTGCTTGTTTCAAGTACTTTTCTTACAAGCTGGCACCCCTTCCCCTTTAGGCGGCTAATATCATTCATAAAAGTTCTTTTAAAATATCGTTCGTCAAAGATGTTTGTAAAATAACAGAACTTTTATAGTGTAATAGCCGCCTAACAATTTTAATATATGTACATATTTTAATTAATATCCATGTAATTTTGTATTAAAAACTAAGGTTTATTTGCCTGCACGGCTTAAACAAAACAATATAACAAAATTTTGTTGTTCATGAAAATAGTAGTGGTAAAACTGTATAACTTTATTCAAAATTGATTTTACAGGTTCTTAATATTGAAAAAGTCTAGTATTTAGTTGTATATCCTTTATTTTTAATAACGGCTTCGCACCGGCATGGAATCGATAAGGTCCTGACGACGCTTCAAGGGAATTTGAGACCATGCTTCCTGAGCCACTTGCCAAAGCTGTGTTTTGTTTGAAGGATTTGCAGTTGCCACAACCCGTTTTACATCTCCCCATAAGTTTTCTATCGGATTAAGATCTGGGGACTGAGGTGGCCATTGCATCACATCGATCTTCTTGGATATAAACCAATCTTTCGCGAGCTTGCTAGTATGTTTCGGATCGTTGTCCTGTTGAAATGTCCATTTTATAGGCATTTCCCAACTGGCATATGGTAGCATTGTGTTTTTTAGTATGTCAGTATAAACATTTTTGTCCATAATACCATTTATTATATGGACAGGACCAACGCCATTGTAAGAAAAGCAAGCCCATATCATTATACTTAGGCCACCATGTTTAACTGTCTTCTTGGTATACCTAGGATTATATTCTGTGTTTGGTGGACGTCGTACATACTGCCTAGAGCCTGTTCCACCAAATAAAACAATTTTGCTTTCATCTGTCCACAATATGTTGTGCCATTTTTCGGCGGGCCAGACCAGATGAGTACCATATTTGCAAATCTAAGCCGTTTTTCCACATGCTTCCGAGTCAAAAGGGGTACCTTTCTAGGACTTCTGGCATTTAACTTGTGCTCAATTAGACGACGAAGGACTGTAACATCACTGACCGACAGATTTAAATCATTTTTGATAACTTTAGAGGATGATGACGGCCGAATCTTGCTAAAGCGCACAATGCGTCTATCTTCGACAGCGGTTGTTTTGCGTTTCCCACCACGATTTTCTGGCCTTTTTTTTTAATAATTAATCGCGTTAAATATCATTGTAGGTGTGCAGCCAAGAATATTTTCAATTTCCTTGTACGTTTTGCCTTTTGCTCTAAGGCTAACTATTAAATCTCTTTTCTCAGCCGTGCAATGCTTTCCTCTGCCCACTAGAATAAAAAATAGTTACAAACCCAATGAATATCAATCATCAAAATATTCATTGCTAAATTACACTTACTATTGGCGTTTTTTGTTGTACTAATCAATTATTATAATTGTTTTTCAACCACTCACAACGAGCACTACTATTTTAATGAACAGCCAAATTTCGGTGCATCACTCAAAAGTCATCAAAAACTTACCCAAACCAATGCCAAACTAAAGGGATCTTATCGCTATTCTCTTCTTTGCATGCTATTCTTAGAAAAATATGAACACGTGATCAATTTGCAATGTCCAGTATGTCGAAACATGATTATTTAATGTTGTGAGGTGCTGCACTACTATTTTCATGAACACAACTGTAAGTATTAAAAATGCAGATTTCACGGAAAAATTAATTGAATATGTAAAAAAACATAATGTGTTGTATGACATGTCACATGCTGACTACAACAATGTGCGAATACGATTTAAAAAAAAAAAAATTCCTTGCGATTGCGATCGCGATTGCTTCTGTGATCGCGAACGCAATCGTGATCGCCATCGCGACCGCGTATATGTGTTCTCCGCTTTATGAAGCTCATCTCTTCACGTCTAACTACGAGATTTACTATTAATGAAAAACAAACCAACTTTTCTCAACTATGGACCTATTTTTCAATGTCTGGTTAAAAACGCGTCGACATGATCAAACTACGGTTTGACAAACTAGCATTTGATGAAAAGTTGAGCAACGTCCAACTACGGTTTGACAGTAGTACAAGACTTCAAACCAGTTTGACAACGGGTTCACACGTTCAAATAGGTGGTTTGTCAAACCGTAGTTTGATCATGTCAACGCGCCCTAAAGTTTATCCTATAGATCAGGGGTCGGCAACAAGCGGCCCTCGATACGTTTTTGTGCGGCCGGCAGACAATAAAGATTAATGTACTTTAAGTTATAGGATCTGATCTTGTAGGTTTTAAAGATATATAAAGTCCATAACAGACCTAGAGAAAAAAAACTGCTCACAGTTTTAATACAATACATAACCCCAAGCAATAAAGTGCTTGGGGTTGGGGTTACACAAAGAATAGTTAGTCTGTCTATAGTCCATGTGCCTGTTGTTAAAAAAGTAATTTGCGTAATGTGCGGTGTTTGCATGGTTGTTGTTGTAGCAATTGTCGGAATTCGGTGTGTTGGTAAGTTACATGCCTACGGTTCGTTGTTGTTGTCGTAGCGATGCTTCAAATACTGCAGTTCATCTTGCATCAAAGGGGTTTGGCAGCTCTTGCCCGTTGAAAAACGGGTCGTTCCGGTACGAAGAACCGGCTGCCGCAGGTTCGTTGTTGTTGTAGCAATGGTCAGAATTCGATGTGTTTTTTACATGCCTACGGTTTCGTCTTCATCCCCGGTGTAGAGGGATAGAAAGTTAGCTGCCTCTATTGGGTTCTCCCACAGCGATCTAGGAGTCAGGTGGGTGGGTGCAGCTGGGCAGTGAAAGATATGGTTTACGTCGTGAGGGGCTCCGTTACATGCAGGACAGATGTTTGAGACGTCCTGGTCTATGCGAGATAGGTAGGAGCTCAGTCGTGAACACCAGCCTGACCGAAGTTGGGCGAGTGTTGTTCTCGTGGCTCTCGGAAGTCTTTCCTCTTCCGGAGATATTATTGGTGGATAGACGAGAGAACTGGATTCGAACCTAAACTTGCTATTGATTTATTGACCTCCTCTCGATGTATTGCTGCGATGGCCGACCTATGTGCGTTACCATCAAACTTTTGTATCTCTGGACGTCTCTTTCTAGGTCCCTCAAGTCGCGCCTAACATGTCTTGGCGGTGGCGTCTTGCTCATGAGGTCGAAGTTAGGGTGATTACTTCGATAGCAGCCCACCAGGTATTGCTTGGCAAGAAGCTGGTTGTGGTCCCTTAAAGGCATCATCATCAGGAAACTCCTGATGTAGATGGTCCTGGGGTGACATCAGGAGACAGCCAGTTACAGTACGGAGAGCGGCGTTTTGGCACGTTTGAATTTTCTTCCATTGTGTGTCACAGAGATTCTGCGACCACACAGGAGCCGCATAGTTGGCCACTGAGCTTCCGACTGCTTTATACGTGACCAATTAGAGTTTCTTTGCCCTTTCCCCAGGTGCTACCGGCCAGGGCTTTGAGGATTTTATTCCTACTACGCATCCTGTCGCACACGGTTGAGGCATGGGGTGATGATGTGGCCATGCTGTCCAGCGTGACTCCTAGGATTTAAGGATGGTTTATAGTAGGAATAGGATGATTCCCGATCGTGATTTTAAGCTGCATCTTGACCTCCTTCGTCCAGGTGGTAAATAAGGTTGCGAGGATTTAGGCGCTGAGACGGTAAGGCTCTTGCTTATGAAGAACGAGTTAAGTTCTTCAAGATAACCGTTGATGTTTTCGCACATATCCGCTATGTTGTTTCCTGTTTCCAGAATGGAGCAGTCGTCAGCGTAGAAGATGATGTGGATCCCTTCAGGTGGTGTTGGGAGTCCTGATAGGTATAAATTAAACAAGGTAGGAGATAGAACTCCTGCTTGAGGTCCACTTTGTTTAATCTTCCTAAGCCTTTTTTGCTGCTGCTTCTGAATTCTGTATAGGATTACCTGCCAGCGAGATAATTGGCAATCCATTTCACTATTTGCGTCCGAAGCGATGAACAGTTGATGTCAGACAAAAGCGCTGAACGGCTGACAGTGTCGAAGGCCTTCGACAGGTTAAGCGCCACCAATATTGTTCTTTGACATGGACGAGCCTGGTTGAGACCATTATCGATGCGGAATGTAATGGCATCCAAGGCCGTGGTCGTACTGTGCATGCTTCGGAAGCCATGTTGGTGATCGGCGAGCTGGATGTGGGATTAGTGCTTCAAGCGTTTTAGCAACTGGTGATACTCGTAGTAGAGTTATTGGACGATAGGATTCGCCGAGTGTCGCTTTCTTCCCAGGTTTCAGTATTGGGATGACTCTCCCTTTTTTCCAAATTTCCGGAACGATCAACGAGGAGATGGATAGATTGTACATAGCCGTGAGATAGTTGATGGCTGGCAGATCGAGGTGTTGGAGCAGTCATTGAAATGCCATCTGGTCCCAATGCTTTCGAGTTGTTCGCCTTCCTTATAGCTGCAACTACTTCGTCCGTGGTGAAAACAGGTATGCTGTCTGTGGTTCGGTTGTGAATCTGTCTACGGATTTTACGCTTAAGTCTGTCTGGTGCGGGGTGTTCAATAAATTGTTTATTGAAACGACTTGCGCAGTGGGTAGGGTCACTTGTTGAATATTCACCGAACTGAATGGCGACGTTCCCTTTCTGTTTTGGTGGATTGGAGAGGGCACGGACTGTCGACCATAACTTGCTCAACCCTGTGGTTAGATTGCAGTTATTCAGATGGGTGCCCATTTTGACCTGTGTTGGGCTACCTGTCTTTGGATCTCGCAGTTCATCTCGTGAATTCTGGGTGTCGTCCGGGTTTACGCTCCTAATGCTGTCTCTCTCGTCTGCCAGTCTAGCGGCAGTGGTTGGAAAGTTGGGCCGAATTTTCGGAATCCTTCCTGCAGGAATGAACTTTGCAGCCGCTTTGTTCAGGACTTTCCTTATGTTTGATTCGGCTGTGCGAGCGTCGGTTGGCGTTGGCAGTGCGAGGAATTTGGCGTTGGTATAGGAGGTAAAACTGTTCCAATCAGCCTTATTGTGGTTGACAAACGTGCGGTGTTCGGAAGATATGATGTTTGATGGTTTGTCAAGCCTTATCACGATTGGTAGGTGGTCTGAAGATAGTGTTAAGACCGGCCAGCACTAGCAATCGCGATGTCTGGAGAACTGGAACATGTACCATGCGATGCGAGTGGGGATGTCGTCATTTAGGGTACAGAAATCGGAGCCATCAATCTGTTCGTCTATTGAGATACCTCTGGCGTCGTTGTTAAGGTTGGAGTGCCAGAGTTCATGGTGAGCATTAAAGTCACCGAGCAGGAGGCGATGTTGACCAGTGAGGAGATATTTACGTGGTATCCAGGGGGAAAGCTGGATACCGGTGGGATGTAAATATTGTAAATTTCGATATCAACATTACCCGATTTTAAGGCGACGGCCTGCACTTCCATGGTGTTATCATTGCTAGTAATGTCCATTTCCCGGCATTTCACGGAATGGTGAATAATGAAGGCAAGCCCTCCTCCAGCGTTGGTCAACCTTTCTTTCCTGACAATAGCGTAGTTGCCATATGTGTTGAGGGACGTGTTGGAGTGCAGTTTCGTCCCCTGTATGGCTCCAACTTGGATGCGATCTCTGTCCATTAATGATGCCAGTTGGGCGATCTTGTTCTGCAACCCATTGCAGTTGAGTTGGCCGAGTGAGAGCGTATTGAAGATGGCAATCGGTGGTGCAGGCGTAAGATTGTGTTGGGAAATCCTGCGGGAAATCCTGGGGGAACTGTTAGCAGGAGCCATCGGGGATGGCTGTAAACTTGTCTGAACGCTCGATGGTGTTGGATGTTGAGGCGTGTTAGACGAGGTTGCTACTTGTTGTCCTCTGTTCCTACAATGACTGGCAGTAAAGGAGGAATTCCAGTGCCTATGAAGGTTAAGTCCTGAGCAGTGTCTTAGGTGGCACCACTGATTGCAGCATTTGCATCTTACCATCGTCGCGTTTGGGTGCAGCACTCTGTCACATACGCAGCAGATCCATGGTCCTGGGTTTCTCTCAATGCCGGCGCGGAGAAGTAGCACTGAGAGCAGTTGCGCCGAGATGTTTTGCTCCTAGTGAACATAAAAAAAAGACGATACAAGGCATGTAACATACAGACACACTTTCCTTCTTGCATTGAAGGGTTTTGGCAGCTCTTGGCCGTTGTGAAACGGGTCGCTCCGGTGCATAGAACCGGCTGCCACAGGAACGTTGGATCGTCCGGGTTAGTGCTACGTATGCGCTCTCTATCATCTGTCAATCTAGCTGCTGAAGTAGGGAAATTTGGTCGAATTTTGGGTATTAACTTTGTAATCGCTTCCTGGAGTATGTGCCTTACATTTCGTTCCGCCGTGCGCACGTCGTTTGGAGTTGGTAAGGCAGCAAAGGCCGTGTTGATGTAGGATTTGAAGCCATCCCAATCCGCTTTATTGTGGTTGATGAACGTGCGGTGATCAGCAAACTGAGTATTAGATGGTTTGTCCGATTTTATTAGGATTGGCAGATGATCCGAGGGCTGGTAACTTGTGTTCGCACTAACAGGTAGTGGTACGTTAGGTGTTTGGGATGACGTTGATGCTTGCTGTCCTCTGAATCTATGTATTGTACATTGGCTCGCAGTGAAGGAGGAATTGCATTGTCGGTGGTGTTTTAGTCCGGAACAGTTTTTAAGGTGACACCAGTTGTTGCAGCATGTATTTACATCTTACTTTCGTAGCGTTGGGATGCAGCGTTCTGTTACAGACGTAGCAGATCCAAGGGCTCGGATTTGGACCTGGGTTGAGCTCGAATCAGGCGCGCTGAAGAAGTATTGAGAGCAATAGCGCCGACATGTGTTGCTCCCAATTTCCAGAAAAAATGGACAGTCAAATTGTGTGACACACACACAGATCTTCCTTCTTGCATCGAATGGGCTGTGGCAGCTCTTGGCCATGTGACAAGGTTATTCCAAGTATCACGGGTCGCTCCGGTGCGTAGAACCGGCTGCCGCAGGAACGCGTTGCTCAGGGTATTCAGATGCTACTAACATATCACCAACGTAGCAGATGCAGAAATCGAGTCCGGATAGCATTGCATTCATGAATCGTTGAAACGACTCTGAGGCACTATGTAAGCCGAAAGTCATTATGTTGAACTCAAAAAGTCCAAATGGCGTAATTACAGCTGTTTTGGTATATCACACTCGTTTATAGGAATTTGATGGAATGCCTTCAGTAAGTCGATCTTGGAGAATATTCGTTTGCCTGCAAGACCGGTAACGACGTTCGTGGCCATGGATGTTTGTGTTGTCTGTCTGTCACCCCCTGTGGTGCAGGGCGTAATAAAAAGCCATGCCGGTAACTGCATTCTCCGAAACTAGTTTATGCCAACGAAACGTGAACTGGGTCACATGGAACAGTTGGCGCGCTATACCCCACAAGGGGTTAGTGCAATTGAGTAATAGTAAGACCGGTAACAACGTCTTATATATGAGGCATTGGATACCTGTCTGGTGTGGTAATCGCCGCAGGGACACCAAGATCCATTCTTTTTTGGGACAGGGTATAGCGGACTAGCTATGGACAACAGTAAACCATTTGTAACAATACAATCCTGCGCTGAGTGCTTTTTTGAATAGACGGATTCGTCAAGCTAGGGAAGCCTTTAAGCAAAGCACGGTATTTGCAGTCATCAACTGTGTTCACACAAGTGTAGTGTGTGTTGACTTTTAGCTGGATCCAGAATCCGGTTGTTCTTGATATCGACGATCAACCCATGGTGACGTAAAAAATCTGCACCAATAAATTGGTCTAGAAACCTCCGCAACACAAAATTTTCATTTAAATTTGCGTTTCAAGTCGAGACTGACATTCAGAACTGTATGCCCATACGTGTTAATAGAAGTGCCATTTGCAATTTGTACTCAGATGGTCGATAAGGTTTCCCCTTCCTAGCTGGAGGTATCACTGACACGTTGGCACCCGTGTCAATGAGAAAACGGAAGCCAGAAGCACTATTGTAAACAAATAGGCTGTATTTTACTTCATCGTTGTCATCCGCCTGCTGTATCGACGACGACGACACAACTAGTTTTCCGCTTTTTGTGCAGACGACATCGGTCAGCTTCACTGCCAAACTTCTTATGGCTGCTACAGACAATGACCCATCGCGATGGTGACTTTGATGGCCGCCATCACACACTAAATGTCAATTCAAATATTGTCCGTCCACACAATGGTCTTCGATGGGTTATCAGGAAATTGCGCATAGTGGGCCATTGAAATTGAAAGCTTCTGCTCTGTGCGTCACGGTATTTATAATCAAACGGATCGCATACGACCGACGGTCGGTGATAGTAGCATTGCGATAATTGTGTAGTCTGTAGCCTGTCAACTTAAATCAGCTGTTCAAAGTTGCGTACGCGATGGCCCATCGCGTGGAGGAAAATGGCTCTCGAAGCCATTTGTGGCCACCCCATGTGGCGCCATTGGCAACTGAACGCCATCCGCCCGTCCACACAATGGTGATGGCTTCAAATGGCCGGGGATGGGCCAGAGTCTGTAGCAGCCTTTATGGTAATAGCACACATCACTATTCTGTGAAAATCGGCTTCGAGAACGTGATCGATGACGGTTCCTATTTGCGCTTCGCGAATGCCCGATGTATAGTTTGTCTAGACGCGAGCAGATTTCTCTCAGCTCTTACTGATTGCGTCTATTTGATTCGAGCGCTAACTATCCGGCTTTTGAGAGAAAGATACTTTCCCTCCTCGGTTGAACTTTCTACTATATCGACCACTTGACCGAGGACATTGTGGTCCAACTCGCACAGGATTCTGTCGAACTTCATTGTATCGCTAACGATTCGATGCGCGCGTAATTGCGCCTCGTCCCTGGCCGCGACTTCCAAAGGGATGACAGCTTTTGCATGACGATTCCATTGATATCGCCCAATGCTGAACTGTGTGCTGGCGACGGTGGATATGGACTCTCCCTCTCTGTCACTCTCTTACTCACGGATGCATAACATTTTACATCTCTGTCAGACTGATTCGAAATCAGCGTTTTCGCGGATAAGGTTAAATAAATTGGCATGTTAATTACGAAACATGCTATCGATTGATAGCATTGACTTTCATCGACTGCGAGAGAATTTCCCCAATAAGAGTGTATTTAGAACCCGGATGACTGTACTATTAGTGAATATTTGACCGATCTTGTATAACTATTGACATTTTTGTTGCATGCCTGTGTGTCGTTTTTCTTGTAACGCGCGCGCGTTTTCAGCAATAGGCGAGTGTCCCAAGATCCTTTTTTATTGAAATTTGGCGCTATCTGTGACTTGATAAAATTACATGACTTTATGAAAATTTCTTCTGATGATCGCATTTGTCACCTTAAACCAGTTATTCGGAGTGGAAAGATTTTATTTTTTGCTTCAAACCGCGCTCCCGCTCAATAATATAATTTTTTCTTTCCGCCTCCCGCTCAATACACCAAAATAAATGGAACTCCGCGTAATTCACAGTTTAAGTAAAGTAAAGCAGCCCTCTTTTTGCTCCGAAGATGAAGTATGGAATACGAAGTGCGATAGAGCATTCAATTTCTTTACAGGATGCAATGAAGTGAATGGTTAGTGTTATTCGGCTAACAGCCATCATCGCGAAAAATAGTTATTTCCGCAAAATGCATGGTTTTCTGAACCACTGTGCGTCGTCCTCATTTCGACGATTCATTCATATAAGTATATGTTTACCGTATGGACTTGGGAATAAAGTTTAATAGTTTCCCTGAGCCCCAACGATTATCTCCATCTTGATATGGAAAACATGTTTTCAGTTAGCGCATAATCTGCCAAATATTTTTTTGTTGAGTTTGCACAGCAGCACAAACATGCGTTCTAGCGTCTACGACAGTATCTAAAATGTTTGCTGAACTCCAAAACCACACAGGGGTCAATGAATTCACTTTATGTATATTTATAAGTTTTATGTATTCGGAGTTCTATCAATGTTTGTATGAGCATTTAAATAAATATGCTGCCACTATGCAAAAAAAAAGAATGAACACTGAACAAACTGAACAAATTCTTGACTTTTGCCTACACTTAGAATTCAATTGATAATCAAATTAGGGACAAAAGTTTAACATTTGTTAACACCCAAACGGTTTTCTTTCGATGAATGTAGTCATATGTTGATTATCTAGTCTGATTTGCAATGGAATACAGATTAGATAAATAGAACGATAATAGTGGAGATACATAACGACATGTTAATGGATTCAGTCCAGCCAACGATGACGATGTGCTTAGAAAAATATAGAACAGTGTCGGAAAAATGTGTAAATCAATTTTGATAAAAAAAACATCCTCCACGCGTTATCAATCATTTAATGGTGCAAAAGTCGATGAATACCTTTTAAGCAAACATCTCATGATCATTGATCTCGTCGACCTTTGCTCAGAGGGTTCTAATCGGTCGGTGCTATTGCGGCAGCGAGTAGCTCGACCAATTTTTCGTGTTGGACGACCTGGTAACACCTAAAGAAGATCGGTTATGAGGGAGGAGGCAGGTCGTGGAGTGAGCTGAAAGCGATGGCAATGAACAGGGCGAGGTGGAAAGTAGGCGTGGGGTAATGCCCTATACCCCACAAGGGGTTAACAGGAACCGGAGAGAGAAAACTAACATAACAATTGATTGGTGATGCCTTAGGCTGAAAACACACCGCGTAAGACAAAACGTTTTGTTTTGTCTCAAGAAGCAACCGACCATTGCTTCTTATCAGGCAGCGCACACACCAAAGGAAACGAAACAAAACAAACTTTTTTGTCTCGATTCGTTTTATGACTGGTTGTCGATAATACATGGCTTTGAATATGATCGAAACAAACTCCCTTCAGAGAAACGTCGTTGTCGATAATCGCATACATTGCAATAGGCGCAACACACACCGCATGAAACGAAACAAAAAGATAAGAAAAAACAAAAAGACATGTTTTCGTTGTCTTTCGGAAACAAAAATTCGTTTCCGCTTAATAGCTGGTAATTTTATGTAAAATTTTGCAGATTATGGACGTCGTTGCAAATTCAATTTTGTCTTATCTCACACACCAAACGAAACAAGACAAAAGAACGTTTTGTTTTGTTTCACTGTGTTTCGCTTGGCGTGTGCTGCAATGAAAAACGTTTTCTTGTCTTATAGTATGAGATAAAAACGTTTTGTCTGATGCAATGTGTTTTCACACTTAAGGCTCAAACACACAGAACGCGTTATAACGCAGCGCTCATGGAACGCCCCTCAACGCGGCGTTCGGCGATATTGGCTACGTCACACACGCAGCGTTATCTGGGCAGGCGATCCAGTACTGTAGTTAAGTTACATTCATTTCATTTCATTCATTTGCTTTAAACTTCCATTCTCAACCGAAATATGGAGCAAAGAGGATTGGAATCTGAAGCTCGACACCCTCCCCTCAAACGTTGTTACGTGGTTCACAGATGGATCTAAAACCGAAGAGGGCACAGGGGCGGGCGTCGTAGGTCCGTCTCACAAGATATCCATTCCAATGGGAAAGTACGCCACGGTATTTCAGGCGGAAGTTCACGCAATCGAGACTTGTGCGAACACATGCTTAGCAGCTGGATATCAAGGCAGGAATATTGAAATCTTCACTGACAGCCAGGCGGTGATCAAAGCACTAAATAACTTCTTCGTCTCGTCGAAAGTGGTGCTTAGTGGTCGTGAAGCCTGGCAGAGATTAGGCTCCGTAAATAAGGTTACCATTTACTGGGTCCCTGGACACGCCGGTATCCCAGGAAACGAAACAGCGGACGAGTTGGTCAGGGGAGCATCTGCAGCCCCACTCGTCGGTCCGGAGCCATACTGTGGAATTCCCTTTTGTAGTGTAAGACGGCACATCAGGGAATGGGAACACTCAGTAACCATCGCGCACTGGGACAATACCCCTGGTCTTAGACAGGCCAAGCTGTTTATAGCTGGCCACTCACGCAAGCGTACCCACGAACTGCTGAGACTACGCAGAAACCGGGTTAGAATTATTTGTGGGCTCCTTACGGGTCACTTTACCCTGAGGGGTCATCTGCATAGAATGGGAATTGTCTCTGACCCAAGCTGTCGCTTCTGTGAGAGTGAAGATGAGACTTCCCAGCACATTCTCTGTGACTGTGATGTACTTCATCTCCGCCGCTTGAAGTGCTTCGGCGATGCATTCCCTGAGGCGGAAACGATTGCCTCACTAACACTCGAACAGCTGAGCAGATTTGTTGGGATGATTGGTCTCGAGAATTAGTCAGATCACTAATCTGCATAGACTCCAGGGTGTAGCACAATAGACTTCCGGGTCGCAGTGCTTGTTGGCCCTCTGGGCCCTCTGGGCCAACTGCCCTCCATCTAATCTAATCTATAACATATTTTCGTTCTTTTTTTAGTAGGTGCTGGTAATTCTTCAATAATTTGAATATTGAAGGTTGTATTTACATGTATGTATTACAACAAGTTGGTACAGTGCGCAGCCTTAGTTTTTTGGAAGGACCTGTGTGTCTGGACTGTGTTTCGCTTGCTGTGTGCTGCAATGAAAAACGTTTTCTTGTCTTATAGTATGAGATAAAAACGTTTTGTCTGATGTGATGTGCTTTCACACTTACGCTTGAATGCCATGGCTGTATCACGAATTTTCCAAGACAACTTGGGATACACCAAGAAATTTGCCCGGTGGGTACCACGAATATTGACTGACACCCAAAAAATGTGGCATTTTGCCACATACACATACTTTCTTAACAAATTTGGAAAGGGAAGGTGAAGCACCTTCCCCAAAATCGTCGGAGGTGGCGAATCCTGGTACGAATCGGAAAACCAAACAGAAGTCTACGGCATAAGCCCAGAAGGTGCCAATTTATCCATTCAAGCAAAGCAGAAAAGTAATGATGTCTATTTACTTCACCAGCGCAAAAATTTTAGCTACTATTCCCTAGAAAACTGGTCAAGCGGTAACTTCTAAGTGGTATATAGAAACTTGCTTACCAGAAGTTTTCAAAAATTTACTAGACAAAAAAGGAAGAGGGGATTTGCTGCGATGCTGCCTACATCACGATAATGCTCCAACTCATATTATCCAAATGAAAAGCAAGTTTATTGCGCTTTCTGGCATTGAAAAAAATATCCCAGAACGATATTCCCCAGATCTAGCGCCGAGTAATGGTTGTGTGGAAAAATTTTAGGCGAAAAATGTTTTATAGCAATGAGAACATCAAATCTTGAACATGGGAAACTGTAAAAAGAGGATTTTAAGGACTATTTTGAAAAATGGATTTACCGGTTGAAAAGGTCTATCAGGAATGGAATTTGTGTAGAAAATTTTTTTATGTGTTTTTTTTAAGCCCAACTATACTACTTTGCCTTAACCCCTAGCGGGGCATAGCGCGTCAACTACTCCTGCGCGCCATCGTACTCTGTTCTGGGCAATGGGGCGCAACTCCCCAAAAGATTTACCCAGTACCTGACACTCCTTTGCCACAGATCGACGCCATGTGATTCGAGGACCCCCTCTTGGTCGGCCTTGGTTGGAAAAGGGGTTCCATTTCATGGCATGCAAAGCAATGCAGTTATCACTCTTCCGCAATGTGTGACCTATCCACTGCCATTTTCGCCTGCGTATCAATTCGTCGATTGGCATCTGACCCGTACGCCGACTTAGCTCTTCATTTGATATTGTTTCGGGCCAGAAAATTTTCAAAATTCGACGAAGACATGAGTTGACGAAAACTTGCAGCTTTCTGGTAACTCCTACGGAAACTTTCCATGTACTGCTCCCATACAAAAGCACTGATAGTACCAGGGAGCGAAACAGGCCCAGCTTGGTCTTGATGCTGAGATAACTGCCCTGCCAGATTTTGGACAGCATGCCGTATGCGCGTTTAGCCTGGTTGATACGACGAGCGATGTCCTGCTCCGTATCCCCATTTTCGGCAACAATGCTACCCAGGTAGACGAAGTTGTCCACCTTCTCCACAGGCTGCCCATTAATATTGATGGCAATAGGTGTCGGATTTCTTTTTCGCAACGGCGGGCTAAGAACCTTGGTCTTGTTGGTATTAATCTTTAGCCCAACCTTGCTTGCCTCCCTCTCGAGATCTAACGCCATTGCGGACAGATCCATGATTTTGTGGGAGAGTAGGCATATGTCGTCAGCGTAGTCAAGATGTTGTAGATAAGATGTCAAAGTCCATTGAATTCCTCTGTCGAGTCCGGAAAGGGCTGCATGCAACACATCGCCGATCACAATGAGGAATAGGATCGGTGAGAGGATGCACCCCTGCCGAACTCTACTGCGAATCTCAAAGTCACCCGACACCTTACCTTTATGCAGAACGCGACATTTAGCGCCGTCATAGGTTGCCTTAATAATAGCCACAACCTTCTCAGTGATGCCTCTCCTGCGCAAGGCCGCCCATATAGAATCCCGGTTCACACTATCGAAAGCCTTTTCGAAATCGATGAAAAGCAAGTGAAGCGGAGAATCGTATTCAGCGCATTGCTCGATGATGATTCGCAAGGTGTTAATGTGATCGACACAGGAGAATCCGGATCGAAAACCAGCCTGCTCTTCATCAATTGTGCTTTCTAAGTGGGCCTTTAGTCTTTCCAGGACGATTTTAGCTATTATCTTGGCAACGGCAGGAAGCACACAAATGCCTCTCCAATTATTACAGTCTGTGAGGCTACCCTTCTTTGGAAGTTTGATGATCAAACCTTCCTTCCACTCAGTGGGAAAGGTCTCTGTATTCCACGCTTTATCAACAAGTGGGTGCAGCAAATCGGCAGTTACGCTTGGCGCTGCTTGATAAAGTTCGGCAGGGATACCGTCGAGTCCGGCGGCCTTTCCTCGTTTTAGTGCAATAATTGCAGTGACTATTTCCTCTTTAGTCGGGGCAGTGGACCGTATACGCACATTTTGATGGTTAGCTAAATTATCTATATGAGGGGGAACTTCACCAGAGGTTACACGGTTCAAGACCGCGGCGAAGTGTTCTTTCCACCGCCTCATTTGATCTTCTTCCAAGATAAGTAGCTTTCCATCACTATCTTTCACCGGATGTTGGCAGGAGTTACGACCACCTGTAAACTCCTTGATGACACCGTATACGGCGTTTAAGTTGTTACTTCTAGCGGCTTCTTCTGCTGACGCTAAAAGAGAATTGGCATAAACTCTTTTATCGCGTCGCACACTACGCTGAACTTCTCGAGCTTTCTGACGGTAAAGGAGTTCGATGCTGCTTCGATTGTCGTCTGATGCTGCAGCCAAACGAACTTTCAGCTCCTTTCTTTCAACAATCCGCTGCCATGAAGCGTCGGACATCCAGGGCTTATTCCGGCAATCCGGGTTTGGGCCAAGGATGGTATTTGCGCTATCAATGTACGCATTTTTTATGGCATCCCAGTTTTCGTTTATGTCACTATCTGGGTGACTAGTTATCTCAGCCGCTTTTTGCGCAAGATGGTCATTATATTGTTGTAAGACAGCTGGATTTTTTAG
Source organism: Chloromyia formosa (assembly GCA_964017055.1). NCBI lineage: Eukaryota > Metazoa > Arthropoda > Insecta > Diptera > Stratiomyidae > Chloromyia > Chloromyia formosa. The sequence goes on along the minus strand of OZ024813.1, from coordinate 22,922,864 downwards.
TCGAGCGGTGTTGAATTTGCGGGGCCTGGATCTTTCGTCGCTGGGGCGGCGCACGGCTGCAATACGCAATCGAACATTAGCGATCATAAGATAATGGTCTCTTCCCATCCCAATAACGGCACCCTTCTTGTTTCGCACGTCCAGGAGGCAACTCTTGAATCTTTTACTAATGGCAAAATGGTCGATCTGATTTTGTGTTCTGCGCCGATCAACAGAGGACCAACTGATTTTGTGGTGCTTATGCTCAAACATAGTACCACCGATGAAGAGACTGTGAAAGTTGCAGAACTCTACAAATCTTTCACCGTTGTCATTACGATCACCAAGACCGTGTCTCCCCATCACATGTCTGAGCCCATAGTTATCAGCGCCAACTTTCGCATTCAAGTCACCCATAACCATTATAATGTCACCTTTAGGTGTTCTGCTCTGAACGGCGTTTAGTTCTTCGTAGAAGGAGTCTTTTGCCAAGACATTGTCGGGTTCAGTAGGGGCATAACATTGTATTATTGAGATGTTCCTCATTTTGGTCCGGAACCTGGCGGTCAAGACCCTGTCAGAGACCGGTTCCCAGGATAAGAGACAGTTTCGCGCGGCTCTGGTTAAAAGGAGCCCCACACCTGACTCACGGCGACTACCGGTAGCTTTACCGGAGTACAACATTACAGTGCTGCCCGTTGGAGAGATGAATTCTCCGCTGTTCCACCATCTTATCTCACTAACTCCTAAGATATTTAATTTGTACCTCAGAAATTCACTCTCTAATTGAAGAAATCGTGCGGTCTGGGGACCTTCTGATCCATTGTCCAGGAGAGTACGCACATTCCAGAATCCAATCTTTGTCATTGTACGATAGCTAAAAGTCGTAACCGTTGAGTCAGTCCTTATCCGAGGCATAGTTGACGTTTCGTTAGCATATAAAGATTTCGGATAGTGCAAGTTGCTGGCATACACATCCTGTCCTTTGATTGTCGATTTTAACGACAGGCCCTCAAAGGGAAAGGCCGTGGTATTTTTTTTTCACACCCCACACCACAGGGGTACCTCAACCAAATCATCGCACCGCCATCACTGGCGGCTTGACGTTGGTTGGCAATGGTCAGTGGCCACTGCCGTTCCAGGGAGCGCCCACGCGGAGGACTATGGAAGAGGAGTTTTTGCCCCCCAACTATGCGAACTTTTGTTACACCCCTCGTACATCGTGTTCATCGACTTTTCACGGAGAGCAATTCAATTTCCAAGCGTTTATTTGCAAGCACTAGCTGTTGTGGAATTTGCATAATTTAAGAAAAAGTTCATACATTGTGTGTGCAAAAGTGACTGTGAATGGGAATTATTTATCAAAAAAAAAAAGATCAATCGCGAATTGCCGTCCGTCCGCTCTTTTTGCTGCACATAGTCATAATCTAAAAGTTTGAGACGATTTTTTCATCCGCATTTGATTGAAGTCAACGTTTATTGTCCCCAAATGCTGCCTAAAAAGAATATTGCCAAATATTTACATTCCCGAATAATAGAAATACATACTCGTACATACATAATATTAGCTGTTTGTCTACTGTTCCACTTTTTCATTTCATTGGAACGCCGAGACATATTTCGTATTTATTGAAAATATTTACTCATACCAAATGTCCTTTCTTCTCCTCTCCAATTTTCATTGATATCGAATAATAGCCAAGAGAGACACAATTTAGTTCAATGATAAGCACAACATTGCAACGTTTATGACGCTCTTTAAAATACAAACATTTGAAATGAGTAAAAAAACAGACCAATGAGACCAAACGACCTGACTGAAGATCTTTTATCTAAACTATGATTACAAATGATAAAATAATTGCGATGAAAGTTCAAATAGCGTGTCCTATAACAGTAGTGCCCTCAGCAACATTTGAGTACTCGCTGTTTTGGTTGCCTGGGAACAGAAATCATTACAAAAGTATGTGAGCGCTTAATTGGAAATTGCAATGCGAATAAATAAATGGACAGCGGCTAAATGTAGCTTGTGTGCACATATTGCCCAATGTTTGTGTATTGTGAATTCAGTCGATTTTGAGAGGAAAGAAAAAAACGCATTAACGACTTCAATGTAAATACACAATTAAATGGTTGCATAATTGAAGAAATGGAAATGTAGTATGTAATAATAACAAAACTAATGTAGTTTCGCAACGCATCTACCCTAGTCGTCGGCAGTGTGTGCTCCAACTGGTGACTCGTACGCTGCTTTCACACAGAACAGACCACAACAGACTGATCTAATCGCCAGGCTTAAAGCAGACGAAAGCTTCTGATACACGGTACGCGTTAACGCGTCGTACGCGTTAAATCTATGCAATACAAGACGCGCAAATGCGTCGCGCGAGTAATGGAAAACACATTGGTTTTCTATTTAAATTTAAATTTTATTACTTCAGGTAAATTCAATGTTTCCCAGGCGGCCAAGGCCCGACGTCGGGCTGTCGCGCCACGATGATGATGATGAAATTCAATGTTTCCTGTACCAAGGTCGAGAACAAAGTGAGAGAGTTTTTCAATTTACAATGAGTCGTAAAATACGTATGTATGGATGTATGCTGTCGCTATGTATTAGTGATGGGCATAATGACTCTTTTCACTGTGCCAGCACATAAGCTCTGACTCTTTCCAATGAGTCGTTCGAAAAGAGTCGTTCAAAAAGAGTCATGCAAAGAGTCTCAAACTTGGGTAATAACATATTCAATAAAAGTCGTAGATGTGCGACCCCAACTTTTTTTTCTCTTTTTTTACCCCAGATTCGGAGGTACTATTTCCCATGAAAAAGGGGCTGCCAGCCTAGGATGGGCGACCCCAATTTTTTTCACTTTTTCGACCCCAGATTCGGACTTAGCGACCCCCAATACCCTTTAGTTCGAGCCAGCCCGATCGGACTACTATTTCCCATGAAAAGGGGCTGCCAGCCTAGGATGGGCGACCCCAATTTTTTTTTTTTTTATCTTTTTTGACCCCAGATTCGGACTTAGCGACCCCCCAATACCCTTTAGTTCGAGCCAGCCCGATCGGACCACTATTTCCCATGAAAAGGGGCTGCCAGCCTAGGATGGGCGACCCCAATTTTTTTTCACTTTTTCGACCCCAGATTCGGATTAAGCGACCCTCCAATACCCTTTAGTTCGAGCCAGCCCGATCGGACCCCTATTTCCCATTAAAAAGGGGCAGCCAATCTGGGGCGGGCATACAAAATCAACTCGCACAAAAAGATTCGTTCAAAAAGAGCGATACAAAATTTAACCGCACAAAAAAATTCGTTCAAAAAGAGCAATACAAAATCGAACCGCACAATTGACTCTTTTGACTCTTTTTGAACGTGTCGCTCTTTTTGAACGTGTCGCTTTTTTTGAACGTGTCGCTCTTTTTGAACGTGTCGCTCTTTTTGAACGAATCTTATTGTGCGGTACGATTTTGTATCGCTCTTTTTGAACGAATTTTATTGTACATAGAGAAGGGAGAAGGGGATAGGGAGGGAGAGGGCTGAGGAGCATCCAAATAGTGGGGATGGATGCTCCTCAGCCCGGATTGGGGGATCTAAAGGGGGGTCAAAATGGTGTCAAAAATGCGAAATTCCTTATATTTTAGAAGTTATGGCCACAAAACAGTTTATTTAAAACTAGGGTATAGTAGTGGTGTAATTGCTTGAAACAGAATGATTTATGGGATAAACTAAATAGTGGTCGTGTGAACGGTCCACAACCCAAGGCAAAAGCAGTTCACTTTCCAGTCCACGCTCGATACAAGCATGAGATCGAAAGCGTGCCACGATGTCATGTATTGGCCCCGTTAGAACGCTGCTTTACACTGTAGCTGTAGTGGAAGTGGACGCTATGGGTTTTTGTTTGGTTTCATCTAAAGTTGAGCTTGAGATGATGATACGTAAGACGAATACTTTTGTTTTAGAATGTTGGGATTGTTTTCTGTATTTGGAGAAACTTGGCTGTGCGGTGGGACGCGACGTAAGTAAATTATTTTTGATATGTTTGCATTTGCAGTCAGCATGGGTTGTTGCGTATATATTTAGAAGTATACAAAATGCGTGCATTGCATACTGCATAGAGATGAATATGAATGGATTTAGATGGGATTGCTTTGGTAGTTAATGATGGTGGTTTTGGTTTTAGATATAGATAATGGGATGGGATATGAGTGAATGAATGTATTGTAGTACATTATATGTATTGAGAAATGAGCGTGGATTGGTTATGCGTTGGGTAATATTTATGCGATGGGCTAGTTTGGGAATTAATTTTACAGTGAGTCATTCATAAATTGAACGACTCGAAGGCTATGTCGTTGTGCCGAATCTTTCGCTCATCCTGTTGAGTCGTTCAAAAAGAGCGACTCGTTACTGTGTTACACATCACTACTATGTATTGTACAATAATTAATCCCATCCCGTGGTCAATGGGGTTTGGAGACTCCGCCACCACTACTAACCTCTCTGCGGATCTTCACAGACGGCTCCAAGACCGATGCAGGTGTGGGCGTCGGAGTATACTCCGAGGACCTCAATCTCAACAACTCGTTTCAACTTTCAACCAACTGCAGCGTTTTCCTGGCGAAGGTTTATGCGATAAAAGAGGCTGCAATGTCGTTAGATCTCGCCACAACAACCAAAAGGGACATCACGATTTTCACGAACAGCCAAGCTGCAGTTAGAACACTTGAGTCTATGCTGATGGCGTATAAAATTGTTGCTGAATGTCGAGCATGCCTTATGGAAGTTAGCAGCTATTTCAATATTACAATACATTGTGCTGGATACCTGGCCACAGTGGTTTTGCCGGAAATTGCAGAGCGGACGAACAGGCTCGCAGGGGTGCAGCCGGCGGAGCTCGGCAGATCAGTGGCTACATTGCTAAGCCCGTCTCTACCTGCAAATCTGAATTGAAGTTGGCTGCTGTCAGGAAAGAAGAGAAGATCAGTTGAGGTCGAGGCTAAGTCATTAAGCAAATCGTGGAGTCAGTTTGTGGGGATGGCGGCGAACAGGACGAGGTGGAAAGTCGGCGTGGTTAATGCCCTATGCCCCACAAGGAGCTGACAGGATCTAGAGAGCTATCAGGAAATCCAAGTCGACGTGGATGAATGGCATTATATGTCCGCTGATTTGGCCTTTGCTGAATATTAGTCGTTCTGCTAAATTGCTATCACTGACAAAACTCCAGATCAGGGTGGTGGTTGGTTTTGTTACAGGTCATTGCGTCATCGGTGAGCACGCCAGATGGCTTCGACTTCCATACAACGACTTCGGTAGAAGTTGCGGTGATGTGGGTGAGGAGAGGAAAGCCTTTGAAGAGAGAGAATCAGAGGAAATGAAAAAAAAACGAGAGAAACGAAGCAATTCGGCACAAGTGAGGAAGTAGGAAGGGGGATGGAAATTTGACATCTCTTTTGCTTCTATACCGGGCGGGTGTTCCGCGGCAGCGAGACAGACTGGAATGTTATTGTTCCAATAGGAAAAGTAAGAGAGGGGATGACATCTTACGTGCTTCCTGTGCTTTTATATAGACTGCGCGGGTGTTGCGCAGTGGAGGGCGTATGTCTCTCTGTATACTTTTTACGACTGGAATTGCTTCAAATATTGTAGTTTAGTGTTGAGTATATGCGGATTGCTTCTCCATAGTTATTCTCTATGAGGAGAGCACTCATCATCTGTTCTGTAGCTGTCCGGCACTAGCATATACAAGGAGGTCAATCATTTCCACCTTTCCACGACCATCTTGGTGAACTAAGAGATGTGGATGTCAGTAGACTTCTCCGATTTGCGGTTAGCTCCGGATGGTTCGATATAACATAGAGACTGGGCACAACTTGGGTAACACAATGGACCTATCTCTGGTCTAAGTGTGCTGTCGCAATCACGGCAGCCCCCCAACCTAACCTAGCCTATAATCCTTCGTTGCCATTGAGCTGTGTGCGGAACTATAACTAGATATAAGTTTCTTTAATGAAAATATATTGATATTTTCACAGATAGGTAGTCATTCTGCTATCATGGCTCTAACTAATTTGTCTATCTTAGCAAGTACCATTTATGCAGAATTTCTAGACACGTCAACGTTGATGGAATTTGAAACGGCTGTTGAATTACGCAGGACGACCTTGTCTCTATAGTGTACATTGTGAGAGTTCAGCCTTCGTCCAGATCTTAAGCATTTAATCCTACGAGGGCGGTCTGATAAGTACTTAGCCTAACCGCCCGATGGCGCCACTATCGCAAGAGAAATTTACTATCGCGTAGTGTGGAAGCGGGCGTGTCCGCGGATTTTAGAAAAATGGAAAAAGAGCAATATCGGTCGGTGATTCGATTTTTGTTTTTGGAAGGGAAATCGCGCAGCGAAATCAAAGAGCGCTTGGATGCTGTGTACGGTGACTCTTCTCCTTCGATGGCGACCGTCAAAAATTGGTTTAACGAGTTTCAACGTGGTCGCACGTCGGTTTTTGATGAGCCACGCCCAGGTGCCCCGAAAACGGCTACCACGGAGGATAACGTGACAAAAATCCACGATCTCGTATTGGCAGACCGCCGATTGAAGGTGCGCGAGATAGCTGAGACAGTAGGCATCTCAAAAGACCGCGTGGGTCATATCCTGCATGAAATTTTGGGCATGAGAAAGCTGTCGGCGCGATGGGTGCCGCGTTTGCTCACTCCGGACAACAAGCGCAACCGTGAGACCACTTCAGAGCAGTGTTTGACGCTGTTTAAACGCAATCCGAAGGAGTTTCTGCGTTGTTTCGTGACCGTCGACGAAACGTGGATCCACTGCTACACACCAGAGACCAAGAACAAGCTTCGAAGAAGGCGAAGACTGTCCTATCGGCCGGAAAGGTGAAGGCCACCGTTTTCTGGGATTCACAAGGTGTGATCTATGTACATCGACTACCTTGAGAAGGGCAAAACGGTCACAGGGCTCTACTTACTAGGCCGAATTATTGGGCCAATTCGACGCCGAATTGCAGAAAAAACGGTCCCATTTGGCGTAGAAAAAAGTGCTCTTCTACCATGACAACGCACCGGCTCACACCTCCGCCGTTGCCACGGTCAAATTGGTCGAATTGGGCTACAAACTGCTGCCCCATCCACGGTGTTCTCTAGATTTGACGCCGTGCGACTTCTTTTTGTTTCCAAACTTGAAAAAGTCACTCGCCGGGCAGAAATTTGAGTCGAATGAGGAGCTCATCGCCGCCACGAAGGCCTACTTTGCAGACGTCGAGAAAACGTATTTTTCAGACGGGTTAAAGAAGTTGGAGCATCGCTGGGTCAAGTGTATCGAGCTAAAAGGAGACTATGTTTTGAAATAAATTGCCACTTTTCCAAAATTTTCGTTTTTCTTTTGTAGGCTAAGTACTTATCGCCCTCGTACTACTCTTGCAGACTAACAGCGACTGTCAGAAGAGTGTGGAGTCCGTCGCACATTTCCGCCTTCGAGATATTAGAGTTAGGAATGTGAAAATATGGGGGAGAGGGAACAGCACTAGTTTAGGAACTAGACGCCTTTTAACCATATTTTAACAACTAGTTCCTATCTCTTCACATGATTAGCCCGACGTCGAGTCTTGGTCGTTTGAAAATGTCTTCTGCTGATGTGTAAATAAAAATCTTCATAAACAAAGGAAAATATCTCCGTAATATAATCAATAGTTCAAGGCGATAAAAAATCGAAATGTAAAAAATGTAAAAATAATATTTATCAATCGTTGAACTACCAGCAAAAGTTGGCGTACGTACATTGATAAATACTCGTGCAATAATCTTTTTACTTTTCTGTTTTCTTTGAAACCAACAATAATTGATTATTTTCCAATTTATTTATAGTTTTCAAAGTGCGCCGAACATTCACTTTCAATCGAATAGGTAGAAAGAAGGTGGAAACTAGCCCGAGAGTCATAACATTGTAACTAAATTTTCTTGCTATTATTTTTGTACACAATCTACACACACGCTCATGCATGTGCAAGTTCTCAATGAGAAAATCCAGTAAACACACTCGGGGCGCAATCGACGTATGAATGAGTTGCAATTCGAAAACAAGAAATATAGTTGTACAATTCGCATATCTGCCCTGACAAGAGTATGTTGTATTGAACAAATATACTCAGTAAAGATACGGATGGCTTAAAGGAACGCATGTCACTCGATTAAACTACACACGACGACGTGCACTGCACTGTGTGTATCGGCCAATTGGCTTCTGCACTTTTGCAGATAAATCAAGTGGTCCGTAGTTTGTAGAATCGTTTAAAAATAAGTGAAAGTTTACACACTCATCTTCGCACTTGTGTAATTTTACAGATCGTATCTGATTTAAGTGGAAATTTAAACGTTCTGCATCATAAGGAACTTGAGAAAAAATGACAATTATTAAATTTGCATGAAAGCACGTTCTTCTGCCGCCTAAGAAAATTCAAAAAATTACCGTCGTATCTTCTCCTATCTTGAAACAGAGCAAGTGATATGTTGGCAGTAGTCCGAAAGAGGTCACCAGAAAGTAGTGATTACCCGAGTACGTATCATCCCGAAACGTTACACTTTGGGGTTGGGCGTGGATACAGGTCAAGTGGTGAAGTCTTTGCTTTGCCATAAAGATGGTTATTAGGTCTACAATCTTGCTATAGAAATCGAGAACTGACCTATTTAAGAAGAAGTCTTTGAAACGTGAAGTGGTTACACATTTTGAGCTCAATTTGTTTTATCAATATGCTCGTGCCTATACGAAACTGGAGTTCAACTGTTAATAAATTGTGTTTATTTTGTCTGGATTTTTTTTCACTCTTACTTCCTACTTTGACCTTTTGCTTTTTATTCGAAGGATATTAATTTCCAGGGCATTCGAAATGAAAGAGATGGAGCCTTATGTGGTTTTTACATGTTAGACCACGTCCATTAGACCACGCATTAGACCATCTATTAGACTGTCAAAATCAAATAGCTGCTCTGATACGTGGTCTAATGGACGGTCTAATGCGTGGTCTAATGGACGGTCTAATGCGTGGTCTAACGGGAGTAGTTGGTCTAGCGTGTAAAAACAAAATTATAGCTTGCCGTGATGACCATAAAATCGTCAACGCCATCTGACGAAGAAAAGGTTCCGCCGCAGTCTTGAGAAATCCGTTTTTTTTTGTGGGCGATGTTCGTCGGTACTTTGGGCTTGTCCCATGCCCATTAGAAAGGCTCTGTTATCCTGACCAAAGGATTTAAAATGCCTTCAACAACACGCCAGTGCAATGATCTCGTCACCCCGATTTAGAAGATACCCATATTTGCTAAATTGAGTTTCTGTTTGACTTCTTGCGCAGGAAAGTCCTGTTGTTCTGACGCCTGACCAGCTGCTGCACCAAAACGTCATCGGGTGATGCTCAAATCATGCAAAGAAGCTCTGTACCAAATTTGGTTGAAATCGGGAAAATACCCAGAAGACAGGAACAAACTATCTTAGACAAGACTTAAGGCGAGAAACTTTCCGATTTTAAAACACAAAAAAAGTACCGTTAGATAAGTCGACGTTGGGGCGACCGGTAGTGCAGTGTGCTGAGTCTCATCTTTGACTACCGGCGTTTCGGGTTCGAATCCTGTCCACGACGACGTTCGTGGCAATGGATGTGCAGGAGGTGCATGCTTGCAACTGCATTCTGGACTCGGCTGAGGGTCACCCAAAGAACCTACATACTAAATTTGGTTAAGATCAGAATACGGCGAGTGCCCGGACAAACGAACAAACGTCCAGCATTCATTGGACTATATACTATTTTACTACAGCAGACTATTCATTTGCCTAATCCTAATCAACTGTTCCATGTGACTCAGCTGACGTTTCATTATAAACCAGTTTCGGACGATGCACGTTGCCAGCATGTACGTCCAGTTCCCATTTAGTTGCCTACCTACGACAAGTCGGGAGATGTTGTGGCTTATTATTATGCGTCGCACCACAAGGGGAAGACAACACAAACATCCATGGCCACGAACGCTGTGGACGGGATTTGAACCGGTAACGACCGTAGTCAGACATGAGACTGACGCCTCTATGCACTAAGCTCCCGGTCGTCCAAAAAAGTCTAAAGGCATGCTAAAAAAAGCAAACTGGAGGTTCTCATAATTTTATTTTGATATCAAGCTTATTGGTGAATATATCGTAGATACTTTTCCGGATATGTTCCTAATTTTTACTACGATGACTTTTGATCTGAGTAGTTGATCCCCGATGTTTTTTTTTATGCAGCGGCTTAACCTGCATAACACCAGAGTGCAAAAGAATGCGCCTAAAATTTTCCTTTGTCCACTCGAAATCGACTGTTCAGGTTCGAGAAGGTAGGGCTAGCAGGCAGCTAGGACTTCATCAAGGGTGTTTCGCCTTTAAGCAAAAATAGCGACGGTAAACGAATCTGCTGCTACCGATTTTGGGACTGTAGGTCGTAAACTGTGCAATTTTCACGAGAACAGTTGGGGATATGTAATGCGCAAGGTAGTCACCAGATGGCGTTTTCGAGGAAGGAGTTGGAAGTTGTCAAAGTGACCGTGAAGGTTCGGCGCCGCTATAAGGGAATGCTCCACAACGAGCTAAACGGCGGCACTTGTTCCAGCACAGTTACGGGAGATGTGGGAGGGGTTTTCTCCCGCTCGTTGCGCCAGGCATTACACAGACAACATGTATCATGTTCCTTGCGTTAGACAAACGATGAAATTGGGTCCCAGAAAAACTAGTCAAAACTGTTGGCAATGGCCGGTTCATGCTTGACACGCTCCGGGTCCAGATGACATTGACCCTTCGCCTCGTTACCCATGAAATACAATCCCAACCAATGAAACAGATATGAAAGTTAGGATCTCCCAAACGAGGGAATTTGATTATTTATCGGCAAAAAAAGGAAACCAAAAGAAGTGCAACGAGAAAAAAAACAATATCCATAGAAAGAAACTGAAACATTACGTTAAATGAACGAAAAAAATAGGCACTTAATAAATATCAAAAGAGTACCGTTATCCCAGTTACTTGATGGCCACCTTAGGAACCGGAGCAGCTGAAACTCATGCGAAATTAATCGAAATAAAAACAAAAGATACTCTGAAACACTTGGGATCGAACAAAATTTAAATGCATAAATATGTACTAGAAAGAAAGAAATACACGATGGCAACACTGGGGAAATACGGACGCGGTACGTCAGACGGAAGAACGTTGCAAATGATTGTTCACTGTTACATTTGCTCGCACTAACACATTTGCAATACATGCAAGCGAATCACAGAAGAGAGAGTTAGAAGGAAATGAAAAAGAGCGAGAGAAACGAAGCAATTCCGCGCAAGGGTGGTAGTAGGAAGGGGGATGTGCGTTTGACATCTCATGTGTCGGCTATATGGACCGGGCCGGTGTTCCGGAATAGAGTGAAATGTTATTGTTCACCAAGGGGAAGTATGAGGGGGGGGGGGGGGGGGGGGGGGAGTTTGACATGTCATGTGCTACTGTATGGACCAATATGGACTGAGCGGGTGTTGCGCAGCGGAGGGCGTGTGTCTCTCTGTTTACTTTTTCTAGTTCGTATGTGATGGAATTACGTCCAGAATTTAGCGTACAATATATTGTAATTGTGGTGTCATCTCCTTCTATATATCTCTGTGAAGCGAATTCATACGCTGCTGAGCTGAAGTCGGCTTTAACCTGGAAACGAGCTTTGCTGAGAATTCCATCTAAAAACTATCTCTTGTTCGTCCATATAAGTCTTATTCATTTGCCCTAACCCCTAGTGGGTCATAGCGCGTCAACTATTCCATGTGGCTAAGCTGACGTTTCGCATAAACCAGTTTCGGACGATGCAGGTTACCAGCATGTAGCTCTTGCTCCCATTTAGCCGGGAGATGTTATGGCTTATTATTATGCCCCGCACCACGGTGAATACAACACAAACATCCACGCCCACAAACGCCGTGGACGGGAATTGAACCCGTAACGACTTTAGTCAGACATGAGACTGATGCCTCTACTCACTGAGCTACCGGTCACCCCTACTTAAGACTTTATCAAAGACCTTCTCTACGTTAAATGTAATGTAACTAGGCCTGTCTATCTGCGCTGATTTAGTCCTGTATGGATGTGTTGGACAACTGTTGCTAACTGGAGCTGACAAGAGTGAAGTGGCCTGGAGCCAAATCACTCTTCTAGGAGATAGCGTTCCTCTCGTTACCTTGGTTTAACAATCGACAAAGGAAGAGATTGTCGTCGGGGGATTTATTCTCTTGGTAAGTACCTGCGAGGGCGTTCGTCTTTCCCTTTCGTGTATTAGAGGTATAACTATTGAGATTTGTTTCTAAAGTATGTACTTGCTAATCCTTCAGAAATTTGAGTTTCCCGGATCCATGTACTCGAAGAAATTTTCCAATTTTCATTTCTATGTTCATCGATTTGCACCTTTATCTGACTGGTTAGCCTGTTTGCTAATTGGCGTAAGCTAGGGTCGCCGGGTAATCTAAATGGGGTAGTATTGGATTCTTTTGCCAATATAATCGTGGTTATCAGGCCTTCGATCGCGTATTCAAGGTACCGGATGGTTGCTATTGATGTGTGCGGGTCTGCAGAACTCAAAATGTCATAAACTCTTTTCCAATCAGCTTCGGTTTTTCCTGGCTCCGACTCGTCCATGAATATTTGTTCGATGAGGAATTAGACTGGCTTGTGGTTCAGCGATAAATCATCCAGGACTTTAATATGCACAAGGATAACCCTACGTCGATTGGTTGACAGAATCGCGGATTGAGATGTGTTAGTTCTCTGGGCATATGAGTGGATTTTGAACTATTATCTGCGACTAATCTGAATAGTTCTATTCTGTTTTGATTGCTTCGCACAACACCAAACGGTCGGTGGTATACGTTGAACGTTTACAGTCGTTAGGTAGCTATCAACTAAACACAAAACACCTGCTCTGTTCATACTTCCCTGCGGAGTCACTTTTCGGTCTTACTTCGCAGGAAGCAACTGCCTAGTTGTTGATTGAAGATCTCACCATGTGCTCTATCAATTTCCACTTCTAATTTCAAAACAAATGCCTAATCTGTTCGGTACTGAAATTTTAGGTATTTTTAGGTTGCAGTATTGCAAGTACTCTCAAGTATGTATAATCGTTTCAGTACCGGTATTACTATTGTTTTTTCAGAACCGTTATTTGTTGTGTTGAGTTTTCAGAACTATGTTTTCTCGGTGCCGGTAGTAATGCCGGGCTTTTAAGTATCGGTACTACAAACTCGCAGGTAGGCGGCTAAATGGGAGCAGGAGGTGCATGCTGGCGAGGTGCATCGTCCGAAACTGGTTTATGCCCACGAAATCTAAGCCACATGGAACAGTTGACGCGCTATGCCCCACTAGGGGTTAAGGCAATTGCGTAGTACTACTATACAAACCAGAAGTCTGTTTTCGGTACTAGTACTGAAAAAAACAAAAAACGATAATGAAAATCCCGATACTGAACGAATCGGTACTAAAACAAACCGGTACGCGTAGTTCTTGGTAAAAAGAAACAGGTGCTGATGCGATATATTGTACAATACATACTGATTTGAGGGACAGGCCTGTTAAAGTACCAACAGGGGCTTCGAATTCTAAAGTCTTGAAGAGAGAGTGAGTGTATGCGCTCTTCCATTTTTCGCCACGACATCGGCATGGCGCTGCGTTAATGAATCGACGCTGTTTTAAGGCTCAAACACACAGAACGCGTTATGACGCGACGTCCGGCGTTCCTGTACCGTTGCGTTACGGCTGTACGGTTGTATTGCATTGCATCATCCCTGCCACACACGTGGCGTTATCACTCAGCGCTACATTTCGGAACGCGACGTCAACTTTTCGGGTTGTACAAAATTACAAAAGTACCGCACGGTACCAGCGTTCTCGGTGACTCTTTTTAGAAACCATGGGTGAAGAAACTGAAAAGCCCATCGAACAAGTGAGGAAGTACGATTATCTATTTGATACCTCTCACCAGTGGTACAAAAATGTACTAAAGAAGGCGGAGGCTTGGAGTGAGATTGTCATTCCATCCAGCGACACAAGCACATATGGAGATGGAACTTGCTACAATTTTTGCAAAAGTGGAACTGAAAGAACTTGGGTCACCAATGCCATACGACGATTCTCCATCTCCCTCGGGACCTTGTGCGTCCCCGTCCCCAGTTTACCACCTATGGGCTCATCAGTACTGGATCGCCCGCCCAAATAACGCTGCGTGTGTGACGTAGCCAATATCGCCGAACGCCGCGTTGAGGGGCGTTCCATGAGCGCTGCGTTATTCCGCGTTCTGTGTGTTTGAGCCTTTAGTGTACTCACTTCACTCACCGGGATTTGTACAAACAACTTCAATTCAATTTTAAACAACGATGCAAATAAATGGAAACTCATATTGTTTTATTCACAATAAGAAGAACAAGAGTTAAGTTTAGTGGTTATTGTTTAAACCCGCACAATTCGAGAAAACCCATCAACATTTTGCCACATAATTCTTTTAATGTCATTGATCCAAAGCCATCATCAAAACAAGAGAACAATAAATCGTTCATGGGTGGAAACGAGTTTTGCAGAAACTTTGTTTTGTTGCTCTCGTTGTCTTCATATTATTTTTTCCGGTTTTCCATTTGTTCGCATAATTTCAGGTTTTCGATTGTTTATTTACACCCGTAGGATACTGGTTTTTCTGGCAGGTGGAAAAATGTTTCCAAATTGCAAATTATGTGACTAAAGCCATACATCCACCATAGTCATCCATCGAGTCGTTCGACGGATAACTTTTACTCGTATATAGCCCTCAAGGTATGTACTCAATTTGGACGAGCCTGCAGGGGCTGTAAAAATCACCTCTATAATAGAATTTCTCCGAATGCCGGTTTTATTGTCTTCCTGGTTCTACCGAGGATAGGAGGTGCATGCTAGCAACGGCACCATCCGAAATCTATATGCTATCGAAACGTCAACAAGGCATAGTAGTATGTTGACGGGTCAAGGCAATGAACTTAAGTGTCACCACCCACTGTCGACCTCGAACTCGAACAAAACCCTGTACAAGTGGACCGGTTTTCTTCACATCTATGTGAAGTGAAGTCTAAGAAATTGGAGGGTGCCGACCGAGAATCGTGGTCGTTATCCTGGGAAGGGGGATTAAAAGGATAACAGGCGTTTACGCTGAACACGTTCTGAAAATCGCTCGTAGTTGGGCTACCGTTAATCGTACTTGGTTTAAAAAAATCTCAGAACTTAGTCCTCTACAATTTTGCTTATTAAACATATTTGCAAAAAAACTGATGGTTTCCCTGAAAAATTCCATTGAAGTTGAAAAATATTTCCTAACACATTGAAATATCCTCGTAATCCTTTAGGCAAAAATGTGTGTAAAGTTAAGTATGTGAAACTTGCAAGCCGGAATTTTTCTTTAGATTCCTATTTGGGATATGTTGGAGAGTAGGAAAATGATGGGTGCCGTCCAGGAAAGTATTTGGTGAAGCCCAGGAGGGCGATGAGAGGAAGGAGCAGAAAATCAATCCTAACTCGACGACAATCGTTCACCGTATAAAGCTCTACTTAACATGAAATTGTTCAATTCATAATGCTTTATAATTTTACGCCATGGCATATTTTTGAAAATGTGATGGTTCCTCCGGAAAACTTCAAAATTTAAAAATGTCTTCCAAGCCATTTAAAAGACCCTAAAATTGATATACCTGTATAAAAGAAAATGAAATTAGGGTTTCATTTCTTAAACTTCATTGTCAGTTACGCGAGAGTTGGAAAAGAGTACATCTTAGTGTTTCGAAAAGCGGAGCGCTTGTACTGTTAGTGCACTTTCATACGAAGAGCCGCACGGCTCTCGCTCGAGAGTGAGAGCGAGGCGCGTAAGACTGTAATGCAAAGACTACACTTCAGCTTTCACACGGGGAGCACGAGCTTTTACGTCGCGCGAGTGAGAGCCGGCACGGCTCGTACATTTCGAGCCGTGCGTCGCGGCTCTTGATATAAATGCTAAGCGAGGAGTGCCGGCATTCACACGGGAAGAGCGACAATGGCTCTCGCTCTGCTTTCAGTCGCAAAGTACGCGTTGCATACAATGGACTATACAAAATTATAATTTGACTCCTCGCCACTTCATTTCGGTCCTTGTAAGTTGCGGATACGCACTGAAATGATCAACAACTCCACATCGAAATCCATGCTGATTTGACGCTGGGTACCGAGGGACAGAGGAGCGAGAGCCGTTGTCGCTCTTCCCGTGTGAATGCCGGCGCTTCTCGCTGTGCATTTAGACCAAAAGGCGCGACGCGATGGCTCGAGATGCACGAGCTGTACCGGCTCTCACTCGCGCGACGTAAAAGTTCGTGCTCCCCATATGAAAGCTGAAGTGTATTCTTTGCATTTTAGTCATACGCGCTATGAGAGTGACTTTTCAAGCAATCCTTTTGTCCGGGCGGTTTGCTCTCTCTCTCAATTGCCCTAACCCCTTGTGGGGCATAGCGCGTCAACTTTTCCATGTGGCCCAGTTTACGTTTCGACATGCATGCATGCATCTTCTGCACATCCATGGCCACGAGCGTCGTCGTGGACGGGATTCGAACCCGAAACGCCGGTAGTCAAACCCGAAACGCCGGTAGTCAAACATGAGACTGATACCTCAACACACTGCGTTATCGGTCCAATTCCCGTGTTCTGATCTTAATCAAAATTTGTATCAAGGTTTCTTTTCTGATTATGGGCAAAATCGGGGACCGCAATTTTGATCATCGACTGGGATAACGGTATATTATGTTGTATTCAAATCAGAGTTACTCGCCCATGTCTTTTCTTTTTTGTCTTATAACTTTTTCTAGTTAGTGTATTTTTTGCATGCTGCCATAGTAAAAGTTACTCCATACTTAGTGCGCACTTCAAAAATATAGATTTTATTAGTGGTGGTGAAAATTTCGACTAAGTTTGCCCATTTTTGATGTCGGCTCTTGTGGGAAAAGCTTTTTAAGTTCAACCTTTTATATCATTTTTGTTGCCTAAGGTATTAATATTAGTATCTACACTGCATGCAGATACATCGGTACACGGATATGTCTTATGGCTACCGAATGCGTGGAACATGCTTCGTCAAATGATTTCATCCAGTATAATTAACGATACTGGGATCTCGATAAACCCACGTTGATATCTTCGACAAAACATGTTCCATGCATTTGGTATCCGATGTATCTGCATGCACTGTAGATACTTGTCATCAGTTTAGAACTAAGAAGATACCAGGTTTAAGTTGTAGACTAATCTCATCCTAGTCTGTTCATAGTGTTTGGGATCGTCAACCATAGTGGTTTTCGAGATGTAAAATTTTCAGAAACGGATCGAAAGGCACCTGTTTTGCATGACATTCAAGTGGTGGGAAACTGAACGTACGACCGGTGGTACATGAAGTGAATGTGATGAGAATCGGACAGAACGGCACTGGTTTTGTGATTATACGAAAGTTCAATTCAATTTTATGGAGTATTATAAGGTCGAGGAGGGTGGATTTTGACAGGGATGAGTTATTGAGATAGATTGAGAGCTTTCCAAGGAGTGGTGAACGATTTTCGTGGGATGAAACCGTTACACTTCCCTTAACAAATTACGTGACGGACAAATTTTCAGGAGGATCCCCAGCGATAAGACATATCCGTGTCCAAAGGGTACATCACCCAAAATAGTTACAGGTGTCCCCGCAGTCGGTGGGTAAACTTTAATAAAATAAATAACAGGCGCAACAGTCCAATTTGAACCATGACCTCAAGATGAGTTAGCACCATCTCATTTTCTAGATCGCAACGGTATGTCTTGTGCAGAGGTGTGTGATCAGCAACACGCTCAACCGAGTTATGGTGGGTACTCATTTAACAGCTGATTGGGCTCATAGTCCGACACGTAAATCCCCTTTTTTATCGAAAACTACCACATTCAGTAGGAATCGAATCGGGGCCCAGTGCGTAGAAATCGAACGTGCTATAACCGTTGCGCCATCCGGACTACGGGTAAACTTTGACTGCAATTTTCTTGGACTCATAAGGAATTGAGCTGGTATTTCTACAACGAGCGAATGCTATTAGCGTAATCAAATTATATTTTAAGGAGGAAATAATTTCCTATTTTAAAACATCTGTTGAGGTGCATCACTATGCTATCTGTAGCACAATAGACCTTCAGGTCGCAGTGCTTGGTGGCCCTTCGGCAGCGGCGTAGCTAAGGGGAGGCGAAGGGGGCCGTTTCCCCGGGCGCAACGACTGGGGGGGCGCCAAAACGCTTTCCACGGACTAACTTTTTCTTCCCTCCGTTTGAATATTAATTCATACTGAAGTTTTGCCCCGGGCGCCAAATACTTTAGCTACGCCACTGCCCTTCGGCCCACCGCCCTCCACCTAATCTAATCTACATCACTATACAAAATGGAAGATTAAGTCACCTCGTATACGACAAGTTAAAGAACCGATCTCCATTCTTGTGGAAAAATTGCACTGATGACACAAAAAAGAAGTTGATGAGTCCTTGAAATGCCGATCATGTGAAAACCTCCATTAGAGCCTATATGTTATAGCCATGGGTAGGTGAGTCGATGAGTCCATGAGCCCATGAGTGAGTGACCTATACATCGGTAAGTTATTCGATGAGTCCATGAGCGGCTGAGTGATTTACGGACTCATCCGTGGAAAAACTCTGATTTAACTCTGTATACTTTTGGTGAGTTCGGGTCCTACACTGATAGCATTGCGGGCTCATCGAATTCATGTGAAAGGTGCCTTATTCTCCTAAAAAGTTAAGCTTTTGTGCAAGAGATCTCATGAAGTGTGTACTATCAATTATCAATTATTGTACTCGGAGAGCGCTACGAATATCGAAACCAGTGTCAGGATCAGAAATGGTCACCTGAGAAGTATTTTGTGCGGACAGATTTTATTATGCATGCAACTGGCAACAGCTAGCTTTTCATTTCTCTTCCATTCAGTTTTCAAGTTTATCTCATTATTCATCTTCACCCTAAAGTACATTGCATTTCAATTTTCCCACGAACCATTCCAAACAAACTTGTCAAGCTCATTGCATCATTGCATTCCTCGCCCCAGGTTTTGTTTCATTTATTCTAAGCATGCTCAACACATTCTTTACAACACATTTCAATTATTTTTCATCGAATGTTTTTTTTTTCAAAGAAGAAATTGTGCAATCCGATTAATAAGTGTTCTTAATGTGTATTTTTCTTTCCATTATTTTTTTGTCTGTACAGGGAACTCTTCTTACAAAATGTCTCGAAATAAAGACAAGTACGACAACAACAACTCAAGAAGGCAACAGATATTTTTATCAGCGGATGAGCTTGCGTCGGGACGAAAGCCTGTTTGGCATGGTGTTGAGATAACAGGTGGGTTGTGTTTTATCTTTTTCTATTTTCGACATATATTCAATGCAATTTATTTATAAATAATATTTGGTTTGTTATCGTTTCAGGCAATGTTCGCAATCTTAGTCCGTCTTTGTGGAGTTTCAGTCATCTCACTGCCCTCTATTTGAACGATAACAACTTGTCCCGACTACCAAACGACATTGGCTTATTGACAAATCTTCGAACGTTGGACGTCTCGTCCAATAAATTACGAAGCTTACCCGCCGAATTGGGTGAATTGATTCAATTGAGGTTGGTATTTTTATGGCGTACTCGTAGTTAAAATGTTTCGTTTTCGGACATTCATATTCATGGACATGATTCAATGCATTCTCAAGTGGTAGTAGTAGTAATTACTGTTTGTTTACGAAAACATTTAAATATTCGCTACCGATTTACCGTGGAATGTTTTTCATAATAATTGCAATCATATC
Organism: Chloromyia formosa; assembly: GCA_964017055.1. Taxonomy (NCBI): domain Eukaryota; kingdom Metazoa; phylum Arthropoda; class Insecta; order Diptera; family Stratiomyidae; genus Chloromyia; species Chloromyia formosa. Next base: position 22,902,975 of record OZ024813.1, on the reverse strand, counting down.
GAAATGAGAATCATGTAAATATTTGTTTAATTCAAAAGTATACTTACTAGCTTACCTAACCCTTAGCGGGGCATAGTGTGTTTTCAAAGTGTAGCAAAAAAAAGGAGACACTTATCAAATGAAAATTCTACAATGAGCAGGCAGTTACTTATGCTGCAATCTAGAGAGGGGTGCCCAATAAAAAAAATACATATAATACCTAACAATTCTGTAAAGTTGCGATGGCAAGCTAAAGTTTCACCAAATTGTAGCTCGTTTTCGAATAATCGACGTAAATTATTTAAATTTGTCCAAATAAGAAGTGGTGCTTTTATTTTATGAATCTGCAAGAGTTCACATAAAGTGTATCTAGTTAATTGATAGAGAACATTCATGCGGAAATGAGTTTTTGCTTCTAGGGATTGGCCCAAGTTGTTTATTGTTTATGTATGTTATTTTCGAAGCGAATTTGTTTCCTTTTTTGTTTATATCGGCATAGAGAGAACCCGTACAAGAGACCGCTGCACCGTGCGTACTGCACCATCAACAAGCGAAGCTTTCCTTGGTCGGATTTCGGCCATTTTCAATACCAACTAACCAAATCCTACTACCAATATTCGACCAAATTTTCAACTCGGTAGTTCCGTCCTATTCAAAGTTACCTTGGTTATAAGTATATTTTTTTTCTACATTTGTAGGGAGGGTGGGCATTCCTTTGGCCGGATGGCATGGCCGTTTTCCTAAAACTATATCAACCTCGCAGCTGAAGTTTACGTATCAAAAATTATCTTTCTACGTCAATTTGTTTAAGAGTTATAGACAAAAAAAACATGAAAAGTAGAGTAGTACGGGATACTTTTAATTATTTTACATATGTAGGGGAGGTAAACGTTCCATTGGCCGGTCGGATCATGTAGGCCTGTTCGTAAAACCTGTTCACGGGTTTAAAACCGGTCTTCTGTTAGTACCGGTCCCGAGATTCCCAAGTACCGGTTTCGAGAAAAACGAATCATTAAAAAACCGGCTTATGGTCATAAAAACCAACTCATCACCTGTAAAAAAACCGACTCATTAAGAACCGAGTACTCGAGTACTCAAAACCGACTTGTTAAAAACCGACCGGCTCATAACTTGTTAAAACCCGATTTAAAACCCGACTCATTAAAAGACCGATTCATTAAAAATCGACTCGTTACAAAATGAGTACTCGAGTACTCAAAAATCGACTCGTTAAAAACCGACCGGCCATGAGCCGAACCGAGTTAAAAATCGACTCATTAAAAAAAACGATACATCAAAAACCAGTGAGAAAATCTTCGAGTATTTTTGGTACAGCACAGTACGTAATTATAGTATGTCCGCACTTTCGGTCGTCAAAAGACATGCGTCCAAAGTTTAAAAAATGTGAACGGCACCATAAAATAAGCCATTGATGAACATTTTCGGCTGCACGATCACTTTCGCGATTCGCATTCAATGTTCAATTTCGTTTAAAAACGAAAATGAGTATGTACATATGTACATAGCTATTTTCGCGTTCTTTCGCATACCTGATTTCGATTTGAAACCGAAATTGTGCATAAACCAAAAAAATGTTGGTTCCAGATATGCTAGGACAAAACGGATGCAGGTACATATAGAAGGAGTGAAACGGGCGATCTAGGGCTATATGTGGGGGTTCGCAATCCCCTAGGGGCGAAGCTAACCCAGTTCGTTTCAAATGGAATTTAACCATGCACATTTTGTGCGATACTGCGGGATGTGAATTAACAGTTCCTTGCGTAGGTTCCGCTCGCTCTGCGCTTAAGGGATCACAACCCTAAGTATCGCACACACATAAACGCTCGCTTCGCTTGCTCTGGGTACAATATTTTCTTGTATGGGCTCCGCTCGCTCCGCGCTACAGGGATCACAACCCTCAGTATCGCAAATTAAATCCATAAATTAATAGTTAAGATCTGGACAACTGAAAAAGTACTTGACTGGCGGAAGAGCATATTATGTCTAATCCACAAAAAAGGCGATCGTCTGAAATGCGAGAATTACAGAGGAATATCCCTATTGTGTACACCCTACAAAATATTGACAAAAATTATCGAACAACGACTAAAAGCATATGCAGACAACATTATCTATGAGTACCAAAGTGGCTTCAGAATCGAGTTGAGAATTTCAAGTCCCGCCAAAACTGATCCTGTTAATAAGAGCCACTATGGAGAATACCAAATGCCAGGTACGGATACAAAACGAACTGACGCACATCTTCCGAATGGAGTCAGGCCTGAAACAGGAAGATGGGCTCGCATCCATGCTCTTCAACCAGCCTCTAGAGTATGTCGCCCGAAAAGTGAACGAGGTAGACACAAGAAGCTGGCTACTAACAAAAGCAGCGAATTTTAGTAGCATACGCAGACGATGTCGACATTATGGCTAGATCACTACCGCGTGCTAAGGAGGTATTCCATTCCAAGAACTGGACTCAGCAGCTTTAGAAGTCGGATTAAAAGTCAATGAATCGAAAACAAATTGCATGACCCAACTCGAAGAACGGCGCCTACAGGCAAAACATTACAATGGGCGACTATAACTTCGAGCGAGTAATCAAATTTGTTTACTTGGGGGGGCTCTACTATCAAAGGACGGTAACGAAAAACACGAGATCCAGCGATGAATCACAGCTGCTAACAAAATGTTTTGCGCAGGCCTGCTCCTAATGAAGTCGAAAGTAGTCCACAAAAATAACAAGCTGCGTATCTATAAAACATTAATACGACCTGTGCTGCTCTATGGATGCGAAACGCGAACCCCAACACAAGCGTCAGAAAAGTCGATCGATACGAAAGAAAAATTCTGCGCAAGATATTTGAACCAGTCAAGAAAGGGGACGTATGGTGAATCCGATACAACCATGAGTTGTGCGAACTGTTTGACGATCTATGCGCCTCGGAATTTGTCAGATTCCGGAAACTGGAATGGGCGGGCCATATCGAACGAATGCACGATGACAGAATCTTGAAACGTGTGCTAAAGTGTAAACCGTAAACGCGAAGGAAACCGACCGCAAGGAAGACCTCGTGTACGATGAGAGGACTCAATTGCCACAGATTGTATGAAGCTTCTATGATTTTCGAACTAGAGGACGCGATCGCTTGATCGTGATAGTTGGAGGAGCTGTATCCAGGAGGCCAAGGCTCAATGCGGGCTAGAGCGCCGATGATGATGAAACGTATCGAGCTAAAAGAAAACTATAAATTATTTTGTTTTCTCTGTTAAATAAAAATAAATAAACAACTGGCGCAACAGTGCAATTTGAACCATGGCCTCGAGATGAGTTGGCATCATCTAATTTTCTTGATCGTGACGGTCTTGTACAGAGGTGTGTGATCAGCAACACGCTCAACCGAGTTATTTACCCCATAAATGGGTACTCATTTAACAGCTGAGTGGGCTCATAGTCCGACATGTAAATCCCCTTTTTTATCGAAAACTACCGCATTCAGTAGTAATCGAACTGGGCCCATTGCGTAGAGGGCGAACGTGCTAACCATTGCGCCATCCGAACTAAAAGAAAACTATAAATTATTTTGTTTTCTCTCTTAAATCGGGTATTTATCAAACAACCCTCGTACATCAGCAGGTGCGTCTTTTTGCGTATCGACTACGCATGACACAAACAACAGAACGGTTGTTGTTTGTGTGCACTGTGCATCCACCAACTGGTCTACGAAAACCGCTAAATCATAATTCTAGAGATTGCTGAGGCCTGAAGCATATCGTATGAAGAAATTTGAAAAGTATCCACTTAAGATTTGGAGATGTTCGGGCTCTTCAAAAAAGGAAAAGAAATGTTGAACCAAGTTGAATGCGTCATATCATCATATCGTAGAAACTGCTAATTAAAATCAATTCGAAACCCTAAATTTGGCCCTCCAAAGAACCCTCAGTGTTGCCAGCTTTGTTAGGTGGGAATCCTATTAGCAGAGGTCTAGGCCTCAAATTTTTCCTTGCTGCAAAGCAAATATTGCGGCTCCTTTTTCTTGACGTCGAAACAAAGGAGGCCTGGTGAAAAATAGTTTCGCCTAGAAAGAAATGCATTTCGCTCCAGACAGCACGACGATGATGGCGCCGTCGAATAAAGCAGCCACAGAAACCTGCCCTGTTATAATCTCTGTTCAGTCATCAAAATGCCATTCATAGATTCAAAGTAAGAAAGTATTCCATATTCTTTCGAGCAATCATTTCTGATTATAGTCAACTTTAGTGCTGTTCGGACAAGAACATGTTTTTAAAACTAATATCAGTCAACACAACGAAAAAAAAACTTGTACCACGAAGAGATAGATTGACATTGAATTCGCCTCATCATTTCTACATTCTCCTCTCTTCATGTATATTTCTTCTTCTATTACAGGGAACTGTTGCTTAACAACAACTACCTACGTGTATTGCCCTATGAAATTGGTAAACTATTTCATTTAAATATTCTGGGCTTGCACGGAAATCCGCTGAACAAAGAATTTCTCACCATCTACAATGAACCGAATGGAACGCATCGACTGCTAACGTACATGTTGGACAATCTATCAGGTAAGTTTCAGTTTTGAGATACATGTACTTTTGATAGTAGATAATTTGTGTGCTGAAGAAGCAGTTTTCCTCATATTTTCGAATAGTAGTCTGGGTGGCTTGTGCCTTGGGTTTCATGGCGAATTCGCCGATATTTTCGAAGATTCACACATTTGCTATGTGGGTTCGCTGCATGCGTTGTGTTTATCGCAGCCACATTTCGAAGTTATTTCTGCTAGTTGTCGATAGATGGCTTCTTGAAACGGGGTCCTATCTTTGGGTAGATTCGCCGCAAAGGTTTCGAGTATTGATTCACTACAAATGTACCAATTTATTTGAAATCTAATTTTTCTGCATACATATTTGCGATCATTTTTTTTTTTAATTTAGAAATTTTTAAAAGCATGTTCATATTGTATTTGCGTATATAAATTTGATTGTAAAGTGAATTTTAACAGTCTTTATTTAATGTAAATTAACCAATACGTATGTATTAGCTGCGTTTCTTCGTACAGAATAAGCAACAACGGAACGATACAGAACAGCGAAAGGGACATTTAGGGGGGAAAATGGAGTATTTCCTTTGTTCAGGTAGCGTAAAGACCGTGAAGGTCAGGCCGTGCCATATGGTGAAGAAAAAAGCCCCCCGAACGAGCTAAGCAGCGGCCTATGCTTGCTGTAGCTCAGTTCGGAAGACGTGGGCGGAATTTTCGCCGCTCGTTGTCCCTGTCCTTTACCTACTAATAAAAATTCATCGGCCTGGGGAAGACAACACAAACATGCGGAATAATAAAAAAATAAGACGATAGGGATGGAATGGTTGACTGACGGTGCAGATGCCCTCGCGCTCGTATCAGGGTCCGGGTATAATAGTATCCTCGGCCTCTGGTTTGGTACCACCGACAGATAACTACTCATCAGGTGCTGCCTTCGATTTGCCGGTGGAGGCAGCACGACCAGACCAGAATTTCTATATCTCAAAACAGTTCGACATAGCAAAAAAGTTGATGAAGCAAAATTAAAGAGCACTAATTTCCCTATAAGAATGTCCTAGATTATTGTTTTGTATCTTTATAGTTTAAGAGACCTATGCATCTCAAAGTCGTACATTTTGCAAAAAAAAAAAAGTCGTTTTGAGTCACCTTTTTCCAAGTTTTTTTCCTTTTTTTTGTCATTTTAGAAAAAAAAAGTGTTAAGAGAAAAGTTGTCGATAATAAAATTTGCTACAAAATGAGGATAAAATTCGTTATTGTATCTTGAACGGGTGACAAGTTAGCACCCTTTAAAAATTCTCTTAAAATGACGCATTGCAATTTGCAGTTATAACTCCGGATAACGAGTGAAAATCGAGTGGAAAAATTCAAGAGCATGATTGTTGGTTGATGCTCATACTAAAAGTCATAATTAATAGGAGTTAAAGGGGAGTTTTTTTTATGTGTAAACATCTTTTGGCGCGGTTCGGTGTAAAACCGTGGAATCTGAATGCATAAACTGCATTAGTGTCCAGAAAGGTGTTACGGGGGCGGAGCCGAAAGTTTGCCAAAATGACCGTGAAGGTCCGGCGGCGCTATAATCAAATGCTCCACAACGACCTGAGCGGCGGCACATGCTTGTTCCACCTCAGTTCGGGAGATGTGGGCGTCGACCGGCTCATGTGACACGCTCCGGCCCCAGATGGTTTGGACCCTTTTCCTCTAAACCCATAGAAATACATAACCCAATCAATGAGGTTTCGTGGCCGGCAAAAGTTGGAACCTTCCACTGCGCTACACGATGAACCTTCACGCGTGTGAGGTTAGCGACGATCAAAACAAAAGTCCTTATGATTCGAACTGAAGGCGATATTGCAACAATTGCAATATTTTAAACGCATTGGACGGTTTTACTTTATTTACTCGTCGTGCACTGTGATCAGCGATCGTACCCAGTCGGTGGCGGGTTGTTTCGAAACTCTTGCAATTTTTGCGTTGACATGCAGAAACCCGACCGCTCTTTTGGCGGGTGATTCGCCACTTCCCTTTGACGGTTGACATTTCGACATAAATAGTCATCCTCAGCGAGTACAGCGAGTTTAAATGTACTCGCTGAGGATGACTATTTATGTCGAAATGCATCCAAACTAAATAAATTTATAATAAATTTGTTAAAAAGCAAAGTCATAAAGGTGGTTAAATAATTATTATTTTAAAATTCATGGACTTTGCGGATTTAAAACTTTTATCGTTTTTCTAACTTAAAACATTTATTTAATGTATTGTAAATTAGCCTTCGTACCAAAACAGGATAAGCAGCAACGAAACGATACAGAACAGCGAAAGAGACATTTAGGGGGGAAAATGGAATATTTCCTTTGTTCAGGGTGTATTAGATTAGTGAGCCTTTAAATGTCAAGAGAAAATTTGAATTCTAATACATTCGCAGTGAAAATGCAATCTGACAATTTTTATTCCGCCAGCAGAACATTTTTATTTATTCAGGAAAACACTGTGCACGGGGGGGACGGAGCCTCCCTAAGGTAGCGTAAGGACCGTGGCATCGAAGAAAAAAGGCCCCTGAACGAGCTAAGCAGCGGCCTATGCTTGCTGCAGCTCAGTTCGGGAGACGTGGGCGGAGTTTTCGCGGCTCGTTGCCCCTGTCCTTTACGTATTAATAAAAATTCATAGGCCTGGGGAAGACAACACAAACATGGGAGGCGGCAAACATGCGGAATAATAAAAAAAATGAGATGATAAGGATGGAATGGTTGGCTGACGGCGCAGATGCCCTCGTGCTCGTATCATGGTCCGGGTATAATGGGACCCACGGCCTCTGGTTTCGTACCACCGACAGATCACTACTTATTAGGTGCTGCCTTCGATTTACCGGTGGAGGCTGCGTGACCAGACCAGAATATGGTTCATTACAATATCTCAAAACAGTTCGACGTAGCAAGTAGCAACAAGTTGATGAAGCAATATTAAAGAGCACTAAATTCACTATAAGAAATTTAGAAACCCGGCCGCTCTTCTTGGCAAGTGATTCGCCACTCCCCTTTGACGGTTGTCATACGCGTCGCCAGTCACTCATCCAACATTGCCGCCGAGCGACTGATGAGCGCGAAATTGTTTTAAAAAAAAGTAGTCGTTACAAGCGCGACTTGTAGAAAAAGAAGCTGAGCAACTTAACGCCAAATGTCATTGGTGTTGAAGATGGTAACTTCATTGCCCTGTAGATCCGACAACAGTTAGCGGTCATTACCCACTTTCTTAACCACGCGAGCCTTGATGAACTTGAAGTCCAGCTTGGCGTTGTCATTGTCCGCCGCATTACTTCGAGTAAAATTCCGTCGGAGCCCTTCATCGCCAGGCTAGAATTCAACCTCATGAGAGCGCAAGTTATAGCTGGTTGCATTCTTGGTGTGAGCCGCTCTAAGGTTTTGTTGAACCTGTTGCCGGAGCAACTGAAACCTGTCTATAGTATCAACAAGCTCAGTAGCATCCCCCAGCAACTTTAGCCGTCGAAAGGGCGCGTAAGTGTGGCCATCAGTAATCACGTATTAATGGCGGCATGGTGTGCAGATTGTAAAGCACAGTTTATTGCGTAGCTTTCACGTCCCAGTCTTGCTGATCTAAGTGTATATACGCACGAATTTCTACCACAATAGATCGATTAACTCGTTCCGACGCATTCCCTTGCGGCGAGTAAAGTGCGATGTTAGTTCCCACCATATCTATCCAGCAGTGAGTTGAAAGCGTGAGCCTTAAACGCCATTATCCGAAACTATAATCTTTGGCACGCCAAACACATGAAATTTCCGTATCTCGAGCTAACCGATCAAAATCTCATAAGTAAACATATTTATGGAATATAATCCATTTGTTTCATACTGCCTATAACGGACGTATATTCTGGGCCCACCCTTTAGTGAATTTCCCCTTTAGGCAGTATGAAATTAACACTTTTTATATTGTCCCTCCACATATTGGCAATATATGACAAAAGTCATGACAAAGAAAAAACAACTTCTTTTCTCCAAAACATTCCCGGCACCAACTACACTTCACTTATGCACTCTCTTCTTATGATCAAGTGAAATCCGTACAAATCGTCGTCGTGTACAAGTAGTGTACACAGAAATATTTCCAATCAATGCTTCCGGAAAAGTGATTGCATAACATCTTGGCCGCTACCAACCAAGCTTTGAAAGCATGCAGAAGTCCAATGTTGTTACCAAACCGGTTCATCGTATGCCTCATCAGTTTTCTCTTCACGCATTTCCAATTGAACCCGTGAGACCTTAAAAATTGGATTTTGTTATCTTTCTTTGTTTTCTTTCTGTTTCGTAAAAGGTTAATCCCTCGAATTAAGATACCACCACCAACTCGTGTATGGCTTGTAAGCGCGAGCCTAATTGAATATGTTCATTTGTTTTGAGGTTCATTTCGAAGGTTTTCATCTGGTGATTAGTATACGCTCTGCGGTGGGTGGATCCTATTACTGAAAGCGTTTCAGTTTTCAAGTCAATACGGTTTGTTACCTTATTGGTGCGGTTAAGGTATAATGACTGCCATTGGTAATGTCGGTATTATGCAACGCGTTCGATTTCACTTTGATGCTATTACGATGATAATGATAAATTGTAATATCGGTTCACTTTGTTCTTGAGTTTGTATTGTAATTAGATATTTCTTGTATTTAGGCTGCAACATGATTGATCGATCAAATTGAATTATTAGAATTAGGTTAATATAATTGGACCGCGAACGGAGTGTGTTGGCGATCGATCTTTCTAGCTTTGTTTTTTATAATAATATGAGGGTAAGGTGAAAAGTTCTCGGCCTGACAATGAAAGACTGCGATTTTCAGTTTAAAAATGATTTTAATTTTCTACATAATCTCCCTTGACTTGAACACACTTGGTCCAGCATTTCTGCAACATCAGTATTCCTTTTGCGGAAGTGAGAGTCTGGAAGGCTGTGAAAATATTCATCGACGGCCCTCTCAACTTCTTCATTGGATGCCCTCTCGACTTCTTCATTGGATGCGAAGCGCTTTCCAGAAACAAATTTCTTCAAGTTTGGGAACAGAAGTCTGAGGGTGCCAAATCAGGAGAATAGGGGAGATCCAAATGAAAAAAAAACAATAAAGTCCCGTACACACTATTCGCCGGGCACTTGTCAACATGGACGCAAGAAAAACTGTGCTGGTGTGTGATCAGACTTGGTGTTGGAAAGATGGGCGGGTCTTCGCTTCCATCTCTGGCACTGATGACTCATGTCATTGTTTCATGTGCGACTGCGACAACTATTGAGTTTGGTGCACGTGTGAGTGAGTGGGAGAGTCGCAGAAACAGTTCCGGCACTGTTTCCCTCTGGAAAAACGCCACCAATTGACCTGTGGGGCTCCACGCTCTTGGCGGAGCACCCTCCCAAATTCTCCAACGACGATGCGCCCTGTTTTCTGGCGCCTACGGTGCTGCCCTGGTACCGGCACTGTGTGTTTAGTCCTTAAACCGGGAAAAAAGCACTATACAGAGGCCAAAGTCCTTCAGACCGGTTAGCCTTACATCATTGCTGTTGAAAACAATGGAAAGGATGTTGGTGGACTACCTGGAGAACACGCTAATGTATAGCTCTCTGAATAGGTGCCAACATGCTTATAGAGCAGGCAGATCTACGGAAACCGCTCTACACGAACTTGTTAGAGTTACACAAAGAGAGAAAAATTAATACTGGCGGGATCGCTATGTCTACTTTCATGGACATAGAGGGTGCTTTTTATAAAATCTCCTTTATCAAACTAAGGAACGCCCTGACTGAGCGGGGGTTGATTCTAATATAATTAAGTGGATCGACTCTATGCTTAAGCAGAGGGCGGTAAATCTTTGCAGTGGATGTGCCAGAATACGGGGTCAGGTAGTCTGAGGATGCCCACAAGGAGGTGTTCTTTCGCCTCTGCTGTGGAAGATCACCGTAGGCAGTCTTCTCTGGAAGCTGAACTCGATGGGCGTACACATTGTAGGATACGCCGATAACTTGACTCTTACCGTTAGTGGACATGGGACACGCTCTCAATGTAACCGAAGAATGGTGTAATGAGTGAGAGTTAACCATAAACGCCAGTAAATCAATCACTATGATTTTTAGTCGTAAGAGGAAAGACATAGAGATAGCTCCCTTACGGCTTTTTGGTTCGAAAATTAAGGTGTCCAAGGAAGTGAAGCATCTACATACGGGTCACCTTAGATGCGAAACTAACATAGAATGTTCACGTTGACGAGAAGATCCAAAAAGCGAGAAGGATGTTGCATCAATGTAAGACAGTGTGTGCTCGTAGATGGGAAATTTCACCTAAAGCGGCACACTGGATTTACACAATGATGGTAAGACTCATTCTAGCCTAGCATCAGTGGTATGGTGGCCAAAAACCATGCAGAAAACCGCAAAGCGGAAGCTAGATGGGGTCCAAAGGATGGCTTGCGTAAGCATAGGTGGTGCAATGCGCACCACACCAACGTGAGCAATGGAGGCATTGCTGGGACTGCCGCCGTTGCACTTATTTATAAAGGAAAAGGCGGCGTTTTCGGCAATACGTATGGAAAGGGATGCCATATGACATCACTTTGGAACTAGCAGCGATCATAAGAGCATCCTAGACATTATATGTACATGATGGGGTCAGGGCGAGTCTAATGCCGGTAGAAGGCATGAGTAGACGTAGGGTAGTGGAAAGACTACACAAGACTCACATTACGAAAGGAAATGTACACAATGAGTCAATGACATCATCATTTTTACTGATGGGTTTTTAATGAACGAGAAAGTGGGGGCGCGGGTTTACTCTGAAGAGTTAAACTTAGCCTGTGCGCTTAGTCTAGGAGAGTATGTGTCCATATACCAGACAGAGATGCTTGGCTTTTTGCATGCGTTAAACCACCTGCTGGGAGGTCAGGTATTGCACTGGACAACCAATCGGTGATCAGACGCATGCAGCAGACGAACATAAACTCCAAACTAGTACTAGAGTGTGTCCTAAAGATCAACCCGTGTGCCTCAGAAACAGGAAATAAGGCGTCGGATGCTCTATTAAAACGGGAATCTGTGGTGACTTTCATTGGACCAAAACCCAGAGTTGCTTTGGGGAACGGCATGATTGGATCGAAGGTTGGGAAGTGGATGGACTCCATGCATCAACGAAGATGGCAGGAGTTAGTCAAAAAGGCTATTAACGGAGTACCCTAAGCTGGATAACTGACTTGGTCACAGGGCATGGTAATTTTAAGGCTCACCTGGCTGAAATTCAAAGAAGATGACGTTTGCTATGTCTGGAGGAGGCTGAGACGGCAGCACACATTGTGTGCGAATGTCCAGCACTGGCTAGCACGAGGTTGAGGATCACAGGCAAGCACACGATAAGTCTGGAAGCCATCAGTGAACTCAGCCTTAAAGAAATGCTAGCAATAACACGGGATTCAGTGATGAAGAGAGAGGTCGACACCTGGAAATCGCTGATGATCGGCAGGGGGTGAAAAGGGACCCAAACATTAGTGGTCTGCTTCGACTATCCCCCGGAATACAATTAATTAAAAAATAATTACAATTAAGTTGTCGTCTAAGTTGTGCTTCACAAACCGATATTGTAACGACTGAGATTGGATTGGACATGGTGCTCGGCTTGCTACCTCTGGATATTTGCGGCGAATAGCTGGCGGCTAACACGGCTTTACGCCTTCGCGATACTGGCCAGTGGCGCACGTTGAGTTGTGGACACTCAACTATACTGGGCAACTTAGATCTCCCTGCGGAGACTGATTATACTTGTGCAAAATACGTTGCTGGCCGGAACCATACCAGCTTGATTCCGTCGAGGGATCTATGGGGTTTTAACACGCTCATGACCACCGACTCCATGGTCATCTAAACGAATGGCTTTAGGACCGACGGCGGAGTTGGGACTGGTATCTATTCGGAGGGACTAGGAATTAACTTGTCATTCCGTCTTCCCGACTTCTGTAGTGTCCTGCAGGCGGAGGTTTCGGCAATCCTGGAAGCTCCGACCTGGCTGGGAAATCATGTTGTCACCACGAAGGACGTTACTATTTACACGGACAGTCAGGCTGCAATTCGTTCACTTGAATCCGTACTGACCACATCGAAAACCATCGCGATCTGTGGTTTAGCCCTCAGGGAGATGGGTGGTTTCTTCAACATTACGCTCTGCTCGAACCGAGCCATTGTGGCTTCGCAGGCGACCGCGAGGCGGATGAGCTGGCTCGAGAGGGGACAACCGGAGTTATTGAGGGCGACCGTGTAAACATCAAAATGCCTGCCTCATCGTGCAAACTCGTCATCAAGGCCACCGCGGTTGACAGGGCGAACATGAGATGGTTGTCGATTTGGCCGAAACTTGACCCTAGTCGCTCCGCCACACTACTTTCACTGAACAGGAAACACATTGGCAGAGTCTTGGAGGATTTACGGGGCCCTGTCCAATAGGAGAGCTTGCTTGGAGACTTCGTATTCCTCACAATGACTTTTGCAGGAGCTGTGATGACGTGGATGAGGAGGAGAGCGTTCTCCATCTTCTTTGTCACTGTCCGGCCCTGGTCGCGAGGCGAAGGAAATTTCTGGGTTCCTGGTTTTTCCGGGAACTGGAGGACCTAAAAGATACGAGTGTAATGCAGCTCAATGGCTATATTGCTAAAACATGCTGGTTTGTTGCCTAGGTTTAATTAGGTGACTTTGGCGGTAGCACAACGGACCCAGAGGTGGTCCAAGTGTTCTGTGCGGTAGCATGGCAGCCCCTTTACCTAACCTAACCTAACGACTGAGATTTGTTTTTATTTTTTTTTTACAAAAATGTACGGCCCTAAAAACATACTTTTTTAAGAAATAACAACTGAATTGATCCAATTCCATTTTTTTTTTTAATTCGTATGCACAATTGCAACCTAATTTCACAAGACCCCTGAACAGATCCAGACACTCTCTTTCGATTATGTACTCCAAATTGAATGGTCCATGTCAAGGACAAGTAGTGGAGATCTCTGATCACTAACGTTCAATTAAAAATTATTCATTTATACACAAAACATTTTACGATCATTTTAAATTCCAAACAGCTTTTTTTTCAATTGGATCTCAAATTCAATTTACGAATAATGATGATTAGCGCACGTTCGCGCTAGCTGTAAACCAAACCAACATCGTAGATACTATGTAAATCTCAGCTCGTCAAAATCGGCGCGCCATTAATCAACGTGAGATCAATAAACATGCTAATCGCCATGGAGATTTCTCGCTTTGAATCTGTTGAAAAAAAAACTAATTGAATATATTGACGAAACACCTATCCGGGGTTGTAACTAATGTTGGATCCACAATTTCAGATTTTCTAACAAATAGTGTTATTGTACACTCCCGCTGTAATCGTATTGTGGTTTGTCTCTACACTGTACCATTACTAATCTGTATCTTGTTATTCGACTCTCTTTTCTTCTTCATCTGAATCGCCGTTACGAATAAAAATAGTTTCCAAAAGAAATCAAATATTCGTTTCGGACCAAACAGACGTATGTATTTTAGACATTTACACATGTCTAATTGAAGAAAATAAGCGGAAAACATGACGACGACAATTTGTATTTCAATCTTATGACAGCCAATATTATGGTCTTGAATATCGAGATAAATCTAATTAAATTGGGCTACGGGAACAACCTCTTTGCTTTTTTTTGACTCGAATTGCTTAACGCCTCCTACTTTTCTCCAGCTCTCCTTGAGCTCTTTTCTTTCGATATGTTTATCAAACAAAAAAATCTAAAAACAATAAACATTTAAAAAATTATAAACTTTCGACTACTTTTCGATGAATTTTTTCTGCCATGTTTTCATGACAGACACTCGTAGTTTGACTAATTACATTTCAGTGTGGGTGCCTCCGGTATGACAGATTTCACCCCAGCTGCCTCAAAGTTGGCCCGATTGCTGTTGAATATCAGATGATCTCAAATGGAACTCGGAGCTCTTTTTTGCTCTACGTTGCATTGTTGAGTGCAATGTTTTGGCAAAAAATAAAATGTCGAATCAGACATGTTTCACCGACGGAAGCCCTCTAACCACAAACCTCACCATATTGGCCTGATTGCTCCTGAATAGCGGGCGAAATCAAAATCAACAACCCAAGTTGTCATATCGTTTCATTACTCTGTTTCGCGGAGGCGACCGTATGTTTTCCGGCTTCAAAACGTGAAGCCTTTGTTGGAGTCACATTGGCAAGCCGCCTATGAGTCTTTTCCAAAACCGCCTCAACATGATAGGTGTACGTACCCGTATGTATGATTACTGCTTTTCGATGACAACAATACTTTCATAAAATATGCAAAAGTCAAAGAAGAAAAAGGAAATGGGCTCGTCACCACCCGCTTCATGCTCATGCTCATACTCTGTTGTACACGAGGTTTGAATTGTCTTTTTTAGAGACCCATGGCTCATTATGCACCACCATAAATGGAAAGCCGTGAACTGAAATGGTGATAAGTAATTTTCTCTTTCAAAACTGGTGGTCGAGTCGGGACAGTACCATGTTGCCAGACTAGATGGAACAGCGATGCAACAGATAGCATGGAGTAAAGTTGGCTTTATTGCCAATTGAATGACTGAGAGTGGTTTAGTATTTAGTGATTGTAATCGGATCGAATAGTCTGTGGAACAGTAGCGAAAATATTGAGCAAAAAGTTACTTTGATTTAATATTAAGAAGATCAGTGAAAAATGAAAGCATTTGTTTCGTTGTTTTTTTTTTCGCAGTTTGAATTTTCTTTCTGCAAGCGTTGCTCCTTCTCTATTGATAGAAGAGGACGAGCTGTGATCAGCAGGGATAGAGCTAGGACTGCTTTATTGTGCTAGTGTCACATGTTCCACGTGTATTTTCATGGCCATCTTACCCACAGCTTCACTCACATTCATAATGATAGCTGCGTTTTTTCAGCAGTCCAGATCAAATCTCTCTCAATTGCCCTAATCCCTTGTGGGGCTTAGCGCGTCAACTGTTCCATGTGACCCAGTTGACGTTTCGACGGCATAAACTGGAAAAGATTAAACATTAGGAATATACCCTTAGCTTAAATCCTTAATTTGTATGAAATTAAGGATTTAAGCTATCCCTCGCGGTGCCAAAAATTTAAAGGTAAATCGCCTTGAAAGAGATAGAGATGGCAACACTTCAGTGATGACAACTGCCTATAAAGTTTCATTGTGTGAGCAACATGCTTGTTAGTTGGCATTACCCCTTTGTGTACGCATATGGGAACCAACACATATGCAACTGCTAGTCACTCGCGTTAATTTGTATGAAGTAGGGTATCTTCCTTATGGTTAATCTTTGAAACTGGTTTCGGAGAATGCAGTTGCCAGCATGCACCTCCTGCTGCATATCCATGGCCACGAACGTCGTCGTGGACGGGATTCGAACCCGACACGCCGGTAGTGAAACATGAGACTGATGCCTCAACACACTGCGCTACCGGTCAACCCGCCCAGATCAAGTGCAGAACAATAATCGCACGCATTACCCTAACAATCAGCTCTATTCAGAACAATTTTGTCAGTGTAACGCGTGCAATTGCTGTTCTGCTCTGATCTTTACTGTTGAAAAAAAAATGCAGCTGATATGTGTTTACTGATTGCTCTTGAAATATCTTGCTGAAGTACGAAGCACCTTATCATATGTCCGATAGGTCTGGTGAACCACCTTACGAACTTCGAGCACTTTCCCCCCACCGGATCATTACAACACACCTTCATTTGGTATACTCATTTTTTTTCCCTAAGCCCTAGTGGGGCGCAAAGCATCAACTATTCCACGTCGTGGGGCTGCTGACGTTTCGTAACCGCGGTTGGTTGAGCGGCGGAGCAAACCTGTGTAAAGATACCCGAAGATGCAAGTTATCATGAAGGTCCGGTAGCGGTATTACGCTAAAACCCTTTCAAAAAGACAAGCGACGACAAGAGGTTGGTGTGGTGCAGTATCTGGAGACTTCGGAGGAATTTTTATTCTCTCAGTGCCCCAAACTATAAAAAATCAACTAAATTTTTGGGTCTTGGATCAACAGCACATGCAAAAAAAAATGGATCAATACCAAAGGAAGGAAAATCAATCAGACGAATGACAATGTCCGTCGACAGGCTCATATATCCGATATTTTCATTTCAAATCAAATCCTTCATTCAACTGAATAATTAACCAATAATTTACTAGAGCATGTTTCGATATTGTGCGAAGATAAATTGTTTGGTCGTGGTAAAGGTGGAAAAGTTAAATCCGAAGCCATATTTCGTTCAAGCCGTGCTATTTAGTAATGTATTTTACATTTTTATGAATTTATGGAACGCTGCATAAAGGTAATTATGCTGAAAGAATGATTCCTGAGCTTCTGTTTATCTGTCTGTCACACAGTGATCAATAATCAAAAAAAAATTGGCCAATTTGAATGGGGTTAAGTGATGTGCTGATAACTCGTCCCTGCAAAAACCACTCCAGGTCTTGAAAGCTGGAACAAAAGCCTCGGATTGGACGGATCAACAACGACGACCACTACTCAATTGCCCTAACCCCTTGTGGGGCATAGCGCGTCAACTATTCCATGTGGTCCAGTTGACGTTTCGTTGGCATAATCTGGTTTCGGAGAATGCATTTGCCAGTATGCACCTCCTGCACATCCATGGCCACGAACGTCGTCGTGGACGGGATTCGAACCCGAAACGCCGGTAGTCAAACATGAGACTGATGCCTTAACACACTGCGCTACCGGTCGCCCGACGACCACGAAAACGACTAAAGAATTATTCTTTCGGATCCTGGAATGTACGCTGAGCATTACTACAGTCCAGGAAACAAATTGGCTTGGCAGCGAGATCAATGACAAGAAATCGCACACACAATTTTTACAAGTGGCAAGCCATCGGGCCGCAAGGAGTTTGGAGTAGCATTTATAGTGAACAATCACCTCTAGCCGCACATTACTGACTTCAAACCCATAAATGAGTGACTATGTGCGATTCGCATTAAGACTCGATTCTTCAATCTCTGGCTCATCAATGTGCATGCCCCCACTGAAGTTAAAGAAGACGCAGTAAAAGACGAGTTCTACGCCGGCCTTGAGACTCTCTTCGACTCACTTCCAACAAACGACGTCAAATTGCTGCTGGGAGACTTTAACGCGAAAGTCGGAAATGAAAGTTGGCACCGGGGAACCACTGGAGGCCACAGTTTCCATGAAGAATGTAAAGACAACGGCCAGCGACTTATCGACTTCGCCTGCTGCAGGAATCTAGTCGTAGGCTCTACGTGTTTCTCGCATCGACGCATTCACAAGCAGACCTGGAAATCTCCAGATGCATATACCGTCAACCAAATTGATTACGTCCTCATTTGCAGGAGATGGGCGTCTAGTGTGATGGATATCCGCTCCTATCGAGGAGCAAACTGCGACTCAGATTATCACTTGGTGAAGACGACCTACAGATGTAGAATTTCCTCAGTGCACCAATCGAGAGTCAGCCCTCCCAAAATCTTTGCGGTTGATAAGCTTCTTAGCGATGCTACGGCGGTGGCGTATACTTACGCCCATGAGGAAAGACTATCACCTATGCTACACAACATCAGCAACACAGGCGTCCATGTGTTCTGGGAAGAACTCAAGGTTACCATCAAAGAGGTCGCAGAGAAGGTCGTGGGATATAAAGCCCGGCGAGCGCGAAATGACGAAGAATGCAAAAATTTCCTTGACACGAAAAACGAGGCCTATAGATAATGGATTCAACGAGGAACCAGAGCCAAAAGAGAAAACTATGACGAGCTACGGCGAATGTTAAATAGAATAATTAAGTACGTAAGAACCGTAAATACTTTGACGATCAGTTGCTGAATATAAACGAAAACTTAACTAATAGGAACAGCAGACAAGCGTACACACTAGTAAATACAATTAAGAACAGCTATCAACCCAGGACTAGCCTCTGTAAGGACAAGGATGGAAACATCATCAGCGACACCGATAACATTAACAAACGATGGGCCTCTTATTTTGAAGAGCTTCTGAACCTACCATCTAACATCCCCAAACAAGAAGCTCTCGACGATATTGTTGAGCTAGGCCCACCCATACAACCCCCGACAGTAGAGAAAGTTGATCTCGCGTTCCGGTCACTAAACGAAATGAAGCGCCGGGCGCTGACGAGACTCCAGCTGAACTGCTAAAATTCGTTAGAACGGGTCTAGTTAATGCCATACATCAATTACTCCTGCGAGTATGGGGGGGGGATGATTCCAGACGATTGGCGTAGAAGCATCATCTGTCCAATTCACAAAAATGGAGATAAATTGCAGTGTGAGAATTACAGGGGCATATCACTAGCCTAGCCTGTACGTCCTATACAATTTTGACGAAAATTCTGCAAAATAGAATAAAATCGTACGCAGAACGAATCATTGGCGAATATCAAAGCGGTTTCAGACCTGGTCGCTTCACAACCGATCAGCTTTTTACGGTCAATCTGATACTCCAGAAGTGCTGGGAATACAACGTAAACGTATACCAAATCTTTGTCAACCTCAAGTAGGCATACGACAGTATCGATCGTGGAGTGCTGTACAAAATCAAGTTGCAATTTGGTATACCGGCAAAATTAGTGCGACAGACAAAGATGACGATCACCATCATCCCACAGGTCAGGATCCATAATAGACTTACTGATCTATTTGAAACATGGACTGGTCTGAAACAGGGCGATGGACTGGCACCAACACTTTTCAACAGCACTGGAATACGCTATTCGGGCTATGAATATGGACAACAGCAAGACGCTACTCATCAAGTCAACACAATTAGCAGCATACGCCGACGACATCAACATCATGTCCCGAAAATTGGCCGGCGCAGAAGAACTTCTGCATACGGTCGATGCCGCTGCGAAAGAAGTTGAACTACGTATCAACGAGGGTAAAACTAAAATAATGATGCAATCGGTGACAAGGACACCTGCACAACCGAGCATCAACGTGGGGGACCTCAACATCGAGTTCGTGAACGACTTGATATACCTGGGTTGCAAATTGTCAAGGGACGCCAACGAAACTGACGGAATCAAGCGACGGATACAGTAGCTAATAAGACTTTTTTCTCGGTTCTCGCCATAATAAAATCGAAGCATTTGCACAGAAACCCGAAGCTCCGCGTGTACAAAACCATTATACGGCCAGTGCTATGCTATGGCTACGAAGCATGGACCCTAACTCAAGCCTCCGGTAACATGCTAGACGCATTTAAACGTAAGGTTCTACGGCGAATTTTCGGGGCTGTTTGCGATCGAGATGGATGGCGCATCCGGTACAACCATGAGTTGTATGAAATGTACGATGAGCTGCAAGTCTCGAAAATCGTCAAACTGCAACGACTTCAATGGGCAGGGCATGTACAAAGAATGGACGATGATTGCATGCCTAAGAGAGTAATGAATGCAGAACGAGTCGACGGAACGAGACTGCGAGGACGACCGAGATCTCGTTGGGAGAGCTCAGTAGGTGTGGACGCCGCGCAGCTGCTGGGCTCCCAAAATTGGAGGACGCGGTCACGTGACCGAGATAATTGGAGGACAATGATCCAGGCGGCCAAGGCCCGACGTCGGGCTGTCGCGCCACGATGATGATAATGAAGACTGCGCTGGTGAAAGTGCTCAGAAGCGTAAGCGAAGCCGGATCTATTTCATCTGGCTCGCGAAAGGCGAACGCCTCACATTTGCAAAGAGTATGCAATGACGTCTCATCATCATCCTTACAGATATGACAGCTTCAGTTCTCCACTATTCCCATGGTTTCTATATACTACCTTTCAGACTCTAGTGTCCGGACAGAAAATTTTATTTTGGTTTATACCTAGTCTAGCCATAAATATTGTTACAAGGTTTGGCAACCCTGCAGAAAGGAACCGTTATATTGCATTTCTTAAAAATTGAGCTAATCGCTATAGTACGCTTGTGCTTGATGCATTTGTCATCATTTGAGTTTAATTTTTAGTGTAGTGAACATAGATTGGGGTGACAAAGAAAATAGAATTGCTGTGATTGCACTTCATAAAGTAGGAATGCAAAATGCAACCAAGTGATATTTTTAAGACTCTGAATACCCTTGGTATAAGCCGAATGTTTGTATATCGGGCTATTGAAAGATTTAATGATACGTCTGGAGTAAGTGACCGTGAAAGAAGTGGCCGTCCGCGAACTACTCGAACACCTCAAGCGGTTAAAGCCGTGCGTGAGAGAATTCGCCGTAATCCTCTTCGGAAACAAAAAATTTTATCGCGTCAGATGAAAATACCCCAAAGAACAATTTCACGTATCATCAAAAGTGACTTGGGGTTGGGTGCTTATCGTAGATCTACGGGACATTTACTAACAGATTCGTTAAAAAAAATAGAGTGGAAAAATCAAAACGATTACTTTGCCGGTACGCAAACCAAGAACACCGTAAAATTTTGTTTACGGACGAAAAAATTTTTACTGTCGAAGAAACATTTAATAAACAAAACGATAGGGTTTATGCTCGCAGTGCCAGAGAAGCTTCTCAAGTTGCCCAAAAGGTTCAAAGAGGTCATCATCCAGCCTCAGTAATGGTTTGGTGGGGTGTTAGCTACAACGGGGTGACAAAGTTGCATTTTTGTGAGAAGGGCGTCAAAATGTCTGCCAGAATTTATCAAGAAAGTGTCCTTGAAAGTGTAGTGAAACCTCTCAACACATCATTATTCAAAAATCAGCCTTGGAGTTTCCAGCAAGATTCTGCACCAGGTCATAAGGCGAAGTCAACCCAAAAATGGCTTGAAGAAAATGTTCCAGATTTTATTAAAGCTGAAGATTGGCCTTCCTCTAGCCCAGACCTGAATCCGCTGGATTACGAATTATGGTCTGTCTTAGAGCAAATGACGTGCTCTAAAAGACATTCTAATATCGAATCCTTAAAGAAGTCTCTTACAGATGCAGTCGCCAACTTTCCGATTGAAGTCGTGCGTGCTTCCATAGATAAGTGGCCAGCTCGATTAAGGGCTTGTGTAAAGGCAAAAGGCAATCACTTCGAATAACTTGTTGCAATTTCCGTTGTTGACAATGCATTTAATAAATAAACAATGATTTCTTAACATATAACACCTCTTTTATTGAACAGTGCTTCAAAAAGTTTGTAACAGTATTTATGGCTAGACTAGGTAGTTGACTTCGATTTGTTTGTCCTCCATAATCGTTATATCGTCTGTATCCTTCATGTGCTTTATGTCCACTATTCCTTTTATTCCGGTTTGGAATACTTCTTCCTGCTATCGTTAAGTCCTTTATATTTTCGACCAAAGCCTTTCACGGTTTGTAGAAGGCGACTAAATATGCAGAATGTGCATGCCATCAACATGCATATCCGAACTCTGTCATATGCTAACAAATCGTAATAGGTCCGTTATATTCATTATGACCAAAGGATTAGTTTCATTATTCCAATTCAGAAGATACCCATATCTGTCAGGTTTGGTTTCCCTTTCACTTCATGCCCGCAAGAAGATACTGGTGCTTTGGCGCACACTTGCAGCAGCACCAAAATGGATCTGATGCATGACCTGGAGATACTTTCAGTCACTACTACATACTAAATTTGGTTGTGGTTAGACCACAGGAAGCGCCGCGCCGGTTGGCATCAGTTCGTTTTGAACCACTGATAAAAACTCTCCACTCTCTACTGAAAGGTGAAAGTTTTTAGCCTTGAAGAACCTTGACCATCTCCCCTAATATAGCAAAATTTGTTTGAATGTGAGATTTATGTAGTTGCAAACAACAAACTACCAATATTGATCGATTTACGATTGATTTAATATACTGGCATTTCTATAACTTTACAATGTGAAAGATAATCTCCACTTTGGCTTTTTTTAGATCGTGATTTAAGCTTCAATATTTCATAATCTCCCGACAGTCCCAGTTGAGAGACCCGCCAATCGACATTATGCCGGAAAAATCTACAAAGCCGATCTAAATTTCGTGTTAAATAACATAATTGTAACTAAAAGGCCATATCATTTGACCTACACGATCTCAATCATGGAAATGTATAATCCAAATGCTATGCAGGCATGGCTCTATAATAGTGCTAAGGTTTTGCTATTATTATTGTAAATCAAAGCGAAATCAAAATCAGTTTTTCTCCTCGATTGCGCGATCGACCTGACTTTACCATGGAGGTTCCAGATCCATAACACCACCACCACCAACCAATTCAATGTGTTCAAAATCTACACGTGTACCGCGTTAGGCATGACAAAATGAACCTTGCACTTTATAAGAAGCTGCTGCCTTAAGACTCTGTAACGATCGTAGTTCAACGATAGTAATATGTATCTTCTATCCATAGTTTGTACAATATTATAAGTAACATTCAAGTAAAAAAAAATCTTCAAGATTTCACATTAAAAGGGTACTGGTAACAGCTAGAAGAAACCAAGAATTGAATGATTGCGCAACGAAACTCTGCAAAGATATGTTGATGAAAATGGGCTTGTTCCAGTGGACCAAGTCGAGAGGAGTCAGACAACTCTCATGGTTGAAACTGCTGTGCGAGCTCTGCTAAGTTTAACGCAGAGTCGAAGCAAAGAAGTACTCCGTAACAATGCGAGGTTTCTTTTTTCGTATGAAAATGGTTCACCTTTAACATTATATGCATTTAACAAAGTGTTGGAGGTATTTTTTTTTGTTGTCTTCGAAGAGAATTTTCTTGAGAAACGGTTTTCTTTTGATCTGATCAACGACGACTCACACATCTTCACATCATTTAAATTAGTACAGTTTCTACGTCAGAGACGAGGGAAAACAATGGTAAGATATTATGTCGCGCAGTTAAGTATCTTGAATATTACCGTGTGCATCTTTTATCACCTGTTTCGTAGGGTATAGTTGCAACTAAAACAAGAAGTACTCATCATTATTGTAATAGTCATCATTTAATTTAAGTTGCTGTGTCATCGTTGAATGAAATGTACAGTGACGATTGTCTATCTATGTCAAATTAAGTGGTACAGTGGATATTATCATACTGTTCTTCGAATTCACATTTCAAGAACTAATTAAGTTGTTTATTATTTAGTACATATTCAGTTATTTGTTAGGAAAATGTGGATAGGCTCGATTAACCTCCCTGAGTTAAAATGTAGCCTTCCACATCCTTCTGAAGATTTCAAATTCCTGTCTTCGACAACTCCGAATTCTTTCCGATGTATCATTTCAAAGTGGTACAATATATCTGAAATCTCATATCCCATTGGATTAGATTGGACTGGATTAGAAAAGTGTGGTGGGTCCGGGTGGACCAAAAGAGTCTTCTGTGCTACAGCCCAAGAGGCGTGCCGTTTTGTAGGGTTGACGATCGAGTTTGATCAGACCAACAAATCTGTTCAGCTGTCTTTAAGTTCGAGTGAAGTGATCGCATCCGCTTCAGGAGACGCGAGTATCACGAGTGTGATACTCCAAGCGGAGACTGGAGAGTATTCCACACAAGCAAAGCACGTGCTGGGAAGTTTTATCTCATCATCATCCTCATATGTAAAAGCGACAATTAGGGTCAGATAAATGTAATATCCATTCTGTGCAAGTTACTTCTCAGGATCGACTGGCCCGCAAATTCTGTCGCTGTTTTTTTTGCAGAAGCGCTCCCAGCCAACTCGTTGTCACCTAAAATATTGTTGGTAAAATTAAGTCTTTATAAAGCTTCATAACAGTCAAGCACCGATTTCGACGAAACAGAAAATTTGCTGAGTACCCTTTGCAGTGTTTTGCTAGCGGACCCTTCGGTGAACTGAAGTTAAAAGCGAATCTGGCTCTAAACAGTGGAGTTTCTCTAGTGTTGTGCTGGGTGAAACCACCGAATAATGTGCCTATTTTTGTCCAAGCTCTGCGCAGGATTGAACATAACATCAACCTTAAGCCATCTGTCACCGTGCCCCCTGTTCGTGTTTTGGCGGCTGGTAGTAGTCGGCGGTACGATTTTGATTTTAGTGCAGTACTCGCGTTAATTGTGAGTGTGCTTATCTGGACGCAGTAAATCGTGCGCTTACGGCTGAACTTGGCTCAAAGCGCTGATGAGCTTTTCGGGGGCCCCGCCTTGGAAGGGCGGTGTGCCCAGAAATAATCGTGCTCGGGTGATGGAATGGATGCGTAATTCTCCGTCGAGGCCGGATGTGCCCGGAACATCGGGGCATTCGGATCTGCCCGGTCCATCTGGGCGTACGGTTGTGCCCGGTTTGTCGGGAGGCTCGGATGTGCCCCTAGCAGCTTGGGCGATGGATGTGCCCGGTCCGTCGGGTCGCTTGTAGTTTGATCCGGCTGCTTGTAGTGCTGTGGCTTTGGGACTAAGCCTCAGCTCATCTAATGGCATACTCGCTGCGGCCGCTGTGGTGAGACCTGACCGCAGTGAGTGTGTGTCGTACATGAACCGCGATGGGAGGAACAACGCACCCAAGTCTAAAGCCCGATATAGGGAGAGGCGCAATGCCTGTAGAGTTCGCGATTCTATTCTGCTGATTCTTGAGAATCACAGGACAGAAAAGCAAGCGGCATCGCTTGAGTGGGCGCTCAATTTTATCCCGGGGTTATCTGAAAAAACATCCTCTCATAAACGGCAGAGGTCCACGGATGATTCGCCAATGGGACCGGCAGCAGCGTCTCAGCCCCCTCCTACGCGGATGCGGTGGTTGATCGCAGTAATGCGGACGGCTGTATTTCTATGGAGGACTGGAAAACGGTCGAGGATATCCTTACATTAAACTTCCGTAAGGTGAAGGAGGCAAACCCGGGACCACCTCCGGATTGTAACGCTAGAAGGGTCGAAAATTAATGCGCTTTGCTGATGAGCGCTCGGCGACTCTGTTCAGGTCTGCCGTCAGCAGAGCGACGGAATGTTGCCAAGCGCGAAGCTCGATGTCGTGTCGAGAGATACGATCCCGTCTCGCTCAAAAGCTCGGGCCTGGTTGCCGAGGTTTATTGTTTGTCACTCGGCTCAGATTTGGCTGCTTTTGAAGACTCTTCCGTAAGTGACGGTGAGACTGATGATACTGTGGTTGTTGAAGCAATAGTGATCTGTTTCGTCCAGATTAATCTCCACCATTCCAAAGCAGCCTCTGCTGCTCCGTTTGGCGCGCAGTCGGGGAGGATATTGCATTGTTTCAGGAAACCTAGGTTGTGGGGGGCCTGGTCAGAGGGCTAAAATGTGCTAACTATGTACTAACTATGATGTTAAAGGCCAAGGTAAGGCCCCGTGTCTGCATTCTTGTGAGGAAACCCCTTAAGGGGTTCCTATTATCAGCGCGCAGTGATAAGGACTCGGCAAAGGTGTGCCCTGAACTTGGCGTTAAGGTATACTGGGTGATTTCGTCGTATCTACCATCTGATGACAACTACATGATACCCTCATCCACTCTCAGAGCTGCAATCACGGCGGCTGGAACATCAAGGGTTGGACTCATCATTCGCTGTGATTCTAATGCCTATCACACCGTCTGGGGTAGCTCTGATACTAATGGGCGCGGATAATCCTTATTTGAGTACTTGCTAGGCACCAACTTACTAATTTGCAATGTGGGTAGCATATTGTCGATCTGATTAGTGACTGGAGCGTGTTCTCTGAGCACTCTTACTCAGATCACCGCTATCTGCAGTTTAGACTTGCTGTGCGGCCTGCCAAAAAATGTGGATTTTCGTAATCGTAGGAGGCCTAACTGGCTTATTTTTCGTGAGGCTTTCTTAGAGGAATAGCCATAGGAGTTATCTTTTAGGAGATTTCAGATCGCATTTTCCGACAGTTTCGAATTCATTTTTCATTCTCGAAGAGTGGGTTCTTGAGTGCTCAGTTCTTAGTATCCTTGATACCCGGTGAAAGCGAACTTTGTCCGTTTCCTTGTCGGTTATATGTAATTTTAGTAATCAGGAAGGTGATGCTCACACTTTTCTACACTTTGAACACTCAACAGATTCCAGAATACACAAAGGGCGCAAGAATCTTACAAGGATTTCTCTAGTCATTAAATGTCATATAATATAACGCTGTAAAGTGTGTAAATCCTTGTCCTTCCTGCAGAAATAACAAAATCGCTAGCTCTAATTTGATCTCCACAACAAAATCTTAGCTTTACGACCAGTAAACGTCCACTATAAAACCATCAAATTATATTTTATGACAGCACATAAAAATTTCTTCGTCGACAGATTAAACTGTCTGGGTCTTCTGTCGCATTGTTATGCTATGTCAGTAGTAGAGCAACAATTACTAGGAAAACAAAATTGTCACAAAAACATTTACGAGCGCTACTCGTTTGTTGACAAAATTCTCATCATATCTGAAGACATTTCCTCGAAAAGCAGACATCACTGAATGGCCATGCAGTAACCTATACTGCTGCAAGCTCAAATAAATATAAGGTGCGACGTTTAATTCACTCGGATCTGGATCATAAATGGATCGAACTCCATAGATGTCCAGTGCTAAAAATTAAATATGTATTCCAATTGAAAAGTGAAATGAAAAGCCAGTCGCGAGTATGTATGTATTTAATTTAATACTCGTACAATAAAATCATCGAAGAATACTCTCGAGCTAGAAAACAAAAACAATCTAAAAGTTGCCACACACTAGCGTCCATTTGTACGCACTCCAAGTGTCCCCCGTCCAAATATCGGGGACACAGACTGCAATCCAATCCATCGCGAGCCAGACGGCATTTTAATAGTCAAGTTCGATGACTAACTAACAATTTTCACTTATCCGATTTAATTTCACGCACCGTCAATTGCATTGCAATAATTCAGGTAAACGCATTGTTGTAATTACGTGTTGTTAAGCCAAATTAAACTCCACCAAAGTACAAAAGATCGCGCCTAATATAGTTTTCCTACTCTCGCTACTCCTCCACAACAAAAATTGGTCAATTCCAGATTGGTTTGATGTGCTCCAGATTATCGACGACGTTTTTTAGACTTCAGTCATAAAGAATGTCATCACCGACCTTCTGATGAATTAGTTGATGACATTCTTCGAATGTTTCATCAGCTATTCGATCTCAATAATTGCTTCGAAGATACATTGAACAATATAATTAGCTTAACTCATTGGTGGTTGGTTTGATATTTATAAATATTCCATATTCATCAAAAATGACAGTTATGATAGGTCTTTACGTCGATTTTCATTTAAGAGGTGAGGACCTATGTACGGCACTGGGCTTCACTGAGGGTGTTAACCAATTAAGCCCCGGAGCTCGTGTAGCGAGCGGAGTCTACGCAAGGGAAGTGCGAAATCATCTCAGTTTTAAATACTATTAGTCAAAGACGCGAACCACTATGCGTCGCCCGGTCAACTAGGAATGTTCTGTCCGATTTTATAAGGGTTGTGTTTTCCTTTTCTACAAATCTTTAAAATAAAGAGTTACGGGTTATTTATAAAATATGGCGAAAGGCGGAAAGGGTCCAGAAAAAGTATCTATTTAAAACCGGCGTAAAAATGAAACGTTAAAATGCGGGGACGCCTATATACATTTAGCAAAAACACCAACCCATTTAATCCGAGAGGATTCTATAGTATATCTATAGGCGCGTTTTTTTTCTCAAGATCCATACAGACTAGACAATTACACTAACAATTTGGTCTGAGCTGCTCTGGATAAAATGTCAGAGCAAGAATGCTGGCCCGTTAAGTAGTCTGCGTTTTGAAATGCAGGCGGCGCAGGTGCCGAAGTTTTCGAACAGTTAACAGTTTGGGAAGCACATAAAATTCATATTCTGCCAATAAAATGTTCGTTTTGTGTAATTATTTGGAATAGTAAACACACAAAATAATTTTGCTGCATAAAGGAAATTTGTCCGATTGTATATGTACTAAAGATTTAAGTTTTCTCTTGATATTTGAGTTGACATTTGAACTCTAACTAAACCAAGACACACTCACGGCAAAGACATGCCCCGTTTTCGAGTTCGCTACCCCAATTTGCTCTCAATCATTTTTTTTGCCACTTAATCTGCTTACTCTGCTCTGTACGAAAAAACGCAGCTACTATCAGATCTGGATGTGCCTGGATCAAAGACCGGCCACTCGTTTTATATGAAATTGAACCACATCAAAGTGAATTGTTTGAAAACAGAACCAAGTATGTACGTAGAATTGGATGGATGGTAAATTGAATAAAACCATAAAACACTGAATTTAATAAGTGAAGCAGATCAAAAGTTCAAATAGACCATCATTAAAGTATAGAAGTATATTCGGTATGTTGAAGATTCCATTGACACCGAGATGGACGCGTACATCTGAAACCTGAACCCGAGTTCATCATTAAGTAACTTATTTTAAGCTACGTCACGTTTTTATCTTTGCTTTCTTTGGATATATTTACATGTACTTGTATTTCGGTACGGTCTTTTACAAACGGTTGGACCGTTACATAATGGCCTTGGTCAACAAAACAAGAGCAGGTTCTCAGGTGCAATACATCGTGTACCTGCAAAAAAAAAAAGAACTGGAAAATACAATATAATAATAGCCAAATGTAAGCGACACAAGAATAGTTCAAAGATATACACACGAACCGTGTAGTACGTGGTTATTTTTCTGGTATCTCGCGGTTAAAGTTGAAGCGCTCGTTAAAATACAATTACGTACTGAAACTGTAAAAAAAAAAATATAAATTTTTTTGGCTTTCTGTTGTGGGGCTTCTTTTGTTTGGGGTAAAAGAAGAAACCCATTCAAGATATTCAACGCAAGAAAACTGGCCGATCTTTTTCGCAATGAATATTTACACCATTGTGGATTAGATGTATTGTTTGGGTTTCGTCATACCGGATTATAAGTTTTTTTTTCTTTTTCCAATTCACTCGCAAATCCGTAATTTTGCAACTTTTAATCAAGACTCACGAAAACTCCTTAGTTTGAAATACATAGCCATTTTTAAGCCATATGTAACCTTTCCTAAATCCAATAAATGCTTTCCAATCAAATACATCGAGTTCGAAAGTAACCTTTAAACTTGCAAATTAATAGAGGTTGTAAATAACTTTCAAAATGTTTAATTGATTATTACCGATAAATTGATTGTTCGGTGCAACATATTATTATTTAATTAACGGTGAGGTTTGACATGCCATCTGCACTATGTACTGTCGGGTTACCGAACTGGTGCCATCCTACTCATTAAACCAGTCAGAGTTGGTAATGAAACGATAGAGTTTGCTAACTCAACAATTGCCGAGTCATTCAGTTCAATGAAGAAGTGGGATCCAAGATATTCCTTTCTCCTTCTTGCCAGGCCAGAGAAGCACAGGAATAGAGGAGATGAAAAGTGCATTCCTCTTCGTGCTCATCGCAGCTTCTGTAGAAATCATTATAGGGGAGGCATAGCCTCCTTGCGTTCTCCCCTAATACCTATACAAAACCCAGCTCTGATGTGTAGTGTATTCAGTGAGAGCAATTTAGCGGGGCTCCTAGAATCCAATCTAGATCACAGTGTGCTCTGTTTTAATTGCCTTGATCCCTCCATGGGTATGGGCACGTCAACATCTTCTGCACTTCTATGCCTTGTTGACGTTTCGCTTTCGATAGCATATCTACTTTTCGGACATGCAGTTGTTAGCATATATCTCATATCCGCGCCGTCTTTATGCTGATAAGCTCGGAGCGCAGTGAGAGTTCACAAACAGCTTTTCTTTATTTAGATCGTAGAGCGGTGGTCGACCGAACGAACATCGAGCGCGTCAAAGGTAGGCATGCGTTATCCATCTAGAGTTAAGTCTGCTAACCGCTTCGGATTTTAGAGCTAGTTTACATGCAGCAATAGGCAGGAATATATGTAGATGGTCCGATGAATTTGTGCTGCTTCATTTGTTGTGCCCTGTGCTACAGTTATCCGTAAAACTACTGTGACCCGGAATTCAGCATAAGTAAATGTGAAGAAGTCACTCATATTTGTGTGTAGAGCGACATTCCCCCACGGTTTTTAACGTAGTCGGACCCGGTAAGAGGGAGCTTGCCTGTCAATGAAAATTATTATATCTTCAACTGATACTACGTGACTTCGGTAATCGCCAAATCCTCGGCTTCAAGAACACTGCAGTAAATAGAGAAACTGAAGTAAAGGCTAATGTCAAGTCCATCAGAGAACATTCCAGCCAGCTCCTACTCCCTCCTTCGCCTTGGATCCATCTGTGTATATTTCAATTGCATTGCGTAGCGGAATTGCGTTCTTTTCTCATTCATTGCGTGATGGATGGTATCTGGCTAACAAATTTCTTGTGAAGCACGCATTTGGGAGTTGTATAGTCAGTCGTTGCCGGAATGTCAAAATTGCTCAGAATGGCAGCGTATCCAATACCTGAAGTAAAGAGCGTATACTTTGTTACTTTTTAATGCACCATTTCTCAAAGAGTGGTGGGGGATTTTTAGTTACCTGCATTTTTCCTCTTTTTCGCATTGTATTTTATAAATTTGGTCATTCTAAGTTCAAGTAGGAGAGTGATAAGACGTCAAGTGAAATGAGTGCGATTTACAAAAAACGATTCGAAGCTGTGTTTTTAGTAAGTCATCCCAAAGGATTAAAAATGACACCTGCATCGGCCGGAAAGTACCTGAAAGTTTCGACACAGTTTGTGAATAAGTGGATAAAGCGTTTTAAAGATACTGGAAATGTAGACGATCTACCTGGTAGGGGTAAACCCGAAGCACTTCAAGGCCATCATTGATATTTTTAAGAAAAATCCGTCCGTTACTACCTTAGTGCAAGCAAAGGAAATGTTATCGAAGAAGAATATTTACGTGTCCTTGAATACGATTCGGCGAAGATTACAAGAGTAAAAACATCAAAACCAGGTATGCCTTGATGAAACCATTACTTACCGAAAACCAGAAGCGAAGACGTGTAGAGTGGGCTAAGGAAAACATCGATCGTGATTGGGACAACGTGATCTTTACGGATGAATAAAGTTTTGCTGTAAATACGTTCAGGAGACGAGTGTGGTCACAAAAAGGAGAAGCTGTCGTGAACCGAACCGTTAAACACCCTGTGAAGGTCCATGTTTATGGATGCTTTTCTGCACGCGGTTTCGGAAAATTAATAACGTTTACCGGAATTCTTACTGCTGAAAGGATGATCATTTTGTACAAGAAAGGATTATTGAAGTCTGCTAGGATGCTATATGGCAACGACAACACCGATTGGTTTCTACAAGAAGATAACGATCCGAAACATAGAAGCCGGTTGTGTACACGCTGGAAAGAAGAATGGGATTAATGGGGATTAATGAAGCAGAAGCTTCAAGGAAAGCAAATAAAAGGAGCAGCACATTTAAGGCGAACGCTACAAAAAATTTGGAAGAACTTATCGACAGACTACGCGGAAAAAATGGCCGAAAGTTGTCACCGAAGATGCCAGTCAATAATCAATAGTGACGGCGATTGGACCATGTATTAAATATAATTGCGAAAATGTATTTTGTATTTACTTTCAATAAAAAATAAAATTTCCTACTTGTAACATTTTGTTTTTATTTTGTGAGGTATACGGTCTTGTGGAAATGACTGTAAATCATTGACCAGTATTACGAATACGAATTGCCGTATACGCGGCCATCTGTTTTCCAAAAATGGTAAGTGGGAACAAGTTAAGCAGCATGTTTAAGGCAACAGAAGACATAGATCTAAGAGCTCTACAGATAAAAACGCTGGCCAATCTTTGCACTTTTCCTGGCAGGCTACGATTAGCCTCTTACTCAGAGCAGTCCACAGGACCACTATACCTAAAATTAGTATAGGACGCAAAATACATAGCCACATAGAGCCAATGCAGCAATTTCATTTTCAAGCCCCAACTTTTACATATAGCTTTCTTGCAGGAGTTGTGCGCGACAGTGGCTTTGTTTATAGGTTTCCGATATAATTTCTTATCCGGAATAAGTGCCAAAAATTTCGCCCTGTCTACAAAAGCAAGTTTCGTATCATGTAGCACAGCAGGCACAACTGAAGGTAACCTATACCTCTTTGTAAAAAGAACAAGTTCCGTTTTTACGTATTTATCTTTAGCTCACACCTCACAGTTATCAGCCCGAATGGTTAATCGTGAGATGGCGTTTTGCAACACTTCACTAAGGACACTAAGAAATTTTCCTGATATGGCAATGCCATCCGCATAAGCAACGACCTTGCATGCCAGCCTTTTCAGGTCTAATAACAGTCAATTCATCACTAAGTTCACCAACAATCATTGACACATTCAGCGCGCAACCTCAAGGGTTCTAAGTGCAGCTTGGCTGACCGTGAAAATAATAATGTCCCTTTTGGATTAATGAGGAGTCCTTACGACATCGCAGCTTCAAAAGTTCGCCTGTAAAACATGCAGTAGCTTGGAAATTGAAACGAGTGATTAAGATTGATTGAGAGTACATTTCGACGTCCACACTTGTATCGGTTTTGACCTCGTCCGTTAACATCCAGGGAGATGTTAATAAAGTTGCAGGAATCCCTGACTCCCATTGACCACGGGATGGGATTAGGCCGAAACAGTAAGTCAGTAAAGTGGAGTTTGCCGACGTCGGGATATCTGTTTAGAATTCTGGAGTACCCGGTATTCAACATGATCCAGAGACTTTTCTCCCGAATACGTATGGCTGAGTTTGCCACCATTTGCTCTACTTGAATGTCCAGAGGAAGGAAACCAAGGATTATATTTAGCGCCACAGATGAAGTCGACCGAAGAGCTCCGCTAATTGCCAAGCAGGCCGCACTCTGTACCTTACCCAACAATTTGCGATTGGCTACCGTTCGAAGGGCTTTCCATCATACAACAACGCCATACAATAGTATAGGACGCAAGACCACTTATTCAGCATTCGCCCAACATTTACTATATTTATTCAGCATTTGTATAGGAGTCATTCAGCATCCTTTTAGCATTATTGTATGTCTCGGCTTGCATTCTATTAGCTGCCTCAACCTGCGAGCTCAACTTGCGCCAGGCTTTAAAGTTTAAACTATCGGGAAAATTTGAATCACAGTTCTGTGAATTGAAACGATCCAAGTTTAGGTGCATCGGATTCTGAGAATAAGAAGGTACATACGAATTTATAATTCCCAAAATGTATATTCCACGAATTTTTACAATCAACAATATAAGCCGGATTAATATGACTCATCGTAATGCTTCAACCTTCAAGAATGATCCTAATTCGATTTCAAAAACGGTCCTTTTTATGATATGTATTGCGAAAGTTGAGGCTAAGCTGCAGATTCAAAATTAAAACCTTTCAATCTTAAGACGCCTTTATCCAACCCGAATATATATTTCTAACATACATACATAGTTCACTCCACCTTTCTTTCAAGACAACTGATTGCTAAACAATCAAACCAATTTTTTCCCCGCACTCTTTAAATTGGCTTTCAGTGAAATGGTCCACCAAAAACAAGCAGTCATTTCGGAGAAAACGGGTAACACCGCGAAAACCCTCGTTAATTGTTTAAGTCGGTTACTAATAAAAGCACTCTTTAGAAGAAATATTGGGCATATCAAGATGCGATTTTTTTTTCGCTACAAAAACTTAATGGATCAAACGCGACTAAAATATAAACCTTTTAATGGCTTTCTCAATTCAAATGGATTGACCATCTGTATTTCCGACTCCGAGTGTCTCTCCATCACTTTACTGACTTGTGCATAAAGAAAAGAACAAATAATACAATAATATGAAATCACTTTTGCACACTGGCGTAAATGAGTCGGTGGTATCGATGCTAATCAGTCAGCCATGAATTAGAAAAATTAGAATGCATTCGAAAAGCCATGTCCAAAATGCCTTCGAGGTGAAATACTTTTCCGCACAAGTGTGTTTGGATTTTATTGTATTAAAACAACAGTAGCGACAAACATTTTTTTATCGCACTCGGTCACCTTCTCCATTATAATTTCATGTTGTGTATTTGCTGAGAGATCCATAGATAATTCCGTATACATAGTATGTTTATTGCGCTCAAAGCCATATTTGCGGTGATCGTGCCATGTATGTACGAACAATTGACTCAGTAACCAATTGCCACACTTTCATTAAATGGTGAGAAGTTATACCTGGGGAGGTGTAAAAATTCATGTGATGATGATGGCATCAATGGTGAAGCCTCAAGTCACACACAACTTTCATTGGTACGACGGCTCACTTGGTGTTTGATCCGTTGCAGAAAATTGCCATGATCGTGATATGATGATCACCTGTTGGTGGAAATCGCGCGATAGTGACGCCAAAATGAACAACCAAGTTGTATGCTTTCACATCAGATATACTTATCACACACATGATGCGATGAACGATGTGTGTAATGATAATATACAGCAAGCAAAAATATGAATTTGTTACAAACACGAACAATCTTTTCATTAGATGCATGATCATTAATGAGTAAAATTGAAAATGAGCCGCAACGCTTTCATGTCGAGCACAACGAAGAAATGCATGTGCAAGAGTGCAACTATGATATCA
Organism: Chloromyia formosa; assembly: GCA_964017055.1. Classification (NCBI taxonomy): domain Eukaryota; kingdom Metazoa; phylum Arthropoda; class Insecta; order Diptera; family Stratiomyidae; genus Chloromyia; species Chloromyia formosa. The sequence continues at coordinate 22,867,868 of OZ024813.1, read as the reverse complement.
ATTGAGTGATGAAGAATTTTGCTTTCAAACAAGAGGGAAATGTGTGAGAGATATCAGGTTACCGTCGGCTTGAATAATTTAAAATAAGAGTAGATCAAGTGTCGTGTTATTTGGAAACTGTCACTAATAGTTCCTTTGCATTTCAATTGAATTCCTGAACTTTCCCTGTCGTATTTTGAATGCGTGTATATTTGGTTCCAGTCTCATCAATCCGAAAAGATGCCCAACACCTTTCCTATATTTGCCAGTTAGCGTACTCATCAGGTACTACCTCTTTAATTCACTACCTTTATACTAAAAATCATGAAAACGAGTAAAAACTTCTGGGTTCTTGAACACTTGCAGTATGGAGATTGTAAAAGCCTGAGCTAAACACGTATGGTACGAGAATAGACACTACTACTGAAAAAAATGATATAGATATTTTTCCTAATAAGGGATTATATCGTGGATTTGTCTTTCCTACGAGAACGTTATTTCTTAGTTCGGTCTGTATCTGACACATATTGCATTACTCAGTGTTTGAGTTCACTGAGTAATGCAATATGAGAATGGGCATATTTTTTGTAACTGATATAATAGATTCATCCTTTTCAATTTCGCACTTTCCATTGTCTTTTTTAGCCTTTCAGTTTTTGAGACCTCTATATCCTTTGCGACCTTCATGCCTTTTGCGAACTTTATGTACGAGTATGTTCTATATGACCTTTATGTTCTTTGTGACTTTTATATATTTCCGATTGAAACTGGTTCCGTATATGTCCTATTAATTGCCCTCCAGGGAAATGGGCGCGTCACGTCACGTACAAAATCCATAAATCAAAATCCTCCGATCAAAATCCACCGATTCAGAATCCACTAGTTCAAAATTCACCAGTTTTATACTACGTTTACGCTGGAATGACAATTCCTTAGCTGCTCCGAAATCTGTAAAGTGTTTATACTGACGCGGATGAGATTTCATTTCATCGTAGTACTATATAAAATCCACCAGTTCAAAATCCACCTAGTTTATTTTGATCATGCACACACAATGAATTTTTACGCACTCAAGTAATATCCACTTAAGACCTTCGAGCGAAAATGTTGCACTTATTCTTCCCATGAAGAAGAAGCAGTGGCAGTGTAAACTTTAACACAGCACATTACCGCGGCGCTCTACGCGAAACGTGAATTTCCCTTCTACTCAAAAGACCGGTTTTGAAGCGAAATAAAGTGCGAAGTAATTGTTTTCGCGTGAAAATTGCTCATCATTATATCTTTTTTATTCGAATGAAACATGTTAGTACTGCGAGAGCGAAAAAATCTCGTGCGAATGCAACTTTTGAAGGTTTTTGTACGAGATTATACACGAAGAACTGATCTTATTCCTAGCTTTAGGAACTAAAAGTGAGGATTGTACTGGTACTTTTCCATACAAAAATTTATTGATTTTGAACTGGTGGATTTTGAATCCGTGGATTTTGATTTTGGTGGATTTTGTACCTAACCCGGGCGCGTCAATGGGAATTGGAACTTGCTGATTGAACAACACTGTCCGTCTGATCTACCTACCACAACTTGTCTTTGAAAGAAAATGAACTGATAATCATTCTTGCAAATGATGCGTTAAACTTTTCTCCGTATGCATGAAGAGAAGAGACTACACGCAAATATGAAGAAAATTGTCCGCTGCGGGGGGTTCGTGTTCGATAGTGTGGCCGGCCTTATGAATGAAATTCGGTCTTAAAATTGGATCAGCCAAAATTTGGAACATACGAGGTATGATAAAAAATTAACGGAACCCGATTTGCAGTACTGCTACTGTCATAACCTTCCGCCTTAAGGTGCATTTTTCTAGGCACACGATCGTCGAACATTGTTCGCGATTAGCGATCAAGCCATAGAGCACGGAGCACTTTTGTGTGTTTCTTTTTGATCATCGCCTGCGATCGACACTGAGTGATGTCTAGCAAAACAAACCTTAACTGACTGTTCATATCTCGTTTAGTAGTTTTCGAGTTATTTCTGTTTTAGTGCGATGTGTTTTGGTTCTCTTTTGTAATGTCCTGGCGTCAAATTGGGAATAGTGTTCACGGATCATCACAGGGGGCGAGAGTTGGGTACGACGCACAGTAGAGTATTTGTACCAAAACCTGGCCAAATGACCAAAAGCAATTATTTAAATTGATTTGAGGCATTTTCAAAATAAATTTTATTCATAATCTATAAAATAAAAATAAAGATGAAAAGAAATATAAATTACTAAATATAAATAAAAATTATAATACAAAATTTGCCATCAAAATGCACAACAGTGCATCGACCTCATGAACCCGATACCAGTATATACTGTACTACTACTACCTTCAACAGTATTCCATGGTATTAAGTCATCGGGTGATGCTCAGAATCACGCAAGCTATGTACCAAATTTGGTCGAAATTAGACCACGAGAAATGTTCAGAAAAGAGGAACAAACTAAAACAGACCTAGGCCAGAAACCTACTAATTTTGATAAATCGAAAATCCCGAAAACGTTAACGGGCTGTGCTAAGGATCTCCCAAGGAATTTACATACCAAATTTGGTTGAGCGTGAGTAACGGGAAGTGCCCAGACCAATTTTATGAATATATGGGACGGGCCGAAAATACGAAAATAGCTAAAAGTTCAAACACGTGGTTAATGGGGAAAGAAAGTGAAACCAGTTCCTTTATGGTTTTTTCAAGGAAACATTTGACTGAATTTTCATCAAGGAATGAATTCTCGGGATGCCGGGAACACGTACAAAACAGTTTCGTTTATTTTTTTTTTCTCCGAAAAAATACGTATTTTTTTGCAGTTAATACGAGGGTCAGTCAGAAAGTAAGTTTAAGGGTGGCAGCGCTCCGCGTGGTGAAAGGATAAACTAACGAAATTTTAGGAGGTTGTTCTCTCATCTATCCTAACCAATTTGACGCATCGCTCTATTTTTGTATTTTTTTAGAACTATTTAAAATGGAGACGCCGATAGAAGTAGCGTCCAAATGTGAACCGCGTAGTGTGATACGTTTTTTGACCGCAAAAAAATTATCCGCTTGTGAAATTTATCGAGAATTATCGTCTGTATACGGTGAGCAGTGTATGAGCCTTCAAATGGTTACGCGTTGGCGAAAAGCGTATCTAAACGGAAGAAAAGAAGTAAGAACTCCATGACGAAGCGCGCCAAGGCAGACCAACGAGCGCAGTGAACAAGGGGAACGTTGCGCTTGTTAAGCAGCTGATCGAGGAGGATTCCCGGTATACACTCGATGAGTTGGCCGAAAAGGTACGATGTACGAGTAAGATCAACTGCAGCCGAACATCCATTCAAAAAAACATTCACGACGAATTACAGCTGCGTAATGCTGTCCGCATTCTGCCCGTTTAACCCAAGAAAAGTTGGCCTCATTTAAATGGGACATTTTTGAGCATCCTCCTTATTCCCCTGACTTGGCCCCAGGTTATTCTCACCTTTTCGCGGCGATGAAAACAGCGTTTAGCGGCATACGATTCGACACGACAGATGACATCACCGAAGCAGTCACAGCGTACTTTAAAAATTTGGACGCAAAACATTTCGACGTCGGAATTACGAAATTAGTTTGTAGTTACAAAAAAAAAATGTATTGAGAGAGATGGCGACTTTGTTGAAAAATAAAAAAATGTCTGAATTTTCCGAAAATGACCTTGTTTTTTTGTTTTGACCACTCCTTCCCCCCCCCCCCTAATCGGACCCATAAACTTACTTTCTGACTGACCCTAGTAGTATCATAATATGTAATAGAAAAAAAAAAAAAAAAAAATATTCCCATAACTGTAAGTGCGATAAAATATTTTTCTTATTAAAGCACACACTTCCATATCCATAATTGTTATTTTTTTTTTTTTTATTTAACTATACTGAAAACCAACTGAAAAATATTATGAAATTTGCACAAAAAATGAAGTTAGCGAGCACAAATTAATGCGAATAAACCTTTCACCAACCTACTCCCAACTTCCATATAGCAAAGCAGACATTCGAAAATTAGTAAAATGCACGATTATCAAGGAATTCAAATTGAAATGGTCCGAATACAACCACCCCTACAGTCAACTTAATCCTTTGGGTAATGCTGCTGAGTTCCCCAACTCATTTAATCGCAGTCAGATTACGGCTTGTAGCAGATTGCGCATTGGACACACGTTCGCAACTCATAGCCACTTAATGGAACGCAAACCAAAGCCATCCTGTAATTTATGTACTTGTAATAATGGCTCACCTATTTCAGTAGTCCACCTTCTCAACGAATGCAGTTTCATTAATACACTTAAAACAAAATTCAGCCTGCCGAATAACATCACGCCGCTACTTGGAGAGCTTTCTGATGCCTCTAGCATTAAATCTGTTATTAAGTTATTAAATATGGCCAACGTTAAAATTTGATTCAATCTCGAATTTGTTTAATTTTCTTTTCTTCTATTTTAATTAATTAATATTATATATTAATATAATATTATTATATTATTATTATTAATTAATAATCAATAAAAAAAAAATCCTAATTAATATTAAATATAAATATTATTTCTGTTTTTCTAATGAATTATTGTAATACGCAAAAAAATCTGAATATTTTAATTATTACAACATATATATGTATAACATTTAAGCCTAAGGCCTTAGTAGCCAGTGCTTTAATTTAAGTAGTATATAACACTAGTTTGTTATATTCTTCTGTAATAAATAAATAAATAAATAAAATGCGAATAAAACTGTGCCTGAGTTCAGATTCCCCGCGTAAGGTGGCTGACGAGTGGGAGCTGGGAGACATGAGGGTAAGGGATATGAGCCATTGGTGAAGTGTTAAATAAAACTAATTTTACTGGGGTTTACCATACTTTTGGCCAAGTTTTTGGTGCATATACTCCACTGTGCGACGTTCAGATCGAGGTCCAGTCATCATCGTGTGTTGGCGAAGGATATTTACACCAAAAAAATACGGCAGGGTCGATCCTCTGTCAAAGTGATTCTCACTACATATTTTTTTTTATCGATGTCAACGAATTTGTGCAATTTGAATTTTTAACCCAAGATCAGATCGTCAACAACTGTCAGTATTACGAAGGTGTTTTGAAAAGATTGCTCGAAAAAATCGCTAAATGAGACCACATTTGTGGCGAGAGATAACTCATGGCTCCTTCACCATGATAATGCACTTGGCCGCTTGGCCTTGTCAAATCGCGAATTTTGTGCAAAATGTCGGATGACTGCCCTTCTTCGACTCCTCCCGACTCCTCAGACTTTGCTCCCTGCGATATTTTCCTATTTTCAAAATTAAAATCTGCGCTGAAAAGGCGCCGTAAATGTCATTAAAGCAAATTCGCCGTGGACCTTGAATACGTCGTCTTAAATGGCAATAACTCGGAAACTAAACGCGATATTAGCAATCTGTAATCTCTCCATTTATAGTTCGCTTAAAAAAAAGAATTAAAACTTTTTTGTTGTTTATTAAAATGTGTTGAAAGCTGATTTTCTGATCGATCTACTGTCCTTGTCCTTTATTTAGAGTGTCCTTTAAGAACACTAATTATGAATCTGAACCGGTACATGCGCATTTGTCCCTTGTAAAGAGGTGTCCTCTGTCGGAAATTTTACTGTATATAAAAATATTCACACAAACTGCATTTCCATTTTACGATTTCAAAAGTCATTCAAACAAAGTAAAAAGAGTAAATTTTCGATAAAAATGAAAAAATACATAATTGCCCAAAAGCTGTGCAGCGATTCTTTGTTATTTTGGTTTGGAATGATTATTAATTTGGACAAATTGCCCCAAATTATATGAACTTTTTCCATTCTCAAAATGTTGGTAAATATTGCCCCAAATTTGGGCAATTTCTTCATGATGAAATATGCGTCCATTCAAACTCATTGAAAATTGATGCGATTTTTCATTTTGTGCAATTGTTCTTGAGACGATATTTCACAGAGAAAAACACTGCAATGTGAATATCCGTATTTAAAATTACTCTCGTTTTCCAACATTTTTTGCAACTGACTTTTTTTTAAATCAATGTAAGTAAACTAATATCATATTTCTTTCTTTTATTTATTTACTTTCAGGTTAGTAAACTCAACTATCATACAAAAAAGAACAGAAAAGTGAGTAAAACAATTATACCAAATATTAGGGGAATTCCGAAGTTAATATAAAAAACATAAAAGAACTACGATTGGGGTAAACCCCAATCATGCAATACTCTAGATGAATTTGAACCTGGTTAAAGCCAATAAATAATTTTGGTTGCAATCTCGGATGCATTAATCGATTACTTTTTTTGAATCTAACTGATATTGTTAATTAAGTGTTAAGTACAAAATTTCAGCCCGATAAATTGTATAGGTAATGAGTAAATTGGCTTAACGTATTTCATGAAATAGTGCAGTTTGTATGGGAGGGGGTAGAAGGAGGGTGAGGATTACAATAAATTTTATAATGTAGGTTACAATTATCATAAAAGTGATATATTAAAAATTTCAAAGCAATATGTTTTATAGTTTCTGAGAAAATCTGATTATTGTAAATTTTCAAAAATGTGTCATTTTGTATGGGAGGGGGTAGAAGGGGTGGAGCGATTTAGCCCGTTCACGAACTTAGCCTTCATTTTTTGTCAAAAATAACGTGTGCAAAATTTGAACTTCATAGCTCAACGCGTTCTCGAGCTAGAGAGGTCACGGACGGACGGACGGACAGACGGACATCCGGTTTTGAGATATTCGAGTGATAATATGAACTTCTGTATCATTCATTTTTTTCTGCGAGCCTTATTTCTCAGCGTTACAAACTTTGTGGCAAACTTATAATACTCTCAGATTTCATCTAGAGTATAAAAATCATGGGGTAGTACATATTTGCGCGATAACGTCGACGAGTTGTGAGAGATGGATTTCTGACATTTGCGACTTGGGAGCATTCAGCGGGGAAGGGAGCATCACACAATTTGAGACAACTAAACGTAATCACTGGTTTCTGTTGACGACCAAGCGCAAACAAATTATGTTGACTAAAAGTGAAAGTGCCTAGCTCAGCACAAGCGTTTCTGGGATTAATTACTATGCAGCACTTAGAGCTTGCGTTTTAGGAGCGCAGCCATTGACGATTACTGCGCAGTCATTGATGCGGTGGTTCCCACAACTTTACTTTGTCCCCATCTAGCTATTTCTAGCTTTGTGAAATACCAAATGGGTTGCCGCCAGTACAGAAACTCTGACAAGAAATGGCTTAACGCAACACCTTGACCCAACAAGTAGCAACTCGTAAGACAAGTACGCAAACTTATAAATAAGTTTCCGAATCAAATGGATGAATTTCCGGCTCAAGTAAATAATTGTCCGGAATAAATGAATACAAATCTACTGGTAGGGGCGAAAGTTCTATGGAGTGATCACTCTTGTACAGTCTATACTATTGTATTTGGCTTAGCTCTGCCTTGGTAAATTCGAAGGCAGTATTGGATCGTCGCAACTCCCTCATAGAGATGGGAAGACTCTTCAACATTTCCCTGTGCTGGGTGCCAGGCCATAATGGCTATGTTGGTAACTGTAAGGCCGACGAACTGGCTAGGATGGGTACGATCAATGAGATCAGCGGGTTGTTGCGTAGCACCAGAATGCCTCTAGCTGCTTGTAAATTGACTTTCAAAGATGCGGCGTATGGCAGGGTCTGTATCAGATGGAGCAATTGCATGTCATGTGACTAGGCGGATGTGGCCCAAACTGGATCCTTACCGATCCTCTGGGTTGCTAATGCTAAACAGAAATTATCTAAGAACTGTCGTAGGAGTTTTAACTGAACATTGCCTAATTGGGGAGCATGCCAGGAAACTTCGTCCTTCACATAATGATTTTTGCAGGAGCTGTGGGGACGAGGAAAGTACTCATCTTCTGTGTATCTGTCCGGCCCTGGCGCGTTTTAGGGAGGACCTCCTTGGTTCCTACCTCTTCACCTATCTGGATGACCTGAGAGAGGTAAACGTTGGTCGGCTTCATTGTTTCATTATGAGCTCTGGCTCGCTTAACTATTGATTGGTTGGTCTCAGGTTGCTGAGTCTAGGTGTATCACAACGGACCCATTAGTGGTCTAAGTGTGCTTAAGCAACCCTTTTTACCTAACCTAGTTTTCAAAAAAAATCAAAGAAAACTGAAAAAGGACCTTTGACCCCCTCTTCCCTACACTTCCGGACCCTCTACCATCTTCTAAGCACATATTCAGGCGGCTGTCCCCAACAATTGTGCAAACTTTCAAAACTTAGCCTGGACTATCTTTTCCTAAATACAAACCCTTCGTTATTACTATTATATTCCATAAGCCATTTCCGAATAAAAAACAAATATGTACTTTTAATTCTCCACAAACATATTTTACGCACGTGCTACTATTTTTTTCTCCCTTCACAACACGTTTTCTTTTTAACATTAGTTGCTTTAGGCTTTTCTCCTACAGTCGTGGTAATAGTTGTCATCGTCATGCAATCCATCATTTACTTGTATCTTAACTATCGAACATTCATCGTTCGTACTATGCAGAAAGAAAGTTAATAAAATGAAAGGGGACTACCACTTACTAATTGAAGTGACCATTTCAAACTTGGCGAAAAGGCCACGCTAATAGTCGTCAACGCCGCCGCCGCCACCACACTCTGTACTACTCGTACATCGAATAACTATCATTTAATAATATAACTTTTTTCTTTTTATTTTACATTATATAACCTACTGGTAGCCTAAGGCTTCGTATGTCTTCTCTCTATGATTGTTACTTTCAACAAATTGACGTTGTTGCTTTGGGGATAAGATAAACTCTGCAATTTATAGATACAAAGATACGAGTAGCAAACGTTGTACAGATATAATTAAACAATGCGCGAAAACTTTTACTACCTATAATTTTTGGGATTTTTCTAGATTTGAAAAATAACTGTCGAGTTGTTATATCATTACATGAGATGTGCATGCCACATGCATTTGATGATTTGGATGAATTGTTTCATGTCTAAAAGATGGGATTGAATGCTACACATATGAATTAGAGCTGAGTTAATGTGAATTTTCTTTTTGAAAAATTTCAAAGATTTTGCAATCATTGTCGTTTCGAAAATTGCTGTGACTTTCCTAGAGATGGATAAGTGTATAGCTTTTGTTTTATTGTATTTTACTGTGAATGAAACGTACATGTACTTATGAAATCGAGGACATTTCTAATGAGCTTGAAACTTGCTCTGTAACAATTCACTTAAAAACAGGGGTTGTAATTTAATGGAAGAGAGGTACCACAAATCGAGACGCTGCTGTGGTATGGGTATCATATCTACGAGATAGTAGATCGATTTTAACCAAATTTAGGAATGTGGCAAATATGGTTGATTATTATGAAATTTGGTACTTTTAGACCGATCGTTCTTATGACAGCTAATGACGCATTGGTTTCCAAGTATGTCTTGACCACTTTTGCGACGTGTGGCCGAGCATTGTCATGCTGTGGAGGATAACTTTGTCGTGTCTCTCTTGGTACTGTGGTGGTTTTTCCTTTAATGCTCGACTTAAACGCATCAATTGCGTTCGGTACCGATCTCCTGTGATAGTTTCATTCGGTTTCAGTAGCTCGTAGTATATCGCACCGAGCTGGTCCCACCAAATGCAAAGCATAACCTTGGCGCCGTGAATATTCGGTTTTGCTGTCGACGTTGAGGCATGTCCGGGCATTCCCCATGGCTTTCTGCGCTTGGGATTATCGTAACGGACCAATTTTTTGTCGCCGGTTACGATGCGATGTAGAAATCCCTTATTCTGCCTTTAAAGCAGTTGTTCGCATGCAAATACATAATCGCCGTTCAATATCTCTCGGTTTTAACTCGTACGGAACCCAATTTCCTTGTTTCTGAATCATGCCCATGGCCTTGAGGCATTTCGAGATGGCTTGCTGAGTCACTCCCAGTGATTCAGTTAATTCTTCTTGCGTTTGGCACGAATCTTCATCGAGCAGTGCTTCCAATTCGTCGTGTTTGAAATTTTTTTCTCTCCCACCAACATGCTTGTCCCCGACATTGTAATCGCCACTTTTAAAACGTTGAAACCACTCACGACATGTTCTGTCACTCAGAGCAACCTCACCGTAAGTATCTGAGAACATTCGATGAGCCTCAGCTGCAGTTTTTTTTTTTTTTCAAATGGAAGCAGAAGATCAAAACTTCCCGAAAATGACGAAAACTTGGCTCGAAAACAGACATTTTGAATCCCGAGTCTTATTAAAAATGCGAACAACTTTTACTAATGTGGGGATGTCGATACGTTCACAGACGTCCAAACTCATTTTGTGACACTTTTGAACTACGCATTTTGACCAGCCCTCACCGATGCAGCCGTCTATCGGAAAACGGCGGAAGCAAAGTTGTACACCTACATTTTACATTTTGATTTTCGTGTAGCATTTCCCGATTGAATTAAACTTTATCCCGAATGAAAAAATCTCTTTCTCAAATAAAACAAAATTCCTATCCCAAATGAAATTTTTTTTTCCCGATCCTCCCAAAAATGGGCAATCGACCCATAGATGACCCCAAATCGTACAGGCCAATAAGTCCGACGTCCGTTATGCTCAAGTCTATGGAAAAAATCCTCGATGCGCACATTAGAAACACTCCTTGTCAAGGATTTCCGCTGCTGCATAAGCAGTTCACATACCAGTCTGGTAGATCAACTGCAACTTGTCTCCACTCTCTGGTAGGAGAAATCAAGGCAGCTATGACAGACAAGGAATATTTCGAAGGGGCTTTTGACGAAACATCCTTCTTTTCCATCGACTTTGCACTCAGAGCGAAGGGAGCTGACGTTACCACCACAACCTGGGTCAAAAGGATGTTATCATCCAAATGGGTCATTACTCAGATTGGGGACTGCACTTTAACAGCAAACGTCACTGGTGGCTGTCCACAAATAGGCGTACTTTCTCTTAATCTATGGTTTCATCTTAGTAGGCAGCTTATTGTGGAAACTTACCGCCATGGGATACTCAACACAAGGATATGAGTGATTGCCTAGTGATAACTGTTAAAGAAAGTTTGAAGAAGTCCTATCTCATATCCTCCAACCAGCCCTTAACGTAGTACAAACATGATGTGGGGACAACGGCCTTCGAGTCAATCCCGCCAAGACAGCTGTCGTACCTTTCACTTCTTCTTCCTTGCCCTTTCATACCACTCTGCGGTTTCACGTTGCTCTGCCTGTGGTGTTGGCACTTCGCCCATTCTGGCGGTATAATCTCAGCTTCCTTCTGCAGGCTGCTCGGTGTTGGATCGTATCATCGCCAAGATTAACGCGTTGTTGTTGCTTTTTCATCTGATCGATCCACGCGTGTTTCCGTCTGCCTCGGCGTTTGGGTCTAGCAAATGGAACATTCATTGACAGTGCTTTCATGACAGGGTTCTCTGGCGGACGCCTTAGAACATGGCAATACCAATCCATACGACGATCTCCGAGCTTTTCAGTGATCGGTTGCTCAACAAACAATCTGCCTCGGATGTGGGTACTTTTCATACGATCCTTTTTGGTTACACCGGCTTTCACTAGGAAACGAAATTTATAATTTTTGAGATGTCCAAAAATGTACAGTTCTCAAGTACTCGTGGTACCTGGTTGATTCCGTAAAACACACGCTTGATAGGAAACTACTCTGAACATAACACTTGAAAACTATCTGGCATAAAGTCACCAGAGCCCTATGGATCCGCTGACAGTTTGTAGGGAAAATCTGTGGAACCAACCCTCGAATAGTTCTTTGGATCTACAAAGCGATCGTCAGACCCATAATTGATTATGGAGCTATTGTCAGGTGGAAGAAATCGTGTACCGTAGGCTTGTTCCTAAAACCGGTCCACCGGTTTGAAACGGGTCTTCTGCTAATACCGGTCCCGAGATTCCCAAGTACCGGTTTCGAAAAAACCGAATCAATAAAAAAAAAACGGCTTATGGTCATAAAAACCGACTCATGACCGGTAACAAAAAACCGACTGATTCAAAGCCCGATTCACCAAAAAACCGACCGACTTGTTAAAAATCGACCGGCTCCGACGAGTTAAAACCTGACTCATTAAAAAACCGATTCACCAAAAAACCGACCCGAGTACTCGAAAACCGATTTGTCAAAAACCGACCGGCTCCGACGAGTTAAAACCGGTTTTTTGGTGAATCGGTTTTTAACCCGTTTTTTTTAACCATGAGTCGGTCGGTTTTTTGGTGAATTGGTTTTTTAATGAGTCGGTTTTTAAGCCGGTTTTTTATTGATCCGGTTGACCGAGAACCGGTTTTCATAAAAACCTAAAACCGGTCTTGAAATCTTAGGACCGAACAGGTCTACCAAGGAGGGCAAAGTTACTCTAGGAAAAATGCAAAGACTAGCCTGCCTCACTGTAACTAGTGCTATTCGAAGCTGCCCTACTGCCATTCATGAGGCACTACTCGATCTGCCTCCGCTCCACATTCATCTAAAAGCGTAGGACAAACTGGCAATAGCGCCACACACATTTCTGAATTTACTTGACATCGGCCCATTATTTCACATACCTCCCATAGGAACAGTGGAATCGAAACAGGTTTTACAGCTAATTTCAAATTAGCGAATGCACAATAGATCACAATTATCGCAACAATAGGCGCGTTTTTTTCGTACAGAGCAGAGCAGGTTAAGCGACGAAAAAAAACGATCCAGAGCAATTTAACGGAGTAAGTTTTTGTCTTTGCTGGGAGTGTGTCTTGGTTTAGTTAGAATTCAAATGTCAACTAGAATTTCAAGAGAAAACTTAAATCCTTAGTACATATACAAATTTCCTTTAGGCAGCAAAATTATTTTGTATGCTTACTATTCCAAATAATTACACAAAACGGCCATTTTATTTAGAAGAAATGAGCTTTATGTGCTTCCCAAACTGTAAACTGTCCAAAAACTTCTACCTACTGCGCCGCCTACATTTGAAATGGGGAACTATTTAACAGAGTAGAAATCCTGTACTAACGTTCTATCGAGAGCAACTCAGATCAAATTGTTAGTGTAATTGTGTGGTCTTAACCTGCTCTGCTCTATATGGAACGCGCCTAATGTCTTCGGGTGAAGGGTAGCATACCTTCAGCCGAAGGTTTTAGCTGAATCACTCTCACTCTTCCCAACACTATGAATATAGAAATTTTCCACCTCCAAACGCTCAATCTCATATTTCACGCCCGTTCATCAAACACCAAACTGCATTGCACAATACGCTCGTACAGTACTACGCATAGGTACTATAATCAAGTGAAGGTGAAAGTGACACGCTCCATACCCAACATCCGAACGCAATATGTGTAATTCGTATTAAATGTCGCTTCTTTCTTGCAATCCACAATCAACCCATTGGTGACCAAGGTGTGTGCAACAATACTTTGCCGCAGTACTGAATCATGTAAACTTTCATTTATGTAAAAGTACGTGCCATGTGCTGCTGTCCATTGTTTATTCGCGCTGCCAAGATTGCAAAATATATCTGTACTGAATAAAAAAAATGTAATGATAACAATAATGGTCTCACAATAATCATATGAAATCGACGTCTTTGTCTTTTGTTGTTATTGTCACGTGAAGAAAATATAAAAAAAAAAATAAGAAAAGGAGAAAAAAATCAACTTCGGAAACCTACTACATACAATACTACCATCGACCGTGTCGTACGGCAAACGGAAGAAACGAAAAATATACATAAAATAAAGAAATGCACGTAATATGAATGAAATGTAAAGAAGTTACCTTTTATGAGCCATTTATTCACCCGCATGAGTAAGCAACAATTGAGACTCGACCAATTATTATGCATGGGAAGATGGTAGAGACATATAGAGGAGTAGGCTATGGTGTTTGATACCATGTCTTTTCCGATTATGCATATCTGAAGACATGAAACTTTCCAACTCGTAGAGTGTCGCTATGGATTTCATTGTTGTCATTGAGGCTGTCTACACCAGGCACAATTGTTCCAGGCACAAAACCGGTTATGTGCCTGTCTACACGAAGCACATCGAAACGAGAACAACTTGTATACATGTAGGGCGTTTTCAATGTATTGAATTTATGCTATACTGTGGAAGGATGCGAAAAGTGCGTGTATTGGTTGGGAACAATTGTTGTGCTTGAAATTTTCGAGCACAAGTTTTGTTCCCTTCCTATACCTTTCCCTTCATGCATCTCGCCTACAAAAACCGGTTTTGTGCCGGAACAATTGTGCCTCGTGTAGACACCCTCATTAAGATACTGTCTTGAGACATATCGTCACTCCTCTCCATAGAGCGCCTCGCTAAACCTCTATTTCTCGAAAGAGTTTTCTCCACTCTGGTTAAGATCGAAGCTCGACTAACTCCGCAGAGACCCTAAACTACTCTCTGCACCATAACATGCACCGCAGCTCAGCAGACGAAACAGACTAGACAATCTCGAAACTGAATTTCAACATTGAATTTTTCCAGTCATGTTAGTTGGTTGCCGACATCGCAACGTAACACATCGCCGTTGTGTTGCGTTTGATGTATCTGAGAGATAAAAGTATCTGAACGCTGTTCACGTCTTCCCGTTGGTAGTTATATCGCGGCGGTAGGCACGCAACAATCGACATTTTTACCGGGCATCTATCGGTTTGAGGGCATAGTCCTTCGGTGGTAGTTATATCCTTGACGACCCCTACTCTACTCACCGCTGTCTGATAGTGAGTGTTGTGTGATAAGGTTTCGTGAGCCTGCCCATTCCTCTGTGAATTATATCGAGACCGGTGTTTAGCACATCCCTATTTTGACCACATCTACTCAGTGCTCTACTTTTAACGACTATTGCGAAAGGAAAGAGCAAGCGCCCCCAATGGATAGATATATGACAACTTAGCCCTAGTGTTTCGATGACTTGTAGAATGTTTCTATTACGAAACGTGATTTTTCTATCAAGCTGAAAACCGAGCACCACCGCGGATTTGTAGTGACTAGTGTGTGTAGAGTGTATCTCTATCCGATCCAGTAGACCTGATTACTACCAGATTCCTTTAGTTGAATTGTTGGCGCGTTCGATCCGGGACTTGGTATAGTGCGGGCATAAATGTTGCTACTACGACGGGCTGCTGTGCTTCCATCACGCGGTCTATTACGAAAAGAAGGGAAAAAGTAGTTGCACTAGACGCAAGTTACGAGCTCCGAGCTCTACTCGTCAGCGCCTTGCTTGGTGCATGTATCTGTTACTACTACTATACACAGTGCTTTTGCAGTCATTTTGCCCGCTTTCGCAATCGCGCGGTGACAACAGTGCGACTAAATTCTAGTTTTGCGACACACTAAATAGCAAAACAAAATATCATAAAAAAAGACCACCAGACGACTGACTAGTATTGCGAAAAAAATGAGCTCAGTGTCGTTGTATCTTGTTGCAGTTATTTATCATCATCTTTAAGATATATTACAAAATCTTTAACGAGACACAATCGTGAGGCAATTAAAGTGTGAGAGCTCTACGCGACGGGACTCCTGCAAGCCTATGCCCCTGAAGGACTGACAACGAACCACGGATTTTTGTTTAAATACCACCGAATACACCTAAAGGGACTGTGTAACTGACTTTAATTGACTGTGCAGAACTAGCGTTGGTTGGTGTTGACCCAGTTCGAGACTGGTCTAAATATCTCCTAGATCTAGACAATTGATCGTGTCGGCTCGCGATAATAACCAGCTCTTTAGAAAAGCCCCAGCCGCGCCGCTGCCGCTCCGTCGTCCAACAGTATCTTATATGGAATATATCTATTACCCAATGAAAAGATATCGTGCTTTAGTGCTGTAGGTGGCATTCGCCGGCCCTGAGAATATTTTATAGACGCGACAGATTATGTGGCAATTTCGCTGTTGTGCATTATTTTAAATTTGAATCTCAGTGTGTTTCCAAATTTCATTGAAAATATGAAAAGAAGATTGTGTCGATCATTATTTATGTATACAACGATAGTGCGATATAAACTTGATAAATTTGATTTGAAAACCACTCTGTACGGTGAAGGCTGATTGCGCTGGGTAAATATGGCCCAGAACGCGACAACCTCGTACAATACGCCGAACCGCTATCTATTGCCGCACAATTATCTGCAACAACATCAGCATGGATCGCCGCCGCATCAGTCGCAGCAACAGCAGCAGCATCAACAATCATCCGGATACTACTGTGGAAATCAGCTGATGCCCCCGCAGTCTGCACAGCATCAGCAACATCAATCGGCGCCACCACCTTTGCAACAGCACAGTAGACAGCACCAGCAACAACCTTCCTATATGATGGGTTGCTACCCTCAAAATCCTAATGGTTGGGCTGGCATTCCACTGATATCGACGGCTCCGCGGCGTACTAAGAGAAACTGTTTTGCCGGTGGCGGCGGTGGTGGGGGTGTCAGTGTGGCCGGAGGCGGCTGTGGAAAGCCGCCCAGGATACTTATCCCGAACAACTCGTCCGAGTATGATGAAAATGCTATGACTCGATTGGCCATGCATGCCCACGGAGCTCCTTTGATTCTGGCGGGGCGATATAGGAATCGGGTCCAAAAGCGTGCGGACTCAAAACAACAGCCAGCACTATCCTCGGCGTCGACAAAGTCCAATGAAGCGTCTAGCAGTTCCCTTGATTCCGGCGCTTCATCGAAATCGGATAACTCGACCACAGGTAGCGACGAAAATTCGCCGAATGCCGTTGGGAATCAGGAAACCTGCTTGCCCCGTATCATCAAGCCCCGAAAGCGAAGGAAAAAAGATCGAAAGCCGCAGAATACGACGATAGTCTGTATGCCGGATGCAACGACCGCACAGACAATGCCGCCAGGGATCAATCCCGATCATTCGCATTTGAGTCATGTTAAAGTTACCCGCGAGCCTTTGTTGCCTTCCGTTCCGCCGCGACATATGCGCCAACCAATGCTGGAGCCAGCTCAAAAATGTAGAGACACTGTAGTTCCTCCACCTGCCGAAACCATGTCGTCGTCGGCCTTCTCCAACAATCATCATCAGGACTCGCTGGAATCCATTTTCAAACTGCAGTCGCCCTTAGACGATGAATCGACGATCGGATCATGCTGTTGTCGAATCTGTGATCCTTCGTGCCGTATCTGGGCGTTCCCGTTGCGACGATCCTGTTCCGACAATACAGCCGATCTGGAATTGCATCGTCTCAACAAGGATGTCGGTGTGATCGGTTCCAACCGATCGGCATCGGCGAAGAATGCGACCGAATGGCGAGGACTATCCAAAGTGGACAGCGATCGATCGCTTTTCCGCAACGGCAGTTTTAGCGATTCCGGTGATTCAGGATGCGATCTTCTCAACGGTATCAGTTTCGCCGACGATCCGATCTTTTTCAACGGATCCGCGCAGCAAATATCAACATCACCGATCGATGACGATCGCAACTTTATCGACTTCCCGACGGCCGAGACGCTTCTCACGGAAAGCATCAACGAAATTTCGAAGAAACTTATGGAAACGGTGGATCTCCGTAGCGATATATTCTCATCAGATAGTTCTAGTGTATTTTCGGATAGTGTACTAAGTGATGATATGCTCTTCAATATTGAGAATTTGGCAAGATCGTGCAACGCTCAGAATCCTTCGTCGGTCGCGTTGTCGTCGTCTAGTGGTGCCGCTGACGATCTTTTCAACGATCTTGCACAACAATATCCAAACAAACAGCATCTAATAAGCCCTAATTGTAATAGTAACAGTAATAACAATGTTTCGAATGTGAATTGTAACTATTTATTGAACGGGATCAGTGGTGATAATAACGGTAGCAGTAATAGTAATAATCAATGTAATAATAATATTAATAGTAATTTTGTGATGTTTCACGAAAAGGATCGCGAAAATGAGATTTTTAATTGTCTCGACATGGTTTGGAGTCGCAGCAACGATCACTTCAATGCGAGCAACAACAATCATCATCAGCATCATCATGGTGGATTTACTGGTGGCGGAATAGGCAGCGGTAGTAATCATCTTTTTGGTGGTATAAGACAACTTTTACCGATCGAAGAACAACGCATTCAATTGCAAACGAATGGTTAAATGATTAAATGGGGAAATTTAAATTTATCTACTTTACTCGTACATGTAAAACTTTGTTATTGCAGATATAGATATATTATACTATTGTTTTAAATATTTTTTAATTATTAGGAGAGTATCTTTTTCGATTGATCACGTTGACTCTATGTAAATTACAGATACTGTAGACTGTATGTATTCTGCACTATACTCGTATGTAGAAAATGCTACTTCGTATAGAAAAGATACAAATCATCGTTGTAATAATCATGATGACTATACAATAACGATCAACATCAACAATTTATAAAGGCACGATCAATAGATAACGATTTTTGATCCAGTAACATACACTTGAGATTTACATAAATATTATGCATATCTTGAAACACGTTAGCTCAGAGGTTTAGGTTTTTCTGTTTTTCTGACTATACTATTACATAATATCGACATCATCGTTGTTATCGAATTCGAAATGAGGCTATTTCTTGTATCATTTGTAATATTGATTCATTCTTCTTTGGTTTTCACCTTCATCAATCATTCATTTCTTTTTTTATTGATTGTATTAGAAGTGAGCTTTTGTGGTGGTTTCACGCTACCTGAAATTAATTGTAAACCTATAATTATTATCTAATCATCATGCGCGACTAGTGAAAGCTAAAGAGATTTGTTTTTTGTTGGATTTGAGGTTTCGCATAAAATACGGATGGCTATAATTTCGCTTGAGATGTACATACATACGCTTGAGATGTACATCACCTTTGACACGATAGGTCGAGGGAATCCGAATCTGATTAGAGAATATGCTTGTTAAAATGATTTTCTCAATTTGATTAATGAGATATTGGCATAATACTTAATTACTTGTTGCTTCTAGTTTCGGGTTTCAGGGGGGGGGGGGGGGGGGGGGTCCTTCAAGTGCCTTCGGAAATTCATTGTATGGGAAATATCATTCTCTCTCAGAGAGGCTTAGGCCGAGCTTAGAAGCTGTGGAGCACCATCGCTTTGCCAATTTACATTGAATTTAAATAGAACAAACCGCTCAAAAAGCCGCCGCGGTTTGTTGAGCGGCCATGTTGCATTTATTGTAAATTCAATGTTAATTTGTAAACTGTGGCGGCTGCCATTTTCCTCAGTTCCCTATGAATTTCGCATATTGTGCGAGTTGCGGTTAGATAAGTTTTGAACTTATCATGTGCTCCGCTATGTCCTGTGGATTGAGGACACTGCCAAGCACTGCTTCGATTGCGTCACTCTTTTCTTTAAACTTTATTCATTGAAAGAATACCGTGTTCTTCGCCTCCCTTATTCCTGGCAACGCGGACAGGGTGAATTATTCGGCTTGAATCTGTTTAGGTATACTTCCTATATCCACAATGCACCATGTCCTGTTAGAAACTGGGTTCAACGACAATTCGATTTGCGGGATGAGTATGTATGCCCAGCTTGCCTTTAGGGTTTAATCCCACCGCAGTTGTCATTTCCTAGGAGACTCGTTCCTTTTTCTTTTTTTGCGCGCATTAAATGCTCCCGGTGGCTCCAAACATTGGTTTTTGTACAATAGGTCCATTTCGTCTGGTAGGATGTATATGAGGATAATATCCGCAACAATATTAGCAGCCTCATCAGATGTTGTTCGGTATGCACAGCACCCTCTCAACGCAATCCTTCGGTAAACAGAATTGATTCTTCACTTACAAACTTGAGGTGCTCTTCAAATGTTGGCATAGCGTCAATCATCACCCGCGGGTACCTAATTGCTGGTTTTGAAATTATGGTGCTGCTTCCAACTATGATCCTCAGAGTGACCCTCTTTCTGCGATTACTGATGAGAACGGCTTCCTTTTTTTGCTCAGCCAGCTCCAGTCCTACTTTTTCCAACCACAACTTGATACTTGTGATTGCCTCGATGGCGTAGAATTCAGCGTGTGCCGGATTATTGACCACCACGACATCTGCGAACCCGACAATCGCTACTTCTTTAGGCACTTGTAGTTCCAATGTGAGTATGTCGTTGTACATAATGTTTCACAGCAAAAGGCAGTACGGACGGATCGTTGTAGAACGCCTGCCTATATTGTACTCTCTTGGTTCTTTGCTGATTTTGTACTACAGAATTCTATACGAAAGTTAGCTCCGTATTTGTCGCACCACATAGTCAGGCACACCTATCCTCCACTGAGACAAATGAATGCACTTCCAGTTTGCCGAATTGAAAGCATGCTTGACGTCCAGTGTCACAACCGTGCAACATTTGCCATCGTGCAGCGCCTATTTCCCTAGGTCTATCGCTGTCATTATCGCATCGACGGTCACACAGGCCTTCCTTACGACAGCAGTTAGTCTGCTCAAAATTGCTCGTTCCAGCATACACGCAATGTCTAGCAGGCAAATTGCACGATATGGATTTGGTTTTCCCGGCGGTTTGTTGGGTTTTGGTAGCGTTTTTGCCCCTAATCCAATCCAAGTGAGTGCCAATCCTTGGATCAGCGTATAGTTAAAAATTTTAAATTTCACTACCGGTCCAGTTTTGGTTGGAAATGTTGACGTTCTCTTAAGCGGATAATCCCCATAACCGGACAAAATTGTTGGTCCCGATGGTTTCCGGTCATGAGAGCGTACACTGTATTGTATATGACCGTGATCTTATTATGAATCTAAGTTTTCGACCTCGGCTGAGGACCGGAAGTCCTTGGGGATTAAATGGGAGCTTTTTTAGTTTCGCTTTTATCTCCATAACTATTAATTTCAGCAAAAAACTTTCTGGGGAAAAAAGATTTAAAATCACAAAAAAATACACAAAAAATGTTAAAATTTGTTCGGCATCTTAAATAGTTTTCGAGATAATATCACTTGAATAAATAACAACAAATACTGTCAATTGCTCGTTTATTCCCTCATCAAATAACGGCTAAAAGACTAGTTCCACGAGGAATATGATCAGGATCGGTGTTTTTTTATAACTAAATAAGTTTTATTTGAGATAAGTCAGATGTCCTTAGGTATGATGGGTTACTTAGAAAGAAGGAAAAAAACCTACTTTCGTGAAATATGACTGTTTTCTCCTTTTCTTTTTTTTTGTCTTAGAAAGTTTTTTGCTAGGACTAATAGCTACGGAAATAAAAGCAAAATTCCCATTTAATTCCCTTCCCCCAAGGACTTCCGGTCCTCCGCCTAGGTCGAAAACTTGGAAGAAATCAAATTAACGTTTTTTCAAACAGATTCGACGCTTGTTCAAAGCGAACTAACTATTTTTCAAAATAACTTATACGCTCTTCCAAATCAAATTTACGATATTTCAAATTAAGTTAACGATTCTCCAAAAACATTCAACGGTTTTTCAAAACACGTTAACACAGTACAAAATATTTTCACTACATTAAATAATGCATTATTCGCCAGATTTTACTAGATTTGCATCTCCATAGTAACGAAATAATTTGTGCAGTGTGCGATTGCACTTTTGACACCTGCCTGAATAACGACACGCATCAAACACCCCTGAGAATCTTAATGCATTTCATACATGACCTTTTATTCCTGAGACCAATATTTGTATCCTGACCCATTTATTATAAACGAGTTGAAGAGAGGACACCAAGATCCTGCCATCTGTTGATTGAGTCATCCTTCGTTTGCGGCCAAGACGCCGAAGACCCCCACTGGTAGATCACTCGGCAGATCACTGCCGGTGTAAACAGCAAGACCAGATGCTTGACGGGTCAACATCTACTCGTGCTGCTTACACTGGCAGAAACTGAATTACTAAAGGTGCATTTTGCTAGGCACCACTCTGCGTAGATGGCAACGATGAAAAAGATACACACAAATTACAAATAGTGCTCCGTGTTCTATGCGTTGATCGCTAATCGCAAACAATGTGCACCGATCGTGTGCCTAGAAAAACTCTCTTTAACTCACTCCACCAGAAACGACCAGATCGTTTCGGACTCAATGGGCCGGATTGGAGTATTGGAGACCTTTAGTGTAACAGCTTACAGGTGTGGACAATCCACTGCGATCATAATTGAAGGTTTAATGGAAGCACCTCAGTTATTTATCAAATGAACTTTACTTGTTTGTCGTAACACCTACAGCGCGTCAACTACTCCAACGCTCCATAGTGTTTGGTTGCGGGTACAGTTGCATCCAGATCCGAAAAATTATGTTGCTAAAGTAGTTTAAGGGATAGTTGATCAATCCGCGATAAAAATGTATCTTAACAATAAAACACAATTTATCACAATTTAATTTTCTCAATGTCTGGTTATTAATCGGATTAACGCTAACCGTCCCCTATCCTCCGATGAATCTTTTATCCAAAACAAAGCCCAACCACTGGTTCCCGGTGGAAAGTTTATTCAAAACAAAAATCCATTACCTGATGTCGGATGCTGAGACTTTGACAGCTAGGACTTTTTACTTTTGCAAATTCAAATGAAAACAATGAAAGTGGCCATAAAGAACAGAGTTCCTGGAAATGTATTCGATAGAAGAGAATTTGGAACAAACTCTCAGCCGCAAATGAATATGCTGAGAGACCGTACTAATATAGAATATATTTGTGGACGTTAGAACTCCGCCAAGAAAATCAGCTGATTTTGCCATAATTTCAGCTTCAGCTCCACGCATATTGGATTGGTAATTTAACCGACGTATGAGAAAATGGAAATATTAAACGGGCAGTTTATAGCTTAGATAAGGTCATCCCCCGTTAGTTAACAAGCGGTTTAATCGGACATTGAGAAAATGGCCCTAAGTTTTTCGTCAGGGAGTGGTGTTTCCGTTAATATTTCAAAAATATTTTGCAGCATGTGAAATAGACAGACAGACAGACATATTTATCAATTAATTTGTGTTTCTCAACTTAGTAGTAGTTGTACCGTTAAATTCTATGATTCGCGGAATATATATAACTAAATGGAATTATATTAAATTAAACTCTAAATTGTATTAAATTCCGCTCTAAATCGCTGAGGTGCATGCTGGCAACTTCACCATCCGAAAGTCTGCTATCGAAACGTTAACAAGACTGCTAGACCATAAAATGTTAGAAATTTATGATTTTTGCCACCAGAAAAAATCAGTCTAATTGACGCGCCCACGACAACTTTCGACATGATAGGCGTGTTTTTTCAGCAGTCCATATCAAGAGCAGAACAACAATCTCACGCACTACACTAACAACCTGCTGCTCTGTATAGAACAATCTTGTCAGTGTAACGCGTGCAATTTTTGTTTTGGTCTGATCTGAACTGTTGAAAAAAAACATGCCTAATGTAGCTAGGGATTTGAAATTTTTGGTCAAATGTTTTTCATAAGATCTATTGGGTTGTTATCGCATATTACACCTAAGGCGCGCCCCCTTCTCCTACAAATATCATTTTGACAAAAAAAAGCAAAAATATCACTGAACTCCTGAACAAATAAAACTGCACAATTCAAAGGCATCTGGATGACTGCCTAAAAGACCTTATTACACTATTCCTTTGAAATGAGGTACCCTTTACACTACCCTACTTTCTTAGGTTTTTGTCGAAAACTCTTAAACAAATACGCAAAGGCGGCCCATTCAACACACGGGGGTGAAGGCCATTTTCTTGACATATTCTTCTAAAAAATACCCGGTATTTTGAAAATTACGCCTACTATGCATTCAAAGGTTTCATATTACTTTGTTTTAACTACAGAGGGACATAAACATCAACTACCCATCGTACTCTGTTCTGGGCAATGGGCCGCAACTCCTCCAACGACGTACCCAACGCCTTACACTCCTTTGCCACAGATCGACGCCATGTGATTTTAAGCCCCGCTCTTGGTCGGGCTTGGTTGGAAATGGGGTTCTATTTCATGGCATGCAAAGCAATGCAATTATAACTCTTCCACAATGTGTGATCTTTAGACATTGGATTTTTAGGCAAATGTCTGCTTTTTCCTAAAACACACTAAACTATTAGTCACCGCCTAAAATTTGCCTAATGTTCTATTCTATTCACAACTGACCTAAAGTGCATAAATTATGCGTTAGTAAAACGAGCCTTGCGATATTGTTTTTAAATATTGTGAAAATACCGAATCTACAACCAGAAAACAACGTGGACTCCAAATTGAAAAAAAAAACTTACTCATCTTCGACACACTAATAAATTTTGGCACTATTTTTTGAAAGCCCTTAGCCCTAAATGTCTAATTCGACATTTTTGCAGCCTATTTCAGTTGCCTAAAACTTAAACTTCTATAGTGCTAAATGCCGAATTAAACACTTTTGCAACCTATTTTAGGCTAACTTGAACTTTATCGGACTTACAATTTCGATGTCTACTGATTATGCTAACGAAACGTCAACTAAGCCACATGGGAGTAGTTGATACGCTATGGCCCATTAGTGGTTAGTTCAAATTGTAATTGATTATTTATTGAGTTAACTCTCTAGGAAAAAAACTTAGGATTTGATGCTGTTGATAATCTTATTTTCCGACTCTGTCGGCCACCCGCTTAAATTTGTCTACTCGCAATCTTTATAACGACTTTCTCGCTATTGTTCACTTATATACTGGAGACACACTATGAGTTAAACTTGTTGAATAAACGACTAGAAGCTTTGAGCTTTACAAAACCCGGAACCCATTCTCATGACATTTGAAGGACTCAATTTACCATCCGTAAAGGTTCGTCTTGCTAGGCACACGATCGTTACACATTGCTCACGATTGGCGATTAAGCCATCGAGCACGGATCACTATTTGTATGTATTTTTTTCGATCGTCGCCTGTGATCGATTTCTTGAGAAAGGTACCGTCAAGTAAAATCCATTTTTGAGATTTTCTTCAAATTTGAAGAAAGGAGAAAAGAGGGAAAGGGGAAAATATGAGATCATAATTTTTCCCTCCTCCTTGCATTTCGAGAGCATTACACTTAGAAATATGGAAATTTACAGGAGAGTTGCATTTCACTAGCATAGAAAACGGGAAAAAAATGAAATTTTTATATCTCATCAAAATTGGTTAATAGTTACAGTTAGCACTAGCACAAGTGTTGTGTAACACAGGAACGAGTCGTTCTTTTTGAACGACACAACGGAATGAGCAAAAGATTCGGCACAACGACATAGCATCTGAGTCGTTGAATTTAAGGATGACACACTGTAGTGCCCGTACCACATTATGCGTGACTCGCCGAGTTCCGGGCCAAGTGGAAAACACGTTGTGCACACCCAAGCACCTTGCGTCTCGCCCGTCCAGCGATTCATCGAGTGAACAAATTGCTCGGTTTTTGACGATTGTTCGCAATATCCGCATCGTATGGATACCACGAGTGCTTGCTCGGCATTCGTTGCATTGGATGAAATTTGTTCACTGGTTGAATCTCGAAACGCGAGATACGCATGGTGCATGGGTGGTGTGCCCAACGTGTTAACCACTGTTATCTACTTGGCTCGTGACTCGGTGAGTCACGTATAATGTGGTACGAGCATAAAATGAAAACCCAAACTAGTCCCCCGCATAAATACTACGCAACGCATACACAATTCACGCTCATTCAAAATTTCTCATTACATATAAATTACATTCATTCACATCCCATCCCATTATCTATCTAAAACTAAAACCACCATTATCTATCTACCATACCAGTCCCATCTAAATCCATTCATAGTCATCTTTATGCAGTATGCACTATACAAGCATTGAACCCACGTTGCAAGCAAATTAACAATCATTTACTTATATCGCACCGCAATTTCTTAAAATACATAAAACAAGCCGAACATTCTAAAACCAAAGTAATCGTCTTATGTACCATCGCCTCAAGCTCAACTTCAGATGAAACGAAACAAAAACCCATAGGTTCCACTTCCACTACAGCTACAGTGGGAGCAAATTGAAATTTCCAGCTGCTGTAATATAGTCTAACATCATAGAAGAACGATACAAAATCGAATCGTATCATATCATTCAAAAAGAGGTAGTTGAGTATGTCATCCGTCGTTCAAAAAAATGGTCAAAGGGGTCAGAAGAACCAAAAGAGCTAGTTTGAGAATGTCGCTAACTCCGAATCTGGGGTCAAAAAAGAGAGAAAAAAATTGGAATTGCCCATCCCAGATTGGCCTCTCCGTTTTAATGGGAAATAGTGGTCCGATCCGGCTGGCTCGAACTAAAAGTCATTCGGGGGTCGCCAACTCCGAATCAGAGGTCAAGAATTAAGAAAAAAAAATAATTTCTTTAAAACAACGACATTTTCTGACTCTTTGGATGACTCTTTTTGAACAACTCAGTGGATGGAGTCAGAGCTTATTTGGTGCCGGCACAGTGATAAGAGTCATTATGTCCATCACTAGTTAGCACACCCCTGCATCCTTTAAACACATTCCAGCGAGCTCTAAACCTTATTGTGGGAAAGAAAGTTGTTACCGTATCTTGTGTGTAACCTGGAACTCATCAAAGTAAGAAATTTCGAGTTTTCTGTCAAATGCCAAACTGAACATGGCATTTGACAAATGAGACAGCCGGCATGCCATTTCTAAAACACGTAAATAATCACAATGTGCTGGTCGGCAATTGTGAAGCGCTGACTCAGCGATTTTTTTTAGGAACGCAACCATTAATGCAATGCAATCTGAACTATTTTCCAGGAAAATTAGATAGAGTATCATTACTGCAATTTTTGACAAAACAAAACTGAATCTCCTAAGAAACCCATTAGCCTACAGCCTACCCACCGATATCATCAATATCATGTTTTTTTTTGTTACTTTCTTGCGGTTTCTGCATTTCAAATTGTAAACTATATTATCCATGGTGTCGCCTTCGTATATTATATCCGGGATCAATTCTGATTTTTCTTTCATTAATTTATTTTACTCACGGCTATTAGCTACATTTATGATTTAAATTTATTTCGCTTAGCAGTATCTTTTTTTTTCATCCCGAGAGTAATGTTACTGTTTTATGTGTTCACGTACGGTGTGTACGAGTATGTGTTTCGAGCGCACGTAGTACTTTCACTTTCACTTTCTTCGGACATCTGAAAAAATAAATAACACTAAAACGAAGCATTCAACTGATGTAAACAGCAAAAAGCAGATAAGAAAATATACACTCCTTGGTATTAACTGCAACACCGCAACAACAAAAATAACCTGTAAAAATAGCATGAAGTTAACATTCGTACGACAGCAAAAATACGCAATGCGGCTGTTGTCTTAAAACCAGTATAGTGTTGTAGTTGTTGTTTTTGTTGTTGCAGTGGCCCTTCTTCAGTTTTTCTCGTGTCAAGAGGTTTCCCTCTAGTATGCAGTAAAAAATTTAAGTATCGACATCTGTTTATACTCGTATATCGATTATTATTATTATATACATGCCAGTATAATTCAGATAGAGATGCCCATGGTCACTTATGTGTTTACCACCAGTTTTTTTAACGACTTGTTCATACATATATTCATACATAGCATACAAATCACACCAATGGAAATACGAGTAGTAAGAAAGTGAAAGTGAAATTGCAGCACACAACACTCTATAAATTGCTGAAACTAATTTATTATGACTTATTAATTCATGAGATGTATCTTTTCTTATTGTATTCAAACATTACATCAAACACTTTAAAGCAACCTATTATTCGCTGGTGGATTGCTCTATTGCGAAACCCCTAATTGAAATGTTTTTTGTTAAATTAAGATGAGAGACTAGACTAGCTAGAGAGAGGTAAATGATGTCCAAGAATACATACAGTCAATTGTACAATACCATGAAACAAAGAAACTAGATTGAATGCTAATTCACAAAAAATGCATATAAGGAAAACAAACAAAACTGAAAAATTATAAATTAAAATTAATTAAATTAAAATCTAAATATGTGGAGATGTAATCTTGTTAAAGATTCCTTTTTTGTGTCTTAATATATTTTTATTATAAATGTATTTACTAAGTGTATTTTATATTTTACTTTTTCTTGTATCGGCTCATCTATTTTTTTATCTATATTAATGTATTTCTGTATTATACATTTTCTTTTATCTGTATGCATTTGAAATTGAAAATCAATTAAATGTGTTAATATTTTGTTAAATTATATACATACATACCTATATATTCAATTGATTTTTGAAAGATATTTTTATTGATTATTTTTTCTTTTAATTTTTATTATTTTTCTGAATATACAGTTCGTTAATGAAATTGAAATGAGCATTTATGTTTTTCATTTATCTGTGTGTATATTTGATTCAATGAGAGAGGTTGGGAAAAGTTTTTGATTAATTGCCGGCGAACGGAAATTGGATGGCGCGTTTGTTCGATTGAATCGAAAGTTTTTATTTGGATAATTAATTAACTAATATTTTTTCCATAATTAGGAGTCTATTAAAAAACGTGATGTCTTCATTACATTTTGGCTTATTAGGTGACCAACTTTGGATGTGATCTTTTATTTTATTAATTATCATAATTGCTCGTTTCGTGATGTGGCACAGCGGTTTTAAAATTTACAGATTTAAAAATAGTTAATAGGTGAATGTTTATTTTTTTAATGTGCACACTATCATCGAAAGGAAAATTGAGAGAGGCTGAGAATAGAAGCGGAGTGAAAGTAAAATGTATGCATATTAAAAAATTAGACGGAATTGTGGCCATAAATTATCCAACTGTGTCAAAAAAATGAAGCACCGCCGCCTTGAACATTTTTTTATCGGTTGCTAGAACCATGTGTATTGGTAAATACAGCCTTGGAGATATGTATCAGCTTCTGTTGCTTTCATTTGCGATAGATATTGGGTGTACAACTTTGCTTCCGCCGTTTTTTCCTGGAATGAAAAGCTTAATTGTCAGAAAGTACTTACAGATGTATTATTCAAAGTACTGTCCATTGCTAGCGACAACTTTCGCCCATCTCTCCGGCAATTTTCGGATTCCATCTCGGAAAAAAGGCATCTTTCGACGCGATCCATGATTGGATCCATTTTTCGACTTCCTCTTACGAACGAAAATTCTGATCACCCAGGCCGTGCGCCATGGAACGAAACAGATGGTAGTAGGCGGATGGAGCGATGTCTGGGGAGTACGGCGGGTGGGGAAAGATTTCCCATTTCAGGGTTTCCAAGTATGCCTTGACCACTTTTGCGACGTGTGGCCGAGCATTGTCATGCTGGAGGATGACTTTGTCGTGGTTCTCTTGGTACTGTGGTCGTTTTTCCTTAACTTAAGCGCATCAGTTGCGTTCGGTACCGATCTCCTGTGATAGTTTCATTCGGTTTCAGTAACTCGTAGTATATCACACCGAGCTAGTCCCACCAAATGCAAAACATAACCTTGGCGCCGTGAATATTCGGTTTTACCGTCGACGTTGAGGCATGTCCGGGCATTCCCCATGACTTTCTGCGCTTGGGATTATCGTAACGGACCCATTTTTCGTCACCGGTTACGATGCGATGTAGAAACCCCGTCCGATTCTGCCTTTAAAGCAGTTGTTCGCATGCAAATAACCGCCGTTCAATGGGCCGTATTCATAAAAAGAGGATATGCTTATACTTGCAAAATATGAAGGAAATCCTCCCGTATGTATTCATAAAAATTTCAAGCAGAACCTTATACTTTTAGAGTAAAAGGATATCCTTCTACTCATATAAAAGTAAATGGGTATTCCGTATTCATAACCTTGACCTTTTACTCGACACAAAAAGCATATCCTCTAAAAATTGCGAGTGTGGTCAGTAGCAGACTCATCTCTGAAGTATCTTGTAACGGACGGTTTGGTGGGCATCCGAAGATGCGGAGCCTAAGGTAGCATATTACCGTGAAGGTCGGGCCGTGCCATCTGGCGAAGAAATAGACCCCTCAACGAGCTAAGCAACGGCCTATGCTTGCTGTAGCTCAGTTCGGGAGATGTGGGCGGGGTTTTCGCCGCTCGTTGCCCCTGTCCTTTACGTATTAACAAAAATTCATAAGCCTGGGGAAGACAACACAAACAGGGGAGGTAAAAATGGGGAATAAAAAAAAATAGTCGATAAGGATGGAATGGTTGACGGACGGATCAGACGCCCACGGTCGCACCTGGGTCCGGGTGTAATGGGACCCTCGGCCTCTGGTTTCGTACCACCAACAGATCACTACTCATCAGGTGCTGCTTCGATCTGCTGGTGGGAGCATCACTACCAGACCATAATATGGTTCGTTACAGGTGGTTCATTACTCCCTCCATAGCCTTAAGTAGGCATTTCTCCCAATCCAACAGTTTTATCGCTTTGTTTCCCGTTTGTCTGAGGTCTGTTTTTTTTCTTGAGTCTGCCCTTCATGTTGTTAACTTTTTTTAATAAGCCTTTAGCATCCATTGGCTTACCAAATGTTGCTGAATACTTAGTCGTAAGTAATGCAATGGCCTCGTCTTTTCTTTGCTTTATTTTTGCAACCTGCGATTTTTCCAAAATAACGGGATCAGCGGCAACTACTTCCGCTATAAACTGTAGTTCACTGCTATTGTTATCTTCTGGGCTTGCACTGTCACTTTCACTTCTTTATTTGGAGAATTCACAACAAAAATTACCCGTACTGAACTACAACTGAAACTGAGGGCATATGCATAAGCGAAATGATGACCAAAGGCATCACGACAGATGTTATAGCACGTTCTGATATATATCGTTCAGGTCTCCGTCGAGTCAACCTTTTACTCGTACGTGAAGGAAATCCTCGCAAGTATAAGGTAATGATTATGAATACGAAAAAAAAAGGAAATGCTTATACTCTTACCTTTAACTTCAGAGCATAACCTTATACTTCTACCTTATGCTTGGGAGGATATTCTTCGTTTTTATGAATACGGCCCAATATCTCTCGGTTTTAACTCGTACGGAAGCCAATTTCCTTGTTTCTGAATCATGCCCATGGCCTTGAGGCGTTTCAAGATGGCTGGCTGAGTCACTCCCAGTGATTCAGTTAATTCTTCTTGCGTTTGGCACAAATTTTCATCGAACAGTGCTTCCAATTCGTCGTCTTTGAATTTTTGTCTCTCCCACCACCATGCTTGTCCTCGACATTGTGTTCGCCACTTCTAAAACGTTGAAACCACTCACGACATGTTCTGTCACTCAGAGCAACGTCACCGTAAGTATCTGAGAGCATTCGATGAGCCTCAGCTGCAGTTTTTTTTTTCAAATGGAAGCAGAAGATCAAAACTTCCCGCAAATGACGAGAACTTGGCTCGAAAACAGACATTTTGAATTGGGAATCTTATTAAAAATGCGAACAACTTTTACTAATGCGGGGATGTCGATACGTTCACAGACGTCCAAACTCATTTTGTGACACTTTTGAACTACGTATTTTGACCAGCCCTCACCGATGCAGCCATCTGTCGGAAAACGGCGGAAGCAAAGTTGCACATGCACACCTAATAGTATAGACATAGAGGTGTACCTGGTCAAAAAAAGCGAAGACTATCCTTTCGTATGGAGATTTTACGAGAACAATTTTTTTTAACTTGGATATGTCTTTTGGCTGAATAAAACTTGCGTAACGTAACGATCTTGACGTTCTAGGTAAAACGATACTATGCAGTAATAACTGGATAGTTTGAAGTCGGTCGATTAAAACGGGCTGCGCACGAAACGTCGACTTTTAAAATCTCGATTTCGAAATATCGACTGCAAATACATATCTCGCCTGTATCATAATCTCGACAGGTGAAAATCTCGGCCGCCGACTTTGAAAATATAATTATTTGATTGACGATTGATTGATTCATTGTACATACAGTTACATTTTGATTTTATTGATTTTTCTTAAATCTTCCAAGCACATACAAGAGAATATTGTGAATCAATAGTCTCTTGTGTGGGCTACGTAATGTCAATTGAATTTAGTTCTGTTTCAAAAGGGAAATCTTCCAAACACACACAAGAGACTATTGTGAATCATCAGTCTCTTGTGTAAGCCCCGCTCGCTCCGCGCTTAACTGAAGTTCTGGATCATTGGTTAGATGATATATCGGTTTCAGCATCCGTTTTCAATAAGTTCTTCATCAGTTTTGCATAGGATCTTCATCAATTTGTTATCCGTTCTCGAGCTGTTGTACATAAGTTTTTTTTTTGTTCTGCATGGCACCATGAAATTAGCCATTTGGAAATTAGCCATTGATGGACAGTTTCGGCTGAAACCGAAAGTTGCCGTGCATAAGCACTTACATTTCACGCTCAATGTTCAATTTCGTTTAAAAACGAAATTGAGTATATGGTTACTTTCGCATACGCTATTTTGATTTAAAACCGAAATTGTGCATGGACCAAAAAAAAACTAGGGTATAAAAAAATGGTTATTGCAGATACGCGAGGAGCAAAAATAGGCTGTTATGTATAGAGCGAGTTAAGCAAGCTAAAGAGCTATATACTGGGGGACTCAACCCCTTGGGTGCGGAGTGAGTGCAGCTCGTTCCAAACCGAAATTGTCCATGCATACTTTGTGCGAAACACAGTTTCTTGTTTGGGCTTCGCGCTTAAAGGTGCGTTTTGCTAGGCTCCACTCTGCGTCGATCGCAGGTGACGATAAAAAAGATACACACAAATAGTGCTCTGTGTTCTATGGGTTGATTGCTAATCGTGCGTAATGTGCGACGATCGTTTCCCTAGCAAAATATACCTTTAGTGATCTCCCTCAGTACCGCACAAACATGAACGCTCGCTTCGTTCGCTCTGGGTGCATTAGTCTCTTGTGTTGGCCGCGCCTGATTGATCACAACCCTCGGTGTCGCACGTTTCGCTCGCTCTGAATGCAAGGGCGACAATCACACAATTGTCAATTTGGCATTTCTACCATGGACACTGCATGGCTATTTTGATTTTTTTTCGCATGCCTTATTTCGATTTGGAATCGTTATTGACCATGCATGGTTTGTTTTATTTACTTTCTGATTGACACTTTCGGTTCGAAACGTAAGTATCTATGTATATGGATTATTTTCGCCATGGCTTATTTCGGTGCCCCGTTCTACATCAGTTTTGCATAGCATTTCCTTCAGATCAAAACTCATGGTGAACGGATAGAATTGATAGAACGGAACTGACGGAAAAATTGACAGTGCTCAAATGAAAAAGTCATAGGACCATTTTCTCATTGTCGGGTTAAACTGTCTATCTATCTGGGACACTAAACTAAACCTAAGCGTATGCAACGCGAAAAATATGATAATGCAGTAAAAAAAATCCGCTGATTTTCTTTTCAGTTGCTGAGAGTGGTTTCAAATCCTCGTTCATCGATGGAATTTCCAGAACTCTGTTCTTGGCGTAAACTGATGTTTCATTTGAATTTGCTAAACGTAGACAGTTCTAGCTGTCAAAATCTTATCTTGGTGTTAGCGTCCGATCAATTTTTAACTGGAGGATGGGTGCCGTTTAGCGTTTATCCATTGGATAGACTAGACATTGAGAAAACGGCACATAGCAAAACATATGGAAAACGAATAAAGAATGGATAGGAAATTTATATCAAACTGATAAAGAATGGATGTAGAACAGACAGAAACTGATGAAGAACGGACAGAAAACTGACGGTAATACTGATGGCGAATGGAGGCAGAAGGGATAGAAAACTAGCACAGAATGGATAGAAAACTGATAGCAAAGAACGGATAGAAAATTTATAGCAAAACTGATGAAGAACAGATAGAACAGAACAGATAGAAAATGGACAGACGGATAAAAAAAACTGTTAGCAATACAAATGGAAAACGCTTTCGTTCTGTTTTTTTTTTATCTAATTTTGAAATGATTGAAAATAGCCACTTTTAATTTGAATTTATGTGAATATTTAACCCTAATGAGGATCTATTATTTCGAAAATTCAAACATTCAGCCAAATTAAGCAGATACAAACAGAAAAATACATGCAATAAATCTCGGCCCCGAAAATATTGAAAGTGATAGCAAAATTTGGCAAAAACACTAAACACTATTAGAAAGAAATAAAGACCATGTCGGCAAAACGCCAACACCAAAAAATATGACCATTCTTCAAACTTTTTTTATACCCCAGTTTTTCGCTACATTCGCTTCGTCCAATTAAAAAAAACAATCCAAGCGGATCATCAACGCTTTACAAAGCAGATCAGCAAGTTTTACAAAGCTAGGTATACCGGTATCTGTATCTAAAGATTTTTGAATGCGAAGCGTAAATTATGCAATAGTGAACCATTATCTTACTAGATGGGATGATTGAGGAATAGGCGATACAATAGCAATGATAAATCTGAAGAAGAAAATTAATTACTGCTGTTATGTACATATGTATGAGAACTCGACCGGTTCGATAAGACTGTTAAAAAAGATAAAATAGAGTTTAGGCCGAAAATGTGTTTTGTTTTTGTTAATTATTAAATGAAGTCTTGCGTTTGAATTTTACCCTAAGATTTTTTTACATGGAATCGATGGATCTTGATAAGAGCTGTTGATATCGAATCAGAAGTATGTAATGCGATGAGGAAGTAATGAAGAGCAGCGGAACACACCTAAACTGGCGGTCCG
The DNA here is from genome assembly GCA_964017055.1 of Chloromyia formosa. Taxonomy (NCBI): domain Eukaryota; kingdom Metazoa; phylum Arthropoda; class Insecta; order Diptera; family Stratiomyidae; genus Chloromyia; species Chloromyia formosa. The sequence continues at coordinate 22,833,231 of OZ024813.1, read as the reverse complement.
TATGGGTTCCGCTCTCTCTATGCGAGCTCCGCGGCTTAAGGGGCTGCTACCCTCAGTACCTAGTCTAGCCATAAATACTGTTACAAACGTTTTGAAGCACTGTTCAATAAAAAAGGTGTTATATGTTAAGAAATCATTTTTTATTTATTAAATGCATTGTCAACAACGGAAATTGCAACAAGTTATTCGAAGTGATTGCCTTTTGCCTTTACACAAGCCTTTAATCGAGCTGGCCACTTATCTATGGAAGCACGCACGACTTCAATCGGAAAGTTGGCGACTGCATGTGTAAGAGACTTCTTTAAGGATTCGATATTAGAATGTCTTTTAGAGCACGCCATTTGCTCTAAGACAGACCATAATTCGTAATCCAGCGGATTCAGGTCTGGGCTAGAGGAAGGCCAATCTTCAGCTTTAATAAAATCTGGAACATTTTCTTCAAGCCATTTTTGGGTTGACTTCGCCTTATGACCTGGTGCAGAATCTTGCTGGAAACTCCAAGGCTGATTTTTGAATAATGACGTTTTGAGAGGTTTCACTACACTTTCAAGGACACTTTCTTGATAAATTTTGGCAGACGCTTTGACGCCCTTCTCACAAAAATGCAACTTTGTCACCCCGTTGTAGCTAACACCCCACCAAACCATTACTGAGGCTGGATGATGACCTCTTTGAACCTTTTGGGCAACTTGAGAAGCTTCTCTGGCACTGCGAGCATAAACCCTATCGTTTTGTTTATATAATGTTTCTTCGACAGTAAAATTTTTTTCGTCCGTAAACAAAATTTTACGGTGTTCTTGGTTTGCGTGCCGGCAAAGTAATCGTTTTGATTTTTCCACTCTATTTTTTTTTAACGAATCTGTTAGTAAATGCCCGGTAGATCTACGATAAGCACCCAACCCCAAGTAACTTTTGATGATACGCGAAATTGTTCTTTGGGGTATTTTCATCTCACGCGATAAATTTTTTTGTTTTCGAAGAGGATTACGGCGAATTCTCTCGCGCATGGCTTTAACCGCTTGAGGTGTTCGAGTAGTTCGCGAACGGCCACTTCTTTCACGGTCACTTACTCCAGACGTATCATTATATCTTTCAATAGCCCGATATACAAACATTCGGCTTATACCAAGGGTATGCAGAGTCTTAAAAATATCACTTGGTTGCATTCCTACTTTATGAAGTGCAATCACAGCAATTCTATTTTCTTTGTCACCCCAATCCATGTTCACTACACTAAAAATTAAACTTAAATGATGACAAATGCATCAAGCACAAGCGTACTATAGCGATTAGCTCAATTTTTAAGAAATGCAATGTTCCTTTCTGCAGGGTTGCCAAACCTTGTAACAATATTTATGGCTATATTTATCCTCCTAGAACACTCGCTTAACCATACCGATCTACCAGTATACTCTACAAGTACTGCTTGACAGCACCCGCTTCACGATGTACAGGGATCGCCAGGTAAACACTGATCACCCGGTCGCCCACAACAAACCCGATGTTCTCCTAGTCGACAAGACGAGTCGCTCTTCATACATTATGTAGGGTTCTCCGTGATCCCACCAGAGACGCCGCGATCGCTTTGTAGACATATTGAATTTCGCAACGATGTGTAATAGAAACATCTAGAAACCCGACTGACAGATTCAGTCGAGGCCGAGACGCCATGTCGTATACTTGTGTTTATAATAACATCTTTACAATAAACGTTGTCGATTGTTATCGTGTTTATTTATTATTGTGAACTGCTTAGCCTATCCGCCGCAGTACTCCACATATTGGTGACCCCGAGAAAAAGAACGCGAAACGGACGGTTCGCCACAATTTGGAGACCCCGGGTATCGTAAATTCGTTCTGAAACACGCAACAAGTATCAACACGCAACGACGTACAACAAAATGGCCGACAGCCCGGATCCACCGACCTCGACTCCCCGGGACCATTTTGTGTCGCCTACTACACGATTTTATCCCGGGTCAACAACGGCGCCCCAACAACAGTGTCCCGACCGGCAGCTCCTTCCGATAGCTCTTGGTGCCCCGATGACTTATGGCACGCACGATACCACGACCGCCATTGTGTCTCGTCAGCCCCTGCAACCCAGCAGCCCGCTCACGGTACAACAAGTCGCTGCCACCGCAGCCCACTCATGGCAACCGAGTCGCTGCACCATCGCAGCCCACTCACGGCATCCCGAAACGCCCGGCGCTTGCGCGGACCATATTGCCACGCCCGCCGAGTCTTAGTACCACGTCATCCAGTTGCCTCGCATCACTATTCGGAGCACTCCGACACACACACGGCGCCCCAGCGACACGCGGTGCCTCAACACCAGCGGCACCCCGACAACAACGGCGCCCTGATAACAGCGCCCCGACAACAAGCGATTACTACAGCGCCTCGACAACAGCAGCATCGCCCCGACGACCCAGTGCGCCCCAACAGCATCCAATTCGCACGGAATCCCGCCTCGATCGACACACGCCGCGCCACTCACACGGCACGCACGACATTCCACCCAACACGTCCGGTGCCTCGTGGCCCTCATTGCCATGTCAGCAAGCCACTACACCGTAACGAGCCGACACATCACGATGCCCCAGCATGCAGTTCGCTCAGCACCCGCCCGCCCGGCGCTACCGTGGACTTCGTCGCCACGGCCGCCGAGCCGCCACAGCCCGCTCCCGACACGTCGAGCCGCCACAGCCCGCTTCCGACACGTCGAGCCGCCATAGCCCGCTCCCGACACGTCGAGCCGACCGCCAAAACAAGCTGTTTCATCGCCACGAAGAGCGCAGCTGCCATCGTGAGGTCACAGCAAGCTTCGGACACATCCGCCATCGTAGTCGCCAGGACCACGACCGCTTGTGTCATTTCCAGTCATCGAGTCGCTGCTTTCATCAGCCTCAGCAGCCCGCTCGTCGGCCCCGTAACCAGCTCGCCGGCCCAGCATTCTGCGTCACCGCTGTGACATGCCGGACGACATCACTCAGGGGGGAGTACTGTAGGGTTCTCCGTGATCCCACCAGAGACGCCGCGATCGCTTTGTAGACATATTGAATTTCGCAACGATGTGTAATAGAAACATCTAGAAACCCGACTGACAGATTCAGTCGAGGCCGAGACGCCATGTCGTATACTTGTGTTTATAATAACATCTTTACAATAAACGTTGTCGATTGTTATCGTGTTTATTTATTATTGTGGACTGCTTAGCCTATCCGCCGCAGTACTCCACAATTATCGATGTTGTTATCCTCCATAATAGCAACATCGAGAGAAAGCATGCGGAGAAAAGGGCAGACTACTCGTATAGTGCACTGGCCCAAGAAATCAAACAACTTTGGCATCTTGGCCGTGTGCGAATAGTGCCTGTAATATTGTCGGCTACCGGTATTATACCCAAACAACTTCTGACTTCCCTCACCAAATTAGACCTGCCGCACAATCTCATTGATATTATTCAAAAATCTGTCATTTTGCATACGTGTGCAATATTGCGGAAAGTGCTCGGCGACCTCCACTAATGTGTTAAAAATCAGGATGCCGGCACTATACCCGCCAACTATAGGTATATAGCCGGCCAAAGGGGCTGAGATTACTTCAGCCAGGCGATAATAAATAAAAAATCATAAAATATAGCCGCATTTTCTTTTTTTTTTCTTTTGAAAATTATTGAAAATTTGTATATGTATAAAATATACCGTTTTGTTAGAAATAATTCTTTAAAATGGTTTTAGACTTCCTACACTTACATATATCAAAAGCGGCGTTTTGTGGACTTTTTTAAGTGGCCCTTCCATTGTTTTGCTGTGTGTATTGTTGTTACGTTGTTAGCAATCCTCTTCCTCCCTTTTCATATTACAGTAGTGTTCTAGCTGTGTTAGCTACATGATTGCGGAAAAGTATCTCAATTCAATGCGTAATAAACTGAACGGATTATATAATTAATATATCTAACAATTGTGTAATTTTTTGCATATCATGAAAATTTGAAAATTTACATCATTCTGTAATAGACTGTTTCATCATCATCATCTGATGATGATTGTTTGCTCAAAGGTTTTATCCGAAACCGACTCAGCGATTCAGATTGAATCTATTCAACTCACAATATGTTTAATACCATTAAGGCAGAGTAAGTATGTGAATCATCCCATTCTTCATTGTGTATACGAGTGCTCGAATGTATCCAAATCTGAACTCTGAAGGCGTACATACTTGCAGCAACGAGATCGATAATCAATGACTTGCTTTATAATATTCCATTGTTCAATTTTTCTACGAAACATGAATCTAAATCATGATCTTGTTACCTAAAAGTATCTTTTCACCTAGCTGGATGATCGCTAGCCTCTCCCAAGCCCCCTAGAAGTGTGTGGTTTTTGAATAAGTAATAATAAATATGAACATCTGTTTTTTTATAACTATCTTTTTTTTTATTTTCACGACTCAATGAAACGAATCTAACCACATAATGCGAAATACCAATAATAGTAATAATCAAAGATGCAGGTAGGAGGATGAGAGATGTGGAGAAGATAGACTCAAGATTACATGAAGACTTTCCCAAAGATTCAACCGAGAAGAAGATGAAAAAATACGACGATACGAAGCAATAGAAATAAAACTAGAAAAACACCGAGCATGAGTAGATAAGGGAAAGTTTTCTTCAAAGTTTGTAAACAGATTCACTTTCGATGATCATGATTTAGTTTTTTTTTCTTATTCGTTGGTGATGCTTTATTTATCGTGTTTGCCCATGCTTTGATCTTTCCAGTCCGCATGAGTTTGATGATCGATTGATCTTCGATATTGGCGTATTGCCTAATAATAATCGATTTATTATATTTTTGTTGGACACAGTAGGTGTTCGCAATGTATAAAACATGAGGAAGCCAAATGTGTGTATGGCAAAAAGTCCTAAAATCAACTCTGGATACTTCTATTTTTCAAGTTTAAGAAATTAAATGTCTACAATTAGCTTGGCAAAAAACCAGCAAATGATTCACACTAGATTCTCTTTTTCTGGGCGTTTACATTAGATTTTTAATGAGGTTCAGTTTCAAATTTTCTGCTTATGGTGTGATTTGATCAGTTTTATTTTAATGGGATCTGACACTTTTTGCAGGATAAAATTTATGAAAATTGGGAAGAAGGCTCGTTGATAATTTTTATAATAAGAAAGGCTAAGTCACTTATGCTGTAAGCTCTGCGACCGTATACGAACTATTGTGCTATAGCCTGTATCAGAACCACTAGAAAATTAAAAACCAGCCTAATACAGAGCTCACGATGTCCTTTCCACGGAACATTTTCCATTTTTGCTGTCTCCTTAGCAAACCATTCACTAAATAGCGCCCGTGTCTTGACTGAGGCACAGCCTGGACCACAAAAAGGGATCCCGCCGATTGAATCGCGCGAATGTCTTCGAGATCAGCCGCAACATCGTTACCAACAAAGAGTAACTCGGTAGGTGTTCGCAAGGCATTGAAGCATTTCAAAACAATATTTCACCAGCCTAGATGGGAGCTTATAAGATGAAAGCGCAGCAAATTTTACCAGCATCCGATAAAGTTACTTGATCATTTTTAGGATGAGTCACCAGGTTCTTCAAAAGAGATTCCAGCAGGCCCACATGATCCATGTGGCTTTAACCTGGCCATCCACTGCATGCGTATTTGAGCGGCAATATGCCTCGCGACACAAGTGGCAATGCGCGGCAGATTCAAAATTTAGGATTTCCATGAACCTGCGTCCACTGCAAGCGTGTTTGAGCGAAGCGGTTAGGAGCATCGACAGATCCAAAATTTTGGATTGCTTCGAAGAATGTATTTGAAAGAAAAAATTTGCCTATTGAAAACATTTTGGTTCTGTGTGTATTTTAAGAGGTAGTTAAGCAAACTGAGGCGCGAAAATGCCTGCAATGGATCCCTGTCGCTCGTAGCCGTTTTTTTCCGAACCGCTTGTTGGCGCTTGTGTCGCGGGAGCACGTAGCCGCAGCTGTAGAGGACCGTGCTAAGGTTCTCGACATAATTGTTGCAATTGAGCCCCCACTTGAGTGTGATTCCTAAATATTTGGCTTCACTGCGGAGTTTGAGAACCGTCCTGTCAAGGGAGCCCAAACCCAAGTTAAGATTTTTTTTTGCGTCCGGGACGGTTTCCTGCGAAGTTTACGACGCTCAGTTCCAATTCAGCGCTCCAGTGCAGGACTAGGTCAAGAGCTGCTCTCATCACCTGGGTTTTATTTTATGTCATTAACATATCTGATTGCCTGATAACCATATGCACAATAGTCTGGAGAGCTACTTATCTGCGACTAGTAACCGGAGAAACGGAGAAGAACCAAACCCTGAGGGCAACCCTTTACCACGTTAGTGCATATTAAGATGACACCCAGCGTTGAATAGATTTCACGCCAGCCCAGCATGGCATCAATTTTGTGGTAGTTGGTTAATCTCTGAGCTCAAGAACTCCGGATAGATTGTCGTAGCCGGTGTTATCGGAGTGCTCTCACATTGTGCTTGCGTGCTAGTTTCTCATTCCACTAGGAAACTCCGCACTCAAGGCTAGGACGTCGTTTAGCTGTTCCGCAGCCACTTCCATCTCACCTGTTGTGTCGATGTGATTTATCAGTTTGTCAGCCTCAGAACTGTTCATTACGATCTCTGATTATATCGCGCTTTCAAGAGTGAGGTCGAGTACCTGCTCCCTTGCAGTGGTGTCAATAGTAGGTTTACACCCTCTGTTCAGAACGAACACTTTATAGAGAAGATTATCAACCAGTCATTTATCTCTGTCGTTAACATCGCTGCTCTTCAAATCCCTATGTTGGGCGCTTGCATTGCATCCAATCACAACTTGCCGGTTGATCCTTTTGCAGAAGTCTACGAGTTGTTGTACTTCACCCGGTGGAGTTGTGTCGCTATCGGACGGGAAGCAGGCCGAGACTAACATCTCCTTCTGGCCCTAATGTGGTGTGTATAGGTATATGTCCGCAATTGAGCTCGCTGAAAATAAAGTTGTAATGTTAAGACTGTGGCCATGCACCACCCACCCTGGATGAATGACAAGGCGAACAACCTGCGCAGGGTAACCAATGCTTCTTTTGGATGGTCGGCTTGGAGCACCTTAATCGTGTTCATATAAATTGTTCGAAGCAGAGCAGCTGACAAGGTTTTCCCTTTGCCCTGTCCTACAACTCTCTCAATACAATAAAATGGCTCACGGATGAGGGCTCGGGCGCGGGTTTTCGTTGGTCCAGTGCACAGAGTTCTCATCCCTATGGAAAAATTTTCTCATTGTCTTGCAAGCGAATGTTCATGCCATTGCCGAGCTACATCAATAGAAACATAGAAATCTTCGCTGATTGTCAAGCAGACATCATGGCGCTGACTAGTAAGTACATCGGTATACTCAAGGCTAGTGAAATCTTGTCAAGATATCCTTAGCATTCAAGCTTCACATTACCTTATAATCTAATGGGTAGCGACACTGTGACATTGTAGCTAATAAACAAGAAGACAAACTTTCCCGACAGGCATCCGTTGCCCCTATATAGGCCCAACTCCTATTTTGCGCTTTACCAAAATTTGATTTACCTTTATCCAAAAATTTTCAAAATTTTATGTCCGAGATGAATGCAATTAAGTTTCTTGAATGACTTGTCTGAATGATGAACGACTCTGTCCCTCAGTTAGAGGAAGCACCACTGACACCCCCAACACTGGAAGAAGTTGAGGCATCCGTCGATTCATAAAAACGCCGGGAACCTTGCCAGAAGAATGGAGCTGAAACATCATATGCCCAATTCATAAAAAAGGGGATAAATTGGACTGCAGCAACTACCGAGGGATTTCACTTTCCTGGACATGTCAACATCAGTTAAAGGTGCGTTTTGCTAGGCACGACTCTGCGCCGATCGCAGGCTACGATACGCAATTCCCCTGACCCCTTGTGGGGCATAGTGCGTCAACTGTTCCATGTGGCCCAGTACACACAAATAGTACCCCGTGTTCTATGGGTTGATTGCTGATCGCGAACAACGTGTGACGATCATGTGCCTAGCAAAACACACCACAATTCCAAAACGAAGGTTCTGATGTAAAGAATAAAATGGACAAGAAGAGATGTGCCGGAAGTAAAACTAGGCGAATCGGGTAATCGAAAGGCTAGGCCTCATATGCCTTGAGCCTACATTGCAGAGAATGGCGATGAGAGCCGGGATATCAAACAGCGAATTCAGCTCGCCAGCCGAAGCTTCTATGCGGTGCTCAGCCTGCTAAATAACAGCTTTAATCGTCGGAAAGCGAAGTTTTAAATCTACATACAAGACAATCATTCATCCTGTGCTATGTCACGGGTGCGAAACTTGGACCCTCACTCAAGCATCTGAAAAAATGATAAGTGCCTTTTGAAATGAGGATCCTCGGGCAGCAATGCGGCAAGGAAACCAATACTGTAAAACTATGAATTTTACGAAATATTGTATTTGACAAACCGGACGCTTCCAGATTCATTAAAATACCGAAGCTACAGTGGGCGGTGCATATGCAGCGAATGGATAACCAACGAATCCCCAGGAAGACATTCGTCGAGAAGTACAATGGTAAAAGAAATCCCGGAAGATCGAAAAAAAAACAATGGGAGGTGTCTTTCGAGAAAACAGTAGAAAGTTGCTTGGAGTGGCAAACTGGAAGCAGCAGTGAATGGAACTAAACGTATGGAGGCGATAACTTGGAGAAGCCAAATCTCCCAACGGGTTATATGGCTATTAACTAAGTAAGTAACGATTTGTCTTATAGATCCTCCTGTGGTGTGGGGTGTGAGAATAAACCACAGCTTTTCCTGGTTTGTCGTAGAAGCCGACTAAATGGGCAGGATGTGTATGCCGGCAACATGCATCATCCGAAAACGGCTGTATGCTAAGGGAACTTCTGAACTAGGTTTCTTCGGAGTATGTAGTTGACACCCTATGTCCCACAAGGGGTTTTGGCAAATAGTAGTTGATTTATCTTGGATATCTAGTGCAATCGTTGAGAATCGATTCGTATTCCCAATATGTCAATATATACGGATAGTACATTCTTAATGTACTACTATACCAATTAGCCTTCATGTCTTCTACGAGATTTGGCTTTCTGAGAGTAATCGCCTCTAAAATATGCCGTATCGGTTTCGCAACCTCCAGTTTTTAACGCTGAACAAAGTGTCGTTCTCTTCTCAACGGAGACTGCGTATAATAATCTAAATCAAAACACATATTTGTAAAATGACTCACATCCGACCATACGTTAATCATTTTGAAATTGTAAATCCTTTTTTGTGGAAACCTAATAACTAAAAATCTAAATTCTTCGATGATTTTCATGCTATTAGACTCCCCGGCATATTCACCAATAAATCTAATTCCGAGTCTAAGCCTAATAGCATTTAATTTTTTACACTTTTTATTGTTGACTCACTGAAAAAAGAGCATTTTCACTTCAAATAGATACCTCGTTTAATGGAATCAATTTATGAAGTAGCAAAAAAGAAGAGTTAATTTGTAATTTGAAATGATTTGATTTATTCCATCATGTCTGCTTCCGCTGCTGGCTCTTAATCTTCTCCTAATCCCACAGAGTAGTGGTAGTGGTCGTTCGTCGGTTCGGGTTGATTTTCTCGGCGGTCGGAAAAAAAACAACACCGAGACCAAGGACCCCCACGTTGAAAGGTTGCACACACAAGGTGACTCTTAAGAAATTATTCTTACCTCAAAGTGAGCCACGGTCTCCCATCTTTTTTTTTTTTTTTGACTTTTTGTTACCGAGTAAAGTCGTCCTAATCTTCAAATCAACACACAGTTCCATTTAAGATGTTCCAGTCGTAATACAATTCAAACACACAACATTCAGACGGTTTTTTCAATCTTCGCCTCGGTGTTTCTCTTTCTGTTTTTCCTATTTCTCTTGTGGACTATCTGAATATCGAATCTGATCAACACAATAGATCGAGGCAATGTGGTATTAGAAAAAAAAAACACATAAAAATTCTGGAAAAGTACTCGGAGGACAACAATAGGAGATGTGTGTATCGGCTACTTCATCTAATTTTTCAAATGATATCAAAAAGTCATTATCACTCTACTCTCTCATGTTGGACGTTTTCGGACGACCGAGGTCGGGGGGTATGAGTTTTGAAAATGAAGATGCGGCTGACTATGATGATGCTGGTTGAGCTATTCATTTCATAGACTTTAAACGATTTTAGATAAAAAAAAAAGTAAGAATAAATGAACACACAAATGGAATCAGATTCACTCTCACACTAGTGGTTTATACTAGCTGTCTAGACCGGATAGTTCTGAGCCACAGACAAAAACAACATAAACTCGATTTGAAGACCCAGGATGAATTTGAGTCAGGGATAAAAAGTTGTAATCGTTTTTCATCGGGATGCTGTGTCTTTTTTTTTATTGGCTGCGATGAGATTGCCTTTCTTTTCAAAAAAGACTGGACTAAGAAAAAGTCTTCGCTCAGGCGCTGTGTGGTGTCGGCTACTAACTGGCACTTATCTGGTCATCATCGAAAATTGAGTTTTAACCTTACTGGGAAGATTAATGAAATTAATGGACCGAAATCAATTATTTTTCGATTTATTTGAAATGAGCTGATAATGGATCTAGTAACCATATACGTCTTAAGGACTATTTTTTTCGAATCGAATATTCAGATACGGATTTTTTTACTCAAATCGATGATTATCTGAAAATACCTTAACTAAAAATATGTGATCGCTAAGGAGCCCAAAATACTGGGTAAAATGGGGAAACCCCCTCTACGGATGTTGGTAATGACTCCCTAATGGCTGAACACATGGCCCTGCGTATGTATGATAATATTTAAAACCCTCACCCCAGCAAACAATTTCGTATCATTTGGAAGATAAATTGCCGAGATAATACGATGGCGATTCGTCGATGCGATAAATTTATAGATTATTTGTCGCCTTTTCAATGATTAGGGGATATCCCTCAGGCGAAAGAATCGCAATACGATGGCGATTCCTCCATGCGATAAATTTGTAGATTATTTATCGCTTTTTCGATAATTAGGGGATATCCCTCAGGCGAAAGAATGGCGATAGGATTTCAATTCGCCAATTTATCGCCAAGATGATATTTCGCAAATTCACAATAAATACGAAACGACGATTGTGTCATTGTTTGTAGTCTAGATAGCGCAACGGTTAGCACTATGGACTTGCAAACATGGGAACCTGGTTCGAATCATACAAATATCAATTGTGAAAAAGGATAAAATATGAATTATGAGCATCAAAGAATATGTAAGATAAAAAAAGCATGAAGATTAATAAAAAAAGCGATAATAATTTTTGTTTTAGTTGACTCTCATCGCGTCATTTTGTCAATTCGTAAATTTATCCCCGCCGCGATTCGCTTTCTTGTTGCCATCTCGTTTCGCCACAGTTTCTCCAGGAAGTTTCGCTTTCGGTAACTATTTTCTCCCGAAGGGGGTGACTCCCGCGATAAGATGGAGATATCCCGTCTATAAATTTATCTTCCAAGGCGAATCGCATTCTTATCGCGGAAGATAGAAATTGTTTGCTGGGACATAGCAAATGGCAGAACTATTCTGCATACATATATAACGTCCAAAAAATTCGCAGTTTGCCAGTGGGTAAAAGTCGAACCGCAAAACATAAAGGAAAAGAAATGACAGTATTCTTGTTTTTGGGGGCGTTACCTAATCAATTATTCACACTAGCTTAATCTGTTGCTAGAGGTTCGAACAACCCTCTCAGCATGCCTTCTTTCCCTGGCGACTCAGTTTAGACCAGTCCAGTACCATCAAATTAGATGGGCTAGTCATTATCATTGCGACTTTATAGTCTGATATCGGATCTTGATCGTCTAGATAATTTTCTTCCCGTTTCGGAGACGCGCCTGTATCGACTGAGCTACTCCACCGCACTCTCAACCGATGCTAATGTCATTTGCATACGATACTACTTGCGTAGATTAAAAGCTAGAGTTCCTCTGGTACCAGAGCATTAATTTTTCTTCTTCCTACTCCCTACTCCTTTCTTCCCTTTCTCTTTCACCTCCCTTCTCTTTCTCCTCCCTTCTCTTTCTCCTCCCTTCTCTTTCTCCTCCCTTCTCTTTCTCCTCCCTTCTCTTTCTCCTCCCTTCTCTTTCTCCTCCCTTCTCTTTCTCCTCCCTTCTCTTTCTCCTCCCTTCTCTTTCTCCTCCCTTCTCTTTCTCCTCCCTTCTCTTTCTCCTCCCTTCTCTTTCTCCTCCCTTCTCTTTCTCCTCCCTTCTCTTTCTCCTCCCTTCTCTTTCTCCTCCCTTCTCTTTTCTTTTCTTCTTGTCTCCTTCCTTTTTCTCTTTTCTGCTCCTTTTTTTCTCCTGCTCTTTTCTCCTGCTCTTTTCTCCTCTTTGTCCTCTTTTCTCCTCTTTGTCCTCTTTTCTCCTCTTTGTCCTCTTTTCTCCTCTTTGTCCTCTTTTCTCCTCTTTGTCCTCTTTTCTCCTCTTTGTCCTCTTTTCTTCACCTTCTCTGCACCTTCCTCTCCACCTTACCCTCCACCTTACCCTCCCACTTCTCTCTCTCTCGCACTTCTCCCCAGAGAAGAGAGAGTTAGAAGGAAATGAAAAAGAGTGAGAGAAATGAAGTAATTCGGCGCAAGTATAGAAGTAGGAAGGGGAATGGATCTCATGTGTCGGCAATATGGACCGGGCGGGTGTTCTGCATTTCATTTGCTTCTATATGGACTGAGCGGGTGCTGCGGGGAAGAGGGTGTGTGTCCCTCTGTTTAATTTTTACGAGTGGAATTACTTCAAATAGTTTAGTGCTGAATATATACGGATCGCTCCTCCATAGATTCTCTATGCTTCTCCCCCTCTCTCACTTTTTCCTCTCTCTTGCTTCTCCTTCTCTCTTATTTCTCCCTCTCTCCCACCTCTCCCTCTTTTACTTCTCTTCCTCTCTCACTACTCCCCCTCTCTCACTTCTCCCCCTCTTTCACTTCTCCCCCTCTCTCACTTCTCCTCCTCTCTCACTTCTCCCCCTCTCTCACTTCTCCACTCGCTCACTTCTCCACTCGCTCACTTCTGCACTCATTCACTTCTCCCCCTCGCTCACTTCTCCTTCCCAGTTTTCTTCCCACTTATCTCTTCCTTTTTCCTCCCACTTGTCTCTCCCTTTTTCCTCCCACTTGTCTCTCCCTTTTTCCTCCCACTTGTCTCTCCCTTTTTCCTCCCACTTGTCTCTCCCTTTTTCCTCCCACTTGTCTCTCCCTTTTTCCTTCCACTTGTCTCTCCCTTTTTCCTCCTTTCTTTTCCCATTTTTTCTCTCTCTTTCTTTCCCCTTTTTTCTCTCTCTTTCTTTCCCCTTTTTTCTCTCTCTTTCTTTCCCCTTTTTTCTCTCTTTCTTTCCCCTTTTTTCTCTCTCTTTTCCCCTTTTTTCTCCCCCCTTTTCGCTTTTCTCCTCCCTTCTCATGTTTTTTTTTTTACCTTTCGTGTGACTAAATGTTTCCAGATGGTTCATAACTCGTTTAGCTTCCAAGTTTTTGCTATTTGAGCCCGACATGTTTCAGGTCCGTGGTTAATTTGCTTTAATGGCTTTAGCGCGGAACGCTTTCAGCACCGATTTTAATTTTAGCAACAGGAAAATATCGCAGGGAGCAAGGTCTGGGAGTGGAGAGATTGGGGTAGAAGTCATCCGATATTTGATACAAAACTCGCGAATTGACAAGCGGGCCGCTTTGATATTCGCCAATGACTCGTTCTGCGTACGGTTTTATTCTATTTTCCAGAATTTTCGTCAAAATTTTATACCTAGTCTAGCCATAAATACTGTTACAAACTTTTTGAAGCACTGTTCAATAAAAGAGGTGTTATATGTTAAGAAATCATTGTTTATTTATTAAATGCATTGTCAACAACGGAAATTGCAACAAGTTATTCGAAGTGATTGCCTTTTGCCTTTACACAAGCCTTTAATAGAGCGGGCCACTTATCTATGGAAGCACGCACGACTTCAATCGGAAAGTTGGCGACTGCATGTGTAAGAGACTTCTTTAAGGATTCGATATTAGAATGTCTTTTAGAGCACGTCATTTGCTCTAAGACAGACCATAATTCGTAATCCAGCGGATTCAGGTCTGGGCTAGAGGAAGGCCAATCTTCAGCTTTAATAAAATCTGGAACATTTTCTTCAAGCCATTTTTGGGTTGACTTCGCCTTATGACCTGGTGCAGAATCTTGCTGGAAACTCCAAGGCTGATTTTTGAATAATGACGTGTTGAGAGGTTTCACTACACTTTCAAGGACACTTTCTTGATAAATTTTGGCAGACATTTTGACGCCCTTCTCACAAAAATGCAACTTTGTCACCCCGTTGTAGCTAACGCCCCACCAAACCATTACTGAGGCTGGATGATGACCTCTTTGAACCTTTTGGGCAACTTGAGAAGCTTCTCTGGCACTGCGAGCATAAACCCCATCGTTTTGTTTACTAAATGTTTCTTCGACAGTAAAAATTTTTTCGTCCGTAAACAAAATTTTACGGTGTTCTTGGTTTGCGTACCGGCAAAGTAATCGTTTTGATTTTTCCACTCTATTTTTTTTTTAACGAATCTGTTAGTAAATGCCCGGTAGATCTACGATAAGCACCCAACCCCAAGTCACTTTTGATGATACGTGAAATTGTTCTTTGGGGTATTTTCATCTCACGCGATAAAATTTTTTGTTTCCGAAGAGGATTACGGCGAATTCTCTCGCGCACGGCTTTAACCGCTTGAGGTGTTCGAGTAGTTCGCGGACGGCCACTTCTTTCACGGTCACTTACTCCAGACGTATCATTAAATCTTTCAATAGCCCGATATACAAACATTCGGCTTATACCAAGGGTATGCAGAGTCTTAAAAATATCACTTGGTTGCATTCCTACTTTATGAAGTGCAATCACAGCAATTCTATTTTCTTTGTCACCCCAATCCATGTTCACTACACTAAAAATTAAACTCAAATGATGACAAATGCATCAAGCACAAGCGTACTATAGCAATTAGCTCAATTTTTAAGAAATGCAATATAAAGGTTCCTTTCTGCAGGGTTGCCAAACCTTGTAACAATATTTATGGCTAGACTAGGTAGGACGTACAAACAAACTAGTGAGATGCCCCTGTAATTCTCACACCGCTGTTTATCTCCCTTTTTATGAATTGGACAGATGATGCTTCTGCGCCAATCGTCTGGGATCTCCTCGTCCTCCCATACTCGCAGGATTAATTGATGTATGGCATCAACTAGACTCGCTCCACCGTATTTTAGCAGTTCAGCTGGAATCTCGTCAGCGCCCGGCGCTTTATTTCGTTTTAGTGATAATGTCATTTCCCATAAGGCAATTAAAGCTCAGTGGATCTGCAGACAGCATGTCGACAAGACATAGGGGACTAAGCCCCACATAGTTTAGTGGATCTACAAAGCGATCGTCAAGAACTATAGTAGATTACGGTGCGGTGGTCTGGTGGAAAAGAGCTATTACCTCAGCCGAACGGCTTTAAATAAAATTTAGAGACTTACCTGCTATGCCATCACTGGAGCCATGCACTCTTGTCCAACAGCTTTAGATGTTTTAGTCGACCTCCCGCCCATGGATGTACACATTGAAGCGGAAGCTAGGATCAAGTTGACCTCAAGCCAACGAAGCTGATTGCAAAGTGACAAGGTACTTAGCATGCCAACTGATTACCTTGTCAAAACTCTTCGCTTCAACCATTCCTTTAAATCGGTCGTTTGGAACAAAGAGAGGTAGGCGGATGGCTACAACTCTCTCCGACTCAGCACAATCAAATGGTTCACACAACGGAAGAGGGTTCCGGCGCAGGCATTGTCGATCCTGAGCACAGAGCCTACATTCCAATTAGTAAAATGCCATCCGTATTCCATGCGGAAATATATGTACGCCATCGAAGTTTGTGCTAGACTATGCCAAACCGCCGGTTATTTTAACAGGGATATAGCAATATTCACCGATAGTCAGGCAGCTATCAAAGCGCTTACTAATTTCACTATCAATTCTAAGCTGGTACTGGCTTGTTAGGAAGTCCTCCATAATGTGGGTTCAACGAACAAACTCACACTTTACTGGGTCTCTGGTCATTCGGGCATCGAGACCAATGAGCTGGCAGACAGACTAATAAACCAAGCCTCCGCCGTCCGCATCTATGGCCCAGAACCGTTTTTCGGGATACCACTCTGCTACTGCAGAAACCACATAAGAGACTGGGAAAGCATCCTTTGCGAGTGCGAAAGGCTTGTTCAAAGATGTACCGAATGATTCGGCAAAACATTTCCCTTGGCCAAGGACATCTCTTCTATAAAACTTTGCCAGATCAGAAAATTTATCGAGAAGAGTCGGTTGAATCTTTTGATTTAGCCTGCTTCTCGATAGAAAGAGTAATAGCACAATATACCTCAAGGTAACAGTGCTTGTGGCTCCAATACGAACCACAGCCCACCTCCTTTATCGGTGTATGAACGCCACCGGTGAAATAAATACACCAAATAAAGGTATCAATTTCAAACACCAATCGTGCGGTGTATACCCTGGATTATTAATTCACCGAATGGTGTTAAAAGAAGCCAAATATGTTTTACAGTGCACGATAAACGACACCGCACAAGGATCCAATACTTCAAGACTACACAGTTTTCAAATACCACCACGATCATCCTGAGACTGACTGATAAATAGTCGATAGTCGTCTTAATTCTCAGCTACGATTCGTGGTTTCTTGTCCACACATCTTCACATTCACATGCGGAACACGTGTCCTATTTGGCGGAATTTGAATTTTCCACGCGGTTACATCCTTGTACACACATGACCTTCAAATGTATAGTATCTCAAAATGCGGAACACTTTGTCGGTCAGAAAAGACGACGATGGGTACTCAAAAGCCATTTGTTGACACTCAGGAAACGCTAAGACGGGCGAACAACCCATATCTAAACTTTTACTTCTTCTTCATTCCTGTCTTTCCACATTACCTTTCGCCAAAAAACAATTTTCGTTCAGTAATGTTGCTTACTCAATCCGATTGAATCTATCTGAATTGGTAATTTTAAACAAAAAACACTTGCACTTTATTCCCAAATAAAAAAAAATGTCATTCATTCCTGAATTTTCAATTATCCAAAATACACAGTGCCGTATTACGTACTATATGCTTGCAATTGTGTACACAAAATTATTTATAATTCATTCAATTTAATGCCTTTGGCATATCAAAATGATGATGACTCTAATGACATAAACAAATCATAATTCATAGTTCTCAATGAGAGTCGACTGTATCTTCTTGGTACACATCAAATTGCTTGTCGAATTTTCGACTATGATAATAATGATACTCAGCTCATTTGTTGTTGTTTTTGTGTATGTGTGTTTCGATTAAGCCCTCGTTAAACCCAAGTTTTAAATATAAAAAAAAACACTAGCCGGACGTTGTTAATTACCAAAATATCAAATGATACTGCTCTTATGTGCTTGTAATGACACAATGACACTGTGGAAGATACGAGCCTGTAAACGTCAGGTTAAGAATTAATTTACCAAACAGATTACTGTCAATCGTATCTATTCAATGATTGTTGTTTGGGCGTCAACAGAAGCAGCATACGGTTGCGTAACAATATTGTTGAGGAGTTTCTCAACCGTGGAGTTATTAGCGACGGATCCTGTCCAATAACCCAAACAACTGAGTTGCTTATCGTCAAGTTATTATGACTCGTGTAATAATTTCTGGGCAATTTCACTCAATTGATTCTCTCAGATACTTTTTTTTGTCAGTTGTGGAAGATATTAGCATGGGAGGCGGAAGAGTTTATGGTGGGTAAATTGATTTTCGTGCTGAAGTTAATTAATGAAACCGGATCTCCTGTGTATTGTTTAAATTTAGACGAATATTTTATAATTTTTGAAACTACAGTCATTTCCACAAGAGCGTATACTTTGTAACTTTTTAATGCACCATTTCTCAAAGAGTTGGGGGGGACTTTTAGTTACCTTCATTTTTCCTCTTTTTCGCATTGTATAAATTTGGTCATTCTAAGTTCAAGTAGGAGAGTGATAAGACGTCAAGTGAAATGAGTGCGATTTACAAAAAACGATTCGAAGCTGTGTTTTTAGTAAGTCATCCGAAAGGACCAAAAATGACACCTGCATCGGCCGGAAAGTACCTGAAAGTTTCGACACAGTTTGTGAATAAGTGGATAAAGCGTTTTAAAGATACTGGAAATGTAGACGATCTACCTGGTAGGGGTTTACCCCTACCCGAAGCACTTCAAAAACCCAGGATAAGGCCATCATTAATATTTTTAAGAAAAATCCGTCCGTTACTACCTTAGTGCAAGCAAAGGAAATGTTATCGAAGAAGAATATTTACGAGTCCTTGAATACGATTCGGCGAAGATTACAAGAGGAAAACATCAAAACCAGGTATGCCTTGATGAAACCATTACTTACCGAAAACCAGAAGCGAAGACGTGTAGAGTGGGCTAAGGAAAACATCGATCGTGATTGGGACAACGTGATCTTTACGGATGAATCAAGTTTTGCTGTAAATACGTTCAGGAGACGAGTGTGGGCACAAAAAGGAGAAGCTGTCGTGAACCGAACCGTTAAACACCCTGTGAAGGTCCATGTTTCTGGATGCTTTTCTGCACGCGGTTTCGGAAAATTAATAACGTTTACCGGAATTCTTACTGCTGAAAGGATGATCATTTTGTACAAGAAAGGATTATTGAAGTCTGCTAGGATGCTATATGGCAACGACAACACCGATTGGTTTCTACGATCCGAAACATAGAAGCCGGTTGTGTACACGCTGGAAAGAAGAAAATAACATTCAAGTACTTGATTGGCCTTCGCAATCGCCGGATGCCAATCCTATTGAAAATGTTTGGGGATTAATGAAGCAGAAGCTTCAAGGAGCTTCAAAATCAATCCAAATCAATTTGGAATAACTTATCGACAGACTACGCGGAAAAATTGGCCGAAAGTTGTCACCGAAGATGCCAGTCAATAATCAATAGTGACGGCGATTGGACCATTATTAAATATAATTGCGAAAATGTATTTTGTATTTACTTTTAATAAAAAATAAAATTTCTTACTTGTAACACTTTGTTTTTATTTTGTGAGGTATACGGTCTTGTGGAAATGACTGTACTTCAAAAAATAAAACGATGAAATATTTTTTTTCCTAATTTATGAAACTAGTCGTTAATATTTTTCAAAAAAAAAAAACAAATCTGCGTCTAACTATTATAAAACTATTCAATTATCTCCGATCTAAAGTGACTTACATAAGATCAGAATCTGAAATTCCGAAGAATTCCACTGACAAAATACCTAAATATCATTCGAGCCTAATAGAATAATTTATTGTGGGGACAAATTAGCATAAATTGAAAGTATCTGTCCATATCTAGAATGTAACACATTGTGCTATGTCATCTATAGATAATATTATTTAAATCTAGGTGACAACAAAAAGAACCGCATCGAAACAGGTATTTCAAGTGCGACCAGCTCAACAATGCGATTATAAAATAATGTGACTCAATCCCTATTCAAAGACAGATTTAAACATTTGGCGATGATGGTGATTCGCGCTCGCTGAATATTATGTGTGGTGGCGATTCGCTTAAATAGTAATCAAGAGTGGAGTCTAGCTTCTAGCATATGCTTATGCTGTAACAGATGTCTAGTACGAGTATCTAGGTATGCGGTTATCGTTAGACCTTATGAATGTTGCGAAATCTAAATGTTGTATGGTGACTAGTTGTACAGTAGTAATGTTGCACAATATTTGTGGACACATGCACAAAGATGGTAGGCACTAGGCAAGATTCTAACTTTATTGCATAATATTTACGGGGATTTTGTTCGTAATAGCTTAATCGTTAAATTTAAATGTCCGTTGGATTCTTCTGTATTTCTTTATTCAGAAAAAAAAACGTGCGGCAACATTAATCGGCGAATCATTAGCAACTGGATAAGAGGCACTTCCTTACTGAAGCTCATTTCAAGAGTTTTGGACACAATTTCCGCCTCTTGTTGACCTTGTTAGTACTACTGTAATTACACTCGAGCACGGATCGAACTCGAAGCGACTCGGTGGTTATTGAAGCTGCTGCAACTCGAAATCGAAGAGTCTTAAAGTCGAAGTATCTGCCACTCGAATTCGAACTCACCTGAAAGGTATTTAGACATATAGCTACGACACACATATTCGTTTGTATATGTTCTTGTAGCGGTGCCTCGAGCACTAATAGATGTGTGTGTAAAAAATTCTGACTATGCATGCTGGTATTCTCTAGGTCCAGGTGGAGAAAAGCAGTTGCCTCGATGGGGTTCTTCCACAGCGCAATAGGAGTTAAACGCGTGGGGGTTACTGGACACTTAAAGATGTACTCAACATCTTGTAGAGCGAGGCCACATACTGGGCAGGAGTTTTGGATGTCACTGTCGATGCGAGACAGACGCGAGCACCAACCAGAACGAAGTTGAGCTAATGTAGTTCTGGCTGCTCTTGGGGGCCGGGATTCGTCTGGAGATTGTAATGAACCATATTAAGTGCTGCTTCCACCGGCAGATCGAAGCACCTGATGAGTAATGATCTGTCGGTGGTACGAAACCAGAGACTGGGAACCCGATTACACCCGGAACCCGATGCGAATGCGAGGGCAGCTGCGCCGACGGCCAACCATTCCATCCTGATCACCCAATTTTTTATTATTCCCCATTTTCCTCATTTCCTCCCATGTTTGCGTTGTCTTCGTCAGGCCTATGTAGTTTAGTAAGATGTAAAATACAGTTGCAACGAGCGGCGAGAACCCCGCCCACGTCTCCCGAATTAAGCTACAGCAAGCATAGGCCGCTGCTTAGCTGGTTGAAGTTCCTTTCTCTTCGCCAAATGGCACGGCCCGACCTTCGCGGTCATTATAGTACCTTAGACTCCGTCCCCACGGACATCTTCGGATGCCCACCAAACCGTCAGCAACAGTCGCGTTGGTGTGGGTTTTGAAGCCATCCCAGTCGGCTTTATTGTGATTGATGAACGTGTGGTGATTAGCAAACTGAAGGTTGGATATGGTTTATTCACTTTTATAAGGATTGGTAGATGATCCGAGGACAGCATCAGGACTGGTTCCTACTGGTGCATCGTTAATAAGTCCGGCGCTGGCAGTCGAGATATCGGACGAGCTGGAACAGGTTCCAGCAATACGAGTGAACGTGACGTCATTGAGTGGGCACGAATCAGAATTTGACATTTCTCGAATTCTCCTCCATATGCTTCCCCTCCGGTAAAATATATACGGACAACTGTCAGTTTTTATCTGAAAATTTTCCCCTCCGGATCAGAATACTTTTCAGATTCGGAGGGGAACACTTAAATTGGCAGTTGTCCGTACATATTTCGAGGAGAAATCGAGAAATGTCAAATCCTGGTTCGTTCGCAGGAACGCAGCCATTAACATTCCGTCTTTTGATGCGCGACGTAAAAAGTTTTCAGTCCTCTTGATTACCAGAAAAGGTCCTTCGTAAGATGGTGGTAAAGGAGGTCGAACAGCGTCTGTTTCAACAAATACATGTGAGTATAAAGTTAAATCTGTAAAAAAAGAAAGAATTTAAAATTTCAATTAATTTTGTAATCGTTGTAATGGTAATGCTGGATATGGGACAAAGTTCAACGTTGGGGTAGTTTTGTGTGACTGAAAAAAAACCCGTCAATTTTCTTGCGCAACTTGTTCACATTTGTTTAGACACTTTTCATGTCATAAATAATTCGAATTAATGTTATAATCGTAGTAATGCTGCATATGAGCAAAGTTCAACATAAGGGTAGTTTTGTGTGCCTAAATTTCGACAGGGTGGTAATGCTTACTCGAGTGTCAAGTTAGCATTACCAGGGGTTATTTTATAAAAACAAACAACACAATTTTTTTTCTTTCACGACAAATTTAAGGCTATTAATCCACTATTCTCGACTTTGAAATTTTCGATTTTTACCCTATTTCAAGGGGTCATAATGCTAACCTGAGAGTCAAGTTAGCATTGCCAGGAGTTACTTTAAAAAAAAACAAACGCGCGAAATTTTTTCTTTCACGACAAACTCGACTTCGTAACTTTTAATTGGTATGCTAACTTGATGGACATCAATCTTTCAAATTGTACTAATCATTAGAACGTTTTTTTTTATTGTTTTATTGGAAGGCCGTTAGAATCTATAAAATTTTTGCATGAAACAAATCACATAAAAGAATTCCGCTTTTTAAGATAAGATATATTGTAGATCTAATCTAGATATGTACGTTTGTATTCTAACATAACATCCAATCGTAAGCCGCTATAAAACTGTTAGATTTAGCGACATGCTAAAAGCAACATACCCCGCTTGTATCTAAAAGCAAAAACAATCTATGTCCATTGGTCTCATGTTTCCAAAACGATGTCTGTCAATGTCGTAACATTTGATTCAAATAGAATAATCATTCTACAGAAAGTGATTTCATTAGTGAAGCAGATACGACGCGCCTAAATAAATAGTGCAGTAAAAAACTGAATCGTGCCAAAATTCTAACGGCAATCTGTGTCTCAAAATTTGTGTATGTAAAATTTGGCGACAGATGTTAAGGTATTGCAACAATTTAAAACAAAAATAAAATAAAAAATCAGTGAGTTGAACACGATTGACACAGTTGTTGCATGAGCAGGAGTTTTAAACCCCGTTTACATAGTTTAAAACTTAAATTAAAATTAATTTATTAAATTCCGTTTTTAAGGCAACTATATACGGGAAAGACAATGATCAATTAATCAACTACATACTAGAAATTGCCCTCGGGATGTGCCCGGTAATAACGTAGCAAAAAATTTCGTATCATTTGGAAGAATTGGCCTTCCATACGATAAATTTATTGATTATTTGTCGCTTTGTCACTAATTAGGGGACATCCCTTAGGCGAAAGAATCGTGATAACATTTCAATTCTAAAATATGTATATCGCCAAAATGATATTTCGGCAATTTAATCCTCCCTGTTTGCAAGGTCACGATATCAATTTTCCGATTTTATCTTCTAGGCGACGAATTCACAATAAATGCAAAACGACGATTGTGTCATTCTCATTGTTATACCCTTCACGGATGTGATAGGGTATATTGACTTTGTCATGAAGTTTGCAACGCACAGAAGGAAGCATCTCCGATCATATAAACTATATATGTATATGTATTCTTGGTCAGTATCATGAGACGAGTTGATTAAGCTTTGTCCGTCTGTCTGTCTGTTTCTATGCAAACTAGTCCCTCAGTTTTAAAGCCATCGCGCTGAAATTTTGTACAGAGCCTTCTTTCTATTGCACGCAGTATATGTCGGAACCAACGGAATCGAACCACTACGTCATATAGCTGCCATAGGAACGACCGGTCCAAAAATTCGTCTTTGTGAGAAAAACTTTTTTATTTCTAAAGATATCTTTTTCAAATTTCACAAGAATCAATAGTATCTATAGTCAAATCACTTTCCAGAATTTGATTGAAATTGGACTACTTTATCATATAGCTGTCATAGGAACGATCGTTCCACAAGCAAGTTTTTATAAGAACAACTTTTTTATTTCTGAAGATATCTTTACCAAATTTCATATTATTTAATCATTTTGACAACCAAACCATGTTGCTAAATTTGGTTGAAATCTGCCTACTATTTCATATACCTCTCATAGGAACAATGAAATCGGAACAAGTTTTACTACTAATTTCAAAGTGGCAAATGCACCATAAGTCACACGAAGCGTGAAGGGTATCATACCTTCGGCAAGCTAGTCGAAGGCTAGCTTTTTTTGGTACGCGACATTTTGTTAATTCGTGAATTTATCCGCGTCGCAATTCGCTTTCTTGTTGCCGACGCGTTTCGTCAAAGTTTCTCTTAGAAGTTTCGCTTTCAATAACTATTTTTTCCGGAAGGGGGTGACTCCCGCCATAAGATGGCGATATCCCTGGCGATAAATTTATCTTTAAGGCGATTCGCATTCTTATCGCGGAAGATAGAAGTTGTTTGCTGAGAAGGATTGTTGGACACAGAGCTGGAAAATAAACAAAAAAGGTTAGTTTTTAGTCGGTTCGGCTACGATTTCTGATTAAGTGATGTATACTGAGTTGAGATGTGCTCGTTTTTTGGTTTGCTAGGAGGGTTCTCAGTTTGCTTGAAGTTTAATTTGAGATTAATACTGAGACAATAGAATGATATCCGACATCCAGTGACGTGCACTCGTAGTAAGCAATTCCAAACTGCTTGACTTACCGAAATAAGCAATTCAATAATAAACTTTGCTTACACCAATACACATATCATCATTTCAGTCAATGTTTTTCTTTAAGCTGAAGAATACATATTATCATTCAAATATTCCTTTACACATTCAAATTCTGATCCGCGCCTTCTTTTGGTTAAAAAACATTCGTTCAATTACTTTAGATAATATTCAAACCTCCCACATTTTGCACACCATAGACACCAAACTTAGAATAGGAAAATGTGCCTAGATCTTTAGATGCATGTACCATGTGTGCATCCAAATACTAGAGACAGGTTGATTCCAGAAAATGGGAATCTTGGATTTCGGTAGTACATTGGGCAACGATTTTTTTTTGTTTTGTTCGCAAATTTATATGAGACAAGTCAAGCACTGGCGCGACTGCTTTTGTGTGTGGGATAAAGCCCAATGATGCTTGTTAATGAAATGTTGCCAATGCAGGGAATGTTTATGGGAATTTGATTTTTCCAGTAGAGCTTTTGTTTTTGTTATGTAATGGATTTTCCGTTGCAATTTAAAAGAGGAAATCAGTGCAATCGGGTGATTTTGATTAAATTGTGATTTGAAGTTTTTTTGACCGTTTGTAGTGATTTAATTGATTTGATTTGTGATAAAAGTGGTAAGTTTTCTTTTCGCATTATGTCGGAGTATTGCTGCGCGACGGATTTCGTACTAAAAGCGGGATTTTCAACTCTTTCCTTTGTCAAGAAAAGAGAAATTATAGAATCGGATAGACCGAAGCCAGATCTTAGTTTAGAGTTTAAATTAAAAAATATTACGCGAAAATTCCATATCGAAACGTATGAAAAGTACATTTGGTTAACGGGAAGCTGTAAATTAAATAAGTTATTTTGCTGGCCGTGTCTTTTGTTCACGAATGAAAAATCTGTTTGGAATAAAGCTGGATTTAGTGATTTGAATAATTTTACGGGCTCAGCAGCAAAGCATTCAAGTTCCGAAAAACATCTTCAGTCGTTAATTAAATTAGATAATTTTGGTTCTCAGCGTATAGAGTTTATGCTTAGTAACCAGGTGGCAATATCTGTTAGTTTGCATAATGAAAAAGTTGAGCGTAATCGTAATATTTTGAAACGTTTAATCGATACTGTAATTTTTTTGGCAAAACAGGAGCTTCCTTTTCGCGGAAATAATGAAGACTCTTCTTCAAATAATCGTGGTAATTTTATCGAAACCGTAAATTTCTTGAGTTTGTACGATCCGATAATTGAGTCCCACATAGATTCTATAAAAGCAAATGCAGCGTTTTCGGGTTTGTCTAATAGAATCCAAAACGATCTTGTTTCCGCTATAGCTAATGTGGTTCGAAATAAAATCAATTTGGAAATAAAGGAGGCTCCATTTGTGGCTGTAATGGTCGACGAAACGCCAGATGTTAGCGGTCGGGAACAATTATCGATGATTTTTAGATATACAATATCAAATGAGATTGAAGAAAGATTTATCGGATTTTTGGATGTAAGCGCTAATCGTACAGCTACAGCAATAAGCTCTCACATTTTAAAACAATTGCAAAATTTTAATATCGATAAGAAATTAATTGCACAATGTTACGATGGCGCAGCAGTAATGAGTTCTCAAATTCGTGGAGTTCAGACTTTAATTCGGGAAAAACATAAATCGGCAATTTTCGTTCCATGTTACGCTCTTTCACTAAATCTAGTATTGTCTAAAGCAGTTGAGTTTATTCCGGAAATTAAATTATTTTTCGCGCACATCAATAAAATCGCATCATTTTTAATACATCCACTAAAAGGTCGGACCTTTTTGCAAATATAGTAAATCGTCGTTTACCATCGGTTTCCAAAACGCATTGGCATTATCATTCGCGTATTATTAACGTTATATTTGAACATAAGCATGAAATTTGTACAGTTTTTGAGACAATTTCGAATGGTTCTCAACACTGGGATGGCGATTCCTTGACTTTTTCCGATATATACTTACAAAAATTCGCAGAGTCAGATTTTCAATTATATCTGTTAATTTTTTCTGAAATTTTTTCGAAAACTGATATATTATTTAATATTATTCAGAGCAAAGTGGTAAACATTTCATATGCAAGCCAAAAAATTATTGAATTTGAAAATTGGCTTGAAAATGACTTTTCTAAAAAGTTTGATAATTTCTATTGGACAGTTACAGCAGAATATTAGCCACCACATGAGAAATGTAGAAATGCGATAGATCCTTTACACAATTTACGGCGGATATTTCGGGAGATTATAGATGTTATTCTCGGGCAAATTCGAGATCGATTCCATTCGTTTAAAGATCTTTCATTTTTAGAGTTGCTTGAACCGAATTATTTTTCTAAATTCAAGTCAAATTTTCCCGATAAAAATTTTGACTCACTTATTGAATATCACGGTCAATTTTTCAACAGAATAAAGTTGAAAAATGAGCTGAAAGTTATTTATTCTTCAGATGAGTTTAAAAACGCGAATCCAGTAAAATTCTCGATTATTTTCAAAAACGGCCTTATGTCGCAAACGGTTTTAAGCAAGTTCATATTTTAGCAAAATTATTAACGTCAATTCCAGTCACAGTGGCAACTGCGGAAAGGTCATTTTCAACACTAAAGCGCGTTCACACATTTTTGAGAAATCGCCAATCCCAAGAACGACTTTCGGATCTTGCTTTAATTGCGGTTGAAAAGGATCTTCTTATACAAATGCGAAGAGAAAACGATTTTTTTGATAATGTGATTAAAGAGTTTTTACTTAAAGAACGGCGCATCGATTTGGAATACAAATAAATGGCAATGGCGAAAGAATATTTATTTATTTCAAATACCCCTGAATTTTTCTTAGTCTTAATTAACATAATATTTATTTATCATTTTTTTTATTAGTAATATTTTATTTATTTATTTTTTGTATTCCGAATATATGTGCCAATATTTTATTTATATCTTTCCTGATTTCTTCTTTAAGGCTTAAAGCCGCTTGGTATAAATGTTTTTGTGACTGTCCATATTCTATTATACAATCCATTTTTGTTTATGCTAAATTGGCTTTAGGGCGCCCAACTGCTTGACTATGAAAAATTTCCACTGCACGTCACTGCCGACATCTCATCATGAAACCCTTTTTTGAAACCCTCATGAATCTCATATCTCTTGTACCTCTTTTTGATTCTTAAAGTAACATAAAACGTAAGAAAAATTCAGTCCGTGCGAACAAGGCGGAGACCGGTGTCAGTTAACAAATGTATTTCAATTTCAAATGAGACTGATTATAGTGGACACCACAAAAACGGCGCACAGTGGGCCGAAATGGACGATTCGCTGGACATGGTTTTCTCACCCAGACGCTTTGTTAAAAAAATTACAATGTGGATGCATTTTGAATGTATTTTTTCCTGCTGGATCGAATGGTGAAGTCCGTTTGGTAATAGATGCGATGTGACAAAAGATACATACTATATGCATAACACATTGAATAACGATTTTTTCAGAGATATAAAACTTTCAAATGTAAATTGCCTTGACGGGCGCGTCAACATCTTTTGCATTTACATATATGCCTTGTTGACGTTTCGATAGCATATCTACTTTTCGGACGTGCGGTTGCTGGCATGCACCGCCTATCCGCGCCGTCTTTATACTGAGAAGCTCGGAGCACAATCGGAGTTTTATAAGTAGCCACAGGCAGCTTTTGTTCGCACCGAGGATCGAACCACCGTTCTCTAGATCGTAGAGCGGTGACTGAAGGAACACGGCCACCGAGCGCAACAATGATAGTCAACAGTTTTTTTTAGCGTAAGGAGAATAAAATCCAAAACAAATCTATATATGTATATAAAAATCAATCAATTATTTTGTGAGTACCGAAATGGTGCCTAAACTACTGGGACGATTTAGATGAAAATTTTACAGTTTGTTCGAATTAGCTGTCTGCGGGTTTTGATGGTTTGCGAAAAATCCAAAAAGGATATCATACACTAATCTAAAACACCATTTAATGGCCCATAAAAAAGCGATCTTATCAATTCGTTTCATTACTTCCAACATGCTTAGATGAATTGTGGGACTTTTGTCAGGTGATTGGCAGTGCAAGTCATCCAGTATGCAAATTTGAATAGGAATGAACGGTTGGTGTTGTCTTTATCAAGTGGTTCACTATCCATGCCAGCCAGAATGCATAGTTGAAGGAGCGAAGCTTAGGTGTGTATATACATACATGTGTGTACAAGTGTAATGGTCAGCAAGTAAGGGTATATTTGCGGGTCGAACTGAGTATTATTGGGTCGTTTTGATGAAAATTTCACAGTTTATTTGAATCTCCGAGGGTTTTGATGGTGGTTTACAAAAAAAATAAAAGGATAGTACAATACATATACCACAAGGAAAACATAATAAAACACAAAGCAAAACTAAACACTTATCAAACACATACTTGAAAGGATGCATTCATCTTAAATACTCGTAGGATTCACACTATAGCTAAATTACTTGATCTGCGCTAAATCTGGGTGTGTTGAATTCAGAATTGTATTCATTTGACAGTTTCAGATTAAATGATCTGGTGCAGGTGAAGTAATGCGGTTATAGTGTGAACCTCATTTTATGTGTGTACATGCTGGTGTTCGACAAGTAAGGGGATATTTCTGAATCGAAAGACCAACACATTAGCTAAGTCTTATGCATGCCAACTCAATCACTGGTCGGGATCCCAGAAAAGACCATTCATGTTATATCCTGGGACTGGAATTGGTTAGATAATGACTTGAAAACCAAGGAACAACAAACCAGAATAATACTGCTGCACACTTACAGATCTTTGCGGAAAGTTTTGAGACCAACAGACCATTCTTAGGCCCGTTTTCTCAATGTACTGTTAACCTACCTGTTACAATAGCTAACAGGGACTTATTTATCAAAAGCCTAAACCTAGGAAGAACTATTCGACGTGTTTTTCCGAACATAGCGCAGAATTTCAAAAACCATAATTGGCTGAGCGAACCAGCCATATTGGCGGCGAAAAACAAAGATATCGATGATCTTAACGCAACTATTTAAAATTTCATTCCGTGACAGTTGTTTTCCTTCAAATCGGTTGACACAGTTATCAACCAGGATGAAATAGTCGACAGAATTTTTGAATTTGCTGGAATTGCCCGGATTACCACCACACAATTAGCAATTGAAAGTAGGCTCAGTCATCATCATGCTGCGTAACATCAATCAACCTCGACTGTGCAATGGAACGAGACTGGCTGTGAAAAAGCTTATGAATAACGTCATCGAAACGACGATTAACAAGGGAAAGTACAAAGGAGAGGGGGCGACCGGTAGCGCAGTGTGTTGAGGCATCATCTCATGTTTGGCTACCGGCGTTTCGGGTTCGAATCCCGTCCACGACGACGTTCGTGGTCATGGATGTGCAGGAGGTGTATGCTGGCAACTGCATTCTCCGAAACCAGATTATGCCAACGAAACGTCAACTGGGCCACATGGAACAGTTGACTCGCTGACCCCACAAGGGGTTAGGGCAATTGAGTATGTTTTGATTCTGCGCATCCCGATGATTCCAATGGACTTGCCATTCGAGTTCAAACGGCTGCAGTTCTCAGTGCACCTTACCTTCGCTATGACCATTAACAAATTACAAGGCCAGTCGTTGGAAGTTTGCGGGATTAACTTGAAGTTTCCGTGTTTCGCGCATGGACAACTGTATGTCGCGTGGTCGCGTGTCGGCAAGCCATCATCTTTGTTTACGCGCCGGAAAATAAAACGAAAAACGTAGTTTACCACAAAGCTTTACATTGAATGTTAACATCATTTCTCTTCCATGTAAATAAAAGACATTGAATTCACCAAACGGAACTCAAACTGTACGATCTCAATAAATTGGAGGTGGACGGTTGATTGGGATTTTCGGTAGTTCGAAGTTCACCGGGTCATCTATCTATATCTATAAAAATGGAGTGTATGTTTGTCCGTTTTCTTCTGGCCAAACGGGTCGACAGTTTTTCATGAACATTACGACTCGCCCCTCACACCTTCTCCCGCCATTATGAAACAAAGTGAGCAAGACGAGTGAGATCGAAGAGGGGGGGCAGTGGCAGTCCGAGAACGCCCATTTCCACGTCCACTCTATCCTCAATGGGTGAGAGGAAAACATGGGGAAAGCGAAGCGAACAACGCGACCGCAGCGATTCATGATGGGGGAGAGTTATTCTTTTCACTGTTAGTTGGCATGATTACTTCGACTTTCACAAAAAGATGAGAAACTCATCCCCCCTCCCTCCCCCCTTTACGGTCTTCAAATATTATCAAAAACCGTTTTATTTCTAATCAATCACGTATCACCAAACAATGGAACCGATTGGGTATAGAAAAATAGTAACGTTATTAAACAATACAGTCATAAACATTTCATATTACCGGTCATTAAAACTAAAGGGACACCAAAATCTACGTGCTTGTATTCCATAATAGCTCCATCCCATCCATGTCCATTAAAAGATACATAGAACAGAGCGGATACCGAATCGTTTTGTACAACATTCGAATTCGAATGCACGAATTGGTTCCAATTTGTCAACAGAAAAATAATTGTGTACGAGTATTCGTTATGATGACAATAAAAATATAAAAACGGGCGACAAGAAGAGATAATAACACTTAAAAAGACACATGACATTCAAGATCCAACTTTATTAAGTGCGTGGAGAAACTCCAAATCGTCTGAATCGTGTTGAATTTTGTCTCTACATTCATGTTATGATAATGATATTTATGACATTGAAATTTATTCACTGATCACAGTAGAGCAACTGGTAATGATGATGACTTTTCAATTGACGAATCGATGAATTTGTAATTTTTGACGTGACAGCGTCTCTCAGGAGTTCGTCGAGAAAATGTGGGATGGAAGTGGAACTGCCTTAAAATCCGTTTGGAGATCGCTGCGCCCCTGTGATCCATTTTCATTCACTGCATATTCCAACCAAGCTTTATTCAAAATTTTATCCTAATGTCAAACTAGGTTGCTGCCTTTAGCCAGCGGAGCGAGCGTTCTAGGGCTGTACTTAGTGTAGCAACTCTTTAAGTGCAGAACCCACACGAGCTACTGTTGATTTACAATATTAGTTTCTGCAACGGCGGGAACCCATTTGGCATTTCATAAATAATCCGTTTTTGTGTGTTAGCTACAAAACTGCTAGTTGGGGGTATACACAATATACCTATAGTTGGGCTAACCACCGCATTGATCGTCAACTATTCAGTAGTCGCCGAGTTTCGTTTGGATGACAACCGTGGCGCAGCGATCGACATTGTCAATTGGCTTATGTTTCTATTCAACTGTACATATGTACAGTAAAACCCCGTTTACCCGAACTTCGCGGGAAAAATGAGCAGCATTTGCTACCTGGATGCGTATGCTTTCTAGTTCATTTTCCTTCGTACTGGTTGCTTTTTGTTTCGCCGAACAATCGCTGAATCAATCCCAGCAGATATTCTGCTTTTGAAACGATGGCTCCATATAGCTGCTCGTAAGTGCTAGAACAAGAAGATTCAAACAAAAATATCAGATTTCTTTAAATGATCGACATAATTTATTCAAATAATCATCTTCTATTAAACTAAAATATATATTCTACAAAATGTTTATTTGGCCTTTTCATTGCCGTCAGTAGTTTCCATGGATTAACAGAAATTTCCGTTATCCGAAATGACAGCAGCCCACTTTAGTTCGGTTAAGCGGGGCTCTACTGTATTTCAAATTCTCCCTTTATTAGTGGAAATTTCACCGCCATAGCAAAATTTTTGTTTTATTGTCCCCTTTACGAAATTTATGATTTATTTAAAAATAAACTAGAGGGCCAATATATGGTGTACATAGCCTTCGCATCTCTGTGATATCCAAAACATGGGAAAAAGAACAACTTGAAGAAGAAGAATATTCTGAAGCAGGATGTAGCAGTCTCTGAACAATACTCTTTTTGCTAGAAAGTACTACTTGTCAAAACACATGTTTTTTTTTTTGTTATTGTAATGGAGCGTGTTAGCATTTGTAATCAAAATGACTCTTAAAATTTTAATTTTTGATTACATTTCTACGTATTAATTTATTTAATAAGAATTTTCTCTGTATTTCATTTGCAGGTAACCCTTCAATATGCATAATACATAACAATGATGCAGATGGGAGCAGAAACGGTAAAGTAAAATTAATTTTATTTCGGAAACCGGGATCCCGGTACTCAGTACCGGTACTGAAAAAACCATCCATTTCGGTTTTGTGACTCTCGCCTCAATCTTACCATTTGAATGCGTTTCATATGCACGCCACAACAACAACCCCTCAAGAAGGTGGCATCAAAAGTTTAAACAAGTTGCTTTATTAGCAATAGTTCTACAGTTCTAAAAGGTGGGGCGATAGTTCTAGGCTTTTAATGACTTTTTTTTTAATTTTTGGGTATCAACTTCACATGCACCCTTTTATCATACAAATATAGTTCCAGTTCTTAAGATCTATGGACAATAAAGAGTTCTAGAGATCCTGACTGATTTTCAAAATAAATTTTTCATAAAAAAAAAAATAAAGTTTTGGGCTGCCAATCTGACGATACGCACTTTCACCAATCCAAAATAGTTTCCATTCTTCAAATCAAGTTCCAAATTGTTTCAGTTATCAAAAGACCCCACACAGGCTCAGAATTCTCAAGTACTGGTAAGTGACATACCGCCTTCCACCACAAAAGTCATGTCGTAAGTACTAAAATCTAAAAAGAAAATCGTATTCTCGGTTTGACACTATTATCAGGATTTTCGAAATTTCCACAAATTTCGATAGCACTCTATACGAGTATATGGCGTCAAGACAAGCTCAACACTCAAGGGTGCTGATGTCTGTCACGCACCACACTAAAGGTATAGGTATATATTGTATTTTTATACCCTAGACTTATAGGGGTATATTGTTTTTGTCACGATGAAAATATGTAACAACTTAAAGGAGGCTCCAGTAGTCCGGATGGCGCAACGGTTAGCACGTTCGCCTTCAACGCACTGGGCCCCGGTTCGATTCCGGGGATTTACGTGTCGGACTATGAGCCCACTCAGCTGTTAAATGAGTACCCATTATGGGGTAAATAACTCGGTTGAGCGTATTGCTGATCACATACCTCTGCACAAAAAAACCGTCACGATCTAGAAAATGAGATGATGCTAACTCATCTCGAGGCCGTGGTTCAAATTGGACAGTTGCGCCAGTTATTTATTATTTATTAAAGGAGGCTCCGGAGGTATAGCAATGTATATATATAAATGATCAGGGTCACCTCCTGATTCGATTTACCCATGTCTGTCTGTCTGTCCGTTCGCACGATAACTTCCGATAGAATGCAGCTAGAGAAATTGAAATTTAGGTCAAATGTTGGCAGTGTGATCTAGTTGGTTGGTATTGAAAATGGGCATGATAAGGCCAAGAGAACGCCTACCTCCCCTACATATGTACAATAAAATAATTAAATGTATATAACTCCCGATTAAAAAATCATGAAAAGCTAGCTTTGGTATGTATATTGCTAGTGAGGGTAATATTATACTTTCCTGGGAAAATAAAATCGATCAGTTGAAAACTAACGGTAATTTTCTTACAAAGAGCCCCGTACTACCCTACTTTTCAGGTTTTTTGTCTATAACTCTGGAACCAATTGATGTAGACACCTGATTTTTGGCATGTAATCCTGAGGGAAGAAGCTGCTTAAGGTTCTGTAAGTTGGGCATAATCAGATCAAAGGACCACCTACCTCCTCTACAAACTTCAAAAAATTAAATATTCCTTTAATTACGATAACTTTCGATAGAATGATACTACCGAGTTAAAAATTTGGTGGAATGTTGTTAGTAAGACCTACTTAGTTGGTATTGAATATGGGCAAGATCCGACCCAAGGAACCCCTCCACCTCCCCTACAAATGAAACTTCAAATAAGCGATAACTTTTGATAGAATGCAGCCAGTGACTTGAAATTTTGGTCAAATGTTTGAAGTGAGATTGAATTAGTTGGCATTAAAGATGGGGAAAATCTGACCTAAGGAACCCTTACCTCCCCTAAAAATGAAACTTAAAATAAGCGATAACTTACGACAAAATAAAGCTAGCGACTTGAAATTTTGGTCAAATGTTTGTAGTGGGATCCAGTTGGCTAATATTGAAAATACGTAAAATCCGACCAGGGAAACCCCTACTTGCCCTACAAATGAAACTTCAAATAAGCGATAACTTTCGATAGAGTGAAGCTAGAGACTTGAAATTTTTTTTAAATGTTTGTAGGGTGATCTAATGGTTGGTGGCAATGATGGGCAAGATCCGACCCAAGGAACCCCTATCTCCCCTACAAATGAAACTTCAAATGAGCAATAACTTTCCATAGAATGAAGCTAGCGACTTGAAAAATTCGACAAATATTTGTAGAATGGGTTAGTTAGTTAATTGATTTTGAGAATGGTCAAGATCCTACTGAATGAGTGCCAACCTCCCCTATGAACTGGCCATATAGGAGACCCATTCTTAATGCATATGGTCGTTGCTAATTGGTACTATTGGTACCACCACTAGGTCTGTACAAGTCTAGGGTATATACGCTTCGGACTGGTTTTTTTTTTTCAGATTTTCATAACTATGACGTCATGGAATGAGCACACCAGGACCGAAGAGTTATAAGCTTAACTTGAAGTCATTTATGGAGTGCTATCGAAATTTATAAAGATTGCGAAAATTCCGATGAGTTCTATAGTGGCAAATCGGTTATATCACATTTTATTAGATTTTCATACTTTTATGGCGTCACTCGTGAGTGGAGGATGAAGCCAGCAGCCAAGAGTTCTGAGCTTGACTTTCAAAATTGATTGTCAAGATTATATTGTGTTTGCGCTGAATCGATATGCAACCGAATTGGTTCTATTCAGCCTAAAAACGTAGTGATCACTTTAGGTTTTTTTTTTTGTTTCGGAAAGTTTTGGCCTCCAAAAAAATAATGACAAATTATCTAATTTGTGGAGCAGGTTAATTGGGGTTTATAGACACTACAGTTCAAAAATAAGTGTGTATAGTAAAAATATCAGGAAACCAATTTTCCAGTTGATGTTGTTACTCTATTTTCAAACTGAGCCAAATCACGTGATTTCGGTCCACTTTCGTGATTTCTAGCGAAATCACTCCCCAAATCATCTCGTTTTCCATACAATCTGACAGCTCTAAATCATCTCGTTTGCCCTGATTTGTACAAGAGCAAGACCAAACTCACAGCTTGGAAATTGACAAAAAATGTCAGCTGCCTGCCGCCACAACAGTTTACGCTTGAGAAGCATATTTTTTTAAATTGTGTAAAATTATAAAGAAAAAAAAGTTTGATCGGATAGCCACCATCGAGGAGGAAGCTAATTTGGCTATTTTTTTCAGCAAAAGCAGATAAGTACATAATTTGATGTAAGTGAAGGTTGTTTTTGCCAAATCACAGTGCACACATAAAAGTGTGAATGTTCTTCGGTGATTTTCGAAATCACCCGACGAAATCATCTCATTTGCGCCGATGTGAACAAGACATTATTTTCATCTCGCTAAAGAAATTCTCATAATGCTAGTCACATTATCTTCAATCAAATGACATTGCAACAGAATTCATTGCGTGAACGCCGGACTACAATTCACATCAAGAATGGTAATTATGGGAATCGCAAAATTTTAATGAAATGCCTACAGCACAAAGTTATACTGATGAAGACATTATAATCTTTTTTTTATTGCATTCATTTACTTTTCACGTCACACGACTCTCAATCAACCAAAAGTCGAGTCTTAGCCCAATATCTTTTCATTGAAAAACATGCAATAGTTTCGAAATACCGCCATCATACTATGTACTTCTTACTCTTGAGGGGAAAAGATAACTTTTCATATTGTCTACGTCTACAAAAGTAACTTTATTGTTACTATTATTGTGTATCTTTGCCATTTTCATCGAAGTGCATTGCACGATCTGACTCCTCGTTGAAAATGAAACGAAAGAAATATTCCTTGTAAAGATTTTCAGTTTTTCCATCTTATATTTTCAATGAGCCAATTCTTACATACCCACACACACATACACTCCATTGTAGAGAATGGAAATATTGACGAACAGAAGAATTGCTTCCCCCGTATACAGGGTGGCCGGAAACTGGCGTATAAATGCCACATGGTTCCCATGCAATTTTCAACAAAAAGTATTCAGGAACATTTTTTTTTCTAATTCTTAACCCTTTAGCTGATACAGCCATTTATATTTTTTATGAAAATTTCCTACCACACATTGCTAAAAACACAATATCTTTGAAAACTACGCTAGCTAGTACGTTTAAATAAAATGCCAATCGCAGATAATACGTTGCTCTAAAATACAAAAATTGATTTATTGGAAATCAAACAAGCGATTTAATTTTTATAAATTTAGAAAGTAAATTTTTTTTGTTAAAATAAATTGTTTTTTCACTACCATATTAGGCGTGTTTTTTGCGTAACCGTGTAGGGTCCCTGCCCTGGTTGCGCAAAAAACACTCTAGGGTAGCATCCAGGTTGAATTCCGAATCGTGAAGTTGTCTACACTGACGTCAAGTGGTGCGCCTCAAATGTGGTGGAAATATTGTCAGATCGTTTATTTATTGTGATAGCGGACATTTATAAACTTGGCGTACCGCTCTAACTTAACAAACATCATTCAGACGAGCTATTTATCAGTGACAGCTACAAGTGCAACTCTATCCAAATGGGTGTCGGGTTCGATCCCCAGCAAATGCTTATATTTTTTTCCTTTTTTTTTTGTTCTATTGATATTTTTAGTAATCCTATTGAAAATGTATTATTTAATAATAGGCATGGGCCCATCAGAGCAAGACGTAATATTAGTTTACCAATGAATTTGGCTGAGTGACAGAAACACAAGCGTGCCAACATCGACATATTACGTTCTACACGACACCAGAGCCATCTGTGTGTCATGCATGTGGAATTTATTGAGGGGTTATAGTGTGTAGGGCAGCCACCCAACTAAGCTATCCCGGTTAATGTTGTTGGTGTAACGCGTGTGTTATTTTACCCTACACGCGATAAATTCACAAAAAAATACGCCTAATTATGTTGTAGATTTGAGTTGATCCAACGTTTAGTAATCATTATTTTTCATTATTATTTGCTACACTATCAAAACGTTCGAAATGAACCAAATAGTGCATTTGTAACGATTCCACAATGTTTATTTAATATTCACATTCATTCGTTCAATGTTAAGCTAGTTAATCCTCCTTCCCACAGTGAATAGGTTGCCAGAAGCACTAAGAAGGGATTGAATTTACACCCAAATTAAAAATTGATTATAGTTAGAAGTGGCAGTGCATTTATGCGCCAATTTTTGGAGACCCTGTACAATCAACAAACCGACCCAATGATTATTATTAGAAAAATTACATGCAAGCACTTAATTGGGACATAAATTTTGCTGTTTGCAAATTGTTGTTTAAAGAAAGAAAATGATTCATCTCAGTACAGAGAGATATGTTAATGACCCCTTTGACAGTTCCTAACTCTTCAGGGGCTGTGAAAGATACGTATCTGAAAATGTATGGCGGAGGTCATTGTAGTAAAAATGAACAATTTATCGGAAGTGCGTGGGCCATTTTTAACTGCCTATCATTTCTAAATGAAAGCATGCAACAATTTAAGAAGAGAAGCTATTTAGGTATCTTGTTGCAGCAGTAAATGTATAGAAAAGGAAGAGGTCTTTTGATTGTGCCATTAATCATCGGAGGAATGTTTGGAAATATGCATTTGTTTACAATGAACTCTGATGATTGGAAAGTAGATGGTTGATGATTTGTTACTTTGTTCGGCTTTTGAACTGCAGGGGTTCATGGAACGAACTTGTGAAGTCTATTTATCAGAAATATCGGTGTCTGAGAGCCTTAGTTCGCCATGGTGAGTGTGAAGATCCGGCAACGATATCCGGCGAAAAAAATACTCTTCTTTGAACTGAATAGTAGTCCGGATGGCGCAACGGTTAGCACGTTCGCTTCAACGCACTGGGCCCCGGTTCGATTCCGGGGATTTACGTGTCGGACTATGAGCCCACTCAGCTGTTAAATGAGTACCCATTATGGGGTAAATAACTCGGTTGAGCGTGTTGCTGATCACATACCTCTGCACAAAAACCGTCACGATCTAGATAA
Source organism: Chloromyia formosa (assembly GCA_964017055.1). Lineage (NCBI taxonomy): Eukaryota > Metazoa > Arthropoda > Insecta > Diptera > Stratiomyidae > Chloromyia > Chloromyia formosa. Next base: position 22,794,599 of record OZ024813.1, on the reverse strand, counting down.
TGAGATGATGCTAACTCATCTCGAGGCCGTGGTTCAAATTGGACTGTTGCGCCAGTTATTTATTATTTATTTATTGAACTGAATAACGACATGTGCTTGCTGTAGCTCATTGACATAAGGTTCACTCTTACGGCCAAAACACTCAATCTGACTCTGTCTGAACAGACCGCATTTGATCTGTTCTTACACTTTAAAAAGGTATTTAAATGGTAGGAACGACGACACTTCAAAGGATTAAGAAAAACACTTATAGACAATGGCGCAATTCCGACGATGTTCTCGACAATAGTCAAAAAAAATCTTAATAATAAAATACATACGACCAGGAATTTACATCCGAACTTTCCATTTAATCTGAAATTGTGCATACGCAAAAAAAAAAACCAAGTAGCTCATACATAGTCCGGATGGCAAGTTCGACTTCTGTGCACTGGGCTCCTTGTTGGAATTTTGGCTTTTTTTGACAAAAGGAGACTTAAGTGTCGGAATATGGACCCACTTAGCTGTTAAATGAATATATACCCATTCTGGGTAAACAACTCGGTTGAGCATGTTGCTGATTAGTACACCGTTATTATCATGAAAATTAACTAATGCCAACTCATCTCGAGGCCTTGGTTCGTTAATTGTATGTAGCATTTTGGCAGGAGTCGGCTGCAGAATTTAAAGTATAAATAGAATCAAGGGTGCTGGCATCTGCAAAACTGTGAATTGGGTTTAATGTCACACTTAAAAGATCGTTGATGAACAAAAGAAAAAGCGTTGGTGATAGGAGGGACTCCTGCGTTGGTGGTATGGCAATTAGATTTAACTTCATCAAGGACGACTCGAAGCGAACGGCCGTGGAGGAAACTTTCAATCCATTCAACCAAAATCCTGGAGTTTAGCTAAAAGAGCCGGATGCCAAACTCTTTCAAAAGCTTTCGAAATGTCGAGGGCAATGATTTTAGCTTCACCAAATTGATGAATACTATACATCCATTCCATCTTTCGGTGAGATATGTCATAAAGTCTCCGGTGGAACGCGAAGAAGGGAAACTGTATTGTCGATTGCTGATGAGATGGTGTGAATCAAGATAGCTCATAAGTTGGTTGTTAACCAGGGTTTCAAAGACTTTTGACAGGACTGAAGTCAATGCTGTTGGTCGATAGTTAGAGGGATCACATGCTTCACCTTTTTTAACGATTGGTTGGACATGAGCTAGCTTCCATGTCGATGGAAACACCTCTGTCGAGTAGGATAGATAGATTAGTTTTCGAAGAGCTTCTTGCTAATGAGGAAGCGCAATGTCTAAAAACTAAAGGGAGGATGCCATCAGGTCTTGCCGATTTTGATAAATTGAGCTTTAAGAGTACTTTAAATATATCCCTAGTGCGGAAATGCAAAGGCCTCTGGTGTGAATCGCATAAGGGCGTAGCTGGTGGATTTTGCGTAGTGGACAGTAGCCAAGAGTTTGCACCAAAGAATTCGGCAAACAAATTGGCCTTTTCGAGTGATTCACTGTATATTTTCCCATCATATACAAGTGGTGGAATGGGAGAAGAGCTGAAGTTATTATTCACAGATTTAACAAGTAACCAGAAGCCTTTGCTACCTTTTCGCTCAACGAAAACGTTTTGTCTAATTTTACCGTCGAACTGAAATTTAGCTTTATTAACGACAGATTTGCAGGTGTTCCGCGCAGAGTTGTAGACCTCTCTCAGTTCGACACAGGGGCGTTGTTTGTATGCACGGTATACCGCTTCTTTTCTCCTGATAGCCTCTTTTCAATCCCTGTTAAACCCAGAGGTTGTAGTTGTTTTGATGTTCTTAAAGCTATGCGTGATGAAGCAGTACATTCCGTACCAGATGATATTTATATGTAATTGATTCACTTATTGTATATAGTCAACGTTCTTCGTGGAGAAGCAGTCGGCCCAGTTCAGTTTACTGATATATTGATTGATAGCGACCCAATCTCCCTTATTATAATGCCATAATAGTTTTTTGGTGGAAGATAGGCCTTTGACATTCAGGGAACAAGTAGTGAATCGGGTCGATATCAATTTGTGATCGGAATTTTCCAAAGGAGATGAAACTAATACTGAGTATTTATCGGAGTGTGGGGTAATCCAATAGGTTGGCGTTTCGGCCTTCTATATCAGGTATTCTGGTTGCGGAATCTACTAATTGGTGTAGGTTGTATGATTCACAAAATAACTCAAGCAATCTCCCTGCTGGGCTTGTGGACGAAGAGTACTTAAGCCATTCAGTATTGTGTACATTGAAATCGCCTGAATTCTCTAACAACTCATCGATATTGCTAGAAAGTATATCGAAGTAGTATTCCGTATCGGAATCAGAAGGCTCCGAAATAGGAAACACAGGAATAAAATGGGCTTTCTAAAATTGAACCTAATCCATCATCATCATCATCGTGGTGCGACAGCCCGACGTCGGGCCTTGGCCGCCTGGATCATTGTCCTCCAATTATCTCGGTCACGTGACCGCGTCCTCCAATTTTGGGAGCCCAGCAGCTGCGCGGCGTCCACACCTACTGAGCTCTCCCAACGAGATCTCGGTCGTCCTCGCAGTCTCGCTCCGTCGACTCGTTCTGCATTCATTACTCTCTTAGGCATGCGATCATCGTCCATTCTTTGTACATTCCCTGCCCATTGAAGTCGTTGTATTGTAGTTTGACGATTTTCGAGACTTGCAGCTCATCGTACATTTCATACAACTCATGGTTGTACCGGATGCGCCATCCATCTCGATCGCAAACAGCCTCGAAAATTCGCCGTAGAACCTTACGTTCAAAAGTGTCTAGCATGTTTCGGAGGCTTGAGTTAGGGTCCATGCTTCGCAGCCATAGCATAGCACTGGTCGTATAATGAACCTAATCCAGGTGTAGGTGAATTCTGGATTAGATAAAGTGAACTGGGGGCTGATGGTTGAATGGGCGATATTATTTCTAATGTAGATTACAATTCCTCTTTGAGGTGAGATCACAGGCCAGAAGCGATAACCAGGGACCTTGTGCACAACCCTTTACGGCATTCACTCTGGATCATAGACCAGTTAGTCGTTTTGTATGGGAATAAGATTTTGCTTGGGTGAAAAGAACGCGGCTAGTATCTAGCGAGATTGAAGATAGCTGACGGTATAATTCGCTCTAGACAAATTTCGATTGACTATGTCCTATGCACGTCTTATATTGATTACACGGGGGAACAGCATTTTGTTTATTTCGATTTGATATTCATTTCTAGCTAATTTTTGGTCGTAGAATCCGGAAATGCTAACCGTTTTTCTCCTATACGTCCAGTTTTTGAGATACAGGGGGCTCAAATTTTGGCCCCCATACAAACCTTCCCTTCATTGAAATCAAAACAAACGAAACTCGTTACAATTTTTTTATTTATAAATTTTGATTTTACATCTTAACAATATTACCTAAGAACTAAAAAAAAAATTATGGCAAAAATTTTCGTTTGTAGCTTTTCCTGGAGTGTTCAATTTCAGGACAGTCCCGTTTTATGCTCCAACAATAGTCCGCCATTATATTCGCATCCCATCTGCCTTGATATCGAGTTTCCATGATTTTTAAATCTTGATGAAATCGCTCTCCCTGCTCATCACTTACAGCTCCAAGATTTTCCGGAAATTCATCTAGATGACTGTGTAAAAAGTGGACTTTGATGCTCATATTGCAGCCAAGCCTTTGAAAACTGTCCAATAGTTGCTCGACTACTATCGCATAATTCGATGCACGTATATTGCCAAATGTGTGACACAGCACCTGCACACTTTATGAGGGACCCACCATTTATCCTGATTGCAAATTGGAGTTTTGAAGTAGGCAAGATATGCCTGGTGAACAAAGAGGCCTATTTTTGTCCTCTGACTTAGAAATGTATAACTGCCACATATATAGCAAAATGAGTCCGGAGCGTTGAGACACTTTCGACGAGGGATAGTAGAGGCTTCCATTACACAAGTTAAGAGCACAATAATAGAGTAATATACTGGAACAGAGGCTTTTAAATACATTTTTTTTACATAAAAGAGCCTTAAAAATGGCCGAAGAATTTCACAACTTTTAACAAACAATCCAGGTAGCGAGAAATTACTTTTTTTATTGCTTTTAATTTTTTTGTATACAGGTACTAGAAGGTCCTGCACAAGGATGCAGCCCCGTAGCTTTTAAAAAAAGTTGTTTTTTAAGGGGGCCTTTTGTAATTTTCCGTAAAATTAAAAAACAAACGATACCTCGAAAACCTGACGTATAGGGGAAAAACGGACTGCATTTTTGGAATCAGCGAGGCCGTTTTCAAAAATTAGGTGCAAAATTAAAAAAAAAAAACAGAAAAAAGTGTCAAAATTGTTCTCCCGTGTTATGTTTTAATATATGTACATAGCTAGTTTTAATCATCTTCGATTTTAAGATCATACATTTTAATACCCCTAGTTCTCAGTAATGTCTTTATAAAAAAAATAATTCTGCTCTTGTTAGACGATCTTTTGAACCTAAACCCCATCTCCGCGTCCTTGAATAGAGTTGGTCAATCCTCCGCTGCTTCAAATCTAAAGCAAATGAAAAACACTTTCGCTCTCCTTGAAAAAATTCGCACACTCACGATCCACTATATCACTATAGGCTAATTCAAACTAGGCCATATTCAAAGAAGATATAGACAGAAGTTCTCAGTCTCGATTTACCAATCGTGCAGGCCCACGCGAATATAACAAATATGTAAATACTCGTAACAAACAATCACACTATCCAATTCATAGTGCAAATCATACAGAATGTTCAGTGAACCAATTCCCAAGAGCCAAAGACAAATAAAAATGCACCAGTTTGCAAATTGCTGGAGACATTATGAGTTATCTCCGCTTGAAACCAAGATCTTCAGCCAAGTACAACCAAACCAAGTCTAATAACCACTGTGTGTGTGGTGACAAATCTGCACAACCAGCGTTTTGAACAAAAAGGCCAAGCAAACACGAAACCAAAGTCTTGAAAAAGATACTGTTGCGAAAATCACAAAAAGATTGCGGAATGTTTATAAACTGTTTTCTTAAGACGATGACGACAACTAGCGCGCGGGCATCATGAGAAACTTGGCCGATGTACGGAGTACCGAGCAAGTACAAGTACCTAGGTTATTATAAAGTCTACGAGTATATGGCGTAAGTGCAATAAACTTGTAATTGTCCTCCATATGAGCTTTGTTTGCATTTTTTTCTGTGCTGGTTGCCTAAAGACCATTGTACAGTTGATACATACATAGGCTTTCAAGTCGCCTCACTCATCAGTGAGAATTTCGGAGACCGTCAATTGTTTGGAAAGGTAATGGACGGATGGACAATGAAGAATTGGCAAAGACTGTAACATTTTCGACGCAGAGATGGAACATAACATTCTAAACTAACTTATATTTGGACACACAGTTTCATGGTTATTAATTGAAGCGGCATGTATAATTTTGAGTATGACCTAGTTTTGAGAACTTGAAATATTCAAATTAGTTGGTATAGAACTTGTTGAGATAATGCCCTGTCGTTTGCTGAATTGCCTTTGATTGAGAAATCACGAGAAGAGAAAGACCCGCTGTGAACTTATTGCGATGTAGTGGCTGGGTCAGCTAATTGGAAATTGGATTAATCCCCGAGACAGGTGAACCGAATACAATATGGTTCGGTACTGTCGATGGTCATATTCATTACCCTTAATATCAACCCATTATGCACATTTGAATCTATTGAAAGTTTGTAATTCCAGATACAATACCGTTATGTATATTGTTGATTGAGGTATTAAAATTTATTACATGAAAAAGGTCAATTGGCCATGGGAAAGTTTGTTTTTTAGAAAGCAATAAAAGACCCAATTCGAATCGAATGTCTAAGGCTCATCTGAGAGCCGAAATTTCAAGAAGCTATATCGAACGAACTAGGATCATAATTTCTATTCTGAATATATATATACGAGTATATATATACAGTCATTTCCACAAGAGCGTATACTTTGTAACTTTTCAATGCACCATTTCTCAAAGAGTGGTGGGGGACTTTTTGTTACCTGCATTTTTCCTCTTTTTCGCATTGTATAAATTTGGTCATTCTAAGTTCAAGTAGGAGAGTGATAAGGCGTCAAGTGAAATGAGTGCGATTTACAAAAAAACGATTCGAAGCTGTGTTTTTAGTAAGTCATCCGAAAGGACCAAAAATGACACCTGCATCGGCCGGAAAGTACCTGAAAGTTTCGACACAGTTTGTGAATAAGTGGATAAAGCGTTTTAAAGATACTGGAAATGTAGATGATCTACCTGGTAGGGGTAAAACCCGAAGCACTTCAAAAACCCAGGATAAGGCAATCATTGATATTTTTAAGAAAAATCCGTCCGTTACTACCTTAGTGCAAGCAAAGGAAATGTTATCGAAGAAGAATATTTACGTGTCCTTGAATACGATTCGGCGAAGATTACAAGAGGAAAACATCAAAACCAGGTATGCCTTGATGAAACCATTACTTACCGAAAACCAGAAGCGAAGACGTGTAGAGTGGGCTAAGGAAAACATCGATCGTGATTGGGACAACGTGATCTTTACGGATGAATAAAGTTTTGCTGTAAATACGTTCAGGAGACGATTGTGGTCACAAAAAGGAGAAGCTGTCGTGAACCGAACCGTTAAACACCCTGTGAAGGTCCATGTTTCTGGATGCTTTTCTGCACGCGGTTTCGGAAAATTAATAACGTTTACCGGAATTCTTACTGCTGAAAGGATGATCATTTTGTACAAGAAAGGATTATTGAAGTCTGCTAGGATGCTATATGGCAACGACAACACCGATTGGTTTCTACAAGAAGATAACGATCCGAAACATAGAAGTACTTGATTGGCCTTCGCAATCGCCGGATGCCAATCCTATTGAAAATGTTTGGGGATTAATGAAGCAGAAGCTTCAAGGAAAGCAAATAAAAGGAGAAGCACATTTAAGGCGAACGCTACAAAAAATTTGGAAGAACTTATCGACAGACTACGCGGAAAAATTGGCCGAAAGTTGTCACCGAAGATGCCAGTCAATAATCAATAGTGACGGCGATTGGACCATGTATTAAATATAATTGCGAAAATGTATTTTGTATTTACTTTCAATAAAAAAAAAAATTTCTTACTTGTAACATTTTGTTTTTGAAAAAAGATCTTTTAAGAATGATTTCCCCCTCGAAGGGGGCCCAAAAAGCGTGATTCGCCGGTTTCGACCGCTGGTGCGAAGCGCGTCTCATCAGACGCCTCTGCTCCGCGCATCGCACCAGTGGGAGAGGCGTGACCGGGAATGACCCAAGACAGATGTTGTTTTGCCTTATATAGGCCGACCAACACGACATGGGTGTGAATCCATACCGAATGCAAACTGCAACGTGCAGCTTGTAGGTATAAAATTCATTTCATTGTTCTGGCTTGGCGCCAGTGGCAATTTACAAACAAAGTTTTTTTTTGCATAGGACATAGTCAATCTTTTTTCATTACGTGTAGCCACACTAATGGCTGGTAAGGGCGACGGCATGTTAAGCATCATGCACGTTGTATGATAGTCGATGGCCGTCGCCCGGCAAAAAAAAAAAAAACTTTGTTTGTAAATTGCCACTGGCGCCAAGCCAGAACAATGAAATGAATTTTATACCTACAAGCTGCACGTTGCAGTTTGCATTCGGTATGGATTCACACCCATGTCGTGTTGGTCGGCCTATATAAGGCAAAACAACATCTGTCTTGGGTCATTCCCGGTCACGCCTCTCCCACTGGTGCGATGCGCGGAGCAGAGGCGTCTGATGAGACGCGCTTCGCACCAGCGGTCGAAACCGGCGAATCACGCTTTTTGGGCCCCCTTCGAGGGGGAAATCATTCTTAAAAAAATCTTTTTTCATTACGTGTAGCCACACTAATGGCTGGTAAGGGCGACGGCATGTTAAGCATCATGCACGTTGTATGATAGTCGATGGCCGTCGCCCGGCAAAAAAAAAAAAAAACTTTGTTTGTATTTTGTTTTTATTTAGTAAGGTCTTGTGGAAATGACTGTATATATTTATTTTTTTTTTTTTTTGAATTCCGTGCCGATAAAATGGTATGAATCTAATCTGAAGGAAGTAACTCACGAACATGCCGGTTTCTTGTAATGTGTGCCTACTCCCACACCTACCTCAATTTCAAAAAATTTTCTGCAATTTTTTTTTAACAAAAACTTAAAAGTCCGGGTGCTTCTGCGAAAATATTAATTGCAAACACCTCTATACTGGTTTAATTCCAGCGGGAATAGGAGGCATCAGTGACTAATGATAATGACTGCTGCCTTGGAAGGTGTGGATAAATGCTCTGTCCATGCTGTTCCCACAAGCACATGCGTAAGCTTTCTGTGAACGGACTTGTGTCTTTCAACGAAAATCGGCTTTATAGACCCTTCATACTAAACAAGTTTTCAATTTCAATTTTCAAATTCTTTTCAAATGGCTTTGAAAATGTTTGCGCTATCTATGCGCTGTTTTGAGGGGTTCACGATCAAGCAAATTTCCAAACCACTGACAAAGTTCTAAACTTGTGATTTTCGTAAACAAATTTAGGCAGATTTTTGCTAGTCTGAGGTGCCTACTAGTTCCTAAAATCTAAGCTCTTTGCGCGCTTTTAGCTGTGGCGTTAATTTTATGAGCTTTGTATATTACCGAAGAAATATCTCATTCACACGTCCGATGCTTTGCTATGTGTGCGAGTTCTTAGCCCTGTAATTTTAAAGGTCTTTGGGAGCTTTAGTTGACCATAGTGACTAAAGTTAAAGTAGGCGCGTTCTTTTGCAAATCTTAACCTGTATAGGCTAGTGAAATAACACGCAATACAACAACAATGCTACCCTATATAGGTTAACGCTTAACCTGATAATTTATCGAGGGCCAATCCTGACCTGGATAGCACACAAGTAAAGCTTTTATTTAGGACGCATTTAGTGGTTGCTAGAAGAAGTTCGTTCGTCCGACGATGTTCCACTGTGTTTTCACCTCAGTTCACCTCAATAAGATTCAATTTCCAATTGGAAATGTGATTTTGGTGGGAATATTAGGAAACTACTCGGAATCAATTAGTTTCTTCTATCGCAGTTGCATTCGATATGTTCAATGCTTGCTCTTGATGTACTATAATAGACTGCAGTTTATTTTTAATATTTTTCAAAGAGTGTAATTGTTCCACCACTTAAAATCCAAACTTTATCTGAGACAAAATCCATTTCATGTCAAATTTATGCTTTTACCCTGTACGGGTCAGATATATCGTTTTTATTGCACAAAAGCTCGGGTTAACTACCCTTGACCTGGATAGCTGCAAAAGAACGCGCCTAGTATAAAACGTCGCACGTCAAAATGAGGTCATTGTTTTCGCGATGGTTATTTGTTCACAGTTATATGCATTTCGGCAGTTATTGGATAAATCATTATGTAAAAATTCGGTATTTGAAATTTCACAACAGATCGATAAAAACCGCCAAAAACTATTCTTCATCCATTCTTTTTCATCAACATAAATAATTTACATTATCTTTTCATAAATAATTTTTGAAAGCATCTGATAATATCATTAGGGGAAATGACACAATTGACAAACGATTCGCCGCAGCTTCATATCATTCCGAATTGGGCGATGCAGATTCTCTCTTGAAAAGATACGAGTCGTATTTTATTTTCAAGCTTCATTGATGCGCTTAATCATTTAAACAAACTATGAATTGATTGAGATAAGACTTGCGAGATAATCTGTCCATTCGCATTTATATATGACTCACTATAATTAACATCAGCATATCAATAGATAATGCAATTTTTTCGCACTATAAATAAATTTATTTAACGTGCTCTGCGATACAAAGGCCAAATTATCTATTTGAAGAATCGATGAACATTTTCGACGATTAGAATCTTAGCACACGGATGGCGTAATCCAAGAATATACCAGCTGGAGTGCTGTGCTGTCGTGTGTATGAAATGCAAATTTTGGGAGTGTTTTCACCTCGAGAATCCAATGTTCTGGTGAATAAGATTCATTCCAGAATTCTTCTCTTGATTAATGCGATTAACGGAGCTTAGGTTTATCGATTTGTGGATTTTTGAATTTTTTTTTTCATGTTTGCTATGGGATTTCATTTTTAAGAAAATGATATACATATGAAAAATGATGCTAACATCTGGCCTGATATTGTGTGTTTTATGTTATTTGCCGGAGTAGAATATTTTTATCGCATTGTCACTATTTTTACAAAAACAATTTTGTTTACATTTCTCTGCGCATATGTATTTAATTATGCAACTGTTAACCGTTGCGCCATTCGGACTACACAATGCTACACAGAAAAAATCTAGTTTAGATAAAACACCTAATTCAGTAAGTAAGTACTCCGAAAAATGGTGTTAATAAAAAACACCTTTGGATTAACAGATAACGGAAAAGAACTCTGCGTTACCGGCCGCCCCTAATGGTGAACATTCTACTAAGAACTTTGGAAGCGATAGGCATACGCGCCGTGGCTTACGCAGATGACATAGTAGTAGTAATAGTATCTGGAAAGGACACTGGCGTTCTATCAGACCTAACACCAGTGGCTCTAAATAGGCTACTACAATAAAATGAGCAGGCAAAGTCGGGCTAAGTGTGAACCCGCAAAAGACTGAACTGGTTCTCTACACAAGAAGAACTAAAATTCAGGACTTCCACCTTCCAAAGATGGGAGTTAACTTTGATACTTTAGTTACGGCCTTCAGCGGACATCAGTGCGTAACTTTGTTATTTTTGGCTTAAATTATTAAAAAAAAATCACAAAAGTTGTTCGAAATATGAATGAAAAGATGTCAAAGTTTGATTGAATTCTACTAGTTCTTCCCACCAAAAAAAGTCTGTGAAAATGAGCTTCCGAATGTGGTCCCCCCCTAAGGGGAATAATAAGAGCTTTCAATTTCCACACAGGCTTGAATTATCGTACTCTGACTCTCACTCTTTGTATCATTTTCTCTCAAAAACGAACCCAGCAATTTCGTAGATTGGAAAATAAGCCGCCCAGATGATACAATGGCGATATCTTCCATACAATATATATTGCTTTTTATTTGCTTCGGGGATATCCTTTGGGGATATCCACCTTAGGTGCAAAGGTTGTAGATGACATTGCTGCACTGTGTAGTCTTGTGTCATTTTTCGATTTTGATTTGGGTGGTGTGTTTAGTTTAGTGTGAACAATGACCCAAAAAATGCATAAATTTAGAAACTGAACAATCCCCCAAATTTAAATTTTTGGAGATAGTTCATCTTTTTGATAAAAAAAACAATTTCACCCGCAGAAACGTCGAACCTTCGCTATGCTCAATACGAACATAACGTTTTCAGTTTGAAGCCATTGTTATGAAGTTTGTACTGCCTAAAACGGATATCCACTCTTGGCCAACTTAAGTAGATTTCCGCGACAGAACGAGCTTATATTATACGGTATGATGCTATTGTTATGATGCACATATGGTGGGTTTGTACTATCTAAAGCGGATGTAAATTTTTGACCCAGCCACAAGTGGATTTCCGCCTTAGTGTCACCATACACTGTCGATCTCGAACTCGAACACGAACCTAGTACAAATGGACCGGTTTTCTTCACACCTATGTGAAGTGTATGTGTGTGTCAGAGGACATTTGTACCAGGTTCGAGCTCGAGTTCGACAGTGTATGGTGACACTTAGGCAGTACAAAACTACAGTGTATACATTGGTATAGTGTAATAACGTCGAGTGAAATAATGCCAATTTGACGTTATTTAATTTTTGAAATAAAAATACATAACGTCAATTGGAATTTTCTAACTTGACGTTATTACTCCCAACCGTATAATTATGGGAACCATCATACGAGTACAAAGCGGGACTTCAATCTTAAATATCCGTATAATTTTTCAAGTACATTTTTAAGAGCATAGTTCGTAATCGATTTTGGGGACTGATACTATTTTTTTTTTTGGTCAAAATTCATCTTTGTGGATTATGTCCTTATCATTTTAATTGGAGGAATTATTCATGATGAACAATTACCCCAAAAATCAGGCCATTTTTCTTCATTGTTCGGGGGCGAAAGTTCAATGGGGAAATAGTTCGCAGAGCCCAAAAAAAAAGTCTATTTTATATGGTGTTCGTGTATATTGTGTCTCATTCATAAGCAATTGAGGTAAAGTTGCCTACTTTCTAGATGTCCGGTAAAATTGGGTTCTCACTAGGGCCAGATAACTTGATGTGAGCTCGATCTGACCAGTTCACTTTATTTGAAATTGTTATTTTAGATACATACAAATTTTAACTCACCATACCTTGGTTTTCGTGATCGAATCGCCAAGTATGAACCTACACTAAAATTACCGCTAAAAGGGTTATTTATTTTTAAATTTTCGCGGAATTCAAACGGGAAATGGGCGCTATCTCGCGTAATATGTTATGACTGATCTGTCAGTACTGAAAACCAGGTATTGGATGGTGTGATGTCCTTGAATGTTATGTAAAGTAATCCGCGTGTATTTTATTTGACATTTGACCACCTAATTAGGTCAAAACATGGGACCTACCTCATGTTTATCACTTCTTCTTTTTTTCTTTGATTCAACAGACAGATTGTGAATTATCTGAAGTAGGCTATTACCAGTAAAACTTGAATTTAAAGCTCATTTTGCATATCTCACCAAATTACCCCGCTAGTACTTATTATTCATAGTCCGGTTGATGCCTTTTATACTTATACATCAATATCGCGCTACCATCATTTAAAATGCTGCTTAGAAATCGCGTCACTTGTCATTACGACTACCATTAGTAGCAGTACATACTACTTAACATACTAGATATCTATTCAACGTAGAAAACAGCAAAAATGACAGAACTATGCAACATAGCGAACTCTTTACCATGCATCTACAGGCTTTTGGTTCAAAGTAATCATTCACGGCCTTGGTTCAAACTTCTTTTATTAGGTTTTAACTGTTTCAAGGTGTTTTCAGACTGTAAAGTATGCAGAGTGCGTGCACCTGGTTTTTGTTCGAGTCATTATAATTCGCAGCTACTACTAGACATAGACATACCATCCGTGTGCAACATAGTGTTGCATGTTGCCACAATTCGTTATGATGTACCACCGCAACCTGGAAAAAAAGAGAGTCCATTGTGATTCTTTGCTTCCACATAGACTAAGACTTGTTGTTGGTTTGTTTACCATCGTCAACATCATATCGCTTTGTTATTGTCATAAAGTCACAAAATGCACAATATTGCAATGTCGTGGATTATGACGTGTAGTGGCCGACGAATGGCTACTGCTTCTGTTGATTTTTAAATACGCGCTTAGATAGTCCAAGATCCAATCGCAAGTTTACTGGCCTTACCGGCTTTACGTTCAATAAAGATATCAAAAAAGTCTTGACTTGATTTGAATTATTCGGCACCACCGATTTTTACTCCAGTCAAATTATAATACAAAATAAAAGTCTAGGGTATAAAAAGGCTCGAAATGGAAATACAATAATCAATAGTTTTTTTTTGGAAATTAAGTTGAGTATGCCATTGCTACCCAAAACCTGTCCGCCGCAAAAGAACTAGTACATAATCTTGATACGGCTGCAAAAGAAGTTGACTTACGAATTAACAAGGGAAAAACGTAAATAATGCTGCAATCAAAAACAAGGACGCCAGCACAACCGAAAATCAATGTCGGGGACCTCAGTATCGAATTCGTAGACGACTTCACATACCTAGGTAGCAACCTGTCAAAGGACGCCAGTGAAAAAAAAAACGAAATCAAAACCAAACGACCTGTGCTCTATTATGGCTGTGAAATCTGGACCCTAACTCAAGTATCCGAAAATTTGCCAAATACATTTAAACGAAATGTCCTTCGGCGAATTTTCGGAGCTGTTCAAAATGGATGGCGCATCCGGTACAAACATGAGTTGTACGAACTATACGATGAGCTGGAAGTTTCGAAACTCGTCAAGCTACAGCGACTTCCATGGGCAGGGCACGTACAACGAATGGATGATAACCGTATGCCTAATGAAATGAAAGGAAAGGACGCATCAGCGGAGCAAGGCTACGAGTAAGACCGAGAGGTCGTTGGGAAGATTCAGTAGATACTGATGCCAAACAACTGCTGGGCTTCCAAAATTGGAGGACGCGGTCACTTGACCGAAATAATCGGAGGACAATAATCCAGACGGCCAAAACCGGACGTTGAGCTGTAGCACCGCGATAATGATGATGTCATTGCTAACTTAATCAATTTTACTAAGCTAGTAATGAACTCCACTCAGAAAATTACTCAACATACACGCCACTATCACTTGGTTTCGTCACCTGATTGATTTTACTCATCAAGATCTACCTTAGTCAATCTTTAGTGGTCGGAAATATATATATTTTACATACAATGATTGTCTTTCAACTGAAAGCGAAAAGTGGCCAAGCCTCGCGTAAATATTGTGTGAGTGTGAGTTTCCTCACCGTACGGATGAAGACATGGTTCTGGTGTTTTTCCATGTATTCCCAGCTGTGCCTAAGTAACAGTAGCGATCCCTCCCATTGCTGCAGGATAATTCCAATCCTGCGCCTTGTCCCAATCAGGATGTGTTGAATCAGGTATCCTCTTTGAACGGAGAGCTCGCTGTGAGGGGTGGAATGTGAGGGGGTTGGCTTTCGCTCTTACTGTCTCTAATGCTGATGTGCGCCAACTCAATACCAGGTTCAAGCCGCCGTTAGAATGCCTCGCATCGAGGATCCTCACGAATTTCTTCAATTGTCACCTCGATTTTGGTTGAGCCTGACCGTATCAGTGTTATGATGGACTGGGCTTAGTTGGATGGTATTAAGCCTGGTCCTTATCGCAAGGATCTGCCTTCATTTAAGGCCTGTTCTAGGCTACGGCGCAAAGCTTTTCGAACTCGGGATGTTCTTGTCGGAATTCCAGTAGAGAAGTGAGTTGAGGAACAGAAAAGGTAGCTGGCATGGGCTCTCGGTGTTATTTATAGCACTGAAACTCAACAATCTGTCAGTAAAAGAAACGTTTGTGTGGAGGAATCAATCACCTAAGGAGACTTGGAAGAAAACCCACGGTCGCTGGCTGCTCTGCTTTTTCTTTTGCAGATGCTCAGAAAGAGTTGATCGAGCTTGCGGTGCTGCCGGAAACATATCTATTGTTAAATGGAAGAAGGTTGCGTGCAACCTGTGTAGCCAGTTTCCGTAGTTTTATGGAGAAGTGCCTTAGACCTGCTAATAAATGCAAAGACACTGGTTGGTTTTAGGAATGTATTAAGCTGATACAGTTCAGCGATCGGGT
The DNA here is from genome assembly GCA_964017055.1 of Chloromyia formosa. Lineage (NCBI taxonomy): Eukaryota > Metazoa > Arthropoda > Insecta > Diptera > Stratiomyidae > Chloromyia > Chloromyia formosa. Next base: position 22,779,223 of record OZ024813.1, on the reverse strand, counting down.
GATTTGTTTAAAATCGTCAAACAAAAACTAGGGAAAGTCTGGTTTTGGGCCAGATTGACCTGAAATACAAAACGTTGGCGCCGAATGGTTCCGGCAAGATTGGGAATACTACTTTGCCTTAACCCCTAGCGGGGCATAGCGCGTCAACTACTCCTGCGCGCCATCGTACTCTGTTCTGGGCAATGGGGCGCAACTCCCCAAAAGACTTACCCAGTACCTGACACTCCTTTGCCACAGATCGACGCCATGTGATTCGAGGACCCCCTCTTGGTCGGCCTTGGTTGGAAATGGGGTTCCATTTAATGGCATGCATAGCAATGCAGTTATCACTCTTCCGCAATGTGTGACCTATCCACTGCCATTTTCGCCTGCGTATCAATTCGTCGATTGGCATCTGACCCGTACGCCGACTTAGCTCTTCATTTGATAATTTGATATTATTTCGGGCCAGAAAATTCTTAAAATTCGACGAAGACATGAGTTGACGAAAACTTGCAGCTTTCTGGTAACTCCTACGGAAACTTTCCATGTACTGCTCCCATACAAAAGCACTGATAGTACCAGGGAGCGAAACAAGCCCAGCTTGGTCTTGATGCTGAGATAACTGCTCTGCCAGATTTTGGACAGCATGCCATATGCGCGTTTAGCCTGGTTGATACGACGAGCGATGTCCTGCTCCGTACCACCATTTTCGGCAACAATGCTACCCAGGTAGACGAAGTTGTCCACCTTCTCCACAGGCTGCCCATTAATATTGATGGCAATAGGTGTCGGATTTCTTTTTCGCAACGGCGGGCTAAGAACCTTGGTCTTGTTGGTATTAATCTTTAGCCCAACCTTGCTTGCCTCCCTCTCGAGATCTAACGCCATTGCGGACAGATCCATGATTTTGTGGGAGAGTAGGCATATGTCGTCAGCGTAGTCAAGATGTTGTAGATAAGATGTCAAAGTCCATTGAATTCCTCTGTCGAGTCCGGATAGGGCTGCATGCAACACATCGCCGATCACAATGAGGAATAGGATCGGTGAGAGGATGCACCCCTGCCGAACTCCACTGCGAATCTCAAAGTCCCCCGACACCTTACCTTTATGCAGAACGCGACATTTCGCGCCGTCATAGGTTGCCTTAATAATAGCAACAAGCTTCTCAGGGATGCCTCTCCTGCGCAAGGCCGCCCATATAGAATCCCGGTTCACACTAGCGAAAGCCTTTTCGAAATCGATGAAAAGCAAGTGAAGCGGAGAATCGTATTCAGCGCATTGTTCGATGATGATTCGCAAGGTGTTAATGTGATCGACACAGGAGAATCCGGATCGAAAGCCAGCCTGCTCTTCATCAATTGTGCTTTCTAAGTGGGCCTTTAGTCTTTCCAGGACGATTTTAGCTATTATCTTGGCAACGGCAGGAAGCACACAAATGCCTCTCCAATTATTACAGTCTGTGAGGCTACCCTTCTTTGGAAGTTTGATGATCAAACCTTCCTTCCACTCAGTGGGAAAGGTCTCTGTATTCCACGCTTTATCAACAAGTGGGTGCAGCAAATCGGCAGTTACGCTTGGCGCTGCTTGATAGAGTTCGGCAGGGATGCCGTCAAGTCCGGCGGCCTTTCCTCGTTTTAGTGCAATAATTGCAGTGACTATTTCCTCTTTAGTCGGGGCAGTGGACCGTATACGCACATTTTGATGGCTAGCTAAATTATCTATATGAGGGGGAACTTCACCAGAGGTTACACGGTTCAAGACCGCGGCGAAGTGTTCTTTCCACCGCCTCATTTGATCTTCTTCCAAGATAAGTAGCTTTCCATCACTATCTTTCACCGGATGTTGGCAGGAGTTACGACCACCTGTAAACTCCTTGATGACACCGTATACGGCGTTTAAGTTGTTACTTCTAGCGGCTTCTTCTGCTGACGCTAAAAGAGAATTGGCATAAACTCTTTTATCGCGTCGCACACTACGCTGAACTTCTCGAGCTTTCTGACGGTAAAGGAGTTCGATGCTGCTTCGATTGTCGTCTGATGCTGCAGCCAAACGAACTTTCAGCTCCTTTCTTTCAACAATCCGCTGCCATGAAGCGTCGGACATCCAGGGCTTATTCCGGCAATCCGGGTTTGGGCCAAGGATGGTATTTGCGCTATCAATGTACGCATTTTTTATGGCATCCCAGTTTTCGTTTATGTCACTATCTGGGTGACTAGTTATCTCAGCCGCTTTTTGCGCAAGATGGTCATTATATTGTTGTAAGACAGCTGAATTTTTTAGTCGAGCGGTGTTGAATTTGCGGGGCCTGGATCTTTCGTCGCTGGGACGGCGCACGGCTGCAATACGCAATCGAACATTAGCGATCATAAGATAATGGTCTCTTCCCATCCCAATATCGGCACCCTTCTTGTTTCGCACGTCCAGGAGGCAACTCTTGAATCTTTTACTAATGGCAAAATGGTCGATCTGATTTTGTGTTCTGCGCCGATCAACAGAGGACCAACTGATTTTGTGGTGGTCCTTATGCTCAAACATAGTACCACCGATGAAGAGACTGTGAAAGTTGCAGAACTCTACAAATCTTTCACCGTTGTCATTACGATCACCATGACCGTGTCTCCCCATCACATGTCTGAGCCCATAGTTATCGGCGCCAACTTTCGCATTCAAATCACCCATAACCATTATAATGTCACCTTTAGGTGTTCTGCTCTGAACGGCGTTTAGTTCTTCGTAGAAGGAGTCTTTTGCCAAGACATTGTCGGGTTCAGTAGGGGCATAACATTGTATTATTGAGATGTTCCTCATTTTGGTCCGGAACCTGGCGGTCAAGACCCTGTCAGAGACCGGTTCCCAGGATAAGAGACAGTTTCGCGCGGCTCTGGTTAAAAGGATCCCCACACCTGACTCACGACGACTACCGGTAGCTTTACCGGAGTACAACATTACAGTGCTGCCCGTTGGAGAGATGAATTCTCCGCTGTTCCACCATCTTATCTCACTAACTCCTAAGATATTTAATTTGTACCTCAGAAATTCACTCTCTAATTGAAGAAATCGTGCGTTCTGGGGACCTTCTGATCCATTGTCCAGGAGAGTACGCACATTCCAGAATCCAATCTTTGTCATTGTACGATAGCCAAAAGTCGTAACCGTTGAGTCAGTCCTTATCCGAGGCATAGTTGACGTTTCGTTAGCATATAAAGATTTCGGATAGTGCAAGTTGCTGGCATACACATCCTGTCCTTTGATTGTCGGTTTTAACGACAGGCCCTCAAAGGGAAAGGCCGTGGTATTTTTTTCACACCCCACACCACAGGGGTACCTCAACCAAATCATCGCACCGCCATCACTGGCGGCTTGACGTTGGTTGGCAATGGTCAGTGACCACTGCCGTTCCAGAGGCGCCCACGCGGAGGACTATGGAAGAGGAGTTTTCTAAATGCAAAAATTTCCCTTTCTCTTGGTGTGTTCATTTTAACAAAAACTCGCCATATCAGGATATATGCATAAAAAAATTCCAAATCCATCAAGTGTTTTTTTAATAACCCTTCCGTCAAAATTTGAATTGTCACTATTACTTTCAAACGTAAACCCGATGGGGACAGTAAACTTGCGGTTGGATCTTTTACTAAGGTTCAATGGATTTTGCAAGAAATGAAGCTTCATGATTTTCGAAATAATAAAGATAATGTCATAGGAACAATAACTATTATTGGGTCGTCGGAAAACAAAAACTGACGACGACCTTCGTTTAATTATGGGCAAGATAAGTATCAATGTACGAGCGTAGGAAACTAATGGATTTCTTTATGCAGAAGTTACTAGTAGAAAAATCTGTGGCTGTAGTTTTATTCTTGTCTTTATCTGAGAAGGTATGTCAGGAAGGTTAGTGGTATGCATTTTTTTTTACCCATAAATTATAGTATCGTATATGGCTATTGATTGTGTCATTGGATTTTAGAACTATTGGTGATAATGATAAGAATTACTGTGAGAGATTAGGTTAGGTTTAAGGCAAGGCGGGATCGGTACAGAGAGAATGAAGCGTGCTTTATTCCTCTTTACTCCAATAGCTCGTGTAGTAATCTTTACTAAATCCAGCTAGATCAAAGCTTCAGAGATTGCCGTGACCTCTACCTGAAAAATAGTTCTGAAATACGGGAGACGGCATGGCAAGCTTGTTTTCATCTTTTCATTATTTCATTATGGCCGCTTATTTCAATAGATGAATGTATAAGGTGTAGGTGTACAACTATGCATCCGCCGTTTTCCGACACAGCCGTCTGTCAGAAAACGGCGGAAGCAAAGTTGTACAACTAATACATTCGTCTATTGAAATAAACGGCCTTTCCGGAATTCCGGATGATGTATGTTCGCCTTAACGGCTCGCATAGACCGGTTGGGTCCATAGCGAAGCCACATTATGTGTATTAATCATTACTGTCGGATCCTAGTTGTGTTCAAAGGACTTAGTCACGACTGCGAATTTTAAGAGGCTTCGTATGCCGAGATCTGCTACTGCTTTCAGATTTTGAAAGAACCACATAAACGTTTTTCTTTTTCTCTCTCCAAAAGATGCTATGTGATTCAAAACTCGAGATATTTGGCTGATTGCTTGTTAGCCCGGCCACATACTGTCGAACACGAACATGGTCTCAGTGGAACATTGTCTTCTGATTTGTGTGAAGTTTCTTGAGCCATAGAGGATCGCTAGAGGTTCACCTTTCATCAAGTGATGCGTTAAGATTTCCTCCGAATGGCTTAAGACACTTCACGCAAATTTGAAGAAAATTGTCCACTGGCACCATGATCGTGTTCGACAGTGTGTGGCCGGGCGATGGCAGGAAGCACTCAAGAACACATGATGTGCGGGCTTTCTTTTCTCCTCACACTGTACATCACAGATATTTTTTCTTTAGCCTCACCTATTGTATTGTAATGTATTGTTAAACAAACGCATTTGATGTGCATAATTTACATTTTTAAAGAAGATAGGCGTCGTGGAAGTGAAGCGGTGTACGGAAACCATATCTGCTAAAGATCGATTCTCCAATTTATAATCTGAATTTCCAATATGGTCACACCCCGATTAAGATGCAGAGAAATAATCGTCATGTCGTGGAGATCAATGATCGTCATCAATATCACTTCTCAGTACGCTTTAATACATTCCGCAACAGTAGAATTAATGGGCGTATGTTGTTTTCCGTCGCTCAAAACAATTACCCTGCACAATTTTATCGATATGGTACTTATTGAAATACATACACTCCCCGTTTCAGAAATAAAAAATCCATGATAGCATTCTATAGTCAATAATTTATGCGAAAATGAGCATATCATTTTCCAGATAATAACGCAAAGTTGTTCAATACGATGCGTTCAAGGAGAATGATTTGCGGCTTTAATGATAACTTCCTGGAGACTGAACGTCGTCGACGTCGTCGATTCAAGACGAAAGTATAGAATCGTTTAGAAAGCACTTTCCGACCGAGATATGAACCTGAGGATGCTCTGTTTTTTTGTCAAGTATTTCGAGTCCTCATAGTCCGGATGGGGCAACGGTTACCACGGTCGCCTTTTACACACTGGGCCCCGGTTCGATTCCTACTGAATGCAGTAGTTTTCGTTGCAAAAAGTGCTGTTAAATGAGTACCCATTTATGGGATAAATAACTCGGTCGAGAGTGTTGTTGATCACACACCTCTGCACAAAACACACCGTCATGATTTAGAAAATGAGATGATGCTAACTCATCGAGGTCATGGTCCAGATTGGAGTTTTGCGCTAGTTATTTATTTTTATTTCGAATACCTAAATTTTGATCTAAGAAAATCTAAGAAAACCACAATTTGTTAGTACCACAAACAATCCAAAGCCACTGCCCCAATCATTTCTATAAGCCATACCAACTTGTAGAAAATGTTGATGTCCCGTATGAAGTTCAATCAAAATCCTCAAGAGTGGCCACATAAGCGTAACGGGGCACCGAAATAAGCCATATCGAAATAAGGCATAAATAAACGAAATACTACTACTACCTTGCCTTAACCCCTAGCGGGGCATAGCGCGTCAACTACTCCTGCGCGCCATTGTACTCTGTTCTGGGCAATGGGGCGCAACTCCCCAAAAGACTTACCCAGTACCTGACACTCCTTTGCCACAGATCGACGCCATGTGATTCGAGGACCCCCTCTTGGTCGGCCTTGGTTGGAAATGGGGTTCCATTTTATGGCATGCAAAGCAATGCAGTTATCACTCTTCCGCAATGTGTGACCTATCCACTGCCATTTTCGCCTGCGTATCAATTCGTCGATTGGCATCTGACCCGATGCCGAGAGCGAGCGAAGCGAGCGTTCATGTTTTTGCGATACTGAGGGTTGTAACCCCTTAAGTGCGGAGCGAGCGTAGCGAGCGAAGCCCACACAAGCGACTCTTAATTCACAAGTGTACATGGATAATTTCGGTTTGGAACGAGCTGGGCTAGCTCCGGTCCTAGGGCGTTGCGAACCCCCGCATGTAGCTCTAGGTCGCCCGTTGAGGTTATTAGGCAGTTCAAAAATTGGAAAGGGCCTGGTCCTGACAAATTGGTATAAGCGATTCCCGAGTATAACCAACAGATTAATCTGTTAATAAATAGACTTGAGGAATGTCCACCTTTCCTTGATCTAACCTACTTGTTACCCAAAACTGGAAATAGTGGAGAGTCTTGCTTAAACAAGGCCAATAACATGCTTGCCGACACGGTACAAGTATATTACAGCCATTATTAGTGGAAGGATCTACATGCACCTCGAGCAGAACAATATCCTTGCCAAGGAGCAAAAGGGCTGCCGTATTGGATCTGGGAGTTGCAAGGAACAACTAGCGATCGACTCGGTTGTGGTAGGGCTAGGTACGCGCAATCATAGGAATCTGTATTGATGCCATATCGATTACGTCAAAGCGTTTGACAGCATCTCTTATAGCTGGCGGTCAAAAATAGCTGCAAAATCCCACTCGGTAGCCGTGAGAGGTGTGCTAGCCACTGCAACATCCGTAATTTACATACATATATGCTAACGAAACGCTAACAAGGCATTGTTAAAGATGTTGACGCGACCATGCCGCACTGGAGGGGTTAAGGCAATTAGTAGCAATACGTGTGAACAAATTGCAAATGCGCGAGGAATAAATCATGTGGGTGTGAGAGAAGCTTTAATTTCAAAATATTTCATTTTATTGTCATTTTATTGAAACATTCAATGTCTTTTTTGTTTGAAGAAACATAATAATAATTTTGAAATTTTTCGTTTACAAAAACCCCGTACTTTCCATTAAATGCATCTATGATTAATGATCAGTTCACAACAAGCTGACATATCAAATAATTCATCTAATCGACTCTGTTTCTGCTGAACACTAAATTACATCGTGTTATACGAAACAATGGTGGTTTTATTGAACAGGTACTGAAATACAAAGTTCACAATACTCTTATTATCATAATCATGTAACTGACCACTACTGGATTTCACGAAATTAATCATTTTAATCGATTTTTTCGGAATGCAGATGAAGGTGAAAACAAATGACTTCATATGAAATATTATTGTCATACGGTCGTTAGGTTAATCGTACTATGAACCTTGCTAACAGTATGCGTTAATCACAGGGTAATCCAGAATACAGTAGAGTAGCATAGAGAATATGGGGTACTTTGTGTAGCAGGTCACTACATTTTTGAGACGTGGTGCAATGCGGTCATTATCACGCTCATCCCATCCTTACTCCATTATTATTCATTAAATTTAATGTATGTACTCATTCGCAGCCGAGTCGAGTAGACTGACAACCTGTGACCTGGGCAGAATATAGGGCAGGGGCAGGATTTGAGCCTGACACCATTTGCTTGATAAATCGGCGCTCCACCAATCGGTTTACCACGGCATTGGGTTGGAAAACTCGACAACTACCTAACGTTAATTCTGCTGGTTCTATTGCACATACGCGTACATAAATTTCAAATCTAGCAACCGAACTAGAAAACCCAACTAATTGGAGTAACTTATCGACGGTAAGCATACAACCATCTATCTCTACAGTCTATTCATTAATTTAGGTCGTTATCGCTCCTTCGGATCATCTATAACCATCACGTTCTTTTGTTCATAATTAACGGAAGTATATTTTTGAGTAGCCTGAGCCAGTCATGTTTCCATGACGCATCACTCTCTCATATCCAATTTGTTCCAGCTCAACACCCTTCTGATCAATTACCAGATAAATTAGTGTAGTACTTAATCTTGTACTCGGCATCTCTCAACTACATCGAGGCCAGCTAGATTCATGCATTCAAGACCCTTTGCTGGAATTCCATTTTTACTCTTAATAACAAGGAAAAATCGTAAGCGATCGATCATAAGTTCGCAGCCAGACTAGATAAGAATGAGCTCCGAGCGCATAATAGCAATTGGGAAGTGCTAATTTACCCCAACTATATTTTCACTAAACTTCCACTACATCAAGTTATATGGGCGCTAACTACTGAACCGCAAGACGCATTTCATGCAACAACGTCTTTCGGGAAGGAGTCAGCTTATGGCTATGCAAGAATTGTAGGTGCTTCGACTAAGGTGCCCTATTAACAGATATGTAGTACATTTACAATAGTGTTCAGGGAATATAATGTTCGAAGAAACGGTTATTTGAGGAAATGCTCGGATGCCCATTTGGATTGGATTGGACACTCTTCTTGTCCGCTTGGAATTACATATTATCCTTTGACGTACTGGCGATCAGAAGTTATGATAAGGTGTCTTTAAAGCCATTAAGTTCCAAGCTATTCTTTGATGGAATGTATCATAGAAATTACTTATAGTGCTAACTGAATTGTAATAAATCTAATACTAGATGAATAGTTTGTATTCTTCTACAGTTGCGACTTGGGGGTATGCTTGCTTCCGGTGGAGCATCCTTTGCTGAATTGGGATTGCTGGAAAGCATATGGGACTAGGGATATACTGTCGCACTCGCCTCATGCAGGAAAACTCCGAGCAAACACCAAGCCTTACGACTGATTAGAAGGCGAATTTTGATTTGATATGCTTAATAAAGGTATGAAGGTGTCACTCTGTTTCCCTTAGCTGTGCACTATTTTCCCAGGGCCCTATCCCAACTGGGGTAATACCAGTTGCTTCAGGATTTTTTTATTATTATTTTTTTTCGAATAATATCGAGTACATTCCATTTCTGTTTTTTTTTTTTTTAATTTAAAGTGGCCTTGAAAGTTTCGAAATACGTAGTTATCAACCACCATCACGAAACTTTACTTTTCCCACCTCCTATTCCACAATAGTTATTTCGAATTAGAAAAAAATATCAGAAATGAAATGTACTTGAGGACCTCTTTGATATGACACCACACATCCAATAAACAAGAAAGGACGAACATTTTTAATTCTTTTTCACCGCTACAAATTAAGACATTAAAAATGTTCTCTTGGGGAAACTTTTCGTATTTTGAACACAAATAGACTGAATCATATTGTTAAAAATCTGTAAATGCATTTTGGATTGAAACACATCGCTGAATCCGGGATAATGACGGGACTCTTTTTTTTATTCGGCAGAATTTACCTAAAGGTATCACAACGGACCCACATGTGGCCTAAGTGTGCTGTGACATGTAACGGTAGCCCCCGTACCTAACCTAATCTACCTTTCTGAAATATAAATAAGTGTTTATTTCAGAAAGGCACAAAATCGAGGAAGGTTTAAATTTTACTGTATCGAAACTTTCTGTTCACTGATCCATCAAATAAAATGGAACAAAATTAAGAAGAAAACGTGCCACTCTCTGTTGCAACTCAGGGGTATTTTAAATTGGTCGTATTTAAAAAAAGCTTGAAACCCAACCATAACAAAAGCGGGACTGCCAAATCGTGGACTTTTTATCTGAATTTTTAAATGGCGGGGTTTTAAAATGGCGGAATTTTAAAATGTCGGAATTTTAATATGGCGGTATTTTAGTTCTCTATGTGTTGTACTTAGCTCTTTTTGAAGGTCGTGAGAAATTTTATCAGAATGCTCAGGCAACGCATTTTACCTTTCTAAAACTATTGTTTGACTCTTTCACTTTCCCGGTAGCTCGACGGTTTCCTCGCTCGCGGACAGGTTTACCCAGCGGATAAACTTCGCATTCAATCTCTCCAGGGGAAAGATTTTGGGGTAATCTTCAGTTTCGAACCTTTCAAATCTGCTAGATCCGACGGCATGATTCCGATGGATCTACAGCATTCTTCAGATATTGTGTATCCATGGTTAGGGGCCATCCTAACGGCCTGCCTAGAGCTAGTTGATGTTCATTGGACCTGGATGGATGTTTTGGTTGTGTTCAGCGGGCAGGAACTCACACACGCGCTCAAATGACTTCAGACAGACTAATGGGTCTCCACCATGCTTAAATAACTTGAAAGACTGATTGATATCTCCACTATTCCGTCGCGTCTTCTTTCTGTAATGTGTCTATTTGAAGAGCAGATCAGTGGATACCGCTCTACACTCTCTGGTCAGTTTTATTGAAAAATTTCTCTATCATAAGGAATTCACCATGGCTATCTTCCCCTGGATATCGAGGGCGCGTGATTGTTGATGCACTCTTGAGCCCACATTATCAATGAGTCACTCTGTAAACTTATATGTAAATAAATTGCTACCTTCGAGGCTTATTCGCGCCACTCTGGGTACATCATTTGTGAGTACACGTGTTTTTAGGGGGTGGTGTGTGGTGCACGGCACTCAGGTGGAAAGAGTAGCAGATGTGTTGGCCGTAAGAGAGGCGTTTAGAACCACTCCATCAGCCTTTTTGGCGAACAACAGGTGGCCAATACGGCTCTACGCTTTCCTGGAATTGGCCACTGGCATGCGTAGAGCACTGGGCATATACATATATATTCTGCGCAGTCTGAATCTCCCTTCGCAGACTGACTATACGCCGATCGGTCACCGCTCTACGATCTATAGAATGGTGGTTCGATCCTCGCACGAAAACTGCCTGCGGGTACTAATAGAACTCCCACTGCGCTCCAAGCTTGTCTGTATAAAAACGGCGAGGATAGGAGGTGCATGCTAGTAACTGTCCGGCCTACAGGTCGAATACAAGATAGATACTGCTGTAATTAAGTAGATTACATATCGCCAGGGTGGTGGGGGTCATCGCAGGGCACTGACCCACCCATTCGGGAGCTCGCCTAGAGGCTCCGCCTTCCTCATCATGACTACTGTAGAGGCTGTAAGGATGTGGACGAGGAGGAAAGCGTTGTTCACCTTTTGTGTCATTGCAGAGCTTTGGCGGGCATGAGGAAGAGATTTCTCGGTTCCTCGTTCTTCTACGACTGAGGACCTTAAACAACACTAGCGCGACTCAGCTCAATCTTTTTATTGTTAGCACCGGCTGGTTTGACACCTGAATTTCAGAGTAAGTTTTAGAGATTCTGGCCGTATCACAACGGACCCACATGTGGCCTAAGTGTGCTGTGACATGTAACGGTAGCCCCCGTACCTAACCTAATCTACCTTTCTGAAATATAAATAAGTGTTTATTTCAGAAAGGCACAAAATCGAGGAAGGTTTAAATTTTACTGTATCGAAACTTTCTGTTCACTGATCCATCAAATAAAATGGAACAAAATTAAGAAGAAAACGTGCCACTCTCTGTTGCAACTCAAAACCAATATTTTAAAGGGGAGATTTTATTTTTCTGCAATGTTGTTGTCAATCATACATACTCGTAGTGTTTTTCACTGAGGTCGGACAAGCTCCAGTGACGATGAAATTCAATAGAAACATGGGATATGCAAACAGACAATTCAAATCTATGTCGAATTTCGTTTAGTTTTTTTCTCTCTTGAGGAGGCTTTTGTTTGATCTGATTTTCCCTTCGCAATTGATCGTGGGCCTTGCGCTCCAACGTCTCCGCAGAATCTGGGCATTGTATGTTTACTTTCTCAGCCGGTGTTGTATCTTCGTCGCCGCGGTTGCAACAGCCACCATAGTTTGTTTGTTGTATCTGTGCAAAAGCGAAACGTCTTGGATCAATTTGATCTGATTATGTACGGGTTGAGTTTACATGGTCTACAGAGCAACTTTCGTACACCCTGCAACAACTAACCGCCTCACTGACTTGCTAACTAACTAACTTACTATTAACCGTGTATCAGCTGACGGAGAAAGAGTTGTCATGCAATCGTGCTTTTGAAAATTTTCTTGTAGCAAGTAGGAAACATTGTATGTGTACATCTTTTTGTTTATAATGCTCTTTGCATGGATTTTTCTTTGAACTTTCTAACCAAGATAAAGATAGTGGTTGCGGCGGCTATGATTGCCGCTAGAGGCTCCCTAACCGTCAATATACCAAGTGCAAATAGTCGACTATCGACACGGCTACTGATTAATTTGCATACGCGCGTAGTATATCGACGGGCGATGGAAAGCGAAACTTTTTCATCGACCATAGAATGGAAGTGATAATTGAGGCATTGAAATTGTTACTTTTTACCGCACGCCTTTTACGGCCATACATGCAATTTACGGTTCATCTTTGATGAAGGAAAAAAAAACAGATGTTGAAGCTGCGTAGTGAGTGATTCGCGATCGGAGAAGAAGATATCGAGATAGGCACAGATTCATGCAATTTTTCTATATAAAAGCTACAACTTTGTTTCGAAAGGAAAGTGGATGAAATTTACACAGGTTATGAGAGTAGTATAGCTATGCCGAAGAATGAGGTGAACACAAGGCTCTTTCTTTTGTCGATTAAATACGATGAAACTGGAAACATACAGGCTTTCGCAAAGCTTGAGATTATTGCTTATATGGAAACCAAGTAGGATCACGCTGTAGGTTGAACCACCTAATCTGGAGTTCTCAAACTAACAGCTCAGTAGGTCGAATATGTAGCGCAGTGGCAGAGGTGCAACCAAAATGGGCCGGTTAGATTTTACATGTCCTTTGATACGGATCAGATTGACAGGGCGAAGCTGGAACAATTTTGAGGAGCCGTGTGGGTAGTTATTCATCAAAGGAAATTTGATGTAAGAAAAGTTGCCTGGCTAGAGCTATGTACAATATTTAGTTGCATGGACTCAAAGTTGGTTCTGAAAGTGTGGATCGCGACCCCTTTGCGACGCAGACGAAATCGTGCAATGTTTATGCCGGCTGCATAACATTATTATCGACGAAGAAGGTGCACAAGAAACAGTACTGTCCTTGGACTACCAAATCCAGCCAGAAACAACCGAAGCATCACTCAGATTTACTTCGCAAGGCGCAAATAGGAGCACTGTTTCAGCCTATACGATCACAGAGAAATTTATGTTCTATTGTACTATTGTGAGCATGAACCTGCAAATTAGATACGCAACTCATCATCCCTAATTGCTGATTTATAATGCAGTCAATTTGTCCAAATTTTTAATTGAAATTCCAATAATTATAATTGTGGAGTTGAGAGGCCTCACCTGTGATGAACTTAAAATTTTATTATGTTGTAGAGCTCAGCATGCCGAACAAAAATAGGAGCAGAGCGAGCGTTCATGCTTGTGTGATATTAAGGGGTGTGATATCTTAACCGCGGAGCCCACTTAAAAGACATCAACGGCCTCTTATATGGGTTCTCCTTGCTATGCTCGCTCTGCGCTGAAGGGATCAAAACCCTCAATATCGCACAGAAGTAAACGCTCACTTTGCTCGCTCTTGGTGCAATATATTAACTATACATCGTTTCATTTTTTCAACTTTTTTAAGGTCGAAAACTATGTGAAGGTATGCTTTTCGCGCCCAACATATATATGTAGCATGGCGCAGCAAAACTCGCTTCTTCCATTTTCGGAAAAAAAAATAGTTATGGTTTTCTCTCGATAGTATTTTTCCTGTTCTATTCAGAAATAATCTCAGTTTTTGTGAAAATGCGTGCCTTACCTTGTTTCCAAGCCTTTGAACATTGCAATTCCTTGCAAAACTTTCTTCTTCCACACGGTAAGAATCAAAACTCCTGAGCAGGTTGAATCAAAACTCGTTTCTTACAAATTTCAATTCTAAATTTTCAGCGCAATTGTTATCAAAAGTATTTTTCTCTTTTACAAGTCGTTTAGCGTTGATATACGTTTCGTTTGCATGTCAAAATATGATAGTAAAATAATTTGTTACCCTGGTAGAGGTTTTTTGCTTTTCCTGAAAATTCACTTATAATGGAAGAAGCGAGTTTTGCCGCGCCATGCTACATATATTCTTGTTTAGCATGCTGAATCCTATCTACTAAAATTTCAAGGTCATTGTAAGTGAGGACCTTCAGCTCCCGAATAACTTCCCAAAGTCTTAATGGTTTAATCTGTTTTGGTCGAAGAGTCAAAAAAGAGTTTGCGTCAAGAAATAAACCCTCTTCTCCGCGGCAAAACGTACGTCTATTTTGATATAACACCCTACCTATCACCTACACCCTGACTATCTCCGATCGAAATAAAATATCAAACTACTCTTATCAATTTATCTTCTATTGCACACAAAATTAAGATGTTGTTCGCAAAAATTTCTTTCGAATAGATTCGTTGTAGTAACACGCGGCTACGAGCGGGGACAACCGGCCAATTAAATTTTTTTTGGATCTGGCGCACGTAGACGCTCGTAGCCGCTTCGCTGAAACGCGTTCATGAAAATCGTCAACTTTGGATCGGGCGTGCATTGCCGGTTGTGTGGCGGGAGCGCATTGCCGCTCAAATATGCATCCAGTGGCCGCAATATTGAATTTTTGAATTGGGGAAAGAGTCTTGGAAATAATAAATTTTAAAATTTAGTCATATGCTGTCAATTTCACGACTTTCAAATACCCGATGATAGTACATACTATAATAATTGCCACATAATAAAATTCTCATGTCATCCGGAATTGTTTACGTAAACTATGGTAGAAACTAACAACAATAAGACAACAGAACACAACCTCAATGCAAAGCGTATCATCATTGTCATTAGACAACTGGTTAGTCAGTAAGTCTCGGCAGTTACTCAATGCTTGTAGCATGTTTTCCATTTCAAGAGTCTTACAAACAGCACCAGTGCCTCCAGATTGCCATACAAATGCAAACACAGTTAGGAACCAATCACCATTTGAAAAAAAAAAATCATTTAATCCAAAACACACATTTCCTTTCAACTTACCATATCTTGGATTTATCCATTACCAGTGTATGGTGATATAACCCTGAAACGGAGTACGTAGTGCTTCTCGCTAAATTGTTGTGCGGTCTCTGACAGGCCCCCCATGTACAATGCACCTGAAGAAAAGACACCAAGTCCCCCGACAACAACTACGATAATGGATAAATGCAATTGCAATGTATGTTTGTTATATGCACGAAGAACATTTTGTTAAGATACTTAGGATGGAATACAAGAGAAGCCTAGACGAGAGCCCCCGTAGAAGACGACTACATGAAGATGAACATATAACTAGCGAATATTGACCCGATTGTCTAGTGACCCACTGAAAGATTTCTCTCATTTCCTTCTCTTTGAAGATGATAGTTTCTAATAAAATATGATTCATTTGCCTGATCCGGACGATTTAGTTGATAGTGCGCGCCAAGATGATGACGGCAGGTCTTGTCGTAAAGTACTCGGTGGAAATACACGACAGTGAACCTCCAAGTATTGCAGAGCAATGTTATGCTCTGATGGGAATACGATGTTGGTACAACATACAAAATTCTAGGACAAATCGGAAAAGATAATAAGATGATTACTCTTCTTTCAGGAAAAGTAGTTTGAGATGTACTGACAACTAGTCGTTTTCCGTTTAGGTTCAAGCCTAGGAGCTTTAGCGGATATAATGTGACATGGGAGTATTGTCGTGATTATTGTTTCATGGCTAAAACATAAATATATTTCATTATTATTTAACCTACATTACGCTAGGATGACCAATCGATCATAGCCCAGGTGACGTCGGAACAGCTGATAAAGGAAGTAACAGACGAGGTGAATACGAACATTCAAACCATTCAAAGCTGCAGGGATCTATGAAATTTCGTCAGTTATGCCGCAACGGGCGGACAGGCACATCATCCCCATACTGCAGCGCATTTATAGCGTTTATGGATTAAAGCGTGGTGGTCTCCATTCCGAAACCAGGCAAGTTGAATCACCATAATGTGAAGGACTTCAAACCAATCAGCTTAGCATCTTTTCTGCTGAAAACATTGGAGAGGCTGGTGGTTTCTCACATTTAAAACACAATGGATATCGGGACACTCTGTGTTAACCAGCATGCATATCTTTCGGTCAGATCAGTGGAAACCGCGCTACACAAAAGGGAATATCAAAAGGAATTTACGCATATTTATTTTCCCCAGATCGGCTTCCAACAATGTCACTGTGACGAGTATTAACGTTGTGACTTGTGAGCGGCTTTGAGGTGTTGGCATATGCCGATGACACTGTGGTGCTTGTGCGAGGTAAGTTCCCGCGAACCTTGCCGGACCTTATGCAATCGGCGCTGGGGAAGAGGTTAGTAAGGCTAACTTGACAAAAACCGAACTATCACTTTTCACAAGGAAACAACGTGCCAGAAATTGCCACCCCCACCCTCAACGGAGTAACACTACACCTTGTTGACAAAATATTTTGGCCTCATACTAGACAGGGAACCGTTCCGGAGGGTTAACGTGAAGCACAGAGTTGGTAAAGTTTTACGCATCCCTCTTTACGTGTCGATCGGCTTACTTCAGTACTTGCGGTCTCAGACCACAGACGGCCTATTACATATTTACATGTGTAATGAGACCTGCACTTGTGTATGGAGTGGTCGTAGGAGTAACACCAATGTGAAGGAACTAACGAGATTGCAGAGACTATGGTCTGCATAAGTATTACGGGTGCCCCAACGGCTGGGCTTGAAATGATCCTGGGGCTTATGCCCTTGGACCGGTTCATCTGCAGAAGCGCATACTTAGCAGCAATATGCGCTAAAAGTTCGGGCATGTGGCACGATTCAAATGAAGAAGGTCACTCTTGTATTCTGACAACGTATCAGGGACAATACGTCCTCGATCTTGATAGTACGGACCACATGATCAAACAAACCTCAAATACCTCGAAAGGAACTTCGAACTGAATTTACCTACAAGAAGTGACTGGGAAAGCAGAAAAGTCATCACGGTGGCGCCCTGATTTATACGAATGGTTCAAAGACGGACACTGGAATATACTCGGGCGTTCGCTCGGCAGATTTGGGCATGAGCCAGTGGAATAGAATACTACCGGCCCATGCGGCTGTATTCCAGTCAAAATTACATGCTATACGCATAGCAGCAGAGTCTATTCAAGGGACATCAACGAGGATGACGACAATTTGCGTCGACAGTGTGCACCCGTTCAGGCTCTAACGTCATACATGGCGTGACCAACTTTTCCCGAGCGAATTTCGGTACACGACCATATTTTCAGAACAAATTTCGGTATGTGACTACTTTTTCCGCGTTAATTTCGAAACAGTCGTATTTTCCATGAATAATCCAAAGCACATTCTATGCTTAAGGGCTTTTTACACGTTAGACTAATAAGCCATAAGGATTGTGTGGGTGGTGTCGTAGGCAACGAGAAATCTGATGAACTGGCAAGAAGAGATTTGGGAGCCGAGAACAGCCCACAGGTACCTACGCCACAATCACTTGCGAACATCACGAACGATATTGATGGAGCTATATGAACTAGACTATAACCCGACTGGACAAACAGAACGGATCGTTGTCAGAACCTTTTGGCCATCACACGATCTGAGCAAGTGTAGGATACTATTACTGATACTGTAGGAAACTCAAAAGAAATAGGCTGAGAGCGACGGTAGGTCTACTCACTGGACGCTGCCTTACCGCATCTCACGCGATAGATTGGGACTGACCTCCAGCAATTTATGCAGAAGATGCAAGTTGGAAGGGGACACCATCGAACATATTTTGTGTGAGTATCCAGCCTTAAATTGGAAACGCCTCAACATTTTAGGTGCTTATCGCTTTAAGGGCTATCGGAGGTGGCCAGTACCGTCGCGTTGAATTAGCTGATTCAATTTAGCGGAGTGGCCACCTAGCAGCTCCAATTAGCCAGCAGAGGTTGGCAAATGGGCGCAAATCGGAAGCCTACTAAGTGCACAGACTGTCGAACTCCAACTCGAACACGAACATGGTACAAGTGGACCGGTTTTCTTTGTGTGTGTGTCTGGAGCTATTCAGAGGACATTTGTACTAGGTTCGTGTTGGAGTTCGTGTTCGACAGTCTGTGGGCGGGCTAATGCGAGCTGCGCCAGCGGTAACCCTCTTATCCAACCTACGTTTTTGTCGAATTTGTGTTGACCGTGGAATTTATTGATTTTTTTTTCGCAAGGAGAATCAGATCAGTTTAGCATCAGCCTTTGGAATAACACCAATAGGATTGAAATAATATCGGATGCACAATAACAAATATCTAGGCAAAATTCACAGAGTCGGTATGCCACTATTAGGTTTTTCGGTGTAATGCCTAGTATTGTCTTGGCCGCGAAACGAAGCGATATGTCAAATCCATACAAAATGAACTTTCATTTCGTCGACGGAAATTTCTTTTCGCCCTGTGGTATTCTGTTCGGAAGCGAAATTGGATGACATTCCTAGTATCCAATAGATGGCACTGTTTTGCGGCGAATTAAATTTCGCAACTTTATAAGCTGCTGTGCAATAAGAGCGGAAAGTTTGACATTCTGATATTTGGCAAGCTATGCGTCTGATTGCGAATCCTATTTCTATTGTTTTGGCGGAAAACTATATTTTTATGTAATGTGACGTAATTCAAATGTCTAATGTTAAATCATCAACCAAATGTTTAGTGTTAACGTCAACATATGTTTGTGAAGTCTACCAAACATCTGGCCTATTACAATGACGACTGGTGTTGAACAGCGGATTTTATTTCCCTGGAGCGAAATTTATTCCGATGGTGCACTTTTCGTTGCATTTCGTTCCACGCAACGCAATCTATATCTCAATAAACCATTGCCGTTCGAATCGACCAATTTCTTTCGAGAATAACGATGAAACAATTCAAAACATCCTCTGCAAATGCAATGCTTTTGGACATCGTCTCGATCAATCCAATTAGGTAGATAGGGCAAGCTAAATTGTTAGATATAGTTCTTCTGTCAGTGTCTATGACTATGGTCCCATCGAACCCATACTTCATACTTTAATCTCTTTTTCTCGCATGGAGAGAATTATAAAAGAGAGGAAATTAAAAAGTTCAGAAATTTGTCTCTTCTGGGGCTTAATCAACCAGATCTCGGACTCTAAAAATTGCAAATTTGGATGTTGACGAATAACAGGTTAAAGCTAGGTACTAAAATCAATTTTTCGTGCGAAATTTTATACAAAACTGTCAAAAGTTTCGCACGAAAAGTGTTCGCTATCTCAGTACTAACATATTTTATTCGAAGAAAAAAATCTCCAGATCATTATGAGTAATTTTCACGCGAAAACAATTAATTTGCACTATATTTCGCTTGAAAGCCGATCTTTTGAGTAAGAAGGGAAGTTCAAGTTTCGTGTAGAGCGCCGCGGATATGCGCTGTGTCTAAGTCAGTTTTTTCGTGAGAGAGAAAAGTACATTTTCGCATGAAAAGGTTGGTACCAGCCTTAAGAATTTCAATTTTCACTTAAATGTAAAATATATTTAGTGATTGTTTACTTGTCATAGGCATGGTTCACTTCCACTAAACTACACAAATCCATCCATTCCACCATACCATATATGCTGTAACTGTCCGAAAAAAATGGATTTTTAAATATTAATAAACGATCACCAACTTCCTTGCTTCGATTACCATAAAAGCATACTTTTACAATACAATGATTAATGTCAGTCAATTCAATATCGCCGAAAGCTCAAATTTCAGTTAAATCACTGTAAAAGAAACATAGAAGTAAAAAACACGCTACATAAATAATTGGGTGATTAAATAACCAGCGTTTTTTGGCAAAACGAATCAATTTTCCAGAATAAAAGATTCTCATGAAAGATATATATTTGTAGGTAAGTTTCGTACATATTTCTTCCAGTGATTCAAGTTGGTCTTATGTTCTTGTGCCACAATATATGTCGGGCCTGTTTGTTTTTGGGGTTTTTCGTGCGTAATGTCGAAGACAATTGATTAACTGACGCTGAAATACCAAATAGCTCACGCTTGGAAAAAGAAAAAAAATTACAAAAAAAAATAAATGGTTGGTCATCAGATTAACCGAATCGAATTCGCAATTTAAATAAAAAATGCGCAGTCATTTCGTTTATTTACATTTTTCGTTGCTGGTCTTGATTGGGTTGGCCATTACACTTTGCCAAGTTCATTGCGAGATGGGAGAGATGAGACCCTAGCGGTACGCCAGTAGGTTGATGCCATTTTTTTATCTACCGGGATTGGTTGAGTAATATTTATCAGACGGAAGACAGATAGAATCTTACATTTGATTAATATCGCCGCTAATGATCAGAATATGTTGTGATCCAATTGACCGACAAATTCAATAGAGTCCAATGACACGGAAAAGAGCAAGGGCTAGTAGCCCGATGACTTACTCATTGACAACGACCTACTTCACTTAAAATTTTGCGATCTTTTCGTTGATGCGAATTGTGGGGTGGTAGAGCAATCAAAATATGAACAAGATTCGAAGTAGAAACAGTTACCATATGGCGAAATAGTTAGTTAATTGCGTAAATTTATTGTATGTCGAGTACATTCTATTTCTAGTAAATTTTTCAAATTCGACGCACACTGAGTATGAGTCGAAATAAGCAAACAAAAATTAAATCTACAAAATTCAATTTACTCCCTTAGAAGTCTGGTTTACATTTCGTTAGTAAGTTTCGTTGGAATACACGTTCTGTGCATTTAGTCGCATTTGAGACAAACAGGGAGAAGCTGTGGCTTATTCTTATTTCTTACGTCCACACCGTTGAGGGATGACACATAATGAAATGACGATAACTGACAGCTGCGCCGGCTATAAAATTCGATACTGTTATTGATCTAACTGTTTGATTATTGTTTCGCTCTCTAAATGGGAATCTGGGTTTAAATTATTGTTGTACTTCCAACAAGGCGAAAAAGTTTCCAACGAAAATTTTCTCGCCATGGTTAAAATTTTAAAATACCTCCTAATAATAGCTACATTGTTCCACATTTTTCACTTACCTTGTTTTCCACATATTAAAATATATTTCTAATAAGTTTTTATTTCTTTTTGTTTCAGGTAAAACCCACATTGTATACAAAACCAGACGAACAAGATATCTACACCTAAATAGGTATTAATCGAATACCTTCCAGTTTTTTTGAACAACGTAAATGATGGGCCGTAAGAATAATGTCACTTCCCCGTATCTTATAGCAGGTAACTAAAAGGGACAGGATAGGTATGCCAGCAACTTGATTGCATTGACCCCCCCCCCCCCCCCCCCCCCTCCAGGGGCATGGACGCGTCAACATCTCTGCATTTCTATGTCGACGTTTCGATTGCATGTGTTCTTTCGGTCACCATGCTACGATCTAGAGAATGGAGGTTCGGTCCTTTGCGCGAACATAAAAACTGCCTGTGGATCCTAATAGAAGCTTGTCAGTACAAAGACGACGACGACGATAGGGAGGTGCATGATAACAACTGCACGTCCGAAAAGTAGATATGCCAGCAACTTGCATCATCCGAAATCTTTTATGTGCTAACGAAACGTCAAATATGCCTCCGGTCGATTTTTGGCTATCATTCATTGACAAAGATTTATCATCATAGTGGCGCTATGGCCCGACGTCAAGGTCTTCTGGATCGTATTATTTTAATTTTCGCTGGATCAAAAGCTTATTCCCATACGAAACGGCTGATCGTCGATGATCCAGGTCACGTATTGGATCACATCTGGATTAAAGTTACTTATTTTGCTCTTATACCTTTGGGTTTTTCCATAGGAACGACGCATTTTGTTTTTTACATTTCTCCAATAGAAGTGAAGTTAGCTTCGCAATTCTTTCACATTTCGAAACGTCTGTCTATCCCTTTTAATCATGGAGAGATACACGCTTCAAAAACGTTTGCAAATTATTCAACTTTTTTTTATCAAAGTTCACGTTTTATCGCGACTACGTTGTGCCCTCTTGCACGAGAAAATCAACTTTTCGGATGAAGCTCACTTCTAGCTGCCAAAAACCCTCAAAGGCGATCGCTACAGGGCCATGATATCGGAGTGTTTTTTGGACCAGCTCGACGCTATGGACTTGGACGATATGTGGTTCCAACAGGACGGCGCAACGTGCCATACAGCGTACGACACAATCGAATTATTGAAGACCAAGTTCGGCGAGCGAGTTATCTCACGCAACGGTCCTCGCGGATGGCCGCTTCGTTCGTGCGATTTAACCCCTTTGAACTTTTTTCTTTGGGGTTACATTAAATCGCTGGTCTATGCCAATAAGCCAGCAACATTAGAAGAACTGCAGGCCAACATCGAACGCGAAATTCCTGGTATTTCGCCCGATTTGTGTGCTCGAGTCATGGAAAATTGGGTCTAGCGTATTCACTCATGCCAGCGCTTCCGCGGCGGGCATTTGAACGATATCGTATTCCATAATTAATGGCATTGATTGTACTTTCATTTGAAATAATAATCATTTGCATAATTAACCCACAAGTCTTTTAATTGAAAAAATAAAATGCGTCGCATTTTTTTAACGACCCTATATGTTGAGTCCGGATTTAGCCCCCCACGCGCCGAATCATCTGTTCTGTATGGTGGCTTTTTGAGTTCGCTCGTCTTATGGTTCGTGCCGTTTTTTTCAATCTTGAACCTTGTAATGGACGGTTTGGTGGGCATCCGAAGATGCCCGTGGGGTCGGAGCCTAAGCTAGCATAATTGACCGTGAAGGTCGGGCCGTGTCATCTGGCGAGGAAAAAGGCCCCTCAACGAGCTAAGCAGCGGCCTATGCTTGCTGTAGCTCAGTTCGGGAGATGTGGGCGGGGTTTGCGCCGCTCGTTGCCCCTGTCCTTTACTATTAACAAAAATTCATAGGCCTGGGGAAGACAACACAAAGATGGAATATAAAAATGGGGAATAAACAAAAAATAGTCGATAAGGATGGAATGGTTGGCGCACTGATCAGACGCCCATGCGGTCCCTCGGCCTCTGGTTTCGTACCACCAGCAGATCACTACTCATCAGGTGCTGCTTCGATCTGCCGGTGGGAGTAGCACTACCAGACCATAATATGGTCCATTACAACCTTATACGAATGAAAATAACAGGCCAATTGTGGCACCTTGGCTAGTGGCTATTTTCAGGAGTTGCATAGCACTGAGCTACGTCTGCAAGTCGTGGGGACCTGTTCGTGCGACCTTTATCCCAAACGAGGTCACGACTCCGCGAAGGATTTCAGACCTATCAGTCTCACTTCTTACGTTATGAACCGCTGCAATGGAGACTGGTCAGTAATATACACCAACTTTTGTGGAATTCACCGACATTAGCATGCGAACATGCCTACCTCAAGCGAAAATGGACGGAAACGGCTCTTCACGAGGTAGCTCGCGCAATTGAACATGAGTAACACTACAAATAATATACCTTGGCAGTTTATAGATATATATATAAGGCGCCTTCAATAATGTTAGCACTGAAATCATACTGGAAGCCCTAATCGAGTTGAATGTTGAAGCTTATTTAAGAATGTGAGTTATAGTTATGCTGGAAATGAGAATAATTCAGTCAGGCCAGAGCCGGGTAACTAAGCGTATACGCAGAGGGACGCCGCAGGGTGGATTATTCTCCCTTCTGTTGTGGGTTTTAGCAAGAACACTGAAGAAGTCACGAGCGAAAATAGTCGCGTACGCGGATGACATTGTAATACTGATTTCAGAGAAGTTTTTACCCATGACGAGTGATATCATTAGTGGCGCCCTGAAGGTGGTAAGCACTTGGGTAGCAAAGTTCAGTCTAAGTGTGAACAGGGAGAAAACCGAACTGGTTCTTTTCACTACAAAATCAAAAATTCTCCTGCAACTAAATAGACATTCACTGACTCTATCAACGAATTGTGAAGTGGCTGGGAGTCATGCTCGACTCAAAGCACTCATGGAAACTGAGCGCCGAAAAGCGAATCAGGAATGGCTCTTTATGCTTGCAGTGGAACCTGCTGCAGGAGGGAACTCCATCCGAAAATGTTCTTGTGGCTATACACAGCAGTGGTGCAACTAATCCTTACATACGGAGCGCTGCTCTGGGTGGCCAACGGTTCGTAGGAAATGTAATAAAGATCTTTTTGCGTTTTTCGAAGTTACGCTATGCGATCATGTCCGGCGGACTCACTAAACATTATTTTACACTTCCTCCCCCTCAACTTACAAATTAGTTTCAACGCAGCGTGTAGCGCGGATAGGCTCAAGAAGTCTAATAACTTGACAGCGAGACCATATGGACACAGCAACTTTCTATCATTTTTAATGGACAGTTTGGTGGGCATCCGAAGATTCCCGTGGGGAAGGAGCCTAAGGTAGCATAATGATCGTGAAGGTCGGGCCGTGCCATCTGCCGAAGAAAAAGGGCCCTGAACGAGCTGAGCAGCAGCCTATGCTTGCTATAGCTCAGATCGGGAGACGTGGGCGGGGTTTTCGCCGCTCGTTGCCCCTGTCCTTTACGTATTAATAAAATTTCATAGGCCTGGGAAGACAACACAAACATGGTAGTCAAATATGGGGAGTAATAAAAAAATGGGACGATAAGGTTGGAATTGCAGACGGCGTAGATGCCCTCGCACTCGCATCGGGGTCCGGGTGTAATAAGACCCTTGGCCTTTGGTTTCATACCACCGACAGATCGCTACTCATCAGGTGCTGCCTTCGATCTGCCGGTGGAAGCAGCACTACCAAAATATGGTTCATTATCGGTAGTTCATTACACATTCCTAGCGAGAAAGGTGCAGGACACGCTCCCAACGGACTACATTGTCGCCGAACCCGATTACTGCTTTAGGCAGTGTGTTTTTGATAGATATATCGGAGATCGCCTGCAATGGAATAGGGGAGTTATTTCGGTTCCTCGACTCCACAGGTTAGATTTAAGTAACCAGATCAATTAACCCCTTAGACACACGTCAATTTCAACGGTCTTTCTCTTGCGAGAATTTGTGACATTAAAACGGCGCTAATTTGATTTTCCTTTGTCAGAAAATAGTTACCTAAACCAACCAACCAAACATCCAAGGCTACAACTAATAAAAGAGACAATCATTGAAATGACGTCAGTACCAAAGCTGAAACATAAGGAAGCTTATTTAAACACTCTGTCAGTCATATTTTCTACAAATGAGGCAAATTGGAGGTAAAATCAAATTACATGTCAAATTTCTACAAAAAAAAAGCAAAATCATCACTACTTAGTACGATAAAATCTTCAATTTCCCTTTCAACTGTCATGTGAACGTAAAAAGCAAAACAAAGCCAATTTCCGTACCAATTTGCACAAATTCAATGATTTTCCGTAAATAATAACATTCACGGAACATGATTCGCTGAACGTAACACGAAAGCCTTTTAAATCTGCCAAAAGTGGCATTTTTTTCTTTGCTTTACGCCATTCTTCAATGCGGAACGCAATTTTTACTTTCACCTCGAAATTTTTCGTACATTAATTATATTTCTGAACATAACCATTAAATTGTTCCGGTGTTCTTAAAATTTGTGTAGTCTGCGTAAATTTCGATTGGTTTGAAGCAGGGTTTCCCAACGAGGTTCGCTCGGGGTCTATTTTAGGGCTCTTCTGAAGATACGGTCTATTAGGTCTAATAGATGGATCCGGTCTACGGGCAGTTGATTGAGGCTGATCGATTAAGATGAACTTAGTTCTCACAAATTTCTTTGATTCTATTATGAAAATATTCAAGTATATCCAAGAGATGTTAAGAAGTGTACTGTTCGCATGTGTTGCCTACATTGAGGCCTTACTTGAAAAAGTTTGGTAGACTCTAGTTCACGGTGCCTCCGCAATTATGTAACATCCAAATTAAACGCGCGAGAATGAACAATAAAATCAACAAAAGGTGCGTTCAAAGATGGCAGACAGACCGGGGCCTGGGTCAAAAATCCCAATTACCAGACTAAAGACCAAGAAAGACGAATTCTTCTAGAAAGCAAGCACCGACGAATAGAAAAATTACCACATTTTTCAATTTTTCTTTCCGTGTGATGTTTTCCCATTGTCACCACTCTAGTCGACATCATGCATCATCATCATCATCACGATGGACTTGTAATGGCCATTGCTGTATCTTGATGAAATGCAATTTTTGTAAATTGTTTTAACAACAAATGAAAGGCGTGAGAGTTGATGGATGAAAGCCGAAAGTCACCGCTGCTTCTATGACAAATGTTGACTAATGATACAAACCCAGCCAATGGATAATCATTTGCATTAAGATTTTTCTGTGATTGTCTGTCTGTTGAAGGCAGTTTACAAATTACTTTGACCATTTGAAGACCAATTAGGGCCTAGAACAGAGAGAGAGGGAGAGAAGTTCTTATTCGGGATAATTTCACATACCGTTAAGTGAGACACTTTTTCTTTAGTCAAATCCATTAGTATTACTGAGTGCAGTTAGAGGTTTATTAAAGAGTGTGTCAGATGTAATTGAAGAAAGCATTTACACCGAACAAAGACAATAAGCTGCTAATCATGACACTTGCAGTCATTACAGTAATGAGATTTTCAACTTACTAATAGAGTAATTAGTTGTCTTTTTGTGGAGCGACAGGCTAAATAGATCCATATAGAGGTATCATAGTTTTCATCTTTGTTGATACATCATTCAATAAGTATACAACCAGTGGAAAATCAATTTCAGTAGTTTTCGAAGCTTACATGTGCATCACCTTATTCCGAGTGGCCGCATGAAAAAACAAAAGCTCCTAATTCCCGGCCGCAGTACCTCGATGAATGATCGCATGTTCGATTCCTGACACGCACATATTTAAACAGCCAACTCAGCTACAAATGAGTAAGTATATTATATTTGAAAAAAAAAAATACAGTAAAGCCAGGACGTGCGTAATACTGACCATGTCACTTGTTACCATCTTCCCGTAGAAACGGTCTCGGAAATGAAGTGCTTTATTGCACTTCGTTCTTCATGTTGCCCGGCATCTGACTGTGTGAACTTGAATCTTTATGAAGCGATATGACAGTACACCCAGGGTCGGTGAATACAATTGTGGAGAGGCCTTCGCCCTCCATGATCATCTGAGGATCATACTTTCCCTCTCCTGCAGCCCTGGATTTTGACGGTCCAGGTGGTCGATACCAACGGCGGCAGTCATATTGGGCGATTTAGGGAAGTATATGGCAACAACAGATGAACGAGGAATATTTCCCTCTGTAGCTGCCCGTGATGAGTCACCTTCCCATTGCTGGGGAGAGGGCGTTATGCTGATAGCGTCATCGCATTACACTAAGAGTAACCCTGGTCGGAAACGGATGCTGTCGAACTGTGAGCTTATCCTGCAAGCGGAGATGGTGTGTCGTAGATGCTTCTGATGATGGCGTCCTGAAGAAGAGTCATTTGTTCGGACGGAATCATTTGTCACCCTTGCATATGATATTCCGAACCTTCCGACGGATGCCGGCTAAGTGATAGCGGCAAAACTTGGTGGTGGTGCCGAAGACAAGGAGGAGGACGTTCGGTGTATGGGGTTGCGTTCAGGTGAGGCTGTGTGGAATGAGATCGGAGCTGATGCAATGGAGCTGGCCGAGTCTTGCGTCCGAGACAAGCAGATGGGTGACTCCACCGTTGTCCTCTGTTTTTTATTTGCATCCGTGTTTTGTGAGCCAGCGGTTCCTCCCACTTTTGATCTCTGGCTGCTGGGGGGGGGGGGGGGGATACTTGACTTAGATTTAACGGGAGCATGCTCCTGCGCGAGATAACGTAGATAGCTTTCGCAAACAGCCGCACTGAGACTCAAAACGAAGGGGATCCCGGAGAGTCCGAATCAGTGAGTCTAATTACACTTTTATTAGAGTGGCCTCTATATCTCAGCGATTAGCTTATCATCGACCCTATTTAAAGTACTGGAGAGGCTTAGATACTCACGGAGTGGGAT
The DNA here is from genome assembly GCA_964017055.1 of Chloromyia formosa. Lineage (NCBI taxonomy): Eukaryota > Metazoa > Arthropoda > Insecta > Diptera > Stratiomyidae > Chloromyia > Chloromyia formosa. Next base: position 22,751,048 of record OZ024813.1, on the reverse strand, counting down.
CCTCTCACATCATTTATAAAATTCACAGCATACATACTGGAAGGAAAAATCCGTTGATACAGCAATGCATATTATCGTAGGCTATATCGAGAAGTTTTTAAGCTGTAAGCAGTTTACCATGTTGGTGTTCTGGATATTGCGGGTGCCTTCAACAACGTTAGACCGACTGCAATCACTAATGCACTGGCGTCTCTAGGAGTGGACAACTTTCTCTGTAAGCTCATGCACCTGATGCTAACATCTAGAGTTATTTGCATTGAGTTGGGCGTGTCGTCCGCTCGTAGATATGATATGTAAATATGGGCACCCCGCAGGGTGGTGCTCCTCCCCCCCTTCTCTTAGGAAACGTTGGGGTTAAGGAATTCTCCTGGATCTGGAGGCGCTGGGATGCAAGGCGACTGCTTACGCGGCCGACGTTGCTATCGCCATCTCTTGTAAGTTCCCCACCACCCTTAGTGAGGTAGTACAGAATGCATTCTCTATTTTAACAAATTGGGCCACTAAATGTGGCGTTAAAGTTAATCCGAGTAAGACGGAGCTTGTTCTTTTTTCAAGGATGTATAGGACGCCAACACCAGAACCCCCCGTATTGGAGAAATTGGTCTTCATAGACAAGGCTAACTTCCTGGAACTGGTACTTGACAGGATGCTAAGTTGGAAGCCCAATATTCAGGAGCATGTACATAAGGCTAATATCGCACTCTACCTATACTGTTGTAGGAACGCCATCGGAAAAAGGTGGGGTCTTCAACCGAAGGTTGTGCATTAGCTGTATGTGGCGATTATTCGCCCCATGCTATGTGGCGCCTTAGTATCCTTCCCAACTAACAATTTTGATCTCTTAACACACTAAGAGAGACTTATGAGAGTGAAGGCAGATTGCCTTTGAGAATCACACTCCCATAATTTCATCCTTGTAGAGTACTGCAAGCAACTTACGAGACTCTTAGAAGAATTAAATGGCGCACTTTATGATATCTATTGCTGCCTTATAACAACACTGTTATTCTGCTCTTGGGAGTTACACAAGTTTCATAAGGAAACAAATAGTCTATTTATACGAGTACATTTTTACTCTAATAAGAAGTATAATATTTTTGTTAGTAGAGGTATAAACTCCTGTCATTTTTCTTGATCATTCTTGCTAGAAAGAGAACGACATACAAAAAAAATTTAATTTGTGTTTCGAAGAGCGAGAACAAATACACTATAGGATATTTTCGGTGGTACATGTATGTTACAAAGTTCGTATGATAATATTATATTAAAGAACATTGCATTTTCTTCACACATATGAGCGAAAAAGTTCATGCGATTGAAATTTTATTGGTAATAATAGACATTTTGCTTCGATAAAATGCAAAGCGCCATGAAAATAATCGGTATTTATAGAATTTTCTAGAAAAAATTTACTGTTTGAAAAATATGTAAGTTGTGTTCCGCCTCAATAGTTGGCATAAAATTTGCGCAACGACATATTTATGACGTTAGAAATCACCAATCATTATTTTCCATGCGAAATCACGCTTATTAATCATAAGTCAAAAATCATATTTCAACTCAAAAAATTCCAATCGGAGAAAAATATGGCCGCCATTGGTCGTTCTTTCTTATAAAAATGAAAATCTCGCTATGAAAATACTCCTCTTTTTATGAAATCAAAAAAATCCGTATAAGAGCTTAAATTTGTTTATTCCAATGACAGCAATAGATCAATACTTCTTATGAGAATATTATGAAACTAATGATCAGATTATGAAAGTGCCAGTCTTTTAAAGATAATGCAAATCTCTTTGTAAGGAATGAACTCTTTCTCTCAGAGTTCGGATTGCATAGTGAGACTTTAGCTCTTGTTATCAAAACCGGCACATGACATAGTAAATGATCAATCATAACAATCGTTTGTCATCATAAGACCACAGATACAAAATTTTCATACAATTTGGCATTTTAAAACTATTGAAGCAAACTATTGTTGAGAAACACCTCGTCGTAAAACCCTTTTTGAATCACACATGCATCGATGCAAGTGGGTTTTAAAAAGGGTTTTATGACGAGGTGTTTATTTTCAACAATCTCATACGTAATGCGACTTGAACCTTGTACCTTTTTCTCGTTGTCATAACGTAACGCAATAAGACAAATAATTCAAGGAAGCAGATATAGAAAGAAAGAAAAATTTCTCATTTTTTGAGAAAGGACAAAGGACGCACATATGAGTGCGTTTTTCACCAAATACGTTCTAAACACCCATTAGAATGTAAAGGCCGAAATACATGGAGACGTGGTCGGACGGACGTATTTATCTGTTGGGAATTACCACGGGGTCAGGGGCAGATGTGCATCATTTCAATTGAACTCATTTGTTTTCAATTTCATTCAACGACAACCAATTGTTTCTCCTTGCATCGCTGACGAAACTGATGAAAAATTTGATGTTGCTCATGGGGAAATAGATCTTCGGAGATCATCGTTCTACATATCCAGAATAATTTATGCAGACTCTACATCGTGTTCGTCGGCTTTTCGCGGAGTTTACATGCAGTAGGTGTTGTAGAATTTGCATAATTTGAGATGTATGTCATCATGACTATGGGCTTAAGGCAGGACAATCGAAGGATGCGCAGCGCGTTTGATAGTTACTATCGCAGTTGTTTGGTCCAAAACTATCCTGATTGCACCATTTTTTATATTTAGAACTTCTCTGCGGAAAATAGTGGATCTTTTAACTTTTTTCCAATCCATGTTATCCCACTTTGAATGATACTGCTTTATCGTACCGTATCGTATCGTACTTTCAACCTTTGACGAAATGTCAGCTACACTGACGTTTACTCAACAATAATACTCTCAGCATGAGTGATCTATTATTTTGGGTCTCATAAGAGTATTACAGCAAGTAATTTTACACTCAAGCTCCTTAAGTTCTTACAGCGGGCTACTTATGCGAGTCAATAACAATCCTCGAGCTCATAATACCCTCCGCATGAGTGATCTAGTATTTTGAGTTTCATAAGAGTATTATGACAAGCAATTTTACATTCAAGCTCTTATAAGGGGCTATCTACGCGAGTATAACTTTTCAAGAGATTAAGTCTTTTAAAAAAGGCTCAATAAGATTGCAGCGATGATCCTATTAGAAGAGTGAAAGTTTCCCTAATTCTAGTGGAGTTAAACTCTCATCAGAATGGTACTGCGAGAGTAAATTTAAGTTTTGTCCCAAGAGTTACGTTATAGGAGTGTCGGGGAGTTTTACTAAAGTCTTATGAGGGCTTTTCGTAAGCGGTAAGACTTTCACTCTTGAGAGTTTGTTAGTTGGGTTGTGTGTGCTGTTTATCCTTAGGCACGAGAATTTCTTCAGAATGATAATGGTACGGAGCAGCGATAAGGCAAAAACTCCGCCGACATCTCCCGCCACTGAGCTACAGGAAGCTCGTGCCACCGCCTATCCCGCTGAGGAGTTTTCGTCAGATAGCACTGCCGGACCTTCACAGTCAGTTTGGTAAATTTTCACTCCGTCCGCATGGACACTTTGGTGTCCCTAACATCTGTCCATTACAAGTCTCAAAACCCCTTCAGCGGGGACCTTGGACTTTACGTTACAAATGGCGCCCAACGTGAGGCCCAAAAATTTACCGCTAGGGTTGACTTCGGTCTGCCTAGAACCTGATTTCATATTGAGGTCCTGAGGTCCACTTATGGCCCCACTGCCGGAGTTGGTCATTTGAGGTTCCATCCTTACTCACGTACACAGGGCTTTACCGACTCTGGCCAATGTTTTTTTTTAACTCCTTATCCCATCTTTAAGGAGTGTCTAATCGATGCAGAGTAGAATCCCTAACTGCACCTATCCCCCAACAGGCAGTGTCTAAGTTGTTTTGTCTTTGGATGCTTTTGTATAGTGGGTAAAACGATTCGACTCCGATTTCCCGAAACCTAGGAACAGGATATGTAGCGTATTGACGAAGAATGAATCCGCACTTTTAGCCCACATATTTTTTTTTTCTCTTGGCCGTCGGTGTTTCGTTCCCGTCCTTGGAAAAAACAAGTTTTCTTCCTGAGATTGAATCCACTCATGTCGCGCCAGGTTAGCTCAACGAATTTCAGGAAGGGGGCTAGGCAAAATGCGCAACCTAGCGCAAGGTCGGGTAGGGATATGCACAGCTCGACGCCATCAGGGGGCTCCCATGCCAATTATAAGGACGAGGATCGGTTCCTCGTAGACCTGATTGTTTGTTTTTTTTTTTTGCTTTTTGTAAGGTAGAACGAGGCCGAGCTAGCTATCAAGTTCACGCCACTTCGTCACTGCTGAGGAGGTTATGACACTTTGGTGTCCCCTTTTCTTTCATTTGGAAGACCTAAGAGACACCTAACCTGACTTAAACTGAACTACGACTCCCCATAATAGAGAAAGCAAATACCATTTTGAACCAATCCATTATTTTCATGAGCTGAATTGGTAGCGCCTAACGTGAGACCTTTTTCTCCTTAGGTAGCTAACCTCTAACAAATACCAATTGCTGACGAGGACTTCCCAAAAACGACAGTGACTTTAGGTTGCAGTACTTCTTGCATTTCCAATTCATATTTGTGATAATCACATCAACCTCGATGTGGGTGCACTTTGCCTCTAAATCATATGGTCAATTGAATTTATTGTCAGTGTACGCTTGAATTTCTTAACTACACCAGCAGGATTGGAGGGTTGGAAAGGAGGTGATCTTATCTTAGCTCACCGGCCTGTCAAACTACCGCGACATTGCATTCAGAAGGCTTAGCTACTCTACAACATTGTTTTGGGTCATGACATGAGAAAACCAGGTGATGCATTCACTTTCACATTACCTTACCATGTTCCCATTTGGATATCATTAGCGCTTTTGTTTATCCCTGAATACATCAACATTTTTCGAGTACTGAATTCTTATCAAAATTCGATTTTCCAAATTTCTTATTTACGAACACTCCATGAAATTAGTTGTAATTGGAAATTGGTTAGTGGGTCTGCATTCATGATTCTGGTGTTCACTAATTAGGTGCCGTTCATTATTAAGTTATTTTAACGGAAATATCACCTATCAAGATCGAAAATTGAATATCATGGACGATATTGTGGTCATTCTCGTATGTGTCCCTAATGAAGGCGCAGTCTGCTCATTTCATTTCTAAAGTGCTTTCTTTTTTTACCCAATCCGGTCACAATGAGTAGGCATCTGTTTATACTGTAGCCAACTTGATCAAATTCCATCTCTCTGGAGAATATCTTTTTAATTGCATACTTGAAATATCCAAACATAACACTCTAGGTCATCGCAAAACCACTGGTGCCTAACTGATAACTCAATTATTATGATTATTATTTTCTTTTCGAGGAAAGGCATTACAATTCAATTCTTAATCGGGGCGCGGCTGATTTTGATGACTTTTTGAAAAGAACCAAATGAACCGGGACAGAGAAAGATACGGAGGAACAAACAAAAAATAATAAAAAAACGAAAGAATGAAGAGTTAGATTTCCTCAATTGCTGCGAAAGAACAAGATCAGCTTTTGCGTTTAGCCGAAGTGAAATGATCGTGTGCAACCATGGCGCACACAATTGATTCGAGTGTGCGTGTCAGTGAACTTTAACAATAAAATGTTTGTTACGTTACGGACCATTGGGGTCTCTATGGACTGGCCTGGGCCCCAGTTCGACTACGGAAAATTAATCTTGGTTTGTTATACAACAGTCTGTGAGTGTTGTTTTTTTTTGCCTTCATTTCCATTCAATTCATCTATATTTCATTTCACTTATCAATGCAGTCAGATGACGGACAGCGCTCGAGCCAGTGACTGACCGACATTGTGACATGCATGACCCAACCAGAGGAAGAATGATTGTGCAAAAATAAGAAATTACAATAATAATTACTGTTTGAATTCTTACTTATGTATGTTCTACAAAATAACGGCCATACATTACGAGCATTGCTGAAGAGTCGACGACATTAAGAATGTAGAGAAGTTAGGTTAGGTTAAAAGGGTTGATTAAACACACTTAGACCACCACTGGGTCCATTGTGGTACCCCTAAACTCAGCAACCTGAGACCAATTCAATCGTTAAACCAGCCAGAGCTCATCATAAAGTGAGGAAGCCGACCAACATTTACCTCTTTCAGGTCGTCCACATCGATGAAGAAGTAGGAACCAAGGAGGTACTTCCTAAAATTTGCCAGGGTCAGACAAGTACACAGGAGATGAGACGTACTTTCCTCCTAATCGTCTCCACAGCTCCTGCAAAAATCATTACGTGGAAGACGGAGTCTCCTGCTCCCCAATTAGGCAATGTCCAGTTAAGACTCCTACGACAGTTCTTAGATGTTTTCTGTTTAGCATTATCAACTCAGAGGATTGTTTGGGATCCAGTTTGGGCCACATCTGTCTAGTCGCATGACATATATTGCCGTTGCTCCATCTGATGCAGGCTTTACCATACGCCGCATGTTTGATAGCCAATTCACAAGCAGCTAAAGGCATCCTGATGCTACGCTGATCTCATTGATCGTACTCGCCCGAATCGGTTTGTTAGCCTTACACCCTACCAACATAGCCACTATAGCTCAGCGCAGGGAAATGTTGAAGAGTCCTCCCATCTCTATGTGGGAGTTGCGACAACCCAATAACGCCTTCGAATTTGCCAAGACAGAGCTAAGCGTTTTAATCGCCGGTTGGTTATAAATGTAGATTATAATGTTCCAGATATAACATATTGCGGCAACCAGGCTAGAGCTTCAGGTATTGCTGTAACTTTCGCCTGAAAAATGCTACTGAAATCCGGGATACGGAACAACAAGCAAATATTCAACTCCTAAGTATAGGCTAGCCCCCACTTCTTCGTCAGCCTTAGAACCATCAGTGAAAATGCTAATAGCATCTGATTCCTTAAAAAGCGTTTTCTGATTAATCATTCCTAGAGGAAATCAGGCTTGTAATACCCATTTCGAACAAATATTTCAGGGGAGGTATAGTCCGTCTCTTCGGAAATACATATCAAGGTTGATCAATACAGCCGAGTGACCTATGGTTGACGCGGCCCAATGACCGGTTTACCAGAGGCGAACAGTCGTAATCGCCGCCATCTGTTCTGCGAAAATGCGCGCAAGACATGGCAATGCATGCCAATCTTTAAACCTTCTCCTGCAGGGTTCCGTAAGATATCCTAAGCGCCGTCCACCAGACAACAATCCCATGCAACAGAATGGGACACGAAACCGATAAATAGAGCCACTATACTACCCTCAGTTGTACGCCCCATATTTTACCTATGGCTTTCTTGCACGAGTTTAGTGCAACAGTAGCCTTTTTAACACGTTCTTGAATGTTCAACTTCCAATAAAGTTTCCTACCCAGGATGAGACCATCAAGAAACTTGGCTTTATCAGTGAACACAAGCCTTGAGCCCTCCAAGGGCATGGGCTTGTCAACATCTCTAGCATTTCTTTGACTTGTTGACGTTTCGATAGCATATCTACTTTTCGCAAGTGCAGTTGCTTGCACCTCCTATGCGCGCCGTCTTTATACTGACAAGCTCGGAGCACTGTGAGAGTTCTATTAGTACCCACAGGCAGTTTTTGATCGCGCCAAGTTTTGAACTCCGAGCTCAAGATTAGTATCGCAGAGCGGTGACCGAACAACCACGGCCACCGAGCGCGACATCCTGAGGTTAGGTTGCCTCTATATTTAAAGTCCTTAAATAAGAGTGAATAAATGGAGGTAGACTAACATTCCTTACTGGTAGGCACTGCGACTATGAGATCCATTGTGCCGTAGCCTTCACTAATCCAAAAGACCCTCAACCAACCTGATGAAGGCCAGTTGGTCCTTTGTAGCAAGTCCTTATTTACGGTCGATCATAGAATCGCGAACCGCAGTCCACTCAATTCAGCTTTAATTTCCACGGAGCAATGCAGAAATCCATTTGTTATGTGATGCAAATATACACAACACAGATTTACAGTAGCATATTCATCATGTGTTGGACACTTTAGGTTATTGAAAATGAACTAGCGTCTACATTCTAGAAGAATGAAAAGTTCAGCCAGTTGAAATTAACGGATATGACCTCTACTTTTAATGAATGCAATCAAACTCGGCCTTCATAACTCATATACTCCATAATTTCCAACAAAGCGAATAATCGAATTATAGTATATGAAGCAATGATAATTAGCTCAATTATATCTCGCCTTTAGAAAGGTCTGCATGGTCTTAGGTAAACAATTCAACAATCCCCATAATTTAAATCTGATCAACCATTGTGTTAACTATAGAGTCTATAGAAAACAATGCAACTTGATTGCATTGGATCTAGTCACACAAAGAATGATTTCTTTTATGAACTCACAACGGCAAGAACCGCTCAAGCCCTTGATCTATTCAATATTCAGATTTTCCGAACGTACCTAAAAACCTTAACTTCACCAACAAAGGGTGCACTCTATTCAGTTCGTTTGTATCTCGTTTAGCCACGTCTCTGTGATCACGATCATTAAATATGGCATAGTTACGACAAAACAACATAAACATGACAACTTTCACTAATCGCAAAGTCGGAGATCTGCAGATTAAAGTCGAGCCTTCGTCGTGTGTGAATGCTTTAAACGACTCGTGCCCAGACTTAACTATGCCTCTGGAAGATTTGCATCGTCGTCTCTTGTGTTGATTTAATGTGCACGGTTGCATATTTATGCATATATGAGGAATACAGCTACTGGGCACTACTAATGGCCGTGATCACAGCATTTTGATATGCTTGAGTTAAAAAAAAGAAGTCATGCAATTGTGATTCGTAGAAATGATTGCGAGAGTGATATATCATACATTGTCACTTAAGTATGCTAATCTTGTTTATGTGGTTTGATTGATTTGAGTTTGGGACTAATTCAAAGGGAGTAGTGGCAGACACCAATTCAATACTAAGCTGGAAGACCTAATTTCTTCGCAATTAAAAATAATACTGGCGTTGTTTCTGCAAGCATAGCAAATATTCCGAGAAGTAATGACGATGACACATGACAATTACAATGTTACCTCGTATCAATGCTCTCTCAGTCTCTCTTACTATCAATAATGATAGAGAATTTTCACCTGTGTTGTAATGTTTCGAAACTGTAACTATACATAAGAGGCCAACAACAACAACAAGCGACCCCGATCAATTAGACAACAACAGACAATACTACTCCTACCGCTAGACTCAAGGCAGACCCTGAAGATGTCTATCGTTGAGCGAAACCAGGCTCAAATGTGGTTATAGGAGTCTGGTTGATTTTTGGAGTAGGTCCTATCCGATTAAGTTGATTGGACGATCTTTGGTGGCGTCCTCGTCAATCATATCCTTCTTTTTTAATATTTTCAGCAACGGTGCATATTTTCTTTATCATTATACGATTAGTTATTGCAGCTACTTTTGTCTTTTCAATATATGTACACCATTAATCTTACTGACATCCTGTTTAAGGAAAACATGTCTTTTTTAATAAATAAAGTGTGTACTCATTCTTTTTGCAAAATATCACTATTTGTTCTCTTTTATTACGAAAACAGGACGATCTTCTAATAAGTTCCCAGCATCACGCGCATTTAAGCATTAGACCCAAAGTGTGTCCGCACCTATGTTTTATCAAAAATTACTACCAATAGTGCAAATCTCAGCATTGCAAAAAATTGTATCTTCATCCGGGCCCGCACAATTAAATTTCTTATTTATTTAACAGAACGTTAAGGGTGAAACAGATAAGTGTCAACTCGATGGTTTATTTTAGAGGATACCCTTTGATGCGACAGCACAGCCTTGGCGGGAAGAAATAAGGGTAGTGAAGCTGGGATGGGTTAGATGGTGGTTCCACATTCGTGTTGTTTTGGATACGAATGAGTCATAGAATGTAACGGTATGACTACTGCTGATTTAAAAAAATAAGGGTGGATACGGCGAACTTGCCGGGTACTACGCACAGGAAGACCAAGCTCAGGAATAAATCTAGATATTGCGTCAGAGTGTGAAGATCTCAAAGTTAGTTTAATGGTATTGAATCGATTTCCTTTTCTTTACTCCCCCATGACTATTCTTCGTTTTAAACGCCCATGACAATTTTCTTCGGATTTGAGTAAAGTGTCGTGAGCCATTACCTTTCCTCAAGCGATGCGGAGGAAATCTCCGAATGGCTCAAGACTCTTCTCAACTTTGCAGAGAGTACGATGGTGTTCTTCCGAGGTTCCTCTTCTAGTAAGTTCGTCAGCTCGACAGTTGCCAATGAAACCACAGGGACACGGAATCCAGCACAAGACAAATCAAATATACCCCTTATCTCTGAAAGAGATTCGCGGCACTCCAAAACCATCCTTGACGTGATACGTACAGATTCCAGGGCTCTAATCGCACCTTGACTGTCTGTTAAAATAATGATGTTCCTCACAGGATATGTCATGACGATGACGTATCAGCGAGACTTCTCAAATAGCTACCAATTCCGCTTGCAGAACGGTAGAGTAGTCGGTAGTTGAACTGATAGGTTCAGATTTAGACAGTCGAATGCGACGCCATTGTGTGTGAGACTCATCTGTGTAGATATGTATCGTATCTGTTGTCGGAAGAAAGCCTTCATTCCATTGTGTTCGTAATGGGATCCCACGACCTAGAAAACAATAGCAAAGAGAGAAGAAAAAAAAAAGAGAAAAAAAAAACTACTTGCAGGCAATGGCCGTCGACCGGCTCATGTACCTCGACACGACTCCTGGTCCAGCTGGAGCGGACCTTGACCTCTTAACCCACCCTAACCCTACCAATGAGATACCTTGGCCAAATTGTTCGTACCTCCCTAAGCAAAATGTGTAGCGGACGGTTTGGTGGGCATCCGAAGATGCCCGTGGAAACGAAGCTTAAGGTAGCATAATGGCTGTGAAGGTCGGGCCGTGCCATCCGACGATGAAAAAGGCTTCTCAACGAGCTAAGCAGCTTGTTTGCTGTAGCTCAGTTTGGAAGACGTGGGCGGGGTTTTCGCCGCTCGTTGCCCCTGTCCTTTAGGTATTAATAAATATTCATAGGCCTGGGGAAGACATCCAAACATAGGAGGCGAAAATGGGGATTGATAAAAAATGAGGCGATAAGGATGGAATGGTTGGCGGACGGTGCAGATTCCCTCGCGCTCGCATCGGGGTTCAGGCGTAATGGGACCCCCAGCCTCTGGTTGCGTACCACCGACAGATCCTTAGTCATCAGGTGCTGCCATAGATCTGCCGGTGGAAGCAGCACAATCAGACCAGAATATGGTTCATTACAGACTTGTCTGGGATGGTTTAAACGACCATACCCTCTGCCTTCATACGGCCAAGACAGGATAGATGCATACAAGGTGAATAGCATTCTCCTCTTCGTCAGCATCTTCGCACCTTCTGCAGACATGGTTGTAGGGTAGACGAAGTCTTTTAGCATGCTGCCCAATGGGACCCAGTTATCATATTAACAAGACACCAATGCTCTTCCTCTTCAGATGATAATAGATCAGTAGAGCGGCCATCGTCCATTCTGGGCCATGTTATCTTCGTCGTTCTCAGTCCATCTAGCGTTTTATTTGTCGCGTTATACTTAATAATTAGCTTTGCAAATTTCATAGGGCGTTCCGATGTCGCAACGACCATTGCCAATTGCCCCAGTCGTCCCAGTCCGAGCAAGCTCATCAGCCTTATAATTGCCATCATAACCACTGTGGCTTGGAATTCAGCGATCGACAGTTCACAACCGTCGACAAGCACATCCAAGATATCGAATTGCAGCCTAATTGTGTAAATGTTGGTATTCCTATTGTAACGGACAGATGTTGAGGACACCTGAAGTGTCCATGGGAACAGAGTGAAGGTTTGCTGAAGTCACCGTAAAGGTCCGGCAGCTCCATCTGGCCGAAACTCCTCAGCTTGAAAGGCAGCGGCATGAGCTTGCTGTAGCTCAATGACGGGAGATGTGCCACATTCCCTTGAATCGGGGTGATAAGGACACTTTTCAAAGCAAACCATAGACAACTTGAAAGCGTGCCGATGAACATTATCGCTCTTTTTGTGTCCTTGTCTCAGTTTTTTTTCCACAGAACCGGCTTTAAAACATATAAAAGCAAAATATACTACAGAGGCAAGATAACAAGATGTAAGGAGATTCCCTGGGTGAGGCCAATGGCTATGCCTCATTTGCGTTGGTTCACATTTTCAAATAACCTGGAAAGAAAATTCTTCAGGGAGGCAAAAAGCTATACTTGGTCAAACCATTTATATGTACTCTCATCCTTCGAAATTGCTGGAGACGAATCGCAAAGCTGGCGCCATTCCACCCTATTCTGTAGTGCAAAGACGCGGAAGGATGAGAAGTCGATTCGAACGAATAAAGTGATCGCAACTTTTTTGTCTCCGGAGATTTACTTTGGTAGCGAAGCAATGTTATGCAGGGTGTCGTGAAACAATAGGCGCGTTCTGTTGCGAATCTTGACCTATACAGGTTAGTGAAATAACACGCACTGGCGTGAATCAATAGGCGCGTTATACAGGCTAGTGAAATAACACGCACTACAACAACAACGTTAACCTATGTAGGTTAGCGTTCTATCCCGGTGGATTATCTGTGGCAGGATTAATCGGGATGGAACATAAATCTTCACACCTATTTAGGCTACAGGCCGCAAGAAGTTCGTTCGTTTCCGCTTCATTCGACTGCAATGGAATTCAACTGGAATCTACATTTTTCTGATTGGAAAAATGGTTTTCGTTGATAGATTAGGGAACTATTAGGAATAAATGACTTTCTTTTGACAAGCTTAACACTTTGTCTTGATATATTAGAAGAAGTTTATTTTGAATAATTTTTTAATTTTTTCAAACATTGAATTTAGACATTCATCGACAATCCAAACCCTTAGCAGATACAAAATCCATATAATATAAAATGCATGTTCCTTTCCTATATGTGTCAGGTATAACCGTTTTTTCTTGTGTGGAAGGGTTCGCCTAATTTACACTCGACCTGGATAATTGCAAAAGAACGCGCATAGTGTCATACCAATAACCGCCAAATGGCAAAATGACTTCAGTTCAAACCATCCTAAGCCCATATTTTTGTCAAGTGGCCCAGCCATGACATGACAAGCTGTGGAAACGACGACTGTCCCGAACTGACAAGAACAAGAAGGGCACGCATTTTTCTATAATATTGCACGAATATTTTTTTTTTTTTTTACACTTTATGTCTAAAGACATAGGTTGAAGGGGCTGCTTCGACATATAGACTACTATAGGGTCCGTTGTGCCTAAAGACATGCCTGCTTATAATTGTAATCTCATTAACCCAGCGTTTACACTTTCTACTGTCTAATCCGCTGAAGACCTTAACAAATCTGTTGGTACTCATAGTGGAACATATAACTCAATTTAATTGTGTACCGCGTCTCCCATCATTCTGGAGCCTAAAGAAAAGTAGAGCGGTCAATTAGGCGCATCTAGTAACATGCGTCTGTTAATTAAGTGCGCATACTCGCATTTATGAGTGACAAGATGAACACTAATGGATACTATGCCTGCGACGCCGCTCTCGGAATGAACTGCCAACGAACAATTTTTTTTTCTCTAAATAACGTGCAAGGTTACACTTTGTGAGAAGAACCTTAACAGTTGTTTAAATAGTTACAAAAGATGTACACAACAATGGCATCCCAAAGATATGGAACGTCAGACCAAGGTTACTAGTTTACAACAGTCACCGTCGTTGTAGTTGAGGTGATTGTTCAGATATGCCTAGACACCCCGGTACAAAAATAATGGCTTGAAAAGATTGTGCAAATAGAGGTGTAGGGAACTAGGGAACAGTAATTAGATATGCCCATAGTAGTAACATATGCGCCTACTTTTTCACAATTCTTTCTCTCCTGTCTCACTGTCTATTTGGTGTAATATGGATGTAATGTACTCGTACGTATGGACTCGTTTACACGGAGGTTTAGTGAGCTATGAAACCTTGACAAGATGATTATGATGTGACGGCAGGTTGAATTGTGGCTCATAAGACGATGGATTTGAGATTTTTCAGCAGAAATGTTCAATTTGGAACGCGAAAGTGTAACGGATCTAATGTATCATTCCATTCAATGGAGACGTATAATAGTGAGATATGTATTTATTGTACAGATACAATCATTTTTGAATATGAGAAATAATTTTTTTCCTGGACATAGTTTTTCGTCTAGCTCATTATCTTGAAATGGGCTTTTGACAGCATTGTGAACTTACCTTAGCGCTCTCGAGTGAAAATTGCTTTCAATTAATGAAATACAGTCAATTCAGTTAAAGAGATTTGCACTATGTACGATACTTGAATGTGAATGTTTGTTGTTGTGGAAGCCAGTTGAATTTCAGATTAGATTTTTGATTTTTCATTTAAATTTTATCACAAATGTAGCTTTTGGGTTAATTAACACATCTAAACAATTTAATTTTTTTTCCAATAATTGAAATAGATATTTGAAGGAAGAAGCTTCAACCCACTTGTAGGCGAAAAGGGTTTCCAAAAAAAAAGGATACCCTGACCCTAATCTTCTTCAGGAACAACTCGTTTCCAGTTTCAAGGGTATTTATCGGAAAGGACGCGTTGCATTAACTATAAAAGGATTTCGTACTGGAATCGCCGGAGAATTCGAAATAAGGCTAAATATACTCCTAAATCTAGTACTTATCCATGGTAAAACTTCTGAATACGAAACTCCGAAAGGTCACATTGTGTTGCAACAACCAAGAGTGCATCTATGCACGGGGGCGTCTTACCTCATGGTAACGCAATTTCGATTGTCCAGGTTTTAGATGAACACCCAACACAAAAACATATCCATGTTAAAAACAAAAAAAACCTTAAATTTTTTTTTTTTTTTTTTTTGTTATAAAAAGGTTAAAAGCAAATTTTTAAACTTACAACCAATGCGGATCCGAAACACGATTTCTTTTCTTGAAATGTTGATTTCAACGATAATCTTGCAGGTGGATCTGGATAATTTAATTACAATGATAAATGTATGAATACCGCGTACCATGATGCAATTCGAAATCTGCTTTTATGTTATTCTTGACCGCTTATTAAATTAAATAGCCATGACATCCTCGTTCATCACAGAATGGACAGTATGCATCTATCTTTATGTCTTTTCACACACGCGTCGTAAATATTGCATACATTACACATTTATTCATTTTGCAGCAGCAATCCGTCTACTGTCCTCTGCCCTATTATAACTGGAGAGAACATTTAAATATGCTTATTGGGAAAACCACCGACGTCTGCTGCTACTACTACCGTCTATTGTATCTTTTTTTCACATGTGACTAAGTAAATACGGGCGTACTTCACATATGATCCGTCGTTGTCGGTGGGACATTTGTAAGAACAATCTAATTTTGCGGGAAAAACAATTATTTTAAATTGTTTATTCAGTGGTATGCATTGTGAAAGAGGGAAAAAGCAGATGTGCATTATCATGTGCATGCCGTTTATTGCTCGTACATGTAACTGACATTTATTTTTGTTTTTTATTTTATTTTATTTTAGGGCAAGCTGTCTCTTTGAAAATGCCTGCATACTATTTAGATTGATAGAATGGACTTTCCACATTATGGTTCTCAAGGCACGTAGGCTTGAGTCATGAATGTCATCTTGTCAGGAGATAAATTTCGTTTTCTATATGGAACTTCGACTTTATTGCTTTTTGTTCTATTACTTTTTGTTCTACTGGAACGAGTTTTAGTTTATTATTTGAGGATTGAGAAGAAAAATTGAAAATGACTGCAATGACTTTGATTCCTAATCGTAAAATTAAAAAAAAGAAAGAATGTTGATGATATTTTGGGATACAAATTGGCGGATCATCAAAATTGTTCAATTGAGGATGAAATTTCTAATTTATATAAAAATACTGGTAAATATTTTAATGGTAGTAACTTTTATTTGGATAAAATTAACACTAAAACGGACATTGTGTCTTTAACCGTTACAAAGTTATAGCATTTTTTGTAAATTGTGTCAAAAAGCTTGATTTGCCGAACAAAATTAAAATCTGTCTCCCTTCCAATCACTCATTTCGAGATTTGACATCACTTTCTGAAACTACATAAAATTTCATGTAAAACGACCCTTTCCCTGTCGCGTGATTCACCGTTACTTAAAAAATACAACTGGCTTTCCAACGGTATATTTCTTTGATACATTTGGATTTGAACATTTTCGAATCTTCTTCTTTGCCCTCATACCACTCTGCGGCTTCGCATTGCTGGCGGTATAATCGCAGCTTCCTTCTGCAGGCAGCTCGTTCTATAGAGTTTTCTCGCCACTTCCTCCAACTGACACTGATGCCATGTTTGATGTCGTCTTCGCATTTAGCTTCCTTGTTGACCATCGAGCCCAGGTAGTTGAACTTTGTACAGAACTTCAGCTGCTCTCCTTAAATATAGATATCTGGTATTGGTCGCTCTGGATCTGAGATACGACAGCAAAGATACTCAATCTTTAGTATGCTAATCCTCAGTCCATGATCCTCCAGTATTTTACACCACTTGTTCAGTGCAGCTTACAAAGCAACGATGTGTTTGTTACCCAGGACAACGTCATCGGCGAAAAGAAGGGATATTTCCAGGCCGTCAGAAATGAGTTTTAATAAATAGAGCATGATGATGTTGAAGAGCAAGGGACTCGATACACTGCCTTGGTGAACTCCGATTTTAACCGGAAATTCTTTAGACGAACCAGCTGTGCATCTAACTTTAGTAGTTGCCCCATCATACATGGCTTGTATCATCTTTACAAATGCCTCGGGGACCTTAAGTGCTCTTAGCGCCGCCCATATCAGATCACGAGGAACTCTGTCGAAGGCTTTTTCCAAGTCGATGAACACAAAGTGCAAGTCTGTTTGCATCACAATGCTTTTTCATCGTAACACGCAAGCACTGAATAGCATCGACTGTGGACCGACCCTCCACAAAGCCGCATTGATTGTCATCCAACCGTACAACCTCTTTCAATCGATTGGAGACAACTCGCTCGTAAGTCTTCAATGTGTGAGATGTTAAGTTGATTACCCTATAGTTGTTGAGCTTGCGTGAGTCACCCTTGTTCTTATAAAACGGGAGAAGGAAGCTTTTCCTGAAGACGTGAGGCATCGGATAGCCTTTTTTAATTTTGTTGAAAAGAACAGTGAGTCATCTACGCCCATCATAATTCATCTTCAACCAAAATTCCAAGGGTATTTTGTCCGGACTGACTCCCTTTTCGCGTTTCATTTGGATCATTGCCTTAATCACCTATTCCACCGAAATATCAGCGCTGTCAGCGGTATTTGGCTCCGCGGAAATTCTTAGTTCAAAAGTTCGTCAAAGTACTCACGCATTGTGCTACAGATTGCTGTGAATTCAACCAGTAGTACTTCTTGTGAGTTTTCAACGTACTTTGACGCCTGAATCTCTCGTTTCTTCTCCTTTGGGCTACGACCTTATAAATTCTGGCATTGTCTTTAGATTTCTCTTGCAATGATGATCTCTTATCCGCAGTTAGAACTTCTCGGCTGAAATCGCCTTTGCTTAAGCTACCTTTCGCTTTAATTCCTTCCGGCATTTATCATATTTCTCCCGAAGTTGCTATTTTTTTCGAATTTTTTTTTCTTGAATATTTAAGTTTTTGAGAATGTCTCAAAAACTTAAATATTCAAGAAGAAAAAAAAATCGAAAAAAATAGCCTTAAACCTTCTATCAACGGGGACTTTGGAGTATACGAGTATATCCAGAGGACTCTCCACAATTATTGTGCCAAATTTCAAAAGTTCACCATGTTTATTATTCGAAAATTTTCAAATCAAAATTTATCGAAGAAATATACCGTTTGAAAGCCAACACATTGGAGCAACTTTTGTCAAATTTGGAGGTTTGTCAGTTCAAAGTACCATTGTAAAATTATCATTTGAATTTTCGATGAAGAATCCATTTTGAAATTTCAAGTTTGAACAGTTGTATCTTTAAGGTAACGGTGAATTTCGCAACCGGCAAAAGATCGTTTTATATGAAATTTTATTTGGTTTCAGAAAGTGAAATCAAATCTCGGATTAAATTATTGGGAGTGTGACAAATTTTGATTTTGTTCGACAAGTCAAGCGATTTGACACAATTTGCATAAATGCTATAACTCTGTAACGGTTAAAAACAGAGTGTCCATTTTAGTTTAATTAATTAATAATTTTCCCCAAATGAACGTTACCATCTACTAATAAAGTATTTACCATCTGAAGCGGGACTACTACTAAACATTTGAGTTCCTATTCTTTTAATTAAACTGTAAACATCGTTCAATATTTCCACGAAAGATGCACTTCATTACCATGAATAATTCTCACCACTCGCTCCAGCAGCCGATCAAGAAACCATAATCCATAAAACATTCATTTGACAATAACAGCGCCATTAAACATCGACAGCAATTTCTCCATTACACATAAGGAAGTGATTATTTCCATATTTCATCAAAAAAATGTTGGAAGCAATTCTGGAAAGGCATGACCGGCCTCGCCTCTGTGTATAGTAAGCCACAACCGAAGTCAGGTCTTTCTAAAAGATTGATAGATATCCGTCTGGCAAGCATAATACTAGTGTGGAACAAATGCATATCTCAATCTTTACACCAAAACTGATTCAACCGTGAGTCCATCGCCATCATCATCATTTAAAACGTGAATGCACGGAAGACGTTTATAATCGATGATTAAGATGAAAATGCAATCCGGTATTGCTATTGCTATCGCTATCAGAGTTTAGTTTTTGTTTTTTGGTTTTAGCTTTAATATGCTGAGTCGTTTCGATTAAGCACATAACGAGTTTTCGTCAGTAGTCATCACGAGCAATGCGAATTCACCACGCGGTGTATATCAATGACGTTAGCTGTTACGCTGGGATGATAAGATACAAATGGTCTGCAATCGGTCGTCGCACTATGTATCTTCTGCTTCCGCTTGAAAAGATGGTATAACTAAATGGATGACTAGGTGTTAATGTTTCGGTTCTGGTTGATTTGACTATCTTATTAAGAAAGCTTTGTTGTGCGCTTTCATCGCATCGATTTAACTAATCAAAATAATTTGGATAAATGCTCTAAGGTCGCAGACAGTATGGCATTGATTCAGATAGATGCAGCCACTCGGCAAATGTTGTTAGGCCCAATTTATACACGTGTTTTTTTAACACAAGAGAAATGCGTATTTTTAACCCATTTCTCTTGCGTGAAGAAACGCTTGTGTGAATACAATTGCGTTGCGTTTTTACAACGCAAGCGTTGCAACGCGACCGGTAGCTCAGTGCGTAGAGTCATCAGTCTCATATCTGACTATGTACCGGCGTTTCGGGTTCAAATCCCGTCCACGACGACGTCCGTGCGGGCCGTAATAATAAGCCATAACATCTCCCGACTAGTCGCAGGTAGGTGGCTAAATGGAGGAGCAGGAAGTGCATGCTAGCAACTGCATTCTCCGAAATTAGTTTATGCCAACGAGACGTCAACTGGGTCACATGGAACAGTTGACGCGCTATGCCCCACAAGGGGTTATGACAATTGAGTATTCCCATGTGGCTTAGTTGACGTTTCGTTAGCATAAACTGATTTCGGGCGATGCATGTGGCTAGCATGTATGTACCTCCTGCCCAATGTTGTGGCTTATTGTTACGCCCCACACCACATGCTACCGGCCCGGCCATTGAAACATTTATTTATACCTCTTTATTTCATAGAGTTACAGTTATATTCAAAATTAAATGGCTTGCAAAATGAATTTAGTAAAAATGACCGTGGAAATTTCGTTATTCAAATACACTTCATATTATTCGCTTTTTGCCCCCAAACATATTGCCGAAATTTTTTATTTAAAACACAAATAAGATAAAATATGTTTAACCATTTGCTGTGCTAAGGAACGTTGCAAATACCACAAATGAAAGCATAATTTCCAAAAATACCCTTTCGGTTGCATCACTGAAAAAGAAAACAATTCCGTATTTCAAAATCTATTTGACTGCAAAATTGTGAAGCTTCCATCTTAACTTCATTGGCAATAGGTTAACCACACCGATAAGTTGCTATCCGGCCCGCTGACCATAAAATTAAAAAAAAAAATTGCCTTTTTCTGAAAAAGTTTGCCAACCCCTGCTCTAGATCGTAGTCGTAAAGCGGCCTGCTCTAGATCGTAGTCGTAGATCGGCCTGCTCTAGATCGTAGTCGTAGAGCGGTGACTGAACGAACACGGTTACCGAGCGCGTCACATTTTGATTTGAACATTTCGAAATAATATGTTTTAAAGGAAAAAAAACGTAGTCTGAACCTGATAAAAATCTATTGAAAACTAACTTTTCTGAAGAATAAAACAAATGCTCTGAAAATTTCGTTGAAAAGTGGACTGTTTTAATTACAAAAAAAAGGGTTTTTATTTCCTTTAATAGTCGCAATCTCTTTATAATGCAAATAAGTTTTGCGAGCGCAAAAGCTGGGCATGGATCCATCCTACTTCTTCCGAATAAGCCTGGAGTAAGCGCATGCCGCCTACCCTGTTGATGCTATTATCCTACGTTGATTCTGTGCCAAGGCCCGACGTCGGGCTATCGCGCCACGATGATGATGATGATTCTGTGTGCCCGTGAGGGATTCGATCGTCACGGTCATTCTAGCTCCTTTGGGCTACTCATTCCAGCTGCTTAATCCTCATCATTACAAATACAGACTATACACAATGCATTGTGCATTCTATTCCTATCAGAAAAAAATATATCCTTGAAAGTCAATTTGTATTTTGAACTTTCCAGTAATGTATTATGCATAAGTTACTTGAAGTTTAACAGCTTAATTTAAAAAAGTAATACGACGGGAAATTAAATCAAAAATCTAAAAATAAATCAATTATTTATTCACTTTGTTAAATTTATAATATGTCTAGATAGAAATCCCACACCGGAAAAAAAAATCCATACCTCATTAATATTATTAAAACATTTTCATTTTCATTTCCAAAGCTCACACATAAATCTGCATTTTCCGTAAA
Organism: Chloromyia formosa; assembly: GCA_964017055.1. Lineage (NCBI taxonomy): Eukaryota > Metazoa > Arthropoda > Insecta > Diptera > Stratiomyidae > Chloromyia > Chloromyia formosa. The sequence continues at coordinate 22,729,927 of OZ024813.1, read as the reverse complement.
ATAACCGGAAACCAGATCAACTTAACACCGGACGCGAAACATGATGACCATTTAATGAAAACAAAAGATTGCCAGCGGCCATTTTTCACCTAAATTACCAAATTAACAACACAACCATTTAGTCTTCTCTCGCCCACGCATCCGGCATGTCTCCCTTTTAAATATACAAAGAAGCATTACTACAAGATACAGCGAGAAAAAAAATCAACAAAGAAATAGAAAATTACAACAACACCCAACACTCTGTCCACACAAATTCAGTGAAAACTCTCTTTCAAATAAAATCGAAAGTTTTCTCCAAACCAAATTTTCAAGTTGTTACTTAACCAAATTTCCGGTTAACAAGTCAGCGAACACAAAACCAACCATCATCGACACAATCACCTCGTTTAGCTTCATCCATGTGTCTCAGGTGAAGAGGTGCGCTTAGCAATTTATCTAAGCTATACAGATACATCTTAAAATACCGGCAAAGATTATTCAGGTAGATTTAGATACAACACGAATGTTTGCATCAACAACAAGAAAACAGCTTGTATAGCTTAAGAAAGATAGATAGAGACACAGCAGCGAATGTTGACTTTTTTATTCCATAATTTCGGAAAATTCATTTTGTTGTTTGAGTTAAATTAAAAAAAATAAAAGCAACAACCTCCTCATGTTGAATTGACTCTCGACTTCGCAAGAAAGACCAAACATGGAAGTGGGCAATGCAAGAGCAATTATGGGAAGTGGAGAGTGAACGATGGGAGCAATGAATAATAAATAATAAAAGATAAAAATAAAATACAGATGTACAACAATTGGATCCCATCATGTGCTGAGATGGCGGGCTACAAGAAGTCCGTGTTGGTACAAAAAAAACTGCCGGAGACGTGAGGAAGAAAGACTAAAAGAGGAATCAACAAAAGTTTTATAAGTTGTTTCCGCCAATTGAAGACTCCAAGTTTATGCTCCACGCCGGTGAAAGTGACCTAAAAATTGACTTCCGTATACGTTTGAACTGCATTGCCAAGGTATTGGCATTCGTTGCAGACATCTTGTACCTGTAGTCTGTAGATTGTTTATTTTGCACAAAACGGACACATGTTTTGCCTTTGACGAGAAAGAAAGATGATTATGTTCAAGGAATATGTATAATGGAAGTGGGATATAATTTTTGGATAGTTGTGAATCGTCTTGACGCCTCGAGGGGCATGGGCACATCAACAACTCTTGCATACCTATAGATATGCCTTATTGCCGTTTCGATAGCACATACATTTTGGATAGTGCAGTTGCTAGCATGCACCTCCTATCCGAGTCGTCTTTAACTGACGAGCCTAGAGCGCTGTGGAAGTTCTAATAATATCCACAGACAGTTTTTGTTTTAACACGCCGGGGATCGAACCCATGTTCTCAAGATGCAGCATCGTTGAGTGGCGACCGAGGCCTCACGGCTACCGAGCGCGTTCGCATAGTTTTGGGGGCTAGTGTATTTGCACTTTGCTGTAGATTAGATTAGATGGAGGGGGCAGTTGGCTGGGAGGTGCATGCTAGCAACTGCATTCTCCGAAACTAGTTTATGCCAACCAAACGTATGGCATAGCGGGTCAACTACTCCCACGTGGCATCGTTGACGTTTAGTTAGCATAAACTGGTTTCGGACGATGCATGCACCACCTGCCCATTTAGCCGCATATCTACGACAAGTCGGTAAAGGTTATGGCTTATTGTTACGCCCCACGCCGCAGGGGGAAGACAGCACAAACAAAAGCCTTATAAAATCGGTCAAATGTCTGTCCGTCTGTCCATGAAATATTTCACGAACGGCTGAAGCTGGACACATGAAATTTGGGAGAATGCGTAGAAATGTTGAAGGGATGCCGTAGATGTTGTTGTTGTAGTAGCAATTTCGCTATATGCGTGTGTCATACATTTTGAGTTTCGGTATTCTCCTCTAAGTCTTGGTGGATAAAACCAGTGTTAGGCAGGTAGGAGCTGCTGGACAGTTGACGATGTGCTCAACATCATGTGGAGTGATTGGGGCCTCACAGGACAGGAGTTCTGAATGCTGTCGTCGACCCAGGACGAATTCAAACGTGAGCACCACACTGAGCGTAGCTGAGCCAAAGTAGTTCTGGTCACTCTAGGTAATTAAATTTCGTCCGAAAATATGGTAGGTTTTTGTGCATCAACTACCCTTTCTGGTTTGCTTCGAAGAAAGCATCTCTTCTCTGTGCAGTGTTGAGATAGCTGACGTTATCGAAGGGAACTCTTTTGAATCTCTGGACTTTTCTCTCGCGGTCCGTCATATTACGTCTTACGTGACATGACGGTGGGGTCTTGTCCATAAGATTATGGTAAGAATGGTCATTCCGATAACAGCCAACTAGGTACTGCTTAGCAAAAAGAGTATTGTGGCTTTTTAAGGGCAACGATCTGGCTTCCTGGCGGTTTATACTTAAATAGGTATAAATCAGGCACTGAAGAAAGGCAAAAGTTGTCCCCGAAACACGTGTTTGCGTTTTACAAAATAAATAATCTACAGTATAAGGGAAACTTTTTCTTCTCTTTTTTCAATTAATATTGACCGACTGTAGAAAACAAAGGAACTAATACGAAACTATTTTTGGGTGTAGGTTGGTTTGTCCAATTAATGATGATCGGATGACAGCATCAAGACTGGTTCCCATTGAGCATCGTCGATTGGTCCAGCACAGGGAATCGAGATATCGGGCGAACTAATTGGGCAGAAATCCGCAGCATCAAGTTGCTTTGCTATAGCTACCCCTCTAGCATCATTGTCCAGATTAGAGTTTCATAATTCGTGATGGGCGGTGAAGTCACTGAGCAATGACGTTGTATTCCGAGGGACAACTGGATACACGTGGAATATAAATATTGTAAATTTCAATATGAGTGTTGCCCGACAGTATGGCGATGGCCTGAACCTCCAGAATATTGTTGGTGACCATGATGTCAATTTTATGGTAAGATACTGAGTGATGGGCTAGAAAAGCCAATCCAATACCAGCGTTCAACACCTGTCCTTTCTAACGATGTAACCACTATAGGAGTTATGGGGAGTTGGTGTTCAGTTGCGTTTCCTGTATAGCTCTAATCAGCTCCAATCATGATGCGAAATATGTCCATAAATGCCGCTAATTCGACGATTTTACGCTGCAGCCCATTATATTGGGTTGGCAACTAAGTACTTTCGCTTTTCATTGATAGATAGCGTTGCTTTATTTTTTGTATAACATATGTTAGTGCTGTACTTTGCCGTTTGTCACGTGATATTTGTCACATTGACGTAACTTTAGAAGCAAGTAGTGCGTGATTTTTATTAAAGCTATTAGTTGCGGGTTAATTTTAAATGGAGTGCAGAAGCGAACATTTTCGGCATATTTTACTTTTTTATTTCCGTAAAGGAAAGAAAGCTGCTGCGGCTCACAAAGAGATATGTGAAGTTTATGGTGCTGATTGCTTAACAGAGCGCACGTGTCAGAATTGGTATAAGAAATTCCGTTCTGCAGATTTTTCCCTCAAAGATGAGCAACGTTCTGGTCGGCCTACTGAAGTTGATGATGACCAAATCAAAGTCAAAATTGAAGAGGATCGTCATATAACTGTTCGAGAGGTTGCGAAGAGGCTACATGTATCGCACACAACAATTGAAAAACATTTAAAATGTCTTGGGCTAGTTAAGAAGCTTGATATTTGGGTACCTCACGAATTGAAAGAAATTCATTTCACACAAAGAATCAACTGTTGCGATATGCATTAAACGAAATGAAACCGACCCTTTCTTAAAAAGAATCATCACTGGTGATGAAAAATGGGTCCTGTACAGTAACAAAGTTCGAAAACGATCATGGAGCAAACACGATGAACCAGCACAAACCACATCGAAAGCTGAATTGCATCCAAAAAAGATCATGCTGTCAGTTTGGTCGGATTACAAAGGTGTTGTGTTTTTTGAGCTGCTTTCAAGGAACCGAACGATCAATTCTGATGTTTACTGTCAACAACTAATGAAACTGGATGAAGCAATCAAAGAAAAACGGCCAGAATTGTCAAATCGGAAAGGTGTAGTGTTCCACCATGATAATGCAAGGCCTCACACATCTTTGGCAACTCGTGGGAAACTATTGGAGCTTGGCTGGGAAGTGATGCCACATCCCCCATACAGCCCTGATCTGGCACCATCTGATTACCATTTATTTCGAAATTTGCAGAATTTTTTGAATGGTAAAGCTTTCACAAATGAAGATGACCTTCACTCGCACCTGGTTCAGTTTTTTGCTGATAAGGACCAGAAATTTTATGAGCGCGGAATCATGCAGCTGAAAGAAAGATGGCAAAAGTACATTGAGCAAAATGGAAAATATATAATTGATTAAAAACTATTCTTTGTTAAAAAAAAAGTGTTTTATTTTATACTACAAAACCGAAAGTACTTAGTTGCCAACTCAATAGTTAAGTTGCACAATTGAAACGGCGTTATAGTTGGCAACGGGTGGTGCAGGTATAAAGTTAGGCTGCAAAGGAATCCTAGAGGTGAAAGTGCTGTTCATGACGATGACGTGTTGTAGCTTGTTGTCCTCTATATATACTCGTACATTGGTTCGCTGTGAATGAGGGCTTCCATTGCCTATGGTGATTCAGCCCAGAGCAATTCCTTATGTGGCACCAGGTGTTGCAACATGTGCATCTCACTGAAGTGGCGTTAGAGTGCAGTGTGTTATTGCAAACGAAGCAGATTCAGATCCTGGGACCCCAGGATTAAGCTCAATTCCGGTGCAATGGAGGAGACTTAGAGCAGTTGCGCCGCGATGCGTTGATCCTAATTTAAAAAACGGGGCGGTGGCAACTCTTGGCCTATTAAAACGGGTCGTTTCGGTGCGAAGAACCGGCTGCCATAGGAACGATGATGTAGATTGTAGACGTTAATGGGACTTATTTTATTTTTTGCCGACAGATTTGTTTTCAGCACCAGTTTTAATCTGCGCATAAACTCTACCATCAGCTCCTCCCTCATATGAGTTAGACAGGCATGGGCACCTTGAAGAAATCCCGAGTACTTGTAAAAGTCTGCTTCAATCATAGTTGCGATATGAACTTCATTGATTGACCCCTTTACGAATGGCTCGAATTTAACATTTGTCCAATCCGAACTTCATCCGAATGTCACGGCTAAAGTTTTCGGTAATCTGCAACAGACCTTTAAGGTGGCTCTCGCTCCCAGAATATAACTTGTTGTCGTCCAGATATATTCAGTGTGTCGTAACTGAAGGCTCCATAACACTTTAATGCAATATGTAGACTTGGCCGGCCAATTTCTTCGATTGTTGAAAATATGGACCAAATACGAGTACCACAGGCACATAAATGACATTATTCTAAAGAAAACTAGGTGCCTCAAGTTTGAAAGTCGACCCCAGAGCGTGTAATTATTTGTAGCTGAGAGCTTCATGTAACACCAGCGGTTTCAGTGCTAAGAAAACAACAATATGAAGCTTTAATTGGTTTGGTATTATTGCTCCCTTTCAAAGAAAATGCAGAATTGAGGCAGAATATGGTAAGGGTCGGGTGGCACGGTAAATCAAAACAGTATGAGAACTTATTTTCTCAGCTCATCTCAATAGATAGTAGCCTATTGTTCAGAGAATCCGTTCGGAATGCATTATTTTTAGATGATATTGTATTTCAATTTATCTTTCCATTAAATTATAGTTTCCTCAAAATATTCCGTGAAACTAATGCACTTACTCCTAATTACACGGTGTAAATTAAATGCTTTCTAAATATAAAAAAGAAGAAACATCTGCTTTAACTACACTAATAGTATTAGAGATCACACACCGTGCATCTTCACAGCGGCTCTCCATTAATATGTGTATTCATAGGCCTCATTGGGTTTACTCCATGTCTTTCTTTATCTTCGCTAGAGTATAGTTTGCTTCACCTTTAGCTGGATTATGGCTTTTTTTTAAAACCTTTCCGAGATTCCCTCACCTGATGACAGTACATCAAACGCCAACGTAGTGAGTAATTTTCACTTTTATGTGCTACATTTTCTATCTCGACACACGAAATCTTCTATGCATCTCAAGAGGTAGATAGCAGAGGTCTGCACTGCACCGCTTTCATGTCGAAGACATAAATTAGCGAAAAAAAAAACGCTGTCACAGATAAAAAGTAAAGATACATTCATCCAGGTATGAAGATACTGTGCACTTAAAAGAAAAGTACACGTGATATGTCACAGTGGGTCAATGTTTCTCGTATATGTATCACCAAAAAATAAAGCGCAAACTGTATCTTTTGCGCCCCAACGCTAGTAAAATTCGAAACTACTCCTAATGTGCAGAAGAAAGTTACGATTACCACGAATTTGAAGAAAAAAACATTTGGATTAGTAGGTTATCATATCGTGCGTTATTAGCAGTGCACCTTTAATTGTTTCCTCACGATCCGAATTGCCCTCTTGTGAACTAATTACACGAAGATCTCTTGCTTGGGGGCTTCAAGGAATGCAGAGAGTCAAATTTTACTAGCTTATGTTGTTGGTTGGGTTGCTTTTGGTGTAGTTGATAATAAATCCGTAAGTGTTTTAACGATTATGACTATTATAAAAGCATTAGAGATGGTTTCCGGGGTAAACAGTGTTTGCAGTTATTTTGTGATACTGAATGAAATTGTGCTCGACAGATAAGAACGAAATTGGGACAGTTAAAAGGGAAACACCTTTGCTACGAGACTCGTTCTAATTGTGAAGTAAAAAAAAAGTTAATTGGGGCGCTGCAGGTTTGTATGTTTTTTTTTACATTGAGGGAGCCTTCAAAAAGGTGATGCCTACGGCAATCACCGACGCTCTAACGGAACTAAATGTGGACGGCTCTCTGGTTTCACTTATCAACCTGATGTTAATTTCCAGGGTTATATAATTGAAATAAGGTACTTTATCAGCATGTAGGAGCGTATTCAGGAGTACACCACAAGGCGGTGTGCTCTCACCCCTTCTGTGGAACATCACAGTCAACAGATGACTCATAGACCTGGAGGAGGTAGGTTGTGTGGTGACAGCCTATGCTGATGACGTCTCGGTTGCTATTTTCGATAAATTCCCCGGTACACTCAGTGAAGTTATACAGTATGCGCTATCCCTGCTAACAAAGTGGGCCAATGAATGCCGCTTTACTGTCAATCCTACTAAAACTAAGAAGGTGATACGTATTTACAAGGAAACATAACACTCCGCCAGTGATAGCTCCAACCTTGCAAGGAGTAAGACTGGCGTTCTCTGATAGGGCTCCCAACAACTCCATCTGCGACGAAAGATATGACGCTTGTGCTGCTTCCGGTGAACATTCTTCGGGAGACCGGTCGGAGTTTGTTGAGTACTGGTCACTCAACTATTTTGAACGATCAAAATATCCCAGCTTCGGTTCGGGAAGGACCATGAGAACCTAATCACACAACGTAGTCTATGGGAATCGGGTGGTCTTCAATTCCGAACTCGTTAAAGATTTATACAGACTGTTCTAATTCTCTGGATATGTATTATATGTAGGCGCTCGCATCCACTCCGAGAAACTTTATTTCAATCGCTTTCACAGACTACGGGATCAATTCAGCATTTTGCAAGCAGCGATCTACGCGATAAAGGAGACCGTAGTATCACTGGGACTCCACATCACCACTACGAAAGAGATCACGATTTTCAGTGACAGCCAGGCTGTGATTAAATCCGTCGAATCAGGAGTATGTATGTCCAAAACCTTAACTGAGTGTCGAGTATGCCTTAAGGTTCGTGTTCCATGCGACGATAGCGCAGCTATCCCAGCTCAGCGGTCAGAACTGAGCACTATTTGTGTGTATAGTATTTTCTCCAAACGACTGCTACTACGCTCGCCAATGAGCATCACGTGGCTTGGTCAGTCGCACCGCAGGAGATAGGATATCGTCGCCATCGTATTTGGGTGTCGCAGTCGCTGTTGTGCATGTCGACTGACATAGTGAGGAAAATGTATGGTTTGTCGACTGCTTGTTCGTGCACAGGGACGGCTTCTTGGGGGAGGGGGTTGTACTTGCGTTGTACACGGCAGGCAAGTCGCTGTCGTATATATCGTGCTTGATCATCGCTTCAAGGAACATACCCCGTACACGATCGTCGATGAGCTTGCGTCGCAGGGCCTTCGTCGGTGAGGTACCGTCGCATTGGTCGCCCCGAGGAACACGGACCTTTAGGGAGATGTGCTGCTATTTCAATTCTGTGCTTTGCTGGATTCCTGGTCATTGCAGTCTTGTGGGAAATTGTAGGGCTGAAGACGCATAAAATCGCTGAAGACGCATAAAATCGAATATAAAGTAGTCCGGATGGCGCAACAGTTAGCACGTTCGCCTTCTACGCACTGGGCCCTGGTTCGATTCCTACGGAATTCGGTAGTTTTCAATAAAAAAGGGGATTTACGTGTCGGACTATGAGCCCACTCAGCTGTTAAATGAGTTCCCATTTATGAGGTAAATACGAGTAACTCGGTTGAGCGTGTTGCTGATCACACACCTCTGGACAAGACCGTCACGATCTAGAAAATGAGATGATGCTAGCTCATCTTGAGGCCATGGTTCAAAGTTATTGGCCAGTTATTTTTTTTTTTATAAAGTCGACCGCTTTCAACATGACCAACTTAAGATGATCTGAAGGCCCTACATATTGTATAACCAAGCAAATTTGGCCAAGGTTGGATATCAGCCGGACCACAAAACTACTGTCGATGTCGAAGCAACAGATCGGTTTGGTGGTGGATATGGTCACTGGGCACTGTCGAATTGGTGAAGACGCCAGGAGATTTCGGCTACCACATAATGGAGCTGTGGAAACGAGGATGAGGAGGAAACTGTTCATTTTCTTTCTGAATGTCCCGCGCTGGCAAGTAGGTGAAGGTCAACTATCAGTGACTACTTTTTCGATCATCTGGGGGAACTATCAAAGCTGGAGGTGGGTTAACTCCTTCGTTTCGGGACTGGCTCCGGATAGTTTTAACTTTATACATAGGCTGAAAACTTTTGCATTCTTAGAGTATCACAACGGAGACCTACGTTTATTTTTTAGTTTAAGTGTGCTGTGCTGATGCGGCGGCCCTGTAACCTAACGTAACTAACCTAAACACGATCCTCTCTACAATAGAATTCTCTGATGTAATTTCACTTTTAATTCATTGACGTAAAACAAAGAGAAACTCAAACAGCTGCCTGCTAAATTGCTGTTGCTCACGTAGCACTTTTTTCTTTTGTACTCGTAACTTCCAGCCGAAAAAAGCTCAATGTTAGATTATTGATAGATAACCCATGCACTATCTTAGTTACATAACCTAAACTTGCACGGTTCAGTTCAAAGCCGCCATATCTTAGCTACTTATCTACAAAGTTTTCATGTTTCCTTACAAAATCATGAAACTAAGCGAAATTAAAAGAATTTCGGTCATAAAAACGTGTTATTGACGTACCGTCTTTCAAAATATAATTTAAAATAGTCACGTCAAGATGACAATGGAATTTTGATTTAATGAAAATAAAAATATAAAAATATAACACGAATATCAATTATTATGAAAATATTTTTTTTTGGGTTACATTGCGCTTGCTGCTGGGGATATATATATATATAAGACCTGTACGTTCTGCGCTCGTTAGGATTAGAAATCTTTGCCGATAACCACAATCACCTGAAGGGAGAAAAAAAGAAAACGGAAAACCAATGTGAATCCACTTAACAATGCAAGCAATGAAGAGAGATACTTTTCGTTGTGCGCTTCGTTTGATGTACGCAATTTATCTTTGCGTTCTTCGCAATCTATGTGCGCCCCTGAAAACAATCGCATTCGAAGAAATAGATGTTGTATGTGAACGAAAACAATTCCCGCAATGTGTAAATACTCCTCGTTTTTACTCCGTCTATTTTGATATTCTCGAGTAAATCACTTCATTTGTATTCAAATCGCATGATAAACAAATTTACGGAATACAATAGATACAAAATATGTACTAAGATTCTATGAAGTGAAATAGTCGTGGAGTCCGAATCCCAAGATCTCGATTTCAACGTCCGTGGTCGGCTCGTTCGTCATCTTCATAGTTTTTACTTGGTTTTTTTTTCTTCTATTTTACTGACAATCGTGCACATTCTATCATCATGAGGCCTCCGCAACTCGTCTCCTTTCATGTAGGATATAATTTAATTTTATTTTAGTTTCAGGTTGTTTGCCATTTATGTGCGAAAGATATTTCAGATACATCTTTTTATTTTAGATATGCGTCGCAGTAAGCATATTGTTGAGGCTTCAAAGATACTATGAGTATTGTGAGGAAACTATGATGCGTGCTAGAGCTGCTGTCAGTTAGCATGGCCGACATGATGATGACGATGATGATGGCTCTGTGTGTTTGACATGATTCAAATTATGGTTAGGAATTTTTCTAACGACTTTTTATGTCCTCTACTGATAAAAATATATCAGTTTGATTTATAGGATCGTTGAGTTCTATAGTGTAAAAGTTATGATAGTAATTGTCTGAATAGTGTGTCGAGGCGGAGATGGCGATTCGTGAGGAGCCTTTCGCCATAGTTTGGATAGGACTAGTTAGTTTGGTACAGGGTGTAGTGGGTCCCGTTGCAATAACCTTGCAAAACCTGGCAAAATTTGCAAAACCTGAACAAAACATTATTTTCAAGTTACTGACTTAAGTCTTTCGTTTTAAGTGGACTATTGTGTGTGTCAATATCGCCCGCCAAAGAAAATCGAAAACGAGAAAAAATTACAAAGACTATGTGTTTTCGGCCCTCTGTAACTCTGGCTTCGGGTGGGCGTGGGAGTTCAGATTGGTATTAAATGGTAGTGTTTGGAAGTGTAGGAGTCGATACAATGAAAAAACACACAACAAGATATGACAGTATGAAAATCGCTGTATTTTAAATTTTTCTTGTTATCGTTGCTCTTCTTGTTTGTTGACAGGGCTACAGCCTCGAAGGGAGCGTCTCGAGATCTACCGTCTTTTCTCACGGATTGACTTTGCCCTGAGGGTGTGCATCACTGGCTATCGCTTAAGTCTGTTTAAAGATTTCAAAGAAAAAAAATCTTCCAGCCATTTCCCGTGGTCCGTGGTTCAACTAAATTTAGTTTATAGCTTCATTGAGTTATTATAAGTACCACACCGTTATATTTATGTCCTGCTGGAGGTGTGCGTCAGGACAAAGGACTCAGAAACCAAAACTGGTAAATATTGGTATCTCCCGATTCGAGGCGATGAGTCCAATGCACTGGAGTACTGCAAAAGATATTTTGAGTCCTCAAATATCGACAAGAGATTTTAGGTTGCTTTTTCGCACCCAGCCGACAAATCAAATTATCTAGAAGTTTGATTTTTAAATAAGTTTCTTCGTAGAATGAGTGTTTTTCACAATATTTGACAAGATACTTATGCGCGACGAACTTTTCTGACTTTTTAACAAATTTTAAAGAGTTGCTTTTCAGTAAGTTCTTGGCATACTGATCTGAATTTGGTATCAAATCTTAGAAAATTTAGTGGTGTAGGGTGCACATTTTTGAAAATATGGGTCAAAAGCCAAAGAAAAGGGGCGTTATTTTGACCGTTATCTTAATTTCCCAGGCGAATTCGTGTTCAGCAGCTGAAAATACATAAAGATTTACAAAAATCAAAAACTTCCCATCTCAAAATGCTGAAATATTGTAAATATTTAGCACCGTAGCGATTTTTGCCGCATTGATATTAACAGGGGGGAGATGTAGTCCATAAGTTCAGAACTAGCTTCGTATGAAACAGATCAATACAGACTAAAGTGATGTCAAATGAAAACGTCTTGTTTGGGCCTTGTCGCATCCGAATCTGCACGTAAGTTGCTGCGAAGCGTTTCAAGCTTAAATACCCTGGCCACTCATAAGATGTGCTAACCTAACTTACCCCTGGGTCTCCAAGTATACGAGGGTAAGGTGAAAAGTTCTCGGCTTGACACAGAAATACCGTTACAATCAGCAAAAAATTATGTTTCCTGCCTGGGTGCACGTGTCATTAGTTTGTATGACAAGTTTCAGCTTGTTCTCTCAAGTAGTTTGTTTACACGAATTTTTGCAGTAGACTAGACGTCATAAAATTCTTCGTTTTGGATGGATGAACCCCTAAGAAAATTCATCCGAAGTTAACGAAATTTTACGGGGACTCTGCTCCTTCGATGCCAACCGTTAAAAAATGGGCAGTTGAATTTAAACTTGGTCGCACGCCCCTCGAAGACGACCCACGTGAAGGACGGTCAAAAACCGCAACCACACCGGAAACCATCGAAAAAGTGCATGAAATCGTGTTGGACGATAGGCGAATGAAAGTGAGTGATATTGCTGAGGCTGTGGGAATATCGGAAGAAAGGGTGCGAAACATCTTGCACAAAGAATTAGAGATGCGAAAGATGAGTGCCGCATTTACTGAATGCCGATCAAAAGCAAATGCCCAAACTAATTTCAATCAACAACAATCTTTGCTCCGATTCAATCGGGATCAGACCGATTTTGTGCGGCGATTTGTCACCATGGATGAGACTTGGGTCCATCACTACACGCCAGAAATGAAACAGCAGTCGAAGCAGTGGGTGGAAGCCGGGGCACCAAAGAAAGCGAAGTCGATCGCATCTGTCGGAAAGGTCATGGTCAGCATGTTTTGGGATGCGAAAGGATTCTTCTGATTTGGCACCCTCAGACTTCCATCTGTTCCCAAACTTGAAGAAATTTGTTTCTGGGAAGCGCTTCGCATCCAGTGAAGAAGTTGTGAGGGCCGTAGATGAATATTTCAGTCTTCCAGACTCTCACTTCCGGGAAGGTATACTGATGTTGCAGAAACGCTCGACCAAGTGTGTTGAAGTCAAGGGAAATTATGTAGAAAAATAAAATAATTTTTTAATTGAAAATCGCATTCTTTCATTGTCAGGCCGAGAACTTTTCACCTTACCCTCGTGCTTGTATAAAACGAAATATTTAAACAAGAAGCCTTCCGCTATGTAAATTTTGGGATCACATTTCGCAACGCAATGCTATTGCTGTTTTTGTTCAAGAAATTCTAGCCTGAAATTTTTTGTAGGACCAAGAAGTGACTATACCACAAAAGATTGATTAATAACTTTTTTTAATCTTTGATCTTTTGCTTTATTTGTCTAATCCGTACCCGTCAAACGTATCAACATTTTTAATATTTTAGAAACTTAGCACCCTGTTCCTTATCTACTCATATCACGGGAGACGGTTCCCATCTATACACCATCTCCATCTCAACGCACATATCAAACCTGTTTCGGATAATGTTCTTCAGGATCCAAAAGATACAAGCAATCATGTGAAGGAATTTACATATCATTCAACGTCAAAGATGTTCTAATGTTTAGATACACGCCATCACGAACTTGTCTGCAATTTTAACTATGACGAAATGATCATGTCAAACATCGCTTCCTGTTTTTGTTGGTTTGATTCCCAGTACATGCCGAGTACAAAGTCAATATGTATCTAGTAGTTGTCGAGCGATAGATTGTGCAAAAGATTGAATGTTAATTCATCACAGGCACAAGTTAATTTATCGCATGATGGCGAAATTATGAAAGGATCGTAAAATAATGAAATATTCATAAGGACGGACGAACGGGGACTAGAGAATAGGATGATTGATGTCTGCACGATGTATATAAAGTATCTGGTTGTAAGCTGTTCTGGTTTGGTCGGATCTCTTTTTTTGGGAAATGTGCTGGGTAAAATATGTACATGTAGTTAGTCAAAACTTGAAATTTTTACATCGCGCGTGGGTTGTCAAAAGTTCAGGGAGAACGTTTATCTTAATACATTTTCAATGCAACTGATGGGCGATTGTAAGCAACACGTTACATTGTATTTATCGCTTGGAACTATGTACTATATGTGGCTTACAAATTACAAAAATCATTCAATAAATCTGTATTAAATGTCTTCATTACATTCATATGTTTCTTTATTTTTTTCTACTTTCAGGTTGGTTGCACAAAATACAAACATGAAATTCGCCAATAATAATTTTGAACTATCATTAAAACTGGTAAGCTTATTCCACGGAAACCGCGTCTCTTTTTATAAACGGATTATCAGAAAATACTACTCGAATGTCGTGGAACGTCCAACATCGTATCTCTATTGCCAGATACCATCTATGATCAATTCCAGTTAAAATAAAAAAGAAAGATGCGCACATACAGAGTCTCCCTGAGTCAACCAATTCATGAATAATCGTAACTTATTCGTAATTACCCTCCCCATTTGTGAAAAAATGTACATATCTTCATATTCGACGAATGCCGCCTTTTAAGTTAAGTTCCTAATGCCTAGACCTAATGCGGCCAGAAAGACGAGAAATATCGTGATTTGCGTTATTGCTATACTACACCACATCTTAAATGGGCGCTTACTATCGTAAAGCAGCATCTTACTAGTCAGGTCATTTGTAGATAAGGGAATTTCTAAAGTATCTTTTTGACAAGTGAACGAATTTATGTTCAATTGGAAGTTTTCAGATTACAAAACCCATCATTAAATTTCCATTGATCGAAACCCGACGTGGTGGCCCTCGATGCATAGGCAGATGGAAAGTCGATGTCTACATCGTTTGCAATATCGTTTAATAGTCTTCATAATTTGTGCAAGTTGCGATTTTCGCTAGTAATGATTCGATTTGAAGTTCGTGTGAAATGAAGCTTGGAATGATGAGAGAGAGAGAGAGAGACTGACTGCAGTCGACGTTAGAAGAACTCGTCATTCTTCAGTTTCAATAGTAGCAGCTGACTTTTCCTTTTTGTCGTTTTATTTAATAATGCTAAAGTCTTAAAAGAGTTACCCTTTAAATTTATTACACGGGTATGGGTGTAGGGAGTATTGAGTTTTCTGCAAACAAAATTGGTCAGTCCCCCTAAAAAATGTGTATAGATTTGGGGGAATTTCGCAAATGTAAAATCTCCTCAAAACGGTGATAGTTTGACAAATTTCCCCAAAAACTCAATTTTGATTTGGTGAGGGAAATCAGTCATCATGACAAATGTCCCTACAGAGAGTATTCATTCTGCATATATCACAAATTGAGTTCAACAATGCATTTTCAGATCAAGTACGTTAAATTCATAGACAAAAAGATAATTTTACGGATCACATAAGCACCATACACTGTCGAACGCCAACTCGAACTCGAACATGGTGCAAGTGGGCCGGTTTTCTTCAGGTGTATGTGAAGTGTGTGTGTCGTGAGCTACGAGTATTTAGAGGACATTTGTACCAGGTTCGTGTTCGAGTTCGACAGTGTATGGTGTCACTAAGACAAGATAGATAAAGGAGAATGAGCCATGGATCGTTTTGAAACCACAAACACTGTGGCTGTGCTGTTCCGGGCCACATAGATAAATTTACTAACTATATAAACAAATTTCCAGATCAAATAAATAACTTTCGAATGAAAGAAAGAAATTTCCAGTTCAAATAAATAAATTTCCGAATAAAATAAATAAATTTTCTAATCAAATAACAAAATTTTCGATTGAAATAAATAAATTGCAAAACGAGATTGGTAAATCACCCACTGAAAGAAATACACTTCAAATTAAAAAGATTGTTTGATTAAACAAATGATTTGAGGCGAACCATGACATTGGATTCCAACCGATTGAACTAATTCCAACGGAGAAATGCATAAAGACACTTAAAGCCGTTTGACACGTTCAAAGTACACTTGCCAAAGGACGTTGACAACGTACTTTAATGTTACTTTGAACGTGTCAACATTTTTTCATAACGGTTTGAAGGCTTAATTACTTTCACAAAATTGAATATTCCAATGGGTGCATTTCATTGCACATCCGTCGCAAATGCAGCTCATGGAGGACAGTCAAACCATCATGGCAGCAAAAGGTTTGCATGTTTATTGTTTATCTTTTTTTTCCTTCAACATGCACATCATCATTCAAGTCTGATGCACCGCGACGGAAGTAGAACAATAACCGAGTTTTCCCCTTGTGCCATCAAGATCTTTGTTCCGTAGCAATTAGTTTGCAACAATTCCTCAGGCTCAAACTAGTCTAGAAAATGTTAAAATGCGAGGGCGATAATACAGACAGTGGTAAAATAAGTGATCAATCATAAATACTAATATATATATCAAATCAATACTAATATATATATTATATATAGATGGAATTTGCGTAAATTGAGGAAAAGCTCAAACGTTGTGAGTGCTAAAGTGACTGCGAATGAGAATAATTGATTACAAGTTGATCAATGGAATGTTGCCGTCCGTTCCTCCGTCCGTCTGTCTAGCTGTCATATAATTTGGCCTTTAATAAAGTGAAACTATTTTAAACAACTCCAGCCTTTACTTTGTTGAGTTGCTATTACCTGGCAAAATCATATTTAATTTTATAACTCAATAAAAGAGTTTGGATTCAATAAAACGGATGTTCCGTATACGGGTGCGTCTCGGGTGTCTACTCCATCTAATGGTTTTTAGCAAACACACAAAGGCACAAATGACAAATGGGTTGCCGCCGTTACAGAAACTATTCCCTACTGTAATTATTCATAGTAAATCATTTAAACACATGGGAGAGACATTTGTAAATCAACAGTACCTTGTGTGGGCTATGATCGCTTCGCGAGCTCCGCTCTTAAATAGTTACTTCCCTTAGAAAACGCCATAGAACGCTCACTCCGCTGGCTATGGATAAAAAGGCGGCAGCCCAGTTTGACATTTTGGATAAAGCTTGGTTGGAATATGTAATAAATGAAAGTGGATCACCGGGACGCATCGATCTCCAAATGGATTTTAAAGATTTCAACGGAATTTTCACTTCTTTCCCAGCTTTTTTTAAGATACACTCCCGGAAGATATTATCACGTCAAAAAGGGTAGCGCAACTTTTTAACTTTTTTCGTATCTTCACTAGTTTTCAAGATATTCGCACTTGAAACTGTTATAAAAAGGGGCCAATCATTGTTTTTCTGATGTGAGAGTATCTCGAAAACTATTGAAGATACGGAAAAAGTAGAGCTAACCTTTTCTTTTTTGTTGAACTGCTATAGATCTGTCTCATAAAATTTTTCGTTAAGCTTAAACGTTTTCAAAATATTTTTAAAAACCCGAAAAAGTGTATTTTATTTATAACTCAAATTCCACAACAAAATTGTTGGGGCAAAACTCAGATTCGTAATCAGCACCCCAAAAAACATAAATAGGTAGAAAAATTCAAAACACAGCACAATTTCTTTTAGAACAGTTTATATAAGCACTTATAGCCTTATGATGAGCCTATGCGCAAAGGTTGAAGCAATAACTGCACAGATGCGGCTCCAACAAAAGATAATTTAACGATGCTTTTCTAAATTCCTTATAGACCGCAAAGGGACACTAATAAAAAACGATAAGAAAGAACCGGGAAACTAGTTTTAATTTTCGTAATTTATTGACATTATCGAATGCATTTCGGATGCGAGCAATGGGCAACCATCATCAGCGAACGCTTGATGAGCACTGGTTATAAAATCACAGAAATAAATAAGAGTAATTAAAGTGTCAAGTGTGGAAAGTTGTCAATTGAAATGTAAAGCGATTCGTAGGCATCCAATTTACGTGTGTCGTTAACACTTTTGATTATTTTCAATTTGAAAAACTTTTGACTATTTTTATTTTGAGAATTTAATGAATTTATGTGACGGTGCTATAGATAAAAACTAAATAAATCAACTGGCACTTTCATTTCTTAATTTAATTTGTTATTTTAATGTGTTGAGTTAATTTTTTTGTTAGTAATTTCCGTTTGTTAGTTTTGAATTGTTTTTATTTATTTTTAATTTATAATTTTTGTTATTTTAATTTGTTAGTTTATAAACTTGCTTTTTTTTTTAAATTATAAGATTTATTTATTCATTTATTAATGTCATTTTGTTATTTCATTATTTTTTGTATCTTGTTTTTTTATAATTTTTTAAATTTGTTCTCTTCAATTGACTATTCTCCACACTTGACACTTTAATTACTCTTATTTATTTCTGTGATTTTATAGCCAGTGCTTATCAAGCGTTCGCTGATGATGGTTCCGCCCATTGCTCGCTTCCGAAATACATTCGATAATGTCAATAAATTACGAAAATTAAAACTAGTTTCCCGGTTTTTTCTTATCGTTTTTTTATTAGTGCCCCTTTGCGGTCTATAAGGAATTTAGAAAATCATCGTTAAATTACCACCAGACCACAAAAATCGTTTACCCAGTTTAAAAACTGAACAAACTTATTCCAACAAAAGAGGCTGATTCTCTTTTCATAGATAAAGAATCGCGTTTTGTTCGTATTAGATTTGATTAAGTTAGAAATACTATCTTAACACTCCCTAGACTAAGAAAAACAAATTGTGAAATCTTAAGGAAAAATTATTCTGTTTATTCACGCATATGCGCAATACTACTTTTTTTTAAAAATAGAGTGGAGGGGGTCATTGCCAAATTAAGTCATAATAACTTAGTCCGACTATTCACTGCCACCAAAAATAAATCAGCTCAGGCCAATTCTACCACTGTCCTCTAGTTTCGTCCACACGGATGGATTTTACTCGGACTAAGTTATTACGACTTAGTTTGGCAATGGCCCACTCCACTCAATTCTTAAAAAATTGTGAAATCGACTGCAGTTGAAATTTGACTGTTGCTGGCTGAAACGAAAAGAATTGTCGTTCAAAGTATTTTGATTGATTGAGATTGGGGCGGCCGGTAGCGCAGTGTGTTGAGGGGTTGAGGCATCAGTGTCATGTTTGACTACCGGCGTTTCGGGTTCCAATCCCGTCCGCGACGACGTTCGTGACAATGGATGTGCAGGAGGTGTATGCTGGCAACTGCATTCTCCGAAACCAGATTATGCCAACGAAACGTCAACTGGGCCACATGGAACAGTTGACGCGCTATGCCCCACAAGGGGTAAGGGCAATTGAGTATACTCGTATTAACATTTTTCAATACAAATTGTATTCATGGACAAAATCCAATAGTGCTAATAAATCAAGTTTCACTTGGGGAGAACCCACTCTCCTCGTTGTCCATGCATACCTTAAAATCAACGTCTACGTCTACTACAATCCAAGTCTACATAGACTTAAAGGCAATACATATTTTTCAGTACAGATAGATATTGCAACACAATTTCTAAGGTCCTATCGAAAGCACATTCATTGCCGCCTCCATATCGGGCCATTTCATAGTACTATTAGCAGTTAGCGCGCAAACTGGCAAGTCTCTCGATGTTGCAGATTTGAGTGCATCGAGTTCGTGGTGTGGAACGTGAATTGAGATTCAAGATTATTCCCAATATGTGTTAGTCGACTCGGAATGCCCGATCGCCCATACAAACATGAGCCGGCAAAAAGTTATCTGCATATTTATGGATACTGGTATGTATAGCCTCAGCTGGTTTGAATTCTATCATAACACTAAATACTAACTACTATTGCCCCAGACTCAATCTTTCAGTCAGTATGCATTTGGGTGCAAAAAAAATGAAAATAAACTTCATATATTCATGCATATAAATTCTCAGGTAACGATGAAAAACAACAATCTTAAAAGACCCATGGTTTAATTTACCTCCCCCCTTTTCTTCTTAGTGTGCCCAGAGATTCGCCGATCACCTTTTTTTTTGGCAACATCATGGAGAGGTTTGAATTGAAAATCTTTTGGGGAAGATGACTTTTCCTTTAGATTCGCGGAAAAGTCTGTTAACTGTTGAGATGCAAAAATGATTGAGGAGGTGGATCTTGCTCAATGCAGGAAGTTGGAAGTTACACGGTTAGTGCTATTCGTTCAAATTTCAACTACATATTGGGAAAATGAATGTAGTCAAAATAGTAGATGGGTCCATCGACAGACCCTTAAAAGGCAGGCGATAATGATGTGCCAAGTTTCCACGATAATTCTGTCGCGAACGGTGTGAAAAGTATTGGAGAGAAAGTTTGTTTGATTACTAGATGTTTTGTTAGTGAATGACTATCATACGTGAGTATACGATCAGCACTGCATAAAAACGAGTATATAAACATCAGCATCAGACGACAATCGAAGCAGCATCGAACTCCTTTACCGTCAGAAAGCTCGAGAAGTTCAGCGTAGTGTGCGACGCGATAAAAGAGTTTATGCCAATTCTCTTTTAGCGTCAGCAGAAGAAGCCGCTAGAAGTAACAACTTAAACGCCGTATACGGTGTCATCAAGGAGTTTACAGGTTGTCGTAACTCCTGCCAACATCCGGTGAAAGATAGTGATGGAAAGCTACTTATCTTGGAAGAAGATCAAATGAGGCGGTGGAAAGAACACTTCGCCGCGGTCTTGAACCGTGTAACCTCTGGTGAAGTTCCCCCTCATATAGATAATTTAGCTAACCATCAAAATGTGCGTATACGGTCCACTGCCCCGACTAAAGAGGAAATAGTCACTGCAATTATTGCACTAAAACGAGGAAAGGCCGCCGGACTTGACGGCATCCCTGCCGAACTTTATCAAGCAGCGCCAAGCGTAACTGCCGATTTGCTGCATCCACTTGTTGATAAAGCGTGGAGTACAGAGACCTTTCCCACTGAGTGGAAGGAAGGTTTGATCATCAAACTTCCAAAGAAGGGTAGCCTCACAGACTGTAATAATTGGAGAGGCATTTGTGTGCTTCCTGCCGTTGCCAAGATAATAGCTAAAATCGTCCTGGAAAGACTAAAGGCCCACTTAGAAAGCACAATTGATGAAGAGCAGGCTGGCTTTCGATCCGGATTCTCCTGTGTCGATCACATTAACACCTTGCGAATCATCATCGAGCAATGCGCTGAATACGATTCTCCGCTTCACTTGCTTTTCATCGATTTCGAAAAGGCTTTCGATAGTGTGAACCGGGATTCTATCTGGGCGGCCTTGCGCAGGAGAGGCATCCCTGAGAAGCTTGTGGCTATTATTAAGGCAACCTATGACGGCGCGAAATGTCGCGTTCTGCATAAAGATAAGGTGTCGGGGGACTTTGAGATTAGCAGTGGAGTTCGGCAGGGGTGCATCCTCTCACCGATCCTATTCCTCATAGTGATCGGCGATGTGTTGCATGCAGCCCTATCCGGACTCGACAGAGGAATTCAATGGACTTTGACATCTTATCTACAACATCTTGACTACGCTGACGACATATGCCTACTCTCCCACAAAATCATGGATCTGTCCGCAATGGCGTTAGATCTCGAGAGGGAGGCAAGCAAGGTTGGGCTAAAGATTAATACCAACAAGACCAAGGTTCTTAGCCCGCCGTTGCGAAAAAGAAATCGGACACCTATTGCCATCAATATTAATGGGCAGCCTGTGGAGAAGGTGGACAACTTCGACTACCTGGGTAGCATTGTTGCCGAAAATGGTGGTACGGAGCAGGACATCGCTCGTCGTATCAACCAGGCTAAACGCGCATACGGCATGCTGTCCAAAATCTGGCAGGGCAGTTATCTCAGCATCAAGACCAAGCTGGGCCTGTTTCGCTCCCTGGTACTATCAATGCTTTTGTATGGGAGCAGTACATGGAAAGTTTCCGTAGGAGTTACCAGAAAGCTGCAAGTTTTCGTCAACTCATGTCTTCGTCGAATTTTAAGAATTTTCTGGCCCGAAACAATATCAAATGAAGAGCTAAGTCGGCGTACGGGTCAGATGCCAATCGACGAATTGATACGCAGGCGAAAATGGCAGTGGATAGGTCACACATTGCGGAAGAGTGATAACTGCATTGCTTTGCATGCCATGAAATGGAACCCCATTTCCAACCAAGGCCGACCAAGAGGGGGTCCTCGAATCACATGGCGTCGATCTGTGGCAAAGGAGTGTCAGGTACTGGGTAAGTCTTTTGGGTAGTTGCGCCCCATTGCCCAGAACAGAGTACAATGGCGCGCAGGAGTAGTTGACGCGCTATGCCCCGCTAGGGGTTAAGGCAAAGTAGTACTTTTGATAAGGGATGTTGCACCCTCAGTGTACCGCCCTGCATGAACAATTCGCTTGCTTTGAGACATTTTCTAGTTCACACCCAGAGAATAAAAGAGCTTCTGGAATTGGCTCCGCAAAGGCCCACTCTTCACTGTGCAACTATTTTTATGAGTGCCTCAGGAGAAAATTCACATCACAATCAAATGGGGTTGTAGCGGCACTGTCGACGCACCAAATCATGGATGGCTGTGATTTGATCTAATTGGCAAGAGCCAGTTAGAATTTGTGTAGTAATTGTATTACATAATTACATTTTGTATTTTTTTTTGTTCCATTTTACGACCATGTCAAATTAGGCCTTTATTCAACAACTTTCTAAGTCATTGGATTAGATTGAGAGAAGGGCTGCCGGCGGGCACAAAAGGCCTACTAACACCGACACTAAACGGTCGATTGTGCTACAGCGCTAGGTCTGGTAACAGACCTAAGTCTGTCGATCAAGGTTGATCCGGCTAATTAATTTGCTTAGTAGCGGTAAGCGGAATCGGAAGCAATATCATCTGCTTCCGGGAAGCCGATGCCAAGGTATACTTGGCGACGTACCGGTCCAATGCTTTAAAGTGGCCTCTTAATACGTTGAGTGCTAAGGCTAAAATTCAAACTTGACTGTTGTTACTGGAGGACAAAGCATATGGAGAATACCTTTTTTATATAAATTATCCTTATATTTAAGGAAGAGTGTGCAGCCAGAAGACTACATATGCTTCTGACCATATATCGATTCATTTTTGCTTCGGGCCTGATAGATTCTCCCATTGGACGGTGGTTTAAGTGCGCTCCCAGTATTTGATGCCTCTACTTATGGAACATGACGGAATCCCGCAAAAGGGTTCAGGGCCTCAAAAGGGTGTGTTCAAGGCCATCCTGGCCCTTTTATCAGCCTATTCAATCCCAGAAATGCCGACGTGGCCAGGAACCTAGTATAACGTCACCCTGTTTAAGGAACCAACTCTTTGTAAAATCTAGGCACCTCCGCATAAAACGGCTATGCCTTTAAGCCTATGGTTGTCCCGATGATCAATGTATTTTTTTTTATTATTTATTTATTTGTTATCATTATCATTTTCAAAAGACAAATTTACGCCAAAGAATCTCCTTATTTCAGAAAAGCAGCGACTATCTTAATTGGCAGTGAGATTATTTACCTTTTTCATTATCTGCTTGGTTTTTTATTACTACTTTTTTTTAATTTTTAAGTAATTTTTGGGTTTTTTACTTTTCGACTTTTTTTTTGCATTTTGTTTTTTTTTTCTCCTTTTATTTTATTGCTTATATTTTTTTTTGTTTTCATTCCTTCTTTATAATTTTATTTTTATTATTATTTTCTATTTTCAGTACGTAAGTATTCGCATTGAGGATAACAGTCAAAATTTATCATCGTTTTGGTTACTTAAGATCAAGTGAGATATATGTTGGTGAATGGTTCGCGTTGTTGTCATTCAAGTTGAAGGGTTGGTGCATAAGTGCTTTTTCTGTAAATTGTGGAATTGTTGCTCGATGCATTCGTATTTTTTTTACAGATACGGGTATATAATATCGGCATTGTCGAGATATCTAAGTTAGAAAGCTTTCTTCATTGTTTTTTTTTATGGTCGACTCGACATGATCCATCCTTTCTCCATAAGTGCATCCACACACTGCGATACGATACGATATGGAAAGACGTTTTTCGATGTAATACACAGATATCTATAATATCACCGTCGTCGGTCTGGTGTGGGGATATTGTATCGCTTTCATACTAATTACATACACTCAACCGTACAGTATTGCATCTGTATCGTATTGCATGTTGCATTGCTTTCCACCAACCCAAATGATTCGTAAACGACCCATAAACGATTCGTTTTCAACGAATAACGATTCCTTTTCGGATCCGTAAATGATTCGATGAGCAGACTGTAATGGCCCATCGCTTATGATTCGTATATTGCGAACCGAAAATTAATCGTTTGCTGGGATCGCATCGCTTCGATGTGTGGATGCACCAAGAGTCAATTCTTATGGACTTTAATCCAACTAGATTCAATATTTGAGAACTGAAGTAAAAAGAAATAGTATGTGTTTTCTTTTTTGTGCCTGTTCTCCAAAATTTGTGTCGATAAGTCATCAGTAGGTTCCGTTTGTCCTGTTATGTGTTGTGATCCTGTAGGGGCATAGAAACGGTGGTTAGCGAGACCTAGATTCAAACTGTTTTCTATGTATGAATCCATAATAATTCTCCTAATTCACTAATCACGATTTCAAATACATTACCTAAATTCTTCAGTTGCAGGTAAGACGACTCGCTTCATGGATATCTCTTTATCCGTTTGCTGCGGTTTGATTAGTCTAGCAGAGAACATACTTGGTAATTTATGAAAATAAATAAATGGTTAATTACAGTAGGTTTATCATAACATTGATTCACAATTCGTTGAAGGTAAGTTAAACTTAATTTAAGTAGTTTTCGGTAAAAATCGTAGTACGTACTATATATAAATGTTTTTTATTTGCGCCTCTTTGTTGGGTCTGATAAATAAATTTCATTTAATTCGCATACAAACGAAAATAAATGTAAATGGATATGTCGTAGACTTTTAGTGAAACCCGTTATTTCACGGACTACCCGGCTAATAGTGTATTGATTTGATTACATTGTATGTATATGTGTGGCACTGCATGGCGGCAAATATGGTAACACTGCCGGTAAATGATGTGTTTAAAGTTTTACAGTATTTGCCGGACGATGTAACGAAATGACGAATTTCGCTAAAAGCTTACGACATACTATATATACTCTTACAGTATGTCCAGATATTGTATCCAGGGCTTAGGAAAAGGAGGAGAAAATAGATTCTGCTATTACAGGCATTCGAATTTTGCAAAAAAAACGTGAACCTACAACAGTAACTCAACAGCTGCACAAGGTAGAACAGTGCAATTAACTTCGAATCGCAACTTATATTTTACTTTAAGGTCTAAAATTACCATCATCATCGTGGCGCGACAGCCCGGCGTCGGGCCTTGGCCGCCTGGATCGCTGTTCTCCAATTATCTCGGTCACGTGACCGCGTCCTCCAATTTTGGAAGCCCAGTAGCTGCGCGGCATCCACACCTACTGAGCTCTCCCAACGAGATCTCGGTCGCCTAGGCAGTCTCGCTCCGTCGACTCGTTCTGCATTCATTACTCTCTTAGGCATGCGATCATCGTCCATTCATTGTACATGCCCTGCCCATTGAAGTCGTTGTAGTCTGACGATTTTGGAGACTTCCAGCTCCAGTTCATACAACTCATGGTTGTACCGAATGCGCCATCCATCTCGATCGCAAACAGCCCCGAAAATTCGTCGTAGAACCTTACGTTCAAATGTGTCTAGCATGTTTCCAGAGGCTTGAGTTAGGGTCCATACTTCGCAGCCATAGCATAGCACTGGTCGTATAGGTTTTTTACACGCGGAGCTTCGTGTTTTTGTGCACATGCTTCGATTTCATTAGTCGTGTCTTATTAGCTAACTATCCGTCGCTTGATTTCGTCAGTTTCGTTGGCGTCCCTTGACAGGTTGCAATCCAGGTAAATGAAGTTGTTCACGAACTCGATGTTGAGGTCCCCCACATTGATGCTCGGTTGTGCATGTGTCCTTGTCGTCGATTGCATCATTATTTTACTTTTACCCTCGTTGATACGTAGTCCAACTTCTTTTGCAGCGGTATCGAGCGTATGCAGAAGTTCTTCTGCGTCGGCCAATCTTCGGGACATGATGTTGATGTCGTCGGCGTACGCTGCTAATTGTGTCGACTTGATGAGTAGCGTCTTGTTGTTGTCCATATTGATGTCCCGAATAACGTATTCCAGTGCTATGTTGAAGGTTGAAGAGGGTCGGTGCCAGTCCATCGCCCTGTTTCAGACGAGTGCGTGTTTCAAATAGATCAGTAAGTCTATTAGAATATGTATCCTGACTTGTGAGACGGAGTTGGATATCGTCATCTTTGTCAGTCGCACTAATTTGGCCGGTATACCAAATTGAGTTCTTCCCAGAACCTATGGACGCCTGTGTTGCTGATGTTGTGTAGCGTAGCCGATAGTCTTTCCTCAAGGGCGGCAGCATACGCCACCGCTGTAGCATCGTTCAGAAGCTTATCAACCGCAAAGATTTTGGGACGGCTGATTCTCGATTGGTGCACTAAGGAAATTCTACATCTATAGGTCGTCTTCACCAAGTGATGATGCTCCTCGATAGGAGCGGACATCCATCACACTAGACGCCCATCTCCTGCAAATGAGGACGTGATCAATTTGGTTGACGGTGTGTGCGTCTGGAGATTTCCAGGTCTGCTTGTGAATGCGTCGATGCAAGAAACACGTAGAGCTTATGACTAGATTCCTGCTGCAGGCGAAGTCGATAAGTCGCTGGCTGTTGTCATTACATTTTTCATGGAGACTGTGGCCTCCAGTGGTCCCCCGGTGCCAACTTTCATTTTCGACTTTGGCGTTAAAGTCTCCCAGCAGCAATTTGACGTCGTTTGTTGGAAGTGAGTCGAAGAGGGTCTCAAGGCGGGCGTAGAACTCGTCTTTTACTGCGTCTTCTTTAACTTCAGTGGGGGCGTGCACATTGATGAGCCAGAGATTGAAGAATCGAGTCTTAATGCGAATCGCATATAGCCGTTATTTTATGGGTTTAAAGTCAGTAATGTGCGGCTTGAGGTGATTGTTTACTATAAATGCTACTCCAAACTCCTTGCGGCCTGATGGTTTGCCACTTGTAAAAATTGTGTGCAATTTCTTGTCATTGATCTCGCTGCCAAGCCAATTTGTTTCCTGGACTGCAGTAATGCTCAGTTTGTACTTTTCGACCTGTTGAAGGAGGGCCTTCTCGGCCCCCGGTTTATTCAGGGAGCGTACATTCCGATCCGAAAGAATAATCCTTCAGTCGTTGGCGTGGTCGTCGTTGTTGATCCGTCCAATCCGAGGCTGTTGTTCCAGGTTTCTTGACATGGAGTGGTTTTTGCAAGGACGAGTTGTCAGCACATCGCTTAACCCCATTCACGGGATGGCCTCGGAAAATAGCTGCTTCAGATGGCTTAATAATCGTGCTGGAGTTCACACAACTATGTTGCAAGTCCAACTACGCAAGTCATTCCATCCTACTAAACCTGAGACGCTTAGATGTTGGTCAGCCATCCAGGCTACAGCTAGCTGCCTTCTTCCAAATGTCTTATCGCTAAGACTTGGCCGTCAGCGATTTGAAACACTGCCGTTACCAGGGGGCGCCCACGTGGAGGACTATGGAAAAGGTCTTCCCCCCACCCCCTCCCAAGGTCTAAAATTAAGTCCTTAAAATTTAGATACATCGTTTATAAGATGTAACTAGGCAAAGTGATTTTTATCCTCCCGGAAATGCTCCAGTCAGCGCTAAACACAGTGCAAAAATGGTGCAATGATAACAGCCTACGAGTTAATCCAGCCAAGGCCGTTATCGTTCCTTTTCCGAGGAAAAGAAACATCAGACCAATGTCTTACTATGTATAACTCTCCAGTATTTTTGGCGGATACCGCTAAATACTTCGGCGTTATTCTAGGTGTTACTAGGCTCAGCAAACTCCGGACCGCGAGTTTATATTGTTTTTTGCATGGAGAAATTAAATTTTTACAAATAGTTTAATGAACGATTTTTTTTTATTACAACGTAATTTGTTTGAGTGAAATCTAAATCAATTTATTCACTTCATTGAAGACTGAATTTTAATAATAATTTGCCAGATTCGGGATACACTGCAATTCGTTATTGCAGCCACTTCTATATAAAAAAAATATTCACTTTGTTGTTTCTTGTAAACGACATATTTAATTTTGCGGACTTAATTCCAGGTTATATTGTGAAGTATTAGCTGTGATCCGTTGTTAGTTGCATTGCTCTAGTTTGCATAGTTTTTGATTTATAGTGTTTTGAGTAAAGTGCGGTCGTCGATTTTTTTTCCAGAATGTAAAATCCTGTATCCGGTAAAAAATCCCAAAAAAATAATTAACGTCTGGGTCTGGTACTTTGTAATTACAAATAATACTTAAAAAATATATAAAAGAAGCATTTGATTTCTTTGTTTATTCCAAATGTTATTAACATATCTGTGTATCTGTACAACACATGTTTACACGTCAAATGTTGTTCTTAATATTCAACGAAACGGACTTAAGGCAACATTAGCAGAATTCTAACAATCCGGTTGCTTTTTTGTATCATCAATGACATTGAGAACAAGATCAGCTTTTCATTTGAAATGTATTACTTCATACACATCCACTATTTAAAAAGTATCTATATCTGTGAATATCTGAGATGTGACTTCTTTAATAATTTCTACACGTTCTTAGCCAAAGCGTGGGCCGATCACATTCTCATTAATAAAAATGAAGAATGACTGAAAAGCAGCAGCACCTATTGCCTATACCATACCTTGTTGTGGTTCGTTGTTGCCTCTGTTGTGATGACTACAGAAGGCGTATATCATTAATTCTACTTAAAAATCGAATCATCATCTTCCGAAGGTGGAGAGACGCTCATTCAGAGCTCTGCGGAAGAGGTGGAAAAAAGTGAATTAATTTAACATCTTTTCAGCTGCAATTGAATAAGTCGGCAACGAGTGTATAGGTACTTTCCTAACCCATGAAGATTCACAGGTGCCAATGAACTGACTGTGTATAATATTCAATGCTTCTTTCAATTGAACGTTTTTGTTATCCGCGAGCAACGAGGAGCCTAGATGAGGTGCACGCAGGTTCTCAAGTGCTTTCTTTCAGAATCGAATTTAGCTATTCATATAGTACACACATTTATAGATAATTCAGGATTTAGCTTTAATATTTATGATGAGAGTGAAATGTTAAGTATTTATTCCAGACCTTGAATTGGACTGATGCACCCAAGTGTGTTTTCCATACACTTTTCGGTTGCTTTGCTTGCTTTTTTTTTTAATTTTTTGCTTGGATCTTTTACAAAAATTCACTTACCCAAGTGGACCAAACCACAATAGCCAAACACACATCCATCTCTCCCGAGAACCTTGAATGAAAAATTCACGTTTTGTTTGGATGGTTTTATATTCTGATCTCATCATTCATGGTAAAAACAACTGATAATACTAGACAGTTGAATACTTGATTTTTTAAAACACATTTTTTGATGGATAGATTTTCATAAAAATTCAGTTCGTCGACATGTTGTTTGGTGCGGCTGTCTGCCAAAAAAAGGCAAACATTTGTAATCGTGTCAAGAATGAAAAATGCATTTTTTTACATGGGTTTGGGAATTTGATATTTGTGCAAATACCATATTTGCGTTGTACTGTGATACTATAGTGGCGAGTTCAAATTTCAAATTTATTCTTGAAGATAAATCAGTATTTTAGAGGGCATTAGAATTTTGTCATCAATTCAAACGAAGTGTTTTGAAATTGAATCACTTCGGTATTAGTCTGGTATCAGAAAGTTAATGTCCATATGATTTTTTTAATTCGTGCGTTCTCTCTCTAATTGCCTCGACCATTCCAGGGGCATGGGCGCGTCAACATCTCTAGCATTTCTATGCCTTGTTGACGTTTCAATACCATATCTACTTTTCGGAAGTGCAGTTGCTAGCACGCACCTCCTATTCGCGCCGTCTTTATAGTGAAAAGCTCGGAGCACTGTGAGAGTTCTATTAGTACTCACAGGCAGTTTTTGATCGCGCCGAGATTTGATCTCCGAGCTCTAGATTAGTATCGTAGAGCGGTGACCGAACTATCACGACCACCGACTGCGAAATTTTGCTCCAAAAAGTGGAAAAAGGACCCATTCTACGGTTTGGTCAAAATCGGGAGATTTTGCGTATATTTTTATCGAAACGGGGAGTCGGGGAAAGATAGTCAAAAAAGGGCATGTACCCGTAAACAGCGACGTCTGGTCACCCTATGCTCCGATTCAAGTTCAGTTTAAACGAGTCCGAAGCGTATATACCCTAGACTTGTGCAGACCTAGTGGAGACAACATAACTTCCAATATGCAACAGCTTGATGAATTAAAATTGTGTTTCCTATATAGTCGGTTTGAGCAGAAGTTAGCCGATTTTAAGTCGCTAGTTACATTCTATGGAAAGCTATGATATATTTGAGATAACATTTGTAGGGGAGGTAGGTGTTCTTTTGGCCCGATCATGCTCGTTTTCAATACCAATCAACGAGATTCTTTTACAGACATTTGGCCGAAATTTCATTTTTCTAGCTTTATTCTACCGAAAGTTATCGCCTATTCGAAGTATTATATGTAGGGGAGGTAGGGGCTCCTTTTGTCGGATCTTGTCTACCAACTCATTAGGTTTTACTACGAACATCCTACCAAATTTTCAACTTGCTAGAGCCATTCTGTCGAAAGTTATCGTAATTCAATGAATATTTCATTTTTTGACATTTTGACCAAAGGAACGCCCTTTACCTTCCCTGGTAGGCGTTCGTTTTGTCTGATTATGCCCATGTTACTAAAACTGAAGCGACTTTCTCATCCGAATTTTACATGCCAAAAATTAGGTCTCTATGTCAATTGGTTAATAATTGTAAACAAAAAACATGAAAAGTAGGGCAGTACGAGATTCTTTGTAAGAAAAATACCGTTAGTGTCTAACTGATGGATCTAATTTTTTCAAGGGAGTATAAAATGACTCCGTCCTGCCATCTAACGAAGTTAGAGGTTTTCACGTTTATACAAGTGCATGCATTCAATTATTTTACATATGTACGGGAGGTAGGTGTTCTCTCGGTCCGATCATGCTCGTTTCAATACCAACTAACTAGATCATATTACGTACATTTGAAAATAATTTCAAGTCTCTAGCTTCATTCTATCGAAAGTTATTGTGCGAACGGACACAGACAGATATGGCTAAATCGAATCAGGAGGCGACGCTGATCATTTATGGGTTGTCCGGAAAGTCATTTCGCTGCCTTTCAAGGGATGGCGCTGTTATTGAAAAAAAATTATGGTGGCGTTAGCCAAGATTTTTTTTTCCCATTTGATGACAGCTGGCATTTCAAGCTATAATCAGTCACAAATTGGTAGTCCTCTGTTGTTTACAAATCTTTATTTGGCATCGACGTGAAAATGGAAAATAAAAGTGAACATTTTCGACATATTTTACTACCGAAAAGGCAAAAACGCAGTGCAAGCGCGGAAAGAGTTGTGTGATGTTTATGGTGAAGACTCATTAACAGATCGCCAGTGGCAGAATTGGTTCGCTCGTTTTCGTTCCGGAAATTTTGATGTCAGTGATGCAGTAAGTAAAACAAAATCTTTCTGGGTTTCTGACCTTAAGGACCTCGGCAATTTAGGCTCGCAAGTGCCCTACTTTGTGGTCCCCATTATCGAACAAAGTAGTTAGGTAGGGGCGGGCCTCCATTCAGAATTATTCTACGTTTTAATTAAGAAGGATAGGGTTTAGCGTGTGTTGCCGACGACGATAAATAAAAGCTAGAAGTCTCTATTTTAGCGTGTCCAACGCACTTGCCTACAATATCCACATACAAATTTCACAATTACATACAAGTTTCACAATTACAAAATCTATAGACAAAAAATCCGGAAATTCAAAATTCATATTATCGAAGTCCATAATTACAAATTTCATAATCACAATATCCACAAATTTTATATGGAAAAATGCCAATACGAGAGGTGTCTCCCCCATTTATAGGAGTGGAATTCCGCTTTAGACAGTACGAACCTACGTTTTATTGATTTGATGCTATAACATGTATTTGGCATATTCGTACTGCCTAAGGCGGAAATCCACTGAAGATTTGGACGAAGAAGTGGAAACCTGTCAGACCCACTGAGCACCCACTGCGTCCATCCAATGAGCTCTCGGTCTCTCGGTAGACTTTGTAAGTGCTGACACAGAGCAATTGCTGGGCTTTCGAAATATGAAGTCGCAGTCAGTTGACCAAGATAATTGGAGGACAATAATCCAGACGGCCACGGCCGGACGTCAGGCTGTAGCGCCACTATAATGATAAAGGCGGAATTCTAGTTAAGATTCAGAACAAGAAGTGGATACCTCTCATTCTGACACCCTTTTCCATACACAAGTTTTAGGGATTTTTTGCTTGTGGGTTTCGTGGGTTAGGTTAGAAAAGTAACGGATGGAGTAAATGTCTTCCGATCGGACTGTAAAAGTCGGAAAGTATATTTAGCTAATTGTAGCTCGGTATCGATCGACTGAAAACCATTGAAAGGTTACTCGATCTGCTTACCAGGCAGAAAATGCATCGAATAACACGATTCAGGAGATACCCATATGTACCAGGCGAATGCAAGATTGTTCTTTTTCCTGGCCAAAGGACTCAAAACAACAGCAATAGTCTAGTGCAGAACTGTATCGATCGATCGAAGGCAGCACTTGATGAGTACTGGTCTGTTGGTGGTACGAAACCAGCGGCCGAAGGTCCCATTACACACGGATGCCGATGCGAGCGCATCTGAGCCGTCCATCAACCAGTCCATTCTTATCGATCCAGTTTTTTATTATTTCCCATTTTTGCCTCCCCTGTTTGTGTTGTCTTCCCAGGCCTATGAATTTTTGTTAATACGTAAAGCACAATGGCAACAAGCGGCGAAAACCCTACTCACGTCTCCTGAACTGAGCTACAGCTAATATAGCGCTGCTTAGCTCGTTGACTCTTTGCCAGATGGCACTGTCCGACCTTCACGGTCATTATGGCAACTTTAGGCTCCGTCCTCAAGGTCATCTTCGGATGCCCATCAAATCGTCCATTACACATTCACCGTTGAGCCCGAATCCACAGCCCTGAGATTAAGAGTCTTATGCTGTACCGAATGAGCTAGCCGGGTGGTTCATTACAGAATCCCAATCATATGATACCTACCCAACTTGCCTAAAAATCAACTCGTTCTCAAGAATGTCCTTTTTTCCTCACCAAAGGACTCAAAATGCCGCCTCTAGTGCATTCAGGTGCTCTCCAATGCATTGGTCCCGTCACCCCGATTCAAAAGATACCCATATCTGCTAGGTTTGGTCCGTTTGTCCTGACGGACACCTGCAGTAGGATCATAATATCACCGTGTGTTACTTATAATAACCCAAATCTTGAAATCGGACCTCGGTTAAAGCTTGGAGGAGCGGTCTTTGAAAAGATTTAGGCGAGTAACTCTAGTTTGAACCCAACGGAATATACCGTTATTCCCTTCGAGGATCAAAATTGTGGTCCTCGATTTGTGTTCAGCGTCACACAAGGAACCTACATTCAAAATTTCACGAAAAGTGCCCGGACAAACGAACTAATAAACTAACGAGCAAGCATCATGCATCGAACTTTATGCTCGTCCATTATATTTTTATATATGCGACGAGCCAAAAATTTCCAAAGATCCCAATAAAAGTCAAATCGATACACTTTTCAAACTTATCATCTCGATCGATCAGATGACAACAAATTGAAAATCGATATGCTCGTTAACAACACATAAAATATCTTTGACACGCTATAAATTCAAGTCAAGTACGCACAATATGCGTACTCACTTCCATACAAAGTCGCATCGAACGATCCATTTCAGCGAAAGTAGAAAGTCTTTCGATTTCATTGAGGGGTCTTCTGACTGAGCCTATTTGCATGTGAGGATCACTCAAAGCAAATGAAGAAACCATAAAGTAAGTATGGTGATACCAAGGTACCAAGTACTTGTTGTGTACAGCATCGTCATTCTGACAAAGTTAAGGGGCTTTCGAAATTTCATGGCGGCTGATAGTGCAAGCACTCGTGCATTATTTACATTTTGTACATAAGTTTTGAAATTTTACAAAGACAACTTTTGAAGAGTGTACTTTCCGAAAAACGACAAGTATTTAGTAGACAAGCGAAGATGAAAGTAAACATCAATAGTTGAGGTAGTACGTAGTCCCATCAGTTTAAGAGTGACCTCCATTTGACACAGTGAGTCTACAGAAGCTGATGGTCCTGCATGCATAAGTAATTTTTGTATTTCCGAAAAAAGATATAAATTTCCAAATCATATGCATAAAGTTAAACACTTAAATTTACAAATTGAGTAACTTTCTTCAAAGTGCTTCATTTTGACGCACAATGCCCCTTAAATAATGTATTGTATACTGGGATTGGAATACATTACGGTTAAGAGGCAATATACTCGTAACTTGCGCCATCCATGCATCTTTCGTTGATTTCCAATACTAAATCGATGCAATAGTAATTGGATGATGAATACGATCATATATCATATAGTACTACTAGATAAACCGGCCTCACCTTGCACCAGCCTCTTTCGAACATTGATCTATTGCAATGGCGACACTTGTCGAGTATTAATTTTCTAAAATGTCTTCTATTGGCTTTTTATTATTGTGACCGTGTTGGATACTTTCAATTTACCATGGAATAGATTGAACTCTTGATTTTATGCATGAAGTTGAAGGAAACTGATGTCGTGAATTAGAACGATGTAGAGAAAAGGATGGGAAAAATGGATCAAATGGAAGTATGTAACAATATTGCGATGACTGTATAATATTAGCTAGACGATCGGGCTTCGTCGGGTACTTTGTCTATCTACACACACGTAGCACGATTTTTACGATCCGGCTTTGCCGGATCTTCTGACTATTAAGTAACAAATGCGGGACGCCTTATGATGATACATACTTACATTCATTCATGATGTTCTAGTCTAGGTTAGGTTAGGTAGGGTGGCAGCCTAGACGACTCCGCATAGACCGCTGAGGTCCATAGCGATTCCACATATAACAGGTACTCATCCCGTGTCGTTGCTGGCCCCTATCAGAAGATCGTCGTTGAGCTTGAAGGAACCTGACTCGTTGGCGAAGCTCAAGAGGCTTCTCCAGCTGAATCCTGTGACTCCTTCAAGATCGTTGAGGAAGTGAGCTCCTAGGCACTTTAATCTCCTTCTAGCGAGTGCAGGACAATCACATAGGAGGTGCTTTAGAGTTACTTTCGTGTTTGGTATTTGGCAATTCCTGCAGCCATCGCTGGTTATTAGCTTTAGTCTGTGGGCGTGTTCCCCTATCAGGCAGTGGCCCATTAGTATGCCACTAATAGTGCACACTGACTTCTGGGCAGTCCCAAGAGGCTTTCAGTTTTCCTTTTGTCATAAGAATTCCAGAATATTTTCGTTACTCTGGAGTCGTTTGTGTTAAGCCAGTTAGCTATGGCCTTTTCACGCATATTGTCGTCTATTATCTTCTTGCATGTTTGTATTGGCGTTGGCAGCTCTTCGGCTGTTCTCGTTCGAGAATAGCCCCCTGTTTGGCTAGTCCATCCGCTATTTCGTTACCTAGAACCCCGCTATGGCCCGGAACCCACCAGAATTCCAGGGTCCTAGCTGATCCCAGAGCTTGTAGAGCTGTTAGGCAGTTATTCACTGTCTTCGACTTGATTGTGACGGACTGTAGTGCCTTTAGTGCTGCTTGACTGTCCGTGTATATTACGATTCCACCCTTTTTCCGGGATGTTCTAGTCCAAATATCTATTATCACATTCGTCGACACACACCCGGAATATGTCTAAAATATACAGTCAGTAGCCTTCTCAATCAAATTTGCCAAATTTTTATTCAAATGGGATATGTCATCGTTTTAGATCTTTATATAAACACTCCCTAGAATAAGTAGAACAAATTGTGAAATCGACTGCATTCACTCAAACTAAGAATTATGGAAAGCTGAAATTTAATTACATAGTTACGGGCCAAATTAGCTCAAAATATTGTATATTGCTCTAGGTATTTGGTTCAAATCGTTTGTTTAAATTCGACCTTAAAGCCCATTCACCACGGCACGGTATACATTTTTTAATTGTCGAAATTCGACTGTAATCTCTAAAAATAAAGTCACTCAAACTTAAAATGAAATTTAATTTGTTACGGCCAAATATTTAGCATAAAATAATAGTTGTATAGTAGGCATGTACGTATTTAGTTTAAATTTCGACCTTAAAGTCCATTCACCACGGCACGGTATAACTTTTCGAATCGACTGCAGCCGAAATTCGACTGTAGTCTCTAGAAACAGCACCAATTAAACAGAAAATTACGAAAAAAGATAAATTTAATTGATTACGCCCAAATATGAAGCTCAAAATATAGCTGTAGGTATTTAGTTTAAATCGGTAGTTTAAAATCGACTTTAAAGCCCATTCACTTTTTTTTACGACAGAGGGAACACCAGTAAAGCACTCGCTAAAATAATAATCTGTTGTTTTTTTTACACAGCTTTCTGCCCACAGCGGCTGCTGTGCTAACACACCACGCATGGACTACAAATGCATTAGGTTTCGTTTTGTTACTTACAGAGACTCATTAGTCGACAATCCTTATCATTGAACAGAACTTCCAATAAAATGATGGCGATTGCCTTTTCAACATTAGCTACCTCATCCAGTTCAGTGACGAAGCGGCATCCAAGAAATACCTTCCTACTGCCAGAGCAGTACAGGTGCAGAGAAGATAACAAAAATACACCAATTATTACAGTAGATGTGAAGTCTCATGGCAGCTGCACCCAGTGATGATTCCCAAAGCAGTTCCGACGAATTAGCGCAGCATCGCTTGTTGTACCCTACGTAGAAAACTTGTCTGCACTACAGTTACCAGGGAAAGCCACTGGGACCCAGAATCCATCGTAAAAAATATCAAAAGCAAACGAATTCATCACCATAATCATTGGCTGACAATTCGCCACGGTCATAGTCAGACCCAGTTCGAGGGATTTAATTACAGCGGTAAAAATTACAAGATCTCTAGCTTATATCTCGTGTCACCCCAGCCAGGTCGGAGGTTCCGTAATAGTCGTAACTTTTGTCGGGGGTACATATTGCAATATTCGGGGATATTGAAAGAGATATTTAGGCTAAAAGCCCGTCAGAGAAAACTCTAATCCCTAATCATTTAGCTGTTTGGAGCCTGAATTTAGCCACTGATCAGTGTCATGGGGCATCTATTCATTAAAAAGGTCAGGAAGTAGCAGGTTAAACCGCATGTTCAAAGCAGTAGCATGAGGAGTAGTCCGAAAAGCACCATAAAAAGCAACGCAGGTCAATCTTTGCATCTATTCCAGCAAGCAACTGTTAGCCTTTGTACTCGAAGCAGTTCACCGGAAAATTACCCCAAACATGAGTAAAACATCTGTATAAAAATGTTGGCTTATCAGCAAAAACTAGTCTCGCCCCATGAGCATAGAGGGTTTGACTGGAAGTATCCTAAATTTGTAAAGAGAACAGGGTCGGTTTTATTCACATTAATTTTAACCCTAAGGGTAGCAACCCAAATCGTTTTTTCCACAAAAAGGGAAAGAGCACTCAACCTTGCGAGGTATCCCTGCTTACAAGTCTTCGTTCAGACAATGTTCCCAGACATTTTCGGCCATTTTCTCGGATATTTCAGTACCCAGCTCCATATACCAAACATTTCGGGGGCCCGGGCCCCCATGGCCTCTCCTCTCTCTGGATCCGCCACTGAAATTACACTTTATATCTACATATGTAGTATGTACCAAAAACATCCTGGCTAGAAGGTACTGTATAAACATGTGCGTTTTTGCAGCTCTTGGCCGTTGTCGATGAACGGGTCGCTCCGGTGCGTAGAACCTGCTGCCATAGGAAGAGTTAGCAAGAATATAGCACTATCAGCTTTTAGATAATATTGTTTTGCTATTGAATTGAAATTTTTACCTGGTAAACTAAAGCACAACTTGTGTAGATGATTTTTTTTCTTCATATTACTCGTATTTGCCTCAGTATCTCGGTGGTCATATGTACATTAACTGCTCTTACACGAGGCCTCATTGATGTTTCGTTAGCAAAAGCTGAAAAGTGAACAACTGTCAATTAAACTAAATAAAACTCTTGCAGTTCAGTACTTCAAATCTATGACCCCATACCACATCTTTACACTACACCACACCGTATAATGATGATAAAGTGATATCATTAGATCAGATCGTTTTTATTATTATTAATTGTGTATTCTGTCCGTGTCGAGAATGTGATTTTCAAAAAGGAGTTTAATAATTGACATCAAGAGGAAAATGATGATGGCGAAGATGACGACGACGCGATGATCCAATGATGGTGATGAAATGCATCAGTAGACACTAGACACCATGCACTACTTGATATACATTAGCTATCATCACCTTGTCCTGAATTCTACAAGTTTTAATGTGTCCATTACACCTTACAGAGCAAGTTGTTGTGGACTTCTTAAGATGAAAACCTGTCCATGAATGTAAAAGCATATAGAAAATATTATAAACATGTATTCGGATACGATAGAATCTACACGTAAACATTATGCGCATTAAAATGTTGTTTTGCGCCTTCTAATTTCATCCTTCACCACTGTCTTTTTTTCTTCTACAACACATCCATTTAAGGATAAGATTGTTTGCCTAGATTGAAGTTGATTGATTACGAGCGAATTGTAATGAACTAGTAGTTGGTATGCATTTACTTCGCCTCTTTAATGTCCATTTTCCACCAGGATTGCAGCACAGATCGACGATGAACCTATACTTTATGTGTTTCGGAAGGGTTTCATTAATTTTACGCGTATATAACCTATGAATAGCAGATGAAATTGTCAATATAGTCGGTGATGTGACAGCAATCTGTGCTCGTACTCCACCTCCATTTGCATTGATTGAAGGTGAAGGGAACCGAGGTGAGGAATAAGAGAGGACAGGTAATGGTGAAGTATAGAATACAAATCGCTATACGAGGCCCTGTAGGATATATGCACTGGAATTGTTTTTAGTTGAAAAGTGGGTGCTGTAGGGGCTGCATATCCAGTAAGAAAATCCGCAAACACAAAATCCTCAAAGCACAATCCCCGAACACATTGGGTTTCAGTTTCTAAAATAGAAAAAAATGATGTTGCATAAAGCATAAAGCAGCACTTAGGCACTTAGTTGTAGTGTATAATAAAAACGAAAGAGCCCTAAAATCCGTATTGTCTTTTTTTTTTAACTTGTGAGTTTTGCTGTCAGTTGTCACGCGACACAATTGTTACTAAAAACCCCTAAGAAAAAAGGATATTTGCCGCACGGACAAGTTAATTTAATCTAAATATTTGCAAACTCCTAACATTCAACAACATACCATACGTCGGACATATAAAGTTGCCCCTTAGATCGAAACTAGTCTCAAGTCTTGTCTGGATTTGGTGCATATTCCTAGGATCTAAACGTAATCTTTTTTCTCAAAGCGGGGTTAGAGCTCACATGCGGTATCCAAGGATCTCAGGCCCATTAGTCTCTCCTGCAAACATCTTAAGATTTTGAAGAGACAAATCAACATCCACCTACGAAATACAATGCCAAAACACTTCCAGCATCGAAAAATACTACCTTCACCAAGGGTAGGTCGGTAGATACAGCTCTGCATTCCATTGTGAGTCAAATCGAGAAATGTTATAAGGAGTATACCATTGTTACCTTTCTTATGCTTCCGGAGGAACAGAGGTTCATTCCTCGGCGCGTTAATAAAAACGACCTGTGGGTACTGCTAGAACTCCCACATCAATACGAGTTCGTCAGTAAAAAGACGGCTCGGATAAGAGCTCCATGCTAACAACTACACTATCTGAAAATATGCTATCGTAATGCAAGAGAAGTTGACGCGCCCATGCTGCTGAATGGATCAAGACAATTAAATGTGCTCTCACTCCTCCTGTGGAACATGAAGGTTAACAGATTACTCATAGATCTGGAGGAGCTGGGTCGTAAGGTGGCAGCCTATACTGACGATGTCTCTATTGCTATACCTGGTAAATTTTGTGATACGCTTAGCGAGGTATACGCAATACGCGCTGCTATTTCTGCTAATTAGTCCAATTAATGTGGCCTTTCTGTCAGCATTTGCAAAACCAAGATAGTCCTATTGACAAGGAAACATGACATTCCACCAGTTCCTACTTTGCAAAGAGTGTGACTGGCGTTTGCAGATTGGGCAAATTTTCTTGGTCTAATGTTTAGTAGAAAACTTAACTGGAAACGGAATATTCAAGAGCGAACAAAACTAACGTGGCACTATACTGCTGCAGGAAGGCTAAGGTAAGACATGGGGTCTGCAGCCTAAGGTTTTACATTTTTTTACGTGTCGGTCTCTCGTGCGATCGGGCGATGGTATGGTGGCTCACCCTACGTACTAAAATAAATCGCAATCTTCTGTCTGAGGTGCAGTGTAGCCTGTGTGTCTGTTAGCAGAGCTCTTCGGACAAGTCCATCTCTGGCGTTGGATTTGATGCTTAGCCTGCTTCCGGTGGACATTCTAGGAGAGTAAATGGCGGTAAATGCAGCCGTCAGGATTCGAGGGACCGGTCGGTGGTTTTCTTTGTGTACTGGTCACTCAACGATGTTGATCGTTGGAGATGTTCCAGCTTCGACAAATTATACCTCAGCAATGTACTTGTTCGAGAAGAATTATGAAAGCCTAACCCCAGAACGTAGTCTGTTAGAAGTGGGTACTCGTCCACTATCGAACTCGTTGAAGATTTACACAGGCGGTTGTGGCGTGAATGATTGGGACGTCACATCACAACCACAAAAGAGGTTACGATTTTCACAGTCAGCCGGGCTGCGATTAAATCTCTCGAATCTGGTGTATGTACGTCCAAAACCTTAACTGTGCTCCGAATATGCCTTAGGGAAATGTGCTACTTTTTTAACAGTGTGCTATGTTTGATTCCTTCTCAAAGAGGCCTTGGCGGAAACTGTAGGGTTTTATAACCGTTTTCTCATGTGTTTCGCTTTCAGTTATGTTTTTTTTTCGGCCCTTTTGTTCAACTATCTCGTTCTCAACTGCGTTGTTTTTTTTTATAACTAATAATTTTTACAACCTTGTCATTGTGTCCACTGTGGGTATTTGTAAACCAAAATAATTAGTTGATAAATTTTTTTTTTAACTGTTTCTTGCAACAGTTGCGAAACGTTATGCTTATCTCCATCTTCAATTCAAATTGTTAAGTCCATCCCAACTAATAACAGAGTGGAAATCGTGTTATATTTTACGGTTTGGGTACGAAACGTAGCCTTTTAAAATCTCATTTAACAAAACCTCGATTTCGAAAGATCGATTGCATATATCTCGCCTGTATCATAATCTCGACAGGTGAAAATCTCAACTTATCAAATCTCGATTTTTTAAATATCGACAATGAATGAAGAAATTATATTTTTGGCCGCCGATTTCAAAATATAATTTTTTTTGATTCATTGTACGTACAGTTACATTTTGATTTGGCGTTATTCATACTTTTCTCTTAAATCTTCTAAGTACACACAAGAGACTATTGTGTATCGACATTCTCTCATGTGGGCTCCGCTCCCTACGCTCGCTGCGCGCTTAAAAGATCCAAAGACTCAGTATCGCACAAACATCAAAGCTCGCTTCGGTGGTTTTGGGTACAACAATCTTTCCCAACCCTTATTCCATATTACTAAACTAAACTAGTGTAAACTGTCTCCCCGACCGTACGTTGGCAGAGGGGCGCCTATGAAACTCTCTGCATAGGTGACACGGCGACCAGGTGTGAGGTTGGAGCTGGTGACTGAGGTGAAAGTTCACCTGCGGGGTTCCGTATCCAACACTTCACTTTGCTCCTTTCTTGCACCTGTTGAACCGCGGTCTACAGAGTAGCGATCTGTTAGACTAGGAGAGAAACCTTGATTTGCTTCAAGGGTAGCAGGTGCAGAGTGGCATGAACGCCTACGGAACTTTCGGGAGGTCGCGAGGGAGTCTGCTTCGCGGCACAAAGAGAGGAAAGAACGGCCGGATCGTCATAATGTTCCTATAGGGGCGGGGAGTAGCGGGAAGCAATATGCTGGCAGTTGCCTCGGCTGTGGTCCGAGAACGGGAAACCCAAACCTGAATCAATAAATAAAAACAAGAATATGAAAATACATCAAGACATTCTTGGAGAAAGTGGCTGGAGGAATTCCAATGAGACGGACAGCGACGACTCGCAAGGGTTGAAGAGGTTAGTCTCTGAAGAAGACGCTCCAGGGGAGAAGGGAGGCGTTGTTGGAGCGGACAATGACGCGCCAGAAGGCGCGGAGAGGTTAGTTCAGACAACGTGCACTCTGATCAACGTTCAATCTGCTGACTATCAGGGATGGTGGCGGGCCCGAACAAAGAAACACTAACTGTGTGCCAGCTGAATATTCATCATAGTAAAGCGGCATCAGCGATGATGACGAGATGCTTTGATGAAGAGAAACTGGACATAGCTTTAATACAGGAACCCTGGATTTTACAAAACAAAATTAGGGGTTTGTCACAACAAACCGCAAATCTGTACCATGCACAGGTGGACGGTAAAATAAGGACATGCATCCTGGTGCGTCATGGAATACGTGCAGTACAAATGATGCATCTCTGCTCGCCTGATCTTACGGTAGTAATGATCGGCAGTGGTGCAGGATCATTCCTAATTGCATCAGCATATCTCCCTTATGATGCACCAGAACCACCTCCATCAGAGGAAGTAGAAAATCTGGTAAGGTATTGTAAAGAAAGAGATATGGCCCTGATCATAGGCTGTGATGCCAATGCGCACAACACTGTGTGGGGCAGCACAGATGACAATCCCAGAGGACAGCAGCTGCTAGAATTTGTGGAAAAGTACAATCTGCTGGTAGCAAACAAGGGGGTCGCTCCCACCTTCGTGGATGCACGAAGGGCTGAGGTGATCGACATTACCCTAAGCTCTGTTAATATGCTTGACAGAGTTCAGAATTGGAGAGTGGTGGACAGGCTAACCATGTCTGATCACAGGGCTATCCAGTTTGAAATTCTGTATGGCAGAAAACGGAGTAGCGAACGCAAACGTATAAGAGTGCCAAAAAATACTGATCGTGTTAAGTACGAGACATATTTATTGGAACAAGTCGAGGATATTCAAGACGGAATACCTCGGAATACGGTCGAGATAGAGCGAACAGTGGAACAACTGAACTCCGCTATTAATCGCGCCTTCGAACACGCTTGTCCCTCCACAGTAGTGGACGAAAAGGACCCAACACCATGGTGGAGTAGGGAACTGGAGTCTATGAAAAAAGAGACAAGGAAAGCCTTTAACCGTTACATGAGGGAGAGAGACTCTCACTCTTGGGAACTATACAAGGATAAAAAGAGGGAGCTGAAAAGAACCTTACGTCTTCGGAAACGAAATACGTGGAGGGAATTCTGCTCTAGCATGAAGGATACGTCGGAAGTATGCAGATTACAGAAGATGATATCGAAAGACACTGCTTCGAAAATGGGGCTGATACGCAAAGTTGATGGTTCCATGACAGAAACAGTGGAAGAAACGATGCAGGCCCTAATGGAGGTACATTTTCCTGGAAGTTTCAAGTCAGACCAACCATGGCCTCAAACTAACATGGGAGCTGGTGGGGTAAGTCAACAAGAAGCTGAGAGGATAATAACTCCAAATGGAGTCAAAAGTGCTATGAACTCTTTTGCTCCATTTAAAACGGCTGGAATGGACGGAATATTCCCGGCACTATTACAGTGGGGCATGAGCGCTCTACTAGATAGGATCCGGAATATATTCGTCGCCTGTCTTTCAGCAGGCTACATCCCGAAGGCATGGAGGGAGGCTAATGTGGTCTTCCTGCCTAAACCGGGAAAGAAAGACTATACAGAGGCAAAGTCCTTCAGGCCGGTTAGCCTTACATCATTCCTGTTGAAAACAATGGAAAGGGTGTTGGTGGACTACCTGGAGAACAGCACGCTAATGTATAGTCCTCTGAGTAGGTGCCAACATGCTTATAGAGCAGGCAGATCTACGGAAACCGCTCTACATGAACTTGTTAGAGTTGCAGAGAGAGAGATTAACAATGGCGGGATCGCTATGTCTACTTTTATGGATATAGAGGGTGCTTTTGATAAAATCTCCTTTACCAAACTAAGGAACGCCCTGATTGAGCGGGGGGTTGATTACATTATAATTAAGTGGATCGACTCTATGCTTAAGCAGAGGGCG
The DNA here is from genome assembly GCA_964017055.1 of Chloromyia formosa. Lineage (NCBI taxonomy): Eukaryota > Metazoa > Arthropoda > Insecta > Diptera > Stratiomyidae > Chloromyia > Chloromyia formosa. Next base: position 22,685,807 of record OZ024813.1, on the reverse strand, counting down.
GTAAATCTTAGCAGTGGATGTGACAGAATACGGGGTAAGGTAGTCCGAGGATGCCCACAAGGAGGTGTTCTTTCGCCTCTACTGTGGAACATCACCGTGGACAGTCTTCTCTGGAAGCTGGACTCGATGGGCGTACACACTGTAGGATACGCCGATGACTTGGCACTCACGGTCAGTGGAAAGTTCATGGACACAATTCTAGGTTGCATGGGACAAGCTCTCAAAGTAACCGAAGAATGGTGTAATGAGCAAGAGCTAACCATAAACGCTAGTAAATCAAACACTATGATTTTTACTCGTAAGAGGAAAGACATAGAGATAACTCCCTTACGGCTTTTTGGTTCGGAAATCAAGGTGTCCAAGGAAGTGAAGCATCTAGGAGTTACCTTAGATGCGAAACTAACTTGGAATGTTCACGTTGATGAAAAGATCCAAAAAGCGAAAAGGATTTTGCATCAATGTAAGAGAGTGTGTGCTCGTAGGTGGGGAATTTCACCTAAAGCGACACACTGGATTTACACAATGATGGTAAGACCTATTCTAGCCTACGCATCAGTGGTATGGTGGCCAAAAGCCATGCAGAATACCACAAAGCAGAAGCTAGATGGGGTACAAAGGATAGCTTGCGTAAGCATATGTGGTGCAATGCGCACCACACCAACGCGAGCAATGGAGGCATTGCTGGGACTGCCGCCGTTGGACTTATTTATAAAGAAAACGGCGGCGCTTTCGGCAATACGCATGGAAAGGGATGCCATGTGGCATCGCTTTGGAACTAGCAGCGATCATAAGAGCATCCTAGACATTATTCATGATGAGGTCAGGGAGACTCTAATGCCGGTAGAAGGCATGAGTAGACGTAGGGTAGTTGAAAGACTACACAAGACTCACATTGCAGATGGAAACATACATAATGAGTGTATGTACAATGACATCAGCATTTTTACTGATGGCTCTTTAATGGACGGTAAAGCGGGGGCGGGGGTTTACTCTGAAGAGCTAAACCTAGCATGTGCGCTTAGTCTAGGAGAGTATGTGTCCGTATACCAGGCAGAGATGCTTGGCTTGTTGCATGCGTTGGACCACTTGCTTGAAGGTCAGGTGCGGGGGAAGAAAATCCTTATTGCACTGGACAACCAATCGGTGATCAGACGCATGCAGCAGACGAACATAAACTCTAAACTGGTACTAGAGTGTGTCCGGAAGCTCAACACGTGTGCCTCAGAAAATGAGGTTACGCTGATGTGGGTAAAAGGACACATAGGTACAACAGGAAATGAGGCGGCGGATACCCTAGCAAAACAGGGATCTGCGGCAACTTTCATTGGCCCAGAACCCAGAGTTGCTCTGGGGAACGGCATGATTGGAGCGAAGGTTGGGAAGTGGATGGACTCCATGCATCAACAAAGATGGCAGGAGCTAGTCACTTGCAAACAAGCTCGGAATGCAATGACCAGCCCTTTAGGCAGGGAAGCGAGAAAGGTACTTAGTTATAAACGGAGTACCCTAAGCTGGATAACTGCCTTGGTCACAGGGCATGGTAATTTTAAGGCTCATCTGGCCAAGATGAAAATCGGGGAAGATGACGTTTGCAGGCTATGCCTGGAGGAGGCCGAGACGGCAGCACACATTGTGTGCGAATGTCCAGCACTGGCTAGCACGAGGTTGAGGATCACAGGCAGCCACACGATAAGTGTAGAAGCCATGAGTGAACTCAGCTTCAAACAAATGCTAGAAATAACACGGGACTCAGTGATGAAGAAAGAGGTCGACAATTATCAGTCGACATCTGGAAGTCACTGATGACCGGGAGGGGGCGAAAAGGGACCCAAACGGTAGTGGTCTGCTTCGGCTATCCCCCAGAGTATATAATAATATAATAAACCCGCAATTAATCTAAATGGGACAGCACTACTAAAGCGGGGAAAAGCGACATTATGTCGGCGCGTTTCAACAGTTCCGATTAGAGTAGAACATAAATTGCACTCGTTACACTAACAAAATCGTTCTATATAGAGCAGGTTGTTAGTGCAATGCGGGCGATTATTGCTCAGCTCTTGATCTGGACTGTTGTCACGCCTAATGTCAATTCACTTTTTTTTTCAAAAAGGAGATAGTAAAGTAGTAGTAAAGTAAATTGACATTATCGCTTTTGAGATCGAGATATTTTGTAATCGAGATTTTCTCAAGTCGAGATTTTGAAATATTTTTCCATAAAAAAAAACTCGACTTTGATAATCGAGATTTTAAAAGGCGACGTTTCGTACCGATCCCTTTTTAAAGTCGACCGCGCGACTAAAGCGGAGAAAAGCAACATAATGTCAATTGACCTTATTCAATTTTCAAAAGCGAAATAAAGTCAGTCGACATTGTCGCTATTGAGATGGATTATTATTTTTCTACCGTTATTTTCATTAGTCGAGATATTTATTAGTCAAGATTTTTTCAAGTTGAGATTTTGACATCTTTTTCCATACGAAAAATATCTCGACTTTGTTAATCGAGATTTTAAAAGTTGACGTTTCGTACCGCTCCCATATTGCCCGTTAAGGGGGGGGGGGGTCTCTGTCGAAAAATCGGAAAATAATAATCTGTGAATTCAATCCTTGGGTTATCGTTGAGACCAGGAATGATATCTAATCGATCGGTGCGATCTTTTAAAATCTTCTTACTAGTGTTTTGTCCAATTCGAACCTACTGTGTTGTGTAAATTTGTTGCTGCTTTCGCCTACACTACGATGCCTCCAAGCGGAAATTCGCTGTTTGTAGTTACTGCGTTGTTCAAGAAAATATTTTTTTTTATCCATTTATAATTGAGATATTCTCGCCATTTTTTACCAACATGACCAGAATGACATGGAAAGTTTTTTGAACTAAAAAAAAATTGTCTTTTATTTTTTTCGACTGAGACCCCCTTTAGTGACAACAAATGAAATCTAGTGGATTTTTAGTAAAACTTTGATGTTCTACAACTTAAACTTTTTAAAGGATTTTTGTGTAAAACAAAAGGTTGAGGAGCGGGAATGGAAAGTTGGACGAAAAACGTGCGGCAAAACAACTTTTTTTCGAAAATTATCCATTTTCGCGGGTGGATATCTCGGAAACTATTAGGGATAGGAATAAACTTTATTATATTACATTACATTACATTACATATATAATACAATTTTGTAGGCAATTTCACTTTCATTTTACTCGACATTTCTTTTACGTGCAACTCATCGTTTTCGAGATGTAAGAGAAAAACTTAAAAAGGTAACTTTGAAGTCCCGCCCCCTGAAAAAAGGTAACTTTGTCCCGCCCCCCTGACCCGCGCGGCATCTGAAAACGATGTGACTTTATTTTACGTTGTTCGTGAAACCAACCCTACACATTTCTGAAACTTTTGGAACTACATGATTTGTTGCGTCTATTTTTCTTATTTTGCCTGGACTATATCCATCAGTTTATAAACATCTTACGGTTAGAGGTGGTAACAATACACCTTTGGAACTTGCTGAAATTGGAACTCAACCAAATACATATGTGTCTTACGTTTAGTGGCGTCAATAAAACCATATCATTTTCGCACAATGTAAACAATAGCTATTTTAAGTAACCTTCGCCTTGAAACAACACAATTTATTATTGCACGTATGTTTTCTGACCAAAGATATCAATAAAATCCCACCAAAAGTGGAAACATCGTAATGCCAAATCAAGAGCACGGTAAACACAAAAATTAAAGAGAAAAAAAAACTCAAAATACAAAAAAGCTTAAGTATTCATCAAATGCGGATAGTGTGCGAGTTTTCTATCACCATAATAGAATCATATATCAAGTGGTCTCCAACGTCTAATGCGCAATTATCTACTCGACTGGAAGCTTGTATCGCCAAATTATTTAAATAACGAGTATGTACGGGTCATATATAGAAATCTAACACCACAAAGAACCTAAATAGATGATACTACGAGCAGCGACATGGATAGGATAGAAGATATATTAGGATAGCCAGTCTAGAATGCGCCACCGTCGAGACTTATTGAAGAGTCTAGAATTCATTGAAAAATTTCCATATACATATCACACAGAGATACAAGAGATTTCTGCTGCCTCCGCCAGGTGTACACCTGACCTGTCCATTCAATCGCCTCGTCGTGTCGTTGTGGAATCTTCAGTATCTGGGCATGGCCGTAAAAAATTACGATCGCCCCCGCATTATCTTTATTATTTGTGTTGCAGGTTCTGTTATCGTAAAGTGAAACCATCTAATTGGTCAACGACTTTTATTTTTAAGGCTATTCTTGTTCATGCATATTCAATTTGAGTATTCCAAAACTGGTCGTCAAAAATCAATGGGATTCCTTCATTCCGAGGGATCTGGTGTTCTATGACCTCCGTTTTATGAGTCGTTGTTGTTCTGATGGTCAGATAAAAGGCAAAGATAAGAATGAAATATTTTTAAAATTGTGATTGTTTTGCATGTGGGCGACATTAATGAGAGAACGAGAACCAGAGATGATTAATAGTTTGATATCAAATTTATCCCCCACGTGTGCTGTGGCCAGATTCCATATATCTTAAATGTCATTGGGAGCTATGTCAAGTCATTGCACTCTCCAGTCTCTAGTGCACTGTTCACAGTAGTGCAGTCAAATTAAAGTGTTATTATTATTACATATTAGCATACATAGTTCGGTACGCTGCCGTATTATCTGATCTACGAAAGTCCTATTACAATGTACATACATACGAGTATACTTTTGTTTTAAGCGGTTGTAATATGGACTGGAATTTTAATTCAAATACGCGCTAGTGTAGGATTATACGCATTCTGTAAGGTTTTCTTTGCATTTAGATTTAATACGATAGCGACAAGATGCCGTCATATAGTTCAAAGTCTTTTTTATTAGCATACCTTGAGACAATTCAAATCTTAGACACTTCTACTGTAATGTGATATCCAGTGTTTATATTTTACGACTATTTTATTTTTATGGATGTGATAAGATCGGCTTAAAATCATATGATTCTCCTTCTCTGACTTTTCCAATACATATGAAGACTTTTATTTGATATCTTGATTCAAAGCGAATTTGTGAAGGAACTTTACGAATAGGGTACCAGGCAGATCGAAAGGGAGGGATTGGCGGCTAGTGCCGAATACCCGAATATAGTTGTGAGAACAAAATTGAAGGTTGCCAGTGAGATGACCATGAAGGTCCGAGTGTCAAAAGACAGACGAATGAGCTGAAAAGTGGCATGGTTTCGTATTTTTAGTTTGTGAAGCATATAATAAATATGCTTATTCTCGATGCCTTTGCCATTATACATTAAAGTAATCCGATACCCAAGTATGTATGGAACAAAAAAAAAGGTTAAAAGGTTTAAATGTGAATCTAAACTAGAAAACACTATTGGCGATAAAAACGGTATAATTACTGGGACCAGAGACTCATTGGTCACTTTTTTCTCTGTATTACTGTATTTATGATCTCGAACTTGAAGTAGTGATGGACACTATCGATAGTTTTTACTATCGATAGTTATTCGATAGTTTGAAAATCTAGTAACTAGTAAAAACTATCGATAGTTTTAAAAACTAGTAAGTAGCAGAAACTATCGATAGTTTTAAAAACTAGTAACTAGTAAAAACTATCGATAGTTTGAAAAACTAGTAACTAGTAAAAACTATCGATAGCTTTAAAAACAAGTAACTAGTAGAAAACTATCGAATAACTATCGGACGAAAATTCCGATAGTCCCGATAGTTTCGATAGCTCGATAGTTTCCTATCGAATAACTTTTTCGGATGCATTCAAGGAAAATTCAGCTGACGATGGATACATTTCTTGCATAAATGAATGAATATGATTGCATATACTATCTATTATTTACATTGTGTAGGTAGAAGCGATGTTAAGAAAAAAAGGACACTCTTGGCGATGAAGTGCGGCCAGATGGGTATCATAAAGACTGGTAGGAGTAACGAGGCGTTTGTACTGGACTACTGTTGATGGCATTGTGAGTCCAACACAATCAACCCCCTGCCAGTTTTTTCCAGCAAGATTGCCTGTGTTTTTGAGGAAAACAGTATTGCCGCTCAGAAACTCGTTTCATTTTTTGAATTTTTGAAATTCTGACTTCAGATTCGCAATTAGCGACCCAATCGACTAGCAAGATTGGCGGTGTTTATAAAAAAAAGTGTTGCCATTCTGAGTCTCTCATTTGTTTTTTTGCCATTTGGACTTCAGATTCGCAATCAGCGACCCAAAAACCCGCCTACCCCCTTTTTTCAGCAAGATTGGCCGTTTTTTTTAAAAAAAAGGTTGCCGCTCAGAAATTCTTTTATTTTTTTAATAGTTTACAATTCTGACTTCAGATTCGAAATCAGCGACCCAATCGACCTCCTGTCAGACTTTTCCAGCAAGATTGGCCGTGTTTATAAAAAAGAAAGTGTTGCCATTTTGGATCCCCCATTTGGTTTTTTGCCATTTGGACTTCAGATTCGCAACCAGCGCACAGTGGAGTATTTGTATCAAAAAGCTGGCCAAAATTATTTAGTACCATTTTTCAGGTGCAAATGCATTGAAATACGATTTAGATATTTTTTTTTATTTATTATAAAAAAGTATAAAATTAAATATCAAAACTAAATAAAAAAAATAAAAAAAATTAAATTAAATTAAATTAAAAAAAAAATAAAATTAAATTGAAAACAGCTTGCCGAAAGTATCATACCTTCCTTTAGTTTCACGGTATATTTACCACTTTGAAATTAGTGATAAAACTTGTTCCGATTTCACTGTTCCTATGGGAGGTATATGAAATAGTGGGCCGATTTCAACCGAATTTTGGGATATGGTTTGACGATAAATATGATTGAATAATATGAAATTTGGTAGAGATACGTTTATAAAAAAAAAGTTTTTCTAACAAAAACTTGTTTTTGGAACGGTCGTTCCTATGACAGCTATACGATAGAGTAGTCCAATTTTGACGAAATTCGAGAATGTGATTTGGTTGTATATACCATTGAATGATATCAAATTTGAAAACGATAGCTTTAGAAATAAAAAAGTTTTTCTCACAAAGACCGAATCTCGGAACGGTCGTTCCTATGGCAGCTATATGACGTAGTGGTCCGATTCCATTGGCTCCGACATATATACAGCCTGCAACAGAAAGAAGGCTTTGTGCAAAATTTCGGCTCGATAGCTTCAAAACTGAGAGACTAGTTTGCATAGAACTAGACGGACAGAAACACGTGGTAAAAGGGAAGGGGGGGGGGGGGAAGTGGAATACATTTTTTTATGGCAATATTAAGGAGGCATTAAACTAAATTACCATGAAGGTCTGATTGCCGGAGACCACAGGGAACCCAAACAAAAACACTATTGATTATTTTTTTTCACGAAAAATATCACATTTTGCCCTTACTATTTAGTTATATGAAAAAAAGAAGTATTTTCGTAACTAAAGGGATGATGAAATATTTTTTTGGGTAAAGTACACACCCCAATGCTTGATTATATAAAACAATTTTTTTGCTGATTGAATCGGAAACCAATTGAAAAAAACATGAAATTCAAGCAAAAATATGACTTTGCAAGAAAAAATACAATACAAATTGCACTTTTTTTGAGTTCTAACCCTTCGCAAAAGGGGTAGAGAGGGAAGCGGCGCACGACTGCTTAGGATATCATTCAGCCATTAGTCTTGTACTAGAAAAATACAATTTTAACGGAATTTGCTAAACTTAAGATTTTTGACTTTTGGCCAGCTTTTTGGTATAAATACTCCACTGTGCAGCGGCCCAAAAAAACCCTGCCAACTTTTCCAGCAAAATTGGCTGTGTTTTTGAGAAAAGATCTAAATTCAAGTTCAAGTTTGTAACCAATCATACACATACTCGTAATCTGTATAATAAATCTAAAGTCACACGCACATGATATTGAGCCAGCCAAAGTACATAGTCATTCATTCGACTAAACTTTTCCTACATAGCAAACTACAATATTGGGCTGTCGAATAAACTTTTCATTCAAAGCATACTATCGGGCTATCGAAACTATCCACCGATAGTGCCGATAGCTATTCGAATAGCTATCGACCGATAGTCCTTATAGTTTCGATAGACCGATAGTTATTCGAAAAACTATCGAACGATAGTTCCAACCTATCAAAACTATCAGGACTATCTGTCGATCGTCATTCGAATAACTATCGAAATTGTCGGGACTATCGGTCGATAGTTATTCGAATAGGTATCGCCCGATAGTTACTCGAATAACTATCGGCCGATAGTTTCGATAGGCCGATAGTTATTCGAATTACTATCGACCGATAGTCCCGGTAGTTTCGATAGGCCGATGGACCTTGTTGACCTTGTCCTTTACGTGTTAATAAAAATGCAGAGGTCTGGTGAAGACAACACAAACAGGGGAGGTAAAAATGGGGAATAAAAAAAAAATAGTCGAAGAGAATGGAATGGTTGGCGGACGAATCAGACGCACACGCGGTCGCACCTGGGTCCGGGTGTAATGGGACCCTCGGCCTCTGGTTTCGTACCACCAACAGATCACTACTCATCAGGTGCTGCTTCGGGAGCAATACTACCAGACCAGCACTACCAGACCATAATATGGTTCATTACAGGTGGTTCATAACAATCATAGCTGCCGAAAATACAAGTTACCAATTTGAAACCCTAGAACACATAGTAAATGTCCAGCACTTGTTAGACTAAGACAAAAATGTCTAGTGGCCTACTTCTTTCGAAATTTGGAGGCAACTGCAGATCTTAACATAAGAAATCTCTTAAATTTCGCAGTCGGGACAAAGTCCTCTGAACTCAGCAAGAATCCTGCAGTAATGATTAATACAAGAACTTAATGAGCACAGTAGACATGTGACTTCGCTATGGACACCAGCGGTCTATGTGGGCCGTAAGGCCGCGACCTATGTAATCTAACCAATTTCAAGAAGACTGTGGAGTTCACCGCAAAAATCGGGCCTGTGCGAAAGTAATTGCAAATCCGCAGCGAATGAACCGTGTTTAGTGTGAAGGAAGCTTCATATCTTCAAACAATAAATCGTTTATCGATAATAATTGCTGGTCATATTCGACTCGAGCTTATTGCCAGTCATAAGCATTAGATGAAAATTATTGCAAATGCATTTCCGCCTCCTCGTGAATTGAAATTATTGCTCTGTCGGTAACTTTTTTATATCTTTTATTGGTATTTCATTCTTTTACGAGTTAAACGCTCGCTGTTGTTTGTTTTTATGTTTGGTTGATAATGGAGAAGGCATTAGTCGATAATGGAAAAAGTATTACATATATTGAATCGAAACAGAGAATTATATTGAATCGAAGCGGATGATATTCTTGAATCAATTAATTACGGTTTAAGTTTACATAGTGAAGCGCAATAGATTGCATTCAACAGCACAGTAATTAAAGCGAGTTTTTATGATTGTCGGTTGTAAATGTATTGCAATAAGATTGAAGTACATACATATCTTAAATACTTTTTTTTCCGATATCATTTCCTTGAATGTTTCTTATAAAAATTGTTGCTACTCGTAAAAATTAAGCTCAATTATTCAATTGCAAAAACAAGAATTAGTACTGAATCTTTTCTGCCAGTCTACTATTGAAGATAGGCATGTTTTCAAAGAAAACTATTTCGAAATATATTTTTCATAATTTTGCTGCCTAACTTAAATATACTCGTACATACCTACATATGTATATACATTTTAATCTAAATCCGATTTGGCAATTGTCGGTAATATGGGCATGTTGCTAATGAGTATATGGAGTGTTGTTCGTCGATTTCTTTATTTGCGTTGTACAATATGACAAAAATAAAGCCACTTCATTTAGCATGTAGGCGATACTACGGAATACTTTCGTCATCAGATGATGTGAGTCTGGAACGTGACGTATCTATGACATATTAGGTAGCATCACATGCTCAAGTTCATAGTGTCAACGCGGACAGTCAAGATCAAGGTGAATTTAAAAAAAAAAGTGTAATATCGTTCTGTCTGAGATCAGATACCCGTTTTACTGTACATTACTAATTCATACTATTAGATCTTCGATTTTTTTCTCAATGAAAAATTATTTTTTTGTATTCGAAATCCCGTGCGACATCGAACAAATTAAGCCACGCTTCAATTTTGTTTTTTAGGATTTTGTAGTAAAAACAAAACCCTTATGAAATCGGTCATGCATCCGTCTGTTCGTCTGTCTGTCCGAATCCGCAGAAAACGGAATTCGTTCTCGTCACTAGAAGCTATAGTATACCCGCATTTATACCACCACTGATGGAGGGCACAAGGCACACTCGCGTATAAAGCCAAATTTCTTGAACTAATCTTGGATAGAAAATTATGCTGGAAAGCAAAAATTCAGGAACATGTGAGTAAGGCAACTGTTGCACTGTACTCTTTCAGGAGGGCTGTAGGCAAAAAAGGGGGATTGCAGCCGAAGGTGGTCTACTGGCTATATACATACATCGGTGCTGCGGCCCATAATGATGCGTGGGATTGTTGTCTAGTAGGCGGTACTTAGCATCGCGTCGTAGAGAGCTCTGTTGGAGAAGGTCCAAAGAACAGCATGTGTTGCCATCACGGGAGCCTTAAGCACCATCCCGACTGCTGCCTTGGGCACACTGTTAGAATTGATTCCTTTCACAGAACAAATGGCGGCGAACACTGCCATCCGCCTCCGCGAAACCGCTCAGTGGACCGCGGCAACTACAGGCCTCTCAACTGTTTCGAACAACACTGGTATTCTCGTTGTGACGGACTGCACCTCACTGAAATATCTTTTCGACAAGGACTTTACTAGTCTCATCCCATCGAGGAATGCGTGGCCAGAGAACGCTAATTTGGCATCTGATGCCATCAGCATTTTCACTGACGGCTCTAAGACTGAGGGAGTGGTTGGGGATGGTGTATATTCGGAGAAGCTGCGTATTGGCTTGTCGCTCCCCCTGCCAGGACACAGTAGCGTTTTTCAGGCGGAAGTTTATGCAATCTCCGAGGCGGTATCCTGGCTTGCATGTAATGTCATATTTGCTAGGGATGTTATAATATTCACGGATAGTCAACCTGCGGTCAAATCGCTCAGCTCCGTCTTGGTTATGTCAAAGACAGTGTTAGATTGTCGCAGCTCTCTCAGTGAGATGACGAGATTTTTCAACATTACCTTGTGCTGGATACCAGGTCATAGTGGTTTTTCTGGTAATTGCAAAGCTGATGAACTGGCCCGGGCTGGAACCACCAATATGACCATGCCTTTAGCAGCCTGCAAACTGGTCACTAAAGCATTGGCATACGATAGGGCTAACACCAGATGGTGCAATGGCAGTACATGTCATGCAACTAAATGGAAAATGGACCCCGGTCGCTCTCGCAGGCTATTGCTGTCGAGCAAAAACTATTTGAGAAACGTGGTGGGGCTTATCACTGTGCACGGCCTTATTGGGAGCATGCTAGGAGACTTCGGCTCCCACACAATGATTACTGTAGGAGCTGTGGGGACGAGGAGGAGGGAGTCCCTTTCACCTTATGTGTTTTTGTCCTGCCCTGGCGAGACGCAGGAAGGATATCCTTGGGTCTTATTTCTTTACTGATTTGGATGAATTAAAGGATTTTAGGGTTGATTGGCTTCATCGCTTCATTGTCAGCTATGGCTGGTGTAATGAATGAGGTAGGCTCGGGTTGCTGAACTTAGGGGTATCATAACGGGCCCAGTGGGGTCTAAGTGTGCTTTAATCATTGTTTGGTTGAAGCAGCCCCTATAACCTAACCTAACCTAAGTCATAAATTATCATTAAGTCAAACCATAGACCACACCCTAGGTCATAAACTCGCAAAAAATGCCTTCAATACTCCTGTGCGTTCGTATTTTCACATCAATTCAGGCGACACTGGTATTATCTAAATTTTGCTTCATGTCCAAAAAGGTCCTTCTGACTTGATCATAGGGTTAAAAATGCCTGCAAAAGGTTAAAAAGAAGCCTTCTATTGTACTCCAAAGGCCTCATTGCACCGTTTCATTCATATCTACCAGGTTTGGTTCCTGTTTCGGTTCATGATCAAGCGAGTCGTTTTGTCCTGACGCCTACCTGCCGCAAGACCAAAATATCAACGTATGGCCTAAGAAAGCTACGTACCAAATTTGGTTTAAATCGGACGAAGGGAAATTTCTAGAGGAGCGATCTTTGAAAAGACTTAAGCTTCTGATACACTGGATGCGTATGCGCGATCGCGTAATTTTTACCCGAGTGGCGTAAACACGAGTAGTGTTTACACGTAAATCGTAAGTAGCGGACGAAACGTCAGAAACGGGTATTGAAACTAATTTTACTGACGCGAAAATAATGCACACGACGCACAGTGAAGTATTTGTGCCAAAAACCTGATCAAAATTATTAAAGGGAAATATATAAATAAACAATTTGAGGTATTTTCAGAATGCATTTTAATAATAATGTACAAATTAAAGAAAGAAATAGATGAAAAATAAATATAATATAAATATAAATAAAACCTGTAATACAAATTTAGTTATCGTCATGCAAAACAGTACATCGACCTTATCAACCCGATTCAGAAGATACCCATCATTTGTCTAGGTAAGAAGTAAATGCTCAAGAAGATCGTTTTGTCTTGTCCATACAGCTCAAAATGCCTTCCACAGGATTCCAGTGCATTGGTATCATCATTCCCATTCAGAAATATCCATATTGGCTGGGTTCCACTTCATGTTCAAGAAGGTCCTCTTGCCCCGACCAAAGTACACAAAAATCCTTCAACAGTACTCCAGAACATTGGTCTCATATCCTCTAATCAGGCTGTTAGATTTAGTGTCCATTTGACTTCACGTCAAAGAAAGTCTTGTTGTCCTCACGCTCACAGCAACACTACCAAAACGTCATCGGGTTATGCTTAAAATCATGCAAGTAAGCTACGTACCAAATCTGGTTGACATCGGACCACGACAAACGCCAGGAGGAGAGGAACAAACTTTCTTAGAAAAGACTTAGGCGAGAAACTTTCTGATTTTTCATCACAAAAGGCACCGTTAGATAAGTCGAGCATCCAAAAGGCCATCTTTGGGTTGTACTAAGGGCCACCCAAGGAATCCGCATACCAAATTTTGTTGAGATCGGACAACGGGAAGTGCCCGGGCTAATTTATTTGAATATATGGGACGGGCTAAAAATTCGAAAATACTTAAAGGTTAAAACATGCGGGACAATAAATGGGGGAAGAAAGGGGAGCAAATTCTTTTATGGTAATTTCAAGGAAACATTAAACTAAATTTTCATCTAAGAATGGCAGCTCGGGACGCCCCGGAACATGTACAAAAACAATGTCGTTTATTTTTTTTCCCCGAAGAAATGCGTATTTTTATGGTTAAGTACTCGTAGTAATAATAGTGAAAAAAAGATTTTCATAATTGCAAGTACGGTGGCCGTGGTTGTTCGGTCACCGCTACTAATCTAGAGTTCGGAGTTCAAATCTCGGCGCGATCAAAAACTGTCTGCGGGTACTAATATCCGTAGAACTCTCACAGTGCTCCGAGCTTGTTAGTATAAAAACGGCACGGATAGGAGGTGCATGCTAGCACCTTTCTATCTATCTGCATTTTCGAAAAGTAGATATGCTATCGAAACGTCAACAAGGTATAGAAATGCTAGAGATGTTGACGCACCCATGCCCCTGGAGGGGTCAAGACAGTTAACAAGTTCGATAAAGTATTTTTCTTATTAAAGTACACACCTCCATCTTCCATATCCATAATTGTTATTTCTTAACTCACTCAAAACCAACTGAAGAAAATTATGAAATTTGCACCAAAAATTAAGTTTTCTCTCTCTCAACTGCCCTAACCCCTTGTGGGGCATAGCGCGTCAACTGTTCTATGTGGACCAGTTGACGTTTTGACGGCATAAACTGGTTTCTGAGAATGCAGTTGCCAGTATGCACCTTCTGCACATCCATGGCCACGAACGTTGTCGTGGACGGGATTAAGGTCCACAAGGAAGAAACCCTTGCCGCCCAATAGTCCCCTACCCTACACTCCGGCGCGGCGCCGACATATCATCTAGCCAATTCAATCAATGACAACGTCTGTCATCCGAAACTGGTTTACGCCAACGAAACGTCAGCTAAGCCGCTTGGAATAGTTGACGCACTATGCCCCACCGGAGGTTAGGGCAAATGAGTATAATCAACGACAAAAGCCGTCAGCTTTACAAATTCGAACCGAAAAACGGAGTCCGAAATTCGGTGGAACTTGTGTCGAAATTACGTGCTCTTCCACGTACGACAGATAATTTCAAACTCTTATTCCTCCAATCTTCCTTCCAACGAGTGTCCTGGATTAGTTGAAGCGTTACTGTCCGCTATTTTCAGGGTGACTATTGACCCTACGGATGGACGTTCGACTTTTCTCCAATTTGACGCTAATCAGATTACGTTAGGCTCACACTAGCGGCCAAACTACTTCATCTGACCAAATCACTTGATCTGAAACTAGCAGATACATAAAAATTTAACGTTTCTGATCAGGTAATCTGCTTAAGATTAAGTGGGTCGCTAGTGTGAACCTAACTAATAACCTTGAAACTCATTTCTGATGGTCTTTCTCGGGTACTGTTCCCGATATTTGGCAACAGACATTACTGAAATGGCGATAAAAAAAATGGCTAAAAAATACAATAAATGAAATAAATGGACTTTTCTTATATTTTGTTAAAGATTTTTGAAAAATATAGATGACAACAAGAGATGATAATGATACAATAAACCCTCATATTTTTATTTATTCCATTTTTCTTCAAATCACTACTTTCTTTTTTTCTGATTGCAGGTAAGCACATTCTCCTAGGATTTGTTTAGTGTGAGTACAAAGTTAATATTTTTAGGACTAAAAAGATTGGGTGACTTTAATTGAAAATTAATTTCTTTAAATTATTTAATTAAGTTTATCTCAATTTGATTGAACATAATCGCTATTCGTCGTTAGTGTGTAACTAGCGTCATTGTAATTTCTGTCAAATCACGGCGGTTTGGAGCGTATTCGTTCTAGATCGAGAGTACTTAGTTGTTGTTTTTGATCTTATAGTGTATCCCTAGAGTGAAGGTTTAATTTCACCACAACATTTTGCGTTCGTAGTAGAGAAAAACGTAAACAAGACGGCCATCACAAAATATTTCTCCCCTACACTGAAAACTATTGTATAAAATCATGAACCGGTTAGTTGGGGCTGAGGGGCTGTTTATTACTTAGTTAGAAAACCACAATTGTGCGCCGTTTTGATGGTACACGTCTCATAAGCGAAATAAATCGTTGTTGTCAAAGGCGTTCTAAAGTTGAAATTTTGGTGATATGTACTTGGTTTCATTCTGCATATCAACTTAGTATGCGTCTGTAGCTTAGCTCGGTAACGCACCGGTCATTTTTTTGCTACTTGAAAGTCGGTCGTTTGTGGTTCAAGCCCCACAACGGGACAAATACTTTTTATTTTCAAATTCCCTCTATTAAGTTAACGAGAACAAATTAATGGGAATAGAACTTTGTCTGAGTCTCGACTTCCCGCATGCAGGCGGATGATGAATGAGAGGCAAGAGGGGAAGGTACATAATGCAGCCGTTCGTCTAGTGTTAAAAAAACAATTTGGTAGTCGTTTACCATACTTTGTTTTTGTGACTTTTGGCCAGGTTTTTGGTGCAGCAAATACATACTTCACTGTGCGACGGTGTTTATACGAGGTGGGTTTACGATTCGAGAGCATATGTGCGAGTACCGAAATCATGTGTTTGTTGTTGGATTCATCGACTCATCAACGGCGGATGAGTACCCGTCGGTACCCATTGTCAGCTAAGAAGTTACGCGTTGTCGTAAACCCGTTTGCTGTTTACACGGAGAGATTAATTGTGTTCATGAAAAATTGTCAATAAGAACTTATCCTCAATAATAATGCTCTGTATCCTTTTTTTGCTGCTAGTCTTGCTGTGATCTGCTCTGTACAAAAAGAACGCACTTAATGCTGGAGACCATCTCTAAGTGTTTGCTCATCCGGGTCGTCTCGTAATCCGCTCGTCTCCGACTTAAACTCCAATTCCCAAGCAGATGTACATAAGGGGGTCGTCCATTGGTCGGCACGTAAGCGAATCAATTTGTTCGAATCGCAGACGTGTCGTTTACAAGACGCGTGTAAGCAAACACTAAAGCGTTTTCCCTTTTTTCTCGCGGTGATAGCTTTATAATTTTATTATCAACAACAACAATAATTGTTGGCTGTGGTGTCAGATCTATGCTTTAGAACTTTATCCTTCAAATATTCTTTCAAAAAAGCCCAATCCTAACACAAAATGTTGACAGCTGAGAAAGCTGATTTTTGATCTGCCTAATAAATTTATTGATATTTATATACAATACAAAAAAAAATGATGTGTAAACATCTTATTTTATTAAATCAGCAATTCCGCTAAGCCAGAAATTTATCTTAAATTTACACTTCAATAGAGATAGTATTTCATATTTCCAACTCCTCCTATTCCACTGCATAATTCATTTTATTTCTCACTTTCATAATTCTATACCATATTTATATAATAATTGCACAATAGTCGCAAATTTCATAACTGCGAAAAAAGAACTAAACATCAAACAGATCTCTTGTCGGCACGTCCAATTCAAATAAAATAAAATGATACATCCATGAAAATATACCTTTGACTATCTTCGTCCAGTACCGAACGTATTTTTGAATCCTACATCTTCTTTTGTGAAGATTTGGACATAAATAAAATATTCTTTTTTGCTACCGAGTTATACGGTGAACGCCATACATAATTATTTATTCGACGGCCGTTCAACTTTCTATTATTATTGAAATTTTTTCGCATTTAAACGGAATATCTATACGCTAAAATGTTCATGTATAGGACAGATAGATTTTAGTTGGAGGAGGATAATACGACGACCACTATGTTAGATATGCTTACAGTTGGGAATGGAGTATGTAAATTCGAATAATATACAATATCTAAAAAATAATGACGCTCGTGATGTTTCAGGTATAGAATACATTTAAGTTAAAAACATGTTCGAGGGGCGTTTTGCTCGAGAGATGTTTAAATAGTTGTCGGCGGCGTTGATGAGTGACTGTTTACGATTCCTGATAATTATTAGAAACAACAAATGTAAATTATGTAAAAGCTTTTGTATTAGGAATGATAGATACGAAATATGTAGTATTATTCACGTTTTGAGTGTACGAGTATGTGAAGTGAATATGATAGATATAATGATCAAGTTGATAGAAAACTGTATCCATGGTATGATCCGCTAATTTTGGCAGATCGGATTGGACCTGATCCGGTACGGCGCATGACCTAGGTTCGAAAACCTAGTTCGGCGGACCTACTCCATTTTTGTCCATTGGAATGGATTAATCCGATTCACCTTTGCAATGCGGCCAATTTTTATTTTAGAAAAGCATTTTGCAATGCTAACGCTCGTTTGGGTTCCTTTCAGAGGGGTAATATATAATCATGACAGAAGTTTAAAGCACATTATGCATGCAGTTGCTAAGTGTTGTCTGACATTTTAGGAAATAATATTTTCAAAAGCCGCTGCTTAGCTCGTTGAGGGGCCTTTTTCTTCACCAAATGGCACGGCCCGACCTTAGCGGTCATTATGCTACCTTAGGCTCCGTCCCTACCAAACCGTCCACTACAAGTTCCCTAGAAAATGATGAAAACGTGGAAGACAAAAAAAAAGTTTGCTCGCTAAATTTAATGAAACGCAATGCTTTTTTTGGTGAAAACACTAAATTTATGAACGATTCTTTCTCATGATTGCATGCTTTTTACTTTATGACTGTTGCGTTGTTTGTAAAACAATACCAGCATTCCCTAATGAGACCAATTCAGTTCGGGAGACGTGGACGGGGCTCTCGCCGCTTGTTGTCCCTGTCCTTTACGTATTAACAAAAATTCATAGGCCTGGGAAAAACAACACAAACGGGGAAAGTAAAAATGGGGAATAATAAAAAAATTGGGCGATTAGGATGGAATAGTTGGTAAACGTGTTAGATGCCCTCGCGCTCGCATAGGGGTCCGGGTGTAATGTGACCCTCGGCCTCTAGTTTCGTACCACCGACAGATCAGAACTCATCAGGTGCTGCTGCCTTCGATCTGCTGGTGAAAGCAGCACTACCAGGCCAGTATATGGTTCATTACCCGAAACGCCGGTAGTCAGACATGAGACTGATGCCTCTACGCACTGTGGTACCTGTCGCCCTGACTTTTTTTTAACAAATTTTGAAGAGCTGCTTCTCAGTAAGTTTTGGTCATACTGGACTAGATTATTCAGATTTCGAAAATTTAGTGTACTTTAAAAAATATCATCATTATCCTCGTGGCGCGACAGCCCGACGTTGGGCCTTGGCCGCCTTTATCGTTGTCCTCCAATTATCTCGGTCACGTGACCGCGTTCTCCAATCTTGGAAGCCCAGTAGTTGCGCGGCGTCCGCATATACTGAGCTCTCTCAACGAGCTTTTAGCAACTTTAAAAAATATGGCACTGACTTTTTCTGTAGGATGTATCATCATGGTGGCGCGGCAGCCCGACGTCGGGCCTTGGCCGCCTGGATCGTTGTCCCCCAATTATCTCCGTCACGTGACCGCGTCCTCCAATTTTGGAAGCCCAGTAGCTGCGCGGCGTCCACACCTACTGAGCTCTCCCAACGAGATCTCGGTCGTCTATGCAGTCTCGCTCCGTCGACTCGTTCTGCATTCATTACTCCTTTTGGCATGCGATCATCGTCCATTCTTTGTACATGCCCTGCCCATTGAAGTCGTTGTAGTTTGACGATTTTCGAGACTTCCAGTTCATCGTACAGTTCATACAACTCATGGTTGTATCGGATGTGCCATCCATCTCGATCGTAAACAGCCCCGAAAATTCGCCGTAGAACCTTACCTTCAAATGTATCTTAGCATGTTTCCGGAGGCTTGAGAGTTAGGGTCCATGCTTCGCAGCCATAGCATAGCACTGGTCGTATAATGGTTTTGTACACGCGGAGCTTCGTGTTTCTGTAGGATGTATAGTAGGATGTATAGTATACCAAAAAATGGTTATTTTGGTCAGTATCTTAATTTACCAGGTGAATTTTTGTTGGGAAACCTCAGATTCGTGTTCAGCAGCCTAAACTATTATACATAAAGTTACACACACATCAAAAAGTCTGCAAAACTTTTCATCTCAAAATGTCAGGGTCCTGAACTAATAAGAGAGTAAGAACATTTAGAAACCAGTGCTCACTGGGAAAACCTTCTTAACCCGACACAATCGGCACTCAATGATTGTATTTTTCTACATAATCTCCCTTGACTTCAACACACTTGGTTCAGCTGTCTGCAACATCAGTATTTCTTCCCGGAAGTGCGAGTCTGGAAGGCTGTGAAAATATTCAACTACGGCCGTCTCAACTTCTTCATTGTATGCGGAGCGCTTCCTAGAAACAAATTTCTTCAAGTTTAGGAACAGATGGAAATCTGAGGGTGCCAAATCAGGAGAATAGGGGGGATGGTCGAGCAATCGTACCCCAAATCCCGCAGTTTTCCCATCGCCAACGCACACTTGTGTTTAGGTGCGTTGTCCTGTTGAAAGATTGTTTTTTTTATACCCTTCACGGATGTGATAGGGTATATTAACTTCGTCATGAAGTTTGCAACGCACAGAAGGAAGCATCTCCGACCATATAAACTATATATATTCTTGGTCAGTATGATGAGACGACTCGATTAAGCTTTGTCCGTCTGTCTGTCCGGTTCTATGTAAACTAGTCCCTCAGTTTTAAAGCTTTCAAGCGGTATAATACCTTCGGCAAGTTGGCATTCTATCGCGAATTTTGGCATCCAGCTGGTCAAGAAGTCTAGAGTAATATTCGCCTATGTTAGGTGTCGTCCGACGTTTGTAGTTGTCAACTAAATCAAAGAAGACGCAGCTTTCCCAAACTACAAATTTTATTTATATGTATATATATTTCGGGAGCGACTTACCCCCTTCTTCAGTACAAAAGCTACTAAATATAATGGAAAGATACAGGTCATATTACGTTACTAATTACTTACTTTTAAGGACAGGTAGATCAGACCAGAAACTCATTTTATTGCATCACCTATCGGTTTATGGCGCTTCTCTACCTGCTCTTTTACGATTCTTCGCAATTAATCTAACTAATTTTGAAGGGCAGTTTCCTTGGTCCGTATTCAATATTCGCGTCGTGTCTTCTCGAATGATCTCCAAGCTCTCCCAGGGATCTAACGTATTCGTCCGGTTCGTATATCGCAATAGTTCTAGGTTCTCGCGCTGAACAGTGTGTCCTTCTTCGATGATATGGGCCGCTACTGATGATCGTACTGATGAATTCGCTTTCCGGATGCTGTTAACGGCTTCTCTGATGTGTTCGTTGAATCGCGTCGTTACTAACCGCTTCGTCTGTCCTATATAAACTTTGTCGCAATCGCTACACGTTATCCGATATATGCCGCTTTTCTCCTCGAGTTTTAGTGGGTCCTTCACGCTGCCTAGTATATTCCTCAGGGTGGTGTTTCTGCTCGATCCGACTACCTGTAAATTAAAATGCTTTAATAAGTTTTTAATTTTAGGAAAAAAGTGGGAGTTAGGGATGCTTATACGCCTTGGAATGTTTTCCATGGGCTGCGTAAACAGCGTTGTATACTTTAACCTGTCATGTTGTCGGGTTTTCCTCCTGATCAGTTTCTCGATGTCATAAGAATCGTATCCATTTTTGATAGCGGTGTCAACAATGAATTCGCGTTCCTTGTTGAATCCGTCCCTTTGACGATAGACGGATTCAACAAGGAACGCGAATTCATTTCATATCAAACACGGCAGATCTTTCTTTGGCGCTTAACCACCGGCTTCCACCCACTGCTTCGACTGCTGTTTCGTTTCTGGCGTGTAGTGGTGGACCCAAGTCTCATCCATGGTGGCAAATCGCCGAATAAAATCGGTCAGATCCCAATTGACTAGGTGCAAAGATTGCTGCGAAAATCGTTTGCGCATTTGCTTTTGATCAGCATTTAGCAAATGCGGCACCCATTTTGCGCAGAGCTTTCGCATCTCTACTCGTAATTCTTTGTGCAATATATTTCGCACCCTTTCTTCGGATATCCCCACAGCTTCAGCAATAGCACTCACTTTCATTCGCCGTCGACGATATCCAACATGATATCATGCACTTTTTCGATGTTTTCCGGTGTGGTTGCGGTTTTTGGTCGTCCTTCACGTGAGTCTTCTTCGAGGGACGTGCGACCACGTTTAAATTTAGCTGCCCATTTTTTAACGGTTGACAAAAGTTCCTGCTACTTCGATGTTCTCGTAAACTTTTGTTAACTTCGGATAAATTTCCTTAGGGGTTAATTCATCCAAAACGAAGAATTTTATGACCGCACGATATTCAAGTTTCTCCATTTTACCAAAAACACGTAAGACGTCTACTACAAAAATTGGTGTAAACAAACTACTTCAGAAAACGAGTTGAAACTTGTCATACGAACTAATGACACGTGCACCCAGGCAGGAAACATAAATTTTTGCTGATTGTAACGGTATTTCTGTTTCAGGCCGAGAACTTTTCACCTTACCCTCGTATCTCTAAGCCCAATTGTCGTTTTAGGAAAATTATTCATAGTTCGGGCAATTCCATTTGACCTATCATTGATTTTATTAAATACGCAATAAAAGGATTTTTTTAACATAACATACCAAGTCTTCACCTACTATTCAAACAGATAAATTTCGGGACACATTAATAAGATTTATAGTCGTTATAAATATGCGTCAAAGTCCACCACAAGACTCAATCAACAATCTTCATATACAAGTATTAAAATTCCTCAAGATAGCAATCAAAGTTGCTGTAATAAATTTTAAAAAGGATTCAAATTGTTAAATTTACTTTTATCTTTTATAACATTTTATATAAAGTAACTAGGCATTTTTGGCACGGCGGCAGCCAACTAACTGAGCGATATCTACCAAAAGTAATTTATTCCTACTATCAGGCTTTTCGTTTTTTTTTTTTTCGATCCTCAAGAACTTCTCAAATTAATGCATGGCTTTAAGTATTTTCATGGGTTTATCAATTCAGCAGTAAAAATACAAATCTTGGGGGGTTAACCTTGAAACGCAGATCCAAAAAAGTGTAAGATGGCAACGACTGCAGATACTTACTTTAAAACTGTGCTGAAGTACATTTCGACAGGTTACGATCGCTTTTAATGAAATCATGATATCGTTTTAATATGGAGACGCAATGCGGCTACACATATACGTTATAATGATTTTAAAACATCGTATATACGAGTAGTATAGATTGTAAGATACATACGAGTATTCGCAATATTTTATGATCAAAAGTGGTAGATATGGTTGAGCGAAGCGAGGTAAGATCACCGACACTTGATTTCCTTGAAACATGATCGTGTCTCGGTAGTTTTTCACATGTCGTCGAATCGAAAGATATCGTTATAAATTGTTCATGATTTTGAATGATTTCACACAATATTCCGTGTAAATTGCATGCAATCAATGTTAAAATAGATAATTAAGTTTCGGATGCATTGTTGTTTTTGTTCATACCAGAGCGTGGGTGGTGGTGGGTTTGGGGATCACGATTGTTACAATTACGAGTATTAGTATGGAGAAAATCGAATCGTTCAAGAGTGAAAAGCTCGCAACCAATTTCCGTGATGACCATGGAAATATTCTAATTGAAAAGAATCGGAATCTGAGTCAAATTAAATCTTAGTGAAGGCTCCAGACACTACGTTTTCAATTTTAAGCGGTATTTATAGAATTTTCCCGAAGAATACAATTCGTTCGTACTTGTACTGATTTATGCGGGTACAATATTTTTATACTGGTATAATACATAGTGTGAAGTGAGTTTTCGAATGACAAACTCAATCACTTCCTTTTCATTTCAAGGCTCTCCACTTTAAAAGTCAGTGAAAAACACCGACGTCTGTAGTACGTAGCTATGATAGTTATGATGAATGCCGATTTATTATTTATTATAGTACATATTATTGAGGGACAGAATAATGATTTCAAGTTAAAATTGTGGTAGTGACTTGTAGTTGTAAATCGTACGTTCTTTCGAAGATAAAGATGATCGTAATGGTGATATAATGATATAAGAACTGGCATACGAAAGACGCGTTATTTTGTACTGCCCTCTATTACAGGTTAAGTCGCTGTGCAAAACATTCTGATTAGTGTCGAACGTGCATTAAATCCTTGGCGTCCTTTAATTTTTAATGTGTAAATAAACATCTTACCGCGTGGTACGGAGTCGAATCGTGGAATCTGTGAAATGCGTAGATAACATTAGTGTGAATTAGTGATGGGCATAATGACTCTTTTCACTGTGCCAGCACATAAGCTCTGACTCTTTCCAATGAGCCGTTCAAAAAGAGTCGTTCAAAAAGAGTCATGCAAAAAGTCTGAAACTTGGTTAAAAACATATTCAATAAAAGTCGTAGATGGGCGACCCCAACTTTTTTTTTTCTCTTTTTCGACCCCAGATTCGGAGTTGGCGACCCCTCCAATGCCGTTTAGTTCGAGCCAGCCCGATCGGACCACCATTTCCCACGAAAACAAGGCTGCCAATCTGGGGCGGGCTCTTTCGACACTTTTGACTCTTTTTGAACGAATCTTTTTGTGCGATACGATTTTGTATCGCTGGATGCTCCTCAGCTCGGATGGGGGTTCTTAAGGGGGGGGGGGGCCTAAATGGTGTCAAAAATGCGAAATTCCTTATATTTTGGAAGTTATGGCCACAAAACAGTTTATTTAAAACTAGGGTATAAAAAGTAGTGGTGTAACTGCTTGAAACAGAATGATTTATGGGATAAACTGAATCGTGGTCGTGTGAACGGTCCACAACCCAAGGCAGTTCACTTTCCAGTCCACGCTCGATACAAGTGTTAGGCCGGCCGCATGTTGATGTAACAATTGTCAAAATTGGATTTCACAACAACAATGCCATGTGCGCGCTGCGCTGCGCTACCCTGCCTACGTCCAAGATGCGGCCGGCCTTACAAGCGTGAGATCGAAAGCGTGCCACGCTGTCGTGTATTTGCCCCGTCAGAACGCTGCTTTACACTGTAGCTGTAGTGGAAGTGCAAGCTATGGGTTTTTGTTTGGTTTCATCTAAAGTTGAGCTTGGGATGATGATATGTAAGACGAGTTCTTTTGTTTTAGAATGTTGGGATTGTTTTCTGTATTTGGAGAAACTTGGCTGTGCGGTGCGACGCGACGTAAGTAAATTATTTTTGATATGTTTGCATTTGCAGTCAGCATGGGTTGTTGCGTATATATTTAGAAGTATACACAATGCGTGCATTACATCTCTCTAATTGCCTTGACCCCTCCAGGGGCATGGGCGCGTCAACATCTTGTTGACGTTTCAATAGCATATCTGCTTTTCAGAAGTGCAGTTGCTAGCATGCACCTCCTATCCGCGCCGTCTTTATACTGACAAGCTCGGAGCACTGTGAGGGTTCTATTAGTGCTCACAGGTAGTTTTTTGATCGCGCCGAGATTTGATCTCCCGAGCTCTAGATTAATATCGTAGAGCGGTGACCGAACGATCACGGCCATCGAGCGCGACGATAGAGATGAATATGAATGGATTTAGATGGGATTGCTTTGGTAGATAAATGATGGTGGTTTTAGTTTAAGATAGATAATGGGATGGGATGTGAGTGAATGAATGTATTATAGTACATTATATGTAATGAGAAATGAGCGTGGATTGGTTATGCGTTAGGTAGTATTTATGCGATGGGCTAATTTGGGAATTAATTTTACAGTGTGTCATTCTTAAATTGAACGACTCGAAGGCTATGTCGTTGTGCCGAATCTTTCGCTCATCCTGTTGAGTCGTTCAAAAAGAGCGACTCGTTACTGTGTTACACATCATTAGTGTGAATGTATTGTACATGTGAATTCTTAACTTGATATATGTACAATATGTATTCCGTACTTCGTAATGTAGCGTGAACAAGGAAGGAATAGTTTCCGTCAGAGCTGCATAGCTGTATAAGCATCATCTGTCCAATTCATAAAAAGGGAGATAAACTGCGGTGTGAGAATTACAGGGGCATCTCACTAGTTTGTACGTCCTATAAAATTTTGACGAAAATTCTGGAAAATAGAATAAAACCGTACGCAGAACGAGTCATTGGCGAATATCAAAGCGGTTTCAGACCTGGTCGCTCCACAACCGATCAGCTCTTCTCACTCAAACTGATACTCCAGAGGTGCTGGGAATACAACGTAAACGTATACCAAATCTTTGTCGACTTCAAGCAGGCATACGACAGTATCGATCGTGGAGTACTGTACAATATCATGCTGCAATTTGGTAACCGGGAAAATTAGTGCGACTGACAAAGATGACGATGACCAACTCCGTCTCACAAGTCAGGATCCAGAATAGACTTACTGATCTATTTGAAACACGCACTGGTTTGAAACAGGGCGATGGACTGGCACCGACGCTCTTCAACCTAGCACTGGAATACTTTATTCGGGCCATGAATATGGATAACAGCAAGACACTACTCATCAAGTCGACACAATTAGCAGCGTACGCCGACGACATCAACATCATGTCCCGAAGATTGGCTGACGCAGAAGAACTTCTGCATACGCTCGATACCGCTGCAAAGTAAGTTGGATTACGTATTAACGAGGGTAAAACTAAAATAATGATGCAATCGGTGACAAGGACACCTGCACAACCAAGCATCAATGTGGGGGACCTCAACATCGAGTTAGTGAACAACTTCATTTACCTGGGTTGCAACTTGTCAAGGGGCGCCAACGAAACTGACGAAATCAAGCGACGGATACAGTTAGCTAAAAAGACTTTTTTCTCGGTTCTCCCCATAATGAAATCGAAGCATGTGCACAGAAACACGAAGCTCCGCGTGTACAAAACCATTATACGACCAGTGCTATGCTATGACTGCGAAGCATGGACCCTAATTCAAGCCTCCGAAAACATGCTAGACACTTTTGAACGTAAGGTTCTGCGACGAATTTTCGGGGCTGTTTGCGATCGAGATGGATGGCGCATCCGGTACAACCATACTACTTTGCCTTAACCCCTAGCGGGGCATAGCGCGTCAACTACTCCTGCGCGCCATCGTACTCTGTTCTGGGCAATGGGGCGCAACTCCCCAAAAGACTTACCCAGTACCTGACACTCCTTTGCCACAGATCGACGCCATGTGATTCGAGGACCCCCTCTTGGTCGGCCTTGGCTGGAAATGGGGTTCCATTTCATGGCATGCAAAGCAATGCAGTTATCACTCTTCCGCAATGTGTGACCTATCCACTGCCATTTTCGCCTGCGTATCAATTCGTCGATAGGCATCTGACCCGTACGCCGACTTAGCTCTTCATTTGATATTGTTTCGGGCCAGAAAATTCTTAAAATTCGACGAAGACATGAGTTGACGAAAACTTGCAGCTTTCTGGTAACTCCTACGGAAACTTTCCATGTACTGCTCCCATACAAAAGTACTGAGAGTACCAGGGAGCGAAACAGGCCCAGCTTGGTCTTGATGCTGAGATAACTGCCCTGCCAAATTTTGGACAGCATGCCGTATGCACGTTTAGCCTGGTTGATACGACGAGCGATGTCCTGCTCCGTACCACCATTTTCGGCAACAATGCTACCCAGGTAGACGAAGTTGTCCACCTTCTCCACAGGCTGCCCATTAATATTGATGGCAATAGGTGTGGGATTTCTTTTTCGCAACGGCGGGCTAAGAACCTTGGTCTTGTTGGTATTAATCTTTAACCCAACCTTGCTTGCCTCACTCTCGAGATCTAACGCCATTGCGGACAGATCCATGATTTTGTGGGAGAGTAGGCATATGTCGTCAGCGTAGTCAAGATGTTGTAGATAAGATGTCAAAGTCCATTGAATTCCTCTGTCGAGTCCGGATAGGGCTGCATGCAACACATCGCCGATCACAATGAGGAATAGGATCGGTGAGAGGATGCACCCCTGCCGAACTCCACTGCGAATCTCAAAGTCCCCCGACACCTTACCTTTATGCAGAACGCGACATTTCGCGCCGTCATAGGTTGCCTTAATAATAGCCATAAGCTTCTCAGGGATGCCTCTCCTGCGCAAGGCCGCCCATATAGAATCCCGGTTCACACTATCGAAAGCCTTTTCGAAATCGATGAAAAGCAAGTGAAGCGGAGAATCGTATTCAGCGCATTGCTCGATGATGATTCGCAAGGTGTTAATGTGATCGACACAGGAGAATCCGGATCGAAAGCCAGCCTGCTCTTCATCAATTGTGCTTTCTAAGTGGGCCTTTAGTCTTTCCAGGACGATTTTAGCTATTATCTTGGCAACGGCAGGAAGCACACAAATGCCTCTCCAATTATTACAGTCTGTGAGGCTACCCTTCTTTGGAAGTTTGATGATCAAACCTTCCTTCCACTCAGTGGGAAAGGTCTCTGTATTCCACGCTTTATCAACAAGTGGGTGCAGCAAATCGGCAGTTACGCTTGGGGCTGCTTGATAAAGTTCGGCAGGGATGCCGTCAAGTCCGGCGGCCTTTCCTCGTTTTAGTGCAATAATTGCAGTGACTATTTCCTCTTTAGTCGGGGCAGTGGACCGTATACGCACATTTTGATGGTTAGCTAAATTATCTATATGAGGGGGAACTTCACCAGAGGTTACACGGTCCAAGACCGCGGCGAAGTGTTCTTTCCACCGCTTCATTTGATCTTCTTCCAAGATAAGTAGCTTTCCATCACTATCTTTCACCGGATGTTGGCAGGAGTTACGACCACCTGTAAACTCCTTGATGACACCGTATACGGCGTTTAAGTTGTTACTTCTAGCGGCTTCTTCTGCTGACGCTAAAAGAGAATTGGCATAAACTCTTTTATCGCGTCGCACACTACGCTGAACTTCTCGAGCTTTCTGACGGTAAAGGAGTTCGATGCTGCTTCGATTGTCGTCTGAGGCTGCAGCCAAACGAACTTTCAGCTCCTTTCTTTCAACAATCCGCTGCCATGAAGCGTCGGACATCCAGGGCTTATTCCGGCAATCCGGGTTTGGGCCAAGGATGGTATTTGCGCTATCAATGTACGCATTTTTTATGGCATCCCAGTTTTCGTTTATGTCACTATCTGGGTGACTAGTTATCTCAGCCGCTTTTTGCGCAAGATGGTCATTATATTGTTGTAAGACAGCTGGATTTTTTAGTCGAGCGGTGTTGAATTTGCGGGGCCTGGATCTTTCGTCGCTGGGGCGGCGCACGGCTGCAATACGCAATCGAACATTAGCGATCATAAGATAATGGTCTCTTCCCATCCCAATATCGGCACCCTTCTTGTTTCGCACGTCCAGGAGGCAACTCTTGAATCTTTTACTAATGGCAAAATGGTCGATTTGATTTTGTGTTCTGCGCCGATCAACAGAGGACCAACTGATTTTGTGGTGGTCCTTATGCTCAAACATAGTACCACCGATGAAGAGACTGTGAAAGTTGCAGAACTCCACAAATCTTTCACCGTTGTCATTACGATCACCAAGACCGTGTCTCCCCATCACATGTCTGAGCCCATAGTTATCAGCGCCAACTTTCGCATTCAAATCACCCATAACCATTATAATGTCACCTTTAGGTGTTCTGCTCTGAACGGCGTTTAGTTCTTCGTAGAAGGAGTCTTTTGCCAAGACATTGTCGGGTTCAGTAGGGGCATAACATTGTATTATTGAGATGTTCCTCATTTTGGTCCGGAACCTGGCGGTCAAGACCCTGTCAGAGACCGGTTCCCAGGATAAGAGACAGTTTCGCGCGGCTCTGGTTAAAAGGAGCCCCACACCTGACTCACGACGGCTACCGGTAGCTTTACCGGAGTACAACATTACAGTGCTGCCCGTTGGAGAGATGACTTCTCCGCTGTTCCACCATCTTATCTCACTAACTCCTAAGATATTTAATTTGTACCTCAGAAATTCACTCTCTAATTGAAGAAATCGTGCGTTCTGGGGACCTTCTGATCCATTGTCCAGGAGAGTACGCACATTCCAGAATCCAATCTTTGTCATTGTACGATAGCTAAAAGTTGTAACCGTTGAGTCAGTCCTTATCCGAGGCATAGTTGACGTTTCGTTAGCATATAAAAATTTCGGATAGTGCAAGTTGCTGGCATACACATCCTGTCCTTTGATTGTCGGTTTTAACGACAGGCCCTCAAAGGGAAAGGCCGTGGTATTTTTTTTTTCACACCCCACACCACAGGGGTACCTCAACCAAATCATCGCACCGCCATCACTGGCGGCTTGACGTTGGTTGGCAATGGTCAGTGACCACTGCCGTTCCAGGGGGCGCCCACGCGGAGGACTATGGAAGAGGAGTTTTTGCCCCCCGGTACAACCATGAGTTGTACGAAATGTACGATGAGTTGCAAGTCTCGAAAATCGTCAAACTACAACGACTTCAATGGGGAGGGCATGTACAAAGAATGGACGATGATCGCATGCCTAAGAGAGTAATGAATGCAGAACGAGTCGACTGACCGAGATCTCGTTGGGAGAGCTCAGTAGGTGTGGACGCCGCGCAGCTGCTGGGCTCCCAAAATTGGAGGACGCGGTCACGCGACCGAGATAATTGGAGGACAATGATCCAGGCGGCCAAGGCCCTACGTCGGGCTGTCGCGCCACGATGATGATGATGCATAGCTGTATTGGGAGCGTATTTGGGCTCATAATCATACAGTACGGGGATCCAATTCCCATTGCGCCAAACATTATTATTAACTGATTTTTGAAAGGAAATCGGTTGTTCGACCCTCTCTCGATAATGAGTTTGGCTTTCCTTACGTTTCATGACCCCTGGAATCGATTGGTATCCTTCGATTTTTTTAAGCGTCATTTACATATGCAGGGTGTCACGCGTTGGGTGGGCAATACTGATAGGGGTTATTTAGCATACAGTTTGTTTGAGGAAAAATACCAATATAATTGGCATATCTTTAACCGTTACCGGGAAATAACTGTCTTTGTGATTGTCATCAAAAACCGTGACCTGCCAAACAAAATTAAAATTCGCCTCTTCCCCAATCGTCAAATCTGGGACTTGACATCACTTTAAACTAAATAAAATTTCATGTAAAGGCTGTATATGGCTGCTCCGTGAATATCAGCATTAAAAAAAAATGTCCCCTTAATGTCGTTTCCTGACTTGTCGGTACGGTAGCGGTGCGGGATCGGTATATGCGGTACCGAAAGTTTATCGAGCGCCTTGATTTCAATGAGATTGGCTCGGTAATCGCGGATACGGAGAGGGACCGTTTCGTTTTACCGCGTCGCTGAATGAATATCCAGTAGCCGCTCGGTATTGACAGAGATAACGTCGCGCAAAAAAATTAAAAAATGGCAGAAATGGCGAGGACGTAAGCGATATTGAATAATCAATGCCGAAAATATACTGCCTGGTGCGTAAATGAAAGCAGTGCGGAATCGTTTTGGTATGCATATCGTACTGTCCCGCGCCGCTGCCGTACCGACAAGTGAGGAAAGACCCTAAGAAGGGTGTCCACTTAAAAGAGGTGTCCGCTGAGAGCAAACTGTAATAAACTTCGAGCGTGAGATACAACAGAAGTCTGCAACGGAGTACTATAGCACTATTCAAAATCTGTTTTGATGAATGTAAGATCCAAACCATAAAAGCTCACAGAATAGTGCATTTAAAAAGTGGAAAGTTGATTGAAAAGGAGAGGGATCATCATCATCATAAGATCATTTAAAAAAAAGTTAACTTGGCTTTTTTACTTAAACTAGAAACAATTTAGCTTATTAACAATAAGTGTGAATTCTTGAGGACACCTTCCATTGATTCAATTCAATATTTAAATACGCATTTAGTGATACTTTTATTCAATGGTCGGGGTTTCGCGAGCCGGATATTTTATCACTGATTTAATAAATGACAGTGAGCAACAGAGATGGCAAAGCTGTGTGAATCCGTAAGCGAAAGAGAGACGCAATTAACTCACACAATCACACAATTCACGTGTACGACTCATGCCGAAGCATATTCATACGAATCCCGAGAGCAGAATGACAGCCAACTAATTTTCACTATCTCTGTCTCTTAGTTATTGCATAACCGGGTTACTCAGGGTACCTGGGCATCGCGGCATTCCTGGCAACGAAGCTGCGGATGAACTTGCTAGGTTGGGCTCATCGGACAAATTTTTCGGACCTGATCCCTACTGCGGTCTAAGCTGGGCCACAGCCAGGGCGCTGGTGAGGGATTGGTCTGCGGGCGAAAGGTTGCGGCACTGGAATAATCTCCCGGGATTACGACAGTCCAAAGATCTTATCAACCCCTACGGTCTCACAGAAGCCAGCCGATTGGGCAGAGCTGACCTGAGACTGGTCGTTGGTTTCCTCACGGAACACCACTGGGTGAGATATCACTTAAACAAAATGGGCCTGTCCACTGAGACGGAATGCCGACTTTGCCTGGAGGATATTGAGTCCACCACTATGAATGTCCCGCGGTTGTTCGCGCCAGGTTCATGTTTCTTGGAGATTCCATCGTGAGCTCCGGTGTCATTAAGAGTACTGCTACAAAGGACCTACTGGCCTTTATCAGGTTGGTTGAGGGTCTTTTGGATTAGTTAAGGCTATGGCACAATAGATCTTATGGTCGCAGTGCCTACCAGCTGGGTACCTTAGCCTGCCTTTATTTAATAAATAATATGTAATAAATATTGCATTAGAGCGAAAGAGACAGAGAGGTCGGTAGATGTATTTATTTAGAAATCATAAGCTGGGGAAACGAACCAGAATTTTTTCCGGTCTATTTTCCCTCTAAAATTCCTGTCAGATACAGAGATACTCTCTCTTCCACTTACGGATATACTATAGATCTCTGTCACTCACTATCAATATGTCTGGTGTTACCAAGTTTGCGAAAACGCTGCCATTGTCGTCATTCGATGATTGGTTGTCATGTTTTTTTTCTGTTGAGTTCCAGTTACTAATTTATTAAAATATATACATACGTTCAATGGTTATCTTCATTAATATTTATTGTAATTTCTGTCGTGTCGATTTAACAACTGATATCCGCGACAACACTTTTGTGTTGCCCATTTGTGCTTAGCACTCTTTAAGTAATATTCGCGAATATTTGAAACAAAAAAAAACTGACATAATCCGACTTTTAAATATTGAAACTTCTCAGAACGTTGGATTTTATAGTTAATAATAAAATTCTCATGAGCACCAATGCGCGATATCTTCTGTTTTTGTGAAATGTAAACTTTGGGGAATCGAAAGCAAACGGAATGGGTGTGAAGAAACTAATTTAAGAAGTTAACATGTTTCCGACAAGATAAAAAAAAAATTAGTAGAACTCCAACATGCGGTGGGAATTTTTAATGAAATTGTTTCGTTTATTTCTTTTTCAACGGAAATTTGATTTACATACGTATATTTGTCAGAT
The DNA here is from genome assembly GCA_964017055.1 of Chloromyia formosa. NCBI lineage: Eukaryota > Metazoa > Arthropoda > Insecta > Diptera > Stratiomyidae > Chloromyia > Chloromyia formosa. The sequence goes on along the minus strand of OZ024813.1, from coordinate 22,653,187 downwards.
TATTGATGGCGATTGGATTTTATGAAAAGCGTTTTTTTTAGTCATTTATTTGAATAATCCCGCAAATGAATGTAATTTGTATGTGCTTATAGTTTTATAACATTTTAATTTAGTGGATGTGTCATTCAACTGAACACTTTTTTCCTAGTGATATTGATATGAGTGATTTTCAAATTTCTTTATTTAATAATATACGGGATGGGGCGCAAAAGATGAACGTTTTTGAAATGGCGATTGTACTTCGTTGTTGTTGTTGTAGTAGCCATGGTCGGAAGTTCGGTGTGTAAGTGTGTTTGGGGGCGACTACAGTTTAACTGCGCAGATATATGTGCTAAATATGCTATGGTTCGTCGTCTTCTTCGGTGTTAAGGGATAGGAAAATAGCTGTTTCTATGGGGTTCTCCCACATCGACCTGGGAGTCAGTGTGTGGGTGCAGCTGGGCAATTAAAGACGTGGTCCACGTCATGGGCCGTACCATTGTAGGCGAAGCATGTGATCCTGACATCCCGATCAGTGCGAGACAGGTAGGAGCTAAAACGCGAACACCAGCCTGACCGAAGTTGAGCTAGTGTCGTTCTCGCTGCTTTCAGAAGTATTCTCTCTTCAGAAGAAATGGCTGGTGGTGGTGCCGAGAGAACTACATTTGGACCTATGTAGTTCTGCAATTGAGGATTTCACCTCCTCTCGACGTATTGCTGCGATGGCTAATATGTATGTGTCGTTGTCAAAGCGATCCCTTTTGTACCTCTCGACATCGCTTTTGAGGTTCCTCAAATCACGCCTAACATGTTTCGGTGGCGGGATGTTGTCGACGAGTTTAGTGTTGAGGTGTTACCTTCGGTAACAACCCACCAGATATTGTTCAACAAGAAGCTTGTTGTGCTCTCTTAGAAGCATCATCTTTGTTTCCTGATGCAGATGGTCCTGGAATGACATCAGGAGACAGCGAGTTACAGTATGGACAGCGGCATTTTGACAAGCTTGAATATTTTTCCATTGTGTATCACAGAGATTCTGTGACCACACAGGAGCCGCATAGTTGGCCACTGATCTTCCGACTGCTTTGTATGTTACCAGTCGAGTAGTAGTAGCTTCTTTGTCTTTGCCCCACGTGCTACCGGCCAAGGCTTTGAGGATTCTATTCCTACCGTACATCCTATCACGTACGGTTGAGGCATGGTGGAATGACGTGGCGATGCTGTCCAGAGTTAATTTAAGGATTTTGGGATGGTTTCTGTTTACGGTAGGAATAGGTTGACTGCCATTTCAGATACCAAGTTGCATCTTGACTTGCTTCGTCCAGATGGTAAATAAAGTTTCCGAGGATTTAGGCGCTGAAACGGTTAAATTCTTGCCTGTGAAGAATCCGTTCAGTTCTCGAAGGTAAACGTAGATTTCAGTGATCTTGTTCACTGTTGCCAGGATGGAGCAGTCATCGGTATAGCAGATAATTTCGATTCCTTCAGGTGGTGTTGGAACTCCAGATAAGTAAACGTTAATTATACCGTAAGGAGGTATGGCGATGTACTCGTATATATCTTAAGTTATCAGGGTCACATACTGAGGGAATTTAGCCACGTCTGTCTGTTCGTTCGCACGATAATTTTCAATAGAATGAAGCTAGCGAGTTGACATTTTGTCAGGTATTGTCTTTGGTCCTCTCGTACCATTGTCTTCTCTGATGCCTCTACTTAAAAAAAATGGAAAGGTTTTTCACTTTTTTTTTAGAGCAAAGCTCACTGGATGTATGTATAATAAACAGAATCGATTATTCCTTTCGTGCTTCTCGATTGGAAATAAGACGGGGTCTCATTGCAATTACTTGACTATTTTAAGATGGGGTCTTTTATTACACTTTCATTTACTGAACACTCATTTGTTACTAAACCTCCTCGATTGTAGGCATTCATATTCGGACTTTGTTAGCCTTCGTTGCTTAGGATGACCTGCTTCTTTATTTATATATGTATTTAAAAAAACGCTACCTCTATGAGAAATAACTTTTATTATAATATTGGTTACAGTGGAACATCCAAATTATCAAATACCTGACCACTATTCACATGACCTGCTACAGATTCCTCAATATTTCTAGGACAATTTTATAACGAATTTAAAGAAATAGTCAGCCACATATGTAAGATTGCCAATCGGGGCCTGTTCATAGAACCAAAAGTGAACGCTTATGTGCGTATTCGGTTGATAGAACAGACGAATTGGATAAAACTTGCGAAAAGCTTTCGTATCTATTGCAACATAATAGACACCACCTTGTAGAGGGCAAACTAATGTAAAGTTCGTTGATTGCAGCGCCATATCCACTATGGCTTGTACGAAAGGAATGCGTCTTGCTAGGCGTTGCATGTCACAGATACGATTCGTAGTATTAAAGAGAACTACGGATCGGCTGCTAGCGCTATGTCTTGAAAACACTACACGCCATGTAGGATTAACAAAATTTTGAATTCTCGTATAGACCTTTGCGTAGGTTTGGTTGATAAATGATGTGTCTATCATCGTTACGCAACGACCATCATTACCGGAATGAACATCTAGTTAATTCACACTGAAAGATTTCTGAAAAATATACAAGTAATTAAGCAGGGAAGTGACCTGTGCTGTCTATCGTCTTACCCTTTGAGCCAGGATGAAGGATTCCAAACAGAATAAAATAATGCAACAATGGATGAACGAATGCATTTTAATGTCCAGTGTAGAAACCATTGAAAAGTAAATGATGAAATTGTCGTGTTTATTTCGCCGTTGAAAAAATTTTCCGGAAATCGATAAATCCAGAATCTAATGCTTCTAAAATACATTTAATTGCTTCATTTAAACGCGATTAATAATAGGCCCGTATCTTTCATTCGGACAAAGATCCAGATTGAAAAGAACGGCATGGATCAATTCATATAGTCACCATACCGATGATTCGCCGCGGTGGGGGGCGAATCGCGAACTTCGTATACAAATGTGCAGGGTGAATTGACTTTCAACTCTGATCCAGATGTGATCCAATATGAGAACTGGATCATCGACGGTAAGTCGTTTTGTATGGGAATTCATTTTGATCCGGTGAATGAAACACGGTCAATGATGATGGCAGTGCATACAAATGATCTCAACAAAAATGACAACAACAGGTTTTAAGTGCGCCTGGGTATTTAGTTTTGACGGGCTGAGGGAGAAGTGAAGATAATTGTGCAATTATTTATTTTAATCTTCACCGCTCCGATGGTCTTGACGTTGAAATAGTTAATTTTCAGGGTCATTCCTATAAATATTTTTTCTCGTCTCTTTTGCTTGGAAGAGCGTCCTTTATGATTCTCGAATTTTAAGGTATAGGCGAGGTAAGGGAGACACGGAGGATCTGTGTATGCAGTGCAGAGGCGATAAACCTAGTTAAAGCGCTTCAATTGCAAGTTTCGGCTGATAGCTTTTGATCTTGCGGTGGAGTCTATGATGTGATAGGATAGGGAGAAACTTTCAGAAAACTTTTATTAGACCCCCTAGAAAAATTGTCAAATTAATGTTGCGTATACGCAAAGTTTTAGGAAAATAGGTCAAAGCTCAGAAGGAAAGAAAACTTCAATTTAACGAGCCACCATTCCTCCTGGTCCCGTGTGAAATTAGCCCGAACTATAATGGTCACTATTAGGTATTATAACGGTAGAAAAGCAGAAAAATTTTGAGTTTCATAAAAGTTTGCGGAGCGTAAAAGCGCGCGTACATTACCTCTATTACATTTCGCATGTGTTTAAACTCGTCGGAAAGTTTTATCAAATACAAAACTTTGCGCGGTTCAACCCACGATCGATTGTTGATTTTGAAAATACATAATGCACTGTGTACGCCAGTATTTATATAAATATATATAGATATTTATATATTTTTTATTTTATTTTTTTTTAAGAGAATTAAACTTCCTAAGATTTCATATACAGCGTGTACGGTTCCTCATTGTATTTTAAATACTTTAATGGTAGATTACTCGTAACAAACAATGCGAGGACGAGGCGTACAGAATTTCCTTGTTCTCAAATTATACATATAAACTTCCACAAAAACCCCCTCAAAAACACCTCACCGATCACATACACAACTCTCAACGACTCCAACATGCTTAGCTAACTTTTAAAAGCGGCAATGGAGCATCGAAATAACTTCCATCATTAAAACAATAGGGGCTCCCAGGGTTAATATGCTTAGCTAGGACTCGCCGGCAATAGGCCGACAGTCATATGATACATTCTAAAATTCCCAAATTTGCAAAAAAAAAAAAATTATTGGTTGTTCAACTCTGCTTCCGCCGTTTTTTCCTGGGAATTAAAAGCTAATTGTCAAAAAGTACGAGGGCGGTCCGATATGTACTTAGCCTAAAAAAGAAAAACGAAAATTTTGGAAAAGTGGCGATTTATTTCTCTAGCTCGATACACTTGACCCAGCGATGCTCCAACTTCTTTAACCCGTCTGAAAAATACGTTTTCTCGAGGTCTGCAAAGTAGGCCTCCGTGGCGGCGATGACCGACCTCCTCATTCAACTCAAATTTCTGCCCGGCGAGTGGCTTTTTCAAGTTTGGAAACAAAAAGAAGTCGCACGTGGCCAAATCTGGAGAATACGGTGGCTGGGGCAGCAGTTCGTAGCACAATTCGTAGCGTTCTCATGGTGGAAGAGCAGTTTTTTCTTCGCCAAATGGGGCCGTTTTTTCTGCAATTCGGCGTCGAATCGGCCCAATAGTTCGGCATAGTAGAGCCCTGTGACCGTTTTACCCTTCTCCAGGTAGTCGATGTAGATCACACCTTTGGAATCCCAGAAAACGGTGGCCATCACCTTTCCGGCCGATAGGACAGTCTTCGCCTTCTTCGGAGCACGTTCGCTGGGTAAAGTCCACTGTTTCGACTCTTCCTTGGTGTGTACCAGTGGATCCATGTTTCGTCGACGGTCACGAAACGACGCAGAAACTCCTTCGGATTGCGCTTAAACAGCGTCAAACACGGCTCTGAAGTTTCAGGTTTCAGGTTTCACGGTTGCGCTTGTTGTCCGGAGTGAGCAAACGCGGCACCCATCGCGCTGACAGCTTTCTTATGTCCAAAATTTCATGCAGGATATGACTCACGCGGTCTTTCGAGATGCCTACTGTCTCAGCTATCTCGCGCACCTTCAATCGTCGGTCTGCCAATACGAGATCGTGGATTTTTGTCACGTTATCCTCCATGGTAGCCGTTTTCGGAGCAAGGATTTCCAGCTCGTTTAAAACCACCGAGTGGCCAGCACCCGACGAGAACTAGTACCCTGTTTCACGAAGGCGGATGCCAGTGCTTGCAGGAAGTTGTTCCCCAAGAATGTCTAAAGGAAGCAGGTTAAGTATAATATAATGTCCAAGGCAGGAGAAGGAGTAGTTCTTAGAACTCCACTAACGAAAAAGCATGTCAGTCTTTGGATTTTATTCAGCAAGCTACACAAAGCCGCCCTTCTAAGGGCATGCCATCAAACGTTAATACCATGCCAAAGAATTGGGCGTATGGTATAATCGAAGCGTAGAGCCAGTAGACAACTTTATGTTGAAGACCTCAACTGCTGCTTATCGCTTTTTCTACGCTCCTGATTAGGTCACCAACCTAACTTTTTATCAAAAGTAACTCTCAGGAATTTAGCCTTATCAGTTAAGACCAATCTGGTTCCTCCCAACACTAGGGGTGAGGTGTGAGGTATCTTGTACCTTCTAGTGAATAGAATGAGCTCCGTCGCGTTCGCATTAACCCTTTTAAACCACAGGAGTTATCCTAGCAAGTAAGTAGAGAGAGGCCGTTCTATTGTATAATACCCCACTGGGGACACTACGAAACTTGCCCGAGATGGCAATAGCGGCATCATCCGCATAAGTAATGACTCTACATCTCAGTCCTTCCAGGTCCAAAAGCAGTCTATTGACCATAAGATTCCAGAGAAGTGGAGGTAGAACACCACCTAGCGGAGTGGCTCTCTTGACGCATCTACATTCCGAAGATGAACCCTGAGTAGTGCGAACAACCCCCGATGTAAGCACATTTAGATGCGCAAGTGCGTCAATAATAATAGCCTCAGGCAAAACATTGTTGAAAGCACCCTCGATGTCTAGAAAGACGACCATGGTGAATTCTTTGCGACTAAGAGACCTCTCGATACAGCTTACCAAAGAATGCAGCGCTGTGTCCACCAACCTACCCTTCCAGTAAGTGTGTTGGTATGTTGATAGAAGTTGTGGTGGAATATTACAGCATAAATGAACACCAATCAGCCTCTCCAATATCCGATAGTTTCTAGGATCAGCTTAGATCGTTGGGGCGTGCATGCGGGCTTTTACCAGCCTTCGGAATGAAAACGACCTCAATTTCAATTCATGAACGAGGGATATAGATCAAATCCAGGCAAACCCATGAAATAGTTTCAATCCATGGTGATACGATATCCAAATTGTATTGCAGATCAACCGGTATGATGCCGGCAAGAGCAGAAGGAGCCGTGCAACCTGAGTCTGTGGTCTTTCCCTTTTTACCCTTTTTGAACGACTCCTCAAGGGACCAGTCTCTCTTATTAGTAGTTTCCTTAGTCTCGCTACTAGAAATAACATCAAGAGCCCATCCTCTCCTCATCAATCGAAGGTTTTTTTTTCACTTTTTATAGTAAAGCTCATTGTGTGTACAATTAGCGTAACCGATTACCCCTTCTATGCTTTTCGAGTGGAAATAAAACGGGGTCCCATTACAATTTCATGACTATTTTACTATTTTTAGATGGGATCTTTTTTTTACATTTTCTTTTGTACCTCTGGACATCGCTTTTGAGGTTCCTCAAATCACGCCTAACATGTTTCGGTGGCGGGATGTTGTCGACGAGTTTAGTGTTGAGGTGTTACCTTCGGTAACAACCCACCAGATATTGTTCAACAAGAAGCTTGTTGTGCTCTCTTAGAAGCATCATCTTTGTTTCCTGATGCAGATGGTCCTGGAATGACATCAGGAGACAGCGAGTTACAGTATGGACAGCGGCATTTTGACAAGCTTGAATATTTTTCCATTGTGTATCACAGAGATTCTGTGACCACACAGGAGCCGCATAGTTGGCCACTGATCTTCCGACTGCTTTGTATGTTACCAGTCGAGTAGTAGTAGCTTCTTTGTCTTTGCCCCACGTGCTACTGGCCAAGGCTTTGAGGATTTTATTCCTACCGTACATCCTATCGCGTACGGTTGAGGCATGGTGGAATGACGTGGCGATGCTGTCCAGAGTTAATTTAAGGATTTTGGGATGGTTTCTGTTTACGGTAGGAATAGGTTGACTGCCAATTCAGATACCAAGTTGCATCTTGACTTGCTTCGTCCAGATGGTAAATAAAGTTTCCGAGGATTTAGGCGCTGAAACGGTTAAATTCTTGCCTGTGAAGAATCCGTTCAGTTCTCGAAGGTAAACGTAGATTTCAGTGATGTTGTTCACTGTTGCCAGGATGGAGCAGTCATCGGTATAGCAGATAATTTCGATTCCTTCAGGTGGTGTTGGAACTCCAGATAAGTAAACGTTAATTATACCGTAAGGAGGTATGGCGATGTACTCGTATTATCTTAAGTTATCAGGGTCACATACTGAGGGAATTTAGCCACGTCTGTCTGTTCGTTCGCACGATAATTTTCAATAGAATGAAGCTAGCGAGTTGACATTTTGTCAGGTATTGTCTTTGGTCCTCTCGTACCATTGTCTTCTCTGATGCCTCTACTCAAAAAAAAAATGGAAACGTTTTTCACTTTTTTTTAGAGCAAAGCTCACTGGATGTATGTATAATAAACAGAATCGATTATTCCTTTCGTGCTTCTCGATTGGAAATAAGACGGGGTCTCATTGCAATTACTTGACTATTTTAAGATGGGGTCTTTTATTACACTTTCATTTACTGAACACTCATTTGCTACTAAACCTCCTCGATTGTAGGCATTCATATTCGGACTTTGTTAGCCTTCGTTGCTTAGGATGACCTGCTTCTTTATTTATATATGTATTTAAAAAAACGCTACCTCTATGAGAAATAACTTTTATTATAATATTGGTTACAGTGGAACATCCAAATTATCAAATACCTGACCACTATTCACATGACCTGCTACAGATTCCTCAATATTTCTAGGACAATTTTATAACGAATTTAAAGAAATAGTCAGCCACATATGTAAGATTGCCAATCGGGGCCTGTTCATAGAACCAAAAGTGAACGCTTATGTGCGTATTCGGTTGATAGAACAGACGAATTGGATAAAACTTGCGAAAAGCTTTCGTATCTATTGCAACATAATAGACACCACCTTGTAGAGGGCAAACCAATGTAAAGTTCGTTAATTGCAGCGTCATATCCATCATGGCTTGTATAAAAGGAATGCGTCTTCCTAGGCGTTGCATGTCACATATGCGAGTCGTACCATTAAAGAGAACTACGGATCGGCTGCTAGCGCTATGTCTTGAAGCCACTACGCGCCATGTAGGATTAACAAAATTTTTTGCAATTTTCGTATAGACCTTTAGGTAGGTTTGGTTCATAAATATTGTGTCTATATCATCGTTACGTAGCGACTATCCTGAGCGGAGCGAGAGCTTATATATTCAATACTGATAGCTTTCTGAAAAGTTTGAAAACAATCAACCAAGGAAGTGACCTGTTTTGTCTATAATCTTACCCTTTGAGCTAGGATGAAGGATTCCAAACAGAATAAAATAATGCAACAATGAATGAATGAATGCATTTTGATGTCCAACCTAGAAACCGTTGAAACGGAAGTGATGAAGTTGTCGCATTTATATCGCCGTAGAAAAAATATCAGATTTTCCGGAAATCGATAAATGCCGAATTTAATGCATTTAATATATTGTACATTTAATTGGTTAATTTAAGAAGCAGTTGGTGATGTTCATGATGATATCAACGAAAACACAACAATAAGTTTATAAGTGCATATGCAATTAAGTTTGACGGGGTGAGAAAGAGTGAAGGTAATTGTGCTATTTTCAATGCGTTGTCACGCTTTTTTACAAATCTTTAATAGGTAATTCCGGGCTTAGGGCAGATATGTAATGGAAGCAGAAACATAAACATTCTTTATTTATCACATAGCAAAAATATGGATAATATATATCATAGATAAAAAGCACGACATTCCAAAATTAAACAAGAAAACATGTAAAGAACAAAAAAAAATTCAAATCAATTGCAGATCACTTAATATTAACCCAAAAGACAGGGAGGGAAAATTATCAGAATCGATTTTTTTTAAACTAAGCAAGCTTCACTTTGAGATAAGTCAGATACTCGTAGGTATGACAATTACGTAGAAAAGAGAAAAACTCCATTATAAAAATAGATAGTTCTTACCTTTTTCTAGGTAACATTCATGCCTACAGCATATGACTTAACTTAAAGCTTATTTAGTTTTAAAAAAATCTATCCTAATAATTTTCCTCGTGGGACATAAAAAACACGATTTTCTACTTCGTGGCAACAAATGTACAATTGGCAAAAAGTGTTTTTCACATTAGATTAGCTCCGTTGTTATTAGTTGTAGAAAAACACCTGTGAGATGGATTTTTTTGGAAATTTTTTGTTCTACAAAAATTAACAGTTTTTTTTTCAAGATGGCAGGAGGGTCACAAGGGGGGAGGGGCTGATGAGAGTGACACAAACTTGAATTTTTTTACTACCGCTCCTATCTATATAACATATGAAAAATTCAAAACTGCCGCACCGTTTCCACGCTGACCACCCTTATTTGGTCTATGTTTCTTAGGCAATATTGTAACGTTTATCTTAAGTGAGCTGAGCTCCCAATGAAGACAGAGATCGAGGCATGGTCGTCCAGACCAGCGGTGACACCTAAGTGTCAAAAATCTTCTCAGTAATAATCTGAGGTGACGCGTAGTCGAACTGCCTCGTGATCGCTACAAAAAAAAATCTCACGCGTCTGCCCGAGTGTCGAAGCTACACGGGAAGTCTCTCACAGGGCATACAAAAAAAAAACGAAATGACCGACGAAATTTCCCTGACCGCCCCTACAACTAGCATGGGAGCCGCCTGATGGCGATGAGGCTCCGGGCCCCCTCCCAAATCTTGGGCTAGGCTGCACATTTTTCCTAGCCCCCTTTGCGAATTGAAAGAACTAGGCGGCGAGAGCGGAAGAGCCAGCGACCTTCAGGGGTCTAAGAAGCGAAATCACACGATTTATTTTTCTGAATACATTTTGTTTTTATTTACGAACTCATTTGTCCTTAACGCAAAAAAAAAAATATCGATCGAAAACTATTATCAAAAAAAATTATAACTAGACTAAAAATAAGAGTGAGCAACATAACAAATTGCGGCATTCGGTATCCGCTTCCGCGTTTTTCTCTATTGTGAATTTTTGTTTTTATTATTGCAATCTTCGGATGACTTAACGGTAAGGATGATGCAATCTATACATAGAAGAATACGAACATTTTCAACGAGCAGTATTTATGAGCACCAATTTCAGTTCAATCATCGACCTTCTTTTGTTCCTCAAATCAAAAGAACTCTCAAAGAAAAACATTCCCAAGATGTTAAATACAACGCTGTAGCGCTCTCCTACAAGTATATAGGTAGGCATAAACTAAATAAAAAAAAAGTATTTAGAGGGTTATCCATTTTCTCTTTCGGAAAGTAAACTTAAATTAAACACAATAAATATTTGAATTTCGATGGAATTTTTATTTCATAATAAAGTTTGGATTATGCCATTATACGTGGAATACAATATCTGTCAAATGTCCTCCACGGGACCGCTTGCAGGACTCGATCCTTTTGAGGTAATTTTCGATTACTATTTCACACATTTCGGGCAATAACTCGGCTATATCTCGACGGATTTCGTCCTTCAATTGACCAATCGTCGTGGGATTGTTCGCATAAACACGCTCCTTCGCATAGCCCCACAAAAAGAAATCTAACGGCGTTAAATCGCAAGACCTTGCTGGCCAGGCCACATCGCCGAATCTCGAAATTACGCGTCCTGGGAATTTCTCGCGCAATAAAGCCAAATTTTGTCGCGTGGTGTGGCATGTGGTCCCGTCTTGTTGAAACCACATATTGTCGAGATCCATATCTTCAATTTCCGACTACAAAAAGTCATGAATCATGGCGCCATAGCGCTGGCCATTGACTGTAATGGCGGCTCCTTCATCGTTTTCGAAGAAAAACGGCCCAATGACGCCGCCGGCCCACAATGCACACCAAACAGTCACTTTTTGCGGGTACAACGGTTTCTCAGCGGTTACTTGCGGTTGCTCACTGCCCCAGATGCGACAATTTTGTTTATTTACATAGCCGCCGAACGCAAAATGGGCCTCATCGCTAAAGAAGATTTTCTTCGAAAAATCGGCATCGGTGGCCTGCTGTTCGAGGCCCCAATCTGAGTACTCACGACGCAATCTGTGATCAGTCGGCTTTAATTCTTGCGTGAGCTGGACTTTATAAAGATGGGGATGAAGGTCCAAATGCAAAATGCGCCACAATGTGCCGTAAGATAGGCCTAAATGCTGGGATCGGCGCGGAATCGACAAATTCGGGTCTTCGGCCACACTTTCACTCACAGCGGCGATGTTTTCGGTCGAACGAGCAAAACGATGATTCACAGGTGTAGAAATGTCTGTCACCGATCCAGTTTCTTCAAATTTTTTCACTGTGTAGGCAATTGTGCGCTCATTGGGACGATTATGTCGACCATAATCTGCGCGTAATGCACGAAACGTGGCCACCGCAGATTCACCATTTTGGTAGAATAATTTAATAATTTTAACGCGTTGTTCAGTCGTAAAGCGTTCCATCTTGTAAAATGGCAAACCTGCAACTAAACCAATACCAGTTTGAAATACACTGATATTTGACAGATGCCGAATGGCAGGACTTTACTTTCCACAACACGAAATGGATAACCCTGTACTTCCTTTTCTTCTTGCTAGGAAAATAGTTGACATGGATATATCTTATGGCTGGGGGTCATCCTGAAAATGTGTCCGTCACACCAGATGTCACGATTTTCAAGTGGAAACAAGCCAAAAGTTTCTAAGTGCTCGACTTTTTTCCATTTTACAAAGGAGATGCTTCCGTCAGCATCGCCCCGATCGATCACAGCAAGCTCAATCCACTTCTTCAGAGCAGCCGCATAAGGAGGAGCAGTGCAACTGGAGTCTGTGGTCTTTCGCTTTTTAGCCTCTTTGGGCGACTCCTCGAGGAACCTGTTTCTCTTATTGGTAGTTTCCTTAGTCTTGCTACTAGAAATAACATCAAGAGCCCATCCACTCGTACCATTGTCTCTTCTGATGCCTTCAATAAAAAGAAAATCGAAGGTTTTTTTCTTTCACTTTTTTAGAGCAAAGCTCATTGGGTGTATAATTAGCGGAATCGATTACACCTTTCGTGCTTTTCGAGTGGAAATAAAACGGGGTCTCATTACAATTACATGACTATTTTTAGATGGGATCTTTTTTTCTTGACATTTTCATTTACTGAACCTCCTTGATTGTAGGCATTCATATTGCGACTTGTTAATCTTCTTTGTTTAGGATGACCTGCTTCTTTATTTATACCTAGTCTAGCCATAAATACTGTTACAACCTTCTTGAAGCACTGTTCAATAAAAGAGGTGTTATATGTTAAGAAATCATTGTTTATTTATTAAATGCATTGTCAACAACGGAAATTGCAACAAGTTATTCGAAGTGATTGCCTTTTGCCTTTACACAAGCCTTTAATCGAGCTGGCCACTTATCTATGGAAGCACGCACGACTTCAATCGGAAAGTTGGCGACTGCATGTGTAGGAGACTTCTTTAAGGATTCGATATTAGAATGTCTTTTAGAGCACGTCATTTGCTCTAAGACAGACCATAATTCGTAATCCAGCGGATTCAGGTCTGGGCTAGAGGAAGGCCAATCTTCAGCTTCAATAAAATCTGGAACATTTTCTTCAAGCCATTTTTGGCTTGACTTCGCCTTATGACCTGGTGCAGAATCTTGCTGGAAACTCCAAGGCTGATTTTCGAATAATGACATGCTGAGAGGTTTCACTACACTTTCAAGGACACTTTCTTGATAAATTTTGGCAGACGTTTTGACGCCCTTCTCACAAAAATGCAACTTTGTCACTCCGTTGTAGCTAACACCTCACCAAACCATTACTGAGGCTGGATGATGACCTCTTTGAACCTCTTGGGCAACTTGAGAAGCTTCTCTGGCACTGCGAGCATAAACCCTATCGTTTTGTTTATTAAATGTTTCTTCGACAGTAAAAATTTTTTCGTCCGTAAACAAAATTTCACGGTGTTCTTGGTTTGCGTACCGGCAAAGTAATCGTTTTGATTTTTCCACTCTATTTTTTTTTTAACGAATCTGTTAGTAAATGCCCGGTAGATCTACGATAAGCACCCAACCCCAAGTCACTTTTGATGATACGTGAAATTGTTCTTTGGGGTATTTTCATCTCACGCGATAAAATTGTTTGTTTCCAAAGAGGATTACGGCGAATTCTCTCGCGCACGGCTTTAACCGCTAGAGGTGTTCGAGTAGTTCGCGGACGGCCACTTCTTTCACGGTCACTTACTCCAGACGTATCATTAAATCTTTCGATAGCCCGATATACAAACATTCGGCTTATACCAAGGGTATGTAGAGTCTTAAAAATATCACTTGGTTGCATTCCTACTTTATGAAGTGCAATCACAGCAATTCTATTTTCTTTGTCACCCCAATCCATGTTCACTACACTAAAAATTAAACTCAAATGATGACAAATGCATCAAGCACAAGCGTACTATAGCGATTATCTCAATTTTTAAGAAATGCAATATAACGGTTCCTTTCTGCAGGGTTGCCAAACCTTGTAACAATATTTATGGCTAGACTAGGTATATGTATTTAAAAAAACGCTACCTCTATGAGAAATAGCTTTTATTATAATATTGGTTACAGTGGAACATCCAAATTATCAAATACCTGACCACTATTCACATGACCTGCTACAGATTCCTCAATATTTCTAGGACAATTTTATAACGAATTTAAAGAAATAGTCAGCCACATATGTAAGATTGCCAATCGGGGCCTGTTCATAGAACCAAAAGTGAACGCTTATGTGCGTATTCGGTTGATAGAACAGACGAATTGGATAAAACTTGCGAAAAGCTTTCGTATCTATTGCAACATAATAGACACCACCTTGTAGAGGGCAAACTAATGTAAAGTTCGTTGATGACAGCGCCATATCCACCATGGCTTGTATGAAAGGAATGCGTCTTCCTAGGCGTTGCATGTCACATACACGAGTCGTACTATTAAAGAGAACTACGGATCGACTGCTAGCGCTATGTCTTGAAGCCAGTACGCGCCATGTAGGATTAACAAAATTTGCAATTTTCGTATAGACCTTTAGGTAGGTTTGGTTCATAAATATTGTGTCTATCATCGTTACGTAGCGACTATCCTGAGCGGAGCGAGAGCTTATATATTCAATACTGATAGCTTTCTGAAAAGTTTGAAAACAATCAACCAAGGAAGTGACCTGTTTTGTCTATGATCTTACCCTTTGAGCTAGGATGAAGGATTCCAAACAGAATAAAATAATGCAACAATGAATGAATGAATGCATTTTGATGTCCAGCCTAGAAACCGTTGGAAGGTAAATGATGAAATTGTCGTATATATATCGCCGTAGATAAAATATCAGATTTTCGGGAAATCGATAAATGCCGAATGTAGTGCATTTAATATACATTTAATTGGTTAATTTAAAATGCAGTTGGTGATATAGATGTTCATGATGATCTCAACAAAAACACAACAATAAGTTTATAAGTGCATATGCAATTAAGTTTGACGGGGTGAGAAAGAGTGAAGATAATTGCGATATTTTCAATGCGTTGTCTCGCTTTTTTACGAAGCTTTCATTTGTAGGTAATTCCGGGTGATATGGCATACATTTTTACATTATTCACGGGGGGGGGGGGGGGGGGGGGTCTGTGGTCTTTCGCTTTTTAGCCTCTTTAGGCGACTCATCAAGGGACCTGTTTCTCTTATTGGTAGTTTCTTTAGTCTCGCTACTAGAAATAACATCAACAGCCCATCCTCTCGTACCATTGTCTCTTCTGATGCCTTAAAAAAAAATCCGAAGGTCTTTTTTTCCTTTTTTATAGCAAAGCTCATTGGGTGTATAATTCGCGGAACCGATTACTCCTTTCGTGCTTTTTGAGGGGAAATAAATAAAACGGGGTCTCATTACAATTACATCACTATTTTTAGATGGGATCTTTTTTTTTCATTTTCGTTTAACGAATTTTCATTTGCTACTAAACCTCCTCGATTGTATAGGCATTCATAATGCGACTTGTTAATCTTCTTTGTTTAAGATGACCTGCTTCTTTATATACTATACATATATATTAGGTGTACAACTTTGCTTCCGTCGTTTTTTCCGGGAATTAAGAACTTAATTGTCAAAAAGTACTTGCAGATGTATTATTCAAAGTACTGTCCATCGCTAGCGACAACTTTCGCCCATCTCTCCGGCAATTTTCGGATTCCATCTGGGAAAAAGGAGGCGTCTTTCGACGCGATCCATGATTAGATCCATGGAACGAAACAGATGGTAGTCGGAAGGAGCGATGTCTGGGGAGTACGGCAGGTGGGGCAAGATTTCCCATTTCAGGGTTTCCAAGTATGTCTTCATCACTTTTGCGACGTGTGGCCGAGCAATGATTTTGTCGTGCCTCTCTTGGTACTGTGGTCGTTTTTCCTTTAATGCTCGACTTAAACGCATCAATTGCGCTCGGTACCGATCACCTGTGATAGTTTCATTCGGTTTCACTAGCTCGTAGTTTATCACACCGAGCTGATCCCACCAAATGCAAAGCATAACTTGGGCACCGTGAATATTCGGCTTTGACGTCGACGTTGAGGCATGTCCGGGCATTCCACATGACCTTCTGCGCTTGGGATTATCGTCACGGACCCATTTTCGGCGCCGGTTACGATGCGATGTAGAAATTCCTTCCGATTCTGCCTTTGAAACAGTTGTTCGCGAGCAAATAATCACCGTTCAATATCTCTGGGTTTTAACTCGTGCGGAACCCAATTTTCTTGTTTCTGAATCATGCCCATGGCCTTGGGGTGTTTCGAGATGGCTTGCTGAGTCACTCCCAGTGATTGAGCTAATTCTTCTTGCGTTTGGCACGAATCTTCATCGAGCAGTGCTTCCAATTCGTCGTCTTTGAAAATTTTTTCTCTCCCACCACCATGCTTGTCCTCGACATTGGAATCCCCACTTTAAAACGTTGAAACCACTCACGACATGTTCTATCACTCAGAGCAACCTCACTGTAAGTATCTGAGAGCGTTCGATGAGCCTCAGCTGCAGTTTTTTTTTCAACTGGAAGCAGAAGATCAAAGCTTCCCGCAAATGACGAGAACTTGGCTCCAAAATAGACATTTTGAATCACGAATCTTATTAAAAATGCGAACAACCTTTACTAATGCGGGGATATCGATACGTTCACAGACGTCCAAACTCACTTTGTGACACTTTTGAGCTACGTATTTTGACCAGCCCTCACCGATGCAGCCGTCTGTCGGAAAACGGCGGAAGTAAAGCTGTACACCTAATATAAAAACACTACCTGTATTAGAAATAACTTTTATTATAATATTGGTTGCAGTGGAACATCCAAATAAACAAATACCTGACCAATATTCACATGACCTGCTACAGATTCCTCAATAATTCTAGGACAATTTTATAATGAATTTCAAGAAATAGTCAGCCACATATGTAAGATTGCCAATCGGTGCCTGTTCATAAAACCGTAAGTGAACGCGTATGTGCGTATTCGGTTGATATAAAAGACGAATTGGATAAAATTCGCGAAATACTTTCGTATTTGCTGCAACATAATAAACACCACCTTGTAGAGGGCAAACCAATGTAAAGTTCGATGTTGACAGCAGCGTATCCGCCACGGCTTTTATAAAAGGAATGCGTCTTCCTAGGCGTTGCATATCGCATACACGATTCGTAGTATTAAATAGAATTACGGATCGGTTGCTAGCGCTATGTCTTGAAAACACTACGCGCCATGTAGGATTAACGAAATTTGCAATTTTCGTATAGACCTCTAGGTAGGTTTGGTTCATAAATATTGTGTCTATCATCGTTACGTAGCGACTATCCTGAGCGGAGCGAGTGCTTATATATTCAATATTGATAGATTTCTGAAAAGTTTAAAAACAATCAACCAAGAAATTGACCTATGTTGTCTATGATCTTACCCTTTGAGCTAGGATGAAGGATTCCAAACAGAATAAAATAATGCAACATTGAATGAATGAATGCATTTTGATGTCCAGCCTAGAAACCGTTGAAAGCTAAATGATGAAGTTGTCGCATTTATATCGCCGAAGAAAAAATATCAGATTTTCGGGAAATCGATAAATGTCGAATTTAATGCTTCTAATGTACATTTAATTGATTAATTTAAAGGCAGTTGGTGATGTTGATGTTCCTGATGATCTCAACGAAAACACAACAATAAGTTCATAAGTGCAAATGCAATTAAGTTTGACGGGGTGAGAAGGAGTGAAGATAATTGTGATATTTTCAATGCGTTGTCACGCTTTTTTTACGAATCTTTCATTAGTAGGTAATTCCGGGTGATATGGCATACATTTCTACATTCATCTATAAATCAAAATTTAAGGCAGATATGTAAACCAAGCAGAAACATAAACATTCTCTATTTATCACAGCAAAAATATATACATAGATGAAAAGAACATTTCTTCAAAATTAAACAAGAAAATATGTAAAGAACAAAAAAATTTCAAAATGCCATAACACCTAATATGTATTAACCCAAAAGACAGGGAGGGAAAATGATCAGGATCGATTTTTTTCAAACTAATCAAACTTCAATTTGAGATAAGTCAGATATCCGTAGGTATGATAATTACATAGAAAGGAGAAAAACTCCATTAAAAAGAATAGATAGTTTTTACCTTTTTCTAGATAACATTCATGCCTACAGCATCTGATTTATCTCATATTAAAGCTTATTTAGTTTTAAAAAAAAATCGATCCTAATAATTTTCCTCGCGGGACTAACATTTAACTCGTTATTTGATAAAATATTTAAAAAAAATACTTCGTGAGAACAAATGTGCAATTGGCCAAAAATTGTTTTTCAAATTAGATGAGCTCCGATGCTATTAGCTGTTGAAAAAAAAAAAGAGGGGGAGAGAGTGACACAAACTTGGATTTTTTACTACCCCACCTACCTATATAACATATGAAAAATTCAAAACTGCCGCACCTTTTCCACACTGCCCCCCCCCCCCCCCCCCCCATATTTGATCTCTATTTCTTAGGCTATATAGGTATTGTAACGTTGATCTTAAATGAACTCACAATGCGGACAGAGATCAAGGCATGGTCGTCCAGACCAGCGGTGACGCCTGAGTGTCCAAAATCGCCTCAGTAATGACCTGAGGTGACACGTGCTCGACACTAGCTCAGCTGTTGGTAGTGTTGCGGGGTCATCGCCACAAAAAAAAAAATTCATGCGTCTGCTCGAGTGCGGAAACTACACGGAAAGTCTCTTACAAGACATACAAAAAAAAACGAATTGACCGATGAAATTTCCCTGACCGTCCCTATAACTAGAACAGGAGCCGCGTGATGGCAATGAGATTCCACGCTCCCCCCAAAACCTTGGGCTTAAATAAAAAATAAATAACTGGCGCAACAATCCAATTTGAACCATGGCCTCGAGATGAGTTAGCATCATCTCATTTTCTAGATCGTGACGGTCTTGTACAGAGGTGTGTGAGATCAGCAACACGCTCAACCGAGTTATTTACCCCATAAATGGATACTCATTTAACAGCTGAGTGGGCTCATAGTTCGACACGTAAATCCCCTTTTTTATCGAAGACTACCGCATTCAGTAGGAATCGAACCGAGGCCCAAACCTTGGGCTTGGCTTCGCATTTTGCCAAGCCCCCTTTCCGAATTGAAAGAACTACGCGGCGAGAGCAGAAGAGCCAGAGGCCTTCAGGGATCCAAGGAGCGGAACTACGTGATTTATTTGGTCTACAACTTAATAATGAGCCTTTTTTTGGAATTTTGGGCATTTATTCATAGATTTATTCATATAACTAACTTCCAACGAAATTGCCAACTCTTTTTGAGTTTGGCACGAATCTTCTTCGAGTAATTTCGTCAATTCTTCGTCTTCAAACTTTTTTGGCTGGCCAGGTCGCTCTTCGTCGGTAATGTCGAAATTATCATTTTTGAACCGATGAAACCACCGAAAACACTGTGCACGCGAAAAAGCATCGTCATCGTAAACTTCCACGAGCAATTTATGACTCTGAGCTGCAGTCTTCTTAGCAAAATAAAACTTCCCGCAAATGTTGTTTTTTTCGTGAATTTTCGAAACTTTCCATGGTCCGGTAAAATACGTTGTCAACAATCAACACGAAATGTTTATACTGACATTGACAGCTTATGAATACAAACTTCAAATGGTATGTATGTCAAAGATGGACTACCATTGGTTTATCGGTGTTGCCATCTCTAAAAAAAGTCTCATTATTAAGTTGTAGACCAAATATTTTTCTGAATACATCTTTAACGCAAAAGAAATATCGATCGAAAACTATTATCAAAAAAATTTTATAACTAGACTAAAAATAAGAGTGAGCAACATAACAAATTGCGGCATTCGGTATCCGCTTCCGCGTTTTTCGCTATTGTGAATTTTTGTTTTTATTATTGCAATCTTCGGATGACGGTAAGGATGATGCAATCTATACATAGAAGAATACGAACATTTTCAACGAGCAATATTGATGAGCACCAATTTCAATTAAATCGTCGACCTTCCTTTGTTCCTCAAGTCAAAAGAATAGTAAAAGAAAAACATTCCCAAGATGTTGAATACAACGCTGTAGCGCTTTGCTACAAGTAAAGAGTAAGCAAGGGTTCGACTGCTATTATTATTACTCGTTGAGGCATAAACTAAATAAAAAAAATAAGTATTTATTTCCTTTTCTTCTTGCTAGGAAGATAGTTGACATGGATATACAATATCTTATAGCTGGGGGTCATCCTAAATATTTGTCCATCACGCCAGATATCACGATTTTCACCCGGCTAGCAGAAGTGGACACAAGCCAAAAGTTTCCAAGTGGCATGACTGTGGTGGCGTATCTGTCGAGTGTGGTGTAAGTTAGCAAACATCCATTACACAAATTACAAGCGACTTTTCGTTTGTGTAAAACATGTTTGCTGTCCTACCCTACTCTCGATAGATACGCAAAAGAATGCGCCCAGAGTAGATATTTCCAACCAGGCTCGCAGAATTGTCAGCCGGTCAAGTTTAATTTAAATGAGTGTCATCAGTAAATTCTCATTGGCAGCACGACATTTGAGCTTTATCTCAAATTGTGCAAACAAACAACCTCTTATTGTAAACTGAATCCAAAAATTCCATTTTTGACATAGGAGGTTGGCTACCGTTGATATATACTTTGCCGTGCTTACGGAGGCTCCTTTAAGGTGTTACATATTTTCGTCGGTCCAAAAACAATATACCCTATACAGTATAAAGTCTAGGGTATAATAATGATGGCCATTTTGCCGAAATCTTAACCTTTTAGCTGCTATAGGCATTTATAGTTTTTTAGAAAATACCCCGCCTCACACGACTCAAAATTCAGTATTTGGGAAACTACGATAATCAAAACACTCAAATAAAATGATAATCGCAACCAATATGATGCTCTAAAATATAAAATTTATTTGGTAAAAATCAGACAAATGCTAACGGTGAATTTCGAAACCGGGAAATTGTATATGTTTTATATGAAATTTTGTGTAGTTTCAGAAAGTGAGGTCAAATCTCGGATTAAATTATTGGGAGAGTGACAAATTTTAAATTTGTTCGGAAAGTCAAGCTTTTGACACAATTTAGAAAAAAAGCTAAAACTCTGTAACGGTTAAAAATAGAGTGTCAATCTTCCACAAATGAGCGGTACTATCTAACATTAAAGTATTTACTATTGAAACGGGGCTCCTTGTATATGCTTTTTATTTTTATTTAAGTGGTTCATTTTGACTGTGAGGTGTATTTTGGAACTTTTGAAGTTTATATTATTACATGTTGAGACAATAAATAAAATAAATACATAAAGACAATTTTAATCTGGATGGTTTTCCAGCTATTTTTTAAGTATATAGTTCTTTCTCTAACATAGTGTGGTTCATTATGACTGTGACTCACTGTGCATAAACATCATTTAGTGCACTCCTACTTATTACTTGTACCGCCTGTATTTCGATAACGGCTGTTCTTAGGAATATCAGTTGTATATCATTTTTGTAGTAAATTTCACTAGCTACAAATTTGGATAGTTTTGTTAGAAAATTGATATTTTTCAAGAAAATTTCTAAAAACGTTATTTAACCCCATTTCACGCCGTTTCAACCCCTATAAAAAAATTTCTATCATGCCGTATCACTCACTGTGCTATATCACCCGGAATTACCCTATGTTGTGCGACACATTTTTTTATTTATTTATTTTCGAAGGTCAAACGGACGGGGAAAATTAGTTCGATGATAATATTTGCAGACATAAATATGCCCACTTACAATATTACGCTCGCTTATGCTGAACGCTTCGATGAAGAATGGAAAAAAGTCATCAGCTGCTTAATTGAAGTTTTTGTTATCTGCTTAATTGTCCGTAGACATTAATTGTGACAGCTTGATGGGTAGAGATCGATAGGCGATCTTTTATTCGAGACGTGACGGGTTCAAGTTCTAGTCCGAACAAATATTTTATTTGTTGTCTTGATGACTGATGACGTCCTGACCGCTTTATCAATTACTTCAATCAAGTATTGCATCAACTAATTTCGGATGACTTCGTCAATGATAGTCGTATTTTCGTTTTATCTACATACATATATACTATATAAATTTCTAATAAAATTAAAATAATATATGGTGAAATCTCGAGAAAAATAAGATAAAACAGGAAAATGTAGATTGTGCGCTTCAATTTTTGGACCCTTCACCAATGTGATAGGGTATATTAACTTTGTTTTGAAGTTTGCAACGCATAGAAGGAATCATCTCCACCCATATGTATAAACTATATGGGGCGACCGTTAGCGCAGTGTGTCTGACTACCGGCGTTTCGGGTTCGAATCCCGTCCACGACGACGTTCGTGGCCATGGATGTTTCAGGAGGTGCATGCTGGCAACTGCATTCTCCGAAACCAATTTGTGCTGACGAAACGTCAACTGGGCCACATGGAACAGTTGACGCGGCTAGGGCAATTGAGAGATATAAACTACTGTATATACCTATATGTATTGTATATTCTTGGTCAGTATGATGAGTGATTGAGTCGATTAAACTTTGTCCGTCTGTCCGTCTGGTGCTATGCAAACTAGTCTCTCAGCTTTGAAGCTATCGAGCTGAAATTTTGTATAAAGTCTTCCTTCTACTGTACGCTGTAAATATGTCGGAACCAACGGAATTAGAACACTACGTAATATAGCTGCCATAGGAACGAGCGAGCCGTCTTTGTGAGAAACTTTTTTATTTCTAAAGCTATCTTTTTCAAATTTCATATTATTGAATAGCATCTGCCGCAAAATTACACTCCCGATTTTGGTTGAAATTGGACTACTCTATCGTATAGCTGTCATAGGAACAGGCGGCCCAAAAATAAGTTTATGTTTGAAAAACTTTTTTTCTTTCTAAACATTTCTTTACCAAACTTCGTACTATTCAATCATTTTTACTGTCTAACCACATTCTAAAATTTGATTGAAATCGGCCCACTATTTCATATACCTCTCATAGGAACATTGAAATTGGAACAAGTTTTACTATTGTACTAATTACTAAGTGGCAAATGCACCGTATGATACCCTTTACGCGATGCTAGCTTGTTTTCTTATTTTTTGAAGCTATGTATATTTAGTAAACAAAGCGTCTGATTTATACGGGCTATTTTCTGTTCTTAGGGTAGGATATTACCTGCGACTTGAAGACTAGAATATACAACCAGGTATAGTTCTTGATTTATTGCATTTTTATTAAAAAAAAGTCGTTGATTTTGCAAAGGTTAAATTACTTTGGTCAGTCAAATTGTTATAACACTGGTCGCTTTAATTAGGGAAGTTTCGATTTTTGATATATTTTTTTTGAGTTGGTAAATTGTTTAAAAATTCGAATTTTCTATTTGCCAAACTCATCTTGTGACACTTTTGAACTACGTATTTCGACCAGCCCTCACCGATGCAGCCTTCTGTGCGGAAACGGCGGCGGCGGCATTCATACGGGAAGAGCGACAACGGCTCTCGCTACCAAAAAAAACTTCAGCTTCATCACGCTTTTGGTTAATTGGATGGACCCAATACGCTCTGCAATGTTGACGTTTTTGTCGTCGAAGACGGCGTCGACGGTAAAGAAGATAAGTAGTGGCCACAGTACGTGTATAATTCATTGCATGCAACGCGTACTTTGCGACTGAAAGCAGAGCGAGAGCCATTGTCGCTCTTCGGGTGTCAATGCCGGCACTCCTCGCTTTGCATTTATATCAAAAGCCGCGACGCGCGGCTCGAAATGCACGAGCCGTACCGGCTCTCACTCGCGCGACGTAAAGGCTCGTGCTCCCCGTGTGAAAGCTGAAGTGTAGTCTTTGCATTTCAGTGTTCCGCGCCTCGCTCTCACTCGCGAGCGAGAGCCGTGCACTAAGGGTTCAGGCTTCGCTGCCACTATTTTTTAAAGCTAAACTGCCATGTACGAGTACCAGAGCCGGCGCTCGCGTCGCTTCGATACACTCTCATACATTTACACTGTACATATGTTCTCTCTCTCTCTCTGGAGAGCTGGACTTGTAAGCAATTGGTGAATCCGTGACCAATTACCAAGGCCACCGACATACTTTTAACCCTATGATGTTGGATATTGGACTTGAAGTGAAATCTAGGAAATACGGGTGTCACCTGAATCGGACAAAGTACTGGAGTGTTGTTAAAATCGTCTTTAACCCTATGGTGCAGATATGAGCACATTCTTGGACATGAAGTAAAATCACGGAAATACGGGTGTCATCTGAATCGGGGTAAGCCTGTGTACTTCAGTGTTGTTGCAGGCATTTTAAGCATATGGTGTTGACGTAAGCGATTTCTTGGACATGAAGTGAAGTAAAATCTAGGAAATGCGGCTGTCGTCTGAATCGGTCAATGTATTATTGCTAAAGGCATTTTTAACGCTTTGGTGTTGACGTGGGCGCATTCTTGGACAAGAAGCTGAATCTAGGGAATATGGGTGCGCCTGAAGTACTCTTGAAAGCCGTTTGAGTTCCTTGGAGAGCGAAAATGACCTTCTTGGCAATGAAGTATAATATAGTTATAATCGGGGTGATTAGGCGAATGCTCTGCAATGGTGAGTGTGATGATAAATCAAATTCGCCAATTTTAGTATTAAATTTATTGTTGGACAATTCATGGCCTGTCTGCCACCATCTTCTTGGTTGAGGGGGAGAAGGTGAAAAGCAAAATCTTCAAACACACGATTCAACATGCGGGCGGCTTAAAAACATTTTTTTTTTAAAGTTACACTTTTGACGCGCCGTAGTCTTAGCGTGCATTTCATATTTTTAAATACAATTTAACTGTACAATAGATTTTGGAGTATGAATTTATCTTCAGCTTTATTTTAAGCTCCATCAACTAGAATAATTTCGGGTAGCTAGATCTTCTTGATATTCCACCGGAACCTATACTAGCATAGACCAATTAAATAATTCGCACAGTTAGCTTCTTGCTTAATAGAGCTATTCTGCTTACAAAGTTTGGCTGCAACACTTCATCCGTTGAGAATGGATATTGCTGAATTTCAATAGCAGCCGAGGTCGGAAATCGTTTGCAAGGGTCAATATAACTTTTTTTCTTTCAAAAATCTTTTAAAAACCAAAAGTCATTAGTCCAAAAGGGTTCTGTAAATTTTTTAATTTCATATTAGCTGCATTCCTACTCCGGCACAGGTATCTACAAATCAGTGAGTCGGTAGCTTAGCACGTTGTCAGTCCGATATAATCTTCCGTCCGTTCATGGGTTCAACTCCTGCCGTGGCAAGTGTTGTCGTTTCCGAGCTTTTTTTCAGTGGATTGCATTAAAATAGAAAATGCTAAGCTTTTGGAGGAATGGTATATTTACAGGACATTGATGGTATGAATTGGTATCACTGTTTTATAAATTTATTTTGGGAAGTGAAACCAAATTTATAGTAATTTTAGTAGATTGGACATGTTTTACGTTAAGAAAAAGACAAGCGGCGTGTGTACACTTTGTGGTATAATTTTTTTAATAAAAATAACTTTTATTATACATAATATTGATTACAGGAGAACACCCAAATAAAGAAATACCTGACCCTTATACATATGACCGATTCATAATCGCCTTATTATTCCTAAAAGCCTACAAACACTTAGCGATCCTTCAACCGATCGAAATTATATTGGACAGTGAGCAAAATCGCAGCATATGATAGACACCTATCGGGCGATGAGCCGATCGATCGGCCTACTGATTGGTCAGTCTATGTGGCTTCTAAGACTTGCTTATAACCATATTCATCAAATAGTCAGCTACATATGTAAGATTACCAAGCGGGACCTGTTCATAAAACCACACGTGAACGCTTATGTACGTATTCGGCTGATAGAATACGCGAAGTGGATAAAACTTTCGAAAATTGTTCGATTCGAATTCAAAGTAATAAACACCACCTCGTAGCGGACACGCCAATGTAAAGTTTGTTGATGACAGTAAAACATTTACCAGGATTTGTATGAAAGGATTGCGTCTTCCTCGGCGTTGCATATCGCATATGCGATTCGTAGTATTAAAGAGAACTACGGGTTGGTTGCTAGCGCTCAAACTTGAAGCCACTATGCGCATCGTCGGATTGGCGAATTTTTGAATTTCAGTGTAGACTTTTACGTAGGTTTGGTTCATAATGGAAGTGTTTATCATCGTTACGAAACGATTATCCTGACCAGATCGAAAGCTTACATAATTCACACTGAAAGAATTCTGAAAAATGTACTAGTAGTTAATCAAGGTAGTGACCAGTGTTGTCTATGATCTTACCCTTTGAGCTAGGATGAAGGATTCCGAACAGAATAAAACAATGCAACAATGGATGAATGAATACATTTTGAAGTCCAGCTTAGAAATCATTGAGAAATGAATGATGCATTTGTCGTTATTTATTTCGCCACAGAAAAGATATTATCAGGTTGTCCGGAAATCGATAATTGTAGAACTTAATGCATTTAATATACATTTAATTGGTTAAATTTTTAAAATGCAGTTGATGATGTTGGTGTCAGTAGATACAAATGGTTTCAACAAAAACACAACAATGCTTTTATGCTGATATAGCACTAGTAGACTAAAAAGTGCACTTAAAGCTGTGCTGAAAACAAGAAAATTATGAACGGAAGAAATCAAGGTGCGAGCGTGACAACAATATACTCGTAAAATTGCTTATAAACAGTATAAAAACAAAGTCAACTGTTGAACGATACTGCTATTTTGACAGCTGTCAGCTCCAAGCGAGCAAAATTTTATTTTTTGAATACATTTTTCCTAGCTGCAAGCTTGAAAAGTGGCAATTTGGTAGCAAAATTGTGTCGATTCGACACTATCGACATTGCTTTTTGGTCCGTCCTATATATTTATATGATGGACAGGCATATGCAATGATCCATACTGTGCGTTTGTGTGTTTGTGCGTTAGTGCGAGCTCTTCCCGTGGTCCGATCTTAACGAAATTCGGTATTTAGGTTCCTTGAGGGACCCTGATCTCGGAACGGTGGCAGCACAATCGGTCATGGATTAACGGTCTATTGTGCTATGTTCAAACTAGAGTTACTCGCCTAAGCCTTTTCAAAAATCACTCTTTCAGACTTTATCCGTGGTCCGATTTGAACGAAATATGACACGTAGCTTCCTTGGGTTGTCATAAATAACGCATGGTTTTATGTTGGTCCTGCTGCAGGTATGAGTCAGGATAAAAGGACTTTCTTGACATTGATAGTGATATCTTGACAAGATGGGTACCATACGGCACAATTTTCTTATTCGAATGACCAGACTACTGTTGAAGTTATTTTCAATCCTTGCGTAAGGGAAAAGGACATCCTGGTGAATTAGAGTTGCTGGCATTTTGGTCCTTTGGTTAGGAAAAAGGGTCTTGTGGCGAATGCACTAGACTACAGCTGATGGCATTCTGAGTCCTTCGGCGAGGAAAAACACATTCTTTAAAATGAAGAGATATATACTACTACTACTTTGCCCTACCTCTAGTGGGGAAAAGGGCGTCAACCTTCCCTGCGCGCCATCGTGCTCTGCTCTGAACATTAACGCGCAACTCTCAAAACTACTTACTCAGCGCCTTACACTTTTTTGCCACAGATCGACGCTATGTGATTTAAGGAGCCCCTCTTGGTCGGCCTTGGTTGAAAATGGGACTCAATTTCATGGCATGTAAAGCAATGCAGTTATCATCCTTCCGCAATGTGTGATCTATCCACTGCTATTTTGACTTGCGTATCCATTCGTCGGTTAGCATCTGATCTGTACGCCGACCTTGTTTTTCATTCGTCATTGTTTCGGGCCACATAATTCTTAGAATTTGACGTAGACATGAGTTGAATTTTCTGGTAACTCTTATGGAAATTTTCCAGTACTGCTCCCGTACAGGTCCAGCTTGGTCTTGATGCTGAGATAACTGCTCTGTCAAATTTTGGACAGCATGCGATATGCGCTTTTATTAATTCCACTTACAAAGTTGGAAGCGGCAACATACAAAATTTATTTTTGGCGGACCTAAAGCAATACGCAACTGTTCCCGGCTAGTCAGCGTGTGGGTGGGTTTAAAGTCTACTGCCTTCGGAGGCCGACCGTGGTCGCCGCTAATAGAAACAAAAAAAAAATCAAATCTGCATATATACGCCTGTCTTTTCCGCCCTTAATTCCGCCCCCCGTCGATCAACTGTCGAAATTCTTCCATTGTAATTCAAAGTCGTATTTTTAATCTTTTTTCATATAAATCCTACAACAAAAAATATTTAATTTTTATTCAATGAAGTTATCATTTCCTAATTTTTTACACGTTTCTTTTTTTTTCCAGGTATGTTACATTGCATGGAACGAAAAATTGATAGATCTTACAGACAAAAAATAAAAAGGTATATTTATTCATCCTTTTGTAAAAAAAAAAAATAATGTCCGTCAGTATGTCATTTTTTTTCTTGTATGGGCCCGCTGAACTTACTTAACATAAACATTTGAAAATTCTTAACATGTAATTTTTCACCATGACAAAATGATCTTGATTCGTCCTCCAATTTTAGACACCCAGCAGTTGTTCGCCGTCCTCATCTAATGAGTCTTTCCAACGAGCTCTCGGTCTTCCTCGCAGCCTTGCTCCGTCGACTCGTCGCCCATTCAGTATTTTCTTAGGCATGCGTTAATCGTCCATTCGTTGTATATAACAACCTGCCCATTGTAGACGTTGTAGTTTGACGATTCTTGACACTTCCAGCTCATCGTACAGTTTGTACAGCTCATGGTTGTACCGGATGCGCCATCCAATTTGATCGCAAACTACTCCGAAAATTCACCGAAGAACCTTATGTTAAAATGTGTCGATCATGTTTTCGGAGGCTTGAGTAAGGGTCCAGGTTTCTTTGTCATAGCATTGCACTGGTCTCTTAGTATTTCTGGGCACTTACTTCGATTTAATTACTGGGAGGACCGAGAAGAAGGTCTTATTTGCTAGATGTATCCGTCGCTTGATTTCGTGAGTTTCGTTGGCGTCCTTTGACGGGTTACTACCTAGGTATATGGATTCATCTACGAATTCGATGTTGACGTCCGAAGTTGATGTTCGGTTGTTCTGGCGTCCTTGTTCTTGGTTGCATCATTACTTTTGTTTTGTCCTGGTTAATGCGTAGTCTAACTTCTTTTGCAGCCGTGTCAAGATTATTTGTTAAAGCTTTACTACCACATACCAGAGGGGGCGCTCGCGTCGCTTACAATACAATCTGATACATTTGCATTGTACATATGTTACACAACGCGAAAAGAATTTGGCACATACTTAGTGGGTTGGTGGTTGGCGGCCCGAACAAGCAATTGGTCACGGATCCGATTACCAAGGCCTCCGACGCAAATTTAACTCTATTGTGTTGACATGAGCACATTCTTGGACACGAAGTGAAATCTAGGAAAAACGGATGTCGTCTGAATGAGAAAATGTACTGGAGTGTTGTTGAAGGCGTTTTTAACCATGGATGTGAGCGCTTTCTTGGACAAAAAGCGAAATTTAGGAAATGCGATTGTCGTCAGAATCTGTCAATGTACTGGAGTGTGGCTGAAGCCTTTTTTTAACCCTATGGTGCTGACATGAGCACATTCTTGAACATCAAGTGAAATCTAGGAAATACAGTGTCGTGTGAATCTGGTTGATGAAGCGTATGTACTAGAGTGTTGTTGAGACCGTTTTTAACCCTATTCGGGAGACGGGAGCACATTCTTTTGAGATGAAGTAAAATCTGGGAAATACGGGTGTGCCTAAAGTGCTTTTGAATGCCGTTTGAGTTCCTTGAAGAGAAAACCTTCTTTACAATGAATTGTACTTCAAACTTTACAATATAATCTAACCAATATACAATCGGGGTGATTAGGCGAATGCTCTGCAATGGTTATGGTGATGATAAATAAAAATCACCAATTTTAGTGTTAAACCTATTGTTGGACATTTGATGGCGTATCTGCCACCATCTTCATGGTTGAGGAGGAGAAGGTGAAAAGTAAAATCTTTAAACACACGATTCAGCATGTGGGCGGCTTAAAAACATTTTTTAATAATTACACGCGATAGTCTTAGGACGCATTTAATTTTTTTTTTGTAAATATTGTATCTTTTTAACTGTACAATAAATTTTGCAATATGAATTTATCTTCAGTTTTATCTTAAGCTCCATCAACTAGATTAATTTCGGGTAATTAGATCTTCTTGAAACCTATAACCCACTAGCACACAAAAGTTAGACAATTCGCACAGTTAGCTTATTGTGTAATAGAGTTTATTCTGCTTGCAAAGTTTGGCTGCAACATTTTGTCCGTTGAATGGATATTGCGGGATTTCAATAGCAGCCGAGGTCGAAAATCGTTTGCGATGGTCAAATAACTTTTTTTTTCTCTCAAAAATCTTTTAAAAACCAATCGAAGTCATTAGTCCAAAAGGGTATTAGCTGCATTCTTCCTCCGGCACAGGTATCTATAATACAAATCAGTGAGTCGGTAGCTTAGCGCGGCGTCAGTTCGATATAATCCTCCGTCCGTTCATGGGTCGCCGGTAGTTGAACCTGAACCCATGAAAGTGAAAGTGTTGATCAGTAGAAAATATGAAGCATTTGGAGAAAGGATATATGTATGTAGAGGACATACATTTTATGAACTGGTACCACTATTTTATAAATTTATCTTGGGAAGTAAATCCAAATTTATAGTAATTTCAGTAGATTGGACATGTTTAACATTAAAAAAAGAACAAACGACGTATATGTGCTCCCTATAGTATCATTGTTTAATTAGAAATAATTTTCACTATACATAATATTTTGATTACAGCAGAACACCCAAATAAAGAAATACCCGACCCTTATACATAAGACCCATCCATAATCCCCTCATTATTCCTAAAAGCCTGCATACACTGAACGATCCATCAACCGATCGAAATTATATATTTGGATGGTTAGCCAAATCTACGAATTGGTCAGTCTATGTGACTTTTAAGACTTGTTTATAACCAAATTCAGCAAAGAGTCAGACACATATGTAAGATTGCCAATCGGGACCTGTTCATAAAACCACAAGTGAACGTTTATGTACGTATTCGGCTGATAGAATACGCGAAGTGGATAAAACTTTCGGAAATTTTTCGATTCGAGTTCAATGTAATAGACACCACCTGGTAGCGGACAAACCAATGTAAAGTTTGTTGATGACAGTAAAAAATTTACCAAGATTTGTATGAAAGGATTGCGTTTTCCTTGGCGTTGCATATCGCATACACGATTCGTAGTATTAAAGAGAACTACGTTAGTTACTACCGCTCCATCTTGAAGCCACTACGCGCCACGTCGGATTGATGAATTTCCGTGTAGATTTTGAAGTAGGTTTGGTTCATAACGGCTGTGTCTATCATCGTTACGCATCGATTATCCTGACCGGAGCGAGAGCTTACATAATTCACACTGAAAGAACTCTGAAAAATTTACATGTAATTAAGCAGGAAAGTGACCAGTGTTGTCTGTGACCCTTACCCTTTGAGCCACGATAAAGGATCTCGAAAAGAATAAAATAATGCAACAATATTGGAATGAATGCATTTTTGAGTCTACTCTAGAAACCATTGAGAGACGAATGATGGATTTGTCGTATTTATTTCGCCGCAGAGAAGATATGATCAGATTGTCCGGAAATCGATAAATGCTGAACTTAATGCGGCTAATATACATTTAATTGGTTAATTACTTAAAATGATCATCATCATCAGTAGATACAAATGGTCTCAACAAAAACATTGCAATGTGTATGTGCGGGTTGGGTACGAAACGTCGACTTTTAAAATCTCGATTACCATAATCTCGATTTCGAAATATCGACTGGAAATATAATATTTTGACTGTATGAAAATCACGACTTATCAAAATCTCGATTTTTTAAATATTGAAATTGCATAAAAAAATTGTATTTTCAAAGTCGGCCGCCAACTTTGAAACAATCATTTTTTTATTTATTGTACGTACAGTTAAATTTTAATTTGGCGTTGTTCATACTTTTCACTTAAATCTTCCAAGGACACGCACACACAAAAGACTATTGTGAATCAACAGTCTCTGTGGGCTCTGCTCACTACGCTCGTTCCGCGCTTATGGGGCTGCATACTAGTGTGGGCATAATGACCCTTTTAACTGTGCCAGCACATAAGCTCTGACTCTTTCCAATGAGTCGTTCAAAAGGAGTCATGCAAAGAGTCTGTAACTTGGTTAATAACATATTTAATAAAAATCTTAGTTTTTAAAAATTCAGTTTTTTCCTTTATTTTTTACCCCGACTCGAAGTGATGCCATTTAGTTCGAGCCAGCCAGATCGGATCATTATTTTCCATGAAAACGGGGCTGCCAATCTGGGATGGGCGACCCCAATTTTTTTTCCTCTGTTTTGATCCCAGATTCGGAGTCAGCGACCCCCCAATGTCCTTTAGTTCGAGCCAGCCAGATCGGACCACTATTTTCCATGAAAACGGGGCTGCCAATCTGGGATGGGCGAACCCAATTTTTTTTTCTGTTTTGACCCCAGATTCGGATTCAGCGACCCCCCAGTGCCCTTTAGTTCGATCCAACCAGATCGGACCACTATTTCCCATGAAAACGGGGCTGCCAATCTGGAATGGGCGAACCCAATTTTTTTCTCTGTTTTAACCCCACATTTGGATTCAGCGACACCCCAGTGCCCTTTAGTTTTATCCAGCCAGATCGGACCACTATTTCCCATGAAAACGGGGCTGCCAATATGGGATGGGCG
Source organism: Chloromyia formosa (assembly GCA_964017055.1). Lineage (NCBI taxonomy): Eukaryota > Metazoa > Arthropoda > Insecta > Diptera > Stratiomyidae > Chloromyia > Chloromyia formosa. Next base: position 22,620,413 of record OZ024813.1, on the reverse strand, counting down.
ACCCCAATTTTTTTTTCTTTGTTTTGACTCCAGATTCGGATTTAGCGACCGCCCAATGCCCTTTAGTTCGATCCAGCCAGATCGGACCACTATTTCCCATGAAAACGGGGTTGTTTTCTCCTTTTTGACCCTATATTCGGAGTCAATCTAAATTCCACTCTGTTCTAAAAGCTCCATGCCATGAATTCCTCATTTGGCAGAGAATTTTAGTAATAGGAGTATGCGCTTCGTGAGTGAAACAACTGAATTTGAGTCAATACTGAATTAATAATCAATGTCTGTGTTATATGTTGGGCCCATACTTTCAATTTAAGAGATGGACCCCGCGGCTGTGCAGGCGAAAAACCGGAAAATTTGAACTCTTTTTTTTAATACTCTCCTCATAACTTCTAAACGGTGCCTCGGACCGAAAAACTTAATGGGATGCAACTTAAAGAGCGTCAACTTTTGCATCCAATGCACTACTCAAAGCTCAATTCTGGTTTAATAGTATAGCCAATATTCATAGCCAAAAAACGTTACTTTTTGAGGCTTTGGGGAAAAATCGGACTATATCACTTTTCAAGCTCACATATCTCTGTAACGGATACTCCAAATGAAAAACCTCATAAGTAAAAGTTGAAGATATTTCGATTTCCGGTTTAACGTGCCCAATACTTTTCAAATCGGTTCGTTTTTAGTGTAGTTGTGAGCGAAAATGCGGAAATGCTTGTTTAGCGATTCCAGCCTTAATATCTCTATTTCGGTAAGTGTAATAGCTGAAGTTTTATTTTAGTCTCAATTTATAGATAATTAAATCTTGTTCAAAAAGTCTTTGCTTGATAGCTTAAGTTATAGTAACGCTTTTCATGGTTTTATAGAAAAAAACAAAACCCTTATGAAATCAGTCAGATATCCGCCTGTTTCAAGAATATCTCGAAAACGGCTGAAGCCGCAGGCATGGAATTTGGTAGAAATATGAAGGATTACTACAGTTTGTGTCATAAGGCTTTTCATTAGTGGCCAAATTGCAAGATGGGGGGGGGGGGGGTGTCTCTCTTTGTGGTAACCATAGAGGCGAGAGTTATTCGTCGCTTAAAGCACATATATGAAAATTTCCGGCATGGAGGCATATCATTAGTATAGCGACGTTAAATACAATACATATACAGAATGTTGATATCCTCAGGGAAAAGGTTAATCTTTCAGCTCATCGTACAGTTCGTACAGATTATGGTTGTACCGGATGCACGGACGTTCGAAAACTCCATCGTTTCAATGTCAGCGTCGTCTGGTTTAGTGAAACTTGATAGTTAGGAAAGTGGGTTTCGAGGCTAATGCGCGGGCCTTAATGTATGGCCTAAGTCCGCTCTACTCGTAGTGGACACTAGTCATCGAAACCCTTCCTAGTCATGCCTGTGTGGCCGTTCGGTAGGCTGAAGTATTGGGTTGAAATTTCGGTTTTATTAATACATATATACATTTTTTCGTTCCAATTAACAAATTTGAGAATGGAATTAACAAACTTGCGAATGGAATTAACAAATTTACGAATCAAATTAACAAATTTGCGAATGAAATTAACAAATTTGCGAATCAAAGCAACAAATTTGCGAATTAAATTAACAAATTTGAAAATCAAATAAACACATTTAGGAAAGAATTAACATTCATATCAACCAATGGGTAAATGCCGATTGCATAGTCGTTATAGTCAAAATGCGCAAAAAAGCTTCGTGAGAATGATGGTAAGAATTCCAGTAAAATAAAACGTACGCTGTAAAGTTAAATTTGCTTAAAGTAATCAGACATCTTTGTTACAAACAAGGCAGACTAATGTGATATTGAGATCAAATAATAATTTAGGAGTATTGAAATAATAACTTTACTATTATCTGCAGCTATCAATTACTCTCATATTTTCAGCACAAGCGTTTCTGGCAAAGATTTAGTTCTAGAAATTCAGTATTTTCTTCCACATATTTTTTGCGAGGCTATATTGACTGTAATCCTTTTTGGGGCTCATGATTCATACTTGTAATTCAAAAATAAATAGAAACAGAACCTTGGTTTATCCTTTAATAAACATACATACCTACAAATGTTTCTGAAGAATACTGAACACTGTTGCGAAAAAAAACCGATACGTATGTATACATGTACCATATGTATGTATACATGTACCATACATGCATTGTTCCAATTTCTATGTTCACCACATATTCTATTCAAACCGGAAATAAGCAACATGTTTTTTTTTCGGTTTCGAAACATTTGTGAAACAGTGGAAATTAAGCTAGAAACATCAATAAATATTAAGTAACTTATAAATGTTTTTACTGGAATTTTATTTTATTATTTTTATTTCTAAAAAGTCGTTGGAGAAAATATATGTTCGTTTGATTGACAAACTTGTTAGTTGATTCGGAAAATTGTTAATTTGAATTCCAAATTTGTTAATTTGAATCACAAATTTGTTATTTTGATTCGCAAATTTGTTAATTTCATTCGCAAATTTGTTAATTTCATTCGTAAATTCGTTAATTTGAACGGAAAAGGTATATATCGAAATTTGTATTAATAATGAAAAAACATTATTTTCTGTGTGTTAACACATAATTTAACTGAAAGAGATTCATCTTCCAAGATTCAAATCCGTTAGCAAATATTGGAATTTTTAATTATCGGCGTGGGTTGATCAGGTTGTATACAACATACCTACACTCAATTCCCACACGTTTTCTAAACAATACTCGTAAGTTCGCAGAAATACCGTCGTGATGATTCAAACGCTTCTTCTAATTTCGAACGTGTAATACATTGCACTCATCGGACTCATCTCAACAGTGCTAATGGAGCCATAAATAAAATAAATGTTTGCAAAATTTGCCGAATTTAGCACATATTGTGCATGGGCTTCATTTGACACAGGGCCCCATCAGTTGTTGTCGGAATATTTTTTTGTTCAATTTTTGTTGAAGCTCAATTCCTTCGTGTAAAAAGTACATTCACATTCCTCTAATCTAAGCCATACAATTGCCAAATTGAGTCGCGCTTTAATAAGATATCCATCCCATAGATGTCACATGTTGATGCTGACTTTTTTCACCTTCCGATCAATATTTGTCTTTCTAACGTCACTGACGCTTTTTGTCAATCTTTATTCTATTTACCAATTATCACCCACATAGGACTCACTTGAGTCCATTCAACAAATATACAATTGTTGAAATACCTCGTGTTTCGTCTCTGAACGTGTCGAATTCAAGTAGAATTAACAGCACGACGATAATAGGTTGATGGATGTTTATTATGTAAAATATTGCAAGTGATATTTTTTTTTTATTTGTAATGTTATTGTTGATTGATTCCGACAATTGTGCACAGAACAAGAGCCAACAATAGCCTCTGATAGGAAGAAACATTTTCGTCGTCAATCAGCACACACACACGATAATCAATTAGGAAGGAGCGAATAAGTGGTAGAATGGTTAGAGTAGGTGGTTGGTACAGCAATTATCTACCCGGGATACTTGTGTAATTTTAATTTAATGATGTTCAAACGAACCGTTCACCAATGAATGGGCAAAATTTGATACATGACTTGATAAAAAAAAGGAAAACGAATATGTTGTGTAACAACTGCAAAATACAACACATAAAGTAAGTTGGTGATTGACTCTTCGATTCAGTGGATTCACCTGTTTAGTTTAAAATGAACAAAATAACTTCTTAGTTCTTACTAAATGCGTTGAGCCAAATTCTAGGAGCAGCATGTATGCTGCGCCAAATGGCATAGTCATACCTTATTCGCGTACACTTTCCAAAATTTGACAAAAAATTATTCATAGGATTACAGTGAGCGGCCAAGGCCCGACGTCGGGCTGTCGCGCCACGATGATGATGATGATTAGAGTGTGGGGGTGTAAATGAATATGAATGTAATACATATATGTAATCAAAAATTTTGAATGGGCGTGGATTTTCCATGCGTTACGTAGTATCTAATTTAATTTGAGTATTCATTTTACAGTGTGTCACTCTCAAATTGAACGACTCGGAGGCTATGTATTGTAGTTGTGCCGCTCATTCTGTTGAGTCGTTCAAAAAGAGCGACTCGTTACTGTGTTACACATCACTAGCGTTCAAATGTAAGAGGACAGGGTTTTTCCTGTATCGGAATTTCACTTTTTGCACGAATTACCTCATAAAAATATTTCTGCAGGTAACACGGTTATTTTTTATAACATGATATAATATCCGTAGCCAATATCCTTGGCTCATTAGTGTTTACCTACGTAAGATTAAGAGATCAAACATGTGCGCTGAATGAATTTAAGGTATGAATCAATAAACATCGCATATAAATGCGCTGGCTGGATCACTATCCCTATATTCTGCCATTATTCGTCAGATATTCTTTAGTAGAACAACGAGTAAAATTTTTATATTGTAGTAAAATGTATTCCGTCAGCGAATACTTTAATATTGTTCTAGTCCTTGGAGCATGTGATAATATTAGTGGCAGATCAGCTGCTGAATATAGACGAAGATTTCCCAACCTCAGCTCGTAGGGGGCTCTTAAATAACACAGAAAGTAGCTGTGTTCATTGGTACTTTAGGCCCTTACCAAGCAAGCACATGCTCGATTTGATATGTGTCTTTACATCTTTGGACGCGCGTCTTTTTAGAAAATGTGACTTTGAAATAATTTTGAGTTCCTTATGCCATTTACGTTCCCGCTCGGTGGCCGTGGTCGTTCGGCAATTAACAACAACATTTACGTTCACTATGTCTCTTAAGTCCTTTATGTTTTTCTGTCTATTCATATTTTCTAGGTTTGTTTACCTTTTCACTTCATGCTCAAGATGGTCCTACTTTCCTGACCAAATGCCTTAGAAATACAACAGTGCCTACAAGGGTACTTGAATGCATCACCCCGCATGAAAGTTACCCATATTGGCTAAGTTTTATACCATATTCAAGAAGGTCGGTTTGTCCTGACCAAAGGACCCAAAATGCTTCAACAGTACTGCAAGGCATAGGTTTTCTCACCCCAATTCAGGAAATACCCATATTGCTAGGTTTGATGTCCGTTTGGCTTCATACCCAAGAAGACTCTGTTGTCCTTACGCCCACCAATAGCTGCACCAAAACTTCATAGAGTTATGCTTAGTATTATGAATCACGCAAGGAATCTATGTACCAAATTTGCTTGAAATTACCGGAGGACAGAAATAAATTTTCTTTGTGCAGACTTAGGTGAGAAACTTTCGGATTTAGAAACACAAAAGGCGCGTTTTTTACAACATCCATGAAGAGCAGAGCAGGTTAAGACCACACAATTACACTAACAATTTGATCTGAGCTGCTCTGGATAAAATGTCAGTGCAAGAATGCTGCTCCGTTAAGTAGTCTGCGCTTTGAAATGCAGGCGGCGCAGGTGTCGAAGTTTTCGAACAATTTTCAGTTTGGGAAGCACATAAAGTTCATTTCCTGTCAATAAAATGTTCTTTTTGTGTAATTATATGGAATAGTTAACACACAAAATAATTTTCCTGCCTTTGAGCTCGCGCACAGCAAACTTTTTTGTTCGCAGAAAAACTAAATAGTTTAGTCAGAAAATAGAACACACGGCGGTTTATGAGACCTTGCGGCCACTCACGGCCATTCCCGGCATGTCGTGAAAGGCAACTAAAAAGAACAGGATTTGTATGCCAGCAACCTGCATCATCCGAAATCCTTTATGTGCTATTGAAACGTCAACTATGCCTTGGATAAGGACTGACTCATCGGTTGCGACTACAACAGTAGTGTACTAATTGTGCCTTAACCCACTAGTGGAACATAGGGTGTCAAAAATGGCACACGGTGAGTCAGTCCTTATTTGTAAAGTAGTTTTTGGATATTAATGCAACGGTATCCGAAATCTAACACGATGACGCGGTTTATTGCTATGACTTACCCCTCGACTTGCAGGCAAGGATATCGTTGTCAAATATATCGAAGCGTTTAAATAGCAAATCGAACGTTCCATTTGACTTCATAATTGAGGTGCGTCCGTCAAATATTTAATTAGTAGTGGGTTACTCAATTGCCGTAACCCCTTTGTGGGGCATAGCGCGTCAACTGTTCCATGTCGCCCAGTTGACGTTTCGTTGGCAATACTGGTTTTGGAAAATGCAGTTGCCAGCATGCACCTCCAACCTCCAACCACCTAGTGGGTTGACCACGTGGGTATACAGTTATGCTTTGGGTTTTCTATTCGATCCGCTAAGGCCAAAATTGGAACAATCTGGCTCTTTCAAGAAAAAGTTTGTCGACCTCTGTTCTAAAGAATTAGTATGTGGTCAGACGCAGAAGTCCAAGCCGTTTAAAACTTCTTCTAGTCAGAGCACAGACGGCTTTTCAGAATTTTACCTCTAGTCGATGCAAGAATTAGGCTCTTGGAGCCTTTAATGCAATACTGCAAACGGGTGCATACATTGAGCATTTCGAAATACCACACAAGACTTTCAAAAAATTTGCATATGTCAGTGTTACATCATCTTGGAATGGAAAACACTTTACATGATCATGAACTACGTACCGGAGTAGTGATAAGACTGATCGGGTTAAAAACATAACCAACATTAACACTTTATTGGAAGGAGAGAGAGAGATGGAATTGATAACCATTTAGTCGAATCATTCTTTGTATCTGGATTGAAAATTTGAATCGATTTTTGTCAGATTATCAGTCCTCTGACGATCGGATATCGGCCCTTGCTGGTCTAAAGCTCTCTGTCGTCCACACAACATGAGAATCGCTAAGAAGGTTCTAGCCGATTTTCATTTAGTCATAGACTTGGACTAAGTTCCTAAAAGATCTTCATCACGTCTAGGACATTTTTAGTTAGCATCTGAAGATACCCTCAAGACCAGACGACACACCGAAAACACATGAATCTCCTCCGAATAAACCTACGAGTAATACTGTCCTCAAGTACCATATCAGCTTCATAAGAATGTATGTAGACACTTTCTAATTGAAAGTAGTTCACTTAAGACTACTCAAGCATGAGTCCATTTATTATAGATAGTCTCGTTGTACAAAAATGGATTGTTATTTTCTCCATAACATTTTTCCAATTCTTCCATTTACCATAAAAAAAAAACGAAACACAATAATTTTGTCGACCGAGAGTCTCTGCTTCAAGCCAAAGAAGTATAGCACCAGCGAAAAAAAAATGTACTGTTTAATGGAAAAGAAAGGAAAAATACTGAAAATACTGAAAACACTGACTGAATTTTTAAAGTGCGTTGTCTTTCCAATTTTTTCCCTGGTGTGGAAATCTGACATTGTTGTAGCTGTTAACTCCTCTCCTCGTCATGGCTCTGATTTTTTCGATCTGAATGCGCCCAGATTCAGATGCGTTTTGCAATATCGTGCAACAGTACAAAAGATAGTTGAACAAAAATGTGGGAGAATCGTCATCGAAACATTGTTTATGGTTGTTGTCTGTAGTGCCGCGGCAGTTATTTACGATGCTGCGTTCCAAATGGGAAATTGCTATTGCATGAAATTTCCATATTGCGTTATTCAGTTCTGAGTTTACGATACTGCTATATGGTTTCTTGTCAAAGAATTCGTAAAAGCGTGAATAGTGGGTTCTAATTTCTAATTGCTTGCAGATAGTGTACGCTTGAAAATTGTCGATAGCTACTCTTTTTAAAGTTCGTAAAGTTAAAGTCAAGTTAAAGGGTTGCTTAATCATAGCGCACACAGACCACGTCCGTTGGATGTGATGACCTGGATATCCTATACTTTGAACCAACATGAGCTTACACTACACGTTAGACCAACTACCCGCGTTAGATCACGCATTAGACCACTTATTAGGCCACCTATCAGACGAGCCATTAGACGACCTATTAGACCAGTCACACACTACACATCAGATCACCTATTAAATCACCAGCTAGGCGTGGTCTGGCTGGTGTGGTGGTGGTTCAATGTGGTGCGGTCTTAAGGTATTGATTTAATTTTCCTGTGCCCGATAAGTGGTTTTTAGCCAAAAGACCAATCAGTCGCGAGACCAGCGATAAGACCTGCTGTGAGATTAGCTATGCGACCTACTGCGAAACCAGCCACAAGGCCTGCTGCGAAACCAGCCACAAAACCACGCGTAAATAACGCGTAGTGGTAGTCCCCAAAATAGCTCTACTAAACAGCAATCCTGGCGCACACACCATTTTCACTCCGCCCATAAGTTTTTTAAGAGATCTGTAGTTTTTAAATGCTAAGGCCAAATGAATCATTAGCATAGATGCAAAACTGGAAAATATGGGCTGCCAAAAAGTCTTTTAGTACTATGGATGCATACGAGTACATAGTATGTGTTAAAAAACAATCTGAATGCAAAACAACAAGAACATATTCATATTGAGACCGTAATCAAATCATAAATCGATTGCGCGCAAACAATATCTAATGCGGGGGCTACGATTTTCATGTTTTGACCACCCAGGTACCTACCCTACTTGGTTAGCCACGCTTTTTGCTGGGATGGCTGGTATCGCAGCAGGTCTCGTGACTTGTCTCGCAGCAGGCCTTGTGGTTGGTTTCGCAGCAAGTCGCGTGTCCGGTCTCGCAAGAGGTTTCACGGCTGGTCTCGCTGCAGATCTCGTGGTTGGTCTCGCGGCTGATTGTGTTGTATGTAAGAGAAATAAAATCTTAACGCATGCCTCGGTTAAACCAAAAGGATCGACAATTTCGAGGGTTGCTGTCGTTGCTTCGAGACAGACTGTACAAGTATATCTCCTACACTACAACTCGAGACTATGTTAATAATAAATTAAAGAAAAACTTCCAACCATACAGTGAAGGCATAGTCGTGCTATTACAAGTGTCGAGAGCTGTTAGTGTCTGAGTAATTGAATTCTGCTCCCAATTACACTTGACAACCTCATTTCGAATATGTTTTCGGATTTTCCACTTTAAAATGTTTCTTGTGTCATAAAGTAACTTGTTGGGAGTAAAAGTATGTTGTATCAGAATCCATATTCGCAGATAAATGTATTTATGTACCATCTTCACGCCTCAGAGTCATTTATTCAGTCGTTGATTGCCGTATATCATTGCAATCTGACATGTTAAATTATTCTGTAAAGGACAATTTAATTGTTAGATTGCCTGCAGGCAGTGAGTATGCAATGACAATTAGATTGAAATAAATATGAAATACCAGTACAGCATTTATAGAGATTAGTTTTGCGCGTGCCGAAGTACATACCCGGCCTATGTAATTTGAATTATTGTTGTGCCCGTTGGGAGTGCTTTTATGCTATGTCCATAACTAACACAATAAAATAGAAAGCATAACCATGGAATAGGTCCACGTATGAAGGTATGAGCTGTAATCAAATCAAAGCAGATGAGAGGTAATCGTGAATTCTTTTTACTAATCACACTTAGTTACAATAAAAATGGTTTTATAGGATACACAATTTATTATCAAACTATAAATTGTGGATCCTATAAAAACAATTTTTATGGCAAATAAGCACGATTTTCTGGAAATTTAGACATATCTGCCGAACAAAAAAATCAAATTCTAGCCAATCATCGGCAGGGGCGTGCTGGCCCACCGGGCTACCGGGATTTTCCCGGGGTGACTTTTCACGGGCGGCAGAAGTATTTCCGAATAGATCAGTCATGTTTTATTCTCGGGAACATTTTCTGCCCAATTTGAAGAAATGTTGCCTGATTTCTTTTGGAAATGATTTTCGGGACTGGGGATAAAAAAAAGAAAAGAAAAATACTTCAGGTTAGGTGTGGTTGTTTAGTTCCTTTTTCCGGTGATTTTCACGGTCATTTCCGCAGGCCTCTTTCTCGGGGAAATGGGGTAAAAATAGTCATTTCCGCAACTGGCTATCAACCGCATCCGGATTCGAACATCTGATGACCACCCTTTTCTTCACGCTTTTAATGCGATTTATCTCTAAAAGAAAGATTTATGTTTCTATTCACCGACTGGCCATCAATCTGTATTCGTCAAATGTTGAACACTGTTTTCGACGAACAAAAAAAATTGGAGGGGGGGGGGGGGGGGCTAGTCATAGAGTTCGCACACATAAGGATAAAGTGGTGGTTCGGAGTTTTCCCTTTTAAGGGAAATTATTTGTCTTGCTGTAAAAACTGACGAGCTAGAACCCTTTGAGAATCAGTGGTGATTAAATTCATCTCTATAGTAACCAGTAAATGAGAACCTAACAGTGTTATCAGTTGTATCTAGTCATTGATGACTTCATGTTAACGCTAAGTGCAAAAAGGCACGGTGGACAACCACTTTGACCAATGACTTATGTATCTGTAGCAAAACTTATAAGATCCAATTCAATCTAAGTATGAAGCAGTCATGTGCCGTGTACAGGGGGGAGTTGAAGGTAAAAGACCGGTATGGGTTCCGTCTAAGGGTCATGTTTTGCAGAGAAAGGCCCTGGATGTCATAGATTCAGGATTAAGTCAGACCACACCAATGGTAAACGGTTGTAATAGCGGCAGACAAAAGGTGAATTGGATTCACTTGGATCTGGATCAATTTCCATATAATTCCTCTAGATCTTCCTAGATTTTATCAAAATTTACTAATCTAGATTTCGAACAAGATTTAAAATTAATCTCGTCTAAAATCTTGGTATTTTCTCTGAACTTCGCTGCAATGTATGTAATGGAAACGTGCAAACGTGCATATTAGTGTCACCACAGACTGTAACAAACCGCAAATCTGAACCATGTAGAAGGGGACGGGAAAATAAGGACCTGCATCCTCGTGGGTTCAATCTAGGGAACGGCATGATTGGAGTGAAGGTCGGGAAATTATTGGACTCCATGCATCAATGAAGTTGGCAGGAGTTAGTCACTTGCAAACAAGCTCGGAATGCAACGACCAGCCCTTTAGGCAGTAAAGCGAAAAAGGTACTCAGTTATAAACGAAGTACCCTAAGCTGAACCTTGGTGACAAGGCATGGTATTTTTAGGGCTCATCTGGCCAAGATGAAAATTGAGGAAGATGACGTTAGCAGGCTATGTCTGGAGGAGACTGAGACGGCAGCAAATACACGGGACTCAGTGATGAAGAGAGAGGTCGACAATTATCAGTTGACATCGGGAAATCACTGACAACCGGGAGGGGGCGAAAAGGGACCCAAAACATTAGTGGTCTGCTTCGGATATCCCCCGGACTACAATTATTAACCACAATGGACCCAGATTTTGTGTGCCGGGCTTATCATGGTAACCCTTTAACCTAACCTAATCTACTATTAAACTCGATTTAGGGATGTCCAAATTGCCAGTAGGATCTCACAAGGTCTCTGGTACATAAGACGGTCAATGACTATTGTCATTTGGGTTATGGGACCCTTCTCATCCAGTGTTCGTAATCGTCAATTCCCAAATAGAACATTTTAATAGTTTAACAGTTGAGGCAATGAGCCGATAAAGAAAAACCGTTTTTACTTTCTACACTATCCACTATTGGGGCGACCGGTAGCGCAGTGTGTTGAGGCATCAGTCTCATGTTTGACTACCGGCGTTTCGGGTTCGAATCCCGTCCACGACGACGTTCGTGGCCACGGATGTGCAGCAGGTGTATGCTGGCAACTGCATTCTTCGAAACCAGTTTATGTCAACGAAACGTCAACTGGGCCACATGAAACTGTTGGCGCGCTAGGCCCCACAAGGGGTTAGAGCAAGTGAGTATTTGAAGAATTGAATTGAAGAAGAAGAATTGAAATTTGTCCATCATTGAATTGGCTCATCTCAAATAACCCTACGTTTTTAGCTTAAAAGTAAGAACGAATCACACAACCATACCCAAACTTGTTTTTAACGCAGAAGTTAAAATAACACCTTCAGGAAAGTCCTCCACATTCGTCAATAATAATTCATTTGGGGAAATACCTTCAATTTTTGAGAAACCATTAAAACGAGTCTTCTGTGCAATTATAAGAAGGCAATCGTTCGTAATTGCTACTAACTTTTACCGAAGCCGGTTTCGAATAATAGAAAAAATATATGTATCTTATATATAAAAAAAAGGAAATGAATTGAAACGTACAATTATTTCTTGGGTGGTGTTGCTTTTTTATTCCGTACAAACACTGATATTTATATCCCTGGCAAACGCTAGACATCTTGTCTACAGCTCACATCCAACTCGCGCAAACACACTTAACCGGTGACTATAAAAGACAGAAAAACTCAGTATCACACAGTTCCTATCTGCCGTTTATTGTATATACGAGTTTGCACTGTAATTTTTCTTTGCCATGAATCACATGAAAAACTGCTTCGATATGGGAATTAGCAAACCGCAGCATCAGTACCTGAGCAAATTTATTGTTATTATAAATGATTGGCTTTAACAATTTGCACTACCCACTGAATGTTAATGGCTAGAAAGTCAAATGGCTCGCGAGCGAAACAGTCAAACTATTGGAGGTTGTGGATGGTAAAAAAGAAGTGCGCGTGCTCGCCCAAGAGTCGAGTTGGTTCGAAAGGAAACAAAAAAAGATAAAGATTCAAGAAAAAAAAACGTGGAAAACGTTTTTAAGAAAATGTAACGAGTATCGTGCACAATTTATTGGAGCACCGTGCTCTGTGCACTGCAATTAGAATTAAGTGGCTTGATAGTATCACTTCATAAGGAAATGAGAATTTCCATTGATAAAAGTCTTGTTCGATGGTCTGGAACTACATGCAAGTGGCTATCGGTTGGGATAGTGAGCCGGGACCCAAGATAAACTCGACAAAAGATATGTCTAGGTACGGGAGAAAACAAATTGTGTCCCACTCAACTTGACTTCCAAGTGTTTCAAGACATTACACTGTCGTTAGTGTGTTTCAAGACAGCTTTTTCTTCTCTCTCTCTGTTTTTTTTATTTATACAACCTCTTCAGTACTACCCCTTATACCAAAACCCAGTTGACTCGGAGAAACTGCATTTACATCTACGATAGAATTTCGCACTACCTGAAACTGGTCTGGGAGATGGTTAGGTTAGGTTAGGTACGGGGGCTGCCGTGATGTATCACAGCACACTTAGACGAACATTGGGTCTATTGTGGTACCACCGCTATCACCTTCACTTGAACCTACGTATCAAACCAGCCTGTGCTGGCGATGTAACGATTGACCCGTGTGCGGTCATATATGTATGTACTTAAGGTCATCCAGATCGTAGAAAACCCGTGAGCCCAGAAACTTTCTTCTCCTACCAGCCAAGGCTGGGCAATGACAGAGAAGATGTAGAACGGTCTCCTCCTCCACATCGCCATAACTCCTACAGAAGTCCTGGTGAGGAAGATGTAGTCTCCTGGCATGCTCCCCTATTGGGCAGTGCCCTGTGATAACTCCTACTACCCTGCCAATGTGCTTCCTGTTCAACGACAGCAGTGTGACAGAACGGCGGGGATCAATTTTCGGCCAAATCATCCTTGTCGTTTGGCACGTATTGCCGCAGAGCCATCTAACATTAGCTCTATCCACGGCAGTGGTCCTAATTGCCAATTTGCACAGGGTAAATGGCACCCTTATGTCTTTGCGGCTTTCATCAACCGCTTCATTTGTCCCCTCTCGGGCCAATACATCTGCCTTGCAGCTACCCGCAAAGCCACTGTGGCTCGGAATTCAACAGAGGGTAATATTAAAGAAGCCAGCCATCTCTGCGAGTGCTAGGCGACAGTTCTTGATAGTTTTGGATGTCGTCAAAACGGATTCGAGTGAGCGAATCGCCGCCTGACTATCCGTATAAATAGTAATGCCCCTCACAGTAATGACGTGACTGCCTAGCCAGGGCAGAGCTTCCGAGATAGCCGACACCTCCGCCTGTAGGATACTGCAAAAGTCCGGTAGACCGAGTGATAGGTTAATCCCCACTCCCTCCGAATATATGCCTATCCCAACCCCGTCTTCGGTCTTAGAGCCATCTGTATAGATGGCCATGGGTTCGGTGGTGGAGGCCGCGTCTCCCAACCATTGGTCTGGGAGATAGATATTTTTTCTTATTGAAATTGAATTGAAGAATATCGATGAAACATTTTTTCGATTATGAATTTTCTTTTTTCACGGCTACGTAAAATTGGAGTTACCAAATAAATTACGGATAGTGCTCTGAACAGGAGATGTGACGAGGAGATGGGAGAAAATCTGGTAGCTACGAACCCGAAACCCGAATATACTATAATATAAGCTAATCTTTTAATTTGTATGTATGTAGGTAACCCAGTATTACTGGATATTTCTACTCAAACCGAATGTAGCAACTTTCTCCATACTGTCCCCAACCATCTCTAGTTATCCTAGATACTTTGCAATCTTTGATTGTTGTTGTAACAACGTCTAACAAAATTCATTTAAACTTTGTCCAGATAAAATGTGTGAAGGGTTCCGTCACCAGAACGAAAATTTACGATCTTCAACATTTTGAGCCCATACGATCATAGCAAAATTATTAAAATTTAAGGCCAATTCAAAGTCAACCGCAGACAGCTAGAGCAGCCAGAAATATCCTACTCTTCGTTTTGATTCTATAACCATGTGGCCCATAATTCATATTAATGTCGTAGGTTCCGGTGACTGTTAATACGCTAAGGTAATATTATCAGTCTGATGGTGTCTCCAAATGCATGCTACAATACATTGTATGGAGATTTATTGTATTAACATGCGTTTTTCGAGATTATTCTCTATGGAGATTTTATAGGAAACCAGACGTACGTTGGTGGTGGTTCCAAATAGATACCATATTCCAAATCCTACGCGCATTTGACGTTCATTCGAATCATTTACGATTGTTCTCAATAACTACGAAAATAAAATTTTGTGAACTTATCGGCTCTAATGCTGATATGACATCATACTAAAAAGTGCACTTAAAGCTGCACTGAAAACGAAAAAGCAGTACAGCGATAAGGAGCCTTATGTGAAATACAATTAGTGAGAGTGCGAGGAGAATAGTGTCGAATCGAAACAATTTTTCTAGCAAATTGCCGTTGAATTGGAACAATTTTGCTAGCTGTCAAGCTTGCAGCTAGCAACATTTTATTTAAAATAGAAAATACAATTTTACTCGGTCGGAACTGGTATCCGTCAAAAGAGCACATAGTCGACTTTGTCAGAATTTGTATACTGTTTATAAGAAATTTTAGATTGTTATACCGTTCGCACATTGCTTTCTTGCTTGCACAATTTGCAAGTTTTCAGTGTTAGTCTGTCATATTAGCATAAACAATTGCATCTAAAATTGTACAATCAACAGAATATGTGGGTCAAGAATCTGTTCTTTTTAGGGTTTTGTAGTAAAACAAAACCCTTATGAAATCGGTCATGCGTCCGTCTGTCTGTCTGTCTGTTTGTCTGTCTGTCTGTCTGTCTGTCTGTCTGTCTGTCTGTCTGTCTGTCTGTCTGTCTGTCTGTCTGTCTGTCTGTCTGTCTGTCTGTCTGTCTGTCTGTCTGTCTGTCTGTCTGTCTGTCCATGAAATATCTCATGAACCGCTGAAGCTACATGCATGAAATTTGGTGAAAATATGTGGAAGTACTATAATTCTCTGGAGAAAGTAATGCGTTGTAATAGGTCAACTTTAAGGGGGGGTCCCCATAGAGGGGAAATGAAGGTCGAATTTTTTTTTCGTCTGGTATAGGCAAGTGGGGTATCGTAAGAAAGGTACCGTCGAGTACATTCCACTTCTGGAATTTTTTTCAAATTTGAAGAAACGGGAAAAGAGGGAGAGGGGAAAATATGTGGTCCGAGTTTGTCCCCCCCCCCCCCCTTGCATTTCGAGACCGTTACACTTAGAAATATGAAAATTTACAGAAAAGCGGCATTTCACTAACATAGAAAACTGAAAATAATAGAATTTCAAAATCTCATCAAAAAAGGTTAATAATAGTACATTTCTATAGTAGCAGTTAGCACACCCCTGCACTCTTTAAGCACACCCGAGACCAAAAATATTGATGGCCAATGATAACCAATAGGCAATAACGTCACTAAGTTTCATCACAATCGTGTAATATTTAATAATAGTACATTCACTTAAAGTTAGGCATTTTTACACTATTTATACAAAAAATACACCTACCGGCTTCGAAGGTGCGAGTACTACTTGCATGTTGTTTTTCGTAGTGCGAATTGCAGTTATTGTTACATATTATGGTTAATTACATTTATGAAAGGGTAAAGATTGGTAGGGGGCGATGTGTTGTAATTGGCCAAATATAACGAGCGGGGGAGGGGGTGGGGCGAAATTAAGGTAAAATTTTGTTTATCGACTGGTATAGGCAAGTGGGGTGTTGTGAGAAAGGTAATGTTGAGTACATTTTATTTTTGGCATTTACTTTAATTTGAAGAAAGGGGAACAGTGAGGGAGGAGAAAATATTAGATCGTCATTTGCCCCCCCTTGCATTTCGAGACCGTTTCACTTAGAAAAATGAAAACTTTCAGGAAGGTGGGTTCCGAATAGCATATAAAACGGGAAATAATGGAATTTGTATATCTCCTCAAAATAGGTTAATAATAGTTTATTTCCATAGTTACTGTTAGCGCACCCTTGCATCCCTTAAACACGTCCGAGATAAAAAGTACAGATGGCCAAGGATAAACAACATCAATATGTTCTAAGTTTCATTACAATCGCCTAATATGAATGGGCATGTAAGATACTATATGATGGGTCAGACATTTTTATTATGTTTTTTTTATCCATCTAAGTGGTACCAAGAAAAGCAAGGAGCCGATACTTGCGTACAAATATAAGTGCTCGCTACAAAACCCTCGGATTGCGGGCGTAGCCCTCTATATTCCGGTTTCATTTTTTAGTTCGTGCGTTCAATTTCTAATCTTTCCTTATGACCTCCTCGCAATATAGCATTATATTTTAGACGTATGAAGGACTCTAGCCGCAATGTTGCTAAGAAACAAAGAAGAGTGTCTCTCTTTCTATATGTTTATATTGCCTTACTCTACTGCAGAAATATAAAATCACCTGAAATGGAATGCGCCGCATCAGCGCCTTGATATAGCATCCCGTGTTTGTCTGAAAGTTTTCAGGTCATTTTGGTCAGGTATGCTGGCTGAGGTGTCTGTATGTGTATGGGGCGACCGGTAGCGCAGTGTGTTGAGGTATCAGTCTCATGTTTGACTACCGGCGTTTCGGGTTCGAATCGCGTCCACGACGACGTTCGTGGCCATGGATGTGCAGGAGGTGCATGCTGGCAACTGCATTCTCCGAAACCAGTTTCTGCCGACAAAACGTCAACTGGGCCACATGGAACAGTTGACGCGCTATGCCCCACAAGGGGTTAGGGCAATTGAGAGAGATGCTGGCTGAGGTGTATGCTAGCAACTGCATCATCCAACATTTTTGTAATTACGAAACATTAAAAAAGAATTGCTACAGATGTTAACATACCCATACCCACTGCTGGCGTTATGGGAATTAGTATGCTGACTGAATGGTTGTAATATGACGTTGTTGTCTGGTTTTCATCCTAACACGTACCTCGTGTATGGACCATTATCGGCTATTCCGGTGAAATCTTCGGAAATCAACCTAGCGAACTCGAAGAGTTATGTTAGCAGTCTAAGCTTGCAACGAATCTGTAAAGTCAGCGGCTATTGTTGGGGAGTCCTGGATGGACACTACTTTGGTAGTAAATTTTCGCCCCAAATGATTGTTTCTTTTGTGTGAGCGTCCTGCTGAGTGTGGTTTGCAATCTATAACGCCAGTTTAGTTTGGACAATTCACAACCGGGTGTCGGGATACGCAGTATCAGTACGATACTTTGTACTCTGCAAGTTAATGGAAATGAAGAAGGCCGTACTATACAGGGTGTCGCGCGGTGGGTGGTCAATACTGATAAGGTGGATAGTCAGTTTGTTTTGAAAAGATGGTTGTAATGGACGGGTTGGTGGACATCCGAAGATGCCCGTGGGGATGAAGCCTAAGGTAGCATAATGACCGTGAAGGTCGGGCCGTGCCATCTGGCGAAGAAAAAAGGCCCCTCGACGAGCTATGCAGCGGCTTATGCTTGCTGTAGCTCAGTTCGGGAGACGTGGATGAGGTTTTCGCCGTTGCCCCTGTCCTTTACGTATTAACAAAACTGCATAAGACTGGGAAGACAACATAAGCAGGGGAGGCAAAAATGGGAAATAATAAAAAATGAATGGAATGGTTGGCGGACGGCTCAGATGCCGTTGCGCTCATCTCATCTCTGGGTGTAATGGGACCCTCCGCCTCTGGTTTCGTACCACCGACAGATCCCTACTCATCAGGTGCTGCCTTTGATCTGCCGATGGAAGCAGCACGATCACACCAGGATAGGGTTCATTACATGGTATCAAAACAGTTGATATGTGTCTAACCGTTACTGTTAATACGCTAAGGTGACATTATATCCGTATGTTTGATGCTGTGTCTCTAAATTCACACTACATTTATGGAGATTTATTGCATTAACATGCATTCTTTTTGTGATTGTCATCCAAACGCTTGACTTGCCAAACAAGATCAAAATTTGCAACTCTCCCAAACCAAATATATCAAGGAAATATACCTTTGGAAAGCTAACACATTGGGGCAACTTTTGTTAAATTTACAGTTTTGTCAGTTCAAAGTGCCGTTGTAAAATAATATTCATTTGAATTTTCGATAAAAAATCGATTTTGAATTTTATTTTTTTTTAACTCTGAACAGTTCACCGTTACTTCAAAACCGTTACTTAAAAAAAAAGTAACGGTGAATTTCGCAAGAAAAATTTCCGTGGAAACAAAACTTGTGAAACTTTTTGTATGAGATTTCGCACGAAAAACTAATCTTAGTACCTAGCTTAACAAAAAATAAAGTGGATGAGTGCGGTGAGCTGTCAGTATTACGGTCGTCCCAATTCGCATATGCTCCGAATAGGGTTCCAACCCGTTATGTCGCGCTGGATAGATCTACCCTGTAGCTATCGGACTACCACGGCTACCAAACTCAACTCTATTTAAATATGTACTGAATTATGAATTATGCTTGAAAAGTCATCAGTTGTATGTCTTTTTAGATTGTTCTTCTGATTGACATTTAAAGTGAACGGATTTTCAGAAAGAACACACTCTGACAAATTCCTATCTAACTGCACCCGTAAAAAAATTAGATGAATGCTACTTCTTTTTATTACATTTAATGATCGGTATCCAGTTGATGTCCATCAAATTAAGAAAACCAATTATACACAATCATAGTAATTGTCCAAATTTATTAAGAGATTTTGTCCGCATTGCTGCTTCTGTTAATTTCCATTTGAAATAGACGCTTAAAAATACTTTCTACGAAACGTGATCAAGCAATCACTCAAAATCAACTTTGAACAATACTTATTTTTAATTGATAAAATTTAATGTCCTATTCGATATGGTTCAATGACAAGTTGAGGTTATTATAGATCAATTGAAAAAGATGCCAAGTCATGGAGCACCTGGATTGATGGAGAAGAGAATTAAAACTTATTGAAATACGTACCTCCACCAGTTTGCATATACATGCATACTATTACAAGCTAAATAGTAATTTCGGAAGTTTGAAAGTCAACTTGCTGGAAATTAAGTAGATACGGAGTAGCTAATGTAAATTTCATAAAAAAAATCTGATAAATCACAATTTTGGGGAAGCATGGGCGTAGGTTGGGTATGTGGGCTTGTAACCTGTGTACCTGAAATAAATTTACACTCGAAACATTAAACGAGCCTCGGATACCACGGACTGATTCACCGGCAACGACTTTTGGCTACAAACAACGGACCACGATCGGTTTTTGGAACGTTCAAATGATCTGGGGCGAGTGCAATAGTGCGAGGCTCACTGAAGTCGAACGGGAAATGACCGCATATAACATCGATATACTAGGACTAAGCGAAACAAGATGGCCTGGATCGGGATCGACTTTATCACTAAGCTCCCAAACAGTACTGCTCTACTCTGGAAATGAAGACGATACGTCACCTCGAATGGAATGAGTCGGAATCCTGTTGACTAGGGAGGCACGCCTATCTCTAATTGACTGGAAGCCAATCTCCGACCGTATCATTACAGCCAGATTTAAATTCAGGGTATGAAACCTCACAATAATCCAGTGCTACACGTCCCGACTGAACCAGCGGATCAATCAGCTAAAGACGCATTCTATCACTGACTCGGCGACACCTTCGGCAAGGCTCCCAAAGGTGACATAAAGATTATTATGGGGGATCTCAATGCCAAAGTCGGGTCTGACAATCTTGGTTTGGAACACCTAATGGGCAATCATGGTCTAGGCAACAGAAACCAAAATGGCGAGATGTTCGTGGAGTTCTGCAACTCTCGTCAGCTCGTCATCGGCGGTACTTTGTTCAAGCACAAACGATGCCATTTAACAACCTGGGTTTCTCCGGATGGCAGAACAGAGAACCAGATTGACCATATAGCCATTTCCAACACATGGAGGAACTGCCTCTTAGACGTCAGGTCGAAGCGGGGTGCTGATATTGGCAGCGATCACCAACTTGTTGTCGCAAAAGTAGGCTTACGAACGGCAGCGATCCATCGCCCTCAAAATGCAAGAATCTTGCCAGGTTTTAATGTGCAAAAGCTTAAAGATCCATCCATAAAACGTGCTTATTCCACCGCCTTGCTTGAAAGAGCTAATGCACCACTATCTTATGAGACTCCTACAATTGATGATAGATGGAACGTCGCTAAGGACTCATTTATTTTGTGCAGTGAAACTTTTGCGGGCAGATTGTAGCGCGGTAGAAGGCCATTCATTAGTGACTCTACATGGTCTCTAATCACGGCACGCAAGAGAATTAAAGAACAAATCAACTCAGCCACTGACGACGCAGTCAAAGACCAACTTAGAGCTGTATACCGTTCTCTTCAGAAACGCGTGCAAAGAAGTGTAAGACGGGACAAACGAAACAACATCAATGCATTAGCGGAGAAGGCAGAGGAAGCGGCTTACCGTGGTGACAGTGGAACCCTTTACAAACTTATCAAGCCATTAACTGGCAAATCTTTTACAGCTGAACATCCCGTGAAAGATAAAGACGGGTCTCTACTGGTCACTGATGAAGACCAACTGTGACGGTGGAGAGAGCACTTCATTGAGGTCCTCAACAACACCTTTGGACATTCGAATACTCATCTTCACTAGAAGTAGAAAATATTCATAGCCAGAGTTGATACCAATTCACCATCTAAACAGGAATTAACTGTAGCTATTAAATCGATGGAAGCGGGTAAATCCCCGGGGATAGATGGAATTCCGGTGGAATTCTTTAAGGCGGATATCAACGCTACTGCGGATATTCTTCTCCCCCTTATCCAAGAGTGTTGGGAAACCGAAACTCTCCCTAAAGAATGGAAGAAGGGCGTCATTATTAAGATCCCGAAGAAAGGTAACCTGAAGGATTGTAATAATTGGCGTGGAATTTGCCTCCTCCCCGCAGTCTCCAAACTGATGGCAAAAATAGTCTTAAACCGGATCAAGCAAACAGTTGACCGCACACTGAACGATGAACAGGCTGGTTTTCGCGAGGACTTTTCATGTAGCGACCACATCAACACCC
Source organism: Chloromyia formosa (assembly GCA_964017055.1). NCBI lineage: Eukaryota > Metazoa > Arthropoda > Insecta > Diptera > Stratiomyidae > Chloromyia > Chloromyia formosa. The sequence goes on along the minus strand of OZ024813.1, from coordinate 22,598,801 downwards.
TCCGAATTATTATTGAACAATCCGCAGAGTGGAGATCCCTATTACATCTCATGTTCATCGATTTCGATTTCGAAGGCGTTTGACAGCGTTGACCGGGAATACCTCTGGAAGGCTTTACATAGGAGAGGTATACCAGATAAAATCATATCCATTATCAAGGAGTCCTATAGCGGAGCCCAATGTCACGTCTTACACAAGGGTAAGCTTTCAGATCCCTTCGAGGTACATAGCGGAGTGAGACAAGGCTGCATTTTGTCACTTACATATATTGTTTTTAATTGCCATTAACGACGTACTCTGCAGTGTGCTTCATGAACACCAGAGCAAAGGTATCAGATGGAACCTGTTTGAATACCTTCAAGACCTGGATTACGCTGACGATATTTGTCTTAGTTCAAATGACGGATGCCCTGCACCGCGAAAGTGGCAATGCGGGGCTTAAAATTAATGCCTGACCTCAAGTTCATTACTGGCCAGGACAGGATAGGCACCTCTATAAAAAGGCGAAAGTGGCAATGGATAGGTCACACACTCCGAAAGGGGCCGGAAAACATTGCTAAACAGGCCCTCGATTGGAACCCACAGGGAACCGATGCAAGTCGCCGCGTTGGACGACCTAGAAACACCTCCTGTAGAAGATCTGTTGAGGTCGAGGGTAAGTCATTAGGCAAATCGTGGAGACAGTTGAAGGCGATGGCGGCGAACAGGACGAGGTGGAAAGTCGGTGTGCTTAATGCCCTATGCCCCACATGGGGTTGACAGGATCCAGAGAGGTGGGCGTAGGTTACCAAGGAACGTGAATTAATCACTAAAAAATGCATAGAAAACTCCCATTTTCAACATTGCACCTATGGCATTTTTATCTAAAATACCTTATGATTTCCAGCAGCTGCTATTGTGTTTCCGTTAAAGTTAACGGATATAATTCCCGTTACATTTGGTTAATAAATTAGCAATTACCCAAATTTTTATGACAATTAAAGTAAAGCATTTTTGCACACAACAAATGTTCACTGTTCCAAATCGAATTCCATTTCCAGACCACGTGTTTTTTTCGTTTAACACGTAATATTCGCAAATTTTCAAATCTATGTACTTAACTTTTATATGCCATTCGAAAGCTAACACATTGGGGTAACTTTTGTAGATTTTGCAGACATCTCAGTTCAAAGTACCGTAATGCAATATTGGTTTGATTTTTCCGTGAAAAGTAGATTTTGACATTTTTTCAAAATTGAAACGGTTGTATATCGGAAGTTACGATGAATTTTGTAACAATGGCGGTGTCTTTTTATAGGAAATTTTCCGTAGTTTCAGAAAATGGAAAGAACAACAAAAAATGTTATACCTTTGTAATGGTAAAAGATAGAGGGACCACTCGGGTGGCGTTGTTCTTCCAACAGAGTGTGGAATATACCCTAGCCCTATGGCGATTTCATCGCGGGCCACCCTGTATACAAATTAACATTTTAAGATAAGATTCTGGTTACTACTTCTGGCCACTTTTTATGGTCAAAAGTGGCGTGTTGGTGGCGATATGTCCATGATTCATTATTTAAAAAAAGACTATAAGCAGCATTTAATTAACGCGAATAATAATTATCGTGAAAAAATCCACACACGAATATATGAGTATACGTACGAGTATTACAATATGAAATTACCTGCATGCAATAGAGATCGAAATTCAGACTCAATCTTTTCTGACTCACATTTGAACACGATGCAAATATGACTTAAACATTTTCACCTCAATGAACTGAATCATTGGTTGATTTGTGGCAGCAAAATACGTCAGAGCGCTTTTTTTGAGGTCTAAATGAAACAATGAAAGCATGTCTGAATTTACGCCGTCATTAAGTTGTTTTTATTGTTTTATGAAAAAAAAAGAACGATCGATCAACCACTATGAAAAGTGTATCCCAACAAAAGAAAAATAACTATTGTAAGTGAATGCCGCAGTGAATGGAATTGTAAATTTCGCTCCAACATCCATAAAAAACACTGGACATAAAAATCATCGCATTTATGACTCATTAAAACAATTGTAAATTAGTGCGATAAAAATAATCAATAAAACTCTCGAGCTAGAAAGAATTATCCTAAGGCCATTTTTGTGTAGTCTCTAGTGGTCGAAGAGTCTAAAACTCATTTTGGTTACAAGAAATATTGATCATAAGGGTCCGAAAGGACGAAAGGGGTGAGGGGACCAATTTTGTTTCTTCGACTGTTGGGCGTCAAGTCAAATGGGATAATGAGTACTTTACATTTCTGGTATTTTTTCATAATTTAAAAAAAAACTACAACGGAGTGAGCGGCGAAATAGGTAAAAAAAACGGTAACAAAATTGCATTTCACTACAATGCATGTAATATCGTTAAATATTAAACGATTTATATGAACTTGGCATAAGCAGCGAGAAATGACTGGTTCGACGAAGAATACAAAAATTCGCTTGACGCGAAAAACGAGGCCTACAGACAATGGATTCAACGAGGAACCAGAGCTAGAAGAGAAAATGTGACGAGCTACGGCGAATATCGAATAGAATAATTAAACGTAAGGAACGTAAATACTTTGACGAGCAATTGCTGAATATTAACGAAAACTTAGCTAATAGGAACACCAGACAAGCGTACACACTGGTAAATACCCATCAACCCAGGACTATCCTCTGCGAGGACAAGGATGGAAACATCATCAGCGACATTGATAGCATTAACAAACGATAGAGCTCTTATTTTGAAGAGATTCTGATTCTACCATCTAACATCCCCAGAAAAGAAGCTCGTGACGAGACGATATTGCTGATCTAGGCCCACCCATACAACCCGCTACAGTAGAGGAAGTTAATCTTGCGTTGCGGTCACTAAAACAAAATAAAGCGCCGGGCGCTGACGAGATTCCAGCTGAACTGCTAAAATTCGGTGGAACGGGTATAGTTAATGCCATACATCAATTATTCTGCGAATATGGGAGGACGATGTGATCCCAGACGATTGGCGCAGAAGCATCATATGCCCAATTCACAAAAAGGGAGATGAACTGCGGTGTGAGAATTACAGGGGCAAATCACTAGTCTGTACGTCCTATAAAATATTAACGAAAATTTTGGAAAATAGAATAAAACCGTACGCAGAACTAATCATTGGCGAATATCAAAGCGGTTTAGACCTGGTCGCTCCACTGCCGATCAGCTCTTTACGGTCAAACTGATACTTCAGAAGTGCTGGGAATACAACGTAGACGTATATCATATCTTTGTCGACTTCAAGCAGGCATACGACAGTATCGATTGGGGAGTACTGTACAACATCATGCTGAAATTTGGAATACCATCAAAATTAGTGCGACTGACAAAGATGTCGATGACCAACTTCGTCTCACAACTCTTAAGGTGTGTGTTCCAAGGCAGGGACTGAGCGACTTACGTTTGCGACTGTGAAAATAAAAAACTATCATAACGGAGCACTATTCGTGTGTAATTAATGTGAAAGTACAGTCGTACAACTACGGCCTGCAATCGACAATCTCCTAAACTTTAAAATACACACGAATAATGCTCCGTTATGATAGTTTTTCCACAGTCGCAAACGCAAGTCGCTCAGTCGCTGCCTTGGAACTCACACCTTTACTGATCTATTTAAAACCCGCACTGGTCTGAAGCAGGGCGATGGACTGGCGCCGACGCTCTTCAACCTAGCACTGGAACACGCTATTCGGGCTATGAATATGGACAACAGCGACACGCTACTCATCAAGCCGACACAATTAGCAGCGTACTCCGACGACATCAACATCAGGGGGCCAAGGACCGACGTCGGGTTGTCGCGCCGCGATGGTGAAAGTACTTATTATCCTTTTTTATATGACACTAAACATGCTTATGGTCGAAAAATAAAATGTGACCTCACTTTTTTCGTCCTTTTCGGACACTTCCGATCAATATTTTTTTGTAGCAAAATGAATGTTAGACTCTTCGACCACTACAGATTACAAAAACAAAAAATAGCCTTAGGATATTTTTTTCTAGGTTAAATCTTATTTTACCGTACTAAATATTTATAGTCAGACTTATAAATAAGTTCATTGATGTTTATTCGTACCTATATATGTATATGAGTACATAATATCTTCAAGTTTTACTTTTAGTTTTCATTACCGATATTGACAATGATTTTTTTTTTACATTTCTTTCCAGTTGCTGTTACGCCACTCCCACAAAGACCATGGATACCTCTGGCAAGACCAAACAAATCTAGGCCTTCATGTAAGCACCAGACTTTGTTATTTTTTTTATTTGTATTGTACTAACAATAGTATTATCGTAACCCAATGCGCATTTGGCTCGTTTCAACTACCAAATTGGGAAAGGTGACCGCATGACCGTCATTCTGAGTCAATTTGCATTGTCGGGAATAAATGTTATCCATTTTTAATGTTGTTGCTTTTTTTCGCATACATCGTGACTATTCTGCTCAATTAATGTCCTTACTGTTTGTTCGATTTTTAACATTTTTTTTTGCCAGAAATGGCAAATTGATTTATTAAGACAGCGAATTTAAGTATACCACTTTTTTTGAATCAATAGCCGCGTTTCTTTGTAACCAGAAGAGAGCAACATATAGTATCTACGAGTACACACATTACACTAACAACATTGTCCTCGATAGTGCTGGGTGGAAGCTGGGTCAAAAAAATTGTGCAGTTTAGAGCATGCGCACAAGGCAAACTTTTTAGTTTGCTGAAAAACTAAATACAATAGTTTAGTCAGAAAAATAGAGCACATGGCAGTTTATGAGACCGCGCACACAGCAAACTAAAATATTTAGAAATCGCTGTGTGGGCGGTCTCATAAAACACCGTGTGTTCTATTTTTCTGACTAAACTATTTAGTTTTTCCGCGAACTAGAAAGTTTGCCATGGGCAGGAGCTCTTAGGTCGATCATACAGTTTATTTTCTTTGCATAAAATGTTTACTATGTGTAAATTTTAACGAATCCCAAACATGTATAGGTATACCCTAGACCTATACAGACCTAGTAGTGATACCAAAACTAAAAATTTGCAACGACCATATAGGGTAGGTAGACGTTTATTTATTCGGATAAATTTTTTTTTGTATGTGTTTGCCAAGAGTTTATAGGATGACCCTTTGATGGAAGCATAGTCTTGGCGGAAAGAAAATTAAGGTAAGGGATGGGAGAGAGGTTGAGTGATTATGAAGTACCGGTACCGCTTAAACTGTTGCAGGTCATAATTATCGCGGAATACAGTAGACGGGTAGGCCGTTCCACATTCTTATTGACCGGGTTAAAAAGAGTATGGAGGTGGGCACTACTGGTAAGCCGGGTGTTACGCGTAGGGACAGCAAGACCAGGGAGTAGATCACTAATTTCATTAGAGCAACTACGGTTGTAATACGAGGGTCAGGGGAAATCAGGGGAATAAGGAGGATGCTCAAAAACGTCCCATTTAAATGAGGCCAATTTTTCTTGGGTTAAACGGGAAGAATGCGAACGAGCATTATCGTGAATGAAAAACACTTTGCGACTCAACAAACCCGGCCATTTGTTTTTGATTGCTTTTCGTAAACGATCCAAAACACCACATCCTCCTCGATCAGCTGTTTAACAAGCGCAACGTTCCCCTTGTTCACTGCGCTCGTTGGTCTGCCTTGGCGCGCTTCGTCATGGAGTTCTTTTCTTCCGTTTAGGTACGCTGTTCGCCAACGCGTAACCATTTGAAGGCTCATACACTGCTCACCGTATACAGACGATAATTCTCGATAAATTTCACTAGCGGATATTTTTTTGCGGCCAAAAAAGTATCACACTATGCGGTTCACATTTGGACGCTACTTCTATCGGCGTCTCCATTTTAAATCGTTGTAAAAACACACAAAAATAGACTTATCGGGCTCAGCGATGCGTCAAATTGGTTAGGATAGATGAGAGAACAACCTCCTAAAATTTCGTTAGTTTATCTTTTCACCACGCGGAGCGCTGCCACCCTTAAACTTACTTTCTGACTGACCCTCGTAGCGATAAAATAAGGTTACGCCTGTGCACAGGGGATTCAATGCCAGATATAATACTATAATATAGTAGAATGGTCTCCAATAATTTTAAAAGCCTTCTGTTGAACTTTATCCAGCATGGACACTGGACAGCACAATGTGACCTGCACCCGCCCAAATATAGGAATTGTATTCAAGTCTAGGATTTATGTGGCATACATTTGTGCTAAGTCGGATGCTGAAAAGTATTTGTTTGCAGCGTTTGCATTAAAGAAACCTAGATATTTTTTTGGCATAGCCAAAAATGTGTTCAGTCCATTTGAGTTTGCTGGAAATGTTCGTACCTAGAATGTTTAGAGAAGGAGAACCCAGAATACTCACGCCATCAATGAGGATAGTCTGGGAAGCAGGTGGAGCATACAATTTATTGGAGATTAAATTGCGCTTTGAAAGCATTGAATACTACTCGGTCAGCTTTACCCCTGTCAATGATTTTTAAAATATCGAACATGCGATCTCCGTTAATTGTAGAAGCGTTTCCGCAAGAGTCAGCCACAGCACCAAAGGAATATGCGAAATTGACGGTAAAACTGTCGATCAGATGGGACGGTAAACTTAAAAGGTCGTTAATAGAAATAAGGAAAAGAGTTTGTGAGAGGACAGTACCCTGTGGTACCCCGCCGCTAATTAAATCGAGAGTTGATTTGACACCGTCAAGGACAACAGTGATTGATCGGTCATGGAGAAAACTTTGAATCCATTTCATTAATGCAGGATCAAGACCAAAAGCAAAAAGCTTGGGTAAAAGGACTGGGTGCCACACTCTGTCAAAAGCCTTTGAAATATCCAGAGCAACCACATTAACTTTACCAAAATTATGGAGACAACGATTCCATCGCTCCGTAACGAATGTCATTAGGTCACCGGTTGAGCGGGCAGCACGAAAACCGTACTGTCTCTCATTGATGAGATCATATGAATTTAAATATTTTAGTAATTGGGTGTTTATAAGTATTATACTTATATCTTTAGACAGAATTGAGATAAGTGTAATCGGCATATAGTTGGAAGGATCCCAAGCGTCTCTTTTTTTAGGACAGGCTGAGTATGGGCAAGTTTCCATACGGATGGGAAAAATCAACTAATTAAACTAACTAATGCACACTACAAACATGGTCACCGGCAGGGGAGGGCAAACGCCCCTTCCCCCCCCCCCCCCCCCTCTTCCTTGGATTTAGATAAAACAAGAAGATAAAATATGAATTTACGACGAAAACTGAACTTGAATAGTATTTTTTCTCACTATGCAAAAAAATTAAACTGGACTACAAATAATTAATGTTGAGCTGCCGTTGGATTGAGCGGGTTCTTTCTAAATAAAGCAGAAGCAGAAGTGTTTTCTTCACTTGGAATTACTAGATACTACGCAACGCATAGACAATCCACGCTCATTGAAAATTTTTTATTTACATTCATTCACATCCCATCCCATTCCATTTATCTTCTATCTTAAACTAAAACTACCGTTATCTATCTACTAAACCAACCTTATCTAAATCCATTCATAATAATCTCTATGCAGTATGCACGCAGTGTGTATACTCGTATATATACAGGTTGTTCTGCATTAGGTGGCAATACTGATAGGGGTTATACCACACTTAGTTTGAGGAATAATGGCACAAATTAAATTCGCATATCTTTAAACGTTACCAAAATATAACTGTTTTTGTGATTGTCGTCAAAAACTGTGACCTGCCACACAAAATCAAAATTTGCCACTTCCCCAATCACTGAACCTGTGATTTGACATCACTTTCTAAAACTACATAAAATTTCTAAGAATAAAGTGGAGTGAGTCATTGCGAGTCTAAGTCACAAATGACTCAAATTCGCTCTCCACTACCACACAAAAATAATCAGCTTAAAGCCAATTTTTCCTGCCACTTGGTTTCGTCCACACCATGGATTCACTCTTCAGGAGCTGCCTCAATCCATGGGGGAAGCAGCTCGACCAAGCCAGGGTTTGTATTCCGACCTAAATTGGAATACATCCCTGAGTAAAATGCTAACACCTTATATCCTGCTGATGTCTACAGCGTACCTTCCGTTAGAACCAGCCGTTTGCTCATTGACTAGATAAAAAAAAAAACACACACACTGGGCGCTGATTTTTTTCGGCAATTTTCTACTGTACATTTTCAACGACGTAGGATAAAAAAGTCTTAAGATAGCCATGCAATAGTCACTTCTAGTTATCTCGCAGTCTATCTTTTCCATAACAACAACAATTGTTTGTTGTAAAAGACCTGAACCGTCTATATGAAGCCCTCGTGGGAAAGAGCGCGTCAACAACTCCAGCACCCACCTGTATCGGTTATATGTAGATTTATTCACCTATTTTTGTTTTGTTTTTCTTAAAATTAAGAGAACTGTGAATTAAGGCTCGACTTTAAAAAATACATACATACATACATTTTGAAGCGAATTATTCTAAAATGTTAGGAATGATTTCCAATTAGTTGAACATAGCGCTAAGACAGTTAAAGCCAGCACTATGTGGATATAAGAACTAAAGGTTTCTCTTGAAGTTCGAGTTCAGGTGTGAAGGCTCACTAACCCAGGATGCACCATGTATCAAGGGAATACACAATTCTCCCTTAAATTTTCCGGCCACTTTTCTGTTCCTTTTCTGCATGAGCGGCTTATTCTGTTCTGTACTGTTCTGGTTATAAAGATGATCGGCTAATTGTTATAAGAGCTTACGGAATTTAATTAAATCTCTTTTCTCCTTCTTTCTACAGGTATTTTCACTGTAATGTGCTACAACGTACTATGCGATAAATACGCCACTCGACAAATGTACGGCTACTGTCCAAGCTGGGCGCTCAGTTGGGAATATAGGAAAAAGGTAAAAATCGGCTTGGAAAATTTCCAATAATTGAAATAATAAATGCTATTAAATCAAACCAATTTATATTTTTTTCTTTCAGGCAATACTTGACGAAATCCGACATTATTCGGCCGATATTATAAGTCTGCAGGAGATTGAGACCGATCAATTTTACAATTTTTTCAAACCCGAACTGAAAAACGATGGCTACGAGGGCATTTTCTCGCCCAAGTCACGAGCGAAAACAATGTCGGAGCAGGAAAGAAAATATGTGGACGGTTGTGCTATATTCTTCAGAGCATCAAAGTAAGTATTCAAGGACAAATAAAATTAATGAATAACCGGCGCAAAAGGCCTCGAGATGAATTAGCATCATCTCATTTTCATGATTCTGACGGTGCACTTAGAGGTGTGTGATCAGCTCAACCGAGTTATTTACCCGGAATGGGTACTTATTTATATATAGCCCATTCGGGCTCATAGTCCGACACGTAAATCTCTATTCAACGAAAAGCCTACTGACTTCAGTAGAAATCGTACTATTGGCACAGTTCACAGAAGGCGGAAGTGCTAATCGTTGCACCATCCGGACTACAATACATTTAAGGATAAATGGACTTTCTTTAATGGCCGCTATAGAATAAAGAAGTACGATTTATGACCCTAATGGTGGGCACTGCGACCATAGGCGGTCTATTGTGTCATAGTCCTTGCAAAATTATAGTAAGAGACCCTCCACCATTCTTACGAAAGCTAATATGTTTTTGCTGGAGTATTCCTGATATCTGCAGAGCTTGCCGCGATACGCCCGAAGATCGTAAACCTTACTCGTGCTGGACATTCACATAAAATGTGATATGTGATCTCATCGTCCTCCAAACCACATTCCGTCTCCCTAGATAAATCCATCTTTTTTAATAAACTCGATTGACGATATTTGCACTTTGTGATTTTGGTGGGTTTGATTTCAAATCCATCTTTTTTAGATGATATCTAACCCAATGATGGCCCAAAAGGTAGCCCACAAGTAGTCTCAGGTCAGCTCTGTTCATGTGGATAGTGTCCCCATAGTCGAAGGGTCTTGGCAACTCCTTCGATTGTCGCAGCTCTGAAAGTTCATCCCTGTAGTGCTGTCGTAGCCTTTCAGATCATTCCTGAAACCACAATATGGTTCAGCATACCAGGACTTGGTTGTCGGTTGCCAGACATTGTAGAAGTTTACGACATTCTTTCATCAGCCTTGAAGAGAACTTGTGTGAAGATAGAGCCTTTATGGCTGCCTGACTATCCGTGCAGATAGTAATATGAGCTCTCTCCTTGAATATGGGTTTGAAAAATAATGGGACAGGCACCCATAGCGATTGAAATCCTGGTGTTAGGTCCAAAGACGACAGCACCATCTCCCTGTTCATTCTTAAACCCATCAATGTACCACGTGATACATCCGCGGTCACGTGATCGAGATAATTGGAGGACAACGATCCAGGCGGCCAAGGCCCGACGTCGGGCTGTCGCGCCACGATGATGAAGTGGGCAAGATAATTGGGAGAAAACTCAACAGAGGTTATCGGGGCAGGATGAGGATACACAGGTCCGCAGAGCATGAATTACTTTCTCTCTGTTGTCGTGGTAGCGATGTTTCGAATACTGCAGTTCTTCTTGCATCGAGGGGGCTTGGCAGCTCTTGGCCATTGAAAAACGGGGCGTTCCGGTACGAAGAACCGGCTGCCGCAGGAACGATTACTTTCTCCCTCATTCTAGGTTGTATCAAGAAAGTCCTCTGAAAATACAACATCGTCGGTACGAGCGGGTACCTACAGACAAAATGTAGATTAGGAAGCGCGAAGGACAAGCTCACGATACTATTGCGATTACTATTGCACAATGTTCGACAGCAATACAAAATGGATGCGGCGGAAAGTTTCGAAATCTGCCCGGTGAAATAGGAATATACCCATGTTTTTACCTCATGGGTATATTCCTATTTCACCGGGTGTCGCCTCGCGGTTCGCTCCTTGGCTAATAGAGTAGGTTTACCGCTGTGGAATATAGAGCAAACGCAGCGAGCGTTCTAGGGCGGTATACTGAGGATTGCAACCCCTTAAGCCGGCCCAGGGAAGTGAGAAACCCACTCAAATTAAAACCCACTATTGGTCAAAGACGCGAACCACTATGCTTCGCCCGGTTAAGTAGGAATGTTCCAAAACATGTTGTTGAACCACGACGAGAGCAATTGCGCGTCTAGGTTGTTTAAGTTAGCCAGGTAGAACATGCAATCCATGTATTTTAAGTGACATCTGCTAATCCAACAATACAAATAATGAGTTATATAAGCAAGGGTTGCGCAACCTTACAAATATTGTTCAATCGAATAATACAAAATATCTCGTATTAAACTGCGCTTTTTTGGTGATATTAAATTTACTATGTCTAACACACATTCTTTACAAATTCTTCGTTTCATTCCATAAATTCTAATACTGACTCCTTGTTACAGGTTCTCCCTCATCAAAGAGCATCTAGTTGAATTCAATCAATTGGCAATGGCCAACGCTGAAGGGTCCGACAACATGTTGAATCGTGTCATGCCCAAGGACAATATCGGTCTGGCGGCGCTGCTCAAAGTCAAGGAGAGCGCCTGGGATCCGGCCACGCCCGAGGTGACATCAATCGCACAACCCATCCTCGTGTGTACCGCACACATTCATTGGGATCCGGAATTCTGTGATGTCAAGCTCATTCAAACGATGATGCTGAGCAACGAATTAAAATCCATTCTGGACGAAGCGAGTCTTAGTTTTCGCCCGGGCCACAAATTCGACACTAACAGCGTACAATTGCTACTGTGCGGCGATTTTAACTCGCTCCCGGACTCTGGCGTGATTGAATTCTTGGGTTCGGGTCGCGTCGCTATGGACCATCAGGACTTCAAGGAGCTCGGCTACAAATCATGTTTACAACGTTTATTGCCGAGCGAGAATTCCAATGAATTCACGCATAACTTTAAGCTAGCGTCCGCCTATAGTGAAGATATCATGCCCTATACTAATTATACGTTCGATTTTAAAGGTATCATAGACTATATATTTTACACAAAGACCGGAATGGTTCCGTTGGGTTTGCTTGGCCCGGTATCGGCCGATTGGTTGCGCGAAAATAAAGTTGTTGGCTGTCCACATCCGCATATACCATCCGATCATTTTCCGCTATTGGTGGAGTTGGAATTGATGCATACGGCCAGTGCTCAGCCGCCCAATGGCTTGATTAATCGCAGGTAGCACTAGAATGAAATAGAGTTATAAACAAAATTTTACAAGACCGAGTAACAACAAACTTACATGCATACACAAACCAGAATATATATATATATATATAGGACAAAAGGATATAGCAGATAAAATACTTCATCCAAGATTTTATACTATTCCCAAAAAAAAAACAAATATGAAAAAAAAAATCGTAAAAAAAATAACTGAAACAAGACAAATTGCTACTAAGTTTAAAGAAAACGAAATAAATAAGACGACGACGGTCACGGATACAACACACGCATCCATCATGAAATTCATGGATTTAACACGATTCATGCAGATCCATAAATCTAGATCCTTAATAATTGCGAAAAGTAAAATCAACAAAGCCCCCTACAAAAAGAAATCATCGACTACACGTAAAATAATGTTTAAATATTATAAAGAAATACATTAAGTAGAGTAAATTTTTATTTGCAACAAGAGAGAGAGAGAGAGATCATGTGAAAAATACAAAAAATGGTATATCCCGTATATAAATAGATTGCAACGTTCTTTTTTTCAATCATTAATTAGTATACGTATATGCATACAGTAGAAACGTACATAGGGGTCACGGCAAAAATCATCGCCTAGATTTATTTTATGTAAAGGTTTTTATAATATTAAAGACAAAGAAAGAATCGTTTTCTTTTTCTCTATATATATATTGTATATCTAAAGCCATTGTTTCATTTTCAATCCTCCTATTTTTTAATAACCGGCTTTTTATTGCATCTAAACACGATTGATGAGTAAATCAACGTTAAACAATTTCCAAAATAAGTGGGGGAAAAATGAAGAATAAATTTAGGGGAAAAAGAACCATTTAAGGAAATTAAAACAATTGATTGAATGCTTTATTGAAAATCAGCTTCTGGCAAAACCAGAAAGGTGTTCGAAAGCATTATAAAACCAAAATGAAAATCATTTAGTAGTAAAATGTGCAACAATTCGAATGTGTGTTTTATTGTGTAAAAGCAAAGCAGAATAAATGGATTAGCGTAAATGTTTTAATTCAATATTAAATAAAATAACATAACAATGGTATCAGAGCATTGTTGCGATAATTCGACTTGACGCGGGGAAATGCCTAATAGACGGAAAAGAATAGAAAAAATACAATTCAAGTCACGCACTAAATTTTCTTTGTCACTTTGACTTTTTTTTATATCTTTTCATACGTATTGCATGCGTATACGTTTGACTGCTTTTATTTGTAACCCAACTATTGTATTTACGCTTAGAAATGTTTTTTTTTTTAAATACCTCTCCTGAAATTATAAAAACGATGATTTATCTCTTATTATAATTATTGAATCGAAAGTTAAAATTGTTTTCAATAGATGTTAAGTATAATGATTGATGTACAGTAAAAATGACGATAATACAAATTGTATAAATGACAACACACTCTAAATAACAAAACTGAATTGCGTTTCCAACAAAACAAGACTCGATAAAACGGATCATTATCACAGTGAACACTTTTGTTTGTGTCAAATATTTTTTTTGTTACCTTAATATTAGCATTAAAGCATGACACCGACAACGAGTCTTTGATAAAGAAAAAACAATTCTACTTGTAGCATTTTTTCCTAGAATTAAATTTTTAACTTATTCAATGGCTTATGGAATACGGTTCAATCTACTTTTTCCCACCTTTCCTTCCACGTTTTTACTATTCAAATTTTTGACATTATTGAAAAATATAAAATCACATGAAAATCAAATCATTGCTTCATTAACATAAATATTTTATTTCATTAATGTATTTTTTTTCTAATTGTACTGTATGAGATAGGTTGTCATTTTTAGCATTTACAAAAGATTTTATGGAAAATTGTTTATATAGAAACATCCATCGTCCCATAGTTTAGAAATAGATTGATCTATTTGTTCGCCGGTTTATAATGATTACAATTACAATTTCAATTTACTATTATTATTAATTTTAATAATTATCATTAAATATCACTGTCAAAAACCACCACCATAAAATTTATAAATCATTTTTACTTTTTTTTGCCTTTTTTCCGCAGTGTTTAAGATTTTTTTTTGCTATATGTTAAGAACAAAATAAAATTTACAAACTCCTAGGTTTAATTTTTACAACTTCGTACGTTCTTTTGTGGTCCAAGAGAAAGAGAGAAAAAAATAAAATAAAGTAATAGCGTAATGGTCTGGTTTGCTACAGAGGATGTGTAATTGAATAATAAAAACAGGAAAGAAAAAAGAAAATGTTCAATCAATAATATATTTTTTTTGAATGAAATTTTCCCGTTTTTTATTTCTATTCGTTGTTTTTTTTTTGTACATTTTTCAGTTGCAGAACATTTATTTCGTATTGGTTTAATTCTTTCCACTTCTCAATATTATCGTACATTTTTCTTTGTATATTGTTTTCGTTAATTTATAATGGCCAATTCTATGGGCCAATGGCATGAGACAACTTGTAGACGATGACCGTGAGAGTCCGACTAAGTTGACAGCGGGAGCTCCTGGAGCAAATAAGCAAGCAGCACACGCATGCCATGCTACGTTTTATGAATGTATTCAGTCACGTGCCTGTCAATATGGAAAGAGAGAAATACGAAAAAAGGTAAAAATAGGGATGCAAGCCTTGGCGCATTTTTTACCCGATGAACATACAGGTAAGTTGGGTTTACGCGTACGAAACGTAAAAATCGGCTATCTGAGCGTATTTTGCTGACGCGGAAATAATGGACCCGTCGTTGTGTTTACACGAACTGCCTTAACGACACGACTTTCGGCCGTCGATAGCGTATATGCGAGTACTGTCAAAAAGCCAAATATGGTCCTCTGGATGTACATAGCAGTAGTCCGTCCGATTCTCTCATATGGGTCGTTAGTTTGGTGGCAAGCACTTGCTAAAGGATATAACATAACAAAACTTGGCAGGGTGCTAAGGACGGCTTGTCTTGGCACTACAGGTGCCATGCGAACTTGCCCGATGGAAGCACTAAACGTGATCCTGCATCTTCCGCCAATAGACCTCTTTATTAAACAGCTGGCGGCGGGCAGTGCAGTCAGGCTCAGAGACTCGGGAGCCTGGACTGCCAAGCCGTACGGCCATAGCAACATCCTCAACCAGTTGCCACGAGATGTGGTCAACATAAAAACAGACTTCACTGTGCCCAAACTGAGGTTTGACAGAAGCTTCTCGGCCAAATTCCCCACCAGGGCTGAATGGAGGGGGACGAGGTGGTGAAGGACTTTGACATCACGGTTTTCACCGACGGGTCGAAAATGGACTGCGGCGTCGGTGCAGGAATCCTTTCTGAAGTACTGAATATCTCGGAGAGTTATCGCCTCCCGGACTATGCCAGCATTTTCCAGGCGGAAACTCTCGCAATTATGAAGGCGTGTCTCACTCTCAGTGATATATCAGATAACCAGAACATCGTCATTTGCTCAGACAGCCACTGAACTCGGTGAGTACTTCCTCCAAACTGGTCGAGCGGTGAGGGGAAGAGTTAACTCGCCTTGGCAGACGGCTCAATATCACCCTGCTCTGGGTGCCTGGTCATAGAGACATTGAGGGAAACGAAAAAGCCAACGAGCTGGCCAGGAGGGGGCCGTTTTAGATAGTTCTCATGCGGAATCTGTTTGTATTCCGCTGAAGACTGTTAAGAGCAAGATCTCCTCTTACTACCTCAATGTTGCGGATTTCAAATGGCGGAATCTGCCCACCTGCGCCGTATCAAGGAAAATTTGGCCCTCCTATGACAGTAGGAAAACATCTGAGCTATTAACCAAGTCCCGTAAGGATGTCGCCAGGCTCACGGCGGTCATTACAGGACATTGGCCTATCGGAGAACATGCAATTAGACTTGGCATCCCTTATAATCCGCACTGCCGCAGCTGTGAAAATGAGGATGAAAAGGAAACCCTCACTCACTTCCTCTGCGAATGCCCGGCCCTTGCTAGGGCCAGACATCGAGCATTGGGCGAGGCCTTTCTTGTTAACCTGGGGGATGTATCGGGGGTGAAGATCGGGGAGCTGCTATACATACTTCCTGAACTCCTCCGGTTGGATCTAGGCATCCCCTTCATCCATCCCCTGTTAGCCCAACCATCTTATAACCGATTTTGCCGAGGTTTGTGGTTACAAAACGGCGCATTCGCGCTAATTGGGCCCTGGCAAGTTGTGCTTCAGCCACCACTTATACCAACCAACTGTCAAAAATATTACTTTGCCTCGTGTCTTGTTACAGACGACTGTGCGTCGATCGTAGACGATGATCAAAAAGATACACACAAATAGTACACGGTGCTCTATGGCTTGATCGCTAATCGCAAACAATGAGCGACAATCGTGTGCCTAGCAAAACACACCTTTAGTGCTTCTCGACTCGGACGTTTTGGGTAATTTTAATTACAATAGTTCTATGGTCATAACGCGAAACAACCTAAGTCTGATTTCGTCATTTGTCAGGAAAACGTTTTAAAGTTTTGAACATTTTTGTGATAAAAGTTATTTGATATTTAAAAAAGTTTTCTTCTAAATTATTTTTAAGAACAAATAAAAATGTAAAATTAAATTTGTTGATAGTTATAATACAGGGTGTCCCAAGTTGGGTGGGTAATACTGATAGTGGTTATTCCACAGTTTGTTTGAGGAAAAATGGTACCAATAGAATTGTCATATCTTTAACCGTTACCGAGATATAACTGTTTTTGTGATTGCCATTAAAAACCGTGACCTGCCAAAACAAAATCAAAATTTATACTCAATTGCCCTAACCCCTTGTGGGGCATAGCGCGTCAACTGTTCCATGTGGCCCAGTTGACGTTTCGTTGGCATAAACTGGTTTCGGAGAATGCAGTTGCCAGCATACACCTCCTGGACATCCATGGCCACGAACGTCGTCGTGGACGGGATTCGAACCCGAAACGCCGGTAGTCAAACATGAGACTGATGCCTCAACACACTGCGCTACCGGTCGAAAATCACAATTTGCCACTTCCCCAATCATCAAATCTAGGATTTGACATCACTTTTTGAAACTAAATAAAATTTCATATAAAATGGTTTTTTTTCCCGATTGCGAAATTCACCGTTACTTTAAAGATGCAACTATTTAAACTTTGAAGAAATTTCAAAATGAATTTTTCATCGAAAATTCAAAAGATAATATTGTAACGGTACTTTAAACTAACATTTCTATTACACAAAGTTGCCCCATTATGTTATCTTTCGAACGGCATGTAAAGATTAAGGACTTAGATTTGAAAATTTACGAGTGTTCCATATTTAAGGGGAGAAAACGCGGTCTTTTCCCTTTTTTCCTTTTGCCGACAGTGTTGCCACCTTGAAAAGCCGGGGTAAGACCTTCTTTTTTGAAGAATTGTCCTACTTGTTCGGTGAGTACGGGAATGAACGGCAGTGAAATGTATTTGTTGTGATTCTCTATTGAAGTATGTAACGGACGGTCTGGTGGGCATCCAAAGATGCCCGTGGGGACGGAGCCTAAGGTAGCATATGACCGTGAAGGTCGGGCCGTGCCATCTGGCGAAGAAAAAGGCCCCTCAACGAGCTAAGCAGCGGCCTATGCTTGCTTAGCTCAGTTCGAGAGATATGGGCGGGGTTTTCGCCGCTCGTTGCCCCTGTCCTTTACGTATTAACAAAAATTCATAGGCCTGGGGAAGACAACACAAACAGGGGAGGTAAAAATGGGGTATATAAAAAAAATAGTCGATAAGGATGGAATGGTTGACGGACTGATCAGACGCCCACACGGCCGCACCTAGGTCCGGGTGTAATGAGACCCTCGGCCTCTGGTTTCGTACCACCAACAGATCACTACTCATCAGGTGCTGCTTCGATCTGCTGGTGGGAGCAGCACTACTAGACCATAATATGTTTCATTACAGGGCAGCTTCTAATTCGAGACCTGCCAAGAAGAAGAAGCTGAGGACAAAGTGTGCTGATAGAAATAGAAAAAAAACAAAAGCGAGCTGGGTACCGGAGTCAGCCGACAACCATTGTAGAGGGGAAAAATTAGCAAAAAAAAATACTATTGTATATTTCTCAATTATTCAGATCATCAACAGGTTACAAAGAATTCTGAGGCCAGCAGAGGCGCAACACTGCATTCCTTGCCGTAATTCACTCATAAACTCTGTAAGCTGCTGAGCACATGAACAATGGGAAAAATGCAATACTGTATAAAGAAATTTTTTTAAGTTACTAAGAAGGACAATCATGGCAAACAAAAAGGTATCCAGGACTCCTTCGCGCTTCGTCCGGTCATCGGAGATGCTCCAAATGCCGGCAATTCAAACCATTTATGGAGGTCTTAAATACGTGGCTAAACCACAAAAGACGAACACAAAGCCAGGACTGCCTGGTTAAACTGAATCTAAAAGGAAAAACTACTCTATAGGAAGGATGGGGGTGCTACAGAGAAAAGCACAGCTACTTGAAGGGAAAATACGTGAAGTAAAGATGGCTAAGTCCTAAGACTTAGTGTAAGTAGCCTTAATGTGCTTGTGGGGATGCATAACGGTGGAAGGACCGAAAAGGAACCCAATGAGGTCCTTTTCGGTCCTGTTCTTGACCAGAAATAGGCCCCACGTTGGGCGCCAAATTTGTAACGGACGGTCTGGTGGGCATCCAAAGATGCCCGTGGGGACGGAGCCTAAGGGTATAGTTTTTATGGTGTTGAGTTCGCTCTCTCGATTTGAATCAGACATGGGGATTTGAAATGCGCGATGAACCATTGTGACCTGTATGCTGCTATTTTGTGTGACCATGAGCAAATCGAGTCCTCAGGTATAGTTTCATGAAAATGCTGGTTTTCTGAAAATATTGAAATCGAACTCCTTATTTGTGTACGAGATGGTTAGGTCAAGAAAATTAATAGTGTTGTTGAAACTCCTTTCCGCGGTGAACTGTAAATTATCATTGAACGCGTTTAGGGATGTTAAATATGTATCCAGTTGCCTATCTGTTTCTACGAAACCCACCAGGATGTCATCTACATATCTAAACCAGAAGGAAATATGCTTCTTGGATAGTGCAGTGAGGAGGACAACACTTGCGTCCGGATAATTTTTTTCGTGATCCGGAGCAGACGAAGACAAGGTTGTGTTGTATTTCAAAAACATATTTTTGATAATGTCGAACTTATGCAAGCACCCGATTTTGTTTGTCTTGTCGTTTATGTATTCAAGGAACCGATTTTAAGTGAAATTTTAGTTGTCGTCCGTTGATTTCCCGGACATGTTTTTCAATTCACTGAAAAAGTCCTCTTCGTTTGTGCTGCCTGTTGTTTCGCTGCCCTGCTCTTCACCTTCAAAAAAATGATCCTGCTTGGTGAGGCTCAGACCTCCGTAATCCTGGATCGGATCACGATCTCGGACCAATGATCCGGATCGGATCACGGATCATGGTCCACGATCCGGGTCGCAGGATCGGATCATTGATCTGGGATCAACGCAACACTGATCCTGAACTCATTTCAACTCATCATGACTTCTACAGTACTCCACTCCCCTCATCACTCCGATTCAGAAGATTCCATTTCGCTTCGTGCCCAAGAACGTCCTTACGTCCTGACCAAAGGACTCAAAATATTTTCAGCAGTATTCAGTTGGATTGGTGTCATCACACCCATTCAGGAAATACTCATATTTATTAGGTTTGGCTTCAAGAGCGTGGTGATCGCTTCGTTACGTTACGCGGTACACAAAATTTAATCAGACCTCCAGTCAAAAGACATTTGCATGTCAAAACAAACATTCTTTCGAACACAACGCTGCTCGCTTTCAAAAGAGATGAACGTCCTTGGATTGAAAAGCTAGTACCTAGCCGTTCAGCTATTGATAGTTATTTTAATTGAGTTCAAGAATACACTGTGGTGTATGTGTACATAGAGCACACTTTTCAAAATAAATAAACGTATTATTATTTTCTGCACGGAAGAAATCATACGGTTCAAGACACACGATGGACAAAACTCGCTTAGAAACTATACTCGTGTATTACTAATAAATTACCATTAACGTTCGCTCTGAAGCATGCCAAAATTAACTAGCGAATAAGTAGGTGTACTTCAGCTATTCAACAAAAATCACCAACTTTATAGATACTTTTTCTGGCCTGCATATTCATATGTTCCCAACTTTTAATCACTCTCGTTAACTAGAAAGAAACTGGTTTTCATCACTTGTCTATAATTAAGGCTAACGCATACTTAACCTTAACCGCTACCGTCAATTGAATAGGTTGCAATTCACATACAGAAAAAAATCGGGACATTATCAATTTTACTAAAATTTAAAAAATATGAGTAAACTAGACAAGTAAAACCTACGCATATTGCTCAATGGATATATGGTGGATATATTAATTCAATGAACATAAAATCTAATAACTAGCACAAACAGGTTGGATTATTATAAAAAATTACGATACTGATACTTGCAAAAACATGTATAGATATTTTCAATTTCAACTCATATTGTCTGGTATTCAATTGAATGTTTTTTTTGCCTACAAATCGTCTATACTAATGAGGATATTTTAGCAATATTGATCTGTGGGTTATTTCTTATAAGGTAGAAAGTATGAGATTTTCCCATATGTGGAAAAAAAAATACTTTTTTCCGGATGCGGATGAATACAATATGTTTGGGAATTCAATAACGATCATTGATAGTAATGAACTTTTAATTACATGTGTAATTTCTAATATTTCTTATTCCCATTTTATTTATTTGCAAACCTCAATTGCATTCTTCGTAATCCAAACTGAAACGATACTTTTACTCTTGCAATTACAGGCTTCAGTAAGCTGTTGATTCCTCACTGATTCGCCCATTGTGGTGACCTATGATTCACAGGTCGTGAAACGAAAGTAGATCGCTTAGAATAGGGAAGCTTTATGGAATTTATTCAATAGCCAGAACGAATCAATCCGTATCGTAGATACTTATATTTTTGTTAAGAATAATTAACTAACTCCTCGAAGGGAGTCCAAATCTGCTTCGCCTTTCGCCAGTGGGAGAGGCGTGACCGGGAACGACCAAGTCAGAAGTTGGTTTGCCTTATATAGGCCGACCAACACGACATGGGCACGAATTCTTATCGAATGCAAATAACAACGTGCTACTTGCTGATACGGAATTCCACCAATTGTTCTGGCAGTTGGTGGAATTTCATATCGGCAAGTAGCACGTTATTTGCATTCGATAAGAATTCGATCATGAGACTATTGTGCCATTCACAATCCAATCCAAAAGACCCCCAATCAACCTGATGAAGGCCAATAGGTCCTTTGTGGGATGACAAAGGAAGTTGCTATTGAATCTCCAAGGAGCGTAAACTTGGAGCGAACGATCGCCGGGCATTCTCAGAGAAGGTGTTTGGTGAATTCAATGCCCTCCACAAAGCCGGCATTCCGTCTCAGTGAACAGACCCATTCTGTTTAGGTGATATCTTACTCAGTGGTGTCCCGTGAGGTAACCAACGATTATCTTCAGCTTCGCTCTTCCCTGGTGGCTAGCATCATTGCGACTGTAGGGATCAATGAGATCTTTGGATTGTCGCAGTTCTGGGAGACTACTTCAATGCCGCAACCTTTCGTCCACAGACCATTCCCTCACCCTGGCTGCGGTTCAGCTCAGACCGCAGTAGGGTTGAGGGCCGAAAAATTTCTCTGATGAGCTTTGTCTTGCTTTGTCTGGCACAACAAATTTTCATACATTTTTGATTGACTGTCGCATTGCATTGTTGTGTCATTTTTTTTTGTGGTAATATCCTCACAATAAACTGATCCATTCTTGAAGTAACAATTAACGTATCTTTTGCGCTTTAAAAATGGGTCCACGAACAGAACGGCCCAATAGCCCTAGCTAAGAAAGTCATCGTCTTAAAGCGGGTAAATATTTGACAGCGATACGAATGTATAGGCTCATAGAGTCAATCAAAATGGTCTCACGATTGAGGGGAACCAATTTAGAACCAATTTCTTCGTGAAGTCTCCAGTTGTACGGTCCCGACCGTACAAATCATCAGCGTTGTAGGGAAATGGTGTTTGTTTTTAAGAATCAAGTCAATTTTTCAAGCATGCTTTTTTGTTTGCTAACACAAAATAATGAACTAAATTTTGATCAAATTCAAACTCAAATATGTTTACCGCCCGCGTCTTAAGGTCGCCACACATGAACGAGCACAACCACGACCGAACTTCCATCGAACCATCAATTTCATACAACGTGTGGAAAAAAATTCCTCCTATTTCCACCGTTCTATGATATTTGTTGGTTCGATGGAAGTTTGGTCGTGGTTGTGCTCGTTCATGTGTGGCCTTTGAGATCATTATAGTTAGCACAAAAGATCCATTAAGTTTTGACAGCATCTTGAGGAATCATAACCAAATTAAACGACGAGTTTTAACGTCTCAAATTACCATTATGGTTCGGGGTAATACCACATGGGTTCTCATAACCCGGGGCTCGGCACACGATCGTTGCACATTATTCATGATTAGCGATCAAGCCATAGAGTACGGAACACTATTTGCATGTATCTCTTAGATCGTCGCCTGCGATCTACGCAGAGTGGTGTCTAGCAAAACGCAACTTAAAGAACGGATTCAGTGGTACAATCCTCATGGGCCATATATACATACATATGTCCGAAGAAGCTCCTTTCCCATTTTTATATTATAGCTAAATACGTGTTTGATTGTTTGAACTAAGAAATTAAGTGAGGATCGCTTTTCTTGCGAAATGATATTTGTGCCTGAAATATTGGAGGCGCGTTGCCCCCCCCCCCCCCATATTTGAATTGAGGGGGGGGGGGGCAAAAGTGCCTTGCCCGCCTATGGCCATACCTGAACTTTCTTCTTGCAGAAGCATCTAAATTTTGACGGGAAGAATGGCGTTATATCATCTTCAGCGACGAAAGGAAATTTAATTTGGATGGACCCGATGGCTACTAGTACTATTACCGCTACACAAGGAGCCCGAGGCAAGTTCGCCGGTCGACAAATTTTCACGGTGACTCATTAATGGATTAAGGTGCTTTTGGTTTTAATGGAAAGGGCCCAATCTGCTTTGTATCTCATCGAATGAATACGGAATATTATGCGGGTTCCTTGGACAACGTTTTTACTGGCTTTAGAGAACAGTGCTGGGGTGCTTCGTGGACCTCTCAGCAGGACAATGCCCCAATTCATGTCGCACGAAAAACCAAAGGGTTTTTCACAGGAACTACTACTACTACTCAATTACCCTAACACCTTGTGGGGCCTAACGCATCAACTGCTCTTTCGTTAGCATAAACTAGTTTCGGAGAATGTAGTTGCCAGCATGCACGTTCTGCTCCCTCATTGAGCCACCTATCTGTGACAAGTTAGGAGATGCTATGGCTTATTATTACGCCCCGCACCACACGGGAAGACAACACAAACATCCATGGCCACGAACGTCGCCGTGGACTGGATTCGAACCCGAAACACCACTAGTCAGACATGAGGCTGATGCCTCTACGCACTGAGCTACCGGTCGGCTTAAATATTGACGTGTTGGAGTGCCCAGCTCGTAGTCCCGATCTTAAACCAGTGCAAAACTTTTGGGCTATATTTTCGCAAAGGGTTTATGCCAGAGGAATCTAGTACGACACCTTAAGAGCCACCACACACTATGCGATCCGTCGTCCGATGGATCGCCACAAAATAACTGCCAATCTCTACTGCACACACACACTGTACGATTTTCGTGCGATACTGCGTTTATGGCACGTTTAAAGGAATTAAAAATCCCGGAGTGGTCAAATATTGACATGTCTTTGCTTCAGCATCAGCCTAAAGCTCTATATTGGATATACACAGCTGTAGTACGTCTACTGTACGGAATAAGTGTATGGTGGACGGCACTCCGAGTAGCGGCCTATTGCAACCTACTAAGTAAGGTACAAAGACTAGCGGCGCTGGCCATAACGGGGGCTTTCAGAACAACTCCGTCAGCCGGACTAGACATGGTGCTCGGCTTGCTCCCCCTGGACATTTACGGCGAACAGCTGGCGGCTAAGACGGCTTTACGCCTTCGAGAAACTGGTCAGTGGCGCACGTTGAGTGGCGGACACTCGACTATACTGGGTAACTTGGATCTCCCTGTGGAGACTGACTATACATGTGCGAAATACATTTTCGGTCGGAACCACACCAGCTTGATTCCGTCAAGGGATCTATGGTGTGTTAACACGCTTATGACCACCGATTCCATTATCATCTACACGGATGGTTCTAGGACCGACGGCGGAGTCGGTGCTGGCATCCATTCGGAAGGATTGGAAATTAACTTGTCATTCCGTCTTCCCGACTTCTGCAGCGTCCTACAAGCGGAAGTTTTTGCAAGCTGGAAGCTCTGAACTGGCTGGGAAATCATGTTGTGACCACGAGGGACGTCACTATCTACACGGATAGTCAGGCTGCAATTCGATCACTTGATTCCGTCCTGACTACGTCGAAAACCATCGCGAACTGTCGTTTAACCCTCAGAGTGATGGGTGGTTATTTCAACATAACGCTCTGTTGGATACCGAGCCATTGTGGCCTCGCAGGTAACTGCGTGGCGTATGAGCTGGCTCGGGTGGGGACAACCGGAGTTATTGACGGGGACCGCGCTAACATCAAAATGTCAGCCTCATCGTGCAAACTTGCTATCAAAGCCACTGCGGTTGACAGGGCGAACATGAGATGGTTAAACGGCGTTACGTGCCAAACAACGAAGTCGATTTGGCCGAAACTTGACCCTAGCCGCTCCGCCACACTACTTTCACTGAACAGAAATCACATTGGCAGAGTTGTGGGGGTTATTACGGGGCACTGTCCTATAGGAGAGCTTGCCTGGAGGCTTCGCATTCCTCACAATGACTACTGCAGGAGCTGTGCTGACGTGGATGAGGAGGAGAGCGTTCTCCATCTCCTCTGTCACTGCCCGGCCCTGGCTGAGAGGCGGAGGAGGTTCCTGGGTTCCCGCTTTTTTTGGGAACTGGAGGACCTTAAGGAAACGAGTGCAATACAGCTCAATCGTTACATTGCCAGCACAGGCTGGTTTTAATGCCTTGGTTTTTCACTACGTGGATCTAGTGTTATCACAACGGACTCAGTGGCGGTCTGTGTGTGCTGTGCGTTAGCATGGCAGCCCCTTTACCTAACCTAACCTTGCTTCAGAATTTAGTTTTCTCGATACTTGAGCGAATCCTGGAGGTCTTAAATAATAAAGAAATCCAAATATAGAATATAATTTTCAAAAGTTTCATTTAAGAAATTATTAAAAATGAAATTGTTTCATTATGTTTAAAGGGAATAATTAAAGTATAATAAATGCAAAGCTTTTATCAACACTTTCCATTAAAAATGTGTTGTCCCAGTTACTTATTTCGCACAATTTATTTTAATTCTTAAAAATCTTATTTCTATGTAGCTTTGCGCAAACGATGTTCATTACTTTATTAAAACACACATCTTTATCCTAAATACATACATTAAAACGCAAAAATTAAATATAATAATTTCCATTAGAGAATAGGCTTCACATCAAACCGTTAGACGTTAGATACTCCGGCCGCTTAATAAAAATTACTTATATTTTCACTGTAGATTCAAAATAAATTAAACAAAAGTAGCGATAAAATAAATAAAGAAAATTCATAAAAATAACAATACACTGTAAATATTGTGACAAAAAATATGATAACAGTAAAAATAAATACCACGAAAAATCAAAGTACAAAAGAAACTTCTGCCAGAATAAAAATAAAACAAAACTATGGAAAAAAAACTGAGAGAATGAAGAAATAAAATGTAAACAATAAAATGAAGAATGGATCAATCAATATTCATAATATTATATTCTACTCTAAGTTTTTATGTTTTTAGAAGTTACTCTTCGTCAAACTAGACGCAACCACATTTTTAATGATTTATTTCAAAATACTCGTAGGCATGTATAGATGCTTTTGATTCTAACGTCGAATGAATCCCAGTTGATATAAAGTTTAGCGTTCAATAGGGTCAAATACCAATGACAAGGTGGTTATGTGACAAAAAATATGTATATTCGAATAAAGTCGGCTTTACTTATGTTGTGTACATTAAATTATAGTAATGTCTGATTTAAAAATCGAACGCAATAGTGAAATTAGAACAGTTTTGACATTAATTTCTACATTAATTTAGAATTTAAAAGCATTTTCGAAATTTATTAAACTTGGAATTTAAATTTATGATGGAAATAGTTAATAAAAAAATTGAATTGTAACCAAATTGAATTCAATTTGGTTACAATTCAACGTTTTTGTTCACAATGTATGTTAGCAAAATTTTTCTAAGTGCGTCTGAAGCTGGCTTTACTCAAACAGAACTTAATTTTTCAAATGCACTAATTTATGGATATTACCTGTACCTATGTATGTATTAATTATGTGTATAAAAGACCTTAGATGTGAAATAAATAAAAATCAAATGAAATACATATGTTGACCCTAATACATACAGTAGTGTTCAAAATTAAGAGCAATATTATTGCACCAGACATGTAATTGGACACTTCTGAGATCTCCTATAAAATGAGAGAGTAACGATTTGTGTACATTTAAGACAAGATATATCTTCAATAAATACGAATATAATGCACACGGATTCTTTCATTTTGCCGAAAGTCTTCTCCTTCGATGGAAGCGTCGCCATAGTGTTCGGTTCCGGGCAATAGGTTGCATCTGAAGTGTGTCAAGATGCAAGTGCCAATTTTTACAATCGACATGAAATATATACCCAAATTTTGGGCTATTTTCAGGCAATTTTTGGCCATAAAAAATTTTTTTCAACTCTTTTGGTTTTCTAGAAAATCAAAATTTCAGAAGGCACTTTCAACTCGATGTCAAGTTAGCGGTGAATTCTCTCAATTGCTCTAACCCCTTGTGGAGCATAGCGCGTCAACTGTTCCATGTGGCCCAGTTGACGTTTCGACGACATAAACTGGTTTCGGAGAATGCAGTTGCCAGCATGCACCTTCTGTACATCCATGGTCACGAACGTCACCGTGGACGGGATTCGAACCCGAAACGCCGGTAGTCAAACATGATATTGATGCCTCAACACACTGCACTACCGGTTGCCCCAGCGGTGAACTATCATGTGGAAATATATTTTAACAATTTATTATTTCACTTTTTGGGCTATTTTTAGGCTTTGCAAGAAGCCTACAGCAGCTTCTGTTATTTTACTCCGTACCAAGCGATAAGATGTTTACACATCAAATATTGGCCCCCTTTTCTCGTCTTTTTCGGACCCTTTCGATCAATATTTTCTTTTTATAGAAAAATTGGACTCAGGCTAATTTTTTCTAGCTTAATTTTTTACCGTTCTCTGAGGGGGGCAAAAACTCCTCTTCCATAGTCCTCCGCGTGGGCGCCCCCTGGAACGGCAGTGGTCACTGACCATTGCCAACCAACGTCAAGCCGCCAGTGATGGCGGTGCGATGATTTGGTTGAGGTACCCCTGTGGTGTGGGGTGTGAAAAAAATACCACGGCCTTTCCCTTTGAGGGCCTGTCGTTAAAACCGACAATCAAAGGACAGGATGTGTATGCCAGTAACTTGCACTATCCGAAATCTTTATATGCTAACGAAACGTCAACTATGCCTCGGATAAGGACTGACTCAACGGTTACGACTTTTAGCTATCGTACAATGACAAAGATTGGATTCTGGAATGTGCGTACTCTCCTGGACAATGGATCAGAAGGTCCCCAGAACGCACGATTTCTTCAATTAGAGAGTGAATTTCTGAGGTACAAATTAAATATCTTAGGAGTTAGTGAGATAAGATGGCGGAACAGCGGAGAATTCATCTCTCCAACGGGCAGCACTGTAATGTTGTACTCCGGTAAAGCTACCGGTAGTCGCCGTGAGTCAGGTGTGGGGCTCCTTTTAACCAGAGCCGCGCGAAACTGTCTCTTATCCTGGGAACCGGTCTCTGACAGGGTCTTGACCGCCAGGTGCCGGACCAAAATGAGGAACATCTCAATAATACAATGTTATGCCCCTACTGAACCCGACAATGTCTTGGCAAAAGACTCCTTTTACGAAGAACTAAACGCCGTTCAGAGCAGAACACCTAAAGGTGACATTATAATGGTTATGGGTGATTTGAATGCGAAAGTTGGCGCTGATAACTATGGGCTCAGACATGTGATGGGGAGACACGGTCTTGGTGATCGTAATGACAACGGTGAAAGATTTGTAGAGTTCTGCAACTTTCACAGTTTCTTCATCGGTGGTACTATGTTTGAGCATAAGGACCACCACAAAATCAGTTGGTCCTCTGTTGATCGGCGCAGAACACAAAATCAGATCGACCATTTTGCCATTAGTAAAAGATTCAAGAGTTGCCTCCTGGACGTGCGAAACAAGAAGGGTGCCGATATGGGATGGGAAGAGACCATTATCTTATGATCGCTAATGTTCGATTGCGTATTGCAGCCGTGCGCCGCCCCAGCGACGAAAGATCCAGGCCCCGCAAATTCAACACCGCTCGACTAAAAAATCCAGCTGTCTTACAACAATATAATGACCATCTTGCGCAAAAAGCAGCTGAGATAACTAGTCACCCAGATAGTGACATAAACGAAAACTGGGATGCCATAAAAAATGCGTACATTGATAGCGCAAATACCATCCTTGGCCCAAACCCGGATTGTCGGAATAAGCCCTGGATGTCCGACGCTTCATGGCAGCGGATTGTTGAAAGAAAGGAGCTGAAAGTTCGTTTGGCTGCAGCATCAGACGACAATCGAAGCAGCATCGAACTCCTTTACCGTCAGAAAGCTCGAGAAGTTCAGCGTAGTGTGCGACGCGATAAAAGAGTTTATGCCAATTCTCTTTTAGCGTCAGCAGAAGAAGCCGCTAGAAGTAACAACTTAAACGCCGTATACGGTGTCATCAAGGAGTTTACAGGTGGTCGTAACTCCTGCCAACATCCGGTGAAAGATAGTGATGGAAAGCTACTTATCTTGGAAGAAGATCAAATGAGGCGGTGGAAAGAACACTTCGCCGCGGTCTTGAACCGTGTAACCTCTGGTGAAGTTCCCCCTCATATAGATAATTTAGCTAACCATCAAAATGTGCGTATACGGTCCACTGCCCCGACTAAAGAGGAAATAGTCACTGCAATTATTGCACTAAAACGAGGAAAGGCCGCCGGGCTTGACGGCATCCCTGCCGAACTTTATCAAGCAGCGCCAAGCGTAACTGCCGATTTGCTGCACCCACTTGTTGATAAAGCGTGGAATACAGAGACCTTTCCCACTGAGTGGAAGGAAGGTTTGATCATCAAACTTCCAAAGAAGGGTAGCCTCACAGACTGTAATAATTGGAGAGGCATTTGTGTGCTTCCTGCCGTTGCCAAGATAATAGCTAAAATCGTCCTGGAAAGACTAAAGGCCCACTTAGAAAGCACAATTGATGAAGAGCAGGCTGGCTTTCGATCCGGATTCTCCTGTGTCGATCACATTAACACCTTGCGAATCATCATCGAGCAATGCGCTGAATACGATTCTCCGCTTCACTTGCTTTTCATCGATTTCGAAAAGGCTTTCGATAGTGTGAACCGGGATTCTATATGGGCGGCCTTGCGCAGGAGAGGCATCCCTGAGAAGCTTGTGGCTATTATTAAGGCAACCTATGACGGCGCGAAATGTCGCGTTCTGCATAAAGGTAAGGTGTGGGGGGACTTTGAGATTCGCAGTGGAGTTCGGCAGGGGTGCATCCTCTCACCGATCCTTTTCCTTATTGTGATCGGCGATGTGTTGCATGCAGCCCTATCCGGACTCGACAGAGGAATTCAATGGACTTTGACATCTTATCTACAACATCTTGACTACGCTGACGACATATGCCTACTCTCCCACAAAATCATGGATCTGTCCGCAATGGCGTTAGATCTCGAGAGGGAGGCAAGCAAGGTTGGGCTAAAGATTAATACCAACAAGACCAAGGTGCTTAGCCCGCCGTTGCGAAAAAGAAATCCGACACCTATTGCCATCAATATTAATGGGCAGCCTGTGGAGAAGGTAGACAACTTCGTCTACCTGGGTAGCATTGTTGCCGAAAATGGTGGTACGGAGCAGGACATCGCTCGTCGTATCAACCAGGCTAAACGCGCATACGGCATGCTGTCCAAAATCTGGCAGAGCAGTTATCTCAGCATCAAGACCAAGCTGGGCCTGTTTCGCTCCCTGGTACGATCAGTGCTTTTGTATGGGAGCAGTACATGGAAAGTTTCCGTAGGAGTTACCAGAAAGCTGCAAGTTTTCGTCAACTCATGTCTTCGTCGAATTTTAAGAATTTTCTGGCCCGAAACAATATCAAATGAAGAGCTAAGTCGGCGTACGGGTCAGATGCCAATCGACGAATTGATACGCAGGCGAAAATGGCAGTGGATAGGTCACACATTGCGGAAGAGTGATAACTGCATTGCTATGCATGCCATGAAATGGAACCCCATTTCCAACCAAGGCCGACCAAGAGGGGGTCCTCGAATCACATGGCGTCGATCTGTGGCAAAGGAGTGTCAGGTACTGGGTAAGTCTTTTGGGGAGTTGCGCCCCATTGCCCAGAACAGAGTACGATGGCGCACAGGAGTAGTTGACGCGCTATGCCCCGCTAGGGGTTAAGGCAAAGTAGTAAGTCTTTTGAAGCATATCTTGGCACGAGCTGTATATTTTTCCGTCAAGTTCGGTTCATTGGAATGCCTCTAAAGGTCGCCACCCATTGACGAGCACAACCACGACCAAAGTTCCATCGAACCATCAAATATCATAGGACGTGTGGAAAAAAAATTCCCTCTATTTCCACCGTTCTATGATATTTGATGGTTCGATGGAAGTTTGGTCGTGGTTGTGCTCGTCAATGGGTGGCGACCTTAAGGCTTCGTTTGCATATGAAAGCTGAGCCAGGTACTGCAAAATTGCATTGAAAAGCACCAACAACAGGGGCGACCGGTAGCGCAGTGTGTTGAGGCATCAGTCTCATGTTTGACTACCGGCGTTTCGGGTTCGAATCCCGTCCACAACGATGTTCGTGGCCATGGATGTGGAGGAGGTGCATGCTGGCAACTGCATTCTCCGAAACCAGTTTATGCCAACGAAACGTCAACTGGGTCACATGGAACAGTTGACGCGCTATGCCCCACAAGGGGTAAAGGTCGCCACCCATTGACGAGCACAACCACGACCAAACTTCCATCGACCCATCAAATATCATAGAACGGTTGAAATAGGGGGAATTTTTTTTCCACACGTCTTCTTCTTGTTATTGGTGCTTTTCAATGCAATTTTTCAATATTCGGTGCTTGGTTCAGCGTTCACGTCTAAACGAAGCATAAGCTGTAAATATCCCCATAAATGTCCTCATACGAATGTGAGGATTGTCTCTCCCTCTCTCTAATTGCCTTGACCCCTCCAGGGGCATGGGCGCGTCAACATCTCTAGCATTTCTATGCCTTGTTGACGTTTCAATAGCATATCTACTTTTCGGAAGTGCAGTTGCTAGCATGCACCTCCTATCCGCGCCGTCTTTATACTGACAAGCTCGGAGCACTGTGAGAGTTCTATTAGTACTCACAGGCAGTTTTTGATCGCGCCGAGATTTGATCTCCGAGCTCTAGATTAGTATCGTAGAGCGGTGACCGAACGATCACGGCCACCGAGCGCGATAAATATTGATAATGAAAAGAAAGGGCAGGGATACGGATGAGGATGCCTATTTTTATGAGGATTATCTGCAATTGGGGAAGAGGATGTGGATATCCCTTAAACGTGCCATACACACACCGATCGATCGGCCGATCCGTCGCCCGATTTCGATATCGGCCGATGGATCGGCCTGTGTATGCGCTTATCGTTGACGATTTTTTTGACAGTTCCGTATAATTTTTGGTCAGCTGACATTTTGTGGCGATCCATCGGCCGATCGATCGAGCGATGGATCGCTCCGTCCATGTGGGGTTTGTAAACAAAAGCTTACAAATTTCATTGCTCTCCGTGAAAAGTCGACGAACACGATGCATGCATAAATTATTTTGGATATGTACGACGATGATCTCCGAAGATCTATTTCCCCATGAGCAACAGTGAATTTCTCATCAGGTGGTGGTAAATGCAAGCACAAAGCTCTGAAATGTTCGCCTCGTAAGGAAGCAACGTCACGCATCTATAAACGTAATGAATTTTTGAAAAATTTTGTTTCGTGAGCGATGCAAGGGGAAACAATTGATTGCCGTTGAATGAGATTGAAAATAAATGAGTGCAATTGAAATTATGCACATCTGCCTCTGACACCGTGACAATACCCAAAAGATAAATACGCCCGTCCGTCCATGTCTCCATGTATTTCAGCCCTTAGCGATACCAGCCGTATGGATAGAGCGGACTTGAGGCTGTTTTTGGAATGCCGTTCGGACGACTTTCGAGTGAAATGTCGGCTCAAAAAATTGGTCTAACAAACGAGCATCGTCTACCTTTACTGTATATCCGGAGCAGTTGCACGGCTTAGAAAAATATTCTCTTCAGAGGTCATCATGAGCTCCGATGTCGTGAGTACTGACTGAACTTTATTTTGCTGAGGGACTTTTGCATAACCATAACGTACCATAGTCCTTGTACAATAGATCAAATAGGAGGACTACGAGCCCTGCAACTGTTGTGTGATATGAACTTAACCATTGTCCACGCATGGCTTATTTCGCTTATTTTTGGATGGACATTTTCGGTTCAAAACGTAAATATCCGTATGGATTATTTCGGATGGCCGCTTTCGCTATGGCTTATTTCGGTGCCCCAATAAGCACTCATTTATTTTCGAGAGAAATAAACCGATCATTTGTAGAATGTATCTTTCCGATATAGACAAAAAGAAAAATAAACAAAATTTAAAGTTTCACTATTTATTTCGTACAACATTTTAAATATACTTAAATATAACATCTTTTTTATCTGCTATCGTTTGTAACTCTAACGTGACCGGACACTGAAGCCAGGAGGCCAAAAGTTCTTCCGAATAACCTGAAATTCAGAACCGATAAGCACATTGCCCGGCATTTTCACAAATCACTTACCTATCAGGAAATACATTTTCCTAGCGGGAATTCCCTGCCTAATGAGTGCCGACACTCGAATATGATTGAATTGTCGCTTAATGATGACTTCCGAGCAAACGAGCGAGTGCCAAGTGCCGGTCATGAAGCGACGAATGAAAATGTCCTCGACAGCAGTTTCGGCCGATCGGAGTCCGTCCGCAAGATTAGCTTCAAGAAAATACAAACAGGTTATGTGAACAATTTATGCGAAGAAAGTATCTCTTTCGGAGAACGGTGGGCTTACAAGTATTCCATGAATTCCAAGATTTTCGGTGAGCGATGTAATGTGGAGGATTGGCCATTTCATAGGTCAGGGGACGATCCCGTTTTTGGGTCACTTTATACCGACCCGATTGCACCTTTAAATTGACAACACTCGTCTGAATCCATCGCTGACAAGGTGTGGCGTTACGTGATGTGTTTTGTGCAATCTGCAAGAATTCGTGACAATCGGTTTAGTGGAAGATATTAACAAATTTAATTGGGAAACGTACCGAGTTCAGGGCGCGCAGCATTTTGACAGTAAGTTGACGTTCCTGCTGTCATTCGCATGTGACATTCGAAGATGGTGTTTGAATACGTACTAGATTGTACTAGAGCACTAAAAAGGAAGGTACACTCGACGCCATTTTGTGGGCAACCAATGGAGTGTGGCATGCATGTACACATGACAGTTCTCAGCTGTCAACATTAGTGCTGTCTGCTGTAGTCAATGCAGGCGAAGTCAACACATTCTATTTAAGAGAAAATCAAGGTAAATTTAGTCGTTATCACTGCAAGTGTGTTTATCGCGTATCAATAGATACCAATTTTTGTCGGTAAAGCAATTAGTGTTCCCTTATCATGTGAAATTAGTTGCTGAAAGAATGCGAAGTTTACTCCAACTTACAATTTCGACCTCGGACAGACGATTCACCCGGATGGTCATTCCCATTCGAATTATAATTCGATTCTGTGTCCGTCCTCGCGAATTATCATTCTAATATTGGAGCATCATCATTCCCATGAATAATTCGTTGAATGATCATTCGGGTGTATCGTCCGTCCGAGGTAGAATTTTGTAAAACGCTATTTCCTAATGATGTTATTTTACTTCACAGCAGAGTACAAATGCCTGTGAGAAGAAAAAATGCAACGGCATGTATTAGCAGTGGAGAATCGTCTACATCAAAAGCAACAAACGTATGTATATGTATTTTGATATCAATTGATAATTTTTACAAATCTAAACAATGGTTTATTACAGGACAATGAGAAACAGGAAAAAAATGCGCACACAGAGGACTCGATTGTTGCACTTTTGCATGAAACTGAGGTTTTGAAACAACAGTTGAAACGTCTGCGCTCTATTGCAAGATTATACTCTAACTATCCAGCAGTTGCAGAGTACATGCAAAAATATAATGTAAAGTAATTATAAGGCCGAGTGCATATTCGCGTTCGCGTGTTTTATGTAAAACGGATCTTTGCTAGGATGAAACTCCGTCAGTTTGACAAAGATTCGGTGGTTTTCGTTACACCAATGTGTGTTAACTCTTGTGTATTTAAACGAGCAATTAGGTAAGAAATGTGTGCGGCTATATGTCTCATACTGTCCGCTCGTTTGTTTCGTCGCTTATTTCTTGCCTAATTATCTATTGTAAAGGACATAAATCAACCTATTTTTTTTAATACGATGGTGCTCGAGCATTTGTTAAACTGATGGAGTGTCATTCAAGCAAAGATTCAATCCGTTTGACATAAAACACGCGAACGTGATCAACGTGCGCTCAACATATGACTTTTGTAAACGAAAAATTCACCAGAAGCTGAAAGTCACGACAATTTATAATCGACAAACGTTTTTAACAAAGTAGTTTATTTCATTTGCTTAACTGTCAGCATTAAGCTCATATGTTGTAATTGTAACAAATACTTATAAGTTTTACTTTTTTGTAGTATAAATATGTATGCTTCAGGAATATTGTAATTAAAATATCACACATTTTATTGACCAAGATCAAACAACTTATTTTCTTCCTTGTTTCAAGGATGCAGACCCGAATACATTAGCCTTTTGTTTTTTTGTGTTTTCGGAAAAGTTCTTCACACCGTAGGAACGTATGATGGTAAAATGGTGGACTAGCTTTTTGGTTAATTCACACCCGTATTTGCATTTAGGAATCAATCCATCAAGTTTTGCTACTAGTTCACTCATTATCTTCGAAGTCCCAAATTGCAAAATTAAATCTTTGTGCTCATTATAAAAGTGAGCGCAGTTTAGAATTAATTGGAACGTTTCCTTGCATGGTTGCCTCAATCCACCGCGATCCAAGTTTTCGCTCAATTTTTTAGACTCGTTGAAAAAGGACGTGTCTGGCAAATTTTGGGTCGACAAAAATGCGACGCAGTTCGCACAGAGGGGCTTTTTCAGTACTGCATTGGTCGTACTTCCCGCGATATGAAACAGAGTCTTTATATCATACTGGCTGATTTTTCTGGCTAGGATTTCGAAAGGCAGCCTTTCTATCGTTAAATCAGATTCACGCTGCCTGACTCCGGAGGATGAACACAATTTGTCAGTTGTATTACTTGATTGATTTTCCTTGTTATTTGCTGAACAGAAATCAAGCAAATACTCATCTGAGTCGCTGCAGTAGTTCGAGCGCTTGACATCCGAAACGAATTGAGCTATTGAAATCAGCCTGAGTGCGGTTAAGGACTGCAAAGCTGATGGCATTTTCCCTGCTTTCCGGCGAATTTGAGAAAAAATATTTTCGGTTGCATCTTGAGTGAATCGGCTCCCCAGGATGAAATCGAAATTGTTTGCAAGCAGGATTTCCGCGATGTCGGTGAAAGATAGAGTAGCTAAAACCCCGGCATAGTTCAGAGGTTTCCATCCCTTCTCGAAAACAATATCGTTAAACAACTCAATCATGCCGTGGAGGAAAATGTAGTTCCTATCGCTGTTTCGTGAGGTGATGGAAGTTTTCCTGACTTTAGAAGTCAATAGCGAATACCACTCGTATATCTTACGAATGAAATGCGCTGTCGAAAGAGCATCTTCATCCAAAATATGGTCTTCAACTGCAATCTCCAATGCGCTTGCAGTTTGCAATGAAAAAAAACGTATCGCAGGCCCCACATTCATTTTTTCGAATGGTGAAGGGTCAATGTCCGAGGCGCGTAAATGATACAGCCTCCTTATCTCTTTACCGTTATTGATTTCATACTCCCACAGCAATTTTACGTAGTCGCCGCTAACGAGATTGGTCGGAAGATGCTCTGCTTCCACATAAGCAGCAGGTAACAAAATAGATTGTCTCAACATGGCCGATTTCAAATTTTTCAATATGTGCCATACATCTGGAGTTACATAAACGGCGTGCCCTCTGAAATCAAAACTATTGTTCCTGACACCATTTTTCTCAATTTGAATTCCGAGAGAAGTCCACAAAGATCGATTTCTGCCATCAAGATCCGAAGACAAAAGGGTAACGTAAAGCCCACTTTCCTCAACTGCTGTTATGCATTTCAGAATGAAATTTTTTAAGTGCTTCGAATTAAATCCTTTTTTTGGAGTGACGTGACATGCTATGGCTTGTTTCCATGGGTTCCTTATTCCTCGAACTACCACCAAAAAAATTTTGTCTCCTACGACTAAATCGTCTCCTAATGTGACGTGGCCAACAATTACTCCGCTATTTTTGTCATAATCCAACGTGTCAGATATGATCATTTCATCGTACGACAAAACACAATATCTATCCTCTTTGCTCATCAATTTTATTTTGTGCTTTAATAGCTCAAGAACATTGTCAAAAATTCCAAATTGCAATTTGATATTTTGTATTCTACGATTAAGTGTACTGTACGCTGGTGCAGGGTAGCCGCTATCTCGTAAAAATTCATATCCATGAACTGACAATCCTAGTCTAAGCTTTAGACCTCTGATGATTGATTCGTTTGACCAATGATTCACTTTACCGTCAACTATCTTTTTTATTTGCTCTTCATTAAGAAATGTACGTAGAGCAGCTTTGATGGTTTCCAATTCCCGAGTCAACTTAGCGACTTCTTCTTCCAATGAGTAGGTGAGTACTTCTTTCAGAGTGCCAATTTCTCGACGTACATCTTCGTTTTCTTTCACCAGTGCTTCTCTTACTGTTTTAGCGATAATTTCTGGATGTTCGTGCTTCTGTTGATTGCCCTGAAAAATATGTCGAATAAGCAATAAATTAAAAATAAATTTTCCATTGGATACGATGTCATTATATACCTCATTTTCAGGAATCTCCGAAATGTAGTTTTCGTCCGGAGAGTTTGTAGGATCAATCGAAACCTGTTGATCTCCATTGTAAGTATAATCAGGTAACTTGCAATAAGAATGGTCAATTCGAGCTGTTTTTGGAGTGGATTTGTCGTCGAATCCGGGTCTCTTGCACGCTGTTTCAGCCATAATTTCTGAATGTTCGTGCTTCTGTTGATTGCCCTGAAAAATATGTCGAATAAGCAATAAATTAAAAATAAATTTTCCATTGGATTCGATGTCATTGTATACCTCATTTTCAGTAATCCCCGAAATGCAGTTTTCGTCCAAAGAGTTTGTAGGATCAATCGAAACCTGCTCATCTCCATTGTATGTATAATCAGGTAACTTGCAATAAGAATGGTCAATTCGAGCTATTTTTGGAGTGGATTTGTCATCGAAGCCGGGTATCTTGCACGCTGTTCTCTGTATAGAGGGTAATTCTTGTGCGGTTGTTTCTCTAACTTGTTTGATTTTCTGAAAAATAAAAAACAGTCTCATTAACAAGCGGCAAGTGACGATGACGGAAAATTAACAAAAGTAATTCCATGAAAACATTCTTCCACTAACAAACCTTGATTATTGATTTTCTTGGTGCACGAGTGATTCTTCGTGGAAGATTCGGAACATCAAATAACGTTGGCACAGCATCTGTAACCAGTTTGTTCTCTTTATTTTTCTGACCATTTTTAAATTGACATTCCTCGAAATGTACCTGCACAAAATAATCACTTTACTCCACTTTCTGAAAGTGCTAATGTAAAAGCGTTTACCTCACAAATACGTGAATAATCATTCGGTTCCCAATTTGTCCGTCGTGTGTTCCTTGTCCATTCTCCTCTTCGCGTAGCATCTGCCGGAAATCTGAACAAACGAAAACCTTGGTTTGATCTGCTTTTGCAGTTTGGAACTGCACAACTTGGCATTTTTGGCTAATCGGTATCGGTGAGGCTCTAAAAAGTGGAGTACACATCGGCATACAGCCATACAACAAGAAACACCGGGTCCAGGTCTTTAGCGAATGACAGATCTCCACTGCAGTCAGCTGTAATCTCCATTCGATGCCCACAAAATGGCCGCCGAGCGTACTCACCTTTTTAGAGCCTTAATTGTACTAGACTCGAAGACGATAGATTTTTGAATTTGGGAAGGGGAGTTCCCCGATTATGCTTGAGTTCTTTGGTACATTAGGAAAGTTCGTTTCAGGCCGTCTGAGATCCATTCCCATACTGACCGGTTTATTGGCTGGTATGAAGAATAATGTACTAAATGTAGTAAAGATAAGTTTACTACATATTATGTACTAGAGGTATGGTTTGGTATGAATAAACGGTTGTTTACTACACTACAACTTTCGAACTTACTACAAAAATGGCGAGTTTTGTCGATTTAATATGAATAAAACCTGACTATACTACATTTTTCATGTAGTAAACAAAATGCAACCTACACTTGTGTTTACTACAGTTGAGTTTCGTAATTCTATGCGAATTGATGCATTTTTTGGTGATTTCAAAATAAGTAAACCGACGCCATGAAGATGTGGTTTAACAATCAATATATTTGCACAGTCTGGAGCTCCTATCGAGTTAGGGAAAGTAAATTTGCGTTGCCATATTTCTTTGGCCCGAATAATTTCTTCTTCTGTAGTCGGAAATTCATTCTTTGAGAATTCATTAAGCGACCTGAAATAATTTTAAGTCCCTGTACAGATTTACGGCGGAAAACGTGCATTGGTTGGCTGATTATTTTATGGGTGAAGAAAGTGGTGAAACCAGAGGTGGCCGCTAATGAATTCTCAAAGAATGGGAACATTTCTACGATATGTTGGTGATCCTGGCTTCCAGGTATAAAAAGAAATATTATATTTATTTATGAAACCAACGGACGACAGTCCTTTTATAATAAATGCATAACATTTTGTTTGTTTTAAAATTTATTTCTAATGAAGTTATACTTTTTACAAAGGTCGGTGTTGGAGAGGATATCGGAATTCACCAAACAACGGACAGTAAAATCATTTGGGATGATTGTGAAAAAATTATTGCAAGGGTTGATGATTGGTTTAGATTTCCGACTACAGAAGAAGAAATGATTCGGGCCAAAGAAATATGGCAACGCAAATTTACTTTCCCTAAGAGCGCGTTGACATGATCAAACTACGATTTGACAAACTAGCATTTGATGAAAAGTTGAGCACCGTCCAACTACGGTTTGACAGAAGCACAAGACATCAAACCAGTTTGACAAGGGGTTGACACGTTCAAGTAGGTGGTTTGTCAAACCGTCGTTTGATCGTGTCAACGCGCTCTAACTCGATAGGAGCTCCAGACTGTACACATAAATTGATTGTTAAACCACATCTTCATGGCGTCGGTTTACTTATCTTGAAATCGCCAAAAAATGCACCAATTCGCATAGAATTACGAAACTCAACTGTAGTAAACACAAGTGTAGGTTGCATTTTGTTTACTACATGAAAAATGTAGTACAGTCAGGTTTTATTCATATTAAATCGACAAAACTCGCCATTTTTGTAGTAAGTTCGAAAGTTGTAGTGTAGTAAACAACCGTTTATTCATACCAAACCATACCTCTAGTACATAATATGTAGTAAACTTATCTTTACTACATTTAGTACATTATTCTTCATACCAGCCGATATCTACTATTGCAAAAAACAATTTTCGGATTTTCTTATTTGAATATATTTTCCGCGTGACCCGACCTTAAAATGGATGAACTCCGAATGGCATTGAATGCGTTGCTTGGACTCTGGTACACAACCGACTCCGCAAAATAATAGCAAGTCCACTTTTCCGAACCTGTCAAAGATCCCAATGACATTAAATCGGTATCGGTGGAGGAGTGTGATGGAATTTTGTGTCCTGTTCGGTTCGTTTAATGCCTTCAGTTGCAACCCTTCGTCGGTTCATCTATTAGGGAATAGTCACGAGCTTTCCGTTCGCATCCTGAAGTGCAATTGTGCATCGGAACTACTCCGCAAGTGATTGATACCGTTTATCGAATTTAGACACGGTGTTATGTGCCACCCACAATGCGTCACATAAACAACAGAGACGCAAAAACACCACAATGGTACATCTTTCCTTCCTTCCTTCTTTCCACGAAAGAAGTGATCAACACCATGACCTGCACTTCGCTAGAACCGTCCTTTTACGCACATTTGTGTACAATATGTGTAGCACAATCTTCTGAGAAATGATTCGAACGGAACCATATATCTTAAATTGGGTAATTTACACCAGTTGAGAATTTTATGGTTTCCCAAGAAAGGATCGTTCTATTTTAGAAATGTCCTGGTGTGTGGGAACCAGGCATGGAAAAAAGAAGATATAAAATAGCATAGCGCAGGACGATCTTCGCTCATTACTCAAACAGGAAATCCTCGCGTGAAGTTTAAGATACATAATTTTGTAAAAGTAAATTTGGTAAAAGTAAATTTTTTAAAAGTAAATTTTGTTTCAAATGTTAACTTAAAATTAAGTATTAAGTGTTAAGATTACAAGTTGTTAATAAAAATTTAATAGAGTTATAAACGAATACAGTGTTTCAATAATGGACCGGTGAAGCCGTCCATAACAGAGAAAAATTTTGGTGTCAGAAGTGGGATGGTGTCAAAAATTAAACACCATCTAGTGATCGAACTATTTAAATAAAACACAAAAGTATAAATGTCACTGT
This sequence comes from Chloromyia formosa, assembly GCA_964017055.1. Classification (NCBI taxonomy): domain Eukaryota; kingdom Metazoa; phylum Arthropoda; class Insecta; order Diptera; family Stratiomyidae; genus Chloromyia; species Chloromyia formosa. The sequence goes on along the minus strand of OZ024813.1, from coordinate 22,557,434 downwards.
AACTCTATTAAAAAAAAAACCCAGATTAAAAACCCAAGACAAACCAAATAATAATAATCCTAATAAAATATCACACTAATAAACTGTGGACTTTAATAAAATAAAGTGTAATACAAGAAATTAATACTTTGCTATAAATCGTACAAAGCTTATGCTTGTGACAAAAACAACAAATACAACAACGATAAACACAACGGTTACAAACTTTGCATGTCGAGCAAAGCAACGTGAAAGCCAATCTGTATCTGGCGAAAAATAGTAAGAGGCAGCAATTCCAAATTTACTCTATCGGACGGATAGAGGCAGCAATTCCAAATTCACCCTATCGGACGGATAGAGGCAGCAATTCCAAATTCACCCTATCGGACGGATAGAGGCAGCAATTCCATATTCACTCTATCGGACGGATAGAGGCAGCAATTTCAAATTCACCCTATCGGACGGATAGAGGCAGTGCTATAATCCACTTTGTCGGACGGACAAAGGCAGTTTTACAATCAGCAAATAATTTTCGAATTCAACAAAAGTCGAGACAATAATGGTAACAACCAAGTAAGTGTTTATGAATGATAAGAATAAAATAAGAAATATTGTACAAAATTCAAAATATGTCAACTTCAACTAAGCCAGAAAACTCAAATATCGGTCAAGCCGATAGAACACGACGCGATTCCGAGGAGAATGAGTCCTGCAGCGATATGCTGACAGAAAAAGTTAATTTGTCCATCCTCATTAAATTTATTAAACCTTTTAATGGGGATCGCGACAAATTAAATTCATATCTAACTGGGTGCAAAAGAGCTTTTAAGTTAGCATACCCAGAACAAGAAGCAGTTTTGTTAGATTACGCTATAACTCAGCTAGAGGGTAAAGCTGAAATAGCCGTTTCTAATCATACTTTTAGTGAATGGTCCGAACTGAGTGATTTTCTGAAATTGCTATATGGTGATCGGAAACATTACAATCATTTATTAATCGAACTGCAACAATGCAAGCAAATGCAAAAAGAAACAATTTCTCAATATATAGTGAGAATAGAAACTGCAGCAAAAAACTTAATTACTTGCGTGCAACAATCAGTTGAAAACGAAGAAGAATTAAAAGGTCGAGTTGCAGCAATGAATGACCTTATCCTTCACACTTTCATCTTAAATGTTGATCCTGAAATAAGTAAAATTATCAGAGCACGAAATGTAAAATCCCTTACGGAAGCCATGCAAGTAGCTATTGAAGAAGAGAAAATTATTACTCTCACAAAAAGGCACTACACAGGTACTAATGGCTCTAATCAAAACTCAAAATTTTGTAAGGTTTGCAAAATGAAAAATCATAATACTGCAGACTGCTACCGAAAACAGAAATCGGGTGCAGCTTTCAATGTTGGTACAGCCGGTGAAAAATTCTGTAAATATTGCAAAAATAAAGGGCATATAATAGAAGAGTGTAGGAAGCGTGCCTACAATCAAAAGAAGAATAATTCCCCATCTAATACTGGTGCAAAGACTTCAAACAAAAATGAATCTATAAACTCTGTAAAACTCCATTCAAAAAACGAGGTTATTTCTCGTCAACAACAACCTTCAAAAAACGGGAACAACTCGTCAAATGTGAGGAAACGGGACATATCGGCTTTATTACTCCTAGAGGGGAATTAGCCAAAAGTTACAACGTCACGTATTCCTCTAGTGACAACAACCTTTTTATAAAAGTTCAAAGTCCTGATTCCAAGTTTAAATTCTTCAGATTCTTAATAGATACAGGAGCCTCAATTTCAATAGTTAAAGCTCAAACGTTAGTAGGGAATACACTCATTGATGAAACAACAAAAATTGATTTACATGGTATCTGCTCATCTACTTCAACCGTAGGAACAGCAGATATTAAGCTTCTATTTCCAACACGGAATATAAATCACACGTTTTCTGTCATTATAAAACAATCGAATATTCCATTTGATGGAATAATTGGTAATGATTTCCTCCTTAATCGAAATTGTTTTCTGGATTTTCCCCAACGAGTCCTGATGGTAGGGAAAGTAAAAATCCCTTTACATACATCTACTATACATAGTAGTCAAAGCGATGAGTTCCAAAGGAATCATTGTACTACAGATGATCAAATTAAAGAATCTTTAGCAGATTCTAGATCTCATGAAGATCAATATAAAGATCATTCCAAAATGTATAGAAAAGATGTTGTAAAACAAAAGATAAAAGCAAGATCGATCACTTACGTTAAAGTGAAAATTCAAAATCCAGAAATCAAAGAAGGTATTGTTAAAAGACAGGAAATAGGTCCAGGAATATATTTAAGCGAAGCCTTAACCAAAGTAAATAATCAAAACGAAGCAATTGTATCCATCCTAAATTCTACCGAAAAGGATGAAATACTAAAATATAGCGAGGTTTATCTCGAACCATTAGAAGAGATTACTGGATCTGAGCCAGTATATACTTTTCAAAATAATCCTACAAACCATTCAAACCGTCATGAAAGACTAAAGGAATCCATTAGACTTGACCATCTAAACAGGGAAGAAAAGGAGTCGATTTCAAGAATCGTCACTGAATATTCGGAAATATTCCACTTAGATGGTGATCCTTTAACAAGTACAAATCTCATTGACCACGAAATTAATTTGACAGATAACAGACCGATTTCTGCAAAGACTTATCGTTATCCAGAAGTCCACAAGAGTGAAGTTAATAAGCAAATAAATAAAATGCTTGATCAAGGTATAATACAACAATCAAACTCCCCATGGTCAGCTCCACTTTGGGTAGTCCCTAAAAAACAGGACGCCTCTGGAGAGAAAAAATGGAGAGTTGTTGTTGATTACAGAAAATTAAACAACGTTACTGAATGCGACGTATTTCCAATTCCTAATATTACTGAAATATTGGACCAATTGGGTCATTCTAAATACTTCACTACCTTGGATTTAGCCAGTGGATTTCATCAAATTAATATGAGACACGAAGATAGAGCAAAAACAGCATTCACTACACCTCTAGGTCATTACGAATATACCAGAATGCCTTTTGGTTTAAAGAATGCGCCAGCAACGTTTCAACGTCTCATGAATACTGTATTGTCTGGTCTACAAGGGCTAGAATGCTTTGTTTATCTCGATGACGTCGTTATATATGCAAGTTCAATCCAAGATCACGAAATGAAACTGAAAAACGTATTTGAAAGAATGAAAGATAGTGGCCTAAAATTAGAGCCATTCAAATGCGAATTCATGCGACATGAAGTTGTATATCTAGGTCATGTTATTTCAGGAGACGGAGTTTCCCCCAATCCGGAAAAGGTTTTAGCTGTAGAAAAATTTCCAATACCAAAGAATCAGAAAGAAATAAAATCTTTTCTTGGCCTCTGTGGTTATTATAGAAGATTTATTGAGAATTTCTCCAAGCTTACCAAACCACTTACAAAGTTACTCCGAAAGGATATCAAATTCGAATGGTCACGCGAACAAACAGAAGCTTTTGAGACGTTAAAATCTAAACTCATATCAGCCCCGATTCTGCAATATCCAAACTTTTCTAAGGAATTCATAGTCACAACCGATGCATCCAATTTCGCAATTGGTGCTATCTTAAGTCAATTAAGTGATAAAAATATTGATCTTCCAGTCTCGTACGCAAGTCGTACAATGAATAGGGCAGAGTCTAATTATAGTACTACCGAAAGGGAATTGCTAGCAATAGTTTGGGCTGTGCAGAACTTCCGTCCTTACCTTTACGGAAGAAAGTTCAAGATAGTTACAGATCATCGACCACTAACTTGGCTTTTCAACTGCAAGGATCCAGGAAGCAAACTTATTCGATGGAGATTAAAACTCGAAGAATTTGACTATGAGATAGTTTACAAACAAGGTCGAGTAAATGCGAATGCAGACGCTTTATCGCGAATTAAAATTGGCAATGATGTCGATATTCCTATCCCTACCCAGAACCATGAAAATAAGGCCAATATCACGGAAAATGTGTTAATTGCTCAATCTGATGATACGTACGAAGATTACATAAAATTCTATTACAATTCAGAGTTCCCTAAAATATATGACTATAATGACATTAACGATAATATACGCAGTACAATATCACATGTTGCATACTTTACAGCAACAGATAAAAGTGATGAGAATCCTCATATGACATTATTCCTAGATAAAAGTCCAAATAGAGAAATTATCGTGAACAAAAACCACTCTCTCTATGAAATAGAGAAATCTGTCTCAAAAGATAAACAAATTATATACCATTGCTTCTACAAACATTCATTCTTCGAAAAACCTTCTTATAAAGATTTCTTTTATTGTATAATAAACTTGAAAGGAAAACTTAAGACAGACAAAATTAATGAAATAAATATTCCAAACCCTGTTGACCAATTCAACCAGTTTAATTATAACAAACTACGCGACATTATACAATTCGTATTTCGGAATGAAAAAATTAGAATCAATATTTACCATAATAAAATAGTAACTCCGACTGCAGATCAAATCCCAGCAATTCTGAAGGAGTTTCATGATACTCCAAGCTCTGGGCATAATGGTTTTCATAAAACTTATAATCAAATAAAACAGTATTACAAATGGACTTATATGAAAAAACAGATAAAAATCTACATAAAGAATTGTGAATCATGCCAATTAAATAAAACATCTAGAAAGTTAACAAAAGCTCCAATGGAGATAACTTCTACGGCGAGTAGCCCTTTTGAAAAAATTAGTCTCGATATCGTGGGTCCCTTACCTATTACAGAAGAAGGTAATCGATTCATCCTAACTCTCCAAGATGATCTTACTAAATATTCAAATGCATATCCTATTCCTAATCACGAAGCAAAAACTGTGGCAAACAGATTACTACAGTTTATCACTCGCTTCGGGATACCAAAACAAATTCTTACCGATCAAGGTTCCGACTTCACTTCACTGCTGATGAAAGAAGTAGCTAAACTGTTCCAAATCAAGCTCCTTAATACAACAGCATATCACCCTCAATCTAATGGTGCACTAGAACGTTCTCATTCAACACTAAAAGATTATTTAAAACATTATATTAATAGTCAGCAAAATGATTGGGACGAATATGTACCTTTAGCAATCTTTGCATATAATACGGCAGTACATTCAACCACCAAATATGCACCATACGAATTAGTATTCGGGACAAAACCAGTTTTACCTAGTTCTATAACGAGTACCCCAGAATTTCGGTATACATATGATTCCTATGTTGAACAGCTTAGATACAAATTGAACAAATCTTTTCAAATCGCCAAACAAAATATAATAAAATCAAAAGAAATTAGTAAAACGTACTACGATAGGAAAATTCATAACCCAAAGTATAAGACAGGAGATTTTGTTCTAATGAAGAACTATTCCACGAAATCAGGAACAACGAAAAAACTTACACCAAATTGGAAAGGTCCGTTTGAGATAGCAGAAATATGCGACAACAATAAAAATATTATTATACGTCTAAAAAATAATAAAACTATAAAAGTCCATACCAACCAATTAAAACCAACCTCTCTTACAGGTTAATCGTTCTTCTCATCGTATGCTTTAATGCATATTCATGCAATCCCTTGCCAGGATACGAAGTTCAAACAATAGATGCTGGAAGCGGATTATTTTATGAACACACTGGTACCACTAAATTTTATTTCGATTACCTTAAGATAGTTACCCATATAGATATAGATTCATATACCGATAGATTAAAACTTATTAAAAGAACTTCAGAATCCTCCTTTAAACTATGCGACCTAATGCACACCGAGCAGGTTAAAGTTTTTTGTACTCAAAATGCAAATATATTTAAAATTAAACTGCCAGAATTGGTAAATAAAGAGGAATCGATTAGGGACATGTTAGGATATGATACTGATAGATCAAAAAGAGGTATTCTAAATATTGTAGGATCAGTCGCAAAATTTTTGTTCGGAACAATGGATTCCAATGATGCCGAATATTATGACAAAGTCATCGGTAATGTTGGAAAAGATGACGCCGACATTCAGCAATTAATGAAAGATCAAATTCGTGTTATCAAAACCACTATCACAAATTTCAACAATACAATTTCTCAATTGAAAATATCTGAGAAGCAATTAAATGAAAATATCAGACGTTTTAATTCCTTCTTAAGAAGTCAATATCTAATTAACACAGAAACTAGATTAACTGAGGATATAATTGAACATTTCAGCATATTGCTATTCTTGATAAATGAAATCGATATTAAATTCGAGGAAATTGTAAACATAATCCTTTCTGCAAGACAGAATACCATCCATCCAAGTCTAATTAGCCCAAAGCAGTTACTTGAAGAGCTAACAAATTCTATCAAATACCTTAAAAGTGGCCACGAATATCCAGTAGAATTGAAAAGGCGACATATCAATAAAATTCTAGAGATTGCTCAAATTCAATACACTTTCATTAACCGACGAATGATATACGTCATACTGATTCCAATTGTAGACAGCACAACTTTCAATTTATATCACCTCATACCTTTACCGATCCCTCATGCAAATCATCAAACATATGCGTACATTGAACCAAGTTTCAAACATCTTGCTATATCAACAAACAAGATGCAATATGCACAATTCCAAAACTTAGATCACTGTAAACAATTGGAGAATAACAAATACGGGTGCGAAAATCACATTATATATGCGACACTCAGTAAACCAATCTGTGAAGTGTCATTATTAACGAACGTGAACAAAAATATCCCAAAAGATTGCAAAACCAGATTTTTAACAGGGCAAATAGAAATTTGGCAAAACCTTTTAAATAATAGATGGATCTATGTTGTAAGTGAACCAAAAATACTTACAATATCTTGTAATAGCTCAATCCAAGACACTGAGATTACAAAAACCGGAATTTTATCCCTAGAACCTGGTTGTAAAGCATATTCCCCACAAACTCAATTGATTGCAAATTCTGAAATGATTATTCCTTATCAAAACATAATCCCAAGACTCAACATCATAGAAGATGACTGCTGCAATCAAGAGAAACTAAATCAGACTGAAGTTCAATTCTACCTCGATGAAATTCATTTGTCAAACATTAAATTAGACGAACTCAACATTGCATCACATAAGCTTGAGAGTCTTAACGATCAAATAAATAAATTACATTCAGCACCACATCTCCTGAAATATGGAAGTTTCTATAAATATGTCATCATAATGACTTCATCTATAATAGTAATATTTGTACTGTTCAAAGTATATAAATGCATAAAACCATTCTTACCCTCTTTTCTGAGAATAGACCGTCACTGCTGTTGCAGGCCAATAATAGTAACCCAATACAATACACCACGTTCACCTCCTACTCCAATAAACAACATTGAAAGGAATAGTGTGCCCGAAAATCCACCAGAGGTTTTACCTTCAACTTCAAATTCAGCTGCTAATCAAACAACTCCAATTCGCCAAACGCGATCGACACGGTCTAGATTGAGGCCTTCCATCGGAAGACTTAATTACGACGAATAATAAATTTAAAATCAATTTATCATCCGTCTTCCCCAAGGGGGGTGTTGTTATGTGCCACCCACAATGCGTCACATAAACAACAGAGACGCAAAAACACCACAATGGTACATCTTTCCTTCCTTCCTTCTTTCCACGAAAGAAGTGATCAACACCATGACCTGCACTTCGCTAGAACCGTCCTTTTACGCACATTTGTGTACAATATGTGTAGCACAATCTTCTGAGAAATGATTCGAACGGAACCATATATCTTAAATTGGGTAATTTACACCAGTTGAGAATTTTATGGTTTCCCAAGAAAGGATCGTTCTATTTTAGAAATGTCCTGGTGTGTGGGAACCAGGCATGGAAAAAAGAAGATATAAAATAGCATAGCGCAGGACGATCTTCGCTCATTACTCAAACAGGAAATCCTCGCGTGAAGTTTAAGATACATAATTTTGTAAAAGTAAATTTGGTAAAAGTAAATTTTTTAAAAGTAAATTTTGTTTCAAATGTTAACTTAAAATTAAGTATTAAGTGTTAAGATTACAAGTTGTTAATAAAAATTTAATAGAGTTATAAACGAATACAGTGTTTCAATAATGGACCGGTGAAGCCGTCCATAACAACGGGGACCCGTGAATTTGTGCAGTTCTAATTGGAGTGTGAAGTGTTTTTGGCCAGTTAAACGAATTCCACGACACCGGAGCGACCGTGGAGCAGTGAAGGTTCCCATAGAGTGCAAATAGGAAAAAAAACAGCATGAAGGGGGTTTCTGCAGCGCTCGGCCCCAGGTCCGAGCTGTCAAGTGTGTGATTATCGCAGTGATTAGGAATCGATACCCATCTGCAAGGTACTTGAGTGCAAAATTCCGATTGAGGCCACGGCAAGAGATGCATCCGTGTCCTTGTCCTATTCACTGGCGTCAAAACAAATAATGCGGACACCTTATTACATGATGAAAGGACTTGATTGTTCAGCTTGCCACTGTCGTGGTGATTTAGTGAAAGGATTCGGCCAGCAGGCACTTGGGCCTCCATACCCCGTGTCAAGGGGGATGCGAGCTCGTCGGCCAGTAGCTGAAAAGGGTGCACGAACGAAGCCTGTGCTCCTGATAAAAAATCGATGACCACAAGCTCAGGGAATATTTTTTTTTATTAAGAATCAAAGAACGATTTGCAGGCTAGCCTAATATTTTTATGTAATCGCGGATAGTATGCGGAGGGAGGCGGACGGTAGGGCGGTTATCCGTTAGAGCCCAAAAGACTTTGCGGCTTAGCAGGTGTTTGTGGAGAGAAACCCACACCTGGCTGCGGACGCGCTAAAATGTGAAAAGCGGATGAGAATCGTTTCGATGTGTGGTCACTTATGGCCACCACTAGGCGGCAAATGGACAGTGGGTCGCACTCTCCAACCCATCGCCACCGCATTCTCACTCCCCTCTTTTGGGGCATATTTCTTCCAGGCGATTTAATAACTTATATTATGCGCGTGTCGCGATTGTAACTTTCACCCTCCGGGGCAATATGATTATTGTTCTGATTGTGTGTTTACACCTTTTGGAGATGCTCAGGGGATTAGGGAGATTAGTGCGTGTTGCTTCGTGGCGTGGTGGTTTCCTGCGAGTTCGCCGTAAAGTGGGAGGAATATGAACGTTGATTTATGACGGTGAAGACAGCGTCGTGAATAATTTGTCAGGGAATGAATTCAGAAGTGGAGATAAGGATTCAATTTGTCTTAGAAATGGACTTTAATTGAGCGTTGAATATATTCATAAATTAGTAGAAATGAGCAATTGGAAATATGAATAAATAAATATAATAACATTCATAATATTCATTCATGCATTGTTCTCGTTCTCATGGACGGAATCGGGTTCGTCAAGTAGTTCGCCAAACTCATGGTTTCTTCTTTCACCATTGGTTTTCTTCGCTTGAACCTTCCTTCCGGAAGCATTTACCATTAGCTCGGTTGCTTGAGTGAGGGTCTGCCTTTCGCATCCGTAGCGTAGTAAGGGCCGAATTATTGTGTTGTACAATAGATTTGGAGCTTCGCCTTCCTGTGGCTAAGGGAAGCACCGCGTAAAAGCTGATGTTTGCTAGCCGGATTCGTCACTTGATTTTGAGGTTTTCATCTAGTGATGTATAACACAGTAACGAGTCGTTCTTTTTGAACGACTCTACAGAATGAGCGAAATATTCGGTACAACGACATAGTCTCTGAGTCGTTCAATTTAAGAATGACACATTGTAAAATGAATACCCAGACTAGACGTAGACCCCGCATGAATACTACGCAACGCATAGAAAATCCACCTTCATTCACAATTTCTGATTACATATACATATGTACATATGTATGTTATACATTCATTCATTACATTACATTTGGGGGCGACCGGTAGCGCAGTGTGTTGAGGCATCAGTCTCATGTTTGACTACCGGCGTTTCGGGTTCGAATCCAGTCCACGACGACGTTCGTGGCCATGGATGTGGAGGAGGTGCATGCCTGCAACTGCATTCTCCGAAACCAGTTTACGCCAATGAAACGTCAACTGGGCCACATGGAACAGTTGATGCGCTATGCCCCACAAGGGTTTAGGGCAATTGAGTATTATCTATCAATCAAACCAATCCGATCTAAATTCATTCATAATCATCTCTATGCAGTATGCAATGCATGGCGCAAAAGAAACGAAGGGGTTTGAATAGTCTGTAAAGCCTTTATTTTTGAATCAATCGTTTTTTTTTTTTTCTTAGTAGTTCTTCATAAATGGGGAATTTTCTTAATTTAAACGTGAAAAAAAATTGCGTAGGTGGTGCCCATCCTCAGCTTTGCATAGTCGCGCTCTTTCTAAAATATTTTCCATGAATTTTTTCAAGATTTCAGGAGGTATCGCTAAAATTCCTTCTCGAATATTATTTTTTCGTTGGAGTATGGTCTGGAGTATGTGTATAGCATATGAATAAGGCACAGACCATACCCCAACTAAACAATAATATTCGAGAAGAAATTCGAGCGATACCTCCAGAAATCTTGAAAAAATAATGAAAACGTTTAGAAAGAGCGCAATTTACGAAGCTGGGAATGGGCACCAATTACGCGATGTTATTTTTCACGTTTAAATTAACAAAATTCCCCATTTATGAAGTGTACTACAAAAAGAAAAGAAATTCGATTCATTCAAAAATAAAGGAATTATGGACTATTCAAACCCCTTCGTTTCTTTTGCGCCACCCTGTATACATAGAACAACCCATGCTGATGCTGACTGCAAGCAAATCAAAAATCATTTGCTTACGTCGCATCGCACATCCAAGTTTCCCCAAATACATAAAACAAGCTCAACATTCTAAAACAAAAGTAATCGTCTTGTACCAGCATCTCAAGCTCAACTTTAGAAGAAAATGATACCAAACCAACAACCAGACAATTTCCTCTGTATGTATACTGAGGCACGAAATGAGTAATTCGCAATGTGAGTTGTGAGTTTTTAATACAAACAGCACTCTCTGTGCTGTGAGGCATACTGGGCTGTGGTGATTAGCAACATAAATCTCCCAAAAACAACAACTAGAAATTAACATATTCAATCAGACTTCAATATGCATACCCTAGAGCGAGGCGCGAAGCGACGGGTACTTTGGCGGTATTGTGTTCATATCAATCCTTTTTGCGGCTGAGAAGTTTTTCTTGGCAGGGAATTTTTTACAACAGGGGGATGTGGCTTCCGCCAGTCGTCTCGGCTCAAACATCGCGTCCTACAGTTGCTGAACTCGAGCAGCTTGTTGCTGTTGTAGCGGCGCTTCGAGCTCCGATAGGTGTGTGTCACAAATTCGGAAAAAATACAAAAATAAAGCACCTGCCTCGAAGGTGTTTTATTTTTTTTATTTTTTATGATTTATACTGAATGTTTGGTATGTTTAAAACTGATCAAAACGCTGTTGCACGCAGAGCGAGCGACGCGAGCGTTCATGTATGTTCGATATTGAGGGTTGCGATTTCTTAAGCGCGGACCAAGCGTAACCGGCTGAAATTTACACCAGATGTACGTCAGTCCAGTCCTGCCCGGGTCCGTGACCCATGCTGACCGTGTTGAGCGTTTTTTTAGATGGCCAGGATGAGTCACGAACCCGGGCAGGACTGGGCTTACGTACGTTTTCGTACTATGTTTTACAAGTGGTGTAAATTCCAGCCGGTTACAGATGACGAAGGCTTTCTTGCAGCGGCCTCTTAGACTATTATCCCCATCCGCATCCTCAAGTCTTCCTTCATCAATATATCCTCATCCGCATCCTTAATCTCAAACTATTTTTTATCCTCATGCGCATCCTCATCTGCTAAACAAGATCCGTTACATCCCTACAACAAACGGTTACGGATGCTCCTAGTGATGATGTGCTTAAGTCGTATCGGGTGGCGGATGTTCGATAAACTATTCGTTGAAATTGTTTGCGCATTTCTTAGGATCATTAACCGTGGTGTTGCCAAACTGAATTGCAACATGTCCTTAATTTTTGTTTGGGTTTGTGAGGGGCCTAACCGTAGACTAAAGCTTGTTAACGACAGTTTTTAAATTGCAATTTCCGAGGTGAGAGTTCCATTTCCTTCGCCTGTGAACTGCTACTTGGTTATGTAGGTATATCAAGGTTTAATCCCTTGGTATGGGGATCATCCGGGTCGGTGTTGCGTATGCGGTCCCGTCTGTCTGTCAATCTGGATGCTGAGGTAGGGAAATTTGACTGAATTTTGGGTATGCGGCCAGCTGGAATAAACATTTACTCCAGTCCCTATGTACGTGAAAACGGATTATAAAAGAAAGTGAACCACCAAACAAAATTCTTTTTGTAGGGTGTAGGGAGGGTCTAGAAAAGCTTAACTTCAAGTTTCGACCTCTGATTCATAAGCCACATATGATATTTTGCTAGAATAAAAACGGTAAAAAAGCGTTTTACTATAACTCACTCATTTTAAAGGGTTTTCTGCACCCTAGTCAATGACTTAGCTTCGCTCTCCACTACTACCAAAAAAGTAATCGGCTAATCGCCAATTCATAACTCTGTCACCTGGTTTCGTCCACACGAGGGAGTATACTTCTCAGGAGCTGTCTTAATCCATCGGGAAAGCAGCAGAACCAGGTGACAGAGTTATGACTTTGGCTATAAACCGATTAATTTTTTGGTGGTAGTGGAGAGCGAAGCTAAGTCATTGACTTGGACTAGCAATCATCCACTCCATCCCATTCTTAACAACTAGATATGCGTAAATGCGTTATAAATACATACAACTTTTCATGAAATAAACATTGTAGCCGCTTTCTGGAGTATGTGCCTTGCGTTCCGTTCGGTCACGCGTCATCAGGAGTTGGTAAGGCAGCGAAAGCCGCATTGGTGTAGGTTTTGAAGCCATCCCATTCGGCTTTATTGTGATTGATAAACGTGCGGTGATCAGCGAACTGAATGTTGGATGGTATATTCAGTTTTATGAGGATTGGCATATGAATCTAGGACACCGTCAGGACTGGTTCCCATTATGCATCGTTTACTAGTTCGGTGCTGGCAATCGAGATATCAGGCGTGCTGGAAAAGACCCCAGGAATTAGAGGGGGCGTGTCGTCATTGAGTGGACAGAGGTCTGATGCATCAAGTTGTTCGGCTATGGTAACCCCTCTGGCATTGTTCTTGAGTTTAGAGTGCCACAATTCGCGATGTGCATTGAAATCACCAAGTAGGAGGCGATATTGGCAAGTGAGCAATGGGTTGGCAATGACATTGTATTCCGAGGGGCAACTTGGATACAGGTGGAATGTACTCGTATATGTTGTAGATTTCAATATTTATATTGCCCAATTGAAAAACTATGGCCTGCACATCCAGGATGTTGTCGGCCAGTGTGACATCAATTTCATGATATGGTACTGAGTGGTGAATTAGAATAGTCATTCCACCACCAGAATTGTATACTCTATCCTTCCTGATGATGTTGTAGTTTCCATAGGGGTTGATGAACGAGCTTGTGTTGAGTTTCGTCTCCTGAACAGCTCCAATGATGATGAGATGTCTATCCATGAACGCCGATAATTCTGCGATTTTCTGTTGCAACCCATTGCAATTAAGCTGTACGAGTGAAACGGTGTTGAAACTGGCGACGGGCGGTGCAGGTGTGAGATCGTTTTGCAATGGAATCGTGTTGCAGATGCTGTTCACTGGAGTCGTGGGGAACAACTGGGAACCCGTTTGTACACTAGCTGATAGTAGTACACTAGGCATTTGATGATGTTGATGATTGCTGCGCTCTGTTTCTGCATAGACCCGCAGTAAAGGAGGAATTCATTACTTGTGGTGATTCAGCCCAGAGTAGTTTCTCAAATGATACCATTCGTCGCAGCATTCACATTTTACTGTGGTGACATTAGAGTGCAGCAGTTTCTTGCAGACGCAGCAGGTTCTAGGACCTGGTCAATTGCGGCACGTTGGAGGAGAATTGCTCACAATTCCCAGGAAAAACGATGGGTAGTCACAGTGTGTGACACACACACATATCTTCTTTCTTACGTTGAAGGGTTGTCGCTGCTACTTGCAGTTGAAAAATACCCATTCGATTTGTAAGGTGTGCTACCGGGGAAGTGTGTATCGAACAGAACCTCAATGGATTCCTTGCTAGAGGAAGCCAACGACCTGCTCTGCTTCAGTAGGTAGCTTGGAGCGAATGGATTAGTTTACAACGTCTGGATGCCTCGCTCCAATCCTTGATACGTCCACAGAGAAGAAGCCTCCATCAGTTGTTTATTATATGAGCTAATAGACAATTTAAAAGCTAATGAATCAAAATTAAAATGAATTTGCATGTGACGGGCCTAAAGTGCCAATTATCGCTCTTTTTGTGTCATTATTATTTCCTAATATAGGAATAATAATAAAACCCTTGGAAAAAATACTAAAAAGAGAGTGTTTTATGTAAAAATGTTACTCAAATTTAGGGTGCCAGTGATTCTTTTGGGGCGACCGCCAACGCACTGCGTAGAGGCCTCAGTCTCATGTCTGACTATGGTCGTTGCGGGTTCAAGTCCCCTCCACGGCGTTCGTGGCCATGGATGTCTCTGTTATCTTCCCCTTGTGGTGCGGGGCGTAATAATAAGCCATATCTCCCGACTTGTCGCAGGTAGTCGGCTAAATGGAAGCAGGAGGTGCATGCTGGCAACGTGCATCGTCCGCAACTGGTTTATGCCAACGAAACGTCAGCTATGTGACGAATAGTTGACGCGCTATGCCCCACTAGGGGTTAGGGCTAGAGATGGGCGTTTCCGTTATTTCGCAAAAACGTAAAAACGGTTTTTTCTGTTATGAGGAACCGGTTTTTTAAACTGTTCTTTAAAAAACGGTTTATTTTTAAAATTTAATGAATATTATTGAAAACAAGTAATGCTGTGTGTTAGGTTACTTATATATACACAATAACCCATGCTGATGCTGACTACATCTGCAAGCAAATCAAAAATCGTACCGCACATCCACGTTTACCCAAAACAAGCCCAACATTCTAAAACAAAACAAAAAACCCTTCCGCAAAATTTTTCGATTGCGAGAAACGAATGTATTTTTGTTTACAACGAGCGAGAACGCATGATCGTAAAAAAAAAACATTTTCCTGTTTCTTAGAGAAAAACGCTTTGCCGTGAAAGAACGGCTGCGACTCTCATTGTGAAAAATTGGTTTTTTGTTGCTTAGAGAAAAACGCTTTGCCGCGGAAGAACGGCTGCGACTCTCATTGTGAAATTTCAAATTTCTGCAGTCACCCAGCGTGAAAACGAGACATCAAGGATTAATGATTGATTAAATAAACTGTTTTGTGGCCATAACTTCTAAAATATAAGGAATTTCGCATTTTTGACACCATCCCATGCGGGCTGAGGGCCATCCAATCCTACTATTTGGATGCTCCCCAGCCCGCAATGGAGTTCCACTAAAAACTGAACTCAAAACTCCACAACTTTCAATAAGAAGCTCTTCCATGTTCGGATTCATGGGATAAACTGAATCGTGGTCGTGTGAACGGGCCACGACCCATGGCAGTTCACTTTCCAGTCCACGCTCGATACAAGCGTTACAAGCGTGAGATCGAAAGCGTGCCACACTGTCGTGTATTTGCCCCGTCAGAACGCTGCTTAAAGCTGTTGAGATAGTGCTGCATAGTATCTTGCACAGCAAAATTTGCAGGATAATTTAAGTGAGATTGAATATGTGGAAAAAAGGTTTTTTTTTTCGTTTTTCGGAAACCGTTGTTTTCAGTTTTCATTTGAAAACGGTTTTTTGCAACTGTTGCGTTATTTTTTGCCCATCTCTAGTTAGGGCAAATGAGTAGTGAATCTTACATCAAGAATCGAAAAAGTCAAGCATTCAGTATATTTTTTCTTATTTTCAGAACCAGTACATAATTAGACTTCGTTCTTGAAGTGTATTGAAACACTTTTAGTAACAGTAATGGTTTGTGGAAACAACCTCTGCACAGAGCAAATCGCAGAGACCAGTCTTCAAGCAGAATGGAGCAAGAAATCGGAACTTGGGATTCAGTATTACTTGAAAATCTATCTGAAGATAGTTTCGTTAGTAACTTGCATCAACGTTACAAAAGAGATTATGTATATGTAAGTAATCAATGGAGAAACGTTAAACTCATATTACAGCATTCTGAATCACGACTATGATTATTGTTTTCAGACCTACATCGGCACATCTCTCGTAGCTGTTAACCCCTTTAAACCAGTGATAAATTACAATGCTGATTTAATTAGAACATACGGTAGTAAGGGAATATTCCAACTACCTCCCCACATGTATGTATCCCCGCAAATAATCTCGTTTCCATGATCTAACTGTTTTTCTTTATTTATTTTCAGATATGGCCTAGCTAATTTAGCGTATCAATCTCTCAAGAACCAAAGTGAAGATCAGTGCATTATTTTGACAGGTATGACAGAATTGGGATAAACCATAAACCTTTCTCGATTGACATTTACTGAAATACGCAGGCGAAAGTGGTTCTGGAAAGACTGAATCGTTTAAGTCGATTGTGTATTTTTTAACACACATTCAGGATTCGAATAAGCCAAAATTCAAATACCATTTGCCACGAAGGCGTAACTCTAGTTCATGTTCGGCAATTGTTTACTCCCATCCAAACTCTCGGGTGGGCACACCGAAGCGGCAATCACCGTCCACAAATGTGGTGTTTTCCGACAAGCCCGGTTGTCTGGTGAATGCCCGCTCGGAAAGTTCAGATCGGGCCACGATAAATAGGGTGAGTGATTTTCTGTTTTAATGCTAGAGACCAAATCATTTGATCTTTGATCAAAACAAGTACAGTGATTCGCTTCCAAAATGGGAGAACGCGGCCACTTGATCGAGATAATTGGAGGACAATGATCCAGGCGGCCAATGCCCGACGTCGAGTTGTAGCGCCACGATAATGATGATGAAATCATTTGATAATGGCCAGATCACTAGATCATAGATTGATGAAAATGTCAGATACATTATAAAAATGTGAGGTTTCTGATCAAATGATTTTGTCGTATAGTGTGAACTTTGTGTAAGACGGTTTCATAATTTTATTTTATTCTTCAATGAATCTAGCACAAACTTTCACGCGAGAAAATGGTCGATTTCGATTTTTCACACCACAAAAGTTCGGAAAATATTTCGCAACATACAACTGGAACGCAAACAACAACGCCTAATAAATCATGCTTTAAACATAATCACATAGACGCCTGCGGTCGATCGAAAACCCTAATCAATGTTGATTATTCAGTAAGAAAATCAAACTGTGATCTAACAAAAGATTTAAGCACGAATAGAATAAATGAGACATTGCCACCATCTGCATCAATATCAACAACAACACCATCATCGTCTTTACATTCGCACGTAAAATTAGGATCCTGTTGTTCAACTCTCAAGTCGTCGTCGAACGCCGTTACCCAACATCATCATCAGCAACACCCCACAAACATCCTGTCCTCCTTATGTCATGAACACGCCAAGACTATCCCTAATCAGATAAAAATGGGCTGCAAACAATGTAATCACGTGAAAAGCATCAAACCGCAATTAAGCTTAGAAGATGATAATTATAGCAAGCGACATCAAAACTCGACTACACTAGCTCAATCGTGTCTAACTCAAAAATCGAAACTTGAACATGTCCTTAACAGAGGAAGTTGTTCAAATATCAACTGTCAGGTGATAGCGGGATGTAATTTGGCCGATAGCAGTGTCAAGGCTTGTTCTCGGACATCATTAATCGATACCTATCGAATGTGCCAACGTTTAGAGAAGGACAATTCGAAGAGTAGTGCATATACAGAATATTTGAAATATCAAAAAATACGTGACCAAGTTGCGTGCTCGACGGTTTTCATGGAAGCCATGGGCAATGCCACGACAACTAAAAATAGTAATTCAAGTAGATATGTGAGTAGATGGCGACTGATATTAGATTGCGTTCGTCTGATAAGAATATTTTTGATTTGCAGGGTAAATTCTTCGATATAGAAATCGATTTTAAGGGTGATCCTATTGGAATTCATATTACGCATTGTAAGTATGTTTTGTGTTAATTTAAAATTGAAATCTATTGCAGAATGGATTACTAAAATGAATAAATATAATTTTCCTATTTGCACTCAGATTTACTGGAGAAGGTACAACTATTTTAATAAATTTTTTGCATTCATACACATTCGTATTTGTTATTATTTGCTTTCGTTCGATACATGTTCACTTATTCGAATGTTTTTCCAGCTAATTTTTATTTTTCGTTGTCTTCTCCCTATTTATAATCACCATTAATGAACAGAAAAACTATTATGAAACCGGCCAACTCCAGAGAATCGATTTACAAGAGACTTGACAAGAACGTTTTTTGATAATCGATTATTCCCACGCTTCAATGAGTTATGCAAGCCATAGACGCTCGTACCAATCCGTCGGATTGGTCGCAAGTCAACCACTGATACGCGAACCGTATTCATACAATTTTACTCAAGAAAAGTAGTCAAACAAGTTATTCTCTATCGCCGCGACACGCTCCGCATAAGTGTACAGCGACAGCCCGCGCGACTACCTTTTCTGATCCCATGTTGTAGTTGTTGTTTGGGTTGGCTCTGAGTTCGTGTCGAGCTCGATGCTCAACACTCCGAGCCCAGACCCGACCCAACAACAATTTCAATGGCCGCGGTCCTAGAAGCCTTCTGATATGGATCTGACTTTTCTGTTTTCTCCTGTATATGCTTTCCCCTCCGGTAAATTTAGTACAGACTGTCAATTTTTGGATCTGAGAAATATTCCCCCAGACGGCATACCCCGCCGTCTTGTCAAAAAAAAATCTGTCAAGTTGTTGTCCAAAAAAGTGCACGTAAAATTCACGACACTGGAATCCACGCTGCACGCTCCGAATTTGAGTATAGCGCTATGTTGCTTTTTTTCTCTTCTCCTGTGACTATGCGGGCTTTGTTCTCGATGTCACCGCTGATAAAATCAGAAGTCCACGAGTGAGGCTCCAAACAGTCGGTTGGCTAATCCACAAAAGGGATTGTATTACCAGGGTTTGTAAATCGTTTTTGAAATGTTTTTGATCGCCTAGAATGGCAGGTCTAGAGGATTCTGAACCACGTGAGCCATCTACCAAAATCCAGTTATAAACGCGTTGTTAACGTGCACTAATTCGCAGCACAAATCACTCCACTATAAGGCAATTCACTAACAAATTTCTCAGGGAATTGTTAACTAGTTTGCTTAAATAGGTTTGTAGGCTATAGGCGCAGCAAATTAATAATAAAACACTTCGCAGCATGTCCTGGACGCTGGCTAACGGATGACTGGCTATGGCTGCGTTCCTGCGAGCGGATCAGGGTTTGACATTTCTCAAATTCACCTCCATTTGCTTTCCCCTCCGGTAAATTTAGTACAGACAACTGTCACTTTTGGATCTGACAATTCCCCCCCTGGATCTGAATATTTTTCCGGTCAATTTCTAAAATCAGAAATTTTGACAGTTCTCAGATGTCACCGGCGCCTCGGTCACCAAAGCAACATAGCCAGTCGTCCGTTAGCCAGCGTGCAGGACGTGTTGCGAAGTGTTTAGTGGTAGTTTGCTGCGCCTTTAGCCTATAAACCTCCTCCTTGAATAGGAAGTCGTCGTATCGGGGAACTATTTGTTCGAAATAATTTGCATTTCTGGGTCGGTTTTCGCGCTCAATCCCGTCCAACAAACTCCAATCGTTTGTCATGTTGTTATCCATGACAACGCGCACTATGTTTAGTATGCTTTGCACACTATTTACAATTTGGATATCACCGAAATCATCCAATAATTCCGCAATAATTAAATTTTCCATTTTGAAACTAAAAACTTGACAGATCTTTTTTGACAAGACGGCCGTGTATGCCGTCTGTGGGAATATTTCTCAGATCCAAAAGTTGACAGTTGTCTGTACTAAATTTACTGGAGGGGGAAGCACATAG
The DNA here is from genome assembly GCA_964017055.1 of Chloromyia formosa. NCBI lineage: Eukaryota > Metazoa > Arthropoda > Insecta > Diptera > Stratiomyidae > Chloromyia > Chloromyia formosa. The sequence goes on along the minus strand of OZ024813.1, from coordinate 22,537,383 downwards.
AGGAGAAAACAGAAAAGTCAGATCCATATCAGAAGGCTTCCAGGACCGCGCCCAATGTTGCTTTGGTGACAGGGGCGCCGGTGACATCTGAGAACTGTTAAAATTGCTGATTCTAGAAATTGATCGGAAAAATATTCAGATCCAGAGGGGAAATTGTCAGATCCAAAAGTGTCAGTTGTCTGTACTAAATTTACCGGAGGGGAAAGCAAATGGAGGAGAATTTGAGAAATGTCAAACCCTGATCCGCTCGCAGGAACGCAGCCATTGTAGAGTCCGACCGGTATTTGAATAGGTGAATTTTTGTGAATGAACGATTACGGTGTGTGTCAAAATACAGTATGGTCTGCTTATTGACGAATTTTTCAATGCAGAATTTATAGGCACGATATTATATACGTATACATGCACGAGACTTCTATAATACTCACATATGTGTATTATAGAAGTTTCGTTGTTATTAAGATGGGGTAAATCTTCACCGTCTCCTTAATCAAAGTTGAACAGGTGCAATAATAATTACAGCCTGCAGGTAAATGGGAATTATGTAGTTATACTGATAATCGTTGGAATATAATTTATTGGTTGGCTGGAAACCATATTTTGAATCGTGCTATATATGGTAAGACTGGGGTTTATAGCGGATCCAATATGGTGTAGTATCTATATATACAGCTTCCTTTTATTCTGAAGTCGGAATATGAGATGAAAAATGTAGTAGCGGAGCTCATTTTTGAGACCTTTGTACTGGATGATGGTCATTGGGAGGTGAATGGTTTCTCCCCTTGAAGCTACCACAGTTAAATATTATAGTAGTTGTCAGAATATATAGAATATATATATATATATATATAGAAACAAACCCTTTAAACATTTTCTAATATCCTGAACAGTTATACGAAAAAGAAGGTACTCATTAGCACCCACAAAACAATCCGAAAGACCTAGAAGGCCATAAAAAAAGGTAAAATACTCCCGAATTTATGATCCTCAATGAACCTATCTACACACCGGGCTGTGCTTTCCTTGAATTTTTAATCGTGTTTTTTTCTAACTGGCAACTTTGCTTTCTTCATTCATAATTTAGAATGTAGCTAGTTGTAGTTGTGGAAACCCTGTGAGCAGATATTGACAGTCATACCAGAGATATCAATGAAACTATCAAATCGAATTATTGCAATCAAGGTACATATGGCAGCTGGTTGTTAGTGTAATATGTGCGACTGTTGCTCTGCACTTGATCTGTTACAAAAACGCAGTATGTACAATAATTCAATGTTTGCCGAATTTCTTTGGTAGTTTTGACGTTATCAGTGCTACCACTGTCTCATACAATTAATATGTAACCGTGGTAGCTCCATAGGTGCAGCGTTGGTCTGTCAAGCGAGAGGTCTTCACCATGCTGACAGCATATTTGAATTCTCGCTTTTCTCGCCGATTACCAGTCGACTCAGTTGAAAATGAAATTATTGATTTCATAAGAATTATTGGGGGCTAAGCGTGGTACTGACCATTCACCTCCCCATTACCATCATCCCGTACAACGGTCTCGAAAATCAGCTCCTCTACTATTGTACATTACATTACATACATATTACATAGATAATATACCATATAGGATCCGCTACAGCACAATTCAAAATTTGTTCAAGTTTCCAGCCAACCAACAAATTACATTCCAACGATTATCAGTATAATTACATAATTCCTATTTACCTGCAGGCTGAATTTATTATTGCACCTGTTCAACTTTGATTAAGGAGACGGTGAAGATCTACCCAATCTTAATAACAACGAGACTTCTATAATACTCACATATGTACGTGCATGTATACGTAAAATATATAATATCGTGCCTAAAAATTCTGCATTGAAAAATTCGTCAATAAGCAGACCATACTGTATTTTGACACACACCGTAATCGTTCATTCACAACAATTCACCTATTCAAATACCGGTCGGACTCTACATTGAAATTGTTGGGTCGGGTCTGGGCTCGAAGTGTTGAGCATCGAGCTCGACACGAACTCAGAGCCAACCCAAACAACAACTACAATATGGGCCAGAAAAGGTAGTCGCGCGGGCTGTCGCTGTACACTTATGCGGAGCGTGTCGCGGCGATAGAGAATAACTTGTTTGACTACTTTTCTTGAGTAAAATTGTATGAATACGGTTCGCGTATCAGTGGTTGACTTGCGACCAATCCGACGGATTGGTACGAGCGTCTATGGCTTGCATTAGACACAATTTCGCGTTGTTGTTCAGATGGGGTCGTTTCACAGGATAAATCTAGGTCAACATTGCCTTTCAAGATTGGGAACATTATTTATTTGGCATTAAATGGAGAACTCTCCCTATTTCATTAGAGAGAATTTTCACAAAACTGAAGAAATTTTCGCTTTAGGACCTACAACCCCCACCCCACTAGTGTGAACACCAGGTGGAGTATTGCCAATACTCGCACATGCCATGTAACAGGCAAATGTGGCCTAGACTGAATCCTAAACGGTAGATAAGAAATATTGTGGGGATTATAACTGGCCATTGCCTTACTGGAGAGCATGCTAGGAGACATCGGAGACATCGAATGCCGCACAATAATTATTGCAAAAGTTACGGAAATGAGGATGAGGAGGAGGAACAATTTGCTCTTTACCTGCCTCGGTAGTAGAAAGACCGCCCTTGGCACGGACTTGGATGACCTGAAGGAGGTGGGTGTCGGTCAGCTCCATCGTTTCATTGTCCCCTCCGGATGATTCGTGGATTAGGTCTTGGTCGGACGGTATTGAGTCACATACTGATATCAAATCGGACCCTGTAGTGGTCTATAGGTGCTCTGTATATCCGGGCACCCGCTTGAGTCCATGATATTAACATCTGAAAGCGCTATTTGAACTATAATAAATATGGAGGGGGCGAAAATTCCTCTTCCATAGTCCTCCGCGTGGGCGCCCCCTGGAACGGCAGTGGTCACTGACCATTGCTAACCAAAGTCAAGCCGCCAGTGATGGCGGTGGGATGATTTGGTTGAGGTAAACCTCCCCCCTGTGGTGTAAAAATAATAGCACGGCCTTTCCCTTTGACGACCTGTCGTTGAAACCGACAAACAAAGGCCAGGATGTGTATGCCGGTAACTTGCACTATCCGAAATCTATATATCTATATGCTAACGAAACGTCAACTATGCCTCGGATAAGGACTGACTCAACGGTTACGACTTTTGGCTATCGTACAATGACAAAGATTGATTTCTAGAATGTGCGTACTCTCCTGGACAATGGATCGGAAGGTCCCCAGAACGCACGATTTCATCAATTAGATAGTGAATTTTTGCGGTATAAATTAAACATCTTAGGAGTTAGTGAGATAAGATGGTGGAACAGCGAAGAATTTATCTCTCCAACGGGCAGCACTGTAATGTTGTACTCCGGTAAAGCTACCGGTAGTAGTCGTGAGTCAGGTGTGGGACTCCTTTTAACCAGAGCCGCACGAAACTGTCTCTTATCCTAGTAGCCGAATCATGACCGCCAGGTTCCGGACCATCTCAATAATACAATGTTATGCCCCAACTGAACCCGATAATGTCTTGGCGAAGGACTCCTTTTACGAAGAACTAAATGCCGTTCAGAACAGAACAGCTAAAGATGACATTATAATGGTTATGGGTGATTTGAATGCTAAAGTTGGCGCTGATAATTAATGTCTCAGACATGTGATGGGAAGACACGGTCTCTGTGATCGTAATGACAACGGTGAAAGATTTGTAGAGTTCTGCAACTTTCACAGTCCCTTTATCGGTGGTACTATGTTTAAGCATAAGGACCACCACAAAATCAGTTGGTCCTCTGTTGATTGACGTAGAAAACAAAATCAGATCGACCACTTTGCCATTAGTAAAAGATTCAAAAGTTGTCTCCTGGACGTGTGAAACAAGAAGGGTGCCGATATTGTGATGGGAAGAGACCATTATCTTATGATCGCTAATGTTCGATTGCGTATTGCAGCCGTGCGCCGTCCTAGCGACGAAAGATCCAGGCGCCGCAAATTCAACACCGTTCGATTAAAAAATTCAGCTGTCTTACAACAATATAATGACCATGTTGCGCAAAAAGCAGTTGAGATAACTTAGTCACCCGCAGTTGAGATAACTTAGTCACCCAGATAGTGAAAACTGAGATGCCATAAAAATGCGTACATTGATAGCGCAGATACCATCCTTGGCACAAACCCGGATTGCCGGAATAAGCCCTGGATGTCCGACGCTTCATGGCAGCGGATTGTTGAAAGAAAAGAGCTGAAGGTTCGTTTGGCTGCAGCAACAGACGACAATCGAAGCAGCATCGAACTTCTTTACCGTCAGAAAGCTCGAGAAATTCAATACGTTCCTGCGGCAGCCGGAGCGACCCGTTTTTACAACGGCCAAGAGCTGCTAAACCCCTTCAATGCAAGAAGAATGTGTGTATGTGTGTTACATGCTGTATTTGTACACCGAGGAAGACGAGGAACAATAAGAACATGTAACACAGTCACACAACAAACTTCTGAACATTGCTACAACAACAACAACAACGGATAAAAGAGTTTATACAAATTCTCTTTTAGCCTCAGCAGAAGAAGTCGCAAGAAGTAACAACTTAAACGCCGAATACAGTGTCATCAAGGAGTTTACAGGTGGTCGTAACTTTTGCCAACATCCGGTGAAGGATATTGATGGAAAGCTACTTATCTTGGAAGAATCAAGATCAAATGAGGCGGTGGAAAGAACACTTCGCCGCGGTCTTGAACCGTGTAACCTCTGGTGAAGTTCCCCCTCATATAGATAATTTAGCTAACCATCAAAATGTGCGTATACGGTCCACTGCCCCGACTAAAGAGGAATTAGTCGCTGCAATTATTCCACTAAAACGAGGAAAGGCCGCCGGATTCGACGGTATCCCTGCCGAACTTTATGCACCCACTTGTTGATAAAGCGTGGAATAGCGTGAAATACAGAGACCTTTCCCACTGAGTGGAAGGAAGGTTTGATCATCAAACTTCCGAAGAAGAGTAGCCTCAGAGACTGTAATAATTGGAGAGGCATCTGTGTGCTTCTTGCCGTTACCAAGATAATAGCTAAAATCGTCCTGGAAAGACTAAAGGTCCACTTGGAAAGCACAATTGATGAAGAGCAGGCTGATTTTCGATCCGGATTCTCCTGTGTCGATCACATTAACATCATCGAACAATGCGCTGCGTATGATTCTCCGCTTCACTTGCTTTTCATCGATTTCGAGAAAGCTTTAAATATGTAGCTTGAACCGGGATTCTATGTGGGCGGCCTTGCGCAGGAGTGGCATCATTGAGAAGCTTGTGGCTATTATTAAGGCAACCTATGACGGCGCGAAATGTTGCGTTCTGCATAAAGGTAAGGTGTCGGGGGACTTTGAGATTCGTAGTGGAGTTCGGCAGGGGTGCATCCTCTCACCGATCGTACTCCTCATAGTGATCGGCGATGTGTTGCAAGCAGCCCTATCCGGACTCGACAGAGGAATTCAATGGACTTTGACATCGTGACTACGCTGACGATATTTGCCTACTCTCCCACAAAGTCATGGATCTGTCCGCAATGGCGTTAGATCTCGAGAGGGAGGCAAGCAAGGTTGGGCTTAAAATTAATACCAACAAGACCAAGGTTCTTAGCCCGCCATTGCGAAAAATAAATCTGACACCTATTGCCATCAATATTAATGGGTAGTCTGTGGAGGAAGTGGGCAACTTCGTCTACCTGAGTAGCATTGCTGCCGAAAATGATAAGCGATGTCCTGCTCCGTACCACGAGCAGGACATCGCTCGTCGTATCAACCAGGCTAAATGCGCATACGGGATGCTGTCCAAAATCTGGCAGAGCAGTTATCTCAGCATCAAGACCAAGCTGAGCCTGTTTGGCTCTCTGGTACTATCTGTGCTGTTGTATGGGAGTAGTACATGGAAAGTTTCCGTAAGAGTTACCAGAAAGCTGGTAGTTTTCGTCCACTCATGTCTTCATCGAATTCTAGGAATATTCTGACCCGAAACAATATGAAATGAAGAGCTAATTTCGCGTACGGGGCAGATGCCAATCGACGAATTGATACGCAGGCGAAAATGGCAGTGGATAGGTCACACATCCCGGAAGAGTGACAACTGCATTGCTTTGCATGCCATGAAATGGAACCCCATTTCCAACCAAGGCCGACCAAGAGGGGGTCCTAGAATCACATGGCGTCGATCTGTGCCAAAGAGTGTGGGGTGCTGGGTAAGTCTTTTGGGGAGTTGCGCCCCATTGCTCAGAACAGAGTACGATGGCGCGCAGGAGTAGTTGAAGCGTTATGCCCCACAAGGGGTTAAAGGCTTGTTTGCACTTGGCTAAGTAGTTTAGTCAAGTGGCAGGTAATTTAGTAAAGTAAATGTCCGAACAACAACATTTTAGTCAAGAAGTTTAGTCAGTGACTAAAGTACTTGACTAAATACTTTAACCATTCTATTGAATTTTTTTCTGGCGAATAGAGCCCCCCACCACGCTTCACTGTCCACTAAACAAGTGCGAACATGGTGATTTTAGTCCTGTTCATTAGTTCATAGCTGGCGCGCCGTTAACACTAGCTACTTTACTGTACAGTTTAGTAAACTAAAGTGCGAACGATTTTTGGTTAGTTGCTACTTGCTCAGATACTTGCTAATTGCCACTCGACTAAATTACTAAACAAATGCGAACAAGGCTTAAGGCAAAGTAGTATATAAAAACAAAATATCTTTTTGTTAGGGCTTTTCAATGCAATTCTTCAATATTTCATGTTATGTTCAATGTTCACGTGTAAACGAAGCATTCGACTTTCTTCTCATAATATTTACTTGATAAAAATTGTTCAGTAAGCATTGCGATCTGCATAAAATAAAAATAAATAAATAACTGGCGCAACAGTTCAATCTGGACCATGGCCTTGAGATGAGTTAGCATCATCTCATTTTCTAGATCGCGACGGTGCGTTTTGTACAGAGGTGTGTGATCAACAACACGCTCAACCGAGTTATTTACCCCATAAATGGGTACTCATTTAACAGCTGAGGGGCCTCATAGTCCGACACATAAATCCCCTGTTTTATCGAAGACTACTGCATTCAGTAGGAATCGGACCGGGGCACTGTGCATAGAAGGTGAACGTGCTAACCGTTGCGCCATCCGGACTATGTTAAAATTTATTCTTGAGATCCTATTTATTTTGTTCTTAATTTTTTTTTAGATGATTCATTACTACATTATTTTCTAATTTATCTAAGGATCACACTTGCGACGAAACCACTTGAACTGGTCAGATAACATACGAATGCGATTCAAATATCGAGTGATGTGAACAGATCAAGTGTTCTGGCCGCCATTGTGAATCTTATAACGGGTTGGCATCGAAAATTACTTCAATTATACTATTTGAAAACGCGAGGATAATTTTTCGAACCTGTCTTTTTTTACAGACTCGTATCACACAAAGAAACTGTGGAGAGCGCAATTTTCATATATTTTATCAAATACTACTTGGTGCTGATATCCAATTTTTAAGTAAGTTCGCCGTTTCTATTATGGGAAAGTTACTCATCTAAAATAATAACATGACTTGGCTTGGTTACGTTACAGAATCACTGAAATTGTATAGAAATTTAGACAAGTATGAACTACTTAAGAATACCTCGGGAACGGAAGATGATAAAAGTAATTTCTATTTTACAAAGGTATACATTTATCTCTATTTTTATACTACACATTCAAGCGCCCTCTTTCTAATATTATTTACCTATTTTTTGCAGAAGTCATTGGAAACCCTTGGTTTCACATCCGAGGAAATTCATTCCATTTTCAAAATGTTGGCCGTCGTTTTGAAATTAGGAAATTTCGTGTTTGTGCCGGTGACGAATATTGATGGCACGGAAGGATGTCAGGTTTCAAATGATTATGGTAAGTTTTTTGTTTTGTTTTCAGAACATTTGTGCAACATTTAAACGATTTGAATGCTTTATTTTCAACAGAACTTCAGGAAACAGCGCAGCTGTTGAATTTAGACGCTCAAACTTTACTCAATTGCCTTACTAGAGCTAATCCTTTATGGGTACATGAGGATAATGGTAATTTGAATTTTTCTTTATGGCATTAAGATTGTTGCACAGAATCGAGCATCCATATGGGCAGCAGTGTTCTTTTTTCTAAATTTTTTACATTCGTAGAACAACTTACAGTAATTGTCCCCAGATTGCGGGTCTAAAGCAAACCTCATACTAGTAAATATTTGGACAAATTTTTTAACGAACATTTTAAGATTTCGTGGTTATGCATTTTGTGCGGATAAACATTGCCCCGGGATAGAGGTGTTTACGGATAATATTTTCGCACAAACATCAGATCTTAAAAGTTTTGTTCAAACATTTTAAGACAATGTTTCCAGTGTGAGGTTTGCTTAACGTTTAATTTTTTTGATTTACCTTGTCATAGCATTAACAAACTCGTATTATATGAATATTTTTTTCTGCTAGTAATTCTATACTCGTATTTTCATCTATCAATAGGAACTGAGCTGGACGCTCGGCAGGCATCATTGACCCGCAACACGTTGTGTCGTACCCTCTATGGTCGCCTTTTCACCTGGATTGTCAATCGTATCAACGACATCCTCAAGTCAACACAACGTGAAAAGAACTTAGCTTTACTTGATTTTTACGGTTTCGAAGTCTTAGATAATAACTCTTTTGAACAATTAGCTATAAACTATTGTAATGAAAAATTACATCAGGTGAGTTTGGTATTTATCTCAGAACTCGTATAATCGCAAATTATTTTCACTAATTGCCGTTATGTCTTGACAGAATTTTCTACAAGGTGTCTTGAAATTTCGTCAGGACCTATATATTCGCGAAGGATTGGAATGGTCACGGATAGATTTTTTCGATAACGATTCGATTTGTGAACTGATAGATAAATCGAATTACGGAATATTGAGTTTGTTGAATGAGAAGCACATAAATGCTGATGATGCTCTTTTGGTGCGTGTACAGCAGTGTTGCGCTGGACATCCTAACTTTGTGACATCAACGTGCATGTTAACAACAAAGACATTCAGGTGAGTTGGAATTTCTAACATGAATTTGTTTTATGGGTAATGTATGAAAATGAGCGTGATCGTGACCATGAAGCAATAAAAACGAAAATTGAAAGAGGAGCGTAGTAGAGGGGTGAGATAAGGAAAGGGTGATAGAATAGTATATGGTGTACAACTTTCTTTCCGCCGTTTTCGTTTTTTCCTGGAATTAAAAGCTTAATTGTCAAAAAGTACTTACAGTGTATTATTCAAAGTACTGTCCATCGCTAGCGACAACTTTCGCCCATCTCTCCGGCAATTTTCGGATTCCATCTCGCCTCCTTGTCCTTCGACGCGATCCATGATTGGATCCATTTTTCGACTTCCTCGTACGAACAAAAATTCTGATCAGCCAGGCCGTGCGCCATGGAACGAAACAGATGGTAGTCGGAAGTAGCGATGTCTGGGGAGTACGGCGGGTGGGCCAATATTTCCCAGGGTTTCCAAGTATGTCTTGACCACTTTTGCGACGTGTGGCCGAGCATTGTCATGCTGGAGGATGACTTTGTCGTGTCTCTCTTGGTACTGTGGTCGTTTTTCCTTTAATGCTCGGCTGAAACGCATCAATTGCGTGCGGTACCGATCTCCTGTGATAGTTTCATTCGGTTTCAGTAGCTCGTAGTATATTACAATACACCGAGCTGGGGTCCCACCAAATGCAAAGCATAACCTTGGCGCCGTGAATATTCGGTTTTGCCGTCGATATTGAGGCATGTCCAGGCATTCCCCATGACTTTCTGCGCTTGGGATTATCGTAATGGACCCATTTTTCGTCGCCGGTTACGATGCGATGTAGAAATCCCTTCCGATTCTGCCTTTGAAGCAGTTCTTCGCATGCAAATAATCGCCGTTCAATATCTCTCGGTTTTTAACCCGTACGGAACCCAATTTCCTTGTTCCTGAATCATGCCTATGGCCTTGGGGCGATTCGAGATGGCTTGCTGAGTCACTCCCAGTGATTGTTTATTGTAGTTTAGCATTTAAGCGTCAACTCAAATTTCAAGAGCAAATTTAAATCCTTAGTAGATCCGTGGATACTACCTTACACTCTCTGGTGGGTCAAATCGAAAAGTCTCTTGCCTGCAAGGAGTTCACGATGGTGGCCTTCCTTGATATCGAGGGTGCCTTCAATAATGTGAAACCTGCAGCTATCTTGGATGCCCTCTCAGGTCTTCGTGGAGATGACTCGCTGTGTAGACTAATACACATGATGCTTACATCTCGCGTTATCTCCACTAGTCTCGGCTCATCATCTGTACGCAGACATGTGAACTGGGGTACTCCCCAGGGTGGTGTTCTCTCCCCCCTTCTTGGGAATTTGGCGGTCAACGGACTCCTTTTAGAACTGGAAGGGCTGGGATGCAAGGTCACTGCTTATGCGGACGACATTGCTATTGCCATCTCGGGAAAGTTTCCCTGTGTCCTTAGTGGTGTAATGCAGAACGCCCTCTCTATCCTGACGAACTGGGCTAGTAAGGTTGGGGTTAAAGTAAATCCGCTTAAAACGGAACTTGTTCTCTTTACTAGGAGATACAGCTTACCTTTATTCGAACCACCTTTGATGGAGGGCACAAAACTTGTTCTCACTGATAAAGCCAAGTTCCTTGGTCTCATACTGGATAGGAAAGACTACTGTTGCACTATACTCGTGCAAGAAGGCCATAGGTAAGAAATGGGGCTTACAACCGAGGGTAGTGTACTGGCTTAACTTATCGGTTTTGCGCCCTATTCTGTTACATGGGGTTGTCGTCTGGTGGACGGCGCTTAGGGTTGTATCCTATAGAACCCTGCTAGAGAAGATCCAAAGATTGGCATGCATTGCCATCACGGGGGCTCTAAGGACTGCACCAACCGCCGCCTTGAGCCCTCTGTTGAATCTGCTTCCCTTGGACTTTTTTGCAGAGCAGATGGCGGCGATCACGGCTGTTCGCCTCCGTGAAACTGGTCTTTGGACGACGTCAACCACAGGTCACTCGGCTATATTGATCACCCCGAAATACTTGTTCGAAATGGGCTTTACAGGCTTGATTCCCTCTAGGAATGATTGGCCTGTAATCGCTTTTCAGGAATCAGATGCCATTACGATTTTCACTGATGGTTCTATGACTGACGAAGGAGTGGGGGCTGGCGTATACTCGGAAGAGTTGGATATTAGCTTGTCGTTCCGACTCCCGAACTTTAGTAGTGTTTTTCAGGCGGAAGTTACAGCAATATCTGAAGCTCTAGCCTGGTTGTCGCAAAACGATATATCTGGTAGGGACATTGTAATCTAAACGGATAGATTGGTTCCTACTTCTTCACCGATCTGGATGACCTGAAAAAGGTAAATGTTGGTCGGCTACATCGCTTCATTGTGAGCTCAGGCTGGTTTAACGAGTGAGTTTGGTCTCAGTTGCTGAGTCCAGGGGTATCACAACGGACCCAGTGTCGGTCTAAGTGTGCTTTTAAGCAACCCTTTTAACCTAACCGAACCTAGTATAGATACAATCGGACAAATATCCTTTAGGCAGCAAAATCATTTTATATGTTACTATTTCATATAATTACACAAAACGAACATTTTACGACAGAAAATGAATTTTTAGTGCTTCCCAAACCGTAAACTGCCCGAAAACCTCGACACCTGCGCCGACTGTTTTCTTAAAACGTCACTAAACTTCTATCCAGAGCGGCTCAGATCAAATTATTAGTGCCTGCGTTCACGTTTGCAACGTTGTAATTGCGGTAAGGATTTTCCCTCCACTCAACCATAAACTCTTTACCCGAACGACTTGTTTTGTAGTTTTCATGTATTAAACAGCTGACAGCCGATTCGCTATTGAGTTTCAAACAAAACTTCAATTAAATTCGCGACGGTTTCAGGAAAAATGAAAAGCACTGCAAAATCGCCACAAATTTGTGTTGCTTCGGTGTAAATGCACATTAGACGCCATGTACAAATCAAGAACCCGAAAACGAAAATCCACACCATCTCACAGTCACATGCAATACGTCAACTAAGAACTGTCAAATACGCTAATACCCCTTACCCCCCATTGAACGGAAATCAACCAGGAAAAATTTCTGGTTAATTTCCCCGATGTGTGGTAGATTAAACGCAAACTGGAACGGACCGTCCACGAGCAAAATCAGTCGAACTGTTTGCATTTGCGTTTAAAACGTTGCGCGACCTGAACCCACCCAGTGTAATTGTGTCGTGTTAACCTGCTCTGCTCTGCTGTTAAAAAAAACGTGCCTGATATAAATCTTTGCGGTTGATAAGCTCTTGAGTGATGCTACGGCGGTGGCGTATACTACCGCCCTTGAGGAAAAACTATCACCTATGCTACACAATATCAGCAACACAGGCGTCCATGGGTTCTGGGAAGAACTCAAGGGTACCATCAAGGATGTCGCAGAGAAGGTCGTGGGATATAAAGCCCGGCGAGCGCGAAATGACTGGTTCGACGAAGAATGCAAAAATTCACTTGACGCGAAAAACGAGGCCTACAGACAATGGATTCAACGAGGAACCAGAGCCAGAAGAGAAAAATATGACGAGCTACGGCGAATATCGAATAGAATAATTAGACGTAAGAAACGTAAATACGAGCAGTTGCTGAACATAAACGAAAACTTAGCTAATAGGAACACCAGACAAGCGTACAAACTAGTAAATACAATTAAGAACGGCTACCAACCCAGGACTAGCCTTTGTAAGGACAAGGATGGAAACATCATCAGCGACACCGATGGTATTAACAAACGATGGGCATCTTATTTTGAAGAGCTTCTAAACCGACCATCTAACATCCCCACACAGGAAGCTCTCGACGATATTGTTGATCTAGGTCCACCCATTCAACCCCCGACAGTAGAGGAAGTTGATCTCGCGTTGCGGTCACTAAAACGAAATAAAGCGCCGGGCGCTGACGAGATTCCAGCTGAACTGCTAAGATTCGGTGGAACGAGTCTAGTTGATGCCATACATCAATTACTCTTGCGAATATGGGAGAACGAGGAGATCCCAGACGATTGGCGCAGAAGCATCATCTGTCCAATTCATAAAAAGGGAGATAAACTGCGGTGTGAGAATTACAGGGGCATCTCACTAGTTTGTACGTCCTATAAAATTTTGACGAAAATTCTGGAAAATAGAATAAAACCGTACGCAGAACGAGTCATACCAAATCTTTGTCGACTTCAAGCAGGCATACGACAGTATCGATCGTGGAGTACTGTACAACATCATGCTGCAATTTGGTATACCAGCAAAATTAGTGCGACTGACAAAGATGACGATGACCAACTCCGTCTCACAAGTCAGGATCCAGAATAGACTTACTGATCTATTTGAAACACGCACTGGTTTGAAACAGGGCGATGGACTGGCACCGACGCTCTTCAACCTAGCACTGGAATACGTTATTCGGGCCATGAATATGGACAACAGCAAGACGCTACTCATCAAGTCGACACAATTAGCAGCGTACGCCGACGACATCAACATCATGTCCCGAAGATTGGCTGACGCAGAAGAACTTCTGCATACGCTCGATACCGCTGCAAAGGAAGTTGGATTACGTATTAACGAGGGTAAAACTAAAATAATGATGCAATCGGTGACAAGGACACCTGCACAACCGAGCATCAACGTGGGGGACCTCAACATTGAGTTCGTGAACAACTTCATCTACCTGGGTTGCAACCTGTCAAGGGACGCCAACGAAACTGACGAAATCAAGCGACGGATACAGTTAGCTAATAAGACTTTTTTCTCGGTTCTCCCCATAATGAAATCGAAGCATGTGCACAGAAACACGAAGCTCCGCGTGTACAAAACCATTATACGACCAGTGCTATCCTATGGCTGCGAAGCATGGACCCTAACTCAAGCCTCCGAAAACATGCTAGACACTTTTGAACGTAAGGTTCTACGGCGAATTTTCGGGGCTGTTTGCGATCGAGATGGATGGCGCATCCGGTACAACCATGAGTTGTATGAAATGTACGATGAGCTGCAAGTCTCGAAAATCGTCAAACTACAACGACTTCAATGGGCAGGGCATGTACAAAGAATGGACGATGATCGCATGCCTAAGAGAGTAATGAATGCAGAACGAGTCGACGGAGCGAGACTGCGAGGACGACCGAGATCTCGTTGGGAGAGTTCAGTAGGTGTGGACGCCGCGCAGCTGCTGGGCTCCCAAAATTGGAGGACGCGGTCACGTGACCGAGATAATTGGAGGACAATGATCCAGGCGGCCAAGGCCCGACGTCGGGCTGTCGCGCCACGATGATGATGATGATATAAATCGGACTTTATGTCACCAGGTTCCAAATCCCACATCAGATACATGAACCGAACCGCAAAGCTTCTGTCCGCATTTTTCTTCCCACCACGGGATCAACCTTGGAGTCTACGAAAGCTCGCAATATTTTTCGCGGATTACACCTAAACTAATTATCGGATTTTAATAAAATATAGTCTGTGCACACCTCTGAAAGAATATCTTTCTATTTTACACCAAATCAATCACAATCGAATTGGTTCAGTAGTTTGGGAGGAGCTCCCATCACAAAATTCCCATACAAAATTTGTTAGCCTATTAATACTTAGGCCCGTTTTCTCAATGTTCGAATAAACTCTTTGTTAACTAACAGGGACACAAGTTATTTGAAGCTTTAAACAGCCCGATAAGCATTTTCGTTTTCTCATACGTCTCAAGCAAATTACCAAGCCATAAAGTGTGGAACTTATCTCAGACCACCATTATGGCAAAATCAGCTGATTTTCTTGGCGGAATTCAACCGTCCACGAATCTATTTTGTATTAGTACGGTCTGTCAGCATATTAATTTGCAGCTGAGTTTGTTGCGAATTCTCTTCTATCGAATGAATTTCCAGGAACTCTGTTCTTTATGGCCACTTTCATTGTTTTCATTTGAATTTGCAAAAGTGAACCGTTCTAGCTGTCAAAATCTCAGCATCCGGTATCAGGTGTTGGGTTTTTGTTTCGGATAAACTTTCAACCTTTGAAGAGAGAGTATATGAGGAAATGAAAAAGAGCGAGAGAAACGAAGCAATTCGGCACAAGTGAGGAAGTAGGAAGGGGGATGGAAATTTGACATCTCTTTTGCTCTATATGGACCGGGCGGGTGTTCCGCGGCAGAGAGACAGACTGGAATGTTATTGTTCCAACTGGAAAAGTAGGAGAGGGGATGACATCTTACGTGCTTCCTGTGCTTTTATATAGACTGCGCGGGTGTTGCGCAGTGGAGGGCGTGTGTCTCTCTCTTTACTTTTTACGACTGGAATTGCTTCAAGTAGTTTAGTGGTGAGTATATGCGGATTGCTCCTCCATAGGTATTCTCTATGCTTTCAACCGGAAGCCAGTGGTTGGATTTTGTTTTGGATAAGAGATTAATCGAAGGCTAGGGGACGGTTAGCGTTTACCCGATTAATAACGCTAAACAGATTATTACAGTTTATTCTGAAAATAAATTTTAATCGGACATTGAGCAACCGGCCCTTAGATTAGTAAAGGGCAGTGATATCGAAAGAAGACTGGCAGTTTTATTACTTCTGGGCTTGTTATTTCGATGGTTTTGAGTTTGATTCAATTCCGAACACAAGTTGAACGAAAGGGATTTTGTGTGTGTGTTTTTTTATGGGGAACAGCTTATTATAGACTGTCGTTCCAAAGCGCGTCCTAAAAGATTGAGATTTCGATTCGATCTCGTTCCCTAGTTCGTGTATAACTTATACCATCATGGCCAGCACATATTGTGGCTAATAAGACAATATCTCAAGTTGGTCGTGGGAGTTTCACAACTGACTTAGCTCGTGATAAACATACACTGTTGCAGTCATGGCAGCCCTTATAATTTACCCAACCTGCATTTATATTGTACATAATCCCCTCTCTATCCGTTTACTTCAAATTGTTATTGATCCGTTTTTATTTCTCAGGATTAGACATTTTGCTGGCATGGTCACCTATTCGATAAATGGATTCCTTGAAAAAAATTCCGACGTTCTAGCGAAAAGTATCAGTGCTGGTCTTTTTAAAAGTAATATGTCACTAGTACAAAGTCTCTTTCCCGAAGGTGAGCCTACCACGTTTATACGTTGCCTTTGTATAATCTCATAAATAATTCCTTTCGTTTTCCAACAGGTAATCCGAAACGTACATCAAAAAAACCAACTAGTCTAAGTTCAAATCTTCGTACACAATTACAAACACTTTTATCTATAATTAACAATCGTAGAAGTCACTATGTGTTTTGCATAAAACCCAATGAGAATCGACAACAAAAATGTTTTGAATTGGCCCTGGTGCAACATCAAGTGCGCTATATGAGTCTGATGCCTTTAGTCAATCTCTATCGGACCGGTCATTGTTTTCATATGCCCCATGCGAAATTCTTTCAACGCTACAAACTGTTGAATTCCTTGACGTGGCCACACTTCAATCACGGCAGCATTGTTGAAGGCATTGCACTGATTATACGAAACGTGCCGTTACCTTCAGCGGAATTTACGTTAGGAACAAAACATGTTTTTATCAGAAGTCCACGTACGGTAAGCTGCGTAGTTTTCCAAATATTTTTTTGTTAAACCCCTTTTTTTCTATTTGATGCAAATTTAGGTTTATGAATTGGAAGAGTTTCGGAAAGGACGCCTCGATGACTTGGCCATCTTGATTCAAAAGACTTTCCGAATGCACGTTAAACGAATGAAATTCGTACGACAACGCGAGAGCCAAATTATTATATCAAGAGCCTGGAAAACGTGGCGAGTATGTTCGAGTTTTATGAAAAATCTGAGAGTGTCATGAATTTGTTTTGTAGTATTGTAGCTAGTTATAATTAGGGATTTTATTCTAAACGATGTGCACGATAAATATTTTGCATGCATTTTCTTTTCTGTATTTAGGAATGTCGCTTTGGTATTCCATTTACAGGCAGAAAACACCTGTGGAGATTATATTGTGTTGTAAGTATTATGATACACCAAAAAGCCAGAAACAAATATGCCTAGAATGCGGCTGAATTAGGAATTCCTGCATGATCTTGAATCCACTCAATTAGAAACCTCCATAATTTGAAATGCATAATTATTTTGTACTATATTTCAACTTAAAAGAGTCGCTTCTAGTATGTGATTGTATTGATAAAATGAGCAGTTCAGTTAGGTTAGTGTTAGGTGTAGGGGCTGCCATGATGTATCACGACACAATTAGATCACTGGCTCTGTTGTACTATAGTACATCAAAAATTCGAACCTACGTATCAAACCAGCCTGTACTGGCGATGTTACGATTCAGCCTAATGGCGTTCATATTCCTAGGGTCATCCACATCATAGAAGACCCGAGAGCCCAGAAATTTCTTTCTCCTACCAACCAAGGCCGGACAATGGTAGAGAATGTGGAGAAAGCTCTCTTCCTCATCCACAGCTCCTACAGAAGTCGTGATGAGGAGGAATGCGGAGCTTCCAGGCGAGCTCCCCGATTATATAATGCGATTAAAAGGCCGAAGAGTTCCAAAGCCCTTGGATCAGACGGTATATCGACGGTCATGCTCAAATACCTTGGCCACGATCAACCTCTCCATCTCATCGTCTATCATTCCCGAATTTTGGAAGAAAGGAAGAGTGATCCCTATTCTAAAATCGGAAAAGAAACCAACACCAGGCGAATCATACCGTCTCATCACACTTTTGTTTTCCTGTAGCCACTCTATAATTGCGACTCACTTTCAGCTGGCCGACCACCAACATGACTTTAGAAGGATGCACAGCACCACGACGGCCTTGGATGTCATTACATCAAAAAATACACAATGGCCTCAACCAAGCACGCCCTTGTCAACGAACAATTCTGGTGGCTTTAGACTTGTCATAGGCTTTTGACACTGCCAGCCACTCGTTTCTCCTGTCTGACATCTCCGGTACATCGCTTCCGTCGCATGCCAACTATCTTGCCGGCAGACAGTCCTACACAGAATTTAGACCCGGGAAATCTAAATTAAGACGAATTAAACAGGGTGTCCCCCAAGGAGGAGTCTTATCTCCCACCCTGTTTAACCTTTACATGTCAGGACTCCCTACGCCACCTGGTGGACTCGAAATTGTCAGTTATGCTGATGACTGCACGATTTTAGCAACCAGCAACGACATCACTCAAATGTGCGAACAGATAAATGGGTATCTCGAGGAACGGATCACCTTCTTCGTCAGCAAAAATCTCACTCCGTCTGTGCTGAAATCTACCGCTACACTGTTTACCACATGGACCAAAGAAGTAAGGCAACAACTGGATATTGCAGTAGACGGTCAAACTATTCCCACCATTAACCACCCTAAAATTCTCGGTGTCACCCTTGACAGCATGGTTATCTCCTCGGCCCATGCGTCAACCATTTGTGACAAGATGAGAAGCAGCAACAAAGTCTTCAAAGCTTTAGCTGGCAGTTCCTGGGGGAAAGACAAGGAGACCCTACTAGCGACTTACAAGTCCATCGGGAGATCTGTGGCCAATTATGCGGCTCCCATCTGGTCAGAAATCTTATGCGACACTCAATGGAGGAACATCCAGACCTGCCAAAATGCAGCTCTTAGAACTATAACAGGCTGCCTACTGATGTCGTCGCAGAATGATGCCCTTAAGAAGCCACAACACACTTCTAACGAAGCAGTATCTGATTGGCTGTTATCGGAGTGACCATCCTAACTCTGACCTTGTGGACAGAACCCCACTGCCACGTCATGTAAGATGTAATATGAGGGACCACGAGAGGGAGATCCAAAGGTTTAAAAGAGTTCCCCTCGATAACGCCAGTTGCTGGTCGACCATCGCAACACTGCATAGTGAAGAAGTGCTTTGCTCAATTGCGGACATGAAACCAAACATGATACTAAATGCGCAACCACCTGCTATATTGTAACGAATGGTTTGGTGAAGAAGATGCCCGTGGGGACGGAGCCTAAGGTAGCTTAATTGACCGTGAAGGTCGGGCTGTGCCATCTGGCGAAGAAAAAGGCTCCTCAACGAGCTAAGCAGCGGCCTATGCTTGCTGTAGTTCAGTTCGAGAGACGTGGGCGGGGTTTTCGCTGCTCGTTGCCCCTGTCCTTTACGTATTAACAAAAATTCATAGGCCTGGGGAAGACAACACAAACCAGGGAGGTAAAAATGGAGAATAAAAAAATGAGGCAATAAGGATGGAATGGTTGGCAGATGGCTCGCTTGCCCTCGCGCTTGTATTGGGGTGCAGGTGTAATGGGACCCTCGGCCTCTGGTTTCGTACCACCGACAGATCCTTAATCATCAGGTGCTGCCATAGATCTGCCGGTGGAAGCAGCACTACCATATGGTCCATTCCAGGTGGTTCATTACAATATCCTCAGACGAGCTACGGCTTCCTAGAGCAACCAGGACCACACTCACCCAACTTCGTTCTGGCTGGTGCTCACGTTTGAACTCGTACCTATCCCGCATTGATAACGACCAGAACTCCTGTCCAGCCTGTGGCCTCACACCACACGATGTTGAGCACATCTTTAACTGTCCTGCAGCTCCCACGCGCCTAACACCTACTGCGCTATAGGATAATCCTATTGATGCAGCTGCGTTTCTACACCTGGTCACTGAAGAAAACATGAACAACCAAACTTTGTGACACACACACTCATCCGACATCCGCGCGTCGCTACTACAACAACAACATTATGTAATGCCCCGTGATAACCTCTACTACCCTACCGATGTGCTTTCTGTTCAGCGAGAATAGTGTTACCGAGCGGCCAGGGTCGAAAATCGGCCAAATCATCCTTGTTGATTGGCATGTGTTGCCACTGAGCCATCTTATATAACCCCTGTTGGCAGCAGCGGTCTTAATTGTCCCTTTGCGCAACATGGTAAATGGCATTTTGATGTCCTCTTTCGTCAACCACCCCAGTTGTACCCTCCCGAGCCAGCTCATTCGTTTTGCGGTATCCAATACAACCACTATAGCTCGGGAGCCACCCATCTCTACGAGGGCCGAGGGGCTGTTCTCAATGGTTTTAGATGTCGTCAAGACTGATTCGAGTGAGCGAATCGCCGCTTGACTGTCAATGTAAATAATGATGTCGCTCACAGTAATGACATGAATGCCCAGCCAAGACATGACTTCAGAGATCGCTGAAAACTTCGCCTGCACTGGAATAGTCGGAAAGACGGAATGAAAGATCAATTCCCAGTAGCTCCGAGTGAATGCCAATCCCGACGCCTTCCCCGGTCCTAGAGCCATCTGTATGGATGTATGTAATGGATTCGGTGTTTAAGGGCATTTTACCATTTTATCCACGACGGAATTAGACTAGTGAAGTTTCTAACAAAATGATATTTTGGAGAAATGTAGTCCATCTCCCTGGGGAGATCCGGGTTGTTCAGTATAGTAGAGTGTCCCGCACTCAGCACACGCCACTGTCCCGTCTCGCGAAGGCGCAAGGTTGTGCTTGACGCGAGTTGTTCGCCCAAAATATCCAACGGGAGCAGGCCGAGTATCATATCTAGGCCGGCTGTACGGAGTGGTTCTAAAAGCCCCCGTTACGCCCAATGCTGCTAGCCCTTGTACCTTGCCCCTTTGCGTCTCGCCAGAATCTCGCCTGCCTCGACCCATTGCAAGATGCATAAATGCATACAAAATTCACGGCGACAATGAGTCGATACAGGCGAGACGCAAAAGAGTCTATTCAAAGAATCCCAGTGCGTACTAGGCGTTAACTTCCTGTCGAAGATAAGACCGGGAAATTTAGCTTTATCAGTCAAAACCAATTCAGTGCCCTCCAGTGTAGGGGGTTCGAGTGAAGGGATCTAGCAGTTCAGTTACTCTAATCCATCGTATGATTAGATATTAGTAATAGATCTAACGACGTTCAGTGTTCAATATATAATTTAGTTCTAAATTTTTATATTGTCTTACTAAAAATCACCAGTACATAGTTGCTCATTGTACAAACAAAAGTGGTGTCCGCAATGAGCATTTATGAATAAAAAAGGTAGTTTTAAAAATTCACATATTTTTTTGTTATGTTAAAAAAAATGCCGCTTGTGTTATTTCTTGAATTAAAGCACATAAATTAAAAAAATGTAAACAAATATTTTCTACCCATCAATGTAAACATAAGCATGATCATCACTGTAAAGTTATAAATTGCATATCAATATCACATGTCTTTAAAAAAAAGCCGCAAATTTCACATTTGAATCCTATTTTCCAGGCAAGAGATGTATATCGTGTGGCGAGACATAACAAACAGGTCGAATGGGCGATAAATGTGATTTACAAACACTACATCAAGTGGCGAATCAGACAATTTCTTCTCACGCTACGACATCGTCTCCCACCCAATACAATGAGTCCCTTGTCAACAGAATGGCCAACGGCACCAACATTTCTCGCTGAAACCTCTAGACTTTTACGCAACATCTATCATCGATGGCGTTGTTACATTTATCGACGATCGTTTGACCAAACATCTCGAAATCGGATGCGTGAAAAAGTCACGGCCAGTATCATATTTAAAGACCGGAAGGCGTCGTACGCGAAAAGGTTAGTAGTAGGTTACAGTTATTTAGAGAGAATATTAACGGGAGAATAGAGAATAACGAATTAATTTTTGTTATTTATAGTGTTGCGCATCCGTTCATAGGAGATTATGTTAGACTGAGGCAGAATCAACAATGGAAAAAGTATAGTGTCGAGACCAATGATCAATATGTTGTTTTTGCTGATATTATAAACAAGATTACACGTTCTAGTGGAAAAGTGAGTATAGTCCGAAGCTCTCCTCCTTAGCTTAGTCAACGGTTTCTCGAGCGATTTCGTACTGTACTATACGAGGAGGTACTCAAAAGTAATTCGATTTTTTTCTATAGGCTGTAGGGGTCGCATTGCTTTTGCTCGCTGGGTATATATTTAGTATTCACTGCGCTTAATCCAGGCTTCCAGGAGAAGGAGGAGTTGAGGAAAACTCGCAAGAAGCGTTGAAAAGAGTTTGCTAAAAAAAACAATACACAGCACAGCACAACCTCTGTCACGCTGTTTTTTTTTTGTCAGAAACTTTCTGATTTTCTGTAGTCCGGATGGCGCAACGGTTAGCACGTTCGCCTTCAACGCACTGGGCCCCGGTTCGATTCCGGGGATTTACGTGTCGGACTATGAGCCCACTCAGCTGTTAAATGAGTACCCATTATGGGGTAAATAACTCGGTTGAGCGTGTTGCTGATCACATACCTCTGCACAAAAACCGTCACGATCTAGAAAATGAGATGATGCTAACTCATCTCGAAGCCGTGGTTCAAATTGGACTGTTGCGCCAGTTATTTATTTTATTCTGATTTTCAGTGCTGTGTGTGTTGTTGTAGTCAGCCAGTTTTCTTAACGCCGCCGAAGCTTGGCTATGGAAAGTAAAATGCCGTACAATTCAAAGCAATAGATAGATACTTGCATTCTATGGCGATAAGATCGATTTGCAATTATCCATCCGGCCGCCTCAATGGCCTGTCAGGCGGCCTCAAGGCGGCCTGTCCTGCCGCGTAGAATGAATTTTCGCTGGAGTTTATTTCAATAGACGAATGTATTATGTGTACAAGTTTGTGTGCGCCGTTTTCCGGCACAGCCGTCTGTGGGAAAACGGCGGAAGCAAAGTTGTACACCTAATCTGAAACACGCGGCCGGACAGACCACCTCAAGGCGAACTATCCGGCCGCATGACTAGAATGATCAGTTTTTTCCGGAAGAAATTCCGGATGGTGTATGGTGTATTCTATATTCAGGCAAACCGGAAGGCCGGGCCTCATCAGTTTTTTCCGGACAGGAATTCCCGATGGTGTATGTTGGGCTTTACACCAACCTCGCACCTAAGAGATTTTAATAACAAAAAGCTTAAGCTTTATATGAAGATTTCCTAGGTATAAGAAAGCTCATTTACCCAAGACGCAGCAGCAGCATCATCGTCTGCTGCTGCTGCTTTGCTTCTGTCGGCAATGAAATTGCGGCATAATTCTACATAGCTGATGGGGGTTGCTGAGATTTTGATAGCTGACAATTACACTGATCACTGGACGTAGAATAGAACAGGAGCCAGAATTCCACCAAGGCAATCAGCTGATTTTCTACTGCATTATCATGTTTTGAGCGTTGCATACGCTAAGGTTGAGCTTGGTGTTACAGATAGCTAACTGACAGTTTAACCAGACATTGAGAAAACGGGCCTAAGGTCAGCAAAATATGTTATCTTTACAAGTCGAAAACCCTAGCCGCGTTAGACAAACAAATTCCAACGAAAAGCCTTAAAGCTTATTGGCGATGAATCCATAACATCTCATATCGAGCCGCTTGAACACCGGCGAAATGTAACTTGTTTATCACTTTTTTTATCGCTACTACAACCGTCGTTGCTCTGACGAAATATCCAGTCTCATTCCTGAGCTTGTTCTTTCTTTACTTAACACCCAGCTAACCAGTCGTGCCCATCCTCATTTTCGTGAAGTCAGCAGTAGTCGCACCGTTAAATTCTATGATTCATTCGTACCCAGAACAACACGAATGTGGAACAACCTGCCATCCCTGGTACAAATGTCCTCTGACACACACACACACACTTGACATATATGTGAAGAAAACCGGTCCACTTGTACTAGGTTCGTGTTCGAGTTCGACAGTCTGTGGTGACACTTAGGCAACACAGAAACGCGTCCTCTTCCCATTGACTGCGTGATTTTATGAGGATGACGAAATGCTTGTCAAGCGTATATTTGGTAGAAGTGTAGTCAGTCGTTGTCGAAATATTTTATAAATTTTTATATATTTTCTCGAATATTCCAAGATCAAGTTCTACATTCCAATCATTTTGGAGGGGGCCCGGCCCCCCATGGCCCATCTCTGCATCCGCCACTGATCACTATCCTTCAGCGGGCGTTAACAGGAGTTAGGACCACCTGTAAACTCCTTGATGACACCATATACGGCGCTTAAGTTGTAGGCTAGAAGAGAATTCAATCTCTTTTATCGCGTTGTTGTTGTGGTAGCGATGCTTCAAATACTGCAGTTCTTCTTGCATGGGGGGGGATTGCAGCTCTTGGCCGTTGAAAAACGGGTTGTTCCGGTTCGAAGAACCGGCTGCCGCAGGAACGTTTAGCTCTTTTCTTTCAACAATCCGCTTTCATGATGCGTCAGGCATCCAAGGCCGGCAATCCGGGGTTGTGCCAATGATGCTGTTTGCGCTATCAATGTATGCATTTTTTATGGCATGCTAGTGTTCATTTACATCACTATATGGGTGACTAGTTATCTCAGTTGCTTTTGCAGCGGGCGGTTTTGAATTTGCGACGACTGGATCGACGCACGGCTGCAATACGCAATCGAACATTAGCGATCATAAGATCTCTAAAGTCTCTTCTCATTCCAATGTCGGCGTCCCTCATTATTTCTCACGTCCAGTAGGCAACTTTTGGATCTTTTACTAATGGCAAAGTGGTTGGTCTGATTTTGTGTTCTGTGCCGATCAGCAGAGCACCAAGTAATTTTGCTGAGGTCCTTATGACAACATATTTACTCTATCACATATCATCCACTCCGTTTTAAAATGTTAATTTATTCCTTACAGTTTGTGCCAATATTACTTGTACTTTCAACAAGTTCTATGCTCTTACTCGATCAAAGAACGCTTCAAGTCAAATACCGTGTACCTGCTGCAGAAATTTATCGATTATCTTTGAGTCCATACTTGGATGACGTTGCTGTGTTTCACGTAAAAGCAGTAAGTAACCAGTATGACAACTGTTTCACAATACATATTTACGTAATCTAGCTAGCGGAATAATTAAATGAAACCTTAATCCACGTAGGGAACTTACTGTGCTCATGACCATGAGTATCCAGATTCACCATCTGGTTGTTTGTTTCAGGTATTAAAGTAGTTGAAATACTTTGTGTTCATTAGTCTTGTAGTGTCTATAGGTATTTAATTAGAAAACTATTAGTCTTTCAACAATATTGGTGATTGCTTCATCACAGTTTAAAAGTCATTAACCATACAGCTTCATAATGAATGTTAAGCTTTGTAGTAATTAGAGCCCATATTCGGCGATCATCCTTCATGCTCTCTGCATCAATCTTTACCAATTATTGATTTAACGCTGATTCCTTAAAACCTTTACAGTCTGAACTCGGGCGCAAGAAAGGCGACTTTGTTTTTCAAACCGGCCACGTAATCGAAATTGTCACTAAACTATTTTTGGTCATTCAAAATGCGACGGCCAAACCGCCCGAGGTGCACATCAGTACTGAGTAATTTTAAATTTTATTTCACCTTACGTCATATACGATTTGACATGGTCTATTGTTACAGGTTCGAAGCAAACTTTGGTCAACAAACGGTTGTGTTTACTTTTAAATATGCTGGACTGTCGGAGATAACACAGGGACAACCGAAAGTTACACGTCGCGGCAATCGGATGGAGATACTCGTCTGATTACGAATAATGCAATAATAAAGAAGGTCTTTTAGCGGTACAAAAAAAATAGCCAAATTTGAATGATAATCAAAACTAGCATTAAGCATTAAACAATAAAATTGGACTTTATTTTTACCGCAAAATATTCATCTATTTTCCAAAGATACCAAATTAGAGAAGCAATAATAAATGCGGATCATTACTTCGGTCATCCAGTCGTATATGATTGCTAGTGGGATGAATCTTCAAACTAGCATTGATACATTACCATTGTGAAATTTGTAATTGACACGATTAGAATAAAAATAAAAACATATCTTGTGTAAATATTACCGTTCATAGGCAATTAATACTTGGGTCATTGCAAAAATGAAACATTTCAACAGACATGGAATACAAATAGACCAAAGAAGAAGTCATGTCAAGTCTTACTACATAGTGGTTCTAAAAGAACTGCGTCTCTCTATTTCATTTGTTTCTGAGGATGATAGTCGAATATTACAAAAACGGTTCATTAGTGGAAAATTACGAAAGGCTAAACAAATGTGTAGTAACTATCGTTATAGTCGAATAATACTGTTGCATCATACAAGCAATTACATACTTACTAAAATAATTAATTTCTTAAATACACTGCCACGTTAACATTTACCGTAAGAATTAAGTATTCGAGAGAGTTGAAGTAAAATTATCGAAATATATATATAGGTATTACTAATAACATATTTACAAAATAAGATAAAGTTTATTGCAATATTCTAAGACGATTCTATTCATAGTAGCGACAAATCTAAAACAATTTATCTATAGAGAAAATCTCAATCGTGTTGACCCTAAAAATAATTCTTCTTATAGACTGTTGATCCTCATAAAAAGTGAAAAATATTAATTTTTAGATGAAATTATAAAATACTGTATATATATTTTTAACGAAATAATTGTGTTTTTATTTATGATGATATTCGATTGGGGTGTGTTCAGAGACGCATTGGACGATTTGAGACGTTAGATGTCTTGAGGATTCGTTCAGCGGCAGCAGTTGATGGTTTTTCTCAGCTTTTCTTCTAACATTTTTGGCGAGTCCCATATAAAAATATAATGGACGGGCATACAGTCCGATGAATGATGTATGTTTGTTAGTTCGTTGGTTCGTTTATCCGTGCACTTCCACCTCTCATCTTACCCAAATTTGATACGTAGGTTCCTTGTGTGACCCTGAGCACGGATCGGGTACCGCAATTCTGATTATCAACTGGACTAATAGGCCCCTCAGACTATAAAAATTTGCACAAATTTTTGTACAAAAATCACTGTGGCTTAGAACTTTGTCAGTAATTCGAAAATTTGCTTGACCGTGAACCCCTCAAGAACTGTCCACAGACAAAATCATACGGCACTTGATTTGCACAAATTGGAAATTAATTCGATTGATGACTTCTCTACTTTGTGGAAATTCATTATAGAACATGCGGAAAGAAAATTCTCCCAATTTCCAGCGTTCTATGATATTTGATGGTTCGATGGAAGTTCGGTCGTGGCTCTGCGCGATCATGTATGGCGACCTTAAGCTTCGTTCTTTGCGTCAAGTGATTTTCTGTATTCTTCGTCAAATCAGTCGTTTCGCGTTTGACTGGTTTTGTATCCCACGATCTTCTCTGCGACTTCCTTGTTGGGACCTTTAAGTTCTTCCCAGAACCCGTGCACACCTATGTTGCTGATGTCGTGTATCCATAGGTGATAGTTTTCCCTCAAGGGCGACTGTATATGCCTGCGCCGTAGCATCCCTCAAGAGTTTATCAACCGCGAAAATTTTGGGAGGGCTCATTCTCGATTGGTGCACTGAAGAAATTCTACACCGATAGATTGTCTTCATCGGTTGCGCCGTGTAATGAACCACCTGCAATGAACCATATTATGGTCTGGTAGTGTTGCTCCCACCGGCAGATCGAAGCAGCACCTGGTGGTACGAAACCAGAGGCCGAGGGTCCCATTACAGCCGAACCCAGGTGCGACCGCGTGGCCGTCTGATTCGTCCGCCAACCATTCCATCCTTATCGACTGTTTTTTTTTATTCCCCATGTTCACCTCCCCTGTTTGTGTTGTCTTCCCCAGGCCTATGAATTTTTGTTAATACGTAAAGGACAGGGGCAACGAGCGGTGAAAACCCCGCCCACATCTCCCGAACTGAGCTACAGCAAGCATAGGCCACTGCTTAGCTCGTTGAGGGACCTTTTTCTTCGCTAGATGGCACGGCCCGACCTTCACGGTCATTATGCTACCTTAGGCTCCGTCCCCACGGGCATCTTCGGATGCCCACCAAACCGTCCATTACAGGCGGTTGACCAAAAAGAATTGTATCAAAAGTACCTACATCCGAGGCAGCTTGTTTGTTGAGCAACCGATGACTGAAAAGCTCAAAGATCGTCGTATGGATTGGTATTGCCATGTTCTAAGGCATCCGCCTGAGAACCCTGTCATGAAGGCACTATCAATGAATGTTCCATTGGCTGGACCCAAACTCCGAGGTAGACGGAAACACACGTGGATCGATCAGATGAAGAAGCAACAACACCGCGTTAATCTCGGCGATGATACGATTCAAGGCCGAGCTGCCTGCAGAAGGAAGCTGAGATTATACCGGCAGAATGGGCGAAGTGCCAACACCACAGGCAAAGCAATGCGAAGCCGCAGAGTGGTATGAAAGGGCAAGGAAGAAGAAGAGATATTCTTCACCAAGTACTGGTCTGAGTCGCAGTTTGCACCTCGATAGGATCGGACATCCAATACGTTGGACGCCCACCTTTTGTAATTGAGGACGTGGTTAATTTGGTTGACGGTACGTGCGTCTTGAGATTTCCAAGTCTGTTTGTGAATGCGTCAATGGGGAAAACATGTGGAACTTACGATAAGATTTCTACTGGAGACGAAGTCGATTAATCGTTGACCGTTATCACTGCATTCCTCATGAATATTATGTCCTCCAGTGGTTCTCCGATGCCAACTTTCGTTTCCAACTTTCGCATTAAAATCTGCCAGCAGTATTTTGACGTCGTTTGTTGGAAGTCAGTCGAACAATGACAAATGGGTTACCGGCATTCGTTCTTGTCTAAAACATCTACATCGAGTTTTATAAGAGCGGAGAGTTCCGTCGTCTTATAAAATTGATTGACGAGTGAATTTCAGCCGTTGCTTATGCTGAATTGGGGATGTCGACCTGTCGAGAGAGGGATCGCTCGAGTGTTCGATTTGAACCACCTCCCAAGCGACATCCGTGTTGATTCCCAGTCGGACAAGAATCGACACTTGATCGGTCCTGGATCGATGACTGTCTACTAAGGAATCGATGACTTTATCGAGGACACGTCGGAGACATTTGTATGGGCATGGCCGCTTTTGCGATACCGAAAATGAGGACAGGAATCGATCCGAAATCGATGACGGTAGTCGATGGGGAATCGATGACTGGAGTCAACGTAGAATCGATACTGGGGTCGAATTGAGATCGATGACTGTAGCCAATGTGGAATCGAATCCGGATCGATGACTGGAATCGATTCAGGACCGATGACTGTAGCCAACGAGGAATCGACATTGAGATCGAATTCGGATCGATGACTGTATAAATGGGTTGAATCTATTTAAGCCTGATACGGATATACAATTCGTCCAGAAACTAAAAGTGTTGTGAAATCTCTTTTTGTATTGATTTCACGGCACTTTTAATTTAACGGCGGATTGTATTCATGGCTTACAGAAAAAAAACAACATATTCCGTATTCCATATTTCATATATGACAATATGCGTCGCCAAATGCCAGATACTTTCAAATGAACTCAAATTTCAGGCTAACTCGATACATAATTGAAAACATTTGAATTGTTCCAGCTTCGGAGACAAACCGATGAATGGAAGGATCGAAGACTTTTCGATTCCACTGGGATCGGAGACAAATGTCTTGCTGGGTTCCAAGGCCGAGGTTCTTAGCCGCCAATTCTCAAAAGAAATCCTACGCCTATTGCCATCTATGTATATTAATGGGCAGTCTGTGGAGAGTGTGGACAACTTCGTCTACCTGCTGCGGGGCCTGTTTCGCTCCCTGGTACTGTGCTGTGCTTTTGTATGGGAGCAGTACATGAAAAGTTTCCGTAAGAGTTACCAGAAAGCTATGAGGTTTCGTCAACTCATGTCTTCGTTGAATTCTAATAATTTTCTGGCCAGAAACAAATCAAATGAAGAGCTAAGTCGGCGTGCGAGTCAGAAGCTAATCGACGAATTGATACGTAGGCGAAAATGGCAGTGGATAGGTCACACATTGTGGAAGGATGATAACTGCATTGTTTTACATACCATGAAACGGAACCCCATTTCCAACCAAGGCCGACCAAGAGGGAGGGGGGGGGGGGGGGGGTCATAAAGTCACATGGTGTCACTCTGTGGCAAAAGAGTGCAAGGCGCTAGGTAAGTCGTTTGGGTTGTTGCGCCCCGTTACCCAGAACAGAGTACGATGGCGCGCAGCAGTGGTTGACGCGCTACGCCCTACTAGGGGTTAATGCAAAATAGTATGATAAAACGTCGTCTCAATTAAAAGCCCATTATTGGTCAAAGACGCGAACCCCTATGCGTTGCCCGGTCAATTAGGAAGGTTCCAAAAATTCAATGAAAATATTATTTCAAATTGTTTAAACGATTCCCAATTGACCAATTCAAAAAACATCCCGCCCATCATCATCCAATCTCAAATCCATCTGCACTGTGTTACCATCTCATTTAAGCAGCAGCATTAACCTTCAACATTTGTTGTCATTCACGACGACAACCAATTGGCACAACCCTGAATCCATTAAAAGAACGGAGGACTTCAGCCATCTTTTGCTCGAGGAAAAGGAGTTTTCGTGTTTGTGTTGAATCGAAAAAGCAGTAAAAGTCCTTCGCTTGAGCAATGAATTGTTCACCCAAGTGTTGTTAGTTGCTAGCCGAGTTTTATTTAGTGGAAAAGCAGCCCGTAAAAGGCACGAGATTTGTAAAACCAGTGAAAGAAGGTATGTCGTGATTGCCGCCGTCAATAGGAGAAAAAAATTAAGGAGGGTCCCTGCAAGGATTTTCATTTTTCATGACTCTAAACCTTGCCATTGGTAGTTGTTGTGATTGTTGTGTTGTTCGTGGTGCATTTACGACAACTTTTCATAGAGAATTTAATGAATTTTGTTGCGAGACAGTGTCCAGCAAGCGGGTGGTGTAGAGTCGAGTTAACAAGCTGTGCTAACAGGCACACGACGGTGAGGTGACCTAATGTTTTTGAAATTTTCAGAACTTATTCGTTTGTGAGTGATAACGTCTACTTATCAGCAATTGGCAGGTGACCAATCCCTCTTTTCACGAGCCAGCGAAATTCGTAGCTTAATCACGAGCTCGCAACATGTGTCATAAACAAAGAGCCTTTTACGAACAAGCATGGACCGATCCGATGCAGCACGCTGAAAGGACTTCCTTCGAACGAGAACAAAAAGTGCATTGCATTTGATTTTCCAGACTACAGCTGTCTCGTGCCCGAGATAGTGGCTGTACTATTTAATATCTAGAACAGCAATTCTGCTGATCAGTGCGGCTACTTAAAAAAATATTCTGAATATAAATTATTTTCAAAGAGGACTTTATTCCGCACAACGTTTTAGATATCTACATACTAACAATTTCGACATTTAGTCCAATTAGCGTGGTAACCTTGGCTCCAGATTTACAGGAAGCGCGTGAAACCACGCAAAAAGGTAGCCCCACACAATTTTCGTCAGTCAATGCTGCTAGACAGTCGCCGGCTTGTGAGCTTTGTACTCTGTCCAAATATAGTGAGCGGGCGGCTAGCCTCGAGCCATTGCACATTCATTGCGAACAATCAGGGTGCGGCATATTCTTGAAGTCTGCCAAATTATTATTTGTTTATAAATTGAGCGTTCGATGTACGCACGAGTGAGTGACGAGTTAATTGTTGTTTGTTGATTTTATTAAAGCTCTGGCGCGGTACCGACTCTGTCGCCTTTATTGGATGTCGAGTAAGTGATGCAGATGCTGCTAGTGCTGCTGCTGAAAGTATTAGCTTCAATAAAAGATTGCACTGCAGTAGATGGATTTGACAAATTTATTGTTTACTATGTGATATGCGTAGTGCAAGCAAATGGTATTGGAGTATGTGGAAATAATTGTGGCAAGGTTTTTGGGAATATTACTGCAAAGAAAAGCGGCCTCTCACATTAGGAATATTTCTGATAAATGTTTACTCAAAAACCTCGCGCACCGTTTATATTTTTAGTTTTCTTTAGTGGGGCATTGTGGCATAGCGCGTCAACTACTTTTACACCGCATGTTATTTGGTTTTGGGCAATGGGACGCATCTGTCTTCACGACTTGCCCAACAATGCACACTGGTCGACCATCAAATCAGCACCATGAGTTCCTACGATGCCCCCTTGGTCGGCCTAAATTGTCCCAACAATGCAGTGATCACCCTTCCGTAGGGTGATAGCTGATAACCGCCTGTAGCCGTGTTCCTGTTTATAAGAAAAAAATATTCTACATTTTACGAATGAACTCATTTGCAGCTACAACGGGCAGCCGCACAGTGCGTTGAAGTGATCAAAAATCAGTATCTTAAGAACTGTGCAACCGATTTTGTTAAAATTTCGCACGAATGGGGAGCTATACATAATCTTTTAACTGCATAAATTTGATTAAGATAGATGGTCGCAGTTCTGATATATTGCGAAAAGTGTGAGTTAAATTTGCTGTAATTAGGAGGCTGGTGGTAAAAAAATCATAACTTGAAAACGAGTCTACCGATTGTAATGAAATTTAACGTCCATTTAATAAAAGCTACAAGCATTAACATTTCCAAATTACAATGTGATCTGATGACGCAGTTTTGAGATATTGATCAGAGAATTTGTTCAATTCTGGCTCTGTTTATAGGTAGTATGCAAAACGTAATATCTTTTAAATGGTAACACAGAATATCTTAAATTTTCAAAGAGATTCTATGCACATATTGCACTTTACTATATTTTACTTACTTGGAAGGATCAAGGCAATTAACAACCTAACATTTAATTTAGCACAGGTACACAGATGCGGAATTTGAAGTTTATGTATGAACCGTGTCGAATTTTCTAACTAGCTGTGACATTTTACAACATTTATTTTATTACTCCGCTCGAATTTTCATTCGTTACGTTAGCTGATGCTTTTAGCACCTAGAGCGTACAAATTAAAGTATATTCTTTCATTATATCCATATTATTCTTTTATTTACTTTTTTTCCGGTCCTGCTAGTCTAACTCTAAGCACAATACTTATTTTACCTATAAAATATAAAATTTTGTCCGTAATTAGAACTTTTTAGTAGTTTTAACATACATATACATATTTACATGTGTTACAAAAGCGTTTTTCACGCATATAAATTAGAATTACGCCCCCAAAATCACTCTAAAGTAGATAAGCGAAATAATATATATATAATAAAAAAAACTTTAACCCAGTTGAACCGATATGCCTTGTGTATTTGTTCCCTTTTATGGGTATTTCTTTCTAGAATAAATAAACTGTTTATAGTTTATTAAATTTTTTTTTTTTATTTATTTATTTATATTTCAGACGGTAAGCACCTAGTCCTTGCAACAAATGTGCAATTTTCTCTGTATTATTAATTTTAAGGAATCTTGAAAAATATTCATTGATTTTTTAAATGTGACTTATCCCACAAAAACACCAATTACGCTCAAAAAGGCAAAAAAAGGCAAACCAAAACTACTTAGAATGAAAGAATATATATGCATCTGACAGAAACCGTCAACCACCCAAAACGTTTTGTGACGTTTTTTTTAAATCCTTACTCAAAGTTTTATTTTAATTTTAAATAATTGTGCTGTTTTTTTTTTAAACATTTTTTAATTAAATTTTTTTTTTTTGTCTTTGGGTGTAAGCCTGGGGCCTGGTCTATTGGGAAAATATAACTTTAGGTAGCCAGGACTTCACCGAAGCTCAAAACGCAATTTTCACCTCATAGACCCTTTTTTCAATATTTTCAATTTTTCGAATTTAGCACATAATATTACTAAAACAAAGAAAAGCAAAATTTTTCAAACATTATTTTTAGGAGCTCCAACATGTTTTCTTAAAGATAGGTTACTTTCAAAGCCGGACAAAAATAAAAAATTTTCGATTTTTGGCTATGGAACGACGCACTGTGAGCCGGTGAAAAAAAAAGATGGGGGGTCCGGAGCCCTCCCGAAATGTTGTGGAATAAAAATTAAACAACATATTGTAGAAGGATGTACCCACAAGACTTCAATAAAGTACATGTTTTTAATGAATAAGTTAGTCTAGTTTCCAATCTTCCCAGAGGTCAGGATCAGCTGGTGCACCTTTTTCAGCAATAGAAAAAAAAGAACAGTTTTGATTTATTAACATTTTGAACCAGTGAGGTCCGCAAGCAAAGAGGCTAAAAAGTTTATTGTGCTATAGCCGTAGAGCTTTTAAACGGACTAACCCTGTCCATCTAGCTTGATACTATTGATGAAGTTTTGTCAGAATGCTGGGTAGGGTCGAAGTGATATCTTCCGGGTGGGGGAAGCCAACACCAAGACACTGTCACACATTAACAGAGAATATGCATTGACGTTATATCATCACCTTCGCAGCGACAGCTACTGTCCTCCGTCGTTCCTACGGCAGCCGGTTCTACGCACCGAAATTACTCGTTTATCAACGGCCAAGAGCTGCCAAAACCCCTTCAGTGCAGAAGGAAAATATGTGTATGTGTTGGTTTGGCATAATATATTAATTGCTGCTATTCGGGAGACGGAATTAAACGTTAACTCCTCCCTCAACTCCTACGGCCACTTCAACATCATCAGGAAGGATCGACTGACTAATGCTGGAGGTGGACTAGCTATCATCATCCACCAATCCGTGCCTTATCGTGAGATCAACGTCCTAGCAGTCGATATCACCTTGGAAGTCCAAGCTGTTGCGGTCACACCCGGTAATGTGGACATAGATATATTCAATATTTACATACCACCAGTATCTAGTTCTCCCTCAGGATACAATGACATCTCATTCGAAAGCGCAGGTCTCATCAATAAGGCTCAGTGGGAATCAGTTCTAACGCTGTCTTAAGACCATCTACCAATTATGATCAGGATCGAAAAACCACCTAACTTCCTGACCGCTGAACTTCGTACTTTCATAAATTATAATAAGGCTGATTGGAACGGCTTCAAACAGTACACCAGTGCAAATTTCCTTGCCCTACCTACACCTAAAGATGTCCGCGTAGCCGAAGGAAACTTAAGGCAAATCATTACAAAAGCAGCAGCAAGATTTATCCCTGCTGGGCGTATACCTTTAGTACGGCCTAACTTCCCCACATGCGACTGATGCCTCAACACACTGCGCTACCGGTCGCCCCAATATCAACGTTGGAACACCTTTTTCGCCGGCCGTTTCTTCGAACCGGTTCAATGAGATGTTACCGCCATAAGTTTAATACCTCGTCAACTTGTAATGAACCACCTGTAATGAACCATATTATGGTCTGGTAGAGCTGCTCCCACCGGCAGATCGAAGCAGCACCTGATGAGTGTATCTGATGATCTGCTGGTGTACGGACCTAGATTCGACCGCGTGGGCGTCTGATCCGTCCGCCAACCATGCCATCCTTATCGACTATTTTTTTTTATTCCCCATTTTTACCTCCCCTTTTTGTGTTGTCTTCCCCAGGCCTATGAATTTTTGTTAATACGTAAAGGACAGGGCAACGAGCGGCGAAAACCCCGCCCACATCTCCCGAACTAAGCTACAGCAAGCATAGGCCGCTGCTTAGCTCGTTGAGGGGCCTTTTTCTTCGCCAGATGGCACGGCCCGACCTTCACGGTCATATGCTACCTTAGGCTCCGTCCCATCTTCGGATGCCCACCAAACCGTCCGTTACAAACTTTTTTGCACTCACTAACCGACAATTGGTGATCAGTGTGTGGGGCAGCAGCGATGACAACTACAGAGATTGTCGTTCCTGTGGCAGCGGGTTCTACACATCGGTGCAACCCGTGTTTCACGGCCAAGAGCCGCCGTAACCCCTTCGACGCAAGAAAAAAAGATATGTGTGTGTGTGTCACACACTGTGACTACCCATCGTTTTTCCTGGGAATTGGGAGCAAAACATGTTGGCGAAACTGCTCTCAATTCTCCTTAAAAGTGCCGCAATTGAGCTCAAACCAGGTCCTAGAACCTGCTAGATTTGCTGCGTCCGCAACAAACCGCTCCACTCTAATGTCACCACAGTAAAATGTGAATGCTGCGATGAATGGTGCCATTTAAGAAACTGCTCTGGGCTGAATCACCACAGGTAATGGAATTCCTCCTTTACTGCGGGTCTATGCAGAAACAGAGGACAGCAATCATCAATATCAACACAAATTCCTAGCGTAACTACCATCAGCTAGTGTACAGTGAACAGCATCTCCAACAGGATTCCATTGCAAAACGATCTCACACTTGCACCACCCGTCGCCAGTATCAACACCGTTTCACTTGTACAGCTTAACTGCAATGGGTTGCAACAGAAAATCGCAGAATTATCGGCTTTCATGGAGAGATATCGCATCATGATTGGAGCTATTCAGGAGACCAAACTCACCACAAACTCGTCCCTCAACTCCTATGGCAACTACAACATCATCAGGAAGGACAGAGTGTCCAATGCTGATGGTGGAATTTCTTTTCTAATTCACCACTTAGTACCGTATCGTGAAATTGACGTCACACTCGCCGCCAACATCCTAGAGTCCATAGCTATCCAATCCGACAATGTTCCAGCTCGTCCAATATCTACATTGCTATCGCTGGACTAATTAATGATGCTCAATGGACACCAGTCCTGACGCTTTCCTCTGACAAAAATTGTTAGGAGGTTGTTGTTGTTGTAGCAATGGTCAGAAGTTCGTTGTGTGAGTGTGTTACATGTTGTGTTGTTCTTCGTCTTCCTCAGTGTTGAGTGATAGGAAGGTAGCCTCTACGGGGTTCTCCCACAGCGATCTGGGGGTCAGGTGTGTGGGTGCAGCTGGGCATCTGAAAATGTGGTCTACATCATGAGGTGTACCATTGCAGGCGGGGCATGTGTTCGTAACATCCCGATCAATGCGAGACAGGTAGGAGTTTAGACGCGAACACCAACCCGACCTAAGTTGGGCAAGTGTCGTCCTCGTTGCTCTCGCAAGCGTTCTC
This sequence comes from Chloromyia formosa, assembly GCA_964017055.1. NCBI lineage: Eukaryota > Metazoa > Arthropoda > Insecta > Diptera > Stratiomyidae > Chloromyia > Chloromyia formosa. The sequence goes on along the minus strand of OZ024813.1, from coordinate 22,500,482 downwards.
TCGTCTGGAGAGATGGCTGAGTCGAGAGAACTTTGTTTGGACCTAGTCTCGCAATTGATGCTTGTACTTCCTCGTGGTGTATTGCTGCGATGGCTGTTCTGTATGCGTTGTTGTCGAAGGGGTCCCTTTTGTACCTCTGGACGTCTCTTTCGAGGTCCCTCAAATCACGCCTGACGGTGGCGCGTCTTGTCCATGAGGTCAGAATTGGGGTGCTCCTCACGGTAACAACCCACCAGGTACTGTTTTGCAAGAAGTTTGTTGTGGTTCCTTAGAGGCATCGTCCTCGTTTCCTGATGTAGATGGTCCTGGGAAGACATCAGGAGACAGCCAGTTACAGTACGGAGGGCGGTATTTTGGCAGGCCTGGATGTTATTCCATTGTGTGTCACAGAGATTCTGTGACCACACTGGAGCCGCATAGTTGGCTACAGACCTTCCGACTGCTTTGTATGTGACCAGTAGGGTCTCTTTATCCTTACCCCAGGTGCTACTGGCCAAGGCTTTAAGGATCTTGTTCCTTCCGCGCATTCTGTTACACATTGTTGAAGCATGGGGGGATGACGTGGCCATACTGTCCAGGGTTACTCCTAGAATTTTAGGATGGTTCACGGTCGGAATGAGTTGGTTGCCAATCGAGATCTCAAGTTGCATCTTGACTTCCTTCGTCCAGGTGGTGAATAATGTTGCCGAGGATTTGGGCGCGGATACGATTAAATTCTTGCCCGTGAAGAAGGAGTTCGGCTGTTCCAGGTAAGCATTTACTCGCTCGCACATTTCCGTGATGTCGCTCCCTGTTGCCAGGATGGAGCAGTCGCCTGCATAGGAGATAATTTCGATTCTTTGAGGTGGGGTTGGAATTCCAGATAGGTAAAGGTTGAACAAGGAGGGAGACAAAACTCCTCCTTGTGGCACACCTTGTTTGATCTTCCTTAGCTTCGATTTTTTGCTCCTGAATTCGGTATAGGACTGCCTGCCCGCGAGGTAGTTGGCAATCCATTTTGTGATATGGGTTGGAAGAGATATATTGTATTGTTAGGAGGTTGTTTGGATCGCTGATTGCAAATCTGTAGTCAAAAACGTAAAAAATAAAGGAGATTCTGAACGTCAAACCTGTTCCATTTCTATGTACAGACAACATCCCCTACTCCCTTCTCTCCTTTTTTTTTAAGATTTTTTTGTAAGAAATGGGAACAGTGATAATACGAGTATGTGTATGCACAATTTACCGCAACGGCAGCTGCTATTATGACGTCAGTCATGGCCGGAACACAGTACATACCAACTGAGGAGTTTCGACAAAGTACTCGTGACTCATACTCGAGCGAGGATGTGAATGTGTACCTCGCCAGGCTGCTTGCCTCGGGCATTCTCGCCGAATATGCTCGCCTCGGAAACTCGACGAGAATGTAAACCGGCCATTAGACTGACCGGCCGTGCTTACGCCCCACACCACGGGGGGAGGAGCACATGAAACTGCAATTGTTACCAGAAAGCTACAAGTTTTTCGTTAATATTTGTATTTTGCATTCAAAGTGGATAAAACTTTGTCGTGGTCAAACAAAAAGTCAATCGGTCTTTTCTATCACGATCAATAATATTAATATTTTTTAACATATTCAACATAAAAACATTTCCATTTTTTCCAGAACTCCATATCGACGATGTCTGAATTATCGTAAACTGCAAACTAACAATTACAAAGCACTTATTCAATCGTTGCGAACTTGACGCGGATCAAACAAAAATATTAACAAGTCGACGGAAGCAAAGCAAAATCTTTCAAATCTGGGCAAAACTATGAACCTGTGCTCTGCAATTGGTGCAGGTCAAAGCAGCAGCAATAGTAACAGTGACAATATGCCGCCCGAGACAGCAGCTCGACCGAAAGTGGTCACGGTGAAACATCCGGAATCGAATAAGCCCAAGCCGACGGCAAAGAAATCGAAACCGATCCAGGCCGATCAGGATGTGCTGAAAGCACTGCAAAGGTGTCGCGATGAAGGCATCAAAAGACTTGATCTCAGCAAATCATCGATAACTGTTATTCCACCATCCGTTAAGGATTGTGTTCATTTGACTGAATTTTATTTATACAGTAATAAGATAGCCTCACTTCCAGCCGAGATTGGCTGTTTGACAAATTTGAAAACGCTCGCACTTAACGAGAATTCATTAACATCGCTACCTGACACGCTGGCCAATTTGAAACAATTGAAAGTGCTCGACTTGCGACACAACAAATTAGCCGAAATTCCCGATGTCATTTATAAGTTGAAATCGCTGACGACACTCTATTTGCGATTCAATCGAATACCCAGTGTTGCGGGCGACATACGAAACCTTACGAATTTAACTATGCTCAGTTTACGTGAAAATAAAATACGAGAACTAGGTCCAGCCATTGGAGCGTTGATCAATTTAACGACCCTGGACGTATCACACAATCATTTGGAGCATTTACCGGAGGAGATTGGTAATTGTGCAAATCTAAGTGCATTGGATTTGCAACACAATGAATTGCTCGACATTCCCGAAAGTATTGGAAACTTGAAGAATTTGACTCGATTAGGTTTAAGGTAAGTTGTCCGAATCATCCATGCTCTGTGCGTATTTTTCATCATCTGTTTCGTTTTCTCAATTTAGATACAATCGGCTCACATCAATACCGGCATCGCTGAAGAATTGTAAATACATGGATGAGTTCAACGTGGAAGGAAATCAAATATCACAGTTGCCGGATGGTCTCCTCGCAAGCTTAAATTCACTGACAACCATTACACTCTCGCGTAACGCATTTCATAGCTACCCGTCGGGTGGGCCAGCTCAATTCACAAATGTCACGAGCATTAATCTTGAACATAATCAAATTGACAAAATTCCGTACGGTATATTTTCACGTGCCAAAGGTTTAACTAAACTCAACATGAAAGAGAATGCTCTAACCTCTTTGCCGCTCGATGTTGGCACATGGGTGAACATGGTCGAGTTGAATCTAGCGACCAATTCACTTACGAAACTGCCAGACGACATACTGGCACTGCAAAATCTAGAAATTCTAATTTTGTCCAACAATTTGCTCAAAAAGATACCAAGCACAATTGGCAATTTGCGTAAGTTGCGTATTTTAGATTTGGAGGAGAATCGTATTGAGAACCTGCCAAACGAAATCGGTCTATTGCACGATCTTCAAAAGTTAATTTTGCAAACCAATCAAATTACAGTCTTACCTCGAACTATTGGCCACCTGACGAATTTAACGCATTTATCGGTCAGCGAGAACAATCTACAGTATTTACCAGAAGAGATTGGCTCTCTCGAGAATCTGGAAAATCTTTACATTAATCAAAATCCATGCCTTGAAAAGTTGCCGTACGAGCTAGCGCTATGCCAAAATCTGAAATATCTCAACATTGATAAGTGTCCGTTGAGTTCGATACCACAAGAAATTCAGGCGGGCGGTCCGTCGCTAGTTTTGCAGTGGCTAAAAATGCACTCGCCCTATCGACAAATGTGATTCTTTTCGCAGGACATAATCGAGAGACGTGTCGATTCCGCTGTATTCAAAGTTAACTTGACAAAATCGGGAGATTGTGTAAAGCTTGAGTGTCGATTTTGTCGTTTCAAATCCTTTGAAAAACAATTAAACGTAGTTGAACTCAATTAGAGATGTAAGAGTCGGTAAGCACAGAAGCTGAAGTATATATTTCACCCAATGCTAAACAAGATAAAAAATCTAGGATAACACTTAGTATTAGATTTCTTGTACTCAGTACTTCTGACATTATAAAATGGTGGCAACACAATGGACAAAAAAAAACATACAAAGAAATACAATAAAAATAACGTAGAAGAAAAAAGAAAACAATATATGAAATATAAACGTGTGATTGAAAATAGCTTTAAAATTGCTTCTGATAAAGTTTGTGAAACATAAAAACAAAAGGAAAATATTTTGACTGTTATTATATTATCAGATAATAGATTTAGTGGAAAACACCTAGAAAACTGATAACCTTATTCCGTATCGCCGTATGTTTTGCATATTCGAGAGTCAGTTTTTGTTACGAGAGAGATCATCCGAGTTTCGCTTGAGTGAATTTCCAGTCCAAGTAAGTATTTTATCTTGAAACACTTATTTATATTATTTGTACTACTTTGCCTTAGCCCCTAGCGGGGCATAGCGCGTCAACTACTCCTGCGCGCCATCGTACTCTGTTCTGGGCAATGGGGCGCAACTCCCCAAAACACTTACCCAGTGCCTGACACTCCTTTGCCACAGATCGACGCCATGTGATTCGAGGACCCCCTCTTGGTCGGCCTTGGTTAGAAATGGGGTTCCATTTCATGGCATGCAAAGCAATGCAATGCAGTTATTAGACCTATCACTCTTCCGCAATGTGTGACCTATCCACTGCCATTTTCGCCTACGTATCAATTCGTCGATTGGCATCTGACCCGTACGCCAACTTAGCTCTTCATTTGATATTGTTTCGGGCCAGAAAATTCTTAAAATTCGACGAAGACATGAGTTGACGAAAACTTGCAGCTTTCTGGTAACTCCTACGGAAACTTTCCATGTACTGCTCCCATACAAAAGCACTGACAGTACCAGGGAGCGAAACAGGCCCAGCTTGGTCTTGATGCTGAGATAAATGCTCTGCCAGATTTTGGACAGTATGCCGTATGCGCGTTTAGGCTGGTTGATACGACGAGCGATGTCCTGCTCCGTACCGCCATTTTCGCCAACAATGGTACCCAGGTAGACGAAGTTGTCCACCTTCTCCACAAGCCTGTGGAGCCCATTAATATCGATGGCAACAGGTGTCGGATTTCTTTTTCGCAACGGCTGGCTAAGAACCTTGGTCTTGTTAGTATTAATATTTAGCCCAACCTTGCTTGCCTCCCTCTCGAGATCTAACGCCATATTATTTGTGCACATGTAACAAATTTACATGAGCGCGGTGTATTGTGCCTTTTTCAAAGGAAGTCAAGTTATGAGGATATCGGAGACTTCCTGCCCGTTCCTTTTCTATTGTATGTACACTGGATATCGTTTATAACGACATTGAAGGGACCCGGTAGATCGTCGCTATAAACGTCATATTTGGTGTATTTTTTCAAGCATCATACAGAGCAGGTTATGACCACACAATTACACTAACAATTTGTCTGAGCTTCTCTGGATAACACGTCAGTGCAAGAATGCTGCTGAGTTAAGTAGTCTGCGTTTCGAAATGCAGGCGGTGCAGGTGTCGGAAGTTTTCGAATAGTTTACAGTTTGGGAGGCACATAAACTTATTTCCTGTCAATAAAATGTTCGTTTTGTGTAATTATTTGGAATAGTAAACATACATAATGATTTTGCTGCCTAAAGGATATTTGTCCGATTGTATACCTAGTCTAGCCATAAATATTGTTACAAGGTTTGGCAACCCTGCAGAAAGGAACCGTTATATTGCATTTCTTAAAAATTGAGCTAATCGCTATAGTACGCTTGTGCTTGATGCATTTGTCATCATTTGAGTTTAATTTTTAGTGTAGTGAACATGAATTGGGGTGACAAAGAAAATAGAATTGCTGTGATTGCACTTCATAAAGTAGGAATGCAACCAAGTGATATTTTTAAGACTCTGCATACCCTTGGTATAAGCCGAATGTTTGTATATCGGGCTATTGAAAGATTTAATGATACGTCTGGAGTAAGTGACCGTGAAAGAAGTGGCGAACTACTCGAACACCTCAAGCGGTTAAAGCCGTGCGCGAGAGAATTCGCCGTAATCCTCTTCTGAAACAAAAAATTTTATCGCGTGAGATGAAAATACCCCAAAGAACAATTTCACGTATAATCAAAAGTGACTTGGGGTTGGGTGCTTATCGTAGATCTACCGGGCATTTACTAACAGATTCGTTAAAAAAAATAGAGTGGAAAAATCAAAACGATTACTTGCCGGTACGCAAACCAAGAACACCGTAAAATTTTGTTTACGGACGAAAAAATTTTTACTGTCGAAGAAACATTTAATAAACAAAACGATAGGGTTTATGCTCGCAGTGCCAGAGAAGCTTCTCAAGTTGCCCAAAAGGTTCAAAGAGGTCATCATCCAGCCTCAGTAATGGTTTGGTGGGGTGTTAGCTACAACGGGGTGACAAAGTTGCATTTTTGTGAGAAGGGCGTCAAAACGTCTGCCAAAATTTATCAAGAAAGTGTCCTTGAAAGTGTAGTGAAACCTCTCAACACGTCATTATTCAAAAATCAGCCTTGGAGTTTCCAGCAAAATTCTGCACCAGGTCATAAGGCGAAGTCAACCCAAAAATGGCTTGAAGAAAATGTTCCAGATTTTATTAAAGCTGAAGACCTGAATCCGCTGGATTACGAATTATGGTCTGTCTTAGAGCAAATGACGTGCTCTAAAAGACATTCTAATATCGAATCCTTAAAGAAGTCTCTTACACATGCAGTCGCCAACTTTCCGATTGAAGTCGTGCGTGCTTCCATAGATAAGTGGCCAGCTCGATTAAAGGCTTGTGTAAAGGCAAAAGGCAATCACTTCGAATAACTTGTTGCAATTTCCGTTGTTGACAATGCATTTAATAAATAAACAATGATTTCTTAACATATAACACCTCTTTTATTGAACAGTGCTTCAAAAAGTTTGTAACAGTATTTATGGCTAGACTAGGTATGTACTAAGGATTTAAGTTTTCTGTTGAAATTTGAGTTGACGTTTGAACTAACTAAGGCAAGACACACTCCCAGCAAACATAAGCCCCGTTTTCGTGTTCGCTACCCTATTTGCTCTCGATCGTTTTTTTTGTCGTTCAGCCTGCTCTACTGCTCTGTACGAAGAAACGCAGCTATTGTTTATAATGACCTGGTCGTTATATCCACCTCGGGCTGTATATAACGACCGTGGTCGTATCCATATCAAGTTGTGTGCAGGTAAAACAGGGATACATAAAATGTAAGCAAAATCAGCTTGAAAAAATTAATTTAAAAAAAATTTAAGTTTTTATCGGCAGGGTTTTGCCGAGCGAATTTTTGTGTTTATCCCCGCGAAATTAGTTTGTGGGTTAGTTTAAGATGGTTAATGTAGAACATCACGAATTGATTTTGAAAGGTCATCAGTTGTTTCAAGGAAGAGAAATATTGCGGTTGTTTAGGTTACTATTTGTCTTAACCCGTCGTGGGGTATATAGGTAGTATAGAGCGACGACAACTTCTAAGAAACCTAGTTGACGTTTCGTTAGCATATAACAATTTTTTTGGTAGCTGGCCGATTACGTTATGAGTTGGTGATAGATATTTATTCAACTATTGAATAATACCAGATATTTGATAAGCACGGTTTGTTTGGACGGTCTCTTAGTATGGAAGGTGCCGTGTTTCGACGATTTCTGAGGGCGCATAATGGGTCTTCTTTTTACGGCTTCAAAGTGCATTTTCGCTGTACGGAGGAATTCCTATGCTGCGTTTTGAGCCTTACGGCTAGAGCCGCATGTCAAATTGTATGGAATAAATCAATTAGTAGCCCCGCTATTAACAATCACCCATTATGTTCACGTATCAATTAAATTACGAATTTAGAATTTGAAAAATTACCGTACCGTAAGCAAACAACGCTACACGTCTACTCTCGTAATCCTTTAAATTCCATACAATTTGACATGCGGCTCTAACCGTACGGCTCAAAACGCAGCATAGGAATTACTCCTTTAGGTTGTCCATTTCCGCTTTAGGTGATAAGAACCTAGAATCCACACACGGAAGATTTTTACTTCCTAAAGCGACAATTTCTTGAGTGTGGTAACAATTCTCCCTAAATGCGATAGAGAGATTTCTCCTTCTTCCTTGCTCTTTCATACCACTGTACGGCTTCGCCTTGCTCTGCCTGTGGTGTTGGCACTTCGCCCATTTTGGCGGTATAATCTCAGCTTCCTTCTGCAGGCAACTCGGTCTTGGATCGTATCATCGCCGAGATCAATGCGTTGTTGTTGCTTCTTCATCTGATCGATCCATGTGTGTCTCCGTCTGCCTCGGGGTTTGGGTCCAGCAATTGGAACATTCATTGATAGTGCCTTCATGTCTGGGTTCTCAGGTGGACGCCTTAGAACATAACAATACCAATCCATACGACGATCTTCGAGCTTTTCAGTAATCGGTTGCTCAATAAACAAGCTGCCTCGGATGTTTGATAGATACTTTTGATGTGATCCTTTTTGGTCACACCGACTGACATCCGTAGCATTTTCATCTCGGTCGCAGTCATTTTACTTTCGTATGTCCTGTACATAGTCCAGCACTCAGACGCATACATGAGTGCGGGACGTACGACCATTTTGTACAACTTGTCCTTAAGCTTTCGTGGCATCTTCTTGTCGCAGAAATCTCCAGAGTTTTCTCGCCACTTCATCCAACCGAAACTGATGCGAGGTTTGATGTCGTCATCGTAGGCAGCTTCGTTATTGACCATCGAGCCAAGGTAGTTGAACCTTGTATAGGACTTCAGCTGCTCTCCTTTAATGTAGATATCTGGTATCGGTCTCTCTGGATCTGAGAAAGGACAGCAAAGATACTCAGTCTTTGGTATGCTAATTTTCAGTCCATGATCCTCCAGTATCTTACACCACTTGGCCAGTGCAGCCTGCAAGGCAACGATGTTTTTGCTACCCAGGACAACGTCATCGACGAAGAGAAGGGATATTTCCAGGTCGTCAGAGATGAGTGTTAATAAATAGAGCATGATGATGTTGAAGAGCAAGGGAGTCAATACACTGCCTTGGTGAACTTCGACTTTAACCGGAAATTCTTCAAACTCACCAGCTGTGTATCTAACTTTAGTAGTTGCTCCATCATACATGTCTTGTATCTTCTTAACATATGCCTCGGGGACCTTAATTGCTCTTAGGGCCACCCATATCAGATCACGAGCAACTCTGTCGAAGGCTTTTTCCAAATCGATGAACACAAAGTGCAAGTCCGTCCGTGCATCAGGATGTTTTTCCATCGTAACACGCAAGCACTGAATAGCATCGACTGTGGATCGACCCTCTACGAAGCCGCATTGATTGTCATTCAACCGTACAATCTCTTTCAATCGATTGCAGACAACTCGCTCGTAAGTCTTCAATGTGTGAGATGTTAACTTGATTGCCCTATAGTTGTTGAGCTTGCGTGATTCACCCTTGTTCTTATATAATGGGAGAAGGAAGCTTTTCATGAAAGCGTTAGGCATCGGTTGCCCTCTTTTAATTTTATTGAAAAGAACAGTGAGCCATCTAAGCCCGACATGATTCATCTTCAACCAAAATTCCAATGGTATTTTGTCTGGTCCAACTGCCTTTCCGCATTTCATCTGCATCATTGCTTTCATCAACTCCTACACTGAAAAATGAGCGATATCAATGGTGTTTGGCTCCATAGCTTGAAAAGCTTCACGCGAAAATTCTTCGTTCAAAAGTTCGTCAAAGTACTCACGCATTCTGCTACAGATTGCTATGTCTTCAACCAGTAGCACTTCTTGTGAGTCTTCAACGTACTTTGGCGCTTGAATCTCTCGAGCGTTTCTTCTCCTTTGGGCTGCGACCTTATGAATCCTGGCACTCTCTTTAGGTTTCTCTTGCAATGACGATCTCTTATCCGCAGTTACATCTTCTAGTTCTTGATAGAACTTCTCGGCTGCAATCGCCTTTGCTTGAGCAACCTTCCGCTTTACTTCCTTCCGGTATTTATCATATTTCTCCCGAAGTTGATCCTTCACTGCTTGTCTTGCATGTTGTCCAAGCCTTAATGCGTTCGATTTTCCTGCACTGCTTCTTTAGTTTCATTATTCCACCACCACGTCTCCTTGTTCGTGTGGAGTGGGCCTTTTGAAACTCCCAGTGTCTTTTCAGCCTCACCTACCAACATTGCATCCAAAGCATTCCACATTTGCGTTGGACTTTGCTCGTGGCAGTTGGTATTGTTTTGAAGCCACTCCTTCATTTTAAGAACGAGTGGAGTTACAACATATTCATAGCTTTCGTTGTTGAGATTGTGCCACTTGATTTTCTCGACTGGCTTGGGAATTGCTTGCGGTCTTGTTCCTCCTTTCAAAATAAATTCTGTCAGGAGCAACCGGTGCTGAGTGACCGCAGATCCACCCAAGATCACTTTGCAGTCTTTCACCCAACGCCTCATGAAATTTAGACACAGATGATAGTCTATCTGCGTCGCATGAGCTCCACTGCTATATGTGATAAGGTGCCTTTGGTTCTTAATGAACCATGTGTTGAGGATGACCAGACCGTGTGATCTGCACATAGTCAGGATAGCCTCACCCTCATCATTTCTGGCTGTAGATTGGCTACCCTTCCCACCGTGGCAATCCTCGTAATCATAGTTCGATTCTCCCACATGGCCATTGAAATCCCCTCCGAAAAAAACCAGCTCGGTATCTGGTATATTTTTAAGCAGTGTGTCAAAGTCGCTCCAAAATGCCTCTTTTTCACTTTGCTGCAAACCCACTTGGGGAGCGTCGGCACTTATGACGTTCCACACAATTTGATACTCACCAAGCGGTCGCTAATCTTCGAGATACTCACGATGCTGCCAAGTAAAGCCGATGACAGAAAAACGCCAACGCCGTTCCTATCATTCGAGTTTCTATAATAGTACAATTTGTACTTTTTGGAATTCGTCAGAAAACGAGCTCGGTCAACTTGGTCATTTCGCCACTTGCGTGCAGGAGGCACAAATTGTCTATCCTTCTCCGTTTAATGCCGTCCTTCAGTTCTTCGCTCTTTACCGTCGTGGATCCGACATTCCAACTTGCAACCCTCAGTTTCTCTACAGTGTACTTGGACTGCCTCATAGCGAGATTTCTCCTATTATTCGCGAAACAGAAATGTTTCGTTTCTAATTTACTTCTAATCTAAATGTAAAATAAGCTATTTAATATTACAATAATTATGTCAACGTTTTTTTTTCTCTTCCAGCAGATTCAACGAAGATTAATACAAACGGATATTCTTTTTCATCGTACACAAACACACGTTTATCCAGTGTTTGTTTAACTCTGACAAATAAATAAATAATCTGTTAGCATCGCGCTTCATTAAACCCCAATGTTCTAGTCATTTATTGGAAAAAAAACTGTATTTTACGTTTATCATATAATCAAATAGTATTTTTTTTAATAAAACAAGAAACATATTATGTATTTTACTTTTTGTATTATTATTATAAGGATACAGTTACGAGTTTTTTTATATGATAAAAAATAATTAAATATATATACATACATAAATATGTGTCTATACAATATAATATGTAATTAAAAAAAAAACAAAGAAAATGCTTTTAAAGAGAAGAAGAACATGAACTACATTATACATATATAATGGATAAAAAAATATATATTAAAAGATCGCCAAACGGAATTGTTTAACAAGCATTTGAATATAAAAAAAAACAATGAAAATAATAATTGTCAACATAATCATAAAATGCTGAAAATGAAAAACATTTATTGTAATTGTATACATTTGTTTTCACGGTACATGTAATATTTGTTACACAGCACTTTTATGTGTTCAACAATCAACAAAAAAAGATAATGAATCAAGATCGAAGCATTTTTATATGAAATTGGTGTGATTATGATTAAATTATGTGCATGAATATTTTTTATGAAAACGTCAAAGCATACAGGGAATACCCTTTGATGCAGTAGCATGCAGTAGAGAACTTATACGAGTATTAAGGTGGAGCGATGGGATCTCATAAAATCTATTAAGCGATAACCCCCCATATTTTTCATATTGCTCCATCTCGGGATATTTTGGATCATGTTTAAGTGAAGGTTTTTTTTTTCTTTTTTTCACGCATTTTCGCATCTCTCGGAGTAAAGGCGCGGGACTAGCGTAATATTGACCATTCACCTCACTGCATTCCATAACACTGTCTCAAAAATTGAAGTGCTCTACCACATTTTGTATTTATAATCGGACCCTATAACTTGTCCAAGTGCCACATATTTTTTATGACCTTAAGCCCTGAGTTAATTTCGTAGAATGAATAATCTTATTTGATGTTTCTCAGATTTTGTGCTGGGAATTCTCCCTATTTATTTGTTCAGCGTTCAATATCAACGACGGAGAAATAGTGAAAAACCGTCATATCGAGAACGTTCACCTTTGAGGCGAAAATTCACCCCTTGTGGATGTGGTTAATCGTAGAGTCGAAAAACGTAAAAAGATTTGAAAAATTGTTTATTATTATAAACTGGATTGACGATTTTTTTAACTTCGTGATAATCCATTTTATTTTAATTAAAAATGCAAAAAATGAACTTTGATTTTACATGCTTGATAAGCAAGGACATCCCGTGCAAAAGTGAGCGTGTGTGGCATTTATGCCAGCAATCGTAATTGTGGAGTGAGATCCGATGGAAGAAATATATATATAATAGATAAAATGTCGCCAAGACAATTGTATCGTTGTCAGAGTTACAGAGCTATTCTTCACAAACTGGCGTGTTTTCCAGCATACGACCTAGGAAAAATATTTTGTTTTGTTCTCTCAGATATGCCAAAAGAACTCTTCTTTAAAATTCTGTAATTCTTTCACTCCAGTAGCTAGCTCCTTTGACCACTGGAGAAAATTTTTCGATACTATTTGTAGTGCATGTAAACTTTTGGAATTGACTTACAGTGGCAGTTCTATTAGTACCCACAGACAGTTTTTTGTTCTCGCCGAGGATCAAACCTCCATTTTCTACATCGTAGAGCGCTGACCGAACTAACACGTCCACCGAGCGCGTCAAATAAATCAAATTATATAAAAATACAACAATCGAACATCGTTTAAAAGTTTGGTTAAACAAATACAAAAGGGCATTCTCTTTATTTCTCACCTCAAAATCGCATATGCCCAGTCGGACATTTGTCTCCGATCCCAGTGGAATCGCAAAGTCTTCGATTCCTTACCGATTCCATTCATCGGTTTGTCTCCGAAGCTGGACAAATTCAAATGTTTTCAATTATGTATCGAGTTAGCCTGAAATTTGAATTGATTTGAAAGTATCTGGCATTTGGCTACGCATGTTGTCATACACTTATATGAAATATGGAATACGGAATATGTTTTTTTTTCTGTAAGCCTTGAATACAATCCGCCGTTAAATTAAAAGGGCCGTGAAATCAATACAAAAAGATTTCACGACACTTTTAGTTTCTGGACGAATTGTATTTATCAGGCTTAAATAGATTCAACCCATTTATACAGTCATCGATCCGAATCGATCTCAGTGTCGATTCCTCGTTGGCTACAGTCATCGGTCCGGAATCGATTCCAGTCATCGATCCGGATTCGATTCCACGTTGACTACAGTCATCGATCCCAATTCGACCCCAGTATCGATTCTACGTCGACTCCAGTCATCGATTCTCCATCGACTACCGTCATCGATTCCGGATCGATTCCTGTTCTCATTTTCGGTATCGCAAAAGCGGCCATGCCCATACAAATATCTCCGACGTGTCTCCGATAAAGTCATCGATTCCTTAGTAGACAGTCATCGATCCAGGACCGGTCCAGTATCGATTCTTGTCCGACTGGGTGTTGATACTAAAATCTAGAGTTGAGAGAGAGGAAGGAAGTTTGTTTTCAGTTTGCAATGCATTTGGGAAAACAATCACTAGACAAAGCCCTATCACAAAGAACTTAAAAGCATAGGGTGTGCCATCTTTTTAAAGCGGGCTGTAAGTGCAGGGTGCATTTTCTTGTCTTCAGGTCTCTAATGGCTCAGGTAATAAAGCCCCCACGGAAGTGTAGGGAAGAGAGGGTCAAAGGTGCTTTTTTTTTCAAATTCAGAATAATTATCGAATATTCGGTACGAAATTTTCCATTCGAAGCAAATACTCGGTGATTTTTTAAATAGGGTTTTCGATTTACATGGTACTATTTGCATCCTTTCGAAAGCAACTCGATTCGAATCGAATTACATGATAGGGCTCCAGGTCTCCAGCACAGCTTGATATTAAAGAAATTACCCATTTCTGAGAGAGAGAGAGAGGCTCGACAATCCGCTACCGTCCTTGCTGTCGTGAGAATGGACTCATACCGCAGTCTGCCTGTCGGTGTAAATGATGACTTTCGTGACCGTGCCCGTTATGTTACGCCCCAACCAGAACATAGTCTCCCTAATCGCCGAAACCTCCGCCTGGAGAACGCTACAGTGGCTCGGTAGACGAATGGGTAAGTCTATATTCAATCATTCGGAGTTCCAACGTCCGCCTCGTTCTTAGATCCGTGTAGATGGATAACGAGTCAGACAGCAAAATTCGGTACCCAGCCCACCGACTCCGTGGTGGAATCTGACTTAAAAATTCCTATCAAAGATATACTTTGATATAGTCCGTCGTGGCGGGAATATCCCGGTTGATCAGAATTTTGGAATGCCCGGCATTAAGTTGTCCAGTTTCGCGAAGACGGACGGCCGCGCACGCAGCCAGCTGCTCGACTAGGATAGATCAAGTGACACAAGACATCAACAGCGTCACTAGGAATCGTCCTAGGAGCCCCACTGATAGCGACGCTGGCTGTTCTTCGTACCATTCCCAGCAGACTGCGATTTACAGCTGTATTAAGTGCAGTCCACCAAACCACAATGCCGCATGATAGACACATGGAGCCACCGCATACCTTTCTGCTGTCGGCCCCAGTTTCTCCCAATAGCCTTCCTATAGCAGTATCGGGCGATAATAGCTTTGCTCACGCGCTCCTGGATATTACTCAATTACCCTAACCCCTTGTGGGGCATAGCGCGTCAACTGTTCCATGTGGCACACATGAGACTGATGCCGCTACGCACTGAGCTACCGGTCGCCCCGTTAAAATTCCTTTCGAAGATTACACCCGGAAATTTTGCCTTATCAGTAAGGATCAGTATGACACCTTCCAGTATAGGAGGTTCTACTGATGGTATCGTATGCTTCTTGGAGAAAAGCACAAGTTCCGGTTAACTCAAAACCCATAATTTGCCGCCCATTTGGTTAGCAAAGAGAGAGCACTTTGTAGAACCTCACTGAAAGCGTACTGGGGAACTTACCCGAAACAGCAATGGCAACGTCATCCGCACAGGCAATTACCAAAAGCAGGCAATTTATAGTGCCGATCCAAAGAAGTGGGGAAAGGACGCCCCCTGCGGAGTAGCTCTATTCACACGTCTCACGGACGAAGTACCTAGCTCGGTACAAATAGTCCTCAATGTCAACATCATGTAAATTAGCTTACACAGCGGGTCATCCACTGTCAGGTAATATAACGTCTCGATAATAGAGCCCGGTTTAACGTTGTTAAAGGCGCCCTTGTTGTCCAGTAAGACCATAGTGTACTCCTTATATGAGAAAGATTTTTCAATATGATTTACCTTTATAGTATTCATGTTGAGACTTAGGGTGCGGTTATGTTGGCTTCGACAAACGATAAAAGCAGGGCTGATAGTGAAGCGATGGAAATAGATTCGTGCTTTTACATATGGCTGTTTATTTTGGAGCTGCGATAAACGTTTAGAGCGTCGCTGAGAGCAGTTCTTATCATAGCTAGGAAAAAAAGAGCAAATGCGTTGTTCCAACTTAAACAGCTCTTTGTAAAAGCGCGAATCTATTTCCATCGCTTCACTATCAGCGCTGCTCTTATCTATTTTTCGTTCGTATTTCTTTCGATCTGATAGGTCGCCATTTCATTATTGAATTTTGAACTACACAACTGAATTGGCATTGGAAATATTTAAAAACAAATAAAAAATCCCCGAAAATTAGGGCATTTATTCATCAGCCAAATTTATGAATTTTGGGATCTGTGGACTCCCCCCCCAAATTAGAATCTTTTGTTTTCTTTCGGTTCTGGGCAGTGGGACGCATCTGCCTCTACAACTTACCCAGAAACTCACTCTTTTGCCACAGATCGACGCCATGTCTTTCCACGGCAACCTCATGGTCGGCCTTTATTGGGAATGGAGTCCCATTTCATGACATGTCCAGCAATGCAGTTATCCTTCCGCAGTGTATGACCTATCGACTGCAATTTTCGCCTTCGTATCAGTTCATCGATTGACATCTGACCCGTACGGCGACTCAGCTCTTCCTTTGATATTATTTCGGGCCAGAAAATTCTTAAAATTCGCGAATACACTAGTAAACGAAAACTTGCAGTTTTCTCGTAACCTTTACGGAAACTTTCCCCCCACAACAGCACAGACAGTACCAGGGAGCGAAACAAGCCCAGCTTGGTCTGTGCCTTTACTCTACTACTCACTTAATACTGAGATAACTGCATTGCAAGATTTGAGACAGCATGCCTAATGCACATTTAGCCTGGTATGACGA
The DNA here is from genome assembly GCA_964017055.1 of Chloromyia formosa. NCBI lineage: Eukaryota > Metazoa > Arthropoda > Insecta > Diptera > Stratiomyidae > Chloromyia > Chloromyia formosa. The sequence goes on along the minus strand of OZ024813.1, from coordinate 22,484,115 downwards.
GCGATATCCTGCTCCGTACCACCATTTTCGGCAACAATATCCACATTTTCCAAAAGCTGGACGAGTTGGATTTCTTCTTTTTCGCAACGGCGGGCTAAGAACCTCAGTCTTGTTGGTGTTAATCTTTCGTCCAACCGTGGTAGTCTCCCTCTCGAGATCTGAGGTCATGACATTTAGATCCATGATTTTTTGGTGGGTAGTCATATGTCGTCAGCGTAGTCAAAATGTTGCAGATAAGATGTTAAGGTCAATCGAATTCCTCTATTTGGTCCGGATAGGGCTGCATGCAACACATCGCCAATCACTATGAGGAATAGGATCGATGAGAGGATGCACTCCTGTCAAACTCCACTCCGGATCTCAAGATCCCCGACACATTACATTTAGGCAAAACGCGACATTTCGCGCCAAATTTAGGGAAATTTTAAAGTGGCAAAATGCCCCTAAACATGTAAAATAGTGTGCAAAATTCGTTGAGGGCATAGTTATCGGGGCCCATGTATTTGTTTTGTTTAACCACCCGAACGTTCTCGCCAACATTCACCTAGAATAACGTCCCATGAAAAACGGTTCTCACAAAAGCTGTTATATGGAGGTCGAAGTTTGCTGACTTATTCACGTTTAGCGGTTAGTTGCTTAAATTTCATTTTGAAATTGAACCGGATGAATTAAAGTTTCAGGCCAGAATAGCAGATGTTGTTCAAATTGCTCGAATCGCTTTAGAGAATCTCGGTGATAGGGTTCTGGCGTTAGCAAAAGCTAAAATAGGACTAGAATTTTCTATTACTATACAGTGCTTATCGATCAATCGAAGCGATAATGGTCCAAATAGTCACATTAACATATTAACAATTCCACTCCGTCGTGGCCTGAATATGCATAATTAGACTCCAAAATAGCATTTCTAGAGTAGAACGCTTTTTCTGTCGCTAGCCTTCTCTAAACAAAGCAATTTTTGGGGTATTTTATGTAATATTAACCGAATTTTATTGATCATAATATTTTTTGGTAGTCCGGATGGCGCAACGGTTAGCACGTTCGCCTTCAACGCACTGGGCCCCGGTTCGATTCCAGGGATTTACGTGTCGGACTATGAGCCCACTCAGCTGTTAAATGAGTACCCATTATGGGGTAAATAACTCGGTTGAGCGTGTTGCTGATCACATACCTCTGCACAAAAACCGTCACGATCTAGAAAATGAGATGATGCTAACTCATCTCGAGGCCGTGGTTCAAATGGGACTGTTGCGCCAGTTATTTATTTATAATATTTTTTGACGGTGATTTAAATTTTACTGTTTTATTCTTTTGTATATCCAACACGTTGTTCCGGCATTAAAAAAAAAATTATTAGAAATATGCACAGGTTAGACATACACCAAAAAATGCTTCCATCGTGTTTCTTTCTTTTTCTTTCAATTTTTCCAAAGCCTCTTCATAGAACGTGTTAACAAAATCCCCGTTTACATTTATTCAATTGATCGAATATGAATGCATCTTTTAGTTGTTTTTTTTTCAAAGCGTTAGAATTATACTAGACTGTAAGTTGTAAATGTAAAGTAAAAGCTACTAAAATTATTACTTAAATAAAAACAACAACAAGCAAATTTAACTACACTTAACACTACAATAACACAACGTACACAATACAAAAAACTATTAGTATTAATTTATCACATGATATTTCCGATAAATTGCTTAGTCTTATTGCTCATCGCGTAGTGATGGGGTGAAAGCTAAGCGTTTTGAAAATAAAATGTGATAGCCTCATATTGAAATGGTTTTCATTAAGAAGCAAACGCAAAATGATCAATAAAAAAATATGTATAAATTTAAATTATTATCACAGATTAAATTGACATTTTCAACTAAATATTAACTTAATTCAAGTTAGAGTTAATTACAATATTATGAATTGGAGTGTTGACACGAAAAAAACGCATAATAATTATTAAAAGTCATGATACTTCCCTCGGTAGAAAAAAGAACTCCGTGATTATTTATTATTTTCGAATGACGAAAAGGAAACGTGCTTAAAACATACCATGGCGTGTAATGAAATTTCAGCCACCTTATCTAAAAGAAATAATATGGAAACCATCGTTTCAACAGTATGATCTCGAACAAATTTTTGCTTTGTTCTGGCAAAGGAATTGTGTTTTGAGACATATTTTCTTTCTTAATTTGGTTGCTTTTGCAAGAAATATATTTTGTGTTACGTTTTCTATTTGTTATTTCTTTTACGAAATTATCACACATATTCACGTAATCCAAACATCCCATTTCACACGAACCTTGTCCACAATGACGAACAGATATTCACATGTGTATTACTGTACTCGTACATCCACCAAATATAAAGTAAATAAATATAAACAAGCGGCAAACAAAAGAAATATCCACAAAAATCCAAATGTACTCATATACTTGTTAAAAACAATAAAATATTACATTTATGTAAATTGTCAATAGAAATAATTGTAACAATAAAAAAGTAAATATATTACTACAACAAAACGCACACTAAAAGTACTATTTAGATAAAAACAAAAAAAAACAAAAGAGAAGAAAGAACCTAAATGAAATATACGACTTTAAATAGAAACCAAAAGAAATAAAACATTAACAGAAGCAGAATATAATAATCATATTATATAAAATACGTACATCTATTTTTCATACGTTGTTTGGCTTTTATTTTTTTATCAACAAGAAAAATAAACAAAAAACAAGACATTCAAAGAAAATTTATAAATGAAATTCAAATCGAGCAGAAAATCCATGTTACAAATCCAAGCCATAGATTGATAATAAAAAAAAAATGTATTTACAATATATTAAAATATCTATTGAATAATGTTGCTCTGAAAATTGATGGAATACAAAACGAACAGAAACGACAGATGGGCGAACAAATATAAATTACAAATGATTTACATATGTGAATCAGTCAAGTCTGAAGCGTGGAGGTCCTATTATGCAATTCATCAGTATTTTTCGCCCGTCCCATGCAATTTCCACATGCTCAATTTGTTTTTACGATGTATCTAAATCCGCTTCTGTACAGATTTAGACTCATGGAGATCCTACATTTAAAGGTTTTGGTGCCCCTTAAAAAGCGGTTTTAGCCGGTTTTTGCATCTCAAATTTTTCTACCGGCTTACCAACGATTCCGCACGATACGTTTCGAGTTCAGTTCAGTATGTTGTATGCTTTCAAACAAAATCATCGCACGTTACGTGTCCCCATTCTGAAAGAGTAGTCGATAGTGGTGGAAGACCGGCTAATCACCCAAGAAACCAAGTGACCAAATAACTCTGCAACGCTTCGTTATAGCGAAGGGGACTGTCACTGGCGGAATGTTACGTTTCCTTGTAAATGGGACTATCCTGCTATTACTAGGATTAACAGTAAGACCGAATTCATTTGCCCATTTTGTTAGCAGGGATATCGCGTATTGTGTAACTTCTGAGCGTACCAGAGAATCCCATAAGTATAGAGGCTCGCTTTCAATTCAATAATTATTTCTCTTATCGTGAGTTATGTATATAGGTTGTGCTATACAAAGTTTGGAGGAAAATATCTCATATTTTCCTTCCTTTATGAGTATCCTCGTTTTTCACCTTCGGATTTCCCAGAGTAATGACATAAATTAGCTATTCTGTGGTTGGGTCTTATAGATTTGTCTATTGTATTACTACTTGCTTAAGTGCCCCTAACGCATTGGACTTGTTTTGATTTAAAAATAGTTAATTTTTTAACAAATTTCGGCAAATTTCAACCGCACGCAATGCACACCCTACAAACGAAAATCCTTTGTCTTATGGCAGACAATCCGAACAAACACGAGCGCACACTTAATCCAATAGTGTTGGATCGTGCTCGTTCCTTTGGTCTGTACCGGACATTGTTCCAAGCCCAAATCTACAATAATTTCTACAAATATTCCAATACAAAAAAAAAAAAACATGATAAAGGAAACAATAAAAATGTTTATATATACAAAAGAAAAATATTCCTATCAAAAATTAATTGTTATATTTTTATATTTGCTAAATGAAAATTGTGGAGTGCAAAAGAGAACATAATATTGAAGCCAACAACATCCCGAAATGACAAAAATATATATGTATACATAAACATTGTTATGTGTTTATTTTAACATTAAGAGAAGATTGCAAAAAAAACGTTTTCTACGGTAATAGAGACAGTTGATTAGTTGAAGTTTTTCGAAATTTGTAACAGACGAAAAGTGTAGTTGGTAAAATTACTGAAACATAATATTGTTAAGGCCATTTTTGAACCTAAAACACAACCAGAGGAAGAAAGAGAGAAAAAAATATTTATGTTTATATACATAAGCTGGACCTATGTATATTTACATAAATATATATGAACATGATAACATAAGATCGTAAGAAATTTTCTTGTCAACTAAACACACAGTAAGCATAAGATTATAATAAAAAAAGGAAAGAAAATGAAGAAAAAATATATATGTAACTGTCTACATGTCAATAATTGTTGTTTAATTGACCCCTTGCCATTTCGAAAGGACTCCATTAAAATAAATATTTATATTCGCGTATCTTTTAATTTAGAAAAGAAAATGGTTGAAAGTATCAATATTACAGTCATGGACCGTGCTCCGACTTTTTGAAAAGTGTCGGAACATCTGGTTAGTCTATATTGGTCTACATTATACCAGTCAGTAGTCGAAATTGTGATTGTCAGTAAAGGCTGACAATACTTTCTCATCTAATCTGTCAGTAAAGTCAGTTTTGGCACCAATTGCCTGAATTTGACGTTTCAAATACTGTCTTTCCGTACTCGAAACGTCAGATTTGGGAATATGTAAACACACACATATTCTCATACTATGTGCTGACCATTACGATTGCTATCCGATCCGATAACATAGCGCTTGCCACGCAGAAGTATGTTTTCCGCGCCGCGGCGGTGGCGTATACAACCGCCCTTGAGGAAAGACTATGACCTATGCTACACAACATCAGCAACAGAGGCGTCCATGGGTTCTGGGAATAACTCAAGGGTACCCTCAAAGAGGTCGCAGAGAAGGTCATGGGATATAAAGCCCGGCGGGCGCGAAATGACTGGGTCGACGAAGAATGCAAAAATTCACATGTTGTATAATAATTAGACGTAAGAAACGTCAATACTTTGACGAGCAGTGGCTGAATATTAACGAAAACTTCGCTAGTAGGAACACCAGACAAGCGTACAAACTAGTAAATACAATTAAGAACGGCTATTAACCCAGGACTAGCCTCTGTAAGGACAAGGATGGAAACATAATCAGCGACACCGATGGGTACCCCGTACCGCTACCGCTACCGCGCGGTTTGAGGAGACCTTTAAGCTTCAGTCACACCATACGAATTTACTCGCTGCGAGTTGATTGCAAGCAAATATTCGCCCCGTGTGACAACGTACTCGCTACGAGTAAGTGTCATGCAATTGGACTCGTAGCGACTAAATATAGCAGCGAATGGAATAGAACATGTTCAATTCTATTCGCCACTAGTAAGCGAGAACCGCGGTCAGGAGACACACGTTGCTATTAAGATATTAGTTGTCTTGTTTTGTTTCGTAGTTGTTATTATGGCGAAACCCGATTGTAAATGGACGACGACAGAGTTATCAATATTTTTGAATATCTTTCGAAAATACGAAAGTCTTTGGGATACCAACAGCCCATATTATATGAAGAGAACAGCACGACAAAGCAATTTTACGTTATTATTTAAGGAGATAACTGCGGTCGGTCTAAAATGTTCCAGCGAAAACGAACTACGAAACAAAATAAAAAACATGAAAGATACGTATAGGGTGGAGTTAAATCAATCGCAATCGCCACTTCAACTCGCAGCGAGTAAATTTGTATTAAAAATCTCTCGCTCTGTGTGACAACTCAAGTAACAGCGAGTTGTTACTGCGATAATTCGCCACTTCAACTCGCAGCGAGTAAATTCGTATGGTGTGACTGAAGCTAAACAGCCACCATACAGATACTTCGCCGCGGTGGGGGCAAATTGCGGACGCAGTGCACATTTAGATAGAGGCGTTTTAAACTTTGATCCAATGAGATCCCATACGAAACCTGGATTAAACTCGGTCTGTCGTTGACGATTTTTTTGTCAGTTCCATGTAATTTCGGTCGTCAGATATTTTGTGGCGATCCATCGTCAGATCGATCTGACGATGGATCGCACCGTCTATGGCGGGTCTAAAAAAGTCACTATCGCTGAGCCTCACTCATCATAGAGGCACGTAAAGCAGGATAAAATTCTCTCCCATAGTAAACGGGACAATGTTATCAGTCATTAAGTGAAACTGTTACTTAGTACACTTTTAAGGCAACCATAATTTGACTGTATAGGTACAGTGATGGAAGATAATCAGTGCCGCTGGATCTACTGTTAGGTCAAAGTACTGGACAAAGTTCTGGGAGAAATGCTTCACAAAAGTGCTGGGCAAAAATTCTAGAAATACACCCATATAAAAAATATATGAATATGTACGGACATATAGTCCGATGTATGCCGGTCGTTTGTCCGGGCATTTCCCGTATTCTGCTCTTAACCAAATTTTGTATGTAGTTTCCTTGTGTCCTCCAGAGCACAAATCGGGGACCGCAATTTTGATCATCGACTGAACTAACGGTAGATTCTGTTTTGTTTAAAAAAGAATTACTCGCCTAAGTCCTTTTAAAGAGTTTTCCTCCAGGCATTTCCCGTGGTCAGATTTCAATCAAATTTTATATGTAACTTCCTTGGGTTATTATAAGTACTATACGGTGATATTTCGATCCTCCTGCATGTGTGCGTCAGGAAAAAAGGACTCTCTTTATCATGAACGGACTATATCAATAAACGGAAACCAAACCTGGTTGAAATGGGTATCTGCTGATTCGGGTGATGAGATCAATACAGTTGAGTACTATTGAAGACATTTTGAGTCCTTTAGTCAGGACTGATAGCATTTAGAGTCTTTTTGTGTGGAAAGGACATTCTTGGTAAAAAAAAGGACATTATTGGTTATGAAGCAATGACTAAGCAAGATGGGTTTCATATGACTGGGGATGCTGAGGCGAATGCACTAGATTACTGCTGAAGACATTTTGAGTCCTTTGGTGTGGAGAATAGAACATTCTTGGCAATGAAATGATATTTAGGCTAGATGGATATCACATGACTCGGGGTGTTAAGGTGAATGTACTTGACTACTGTTAAAGGTCCTTAGTGTGCAGGAAATGGCATTCTTTGATATATAGGCAAAGTGGGTATCATATGACCGTGAGTGTTGATGCGAATGTGCTAGACTACTCTTGATGGAATTCTGAGTCCATGGAACAGAAAATTAATACATTCTTGCATTCGCCTGGTAGATACGGATATCTCCTGAATCGGGGCGATAAGGACAACATTTTTCAAAGCAAATCATAGGCAACCTGAAAGCAAATGGATTAAAACTAAAATGTGCTTGCATGGGACGGGCCTAAAGTGCCGATGAACATCATCGCTCTTTTTGTGTCATTTTAAATATACGCGTATGTACATACATACTTTCAAAATATGATAGTCCTCTCGGTCGCACCTTGTACTATATAAATAAATGGCGGAAAATAAAACAATAGGCTTTTTATTATAAAAGATAGCACTTTATTACAACATTACTAAATAGGCAAAAATTATATATTATGCACAGCAGCTTATTCCGGAGGAACTTTGTAGTAATCTTCAACAGCAATATTGTGCGGTCCACCGTACCAATCAAGGACAAGAATGTTGCTTATGTCCAGTGTGCATAAATAGAACTGATGTTCTGAAAAGAGGCAAGTAGACATTTGATTTCGATTAATTTGAAACTCTCAAAATTTTCTAGTAAGTTTGAGGAGAATACGTTAATATAGAGTAAAAATAAATGATAAAATAAAAAATGGAAAAATGGAACAACTGAGAAATTGCGGAATGGCCAAAGGATGTAAATAATTACTTAGAATGTAAATAGTAGTAATACAGTTAGCTAATAAGACTTTTTTCTCGGTTCTCCCCATAATGAAATCGAAGCATGTGCACAGAAACACGAAGCTCCGCGTGTACAAAACCATTATACGACCAGTGCTGTGCTATGGCTGCGAAGCATGGACCCTAACTCAAGCCTCCGGAAACATACTAGACACACTTCGTTACAGATTTAGCTTTTATATTTTCGGGATTTTTTCTTGTTTAGATAAGTAAATGATTATAATGCATAGAATAATCTCTTCACATTCTTTGGGTCCTTTCGCTGTCCCGAAGGATGGACACATTCCTCCCCTCCTCCCATTCCTCTCCTCATATTTTAATGTTCTAGATGACTTATCTAGAACCAGGGTGCTTTGGCTCAAAACCCACTACCTCCGCTTGTGTAGACGGGACATGAGCCACCGAGCCAGATAGCACTTTACTCATGTGCCCTAACCCTTAGTGGGGTGGCTTAGCTGACGTTTCGTTGGCATAAACCAGTTTCGGACGATGCACGTTGCCGGCATGCACCTGGTCAGAAAACTAGATTTTTGTTGCAATGACGGCGGCTCGACATAGTCGTGGTTCGCAAAAACCTGGATTTAAGTCAGTACGAGGATAGAATTGATGAAGAAGTGATTGAAATAAAAGAAAAAGAGGAATCAGCTTTCATCATAAGAGGAAATCCAGCAAGAAAAGCAAACATTGGCTAAGTTCATAAAACAAAGCGGAATCGCGACATGCTGTGCCAGCAGTATCGATGCAGCATTGCAGCGGTCATCAATTCTCAAATTTCATAGCTCAAAATTGACTACCGACAAAAAATCGTGTGAATACGACAGCGCGAGTGGAATTTTTAAACCGCCAGCAGATGCTGGTCCCAGCCAGCGAAGACATTTTTGTGATGGAGAAAATGGCATTTGGCGCAGCATGTTGTGTCCATCAGAAACTCAGTGGAGAGAATTCATAAAACAAATTGGCAACTGTAGGCCAACCGCTGTGTGTTATGAACTTAGCCAATAATACAAAGGTTACTGTTAAAACAATTAGCATCACCAGTTCAAATACTGCTTTGTATTTAGATTTTTTTTAAATTCAAAGCTGTGCTTTTGGTATATGGGACTCACCAGCTATCCATCTTTTAACGGCTGGATGTCGACTTGTGAAAGCAGCTTCAGCTTTTGTATATTCGTCTGTGCCCTTTGCCATCTATTATATAAACCCAAAATACATTTTACGGTATATTGAACATGAAGAACATGAAATTCGTTTACCTTAACAACTTTTCCACTGATAATAACACGTGCACACGTAGGTTCCATAGGATCAGTATGGTTGGCTTTGGTGCAAGACAGGTCCTCGTCGTCCGACATCATAAAGGTAAGTTTATTGTCTACCTTCATAATCAATTTGTAATAAATTTATTAGAATGACCAAGAAGCCGAAAAAAAAACTTATTTACTTCAATGTCCTGCCCAGTATAATCGAGGTCTGTTAAATAAAAATAAATGTGACCCGTCGATCGTTCATGTTTTCCACTATCAGCCACTGAAATTATATTGACCATGGGGAATCCTTTGATGTCGCTATTTGTTGAAATTGTTCCGGTTGCTGCCCATTGCGATTTGTGCACTAACGTTCGGGCAACTTTTGCATGATCTGTGGGCTTTACTGGAGGTGGTGATTTGTTGATTTCGTTGTCTTCAATTGAAATCACAATGCGTTCGTATTTTCGAATAGTCACATGACCAAACGAGCATGGCATAAGGAGCAGGAATAGAAATATGCCTGTGTTTAGCATGTTCTGTAAAGAAATTGAAATTGTCTTGTTATTTTCGAGTTTTTCTAAGTCAGTGACGTGCAGTGGAAATTTTTCATAGTCAAGCAGTTGGGCGCCCTAAAGCCAATTTAGCATAAACAAAAATGGACTGTATAATAGAATATGGACAGTCACAAAAACATTTATACCAAGCGGCTTTAAGCCTTAAAGAAGAAATCAGGAAAGATATAAATAAAATATTGGCACATATATTCGGAATACAAAAAAAAAAATAAATAAATAAAATATTACTAATAAAAAAAATGATAAATAAATATTATGTTAATTAAGACTAAGAAAAATTCAGGGGTATTTGAAATAAATAAATATTCTTTCGCCATTGCCATTTATTTGTATTCCAAATCTATGCGCCGTTCTTTAAGTAAAAACTCTTTAATCACATTATCAAAAAAATCGTTTTCTCTTCGCATTTGTATAAGAAGATCCTTTTCAACCGCAATTAAAGCAAGATCCGAAAGTCGTTCTTGGGATTGGCGATTTCTCAAAAATGTGTGAACGCGCTTTAGTGTTGAAAATGACCTTTCCGCAATTGCCACTGTGACTGGAATTGACGTTAATAATTTTGCTAAAATATGAACTTGCTTAAAACCGTTTGCGACATAAGGCCGTTTTTGAAAATAATCGAGAATTTTACTAGGATTCGCGTTTTTAAACTCATCTGAAGAATAAATAACTTTTAGCTCATTTTTCAACTTTATTCTGTCGAAAAATTGACCGTGATATTCAATAAGTGAGTCAAAATGTTTATCGGGAAAATTTGACTTGAATTTAGAAAAATAATTCGGTTCAAGCAACTCTAAAAATGAAAGATCTTTAAACGAATGGAATCGATCTCGAATTTGCCCGAGAATAACATCTATAATCTCCCGAAATATCCGCCGTAAATTTTGTAAAGGATCTATCGCATTTCTACATTTCTTACGTGGTGGCTGATATTCTGCTGTAACTGTCGAATAGAAATTATCAAACTTTTTAGAAAAGTCATTTTCAAGCCAATTTTCAAATTCAATAATTTTTTGGCTTGCATATGAAATGTTTACCACTTTGCTCTGAATAATATTAAATAATATATCAGTTTTCGAAAAAATTTCAGAAAAAATTAACAGATATAATTGAAAATCTGACTCTGCGAATTTTTGTAAGTATATATCGGAAAAAGTCAAGGAATCGCCATCCCAGTGTTGAGAACCATTCGAAATTGTCTCAAAAACTGTACAAATTTCATTTCATTTCAAATTTCAAATATAACGTTAATAATACGCGAATGATAATGCCAACGCGTTTTGGAGACCGATGGTAAACGACGATTTACTATATTTGCAAAAAGGTCCGACCTTTTAGTGGATGTATTAAAAAATGATGCGATTTTATTGATGTGCGCGAAAAATAATTTAATTTCCGGAATAAACTCAACTGCTTTAGACAATACTAGATTTAGTGAATGAGCGTAACATGGAACGAAAATTGCCGATTTATGTTTTTCCCGAATTAAAGTCTGAACTCCACGAATTTGAGAACTCATTACTGCTGCGCCATCGTAACATTGTGCAATTAATTTCTTATCGATATTAAAATTTTGCAATTGTTTTAAAATGTGAGAGCTTATTGCTGTAGCTGTACGATTAGCGCTTACATCCAAAAATCCGATAAATCTTTCTTCAATCTCATTTGATATTGTATATCTAAAAATCATCGTTAATTGTTCCCGACCGCTAACATCTGGCGTTTCGTCGACCATTACAGCTACAAATGGAGCCTCCTTTATTTTCAAATTGATTTTATTTCGAACCACATTAGCTATAGCGGAAACAAGATCGTTTTGGATTCTATTAGACAAACCCGAAAACGCTGCATTTGCTTTTATAGAATCTATGTGGGACTCAATTATCGGATCGTACAAACTCAAGAAATTTTCGGTTTCGATAAAATTACCACGATTATTTGAAGAAGAGTCTTCATTATTTCCGCGAAAAGGAAGCTCCTGTTTTGCCAAAAAAAATTACAGTATCGATTAAATGTTTCAAAATATTACGATTACGCTCAACTTTTTCATTATGCAAACTAACAGATATTGCCACCTGGCTACTAAGCATAAACTCTATACGCTGAGAACCAAAATTATCTAATTTAATTAACGACTGAAGATGTTTTTCGGAACTTGAATGCTTTGCTGCTGAGCCCGTAAAATTATTCAAATCACTAAATCCAGCTTTATTCCAAACAGATTTTTCATTCGTGAACAAAAGACACGGCCAGCAAAATAACTTATTTAATTTACAGCTTGCCGTTAACCAAATGTAAAATACTTTTCATACGTTTCGATATGGAATTTTCGCGTAATATTTTTTAATTTAAACTCTAAACTAAGATCTGGCTTCGGTCTATCCGATTCTATAATTTCTCTTTTCTTGGCAAAGGAACGAGTTGAAAATCCCGCTTTTAGTACGAAATCCGTCGCGCAGCAATACTCCGACATAATGCGAAAAGAAAACTTACCACTTTTATCACAATTCAAATCAATTAAATCACTACAAATGGTCAAAAAAAACTTCAAATCACAATTTAATCAAAATCACCCGATTGCACTGATTTCCTCTTTTAAATTGCAACGGAAAATCCATTACATAACAAAAACAAAAGCTCTACTGGAAAAATCAAATTCCCATAAACATTCCCTGCATTGGCAACATTTCATTAACAAGCATCATTGGGCTTTATCCCACACACAAAAGCAGTCGCGCCAGTGCTTGACTTGTCTCATATAAATTTGCGAACAAAACAAAAAAAAAATCGTTGCCCAATGTACTACCGAAATCCAAGATTCCCATTTTCTGGAATCAACATGTCTCTAGTATTTGGATGCACACATGGTACATGCATCTAAAGATCTAGGCACATTTTCCTATTCTAAGTTTGGTGTCTATGGTGTGCAAAATGTGGGAGGTTTGAATATTATCTAAAGTAATTGAACGAATGTTTTTTAACCAAAAGAAGGCGCGGATCAGAATTTGAATGTGTAAAGGAATATTTGAATGATAATATGTATTCTTCAGCTTAAAGAAAAACATTGACTGAAATGATGATATGTGTATTGGTGTAAGCAAAGTTTATTATTGAATTGCTTATTTCGGTAAGTCAAGCAGTTTGGAATTGCTTACTACGAGTGCACGTCACTGTTCTAAGTGTATGAGCTGAACAGAGTAAACGCAAACAAAAACGAGATCGATCGGTCCCGAGTCCGAAGCGAATATAACCTAAACCTGTGCAGACGTAGTGCGTAGTGGTAACACCAAAACTTCAAATAGGCAGCAGCCATATGCACTAAAAGTTCGTTTTCTATATGGTCAGTATGAACAAAAGTTAGCAGATGGAGCTATTATGAAGGAACCTTCGAAGAGAAGGTAAGCGCCATTTTAAGACGAGTGAGCTCTTTTTACCACAACTTTATAGGGGAGATAGAATCTCCCCCATTCCAAAAATCCACTAACTAACCCAAACTACAAATATTTGACCAACATTTCAAGTCGCTTGCCATATACTTGAGATGACGTTTGCAGGCAGGAGAGGTAGGCGTTCCTTTGGTCCGATCATGCCTACTTTCAATACCCACCAACTGGATCTTTCTAGAAAAATTTGGCTAAAATTGCAAGTCGCTAGCTTCATTCTATCGAAAGTTATCGCATATTTAAAATATCATTTGTAGAGGAGGTAGAGGCTTCTTTGATCGGATCTTGCCCATTTTCAATACCAACTAGATCTTACTACCAATCTCCGACCAAATTTTTAACGCGCTTGATTCATTCTATCGAAAGTTATCGTAGTTAAAGAAATATGCATTTCATTTTTCGAAATTTGTAGGGAGGTACGCGTTCTATTGGTCTAATTACGTCCATCTTACCAAAACTGAAGTAGCTTCTCATCTGAAGTTTAAACGTCAAAAATCAGCTCTATATGTCAATTGGTTCAAAAGTTATAGCCAAAAAGCAAAACAAGTAAGTCAACAGAAAAAATTGTAAAATTTGCGGTTCGGGTAATCCAAGGCATGTTCAAAAATGGATTACACAACCTTCAATGTGTTACATTGGAGTCATTGGAGCTTATTCTATTCGATATTCGCCGTAGCTAGTCATATTTTTCTCTTTTGGCTCTGGTTGCTTGTTGAATCCATTGTCTATAGGCGTCGTTTTTCGCGTCAAGTGAAGTTTTGCATTCTTCGTCGAACCAGTCATTTCGTGCTCGCCGGGCTTTATATCCCACGACCTTCTCTGCGGCCTCTTTGATGGTGCGCTTGAGCTCTTCCCAGAACCCATGGACGCCTGTGTTACTGATGTTGTGTAGCATAGGTGATAGTCTTTTCTCAAGGGCGGCAGTATACGCCACCGCCGTAGCATCGCTCAGCAATTTATCAACCGCAAAGATTTTGGGAGGTGTAAAGAATCATTCTGGTCTGGTTGCGCTGCTTCCACCGGCAGATCTATGGCAGCACCTGATGAGTAAGGATCTGTCGGTGGTACGAAACCAGAAGCCGAGGGTCTTTATCGCTTCATTTTTTATTCCCCATTTTTACCTCCCTTCGTCTTCACCAGGCCTATGAATTTTTGTTAATACGTAAAGGATGGGGCAACGAGTGGCGGAAACCCCGCCCACATCTCCCGAACTGAGCTACAGCAAGCATATGCCGCTACTTAGTTCGTTGAGGGACCTTTTTCTTCACCAGATGGCACGGCCCGACCTTCACGGTAATTATGCTACCTTAGGCTCCATCCCCACGGGCATCTTCGGATGCCCACCAAACCGTCCATCACATATTTGGCGCCCAACGTGAGGCCCATTTCTGGTAAAGAACAGAACTAAAAAGGACCTCATCCGGTTCGTTTTAGTCCTTCCACCGATTTGTATCCCCACAAGCACTTCAAGGCTACTTGCTCTAAGCCTTAAGACTTAGCCATTTTCACTTCACGTATTTTTCCCTTAAGTAGCTGCGCTTTCCTCTGTAGCACCCCCAACCTTCCTATAGAATAGTTTTTCCTTTTAGATTCTGTTTAACAAAGCAGTCCTGGCTTTGTGTTCGTCTTTTGTGGTTTAGCCACGTACCTAAGGCCTCCATAAATGCTTTGAGTTGCCAGCATTTGGAGCATCTTCGGTGTCCGGACAAAGCGCGGAGGAGCCGTGGGTACCTTTCTGTTTGCCAGGATTGTCCTTCTAAATAAGTTTAAAATTTTTGATTGCCTAGTATTGCATTTTCGTATTATTCATGTGCTCAGCAGCTTACAGAGTTTATGAGTGAATTATGGCAAGGAATGCAGTGTTGCGCCTCTGCTGGCCTCAGGATTCTCTTTAACCTGTTGATCATCTGAATGATGCGAGATGCAGTATTTCTTTTTTTTCTCTTTGCTTTTTTTCTCCTCTACAATGGTTGCCGGTTAGCTCAATAACCTAGGTAGTTTTTTCTTTTTCTTTTTCCAGCACACTTTGTCCTCAGCTTCTACTTCTTTGCAGGCCCCGAAGAAAAAGCTGCCCTGTAATGAACCATATTCTGGTCTGGTTGTGTTGCTTCCACCAGCAGATCTATGGTAGCACCTGATGAGTAAGCATCGGTTGGTGGTACGAAACCAGAGGCCTCGGGTCTCATTACAATTGGACCCCAATGCGAGTGCGAGGGCAATCGAGCCATCCGCCAACCATTCCTTCCTTATTGCTTAATTTTTGTTTTATTCCGGATTTTTACCTCCCTTGTTTGTGTTGTCTTCCCCAGGCCTATGAATTTGTGTTAATACGTAAAGGACAGGGCAACGAACGACGAAAACCCCGCCCACATCTCCCGAACTGAGCTACAGCAAGCATATGCCGCTGCTTAGTTCGTTGAGGGGCCTTTTTCTTCACCAGATGGCATGGCCCGACCTTCACGGTTATTATGCTACCTACGGCTCCATCTCCACGGGCATGTTCGGATGCCCACCAAATCGTTCATTGCAGAGGCCTGATTCTCGATTGGTGCACTGAAGAAATTCTACATCTGTAGGTCGTCTTCACCAAATGATGATCTGAGTCGCAGTTTGCTCCTCGATAAGAGCGGGCATCCATTACAGACGCCCATCGATTCCAAATAAGATACAATTAAAAACTTAATCGATTCATCTCGTCGTACTGATCAATTTGCAAATTCAAAATTCGGTGATTTAACCAGTTTTATTTCTGATATAAAAATAATAATACGGAATTTGGGCATCGTTTCTTTTAAACCATAAAAAAAGGAAGTGTTAGTGTTTTTTTCCGAAATTCACTATATTTCTAAAAATAAAAGCTACTACTAAAATACCCATCCATTTTGCGTTATGACAACACAACATAAGTTCACCCGAATTTAATGTTAATTGAATTGTTTGTTTAGATTGAGTGCATTCACACAGTGTCATGTCATATTCACAGTCCAAACCCACATGTGTAATGTTATTGATGATTAAAAATGCGTATTCAAATGTCCGACAAATGTAAGCGATAAACAAACTGATATTAAGACAGATATTCCGTAAATAAATAATCACAAGGTTCGCAAAGACAATGCGGGGATAACGACTGATAACGAAACGAGTTTTAGTAAGTAACTCATTCCCAAGATAAATGGATACATACGAGGGATACTTGATAAGTACCCGAAGAAAGAAAATGAAATTATTTTTAATTTTTATTTTTTTCAACATTGTTTCCCTTTAGCTCGATACATTTTCCCTCGGATGATGATGCAATCCCTCCAGCCGAAGTCCAGCTACTTGTCAACTGCAAGAAATCTAATCGGCAATTCATCATTGGCTTGGCTGTGACGCCAACGCCCACCGTATTGTTTGGGGAGCAGCGACGTTAACGACAGAGGTAAGTGTTCGTTCCCAACAATGGGTACAATCCCACTTTTATCACAGCGGCTAGGAGAGAGGAGCATCGGATGTGGAAGTGTCTAATTATGACCACATGCACATTTATTTTGAAATTCCTGGTGGTTTTGAACTCCGCTCTGCATCCTTCTGTCCTAAGAAAATAAATTGAAAACTTTTTTTTAGGAACTAGTAGGTTCCAAAGCAGAGGGGCAAAAATCCTCTTCCAAAGTCCCCTCGTAGGCGCCTCCAGGAACGGCAGTGGTCGTTGACCATTGCTAACCAAGTCAAGCCGCCAGTAATGACGATGCGATGATTTCGTTGAGGTAAACATTTCCCTTTTGGTGTGGGGCATAAAAATAATACCACGGCGATTCCCTTAGCCGGCCTGTCATAGAAACCGACAAACAAAGGACAGGATGTTTGCGCCAGCAACTTGCACTATCCCAAATCTTCTACGACTTTTGGCTATCATACAATGACAAAGATTGGTTTCTGGAATGTGCGTACTCATCTGGACAATGGATCGGAATGCCCCACAACGCACGATTTCTTCAATTAGAGAGTGAATTTCTGCGGTATAAATTAAACATCTTAAGATCGCCACACATGAACGCATACAACCACGACCGAACTTCCATCGAACCATCAATTTCATAGGACGTGCAGAAAAAATTCCCCCTATTTCCACCGTTCTATGAAATTGATGGTTCGATGAGAGTTCGGTCGTGGTTGTGCTCGTTCATGTCACCTTTAGCACTTAGTGAGATAAGATGGTGGAACAGCGGAGAACTTATCTCTTAAAAGGGTAGCACTGTAATGTTGTATTCCGGTAGGTATGTAGTGGTCGTGAGTCAGTTGTAGGGCTCCTCTTAACCGGAGCCGCACGAATCTTTCTTTTATTCAGGGATCCGGTCTCCGACAGAATCATGACCGCCAGGTTCCCGACCAAAATGAGCAACATCACGATAATACAGTATTAAGCTCCAACTGAACCCGAAAATGTCTTGGCGAAAGACTATTTCTACAAACAACTAAACGCCGTCCAGAGAGGAACACCTAAATGTGACATTATACTCAGACATGTGATGGGAGACACAGTCTTCAGCATTGTAACAACTACGGTGAAAGATTTGTAGAGTTCTGCAACTTCCACCGTCTCTTTATCGGTAGTACCATGTTTGAGCATAAGGTCTGCCACAAAATCAATTGGTCCTCTTCTGTTGATCGGCACAGAGTGTCGTGCTCGACGGGGAGATTTTAAGAATAAAAACCAAATTAGACTTTGTTTAATTGGTCTTATTTTTTGTTCCTAACTTACCGACTACCAATTACAGAGTACAAAATCAGATCGACCATTTCGCCATTAGTAAAAGATTTAAGAGTTGCCTCCTGGACGTGCGAAATAAGAAGAGCACCGATATTTTGATGGGAACAGACCATTATCATATACATAATTGCAAATGTTCGATTGCGTATTGCACTCATGCGCCGTCCTAGCGATGATAGATCCAGGCGTCGCAAAATCAACATCGCTCGACTAAAAATTCCAGCTGTCTTACAGCAATATAACGACCATCTTGCGTAAATTAATTCCCTAATTCCTTGTGGCGCATAGCGCGTCAATTGTTCCATGTGGCCCAGTTGACGTTTCGTTGGCATAAACTAGTTTTGGAGCATGCAGTTGCCAGCATGCACCTCCTCCTACAATACACACCCCACGACAGTAGAAGACCGGTAGCGCAGTGTGTTGAGGCATCAGTCTCATGTTGGACTACCGGCGTTTCGGGTTCGAATCCCGTCCACGACGACGTTCGTGGCCATGGATGTGCAGGAGGTGCATGCTGGCAACTGCATTCTCCGAAACTAGTTTATGCCGAGAAACGTCAACTGGGCCACATGGAACAGTTGACGCGCTATGCCCCACTAGGAGTTAGGGCAATTGAGAGAGAAAGACAGTAGAAGAAGGTGATCTCGGTTTGCAGTCACTCAAACCAAATAAAGCACCGGGTGCAGACGAGATTCTAGCTGAACTGCTAAAATCGAGTGGAACGGATCTATTAAATGCAATACATCAACTCCCATTAATTAATTGGGAGGATGAGGTGATCCCAGAAGATTGGTGCAAGAGAATCATCTGCCCCATCCACAAAAAGAGAGATAAATTGCAGTGTGAGAATTACAGAGGCATCTCACTAGTCTATATGTCCTACAAAATATTGGCGAAAATTCCAGAAAACAGAATAAAGTCCTACGTTGAACGAATCATTGGCGAATATCAAGGCGGTTTCAGACCTGGCCGCTCTACAACCGATCAGCTTTTTCACGGTTAAGCAGATCCTGGAAAAGTGCTGGGAGTATACAACGTTGACGTATACCAAATCTTTGTTGATTTTAAGCAGGCATACGACAGTATCGATCGTGGAGTACTGTACAACATCATGCTGCAATTTGGTATACCAGTAAAAGTAGTACGATTAACGAAGATGACGATGACCAACTCCGTCTCACAGGTCAGGATCGAAAATAGGCTGACTGATCTCTTTGAAACAAGTACTGGATTGATGAACTGGTTCCGACGCTATTCAACCTGGCACTTGAAAACGACATCTGGGTAATGAATGCGGACAACAGCGGCACACTGATCTTCAAGTAGTTGATAATGTACGCGGACAACATCAATATTATGTCCCGAAGCCTGCCTGCCGCAGAAGAGCTTCAAAATAGTCTTAACACAAGTGCAAAAGAAGTCGGACTACACATTAACCAGCACAAAACAAAAGTAATGACGCACTCAAGCACAAGGATGCCAGAACAACCGAATTTCAACGTCGGGGACCTCAGCATTGAGTCCGCAGACGACTTCATTTACCTGGGTAACCTGTAAAAGGACTCCAATGAAACTGACGAAATCAAGCAACGGATGCGACTAGAAATAAGACTTTCATCTCGGTTCTCCCAATAATTAAATCGAAGCATGAAGCACAGAAATACTAAGCGACCTGCGCTAAGCTATAGCCGCGATACCTGGTCCCTTTCTCAAGCTCAGAAAACATGATCAACACTTTTTTTGTAAGTTTCCAACCGAAATGGTTGGCACATTCGGTACAACCATGAACTGTACGATGAGCTCGATGTTTCAAGAATCGAATGGACAATGACCGCATGCCTAAGAAAATATTCAATGGACGACGCATCGACGGAGCAAGGCTGCGATGAATGCAAAGAGCTCGTTGGAAAGACTCAACAGATGTGGACGCCGAACTACTGCTGAGCGTAAATTGGAGGACCCGGTCACTTGGCCGAGATAATTGGAGGACAATGATCCAGGCGGCCAAGACCCAAAGTCGCGCTGTTGCGCCACGATGATGAAGGGTGCCGTTTAGTGTTTATCTATGGGATAAACTTTAACCAGCCATTGTGAAAACGGCTCAAAGTGCAATGTTAAAAACGCTCTAGAAAACACCGACTCCCCTTAACGCTTCTTTAAATATGAGAGTAAGACTCTGCCTTGAAAAAAAAAACAGATTCTCATAAAATATTCACTATTTTTTTCCTGTTTTGTTATTTGTTTTACGCTGTACTCATAATAAAGCGTAATAAGTCTTGAAAACAATGTTGAAATATAATTGTACCGTATAAGAGAATATTTCGTCAAAACCTTTATCGATTATAGCCTTGGTCTCTGTTGAAACCAAAAATAAATCCAATGGACGATAACCTGTGCAAATCAATGACCTTTACATCATTTGGTCATGATTTTGTTATCACCCGGCTGCATTTGCAAATCATCAGCATTTGTTCGTTTCAATTTTGACTCCGTCTCGACTGGGATGACGTTTCAATTTCTTTTGTTCCAATAATACTCGCTGATGCAGCAATGCAATGTAGCAATGATCGAAAGAATCAGACTTTCTCTAAAGTTCTAAATATATTTTTTAGTTTTACTAATTACAAACATTTACATCTTTGTATGTTACACACATAAAACTTACTAGAATTAGCGCACTTAAATGAATTTAAATAAACAAATAAACGACCTTCTGGTGAAAAATTAGCCTTAGTATTGAGACTAATTATTGTATGTGTATAGTTTTAATGAATAGCTTCCCGCACACACTTTGCGAATCAAGTACGTTAAGTATAACAATCCACTAATAATTCTGACCGACCGGCACTGCACTCAGTTCTGTACTGGCTCAGGCTCGATAACGCGAAATAACCACTGGCTCTGAAGTTTCATACTCAGAAGTCAGTAATCCACATCGTACATATAAACAGTTTACTCATAGGTAGCTACTTCTGATTCAGCAGAGAAAGTACTCATCATATCTCTTGGATTATCTGCTTACATTGACAATGCAAGTTTTAAATTTTCAAAAGCTTTCGCGACTATAAATAAATAATAGACTAAAGTAAAAACTTTTGGCGTCGGAGACTATGAGTCTACCTAACTACGGATACTACACAGTTCAGTGGATTAAACAATAAAAATAAACAAAATGCGAGTACACAACAAACTTGGATGAGTTTATTAACATGGGAAATTGTTGCTGAATTTCTTAATACGGAGCCATAACTATTTAAAAGAATTATAACAAGTACACTGAATTTTGGACTTACCTCTGATTTCCCACTGTGGTGAGGATCGTAAGAAGCCACATCCTTTCTCGGTTTGTCGTAGGAGGTGACTGAATGGACAGGATATGTATGCATCATCCGAAATATGTTATACGAGTAAGCTAACTTAACGTCAACTATGCTTCTTAAACGTGCCATACACACACCGATCGATCGGCCGATCCGTCGCCCGAAATCAATATCTGCCGACGGATTGGCGTGTGTATGTGGAAATCGCACCGATCGGGCGATCAATTTTGATCTGCCGATATTTTAGTGCGATTTTCGTGCGATCGATCGGTGACGATTGTGTATGTGATTATCGCAAGTGAATGTCAAATTACCAAATTATTAAATTTCAAGGATTCTAATGATTTAAATGGCACTGCAATTGAAATATCAAATATGTGGTATACGAAAATACCACAGACATCCAAATAGTTAACAAAAATGAATCTAGGTCGGATTGGGAGTGAACCATAACCTATATTTTGAATTGTCATTCGTTATCGCATCGCACGAAAATCGCTCAGTGTGTGTGCAGTGGAGATCGGCAGATATTTTGTGGCGATCCATCGGCCGATCGATCGGACGACGGATCGGATAATGTATGGCGGCTATTAGGAGTAGTTGGCGCGCTATGAGCCAGAAGGGATTAAGGCAAATACACATGCGTGCATAAAAATCGACCCACTTAAAACGCTGTGGTTTAAAACACAACTCAAAAACTGAAATTTGAAAAAAAGTCTTAACACTATTTAATGAACAAAAAAGGAAGGTTTCATTAGACATGTTGTAACTGTCACTGTTTCGTTTTTTATTGACATTACAGACTTAAAGACAAAAACAGACTGTTTTGAATAACTTTTTATCGGTTCATTTTGAAGGTCATGGAAGCGAAACACAGAAAATTGTTGAAACAAAACTTAATTCAATACTTTGTATTCCCACCCCTTGCTCTAAGGCCGGTCACATCTTGCGGCGTAGGCAGGGCAGCTCGAGCAGCGCGCACATGACATTGTTGTTGTAACAATTGTCAAAATCAGATTTTACAACAACAATGCCATGTGCGGGCTGCCCTGCCTGCGACGGAATGTGCGGCCGACTTTATTGCAGCTTCCATCCTGTTTTTCATCGACATTATTAAAGTTACGATGAATTCTTGGGGTACAGCTTCCGACTCCTCTTGGATAGCCATCTTTAGTTCCTAGAGGGTTTCTGGAGTTGAGTCCTGACCATGACCCTTCTCTTAAGCTCATCCCATAGATGTTCAATGGGATTAAGGTCAGGGCTTCTTGCTGGCCACTCCACAACTGGGATTCCAGCCTCGTGCAGATACTGGAAAACTTCTCCGGCAGTATGTGGTCGGGCGTTGTCCTGCATGAGTATGAAACTTTCGCCTACAAAACCAGCGTATGGCATGACATAGTGGACATAAGAGTGCCTAGACGAGGTCGGGAGATGAGCTCAATATCAGTTTTTCCTTCCAAACAAATGCCACCCCAAAGAGTCCATGAACTTGCACCAAATGCCACCCGTTCCTCAATACAAGCCTGTGCGAACCGCTCTCCCTTTCTTCGGTATAATTTTCCTGTGTCCATCGTTTCCATGAAGATTAATTTTACACTCATTCGGGAACAGTACGAGCTTCCATTGTTCGAGCGACCAATCAACTTGAGCACGAGCAAACAGAGCTTGGCGATGAGCAGGAGTTATTATAATTTTGGACCATTATGTGGATGTAAACCTCTTTCTGCAAGTCTCCCTCGTACGGTCCACTCACTTACTGTGACATCACGGACATTACGGAGTCGCTGGAGCACCTAAACACCAGTGAGATGACGATTTCGTAAAGCGATTATCACTATGAAGCGGTCATCTCGCTCTGTTGTCGCCCGATTCCTTCCCGAACCCAATTGAAGTTTCCAGTCTCTTAAAACCTTCCGTACACTGACTGGTCTTACTGCTGATCGATTCATATTAAGACGTCTACCCACGACACGCTGACTCAGACCAGCCTGGATCAATCACAGTTGCAGTAGTATCCATTTTCACAGTGAGTAATCACACTTAAAGTCAAGTTAAATGGTCAATAAACCAGCAAGGATGACCGTTGTTACCTCTTCTTTGCTAATGCCTTTAGAAGTGTGGCAACATATACAAAAAAAATTATCTTTGCCGTTTCAAAAATGCTGCAATAGAAAAACGCGACTTTTGCCGGCTAGTCAGCGTGTGGGTGGGTTCTTTAAAACAAAATCAGCATTTTCGAACTACGGCCGTGCTCGTCGCGTTAGAAGAGTGACCACACAAAAAAATAAATTCTCCATCTTCCCTAATGATTCCAGCCGAAACCACCTACTGAAATGTTTTAAATTTGTTTTAATGAGAAAACATTGTTTACAGTTAATACGAATATATATATATTTTAATTTTTTTTTTTTTATTTTTTTTTTATATATATAATATGTATAAAATAAAGTATTGAGTGTTAATCGCGATGCGCATTTACAAGCAAGTCGGGTATACATTTTTATTGTAACTTACATATAGTAATATAATTTCCAATCTGGTACAAATGGTACGTGGTATTACATTTTTTCTTCAGATTTTTCGAATCGCATTTCGCCTGAATACACGCGACGTCGTATCTTTTCGAATTGTCAACTGAATTGTACAATTGTAGCGTTTTTTTAAAAAACCAACGTTGCATCGTTTAAAAAAATTTGCACATTCGAACATTCAAAATCACAATGTGGAGAGTGCATTTCAAAAACAAGATTTTTGACTCGCGGGGAAATATATAAAAATGTGATGATGAAACGCGAAAGAGATATATTTTATATTACACACTTTCAATTGGTAGATAACTTGTCGAAGAAGATACGATAATGCTCTTTCCTTTTGTTATTATATACATAAATAGCTCACTTGTATATAGTCACGAAACGATCTTAATCAATGACGCACAATTTCAATTTGAATCCACCGGAAGAATTATCAACGAATGATATCCATAATATATTAATAATACAATTAATAAAAGAACCTCACATACTTGTAATAACCCGCGAAGATAATAAAACTTATTACAAGAGACTTTATTGTAATAAAACAAAAACTTTTCCGGAATAACTTTCTTTGACAACACAGTAAAGTGGGAGAAATGGACACAATCATTTAATGTATATTATTATAGTAGATACTATGTTTCTGGATTCGCTCAAATTTTTGTAACTTTGTTTAAATATTTAATATTGATTTCCCCTCGTAAAAAAAAAAATATCAATCGATTTTTACTAAAACACATTGATCTTTATATAAAACACACACTCAGATTTGTATATATCGCAGAGGGAACAAGGACATACAAAGGAAGAACCAAAACAAACTCAACAGAGCGCCACTCCAAAGACTCCTCAAATCCAACACTCGGATCCTCGCGATCCGTACGCGAATTCTCGCGAGCCGTACGCGAATCCTCGCGATCCGTACGCGAATTCCTCGGGATCCGTAAGCGAATTTCGCGATCCGTCGTCTCACACCCAAAACCAAAACCAATCTCCCCATTTGTAAAAACAAAACCCAACTATTAACCCCGGATTGTGCTTCCTCATCCTCAATCATCAGTTCGCGTCCCCCTTTTCTGGGCGAGATGGGTGGTTGGTGAGAAGCGTCGGTTGCAATGAGGAATGGGTTTGTTGTGAGTTCGATTTGTTTATTTTTTTTTTTTTCACAAGAAGCCCTCGATCATGAACTAGTCGTTTTGAGTCACGTAGGCCACTTTGTTTTGAAATTCGCGTATCCCTCACAATGTTTTCGCTCTATCAATGAAACCGAATGGTGACGCAATCACATTTCAGATTATAAACAAATATGGATATTAATTCGAACGATCATAATAATCGTTTCCTCTCGTCAGCAAAATAATGCTTTTACGCAAAGGCGTCTTGAAATGGGTGCTACACAACAATTGGAAGCAAAGGCGCCTCAAAATGGGTGCCGCAACACCGTTTTACCCGAAAACAAAGATTTGATTAACTTTAAAAACACAGCAAGGTCACAAAGCTAATGTTTTTAAAAATGAGAAATGAGGGTTTCTGATGATTTGAGTCGATCTTGTCAGGTTTTTTTATGAAAGAGTACGGTATGTGCAAATTAAGTTTGTGAAACGTATCATACTTTCACACAGTATTAAAAGTTGTTATTTTACAAAGTAATCATTTGGATTTTTGATTGATTTTACAATTTTTTCAAAGTTCGAACGGTTGCGTATTTGAAATAACGGTGATTTTTTTAACCAGTAAAAATTTCGTTTAAATTAAATTTTATGTAGTTTCAGAAAGTAAGATCAAATCTTCGATCGAATAATTGGGGGCTATAAAAGATGGAGGGTTCATGTACAATAGTACATTAACTTTCCCCAAATAAGCCATACTATCTACCACTGAAATATTTACCATCATGAACGGGACACAATGTATATATAATAATATACAGGGTTAGTTTGCAAATAAATACCATTAAAGAATATGAAATTTGGTCAAGATATCTTTAGAAACAAGTTTTTCTCACAAACACTGACTTTTGGACCGGTTGCTCCTATGTCAGCTACAAGACGCAGTGTCCCGATTCCGTTGGAATCGACATACGAGGGTAAGGTGAAAAATTCTCGGCCTGACACAGAAATACCAGCAAAAATTTATATTTCCTGCCTGGGTGCACGTGTCATTAGTTCGGATGACAAGTTTCAACTTGTTCTCTCAAGTAGTTTGCTTACACGAATTTTTGCAGAAGACGTCTTACATGTTTTTCGTTAAAATGGAGAAACGTGAAGATCTTGCGGTCATAAAATTCTTCGTTTGGATGGATCAACACCTAAGGAAATTCATCCGAAGTTAACAAAAGTTTACGGGGACTCTGTTCCTTCGATGTCAGCCGTTAAATGAAACCGGAATATAGAGGGCTACGCCCGCGATTCGAGGGTTTTGTAGCACGCGCTTATTTTGGCATCTAAATATTGGCTCCCTGCTCTTCTTGCTACCACTCAGCTGAATAAAAACACCATAATTAAATGTCTTACCCATGATATAGTATCTCACATGCCAATTCATAAAAAGACTCCATCTGTCACCTCTCAAAGTAATAGTTTTAATACGAGAAGCTGTACTGTAGACAGATATGTATGTATACGAGATAAACTGTCCTACTCTTCGAGATGCTTAACCATTCATGTTAAGACGGCATTGCAAATTGTAAACTTGTGTAACGGCTTCGAAGTGCAGGGCCGCTGGGACAAATTACTGTCTAATATTTTTTCCTCCTCCACTGTTCCTCTTTCTACAAATCTCAAGAAAATGCGAAAAATGGAATGTACTCAACATTAACTTTCTCACGACACCCCACTTGGTTATACCATCATCATCATCGTGGCGCGACAGCCCGACGTCGGGCCTTGGCCGCCTGGATCATTGTCCTCCAATTATCTTGGTCACGTGACCGCGTCCTCCAATTTTGGAAGCCCAGCAGCTGCGCGGCGTCCACACCTACTGAGCTCTCCCAACGAGATCTCGGTCGTCCTCGCAGTCTCGCTCCGTCGACTCGTTCTGCATTCATTACTCTCTTAGGCATGCGATCATCGTCCATTCTTTGTACATGCCCTGCCCATTGAAGTCGTTGTAGTTTGACGATTTTCGAGACTTGCAGCTCATCGTACATTTCATACAACTCATGGTTGTACCGGATGCGCCATCCATCTCGATCGCAAACAGCCCCGAAAATTCGCCGTAGAACCTTACGTTCAAAAGTGTCCAGCATGTTTTCGGAGGCTTGAGTTAGGGTCCATGCTTCGCAGCCATAGCATAGCACTGGTCGTATAATGGTTTTGTACACGCGGAGCTTCGTGTTTCTGTGCACATGCTTCGATTTCATTATGGGGAGAACCGAGAAAAAAGTCTTATTAGCTAACTGTATCCGTCGCTTGATTTCAGTTTCGTTGGCGTCCCTTGACAAGTTGCAACCCAGGTAGATGAAGTTGTTCACGAACTCGATGTTGAGGTCCCCCACATTGATGCTTGGTTGTGCAGGTGTCCTTGTCACCGATTGCATCATTATTTTAGTTTTACCCTCGTTAATACGTAATCCAACTTCCTTTGCAGCGGTATCGAGCGTATGCAGAAGTTCTTCTGCGTCAGCCAATCTTCGGAACATGATGTTGATGTCGTCGGCCTACGCTGCTAATTGTGTCGACTTGATGAGTAGCGTCTTGCTGTTGTCCATATTCATGTCCCGAATAACGTATTCCAGTGCTAGGTTGAAGAGCGTCGGTGCCAGTCCATCGCCCTGTTTCAGACCAGTGCGTGTTTCAAATAGATCAGTAAGTCTATTCTGGATCCTGACTTGTGAGACGGAGTTGGTCATCGTCATCTTTGTCAGTCGCACTACCTATAATTTGGCCGGTATACCAAATTGCAGCATGATGTTGTACAGTACTCCACGATCGATACTGTCGTATGCCTGCTTGAAGTCGACAAAGATTTGGTATACGTTTACGTTGTATTCCCAGCACCTCTGGAGTATCAGTTTGACTGAGAAGAGCTGATCGGTTGTGGAGCGACCAGGTCTGAAACCGCTTTGATATTCGCCAATGACTCGTTCTGCGTACGGTTTTATTCTATTTTCCAGAATTTTCGTCAAAATTTTATAGGACGTACAAACTAGTGAGATGCCCCTGTAATTCTCACACCGCAATTTATCTCCCTTTTTATGGATTGGACAGATGATGCTTCTGCGCCAATCGTCTGGGATCTCCTCGTTCTCCCATACTCGCAGGAGTAATTGATGTATGGCATCAACTAGACTCGTTCCACCGAATTTCAGCAGTTCACTGGAATCTCGTCAGCGCCCGGCGCTTTATTTCGTTTTAGTGACCGCAAGGCGAGATCAACTTCCTCTACTGTCGGGGGTTGAATGGGTGGGCCTAGATCAACAATATCGGCGAGAGCTTCCTGTGTGGGGATGTTAGATGGTCGGTTTAGAAGCTCTTCAAAATAAGATGCCCATCGTTTGTTAATACCATCGGTGTCGCTGATGATGTTTCCATCCTTGTCCTTACAAAGGCTAGTCCTGGGTTGGTAGCCGTTCTTAATTGTATTTACTAGTTTGTACGCTTGCCTGGTGTTCCTATTAGCTAAGTTTTCGTTTATGTTCAGGAACAGCTCGTCAAAGTATTTACGTTTCTTACGTCTAATTATTCTATTCGATATTCGCCGTAGCTCGTCATATTTTTCTCTTAGGTGTTTGTCAGCCATTCAGGCTACAGCTATCTGCCTTTTCCAAACTGTCTTATCGCTAAGACATTGGCCGTCAGCGAATTGATACACTGCCGTTACCAGGGGGCGCCCACGCGGAGGACTATGGAAAAGGTCTTTGCCCCCTTTGAGGGGGCAGATGCTTCCTCAAAATTTTGGTTGGGTAAAAAGTAGTAGGGGGACAAAGACCTTTTCCATAGTCCTCCGCGTGGGCGCCTGCAATCTAGTCGT
This sequence comes from Chloromyia formosa, assembly GCA_964017055.1. Taxonomy (NCBI): domain Eukaryota; kingdom Metazoa; phylum Arthropoda; class Insecta; order Diptera; family Stratiomyidae; genus Chloromyia; species Chloromyia formosa. The sequence goes on along the minus strand of OZ024813.1, from coordinate 22,455,221 downwards.
AAGCTCTACGTGTTTCCCGCATCGACGCATTCACAAGCAGACCTGGAAGTCTCCAGACGCACATACCGTCAACCAAATTGACCACGTCCTCATTTGCAGGAGATGGGCGTCTAGTGTCATGGATGTCCGCTGCTATCGAGGAGCAAACTGCGACTCAGATCATCACTTGGTGAAGACGACCTACAGATGTAGAATCTCCTCAGTGCACCAGTCAAGAATCAGCCCTCCCAAAATCTTTGCGGTTGATAAGCTCTTGAGTGATGCTACAGCGGTGGCGTATACTACCGCCCTTGAGGAAAAACTATCACCTATGCTACACAACATCAGCAACACAGGCGTCCATGGGTTCTGGGAAGAACTCAAGGGTACCATCAAGGATGTCGCAGAGAAGGTCGTGGGATATAAAGCCCGGCGAGCGCGAAATGACTGGTTCGACGAAGAATGCAAAAATTCACTTGACGCGAAAAACGAGGCCTACAGACAATGGATTCAACGAGGAACCAGAGCCAGAAGAGAAAAATATGACGAGCTACGGCGAATATCGAATAGAATAATTAGACGTAAGAAACGTAAATACCTTGACGAGCAGTTGCTGAACATAAACGAAAACTTAGCTAATAGGAACACCAGACAAGCGTACAAACTAGTAAATACAATTAAGAACGGCTACCAACCCAGGACTAGCCTTTGTAAGGACAAGGATGGAAACATCATCAGCGACACCGATGGTATTAACAAGCGATGGGCCTCTTATTTTGAAGAGCTTCTAAACCGACCATCTAACATCCCCACACAGGAAGCTCTCGACGATATTGTTGATCTAGGCCCACCCATTCAACCCCCGACAGTAGAGGAAGTTGATCTCGCCTTGCGGTCACTAAAACGAAATAAAGCGCCGGGCGCTGACGAGATCCCAGCTGAACTGCTAAGATTCGGTGGAACGAGTCTAGTTGATGCCATACATCAATTACTCCTGCGAGTATGGGAGAACGAGGAGATCCCAGACGATTGGCGCAGAAGCATCATCTGTCCAATCCATAAAAAGGGAGATAAATTGCGGTGTGAGAATTACAGGGGCATCTCACTAGTTTGTACGTCCTATAAAATTTTGACGAAAATTCTGGAAAATAGAATAAAACCGTACGCAGAACGAGTCATTGGCGAATATCAAAGCGGTTTCAGACCTGGTCGCTCCACAACCGATCAGCTCTTCTCAGTCAAACTGATACTCCAGAGGTGCTGGGAATACAACGTAAACGTATACCAAATCTTTGTCGACTTCAAGCAGGCATACGACAGTATCGATCGTGGAGTACTGTACAACATCATGCTGCAATTTGGTATACCAGCAAAATTAGTGCGACTGACAAAGATGACGATGACCAACTCCGTCTTACAAGTCAGGATTCAGAATAGACTTACTGATCTATTTGAAACACGCACTGGTTTGAAACAGGGCGATGGACTGGCACCGACGCTTTTCAACCTAGCACTGGAATACGTTATTCGGGCCATGAATATGGACAACAGCAAGACGCTGCTCATCAAGTCGACACAATTAGCAGCGTACGCCGACGACATCAACATCATGTCCCGAAGATTGGCTGACGCAGAAGAACTTCTGCATACGCTCGATACCGCTGCAAAGGAAGTTGGATTACGTATTAACGAGGGTAAAACTAAAATAATGATGCAATCGGTGACAAGGACACCTGCACAACCGAGCATCAACGTGGGGGACCTCAACATCGAGTTCGTGAACAATTTCATCTACCTGGGGTGCAACCTGTCAAGGGACGCCAACGAAACTGACGAAATCAAGCGACCGATACAGTTAGCTAATAAGACTTTTTTCTCGGTTCTCCCCATAATGAAATCGAAACATGTGCACAGAAACACGAAGCTCCGCGTGTACAAAACCATTATACGACCAGTGCTATGCTATGGCTGCGAAGCATGGACCCTAACTCAAGCCTCCGAAAACATGCTAGACACTTTCGAACGTAAGGTTCTACGGCGAATTTTCGGGGCTGTTTGCGATCGAGATGGATGGCGCATCTGGTACAACCATGAGTTGTATGAAATGTACGATGAGCTGCAAGTCTCGAAAATCGTCAAACTACAACGACTTCAATGGGCAGGGCATGTACAAAGAATGGACGATGATCGCATGCCTAAGAGAGTAATGAATGCAGAACGAGTCGACGGAGCGAGACTGCGAGGACGACCGAGATCTCGTTGGGACGCCGCGCAGCTGCTGGGCTCCCAAAATTGGAGGACGCGGTCACGTGACTGAGATAATTGGAGGACAATGTTCCAGGCGGCCAAGGCCCGACGTCGGGCTGTCGCGCCACGATGATGATGATCTGCCCCCTCCCTGTTCCGACGCTATTGCCTCAAAGAAACCGACTACACTTCTGCCTCCATTCTTCCAACAAAATCTCAGAAAAATTAATATACTTTAATGCATTCTTTGTTTTTCTTTTTTCAAATTCTTTATTATCCTTTAGCGTTCACTTATAAAATAGAAGAAAGGATTTCATAAAAATACAATACAATAAAATGTTTCAAACAATATTCTGTTCATCGCTCTAACCTTCCATTGTTTCCCTTTTGGTTGCCATTATTTTCCAATTATCGTAAATTTACATAAACGAAAAAAAAAAATAACTAATGTTGTAAAAAAAACATTCAAAATATAGAAAAATTTAAAAGAAAAAAACTTTAATTTCGTTTTGCTTTCACTGTTTTCTTAGAAATAATCTTGTTGAGGGAAATAATATATATATATATATATAGACATATGTATATATATATAATAACTTATACCCATAAAGCATATAAATGTTTTGCAATTTTGCAATCTCTACGTTACTTATTATTATAAACATCTATGTATACGAGAATAAACATTAAAAATAAATTAATATTTAGAATTAAATGTGTAGAACGACAAAACTGAGGTAGATAACAACATATTTTCATATATGTATTCACAAAAATAACTTAGATTTTAGATATTTCTTTCTTCATTCCATTCACGTTCACTTTAATATTGAATATTTTAGTATTTTGTTTATAATCTTTTTCAACTGAGGTTTTCTTTACTGTTTTGTTTTTCACAGATAACAGTAAAAAATATTGGTTTTTTAGATTTCTGTATCTCTAGGTTTTTTTTTTATTTTTGTTTGTTTTTATTAACTCTTGCACATACACGCCATTTCAAAATATCTCAATCTGGGACAGGATTAATTACATATCGATTGCTTTCTTATATTTGTTCACTTTCTTTACATCGAATATAGGATAATTTAGCACAACGTATCAAATAGGAAATTTCATTTGTTTTCTTTTAGTTGTTAATGTTTGTTTTGTTTTGCTTGTTTCCATTTACATCTTTACACAATATTCAGAGAAAATGTATCTTCTCGACATTTTACACAAAGAAATGATAACATGAAATTGAGTACAAAACTAAAACAATTTTTTTCTTTTCTTATTTTCTTTTCGGAAACAATGCACCAATTTATCTATGGCAGTTTGCTGGAATTTTTGGAATGTATTTCTGGTTATGTAGATTTATCTATAATTTAGGGATACAGGAAAAAAAAGGTGTGCTTGAATGTAACGCCAACATTGAATCATTTCGCCCTTTCAATACACAGTTCCATACATTTCATTCTAATCGAAAGGGACATTCGTCTTTGTACTAGTTACAGCTTTATAATATACGTACAGACAATCTCGTATTCGAAAGAGCGCCAATGACACAATGGTAACATCACATCGCGTCAGAGTGTGTAATAATTGTTAAACTATTGGTAACTGTTAATAATATTCTATGCTATACGTGTCTAGAGCTTTCCAGATTTCTATTTCCTCCATTAAATTTTGCAAACCGTTTGCCTTTCGATTTCTTCTCTGAACATGAAAACAAAAAAAAACGCAACTCCAACAATATGCGCTTCACATAAAGGCTATTCGTATAGTAATTCATCTGAGTTCGTTAATAAGTAATGATGCTTAAATTAAGAGCAAAGCATTCTATTTTTTTTCCAACTATTTACATCTCTTGTATAAAAAATAGGGATTATAAAAATTGTTTTTATTTTCTGTTTTTAGAAATAAGATTAATTAAATGCAATTCAAATATTTACATCCGCATCACAATTACATACAGTATTTATCATATATGTACTTAGGCTAATTCTCTTCAATTAGCTCTTCTAAACTATACGTACAGAAACAATAATAAATAATATAAAATGCTAAAAGAAAATAACAAAAATGTATAGGTATAAAATAAAATTATTGAAAAGTTGCAACAAAAATACAGATGCTGTTTTTTTATAGATTTTGTAGTAGTTTTAAATTTTATACGTTTTCTATTAGGATTAAGTGCTTCCTCTTGGAGTATGTAGTTTGTAATATTAGAATGTTCTTTCTTTGTAGAGTTCTTTTTCTTGTTTTTTTAGACTATTTGATATTTTAAAGTGAACAGGGGCTGACATGATTGTGAAATCATTAATTCTTTATTGGTTGAAATTGATCAAGAAGAAACAGTAATTGGGTATTTTTATATTAATATTGTTTTGAAAAAAAAACGAGAAAATTGTATTTTTGCACTATTTTCATGAACTTTAGTAACTTTGACGTACAAACTTTTACGTCAGACTCCGCATTAATAACTACAGTGCCGGCGAAAGGAATATTGATTTATGTTGAAACCCCAACGCACACGAAATTTCTCGTGTGTTAAATTCAGCAGACCAGCCAATGCGTTTGATCTATATTTTCATGCCTAACCAAATTAAAATGAATAGCCATAAAACGAGTGCTTCGGATTTTTTTTATATGCTTTGATTAAATTGAGTAAGCAATTTTTGTCAATCCCCCGTGGGGTGACGGGTTTAGAATATGCACCCCTAGGTGAGTCCTACCTTGATCGTACGAGGCGACTAATAGGACCAATCACGTGCAGGCAACAACAACACCTCTAGATGAGCCTGCGGCACTGTTTAACATCTTTAGGACCTCCCACAGGTCAGTGTGTGTGTGAGTGGGTTGCCGGGTCTGGAGACCACCGCCGGATGTAAAAGGAAAGTCCATACAAATTTATTTTCCACACACTAGTGCCATCCAACCCCACCTTTCTCCAGATAGATGTAAAAGAATGGATGTAAGGCCTTATGGTAGAACACGCAAGAAGCACTACCCCGCTGGGCACTACTTCTGATGCGCAGTTGAGTGATCCCAGGGCGAACATTGTTCGTGCCAGAGTTCGACGGTTTCCGGGGGCGAGCGCTATGAGGCAGTCCATTTACACTGTAGAGAAGCTGAGGGTTGCAAGTTGGAATGTCGGATTCATGACGGGAAAGAGCGAAGAACTGGAGGACGTCATGAAACGGAGAAGGATAGACATTATGTGCGTGCAGGAGACCAAGTGGCGAAATGACCAGGTGGACCGAGCTCGTTTTTTGACGAATTCCAAAACATACAAATTATACTATTATGGAAACTCGAATGATAGAAACGGGGTTGGCGTTATTCTGTCACCGGCTTTACTTGGCAGCATCGTGAGTATCTCGAAGATAAGCGACCGCCTGATGAGTATCAAATTGGTTATCTGTGAAAGAGTGTGGAATGTTATAAGTGCCTACGCTCCCCAAGTGGGTTTGCAGCAAAGTGAAAAAGAGGCATTTTGGAGCGACTTTGACACACTGCTTCAAAGTATACCAGATACCGAGCTGGTCCTAAGAGCATATGTCAAGATGATACAAGACATGTATGATGGGGCAACTACTAAAGTTAGATGCACAGCTGGTGAGTTTGAAGAATTTCCGGTTAGAGTCGGAGTTCACCAAGGCAGTGTATTGAGTCCTTTGCTCTTCAACACCATCATGTTCTATTTACTAACACTCATCTCTGACGACCTGGAAATATCCCTTCTCTTCGCCGATGACATTATCCTGGGTAGCAAATACATCGTTGCTTTGCAGGCTGCACTGAATAAGTGGTCCAAGATACTGGAGGATCATAGACTGAGGATTAACATATCAAAGACTGAGTATCTTTGCTGTCCTTTCTCAGATCCAGAGAGACCGATACCAAATATCTACATTAAAGGAGAGCAGTGTAAGTCCTGTACAAGGTTCAAATACCTGGGCTCGATGGTCAACAAAGAAGCTACCTGCGATGACGACATCAAACATCGCATCAGTGTCGATTGGATGAAGTGGCGAGAAAACTCTGGAGTTTTCTGCGACAAGAAAATGCCACGAAAGCTTAAGGCCAAGTTGTACAAAACGGTCGTACGTCCCGCACTCATATATGCGTCTGAATGCTGGACTATGTACAAGACATATGAAAGCAAAATGACTGCGACCGAGATGAAAATGCTACGGATGTCAGCCGGTGTGACCAAAAAGGATCATATCAAAAGTACCAACATCCGAGGCAGCTTGTTCGTTGAGCAACCGATCACTGAAAAGCTCGAAGATCGTCGTATGGATTGGTATTGCCACGTTCTAAGGCGTCCGCCTGAGAACCCTGTCATGAAGGCACTATCAACGAATGTTCCATTTGCTGGACCCAAACGCCGAGGCAGACGGAAACACACATGGATCGATCAGATGAAAAAGCAACAACAACGCGTTAATCTTGGCGATGATATGATCCAAGACCGTGCTGCCTGCAGAAGGAAGCTGAGATTATACCGCCAGAATGGGCGAAGTGCCAACACCACAGGCAGAGCAACGCGAAGCCGCAGAGTGGTATGAAAGGGCAAGGAAGAAGAAGGAGTAATTTTTGTCAATATGAATTTGGGAGCTAATCCCTTTTTGCAATAACCGATCCGTTTGTTCTAGACCAGGGGTCGGCAAACTCCGGCCCGCCTCTGGTTTTCATCTGGCCCGCGAGTTAATATTGTTTTCGATGTGAAACAATAATATAAAAAAAAAATATATGTATACACAAATGTAGTTTAAAACGAAGTTTTTCGTCAAAACATTATTTTATTGTGTTCAAGATTTGCACCGCATGAATAACGGTGCTACCAAAATACTCGCGAGTGTGGACCAAATGCTCGCCGAATGGTGAACCCTACCAAACTACTGGGCAATGGGCATCTAACTCGGAGAAGACGGAGGATCCAAAATTTGATATTCTTCTTCCTCCTCTTTTACGTCTCTATTGCTTCTACAGAAATCATTGTAGGGAAGACGAAGTCTCCTAGCATTATCTTCAATAAGACAGTGTGCAGTGATAGCACCCACGACCGAACTAATGTGCAGTCTTTTCAAGGATATAAAACGAGACGAGCGACTGGAAAACAATGCACTGTTCGGGAAGAAAGAACGACAGGCGTAGGTCCAGTTAATTAGAGCAAACCGCAGCTCCTAATCCATGTCCATCTTGGAATCATCCGATATAGAATTGGAAAGTGGCTGACGAGAACCAGTGACTTGATTCTCGAAGGCGCGTGGTCGCGTTTGCATCAATCTTCTCTCCTAAAATATCAAGAGGAAGCAGGTTAAGCACCATACCCAAGGCAGCAGATGGAGCGGTTCTCAGGGCTCCACTAATGAGCACACTGACTGGTCTTAAGACTTTGCTCAGCAAGCTGCAGTAGGTCCTAAGGGCCTTCCACCAGGCAATAATTCCATACGAAGAGTATTGAGCCAGTGAAGGACTTTAGGTTACAAACCCTTCTGCCTACGACTTTCTTACAGTATTACAGGGCGATTATGGTCCGAAACCTAACAGCATGGCGCGTAGGAGTAGCTGACGCGCCATGCCAAACTAGGTGTTAACGCAAACTAGTAAAGTTTAATTTTTTCAAAAGATGAAGAAGTCATGTTAAGTGCTATATCCGTGATATGGTGATCGGTGGTCGTCGCCCGAAAAGCAGGTTCCGTAGTAGTCTATTTGACTGCATAATTAAAGTGCTTCTGTCAAACCTTCCATTAACAGTTGGTTGAGAGTTCATTCCACTGGTAAATAGTTACAATTTGCGCCTCCTATCCGGCCCGCTGAGCCCAAAATTGAAACGATCTGACCCTTTTCAGAAAAAGTTTGCCGACCCCTGTTCTAGACCATGCTAATGCGGGCGTTACAAAAAAAAGTTTAAGTTTATGCGCGTCGTGAGCCACCATCGAGCCACGTCAAAATCAATAGAACAGTGGAAATGAGAAGATTCTTTCAATCACGTTCTATTGGTTTTGGCGTGGTTCGATGGTGGCTCGCAACCAAAATGATTGCAGAAATTCACTCTGTGTGCAGTCCGCATCACACGGTTTCGTGCTTTTCGTGTAGGTTTCTTTGCAACCAGGAAAGTGTGCGTTCGGAAGGAGCTCAAGGGTTTCAGCAGTGGATTCCATCCAAGCGCCATCGGTTCTTTTCACTAAGGACAGATTGAATGTCCCTTCGAAAGGATTTTACTAATTCTTTCGGTATTCTGTTCTAGTTAGGCGTGCATATACATAGATACTCAGACGTAAATGCTTCGCACCGGAAGCGGCACTGTTATGGTATGCACCACAACATGAATGGCTGTGCCGTTGTGCCGGAGTCGGTGCATGGCTCGGTAGTGACTATCGACCTTAAGGCAAGTAAAATCAGAACTCAATGCATGGAATTATCGTCTGGTGGACTGCTCTCAACTTTGCGGTTTACCGAAACATGTTAACAGAAATTTCAAAGAATAGTGAGTGTTACAATAGTATTGTATCTAGTTCTAAGAGTTGAAGAGTCTCTTAGAACTACATCGGCGGCTCCTCTTGATATGCGGCAGAATCTGGTCTCCTTAGATATTTTTACTAAACAGGTGGCCGCGGACGTAGCCTTGCGTCTTTGGGAAACTGGTCAGTTCACTGTGTCAACCATGGGACACTCGTCTGTTCGTAACAGTTTTAATCTTTCTGCGAAGACGGATTACACTCTCCCCGAATATTTGTTCGGTAAGAATTTTGTAAGCCTTAGCCTTTCACGGGACGAGTGGGCGGCAAACATCTCCCAGCGGTCAAATGCTATAAGTTTATACACCAAGGAGTGTACTCGGATAGACTGAATATTAACATACGTTACATCTCCCTGAGTTTTGCAGCATTCTTCAGGCGGATATCGCGACTATTTGGGATGCTCTCGCCCCGCTGGGGCATAATGTCATAGCTGCTAAGGATATTATCATCTTCACTGATAGCCAGTCGGCGATCAGATCCCTTGTCGCAAATGGGGAAATTTTTTCAACATCTCGCTTTGCTGGATCCCCGCCCATTGTGGCTTTAACGGTAACCGGGCTAAGTTATGGCCACTTTGGGTGGTCCTTAGCAGCCTGTAAAATGATGGTAAATACCGATGCGTCGAGTATTGCAAACACCAGGTGAAGTAATGGTAGTACTTGTATTCTTACTAGGCAACTTTGACCTAGGCTTGATCCTAAACGATCTCGATTCCTACGGAGCTTTTGGCGTTGAATAGAAGGAGCCTGAGAAATCATGTTGGGTAATTACAGAGCATTACCTGGGCTTCCACACTATCACTTCTGCTGTGGGGATAAGAATGAGGAGGAGTGTACATTTCATATGCCCTGGCTATAAGAAGAAGGAATACCCTGGGTCCTTTTTTTGACGATCTGTACAACCTTAAGGATGTTCGCATGGGTCGGCTCCAGCGTTTTATAAACAGTTCCGGCGGGTTCAATGAATAGTTTGGATTCGGGTTTGAGGTCAATGGTAGTATCACAACGGACCCAGTGTGTGTGTGTTTCACGTCAGCTCCTTTAACCTAACCTAACCTTGGCTTAGATCAAACTCAATTCGAACGAACGTATCATAAAATCTACTTGAATACACTCACACCCCTGCGCTGTGGAGCGAAGATTGTCGTATAAAGCCACTAAATTTATACGGATGGCTCAAGATTCCGTGGAAAGGTTGGTGGCGGAGTCTTCTCCGACTGCTTAAACATCGAGCTTTCGTTTCGTCTCCCTGACCATTGTAGCGTCTTCCAGGCGGAGGTTACTGCCATTGCGAAGGCGCTTTGCTGGTTAGGATCTAACTTTGTGTCTGTAAGGGACATTACCATTCTCACGGACAGTAAAGCGGCTATTAAGGCCCTGGAGTCCGTTGTGTCCACTTCAACCGCTGTAGTGGAGTGTCGTACTCCCTTAGGCTATTGGGCGAGTTTTTCAATATTGTTTTGTGCTGGATCCCTGGACATTGTGGTTTTTCGGGTAGTGGCAGGGCGGATGAATTAGCTCGTCTCGGAACTGAAGATGTGCTGCACGATGACAATCGTCACTTTGGTATGCCTCTTTCATCACTCAAACTTGCTATTAAAGCTGAGGCAGTTAGGAAGACTAATCTAAGATGGGCTAACTGCGGCACGTGCCTAACTACAAGATTATTATGGCCCAAAATCAATGCGAAACGCTCGACTTGTCTTCTGAAAAAATATCATATTAGGATGGTAGTGGGGGTTCTGACGGGGCACTACCTCATCGGCGAGCATGCTGGGAGGCTCCGAGCCCCTTTTAATGACTTCTGCAAAAGTTGTGGAGATGAGGAGGAGGAGGAAAGTGTATCGCACTTCCTCTGTGGCTGCCCTGCCTTGGCGACTATTAGAAAGTCATGCTTGGGGTCCTTCTTCTTTGATAATCTGGGAGATCTTGCTGAATCTAATGTCAATAGTCTTCTACGATTCATACTAAGCTCAGGCTGGTTCGCAGAGTAGTTTTTCTTTGGGTCGGTTTCTTTTAAAGTAAACTCTGGGTATCACAACGGATCTATTCGTCTGGTCTAAGTGAGTCGTGTTGAGAGTATTTGCTCTTGCACGACAGCCCCGTTACCTAACCTAACCTAAGCCACTAAATTGACACGATGTATATGCCAGCAACTTGCACCATCCGAATTTTTTTTTATATTCTAACGAAACGTCAACTTGGCCTCTTAGGAGTAGTTGACGCGTTATGCTCCACGAGGGGTTAACATAAAATAGTAAATACACTTTCAAAATATCCTCTCTTGCATCAATTTCAACCAACTCGTGGAAAATTAAATAAATCGACTGATTATTGCTTCAGATTTGTAATGTTTATATCGGCAGGTATCGAGTATTATTTTTTTATTCGTACAAAACAAAATTCATCCCCAAACCTCCTACGATACTAATTGAATCACAAATTTTGAAAAAGGTCCATGACAATTAACTGTTCATAGGAGATGAGCCCTTTTCGAAATGCATGATTCAATTAAATAAAAAAAAAATCATATTAATTATGTACATTTAGAAAATTTAAATCGTTTCACTCTTATAGTTTCCAATCAAAATAATTGTTAAATTAAATTACAAGTACTCGTAGTTGTATGTGTTTGGGTGTGTGTGTAGTAGTAGTAGTAGTATATATTCAATTAATTGGACTATATATACATTGAAAGTAGTTAAGAAGAAATAATATTAAAGCTTTCTATTGCACAATTTTCTTGATTAGATATAAATGAGAAAGGTTGTGTGTGGTTGTATATTGGTTGGTTGTGTTGTATATTGGTCTATTGAGAATGAAATATGTGACGTTTTCTAATCCAGTGTGATATAATGATATTGCTTGGTTCTATTTGGGTCTGTATTAAAAATCGGTCTATTGTTACTATTGTGTGGTGCTATTGTAATTGATTTCAACTTATATTAAGTATCTGTTTAATTTTGTGTTCGTATCTCTTCTTATTGGAATGATTTAAACGTGTATGTCTTAACTATATCTGCAAGAAAATATCTACCTATTGTACGTTTTACCTATGTATTTATTATTTAGATTAGCTTCTTTTGTATTCATATGAATTTGATCAAAACCAACTATTGGCACTATGGTTGACAAATTTTTGCTAGTTTTCTGGAAATGTATGTATTTATGAATATATAAGTGAAACGATTTAAATAAAAAAAAAATAAATAAAAAATAACTAGCTGCATGTTTCTGTGCTTTTTTTTTGTACGATTATATTTTGTGCATAGAAACATTGAACTGGGTTTATTTGAATTACTTTTACAAAAAGCAATTTTTTTCTCTTCGAATGATGTTTGATATTTGTTTGTTTGTACTTACCATTTAACAGTGGAGTCCAATAAAAAGCAGGAGAAGTGTGTCATAGCGTGCAGAACACTTCAATCGCATCTTTTGAACGGAAAAATGAGTTTAGAGGCAAAATTTCGCCGTCAGCCCGTGTTCGAGGAGTTTCTTGTAATTTGATCATGTTACTGTGGTTTTTTTCTCTCTTTTTGTTTTTGTATATATGAATTTAAGGATGATTTTCTTTTTTGAGTATATTAGTATTTTTGTTTTTAATTTATTTTCTTGTAGTTGCACAGTTACTATCGTTTCATATCTATTTGTTGTTTCTTTTTCAAATTTTAGTTTGTACATGCAAGGCACGCTTTGCTGCAGGTTTGGTTTTCATTATTTTTATTTTACGTTTTTTTTTTCGTTTTAAATTTATACTGTTATGTATTCTAACTTTTTTTTTCGCCAATTACTTGTCTTTATTTTCGTACATTTTACATTTATGTCGAAGTGTGTTTTTGTTTTACTGTTTTTAGACATTTATCGAGGTTTCAAATGAGATTCTGAACATTAAGAAAATTTTTAAGAAAGTACATCGCATTAGACATTCGTAGAATATAAGAAACGGAAGTTTGTATTTATTTAGCTTTATCTCATGTAGTTCGCATCGATTTGGAGAAAATACCCATTGACTTGGTCTGCATTTTGTTTGATCGGTCAGTCTACAGAGGTAGTAGGTAGGAAGTAGTAGGGCTAGGGGCTAAATGCCACTTTTAGATAAGTCTACGCAGTAACTTGAATCCGTGATGTGTGACCGCTGGTAAACTTCGACGGAAGTGAAGGCTAAACCCTGATGAGCCGATTGCAAATAAAACTAGCGTCTGAGACGGACTATTTTGCTGCTTGCCATGATTTTATGTACAGCGGAATTAAGAAGAATGACACATATGGATTCTCATGCCTTCTCAATAGTAGTAGTAGTATATTGAAAATGTCTAGTACACGTCCCAGAACGTGCAGGAACAACAACTGAGGCAACAGAAGATACATAAGCGAAAACTACAAAAGCGTACGCAATAATAAAGTAGCAGTAAAATTCCGGGGAAAAGGGGTACCAAGTGAACTAGAGCACTTGATTTCCGAGACCGTCTAACGGGATGTCTGATCTGAAAAGCAATTAGGCAAATTATTACATTAAAAATATCTAAGTTTGTCGCGCTCGGTGGCCGTGGTCGTATGGTCACCGCTCTACGATACTAATCTAGAGCTCGGAGTTCAAATCTCGGAACAATATTAAAAAAAAAAACTGCCTGTGGGTACTAATAGAACTCCTACCGTGCTCCGAGCTTGTCAGTATAAAAACGGCGCGAATAGGAGGTGCATGCTAGCAACTGCACTTCCGAAAAGTAGATATGCTATTGAAACGTCAACAAGGCATAGAAATGCTAGAGATGTTGACGCGCCCATGCCCATGAAGGGGTCAAGGCAATTAACAAGGAGTATACCCTGATTGAAGGCGCTTTCAATAACGCCAAGCCAACGGCTATTTGGTATGCTCTCTCGAGTCTGGGTTGTTGACTCGCCCACTCTGCGAACTTATTGGTTTGATGCTTAGATCTAGGGTTATTAGTAGCATCTATGATCATCGATAGTAAGTAGACAAGTATGTAAGGGCAACCCCCAAGGGTGTGTCGTGTCCCCCATCTTTGGAACATAGCAGTTAATAGATTAATCTTGAATTTAGAGGGTGTGGGCTCCAAAGTCATTGCTTATGCTGACTATCTCTGGTAAGTTCCCCGGGGTCCTTAGTGAAATCATGCAAAATGCCCTAAACAACTTAGTGTTGGGGTCAATCCGATCAATACAGAACTTGCACCACCATAGCTGGAAGGGAAGAGACTTACTCTTAGTGAGAAAGCCAAATTCCTGGCACTTATATCCGATAGGAAACTTTCGTGGGAAGCAAATATTAAGGAGCGCGTTACTAAGGCAACTGTTGCTCTGTACACATGGTCTGAAATGGGGCATGCGACTGAAAGTGGTCTTGTGACTCTACGTATCGGTTTTGCGCCCCATATCAATGTATGGGGTAATAGTTTGGTGGACGGAACTTAACAAAGCGTCCTACAGATAACGTTAAAAAACTATCCTGCATAACAATCACTGGTGCTCTCAAAACTACACTGACTGCAGCGATTGGTGTGTTGCTTAATTTGCTTTCATTGGAGACCCTAGCTGAGCAGATGCCCGCGATAATGGCTATCCGACTTTGGGAAACAGAATGGTCAATTTGCTATACATACTGTACGATTTGGATATTTCCGAGGAAATTGGATTATACCCTTCCGGTGTACTGCCTCGATAAAGACTACACTAGCCTGATACCTTCGAGGCAGGAGTGGGAAGCAAATAGTACTTCAGAGGTGGAAGTCGTCAACTTCTTTACTGATGGCTCAAAAACGGAAGAAGAGGTAGGTGCTGGTGTATACTCAGAGAAACCATCCAGCTTTCCGTAGCGTCTTTCAGGCGGCTATCACAGCGATTGCCGAAGTGTTAGAATGACTGGGTCGTAATGTCGTATGCGCAAAGTATATTACGATCTACATCGATAGTCAGGCGAAGATTAAAGCCTTGGACGCTGCTTTCCCCCCAATTCGAAAATCGTAGTGAAATGTCGCTCTGCTCTGAAGGAGCTCAGTAACTTTTTCAACATCACTCTGTGCTGGATTCCGGGGCACAGTAGGTTCAGAGGTAACTGTAAGGCGGACGAGCTGGCTCGGGAGGGAACGCGACCTGTGTGAACATGGAGTTGCCTTTGTACTATCGAAATGCCTTTAGAAGTATGCAAGAATCTAGTCAAGACGAGCGCACTTAGCTGTGCTAACGTCGGATGGCTAAACGGTAGTGCCTGCAATACAAAGAGGATGTCCGAGATATATGTTAACAAAATACCCTTATTCAGAAAACAAATACAATATAATTGTATTTTCGGTATATTCCTATTTCACCGGACGACGCATTGTGGATCGCGCCTTGGCTAATAGTGGCTTTACTGTTGTGGCGTATAGAACGAGCGAAGCAAACGTTCTAGGGCGGTATACTGAGGGTTGCAACCCCTTAAGTCACCGAGCCCGCGTATCAAACGAGCCCCACGCTAGGGGATCGGGATGTTCCGTATTCTTTCACTGTAGGCATGTAAAAAGACGTTCTGCGAAACGTTTGGTGTAAAATAACGGAGGGTGCAACTACTCAGCGAAAAAAAGTGTGGCCCTGAGGAGTATGTCATCCAAGACAAACATGGAGGAGCGCATCCAAAACCTAAGAGTGACTGAAAGTCCAAAATAGTGGAGTACATAGATTCCCTACCTGCCCGAGAAAGCTATTACGCTCGTAACTATACTCCTAATCGGAAATATTTATCTAGTGATTTAAATGTAACGAAGTTATATAGATGATTTCTAGAAAAATACCAAAATAGTACGGATCCACCAGTGTCAAGGCAATGCTTTAACCATATTTTCCAGACAAAATATAACCTTTCATGCAAACCACCCAGAGTTGACACCTGTCCAACATGCGATTCAAACCAAATTAAAATAGATACTGCCTTATCAATGGGGCTTAAAAATCGAGCTCAGACTGAGCTGGAATTTCACCATAGACGAGCTGAAGCAGCCAGGAAGGAAATGAGTAACGACAGCATGATATCTAAAAGATCTGATCATGACGTCAGTGTTGTACAATTCCACCTCGAGCAGCAAATATATCTCCCAACCTTAACCCATTCTAAGGTGTACTATAGCCGCTAGCTTGCCTGGATTAACATGGGGGTGCCCATTTAGAAGACGAAGATAAAGGCATCATGTTTTTTTGGGATGAAACCGTTGGACAGAGAGGATCTAATGAAATAGCTTCTTGCTTTAACAAGTTCCCCACCAACGAGAACTTTGGATACTGTCATAAAAGATCAAGGAAGAAGAAGAATCAAGCAGTTTTGCCTATGATTTTGATATTAGTAACAAAGGGGTACTTTTCAGAGGTAACTCTTAAATTTCCTGTAAGAGGTCACACCTTCCATTCGTGCGATCGGGATTTTGCAATTACTGAGAAAGCAAAAAAAAGTCAGAAGCTTATACTGCCAATGGATGTGGTTAATCTCATTGCAAACGCAAGGCAGATTAATCCATTTGTTGTAAGAAACACCACTACTTTTTTCAATTGAATAGACGTTGCAAAAGGATTCGTCAACTCGAAAAAGTTAAGGATATCGTCAGCTACCATGATTAAAATGTCAACTAATAACTTGGGAGTGGTCAGAGCAAAAAAAGCGTTTTCTGAGGCAAGCCCATTGTTGGAAACTCAAGTACTCAAGCCCGGTGTTTCGGCTGCACATTTCATGAACTTGGATGTAAACATGAGTGAGACACCCTTTTTTATCGGGCGAAGGCAGAGTATTCTACGAAAATTTAGTTAAATAAGATAAAAATATTAAGAATTGTGAAAATTATTAGTTGAAAGTACGTTGGCACATACAACGTTATGACTTGCAGAAACGTTGGCACTTACAACGTTCTGTCCTATTTTGAATTAACATTGCCATTTTTAATCAACTTTGCTTTCAAAATCTTATAAACAACTGAAATGTTATCAATTTAGATATGAATAAAATTCATTATTAATGAAAATATCAGCAAAAAGACTCATCCTTTTCAAATTAATCAGTTTTTTGTGTCGCCTGTAAAGTTGAATTTGTGGCACATACAACGTTTTGGCTTAGCATCCCTCAATTGTTGATTAACATTCACACTGGATCTCAGCCCGAATATCCGTACTGCCTAAAGTGGAAATCCACTCTCTGGATTTCCTCTTTAGGAAGTGCGAATCTACCGTGTATACATTAGGACCCATCATACAAAACGCCACTTCCATGTTAAATATTAATGTATTTCAAGAAATACATATTTGGGGCATCATACATAAACGGGTTTCCGGTATTTATTCATGTGAAAATCACCCAAAATTAGGGGCAAATTGTAATTTTTTAGGGCATATTTTTGTGATTTTCTCTTTAAATAAATTTCGAGAATATGTGAACTCAAACAATCACCCCAAAAATGGGGCAATTTCTCAAAGTTTTTGGGGGTAAAATCATTGGAGGCGGATAGTTCCGGGGGTTAAAATCCTACTACTCAATATTCCTGACCGCTTATGGGGCATAGCGCGTCAACTGTCCCATGTGGGCCATTTGACGTTTCGTTGGCATAAACTAGTTTCGGAGAATGTATAGAACAACTTCGAACTTTGGAATAACTGGGTATTGCATAGACATTGTCTTCCCAATCGATGGAGAACGAGATAAATCGAA
The DNA here is from genome assembly GCA_964017055.1 of Chloromyia formosa. NCBI lineage: Eukaryota > Metazoa > Arthropoda > Insecta > Diptera > Stratiomyidae > Chloromyia > Chloromyia formosa. The sequence continues at coordinate 22,437,801 of OZ024813.1, read as the reverse complement.
ACGTTAATTGCGTTGATATTGATTCTTGTTTTTTTTTTTCAAGTAATGTACTTCCAAACCTATTGATACCACTAAATCAAATGTCAAAATCAACGAAATTCTGAGAAATGTACGTATCTTACACGTATATAAATTTAAAAATCAAATCCCAAATAAGCAGCTACGACAAATAAAATTTAATTGCGCTTCGCCACTTGCATGATTCTCTTTCCACTCGCTCATTTTCACTTTCTCTTCACAGAAAGGAACGCACTTTTTCTTATTACTTTTTTAAATATTCATCTTCATACGTAAATTTCAATGTACAAAATTTCAAATTCGTAGTAAATTTCACATTTTCTGTGTTTAAGGTAATTTTCTCAACTATCTTAAAAGTAAATTATTGTAATATAATAAATGTTTAATTTATGTGTTTTTTTGTTGTTTTTATACATATTTTACATGTTACTCGGGTCGGCAATTTTTGTTATTCTGTTTTTTTTTCAACTCCCAGCTACGTTAAATTTTCTTCGTTTTTTATATCTAATTAGACTTACTCGTATATGTATATATTATGTATTATCATATCATATCTGAATATATATATTTAAATCTCTCAGCCTCGCAAGCAAGACAAAGATACATATTTCTAATTTTCATCGTATGAATCTTAAATTCTTAGTTTAGGTATAACTCATTACAGTAATCTCGGACTATGTCCTGTATTTTTCACATTTTTTTTCAGTTTCATTTTTAAACAAAATATATTGTATTTTCATACTCTTCTTTCGTAGTCTGATTTTCACTTTGTTTCTCAATATTAACCGAATATATTTCGTATTTATTTATACCAACATTTCCCCGCAATGCATAGTTTGCATATTTGATAGTTTTAATGTTTGTTTTTCTACATATCTCACTCATTTTATTAGCTTTTCATTTAATCTGTATTTCCATATTTCTTTTCTTTCTCTCCTTAACCTTCTTTACTTCTTTTATTACAAAATAATCAATTCATCAATTGGAACACGAAAAAAGCAAAAGCAGTTTTAAGTATAGTTTTACGTGCGTAATTTAGTCTTCACTTCATCATGTGTTTTTGTTTTATTTTTTATTTTTTCAATTTCAGGAAATGCTTCCGCCTAAGTGCGTTTTGTTTGATCAAAAATAAATTCTTTCTCTTTGTTACGTAATATTCTTTTTGTTTTTGGCTATAACATTCTTCAGTAGTTTTGAATCTTCATAGTTCAATCTTTATAGTTTTGAATCTTCATTTTTTTCAGTTTGTAGGTAGTGTGTAGTTTAGAGATTAATTGCTTTTCATTTTTTTGTTTATTTGTTTTAGATAGGTAAAAAGAGTTATGCACTAAAATGAATTTAATTATTCTTGTTGTTTTCTTGTTTCTCGTATAGTGTGAATGTTAGGTTGATGTATAGTTTTTATGTATCTCGCTATATACTCATACAGTGTGTAGTAATTATGATAATATGTATATATGCTATATTTAGTTTCAGATACTATGAATCGTCTGAATGCTTTTTTTTTTTGTGATTAATTTTTCTCTTTGTATAATTATATTAAAATATTCTTATGTTATATGTCATCAGGTACAGGAAACATTCTCTTTTTATTCATGTATAAATATATTTTTTTTTTTGTTTATTTACTTTTTTTTTTCTTACTTTTTGTGATTTTCAAACGGTTTTATAAACAGCCATTTTGCTACTTTTAGGAAGATGTATGTAAAAAAATAGTTTCAGGATGGTTTAAAAGAAACAATCTAAATCATAGATTAATAATAGAAAACTTGATTTGCTCATGATATTTTTTGGGCATTTTTTTTCTGGAATAGGAAACAATGCGTAGTGAAAAGGCTTCACATACAAGTAAAGAAGAAGATTCTTCTCATCAAAGGGGTCCACCAAATGATTGGGTACGCATATGATATCAACATTCTCGAAACTTCATCTAGGTGCGTTTTGCTAGGCACCACTCTGCGTTTATCGCAGGCGACGATAAAAAGACACGTACTACATAAGTGTCACCATATACTGTCGAACTCGAACATAATACAAGTGGGCCGGTTTTCTTCACGTTTATGTGAAGTGTTTTTGTGTCTTGGGCTATTTAGAGGACATTTGTACAAGTTTCGTGTTCGAGTTCGACAGTGGATGGTGACACTTAGCGCTCGTGCCCACGGCAAACTTTTTAGTTCGCAGAAATACTAAATAGTTTAGTCAAGAAAATAGAACACACGGTGTTTTATGAGACCGCGCACACAGCGATTACTAAATAGTTTAGTTTGCTGTGTGCGCGGTCCCATAAACCGCCGTGTGTTCCATTTTTCTGACTAAACTATTTCGTTTTTCCGCGAACTAAAAAGTTTGCTGTGGGCGCGAGCTCTTAGTGTCACACACTTAGTGTCACCATTCACTGTCGTACTCAAACTCGAGCACGAACCTGGTACAAATGTCCTGTGATTAGCTCAAGACAAACACACACACTTCACACAAACGTGAAGAAAACCGTTCCACTTGTACCATGTTCGAGATCGTGTCCTAGTTCGACAGTGTATGGTGACACTAAGTCGTTTCGCACAAAGTCGTTTCACATTTGAGTCGCCAAATAATTTCCACCCCGAATCGATTAACGATAACTTTGCTTCACACTTACGTCGCTCCCCGAAACTCGAAAATTCGTAATTGCTACCATTGCGTCACAGAGGAAAGTTACCATGGAAATTAAGTTTATGCAATTTTTTTCTTACAAATATGAACATTTTAAAGTGCACCACTTTTAGGAGACCAGTGTACTTTTCTATATTCATTCAAAAAACCCTAAAATGTCCCGTTCTACGAGCATGTGCATTGCGCACGCATAGAGCAAAGCATAGAGAAATTGTGCATTGATGTACATTTTCGGTTTGAAACCGAATGTATGCATGCTTGCTGATTTTGATTCGGGTTGCTGCCGTTGCACCCAGCGCCAGCGAGGTGAATTTTTATGTTTGTGCAATACTGAAGGTTGTTGCACAAACATGGACGCTCGCTTCGTTCGCTCTGGGTGCAAAAGCCTCTTGCGTGGGCTCCGCTCGCTTCGTTCGCTCCGGGTGCAAAAGCCTCTTGCGTGGGCTCCGCTCGCTACGCTCGCTCTGCGCTTAAGGGATGAAAACCCTCAGAATCGCGCACAAACACGAACGCTCGCTTCGTTCGCTCTGAGTGCCACAGTATCTTACGTCCAAGAGTGGCAACAGGTGGCAACCCACACAACTTTCAACATGTACACTTTCGCCTTAAGCGAAAGTATGCATATGATTTAATTCATATGCACACTTTCGCTATGCTTTATTTCGGTGCACGCACTCGTCTTTTGATAAAAGCGCGTTGAAATGATCAAACTACGGTTTGACAAACTAGCATTTGATGAAAAGTTGAGCACCGTCCAACTACGGTTTGACAGGAGCACAAGACTTCAAACCAGTTTGACAACGGGTTCACACGTTCAAGTAGGTGGTTTGTCAAACCGTAGTTTGATCATGTCAACGCGCCTTAAGGCGCCTTAATCAAACTACGGTTTGACAAACCACCTACCACCGTTAATAAATTTTTTGTTTTTTTTTTTCAAGTTTTTATGGGGGCATATGGGGAAAAGTGAAATGTTATTATAAAAAAATTTTTTTTCCCAAGTTCTTATAGGGGCATGGTTTGTCAAACCGTAGTTTGATCATGTCAACGCGCCTTAAGGCGCCTTAATCAAACTACGGTTTGACAAACCACCTACTTGAACGTGTGAACCCGTTGTCAAACTGGTTTGAAGTCTTGTGCTCCTGTCAAACCGTAGTTGGACGGTGCTCAACTTGTCATCAAATGCTAGTTTGTCAAACCGTAGTTTGATCATGTCAACGCGCTTTTAATTCACTGAACAATGCCATTACCATCTTAGTATACAGACTTTCGCTCAGCTGATTTTGACGAATGAATGATGTCATTACTTACTTCTGCGCTTTCGTCATAGGCCTCATTTATGCCGCGGAACTATCTTCGAAGATTAACTAACTCGAGCTAACTCACGACGACATAAACATGTCGCATTAGCTAGTTTTAGTACTAATTTTAGTTCCACTTCCACACCACGAACAAATACTAGCACTAAAACGATTATTTAAATCGCCTTTTAGTTCCACGGTATAAACGGGGCCATAGAGTCTGTGCAAAAGAATCCAGTGATCGACAACTGATGGCTAGTCCCCACTTTTTTGTGCGTTCCTTTTTCCGCGTTCAGGGCTTATTTGTTAGTTAAATTTCATCTAGTGAAAACAAACGCGTGTGCGATGGAAATGTGTCGTGCAGTCGACGTATTTTTTCAAGTGTGAACTGTTCGCCGATACTCTGCGACATATCCCCAGGGCTGCGGCTTCGACCAAATAGCTGCAAATGTCCAGAAAGTGTGTTTTTAGAGGACAAAAATGCCGTCCGACGCAATTCCAATTGTAAACATATGTCGTGCCGGGGACATCGTCGTGTGCAGCCACTGCCTTGGCAAGGAATTAATGACGTAAAAATTGACGTCAAAATAGAAGTCGAATTCACCACGATCAGCTGAGCGGAGGTCTGTATTTTTAGATGACAATGCGTCAGCATAGAAGTCAAAATTCAACACAATCAGCTGGGCAGAGGCCTGTATAATTAAGATGGCAATGCGCGGATTTAGAGAAGAGGGAAATCCCCGAATATACAAGCCAGAGTGTTCTATGTGCAGAGTCAGATTTGTCTCTATTGTTTCCGTTTCGATTACGTTAATTATACATCATGCTAAGTGATTTATGATGAGTCGAAAACGTAGTGCAGAAAATTTTGCTGCGACCAGCACCAACAAAATTAGAAAACAGTGGCATTAGAAACGAAAATTAAGACGCATTGATTCCGGTGAAAAAGTCACGGCCGTTGGACAAGCATTAAATTTGAAGCGTACAACTGTGCATACTATAATAAAGAATGCCGAAAAGAGAGCAGTGTGCAAGTTGGCTCATCTAAATCATGCTCTGTAATTACGAAATCACAAAGTGTCAATATAGAGGAAATGGGAAAACTGTTAAGAATTTGAATTGAAGATCTGAACCAATAAAACATCCCTGATACCCTGATAATTAGAGAGAAGGCTAGAATTTTATTTGACTGTGAAGGAGCGAAATGGCGGAGGGCCAAAGGAGACATCTAAAGCAAGCAATTGTTGGTTCCACCGATTTAAAAACCGGAGCAGTTTACACTGTTTGAAGTTAACGGGCGAAACTGCCAGTGCGAATACGAGTACATACTTACGAATACATTAGCGGATGTCATTTCGGAGGGTGGATACGTTGCACAACAGGTATGCGTATTCAGTTAATTATTATGGACATGGGTTGTTCAAAACTTACTGTGTTGTTATTATAGGTCTTCATAGAAGAGACGAAAAGGATGTTTTTTGGAAAAGGATGCCCTCCAAGACATTTATATCTGTCTGGATCAAAGGGTAGACTTACATTGCTTCTGGGAGGGAATGCATCTGGGGACTTTAAATTGAAGCCATTGCTTATTTATTCTTCGGAAAATACAGAAGCGCTCTAACAAGAAGTCATGGATGACTTCCGTCATATTTACTTACTGATTCAAAAAATACTTTTATCTGGCGGTAAAAGACTACTGTCTTAAAAATAACTCATTTCACAGGCACTACTCATTTTGGATAATGCACGCTCGCATCCGGTGAACTTGGACGACTTCGACCAGAACATCAAAGTGATGTTTTTGCCTCCAAATAGCACGTCCTTGCTCCAACCAATGGACCAGAGGGTATTCGCTTTTTATCAAGGCTTACTACATCCGTAGGACGTTTAAGCGACTTATAACCGAAATCGATCAAGGGGACAACGATATTGACAAATTCACAATTCGAAACTTTTGGCACAATTTCAATGTGCTGGAAGCAGTCGAGAATATCAATGAGTCTTGCAAAGAGGTAAACACCTCCAAATTGAATGCAGCCTGGAAAAATCTTTGGCCTGAATGCGTAAATAAGCAAAGAAATCAGACGGATTCGCCCGACACCTTTGATTCAAACATTTTGAAGTTGGCTCATCAAATTGGATTTAACAAAGTAGACGATAATAATTTGGCAGAATTACTACAATCGCATGATGGAGAAATGTCTGCAGAAGAATTGAACTTCTTCAAAGTCATAATGAAATTGAAACGGAAGCGAAAGTCGGAGAAATAAGAGAAAATCCTAGTTGTAGCGCTTCTTTGATGATCCAAAAATTATCGGGAGGTTTGGAATGTTTAAACAAAGTCAAATTAATTTTTAGCCAATTATGTATCCCATATTTTAAGATCATATGGCATACATAATTGGCACATTTTTTTTTTTGTTTTCATGGTACAATGTTTCTCCGATATTCAACATGCGTTTGCTTTGTGTGTCATTTTTAATTTTTTAACTCTCAATATTTCCAATATGAGTGAATCGGGGGGAAAGTGATGGTGGTGAAACAGTGAATCTTATGGAAAGCCGAATAAAGGGAATGCGCCGTTCTAAGGATTTATAAGCGAAATGCAAACAAAAATATCTGAGAAGTATCGATGAGAGTGAGAGCCAATTAAAGGCCGGCACTATGAACAAGATTTATTTTCAAAGACTCATGGAATCGAAGTTCATTCATGGACGACGCCGAAGATCTGCCACTCCCGAAGATAAAACCAGAACCAAAAATAAACTCATCAAATACCTTGTGTTACTTCAAGCACAACGAATCACGGTATGCAGAACAGCGGTACAAATCTCCAGGAAAAAAATCGAAAGAATCAGTAATTTCTTAATGAAGAATGAAGCCCCGTTAAGACAACAGAAGGAAGTCAACGTCTGTCAATGTTATGGAACCAAGCATTTGTGCTTTAATTCATGAGCATATTGCTTCTTTTCCTGTGCATGAATTAGTGATGTCGCGGATAGTGATTTGGCCGGATACCAGATATCCAGCGACACTCTGAGCCGAAGCACCGAATATCCGGCCACCGGATATCCGGCGGAAAATTTGTCAATTCAATTGTATAGTTTTCCTCTGAGAATATGAAGATTATATAAAGAACGGAAATAAGCCAAGATTTTTGGTACCCGTTTACACAAACCGCTTTCGATTCATTAACCCGGCTTCGCAGACCAAAAAGAACGGCTTCGCCGTCGTGGTGACGAATTGCGTACTCAGTATACATTTAGACGGCGCGAGAGAAGTTGATGTTTAACTAATTTGCTTTCATCTCCGATGAGATCCCATGTGAGACTTGGATTAAAACCGGTCTCTCGTTTTGTATGAAAATGATCTCAAAATTGGTTGAATCGAAAGCGGCTACACTGAGACATATTACACCAACGATCTATATGGATGTCGTCTAACTCACATATACATTTTCAATTTTCAAGTGCGGTTTTATCTAAGAAAATCAAGTTTATTTCGTGAGATTTTTAGTAATCTTGCGAGATTCGAATCTTACATTCCATTTGTGGGCTTGTAAATGTAAAATATAGTACGAAACACCCAAATTTCACAAAAATACCGCGCGTTGTAAAAGTTCGCCGAAACAAGTAGAATTTCCGGAAAATAAGAATCTCATTACACACATAAAAGTGTTGAACGCGTCCTTTAAAATGTGCGGAACCGTGCTATGCTGTTGGAATAAATATACGAGTAGTACATTTGTGTTCTTAATAAAACAATTGTTTTCATTCGCGGACCACTTCTCGCCAGTCTCAAGGTAAACATATGTCCGTCTGTCATTTTCACCATTGAGCTCATTCATATAGCTGAGCAGCTGCTACACCTCCGGAGTGAAAATTGCGAGAGTCCCGGAAATAAAACAATTTCGTATTTGTTTCGTGGTTGTCGCGTTGTATTTCAGTATAAGTTTAACAAAATCGTAGAGAACGAAAGTTTTTGTCTTGATAAGACCTTCTGTTTGTTCGGATCATGTGCAATGTGAAGCCCGATGGCACAGACAATAACAAAGCTATGTAGGTAGTCGTTCCAGAACGTATGATCCGGAGCGGCAGTAGTTGCCACGTTGTTGCTCATGTTTGGTGAATGAGCCCATTGAAAATGAGATAGTGTTGGTGGGCACAACCACATGAAGAAAATGGTTCCCGAAATTTTTGCTTACATTACATCCTGTATTCTTTCATCGTAGGAAATGTCGGATTTGGCAATGACATAAATTTGGCTGCGATTTTTATGTATCAAACTGCGACCAGGCGGCGCTAATACGATTAACGAACGAACGATTTAGCGGTGGTTCGAAAAATTTCGATCCGGAGATATGAACCTTCGAAATGAGCCACGTGGAAACCCAGAACCATCGATCGATAACAACGAACTGCGTGCATTAGTGGAGTCTGACCCCCACCAAACCATAAGGGATCTTGCAGAGAAATTGGGCGTTCACCATTCGACAGTTTGCCGCCACTTGCAACAACTTGGAAAAGTGAACAAGCTTGACAAGTGGGTTCCGCATGCTCTTACCGAGCAAAATATGACGTGTCGAATGAAAATTTCTAATCCAAAAATTGAATAAGTTGCGTTATGTGACTCTTCCTCACCCGCCATATTCACCACACCTCTCGCCAACAGATTACCATTTCTTTAAACTTTTGGGTCACTTTTCGACAGGAAAACAATTTAACAATGATGCAGCTGTCAAAAATGCCTTCGAGGCGTTTCTTCGAACCAGAAACTCTGCCTTCTACGAAACAGGAATAAATGCGATTGTATTTCGTTGGGAAAAGTGTTTCGCATCCGCTAGCACCTATTTCAATTAATAAAATAAAATTATCTTTATAGAAAGGTACAGCTGTTCGAAAGTTTACTACTGAATCCGACATTTCATCTGCACCTAATATATAAAATATATTTTTTAATAGTGCTTAGTAGAAATACAAAATTAATATTTTACACATCTCTAAGAAGGTAAAAATATATTAATTATTCAAATGCAAAAATTGGAAACATGCTTTTGGGACACCAGTTGTGTTTCCGTAAATATATGGACTACTTTGATAGTATGTATTTTATGTAGTTAAGCAATGTTCTAGTCTCCTAAATACGTATCCCATTTTTATTGTTTTTTTATTTTGATTCAATTTCAAAGACATCATCAGCTCGGCAGCATTCACAGGATTTTAATCGAATTGAACGTTTAATAAATATATACAACAATACCGAAAGAATATATACCTATATAACATATATTACTCATTATATATCTTCCTAAAAGTAGCAAACAGTTCTATCCATAGGTTTTGTACTGATCCTGTTTATAAAACACATTTGATTTGCCTTCACTACATTTCAATCTGCGGCTGTCTGTAATGTATTTCTATTGTTGTACACTATTCGTACGTTCTGTTTCATATATTCAATGAATTGTAAGCCTCACAAAAGAAGAAGAAAAAAACAAATCTATCTTGAGATAATATTATTCAATCAACTCGCCATCCGAGTTTTGCGCGCAATTGCAAAAGAAAGAAACGTTCAGAAGTTCATGCATTTTGAGAATCTAAGCGCGTTTTCTTCATGTAATATGTACATGATGTACTTATACTTAATCAATCGCATTGAGGCATTCAAAAGAAGAATCTCTTTAGTACCATAGACTTTTAAGAAAAAATCTTGCGAAAAGCAAGTGTTTTCCGCAGTTATGTATATTATAAAAAAAATCAAGTTGTAATGCGTATAAAATAAGATGAGTAAAAGAGTTCACTTACTCGAAACATTTCCACAATTTCGTAGTCATCGTACGTTATCCGTTCGGCTCAACGATTGGACGCCGATAATTCCAACTCGATGTTTTTAACAATGGATTACAACTACTACTGCTACTATTTGGATTTGCGATACTACTGCTATCATCCATCCTGTCGTGAGATGCTGACGTGGTTGAAGTCGATGTTGTCGTCGTCGTCTCATCGTCACAATCGTTCAAAAGCGCTGCTTGTGAATGATCGTGATGATTGTTCGTCTCCTTATAGTGATTGGGACGATGATGCACGACATTGTTTTGACGAGGCATGAAAAGTGGTGGACGATAATTATTGTTACGATGATTTTTAGTGTCATTCAATTGACTTATTGTACTGCTGCTATCTGATTTAGTATCTAATAACTTATGGCGACTATTGTCCAGATTTGTTGATGTATTCGAGTTAGGATCCGTTGAATACTGGAAGAGAAAACAAATTTTCAAAGCTACACTTACATCGATTCGAAACCCAAGAGATAGTCCGTTATCAATGTCGTCTGCAAATATTTTTTATCGAAGGACAAGCGAATTTCTAAAAATTTGCTAATATCGCTAATAAATGAACAAAGAATAATATTAAACTTACCTGTAAACTATCGGCAGTTTTCAAGCTACCATTAACTTTCATTAATCTCGGCTCAGAAATAGCTGCTTGCTTGGAATGTTTATTAGGAGGTAGAGTTGTTTTAATGGAACCATTTTGTAATTTTGTTGAATTTCCATTCGAATGTAATTTTGAAATGTAGAAATTCGGCGAGGAACTGTTCTTATTTAATAATTGAGTAGTTGGCGTTGTTACATCCGAAACTGTATCAGCGGCTACAATTCTAGATGGAACGATAATAGATGGAAGCGTAGAATTTGTTGTAATAGCTGACGATATGGATGCTGTAGCCGGTTCAATGCTATTCGTTTCGGTGTCATACTCATGCAATAGTCGGTCACTTAAGAGGGGATCCTGTCGTCGAGTACCTTTCGGCGTAGAACTTATCGCCCGAGACAAATTCTCCACGATTTCTGTTTCTTCGTCGTTCGGCTCACCGTAGTAGATACCGTTGCGAGGCAAAGCATTCATGCTATCGCATACAATTTGTAATGCAGGCTGTTTTGGAATTAGTGTTTGCATTTCGCGCAATTCCATATTCGGAGCCGGCGTTTGCGGACTACGTGAGTCTGACGGTGATGTTGGACCATTTTGGCTACATGCGCGTGCCTTGAAACGTTTTCGTTGTCTGATGAAAATCCATATGAATATCAGAATGCATAATAGTGAGAGAATAGCGCCAATGATGATACCTAACAAGGAAAGTTTTAATGTCAAGGACAGTTCAAATTGAATAGTGGTAGTTACCGAGGATAGGATCATTAAATGAGCTTGTTTCTTTCCTAAAATCCGATGTCCTAACATATTTTAGGTCCATAAAAATGGGCAGTCCTACGCCACTTGTTCCGATTGCACGAATCGTTATGTTTATTTTGTCGTCGTCTGTTATGTTTGGAAACTACAAGTAGTGTGTACAGAAAGTTTTTTTTAAATATTTGTTAATTTTACAATTGTATCGAAAACGCTCTGTAAAGGGCAAATTACATGCAGACGAAACGCGGCGAATGAACGGCAATATTCTATTGATCAACTTTTGATCAATCATTCTCATTCGCAGTCAATTCGGCACACACGATATTTGAGCTTTTACGTAAATTCCATATAACCGATCAAAGGAGATGCAATTTATTGACGTTGAATGAAATTGAAATCATGTACGTCGGTCTCCGTCCCGTTGATAATACTCAAAAGCAATTATGTCTGTCCGTCGCGTCGCATCCTGCCGTCTGCAGGTAATTTGACTTAATACTTGAAATAAAGTCAAAGTCCCAGAAAATCTGTAGCTGTAAATCCTTCTCGACATTCATACCTTTAAAAAATTAACACCGTTCGTCACATTAACACTATATGTGCTACCGTGCGAAGTCCACTTGATGTTATAGCACAAAATTTCACCATTCGGATTTAATGGCGGTTCCCATTTTAACTTGAAGCCATCGTTCTTTATAATCATCTGATTTGTGACTGGTCCAGGGGCTATGAAATGTATGATAATCAGTTACAGGACACTTTGTCCCAATTCAACCTAATTAAAATTTACCATCGGGTGAAGTTTTCACATCCATCATTCCATATTCTTGCAAAGAAGTGCAATCGTAAAAATTCATATGATAAGTGGTACCTGGTGATAATTTTCTGATTTCAAAAACCCAATCAACATCATATCTGCGGAAAGTCGGAATCATAAATATCAGTTATAGAAATGTTGGTAAAATTAAATATATTGGGAAATGTGAATTTGTTTTTTTTTTTCATACGAACTCACATATATTGGCAAGTCTGTTGATTGTTTTGTCGTATCTTCGCTTCGAGCATATTGATAAAATAGCAAACTTTAATGCACGACATGGATGATCGGGGATTCCACGAAACAGCAATCGATCGCGATTCAATCTCGGCAACGCGGAAATGAAAATCATGATTTTTATACAGGATGCCGGAGTCTTGAATCGAGGATACCTGCGATGAGTGGAAAGTGAAATTTAATTAGTTGGTTTCATTCAGAACTTTATTGATATGGAACAGGAGTTCCTTTTGAAGGTTTTGATAATGTTTTAATGTAAATGGTAATAGCAGCAAACACAAAAAGGACGCAATATGGGGGATATTGTAAACTGCTCTTCCTTTATCAAGTTTAGACATATTGCATGGAAGTTTCGCTAGTATTTTTGTTTATTTGTTGTATATGCAGATCAATAGTCTGCAAGCTGCAAACATCCACGTTCATGCCTAGGAGCAGCATAGCAGCGTAGAAAACACTACGTCGTAGACCATTGCGTTTAAATCTAACAAGTTAGGGTTGCGAGTTTTGGCATGATTCCTCGCAATGACAAATGCCACCCACATTTTGCGCCGCAATCCGTGGTGAATTTAAAAAAAAAAATATTTTCATTAACGTATGAGGCGCTGCTTCTTTTTCCATATAATTTGCGCTTTTTGGCCCAATTACTTCGTTGTAGTTACTCGAAATTGGAAAAAAATACCAGAAATGAAATGTACTCAACGTCCTCTCTTATATGGCATCCCACATGCCTACCTCCGATTAAAAAAATCATCCTTTTTCGTCCTTTTTGGGACTCTTCCGATCAAAATTTGTTGTAGCAAAATGAGTTTTAGACTCTCGGACCACTACAGATTACAACAAAAAAAGAATTGGCCTTAGTTTAATTTTTGCTACCTGGAGCTAGAATATGGATAATTTGAACGTACATTTTCGATTTCTGGATTTATTCTAAAACAAATACACTTACGAGCAAAAATACTGAATCAAACCGAAAGCACGTGTATTTGTATGTATATTTTTAAAAGTACGTTATGTATCCCTAACAAAGCGTATGTCATTTGAAAGTTTGAGATCTTAGCTTTACAATGATACCTTTTTTTATCACCATTTAATGAGTGTTTTATGAATGAACGCTACCTGGAGCTAAAAAGTCGGGAAATTGAACATTTATGAATGGCAAGGCAAACTAACCCTATGTATAAATGCATCCGCAAAGGGTTTTCAATGGTCAGTTGAATCTGGAAGGTCGATTGAATAAGTTTAAAGCAATAAAAGTCACAATTTTGTCATTCATGAGTACCACGCCTCAGCAGGCGGCTGAAGTTGTCGCCCTATTTTCGGAAGGGCTAACTCAGAGAACAGTCGCTCGTCAGCTAGGAATGAGTCAGTCTACTGTGTCAAGAGTGTTTGGGGGGAAGGTAGCTACAATCAGAGACCCCGACCCGGCCGCTCTAGGTGCACTTCCGATAGAGACGATTGTTTTATTGTGACAAGTATGCTACAAGTAGGCACCTCACGGGAGTTGACGTGCAGCAGAATCTGAGAGACGTTCACGGAGTAGCTGTAAGCGAGTGGACAGTGAGGAGACGACTAAAGGAAGCGAATTTGACTCCAAGACGGCCCGCCACAGGCCCAAAATTGACCCCACATCACCGACAAGCGCGACTCACGTTTGTCAGGAATCACTTAAATTGGACCCTCGAGCAATGGCGGTCCGTATTGTTCACGGACGAGACCAGAGTGTGTCTACATGGCAGTGACAGGAGGTCGGGTATACAGGCGTCCAGGTGAGCGATTTGCGCAATGCTGTATCACAGAAACGGTAGCATACGGGGCGGTTCGCGTAGTGTGTGGGCCGGTATCTCTGTGGATTCAAAAGCGGAAATTGTATTCGGGCCTCGGCCGAGGAGGAGGACTGACAGCCGAACGGCATATTACCGGTATTCGACGTGGCCATGTTGTTCCCTACGCAGCATCTATTGGCGACAACTTTACTTTAATGCACGATGTCACACATCGCGTCAAGCACAGCAGTTCCTAAACGAAGGTTATACTGCGACAACTGACTGGCCTGCACGCAGTCCAGACCTAAATCCCATTGAGCACTTGTGGGACGAGCTCAAAAGAGTCCGACACAGAGATCCCGCGCCTTCGACTAACGACGAATTGAAGGAGGCCTTAATAGAGGAATGGGGCGAAATTCCTCAAGCTACCATTAAAAAATTAATAACTTCAATTAAAAATCGAGTACAAGCTGTGCTTAGAGCAAGAGGTGGTAATACCAGATATTAATAAATAAATAATTTTGTTATTTTTTTTTTAATTTTTGTCTTATTTAACAAAAACCTGACCACACTCCATTTTCTAAAATCCCCATTTTTCCCACTTTTTGATTTCAAGCCCCACTCTTTTAAAATCTATCTTCAAATATTGTTAAAAATGGTATTAATGTAAAGCTAAGATTTCAAGTTTTCTAATGATATACGATTTGTAGGAATACATAATGTACTTTTCAAAATATCCATACGTGCTTTCGATTTGATTCAGTATTTTTGCTAACAGGGGAGGTTGAGTTTATTTCTCCAGATTCCATGACTACGCTTTCGCATTTTATCAAATAATGTACACAAATAAAAAACAAGACTTACCGTCTCCCACTCAACGTATCTCAAGTCCAAATTCAAATCCTCATTTTCCTCCGTAATAGCCAGCACTCGAACTTTAATATGTTGTACGTTGGGAATCAGAATTCCTGTTACATTGCCTGGTACTCGAACTTCCGTTAAAACTCCTCCCTCGGCATCCAAAGCGTCCTTTTCACGTTTCTCCGGGTTCTTCGCATTTTTAAAATTCTGCTTGCCACCTTCGGTACCTCCACCACCAATTATTGATCGTTTAATACGTGACTCTGTATCGGCCTCATTAGACGACAATAAAGTTCTATTCAAAACGGGCATTTTAAAAAGCCATCCATTGATATCATCTTTTGTGGTTCGTTGTAAGTCAATGGGCAGCGTTGTTCCCACCACTGTGTCGGGAAATAGCAACGCATTTTTACTGCTATTATTCCAGAATTGTACACGAAAATATTTCGCTTTAACCAAATCGAATGGACTCCAAAATACGAATATGCCAGCCTGTAGCAATACGGTATTTACACGCACTGTAAATGAAAGATTCATATTTATTACGGCTCTTGGATGAAGCTGGTCGTTTTCTTCAGAGATTTTCTACTTACTCCCTTGTGTGCCACAAATTGTTCCTTCGGATAGCAAAGATGTATCGAATGTATGATGTTCACCCTTAATGGTTTTTTGCGTTGAAGTTGGCACCATTCCTCTTAAGAATAACGTGAATGGACGTAGACGTGGCATATCGGGGAGTGTAAAATTCGTTGTTGACGATAGAAAGACAGGCATTTTCGTTTTCCAATCGAATGGATCTGTAGTTACAGCATGTGGTGTCATAAAGGACAGCTGAAAAGGATCAATGCATATGAAAAAATGAACTTAAATCACAATTAAAAACTAAACTTACCGCCACATTCCGGGCGAATGTAACGAAAACTGTCTCATAATTGACTGGATAGCATGAAATGTTTTCGGGACGCTTGGGTATGTTCGGGAGATTATCCTTGCGACGAAGAATAAGACGTCCGGTTGTAAATGCTTCACCCGCCGGATTCTTTACAAAACACTGATAAATGCCTTCATCAAGATCGATCGAATAGATGGTTAATGTTTGCGGCGTGTAATGAATGCGCAGATCATTCTCCAAACGGACACCATTTCTATACCTTTACAAGGAGTACAACAAAAGAAATACGAGTAATATAAATGTAATTTATCTCGACAAAAACAATTAGCGTCTAGAAGTCGTACCAAGATATGGACGGTGGCGGATTTCCTGTAGCGTTGCAATTGAACGAAACTTGTGCTGACACAGAACTTTCCCAATTCTCTAGTGGGGTGCTGATAACCGGCGGTGTGGTAACAAATACGTTAAAGACCTGTGGGTGAATAAATTAGTTAAACATTATTGTTCATTTTTCCAGACTATATAGCCTAATTCAACCATACGATACACATTTCTTTGCTACATCGGAATATGGTTCTAGTTTTAGTTTGAGGTTAGAAAATCCATCAATTTTTGCTTGCAATGTTTATGAAAACATAAAAATAAATCTATATATAAATAGGCCAACAATTTTTGTATGGGTTTTTATTTATGATTACGTTGTATGGCCAAATCGTACGCCATTAAAAATGTATTTTTTCAAACTTCGCACAAACTTTGTTTGTCCAGGTGGAATCGCCGAAAAACTGATATGTGAGCATATGAGTGCTACCTTTTTTAGATTAATATTTACTTGAGCTGCAATGTCGGAAAGTGACCAAGTTATGATAAAAATGGTGGGAATTAATAATTTTAAATGAAAAAAACGAAACACCCTAGTCAAATTAGACAAATAGAGTGAAAAAAATCCAGAAATTTTGACACTAGGTGCGGTCGGGCCTTCCGCACACGATGCGAAGAATTACAAATCAGTTTGCGGTGCAACTGATTTGAAAATTTGTCTGTCTATGGCAATGGGGCTACGCACACGAGTCGACTAGTTGCAAATCGGTTTGAAACGCATTGCGTGCGACCGGATTTCCTAGTCGCAGAAAAGATGCATTTTTTCTTGTTTACAGAGATAAGGGATTAAATTTTGGCGCTATCTAAATAATTATAGATAATAATAAATAAGGGCAGGCTTGTGAGAGGTAAGTTCCCTCAAACCTTGTCGGACCTTATGCAGTCGGTGCTGGACCAGATCTAGCTGGTCTTAAGACTAACCCGACAAAAACTGAACTAATACTTTTTACAAGGAAACATAACGTGCCGATGAAACGTCAACTGGGCCACATGGAACATTTGCCACGCTATGACCCACAAGGGGTTAGGGCAATTGAGAGAGAGAAAATTGCCACACCCACCCTCAACGGAGTAACACTACACCTTGTTGACTGTGTTAAATATTTGGACCTAATAAAATAAATAACTGGCGCAACAGTCCAATTTGAACCACGGCCTCGAGATGAGTTAGCATCATCTCATTTTCTAGATCGTGACGGTTTTTGTGCAGAGATATGTGATCAGCAACACGCTCAACCGAGTTATT
Organism: Chloromyia formosa; assembly: GCA_964017055.1. Classification (NCBI taxonomy): domain Eukaryota; kingdom Metazoa; phylum Arthropoda; class Insecta; order Diptera; family Stratiomyidae; genus Chloromyia; species Chloromyia formosa. Next base: position 22,420,446 of record OZ024813.1, on the reverse strand, counting down.
TACCCCATAATGGGTACTCATTTAACAGCTGAGTGGGCTCATAGTCCGACACGTAAATCCCCGGAATCGAGCCGGGGCCCAGTGCGTTGAAAGCGAACGTGCTAACCGTTGCGCCATCCGGACTACTAATGGACCTAATACTGGACAAGAAACTGCTCGGAGGAAGATAACGTAAAGCACACAATTGGCAAGGCCCGCGCAGTCCGCTCTGCGTGTCGGTCGGCTTACTCCAGTATATGGATTCTTAGACCTCAGACGGCCTGTTACATATTCACATGTGTAGTGAGACCTACACTTATGTATGGAGCGGTCGTATGATGAAAAGCCGAGAACAGAACCAATATCAAGGAACTAAAGAGATTGCAGCGACTGGTCTGCATAAGTATTACGGGTGCGCTGAAAACCACCCCAACGGCAGGGCTGGAAATGATCCTGGGGCTTACGCCCTTGGACCGGTTCATCTGCAGAAGCGCATGCTTAGCAGCAATACGCGCTAAAAGTTCTGGCATGTGGCACGAGATTCAATAGAAGGCCACTCTTGGATTCTGACCACATATCAGAGACAATATGACCTCGATCTTAAGGATACGGATCACATGACCAAACAAACATACCCCGAAAGGAACTTCGAAGTGAAGTTCCCTACAAGGAGAGACTGGGAGACTGGAGAAGCCATCAATAACGGTGGCGTCCTGATTTATACGGATGGTTCAAAGATTGATACTGGAGTAGGCTCAGGTATCTACTCGGCGGATCTGGACCTGAGCCAGTGGTTCAGACTGGCAAACCAGACGACCATATTTCAGTCGGACTTACATTCTATACGCATAACGGTAGAGTCCATTGAAGGAAATTCAAGGAGGATGACGACGTTTTGCGTCGACAGTAGGGCGGCCATTCTGGTTCTAGCGTCATACAGAAGCTTTTCGAGAACTGTAAACGTATGTAGAGAGGCTGTCGACAAAAAGGCCAGACATACTCCTATAAGGATTATGTGGGTGCCCAGCTACAGTGGTGAGAAAGCCGATAAACTGACAAGGAGAGGTTCGGGAGCCGTGAACAGCGCACCGGCACCTATGCCACGGTCACTTGCGGACATCACAAACGAAAAAGATGGAATCATATGGACTAAAGTACAATACCTAGTCTAGCCATAAATACTGTTACAAACTTTTTGAAGCACTGTTCAATAAAAGAGGTGTTATATGTTAAGAAATCATTGTTTATTTATTAAATGCATTGTCAACAACGGAAATTGCAACAAGTTATTCGAACTGATTGCCTTTTGCCTTTACACAAGCCTTTAATCGAGCTGGCCACTTATCTATGGAAGCACGCACGACTTCAATCGGAAAGTTGGCGACTGCATGTGTAAGAGACTTCTTTAAGGATTCGATATTAGAATGTCTTTTAGAGCACGTCATTTGCTCTAAGACAGACCATAATTCGTAATCCAGCGGATTCAGGTCTGGGCTAGAGGAAGGCCAATCTTCAGCTTTAATAAAATCTGGAACATTTTCTTCAAGCGATTTTTAGGTTGACTTCGCCTTATGACCTGGTGCAGAATCTTGCTGGAAACTCCAAGGCTGATTTTTGAATAATGACGTGTTGAGAGGTTTCACTACACTTTCAAGGACACTTTCTTGATAAATTTTGGCAGACGTTTTGACGCCCTTCTCACAAAAATGCAACTTTGTCACCCCGTTGTAGCTAACACCCCACCAAACCATTACTGAGGCTGGATGATGACCTGTTTGAACCTTTTGGGCAACTTGAGAAGCTTCTCTGGCACTGCGAGCATAAACCCTATCGTTTTGTTTATTAAATGTTTCTTCGACAGTAAAAATTTTTTCGTCCGTAAACAAAATTTTACCGTGTTCTTGGTTTGCGTACCGGCAAAGTAATCGTTTTGATTTTTCCACTCTATTTTTTTTTAACGAATCTGTTAGTAAATGCCCGGTAGATCTACGATAAGCACCCAACCCCAAGTCACTTTTGATGATACGTGAAATTTTTCTTTGGGGTATTTTCATCTCACGCGATAAAAATTTTTGTTTCCGAAGAGGATTACGGCGAATTCTCTCGCGCACGGCTTTAACCGCTTGAGGTGTTCGAGTAGTTCGCGGACGGCCACTCTTTCACGGTCACTTACTCCAGACGTATCATTAAATCTTTCAATAGCCCGATATACAAACATTCGGCTTATACCAAGGGTATGCAGAGTCTTAAAAATATCACTTGGTTGCATTCCTACTTTATGAAGTGCAATCACAGCAATTCTATTTTCTTTGTCACCCCAATCCATGTTCACTACACTAAAAATTAAACTCAAATGATGACAAATGCATCAAGCACAAGCGTACTATAGCGATTAGCTCAATTTTTAAGAAATGCAATATAACGGTTCCTTTCTGCAGGGTTGCCAAACCTTGTAACAATATTTATGGCTAGACTAGGTACAATCTGACTGGACAAATTGAACGGATTGTAGGGTAGCCAGAACCTTGTGGCCATCACTTGACCAGAGCAAGAGCAGGATGTTGCTCAAACTAAAAATAAATAGGCTGAAAGCGACGGTAGGTCTACTCAGAGGACACTACTCACAGGGTAGCCAGAACCTTGTGGCCATCACTTAACCAGAGCAAGAGCAGGATGTTGCTCAAACTAAAAAGAAATAGGCTGAAAGCGACGGTAGGTCTACTCACAGGACACCGCCTTATCGCATCTCACGCGAAAAGATTGGGGCTGATCTCCAGCACTTTATGCAGAAGATGATAGATGGAAGAGGACACCATCGAGCATACTTTGTGTGAGTGTCCAGCTCTAAATTGGAAACGCCTCAACATCTTAGGTGCTTACAGCTTAATAGAGCTAGCAAAGTAGCAAGCGTCGTCTCCTTGTATCAGCTGATTTAATTTAGCGGAGTAGTCACCAGGCAGCTCTAATTAGCCAGCGGAGAGTGGCCAATGGGTCCAAATCGGAGGCCTAATCCAAGCTGCGCTAAAGGCAACCCTCTTACCTAGCATAACCTATGGACAGGCTAAGATACCCACCTGATAGGCACTGCAAACATGAGATGCATTGTGCCAAAGCCTTTACTAATCCAAAAGACCCTCAATCAACGTAATGAAGGCCAATAGGTCCTTTGTAGGAGCACTCTTAATGACAACAGAGCTCGCGCTATTGAATCTCCAAGAAACGTAAACCTGGAGCGAGCGACCGTCGAGCATTCGCAGAGAAGCCTACATTTCATCGCAGTAGATAGACCCAGTTTGTTTAGGTGATATCTAAGCCAGTAGTTTCCCGTGAGGTAATCAACGATTAACCTCAGGTCCGCTCTTCTCAGGCGGCTAGCTTCTTTCCGACTGTAGGGATCAATGAGATCTTTGGATTGCCGCAGTCCTGGGAGACCATTCCCCTTACCGCAACCTTTCGTCCGCAGACCATTCCCTCACCATCGCCCTGGGTACGGCCCAACTCAGACCGCAGTAGTGTTCAGGCCCGCAAAATGTCTCCGATGAGCCTTGCCTAGCAAGTTCATCTGCAGCTTTGTTACCATGGATGCCCCGATGCCCAGGTACTCAAAATAGAGTGACCCGGTTTGTGTTTGCGAGACACTGTAGGGTGTCAAAACACTCTTTCATTAGTTTCGATAATAACTTAGGTGAAAAACGAGCCTTAATAGCTGCCTGACTGTCAGATCAGATAGCGATGTTAGCGTCAGTGAGCCTCTTTTGGAAAATTGCTCTGGCACAGGCGTCAATCGCATGGAACTTGGCTTGGAAAACGCCTGGTCAAATAGCGATTGAGATCCTGGTGTTCGGTCCAAAGAACCTAGCACCAACTCCCTGTTCTGTTCTTGACCCATCGGTAAACCACATGATACACCTGGCATCAGAACAAAGATTGCCAATCAGCCATTCCGAACAGCTTGGGGTGGAGACCGAAACTTTCCTACCGAAACAGAGTTCCGTAGTCATGTAATCCGATCTCGAGCAGATCTGCATGCCAGGAACCCGCTCCAGAATAATCATGTGGCCATGATTGTACCATAGCACCATAAATTGAATGGACTCGAAGAGTGCTTAGTTCAGCAGATTTCCGAATAAAAATATGCAGGGTAAGGTAAGTCCAATAGCCGTCTCTATGGCCGATGTCGGATATAATCGGAATGATCCTATCATACCAAGGCATGCAATGCAAGTGGCCTTACTAATAACTGTCTCGATGTGTTTGTTCCAATTGAACCTCTAGTCCAACCTGAAGCCTAGGTACTTGACTTACAGTCAAAGAAACCGGGTGAAAAACGGGTAAAACCGGTTAAAAAAAAACAATACTCGAAAAACTGGGTCATGGTTAAAAAAAAAGCTATTACTAATACCGGTACTAAAACGAGTACCGGGAAACCGGTTCATACTAGAATCTGAGTATCGAAGAGGCCTGAGTATGCAATCTGGCCTACTGCGCCTAAAATTTCAACTATCTGGCCTATTCCAGAGAAAGTTTGCTAGTATTGTACATATGTAGTACCTATTCATCAGACTCCTCATCCATGCATATGCCCATCCTTCCACATCATAGTGCTCAAAGACTCATCAAAAAATTCTTCTCTTTCTGAGTATATAATAAGGACACCAATTACGCAGAAATTCAATTTGAACCCGTCTCGAGTACTTTTCTATAAGATTTCCACGTGCTAAAATATTTCCGCCAATAAAAGCAAACGCAGGAAGCATCCGCCCACATAGTCTCGAAATAAGCTGATAGAAAAAATTCCTTGCTACCCACATTATTTTTTCCTATAATTATTTGTTACTGTTGTTGTAGATTACATTTAAATTGCCCGTTCAGTACAGACTAATGCACATCCAAACTAACTAGAAAGGGTATTTTTCTGAGTTTAAACCATTCTCTCGAGTCTCAAATATGTATATTATATGTCAATATCGTTTCAAGGAAATTATTTTCTATGCCGATCTTTGGAACATGACATACACATGCTTGAAAATGATGCGCGTGCCGGATGGCGAAGGTGAATTTTATTTTTTCAACCTGGTAACATCAAGTTCAAAAGTCACGAGAAAATACATTCAAGCGCTGTAGTAGGAGACGGGGAAGCAATTACGGTTTCAATATCCTCGATATACATATTACTTTTCTACCTTTTTGATTACGGATTTTCTTTGAAATTTGAATTAATCTGGGAATGATGTTTTGATAAGATGAACATTATTTTTGTTCCTTTTAAGGCTCAATCGATTGAAAAAAATATCGTATCGTATTTATATACATATATTCCCATAAGCTGCTATAATTGAGAGAGTTTACGTATCCCAGCGTCAACTTTCTCAATTTCAATTTCTTTTATGTCATGGCCATGGCCACGAGAATGAATCCACATGGAAATACGGAGAATAAGATAAAATTGGACCTGTTATTATTTTGGATTTTTTTCTGGGTGAAACCTCTTCAAGAGAGGGAGTCAATGGGCGTTTTTCAGTTTTCCTTCGTTTATGGTCTAAGAGGTATAATAAAATACCATTTTATGCTCCAATGCGTGATATATAATTTTGTACGAAATTTTATATGCTTAAATTATCGTTCAGAACTCTTTTTTGTAGTAAACTCATAGTTTTCGAGATATTCAAGGGAAACTGCAAAAAGGGGCCTTTGACTCCCTCTACCCCACACTTCCGGACCCACTATCAACTTTAGAAGCATAATTTCGAAAGACTGCTTTTATTAATGTTGCAAAATTTCAAAACAACACGATTTTTGTTCTGGTTATACATAATATTAAATCGACGTCTACACTAAAAAATGAAATATTCAAGAAAAACTGGAAAAAATTACCTTTAACTCCATTTATCCTACACTTCCGGACCCCGTATCAACAAAAACTTTGGAGCATATATTCAGAGAACTCTCCAAATCAATTGAGCCAAATTTCAAAACTGTAAGATATTTTTTCCAATTTTTCATTCGTAGCATGGACTATTTGTTAAGTCAAAGTTGAAGTAAATTTGTTTCGTCTTCAGACCATATTTTCTTTCCTTTAATACGAGGGTAAGGTGAAAAGTTCTCGGCCTGACACAGAAATACCGTTACAATCAGCAAAAATGTATGTTTCCTGCCTGGGTGCACGTGTCATTAGTACGTATAACAAACTTCTCAAGTAGTTTGTTTACACGAATTTTAACAGTAGACATCTTACGTATTTTCCGTTAAAATGGAGAAACTTGAATATTGTGCGGTCATAAAATTCTTCGTTTTGGATGGATTAAATCCTAAGGAAATTCATCCGAAGTTAACAAAAGTTTACGGGGACTCTGCTCCTTCGATGTCAACCGTTAGCTGAATTAAAACGTGGTCGCACGATCCTCGAAAACGACCCATGTGAAGGACGGAAAAAAACTGCAACCACATCGGAAGCCATCGAAAATATGCGTGATATCGTGTTGCACGATAGGCGAATGAAAGTGAGTGACATTGCTTAGGCTGTGGGGATATCGGAAGAAAGGGTGCGAAACATTTTGCACAAAGAATTAGAGAGGCGAAAGCTCTGCGCAAGATGGATGCCGCATTTGCTGAATGCCGATCAAAAGCAAATGCGTAAACGATTTTCGCAGCAATCTTTGCACCGATCCAATCGGGATCCGACCGATTTTGTGCGGCGATTTGTCACCATGGATGAGACTTGGGTCCGCCACTACACGCCAGAAATGAAACAGCATTCGAAGCAGTGGGTGGAAGCCGGTGATTCAGCGCCAAAGAAACCGACGTCGATCGCATCTGCCAGAAAGGTCATGGCCAGCGTGTTTTGGGATGCGAAAGGGATCCTGTTAATTAATTACATTGAAAAAGGCAGAACAATAACAGCCGAATATTACTCCAAACTTCTTGACCAGCTGGATGCCAAAATTCGCAAGGAGAGGTCTGGCTTGAAGAAGAAAAAAGCATCTTCCACCAGGACAACGCACCTGTGTGCGTTGCCGATGGGAAAACTGCAGGGTTTGGGGTACGATTTGCTCGATCATCCCCCCTATTCTCCTGATTTGGCACCCTCAGACTTCCATCTGTTCCCAAACTTGAAGAAATTTGTTTCTGGGAAGCGCTTCGCATCCAATGAAGAAGTTGAGAGGGCCGTAGATGAATATATTCACAGCCTTCCAGACTCTCACTTCCGGGAAGGAATACTGATGTTACAGAAACACTAGACCAAGTGTGTTAAAGTCAAGGGAGATTATGTAGAAAAATAAAATCATTTTTTAACTAAAAATCGCACTCTTTCATTGTCAGGCCGAGAAGTTTCCCCTTACTTACCCTCGTATGTTCAGAAAAATTATTTTTCTTAAATTCTTGAGAAACGTTTATTCGTATATTATTTTTATAAAACTGACCGATTTTTTTTCTTTTCAAGTTTCAAATTAACAGACCCGAGCCCCCCCCCCGCCTTCCCGACGGACCTGCTTGGAGACCGATGGGGTTGGAAACCAAGGCCGGTAGGAACAACGGCCGAACCCAATTTTTTAACTGGGAAACACTAGGGAAGAGTTGTGGCAACCGCTTGTAAACCGTTTGCAAACGTAACGTATGCAATGAACTGAAGCATTTATTTCGCAAGTGCGTATTCATTCCGTACTTATCCGCACCCCTTAACGTTTTTCTTTCATGCGATAATAGCTCGGGAACAGGTTAATAAGGTGTCTATTCCAAAAAGGGAAGAGCTAACATGTGGGTCCCAATTTAAAAAATCATCAGTCTTACTTCTACACTTGTGAAAATGTTTGAATGACTAATTAATGGCCATCTACGCCAGTGGCGTGGCGTGATAATTCAACTAGGGGAAGCAATTGGTATTAAAAATTTACTATTATTATGCTTTCCACAAATTTACTGCGTATTAATTGAACCCCTCTCGTTAGCTACTTTTAACATTTCTAATATAAAAGCACCCAGGAATCACGAACGGGGACGTGAGAGTAGGTATACTGTATTTTATCAGCATTTTAATTCCCATGCTACCAATATATAATAATTTACTTTTAAATAAATAATTGTAAAAATTATATTTTATGTTGGTAGACTTATCAAAAAAGCAAAGCTGTAACTATAAGTATATAAATAAAGCATATTCGAATTATTAGAACTACTATAACAATAACAACAATAGCAAAAAAATTGCAAAATAAATATCCATACACTCATAAAGAAAGTAATCATGTTCAGCGAATCAAAATTTGAATAATAAAAACAATAACAATACAATAAAAATTAAAAATAATTCAACTATTTACTATTTAAAAAATCACAGTTAGTGAGTAAAATAAAATAATAATAATTGGGCAATAAATATATTACAAGTCAAAATAAATAATAAGATCCGTACATACTATTATTTGTAATTTAATTCTATTCGTCTTTCTTTTTTTGCGAATTCATCTATATCTGTATAAAAACTTTGCTCACACAAACATGATTTAAGGAAAACCTTTTCAATTGACATTATTGCCAAGTCGCTAAGCCGTTGTTCGCCTATACAATTTCTAAGATACGTTTTAATCCTTTTTAAGCAAGAAAAACTGCGCTCTGCGGACGCACTGGTTACTGGTAATGTTAAAACTAAACATATTAATTTATAAAATTGTGTGAAGCTATCTTTTAATTTGTTATTAATGAAATAGTTAAAAATACCTTGAAAAGATTTTCCCTGCAAATCAGAATCAGAATAAAGCACAATGAGTTCAGTCTTTAATGAAATATGGTCAAATATATCAGCATAAGTTTTAGTTAAATTTAGTAAAAGATTGTCCGGAAATGTTTTCAAATATTGGTTAAATTTAGAAGAATCTAATAGGTTTAAAAATGTGAAACTTGCTAACGATGAAAATCTTGAATTTATTTCTGCGGTAATATTATCTATAATTTCGACATAAATACGTGTAAAGAATAGTTCAACATTTTCATTACTGTCAACAAGGCACCTGGCTTTTTTCCGGCGTTGTGGAGTTTCGCAAATAGATGTGGTTTGGGTCCAAATTTCCGTGAAACTATTTCTTAACGATTGAAGTTGATTTTCAAAATCTGTAATTTTTTGAATGCAGTACATTATATCAGTTTGTTTACTTTGAAATATATCGAAAAGTACGTCGGTTTGTGGAAAATTTTTAGAAAAAACATTGAGCAGGAAAACAAACTGAAAATCTGTAAGTAAAACAAGAAGTCCCCTTGCGCTATTAACGGTCTCGCCATCCCACTTTCCACTCTCATTTTCAATGATATATTCAAAGAGTTCTTTTAATTGATCTAAATTATCAAAAATGGTTAAAACTAATCGACCATTAAAAGTCCAACGTGTTGGAGCTAATTTTGGAAGCCTTTTTTTGAGGAATAAATCTAGTGCAACTGTTCTCTTTGTTGAATGATTAAAAAATGTTGAAAAACAAGTAATAGATTGAAAAAAAATTCGACATTCGCGTATTTTATCGCATGATTTAGATAAAACTAAATTTAACCGATGAGCGAAGCAATGAATATATATTGCGTTTTTATACACATCCTTTACACGTGTTTGTAATCCAGTTATTTTACCAGACATTACCGAAGCCCCGTCATAGCTTTGACAAATAAGTTTGTTACCGCAATTGAATTTTTGAACAACATCTAAAACATGGTCAAATAAACGCGACGCAGTCTGATCATCAGAAATATCTGTAAAAGTTATGAAAGTTTCTTTAACCTCACCGGAAGGAGTAATGTAACGAAAGGTTGTTGAGAGTTGAGAACGACATGAAACATCGGTTGTTTCATCTAATATTATTGCTATAAATTTAGTTTGCTGAATTTCATTATAAATCTGTTTTAATAAAATTTTAGAAATGCTACTAATGAGATCGTTTTGAATATAATTTGATATTCCGGAAAAAACAGTCGCTTGCTCCAAGTGAGCTCGCAAGTCCGGATTATATTTAGCTAAAAGATTTAAAAGTTCAACGTAATTTCCCCTATTGCAAGAATTCACATTTTCATTGTGACCACGAAATGCCTGTTCTTGACATCCTAAATGGCACACAACGTCAATTAGCATTTTTAGTATATCTCGATTTTTCGAAACTTTCTCATTGTGCAATATTATTGAAGATCTATGTTGGCTACTTAATAATTCTTCAATTCTAGGACCGGAACCGAACTTGGAAAGAAGAAGTACTGACTTTAAATGATCAACGCTTTTCGTACCATGCCTGTCCACAGCTTTATGTAAATTATTTAAGTCACAAAACCCGGTAGTTCGCCAAACATTTGAATCATTTGAAAATAACAAGCATGGCCAACAAAATAATTTTTGCTTGGTCTTACAACCGGTAATCCATTCCGTATCTTCATAAATCTTAGCAGTAAAATACCTAGTACATCTTTTTGTTTTAGAAACAATTTCCAAAATCGGTTTCGGTCGACCCTTTTCGATAATGTCTTTTTTTTCTGCGAAAGATCGAGATCCAAAAGACAATCGAAAAAGATCATCAACAACACAATATTGATCCATGCTACTTTAAAAACAAATCAAAACACTATAAGCAATTATAAGCACCTAGACCGATTAAAAAACCCCTTCACCTTTTCACCAACAAAAAGCACACAAATCGCACTACACTAAAGCACTACACTAGAGCAAATGAGTTTTAAATTTAACGGCTCATTCAATTCCTTGTGACGTCAATGACTTGAGGCAGTATTACCATCTCCCACTTATTTTTTCTTGGAATTTTCCGTTAAATGGTTTTCGATTAGATATAAGTTATTGAAATATGCATAAATATCCCTATAATTGAGTTCGTCTCTTACTAATACTCGTATACACTAATAATTCTATGCGAAATCACTTCTTCTCGAATTTACCAATAATAATTTTTAACCATGAAGCCATTATATTTCAAATCGAAACTTTTTCCACAATTCAATTCCTATCCTACTCTGGTAACCCTTGTGAAACTCATATAGCACATCACATACGCATTGCAACACAGCAAATATTTTCAGTCCACAAGAAAATACGAACAAAGAGGAAATGGGAAGAAAAGTTCCCCAGCGTCCATGCGCCAGCAGCTCCGCTGCAGGCAAGAATTTCCTCTACTACATGTGAGGGGAACTTGGAAGCAAATTCCTGAGTGCTTCCAACCTACCGTGTACGTGAATTTTTTTTTATCGCGACACAGTAGGTTTACTGGGGAAAAAAATAAACGCTCATAGATGCAAATTTTGATATGCTTCCATGTGTCTTCTTCTTGGTGTGGTGTGGTGGTTTTCGCGGTGTTACTAATTCGGCTGTGTAAGATATTCGCGATTAGTTTCTTTGCAACTTTTATTTACATAGACTGTGCCGAAGAGTTTTTTTCGCGACTTTTTTGCGCGATTCAGAAAAAATTATTTAGAAAATTTTCCACCAATCGCCAAATATAAGGGAAGCAATGCTTCCCTTGCTTCCATGGACGCCACGCCACTGATCTACGCAGGACGATCCCAGAATACTTGGGCATCTTTCGCACGACTGGCGTTTGACGGGCCCATGAGCTCATCAACTTACCGCCGCATCGACTCATAGATTTAACATGGGCTTAAATGTAAGCTTGCACACGACCTTTTTTCTTTGGTGCACTATATTCAATTTTGCAGATATTTCGGGGGTGTTTGAACAACCAAAACACCCCCTGTCTACGCGCCTGCCCACACCCAAGGAAAAATGGAATAGACTGTGGCCACAATTAACCTCAAAAATCAAAATATCGTTAGAGCTAAGAAAGGTCCTTGTAAAAAGTTGAACATAAAAATCTTCCCCATTTGCAAATTCATACTGCATACTTCAAAATTCCGTCCACTCCACTCCTGCCAAACCCCTTCGACGCCAGTAGGCGTTGCTACTACAACAACTAGACGGGAGCGAAAACTGAAAAGCATACAAAAGGATTAGCTTTTGAAACTTCTTGCTATATAAAGAGCACAAATTTAGATAAACATTGAAGAAAAAAAAAACTTTGCAAAAAAATTACATTATTTAATTTACAGCTAAGTTTTATTTCAAAATACCAACCGCCGATAGCGAAAGTTATTTGAAACTTATGAATAAATAAATTGCTTTTCCACTGAATATATTAGAACCCCATCAATCTTGAATGTAAACGGTAGGACCAAAGTTCGGTTACTTTCATAAAATTGCATGTCCCAGAAGTCAACCGTTTTCAGCCAAGATACACACAATGTATAGTACGAGGTAAAAGAAAAAAAAATGTATAATGTAACATATGTATGTGCCCAATGGTTTTTCGTCTTGCAGAACACTTAAGATGCATTCAGTATCATTAATAATGTATTGTACATTGAGTCCTTCTACAATACTTCTAGCATCCAGTAGAGCGAATAAATGGGGAAGAGTTTAACAGTTTAACATAATTTACATTTCAGAAAATCTAAGGTACATAAATTATGCATTTATCTGGAATATGCAGAATTATCAGGTTTTAACTAACATTATCACCGAATACGAGCTGCCACTGCGTCATTTGTTAAATGTACAATGACAGGACTACTCGTAATGTAATTTTCTATTGTCACACAAAAGTGCTCCAATTTCGTGCGAAACTGATCGAAATCTATCACAATGGGAATGAAGACAAGAACCTTTTTATCATCCGTGCCTACTACGAGATTGAATTCTGGCAAGGGACAACAACAAATCGTCCCTTGTCACACCAGAAGTTCGTCGTGCGATTTCCGCAATATGCGGCGGATATCAAATCAGTACCGCTTCATTGTACGAAGGAGTGCAATACCGGAGACGACAAGGGAAAGAATTCAACTTGAGGTTATGAACCAAGAGTCGGCGGAGCAGGATGTAGCACCCCCACCACCATCACATCACTCTGCCTCGCACAGGGGTACCTACAACACCAGACGAAGGACACTATTTCATCGCCCTGCGCAGGCCTAGCATTTCCAGCCTACATACAACTGCTACAACACCTGATATTCTTTCTCAAATCGACAGGGAAATCGCATCCAGACTCAGCTCTGATACGACGTTACTGAAACTGCAACCCCTTGTGTATTGCAGTGCAGTGGCAGCTATCAGATTACATGGTCAGAGGATCCGTAATAGCGTTGTCGGCGTGGGACAAAAACAGGAGAAAACCTGCAAGATTCGTCTTGAGCGTAAGGGAGATTCCTTACGACAGGATATTGGCCCACTGACACAATATATCACCAGCAATACCTGTAGGCGATTGAACAAAAAAGTGGAAAAGATCCTCCTTAGATATTTGACTCCTTCCGGAACTCCTTTGGCGGAAGTACTGGACACAATAAAACAGAAGCTCGCAGTCATATCAAATCGTCTCCGACGATACATGCTGAGCCTATCTAGACGTGTTCGGAACGCTGCTTTCACCAAAAGCCAGCGGAACTTCTACAAGACCATCCATGAGGACCAACAAGCCAGCCCAACTATTAACTTCTCAGTGGCTGACGTGCTATTAAATAAATAAATAACTGGCGCAACAGTCCATAACCATAACCATAGCCTCGAGATGAGTTAGCATCATCTCATTTTCTAGATCGTGACGGTATGTCTTGTGCAGAGGTGTGTGATCAGCAACACGCTCAACCGAGTTATTTCCCATAAATGGATACATATTTAACAGCTGAGTGGGCTCATAGTCCGACACGTAAATCCCCTTTTTTATCGAAAACTACCGCATTCAGTAGGAATCGAACCGGGGCCCAGTGCGTAGAAGGCGAACGTGCTAACCGTTGCGCCATCCGGAATTGTCAAGGGCCTGGTACTGACAAATTCCAGAATTTCTGGTATAAGCGATTCCCGAATGGATGTGGTTAGGTAGCACAACAGATAAATCTGTTGATAAATAGGCCTGAGGATTTTTCACATTTCCTCACAGTAGATGTTACCCAAACGGAAAACAGTGGAGAGCCCTGCTGAAACGAGGCCTATAACAGCCTTGCCGACACTGTACAAGTACATTACAGCCATTATTAGTGGCAAGATCTATACGTACCTCGAGCAGAATAATATTCTTGCCGAGGAGCAAAAAGACTGCCGAGTCGGATCTGGGGGTTACAAGGAACAACTAACGCTCGACTCAGTTGTGCTAGGACAAGCTACGCACAATCACAGGAATCAGCATTGCTACTACATTGATTGTGCCAAAGTGTTTGACAGCGTCCCCCATAGCTGGCTAATCGAGGTCCTCCACATGCACCGCGTAGATCCTGCCCTAATCAATATCCTAACCGAAGTGACGAAAGGCGCACAACGCTATCAGTGCCATAAACCGAAGGTAATATGCTCTCTTAACCGGTACATATTCGACGAGGTATTTTCCAATGGGACTCTTTGAGTCCTCTCTAGTTCTACATGGCGCTGAAACCCCTTTCATTACTTTTGAATTTGGCTAGACAGTGCAGCTATGCGCGACCAAGCATGATCTTCTTGGAATGTTTTCTAAATTCGAGCTGACTCACCTTATGTACTAGATGTACTAGTGTACCAATTTGGCTACGTTATACGCAGCCCTGCCCTTAAACGTTAATACGACCTGTGCAAAATACTCCGGCTAGCGCCACTATTTTTTGAGACATTTGTTAAAACATAATTCTTATTTTTTCGTGTCATATAAACTATTTACTAGCATAAAATATACTTCTGTCGGTGCACCAGCGGTACAAGGCTTATCAGAAGATTTTTAATTATATTAGAAAAATTCCGGTAATTAAAGAGAAAATGTTGAAACCTGAAACTTTACCTATTGTTTATTTACATTTCAGTAAGAATAAAAATTGCTTCCTGCCACATGTATTGTAGGACAATCTATTCATCTTGTATTGTAGGACAATTTATCCAATCCTGCCATTGACGTAATTGTGTAAAAACAATAGTATTGGAATATTTGATCATATCTTCGTTGTGACTTATGGTGCATTGGCCACTTTGAAATTAGTAGTAATACTTGTTCCTATGAGAGGTATATGAGATAGTGGGCCGATTTAAACCAAATTTAGCAACGTGGTTTGGCAGTCTACATAATTGGATAATATGAAGTTTGGTAAAGCGAAAGCGAAAAGTGTCGCTAGCCCCCGGGCTATATGGCGAATCCGATACAATCATCAGTTATATGAACTAACGATCTATGCGCCTCGAAATTCCTCAAATTTCGGAAACTGGAATGGGCTGGCCATATCGAACGAAATGCACGATGGCAGAATCCCGAAACGAATGCTAAAAGGGACAATCCCAAGGAAATCGACCACTAGGAAGACCTCGTGTACGAGCACGAGGACTCGCGTGACACAGTTGTAAGATGCTTCTAAGATTTTCGAACTGGAGGACGCGGTCGATTGATCGAGATAGTTGGAGGAGCTGTATCTAGGAGGCCAAGGCTCGACACGGACTAGGGCACTAATGATGATGAGGGAACTGCGACCATACGAGGTATATTGTACCATAGCCTAATATCTTATTCTTACGCAAAAGGAATTTTCCTGATAACGGCAGAGCACGTGGTAAACTACCCGAGGAACATATATCTCACCCGCGCACCTGCCGGACATACGCATAAAATGAAACTCAACGTCCTCCAAACAGAGACGACATTTTGTTTAGATTAAATCTCACCCAGTGATGATCCGATAGGTAGCCCACAAGTAGCCTCCGGTCGCCTTTGCTCCTGGTGGTATCTTCGCAGTTGAAGGGTCTCATTAACTCCTTCGATTCCTGTAGCCCTGGACGATTGTCCCACTAGTACTGTCGTATCCTTTTAGATCAATCCGTTATGATTGTCCTGGTTGAAGCCAAGCCCAGACCACTAAGCGGTTGTGAATATTTTAATCACAAGAATGATTTCCGAAGAACAAAAGCGAACTCATCAGTATTAAAAGAAAGTGTACACAAAGACCTTTCATTTGTAACCACAAGAATACCGGGGATTCGAAAAAAAATTAGATGTTGTTGTGGGGGAATAAATCTAATCCAAGAAAAAGCGAAATGTGAATTAGGAAAGGCTAAATGGGTAGGCCAGAGAACTGTCAAACACTGAACTGAAGGAGATGATCTGGTCCCTTTTCTCATTTCAAAACAACACAAGACCAATTCGAGGGGATTAGAGTGATGCACTCAATATTCAGCCTTTATTTTTTTAGAAATTCAAATTGTCACATTACCATTCAACAACAATGTTGCGACTACCCACTTCGATAAATCGAAGTTACCAGTCAAATTACATACTCTTGCGCAAAACGTCATCGCACATAAGCCGAGCCGATCATAGTCAAGACACTAACGATTTGCCTTAATGCAACTGCGATAGAACATTTGCGTAACTTCAAAGTGATGACGATTATTAGCGTGTGGCTGCAGCCACTGCATCATTGCACCCGTTGTATGGCTATGGACTGGACTCAACTTTGGCTGTTGCAAACTCCCGACGACGATCGTAAATATGTCATTACTTTATGTTCTACAAATATGAATGAATATTTATTGGAGGAAATTGATTGTAAATAGATTGGGAGTTTTCTTGCAGATTATGTAGCCAGAGATATGTACGCAATAATAAGCATATGTAGCACATCGATTTGAAGCAGACACTGAGAAAAAGATCTGTATCTGTTTCGTTTTTTAAGGTCTGACCATATACGAGATGCAGACACAAGGATACCATACATACATATGGGGACTAATGGTACAACCAATTTTCATTTTCCAAACAAGACTCAACGATGAAAATAGAGAAAATGGACAAAATGGAAAATCTTGACCTATTGCAATAGTGCAATTTATTAGAGACATGCAAATGAAGCGTACTCGTATGTACGATTATTGTTGTTAATAATCGAAAAATGCATGTATGTGCTTATTAGGATTATTGCAGTAGCTGCAATGCAACATGACCTTAAGTAATAAGACAGCCAGACCACCAGACGGGCATAAGAGATGGGACGATTCGTCGCAGATCGTTTTGATTTGATATATTGAAATGACTACTTACACAGAAGCCTTTTAGTTGGAGGTGAATTGATTCGGGTCAAATTAATCGTACTTTTTTTTTAAATATGGAAGATTTTGTAGAAATGAACAAATTGCTTACCATATGTTCTCCGATTTTGTTAATTACAATTTATCTTTTACACTAAAACGAGGTAAGGCCGCCGGATTCGAAGGCATTCCTGCTGAACTTTATTAAGCAGCGCCAAGCATAACTGCCGAGTTGCTGAACCCACTTGTTGATAAAGCGTGGGACACAGAGACTTCTCCCACTGAGTGGAAGGAAGGATTGATCATTAAACTTCGAAAAATTTCCGGAGTTTCGAGCAGGGCCCGTAACGCTAATTTACACATTTGATAGGAATTTCGGAATAGTCCTGTTTCGCAACAATAAAAGATAAGAGCGAGCAAAGCGAGCGTTCATGTTTGTGCGATACTGAGAGTTGTGATCCCTTAAGCGCGGAGCGAGCGGCGCCCACACAAGAAACTATTCCTGTTTCGCAACAATAAGAAGACTCTACCGTACATTGTGTGTCCTGCCATCTAGCGGATTTGTGTCTAACAAACAAATTCCAACTGCGAGCGAAATGAGCATTCATAATTTCGCGTTACTGAGGGATGTGATAGCTCAATCGCAGAGCGATCGAAGCCCATACGAAGCGAGTGTTAATATTTTTGCTGCGATACCGAGTGTTGTGATCCCAAAGGAGACTATTTCGCACTAAAATTTTTCGCACAAGAGACTGTAATTATTCAACAAAATCTTGCAAGCAAAGGTAAGAGGTGTCGGGGGACTTTGAGACTCGGGAGTGGAGTTCGGCAGGGGTGTATCCTCTCACCGATCCTATTCCTCATCGTGATTGACGTTGTATTGCAGGCAGCCCTATCCGAACTACACAGATGAATTCGATTGACCTTAACATCTTATCTGCAAGATCTTGACTACGCTGACGACAAATGCCTATTCTCCCACAAAATCGTGGATCTAATCGCAATGGCTTTAGATCTCGGGAGGCAGGCGGAAACGGATGGTCTAAAGATTAAAGGCATCAACACCAAGGTTCGTAGCCCGCGCGCCGTTGCGAAAAAGAAATCCTATTCCTTTTGTCATCAATATCAATGGACAACTTGTGGAGGAGGTGGACAAATTCGTCTACCTAGGTAGCATTGTTGACGAATATGGTGGTACGGAGCAAGACATCGTTCGTCGTATCAACCAGGCTAAATGCTCATTCGGGGTGCAGTCAAAAAAAATGGCAATGCATTTATCTCAGTATTAATACCAAACTGAGCTTGATTCGCTTCCTGGTACTGTCTGTGCTGTTGTATGCGAGCAGCACTTGGAAAGTTACTGTAAGTGTTGCCAGAAAGCTGCAAGTTTTCGTTAGCTCATGTCTTTATCGAATTTTAAGAATTTTCTGGCCCGAAGCGATCTCAAATGAAGAGCTAAGTCGGCGTACGGATCAGATGCCAATCGACAAACTGATATGCAGGCGAAATGGTAATGGATAGGTCATACATTGTGGAAGGGTGATAAATGCATTGTTGGACATGCCTGAAATGGGAACCCATTCCCTATAATAAATATCATGGCGCCGATCTATGGCGAAAGAGTGTGCGTCGCTGGGTTAAGTCGTGGAAGCAGATGCGTCCCATTGCCCAAAACAGAGTACGATGGCGCGCAGGAATAGTTGACGCGCTATGCCCCACCAGGGGTAGGCAAAGTAATAGTACAATTTATTTTGAATAAAAAAATATATATAACAGCAGTCAAGCAAAAGGGAATGAGATAAGAAATGTGGAAATGGTTGAAAGAATGTGTTTCTTAATCAATCAGAAGCGCTTTTTCTACAAAATCCAACTATACTCACTTGATACTCGGAATTTGTTGAGCATCGATACCAGCCATCATGATCCACTGTAGCATTTTTCACAAAAACTTCCACACTGCCATTACTAATCAGGAATGAATGATCGGGTTCCAGTCGTGATATGAACCGCCAATAAATTTCTTCGGTATAGCTTGCACAGTGCAGACGTAACGTAGCTCCAGCTTTGACAAAGATTGTCTCATTTTGAAGTGGTGGCAGTAAGCCTTTCTTTTCGCTCTGCGCTTCATCTCGAGCCTCGTGCACCTGAAGTGTCCATGAAATTTGACGGTTAGCTTTAGCTGCATATCGATTTTGTGACACACACCTGTAAAAGAAAATATTAGACGGTGAAAATTACAAAGATGGAGGAAATGTAAAATAATAAAAAGACATACTTAAATTTTCCCTGATCCGTTTTCAGTGTGTTTTTAATTAAAAGGCTGCCATTTTCAAGAATTAGGAACCGGCTAAATAGTGATGAAAATTTAATTGGTTAATAATTTTTATTAATTTTATTATTATTTTTATTGTTCGATTCTCTGAGATCTTTACTCGCCTATTGCTATTGGTGTTTTTGTTTCCGAAAAACCATGAAATGTTCGCTTTAGGAACGCTCTGGATAGGACATGGCAATACTATTGGCTGACCGACAAATGCCGTCGTATTCACTTCAGATGATACATCTCGTCGTTTATTAACTGAAAACAATAGAAGATATTTATACATTTCATAAACTTAGTATATGTATGTATTTTCAACATTAAAGCCTAAGCTTTTTGGCATTTTGAAATATCTAAAAATATTCTCGTCCTACAGATTTTTTCACTGCACTCCTTCAGATTATAGTAAGCAGGTAGCAGTCTGGAAGTAGCAGTCCTTGATCGGGAAAGTTCGTTTTTCCCCTGGCTACTGGAAGTTAAAATTGGCTGGTGCTAAATTGGATTTTATTTTCTTCAATTCTCTTGGGAAAAAAATGGGAGTAGGCAGAAAGATGATTATTCTCCTAATACAACAGATTTGTGTAGTCATAAGTCATTCGTTTCTCATTCGTTGGCTAACGCGAAAACCCGAGAATTTCGAGGCCGACTGCAACCACACTGAAGTTAACGCTCAGCTTTCGAAAAATTTCGTGTGCAAATCTAACATAACAAGAGCCATTAAAAATGTTGAAACCCCATCTGAACACGAACCGTGTATTGAATATTGTAAAAAATCGAACCCAGTGTTGTGGGGGAATCGTCTCAATAGAACTTCGACAAACCCCCCAATTCTTATAGTTGATCAACAATACGAAATTTCCAGCGTTCCAAAATATGGATTTGTTCACATTAGTCGGAATGAACGCTTAAACAGCTTACCCGCTTAGACGCCATTGATTGGTACATACATTGAAAAAAAAGTCCTCCGAAAATTCAATCCGGTCAGTTTTTCCGGATCGATTTTCAGTTGCGCATCTGGCCGCCTTCACCGGCCAATTTTGACATACACGATCCGTAATTCCTCAAGGCCTGACCTGATGAGGAATTCCTATGTTAAAAATGGCATTTTTGGAGTCAGTTTACAATAAGAGGTTGTAAAAGTTATAAAACACAACACTGACATAGAGGGTTTGGCTGTAGCTGCTTCTAACGGTTTTTCACTGAAAATAACAACATAGGCGGTTGAGCAATTGATGCATAAATATTAAAAAAAAAGACGTTAGAAAATGAGAACAAAAAATTTCAAAAATTTACATAGGGGGTTGTAAATCTTCCCCATCGATATATTTTTGGTCAGTGTGATGAGACGAGTCGATTAAGCTTTGTCCGTCTGTCCGTCTGGTTCTAGGCAATTGCCAAACTAGTCCCTCAGTTTTAAAGCTATAGAGCTGAAATTTTGCGCAAAGCCTTCTTTCTATTGCACGCTATATATATGTCGGAACCAATGGAATTGGAACACTACGTCATATAGCTGCCATAGGAACGACCGGTCCAAAAATTCGTCTTTGTGGGAAAACATTTTTTAATTCTAAAGATATCTTTTTCAAATTTCACACTAATCAATAGTATCTTTAGCCAAATCACATTTTCGAATTTGGTTGAAATTGGACTACTCTATCATATAGCTGTCATGGGAACGACCGTTCCAAAAGCAAGTTTTTGTTAGAGAAACTTTTTGATTTCTTTTTTTTTTTTCTCTTCTAATGGTTTTTTGACAGTCTAAAATTTCTGATCAGGCGCATTTCGGTCGGCAACTGTCTCGGGGAAAGTTTTGACGAACTTTTACCGTGTTGGAGATTTTGTACAACTTTTTAACGCAATTTGGGCAAATAAAATTAATTTACTCGTTAGTTGCATCAAATCGACTTGAACGAAGGACGTGAAGTTTATTTAGCCATATTCTAGGGAGATTTTCGTTGATTTTTGAATATGTTGACGATTTTTTTTAACGTTATTAGTAAGAACCAAGGAATTTTACTGCGTCATGGCTTTCAATGTGTGAGTCGGAACGATAGATTATGATTAAGCACCTCAAAGTACATTGTTTGGAATTGCAGCCTTTTAAATAACTGGGATAATAGTCCAATTTTGAATCAAAGCATCATCTCATTTTCTAGATCGTGACGGTGTGTTTTGTGCAGAGGTGTGAGATCAACAACACGCTCAACCGAGTTATGATATTTACCCCATAAATGGGTACTCATTTAACAGCTAATAGTCCGACACGCGAATCCCCTTTTTTATCGAAAACTACTGCATTTAGTAGGAATCGAACCGGGGTTCAGTACACAGAAGGCGAACGTGCTAACTGTTGCGCCATCCGGATTAGTAATGTTGAACTTGGAAAGGCGAAAAGAGGACTAACAAAATGTATAGATATTAATGGAAATTAAGTTCAAAAAATGAAAAATTGTATCATGTTTTTTCCCTCGGTCCAATTAGCCGAACTTTTGATAGACCCCTCGTGCATATTTAATTCGAGAATTCCTATTTATTAATTTACGTTAAACATTTTTCGGCTTACATTGTGAAGAGACAGTCACTGTAAAAAAAAAATTAAATACTCACCAGCAATTTGTACTTTAGTCTCTGACGATATTAGAATTCCTGCTCCTTCAATCATTGTACCATTGACTAAACATCTATAAGAGCCTGCCGCTTTATCGCTTGCGAAAATTCTCAGCGTGCCATTGTTGAAAATGTCAAATTCATGATCCCGCACCACTACCGGTTCGTTATTGCGCAACCACACATGAAAGGGATACTCCACATCGTAGTGAGGGTCACGAGCAACTGAAAGAAAAAGCAAATAGAGCGTTAGCCCTACAGGTTTTTTTTACGGGTAAAGTGTTGGAATACTTACTGACTGACTCCCCGAATGACACCAAACAAGGCAACAAGAGCTCAGTTTCATCGTGTGGCAATATTATGAGATTCGATGAAGGCAATAAAGCAAATTTTAAATCTAACTCTGATATTCCTACGTTGGCTATTGCATTTGCTGAAATGAAAAAAAAATAGAAAAAGAGGTTAGACATATCTTGTATCGTATACAAATTTTGTAAAGCTAAAAGAGGGACAGATGCTATTTTCAATATTTAAAATTTATAATTTTTGTGCAATTTTATCGATCGTGTAATTATGGCTTTAAGACACAATAGTAAAGTGCATAATACATTGGCATTTTATTTAATACATATGTGATTTCACAGACATCTAATTTAAAATAAATTAATTGAATGAATTCTTCCATCCGATTACACAAATTAGGACTCATCGTGGAAAATATATATCAGGCATGGATACTAATTAAACTACAAACTTTTACCTCCCCTAACCATTATGTAATTAGAAAGATAAATTATTACCATTTCAACAAAATTGCCGGGCATAGCGAAAACCATTCATTAAACATGCACTCCGCTAATTTTCTTCATGGCTCACGCACTACGCCATTGGCCTCTTTAACATTTGCGCAAAGTAATCCGAGTTTTGCATTCCACATACGTACGCATCTCTCGAACATTTTAAATAAATTGAATTTCCTCTATCATAATTCCTATTACATAATTACACATTTGCTTTCCATGTTACCGACCTGAACCCTGCTATTTTACTTCAAGTTCTTGTGCCATTTTCCCTTAACGATATCACCACTGTAAATTATTTTCTCGGCATCTCGTTTGTTTTTATTTTTTATTTTCTTCTTTTTTTGTATTGAATATACGAGTATCATTCTGCACAAAACTCTGGAAGCCACCATCTACCAATAGGTTAAATATGTAGCTTAGCTACATTTGCTGCAGGATAGCAGATTTTCCACATATGCATAATATGCAATCCGATGCACAGTCAGTAAGCGATTTTCTTTGGTACTTCCGTCATTGAGCGCAAATTTCTTTTCTTCTTTGATGATGGAATGACACCGAAATGTGGAACTGGAGGAATTGGTTTTGTTGTTTGTGGAGCGCTGTGAGTGTTTGAAACCGGCCTTAGCCGATGTAGGATGTGTGGAAAACAGGCATCGCTAATGATGGGTTTGCGGTCTCTCGGTGTACGACAGACATTAGTTAGGCATCTTATGGCTGGCAAATAGGAAAAAATTAAATAATTACATGTTGCATGACGGCGATCATGGCTACATTTGATCCCAAATGGAGTGCCAGTGACTGATCCGAACATTATGTAAATCACAGATACTACAAGGTAATCTCCAACACACTAGACCCAGACGTTAGACTAGTTACATTCCATAGATTGCTGGCAGTTGTTATTTGGAGAAAATTATATATTTATCGGAAATTTAGTGGAATGCAATTAATATAGTCCGTTAGAAAATGTGTATGCTATCGGCTACGAACAGTAAGAATGTACTCGTAATACCAACAGTTCAAAGAAACAACAAATTACCTTAGGATGTGACTAGTAAATCTTGCAAATGATTGCTCTCATTACTTGAATTAGTCTACGAGTAATAAGAAAATCTGAGGTCAGTATCCGAAATTGCACACCTAAAGTTCTATGAAACAATAGGAAAGACGTGAGTATCCACTGTTAGTCATTTTAATTTTAAATGCCTGTAGAAGCTAAAGGGTTAAAAAAAATCGACGAAAATTTACTTAATGTTTTTTGCTTAATTGCAAATCAATAATATTGATTACTATCGATAGTTATTCGAATAACTATCGGGACTATCGGTCGATAGTTACTCGAATAACTATCGGGACTATCGGTCGATAGTTATTCGAATAACTATCGGGACTATTGGTCGATAGCTATTCGAATAACTATCGGGACTATCGGTCGATAGCTATTCGAATAACTATCGGGACTATCGGTCGATAGCTATTCGAATAACTATCGGGACTATCGGTCGATAGCTATTCGAATAACTATCGGGACTATCGGTCGATAGTTATTCGAATAACTATCGGGACTATCGGTCGATAGTTATTCGAATAACTATCGGGACTATCGGTCGATAGCTATTCGAATAACTATCGGGACTATCGGTGGATATTTTCGATAGCCCGATAGTATACTTTGAATGAAAAGTTTATTTGACAGCCCGATAGTTTGCTATGTAGGAAAAGTTTAGTCGAATGAATATGTACTTTGACATGTTGGCTGGCTCAGTATCATGTGCATGTGATTTTAAATTTATAAGTCAATACAGATTATGTGTATGATTGGTTACAAACTTGAACTAGAATTTATATCTTTTCCTGAACGGAATCCTTTTTTTTCAAAAACATGGATTATTTTGCTGGAAAAAGCGGTTAGGGGGTTTTTTGGGTCGCTGATTGTGAATTTGAAGTCCAAATGGAAAAAACCGAATAGAGGATCCAGTATGGCAACACTTTTTTTTATAAACACGATCAATCTTGCTGGAAAAAACTAGTAGGGGGTCGATTGGGTCGCTGATTGCGAATCTGAAGTCAGAATTTCCAAAATTTCAAAAATGAAGGAGTTTCTGAGTGGCAACCCTTTTTTTCTCAAAAAGCCAATCTTGCTGGAAAAAAACTGGCATAGGATTGTTTGTGTCGGACTCACAATGCCATCAACAGTAGTCTAGTACATACACCTCATTACTCCTACCAGTCCTTTTGATACCCATCTGGCCTTCATCGCCAAGAGTGTCATTATACCCTAGTTATTTTCTTAACATCGCATCTACCTACATAATGTATATGCAATCATATTCATTCATTCATGCAAGAAATGTACCCATCGTCAGCCGAAATTTCCTTGAATTCATTCGAAAAAGTTATTCGATAGCAAACTATCGGGCTATCGGAATTTTCTTCAGATAGTTATTCGATAGTTTTCTACTAGTTACTAGTTTACAAAGCTATCGATAGTTTTTACTAGTTACTATTTTTTCAGACTATCGATAGTTTTTACTAGTTACTAGTTTTCCAAACTATTTTACTAGTTACTAGTTTTTTAAACTATCGAATAATTAAAAACTATCGATAGTAAAAACTATCGATAGTGCCCATCACTACTTCATACCGCGCGTCTCACGCTCGATACAATATCAGAATTGGGGTGGGAGGTACTAGAACACCCCCCCCCCCCCCTACAGTCTGAATTTATCACCCTGCGACTACCACATGTTTGGACCACTGAAGAAGCCCTCGGAGGTCAAAGATTCAACACCGACGACGAGGTAGAGGAATTCGTGCGCACATGGCTGTCCAAGTTGCCCAAGGAATTCTTCGATACCGGTATCAAAAAACTTCCGGAGAGGTGGCAAAAATGTGTAACTAGTGAGAAGAATTACCTAGAAAAACTGTAAATTTTTGTAAATATTTTCGATAATAAAAATAAAATGTGTCAGAGCGTTTGTCTCGATCATATTTGAACCGCCCTCGTACATATGTAGGAGGATTTTTTTTTACGTTTTGCTACGTGCTGTCTTTGCAAGGAATTAATTAAGTCGAAGAGAAAATGATCTATACCAAGATATTTCGATAAATCCCACATATCTCGTTCCCGGAAATCTGAATCTACAATACTAAATCTGTCTATCCTTCAACTCGTCCATGGGCTCATAAATTTTTCATGATAGCGCGGCTTTTTCTCCTGGCATAGCACAACAATGTTGCAAACCATTGTGCACATACTCGTAGTTTCGTTTCGTCAATATCAACCATATGCATGATGATGATGACTATTAGTCTAAGAATTAGGTAGAAAATAAAAGAAAGTTTTGGTGGAGTTTTGATTTTTTGTACTTTTAGGTTGTTGGGGCGCTGAACATGAATCTGATGTTTTGTGACAAAAATTTTCCCGGGAAATGTGTTTTTTTTTTGTGCAAAAAACCTACAAGAAATTTCATCATACCGTATCATACCGTTCGTTTCAATTTGTGGTGCATTTGCTACTTTGAAATTAGTAGTAAAACTTGTTCAGATTTCACTGTTCCTATGAGAGGTATGTATATGAAATAGTTGGCCGATTTCAACCAAATTTAGAAGTGTAATTAAGCTGTAAATATGATTGAATAATATGAAATTCAGTAAAATAAAAAAGTTTTTTTTTTAAGAAAAACTTGATTTTGGAACGGTCGTTCCTTTGGCAGCCATATGATAGAGTAGTCCAATTTCAACCAAATTCGGCAAGGTGATTTGGCAAAGGATACTATTGAACGATTTGAGAAAAATTCATTTATAAATAAAAAAGTTTATCTCACAAAGACCTACTTTTGGACCACTCGTTCCTGTGACAGCTATATGACGTAGTGGTCCGATTCCATTGATTCCGACATATTTACTGCGTGCAATAGAAGGAAGCATTTTGATAGCTTTAAAACTGAGAGACGAGTATGCATAGAATCAGACGGACAGACAGACAGACGGACAAAGCTTAATCGACTCGACTCATCATACTGACCAAGAATATTCATATATAGTTTATATGGTCGGAGATGCTTCCTTCTCTGCGTTGCAAACTTCATGACAAAGTTAATATACCCTATCACATTCGTGAAGGTGGCCGTGATCGTTCGGTCACCGCTCTACGATAGTAATCTAGAGTTCGGAGATCAAATCTCGGCGCGATCAAAAACTGCCTGTGGATACTAATAGAACTCTCACAGTGCTCCGAGCGTGTCAGTATAAAGACGGCGCGGATAGGAGGTGCATGCTAGCAACTGCACTTCCGAAAAGTAGATATGCTATTGAAACGTCAACAAGGCATAGAAATGCTAGAGATGTTGACACGCCCATGCCCCTGGAGGGGTCAAGGCAATTAGAGCGAGGGAAAATTTTAGTTGGAAAACCTCAGATTCGTGTTCGGCAACCCCAAAAACATAAAGGTTCTAAAAATCAAAACTCCACCAAAACTTTCCCTTATTTGCCCTTTTTGACCACGTAATGCTTACACTATTGTTGAATTGTATGGG
Organism: Chloromyia formosa; assembly: GCA_964017055.1. Lineage (NCBI taxonomy): Eukaryota > Metazoa > Arthropoda > Insecta > Diptera > Stratiomyidae > Chloromyia > Chloromyia formosa. The sequence continues at coordinate 22,393,140 of OZ024813.1, read as the reverse complement.
AGAAATAGAAGAAATGAGATTTTGCCTGAACCCGGGGTTGCAGTTACTGCGTCTAGAAGAAAATGGCCACAGTTTGGAACTAGATCTCAACTAATCTCCGTCTTGGATCATGACTATATATGTACACCAAGGACTGGTCGTGAACATGCAACCAAGACATTTCCGTCGTATTGAACACCATGCAGTCGATCCGACATGCATGCAAGAGATATTGCATCGAATAGAAAGTGGTCCCATGAATAAAAGGTTCAGATTGTTCAGGAAAGTAGTATGGGCTAAATAATAGCGTCTGAGCTGCACCGTTACGAGATACTCGTATGTACTTGGAATTTTTAGTCTCTTTTGACTAATATCGTTAAATTATTTCAAATTGATATCATTATAAAAGTATCCTTTAGATTCAAGCCTTTTGTACATGAATAATGGCGACGCTGGAAGAAGGTTTTTGGGACGATGAACGAAGTAGCTAGTTCAGAGTTCCTTAATTTGAGCATAGCGTATAGCAGGGTGACTGAGTCGTTCAAGAAGTATGGCGCTAGTATAGCCATCTCCGCATTACTTGTGTCACATAGCACGTGCTGTTCATCACTAGACTATTTAAATTCTCAGCAACGTGCTATAATAAATCTTTATTGTCTGTAGTAAGCTAATTATTACTTATTGTTATTATTGTTTCGCTTACGACATTATTGCATACTGTTTTAATAATTGTTGCTATATTTTGAAATTGATAAGCGCCATTGGAAAGGGTTTTAGATAAGAGGTCATTAGCTGCTTGTAACTTTTCGTTTTCCAACTGATATTTTGCATACGTTTCTGATTAGTCATCTAACTTTGTTGCGCGGTAGTTTTTTCATTTCTTTACAGCATCACCCTCTATTTTAAACTTTCAGACAAGTCATACATAATAGCATAATAGTTGCCTACTAAATGCAAGTCAACTAGCTTTCTGTGATCTCATTGCAATGCAAATCTTATTAAGTGCTCGAACGAAGCATTGAAGAAGTCGAGCAACGTTCAAGAATAGCATTAACTACTGTCAACCAATAAATTTTCGACGTAACTCTTTGCGATAATGACAACATACATACGTGTGGGCGTAAATGAAATGACTATGTGTAGATTGCGAGTACCAAGCCGAGCAGCCTGTGTAATGTAATTGCAATGAGAAAAGGCTTGAGTTGAGAGCCTTCGTCATTTTCTTCACAAACAGATTCTTAACCTCAGTCAGTACCTCTGCATAACTAACCCTTATTCATGAAAACAATTTCCTCGCAGACTGACTGTGCAAACTCCCAGAGCGATGAACAAAAGTTGAACCGCCCATATTGGTATGGATAAGTTCAGTTTTGTGGTCATGAACGTTCACACAGGCAGCTTTTCAATCATGTAATGAAGTCAAGAAATGGCTTTTAATAAATTTCAATTAAATGCAACCATCTGAAAGATGCTATGCAATTTTATTGATTATGTCGATAGGCTAAGACGTCGCTCACTCGCTTAACATTTGTTATGGTACAACAATGGGAATTGCATGCGCTGACCATATTTGGGGCATGCAACAACTATTGGGCTAGATTTGCAAAATGCTTTGTTGAGATTCAGCCAATTAGATGGACAAAAGGAATAAATGAGCCCATACACTATCAGTTTAACTCACGATATTATTACAGGAAGAAACTGACCATAAAAAAAAATGAAAAATTTTATGATAATACGAGTATTCATGACGAATAGCGTCATGCATTTTCCACTTTGAAATTAGCAGTTAAGCTTGCACCGATTCCACTGTTCCTACCTGAGGTATATTTCATATACAGCCGATTTCAATCAAATTTAGAAATATGGTTTGAGGGCAAAAATTATTGATAAAGATGAAAATCGGTATAGATGTCTTTTAATGTTCCTACGAAAATTTACTTTTGGATCGACCGTCCCTATGGGAGCTACATAATGTAGTGGTCCAATTCCGGTGTTTCCGACGACAACTTCATTTTAATGCTGGCACCACATTATTCATGACTCACGGAGTCACAAGCGAAGTGGCTAGCCCCGGCATCTCTCCCGTGAAGCGATTCAGCGAAGTTGTTTGTTATGAAATTAGGTGACGCACACGTGCGTGCATGTATACATTGAGATCACCACATGATATAGGCCTGTTCAGTACTGAGATAACAGTACCGGTACTTGATATTTTGAAATACCGGTACCACAAGCGGTATCCCGGGACTCACAGGTTTCCTTCAGTACCGGTACTAGTACCGGTGTTTTCAGTACCGGTATTTTAAACCATGGGCCGATTTTTTCAGTACCGGTACTGAGTACCGGGATCCCGGGATTTAAGTACCGGTACTGAGTACCAGGATCTCGGCATTTGAATACCGGGAAGCCGGGATTTGAGTACCGGTAATCCCGGGATTTGAATACCTGTTCTTGTCAGTATCTGTTCTTTTCTTTTTAGTACCGGGATCCCGGGATTTGAGTACCTGTTCTTTTCAGTACCTGATATTCAAATACCCGGGATTCCATAAAAAAAGACTCGTTCATTGCTTGAAGTATAGGCTTTTCAACAAGTCTTCAGGATTTAACATTGAAAATGCTTATAGGAAAACAATTGGAATTGAATATTACGATATTACGGACATTGGTGGGACGGAAATGATGTAAACATACGAGAATGTCTTACAGGATGTCGTCATCGAGTTATCGGATGTGGTCGTCGCCGTTTAACATACGTTCCTATTAGCGCAATTTTGGCGTTGGGACATGAGATGTCTTCTTTATTTATAGAGTCGTGCATTGTATGATTGTATGATGAGAATGTAGACAACCCCAAATATTTTGTTTTTCTTTTTTGACTTTAGATTCGAATCAGCGACCCAAAATTACCTTGTACTTCGAACCAGCCCGATCGGACGAGTATTTCCCAACGAAAACAGGGTGGCCATTCCGGAGTAGACAACCCCAAATATTTTTTTTTCCTTAACTTCAGATTCGGAATCAGAGACCCAAAATTACCTTGTACAATAGTTCGAACCAAAGAAACCCTACTTCCCCTACAAATCAAACTTCAAATAAGCGATAACTTTCGATAGAGTGAAGCTACCGACTTGAAAAATTCGGCAAATATTTGTAGTGTGGGTTAGGTTAGTTGGTTTTGAGAATGGTCAAGATCCTACTGAATGAGCGCCAACATTCCCTATAAATGTTAGTCCAAATATAAATATATATCATCCGGTTGGCTAGACGATGAAACTTCTCATCCACACACACAATTCAAACTGGCCATATAGGAAACTAACTTTTAACGCATATGGCCGATGCCAATTGGTACTTTTGGTATCACTACTAGGTTACTAGGTCAGCACAAATCTAGGGTATATACGCTACAGACTCCGAACCGGTCTAGTTTCATCGAAAATTGGGAGGGGGAGATAGTTCGCAGAACCCTCTTTAACCACTACAGATTACCATAAAAAATACAGCCTTTGGGGAATTATTTGCATTTAAAAGCACTGAAGACTGAACTATTCATACGGATGACGTTTTCAACCGGTTCGGAAGGCTTTGTAACGGTAAGAAGCGATCACCAACTGGGGTCGTTTTTACATGATCGTCCAAAGCCTTTTTTCCGCTCGGTGGGGCCCATATTCCGAAACTTCATCGAGTACCATTGCACAGTACACTGAGGAATATCCAGTCTTTCCCTTATTTCAATCCCTTAGTTCAATTTTCTCGAGAAAAACCAAAATATTGTGTTCGTTCTCCGCACCTACTTTTTCCTATTTTTTTCACCCAAAATGCACTTTTCTACTTATTACGCTATTATCACCAACTGAATGAACTTCTTTCAAAACTTTTCACTATTTCTAGACAGGATACCCATACTTTGTTATAGCCTGAGCCAATAAAACACCGTCACTCTAACTACTTCCAAGAATTGTTGAAAAGAAGGGAATAAAATAGTTTGAGCAACTTTTTTTTTCCAGCACTGTATCTTTATATGGTCGGAGGTGCTTCTTTTTGTGCGTTGCAAACTTTATGACAAAGTTAATATAGCCTATCACATTCGTGAAGGGTATAAAGACACATTTTATTTCATATGGGAAATATGTTTGTGTGTAGTTGTGATTTGTGATAGCATCCCGTCCTAAGGAGAAATCACTGGTTTTCTCTTCTGGTTTAAAATGGCAAAATTTATATTTTTGATTATATTAGTAGTCTTACTTTTTCTCGTGTTATGAATACGCTACCTTACATGTGAATATAAGAACAAAAGGTGCATTTGATTTTTCATGGGAAATATGTCTGTGTCAATTCATTATTGTCTACCAAACTTAGCACGAAAAAGGAGGGGTCATATACTGAAATTTGCTCAGAAAAAGATGGTCGTATGCCGAAATTCGCTCGAAAAAAGGTGGTCACACTAATAATGAGCCACTTTATTTACTCCCAACTATGTATAGCCAACAACAATAATTCTAAATTGATTCATTTAAGATTTCATTACTTTTATAACTCCATCCTAGCGTATTGTAAATTATTCAACGATAGTTAGCCAATCTTCATTCTCGGCGCTATCTATTATTATAAATTGAAGTGATTTACGATCATACTTTAATTAGCACTCTTTATGATGATACCAACAATTCAAATTGTAATGGTTTCACTAACACTGCTTTAAAAGTCTTGTACTCGCATGAACCCGAGGCGAGAACTGCCCATTTGAGCTTGGTTTTATAGCCTTTTTTGCAGGCACATTTAATGTCCGGTGTAATAATATGCTAATAAAATCTTTTTTTATAGCATTCTATAACCAATTAATTGTCTTTAATATCTGTATTAGGAGTGTCAGTTTGGATATGTAGTAAAAATATTTATGATTCTAAAACATTGTAATCATGTGTCGGATAATAAGCAGTTGAAAACATAGTGAGATATTTTGTAATCTGGACGGGTATTTGTTTAAAGCAGGGGTAAGAAACCAGCGCACACGAAATGTATAAAAAAGTGGACAAAAATCAGTATCTCGAGAACGAGTTAACGGATTTTATTGAAATTTGGTACACATATTAAGTAGTTGGTTATCTGATTTATGTGTAAATTTCAATTTATTTTAATATGATGACATATTTCGGGGATGTAGTCAATAGTGTGCCGAATATTAGAAGAGTGGATTTAATTTTATATCTTAAAAGTGGATAAACTGATTTTAATGAAACTTTGTAAAAATAATAAAAAGTTGATTCACTTAGCTATGAATAAATTTCAACTTGATCAGATCACAAAATTAGGAGACACACTTAATTAAATACTTTGAGAGCGGATCAAAACCGATTTCTATGAAATTTAGTACACGTAAAACAGTTGACAAACTTACTTTTCACTTTTACTACGATCACGCATTTCGAAGACATAGGCCATCATAAAATTTTGTGAATATTTCCCATAAACCACCACATTTATGGGAGTAATTAAGGAGAGTTTGCCACATAAAAGTGTAGTTTCGACCAAGAGGGAATTGGAGGGCTGGTAGATATAAAATAACTATATAAGTATTCACCTTAAGGGGGGAAACCACATTAGAAGGCTCATTTTCACTGCTTTTTTATGATTTTTTTTTGGTGGGAAAAATTAACTGGAGTTAAGTCAAATTTTGACATAATTTTATTCATATTTCGAACAACTTTTGGGAATTTTTTTGAATAATTTAATCCAAAAATAACAAAGTTACGCACTGATGTCCGCTGAAGGCCGTAACCAGAGTTCTCCAATTGCGGGACGTTTTTATCCGAAATCAAAAAGGTTTTAATTTTATTGTACATTACTAACTTATTTTCTAAGAATATGAGCCTCAATGCAGGTGAAAATAGTAAAAATTAAAAATTTTGCAGGTGTTGGAAAAAATTATAATATTTCGATTTTCACCTTTTTTTCACTAATTATGCAAAAAAAAACACCCTTCAAAATATGATATCATCCCAAATATTGGTTCATATTCTTCGTAATTTTATTTTATTTTTTTAAGAATCATGCTTTCAGTTTCATAATGATCGGTTCATTATTTTTTGAGTTAGACTTCCCGCAAATGTGAAAATGTCATTTTGAGAAAAACGCGTTTGAAAAACAGAATATAACCGAAATAATCCTTTTGTTGATGCTTCTAGTACCTTCTATACCGTTATTTGAAAACAAAGATGCAAAAGTGGGATTTCGCTACAAGGCTACGTAAGTACATAAAGCGACTACCTGAGGTAGTGCTCCGCCCTACCCCCTACAGTGCGCTCGAGCCTGTAGACTATACCCGATGAGAGCTCGGTTCTATGCTCATAAAATCTAAACGAATGCGAATTTCGCTTTGAAATTTTGGCAACATATTCTTGGATTGTCAAGCTAACAATTTATGCAATAAAATTTTTTTTTTTTTTTTAACTTCCTGATGTGGTTTACCACCTTAAAGATATTACCTGGGTTTTTTCGTACAGAGCAGAGTAGAGCGGGTTAAGCGGTAAAAAAACGATCGAGAGCAAATTGGGGTAGCGAACACGAAAACGGGGCATATCTTTGCTGGAAGTGTGACTTGGTTTAGTTAGAATTCAAATGTCAACTCAAATTTCAAGGCAAAACTTAAATCCTTAGTACATATACAATCGGACAAATTTCCTTTCGGCAGCAAAATTATTTTGTACGTTTACTATTCTAAATGATTACACAAAACGAACATTTTATTGACAGGAAATGAGGTTTATGTGCTTCCCAAACTGCAAACTGTTCGAAAACTTGGACACCTGCCCCGCCTGCATTTAAAAACGCAGACTACTTAACGGAGCAGCATTCTTGCACTGACGTTTTATACAGAGCAGCTCAGATCAAATTGTTAGTGTAATTGTGTGGTCCTAACCTGCTCTACTCTATGTGGCTCTTGAAAAAAAAGGGCCTACTATCATATCAACTAACTGGAACGCTTTAATTTCTTTTTGATGTGTAAACATTCTATCGATCGTTACGGGGTAGAACCATGAAAGCTGTGGAATGCGTAAACAACTTTAGTGTGTGTATATGTGAGTTCTTTGAATTCTCAACTTTATGTGTTCAGTTCATAAGTGTGCACAAATAATAGTCATCGGTAGCGTGGTGGACTATAGAACATGCCCGGTGCGGTCCCGGTTTATAATTCCCGTCGTGTCGAGTGTTTCTTTTTCTTTCTTCTTTTCTTTTTAAAATGAAAACGTATATTTGGAGGCGGTTAATATAGAAAGCGATACAAACAAAAGGCGACGTGAGGAAGTTCGCTAGCATGTACGAGAAAGAGACATTCGATTTATCTGTAGGGTAGAGTAGTAGTAGTATTTATTGAAGAGTTCAGATATTTTTTGTAGGAGTCCTTCTCCTCCTTGTAGACTCCAGCCTTGAAGTCTTAGCCTTATTGAAACTTCTCGTAAACGCACCCTAAGTTCGGAGATCCTAGTGCTCCACCAGGCTGGTGTTTTTTCTTTCTTACATGTGAGGTAACAGGACACGATGATCAGCATCCGCTCCACCATCTGCTGTAACTACGCTTCCGAGGTAGGGGTCGTTCAAGTATTACGTAAGCATCATATGGGGGGAGGGGGTTCCTTTATTGCTTACTTTTGATGACAAGGGGGGTGGGTGGGGGGTCAAAAATAACCAAAAGTTTGCTTACGTAATACTTGAACGGTCCCGTAGCAAAAATTGTCCATTTTTCCCACCGTCTGCCCCGAAACACAAATCTCTCTGTCTTCCTGTATCCAAGCTCAAGTACTTAGTTTTGGCCGCATTGATTTTAAGCCCTGCATTGCGACTTTCGTCACTTGAACTAGATCATCCGATCTATTTGAAAGAAAATATCGTCAGCGTAATCCAGGTGTTGAAGGTAATCAAACAGCTTCACGCAGCCTTGTCTCATTCTGCTATGTACCTATAAGGGATTTGAAAGCTTACCCTTGTGTAAGACGTGACACTGGGCTCCGCTATAGGACTCCTCGATGATGGATATGATTTTATCTGGTATACTTCTACGTAAAGCCTTCCCGGTCAACGCTGTCAAACGCCTTCTCGAAATCGTAAACGTGAGATGTAGTGTGGATCTCCACTCTGCGGATTGTTCAATAATAATTCGTTGGGTGTTGATGCGGTCGCTACATGAAAAGCCCTCGCGAAAACCAGCCTGTTCATCATTCAGTGTGCGGTCAACTGTATGCTTGATCCGGTTGAAGACTATTTTCGCCATCAGTTTGGAGACTGTGGGGAGGAGGCAAATTCCACGCTAATTATTACAATTCTTGAGGTTACCTTTCTTCGGAATCTTAATAATGACGCCCTTCTTCCATTCTCTAGGGAGAGTTTCGGTTTCCCAACACTCTTGGATAAGGGGGAGAAGAATATCCGCAGTAGTGTTGATATCCGCCTTAAAGAGTTCCACCGGAATTCCATCTATTCCCGGGGCTTTACCCGCTTCCACCGATTTAATAGCCACAGTTACTTTCAGTTTGGTGGGCTGGTATCAACTCTGGCTATTTGCGGAATATTTCCTGCTTCTAGTCAAGATGAGTTCAAATATCCAAAGGTGTTTTTGAGGACCTCAATGCAGTTCTCTCCCCCAAACTAATTAGATCTTAATAACAATATTTGGTCGAATTTTCATGTAGCGCCCATTTATGTATACAATCAAATATTTCGAGTCCTTTTAGGTCAAATTTTTGACTAACAGTGTAATAGCAATAATTTTATGACCAAATGTTTGACAATAATTCGCATTGTATCAACTTGATATCAAAAAAATTGATGTCGAATGCGTCAACAGTACAAATGTATGTATATACTGCGACCAACAAATTATGAGGCATGTAGAACGTGGAAATGAGTCGTCGCTGCACAAGAACGAAAGGTCCACGTTGGGCGCCAATTATAATAATCATCGTCCGAGGACGACTAAGGTGCATTAAAAATCTTTACGGTGGCGGAGACCCAGTCTCCAAGCACGCCTGAAGCTAAATTATTTATTAGTATTGCAGTCGATCGGTTAAATTGGCTGGATGATAATAGGTGTTTTTTTTTTCGAAAATCTATCCGGTGCAGATTAGGGTATCCCCAAGGATTATACGAGTAATAACAGCTCAAAGCTGTACAGGTCAGTGGGGTGGCTGACATGCACTCGACAATGTGGTAAACGCGCCTATTGATATGCTTGGTCCCAATTTCCAACGATGATGCATAAATCAATTCGTAATTTAGGCGGTAATATTCTCACATGAACAGAAACGAACGAATTCTGAAAGCAACTGTCAATTTTGAAAGCCAATCAGGGTAGATAACATAACATTTAAAAATTTAACCTGGATAGCGGCTCTTTATCGTTTTTTGTTCCACGAGTTCACTTACCCTAACCCGTTGTACAAAAAAAAGCACACCTAATGTACATAATATATGTTGAAGCTCCGGCGGGGTTTAGATAAAACCAAAAATATCTTATAAAAGTACGAGTATGAACGTGTTTAACCATATTTTTTGTTTGACAGATATTTAGATTTTATTATTAAATTCTTTTAACACTGTCGCCGAACTCGATGACCATTAACATCACGTCCAGGTTTCTTTTTTTTTTCTTACCTTAACGTCCATTAAATACAAAATCCAGTAATGTACAAGCCCCACAATCTCCCACTCACCAATCCACCGCTCAATATATTGCCCTCGTCCACCCAAAAAGAACATGGTAAAAACAACACTTCGTGCATATATCATGCTCCTCGGCCTCGCTGGCGCACTTTTACGGTACCATGGGCGCCGTGTCCTTGGAAGCATAGATGGATCATCGTCCCAACCCAGCATATATGAGCACAAGCGTCGCATCCGTCCGATGCAACCCAGTTCCGTGCTTGGATAGCCGCGGTTAGTGGCCTTTTGGTGTATGTACGTGCCCAACACGCCAGTCGCCCGTTGTTGTGTCATGCAATGCATTTGAGTCCGTTTCTGACCTGCCCCAATGGGAATCCCATTGAGCTTCTGCGCGCATCATTTTCACCCCCTTCAACCCCTCGGCACGACGCATTCCATCCACAACAATGCGGGCAATTGTCGTGCATTTGCTTGGCACCGGCATCGGCTGGGCCCCATTCAAGCGATCACATGCTGAAAAGTCGTTTCGTCACGAAGTGTAAGTACATACATGCATAGGCATACAGTCGTTTCGTAGCAGCAATGGGCAGCACACACTAATCCCCAACGGGGGTGAAGACGCACTGGGCGGTGCACATGGCTAAATGCAATAAGTGCATGGAACGATGGAGCAGTCGTGATCGGTGGCCAAGCGACAACGACCGCCTTACGTCACTCAAGCACGACAACTATGGAGCTGGCAGCTCAACGCACAATTCGAAGACGATGCATTTTTAGAATGCAAGATAGGTCGAGATGGGGGTGCTGGAAGCTTTTGGATTGACTACTAAAAATGAGGATGGGCGCCACATGCCACCGAGAAAAGCCAACACGGTCAATGAAACGTAGCAACTTCCCTTCATCATTCCATCATCCGAGGGTGGATTAGGAGGTCGGGTTGCATGTGGCACGGCATACTTGGCAGAATCGTAAGCTCTTGCGCCAACTACAACCCCCACCTGCGCCTGCACTTCGACCCCCTCTTCAAGATGTGGCGAAGACAACGACACGAAAGTTGCTCTCTGCCATTTGTTTACTTTCTGGGTGTGTTCGTCGAATGCATTCGCGGTGAACGAACGCAGAGACGACGGACGGAAAGCTCGGCAGCTCAGGATCCGGACATAAAAGACAGCGACCCGAAACAAGAAGTAGAAAATCGATTGCGGAGGACTGCAGCAAATCCGGACGTTGGCATTGTCGATGGATGAGGGTGATGCGTTCCAGTCGACAAAGATACGCGCAAAGATACTCGTAGCGCAGTCTGTTGTAATCCTTTTTTAAAGTGCGGATGTTTTGGGGAAGAAGGGAACAGTAGAGCGCCAGTGGAGTATTAGGAACATAAATGGGGAGATGGAATGAGCCTGGGCAGGTCAACGCCGGCAAAGAAGCTTTGCAATAGTCGTACAAGTGGAAGTGCGAATGTGGACATGGGGTCAGCGAACTCGACCTCATCGATTTCATGTTGGCTGCCAACAACCGACGACTGGTTAAAGTGTGCTCCAAGGTGGACATAAATTTTACATTAGAGAGGGAGATGTTGGTCAGAGGCAGCGCGAAAATGCATTGGTAAATATGCATGGGCAAAAATCAACACCACATTTGCATGTTAATTATACATCGAGATCTTATTGCAACCACTTAGGGATTGTAGTATCTATACGTGTAGATAATGCACCTGTGGGGGAAAGTTTGGGGTTTTAGACGGAAAAGCAAAAGACAAATCATTTAAGTATGTACTCGTAATGGAGTAGCGGTTAAATCTAAATAGTATGATTCTTGCTTCGATTTGCACAAGGAGAGAAGGTTCAATTCCTAACGTGGCAATTTTTAATAAACTAGCTGGAAAGGGTGTGTGGTTTAGAAAAAAAAAGTTTCATAGCACACTTAACCTCCTCACTTCCACTCAATAGTTGGAGAACTCCGTCCATTCGTTATATCTTCCGATAGTCCAAGAATAAAGATAGTTGAGCAAATACTGAGCTTCTTCAATAGGCCAACTTCATTCGTGAATGCGGGTATTTGAACGTACTTAACTGAATAGAGTTCACCATAATCGAATGTCTTCTGTGTTACCCCGGCCACACACTGTCGAACACGAACTCGATGAAACCTAGTGTGAAACTTGTTTATGATCAGCCGACTGCGCCATCAGCCCCAATCCTCTAAATATATTGCTCGATCTCCAATTTTTTCTACTTATACTTCGATCGTGCTACATACTGCATACTCATTTACCCTAACCCCTAGTGGAGTATCATAGTGCGTCAACTATTCCATGTGGCTTAGCTGACGTTTCGTTGGCGTAAACCAGTTTCAGATGATGCACGTTGCCAGCATGCACCTCCTGCTCCCATTTAGCCGCCTACCTGCGACAAGTCGGGAGATATTGTGGCTTATTATTACGCCCCGCATCACAAGGGGAAGACAACACAAACGCCCATGGGCACGAACGCCGTGGACGGGACTTGAACACGTAATGACCGTAGTCAAACATGAGACTGACGCCTCTACGCACTGAGCCTGTGAGTCCGATTTTGGCCCGCCCCATATAAAATCAGTCCAAATATACACTAGACCTGTACAGACCTAGTGGTGATACCAAAAGTATGAACTGGTAACGGCCATATGCATTAAAAGTGAGTTTCCTATATTTTCAGTTTGAAATGTGTGTGTGGATTCAATTAAAACTTTCTTCATGCAACCATTCGGATGTTATACCTATATATTGTATGTACATATGTATATTTGAACTAACATTTATAGGGGAGGTTGGCGATCATTCAGTAGGATCTTGCCCAATCTCAAAGTCAACCAACCACATCCTACTACAAACATTTGACCAAAATTTTTAAGTCACTAGCTGTATTTTATTGAAAGTTATTGCTTATTTTAAGTTTTATTTGTAGGGGAGGAAGGGGTTTCTTAATTCGGAACTTTTCAACAGTAGCTAACTAGATCCAAGTTCAAAAATTTGACCAAAATTTCAAATCGCTTGCTTCATTCTATCGAAAGTTATCGCTCATTATTTAATTTGTAGGGGAGGTAGGGGTTTCTTTGGTCGGATCTTGTCCATTTTCAGTACCAACTAACTAGATGTTATTATCAACATCCGATAATAACATCTAGTTAGTTTCAAATTTTCATCTCGCTAGCTTTATCCTGTCGAAAGTTATCGTAGTTAAAGGAATGCATATTTCATTTTTTGATATTTGTAAGGGAAGTAGGTGTTTCTCTTGCCCGATTATGCCCATCTTACAGACAGACAGACATGGCTAAATCGAATCAGGAGGTGACCATCATCATTTATACATACCCACATTACCATGCCTACGAAGGCTCTTTTAAGGTGCAACATATTTTATTTTCGTCGTGGCAAAAACAATATACCCTATACCTTATAAGGTTTAGGATATAAATATGACGGACGAGCATATAGTCCGATGCATGCTGTAGGTTGGTTCGCTTGTCCGGTCACTTCCCATGTTCTGTTCTTAACCAAATTTGGTATGAAGGTTGCTTGCGTTACCCTGAGCACAAATCGGAGAACGCAATTTCGATCATCGACTAGACTGATGGTATTTTCTGTTTTGTTTAAACCAGAGTCAACGATTGCTCCTGCATTCATTTCCCGTGAACAGATTTCAACCAAATTTTGTACGTAGCTTCCTTGGGTTATTACAATATACAGTCATTTCCACAAGACCGTATACCTCACAAAATAAAAACAAAATGTTACAAGTAAGAAATTTTATTTTTTATTGAAAGTAAATACAAAATACATTTTCGCAATTATATTTAATACATGGTCCAATCGCCGTCCCTATTGATTATTGACTGGCATCTTCGGTGACAACTTTCGGCCAATTTTTCCGCGTAGTCTGTCGATAAGTTCTTCCAAATTTTTTGTAGCGTTCGCCTTAAATGTGCTTCTCCTTTTATTTGCTTTTCTTGAAGCTTCTGCTTCATTAATCCCCAAACATTTTCAATAGGATTGGCATCCGGCGATTGCGAAGGCCAATCTACTTCTATGTTTCGGATCGTTATCTTCTTGTAGAAACCAATTGGTGTTGTCGTTGCCATATAGCATCCTAGCAGACTTCAATAATCCTTTCTTGTACAAAATGATCATCCTTTCAGCAGTTAGAATTCCGGTAAACGTTATTAATTTTCCGAAACCGCGTGCAGAAAAGCATCCATAAACATGGACATTCACAGGGTGTTTAACGGTTCGGTTCACGACAGCTTCTCCTTTTTGTGCCCACACTCGTCTCCTGAACGTATTTACAGCAAAACTTGTTTCATCCGTAAAGATCACGTTGTCCCAATCACGATCGATGTTTTCCTTAGCCCACTCTACACGTCTTCGCTTCTGGTTTTCGGTAAGTAATGGTTTCATCAAGGCATACCTGGTTTTGATGTTTTCCTCTTGTAATCTTCGCCGAATCGTATTCAAGGACACGTAAATATTCTTCTTCGATAACATTTCCTTTGCTTGCACTAAGGTAGTAACGGACGGATTTTTCTTAAAAATATCAATGATGGCCTTATCCTGGGTTTTTGAAGTGCTTCGGGTTTTACCCCTAACAGGTAGATCGTCTACATTTCCAGTATCTTTAAAACGCTTTATCCACTTATTCACAAACTGTGTCGAAACTTTCAGGTACTTTCCGGCCGATGCAGGTGTCATTTTTGGTCCTTTCGGATGACTTACTAAAAACACAGCTTCGAATCGTTTTTGTAAATCGCACTCATTTCACTTGACGTCTTATCACTCTCCTACTTGAACTTAGAATGACCAAATTTATACAATGCGAAAAAGAGGAAAAATGCAGGTAACTAAAAGTCCCCCACCACTCTTTGAGAAATGGTGCATTAAAAAGTTACAAAGTATACGCTCTTGTGGAAATGACTGTAAGTACCATACAATGAAATTTGGTCTTCCTTCATGTGTGCGTTAGAAAAATAGAATCCCAAACCTGGTTGATATGGATATCTCCTGATTGGGGGTGAAGGGGCCAATGCACTCGAGTACTGTTGAAGGCATTTTGAGTCCTTTGGCCAAGACTGATACCATTTTGAGTCCTCTGGTGTGGAAAAAAACGACATTCTTGACAATGTTATTGTTATACGGTTTATGACATCAGTAATCTGGGGCGACCAATAGCTCAGTCCGTACAGGCGACAGTCTCATGTTTGACTACGGTCGTTACGGGTTCAAGTCCCCCTCACGGCATTCGTGGCCATAGATGTTTGTGTTGTCTGTTCCCTGTTGTGCGGGGCGTAATAATAAGGCACAACGTCTTCCGATTTGTCACAGGTAGGCGGCTGAATGGTAGCAGGAGGAGTATATACTAACAATGTGCATCGTCCAAAACTGGTTTATGCCAACGAAACGTCAGCTAAGCCACATGGAATAATTGGAATGAGTAATATGTAATGACAAGTGCAACGAGCGGCGCAAACCCTGTCAACTTTTCCCCAACTGAAATCGAATTCAACTTTTTGTGTTAACTTGCGTACACCAGGCGCGGTGGGTGCTTCATTTCGGCCAAAACTTCTTTTCAAAAAACGCACTGTTTGCGCTACACAGCACTCACTTTGGAAATAAGTTTTCAATATTTCCCAACGTTGTTCAAGTGTAAAGCGACTCATTATACCCTAGACTTATAGTATAGGGTATGTATATTGTTTTTGTTTCGTTCTGCGGAGGTATTATACTGACTTTCTGTCAAGAGCAGGAAACAGCTTTCACTGTCAAAATAACCTATGATTTAAAAAGAAACCACTAGATGGCCCACCCTGTATACAATGCGTGCATTGCATACTGCAAAGAAATTATTATATACGAATGGATTTAGATGGGATTGGTTTGGTAGATAGATAATGGTGGCTTTAATTTCAGATAGATATTAGGATGTGATGTATGTAAATGAATATGAATGTACTTAATACATATATCATATGTATCCGGAAATTTTGAATGAACGTAGATTTTCTATCCGTTGCGTAGTATTTATGTGGGGTCTAGTTTGGGTATTCATTTTACAGTGTGTCATTCTTAAATTGAACGACTCGGAAGCTATGTCGTTGTGCCGGATCTTTCGCTTATTCTGTTGAGTCGTTCAAAAAGAACGACTCGTTACTGTGTTACACATCACTAATAAGTAGGCTAGGATAGATTATATGGGCTGCTTTTAGAAATAAAAGCACACTTAGACCACCGTGTGATGCCCCTACTCTCAGCAACCTGAGACCAGCTCAATCGTCAAACCAGCCAGAGCTCACAATGAAGGAATGAAGCCGTCCAACATTTACCTCTTTCAGGTAGCCCAGATCGGTTAAAAAAAGGAACCAAGGAAGTTTTTCCTACAACATGCCAGAGCAAGACATCTACTCAGATGAGACGTCATTTTTTCCTCTGCCTCGTTCCCATAGCTCCTGCACAAATTATTGTGTGGAAGCCGAAGTTTCCTGGTAAGCACAAGTAACCTACTGCTTAGCTCGTCAATAGTGTAATGGCGCTGCCCCTCAGATTAACACGAAGTGCTTGGCCAGCCCTTTACCAAGACCCATTATTTCGTGACCTCCGACTAGCGAATAATTGCGTCTTTGTGGTTTTCAACTAGAAGATCATACACGCAAAGTGAAAAAGAAAAATCAATAATATATGTAAGATAAGATCACCTCATCAAAATGGGTCTGCTCGTTGACGCAATTCCGGCTTTGCCTGGCGGATCAGACTCCACCAAACATCTTCTTTGCGAAAGCCCAAAGGAAGTTGCTCGTTTTAGAGCTCCACTGTCATTAAGAACGGAAAAGAGAGAGAAAGGAAAAGAGAGAGAAAAGAAAAGAGGGAGAGAGGAAAAGCGGGGGGGGGGGGGGGGGGGAGAGGAGAGGGGAGGGGAAGAGGGGGAAAAGGAGAGGTAAAAATAGGATACTTTATTTACTTTAAAAAACTACTATTGACTTTGTCCCTTTAGCGATTTCTTGGCAAAAAAAAAACGAAAAAAAAAGTGGAAAAATTTCGCAGTTTTTGGGCTATATCTGCGCTCGCACAACTTTTTCAGGGCTGCAAATCTGTATTCATAGTATCAAGTTGGGTCCTAACAATATATGCAAAAAAATGAGGTTGCCTTAATTTTCGCAATGTTGTTTTCGTGTACGCTATGACTGGCGTATAGGCAACACGAGCTCACGTAAATTTAGTCTGGAAATTTTCAGATAGAATTTTCACTTTTAGCACCAACATTTAGGCCAATCTTCATCTTTCTCTTACTTGAGTACGACTAAATGAACCCGAATGCGGATACCTAGAAAAGACAGTACTTAAATCTCATCCGTTTATATAATTCAAGTATAAATTGTCCGTTGAACAGATTCTTACCAAAACCAAAGTCAGAGTACATACGAGTATATCCAAAAAATGTCACTCTCACAAGTACATGGGCAAAACAGGTCTTCATCAAATTATTTTAAAATGCTCCAGGACTTTTGATTTTAGCTTACACAAAGGGAAAGAAAGGGGTAACTAATCCATTTATGAAATTCGATTCAAGCAACCATTTTAGTTCCTTAATTTTCATATTTCTTCATGTATACCTCCGAATCCAAATTATCCTCCGAGAATCACGTTGGCTTCTTACAAAGTCTGAATACTGATGAGTCCATGTTCTTGAACGTATCACACCATAAGAACCACGAACTGTAGTTAACATTTTCATTGTCAAATTCTGCAATTGTACACACTTCGCATGTAATATGCGCCACGAATTTTGAACTCCTCACCGTCCTTCCCGCCTACCGTATGACCAGGTAATACTCGTATTATTTCAAGGTGGATACACCACCACCGCGCACCATCATCGTCATCAACAGCCAACAATGGGAAGAGTAAGGAATGTTCAAATCCCGACGCTGTTGTAAAGCCAAGTACCCATCATGCGCTCTGCTTTGGGGCGGCCACCTTCCGAGGTGTCGATGGAGCGCGCCGCAAAGGAAGGTAACTGGATGGGTGGGTGGACTGGCTGACTCGAACGTGATTACATGGGGGCCATCAGGCTGCCAGGCAACCGGGCTTCCTGGCCCAAAGTTTGGATTGAAGTGCGGGGGCCATAGTCTGGCCCCCACAATGTGTCATGAATTCCTTTTTGTGTGAACTGGTTAGTTCTTGGGTGCGATGAGCTCATGGCCCGCAGCCTGGATACGGTTTTCGACTACAATTTTTACAGTGTGGTAGGTCGTGAAAGGAGCACATGTAATACTAAGCACGGAGGAGGCATAACCACCAAGACTCGAGACAGAAACTTAAAGTGCAGTAAAAATTCCAACGAAATTGAAAATTTTGCAGTCAAGACTCATTGGCTGGAGATGGTCACTGTGGAGTCTCGGTTTGCACACATAAAATATTGCGGGGCGTCCGTTGTCCGCCTGCCGTCGTTGATTCGAATTTTATATATGCGCGAATTTGTTTTTTTTTTTGGAATTTATTTTGAATAGCGCGTTGCATTGCGTCATACTGGTGGCCCCGAAATGGTCGATTCATTCATAAATTGGACGAAAATTCAATAATAAATCAATTGACGATGATTGATGATGCCATGCTGAAGTTCACGAGTTAAGTAGACGAAATTAAAGATGGGAACTTGGGAAACGATTTTACTTGGTGAATAAAGGACACCCATTTTGTGAAACGGAAAATGAGAATTAAAGTGACTAGAGAAATTGACTAAGTAAGTATAAAAAATGCATGTGCTCGGTAGCCGTGTGTTCATGGTCACCGCTCTACGATGCTACATCTAGTGAGACCGAGGTTCAATCCTCGGCGCGTTAATAAAAAAAATGTCTGTGGGTGCTACTGGAACTCCCACAGCGCTCCTAGCTAGTCAGTATAAAGACGATGCGGCTAGAAGCTTCATGCTAGTAACTGTTATGGATCAGTACATAAGCGCGATGTTGTGTACTCCCGTGTAGGTTAAGATTAAGCGTCGTGCAAAAAAACATTTCTTGGTTCACTTTTTCTTGTTGCAGCGATGTTTCGAATAGTGTGTGCGTGTGTGTTATATACATTAAAAATCTATTTCAACGTTCTTGGTATCCAGCCCGAGGAATATGGCCACTTCGGTAGGGTCCACCCAAACCGCTCTGGGTGTTAGTAGCGTGGGTGTAATTGGACAAATGAATATGTGGTGAATAGCATGTGGGGGGGGGGGGACACACCAGATTGAGCGTATTTGTCGAAAATAGTGTTGCCATCCTGTATCCGATATTTTATTTTTTTCACAATTTTGATTTCAAATTCGCAGTCAGCGTCCCCAAAAACTCTCAAATAGTAACTTTCAGGGAGATCGAATATATTTTTTGAAAACGGTGCTGCCATTCTGTATTTGCTACTTTGTTTTTTACAATTTTGATTTTAGATTCGTTATCAGCGACCCCGAAAACCCCCAGAAAGTAACTTTCAATAATATTGAATGTATTTAAAGGAAACAGTGTTGCCATTCTAGACCCCCTGTTTCGTTGCATACAATTTTCAGATTCGCAATCAGCGACCCCCAAAACCCCCGAGTACAGATTTTCAACTTAATATCTTAATGATTTCTACTTTTGCAGTATGTTTACCAATAAATTAAATTAATTTTAATTAAACAATATTAAAAATCAAATTAAACTACGAAAATCTCTAATTCTACATACTCGTAGTAAATTGGTCATTTATCGATGCAAGCGAAATCTGTTCTTCTGAACATTCTCCAGACTTTCGATAGATGACAGTAAATGTTATTCCTGCATTTTAATACGACATTATCATTGTCCGTTAACTCAGGTTAACTAGTCAAGTAGTAAGTGTTCGAACTTCATATAGGTTCCCTGAAATGTAAAAATCAATTACCAATCCCAGATCACATACCGAGTACAATATGCAAATCCAAATTGCAAACATCAATTTTGTAGATATTAATCCTTCTTGCAATATGCTAATACTGCGATAATGACAATAATAACTTATTACGTCTCCATCTTAATTTGTATTTCTTCGTGTCTCCATCGTCGAAAACGACGACACGACACTACACAAGGGAAGAATCGATGTGGCGATATACACGTGCCCTACGCCTCTGATTAATGTAATGCACCACCTTCACCACCAACTGCAAAAGTAAAATTGCATTTTGCATTTCGTATGAATTTGAATATCTATGAATTTAGATACACAGTCGTGCGTACCTGTATGCATTTGCAGGCGTTTAGTGCATTTTGTCATAAATTAAATAGGCAAATATTGAGTAGGCACATATCTTCAAACAATTTTTAGATGTCAGTAACATTTATCTTCGGTAAAAGATACATCGAGATATGTGGCCAAAACCTCTGGTTGTAATAATTAATGACTGCAGTCACGGCACGAAAGTAATAAAGGTAATTTCAATCATAATTTATAATCCAACTCATTTTACAATTTGAACATATTTTAGCATACTATACATTTTGATGTGTAAAGATGATTTCGATAAAGTATCGTCTAAGCAATTTGTCATTGTACGAATAAATTTGTAACTGAAAGACGTGTAGAAAGAACTAATCGCTTTTTTGGGCGTCATGTACCAAATGCCCACACATTACATGAATGGATTTATAGTACAATCAGGGCCATGGAGAGGAAAACCGAGGCGAGGGGTTCAGAGATTTCAGTTCCCAATTTCACAACAAACCATTTGAGCTGATAACTAATGGCCACGTTTAGACCGTGGAACTAAAAGTCGATTTAACTAAATCATTTTAGTGTTAGTACTTGTTGGTGCAGTGTTTATACCGACCATACGTTGACAGCACAGATAAATTTTACAAATATAAATTTTACGACAGAAAAGGACTTTTTCTTGCCCGTGATCACGCACTGCTTTCCTGAAATTGCCAACAAAGCAAACGCCGAACAAAAAAAAAACAACAAAGGAAACGTCAACCACGCAATCAACATTAGCGATGACAGCAACATAGTCCCAATTTTTTTAGTCCAGTTCCGCATCGCAAGTAGAGATAAGCCAAGTCCAAAACTAACTAAATCGATACGTTTATATCGTCGAGAGTTAGATCGATTTAGTTAGATCTCGAATATAGTCCCGCGGTCTAAACGTAGTGTATGGGGTTATATCGAACAAAACAGAGCTTGTTTTCTCCATAAGTATAGGATGCTTCCAGTCAAGCCTCCTGCGCGGCATGGGACGAGCCTAGTTTTTTCCTGATTTGGCGAAATTTCTATGTAGCTGTTCTACTCATGTTTGGAGTAGTTGTCTGGTGGACTGCTTCGAGTACAGTACAGAGGCTAATCGTAGCTTGCTGGAAACGGTTCGAGGACTGGCCTGAATTGCTTGTATCTCGCCACTCCTCACTATCGAGCCGAACCATTCTTGGTTCGGGCAAACCACGTCAATTTATAGAAACGGAAAGAAATTCTCCTCATTCCAACCGTTCCTTCTAAAATGACGTGGTTCGTTGGTAGTTCCGAACCATTCGATCGTCTGTGGCGAAATTTTGAATTATTTATTTTTACTTTGAACATCCTTTTTAACCTGGCACTTCTTGACGCCGCAAATATGGTCATTCGTCTGTGAGTTTACTTCAGACTCTAGACGCGCTACTATTTTAAGCAACCCACATATTCCGACAACAACTGACTACGCCTCTTCAAAAATGCACATAACATTTTCGCAGCTAGTCAAAATTACGCAGTCAATGGGAATATACCACGTTTCTGTTGTGTAATTTAAGGATCAAGGATTAGTGATTGGAGTTTTCTCTGATGGGAGAGATAAGTGCAACATTTTCACAAGAAGAGGTTAGTAACAATCTTTAGGTGGTAAAAACTTGTCATTCTTTCAAATTAACGATATCGATACGGATCTACGGGCGTTTATGTCTCTGTCTCGTCCCGACAAGAGGACGAGATGGATACGGGTATTTGACCATTTAGGCACTACGAATGGTAAAACATAGCTTTAGCAGCTTTTAACCACTATAGTGGTGTACAATGGATTGTAGTGGTAACACTAAACTGTTGCCACTGAAGAAGGCAAAAAGGAGGAAGACATTTTTTGGAGCTCACTCCTTCACTAACCTGGATGACTTAGCTTATATTGTAGTATGCTGATGTTCGGAAACTCTATCGTTTTACTGGAAATCCTGCCTGGTTCAAAGATTAGAATTTTCGAGTAATGAGTCCGTGGTGATAACAGAAGGAACACTATTGTAGTCCATGTGCTATGATAAGCACAGCAGTCCGTATACCTCTCCTAACCTTGTTCATGGCTTCGTACGTTCATCATTGTTTGCTTCCCTCAAATAAGGAATGCGTCGGTTCTTACAATAGACGCATGCCTTAACTTCGAGATAACAAACTAAGTTCCGCCGCCTCCAAATACGATTTCTAGCTCCGCCACTTATGGATAATACACTTTTATTGTAACCGATCGATCTCATCTTCATACGGCGTTTTATACGGCTCTAAGGATTTAATGAAAGATTTCTACGCTCATCCACTGAATAAGATTACTAGGGGAGATGAGCATCGTTTTCGTCAGAGCTTGCCCAAACTATCAATGTTATTAAACTAACCGACAGCCCTACAAACATTTGACGATATCACGAGTAGTTGCGATACATCGAGAGAGAGCCATAAGGAGGTATTCTCAAACGTCACCACAACGACTAGTTCGAGGATCTTATTCTCCAAGAGAAACACATCAGTGAATTTTGTGGAAAAAAAACAATAATAATCTAATAGGGACCACTTGTATCCGAAGTCGCAGATCAAACATGGAGTCCAAAACATTGACCCCATTACATCAATTTCGCATCTCTAGTTGCTAGTAGTGATCATTTCCACATACTCGTATATACAATACATAATAGCTGCGTTTTTTCAACACTCCAGGTCAGAGCAGAACAACAATTCACGCGTTACACTAACAAAATTGTTCTGAATAGAGCTGGTTGTTAGTGCCATGTGTGCAATTGTTGGTCTACACTTGATCTGGACTGCCAAAAAACGCAGCTAACATACCTACGGAGGCTCCCTCAGCGTGTTACATATATACCTTCATCGTGACAAAAGGAATATACCTTACACCTTTAAATGGTCTAGGTATACAAAAAACAATTTATGATAAATATCAGCGCAGTTTCGGAAATTCATAGCTTCATTTCAGTGTCAATATTCATCTAACAGTTGTTTACTGGTTGTATATATCCAGTTTGCCGTTGTTGCTTCTTTAGATCCTCCAAAATACCCAAATTTATCAAGTTCTAATCCAGTTGACTTCATATAATCTAACTTACTCGTACGTGCATTTTATTTATAGCTAACCTTGACTTTACTAATATGCGATTCGGCCTCGTGTCTTTTTAGTGACAATATGAAAATGGCCGGCCTATGCATGAATCTTTTGCAAATCATTCGATAGAGCATTACCCCAAATTGATCATGTCTTACGAAATTCCACATTCTTATCAAAAAATATTTAAGATTAAAATAAAATAAAAAAACACAAACAAGACGAAACATTTTTGAACATAGAGTTGCAAAAGCCTATCTATGCTAAATGCGGTACGCAAATTTAGTGAATTTGTTGATTTTCTTATCAAGTCGAGCCGCAGACCTCAATATCGACCAAGACATGATTCAATTTTTATACCCTAGACTTACGAAAATCTGTAACACTTTAAAGGAGGCTCCGGAGGTATAGCAATGTATATAAATAAATGATCAGGGTCATCTCCCCTCCTTAATCGAGTTTGCCATGTCTGTCTGTCCGTTCGCACGATAACTTTCAATATAATAAACCTAGAGCCTTGAACTTTTAGTTAAATGTTGGCAGTATGATCTAGTTGGTTGGTCTTGAAAATGGCAATGATCAGGCCAAGTCAATGCCTACCTCTCCTACATATGAGAAATAATTAAATGTATCTATAACTCCCGATTGAATAAACGTGAAAAGTAGATGTACAATAGTAGATAGGCTCAAGAGGTAATTTTATACTCTCCTGGGAAAATAAAATCGATCAGTTGAAAACTAACGGTACTTCTCTTACAAAGAGCCTCGTACTACCCTATTTATCAGGTTTTTTTTCTATAGCTCTTGAAAAAATTGACGTAGACACATGATTTTTGGCATACATATAATCTTCGGATGAGAAGCTACTTCAGTTTTAGCAAGATGGGCATAGTCCAACCAAAGTAACGCCTAGCTCCCCTACAAATTTTGAAAATGGGCAAGATCCTATAGCCCCTATAAAGTTATGGTAAAAAGAACTCACTCGTCTCAAATGGCGCCCACCTTCACTACAAATGCTCTTTCAACGTAGCTTCATCGGTGAACTTCTGCCCAAACCGACCATATAGGAAATACACTTTCAATGCATATGGCTGTTGCATATTTGAGGTTTTGCTGTCACCACTAGGTCTGCATAAGTCTAGGGTATGTACGCTCCGAACTTTTTTTTTAATTTTGGATATTTACAAACCAAAAAAAAAAAAGATTATCGCAAAATCCCTTCCAACGAAACCACAGACGTACCAAAGGTTAGCTGTTTACCAATATCAAGAGTATCAGACTTTAGAAAAAATCAAATGTTAAATTTGTTTGTAAAGAAATCTATCATACATACAAAAAAATACACCGAGTGTAAACAAGCAAAAAGAATGAGAAACCATTTTTATTTACTGATCAGCATATCCAGTAAAAATTGAATATTTTTCAACCGCCAAAATTCGGGCATCAATTTTGTATGAAATGCGGATTATAATGAATGATTTTTCTTATGTAAAAAAAAAAAATATTTACCCGTATATGTAAATACTCGTATATCTAGAAAAGGACTAAAGGGGGATGTGCATTTCAGGATGAACTCTGGGCGTAAAAATTATTTATTTATTGTGTCTGTCTTTTCTCTCCATAACTCTTGACAGAATGAAGCTAGGGACTTGATATTTTGATCAAATATTGTTGTAGTAAGGACTTGCCCGCTCTACCTCAGGCGGAAGACACGCTCATCGCGCATTTGAAGATTTGCCTCCCATTGGATGGTGGGCATGTTAATATGAATTTCCGACCTTTAACTAACAGAAATAAAATTAAGGCCAATGTATAGTACATAAGGCGCGGTCTTTTGCGTATTATCGAGTGTAGTGTAGGGTAACAAACATGTATTACAGAAACAAAAAGTCGCTTGTTACCCTACCCTACAGCCTACAATCGATAGATACGCAAAAGTACGCGTCTATACTGCATTACTAACTATTTTACTTTATCTCCGGTACGCTCAATCTACTTTTCCAGATTTTTTGCATTAGTGTCTTCGTCTTCGACGTATTGATTTGATTTGTAGACCAATCTCTTTCGCTTCTTGATCGAGCGCTCGTAGTGTATCTTTCGCATCCATGATGGGCGATGTTGACATGATGTTAATGTCATCTGCGTACCCCACTATTTGGGCAGTGAAATGCCCCTGCAGTTACTGCATTCGAGTTTATCCTCTCTTTTTTTGTACAGGACAAATTCCAATCCGACCTTATTTGTTTGGTATGGTTTCTTCTTGCCATTTGTCAAGAACCAGCGTGTGAATGGTGTTTATGGTAGAGCATCCGCCATTTTTAATGAGTTCCAGTTCCGCCTTTATTTTGTCGATGCCTGACGCTTTGCAGTTTTTTAGTGCCCGGATGGCGGCCTCAACATCTTCCAGCGTTGGAGGAGTCAGTAACTACTTTGCTCTAACCCCTAGTGGGGCACAGCGCGTTAACCACTCCTGCGCGCCATCGTATTCTGTTTTGGGCAATGGGCACAACTCCCCAAACGGGGGTTCATTTCATGGCATGTAAAGCAATGCAGATACCGTCCTTGTGCAATGTGTGACCTATCCACTGCCATTTTCGACTGTGTATCAATTCTTCGATTGACAACTGACCCGTATGCCGACTGAGCTCTTCATTTGATATTGTTTCGGGTCAGAAAATTCATATAATTCGACGAAGACATGAGTTCACGAAAACTTGCAGTTTTCTGACAACTTTTACGATCACTATGAGGAATAGCGTCGGTGAGAGGATGCACCCCTGCCAACCTCCACTACGAATCTCAAAGTCCCCTCAAAGTAGAGCGCATTGCTCTATGATGATTCAACGTAATCCGGGAGTTTCTGCGAACGCGTTGAAAGGTTCGCGAGAGGCATCCAGATTTTGAAAACTCTTGTCGTCAAACCCATCTACATATGCTTTACACAAAACAAAATGGAACATAGACATTTTCCAGCAAGGAAACTATTCGGTCCCTGCTTAACTTGCATTTTCCCGGTAGCTCGAGGTTTCCTCGCTCAAGGATAGCTTTATTCAGCTGTTAGTGTTGTGTGGTTTAGCATCCATTCTTGCAAAGGACAATATTTCTGTGGACAATCTACATCTTTAAATCTGCTGGACCCGACGGTATAATTCCGGCGGATCTTCAGATATTGTGTATCCATAGTTAAAGGCCCTCCTAATGGCCTGCCTGGTCCCTGTTCCTCGGACCTAGACGGAAGCGTTGGTCGTGCTCATCCTGAAAGCGGGTAGGCGTTTGCACGCGCGCCCAAATGGCTTCTCCCATGCTAAAATTACTTGAGAGACTGATTGATAAACCATCTTCGAAGGACCATTCCGTCACGTCTTCTTTCCGCTTCGCAACATGCCTAGTGGAAAGGCAAATCAGTGGACATAGCTCTATACTCTCTGGTCAGCCTTACTGAAAAGTCTTTTAATCACAAGGAATTCACCATGGCTGTTTTCCTGGATATCGAAGGCGCGTGCAATAGTTTCCGACCCAGCGTGATAGTGGATGTCGATGAGTCGCTATGCAAACTAATAAATAAGCTGTTAATATCTAAGCTTATTTATCATCATTTGTGAATAGACGCGTTTGCCGAGGAACCCCCAAGGCGATATATTGTCTCCACTTCTTTAATCTAATTTTTACTAATTTGGCTAATTTGGGTAGTTCCTGTTGAGTGTGCTAATGCACCTGCTGATTTTGAGAGCTGCTAATATGGCACACTGATAGTCAGCAGCAGTTGATGGAGAATTTCTATGCGAGTTTGAATTTGCACATTTACTTCGCGATTTTTGTAACTCATAAAAATCACAGCGCTTCGATCGCGGGGTCCATTTATAGTTAAGACGTTCTGGTCGACTTCATGGTTATCTGTACTGCTTGTTGATACTCATCAGATCGGCCGATGAAATTTTGTATAAGGATATGCCTTGAGTTAAATGAATACACAATAAAAAAATTTTTTGCTCGTTTTAACACCAGTCGCTGGAAAATTCACTTTTTCTATCCATTCGGTGAATTTCGTACTCCTAAAACACACCGCACTATAGGTACATATTTAAAAAATACCTTTACCTGGTGTAAAAGACAATATGGTTACAAAAAATACATAAACAAAGGCGAAAATTAGTCATTACTCCAAAGGGTGGTGTAAATGTTTACATCATATTCTTCTTCCGAAACACTTATCTTCATATCAGTAAGTCGGTCGTTGAGGCGTTAGTCTGATGTATTCTTCCTTCCTATTATGGGCTTAAATACCGCCGTGACAATAGTTTGTAAGCTAGCTTTTTGCAGATTGGATAAAAATAGCCGGTAATTCACCGTATCGATAATTTGGTTTAACCGTTTTGATGGATAATTTTCCATCGCTTCGGGATATTTTTAAATTCCGCTAAAGGGGTAAAAATAATGTCCGCACAAAAAGTATTTCATTTGCACCGAACCTTCATTCATAATGGCCCACCGAATCGATGAATTTTCGCTAGGTAATTTTTTGCTGTGTAAGAATGTAACTTACAGAAATGTTATTTGCCAAATTTTCCTAAGTGTCTCCAAATATTTGCTATCAATTTAGTTGAGATATTGGAGTTTTGGAGGCGCTTACCTGAAACGAAAATAGAAATAAATATTTATTAGTTTTAGTTAATCGATTATTTAAAGCCATACATAATGTACCAACAACATAATGAAAAAGAAAAAAATTTAACAGGAGAAAATAATTTATTTAAGAATCAACGAAAATCGCAATTTTTGCTCTGTTTTGTTTAAATTCGGGCTTAATCTATTAGTAAAGCTGAAATTGGAAGATAGTTTAGGCTTCCAAAATTTTACCATATTAACCGCTACGGATTTTGAGGTATTGCTGCAAATGGTTGGAGGTAAAATTTCGAAACAAGATACAAGATTTAGAGAAAGCATTCCACCTGCCCTCAGGTTGGCAATAACGCTTCGTTATCTGGCGAGTGGTGATTCATTTACTAGCCTTATGTATACATTCAGGGTTTCCAAGCAGACGATATCATCGTTTGTCCCGGAAGTTTCTGAAAGAGTTGATATGTTTTCTCTGTTGTCCACATTTAAAAAATACTACTAAAAAAACGATAATTATCTGACCGCACGCTATATGTATGCTTTTGCGAATACGACGAAATGTTGCACAAAATGTCTCAAGTTTTCCATTCTTGATGGGAACTCATAGACACACGATAGACAACTCATAGACATGTACATGCAGTTGCAGAACACTCGAATTGTTCCCGATTTGTCTCTAAAAAATCGCAGAGCCTTGTCTATAGACACGAGTTGCGGAACTTATCTACGAGTGTGGACTAGGGGTTAAGAACAAGCTGGGTCTGTTTCGCCCCGTTGTACTCTCTGCGTTGTTACATATATGCCAGCAGCATATGGAAAGTTTCCGTGTTACCAGCAAGCAGCAAAATTTTGGTTAACTCTTGTCTTCGTCGAATTTTAAGAATTTTCATCCCGTAATAAGTCGGCGTACGGGTCAAATGGCAAGCGACGAACTGACCGGTAAGTGAAAATGGTAGTGGATAGTTCATACATTGCGGAAGAGTGGTAACTGCATTGCTGGACATGCCATGAAATGGAACCCCATTCTCAATGAAGGCCGATCAAGGGGGAGTCCTTGAAACTCATGGCGCCGATCAGTCGCGTTGCTGGACAAGTCATTTTTTATGAAACGGAGCTCCTGAGCGTGACCAAGAAAAACCTCCAAGCAAAAAACATATCCATGATAAAAAAAAAGTATAACTGCGTCAAGTAATTTGTGATGAATAGTTTATGCAGCAATTTCCAGCGTTCCGGTAAATTTCTTCTTACGTTGATTGATAATTTTATAGAAATTTTCAATCCCTGGGAAATCTAAAATAACAATCTGCATATAATTAACTCCCCTTGAATCTCTCATACTATTGTTCCCGATCCGCTTTTAATGGGTCTTTGCACTTTCGATAAACATCCTTTCAATTTCCTTCTTTTAATTGTTTCCCTGCAAAATCTACTGCTAACAACAATACAATCATTTATTTGTTTTTCGTCCCGATATCAAAATGATAACATTTGTCTTTGTCATTGGAATTGGGATATAAGTTGGATTCGCATTCGCGTACACAAGCCTATCCCGACCATCATCATGCATTTCTATTAAGCTCAGAAGAAGCCAAATCAATATTGTTTGCGTGGCACAACTTCTTTCTCTAGAACGAAAACCCGATTTGTTTATTTTCATATTTTCGCAAATCATCAAACACACAATAACACAATATACGAGTACAAAGGAATAAAAAGAAACATGAAAATACAATATTCAACAATATACTGAAATTGCTTGGTTAGAATGACCTGCATGTGTATTGTACAATGTTGGGGAAGAAAAGAATAAGACGCAAGATATATTTTAGATTTGTACACTGACTTGAACATAGCCGGAGGGATCTTTTGTAAACATGTTGCAGATTTACGTACATATTTCAAAAGAATGGAAATGAATTAGAAGAATTGAAATCCAAGAACTTCATATTAGTGATGGGCACTATCGGATAACTATCGGAAAGTTATTCGATAGTTTTTACTATCGAATAACTTTCCGATATTATTCAATAGTTTTTACTAACGATAGTTATTCGATAGTTTTTACTATCGATAGTTATTCGATAGTTTCTACTATCGATGGTTATTCGAAAAACTATCGGCCGATAGTCCCGAAAGTTATTCGAATAACTATGGACTGATAGTTTCGGTAGCCCGATAGTACGCTCTGAAAGAAAAATTCATTCGATAGCCTGATCGTTTTAAAAGTTAGCTTGCTTTGTATGAAAAGTTTTTCGAATTAATGAATGTGTAATTTGACATGTTGGATTGATCTATTGTGTATGAGATCTTAATTTAAAAATAACTGGCGCAACAGTATAATTTTAAACCAAGGCCTCGAGATTAGTTAGCATCATCTCATTTACGTGACGGTGTATCTTGTGCAGAGATATGTGATCAGCAACACGCTCAACCGAGTTATTTACCCCAAATGGGTACTCATTTAACAGCTGAGTGGATTCATAGTCCGACACATAAATCCCTTTTTTATCACCATCCGAACTACTATATCTAATACTTAGTTTCATTTATATGTCACTGATTGCGAATCTGAAGTCAAAAATGCAAAAAAAGGAGAAAAAAATGAGAATCTATAGCGGCAACACTTTTTTTAAACACGTCCAATGTTTCTGGAAGAAAGTGATAGGGTGTTTTTAAATCCAAATATTTTGCTCTTTTCTTTTGTTAACTAAAATCTCCTCGTCGCGAAGATTTGAATTATACGGGTACAATACAAAACAATAAGTGCCTCCGCAGACTGGTCGTCTGATAGTCGGCACGTCTGCGATTCGCATTCTGCTTGTCTGAATTCCAACACGACGAGGGACCCCCTACACTGCACACGGGTCGACTGCAATTCGACGCGTCTGCGTCTGGTTCTTATTAGCACGAATATGATTCTGGAGGTGGGGGAAATTGGGCAATATGTCGCCTGAATATAGGCAAAAGGAGGAGTGCACAAGAGTGTCGATGAAAGCATTTTTAACCTTTCGGCGTGGCGAAATGGACCTTTTCGTACATGAAGTGGAACATGGGTAATATGGTTTGGGTCGCTGATTCCAAATCCGAAGTAAAAAAAAAGACAAAAAAAAATTAGGGCTGCCCACCCCAGAATAACAAACCTGACCCGACTGGCTCGAACCACAAGGTAATTTTCGATAGCTGATTCCGAATCTGAAGTAAAAAAAAAGACAAAAAATATTGGGGTTGCCCACCCCAGAATGGCAGCCCTGTTTTCATGGAGAAAGTCTCGTCAAATCCGGCTGGCTCGAACTACAAGGTGATTTTGGTAATTTTTACTAGTTCATTTAAGCTATCGATATTTTAATTAGTTGCTAGTTTTTTGACCTATCGATAGTAAAAACTGTCGATAGTGACCATTACTACTTCATACTTCATCGCCATGTTGCAAGATTCAAAGTAAACAATTTCTTAGCTTTGCCTTTGGGTGCGCGAATACATAATTTGCGCTTCGAATAAAATAATCATACTAACTTGCATGCGTTTCTTCCGGAGGAATTAATCATCTATTGTACATTTCTGAAGGTTTTTTTTTGCAAATAAATAAAACGAGTTTATAATCAGGATTGTAAAGGCATCGCTTCGAGGGAACGTGATCGTAACTGCGAAATAAAATGCGGAACGATTTGAATCTGCTGTTCAAGAGATTAAAAGCTTTCGCCAAACTAAATAAGGATGGATCGAAGGCTCATTATTGATATACATATTGAATAGACGACGAAAATCCCTCGGTACTCTTGAACATTCAGCGTCTTCTACAATAGTATCCGGGTCGGGCCACAGCTTGTCCTCGGGCTTTCATGATATCAGCTGGTAGATTTTAGATTTGCACTTATTTTTTTGATTCTAACCGATATTCATTGAATTGATTCCAAGCGAATGCAGGTGTTCTTCTTTACGATTTAATTCTGGGAAATTCGAAAAAAAAATTAAATAAAACCTAAACCTCTTCAAATAGATAAAAATTAAAGCAAAAAAAGCTACGAGTATTATCTGAACAGCTGAATCCGATACGATATGCATACGACGCAAAATTTTCTTGTTCAGAAGGAATAAAAGAACTGTTAACAATGAACCCTTGCTTTTGGGCATGTCCACTACGAACATTTTCTTCTCATGTACCCTGGTACCTACGAAATTATTTCGGCAAAATCATAAATTAACAACTATACCAAATTTAAATTTTTGCATATCTATCGCGGATCGTATCCTTTTGTCATAGAAAAAAATGTTTCTTACTCCTGTTTTCAGGAGCCTCGTGTATATTATTATTGTCGGCCCTATGAAGACACGATGATCCGACGGATTCTTTTCTACATAAATATTTTTCAGGGTTTCCTTCTTGTTCGGCTTTATGTTTGGTTTGGTGTGTTTTGTTGTTGTAATCGTTCTTTTTAATCCTATCTTTTAAAAAAAATTATAGACCACTTCTGCAGAGATTCGTTCGAGTGATCTCACATTTCTTTCATTCAACAAATTCTATGAGCTCTGTATGTGGTTTGAGATATAGTATTTGTTGTTGTCCGTGGTTGCGTAAGAGCCTGAAACGAGTTTTAGTCCGCGAAAACCAGAAGAAGAATATGATCTCAAAAATACAACAACAACAGTCACTTCATTGAAAGCCAAAATGTGAATGCTTCTTCTTGGTTGTGCCGAAAATAATAGTAGGACAACCATATGTTTCGTTCGGCGAGTACACTCGCTAAAAACTCCTGTGCTGGTGAGTTGAATTTATGGTAAATACTCGTATTATGCTCGGTATAATGTTATAGAATAGATGATACGTCTGGGCCGGTAGCCTTGGCCACCAGTTGCTTGGCTAGTAGAAACAGGAACTTCACATACGCGCGGGAATTTTCAAACTTGAAAAGAATCGTCTTGGTAAGCTCAATTCGAAAGACGAGGCGATCGGGCAAGGATTTTTTCGGGATAAACAAGTACCAAGCGTTTAATCTTGAGTACAATGAACAAAAAACTAGGTTCATGTCTTCTTTTCGTTAATATACATATGTATACGAGTACATACGACTACACCGATTTGAAGGGAATGTCTGCATCTCAAGATATTTTATGCTTACAAAATTGCAGTGTTGATTGCCAAATTCAGGTTTTGTCCAGGAGACTTTTCTCGAAATCCTGTATGTATTGCAATGAGAGAGTCATTGCACCCTGCAGACAATGCATGTCTGGACTATTGTTTGTTGATAGTCGACGCGAAACAAAAAGAAGTGGACCAAAAAGGGTGATTTTGAGCTATGTGTGGTGTGCGTCCAAGAAAAATGGTTGTCCAAAAATACGTAAAAGGATTGGGAGGCGAACATGCATCTATAAGCATTCATGTCCGATCTAAACCTATAGATAGATACGTATCTTAGGGCTAAGTTGATTTGGCCTAAGCAGGATATCCAAATATACAAGATTACTGTCGCTGTCAAAGTACCAAACCGGCGTGGTAATCGGCACCGTCACTGAACACTGTGTAATCGGTAAATAGGCCAGGAGGCTTCAACTTTTCTTTAACAAATTTTTCAGGAGCTGGGGAGACAAAAATGAGGAAAATGCCCTGCCCTGGGGGTATCAATAGCGCAGATGAAAAGCTTGAGAAGGTTAACTCTTGGAGACTACTTTTATAATAATTTGTGGTAATTAGCTAAAGTGAAGTGCAAATTTTAATTAGCAGCTCAAAATAACAGATATAATTGATAACAGCTAATTACGAATAAAGACAAAACAGATTCCCAATTAATTGTGCTTGTTGGCACTACTTCTCACTCCCATGCCGAAAAGGACTAAATTTTACCTTTTGCGGCGTCAAGAGTGACACCAATTGTCTCAGCCAACCCGAAAACTATGGATTTGATGCTAATTTCTGCTAATTTGAACATAATTTTGTTTCACCTACTCTCTTACTCAATTGCCCTAACCCCTTGTGGGGCATAGCGCGTCAACTGTTCCATGTGGTCCAGTTGACGTTTAATTGGCATGAACTGGTTTCGGAGAATGCAGTTGCCAGCATGCACCTCCTGCACATCCATGGCCACGAATGTCGTCGTGGACGGGATTCGAACCCGAAACGCCGGTAGTCAAACATGAGACTGATGCCTCAACACACTCCGCTATCGTCGTCCCTAGTTTTGTATCTCATTCAAATATTCCAAATCGCTAGGTCGTTAGCAATTACTAAACTTGCTAATAAATCAACTTCAAACTAAGCTGGTTGGAAAGTAATTTCAAGCTAAGCAGTTAATCTGTAACGTACCAAAAAAAGGGAGTCTTCAATCTGCTGCAAATGCTAATTTGGAATGCTATTAATTTGATTATCTGTAATATTTTAATTTCGCAAACTGTTACTCGTATTTTGAGTATCCGTTATTTAGAAACGCTTCCAATTTGACAAACTGCTAAATTGAAAATCTGCTGATTTGGCAAGCTGTTAAATCGATAAATTGTTAACATTGGAAGCGGTTAATCCGAAAACCGTTAATTAGTGAAATAAAATGTACCGCTACAACTGCTATTGTATCTGTTATTCACGTTAGCAGCAACAAGGGGCGTCCTAAAAACTCAAAATGCCGATCTGTGCCGAAAGAGTGTGCGTCGCTGGGTAAGTCGTGGAGCCAGTTGTGCCGTATTACCTAGAATAGAGTACGACAGCGAGAAGAAGTAGTTGATGCGCCATGCCCCACTAGAGCTTAAGGCAAAGTAGTAGTAGCAGTGGGTTAGGTACAAAATCCACCTGTTAAAAATCCACAAATCAAAATCCACCAGTTCAAAATCCAACAGTTCAAAATCTACCTGGTTTTTTCTGATGATAACTGACGATGGATTTTTAGTCCCTAAAGGAAGCTACTTACCTCCATTTTTCGTGCGAAATCTCATACAAAAATTGTCAAAAATCCGGTTCACATGAAAATTTTCGCTCTTCTCGGTACTCAGTTCTTCGCACGAAAGTGCCAGTCTCCACACTGTTGTGGGCAATTTCCACGCGAAAACAATTACTTCGCATTTTATTTCGTGTGGAAACCGGTCATTACAGTGGTGATCGCTCTCTTTTGAGTGAGAAGGGGAAATTCAAGTGTAGTGTAGAGCGCCGCGGATATGTCATGTGTGCAAGTCTACACTACAACAGATCAAGCAACATGTCAAGCTGATTGTTACTTTGTTGGAGGTACTATATAATATGTAAATTTTTAAGCCAGGAGGTGCATGCTAGCAACTGTATTCTCCGAAACTATAGTAGTTTATGCCAACGAAACGTCAACTGCGCCACATGGAACAGTTGACGCGCTAAACCCCACAAGGGGTTAGGACAATTGAGTATCACATAGACCACCAACTGCTATAAGTTATAAGCCAGTAATCTACTTCATCACAGGATTCGCAAGCTTGTAATGAACCACCTCTAACGAACCGTGGTAGTGCTGCTCCCACCTGCAGATCGAAGCAGCACCTGATGAGTAGTGATATGTTGGTGGTACGAAACAAGAGGCCAAGGGTCCCATTACACCTGGACCCAGGTGCGATCGCGTGTGCGTCTGATCCGTCCGCCAACCATTCCATCCTTATCGACTATTTTCTTTTATTCCCCATTTTTACCTCCCCTGTTTGTGTTGTCTTCCCCAGGCCTATGAAATTTTGTTAATACGTAAAGGACAGGGGCAACAAGCGGCGAAAACCCCGCCCACATCTCCCGAACTGAGCTACAGCAAGCATAGGCCGCTGCTTAGTTCGTTGAAGAGCCTTTTTCTTCGCCAGATGGCACGGCCCGACCTGCACGGTCTTTATGCTACCTAGGCTCCGTCCCCACGGGCATCTTCGGATGCCCACCAAACCGTCCATTACAAGCTCCGGAACAATTTCAAAAAAATTAATATCATTTGATATGCCATGTCATGCATGACCTGCATGTGAGTTCAAAATATGTATGCATTACCTATGTATACTGTTTCAATTACGGCTAATTAAAGCAATTAAGTGCCGAATTTGCTTAGAAACTTTATAACGAAATCGCTGTATCTGGTCATATTTATCTTTATTTTTTTATATATTTTCTTTACGCAATCATCAAATAGTATATTCTCTTCACGAATTGCATTTCACATTGTCTAGATATTATTTTATTTCTAAGCATATTTCTTATTTGTTCTTTTTATGGTATGTTGCATTGTTCTTCATGTTTGAAATATTTGAATTAGTTAGTACAACAAATAACGTTTCTTTTATTTAATCTTTGAGTCGCTTAATTTGTAATACAATGTATAATGTATTCTCTCTCTTTTTTTTAACATAATCAGTTGCTATGGCTTTCGTTACTGTTTGAAAATTCGGAATTTCGTAAAATTTGCACGCAATTTCCTTCGAAATTTTATAAACAGCATGGCATGAACCGTACGCGTTATCCGGATGAATCAACGGTTAGCATGTTCGCTCGCTATCTATGTACTGGACCCCTGGTTCGAGTCCTACTGAAGGCAGTAGTCTTTTTGATGAAGGAGAATTTACGTGTCGTATTATGAGCCGACTCAGCTGTTAAATGGGCACCCATTCGGGGTAAATATTTCGACTGAACGTACACCCCGTCATGATCATGATAATGCGATGATGGTAGCTCATCACGAGGCCCTGGTCCATTAATTGAACTGCGGCGTCAGTTATTTATGGATCGTATGCAATATGATCGTGCAACCGATCCATATCCAAGCAAGTATACTACAAGAGATTAAAATGATACTCTAAATTGATGGCACGAATTTCGAATACACAACCAGCCAGTGATGCCAAAGAAAAAGTTCGAAAAAAAAAGTCGTGAAAATCGTACTTACTCCTATTTATTGACTTCTGGCTAATGAAGATCGCTTCGCTCACAAGAGTCATATTGGAGATTTTTACTAAGCCGTCGGGAGGGTGGTCTTTGGGTTTACCACCGTTCATCTCAGCGAACTCGGAAACTATTGGTTTGACAATAATTTTGATAATTTCTGACAGTTTTTTTTCACGGGTTTCAATCTCAATCCCTCGCCTACTTACCTCCATGTAGGGGAGGGGTGTGGGGACTGCGATCAAATCGAAAGCAGACGGTGTTAAGGCGAAATACACACCAGCGACAACGACTCCCGACGACTGCTGAAAATCTACATACCTGCGGACAGAGTCGATCGTGTCAGAATCGGACTAACTGAATGTGACTCCGCCCATTTGATGCTGTGTATCTTGACTTATATTTGAGCAGTCGTCGGGAGTCGTTGTCGCCAATGTGAATTTCGCCTAAATGCGCGAGTAAATAGCCGCAAAACAAGCCATTTAAAACGCTCCCCTTCGGTGCCAATAGTAGCTTCAGCTTCTAATATGATTTTAGAAGAGCTCTCTCTACTTGAAATAAACGGAGTAAATTGGAGAGCTTAGGATAGTAGCACATGATCTGATACCCGCTGCATTGACACATGTTCACAATGCGGAAATCGCTCGACGAACCTCTGGTGTAGCAAAAGGGGCAATATGATGTTGTTGACCCATTCCACAGTTCGATCTCGTAGTAGGCACGGATGATAAAAAGCTTCATCTCCTCGGTCCAGCCCGATCTCGGGCGAAACATCAGCCACAGGTGAAAAAGAGCTGCTTGGTGTTGCAGAAGCGGAACGCGTCCTGCCGGTTCGCAGAAAACTATTCGCGGTAGTCGACCTTCTTCTGGTTAGTATGGACGCAAGACCATTCGCGCTGGCGACCCCCCCCCCCCCGGCCTGTACATAGGGGAAGCCCTCGACGGAGGTCGCGGCTTCCTTCGACACTTGGACAGATAACCCTGCCGGCCTCCTTGTCACCACGTTCCGCGTTTCCATGGTTTTATTATTTCTCCCATATGGGGTTTCCTGAGCCCTGTTTGCCATGTTATAACGCTGCCCGGGGTGCACGTGGCTAGATGGTTCAGCTTGGATGTAGGGTTGGCTTTCTGCACCTGTTATGGGTCAGTAACACTATGCACTGAATGCAATGCATTTATTGAACATTGCAAATGTTACACAATTACTGTGTGTTCTACATTTGCTAAATGTGCAATATTGCATTGTATTCATGAATGTATTACTTATTGACCTCATCACTGAATTATAGCTTAAAGTCCATGCGAAGTGACCCAGTTAACTGGGTTAACAGAATTGGACTTTGGGTACAATTCGATGATGACAACGAATATACGAGGTTACTTGGGAAGTGAAGTGACCAACTAAAGGAGAATTGAAGAAGGTAACTAGTACTAGTAAGTACGCAAATAAGCGTACAATTAAACATATAATTGGGAAGTTTTACTCGGCAAAGTGCGCAGAGCTAAGCGTACGAGTGAATTGGATTTAAGTGACTAGTACTAGTAAGTACGCAAATAAGCGTACAATTAAACATATAATTGGGAAGTTTTACTCGGTAAAGTGCGCAGAGCTAAGCGTACGAGTGAATTGGATTTAAGTGAAGTTAGAGTTAAATAAATCTAAGTTTACTTGTTAGGAGTATAAGAAATAAAGTATTTTTAGTGTTATACATGTCGTGTTTTATGATAAAGCGAACCACTTAACCACAACACATCCACAGGATCAGGGAAGTTATTTAATCCGGAAACTCATTCCTTTGATCCGGAAAACGATCTATTTGCCTCGAAATTTTACGTACTTGACCTGGAAATGCTATTTGTTAAAACAAATACTCGTAGCTCAATTGCTTCAACAAATACAGAACCCTATAAATGAAATTTTTATGAGATATAATTGCAACGAAGTAAACACGATTCTTCGTTTATCGTACTATTTTTTTTTTTTTTGTTAATTATGTACTTGTCGAACAAACAAAATTCTGAAGGCAAAATGGAAAACCTTGGGTGCGCTTGATATCTGTTGTTATTACATATACATTAATGAAAAATATTTGCCGGCAATTAGTCAAAATGTACCGAATGGGTTTCACAAGAATCAGACTGGGAAAGGTCAGTACGGACGAATGGAAATAGACCCATTTAAAGTTGAGTAATGCATTAACATTAATTTCTTTCTTTTTTTATTATCGGGGTAAATATCCGGCAAATGTTTTTTGAAAACTGAAATATGTTTACTAAGAAAAGAAGAAGTAGAATATTATTGAAAATACGATAATTATTAGATTGATGGCATTCGGTAATGCTGAATGGAATAACGTTCAACAAATCTAAAATGTTCTAAGCGAAAGTATTATAGCTTGCAACCAATGATTAGTTTTTGTTCTTTCAAAGAAGTGACAGTGGTGTGGTGGTGTTATCGAGCTAAACCTAAGTAATATAACAAATCCGTACGTAGGGGAGGTTAATGGCTAACAGCTGCAACCTGTCGATGGACAAGGTATAATGGCTTGAGGAATTTAACTTTCAACGGATAGGCAGCTTCGTCATGTCATGCGTGGATGCCCGTAGGGTGGAGTATTATCTCCCCTCCTATGGTGCATCATTTGGTGCGACCGGTAACTCAGTGCGTAGAGACGTCAGTGTCATCTGGCTACTTCAGACACTCAAGTGCATGTACAACTCACCCATAAAACTGGTGTCCAATACCAAATATCTGGGAGCTATCCTCGACGAGAAGTTATCACGGACAGAACACCTTAGAGCGACTTTAAACAAAACAATTAAAGTTTTGTGGATCTGCAGACATTAGGTGAGTTTTTAACAGCCATGCAGAGTAGAGCAGGTTAAGACCACACAATCACACTAACAACCGGTAGCGCAGTGTATTGAGGCATCAGTCTCATGTTTGAATACCGGCGTTTCGGGTTCGAATCCCGTCCACGACGATGTTCGTGGCCATGGATGTGCAGGAGGTGCATGCTGGCAACTGCATTCTCCGAAACCAGTTTATGCCGACGAAACGTTAACTGGGCCACATGGAACAGTTGACGCGCTATGCCCCACAAGGGGTTAGGTGACGTTTGAATGCTAACTAAAGCCAGACACACTCCCAGCGAAGACATGCCCCGTTTTCGTGTTCGCTACTCTAACCTGCTCTCGATCGTTTTTTTGCCGCTTGTCCTACTCTACTCTGCTCTGTACAAAAAAAAAGCGCAACTACTGAGTACATTAGAAATATTTAAAATGAAATACTGTAATAAACAAAAAAAATTTCAAATTGTGTGATTTTTAATTATCGTCCAGAATAAAAAATCTTGCATCTACTGTCGTCTCCAACTAAGCTGACTTAGCTGGACAGTGATCAAAACAAAAATACCCGGCATAATCAACTCGCAATGTTTGCCCATTAAAAAAATAATCTTAATGATAATGTAACAACATCCAGCATATGTTGTTACTTTTAATTAAGATACTTATCAACAAACAGCCACAGATTTATCGCCCAGGAAAAGATGTTGCATCAGCTAAGCTGTTAGTTTATAAACATTGTATCGACAACTAATGTCATTTATGTTTCATAAAAATAAGCACTGACGTCCGACGTGTCGCTCTTCTGGTCTAGTCTTAAAAAGATATATACGACGAATAATTAAATCAATGTACAGGTCGTCGACATAAAATTAAATTTATACTTCTCTCTCTGAATGTAATTATATTGAACAAGCAAAAATTCTTAGTTTTTTGTTGTGGTACATTTGCAGACTAATAGATATACTCGGTTGCATTGTTGTAATTATACTTGATCCGATGCATGGTCATTAGCTAAAAATGATGATTAGATACTTCAGAATGTTGTGGAAGTAATTCTGCTATTATAATGATACTCGCATGTGCGAAATAATTGGAACTGTTAATTGTGACGGAGAAGTCAGTTTAATGATTTCAATTAAATTAAGAAATGCAAAACTTGGTATATCGAAGAAACTGTAATTTTGACCGACAAACAAAAAGGCATTAATTTCAAATTAAGTTCGAGTCAATCGCTAATCATATACTTTTTTCTAATACTGGTTGCAAAAACCAGTAACATTTTCCCCGGTCTTTTATTCGTTCAACTCGTATCACTATTCCGTCGCTCGATGCTTTCACTGCGTTACTTCGCGACATACTGTCGATCAATTTCATCCTATCGGTTCTCTCTCTTATTACATCCTTTCCGCTATCTTCTTCTTTACTCTTACTACTCTTTTTAATATGAAAGAAAGTCTGGCTCTTTCCACTGAGTTGTTCAAAAAGAATCGTTAAAAAAAAAACTTGTCATTTAAAGAATCGCTCAAAGAGTCGTTCAAACAGTCGTACATGGAGTATGGTGTATGGTGGTTGTTGTCCACTCTTAAAACAACTATTTGTACGGTTTAGGTTATACTTACGTTCTACAACAGACTACGGCACGAAATGTACCGTGCTAATTTCGAACGATTCAGCGACTACAACACTGTACTATACGTAAGGAGAGTTTTTGTGGTTTTTACATTCAAATGGGACAATTAAAGAGTCAAAAATAGTCGCCGAAAAGGCAACACTGGATATTGCGTAGTTACGGCGTTAGGGGGCACGCCATGAAACTTCACATCCCCTGCAATGACTGTTGTAGAAGCTGCGGTGACGAAGACAAGGAGGAGTTTATTTTTTTATCTTCGCTACACTTATCCTGCTCTGAGAAGAGAATGAGAAAGACATTTCTAGGATCACACTTCTTTCCTGAACTTGATGACTTAACTAATGTTGGTGGTGGCAAAATCAATCGTTTTATTGCAAGGTCCGTCCGATTCAATGATTAGAATTATGGGTGATGAGTGGCAGTATGTATGAACCCCATTGCAGTTCATGTGAAGCACGGTAAGCAAAGCCGCCCTTATTCCTATAACCTTACTTCGGTTCATGATTTTATACGTTTACCTTTGCACGCTTCTCTCTGCAGTTGAATTCGACCGCACTTTCAATAGATGCATGCAAACCTCTTGATGACCAAAAATTCAATAAATGTGGACACATCCTTAGCTCTCCAGGAGACAAACAAAGTCGAAAGACAAATAAAGTCGAACTTATAGTAGGATATACTCCTGGTACCAACCAACAATCGTGAAAAGTTTCAAAACTTCTTAAATTTTTTCCTTCGATCACCAAATATTGACTCACGTCACCTGGGGTATAGGTACATACATTGTAAAAGACAAATTACCTACACTCGACTAACATTCCAAATATCTACAATATGATACATGCATAGGAAGTATATGTGAAATTGACTACATACACGGAACGGGCCAAGTCAAACATGTTTCGATTACAAATTACACTTAATAAATTTGACATAGGCGACAATGTTTCAGCAGGATGGTGTAATGTAAAGTGTAGTTGTCTTTTTTCATCCAATTTGGTATCTTTTGCATTCGAAATCCATTGAAACATGTTGAACGTGTCAAGTGAGAAGTAACGAATATCGGAGAACTCAACGTAACAAATGCGAGTGGCACGATATTCCCGGAAGCTATGTTATTGATGCTCCTCAGCAGTATATGTAGTTGCACCACGAATTATTGATATTTTATGTAAATTACTTGGGAAGTTTGAGAGTTTTCATTGATAGTTCGCGAGTTGTTGGCGCGAACGATTCTTTAGTGCTTCAGAATATACGATAAGAGCAATGCAAGTTCTTGTATTGCTTGCATTTGCATGCCTTCTCGATACTAAAAGCGGATTGACAAACCCGTCAAAAGTCGACCCCGAATTTCCCTTCTCAGCCGATTAGGTAGGTTTGGATCAGGTTTACAATACGCAATTACAACAATGCGTTTGTTTACATACCTGAAATCTGCGGTTCAGTAAACCTGCCCCGGAAAAAATGTCATCAGATATCGCTTACTATTTGCATTAACCCCTGTGGAGCGCATGCGTCAACTACTCCTTAAAGGCCTAGTTGACGTTTCGTTAGCATATAACAGGTTTCGGATGATGTTGCTCTATATATGTTACTGGCATGCAGATCCGTCCATTTAGACGCCTTCTATGACAAGCCGGGAGAGGCTCTGGCTTATTCTTACGCTCCACACCGCAGGATTTTACATTTTCATGTTAAAAAAAATGCATTCTACTTAGATAAACAATCTGAGTCATGGTGTGATCCGTTTATTTTGCGGATCGGATCGGAACTGATCCAGTACGGCACATGACCAAGGTCTGAAAAACTAGGTCAGTGGACCTACCCCATGTTTGTGAAATGAAGTTGATTAATTCG
Source organism: Chloromyia formosa (assembly GCA_964017055.1). Classification (NCBI taxonomy): domain Eukaryota; kingdom Metazoa; phylum Arthropoda; class Insecta; order Diptera; family Stratiomyidae; genus Chloromyia; species Chloromyia formosa. The sequence continues at coordinate 22,350,323 of OZ024813.1, read as the reverse complement.
ATTCATATTTGCATTTGCAATGCGGCCGGTCCTTATTTTAGAAAAGCGTTTTGTATTGTTTACGCTCGTTTGGGGTTCTTTCAGGATAAAATAAAGATTGATGATCATCATAGAAGTTGAAATCACATGTTCATGGTTGTACGTAAATAATCCGGATCCCCTATTTTTTTTTTAAATTTTCACTTCATATCTTTTATCAGCGACCGAAAAAATCCCTACTTGCAGCTGGATCGGTCATGTTAATGAAAAGAAGTGGATCCTCCATTTTTATTTTTATTTCGACTTCAGATTTGTAACTAGCGACCCAGAAAACTTCCTACTATTTGTTTTCCAGCAAGGTTGACTGTATTTTTGAAGAAAGGGTTGCCATTCAGGATCACCATTTTGTTTGTGATTTTTTGCTATTTTGACTTCAACAGCAACAACTTGCTGCTAATTTCTTCATGCAAGATTGGCCGTGTTTATGAAAAAAGTGTTGCGTTCCGGATGCCCCATTTTAGTTCAATTTTTAGCAGTTTTGACTTTAGATTCGCAATCGGCGACACAAACAACCCCCTACTAGTTTCTCCTAGAAAGATTGGCCGCGTCTATGGCTGTTCTAGATGCCGATCTTTTTTTTTAATTTTTACTTCAGATTCGCAATCAGCGATACAAACAACTCACTACTATTTTTTCAGCAAAATTGGATGTATTTAAAAAAGTGTTGCCGTTCAGGATCCCTATTTCGTTTTTGATTATTTGGAATTTTGACTTCAGATTCGCAATTAGGGACACAAACAACGCCTTACTAGTTTCTTCCGGCCGAGTTTATGAAAAAAAGTGTTGTTGTGTCGTTTTGGATGCCCCTTTTTTTTGCACTTTTAAATTCAGATTCGCAATCAGTGACTCAAAAAACCCCTACCAATTTTTTTCAGCAGGATCGAAAGTAAATTTCCTACAAAGAAAAATCAACAATTTCTTGACCTATTAAATCAAATACATAATCTACGCAAACCTGCAGATAATCTACGCAGGCTTGCGGACCTACCTAGCACATATGTATGTATATTTGTTCTTTCAAAACCTACGTATCTATCCAAATCCACAGCAGATCTGCATACCTACTCGAACCTGCATCAATTCCCAGACCTGCAGACCCAGCCAACACTGTTCTTTCACATCCCCGTATCTGCGGACCTAATCAGATGCAAACATACATATTTTCAAATCCTACTTACCGGACCTAGGTCTGGGTGAGTGACCTAAGTTCAAAAGAGTAGGTCCGATTTTGAGCAATCATGACTACGTGATTTAATTATGGTAATTTTAGATTATTTTTAAGTAGAATTTAAAACATCAGAGCATGGAGATGTTTTAACCTTCACCTGAAACTATTGTGTAGTAAGGGCTTCGGGCAACGCATTTAACCTCAATATGCCATCGCTCCCTACCGTGCCGCTGCACATGAACGTCCAAATTGCGATATCCGGCATCATTTGGACGTTCATGTGCATCGGCACTTAGATACCACGACAGCTGTGACTTTCACATCAATCTGTCAATCGGATAGGAAGAAATATACATATTGCGGGCAATGGAGCGGTGCACGAGGGACGCCGATAGCTATCGGCGTCACTTTGCCGTGGCAATAGCTATCTGGGATGCCGGTGCTCCTATCTGCGGCAGTTCACGCGTCCGTGAACCAATTTTTATTGAGCCGAGCCACATACACTCGAACTCGGAGCACGAACACGGTCACAATATGTGATTTGTGTGAAATTTCTTAAATCACTGAGGGTCACTTTTACGATGCGATGCTTTGAAATTTCCTCCGAATGATTCAAGATATTTCACATAAATTTCAAGTTCGTGTCCAACATTACGTGGTCCGGCTTATACTCGTATAATACAGAGTGACGCTGCGTCCTATCGCATCATATGAATTGAAATGCAGATAGGTATGAAAGAGGGAGGAGCTTACGCGGTGTCCAGCGTCATTTGGACCCGCATGTGCAGCGAGACTAAATGCTGCAAAGAAAACTACAAAGACTTTCGGGGGCGATCTTTTTATGTCAGATATAAGGGACTTGGTTGTAGTTCTAATTATCTCTACATGACAAAAAATACTCATTAGTATATTTTTCGTCGTGAGTGCCCTATGATAATGGCATATACCCTGATCATTGGGGTCAGAATATCGATTCTGGGCAATTGCTCGTGGTACAACCTTGTATTCTATGAATATGAAGCCAAGGCGTTCGAATAGTGACGTTGCAGCCATTGCTGAGCAATCTTAAAGATTTTACAGTTTTCTTTTCAGTTTCTTTTTGTTTTAACAAACATCGGCTTATATTCATTCTGATCTATGTATTTGCTCAATTCAACAAGCGTATCAACTCGCAAGAGCTGCAAGATTTAGCACGACTTCTGACCCCGATCATTGTAGTTATACCTTAGCGATGACCTCTAACCTTGACCTGTTCGGTACTCAGGTTTCAGTTCTGAATTTCGGTTTTTCTTAGTACCGGTATTGCAAACGGTTTCCCGGTATTTTCGGTACTCGTTTTCGTACCGGTATTAGTGCCGCTTTTTTGCGTACTGTTTTTCTTTTAACCATGAGCTGGTTTTTACTAGTTTTTTTTTACCCTGTTTTAACCCGTTTTTTAACCCGGTTTTTTTTTTCCCGGTTTTTTATCCGTTTTTTACTCGGTTTTTGAGTACCCGTTTTTTACTCGGGTTTTCGAGTACCAGATTTTCTGAGTATAGGTTTTTCAAACCACTGAGTCGGTTTTTTCAGTACCGAATTTTTAACAGTTTGGAGTAGTGAAAAACATTGAGTGCATTTGGGTTGTGATTTGTAACGAAATGGAGATGGATCAATATGGAGTTGGATGGGATTACTATCATTTGAAGCTATCGCTACCAAAAAGGAACGTATATACGTATACTGGTATGAATATTAGCATGAAAATCAATCGAAAAATATAGAAATTGAGGCTTTGAACATTATGATATGAATTTCAATCTATTGTAAATTCACTGTTTTTCACTATCCAGTACTAGTATCTGTTCTTAAACCATTAAAAAACCGACTCATGGTACTAAAAACCGGTATTCATAAACTCAAAGTACTCAAAAAACCAGTACTGAAAAACCGGATAAATAAAAAGATTCTAAAAAAAACAGGTAAAAGTGTGGGGAAAAAACCGAGTAAAACCGGGTAAAAAAGGGGTAAAACCGGGTGAAACAAAAAAAAGGATATTAAAAAATGGGTACTCGTCGAGATTGGTACCGGCAATGGAAAAAAACCGGTACCAAACCGGTGTACTGTAAGCTTATTGTTCGAATTGAGATTCTAGTTACAGTCGCTCTGAAAATGCCACTAAGACATTTTGGATATGTAGACAATTTGTAGGTTAAACTTGGGGGTCCAGTCCTGCTATTGCACTCTGGATTTACTTAGCTATTGTCAGACCTATGGTAGAGTAAGGCGCGGTGGTCTTGTGGAAAAAAGAAAGCACCACTAATGGTCTGCCACCATTGCACATCCATGTCTTGGCAGAAGCAAAAAAAGCAGCTGCTAGACTTGTTGCAAGCAACTGCCAAATTAAGCTAAGTCCAGCAAGAATATTGGTGCAATGAAAACTTTGAAGCCAGAATATCATCGGACGACTTGGTTAAGAAACCGTTCTTCGATCATTCCTACTCCGCGTCAATCTGGGATAGAAAGGAATGGGAGAAGAAGCACTCAGAATTACCCTCCGACACCATAAAGAGATTTACGGATGGTCCTAGGACGGAAGAGGGCATTGGGGCGAGCATTGTGGGCCTTGATCAACAGCTCTTTTTCCCTATGGGAGAATTTCCTACAGTCTTCCAAGCAGAAGTGCACGCCATAGAGGCTTGTGCTGTTGTGTCGGGCTGCTGGTTACCGTAATAGATCCAGAGTAATTTTCTTGGACAGCCAGGCAACTATCAAGGCGCTCACTAAATCTGCTGTTACATCAAAAATCGTGTGGAGCTGCCAGCAAGTACTGGTATATTCAAATACAGTAACATTATACTGGGTCCCGGGGCATGTTGGCATTGCTGGTAATTAGCAAGCTATGTTGACTTCAGCGACACCTCTCCATGGACCACAATCGGTCTGTGGGATTCCCCTGTGCAACGTAAAGAGAAGTACATATTAGCGTATGGGAGAGAACCGAGGCAGCAACACATTGACATTGCGACAGGCAAAGCTGTTCATCGCAGGATACTCGAGAGAGAGAGAGAGACACCTAAATCTTGATAGATTTGGAAATCCCGAAACCCATGAACACAGTCCGTTCTCATTCCGCCTCTAAGATTAAGTTGATAGTTGTGCTGTACATGAACATTTTCTTCACTATAACATACCGCGTAGAGTGCCGTGAATGGTAAGCATATACGAGTATTCAGGCGAAAAAAACGTTTCAACAAGATTTCAGCAAGATTTGTTTTTAAATCCCGGTCGAAATCTAGATTAATAAATGTATGGTAAATCATGGATATTTGTGGTAGATTTGTTTAAATCGCGAGATTTATCCAAATCTCCTGTGGTGTGCAAGGAACAATCGATTTGGTTTCAGATTCTACATGTCGTTTCTGTCAGGAAGAAGATGAGACTTCGCAGCATATTCTCTGCGACTCTGAGACCTTCGCCCGCTTCCGCACGGAATGTTTTGGGTGTGCTTTTCTGGGAGCTTCATTAGTACGATCAAGCTTGATCGGTGGACCTAGTCCTGTAAACCGACATAGGGCTATAGCACAATACACCATTACGTGGCAGTGTTAGTGAGCTAGCCCACGGCCCATCTCTCTTAATCTTTACACACCTCCATCTCAAATATACACAAAAGCTATGTTTTGCTCCGAGCCATAGTTGGGCTATGATCGTAACGATCATATTTTATACAGAGCTAAAGTCGCAATTTGCGTAGTTGGACCTGCTACATAGTTGTGTGGGCTACAGCACGTTTATTAAACCATCTGAAGCAGCTATCTCCGAGGCCATCCCCCGAATGGGGTTAAGCGACGTGCTGACAACTCGTCCTTGTAAAAACCACTCCATGTCAAGAAACCTGGAACAAAAGCCTCGGATTGGACGGATCAACAACGACGACCACGCAAACGAATAAAGGATTATTCTTTCGGATCCTGGAATGTACGCTCCCTGAACAAACCGGGGGCCGAGAAGGCCCTCCTTCAACAGGTCGAAAAGTACAAACTGAGCATTACTGCAGTCCAGGAAACAAATTGGCTTGGCAGCGAGATTAATGACAAGAAATCGCACACAATTTTTACAAGTGGCAAACCATCGGGCCGCAAGGAGTTTGGAGTAGCATTTATAGTGGACAATCACCTCAAACCGCATATTACTGACTTCAAACCTATAAATGAACGGCTGTGTGCGATTCGCATCAAGACTCGATTCTTCAATCTCTGGCTCATCAATGTGCATGCCCCCACTGAAGTTAAAGAAGACGCAGTAAAAGACGAGTTCTACGCCCGCCTTGAAACTCTCTTCGACTCACTTCCAACAAACGACGTCAAATTGCTGCTGGGAGACTTTAACGCGAAAGTCGGGAATGAAAGTTGGCATCGGGGGACCTCTGGAGGCCACAGCCTCCATGAAGAATGTAACGATAACGGCCAGCGACTTATCGACTTCGCCTGCAGCAGGAATCTAGTCGTAAGCTCTACGTGTTTCCCGCATCGACGCATTCACAAGCAGACCTGGAAGTCTCCAGACGCACATACCGTCAACCAAATTGACCACGTCCTCATTTGCAGGAGATGGGCGTCTAGTGTCATGGATGTCCGCTCCTATCGAGGAGCAAACTGCGACTCAGATCATCACTTGGTGAAGACGACCTACAGATGTAGAATTTCCTCAGTGCACCAGTCAAGAATCAGCCCTCCCAAAATCTTTGCGGTTGATAAGCTCTTGAGTGATGCTACAGCGGTGGCGTATACTATCGCCCTTGAGGAAAAACTATCACCTATGCTACACAACATCAGCAACACAGGCGTCCATGGGTTCTGGGAAGAACTCAAGGGTACCATCAAGGATGTCGCAGAGAAGGTCGTGGGATATAAAGCCCGGTGAGCGCGAAATGACTGGTTCGACGAAGAATGCAAAAATTCACTTGACGCGAAAAACGAGGCCTACAGACAATGGATTCAACGAGGAACCAGAGCCAGAAGAGAAAAATATGACGAGCTACGGCGAATATCGAATAGAATAATTAGACGTAAGAAACGTAAATACTTTGACGAGCAGTTGCTGAACATAAACGAAAACTTAGCTAATAGGAACACCAGACAAGCGTACAAACTGGTAAATACAATTAAGAACGGCTACCAACCCAGGACTAGCCTTTGTAAGGACAAGGATGGAAACATCATCAGCGACACCGATGGTATTAACAAACGATGGGCCTCTTATTTTGAAGAGCTTCTAAACCGACCATCTAACATCCCCACACAGGAAGCTCTCGATGATATTGTTGATCTAGGCCCACCCATTCAACCCTCGACAGTAGAGGAAGTTGATCTCGCGTTGCGGTCACTAAAACGAAATAAAGCGCCGGGCGCTGACGAGATCCCAGCTGAACTGCTAAGATTCGGTGGAACGAGTCTAGTTGATGCCATACATCAATTACTCCTGCGAGTATGGGAGAACGAGGAGATCCCAGACGATTGGCGCAGAAGCATCATCTGTCCAATTCATAAAAAAGGGAGATAAATTGCGGTGTGAGAATTACAGGGGCATCTCACTAGTTTGTACGTCCTATAAAATTTTGACGAAAATTCTGGAAAATAGAATAAAACCGTACGCAGAACGAGTCATTGGCGAATATCAAAGCGGTTTCAGACCTGGTCGCTCCACAACCGATCAGCTCTTCTCAGTCAAACTGATACTCCAGAGGTGCTGGGAATACAACGTAAACGTATACCAAATCTTTGTCGACTTCAAGCAGGCATACGACAGTATCGATCGTGGAGTACTGTACAACATCATGCTGCAATTTGGTATACCAGCAAAATTAGTGCGACTGACAAAGATGACGATGACCAACTCCGTCTCACAAGTCAGGATCCAGAATAGACTTACTGATCTATTTGAAACACGCACTGGTTTGAAACAGGGCGATGGACTGGCACCGACGCTCTTCAACCTAGCACTGGAATACGTTGTTCGGGCCATGAATATGGACAACAGCAAGACGCTGCTCATCAAGTCGACACAATTAGCAGCGTACGCCGACGACATCAACATCATGTCCCGAAGATTGGCTGACGCAGAAGAACTTCTGCATACGCTCGATACCGCTGCAAAGGAAGTTGGATTACGTATTAACGAGGGTAAAACTAAAATAATGATGCAATCGGTGACAAGGACACCTGCACAACCGAGCATCAACGTGCGGGACCTCAACATCGATTCGTGAACAACTTCATCTACCTGGGTTGCAACCTGTCAAGAGACGCCAACGAAACTGACGAAATCAAGCGACGGATACAGTTAGCTAATAAGACTTTTTTCTCGGTTCTCCCCATAATGAAATCGAAACATGTGCACAGAAACACGAAGCTCCGCGTGTACAAAACCATTATACGACCAGTGCTATGCTATGGCTGCGAAGCATGGACCCTAACTCAAGCCTCCGAAAACATGCTAGACACTTTCGAACGTAAGGTTTTACGGCGAATTTTCGGGGCTGTTTGCGATCGAGATGGATGGCGCATCCGGTACAACCATGAGTTGTATGAAATGTACGATGAGCTGCAAGTCTCGAAAATCGTCAAACTACAACGACTTCAATGGGCAGGGCATGTACAAAGAATGGACGATGATCGCATGCCTAAGAGAGTAATGAATGCAGAACGAGTCGACGGAGCGAGACTGCGAGGACGACCGAGATCTCGTTGGGAGAGCTCAGTAGGTGTGGACGCCGCGCAGCTGCTGGGCTCCCAAAATTGGAGGACGCGGTCACGTGACCGAGATAATTGGAGGACAATGATCCAGGCGGCCAAGGCCCGACGTCGGGCTGTCGCGCCACGATGATGATGATTAAGTCGCAATTTGAACAATCAGTTTTAAGCTTAAAGCTTAGCGATCGTCACTGAGCTATGATCACAATGATCGTTCCGAGAAAAACGTATATAAATAGTGCACAGTAATCGCTGAACTATCATTATTTACCATACCGAAGGATCATCAAACAACGACAAAATTTTAAAAAGGGATTTTTATCCATTTCTGGACAAACAATCTCACAAATGCTATGGTAACTGACCATACCAAAATATTTTATCGTTAAAAATCATTGATCGCTCATATTTTCCGCATTGAAAGTCAATGACTTCTTATCGGTCATCGCGATGCAACGTTGCCTTGTCATTCGAAATCACCGAAAATTGTCAATAACTTATCGATACACTCACCTATAGACAACGCATCCTTATCGCCGTGTAATTGTACATATAAGCAATTAATGATAGCGATTACAATGATTACACCCATTACTATCGTTTGTTTATTTATTTTATGTTTTCGCTCCCTCTCTCTCCCTCTTTTTAATGGTTTTACGAGTTGCGGTTGCGTTCAGTACATTTCAAGCATTTATTTGTTCGTATATTTTATTGCACCTCTCCGTTGCCTATATTGTACTCAGCCTCCGGGATCGGGTATACAGTATACACAAGGCACACAATGTGTACTCACATACGTTTGAACATGTGCGGAATTTATGAACTGATTTGACATGACATTAAATTATATGGTCAATTGGTTGCGATAAGAGAAGTTTGTGTGTAAATTTATTCAATAGAATTATTGATTTTTAATTGGATTAGATGAGTTATTTGGAAACCCGACACTAGCATATAAAACAAGTAACATCTAATTCAAATATGTATTTCACTTGAAGAGAGATGAACTTGAGAAGTGAAACGTATGTTTGACCGGAGGGTTGTGAGTTCATTTCCCCACTTGTGGTTATAGTAAAAAAAAAATCCAAATTCAGGTACGAAATAGAAATTACTCTACAGCTGATTTTTTTTTGTGTAATGTTCAGTCAGATTGACGCACTCGGTGGCCTTGCTCGTTCGGTCACCGCTCTACGATTTAGACAACGGAGGTTCGATCTTCGGCGCGAACAAAAACTGTCTGGGGGGCTAATAGAACTCCCACTACGCTGCGAGCTTGTCAGTACAAAGACGGCGCGGAAAGGAGGTGCATGCTAGCAACTGCACGTCCAAAAAGTAGATATGCTATCGAAACGTCAACAAGGCATAGAAATGTCGACGCGATCATGCCCATGGAAGGGGCTGTTAGGCAATAGGCCCGTTAAACTGCCAGTTAGCTATCCGGGGCACTAAATTAAGCCTAAACGTATGCAACGCTCAAAATGTGATAATGCAGTAAAAAAAATTAAAAATTGTGAGACCAATTTAGGCGATACTAAAAAGAAACAGGACAAGCCAAACAATTAGGCACATTTTCAACATGGTGGCGGGGTCCGTGGTGTTAGGGGGGGGGGGGGGGGGGGGGGGAAATAAAAAACTCGAATTTTTAAGCAATGTACCAACTCAAACAATAAGTATATCAAAAATCGAAACTACCCTAATTAAAGTGTTATAACATTTTGACTGACCAAAGTAATTTAACGTTTGCACCGACTTTTTGCGATTCACTCTTTACTAGAATATGAAAGCGGGTATAGTTTTGAGTAATTGTGTTTTTATTTAAAAAAAAGTCGGTGATTTTGCAAAGGTTAAATTACTTTGGTCAGTCAAAATGTTATAACACTGGTTGCTTTAATTAGGGTAGTTTCGATTTTTGATACATTGTTTAAGTTGGTACATTGCTTAAAAATTCGAGTTTTTTATTTCCCCCCTAACACCACGAACCCCGCCACCATGTGCATAATTGTTTGGCTTGTCCTGTTTCTTTTTAGTATCGCCTAAATTGGTCTCACAAAAAATCTTGTAAAACTTTATTTTACTGGAGTAATTTATCTACAATTTGAGACTAAAATAAAACTCCTAGCTGTTATACTTACCGAGATAGAGCTTTTAAGGCATAAATCGATGAGCATTCATTTTTGAATTTATGCACATAGCTACTCTAAAAATGGTCCGAATTGAAAAATATTGGCCACGTTAGGCTCACAAATTAATTGTCCCCAACTTTTACAGACAAGCTTTTCCATTTGGAGGATCCATTGCAAAGATCTGTGAGCTTGCAAAGTGAAAAAGTGTGATTTTTCTCGGGAGCCTCGAAAATTGTCATTTTTTGACTATCGATTTTGACTACGCTACTGAACCGAATTTCAACTTTGAGCAATGCATTGAACGCAGAATTCAACGGTCTTTAATTTACCCCTGCTAGGTTTTTCGACCCGAGGCACCGTTTAGGATTTATAACGATAATATTTATTTATTTATTTATTTAGTAAGAAATACTGAACAGGAGTTGGTTCCAAAAATACGGTATGTAATATGACAAGAAAATTGGAGTAAACAGAAAAAAAAGAATTAATATAAAAGCAGAAGAAACATGAAATAAAAGGTTAAGGAAAATTAATGTAAATTAGAAGTAATAATTAAGAAAATTCAAAAAAATACAACAAAAAAGAAGAAATTAAATGTTAGTTATGGATAGCTTATGTAAAAGTAAACGCTTAAAGGCAGCAAAAGATGTGGGTAAAGGACCAAGCTCAAGTCTGTCATAATTGTGCATTATTCTGAGTAGTGGCGAGTTCTTATAAACAGATAGTTCAGCAGTTGGAGGGTCAAAGATGGCATTAGTGCGAGTATTGTAGGACGAAAACCGGAAAGTTATGTGGCGTGAAAGAGATGAATGTAAAAATCCGCAGCATAATTTATATAGAAAGCATTCATCTAGGTAAATCCGTCTTTTCTGCAAAGACACTAAATTAAGGAAATTAAGACGTTCGGGATAGGAGAGATAGGGAAGTTTAAACCTGAACATTAAAGCTCGTGTGAATTTTCTTAGGACGGATTCCAATGCCTCGGACGAAACAATAGTAGAAGGTGACCAGACAACTGAGGCGTATTCCAAGATGCTACGAACGAGTGAGTTAAACAAGTTAACGGCGGTATTGGTAGAATGAAATTCATGGGAGCATCGCAAGACGAATCCAGCTAACTTGGAAGCCTTGTTGATAGTGAGAGAGTAATGATCGTTGAAGCGAAGTTTGCAGTCGAAAACGACTCCAAGGTCATTGAACCTGTGGACGACAACAAGTGGGATGGAGTTGATATGATAAGAAAAGTATAAGGGAGAAGTTTTTAAGGAGTATATCATAACAGCACATTTAGGGACGTTAAGGAGCAAGTCGTTGGTAGTACACCAGGAAGCTAAAATATTAATATCGGACTGCAAGACCAAACAATTGTCGAGACTGGAAACCGCAGCAAAGAGCTTACAGTCGTCAGCATAAAGTAAGGAGAGAGAACTAACTAGAGGAGGAAGGTCATTTATGAAAAGTATGAAGAGTACGGGCCCTAGAATAGACCCCTGAGGAACACCAGACAATTGAGCAAATGATGAAGAGATTATACAAGTATTTTGAAAAACAACGCTAGAAGACCGATTAAGAAGGTAAGAGACAAGCCAGGAAATAAGCCAAGAGGGGAAATTAAGTGTGACCAGTTTGTCAAGTAAAATTCTATGGCTGACAGTATCAAACGCTTTGCTGAAGTCTGTATAGATAACATGCACATCAAGGTGCTTGTTAAAAGAATTAGCGACAAAGTCTGTAAACTCCACTAAGTTCGTGACCGTAGATTTATTTTTACAGAATCCATGTTGGTTTGGACTAATGAGGTGACCAAAGTTATCGTAAATGTGGTCATTGACAATACGTTCAAGTAATTTAGAGCAGGAAGAAAGAAGCGAAATAGGACGGTAATTAGAGGCAAGGTTCTGGTCACCTTTCTTGGGTATGGGAACAGTAAAGGATGATTTCCAACAGGAAGGGAAAACACCCTCTTGGAGGCTTTTATTAAAAAGAATAGATAGGGGAGAAGATATGGAGCTGTGAGTCTGCTTTAAAAAAGAATTTGGGATTCCATCAGGGCCAGAGGATGAGTTATTGTTAAGAGAGGTGATGAGAGAGTCAACGGTAGACGGAAATAGTAACGGAAACGAAGATTGGAAACCATCCTGTTGAAGATCATGCAAAGCAAAAGACGTAGAAGGTTGCCGAAAAGTACTAGAGAAGTACGAGGCAAAAAGTTCGCATATTTCCTTAGGGGTGTTAGCAGTACGATTGTCGTAACAAAGAGAAGAAAGAAGAGAAGAAGATGAACGCATGTTACGAACAAAGCCAATACTGTTTTCAACATTTATAAGGTAAGCAGAGCGTGCGGATTTAATGAGGCGTTTGGTCTGGGATCTAAGTTTCTGAAATGTTTTGAGATCAGAAAAACGCTTGTATCTCTTATAAAGGGAGTGAGCACGGTCTCTTTTGCGTATAGTTTTACGTACCAAAGGGGTGAACCACAACGGACCCTTGCGGGGTTTACACTCACGAAAAGGTACGAATTCGAAAATGATGCTGTAAAGTATGTTATAAAAGGCGTGCACAGCAGATTCACAGTTGAGGCCACCAAGTACACTGCCCCAATCGATTCCATTCAGTCTGAGATTGATGGCTGCATAGTTGGCTCTCCTAAAGTTCAAACGCGGATGATTTTTATTAAGTTGGGAGGGAGGAGAAAAAATGTTAAGCTGGTGACTGATGGCGGGGTGATACGGGTCGCAGGGGATATAAGCCGGAGTTGCACAGGAAGCTGACAAAGAGGAAACAGGTAGGTTGCTGAGGACAAGGTCAAGAACACGATTCATGAAGTTCTGGACTACATTGAACTGTAACAAATCACAGAATTCCATAAATGATGTGAGCGAGGATGAAAGAGAAGTGAAACACGAAGCTACAGGAATTCCAGGGTGAGTAGGCCAGTCTATATTTGGAATATTGAAATCGCCACAGATAATAATAGAACAATCAGGGTGGTCGATATTAATAATGTCGGAAAAATATGTAAAAAAAAGTGCTCAAATTTCTCGGATTTTCGCCCTCTAAAAGTTAAGCTCACCTTCTACGACCATGAAAACTTAGTTTTTATGTACTCGGTATCTATGGAAGGGATTAAAATTATTTCCAGATCTTTCCCTAATTATTATTAATAATATTTAATTTGACTGGCCTATTTTGTTTGTTTGCTATTTCATTATTACACATTAAAAGGCGGCCATTGTTTCGCACAACTCAGAAGTGGCAAACAAAAATGCGAAAGAGAGCATATTAAACTCAATGACATCAATCTGGCAAACAAAAATTAATACGTAAAATTTCGTTTGATTTCCATAACACAACGACAGTTTAATTTGAACTTAAATCCACGCTAGAGATATTATATTATCGTGTTTATAAAAATGGCGCATTGTAAACATACATATACGAGTACATACTCGTAATTCTATCACAAAACTTGAATAGGTGTCACAATCCAGACGGGAATGTTAAGTCAATATTGTGCTCTGTGGGTCTATGAACCCACAATTTAATTGAGATGAGTAGACGACCGAAATGAAATCAATAATTTGTGTTTATTCTAATAAAATGTGTCAATTTAACTTATTCCGAGGAACTATGCACAACACACCGGTTGGGAAAATATGCTTCTTCAACAATTTTTAGTTGGCAGATTTAGATGCAGTCAAGAAAAAAAGAAAGTTTAAATCAAAAGTGGAACTGGATTACCTCGTACAAAGTGCTAACCACAATAAATTAGGAAGTATGCAAATAGCCGATTTGATCCAAAAAATCCCCCGCATTCCAATATAATTCAATGCGAGCTTAATCAGACATGTGATAGTGCAGTTGCTAGCATACACCTCCTATCCTAGCCGTTCTTAACTGACTAGCTTGGAGCGCTGTTATAATAATACCCACAGGCAGTTTTTATTAGCTCGCCGAGGATCGGACCCATGTTCTGTAGATACAGCATCGTAAGGTGACGACCGAAACTTCAAGGCAACAGAGCGCGTCAACGTGTTGGAAGAAAGATAAAAATGAAGGATTTCTTTATCAGACAGGGAAATATCCTTTTGAAGGCTTAGACTATTATTTTACATCATGTTTTCAAAGGATCCGAAACATGATTTGCTGTTTATTTTCTACGAATCGCCGTCATTGAAATTTCGTCTAACTCCGACTACAAAGTGATAGCTTATAACGCTTGTCAACAACAGACGAATCTACTAAATTAAAAAAAAACGTAATAAGCTAAAGACTTAACAAAAACACCCTGACAAGCCATAATGAATTTCTCTACCTAGAGGAAATTTCTTCGAGAAGATTACAAGCTTTGATCTTACTTGAACGAGATTGTGGAGGATTATGTTCATGCGGCACCCACCTGTAAATGAAAAGAGAAAAAAGAATGTTATTAAGATACAAAAATACGAAAATCTATCAAAAAGAAAATGGCTGAAAAAATCTTACTTAAAATAAGCAGCATAAATACGTTATTGCAGAAGGAGTAAAAACGCTCTCGGTCGCCATGAGGTCTCAGTCGTCACTCTACAATGCTTGAATCTAGAGTTCAGGGGTTCATTTTCCCGGCGCGTTAATAAGAAACTACCTATGTACTATTACAACTCACACAGCGTTCCAAGCTTGTCAGCGAAAGATGGCTATACGAATAGGTGTATGCTAGCAACTGCACCATCCAAAATTGATATACAATCGACGTCAATAAGACATTGCAAAAGATGTTGACGCGCCCATGCCTCACTGGGGGGTTAAGGAAATTAGTACATATGTAAATGATAAGATCGTCAATTTCGTTCATTCCAAGCAGATAAATTTCTGAATCAAATTAAATAATTTTCCGGATCAGATACAGAAATTTCCACCACAAATAAATAAATTTTCGTGGAAAATAAACAATAAGCATTTACTTTATGTATTCAATGTTCTTGCAATGTAATGTACAAGTGATTGCGAATTATTTCAGTGAAAATTGGAATTTTTTGTGATACTTGGTTTCATTCTGCACAGGCACACCAACTTAGTATGCGTCTGTAGCTTAAAACACGGTCGTCTGCGGTTCAAGCCCCGCAACGGAACCAAATACTTTATATTCTGAAATTCCCTCTGTTTAATTTCTCCAACTTTAGTGGTTTTGTACGGATATAAGCACTCATCAGGTCTTGCATCTTTGCAGCTATCCGTGTGCAAGACGACAGTTACCGAGCTAAGCTACAGACGCATACTAAGTTGGTGTGTAGAATGCAACCAAGTGTCACAAAAAAAAATCCAATTTTCACTGAAATAATTCGCACTTGCACATTGCAAGAACATTGAATACATAAAGAAAAATTCTGACTAAACTATTTAGTTTTTCGAACTAAAAAGTTTGCCGTGTGCGCGGTCTCTAACAGTTAATGTTGGAATTGGGTTTCTTTTTTGGGAACATTCCTGTTTCGCAAAAATTGGGAGAATTCTCTCTATTTAATTAGGCAGAATTTTCAGAAAACTCAGGAAACTTCCGCTTTAGGACCTACTAATCCCCCCGGGTGGGTTCTAGGTTCTTACCACCTAAAGCGGAAATGGACCACCTAAAGCGAAAACGCCGGAAATTAAGGAATTAAAAAAAATCTCTCTAATTGCAATAGAATTCTCGAATTCTCCTAATATTCGCGAAACAGGAATGCTCCCTTTTTTGCTGTTTATACATATAAAACAGTTAAGAAAAACTATGGATGATTTGTTGTTATTTTAAAAGTTCTGCAGCTTTAAAGGCTATTCAAGAGGAAAACATTGCAATGTGTAAATAGTTTTGCAGTGATTGTATGCTGTCGAATCGTAAACGCACCTCGTGTAAACACGACGTGTGAATTATTTCCGCGTCAATAAAATTCGCTTCGATACTCGTTTGTGACGTTTCGTCCGCATAAACCTGACTTATGTACGTGTAAACACTATTCGCGTTTATGCGACTCGGGTAAAAATCATGCGATCGCGTATACGCGTCCCGTGTATCAGAGCCTTAAAGTTTGTTATTTGTTTATTAAATCTGCTAGAATTAGGCTTATTTCTTTTTTTTTTCGAATTTCACGCCACATTAAAAATAAATAAAATGGCCCTATGGTTTTATTATTATTATATAGACAATTCTCCGGTTGACTATAGCTAGGTTTATACCAAACAGTTGTTTGAAACTTTTGGAGAACTCGTGTCATAAACAAATGGCGCCACTTGTATTTATAATATGGCAATATTTACAAAAACAAAAGTCAATTTCAAATAAAATGAAGTAAGTCTCATGGACTTAAACACTTACTGCACTAGTTCAAAACTTAAAATCACAAAACTGTGGTAGGTTTTTTAGTCATACGTTTATTTTTAGAAATTTGCTCAGTGTTTGCTATTGTGTTATGTACTAATTATCATATTTAGTGGGTTTTTTTTTATTATGAGTATCCAAACTAAAAAAAATCCGTGGTCTGGGAGAAGCCATTCCAGGGTTGGCGACAAAGGCTACTAAACGGACGAAATGTGTATGCCAGCAGCATGCATCATCCGAAACCTTTCATATGTTAACGAAGAATCAAGCAAAGCCCGTTAAGAATAGTTGAGTCGCTATGTAGTACAATAAATCTATAAAAAATCGGTGCAATTTTGGGTAGAAGTTAAAACCGAATTTGCGCTCTCAAAATTCTGGTGGTTTGTCCGCCATCTTAGAAAATCAAAGTGTGGCTTTATAAGCATATTAGTTGAGAACCACTAAACCGGTTTGAGTGTAATTTCTTTTACAGCGCGGCAGCGTTTACAGATCCTAATTCGAGAGAGGCACAATTTTGGATGACTTTCTTGCCCAATAATATAAAGCGAATTGTAGCTGGACAGCGAACAAATGGCGAAAAGGATTTGCCAAACGTCCAAGTTGAGTGGTAGTAAAATAATATGGTACGATGGGTCGAAAAATTTCATTGACGTCCCGCATTTTTCTACCTATATTGTGCGAAGTGTTATTTGCCTTGACCCCTTCAGGCGCATACCCGCGTCAATATCTCTTGCATTTCTATGCCTTTTTGACGCCTGACATTTCGATAGCATAACTACTTTTCGAGTCGAGCCTCCATTCACTAGACCGTAAAGTGGTGACCGTGACCGAAGGAACACGGTCACCGAGCGCGTGGTAAAATGGCGACTATAATAAATGTAGACGAACGACAGTGCTGTCACTCAAGGGGGAGAATGAACTCCAAAATCTTTTCAAGTTTTTTTTTATTATATACACTTGCGAGCAAAAATACTGAATCATGAGTCGAGCGGTGTTAAATTTGCAGATCTTTCACCACTAGGACGGCGCACGGCTGCTATTCGCAATCGAATTTTAGCGATTATAATCGGCACATTTCTTATTTTGCGCGTCCAGAAGGCAACAATCTGTTGCTAATGGCAAAGTGATGGACCTGATTTTGTGTTCTGTGCCGATCAACCGAGGACCAACTGATTTTGTGGCAGCCTTTACGCTCAAACATGATATCACCGGTGAAGAGACGGTAGAAGTTGTAGAACTCTACAAGTCTTTCACGGTTGTCGTTTCGGTCACCAAGGCCGTGTCTCCCCATCACATGACTGAGACCATTGTTATCAGCACCCAGTTTCGCATTCACGTCTCCCATAACCATTAGAATAGGTGCATTTGTTTAATAGTTATACAGAGCAGAGCAGGTGCCGAAGTTTTCGAACAGTTTACGCAGTTTGGGAAGCACATAAAGTTAATTTCCTGGCAATAAAATGTTCAGTTTGTGTATAATTATTTGGAATACATAGTAAACATACAAAATAACAGATGAGTTAAAGGAGAAACAAAGGTTCCTTACTACAAAATATATTTATGTCCGCATATACGTATTTCGGGAGTTACTTACTCCCTTCTTCAGTGCCTTTTGACTGTGAAAGTTGCAGAACTCTACAAATCTTTCACCGTTGTCATTACGATCACCAAGACCGTGTCTCCCCATCACATGTCTGAGCCCATAGTTATCGGCGCCAACTTTCGCATTCAAATCACCCATAACCATTATAATGTCACCTTTAGGTGTTCTGCTCTGAACGGCGTTTAGTTCTTCGTAGAAGGAGTCTTTTGCCAAGACATTGTCGGGTTCAGTAGGGGCATAACATTGTATTATTGAGATGTTCCTCATTTTGGTCCGGAACCTGGCGGTCAATACCCTGTCAGAGACCGGTTCCCAGGATAAGAGACAGTTTCGCGCGGCTCTGGCTAAAAGGAGCCCCACACCTGACTCACGACGACTACCGGTAGCTTTACCGGAGTACAACATTACAGTGCTGCCCGTTGGAGAGATGAATTCTCCGCTGTTCCACCATCTTATCTCACTAACTCCTAAGATATTTAATTTGTACCTCAGAAATTCACTCTCTAATTGAAGAAATCGTGCGTTCTGGGGACCTTCTGATCCATTGTCCAGGAGAGTACGCACATTCCAGAATCCAATCTTTGTCATTGTACGATAGCCAAAAGTCGTAACCGTTGAGTCAGTCCTTATCCGAGGCATAGTTGACGTTTCGTTAGCATATAAAGATTTCGGATAGTGCAAGTTGCTGGCATACACATCCTGTCCTTTGATTGTCGGTTTTAACGACAGGCCCTCAAAGGGAAAGGCCGTGGTATTTTTTTCACACCCCACACCACAGGGGTACCTCAACCAAATCATCGCAGCGCCATCACTGGCGGCTTGACGTTGGTTGGCAATGGTCAGTGACCACTGCCGTTCCAGGGGGCGCCCACGCGGAGGACTATGGAAGAGGAGTTTTTGCCCCCGCCACGACCTGGGGTCGTGATTCAGTCGGAGACCAGGATAAGAGACAGCTTCGTGCGGCTCTGGTGCGCGCACGGACGCTGTTCGCGCATGAATGCGAATATGTGTACGATAGGAGCATGCGTGCGCGCACAATTTTATCCGCACGAACACGATTTATCGCTAGTGGATCTCGAATGCTCATTCTCGTATGTATACGAGGCTTAAGATGTTAAATTTATACCGATGAAATTCACTCTCTAATTGCAAAAATCGTGCGTTCTGGGGACATTCTGATCCATTGTCCAGGAGAGTACGCACATTACAGAAACCAATCTTTGCCATTGAACAATAGCCAAAAGTCGTAGCCGGTGAGTGAGTCCTTATCTCTACATCTAAACTAACTAAAAAGCATTTCTCGATTCATTTATAATTTTTATTATTATTTAGTGTGAAAAATTTGTATGACCATCAGCTACAATCTTAAGACCAAAAACCATTGTTGAAAGAGGAAATAAAAGGTTTCGTGGTATCCTGAAGGCATATTAAGAAAATGTATTTATTCGGACATTTATATGGCAAGCATCACGCGAATTTTCCTTAAGATATCTCACGTCCTCGGGCGGACAAATCTATTCATAGAAACAGTCTCGTAGACAGATTAGCTACTGGCTCCATGGACCTAACAAATATCTCACTCTTTGTACAACTTAATGGAATATGTCAATGGAATGTTAGGTTGGTCCTTGAACCTTTTTCTATCGGAGATTGCTTTTTATTAGTGACAAGACGAAGTCCTTGAAATATATGATAATATAAAAAATAATTCTCCTCGAAATATATGATAAAGTAAAATTTCAGTTATGAACGAGTTTTCAGAGTGTAGGCTGTTTGAACGTTATATTTCCTCGAATTTTGTTCTTCAACGGGTAAATTTTTTTTTCAATTATATTTGAAGAAATTGAAATTGCAATTTTATACCATTATGAGCTTTGATGTAATATGAACATTATTTTTTAATAAAAATGTTGAGCATTGAAAGTAGCGAAAGGCTAGACATTAATGTTAATTTGGGGTGACCGGTAGCGCAGTGTGTTGAGGCATCAGTCTCATGTTAGACTACCGGCGTTTCGGGTTCGAATCCCGTCCACGAAGACGTTCGTGGCCATGGATGTGCAGGAGGTGCATGCTGGCAACTGCATTCTCCGAAACCAGTTTATGCCGACCAGTTTATGCCGACGAAACGTCAACTGGACCACATGGAGCAGATTAAAAATACACATAACGCCTTTCTAGTTAATGCCTAAAGCAGTAACGACACAGTTGTTGTAAGTCTGGAAGGCGCGGGCAATATGTTTAGTATTTTGTATAGCCTCGGTATACCTGCCCTACAAACAGGATGGGATTATCCCGACCGAACGCTTACGGGGAGCAATTATAACGGTTGAAATGAAAGGCATATGCTTTATACTTATGGTTGCAATGCGAACGCCCATCATACGGTGTGCGGCAGCTCCGACACTAATATCCGTGGAGAAGTGCTCTTCGAGTATTTTATCGGTACAAACCTACTTTATAACGCTGGGCGCGAACTGACTTTTATCACTAAAATTAGGCAGGAAGCCTCTCTTGTCTTAGAAGATACTATACAACATGTGAGAAACTGGAGTGTTTTCGGAGCACTCCTTCTCTGACCATCGCTATATTAAGTTTAGCCTTGAAAATCTCTCAATGTTAAAAACCTATCATTGTGATATTTGAGGAAAGTTTTCCATTTTACTCTCACATATGCCCCCCAGCTGGGCTGAAGCCTTGCCAGCCCAGAAAATCGAAAAGTAATAAAAGCCAGTGTGGTGGCATAGGGAACTTACCGCACATTAAGCCCTACAATTGCCCTCTATTGCTATAGGTAAAACCTGGGGTCTAAAACCCAAGATACTGTACTGGCTCTATGTGGCGGTTATGCGTCCCAAATTACTGCATGGTGGTTAGGTGGGAAGCCCTACAGACAGCAGCTAATCTGAAATTGTTAACCAAGGTACATACAGAAAATGGCTTGCCCGGCGATCTATGTACGAGTACAACCACATCCGCTGCTTTGTAAATTATGCTCAACCTACTACCGTTAGATATTCAGGGGAAGCCAATGGCGGAAAACTCAGCCATAAGAATACGAGAGACCTACCAGTGGATAACTTTGGATATCGGTCACTATACTACTATACTAGTACTATCTTGAACGATGGATATATTCCTGAATCAATAAATTACATCTCAATAGAGCGTTGATTCACTAAAAGCTACACAAACTTGGTTCCACCACGGAGTCTATGGGAGATGTGGGGTCCACTTCTATCGCACACACTAAAAATTTAGACGGACGGTACTAATATTGCCAAGGGCGTGGGTTACAGCAATCCTGCCACCTAACCTAAATTAATTTTAAATAAAATTTGACAAGGTTAAAAACATAAAATATTTTATTTTGGCCTCTAATAAACGGTAAACAACGTACTTCCCATTTATAAACTGTTTCGGATAGCTGATGCATATAAACAAATTTAGTTCAATAAGTTATTTTCACTCAACTATTTGTCCGCCACGGTATCTAGTTATAACGTAATATAATGACTTACATGGATGGAAAAAATTCTAAAATTCGTATGACAAATTCTCCTTGTGACGCCATCCAGTCTGCATCATCTTCAAAACAATGTTGGACCGTTTTGCGAATAATGGTCTGTCAAGATTCTTAGATGGGAGCGAATGGACACTAGTGTATTGATTTTCTTTTCAATGAAGTGGCACAAGTATGTAATATGAAATATCCATAAGTGAGAAATTGATACTCGCCGTGGCTTTAAAAGAATTATGTAATGCTAGACTTTGTCACTAAACAAACGAAATAGGGCGTTGATTTGTAACCTAGCATGCACCGAAGGTCACACCATAGGGGTAAGGCCATAACATAGAGTGAAAAATACAAAGAGGTGGCACTGAACACAAACAGCCCGAAGTTTCAAATGGCGTTTGAAATCATCCCTGGTACATTAAAGTGATGTCACTATTCATCGATTTTAAACTATGAGTAGGTGATTCAAAGTGGCGTCGTCCTTGTATTTAAATACTTTATCTTACGACCGTCGTTTCTGCGGATGACAGGTACAGGTTTCAAGAAGAAAATTATTCTGAATACCCGATCATTAATATTACATTATAATCTACTACTGCCAACAACGAAAATTCATTGTAGAAAACCATAACGGCATATTTCTAAAAAGCTCTTCATAATACGAGCTAACAGGAGGCATCATGTGTTAAATGCGCGCAGGGTACCTACACGACAAAATTTTTGAACTACATACACCTAAACAATAAATTATAAAGGACACATTTCGTGGTGAGGGGTGTCGTATTGTGCGAGAATGTAAAAAAAAAATCGATGAAACGAGAGCCAGGCCTCTCAATATGGGATGGATAATTTTAAAAATTTGATGATCAGATCAGGCAATAAGTGAAAGCTGATACGTGAGAAATCAGTGCTTAATTCAGGGAGAGATGACATCTGCAATTGTATGAGGTAAAACAACCATCCTCTCCATAGTCTTTCATGTTTACTACAGGGATGGAAGTCGATGCTCTTTAATCGGTTAAAGATAGCGAGCTATACTGAATCTAGCTTAAGCTGGCTAAGAAAGCACTTGAAACTAAACACATGTGAGTGTGAAAAGCTAAATTCAAACTGCCCACCTTAAGCCTTTTTTATGAGCAATGATTGGAATGCGTGATGTTCATCATTTGCTGTTGAATTTGGGCGGGCCTGAGGTTGAAGTCAATCAGTCAAATTTCGAAAGCCTTGAAAAAAAAAACACTGGTCTGTCTATAGTCCAACCTTTGCACTACAAGTTGGTCTTGGCATTCGTCAAAATATTGTATATCAGATCTATATATATAAGATCATAAAGCAAAGCGGAATCGCAACATGCTGTGCTAGCAGTATCGAAGCAGTATTACAGCAGCTTGTTGTATTATGAACAACAGTCGCAACTGTTCATCCATCAATTGTCAAATTTCATAGCTTAAAATTCACTACCGACAAAAAATCGTATGAATTCGACAGCGAGTGTGTCATTTCTTAACTGTCAGCATATGCTGGTCCCAGCCAGCGGAGAAATTTTTCTGATGGAGAAAATGACATTTGGGACAGCATGTTGTGTTCATCAAAAACCCAGTGGAGATAAATCATAAAACAAATTGGCAACAGTATAGGCTAATCGCTGTGTGTTACGAACTTAGCCATTGAGACTGACCAGAACAGCTTCTTGTCATCTGAATGTTTTCTGTTTTTTTTTTTTTGTTCACTGATGAATTAGGTAAATTGTTCAGTGCATAATCGTCGCTATGGTTTTGGAAAAAAAAAGACTACAGAAACTTATCCGTAGACCACCCTTGATCACGATAAATGTAAATGCGCCTCCTCCCTACATTGAGGCTTTCTACATTTTGGTTTTAGGATTACTTATGTATATGACGATCTTGACTCTAGCAGGAAAATAAAACAACCTATATGACTCTCATCGGGGGCCAAACAAAGGTCACGCGTTCTTTGTTACTTTTCTCCAGCGGCGAAACAAGTTTCTTTCACCATGTTTCATTTAGCGTCCTCCTGGGTTTTTTTCTTTTGCCCAACATACATACGTAGAGACATCGCTAAAAGACGATGGGAAAACCACTTATTCGATTCACTTCTAATGTTAAGTATTCTTAGTAATTTTTTTTTATTTCTCGGTACCAACATTCCGACATGGAAAAAAAACAGCAACCAGGTATTTTTTCTGTTCGGTACAAGTATAAGTATATCGTTGAGTCGGCTCGATCTGCTTCAGATGCAAGAGCAACATAAAATCATCTAGTCCTAGTTCTCTATTCTCACGAAGAGAATGTAGTTCCATGAGAAAAATGATACAAGAAAAACTCTTACCAAATTTTAGACTATAGACAAAACGATCAAAACAGAATACCAATAAATAAAAAAATAAAAACAAATGGAGTAGAAAACAACAAAACTAAAAATAAATGCATAATAGAAAGATCGTTAAGATAGTCTGTATCTGCCGGCCAGTTTAGTTAAAACGATCTTGCTTCTAGGCGGTTGGATAATAAAATTCAATATTGCTTGGAACTTTTGGAAGATTGCTTTGTTTCATGTCTTTGTTTGTTTTTTTTTCAGTGTTTTAGGATTATTAGCATTAAACACGGACACTGAGGAATGTTTGGGATACTACTATAGCAAAGAGTGAACCTCGGATGCTATGACTAGTTTTCGATAATCATTAAAATAATTCGAAAGCTTTGTGGAACACTTCTTTATATTTTTTATTTAATATGCACACCACATTCCAAATCTAGATAGATTTGTACATTCCGAAACCTATGCATTTTTTTATATATTATTATTATTTTTCTGAGGAGAAGAAGATTTGATGTTAATGATGTATTAAGAAAAATTAGTTGTGACGAAAATAAAATAACATTTCCTAATGTATTGGTTCTCCAGCTACATATATCCGAGGGGTGGAGAAGACTTTTTCAAAAATTCGAAATTAAGCGAAAAATTCCAAAAATTGTTTTACAGGAAATAATCGGAAAAAATATATATATTTTATAAATATACGAGTATATAGGTATAGGTATATTTCGACGATTCAAATCGTTTGTTGTGATACATGAATTTTGTCAGAAATTAATTTATAGAATTAATGATTTAGTCATTTTCCAACTCGAAGCAACTTTCGGATTTGATATTACAATAATTACAGTCTTCGACGAAGATAGTACGAGGGTAATAAGTTCTCGGCCTGACAATGAAACATAGTTAAAAAATTATTTTATTTTTCTACATAATCTCCCTTGACTTAAACACACTTGGTCCAGCGTTTCGGCAACATCAGTATTCCTTCCCGGAAGTGAGAGTCTGGAAGGCTGTGAAAATATTGATCTACGGCCCTTTCAACTTCTTCATTGGATGCGAAGCGTTTCCCAGAAACAAATTTCTTCAAGTTTAGGAGCAGGTGGATGAGGGTGTCAAATCAGGAGAATAGGGGGGGGGGGGATAGTCAAGCAAATCGTGCCCCAAATCCCGCAGTTTTCCCATCGTCAACGCACATTTGTGTACAGGTGTGTTGTCCTGGTGGAAGATGATTTTTCTCTTCTTCAAGCCAGGCCTTTTCTCGCGAATTTTGGCATCCAGCTGGTCAAGAAGTTTAGAGTAATATTCGCCTGTTATTGTTCTGCCTTTTCCAAAGCAATCAATTAACGGGATCCCTTTTCGCATCCTAAAACACGCACGCCATGACCTTTCCGGCAGATGCGATTGACATCGCTTTATTTGGTGCTGAGCCACCGGCTTCCACCCACTGCTTCGATCGACTGCTGTTTCGTTTCGGGCGTGTAGTGGTGGACCAAAGTCTCATCCATGGTGACAAACCGCCGCACAAAAATCGGTCGGATCCCGATTGAATCGGCGCAAAGATGGCTGCGAAAATCATTTGCGCATTTGCTTTTGATCGGCATTCAGAGTACATATTGAGCTGGCTTCAAATCGTCTTCCATCGAATAAATCTCCAGAACTCTGTTCTTGATGGCCAGTTTAATTGTCTCATTTGAATGTGCAAACATAAACAGTTCTAGCTCTCAGATCTCAGCACCTGTATCAGATGTTTGAAATTATCGTCCGATAAATTTTTACCTGGAGGATGGTTGCCGTTTAGCATTTATCTAATGGCAGGGCTTCTTAAACTTTTTTCATGCATGACCCCTTTTTATCATCGATATTTTTTATTTTATTTTATTGTATAAAGTAAAATTTGGTCATAGGTATTTTTCACAAATATAATTTATTCTTTACAATAACAATATGGCAATTGCCTTGACCCCTCCAGGGGCAAGGACGAGACAAAATCTCTTTCATTACTATACCTCGTCGACGTTTCGATAGCAGATTTTCGAATGGTGCAGTTGCTTGCTTGCATGCGCATGCATCTCCAATAACAAAATCCTGCACAGGATTTATTCATTCAAAAATCAGCAAATCTAAATGCTCTCAGAATGGTTCACGAATGGGTCAACAGCAGGGTGTTGGTGTCTTTGGACCGAACACCAGGATTTCGATCGCAACAGGCATTTCACCCAGCGTTTTTCAAGCTGAGATCCATACCATTCAAAATTGACTTCACAGCGCTCACAATGCTGTCTACTCAGATAGCCAAACAGCTACAAAAGCGCTCTTTTTTTGGCTTGTGCATCACAGAAGCTATAAGGCTTTTAAGGACTGGTGAAGGAGTGTTACGAACTCATCCAACTGTTGGCAATTAAAAACTGAGTTTTCTTGCTTTGGAAGTCAGACAACCAGACAAGGATCATCCAATCGCTTTCAGTATCAGAGTTTTACTGTGGCTTGGCACTAGCCTCGACAAAATTGCAAATCAGAGACAAATATATCTCGTACGAATGCCCCGCCATATCACGTTATAGGATCTCACTCGGACAGGCTACTATCAGCTATGTCGATTTCAGGTTAATTCCTGCAAAAGCCATACTTCCCTTTATTAGAAGGGTGGACGGTCTTTTGACAAATCAATAGGCTACGGCACAATAGACCTCCCTATGGTCGCA
The DNA here is from genome assembly GCA_964017055.1 of Chloromyia formosa. Classification (NCBI taxonomy): domain Eukaryota; kingdom Metazoa; phylum Arthropoda; class Insecta; order Diptera; family Stratiomyidae; genus Chloromyia; species Chloromyia formosa. Next base: position 22,323,772 of record OZ024813.1, on the reverse strand, counting down.
GCGCACACCCACTACATAATAAATCAAATCTTAGTAGATTTTTTTTCTTGCAAAATAACAATTCAAATCTTTGTAGAATGTTTGTCACTACTGAACGTAACGCAAACATCTTCAACATTTGGATTTAATAGGAGCTAAAAAAAAGTTACTCGTATTTCACTTAAGTATGTGGTAGAAGAATATTTAATGCCATTTATGAAATTGCAGCGAATTCACTTCTAGAGGAATTCAGAAAACGATTTTTGTGGGAATTTAAGTCTTAAGTTACGAATCAAACGTTGTTCAAAAATGGAGCAAGAATAATTCGCAAGGGGCCAAATCTGGAGAATACGGTGGATGGGACAGCAGTTCGTAGCCCAATTCGGCCAATTTAGCCGTGGCGACGGCGGAGGTGTGAGCCGGTGTCTTGTCATAGTGGAGGAGCACTTTTTTAATCGCCAAATGGGGCCGTTTTTTCTGCAATTCGGCGTCGAATTGGCCCAATAATTCGGCATAGTAGAGCCCTGTGCCCATTTTGCCCTTCTCCAGGTAGTCGATGTATGTAGATCACACCTTGTGCAGAAAACGGTGGCCATCACCTTTCCGGCCGATAGGACAGTCTTCGCCTTCTTCGGAGCACGTTCGCTGAGTGAAGTCCACTGTTTCGACTGTTCCTTAGTCTCTGGTGTGTACCAGTGGAACCGTGTTTCGTCGACGGTCATGAAACGACGCAAAAACTCCTTCGGATTGCGCTTAAACAGCGTCAAACACGGCTCTGAAGTGGTCTCACGGTTGCACTTATTGTCCGGAGTGAGCCAACGCAGCGCCCATCGCGCCGACAGCTTTTTCATGCCCAAAATTTCATGCAGAATATGACCCACGCGGTCTTTTGAGATGCCTACTGTCTCAGCTATCTCGCGCACCTTTAATCGGCGGTCTGCCAATACAAGATCTTGGATTTTTGTCACGTTATCCTCTGTGGTAGCCGTTTTCGGGGCGTGTTATATCTATAAAAAAAAACCGACGTGCGACCACGTTGAAAATCGTTAAACCAATTTTTGACGGTCACCATCGAAGGAGAACAGTCACCGTACACAACATCAAAGCGCTCTTTGATTTCGCTGCGCGATTTCCCTTCCAAAAACAAGAATCTAATCACCCTTTTTCCATTTTTCTTAAATCCGCGGACACGCTCGCTTCCACACGCGGTCAAAACAAAACTACGAGTCCGATTCGGCTGAAATTTTGACAGTAGCCGTCTACGAGAATGTACTATACGATATTAAATTTCTCTTGCGATAGTGGCGCCATCGGGCGGTGAGACTAAGTACTTATCGGACCGCCCTCGTACGTCAAACTGGTACATAAATCCATTACTTGAATTGAGAGCGCACTTTTTAAACCTAAATCCAATTGGTTTACCCCGAATATATTGTTTGGCATAGTGCTTTCCATAATAGGGGATATACTCTCATCAATAGAAAGGTTTTCACCTAATTCACCATGATATAAAATATTTTATTTAGATGATTAATGAGAGGTCGAATCTTATAGAGGCGATCATTGCTCTGCAGTTTTGAATTGTCATTTATGTGAAAGTTATTCAAAATCTTCTCGAATCTGCTGATCTGCATGCTATCGGCCAGTAATTTGCGGTTATGTTTTTTTCTCAGACCAATAAACGCGTCGGTTCGGGTATTTGGCATATCCTTACATCAGTAAACCAGCAGGAAACACTTGTACTTCTTCTAATGTCACGCTCAAGTCAATAGATTTTTGAGGAGCGTATAAGTTCGATTGCTCAACAAAGATATTCAGCAAGTTCCCAGACAAAAATTAATTCAAAAAAATCTGTTGGTGTTTTGGCGAAATAGGCTTCAATGCTAGGTTGAACAATTTCGCATTTGGTTTCAATCGTATAGCTGGGATCTTTTTGGCGCCAGCGAGTTTGAATTGTCCGACGTGGATTTCGGAGACTAGTTTTTCTATACTTGGCTAAGAGTTCATCGTCGCTCTCATTCCACTTTTCATCTTCTCGTTACATTCATTGTTCCTTGAATGATGAACCTCGCACTCTGTTTGTGGCAACCCTCTCCCAAGATGGTTCAGGTTTGCTACTTGATCGTCATCAGTAGCATCCGAATCTTTATCGGTATCATATTCATCTAAGGAAGGGATGGCATAAACATCATCATCATGCAAATCACTATCCATCGCTTCCAATTGTTCCAATATTTCGGCAACTGTAAGTCTAATAAAAAACGTGTATGAACTGTCCGCCGAGCATAGCGTCCCTTATAGGGGTCAATAGGTGTTAGCCCTTAGTGCACACATTCTAAAACAATTTTACAATGTATTTCTTCTAGAAACTGTTGTTTAGATATACTTTAGTCAATATCTACCCAAAACATAAAAATATTGAATCAGAATAATAATTTCATTTCATTTTTCCATACTCGCTTTGCATTTTTCAATTTTTATTGGAACCAATATTCATTTTTAGCACGAAATGAAACACACCACGCAAAAAACTTCAACTGAATGTGAGTTGATACGATGAAAGAGATGTTAGCAAGCGTTATGCGCAACTCATTTCGAGTTTTCATGAAAAATTACACTGTTAGGCGGATAAAACTGGAGGTCCTTTTAAAGGGACTGTACGTATGAGAGAGGTTCAATAATTGACTGAAAAAAATAAATTGTGACTTCACACTTTACTATACTACACAAAGTTCTGCAATATCTCCATTCTACAACTTTGGAGGGCACTCAACATTTACTACTCGTCTTGATTTTCCGTATTTATCACACTTCATCATATAACGCAAATGAATTTACATCCGTATCTCATAAATTCATACGCGGATACATAATTTTTTACAAAATTAACGCCATAAGTCTCAAATGACATGAGAATTGCAAAAATAAACATTTCATTCTAAAATAATTCCACCAATTTAATTTTTTCATAATCATCTTTCGCCTCTCTACCGTCAACTTCACATGAATGTTTTCTGTCTTCTTATTTCCTGGGCGGTTTTTTCTTACAGCATGTTGCATAACGCCAATAAATATCCTCGATGATTGCAACACATTAGATAGATAGCGTACAGTACAATACAACAAACCGCCCGAAAACAACAATATCATTCGAAAGTCAGAAGAACATTGACTTTTTGTTTGCGCTCATACACAACACTTGGCTTCTCGCTTAACGCAAAGAGGGTTCATCAAACGCATTTTGTGCGAATATTCAGTGCGGTTCATTGCACTTTTGCGTTAGTAGTGTGCACTTGTAAAAATAAAAATCAGTTCCCATATTGCCATATTGTATCTTACTTGCTCGAAAAATCTAAAAAAAAAAAAAAATTATCTAATGTATACCATGTCCAATTAGCACTGAAAGACTCCCGAGCGCAGTAAACAGCGCGAGAGAGCCGGAGAACAATTTTTGTAGAATAATGCACACTGAAATAATATATGTATTGTATAATGATGTGTAGACTATTTTCTAAGAGACTAGATTTGCCTACTGTTTTTTCCATTTCACTGCCGAAATTCGAGAGTAATAATCATTTTGGCTGATTTAGATTCTTATCCTCTTTTTTGTTGAAGATGTTTTTAAAGTTTTTTTTTTTCGACTATTTGTGGAGCAATCTGTCTTGGGTTTGGACACGTAAGTTCATGGCCATCTTAATGGTGTCTTTTTGCAGCATGATTAAGAGAAAAATCATTTATAATACATACTTCTATAAAAGAACAGAATAGTCTCATTTAACTCAGTTGCTATGTCTCATCGCGCGGTAGTGGAGTAATACGACCTAACCGCTTAAGGGTTTTTTCAGACGATCATATTTGAATACTGCCTGCCTTGTTCCTACTAGGACCTTTTTAAAAATAAAAAAATCACACCCAAATTCGCCTGTATCGCCCTTTTTGGTTGGTTGGTTACATTACATGGTCCCGTATGCACATGCATGCGCTCTTTTAGGTTAGATTAGGTTATACTATGGGCTGCCACGGGAATCCACGGCACACTTAGACCCGGAGTTAGATCCATTGTGTTACCGCAGGGAGTATTTTGTCCCTAGCACCTACTACTTAAAACCAACCGGAGCTTTTCATAAATCTATGAAGCCGGGCAATCTCTATACCAGCCAGTTCCTCCAAATGTGCAAAGAAGAATTCCCCAGGATGTACCCTTCTTCTTCGTGTCAGTGCGGCACAGTCGCATGGAAAATTTAAAATGCTCTTCTCCTCTTTCTCGTTTTCGCAGCTTCGTCCAAGTCATTGTAGGAGAGCCTGAGCCCTCTGGCATGATATCCAATAAGGCAGTGGCCAGTGGTAACTCCCACCAAATTACCAATGTTTTGTCTATCTAACGACAGAAGTCTGGTCGTGCGTGCAATTTCCACACTGGGCCACAGTGAGTAGTTGTACCACAAGTGTCATCATCTTCCCATCTACCTAGTATTAGTCCTCCTACCCGCCACGAGCTTAAGTGCAAGTTTACACGCATTCATGGGCATCCCAATATTGTAGTGATCCTGACGGATTACACCAGTTACTACTCTTCGAACCAGCTCGTATGTTTTCAAGTTCCCCTGAAAGTCGCTGTGACCCGAAATCCAGCACAGAGTGATGTTAAAGTGATCCACAGTCTTTCATGTATTCAGGAAGGATTCGACTGTCCCTCAATATGATAATATCCCTGGCCGATAAACCATGTCGTTCGAGCCATTTCAGCGCAATTGCCGTTACTTCCGCCTGGAGAACACTACAGTGATCTGGACGGAGTGAGGAATGTCACATAGTTTATCAGAATATTTTCAAATACCCATTCCTCTGACACCATTGGTGTAATCTGTATATATTCCTATGGAATCCAGCCACAGTCTCCCATTTTGCTCCCAATGAGTTCGTGGAAGAATCAGAATAGTATATAGTGTTTAACAAAGGCGTATTTCGATGGAGTGTAGTCAGTAGCTTTTGGAATACCTGTTTTGCCCAAAATTCTTGAGTGACCACCCGCGTCGTGCACGCAGCTAAATGTTCGCCATATATATTTAGGGATGGCAAGTTGAGTATTATTTCCAAGACAGCTGACGGAGTTGGCTTCATAACTACACATATGACCATGCTAGCTAGCAGCTTTCGGTTGGCCACTGTACTTAAAGCCGTTTAGCAGGATCCCTTTCGCATCCCAAAACACGCTGGCCATAACCTTTCCGGCGGATGCGATCGACTTCGCTTTCTTTCGCGCTGAACCACCGGCTTTCACCCACTGCTTCGACTGCTGTTTCGTTTCTGGCGTGTAGTGGTGGACCCAAGTCTCATCCGTGGTGACAAATCGCCGCATAAAATCGGCCGGATCCCGATTGAATCGATGCAAAGACGGCTGCGAAAATCGTCTGCGCATTTGCTTTTGATCGGCATTCAGCAAATGCGGCATCCATCTTGTACAGAGCTTTCGTATCGCTAATTCTTTGTGCGAGATGTTTCGCATTCTTTCTTCCGGTATCCCCACAGCCTCAGCACTATCACTTAAAATACTTTCATTCGCCTATCGTCCAACACGATTTCATGCACTTTTTCGATGGTTTCGGGTGTGGTTGCGGGTTTTGGCCGTCCGTCACGTGGGTCGTCTTCGAGGGACGTGCGACCACGTTTAAATTCAGTTGCCCATTTTTTAACGGCTGACATCGAAGGAGCAGAGTCCTCGAAAACTTTTGTTAACTTCGGATGAATTTCCTTAGGGGTTAATTCATCCAAAACGAAGAATTTTATGATCGCACGATATTCAAGTTTCTCCATTTTAACGAAAAACACATAAGACGTCTACTGCAAAAATTCGTGTAAAAAAACAACTTGAGAGAACAAGTTGAAACTTGTCATACGAGTCAAACGTGCACCCAGGCACGAAATTTTTGCTGATTGTAACGGTATTTCTGTGTCAGGCCGAAAACTTTTCACCTTACCCTCGTATTAATAGTGTAGTTGTTTTCACTGAATTCCGATTTCCTACACACTTGAAGTACTTTTCAATCGAAGAAGGGAAAGCATTTAGATGTTCATGATCTGTTTCTGATAGCTGCCCCAGAACATGTTCTGAATTATGAATGAATCCAATGTATGCCTTCTGTAAGGTTTAAGTAATCCCTACACAAAATTAAGTCATTTTTTCCCAGTTATTTACCTAATTCACCCAGAAAGTTATAAACTTCAAATGGAAATTAATTAAATTGATTTGGGAAAATATTTTTTTTTTTTGAAATTAAGTTATTTGACTTGGAAAATTATTTATTTGATTTATAAATTAATTAATTTAATTTGAATATTTATTTGTGTATTTCATCCGAAAAGTTATTTATTTGATTCGGAAATTTATCATTTGGTCCGGAAATCTATTTATTTTATCCGAAAACTAATTTATTTGATTTAGGAAGTTATCTGTTTGATCCGAAAATTTACCTATTTGATCCGGAAAGTTATGTTTGATCCGGAAAATTGTCTATTTTACCCGCAAAGTTATCTATTTGTCCCAGAAAATTGTCTATTTGATTCGGAAATTATCTATTCGATCCAGGAAATTGTCTATTTGATCCGGAAATTTATCTATTCGTCTCGGAATTTTGCGTATTTGATCTGGAAATGCTATAAAGCGTAATCACTGAACATTTTCTGTTCGGTGAACATGCAAGACGACTCCGGCTGCCGTATAATGACCTTTGCAGGCGCCATGATGACTTGGACAAGGAGGGGAACACTTTCCTTCTGCTCTGCACCTACTGGCGATAGGCAGAAAGTAACTTGTGGGTGCATACTTCTTCTGATTTGAGAGATCTAGCAAGCGTTGATATTGGACTACTTCAAAATTATTTTTATGCGCTCCGGTTGGTACGCTGAATAGGACGTCGTGGATCATAGTTTTCCCAAATGTGGTCTACGTGTGCTGTGTCCGTCAGGCTAATCCCCCTTCCTAACCTAACCTAACCTATTTCCCGACATGATGTTTTTTTTTCTGAGGATATATTCGGGATTCGACCTTGTTTTTAGTAATGTCGAACACTTCTGGCCCTGTATTTTTATACAGTCAACAAATTCGTCAAACTTTAGTTATGAGAGTTAGACACCTCTTAACGGAATGGTGAGTCAGTCATCTGGTCATTTGAGACATTCTAAATCTGCATACCCCACTCCACAGTCATACGAGTACAATTCTCGTTTAATGTGTGTCCAATTAATAAATTTCTTTCTCAGGAAACCAATGGATAGATTTAAAGTATAATTGTGAGCCTTCTAGCCGTTGGTTTCTTTTTAGTCGTCATCTCTTTTCTTATTTTACTTCGGTAAGCATCGTTGCATTTTGCGGTTTTAGCCAATTAAATTTTGTTTCTGAACATTCCTGGCCAGTTTAAAATATTTATTTTAAATAGATACTTAATTATTCATTGTTCAATTTTTGATACTCAAAAAGAGTTGGGACGGCATGTGGCTGGCTGGTCCATTCGCATTCAGTTTTCATCCCTCGTAAGGTACGAGGTCTGACACCGGACAATATTCAGCCCCGAGAGCTTTAATCAAAGTATTTTATAAAGCAACCGTCGATAATGTTAAAATTCGTCGAAACGTGCAAAACTTTTCTTTTATGCATGAAGAAGAAAAAGAAGACGTCGATGTTGCTATGACTGTATATGTATTTCTAATAATGCCAATAAGTCAATGATGCCGACGGCCAATAACACAAAAATAACAAAAAATCAGATGCAAATCGTATGAAAACAGCGCGATTGAATATTGAATGGCCTTAGGGTTTAACTAGGAAAGAACCTGTTTGAACATTTCAAACGTATCTACGGTTTTGAATGGAGATTCACAAAATATGGCAGTTAGAATAAAATGTGGTGGATCTTAGTTTTATATTCAATACAAAACGCTTCCAGGAATTCCAGTGTTTACGTGGAATTAAAAAAAAAATGCATTTATGGATGAGACAAAGTCCGTTCGTTCTCGTTCCATTTTCTATGAAACAAGTAAAACTTGGTGAAAGATTAAATGTGTCGGTCTGGCTTTCTCTAGTTACACCAAAAGTTCCAAAACTCTCCATATCATGACCTCGTTTCTGAATAATCGGGTTTTTATTCTTTGTAGAGTGATGTCAGCAGTAGTTAAAAAAATCCTATTTTTCACACAAATATTGTCCACAACCTTGTTGCCCCCTGCGAGGAAGATAGGAAACCTTACAAACTCCCGATACATATTCGGCAGACAAGAACGTCACAGATGGCTTCGGTCACAAACCGCAGAAAAGATCAGGCCCAAAAAAAGTTTTTAGATACTGGAGACAGACAAATTGGTTGGACGCCCCATCCCGAAAAACCTTCAGCAACAATCTCTCCCTGGCAAGTACCATTCATGTACCAACTATACTAGGACTTTCCAGTTTTCCCCAGACATCTTTACCAAGCCGTAAAAGAACACTTAATATCCATAATGAGCCAGCATCTATGAGTATCAAAACATCTCAATTTATTTGTGTTATTCCACATTCCGTCACCTTCATCACCTTGGATGACATCGCAGTAATTTTTTCGGTACACATAAACTCAAGAAGCTAAGGAAGAGGTATGAGTCCTTGACTACGAATAAGAATTCCAATAGAGACCTTGGTAAAGTGATGAGAATTCGTTCACTTCGCAACGACTACGTTTTAATTACAACCTTCAGCCGACATCAGTGCTATGAATGCTCAATAGCTTGTCGCGTCAAATACATATCATTCGGTGACCTTCTTTCGATAGATTGCTTCAAATTTTGAAGTTAAGTACACTGTATACGTCGTCGTAATACTACTCCGTAAGGACCTACGGTAAGAGGTTTTATGTTAATTAAATTTATAAGTCCCCAATTTACCTGCAACGTTGCAAATGTCAACACAGGGATTTTTTAGAAAAGTAGCGATTTTGTAGTCCAGGCTGCCTTTTTTGTTTTATTCTCAATATGTATTTGTGGATTTTAATTGTTGTCACAACTGACGCCAGGGAGCAAAACCATCGGTCGGCTAACCCAACGACGGCCATTTAATTAGTTAGAATGAAAAGGCATCAGAGAGTAGTTTTAAGTGCCTTTATGTTTTTATGTACCCAGGGGAATAAACAGGAATCCCTTAAACTTAACGAAATAGGGTCAATGTCCTAGTTAAAATGATCGGTCAGTGAAATTCAGGGACAATTGGCTCAAGTTGAATCCTAGTGAAATGCCATTGCCACTAAAGTAATAAAAAGCGTGTGGACTCCAACGAATTTCAGTCTGATCGGATCCTAAGTCCTCTTTCTGCGAATTCGTGGTGGTGTAAAAACTGAAGTTGATTTCACTCAAACGTATTTCAGCTTTAGGCAGTACGAAGCACACATGTAGATAATATAACATTCCTTTTACTAATTCTTACTCCACTCCCAATCACTTGTACTCCTAGTGAGTTGATTGCAACTAAATAAGGCCCTCCGCACACGTGTCGCCTCATATTCGTCTCGTAATCGGCTCGTCCGCGATTCGAACTCTACTTCTCTAGAAAATGTATGAAGATCCGCACACGGGTCGCCCATATTCGTCTGTGCATCTCGGACCATGCGAACTGCTTGGAACCAGAAAAGTCGTCAACGTCGGACAGCAGCAAAAAATATGTGGACGCATTTGTTCAATTGGAAAATGTGTTCAGAGAAATTGTGGTGCATTCGTATATGGGTGTCGTGTGATTCGAGGTGAGAGGAGAACTGCTGGTGAAAGCATTTTAACCCTTTGGTGAGGCGAGAAGGACCTTTTTGGACATGAAGCAACCAAAATTTTTCGTCCGAATACGCTTTGCGATAACAGAATGCGGTGTTTCTACACGCTATATAATCGAGGATATTATTTTTTTTTTATAACACAGGGTATTTGATTTCGGCAAGATTAGTTTCCGTGGTGCCAAGTGTTTTTTTTTAATCGACAAAAGTAATTATATTTCGGTGCCTCGTGATACAACAATGCTGAGCTTAGCGGTCAATTCAGCGAATCGTTCGTTGTAATCTGAAGACATATAACGGTTTATGTTAAGATGCAAGATATCCTCTCACTACCTCAATGTTGTGAATTCCAAATGGCGGAATCTGCCCACCCGGGCCGTATCAAGGAAGATATGGCCCTCCTATGGAAGAAGGAAAACATCTGAGCTATTGACCAAGTCCCGTAGAGATTGCCGCCAGGCTCACGGCGGTCATTACAGGACATTAGCCCATCGGAGAACATGCAATTAGGCTTGGCATCCCCTATACTCCGCATTGCCGCAGCTGCGGGAATAAGCATGAGAAAGAAACCATCACTCAGTTCCTCTGCGAATGCCCGGCCCTTACTAGGGCCAGACATCGAGCATTGGGTAGGGCCTTTCTTGTTAACCTGGGGGATGTATCGCGGGTGACGGGTATTCTTATTTATTGCCGCCTGTGTTGCCCACACACTGTCGAACACGAACATGGTCTCAGTGGACAATTTTCTTCAAATTTGTTAGTCTTCAGCCATTCGCTCAACCGATGCTTTAAGATTCGCTCTGAATGGCTCAAGACACCTCACACAAATCTGAAGAAAATTGTCCACTGAGACTATGTTCGTGTTCGTGGTCGGCAGTGTGTAATCGGGCGTACTAAATAGAGATATCTCAAAAATGATTGCATGGGGAAAAGTGAATTAAGTAGAGTTTTATGCCTTCAAAACTCAATGTTGTTTTATTTCCAATAAACGGGGCGACCGGTAGCGCAACGTGTTGAGGCATCCGTCTCATGTTTGACTACCGGCGTTTCGGGTTCGAATCCCGTCCACGACGATGTTCGTGGCCATGGATGTGCAGGAGGTGCATGCTGGCAACTGCATTCTCCGAAACCAATTTATGCCAACGAAACGTCAACTGGGCCACATGGAACAGTTGACGCGCTATGCCCCACAAGGGGTTAGGGCAATTGAGTATCTACCGCCCAACCCATTCTCATCGATGGTGTCAGCATTAATGACTCACCCACACTGAACGTACTAGGTATTAACATCTCTAGTAAACTAAACTGGTCTGAACACATCTTCAACATTGCAAAAATGCAATGAAGTGTCTGGGTTTCATGAATCGCTGTAAAAGAAACTTTACACCATCTGATTGGGCGCAAATTTATAAGGTCCACATAATACCGAGACTCGAATATTATTCCCACATATGGGGGGGGGGGGGGCAAAAACTCCTCTTCCATAGTCCTCCGCGTGGGCGCCCCCTGGAACGGCAGTGGTCACTGACAATTGCCAACCAACGTCAAGCCGCCAGTGATGGCGGTGCGATGATTTGGTTGAGGTACCCCTGTGGTGTGGGGTGTGAAAAAAATACCACGGCCTTTCCCTTTGAGGGCCTGTCGTTAAAACCGACAATCAAAGGACAGGATGTGTATGCCAGCAACTTGCACTATCCGAAATCTTTATATGCTAACGAAACGTCAACTATGGCTTTCGATCCGGATTCTCCTGTGTCGATCACATTAACACCTTGCGAATCATCATCGAGCAATGCGCTGAATACGATTCTCCGCTTCACTTGCTTTTCATCGATTTCGAAAAGGCTTTCGATAGTGTGAACCGGGATTCTATATGGGCGGCCTTGCGCAGGAGAGGCATCCCTGAGAAGCTTGTGGCTATTATTAAGGCAACCTATGACGGCGCGAAATGTCGCGTTCTGCATAAAGGTAAGGTGTCGGGGGACTTTGAGATTCGCCTACGCTGACGACATATGCCTACTCTCCCACAAAATCATGGATCTGTCCGCAATGGCGTTAGATCTCGAGAGGGAGGCAAGCAAGGTTGGGCTAAAGATTAATACCAACAAGACCAAGGTTCTTAGCCCGCCGTTGCGAAAAAGAAATCCGACACCTATTGCCATCAATATTAATGGGCAGCCTGTGGAGAAGGTGGACAACTTCGTCTACCTGGGTAGCATTGTTGCCGAAAATGGTGGTACGGAGCAGGACATCGCTCGTCGTATCAACCAGGCTAAACGCGCATACGGCATGCTGTCCAAAATCTGGCAGGGCAGTTATCTCAGCATCAAGACCAAGCTGGGCCTGTTTCGCTCCCTGGTACTATCAGTGCTTTTGTATGGGAGCAGTACATGGAAAGTTTCCGTAGGAGTTACCAGAAAGCTGCAAGTTTTCGTCAACTCATGTCTTCGTCGAATTTTAAGAATTTTCTGGCCCGAAACAATATCAAATGAAGAGCTAAGTCGGCGTACGGGTCAGATGCCAATCGACGAATTGATACGCAGGCGAAAATGGCAGTGGATAGGTCACACATTGCGGAAGAGTGATAACTGCATTGCTATGCATGCCATGAAATGGAACCCCATTTCCAATCAAGGCCGACCAAGAGGGGGTCCTCGAATCACATGGCGTCGATCTGTGGCAAAGGAGTGTCAGGTACTGGGTAAGTCTTTTGGGGAGTTGCGCCCCATTGCCCAGAACAGAGTACGATGGCGCGCAGGAGTAGTTGACGCGCTATGCCCCGCTAGGTGTTAAGGCAAAGTAGTACATATGGGCAGGCGCAGGTCGAACTGCCTTATCCGCATTAGACAAAGTTCAACGGAAAGCCTTCAAGCTTATTGTCGATGAATCCATAACTTCTCGGCTCGATATGCCGCTTGAGCACTGGCGAGATGTCGGTTATTTATCACTTTTTATCGCTACTACAACCGCCATTGCTTTGACGAAATATCCAGTCTTATTCCTGAGCTTGCTCTACCTTTGCGGAAGTGCCACCACACACTGTCGATCTCGAACACGAACCTAGTACAAATGTTCTCTGACACACACTTGACATAAATGTGAAGAAAACCGGCCCACTTGTACCAGGTTCGTGTTCGAGTTCGACAGTGTGTGGTGACACGAACACCCGGCTAGTCTGCCGTGCCCATCCTCATTTTCTTGAGCTCAGTAGTAGTCGTACCGTTAAATTCTATGATTTATTTGTATCCAAAACAACACGAATGTGGAACAACCTACCATCTTCTGTTTTCCCCCGCAGTTATAATCTGCAAAAATTCAAACGAAACGTAAACCGGTTCCTCACTCAAACTCAACCCATCCCAGCCCCACTAGCCTAATTTTCTTCTCATTAAGGCTGTGCTCTCGCATCAAAAGGTATCCACTAAGCTTTAGCATAAACATATAAAAAAAATGATATTGAGCATTTACACGATAACAGGCGGTGATAAGCCCACCGGAGCTGTTGACCCTGCTCTCCATTGTGAAACTCTTTCATGGAAGGGTCAGTGCTTCTCTATACTCAATATAGAGTAAATAGCTAAAATATATCTATGTACATCATTTATTTGAAATACCCGCAAATTATTGTAATATTACACCCCAGTCGTTAAAAAAATAATAAAATATTTCCACTAGCTACTAATTATAACCACCTTCTGCGATTAGTACACTAAACTGTTCACATTAAGCTGTTCAGGGCGCGATACCTAATTTACGTAATTCCCTGCGATTTATTCACTTGTCGATGGAAACACTTTGCCCTGAAAATTTAGGAGGTAGGTCATGGTAAATTGGTATAATCAGCATCACCATTAGAGAGGCCTTTGCAAAGAAAACGAGTGCTTATTTCCAACCGAGTGGAATCGGCCAAATCGTTGCAAATATTTTGGCGAAAACTTGGAAAACCAACAAAAAGCAGGGAGAAATTCTGAATAGACGCGGCACGGTTCTAATGAAACACGACATCGTAAACAACTTCATAAAGGGCAATTTTTGTTATCCGACGATGACGCGCCAAGACTTTATTGAGATGCAATCTGTATCATAACTTTTGTAGATTGTAACAAGCAGAGGTTTAGATTGTAGTGTGGGACTCAAAGGAGAAGCCAACGCGAAATTTTCAATTCTGTTCCTTTGATGCCTATTAAATTATTTTTCATGAGATAATTTGCGGTGGAAAGGGGTATCGTTTTCTCCCGGAGTAATTCGGAAAACTTTCACCAGCCCATTATCTACTTGGCATGGTTGCTGTTGCAGAAGCAACTCCAGCATGAATAACACAATATTGTGGCTGACTGACATTATTGGGCCTTGAGGGCCAGGGGTCAAGACGCCGATAGCGTTCATGAAAATAGCTTGGTTGTCGTGGTCGCAGAACACTTTTCTCGACTGATAAGAACACATTGCGTAATGGCTCTTTGATTGAAGCAATTTGTCTAGACACCGGCCGAACCAAATGTTTTATATTTATTATCCCAAAGCGGGCATGGAAGAAGAGTAGTGTATGTTGATAGTGACTAGTGATATTGCGGTTTCGTTACTGACAAAGTTGCGATGGTTGGCTGACTGCCTGGCTGGAGCCGTTCTGCGCCAGCCATCATCACAACAACCACCACATCATCCCTTATCTTAACGTCAAATACCCCCGAGATTAAGTCGAAATCCTACTTCACCCTCACCACTATCATGTCGTCGCTAGTAAGTTGATACTAACCATAACAAATAATAATCTGAGAAAATTAAATAGACAACAAGAGAAAGCCATCTAATTAGGGCAATTCATGAGCATGCTTATCGTTGAGAGTGGATGAGTGTGGGCGAAATACAATAGAATAAAGACGTCTTGAAATTTCACAGAATGACAGCCAGGTATGAAGTTAATATGATACAATGAATTTGAATTGATTTTCGGCTTTGTACATATGTACTCGTATGTTGGACAATAATCAGTTTGATTGTAAGACGTCATTTAAAAACAATTGCCTGTAAGCATGAGCTTTGCGTAAACGTAGAAAGGAAGGAGAGGAAGGGAAGGAAGGACAAGGAAATAGGAAAAGGAAGGGAGAAGAAAGGAGAGTGTAGAAAAATTTGAGAGAAAAAAATGGAACATACGCCTTGACTCGTGTTGCTTTGATTGTCGAATCGACTCAAAGGCAACAGCGAAAACTAAATAAATTAGTCTGCTGTCTGCGCGGTCTCATAAACCGCCGTTCTTTCTATTTTTCTGACGAAACTATTTAGCTTTTCAGCGAACTTATAAGTTTGCCATGTGCGCGAGTTACGCAGGCTAGACAACTTCAGCTTACTCAACCTCACCTTACACAACCTCACCTTAATGACGTCATTACGACATTGAGAAATAAATATTCATTAAATTACAATAAATTCACACTTAGTCAAAATATTCCCGATCTTAATTAAAAATGAAGATCGTGGGAATCAACTAAAGCATATAAACATTATAATCAAATCGAACTTAATGAAAGATGCACAACTGCAATGCAATGTAAGCATCTTTCATTTATCATTAGTATACTCGTAAAGGGCTTCTAAGATAAGTCCAAGTGTTCATAGTTTCATTATCAGTTCAGTCGAGGCAGTTCAGTCGTTCAGTCTCAAATCAAGTCTCAGTTCATTCATAATTTAGTTCAAGTGCAGATCCTGTAATTGTTAGTACATATTAGGTGTATTGTGTATAAAACTCAAGTGCAAATAAAGTGCTTATAAAAAATAACATAAAGTGTTATTATTTCACGACTTCAAGGAAAAGGTCGTTAAACTTCTATTTTTCCAATTAGAAGAACATTAAAAACATAACTCGCGTGACATTTGAAATCCTTGGCATTGAATTCACTCACGATCTAGATCCGGGTGAATTGTGCTCGGTGGCCGTGGTCATTCGGTCACCGCTCAACGATTCTAATCTAAAGCTCGGAGTTCAAATCTCGGCGCGATCAAAAACTGCCTGTGAGAGTGAGTACTTATAGGACTTTCACAGTGCTCCGAGTTTGTCAGTATAAAAACGGCGCGTTTAGGAGGTGCATGTAAGATGCAAAATAGTCGAGCTACTGTTACAACAGGAAGGCATTGCGATCATAAAAGATCTACTGTGCCGTAGCCGATTAATTCAAAAGACCGTCCACCTTTCTAATAAAGGGCAGTAAGTCTTTAGCAGGAATCAACCTGAAGTGCAGTGCTGATAGTAGCCTGCCCGAGGAGTGACATCCTAAAACGCGCGACGGCGGGACATTCGCACAAGATGTGTTTGGTCGTTTTCACGTCCTCCACACAGAGACGGCATTCAGTCTCGCTGGACAGACCCACCTAGTTCAGGTGGATATCTGATGGTGATGGCCAGATAAGTACCCCACTAGGAGTCTTAGATGGGTTCCACTAATTTGAGTAGTACCCTTGTGAATGAAGGGCATTATCAGCTCCTTTGATTGACGTAGCCCTGGAAGGCTATTCCAGAGCTGATGACACAACAGTGCAAACCAATCTGTGATCCGCAGTTTGGCCGAGGCCAGCCCAAAGCCACAGTAAGGCTAAGGCCCATGAAAACGACTAGATGATCCTTGTCTAGCAAGTTCATCAGCAGCCTCGTTCCCCTCAATGCCCTGGTGGCCTGACACCGAACACAAGAAGACTCGATTTTTGGTTGCCAACAGTTGAAAGAGTTCGTAACACACCTTCACCAGTTTTGAAGAGACCTTATATGAGGAGAGCGCTTTTCTAGTTGTTTGACTGTCTGAGTAGATAGCAATATGAGCGCCGCGATGTCCAGTTAACAAGATTACCCTGGCGCAGACCTCAATGGCGTGGATCTCAGCTTGAAAAACGCTGAGTCAGACTCCCATTGCGATCGAAATCCTGGTGTTTAGTCCAAAGACACCTGTACCAAAACCCTGTTCCATTTTAGACCCATCGGTGAACCACTTAATACATCTAGGGTCTGGGCAGGGTGCGCCATTTACCCATTCAGAGCGGTCAGGGATGAGGGCTGAAAATTTTCTGCCGAAGCAAACTTCTGTGATCATATAATTTGATCTCAAGCAGATCTGCACGTCAGGAATTTGATTCAGAATGCTCATGTCACCGCTTTCTTCACTACGCACGTCGGAAGTTAAACGAAGTCTAAGAGCATTTGGAGCTGCTGATTCTTGAATATATGCAACGGAGTAAGTCCAATAATCGCCTCCAGGGCTGGCGTTGGACAAGTGCGCATAGCTCTAGTGATACCAAGGCAGGCAAGGCGTTGAAGCTTATTGTATTTCAGTAAGACAGAAGATTGCTGAGTTTTCGCTGCGTAAGTCACCATAGGCCGCACCAGCATGATATATAACCACTCGATTATCTTTGGGATGAGCCCCCATGTCCGTCCGAAGAGACTTCTGCAAGCCCGCATTGTGCGTGTGGCTTTGCTAACTACATTATCTATGTGAGTATTCCAGGTGAGTTTCGAGTCTAGTGTTACCCCGAGACATTTAACTTCAGTGGAATAATCTAAGGTCGTGCCGCCTAACGAAATTGGATCCAATGTTAGTTTTCGCGTGAACGGCACAACAACAGTTTTCTGTGGGTCACACCAACAGACCAGTGTAGAACTATGTCAAGAATTAAGATAACCGCACTCATTAAGCATGGAAATCAGCTCGCGTACGACAAGAGACCACAAAAGGGGTGCAGAATGCCACCTTGCAAACAACCCTATACGGCATTCATGCGAATGGATGTACTGCCTAGAGTTGAGTGAATATCCCGTCCACGGAGCATGGCGGTAGCCGGTATTAGCGAAAGCCCCCTCAATGTCAAAGCACACAACGCCATTTCCTTAGCACTGAGGTACTTTTCGATTGTACTGACAAGGTTATTCAAGGCGTGTAACGGACGGTTTGGTGGGTATCCGAAGATGCCCGTGGGGGAGCCGAAGGTAGCATAGTGACCGTGAAGATCGGGACGTGCCCATCTGGCGAAAAAAGGCCCCTCAACGAGGTAAGCCTAGATACAAATCGCTGGAAGGACCAACAAATCGCTGGAAGGACCAAAAAGGAAATCGATGAGGTCCTTCTTAGTCCTGTTCTTTACCAGAGATGGGTCCCACGTTGGGCGCCAAGTATGTAACGGATGGTTTGGTGGGTATCCGAAGATTCCCGTGGGGACGGAGCCTAAGGTAGCATAGTGACCGTGAAGGTCGGGACGTGCCATCTGGCGAAAAAAGGCCCCTCAACGAACAAAGCAGCGGCCTATGCTTGCTGTAGCTCAGTTCGGGAGATGTGGGCGGGATTTTCGCTGCTCGTTGCCCCTGTTCTTTACGTATTAACAAAAATTCATAGGCCTAGGGAAGACAGCACAAACAAGGGGAGGAAAAAATGGGGAATAAAAAAACCACCGACCACCAACAGATCCTTACTCATCAAGTGCTGCCCTAGATCTGCCGGTGGAAGCAGCACTACTAGACCAGAATATGGTTCATAACAGGCAGGCAGTCAATGTTGTTCGTGTACGCGAATTGCATACGATGTAGGGAGCTCGACAGCTCCATTTTGTGCCTGATATGCAAATCAAGCAACTTTTCCATGGATTTAAGGAAGAAGGAAGTAAGGCTAATCGGTCTGTAGGATTTGGGCATATGTTCTAGCTTATTACCCGCTTTGGGTATGAAGACCACATTAACTTTCCTCCAAGGTTGCGCTATGTGCCCAAGGGTGTAACTTGCCCTAAAAGCTCGATTAGCGGAGTTATTATGATTTCCAAGCTGTTTTACAACGAAGCCGGGAAAATTGAGCTTTAAATGGCTCAAAGGACTCTATCGCCCAATTTACTAGGAGGTGCGTGCTAGCAACTGCACTTCCGAAAAGTAGATATGCCATCGAAACGTCAACAAGGCATAAAAATGATAGAGATGTTGACGCGGCCATGCCCCTGGTAGGGTCAATGCAATTAACAACATCTGTTGATAAAAAAAATTACAATTTATGCACTCTTTTTCTATTAGATAATCTGTTTGAGGCCTAGATCTAGATACATATAAATAATTCACTTCCGAAACAAGATAACGACTAACTAACATTAAAAATCATGGTATATACCTATATATATAGACAAGAATATGTAAAACCACCAAATCAAAACTATAAAAACAAAAAAAAGCATTGTTACTTTGTTTCTAGTCCTAAGATTGATGAATGCTAAAGAATCTTAGCCGGATGTACATTTACATTTATAATCACTCAAACTATGTCCGGTCTATGAAGCGTGGCTCTTTTCGACTCAATTGTATGAATGGCATAAGGTGTGACAACCAAAACAAGGCAGCCAAAAAAACCAATTTTACCATCAAGTAGCACATCGTATTTCCAAAATGAAGTGTGCTGTAACAAAATGAGAATGCATTCTCATTTTGTCGTCCAAACACATTGAGCATGGTCGTCAAAATTCAAGAAATAAAATATGGACGCTTGTGACCATTAAAAAATGACACTGCAGATTGCAGAGCCTGAACCACCCATTGCTTCTTCCCTTTTTCCGTCGTTTCACTACAGTGTAATCGTAAAGTCAGGCCAACACGTGGTGAAGAGATTTGGCGTTCCACAACGTTCCAATATTTGGCCTTGTTTGTTTGTTTTTTTTTTTCCTTCAGTCGTTCCGAAAAACTGGTTTGAGCCGATGATATCAGCACTTTTTGATCTAATTATTGCCGCTTGGGGTCTTTGCATGCAAAAATTTAATGGTCTACCGTTGTGCAGTACTAAACTATTTTTCGTGTTCTTGGATCTTCAAGGCACTGTCGTTTTTTTTTTATTCCCTCTTCTGCTTGCTGCAGGCAGGAACACAGGTAGGAAATATTTAGAAGGCGCAGGTTGGGGATGAAATAAAATAATTTAGAAATTTCAGTGTATTGGTGGCTGTTTTTTGTTGAGCTGGGATTATCAGATTTAAATTTATCTGCAACCATCAACCGGAGGATAGACACCAAGTAGATTTTGTACGCAGTCGGAACTGGTTTCCTAGTTACACGCTCTTAATTCCGAAACAGAAAAAAGACATTTCCCGTCTTTCTTTCTCTCACCTCAACTATTTCGGATGTCTTTCTGGTAAGCATCAAAAACGATATACAAAAAATGGATAGATCACGCGAGATCTATGCCGGTTTAGACTGTATCAAAATTAACCTGGCAATATATTCAAATTTCTAAAAATCGTTTGAATGTGTTTCTCTTTATTGTCGACGGCAAAAAAAAACAAGAATTCGGGTTCATTTGTATTTTATTGGTAACGATGTATCTTGTTAGATGAAATCAATAAAAACTCGCCTAATAAATGGCGCGACAATTCGTCACAGAAATTTTAATCAGGATATTGGAAAAAAATTAATATTAATGCAATTCAAGGAATTTAATCGAGTCTTAATTTCTGCGTATTTGAAATGCTCTTCTATGGATTTTTTTTTGTTTTGTGAAAGAAGACAGCCATTTTCCAACCAGAGACGTTATCTTTCGATTTTTTTCTAGGATGACAAAAAATATTGCGCGTGGATTGCGCTTGCGACGCAATTCAATTAAAAAAAAATTTGATATGGTTTGTGATTTATAATTGAGATTATCTGACAACCTTCGAGGATAGAAGGATAAACTCTACATGCGACTCAGAACTTTGTTGTAGCCTATGGCGGCACACAATGGGACGATTTACAACAAAATCTGAAATATAGACGAAAAAATACAAACTTTGTTTATACTCTCTTTGAGCTTTAATAGAACTTTAAGGAAGAAAAAATGTACAGATATTCTACAGACAGGAAGAGATAATACAGTATTAGCGGTAAATAATGCTGCCTGAAATCGAGATGAGAATTTTCTATGAAAGCCTATCTCATTAATTTAATTATTTCTAAAAAATATATGTTGATATTTTTGTTCTAGTTTTTTGGTACCCACATGCCAGTTTAACACGGAACGTACGATACACGAGGTTTCTCCAAAAAGCTCCAGTGGCGAAAATTTGTATAAAAACTTGCCAGTTTGAGGCAGGGGTTAGAACAGCCCTTTTCCAATCCCTTAACACCGGGGATGACGACGACCCCGATGCAAGCGCGAGGGCATCGGAGACGTCCGCTAATCATTCCATCCTTATCGCCCAATTTTTTTTTATTATTCCTCATTTTTGCTTCCCCTGTTTCTGTTGTTTTCCCCAGGCCTATGAAATTTTGTTAATACGTAAAGCGGTAACGACAGTGAATATGCAGCTATTCTAAGCAGCAGAGAATTCGTCGAAATAATCAACCGTCTTGTGTGTAAACTGACTGCGAAAAAAAATCCGTCTGCCAGTCCATCCGCATGTACGCCCCGCAACTTAGTCGCATAAATCCGCTTCTATTCGTCAGTGCGTCTACTTATGTCAGTCTAGAAGAAATTGAAAGATGATAAATATCTAAATCTGGTCGCGGCTCGAATACTATAGTAATTAGCAATAAAAATATTATTAATCGATTTTTCTTCAACTATTTTTAATCGTTTCAATATTGACGCATTCGATGGCCGTGTTCGTTCGGTCACTGCTCTACGATCTAGAGCAGGGGTCAGCAAATTTTCCAACAAAGGGCGAGATTATTGGAACTTCAGGTTCATCGGGCCTGATAGCAAACTCGAAATGTATCGGTTCATTAGAGTTGTTAACCCACTGCCAATTGGAATCTGAGGAAAACTATCTAGTTATTTAGTCAAATGGAATTTGGAAAAAGAAGAGATATCCTAGCGACATTTTTGAAAATGTTTTCGTTAATAATTGTATCTTCTTCGCATCATGAACACGGGCCAAACATCACCATCACATTTAATATGTGATTTTTGCTTCAAATGAAAATTAGATTTAAGATACACTGCTCGTCATCAGAATAGATTCAAGAATTTTCATTTACGTTTTCTCTCATATCTCAAAAAGTATAACATGTACATTATATTTTTGTTGGATATTATAAACTTTCTTTTGTTTAGACTTGATACTACAAAAATGAGGACATTTCTGTGACTGTGCCTATGTTAAATCTTGGTTCGATTGTTTTGTTCACTCAAAACACTACATTTTTTTTGGGTCATCAGAATAGGTTCAATGGTAATTCATTTATTTTGCGATGTGCAGTTGCCATCAAACAGTGTGAAATATTTTATTTTTAACAATTCCGGTAGTGTAGAATGATTTTAGTGCAAAATGGGTCGCGGTAAACAACTGGATGGCTTAGAAAAGGGTCTTTTTGACCCTTTTATAAGCCATCCAGTTGTTTACCGAGTCCAGAGGTAACCTCGAATGTGGCCTAAATCAGCGAGAAATTGCCAGAAAAATTGGTCGAAGTCAAAATGTAGTAAGCAATTTTATTCGAAAAGCAAATTACGGAAAAAATATGAAAGGATGTCTTTATTCGGCAACGACAGCAACAGATAGAAGACATATTGTCCGAGCTGCGTCAAATTCTCGCCATTCTGCATCGAAGATCAGGGAAAAAAAGCAGTGTTAAAGCGAGCCTATCAACTGTAACACGTGTAATACGCAACACTTCCAACTTAAAAAGACTAAAACTAAAAAAAAAACACCGCTTAATGGGGTTCGTAGTCGTCTTCTTTTTGCTCGAGAGCATATGACCTGGAATAAGGAGTGGCACACCATTGTCTTTTCCGACGAAAAAAAGTTCAACCTCGACGGACCTGATGAATATAACTTTTATTTCCACGATATAAAAACGCCTGAAAGCTATTTAAGTCGTCATCACAGCTGTGCAGGCGGTGTAATGGTATAGGGAGCCATTTCATATTATGGGACTTGTGAATTACAATTTTTAACTCCCAAAATGAACGCGAACGCTTACAAATCGGTATTGGAAAAGGCATTTCCACACTTCTCGAATATTGTTGGACCAATTACATGGACGTTTCAACTGCGAGAGAGGTAAAATCGTGGATCAAGGGTTAAAGTGTCCAATTGCTTGAATGGCCACCTGATCTTAATATTATAGAAAATATGTGGAAACTTTTATCACGGAGGGTGTATGAAGGGGGGAGACAGTACGAAGATAGTGAGATCCTAAAGGAAGCCATTAAAAGGGCGTGGGCTCAAATCTCCCTTCGAGATATTGGAAATTATTATGCTTCATTGCCAGACCGGATTTACGAAGTCATTTTGAACCAAGGTAGTACGCACTATTAAAATATTTTAAAACTAATCACTTTTATGTTACAACCAAAGTAAGCTTGAATTTTTGCTTTAGATATGAATTTTTATACTATTTTGTGTTTGAACCTATTCTGGTGACAAAAAAAAAGAACTTTTTGTTGTTTTTTAGAAAAAAAATTATAAATAAATTATAATGTGTGCTTTAAATCCCAAACTATTTTACTTCATTTACAACATCTTGGGCTATTGATAAAAATTTATTTCATTGAAATCGTCCGGTTGGTTGCAGAGGTAGAGCTATTTTACTTTTGCACAAACGTTGAACCTGTTCTGGTAACGAGCAGTGTATAAGTACATATAAGCAGTAGTATAAGCACTGTTTTCCTTTATGTTAAATTCGAAGTCAGTATGTCCGATCTCTAGTCGAAGTCGATGAAACCGAATATGGTTAAATCGAAGAGAACAGGTTCGATATTACACAAGGAATTGAGACGATGCGTATATACCCTAGACTTGCGCAGACGTGGTGGTAATACCAAAAGTAGCAATTGGCAACGACCATATGCATTAAAAGTGAGTTTCCTATAGGACCAGTTTATAGGGGAGGTTGGCGATCATTCGGATTTTGACCATTCTCAAAATCAACAAACTAACACACACTACAAATATTTGTCGAATCTTTCAAGTTGCTAGCTTCATTCTATCGAAAGTTATCGTTTATTTGAAGTCTCTCATGTAGGGGAGGTACAGGTTTCCTTTGTCGGAACTTGTGCATTTTCAATAACAACCAACAAGATCTAGTACAAACATTTGAACAAAATTTCAAGTCACTAGCTTCATTTTATCGAAAGTTATCTCTTATTTTAAGTTTCATTTGTAGGGGAGGTAGGGGTTCCTTGGTCGGATCTGGCCTATCTTTAATACGCACTAACTAAATTCCACTTCAAACATTTGACCAAAATGTCAAGTCGCTGGCTTCATTCTATCAAAAGTTATCGCTTATTTAGAGCTTCATTTGTAAGGGAGGTAGGAGTTCCTTGGATCGGAGCTTTCCTATTTTTTCTACCAACCAACTAGATCTTACTACTAACATTCAACCAAATTTTCGACTCGCTAGCGTCATTCCGTCGAAAATTATAGTAATTAAAAGTATATTTAATTTTTTTTTAAATTTGTAGGGGAGGTAGGCGTTCCTTTGATCTGATTATGCCCAACTTATCTAAACTCAATCAGCTTCTTACCTCAGGATTACATGCCAAAAATCAGGTGTCTCACAACCTCCCAAAAAAGATTGCTACGTATGAAGATTGAATCGTATGGCTGTGCTGTTTAGATACTCGACATTGATTTAAATTCAATTCAAACAAATTATGTTGTTAACATATCTATAAAAAATTAATTTTTATTGATAAATTTGACACTTTCTTAATTGGTTAAAGTCAAAAGTACTATTTAGTCGCGGGCCGGATAAAAGACGGAGGCGGGCCGGAGTTTGCCGACCCCTGATCTAGGGCATGAAGGTTCGATCCTCGATGCGAACAAAAATTGTCTGTGAGTACTAATAGAACTCCGATTGCGCTCCGATATTGTCAGTGTAAAGACGGCGCGGATAGGGGGTGAATGGTACCAACCGCAAACGTCAACAAGGCATAGAAATGAGAGAGATGTTGGGGGCATGGGCTCCCCTGGAGGGATCAAAGCAATTAACATGCCACGAATTATTGCGATTTTATTTTTATTTATAATTTATTGCAGCTTTATTTCTCTTCTCATTCTAATCCAGAACACGCATAAACAAACACGGCATGGGATGTTATGTTACTTAATGTTGCAAATCAACTTTCATTTTGACTAAATCAAATATTGGAAGTGTGTCTTGTTTTTATCTATTAGTGATCTAAAAATAACTACAGCTCGATAAAAAAAAACTTGTTTTAGGTTTTCGTTTTGGTAATACTACATAATCATAAGCACTGATTTACCGATATCAATTCCAACCGATGATGTTAGCACTCGTCGATTCGAATTGACATTCAAAATGAAGGTTTTTTCTTTTTTCAAAATATAGTTTATATTTTGGTTCTAAAAATACAATAACATTAATGTTACTATTCTAGTTCCTATTCATAGTTTAATATGTATGTACAAATATACAAAAAGAAAATTAACGTACATATTTTGCAACTGCGCAAAAGACCTCGCCAATTCAAGTGAATATAATCTTAATCTGCGCGATCATACAAATGCTTCTAAACGCGAATTCAATTTAAAAATACCACATAATGGTCAAAGAAAATACAAAATTAGCAACGGAATAGGTAATCAGAAATGAAGCCTGCCGAAAAGAAAATCAAAATCCCGGAAAACTTTGTAATTAAATAGAATAATAGAGAGTTCAAAAAACTTTATGTAATCAATTTTGCACTGTTTCCAATAGATTTTTATAGTCAAGCATACGAGTATATGTCAGGTAGGAAATACGTTAGGGTTTTGCAGGTTGTGTCAATGAAATAATGTTAAATCGGTTAATATAAGGCTACGCTTACATTTGGCCTTAAATGACAAGCAAACGGCTGGACGCGACGAACGGGCGGCAATATTCCATTGATCAACTTTTGATAAATTATTCTCAGTTCGGCACACATGACGATTGGGCCTTTTCACAAATTATGCAAATTCCATACAGCCATCACCCTTTTAACCATTTGGGAAAAGGAGCAGACTAGTGAATGCAAGCAAACGCTTCCAATTTTCATTACTCTCGACGGACACGAACGTAGACGTAGTTTATAATGGATATTTTCGATGACGATCTCCGAAGATCTATTTCTATTCTATCTTTTTGGTAAATGAAAGCCCAAAGCTCTGAAATATTCGCCTCATGAAAAAATGGGATACTGTGGTAGTTGAAGGAGCGATGTCTGGGGAGTACGGCGAGTGGGACAAGATTTCCCATTTCAGGGTTTCCAAGTATGGCTTGACCACTTTTGCGACGTGTGGCCGAGCTTTGTCATGCTGGAGGATGACTTTGTCGTGTCTCTCTTGGTACTGTGGTCGTTTTTGCTTTAATGCTCGACTGAAACGCATCAATTGTGTTTGGTACCGATCTCCTGGGATAGTTTCATTCGGTTTCAGTAGCTCGTAGTATATCACACCGAGCTGGTCCCACCAAATGCAGAGCATAACCTTGGCGCCGTGAATATTCGGTTTTGCCATCGACGTTGAGGCATGTCCGCATTCTTTCTGCGCTTGGGATTATCATAACGGACCCATTTTTCGTCGCCGATTACGATGCGATGTAGAAATCCCTTCCGATTCTGCGTTTGAAGCAGTTGTTCGCATACAAACAATCGCCGCTCAATATCTTTCGATTTTAACTCGTATGGAATCCAATTTCCTTGTTTCTCAATCATGCCCATGGCCGTGAGGCGTTTCGAGATGGCTTGCTGAGTCACTCCCAGTGATTCAGCTAATTCTTCTTGCGTTTAGCACGAATCTTCATCGAGCAGTGCTTTTAATTCGTCGTCCTTGAAATTTTTTTCTCTCCCACCACCATGCTTGTTCTCGACATTGAAATCGCCACTTTTAAAACGTTGAAACCACTCACGACATGTTCTGTCACTCAGAGCAACCCCACCGTAAGTATCTGAGAGCATTCGACGAGCCTCAGCTGCAGTTTTTTCAAATGAAAGATCAAAACTGCCCGCCAATGACGAGAACTTGGCTCGAAAACAGACAGTTTGAATCGCGAATCTTATTAAAAATGCGAACAACTTTTACTAATGTGGGGATTTCGATACGTTCACAGACGTCCAAACTCACTTTGTGACACTTTTGAACTACGTATTTTGACCAGCCCTCACCGATGCAGCCGTCTGTCGGAAAACGGCGGAAGCAAAGTTGTACACCTATAATTTTTTTATTGATTGTTTATACTTAAAAAATCGAAATTTTGATAAGTCGAGATTTTCATCAGTCGAGATTATGATGCAGTCGAGATATTTTCAGTCAATATTTGGAAATCGAGACTTTAAAAGTCTACGTTTCGTACCCAACCCGATGACACTGTCACAGGAGCGGTACGAAACGTCGACTTTTAAAATTTCGATTACCAAAGTCGAAATATTTTTTTTTTTAAATGGAAAAATATTTCAAAAGCTAGACTAAAAAATATCTCGACTGACGAAAATAATCTAATTAATAACTAATTTGAAATGAATACCATGGTGAGTTGTAATAGTCCATCTTAATAGCGACAATCTGAATTGACTTTATTTCCCTTTTGAAAAAGAAATAAGGTCAAGTGACATTATGCCGCTTTTCCCCGCTTTAGTGCGGTCCTGAGGTAAATTTCTGCTTTAGTAATATGGACTAATTAAAATTTTTTAAATCTTCCAAGTACACACAAGGGACAATTGGAATCACCAGTCTCTTGTGCGGACTATGCTCTTGGGGATCCTTCCTAACCCTCAGGAAATAGACCTAGAAGGTTCGTTCTACTATTTATTCATTGTCGATATCTTAAAAATCGAGATTTTGATAAGTCGAGATTTTCACCTGTCGAGATTATGATACAGTCGAGATGATAATGGCAGTCAATATTTCAAAATCAAGATTTTGTTGATCTAGATTTCAAAATTCGACGTTTCGTACCCGACCCCGCCGTCGCAACAACAACAAAAATACAAAACCCTAAATGTTCATAGTATTTCATCTTTTCTTCATTATCTTTATTTTAAAATCAGCAAACACCATATTCCTATTACACACATACGTGCTATTAAATTCTATTTCAATTGAAGATTCGTCCATGGATTTGATCAAATGGCAGGTGCTTTTTGTAGAAAAATTTTGATGATAATTATCTTGGATCATAAATAATACGAATTTCGTTTTATTTTCTAGTCTTATTGTTTCCAATAGATACAATTCTCTAAAAGCTAAATAAATAGGAATAATGTTGAGTGGAATGCTTGGAAGTGAAGTTCATCGATTTCTATATTTCGGTATGGGTAAAGAACGTAATCAGTAAACATTGTGAATGAGGTGAAAAATCAACATGTAATGAAGAAGTACACATGCTCCATGAAGGTATGAATACAGACGATGATTGAACCTTTGTTCGATTTGGTAATATTTTTCCGGATATATTCTGATCAAGGCTATATGTATATATGTATGTAGTACTCATCATGCTCATTTGATTTATGTTTTATACCGACATTAATTTATGGATATTTACCTGAACAATTAAACGAGTTTCATGGTACAACGAAATTGAAAAATACATTCATATTTCATCAATAATAAATTGTGAGATTCGTTTTTAAACGAAAAATGAAGGCATGTTCAATGTGATAAATATAGGTATATACCAGTTTATTACTAACAAATAGAACCTCAGGCGCACAGGAGACAGCGTAGTTATTTCGACGCAGACTATTCGTAAATAGTTGAAGGAAGGTTGTCTACTTTCCAGATGTCCGGTGAAATTACCGCTATTGACCACAAGGCACCAAATCGCCCCACAACAGCTTACAAGGAAATTGTTTCCCACACATGATTGCTCAACCGTCAAATGCTAATACTGGTCCACAGGGTAGAAAACGTTCGTTTTCCCTTCTCCGCACTACGGAACTGGAGGGGGTCCTTCTCCAAAGGATTCAAATCGACAATATATAGTAACTATGATTAACTTTACGTTGTCCAATTGAATCCTTTGGAGAAGAAGGACCTCCTCCAGTTTCTCATACGTCAATTGAGGTGTTTTTTTTTTTAAATGTTCTCTGACGATTTGATACCTTGTGGTCAAATCAAATGCGGTAATTTTATCGGAAATCTGGAAGGTAGGCAATATTAACTTAACTGTTTACGAATAGTTTGAGTCGAAATATTCGCAACTGTTCCTGCTGTGCGCCTGAGGTCATTTTTGTTAGTAAGGGACGTGTTTTCACGATATTTGAAGTTTTATAAGTTCATATGTATGTTCATATTCCTCTTCACCGGCATTGCCCTGGTCTTTTCATAAATCGTCCTGTCTCCTGGTCTGGCACATTTCCTATAAATCCCCGATTAAAAATGTAATCCAGAAGTCGACAGCTGGTTCGAGTACCTCATGGCACTTCTCTGTTAAGTTCACATCCCTACATTGGCCACATTCTGAAAGGCGTAGCCTAATATTATACTTTGCGGAAGATCCTTTTCTAGTTTAATAATATCAAACTTTTTTTTTTCTATGTTAACACCAAAGCTTAGGGAATACCCTTTAATGAAATAGCATAGCTTTAGTAGGTGAGGAAATTAAGGTAAGAGGAAGGGGATGGGTTGAGCTGGATTAGGCGAAGTTAAATGACGGTGGACATTTTGTTTAAATATCTGCAGGTCGTAATTGCAAGGGAAAACAGATGATGGTAAAGCGTTCCACATTCGAGTTATTCTGCATACGAAAGAGTCATAAAATTTTGCGGTTCGACTGACACTAGTTTCGATGGTAAGATGGTGGGCACGAGTTGACTGCCTGATATTGCGTACAGGAAATGCAACATCGGCAATTAAACTACTTATTTCAGCAGAGCAGCGGCGGTAGAAGTATCGATAAAAAAGTGATAGACAACCAACGTCACGTCTGTGCTGAAGTGGTTCTATCCGGGAGGTTATATCGCCGTCACCAATAAGTCTGAAAGCTTTTCGTTGAACTCTGTCCAATGCCGATAGTGCAGTGCGACCTGCACCGGCCCATAAATGGCAATTATATTCGAGTCTCGGTTTTATGTGACCCTTGTATAGCGCTAAATCAGATGGCGTGAAATATTTTTTACATCTATTTTATTTAGGAAGTCCAGGCATTTTATTGCGTTTTTCGCAATGGAAAAAATGTGGTCAGTCCAATTAAGCTTTTTTGAGATGGTTATACCTAATATATTAAGCGCTGGTGAGTCAGAAATACCAAAAGGTCATTGATAAACAGGAGAAAGAGGGTTGGAGACAGGACAGTGCCTTGCGGAATTCCAGCATTAATGGTATACTGACTCGATTTGACTCCGTCAAGGAAGACTTGGATCACGGTCATGCAGGAAACTTTCAATCCATTTGATGAGCTTGGAGTCAAGACCAAAAGCATGAAGTTTAGCCAAGAGTGCTGAGTGCCAAACTCTGTCAAAAGCTTTGGAGATATCTAGAGCAATGACTTTGGCCTCACCGTATTGATGGATACAGCGAATCCAACACTTGGTGAGAAATGTCAATAAGTCCCCAGTAGAGCGAGCAGATCGAAATCCGTAGTGTCGATCGCTTATGGTGTGAGTCTAGATAATTCATCATTAACACTTGTTAATTGTTTCAAAAACTTTTGACAAGATCAATGTGAATGCAATTGGCCGGTAGTTCGAGGGATCACTGGCATCACCCTTTTTGGGTATTGGTTGTACCTACATATATTAGCAATTTTCCACTCAGATGGGAACATACCTGTGTAATAGGATAAGTGGAATAACTTACGAGGAGGTTTTGCTAACGAGGATGCGCAATGTGATATATAGGTGATATACCATCAGGTCCCGCGGATTTGGAGATGTCGAGTCTTGAAAGAATTTTAAATATGTGCCTGTCTTGTACGAAAATGTAAAAAAACAGCACACATCAGACGAATTTTTAATCAACACTTATTTTTTTTTTAATAAAATCGACTTCAATTTACAGTTACGTTGCTAATTTTTTTTTCAAAATGTATGTTCCTTTTCACTTCACCTACACTAGTAACAAAAACTGCAATTTTCCTTCCTTGCTCTCTTCAGTAAGAAGAATAGTGGATGCGTCACTTTTTTTGTGAAGCAGTATACATATACGTAAAATCAGAAGTTGCCAACATCCCGAAAGTGTCTACCGCATTGAATTCATACGAGTACATACTCGTATAACGCTATCCTATCTAAGAACCCCATGCTTTGTAGAAAGAAGATGGTTTACACACTAATTGGGAAGTGACTGACAGCTTATTAATAGCCGCCCGAGTGTCAGAGCATTTTGCCACGGTTTTGCACCGTGTAACTTTTAGCGAAGCGTATACAATTCAGCTGACCATCAAAATGCGTGTAGAAATCTTCGGTTCAGAATTTATCCAAAAATGTCTTCTTTTTTTACTTACTGCAACCAATAAGAGGAAGTTTCCATTAAGCAGTTGATATTTACCTGGAAGTAGAAAAAAAATTGTTGAAAATACTGCGGCGTTAAAGTAAAATAATCAATAGATATAGTATATCGGGGGACTTTGGGTTAACCTGCATGCGTATCTAGCGGGCAGATCTGTGCAAACGGCATTGCATAAAGTAGTCGGGACGATAGAAAAATCCTAACGACAAAGGGAATTCACGCTAGCAACCTACCTAGATATCTGTCAACAATATCTCCTCTTTTCTGGATCTTCACGGTCAATATGAAATACTAGCGAGTTTAAGAGTCAGCGGCTTTAAGGTGGTAGCGTATTCCGATAACATTGTGGTGCATCTGGAAAGTAAGTTCCCCAAAACTTTGTCGGATCTCATGCAAATCTGTACCGGTAATGCTGGTCTTAAGGGAAACCCGACAAAAGCCGAACTAATACTTTTCACAAGAAAACATAAGATAGCGGAAATTACCACACCCACCCTCAACATCTTAACAGCTTGTTGACAGTGTTAAATATGTTGACCTAATACTATTCTACAGGGAAGAGCTCTGGGTCGGCTAATGTAAAGTACGGAATTGGCAAGACCCGCGCAGCCCTCTTTGCTTGTCAATTGGCCTACTCCGGCACACGGCGTCTATAAACTCAGGCGGCCTATTACATATTTACTGGTGTATGGTGGAAAGAGACCGAGCTTACAAGGAACTTGTTAGATTGCAAAGATTGGTTTGCACAAGTATTATGGGTGCCCTAAGAACCACTACAACTAGGTTTGGAAATGATCGGTTCGTCTTCAGAAGCGCGTGCTTACCAGCATTACGTGCTAAAAGCTCAGGTACCTGGAACGAATCAAATCAGGGGCATGTATTCTGGCAATATGCCAGAGACAATACGGTTTAGATCTTTCAGATACGAGCCACATGACTAAATTTATAAAAAAATTTACGCCGAAATTACCAACAAGGGCAGACTGAAAAGGGGGGGGGGGGGGGGGAACTATTGGGAATGGTGCTGTGGCGCCTTGCTATACACGGGTAGATCAAAGATGGACAAAGGAGTAGGCTCGGGCGTTTACTTGCCAGATCTGGGCCTGGTCCAGTGATATCGACTGTCAGACCATGCGACCGTCTATTCCACTCAGAATTACATGCTATACACATGGCAGTAGAGTTCATTGAAGAGACCTCAACGGAGTTGACGAAGATTTGCGCCGGCAGTAGGGCGGCCATTCTGGCCCTAGCGCCATACAGATGTTCTTCGAGAACCGTTGATGCATGCAGAGCGGCTGTCGACGAAAAAGCAAAACATGCGGGCTGTGTTAGCGGCAACCCTCGTCCTAACCTAACGTAGTTTTATCACCAGCTCAGGTTGGTTTAACAATTAGTTAGGGTAATGGGTTAATAAAACCCTATGGCATCATGGACACACAATGGGCCAGCTAATGGTCTTAGTGTGCTGTGCTTGTCATAGCAGCCAGTAGGCTGGTGAGATAGCGAGGGGAGGTTTAGTAGCCGAAAACGGTCCCCTGGTATCTTTACCACGGTCACTTGCGTACGTCGCAAACCAAGTAGATGCGACTATATGGACTATAGTTCGAATAGACAAACAGAACTGATTACAGGGTAGTTAGATTGCTTAAAATCAACACAAACTGAGAGCGACGCGACGGTGGGCTTGCATACAGGAGTAAGCTCTATCTCGCACAGAAGATGTGAGATGAATGTGTAATGAACCATATTCTGGTCTGGTAGTGCTGCTTCCACCGGCAGATCTATGGCAGCACTTGATGAGTAGGGGTCTGTTGGTGGTACGAAACCAGAGGCCGAGGGTCCCATCACACCTGGCCCCTAAAGAAGCGCGAGGGCAAGCGAGCCATCCGCCAACCATTCCATCCTTATAGCTTCATTTTTTTTATTTCATATTTTTACTTCCCTTGTTTGTGTTGTCTTCCCCAGGCCTATGAATTTTTGTTAATACATTAAGGACAGAGGCAACGAGCGGCGAAAACCCCGCCCACGTCTCCCGAACTGAGCTACACCAAGCATAGGCCGCTGCTTAGCTCGTTGAGGGGCCTTTTTCTTCGCCAGATGGCACGGCCCGACCTTCACGGTCATTATGCTACCTAAGGCTCCGTCCCCACGGGCATCTTCGGATGTCCACCAAACCGTCCATTACAGATGTGGATACCATCGAACAAACGCTGTGTGAATGTCCAGTCCAAGAATTAACAATGGTGATCAGTGCCGTCTCGTTGAGCCATCTAATTCAATTTTTCAATTTAGCGGAGGAGTTTTCATCTGACAACTTAAATAAGCCAGCCGAGAGCGGTAAATGGCACCAACTTGGAGGCCTAATGCGGGCTGTGTTAGTGGCAACCCTCTTAATTAACCTATCGACCTAACCTAGTCGAAATCGAGAAAAAAAAAAAGGGGGGGGGGGGGTTCCCGGACACCCGCGCACTTGCACTTGCCACGTCACTGGTCCTATGTATCTTTCATATGCTTTATGTCACCACCTTTACGCAATTCGATTTCTTTTGTTTAACCCAGAGCGTGATCATCTGAGCGTGACGAAAAGGTTGGTCTGACTTTAAGCCAAATGAAATATCCATGTCAAGAAAAAAATCTATGAGTATTTTTTACAAAATCGTGAAGACCATCTCCTTTTCCGTTAAAAATACCATGACTTCAAACTTGGATAATAATCCCTCCGAACAATCTTAATCTTGTTTTGACTAGTAAGCAGTTGTAATATTCCTGTCCTGCGCCTCGACTGGTTGAGTGTAAGGGAGACGACCGCGTGCTAACTACCCTCATTGCGTTTTCTTTCCGGACTGTAGTTAGTACATAGGTTTGATATGTGCAATCACGGAGTATCAACCCTGCCTGGGCAGAGCCTGCCGGCAATGCCTTCAACTTCCATTTCGGTTTGTAATAAAATATGCGTACCAGTGTAGAGGCCTGGGCAAGGCGACCGAATATGCCATCCTGCCTCGTCGAAACTTGGCCGCAACACAGTGGCCGGATAGCCCAAAGGTGATATGCCAGGTCGTCGAACTACTCTGATCGCGTTTTTCGGTAAATAAGGTGTCAAACCAAGGGTCTTGATGTCCTCTTTCCGAAAAACCAAACCTGCCTCGGGAAAGCTTGCTGGCAGTGGGTTAACATGTAAAAATAAATTTGCTCTTACGCCCTCTAACCTATCCTGCCACCCACTTCTGGCAAGCTTTCACTAAGCAGGATAGGTTTTTTTTTGGAACGAGGACATCAACCCCTTTGATTTGACACCTTATTTAGCGTAAACCTCGATGAGGGTTGCTCGTCGACTTGAAACGTCATCTTTGACTGCTCCTGTCACCCACTTCCGATAAGCTTTCGCGAGACAGGATTGGTTTTTCGGAAAGAAGACCCGTGGTTTGCCTTGGTTTTGGTCTTATTTACCGGAAACCGATGATGAGGGTAGTTCGACAACCTGAAACATCACCTTTGGGCTATCCTGACAGTGTTGCGGCAAGCAGGATCGTATATTCGGACGCCCTGCCTAGGCCTCTACACTTTCATGTATATTTTATTAAAAACCGTCGTTCTCATTTTTTTTTTTCGATTTTTTAATTCATTAAAAGGCATTTCCGACAGGATCTGCTTAGGCAGGATGAATATTCCGTGGTTGCTCATATCAGATTTATGTATGTACTAGTTACAGTCCGAAAAGAAAACGCGATGATAGTAGTAAACAAGCGGTCATCTCCCGGACTAGTTGTAATGTTTAATTTTGTCTCGTCCTATACGCCCTCCGCGGATGTCTGAACGTCAAAATAGTATAATGGATTGCACTGACAAAACAAAACATCGAATTAAGCTTTTTTTCAGACAATTTAACTAAATCTAATTCTTAGACTCACCAATGAGTGTATACGACAAACAGCCAAATTGCGTTTCATTTGTGTGCAAATTTTAACCATGGCACTTGTTTTTAGCTGCCAACCTATAACACCGAATTCCCATTGAACAAGTCCAAATAGAAGTACCATATCAAGTTCAATGACAATGAAATTTAATCTGTCCTTTACCACAATGATGTATTTCCCAAAATACTATTTCAATCCGTACTAAAAAAAATTTTAAATCCCATTTTTGCCAACAATTTGCATAAACTTTATATAAAAAACAAAATGTTGACAATTACCATTTCAGAAATGTGTAAATTGTCTAATCAAGTTCAGACGCCATGGATCGGAGTTTAGAAGTCTGAATTCAATTTTCAAATGTTTTTTATTTTGAAAATTTTGTCTTGCTTCTATCTGGGATTCGTGGTCTTCTATCGCATACTACTCGTATGCGCGATCAGGGTGATGGTTGAATTTTATAAACTTTTTTTTTTGCCATTGATTTTATTTTTATTTTGTGGACAACATTTTACTACGCATTGCGCATAAAATTTAACTGTTGGCCTATAGAGAATCTAAAATTGAGCAATCAAAGCGATCGATCGAAAAATTATTCGCAAGTGACCAAAATGCTAGCCGCGCTAGTCGGGACACAAAGAGAGCAAGACAAGAGCCAGAGCAGTACCACAAACTATCAGGCAGCATATGGATGGGGCGAATAGACAAAACTCAATTTGAAGGTCGCGAATTTAATTCGATTAGACATTAGAGGAATAAGAAATTTAAATAACGACAAAACAGTCGTTATGAAGCGAACCGCTGCTCTTTGGTGTACTATCAAGTATCTGTAGATCGTATGTGTACGACTATATGCTTGTGAGGTTGAGGAAATTTGTAATTAAGATATTTAGTGTAGACATGTTTGGACGATATTCGAAAGAAAGAAAGGCAATTGGGGACGATAAAAGACAGTGAGATTGACTGACTTTATTAGTAGTCTCTGGTGGAAGAGTTGATTTCTTGGGAAAATGTCTACGCAATACATATTTTTAATCGTCTCGTCCTGTAGGGGTGTTTTCGCTATAAAAAGCCCATTTACATAATCGTCACGAGAAAAATGTGGACACGGATTAATCAAAATATCGAATATGACACTTGACAAGCTTATAATCAACACGCATAAAACTCTGGGAACATTCCGATTTGGTCAGGCGACGCATAGTGGTTCGCGTCTTTAACCAATAGGGGGTTTTAAATTGAGATAATTCCGCACTCCCCTTGCGTGGGCTCCGCTCGCTACACGAGCTCCGCGGCTTAAGGGGTTGCAACCCTCATTATACTGTCCTAGAACGCTCGCTCTATACGCTAAAGCGGTAAAGCCACTATTAGCTAAAGCGCGAACCACGATGCGTCGCCCGGTTAAATAGGAGTATACCAATACCGGTGTGAGAATTACAGAAATTCAGGGGCATACCGCTAGTTTGTAAGTAGTTTGTTTGTAAAATAGAATAAAACCGTACGCAGAACGAATCATTAGCGAATATCAAAGCGGTTTCAGACCTGGTCGCTTCACAACCGATCAGCTCTTTACGGTCAAACTGATACTCCAGAAGTGCTGGGAATACAACGTAAACGTATACCAAATCTTTGTCGACTTCAAGTAGGCATACGATAGTATCGATCGTGGAGTACTGTACAACATCATGCTGCAATTTGGTATACCGGCCAATTAGTGCGACTGACAAAGATGACGATGACCAACTCCGTCTCACAAGTCAGGATCCATAATAGACTTACTGATCTATTTGAAACACGCACTGGTCTGAAACAGGGCGATGGACTGGCACAGACGCTCTTCAACCTAGCACTGGAATACGTTATTCGGTCTATGAATATGGACAACAGCAGACGCTACTCATCAAGTCGACACAATTAGCAGCCTACGACAACGACATCAACATCATATCCCGAAGATTGGCCGACGCAGAAGAACTTCTGCGCTCGATACCGCTGCAAAAGAAGTTGGACTACGTATTAACGAGGGTAAAACTAAAATAAAATAATGATGCAATCAACGACAAGGACACCTGCACAACCGAGCATACCTGGGTTCCAACTTGTCAAGTGACGCCAACGAAACTGACGAAATCAAGCGACGGATACAGTTAGCTAATAAGACCTTTTTCTCGGTTCTCCCCATAATGAAATCGAAGCATAAGCACAGAAACACGAAGCTCCGCGTGTACAAAATCATTATGGCGAAATTCACACACACGACACCCCCTGTAATGAACAATATACTAGTGGTGCTGTTCCCACCGGCAGATCGAAGCAGCACCTGATGAGTAGTGATCTGTTGGTGGTACGAAACCAGAGGCCGAAGATCCCATTACACCCGGACCCAAGTGCGACCGCGTGGGCGTCTGATCCGTCCGCCAACCATTCCATCCTTATCGACTATTTTTTTTTATTCCCCATTACCTCCTACCTGAGCTACAGCAAGCATAGGCCGCTGCTTAACTCGTTGAGGAGCCTTTTTCTTCGCCAGATAGCACAGTCATTCGGTCACCATGCATCCTTAGGCTCCGTTCCCATGGGCTTCTTCGGATGCCCACCAAACCTTCCGTTACAATGTACCCATACATTCATCTCTATCTCCTAGAACCTAGATCAATAGAATTGGCCGAAATCGCGGGGAATAAACCATAAATTGGCACAATTCCTTGCAAAGTATAAAGGGTTGTACTCTCTAATCTTTTATACTCTGCTTAGATTCGATCTGGAATCCAAAGACATAAAACACGTTCTCACTGCTCGAGATTTGTTGGAAGGCGCGAATTTACGAAATGTAACTTCCGCATTACACCTTACACTTACAACTTTGTATTGGACATGTACCTCTCTCTCTTCGATTTGGGAAAACATTTAGATAAATTGGCGAAATAATTAAATCAATTGGGAAAAAATCATTTAAATATAGGAAAAAGTTTCACCGATATGGGAAAATGCTTAAAAGAATTAGGAAAAGTTGAAACGATTTGAGAAAAGGATTAAATCGATTGGGTGAAAGTTAAAACGATTTGGGAAAAGCTTTAAATACATATTAAGTGTACAACTTTGCTTCCGCCGTTTTTCGACAGACGGCTGCATCGGTGAGGGCTGGTCAAAATACGTAGTTCAGAAGTGTCACAAAGTGAGTTTGGACGTCTGTGAACGTATCGACATTCCCGCATTAGTAAAAGTTGTTCGCATTTTTAATAAGATTCGCGATTCAAAATGTCTGCTTTCGAGTTCGAAGTTCTCGTCATTTGCGGGAAGTTTTGATCTTTTGCTTGCATTTGAAAAAAAAACTGCAGCTGCGGGAGAGATAAAATGTTCAAAGACGACGAATTGGAAGCACTGCTCGATGAAGATTCGTGCCAAACGCAAGAAGAATTAGCTGAATCACTGGGAGTGACTCAGCAAGCCATCTCGAAACGCCTCACGGCCATGATTCAGAAACAAGGAAATTCGGTTCCGTACGAGTTAAAACCGAGAGATATTGAACGGCGATTATTTGCATGCAAACAACTGCTTCAAAGGCAGAGTCGGGAGGGATTTCTAAATGGCATCGTAACCGGCGACGAAAAATGAGTCCGTTACGATAATCCCAAGCGCAGAAAGTCAAGCCCGGACATGCCTCAACGTCGACGGCAAAACCGAATATTCACGGCGCCAAGGTTATGCTTTGCATTTGGTGGGACCAGCTCGGTGTGATATACTACGAGCTACTGAAACCGAATGAAACTATCACAGGAGATCGGTACCGAACGCAATTGATGCGTTTAAGTCGAGCATTAAAGGAAAAACGACCACAGTACCAAGAGAGATACGACAAAGTCATCCTGCAGCATGACAATGCTTGGCCACACGTGGCAAAAGTGGTCAAGACATACTTGGAAACCCTGAAATGGGAAATCTTGCCCCACTCGCCGTACTCCCCAGACATCGCTCCTTCCGCCTACCATCTGTTTCGTTACATGGCGCACGGCCTGGCTGATCAGAATTTTCATTCGTACGAGGAAGTCGAAAAATGGATCCAATCATGGATCGCGTCGAAAGACGCCTCCTTTTTCCGAGATGGAATCCGAAAATTTCCAGAGAGATGGACAGTACTTTGAATAATACATCTGTAAGTACTTTTTCACAATTAAGCTTTTAATTCCAGGAAAAAAACGGCGGAAGCAAAGTTGTACACACAATACATTGGGAATTTTTTAAATTTACTGGGAAAAGTTAAATTCAATTAGGAGCTTTTTCCTTAAATGGTATTGGGAAAAATTTAGCCGATTTGGGTAAAAGGATTAAATCAATTTAGAAAACAGTTTATAATTGGAAAAGTTAAAATTAATTTGGGAAAATTTGTAAATCAACTGGGGAAAAGTTCAAATTAATGGGGGGAAAGTTAAAACGATTTAAGAAAACAAAAAAAAAGTTTAAATTAATTGAAAAACTGTTCAAATCAATTGCGGAAAGCTTTGACATAATTGTAAAAGTTAAAACCAATTGGAAAAATGTTTAAATCAATTAGAAAAAGTTTAAATTAATTGGGAAAAGTTAAAATCAATTGGTAAAAGCTCGAAGCAGTCAAGAAAATGTTTAAACTGTATGGGAAAATTTTAAATCAGTTGGGGAAAATCCATTTAATCGATTTTGGAAAAGTTTGAACAGTGTGAGAAAAGGTATCCCTTCATCAGTTGGAAAATATTATATACATATTATATAAAATAATAGTTGGGTCTTGTTCATCCAACACGACAAGTTTGGACTGTTCTGAATTAAATTCAATAATGTTAACGACAAGTTACTAAAGATGAAGGTTAAAGGATAAATGACGCAAGTTTTTCTTTAATAATTCGATTTAATTAATATAGATTCTCGGATATTCCTAGTTGTCTAGGAATATCTAAAAGGGGCCATCTAGTACTAATTGCTATTTGCTTTTCTGGCGACCCCTGCATCAAAGTCCACGATATTGTGCAAGCGAGCGCCCGAGGACATTGACGTGTGTACAAAACTGAGTATGTATGGTAAACTCGTGTAACAGTTTAGGTGTGCAATTACGTACTACGATGGGAAAGTCGTTAACCCATCACTGCATTATCGTCTGTCAAATGGCTCATGTTTTGATACTCGGATATCAGCTGGTATAAATAGAATTGCTAACAGCTCACTCCTATAAAAGAAAATATTTTTGTAAACAACTTTGCACAAGGGTGTCTGATAATTTGCTTCGTTGATAGCATTTTTCCGACACGTGAAACTTTTTAAGTTTCTTCGTACTTATGTATAAAGGTACGGTTATTGGACACGCCGTCTATGAAGTACGAAAATATGAATATCTGGGGATCATATAAAATATCTCAGGACTAGGTGTACTCTGGGAAATCCGAACAATGTGTTGTGCTCATGTGACAGAGTCTTCGACCAACGTTCTTGTTTTTCTTTTGCCAGGGTCATCCAATGAGATGCATGTGCCCATTACACAGATCTGTCAGACGCAATGTCTACACTTGTGCTGCAATCAGAGGCAAGAAGTTAAATTAAAGTCTATGTCACATGCAATATCATTCACGTCAACATCATCATCGTCCACGAACAACGACGACATCGTCACTTGGTCAATCTGTGGTCATCCAATTTTTCATCTTTTCCTTGCATTTACGTGTGTACATACTCCACTTCTTGGACTCATCTTTCCTTTTATTTTTCCTGGGCCGTCTGTATGTGTAGTTGCTCTGCGTGGACGTCTGGACATATAAGTTTATTGTAATTGGAAGTCGTCATTATCGTCGTAAGATATGTTGTTTAGGACATAATTTCGTTTGATGTATGATTCTTGATATTACGGTGGATGAACGATGCACCGGAGATGTAGTTTTTGCATGCTGGAAAATAGGTCTAGCGTAGGAAATGGGGCAGTGAGTGCAAATGGTTTTAATTTGTCGTCAATTAAAGTTTTAATAGACAAACAAATTTCGAGGGCATCTTTATTTTTTTTAAGAAGAGATCACGCACTTTGCTTTTTGTATTTATCATCTAGACCTTAACCTCGTTAAGTGTAGCCATTACCTAGCCCAATATGTCTGTCTGTAAAAATCAAATTGAACAACTGCCACCATTCCGTGGAACGGTGCTCAAATACTAACTCCGCATCATTAGCTATTCGGAACATGCACCAAGGACGCTATTTCTTTGCCCTCGAGGTTGACTAAATCACACGCCTCTATTGTAGGTGTTTGCAAAATAACACATTGTCGTCGTCAAGTGGTTACGGCACGATTTATAATCCCAAGGAAGATTCTTCACGGCGTCCATGGTTCATTTGTAGGCAGAGATTCTTTCAGTGTTGTGACCAGCAAACAATACGAATTTATTCAGGCTAGCCACCGCCTCTGTCTACTGTCTGCGGAGGATAGATTTTATCCATCCGTCTACAAGAATATATCACACACTCTGCTGGTGCTACTAAATAGAAAATATTCAACAAAAAGCAGGAGAATGAGTAGAAAAAATAAAAACGAATCAAATCAGTCATCTATGTATCTAATATTCTATTCTAGTGGATACGTACACTAGTTATGAGAACATTATGCATAATTACAACGCCCTGACGCGATAGACATGACCATAAAGGATGAGCCATAAATGGCGAGTGTGAGAAAATTGATATTAGGTAGGTCAATCACGTCGCCATCGTCTTGGCATGCATGATTAAAGGTGTATCAAAACAAATAGGTTTTATTGGTTTGGGAAAAAGATTTCATGATTTATGAAAAAATAGTAGAACGAATTCAGAGAGTACGATTAATTGATAATAACATTCATAATGTTTTCGCAGAAAAGCTCTCATTGTTATGGATCAATTATGAGGACACATTTAGGTGTGATAAACGTGATAAAACTTCATAAAGGCGTATAATTTATTTCTTACTATACGCTTTATTAAATTATCACGTTGTCAATTTGTTTTTGAGTGGTCGCGAATGGTGATATTGGTGTCTTCGGTCGGTCAATGTCTCTTGACAACTCCAGCCCCCCCTCAATCATACTCATCAGCGGCCTATGCTTGCTGCAGTTCAGTTCGGGAGACGTGGTTTTCGTCGCTAGTTGCCCCTGTCCTTTATGTATTAATAAAAATGCATAGGCCTCCAGAAGACAACACAAACATTCCCGCTGTCCCGGGTTCGAATTCTGCCATGAGCAAACAATTTTTTTCACCTTGATGACTTTGCTGATGACTGCCTCATGAATTAATTGATGACCTTCATGAAGCATTTCACTAGCTACGGCTTGATGAATTCGACAACGACTTTCATCAAGTATTTCGTTAGCTACGGCCTGATGAATTCGTCAGTGCTACTCATGTAGCTCGTCGCAAGGTGTCATGTATCGTTTCATCATATACTTCAAAAGTACATAAGTGACTTTGGTGCCGCGGCTAGAGCAATGGAGATGATGCCTTTCATCCAGGCCTTCATAATGACATGGTTAGCAGGGTAGCCTATTTTATACATACTTGTATCTACCAACACAACGGCTTAAATGCTCCAATGATGTAGTAAATATCTGCCTGTACAAGAATTGGTCTCTTCACACATCTTTACTCAAAACTATTCATCCCCAGAATTCAAACCATACCTTTTTCCATTTTCTGTAATTTCCGTTCCTCCATTTACCTAAATCTCTTCATGTTTTCGTGCAATTCCTAATGAATTACCGGAGCAATTCTATCAGAATAAAAAATATTTCACCTTGGGGCGTATTTCATCAATTCATGAGATGTTAAACTGATTTGCTACGGTGAGTGAATGATTTTCACTAGAATTTCAGACGCAAAAGCCGGAGGTGGTGATAGAGAAATCTTGCAAATGGCATCGACACTTTCAATACCCCACCGAATTCGGGGGTCGTAGCGTCGTCGGTTGGGCATACGAATATACATGGCAGGGATCATTGAGCGAGACATTGATGGGGTCTAGGTTAAGGCTAGGGCACCTTGCCATTGCCATCCATCAATGTACGGATGTATTTAATGAATGTGCAAAGAAGTTAATAATTTTTCTTGTGGTGATTTGCTTTTTTTTCGCGTCCAACACCTCTTAACCGACCATGAATTTCTTCTTTTCGTCGATCATTAACTATTTTTTATTCGACCGCCTCTGTATGCAATTATTCCGAGTGTTGTTTGGGCGATGTGGGTAAAAAGCAAATAATTTTTGGCTGCTTTTTGAAGATTTAACAAAGAGTAGAACTCTTCTTCATTTTTCGAGATTTTAAGTAGATTCAATTGTATTAATTACAATCAAACCAACTGGGCTTTAAAGTAGTTGTTTAGATTTTCGGATAGCGAAAATAATAATTATGAGTTGAATTATTTCCTTCACTCTATTTGATAATTGCCCTTGATTTATAAATATAAAAGTACCATTAAGGTGCATGGAAAAAAATTATAGAATCATAGATACTACTGTGTACAAATATAACCCGGAATTAATTTAAACTGATATCGTGATAATTTCGTTGGGCACAAATCTTTTTATTTTTAAGTTGGTAAGACCGATAGCGCAATGTGTTGAGGCATCAGTCTCATGCTTGACTACCGGCGTTTCGGGTTCGAATCCCGTCCACGACGACGTTCGTGGCCATGGATGTGCAGGAGGTGCATGCTGGCAACTGCATTCTCCGAAACCAGTTTATGCCGTTAAACCTCAACTGGGCCACATGGAACAGTTGACGCGCTATGCCCCACAAGAGGTGAAGACA
The DNA here is from genome assembly GCA_964017055.1 of Chloromyia formosa. Taxonomy (NCBI): domain Eukaryota; kingdom Metazoa; phylum Arthropoda; class Insecta; order Diptera; family Stratiomyidae; genus Chloromyia; species Chloromyia formosa. The sequence goes on along the minus strand of OZ024813.1, from coordinate 22,279,953 downwards.
ATTGAGAGAGAGGACTGTTACTGCCATCTGTGTCAAATTTTAGCTTAATATCTTGATCAGTTGAAGAGTGACGCTCGTTTTCGTAAACAACCAAAATTAACTTTTTCGATTTTTACCATGTCAGAAAATATTCAACAAAGAAGTTCGATTAAATTTTGTGTTAGAAATGATATTTCTGCTGCGGAAACGCTCAGAATGTTACAAAAAGCCTTCGGTGAACAGGCTATGTCTAAAACACAAGTATACGAATGGCATAAAATGTTCAAAGAGGGTCGTGAAGGCGTTGAAGACGAACCACATCAAAGACGACCAAGAACAGCAACTGACGAACAGCACGTCGCGAAAATTAAGGAATTGGTGCTCCAAAATCGTCGATTGACAACTAGAGAGCTTGCTGATATGGTTGGCATTTCAAATGGATCAGTCAACACCATTTTGAAGGAAGTTTTGTGCCTCAAAAAAGTCAAATCTCCTTTGGTTCCAAAAACCCTCAATTTTTTGGAAAAACCGCGTCGCATTGATGCACTCGTTATTCGTGACCATTTCGCCAAAAATTCCACCCATATTGTTCCGCAGCCGCCGTATTCGCCTGATTTAGCTCCATGTGACTTCTGGCTATTCAGCAAAAGAAGAAAAAAATGAAGTATAACTATTAGAAAATACAGTTTGCTTCCTGACACCCTTTCCTAGTGCCCTCGATCCGCTGTCTCGCTTGCCCAGTTGTTCGCCTGGGGGCTAGGAACTTGCGCGCGGCCTAGTCCGAAGGTGGGGAGGGAGCCCCTACACCATCAAGGGCCTCGCGTGTTCGTCATGGGGGACAGGATGCTTTCGCCGGTCGTACGCGTTTTCAGGTTTTTTTTTCTTTTCAGGAACGGCTCGTTTGCTCAGGCACCCGGGCACGCGCGTGAAGTCATGTTTGTGACACTGCGAGGCAGGTGTGACCAATGCACCTCACCCCGACTACCGATAGGTGAGCTAGCGATCTAGCACGCGCGAAAACGGTCACATCTGAGGAAGTTTTGGCATTTACGTGCCACGCGCGGTCTGCACGACCAGAACCTGACTACCGTCCTCATGTAGGCTTCGGCTTGCGTCTCACAAGTGTTACAGATAAGCGATTTGGCCTTGCAAAATATGATAGAGAAATGCCGTTTGGTATCATTGTTGGTGGTCCCCATATATTCATTTTAAGAGATGGAGCCATCTTGGTCCCAGCTGCAGAGCGGCTGTGCAGGCGAAAAACCGAAAAATTCGAGCCCTTTTCTTAATATTCGCCTCATAATTTGTAAACGGTGCCTCGGATCGAAAAACTTAATAGGATTTAAATTAAAGAGCGTCAAATTTTACAACCAATGCATTGCTCAAAGTTGGAATTCGGTTTAGTAGTATTGTCAAAACCGATAGTCGAAAACGTCACCTTTCGAGGCTTTGGGGGAAAATCACACTATTTCGCTTTTCAAGCTTACATATCTCTGAAACCGATGCTAGAAATGGAAAACTCATTAGACAAAAGCAGAAGGTATTTCTATTTTAAGTTTAACTAGCACAATACTTTTCAAATCGGCCCGTTTTTAGTGTAGTTGTGAGCGAAAATGCAGAAATGGTTTTTAGCGATTCGAGCCTTAATAGCTCTATCTCGATAAATATAACAGCTAAGTTTTGGTTTAGCCTCAATTCGTAGATTTTAACCTTGTTTATAAAAGTTTTTAATCGCTTTCAGTAGCACATTCTTTATTTAATAATTTTATTCTTCCAGGAAGATCGCAAGCACTGAGTCCAAATGTCGATCTATCTTGATCGTATTGATGAAGTTAGACGGTTCATGTAGGGTCGAAGCAACATCGCCACATGTCAACAGAAAATGTGCATTGACATTTCATCATTACCCTCGCAGAAACAATAACTACAATGCTTACAGTCTGAGAGGTATGACTCAGACGAAATTGTCCATGAGACCACATATTCTGATTTAGCTGTAACAATTAAGAAGATCTGCCTTAGAGATTTTTCCAATGTGCGTTGTCCTGATTGCACTCCCAATCTCTGAAGCGTTTATTAGTAGCACATAGTATGTGATCAAGCAGAAGGACACCGGACCACACAATGCATTGTTCGAGATTGTCCTGGCTACTTCGTCAGCCGGCCCGTTTTTCTGAGCGGTCACTCTTCACTGCAAGCTTTCAGGTGATCAACGTTTTCCATACAAATGCTACTCCCCTTGGTGCCTTTAAACATTTGTTTCCATGCCGAGGAGAACAAAGCCATTCTTCACCCCAAAATCAATTCAATTAACAACATTAAATGGCACAACATAATTCGGATTCCGAAAGGATCTTACATGTGACATTCCATTGATGCTATTTACTCGAAGTGTATCTTATATTGTAATTTGCACACGCAGCCCTCTATATTCATTATACCCTAGACTTTTAGTATATGGTATATTGTTTTTGTCACCATGGAAATATGTAAAACCTTAAAGGAGGCTCCGGAGGTATAGCAATGTGTGTATATATATAAATGATCAGGGTCACCTCCTGATTCGATTTAGCCATGTCTGTCTGTCTGTCCGTCTGTCTGTCCGTTCGCACGATAACTTTCGATAGAATGAAGCTAGGCCCTTGAAATTTGTGTCAAATGTTGCAAGTATAATCTAGTTGGTTGGTATTGAAAATGGGCATGATCAGGCCAAGAGAACGCTTGCCTCCCCTACATATGTAAAATAATTAAATATATTTATAACAATAAAATAAATAACTGGCGCAACAGTCCAATTTGAACCACGACCTCGAGATGAGTTAGCATCATCTCATTTTCTAGATCGTGACGGTTTTTGTGCAGAGGTATCTGATCAGCAACACGCTCAACCGAGTTATTTACTCCATAATGGGTACTCATTTAACAGCTGAGTGGGCTCATAGTCCGACACGTAAATCCCCGGAATCGAGCCGGGGCCCAGTGCGTTGAAGGCGAACGTGCTAACCGTTGCGCCATCCGGACTACAAATCAAAATAAATAAATAAAATAAATATATTTATAACTCCCGATTAAATAAACTTGAAAAGCTCTAGCTCTGGTAGATTGCTTGTGCGGGTAATCTGGAAAAATAAAACCGATCAGTTGAAAACTAACGGTAATTTTCTTACAAAGAACCCCGTACTACCCTACTTTTCAGGTTTTTTGTCTATAACTCTTGAACCAATTGACGTAGACATCTGATTTTTGGCATGTAACTCTGAGGTGAGAAGCTGCTCGCGTTTTAGTAAGTTGGACATAATCAGATCAAAGGAACGCCTACCTCCCCTGCAACTTTCAAAAAATTAAATATTCCTTTAATTACGATAACTTTCGATAGAATGACACTAGCGAGTTGAAAATTTGGTAGAATGTTGGTATGTAATAAGATCTTTTTAGTCGTTGTTGAAAATGGGTAAGATCCGACCCAAGGAACCACAGCCTCCCCTACAAATTAAACTTCAAATAAGCGATAAAGTTTGATTGAATGAAGCCAGCGTCTTGAAATTTTGGCCAAATGTTTGCAGCAGGATCCAGTTGGCTAATATTGAAAATACGTAAAATGCGACCAATGAAACCCCTACTTCCCCTACAAATGGAACTTCAAATAAGCCATAACTTTCGATAGAGTGAAGCTAGATATTTGAAATTTTTTTTAAATGTCTGTAGGTTGATCTAGTTGGTGATGGGTGATAATGATGGGCAAGATCCGACCCAAGGAACTTCTACCTCCCCTACAGGTGAAACTTCAAATAAGCAATAACTTTCGATATAATGAAGCTAGCGACTTGCAAAATTCGACAAATATTTGTAGAATGGGTTAGTTAATTGATTTTGAGAATAGTCAAGGTCCTCCTGAATGATCGCCAACCTCCCCTATAAACTGGCCGTATAGGAAACTCACTTTTAATGCATATGGTCGTTGCCAATTGGTACTTTCGGTATCACCACTAGGTCTGTACAAGTCTAGGGTATATACGCCACGGACTCCGAGCCGAAGCTTCGCTTCGGCCTGGTTTTAAATTGGTTGTGTATTTTAAGTTCTAGCCCTGGCCAAAACGAAAAACAAACCCATACCAAGGCTGATATCCACTTGACTGTCTGCTGGTCTTTTATCGCTCGAAGTCCTATCAATCTCGATAAAGATATTGCTATAGAATTTTGGACACAAAAACATTAAATCAAAAATACAATAGTATAGCGACCGATTCAGACATATTGTAACCAAGGTAAATGTTTTTCGTTTCAAAAACAACACAGATTGCTTACATATTCCATAATGATACATCCTTGAAGGAGAACCAAACGGGAAAAAATAGATTCCGCTCATTTTGTAGCCGACAATCCTGAAAGATGCGGAATCCTACTAAGACGACAGGTACATGTAACACAAACACAATGTAGGAAAAATAATACGACTGAAACGGAAAGGAGCTATTTAGGTAAGCAGCACGTGGATCCATAATTGGAAATGTTAATTCCTTTTGGTTGGGATGGATACCTTTCAAGTTGCCAGGCAATATTGAAATGAAACACTTTAGTAAACAAGATAAATATGAGCTGTTCTGAATAATCTAGGACTAGCATCTATGAAGAACTATTTTAGGGAGAGTGTAGGCTGATTTTGCTAATTGGAAAATTTCAAATGTACGGCTTTATCTATTGTATGAAGTTTCGAGAATATTGGAGCGACTTGCGGTTATAATCTATGGATTTCGTAGCAATAAATACGTATAACTACAATATTTGTATTAACACTGTACAGCTTAAGAGACAGAAGCTCGTTAACTTTCATTTTAATCAGCAAAGCGTATGAGTAATGAATAACACAAAAAAGCGATGATGTTCATCGGCACTTTTGGCCCGTCCCATACAAGTACATTTAAATTTTAATCCGTTTGCTTTCAAGTTATCTATTGTTTGATTTTCTTTGAAAAATGTTGTCCTTAGCGCTCCGATTCAGGAGGGTACCCATATGTACCAGAGGAATGCAAGAATATCCATTATTCTGACCAAGGGACTCAAAACTCTATCAGCAGTTCAATCATTAGATACCCATACTGCCTAGATATCACTTTACTGACAAGGCTGTCCTTTTCCCACGCCGAAGGACTTAAAATACCTTCAACAGTAGTTTAGTGCATTCGCCTCTTAACACCCCGTCACATGGTACCCATCTTGCCTAGATATAACTTCATTGCCAAAAATGTCCCTTTTCCCTCATTAAAGGACTCAAAATGCTTTCAACAGTACTCCAGTGCATTGGTCTCACCACCCCGGATCAGGATATACCCAGGTTTAGTTTCTGCTTCATTTCATGATTAAGACAGTCCTTTTGTCTTGACGCACACCTGCAGAAGAACCAAAATATTACCGTGTGGTACTAATAATAACCCAAGGGGTAGGTTCACCCACCAAATTTGTTTGAAATCAGACCACGGGAAATGCCTGGAGAAGCGATCTTTGAGAGGACTTAGTAACTCTAGTTTGAACACAACAGAATTAACCGTCAGTCCAGGACGGATGATCAAAATGTAATCAGAAGTCAGAGTCACACAAGGAACCTACATGCCTAATTTGGTTACTAAAGTGCCCGGACAAACAACCGTTAGTTTGTACCAACTGTTAGTTTGTACCAACCGTACAGTATGCATCGGACTATATGCCCTGTCCATTATATGAATACATATGTACATATGTATATGGGACGGGCCAAAAGTGGATTTATGGAATATGACATCGTTCAGATGTCCGCTGCGGCTTCGCACGCTGGCACGAATCCGAGAGATCAAATTTTCAATGACTGCCGCATATATCTGGCTGAATTTGAGCGATGACCTGGGTTATGTTCACTTTGAGGGCATCGGTCGATTGCGGTTTATTGGCACAGACCTGCACAGACTTCACAAAACCGCACAAGAAAAAGTCTAGCGCGGTAAAATCGCAGGATCTTGGTGGACAATTCGCGTCACCTCCGCGAGAGATAACCATACTCTCAAATCGTTCATGCAGAATGTCCATCGTGGCGTTCGCTGTGTGGCATGTAGCGCCGTCCTGCTGGAACCACATGTCGTCGACGTCCATATCGTTCAATTCGGGCCAAAAGAAATTGGTTATCATCGATCTGTAGCGCTCGCCGTTGACGGTGATGGCCTCACTAACGTCGTTTTCGAAGAAGTACGGACCAATGACGCCGCCGACCCAAAATCCGCACCAAACAGTAATTTTTTGTGGATGCAGTGCCATCTGGTGAACCTCGTGTGGGTTGACGTCATTTACGGCAATACAATTAGCGAAACAGGGCTCCGTACTACACGAGTCCTACGCGGTGACTTTGCGCCCGCCTTTAAGTGCCGTAAAGAGGCGGATTCATTTACATTTCACGACATGGGCTAATGAAACATAGGGCGCACTGACATAGTGTGTTACGTCTAAAACATGGTCTTCACACCCTTCTGAAGAGACTTCGGCCGGAAATCGCCAGAGTATACGATGGGGCATTGGCCAGTGAAAGCGCACGCGGCCAGATTGGGTATAGCTTAAAATATATTCTTTCGGAGCTACAGGAACGAGGAGAAGGGAACTCTGATCCATTTCTTGTGCAAATACCCGGCTCTTGCAAGAATCAAGCATCAAGAATTGGGGAGTGCTTTCTTCCGAGATATATCTGACATCTCTTCGAAGGGTATCGGCGAGATAATATGTTTTCTCAACTCCGCAGGATGGATCTGAGGACACTTCTGAACGACTTCAATAACAACGGTTTACTTCTCTTATGAGGCGTGTGGTATGAAATTGGGTTGCTTAGGTATTGTGGAACACACGGGTTAGACACTATAATAAATAAGGCGCGTGTAGTGTAGGGTAACAAACATCCATTACACAAACAACACACACACAAGCAATTTGTTGTTTGTGTAATGCGTGTTCGCTACCCTACCCTACACTCGATAGACACGCAAAAGAACACGCCTATAATTACAAGTTAATATTCAACTTCATTCTACAGTATTAATGAGAAAATAAAAATGTCACTACACTAGAAGCCCCCATCAAGTGAAACGATATTGCTGCCACTTCATAGCTTTTATTAATGTTTTGCATTCATACACCTTCGCAACAAAAATAGGACTCTTCGTGGGGCGCTTCATGATGACCATCATTGTACCAAATTTGTCCACATTTCATACGCATTCAGTGGCAGGGCCAACAGGCCTCTGTGATCATCGTATACCGTCACAGCCTACGCGCACTGAATGCAATTTTACAATAATTTCATTTCATTTTTTTGTCGTTCCGATATCGATTAACAGGCACGATTATTTTATTGGCCGCAAATTTAAATACGGATTATTGTTACATTTGGGGACGACGCAAAACAAAAAAGGAAATAAGGAACAAGTTAAGCCTGAAATGGTCTAACTCATAAAAAACAAGTTATCTTTATTACAAATGCGCAATTTAAGCTCAGTGAAGATTTAAAGATTTTTTCATCCTCCCTTTCTCGGAATATTAAAAAAAGTACCAATTCAGCGAAACTCTGCACTGTTGGGTGGAATTGTTTTATACCAAACATGACAACACCAATGGCATTTTAATGAGACACGAAATTCATTCAGTCAACTATTAATTGATGATAATCGATTCGGAAGTGGCCGATTATGTGCCCATTTGTCAGGAAATGCAAAAAGGGAAGAGATTGAATTTTGGACAATGTGTTACATGGTTGCTGGACGCATATTGACGATTATGTAGTTTCAGAGAATTTATTTTTGGCTCATTGACGGCTTGTTTTAAACGGTTGTTTTAGAGAGAAAATAAATTGAGGGAGGGGGAGAGAGTTATTATGTATTATTCGGTACAGATATCCCTCGTATAATACGATCTCCCACAAACAACCCTGTTGCAAAAATCCCCCGCCAAGAAAAACTTCTCAGCCACAAAAAGGATTAACAGGTATATAGTGCCACCGAGAGAATATGCTCGTTTTTGCATGTGTGTGTTAAAATCGTTAATTTCATTGCGGCAGAGTTTTTCTTGGATTTTTACACTACGCTTGTTTTTGGAACATATGCATTAATAATTTTCCGTCAAAACATTGATCTTTTGACGACGATTCTCAAAACGACAAAGCCACAAACCAACTCCAATATAGCTTACATTCGACGAACACACCACAGACCAGTGATGTGCAGCACATTCTTTATGAACGACTCAACAAAATAAGGAATAAGAGTCGGCTCGGTGACATAACTGCCGGTTCGTTCGATTTAAGAATGGCACACTGTGTCCTTCGACATTAACAACGTATATATTTACTACGAAACCTCATGAATACTAAGCAACACATACACAATCCTCCAGAATTTCTCATTACATATTACATAAATATATTCATTCACATGTTACAATACATCGCATCCCAATGCAATATCCCCCAATCCCGACTAAACCCATTCATAATCAATCATTATATTAGTTTGTGCAGTTATATTCGTGTCTATATACACAATGACATATGCTGACTGCAAACAAATCATAAATCATTTACTTACATCGTACTGCACACCCAAGATTCGCTAAATACATAAAACAACTCAGAAAGCAGCATTCTCGAATACATATAAGTCATCGTTTTATTTTCACCTCAAGTTCGGTTTTAGATGACACGAGATGAAATCAAATTCCTATATTGTTCAGTGTGCCATATCGTTCAGTGTCGAATACGGATGGATTAAACAAATTCGCGTCCAATTTCCCCAATCTGTATGGTGGTTGTTTGAATATGCTCGTTGTAAGAACGGACCAAGTTCTCCATCAGTTTTGACCTGACCCTATGCATTGATATAGAACAGATGGAGGACGGACAGAAATCTGATCACTACTGTGCCCATATGGCTTGGAAATCTAGTCCTCAGACTCCTTTAATCTAGAGGCGTTGCGTACAGGACACCGAAATAATCCATATGGATACTTACGTTTTCAACCGAAAGTGTCCATCGGAAAATAAACGAGAAAGTGTCCATCGGAAAATAAACAAAATAAGCCATACATCGACAATATTGGTTTCAAATCGAAATAAGGCATGCAAAAAACGGAAATAGCCATGCAGTGTCTGGATCGAGTGAAACGCGTTCATGTTTGTGCGATACTAAGGGTTGTGACTCCTTAAGCGCGGAGCGAGCGGAGCCCACATAAGACACTGTTGTACCCAGAGCGGACGAAGCAAGCGTTTATGTACGTGTCATACTGAGGGCTGCGATCCCTTAAGCGCGGAGCCTACACAAGGGACAGTTGATTCACAATCGGAGTCCACACAAGAGACATCTAGAGCAAGCGAAGCAAGCGTTCATGTTTGTGCGATACTGATTCAAAACCCGCAGCATCGAACAAGTATGTATGGACAATTTCGGTTTGGAACGAGCCGGGCTAGCTCCGCTCCTAAGAGCTTGCGATCCCTTGGTCGCTCGTTTCACTCCTCCTTCACTCCAGCATCCGTTTCGTCCTAGCATATCTGCATCCAGCATTTTTTTCTTGTCTATGCACAATTGCGGGCATCGTGGCGCGGCAGCCCGACGTCGGGCTTTGGCCGCCTGAATCCGAGGATTTTGTTCCAGGTTTCTTGACGTGGAGTGTTTTTTACAAGGACGAGTTGTCAGCACATCGCATAACCCCATTCAGGGGATGGCCTCGGAAGATAGCTGCTTCAGATGGTTTAATAAACTTGCTGGAGTTCACACAACAATGTTGCAGGTCCAACTACGCAAATCATTCCATCCTACTAAACCTGAAACGCTTCGATGTTGGTCAGCCATTCAGGCAGGCTGCAGCTATCTGCCTTTTTCCAAACTGTCTTATCGCTAAGACTTGGCCGTCAGCGATTTGAAACACTGCCGTTACCAGGGGGCGCCCACGTGGAGGACTATGGAAAAGGTCTTTTGCCCCTCCCCCTGGCTTTCGTATGGTATTTCATTTTTATAGTTTTCGGTTCGAGAAGTTTATAAGATTGGTTTCGAGGTATAAGCAAAAAACTATTTTTTGAGTGATTTTGAAATTTTCGTCAATCCATCTGACGAAAAAACCACATAAGAATTTTTTGTAGGGAGTTCGGATGTAAAATATTTATTTTTCTCTTTTTACTTTTTCTTAAAAAGTTGGTATTTTCGAAGTTACAGGCAAAAAAAGTGATAAAAGAGCATTTTTGAGCAGTTTTCTCAGAAGACACCACTTTTTCGAGGTGACAAAGTTGAAATTCGGATTCAGCGTCCGAAAATACATACTAAACCGAAAGTGACAAAAAAGAACTTTTGTATTTTTCACGGTCAAACAATGCAAGTACTGGACTATTATAAAATGCCGACATTGTGACGGTCAATGGCCGTATTCGTTCGGTCACCGTTCTATGATCTGGCTAGAGAATGGAGGTTCAATTCTCGGCGCGAACAAAACCTGCCTGTGGGTACTAATAGGACTCCCACTGTACTCCGAGTTTGTCAGAACAAAGACAGCGCGGATAGGAGGTGTATGCTAGCAACTGCACGTCTGAAAAGTAGATATGCTATCGGAACGCCAACAAGGCATAGAAATGCAAGAGATGTTGATGCGACCATGCCCCTGTCAAGGCAATTAACAATACAACAGCTTATGAAAGTAAAGTTATTGGATGTGGACGGTAATCAAGTAGTGTGACCTCCATCGATTGAATCGGTTGCAACCAGATGCTTCTAAAAAAACCTAATAAAATACATTGTTGCCTTATCGCAATAATATTATAATTTACACGACGCGGCGACAAATCATCAACTCCATTTAATTCTTAAATTTTCTGACAAAATAAAAATAAAAAGGCCTACATGCGTGTCTAGCTTCTCGGCATGAAATGTTTAAATTTCGATTGCACATTTTTCCAGATTGTATCATCGGTCAAATTATATATAACATATTTTTGTCAGTGGGCGTTCAGATCTTTCTTAACATTTTAAATTGCATTTTACAACTCAAATTTACTGAATTTTTTCCACAGTTTTTTTTTTTGTCTTTATAATGGCCGAGTAAATTAAACATTTTTCCCAATTTAATTCATTCATCATCAATCAAAGTAAAAACAAAGTTTAATAGCTTTATAGCATACGAGTATTATGAATTTTTCTCTCTCTCTCTAATTTTCCATTTCGTCCTCCGGGTTACGATTTGTTTCGACTACATTAGGCGCGTTCTTTTATACTCTCGTGTATGTTAGGTTAATTCTGGTTAACAGCACGCAATTACTATAACAATACGTTTACCTAAACCAAAAACACCTGGGAAGTAAACCTGCCCCGGATAGATACATATATCAACAGATGGCGGTTGTATCGCTAAAACGGCGAATTGAATATGGAGAAGTAGAACTTGCGTAATTGAATTTGATTTTTGATATCAAATCATTCGCAATTATATTGTAGCTCAGTGCGTTGAGGCGTCAGTCTGATGTCTGAAGCTATCGGTCAGCTACGGGTTCGAATCTCGTCAACAACAAGGATATGTTGTTTGTTTAATGTGTGTAAGTTAACCCGGATGACCCCTAATTAACCTTCACTGCAGTACAAAAAAAAAACACGCCTTCTGTAACGGTTAAAGACATAGTGTCCATCTCATGTGTCAATTTTCATTCATTTTCCACAAATGAAGAGTTCTATCTACCATTTAAGTATATATAATGAACCACCTGTAATGAACAATATATTGGTGGTGCTGCTCCCACCGGCAAATCGAAGCAGCACCTGATGAGTAGTGATCTGTTGGTGGTACGAAACCAGAGGCCGAAGATCCCATTACACCAGGACCCAGACACGAGTGCGTGGATATCTGATGCGTCCGCCAACCATTCCATCCTTATCGCCTATTTTTTTTTTATTATTCCCCATTTTTGCCTCCCATGTTTGTGTTGTCTTCCCCAGCCCTACGAATTTTTAGTAATATGTAAAGGACAGGAGCAGCGAGCGGCGAAAACCCCGCCCACGTCTCACGAACTGAGCTACAGCAAGCATAGACCGCTGCTTAGCTCGTTGAGGTGCCTATTTCTTCGCCAGATGGCACTGCCCGACAAGTATTTACCGTCTGAAACGGAACACCCTGTGATATTTATCTCTGTTATATGATGTTAATAAAAATTGATGGTTGACCGGTATCTTTTTATGCATGTGACAGGCAGTGTTGCCAAAATCTTATCATCAAAACGGCTAAATTTAGCCGGTAAAGCCGGAAATATTTTTCTAAAAACGGCTAAAAATCCGGCCAGAAAAATTTCCTATTTGGAAACGGCTAAAAAAACGGCTGGAGAAGTAGCCCCACCGAAAACACCCAATTCCATGTTTTAAAATTAAAGTTTAAACCCAATAATATTTAAATACAGTATAATTCAAAAGAAACAAGCTAGCCGAAGGCCGATGGTATGATACCCTTCACGCGTTGTGTTTTGTGGTACGTTTGCCTTTTTGAAATTAGTAGTAAAACTTGTTCCGATTTCACTGTTCCTATAAGAGGTATATGAAATAGTGGGCCGATTTCAACCAAATTTAGGAACGTGGCTAAGCAGCCAATACGATTGAATAATATGCAATTTCGTAAAGATATCTTCAGAAATAAAAAAGTTTTTCTGACAAAAACTTGCTTTTGGGACGGTCGTTACTATGACAGCTATATGATAGAGTAGTCCGATTCTAACCAAATTCGGAAATATGATTTTACTAAAGATACTATTGATTATTGCGAATTTTGAAAACAACATCTTTAGAAATAAAAAAGTTTTTCTCACAAAAGACGAATTTTTGGACCGGTCGCCCCTATGGCAGCTATATGACGTAGTGGTCCGATTTCAACCAAATTCGGGAATGTGATTTAACTAAAGATAATACTGATTAGTGTGAAATCTGAAAAAGATATCTTTAGAAATAAAAAAAGATTTTCTCACAAAGACTAATTTTTGGACCAGTCGTTCCTATGGCAGCTATATGACGCAGTGGTCCGATTCCGTAGGTTCCGACATATATACTGCGTGCAAAAAAAAAGAAGGTTCTGTACAAAATTTCAGCTCGATAGCTTTAAAACTGAGGGACTAGTTTGCATAGAAACAGACGGACAGACAGACGGACAAAGCTTAATTGACTCGTCTCATCATACTGACCAAGAATATATATAGTAGTTTATAGGGTCGGAGATGCCTCCTTCTGCGCGTTGCAAACTTCATGACAAAGTTAATATACCCTATCACATCCGTGAAGGGTATAAAAACGTGAATTGTCGGAACATGCATAGAGAATAACCTTGGGCAGGAAAATCGGCCGCGAAAAATTAAATCCGGCTGAAAATCCGGCTGGCCGGTTTTTGATTTTTGTGCCGGCTAAAAAAAGCGATTTCCGGCTAAATTTAGCCGGAAAACGGCTAAATTGGCAACGCTGGTGACAGGAGGCCGAATACACAAAAAACTAATGAATTTGGACAACAAAAATCGACATGGAGTCAGTCAGACTATGCACAGAAGAATCAAAAGTTGAGACAGCCTGGACCTAGGGCAAGAGCATGGGCACTGCATGTAACACTCATCCAGTTTTCCATTATTATTTTTTTTATTTATAGAATTGTCGGCATTACGTACTTCGTATCTTTTTATGTGTCGTGATGGCATTCGACGAAATGGCCAATAAAAATGCGATATTTAGTAAACATTCATTTAAAAATTCGCGCGCCGACATGTAATGGAATTATCATCCGAAGCAGCAGCAAAGTTCCACACACTGGATTCACTGTTGCACTAGGTCATTTATTATTTTTGCATATTGCGTTGAAATACACATTGCGCGCGGCGTGTTGCTGCTGCTGTTTGTTTGGAATTTTTCATTTTTTTTGCCTGGTATTTTTCTTGGTGCGGTTGAGGGGTCGCCTCTGACTCTGTTGCGGCTGCTGTTCTTGAGTTTTCAACGTTCAGATTCAGATGCTTTTGTTGCACAATACGCCAACAGTACGCGCGAGTACGGCAATGTATGTACGCATTTGTTTTGCTTTGGAATATTGACGTAGAAAGTGAATTCATGTTATTGCGGAAACAATAACAAGATTGGAAAGTCAGTCATAAATACATACAAATATCGACTTGTTCCAGTTTTTTCCAGAATTTTATTTCGTTGATGTTGTGGAAAACAGTCAAAATTTATTTTATTATTTTTTGTCTTTAACCTAACTTTCTAGAATAATCGTTGCGAGCATTATTTGCTAGCTAGAAACAACAAAAAAAAAAGAAAAAAAAAAGCGGCATAAATTAAAATGCTCGTAAAATTTCGTACAAAAATATGGAAAAGACAGCACACTGATAACCCGCGCAACTTATTAAGTGCGAGTTCACGTTGTTTACTTGTCCGTGTTGGCAGATAATTTCACAATTGCAGACAATTTTTGGATTTGCATTTCAAAGGTTACTAACTGATGGTAGTGGAAAGCACGCAGCGTGCGTTTGATGAATGAGACGCTGATTTATCAGAAAAGTGTCATGTCGTCGAGTTCAAGGTGAATAATATTTATTGCAAATGCTACATTTCTAGAAATCTACTTAATATTCTTTGTGCAGATTATTTTATTATTGAACAAGCGACATATGTAAGAGTATTAGCTAAAAGGACGGACTGGTAGGTTATGTACCACTTTAGATTCAAACCATCAAACAAGGGCCTTTTTTTTCCTGAAACAAGCAAGGTGACTACCACCGCAGCATTCTCTTTTAATCAGTAAACCAAATCTCCCAAAAACAACCCTGTTATAAAAAAAATCCCCGCCAAGAAAAACTCCTCAGCCGTAAAAAGGATTGATATGAACACAATACCGCCAAAGTACTCGTAGCTTCGCGCCTCGCTCTAGGGTATGCATATTGAACGCTGATTGCATTAGTTAATTTCTTTCAAAGCTGATTGGCGGGGAGCTTCGTAGCCTAAAGACTCACCACCGAACTTATTTAATGACAGTGATAATGACAACGACGTCGCTTTGACAAAAAAAAATATGGATAAGTAGTTGCGTGCGGATCATGCTGTAAGCTCTTATGCCAAGTATTATTGGCTTCTCGCCCGGATCTCGTTATAAAGCTCCCGCCTTACAAAAGACTAACTAACAATGCACTTCAGGCCAGAAGTGATTAATAGACTATTTTCTACTGCGTTCTTCTTCAGATTGTTCAACTTATTCTGTTTAATGGAAGTTCCCCGCCAAACCGCGTTGAAAGAAATTAACTAATGCAATCAGCGTTCAATATGCATACCCTAGAGCGAGGCGCGAAGCTACGAGTACTTTGGCGGTATTGTGTTCATATCAATCCTTTTTACGGCTGAGGAGTTTTTCTTGGCGGGGATTTTTTTTTTACAACAGGGTTGTTTTTGGGAGATATCACATCTTTTTGCATCATCATCATCGTGGCGCGACAGCCCGACGTCGGGCCTTGGCCGCCTGGATCATTGTCCTCCAATTATCTCGGTCACGTGACCGCGTCCTCCAATTTTGGGAGCCCAGCAGCTGCGCGGCGTCCACACCTACTGAGCTCTCCCAACGAGATCTCGGTCGTCCTCGCAGTCTCGCTCCGTCGACTCGTTCTGCATTCATTACTCTCTTAGGCATGCGATCATCGTCCATTCTTTGTACATGCCCTGCCCATTGAAGTCGTTGTAGTTTGACGATTTTCGAGACTTGCAGCTCATCGTACATTTCATACAACTCATGGATGTACCGGATGCGCCATCCATCTCGATCGCAAACAGCCCCGAAAATTCGCCGTAGAACCTTACGTTCAAAAGTGTCTAGCATGTTTTCGGAGGCTTGAGTTAGGGTCCATGCTTCGCAGCCATAGCATAGCGCTGGTCGTATAATGGTTTGGTACACGCGGAGCTTCGTGTTTCTGTGCACATGTTTCGATTTCATTATGGGGAGAACCGAGAAAAAAGTCTTATTAGCTAACTGTATCCGCCGCTTGATTTCGTCAGTTTCGTTGGCGTCCCTTGACAAGTTGCAACCCAGGTAAATGAAGTTGTTCACGAACTCGATGTTGAGGTCCCCCACATTGATGCTTGGTTGTGCAGGTGTCCTTGTCACCGATTGCATCATTATTTTAGTTTTACCCTCGTTAATACGTAGTCCAACTTCCTTTGCAGCGGTATCGAGCGTATGCAGAAGTTCTTCTGCGTCAGCCAATCTTCGGGACATGATGTTGATGTCGTCGGCGTACGCTGCTAATTGTGTCGACTTGATGAGTAGCGTCTTGCTGTTGTCCATATTCATGGCCCGAATAACGTGTTCCAGTGCTAGGTTGAAGAGCGTCGGTGCCAGTCCATCGCCCTGTTTCAAACCAGTGCGTGTTTCAAATAGATCAGTAAGTCTATTCTGGATCCTGACTTGTGAGACGGAGTTGGTCATCGTCATCTTTGTCAGTCGCACTAATTTTGCTGGTATACCAAATTGCAGCATGATGTTGTACAGTACTCCACGATCGATACTGTCGTATGCCTGCTTGAAGTCGACAAAGATTTGGTATACGTTTACGTTGTATTCCCAGCACCTCTGGAGTATCAGTTTGACTGAGAAGAGCTGATCGGTTGTGGAGCGACCAGGTCTGAAACCGCTTTGATATTCGCCAATGACTCGTTCTGCGTACGGTTTTATTCTATTTTCCAGAATTTTCGTCAAAATTTTATAGGACGTACAAACTAGTGAGATGCCCCTGTAGCTCTCACACCGTAGTTTATCTCCCTTTTTATGAATTGGACAGATGATGCTTCTGCGCCAACCGTCTGGAATCTCCTCGTTCTCCCATACTCGTAGGAGTAATTGATGTATGGCATCAACTAGACTCGTTCCACCGAATTTTAGCAGTTCAGCTGGAATCTCGTCAGCGCCCGGCGCTTTATTTCGTTTTAGTGACCGCAAGGCGAGATCAACTTCCTCTACTGTCGGGGGTTGAATGGGTGGGCCTAGATCAACAATATCGGCGAGAGCTTCCTGTGTGGGGATGTTAGATGGTCGGTTTAGAAGCTCTTCAAAATAAGAGGCCCATCGCTTGTTAATACCATCGGTGTCGCTGATGATGTTTCCATCCTTGTCCTTACAAAGGCTAGTCCTGGGTTGGTAACCGTTCTTAATTGTATTTACTAGTTTGTACGCTTGTCTGGTGTTCCTATTAGCTAAGTTTTCGTTTATGTTCAGCAACAGCTCGTCAAAGTATTTACGTTTCTTACGTCTAATTATTCTATTCGATATTCGCCGTAGCTCGTCATATTTTTCTCTTCTGGCTCTGGTTCCTCGTTGAATCCATTGTCTGTAGGCCTCGTTTTTCGCGTCAAGTGAGTTTTTGCATTCTTCGTCGAACCAGTCATTTCGCGCTCGCCGGGCTTTATATCCCACGACCTTCTCTGCGACATCCTTGATGGTACCCTTGAGTTCTTCCCAGAACCCATGGACGCCTGTGTTGCTGATGTTGTGTAGCATAGGTGATAGTTTTTCCTCAAGGGCGGTAGTATACGCCACCGCTGTAGCATCACTCAAAAGCTTATCAACCGCAAAGATTTTGGGAGGGCTGATTCTTGAATGGTGCACTGAGGAAATTCTACATCTGTAGGTCGTCTTCACCAAGTGATGATCTGAGTCGCAGTTTGCTCCTCGATAGGAGCGGACATCCATGACACTAGACGCCCATCTCCTGCAAATGAGGACGTGGTCAATTTGGTTGACGGTATGTGCGTCTGGAGACTTCCAGGTCTGCTTGTGAATGCGTCGATGCGGGAAGCACGTAGAGCTTACGACTAGATTCCTGCTGCAAGCAAAGTCGATGAGTCGCTGGCCGTTATCGTTACATTCTTCATGGAGGCTGTGGCCTCCAGTGGTCCCCCGGTGCCAACTTTCATTTCCGACTTTCGCGTTAAAGTCTCCCAGCAGCAATTTGACGTCGTTTGTTGGAAGTGAGTCGAAGAGAGTTTCAAGGCGGGCGTAGAACTCGTCTTTTACTGCGTCTTCTTTAACTTCAGTGGGGGCGTGCACATTGATGAGCCAGAGATTGAAGAATCGAGTCTTGATGCGAATCGCACACAGCCGTTCATTTATGGGTTTGAAGTCAGTAATATTCGGTTTGAGGCGATTGTTCACTATAAATGCTACTCCAAACTCCTTGCGGCCCGATGGTTTGCCACTTGTAAAAATTGTGTGCGATTTCTTGTCATTAATCTCGCTGCCAAGCCAATTTGTTTCCTGGACTGCAGTAATGCTCAGTTTGTACTTTTCGACCTGTTGAAGGAGGGCCTTCTCGGCGTTTGTTCAGGGAGCGTACATTCCAGGATCCGAAAGAATAATCCTTTAGTCGTTTGCGTGGTCGTCGTTGTTGATCCGTCCAATCCGAGGCTTTTGTTCCAGGTTTCTTGACATGGAGTGGTTTTTACAAGGACGAGTTGTCAGCACGTCGCTTAACCCCATTCAGGGAATGGCCTCGGAGATAGCTGCTTCAGATGGTTTAATAAACGTGCTGGAGCCCACACAACTATGTAGCAGGTCCAACTACGCAAGTCATTCCATCCTACTAAACCTGAGACGTTTAGGTGTTCGTCAGCCATTCAGGCTACAGCTATCTGCCTTTTCCAAACTGTCTTATCGCTAAGACATTGGCCGTCAGCGAATTGATACACTGCCGTTACCAGGGGGCGCCCACGCGGAGGACTATGGAAAAGGTCTTTGCCCCCCATCTTTTTGCATAGTAGTAGTAGTAGTAATCCAGATGGCGCAACGGTAAGCACGTTCGCCTTCTATACATTGGGCTCCGGTTTGATTCCTACTGAATGCGGTAGTCTTCGATAAAAAAGGGGATTTACGTGCCGGACTATGAGTCCACTCAGGTTACCCATTTGGGGTAAATAGTTTTCTTGCCAAGAATATAATTTTTTTAGTTCAAATGACTCGCCTCCAGTCATGTGATACCCATCTTCCCTAGACATCGCTTCCCATCTTCCACACATTGGAAAAAATCATCTTACATCATAATTCATATCTTATATGCCATAAATGAAACTACCTAAATCATATACCACACAGCATGTTGTTTTTTTCTTTCCGGACATCCTAAGAACCGGTACACATGGACGTCCAAATGACGCCGGACGCCGCGTCACTTAAGCTCCTCCCTCTTTGATACCTATCTGCATTTCAATTCACATGATGCGATAGGACGCAGCGTCACTCTGTATTATACGAGTATAAGCCATGCCACATAGTAGCGAACCTGAATTTACAATTTATGTTTAGTTTTAAATAAGCTGTTTTTTGGCCATAACTTCTAAAATATAAGGAATTTCGCATTTTTGACACCATTTTCACCCCCCTTAGAAACTCCCATCCGGGCTGAGGAGCATCCATTCCCACTATTTCTTTTTTTTTTCAAAATTAATTGTCAATTGTAGTAGTCACGATTAACAATTAATTAATTGGCACTTAAAAGTGATCCTCAAGCGAATGGTTTAAGAAACATCATACAAATCAGACATTGTGACCGTGTCCGTGGTGTTCCGGGTTCGAATGTATGTGGGCCGGCTTATTAAAAATTGATATGCGGACGCGTGAAGTGACGCAGATAGGAGCGGAAACCAGCGTCATCCCAGAGAGCTATCGCGGCGGCAAAATGCCGCTATCGGATAGCTCTCTGCGACCATGTGCATCGCTTCATTGCCTGTAATGTATTTCTTCCTAACCGATTGAAAGTGACGCAGCGTCAGGCGTCATTTGGACGTCCATGTGCACCAGCACTAAGATGCAGCCATAAACATTCAGTTTTAATTTTTTCATGACACACTTTTCATTCATGCACTTGCCACAAACCACCCCCACAACCATGAACTCGTATGGTTCTCCTCACCCGACGAGCGAACGGACTTTTGCATCCGTCGTCGTCACTATACTCACATAATCAAGTGTTTGCGTGTCTCCCCGTCGGCATGCGATCTCTGCGAGTGATTTTCTGTGTCGCATTCAAAATATCAAAAAGACTTAAGCGAGAAACTCTACTATAAAATTTCACATTTTTGGATGTATCTTTTCATCTACTGCACGGATCAGAGCAAATGATAGCCTATGCACACCCTTGGGACACAGGCAATCCGTGAGAAAAGAAAGCAGACCTCGATACGCTCCCTACGAGGCTGTAGACCGGTCAAAGAACAACGAGAACAAGAAAAATTTGAAAAATAGCCATTTTCAAATTATCATATCTCGGGTGTTTTTCCTTGTATCAAATTTCCAGTACTTCGTAAGATGACCAGAGACAATGAGTATACCAAATTTGAGCTCGAACAAGCATCCGGGGCCGGAGCTACAGAGGTCCGAAAACCCGTACTTGTGTCGCATCGCTTTTCCATTTTTTTTTTCGATTTTTTTTTTCTTTGGCTCCCCCGTCCCTAGATAATCCGCAAAACTTTCTTATCGAGTAAAAAAAAGGTATCATAATAATTTATCGACAGGATAGGTACGAGTACAAGTGGTGTATGCCCCACTTGTACTCGTATAGTCTACGACCACACTTATTCAACATTAATTTAAACATTCTGTTCAACATGGACTTTTACGTTTATGTATGGATTTTGATGTTTAAAGCAACAGATTCAGATACCCGACATTGGTGGATTTCTTTGTGCTTCGTGATCCTTTTCTATTTGTGTTCATAATTTTGGGGCGACCGGTAGGGCAGTGTGTTGAGGCATCGGTCTCATGCTTGACTACCGGCGTTTCGGGTTCGAATCCCGTCCACGACAACGTTCATGGCCATGGGTGTGCAGGGTATGCATGCTGGCAACTGCATTCTCCGAAACCAGTTTATGCCAACGAAACGTTAACTGGGCCACATGGAACATTTGACGCGCTATGTCCCACAAGGGGTTAGGGCAAATGAGTAAGTAATTGGTTGGTATTGAAAATTGGCAAGATCCGATTCCCAAGGAACCCCTACCTCCCCTAAAAATGAAACTTCAAATAAGCGATAACTTTTGACAGAATGAAGCCAGCGACTTGAAATTTTGGTCGAATGTTTGAAGTAGGACTGAGTTAGTTGGTATTAAAGATGGGCCAGATCCGACCCAAGGAATCCCTACCTCCCCTACAAAGGAAACTTGAAATAAGCGATAACTTGCGAGAAAATAAAGCTAGCGACTTGAAATTTTGGTCAAATGTTTGTAGTAGTATCCAGTTGGCTGATATTGAAAATACGTAAAATCCGACCAACGAAACCCCTACCTCCCTACAAATGAAACTTCAAATAAGCGATAACTTTCGATAAAATGAAGCTAGTGACTTGAAATTGGTCAAATGTTTGTACTAGGATCTAGTTGGTTGTTATTGAAAATGCGCAAGATTCGACAAAAGAAACCTCTACCTCCCCTATAAGTGAGACTTTGAACAAGCAATAACTTTCGAAAGAATGAAGCTAGCGACTTGAAAAATTCGATAAATATTTGTAATATGGGTTAGTTCATTGATTTTGAGAATGGTCAAGATACTTCTGAATGTGTGCCAACCTCCCCTATAAACTGGCCATATAGGAAACTCACTTTTAATGCATATGGTCGTTGCCAATTGGTGCTTTTGGTATCACCACTAGGTCTGTACAAGACTAGGGTATTATACGGTTCGGACTCTAGGCCTGGTCTGTTTTTTTTTCTCGGATGAATCAAGATTTCGCCTGTATGGAAATAATGGTCGAGCTAGAATCTGGAGAAGAGGAAACCTACCCACATCCCTTTTTGACGGTGGATCCATAAAAGCGGGCCAATAACCTCGCCGCACCAGAAACCACACCAAACAGTGGCTTCTTTTTTTTTAAGTATTTGCAACTGATAGGTCTCATGTGGAATGCTTTCTTCCCAGATGGGACAGATTTGCTTACTGACATAGCCATTCCCCAAAATGGGACTCATCGTTTGAAATTGGGATCCACTTTTAACTGCTCGAGAGCACACGTTGCGCAACACTGGGGCGACTGGTAGCTCAGTGCGTAGAGGTCTGACTACAGGTGTTTCGGGTTCGAATCCCGTCCACGAGGATGTTAGCCGCCATGGATGTTTGTGTTGTCTTCCCCCCTGTGGTGCGGGGCGTAAAGCATCTCCCGACTTGTCGCAGGTAGGCGGCTAAAAGAAGGAGCAGGAGGTATATGTTGTCAACTGCATTCTTCGAAATTAGTTTATGCCAACGAAACGTCAGCTTGGGCTAGATGGAACAGTTGACGCGCTATGCCCAACAAGGGGTTAGGGCAATTGAGTAACTGGTTTGTAATACATAGGTTGGGTTTTGATAGTTCGGTTATTTTACGGCCATTGAACCTCGCCGTAAGTTAAAGACCCAGAACGGTCGAGTGTATGAAACAGTTGATGTCGGATCCCTGATTCTAACGAGTTTTTCGGTTGAGAAAATTTTTGGTTGTATAATTGATTAGGGCAACGACGCGACGAAACAAAATCCGAATATGTACATCTTTACTCGTTGAAATAATATTCGGTTCGTGGCGCTTCCAATAAAACCAACGATCCGAAATTCACTTTATTTACTATATTTAAATAAAAGAATTAAATACCGAGTCTCTATAAGGTCATCGACCTCAAAATTAAAACATTAACACTGAACACACACGCATGAAGTAACAAATCTTCTGAAATCATTTTAAACATGCCGCTCAAGTGTAATCCAATTATCAATTTACGCCAGAATGGAATCAAGTTTGAAATCAATTTACTCCGTCTCAATTTTTCGCTTCTGCATCAAAAGATTTAAGTGGAATCATTTTGAAAAAAAAAATTGGATCGTTTCATGTCAAACAAGTTTCTTTCTCAAGTTTTAATATTTTCTGACATTTTGGGAAAGAGTCTTAAAAATTTTCCAATATCAAACCCCACTTGTATCCCACATTTTTCAAAATGATAGTCCTCTTCCTACGACACCACATTTATTCATCACCAACTCTCAGTTAGGTTTCCTTCTTTTAGTAAGCATAACGCACCTTACCTTATCCTGCTTCTGCGGAGAAAAAAAAACAGTAGCATCTCAGTCTCCCCTCTCCCTAAAGGTAAGGAGAGTATCGGGTGCCGCTTCCCGATAAAAAAATGTCTAAAACATGATTGCTGCCTGTTATCCATTTGTTTGCTGACATCAATCGTTCATATCCGAAAGGATTCCAAAGGATGTGAAGTGCGCACAACGGGAAGCCACCCAAAAACCGACACACAGTACTCCAATAAAGTTAGTATCCAAGAAGTTCTAAATGTATGGAATGAGAATTCAAAAAAAAAGCCTTGATTCATTCAGGACATTCTAGGACGCCATGCCGTCGTGGCACGACGACATTTAAATAGACAACGTGCCGAATAAAGTTACTATAGAGTGACAAACCTGGAGAGGAAAATAAATGATATATGATATCGAACCACAAGTAACGAAGAGTCAGTGTGCTACTTGAACAGATCCGAGAATGATAGGCAAATAATGTTTCGAGAAAAGACGCAAAACGACATCATTTGAAATACATATGTGGGAAAAGGGGTATAAAGTGTCAGCACGAGTAGTATCCATGTATTTTTGATTTCTGACATGGAATCCACATCAATAATTTGTGATAATATTTTGTGTGCGCAACTTGAGCGATTTCTGGGAAAAAGGTCAAGTGTTTTGGGGAGAAGCTCACCTACACTTCTTCCATTGTCAGATAATTGACACCGTCAGCATGGATGAATGGATAATAATCACTCTGGACTGCATAAAGCCCTATTAACGACCATAAATCACGGACAGCAGCTCATCTTGGTGCAGAGACAAGATAATGGATGAGGCTATGAAATTAGAAATTTATGTTTTTTACTGGACGGATGGATTGTGTTGTTCAAAATTCGAAGGCTGCTTTCTTTTGCGCGACAAGAAAATAACGATTATAGATATTTCTATAAGAGGATATACATAATTACTTTTGGCATGGTAATTTCATTAACATTCCACCGAAAGTAGAAACGGAATGGATAAAGCTTATGAAATAAGACATATCTGTGGATAAGCACCCATATAATGCTAAATATTCTTATGCAGCACTCACGCTCCCAGCTATCCGATACGTGCCGCGACGCCACCGGTCACGACCATGATACAAGGAAGGCAAGATATCGCCTTCCCGCGTCTCATTTTCGTATCGTTCTGCCCATCACGTCATAAGCGCATATTACATTTGAAAGACTGGTAGTTCATAACTCTCAGCATTGCAATCCTCACGACAGTATCGCTTCGCTTGTTGAGGTGAAGGACGCGCATGGTGCAGGCCGCGCACGGTGTAGCGGTCTCTGCTTGAGATTGTTGCGATATAAACACAAAAGGAAATTCGCTTCTCAAATAACACATATCAAGCAAAGCCCACACAAGAGACCGCTGCATCGTGTGCGTGCTGCACCCTCAACAAGCGAAGCGATACTGCCGTGAGGATTGCAATGCAATGCTCTTGTGCTGGCTCTGCTTGATATGTCTTTTTCAATTTCGTGCGAATGAATGAACTGAATGAGATTATCTCGAAAACTATTTAAGATAGAACAAAGCTCTTCAGACATTTTTTATGTATATTTTTGTTATCTTCAATTTCGCCTTACAAAGTTTTTCTTTGTTAGGATTAATAGTTACAGAGATAAAAGCCCAAGAACTAAGTATTCATACAATTGAACGAACGAATGACGTAGGTATTCAGAGAGCCGGCATGCGCAAGGCCATATCTTTTCTCCTTGTATCATGGTTCATAGCTCTCAGTATTGCAACCCTCACGACAATATCGCTTGTTGAGGGTGCAGCACGCGCACGGTACAGAACGCGTACGGTGCAGGACGCGCACGGTGTAGGACGCGTATGGTACAGGACGCGCACGGTGCAGCGGTCTCTTGTGTGGGCTCTGCTTGATATATTTTTTCGACTTCGTGCGAAAGGGGAGTCATTGATTGAGATTATCTCGAAAGCTATTTAAGATAGAAAAAAGTTGCTCAGACATTTTTTATGTATATTTTCGTGATCTTCAATTTCGCCTCAGACCAACCCAAAATACGACAAAATATGGGGATCCCCCCCCCCCGTATTTTTGAACTGCATTACCATATTTCGGATGTTGTATTTGATTTAGGTTAAGGCCTTTGATAAATAAGCCCCTGTTAGCTAACAGGCAGTTTAACAGGACATTGAGAAAACGGGCCATAGTATGAATTCAAGTTTTTATGTGAGTTATTTTAAATACGCAATATCAAATTTATACGAAAAAATCTGGTATTTGCTTTTGTGTATACAGTGGAATCTCCCTTAACGGACACCTCCTATAAGCGGACACCTCTATTAAACGGACATTTGTCCCGTGCACTAACCGCTAATTTCCGAACAAATTAGTCTCCCTTAAACGGACACCTCCAATATCCGGACGCGGACAAACATGTCAGCACTTTTTGTTTGATTTAGTCTCCCTTAACCGGACACCTAATTTATAGGATAAAAACATACATAGTTATACAACATATATTTTCATTGCCAAAGCAAAGTTGCAGTAAGTATTGGATGGTTTTCTGTCCGCATGCAGCTGAGCCGGTACGTCCAACAATAAACATAATGTAATCTATGGCGCCAATTTCGGAAAACTTTCATTTGAGATCAGCAAATTCGTCGGTCCGAGATTGCAGCAATAACATACAATAAAAATGTTTCTGGCGCCAATTTTTCGGTCTCGACCGATGTTTTATGAACTCGAGGCTAGGCTTAAAGTAATGTGGACCGACTAAAAGCAGCCTTATGCACATATTGGCGTTCGTTCTTTTACTCCTCGTCGTTCTAAGAAGTAAGAACAGTTAAATTTCCTATAGCCCCCTATTCAGACGCAGTAACAAATTTCAAACTTTTGGAACTTTCGAAAGGAGTGTTACGTGTTAGTCCAAAGTGCTTCTTGATGGATTAGGATTAGGTGTGTTAATTCGTACTGTAACAGTTTGGAGTGATAAATTTATATTTTAACAAAGTATCATCTATAGATCAAAAAACTGTTCATCATCTAATTGTTTTTTGTCTTCGGCGGGACGTAAAAGGGCGCCACTCTTTATCTGGCAAGATTTAGTTAATTGTAGTCTGCGTAGATATTTTGATTTTTTTTTCTCGCAGATTACTCAAATCGAATCGCTTGAATTTTCACCACAATAATATTTTTGTGTATCATGGCACCTACGAAGAAAGTCTTGAGCCTAAAAGAGAAGATAGATTTAATTCACGTCCAAAAAGAAAAAATATATTCTGTCCGCAAACTAGCGGATATTTTCAAAATTGGCAAAACTCAAGTAGCCGATATTCTTAAAAATAAAGAGCATTTTCTTCAGATATGGACGTCAAATACAATCAATACATCGTCGAAAAGAAGTTTTACGTCAGAAGATAGAAGCAAATTGGATCACTTAGTATTAGAGTGGTTTACTTAAGTTAGAACGAAAAACATTGCCGTATCTGGACCGATGATTCAAAGTGAGGCTATGTCTGTTGCTAATGACTTAAATTTAACAAACTTTCGAGCATCAGCCGGCTGGTTGGAAAAATTTAAGAAAAGACACAACATAATTCTGAAAACAATTTCCGGAGAATCTGCGGATGTCAATGCAGAGAATGTGCAGGATTTCATTAGAAAATTAGCCGACATTTTAAAAGATTACACTCCAGATTGTGTGTACAACGCAAATGAGACTGGTTTATTCTTTAAAGCGCTGCCTACAAAAACCTTTTCGTTCAAGAATGAGAAATGTGCAGGTGGAAAATTGGCCAAAGAAAGGCTGACAATCTTGCTTTGTGCCAATATGGCAGGCGAAAAAGAGAAGCCGCTTGTGATTGGCAAATCAGGGAAACCACGGGCTTTCAAAAATTTGGACTTGCGTCAGTTGCCAGTTACATGGCGTTTCAATAAGAAATCCTGGATGACGATGGACTTAATGTACGACTGGCTGAATTCGTTCAACGAAAGAATGAAACGTCTTAATAAGAATGTACTGCTGTTTTTGGACAATGCTGGGTCTCATCCAAAAAATATAAACCTGTCTAATACGAAAGTGCTATATTTACCACCTAACACAACCTGTGCATGTCAGCCATTGGACCAAGGTGTTATTAAGAATTTTAAGTTTCATTATCGGTCCATAATCCTAAAACACATGCTAACCAACATTGATGCGTGTCATTCGTCGGCAGAATTTTCCAAAAAAATAAATGTGTTGGATGCAGTTTATTTTATAAAGACAGCTTGGGAAAAAGTTACGTCTGCAACTGTTATTAACTGCTTCCGTAAAGCAGGTTTTGCAGACCAAAGTGACGAGATATACGATGACGAAGATGACGTTCCGTTAGCAGTTTGGAGAAATATGATAGCAGCTATGCGAAGAGCTGACGCGACCAACGTTGAAGTCGATGACTTTGTCCTTATTGATGAAAACATTTATGTTGAGGGCGATCAGCATCAAGATGACGTCGTCACTGTGAATTCAGAAGTCGAGGACAATGATGATGACTCTGAGACAGAAGATTTATCGACAAAATACAACATAAAGAGCTACAGTGAGGCCTTTTCTTGTCTGCAGGAAATAAAATCATTCGCCTGCAAGAAAAATGACGGAAAAACCGTGGAATATATTAGTGAGCTGCAAATGCATATTTCAAATCAGTCTCTAATAAGGAAAAAACAGGCTACAATAACAGATTATTTTTCTTGAACAAAAATTAATATCATTACATACTCGGTATTTTGTTTTCTTTATGTCTTATGTGGAAAATAAAACTTAACGGTCATCGTTATAAACAAGCATTTTTTTTTTTGATATCCCTCTAATATGCGGACACCTCTCTTGACCGGACACAATTCTCTGGTCCCGCAGCTGTCCGGTTATGGGAGATTCGACTGTATATGTATTATATTATTATTATATGTATATATATTTCATCGATTATTAAATCCCAATTGATCAATTGCAATCAACAAACGTTGCTTTCTTGATATAATGAAGCTGCGTGTATATTTTTATCGTCTTAAGCTCGACATAAGTATATGTATGTCGAACCAAATGGTTGTGTCAATTTAAATAGAATGGTGGAAATGAGGGGAATTATTTTCCACACGTTCAATACGTGATTGCGTGGTGGTCACGAACCATTTGGTTCATGGCTACATTTAAGGGCATCAAGGGCTTCGTTTGTTGACAAAAGAACATTGTCATCCTTATTCGCATCTTACAAATTCCACTAGGTTAGGTACAAGGGTTGCTGTAACAACACACTCGGACAAGAGCATAGGTTGGGATGTCCTAGGAATATCAAAAACTCCAGTTCCCTAGTATTAGAACCATTCGAAGTTAATTACGAAACGGAGATGTTGTCGCACCTTCAACTCTGCTAGTTCCCCAAGATGGTTGTTAAAGCATTCTCCAAGAGTTGACTTTCTCAATCGTACTAGGGCAGATGAAAAATGCTTAACTCCTCCTTCTCTTCGCCACAACTTCTGCTGAAGTCATTAAAAAATAAAGTCGAAGCCTCCTAACATGCTCACCGATAAGGCAGTGGCGTGGCCTCAAGCGTTTGGCACGAATCTTCATCGAGTAATTCTCTCAGTTTAAAATCTTTGAATTTTTTACGGGCTCCCTCGCGTGCTTTGTCACTTTCATCAAAATCGCAATTTTTGAATCGCCGAAACCATTCTTTTGTCGAAGTACTCGACGGGGCATTGTCACCATAAACATTAACATGCAAACGATGTGTCTCAGCAGCGCTTTTGTCCATTAGGAAGTAGTGCAGCTGAACTTCCCGCAAATGCTGTTTTGTCGGATAGAAAGTTGACATCATTGACACGAGATATGTATAAAATGTTTGTTTAACTGAGAATGAATGTCGGCAACTGCGTTTCAGTGCTTACTAATACACCTTCAAAATACAATACATGTACGACTTGTCTGTCAAACACGATCATAATGCTCTAGCGACACCTTTCAGGAAAGGGCGGAAACTTATTCAACTTATTATAACAGGAAGCTCGTCTGCTCTCTCCGATAGCTTTCTTTCGAGTGCCCCATTTTCAAAACTCGCTTGACACTTTTTGCGTCTTCGTCGTACATACTTCGCCGTACCACACAGCGACAATACTTGCACTCTAACGGTGCTGATGTCGCTATGCGATGACAGTTGAAAACCGGATATGTTTTTGATCATCGGAAGTTAACTATAATAAATGACATCTTTCCCGCAGCCCTGATCGTTAGACAATTCCAAATATATCCGGAACCCAATTATTATTGTCATCACCATCAGAGACACGACATCTGCGCCGCCTGCATTTCAAAACGCTGACTACTTAACCGAGCAGCATTCTTGCATTGACGTTTTATCCAGAGCAGTGCAGATCAAATTTTTAGCGTAATTGTGTGGTCTTAACCTGCTCTACGCCGAACCACACGGCGCCAAGACTCCCATTCCAAGGTATAGGTGGTGCTGATGTCGCTATGCGGTGACAGTTGAAAACCATTGGCGTTAAAACCCAGTGTTTGTTTGTTCGTTTTTTTGCGGCTAAACGGTTCGATCGATTCCCGTGAAAATTATTGCAGTTTTAAGACTTTAGTGAAGACTCTTTTTGAAGACTTTTTCAAGAATTTTTTAAGACTCTTTTAAGACTTTTTTAAAGACTTTTAAAGTGTAACTTTTATAACGACGATACCTCAATGGATAGTACTGTCACGTACCGGAGGCGTCGCTCGCGTCGCTGCGATACAATCTCATACATTTGTAGTATGTATGTTGCACAATGCGAAAATAATCAGCCAGATACTTCGTGGGTTGATGGCTAGCGAGTCGAACTTGCAAGCAGTTGATCACGGGGCCGATTGCCGACGCCATCGACGTATTTTTAACCCTATGGTGTCGACATGAGCACATTTTTAAACATGAAGTGAAATCTAAGAAATTCGAGTGTCGCCTGAATCAGTGTAATGAGGCTTGGACATAAAGTGAAATTTTGGAAATACGGTTGTCGTCGTCTATATGGGTGTGATGAGGCCAATAAAATGGAGTGTTGTTGAAGGCGTTTTTAACACTATGATGTTGAATAAGCACATTATTGGACATGAAGTTAAATCTAGGAAATACGGGTGCCGTCTGAATTAACTCTATGGTGTTGACATAAGCACATTCTCGGATACGAAGTGAAATCTAGGAAATGCGAAGTGTCGTCTGGGTCGGGAAGATGAGGTTAATGCACTGAAATGTTGTTAAAGTCGTTTTTAGCTATTGGGTGTTGACTTAAGCACATTCTTGGGCATGAAGTGAAATCAAGGAAATACGGGAGTCATTTGAATCGGTGTTATGATGCACTAAGGCGAACATACACCATCCGTAATTCCGGCCGTTTATTTCAATAGACGAATGTATTTGGTGTACAACTTTGCTTCCGCCGTTTTCCGACACAGCCGTCTGTCAGAAAACGGCGGAAGCAAAGTTGTACACCTAATACATTCGTCTATTGAAATAAACGGCCTGTCCGGAATTCCGGATGGTGTATGTTCGCCTCTACAGTGTTGTTGGAGGCGTTTTTTAGGCGTTGTTAAATAAAAATCGTTAATATTAGTGTTAAATCTATAGTTGTTGTAGTCACTGAGATGAGTTGTAGGACTCTTGATGACGTATAAACCTTCCACCAACTTCATGGGTTAGCAGGAGGTAGTGAAAAGCAAAATCTTTAAACACACAATTCGGTATGCTGGTGGCTTCAAAAACAAAAACACGATCTAGTAAATGAGATGATGCTGACTTATCTCGTGGCCTTGATCCAAATTATTGAGTCGGTAGTTTGCGGATTGCCCATTGGATCCCATAGACTTTTAGCATCGACAGTCAAAAACCGGCAGTATACGGTTAGCCTTAAGAAGATGATGCGTATGTATTATCAACCACATGAATGCAGTCCACACGAAAAATGCTAGATCATGATAGTTGATTCAATAAGAAAAATATATGACCAAATAAAATGACTGAACTCGAGTCGACAAGAGAGAACTACCCAATATTCTGCAACAGTGATGCATCATCTTAGCGTGCCACGAAAGGAGGAGTGAAACGAAGACCATTAGAGAACGTTATATGCCTCAGCCTTGATTCTGATGGCATGCTAACATCTTTTTTTTTGTCGTCTTGAATTTTTATTCGATTTTACTTTGGCAGAAATGCTTCATGGGATGCTTTTATTTTTTTCACACACACAAACCGAAATCGTTGCGGGGTCTTAGGTCGTCCCCTCGTCGAAATTAAGTTGTTTTGTTCTTGTTGCATACACATACTCGATTGTGATTAGTGAAAATTCGTCATACTCGTACGAGTATATTGGCTCCAACGGCGGGCGAGTTGCTGAATATTAGATTATGGAGGCTGAGATTATCATCAGGGTCCGGTACACTTCTTTGGGTTGCATAGAGGCCCCAACTACGACGACCACTCATTAGGTTCAGAATAAATAAATGCGATCAGATACGTGTTTATTAAACTTTAGATAATAAAATATTTTTTAGCTAGACGATCGGGTATTTATTTTCGATGACGCTCATATTCATAATTTAGGCGTAGTTTCTGAAATGTAAATTTAGGCCCCGCAAGCGACAACAAACAAACACCCAACTATATCGGGCAACTGTTTTGCAATGTTTGCATTTTACTAATGTCAGCCTATTCTTATTATATATTTTTTTGTTTTTATATGGTCACTGCCCGACCATGAGTTGCCTTAATTTACCGCATAATTCGCAATGATATTTCTAGTTTGCCCCCGGATCGTCACCACTTCGTCCGCGCTCACTGAGAAATATTCTTATCGGGCGAGCGTCAAAAAAAAAGTTTGGAAGGCCACCATCTCCCCATCAGCAATAGAGTGACAAGAAAACAGAATTATAAATGCAAAAAAAAAAAAAAAATAACTAGCGATTCTGCGAATAGTTGACTAGACAACAAATGCTGCTTTTGCGCAGTTTTTTTGAATGTCTGTCTTGCAGAACTGTTAAAGATAGGAGGGTGAATGGAATCATACATAGCAGGTTAGAAAAAAAATCTACCTTAATTTTTCCAATCTTTTACGCCCAGCTAATTATAATAGTAATAATATGTAATGAACAATAATATTCAATACTTTTTTTGTCTTCCGAATGAATGTGCGATTCTTAGACGTTCTTAGTCTCGACACGTTTCGATTTGAATTTGAGTAGAAATCGTGATGGCCAATTAGGCAGCCAGATTTGCTTCTATGATTGATCAATGGCAGTGATGAATGATGATGGTATAATGATTGCCTAGTGCTTATGTTTACTGTGGGTATTTCTCCTTTTTCCATATCAATTCGAGGAAAGAGTCCTTTGCAGACATCACGTGTAAGACGTTGCCTTATCAAAACATGTGCCATTAATCAATGATATCGCGCCGTATGACCAACCAGCCATAAATAGAATGCATACAATTTATCCATGACACGAACTGTTGAATAATTCCAAGCAGAATTAATCTACTTATTTCGAGAGAATGTTGAGATTGGCCGAAACATTGACATGTTGTCAGGATGAATTTAAAATATTTGAAAATTGAATTAACGAATTATGTTTTCACATTCAATTGAGGTTCCTTCAAATTAAATTACCTCCAACGCTGCGTCGAGTGACTTTTTTTTTAAATTGAATTAAATTATTCAAAATCTCGGAGTCTCCTTCTAAATCCATCAAGCACTTTGTCCTTGCGATTTTAGTGCATATTCCGAACTGGTCCGAAAAGCTATTACATATACATAAATGTATCTAATATTCAGAGTAGTAGACCGCAAATTGGGTCCGTTGTGATACCTCCAGAAATTCTCTTTACCTTACCCTAAAACTAGGTTTTAAAACCAGCCGGTGCTAGCAATAAAACGATTGAGCTTTGTCGCGCTAACGTTGTTGAACGAACGAGGAACCAAGAAATCTCCGCCTCCTGCCCGCCAAAGCTCTGCAGTGGCACAGAAGGTGACTAACGCTTTCCTCCTCGTCCACGTCTTCACAGCTTCTGCAGTAATCATGGTGCGGAAGGCGCAGCCTCCAGGCTAGTTCCCCAATAGGGTAGTGCCCTGTGATGACCCCCACCACTGTGCCGATGTGTGATCTGCTTAATGATAGCAGTACGGCAGAGCGTCTCGGATCAAGTCTAGGCCAAATCGCCCTTATCGTTTGGCATGAGTAACCACTGAGCCATCTTATGTTGGCCCTATCAGTAGCAGCTGACTTAGTTTACGGTGACCATACGTACAGCATTTCGCTGTACATTACAGCATTTTGACCTGCTGTACAGCATGAAGAAATGTACAGCAAAATGTACAGCATTTACGACTTTTCTCGTTTCTGCTTATCGACCTACTTAAATCGCCATGAAATCCTTTGCAGCCGCACCTGCTAGAACTACGCTGCGAAAAATCAACGAAGGTGATTAGGAGGAGTAGAGAAGTGAGTGGGACATACCGAGTTTATGTCACAATGTCGTCAATTTCCGTATGAAATTCGCGTTTTGGTCATAATTATTAGAATGTTCAGCAATTCTCTTGTCTATGATCGTCGTATCGTCTATATCCGGTGCACACTTTCCCTTTTGAAGCTTTTAAAGAACTTTGTTGGTGCTTACTGCTTAATAGCCCCCATATACGATCCAATCCATCGTCAGATCGATCTGACGATATTTTGATCGTCAAATCGATTGCGCCGTGTATGTGACTATCGTTGACGATTTCACCTTTCTGACGATCAAATTTTATCTGCTGATTTTTTGGTGCGATTTTACTGCAATCCGTTGGCCTGACGATCGATTGGACGGTGTATGTGATTATCGCAAGTAAATGTCAAATTATCAAATTATTCAATTGTGAAATTTGACCGATTCTGGTGATTTTAATGGATCTGTAATGCAAATATAAAATATGTAGTATACGAAAATGCCTCACAAATCCAAATAGTTAACGAAAATCAATTCTGGTTATATTGGGAGTGAAACATAACCTATATTTTTTGAATTGTCATTCGTTATCGCATCGCACGAAAATCGTACAGTGTATGTGCAGCGGAGATCGTCAGATATTTTGTGGCGATCCATCGTCAGATCGATCTGACGCGGGTTGCATCGTACATGGGGGCTATAAGAATGTCAGCCGATATTCCGACAAAAAATCAATGCGTCTGAAAACGGTGCAACGCGTGTGTGTGTGTGTAGTTTTAGTCTAATTCTGTGCTGTGAATCTGATGGAACAAATAGCCAAGATCAAGGACAAGTGTTAGAAAAGTTTGTTTCTAATTATCAATACTAAAACTAGGTAAGTTCGGAAGATATGATTGGTAGATTAGTACATATTGTAAGAAAAGGTTCCTTTGCATGAGTTTTATTATTCTATTCTATTCTAATTCAGTGTTAGATATTTTAACAAAATTTCAATTAACATTAACAACATATTTGCCAAACTGCAAAATTCTTTAAGCCAAAAATTATTAGGCGTTGGATATGCTGCACACATTGTGCATAATGCTATACAAACAGCAGCAGATTTGCTTCCAATTGATATTGAGCATGCTTGTATAAAAATATTTTCATATATACACAGAGTTGAATCCTTTAAAGAATTTTGTATGGAGACTGATGTTGCATATAAAAAAATACTAGGGTACAGTAAAACCCGATGGCTAGCCTTAATGCCTGCCATGGAAAGGATTTTACAGTTATATGTACCGCTAAAATCGTATTTTTTGTCAATAGAAAAATGCCCGGCGCCATTACTACAATTTTTTTCAGACGAGTCATCAGAACTTTGGTTAAAATAAATACATAACCAGGCTACTATATTCAATAATACTATTAAGAACATTGAAGGTGACAAAAATACTATTCTGAGCGTATCTAATGAAATACAATCTTTAAAAAATAAGTATCAAAGTAGAGTTGATGGGGACTTCATTCCACTAGGAATACGTAACAACTTACGACAATTAGTTGATAATGGCAGTGTTAATAAGCAACAAATTAAATTAGAAATAAAATAGTTTTACGTGAATTGCTTTGACTATTTAAATAAATGGACCACTCAGTTCACGGAAGTACAGCAATACGAGTGGGTTGAGCTAAAAGAAGTAGTTGTTTGGACAGCGGTGGAAAATACTTTCTCAAAATTTATGGACAATTTTCAAAAAATGGATTTAAATGACAGTGATTTATTTGATGAAGTCAATTTTTTAAAAGTATACGTGAGCCAGGAAAAAATTCTGAAGTGGAATGAAGACATGGTTTCAACTGATTTAAAATGGGTCGAAATTTTTCAACATTTTACACAAAACAATATCCCCTTTAAAAATTTATTAAAAATTGTTCAATATGTGCTGTGTTTACCGGGGACCAATGGAGCCACAGAAAGAGTGTTTTCACTTATAAGCAATCTTTGGACATTCGAAAAAATTCAATTGAAAGTGGAGACATTAAAAGCTATTTTAATAGTTGATATAAACTTCGATTGTACCTGCGAAGAATTTACGAAATATATTTCAGAAAATACAGATTTGTTAAAGAAAATTCATTCTTCCGAAAAGTATTTGTAAGTACATATATATATTAGATAGGTATATAAGAATATATTGTTTGTAGTGCCTTATTTGTAACAATTCAAATACATATATTGCGCGTTTATTAACACAAATTTCTTTTGTTTTACTAATTTTACCAAAGGTTTGATCGCTACTACAGTAGGTTAAAAATTACTTTTCTTTGCGGAAATACGCCCGTTTATAACCCGCAATAATTCTAAAAATCGCAAAATCTATTATTGCTTCTGACAGCCGATTGTATTAAAAAATTTTATTCTGCGCATACAACATTTTGTTCCATCGTTTAATAATACATATATGTAAGACAACATTATCTTAAATACAGCTAAGCTAAATGATGGGTAAGTGTTTTTTAGGCGGTGCGTACAGCATTGGTCGCTCAGGAATCTGGTCACCTTAACTTAGTTGCCATTTTGCATACCGTAAAAGGCATTTTAATACTGTCCCGAATTCCGGCTACATTACTGGTTATCCCCTCACGCGCAAGCTCATCCGCTCTGCAGTTGCCTGCAAAGCCAGCAAAGCGTGATGTTGAAAAAACCACCTATTAAAGTGAGGGCTGTGCGACAATCCACAATCGTTTTGGTTGTACTGAGAACCGACTCAAGTGAACGTATTGCAGCTTGGCTGTCCGTAAAAATAGTGATGTCGTTAGCAGTCATCACGTGACTTTCCAACCAGTTTAGAGCCTCTGAGATCGCTAAAACCTCCGCCTGAAGGATACAGAAGTCAGGAAGACGAAATTACATGTTGATACCAAGCCCCTCCGAGTAAACCACGGCCCCAATTCCATCGTGCGTCTTAGAGCCGTCCGTGTAGATCAGCATGGAATTAGTCGTTAAGGGTACATTCTGAGCCCAGAGATTCCTAGATGGAATGAGGCAGGTAAAGTTCCGATCAAAAGTTTGTTTCGGAGAGGTGTAGTCGATCCAGATTGCGCAGAATAGTTGTGTGTCCAGTGCTCCTCATGCGCCACTGACAAGTTTCGCGAAGACGTAGTGCCGTATTGGCCGCCAGTTGTTCGCCAAGAATGTCCAGCGGGAGCAAGTTCAGCAGAATATCCAATCCGACCGACGGAGTGGTTCTGCACGCCCCTGTTATGGCTAGCGCAGTCAGTCTTTGCACCTTACTCAGCAAGTTACAGTAGGCAGCAAGTCTGAGTGTCGTCCACCACACGCTAATACCATAAAGCAAAATAGGACTCACCACAGCAGTGTACATCCAGTGCACCACCTTCGGCTGCATGCCCCAGTCCTTCTCAATGGCCTTCCTGCACGAGTAGAGGTGGCGGCGGCGGCACTAACTATGCTATGATTTAGGTAAGGTAAGTAATCTGACCCTGACTCTGACTAGCACAGCATATTTAGATCATAAGGTAGTGCAAACAATCCCCCCTCCCCCAAGAAAAAAATTTCTTCTCTTCCAAAGCCGGACAAGACTAGAGGATATGGCAACCACTTTCCTCTTCGGTAACATCTCCACAGCTTCTGCAGAATGGAAGACAAAGTGTGCTGACATGCCCCCACAATAAGGTAGTGGCCAGTGACTGCAATGTGCTGTCTTTTCAGCGATAGAAGATGAAAGGAGAAGAATCCACTAAAATCAAAATCCATCGATTCAAAAACTACAGAATAAAAAAAAAATACACTAATTCAAAATTAATAAATTTTTGCATGGATAAGTTCCAGTACGAAACCAGTATTATATCATATCCCCACTACACGGCCAGAATACTTAATTTAAGCATCACATTTGTATGTGTCTGACGGATTCAGATGTAACGCATACAGAGGAACATGCCGTATGCCCTGTAGGTTCATACTACCTAGAGAGTGTAAAGTAAGGTAAGGGCAAACCCCCGAAGTTGTGAAAAATGATCCTAAATTTTACTTCATTAAAGATATTAAAATTTAACACATGGACATGTGCTTTGTAAGATGAATTACTTTCAGGCCACACGACTTAATATATAGTGTGTACATAAATTAAAGATGCCTTTTGCCAGGCACCACTCTGCGTCTATCGCAGGCGACGGTGAAAAAGATACACACAAATAGTGCTCCGTGCTTGGGTTGAAGACTAATCGCGAATAATGTGCGACGATCGTGTGCCTAGCAAAACGCACCTTAAAGGTTTGTGTTCCTCGGGGCGTCCAATCCGACGTTAGCTGACCGACGATAGGCCTTCGACGAAAGCTCACCGACGATTGTGCACGGGATGTGTTCCTCAAAGCGATGATCAAGTACAAGCAATAATATCATCACATGGACGGAGTATACGACAGCGACTTGCCTGTCATGTACAAGGCAATCCCCCCCCCCCCCCCCCCCCCACGCGCATGGACAAACAATCGCCAAACCATACATTTTTTGCTGGGCACAACGTCCACCTTATGTACAAGAAACAATAGTTGGATTTTGGGGGGCCTCTGGTTAAATTTCAAGGTTCCGACTTTTCTCGATTTCTCCTCCATATACTTTTCTTTCCGGTCAAATATGTACTGCGAACTGTCAATTTTTGGATCTAAAAATGTTCCCTTCTGGATCGGAAAAGTATTCTGATCCGGAGGGGAACATTTTCGGATCCAAAAATTGACAGTTCACGGTACATATTTTACCGGAGGGGAAAACATATGGAGGAGAAATCGAGAAAAGTCAGATCCACGAAATTTAACCAGAGCTCGCCAAACGCAAGTGGTTCTTTCACTTAGGTGGAAATATACTCTGATATCAGCCTAAGTGAAAGAACCTAGTATCCACATACGCAGAGTTTGTAGTTCCTAAAGGGGAATTTGTTTGGTGCGAGCCCAGAGTTAATTTCCGCTTTTGAACTGGTGAATTTCGAATCGGTGGATTTTGAATCGGTGGATTTTGAATCGGTGGATTTTGAATCGGTGGATTTTGAATCGGTGGATTTTGATTTGAGGATTTTGAACGGGTGGATTTTGTACCTAACCCCTTTATCTGGTGTAAAAGACAGGTTGCAAAAAGTACATAACCAAAAGCAAAAATTTGTTATTAGTCCAGTGTTATTTATATCATATTAGCTCTTCCGAAACACGTATGTACCTTCATATCAGTGAGCCGGCAGCTTAGTGTGTTGAGGCGTCAGTTCGATGTATTCTTCTTCCAATCGCGATCAAATCCCGCCGTGATAAGCATTGCTGTCCGAGCTATTTGCCGATTGAATACAAAATGCCCAGTGATTCACCGTTTGGATAATTTGTTTTAGCCTTTTTGACGGATAATATTTCATCATCACGAATGACGTTCGGCTACTATTTGTATGGCAGCTTGTCTATCTTTGTAGACACTTTCTCGGCGAAAGTGGGGGTGAATTGCAAACTCATATACAAATAGATAGGGACGAATTGCCGGTGATGCTCAATCAATTCACTTTCACGGCCGGACAGCCGCTGTATCTGGGAATGGTTTTTTTTCCGGGTGTATCCAACACGGCTAATATTCAGATTCTCCAAACGCAAGACATAGAAGATTAGCTTCTTGCGATCGCGGACGATCAATCGGAGAGGAGAGAAAGGAGAGACACCCGTAAATCAGGACGAGAACCAAAGTATAACCGCTTGACCGAGAGGGCGAGCTAATCCCCGCGGCACACAAGCTCGACCTTGTGGCAATCGAAATAATTGCTCAGTCCGTCGGCGATCCTTCAGAAAAGCTTTGACATTCAAAACATTTTTTGAAGGCACAAGTAAAAATAAGAACGAACAATTTTGTAAGGCTCGAATATATGTATATGACATAGTACGCATGTTTTTTGTTCATGATCTGTTTATAACAGAAATAAAATAAAAACAAAAAATTCACAAGTTTTTCACTTAAAATCCAATGCCATTGACTACATGATAGGTCGTCCACTCCTGACAAAGCCAAATTTTCAAGCACAATGCCAAATTAACCATATGCTGCATATTCACGTATGCGATTTATTAGCAAAAGAATGCGTAAAAATAGTCGCAATGGCATCGAAATTCAAAACGCATGTACTCGTATATACGGTGCGTCCTATTTCGTATATAGCGTGAACTTCATTTTCGCAAACAGTTTGGCGGCCAAAAGCCTCCAAAATTAGTTTTTTAAATAATATTGGCGAATTCGGGATGGTGATAGTGAATGATGCCGCCGCGCTAGCTACTCCAGCAGCCTTGGTACTATTGACCGTAAGCATAAACAACAACGGGCCAAGATCCTCTCAATGTGGTACACAGCATGAAGGAACATTTTCAAGATGATGATTTCCAACAGATTACACTCTTTCGACAGAATCTGCGAATTGGTCATTTTGCATCGCTGCTTTTTTTTGCGCAATGCTGCGATGTTTGCTTGGCTGGTGAAATTTTCAAACATGTTGTTGTAATTACAATAAGTAGACGTCCTAGTGCTATTGATTTGGGGCGCCGATCTCTGGGATTGAGGAAGGATATGAGTGTTGTGTGTGGGCATGAATCTGGTTTCGATTTGCTGGTGGGATAATGGAAAGCGAAACGTTTATTTCTTTTGGCGGAGGCCGAAATTTTCCACATGAATAGATTTAATAGTAAGATGAATATTGTTTTGGTATGGTGCACGATTAAGTATTAAGCTTGCATTGTCCAACATTATCATGTGGCTCGAAAGTTCATCGTCGGACCTTAACCCATTGTCCAGGGTACATATATCGGCACTTTAGACCCGTTCCATGCGAAAACATTTTTAATTTTGATCCACTTGCTTTCGAGTTATCTACGATTTGCTTTGAAAAATGTTGTCCCCAAAGAAGTAATGTTTTAAGTGCACATCCTTAAAGAAATGTGTCTTTGACATAACTTTGGCTTGTCTTCGAGGACATTGTGTCTCTTGGTCCTTTATGTCCGTTATGTCCTTTATTTATAAGGGACACATAGTCCTCACGACGCGATGATTGGTATCACCACCCCATCCAAAAATTACCGATGATTGCTAGGTTTGGTTTTTGTTTCAAGTCATGCCCAAAAAGTTGCTGTTTCCTGACCAAAGAACTCAAAAAAAATGCCATCATTAGTAGTTTGCTGCATTCCCCTCAACACCCTCAGCCTTGCCTAGATATCACTTCACTACCAAGAATGTCCTTTTTACATACCAAAGGACTTAAAATGGCATCAGTCCTGACGAAAGGACTGAAAATATATACTTTCAACAGTACTCCATCCAATGCGTTGGTGTCGTCACCCCGAATCAGGAGATATCCATATCTACTAGGTTTGGTTTCTGTTTCATTCCATGATCAAGAGAGTCCTTTTGTCCTAACGCACACCGGCTGCAGGACCATAATATGACCATATGGTATACTTATCATAACCCAAAAAGCTACATACCAACTTTGATTGAAATCGGACCACGGGAAACACCTTGAGGAGCGATCTGTGAAAAGACTTAGGCCATTAACTCTGGTTTAAACACAACAACAGCATACACTGTTATTCCAGTCGATGATCAAAGTAGCGGTCCACGATTTGTGCTCAGGGTTACACAAGGAACATACATACCAAATTTAATTAAAATCAGAACACGGAAAGTGCCCGGACAAACGAACTAACAGCGTGCATCCGACTATACAGGGTGTTCCGCGTTGGGTGGGAAATACTGATAGGGGTTATTCCACAGTTTGTTTGCGGGAAAATGCTATCAAAAGAATTGGCATATCTTTAACCGTTACCGAGATATAATTGTTTTTATGATTGTCATCAAAAACGGTGACCTGCCAAACAAAATCAAAATTTTTTCATATCACTTTTTAAAACTATATAAAATTTCATATAAAACAGCCTTTTCCGGGGTATTTTTAAAATAGTTTCCGGGGCCCGGGGTGAAAAAATCGTTTTTCACTCGGATTTTTTGCCACTTATCACTCGCGTCACCCTAAGACTCTCAAATTTGCAAAAAAAAAAAATTTTTTTTTTAATGTTTATTTTTTTTTATTTTTAATCTTAATTTTTTAATTTTTTTTCCTTATTTTCTTGTTCTAATGATTTATACTGAGTGTTTGGTGTGTTTAAAACTGATCAAAACGCTGTTGCACGCAGA
Source organism: Chloromyia formosa (assembly GCA_964017055.1). Lineage (NCBI taxonomy): Eukaryota > Metazoa > Arthropoda > Insecta > Diptera > Stratiomyidae > Chloromyia > Chloromyia formosa. The sequence goes on along the minus strand of OZ024813.1, from coordinate 22,238,192 downwards.
GCGAGCGAAGCTAGCGTTCAGGTTTGTGCGATCCCTTAAGCGCGGAGCGAGCGTAGCGAGCGGAGCCCACGCAAGGGGATTTGCGAATATTTCAATTTTCCATGCCTCCAATATTCCAAACACTCAGTATAAATTATGAAAAAAAAAAATAAAACTAAAAAAAAATTAAAACTTAAAACAAAAATTAAAAATAAAAATTAAAAATAAAAATTAAAAAATTTTTTTTTTTGCAAATTCTTGACTTTTAGAGTGACGCGAGTGAAAAGTGACAAAAATCCGAGTGAAAAGTGATTCCCCCAGCCGGGGCCCCGGAAACTAAAAGGTTGCCCCTTTTCCCTATTGCGAAATTCACCGTTAATTCAAAGATACAACTATCGAAACTTTGCAGAAATTTGAAAATCGGGTTTTCACCGCAAATTAATACGTATTGTAACGGTATATTGAATGGGGTAACTTTTTTCAATTTTGCAGAGTTGTCAGTTCAAAGTACCGTTACAATATTATCTTTTGAATTTTCGACGAAAATCCGATTTAGAAATTTCTTCAAAGTTTGGATAGTTGTATCTTTGAAGTAACGATGAATTTCGCGGGAAAAGGCTGCTTAATATGAAATTTTCTGTAGTTTTAAAAAGTGATGTGAAATCCCAGATTTCATGATTGGTGAAGTGGCAAATTTTGGCTTTGTTTAGAAGGTCCTGGTTTTTGATGACAATCAGAAAAACTGTTATATCTCGGTAACGGCTAAAGACACGCCAATTCTAATGGTACCATTTTCCCCTCAAACGAACTGTGGAATAACCCCTATCAGTATTGCCCACCCAACGCGGGACACCATTATATTATTATATGGGACGGGCCAAAAATTGATGGTCACTTTAGTACTACAGCTCTCGGAATATTCCTACTTGACCGGGCGAAGCATAGCGTTTCTTTTATCAATAGTTTGTTCTAATTTGAGTGGATTTCTCACTCCCCTTGCTTAAGGGGGTTGCAGCCCTCAGTTTACCAGTAAAGCCACTATTAGTCAAGGCGCATACTGGCAACTGCATTCTCCAAAACCAGTTTATGCCGTCGAAACGTCAACTGGGCCACATGGAAAAGTTGACGCGCTATGCCTAAGAAGGGGTTAGAACAATTGAGAGAGAGAGAACCATGATGCGTCGCCCGGTGAAATAGGAAACAGCTCTCAAAAGGATTATGTGTTTAAAATTATTCAAGCCCCTTTTCAAAGTTTAAGACGGTCAGACAGGAACCGTTTACATATTTATTCGATTAATACTGAGGCAAGCCCGGGATTCGCTTAGGCTTTCGAGAGCGCAGTTAAAAGGGCGACTTTATCTGCATTCTCGAACGGATAAACGTCTAACGTGTGTACGAAGCATTAACTATGAACTGCTATACTGGTTATGTATAGTGTTTAAGACCCATCAACGATGCAAGTGGGCAAAATTTAAGTTAATTGAATTCGCAATCAGAACTCTACTAGACGTACATAAAAAGTATAGACAGCCAGGGGTCCATTTCAGAGGCACAACAGAAAAAAATGGTAGACAAGCTGCAAATGGCGATGGTTCAATTAGTTCAATATATGTATCTGAATGAAAGTGACTTGACTTACAGGAGCCATCTGCCATCTCGACAAATAGATGGAGAAAAGGAGCTAGATGGACTACCCTAAAAAAGATGATATTGTAATTGCCCGAAGTAAGCAGGAAAGATAAAAGTAAATTTCCGCTAACCGGTACTTAGGTGTTCTCCGCATACCCACATCATGGCCGCATAGTCCACGAATCTGGTAGTTTAAAACCAGAGCTACGCGAGCGTACAAAGTACTTGTGCATACACTCAGAAAATGGCCTCTTCAAAAAGCATAGTATATGTGATGTCCCATTAATTTAATAGGACAGAGTCACCATATTGAGATAACCAAATTGAGATAAGTTTTATAGTATAAATAGGATTTGGCCCATTGAATTAATTTGATCGGGACCATTAGCCGATAATGCATAGGAAATATTTTTGTTTAAATAGTGTTCGTCATTAATTTTATTCTATTTCATATTAAATAAGGGAATGCGCATAGTGTATCCCATTGGTTTAATAGTTCATTATACATAATTGTTTTTATAGAATACTATGTGTCATATTATTTATGAATTATGATTGACGATTGCTTCAGAGTTTTATTTCCTGTGACTGCGCTAGCTCGATGGAAAGTGAGTGGACTTACCAACTAAGGAGTTACGGGTTCGATTCCTGCCACGAAAATATGTATTCGAAAAATGGCTTTTCTCGCCAGCCTCAAGTCGGCTCCGCTACAACCAAGAACATTGATTAAAAAAAACTTCGCCTCACGTCACACCACGCAGAAACCGTGTTATCTCAGTCACGTTGGAACTTTTCGCTGAGACATTTCCTTGGTTTCACAGAAACTCATCTGGTATCGTCTCACCAACCTGCGTCTCAGCATTCGTCTAGCCTTGGTTTTATTTTTATTTTAACGTTCGTTGTAGAAAAAGTGCGTCGGAGAAAAATCAACGTCAGCTGTAATGTACTATACGTCGATTTAGACGGGCACACTTCGTGTGAACTCGACAACTGAGGTCAATGTAGTTCTACAATGAACGTTGAAAATACGCTCGTGTGGTATTATGAGCCACATCAACTTCGTATTGTGGCAGGCATTACCATTTAGTCGACTCGGGTTAGCCTTGTCGATCCCGGTCACATTTAGTCTATTGTATTTTTACAAATGGAGATGGGCATGGCCAAACTCCGACATGTCCGAAGAGTGTTGTCGGCTCTTCGCGAACTTGTCAAGCGAAGCCACTATGGTCTGGTATCCAGCATAATAGTTCGCTACGGTTTTTGTTGAGACTAGCTTAGATTCGATAGATTTAACCGCAGTATGAATTGTGACATCTCTTACTACTATAGAATTTCGGAGGTGCATGCAACTGCACCATACGAAAATCTGCTATCGAAACGTCAACAAGGCATAGTAATGCAAGAGATGCTATCGTGCCCATGCCCCTGGAGGGGTCAAGGCAATTACCAACCACACTGGAACGCACTTAAGTTAGACGTTAAGCCTATTTGAGAAGATTCCAGCACCCACCCCCTCCCTCATCAGGTTTGGGGCTCAACTACGGTATAGGACTGAGTATGTGTAAATTTGATCGAATGAGATTTTTGGCGTACAGTGGTCCATTGATGGTCGGATATCCATGCTGTTCAGGATTGATGCATAGCCGATATTTGAGTCCTTCGCCGAGCAATATGTTCACTTATGTCCAGGGAAAAAAGCAGGAACATAATCTCTAGTGCTGCGAACGGTGCGGCGTTGAGCGGTGGGCCCCGCGGATGACCACACGAACCGCTCTTTGTTGTACCTTTGCTATTACAATAAGATTCGACTCTGCACGTAGGACATTCCACCAAAACAAGGGAATTTACCCAAGATGACAAGAGGGATATCATCCGCATAGGCAGTTACCATGCAGCCCATCTTCTCCAGGTCTAATAGCAATCCGTTCACCGCTATATTCCATGGGAAGGAGGAGAGCACACCACCTTGCGGAATACGCCTACAGGCACTCCTGCGCTCAGAGGATGCACCAAATTTAGAATAAATAACCCTGGATATTAGCATTACATCAATTAGTCCAACTTGGTCCGGCTCCACGTTAAGCCGTTAAGTGTTAAGGTTATTGAAGGACCCCTTAATATAGGGTGTACAATTTTGCTTCCGCCCTTTTTTCCCTGGAATTAAAAGCTTAATTGTTAAAAAGTACTTATAGATGTATTATTCAAAGTACTGTCCATCGCTAGCGACAACTTTCGCCCATCTCTCCGGCAATTTTCGGATTCCATCTCGGAAAAAGGAGGCGTCTTTCGACGCGATCCATGATTGGATCCATTTTTCGACTTCCTCGTACGAACGAAAATTCTGATCAGCCAGGACGTACGCCATGGAACGAAACAGATGGTAATCGGAAGGAGCGATGTCTGGGGGCGTACGGCGGGTGGGGCAAGATTTCCCATTTCAGGGTTTCCAAGTATATCTTGATCACTCTTGTGACGTGTGGCCGAGCATTGTCATGCTGGAGGATGACTTTGTCGTGTCTCTCTTGGTACTGTGGTCGTTTTTCCTTTAATGCTCGACTTAAACGCATCAATTGTGTTCGGTACAGATCTCCTGAGATAGTTTCATTCGGTTTCATTGGCTCGTAGTATATCACACCGAGCTGGTCCCACTAAATGCAAAGCATAACCTTGGCGCCGTGAATATTCGGTTTTGCCGTCGACGTTGAGGCATGTCCGGGCTTGACTTTCTGCGCTTGGGATTATCGTAACGGACTCATTTTTCGTCGCCGGTTACGATGCCATTTAGAAATCCCTCCCGACTCTGCCTTTGAAGCAGTTGTTTGCATGCAAATAATCGCCGTTCAATATCTCTCGGTTTTAACTCGTACGGAACCCAATTTCCTTGTTTCTGAATCCTGCCCATGGCCTTGAGGCGTTTCAAGATGGCTTGCTGAGTCACTCCCAGTGATTCAGCTAATTCTTCTTGCGTTTGGCACGAATCTTCATCGAGCAGTGCTTCCAATTCGTCGTCTTTGAAATTTTTTTTCTCCCACCACCGTGCTTGTCCTCGACATTGAAATCCCCACTTTAAAACGTTGAAACCACTCACGACATGTTCTGTCACTCAGAGCAACCTCACTGTAAGTATCTGAGAGCGTTCGATGAGCCTCAGCTGCAGTTTTTTTTTTCAAATGAAAGATCAAAGCTTCCCGCAAATGACGAGAAATTGGCTAGAAAACAGACATTTTGAATCGCGAATCTTATTAAAAATGCGAACAACTTTTACTAATGCGGGGATGTCGATACGTTCACAGACGTCCAAACTCACTTTGTGACACTTTTGAACTACGTATTGTGACCAGCCTTCACCGGTGCAGTCGTCAGTCGGAAAACGGCGGAAGCAAAGTTTCTCACACATAATACATATTCCCACAAAATTTCATATACATATGTAGCTTCAGCCGTTCGTGAGATGTTTCATGGACAGACGAACAGGCAGACATTTGACCTATTTCATAAGGGTTTTGCTTTTACTACAAAACCCTAAAAACGGCCCCATATTGCGAAGAAAAAAGTTCTGTACCATCACGATAACGCACCGTCACACATGTCCTTGAAAGCGATGGCCAAATTAGACCAATTACGATTCGAATTGGTTGCTCACCCACCGTATTCTCCAGACTTGGCCCCCCAGCGACTATTATCTGTTCCCAAACCTCAAGCCGTGGATCCAGGGAAAGAGATTCAGATCGAATGAGGAAGTCATCGCGGAAACCGAGGCGTATTTCGAAGGCTTGGACATTTCGTACAACAGAAAGGGCATCAACATGTTGGAAAATCGCTCTATCAAGTGTATCGCCCCCGAAGGCAACTATGTTGAGGAATAAATATAACTTTGTCCAAAAAAAAGCTTGTTTTCGTTAAAAGTTGTAACGGGCCGTTTGATGGGCATCCGAAGAAGCCCATGGGGACGGAGCCTAAGGATGCATGGTGACCGTGAAGGTCGGGCTATGCCATCTGGCGAAGAAAAAGGCTCCTCAACGAGCTAAGCAGCGGCCTATGCTTGCTGTAGCTCAGTTCGGGAGATGTGGGCGGGGTTTTCGCCGCTCGTTGCCCCTGTCCTTTACGTATTAACAAAAATTCATAGACCTGGGGAAGACAACACAAACAGGGGAGGTAAAAATGGGGAATGCAAAAAAAATAGTCGATAAGGATGGAATGGTTGGCGGACGGATCACGCGCCCACACCTGGGTCCGGGTGTAATGGGACCCTCGGCCTCTGGTTTCGTACCACCAATAGATCACTACTCATCAAGTGCTGCTTCGATCTGCCGGTTGGAGCAGCACTACCAGACCATAATATGGCCCACCACTGGTGGTTCATTACAAAGTCCGGGACTTTTCAGCCCATGTAGTATGTCGAACGACCAACATAACTTTTATGAATATAATAGAAACAAAGTGGAAAAGTGCGCCGGGGCAAGGGGTTGGCATCTATAGAAATCTTTCAGAATACATAATACCTCGGTCTCTTCAGGTTTAATTTCTTATTTATATTGGCTATCCTTTTGTGGGATAATAAACTACATATCCGATTAATCTTCCTGCACGACCAATAGCCCTCATTTTAAGCAATAACAAACAAATCCCCATACGCCCAAATTACCAACAACACATCCCCTTGGAGGATAATCTAAAATTTGACAAAGTTCCTCTCATTAAAGAAACGCTGCCCCCAGGTCCTTCATTTTATGTTTCCCGTGCTCAGACCTCTAGCTCTGACACCACCTCCAACGTTTACTACGAAGACATCCTCCTCTGCTCTCATCTCAAAGAAATCCCGAAAACATGTCAGGGCTTTCAACGTCTTGGGAAAGGGCATGGTGCTTGCTCGTTCGTTCGGTCGTGAACCCCAAAGGATGCGAAAAATCGAACAAGAAATTTCCACTCGCGCTTCGTAGAAACGTAAAGTTGATTGAACCAAAGTGCCGGCCAGGGAGGAGTTGGACTGGACGCCAAGCTACGAGCTGGAAGCAACGACGCATTTTGTTCCTCCTGCTCCTCCACCACTCGCACAATGAGGACATCCCAGGAATGCCGCAATAGCGCCCCGCACACGTCCTGCCTCAAGGAACCGGCTATTGGGCTCCGTGCCGTGAACTCAATGTCATGGGGGTGAGGATACGTTCAATTGGACGCACTTGAAAATCCTTTTCGGGGGATATATTTACCTTTTTGGATGATGTTGAACGCCGGCAAAATCGCAAGCAGCGCAATCAGTTGAACGAAAATGTGCCAAACGATGACGACGATGCCGGGACCGGGACGTCGTAGAAACAAAAACAGCGCCATAAAAACTTTTTGAACATTGGGACACGGCACCGGCACGGATTTTGCATGGAAAGTGGTGACGACAGCGACGGCTGATTTTGACGGGACAACGGACAAATGAGAGTGGCACAGGACGACGCGTTCGCTGTCAAAAACACAAACAAAGCACGTGAGATAGTTTGCGGCTGTTCGGGTGAGCCCACAAAACAGTAAAACAATTTTTCACAAAATTCAAGGGAAGGACAGGACCACGCTGGACACACGGGGGACGACAGCTCGAAACAACGAAAGGAGACCGAGAAACTCAACACTGCACGCCGGTGGTGGCTCGCACACACGGAACCCAACAAAACATGTAAATCGACGGGAAACACAATCAATGAATGAATGGGAGCCGGGGCCCGGCTGCTACTGCTGCGGCCTTCTGCTTTGACAAAACGCACACAACACAGAAAACACGCACCAAACCAAAAACAGAATTTTCTCGTTATTTACTTTTTCCGCACTTTTCCTCCACGACATTTGTTTCCTTCTGGATCGCGCGTATTCACCGTGTGGTCGCGGTCGCGGCGGTCATCTTCGTCTTGTCGTTTTCTTGCAGCCTCAATGCCGCACTCGAGCGCGAGAATTTCGCATGAACTCGCGATGCGGCGATATGGCGATGAGCGTCGCGCAACACAACACAGACGCACATTCACTCGCAGCGCAATTAAAGGAAAAGTACACGCACACTCCAACACGCGACGACGGATGCCGATGCGACGCGCTGCCGGCCGATGGGTAGCAGGCGCAGGACGATCAAATGTCTCCCGGTCCCGGCCGTTAACGGCAAGGGACTAGTATTGGACACGTCCTTGACGTTGGATAAATAATATCCCCGGCCGAGGTGGCAGGACGATCTAATACAGATAGCACACACACTCTTCCATACCAATTGCACGACACTTCCACTTATTCCAGGAATGCCACCGACGTGCCGTCTCACTCACTCGCACGGGCTGCCAATTGGGACTGCAGCGATCGGCGAAGAGACCACCTTGCACGCACACTCCAAATTCCGAGATACAAACACTCGTCACACACCGGAACGCCACCCGCACGCCGCGCGCGATATATATCCTTTACGACCGGGCAAACAAATCCAAACAATAAGAAATTCCTTAAAATTCGCCTGCCACCACGCACAGAACTGACAAACAAAGGAGTCGGTGCACCGCACACGAATCATAAAACAACACGCGATCGGAGGGAACAAAAGATCGAGACGCGGGCGCGGATCAACAGCACCGGATGTTGTTTAGTTGCAATTTTGACACACGACCGCGTGAAAACGAGGGGGGTAACAGGAACGACGCAAACGCAAGCAAAAACACAAGAAGTGGCCAAGACGCTCCACACACGGTGCACGCCATTGAACAACTGTGGACTGTGCGGTCCGCAAACAGAACAGCCGTTGTCGCTGCATGTGTGTTTGGCCGCCACGGAACAAGGAAATTCGAACACGAACCAGAACCGATATCGCACGAGCGCATATAAACAACACCAACACCAGTGCGCGAGGTGTGCGGAAATGTTTGTTTACCAATTGGCATGAGCGATGGTGTTGGTGTGGACTATAATTCTATTCGCGAACATTTGTGTATGGGTGCGAAATGCCGGTTAATTTATGGGAAAATTTCACATGGGCGGCGTATAGTGCCGTGTCGCATTGCATTGCATCGCATCGTGGAAATAAAGTGAACTGACAGAATGTGTTGCCCGATTGAAAAATTGTAGGTTCCTGGTTATCAGCTTTGAAATGCATTGGAACTGTGTTTCATTGCAAACAGAACAGAACACTATGCACAGTGCTCACACTCGATTTTATTGGGTGTCGGTAGGTTAATGTTTCATTATAATCAAAGAAAGCCCTTTCAAAAAGGTTCCCGCCGTCCACACAACCCGTAAAAATTGTTTAATAGTTTTTTTTAGAACGTGCGTGGGTAAAGGTCCAAGCTAGAGGAATTTCGACTTTCCAGTCTGTAATGAACCACCTGTAATGAACCATATTATGGTCTGGTAGTGCTGCTCCCACCAGCAGATCGAGGCAGCACCTGATGAGTAGTGATCTGTTGGTGGTACGAAACCATCGGCCGAGGGTCCCATTACACCCGGACCCAGGTGCGACCGTGTGGCATCTGATCCGTCCGTCAACCATTCCATTCGTATCGACTATTTTTTTTTTATTCCCCATTTTTACCTCCCCTGTTTGTGTTGTCTTCCCCAGGCCTATGAATTTTTGTTAATACGTAAAGGACAGGGGCAACGAGCGGCGAAAACCCCGCCCACATCTCCCGAACTGAGCTACAGCAAGCATAGGCCGCTGCTTAGCTCGTTGAGGGGCCTTTTTCTTCGCCAGATGGCACGGCCCGACCTTCACGGTCAATTATGCTACCTTAGGCTCCGTCCCCACGGGCATCTTCGGATGCCCACCAAACCGTCCGTTACATATTTGGCGCCCAACGTGGGGCCCATTTCTGGTACAGAACAGGACTAAGAAGGACCTCTTTGGGTTCCTTTTTAGTCCTTCCACCGATTTGTATCCCCACAAACACATTAAGGCTACTTGCTCTAAGTCTTAGGACTTAGCCATTTTTACTTCACGTATTTTCCCTTCAAGTAGCTGTGCTTTCCTCTGTAGCACCCCAATCCTTCCAATAGAGTAGATTATCCTTTTAGAGTCAGTTCAACAAGGCAGTCCTGGTGTTGTGTTTGTCTTTTGTGGTTTAGCCACGTATTTAAGGCCTCCATAAATGCTTTGAATTGCCGGCATTTGGAGCATCTCCGATGACCGGACGAAGCGCGAAGGAGTCCTGGATACCTTTTTGTTTGCCAGGATTGTCCTTCTAGGTAACTTAAAAAAATTTTATTTACACAGTATTGCATTTTTCTGTTGTTCATCTGCTCAGCAGCTTGCAGAGTTTATGAGTGAATTACGGCAAGGAATGCAGTGTTGCGCCTCTGCTGGCCTCAGAAATCTTTGTAACCTGTTGATCATCGGAATAATTGGGAAATGTAGTATTTTTTTTTTTTTGCTTTGCCAATTTTTCCCCTCTACAATGGTTGTCGGCTCCTGTAACCAGCTCGCTTTTGTTTTGTTTAGCAGCACATTTTGTCCTCAGCTTCTTCTTCTTGGCAGGCCTCGAAGTAGAAGCTGCCCTGTAATGAACCACCTGCAATGAACCATATTATGGTCTGGTAGTGCTGCTCCCACCAGCAGATCGAGGCAGCACCTGATGAGTAGTGATCTGTTGGTGGTACGAAACCATCGGCCGAGGGTCCCATTACACCCGGACCCAGGTGCGACCGTGTGGCATCTGATCCGTCCGTCAACCATTCCATTCGTATCGACTATTTTTTTTTTTATTCCCCATTTTTACCTCCCCTGTTTGTGTTGTCTTCCCCAGGCCTATGAATTTTTGTTAATACGTAAAGGACAGGGGCAACGAGCGGCGAAAACCCCGCCCACATCTCCCGAACTGAGCTACAGCAAGCATAGGCCGCTGCTTAGCTCGTTGAGGGGCCTTTTTCTTCGCCAGATGGCACGGCCCGACCTTCACGGTCAATTATGCTACCTTAGGCTCCGTCCCCACGGGCATCTTCGGATGCCCACCAAACCGTCCGTTACATATTTGGCGCCCAACGTGGGGCCCATTTCTGGTACAGAACAGGACTAAGAAGGACCTCTTTGGGTTCCTTTTTAGTCCTTCCACCGATTTGTATCCCCACAAACACATTAAGGCTACTTGCTCTAAGTCTTAGGACTTAGCCATTTTTACTTCACGTATTTTCCCTTCAAGTAGCTGTGCTTTCCTCTGTAGCACCCCAATCCTTCCAATAGAGTAGATTATCCTTTTAGAGTCAGTTCAACAAGGCAGTCCTGGTGTTGTGTTTGTCTTTTGTGGTTTAGCCACGTATTTAAGGCCTCCATAAATGCTTTGAATTGCCGGCATTTGGAGCATCTCCGATGACCGGACGAAGCGCGAAGGAGTCCTGGATACCTTTTTGTTTGCCAGGATTGTCCTTCTAGGTAACTTAAAAAAATTTTATTTACACAGTATTGCATTTTTCTGTTGTTCATCTGCTCAGCAGCTTGCAGAGTTTATGAGTGAATTACGGCAAGGAATGCAGTGTTGCGCCTCTGCTGGCCTCAGAAATCTTTGTAACCTGTTGATCATCGGAATAATTGGGAAATGTAGTATTTTTTTTTTTTGCTTTGCCAATTTTTCCCCTCTACAATGGTTGTCGGCTCCTGTAACCAGCTCGCTTTTGTTTTGTTTAGCAGCACATTTTGTCCTCAGCTTCTTCTTCTTGGCAGGCCTCGAAGTAGAAGCTGCCCTGTAATGAACCACCTGTAATGAACCATATTATGGTCTGGTAGTGCTGCTCCCACCAGCAGATCGAGGCAGCACCTGATGAGTAGTGATCTGTTGGTGGTACGAAACCATCGGCCGAGGGTCCCATTACACCCGGACCCAGGTGCGACCGTGTGGCATCTGATCCGTCCGTCAACCATTCCATTCGTATCGACTATTTTTTTTTTTATTCCCCATTTTTACCTCCCCTGTTTGTGTTGTCTTCCCCAGGCCTATGAATTTTTGTTAATACGTAAAGGACAGGGGCAACGAGCGGCGAAAACCCCGCCCACATCTCCCGAACTGAGCTACAGCAAGCATAGGCCGCTGCTTAGCTCGTTGAGGGGCCTTTTTCTTCGCCAGATGGCACGGCCCGACCTTCACGGTCAATTATGCTACCTTAGGCTCCGTCCCCACGGGCATCTTCGGATGCCCACCAAACCGTCCGTTACAAGTCTTACATCCAACGAATAGCAGAAAATTATGGCAAATAATTAATAACGAATTGACAGCCAATGCAGGACGCAGGGACGAAACCGGAAGCAGCCTTTCAGCTAATGATGTTAATCTATTCTTCGCTACAACTGAAGAAAGATTGCAACAAAGTAGCCCATCAACGAATATAAGATGCCCTAACATCACAAATACCAAGACTATATTCTTAGAACCTACTAGCTCTGAGGAAGTATCCAGTATCATAAAAAACCTGCGGAATGTATCAGCTGGTTACGATCAAATAAAAATCAGTGACCTACAACTGGTCAACGATGAAATCTCACCGCTTATAAGCCAAATTATCAATAGACACCTCTGTGAAGGAACATTTCCAGATGTTTTGAAAACTGCAAAAATTAAACCAGTATTTAAAAAAGGAGATTCTAACGATCCATCAAATTACAGGCCTATTGCATTGATCAGTGTAATCAGCAAAATATTTGAAAAAGTTGTTAATACCAGAATTGTACGTTTTATCAATGAAACTATTGGTTTCGACAAACAACAGTACGGATTCCAAGCAGAAAGCAACACAATTGCGGCACTAATTGATGCATTACATTTTATAAACTCCGAGTTGGATAAATCAAAATACGTTACGGCAATTTTCATAGACTTGAGTAAAGCTTTCGACACAGTTAATCATGTAATGCTTTCGGAGATATTGAATGAACTTGGCATAGGAGGTGTTGCTAACACCCTGATTCAAAACTACCTAAAAGATAGACCTATAATAACAGAATTTAACAGCGATACAAGCGATACAAAGGTGTTAAATTCAGGAGTGCCTCAAGGTTTTATCCTAGGCCCTACATTATACCTACTGTACGTAAATAACTTATGTAACGCCGGCCTTCGGGCTAAATATGTTACATATGCAGATGACACACTCTTGCTTTACTCACATCTTGAAAAAAACGATGCAGAAGAAATGATATGTAAATAATGATCTGAAACTCTACCAACAATGGCTCCTAGGAAATAAACTTATAATAAACATCGAAAAAACACAGTTTATGCTCTTCAAGCAAATAAATAAAATAGACATCGAATTAAACATCAAAATCGGCAACCAACCTATTAGTAGAGCTGAAAAACTCAAATACTTAGGTCTTGCCTTCGATGATAAACTTACTTGGAATGATCATATTAATCAAATGAAAGCAAAATTCTGCCCAATAGTTGCATTGCTGAGACGAAAAAGATACTTGAATTCCCAACTTAAAAACATGATTTTTTATGCTCATTTGATGCCTATTCTAACGTACGGTATCTTGATCTGTAGCCAAACCTCTGCGAGAAATATTTCAGCAATTGAAAGAATGCTCAACAAAGCTGTTAAAGCGGTTCATAATCTCGATTATAGAACCCCCACTGTAGAAGTCTATCGATTAGCTGGCAAATTACCACTAGAAAAAATTATTGTTCAGGAGAAAGTGAAGACAATTTGGAAAATTGTGAACAAGAAAAACAAGACATCCATTTCTTTGACACTAAATAGAGAGGTTCATAGCTACAGTACGAGAAATGCTGGAAATTACAGAACACCATCTGCGTATACGAACAGAATATTGAGAGATCCGATTAGATCGTCAATAACGATCTTTAATGCTTTGCCCCTGGAAATTCGTTCTGTAACATCTTACGAATCACTAAAACGAAAATTAAAAAAACACTTACAAATCAATGACAACCCTTTAACGTAATTTAAAGACACCACGAAAATTGCATTTACCAACAAGTTTTAGTTACCGCGTTGACGCGTTAATTAATAAATTAATTATATTTTTCATGAATTTAAATATCTTTTTTAGCATCCCTTAATACCAGTGTATCTACACTGCCTGGGATGCAAAACGAGTTTTAATTTATAAAATAATTTCATTAATTTTTTGTGTTTCAATGTTTTTGTGTCAGTTACTTTGGCGTCTATACTAACTTCTATCCTAAATAACATATGTGTCTCTCCCCCTTCCCTTCCCTGGGAAATGATGATGGAAGCTTTCTAATTAAGACTGAATTATATGAAAGATAGCGCCAAAGAAAATTCTGATCCCTCATCCCCTGTTAAAAAAAAAAAAAATAAATAAATAAATAAACGACGGTATTATCTGCTTAACAAAAACATGGCTGAATGATAGTATTCTCGATAAAGAAATCTTTCCTACGTATAATGTATTCCGCCGCGATCGCAACTTATCATTAACCAATAAAAAAGATGGAGGAAGAGTGCTTATATCTGTGGGTAGTGCTATCTCAGGCTCACTATGCGCAAACTTCAACCCCTCTCCTCCCGTGGAATGCCTTTTGATCACTGTTTCCATTTCCCATACCACCTCTCTTTTAGTTGCCTGCGTATACGTTCCTTGCAACTCCCCAGTTAATGTTTATGAAACATTTTACATGGAGCTCTCCACCTTTATTATGTCTGATTTCCCTTCATCAAATATTTTAATATGCGGTGACTTCAATCTCCCTTGTGTTGGTTGGCTTCCCTCCCCTTCTGGATTGCGAATTTCCACTTCAAATCCTTCTTCCCTCTCCTTATCACCATCCCGCCCTATCTATCGACATTTTCCTAGCTTCCCCGCAACTAAAACAAAGCTCTCCGCCCAGAAGATATAATTTTCGGAAAGCAAATTATAATCTTATGTCAGTTGGGCTAGAGTCAGTTCCTTGGACAGAATTTTTTCATGGCCTTAATTGCGAACAAGCCACAAGTAAGTTCTACGCTTTTCTCAATAAGATTATCTGCTCCTTTACTCCACTTAATCCACTTAAAAAAAGCAAAAGATGTCCCTGGCTGACTAAAGCTGTAACTGATGCACTGCTTCTGCATGAAAAGGCCCACAGAAAGTGAAAAAAAAACACACCATGCCCCTCTAATCTTCTGAATTACAAGCGCCAAACGTTTAATGAAAATCGCAATGAACAATTATTTCCAAAGCATTGAAGCTTCCATTTACAATAACCAAGTTAAACCTTTCTGGTCGTACATTCGCTCCCTAAAATCTTCCACTTGTGTCCTTGGCTGACTAAAAGTTCGTTTAGAGGATGCAGTCGCTAATACCATCCAGGAAGCTCCGTTTTTTTTTCGTCCAATTTCACTACACTATCTACTTCTCTATCTTTGCAGTCTATAAATAATATGCCCCTGACTTCATTAAACACGTTAGTCACCAATCCAACCGAAGTGGCGGCTATAATTGATACTCTGTTGTTGTTGTTGTGGTAGTGATGCTTCGAATACTGCAGTTCTTCTTGCATCGAAGGGGTTTGGCAGCTCTTGACCGCTGAAAAACGGGTCGTTCCGGTACGAAGAACCGGCTGCCGCAGGAACGATAATTGAAACTCTGGGTATTAACGGTGGTTGTGGACCTGATGAGCTGCCTAACGTTTTTGTAAAGACCCTTTCATCACTTTTAAGTGTCCCCTTATCCATCTTGTTTAATCTAAATCTTAGTGAGGGCACTTTCCCAACCGTGTGGAAATTGACCAACATTCTCCCTATTCCAAGGTGTAATGAAACGCCTTCTGTGTGTAACTATCGTCCAATCTCATTGCTGTCTTGATTCCCTAAAATACTTGAACGTCTTATTCATAACTTTCTGTACCGTACGGTGTCCTTATTGTTTGCGGAGCAGCAGCACGGCTTTGTTAAAGGTCGCTCGACAATCACAAACCTTATGACCTTCCAACATACGGTTGCAAGAACCTTGGATAAGCATGGCCAAGTTAATGTCTTGTACCCGAATTTTTCCAAGGCTTTTGACACCGTTGATCACAACTGGCTCCTTGCGAAGCTTAAAGGCTTTGGCATTGCTGGCGTGCTTCTGTCCTGGTTTGCCTCTTATCTCAACGTAAATGTCATGTTGCCTTCAACAATTGTGCATCGTCTCCTTTCTGTCCTACTTCGGGTGTTCCCCAAGGTTGTATTCTGGGTCCCCTTCTTTTTAACATTTTTATAAACGAACTTCCTATCCATATTTCCTCACTTTGCTTGTTATATGCAGATGATCTCAAGATATTTAGAGTCATCAGATCAATCGAAGACTGCTTATGCCTTCAATCTGACCTAGATGCATTGAATAATTGGCGTCTAGTAAATCATCTACATCTAAATGTAAGCAAGTGTTTTTCTATGTCCTTTTCCCTGAAGCCTTATCTTATATCCTTCCAATACACATTTCACAATTCTGCTCTTCTTAATGTGGATCGTTTCAAGGATCTAGGCATCGTATTCGATTCTAAACTCACAACCATAAATGAAACGAAGAAATACAGAAACCCGAGAACAGCCAACTGGGAGGCGTACAGCCAAATTGTACAATAGATACCAAACTTTCCAGTAGGCGCCCGGAGTACATACGTAAACGTAACGTTACAAGTCTGGAGCGCACGACCCAGACTCTAACCAACATACTTATTAAAGCATATCCGTATAATACCACATGCCCCCTCAGAAAATCCCCTAAGAAGACCCAACCACTATGGTGGAACAAGGAGATTAGGGAAGCCCGCTGCAAGGTAAGGAAGCTGTTCAGCAACGCTAAACGCACAAGGCATGACAATGCATGGGGCGAGTACAGAAACTCACTAAAAGCGTTTAAGAAACAATTAAGAGCGGCTAAGAGGAATAGCTGGAGAGATTTTTGCAGCCAAATTGAAAGGACGACGGAAGCTTCAAGGCTAAGAAAAGTCATCTCCAAAAATCCGATACTGCCCTCCACCCTCATATGAATATATTCATATAGGCCTATCAAAATTCTTTCGCCTCCCAGACCACCCAAGTGTGTTTCAAGCTGAAATACTGGCGATAAGAGAGGCGTGTCGATCTCTAAAGCGCACTGCTGTCAGAACAGATAGCGTCGCCATTTTCACCGACAGCCAAAACGCGATCAAGGCTCTATCGTCAACCTCAACCTCATTGAAATTAGTCAGACAATGCCGCATGAAGCTGGCCGGTCTTTACAACATATCTCTTCTATGGGTTCCTGGACACAGTAATATAGCGGGGGACGATAAAGCGGATGAGCTTACGAGACAAGGTATCCGCTCTTCAAGAGTCCTATGCGATAGTGATCCACGCATCGCTCAATGTTTTGAAGAGAGAGATCCATAGATTCTACCTGAAACG
The DNA here is from genome assembly GCA_964017055.1 of Chloromyia formosa. NCBI lineage: Eukaryota > Metazoa > Arthropoda > Insecta > Diptera > Stratiomyidae > Chloromyia > Chloromyia formosa. The sequence continues at coordinate 22,221,248 of OZ024813.1, read as the reverse complement.
GGCTAGTGACAGATGGAGCTCGTAGTCGATGTGCGTCACGTCTAGAGTGACATGGCCTGAGGAGAGCTCGACGGACGTAGCCCGGGTCACAGCCATTATAACAGGCCACTGGCCGGTGAGGGAGCACGCGGCCAGACTGGGTATTTCATACAATGCACACTGCTTGAGCTGCAAGGATGAAGTGGAAAAGGAGATCTTGATCCACTTCCTGTATGCATGTCCGGCTCTAGCTAAAGCCAGGCACCAAGAACTGAACGAATCATTCTTCGCTAACATATCCGCCATCTCCACGAACACGATTAGGGCGTGGTATCAAAACGGCGCATAAAGCGCTAATTGTGTCTTCCCGCAGTAGCGGAAGGACAGCCACTTGAGCCAACCAACCAACCAGGCCGGATACTAACCGGATATCAGTTGTATCTTTACTTTAATCGGGGCGCTCCGAAAGCTGAGTCGGGCTGAAACAGGGTGATGGGCCCCATGTTGCTCAAGTTATATTCGATTACGAACGACAAAAACACCGGCCCCACAAGTCCAAATAGTGGGAGGGCAGACGACATGCACTTCTGGCCAGCCTCATCTAGGCTAGCGGAGGAAACGCTGCTAACTCTGGATCAGGCAGTTGGTGTACAAATCAACAAGGCGAAGACCAATGCGCTGACGCAATCCGTTTCTGATCAAGTACGCTGCTGTGAACTAACTCGAGGGATTGGTGGCGTTTCAGAGAAAACACTAATTTTCTGCGTATCCGTGAGTGAGAGAGCCGCAGTTTATGATCCCGAGTCATGTCGACACAAACAAGTTTATAAGCTGGATTGGCGTTTTCCTCATATGAAAATTCGCCTCTACTATGCATAAGGAATCCGTAACCAGGCCAATGACCAAACTACCAACCTGTGCTTATGTCTGTGCGAATTACAAATAAATGAAATTAACCAAATTATGAACCTGTTGTCTTTCGAATCACGAGGTGAATAAAACAACCATGCATGGGATGATAAACTGCATTTTTTTAAAACGTATTCCATACATCTTTACAATGGAATCAAAGATTTAAAATTAGGATTCAATTAAATCCAATTACGATATTTATAATAATCAAGACGCCAAAGGAGTTCGTATTTTTTATAAAACAAAAAGAAGTTGATCAATCGTAGCACGATCTCATAAAATATTGGACGAGACACAAGTATGGAAAATAGTGTTATTAGTTTACGCACATATAAGTTTTAGCCCGGCCACAGACTATCGAACACGAACTCGAACATGAACATGGTACAAGTGGACAATTTTCTTCAGAATTGAGTGTGTGTGTCGTGAACCATTTGGAGGACACTTGCTTGCACCATGTTCGTGTTCGAGTTTGTGTTGGACAGTGTGTGGCCGGCGTTCGTTTTTCATCTATTTGTGTATCGCCGTACAAAACTTCGCATCAATCCACGTCAAATTTAAGTTTATCATTATCGCTACTGTCATCGACTAGTGTGGCTCTTCGAGGACTTTCTTCCAATTCAATTCGACCCGGACGACGATGATGATGACGATCGGGAGCGTTTCTTGCTTTTCTTTGGTCTATCCGAACGTTTACGTTTCCTCGATGATTTATCGCCGTCGCTGTCGCGATCACTACGACTGGAATTTGAAGCGTTCGATACCGGCCGCGATCGCGATTTTTGATTTTCATTCTCCTGAAGCTTTTGCAATGTCTCGCGTTTGAGTTTCTCCAACTTTTCCAACTCTTTGGCTGCCTCCTCTTTCTCCATTTCTTCCTGGCGTTTTTTCTCGGCCCGTTTTTCCTCCTCGCGGGCAATTTCTTTGCGCATATGATCCTTAAGCAGTTGCAACGCTTCGGCACGTTTCAACATTTTCTCGCGGGCAATTCGTTCTTTTTCGCTTTCCGTTGTCTGTTTTGCCGGTGACGATTTCTTCTCGGAATCGGCGCGACGATCGGATGACGACGATGTGTGTTTCGGCGGTTCGTCTGCTTTGGATTTGGATCGAGAACGGGTGCGCGAACGGGAACGTTTACCGGGCGAGTCGTCGTTGCGGCGCTTGCGCGAGGGCGTGCGAGAGCGGGATGAACGTCGTTTGCGATCACGATCACGCGGCGATCTGGAACGACTGCGATGTCGACGTTCACGATCTCGATCGCGTGAGCGACGTCGTTCGGGCGATCGGCGCTGACGAGAACGATCGAACGAGCGCGATCGGAATCGTCGACGATCGCCGAAGCGATAGTTGCCGCGACTGCCAAAGTTTCGGCGTCGTGGCGATCGCATGGCCGGGCGACGATACATGTAACGATCACGACGATCCCGCGAACGGGATCGCCGGCCCCGATTGTCCGGTGATCGATCGCGAGAACGCGAGCGTCTTCGAACATCGTCCTTGCGATCCGGTTTGGATTTTTCCACCTCCCGAGATTCACTTCTCTTTGTCGATTTATCTTCGATGGGCTTTTCTTTTTCCGCGATCTTTTTCTCCGGCTCAATGGCCACCGCTACAATTTGTTTATTTACCGCAGGTGCCGAATCTTTCTCCTCATTCTCGCTGCCCGGCTGATCTTCGTAGTCCAAGGCGTTCATATCCACCAATTCGTTCATCTTTTTACCGCTATCCTGAGGCGATTTCGTATCATCGGCGCGTGATGACGATTCAGGCTTTTCGGCCGACTCGCTACGGCTATCATGGGTACGTTGCTTCGTATCCTTCGCCGAATAGCTCGTCTCTTGCGAAAGTTCATAGAATGACTTTTTCGAATCTCTGGCCAATTCTTCGTGACGCTTCTTTCGTTCCACCTCACGACGCTTGATCTCCTCTTCGCGCATTCGTTTCTCGTCTTCGATTTTCTCCAAGTCGGAAAGTTTTATTGTCCGTTTTTGGGCCTGTTTCCAATGGGGCGGGGTGATGCTGCGTGATCGAGAGCGTGAAGGAGTTCGATAGCGCTATAGGTAGTTAGAATAAAAGACGATAACTTGACGGGCATTGCGTTGAAATTGATGCGATTGCTACTTACAAACACGCCACGTCCTTTGATAACGCGACCACTGCGCGAAATTGGAACGCGTCTTTTGGACCAACCAAATCCTCGATTCGACTCACGACGACCGCGATCACGAGAATTCTCCCGTTCGCGATCGCGATCACGATCACGGCGACTGTCCTTTTTCTTAGAGTCCTTGTCGTCTGCTTCCGTATCCTCTTTGTCCGCTCTCATGAGAAACTTGTTGGAAACCTGGAAAATTATTTTCCTCAATGAATAGGTGGACTGGAGTTCATAATGGGAAAGGGTTCTTCATACCTCGGGGATTTCGTTTGGATCAATTTTTGTTACCGATACCATCGGATGAAGCTCGCCTTCTTCCAAGTCTTCCTCCTTTTCGGCAGGCTTCTCTTCTTTTTCGTGGCTAATGAAGATACTCATTTTAGTTTTAGAATTAAAGACGAAAAAATGTGTAAGTCAATGTCAACTACGCGATCTTACTCTTCCTTTGACCTTTTCTTATCCTTTTTCTTCTTCTTTTCCTTCTTGCGTTTCCGTTCGCCTTCATCGTCGTCGGAACTTCCGTCCTCCGATGCCGCCCGTTTCTTTTTCTTATCTTTTTTGACTGAAATGGAAATTATTGAAGTCTCCGAACACAAATGGGTCCTCCAACTCACCTTTGACTTGTCGTACGAGTTCGCCACAATTCGTAATGACGGCATCTTGTAAAGGACGAGAATTCCGATCGACGGGCAACTGTTCTAGTTGCCGAACTAAATCGTGGCCAGACACCACGCTCCCGAAAACAACATGAACACTGCAATGTAAAGAGAGAAATCGTCAGTAAGGAAATCCGGAAATGCACCAGGTCACGCAGGGTGTAACTTACTTGTCAAGGTGGGGTGCAGGTTGCGTAGTACTATAACGAGAGAAGAGAGAGAAAAAACAAGAATATTTTTGTTTGGTCTGTGTAGGCTTTTGTGATTATCTGATTGACATATTTTTTTTGGGAGTTGTAATATTGTTAGGGTAGTAGTTTGGTTACACACACACTTAACAATACGAAACTTGACCCTAGCATTTTGTTGATCCTCGTGACTAGAGTTTCTGACTAATTGGAGGGGGTCACATGTCAACCACGTTCTCGCTGAACATATATAAAATTGATTTGATTATGAATGTTTGAATATAAAAAGTTGCAAAGAAAAAAATGTTATTAGAAAATATTGGTTTAAAAAATGTAAATTGTAAAATTGAGATAAACATGTAAAGTGTATCAGAGAAATTGAACGCAGAGAACTGGGGGAAGAGTTTGTGTAGGTAGTCGGATAAGTAGTGTTGACTACAAGGCATGCAATTCTCGTCGATTCACTACAAATTATCCGCATAGCTTTTGGGAGCCTTAGTCGTATCTTGAAATGGAAAGAAAATTTGCAATTCCCTTTTGTCCTCTTTTCATCATCATCATCGTGGCGCGACAGCTCGACGTCGGGCCTTGGCCGCCTGGATCATTGTCCTCCAATTATCTCGGTCACGTGACCGCGTCCTCCAATTTTGGGAGCCCAGCAGCTGCGCGGCGTCCACACCTACTGAGCTCTCCCAACGAGATCTCGGTCGTCCTCGCAGTCTCGCTCCGTCGACTCGTTCTGCATTCATTACTCTCTTAGGCATGCGATCATCGTCCATTCTTTGTACATGCCCTGCCCATTGAAGTCGTTGTAGTTTGACGATTTTCGAGACTTGCAGCTCATCGTACATTTCATACAACTCATGGTTGTACCGGATGCGCCATCCATCTCGATCGCAAACAGCCCCGAAAATTCGCCGTAGAACCTTACGTTCGAAAGTGTCTAGCATGTTTTCGGAGGCTTGAGTTAGGGTCCATGCTTCGCAGCCATAGCATAGCACTGGTCGTATAATGGTTTTGTACACGCGGAGCTTCGTGTTTCTGTGCACATGTTTCGATTTCATTATGGGGAGAACCGAGAAAAAAGTCTTATTAGCTAACTGTATCCGTCGCTTGATTTCGTCAGTTTCGTTGGCGTCCCTTGACAGGTTGCAACCCAGGTAGATGAAGTTGTTCACGAACTCGATGTTGAGGTCCCCCACGTTGATGCTCGGTTGTGCAGGTGTCCTTGTCACCGATTGCATCATTATTTTAGTTTTACCCTCGTTAATACGTAATCCAACTTCCTTTGCAGCGGTATCGAGCGTATGCAGAAGTTCTTCTGCGTCAGCCAATCTTCGGGACATGATGTTGATGTCGTCGGCGTACGCTGCTAATTGTGTCGACTTGATGAGTAGCGTCTTGCTGTTGTCCATATGCATGGCCCGAATAACGTATTCCAGTGCTAGGTTGAAGAGCGTCGGTGCCAGTCCATCGCCCTGTTTCAAACCAGTGCGTGTTTCAAATAGATCAGTAAGTCTATTCTGGATCCTGACTTGTGAGACGGAGTTGGTCATCGTCATCTTTGTCAGTCGCACTAATTTTGCTGGTATACCAAATTGCAGCATGATGTTGTACAGTACTCCACGATCGATACTGTCGTATGCCTGCTTGAAGTCGACAAAGATCTGGTATACGTTTACGTTGTATTCCCAGCACCTCTGGAGTATCAGTTTGACTGAGAAGAGCTGATCGGTTGTGGAGCGACCAGGTCTGAAACCGCTTTGATATTCGCCAATGACTCGTTCTGCGTACGGTTTTATTCTATTTTCCAGAATTTTCGTCAAAATTTTATAGGACGTACAAACTAGTGAGATGCCCCTGTAATTCTCACACCGCAATTTATCTCCCTTTTTATGAATTGGACAGATGATGCTTCTGCGCCAATCGTCTGGGATCTCCTCGTTCTCCCATACTCGCAGGAGTAATTGATGTATGGCATCAACTAGACTCGTTCCACCGAATCTTAGCAGTTCAGCTGGGATCTCGTCAGCGCCCGGCGCTTTATTTCGTTTTAGTGACCGCAACGCGAGATCAACTTCCTCTACTGTCGGGGGTTGAATGGGTGGGCCTAGATCAACAATATCGGCGAGAGCTTCCTGTGTGGGGATGTTAGATGGTCGGTTTAGAAGCTCTTCAAAATAAGAGGCCCATCGTTTGTTAATACCATCGGTGTCGCTGATGATGTTTCCATCCTTGTCCTTACAAAGGCTAGTCCTGGGTTGGTAGCCGTTCTTAATTGTATTTACTAGTTTGTACGCTTGTCTGGTGTTCCTATTAGCTAAGTTTTCGTTTATGTTCAGCAACTGCTCGTCAAAGTATTTACGTTTCTTACGTCTAATTATTCTATTCGATATTCGCCGTAGCTCGTCATATTTTTCTCTTCTGGCTCTGGTTCCTCGTTGAATCCATTGTCTGTAGGCCTCGTTTTTCGCGTCAAGTGAATTTTTGCATTCTTCGTCGAACCAGTCATTTCGCGCTCGCCGGGCTTTATATCCCACGACCTTCTCTGCGACATCCTTGATGGTACCCTTGAGTTCTTCCCAGAACCCATGGACGCCTGTGTTGCTGATGTTGTGTAGCATAGGTGATAGTTTTTCCTCAAGGGCGGTAGTATACGCCACCGCTGTAGCATCACTCAAGAGCTTATCAACCGCAAAGATTTTGGGAGGGCTGATTCTTGACTGGTGCACTGAGGAGATTCTACATCTGTAGGTCGTCTTCACCAAGTGATGATCTGAGTCGCAGTTTGCTCCTCGATAGGAGCGGACATCCATGACACTAGACGCCCATCTCCTGCAAATGAGGACGTGGTCAATTTGGTTGACGGTATGTGCGTCTGGAGACTTCCAGGTCTGCTTGTGAATGCGTCGATGCGGGAAACACGTAGAGCTTACGACTAGATTCCTGCTGCAGGCGAAGTCGATAAGTCGCTGGCCGTTATCGTTACATTCTTCATGGAGGCTGTGGCCTCCAGAGGTCCCCCGATGCCAACTTTCATTCCCGACTTTCGCGTTAAAGTCTCCCAGCAGCAATTTGACGTCGTTTGTTGGAAGTGAGTCGAAGAGAGTTTCAAGGCGGGCGTAGAACTCGTCTTTTACTGCGTCTTCTTTAACTTCAGTGGGGGCATGCACATTGATGAGCCAGAGATTGAAGAATCGAGTCTTGATGCGAATCGCACACAGCCGTTCATTTATCGGTTTGAAGTCAGTAATATGCGGTTTGAGGTGATTGTCCACTATAAATGCTACTCCAAACTCCTTGCGGCCCGATGGTTTGCCACTTGTAAAAATTGTGTGCGATTTCTTGTCATTAATCTCGCTGCCAAGCCAATTTGTTTCCTGGACTGCAGTAATGCTCAGTTTGTACTTTTCGACCTGTTGAAGTAGGGCCTTCTCGGCCCCCGGTTTGTTCAGGGAGCGTACATTCCAGGATCCGAAAGAATAATCCTTTATTCGTTTGCGTGGTCGTCGTTGTTGATCCGTCCAATCCGAGGCTTTTGTTCCAGGTTTCTTGACATGGAGTGGTTTTTACAAGGACGAGTTGTCAGCACGTCGCTTAACCCCATTCAGGGGATGACCTCGGAGATAGCTGCTTCAGATGGTTTAATAAACGTGCTGGAGCCCACACAACTATGTAGCAGGTCTAACTACGCAAGTCATTCCATCCTACTAGACCTGAGACGCTTAGGTGTTTGTCAGCCATTCAGGCTACAGCTATCTGCCTTTTCCAAACTGTCTTATCGCTAAGACATTGGCCGTCAGCGAATTGATACACTGCCGTTACCAGGGGGCGCCCACGCGGAGGACTATGGAAAAGGTCTTTGTCCTCTTTTACCAGTCCGTTAATAATCTGTAATAACAATCCGTTAATAATCTAGCGCAAGAGATTCGAACAAACCCGTCGCCCCTGGCACACCAATACTTGTAATGAACCATATTCTGGTCGTGCTGCTTGCACCGACAGATCGAAAGCAGCACCTGATGAGTAGTGATCTGTCGGTGGTACGAAACCAGAGGCCGAGGGTCCCATTACACCCGGACCCCGATGCGAGTGCGAGGGCATCTGAGCCGTTCGCTAACCATTCCATCCTTATCGCCCCATTTTTTTATTATTCCTCATTTTTGGCTTCCCTGTTTGTGTTGACTTACAAAAATCTATGTATTTCTATTAATACGCAAAGGGCAGGGGCAACGAGCGGCGAAAACCTCACCCACGTCTCCCGAACTGTGCTATAGCAAGCATAGGCCGCTGCTTAGCTGCGGGAACTTTCTTCGCCAGATGGCGCGGTCCGACCTTCATGGTGATTATGCTACCTTAGGCCGTGCTCAGACGGGTCGTCTCGTAATCGGTTCGTCTGTGATTCGAACTCCACTTCCCAAGCAAATCGATTGTCAACCTATGGACGACCCGTGTGCGGATCTCCACACATTTGCTTGGAGAGTGGAGTTCAAATCGCAGACGAGCCGATTACGGGACGAATATGAGACGACCCGTCTGAGCACGGCCTTAGGCTCCGTCCCCACGGATGCCCACCAACCCTTCTATTACAATCTCTAGACTTCTTTCTCAATCTCCCTTAGGCAGTGTCTGATGTTTCGTGGGGGCGGTGTTATGTCCATGAGATAATGATTCGGGTGGTCATTGCGGTAGCAGCCCACTAAGTACTTCAAGTGATCCTGAGATTACAGCCTGTCACTGTAAGTAATGCAGCGTTTTGGTAAGACGGTATGTTCTTCCAGTGCCTGTCACTCAGGTTCTGGGACCAAGCAGGTGCTGCGTAGTTGGCCACCGTTCTTCCAATTCTCCTTGTCCATTCCCCATGAACTTGAGAACTTTATTGTAACATACAAACACACTTTCCTTCTTGCATTGAATCCTATCGTCCAATAACTCTACTGTCACCAGTTGCCAAAACGCTTGAAGCCCTAATCCACCCTGTTCTTACGGGCCACATCCAGCTCGCAGATCACCAGCATGGCTTCCGAAGCACAGTACGACCACGGCCTTGGATGCCATTACATCCCGCATCCATAATTTTTCTCAATCAGGCTCGTCCATGTCAAAGAACAATATTGGTGGCGCTTGACCTGTCGAAGGCCTTCGACACTGTCAGCCATTCAGCGCTTTTGTCTGACATCAACCGTTCATTGCTTCCGACGCAAATAGTGAAATGGATTGCCAATTATCCCGCTGGCAGGCAATCCTATACAGAATTCAGGAGCAGCAAATCAAAGCTTAGGAAGATTAAACAAGGTGTACCTCAAGGAGGAGTTCTATCTCCTACTTTGTTTAATTTATATCTATCAAGACTCCCTACACCACCTAAAGGGATCGACATCATCTCCTACGCTGACGACTGCTCCATTGTGGCAACAGGGAACGACATAGCGGATATGTGCGAAAACATCAACGGTTATCTTGAAGAACTCAACTCGTTCTTCATAAGCAAGAACCTTACCGTCTCAGCGCCTAAATCCTCGGCAACCCTATTTACCACCTGCACGAAGGAGGTCGAGATGCAGCGTGAAATCTCGACCATCCAATTCCTAAAATACTTTAAACCATCCTAAAATCCTAAGAGTCACGCTGGACAGCATGGCCACATCATTACCCCATGCTTCAACCGTGTGTGATAGGATGCGTAATAGGAATAAGATCCTCAAAGCCTTGGCCGGTAGTACCCGAGGCAAGGATAAGGAAACTCTACTGGTGACATATAAAGCAGTCGGAAGATCTGTGGCCAACTATGCGGCTCCTGTGTGGTCGCAGAATCTCTGTGACACACAGTGGAAAAAGATTCAAACGTGCCAAAACGCCGCTCTCCGTACCGTTACTGGCTGTCTCCTGATGTCACCCCAGGACCATCTGCATCAGGGAACCAGGATCATCAGTCTCATGTCTGACTACCGGCGTTTCGGGTTCGAGCCCCGTCCACGACGTTCGTAGCCAAACATGTTTGTGTTGTCTTCTCCCAGTGGTGCGGGGCGTAATAATAAGCTACAGCATCTCTCGACTTGCCGCATGTAGGCGGCTAAATGAGGAAGCAGGAGGTGCACGCTGGCAACTGCATTCTCCGAAACTAGTTTATGCCAACGAAACGTCAACTGGGCCATATGGACAACGGGTTAGGGCAATTGAGTAGTAATGCGTGGCCTATCCACTGCCATATTCGCCTGCGTATCAGTTCGTCGATTGGTATCGGACCCGTACGCCGACTCCGCTCTTCATTGGATATTGTTTCGGGTCAGAAAATTCGACGAAGACATGAGTTGACGAAAACTTACAGCTTGCTGGTAACACTTACGAAAAATGTCCAAGTGCTGCTCGCATACAACAGCACGAACACTACCAGGGAGAGAAACAAACCCAGCACCGTCTTAATACTAACTGAGATAACTGATTTCCCAGATGGGACAGCATGCCGAATGCGCATTTAGCCTGGTTGATATGATGAGCGATGTCCTCTTCCGTACCACCATTTACGGCAACAATGCTATCCAGGTAGGCGAAATTGTCCATCTTCTCCACAGGCTGTCCATTGGCACTGATGACAATAGGAAGACGAATTGCATTTCTTCTTCTACTTCGTAACGGCGGCTTGATGATGTTAATAATAATAATAATAACAAGGACAGGCTAAGATACTCAAGGGTGGGCACTGCGACCATGAGATCTATTGTGCCATAGCCTTAATTAATCCAAAAGACCCTCAACCAGCCTAATGAAGGCTAGTAGATCCTTTGTAGGGGTAATCGTTACGACCGCTGAGCTTACGAAGGAGTCTCCAAGAAACAAGAAGCTGGAACGGGCTACTGCCGGACATTCGCAGAGAAGATGTTTAGTGGACTCTTGGTCCTCCAGGCAAAGCCTGCACTCCGTATCAGTGGATAGACCCATTTTGTTGAGGTGATATCTCACCCAGTGGTGCCCCGTGAGGTCACCCACGATTAGTCTCAGGTCCGCTCTACCCAGGCGGCTGGTTTCTTTGAGACCGTAGGGTTTTATAAGATCTTTGGACTGCCGCAGTCCTGAAAGACAATCCCAGTGACGCAGTCTTTCATTGGCAGACCACTCCCTCACTAGTGATCTTGTTTTAGCCCAACTCAGACCACAGTAAGGATTAGGCCCGAAAAATATATCCGAAGAGCCTTGTCTAGCAAGTTCATCGGCAGCTTCGTTACCAGGGATGTCCTGATGGCGAGGTACCCAAAATAAACTAACCCGATTGGTGTTTGTGAGACATTGAAGGGTATAAAAACACTCTTCCACTAATTTCGATGAGAAACTATGTGAAGAAAGAGCCTTAATGACTGCCTGACTATCAGTGCAGATAGCGATGTTAGCGCTTTTGAGTTTCTTGTCCAGAATGTCTTTGGCGCAGGCCTCAATGGCATGGATTTCAGCTTGAAAAACGATAGGCCAGACACCCATAGCAATGGATGATGATGTTAATTTTGCTCGTCTCCCTCTCAACATCGTCGGCCGATATCGGGCGACGCGACGGATCGGCCGATCGATCGCTGTGTGTATGGCACGTTTAAGATGTTTAAGTCTATCGAATTCCTCTGTGTCTTCCGGATAAGAATGCATGCAACACATCGCCAATTATTATGATGAGAGAGGATCCACCCCCAACCGAACTCCACTCCGGATCAAAAAGTCCCCCGACATCTTGCCGTTATGCAAAACGTGAAATTCCGCGTGGTAGGATGTCTTAATAATAGCCACAAGCTTCTCAGGAATGCGTCTCCTTTGCAAAGCCGTCTATGTAAATCTCAGGTTCACACTGTCGAAAGCCTTCTCGAAATCAATGAAAAGCAAGTGCAGCTGAGAATCGTCGTACTCAGCGCATTCCTCGATGATGATTCGCAAGGTGTTAATGTGATCGACACAGGAGAATCCGGATCGAAAGCCGGCCCTGCTCTTCATCAATTGTGCTTTCTAAGTGATGCTGTAGCCTTTCCATAGCAATTTTAGCTATTGACAACGCCAGGAAGGACGTAAATGCCTCTCCAATTACTGTTTTTCTTAATTTGGATTATCAAACTCTCCTTCAAATCAGCTAATACACTTGAAGTAGCATAACCTGCGCTGACGCTTCAAGAAGATCAAACTGCATTCAATTACTTGATACACTTTAAACATTCTCTGCTTGGAATTGTGTCACAAACTTTCGCCTCTCGCCCCTTTTGCCTTTTCGCGTTCAAGCTCGGTCAACTTACATAAAAAACTGCGAGCCATTTGTATTTTTGCCACGATTTGCCATCGACAGTAAAAATGGCTTATCATGCTTCACGGCAAAACTTTCATCTGAAAATCGGAAAAAAAAAACAGAAAAAAAAACTCCATTACTCCTCATCCTTGCTAATTACGCCAACATACAAAAGCAACGACAGACCTTCAAATGTGCCCCCATAAATCGATTCGCCGCCAGTTCCATTGCCCGCCGAAAAGTCGCCACTCTGGATCATGAAGTCCTTCACCACCCGATGGAAAATGGCATTTTTGTAGTGGAGCGGTTTTTCCGTGTTGAGGCCGATTCCCTTCTCGCCCGTGCACAAACAACGAAAATTCTCCACCGTTTTGGGCGCCACATCCGGATATAGTTCGAAAACAATGCGTCCCGCGGGCAAGCCGCCCAGGCTCACGTCGAAAAAACACCGGATTCGCGGTGGCGGAGGCTCTTCGGCGGTCGTAGCCGCCGTTGCGGACGGACTAATAGTCATTTGAACGCGCGCGTGTGAACTCTATTGCGAGGAAATTTCACCGTTTATCGCGAGTTTAGGATGTTCCGCCGACAATATGGGGAAATGATTGCCCGAAATCGGGTAGAAGGTTATAAACTGTTGACACAATTCGGCTTGCATGCAATTAACGCGAGATGTTATCACCAAATTACAAGTGAGTGGACGATGAGTGACAGCGTAAGAGCGGGCGGACATTTTTGTGAATGTGGATCATATGTGGAACGAACAGAGAGATGACGTTTGATGCGAAAAGCAAAAAAGGTGATGGGAATTTATTTATTTTGAGATAAGATTAGGTTTTTATATGACTGCCGTGGATTTGAAACCATTTTTGGTCATTCTGTAAAAAGAAAACGTCTGTTAGCCAGTTCCTTATGGATTTTGTTTGATCGATATTTGGAGGCAATTCACAAATTCTGATTGTCAAATCTCCAGTTTCCAACTTTAACTGCATTGTCCTTTCACATGAAATCCCTATTTCAGTCAGGTTCCATAAGATTTCCGTGCAAATTCACAAAAAATCCTCTGCGAAATTGAAATCATCACACACATCACCGAACAGTGTTGCCACATCCCATCCGCTAAAGTGCTTACGTGCACTCTTGTCTGCATTTTCGACATCTCGAAATGACGTCTTCTCACTCGACGTCGTCTAGTGTCGCGTGCGCTCTCGTTCTTTTCGAGAAGGTTTACGTTCGGCGTCGAAGCACATGTGTGAACGGTCAGTGAAAAATTGGTGAATTACGCCACAAACGGGCTGCGAATCGAATCCAATTGTACACGTGCGACAAGTTGAGAACTGTGTCAACGCAATTAACATCAAGAACTTGCAAATCGCAACGAATTTCACGTGAAAATCTCGCGTTTGCTTCCTTCGTGTGCGCCTCGCCATTCGGTCAAAGGACGGATCGTTCAAGTTCGTGTTGTCACTTGGATAAGGCCGTAGTTGTTGTTGTTCGTCGCGACTGTGTTGATGACATTTTAGTTTTGCTCTTGGGGTCGACGTGTTTGGAGTGTCTTTGCCCCGATTTTGACAACTCAGTCCCAAGATACAGGACGTGACTGAAAAATTCGCGCAAATTTTCTGTTTGATTTTTCCGAAAAAGGTTTTGTGCCGTGTAATTCATAAGCCGGCTGACATTTTCCCCCTTTTTCGTGATTCTGTGGTGTTGTGGATCGTTGTGTGTCTCTTTGGTGATCAAAGCAAAGCGCATTTTCGCAGCATATTTCCCACCGGTGAAAATTACTTCATTTTGACATTTGTCAGCCAGGATCGAAGCACAGGGGTCACGGTTTCGAATTTCGAAAATTGTATAATTGCCCGAATTCGAGCACGCAACGTGCGTCGACGCACGAGAACGGTCGCTCACGGCTTTCGTTTCGCACTCGAACGGCATTCGGTCGATTTGACATTTGGCTGCTGTGCGGTTGACAACAGTCGGTGATTGTATTTACATTTTGCCATCTCGCACCAGTGTTTGTTCTCTCGCGTGGCGGTTCGCAATTTTTTCCACGCATTTCCCCCGTATCGATCGGTCCGTGAACACCGCGAGAAGATCCACGACAGCTTGGCCCGCGCGGGACTTGAGTGGTCCGTGAAAATATCTCGCTAAGAAGATGGATAACTAATTTGCAGGCGGTTAACGTAATTGTTCCGCGAAATACGTGCGTATTAATATCATTTTCGTTTTGCCGTTTAGTGTGCGCCCCCGGGGGGAACTGCTCCGTGTGGTGCCCCTTCGTCACATTTTTGCGTGTGACACATACTTAGCTGTGGCCGCTGGGAAGTGCATTTTGTTCGTTTCGATCGTTTGTTTGATTGGAAATTATCGTCGAGTGTACGCTCATTGAATAATGGCTTCGACTGCAGCTGCCGCCAAGGACGAGACTGCCGCTGCTACAGCTGGTGGACTGGACGCCGTTTCCTCCTCGTACGCCAAAGTCGTGCTCAGTGTGAAGGACGACGACACGACCAGGCCAACGGCAGGCAACATGCAACAATCCTCCTCGCCGTTGGACTCGCCCGACACCGCGGGCACCGAGTCCGACTCGAACAAGGAGAACATTGACGCGGGCCAGAAGAAAAGTGCTGCGACCACCACCGACTCGTCGTCGTCAGCGCTGAAACGAGAGACGTCCTGGGCGGCGGAGACGCATAGCAGCACTGCCGCGGCCGGGGATAATCCGGACAACTCGTCGGAGGTGGACGATGCCAACGAATTTACGCCGGTCATCTCGCACAGTCGCAAAGATCGCAAGATCCGACGAAAGGATCGCCAACGTGATAAACCTAATCGGGGTCCGCCCGGATCTGCTGCCTCTAACGGAAAAGGAGGCATCGGCGCCGGATCAGGACCCAATGCCTCGGCCGGGGGACCGCCCGGTGCCGAGAAGAAGGGCCCGCGACCGCCACGCCAGTCTCGTGATCGCAAGGACAAGGCTAATGGCAAGTCGCAGGCTACTGCTGCTGCTGGCGGTGCTGCTGCCACGAAGGAAGCACCGCCGAAGGATGCCGCTTCGTCCGACGACAGTGCGGAGAATAAGACAGATGAGGTGCCGAAGAAGTTTGTGGCCGCCCCGCCGCCAAAAGTGAACGCTTGGAAGGTAAGCAAACCCGTTTTTTTCTGTATTTTGCCTTGTCCAGAGAGTCCCCCAGAGATCTTCGCACATTGTCGAACTTGGAGCGGAAAAAAGACAATCGATCGCTGTTTGAATGAGATGTGTGCGTTCGTTGGTTTGGTGGCTGTGTCGCGTGTGTTTTGTTTACTTCCAAATGGAAGACCCAGCTGTGACCTTGAGCCAGCACTCGTGTTGATGTTTATGTAGCGGCCAAGGTTGCAAACACGGCCCAACTATTACGCATTTCAGTCGAAGACGATGACAGCGAAAGTGGCTCGTACTAAAACAGTTGCCTTCAGAAAAGGGGGAGGAGTTTTGATTCGAAGCCATTGTACTACTGATGAAGAGAGTTGTTGCTGTAGCAATGGTCGGAAGTTCAGTGTGACGGGATATTTCTAGTTTCCGGGGCCCGGGGTGGAAAAATCACTTTTCACTCGGATTTTTTTGTGATTTATCACCCACGTCACCCTATAACTCTCAAATTTGAAAAAAAAAAAAAAAAAAATTAAAATTTTTAAGTTTTTTTTATAATTTTTAAGTTTTTAATTTTTTCTTTATTTTTTTGTTTTAATAATTTATACCGAATGTTTGGTTTGTTTAAAACTGATCAAAAGCCATTCCTCGGAGAGCGAGCGAAGCGAGCGTTCATGTTTGTGCGATACTGAGGGTTGCCATCCCTTAAGCGCGGAGCGAGCGGAGCCCACGCAAGGGGATTTGCGAATATTTCAATTTTGCATGCCTCCAATATACCAAATACTGGATTCAAATATGCTAGGACGAAACGGGTGCAGGTACATGTACAAAGAACGGGCGACCTAGGGCTACATGCGGGGGTTCGCAACGCCCTAGGAGCGTCGTTCCAAACCGAAATTATCCATGCACACTTGTTCAATACTGCGGGTTGTGAATTAACAGTCGCTTGTGTGTGGGCTTCGCTCGCAACGCTCGCTCCGCGCTTAAGGGATCACAACCCTCAGTACCGCACAAACATGAACGCTCGCTTCGGTTGCTCTGGGTACAACAGTCCCTTGTGTGGGCTCCGCTCGCAACGCTCGCTCCGCGCTTAAGGGATCACAACCCTCAGTGCCGCACAAACATGAACGCTCGCTTCGCTTGCTCTGGGTACAACAGTCCCTTGTGTGGGCTCCGCTCGCTACGCTCGCTCCGCGCTTAAGGGATCACAACCCTCAGTACCGCACAAACATGAACGCTCGCTTCGCTTGCTCTGGGTACAACAGTCCCTTGTGTGGGCTCCGCTCGCTACGCTTGCTCCGCGCTTAAGGGATCACAACCCTCAGTATCGTACAAACATGAACGCTCGCTTCGCTCGCTCTGGGTACAACAGTCCCTTGTGTGCGCTACGCTCGCACCGCGCTTAAAGAATCATATCCCTCAGTATCGCACATACATAGACGCTCGCTTCGCTCGCTCTAGGTACAACAGTCCCATGTGTGGGCTCCGCTCGCTCCACACCTAAGGGATCACAACCCTTAGTATCGCACAAACATGAACGCTCGCTTCGCTCGCTCTGGACACTGCATGGCTATTTTCGTTTTTATCGCATGCCTTATTCCGATTTGAAACCTATATTGTCCATGCATGGATTATTTCGTTTATTTGCCGATGAATACTTGCCTTATTTCGCTATGGCTTATTTCGGTGCCCCACGTTTGCAAATGAGTTGTTTAGGGCATTTGTGTTTATATTTAAATTTCGCCACATACTTGCGTCCAATTGGACGCGGATCAAAATAGACGCGCTCCAATACCTTTTCTGCGGCAAAGAAAATTCAAAATGTCACACTCACCTTTTACAAATTTTAAACTACTCGTATATTGTCAGTTGTGGCATCGACTTCGATGTCTGAGGCGCCAAATTTGATCGGCGGCTAATCCACGCTAAATCTAAAATGCGAGTGGCCTAAAAATATAAAAAATTAAATGATGATGTATCATAGTAGGTTCGCAACTACCTAAAGCGGAAATTTATTTTATACATATATAGGGTGACCAGATACTAATGATAGTTTTTCCAACTGTTATGTTTCAGCAGCTGTTGTTGTTGTAGCAATGGTCAGAATTCGATGTGTTTGTTTGTTACATGCCTACGGTTTCGTCTTCATCCCCGGTGTTGAGGGATAGAAAGTTAGCTGCCTCTATTGGGTTCTCCCACAGCGATCTAGGAGTCAGGTGCGTAGGTGCAGCTGGGTAGTGAAAGATGTTGTTTACGTCGTGAGGGGCTCCATTACACGCAGGACAGATGTTTTGGATGTCCTGGTCGATACGGGATAGGTAGGAGTTCAGTCGTGAACACCAGCCTGACCGAAGTTGGGCGAGTGTCGTTCTCGTAGCTCTCGGAAGTGTTTTCTGGAGATATCATTGGTGGTATGGGCGAGAGAACTGGATTCGAACCTAAACCTGCGAATGACTGATGAACCTCCTTCCGATGTATCGCTGCGATAGTCAATTTGTGTGCGCCACTATCAAAGGATATCCTTTTATACCTCTGGACATCCCTTTCTAGGTCCTTCAAGTCGCGCCTGACATGCCTGGGCGGCGGCGTCTTGTCCATGAGGTTGGAGTTTGGGTGATCACTTTGGTAGCAACCCACCAGGTATTGCTTGCCAAGAAGCTGGTTGTGGTCCCTTAAAGGTATCATCCTGTTTTCCTGATGCAGATGGTCCTGGGGTGACAACAGGAGACAGCCAGTACCAGTACGGAGAGCGGCGTTTTGGCACGTTTGAATCTTTTTCCACTGTGTGTCACAGAGATTCTGCGACCACACAGGAGCCGCATAGTTGGCCACTGATCTTCCGACTGCTTTATATGTGACCAGTAGAGTTTCCTTATCCTTGCCCCAGGTGCTACCGGCCAGGGCTTTGAGGATTTTATCCCTACTACGCATCCTGTCGCACACGATTGAGGCATGGGGTGATGATGTGGCCATGCTGTCCAGCGTGACTCCTACGATTTTAGGATAGTTTATAGTAGGAATAGGATGATTCCCGATCGAGATTTGAAGCTGCATCTTGACCTCCTTCGTCCATGTGGCAAATAGGGTTGCCGAGGACTTAGGCGCTGAGACGGCAAGGTTCTTGCTTATGAAGAACGAGTTGAGTTCTTCAAGATAACCGTTGATGTTTTCGCACATATCCGCTATGTCGTTCCCTGTTGCCAGAATGGAGCAGTCGTCAGCGTAGGAGATGATGTCGGCTAGCTGGTTAAGATCAAGGCCTGAGCATCCTTGCAATCGCTGAAGCCATAGCGTTTTTAACACGGCCCCGGAAAGTTTACTTCGATTTTTCGTCTGCATCAACCGCAGAAGTTGAATCGGTTTTCGGTCTGCCCCTGTCAACAGTTTCCAAATCTTGTCGTCATCGGAAGCGGCAAAAACAGATATCAAGCGTGTTTTAATTGACTCATATTTATCTGCCTCCGGCGTAGTCATGATATGACCTGCTCCTCTTGCGGATCAGGTCGGCCTACTCCGAGTCCGACCACGAAGTAGGTTCAAGAAACTAGGTTCGCAGACCTACTCCGTATATGAAACGAATCTGTCGTCTGTTATGGAGTTGGAGTGAAAGAACAGAAGACTGGGTGAACTAGGTTCGTCGAAGTCTGAGTCGTAATTGTAAATAAGAGAATGGAGAACTGAACTACTGACTAGATTAGAAGATATATCTACATATCGCTATATTGCAATGTAGAATAAAATGGATTGTATTTTCAATTGGATTTTATTGATAACAGGTAGAGTGGAGCTTTTATGGTCGGTTTACATTCTCGCCGAGTGGACGAGGCGAGTATATTCGGAATGTCCGAGGCAAGTAGCCTGGGCGAGGTGCGCATTCACATTCTCACCCGAGTACGAGTCACGAATACTGTTCTGTTGGGCAATAACAAATAACTAATGGTGCGGTAACATACGCGCTCCCATGTGCGCACTTGTGTAGAGTGTTTGCTTTAATTTAATTTTTACTAACCACATGTTTCGTGTTATTTTCCCCGAAAATAATTTACGCGCGTTTAGATTAAGCGAAACCACTCATGTACATAACCCCCTATCAACTTTTTCCAGCAAGATTGGCTGTGTTTTCGAGGAAAAAAGCGTTGTCGCTCGGAAACTTCTTTATTTTTTGATTTTTTGCAATTGTGACTTTAGATTCGCAATCAGCGACCCAATCGACCTCCTACCAATTTTTTTCCCAGCCGTGTTTATAAAAAAAAGTGTTGCCATTCGGAATCCCCCGTTTGTTTTTTTGCCATCTAAACTTTAATAGATTAGCAATCAGCGACCCAAAAAACCCCCCCATTCCATCATCGGCCACGACCACCCACAAAAAAATAAAAAACGAAAATTTACTCCACTTCATTCTACACCACAATATAGCGTAGCGACATCGTACATCGTATATATGTCACATAATCTAATCTAATCAATAGTTCAGTTCTCTCATCTACTTTTCTATTCTCTCCAGATTTAAACGTTCTGATCTGATCATGCTCCGATGCCGACAGACGTAACTATTAAACCTTTTCACTGTTCATTTTTCAACTGCTCTGACTCCGACCTCAACTTAAAAGAACCATATGATCTGGGTTCGTTTTCATGCTCCAACACTGATCATTTTTCGATCTGATAATTTTTCGATTGCGGAGTAGGTTAAAAAGAGTAGGTTCGTGAATTGGCAACCATGACTGACTACTGCGGCGGATTTTCCACAATGTTGGCGACTTGTGTCAAAATGTCAGAATCAATCTCGCTGACCATACGGTCAAATTTTATGTTGTTTTCATAATTCAATTTGCAGTTCGCACAGGTCATGGTTGTACCGGATGCGCCATCCATTTCGGTCGCAAACTGTTCCGAAAATTCGCCAAAGAACCTTTCGTTCAAATATGTTTAGCGTGCGTTCGGAGGCTTGAGTTAGAGGCCAGGTTTCGCAGCCATAGCATAGCACAGGCCATATGATTGTTTAGTATATGCGGAGCTTCGTATTTCTGTACACATACTTCGATTTCATTGTTAAATGCATGCTGGCAACGTCCATCGTGCAAAACTAGTTTTACATACATATACCAACGAAACGTCAGCTAAGCCACATGAAATATTGTACATAGTTTAGGCGCTATTTTTAAGTCAGGGACGCACTTACTCCAACTTGCCCCGTTGGGCTGAAAGCGACGGCTACAATTAGAAGGAAATGGCCCTTTAGAGCGATAAGGACAAAACCAATTCCGAACACCTGCTCAAAAGTCAAATGGGGTCTAATCAGTTTTAGTTGTGATTGTATAGGTAACACGCTGGATAGGTTACATATTCGTGCGTGCATATTTCTTGTTAGATTTCCCTGTGGACGGAGGAATTCAAGACATGCAACAAATTCAATAGATACAACCATCGGCTCAGTTGTACCAAAGAGGATTGATATTCTACAAGAGCGATCACTCCATAGAACTTTCGCCTCTGCGAGAAGATTTGTATGTATTGACAAATTGTATAGATTACACAAGAAAGCTCACTCCATACAACTTTAGCCTCCGCCGGTAGATTTGTATGTATTGATTTTCTTGTGTATCTATACTGTGTAGTCTATATTATTTGTCAATACATACAAATCCACTGGCAGAGGGGAAAGTCCTATGGAGTGATCGCTCTTGTAGAATATCAATCCTCTTTGGTTGTACTGAGTTCTATTTCTTCTCTAAATCTCTATTCTTTGATGCTTCTTGAAGAAGCTCTCGCAGTGGAACGGTGCGATATAGTGCTGGCACATTCCAGGATCCGAATGAGTAGTCCGATTTTCGGTTTCCATTTAATCCGTCCAATTCGAGGGTGGACTCCAGATTTCTGAACTGGATTTTTTTTGCGGGGAAACGTTAGCATCTGGCCTCACCCCTTCTAGGAGGATCATACCACTATGATCAACATTTAGGTTCTATAAAAACTACAACTGGATTACAACCTACAAACCTCCCCCCGAAATCAACGGCCTTATTAAAAATCAACATGATGGACGTGATCGGTGATCGCAAACATACGAGTACATATGTATCAATTTGTGCAAAATGGCCTTAAAATTCATTCAAATACTATCCATCTAGTAGACGACGCGAGCGCTACTCGGTCTTCTGATTGTTATCAATGTCTTGTTTGTGCCGTGATTTCCATTAAAATTTATCGCAATTAATCCAGACCTTACCTTATCAATGGTAACGATGGACGTAAGCAACGATAGAGTCAAAAGGAATACGCACAATAATATTTGACAGAGCGTAGTGACACACATGAACTTCATCTGAACAAAGATCAAAGTGTATTATTCATGTTCTTTTCATTCGGACAAATGTGCATTCCCATACTAAACGACGGCTCGGTCTATGATCCAGGTCCCGTATATGATCATGATCATATCTGGATCAGAGTTGAACGTCAACTTCTTTCTCGGCAATTCGCACCTATACCTTTCTATACTGAGCCCCCAATTCGCCCCACGTGGCGTATTATTTGTATGGTGGTGTTTGAGTTCGCACGTCACTGATTCAAGTCGTTCGATTCACTTCTGGGTTTTTGTACAATTGTCTCGAACACGGCTGTTATCTACTAAATTTGAAATTTGAATATTTATGTACACAGAATTTGATTCGTTCCCATTATGTGATTGGTCACAGTAAATTGAGAGATGATTCAATTCACAACGACAAGTTTTTCCATGGATAATAACTGAAACATGTGGTCCTGGATTAGTAACTGGCTATGACTGATGATTCAGCAGGTTTCAACCAACGACCACCACGACACCTACTACCACTAAGCACAGTTCTCTGGATATTTTTTTTGTGGTCCATCTCAATAGAGACTTCCGGAACCAGCCAATGGAAATCCGCAATTGTTGAGTTCCCAAAAGATCCTGTCTAGTTAGTATATACTGTTAAAACACGAGACGGTCAATCCAAAACGAAGCTAGTTTTTTCCAAAATCCAGTCAACTCCCAGGCCTTGATGGATCTGGTCTTGCCCTATCTGCTCACCATATGTTTTAAAAGCTAAACTCGTTGCGATATTGTTCGCTACTACGCACCACTTAAACTGTTGCCACGTTTATAATCAAATTCTGCTCGTTATCATCCACCCGACTTGTTTTTTTAGCGGTTATTCGAGTATTCACACATTTTTGTTTCGTTTGTAATATGGAAATGTCGAGTATTAGCATTGAACGACAACTATTTTTACGGCTCGGTTTATTCGGGGCAAACATAATTCAGAAAACTTAGGGTATAAAAATGGCATTCCAATTTCCGATATCATTTGCCAGTCGCATTAGCGCGACAAACAAGTTATGCAGAAATGTTCAGTGAGTATTTTCGCTTTCTTTGCAATGGAATCTATTGATATTTAAATGAGTTTTTAGTATTTTTTTTTTATCGGGGCAGTCGTGAGTTGCTGCTGACAAGTTATGGCGATAACTTTTGTTATCAGATTATGTACTCGACTCTTATGCATTTATTTTATTGGCGAGAAACTGTTATTCCATCGGTCATTCGCCGCAATGTGATCCTTGTAAAAATAGCACAAAATAAATCTTTCATTTACTGTTTAGATTCATATATTTGCCATTGATTACTGCATGCCGACTGCGGCAGAGAACGCAGTATTCAAATCAAATTCCACGCCAAATGAGAGAGGAACGTAATATGAAACCAAGGATATTGTTTGAAACCCAGAAATAAAAAAAATATATGATAATTTCTGAACATTGCGAATAGGCCAGTTGTTGGAATATAAATAAAACTGTAATTAATTAAAATTTTTATTGTCTTACTAAACATACTTATTTCATTATCATCGTGGCGCTACAAGCCAGCCTCGGGCTTTGTCCGCCTGGATCATTGTCCTCCAATTATCTCGGTCAAATGTGTGGTCTCGGAGAATAAGTAGATAAGTCAATTTATACCGAAAATGAGTTAAGTGCGTTAAATTACTCCTACAAGTGCTCTACGCAATGTCGAGTAGTGGGTAACTCTAAAATCCAATACTTTGTTAGTTATAGGAATGTGCATTTTTAGACATCTCGAAAAATAATTTGCGTACTTGGATAAGTGCAATTACTCAGTTTTGGAAAGAAAATCTCCATCGTGAATATTGAGGTATGTCGACTTATTTATTTTATTTATTTTTATTTTATTTATTTATTTTGAATTATTTAACTGCCATTGTTGTCTATAACATAATTGCTGACATAACGGTCCTTTTATTCGAGAATCCATAACGTGCTTGCTCTTTCATGTCCGATGAAAATTTTGTTTGGAAGTCTCCGAAATCAATCTCCCGAAATTTATTTTGCGAGCAGTCGCTTACTGATTGATGATGGCACGGGTGGCACAATGGCAAAAGAAGGAGCTCTTTATTTAAAATATGTACGGAGGAACCCATGCCGTAAGGCAAGGAACAGCGAGTACAAAGCAAATGTTGGAAGTATTCCATACGTTGTAGATGCTAGTTGAGGGTTCTTTGATGTGTCCCTACCCCGAAATGCATGGTTTTTGGATGAGCACAACATCTCAGGGGTCATCAAGCAGCATCTGTAGTAGCTCTGCTGACGCGGAACTACTGTGGTGCAGATTTATTTGCAACACCCTTAGCATGCTACAAGGGATACAGTTTCTCACCCGTAGAAAGTATTGTAGCGATTGGGTCTTCAGTCCCAGATTCGCTGTCCTCCTCGCTCAGCGTTATGCCATCAGCCACCTTGGTTAAATGTTCTATGCCTAGATCCTTCTCCACTTCGTTGGCCTCAAGCGTGTTCTTGTTGTCGTCCATGGGGCTTCGCCTTTTCAGCTTCAATTCCCAATTATTGGGTATAGTATGTCCTCTGCCTCTTTGCTAATTTGAAGAATCAGTGTCTGCTTTTGTCTCTGCGAGGTGCTCGTTGACACGTAGGACTACCCAGTCCACAGTGGAAATGTCCAGATTTTCTCGCTGGAATAGCTTTAGCGCCATCTCCTTGTTTCTCGGTAATAGGACTTTCGCCTTGGCCACAGTTGGAATTTGGTCTTTTGCGACTATTTCCAATTGTGCTCCTTCCCAAAGACCGTCAAGCGTTGCAATGGTGCTCTTGCACCATTCAAGCATCGCTTCATTGTCACAGTTGTTGATTTTTACGTCGTTAAACCAACCTGCGTCATCGAAGGATGGCATGTGTTGATCTTCACATGCAGCTCTTTCGGTCAGTTTGTCGAAGAGCAACGTCTTGACCAGCTCCCACGTCTCCCGGCTTAACTTGCCGAGAGGCTGGCAACGGTCTTTCTTCTTCGTATTTTTGGCACGAGTGGGCTCTTCCGCTGTAGTTGATCTCCCTTTCGCAGGTTGCCTGTGTGAGGGACATTGCTGTTTACTGGTTGAGAATTGTGGATCCTCATCCCACCGTTGTCTCTTGAAAGCTAGTTTTCTGTTTTAACTTTCCGCAATACTGTTGACGAATTTCGGATCACCTCTGGCAAATCCGCTTCTTGTCGAGAAGCGCTTTCTGGTATTCTCAATAGTTTCTTCGAATCATGCTAGCCTTTCCAACTCTTTCGGGGTAAAATCTACTCTGGTGCCGAGGTTCCGCTTCAGCCTAATGGCTGTTTTATATTGCTTGAGGGGCATGAGTTCCTCCTTGGTCTGCTTGGGACTTATGGTCGTACGCCGTGCAGCACCCTTGCTTGACTGAGGAGAATTAAACAGGAGCTCCTCTTCTGCTGGTGTGATGTCGAGCCCCTGTTCCGAGCGATCCTGGTCAAGCTCAGCACCGAGGGG
The DNA here is from genome assembly GCA_964017055.1 of Chloromyia formosa. Taxonomy (NCBI): domain Eukaryota; kingdom Metazoa; phylum Arthropoda; class Insecta; order Diptera; family Stratiomyidae; genus Chloromyia; species Chloromyia formosa. The sequence continues at coordinate 22,196,153 of OZ024813.1, read as the reverse complement.
ATTGACTGCAATTGTTGTTTGTAGCCCGAACTTGGGTTTTGGGTAGCATGACCGTCTGAGCCACATGGTTTCCACGCTGACTCGACTGTTTTTGAAAGGCCGCTGGCGACTAAGGAGGTGCGAGAACCTCCCGAGCCCTCGCCGTTAGTCGCAGCCTTGCCTCCTACCGACACTTGGGTTGTTCCATTTTGCCATTTTCTTCTCCATTGTTAGTATAAAGTTTTGGGCCTTCTTTAACCGTCTACCGGCCCTGAAAAGACTAGGAAACTCTAACACCACACCAAGTTTTCCACCGCTACAATAAATTTCGCAGTGTTTGGGTGTCTTAGAAGTAAGACTTCTAGAAAATCGATTGGGACATTTTCGCGTAAACCTTGAAAATTAATGTTAAATATACGGTGGTCGGTGTGAATAAAATACTCGAAAGAAACCCCAACACTCTCCTAATTTGATGTTTTGAACAAAAAAAAATATTTCATTTTGAAAACCCCTTATCCAATTTTCCTTATCTTGTTGTTCACCAACAATTATCTATTTATTCACTGAAGTTACTCAATAATTCACGGCGTTTAACTATTACTTACTATTATCGACTTCGCCTGCAGCAGGAATCTAGTCGTAAGCTCTACGTGTTTCCCGCATCGACGCATTCACAAGCAGACCTGGATGTCTCCAGACGCACATACCGTCAACTAAATTGACCACGTCCTCATTTGCAGGAGATGGGCGTCTAGTGTCATGGATGTCCGCTCCTATCGAGGAGCAAACTGCGACTCAGATCATCACTTGGTGAAGACGACCTACAGATGTAGAATTTCCTCAGTGCACCAGTCAAGAATCAGCCCTCCCAAAATCTTTGCGGTTGATAAGCTCTTGAGTGATGCTACAGCGGTGGCGTATACTACCGCCCTTGAGGCAAAACTATCACCTATGCTACACAACATCAGCAACACAGGCGTCCATGGGTTCTGGGAAGAACTCAAGGGTACCATCAAGGATGTCGCTGAGAAGGTCGTGGGATATAAAGCCCGGCGAGCGCGAAATGACTGGTTCGACGAAGAATGCAAAAATTCACTTGACGCGAAAAACGAGGCCTACAGACAATGGATTCAACGAGGAACCAGAGCCAGAAGAGAAAAATATGACGAGCTACGGCGAATATCGAATAATTAGACGTAAGAAACGTAAATACTTTGACGAGCAGTTGCTGAACATAAACGAAAACTTAGCTAATAGGAACACCAGACAAGCGTACAAACTAGTAAATACAATTAAGAACGGCTACCAACCCAGGACTAGCCTTTGTAAGGACAAGGATGGAAACATCATCAGCGACACCGATGGTATTAACAAACGATGGGCCTCTTATTTTGAAGAGCTTCTAAACCGACCATCTAACATCCCCACACAGGAAGCTCTCGACGATATTGTTGATCTAGGCCCACCCATTCAACCCCCGACAGTAGAGGAAGTTGATCTCGCGTTGCGGTCACTAAAACGAAATAAAGCGCCGGGCGCTGACGAGATCCCAGCTGAACTGCTAAGATTCGGTGGAACGAGTCTAGTTGATGCCATACATCAATTACTCCTGCGAGTATGGGAGAACGAGGAGATCCCAGACGATTGGCGCAGAAGCATCATCTGTCCAATCCATAAAAAGGGAGATAAATTGCGGTGTGAGAATTACAGGGGCATCTCACTAGTTTGTACGTCCTATAAAATTTTGACGAAAATTCTGGAAAATAGAATAAAACCGTACGCAGAACGAGTCATTGGCGAATATCAAAGCGGTTTCAGACCTGGTCGCTCCACAACCGATCAGCTCTTCTCAGTCAAACTGATACTCCAGAGGTGCTGGGAATACAACGTAAACGTATACCAAATCGTTGTCGACTTCAAGCAGGCATACGACAGTATCGATCGTGGAGTACTGTACAACATCATGCTGCAATTTGGTATACCAGCAAAATTAGTGCGACTGACAAAGATGACGATGACCAACTCCGTCTCACAAGTCAGGATCCAGAATAGACTTACTGATCTATTTGAAACACGCACTGGTTTGAAACAGGGCGATGGACTGGCACCGACGCTCTTCAACCTAGCACTGGAATACGTTATTCGGGCCATGCATATGGACAACAGCAAGACGCTGCTCATCAAGTCGACACAATTAGCAGCGTACGCCGACGACATCAACATCATGTCCCGAAGATTGGCTGACGCAGAAGAACTTCTGCATACGCTCGATACCGCTGCAAAGGAAGTTGGATTACGTATTAACGAGGGTAAAACTAAAATAATGATGCAATCGGTGACAAGGACACCTGCACAACCGAGCATCAACGTGGTGGACCTCAACATCGAGTTCGGGAACAACTTCATCTACCTGGGTTGCAACCTGTCAAGGGACGCCAACGAAACTGACGAAATCAAGCGACGGATACAGTTAGCTAATAAGACTTTTTTCTCGGTTCTCCCCATAATGAAATCGAAACATGTGCACAGAAACACGAAGCTCCGCGTGTACAAAACCATTATACGACCAGTGCTATGCTATGGCTGCGAAGCATGGACCCTAACTCAAGCCTCCGAAAACATGCTAGACACTTTCGAACGTAAGGTTCTACGGCGAATTTTCGGGGCTGTTTGCGATCGAGATGGATGGCGCATCCGGTACAACCATGAGTTGTATGAAATGTACGATGAGCTGCAAGTCTCGAAAATCGTCAAACTACAACGACTTCAATGGGCAGGGCATGTACAAAGAATGGACGATGATCGCATGCCTAAGAGAGTAATGAATGCAGAACGAGTCGACGGAGCGAGACTGCGAGGACGACCGAGATCTCGTTGGGAGAGCTCAGTAGGTGTGGACGCCGCGCAGCTGCTGGGCTCCCAAAATTGGAGGACGCGGTCACGTGACCGAGATAATTGGAGGACAATGATCCAGGCGGCCAAGGCCCGACGTCGGGCTGTCGCGCCACGATGATGATGATGATGAACTATTACACACTAGGAAATACGAATATTCAGAATTAAAAAAAAAGGTTGTTGATTATTTTTATACAAATCTTTATTTCAAAAATAAAAAAAAATAAAACAAAAGTAAATTTGCAAAAAAAATACTGAATTTGTATAAAAATAATCAACTTCTTTTTTTTTTTTAATTCTGAATATTCGTGTTTCCTGGTGTGTAATAGTTAAACACCGTGAATTATTGATAACTTCTGTGAATAAACAGATAATTGTTGGTGAACAACAAGATAAGTAAGGAAAATTGGACAAGGGGTTTTCAAAATGAAATTTTTTTTTTTTCAAAACATCAAATTAGGAGAGTGTTGGGGTTTCTTTCGAGTAACAAAAGTTATATCACATCAACACATCGATTTACAGAAGGTCGCCAAACCTTTAAAACGCCGCCCTGGAAACTAGCATTTTTTTACTTATCTACTTATTCACACCGACCACCGAATGACCGCGTCCTCCAATTTTAGAAGTGCAGCAGTTGTTCGGCGTCAGCATCTACTGAGTATTCCCAACGAGCTCTCGGTTTTCCTGGTAGTCTTGCTCCGCTGATGCGTCCTTTCGATATTTTCTTATTTTTCTTTCGTCCATTCATTGTGCATGTCCTGCCCATTGAAGACGTTGTGGTTTTACGATTCTCGAAACTTCCAGCTCATCGTAAAGCTCATGGTTGCACCGGATGCGCCATCCATTTCGGTCGCAAACTCCTCCGAAAATTCGCGGAAGGACCTTTCGTCAAACATGTTTAGCATGTTTTCGCTGAGTTGAGTTAGGGCCCAGGTTTTCGCCTTATCATAGTACAGGTCGTATGATGGTTTTGCATATGCAAAGCTTCGTATATCTGTGCATATGCTTCGATTTCATTACTGGGAAGACCGAGAAAAGAGTCTTATTTGTCTTATCCAGTACGTGTTTCAAAGAGACCATACAACCTGTTTTCGATCCTGAGCTGTGAGACCGAGTTGTTCATCGTCATCTTTGTTAGTCGTACTAGTTTTACTGGTATACCAAATTGCATAATAATATTATATAGTACACCACGATCTATCCTATCGTATGCTTGCTTAAAGTCGATAAAAATTTGGAACACGTCAGCGTTGTATTCCCAGCACTTTTTCAGGATTCGTTTGAACTTGAAAAGCTGATCGGTTGTAGATCGACCCAGGACGAAAGCCGCTTTGATATGCGCCTATGATTCTATTAGCGTACGGTTTTTAGGGTTTTGTAGTAAAACAAAACCCTTATGAAATCGGTCATGCGTCCGTCTGTCTGTCTGTCTGTCTGTCTGTCCATGAAATATCTCACGAACCGCTGAAGCTATTTTACATGCATGAAATTTGGTGAAAATATGTGGAAGTACTATAATTCTCTGGAGAAAGTGATGCGTCGTAATAGGTCAACTTTAAGGGGGGTCCCCATAGAGGGGAAATGAAAGTCGAAATTTTTTTTTCGTCTGGTATAGGCAAGTGGGGTACCGTAAGAAAGGTACCGTCGAGTACATTCCATTTCTGGAATTTTTTTCAAATTTGAAGAAACGGGGAAAAGAGGGAGAGGGGAAAATATGTGGTCCGAGTTTGTCCCCCCCCCCCCCCCCCCCCTTGCATTTCGAGACCGTTACACTTAGAAATATGAAAATTTACAGAAAAGCGGCATTTCACTAACATAGAAAACTAAAAATAATAGAATTTCAAAATCTCATCAAAAAAGGTTAATAATAGTACATTTCTATTGTTGCAGTTAGCACACCCCTGCACCCTTTAGGCACACCCGAGACCAAAAATATTGATGGCCAATGATAACCAACACCATGGGCAATAACGTGTCTAAGTTTCATTACAATCGTGTAATATTTAATAATAGTATATTCACTTAAAATTAGGCATTTTTAGAGTATTCATACAAAAAATACACCTACCGGCTTCGAAGGTGCGAGTACTACTTGCATGTTGTTTTTAGTAGTGCGAATTGCAGTTATTGTTACATATTATGGTTAATCACATTTATGAAAGGGTAAAGACTGGTAGGGGGCGATGTGTTGTAATTGGCCAACTATAACGAGCGGGGGAGGGGGTGGGGCGAAATTAAGGTCAAATTTTGTTTATCGACTGGTATAGGCAAGTCGGGTGTTTTGAGAAAGGTAATGTTGAGTACATTTTATTTTTTGCATTTCGAGACCGTTACACTTAGAAAAATGAAAACTTTCAGGAAGGTGGGTTCCGAATAGCATATAAAACGGGAAATAATGGAATTTGTATATCTCCTCAAAATAGGTTAATAATAGTTTATTTCCATAGTTACTGTTAGCGCACCCTTGCATTCCTTAAACACGTCCGAGATAAAAAGTACAGATGGCCAAGGATAAACAACATCAATATGTTCTAAGTTTCATTACAATCGCCTAATATGAATGGGAATGTAAGATACTATATGATGGGTCAAACATTTTTATTATGTTTTTTTTATCCATCTAAGTGGTACCAAAAAAAAGCAAGGAGCCGATACTTGCGTACAAATATAAGTGCTTGCTACAAAACCCTCGGATTGCGGGCGTAGCCCTATATATTCCGGTTTCATATTCTTTTTCCAGAATTTTGGTCAGTATTTTGTTTGATGTAATTCTCGCACCGCAATTTATCTCCCTTTTTGTGAATGGGACAGATGATGCTTCTGCGCCAATCTTCTGGGTTCACCTCGTCCTCGAAGATTCGCAGAAGTAGTTGGTATGGTGTATGGCATTTAATAGACCCCCCACTGCAGTTATCTCGTCTGCGCCCGGCGCTTTATTACATCAAAGCGAGATCAACTTCTACTGTCAGAGGTTGTGTATTGGGGCCATGATCAATCAAATCGTTGTTGTTGTATGCAACGCCTGCTGGGGTTGAAGGGGTTTGGCAGCCCTTGGCCGTTGCTGATGAACGGGTCGCTCCGGTGCGTACACCGGGCTGCTGTGGGAGTGATCAATGATTTTGCCATCGATTGGGGCTTCTTGCCTTCTTCAAAATACGACGCCCACCGTTGAAGCATACTTTCTTAGTAGCCATGTTATCCGCTGGGGGATATGGCTTATTCAGGTTTTCGCCTCCTTACGTCTCGGTTCATGCACTGCGGTTTCAAGTTTTCTACTGTCTTCTCGGACGGTCGCCGTTCATCGTTTTATCAGTCTGCCGAGATGTCTTGTATCGTTGCAATTGTCAACAAATGCCTTGTTGGGGATTCGTTTATCCATTCACTGCATGTGCCCCGCCCACTGTTTCCTTGGAATCTTGGAGGTCTTCGGTTCGTCGAATATTTCGTACAATTCATGGTTGTACGGTCGCCATTAGCCTCCGCACGTTGCTCCAGTGATTCGTCGTAGCAGCTTCATTTTCAAGGCATTTAGCATCGTCTATCATTCATTAGAAGGGAAGGGTGATCCCTATTCTAAAACCAGAGAAGAAACCAACGCAAGGTGAATTATACCGTCCCACTACACTTTTGTCTCCTGTGACCAAGACTCTTGAGGCGCTACTCCACCCACCCTATAATTGCGACACTCCTCAAAGCTTTAGCTGGCAGTTCCTGGGAGAAAGATAAGGAGACCTTACTCGCGACATACAAATAAATCTTTGGAACGGTTGGGCGATTTCGAAGTCCAAATGTCAGAAGAAATTCAGAAAGCTCGAATGGAGTAATTATTGCGGTTTCTGCTGTCCTTTAGTGCTACGGAAATTTGCAGAAACGCACGAACCAAATCGAAAACGGAAAATATATTTTTGTCGTGTAAATGCGCGGCGGTTCAGGTGCATGCTGGCAACTTTTCCGAAACTTGTCTATGCCAACGAAACCTCAACTGGGCCACATGGAATAGTTGACGCGCTATGCCCCCCAAAGTGTTGGGGCAACTTAGTAAATGCGCGGCAAAATCGTCAATGTAGCGTAGAGAATAGTTCAAATTTTGAGAAGACAGACGGCACACTTTGCATTTAACCGGTGGACCCCTAAGTGGTTTTAATGTGATGCGTGGTTGCAATTTTTTTTCTCCCTGCTAAACGTCGTGTCCGGTCGTGTTATACATATCTTCGAATTCTCGCAATGGTCGAATGAATTTTGTACCGCTTGCTTCTGCCGTCAAGTTAGTTACAGTGAGTCACAGTCAAAATGAACCACCTTATGTTAGAGAAAGAATTGCTTAAAAAAAAACTGAACAACCATTCAGATTAAAATTATTTTTATGTAAATTTATTGTCTCAACATGTCTCTTATTTCAGCGTGTTTTATAATTGTTTTTTCTTCTCAGTACACAAAAAAATGATAGAAACTTAAAAAGTTCACAAAAACACTTCACAGTCAAAATGAACCACTTAAATAAAAGTAACCAGCATACACAGGGTGCCCTACTTTAGATGGTAAATACTTTAATGGTACAAATAAAAATCTATCAAAGAAATATACCGTTGAAAAGCCAACACAACTTTTGTCAAATCTGCAGATTTGTCAGTTCAAAGTACCGTTGTAAAATTACCATTTGAATTTTCGATGAAAAATCGATTTTGATGATTTGAACAGTTGTATCTCAGATTTAACGGTGAATTTCGAAACCGGGAAATTTTGTATGTTTTGTATGAAATTTTATGTATAGATTCAGAAAGTGAGGTCAAATCTCGGATTAAATGTTTGGGAGAGTGCCAAATTTTGATTTTGTTGTTTTGGATATACAGTCATACAAAAAAGTATTCGTACACACGTCGTATCGTGCTTTACTGTCCTGCAACAGTTAAAAAAGCTACATTTTTTTAACAAAAAATGTCTCTCTCTCGCCAAAACGATGCGAAATCATGGAATAGACTTCTGGGAAAAGTTATATTTGCTGATTAGAGTAAATTTAACATTTTCCCAGAAGTCTATTCATGATTTCGCATCGTTTTGGCGAAATCTAGTCGATCCTTCCTATTTTTTCGCTTTTGTAATATTTTCTTCTAGCGATTCGAGAGTTGTAACCGGCACGGCGGAGCACATTTCTGATTGTTTCTCCAGAAACGTCTATTTTATCTTTTTCCGCTACCTCTGCCGCAATCGCTGAAGCTGTAATTTTCGGATTTTGTCGCACTTTTCTACATATACTGCGTTCATCTTTGGCCGTTAATAATCTTGGTCGTCCTGATCTTGGTTGATTCGTAAGACTTTCCGTGACACAATATCTATCAATGATGCTTTGAACGGTTGAGCGTGGTCTCCCAACAATAACGCTGATTTCACGCAATGATTTGCATTGATTGTGCAAGGAAAGGATAATTCTCCTTTCTCCTTCTGTCGTTTCTTTACCTTTTCGTCCCATAATAAAGAATTTAATGGAAATCCACTACAAATTTGCTTAACAACAATTGATAAATACTTGATAATTATCACAAGACTGATCCCAATACGAATGATCGCCATCGGCAACGGAATAACGGCATTATTCTTTCTGCATTGCTGCTGTACGAATACTTTTTTGATTCAATTCTCGGGAATTGCATAACTGTTTCTCACTTTTCTGTTGACACGATCAGAAAAGAGTACTTTTTTTAAGTTAATATAAGAAAGTAGTGTTGCTAAAGGAGTTAGAGACATTTTTTGTTAAAAAAATGTAGCTCTTTTAACTGTTGCAAGACAGTAAAGCACGATACGACGTGTGTACGAATACTTTTTTGTATGACTGTATGTACTGAGAGATCTGAGGCCGTGTCCACGAGGTATTGTTCCAGCAACTCGATTTCTAATGAACATGCGGCGTGACGTAGCCCGAGATTCACTATCTGCCTCTAGTGATTCTGCGGTCGTTTCCCTAAAACTTACAGCCAAGTACGCATAAGCTTGGCTGCCGAATTTGGTATGATAATGGCACAAGCTTGTAGCAATGTTGAGAAGCTGTCGCGACTGGCTTCTACGCCTTGTAGCTTGACTGTCTCAAGAATTAGTACGGCCGCGCTGTTGTTGATCCACCCGTTTTGACAAAGCACCATCTTGCAGTGTCAGTGCACTTGTTTGCTGCTCCAATGACAACTGCGCCGAAGTTGATGACGATTGAACAGAAGCCACTTAACAGTGCATTATTTCGTGTAGCTTGTCGGCCATTTTACCCTGTTCATCTAGCGTTGCATTGGTCTGAACAACAAGAAGAGCACGCGTTTGCTCGGGCAAGCTCGACAACCATTTTGATTTGACAACGACCTTAAATACAGTGGAACTGATAACGTCCTTTAAGTCTTTGGAGTCGTCAGCATAGAGGAACAAGAGAAAGAGGTGGAACTCAGTACAACTGAGCCGATGGTTGTTCCTATTGGATTTGTTGTTGCGTATGTATTGATACGCATACTCGGAAATCTAACCAAAACCATACACGCACACATATGTACGTAACCTATCCAGCGTATTACCTATAGAATCGCAACTAAAACTGATTGGACCCAATTTGACTTTTGAGCAGCTGTTCGGAATTGGTTTTGTCCTTATCGCTCTAAAGGGCCATTTCCTTCTAATTGTAGCCGCCGTTTTCAGCTCAACGGGGTAAGTTTGTGTGCGTTGGAGTAAGTGCGTCTCTGTCTACAAAATTATTTGTACTGAGTTCCACCTCTTTCTTTTTCCTCTATGTCGTCAGATTTGGACATTTTAACTATTGTGGGTATGCGCAATGCACAATTATAATAGTGACGCGGAAAGAATCACAATTCGGTAATGAGCGGTCGCATGAATGGGTCAGACTCTGGGTCACCAATAAGGTGAAACAGTTATTTTCGGTTATAGTTTGTTTATTTAAGTTTGACAATTATTGAACAATTCACTGTCGACTAGGGGAATAAACTAGTGATGGGAAAGGTACGCTGGCTGTATCGAAATGTATCGATACATTTTCCCCTTAACAATACATATCGATATTTCTTGCCTGTCTCATCTCACGCTCCCGCGTAAAACTTGTATTCAATAAACGTTCTCTACCAAGATTTGTTTGCTCACTGTGAGGTAAGTGTGACTGTCGGCCATGCTACAATACTTACGCTACTTGTAGTACTAGCTGTGACTTAGAGCTGTGACATCGAAAGGAAAGTATCGATATTCAACGTTATCGATGTTTAAAATTTTTTCTATCGATACCGATAAAATATCGGCTGAAAATCAACGATAAATCGATATATCGTTCTTGTCACAAGGAAAAATGTGACCCCTTGAAATGGGAATGAACAGGGAAGGGTCACCCCATGGGTCAATTTAACGATGTCTGTCTGTCCCCAAAGCAAAATCCCCAAAAACGAAATCCCCAAAAATAAAATACAAAATCCCCAAATACATATTGCCCAAATTGAAGAAAGTCTCTCATTTCAATATTGCAGTTTTTAGTTTCACCAGCACAATCGAGCTCAAGGTGGGGGACCTTAACATCGAGTTCGTGAACGACTTTATACCTGGGTTGCAACTTGACAAGGCAGGGACCACCACGAAACACACGAAATCAAGCGACGGATACAGCTAGTTAATAGACTTTTTTCTCGGTTCTCCCCATAATGAAATCGATGCATATGCACAGAAATACGAAGCTCCGCGTAGTACTATGCTATGGCTGCGAAACATAGACCCTAACTCAAGCCTCCGGAAACACGCTAAACACATTTGAACGTAAGGTCCTGCAGCGAATTTTTGGGGCTGTTTGGGATCGCATCGGTACAACCATGAGTTGTATGAACTGTACGATGAGCTGGATGTTTCGAAATCATCAAACTACAACGGCTTCAATGGGCAGGGCATGTACAACGAAACTAATGGACGATGATCGCATGCCAAAGAGAGTAATGAACGCAGAACGAATAGACGGAGCCAACCTCCGAAGACGACCGAGAGCTCGTTGTGTGAGCTCAATATATGCGAACGCCGCTCAACTACTGGGACATTGTAACGGACGGCTTGGTGGGCATCCGAAGATGCCCGTGGGGACGGAGCCTTAGGTGGCATATGACCGTGCCATCTGGCGAAGAAAAAGGCCCCTCAACGAGCTAAGCAGCGGCCTATGCTTGCTGTAGCTCAGTTCGGGAGATGTGGGCGGGGTTTTCGCCGCTCGTTGCCCCTGTCCTTTACGTATTAACAAAAATTCATAGGCCTGGGGAAGACAACACAAACAGGGGAGGTAAAAATGGGGAATAAAAAAACAGTCGATAAGGATGGAATGGTTTGCGGACGGATCAGACGCCCACGCGGTCGCACCTGGGTTCGGCTGTAATGGGACCCTCGGCCTCTGGTTTCTTACCACCAACAGATCACTACTCATCAGGTGCTGCTTCGATCTGCCGGTGGGAGCAGCACTACCAGACCATAATATGGTTCATTACAGGTGGTTCATTACAACATAGAAGATTAGGACAAAATTAAGCTTCCCGTGGTGCTTAATTTATGAATTTGGACAAAACCTTTTTTTGGAAAATATTAAGTCTAGCAAAAGCCAGAAAAAAGTTCTGATCTGTTAGTTAGGTTCGTATAGCCGTAAAGGAATTACCGTTTTAGGCAGCACGAACCTACTTTTTATACATAATACTCTTTTAAGTAGAACTGAATTGAAATGAATTGAAAATGAAACTGAACTACCGGACGGAGCCCGATACGATAAATATCGAACGAAAGACATCGATATGTGGAAAATATCGGATCCATGACATCGATGGAAAAAACATCGATATTTAGGAAAAAATATCGATTTTTCGATAACATCGATATCGATGTCACAGCACTACTGTGACTGTGAGACATCTAGTGCTCACTACGCTCGCGTTGTTCAACTTGACACTACTTCGTCTAGTGTAAGTTAATTTTTTCCGATTTACTTGACACTTACCGTTATAATTTGACCAATTTACTCAATATATTTATAAATGATAGCCTATGTGTTATTCTGATGTACCTAGTCTAGCCATAAATACTGTTACAAACTTTTTGAAGCACTGTTCAATAAAAGAGGTGTTATATGTTAAGAAATCATTGTTTATTTATTAAATGCATTGTCAACAACGGAAATTGCAACAAGTTATTCGAAGTGATTGCCTTTTGCCTTTACACAAACCTTTAATCGAGCTGGCCACTTATCTATGGAAGCACGCACGACTTCAATCGGAAAGTTGGCGACTGTATGTGTAAGAGGCTTCTTTAAGCATTCGATATTAGAATGTCTTTTAGAGCACGTCATTTGCTCTAAGACAGACCATAATTCGTAATCCAGCGGATTCAGGTCTGGGCTAGAGGAAGGCCAATCTTCAACTTTAATAAAATCTGGAACATTTTCTTCAAGCCATTTTTGGGTTGACTTCGCCTTATGACCTGGTGCAGAATCTTGCTGGAAACTCCAAGGCTGATTTTTGAATAATGACGTGTTGAGAGGTTTCACTACACTTTCAAGGACACTTTTTTGATAAATTTTGGCAGACGTTTTGGCGGCCTTCTCACAAAAATGCAACTTTGTCACCCCGTTGTAGCTAACACCCCACCAAACCATTACTGAGGCTGGATGATGACCTCTTTGAACCTTTTGGGCAACTTGAGAAGCTTCTCTGGCACTGCGAGCATAAACCCTATCGTTTTGTTTATTAAATGTTTCTTCGACAGTAAAAATTTTTTCGTCCGTAAACAAAATTTTACGGTGTTCTTGGTTTGCGTACCGGCAAGTAATCGTTTTGATTTTTCCACTCTATTTTTTTGGGGGGGCAAAGACCTTTTCCATAGTCCTCCGCGTGGGCGCCCCCTGGTAACGGCAGTGTATCAATTCGCTGACGGCCAATGTCTTAGCGATAAGACAGTTTGGAAAAGGCAGATAGCTGTAGCCTGAATGGCTGACAAACACCTAAGCGTCTCAGGTCTAGTAGGATGGAATGACTTGCGTAGTTGGACCTGCTACATAGTTGTGTGGGCTCCAGCACGTTTATTAAACCATCTGAAGCAGCTATCTCCGAGGCCATCCCCCGAATGGGGTTAAGCGACGTGCTGACAACTCGTCCTTGTAAAAACCACTCCATGTCAAGAAACCTGGAACAAAAGCCTCGGATTGGACGGATCAACAACGACGACCACGCAAACGAATAAAGGATTATTCTTTCGGATCCTGGAATGTACGCTCCCTGAACAAACCGGGGACCGAGAAGGCCCTCCTTCAACAGGTCGAAAAGTACAAACTGAGCATTACTGCAGTCCAGGAAACAAATTGGCTTGGCAGCGAGATTAATGACAAGAAATCGCACACAATTTTTACAAGTGGCAAACCATCGGGCCGCAAGGAGTTTGGAGTAGCATTTTTAGTGAACAATCACCTCAAACCGCATATTACTGACTTCAAACCCATAAATGAACGGCTGTGTGCGATTCGCATCAAGACTCGATTCTTCAATCTCTGGCTCATCAATGTGCACGCCCCCACTGAAGTTAAAGAAGACGCAGTAAAAGACGAGTTCTACGCCCGCCTTGAAACTCTCTTCGACTCACTTCCAACAAACGACGTCAAATTGCTGCTGGGAGACTTTAACGCGAAAGTCGGGAATGAAAGTTGGCATCGGGGGACCTCTGGAGGCCACAGCCTCCATGAAGAATGTAACGATAACGGCCAGCGACTTATCGACTTCGCCTGCAGCAGGAATCTAGTCGTAAGCTCTACGTGTTTCCCGCATCGACGCATTCACAAGCAGACCTGGAAGTCTCCAGACGCACATACCGTCAACCAAATTGACCACGTCCTCATTTGCAGGAGATGGGCGTCTAGTGTCATGGATGTCCGCTCCTATCGAGGAGCAAACTGCGACTCAGATCATCACTTGGTGAAGACGACCTACAGATGTAGAATCTCCTCAGTGCACCAGTCAAGAATCAGCCCTCCCAAAATCTTTGCGGTTGATAAGCTCTTGAGTGATGCTACAGCGGTGGCGTATACTACCGCCCTTGAGGAAAAACTATCACCTATGCTACACAACATCAGCAACACAGGCGTCCATGGGTTCTGGGAAGAACTCAAGGGTACCATCAAGGATGTCGCAGAGAAGGTCGTGGGATATAAAGCCCGGCGAGCGCGAAATGACTGGTTCGACGAAGAATGCAAAAATTCACTTGACGCGAAAAACGAGGCCTACAGACAATGGATTCAACGAGGAACCAGAGCCAGAAGAGAAAAATATGACGAGCTACGGCGAATTTCGAATAGAATAATTAGACGTAAGAAACGTAAATACTTTGACGAGCAGTTGCTGAACATAAACGAAAACTTAGCTAATAGGAACACCAGACAAGCGTACAAACTAGTAAATACAATCAAGAACGGCTACCAACCCAGGACTAGCCTTTGTAAGGACAAGGATGGAAACATCATCAGCGACACCGATGGTATTAACAAACGATGGGCCTCTTATTTTGAAGAGCTTCTAAACCGACCATCTAACATCCCCACACAGGAAGCTCTCGATGATATTGTTGATCTAGGCCCACCCATTCAGCCCCCGACAGTAGAGGAAGTTGATCTCGCGTTGCGGTCGCTAAAACGAAATAAAGCGCCGGGCGCTGACGAGATCCCAGCTGAACTGCTAAGATTCGGTGGAACGAGTCTAGTTGATGCCATACATCAATTACTCCTGCGAGTATGGGAGAACGAGGAGATCCCAGACGATTGGCGCAGAAGCATCATCTGTCCAATCCATAAAAAGGGAGATAAATTGCGGTGTGAGAATTACAGGGGCATCTCACTAGTTTGTACGTCCTATAAAATGTTGACGAAAATTCTGGAAAATAGAATAAAACCGTACGCAGAAGGAGTCATTGGCGAATATCAAAGCGGTTTCAGACCTGGTCGCTCCACAACCGATCAGCTCTTCTCAGTCAAACTGATACTCCAGAGGTGCTGGGAATACAACGTAAACGTATACCAAATCTTTGTCGACTTCAAGCAGGCATACGACGGTATCGATCGTGGAGTACTGTACAACATCATGCTGCAATTTGGTATACCAGCAAAATTAGTGCGACTGACAAAGATGACGATGACCAACTCCGTCTCACAAGTCAGGATCCAGAATAGACTTACTGATCTATTTGAAACACGCACTGGTTTGAAACAGGGCGATGGACTGGCACCGACGCTCTTCAACCTAGCACTGGAATACGTTATTCGGGCCATGAATATGGACAACAGCAAGACGCTGCTCATCAAGTCGACACAATTAGCAGCGTACGCCGACGACATCAACATCATGTCCCGAAGATTGGCTGACGCAGAAGAACTTCTGCATACGCTCGATACCGCTGCAAAGGAAGTTGGATTACGTATTAACGAGGGTAAAACTAAAATAATGATGCAATCGGTGACAAGGACACCTGCACAACCGAGCGTCAACGTGGGGGACCTCAACATCGAGTTCGTGAACAACTTCATCTACCTGGGTTGCAACCTGTCAAGGGACGCCAACGAAACTGACGAAATCAAGCGACGGATACAGTTAGCTAATAAGACTTTTTTCTCGGTTCTCCCCATAATGAAATCGAAACATGTGCACAGAAACACGAAGCTCCGCGTGTACAAAACCATTATACGACCAGTGCTATGCTATGGCTGCGAAGCATGGACCCTAACTCAAGCCTCCGAAAACATGCTAGACACTTTCGAACGTAAGGTTCTACGGCGAATTTTCGGGGTTGCTTGCGATCGAGATGGATGGCGCATCCGGTACAACCATGAGTTGTATGAAATGTACGATGAGCTGCAAGTCTCGAAAATCGTCAAACTACAACGACTTCAATGGGCAGGGCATGTACAAAGAATGGACGATGATCGCATGCCCAAGAGAGTAATGAATGCAGAACGAGTCGACGGAGCGAGACTGCGAGGACGACCGAGATCTCGTTGGGAGAGCTCAGTAGGTGTGGACGCCGCGCAGCTGCTGGGCTCCCAAAATTGGAGGACGCGGTCACGTGACCGAGATAATTGGAGGACAATGATCCAGGCGGCCAAGGCCCGACGTCGGGCTGTCGCGCCACGATGATGATGATTTTTTTTAACGAATCTGTTAGTAAATGCCCGGTAGATCTACGATAAGCACCCAACCCCAAGTCACTTTTGATGATACGTGAAATTGTTCTTTGGGGTATTTTCATCTCACGCGATAAAATTTTTTGTTTCCGAAGAGGATTACGGCGAATTCTCTCGCGCATGGCTTTAACCGCTTGAGGTGTTCGAGTAGTTCGCGGACGGCCACTTCTTTCACGGTCACTTACTCCAGACGTATCATTAAATCTTTCAATAGCCCCATATACAAACATTCGGCTTATACCAAGGGTATGCAGAGTCTTAAAAATATCACTTGGTTGCATTCCTACTTTATGAAGTGCAATGACAGCAATTCTATTTTCTTTGTCACCCCAATCCATGTTCACTACACTAAAAATTAAACTCAAATGATGACAAATGCATCAAGCACAAGCGTACTATAGCGATTAGCTCAATTTTTAAGAAATGCAATATAACGGTTCCTTTCTGCAGGGTTGCCAAACCTTGTAACAATATTTATGGCTAGACTAGGTATATATAAACCATAATATGTACTGTGCATTTTCATACAAATCTGTTCATTAGTTGCGTGAAAGAGCAACAAACATCCTCACAACCTTTCACATTTATAATATTAGTAGGACAATAAGTTAAGTGTGACTGTCGGTCGTGCTACTTGCTACTCCTTAAGACGTTCACCTATACTGCATATCTCAGGCTATCATCAACTTAAACTCATACTTGACAGGCACATATTGACTCAAATACGCAAAAACATCCAAATTTTTGTTTGCCCATTTCGTTATTATAGTTCAGAGACGACTCATGTGGCTTAACCTTCTGATTGCCGCTAATCGCCGAAAAGAGAGATTGCGACACAACTTTAAAAAAAAATTATCAGTTTGTGAATATGTCAATCCAAATTTCCACAAAATTAAAATTTTCGTCAATTCACCGGCTTCTCGGTGAATCTATTATTGTGAGCGCTCTAGTGACTTTTTTTTCGGGCGAATCCGACGATCTGCAAAACACTCTTCTACACACTATCCAGTTTTATTGGCCCCTCATTTCTGTGATTTCTTGAAGTCGGCAACGTTCACTTTTCGTGACCTTGGCATTTATTTTTAGTTATAGTATGAGATATACATACCTCAAAAAATAAATTGGCTTTGATTTGATGAAGAAAGCTTTTTTGGAGCGTCTAACAGTTCTCTATTTTTCTAGCCTATACCGGCACTTTCGCTAATCTTCATGGTCTTTATTTCCTCGTCACTTCATATATTTTAACTTTTTGCTTTAGTGTGTTTTTCGCTGCCGCTTGTTAACATTTATTTACGGTGGAAAGATTACTATTACATAATTTTTGTTTGCACGTGAATTTATTATGATCGCAGGTTATTTGCCTCGAGACTCTAAGGCCTTCCGCACATGACGCACTTGGTTTGAAACTCGAGTTGCAAACCAGTTTGCGATGCAACCACTTTCGAACTCAGTTGCAACTAGTTTGTGACTTCTGTCCGCACACGGTGCGATTGATTTGCATTACAAACCAGTTGCACACTAGAAACGAAATCACATTTATCACACTAGCACTTTTAACTTCTCATACTCTATTTAACTGTCAAATTAACTTAGTCCGCCAGCCACCACCTTTTACTTTGTTATAAGCTGATAAATATTGGAAACACGACACTTTTGCGCCACCGCGAACGCCTTTTTACACATTTTAACAGACTAAACAGCTGACCACATTTCTCGTGGTATGTGGACAACAACACAATGCATATGCAACAGGGGCGGTAGCTTAGTGCGTAGAGGCGTTAGCCTTATGTCTGACTGCGGTCGTTACGGGTTCAAACATCCATAACCACGAATGGATGTTTGGGTTGTCTTCCCCCGGTGGTGCGGGACGTCATATTAAGCACATCTCCCGACTTATCGCAGGTGGGCGGCTAAATGGGAGCAGGAGGCGCATGCTGGCAACGTGCATCGTCCGAAACTGGTTTATGTCAACGAAACGTCAGCTCAGCCACATGGAATAGTTGACGCTCTATGCCAACGCCATCTATATAGACAGGCCTGCGCTCAGCTGGTTTTGACGCAATCATTTCCTTTGATGACGCCATTAGTATCCACAATCCAGTGGTCGGCGACTGATTGCGGCGAGTTGCCGGTATTTGTGCGTTCCGTGATTTTTAATACTCTGGGGGATAGCCGAAGCAGACCACTAACGTTTGGGTCCCTTTTCGCCCCCTCCCAGTCATCAGTGACTTCCAGATGTCGACTGATAATTGTCGACCTCTTTCTTCATCACTGAGTCCCGTGTTATTGCTAGCATTTGTTTGAAGCTGAGTTCACTCATGGCTTCTACACTTATCGTGTGCTTGCCTGTGATCCTCAACCTCGTGCTAGCCAGTGCTGGACATTCGCACACAATGTGTGCTGCCGTCTCGGCCTCCTCCAGGCATAGCCTGCAAACGTCATCTTCCCCGATTTTCATCTTGGCCAGATGAGCCTTAAAATTACCATGCCCTGTGACCAAGGCAGTTATCCAGCTTAGGGTACTCCGTTTATAACTAAGTACCTTTCTCGCTTCCCTGCCTAAAGGGCTGGTCATTGCATTCCGAGCTTGTTTGCAAGTGATTAGCTCCTGCCATCTTTGTTGATGCATGGAGTCCATCCACTTCCCAACCTTCGCTCCAATCATGCCGTTCCCCAGAGCAACTCTGGGTTCTGGGCCAATGAAAGTTGCCGCAGATCCCTGTTTTGCTAGGGCATCCGCCGCCTCATTTCCTGTTGTACCTATGTGTCCTTTTACCCACATCAGCGTAACCTCATTTTCTGAGGCACACGTGTTGAGCTTCCGGACACACTCTAGTACCAGTTTAGAGTTTATGTTCGTCTGCTGCATGCGTCTGATCACCGATTGGTTGTCCAGTGCAATAAGGATTTTCTTCCCCCGCACCTGACCTTCAAGCAAGTGGTCCAACGCATGCAACAAGCCAAGCATCTCTGCCTGGTATACGGACACTTACTCTCCTAGACTAAGCGCACATGCTAGGTTTAGCTCTTCAGAGTAAACCCCCGCCCCCGCTTTACCGTCCATTAAAGAGCCATCAGTAAAAATGCTGATGTGGTTGTACATACACTCATTATGTATGTTTCCATCTGCAATGTGAGTCTTGTGTAGTCTTTCAACTACCCTACGTCTACTCATGCCTTCTACCGGCATTAGAGTCTCCCTGACCTCATCATGAATAATGTCTAGGATGCTCTTATGACCGCTGCTAGTTCCAAAGCGATGCCACATGGCATCCCTTTCCATGCGTATTGCCGAAAGCGCCGCCGTTTTCTTTATAAATAAGTCCAACGGCGGCAGTCCCAGCAATGCCTCCATTGCTCGCGTTGGTGTGGTGCGCATTGCACCACATATGCTTACGCAAGCTATCCTTTGTACCCCATCTAGCTTCTGCTTTGTGGTATTCTGCATGGCTTTTGGCCACCATACCACTGATGCATAGGCTAGGATAGGTCTTACCATCATTGTGTAAATCCAGTGTGTCGCTTTAGGTGAAATTCCCCACCTACGAGCACACACTCTCTTACATTGATGCAAAATCCTTTTCGCTTTTTGGATCTTTTCATCAACGTGAAAATTCCAAGTTAGTTTCGCATCTAAGGTAACTCCTAGATGCTTCACTTCCTTGGACACCTTGATTTCCGAACCAAAAAGCCGTAAGGGAGTTATCTCTATGTCTTTCCTCTTACGAGTAAAAATCATAGTGTTTGATTTACTAGCGTTTATGGTTAGCTCTTGCTCATTACACCATTCTTCGGTTACTTTGAGAGCTTGTCCCATGCAACCTAGAATTGTGTCCATGAACTTTCCACTGACCGTGAGTGCCAAGTCCGTGATTAGTTTTCGTTTTCCGCGTTCAGTGTTTATTTGTAAGTAAAATTTCATCTAGTGATCTGGGAAAACAAACACGTGCGCGATGTAAGTGTGTCGTGCGGTCAAAAGATGTATTTTGTCAATTGTGAACTGTTCCACGATGCTCTGCGACTGATCCCCGGGGAATGGCGAAGGAAATAATGACGTAACGATCAGCTGAGCGCAGGCCTGTCTATCTAGATGGCGTTGTTTATGCCCCACTTGCTACTGCAAGTTCTTTGCGACTTGGGAATCCGGTCGCACGCAACGGGCTGCAAACCGGTTTGCAACTGGTTGACTCGTTTGTGGATTCCCATTGCCGTACATAGGCAATGTCACAATTTGCATCGCAAACTGGTTTGCGACTCGACTTGCAAAGCGGTTGCGTCGTGTGCGGAAGGCCTAATGAGTCGAAAATAATGCAATAGATGGGTGGGATGATAATGCAAGGTGTTAATGAATATATATTTTTTGGGTTTTGTGTATTTATTAACATACATATTTGATATTTACGTAGCTGACTTGTAATCCGTCAAGTCGGAACCAGAAACTAGAGAAATAAGGACCGGAACATAAACAAAATTGGAACTTTCCCAGTTGACCGGGTGACGGATAGTGGTTCGTGTCTTTGAACAATGATGAAACGGACATGATTTCGCTTGTTTGGGCTCCACTCTATACGTAACAGCGGTAAAGCCACTATAGAAATAAACGCGATTCAATTGTCTACTTCTATTAATTGCACAGTTTATTTAAGATGTTAAGTTACATGTGATGTGTTCACACTGAAAATCTAATGCCGGAACTAGATTGAACGCAGAAAGCGGCGACAGCAGCAACAACAACAACCTGCAGATCTGCTTTTGTCGCTGTCTTGTTCAATCTAGGTTGCGTATGGGAAATGTTTGCTTTCTAATTTGACATTTGGCTACTGCTGCATTTTGCGTTCGTTCTGGATCAATAGGAAAACCTTCGTTTTCCACGGCTTGTATTAAACTTGAGCCGAGATACAGCGCGACAACCTCACAATCTCTTTGGAAGTGTCAGTGTACGTCATCTCTCTGAATATTCCTGCAGCATAACGAATTTACTCGATAATAATTACTTGTCGGTTATTTTACCGATTTTTTTCCGCGATAACTACACATCGATCAACATTTTTGATAAGAACAACGAACAATGCGAAAAAAGCAGTGTTTAATGTCAGAAGAAAATATCTTTGGGTGCGACAATGTAGCTGTGATATTCGTTGAAAACATGAAAATGATCGAAGAAACTAATTAGCCTTTTGCAGACGAGGAGGATTTGCAAAGGTTTTTATTGTTTCAGGGTACAAGATTTAATTTGGCTTACACAACTTATCGGTAGACCCGATTTCTAAAGCCCGCAAGAAAAAAAATGTCTGTTTAATGGAGTTTGGCAAAAGATAGATTTCACAGGGGTTAACGATTGAATAATTCCAATTAACATGATAAGATTTAATGGCAAACTTGATTTAGTATTTTCTTCTTCTGATAGGAGAAATATGAATTTGAGGTTTGTCGTTTGAACTTTTTTTTGAAAAACAAAGTGTTTTTCGACTCTCCTTCGACATCGGACGTTGTTTTTTTTTACGTTTCATGACCCCAGGAATCCATTGGCATCATTTGTGTTTCCAATTTGTGTCACTTAGATTTAGTGTCCACACTGGTGCCGCATAGTTTGCTACGGATCTGCCGATCGCTTTGTAGGTGGTTAGTAGGGTATCTTTGTCTTTACCCCGGTAATCACCAGCTAGAGCCTTGAGGACCTTGTTCCTGCCCCTCATCTTGTTAGTTACAGTACATGCGTGGGCTGATGATGTTGCCATGCTGTCCAGAGTAAAGCCGAGGATTTGTGGGTGCTCTGTGGTGGATATTACGAGACCGTCTACTGAGATGTTCAGCTGCATCTTTACTTCTTTGGTCCAGGATGTGAATAGTGTTGCGGCGGATTTTTGAGCTGATAGCTTCAAGTCCTTGCTGACAAGAAGGTGTTAAGTTCGTTTAGGTAGTCATATATCCTAGCACACATTTGGGTGATGTTTCCTGTTCCTAGTATAGTGCAGTCGTCAGCATTGCTCACAATTTGGATTCCTGTTGGAGGTGAGGGAATTCCACCGAGGTAGAGATTAAACAAGGTCGGTGACAGGACTCCTCCTTCGGGGACGCCTTGTTTAACCCTTCTGAGCTTTGATTTGCTAGCTCTGAATTCGGTGTAAGATTTCCGACCGGCAAGGTAATTTGCGATCCATTTCACTATTGGTATCGAAAGCGACGTGTTGTTAATGTCAGACAGAAGTAGGGAGTGGTTGACCGTATCGAAAGCCTTCGATAGGTCAAGTGCTACCATAATGGTTCTGTGACATGGCGAGCCTTGTTGAGACCGTTATGGATGCTTGAAGTTATGACATCCAAGGCCGTAGTTCTACGCATTTTTCGGAAACTATGTTGGTAACCAGCCAGCTGAATATGGGTCGCAAATGTGGGAAGTAAGACATCTTCAAGAGTTTTTGCAATTGGAGACAAAAGCGTGATAGGACGGTAGGAGTCGCCTTGCGTATGCTTTTTCCCGGGTTTCAGTATCGGAATCACCTTACCTTTTTTCCATAATTCGGGAACAAAAGACGATGACATGGAGAGGTTGAAGGCCTCCGTAATGTAGTCAATTGCAGGCATGTCGAGGTGCTTCAGCATGACATCGATATGCCATCTGGTCCTAGGGCTTTGGAGTTCTTGGCGTTTTACGCTTTAGCCTGTCGGGTGGCGGATGTTCAATGAATTGTCTATTAAATAGGCTAGCGCACAGTGCAGAATTGTTAGTTGTATTGCCACCAAATTCAATGGCAGCCAGTCGTCTCTGACTTGTTGGGTTGGTGAGGGCTCTTACCGTAGACCATAGCTTTCCAACTCCGGTTGTTAGGTTGCAATTGTTCAGATGTTCATTCCACTTTTGCCTTTTATGTTCGGCAACATGGTGTTGAATTTTTAGGTTCAGATATTTGATCCTGGGATCGTCAGGGTTTATGCTGCGGATTCTGTCGCGGTGGTCAGTATGGATCACATCGGATGATTTGTCTAGCTTGATCACAATTGGCAAGTGGTCAGATGACAGTCGGTTCCCATTGGGCGAGGTTGATGAGGCCCGCACTTGCAATTGATATATCAGGGAAACTGGAACAAGTTCCTGTCAAGCGAGTGGGAATATCATTGTTCAGGGGACAGAAATCAGATGCATTCACTTGTTCCGTTATGGCAACTCCTCTGGCGTCGTTTTCGAGGTGGGAATGCCATAACTCGTGATGAGCATTAAAGTCTCCCAGCAGGAGGCGGTATTGGCCAGATAGGAAAGGGCTTATGTTTACGCTGAAACCCGAGGGAAAGCTTGATACTGGTGGTATGTAGAAATTAAATATTTCGATGTCCACATTTCCGGATTTGATTGCGATGGCCTGTATTTCCATTGTGTTGTCGACGGCATATGGCATAGATTGGTGAACGAGGATAGCAAGCCTCCTCCGGCATTGGTTAGCCTGTCCTTTCTTACGATGTTAAAATTGTCATGGGAGTTTAGGGACGAGTTGCGATTTAATTTTGTCTCCTGTATAGCGCCAATTAGGATGCTATGTCTATCCATGAACGCGGTGAGTTCTGCAATTTTACGCTGCAGCCCATTGACATTCAGCTGGACAATGGATAGTCTGTTGAAGTTAGCGACGGGTGGGGCGGGAGTTAGATTGTGTTGACTCGGGATAGGTCGTGCGGGATTGTTCGCAGGTGTGACCGGAGACAGATGGGTAGGCCTGTTCGCTACTGAGATTTCAGTACCGGTACTTGATATTTTCAAGTACCGGTACCACAAGCGGTATCCCGGTACTCACAGGTATTCGTTCAGTACCGGTACTAGTACCGGTTTTTTCAGTACCGGTATTTTAAACCATGAGCCGGTTTTTTTCAGTACCGGTACTGAGTACCTGTTCTTTTCAGTATCGAGTCTTTTCAGTACCGGGATCCCGGGATCCCGGTACTCAGTACCGAGTCTTTTCAGTACCGAGTCTTTTCAGTACCTGTTCTTTTCAGTACCGAGTCTTTTCAGTACCGAGTCTTTTCACTACCTGTTCTTTTCAGTACCGAGTCTTTTCAATACCTGTTCTTTTCAGTACCGGGATCCCGGGATTCGAGTACCTGTTCTTTTCCATAAAAAAGACTCGTTCATTGCTGGACCAATTCTTCAGGTTTTTGGAAATTGTTATTGGAAGTGTTCATAGAGTCGTGTCGTGCTCGTGCATTGAAAGATTTTTCAGATACACATCGTAGTATAGTATGTTTAGTTAGTACGCACATAGATATACGAGTATGTACATTGTTCATACATAATTGATTTTGAGTTTTGTTAGGATTGAGACTGAGATGAGAGTATTTATTGTATTGGGAATAGGATATGTAATTGGGTATGATATAAATATGAAATACATATGAACGAATATGTATATGTACGTATGTACATAATATAATAATATAATGCGTTGCATTGGTCAATGACATAATTGCTTGGAGTTGGAGGTTTTTCGGGTGTTTTGATTTTAGTTATTGGTCATTGATGTAAATGTAATTGCTGTGTGCGCGGTTTATGCATTGGCTTCCTTGCGAGAGGTTTTTAAAGTAGGGGGATTCACGCTCCCTGTCGTAAATATCGTAAACATTGTATTCGTCGTAAACTTCTGTCATCCCCATAGAAAAATGACAAAAGTTTACAACTTTGCGACAAATACGATGTTTACGATGTGAGCATGAATGCCCCTTATATTTGGTGTATGTTCCAAATGATGGATTTGTTGGTACATATGTATTCGTATTCACATTCAGTTAGGTTGAATTTGAGATAAGCGAGATGTAATTTTGTATGTATGAGCCTGGGGAAGACAACACAAACAAGGCAGATAAAAATGGGGAATAATGAAAATTACACAAAAAGAGCGATGATGTTCATCCGCACTTTAGGCCCGTCCTATTTGCATGGGATGGACCTAAAGTGTCGATAAACATCGCTCTTTTTGTGTCATTTTTATTATTCCCTATTTTTGTCTCCCTATTTTAATTTCGATCCATTCGCTTTAAGTTGTCTATGGTTTTCTTTGCATTTTGGGCTCCTGTGTCCACAATAAAGAAACCTTGGTGGGTCTCTTTTCAGCAAATATATACTCATATAACTCATTCAAAATTATCTTCATCTTGCCGTTAGAATCAGTAGTTGCTGATATATCGCGGTTTTAGCCGTCGTAAAAATATTTAAAAAAAAATTGATAGAATTTTTAGCAGTTTCTGTATTGATCAACAGATTCAGTATCTACTGACCAACAGATACAGCATCTACTAAGCATCAGATACAGCATCTACAGACCAACAGATATAACATCTATTGAGCAACAGATACAATATCTATTGAGCAATAGATACATGTCCTTTTTCTTTCACCAAAGGATTCGAAATACCTTCAGCAGTAGACTAGTGCATTCGCCTCAATACCCCCAGTCATATAATACCTATCTTGACTATATATAACTTCATGCCCTTTTACCTAGCCTGCGGACTCAAAATACCATCAATAGTAGTCTAGTCCATTCGCCTCAAAACCGCCAGTCATATGATACGCATCTTGCCAATATATCACTTCAATCCCAAGAATGTCCTTTCTCTTCACCAAAGGACTCGAACTGTAATCCACACTACTCCAGGGATTCATCTCTTCATCATGAATCCTATGACACCCGTCTTGCCTATATTCCACTACCTTGGCAAGAATGTCCTTTTTCTATACCAAAAGACTCGAAATTCAATCGAAATTCAATTAACACTACTCCTGAGCATTCACCTCTTTACCACGATTTCTTTGATACCCATCTTGCCTACATTCCACTACATTGCCAAAAATGCCCTTTTCCTTATCAAAGGACTCTATAATATTGCCATCAAGACGTATATTCATCTCACGCACTTACAAAAATACGCAAAAAGAGATTGCCAAAAAAGATACATTGCAAAAAAAGATACGTTTTCTACACCATTGACTGCCGTGCTCAACCATCGTCTCGCCAAAATTCTCCACACCTTCATTCGGAAAAATACGATTAACCATATCCATACGTAATCATAATCAATTAGTTGAAAAAATACGATTAATCGTATTCATACGAAGGAAGGAAGTATGTATAGGTATGTACGTTGAAAATGCGTTAATATTATTGCTCATACATACAAAATTACATCTCGCTTATCTCAAATTCAACCTTACTGAAATGAATTACATTATGTATGTACCAACAAATCGATGATTTGGAACGGACACCAAATATAAAGGGGATTCATGCTCACATCGTAAACGTCGTATTTGTCGCAAAGTTGTAAACTTTTGTCATTTTTCTATGGGGATGACAGAAGTTTACGACGAATACAATGTTTACGATATTTACGACAGGGAGCGTGAATCCCCCTACTTTAAAAACCTCTCGCAAGCAAGCCAATGCATAAACCGCGCACACAGCAATTACATTTACATCAATGACCAATAACTAAAATCAAAACACCCGAAAAACCTCCAACTCCAAGCAATTATGTCATTGACCAATGCAACGCATTATATTATTATATTATGTACATACGTACATATACATATTAGTTCATATGTATTTCATATTTATATCATACCCAATTACATATCCTATTCCCAATACAATAAATACTCTCATCTCAGTCTCAATCCTAACCAAACCTATTCATTCATATAAATCAATTTATGTATGTACAATGTACGTACTAACTACTACGATGTGTATCTGAAAAATCTTATAATGCACGACTCTATGAACATTTTCAATGTTAAAACCTGAAGACTCGGTTCGACAATGAACGAGTCTTCTTTTATGAAATCCTGGGTATTTGAATATCAGGTTCTGAAAAGAACAGGTACTCAGATCCCGGGATCCCGGTACTGAAAAGAACAGGTACTGAAAAGACTCGGTACTCAAATCCCGGGATCCCGGTACTCAATACCGGTACTAAAAAAACCGGGATACCGGTACTCTTAGTTTTTGGTACCGGTACTGAAAAAAAACCGGTACCAAACCGGGATCCCGGTATTAGGAACAGGCCTACAGATGGGAGCTAGGCTGTGTTTTCACCGCAACTGAGGGTGAATCATCTGTGGATGTTTGTTGTCTTCTGTTCCTACAGAGGCTGGCTGTAAATGTTGCATTCCACTGTCTATGGTGACTTAAACCGGAGCATCCCTTAAGATGGCACCACTCGTCACAAAAGTTGCATCTAACTGAGGTTGCATTTGCGTGCAGCGTTCTGTTGCAGACGCAGCAGATCCATGGACCAGGGTTGAGTTCGATGCCGGCACGGTGGAGGAGTATTGAGAGCAGCTGCGCCGAGATGTGAAGCTTTTAGGTTCCATAAAAAAAAGGACATGTTGAAAATATGACACACACATATGCTTCCTTCTGCATTGAAGGGGTTTGGCAGCTCTTGGCCGTTGAAAAACGGGTCGCTCCGGTGCGTAGAACCGGCTGCCATAGGAACGACAATGGCGCGGTCATCTGTCGAGGTTGAAAACTTGGATTTAACATTATTTTTAAATCATAAACGACATATCAAAAAAGCTAAAATGCCTGATTTGATGCATCGTTAGCCCCCTCTTCATGTCTGAATTGACTGTAAAGCGTAAAATACGTTGTCCGACCAACCAATTGTAGCAATGCTCTGGAGCCGCAATCTACTAGAATTGGTTGGACGCTTGCGGTAAAAAAAGCAACGCTTGCGTCGAAAAAACGCAACGTAATTGTATTGTTGTCACATTTAAAGGCTAAATTTTATATAAATGGTATACATTTTTAAGCGCTTTGAAAATAAATAGAAATAAATTTGGAAAATGGCTAGCCCTTTTCTTACCTGATCATAAAGAGCCCACAGCAAATTCTGACAGAATTCTATTCGTTTTATTCGATTTATTTATGCTAAACATTTGGTTGTGGGGAGAATTATTCTGTTTTTCATTTCATTCATAGGCTTGGCATGAGTTCAACCAAATATTGTTGTTTGTTGTTAAATTTAGGAAAATATGCGATAAACTGTCGCTTCCGTTCGTACAACCACCCGCAAAAAATAAAATGCGGAAAAAAAGATTTAATAGACAAAGAAGATGGGTAGAGAATCTAAAATAAACAACACTCTGTATCTATTGTTAGAAATCGAAGGTGGGGCATTCAATTGACTTCGTTCTTCCTTTTGCTATTCTGCATTCTTCGTGTTTGTGGTTTTTTTTTAAATATGATAACTATGGGCCGTTTTCTCAATGTCTGATTAAATTTTATCCTGTAGATAAACGCTAAACGGCCCTCATCTTCCGGTTAAGAATTTATCGGACAATAATTCCAAACAGCTGATGCGGGCTGCTGAGATTTTGACAGCTAGAACTGTTTACGTTTGCACATTCAAATGGGACAATTAAACTGGTCACAAGGAACAGAGTTCTGGATATTCATTCGAAGGAAATGGATCTGAAACCAACTCATCTGCTGAGAGGTGGCACAGACGTTGGATAGAATTGAACAGGTGGCAGAATTCCGCCAAGAAAATCAGCTGACTTTCTACTGCATTAGCTGCGCTGTGGACTTCATTATCATATTTTGAGCGTTGCATGCGCTAAGATTATATTTAGTGTCTGGCAGTTTAACCGGACATTGAGAAAACGGGCCTGAGTCTGGTTTCGTACCATGGTGCAAGGCACGAACTCATCAGGCGCCTCCACACCTCGTGCCGCGCACCATAGAAGAGACGCGACCAGACCGATTTTTTTTGGGCATTTTTATCCGAAGTTAGTTTCGCTTTTATGTGGTTTTGTTTAGTTGAAATTTTTAATTTTAACATTTTCTCATCCGAAATCCTATTTGACAGTTTATGCGGCTATTATGGATGCATAAAAAACAATTTGAACCGGTACTTTTTTAAATTTTCATTTCCCATTACAGATTACGAAACAAGCCGCCAGTAGCCCACAAGCATCTTCGATTCCATTGGATAAAAGGGTCCTTCAACCGAAGCAACAATCGAAAGCTTCAGGTAAAAAATAAATAAATAATTCCTGAAAATCTTATTCTTATCTATTTCCCTTATTTCAGCACCTAAGCGCGACAGTGCACCGCCCGCATCTGCATCAGCTGTGGTCAAAGTCACCAGAGACAAAAAGAAGATTAACAGCAAGGTAAATCCATCAACTCCATCTAGTAGTCCGGATGGCGCAACGGTTAGCACGTTCGCCTTCAACGCACTGGGCCCCGGTTCGATTCCGGGGATTTACGTGTCGGACTATGAGCCCACTCAGCTGTTAAATGAGTACCCATTATGGGGTAAATAACTCGGTTGAGCGTGTTGCTGATCACATACCTCTGCACAAAAACCGTCACGATCTAGAAAATGAGATGATGCTAACTCATCTCGAGGCCGTGGTTCAAATTGGACTGTTGCGCCAGTTATTTATTTTTAAATCTATCAACTTGCAATTTTGCCAATAAATTTCTACTAACATTCCCTCCTTACCCATTTTCAGGCTGGCGATTTCTCCAACGTCGGTGATTGGCCCGTCTTGACTGGCGGTCAAGCGAAACCGGGTGACTCTAAAAAGGGCCAAGCCGATGGCTTACCTCCGACAAGCGATAGCACTTCTGATCCAGCAGAACCAACTATCGATAGCGCATCGAAATCTAGTCCTGAAGCGGGTTCTTCAGGAGCGTGCAATGATTCGAATAAAAGTAAATCCCCCAAGGAGGACTCAGCGTCACCAAATCGTCAATCGAATGGCGCTCAGGCGGCGGGCAGTGCACCACCGAGGAAGATTCCCAAACACAAGTGGCGACCGTTGCAAATTGATGTTGCCAAGAATGTGCGATCGAAGCCATCGGTTAGAAGTCGTCGAATTTCGGGTAATCGTGGCGATGACTATGAAGGTGGCTATGCCGGTTCGGGCAGAACTCGTCGTTTGAGAACGACGAGCTATCGCGGTCGTCCTCGTGGCGGAGGCGTTGCCGGACGCAATACGACCGGTCGCGGACAATATCGATCGACACGATTCGGTCATATGAATCACGCGGGCTATAAGCCCGACGGGTTGGATCCATCATCATTTATTATGATGGGCACGCATTATTATAGTGGAATGCCGGGCTACATTGAAATGGATGTGGCGACCGTCAAGGAGGCAATTAAGAAACAAATGTAAGATTCGTGTCCGTTACTTAATTAGACAATTAGTTAATTTATGCTTTCGTTTTCGTTTTCCAGTGAATACTATTTCAGCGACGAAAATCTTCGTGGCGACTTTTTCTTGCGTCGTAAAATGGACGCGGAAGGATTTATTCCAGTGACTCTAATTGCATCCTTCCATCGGGTTTTAGCGCTGACCACCGATTTGGCTTTGATACTCACCGCTATCAAGGAGTCCGATAAAATTGATCTAGTCGATGGCTATAAGGTCCGAACGAAATCGGAGCCGACCAAGTGGCCGATTCAAGACAACGAAATATCGGCGGCCGAAGAGCAAACTGCTCTCAAGGCAAATTTTGCTGCAGCTCCATTACCAAGCATTCCGCCTCCCCCTTTACCGAGGCACTTTCAAATACAGAACGCCTTAAGTGCAAAAGTGGCCCAAGCTGCCCAAGTTGCAGCGGCAAACTCGAAGAATTCTAAAAAAGATTCAGCGGCGACGAGTAAAGCAACGGCCACTCCTAAAGAAGAATTAAAGACCCCCGAGGATGGTGAGAATCCAACACCATCTGAAGGTAAGGACAAAAAGGACAATCAAACGGGAACGGCTGCATCGCCTGAAGTACCCAACAATCCGATTCTCATGTCTGAGAATATGTCCACGTTGTGGAAGGAAGTGAAAAGACGCTCGAAAAATTCTGTGGGTAAGGAAATTACCAAGGGAGTCGGACCGGGTCCGGCTAAAAGCAAAGCACCCGTCGAAAAGGAGGAGTTGGACTTTCAATTTGACGAGGAACTTGAAGTGCCCACTGCGGGACGTGTGAACAACTTCACCGAGAATTTCTCCGACGATGAGTCTGACTACGAGCTTTCGGATCGTGATGTTAATAAAATTTTGATTGTAACGCAGGTCGGGCATCGTGCACCGAAACACGAAGGTCACGATCGTACCGGCGATTGGACGACTCGAACGAAAATTACACAAGATCTCGAACAGGTGATAAACGATGGCCTTACAAATTACGAGGAAGATCTATGGACCAATGACACAACGCATCCCGCGACAAATTACAAAACCGTTAACGTAATTTCACAAGAGGATTTTGAAAAGATCGCGCCGAAATCAACGAAAAAGGCACAAGAAGTGCCACCGCCACCGCCGCCGGTATACGACGAGGATGAAATGAATGTTTCAAACATATCGCTCGGACATCGTCGTGCTCGCTTCTTTGCTGCACCGCGTACGGAAATGATTGATCCGCGCACGCCACGCAAACGTAAGACACGTCATTCGAGCAATCCACCGACTGAATTCCATGTCGGCTGGGTCATGGACACGGTCGAGCATCGTCCGCGCACATCGAGTATGGGCAGTTCGGCGGGTACGAGTCCCACAGCCTCGAGCTATGGCTCGTCGGTGCCACAAAGTCTTCCAGTCTTCCAGCATCCGTCACATGCTCTGTTGAAGGAGAACGGATTCACGCAGCAAGCCTATCACAAGTATCATCATCGTTGTTTGAAGGAACGTCGTCGTATGGGCTCGGGACAATCACAAGAAATGAACACACTTTTCCGTTTCTGGTCGTTCTTCTTGCGCGAGAATTTCAATAAGACAATGTATAATGAATTCCGTCAGTTGGCGTTGGAAGATGCTGAGCAAGGATTTCGGTATGGTTTGGAATGTTTGTTCCGGTTCTATTCGTACGGTTTGGAGCGAAAATTTAGGCCGCATTTATATGAGGATTTCCAGACGGAGACGATTAATGATTTTGAAACAGGTGAGTGTGGGGTTTTTGATTAATTTTGTAGATTAAGATTGCCTTGGGATGACTTTAGTAAATACTGGATACTAGTTGGTTTCAAGTCCTTAAAAGTATTGTCACGGGGATGGTCTAAAAAAATGGTCAGTTGGACATAGTCACATATCTCTCTTACCTGTCTATTGAAGAGACTAGCGCATTGTATAGAATCGTTGAAAGAATGGCGACCTTCCCTTTTTGTTTCGGTGGATTGGTAAGGGTTCTGACAGTAGACCATAGCTTACTTATGTCGGTCGTTGGGTTGCAATTGCTTAAATGTGCTCTCCATTTCTGTCTCCTATGCTCAGCTACCTGTTTGTGTATGTCAAGGTTTAATTCCTTGATTCTAGGATTGGTGCTGCGTATACGACCATGCACCATGCATCTGCCAGTCGTGGTGCTGAGGCGAGAAAATTAGGCCGTACTGTATTCGTCCAAGAGGTATAAATTTTGCCGCCTCGACTCGCCGGCGATTGACTACTTAACGGCAATCCATTTCGTCGTCCATCATTCCCGAAGTCTGGATGAGAGGAAGGGTCATTGCTATTCTGAAACCCGGGAAGAAACCTACGCGAGGCGAATTTTACCGCCCCATCACACTCCTGTCGCCAGAACACTTGAAGCTTTACTGCATCTTTTACTTGCGACCCATATCCGACTGGCTTCCGGAAAATGCGCAGTACTACGACGGCTCTGGATGCCATAACATTTAATGCTTCGTTTACACTTGAGCATTTCCCTGAACGTGAATACAATAACAACAACAACATGATTTTCGTGGTTCGGATCAAGCAATGCTTCCACCCATTTCCCGAACATTTTTCCACAAAAATGTTTCCGCGCGTCTTATGGAGAAAGCATTAACGCGAAAAAGATACATTCATTCTTGCTCGGCCAAGATGTTCAAAGCCGCTCAAACCCCCATGATGACTGGGTACAGACGCGAATGCTCGCCGCACAAAACGGAAATGTACATTTTCATATGGTTGTGCCTTTTCAAACGAGGGTCAATAGACGAAGGGTAATTTTCTGTTTTCGTTTTGTGTTGTGACTCAAACGCCCACCATAACATCTGGGGCAGTGCCAACACAAATGAGGCGGGGCGAATCGCTGTTCCGAGTACTTATTGGGAACTAACCTTCTGCTTTGTAATGTATGCAATGAGCCTACTTTCATTATTATTAATATTAATATAGTCCTCGATATTATCCTTGCTTCAGAGAATATTCTGCACCTGATAAGGGATTGGAGAGTGTCATCGGAACACTCTTTCTCGTCGTTGGATCGTGGACATCGTCCAGCAGGGCGATGGTTTCCCTTCTGCTGGACACTTCTTTGAGGGGCTCATCAACTTATGTACAGTACCCTGCCATTGCAAATCTTTTCTATCAGGGGAAAATATTTTTTGGGCGATTAATAGCTTCTCGTAACGTAGCCTAATGCTTGGCATGTAGTTAGGATAGCTTCTATCTACGGAATCATCTCTGCGGACTTTCAGAACTCCGTAGATACTTTATACTCGTGGATAGAAGCTCCTAACTGTATGCCTAGCATTAGGCTACATTCCGAGAAGCTGGACGAAGTTGCTAGGCATTTTATTCGTAAGGCGGGCGGAAGCTCGCATGCCCGTCCAAGTTCCCTGAGACCAATCAACTTCTCTCAAACTCTTAGAGAGACTGATTGACCTCCATTTTCGTAACAAACATCCCGCCACGCCTTCAGGCTACCTCCCAATATGTCTACTGGAAAGGAAGGTCAGTTGATACAGCTCTACATTCTCATTGAAAAATCCCTAGAATACAAGGAATATAGGTATACATTGGTTGTGTTCTTGGACGTCGAGGGCGCTTTCAACAACATAAAGCCCAGTGCGTTAATAGAGGCACTAAGGAATCTGCATGTCGACGAATCGCTCTGTAAATTCATTAGCCTGCTGCTCACATCCAGGATCATTCGCACTACTTTGGGAACGTCGTAGAGGTGTCTGTATTGGCACGCGCCAAGGCGGGATACTATCGCCTCTTCTTTGGAACTTACCGGTCAATAGGCTGCTTTTGAAACTGGAAGAGATTGGGTGCCATGTGACTGCCTATGCGGATGATGTTTGCCATTGCTAGTTCCGGTAAGTTTCCGGGAGTCCTTAGTGAGATACTCCAGAATGCCTTATGTATATTCTAACTGAATGGAAAGGGACACCTGCCTCTCACCCCCTCCGGTTTGGATGGCAAGGGATTGGTCTTTGCTGATAAAGTTCCCTGGACTTATCTCCGATAAGAAGTTGACATTGCAACTGAATATTCTAGAACGGGTGAACAAGGCATCTGTTGCGTTTTATTCGTGTAGGAGGGCCATAGGTAAGAACTGGGCTCTCCAGTCTCCATACGGCATATGCATATTGTGGACAACACTCAGAGTGGCGTCCTACTGCAATCTGCTGGGGGGAAGTGCAAAGACGTTCTGAGATTGCCGCTGCGGAGGCCTTCAGAACTACTCCGTCGGCTGATTTGTACATGCTGCTTAACTTGCTTCCGGTGGATATTTTTGACGAAAAATTGGCGACCAACATTGCCCTGCGTCTTCGCGATATTGGACAGTGGGGCGCGCTGAGGAGTGGGCACTCCTCACTCTCACTATTTTGGGTAGTCCCGACTACACTGTTCCAAAATTTGCATTTGGCAGCAACCACATCAGCCCGATTCCTTCTAGATATCAATGGGCGGGCAGCACCCCTATTACACCCGATTCCTCGGCCATCTACACCAAATAGCTCTGAAGCCGACCATGCACCATCCGGAATTCCTGTCCGGAAAGACTGATCAGGCCTGGCCTTCCAGTTTGCCTGAATATAGAATACACCATACACCATCCGGAGTTCCTGCCGGAAAAACTGATCAGGCCCAGCCTTGAGGAACTCCGTATTGTGTATGGCTGCTTCAGGCCGCCAGACAGGCCTTTCAGGAGGCCGGATGCATAATTGAAAATCGATCTTATCGCCATAGAATCAAAGTACATATATCTATTGAATTGTACGGCATTTTACTTTCCATGGCCAAGTTTGTGGTCTATTGAAATAAACTCCAGTAAAAATTCATTCTGGTCACGCGGCCGGACAGGCCGCCTTGAGGCCGCCGGACAGGCCTTTCAGGCGGCCGGATGGATAATTAAAAATCGATCTTATCGCCATAGAATCAAAGTATCTATCTATTGCATTGAATTGAGGCCGCCGGACAGTCCTTTCAGGCGGACGGACAGGCCGCCTCAAGGCGAACTGTCCGGCCACGTGACCAGAATGAATTTTCACTGGAGTTTATTTCAATAGACAAATGTATCTGAAACTTGGCCATGGAAAGTAAAATGCCGTAAAATTTAATGCAATGGATAGATACTTTGATTCTAGGCGGCCTGCACATGCCATTCACGATCCAGAATTCCTCAAGGCCAGTGATCAGTTTTTCCGGAGAAAAATTCCGGAACGTGTGTGGTGGAGGCCTGACGGGAACGATTTTTCTTCCGCCGCCTGAAACGGACATACACGATCCGGAATTCCTCAAGGTCGGGCCTGATCAGTTTTTCCGGACAGAAATTCCGGATGGTGTATGTTCGGCTTAAGATCGATGAAGGAGTGGGTGCGGTCATTTATTCGAAGGGACTAACTTTTAACGTATCAACCCATATTAGATGATAGATGGGTCGTGGCCCCTTAAAAACGACTCGACGGTAGTTCTTGCCAAACAACGTGGATGCTATGGCCCAGGATATATCCTAATCTCTCTGCCTCATTGCGTTCATTGAAGCATATTGGCAGGGTAGTGGGGGGCCATTACAGGGCACCCTATTGGCAAGCATGTGAGGAGGCTTCGCCGTCCTCATTACGATTACTGCAGAAGTTGTAAGGACGAGGAGGAGAGTGTTCTTCACCTTCTTTATCACTGCCCAGCCTTGGCTAATAGGAGTAGTAGGTTCTTGGGGACTCCTTTTTGCCAGGACCTTGAGAGTCTCGTGGATGTTAATGCGATTCAACTCAATTGGTTTATTGCCAGCATCGGCTAACTGGATACCTCGGATTAAGAGTTTAGGTACAAAGTCTTGGTTGCACCACAACGGACCATGAGTGGTATACTATATGTCACACCACGACCATCTTCACCAGGAAACTAAGATTCTACCCACCCTTAGAAGCCACAATAACCTTCATTCAAAGCAATACCTATTTGGTTGTTTTTGGGGTGATCACCGAAACATCACCGCCACGACACATCAAGCGCAACCTCTGGGGGTCCTCGAGAGGAAAGTTTGAAGATTTAAGAGAGTTCATTTCGATAACTCCAACTAAAAATCCGATAGCTGGTCTCAAATCCAATCCTGTTCTCACGGCTCAACCCCCAGACATTTCTCCGGACGAACGTAGATTACCTAGAGCGTCAAGAACCACATTCGCTTAACTCCGTTCGTACTTCGTCGACCAAAAGTATCCAGAACACCTGCCCGGCATGCAGTAGTAGTCCGACATCTTCAACCGCCTAGCCGCACCAACGCACCTCACACCTAAAACGCTATGGGACAACCCCAACGAAGCGGATGCGTTCCTTCAACTCGCTTTTGAGGAAACAGATCCGAACACAAATTTTAATACACACACACTTGAATTCTACTTTGCTACTGCGACACCAACCTCTCTTACCTAAATGACTCCGTTCCTGCGGCAGCCGGTTCTTTGTACCGGCACGATCCGTTTTTCAACGGCCAAGAGCTGCCAAACCTCCTCGATGCAAGAAGAACTGCAGTATTTGAAGCATCGCTACCACATCAACAACAACCTAAATGACTATTCCTCGTATTTGATTGAAATGAATGCCCTAAATATTCTATCTCAGTGGGCTAGGCAAGTTGGTGTTGGAGTCAATCCGGTTAAAACAGAACTTGTACTCTTCACTAGGAGGAACACTCCACCTTCGCTGTTACCACCATTTCTGGAGGGGACGAGATTGGTCCTTAGCGAAAAAGCCAAATTTTTGGGACTCATATTCGATAAGAAGCTATCCTGGAAGACAAATATTCAGGAGCGCGTCACTAAAGCAACGGTTGCTCTGTACTCTTGTAGGTAGGCTATTGGCCTGAAATGAGCCATGCGACCGAAGGTGGTTTCCTGGTTGTACGTAACGGTCATACGCCCCATATTAATGTTTGGGGTAGTTGTATGGTGGACGGCGCTCAATAAAGCATCATACAGGAATCTGTTGGAAAAAGTTCAAAGATTGTCTTGTATTGCTATCACTTGTGCTCTGAAGACCACACCGACCGCTGCTCTTGGTGTACTGCTGAATTTGCTCCCCTTGGATATCCTGGCTGAGCAGGTAGCTGCGATTACGGCCATCCGTCTTAGGGAAATAGGGCAGTGGAAAGAGTCTACTAATGGCCACTCGGCGATACTGGGCAATCTGGATATTCCAGAAGACACGGACTATACTTCTCCGGTATACTCTTTCGACAAAGGGTACACGAGTCTAATACCTTCGCGGCAGGAATGGGATACAGATAGTACCCCCGGAAACGGATGCGGGTGTGGGGGTAGGCGTCTTCTCAGAGAAACTGGACATTCGGTTGTCACTTCGTCTTCCAGCCTTCTGTAGCGTTCTGCAGGCGGAGATCACTGCGATCGCCGAAGTTCATCACGGGGCATTGCCTGATAGGTGAGCATGCTAGGCGTCTCCGGCTTCCATACAATGATTTTTGCAGAAGCTGTGGGGACGAAGAAGAGGAGGAGACAGTACATCACTTCCTGTGCACCTGCCCTGCTCTGGCCTGTAGAAAAGAGGATATTTTAGGATCCCTCTACTTTATTGACCTCGATGACCTGAAGGACGTAAATCCTGGTCATTTGCATCGTTTCATTGATAGATCCGGGTGGTTTGACGACTAGGCTCACATGTCGTCTTTGCGCCTATGACGTATTACAACGGACCCAGTGGTGGTCTATGTGTGCTGTGTTTGTGCGCAGCTGCCTCTTTAACCTAACCTTTGATTGAAATAAAAAACTGACAATATCACTTTTTCTTTTCTTTTCATCCAGGACAACTCTACGGTCTCGAAAAATTCTGGGCCTTTATCAAATACTACAAGCACTCGGATAAACTCAACGTTGACCCGAAACTCGACGAGTATCTTTCAAAGTTTAAAACTATCGAAGATTTTCGCGTTGTCGAGCCCGAGATCAATGAAATGCTCCAGGGTCTTGGTAAATTGAAATCAGCGGGTGATACACGTCGGCATCGCAGTCTTTCAGAAAGCGAGGGAGTGGCTGTGGCCGGACGTAATCGACGCAACATGACAATACCGAATCGTAGCGATTATTTTGGCAATCAACAACATGGCAACAGTAGCAGCAGCAACAACAATAATGCACCATTATCGTCATCGCTGGCATCTAGTCACCAACAGCAACAACGTCGACGAACCGGTTCGTTTGGAACGGGTCGTGTTCGTAGCGGTTCGTTGGGTAATAAGCCACAGGTCGTGCATCGACAGCGCAAGAGTTCATCGAACGATTCCAGTCATTCCGTCAGTCAACAGTCGTCGGGAAATTTCCGCTATAAGCCGCGACAATCGTCGGGAGGCGGCGGTGCCACTGCTAGTGGACCGCCCGCGACCTCCAGTGACGCTAGTCATGCCCAAAAAGATACACAATCGAAAGCGGACAAGGCTAATAGTGCGACAGCCAATGCTGCCGCTTCATCGTCGTCATCTAATAATGCTCAGAATAATACCAAACCGGGCCCGCAACAATCAAAGCTTCCGCAGAAAAATGCAAAATCGGAAAATCAACCGAAAAAGTCATAGTGTGCCAAATAAATTGATATGTGTATGCGTGTATCCAGTAAGATGATAGCAAAATTCTGTTTTGATACTCCGTTTTGGCACGAGAAACAGATCAATTTGTAGTTGTTTGAAATTCGCTGTGCTCTCCTTGTGGGGGGATATTATTAATCGAAAGAATTGCATAATTCTAAAGTCTGATCATTGTTTATTATTTTCAAAGTTCTATACTGCGAACATTATCAATGAAAATCCTAAAAAAAAATCATAAAAAATAATAAAATATAATATATTTAAAAAAAAACTGTTAAGATGGAAATATGATTGCATCAGTTATTATATTTTTTGATACGCACCGGAATAGATATGTAATTAATTGCAATATTCACTTTTTAATAATATATTGTACAGTGAAATTCTCCTCGCTCTTAACCTACTGCTGATGCAGTGCTATTTTTATTTTTTGCCCGTTGTTACGCCCTAGTTATGAAAACATTCAAAACGCTCCCGGTCGGTGACTAAAAGACGCATTTAGGAATAATGTCTTCAAACAATTATTTTCGAAATCCACGAATCAGTTTTCATTTTTACTCCTTCTTTATTGCATTCATTGTGTCGAAGTCAGTGCTTTTGGAAAATATAAAATAAAAGACTTAAAAAAAATAGTCGAAATCATCTCTAGAAATCAATTTTGACACTGTGTGATGTCAAAACAAAAAAAAATCAAAAACGGGATAAATGTCCTGCGACAAAAAAAAACATTAATATGTGAACATATGCCTAATAATTAATAATAATTGTAATGACGTGAATTTTTACGAGCTAATGTTAAGTGGAAGTGAAAAGAAAATATAAAAGAAAAACGAAAACTTAAAAAAAAAATACACAAACAAACGAGTTTCAGAATTGAAAAATAAACATAAAATCGTTATATTATTTTTTTAGTTTTATAAAAATATGATGATGAAAAAATGATGAAATTATGGCTTTGTAAATTTGATCTAGTATAATAATTATTATGATTGATATGGTATGATGATATGTAGTTATTGATATTTCTTTATTTTTGTTCTTACAATTTTCACGTTTACTTCTCTATTTCTTTTTCCTTATACTTTTTTTTCATTCGTGCGATTTTTTCTTCTTCTAATTTTAGGCTTACTTCTGTACATAATATACATATATATTTTTCTTTTTTATTAATTAATATAATAAAATCGACTTAAGGAAATGAGTTTGTCTTTTTTCCCTATGTGGTTCTTTTCTGAAGTGTACGGCACGTATTTCTTCGTACACACTTGAATTCCAAGTTGATTACAACAATTAACTTAAAATTCACAGTCTCGCTGGTGGTGCGGCCAATTTTTTCTTTGTTTCCTCTAAATAGGTCACATTTTGGGCATAGAAAATGGAAAAATTATTTAAAGATGTTTCGGAGTTTTTCTGCAAAAAAAACCACTTCGATCATATGGTCGATTGCGTCACAGACCGTAGCTGATGAAATACTGGATGGGAGTTGTAACGGATCTGGAGATGCCCGTGGGGACTAAGCCTAAGGTTGCACGATGACCGTGAAGGTCGGGCAGTACCATCTGGCGAAGAAATAGGAGCTAAGCAGCGGCCTGTGCTTGCTGTAGCTCAGTTCGGGAGACGTGGGCGGGGCTTTCGCCGCTCTTTGCCCCTGTTCTTAATGTATTAATACAGTCATTTCCACAAGACCGTATACCTCACAAAATAAAAACAAAATGTTACAAGTAAGAAATTTTATTTTTTATTGAAAGTAAATACAAAATACATTTTCGCAATTATATTTAATACATGGTCCAATCGCCGTCACTATTGATTATTGACTGGCATCTTCGGTGACAACTTTCGGCCAATTTTTCCGCGTAGTCTGTCGATAAGTTGTGCTGCTCCTTTTATTTGCTTTCCTTGAAGCTTCTGTTTCATTAATCCCCAAACATTTTCAATAGGATTGGCATCCGGCGATTGCGAAGGCCAATCAAGTACTTGAATGTTATTTTCTTCTTTCCAGCGTGTACACAACCGGCTTCTATGTTTCGGATCGTAGAAACCAATCGGTGTTGTCGTTGCCATATAGCATCCTAGCAGACTTCAATAATCCTTTCTTGTACAAAATGATCATCCTTTCAGCAGTAAGAATTCCGGTAAACGTTATTAATTTTCCGAAACCGCGTGCAGAAAAGCATCCATAAACATGGACCTTCACAGGGTGTTTAACGGTTCGGTTCACGACAGCTTCTCCTTTTTGTGACCACACTCGTCTCCTGAACGTATTTACAGCAAAACTTGATTCATCCGTAAAGATCACGTTGTCCCAATCACGATCGATGTTTTCCTTAGTCCACTCTACACGTCTTCGCATGGTTTTCGGTAAGTAATGGTTTCATCAAGGCATACCTGGTTTTGATGTTTTCCTCTTGTAATCTTCGCCGAATCGTATTCAAGGACACGTAAATATTCTTCTTCGATAACATTTCCTTTGCTTGCACTAAGGTAGTAACGGACGGATTTTTCTTAAAAATATCAATGATGGCCTTATCCTGGGTTTTTGAAGTGCTTCGGGTTTTACCCCTACCAGGTAGATCGTCTACATTTCCAGTATCTTTAAAACGCTTTATCCACTTATTCACAAACTGTGTCGAAACTTTCAGGTACTTTCCGGCCGATGCAGGTGTAATTTTTGGTCCTTTCGGATGACTTACTAAAAACACAGCTTCGAATCGTTTTTTGTAAATCGCACTCATTTCACTTGACGTCTTATCACTCTCCTACTTGAACTTAAAATAGAATGACCAAATTTATACAATGCGAAAAAGAGGAAAAATGCAGGTAACTAAAAGTCCCCCACCACTCTTTGAGAAATGGTGCATTAAAAAGTTACAAAGTATACGCTCTTGTGGAAATTACTGTAAATAATAGGCCTGGAGAAGACAGCACAAAGAGGGGAGATAACAACTGGGGATAACGAAAAATGAGGCGATAAGGGTGGAAGGGTTGACGGATGGCTAGGATGCCCTCGCTCTCGCATTGGGGTTCAGGTGTAATGGGACCCTCGGCCTCTGGTTTCTTATCACCCACAGATCAATACTCATCAAGTGCTGCCATCGATCTACCGGCGCAAGCAGCACTACCAGGATATGGTGCAAGGTGGTTCATTACAAAGTCTTTGACGAATTCATCGGACCGAAGTTGGCGAAATATTTGATAAAAGACATTGAAGAAAGAATTCATCAAGCCGTAGCTGATGAAATACTTGATGAAAGTCATTGACGAATTCATCAGGTCGTAGCTGATGAAATGTTTAATG
This sequence comes from Chloromyia formosa, assembly GCA_964017055.1. Classification (NCBI taxonomy): domain Eukaryota; kingdom Metazoa; phylum Arthropoda; class Insecta; order Diptera; family Stratiomyidae; genus Chloromyia; species Chloromyia formosa. The sequence goes on along the minus strand of OZ024813.1, from coordinate 22,153,963 downwards.
AGAGTCGTTGATAAACCCATCAGCTTATTCATCATCATCGTGGCGCAACAGCCCGACGACAGGCTTTGACCGTCTGGATCGTTGTCCTCCAATTATCTCCGTCACGTGGTCGCGTCCTCCAATCTTGGAAGCCCAGTATTTGCTCGGTGTTAGCATATACTGAGCTCTCGGTCTTCCTCGCAGTCTCGCTCCGTCGACTCGTCCGTTCATTACTTGTTTAGGCATGCTAACATTCGTTCATTCGTTGTATATGCCCTGCCCATTGAAGAAGTTCTAGCTCGAAGATTTTTGAAACTTCCATTGTGCAGTTCATACAACTCATGGTTGTACCAGAAGCGCCACCCATCACGGTCGTAACCTGCTCCGAAAATTCGCCGAAGGACTTTCCGTTCGAATGTGTTTAGCATGTTTTCGGAGGCTTGGATTAGGGTCCAGGGCCTTATAATGTAATTCGATTCGAATCGAATTCGATCTTGAGGTGCTAGTATCCTGGTTCTTGATTGCATCATTATTTTTATTTCGTCCTCGTTGATGCGTAGTCCAACTTTTTTTTTGCAGCAGTGTCAAGAGTATGCTGAAGTTACGTTTGCGCCGACTACATAAATATCCATAATTAAAATAAAATACTTCAGTTTCTGTAGATTCCACTTTTTTCACTTTGCTTCTTGGGATCTTTTTCAGTACCGAATAGAACTTTCATTGTGTGGTCTCTACTCTTTCCGACAACTTCATGTCTAGTTTGAACAAAATACGGTGTATAGGAGTGAACAATTCTGGTGAATATACTACGCTAACTCGTCTTATGTTCTTGTTGATCCTGTCCTGTTCGAATAACGTTGTTTGATTGTTCTGTTCTACTATTCTCCGTTTTTTTCCTTATAAGCAGGTGGATAATTGATGGTGGGTATCTATTTTTATTACCTGTGTTATGTTCACTCCGCTGAAGAAGGCAGCAAGTAGCTGCCGAAATACGTGTACGGAAAAATAAAGGCCAATCGTTGACTTAAAGGAAACTGAAGTATTTGAATTATGAATATGCAGAAGGTCTTCTGCGTCGATCAGTTTTCGGGACATCATGTTGATGTCGTCTGCGTACGCTATCAATTGTGTCGACTTGATGAGTAGAGTAGCGTTCCTCTGGTATCCGTATGACCGTATCCATTACCCGAATGGCGTATTCAAGTGCTCGGTTGAAGAGCATCGACGCCAGTCCATCGCCCTGCTTCAAACCAGTATGTGTTTCAAAAGGATCAGTCTACCTGTTCTGGATCCTGACCTATGAGACAGAGTTGGTCATCGTCATCTTTGTTAGTCGTGATAGTGTTGCTAGTATACCAAATTGCAGTATGATCTTGTACAGTACACCACGATCGATACTGCCTTAAAACATCTCAAATTTTTTTTATAGATGTACCAATCTGATCCAATCTTGGAAGCCTTAGCCACTACTCAAACTCTTCTTGCTCTCTGCTCTGAGCTTGGAGATTCTAGTACTCCACCAGGTGCGTTTCTTCTAACCTGTATATGCGTAGGGCACGATACTGACAACGCATCCTACTGCATGGGTCAATTCGTCCTTCTACGATTTATGTATCGTCCGTTGACTTGCAACAGAACCTTCATCCAGGCAGAAAAGGAGTGTTCCGACGACACTCTCCAGTCTCCACTCAGGTGTATGATAACTTCCGACCCAAGAGAGATATCGAAGATCTCCCCGCCTGTTTTTGTTATAAAAATAGGCTCGCGGCTCATATTGCAGTGTAGCAGATTAAAACCCATAAGTGTAACCATACACTGTCGAACTCGAACCTGGTACAAATGTCTTCTGAATAGCTCAAGACACACATACACACTTCACATAAACCTGAAGAAAACTGGTCCACTTGCACTATTTTCAAGTTCGAGTTGGAGTTCGACAGTGTATGATGACACTTAGCCATAAGATGGCTGCGATGTGTCGTTCAAAAGGTGCGTTTTGCTAGGCACCACTCTGCGTCGATCGCAGGCGACAGTCAAAAAGACACATATAAATAGTGCTCTGTGCTCTATGGGTTGATCGCTAATCGTGAATAATATGCGACGATCGTGTGTGTAACAAAACGAACCTTAATGGTCACCACAGACAATAGTGCACAACTACGACCGAACTTCCATCGAAACTTCAATTTTATAGAACGGTGGAAATAAAGAGAATTTTTCCGCACATTCTATGAAATTGATGATCTGCCCGTTATTCCAAAGATAAAGTAAACTACAACGAAAAAAAACCAGCGATATAACGACAAAAAGAAAACGGGAAAAGCTAGTGGTGGTGCCTATGCATCAAATTCTCAGGACAGATCCTTCATCCTTGCAGGCCATGGAGTTTTAAGCTGTTATACGGCTCGATATGGGCCCCAAGATTTTACGGGCCCGACGCGACCATGCCCCCCCCCCCCCCCCCCCCATTATGGGTTTCTTCTTGCGCCATCAAATTTGAAACCCTCAAAAATTCACGTGTGGAGAAAGATCGAGGAAGAGGGCTCTCTTGTTCCTATGTCCACATCTGGTGATTGCTGATTGGCCCGATGAGGAACATCAGCCGATATCCCCGTTATTCGGAGAGCTTTGTTTGTCTTTTTCGTCGATTTCCAGGTGGCGCGCATGGTATACTCAATTACCCAACCCCTTGTGAGGCATAGCGCGTCATCTGTTCCATGTGGCCCAATGCAGTTTCCAACATGCACCTCCTTCACATCCATGGCCACGAACGTCGTCGTGGACGGGATTCGAACCCGAAACGCCGGAAGTTAGACATAAGACTGATATCTCAACGCACTGCGCTACCGGCCCCAATCACATTACCGGCAGAATCAGTTGTCACGTCCTGGCAGTAAATGGGCATTGAGATGGAGACTGCTTCTATCGACAATGTAATCAGCTCACTACAGGTCCTCATTGCGAACACGAATGTGGTTCGGAATCTCGTCCTTGTCCGATATGAATGCGTGCAGCTATAAGAACGGGCGCTATGACTCGTATCGCCAGCCACATCGGCGACATTCTGTTCGACCACTGCCAGCTCTTTGCCACCTCCGCATAGCAAGGGGCCAGATCATTGTTCCCAGCAGTCCTCTACCGTTAGATAACATAACAACTTCCAAGGATTTTTTTTTCACTGCCACTTTGTAAGGCCCTTATGTTTCAAGTTAGACATAGAATGGCGAAATTGAATACTGAAATTTATAATGGGTGGACTGCATAAAGTGAGTCGAGTGGAGTAAAGCTGAGTTGACAGAATTCCACTCAATTTTCACTATGGAGCGGAAAGTAGTTTTATGCATACAAATTTTTCACTCGATTCACCGAACATAGCAGACTCAGGAATGTCCTCAATAGACTTCACTCTTGAGTATATCCTCATTATTATGCATACCACCAAATATCTTTATTATTACTCGCACTTCTCAGTTTTGTTTGTTAGCGAACTGTGTCCATATAAAAAGCTGCATAGCAACCTTGGTTCCTACCTTCATTCATGGAATGCATACAATAATCGATTACACAATTATTTCCATAGATACTAATATCCTCTGATTATTAGAAGTGGATAAACATACTACCTCTAATTGATACTACCTCCGACTTTATTTTTAGTGATTTTGCCAGTTTAGTGATTTTTTTTGTCAACAACAATGGACAGTATTCGAAGTGGATCAATTTATAGTGCCGGTAGTGCGGAATTACGTGCAATTTTTAGTCCAGTCGATCCTACCGTAGATGCAAACGATGAAAACCTATCGCCAGACTACTCTTTTGATACCGACGTAACAGATGTCGGAGCAATTGATTTGGCCTTTCCCGAGAATCCTGATCCTCAGTTTACAAAAGTCGAATGTCTTCCGCGAAGCTACTATACACTTAGTGCTAAGGAACGTTTGCTACTAGTTTTTGCCGAGAATTTCCGTAGACAATTTTTTGCAAGTACCGAATATGCGAACAGGAGCCCTTTAGTGTTAGCTCCGAAAAATGAGTGTGGAGTACAGGTAAAATGTTCGACAAGGCACAAGAGGATGTGTTCCTAAAATCAGAGCCTATGTTTTTCGCCTTCTCTAGAAATTTGTTTGTACAACAATTAGACCGACATCGTTTTTAATACCCAAATTAATCGGAAGTTGGAAGGAATGTGCGGAATTTGTTGCTGATTTTATAGTTTATGAACCTTTGGAGAATCCGTTGATACTGGTGAGTGACGTTTTTTGGAACATTCCTGCTTGGCCGGGTGGAGCATCGTGGTTCGCGTCTTTGGATTTCTCACTCCCTTTGCTTGGGCTCCGGTCGCTCCGGTTGCAACCCTCAGTATACACATCTAGAACGCTCGCTGCACTCGCTCTATATCCCACAGCGGTAAAACCACTATTAGCCATGGAGCGAACCACAATGTGTCGCCCGGTAAAAAGGAATATACCCGTTTTTTAATTTTAATGCCTTCAAAAATTATAGCAGTTATTTAATATTGGCCGAGATAAAAAAATACAAAACAGTTTGAACGCCGCTTGCAAATAATTTGAAAACGTAACAAAAATAGCTTCCTGGCCACTTGTATTGTAGGACAATCTAGTCCTGCCATCGACGTACCTAATTTTGTAAAAAAAAAAAATACTTAAATGTTAATAATAAAAGTGGAGTGGGTCATTGTGAGTCTAAGTGAAAAATGACCCAAACTCACTCTCCACTACCACACAAAAATAATCGGCTTAAAGCCAATTCTTCCCCGGCCACTTGGTTTCGTCCACACCATGGATATGCGCTTATGCGTGAATAAACACAGTGACAATTAAATGTTAATAGTTGAAATTTTTTTTACCATTAGTTTAATACTTAAGATAGTGGAGAAACTTATGCCACCAGCCATTTGACAGGACCTAGTGTCAGCAGGAGCAAAAAAGTCTGCTGATGAGCTCGGTCAGGTTCTTGAGGTGGCCGGAGTTCATTTTGTTCATAGACTATGTCATTACGACAAATAAAATGATAAACCAAGCTTTAACAAATATGACAGTGACAAACAAAGTGTCGCTATATCTATTAAGATTATTCGAATAAATTAACCCAATATTTATGCAAAATGTCACAAAATCACGCAGTAATATCAGCAGTTTTTTTTGAAGACTTTTTTTACCCGCAGCAAAACAATAGCTACTCAAAAGAAAACGTTAAAAAATATTGAATTAAAAACAAAACGTAAAAAAAAGAGCCGAAAACGAAACTGTTGAAAAACCACTCATAATATCCAAAGCCATATTTTTCCTGGTCGAAGCCAAACTTTCGCCGGTGGATGTATGGATTTGACAGGAAAATTTTCGCTTCGACCAGGGAAAATTTTGCTTTGGACCTTTCGTGAATGTCCACCTTAAAAGAACGCAAGAAACATTCAGAAAAATGGTTGTTGAGAAAAACCAAACGGACACGATAAATTAAAAATGAAACCGGAATATAGAGGGCTACGCCCGCAATCCGAGGGTTTTGTAGCAAGCGCTTATTTTGGTATATAAATATCGGCTCCTTGCTCTTCTTGATACCACTCAGATGGAAAAAAAAACATAATTAAAATGTCTTACTCATTTACATTTTACATGCCAATTTATATTACGTGATTGTAACAAAACTAATACGTTCTATTATTGCCCAAGGTGTTGGTTATCGTTGGCCATCAGTACTTTTGACCTCGAAAGTGTTTAAGGCATGCAGGGGTGTGCTAACTGTAACTACAGAAATAAGCTATTATTTACCTATTCTGAGAAGATATACAGATTCCACTATTTTCCATTTTATATGCTATTCCGAACCCACCTTCCCGTAAGTTTTCTTAATCCTAACAGTCTTGGAATTCCCCCCCCCGGGGGGGGGGGCAAATTACGAACTAATATTTTCTCCTCCCCCACTATTCCCCTTTCTACAAATTTCAAGAAAATGCGAAAAAATGGAATGTACTCAACATTACCTTTCTCACGACACCTCACTTGCCTACACCAGTCGATAAAAGAAAATTTGACCTTAATTTCACCTCTATTTGGACCCCTCCCTCTTCCACCCGGTAAAGTTTGCCAATTACGACGCAGCGCCCCCAACTAATCTTTACCCTTTCAAAAATTATTAATTAAATAACTGCAATTCGCACTACGAAAAACAACATGAAAGTAGTACTCACACCTATGAGGCCGGTAGGTGTTATTTTTGTGTGGATAGTGTCAAAATGCCTAACTTTAAATCAATGTACTATTATTAAATATTATGTGATTCTAATGAAACTTAGAGATATTATTGCCAATGATGTTGGTTATCATTGGCTTCCAATATTTTTGACCTCGGGTGTGCCTAAGGCTTGCAGGGGTATGCTAACTGCAACTATAGAAATGTACTATTATTAACCTTTTTTGATGAGATATCAAAATTCTACGATTTTCGGTTTTCTATACTAGTAAAATGCCGCTTTCCTGCAAATTTTCATGTTTCTAAGTATAACGGTATCGAAATGCGAGGGGAGGGGGACAAACTCGGATCACATATTTTCCCCTCTATCTCTTTTCCCCTTTTTTCAAATTTGATGAAAATACCAGAAATGAAATGTACTCGGTGTTACCTTTCTCATGATACCCCACTTGCCTATACCAGATGAAAAAAAAATTTTGACCTTCATTTCCCCTCTATGGGGACATCCCCTTAAAGTCAGCCTATTACAACGAATCGCTTTCTCCGGCGAATTATAATAATTCTACATACTCCCACAAAATTTCATGTATGTAGCTTTAGCCGTTAGAGAGATATTTCATGGACAGACGGACAGACATTTGACCGATTTCATAAGGGTTTTGTTTTTAATACAAAACCCTAAAAAATGGGTGTATTCCTATTTCACCGAGCGACTATAGTGGTTTGCGCCTTGGCTAATAGTGGCTTTACCGCTGTCGCGTATAGAACGAGCGAAGCTGTATACCGAGGGTAGCAACCTTTTTTTCCAAGCAAGGGGAGAGCAAAATCATTTCAATTTTAAATCCACTATTTGCCAAAGACGCCCTCTATGCGTCGCTCGGAAAGTTTGCCGCCTATATTGGCAATAATCCTTTTGAAGCATTTATCCCAACGAATTGGCGATGGTAAAGGTCCGCTGTCCGCTCCTTTGGCCCACCTATCGATGGCAATGAACGAGGTATTTTCCAAGGAACCCTCCATATTGAGGAATGCATATACATATGTATATTAGCAGCTTCTTTTACCTCCACGGCTAAGTTTCATTTACCAAATTGTGAAGAGCGTTCACAGTTGATCTCCCAGACTGGAAGGCGAATTATGATTTACTAGACGGCTCGGCGAAGTCGAATGAAGACTACCCTCGCCGATTTCCAGGCTTCGGAAATGGGTCCCAGAGTGAGCCTGCCTCTGAATATACTTGTGAAGTATGGTGTCAGAATTTCTTGCCCTTTCTGGAGAAGGGCTGGAAAATTCTGTCCATGCTAGAGAACTTGTAAGGATTGAATGATCCAATAGCCCACATGATCATGTCATAAGTGAAAATGGTTCTCGCGGCTCTCCAGTCAGACGGGCTGGCACTGTAAGGCCCACTAAAGTTGAGCTCTGGTTGACTGAACTCACCCAGACAGGTGCGTGGTTAAGAGTAATTTACCAGTACTCTTGGAGTCTTCTCATCTGTAATTTTTGGGATATCTTGTACTAGGATCACGTCCGGATATTGTCGTGGAATATATAAAGGTCGCTACACATGAACGAGCATAACCACGACCGAACTTCCATCGAACCATCAATTTCATAGAACGTGTGGAAAAAAATTCCCCCTATTTCCACCGTTCTAGAGTATGGAGAAGATCCTTGATGTTTACATCAGGACATCACTTCTCGTGAGAAACCCGCTTCACCCCAGACAGTTCGCCTATCAACCTGGTAAATCTACCGAAACTGCTCTACAAAACCTTGTTGGAGAAATTGAAGAGGCCTTGTCAGCTAATGAAAAGGCACTTAGTGCGTTTCTTGACATTGAAGGAGCCTTCGACAACACCTCCTTCGAGTCCATCGAAAGTGCACTCCGAGCTAAAGGAGCCAATCTTACCACCACAGTCTGGGTGAAACATATGCTGTCCTCACTACGATAGGTGACTGTACCCTCTCAGCGAATGTCATGCGGGGATGCCCGCAGGGTGCCGTATTGTCTCCCCTCCTGTGGTGCATCGTAGTTGACAGTTTGTTTTGGAAACTATCCGCGATGAAATTTTCCACACAAGGTTACGCGGACGATCTGGTTATCACGGTCAGGGGAAAATTTGAGGAAGTCCTGCCTGATACTATGCAAAGGGCGCTGCGAATAGTTCAAGAATGGTGCGACTACAGCGGCTTACGTGTAAATCCCGCGAAAGCTGCCATAGTGTCATTCACTAGAAAAAGGAAACTTAGGTCACTAAAGTGCCCCCTCATGTACAACTCCCCTATAAAACTGGTGTCATATATCAAGTATTTGGGAGTTGTCCTTGACGAAAAGTTGTCCTCGACAGAACACCTCAGAGCGACTTCTGACAAAGCAATTAAGGTTCTATGGATCTGCAGACAATATGTCGGCAGGACATGGGGGATCAACCCCCATTTAATTCTGTGGATCTACAAAGCGATCGTCAGACTTATAGTAGAATATGGTGCGGTTGTACCTATATAGTGGAAAAAGGCCACTTCCTTAGCCAGTAAAACCGCTCTGACGAAAATCCAGAGACTTGCGTGCATGACCATCACTGCGGAGCCATGCACTCTTGCCCCACTGCTGCTCTGGAGGTTCTGCTCGACCTCCCACCGATACATACACATATTGAAACGGAGGCACGAATGGCAACGGTCAGACTTAGGGCCTGCGACATAGAGATCAAGCTCAATTCAAATCAATTAGGCTGGTTGGGAAGTGACAAGGTACTCAGCATGCCAAGCCAACTCTGACTACCTGGTTAAAACCACTCGATTCCACCACTCGTTTCAATCAGTCATATGGGACAAAGAAAGGTGGGCGGATGGCTACAACCAAGCTACAACTCTCTCCGACCCAACACAATCAAATGGTTCACAGACGGCTCCAAATGGAAAAAGGTTCCGGTGCAGGCATTGTTGGTCCTGAACACCGAGTCTTCATTCCGATGGGTAAAACGCCGTCCGTATTCCAAGCAGAAATACATGCCATCGGGGTCTGCGCTAGGCTGTGCCAAACCGCTGGCTATTTAAACAGGGACATTGCAATATTTACCGACAGCCAAGCTGCCATCAAAGCACTTACCAGCTTCACTTTAAATTCTAAGTTGGTGCTATCCTGTCAGGAAGTCCTCCATACTGTGGGTTCAACAAACAAACTCACTCTTTACTGGGTCCTTGCCTGGTCACTCGGGAGTCGAAGGCAACGAGCTAGCAGATAGGCTAGCAAACCGAGCCTCCAGGCCCCCTTCCATGGCGCAGAACCTTTCTGTGGAATTCCACTGTGCTACTGCAGAAACCAAATAAGAGACTGGGAAAGTGCTCATGCCACATCCCAATGGGAGGCCCTTTCAGGCCTGAGACAGGACAGGCTGTTCATCTCGGGCTACTCGCGTACTCATACCTTAGAATTGCTACGGCTGAGCAAAAACAGAGTCAGAATGATTTGTAGAATTTTAACGGGGCAATCGTGTCTGAGGGGTCACCTTAAAACCATGCGTATTGTGCAAGATGCTAGCTGCCGCTTCTGCGAGGCTGATGATGAGACTTCAGAGCAAGAGCACATCCTTTGTGAGTGCGAAGGACTTGCGGAACGACGCACGGACTGCTTCGGCATAATATTTCCTTTGGCCGAGGACATCCCCTCTATCAAACCTGGCCAGATCAGTCAATTTATCGAGAAAAGTCGGCTAAATCATATGATCTAGTCTTCTCGATAGAATGGACTTCAGCACAATAGACCCATGGTCGCAGTGCTTGTGGTTTCAACATGATCCACGGCCCTCCCTCCCTATCTAATCTAAATCTAGAGTAGTCAGAGTTGTCTACTGCTCCGACTATATAATAGCCATGTTTTGGAACGTGCTCCTGATCCAATAAGGGATGTACAATAGTTACACGACTTTCGAAGGTTCAATATGAAGCTAATGGTGTACGCTGAAAAAATCTTCAGCGCTACAAGCAGAGTTACATTCCTATATAACATCATACAGGCACAAACAAAAACTACATCGATTTAAATTTTCTTCACATAATTTACACTTTATTTTTAATCATTCATCTGAAATTTAATTGAATTTATCTACAATCTTATCAAATTTTCGAAATGTTTGTTTTATTTTGGGGGAATTTCATTTTGCTTTACGATGTTTTGCTTTTTTTTGGTAAATTTCTTAAACCTAAAAAATAAATTTTTATAATGAGCCTTTTTGCCATCGCTGCTTCATGGACAACATTTTCTAAAATAGATTTCTAGAGACATTACGTATTCTATGGATTTATGTCGGTTGTAGATTACTATTTCGAAAAAGTTCAATATAAAAATCAGAATCATGAAAGAAGAAGCCAATCGTGATTTTCAATTAACAGATGATGACTTGTGTCCCGTAAGACTTTTCTTTTTATTTGTTGCTGTAAATATTTTTAGTTTTATTTCTATTTCTATGGATAGTCAGAGATTGCGAACATTAAGAGATTTTTAGAAAACAGTTTATTCTGCTAGTATCCATATTTGAATTTTCTTCAATTGGGCGTTTGAGATGAACGGGTCCCAAAAAGAGTTTTAAGTTTTCAAAAGAGGAAAAAAAAACAAATTATATAAATTCTTTTATGTATTAGAAATAAGAAAAAAAAAACGGAAAACAATTCAAACATGTAAAAAGTTATAACGATAGGTGCTTTTTCGGTGTATATATAGGTTATTTATATGTACATAGATATAAATAATTTCATTTCGGGAATTGTTTCAAGAATTGGAATTAACAGAATCCGGGATATATTCCCCGTTCTTGAAACGTACTGGGAAATATATGAGACAATGCCATATGTGTGTATTTATAAGTCTTTTTTTATTTGTTGTTTGATTAGAACTAAATTTCATTAAATATTTAACTAATTATCACTAAATGAGCAACTGTTTTTCTATAGATATTTATATACTCGTATATATAATTATGTAATTTGTTTTTAATTCTCACTTATTGCTAGATAAGTTTTTTTTCTTAGTATGTACACTGAAATAATTAGAATTCAAGTTTATGAAAAAAACATCTTTTCATTTAATCTTAATGCTAGGAGAATGGAATATGGAGTATCTTCTTTGAAAAGTGTTTTTTTTTAGTATTTTACTTTGTATTTAAAACATACATCGCTTTCCAAGAGCCAAGTGGTAATACATAGTAGAATTGAGCCTCTTCCTTTTATTCCTTACTTTCTTTTGTATCTTTTTAAGATATATTTTAACTAAAGAAGTCGTAACCGTCGCTGTAACTGTAAGATGTTGCGTTGAAGTAGTCGCCATCATCACTATCGTCTTCTGAAGGATCGGGAAGATCGCCATCGTCCTCCGCCAGATAGTCCTCAGCATCGTAGTTGTCGTTGTTATCGTTGTCGTCGTCCTCTTCGTAGTCATAGCAGTAGTAGTCGTTATCACTATCCTCAATGGTATTATCAAATTCTTGGCTATTTTGGAATACCATGAGCGATGGTATCGACGCCGCAATAGCCAACTTGGGTCGATCCTATTTGCGACGACGAATTTTGTTGCGATCGGAGTCTGTCGACGTCACCCGATTCGTATCGTCCTGATCGTTTGACGATCGAATAGTTTTCAGCAGATAGCGCAGTTGCATCACTTGAACTGTTGTTATGCGTGGATTGCTATAGGACTCTAGCCACTTGAGGAATTTCTCGCCGTGTTCAATCGCTTCGGCCGGATCACATATTTCATGACTTTCGCAGTAGTCGTCTTTGAGATCGTGTTTGTTATTGTTCAGGGAATCGTTATAGCTGCCATCACTCTCGTGACTTTCGTTCGTTTCGGTGGTGCTCTTATTAACGTTCCCGCTATCGTCGCTCGTCTCCTTGCTATTGTGACTGGTGTCCGACTCGCTTTTGATCATGGCATCGTCCTCATCCTTGTCCTCCTCCTTTTCGTCCTTATCGTCTTTGGTGAAACTCTTCGCCGACAAATCTTCCGGTTTGTTCGCGCACTCATTGTGTTCGTTGTTGTTATTATTAAGATTGTCGGGTGTTGGGGTGGTCGACACAGGCTCCTTAGTCAGGTGGGAGTAGAGGATGTTGTCGTACTGGAGCTTTCCATTGCTCTCCACACTACTGGCGCTGGTATTGTTGAGCGGGTTTTGCGATGTCAGGGGATGTCGATCGTTGGTTATGAGACTAGCTCCGAACGCTTTGCACCAATTGAACCAGGCCGAATTTTTGGTATCATCTGAACTTCCGGAGGGTGTTGACGAGGGAGTTTGTGGTGTCGATGATATTGGCGGTGGACTGGTATGGGTTGTTGGCTGTTGCGGCGTAGACGATCGAATTGGACTAGCCGAGTTCGGATTTGACGAGTACAAGTTGTTTAGGCCTAACATGGCTTGCTGTGATTTCAGCCAGTACAAAAGTGGATCGTCCAGGGGCAAATCTCGGCTCATGGGGGCAATGTTGGGCGATGGCGACGTCTTGGCTTTAAATTTACAGTCGGCCAAATTCATTGCATAGCTATCATTGCTGGCTTTCTGCTTAGCCCAATTTTTTACACTGAGTCCTTGAGGTTTTTCGTTCTCATTACGTGGGCTAGTCAGCGATGCTTTTGGCTTTGTATTTCTCAGACTGTTATTGTTCGCTTGCAAACCATTTAATCCCGACATTGCAGCTAGGCTGGGATTCAGCTGAGCGATAAGATTTAAATTTGATGTAAGCTCACTAAAGCTGATTGCTAACGGACTATGGGCCAAACCGGTAAGCCCAGATAGATGACTCAAGCTAGTTAGCGGACTGATTGCTGCCACGGCCGGGTCATTTTGTCGTCCCAAATCGGCGCCGTATCCCTTCGATTTGGCCGAGCCATTAATAGCGGCCGACAGATCAGCCTTTCCGTACGGACTGTAGTCCTGTCCGAGTCCGTTGAAGCTGAGATCGGATAGCGCCTTATTCGTTGTGAAATCTAATCCATTCAATGGATTTCGTTTGTAGCCCAAATCATCGTATTTCATTTTGTTGGAGAAATTCAGTGGTAGGCTGCTCGGATCCAATTTGGCACGTTTTTCAGGTGGACCACCACTGGCAGCTAGCATAGCGGCTGCAGCATCGGCCAAATGATGATCGGCCGAGAGCTTATCGGGTCCACTCTGTCGTGACATGAAACGTAGCTTATCTTCATTTTTGCACCAGCCACGCAATGTGGACTCGGGCACGCCTATGTCACGGGCCACCGACGCTTTCGATTCGCCATCGTGTATACGCTGGATGGCTTGGACTTTGTCGCTGGGCGTAAGGCTACGTAAGGGCCGTTTGCCCTTTGACGTCATCGTGTAGTTGCTGGTGTTGGCGAAAATGGTGAATGATCTTTGATATCTGAAACGGAATAGAGAAGATAGGCGGGATAAGTGAAAGGAGAAATTTAGATTAATAAAATATGAGTATATGTAAAAGGATTTCTCGGAGGTAGTTTCAAGGAACCTGGTCGAGGAATTAGGGTTTTTAGGTAACTTGATGTCGATAAGTTGATGTATTTCAGGTTGTCTTTCGACCGGTATTGGAGTCTGTCGTCGTATTGCATCTGATGGATCATTCTGCGTTATGTGTAAAGACCGTTATGATAACTGGGATAACATGTCCATTTTCTATGTCTGGTGCGCTCGGTTAATAGTTAAAAAAAAGTCCAACGTGTCAAACTTCATGGAGGCACACCTTTGTGTTCTTCTGCTTCTTTAATGTTCTCTATGTTTTCGCCACGAAGGTGTTTCGTAGACACAGTCTCAATGCAAGTTAGCGGATGATGTGAGATTGGAAAAATATAATTCTTATACGCTAAATCCTCCGGAGGGTCAGGTGGTTTACGACCCGGAGTTGAATTTAAAAACCTGGTGTCGACACTCTAAAGGTGGGATGTAATGAACCATATCTTGATAGTGCTGCTTCCACCGGCAGACCGAAGGCAGAACCTGATGAGTAGTGATCTGACGGTGGTACGAAATCAAAGGGCGAGGGTCCTATTACACCCGGACCTAGAAGCGCGCGTGAGGCCATCTGAGCTGTCCGCCAATCATTTCATCCCTATCGCCTCATTTTTTATTATTCCCCATTTTTGCTTCTCCCGTTTGTGTTGTCTTCCCCCGGCATATGAAATTTTATAAATACGTAAAGGACAGGGGCAACGAGCGGTAAAAACCCCACCTGCGTCTCCCGAACTGGGCTACAGTAAGCATAGGTCGCTGCTTAGCTCATTGTATTTCTTCGCCAGATGGCATTGGTCGACCTGCACGGTCTCCACTAGGGGTTAACACAAATTAGTAGTTATAGTTTTTGGCCCGTCCTATATAAAAATGTAGACGGACATATCGTGTTCTGATTTTAACCAAATTTGGTATGTAGGTAGGTTTATTCATGCGATCCTGAGCACGACCAGCATTTTTTATTAGTGACTGGACGAACGGTAAATTCTATTGTGTTTAAACCAGAGTTACTCGCCTAAGTGTATTCAAAGATCGCTCCTCCAGACATTGAGTTCGTTTTTAACAAAATTTGGTACATAGCTTCCTTGGATTATTATATCACCATACAGTGATATTTTGGTACTACTGCGGGTGTGCTACAGGACAAAGGACTCTCTTGATCATGACATCAAATAGAAACCAAACCCGGTAGATATGGGTATCTTCTGAATCAGGAAAATAATGCCAACGACACTGGAGCACTATTAAAGCATTTTGAGTTCTTTGGTCAGATCAAAAGAACCTTTTTGGGCATGAAGTGGAAGCTAGTCAATATGGGTATTTTCTTAGTGGAGGTGATGAGAGCAACGCCCAGGAGTACTGCAGAAGGTGTTTTGAGTCCTTTTATCAGGAAAAAAAGACCTTTTTGGATATGATGTCAAATGGAAACCAAACTCAACAGATACTAAGCGAAATGGCTTTGGATTTGGAGAGGGGGGCAGACACAGTCCCGCCAAAGATCAACACTAACAAGACCAAAGTTCTTAGCCTGGCTGGAAATCCAACTCACCTCATTAATAAGTATTAGCGGACAGCCTGTGGAACAGGTGGGCGAATTTGTCTACCTAGGCACCATTGTTGCCGATGATGACGGTACTGAGCAGGACATCGCTCGTCGTATCAACCAGGCTAAATGGGTTTTCGGCATGTTGTTCAAAATCTGGCAAAGCAGTTATCTCAGTGTGAAAACCAAACTAGGCCTGTTCCAACTCAGTTTCAGTTGTGATTAGTTCAAGTTGCGTATAGGTTTTGAAAACTCTCCCTGGTTCTGTCTGTGTTGCTGTACGGGAGCAGTACATGGAAAGTAACTGCAATAGTTACCAGAAAATTGCAATTCCTGCCTTCATCGAATTTTCTGGCCCGAAACAATTTCAAATGAAGAACTTAGTCGGCACACGGGTCAGATGCCTATACCGATGAATTGTTTCGCAGGCGAAAGTGGCACATGTTGCGTAAGGGCGATAATTGCATTGCTGGACGCGGTATGCGTATGCGTTTTTCCAAAGAGGCCCACGAAGGGGTCGTCCTGGAATCTCGTGGCGCAGGTTGGTGGACGATGAGTGTGCGTCAATGGGGAAATGTTGGGGTGAAATACGTGATATGGCCGGAAACCGAAAGCGACGGCGCGTGGGTGTAGTAGACGCGCTATCTCCCACAAGAGGTTAGGGCACCTTATTTGCCTCCCCGGCCTTCCGAGAGTTCTTATGAAAAATTTCGTTATCCAAAATGACGCGGCACTCTTATGTTCGGTTAAGCGGGGTTTCACTGCATATGGCCCCGAACCACTTTACTATCTATTTCAGCCTGCCAAGTATACTCCTGGAAAATTTGGCGACAGTCGTTCCAGTGGTTTAAAAGTTTTCCCACGACAAACATACAAAAATAATCTTCACCTTTATATGTATATACCTATAAGAATAAAATAGTAGGAGTGAATTCTAGATACAGGTAGGTACACTCAGAACTCTTCAATGGGGGATGTTTCTAGAGTCTTTCCCACCTAATGATTGATTGTTATAATTATAAGAGATGATACTTTCCTTTCTAATTACCAACATGACAGTTTAATATTTTAAAACACGTAATGACTTTACGTTACGTCAGTGCCATGACCTTAGTGTCATTGTCAGAACAGTATGAAAATTTCATTTTCCGTTGTGCCATTAATTAAAATGAATTCCATAAATACCTTTCAATGTGATGCGAAAATTTGATTTGCTTTAATGTTTTAGTAAATAGGACAGTATTTTCCAGCCAAAAACTTCCGAGAATCTTCAAGGATCTCCTAGTTCTATAAAGTGACACATCAACTTACAAGGCCTCCTTTTACGCCCACCACACACTGACCACTACTAATTGAAACCGAATCCTTTTTTTTTCATTCACAACGCACCAAGGCAACTGCATCCATCAACGCAATGGCATTTGATTCGTGCGTTTCTGACGTTCGACTCGCGTCCGTCATACCTATCTATATATCTCGCGGATTTTCGCGCCTACCTGTCGCAACCAATGAAAAGGCCGAACGGTAATTTTAAAAATACCTCGCCATATATACGCACGCGACCAAACACGTGAGTTTTGTTTATCCTTAAAAAGAAACAAACAAACAATACAAAAGTCCCGCCCAGTTGGTTTGAAAAAACATGCGCATCTCTTGAGTCCTATCCGATTACGAAGATTTCTTTTTTCGTCGGGATGGAGTGAGATGGCGATAGTCCATGATTGTGTGAGGCCAAGACTATCGATGTGTACGTATTGAGGGGAAATATTTTGGATTTTAAGAGAATCAGATATATGGTGCATATCTTTTTTGTTTGGGAAGGAGAATGTGTATCTTTTTTTTCAAAGGATGTGAAAAACAATGCAACAATCTCGTTTTCTCTCTTAAATTTCGGGGAACTATTATGTACATATACGGTACCGAACAATCCCGAAGAATGTATGAATGAATCTGAATTGTTTTGTGTCGGTATCTTTTTGCACAACTCTCTGAAGAGCGAGTAGTTTCTTATGCAAAGTACAAGTGGAATGGAGATAGAGGCAGATCATTTAAAGGGATGGTAGATGGGACTGAATGGCAATAATGAGGAAAGAAAAAATGTATCTTTTTATCACGCAAAGATGTTGATTTATCATACTACTATATCAAAAAAACAAAAGAGAGCAAGAATGTGCTGTGCAATAGAGAATGCACGTGTAAGTGCAGCGGATATACGAAGTTGTACGAAATAACAGCGCCGAAGGATGTCTGCCTTCGTGTGGGGGTGCGTAGATATAATTCCGTCTTTTTCGTTTTTCTTGTATTCTCTCGCAGCCAGGACGTTTCGATAAAGCAAGATAAAGATACATATTGCAAAATATGCCGCACCGGTCATGCTGGAGTGAGTTTATATCTTTTTTATATGATGATAATGCCGGTATAATAAAAATGAACGATTAGCGGTGATTTAGTGGCTGGACTGCCGGTTTATCGTATTTGTAAGGACTTAAATATGTAGTAAAATGGTAGTAAAAATATATATAAATTGAATAGAACACATATACATATATGCACATACACATAACATTGTTTACTGCATTTTTTCCTCTTGCAAAATGCACTGGCAAGAGTGTGTTGGTGTTTGTGTGCATTACTTTTTTCTGCAAATTTTACCGACCACCACGTGGTTTACAGTGTGTTGTCTTTTTTTGGGACTTGCAAAACGCATCTGCAAACTTGTCAACTTGTATTGGTTTGGGGGTAAATTACATGTATATAATTTTTCTTATGGTTTGGAATTTGTGTGTAGAGGGGAGGATTTCAGGGATTTGAACGGATGTCGGTGGTAGGAAGATGATTTTTGACCCACAAAAAAAAGGATACGTATGCACGTATCGTATATACATACATTTAATACTGATGATTTTTTTTCTGAAAATCTGTGGAAGTAACGTAGCTAGTAACGTAGTAACGTCCTTTATTTAGATTTAGGCGAAATTCACACTCGCGATAACGACTCCCGACGACTGCTCAAATATAACTAAGTCGGGATACACAGCATCAAATGGGCTGATTCACATTCAGTTGCTCCGATTCTGAGTCTGACACGATCGATTCGGTCCACAGGTAGAATTTCAGCAGTCGCCGGGAGTCGTTGTCGCTAGTGTGTATTTTGCCTTAAACATCAGCAACCGTTTTAGGTATAACTGTCGTTTCCACATACATACCTACATAGCACAATATGTTTCACTTTTTTATTAGATAACTGACTGATAAAAATGTACAAGAAATCGAAGTCAATTGTGCTTTAGACTTCGTTCGAATGCTGTGGGTTTCAGCAACTTCGTTAAAATTCCTTAAGGATAACATGTTCATCAATTTGATTTATTTTTATATCCTAGACTTTATAAAGTATAGGGTAAATTGTTTCTGTCACAACGAAAATATGTAACACCTTAAATAGGCTTAAGATTGCTGGTTCATATAAACGGTCAAGATGGAAAGTTTTGCAGACTTTTTGATTTTTGTGTACCTTTATGTTTTTGGCAGCGCTGAACACGAATCCGAGGTTTGCCATCAAAAATTCGGCTGGGAAATTTTGTTATTGGCAAAAATAACGTTTTTTGGTTAACCTTTGGGAGGCTATTTGAATATAACTATTTTTATTCTTTCGTAAAAAAATTAATAAAATTATTCTAATGGTATTTTGGTTGCTAAAGACAACTTTGGGGTTTGCCAACAACAATTTTGACCAAATAACCCTATTAGACCCAAAAGACGAAATTTAATGTTTTCGTTTTTTTTTTCGTCAAAGTTTTTTTTTCCAATTTATTTTCGGTTTTTGTTTAATATCTCCCAAAGTATACGTCCTTCAAAAAAAAAGTCACTCTCACATTTTTTAAAGCACACTAAATTTGCTAAAGTTTCACACCAAAATAAGCTTTGTGTGTTCAGAAGTTCGCGAAAAAAAGCTTTTCAAAAATGAAAGATGTTTATTCTTAATTTGTGAAGAATGTTTGTTTTAATGATGTTTTTTTCTGCCAATATCGGGAAAAGTAGTGATTCCACAAGGAAAATCGTGGGGTCAAGCTTGATGATAATTCAAATATCTATAATCTGAGATAAGTATGATGCCCGTTTCTTTGCTAGTAACTTAGCAAATGGCCACGCGAATTCGACAAAAACAAGGACTTCGTGGAAGACAAATGTGAACATCGCTAAATATCTTGTTAAGTATATGTGTGCTAGAGGCAAAGTGATTTTTATCTATTTGAAAGTATACTGGCTTTGAGTCACATATGTATGACTCAAAGTGTACCTTGCGTTTCACGTCTTTGAGTCATCTGTGGTGCACAAAACTGTTTAGTTAAATGGTGAAAAATGCATTAACACGTGCAGTTAGGGTATCTAAATTGTAATAGAACATGATAATATGGATGTATTGTGTATGGCCATGCCATATTTGACTCAGTATATTTGCAGAATACAGCTAGTGGATCCTCTTACTATGGACAATTTTGTCTTTTCGCTATATACGTACTGGTACCATAAGTTCTGTCCTTTATTCAAATTGGTTCAATTAAACTAAAAGGTTGAAATAAACAAAATCTTTTATTGGCACTTTTTCTTCATTCCATTCACAAAGAAACAAAAAAAAAACTGAACTCGAAATGACCACCCTTGGTTTTTACACGCTTCTTCAACCGTTCACGCCACAAGTCAACTGCTACACGCACTACTTCTTGGGGAATAGGACTGCTGTTTTATCAAATCGGCCTTAAGTGACTCGATATTTCTATGAAGTTTGCTGCAGGCCCTCTCCTCTAAGTGGTTCCACATGCAATAGTCCAGTGGATTGAAATCGGGGCTTCCAGAAGGCCAATCTTCAGCGGCTATGAAGTTGGGAAAATTATCGGCACACTACCTCTGGCTCGTTTTAGCTTTGTATACTGACGCTGAATCTTGCTGAAACGACCAGTCTTCTCCATTAAACAAGTGTTGTTTAATGATTTCACTGATAGTTCACTGCTGTTTTCACCTCTTGTTCACAAAAATGCAGCTGGGTGACATCATCGTGCGCAACGCCCCACCAAACCATGACTGAAGCAGGATGGTGACCTCTTTGGACCTTTCGATTTTTTTCGGTAGGTTCCCGGGAACTGTGAGCGTAAACTCTGTCAATTTGCCGGTTGAATTTTTCTTCTACCGTGAAAATTTTTTCATCACTGAAGAAAATTCGCCTGTTAGCGTACCGCTGAAACGTCTTCGCTCTTGTGGCTCCTATCGTTTTCAAAGCTGGTGTCAGCAGCTGTCCTGTGGTTCTTCTGTAAACCCCAAATTTGATGTCCTGTTTGATAATGCGGGACATCGTCCTTTTTGAGATTTTCATCTCCCGGGCCATGCTTTTCTGTTTTCGAAGAGGGTCCCAACGAAGTCACAGCTTTCACAACTGCTGGCGTCCTCGAGGTGCGTTGGTGGCCACTTCTAGACCTGTCGTTGATTAAGGAGGTCTCGTCGAACCGTTTGATTCACCGGTAAACAAACTTTTGTGAAATTTTCAAATGTTTTAGCAGATTGAAAATTTCTACTGGCGGATGGTTGCACTTGCGAAGCGCGATCGCAGCGATACGCTTTTCCTTCACGTTCCACTTCCTGTTAACTCCGCGACAAAACGACCCAAAATGGGGAATATTTTGCAATACAAGGCCCAGTCTATGTTTTGTAAACAGAGCCGCTCGCGAGTGTCAGTCCTTTAACACTTGCGTATTCACAGAACTTAGGGACAGAATTTATGGCGGGACTACGTATATGTATGTACATATGTATATAAATGTATACAACATAAGTGTATGTCGTTTTTTATACCCTTCACGAATGTGATAGGGCATATTTACTTTGTCATGAAGTTTGCAACGCACAGAAGGAAGCATCTCCGACCATATAAACTATATATTCTTGGTCAGTATGATGAGACGAGTTGATTAAGCTTTGTCCGTCTGTCTGTTTCTATGCAAACTAGTCCCTCACTTTTAAAGCTATCGAGCTGAAATTTTGTACAAAGCTTTCTTTCTATTGCACGCTGTAAATATGTCGGAACCAACTAAATCGGACCACTACGTCATATAGCTGCCATAGGAACGACCGGTCAAAAAATTCGTCTTTGTGAGAATTTTCTTTTTATTTTTGGGTTTTCCTGTAAAAATGAAATCGATCCCTTTCAAATCTAAATTGACAAATTTCACTCTCAAACTTCGTGCCCTTTCAGAGTCCCGGTGCCTTAGACGACAGCCTGCTTGCCTTAGCCTTTGACCGGCCCTGGTTGCTTGTTACATCTACATGTTTCCTGGCGATTCTACCGTAAGCTGCCACTAAGAGCGCTCCTGTAAAGGATCTACTAGTCTTCATCAGGTTGGTTGAGGGTTTTTGGATGAATGAAGGCTGTGGCGCAAAAGATTTCATGGTCGCAGTGCATACCAGTTGGGTATCTTAGCCTGCACTTATTTATTATTATTATTATTAGTCGACGTTTCGTTAGCATAAACTAAGGTTTCGGATGGTGCATGTTGCTAGCGTGCACCTCATGCCCATTTAGTCGTATACCTGCCACAAGGGCAAGTCGGAAAAGGTTGTATCTTTGTTCTCACGTCGCACACAAGAGAGAAAAGACAACACCAACATCCAAGGTTACAACCGGTTTCAAACCGTCGCCGCTTTTGACGTTCTAATGAAAACACCACACACACGGTTTATAGTTATTTGAGAATCCATTAGTAGGCAAACTGGTTTTCTGCTTTGGAAATTTACCAAACTCTACTTCAAGCCAACCAACCCACAAACAAAGCCAAGTTTGACAAACTTATTGGATTGTGTAGGGCGAGAAATGATTTACGCCAAAAGAGCGATTAGAATTGATATCTCTAGGGCCGATTTCTCAATATCCGGTATGCGTTATCGATAGGATAAACGCCTAAATCTATCCTCCAGTTAAAATTTATCGAAACCATCAAACCAAACAGCTGATTTCAGCTGCTAAGATTTTGAGAGCTCATTTTTCAAATAAGAACAATAAAACTGGCTGTAAAGAACAGAGTTCTGGAAGTTCATTCGTCGGAAGAGATTTTGATTAAAATCAACCGCAAATGGATGCTGAGAGATGGTATAGACATAAATAGGGTACAGATGGTAGAATGCCACCAACAAATCAGCTGATTTGGCTACAGCGTGTTTCTGAAACTTTGAGTGCTAACCGCCCATTAGTTAATCGGTACTTTAACCAGCCTTTAGTTTCACATGTACGGTGAGTACTAATGAACGTTAGTTTGTTAGTGAACATAGAGCTATCTCGCCAATGCTAAAATTCTAACGCTAAGATCTTTAAAAGCTTTTTGGTTTGAAATATATCTGCAACATTGTGGCGCTACAGCCCGATATGGGGCTTGGCCGTTTGATTAAATAAAATAAATCGAACCGGGTAAATTAATCAAATTAGCCACGTTTTTCAAGCCAACACAGGGTTTTTAGCGAATTTTAGCGTAGAGTTATAGCGTTAGCGGTAGTTGGTTGGAATAGAGCTCCTGATATCGGGCTAATATTATAGACAATGAAGGTAGTATGGGCATGTATCATTGTCATTGTTGATTTAGCTTACTTCATCTGAATTCCGATGTTTTTTTTAACTAATTTAAAGAGGGGATATTTGCTGAAATTAATTTTGATTTAATTGATATCGAAGTATTCATCGTAGTAATCTAATTGATATTCCATATATGAATTTAAAATACGTATATGCATTCTGGATCTATGGAGAAAGATTCTCGAATAGATTCTGATTGACTATGTCTCGAGTTGTCTTTAATTATTAAATACATACATGGCAGGTAGGACAATGTTCAGTAAAGGAAGGATTTGTGTGTCTTTTTAAATTTTTGACGAACCCGATCCGCAATAAAACAATTACCGTAGGATTATGGTTTGTGGTACTGTAAATGGAGGTGCATCCTTATCTGTATGTTTTTGGGAAGTCCTAGGAAGATATATAATTCAACTAAGTCTAATTAATAAACGTACACGTTATATTAATTATACGTAAATCGAATTCGGTATTATCAAGGACATTTTTTTCTATAATTTTCTGAGGTTCACATATATTTTCAGATATATTGTTAGAAGCGCATGGATACTTTAGGCTCAATGAAGCCTTTCTGGCCCTACCATTAGATTCGCACTGGCCAGATCACTTGATATGAATCTTTAGATGTGACATTTTTGATCAATAGTGCGCCAGATTAAGTGATCATAGAATTAACTTTACACGTTTAAAATTGAGCTCTTGCAGAATGCAACATAATATGCAAATTAAAAAAAAAAAACAATTTCTAAATTTTCCCTGTAACATAATAGAACCTTCACACTAGTGATACGCTCCCGATCACAAGAAAAGGGCGAACGGTATATTCTGGAAAATTTATGACATTATATACAGCAGGCTGTCGTGTCCATTTTATTACAAGTGATATCAAATCGAAAGTCCCGTTAAGATTTAATTCACATTAAAACAAATTCCGCCACTAGGATAGGCTCACTTAACAATTTTGTTAATTCGTCGAAAAAGGGATAACTCCGATAATATTTAGTAATACATTTCAATCTTTTTCGGTGTTTTGAAACGAAGAATAATTCAATTCGATTAAATCCTACACATCCTTTGGGGTTCCTTATTTTTTTTTTGTTTGAGGTAAAGAGAATGCTTCTGAATCCTGCATATAGAGTAAAACCTAAACCCTCATGCCTCAATTTTCGCGCTAATAGCGCAGAATCAGCCGATATCCTTTGAATTCTTCTTCTCCCAGTAGAAACCGAAGCCCGGGAAAGACGTCCCGTTTGTTTTTTTTTTACGATTTTTGAGATTAACATCAACAAAAGTATTTCTCACTCGATAGATTCTACCAATTCGTTTCTTTCTTTCAAGTTCCTAATAAGCTAATAAATGCTCCTATTTTGAAAGTAATTTTTCCCGACTTGTATCTAACAGAGATGAAAACGTTTCAAAACACTCTAAAGTATGAAATGTATTACTAAATATTTTTGGAGTTCCCTTTTTTTTTCTTCGACTAATTAGCAAAATTTTCAAGTGGACATATCCTAGTGGCGATTCTTTTTCTGATGATTTAAAAAAAAAAGCGAGACAACGAAAGATCTTGAACAGATATAATAACTAAAGAAGGTAAAAGAAACTTTTTCCGTATCTTCAATAGTTCTCAAGATATTCGCACTTGAAAAAGTCTAAAAAGAGAATATATCCATTATTTGATGTATTCTTTAAGTTAAGTTATTAAATATGGCCAACGTTAAAATTTGATTCAATCTCGAATTTGTTTAATTTTCTTTTCTTCTATTTTAATTAATTAATATTATATATTAATATAATATTATTATATTATTATTATTAATTAATAATCAATAAAAAAAAAATCCTAATTAATATTAAATATAAATATTATTTCTGTTTTTCTAATGAATTATTGTAATACGCAAAAAAATCTGAATATTTTAATTATTACAACATATATATGTATAACATTTAAGCCTAAGGCCTTAGTAGCCAGTGCTTTAATTTAAGTAGTATATAACACTAGTTTGTTATATTCTTCTGTAATAAATAAATAAGTGATATATCTCGAAAACTATTAAAGATACGGAAAAAGTAGAGCTAACCTTCCTTGTTGAGCTGTTCTTGAACTTTGATTTACGGATAGTCACAGTTTTTTGCTAGGGTTGACGGTTTTCAAAATATATTTAAAAACTCAAAAAATGGTGTGTTTTGGCGTTTTTTTGGTTATAACTCAAATTCCAAAAGAAAAAAATGTTAACAACCTCAGGTTCGTAATCAGAACCAAAAAAAATCAGAACTACACTATTAATGGCTTTAGGTAAGCTCCTATAAGCAGGTAATGATTCAGCTAATTCTTATAGTCTGTTTAAGTGAAAACAGTAGCTCTCCTAACTGCAATAATTTTTTATTCGAAATAAATATGTACAAGTATTTCGGTAGCTAGTCACTTCCTTCTTCAGCACACATTTGCTAGTTGTAAATGTACTGAAGAAGGGAGTGAGTACCTCCCGAAATACTTGTATTTACTTCGAATAAAAATTGATTGTAGTTAGCAGAGCTACTGTTTTGAAAAATCAACAACTTTCTAGAACTTACCTACAGGCTACCTTAATATACTTTAAGGGTACCACAAACTAGTGGTAGCCCGGATGGCGCAACGGTTAGCACGTTCGCCTTCTACGCACTGGACCCCGGTTCGATTCCTACTGAATGCGGTAGTGTTCGATAAAAAAGGGGATTTACGTGTCGGACTATGAGCCCACTCAGCTGTTTAATGAGTACCCATTTATGGGGTAAATAACTCGGTTGAGCGTGTTGCTGATCACACACCTCTCCACAATGCCGTCACGATCTAGTAAATGAGATGATGCTAACTCATCTCGAGGCCATGGTTCAAATTGGACTGTTGCGCGAGTTATTTATTTACCACAAACTAGCTTAAGGATATCTCAGGGCTCTTTTTCTTCTTACG
Source organism: Chloromyia formosa (assembly GCA_964017055.1). Classification (NCBI taxonomy): domain Eukaryota; kingdom Metazoa; phylum Arthropoda; class Insecta; order Diptera; family Stratiomyidae; genus Chloromyia; species Chloromyia formosa. Next base: position 22,128,179 of record OZ024813.1, on the reverse strand, counting down.
TCATTTATGGTAGAAAATGTATAATACAATATGTAGTAAAACAAAGCTTGAAAATATTCGGCACTCGACTGGGGTCATTGTGATTTTATGTAGTCAATGAAATCGAAATGGACAATCGAATAGGTACGTGGTGCCGTTAGTCGCGCGACACAATACCAAAGCCGAAATCTTTCATACCTTACCTTATTGATACTATATGATTTTTCAAAATGACACTGCTCAAATGTACAGTACAGCGCATATGGCAGAGCAGGGCCTACTTCTATATGCTAAGCTCATGATGAGTGCCTGAATGAATGGCACTTACATTTGTATGTTGTTCCGAATTATACAAAGCCAATAATAATTTTGCAACCACGCCACTCTGCCACCATAAAATATGATCATTTCCTCGCAGTGTTTGAAGTGCTAGATGTTGGTCCCTCGATAAATTTGACCCACAGAACTTGTCAACGGGGATTCAGTCATCAAGAACATCATCACACACCTTCCGATGATTTTGTTAAAGACTCTCATCAAGTATTTTACTAGCTACTTGTTCTCAATGACGGCTTCGAATTATATCCAGCTACCTTGGTGGTTGCATGGTTTGATATTTACTTAATTTTCTTATAGAATTACAGTTGTAGAGTAGGTCCGATGCGTTGATTTTTACTCAAGAAAAGACGGTTCGAGTTCTGCCCCAAGCAAATGCAACAAAAAAATACTGCAGGTGTAATATTCCCTCCCTCCGCCAAAAGCCAGCTACGCCACTGGTATTATGAGTAATATATCGTAATATTCCATCGACATTTTCGATCAGAATACAATTCTAAATATGTACTCTTTCAAATCATTTAATTTTGTAAAATCCTCTTTTTTAAATTTTTTGGTATTTTTTAAAACTTAAAAAAATACATTTTAACATTTAATTTTTGTATTTATTTGAATTAAATTTAATTTATCAGATACATACCCTATTCAGCTAAGAAAATTAGAGGAATATTCCAAAATATTTGGAATATTCAAATCGGGCCAGAATAAATTCCCCCGGCACTGATCAATTGCAGCTAACGGTCCAAAATATCATAAGTATACGAGTACTTTCGAAATTCAATTCAACTAGAACACGACCACACTCTATTGTCACACTTTTGTTATCACTGTTTTGTGTCGTCGTCGTCGTCTCAACTGTTAATTCTTATCATCCGCTAATTATTTCACACTGTCTCGTATGTATGTAGTCACGTGCATTGCACTATCCCAATATCCATCGAGAGTAAATTTGATTCTGATTGTCCTTGGGGATCACACACTTGTATCGCGCCACACTATGCTTCAGGATATCACTTCAGATTACCGCGAACTGTTTCAAAAAGATAGTTTCACTTGTCGAATTACACCGCCAACTGATAACAATAGATATAAAAAAATCGCGATGATCTCGACTCTGATATTGCACCCGTCCTTATTTTTTTCTACCTTATCACACGATAACCGTAATCACCTGTACAGCGATCGAGTGGCAGCGGTCAACACTTGACTGGACCGGGACTATCTGAAAGATTGGCGGTCGCGAAGAGCAGCGTACGAGTAACACTACCGGCATGACCACCGTCAATGGTCCGAAGTCGAATGATGAACTGTAAATTCGCGTCGCGGACTTTCTTAGCCGGGATACACGGAGTCCCCGGCTCTATATCGAATGGTATGTACTCGTACGTTACGCTATATCGCTCCTATATGTATGTATGGTATGTCCTGCGGGATATATGTACACGTATCTGTATATATAAATCGTTGGCACTGATGAAATCCTGTCCGGACGAAGCAGGTAATGTGAGAGGCGAACGATATGGTCACATATACACACACGCGACACGGCACATATAAGACGGTCGGCGATATGGGGCGCGCGAAAAAAAAGAAGAAAGGCCGAAGGAAGGGGACTCTTTGCGCTTCTGAGGACTCGCGAGGGAATATGCCCCGATAGTCTGGCCCGAAGAAGAGGAGGGAGAACACAAACAGTTCGCTCGAAGAAGGAGGAGATACACAACCGCACACGCCAGGTAGACGATGGATGGACGGTCGGACTGAACTGGAACTTGACCGTTTCGTTGTTGGCGCGAAAAAATCCAAATCGCTGATAGTAAGTGGCACAGGCTACAGGGTACCGCAATTGTAGAGTCCGGTTCGAATTGTATCGTGTCGTCGTCTCTCAACGCGAGAAACCTGACTCCGTGATAGTGTGGATCGCCTGTGATGAGTACTACAATATATGGCTAATCCGTACTGCTACGACGGACGACGTGAAATCCCGTGCACTATATGATGAGGACTGTGCTACCTTGTCCGGTCGATGGTGTGTTTTTGTCTGGCGTTGTGTCTTGAAAAAGGAGGCCGCGCCACCGTCCGTCGTCGTCCAAGAACCAAGAGTCCGAATCGCAAGTCCACGATGTCCCGTGAATGCTTGAGTAGTGCGGCCTTGCTTAGCGAAGTCGTCGCTATCAACCTCCTGTTCAGTTGCTTGCTTCGTGGTGTCCGGTACTATGACCGTGTACTATTCCTTACCGTGGTTGGACTATATAGTGGTTGTTGTTGCTCTGGCTCCTTCCGTGAGGCGGCGATTGTATGTTGTCCGAGACCGACGACTGAGGGATGAATGCCGAGCAAAAGGGGCAAGGACGAGACGACGACGACGACGCGAGAGATGGACACACTACCAACATGCGAAATTTCCGAGATGATGATGAAAATCACTTGGCCGCTGCCTTCGCTCCAACAGATTTTGGGATTGGGTCAAAAGGTTCTCGTCGTCGTCCACGTCGTCTTGGAGCACGTTAGTCGGGGGAATGATGGCAAGCTGGGAGTGCTGCGGACACCCCAAAACACCAAAAAGGAGGTGTTGGTCACTTCTAATTAGCCAAGAAGTAGTTACGGCGTATCCATATGCATAGTAACCATAGTTCGGATAGATAGATGCCTCGTGTGTTCTATGGAGGGTTTCGTTCCAACACCCACCACTCTTCGTCGTCCTCTTGAAGGATTTGGTGCGCCTTGGTCAAGTTGTGGACTTAAGCAAAATTTGCAAGCATGGATGGACACCCGACAAACCGTTTCTCGAAGCTCGTGCAAATGAAATTAAGCTCGTCCTTTCGTTTCGACCGACCGATTTTAGATGTTCAGCAAACACCACACGGCATCATATTATGGCTCATCCATATACCCCGTGCAAAATCCACATCCACATCCCTCGTCACTATCGTTTTCTTCGCGGTATTACAATTGCTGTCCCTCGCTCTTCGTGTATGTCCCTGATGGCTGTGGCTGTTGTTGTTGCTGAGTATAAGGGATCGCCAACGCCACCGTGCACGTTCCCTTCTATTGTCGCGCGAGTCGTCCTTTTTGCAAATTCGTCGTCACCGTTTAGCTATAGCAGTTGGCCGCCAACATATATACGCGCGGTCTGGTGTTCGATACGAAGCTAGGTTTGTACAAGGATATGTGACGGCGGTGACCGTATCAACATCATTGCCACCTCTTGCATCCCCCTATCAAGTCAAGTTGCTTTTAAGGATACACACACGAGATTGTTGTTGGGTCGGCTGTCGCGCGGCGTGATTCCATGTGCCACCCTCGGTGTGCGCTTCTTATGAAAAGGACTTTCACCAGGCTAGAGGCTATTTCGTGCAAATGATTTGGATGGTCGGCCGAGTGGGTGGCTTGAGTCGAGAATGCGATGGGATTTGGAGTGAGCGGGGGAGGTCGACGATGTGTATTGATGCAAGGATGAGGTTGAAAATAAGAATAAGATACGGGGGATATGGTGGTACGATGGTATATGTGGCCAAGGACCCGTCTCGGGAAAAGGTGGAGGCGGTAAAGGACGACAATAACAACAACAACAATAACAAAAGAAGGAGAACCAGCAGCAGCTCCACTATAGCTACGACAACGATGAGATGACAGGACTTTGGCGTGATTTCCCTTCTTGAACGACTCTTGGCTTCGTATCCGGTACGTGCTGAAGGGTCTGAATACTGCAAAAGGCAGCACGATGTCGTGGCTACGCTATAGTTTTTCTTTATTATTTTAGTCCTTCAGTCCCTGCCTCTGGATGGCGATTCCTTGAAATGTTCCATTCGTAGAATCTACATATGAACATATATGTAAGTATAGTCAATCCACCCGCACGGTATTGTTCTTGTTGCTGCAGCAACTTAAACTGTGCTGATGCTCCTTCGGCACGACGAAGATAGTTAGCACTAATGGCCTTCGTTTGGACACCTCAATTTCAGTAATAATCTAGATTGCACGTAACTACACTTCTCGGCGATTACTGACAATAATGATAACAATAACAACAGTATCAAATTCATTAAAGGACCTTCATACAGGGCCTGCACTGTAACATGCTTTCGAGAGCTGAAGCATTGAATCCGACTGGCAACTTGTTGAAGACCACCACCCACTTGTGATTTCACCAACTGCAACTTCCGAAACGAAACAACGAGCGCAACGAACACAAACAACTTTTCATCCGTATCCTTTTTTCCGCACTCACTATCGGGTCTATGGGTTTGTTGTTTTTAAAACGAGCACGTGCGTATGTACCTAATTAAAGTCAGCTGATTTTTCGTTACAATAAAAGCAGAGGGGGTGGGTAACGAGCACTATCGTCTTGCAAGAAGCGCAATTTCTTAATACATACACTCACTCTCCTCCGGATAATTTACGAATTTTATTCTCCCCTCCACTTCTTGAATTCGCACTGACCAATGTCCGATGTGAAAATTTTTCATTCTTCCCTACCTCGACGTCTCCGTGTTGGGATGTAGCGCGGCACTCGGCGGCGGGGGGCTACTTTTGACGAGTCGCGCGATTCTCAAGGATACACTGTGCCCGAATACGAGTATATGACGCTGTAGTCCTTACTGTACCAAGTTTGGCGGGTATCTGAAACATCGCCACAACGGAGCGGACTAAATGGGGAGAAACTAAACTAAAATCGCCGCTCCATTATACAAGTAGAAGGTGATGTGTGGCGTGCAAGACGAAAAAGGATATGTGAAGGGAACGGAGGAGTAGACCGGGTCGGGCCCGGGGGGCAGTCGACATGATTGGGGCGAACATACTTGAAAATACTATATGTAAACCTACATGTGATGTTTAGCTGCAAAAACGAACGGCTCAAGGCATACAGAGAGGAGACACACAATCATCGCATAAGAAGATCGCTGCTCTTCAACTTCACCACTCTACTCCTTCCCACCCGGTTTTGCGTAGTCCTTTTCGTCCTTTCTTTTGCGGCCTTATAGCCGTAACGTATGCATGCGAATTGTATGTACACGAGCACGAGAGTATACGCTCGTACGTCCATAGTCACATCTACGGAGATGTCCATCGTAGGATTCAGCGTTGGCTCTTTTTGTTCGGAGGGACCATAAGCTGTTGGGTTTTCGCGTATCCTGCCGCCTTCATTTCACATATACGTTTAACGTGTGAGATGTGGGACATGATTTCTGCAACGACGAATGAGGGAGATTGGTGACCGTTGTTGTAAGAATAATGACAAGGGGACAAGGGATAAGTTGTGGCGGCCACCACCACCATAGGACTATGTCGTCTACAACAATGATATCCTTGGAAGCAGTAGCAATCGCTTTCACATTTTATTTTTTTTTTCTTGAATCACAATACGCGATGTGCTGCTTTCGTTTTGGCCGCGAGTTTTTCTGCGAAAAGGAGTTTCAGGGAGGACAGTAGTTATCGAAAGAAAGTGGACTGGATGCGAGTGTCCCGATGATGGGGGGGTTTGAAATGTTGGTGCGAAGGACGAGGGTGAGTGATGGTTTGTCATCAATAGTGGCGATTCCTTTGATTAGGGAAATATTCGATCTGGTCGAATGGATGTGTTTGGTAGTTTCAGGAATTGGAATGGGAATACGTTTAGGGTAATTTTTGGGTTTTTCGCTTATTTTCACAACAGATCTGCCAACCATAAGCTGGACGTGCGATAAGAGAACTTTCAATTTATTCCCGTTCTTTTAGAAACGAAAATACTAGCTACTAGTTGGTGCCTGATAGTCCTCTCCTTTTCTTTGTCATGGACTTAAAAGCCTATCAGCTGTCTCTACTAACTTATCAGACCCTGCCACTCCGGCGGATACATCGATTCAGCGAGAGCTGCTTTTTTCAATTAAACAGAACACTGTTGGTCATACCAGTAGCATCGCTCTTGCTGGATCGACTTGTGATAGTGGTAGAGGCAAGCGCGGGTCCAGAGTGCCAATTTTATGGGAGGGGGGGGGGGGGGGGGCGGTCATTTTGACCAAGGCAATTAGAGGACAACCATCCGGCCAGGGTCCGACGTCGGTCTATGAACCCATGATGATGATGATTAATAAGATGGAGCAGAGAAACTGAGAGTTCCAATCCATGTGTGAGACTCGGTTTCTTTAATGCCATGAAGACCTGAAGACCACTTAGACCACACCTCTGGGTTTGTAGTTATACCCCTGATATTCATAATCATTCATATTCATATTCTTACGCCTCACAGCACAAGGGGTCGCGAGCCATTTGGTTAAACCTGTGTGTTGAGCTTAAGGGAACTAATATTGAGGTTCGCGTCATTGGTTTAAGGGTTCTGGTGGTCAGTGAAGCAGGCAAAATTTTTCTGAGTACTTTCTAACCATTTGTACTCAATATTGAGAACCTTCTTAACGTCGCTATGATGTACTTCCATACTGGCCTGGGGTTTTCTTACTTATTTTTATCCAGTTAAACTCTCTCTCTGCCTCTGTTCGGGACTACTGTTAGACATTAAATCGTAGGGTTGGCAATTGATAATTAGTGGTCACTTCTTAGGGCTGCCTTCTGCAACACCTTTGATTCCGTATTTACCGGTGAAACTCACACAATGTGCTATTCACTATGGGACGCAGTAAACGCTAATTACAGTATGAGTGCCATTAGATTTTGTAGGCTGGTAACGCTATCTAGCGGTTCTTCTAATAATGCGTGCTGGCCCATTGGGCTATAGACCTAAGCGTTTCGATCAAGTTTGATCGCACTGACAAATGTGCTCAGGAGATTCGGCGAAACAGAAGCTATATCATCAGCCTCCGGACAGGGGACTCCGAAGCAGACTCCACGGCGACGGGCCAATACGTCGAAGGCGCATAAGATATGGGTCGACGTCTTGTCTTCCTCTCTGCAGAAATGACAGCTCGAATCCAATACAATTCCCTTGAACTCTTAGGTGGTCCCCAGGCATGAGTGCCCCGTCACAAAACCACATATGATTCTCACCTTGTCCCACTTCAACTTTAGCAGGTAAATCGATCTGCTTTGTGAGTAGCCTGACATGAAAAGTTTAACCTGTCTTAACCCTGGGTGACTGTCACAATAGTGGTTTCACTGCGCTCCCAGTTTCTAATAAGGGCTCTGGTCCATAAAAGGATGTAGCTGAAGCTGTTCTGGCCAATTTCACGGCCTGCTCATTGCCATTGTTGCCAGCATGGTGAGGGCAACTACACACTGTCTTATGTCGGGTTTCCACCAAAGAGACAGTTTTGAAAAACAGTTTTGTTTTCAAAACCAAAAACAGAAACAAGTTTTGTTTTCTGAAAACAGTTCTGTTTTATGTAAACAAACTGTTTCAACTGAACAGACTTGTTCTGTTTCTAGTTCTGTTTATCTTGTTCAACATGTGTCCCAAAAAATGTCAGACAACGAAGATTTCATAATAAGCTATGGCTTTTTTAATAAATGACATCTAAAACAGAAAAAACGCAGATATTATGTCAATTCCCAATTCAAAAAAAAAAAAACTAAAAGTTTTATTACTTGAACTTTTAAAATGGCAACTGATTGTATACTTGGATGCTGTCGCAGAAAATAAAAGTGCGTTTTCAATCAACCAGACAAAAAACAAGAACAAATGCGTTTTCCTTTGATATGTTCTAGAAAACAAGAACATTTTCCCATTCGCGATGGGAACGTGTTTTGTTTCCTAAAACAGTTTTTAGAGACACAAATGTTTTTAAAACTGTTCAGTTTTTCCAAAACATTGGTGTTTTTGTTCAGAAAAACAGTTTTTGTCCGTGTTTTTCAAAACTGTCTCTTTGGTGGAAACCCGGCATTAGATGATATTGTTCCCTTTGGCAGCGCTTTGATGGCCGCCTGGCTGTCAGTGAATATTTTAAATCCTTGGTGCAGTAGCCGCTTCTTAGGTATAATTCAGCACATGCCTCGATGTCATGCACTTCTACCTGGTAGACAGATGCTGAGTCTATAGGTATGAAGACGCGATGACTGAGCCACAATGACTACCCCTGTACCTTCATTGGCGTTGAGTTTAATCTCTCTACATATCACAAATTTAATTAATACATATATAAAAAATACATTTTTTTTAAAGTTTAGAATATTTTTAATAAGAACCAAAATTAAAAAATATAAACATTAAAAGTCATCGCTAACCGCGATACATGATGCAAAATGCACAGGCTGCTAGAATTAATTTCTATATAGTGCAATGCCGCCGCAGTCCGACATATGCTATAGGGGTGCAAGCCCTGAACCTTCATTGAATTTTTGTTAAAATTTAAGGAGCGTCTTCCGATGAATTATTGGAGCATCGCGCGAAGGAGACCAATTGGAAAGATTGTGCAGTCATGCCTTGCTGACGTTTTTTAGTGACGAGCTTGGAACACTGTGGGAGTTCTAAGAATACTCACAGGCAATTTCTATTGACGCCCCGGGGATCGAACCCATGTTCTCTAGATAAAGCATCGTAGAAAGGTGACAGAGACTTCACGGCTACCGAGCGTGTCCAAGAGCTGTACGAGATATTTGATGAATCTGAGGCTACGGTGAGCAGGTCACACACAGTCAATGAATATGTAGTCAGAAAATTCTGTGGTGTAACGTCATTGCACAAAAAAATCCCGCAAGACCAGTCATCCGCTCCGCTGGAAGGCGTCTGCCCAAGCAGACAGTAGAAACCTAACCGGAATGATGAACGGGAAGCAGTAGTGTATGAAGCGGGTGGCGGGTGGAAGGGACGACTTGAAGAAGTCAAATCCCCCGCGGCTAATAAGTAATATGAAGCTTAAACAGTGTCAAATCTAAGCTATCCGCATTCATCCCTTTTTAACGGATTTATATTCATACATACAACACATGCCGTTTTCCCTCTTTTATACAAAATTCACAGTTATATGGGGTTGCAAATTGAAATTCGATTACCGATTCGCATCATTGTATTCCTTACCTTCTGCAGTATCTATCGCGCGCGTATCTTTTCCGCGCTCTAAAAACATTCACATAGACACTTTCTGCAAATATATATATCTACAAACGTCAAGTAGATATGCCTGCTTTCATATATGTACGTATTTTCGCGCATATGTGAAACTACGTACGTACATACATAGGTATCTTTCGTCTATAGACTACAGGATAATGGGCATGGATATAGAAGCATTGGACGTCGGACGGTAGTCGGTCGTTTCGTCCGGAAAATTCCTCCCTATCTTATGTTGGTTTGGCCACTGTACTATACACGGCCTTTTCGCGACCCGTGTATATCCTTTAGGACGTCGACATAGTCTTGGAGGTGGACGGTACAGCGCGCGCGATTCCCCCGTTCAAAACATAGCATACATCTTGGACAAGTTCGCATGGCAAAAACCACCCTTTTGTGACCATCGCTACCCCATTACCAACTTGCCGCCATATAACCATATTATACATATATAAACCTACCATTGCCTTCAATCAGGCCACCCGTCCCGTCCAAGCCTATTCTGTTTTATCCTTAATTCGACCGTTTCTACTTCACTTCCCAGAATACGGCCAAGTGTCCACAAGGTGGACGGACATCCAAGCGGGATCCATTTATCGTGGGGCCGTGTTTTTCATCGAGAACGGAGGCATGTTATGTTGGATGCTTTGATGAGATATAGAGCAAGAGTTGGAGAGCGTGTATACATCACACTCGGCCCGAAGGATTTTCAAAAGGATCTGGAGTTGAGCATCTTAGTTGCTGGGTTTGCTTGAAAATTTTCGGACGATCTCACGTATGCAAAAGGGGCCGGGAAAATTACGGTGGCGCTGGTAACGAACGAACGAACCAACGGACGGACGGATGGACGGTCCAACGAGCAGCATAAGGACTAGCAATTCAGCGTCGTGGACACAAGTCTAAGGATGCTGTGGGCGGCTTTATGGTGGTATGAGGGTTATTCTGAAGGATATGTCAAGAGGGTTGAAGGTAGATTTCATGACAGATAGGTATGTCCCAAGGGGCCGCACAGTCAGGCCGTTTACGTAGGTAAGCATGTGGGGAGCTATAGTGCGGAGATGGCATCGAAGGTAGGAAATATACCTCTTAGGCTATGTGATGTGATGTGTATGAAATTGGCGATGTATGTAAGTGAACAGCATTTCACGTCCGTTGTGACAACGATACGAATATTTGGTGGACATTGGGTGGTGGGTGGTGAATTTTCGAGGGTGAGTTTGAGTCCAATACATTGGTAGCACAGGACGGGCATGCTGGACTTGCGACTATTTCGCGCAATGGTCAGAGCAAATCTTCCGAGTTCGATATGTGTCCTTGTACATACATTTATACATAGTATGTGTGTACGTACATACCCGCAGTCACATATACTCTGTCCTTAAACGTAAGACAACGAATCATTTCAAGCGAAGATTGCATTCTCATCCCTAACTATATGCTTCGAGCTCAAAATGATTTATGGCGAACTGTGTCTTAGTATGTTCGCTCTTGTTCATCTTCTGGCGGTCCTTTCCCTTTGCTGTCTATCTTGTCCGAACACGATGCGTATTAGATTCAGTCAGGTTCCTTGGACTCGACACACACGATGACTCCTTCCCGCTTAACACATTGCGGATATGTTCGAAATGTTATTTATTTTAAGGTGACAAATTGCTTCTTATTTCGCGTGACCATGAGAAGAGAAAGTCATGGCCGATGTCGATGAAGGTGGTCCGGTCCATTCGTCTCGTTCGTTTCGTGAATGAGGGCACATTAACGCTGAATGTGGGATGCGAGAGTGGGGGAAGGACGATGTAATTTTTATTACACTTTTTTTGCTGAGTATATTCGTATAAGACGCGTCTCGAGTGTTTTTGTAGAACCATGCTGTTGGGGCGAAACTTTAAGGATTCACCGAAATTCCTTTGGTGCGTCTTTGTTTTTTTTTTACTGTAAATAAAGAACAAAAACAAAAAAGGTTTATTTATTATTTTGAAGAAAATTAATTTAAAATTAAACACCTTTAATTTGAGTCCGCATAATTTATTTGAGCCGAAATCTCTATATGCATTTCGGGCAGTATTCCGCCCATCATCAGCAACACGACTGAAAATTCAAGTTACTTTTGTGTCAAACTTACATACATTGTCGTAGTTTCATTCTACTACAAATTTAAATTTAAATATATATTAAAAAGACATTTAAAGCAAAGTGTATAAATAAAACTAAAAATGAAACAATTAAATAAATTAACATTAAGTCACAAAAATTAAATTAGCGTCAAGAACTAAAGTAGATTAACCTAAAAAAATTTACAAATCAAATAATTAAAATAAATTAACATTAAGCTACAAAAATTGATAAAAAACGTGAAGAATTGAATTAGATTAACTACCAATTTAAAATTAAACAAATAAATTAACAACAAGTCAGAAAAAATTACGTCAGATATCAACAATTAAAATTAACCATTAAATAAACAAATCATTAAAACAAATTGAACAAAACCGACTCAATGTTTCCTTTGTCTGCATTTATTGCTGCTTCGTCTCTCTGGATGAAAATACTTTCGTACGCGTCAAGTTTTCGTTCATCGGATATCGACTTTAGTAATCGCACCTCACTCGTGGAGACCGGCAGGTGTTGTTGCTCCAGTACATGCGCTGCGAACGCCGACTTTGTCGATTCGTTGTTGAATACGTATTTTTTGTGTTCCTCAAATCTCTTTTTCACTGAACGCTTTGTTTGCCCGTAGTATTTTCGATCGCAGATCCCGCATGAAATTTCATAAATTCCAGGTTTTTCCAGTGGATCTGTGTGATCCTTCAGGCTTTTGAGGTGGTTTTTCAGTTTGTATGGATTTGAGTGTACCATTCGCATGTTGTTGCGGCGGAATGTTGTTTTTAAACCATTGGTGACGTTCGGGGCGAATATGATAGACACTCTCTTCCAATCAGCTGTTCGATCAATGTTTTTATTTTGGTGGAACAGTGTCGAGAAATTTGCGTTCAGTTTCTTTTGTGAATGCTTTTTTATTATTTTTTCGATGGTACTTGTGCTGTATCCATTTGTTTTAGCTGCATTCATTATGTATGAATGTTCTTTTATGTAATTGGGTAAAGAGAGAGGAAGATTGACCAGGCGGTGAGCGAGGGAATGAAATGCTGCTAGTTTGTGTTGAATCGGCGCGTAAGAATCACTCGGAATGTAGCGTAGAGTGCTTGTTGGCTTATGATATATTGCAATATCGATTTTGTTGGTATTTCGATACAATTCTAAGTCTAAAAAGACTAATTTTTTATCTTTTTCAACTTCACATGTGAAGTTTATTTCGCGATATTGCTCGTTCAATAATGTCAGCGTTTTATTTAAGTCACTCTTTTTTATTATCGCGAAAATGTCATCGACATATCGGTGCCAAATTCGTGGTAACAAATTACGATGTTTCAGGTCTGTTTCGAGCTTAGCCATGAAGACTTCGGATATGAGCGGTGATAGCGGGTTGCCCATGCTAGTTCCCGAATCGATTTTAAAAAATCGATTTCTGAAGACGAAGTAGTTCGTACTCATACACATTTCCGCCGCCTGCATATACACATTGAGCTCGTTTTCAGAGATGGTTTGTTTTGACAAATGTGTGCGTAATGCCGACAAAGCCTTTTCAATTGGGATAGATGGAAAGAGCGCTTCAACGTCAAACGACACTAATATTTCATCATCCTCCACCGTGGTTTGTTGGATGAGTTGTGCGAATTCGATCGAGTTTTTCACTGCACAACTTTCAAAAGACGGGAACTTTTTGATTTCATCCACTAACCAACATGCGATTTTGGTGCACGGGGCTAAGATGAGGGAGACGATTTGCCTCATTTTGTCGCCTGGTTTGTGTATTTTTGGTAAACAATATAGCTTAGGCACCTCTGGGTTCGAAACTAAAAGGCGCCATTTGTATCGTTCACCAAAAGTTTTACATATATTTTTTCTGACGGTGTTAGCGGCTGTTATCATTTTGTTCAGTGGTGATTTATTTATTTCTTTGTAGCCGTTGTCTTCAATAAGTTTCCATACCCTTCTCTCGTATTCATCAGTGTCCATGATGACGATTTTGTTTCCTTTGTCAGCTTTCATTATGCATATGTCTTTATTGCGGAGATTTTTCATAATTTCAGCCTCATTGGATTCAAAAATTCTTTTGGATTTGTTGTTATCTATACATTCCTTCGTACGTAAGCGTATTTCATTTTTGATGGTTTCTGGTTTGTACTTCAAACAGGTTTCTACATCGGCAACAACGTCTATCACAGGTGATGTTGTGGGACGGATTCCGTAATTCAAGCCTTTATTTAGAAGGTTTAATTCGTCTGTTGACAAATTCACACAAGAAATGTTAACTACAGCATCGTCAACTAGAAGCGGTGTAGTGAATTTTTCCTCCATCTTTGGTGATTTTTTTAGCAGCTCATTGAATTTGTTGTTTTGGGTTTCTCTCTTCTTTTTTCAAAACATTTTCGATTTCCGTTGCTGTTGTTCGTAGAAACTCGTACCAATCGCAGTTGTGTGTTGCTTTTACGGTGTTGTTGTGATACAATGACGCTAACTCTAAATGCAACGAGTACAGCCGAAGTTCCACTTTTGATAGTTTGGCATACTTTTCTTTCAGTTCTAAATTTAACCAATTTTTTTGTGCCAACGCAATTACTTTTTTAGTTACTGAATTCACAACAGAGGTTTTAATTTTAATGAAACTTGGCAAGATGTTATACCGTTTGCACCTCTTTAAAAAGGCTATGTCCAGTTTTAACACTTCCACTTTCCTTTTTAACCGAGTAAACTCATTTCGTTTTGACATGGTTTGTCGTTTGAATTAATGGTTAAACCGAAATGATATGCGCGAACTCCACACTATTTATTATTTTGAAGAAAATTAATTTAAAATTAAACACCTTTAATTTGAGTCCGCATAATTTATTTGAGCCGAAATCTCTATATGCATTTCGGGCAGTATTCCGCCCATCATCAGCAACACGACTGAAAATTCAAGTTACTTTTGTGTCAAACTTACATACATTGTCGTAGTTTCATTCTACTACAAATTTAAATTTAAATATATATTAAAAAGACATTTAAAGCAAAGTGTATAAATAAAACTAAAAATGAAACAATTAAATAAATTAACATTAAGTCACAAAAATTAAATTAGCGTCAAGAACTAAAGTAGATTAACCTAAAAAAATTTACAAATCAAATAATTAAAATAAATTAACATTAAGCTACAAAAATTGATAAAAAACGTGAAGAATTGAATTAGATTAACTACCAATTTAAAATTAAACAAATAAATTAACAACAAGTCAGAAAAAATTACGTCAGATATCAACAATTAAAATTAACCATTAAATAAACAAATCATTAAAACAAATTGAACAAAACCGACTCAATGTTTCCTTTGTCTGCATTTATTGCTGCTTCGTCTCTCTGGATGAAAATACTTTCGTACGCGTCAAGTTTTCGTTCATCGGATATCGACTTTAGTAATCGCACCTCACTCGTGGAGACCGGCAGGTGTTGTTGCTCCAGTACATGCGCTGCGAACGCCGACTTTGTCGATTCGTTGTTGAATACGTATTTTTTGTGTTCCTCAAATCTCTTTTTCACTGAACGCTTTGTTTGCCCGTAGTATTTTCGATCGCAGATCCCGCATGAAATTTCATAAATTCCAGGTTTTTCCAGTGGATCTGTGTGATCCTTCAGGCTTTTGAGGTGGTTTTTCAGTTTGTATGGATTTGAGTGTACCATTCGCATGTTGTTGCGGCGGAATGTTGTTTTTAAACCATTGGTGACGTTCGGGGCGAATATGATAGACACTCTCTTCCAATCAGCTGTTCGATCAATGTTTTTATTTTGGTGGAACAGTGTCGAGAAATTTGCGTTCAGTTTCTTTTGTGAATGCTTTTTTATTATTTTTTCGATGGTACTTGTGCTGTATCCATTTGTTTTAGCTGCATTCATTATGTATGAATGTTCTTTTATGTAATTGGGTAAAGAGAGAGGAAGATTGACCAAACTAGCAGCATTTCATTCCCTCGCTCACCGCCTGGTCAATCTTCCTCTCTCTTTACCCAATTACATAAAAGAACATTCATACATAATGAATGCAGCTAAAACAAATGGATACAGCACAAGTACCATCAAAAAAAATAATAAAAAAGCATTCACAAAAGAAACTGAACGCAAATTTCTCGACACTGTTCCACCAAAATAAAAACATTGATCGAACAGCTGATTGGAAGAGAGTGTCTATCATATTCGCCCCGAACGTCACCAATGGTTTAAAAACAACATTCCGCCGCAACAACATGCGAATGGTACACTCAAATCCATACAAACTGAAAAACCACCTCAAAAGCCTGAAGGATCACACAGATCCACTGGAAAAACCTGGAATTTATGAAATTTCATGCGGGATCTGCGATCGAAAATACTACGGGCAAACAAAGCGTTCAGTGAAAAAGAGATTTGAGGAACACAAAAAATACGTATTCAACAACGAATCGACAAAGTCGGCGTTCGCAGCGCATGTACTGGAGCAACAACACCTGCCGGTCTCCACGAGTGAGGTGCGATTACTAAAGTCGATATCCGATGAACGAAAACTTGACGCGTACGAAAGTATTTTCATCCAGAGAGACGAAGCAGCAATAAATGCAGACAAAGGAAACATTGAGTCGGTTTTGTTCAATTTGTTTTAATGATTTGTTTATTTAATGGTTAATTTTAATTGTTGATATCTGACGTAATTTTTTCTGACTTGTTGTTAATTTATTTGTTTAATTTTAAATTGGTAGTTAATCTAATTCAATTCTTCACGTTTTTTATCAATTTTTGTAGCTTAATGTTAATTTATTTTAATTATTTGATTTGTAAATTTTTTTAGGTTAATCTACTTTAGTTCTTGACGCTAATTTAATTTTTGTGACTTAATGTTAATTTATTTAATTGTTTCATTTTTAGTTTTATTTATACACTTTGCTTTAAATGTCTTTTTAATATATATTTAAATTTAAATTTGTAGTAGAATGAAACTACGACAATGTATGTAAGTTTGACACAAAAGTAACTTGAATTTTCAGTCGTGTTGCTGATGATGGGCGGAATACTGCCCGAAATGCATATAGAGATTTCGGCTCAAATAAATTATGCGGACTCAAATTAAAGGTGTTTAATTTTAAATTAATTTTCTTCAAAATAATAAATAGTGTGGAGTTCGCGCATATCATTTCGGTTTAACCATTAATTCAAACGACAAACCATGTCAAAACGAAATGAGTTTACTCGGTTGAAAAGGAAAGTGGAAGTGTTAAAACTGGACATAGCCTTTTTAAAGAGGTGCAAACGGTATAACATCTTGCCAAGTTTCATTAAAATTAAAACCTCTGTTGTGAATTCAGTAACTAAAAAAGTAATTGCGTTGGCACAAAAAAATTGGTTAAATTTAGAACTGAAAGAAAAGTATGCCAAACTATCAAAAGTGGAACTTCGGCTGTACTCGTTGCATTTAGAGTTAGCGTCATTGTATCACAACAACACCGTAAAAGCAACACACAACTGCGATTGGTACGAGTTTCTACGAACAACAGCAACGGAAATCGAAAATGTTTTGAAAAAGAAGAGAGAAACCCAAAACAACAAATTCAATGAGCTGCTAAAAAAATCACCAAAGATGGAGGAAAAATTCACTACACCGCTTCTAGTTGACGATGCTGTAGTTAACATTTCTTGTGTGAATTTGTCAACAGACGAATTAAACCTTCTAAATAAAGGCTTGAATTACGGAATCCGTCCCACAACATCACCTGTGATAGACGTTGTTGCCGATGTAGAAACCTGTTTGAAGTACAAACCAGAAACCATCAAAAATGAAATACGCTTACGTACGAAGGAATGTATAGATAACAACAAATCCAAAAGAATTTTTGAATCCAATGAGGCTGAAATTATGAAAAATCTCCGCAATAAAGACATATGCATAATGAAAGCTGACAAAGGAAACAAAATCGTCATCATGGACACTGATGAATACGAGAGAAGGGTATGGAAACTTATTGAAGACAACGGCTACAAAGAAATAAATAAATCACCACTGAACAAAATGATAACAGCCGCTAACACCGTCAGAAAAAATATATGTAAAACTTTTGGTGAACGATACAAATGGCGCCTTTTAGTTTCGAACCCAGAGGTGCCTAAGCTATATTGTTTACCAAAAATACACAAACCAGGCGACAAAATGAGGCAAATCGTCTCCCTCATCTTAGCCCCGTGCACCAAAATCGCATGTTGGTTAGTGGATGAAATCAAAAAGTTCCCGTCTTTTGAAAGTTGTGCAGTGAAAAACTCGATCGAATTCGCACAACTCATCCAACAAACCACGGTGGAGGATGATGAAATATTAGTGTCGTTTGACGTTGAAGCGCTCTTTCCATCTATCCCAATTGAAAAGGCTTTGTCGGCATTACGCACACATTTGTCAAAACAAACCATCTCTGAAAACGAGCTCAATGTGTATATGCAGGCGGCGGAAATGTGTATGAGTACGAACTACTTCGTCTTCAGAAATCGATTTTTTAAAATCGATTCGGGAACTAGCATGGGCAACCCGCTATCACCGCTCATATCCGAAGTCTTCATGGCTAAGCTCGAAACAGACCTGAAACATCGTAATTTGTTACCACGAATTTGGCACCGATATGTCGATGACATTTTCGCGATAATAAAAAAGAGTGACTTAAATAAAACGCTGACATTATTGAACGAGCAATATCGCGAAATAAACTTCACATGTGAAGTTGAAAAAGATAAAAAATTAGTCTTTTTAGACTTAGAATTGTATCGAAATACCAACAAAATCGATATTGCAATATATCATAAGCCAACAAGCACTCTACGCTACATTCCGAGTGATTCTTACGCGCCGATTCAACACAAACTAGCAGCATTTCATTCCCTCGCTCACCGCCTGGTCAATCTTCCTCTCTCTTTACCCAATTACATAAAAGAACATTCATACATAATGAATGCAGCTAAAACAAATGGATACAGCACAAGTACCATCGAAAAAATAATAAAAAAGCATTCACAAAAGAAACTGAACGCAAATTTCTCGACACTGTTCCACCAAAATAAAAACATTGATCGAACAGCTGATTGGAAGAGAGTGTCTATCATATTCGCCCCGAACGTCACCAATGGTTTAAAAACAACATTCCGCCGCAACAACATGCGAATGGTACACTCAAATCCATACAAACTGAAAAACCACCTCAAAAGCCTGAAGGATCACACAGATCCACTGGAAAAACCTGGAATTTATGAAATTTCATGCGGGATCTGCGATCGAAAATACTACGGGCAAACAAAGCGTTCAGTGAAAAAGAGATTTGAGGAACACAAAAAATACGTATTCAACAACGAATCGACAAAGTCGGCGTTCGCAGCGCATGTACTGGAGCAACAACACCTGCCGGTCTCCACGAGTGAGGTGCGATTACTAAAGTCGATATCCGATGAACGAAAACTTGACGCGTACGAAAGTATTTTCATCCAGAGAGACGAAGCAGCAATAAATGCAGACAAAGGAAACATTGAGTCGGTTTTGTTCAATTTGTTTTAATGATTTGTTTATTTAATGGTTAATTTTAATTGTTGATATCTGACGTAATTTTTTCTGACTTGTTGTTAATTTATTTGTTTAATTTTAAATTGGTAGTTAATCTAATTCAATTCTTCACGTTTTTTATCAATTTTTGTAGCTTAATGTTAATTTATTTTAATTATTTGATTTGTAAATTTTTTTAGGTTAATCTACTTTAGTTCTTGACGCTAATTTAATTTTTGTGACTTAATGTTAATTTATTTAATTGTTTCATTTTTAGTTTTATTTATACACTTTGCTTTAAATGTCTTTTTAATATATATTTAAATTTAAATTTGTAGTAGAATGAAACTACGACAATGTATGTAAGTTTGACACAAAAGTAACTTGAATTTTCAGTCGTGTTGCTGATGATGGGCGGAATACTGCCCGAAATGCATATAGAGATTTCGGCTCAAATAAATTATGCGGACTCAAATTAAAGGTGTTTAATTTTAAATTAATTTTCTTCAAAATAATAAATAGTGTGGAGTTCGCGCATATCATTTCGGTTTAACCATTAATTCAAACGACAAACCATGTCAAAACGAAATGAGTTTACTCGGTTAAAAAGGAAAGTGGAAGTGTTAAAACTGGACATAGCCTTTTTAAAGAGGTGCAAACGGTATAACATCTTGCCAAGTTTCATTAAAATTAAAACCTCTGTTGTGAATTCAGTAACTAAAAAAGTAATTGCGTTGGCACAAAAAAATTGGTTAAATTTAGAACTGAAAGAAAAGTATGCCAAACTATCAAAAGTGGAACTTCGGCTGTACTCGTTGCATTTAGAGTTAGCGTCATTGTATCACAACAACACCGTAAAAGCAACACACAACTGCGATTGGTACGAGTTTCTACGAACAACAGCAACGGAAATCGAAAATGTTTTGAAAAAAGAAGAGAGAAACCCAAAACAACAAATTCAATGAGCTGCTAAAAAAATCACCAAAGATGGAGGAAAAATTCACTACACCGCTTCTAGTTGACGATGCTGTAGTTAACATTTCTTGTGTGAATTTGTCAACAGACGAATTAAACCTTCTAAATAAAGGCTTGAATTACGGAATCCGTCCCACAACATCACCTGTGATAGACGTTGTTGCCGATGTAGAAACCTGTTTGAAGTACAAACCAGAAACCATCAAAAATGAAATACGCTTACGTACGAAGGAATGTATAGATAACAACAAATCCAAAAGAATTTTTGAATCCAATGAGGCTGAAATTATGAAAAATCTCCGCAATAAAGACATATGCATAATGAAAGCTGACAAAGGAAACAAAATCGTCATCATGGACACTGATGAATACGAGAGAAGGGTATGGAAACTTATTGAAGACAACGGCTACAAAGAAATAAATAAATCACCACTGAACAAAATGATAACAGCCGCTAACACCGTCAGAAAAAATATATGTAAAACTTTTGGTGAACGATACAAATGGCGCCTTTTAGTTTCGAACCCAGAGGTGCCTAAGCTATATTGTTTACCAAAAATACACAAACCAGGCGACAAAATGAGGCAAATCGTCTCCCTCATCTTAGCCCCGTGCACCAAAATCGCATGTTGGTTAGTGGATGAAATCAAAAAGTTCCCGTCTTTTGAAAGTTGTGCAGTGAAAAACTCGATCGAATTCGCACAACTCATCCAACAAACCACGGTGGAGGATGATGAAATATTAGTGTCGTTTGACGTTGAAGCGCTCTTTCCATCTATCCCAATTGAAAAGGCTTTGTCGGCATTACGCACACATTTGTCAAAACAAACCATCTCTGAAAACGAGCTCAATGTGTATATGCAGGCGGCGGAAATGTGTATGAGTACGAACTACTTCGTCTTCAGAAATCGATTTTTTAAAATCGATTCGGGAACTAGCATGGGCAACCCGCTATCACCGCTCATATCCGAAGTCTTCATGGCTAAGCTCGAAACAGACCTGAAACATCGTAATTTGTTACCACGAATTTGGCACCGATATGTCGATGACATTTTCGCGATAATAAAAAAGAGTGACTTAAATAAAACGCTGACATTATTGAACGAGCAATATCGCGAAATAAACTTCACATGTGAAGTTGAAAAAGATAAAAAATTAGTCTTTTTAGACTTAGAATTGTATCGAAATACCAACAAAATCGATATTGCAATATATCATAAGCCAACAAGCACTCTACGCTACATTCCGAGTGATTCTTACGCGCCGATTCAACACAAACTAGCAGCATTTCATTCCCTCGCTCACCGCCTGGTCAATCTTCCTCTCTCTTTACCCAATTACATAAAAGAACATTCATACATAATGAATGCAGCTAAAACAAATGGATACAGCACAAGTACCATCGAAAAAATAATAAAAAAGCATTCACAAAAGAAACTGAACGCAAATTTCTCGACACTGTTCCACCAAAATAAAAACATTGATCGAACAGCTGATTGGAAGAGAGTGTCTATCATATTCGCCCCGAACGTCACCAATGGTTTAAAAACAACATTCCGCCGCAACAACATGCGAATGGTACACTCAAATCCATACAAACTGAAAAACCACCTCAAAAGCCTGAAGGATCACACAGATCCACTGGAAAAACCTGGAATTTATGAAATTTCATGCGGGATCTGCGATCGAAAATACTACGGGCAAACAAAGCGTTCAGTGAAAAAGAGATTTGAGGAACACAAAAAATACGTATTCAACAACGAATCGACAAAGTCGGCGTTCGCAGCGCATGTACTGGAGCAACAACACCTGCCGGTCTCCACGAGTGAGGTGCGATTACTAAAGTCGATATCCGATGAACGAAAACTTGACGCGTACGAAAGTATTTTCATCCAGAGAGACGAAGCAGCAATAAATGCAGACAAAGGAAACATTGAGTCGGTTTTGTTCAATTTGTTTTAATGATTTGTTTATTTAATGGTTAATTTTAATTGTTGATATCTGACGTAATTTTTTCTGACTTGTTGTTAATTTATTTGTTTAATTTTAAATTGGTAGTTAATCTAATTCAATTCTTCACGTTTTTTATCAATTTTTGTAGCTTAATGTTAATTTATTTTAATTATTTGATTTGTAAATTTTTTTAGGTTAATCTACTTTAGTTCTTGACGCTAATTTAATTTTTGTGACTTAATGTTAATTTATTTAATTGTTTCATTTTTAGTTTTATTTATACACTTTGCTTTAAATGTCTTTTTAATATATATTTAAATTTAAATTTGTAGTAGAATGAAACTACGACAATGTATGTAAGTTTGACACAAAAGTAACTTGAATTTTCAGTCGTGTTGCTGATGATGGGCGGAATACTGCCCGAAATGCATATAGAGATTTCGGCTCAAATAAATTATGCGGACTCAAATTAAAGGTGTTTAATTTTAAATTAATTTTCTTCAAAATAATAAATAGTGTGGAGTTCGCGCATATCATTTCGGTTTAACCATTAAAAAAGGTTTAGTTTACCTAGGATGAGATACGGTTTTTTTTATATACATATGCATTTACATTTCAGATAACTATAATGTCCTCCTGATAACCCGGCGGCCGATGGATACTGCTGCATTTTTTCCGTCAGTTTAATTGATAAATCTCTGGTATTTAAGGAATCATTGTCATCGTGGCGCAAAAGCCCGACGTTGGGCCCTCGCCACCTGAATCGTTGTCCTCCAATTATCTCGGTCACGTGACCGCGTTCTCCAACCTTGGAACCCCAGTAGTTACTCGGCGTCAGCTTATACTGAGTTCTCCCAATGAACTTTCGGTCTTCCTCGCTTTCGGTCCTCCTCGTTCCTTCGACTCGTCATTTGTTCATTGCTTTTTTAGGCATGCGAACATCGTTCATTCGTTGTACATGCGCCTACCCATTAAAGACGTTGTAGTTTGACGATTTTCGAAACTTCCAGCTCATCGTAGATTTTATGCAATTCATGGTTGTACCGGATGCGCCATCCATCTCGGTCGTAAACTGCTCCGAAAATTCGCCGAAGGACTCCCGTTCGAATGTGTTTATTATGTTTTTGGAGGCTTGGGTTAGGGTTCAAGTTTCGCAGCCATAGCGTAGCACTGGTCGTATGATGGTTTTGTATACGAGGAGCTTCGTGTTGTCCTACGTCTTACTGAAAAGAAGGCGGTTGATGTATACTGCTCTAATTCTTTCGTCAGTTTTATTGATAAATTTCTGGTATTTGAAGAATACACCATGGCTATTTTCCTGAGTATGGAGAGCAGATTCAAACATGTCAGATCTAGCGCGATTATCGAGGCTATCTTGAGCCTTCTTCTTGATGAGTAGCTCTGAAAATTCATTAACATGCTGTTAAAATCGAAACATGACCACTCACGATTTGCAGCATGAGCTTCATCGACGAATTCATCAAGCGTGGTTGATGAAATACTTGAGGAAATTTATTGAAAAATTCACCAGGCCATAGCTGATGCAATATTTGATAACTATCAGTGACAAGCTGTAGCTAATAAAATGCTTGATAAAGGTCATCGAAAAATTCTTCAGGCCGTCATCAGGAGAGTCATCAAGGTGAAAAAAAAAAAATATTTGACCGTGGCAGAACTTGAAAACGCGACCGCACGGATATGAGATCAACTCTTTACCCATTGAGTTACCACAGCTGTTTTCTTCTGAAGATAATTGAGCAAATATTAAAGCTTCCATTTTTATTCGAAGCACTCATCACGATAAGAGTCATCAGCTACTTAGGTGATAACGGCCTGATGAGTTTATCATCGACTCTCATCAACTATTTCATCAGCTACGGCCTGATGATTTCGTCATTGATACTCATGTAGTAGGTCGTGAGTGCTAAGTGGTCATGAATCTTTTCGTCAAAGGCGAGTAATTCAATTCAAGCGAAGCAAGTGGACATATGTGTATGGCTACAAATATCTGCATTATGCTTCTTCCCCCACTTCTGCGAAAAAAAAGTGGCCGATCTGGTTAGTGATGGTTAGGAGGGCCCAAGATGACATATCAGGTACGTTCAGATGGTACAGAAAATCCCATGCTGTTGCGGTGCAGTTGCGCAATCGCTCAGTAATGCATTTTGCGCATTCTGGCCGTCATGAACCTTCAACTGTGAAATTTTTGACAAACTGAACAGCTCAGAGCAAATGACTCAGAATGTGTTGCGTGGACAAATTGTTAACTTCATAAAAGCAGACAATTTTTGGAAATTACGGGAAATCCTAGATTTTTCTTTCTATGGGACTTATTCCTGAGCTTTCAATCACTTCACTCTTATTTCAAAAGAAAAAGATAATAATAAGTAAGCAGAGCACTTGAGCGGGCGAAAGCTGCACATCGTGCGCTCAGAAGACATTTAGTCAACCTTTGAACAACAGTTGCGCTTTCTGCGCATCCATTGTCGCCTCTTCTTTCGAATCTAGCAATGAATAGACCGCTTTTGAATAGATTAGGTGCAATGTCACTGCATATTCAGATAATGTTCCCACGGCGTTTCTGTTAAGTTCCCGGGTGTCGTTAGTGAAGTACTGCAGAATAACCGATTCATTATAACTGAATGGGCAAAACATTGTGACGTTAGGTGTAATGCTGACAATAGGGAGCCTTAGATTTCAGAAGAAGGTATACGATCCCTCCTTTGAGCCTGCCCTACTGGATAGCAAGAAGTTAAATTCCTCGGTCTCATGGTTGACAGAAAGCTATGGTGGAAAGGGATGGCCAACACTCAGGATCGAGTGAACTGTACTCGTGTAGGAAGGCGATAAGTAAGAACAGAGGGCTTTAGCCGAAAGTAGTGTACTGGATATATAAAGATGATGTGCGTGCTGTACCATTGGACGGAATATGCGTGTAGTGGACAACTCACGACACTCACAGGGGTTGAGGATTAACCTATCGTTCCTTTTTCGAGCTTTTGTAATGTCAGGCGGAGGCTTTGTCGATTGCAGAAGCTTTTGCTTCACATCACGCCGTGACTGCTAGAGACATTACTAGCTATACAGACAATCAAGCTGCGATTCGGTCACTCGAACCCGTTCCTTCTACATCGAAAGCTTGAGAGTTGTTGCTCACCTCACAAGGAGATGGACGTTTTTTCAATATCAGCCTCTGCTGGGTATTGAAAAAACACAAAAACACATTAAAATGCAAATTGCAGCGTGCGAAATGGCAATCAAGTTCGCTGCGGTTGACAGTAAGTGGGGGTTATAACAGGGGACTGTCCCATCGGTAAGCTCGCCTGGAGACTCCGTCTTCCACGCAATGACTACTGCAGGAGCAGTGAGGGTGCGGATGAAAAGGAGCGCTTGGGCTAGTAAGGGAAGAAATTTTTTTTGGTTCCTCGTTCTTCCACGGCATGGAGGATCTTAAGGATTTAAGCGGAATTCAGCTCAACCGTTATACTGGCAGTGCTGGCTGGTTTGACACCTAGGTATGCAATGGATAAAGTGATTTTGGTGGGGCTACAACGAACTCTGAAGTGGTCTCTATTGCTGTAACGTATCAAGGTAGCCCTTTTTATCTAGTCAGACCTATGCCTTTCGGTACACTGATTGCGTTGTGCTGCGAAAAAGCACAACTGCTGTCCGAAATGCGAATTTGGGAATTAAATAGCACGCGAAGGATCGGTGTCGCGTATCGGATCGATACTGCACTATAACTCTAATATACGATTAGGCTTCACGATCAAGCCTTTTTAATCCACGGTCCTAGTGTTTACAAAACCTGTCTATATTTTTGGAGATTTCTAACACACACGTCGGATATTTCCCACCTAGACGATAACCGACACTTCAAGACTCTCTGGACTAGATAATGCATGTCTCAAATGGAGGATTCTTAATATATCAGTATCTGTTATTCCAGATCCTATGCAAAGTCTCCGTAACCACTCTCTCTCTCTCTCTATATATATACTATGCATATCTCTTTCAATGACGCCCTTTATATCCTGTCGTCATCATAGTCGCGTCACCCATTTTCGCACCTACAAGAATTTATCAATTAGTGGTCGTCTCCCTACCTATCTATAGCAATTCCACCATAGTTAACTTTTCCTTTATTTCGTCGTTTGCTTTTTATGGCACATGTATTGAAAATTCCAGATTCCTGTTTACGCCTACCTCTTAGACGAGTTAATGAGTCCAACTAACCCTGATGGACGAAGTGTAGCCTTGATAATGTTTTATGACTGCACGCCGTCCTTCATGGATGAAACAACCACGGCTTTACATCAGTTTTCCGTGAATTACAGGATACCACCGTGTCACTTTCATAGTCAGTTCAGAGTTCGCCCACACTTATCATATCATTTCGGGATTTTTAGTCCTTCAGGTCCGGGAGTACCAAGAACCGCCAATTTTTTCATAGCGTTTACTAAATGCAAAAGAAGGACAATTGTATGGGAGCATAATGGAAAATTTATGATGCACGTGAGAGGATGCAAAGGGCATTCAGTGTGCATATTTGCATGGTGGCGTGCAGTTTTATCCTTTTTTTGTGTTTAGCAGCTGATGGATGAAATTTCTACCTGGCGCGGTGGGTAATGAAGTTGTAATAGAGATGCTGGTGGTGAGGGATATGTTTGTATTTTGGCGGCCACCTGAGGGTGGAAATAATAAATCAAGTACAACAGTGGTAAGAACATGTGTATAAGACAGAGTTTTTGGGATAGCGAAATGTGTAGGATTTTTTGGCGCGTTTTCATTGTAAATAAAGTTTCTGGCGAATTTTGATCCTGTTGATATTATCAGCACTGTGCTAGCCATTTTATTGTATTTTTGTTTAAAAGAGATGACGTGCCTTGGTTTCAAATCCAAAATAAATAAAAAAAAAATTGAGCTAAGGGTTTCAAATTGGGAATCACACTTTCCGGGCTCAAGTCCCGTCCACGAAGTTCGTAGCTATGGATGTTTGTGTGTGTGCGAAATAATAAGCCACTACATCTCCCGACTTATCGCAGATAGGTGGCTAAATGGGAGCAAGAGATGCATGCTGGCAACATGCACGGTCCGAAACTGGTTTATGCTAACAAAACGTCAGCTAAGCCACATGAAATATTGTAGTTGATGCACTATGCCCCACTAGGGGTTAGGGCAAATGAGTACCAGGGCAAGCCCAATAGCACTGCCAAGGACCGTGATGTGTGGCGTAAGAGTAAGCCGCAACCTTTCCCCACAAATTGAGCAGGAGTTGTATGCATCGTGCGAAACCAGTTTATTCTTAGGGCAAATAGTAATGACATGGATGTGAAGTGGTGGTCGATTTAGCATTACTTCCAGTGCCGCGGTGGGATAGGTACGTACAAACCCTGTCATAATGAAACAAGAAATTTTTTCCAGTGTATCCTTAGGGTAAGGTTAGGTTAAAAGGTTGCCGTAGATGATGCGGCACACATAGGCCACCAGAGGGCCCGTTGTGATACCCACCAGGATAAAACCTATTCTATTGAAAAATTGAACCAGCCAGAGCTGGCAATGAGGTCCTCCAAATGAAGGAAGAAAGAATCCCCCAGGAAGACCCGCCTCCTCGTAGCCAAGGCAGGACCGGTGTAGAGAAAATGGAGGGTACTCTCCTCCTCATCAGCATCCTCGCAGCTTCTATAGAAGCCATTGTAGAGTAGGCGAAGTTTTCTAGCGTGGGACAATGTCCAGTGATAACATTCACCACCACACCACTGTGCTTTCTTTAACGCGCTATGCCCCACTAGGGGTTAAGGTAAAGTAATGCTTCCTGTTCAATGATAATATTGAAGCAGAGCGGCCAAGGTCTGTGGGCCGTAACCTCTTCATCTCTCTCCATTGCCCTAATCTCTTGTGGGGCATAGCGCGTCAACTGTTCCATGTGGCCCAGTTGACGTTTCGACGGCATAAACTGGTTTCGGAGAATGTAGTTGCCAGCATGCACCTCCTGCACATCCATGGCCACGAACGTCGTCGTGGACGGGACTCGAATCCGAAACGCTGGTAGTCAAACATGAGACTGATGCCTCAACACATTGCGCTACCGGTTGCCCCTAAGCTCATCAGCCACACAATTATCAGTATAAGCACTGTGGCTTGGAATCCAGCATAATGTGATTTTAAAGTAACGTCCCATCTCATCAAGAAGCAATCGACAGTTTATCACCGTTCGCGATGCCGACAGAGTAGATTCAAGTAATCGAATTGCAGCCTAACTGTCAGTGTAAATAGTGAATTTCGTACCGATTGTGACATTACATCTCAGCCAGATGAGAGCTTATGGGATCACCAAAATTTCTGCCTGCAGTACGCTGCAATGATCGTGTATGCGGAAGGATAAACTAATCTCCAACTTCTCAGAAAATTTACCGGCTCCCACTCCCGCATCCGTTTTAGATCCGTCAGTATATAAAACGATGGAGTCTGGGTGGGAGTTTGCCCCAGTTTCCCACATGTTCTTTGAGGGAATCTGGGTCACCAAATTTTATTCCAAACATTTACTTATGGGAGAATAGTCCGTATACGCAGGGAGGTCAAGATTATTCAAAATAGTAGAAGTGGCCAGAGCTTAACGCGCGCAACTGATCGGTATCGCGAAGTCGCAATGTTATAATCATTGCTTGCTGTTCAGCAAAAATATCGACCGGTAAAAGCTTTAGAAGCACATCCAGACCTTCTGATGGAGTGGATCTGATAGCTCCGGCTGCAGCGATCGTCGCCAATTTTGTACCTTCCCCTGTGGGTCACCATTCTAATTGCCGTCCACCAATCAAGAATGCCATGTTAAAGGGTGGGCCGAAGAACTGATGGGTACAGCTACAAAATCACCTTCGGCTGTAGTCTCCAATTCCGACCTTTCGCCTTCCTGCAGGTGTAGAGTGCCATAGTGGCTTTGTCAACACGTTCCTGAATATTTGGCCTCCATTACAGCTTCCTGTCTAGGATGAGACCAAGGAACTTAGCCTTGTCAAGAAAACCCAGTCTGACACCCTCCAGTACCGGAGGTTCGATACCCGAAGGTAGATTATGTCTCCTTGTAAAGAGTACAAGTTACGTTTTTTCAGGATTAACACTGACATCACTCCGGCTAGCCCAACTGACCAGAGTCGATATACCTATAGTGTTCTGCAGCACCTCACTAAGAACGATCGGAAACTTATCTATAATAGCGATGGTAACATCGTCGGCATAGGAAATAACCCTGCATCCCAGACTCTCAAGTTTCAAGATCCAATAGCAGTTTATTGATTGCTAGATTCCATGGCAGCGGTAAGAGCACACCACCTTGAGGTGTGGTCCTACAGACGAACCTACGCACAGTAGATTTTCCCAAACTGGACTGTAATAACAGGTTAATCAGTTTATACAATGAATCATCCACGAGCTGGCCCGAGAGTGCCTCAGTCATGGTCCCAGGTTAGATGTTGTTAAAGCTGCCCTCAATGTCCAGAAAAACAACCATGGTGTATTCCAGTGTAACTGTGCCAGACAACTGTGCCAGAATCTACTATTAGGTATAACGATAGCCTTGTAGATCCAGAGTACAATAGCGGGACTATGGACCTCCAAGTCGTACCAACAGATTGTCTACAAATTCACAATGCCGCAGTGGCATTTTCTGAGATTCCCCTGAACTGTTCCGACCAAAGAAGTTTCTTATCGAGGATGACAACTAGTTACTAGGTCCGCAAAGAGTACTGGCGAGTTGTGCATGGCACCTAACATGTTTTCTTTTTTTTCAAAGTGGGTGGATTTACTCAAACACTGTTGGCGTCACACCAGCCTTGTAGTATACACAGTGCTACTTGGAGAGTATCACGTAGGATCTCTTCAAATTTGTCTCTATCGGTGATCACCAAGTTATCTGCGTTCTATTGAAAAGAGAATCCTTTTGTCCTAACTATTCACAAAGAATTGTCAATCACGATGCATAAGAGGGGAGATAAAATTCGTGGTATAGCTCAGTGCGATGAGGCCTAAGTCCGATGTCTTCTCATATCGCTTCCGCGGGTTCAAATCGTGGTCATGGTTGTTTTTACATACTGTATTGGGTGCGGGCGTAAGAGTAAACTACAGCCTTTCCCGATTGATCCCAGAATGTGACTTAATGGGAAGAAGGTGTATGCTAGCAACATGTATCGTCCGAATCCAGTTATATACTAACCAAACGTCAACTAAGCCTGTTATGAGTATTTGTGTTATGCATATTTGAAGCGCTCAAGGGGTGCACGAATCGACCTGTTAGACTCATCACGGAGATACAGATTTGGATCGACCGAAATCAAGGTGAAATGAACCGTAAGTGAGGAGTAGTATCAGGTAATCTACAGAACAGGGGGTGACCAATAGCTCAGTGCGTGGAGGTGTCGGTCTCAAGTCTGACTACTTCTTATACCTGTGTCGCCAACTTAATTCTGATGAAAAATACATAATATTTATATAGAAAATATAGAGAAGCCCAAATTAAATAGGATATTATCCGTATAAGAAAATTGAGAAGTCCAGCGTCCGTTATATAGTATATATGCGTCTTCCTGTGTAGCAATCTGCAGAGTTGTCCCTCATTTATTTTTCACCCCACGACATCCGTCCAAAACGTTCATGGCACGAACTTTTTGGCGAAATCGAGATGCCTGTCCCAGCAACCGTCATCATTCTTATCCCGAATCGAATATACGTCCGTCCGTCAGATTGTCCTTTGCCATCCACTGAGGGCGTACCTACATACATATGTCGTCCACGTTTCAATATATGTAAGTATAGGACAGACAATACCGAATCGTGTTCGCAAATACGGGGAAACTTTTGGTGACCCGTGATGATGGTGCAGATTCAAGACAATCTAATGACTCACTCTCTTCTGACCTGAACTGGCAATTGTCTGCAATTTTTGCCTTTAACATTATCCGCACTTATATTTCGATGTCACTGTGTTGTTGCAGAAAATATGCCTCCCAGCATGTCTGATATATAAAAAGTAAAAGGCAGTGTAGCCTTCTTGTCGCTTAAGCCTGCAGGACACTGGACCAACTTTGATTATTGGCGTTTAGGGTGTATGTAGGTATACTACTGTTTTGAGAAAAGGTGCATGGATTGGCAAAATACCTAGTTGAGGTGTAGTCAATATTAATGTCTAACGTCTCAAAAGGACTAAGAGTAAAGACTGCAACACAATGTGTAGTTTGTAGCGCAATTCCTTTTGTATGGAAAAGTTGCAACGTTTGAACTTCCCAATACAATCTACAGCTACAAATTATGTTTCAGCCATTAACTGGATGGCTAGTAGCGAAAATCGCGGTAGAAAAGCGCTGTCAAGTTCAAAATAACTTCGAACTAAACTCTATTGTTTAATCCGAAGTCAAATTTAGATTGTGTGTACCGGTCATTATCCGGTCTCACACCCAGTTATTTCCCATAACAACATCAATTTATTTTATGTAATAGAAGAATTTCAGATCCCTTTCCCGGACAACAGGTTACCGCACCGAACGTCTATCGGCGCATAAGGACATGTACACATATGGTGCTATATATGGTCCCGACATTGGCTCGCGGGGATGTTGTCTCACGCGCGTAATTTGAGATTTTCTTTTTCGCCCTAATTTGGCACGTTGCGTCAATTCTCATATCACCGCCGACGTTCAGTTTGTTGTTGCTACGAGTACTAGTGCTAATGTCGTTGTCTTCGTATTTCGCGTTTATTAGAATTGTTTCATTAGGGAGGGTTTTGGAAAGGTTCGTTTCAAAGCAATGGCACGGCAGGACCACCGGGTCGACCCCATACTAAGGCAGCAGCTTGGCCGCCGCCGTTGTTGTTAAATGAAGCCCAACTTCGAGCCATTCAATATATCACACGTGAGACCATGACAATCGATTTGTAGAGACAGACGAACGGTATGGGACATGGTAAATAAGAAAGAGCCTTTATGAGGATGTAGTTGCCAGAACATGGATTCTTGAAAGTTGTCAAATCTGTGTATATTTTGTGTATTGCATTTGCGATAATGTTAGTACATAGTAAACTTATTCGCTTTTTAGATGAACTGGACGGATTTATCCTTAATCTTACCGTCAACATTAAAGGTGCGTTTAGATTTAGAGAAACCACTCGCGAAACTGATGTCCGAGGCAAAATTGCGCGCAGTGTGAACGCATTCCTCACCCGAAACTGTCAGACAGGCCAAGGGTGAATTTGCTCTTCATCAATTGAGCTTTATAAATGCTCCTTTAATCTTTTCAGGATAATTTAAGCTATTATTTTTGCAACGACATGAAGGACGCAAATGCCTCTCCAATGATTGCATATGTAAAGCTATCCTTTTACAGAAGTTTGACTATCAAGCGTTCCTTTCACTCAGTGGGAAGGAAGTCTGCGTTCCACGCTTTATCAACAAGCGAGTGCAGCAACTCGGCAGTTAAGCTTGGCGCTGTCTGATAAAGTTCGCAAGGAATGCCGTTGAGTCTGGCGGCCTAACCTGGTTTCAGCGCAATAAATGCAGCGAGTATTTCCCCTTTAGTCCAGGCAGTTAACCGTTTACGCGCATTCTGATGGCCAACTAAATTTTTTATTAGAGGGGGAACTTCGCCAGAAGTTACACGGTTCAAAGCCGTGGCGAAATGCTCTTCCCATCACCCCATCTGTTCTTCGTTTTCACTGCGCTCGGTGGCCGTGTTCGTTCGGTCACCGCTCTATGATAGTATCTAGAGCTCGGAGTTCAAATCTCAGCGCGATCAAAAACTGCCTGTGAGTACTAATAGAACTCTCACAGTGTTCCGAGCTTGTCAGTATAAAGACGGCGCGGATAGGAGGTGCATGCTAGCAACTGCACTTTCAAAAAGTAGATATGCTATCGAAACGTCAACAAGGCATAGAAATGCTAGGAATGTTGATGCGCCCATACCCCTGGAGGAGTCCAGGCAATTAACAACAACAATCTGTTCTTTGTCTGACATAAGCAGCTTTCCATCTCTGTCCTTCACTGGATGTTAATAGTAGTTACAACTATAGCTTTAAACTTCTTGATGATACCGTATACGACGTTAAAGTTGTTGCTTCTTGCGGCTCCTTCTGCAGAAGCCAGTAGAGAGTTTGCATACTCTCTTTTATCACGTCGCCCACAACGCTGGACTTCACGAGCTTCCTGACGGTAAAGGAGCTCTGTGCGTCTTCGCTTTTTGTCTGTCGCTGTAGATAATCGTGCTTTCAGCTGTTTCCTTTCAACAGCCCGCTTCCGTGGTGCGTCGGACATCCAGGGCTTATGCCGGCAATCCGTGTTAGTGCCAAGGATGGCATCTGCGCTGGAAATGTATGCTTCTTTGATGACATCCCAGACAAATTACTACCTGGGTGACTACTTATCTCAGCTGCTTTCAGCACAAGATATTTGTTACACTGTTGTAAGACAGCTGGATTTTTGAGTCGGTGTTGAATTTGCGGCGCCTGGATCTTTCGTCACTAGGACGGCGAACACGAGTGCTATTCGTAATCGAACATTAATGATCTTAAGATAATGATTCTTCCCATTCCAATATCGGCGCCCCTCTTATGCACGTCCAGAAGGCAACTTTTGAATCTCTTGCTAATGGCAAAGTGGTCGATCTGATTTTGTGTTCTGTATCGATCAACAGAGGACCAACTGATTTTGTGGCATTCCTTATTTACAAACATTGTACGGTGGAAGTTGCAGAGCTCTACAAATATTGTACCATTGTCATTTCGGTCAACAAGACCGTATATCTCCCCATCACATGCCTAAGGCCATTGTTATCATTGATATCCACGAAGTATTTTGAACCGGATACTTTTGGCTATTTTTCAACAACCTTCAGAGTGGTCCTTTTCTAGACAATTCCTGTCGAAGATGCCCCAAAAGAAGTCGCTGCATTAGATATTTTGATTTATATCCTTCCACTGAATGAACGTGGACGTGGATATCGTAAATAGGATAAATTATTTTTATATGGGTCGACATCAGTTTTATTTTATGTGTCTTTAAAATGATGAATATGTAAATAAATAACAACTTAATTGAGAACATGAATAATTGATTGTAGTCCTAGTCCATATTCGAATGGACTCGGAAAAACAGCGCGTACATACGGATACGCTGAAGAGGAGTGAACACGTACATACAAATAATGCATTTTTGATGCATTCGTTAAAAAGTACTGCAACGCAATTTCGCTTGTGTTTGGCGAAAGCAGCACATGTCACCACGCTATTGCCATGTCCTTTCGTATAAACGTGCACGAACTGGACTTGACGTATAAGGACGATTTAAATCGACCGAGCAATTTAAATTATAATAAGGCGTACGACGCTGAAGACGGTATGTGGTTGGGGGCGAGATGAACTGATGCACATATGGCATATTTATGAATGTGCAATAGCGTGTCCACGAAGGATATACAAGGACTCCTCTTCGGTCGTCTTGAGCGTCCGTCCATCAGTTTCTTCTGTTTGTCTCTCAGACCACATCATACTCAATTGTCGATTAAATACTGAAACTGAAGTTTCTGTTATTGTCTACCGGTTAGATGATGTCCAAGAGTCGCTCTCTGTATACTTCGGAGGTCACACATAATAGTCGGCAATAGAAAATATGAAGTACGCCTGGTTAGAGTGGATAACACAAGCGGCTGTGGTAACAGCGAGGACAGTACTTGCCATTCTGTACAGTTGATAAGAGTTTATAGCGACATAAAGAAGAGAATTAAATTCTTGAAGTGACTGTTATTCGAGATGAGAAAGACCAATGGTTAGCACATGGGAAATTTTGGAAACAACAGCCTACCTGAACAGCAATTACCATTCAGAATTTTACGTGGCCTGTCTTGGACGTCAGGCTATCATCTCATACCTTTTGGAGTTGTCGATGTATTCGGTATAGTCCTTAAAATAATAGGTGTCTGTGCGTCATTGGCGTAGATTCCATAATCTGTGATAGCCAAAAGATTCATTCAAGGAGTAGTATGTGTACAGGAGTATATGTACACCAACTATGTTCTTCGGATACTTTTTAGGTTAAGACTATTCTGCAATCTGCAATATTAACGGATGGCTGTTTTTCTTATACTCTACCAGTGTTTGGAATACTCGTGTAGTAACATAAATTTCTACGAAGCTTTTAAGGTTGGATGTATTTGCCCTAGTCCCTAGTGGGGCATAGCGCGTCAACTACTCCCATCTGGATTAATTGACGTTTCGTTCGCATAAACAGGTTTCGAGCGAAGCATATCGCTATAGCATGCACCTCTTGCCCATTAAGCCGCATACCTACTATAATTTGAGAAAGGTTGTGGCTTATTGTTACGCCCCACATCACAGAGGGAAGAAAACACAAACATCCATGGCCAGGACGGGATCCGAAGCCGTGGCTAACCGGTAGCATGAGACATGAGACTGACGCCTCAACGCACTGAGCTACCGGCCTCCCCTTTCATTTATTATAGCTAAACTAACAGAAAAATTAATGACTCCAAGCCAACCCGTCAATTGAATTTCCGCTTTAGGTCGCGGTTTGCAGTTGCGTACATGGGAATTCCGTGTGAGGACATATGTATGTAATGCAATAGGATTTTAATCTATTCAGAATATACAATAGTTATGTCTCCAAAATTCTAATGAAATTTTCACACAATATACATAAAAAAACTTAATGACAACGTGCTTCCTAAGTGCACAAAAAATCCGCACACAGGTCAATGACAAACCGACAACCAACGCTTGAAACGAATAGGGGAGAGGGAGACTACACACTTTAGTTAAATGTTTGCCATTTTGAAAATTTTAATGGACTACTTTTCACTTAAGATCACGTAAAATTATGAGTGGAAAATTTCACCTAAGAGCTCGCTTAGGCCCTAACCAAATTGAACGCAGAATGCAGCAGCAGCGGCAGAAGCAACAACAACAACACGTAGATCTGTCGCGATGACATAGCGGCGATGACAGATCTACCTGTTGTTGTTGCTTCTGCTGCTGCTGCTGCGTTCAATCTGGTTAGGGCCTTAGAGTACGAGCAGAGGCTGAAGATGGTTCAGCTTCCCGCTCAGCTTTACATTTTCAATCTGATCACCAAGCGAGTTTTCAGCAGAGATACAAACTGGTCTCGCTTTACGATTTGAAATGTTTGCTTGAGAAAGCTTTTCAAGGTTTATCTCGCTTTGCTCTTCAGAATTAAATTCTAGTTCGATCCGGCTGTGTTTGAGAGAGCCTCGAAGTCAGCTTTCAGTTCGGCACGGTTTTGCTTTTGTTATGTATGTGGGAAGTACGTGCATGAGCAGAGATTTCTCGCAAATTTAGCTCGGTCTAGCTCTGAACGGAGACAACAAGCATTTAAACTTCGAAATCATTAGAAAAATGTCCTTTTTACCCGGATTAGATTAGGCTAGGTTAGAAGGCAGTCGTATCAGCACATATCTGTTGTGATACCCTAAGAATGCCAACAGGCCATCAGGAAATCACGAAACGGAGATGTTGACCGACCTCCACGTCTGCTAGTTCCCCTACCTAGCTTTTGGTTTCGACGTTTCTTTTCTCTCGTACCTGTAGAATAGTGGTGGGAGAGAATATTGCATCGTAAGCCCCCTCCCCCCCCCCGCCACAAAGCTACAGGGATCGATGAAATTTTGCCAGTTTGCTCCAAAGAGCGGATAGGGCCACCATCTACTGTAGCACATTTATAGCGCCCGCTTACAATTTCGGACAATACCCGAATAATGGACTAAAGCGCGAGTGATCTTCATTCCTGGTGATTCTACGCTATTCTATGTGAAGGACTTTAGACCAATCAGCTTAATTTTTTTTTCTGCTAAAAAGCGTTAAAAAGGCTAGTGCTTTCTTTCATTCAGAACTCGATGGAAGTTGGGGGACTTTGTGATAGCCAGCATGCATATCTCTCGGACGGCGGGAGATAGATCCTTACAATAAAAGGAATTAACGCTAGCGGCTTTCCTATATATAGAAAGGGCTTTCAACAATGTGACTATGACGAACATTATTAACGCTATGACGCGATGCGGGGTTGACCCAACCCTGACGACTTGGGCGTCTGATTTGCGGGAAAATCGAGGCAACCATTTAAGGAGTCAGAAAAGAGAAGACAGCACAGGAACACTGCAAGGAGGGATATTATCCCCTCTCCCTGGATCCTGACGGTTAACGAAATACTAGAGAGGTTAATAGCCAGCAACTTGCAAATGGTGGCATATATCGATGACATTGTGGTGCTTATGAGAGGTAAGTTCCCTCAAACCTTGACGGACCTTATGCAATCGGCACTGAACCAGATCCAAATCTGGGCCAGGGAAACTAGTCTTAAGATTAACCCGACAAAAACCGAACTAGCACTTTTCACAAGGAAAAATAACGTGCCGGAAATTACCACACCGACCCTCAACGGAATAACACTACAACTGGTTGATAGTGTTAAATATTTGGAAATTGCTTTGGAGGGCTAACGTGAAGCACAGAGTTATTACTCAATTGACCCAACCCCTTGTGGGGCATAGCGCGTCAACTGTGCCATATGGCCCAGTTGACGTTTCATTGGCATAAACTGGTTTCGGAGAATGCAGTTGCCAGCATGCACCTCCTGCACATCCATGGCCACGTACGTCGTCGTGGACGGGATTCGAACCCGAAACGCCGGTAGTCAAACATGAGACTGATGCCTCAACACACTGCGCTACCGGTCGCCTCGCAGCCCTCGGTTCACTCCAGTACATGGGGTTTCAGAGCGCAGATGGCCTATTACATATTTACATGTGTAGTGAGACCTAAACTTGCGTATGAAGTGGTCGTAGAGTGGTAAGCCACCACGAACAAAACCAATGTGAAGAAACTTACGAGATTTCAGAGACGGGTCTCCATAACTATTACGGGTTTCCTGAGAACCGCCCCCCCCCCCCCAACGGCTGGACTCGAAATTATGATGATGATAGGGCTTCTGCCCGTGGACTGGTTCATCTGTAGAAGCGCATGCTTAGCAGTAATACTCGCTGAAAGTTCAGTTCTATTCAAGAAAGCTAATGTTGTATTCCGATAACATAAATATGAGACAATACGGCGTTGATCTTGACGATACGGATCACGTGACCAAACAAACATACCTTGTTGTTGCCTACAAGGAGGAACTGGGAGAGCAGAGAAGCCAGCAATAACGGTGGGGCCCTATTAAAATACATGCTATACGGATGGCGGCAGAGTCCATTCAAGGGACTTCAACTAGGAAGACGACGATTTGCGTCGGCGGTAGAGCGGCCATTCTGGTTTTAGCCTCATACAGGTGTTTTTCAAAAATTTTAAACGTATACAGAGAGGCTGTCGACAGAAAGGCTAAACATACCCCTATAAGGATTTAGTGTGTGCCCGGCCACAGTGGTGTCGTAGGAAAAGAGAAAGCTGATGCGCTGCACAAACAAAAAAGATTGTTGGGTAGATTGAACTATGTGGCCATCACCTGAATTGAGCAAGAGCAGGATACTGCTCAAACTCGAAAGAAATAGACTGAGAGCAACGATAGGTCTACTTACAGGATACTGCCTTACCGTATTTCATGCGAGTAGATTGGGATTTAACTTATGCAGAAGTGCGGGATGGAAGAGGACACCATCGAGCATACTTTGTGTGAGAGCCCAGCCCTAATTTGGAATAATATATTCGTTGCTTACCTATTTCAAGAGCTAGTAGAGGTGGCTAGTGCCGTCTCGTTGAATCAACTGAATCAATTTAGAGGAGTCGTAACCTGGCAGCTCTAAGTAGCTAACGGAGAGTGGCAAATGGGTCCAAATCGGAGGCCTAATGCGAGCTGCGCTGGCGGCAACCTTCTTACCTAATCTAACCTAAGCTTCCCCGACTCGAATTTCCGATGTAGCACATTTTCCATAAAAGTGCCAGCACGATTGATAGGAAAATTTCTCAGTATTTTAAAGATCAGTCTATCGAAGATAGATAAACCCAGCAATTTGTGTATAGTCAAACGAATTATTTTAAGTGGATGCTGAATCTGTTGTCGACCATATTTAACAACGTATCAATGTTTTAAAATTATTTATTATATCTGAGCCGATACCCATTTTTAATTATGGAAGGAATGGAGTGCGAATAATACAGGCTCAGATTACATTAACACGAACAAGTTTTCTCTATGAATATTAAAATTTTTGGTCAGTTAGTTACATACCAAAATCCATTATTAGCTTTTCATTTATCCACACTGTCCATCCTGAATTCATTTCACACGTAGTAACACTAAATATCAATTACTCAAAAGATTCGTCATTTTGTTTCAACATTTCCTCACCTTCTTTTTGAAGTGAAATCGACGTCCCTCTTAATGCAATAACCGAATAATCTTCAAATAAATTGACAAAATAACTAAATAAGGCATCACGACAGGAATCCTTCGTCCATTACGGAAACAGAAAGTTCTCAGAGATTGATCCGACTTTCTCTGTACGGAGAGCGTCGGCCAGTGATGAAACCCATTTAATGGCAACAAGGATAGTTCATCGGTTCACTCCTAAGTACACTACTCAGCATATTTGAATAATACATGAAGAAATTCGTTCGTGATTGACCTGTACAATCGACAAGCAAACGGAATGATAAGTATCGCTATTCCCCGGGAATGTGTCCGTGGAGTGGAGGAAACCTCGTCTTCGTATAAGTGGTCAGTAGAGTCATCGCAGGAACTTGATGCCCACACTATCTGTCTATCCACCCACCCGTTCGACCAACGACTAAACTGAATTGAATATATTGCTCAGATGTTGCCGGAGGGCTGCTGGCTCTCGGTGGTAGCAGGTATGCCTAATTAATTTTCCGGTAAACCAATCCTTTCCAGCTAAAATCCTTACTGCAAAATTTTCGAAACTTTTACATCTTCATCTTTCACGCAAGATACTAGAAACTCGACGGGCCAATTCAATCTGAAGCCAATGGTATTTTTCGAGTGATAGTTGGATGATGAGTGGTGAGTGGCAAGAGATGATGTCGAAGCATGTTAGGGTAAGTGTAGCTCAAGTTGATCTTTTCTCATTCTGTCTAGAGGAAAAAAAATAACATTCCGAAATTAGAACGAACCGGACAAGGCTCCTACGAGACCCTTGAGCAGTAGCCTTTCAATATTCATAAATAATTTACGTTGAACTTACTGAAAGTTTGAATATTTGGTCAATAGAGCTCCTTGCAGGATGGGGGTTCTGGGCAGGATTTCTTTCTTCGATCGGACAGTACTTAGTAAAGGAGCGAAGAATGATGCATCTTTGTAGGAGTTTCTAGTGCAGAAGCAATTTCATAGCAATCCCTATATGATCGTTTGTCTCGTCCTACTTCAGTTGCTTTCCAAATACATGCAATCATCATTAGCATCTCTCCAGCAGTATGTACATATTAGACGGTCACATGGACATGGTCATCAGTGCTCTCTTGAATCTCCATATCAGGGACTATAGGGTGACGTGATTTAGTGCATGGTGCTTTCATTTCGGTTTATTGAAGTTAGATTGACGGAACTTTTTTCCTATTTGATATCAAGCCGATGACAATTGCTACTTACAAAAAATCCTTAGCCATTTGTATTTGTAATCACTGTGGACTTACGCCATTTACGCCAATGACACCCTGTGAAAATCCATTTGAAAGTACCTAAGGTGGTCACGAGCACCGGTCACAATTTATCCAGCATTAAATTTGTGTGCAGAGAAAATGCCGAGAAGACGGCAAATCTAGAGTCGCTGGACTGGTTGACGGTCCTTTTCAGATACGTGAAGCTTGGACACTTTCTCTGCCCGAATAGGATGGCGCTCGATATGTACATCCACACATTATTGGGATTATATACACACAGAGTGAGCTAGCGATGTGTCCTTAGAATGAAACACCGAATATCCTTTGCAATAATGGAAGCAATGCTCTTAGAGCGATGCGAATGAAGTTCATTCGTGTGTACAAGAAATGCCAGTAGCCTCACACCCGCTCCTATTTCATTTGTAGTTTCCTTTGGCTTATGGGTGGATTGCTACTGTTCGCTGAATACCATCCTTCCGTCAAATGTTGTATGTCCACTCATGCCTTTCCCGGGGAATTATAAGAACTCGCTCAAGTGAATATGTGGAAGTTTTGAGAGGAAACGGTGAATCGTTAGCATATGGCGTAAGTAAAATGCGAGGTAGTTTCTTTTCGTCTGTCTTGTAAGTAGAATGGATTTTTCGACGGTTTTAAAAAAAGAAGAACAGTTTAGTTTGAGTATTGAGGAGGACCATTCAGCTATGACTTTGCATCCATAAAGTCCAAAGTATCTATATCATAGATAGTTAAAAATTACAGCTTACTGGTTAGTGACGCTGCAGATATCTGACTGTTCCTCAGGCTCAGCCTGGATAATATCATTATCATCGTGGCGCAACAGTCCGACGGCGGGTCCTGTCTGCCTGAACTATCGTCCTCCACTTTTCTCGGTCAAGTGACCGCCCAGCAGTTGTTCGGCGTCCTCATCTACTGGGTTCTTCCAACTAGCTCTTGGTTTTTCTCGCAGCATTGCTCCGTCAAC
Source organism: Chloromyia formosa (assembly GCA_964017055.1). Lineage (NCBI taxonomy): Eukaryota > Metazoa > Arthropoda > Insecta > Diptera > Stratiomyidae > Chloromyia > Chloromyia formosa. The sequence goes on along the minus strand of OZ024813.1, from coordinate 22,086,724 downwards.
GCGACGTCCATTGAATATTTTCTAAGGCATGCGTTCATCGTCCGTTCGTTGTATAAGTTTTTCCCATTGTAGACGTTTTAGTTTGCCGATTCTTGAAACTTCCAGCTCATCGCACAGTTCGTACAGCTCACGGTTGTAACGGATGGCCATCTATTTCGGTCGCAAACTGCTCCGAAAATTCGCCGAGAGACCTTACGTTCAAATGTGTTCCTCATGTTTTCAGAGGCTTAAGTAAGGCTAAGGTTCTAAAAAGGAGAGTACGCTCGCGGCCATTTTGTTGACATCGAATGGAGATTTGTGCCCATCGAATGGACATATAAGAAAGAGAGACAGCACTAATATTGTTAACTGGGAGCTGTCATTTTTACATGCCTGTCACTCTTCATTGGTTGGTAACAAAATGGCGTCGAGTGTACCTTCCTTTTTAGTGCTCTAGTAAGGCTCCACGTTTAACAGCCATACAGGCCGTATGATGGTTTTGTACGAGGATAGACGTAGCTTAGTATTTCTGTGCACACGCATCGATTTCATTATTGAGAGGACCGAGAAGAAAGTCTTATTTGCTAGCTATATCTGTGGCTTGATTTCATCAGTTTCATTGGCGTTCTTTGACAGATTGCTACCCAGGTATATGAAGTCGTCTACGAATTCGATGCTGAGGTCCCCGACGTTGTCCGGTTGCTCAGGCGTCCTTGTTCTTGATTGCATCATTACTTGTTTTGTTCTGGTTGATGCGTAGTCCAACTTCTTTTGCAGCCGTGTCAAGATTATTTTGAAATTCTTCTTCCTCGGGAAGATTTCGGGATATGATGATAATGCCGTGAGCGTACGCTATCAACTCCGTCGACCTGAAGAACAATATGCCACATCACATTCATTATCCGGATGGCATGTTCAAGTGCCAGGTCCATCGCCTTTCTTCAGTCCAGTTCGTTTTTCAAAGAGATCAGTTAGCCTATTTTGGATACTGACCTGTGAGATGGAGTAGGCCATCGTCATCTTTGTTAATCCTTATCGTACTAATTTTATTGATACACCAAGTTGCAGCATGATGTTGTACAGTACTACACGATCGATACTGTCGTACGCTTGCTTAAAATCAACAAAGATTTGGTATACGTCAACGTTGTATTCCCAGAATCTACTTGACCGTGAAAAGCTGATCGGTTGTAGATTGGCCAGGTCTGAAACCGCCTTGATATTCGCCAATGATTCGTTCAGCGTACAGATTGATTCTATTTTGCAGAATTTTCGTCAGTATTTAAAGGACGTACAGACTAGTGAGATGCCTCTGTCATTCTCACACCGCAATTTATCTCTCTTTTTGTGGATGGGGTAGATGATGCTCCTGCGCCAATCTCCTGCGATCACCTCACCCCTCCAAATTCGCAGAAGTAGTTGATGTATTGCAGTTGCAGACCCTCGGGTCATCGGTATCTCAGTGCGTAAAGGCATCAGTCTCGTGTCTGAGTACCGGCGTTTCGGGTTCCAATCTCGTCCACGACGACGTTCGTTGCTAAGGATGTTTGTTTTCCTCCTGTGGTGCGGGGCGTAATAATAAGCCACAGCATCTCCCGACTTGTCACAGGTAGGCGGGTAGGTGGGGGAGCAGGAGGTGCATGCTGGAAACTAGTTTATGCCAACGAAACGTCATTTGGGCCACATGGACCAGTTGACTCGCTATCTGCACCCCGCGCTTTATTTGGTTTGAAAGACTGCAAGGCGAGATCAAATTCTTCTATTCTCGGGGGTTGTGTGTTGAGGCCTGATGACTGATTTAGTCTTCCTTCTATCAGGTGAGTTTTATAGGTTCGGCTAATCTAATTTGCCAGTATTCTCTTCGGATTGAAAAATGCTTCTGCGAAGCAGTAGAAAACTTGGTCTTTTGTGACATCAGTTGCTTAATCTTAATGTGTCCACTGCAGAGTTGAGATGCAGTGCCCCGCCACCGAAACCAAATTTTTGTTAAAAACCTTGCTTAAATTTAGATCGAAACACCGAGTTACGCAGTTTAAAAATCCGATTCTTTGCCAAAGAAGTCTGCTAGTACTTTTTCAGCCAACCTTATAATCCTTCGCTTTTGGCTACTTTTTTTTTAAATAAAACTCAAATGGTGGTAACCGATTTTTTCCGTTTTACTTTTTGACCTTTTGCCTACTCCGTACCATAATACGACAATGCATCCGTTTGAACTATGAATATTTACTCCGTTTATCCTGGACCATTACAACGCTGTATTAATGAAAATACTCATAATTGGATCGAAGAAGGAGTGGGTATTCGTAGCGTGTATCTACATACATTCATCTAAAACGTTGTTACCAACAGGATGTTCCTCGCAACGTAGCATGTTCTTCATTTACCATATCGCGTTTTTGATGACGGTAACAGAGCGCTACACATTTCAAAACGTAGACCCTAATGTCCGAAATGGGTGGCCATCGACGAAAATGTTCCCGGAAATAAAGAAAGTTCCTTTGGCATTTGGATTTGACCCTCTTCAAATTTGCGTCCTTTTCCTTCCCCATCGGCCTATAGTGCGTCCGATGTTCACGGGCTGAAAATCGCGCGTTTGCCATCTTCAAGTGTGTACCGGTTCTCGCATATAATACACTCTAGTAGCAACAACAAATAAAACACCATCATCATCAGATCAGATCCCGGGAACCAAGTGATTGTGTGACTCTTGCCAAAGAGAAAAGCATTTGCGTCTATCCTTTATATTGGGCGGGAGGGTGGTTGTGATGTTGTCCTGTTCCTATTCCACCATCATCCCCAAAATTTCTTCGTTGATATATCAAACCGGTGATTTTCGCCAGTTGTTTGTCCGTTCGTGTGTTGGAGATTTAAGACTGTAAGATGAATGGTTATAGGGACACACATTGTGTGTAGATACTTGTATTTGGAAAGGACGACATACGGGACACACCATAGTGTGTTTGAAGGGTGGCACGGGTGGAGTCGAGTGACAGCAGAGTGAAGCATCTAAGTGACCGTTTGAGTGGACCCAGCCGTAGATGGAAGACACGTGAGTTGCTCGAAGGATTCACAAGAGCCCAATATTGTGTGCGAACGTAAAGACGTCCCGTCGATTCTCCACCCTTGGGAATTGGTATCGCGCGAGTGGTCCTCTATGTCTTTGCAAAAGCATTTGCTTCAAGAATATAACCTGAATTACTGAGTGGTCCACCATTTACTCGTATATAAATGTATACATGTATATATGACGAACCTTATAGGACACTTCAGGCAATATTCTGAATATAGTGGAATGTGAATCTTTGAAAACTACTATCCGAGAACTGAACTGGACATGAGAGCTGATATCGTATACTTGTACATAGCAAGATGCCATGTCAAGCGTATACATATGAGTAGAATACTTTGTAGTTGAGTACTTTGGATAAAACGATAGTGGGTTGGTGCCATGCCAACGATCATATAGTTTCGCAGCAATATGAGATTCTTAACCTGCTTCGTTTTCACCTCGTTGATATTTCGTATATATACGAGTACTAGAGGACGCAGCCTATTAGCGAAAGGAACGATACATAAGCAAGAACACGTGACTTTGGTCGACGCAACGGTAGGGTGTTGCAAACTTGACTTTCGATCTGCAATCCCACAATGCGTGTGTTACCTGGTGATAGCCTTCATGGCCAGAGCAATTTTTTCTGTTTGGAATTACAATGAACGAACGATCTCTTGTCTAAGCATGTGTCGCATGATTTTGGTGGGGGTCGGTAGCTCGGTGCGTTGAGGCGTTAGTCTGATGTCTTCATCATGCCGGTGTTTCGCGGGTTCAAGTCCCGCCTTGACCATCGATGAGTGTGCTGGTTTTCCTGTGTGATATGGGGCGTAACAATAATCCTCAGCTATTTTCGACTTGTCGCAAACATGCGGCTAAGATCAGTACTCATTAGATGTTGCCTTCGATCTGCCGGTAGTAGTAGCACTACCAGGATATGATTCATTACAGGCGGTTCATTACACAATGTCTAAATCGGCGTAAGAATTTGCCCACATCGGTAATACCTTCAAATCGACCAGTTGCTTCTATTTAAGCCGGTCTAACACCATCATTCCCTTTCCCGCAATCAAAAATTACACTATCGTGTACTCGTACTCGTATATATCACAAGAATGGCTTCGCAAGTGAAAAAAAAAAATAGGTTCTTACCGCATAAAGCGGAAATATACTTTTGAGCTGCGTTCAACAAATTTCCGCTTCAGGAGTTACAAGTCTAACTGCGTGTAGGTCATGTATGTAGGTCAATAAAACTATCATCAAAATTGTCGCTCCCACGTTAGCTGGTTCTACGCACCGGAGCGACCCGTTCATCAGCAACGGCCAAGGACTGCCAAACTCCTTCAACGCCAGTAGGCGTTGCTACAACAACAACAACAAAATCATACAAATTGTCACAACATCATTTATGGTCATATTAAGAAATACATATAGGTATATGGTATGGCTTTAAGGCACTCTTTTTGGGCGTCATATCCGCATTTGACGTTGTTGTACGTCACCTAAAGCCCTTTCCTCACTTGTTGGTACGGTAGCGGCGCGGGACAGTACGTTCTATATACCGCACTGCCTTCATTTACAAACCAGACAGTATATTTTCGGAATTCATTGTTCAGTATCGCTCACGTCCTCGCTATTTGTGCCATTTCTTTAAATTTTTTGCGCGTTATCTCTGTCAATACCGAGCGTCCACTGGATGTTCCTTCTGCGACGCGACGCGGTAAAACGAAACGATCCCTCCCCGCACCTGCGAATACCGAGCCAATTAGGAAAGACTCATTGAAATAAAAGCGCTCGGTAGGGTTTGGGTACCGTGGATACCGAGCATGCTGATCTTGCACAGCTGCCGTACCGACAAGTCAGGAAAGGGCCTATTAGTTCATCAGGTACAGGAAGGCTTAGAGGCAGATGCTGCATCCTTCTATTATAAAAACACGTTGCACAGGTTAACGTCCGCGACCAAAGTCCATATCTTTCTGTGAGATGAGTTTGAAGTCTGAATGCTAGGCCTACTAGAGTCAATGTCAGAACCAGATAAATTGCCATTCTGTTCAAATGAGACGCACTTTAATGTGTCTCTTTCTTCATCGAGTAAGCTTCACTGAGCTGACTGGACCTTTCGATTTCGATTATTATTCGGACTGGTCATCGTCTTTGCTAAAATTACACTTAAGGATTTATAAAAGCTGAAATTCGGATAGCAAAAATCCGGTTCATTGCCGATGCAATATTTTCGACATAAATTTCGGATGCCTTGTCTGTGAGCAAAGCAGATGGTACAGCACTGCGCTTCTTGAAAGAGTTGAAAGGTAAGAGGTCTTCAATACTGTCCGTTACTGCGATCTTAGATGTACATCACTATAAATGGACTCACCGTACTGTAAATATCTTGTGCCAATCATTAGTCCTTGTTTTCCTAATACGAGTATTTAGCAATTTCCAATTTATCTTCCATGACAACTGCGAAAATGACGATTTCACCTTGTTCCATTCCACTTAATCGACCCACTTTCAAGAAACCAGAAAATATCTATCGTCCATTGCGTAACATTGATGTCCACCTTGTCAGTGTCATTTCAATCGCCAAATCCTAAATCATTATCGTTTTTGGCTACCTACGAAAAGACGACGACGACGAAATCTAAAACAGATGCCATAAGTTAGATAGTATTCATATAGTGCTATTGGCGAAAAGGACAAAACGTGAGTTTATTCGCCAGCGTCTGAATTGAAAAGGATAAAGCCCGTATACTGAAACATTTTGGAGAGTGGGGACACCATACCGAACGAACGACTATAGAGATAAAAGGAAATCCATCGGATGGATGACAGCCAAGGTTGTAGGCCGTCGAAGCAAAAATCAATAAATCATCTCAAAGTGGTGTGGCCCCCTTTTTATATATTTTTTTTTGTTCCTTCTTCTTGTATCTCTACTTCACAAGATACACTCTAGTGGCAATGGCGGTACAACGCGACCGGAATAGCGCCTTTTGTTTTTCCCATCAAAATCTAACAAAAGCTCTTGGAAGGATTTTGTTGCGCATTCTATATGCCTAGGGAAGTAGTAGCAGTAGACTATGTGGGTATATGTTGGAGGGTTGTATGGATCAAAGTGGAGGGTATCCTTGGAATCGTCAGGCTGATGATGTCGACTATACGATGGCTACTACGACGACGACAACGACAACGACGACGCTGATGATGATATACTATTGCTTGTTTCTACCGTTATTCCGGTTGAGAGATCCAGGATTAGCTTTCTTTTTGAAAATTGCGAATGAGGTTGATGGTTTTAGCTGTTAGCCATAGTCCGCTAGCCTGGTCATATGACATTGTCGTGTTTCCTTTCGCTTTGTTTTTAATTTAGATGGGAAAACTAAAGAGGTTTTCTTTGACTATCAGCAATTTCACTAATATCTGTGTTTGCCTGCCTACCGACCGGTGTTTTTTTCTTTCGTTGTCATGCGGTGGAGTGTCGTTGTAATATGAAAAATAAGCATAGTTTACATCGAGAGACAAGTATTACAAGCCAGTCTATTACGAATAGTTTTTATTGCTTAGTAAAGTAGAAACTATTAATTAAAAAGGCCACTGAAAAAAGTCTACACGCCTGATATCCTCCTGAGAAACTTTCGCCCATTCGTACTTCAGGGCTTGGTCTAGTTCTTTCGCCGCAGCTGGTGCCCCAGCTGGTGCGATAAATGTTGTATGGGGTTACAATCTGGGCTGAACGCTGGCGAATGAAAAGGTATACATTATTGTCAGTGTCAGCACTATGCTTGCATCTTGCATCAAAAATGAAATCCTGTCCGCCAGCATGTACTCTTCGAATAATATTACGGCTTAGCACTTCGTTGATGTATCGCTGAGCTGTCAAATTGCCATTAACGATCACAACAATCAATCACAAGTCGCTTTTGACATTTAAGAAAATAGCGCCCTACACCATGTTGGATCAACCGCCAGACGGTGATGAAGTTTCAAAGAGCACAATGAAATTAGCTATTTGGAAATTAGCCATTAATGGAGAATTTCCGCTGAAACCAAAAGTGACCATACATGGACAACTTCGCTTCAAACCCAATGCTCAATTTCATTTAAAAATGAAAGTGATTATATACTTATTGTGACTTCCATCGCATACTTTATTTAGATTTGAAGCCGATATTGTCCAATCATGGCTAATTTCGTTTATTTTCCGATGGGCACTTTCGGTTCAAAACGCAAGTATCTGTATGGATTATTTCGGATGGCCATTTTCGCCATGATTAATTTCGGTACCACGTTTGAAAGGCACAGGGTGGTTCATTTGCTTTTCTCTAGACCATTATTTTCACACAGGCAAAATATTGATTCATCAGAGAAGGAAACTCTCCCCTAATGCCTCATACTCCAAATCCTGTGGTTCCTGGCATACCGATGTCGTACGATTTTGTGCTTTCATGTTAATCACGGTACTTTTAGAGGATGTCTGGAAAGCAGTGTACTTTTCCTCAAACAATTATGCACGGTTTGTTTGGAAATACCGTTTGATCTGAGGTCATTTCGGTACAATCAGAGACGGCGAAATATATTTTGCTAGTAGTAGGTAGTGAGAATGAGTGTACTAAAGCGAAGGGTTCACGGGAGGCGAATCGCTAGCGACTATTGCAAACTTTTTTATTATCGAGTTTTGATGATCTTTAATGAAGTCCAGCTTGAAGATATAGTGAGGTGCGGCATCCCAAAGTTTCGACGGAACGCTTCAAGCCATGGCTGCAGTTTAACTGGCTGACAGCACGTGTTGTTATAGAGTTGCGCGCAGGATTTCCTGAACCTGTTACCGGAGCAACTAAATTCAATCATTGGCATCCAACAGCAACATTAGGGAATGTATAAATGCTTAGAAGTACGGCCATGTGTTGCCATTGGCTGACCCAAAACGACATAGAATAGTGACGGATTAATGGCGGAATGGTGTGCAGATCTAAGTGTTTAATTGATGACGGTTAGTGTCAGGTACCAATCTTGCCTGTGTGGATATTCTCCAAAATGTTTGCCACGAGTAAAAAGCAGTGTATAGGTTTTTCACAACAAATCCTACAGCGTGTTGAAAGCGTGAGGTACGAACTGCCCGGCCCGCCATTATTATTAAATATTATGGTCTCGAGCCAAATAGTAAGGATCTCAGCTGTAAAGTTTGGAATATCCCTGTTTTGCGAATATTAGGAGAATTCTCTCTATTGCATTTAGGGAGAATTTTTAAAATTCCTTAATTGCGGTAGGTAGTTCATTTCCACTTTAGTTGGTAAGAATCCAGAACCTATGCGGAGGGATTTGCAGGTCATAAAGTGGAAATTTCTCCAGTTTTGTGAAAGTTCTCTCTAACCGAATAGAGAGAATTCTCATAATTTTTGCGAAACAGTAATGTTCCTAAAATTTTTTTAAGTTAAAGTGAACTTGGATAAATGGTCCAAAGATGGGGATAAGTGGTGCGCCCTAATCATGCAAGGATGAACACTACGCGCTCGATCCGCAACAATATGGAAGCGTAATGCGGTAATTCCAGAGATAATGAACGTCTGCGCCCTTAGTAGAACATTTTTTTTCTCTAAACTTTCTTCTGCCACAATTTGATTTACGAGGGTAAGGTGAAAAGTTCTCGGCCTGACAATGAACCACTGAGATTTTCAGTTAGAAACTGATTTTATTTTTCTACATAATCTCCCTTGAAAGTCATCCAGATCATAGAAGACTCGAGAAATGTCTTCTCCGGCCAGCCAAGGCTGGACAATGACAAAGAAGGTGGAGAACGCTCTCCTTCACAACCACGTCTCTCGTAACTCCTGCAGAAGTCGTGGTGAAGAATCCGAAGTCTCCAGGCGAGCTCCTCGATTAGGCAATGCCCCGTAATAGCCCCTACTACCCTGCCAGTGTACTTTCCGTTCAGAGGCAACCGCGTAGCAGAGCGGCTGGTATCGAATATGGGCCAAAACATCCTTGTTGTTTGGCATTTGTTGCGGCTGAGCCATCTTATATTAGCCGTGTCAACGATCGCCAATTTGCACAATGGCAATGGCCCCTCAACGAGCTAAGCAGCGGCATATGTTTGCCGTAGCTCAGTTCGGGAGGCGTGGGCGGGATTTTTGCCTCTCGTTGCCCCTGTCCTTTTCGTATTAATAAAAATGCATAGGCCTGGGGAAGGCAACACAAACAGGGGAGGCAAAAATGAGGAATACTAACAAAAAAAAAAAAAACAATTAAACAAAATGGGACGATAAGGATGGAATGATTGGCGGACGGCTCAGATGCCCTCGCGCTCATCTCGGGGTCCGGGTGTGATGGAACCCTTGGCCTCTGGTTTCGTACCACCGACAGATCCCTACTCATCAGGTGCTGCTGGAAGTTCACTATACAGTACCCCCGGGTAACTACCAATCCCGACGTCTTCGTTAGTCTGGTCCTATATATGTGTTTAAGGCTATTTCTCCCGTCCATACGCTCCTCGACGGAATCAGGCTAGTGAAGTTTTTGCCAAAAGATATTTTGGAGGAATGTAGTACGTCTCTCTAGGAAGATCCAGGTTGTTCAGTATAGTAGAATGTCCCGCACTCAGCACACGCCTTTGTCCTGCCTCGCGAAGGTGCAAGGACGCATTTTTGCAAGTTGTTCGCCTAGAATATTCAACGGTAGCAAGCCGAGTATCATATCTAGGCCGATTGACGGAGTGGTTCTAAAAGCCCCTGTTATAAACAACCCAACTAGCCTTTGTCCTTTCCCCAGCAGACCGCAGTAGGCCGCTACTCTGAGTGCTGTCCACCACACACTGATACCGTACAATAATATAGGACGTACAACAGCTGGTTTCAGAAGCCCTTGCTTTTACCTATGTCCTTCCTGCACCAATAGATGCAACAATAACCTTTCTTATCCGTTCTTGAATATTGAGCCTCCACCTTAGCTTCCTGTTGAAGATAGGACCTATAAATTTAGCTTTACCATTGAAAACCCATTTATAGTGCCTCCCAGCGTAGGGGGTTCGATTGAAGTAATCGTGTGCCTTCTAGTGAAAAACATAAAATCCGTCTTATTCGGGTTATCGTTAGTAATGTTGTCTATTTTGAGGATAAAATGAGTGAAAGAAGATCGAAGATACCTTTAAAAATATGCATGAGATATGAAATCAGAGTTCGTCGACCTTCCTTCAGGACAGCTAGAAATATTCCATCCGAACTAGAAGATTCATAAACGTCAAACACCCCTGTGCAGACAGCACTGACGTGTGTTTTGGTTATTATGGCTGAATTTTGAACTAACTTAACTTACCTTCACGTTTTCCAAATATTAATCGTCGTCAATAGGCATTAATCTCGAAATTTCTGCACGTGAGTCGTAGTAATTTCCAGTAATTTCCCTCGATCAGCCCCTAAAATTCATTTTGCTCCCATATATTCCTTTTGTTTTCGTCGGAAATTTCTTAACGAACAACGTGAATGCATGCAAGCCATGCAGATTATGAGAGATTCAACCAAAAGCAATAATTGTTGTTGTTGGATGCTTCAAGCCCCGCTTGTTGTTGCTAAGATGCGAAATTACCAAGAAGAACCGGACAACATTGTTGTAGACAAAATAGAAAAAGAAATGATCATTGAAATACATTAAACGGTGGACAGGAAAACCTCGCCAGGACGAAGGGGATTAGAACATATTCTCGTTTGCGTTCGAGAGAACATTATTATCGCAATGGACGCTAGTTACATGTGTCCAAGGATAGCTGCACATAATGTGGCCTCAGTGGGGTAACCATTCCGCGACAGTGCAATGACAACTATAGCAAACCCCTTTCAAGAACCCATAGATGCATGCATAAAGCACTCGGGGGGATTCTATGCAGATTTTACGCTATAGGTGGAGGCTATTCGCTATTCCTTGAATTCACCATGCTATATAATGCAGTTGTATGGCTTAAGTGAAGAATGACTAGGGACATTCATCAGCACTGCACGACTAGCGACTGTCATTATCTTTATCATTATTATCGATAACATCTACAAGTATACTCTCGGTGAGATGAATGTATCTTTCATAATAATCGTATGTGTACCTTAATGCAATAGACATCGTCCACCGCATCTGGAGGATTGCATCGTATGTACATTTGGCTAGAAAATGACATGACATGCTATTTGTTCATTAGTTTAGTATTTCAAGTCCCTTTAAAACTTACATCGGCTGGATCTATGAAAAGATGTCCATAATTTTCAAATTATACTATATGTACTCCCAAAAATGTGTAACCAGAAAATCAAGCCAATCCTCATTCCTTAAACTCCACTCGCCATGCTGACCGATAGTTGAAACAAAAGCCGGTGCCTAACATATCTACGAGTACTTCTGTCCAATTTCTGTTCAAGGATTGAATTCTGGAAATGTTTCCTTGAATTATACCATAGAATTGAAATCGAGGAGAATTTAGCTTTTCGCAAAGAACTTCGTCTTCCGCACGAAACATTTACATGTATGTAAGTAAGTCTCCAGGGAAAATGTCCACATATTCGTATATGAAAAAGCGACTTTCCTAAAACTCACCTAGCTTAGTTCGGCAATACCGGGGACCGATCATATTGTCGGTTGGTCTGCAATGCTATACGTAAAACCATACAGGACGCAGGCAGCTTTAGTCCTCATTCCGTGACTTGAAGGAACAGGTTTCGGCATAATCTCGAGAACAAGAAACAAACTCTTGTGTTGAAAACAAAACTGCATAGTTGAGGGTTTGTTCATCATGTTTTTCAGTTTCGATTTGCTGAACTAAGATTTTCTTTGGGGGCGGATAGGGGTGGGGTGCACATGCTGGGAAGAGATGTTGCTGAAGTTGCATTATCTGTTTGAACTGCATATGCACACTTATGTATGTGTGTCCATAAATCCATTTCCATCTGAGAAAGGACCTTCGATGCAAACAATTAGAGCAATTCATTATGCATTTCGAAAGTATCTATATTAAAATTGTTGATACATGTGTTTAAGTTTTTAGATTGGATAACTATGATAATAACTATGTTGGATGAATGCTTTTAATAAGCAACTCGTGAGTCGATTTCTGTAATATTATTTAAATTGAAAAGCAGTTTGTTGTGTTGGTAGCAAATTCAAGGAATGGTTTATTATGCATCTTTTGATAAATCATCGTTTCAGTAAAAAGGGTTGCCTCCAATCCAGCCCATGCGAATTTGAATTACCTTATTCTTTGTTCCCGAATAGTTAGAGAGCTAGCGACCGTTTAGCTACTTTATAAGCACCAAGGCTAGAAGTTTCACGATCGTTTCTTTATAGTGCAGGAATATGAAAATGAGAAGTCTGGCAAGCCTCCGAGGGTGGATTTGGTGACCGTAGATGGTTGAAGTTTGTGAAAAATTTATCAAGTTTGCCGATTTGAATAAATTCAGATATTTTTTATTTCTATTTTTGTAGTGGGGCTCAGAAAGTATTAAACCGGAAGTGCTCGTAAATACAACATGAACTTTCCGCAAATCTCGGAAAAACTACAGAAAAAAGACCGTTCTAATTTTCTCAAATATTTCGAAAACGGTCAACCGCAACGTAAAACATTCTGAAACAAGATGTAAGCAAGATCACCAGAGAATTCTTAAAAATGTGATATTATTTTCTTTTCATATTTGAAATAATTTTCGAAATAATCATTAGAAAATACGAAACAAAATAACCTTTTTGGTTTTTCGAAAATATTTCGAGAACGGTTAATCGTAGCGAAAATAGTTCTGAGATCAAATGAAAGACCACAACAAAATCCATAAAAACGACCTAACAATTTTTTACATATCCGAAATAGTTTTTGAGATAACTTCGGGAAAAAACACAGAAAACAACATACTTAATTAGTTGGGACGCTAAGCGACATAAATGGACGAAACCTTGCAAAATATGATAGAGAAATGCCGTTTGGTATCATTGTTGATGGTCCCCATACATTCATTTTAAAAGATGGAGCCATCTTGGATTCCGCGGCAGAGCGGCTGTGCGGGCGAAAACCCGAAAAATTTGAGCCCTTTTTTTAATATTCTACTCATAATTTGTAAACGGTACCTCGAATCTAAAAACTTAATAGGATTTAAATTAAAGAGCGTCAAATTCAACATCCAATGCATTGCTCAAAGTTGGAGTTCGGTTTAGTACTATAGTCAAAACCGATAGTCGAAAAACGTCACATTTGAGTCTTGGGAGGAAAATCACATTATTTTGCTGTCTTTTGAACTATTGATCGTTCGGAATTGCCGTTGATTTCATTCGATTCAGAATGACCAAATACGAGTACATTAGAAGTTAACCTAAAAGTGGAATAAAAACTTTTTATTTTAAACTTATTTAATAAAAAAAAATTGAAGAAGAAATGTGAATATCTTTTGAACTGACGATTCTATGGAATTGCCTTTAGTTTCATTCGACTTAAAATGACCAAATACATTAAGAAACAGCCTAAAACTGGCATCAAAGCTTTTTATTTTCAACTTAGTACAAGTACACCACAAGGAGGGATATTATCCTTTCTCTTCTGGGTCCTGATGGTCAACGATATACTAGAGTGGTGAAAAGCCAGCAGCTTTGAGGTGGTGGCATATGCCGATGACATTGTGGTGCTTGTGAGAGGTAAATACCCTCAAACCTTGTCGGACCTTATGCAATCGGCGCTCGACTAGATCCAAATCTAGGCCGGGGAAGCTGGTCTTAAGGCTAACCCGGCAAAAACTGAGCCAATACTTTTTACAAGGAAATATAACCTGCCGGAAATTGCCACACCCACACTTATAAGAGTAACACTACACCTTGTTGACAGTGTTAAATATTTGGGTCTAATACTAGACAGGAAATTGCTCTGGGGAGATAACGTGAAGCACAGAATTGGTAAGGCTCGCGCAGCCCTCTTTGCATATCGTGTTACTCCCGAAAATGGGGTCTCAGGCCTCACACGTCCTATTACATTCCATGTGTAGTGGTGGAAAGCCACCGAGAACAAAACCAATGGAAGTGACGGCGTAAGTATAAAGGGTGCCCTGAAAACCACCCTAACGGCTGGGCTTATGCCCTTGGGCCAGTACATGCAGGAGCGCATGCTTAGTAGAAATGCGCGCTAAAAGTTCTGGCATGTGGCACGATTCAATAGAAGAACACTCTTGCAATGTCACAACATATCAGAGACAGTACGGCTTCGAACTTCAGGATCATGTGATCCGTATGATCAAACAAACATATCCCGAATGAAATTTCGAAGTGAAGTTCCCTATAAGGAGAGTCTGGGAGAGCAGAGAAGCCATCAATAACGGTGTTCTCATTTATAAGGATGGTTCAATAAATGGCATGAATGGGCCTGAGCCAGTGGTTCAGACTGGCAAACCACGCAACCGTATTCCAGTCGGAGTTACATGCTATAAGCATGGCGGTAGAGTCCATACAAGGAACTGCAACGAGGGTGACAACGATTTGTGTCAAAAATAGGGCATCTGGCAAGGAGAGGTTCGGAAGCTATGAGCAGCCCACTAGCACCTATGCCACGGTCACTTGCGGACATCCCAAACGAAATGGATGGAGCCATATGGACTAAACTACAATTTGACTGGACAAACAGAACGAATTGTAGGATAGCCAGGACCTTGTGGCCATCATTTGGTCTGAACAAGAGCAGGATGTTGCTCAAACTCAAAAGAAATAGGCTGAGGGCGATGGTAGGTCTACTCAGAGGACACTGCATTACCGCATTTCATGCCAAAAGATTTGGACTGACCTCCAGCAATTTAAGCAGAGGATGCGAGATGTAAGAGGACACCATCAAACATACTTTGCATGAGAGTCCAGCTCTAAATTGGAAACGTCGCAACACTTTAGGTGCTTACAGCTTCCAAGAGCTAGCAGAGGTGGTAAGTGTCGTCTCGTTGAATCAGCTGATTCAATTTAGCGGAGTGGTCACCTGGGAGCTCTAATTAGCCAGCGGAGAGTTGCAAATGGGCTCAAATCGGAGACCTAATGCGAGTTGCGCTAGCGGCAACACTCTTACCTAACCTAGCCTAACTTATCTTTCGCTTTTCGCAGTATGAACATACGAGTACTTGTATACTCAATTGCCCTAACCCCTTGTGGGGCATAGCGCGTCAACTGTTCCATGTGGCCCAGTTGACGTTTCGTTGGCATAAACTGGTTTCGGAGAATGCAGTTGCCAGCATGCACCTCCTGCACATCCATGGCCACGAGCGTCGTCGTGGACGGGATTCGAACCCGAAACGCCGGTAGTCAAACATGAGACTGATGCCTCAACACACTGCGCTACCGGTCGCCCCAAAAATTCTTTTATTTTTGAGCATTTTGTTAAAATTTTCTTTCTTCAACTTACAAAGTTCCGCCAAGATTAAAAAAAAAATCCAGCAGAGGTTCTAGATGTTTCTTACTTTTATTCTAGTACTATCCACTACACGACTACCATTGACATCAAGTGTCACCAGTAAACTGAATTTGGTGAAGAAAATTATAAAATGATAAAGTTAACTCCTATAATCCCCAAATTCCCATTTAGAGTTACTACTACTCGATTGCCCTAACCCCTTGTGGGGCATAGCGCGTCAACTGTTCCATGTGGCCCAGTTGACGTTCGGTTGGCATAAATTGGTTTCAGAGAATGCAGTTGCCAGCGTGCACCTCCTGCACATGCATGACCACGAACGTCGTCATGGACGGGACTCGAACCCGAAACGCCGGTAGCCAAACATGACACTGATGCCTCAACACACTGCGCTACCGGTCGCCCCTTTGTACTTGAGAAATTTTGTGATACGGAATTTTGTGACTGGCGTTTCCGTGATTAGGGATTTCGTATCAATATCTGTACGGCAGCACCGAAAAAAAATCGACTAAAATCTGAAACAAAAGCGAACGATCATACGATTCGGATTACCTAAAACTTAGTAGTCTACTTAAAATGCAGCCAAGATAATATGACAAACAAAACAATAATACCGGAAACAGATATTACAACTAATCACTACCAATAATCGTCAACGATGAACTGACATCTTTTATTCAATATCTTCTCCACGAAGAAAAAAAAGCACATAAAAGGACCCAATCCTGTAATAATTCTGATTGCCCGTAAATGCTCGCATCATCAAAACTTGAAAAATACATAAATGTTTCGGAAGCAACAGGCTGTTGCTATTTGCAACAAATGGAATATTCACATATAATATGACTACGTCTACCGTACCTATATCCATTCCTCTAAGGATCCACCGCACCATAAGTAGTGAAAGCAATTCGGAATGAGTATGAGATAGAGAGAGAAAGAGGAGTTATCATCCAACAAAACGAAATCTGGAGAAAGCCCTCTATACGTAAAATAAAAATAGAGATAACGAGATTTATGTCCTTGGATCATAAAAATGTTATGTTGTGTATTTTATTCTTTTATTTCTATTTTCCTTTCCGGCTTTCATATACATTTTGTTGTTTGTGAAGGTTTACTGCGCCAACAATCTAACCCCCTTCTAGCCTAGCCGAGATTCAGCTTTGTAACTTTCTCAAGTTCGCCATCTTTAGCCGGTACTATGCACCCTTCGTGTATACAACGTAGCGTCTAGATAAACTTACTCCTTCGGTCTCAGAATCATTCGGGGGCGTCCATAAAGCGACTTTTGCGTTCATTCGTCATAATTTCGAGTCGAAAAACTGCGAGGCGGAAGGGAAGGCTCATTCGTGTTGACTTACTTACGGAAGTTCAGTGCGAGCAACATATTTATATATAAATGGGAAGAGGGAGAATTTTTTTTTGTTTACGATGTCCTGTCTTCAACGAAATTTTATTGTCCTAGGTTAGTTTTGTGTATCCTTATTATACACATTTATGTATGTCTACGTTTGCCTTCTCGCTTTTCTGTGTATACAGCGTCATATAAGTATATGCTGACTGCACTCCACTTTTCTAGTTCTCCTCAGTTTTGGGATACGGACATACGCGCAGTATTGGATAGACATTCGTACCATACCCTAAAAGTTTTATATACAGCTCAATGAAGTGTAGGGAGAATATGTAGTCGAAAAGAACCTAGAAATAGTTGAGCTTGATACTACTGAATAGTCAAAGTGCCATTGGAATGAGTCCAGGGACGAATCGGTCCGCTCGGATATCACTCGTAAATCGTAAGACTCCCCCTTGATCCTTACGCAACTCATTCAATTCACTCATTTTGTATGTTTTTCTATTCTGCAAACATAATAACGACATAGTACGTATTTTACTAAAATATTTGTATATCAAAAATATATTGTATACGGTTTCACCAATTTCATTTAGGGATATGTGTGTGCACATACGAGTATAAATCTATATGAGACCGGCATTCAAGGACTACTGATACAGAACCATAAAATGTATAAAAATGGATAAAGAATACAACTTGTAGAAACACTCGATACTAGATTAGTAAAGTCTGTTCGTTCTTCTCTAAGTAGTCACATGGAGCTATAAAACATTAAGTCATCCTCATACACATATCTCATTGCCAGATATAGATACGGATGCCGGTTAGATTGTACTCGAATAAATTGAAATGAAAAGGAAAGGGAAAACATGGTTTTACTACTATACTCCTGAGTTTGGAATTACCTCAGAATTAACCGGTGCCATGGACGATATCATTGAAAGAAATGAGATGGAAAATTGAGAAGAGAAAACTGAATCGAAAGAAGAAGAAGAATAAAAAGAAAAAAGAAAGGACAAGAAGAAAAATACAAAAGATGAACTGAAAAGAATAGAAAAATTTTCGGAGAAAGTTGAAAGTGAGAATAGTGAAAGTGAAAGGATTCTGATGAAGTTTGATTATAAGGGAGCATATGCATGCATAGACGAAGTTGTGAAAGGGTTAATTCGCAATGTTGAAATATGGCTGCGAAAGTTGGACCCCGACCATAGCCAGTGGCGGATTGACAAATTTGCCACCACAATTTAAAGTACGATTTAATTGTTTTATGTTTTTATTAGGTATAGTATTCTGATATGTCCACTTTGAATAACATTAATGAAATTATAATATTGATATAAAAATCATTTCATTGTTTCACATGTTTTATCGCCGATGTATGTTTGGTTTGTAATGGACGAAAGACGACACCCGAAGGAGTCATTGAGGACGGAGCTCATGTAACCGAAAAGGTCCAGTAGTGACAGCTGTCAAAGTTGGCAGCTGTAAAAGTTGCCTCGAGCATGCTGTAGCTCAGGTTTGGAGATATGGGCGGTGTATTTGTCGCTCACTGCCCCTGTCCATGTCAAATTAAGGAATCTCGTGCAAGTGGGAAACACAAAACGACAAGATGGAAAAACTTGGAGAAAAAAAGAAAATGTGTGCTCCGGGGCTCAAACGGCGGTGGACACCGGCCTCCTAAGCCCGCAAAATATCAAACAATACAACTGGTCCTTGAGACTCCCACGACCGACAATAGAAAAAAATGTGGGGGCCTCCCTTTGTGAAACCAGAGATGTAGTCTTTCACCTCATCCCATATTCCAACCTGAAACGGATTCGGGAAATATTCCTTCGAGGAAAATCATACGATTTACGGAATTGTATACATTTTATTCCGTGTTGATTCGTTATGCAGTTTTGAAATAGGCAGTCAATTGAAAAAAATGAATTTTTTCTAAATGAAACTATGTAAACGGTAAGCAGGCAAACAGAAAATTGCCAAAAAAAAGAGCAAACTTACTCCGCGTCCTTGAGCCTCCTTGGCCACCACGAAGCAAGAAAAAGAAATATGCACAATTTTGTCGACATGGATTGACGCTGTCCGTCAACCATTCAATCCTTATCGCCCAATTTTTTTTTTACTATTCCCAATTTTTGCCTCCCATGTTTGTGTCGTCTTCCCCAGGCATATGAATTTTTATTAGTACGTAAAGGACAGGGGCAACGAACGAAAATCCCTCACAATTCTCCTGAACTGAGCTACAGCAAGCATAGGCCGCTGCTTAGCTCGTTGAGGGGCCTTTTTCTTTGCCAGATGGCACGGCTCGACCTTCTTGGTCATTATGCTACCTTAGGCTTCGTCCCCACGGGCATCTACGGATGCCCATCAAACCGTTCGTTACAAGTATTTATTGTAGCACACACAAGGTGACGACACTAGCAATATACTTGAAGCAACAATATCGGCGGCAGCTCAACTCAAAGAGGCACACAGGCGTCGCGAACGCCACCCCAACCATATGGGGAAGACCAAGAAATCGGCGGCAACTAAAGTGACGGCACAAAGAAGACGATTGCGACTCCAAAAAGACGGAAAGGGGCGCACCTACAGACACACACGGCAAATTTCAGTGGCACATTCCTTTGAATGAGAAAATAACTGGCGGAACGGTTCAATTTGAACTATGGCCTCGAAATGAGTTAGCATCATCTCACTTTCTAGATCGTGACGTTATGTCTTGTCCAGAGGTGTGTGATCAGCAATACGCTCAACCGAGTTATTTGCCACATAAATGGATACTTATTCAACAGCTGATTGGACTCATAGTCCGATACGTAAATCCCCTTTTTATCGAAAACAACCGCATTCAGTAGGAATCGAACCGGGGTCCTGTGCATAGAAGGTGAACGTGCCAACCGTTGCGCCATCCGGACTACACATTCCTTTGGATGACTTTTTTTATTTGTTTTGCAGTTTTAATGTTATCGTCATTTAACTTCAAAGGCCAAACATTTTACACCGCATCACTCTCTTCTTGTCAGGTTTTTTTCCTCCCCAGAAAACTTCCGGCCTCTTTCTTCCGCTGCTATAATCGCACTCCTCTCTCCGTCATTGGGAGAACAACTTTTTTACTTCTAAGGATATGATTATCATATTTCATATCGTTCAATAGTATTTTGGGCCAAATTACATTCCCGAATTTGGTTGAAATTGAACTTTTCTATCATACTCGTATAGCTGTCATAGGAACGACCGTTCTAAAAGCCAGTTTTTGTTAGAACTTTTTTTTTCATTTCTGAAGATATATTTACCAAATTTCATATTATTCAATCAAATTTACTACCAAACCGCGTTTCTAAATTTGTTTTAAATGGGCCTACTATTTCATATACCTCTCATAGGAACAGTGAAATTGGAACAAGTTTTCCTGCTAATTTCAAAATGACTAATGCACCATAAATCAAAAGTTAAAGTATAATACCTTCAGCTTGTTTGGTTTAGTGCTGTCGCAGCCATGGTTTTATTATACATTACCAGATCAGATCAGAATTATTGTCGGCCGGATCCGAAAAAGCAACCTAAAATGTCTACATCGATATTTCAGTTTTCATAATCTCTTTTTTTGGCGAGAGGGACGCTCCCGCGTCCCTAGATCCAGCAATTGCTTACACCTTAGTTTGTTCACCTTGAACATGCCACTGTTTTGCTTGTAACTACATTGCTATTGTTGATTCCTTTTCGTACCTATGTAAGTATTACCGCAAAAAAATGCAGTTTGAAAAAAAAAACTTCCACGAAATTCTTTAAGCAAACCCCTATTGTGTTCATAGTGTTTGCCTTTTTTTTTGCAAGAAACGCGAAGGATTAGGCTGACTGTGTGTGATAAAATCTATGGCGGCGACGCGGCATGGCGTGTCGAAACTGAAAATCTTTCAGGATCTTAGAGATACAAACTACACCGCACCGGGTGGATATTTTGCAAGGTTCGACTCAATGTCGTCTGATATTTTCCTGAAATGAATATTGTTCAAATTGATGACGATATTGTTGCTTTTACGTCCTGTGGCCTGGGTTTTAAAACGATATTTTGTACAATGCTCATTTTAAATTATTTAATCGGTTTTGTATTTGAGTGTCCTTATGCACCTTAATTAGACCTGTTTCACATTTTTCGCATTTGTCGCATGATTTTAAATGTTCTTCATGTTTTATGCTGTAATGTACGGATAGGCATGCTCTTTGCTCAAACTGCTGGGAACTAATATACTGGCAACGGCTAATCTCGACTTTAAATCATTTTTGAAACCGGATTCTTGAAATAACAAGAAAATTAATACGCAAAGGAGAGGGTCAACAAGCGGCGAAAACCCCGCCCACGTCTCCCGAGCTGAGCTACAGTAAGCATAGGCCGCTGCTTAGCTCGTTGAGGGGCTTTTTTTCGGCAGATGGTACGGCCAGATCTTCACGGTCATTATGCTACCTTAGGGTCCGTCTCCACGGGCATCTTCGGATGCCCACCAAACCGTCCATTACACCCTCTTGCTCTGACACCTTTAATTTATCATAAGACTCTTATTGCTGCACTGTTTTTGGGTGTTCATAGCAGCTCTAAGCGCACTTTTCAGTCTAATGTCATATCGGCATAGGCGAGTACGAACTATTAATAAGAATAGGTCCACGCCTCGTTAGTACACTTGTTCCAGCACACTGTCAGGTAATTTCGCTAGCACGGGGGAGTAGAGTCTTTGCACATGCGCAGCAAGGATGGGGTAAAATGGCCGTTGCCCCGGGCCAACGGCTAGGGGGCCCCAAAACACTATGCTCAGACTAACCTTGTTCTTCCCTGTGCTTTAATATTAAAAAGATTTTCTTTTCGTAATATCTAAGGATGCGGGAGCGTCTCGCCTGCCAAAGAAAAACGAAGAAATCGAAAAAGGGAAAACGGGAGTTTTTGCGTGTTTTCAACCTTCTGTAGTTCGGACCCTGGCGGGTTTTAGGGGTTTAAATTTTGTACTCAACTCAATTCAATAAATAACATTTGGGATAGAGCAGTTTGAATGAATGAATGCAGAACGAGTCGACGGAGCGAGACTGCGAAGACGACCGAGATCTCGTTGGGAGAGCTCAGTAGGTGTGGACGCCGCGCAGCTGCTGGGCTCCTAAAATTGGAGGACGCGGTCACGTGACCGAGATAATTGGAGGACAATGATCCAGGCGGCCAAGGCCCGACGTCGGGCTGTCGCGCCACGATGATGATGAGTTTGAAAATCAAAATTTTTTTTCAATTTTCCTTATTCTTGTCGTTCTTTGACAGGGTTATAGCTTCATGTAGAGTGCTCCCAGAGCTGACGCATATTTCCACATTATGTTCTTTGGGAATTCTTGATTGCATTTACTTTATAACTGTCTCTTAATAATTCCACTATCAAAAAGAGATGGACATATCATAGCAGAGATTCTATTGAATAGTTTGTGTCTATCTTACATAGTGTTCAAAAGTACGAGTATGCGCCATTTTAATTTGTTATGCAATTAAGTAGGGCTATGAAAAGCCGAGAACGAGGCGACGTAAATAATTCATACTTGCTCCGTTCGCTAAGACGAGCAAATTCAAACGACTACCATATAAATTGGGGAAAAATGGGGGCGCATTCGTTGAATCCATTCGTATTCGATACTGAACGATATGGCACACTGAGCGAAATGGGAATTCGATTTCATTTCGTTTCATATAAAGATGAGCTTGAAGTGATAGATAAGAAGATGGCTTATATGTACTTTAGAATGCTGCTTGTTTCTCTGGGTTGTTTTATGTATTAAGAGAAAGAATAGAGTGTGCTCATCTAATTTACGGTACATTGGAGTTGGTTTGTGGGTTTGCCGTTTCGGGAATCGTCGTCAAAAGATCAGTGTTTCGACGGAGAGAGTGTCGTTAATCTTCATAGTTAAAGATTAAAGTGATTAAAAATATCAGAAATTAAATTAAGATACTTGGCGTGAACTATAAAATTATTAATACAAAAAGTTATGATATCTTACAAAAACAATCATCATCATCATCGTGGCGCGACAGCCCGACGTCGGGCCTTGGCCGCCTGGATCATTGTCCTCCAATTATCTCGGTCACGTGACCGCGTCCTCCAATTTTGGGAGCCCAGCAGCTGCGCGGCGTCCACACCTACTGAGCTCTCCCAACGAGATCTCGGTCGTCCTCGCAGTCTCGCTCCGTCGACTCGTTCTGCATTCATTACTCTCTTAGGCATGCGATCGTCGTCCATTCTTTGTACATGCCCTGCCCATTGAAGTCGTTGTAGTTTGACGATTTTCGAGACTTGCAGCTCATCGTACATTTCATACAACTCATGGTTGTACCGGATGCGCCATCCATCTCGATCGCAAACAGCCCCGAAAATTCGCCGTAGAACCTTACGTTCGAAAGTATCTAGCATGTTTTCGGAGGCTTGAGTTAGGGTCCATGCTTCGCAGCCATAGCATAGCACTGGTCGTATAATGGTTTTGTACACGCGGAGCTTCGTGTTTCTGTGCACATGTTTCGATTTCATTATGGGGAGAACCGAGAAAAAAGTCTTATTAGCTAACTGTATCCGTCGTTTGATTTCGTCAGTTTCTTTGGCGTCCCTTGACAGGTTGCAACCCAGGTAAATGAAGTTGTTCACGAACTCGATGTTGAGGTCCCCCACATTGATGCTTGGTTGTGCAGGAGTCCTTGTCACCGATTGCATCATTATTTTAGTTTTACCCTCGTTAATACGTAATCCAACTTCCTTTGCAGCGGTATCGAGCGTATGCAGAAGTTCTTCTGCGTCAGCCAATCTTCGGGACATGATGTTGATGTCGTCGGCGTACACTGCTAATTGTGTCGACTTGATGAGTAGCGTCTTGCTGTTGTCCATATTCATGGCCCGGATAACGTATTCCAGTGCTAGGTTGAAGAGCGTCGGTGCCAGTCCATCGCCCTGTTTCAAACCAGTGCGTGTTTCAAATAGATCAGTAAGTCTATTCTGGATCCTGACTTGTGAGACGGAGTTGGTCATCGTCATCTTTGTCAGTCGCACTAATTTTGCTGGTATACCAAATTGCAGCATGATGTTGTACAGTACTCCACGATCGAAACTGTCGTATGCCTGCTTGAAGTCGACAAAGATTTGGTATACGTTTACGTTGTATTCCCAGCACCTCTGGAGTATCAGTTTGACTGAGAAGAGCTGATCGGTTGTGGACCGACCAGGTCTGAAACCGGTTTGGTATTCGCCAATGACTCGTTCTGCGTACGGTTTTATTCTATTTTCCAGAATTTTCGTCAAAATTTTATAGGACGTACAAACTAGTGAGATGCCCCTGTAATTCTCACACCGCAGTTTATCTCCCTTTTTATGAATTGGACAGATGATGCTTCTGCGCCAATCGTCTGGGATCTCCTCGTTCTCCCATACTCGCAGGAGTAATTGATGTATGGCATCAACTAGACTCGTTCCACCGAATCTTAGCAGTTCAGCTGGAATCTCGTCAGCGCCCGGCGCTTTATTTCGTTTTAGTGACCGCAACGCGAGATCAACTTCCTCTACTGTCGGGGGTTGAATGGGTGGGCCTAGATCAACAATATCATCGAGAGCTTCCTGTGTGGGGATGTTAGATGGTCGGTTTAGAAGCTCTTCAAAATAAGAGGCCCATCGTTTGTTAATACCATCGGAGTCGCTGATGATGTTTCCATCCTTGTCCTTACAAAGGCTAGTCCTGGGTTGGTAGCCGTTCTTAATTGTATTTACTAGTTTGTACGCTTGTCTGGTGTTCCTATTAGCTAAGTTTTCGTTTATGTTCAGCAACTGCTCGTCAAAGTATTTACGTTTCTTACGTCTAATTATTCTATTCGATATTCGCCGTAGCTCGTCATATTTTTCTCTTCTGGCTCTGGTTCCTCGTTGAATCCATTGTCTGTAGGCCTCGTTTTTCGCGTCAAGTGAATTTTTGCATTCTTCGTCGAACCAGTCATTTCTCGCTCGCCGGGCTTTATATCCCACGACCTTCTCTGCGACATCCTTGATGGTACCCTTGAGTTCATCCCAGAACCCATGGACGCCTGTGTTGCTGATGTTGTGTAGCATAGGTGATAGTTTTTCCTCAAGGGCGGTAGAATACGCCACCGCTGTAGCTTAAGAGCTTATCAACCGCAAAGATTTTGGGAGGGCTGATTCTTGACTGGTGCACTGAGGAAATTCTACATCTGTAGGTCGTCTTCACCAAGTGATGATCTGAGTCGCAGTTTGCTCCTCGATAGGAGCGGACATCCATGACACTAGACGCCCATCTCCTGCAAATGAGGACGTGGTCAATTTGGTTGACGGTATGTGCGTCTGGAGACTTCCAGGTCTGCTTGTGAATGCGTCGATGCGGGAAACACGTAGAGCTTACGACTAGATTCCTGCTGCAGGCGAAGTCAATAAGTCGCTGGCCGTTATCGTTACATTCTTCATGGAGGCTGTGGCCTCCAGTGGTCCCCCGATGCCAACTTTCATTCCCGACTTTCGCGTTAAAGTCTCCCAGCAGCAATTTGACGTCGTTTGTTGGAAGTGAGTCGAAGAGAGTTTCAAGGCGGGCGTAGAACTCGTCTTTTACTGCGTCTACTTTAACTTCAGTGGGGGCATGCACATTGATGAGCCAGAGATTGAAGAATCGAGTCTTGATGCGAATCGCACACAGCCGTTCATTTATGGGTTTGAAGTCAGTAATATGCGGTTTGAGGTGATTGTTCACTATAAATGCTACTCCAAACTCCTTGCGGCCCGATGGTTTGCCACTTGTAAAAATTGTGTGCGATTTCTTGTCATTAATCTCGCTGCCAAGCCAATTTGTTTCCTGGACTGCAGTAATGCTCAGTTTGTACTTTTCGACCTGTTGAAGGAGGGCCTTCTCGGCCCCCGGTTTGTTCAGGGAGCGTACATTCCAGGATCCGAAAGAATAATCCTTTATTCGTTTGCGTGGTCGTCGTTGTTGATCCGTCCAATCCGAGGCTTTTGTTCCAGGTTTCTTGACATGGAGTAGTTTTTACAAGGACGAGTTGTCAGCACGTCGCTTAACCCCATTCAGGGGATGGCCTCGGAGATAGCTGCTTCAGATGGTTTAATAAACGTGCTGGAGCCCACACAACTATGTAGCAGTTCCAACTACGCAAGTCATTCCATCCTACTAGACCTGAGACGCTTAGGTGTTCGTCAGCCATTCAGGCTACAGCTATCTGCCTTTTCCAAACTGTCTTATCGCTAAGACATTGGCCGTCAGCGAATTGATACACTGCCGTTACCAGGGGGCGCCCACGTGGAGGACTATGGAAAAGGTCTTTGCCCCCCCAAAAACAATCCTGTTGTAAAAATCCCCAGCCAAGGAAAACCCCTCAGCCGCAAAAAGGATTGATATGTATACAGTGCTGGGAAAAAAAGTTTCATTTGTAGGGGAGGTAGGGGTTCCTTGGTTCGGATCTTGCCCATTTTCAGTACCAACTAAATCAAACTACAAAACCAAAATTTAAAGTCTCTAGCGTCATTCTATCGAAAGTTATCGTGCAAGAGGACAGACAGACGGACAGGCGGGCAGACGGATAGAGACAGACAGACATATAGATAGACAGACGGACAGACAGACATACAAACAGACAGACGGACATGGCTAAATGGCTTTACTTTTACTATAGAGACTAGGGTATAAAACTGATACTATAGTATCGGCACCGAAACCAGTACCTGGAGTACCAGAAAATAACTCGCAATGCCGGTACTCCGAAAACCGAGATCGGGTACCGAACACGCCATTTTGTGCGTGTTGAGAGTAGTAGTAATTAATTTGTTGATAACGAAATAAGTTTAATTCGGGATAATCTGTGACTTATCTCAAATTGTTGGTGAACCTCAACAATTAAATTAATGCATTTTCGATGTACTCCATCTTTGCTCACGAGTGAAATCTGTGTATGTTTTTCTCAATGGATATTTCATTTTATTTTATCCAAACCCACTCAACTATGAAATGGAAAACTTAAAGGATTTGATTTACCTATTTACCTATGTAGACACTACCTTTCCCCTAAATAGGTTCATCGAAATATTTATTAGTTTGAACAGCTGTCAAAATCCCTCAATTGCGTCAGTTTCAAATTTCAACAGACAAAATATTAGTTTATTGGAAATCTAATGGCGATTCTTCCGCTGTCAATAAAGGTTCCTATTCGCCAGAAAGGGTCCTTATTGTTATACGTATACATCCAGACGTAATAACTAATTACAATAGAACTGATTTACTATTTTAATAAATATCCAAACCGTGTTTCTCGTGATTGAGACAAATGTCGTTTCCGTAAATTTCATGTTTTCCGATCATTTTAAATATAATCGCGGCTGCCAAAAGACCGCAACATCAACTTGCCATTTCGCTCAAGGGGAACGATCACTCTTGCATACAATGATTTTTGCCCTGGCCTAAAATAACGAAAATTAAAAAAAAAATCGCTAGGGTCCGTGTTTCTCTTTTCGGTACAATGTCGCTGTTTTTTTTTCAAATACTCGTATCTGCGTTCCTGGTCCCTTGTGTGACAAAATGCACCAGTGCAGTGAAAATTGCAATTGCAATTACATATTATATTTGGTACACGCCGAAGAGTATTAAGTCGACTCGGTGACTGCATTTCTAGGCGAATGATGACGTGCAGGTAGCGGATGCATTGTCACGGACGAAAGGCTGCGCTCTTGCAAACAATAAACTATAAAGGACGCAGTGATGGGGGATTTTGAAAAATGAAATTATCCGGAAAAAGAAAGCATTTCGCGCGATTTTCTCTGATAATTCGAGAAGACGGTTAAGTTACAGTTTTGTACACTTATTGTAGGCTCGTATATACGTAGCATTGAACGTACGGATGCGTTTGCGTACGTGCACCAATTGGTATATGTGGGATTTGAAAAGGGTCGACAAGGACAAGATTTTTTCGCGATCAGCGATGCGGCGGAGTCCTTTTCAAGTAAACTGATCCTGCGCCTAGCAGCGTACAGCGTGGTATTTTGGCTTGAATGAACCAAGCAATTTTTTTTATCGTTGATTTTGTTATCGGCCTGTCGTCAAAGGGATTAAAGAGTCCTCGCCCGAGCGAGGGATATACTATAAGTACATACGAGTTCATTTTGTGAAGATTATTCTAAGCCTGTGATTTGGCATTGAACAGCCCTCTCAACTGAGGGTTGCAAATAATTGTTTCGCGAACAGTGGAATTTCGTTGAATGGGTTTGACGCTCGGTAATTTCGCTAGGTACCAATTAGAAGATTACCTCTCATTATAGCAATGATGGTGGCAAAAGAGTTGAAAATTTTGTATTGAATGTAGTGTGCGAAGCATCAATAAGGAATACGTGCCTTTGTTAACTTTTCTGTTAAAATCATGTCAAATCAATGGTTGTTTTTTAGATTTTCAAAAACCTAGCGCGATTATGTAGCTGCCGTTTACGCTTTGTGCTGACATGGTAAAACGACTAACTATTTTAACGAGAAATGTACGTGGTATTTAATAACGGATCCAGCACAGCGAATTTCTTCCTTGGTTAGGCCTCAAAAAACTGTTTTCTTTTTGTCATAATACACCACTTATAATTATAGAACCTGTAAAATCGATTCTGAGTTTCTAGCGGACTCAAACGAAATCTGTTTTTTTCTAAGCGTCTGGATATTAGCATGCCTTATATGTACTACATTTACACTGAGTTTGCAATCTCACAGAAAAGGATTTCAACAAATTCTACTTCAAGGGCCACGTTTCGTGGGCACCTCCAAGTAGGTGCCTCGAGACGTTCGACGTCCGACTTGATGATTGAGACCGACGTCGACGATCGTGAATTTAAAAAATTTTGTCATAGAGTCTGTGAAAAAGAATCCAGTGGTCGGCGACTGATGACGGCCAGTTCCCGGTTTTTGTGCGATTCGTGTTTACTTTTCCGCGTTCAGTGTTTATTTGTTAGTTAAATTTCATCTAGTGATGGCCAACATTTCAACTTGCTAGATTTATTCTGTGGAAAGTGATCGCCTATTCGAAATTTAATTTGTAGGGGAGGAAGGAACTGCTTTTGTCGGATCTTGCCTATTTTCAGTACCAACTAACTAGATTTTACTACCAACATTCTACCAATTTTTTGACTCGCTAGTGTAATTCTATCGAAAGTTGTCATAGTTCAAGGAATATTTAATTTTTTTGACATTTGTAGGGGAGGTAGGCGTCCTTTTAGTCTGATTATGCCCATCTTACCAAAACTGAATCAGCCACTCATCTGAAGTATACACGCCAAAAATCAAGTGGCTACGTCAATTGATTCAAGGGATATAGACAAAAAAAAGTGAAAAGTAGCGTAACACGGGGTTCTTTGTAAGAAAAGTACCGTTAGTTTCCCATTGATTAATTTTTTATTTTTATAGGAGAGTATAAACTAACCTTCTCCAACCATATACCAAAGCTAGAGCTTTTCACGTTTATTTAATCGCGAGTTACAGAAACATTTAATTATTCTACATATATAGGAGAGGTAGGCGTTCTCTTGGCCGGATCATGCCCATTTTCAATACCAACCAACCAGATTATACTGCCAACATTTAACCAAAATTTCAAGGCCCTAGTTTCATTCTGTCGAAAGTTATCGTGCGAACGATCTGGATCCCACATCGGGCGCACGGTCACTTAAGCCTCCCGACGCTCATTCCTTCCTTATCGCTTAATTTTTTTTGTATTCCCCACTTTTTCTGCCCAATTGTTTGTGTTTTCTTCACGAGGCCTATGAATTTTTGTTAATACGAGAAAATTCCACCCACATCTCCCGAACTGAGCTACAGTAAGCATAGGCCGTTGCTTAGCTCGTTTTTTCGCTAGATGGCACTGTCCTACCTTCACGGTCATTATGGTAACCTTAGGCTCCGTCCTCACGGGTAACTTCGAATGCCCACCAACCCGTATCCTACACATGTCAAAAACATGGATTTAGCATAAAAGCGGCTAAATTTTAATTTATAGAAAACTTTTGCTTTTGCGGGCTTTTGAACCCGAGCCTCTCGTGTGCATATCCGACGGGAGGGCCAAATTTTCTATTAGAAACAACTTGATTGAATTTTAATAAAATAATAAATTAAAATGAAACTGAGGATGTGGATGAACACAATGATTAATTTTTTATACCGCAGAGTTGGCACATATAATTCCTCCCCACGCCCATACACTCAATTACAATACTCATGAAGAAACTCATGGATATCGAACACTAGGACTGGATATACTCACACTGCGCTAAGTTCAATCCCTCATGAAAAACGTGGCTCTAAGATATACAAACACTGGCAAAATTATTTACACATTGCAATGTTTGCTCTTGGACAGCCTTTAAAGTTGCAGAACTTTTAAAATAACAACAAATCATCCATGGTTTTTCTCATTTTTAATCTTTGTCATTTTATTTAAACAGCAAAAAAAGTTGTGTTTCGTCCTTTTGATGCCATAACTTCTGTAAGGCGTCTGGGCATTGAGTCAATTAATCCTTGGACTTGCTCTATTGGAACTGTACTCCAAGTCGCAATGGAGTCCTTCCAAATTTGATCTGCAGTTCTGCCGATTTTTCAGGCATTTTCGATTTTACTAATTGCTAATTGTTTTGCCTTAGTTTTAGCATCAGGGTAATAATATTTGTGTCCATAGGTACCGTCAAAGGATCAAGCCTTTTCATCCGTCCAAAAAATTTTCTTCCAAAACTCTGGTGGCTTCGTAATGTGGTATCTAGCAAATTGTAATCTAACCTACTTGGTTTTAGGTGTTGTATGCTATTTTTCCTTTATGACGTAGGCTTTTATCTTACTTTTTTTCAGCCTTCATCGTAATGTTTTTTCACTGATCCAGTTTCCCCGATCTTTGTTCTTATGTCCGCGAGCACACTTTGAACCTTTCACACGAGTCTCTTTTGGAGGACCGAACAATCTTAGCATCATCTTTTTTCAATGTCACTCTTTTTCTGCCTCTCTCACTTTTATTTTTAACACTTCCACATCCTCTAAACTTTGAAACTAGATTATAAACCGTTTCCCGGGTACAACCGTAGTTTTTTGTAAGATACGCGGCCGAAACATCTCTCAGGAATTCTGCCACAATGGCAGCTCTTTTTTCAAGAGAAAGTTCGATAGTTTTTGCCATCTCGAACAACTTTTTTCGCGCAAAAACCTTACCAAACTGATCGCAATAACTGAATGCCGCGCAAAGCATTGATTTACCAAATAAATTTAGAAAAGTTAATTTCCAAATGCAGTTATTTGCATCTATGTAAATAATTTGGTCAGTGTTCAATGGATGTGTAACTAATTATGCCACTTATTTTCCTATGATTTTAACAGTTACTTGTTGGAATTAGATGATTTTTTTGCTGTTTAAATAAAATAACAAAAAATAAAATTGAGGAAAACCATGGATGATTTGTTTTTTTTAAAGTTCTGCAGTTTTAAAGGCTGTTCAAGAAGCAAATATTGCAATGTGCAAATAATTTTGCCAGTGACTGTATGTAAACAACAATATGCAGTTGCTGTAAGATGCTTTCCTATTATCATTAAGGATACTAAGTGACAAGTCCTATTGTCTTCTTTCCTTGATGATGTAGCTGTATAAGACGTGCGAATTTCCGCATGTGGAAAATGGCAAGGCTCTTTTGTCACGCGTCCCCCATATTATAGATTCTAAATTATTCAATAAAAAATGCCATTCCCTACGCTTTGATTCCCCTTTCTTCCACATTTATAATCGATTCATTGCCCGCTTTTGCATCCCCTTCTAAAAGCAATCCATCCATAAGTACGTAGGCTTTCTTGTGTCGCTTTTCACGTCTGCCTTTGGACGTTTGGAGTTCGCGAACGAAATCGCGCGTCTCACCTAATCTTGTGAAAGTCTTGGGGTTGGGCACGAAGGGAATCATTCAGAAAGGATCCTGTGCCTACATACGTGGACATATATGCATACTTCGGACGTAAATACCAAGTATATGTGTATCGTGTAAAATGCTCAAATACAAAAGTTAGTGGCAAGTGTCTACGACGAGGACCTGCTTTCACTTCCTGTATGGAGATATATAAGAATGTCGCGGTATTTCCAACGAACAACGGTACCATCATCACCCTCCCGGATTCTTCGTTCGTTTCATTTGACGTCCATCTATAGCTGGCCAATCTATATGTGATAGAATGCTTTGCTTAGTCCGCAATGCTGGACGAGCGGCTTCAATCGGTGGGACGAGGCACACGGGTAGTCATATGTGTCGCCGCATCCTTAGAAAGGACAGACGTAAATGACGGCCATAGAAGAAATTCAGGAGGGTCCGCTTACGTTCGCGAGCTATTTTCTGATATGTTTGTCCGTGTTGTGTGGACTATGCTAAAGTTTGAAAACGACGGCGGCGGCGATGGCCATAAGCATCACACAAGGCAAAGATGTGCCAAGTACATTGCGGATGGCTGACTCTGGCCAAGTGGTGGGTGTGCTGGGATGAGAAATGGACCGAAACGATGGTGGAATGAGTGCAAAATGGATCCTTCCGCGCTAGGATGAGGTGTTATAGGAAAATTGCGGAGTAAACGCGAATGTTTGAAAAAGGTTTCGGTAGCCATGCCGAGCCAACGCCAACGGCTGCATTGAAAGGAATTAGTGGCAATTCGGTACGTATGGGATGGAAGGCAGAGAAAGTGGGAAAATTCGTACGGGGATTTGATTTAGAATGGGGAAGGGTTGAAGAAGACCGACCGAAGGACACACGGGACACATAATAATGCCACTGCTGAATAGTCGTACGGTATATGAAGCAAAAGACTTTAGTAAGGGATTTTCTCTACATGAGCTAGTCTCTTTTTACCATGTCCATTCGATCCTTCTTCGCGTTGGACTCAGCTTAAAAGCACGGTCTTTGCAACAAACGCGACCCGTGCAATCATCCGTGAAAGGCAAAACGGCGGCATTGCCGTGGAACTCGAGGCAAAAGGTTTCGCCACGAGCGCACGTCTGTCCACTTATCCTTTTGCATGTTATATACCGAGGGTATGTAGAAAGGTTCGATTTTCCAAATTATATGAAAAGATCTGGCAAATCTATACACACACTCGTATGCATGCTATCTAAATAGTCAGCTAGGACGAAGTAAGTATGTACATACACAATAAAGTATGTTTAGGTGTTATGGCGACACATGTCCATTGCCGTGGAATCCTTTTTTTATTTTCATGACCCGAATGTCATTGTACTATATGCTTTGCATTTTCCAACATAATATCGCAAAGTAGGTAGTCTTTGAGAAACAGTACCTATTTAGAGGCAGTACACAAGACGGTGAATAGGTAACGGGCTATGGAGAATGATTAAAGGTTCTATTAACTCCAGGTATACCGTAATTTTTTTTTGACAAATATAGATTTCCGATAAGTTTGAACAATCCAACTACGCGACGCACAGCGGAATCAACACAATTTGATTTAATTTTTTTTTAACGGGGAGGATTTTTATTTGCTAATACGCACACTAGAATCATTTGTGCTACTATTTCACCTTACCAAAAATTTATTTACTGAAAAAAAAATCTAATTTTGTTTTTAGATACATATAGTTGTATGTAGTGGTCTATTACCTAATGTCAAGATGTTATACTGGGAAGAATAAGTCGATTTGACAAGACAGGCAGCTTGTAACAGCTCTGTTCGGCAGGTGGGGTTTGTGGGTTACCTGCTTATCATCCCTAACCAACTCATTATGATGATCATGTGCCTATGACGATAAAAGGGAGTCAACAATGACTTTTTGTATGACAAACTCATTTTTGCTACTTGGGTATGTTGCGTCCCTGCGCAGCAGTGTACGATATTGTTCAAGCGTTGCAGAAACGGCGAAGAGATCACCGAGATACACAAAAATTTAGTGGCGAAATGAGGGGGGCCTTATCCATCTTCTGCATCGTTTGAGGACCAGAGCACAACCTATTATAACTCAATGGCATAAGGCTGAATTGGCAAAGGGGTTGTCCTGGTACGGTGAATGTTCCTATGTTTTTACAAGGCGGGTTTATACTGTCTAAAGCGTACATCAACCTAGGTAAATTTCCTCCTTAGGCAGTTGTGGTCGCACTCTGAATTGGATTTTCATTTAAGGCAGTACGAATCTAGCTTACTATGCATAATAGCATTCTGTTTTCCTATAGTTTCGCTCCATTTGTAATCGTTGTCAGGAGTGGTTTGAAAATCAAAACATATATCTGACCTAGTTTGAATAAATATTCCAACGTTAATCTTCCTTTTATACTTTACAGCCCCAGCGTCTGATCTCCCCAGATACATTGCTTCGGAAAGGCCGAGGCAACTGTTACGAGATGGCCACACTTTTATGCAGCATGTTAATTGGAGCTGGTTTCGCAGCAGTTGTCGTTTCTGGCAGCGCCACAATAGAAACCACACTGAATGATCAACGCCGAGTCGAATGTCCTTTTATTCCGAACGAAGTCTTATCAAAAGATGAACGTTTGGTCCCTGTTACTAAGAATAAGTACGAATTAAAAGGCCCGCCAGACCTACGAAGCAAATTTCTGGTGGAAGTAGCATCAAAGGCCGCCCAAAAGGAATTTGATGAGAAAGAACGTCTGAAACGGGTGGAGAGGGAACGAGCCGAGGTAATTGATTATGAAAAGGTTAACTTGAAATATTGTATTTATGTTGTGATTGTAGGAACTCGCCAGAAGACCACGAGACCAATTCCATGGACGAAGGATGCACGCGTGGGTAGCCGTTATTGAAAATGCGCCATGGTGTTATAAGCCACGACAGAAGATTCTCGATGATCAGGGGAATGAAATCATCCCTATGCCAAAGGCTTTTTTCATTGAACCCAGTACCGGATTAAGACATGAGGTGACTTCGTCAAATTATCTTCGGATTGAGAGTATTTGGAATCAACATAATTACTATGTAAGTTCTTTGTGTAAAGGAGTCGTGGTAGATCGATGTCTAGAGAGTCGTGGTTCCAAGCTGACTATTGAAAAGTTCAAAATACTGCACTTTTCGTATTTAATACAGGAATTCTAACAAAAACAAAGACAAGAAATCTACATATATCCTGTTAACTAACATACATTATTCCGCCCTTCAAATTAACGACTTTTCGAACTTAATTAAGGACTTTTTTAATGGAGTTAACTACTTACCGAATCAAAACAGCAGCTTTCTGGATGAAATTAACGATTTTCCGAATGAAACTAACGATTTTTCAGATAAAATTGTCGACTTCATCGTTATAATTGTGACGCCACAGCCTCGACGTCGGATTTGGATGCCTATAGATGAAACCAACAATTTTCCAGTTATTATTCTGATTTGAAAATTTTTAATTTAATTTGGTTAGGAAAGTCGTTAATCATTGCTCAAGTGTTATGTAAATTGTCTTGACCCCTTCAGGGGCATGGGCGCGTCAACATCTCTAGCATTTCTATGCTTTGTTGACGTTTCGATAGCATATCTACTTTTCGGAAGCGCAGTTGCTAACTTACACCTCCTATCCGCGCCGTCTTTATACTGACAAGCTCGGACAACTGTGAGAATTCTATTAGTACTCACAGGCAATTTTTGATCGCGCCGAGATTTGAACTCCGAGCTCTAGTTTACTATCGTAGAGCGGTGACCGAACAACCACGGCCATCGAGCGCGGCATTGCTCAAGTAGCACAAATGAATTTGTCATATAAAAAGTCATAAAAGCGTTGTTTAAAAGTTTGTCAAACGGTAAATTTACCGTTTTTGTCTGGTTTATAACCATGTGGTTATAAACCAGTAAAACCTGACTTGTTTATACCTATATGTTTTATGTGACAAATTCATTTGTGCTACTTGGGGGGTGAAGAAGAAATACTATATACTTGTATATTTATATATATATATATAGATATACATATATAGATTTCTTTAATTTCCTTCCAGATTAATCGTCAGCTACTCACGAAAAATGGTCTCACTAATATGGAATGGGATCTGGCCAATAACGAACACTGGGAACATTTTCTTCCGGCCGAGCCATACGAGCTACGAGCTGAACATTCCGTCGCTCAAAATTTGGAGGAAGCAAACCATGAATTTATTTTAATAGAGAAACATCTCGATATTCTTCCTTCGTGGGTCCAAAAACTTCACATAAGTCTTAAGAATTTCTCAACTAGATTTCCGAATGAGAAGAAGCAAATATTCTTCAAGAAAGCCTTCTACGAACGCTTTGCACCCTATCACAACGCCGATGGTCTGATTAAAAAGCTGACTATCTACGATGATTTTCACTACAAGAAGCCGACCATACGTTGGGAATGGTATGGGAATCGATTCGATCATTTGGATATGATTAAAATTGATTTTCAAACTAAACAAATCGAAGAGAGTTTCCTTAAAGGTCGCCGGGATTGCTTGAAATGTGGGTTTGTCGAACATGTTCGTGAGATTTATAAAGGAAAATATTTCAATTTTTACACAGTTTTTGCACATAATGCTGAATCGAATCGGCCAAAAACTTTTCAGTTTTTCCATCAACCCAGGCTAGATTGTTTGAAGAGATTGGAATTTACAACGGATCGGTACATTTATCACTACGAAAATAGGGAGGACTTGTAAGTGATGCGGCCATATTTTGTACTGAGCACTTTAGTATTATGTACTCTGCTTTCAGGTGCTACTATCAGGAGTTTCAAATCCAACCAAAAGATCGACTAAGAACTCATGCTAAATCTCTAGTGGTCGGTAATGTTATGGTGTTGTGAGTCACGGAATTTTTCTGACTGCAAATTGTTGATTTCATTTCAGGAAATCACCGAAAAGTTTCATCGAAACGAAAGTTTACCCGTGACAAAGGATATTGCCGTTCGAAAATTTTACCTAAGTCAGGGAAAAATCTTTTTACAATTTCAATATGGAAACGATGCCATCACGGCCTCGACCAGAGAATTCATAAAGCCTCCGAAACCAGATTACGGCGAGGAGATAATCTTTGATCCTACGTTAACCAGTGGATATACTGTGAGTTAGGTTTGATAGAGTTGATTGAATTTAGCTTTTAAAGAAGGTGTAGTCCGGATGGCGCAATGGTTAGCACGTTCGCCTTGAACGCACTGGGCCCCGGTTCGATTCCGGGGATTTACGTGTCGGACTATGAGCCCACTCAGCTGTTAAATGAGTACCCATTATGGGGAAATAACTCGGTTGAGCGTGTTGCTGATCACATACCTCTGCACAAAAACCGTCACGATCTAGAAAATGAGATGATGCTAACTCATCTCGAGGCCGTGGTTCAAATTGGACTGTTGCGCCAGTTATTTATTTATTATTTTTAAAGAAGGTACCTCGTGTGTGTCTTGCACTCGTCCGTTACTTTTTTTTATAGTAATGAGCAACAAGTGTAATCAATATCAAATTATTAATAAAGGACTCTATATTTTAAATTGAAACAGGCCAATCCGTTAGAGGTTCGTCCAACAGATGCGGATCTATATTTCCTCCTTTTGGATCAACTAAAACGCGAAGAAGAGTTGAAAAAACAATTTGAAAAACGATCAGCCGAATTGGAAGAGCTTTTGAGTACACGAAAAGAAGAAATGTTGAACCCACAATTAAAGTTTAGCATTTTTGATCCTTTACGAAATGAAGGCGCCCGGAAGATTCGTTTGCAAGAGGTAAGCACGTTCGACATACAAGTAGATAATATGGATTGAATTTTATGACTTTTATGTCAAGAATGCTCTTCTTTTGTTTCAGTATGAAGAAGAGCAGTTACGCAAAGAATTGGTCCTGTTGGAAGAACCAGATTTTATGTTGCCGTATTTAGTTGGGTATGAAAATCGAAAACCTAACTATGAAGAGTCCTGGAATGCATATAATGCATGCTTGAGTGACGTGAAAACACGATATTCGAACTTATTGAATGAGCTCCAGAGACGCTACGAAGAAGTGAGTTTTTTAAGCGTTACTTTTATAGCGACGGCACCTCGATGGACAGTGAATCGAAAAAAATAATATGGCTCCTTCGCTACGAGCAAGCTGTGGCGCTCGCGTCGCTACGGTGACCATATAGATTTTTGTCACCGATTAATTTACAGGTGCAGTACATTATTTGTGGTGATGAGATTGTTGTCCTGGAGTGCTATTCAAGAGGTTTTTATCTCTTTGGAAGGACACAAGCACATTCTTGGAAATGAAGTAAAATCTAGGAAATATGAGATTTGTCTGAATAGGGGTGATAGGACCCATGCACTGGAGTGTTTTTTAAGGCATTTTCTTGGACATAAAGTGAACTCTGCGGATGTGGGCTGGATCGGGATGATGACACCCATGCTTCGGGGTACAAAAAGACCTTCTAGGCCATATATATATAGGTCCGACCCTTCATGGCAGCGGACTGTTGGAAGAAAAGAACTGAAGGTTCGTTCGGCTGCAGCATCAGACAACAATCGAAGCAGCCTCGAACTCCTTTACCTTCAGAAAGCTCGAGAAGTTCAGCGTAGTGTGCGACGTGATAAAATAGTTTATGCGAATTCTCTTTTAACCTCAGCAGAAGAAGCCGCAAGAAATAACAACTTAAACGCCGTATACGGTGTCATCAAGAAGTTTACAGGTGGTCGTAGCTCCTGCCAACATGAGTGAAAGATAGTGATGGAAAGCTACTTATCTTGGGAGAAGATCAAATGAGACGGTGGAAAGAACACTTCGCCGCAGTCTTGAACCCTGTAACCTCTGGTTCCCCCTCATATAGATAGTTCAGCTAACCATCAAAATGTGCGTATACGGTCCACTGCCCCGACTAAAGGGGAAAAAGTCACTGCAATTATTGCACTAAAACGAGGAAAGGCCACCGGACTCGACGGTATCCCTGCCGAACTTTATCAAGCAGCGCCAAGCGTAACTGCCGAGTTGCTGCACCCACTTGTTGATAAGGCTTGGAATACAGAGACTTTTCCCACTGAATGGAAAGAAGGTTTGATCATCAAACTTCCGAAGAAAGGTAGCCTTAGGCGGCTATTACACTAGGTATAAAAGTTATTTTACAAATATCTTTTACAATATAAAAGACATTTTCAAAGAACTTTCCTAGCGTAATAGCCGCCTAACAAAAGATCTGCTTGTTTCAAGTCCTTTTCTTACAAGCTTGCACCCCTTCCCCTTTAGGCGGCTAATATCATTCATAAAAGTTCTTTTAAAATATCGTTCGTCAAAGATGTTTGTAAAAGAACTTTTATAGTGTAATAGCCGCCTTACAGAATGTAATAATTGGAGACGCATTTGTGTGCTTCCTGCCGTTGCCAAGATAATAGCCAAAAATATCCTGGAAAGAGTAAAGGCCCACTTATACTCGTAAAGCACAATTGATGAAGAGCAGGCTGGTTTTCGATCCGGATTCTCCTGTGTCGATCACAATAGCACCTTGCGAATCATCATCGAGCAATTCGCTGAGTACGATTCTTCGCTTCACTTGTTTTCATCGATTTTGAGAAGGCTTTCGATAGTGTGAACCGGGATTCTACATGGGCGGCCTTGCGCAAGCTTGTGGCTTTTATTCAGGCAACCTATGACGGCACGAAATGTCGCGTTATACCTGGGTAGCATTGTTGACGAAAATTGTGGTACGGAGCACGACACCGCTTGTCGTATCAACCAGGATAAATGCACATACGGCATGCTGTCCAAAATCTGGCAAAGTAGTTATATCAGCATCAAGACCAAGTTGGGCCTGTTTCGCTCCCTGGTACTGTCTGTGCTTTTGTATGGGGGGCAGTACATGGAAAGTTTCCGTAAGAGTTACCAGAAAGCTGCAGGTTTTCGTCAACTCATGTCATCGTCGAATTCTAAGAATTTTCTGGCCCGAAACAATATCAAATGAAGAGCTAAGTCGGCGTACGGGTCAGATGCAGTAGTAGATATGTACATTTGTTCCGAGTCGGATGGTAAGACCAATACACTGGAGTATTGTTGAAAGCATTTTCAGTCCTTTGGTCAGGACAAAAACACCTTCTGTGGTCTGTGCCACCTCTTTTTTGCTTCCCTGTTATATTCAAAAGTTGCACTTTCGATGCGCGGTGGTTTTGGCACGCATTGGATTTTTTTTTTTTAAGTAGATTAGATAGGTTGATAGATAGACTACAGGACGAAATAGAATGGGCACGATTTTTCCAACGGCACAAATTTTAGTTTAGGTGCGATTAAAGTTGGCGGCAAAATTTAAAGGCTACATCGCGATGGAAAAGAGTTGTCCAGATGGCACAACGGTTAGTATGTTCGCCTTCTATACACTGGGTCCCATTCCTACTAAATGTATTAGTCTTCGATAAAAGGGATTTACGTGTCAGACTATGAGCCCACTCAGTTGTTAAAATGAGTACCCATTTAGGTATACAAGGCACCGAGCATTTTTTGCTAGTCGAAACACGGTCGTTTGATGTTAAAGCCCCTCAGCGGGACAAATCGGCAAAAACCACGCCTTCTCGGCTTATACTGACAGAATTCTCGCACTTTCGTGGTCGTCTTGCACACGGATAGCTGGAAAGATGCAACACCTGATGAGTGCTTTTATCCGTACGAAACCACTAAGCTTGGAGAAATCTGAGAATAAATTTATTTTAATTTTGTCTGGATTGATTTGATTCCCTCAATCCTCTTTTATATATGCCACTGAACACATCTCAATAGGTCGCTACTTGTACTTCGACAAGTCCTCTAAATATTTTAAGATAACTAAAATTACAAGGGCTAGTGTATAGTTGAGCAATAAAACGAACGGTAAGTTCACCTCGAATACACAAAATCGTATTTAGAACCTACACATTTTTATTATAAATATTTAGTCTGCTTCTTGGGAGACAAATACTCGTACTTATATATAAATATTTTAATACCTCTAATTTTTTTAATTCTAGTTGACATCTGAATCACAAGCCTTGAGCAAATTCATGGACCGATTTCAAGAGCAATTCGACAATTTAAACTATGACCGGCTAATCAAGGAAGTAAAGGACATCGAGCTTAACAGGCATATGGTACAGCAGCGTTTGATTCTGACACATGAAGAAGCCCAGCGTAAATATGACAAAATTAAGACGTCTTTGCAGACGGACAGCCGTTTGTGCCTGAAGAAATGATCAGCCCCAGTCTTTTGACTTAAATGTCCTTTTCACTTTGTGCATTTAAAAATTTAAGTTGGCCACTCAATTTGTATGACTTTGATTACCCTCTATATGAAAATTAAAATGAAATATATCCTGTGTTTTGTAGCCGGACTCGAAGTACGTGGACAAATATTTTGCTGTTGTTGTTTTGGCTCCAACTTTTGTATTGTGATATCATCCCTGTACGTACATGCCCAATGAAAGCAATACTGGCTATGATTCAATTCCATTTATGTATTTACGAGTATATGTGAAATTTATGATTTTTTCTCATCGTCATCATCTCGAGGACGAAACGACCGTACAAATAAGTTGCCTCCTCTTACCACTCTGTTTGGCATCCATTCATCGTGCAGTTTACTCTCGGGCTCGTAAGTCCTACAGTCGTTCGAAGCTCATCCTGGCCATTAGAAGCGAATAAAAGTGGCAGACAACAGGTTGTTTCCATGTTTTTATCGAGTTCCATAAAAATTTTATGTAACGATTACACTTTGCTGCTTCTGTTGCTCGGTTTGGTTATTCGTTCAACCCTCGATTCCGTCCACCCAACCTCCTAGCCAGGCAAGGATCTTGGTCTGCTGTGGTATGGAGTGTGACGGTGGCGAGAACGATTCTTTCTGTATTACTGATCCTGGTTCTTACCGGCATGATGCCGTCTTGTGGCTGTATAAATGGAGTCTTTATTCTATGCTTCGGCTAAGATCTTTTTAAGGAAGGAACTACTTCAACTCCTCGGTGAGTTATTTTCTGAGAGTTGTAAGCGGGTCCAAGAAGTTTCCACACTTTTCGTATACGAGTACTAAAGGGAACGATATCTTTTCCGTTTGAGCTTTCGCTTTCTTTTGGGGCCAAGTTAGCATAGCGGGAACAAGGGACTAAGGGACAAGGACGAGTTATGGTTCTTTTCGTCATGATGGTGTGGCATGGTCCTCGGTATCGTCGTCATTCAGTATTTGTGTTCCCTCTTTTTGCCTCATCTTTCGCATCCAATAAAACGATAATAAAATTTATATGATTGAATATAAA
The DNA here is from genome assembly GCA_964017055.1 of Chloromyia formosa. Classification (NCBI taxonomy): domain Eukaryota; kingdom Metazoa; phylum Arthropoda; class Insecta; order Diptera; family Stratiomyidae; genus Chloromyia; species Chloromyia formosa. The sequence continues at coordinate 22,044,717 of OZ024813.1, read as the reverse complement.
CTTAAGTGTGAGATGGTTTGATTTATCGTCCTGTAATTTGTTAATAGAACATGATTTACTCGCTTTATCGATGTTGGATTTTATTGGGGTTAGTATGTTTGTTGTATGCATATATCGGGCAAGGCCGCACGAATAAACTGTAAGTATGTATACTCGTATACAGTCTGCTGTCGCTGTACTGGGGGGACGGGCAAGTAGGCGAATGAAGGATGTCGAAATCGTCGTTTGACTGTATATGAGCGTTGGAGATCTGGGAATTCCCATACGAACGAAAGTAATGGATCAAAATGCTTTACTAGGACGGTTCGTACCTAGCTATCTATACTAGGCATCGAGTCCTCGTGAAACACGATACGTTTTCTGTTTGGACAAGGATTCAAGTTCACTCGGGGAGGATTCTTCGTCATAGACGTTGATGATGTCGTATACGTTGTGGAGTCGTTGTCAGAGTTAATGTAAAAGCAATTGGGGTAATGTCGCTTTATGGCATCGCATAAAAAAGAAGTTATTTTTGTGTTATTGCCGGAGTAATTGAGAATCATTTTCGTATAATGACCGAAAATGCATTTATGGCGTTCAACACGCTGTTATGATAACTGAATGGACGAATGGTTGGGCATGGATCAGGAAGAATTTGATTGAGTCGACGATTTCTTTTCTTGGTTTTTCGTTATACTGGTCGATGATTATGAGAATTAATAATGTTGGCTAAGGTCATGGTATGTGATGAGTTTGAGTAATTGCCTAAATAAATGTTAATGAGTAAAGTTTTGATTCGATTAGAAGGATAAGGGTGAAAAAATTGTTCTGCATGCAAATGTGTTACGTAATTGCAAAAATTAAGAAGGCACAAGATATACAGGGTGTCAGGTAATGACGGCACACTGGCAGTGCCACATGATTCTTCATGCAATTATCAGCAAAAAATATTAATGTACATTTTGTCGAAATCTTAACCGTTTAGCTGCTACAGCCATTAACTTTTTTTTAATTGCTTGACTAGCGTTACTAAAAACACCATATCTCAAAAACCACTGAGGCTAAAACACTCAAATAAAATTTGTAACACAGCTAATACCTGCCTCTATTACATCAAATAGATTGGGTTTAATTGTTATAGCAATTCAGAGTAAATTTTTGTGTTTTTCCAAAAAAAAACTTTATTTTCGAACACTTTTTCTTAAATTTTTGCATACTTAATGTTTTGTCTTACATCAAAGAAAGAACTTCTTTATTCCCTAGTGATCGAATCACGTTAACATTGCTTTATCCTAAATTCCAAAATTCTAATAGTTGCGTATATGAAATCACAATGTAAAATTGTGAAAATATATTTAAAATGTAGTTCGTCGAATCCTCCATTTATTCCAATATAATCCCCCTAAATAAAAAATCATTTTTGCTGATATTTTCCAAGAAAACATTTTTTTCATTTTCACGTTCACGATGAAGTGTACAGAGGCCTTTACATAAAAAAAACTTTTTTATTCCCTGGTGATCAAATCCCGTTACCATTGTTTTATCCTAAAGTCTAAAATTCTAATAGTTGCGGGCGTTCAAATGTAGGAGAACAAGGTTTTTTCCTGTATTAGAATTACACTTTTTGCACAAATTAACTCATAAAAATATTTTTGTAGGGAACAAGTTTATTTTTTTTTTGTAACATGCAATAATGTACGTAGCTATTGAATATCCTTGCCTCATTCATGTGCGCTAAATGAATTTAATTGCGTTTTAATGACCTGCTAAAAAGTTTAAGGTATAAATCAATAAACCTTGCAGATAAATGCGCTAGCAGGATCACTATATCCTTATATTTCGCCATTATTGGTCAGATTATTCGTTAGTAGAACAACGAGTCAAGTTTTTATAGTAAAATGTATTCCGCTAGCGAATACTCTGATATGGTTCTAGTCCTTGGAGCATGTGATAATAATAGTGGCAAATTCGAAGATTTTCGAACCGAAGACATCCCGATCCAAACGTGTTTCGAAGGTTAGAGATCCGAGGACGAGAGAAGAAGAAGCCAAAACTGAAGTTGTAGATATTAGTACAGAAAGAGCGCAACGTAATAATTTTAACATATGCAACAAAAAACGCACCGCGGAGGATAAAACCTTCCGCAATGTAAGACTTTTCCACTGCCATTTTGCCCTGCGTATCAATTCGCGGATTGGTATCTGACCCGTACGCCAATCTTCAATTGATATTGTTTCGGGCCAGAAAATTCTTAGAATTCGACGAAGATATGAGTTGAGGAAAACTTGCAACATTTTGGTAATTGTTATGGAAACGTTCCTTGTACTGCTTCCATACAAAAGCACAGGCCCAGCTTGGTCTTGATCCTAAGATCTCTGCCAGATTTTGGACAGCACACCGCTTTTATCCTGGGGTTGAATTATAAGTTCTGTGATCGAAACGACAACTGTACGAAAAATAATTCCGTGACTAATCTTCCTAACGAATCGATTGGGATTACGCTGTGCCGCCAATTCTCCAAATAGCGGCAACTATATCCCTTCTAGCAAGTAGAGAATACCAAAACTCAATCTGCAACGATTACCTAATTGGAATGTGCCAGAGTTTGGTGTCAAACGTTGAACGTTCTTAAAGTACTTGAAGCGAAACTATATCCGAGACATATTCAATTCTCGTCAGAAAATGCAAGGTGTAAGGAATGGTTTTATTAAAAATATGGGATTTCTAGAGGTGAGACTGTAAATAATTTGAAAATATTAGTTTATCTTAATTATGTTGAAACATTTTAACCCAAGTCATTGGACGTATCGACGGAACTCATATTGGCATGCAGCGACCCACAGAGCACATGTCTTTAAACCGAAAGGGCTTCCATAGCCTTAACGTCATGAGAGTAAGTTTGAAATGTAAATTTAGTAAATGCCAAATATAGAGGGGCCCATGATTCTTTTGTATGGAAACATTCTGAACAAAAGATGTTATTAGAAAATCGATTCGGATTGAACACGTATGACAACTACTGGCTCCTCGGTAAGATTATGATTGTTAAACCTAATTATCAAATTCTCATAGTATTCATTCCTAAATAGGCGATTCCGGCTATCAATTTGAACCTTACCTTAATATAGAAACACGCCAGACGGTTCAAGTGAAAGGAATTTCAATGAAGTTCATTTAAAAACACTGAGTACTGTTGAACGAGCCGTTGCTATCTTGAAAGGACGATGGAAAATTTTGGGATATGAGAAACGAGGAAGATGTAGCTCAGAGAAAGTTGCCATGTTCGCGAATGTGTCCTCTGCCCTACAATAAATTTGCTTGAAATTTAAGGTCCCTCTGAATAAACCTAATGGGCAAATTATCGACACAGTAGAAGAGCATACTGGAGAAGATACTCCAATTCCAAGAGTTGGGCAAACCATAAGATATTAAATAAAAAATTCTCTTTTGAGTTAAACCATGTTTTGAAATCAATTTTATTGACTTGTATTAAATATATTTGAAGACGAAAATAAATTTAAAAATTTGAAATTTAGATCTATTTTGAATTTTAATCTTTTTTGTAATTTGTTACTCAATTTCTTGAATTGTAATATGATTTTTGTACTTTTCGTCTTTTAGTTTTAGAATGTTCTGCTAAATCTCGACTAATTTTTCAAGTTGATTTTGTTATACCCTTCACGGATGTGATAGGGTATATTAACTTTGTCATGCAGTTTGCAACGCACAGAAGGAAGCACCTCCGACCATATAAACTATATATGTATATTCTTGGTCAGTATGATGAGACGAGTCGATTAAGCTTTGTCCGTCTGTCTGTCAGTTTCTATGCAAACTAGTCCCTCAGTTTTAAAGTTATCGAGCTGTAATTTTGTACACAGCTTTCTTTTTATTGCACGCTGCATATATGTCGGAACCAATGGAATCGGACCACTACGTCATATAGCTGCCATAGGAACGAGCAGTCCAAAATTCCGTCTTTGTGAGAAAAACTCTTTTATTTCTAGAGATATCTTTTTAAAATTTCACACTAATCAATAATAGCTTTAGCTAAATCATATTTCCGAATCTGGTTGAAATTGGACTACTCTATCGTATAGCTGTCATAGGAACGACCGTTCCAAAAGCAAGTTTTTGTTAGAAAAACTTTTTGTTTCTGAAGATATCTTTTTCAAATTTCACACTGATCAATAATATCTTTAGCCAAATCATATTCTCGAATTTTGTTGAAATTGGACTACTCTATCGTATAGCCGTCATTGGAACCACTGTTCCAAAAGCAAGCTTTTGTTAGAAAAACTGTTTTTTTTCTGAAGATATGTTTACCAAATTTCATATTATTCAATCATATTGACTGCCAAGCCACGTTCCTAAATTTGGTTGAATATGGCATACTATTTCATATACCACTCAAAGGAACAGTGAAATTGGAACAAGTTTTACAACTAATTTCAAAGTGGCAAGTGCACTATAAGTCACGTTGAGTCAGTTCTTATTCAAGGCATAGTTGACGTTTCGTTAGCATATAGAAGATTTCGGATAGTGCAAGCTGCTGGCATACACATTCTCTCCTTTGTTTGTGGGGTTGTACGACAGGCCGGCAAAGGAAAAGGCCACGACATTATTTTCACGCCCCATCCCACATGGGAAAAATGTTTATATGCGTGCAGGTGATTTATGAATGTTAGTTAGAGGATGTCTATATTGTTAGATTCATGTAACAAAACCTAACTGTGTTCTTTGACATAAAGCCCCAAGACTGCCCTGAGGGACTTGAACTCATTTACTCACCTGGCGGCTTAACAAAAAAAAGTGGCCTGTGGATAATTGTTTTGAACACGTTTGGCCATAATTACTCTAGAAAAACAAATTCAGGCAACTTTTTTTTACAATTTTATATAAAACAGTCTTATGCCCGGTTCACATTATTCCAGTCCAGTAATCCAGTCCAGCTATCCAGTCCAGTGCTGGACTGGATCATATCGTCTACATGATTCCAGTCCAGTAGTCTGGCGAGTGTGTTGTTGATTCGGTAACTATAGTAACAATGATTTCTGGGCGAGCTGGAATCAAAAAGTAGACCGACAATCCAGTCACTGGACTGGATTGCTGGATTGAATTGCTGTCCAGTGCCGGTTCACATTATTCCAGTAGCAGTCCAGCGCTGGACTGGATTACTGGACTGGATTGGTTACTGGAATAATGTGAACCGGGCATTAGAGCCGTTTTCACAATGTCTGGTTACAGTTTATCCTTTAGATAAACTCTACACGGCATCCATCCTCCAGTTAAAAATGTATCGGATGATAAAATAATTCCCAACAACTGATACGGGCTGCTGAGATTTTGACAGCTAGAAATGTTTACGTTTGCACATTCAAATGAAACAATTAAGCTGGTCACAAAGAACAGAGCTCTGGAAATTTATTCGATGGAAGCGGATTACAAATCAAATGCTGAGATACGGTACGCACGTGGAATAGAATAGAACAGCCAGCGGAATTCCGCCAAGAAAATTAGCTGATTTTCTACTGCATTATTATATTTTGAGCGCTGTATACGCTAAGGTTCAATTTAGGGTCCCGAATTGCTAACTGGCGCTTTACCAAATATTAAGAAAACGGGTTTTAAAGGGTTTACTTATATCTAATTAAGATTTATTTAATTTACAACTAAGATCCATGAAGTTCATTTTGAGGAGGCCAGTAGCCAAGTATGTTGAGGCGTATATTTGAATAGGTGATTTTTTTTAAAGAAGCGCTTCGTGAGATTATCTCGAAAATTGCAAAAAAAAAAAAATGTTGGATTTTTTATTTTTCATTCCTGACAGTTACGGAGATATAAGCAAAATGTTTAAAAGAAAAATGTCGGGTGTAATCATTTTCTATCATCCCATCCCATTCCATAGACACAAAAGTAATTTGAACGCTCATAAATGATAAACTTTTCATCATCTTAAAGATACCATCGCACTTTGTATATTTCCCTCAAATCGTCTAATACCATGATGTTCTACAAGGCAACATAACGCTTCTATATTAATAAGTCTGTAGGTATCTGTCTCTCAACTGAATGCATTTCCATCTGTTGCCTTTTAGAGAAACTTTTTTTTTCCACTGAAGCGCACTCTGTAATGTATGTCTTCCATTCGGTAATGAACTGCACTAGTTTTCCCCATTTACCTGGCCGGGAACAAAACACAAACCAAAAAACAAAAAATCCCAAAATCATCGTCCTTTTCCATCAACGCTGACGTTACTGTTGTTGTTGTCATCGTTGAAAGTGGTACTTTCACAATTTTTCGAAAGCCATCAAAAATTCGAGAAGCGTCTCTCTGTTAGCCATTAGTTGTCGCCAAATGATTTTTGAGCACAGGAAACTCCTGATATCCTTTCATACAAATAAAAACCCGTAATGGGGAGGCATATACGAGTATAGTAAGGAAACACACAGTCAACCAAGCAAGAGAATTATCGACAGCAGAAAAAAAACGGCCCTTCAATTTCACTACAGTCATGCCAGCTTTTCGAGGTTTTCCTTATTCGGACAAGGAACGTACAAAAAAACGTAGAAGAATCTGAGGGAAAAATCTTCTATATTGCATCATTTCACCCCGCATCGCGACATGGCATCCGTGGTCCATGTGAAAGTTGTTCGCTGGACACATACTCGTATATCTATGGCGAGCCGCGTTCGCTCCTTTTTTTTTTATATATATAGTATATTTTGTTGTTATTGCCTGCTGGTGTTTCCCATCCCTCCGCCAGTAGCCAGAGTTCTAGCCAGCCGGACAGAATTCTGGAAAAAAATAAGGAAAAGGTTTTTTCTTTTGCTGCAGAGTGAATAGTTAGAGGATTTGCGACGTGGACAAGGATGTTAAGGTCTAGCGTCGAGTGAACGACTTGCCATTCCTTGCTCTCGTTGCTAGGAGAGCTTTACGAACGTATACATATGTGCGGTGTATGAACCAAAAAAAATTCAATGTATGACCGAACATTGACCACCGCGCGCTCAACGACTATACGTATTCCCTTTGGCGTATACGTTATTGCTGCCAAACACGCTTACTCACGAAATTTGCAAGAGATGCTGCGGATGCTGGACATTTTCTTGGAACCATTTTCTTTGAAATGGGTTGCCAAGCAGAAGTGGATATACTATCCGCTGGAATTGGAATTTAGTTTTAAGTTGCAAATTTGATATATACGAGTAATGCATATTTGTTTAAACTTTTTCGAGGCTTACATTTTTTAGGTTTAAATTAATTAGGGCTTATTGTTCATTATTGGATTGAGCAGGCATATCTACCAGTTTCTGCGACTTTCAGTTTTTATTTGGCGCATGAACATTTTTTTTTTCGTAGTCCGGATGGCGCAACGGTTAGCACGTTCGCCTTCAACGCACTGGGCCCCGGTTCGATTTCGGGGATTTATGTGTCGGACTATGAGCCCACTCAGCTGTTAAATGAGTACCCATTATGGGGTAAATAACTCGGTTGAGCGTGTTGCTGATCACATACCTCTGCACAAAAACCGTCACGATCTAGAAAATGAGATGATGCTAACTCATCTCGAGGCCGTGGTTCAAATTGGACTGTTGCGCCAGTTATTTATTTTTATTTATGAACATTTTTCAATACAAAGAAGTATTTGGTTGAGTATCTGCAATCAGCATGTTCATGTTTAAAATAGCTAGCAGTACAATTTATTGTTATACGAATCTGGAAATATGTACGAGGAAAGATACTTACTTACGATGGCAGCTCTGGTCGTCTGTGAAATTTTGCTGACTCTTGCGCTGATATTGGCCCCGGTACTTGTATTGTCATTCAGAGAGTTCGACCCCCGATTTTCTCGCGAAAATAGCACCGGCTATACATACATACGTATGTATATTTAAACGTTTCTATATCTTCACTTGACATATATGAGTATAGTCATCCATACGTGTGTAGATTGGAAATTCTCCTTAGGCATATAACCTTGGTCGATTGGTATAGCCATCCGCTCGTCTTTTCCTCCACAGGACGATTATTTGTACCTAAGAGCCTTTGTCGAGGACATTGTCGTCGTCGTCGTCGTGGACGTCGTCATCGTCAACCTTATCGCAATCGCTATCGCCTAAGTTGTCCGCTATAACGTTACCATTTCCCTTTTTGTATGCTTTGCTCAAGTATTCGCATGTTGGCGACCATGGTGAAGTTAGAGGTTAAGTCTGATGCTGTAGTTGATTCGACTGCTGGCATTGCTTCTAGCTTGGTCGTCGTCATTTAACTGTACGGCTCAGCGAACAGCATCGTCCTTTCAAGAAGTTTGGATCAATATTTTGAAGCTTGACCAGAACACCGTCACGTACTGTACACTTGTGTACACGTACGTATCCTTGTAGCCGCAGCATCCCCCCCCCATGTTTTTCGCGCTTCTCTCGGCATCGCGTCGCTCGGTATTCCTCTTGGAGGCATCTCTATACAACGTACAACATACAAAGATCCCGTCCGAGAGCACATGGATTTCTTATGTACCGGTCTAAACGGGTCTTTCGTCCGTTCACTCAAACCGAAACTCACCATCCACTCACCCTCGCGTGATGTCTACTATAAAGCCTCCCGCCACATATCCTTTTACATATAGCAACGACGACGGTCATACGTGGCGAATGACTCGCGAAGGCATCGCATAGATATGCGTAATTTAGCTATCTTCGGCAAGGAGCTTTGGGTCGGTCGTGCAAGGATGCCAAAATATGTCCGACGAGAGATATATCCGCAATGTTAGGGGTCGCTTTGGCTTTTAATTAAAACCGACGTCAAATATTTTTTTTTTGTTGCTCCCTTCTCGCATATCTTTAGCTTCTCTACACGGCTCGCCCCCACTGACTGTTGTTCTTAATTTGCTTTTCGTCCTTTCTTAGGTTTTTGCGATTTTAATTTAACGGGCGCCGTCGGACCGCGGCTCGTCGTCCAAAGAAGACCAAAATGATTTTCATAAGGGAAATGTCATACGCCACCCTGGGTGGCATAGTGGCATGTCCTGTGGGGATTTTAGTGTAGAGATGTTTTGCAAAATCATTGTCCTTGTACAAGATGACGATATGATCGGGGGGATGTAGTTTTGCCACCTTATATGCATATGTTTAGTTTCTTGGGAGACTCGACTTGTTTACACTATTTCGTAAAATTATTTTTACGAGCCTTCATGTTTGTTGGAGCGTTCAGTGAACTTGTATTTCGCAATGTCAACGAATCACGTAATTGGGTTGGCCGGTCGGTTTAAGTGTTCTGCGAGGAATAGATACTTTGGATCTTCGTTCAATATTTGACCAAAACATAAATTATTCTATTGCGAGCTTAAGGATGGTTACGAAATACACTATTCAAGAAAAGAATTCGCGAAGAGGAAATGAGAGATGTAGTCAAGTTGAAGAATATTTTACTACTCAGGATATGAACTTATAAATGAAACTGAATTATTGATAAAATTGCGTATGCTTTGAGTAGCTTATTGGGAAGACGCTGATTACAGGTTCCTACAAGTTGGATTCTGATAACGGAATTCAAAACTCTATTAAGAATAGTGTCCCAAACATATAAGAACCAATTATTATAAAACGTTCAATATGGTTGATTTGACGTGCACGGTAGTCGTGTGGTCACGGTCACTGCTCTACGATGTTACATCTAGAGAGACAGAGGTTCAATCTTCGGCGAGTTACTAGAAACTGCCTGTGGGTAGTACTAGAATGCCCACAGCGCTCCGAACTTGTCAGTATATAGACGGCGCGGATAGGAGTTGCATGCAAGCAACTGCACTATCCGAAAAACATATGCTATCGAAGCGTCAACAAGACATAGTAATGAAAGAAATGTTGATGCACCCATGCTCCTGGAGCTGTTGAGGCAAATTAACAATATGGTTTCTTACAATCACCTTAGTTGCGAATGGATGCATCAGCGGAACAAAGTTGAGAGACGACTGAGAGCTCGTTTAAAGGACGCGATCACTGGACCGAGACAATTGCAAGACAACGATCCAAATGGTCAAGGCCCCTTATCGAGCTCCTGAGCCATAATGATGATGATGGACCACTTGAAAATAAAAAAATTAGATTAAATGATATTAACATAATTTGAACACAATAAAACAGAGATTTAATTCAATAAAAAAAGAAAGAATTACAAGCACTGATATAAACAACAGAGGTAAGTTAGAAATTTTAGAATTTATTAACACTCTTGATCTCGACATCTATAACTAGAGGCAAAGCAATAGGTACTCGTCCTCATTTTTAGTAGCTACCTCTTATCAAGCCGAATATGCTGCAGGCATCACTCCGATGAACCCACACTATTAGACCACATATATAGGTATATTCGGTTTGACATCGTAGCAAAAATTATAGTGATAATTGTAAGAAGTGTACCGCAACGTATCGACTGGCCTAAATACGTGCTACGGGAAAAATCTCGGTTTTCGGGGTTCTCAACTTCCAAAGTGATGTCACCTCAGCTATCCTGACCAGACTTCATAACGTTTTGTCCAAGAAAGGCTCTAATTTAGTAACCACGTTCAAAAGAAAGGATGGCAATATCACAGAAAATTCAGGTAGCACAAGAAAGCATCTCATTGATACGTACTTCCCTCGGGTGTACACATGCAGATTCCAGCAATTTCGACAGCCATTTTAAGGTCTCAGCCGGATTAACTGTGTAGCTGGAAAAATATCTGCACGTAAGTCAAGTGGGCGATTGATTCATTCGAGACATACAAATCGACAATCTCTGACGGAAATTTTCCAATCCTTCTTCAAAATGGACAACAGTCACCTGTTCAATAACTCTTAAGCATCTTCAGATGTAGCTTTGCTTTCCGCTTCATCCCCAGCTCTTGAAGGTCAGTGAGAGTGATCTTCATTTCCAAAATGGGTAACAAACTTATGGATGACCTTGAATCCTATCGGCCAATCAGCCTAATGTCTTTGATGCTAATAGCAATTGAAAAGACCCTTGATGCTCAAAACAGCAGTTTGCTGCCCTCAGGGAGGTGTTCTATCACCGTCGTGCTATAGTTTAACGTTGTAGACACTCTCATGTGGAGACTATCCTCATTGAGATTTAGAACACAAGAATACACAGAGGACTTGGATAGTGATGGTCAAATTTGAAGAAGTTCTACCCAACATCATCCAGAGAGCGTTGCGCATAGTTCAAGAATGGTGTCAGCGTCAGCCCGTCGGAGGCCGTCACTGTCTCATTTACGAAAAACAAGGGAAAGTCAGGGCGCTTAAAGGGCCCACATTGACAAACTCCAGAGTGAAAATGGCTGACAACGTCAACCTGAGAGTTAGACTTGACTGCAAGTTACTCTGTGCAGATCATCTTAGGGTAACATCCGTATAGGTGAAAAGCTATTAACCCTAATTGATCCTTATCTTTTAGGAAACCCTGATAATTTTATTCCCGCAAACCCACTAGTAACCCCCTCTTCACATTCAACCAGCCTTGTATGTTTGCAGGCAGGATCTGAGACGTGAAATCCCGTATTGGAGGAAAACAGCGACCACCTCAGCTGCTGGGGACACTTTTAACAAATATCAAAGGCGCGTATGCTACACAATAACGGGAGCCATGCGCTCCTATCTTACTGCCACTCTTGAGGCTTTGTTTGATCATCCTTCACTATACATTCCTATCCAAGCAGAGGCGAAAATTGTAATAGCAAGGCTTAAAGCCTGTAATACACGAAGAGACTTAATTCGTAACAAATCACCTGGCTGCTAAGTCAGGTTCAGAGTAAGCTCAGCATGCCATCCGACCACCTAGTAAGGGAACTACGCTTCCAGCACTCCTGGAATAGCGAAGTATGGACAGAGTCTTACAACTCTCTCTTTCTCGACACAATAAATTGGTTTACGGATGACTCCAAAACGGATGAGGGCTTAGGTGCGGACACTCTTGTGGGAAATTTCGAACCTGCCTTCCAAGTGAAAGTTCGCGTCATTGAAATTTGTGCGCGACTGTGCCGAGCTTTAGCTTACATCAACAGGAACATAGGAATTTCACTTTTAGTCAAACAGCCATCATGGCGCTAGCAAATACATGGGTATACTCAAGGCTACTGAAGTCTTGTTAAGATTCCCTTCGTATCGTTGGAGCTTCGAATAGCCTTACAATCTCCTAGGTCTCTGGGCACTCTGATATTTAAGGCAATGAACAAACAGACGAACTTACCAGACAGGCATCTTTTCCACGTTCGTCCTTGGCCCAGCCTCAGTTGCGACGTTACCCGGTTTGGACGACACGGGGTACTTACCAAGTGTCGATGCAATTTCGTGATTCGGATAAAAGTTGCCCGTCGCGCTAGTCTTGAGGTGTAACCACAGTTCCTGTAGGCTGGCCAGTTGCTGCTTGCAGGCAATTGCAATGACAAGGACATTTGTATCTGAGGCCCTGACTATGATATAACGTGCTGCATCTGCCGCGCGGATGAAGAAGCAACTGTTAGCCACTACATGGTTGCATGGCGCTACTCCACCCACGTCGCTCCTTGCAAGAGATGCAACAGCTGCTTCCCCGATAGTGTTGAAGAGGACTTTACCATTTAACTCTAAGACTCTTATACGAGCGGCAACAAGAATACGAAGGAAATGCTCGTGCCTACTTCCAGCAGACAACCCTGTTTGGTTGCCTACGGTCCAATTAGACTATACTACTTGATCTGGTACCTAAACAAGTGTGTTAGGGTCGTTGCAAGGCGAGAACATTAATGCGTGGAGTCCGGGTGAAGATACACGATTATCTGCGCCTGATAAGTAGGGAAATAGGCAATGACAAGTAAAAACGTAAGCAAATGTGTATCACAAACTGTTTTAAACGGAAATCTATGGCTGCATACCAAATATCATCGAAACCGGCCGAAAATAGCGAAGAAATAGCGAAATCACTGAAATTGCCCCTGAAATATAGGAAACCCCCTGCAGAAGGTGTCTGACTTATCCTACGAACTAACAGGGATCATAATGCCATTTGTGTTGACCATTTTATTTCCGTTTATTTGCAGGCAATAACAATTAACACCCGGGTTTGTAGGCAGGGGAAAGGACGGGGAACTGAAGCGTTACAGTAGGTGTATATTTCATAATTTAGTGCCCAGCCCTTGAATACAGAATAAGACCAGGTGCACTCCGGTAAGTGTGACTATTATGATATGATATGAAAACCTTCTCTTCATCCATCCTACCTTAGCAATTCCAAATATTCGCTCCTGGCTTGTAGGCGGGATGTTTTCGAAACTACTCAATTGCCCTAAACCCTTGTGGGGCATAGCGCATCAACTGTTCCATGTGGCCCAGTTTAACGTTTCGTTGGCATAAACTGGTTTCGGAGAATGCAGTTGAAAGCATGCACCCTCTGCACATCCATATGGCCACGAACGTCGTCGTGGACGGGATTCGAACCCGAAACGCCGGTAGTCAAACATGAGACTGATGATGATTCGTAGTAGAACCCTGCATCCCGCAGATTTCAGTCCTGGCGCCAGGAAGAAGCTTAATTTGATTTACACCCAAAAGTAATTCAACTCGCTGATATTTTTCTATGCATAATCGAATAATACTCAAAAATTAATACCCCGAAAAGAAAGCGTATTTAATTTTTGATTTCACTGTTACGAGTACTACTTTTTTTTTTCCTTTCCCAACATCCTACACGACGTGATTCGATGTTAGACTCTTCTCTCAATATCAATTTACCCCCCTTCGAATGTCCCAAGTCCTGCTGAGCTGACTTTTGCCTTTAAATTCTCCTGGAGTCGCCATCTTCATCTAATCAATAGGTTGTCGCTCGAATTGGCGGTTGATTACACTATCATCACTGCCGAGATTGAATGTGACCCGGAACATAAACTGTCTGTACGATTTGCGCGTCCTTAATTAAAAGTACGCTCACTTCTGATTTGGCGACTTCAACTGGTATTGCGTCGGATCACTAAGGTGCCACAGCGTGGCCGTTAATGGGAATCACTTCGTCAAGCATTCAATGAATATGCAAATATTCGAAGGGAAACTGCTTACATGTTGCGACTAGTTAATTGAGTATTAGTTTAGTAGGGAAGATGCTGTAATCCGATTTTAATAAGGGCGATTTCACGGTGTTGAGGTACTATTATTGATTTAGATTGAAAGTTTAGATGGCAGACTTTAATTGTATACGATAAAGTGAGAGGTGTTTTTTTTTTGGTCAAAAATAGATTTTGACAATTTTCGAGAATTTTATTTAGCGAGCTATTGGACTGACTGACCTTCATCGTAATAATGTAGTGTATATGAGTAAGCAGGGCAATTGTTCCCACCTATAGTCGTACAGGTTTCCAGTTAATCGTATTCTTAGACATTCTTAATAAAGGAATCTAATATTGCTTATTACGAAGCGAATATAGTCAGATCTGGGAATTCATTTGATTCATTCGTGATACTTGATTGATTCGGGATAAAAAATTTCGATATACATGGTAATAATGTACAATACTTTTTTTGTGAACGGGGAGGATATTCTCCTAGCATTCAGGTCAGTAGGTAAAATCATTATTGGCTATGAGAAACTCCTGTGCTATATTTTTTTTTTGCCAAAAGGCCAGTCCTCCTGTTATGCCTGAGATAGTTGAACAGTGTATGTAAGATACGTGCCGTGCTCATCAATAAAAAAAATGAGTTTGTTGAAAATATTTATATATACATTTCTCGTTAGCATCACAGCCATCCTTCAGCGCTCCTACATCTTTAAGAAGAATATTATTGCCTAAGAACCTCATACCCTCGGGTACACCCTTACTTATCACATTACCTTCAACCTATTATTTGTCACTATTCTTACCAGAGTCAGGTTTTATGCATATCTCACATATTTGAAATATATCCAACTCTACTAATACTTCAGGCAATCCCTTTTTTTTCAGAGTGAATGCAGGAGCGAATTGACTTCGCCATCTACAGTGCGCCACACAATTATAGATTTATCTCTCGGTAAAGAATTAAAGATATGCCAATTCTATTGCTACCATTTTTCCTCAAACTGTGGAATAACCCCCTGCGGAAAAATTATAGTATATGTCGACATTTCCAAACCAAGCACGCGGCGCAATACTCAAAACTTACAGAAAAGGAACGGTTGGCTAAATTTGAAAGTTTGGAACGATGTTTTTTTTTGCAACGGAATTTGTTCACCAAACAAAGCAACGAAAATGAATCTTCAAGTAAAGTTGGCTTACCCATTTATTGGCCACAAAAGGAAAACCTTTTACCGATGGTGAATTTGTCAAATCGTGCTTGCTTTTGGCTGCTGAAGAAAGATGCCCTGAAAAGCTGCCATTGTTTCAATCGGTCAGCCTTTCTGCCAGAACAACGGCCAGAAGAGTTGATGATAGTATATTGCGTGTATCCTCAATATTTCATTATATTTCGTCAATACGTCCGAAAAGTAGATATGCTATCGACACGTCAACAATGCTAGATATTTTGCCGCGTCCATGCCCTAGGAGGGTCAAGGAAATTAACGTGACATTTTGGAAGTTCGAACAAGACCCAAGTTCGCGATGTCCCAGAAAACAATCATTATTTGAATGTACTTCATAAGATTCTAAGATACCTTTGCCCGCTTAATTTCTATCAAATACTTTTCTACCAGAAGGTTTTGCTAAATCTCTTGTACCAAATGTTTAAATGGCTTCCGCCTAAAAAACTACATTTATTTAGTTTTTTTTTCGATTTGCTACTGAAGTTCTGAATTTATTTTTGAGTTGATATAAATTGCCTTTATAGGGAGAAAAGGACGAACCGCATGGCTTCCGAATGATACAGACCCAGTCAAGATAAATTCTGTCTTTAGTTGAAAACTAAATTTAAATGCTCAACACTCGGGGAGATCAATGTCACTTAGCGCTGACTAACGCTCTATACTTATGTATACCATATAAATCTTCTATGGTCGGGACCAACAAGAACTGATTCTAATCAATTATAGAAAATGTCAAGCGTTTTCTTTGCTTCCATTTAACAAAACGACACGAAAAGACAAAAGCAAAGTGCTTGGTCAACTTGGTCATATGGATTCTGAATCTGAGTCCCGGTTTTTGCCTTAGAGATGCTCTATCTCTGTGGAAATCAAAATGGCCGTCGCGTTGCGTTTCAGAATATTGTAACGGTTTGAGGTTTCAAAGGTTTTTGAAGGGTCAAACCCGAACCAAATCATCTTCGTCAAGTTTAGTGGTAGTGGCCGTAACGGCGGCAACGTCGTCGTCGTCGGTCAGTTCGAATCGACAACAACAGCAAGAAATCCAAACTTACCGTGTGTTCTACATTTACGTATTACGTATATGATTCTGTTTGGAGTGTTTAGAGAGTTATTCGTCCTACCGTTTACCCGACATCTGACCCACTCTACTTTAACCTTTGGGGGATATCTCTCTGGAAAGGTCCTTTTCACAATAAGAGTTTGTACTCGATGCTTTCTAAAATCCCCGCTCCCCTTTCTATTCCATCTTATTTCATTTCAACTAACGGTCGAGGCCTGATGGTCGAGTACGGTTATCGCTAGCTAACCGATCCGTTCACTAGTCCCACGTTCTATAAGCTTCTCTTATTCCTTCGTGGAAATATCCTCGCATCCTTTGCATCGCTAAAGTCCGTCGCCATCGTCACTGCCTCCCCATTATCGTCATTTCATCCGCTATTTTATTTCTTCTGAGAAGGGGGGAGGCTTTTCGGTATGTAAGTGAAGTCATGCCTTTCAAATGGTTACGGAACAACCAGTCTTGACCATGTCCAGGGTGTGGGCAATTTATTCCTTGTGTACTGTTTTCAAGGCATCCTTAACGATTGAGTGTAGTGGCGAATGGTAGCAAAATGGAAGAGATGTGTGTATCGGGCGGTGGCAACGGCTAGTGTCCAGCAATAGCATTCAGTTGTAGATGGAAAGACGTTGATTTAAGTGTTGTCATATTCACAGCAGTAGCTATCGTGGAATTGTATAGTTGCTTAGATTCTCAGTAAACTGGACTATTTAGCATTTTACTACTTTTTGAAAAACAAAGAAAACTTAAAGCGTACGTTGGTATCGAGCCTGCATCTGTCGATAATCGAAGTTCGGTTGAAACTTTTGGCAACATGTCAACCCTTGCTAGGACCTGTGTTAATGGCTCAAGGAATGTATTGTATCTAATGCTATTGCTAAACCTACCTACCTTCGTACCCAATGAACGTATACATCGGTCAAAGATAACTTTCGTATGCTTGCACGGATGTAGTAGAGTACATGCAATAGTATATGCTGCGTTCGCTGGTAAGATACCGGTGAATGGACAAAGAGTAGGTTTACGTTAGTATTTCAAGAACGGCATAAATTCGAATGTTCCTCATCCTTTCGGTCAATCTTCTGATGCACTGTACACAAACCCACTATTTCTAGATTTTGCTCTTCATTCGGCACTCTCGCCCAAGCCCCCACCCCTCACCCACACGGCAATTCGGGTGAAAATTATTTTCTTCTCCCAGACGTTTCTATGCTGCAGTTTACAAATTTAATGTCAGTGAAGTTTGGGTTGCGACCAGTGGTTTTCACCGAAATCTGTAAGACCAAGAAATAGTCGCAATGGTGTATAGCACAAGATGCGCTCGTTCTCTATATATCCTTTTTCGATAGTGTACATTAAGACTGATCCACCCAGAACCTTTCTACTGTATATGTCGTCCATTTGGACAGAGTGGTCACCTCGGGCTATCCGAGTTCACTTTGGTAAACTCGGTTTCACCAATACTCGCAATATTGACGATACGGAGAGGTCGGACTGCTTGCTACATGAAAGGAATATAGTCGACTTAAGGCTTCATTCTGGTTTAATTGTATTACGCCGTATAAGTTGAAGTGTACGTTCGTATCCTGGTTACTAAGGACGTATGCAAGACGTTAACTCCCAGCCAGCAGAAGAGTAGTCTCTCCTTTTGATATCGGGCATATGGCTAACCATAGCATTTCTGTTAATGAGTAGTACCTAGCATGTTGTAGGTACACACTGCAACTGGATTCATGCTGATCGTAGCATAATCACCTGAATTCTGCTTCGGAAAGTTTCTTAAATGAATAAGATGAGGTCAGGCGGAGCTGAAGTGTCCTGCATTTTCTTTGAGCGATTTTGCATGTTTGTAGCCAGCATGTAATTATTATTAGTTTTTTTTTTACAAAATAAGAATTGTCTAGTTGATTCTTAGAGCGTATACGAGTACAAATATGTATGCTCCGTTGTGCAAGGATTGTCTCTGTTTCATTATGAAATGAGAGTAGGCACTTTAACATACGAGGACTGTTAAAAAAGAACATAAGGGAATTTTCCTATATACATATGTATTTCGACTCACTATCTTAGCCATAAGGCCGAGAAGCCACCGGGGCGACCGGTAGCGCAGTGTGTTGAGGCATCAGTCTCATGTTTGACTACCGGCGTTTCGGGTTCGAATCCCGTCCATGACGACGATCGTGGCCATGGATGTGCAGGAGGTGCATACTGGCAACTGCATTCTCCGAAACCAGTTTATGCCGAGAAACGTCAACTGGGCCACATGGAACAGTTGACGCGCTATGCCGCACAAGGGGTTAGGGCAATTGAGAGAGAGAGAGAGATGTATTTCGACGGATCATCGTGGCGATGGGTGGTTGGCAGCATTGCAGGTTGCAGCAGATTATTCATAACTCGTTTAGTTTCTGAGTTATATGTTATTTGAGTGTGACGTCTTGAAGATCCGTGTTGCCCGAATTTGCTTTAGTGGCTTATACTGCACTCTTTCAGCACAGATTATTATAATCTGAATAAACAGGAATATGTCCTAGGGAGCAAAATGTCGCTTCTGTGTGGATGAGACATCCCAGCACATTCTCTGTGAATCTGACGCACTTCAACTGCGTGGCTTGAAATGCTACAGTGATGCATTTCCTGAAGCGGAAACAATCGCGTCACTAAAACTCGAGTAGCTGAGCAGATTCGTTGGAAAGATTGGTTTCGACAATCAATCCCTAATCTGATTAGACATTGAGGTGTAGCAGAATTGACCTTAAGATTGCAGTGCTTGGTGGCTCTTCGGTCCAACCACCCTCTACCTAATCTAAAAACAAAAGAAAAATACAAGGGTGAGATGGACCTGTCTACTGAAGCTACTGCAAAAGGCTACCCAATTATAAAAGGGTAAAACTGAAATACTACAGAGCAGGGGCGTCTTCAAGTTTAATGCTGCCCCGGGCTACCTAAATCTGGCCGCCCACACTCATTTATGAAATTTCATGCGTCAGCAGCTACATCGGTTTTGAAAAACCGAGACAATTGAGTCACTTTCTCAGCTGCTCATCAGTATTCTAAGCTTGCATATTTGAAAAAAAAAAAATAAAATTGGATGCACAATTCTTTGTAGATGGCGTGGCGGCGCAGCGTTTAATTCAGATGATATTGTATTGATTCCAATGGATGAATACGAATTCATCTGAAAATATTTTCGTCCGGTCAATGCTTCCCTTCCCCTTCGGCGTGGGGCCTACGGCTTTTCCAGGCATGTCTTAGAAGGCGACTAAAAAGGACGGGATGTGTGCGCTAGCAACTTGCATCGCCCGAAAACTTATATGTGCTAACAAAACGTCAGCTATGCCTTAGATAAGTACTTTGGGGGGCAAAAACTCCTCTTCCATAGTCCTCCGCGTGGGCGCCCCCTGGAACGGCAGTGGTCACTGACCATTGCCAACCAACGTCAAGCCGCCAGTGATGGCGGTGCGATGATTTGGTTGAGGTACCCCTGTGGTGTGGGGTGTGAAAAAAATACCACGGCCTTTCCCTTTGAGGGCCTGTCGTTAAAACCGACAATCAAAGGACAGGATGTGTATGCCAGCAACTTGCACTATCCGAAATCTTTATATGCTAACGAAACGTCAACTATGCCTCGGATAAGGACTGACTCAACGGTTACGACTTTTGGCTATCGGACAATGACAAAGATTGGATTCTGGAATGTGCGTACTCTCCTGGACAATGGATCAGAAGGTCCCCAGAACGCACGATTTCTTCAATTAGAGAGTGAATTTCTGAGGTACAAATTAAATATCTTAGGAGTTAGTGAGATAAGATGGTGGAACAGCGGAGAATTCATCTCTCCAACGGGCAGCACTGTAATGTTGTACTCCGGTAAAGCTACCGGTAGTCGTCGTGAGTCAGGTGTGGGGCTCCTTTTAACCAGAGCCGCGCGAAACTGTCTCTTATCCTGGGAACCGGTCTCTGACAGGGTCTTGACCGCCAGGTTCCGGACCAAAATGAGGAACATCTCAATAATACAATGTTATGCCCCTACTGAACCCGACAATGTCTTGGCAAAAGACTCCTTCTACGAAGAACTAAACGCCGTTCAGAGCAGAACACCTAAAGGTGACATTATAATGGTTATGGGTGATTTAAATGCGAAAGTTGGCGCCGATAACTATGGGCTCAGACATGTGATGGGGAGACACGGTCTTGGTGATCGTAATGACAACGGTGAAAGATTTGTAGAGTTCTGCAACTTTCACAGTCTCTTCATCGGTGGTACTATGTTTGAGCATAAGGACCACCACAAAATCAGTTGATCGGCGCAGAACACAAAATCAGATCGACCATTTTGCCATTAGTAAAAGAATCAAGAGTTGCCTCCTGGACGTGCGAAACAAGAAGGGTGCCGATATTGGGATGGGAAGAGACCATTATCTTATGATCGCTAATGTTCGATTGCGTATTGCAGCCGTGCGCCGCCCCAGCGACGAAAGATCCAGGCCCCGCAAATTCAACACCGCTCGACTAAAAAAATCCAGCTGTCTTACAACAATATAATGACCATCTTGCGCAAAAAGCGGCTGAGATAACTAGTCACCCAGATAGTGACATAAACGAAAACTGGGATGCCATAAAAAATGCGTACATTGATAGCGCAAATACCATCCTTGGCCCAAACCCGGATTGCCGGAATAAGCCCTGGATGTCCGACGCTTCATGGCAGCGGATTGTTGAAAGAAAGGAGCTGAAAGTTCGTTTGGCTGCAGCTTCAGACGACAATCGAAGCAGCATCGAACTCCTTTACCGTCAGAAAGCTCGAGAAGTTCAGCGTAGTGTGCGACGCGATAAAAGAGTTTATGCCAATTCTCTTTTAGCCTCAGCAGAAGAAGCCGCTAGAAGTAACAACTTAAACGCCGTATACGGTGTCATCAAGGAGTTTACAGGTGGTCGTAACTCCTGCCAACATCCGGTGAAAGATAGTGATGGAAAGCTACTTATCTTGGGAGAAGATCAAATGAGGCGGTGGAAAGAACACTTCGCCGCGGTTTTGAACCGTGTAACCTCTGGTGAAGTTCCCCCTCATATAGATAATTTAGCTAACCATCAAAATGTGCGTATACGGTCCACTGCCCCGACTAAAGAGGAAATAGTCACTGCAATTATTGCACTAAAACGAGGAAAGGCCGCCGGACTTGACGGCATCCCTGCCGAACTTTATCAAGCAGCGCCAAGCGTAACTGCCGATTTGCTGCACCCACTTGTTGATAAAGCGTGGAATACAGAGACCTTTCCCACTGAGTGGAAGGAAGGTTTGATCATCAAACTTCCAAAGAAGGGTAGCCTCACAGACTGTAATAATTGGAGAGGCATTTGTGTGCTTCCTGCCGTTGCCAAGATAATAGCTAAAATCGTCCTGGAGAGACTAAAGGCCCACTTAGAAAGCTCAATTGATGAAGAGCAGGCTGGCTTTCGATCCGGATTCTCCTGTGTCGATCACATTAACACCTTGCGAATCATCATCGAGCAATGCGCTGAATACGATTCTCCGCTTCACTTGCTTTTCATCGATTTCGAAAAGGCTTTCGATAGTGTGAACCGGGATTCTATATGGGCGGCCTTGCGCAGGAGAGGCATCCCTGAGAAGCTTGTGGCTATTATTAAGGCAACCTATGACGGCGCGAAATGTCGCGTTCTGCATAAAGGTAAGGTGTCGGGGGACTTTGAGATTCGCAGTGGAGTTCGGCAGGGGTGCATCCTCTCACCGATCCTATTCCCCATTGTGATCGGCGATGTGTTGCATGCAGCCCTATCCGGACTCGACAGAGGAATTCAATGGACTTTGACATCTTATCTACAACATCTTGACTACGCTGCCTACTCTCCCACAAAATCATGGATCTGTCCGCAATGGCGTTAGATCTCGAGAGGGAGGCAAGCAAGGTTGGGCTAAAGATTAATACCAACAAGATCAAGGTTCTTAGCCCGCCGTTGCGAAAAAGAAATCCGACACCTATTGCCATCAATATTAATGGGCAGCCTGTGGAGAAGGTGGACAACTTCGTCTACCTGGGTAGCATCGTTGCCGAAAATGGTGGTACGGAGCAGGACATCGCTCGTCGTATCAACCAGGCTAAACGCGCATACGGCATGCTGTCCAAAATCTGGCAGAGCAGTTATCTCAGCATCAAGACCAAGCTGGGCCTGTTTCGCTCCCTGGTACTATCAGTGCTTTTGTATGGGAGCAGTACATGGAAAGTTTCCGTAGGAGTTACCAGAAAGCTGCAAGTTTTCGTCAACTCATGTCTTCGTCGAATTTTAAGAATTTTCTGGCCCGAAACAATATCAAATGAAAAGCTAAGTCGGCGTACGGGTCAGATGCCAATCGACGAATTGATACGCAGGCGAAAATGGCAGTGGATAGGTCACACATTGCGGAAGAGTGATAACTGCATTGCTATGCATGCCATGAAATGGAACCCCATTTCCAACCAAGGCCGACCAAGAGGGGGTCCTCGAATCACATGGCGTCGATCTGTGGCAAAGGAGTGTCAGGTACTGGGTAAGTCTTTTGGGGAGTTGCGCCCCATTGCCCAGAACAGAGTACGATGGCGCGCAGGAGTAGTTGACGCGCTATGCCCCGCTAGGGGTTAAGGCAAAGTAGTAACAAAACGTCAGCTATGCCTTAGATAAGTACTTTACCAAGAAAACCAAGGTTCTTAGCCTGCTTGGAAATCGATCTCAGCCCATCAGTATCAATGGGCAGCCTGACGGATTTGTATATCTATGCAGCATTGTTGCCGTAGAAGGTGGTACGGAGCAGGACATAGCTCGTCGTATCAATCAGACTAAATACGATGTTGGCATGCTATCCAAAATCTTGCAAAGCAATTACCTCAGTGTTTAGACCGAACTGGGCCTGTTCCGCTCCCTAGTATTGTGCTGCTATATGGGATTAGCAATTGAAAAATTACAGCAATCGTTACCAGAAATCTGCAAGTTTTCGTCTATTAGCCTGAAGTTACAGTTTGCGTTTTTCTGCAGAAGACCTATCCCGTAAAAATACATTGTTGTAAAAGATGAGGACACGATATTTACACTTTGCGCTTTTCTGCGGGAAAAGCTTGTGAAAGAAATAAAATGTTCACAATATATCCCAGTGAGGATTTCGATGGTTTTATTTTTGTGGCAATACAGTAGGTAGAAGTCGATACAACTTCAACCAGTCCTCAATGGATGCATTGCATTAATTAACTCACTGGGTGCATGGGTTTCTAGTATATCGTTAAGCCGAAAAACGGAAGGTGTAATTTGTTTCATATACCACTGTGTGTTCAAACCAGAGTAACTCACCTCAGTCTTTTCAAAGGGCGTTCCTGCAGTCATTTCCAGTCGTCCAATTTCATACGTAGCTTTCTTGGGTTATTGTAAGTACAACGTGTTGTACTTTTGGTCCTGCTGCAGGAGTGTATCAGGACAAAATGACTCTCTTGACCATGCAATGAAACGGAAAGCAAACCTGGTATATGCGGGTAGCTCCTAATTCAGGGTAATGAGATCAATGCACTGGAGTACTGTTGAAGGCATTTTGAGCCTTTGGTCAGGAGTGTCGCCATATTGTGTCACTTATATAAACATTAGAAATTTTGTGTCTTTTGGTGAGGAAAAAAAGACATTCTTGGCAATGAAGCGATATCTAGGCAAGATGGGTATCATATGACTGTGGCTCATGAGGCAAACGCACTAGATTACTGTTGGTGAAGTTTTGAGTCGTTTGGTCGACAAAAGAACATTTTTGCATTCACCTGGTAGATATGGGTATCTCCTGAATCGGGATGATAAGAACAATATTTTTCAGAGGAAATAATAACCAACTTGAAAGCAAATCGATTAAAACATATTTGCATTTGAGTGGCCTAAAGTACCGATAAGCATCATCGCTCGTTTGTGTCGCTGAATCCTGTTGTTCTACTTGGATCTGTATTTTATATTCAGGAATGTATCTTTTTTAAGGCTCATAGTTCCACACGTACATACATACATACATAAAAAATCTACGTACATACATGCATCTTTGATACACATGAGCAAAAAAGCAACCACCACAAAATCATGTACGAGTATAATTTCCGTTTGAATGCAACGAGAAATACTCGTACATATTAAATTACCAGCGGTCAATTAGACGGTCAAGGTACGAAAAGATGAAGTAGAAAAATTTCGCGGTTACGAAAATTTTTTTGCGTTCACACGAAACCAAGACTTTCTGAATGATGGATTTTAGCAGTCGAATAGCGACAATGTTGCATTTTTTTTGAGTATCTCTTAAGTGAAGTACCACGCTGTAGATACGTATAAGGATTTACCATAATTTATTGGAAGGCTACCCAAAGCTACATGGATGGCCTCAATTAGCAGTTTTCTGTCCACGAACTGTATGCTTCCTTCGTCCTTTTTTCGAGTAAGTCCTCCCTAAACATTTTACATAATATTTAAGTGTAGGGGGACGGGGGTCGTGTCATAAAATTCAAATTTTGAGCTTGGGAGCTACAGCCACAGACGCATACTAAGTTGGTGTGCAAAATGAAACCATCATCATCATCATCGTGGCGCGACAGCCCGACGTCGGGCCTTGGCCGCCTGGATCATTGTCCTCCAATTATCTCGGTCACGTGACCGCGTCCTCCAATTTTGGGAGCCCAGCAGCTGCGCGGCGTCCACACCTACTGAGCTCTCCCAACGAAATCTCGGTCATCCTCGCAGTCTCGCTCCGTCGACTCGTTCTGCATTCATTACTCTCTTAGGCATGCGATCATCGTCCTTTCTTTGTACATGCCCTGCCCATTGAAGTCGTTGTAGTTTGACGATTTTCGAGACTTGCAGCTCATCGTAAATTTCATACAACTCATGGTTGCACCGGATGCGCCATCCATCTCGATCGCAAACAGCCCCGAAAATTCGCCGTAGAACCTTACGTTCGAAAGTGTCTAGCATGTTTTCGGAGGCTTGAGTTAGGGTCCATGCTTCGCAGCCATAGCATAGCACTGGTCGTATAATGGTTTTGTACACGCGGAGCTTCGTGTTTCTGTGCACATGTTTCGATTTCATTATGGGGAGAACCGAGAAAAAAGTCTTATTAGCTAACTGTATCCGTCGCTTGATTTCGTCAGTTTCGTTGGCGTCCCTTGACAAGTTGCAACCCAGGTAAATGAAGTTGTTCATGAACTCGATGTTGAGGTCCCCCACATTGATGCTTGGTTGTGCAGGTGTCCTTGTCACCGATTGCATCATTATTTTAGTTTTACCCTCGTTAATACGTAATCCAACTTCCTTTGCAGCGGTATCAAGCGTATGCAGAAGTTCTTCTGCGTCAGCCAATCTTCGGGACATGATGTTGATGTCGTCGGCGTACGCTGCTAATTGTGTCGACTTGATGAGTAGCGTCTTGCTGTTGTCCAAATTCATGGCCCGAATAACGTATTCCAGTGCTAGGTTGAAGAGCGTCGGTGCCAGTCCATCGCCCTGTTTCAAACCAGTGCGTGTTTCAAATAGATCAGTAAGTCTATTCTGGATCCTGACTTGTGAGACGGAGTTGGTCATCGTCATCTTTGTCAGTCGCACTGATTTTGCTGGTATACCAAATTGCAGCATGATGTTGCACAGTACTCCACGATCGATACTGTCGTATGCCTGCTTGAAGTCGACAAAGATTTGGTATACGTTTACGTTGTATTCCCAGCACCTCTGGAGTATCAGTTTGACTGAGAAGAGCTGATCGGTTGTGGAGCGACCAGGTCTGAAACCGCTTTGATATTCGCCAATGACTCGTTCTGCGTACGGTTTTATTCTATTTTCCAGAATTTTCGTCAAAATTTTATAGGACGTACAAACTAGTGAGATGCCCCTGTAATTCTCACACCGCAGTTTATCTCCCTTTTTATGAATTGGACAGATGAAGCTTCTGCGCCAATCGTCTGGGATCTCCTCGTTCTCCCATACTCGCAGGAGTAATTGATGTATGGCATCAACTAGACTCGTTCCACCGAATCTTAGCAGTTCAGCTGAAATCTCGTCAGCGCCCGGCGCTTTATTTCGTTTTAGTGACCGCAACGCGAGATCAACTTCCTCTACTGTCGGGGGTTGAATGGGTGGGCCTAGATCAACAATATCGTCGAGAGCTTCCTGTGTGGGGATGTTAGATGGTCGGTTTAGAAGCTCTTCAAAATAAGAGGCCCATCGTTTGTTAATACCATCGGTGTCGCTGATGATGTTTCCATCCTTGTCCTTACAAAGGCTAGTCCTGGGTTGGTAGCCGTTCTTAATTGTATTTACTAGTTTGTACGCTTGTCTGGTGTTCCTATTAGCTAAGTTTTCGTTTATGTTCAGCAACTGCTCGTCAAAGTATTTACGTTTCTTACGTTTAATTATTCTATTCGATATTCGCCGTAGCTTGTCATATTTTTCTCTTCTGGCTCTGGTTCCTCGTTGAATCCATTGTCTGTAGGCCTCGTTTTTCGCGTCAAGTGAATTTTTGCATTCTTCGTCGAACCAGTCATTTCGCGCTCGCCGGGCTTTATATCCCACGACCTTCTCTGCGACATCCTTGATGGTACCCTTGAGTTCTTCCCAGAACCCATGGACGCCTGTGTTGCTGATGTTGTGTAGCATAGGTGATAGTTTTTCCTCAAGGGCGGTAGTATACGCCACCGCTGTAGCATCACTCAAATGAAACCAAGTGTCACGAAAATTCCAATTTCACTGAAAATAATTCGCACATGCACATTGCAACACAACATTGAATACATACAGTCAATGATCAATGTTCAATTCTTAGTAAATGCTCATAAGTTACCCAAAGTAAATCATCCGTCATTAAAGCGCCACCAAGCGTGGGTGAGGTCCAGCTATCTCAAAGATCTTGTTTACATCTCACAGTGTTTATAAGTCTATCCAGTTACCGTTAAATCAAGCAAATCTCAAAATCTTGAGTCGTAATTTCCGTAATGCAGCATAAAATCGAAAACAACTTACCAGACTATCCATCCGAATTCACTGCAAGCCAACAAACGTAAAAACGCCCGTAATTGGAACATAAAAAATGTTTAGTACTCACACGTAACGAAATGTACGGAGCGCTGTTGTGTCCACAGGATATGTGAACGAAAAGGAATAGGACGATGATGACGACGCCACGCGGAAGTCGACGGACAAACACATAAATGAATTGATTTAAATTTTATGAGCCACTTGTTGAGTCCATTTACGAGTGCTACGCCGAAGAATAATCTCCCCGTGTACACACACACAGCTGGGTGAATCATGAAAAAGTCATCCTGCAGGCACAGTTCTGGAAGTAGGATGTGCACCCAAATCCGCATGGACAGCTCGTACTGTTCGTACTCGTACCATGTACTTGAGGAAGAAAAATATACACACGCGTCCTATATCTGATGGAAATTGCGAAAATCAGAATTCAGCCACCCATATAACACCCGCGGTCAACCTGTCACGAAAACGGATTTAATTTTTATGTCCGCTTCACCATAGACATCAGTCGTTCGACCTACAGGACTGAATCGGACCGGTGACAAAAAATGCATGGCGTTCAGTAAACGACGCGTTAAACGATGTGTGTCGAATTGCATCCTTGCCATTTTCACGTATGATGCAACTAGGAGCCGAACTAGTACATGATCGCGATACTCTTCCCTGACGGGAACGTCAAGCTCGAAACAACGATGCCACCCTGACTGCAGATTTGCAAATTTGCAAACAGCGCGAACAAAAACGGACCATGACCCATGACAGATTTAACACCTGATACTGTGTGCAGACTTCGTCATCAAACATCGGCCAAATGGCAAACGATTTGGGGTGCATTGGTGGCGACACCGATAGAGAACCAAGCAAAAAAGGTAGGCCTCGAAGACCAGAGTTGCTAATGATTTGCAATGGAACCCATCCTTTGATTATGAAACTGGGATTTGAAACATGTTGCAGAACAGATACATTATTTTGACGAGAGTCTTTTCAATATGAGTTTCTAGATATACATACATAATAGAAATGTCGGTACCACAAGAATGGATTATGGGGTTTTGTTTGGACTATTTGGGAGGTAAACATACTAACAGTTCCCGGATCACCGAAGTGAGCCAAAAGGAGGGGAACAGGACGGCGGATGGCACCGTACGTCGTATTTCTTTGAGTTCGTGCAATTCATAATGCTTTCCCCTCATCCAATACGAAATTGGTTGATGATAACACGAATTCTTTGTTGTGGAATTTCAGAGACTTTCTCAATTATGGGAATATCAGAAATTTTAGGATGTCGGGATAAATACTCGTGTAATTTTCAAAAATGGACGGAATCATACAGGAATGTGCGTGGAGCACAAATTTTAGGACTGAACCTTATCGAATGGCGCCGAACCGGGGGCCCAATAGGGGTTGATTTTGATCAGCCTAGGATCGAGGTCAACCTTAACAGACCTTACAAACTCCGGCCAATTTTTTGCTTCCCTCTTTCAGTCCTTATCCTAACCACGTACCCTTTATTTTCCTCACACCTATCCCCCAACATGCAGTGCCTATGAAGTTTTTTCTTTAGATGATTTTGACTCGTAAGTAGCAATAGTTTCGACATGGATACTCTTTGGAACTACAGGTGTCGAGAGTTTACTCCCAATATCCAATTCGGATTCCTTATCGTTGTTGTCACCTTTCTGTGGCGGGCATAGACTTCAAACGCTTTTCCTTTTAACAAGTCAGATTTCGTTACATGTCTTTTCCCTGCTTGTCTTGTTTTAACGGTAAAGGGAGAAAGGGAATTACGCTTGCATACGGTTATGCCTGTACAATGACTCTGACTTCCAAAAACCTAGGAATAAGATAGGGAGCTCATCGGCAAGGAATGAAGCTGTACTTTGACGACTTGGGTATGGAAGGGCTGGCTAAAAGAAGTGTGTATGTCTAATATTCATGTCTAAGGACAATGCTAAAATATCATGAGCGACTTTCTATTAGTTGGGAGGAGGCTTCGGCTTCCAAATAACGACTCTGTGGATCGAATGAAGAAGAGGAGGTGAGTGCTTTCCACTTTCTCTGTGACTCTTGGAGCCTATTATTTTGCCGAGCAAGAGAATTTGCAGGATATTGATGTTTGCAGCTCAGACGTTTTGTTGTAAGCTCAGTCTGGTTCGAGGCTTGAAGTGGGTCGGAGCAACAGATCCAGATGGGTATTACAACAGATCCAGATGCGGTCTATGTGTACTGCTGTTATTCATGGCAGTCCTTTAACCTAACCTAATCTAATCTTCTATTAGTTGAACAGGACGCTAAAATGGGCAAGGCCGGCAGTGAAGACTCAGTACCGACATTTCTATCTAAACCCCCCTTTTTAGCGTTCATTTACTGAACTTCAACTGTTTCAACGAATTTCTGATAATAATGAATCGATTTTTTTTACAGTTAACTTCTAACCTAATTTAATACGAAGTAATTCGCAGGATACTGTTTCAAAATCCTGCACAACCGACAACTCTCCAATCGGCACTTTTGCGAATTTATGTTATGTTGCGGATTCAACGAGAAAAAAAACCAACTGCCAGAAAAAAATCTCCCGATACCGTGGAACATCGGAGGTTTGGACTCCGGAATGATGCGTGTAGTGGAGTATGTATCTTTTTTTGATGATTGTAACTCGATATGGGCACCGTCTGCGCTACTGTGGTCCACCAATGTCTCCATATGCACTACCATAGTAGCAGCTTCGCTGGACTACTGGTCTTAAAAGCCTTTCAATTGATAGCGGAAATTTCAACGGTTGCGACGTTTTCGGGTATACGAGTAGGATCCAATGCGTGGTAGCCACCCATCCATCCACATGAATGGCTTGCATCCGTACCTGCATCAGGTGTGCTACTGTCCCAGAATGGACACTTTTTTTGTGGCGGCTCTTGATGGAATCCGGTCAGAGATTTTTTCGTGGCACTGCGACGTGTTAATTTGATCTTCAATTCTCGCGATGTACAATCGGTTGAAGGGCTTGTAATTGTGTGTTCATATGCCATGCACCTCGAATCAGTTGAGCTCAGTGAAAAAGAGGTGACAGGTGGATGTCAAGGCAACGATAAATGGCATACTGAATTGTTGGTGCCATGAATTTGAAGGAAGCCTTAGAGGTGAGATTGGAAATTGAAGTAATGAGATGGCTTTGCGTGTCAGTTGGTAATTTTGTGTTTCGACATTTTCGGCATAAATATTATTTGTGTATCAAGTAATGATTATTTTTTAAGGCGTATTCAAATAAATTTTCATTCATAAATATTAGGTATTATTTTTAATCGCAGGCGGCCATGGTTCAACGTCGGGCTATCGCGCCACGATGATGACGATGATTTTTAATTACATCTTAGGGCCTTTTAACACGTTAGACCAACCAGCTGTTAGACCACGCATTAGACCACCTCTCAGACTAGCCATTAGACCACGCATTAGTCCACTTATTATACTACGCATTGGACCAGCCATTAGACCACTTGTCTAAGCAATTTACTTCGTGGTTAATGACCGGTCTGATGAGTGTTTTAATAGATGGTCTAAAGGTAATGGATGATATAATGTGCGGTCTAATGGGTGATCTGATGGGTGGTCTAATGTGGGGTCTGGGGTGAATTTTTTGCATTTGTACAAGAAACCACTTGTAAAGTTTCGTCTCCATTTCAGGATATTCAGCAGTTTTAAGAGGCAGCAGTTACTAGTAACTCCATGCCAAATCAATCTTTTTTTTCAGGAATAAATGGTAGATTTTTACAAATTGTAGATTTAGCAATTACATATTTTTTTGAAAGAGTTGTGACATTCATACATTGTCCGATTCATATATTTTTTTTGCATTTACATGAAGAGGCTGGAATTTACCTTTTTGTTTAGATATTTCCAGTAACAACACTTAATAAACATACAAAACACACAGGCGCGGATCCAAAGTGTAGACTTGGGTAATAAGAACTCTTAATATTTTTTTATTGCAAAATCAAAACTCTTTTTATTTCAAAACTCGAACTAGACTAAGCTCCCTTTAAGTAAACACAAATAATGTAGAACATAAATAATAAATAACTTTCATGCAGCTTATTTGTCTTCTCCAGGTGAGATTAAAAAATCATAAAATCCATCAAAATTAAGAAAGCTCCGGGGTTCGATAAAATTTCAAACATTGTTCTGAAAAATTTACCTAAAAAAGCGCTTGTACATCTTAACTTTTTGATAAATGCTTGCATGACAATATCATACTTTCCTTCTTCGTGGAAGCACGCTAACGTTATTCCAATCGCCAAACCTGGAAAAGATCCCAAATTACACGACAATTACAGGCCAATAAGTTTACTTCCTTCCTTAAGCAAAATAATGGAGAAGATAATACTATCCCGTCTAAATGAGGAAATTGAAAGGTTGAAAATTATACCAGACTTCCAGTTTGGCTTCAGAAAGAAACACTCAACTACACACCAAACCTCTATAAACACATTAAAGAATCGTTTGCAAATAAAGAATCCGTAGGTGTTGTAGCGGTCGACATACAAAAACCATTTGATTCTGTCTGGCATGACGGACTTCTATACAAACTAATTAATTTTAATATCCCTATCTACCTAGTTAAACTCTTGCAATCCTATTTGTCAAACAGAACTTTCTCCGTGCAAGTGGGAGAAGCACGTTCAACCATCAAAACTATATCGGCTGGTGTTCCTCAAGGATCATGCCTTAGCCCTGTGCTCTTTAATGTTTTCACGGCAGATATTCCGAAGACTAATGACTGTGATATAGCATGCTTCGCAGATGATATATGCATATATTGCAATGGTAATGATCCAAAACAGATTTCTTCGAAACTCGAGCACCAACTTGAATCCTTGTATCAATTTTATTTTAGGTGGAAAATAAAATTGAATGCCCCCAAAACACAAGCTGTCTTCTTCACTAGGAAGAGAAAAAGAAAAAATCTCCCAGGATTACCCCTGAATTTCCTTGGGGATACTATCAAATGGAGCAATGAGCTTAGTTACCTAGGATTACTATTCGACAAGGAATTAACAGGTCAACCTCACATGGAGAAAACGTCAGAAAAAATGATCAAATCATTTTGTTCCCTATACCCTCTTCTGAATAAGAAGTCAAAGTTGTCCTTAGATAACAAGCTATTAATCTACAAGATGGTTATTCAACCCATTGCAGCTTACGGTTCTCCTGTATGGGGCCTTTATGCGAAAACCGTAAAAAACAAAATGCAAACCACACAGAACAAAATCCTTAAACATATTGCTGACAAACCATTTTAATATTCAACTGAGAAGTTGCACCATGAAACGAAAATAATGACTCTGAATAAATTAGTAAGTAATAGTACTCCTAAATTTCTGGCAACCTGCTCGAATGTTAATAATAGTATTATTAGAAACTTAGTGAATACTTAATCATAACTTAACTTGGATTAACATAGATGTAGACTTAATTTGTAGGTTAAGATTTTTATTTATATACATAACTTTTTTTTTTTTGGCTCATAAGGTTTTTATATACTTTTCCTTAATTTAATCCCAATTAGTCCAGAACTAAACCAAAATAACTTATTGCGCTAACTATTTCTAAAACATAGAGTTAAGGCTGTAGCCGGTATCTACATCAAATAACATGTTAAACATAAAATATGAAAATATGGAATAAAGATTGAATTGAATTGAATTGAAAAAAAAAATTAAAATTATTGGTATATAGAAAAATAAAATTATTGTATTATACATGCAAAAATTCGAGAAAAAAATTGCCTAAGTATTATGGAGTCATACGATTATTGCGTTTCGGGTTCGAATCCCGTCCCGGAGGCGCATGCTGGCAACTGCATTCTCCGAAACCAGTTTATGCCGAGAAACTTCAACTGGGCTACATGGAACAGTTGACGCGCTATGCCCCACAAGGGGTTAGGGTAATTGAGAGAGAGAGAGAGAGAGGTAGAGGCGATCATTGTAGATGGGCCTATTGTGTCGAGTAATGATTTTTTCCAATCGTCCGTTGGGGTCCTTCTGTAAATAATAAAGACATTTCGATTACCGGGGAGTCGGAAGTTTGCAAAATGGCGTTGGGGCGGTAATTCTCACTTGTCGTGTTTGAATAGCACGAACGGACGATTAGCAAACTGCACAAGGAGAATAAATACCCACTTTAGTGAGTACAAAATACTTACTCGTATTTCACCTAACCTAACCCTCCAGTGGTCCAGGGGTGCGTCAACATCTCTAGCAAAATGTAAATTTCGAATAGTGCAGTTGCCTGCATGTACTTCCTATCCGTTTAGTCGTCTTTTACCGACAAGCTTAGAACGCTGTGGGAGTCCTAATAGTATCCACACACAGGTAGGATTATTTATTTTACTTACGTGCCGGAGAAATCGTAAATTGGCGACCGAGACCTCACAGCTACTATCTAAGTAGCTCTGATGGATAGAAATTCTTCAAATGTACTCGTATGTCCCGATTAATACTACTTCATTCGGAAGAACATTTTATTATTGCTTTTTGCAAATTTAATTTAGTGTTTTGTGTAAACACTTCAGTTTAGTTTCCCGAACATCACGGGCAATATTGTCACACAAATTCATGTAAACGCATATGTTCACACGAAATAAACAAATTTGTTACCATTCTACCGTTAATTTACGACCATCTCCAAGTTTGTTCAAGAAGAGGTTGAAACTTCGTCCTTTAATTATTAACTTTGAAATGGCCATGAAGGGCGAGAACGGGAATATTGTCGTAAGGTCTTGCACCATAAACTTAAGACGATAGTGTGGTGGGTTTTTGGACCGATGGTCATTCCTTTCGAAATTCAATGTCCTTTTAACTTTTATACGTTGGAAGGATGCGGTTACGGGACGGTGACTAGTTTTAGAGTGTTACTAGCTAAGGGGTTGGACCGGTTGGACCAACGAGGATGCGAAGAATATTATTTGAAGAACCGACAAAAGAAGTGTGTCTTAACTGAAATGTGGTGGTCATCTTAAAGTGAGCACACACTTGCGTCCAAAATCCGAATTTTCCCCGGTCGAATCCAAAATTTCCCGGGTCGATGTCAATGTCGAAATTGCATGGGAATCCCGTGGCAGCGCATTTGGACGCAAATTTCTAGACACCTTGTATATTCTTGATCAGCGTGATAAGGTGAGTTCATCGAACTAGTTCGTGTGTTTGTCTGTTCGTTTGTTTTCATGCAAAGTACTTTCTCAGTAGCTTTCAAACTGAGAAACTACTTTGCATGAAAACAGACTGACAGACAGACACATGGAAACTTTGCAAAAATCATTCTTTCCATTGAACGCTGCATATATCTCGGCACCGGAATCGGTCCACTACATCATATAGCTGTTATCAAAAAAGTAATGTTAATAGGCCTAAGAAGACAGAAGAAGAAAGGTCTAAGTATATATTACGAAGTAATGCATGAAGGAGAGAAAAGAGGGTGTAGATTCTCCATCAAGCGGGGATAAAACCGCTCATACCTATCATGAAAAATAAACTTGTAACGCCTAACTTTAGCACTTCCTGAGAACTACTTTGCCAATTGATTTACATCAAAAAACATGAGCTTAGATGGACTATCGAGAACATAAATACTAATTTGCCTAACCCTTAGTTAGGCATACCGCGTCGACTACTCACTCCTGCGCGCCATCGCACTCGGTTCTGCGCAATGGGACGCATCTGTCCTCAAGACTTACCCAGAAGCGCACATTTGTTGGCCACAGATCGGCGCCATGTGGCCGAGTTGCCGCAGGCATGTCCAGCAGTGCAATTATCTCCCTTCCGCAATGTATAATCTATCCTTGAGAGCTTGATAGTCAAGGCTGCTCCTGTTAACGAATAACATACAAGAGGCCGATCAGAAGCAATGCTGGCGTTCTCGTATTTGAGTTGCTGAACCAGCCTCTGGTTGTTGTTCCAACTCAAATCAAAATATTCTGAAAGATTTTCTGTTTGTTCTTAACTGACTCTTTTTAAAATTCCATCTCTGCTTTGATTTGTTTCGATGGCGTTCCCAATGAGCTTCCTTTTGGATATGAGAGAAAATACTGTACATTATTTTGAGTAAAACAAATAAATAAAAATAATAAAGTTTCGGTAGTGATTCCATTTTAAAATGTTGCCAAGTTCATTTACAGAATTTCGTGACCGACCCCTTAAGTACTAGCTAACAACAAGAACTAAACATTGACCACTAGTCCCAACAGACTGCGACTACATTTGTCCTTCGCCATTCGCACTCCTCTTCCACCCCACTTGTTTCCACTCATCTTACCATGTCCTTCGGAATATTGTAGGTTGTGTTTATACATAATTCCAGCTGAAATTCCTTACGATAGCCATCAGTTCGTATGCTGAAAAACCATTGCTTTGTTTACGCAATAGTTAAAAGATTCGAAACATTATCAGCGAGAACGACTAGCAGCCGAATGGTTTATGTGCTCTGCGGACTTGGAGAACTTTGAGGACATCATCCAAGGATATCTAAAGATATTTCGTCCACCACTAAAACCGAAAAGGGTTGAAATTTTGTTAATTGTACAAAACATAACGAAATGCTTGAATTGTTTTGGGGTGTAGTACGTTTTCTTGTGCTTTGTTAGCATCAACGGAAGTTGTTTGCTGTACATCGTCCGTGCCCATATACATACATGTATGAAGATTCCGCAGAAAGGATAATTGAGTTGGGGGCTTGGGTGGTGGTGTATCAGTGTCTTGTAGTTTCAAATGCTCAACTCATGTCAAGAGGGTGTACGGCGGGGCACAAAAAGAAAACGGCGATATGACAAATAATAAGGGTGGCGATGTCATCGTCATCAAGTTGACAATAAGATAGCGGTCGTAGCAGTTTCATTCATTTCCGTAGCCTGTCCGTCAAATGGCTTCAAGCGCTTTTTGGAAATTCTCGTCCATTTGTACTGTAACTATTTCTTACTATACCCTCGTGTATAGTTTAGACTACAAATTTACTTGGGATAATGTAGATATCTTGATTATTGTCCTTTGACGTACGCGTCAGCTTTCATATGTGCGTACTTTTAGAATTCAGATAGACGCATTAGTAATCGTTTGAAGAAGGGTTTCTTCGATAACGTGCCGCACCGTTGTACAAAACGCTTGACATAATTTGTCAAAAACATTCCGTAAAATGGACAAGTGGATGGTGGAGGTAAAGAATTGTGCGCAATTCTGATTGTTTTTTGAATGCATCCTACGCATTTCGTGTCTCGACTTACCGCCTCAAAAAAGAAAAATGCCTTTCGACCTCTGTACGTCGTTTGCCAATGGATTGAATTTATTGGGAGCATGAGGCATATTATAGTCAGACACGGTATGAAGCACTTTCAGGAATACATTATCCTGACAACCGAAGGATATTCGATTAGGAATTGCTGAACGCGTTGGCGAACTGGACTCATGCTCGTACATTCCATTTGCTGTCACCGTCATCGGGTACATATCGAAGATTATCGATTCCGAATGACTAGCCATCGTCATCACACATGGTGCCCGCCGTTTTTCATGATGATGCTTAGCCAGGCTATCTTTGAAAGTAGTCTTCGAACGACGGCTGGGTTGTTGGTCTCGAATGTACGGGAAACTTTTTGGGTTATCGAATTTTGTTTATGCGTCGAAATTATGCTAGTATGAAAAGTCCCACACTGCCTACAATACCAGCTCATCTCTGGAAATCATGTGTCCAGTTGGCCGAAACTTGGGTGAATTGAGCCTAGTGACAAGATTATATCTGCCAAGTTGGCAACATTGTCTTAACAGAGGTCAGCGTATGAACGTAACCGTGCTACGGCATCATATCATCGCCCGAGAAATGACCAAGTAACCCTTCGAGCTGTTCAAACTGAACACCATTTACACATGCAAGCATTTATCGAAAGATACATGGAGCCCCGAAGGATACATGATGACAGCAAGAAGGGTAGTGCGCGTTTTGTCAGGCTTAAAGGGCGGCGGCAGCTACAGCAAAAACGAATCTTCAGCATCACTTCGTTTCGCCAGAAACATATTTGAATCTAACGGACATCGACGACGATGCCAACGTATCCGTTGAAAACGTGACTTTGAAGCTTGCAGTATATCCTTGTCATCTCGGTATACACATAACTACATACGGATATATACTTCAAAACACATAATATGTATACATACGACCAGGCATGTCATTTCAAAGTAAAAGCGAAATATATGACTCTTGGGTTGGAGGATGTCGGCTGCCCGGTTTGTCCGTTGGTCCGAAATCGGTCGGTCGGTCGTCTTAATAAAGAATGGAACCCTTTTCTGAAATGCCAAGTGTCAAGATACGCAGGCAAACCAGGCACCCCGTAAGGATGTCGTGAGCGAAAAAGGGATGCGATGTACTCATGCATGTTAACTTCGCAATGGACATGGACAAGATGGGGGGTGCCTCGGGATTCTCCCCAACCAATTTCTTTTCTTCTAATTTCCTACTCTTGATGGAGTCAGTTTTTGAGTATAGGAAGGCTAGCAACTGAGAAATACGTTGCGGAAAGAAGCAAAAGAAACAATGGAAAATTTGTGAGGTTTTTGTTCAAGCTCAGGTATACGTGTATGACTGGAGTTAGTGGGTGAATGTGATTTATAGAATATAATGCCGTGAATCTCGGTACGTTGGATACTAATATGAGGCGTGCAGTAGGCAAACATATTATTTAAAAGGATATTGTTCGGTTGGTTTAATATTATTTTAATAGCCGGTTAAGTAAGCTTTAAGCGGCCTTATTTAAATAATGTTTCGGAAGTAAAAAGATATATGTACTTATTATTATTACAGATCATGGTCAGATATATGGATTTTTATTTATAAATAAAAGAGTCGGGAAACATTTTAGCCGAATTGTCGACATCAACATGAACATCTATAACTGGGGTATTATAGATGTTGATGTCGACAATTAATGCATTACCAGCATCGACTGTAGTACCTTGAGGCGGATTCTCGTATTGCGTGGAGAACCGATCCTTGAAATTATCCGTTGGTCCGGTGCTATTTAGCCCAGGGAAAAGAAACGGAATTGTCTTCTTTAATTTTGCATTACAAATTGAAGGTGGGTGTCCGTATTCCTGAAAAGAAGAGTAGGGTGTCTCTTAAGGCAAATCGTGGAGAGAGCTAACGCCGATTGCGGAGAGCAGGACGCAGTAGAAAGTAGGCGTGGTTAATGCCCTATGCCCCACAAAGGGGTTAATCAGGAATCAGAGATAGTATTAATGTAGTGCTAGTATCTAGCATAAGTAAAATACATTAAATATTACGATCGGTCGTCTACTTGCCTTTTTTAAAATTTAATATTCTTTTAACTAGTTACGGAAATATTCGACCTAATAAATATTGTGAATACATATGTAACGCGCTTTGGATTTGTTACCTTGTGAAGAAGTGGTAATGGTAGATCCAGATTAATGTAGAAAGCGACCAGAAAAGCGACACAAAAAAACCGACTTGGTTCTAAAGGAAATTCGCAAGTATGTACGAGAAAGAGCCTTCTTCAGTGCTGACACTTTCCTGATTGTGAAATTTTTCCTAGGGCCCAAAATAATAATATCAAAATCGATTTTTCATTGAAAAGTAAATGTATATTTTATAGTAGTCATCAAATTTAGAAGTTTTCAAATTCGTTGAAAAGTGTCTCGATGCGTTGGCTATCGGATTGTATTTCATTTTTATTATTTTTATACCCTAGACTTGTATATTGTTTTTGTCTCGACGAAAATATGTAACACCTTAAAGGAGGCTCCGGAGGTATAGCAATGTATATATATAAATTATCAGGGTCACCTCCTGATTCGATTTAGCCATGTCTGTCTGTCTGTCCGTTCGCACGATAACTTTCGATAGAATGAAGCTAGAGTCTTGAAATTTTGGTCGAATGTTGGTAGTGTAATCTAATTGGCTGCTATTGAAAATGGGCATGATCAGGCCAAGAGAACGCCCACCTCCCCTACATATGTAAAATAATTAAATGTATCTACTCCCGATTAAATAAACATGAAAAGCTCTAGCTTTAGTAGATTACTCTTGAGAGTAATGTTATACTCTCCTGGGAAAATAAAAACGATCAGTTGAAAACTAACGGTAATTTTCTTACAAAGAGCCCCGTACTACCCTACTTCTCAGGTTTTTTGTCTATAACCCTTAAACCAATTGACGTAGACACCTGATTTTTGGCATGTAACCCTGATGTTAGAAGCTGCTTGAGTTTTAGTAAGTTGGGCATAATCAGATCAAAGGAACGCCTACCTCCCCTACAAATTTCAAAAAATAAAGCATTGGTTTAATTGGATTACTTTCGACAGAATGACACTAGCAAGTTGAAAATTTGGTGGAATGTTGCTAGTAAGACCTATTTGGTACTGAAAACGGGCAAGATCCGACCCAAGGAACCCCCATCTTCCCTACAAATGAAACTTCAAATAAGCGATAACTTTTGATACAATGAAGCCAGCGACTTGAAGTTTTGGTCAAATGTTTGTAGTAGGATCCAGTTGGCTAATATTGAAAATACGTAAAATCCCACCAACGACACCCCTACCTCCCCTACAAGTGAAACTTCACATAAGCAATAACTTTCGATAGAATGAAGCTAGCGACTTAAAAAATTCAACAAATATTTGTAGAATGGGTTAGTTAGTTAATGGAGAAGTTGAGAATGGTCAAGATCCCACTGAATGAGTGCCAACCTCCCCTATAAACTGGTCATATAGGAGACCCACTTTTAATGCATATGGTCTTTGCCAATTGGTACTTTTGGTATAACCACTAGGTCTGTACAAG
Organism: Chloromyia formosa; assembly: GCA_964017055.1. NCBI lineage: Eukaryota > Metazoa > Arthropoda > Insecta > Diptera > Stratiomyidae > Chloromyia > Chloromyia formosa. The sequence goes on along the minus strand of OZ024813.1, from coordinate 22,004,530 downwards.
TCTAGGGTATATACGCTTCGGACTCCGGTTTGGCCTGGTTTTATACTCTCCTGGAAAAATAAAATCGATCAGTTGAAAACTTACGGTAATTTTCTTACAAAGAGCCCCGTGCTACCCCTTTTCAGGTTGTTTGTCTATAACTCTTGAACCAATTGACGTAGACACCTTATTTTTGGCATGTAACCCTAAGGTGAGGAGCTGCTTGAGTTTTTGGAAGTTGGGCATAATCAGATCAGAGGAACGCCTACCTCCCCAACAAATTTAAAAAAATAAAATTTTTCTTTCATTACGATAATTTTCGATTGAATGACACTAGCAAGTTGAAATTTTTTTAGAATGTTGTTAGTAAGATCTACTTGGTTGGCATTGAAAATGGGTAAGATCCGATCTAAGAAACCCCTACCTGCCCTACAAACGAAACTTCAAATAAGTGATAACTTTTGATGGAATGAAGCCAGCAACTTGAAATTTTGCTATAGCTAAGATTTTTTAAGGTAATATATTATAACCTCTTTAAAAAAGACCCCGGAAAAAACGCAAACTCTAAACGCATCATCCTCCCACAAAAAAAAACTTAAGCTTACTTTTAGGCTCTTATCATTATTTTTAACGAATTTTCCATGTCACTTTCGTTCGGATGAGTAATAGTATTTAGGTTAAGAGTCATTGATGTATGTATTGTACAATATATATGCCGTGTCCTCGAGACGCTGATGAGAAACGAGCAAAATAGCTGAAAAGGACGCTTACGTATATCACTGCATTGTCATATAGTATATGCTAAGACAATGTACACACATATGTAAGATACAATTCCGCGGGACCCGCATATCAAACTTTCTATAGCCCCACCTATACGATGTAAGGATCTACATTCTCCTCTATGCATGTTACTTTGCTCTACACTCTCTACTCCGCTACACGATATATGCGGAGGGTGAACCATACTTCAGAAATGCAAAATATGCGAAACGTCCTGTTGTGCCCTTCTCGCATTTTCCTCCGTGCAATTTCGTATGTGGGGTTGCATTAGTGTAACGACGAGACGCGCAGGGATGACAACGATTTTTGTCTACCGGCGACCATATGTACATTATGCTCCGAATGTCCTTTGAAAATTCGCGATTATTGATTTTCTGATTTGGCTTGGCCTCCTGAATAAGTAAGAAGACTTTCGTATCTGTCCGTGATGCTGCGGCACAATAGTGGCCTGGACATTGTGTCTCTTTGTCCGTTTCGCGAACCGCAGTCGAACTACATTTATAGTACAGCTCGAGGCATATGGAATCCTGCGAACGTGAGGTTTCTACAAAATGTATGCACCGCATTCGTATCAACGTAGGACATGCTCATATATAGGTATACCCGCTATGTACATTCAAGAAAATTGGCCTGGTGTCAAGAGGCAATACGGAGTTCCGAGCAGTGAACAATTTGACTGCTTCGACTAATGGATGTTCCGTGGGGAATGAGTGAAAGATTGGCGAAGGATGCCAGCTGATTTATTTAACGTGCTGTAATTGTTATCGATTTAAGGTTTGGAACGACAACATGCTATTGATTTGAAGTTCAATGTACGTACATTTATTTTATTTTTGTTTTGGGGGAAAATCTGTTCATTACTTTGCTTTAACCCCTAGTGGGGCATAGAGCGTCAACCACTCCTGCGCGCCATCGTACTCTGTTCTAGGTAATGGGGCGCAACTCTTCAAACGACTTATCCAGCGTCTTACACTCTTTTGCCATAGCTCAATGGCATTTGATTTTAGGACTCCCTCTTGGTTGGAAATAGGGTTCCATTTCATAGCATTTAAAGCAATGCAGTTTTCATCCATCCGTAATGTGTGCCCTATCCACTGCAATTTTCGCCTGCGTATCAAATCGTTGATTGGCATCTGACCTGTACGCCGACAAGGCTCCTCAATTGATATTGTTTCGGGCCAGAAAATTCTTAAAATTCGACGAAGGCATGAGTTGCCGAAAACCTGAAGTTTTCTGGTAACTCCTATGGAAACTTTCCATGTACTGCTCCCATACAAAAGCACAGACAGTACCAGGGAGTGAAACAGGCCTAGCATGGTCTTAATTCTGAGAAAATTGCCCTGCCCGATTTTGAACAGCATGCCGTATGCGCATTTAAGCTGGTTGATATGACGAGAGATGTCCTGCTCCGTGCCACAGTTTTAAGCAATAATGCTAGCCAGGTAGACGAAGATGTCCACCTTCTTCACAGACTGCCTGTTGATATTTATGCAGGTTTAGAGCTGGGGTTTGCCTCCCATGTTTGTGTTGTCTTCCCCAGGCCCATGAATATTTATTAATACGTAAAAGACAAGGGCAACGAGCGGCGAAAACCCAGCCCACGTCCCCCAAACTGAGCTACAGCAAGCATAGACCGCTGCTTAGCTTTTCTTCACCGGATGACACGGCCCCACGTTCATGGTCATTATGCTACATTAGGCTGCTCCGTCCCCACGGGCATCTTCAGATGTCCACTAAACCGTCTATTACAGAGCTTTGTGAGCTTTCTTCTTACTCGGGATCAGTGAAATGAGGGGAGTACCCCTCCGAGACTGAAGACGGGGTGGGAGCGGGCCTTTACTCTGACACACTAAATTTAAGCCTGTCTTTTCGTCTCCCGGATCACTGTAGCGGCAGGCTCTTATCTGGCTGGGCGGCACACCATAGTCTCTAGGAACATTCCATTCTACACGGATAGTCAAGCTACGATTAGATCCTTGGAATCCGTCCTGCTTACATCCAATATTGTAGTAGACTGTCGTTCAAGAGTTTTGCAATATTGTCCTTTGCTGGATTTCAGACCATCGTGGCTTTGGTGGTAACTGCCACGCTGATGAGTTTACTTGGCAGGTTATTTAGGCTCTGCATCTACTCGTACATCATAGCATTTTGGTGCTCATCAGTGCATGCAAGTCCTTTTTAAAATTTGAGGCTATTAGTAGGGCAAATGACAAGTGGTTAAGCAGTTATATTTGTCTCGGTCCATGTGGCCTGTAATGGAACCTATTCGCTCTTTCCATCTACTATCTCTGAAAAGACAGCACATCAGCTCTGTCGTGGGCGTCAGCACGCCAGAAGACTTTGTCTTCCTTTCAATGACTTCTGCAGAACCTGTGGAAATATTGACGAGGAGGAAAGTTGCTACCACATTCTCAGCCCTTGTGCGACCTTGCCGATTAAGAGGAGAAGGTTTCCAGGCACATAAGGAATTAAGGCCAGCCAGCATTGGTCGTCTACTTCGCTTTATTACTAGCCCAGGCTACTCTAAGAACTAGTATGATTATGGTTGTTGGATCCCCGGGTTATCACAATGAACCAGTTCTATGATTTAAGTGTGCTGTGAATTGTCATGGCCTGTTTAACCTACCCTACCTAAATATGAAAGTGTCACTTGTTTTTTATCGTCATTTCCCATACTTCTGTTAGTTTTAACTGGTTCATTGTGTAGTTTCCTTTAAGATTTGATATTGGTTAGCAAATGATGGATAATCCACAAGCTGTTAGAAGACATCCCAAGGTATTAATTAATTAATTAAACATCGCCCTTGGTGGCCGTGGTCGTTCGGTCACCGCTCTACGATTCTAATCTAGCGCTCGAAGTTCAAATCTCATCATCATCATCATCGTGGCGCGACAGCCCGACGTCGGGCCTTGGCCGCCTGGATCATTGTCCTCCAATTATCTCGGTCACGTGACCGCGTCCTCCAATTTTGGGAGCCCAGCAGCTGCGCGGCGTCCACACCTACTGAGCTCTCCCAACGAGATCTCGGTCGTCCTCGCAGTCTCGCTCCGTCGACTCGTTCTGCATTCATTACTCTCTTAGGCATGCGATCATCATCCATTCTTTGTACATGCCCTGCCCATTGAAGTCGTTGTAGTTTGACGATTTTCGAGACTTGCAGCTCATCGTACATTTCATACAACTCATGGTTGTACCGGATGCGCCATCCATCTCGATCGCAAACAGCCCCGAAAATTCGCCGTAGAACCTTACGTTCGAAAGTGTCTAGCATGTTTTCGGAGGCTTGAGTTAGGGTCCATGCTTCGCAGCCATAGCATAGCACTGGTCGTATAATGGTTTTGTACACGCGGAGCTTCGTGTTTCTGTGCACATGCTTCGATTTCATTATGGGGAGAACCGAGAAAAAAGTCTTATTAGCTAACTGTATCCGTCGCTTGATTTCGTCAGTTTCGTTGGCGTCCCTTGACAGGTTGCAACCCTGGTAGATGAAGTTGTTCACGAACTCGATGTTGAGGTCCCCCACGTTGATGCTGGGTTGTGCAGGTGTCCTTGTCACCGATTGCATCATTATTTTAGTTTTACCCTCGTTAATACGTAATCCAACTTCCTTTGCAGCGGTATCGAGCGTATGCAGAAGTTCTTCTGCGTCAGCCAATCTTCGGGACATGATGTTGATGTCGTCGGCGTACGCTGCTAATTGTGTCGACTTGATGAGCAGCGTCTTGCTGTTGTCCATATTCATGGCCCGAATAACGTATTCCAGTGCTAGGTTGAAGAGCGTCGGTGCCAGTCCATCGCCCTGTTTCAAACCAGTGCGTGTTTCAAATAGATCAGTAAGTCTATTCTGGATCCTGACTTGTGAGACGGAGTTGGTCATCGTCATCTTTGTCAGTCGCACTAATTTTGCTGGTATACCAAATTGCAGCATGATGTTGTACAGTACTCCACGATCGATACTGTCGTATGCCTGCTTGAAGTCGACAAAGATTTGGTATACGTTTACGTTGTATTCCCAGCACCTCTGGAGTATCAGTTTGACTGAGAAGAGCTGATCGGTTGTGGAGCGACCAGGCCTGAAACCGCTTTGATATTCGCCAATGACTCGTTCTGCGTACGGTTTTATTCTATTTTCCAGAATTTTCGTCAAAATTTTATAGGACGTACAAACTAGTGAGATGCCCCTGTAATTCTCACACCGCAATTTATCTCCCTTTTTATGGATTGGACAGATGATGCTTCTGCGCCAATCGTCTGGGATCTCCTCGTTCTCCCATACTCGCAGGAGTAATTGATGTATGGCATCAACTAGACTCGTTCCACCGAATCTTAGCAGTTCAGCTGGGATCTCGTCAGCGCCCGGCGCTTTATTTCGTTTTAGTGACCGCAACGCGAGATCAACTTCCTCTACTGTCGGGGGTTGAATGGGTGGGCTTAGATCAACAATATCATCGAGAGCTTCCTGTGTGGGGATGTTAGATGGTCGGTTTAGAAGCTCTTCAAAATAAGAGGCCCATCGTTTGTTAATACCATCGGTGTCGCTGATGATGTTTCCATCCTTGTCCTTACAAAGGCTAGTCCTGAGTTGGTAGCCGTTCTTAATTGTATTTACTAGTTTGTACGCTTGTCTGGTGTTCCTATTAGCTAAGTTTTCGTTTATGTTCAGCAACTGCTCGTCAAAGTATTTACGTTTCTTACGTCTAATTATTCTATTCGATATTCGCCGTAGCTCGTCATATTTTTCTCTTCTGGCTCTGGTTCCTCGTTGAATCCATTGTCTGTAGGGCTCGTTTTTCGCGTCAAGTGAATTTTTGCATTCTTCGTCGAACCAGTCATTTCGCGCTCGCCGGGCTTTATATTCCACGACCTTCTCTGCGACATCCTTGATGGTACCCTTGAGTTCTTCCCAGAACCCATGGACGCCTGTGTTGCTGATGTTGTGTAGCATAGGTGATAGTTTTTCCTCAAGGGCGGTAGTATACGCCACCGCTGTAGCATCACTCAAGAGCTTATCAACCGCAAAGATTTTGGGAGGGCTGATTCTTGACTGGTGCACTGAGGAGATTCTACATCTGTAGGTCGTCTTCACCAAGTGATGATCTGAGTCGCAGTTTGCTCGTCGATAGGAGCGGACATCCATGACACTAGACGCCCATCTCCTGCAAATGAGGACGTGGTCAATTTGGTTGACGGTATGTGCGTCTGGAGACTTCCAGGTCTGCTTGTGAATGCGTCGATGCGGGAAACACGTAGAGCTTACGACTAGATTCCTGCTGCAGGCGAAGTCGATAAGTCGCTGGCCGTTATCGTTACATTCTTCATGGAGGCTGTGGCCTCCAGAGGTCCCCCGATGTCAACTTTCATTCCCGACTTTCGCGTTAAAGTCTCCCAGCAGCAATTTGACGTCGTTTGTTGGAAGTGTGTCGAAGAGAGTTTCAAGGCGGGCGTAGAACTCGTCTTTTACTGCGTCTTCTTTAACTTCAGTGGGGGCATGCACATTGATGAGCCAGAGATTGAAGCATCGAGTCTTGATGCGAATCGCACACTGCCGTTCATTTATGGGTTTGAAGTCAGTAATATGCGGTTTGAGGTGATTGTCCACTATAAATGCTACTCCAAACTCCTTGCGGCCCGATGGTTTGCCACTTGTAAAAATTGTGTGCGATTTCTTGTCATTAATCTCGCTGCCAAGCCAATTTGTTTCCTGGACTGCAGTAATGCTCAGTTTGTACTTTTCGACCTGTTGAAGGAGGGCCTTCTCGGTCCCCGGTTTATTCAGGGAGCGTACATTCCAGGATCCGAAAGAATAATACTTTATTCGTTTGCGTGGTCGTCGTTGTTGATCCGTCCAATCCGAGGCTTTTGTTCCAGGTTTCTTGACATGGAGTGGTTTTTACAAGGACGAGTTGTCAGCACGTCGCTTAACCCCATTCGGGGGATGGCCTCGGAGATAGCTGCTTCAGATGGTTTAATAAACGTGCTGGAGCCCACACAACTATATAGCAGGTCCAACTACGCAAGTCATTCCATCCTACTAGACCTGAGACGCTTAGGTGTTTGTCAGCCATTCAGGCTACAGCTATCCGCCTTTTCCAAACTGTCTTATCGCTAAGACATTGGCCGTCAGCGAATTGATACACTGCCGTTACCAGGGGGCGCCCACGCGGAGGACTATGGAAAAGGTCTTTGCCCCCCAAGTTCAAATCTCAGCGCGATCAAAAACTGTGAGCATTAATAGAACTCTCGCAGTGCTCCGAGCTTGTCAGTATAAAGACGGCGCGGATAGGAGGTGTATGCTAGCAACTGCACTTCCGAAAAGCAGAAATGCCATCGAAATGTCAACAAGGCATAGAAATTCTAGAGGTGTTGACGCACCCATGCCCCTGGAGGGGTCAAGGCAATAAACACGACTGCGACGTCACTAGAGGAAGGCCAAGAATTCCGGGTAGTGAGCTTTCCGTTTGGAACGAGACATTCCGTCACCCAAAGAGTTCCAGGAGACAGGACAATGGTGAACGAGCAAAAGTTGGGTGAAGTAGTGAGTACATGGCCTTATATTAAATGTAACGTCAAAAATGCCCCTCGAAACAGAGAGTCTTCTGCATGCAAAGAAACGAAAGTAAATTTGATTCCATTGTTACATTTTCATTTAGCGATGATTAAGACAAGCCAATTAATTTAAACTATTTTTTTTGTATCAATTACAGAGTAATACAAAGTAAAAAAAATCAATTGAAATCATTCACATCCTTCTTCCTGTGAAAAATTCAACAAAGTGACCAAATTTCCGGTTACCATGTGAGAACAAATACATTCATATCCGCTGATAATGCCCTCCGGGATTTTCCGTGAATGTGACAACGAGTCACGTACCTTCAAGCCGTTTTCATTGTGCGCCCCTTCTGAATAGCGCAATTCGAAATATGCAGGACATTAGGAAATGCAATGGCGACATCGCGCCATTCAGAATCGCATTAATCCGCATCCAATTCGGGTTCAAAGACAGCGAGAAAAACATCTACTGCACGGTCATTGCCAAAAAGGGCAATGAATGTGTCAGAAACCGGAGATTGATTTATTGATTTTTCGTCCTTCTTCGATATTTTATTTGGTAGTCTTGGTGATGTTTGAAGAGCGATCCGTGTCCGATAAATATATTTTATGGCAAAAAACGTGCGTCTTGATTTCAGGCCATTGTGTGGTAAGTCACAGATAGAGACAATGTAAATTTTTTTTATATGTATATAAATTAAAATATAAGAGTGCATATCTATGTTGAATATCTCAAATAAATTTAACGCACTGGTTGTCAGGTTGCATTGAATTTAGTTTTTTCTTGCGCATAGGGAACTCATCCTTTTCAATCCTTCCTAATTTTTTTTGCTGAAATCCTTCTACCCACAAAGAATTCATTGCACCATATATATATATATTTTTTGTCGATTTCTCCAAAGGATTATAGTCTCCACATACTGGCAAAAAGGATGCATTCAGGTTTTCGCGCCGTAAAATCTGCGGGACATCTGCTCAAGGCAAACAGTTTTTTTTTGTTTTGTTTTGTTCGAGATCGATGAAGGTGGCACGCTGCAACGGTTCTTAAGATTTTTAAATTTTTTTGTCATGCGTTTACAAGGATACTGATAAATACATAGTGGCGAGAATCACGTCGAACATTACAGTGACGAAGAAACTTGTCATATGCCCTGAGCAGCGCAGAAAAAAGGACATAAACGCGACACGACAATGCCCGTCATTTTCGTGGTGATTTCAATGCATGCATACGTGCATGTCTCTAGTGTGGGTCGTCAACACCGCCACCGCCGCTGCAGGATATCGCCTTGTTATCAGCAGCCTGTGCACATTTCGGGACGAAAATGAGGTTGCATGGGATGCAATATCGTCGTCGGCGAGGGAAGGCATTGTCCTGTGTAATGACAATGGAAAGGATATTGAGCCTTCGTTGTCTACCTCATGGTCGTCGTGTCGTATTATGTTGGGAGTTTTATGATTTTTTTTCAAAAATTTCCGCTAAATCCGCGTATATTATTCCCGTTCGTTTAAGGGTTCGTGGAAAGGATGAATGCATTCTGTTCCAAAGGGGATTATGCGAGATTGGAACGTTTTTGGATGGATGTGTGTAAAAGAGCGCGTCCTGATGAGGGATAGTAGTTTAACGAGATTTTGTTGAATGGTACTACAAAATGCATGCTTTGAAATTATCAGCATACGATTTTCGCATGACTTGCATGGGAAAAATTCGCGGGGATTTATCATCGGTATTTGGAAAAATGCGTTACGCCTGAGTATGCTTTGCATTTTCATTTCAGTGAAACGTATTTCGGGATAATTTACGGTCGCGTCGAAAATTAATCCATATCATAGTATAATAGTATTAAATGCAAGGTAAAGTGCTATAATTGAAACGACGCTCAGGAACGATTAAATTTTTTCGAAATCGATTCGAATTAATGTAGAATAGATTTTCATGTCACAGTGAAGTTATTATAAACACAGCAAAACAATTCAATGGCCACTTAAAAAAGTCCAAAATTCTTTCTACTGAAAATAATTAGGAAGCCTAGATGACTGTTTTTAATATAACTGTAAGGATGGTAAAAAGCATAAAATATTTTTTGAAATTAATTTCTAGCATAACGATATATTTTATAAAAATTTTGCAATATCCAGCAATTTATGATTTTTTATTATTATTTTATTTATTTTTATTTTTCAATGTTTTATTCTGCTTCATCAGCTGATCAGTAGCCCGTATTGCCGCCATGAGCTCGAATAACGCACTATAGCCCGCCATAGACGATCCAGAATTCCTTTCCGGAAAAACTGATAGTCGAAATTGGACCAGTTCAGGCGGCGTTTAGGTGGCCAGATGCACAGTAAAATAAAACTCAATTCTCACAGTTGCAGACACGTACGGAATTTCAGATACCAAATACTCGTATTTTAATATTCAACATTGAATGAATTTGTGGATTCTCTTAATGTTGATGAAAGGCAGACATACACTTGATTGGCTTTTGAAAATCAACTTTTCAGGTCGAATCATTTGAATGACAAATTTGGAATTCCTCAAGGCCTGGCCTAATCAATTTTTCCGAAGCGAAATTCGTCTATATGGCGGCCTTGTGTTTGCAGTATAAGGGTGGGTTCCATCTTGAATCAAAATGATATCCTATCCACCCTATCCAAATGGTTGCTGAATGTCGAGCATGCCTTCTGGAAGTTAGCAGCTATTTCAATATTACATTGCGCTGGATACCTGGCCACCTGGCCACAGTGGTTTTCCCGGGAATTGCAGAGCGGACGATCTGGCTCGCAGGGGTGCAGCCGGCGGAGCTCGGCAGATCAGTGGCTACATTGCTAAGCCCCTCTGCACATGCAAATCTGAATTGAAGTTGGCTGCTGTCAGGAAAGCCAACTCCACATGAATGAATGGCGTTACATGTACGAAAGCAAAGCTGATTTTGCCTGAGCTGAATTTCAGTCGTTTCGCTAAACTGCTATCAGTGACAAAACTCCAGATCAGGGTGGTGGTTGGTGTTTTTACAGGTCATTGCGTCATCGGTGAGCACGCCAGAAGGCTTGGATTACAACGACTTCTGTAGAAGTTGCGGTGATGTGGATGAGGAGAAGAGCATCCATCAACTGCTCTGTAGCTGTCCGCCACTGGCGGAGGTCTATCATTGGGAAACCTTTCTACGACCATCTTGGTGAACTAAGAGATCTGGATGTCGGTCGACTTCCCCGGGTTGAGGTTAGCTCCGGATAGTTCGATATAACATAAAGACTGGACACAACTTGGGTAACACAATGGACCTATCCCTGGTCTAAGTGTGCCGTGGCAATCACGACAACCCCCAACCTAACCTAACCTAAGTTGCCCCTTGAACTTTCCTGGTGTTCCCATAACATGTCAGCATGAATTAATTTACCTAGGATTAGGGTCGATTGCTCAATGTCCGATTAAAATTTATCTTAAGAATAAACTGTCATTTAGCACAATTTGATATTCTCAATATCTGTTTAGCGTTATCAATCGGATAAACGCTAATCGTCCCCTAGCATTCGATTAATCTCTTATGTCTTATCCAAAACAGAACCCAACTTCTGGTTTCCGGTTGAAAATTTATCCTAAACAAAAACCCAACACCTGGTATCTGATGGTGAGATTTTGACTGCAGGAATTGTTCACTTTTGCAAGTTCAAATGAAAACAATGAAAGTGGCCATAAAGAATTGAGTTCCTGGAAATTTATTCGAGAATTTATAACAAACTCAGCTGCAAATGAATATGCTGAGAGACCATAGGTTAGGTTAGGTTAGAGGGGCTGCCATGAAGTGTCACAGCTCACTTAGACCACAGATGGGTCCGTTGTGATACCCGCGGTATTTAACACCTGCAAAATTAATCATTAAACCAGCCGGAACTGATAATGAAGCGAAAAATCCTACTGACATCCATATCCTTCAAGTCATCCAAATCTTCAAAGAAGAAAGACCCAAGAATCCTTTTCCTCCTTATCGCCAAGGCAGGACAGGTACAAAGGAGGTGGGAAGTACTTTCCTCCTCATCCTCGTCATCGCAACTTCTGCAAAAGTCATTGTAAGGACGCTGGAGTCTTCTGGCGTGCTCGCCGATCAGACAATGCCCAGTGATAACTCCCACCAGAACGCTAATGTGCTTCCTATCCATTGATCGAAGTTTGGAAGATCTCCCAGGATCGATTCTGGGTCATATCATTTTTGTCACTTGGCAGGTGCTACTGGTACCCCATATTGTATTGGCCTTGCCAACCGCATCCTCCAGTATCTTCTTTTTGCAAGCTGATATGGGCATTCCAATTTCGTGAGGCTCCATCATGATCTCCCTAGTCGCTGCACGAGCCAACTCATCAGCTTTACAATTGCCAGCAAAACCACTATGGCCGGGAATCCAGGACAATAGAATGTTGAAGGCTTTTCCCAGCTCAATAAGGGACGAGCGGCACTCTTCCACCAGCATAGATGAGGTGGAAACGGAATCGATGGATCTTATCGCAGCCTGGCTATCGGTGTATATAATAATGTCTCTAGAGGCTACAACGTGACGTCCTAGCCAAGTTAAAACCTCTGAAATCGCTGAGACCTCCGCCTGAAAAACGCTGCAGTGATCCGGTAAACGTAACTAGATATTAACTCCTAGGCTTTCGGAGTATACACCCGCACCCACTCCTTCCTCAGTTTTAGAGCCATCTGTATAGAAAACAATAGACACCGTTTCTAAGGGGACAGTATCAGCCCAGTCACTCCGTGATGAAATCAAGCTTGCAAAGAGAGAGAGACCATACTAATATAAAAAAGATTTGTGGCCGGTAGAATTCCGCCTGGAAATCAGCTGATTTTGCCATAATTGTAGTCTACGATAATCTCCACACTTTATGGCTTGGTAATTTAATCGACGTATGAGAAAACGGAAATGCTTATCGGGATGTTTATAGCTACGATTAATTTGTTTCCCTGTTAGTTATAACAAAGAGTTTAATTGGATATTGAGACAACGAGCCTTAGTCTTCGAAAAAAAAGTAAAAGGTCAACTACATGTTGAAATGGCTTCAGGTAAAATGAGAAAATCTTTTTGTTCCTTATACCCCCTGTTAAATAAGAAGTCAAAGTTATCTATCTATCTTATCTACCAGCTTCTTATGTATAATATGGTCATACAACCAATTGCTATTTATAGTTCTTCATTTATGCTAAAGCGATAAAAAGCATGTTATAAACTACTCAAAACAAATTACTGAAGCATATTACCAGTAAACCATTCTATTATTCCATCGAAAGACTACACAGCGAAACTAAAATTAAGACAATGAACGAGCTCGTTAACAGTAGAACTCCTAAATTTATAGCAACCTGCTTAAATATAGAAATTTTTTTTAAAATATCTTTAGTTAGCAAATAATTACGCATAGTCTAGCTTAGACTTAATACGTAGGTTGTTTTTATCATATATATACACATACATACATATTTTTTTTAAGGTTTTTTTCTTTATTTTTTCCTTAAAATATTATCACTTACTCAACCGAATTAAATAAACTGAATTTATTACGCTAATTATCCAATATTGTATGTAGAGTTAAGGCTATAGGTGGTACCTGAAAACAATTGTCCAGAAAATTATTTATTAACACAAAATAACTAAATTTGAATTTGAACATGTCTGTGAATGTATCCTGCCATTCCAAAAACAAATGGCAACAAATTAATACTCGTATTTTCAATTTTTCTGAAAAGTGTCCAAAATGAAAATGTTGTTTGCTTCAAAAGTTTAAGTTAATTATTTGGGTATCCGCTAAACTTAAAAGTGTATTCGGTGATTCATTCAACATTGTGACTATCGGTATATTTTACAGTTTTCATTGAAAATATTCGGCCCGAAAACTCTAATTCCAATCCCATTCTATAAATTAAATTGTTAGGCGACGTGAAAGCAAATAAGTAATTGTCACAGATGTATACCTTAAAAGAAAACTTCTCGTGAATTTTCAACCATTCCTAGTACGAGCATTCCATACACTGTATATTTTACGATATGTTCCTCTTCAAATTTCCCATTTCCTTTTCCATCCGTCCAGTTCGTGACAAATAAAACATTTTCTTGAAAATTGAAGTAGTTCCTTGGTCCGTTTGACCATTCGACCATTTATTCGTTTGCCTTAAATACAGTCGACGACTACCTACCGGGCTACTGGCATTGTCAACCCCTTGAATAAAATATTCGCCGAAGGAAAAACTTTAACCAGGGAAACGAGATGGAATCGAACTTTTGGGGGGAGCGCACAGAAAAAAAAAACCTTTCCCGATACGGCAAAAGATGGTAAACGAGAGAAGCGCAAAAAAAAAAAACTTTGAATCCTGACCCGTTTCCATCACACATATCCCTTTTGGCTCCGTCTTAAAAAGTGTGTGTCACGATGGCGCGGCATAACGCGACCCAATACCGTCGTCCATAGAGTCCCCTGCTTGTCCGAAGGATCTAAAGATGTGAATATATATGGGCGCAATGTGTCCAGCGTCCACGACAACGACGACAAGGAAAACGACGGCGACGAAGAAGTCCCAGCAGCCGCAGGACAACAAATCACCCTATGCCGTCGGATGGTGGATACTTGGTCTGCTATTATGTATAGTTGGAAATGCTGGACTTGGGATAGTCACCCTTCCTTTCAGAGCGCTCCCTCTTCACATCCCGGCACGAGTGTGTAGTGTACAAAAACCATTTGATGAAAAATCTACTTACAAACAGAACCAATTTCTTATGCTGTCCACTCTACGTGCCCATCCGCAATCGCAAGGATATGCCATCATGACGGGTATGTATGTAGTTATGTATATAGACGGCATGTGGGATGTAGGTGTACAGCATGTAAGCATATCGCCGATTCGCATATCCTTGAAAGTTTCCCTATTTGGGATGAAATGGGACCGTCGTCGGCGATAGCGGCAAAAGCGACAGAGATGACGCGAAATTGCAGAATACAGTAGTCGAAGGAAGTAGAATGACGGATGGCCCAAATCGACCAAAAAACTTATAAGGGGACTCTTGCTCCTGAAAAACCAATATTGGAAAGCCTGTTTGAAGTTGAGTTTTCAAAAGCTACCCATGCTTGGTAGCGTGACTTTTTCCATGTTTTAAATTGCCTATCGGAAAACTTAGCGAAGACTAAAACGATTATTTTAAAATTTTATATTCCATTTGAAAAATTTACTCAAAAAATTGTTCTCGTCATCTCCCCAATTCCGCGACCTTATAGACCTTCCCTCGTACGTCGATGCGTTGAGAGTCGCGTTGCGATGCGAAAAGTCATCAGAACTCTCCCCAATTCTAAACACACTACCCAATGGATGTCCACCGAATTTTCGGCATCACTTTCCGCAACATATCACACATATCGTTTCCAATAAAGCCTCCACCATATATGCCCGTGCCGGACCAAAGAATACTCTCCAGAGGGATAAAGACGATTTTGTGCGGAAAACCCAGGGATGTCGAGATAAATGTAAAAAGGGTCGCTCGCGGCAAAATTGTTAGCCGTAGTGGCATAGTCGACGGTTTACTTGGGATGAGACTCAAGGATTCTTGTCCGCTGTTTTTGGCCATCTCACAAGTGTGGGTGGCAGAATATTTCATAGTACAGGACAGCGACGGCGATTGTGGGTTCTACATGTTTTCGTTGATTTTGACGGTTGGGTGGTCCCCGACCTGGCGAACACTACATACATCAATGGAGTGAGATGGCTTTCGCTGGCATTTCACTTAGACAAACGAAGGGTGGCATTAGGACATCATTTGGCCAGCCGATGAAACAAGAAGAGGGTGGGCCACGGAAAAAGGGATCCCAAGTTAGCGACACAAGTGTGAAGATGGATGTATTGTTTGTAAGGAGATATATGACTCTAGTCTGTTTATATGAGTATAGCGAACAGAGGCGGTGGACGTTACACGGCCTAGAAAGGACACGTTATGAAGTAGCAAGGCAAAAGACGGCAGTTGAAATTGGACGGAGTGGATGCGCTGGAGGTAGCTTTAAGATGTATGAGTGTGTAAAGCTTACGCTTACACCGCACATTTTGACGAAGGCCGAACGTAAAACAAAAACAACCGTCGAAAAACAGAGCATACAGAAAAACACCCCATATACCAAATAACCATCACATTTTCTCCGGTCTCCTACAATTTCTTTTTTTGGTAAGCTACTCGCTGACCTGACCGTCGAAATTGCACGGGAAAACTAGCGAGCGCGGAGAGTTAAGCGGATCACATGTGTGACAGGATTTGGCCGGGGGGTTCTCAAAAGAAAGGCGCACATACGAGTATACGGGACGGCTGAGACTTTCGGAAAAAAAGGACACAAATGAAAATCCATGTGCACACGGTGTTGGCCGACGAAAAAACATAAGATAGGAAAACGAGGCCTTCGAAACACATGCATATTATAGATAAAGCAGACAAAACGTGGCCAGAAGGCAGACAAGGGGCGAAAAAGATACGCGAAGCAAAAAATATAGAATCCCGACAACAAAGGATCAAGAAATTTTCGCGTAAAATAAGAACCGTTTTTTTTCTGCAGTGCTTCTTTTCTTAATGCCACGTTTTTTTTTGTTGCCTTTGTCAGGGGTATCGAGTATGGGTGGATAACGAACGAAATGAAGGAAGCCATCTGAGTCACGACGAGGGCTTTGTGGCCATGGTGAAAATATGGAGCAATGGATAGACAGGGATTTCGAAAGTAAAGTTAAAAACATATCAACGAATTAAGAATCGATAAATTAAGTCTGTATGGAATTATACAGTATGTTTTATTGAAACCTGAATGAGTCGCGATGGTAGCTTCCAGTATTTTGAAGAAATGTATTACTATATATTAAGTTTAACTCAAAGCCTGCAAATCGTACCGGTAAGAAAAATCTCAATTTTATTTCTCACCGAGGGTGTACGCGGAAGAAGTTTTAACAAAGCAATAGCCTATAAAAAAACACCTAAGACGGCATAAGAAGGTGCTTTGTGGTACGGAACGAAGTTCATCTAGAAGCCTTATGAACCCATTGAGTATTATACAGAGGCCTTTAGACTCCGTAAAATTCAAATTCATATCATTTGTATAACTAAAATATATTAAGATTTTTTTGCCACAGTGGGGAATCCAGAGCGTGACAAAGAGTTAGTTCAGTACTCA
Source organism: Chloromyia formosa (assembly GCA_964017055.1). NCBI lineage: Eukaryota > Metazoa > Arthropoda > Insecta > Diptera > Stratiomyidae > Chloromyia > Chloromyia formosa. The sequence continues at coordinate 21,988,034 of OZ024813.1, read as the reverse complement.
ATCAAATTTGAAATCATTTTCAAAAAAAAAAAAAAAAAAGAAATTTGTACTTCTGTTAAATACGCTTTTTTTTCTAAACACAACACAATGTTTATATTAAGAGTGTGAACAGAAAGCTAAGTTAAAGTAAATTTAAAGCAAAGTTAAAGCAAATACGTGAAAATTCAGTGTCCAGGGTTGTGAAAGGACCTGAGTAGTGTAGAGAATTTTACGTAGGTATTTGCGAAACGGATCTCCCGGGGGAGGTCATTGTACAATTTAAGTCTTTGGTAAGACAAATGTCTCATGCCATGCGTGGTTGTGTGTCTCCTTGGTACAATAAAGGCGCCATCCAACCCTCTGGTTCCTTGTATATGTTCCATAACCGTTAAATATTCTTGGTAACTCCAAACTCGTTGTAAAATAATAAATTTATACAGAGCCCTACGGAGTATGTCCAATTCCCGATACATTGCACTTGCTGAATCCGTTCTACGCCTACCCAACATTGCCCTTAATATGTTATTTGGTGCCACCATGGCAAAGTGCAGGGTTTAGGAATAAGCACCACTCCACGACAATAAACCATAAGCAAGGACAGAATTGGGCGACCGGTAGCGTAGTGTGCGTCAGTCTCATGTTTGACTACCGGCGTTTCGGGTTCGAATCTCGTCCACGACGACGTTCATGGCCATGGATGTGCAGGAGGTGCATGCTAGTAACTGCATTCTCCGAAACCAGTTTATGCCGACGAAACGCCAACTGGGCCACATGGAACAGTTGACGCGCTATGCCCACAGGGGGTTAGGGCAATTGAGAGAGAGAAGGACAGAGTGGGCAAGAGCAAAAAATACTGTAATCTCCCAAAATTAGTTAGTTAGTTAATATTTAGCCGTCCTGTTAATAATTTAGCATATCCATTCCATTTATAGTGCCGTTCAATTTGTACACCTACATAAGTATTGAATGAAGCTTACTTTTAGTATTTTGTCAGTACAAGTACAGCTTGTAGCTAGGCAGTCGTTATTGTGGATTTTAATTATACTTCCCGCTGGACATTGACCAGATTCATAAATGGAATTTGTTATACATTTAGTTTTATCAATATTTATTGTGAGTTTAATCCCCGTTCAACTACCGTTAAACATTGGGACCAGGACAGAGCAGAGAATAATACTAATGAATCGTCAGCAAATAAATAGCATTTGCCATAAATTTCATTCTCAAGAGGGGCCAAATCGTTTACTAAAAACAGCGCCGCACCAAGAAGAGTTCCCTGAGAGATTCCATACTCTGTTCCAATAAAGGTTGAACTAAGCGTATTTTGTAATTTTACAGGTTGTACTCTTTCATGCAAATAACTTTTAAACCAGTCAAGTGACGCCCACTTTTTTTTTTAATTTGTTTGCCAATAGGGCATGAGTGTGAGTATCAAATGCCCTTCCCAAAAAAAATATGGAAAGAGGTTTCATATGGGCATCCAATTCGGTATATATTTTCGACGCGAATGCGTCCACAGCATGATGGGTCCCTAGACCTGTTCGAAAATCAATCAATCGTCTGCAGGTGATTAGTTTATTAATTTCCAAAAAAGTTGTAAACTGTTTTTAACCACTTTTCAATTATTTTTGCATGTTTGATATCATTGATATTAAATAAATAAATAACTGGCGCAACAGTCCAATTTGAACCACGGCCTCAAAATGAGTTAGCATCATCTCATTTTCTAGATCGTGACGGTATGTCTTGAGCAAAGGTGTGTGATCAGCAACACGCTCAACCGAGTTATTTACCCCATAGATGGGTACTCATTTAACAGCTGAGTGGGCTCATAGTCCGGCACGTAAATCCCCTTTTTTATCTAAAACTACCGCATTCAGTAGGAATCGAACCGGGGCCCAGTGCGTATAAGGCAAACATGCTAACCGTTGCGCCATCCGGACTACAATTTTGGTATTGGTCTATAGTTTTCTAATTGAGTCGAGTCTTTGCTTTAATTGATATATAGTCCTTCATTCCCTTTATCATCAATACAGTGCCACCATCCCATCCAGGTTCAGAGCCCCCTCATTTTATCGGTTGCTTAAGAGAACCCCACCTCATCAACCCGTAGGAAAGTGAACCGAGGGACGTTCTCTCAGACATCATCTTTCTCTTTACCAGGACCCCAGTCTACTTCTGGCAAGGATCTCGCCATTCTTTACCAACCCTACTCAAATATTGGTTGAACGCATTGGCACAGTCGATAGGATCATTTTCAACCTCCACCAGTTTACCTCGTATATTAATCACCTTTGTATTTGGTTCACACTTTTATTACCAACAGCAGTGGTTATTGCATTCCATACTAATTTTGCATCGTTTGCGGCATCAGTTATTTTGCTGTTTATCCTGTTGATGATTCCATATACATGTGTCCAGTTTTCTACCAACGAGTCACGACGAGTCACTGAAATTTTCAAGTACAATTTAATTTCTCCGGCATGGCGGTTCGATAGTTGCCTCGCCCCTGGATACGTTTACACGTGAAATGGCTCCTTGTGTTGTGGGGTTCACTCTTTTCACAGTGTAGATCTATGCATCAGATATTGTGTGCCCCAAATCAAGGGTTTGTTTACAAATTGTTCGCATACCTCACATGTGGATAGGGACTTAAGATGTCTGTATACAAAAGCTTACATTTGAACTCAAATGACCTTAGTCAGCCTGTCATCGACAATATAAAATCTGATATCCATCCCATCGTAATTTTTGTATCTACATCGCAGCACTTTTACTATGCGAAATTATTTACCTGATGTTATAGCCTCCAGTATGATACGCACTTGTTTCGGAGCATTAATTGAGCGTAGATATTGCAGCGGCACCCCTCATGTAGGCGTAATTCCCTCCTTCTATGAAGCCTGGCGGTCAATATACCATTTTTTCTGGATTGGGGAGATTTGGTTGTAAGGAAAGTCCTTATGCTGGCGTTGTCAGTGTGGAGTGATGGTTAATTCGGATAAAACGGAAGTGTGCCATTAATTAGAAAGCAAATGGTGTCTCCGGTCGTATAACTAGCATTGGAAGTCCAACTTTTCTCAATAAAGCAAAGTTCGTACGTCTTATTCCCGATCAGAGGCTAGGAATAAGTATCAAATATTCAGAAACTTCTCAGCAAGACCACTACGGTATTTTACTCTTGTAGGAAAACTATAGGAAGGAGCCCGGCCTTCAGTCGAGGGTGATTGGTGGTGATCGCAATGCTAGTGCACCTGGTCGTGCGGCTTCCACAATGTATTAAGACAACACCTGATGGGTAGGTTAGCTTAGGTAGCGGGTTTCTGAAACAGCACACTTAGACTGGAGATGCAAAATGCCATCAGTCCTGATCGAAGGACTTAAAATGCCATTAACAGAATTCCAGTGCATTGGTCTCATTACCCCTATTTGTAATACACCTTTACATACCAGCTTTGATTTTTCTTTCATTTCATAATTATAGAGTCTTTTTGTCCTGACGCACATCTCCAGCAGCACCAAACTATAATTGTTTTGTACTTAATAACCACAGGAAGCTATGAACCAAATTTAGTTGAACCACGGACCACGGGTAATGACTGAAGGATTTCTTGATTGAAATCATTAAAAAGAATTAAGCGAGAAACTCTATAAAATTTCACATTTTTGGATGTATCTTTTTAGCTACTGCTCAGATCAGAGCAAATGATAGCCTATGCACTCCCTTGGGACACAGTAAATCCATGAGAAGAGAAAACAGACCTCGATACGCTCCCTACGAGGCTGTAGCTCTGTCAAAGCTAAACAAGATCAACGAGAACAAGAAAAATTTGAAAAATAGCGATTGCAACAGTTTGCAGGACGACCGGAGACAATGACCACACCAAATTTGAGCCCCCACAATTACCCGGGGCCGGAGCTACAGAGGTCCGAAAACCCGTACTTGTAAACATAGACGCGTAAACATAGTCTTGATCGCTTTTCCAATTTTTTTTTCCGATTGTTGCGTTTTTCTTTGGCGGGCAGCCTGTAACTAAAATAAATTTAAGACTGCTAAAAACGGGGTTGTCGTATTCTCGAATTGAAACGTCCGCGATTATTATATCCAAATCAAAGTTCATCTATTCATATTCAAAATATTTGCATACATTACGTGAATTTATAAATTTCGTTCGATTTGCTGCAATAAAACGATCCATTTCACTCGAATGACAACAATGAATCTAATCCAATTGCGCCATATCGAAAACCGTGTAAGTCGCATAATAACATGAAACGTGACACCGTCTCACAAAACCAATCCATTATATTGTAATGCAAATTTTAAATTTGTCCTTATGGCATTCGTCTTCACGGTGGCTTAATTAAAAAAAAAATGTTCTTCTTCGCCTATCGAACCGTTAAGAGCTCTTTCTAATCAAGCACATATCGTCCTTTGATGGCAGCGAAAAGGGTTAATATTGGCTGAACTACGAACGAACGACTTTCAATTGATTTGAATTGAATCGAATGAGTATCGATTACACTTTGACTGACATGTTTTCTTAACGTTGCACCGTATTACAACAAAGATATCCCTTTTGTTGCGCTACCTTTCAAGAAGGCAACACGATTTTTGCACATTAAAATGTCATAAGAGTAAGCGCGCAGAAACGCAGAAAAACATAGCGGGACGTTTGAGAAAGGTTCACAAGTTTCGCCGTCCCCTTTTCACGTAAAAGTCAAAACATATGCAAAGGCAATCGGATCGAATTTGATTGCTCCTTTTTATGGTTTTGCACCTCGTCGATAGTCCTTTTTTTATTAGCACTGAAGATGTGGAAAACGGTTGAATAAAATAGCGCGTGAATGAATATCCAAGTGCAGTGTACTCACTCAATGGTTACTCGAGTATTTCGCGAAAACGAATGAATTTCAGGACTGACAGATGTTACGTGTCGGTTGAAAAACTTGAATTATTCTGAAGATAATTGCTTTCTATCCGGCTGGAAGTTTGAGGTTGGAATGTCTTTAAGGATTTTGTAATATACGGATTTACTTCTCTGGAATGAAGGCTATTTCAAGGAAGTAGTTGATTGTGGGATCACAGGAGCTTCTACGGAGATTCGTTTACGCACTGTGTAAGACTTCTACTCCACGGACCCTATAGCAATGCCGTCCACGGATTTATATTATTAACCGAAAAGGCGACACTTGCCTGATTTAGTCATTCCTTCGAATCGGAAGAGAGGAAAATATCTCTTAAAAAAGATGTGTACTCACACCTAAGGAGAAATTACATAGGCCAAGGGATGCGTAATCAGCAGTAAGCTTAGTGTCATCATACACTGTCGAACTCAATCTCGAACATGGTACAAGTGGGCCGGTTTTCTTCACGTTTATGTGAAGTGTGTGTGTGTCTTGAGCTATTCTGAGGACATTTGTACCAGGTTCGTGTTCGAGTTCGACAGTGTATGGTGACACTTAGCGGATTCTGGAGAGTGCCGACGTATAGATTAAGCTAGATGAAAGAAGTCAACTAAGGAAGCTGAAGGGTGGATTTTGGTTTACTGGGCAGGAATAGATCGTAATCCTAAGCTCAAAAAAGTGCACCTCCGAACACAGTTGAATAGCAGTTTTGCTTCTACTGCACCGATCAACAGTGGACCAACTGATTTTATGGCAGTGTTTATGTTCAAACTTGGTGGAAGTTGCAGAATTCTGCAAATCTTTCACTGTTATCGTTTTGATCACCAAGATCGTGTCTTCCGATCAAAAGCATGAGACCATTGTTATCAAGCATCCACCTTCGAATTCAGGTCAACCATAACCATTACAATAGGCCCGTTCTTTCCGTTCGCATAAAGATCAAGAGTGAAGTGAACGGCACGGATTGTATGACGAGCGGACTCAAATAGCCACTATAGATATGATTCGCCACGTGGAGGCAAATTGTGAACTCAGTATAGAAAGGAATGTGGGCGAAATAAATTGACTTTCAAACAATCTACTTTCAACTCGGATCCAGATGGGATTTAATGCGGGACCTGGATCATCGACAGTCAGTGGTTTTGTATGGGAATGAGCTTTTACTACTCGGTTAAGTAGTCTGCGTTTTGAAATGCAGGCGGCGCATTTGTCGAAGTTTTCAGCCAGTTTACAGTTCGGGAAGCCCATAAAATTCATTTCCTGCCAATAAAATGTTCGTTTTGTGTTATTATAATGGAATAGTAAACATACAAAATAATTTTGCTGCCTAAAGGAAATTTTTCCGATTGTATCTGTACTAAGAATTTAAGTTATCTCCTACAATTTGAGGTGACGTTTGACTTCTAACTAAAGCAAGACATGTCCCGTTTTTGAATTCGCTGCCCTAATTTGCTTTCGATCGTTTTTTTTCGCCATTTATTCTGCTCTACTCTGCTCTGTGCAAAAACCCGCAGCTATTGTCGGGTACAGTTGGAGGAGCATGGCATTGCATAATTGTGATGTTTCTCATTTTGGTACAGAGCCTGGTGGTCATGATTCTATCGGAGACCGGGTCCCAGGAAAAGGGAAAAGGAACAACATCTCCAAGATTTGGCCCTAAATCCTTTTTTGAATTTTTGCTTTTGGGCTAGAGATCATAATATACACAATATCTCGAAAAATTAAAAAATGGTAAATGAATTTAAATTTTGTAATTTTTCATTGTTTTCATAGTTTCACAGAATAGAAAATTTGATGATTATTCATAATCAAGCTTTGTGCATTGAACCCACTTTCTGAAATTTTGCACAACCATTTTCGGAAATGTTCATTTCAGGAAAACATTTTATTATTGAAGAAAGTACGACAAAAATTTAGTTTAAATGTAACCGTTTGGCTGTAACGCCCTGATAAAGTATTCCTTTGTGTTTTGTTGCAAACGAATAAAAAATGGTTCTTGTCAACATATTGTTAAGCCTCGCGTAAGCTAGGGATCTTTTTTTTCAAGAATCAGAACCGTCTTCAACGTATCAATGCTTATTCCTTTCTAAAAAGTTGACACTTTGTCTACAACCCATGTCCAACGATTGTCTTATAACAAAGAAAATAAACCAGCCGATTGAACTAAATATCAAAACATCGGACTTCATATGCTCGCGAAGCGTGGATATGTGGACTCGTTTGTGTTCCCTGGTAAATGGAGCAGGTAAATCAAAACTAAACTAAATTATATACCCTTGCATTCGAAATCAAATGCACTTTTTAATGCACCATTTCACTGAATTAACATACTTCCAAAAGGATGTCGGACAGTGCATTTGGCTTATGTTGATAGGGAAGAGCATGTGCAAACGCTTCACGACCGGCATCACCGCCATCGCGTTGTGAATCATCGGAACCTGGACTATATTTATTTAAACGGGATTCATCCGTACCTGATTAATTTATAGGAAATTAAGGAGCATGATCTCACATGGATATGTATGATATTTTCTCGAAAATCCCGCAAGAAGGCCAATACTTCAGTCGAAATATGGTTAAAAAGGGGCTCGAGCTCGAATAAATTCCCAAAAGTTTGATTTTTTTCTAGTTTTTAAATAGCATTCCGGGCACATTAAACTGAACGTTCCGAAAAAATCGTAAGTGAGCTTTTAGTCTAACAGCCAACGACACAAAAACCCAATTAGGTTTTCTGCGAATGGCTTGACTTTTTGTGTCGTTAGTTCTTAGATCAAAATTGGTTGGAGCGCTCTTGATCTCGGAAATTCTCACAACGGGACTCGTAAAAATCAAAATCACGCTTGTATGCAGAAACTTGATTCGAACTCTATTCAACTCAACTGTTATGCAAGTTTGCAATTCGCAATGTCATCTGAACATGAATGGTTAAGCATGTACTCGAAGAGTAGGACAGTTCATATCGTATGATAAGACCAATGCACTGGCTTCCCGTATTAAAACTATTGCTTTGAGAGGTGACAAATGGAGTCTTTTTTTATGAATTGGCATGTAAGATACTATATCATGTTTAAGACATTTTAATTAGGGTGTTTTTATTCATCCGAGTGGTACTAAGGAGCCGACATTTACACAACAAAATAAGCACCTACAACAAAACCCTCGGATTGCTCTATTTTCCTATTTCATTTGAAATTGCAATGACGTTTCTCAAATGTCAATGACTTAAAATAAAGCACAATTAAAGACATTTGCGAAAAGTATACAAATTCAAATATTGGCATCTATGTGCCGAAATTGGTCCGTTACATCCATTATATTCTTTATATGTACGAGTGCTTTATATCCCTCCTGCCCTTTATGTGTGTATTTATTTCCGTAAAGTATGTGAAATCTCATCACCTTGTTTCAAAAAATACCCATATTTTCTGGGTTCGCTCCCGTTTCACTTTACGCCCATGAAGGTTCTGTTGTCCTGACCGAAGGAGTCAAAATGCTTTCAATAGAACTCCAGAGTGCATTGGTCTCATTATTCCGTTTCAGAAGATACTCATATTGCCGAGATTTCGTTTCATATCCATGAAGGTCCTGTTGTCCTGACACGCACCTGCAGCAGCACCAAAGTGGATGATAATTAGAATCACCTAAAGAAGCTACATACCAAATTTGGGTCAGTGCCCGAACAAACACACAACATCATCGGACATTGTGATGACCATCCATTATATGAAATATCGCCATTCAATTTAATCCAGTTAAATGCGGTTTCACTGTGGGTGGTCCGTCGCCGCAAACCACCTCATCTTTCCCGGCTTCTTAAATATCAAACCAGTAGTCAGGGACACTTTTTGCAGTTCTTCTGTACGTTAGGTAAGGAATACAAGTGATTTCTCTACAGCGGCGCATGACCCATAAACTAAGGTAATAGGTAAAAGTCAGGGACTAAAAACTTCAGTTCGCAGACCATCGAAGTCTCGCTATAAAAGTTGCACTTTAAAACCAATCGTAGTCAATTCGCTTAAATTATGACTCCACTTTGGATTCGATACTCCTTGATTTATCCTTGTGATTTATCTTTTAGAATTTCGTATTTGGCCATAGCAGCAAAAAAGTAAAGGAAATCCTCCAAAATTCATTCGATCTTATAACATTCATGAAAAGTACAATGATGAACTTGCAATGAACCCAAGACAGATGCGAAGGTTTCTCTAATAGACAACATTTACAAAAGGGTGGATACTAACTTGATGGGTGAATGTTCTCTTCTACATTGCAGATACAGCAAAATACCTTTTGCTTAGTGGCTAGTACTAAGTAACATTCATGTCCGTTTTACCGGGATTGTGTTTCACATTGTTAATATCGTCCGCCCAGCATTTTCTCATGCCAAACATTTTACGGTCTCATGATTTATTATCACGATTGAGAGTGAAAGTTTTTCTTTTGCCACCCCTCACCTTCCACACTTATTCATTTCGTTGCTCGAACAGCAAAATTAGATGAAGCTGTTTTGGAAGTTTTGAGGCAATGTCGAGGATACTCTCTCTACTGCGTTTAGAGAGAATTTTGAAAATTTCTTAGAATCCACGCGGGGAGAGTTGTAGGTTCTAAAGCGGAAAGGGGTGACCGGTAGCGCAGTGTGTTGAGGCATCAGTCTCATGTTTGACTACCGGCGTTTCGGGTTCGAATCCCGTCCACGACAACGTTCGTGGCCATGGATGTGCAGGAGGTGCATGCTGGCAACTGCATTCTCTGAAACCAATTTATGCCAACGAAACGTCAACTGGGCCAGATGGAACAGTTGACGCGCTATGCCCCACAAGGGGTTAGGGCAATTGAGTAGTATGTTATCGTATCATTTGTGTCAACCGTCAACTATTCCTTTTGGGGGGACTTATTTAACCACATTCAGTTTTGAGTATCCTGGCTTGGCCTGTTATAGAACGGTTCGTCGACAGAGCAATGTAAAAGTTTTATTGTGATTTTCGGAACTCTGGGAAGACTTCTTTAAAATTAATGACTTTCAAAATTAGCAGTTACATTGAACATCCAGGAATAACTTAACGAATTTAATAGAAAACTTCGGGGGAAATTGTGTTCATACCTAAAACTTGTCATATCATTAAATCACACAAATCAATTAAATATTTTTGACCATTACTGAATAAAATGTCTAGCACATATAAACGATAACGCCACTAATGTCACGGCGGATCAATTTTCAAAACTGCCCACTTTTATTCATTTTTCGGATTTTGGTGAATCTACAAAAAAAAAAAAAACAAAACATTTCCATATTACAAAGTTTATTTGACCGCGTAATTGAGGAGATTCCATCGAACCTTCAATTAGCAGTGGGTTGACCACACCAGTAAGCATTTACACTTTGAGTCTCCTGTCCGGCCCGCTGAGCCGAAAATTCCAACAATTTTTCCGTTTCTAGAAATAGTTTGCCGACCCCTGGTCTAGAGTATAATAAACCATTTTATGGTCTACGGTATAATAACATTTTTGTAATTTTATGTTCTTTGATTCGGCCTTGGGACAATTTTTTGTAGAATTCAAAGTTTCAAAAATAATCAAGGAAAAGTAAAAAGCGGGATATTTGACACTTTCTCCCCTACACTTCCGGACCTCTATCATCGGGGATTTTTGAGCACTATTCAGGGGACTGTTTCCAACAATTGTGCCAAATTTAAAAACTACACGATTTTTTTTTTCTATTTTTCGCTCGTAGAATGGACTACGATCATATCTTTGTAATGGCTTAGATAGAACAACTTTGTCGCAAATACCGCCATGTGAACACGCGAGAAAACTGTTTTGCCAGATAGCTCTATTTGGACAAATATTCCCTCAGACAAATTCGGACAAATATTTGCGATGTGTGAATTCATCTTTAGTTCGAGAAAAACATTTACAAGCCAAGGTTAAAATTGATTGAATGAAACACTAAATTTTAAGGTAGCTTGTCTGTTTTGTTTCATGATAGGAAACTTCTGGACTTGTGTGTGGACTTCTGTACAACAGCGGTGACATCAGGATACCAAGACTTATCTGGTTCACAGAAGAAAGATGAAGAAGAAGTTTCTTCTATATAAATTATAAAAATACCTAATTTTATTAGCAAGTAATTGAAGCGCATCCTAGAAACTACAAAATCTTCCAAATTAGAAATTAAATACGCAAAACTTGTTCCGGCGAGGTTTCCCACAAAGTACCCTCCACAAGTCGCGATACCTACCCGTAAGGTCAACCTTTTCCTAATCGAATAATGCCAAGGGCGAACGCGAAATGATTTGAACAACGAAGACAAGATATGTCAAATGCCTCAAAACATGATCCTCTTAATTACAGGTAACGAAAAAAATACGTTTTCTTTCGAAGAAACGATTTAAAGATATTCTACAGACAATTTACGACATAACTTGCATAAGATTGGCCTAATGCACCCTCTTGTGCATGTCCTTGGACGAACTTGAGTCTGATTTGAGCTGCAGTACGGCAGGAGGAAATACATGTTGACCCTCGTCATAAATTAAATAAATTGCAGTCTTCTGATATACCGTGAGGCAGGGACGCAATATGAACCGCGAACGCTACTTTCTTCGCGAGACGTGCTGCAAAATGAAATAAAAAGAAAATGAAAACGGGGACATGATTTAGGTAAATCCTTTTTGAATCACCAAATAAATTTAAAGGCTTTGCACGCTACTAAGTTCTAATTGAATGGTATGTTTAATAAAGGGTACACGTCTTACATTACGATAGTATTCTGTTACGCGTAGACTTGTGGTATGGGTCCGAGGGGCACGCATCGTATGTACGAAGAAAGACAGAACGGAACAAGGAAAAAACAATAACAGCTAAAAGGACACCGAATGCTGTATAAACATGTTAATGAATATGTCAAAACGAACGGATAAAAATCCTTTTTTATCGCTTCGGATTGTTGTGTCTGGATTATACGTGACATGGTTACCAACTTCGCGGTTTATGTCGTGTCCTGTGTGTCCTGTTTCAGGATGACGTCGACGTGCTATGACAATGACGATGACGAGAACAACAATGACAATATAGTGATGAAACACCATGAACTTCCCAGCGATCTGGTTGGTGTCATTGCGACCAGTTAAGTTGTCACCATAAATTGTGCATGGCGTGCAAAAAGTCGACGCTATAGCTAAGAGAATGAAATGGAAAAAATCACCGCCGAAGAGTGAAACGACGACTCGTAACAAAAGGATTTCTATAATGTTCGACTATTAGCAGTTAATCCTGTCGGTTGAGTAACAGGATGATTGTTAAGTTATTGTCTTCTGAAGCTGCCGGCTTAGTTAGCCGATGTTAAAGAGGAATGGTACATAATAAATGTGACGGTATGCAGAGCTTTGACATTAGTCAGAAAATTGGCTGTTGATTGACGTGTTGTCAAGTATATGTTGAGGCGACGATACAAGATACCACATTAGAGCTTTGTTGCAATGAGGAAAATGAGAATTGTTTTTAAGTAATTGAAATTGTGATTCAATAACAGCAATTTTCGCGGAAGTATTGGATTGATTGAACAATCTGTTCGGTGGCAGACAAAAGCCTCATGTTCACAGAGGATAATCTGGAATGTTTATTTAAAGTTCAATTGTTTTTGTCTTCACCACGATTTTTATTATTTCTGACAGGGTTTGCTCTTTCGAGCATCTTCAGAGGAAAGAGCGAAATGCATCAGGAAAAATAAAATGAAGACAAAACAACAAATAAAATTATAATGAATTACCACAAAGCCGAAAAGTGTTCAATGGAATTAATAATTTGGAATGTTCCCGCTTCATCTTTACAGAAACAATAACTTGCACCCGTTACGGTTTGATTTGTTCTGAGGTAACCCCGTAGGAACAAGGACTCTGTGTGTGTGTTAATTACGTTAACCCCTCTAGGGGCATGGGCGCGTCAACATCTCTAGCATTTTTATGCCTTGTTGCTAGCATGCACCTCGAAGTACGAAGTACACTGTGGGGAGTAAACTCTAACCTTAACCCAACTAAAGTCTAGAATTGCTTATGCCAGAGCCCTATGGGCGAGTAGTCATAGAGGTGAGTGATTCAGGCTGTCTCAGGCCAGGCCAGGAAGACCTCGCACTGAGCGACGGATTCTGTTGGAAGCCAATCTGGGATATGTCCTCTTGCATCGTATAAGGATATTTCACAAAAAGAGTATGAGACGTAAATAAGCGTGACCGATGCTTTTCTGGCAAGCTCAGCTAGACCGTTTTTACCAATGGATAAATTTTCGAGAACCTATCCTTGTGCACCGTATTCTCTAATTTACGCTAATTTTGAGTTAATAGAAAACTTTGTTTTGTGGTTTGAATGTCCTTTGACAAATAAGAAAAAGACAGAGGAACGTACTTTTGGACTCCAGTCATCGATTCTCCATCGACAACAGTCATCGATTTTGGATCGATCCCTGTCCTCATTTTCGGTATCGCAAAAGCGGCCATGACCATACAAATGTCTCCGACGTGTCCTCGATAAAGTCATCGATTCCTTAGTAGACAGTCTTCGATCCTGGATCGATCAAGTTTCGATTCTTGTCCGACTGGGAGTAGAACAGATGCTTTATTCGATTCGAACGAGCCAATATTACTCTATTCTGGGGTAGAAGAGAGGGTGTTGCACATAAATATGCAACTTGAACGCCGTCTCTGATAAATGCCACAAACCTACGGAGTAGACAATTAAATTAGATATAGGACCAGTAAGTTGACCTGGCGGTTGACTTCTAACCTTTTGCATATTCTTTTGTTAAAATCGACTGATTCTAAAAACTGTAAAGTTTGTCCTTTAGGCCGCAATATTCGCAAACTCTACACTTCCAATCCGAACTCTTCCCTTTCGCCTGACAAAACAGTTTAATTCAATATCATTAAATAACCCTGAATGTGTAATAATTCGCCCCTGCTGATTCGTATCAGAGGCCCTTCGCCTTAAACGGACAACAAAAACGAATGCCGTTCCCGAAGCTCATCTAGGAAATATTGAAAAATAAAAATAAATGATCCATAACGTGATTTCTCTGTCCAAGTACATACATTGGCTTTAGAACTTCCGTAAAGAGTTTCGTGAAGCGCATTGTGTCCTTAATTCAACATACACACATAGTGAACTTTATCTTTGCCCGTAAATCCTGGCAGAATCAACGCAAAATCGACTATTACAACGAAAAGTGAAGGGGTTACGGGTTTAGTTGTTCGGTCATCGGTTTTATCCGTCTATAGGCGTCCACCTCTTAGGGAATAACAATGCGGTGCAGAAGGAACCTGTAGCGAAATCCACTGAATTGAGATTGCTTGAAAGCCTCTTGGGTCTATCGATGTAGTTTGTATAGTCGCAATAGTCATACCAATTCCCGTAGTTCCTATAATCAGTCTACGGGCTTCCCTTCTCTCTCGTATACGAACAAAGAGCCCACTAGGATGCTGAATTGTGTCTATAGCGAAGGAAATCGATGGCGCTGAGATACTACGGTGTCCTTTGATGTTGGCGATTTATAGGCCGAGAAGGAATACTCATGCTAGTACAAATATCGTGGCGCGTATCGATTAATGCTGTATGAGATGCAGAAAAGGAGTCTAATTACAAATGACGGGGATTTCTCTATGTATAGTAAGTTTTTTTTAAGAATTCACAATAATTTGTGTAGGACGCAACTGTAGTAAACAGTCTATAAGGGTGATTTTAGACAAGGATATAGTTAAATGGGCAGAGGAGTCATTGAGTTTTTTAAGGCTCCTGGAACAGATGGTAGCTTTCCTGTTCTTTTGCAGAATTGTCTTGATACTATCATCATTCTGCTAATCAGCCTTTTATTAAGGCAAATAAGTCTTTGCGTTACATACCACGATTACAGAGGACAGTGGTTTTTCTATCCAAACACCACGCTACTCAGGAGGCAAATTTTTTCAGTACTAAGAAGTATCACGATAAGCGTGAATTGAATTCATTCCGCATTCGGCGTCAATTGACTGCTGTCCGATTCACCTAGAAGTAGTAAAGTACGTCTTTTTCCCTATCGAGTGTATGATTTACACCAACAAATTACTGGAGTAGAACATAAACCCATATAGGTTTGCATTGTTATTGTACAGCGTGTTGTTACTCTACCCAGTATAGTTTAAGAGTCGCAAAAAAAACGCACCTACGATCATGTAATTAACAAAGATATACGCACAAAGTGGGCTTGAAAAATTCCTTCGGAAACACACGCCTAATGCGTGCCCTGGAGAGTTTCAGTGCCCTTAGTATTCATTCAACCTCTGATCTATGTGGTTGAATGTGGCAAGGAAGTGTGAAAATGGCAATTCCTGCCCTGTTGTTGTTATTGTATGGGCGCGTCAACACCTCTTGCATAGTCAAGCCTTGTTCATGTTTCGATTGCATGTTTTTTTCGGATGGTGCAGTGGCTAGCATGCAGCAGATAGGTGTCTACTGATGTAGTGTATAGGTTAGGTTTGCTTATGTGAAGTGGATATCGTGATACGTCACAGCGCACATATACATCCTATGGGTCCGATGTGGCACCATCAAGATCAATACACCTCACCAAACCTAGGTTTCAAATCAGTCTGAACTTTCAATGAAATTATTAAGTTGTATCGGATCTGCTTAAGGTCCTCCAGTGATAATGATGAAACCATGACTTGCAAGGCCAAGAAACTACCTTCTTTTTGCAGCAAAGGCAGGACATTGACAAATAAACTAAAGACACCTCTCTTCCTCGTCTGTATCCTCACAGCTTCCGCATCTTCTGCACCGATAGATCTACGATTGAACAGGAAGTTAATGCTGTCTTTGGGTTCAACGCCAGGATTTCAGTGGATATGGGTACCTGGCCAAGCGTTTTTCACGCCATGCTGTTGTGGTTGCTGCAGGGTAATTCTGAAGATGAATCTGGCAGCCATAAAGACCCTATCATCACACAAGCTCTCTTCAAAGCTGGTGAAAGAGTGTCATAAGCCGATCGAATCTTCTGGAATTGGATGCCAATGCCAGGAAACCGCGGTACTAAGGGAAATAAGACTGTGGATGAATTTTCCAGATAAGTGATAATTTATACTTCCGGCTTAAACCGGAAAAGAAATGTGTTTTACCACGCGGATCACTTTTTTATAGTTTTGTTTTGGCGTCACAACTATCTTCTTTGAGTTGATCGCCCGATGCGGTTTCAACCGGAAATATGAATTGGCACTAAGGCTCGTCGTCTAGTTTCATCGGATAGATAAGGGGATGGCCCCTGGATCGTGTTGGAACCACAGCACTGCGACCTTGGGTCTATTATGAGAATTTATATCGGATGGGAACCCTGTTGCGGTGTAAATGTAGGCATGAAACATTTTTCTTATATACCGGTCCTCACTTGAGGTCACCTGACATGCGAAAAATATTACAGCCAGGAATATTATGAAAGAAATTGAATTCAACTGAAAAGATACAACAGCACTATTGGGATTACCTTCCAGGGCTGCGGCGCGGCAATCGAAGAGTTAATAAAACCCTTCAACTATGGAGATACTTTCCTTATGAGTACTGTGGGCTACTTCTAAAGAAGATAAGCTTGTCTGGCGAGATGGGATGCCCCCTGATGCCGACCGTTGCGAGCACATGTCACATTTCCCGTGAATGTGCAGCATTTCGCAGGCTAGGTGTTCGTTCCTCGTACAGATAGCCAAGGCCCTGTCGTTATCAGGCAAACTCCTGAGAAAGATATGCTACCCTCTGTAAGAGTGGTGGAAAGCCTTTGCTGTAATAAAAATGTGAAGGATGAATTTTTGATACTAATTCTGTATCTGGTTCGAGTATTTCAGAATTTCACAGTTGAGTGGAGTACTATAGCCGTCACTACGCCATCCCCTCCACTCAATTTGATTCTCAAAAACACAAACCAGATACAGGAATTGTATCAGAAAATCATTATTCGAAAATAATTCGTACCCTTGGCGTAGAGTTCGCTCTATAGCGAAATGTTTGGAATTATGGGAACTTGGTCGTGTTACTCGCCTGGTGGATCGAAGGCAGCGCTTGATGTGTATGGTGCATCGCGTGACGAAACCAGAGGTGGAAGGGTGTTAGAGTAATACTGACTGAAGGAGTGGTGTTGGAGCTTATCCAAAGCATCAAGCATGAATTAGCAATGGTCCACTGTCTACTCGATTGAATTCATAATAAAAGGAGGCTATGGGATAATATTTATAATATATGGGACAATATACGATCTATGGTCACCACCCCCATTAGGGTCAGTAGCCTGTACCTTCTACTTCTATCTATAGGGAAGTGGTTCTCAGTTGTTGAAAATCTTGATTGTAAGCGAGGATGTATGGAGGCATTGTTGTTGATCTCGGCGAAGCTGCATCAATTATTCTAAACAACATCTTCGGCTGTGAGATGTTGGTCATTGACGAAATATTTAATCAGGAAACATTGTACCTAAAGTAATGCCGGTAGTTAAATTGTTAGCCTATTCCCCTTATCTCTTTTATTAATAACTATTTGTCCTGAATAGGGATTTTGCTTGAATTCAAGTGTACCAATTCAAGCACATTTAAAAACAATGAAATATATCAAATAGAAATAAAAGTGCACAATGTGGCCTCATTCTTTTGTTCATCTCAACCCTCTGTGTCATATGTATACATCTGATGAAACTGGACTATGTATCTTTTTATATAGCAGTACACCTATATTTCGCCACAAACACAGGAAGGACTATAAAAATGGAGAAAACTTTGAGTCCATAAATTTCTTAACTGAATAAGTGGAATGAGGGCGAGTGTGACCGGTTAGGGGAAGTATTGTATGCTACAGTGTCTGCACTGCACTCTACTGAGAGAGGAGGCCTGGCACAAGCAACCTTGAAAAACCATGCTGTTGTACACTCAGTGATAAGGAAGTCTTAGGAAAGGAGGTGAAATGGAGAAATGACTTCTTTTTTATGTGGAGCATGGACTCGCCACGCTATATACAGCAGCTCCTTCGACTTGCTCTTCTATACTTCTTGTGCTGCATAGCACTCCTTTCTGAATGACGACCATAGTGTTGGGTGCTGCCGGTGCTGTGTTGTAAAGGTTATTGCTTTCAAGTGAAAGTTGTTTGTTATACTTCACCCGTACATACACTGTACCGCCCCGTACATTTTAAGAAGTCATTCCATTTTGAGGTCAAGAACTTGAACTTAGAAAAATTTTTCTGGAGCAAAGTAACATACAATATTTCTTTCTTTTCAGCTTGATAGTCCGAGAACATTTGTACGTTATGTGCTTGTGTGAGATGGAAAAGTTTTTTCGTTATATTTTTTTTCGAAAACTATCAATTGATGAAACACTTGTGGATTAATGATAAATTTATAGTGGATTGTGGAGGAGATGAAAGATCGTATTATTGTAGTTTTTTTCAATAAATTTATCATTCCAAAGTTTCAATTTCTAAAATTTTGTCTAAAGTTTGGATTGTTGCAAAATGGACATTTTCTAGGACTACTTGAGCTGATAAGCGAGTTTGGTCAATTTGTAGGCACTCGCACAATGTGATAGTGGAAGTTTCTCCTACCTATCCAATTAAATTTGTGCATACCTTGCAGATTTGAATTATTCTTTTCCAGCGGAACTGCATGAATTTCACAGATGCATACGACATAGATTTAATCGGGTTAGTGCACAGAATACAAGAAAAAGCGCTAATTTTATTTATCTATACAAAATAATTGTAGAAGACAATGTAAAGTTCACGTTTCCATAGGTTGCTCAGCTGATCGTTCGATTTTTCGTCATCAGTCAAAGTTTACATTGTGTGGCATTCAGAAGTTAGCGAGCAACTTCTGCTCAGGTGAACGTCATCAAATGATCACCGACCAAGAAATATTTCTGTGCACCAATCACGCTCTTTTTCGTCTTCTTTCTCCTTGACTTTCAGATACGAGTAAAGAGTGTGAAGAAGAAAGTGGCGTCCAGCAGGCACAGACTGCATAACCGGGTGACCTCAGAACCCACCCATTGATATTAATGACACCTTAATTTAATTTTAATTTAACACATTCTGATTTTCGAGCTGATAACTGACTGTACGCAGATTTTCGTAATTTGTAAATTATTATACGTTGAGAACCAATCTTGGCTTTATGTATTTTCTTGTTAAAGGAAACGATCATATTAGTTTCGGTGCTCCATAAGTTTTCTTTAGTTTTCCGTCCGAAATTTTCTATAAATTACTCATAGGATTTGTCGAATTTTTACGTAGGGTTGGTCTCCGATTTACGATTTCAAACCTTATCCATTGGCTTCTTCTTTTACAAAGTCAAGACTACTGTAATTAAGCGGTCTTCACACATTATCGACTTCAATTTACAGAATAAATACGCGTAACGTAATGTTTAACTTCACTGAACGGACGGAAAAAAATTTCTTATTTTCACCGTTTTATTGCAATTGATATTCTTTTAAATTGAGGTTCGATAGTGGTCGCGAACCATTTGGCTCGATGTGTGTGTCACGTTTAGCAAAGCGGAACCAGGCATGAGGCTTTTACCTCATGTCATCATCAACCTGAAAGCGGGTGCCTAGTTAAGAAGGAATTCACAACATTAGATCCTACTACTTTATTCTATCGAAAGTTAACGTGCGAATGGACAGACAGACGGACAGACGGACTGACAGACAGACTGACAGGCAGACATGGATAAATAGAATCAGGAGGTGACCCTGATCATTTATATACATATGTATTCACCGGAGGCTCCTTTAAGGTGTAGAGTAGTAGAAGCAAAAGTCATCCGTCACCAGTCCAAGTCACCGACGCCACTT
The DNA here is from genome assembly GCA_964017055.1 of Chloromyia formosa. Taxonomy (NCBI): domain Eukaryota; kingdom Metazoa; phylum Arthropoda; class Insecta; order Diptera; family Stratiomyidae; genus Chloromyia; species Chloromyia formosa. The sequence goes on along the minus strand of OZ024813.1, from coordinate 21,968,299 downwards.
TATTTCACGATATTTTCTCTATGGCGCGATTTCTTTTTTCAGCTATTTATCCATGATGACATCAACTAGACGATGGGTACGTTAAGCCTTTTTTTAATCCTACGTCATGGAACATTCACAGAAAATTGAAATAAAAAAATAAATAATAAAAAAAATAGAAAATAGCCAAAATATTTCGCGTCCAATGTGAGGTCCGTGTGATTTGATTTAATGAAATTGAAACGAAATGTGCAAAATGTGCGGGAAACCGTTAGTCACAAAATACCAAAAATGGAAATGTTTTAAGAATTTCTATAAGTTACTTTAAGGCTACCTTATGGTTTTTTCAATCATGTAGTATAGGTATATCAGAGAAAATTCACAGAAGAAAATAGTCGAAAAATGGTCAACGAAGTCTGACATTTGCCCTAACCCCTAGTAGAATATAGCGTATCAACTATTCCTAAGAGGCTTAGTTTATATTTCGTTAGAATATTGCTAGCATACGCCTTCTGCCTGTTAGCGGCATTCTGCGGCTAATCGGGAAAAGTTGTGGCTTATTCTTATACCCCATACAACAGGGGGAAGACAACCGAAAGAACCATGGCCACCGTGAGACTCGAATGCGCGCGAAACCGGTGTGATTAAATATCAGACTAGTGTCTCTACGCACTGAGGTACTCCCCGCTCAACGTGTGATCTCGGTATTTTACGTTATCAATGAAAACGAAATGTTCAATCAACTAGCTGCGAGGTACTATTTGTCACAGGAGCAAAAACCGAAAACATCTCAGACCATACTTTCAGTCAGGCTACCTTAAGGTTACCGTAAACTACCTTTAAGGTTACCTCAAGGCTCTTTTATCCGATAACTGATAATTTATTGAAATAAATACTCGAAAAAATTGAACGTATTCGGAAATCGTTGGGGCGGCCAGTAGTTCAGTGAATTGAGGCGTCAATCTGAAGTCCCATACTACTGGTCAGCCACTGGTTTGGGTCCTGTCGTGGCCATGGCTGTTTGTGTTATCGTCCCTCTGTAGTGTGGGGCGTAGAATTAGGCCACAAACTTTCCCGACTTGTTGTAGGTATACGGCTAAATGGGCAGGAGGTACATGCTAGCAACATGCATCGTCCGAAATTAGTTTACACTAGCGAAACGTCAACTAAGCATGCTGTCCAAAATCTGGCAGAGCAGTTATTTCAGCATCAAGACCAAGCTTGGCGTGTTTTGGTCCCTGGTACTGCCTTTGCTTTTGTATGGGAGGAGTGAAAGTTTCAGTCAACTCATTTCTCCGTCGAATTCTAAGAATTTAATAAATAATTGAATAATTTCTAAATGGCAGTGGATAGGTCACACAATACGGAAAGATGATAACTGCATTGCTTTACATGCCATCAAATGGAATCCCATTTCCAACCAAGGCCGATCAGAAGGGGGTCCAAAAACCACGTGGAGTCGATCTGTGGCAATAGAGTGTAAGGCGCTGGATAGGTTGTTTGGGGAGTTGCGCCATATTGCCCAGAACAGAGTACGATGGCGCGCAGGAGTGATTGACGCGGAACCTCACTAGGAGTTAAGCCAAAGTAGAACTTTGTTGTAGTTGTAGCCCCACTCTTCTCCTTTAGTGGTTTGTCGATTTCAGTGAATGAGATTTTGTTGAATTTCGCTTCGATTTAAATCCCAGTGCGAACCTACCTCTGAATATACTCAAAAAATGTGGAGTCAGTGCTTCTTCTCTTTTCTATGAAGATGGGCTTCAAATATTCCTCCAATACTTGCCGATTTGGATGGATCCAATAGCTCACTTGATCTTATCCTCCGTGAAGACGGCTATCGTCGCTCTTCAGATGGCGCACCTTTGTATGCTCGCCCGATAGATAGATAGGACCGTTCCATAACCCTCTCCACCCCACCTTGGCGGTTGCCTTCGGTATGTGTAGGCATACGTAGTGGTGTTTCCATCCGTTTTCTTAAGGATGCTTACCTGACCAGTACCCTTTCTAGCCAAAATACGATGCAATCTCGCAGCTTTGTTTGTGTTGTCAACACTTTCGCAGGACCTATTCCACGTCTATCTTTTAGCAGACCTGATCTACTTATTGTAAGTAGTCTAAGAGAGAGTTTCAGTAGTCTTCCCACTCGCCAGTTCTTTTTGTTTAGTTGAGTAGTTTCCTGGTTGTTTTGCCAAGACGAGAGAATTCAGGTTTGGGACAGACGACTTCTATACTAAATATCTTTAGTTACCTTCAGTGAGAGTAGGCTGTGATGACGTTGGTTCGATACGGCAATTAAATTCTCTACGAGATATATGCACTATAAAAAGTCGTTACAGAGTTATTGCTATACACAGCATAGACGAAAAAAAATGAAAATTTTGCAAGGTCTTTAATTTTTGCCTTTTTTAGAAGTGTCAAATTGTGAAATAAAATGTGTAGGAAATTTAATGCTCTATGAAAAGGAACTTACAAATTTTGCGTTAGTCACAGGAGGTGGTGTAACTAGGGACGTTCCGATACCATATAAGTATCGATACCCACTCAAATGAGTAGTATTTAAATCATTTATTCGATACTACTCATATAAGTAGCTTGAAAGTATCGATACTTATAAAGTACTCATATCAATAGTTTTTCTTATGAATTTGAGATCGCGGGTGATTTGGTAACTTAGGAGCATGTTATTAATAATTATTATCAAAAGATTATTTTAGATTATTAGAAAACGTTTATTCATTTTTAGGTTTAACAACAAAAATTGATTTTTTTAAATAAACATAACAATAAAAATAAAAGAGAAAAGGGCAACAAGTATTCCATATGCTTATAAATGCACATACATCTATACAAAGAGTTTAACTTAATCCAGATTATGTTTCCAAGGCTATTTCCAAGTGGATAGTATATCATAGAATTTATATATAGAGAACATATATTGTATATTCTGATTTAAGAAATAAAAAGTTAGAAAAAGGAGAACTTAAACATTTAGGCTTGGCAAGATGCACGCGGATGTGAAAAAAGTGCAACAAGTAATTATTATTAAAATGCTTAAAATTTAAGTGCAGAACTCTTTATTATCGAGACTGCCCAAGAAGAGCAATTTTTCCAAGTACTTCGGAGACAATCTGTTGACCGTTTCCAGCTGGCAACGTTAGTGCTGTCTCTCTTTCTCTTATTTCGATTTTAATGATGGGTACTCGATAGGTACTTGGATGGAAATGGTATCGATACCCGAGTAAGTATCGCAAGAATTATTCGATGCTAAATGTACTTGGTATCGAAACAAAAGAATCGATTATTTACTTGTATTTATACTTGTATCGGAACGTCCCTAGGTATAACGAAAACTTAGATTTTTTACTACCTCACCGACCCACAGAACATATATAAAACATAAAATCCGGAACTACCAGACTATTTGCACCGTAATTTTAAGTAATTAAGTAATTGTACTAGATTTAATAGATTTAAAATATTGTTATAGCTACAGCTACTGGACTTCCCCAACACCTCGACCGATCTCCCAAAGTACCCGTTGTCCAGAAAAAGGCTCCTAATTTCTCGAAAATTAATTATAATCATTAATCTTTTTCCAGCAAAACCTCATTTTCCCATTCATGATTTATATTAAAATACATGTCACCGATACTATCCACAACGAACATTTAATAAGGCCGTAATTGAGCCCAAACAATACCGCTAAAACATTTCACCAATTCATCCCGTTGGCGGATAAAAAAAAAAGAACGAACCGGTCTTACTAGTAAGCGGATCCCAAATTAACTGACTAATCCTTTCGACATGTCCTCTGCAATTCAATCGTGATGTGTGAGACCAAAACAAATATTGACTTAGTGTACGCCTTAAACAATCTCCGCGTCCTTTTCATGAAATCCTATCCCGTCTCGAATTCCCCATAGACAACATGTATCCTGGTTTTGTTTGATCGCGGCAAATATCGCGTAACAGCATAATTAATGATTCACTAATTATTTAGGATTACCAACGTAGAGACATCGTTTCGCATGCCTTGACACTTGCGTGATATGATTAATGTGATCAGAACAGTGAAAAAAAAAACAATGTTCTCAATGCCTCACAGGACGTATGGATGGGTACGTGTATAGGTATTTCGTGTTCCCTGAAGCCAATACAAGTCGGGAACAATTAGAGCATGGCAATCGTGATCTTGATCGCGATGAAGACAGTAAACGAAAATGGTGAATATCGCGAGCACATGTTATTGTACAACATTATCTGGACGGGATCATTTGCACCGCGCTAACCGCTACCTTTATATGGACAGGCCCGCAGAAAGGTATGACGAAGGTTACCTTTGTTGTTATCTATTCTTGTTTTTGTTTCGCCTTACTTTTGACCGATGTTTGGGTAGTCACCCCTTTCCAAGAGTGGGACCTTTTCGCGAAGATTTCCGATGGTAAGAGGCAAGAACCGGTATCCGGTTGGCTTTCCATTTCTCTAAATGCATTCACACACTATGCACAGGAAATATATGCAACAATTCCTATACTGATCGTGGCAAGATAGCAACATCTACCGTCATCGTGATGGGTACTCGTAAGAAGATTAATTGTCCTATTATTAGCCACTTTGTTTGCATAGACCGGGAATTGTATTGTTTTCGTATTTAACTAATGGAATGTACGGTTTAGAGCGCGATCCTGCCTTTTTTGGGACCGACCCGATCCGTGTACACCGCATTGCTGTGTAGAAGAAACGCCGATACGCCTGCAGGGCTGCCTCCTGTTAGGCAAAGAGTTACCTTTCACCTTTGATTCCCTTTAATGAATCTGCCCCAAGTTTTCTTATATACATACGTGTATACGAGCTGTGCACGGCTACATAATTTTTTCTCATGATTTACTGAAAATATTTTAATTAGATTCAGTTGAAAGAGATCGAGTTTAAGTACGTTTTGTTGCATGTTTTTGGCTTGGAGGTGGCCAAGGTTGCGACGTCGGAGTCGCTATGTCGTGAAAGAATATTCTTCTTAATTATCGCGAAATAATTTCAAGTATTCGGGAAAATGTGTGTGTCGTAATCAGAGTTAGATATTTGAGTTAAAGAATTCCTTGTGATTAGTGGATTGCCAGCAAGCAATTTCTGTCTTCGGCGATAAGAATGCGACTCGCCATCTTATCGCGGGAGTTACTCCCAACGGGAAAAAATAGTTAACGAAAGCGAAACCTCCAGGAGAAACTTTGGCGAAACGAGTCGGCAACGAAAAACCGAATCGCGACGGGGATAAATTAACGAATTGACAAAATGTCGCGTAGAAGAAGTTTTGACGATGAGAGTCAAGTAAAACAAAATTTAATATTGCTTTTTTTATTAGATTAATATTCATCCTTTTTTTATTTTACATATTTTTAGACGCTCATAATTTATATTTCATCCTTTTTTACAACTGAAATTTGTAGGATTCGAACCAGGTTCCCATGTTTGCAAGTCCATAGTGCTAGCCGTTGCGCTATCTAGACTACAAAGAATGAGAATGACACAATCGTCGTTTAGTATTTATTGTGAATTGGCGAAATATCATATTGGTAATTTATGGGCGAATCGTATAGCGATTCTTTCGCCTGAGGGATATCCCCTAATTATTGAAAAAGCGACAAATTATCGGTAACTTTATCGTATGGATATCTGGGCAATTTATCTTCCAAATGATACGAAATTGTTTGCTGGGTTCAAGCGTGGGCAACCTTTGTATGTATCAACCTAAAATTTAAATAAAACATAATACTATACAATTCCACAATGCAAAGGGTCCTGATTCGACTGGGCAAGCTCTTCACATTATACGAGTATATATAGCAAGAACATTGTTTTTATTTCTTAACCAAGCTACTAACATTGTCATTAAAAAAATTGTCAATAAAAAATAAATTTCTCAAAAACCTTTTTAGGCAAAACATTTGATAAAACTGTGATCCACAAAAATTTCTCAGTTACATCAAACTCAGCATTTAGCATTCGAAGAAGCAGCAGCAATTAAGCCATTTCGGTAATGTATGTCAACACATCGAGAAGCAACGAGCTGGCTAATAAGTCATTTGCGGTCCAGTCAGTGTTGCTGCTAGCAGGCTATTCTCTATATAGAATTTTAACTGAGGTCATGCTTAGCCAACAAAACCGTTCACCTTCTACACAGACTGCCCATTAAAATTGATGGCAAGGTGTAGAATATGTTTTTCGCAATGGCAGGCTAAGAACCTTGGTATTGTTGGTATTAATCTTTAGCCCAACTTTGCTTGCCTCCCTCTCAAGATCTGACGCCATTGCGGACAGATCCATGATTTGGTGGGAGAGTAGGCATATGTAGTTAGCGTAGTAGAGTAGCGTAGTTTTAGGTAAGATGTTAAAGTTCATTGAATTTCTCTGTCTTGTTCCGATAGGGCTGCATGCAACACATCGCTGATCACTATGAGGAATAGGAATAGGATTGGTGAGAGTATGCACCTCTTCCGAACTCCACTGCAAGTCTCAAAATCCTCCAACACTTTTTTTTTTAAGCAGAACGCGACATCTCCCGCCATCACAGGTTGCCTTCATAATAGCAAGAAGCTTACAAGGGATGTGTCTCCTTCGCAATGCCGCCCATGTGGAATCCCGGTTCACACTATAGAAAGCCTTCTCGAAATCGATGAAAAGAAAGTGAAGCACATTGCTCGATGATGATTGGTGTTAATGTGATCGATACAGGAGAATGTAACTACTACTAGAGATGGAACTTCATACGATTCAAGCAAGCCAATTGAGACGCAAATAAATCAAATGAAGGTCCCCTTTAGAGGGATAGGGACGACAAAACTTCAAAAAGCTCTTTAAATGGCAAGTCTATTACGTTCCATTGTATGAGTAACATGCTCGTTATTTAGCATTACCCATTCGTGTACTGATAATAATAATAACAACCTAACCAACCTAACTTTTTTTAAAAATAACTTTTTAAGATTTAGCCCTATCAGTGAAAACCTCCCAGCACTGGGGGTGGAGTAGGAGATAAACACTTTTTTCATAAAGAGTAGTAAATTCTGTGCGTATAAATGAATGAAATGTTCTATTATAACAAAAGGCTGGTACTAACCTTTTCCTGTTGCACTTACTTGTCTCTCCCACGAAATAGTGATGTGAAAACTTCAACACAAAATACATCCGCGGCGCTCTACACGACACTTGATTTGCCTCTTGTCACTCAAAAGAGAGCGACCACCACTGTAATAACCGGTTTCCACACGAAATAAAATGCAAAGTATGTAATTGTTTTCGGGTGGAAATTGCACACAACGATGTGGAAACTTTTGTCTGTACGAGTATATGAGATTTTCGTGCGAAGAGCTGAGTACCGAGAAAAGCGAAAATTTTCGTGCGAACCATTTTTGAGTTTTTGTATGAGATTTCCCACGAAAAGCGGAGGTTAATACCTTCCTTAAACAATTATCAAAATAAATTAAGCCGCAGATAGGTAGGTGGATACATTTACACTCAGTCCCATTTATAACGTAAAGTGGTTTTATAAATGGCTTTGCTAGCTTCCAACGACCCAATCCTAGAGTAGAAAATCATAGGGGTTGCGCCCTCTCTAGACTAACATGGCGGCAATTGTAATATGTAGTACTTAAAGGTTCCTGTAAATGCATAGTCTTCATTTCAATAGACAAGTTAATTGTCGTCACTACTAAGATACGACATTCGCGGAACCATCCTCTACAATTGGGTTTGGCTACTAAAGTGCGTGTTCGGCTACTTATTGCGAGAAGAAGTCACGAAACGCCATTACAATTCACTGCCTCGAAAGAGTTAATAAGAAGCCAAAGGTGCAATTATAAGCAAACGACAGATGGATGAAGGTCTCGATGTGCCCTGGCTTGACCAACAAAACGCGTATCTGTACAATTCTTTTGAACGCAATAATAACAAGGCGTCGTCCAATTCCCACGACAGTTCGCGGTTTTGCGAAACAATTCCTTTGGTGCATTGTACACGTACATACGTAGTTACTGCGTTTTTTACTCCCTTTTTTATTCTGCTACGTACGGGTATGTATGCACACATGCTTATTACAATACATATTTGCGAAATCAATGGGGAAGTGCAAAAAGAATAGAACAAAATTTCGCAACGAAAAGGTTTCGGTTTGTTTGGATCTACTTTGTAGCGTTTACGGTAAAGAGGGTTTCGTATTTGAGTGCTAATTTGCGTTAATAAATAAAATTCCATTGACTCTATCGTATGGCTGCTTATGGCATTATTACCTTAAGTGAGTTACTGTAAAAAAAACAATTACGAGCCAAAATCCACACTCATCAAATTGAGTTACTATTTCCAAATTAGAAAATTTATTAATTTTTATACTCTTCGCAGAAAAGTGTATGCAGGTATATCCTCTTAAGGACTTAGGACACTAATTGGTTCCGAGAAAAATCTTCCTAAGTCGAAAATGACGTAAGTCTAATAATCAAATGTACGGGTATAAGCATACATATAGTAGTAAGGATTTATGCGCCAAATCAAATTTCTTGAGTAAATGTTTCATCATTTATTAATGATTAATAGATATCCAAATAAACACGACACCTATGTACATGGAACATATGCGACCACTATTTTGACTTAAACCCTAGTGGGCCATAGCGCGTCAACTGCTCCTGCGCGCCATCGTACTCGGTAAGCACCGATCTCGGATCGAAAAAAACTCGCATGAGTAAATCAAAGTCCGTTGAATATGCATCCATTGCAAAGATCTGTGAGCTTGAAAATTGATTAAGTGTGATTTTTCTCCGGAGCCTCGAAAATTGTCGTTTCTTTATTACTTATTTTGACTACGCTACTGAACCGAATTTCGACTTTAAGCGGTGCATTGGACGCAAAAGTCAACGGTCTTTAATTTACTCATGCAAGTCTTTTCGATCCGAGGCACCGTTTAGGAGTTATAAGGATAATATTTTTAAAAAAAATTGCCTGGGGATCATGCGCTGTGTCCCACATTAAAAAGCTCCAAATTAAACAAAACAAAATTCTGAAGCTAATACTGGATCTACCATATTATTTTTCGACTTCAGCACTTCATTCAGTTTCAAAGGTATCTTTAATATATTCTAAAATTACACATATCTTAATTAATTTTAGTCTGTCATGTGCCAACTCCTCCAACCCTCTGCTTAACAACCTGCCTTAGTTCACTCAACCATGTCTCTAGTTACTTGGCACCGCCTAACTAATCTTTGTATATCATCATAATGATCCTATTATTTTCATTGTACTGAGTACAGTCTAGTCTATAAGTTTTATCGGTAGTTTTTTAAGTTAGTTTTTAAGTTAGTTTTCAAGTTTTAGTTAAATATATGAATAAGAGGTTTTTAACCCGTTTTCCTCTTACGCTAATTTCTAGTTATCCCTCTACATCATTTGTTTGTTTATCACTACGCGATAATCATTAAAGTTGCAAGAGCATTGCTCAATCACTTACTGTAAAAAATATTCATTGCAATGTACACTCTACTTATATGGTTGAATAAATATTGAATTGAATTGAATATTTTAAAAAAGGGCTCAAGTTTCTCGGATTTTCGCCCACCAAAAGTTAAGCTCATCTTCTACGACCGTGCAAACTCAGTTTCCATATATTCAGTATCCATAGAAGGGATTACAATTATTTCCCGATCTTTCCCTATATGAATAATTCATCATCATCATCGTGGCGCGACAGCCCGACGTCGGGCCTTGGCCGCCTGGATTTAAACAGGTTTCTTGACATGGAGTGGTTTTTGCAAGGACGAGTTGTCAGCACGTCGCTTAACCCCATTCAGGGGATGGCCTCGGAGATAGCTGCTTCAGATGGTTTAATAAACGTGTTGGGACCCACACAACAATGTTGCAGGTCCAACTACGCAAGTCATTCCATCCTACTAGACCTGAGACGCTTAGGTATTCGTCAGCCATTCAGGCTACAGCTATCTGCCTTTTCCAAACTGTCTTATCGCTAAGACATTGGCCGTCAGCGAATTGATACACTGCCGTTACCAGGGGGCGCCCACGCAGAGGACTATGGAAAAGGTCTTTGCCCCCCCTAATTATTATTGATAAAATTTAATTTCACTGGCCTAAAAGGGTTAAGAATTCGAAAAAAGTTTCCTGAATACTTTTTGCTGAAAATTGGATGGAGAATCTTGTGGCAGTGTCCGTGTGCGATCGTTACGAGACACCCTGGATAAAATTTCTGATACTTTTTTCCACTTCATGAAAAATACTACTACAAAACCCTATCAACCACGTAAAGTCCAAGGAGGTGGTGCAGGAGGGCGGCCGGAAAGTAACAAAATCCCAAAGAGGATCGGGTCTAATTACGTGCACGACATCGACAGTAGTTCGCGATACGGTCGAGTTGAGTTTCGTCCGTTTTTTATTCTTCACCATTATTTTTTTTTTGTGCGAATCTCACGCACAGTCAGTCAATGGTGGCCCTGACGCGGCGGACACATTTTCGCAATAACCGCCAAACCACCGCGCTACTTCAACCACGAACATGAGAGTACAACGTTAAGCTACTCACAGGTCCAAGATAGCTGCAAAAATCATGGTTATCTGCATGAAACTTGAGGGAAACTTCAAATAGAGTAATTTGACCACTAAATGATGTAAGGTGAGGTTTTCGAGAAGACAGACATGAAAGATCCGTGGGTTGGTTAATGACGCCTCTGCGGAGCCCTGGTTCGCAGAACTGGGATCCATTGTTTAAATAAAGTGGCCTCCGCGGTAAGTATGGGTCTTATTACATTGCAAACAACAGTGATTGCTGAAGGCAACTACTGTAATATGAACTGATTTTGTGCTTTTTATGGACCTTTGATTGATCGATCCTTAATTGAAATTTTATCGTTTTTAAAAGTGACCATAATTTCAGTAATAGCAGGGATATTATTTCCATATTAAGTGGAGGCGGTAAGAGATAGTTAACACAGTCGATTTGAAGTCCTTTGTGGTTTTTTTCCTTTGTAAGTTTTGTAGTATATATAGTATTCTTCTGGGATAATTCACCACCGCTCAAAATTACCAACATAATTAGCCTTCATCCAAGCGCGCGGGCGCCAATTTGCCGCCATATATGGATTGAGCAATCAATTTTGTTGCAACTGTCATAAGTAACCTTAGTGACCTAAAAACAACTCTGTTGTAAAAAGTTTCCCACCAAAAAAGACTCATCAGCAGCAAAAACCACGCATCAGACCAGCCATTAGACTGCCTATTAGGCCGCGCATCAGACCAGCCATTAGACCACGCATCAGACCAGCCAGTAGACTGCGCATTAGACCAGCCATTATACCACGCATCAGATCAGCCATTAGACCACAAATTTAACCACCCATTGGACTACGCATCAAACCAGTCATTAGACCACGTATCAGAGCAGCTGCTCCTTTTCATAATTATACCCTCGACCTTATTAGCAACAAGTGTATTACGAGGTTTAAAAAATTTAATGCTAATATTTGCTGGAGTGAGGTTCCTCTCTACCAAATTTTAGCATTCAATTTTTTAAACCTATGTATCTACATACAAACGCTGCTTGAATTACGAGAGCATGGGCTTCAGTAACGGAAATGGATGGGTATGGATTTAGACAGATAGATGTTATATCCACGAAGTCTCCTCGTTGTGACAAAAAAAACTATTTTGTATCATGCAATAAAGTAAAGAATATAATTATTGAAAACGTGGTCTGATGCGTGGTCTAACGGCTGGTCGGTCTTATATCTAAAAACTACTCGTTTGTTAACAACTATTCTTACTCGCACCCCAGGCTACAGCTCAATCTATGTTTTCTGGCCATCCGTCAATGATCTAACAGTGCTTAGTGCAAAAGTGCAGTCCGCCTTCACTCACTTCTTAATTTTGATTGTCACCGTGAGCTAATGGAGTCTAACTATATCTCCCAAGATGATAATGCTATCGATTAAATAGTCTATTTCCACCTCACACCTTGTAATGAACCAACTGTAACGAACCATATTATGGTCTGGTGGTGTGGCTCCCACCAGCAGATCGAAGCAGCACCTGATGAGTAGTGATCTGTTGGTGGTACGGAACCAGAGACCGAGGGTCCCATTACACCCGGACCCAGGTGCGACCGTGTGGGCGTCTGATCCGCCCGTCAACCATTCCATCCTTATCGACTATTTTTTTTAATTCCCCATTTTTACCTCCCGTGTTTGTGGTGTCTTCCCCTGGCCTATGAATTTTTGTTAATACGTAAAGGACAGGGGCAACGAGCGGCGAAAACTCCGCCCACATCTCCCGAACTGAGCTACAGCAAGCATAGGCCGTTGCTTAGCTCGTTGAGGGGCCTATTTCTTTGCCAGATGGCACGGCCCGACCTTCACGGTAATATGCTACCATAGGCTCCGTCCCCACGGGCATCTTCGGATGCCCACCAAACCGTCCGTTACATATTTGGCGCCCAACGTGGGGCCCATTTCTGGTAAAGAACAGGACTAAGAAGGAAGGCAGTCCCGGCTTTGTGTTTGTCTTTTGTGGCTTAGCCACGTATTTAAGGCCTCCATAAATGCTTTCAATTGCCGGCATTTGGAGCTTCTTCGATGACCGGACGAAGCGCGGAGGAGCCCTGGATACCTTTTTGTTTGCCAGGATTGTCCTTCTCAATAACTTAAAAAAATGTCTTTACACAGTATTGCATTTTTTTATTGTTCATGTGCTCAGCAGCTTACAGAGTTTATGAGTGAATGCAGTGTTGCGCCTCTGCTGGCCTCAGAATTCCTTGTAACCTGTTGATCATCTGAATAGTAGAGAAATTTAGTATTTTTTTTTTGGTTTGCCAATTTTTCCCCTCTGCAATGGTTGTCGGCTGACTCCGGTACCCAGCTCGCTTTGGTTTTTTTTTCTATTTCTAGCAGCACAGTCTTTCCTCAGCTTCTTCTTCTTGGCAGGCCTCGAAGTAGAAGCTGCCCTGTAATGAACCACCTGTAACGAACCATATTATGGTCTGGTAGTGCTGCTCCCACCAGCAGATCGAAGCAGCACCTGATGAGTATTGATTTGCTGGTGGTACGAAACCAGAGGCCGAGGGTCCCATTACACCCGGACCCAGGTGCGACCGTGTGGGCGTCTGATCCGCCTGTCAACCATTCCATCCTTATCGACTATTTTTTTTCCCCATTTTTACTTCCCCTGTTTGTGTTGTCTTCCCCAGGCCTATGAATTTTTGTTAATACGTAAAGGACAGGGGCAACGAGCGGCGAAAACCCCGCCCACATCTCCCGAACTGAGCTACAGCAAGCATAGGCCGTTGCTTAGCTCGTTGAGGGGCCTATTTCTTTGCCAGATGGCACGGCCCGACCTTCACGGTAATATGCTACCATAGGCTCCGTCCCCACGGGCATCTTCGGATGCCCACCAAACCGTCCGTTACAATCTCTCATCTTTTTCTTGTTAACAATGGATCTTTTAATGAGGAATATTTGCAGACATATTTGACCGTCTCTTTTGGAATCCATCAAATTTACGAATTTCCTACTTTGCACTAATTACCCGTCCCACTAAATGCAGTTGAACATGTGGTTTTCAAAATGGTTAAAGCCATTTCTGAAGAACAATGCCTTGCCTATAGCTGCCCATGGCTTCTATGTAGAAGTATATATGACGTTATGCAATTGTATAGACTCAAAATAAGAGCATAGCTTTATGAGAAACATGCGAAAGGACCTGGGAAACGCAGCGACTACGTTGTGTCGAAAGACAGGAGAAGAGGATTTAGGATACCGGATGATGGTCATCTCTGGGACGGAAATTTGCCCGTACGTAATTAAGTTCATCTTAGGATTTCGTGTGTTCTAGAGTCTTCAGTTCAGTGCCCGGCAGCAGTAACCACTTGAGTTTCTCTATATCGCCATACCTCACCTACCTCACCACCGCACCCTATCCACTACGGTCAGAATATGAAGAGTGTTCGTTGTTGTGTTCTGTTCATCTATTTTCATGTTGTCCTTATATGTTGATAGCCAACAGTGAAGGTATATATTCTTCAGATATTCTATTGAATGGTCTTGTCCACTCGCCTTCTAACAGCAAGCGTTCGTGAGTTTGGTCGGAAACTCTTCAAGGAGCAAGCAAAGATGGCTGACGCGGATCATTTGTCCGTTTTATAGGAGCACACCAAGCATCCAGACTGGCGAACGGGCTTCAGTAAGAAGTCCTCTTGCTTGTCGGATTGTAGCAAATTGGGACTGGGGCGGAGGACAACTGGCAAGAACACTCAGCGATGCTAAGGAAACGGTGCAACTTGCTTAAAACAGAACGATAGCCTGACATACGAGTACGTACATATAGGTAGGTTGCGGGTTGAAACATAGTCTCTCCCCTAGACGTTTGGTCGCTCCTCCACTCCGTCGGGAACACCACATCTTTGATTGTGCCCCTTCTAAAGCATCTTCTGCTCCAATCGGACATCCTATTATAAAGGATTCGGACCGTTCATGTCCACTACATTCGACCCATATCTCTGTACGTTGGCAGACTAATGCCTCAACGAGTTATTCCCGCCTGCTTTCGATGGTCTACACAGGATGATTCTAAGAATCTTGAATGGTCAGCTGTGTACAGACGAAGACTCTATGTACCGAAGAATCTTAGGCCCGGCAATGGGAATTATGGTATGGGTAATATATTCCTTGTGTACGTTCAAGTTTCGCAGCTACATATCAGCAGCGCCATGAAGTAGAATAGCATCAGGACCAGAAGCAGTAACAACACTAGCGATGTCCGTTAACTAGAAACTCTAGACGTAAGTATAGTGAATTCAGGATCAAGCAAGGACCACCATCCGCCGCAATTCTATAGATGCATACATACAGGTTACACACATCCTTTCCGCACCCAACATATACATATGTGTATGCATTCATGCTCGCATCTTTTGTTGGTGTGCCAATGCTATTCGCAATTCGCAAGCAAGATTGGTCCTTTCTATGCACAAATGCAGCATCGCATGGTGATTATGCAGAAATTTAATGCGGGAGAATACCCAAGGAGAGTGAGCCTGAAAGACGTGACCAGTCGAGCAGGTGAAATGGTTAGCGGTCAGTATGAAGGACTAGCAAATTCAAGGAAAGAGCTATAGTAGGACATTCCGCCAACGCTCAGTCGTGAAGTTGGTCGGGCAGCATGAATATTTAGTTGGTACCGCTAGTGCCAAAGGTTAAGGATAATGAAGCAAGCTACATACAAATAAAGCTATGTATATGCACGAAAGGTTTATATTGCTGAAAAGCACATGTATGGATGGGACAGGCGGGGATATGTAGAAATGGGAATTGGGAGAAGTGGCGCTTGTAACCATACTATGAAGGCGTCATTATTCTATGTACCGTACCAACAAACTATTAAGCTACGAAATGAATTAAGTATATTGTTCGACGTTTTGATAAAGTCATATATTTTAAAAGTCAGCTTACGTGTTCGTTTTTGGTTAATATTTTCAATAAGATATAAACATCTATGTATATAATAGATCACGTGAATTGATATTTTCAAGAAAGAGTACTTGGAACAAACCAACGAATGTGAGGTATGATTATAATTAAAGGGAGCCCATGGCCGCTTTCACACCGAACGGACTGATCTAATGAACATGCCTAAAGCAGACAGGGCTAAAGCTAAAGCCAACAAAAATTTGGCCTCCATATTGCAGCACACACAGCACAGACCAATTATGGGTCTGTTGTGGTACCACGAATATCGTTTCATCACATTAAATATGTACCTAGGTCCCAAAATAGCTTGTACTGGAAATGTATCGATTAAGCTGTACCACACCCACTTCCTCGAGGTCCTCCAAAATCACAGTAAAACCAGCAGCCGGTCGTGTCATTGGTCATGCCGTCAGTCTAGTAGCGTCGGTCATATTGTGCGTGCAGTCCACTAATGTCTGCGATACTGCCGGCCCTTATAATTATAGAGGTTGCCGAAGATCGCATCTTTAGTGGATTTCACTATGGCGCTAACCCTCAGCCACATCGAAGAAGATGAAACCGAAGTAACTGTGACGCTTTCTCGGTTCATGGCTTCCCTGAATAGAGAGCTGATATAAAAATTTGGATGTTGCTTTACCTTTTGGTAGAATCACCGAGTAAGGTACACAACTCTGTCTGCAATATTTTCAATTTGGACGCAGCTGTATATTTCACTGCTCTTGAAATATTTTTTTCGGGGAGTCCAGAAGCGCCGTCACTTTCCGGTAGAAAGGCGTAGAATTTTTCTTTCATAAATCTGTGCTCGCTTATTTGCTGTTTTGGAGCAGGTGAGCCAAATTGGTGGGGCATATGTAAGAATAGGGCGAATGAGGGATTTGTAAGTGATTACCTTTACCTTCCTCGACAATCCCACCGATCTTGAAAAGAGGTACCGGATTTTATTGAAGTTAATACAAGTTCTCTTAACTATTTCGTGGACATGGGGGTTGAACCGGAGGAACTTGTTAAACAGACCCCTAGATATTTCAAAGAAGCTTTAGGGTGGACTGGCGTGTTGCCTACCGTAGTGGCAACTTTTTTTTTTGCTTTATTGACTAAAGTTCTTGAACTGGAAAATCTGGATGGGTTCCTGAAGAGACAAACTTGCGATTTTTCTGCGTTATTTACGGATACTTAATTTTAATAGTTAACTTTTTTCGTTTAGTTTGTTAATTGCTCTGTTGTTATTTCTTTTTGAATTCCTTCATGAATTTTAATTTTGAGAATACTTTTAAAGTAGTACTCGTATGTAAGTTCTAGGTAATAAGTTTTATCACAATTCAAAATCAAAAAATAAGAAAATTAAAATCAAAATTTAAGAAAACGGTTTAAACACACCAAACTATTAAGACTGCAAATAAAAATATACGAGTACTTCTGTATAGTCAAGATTATGGCAATAACCACGCCAAATCTAGTATACAATTTAAGAATTAGGCAGGCCAAATAGAATCAGTCGCCCGAAAATAACTAAGACTTATTGTTAAGTTAGGATTTATGCTCAGTTAACGTTGTATTGAAAGGCTTTGAATATGCAAAATAAAACCTTCAAAATGAATGTAAAACCAGCAGCCCAGAAATTTTCTCCTCCTGCTGGCTAATGCTGGACAATGACAAATAGGTGTAAACGCTTTCCTCTTTATCCGCATTCTCACAACTCCTGCTGTAGTCATTATGAGGAATACGGAGCCTCTATGCGATAGGGCAGTACCTTGTGATAGTCGTCACCACCCTACCAATGTACTTGCTATTTAGTGGCAACAATATGGCAGAGCAGCTGGAATCAAATTTCTGCCAAATCATACTAGTCGTTTGTCAAGTGCTTGCGTTGTGCCATCTAGTGTTAGCTCTGTCCACCGCAGCGGATTTAGTTTAACATCATGCATTTGGCATTTTAATGTCTTTATGGTCCCCATCGACAACACCAGTTGTCCCCTCATGAGCAAGCTCATCCGCCCTGCAGTTACCCGCAAAACCACTATTACTCGCTATCCATCAGAGGATAATATTGAAGAAGCTACCCACCTCTGTGAGGGCTTAGCGACACTTTTCAGTATTTTTCGATGTAGTAATAATAGAGTCAAGTGGGCGAGCCTGACTGTCCGTATAGATAATAATGTCTCTCACAGTCATGAAGTCACTCCTTAGCCAGGTCTAAACTTTCGAGATTGCTGAAACCTCTGCCTGCAGGATACTACAAAGTTCGGGAAGACAGAATGATAAATTAATCCCCATTCCCTTCGAGCATATACCAGCCCCAGCCTCGTCATTAGTCTTAGAGCCTTCCACATAGATCAGTAAAGAGTTGGAAGTAAAGGGTAAATTGTCAGCCCATAGGATCCTCGATGGAATCAGGCTGTTGTAGTTTCTGACAAAAACATTTTTCAGCAATCCCAAAAAGGCTTCACGATGCTTGGACCTGTTCGTTCGTCTGCGGTTCAAGATGCGTAGATTGAATCCAGATCGTTCTTCTGGGCTAAAGGATGAGGCTAGTGAGCAACAAATGCTCTAAGCACTGCGATAGGCTCAGTAAAGTGCTATACTTTAGGCTTGAAAGTTCCAGTTCATGGCCAAATATTTGGTATGTCTTACACCCTGGCCGAAATTGGGCTAATATAACTAGAAGGTAGGGTGGAATGGTTGAAAAAATAATAACTGTTTACCACTGAACTACAATTCATATTTCATTTCAGTACAGTGACCATTGGAAAAAAAGGCTTCTTCCAGTTGAACTTTCAATATGAAGTATGTTTGGCCTGTTGTTAAGGATGATAAATATTAAATATACTTCTAATGCTTTCAGGTACAACTAAATGCACTCCAATATTTGTCTGAACCAATCAAATGTACCTGCACTGTCCTATTCCATCACCATCCTCAATACCAATGTATAGCAGCTGCCGATAGTAAAGGTCCTATGACGAAGATGATGATGCCAACCGAACAAACGCGTGTTTTCGATGGTATATTTACACAGGGATCTGTAATCTTGGCGACTCCGGGAATCGGAACTAGCTCAAGTCCTTCGTGTTACTGACCAAAGAGATGTGGGCCTCACATGTAGAATTAAACATGGCCCAGACATTTTTATATTTCATCCTAAGCCTCGGTTCTGCACTTCTGCATAGGACGTAGGAAATTGCTAGTTGGACAGAAAGTCTATTTGTGCGGCCAAGGACGCTACTTAGACAATTTTCTATTTACAAGTGCATTTAGTGGATTTACTGATTAATTGAAAGCTGTTGAAAGACTCGTTCAATTTAGTGACTGACCATAGTCATTTCTTCTGCCAAGAACTAGTTTTACGGATTCATGGTGTTTTTTCCCATCAACGCTGACATCGCTCGTATCCTTTTGAATTAAACTGAATTGAATTAGGAAAATAGAAAATAGGAATGTGAAGTGCGCTGCAACTATTTGCCGGGAGAGAGCAATGAGTGCAAGCAAAACATATTGGGCACTTGAAGATTTTTCTCTCAAATGTGTTTGCTGAAAGAAATATTTTTTTAAGGGATGACCTGGTCTTATTCATTGGTAGCTTGATTTTAGATGCTGACTTTTTAATTGAACATATTTTAATGCAGACTCTTTTCAAATGCCGTGACTGTGGCTGTGAATATGTTTGCTTGAAAAGTAGATTATTGGGGGTGGAAATCAGTGGAACTTTTGAAATTTTTTCATACGAAAAATTTCACCTTTTGATGTTTTACTACTTTTTTTTACTAATTGCTTTAACCCCTTTATTGGGGCATGGACGCGTCTCTCAAGCAATGACTTGCTGACATTTCATTAGCAATTAAATTTCGTATGGTGGTACGCAAAAGTTTTTTTTTTTATTTAAGTTATAGACGCGGCCGCCTGGAAATGAACCCCTGAATTCTAGATTCAAGCATCGTAGAGTGTGACGACTGAGAACTCAGGGCTACCGTGCGCATTCGAAGATGATGTTTTTGCCAAAGAAAAATTTCCCTATGAAATTTATCCGAGAAATTCAAAGCTGGTTTTAACTAGTTGAACTTGAACTAGTTCAAAATAATTTCATACCCAAAAATTTATCGTTAAGAAACAAAAGATATTATAAGTCGAATTCTTGAACATATAAATTTGAAAAGAACTCCAACTTTTTGACAGTACGGATGACTGGTCTCTACGCAAATTATAAATTATACTATTATAATATAGACTGTGAGTTCAAAGCAATACATTTTTTGGTTGCATTCCACTTACTTTTCTTCAACATTCGTTGGACGAGTGCGTGTATATGCAAACGAAGCGCATCTCTCCATCAAAGCCCAACCAATTAATTTTCTCTTCCGACAACATTTCCGAGAATGACCCAATTCTCGAAATAACAAAACCCAAAGAAGACAATATTCTAAGTCGGTTCGATATTACACTTGGATATCTTCGCCAATTTAATGAACGCTCTATAGGATTTCAATCAAAGCCTCTCACATAATGATAATAATATCATGCTCAAGTCCATGCCCTGTCCGACTCCTTCGTCTTTTATTTGGGCTTAGTCGTCAAAGTGCTCGTTCGCCTACCCAACGAGCCTAAGAATATTGAACAGTTTCGGCAAGAGGCTCTGAAATTTCAGACTCTAGAAGACTATAAATTAAGGAAATAGGTAGATAGGCCAAACAATTCTGGCGACTAGACACCCTTTGTCGTTACATCCAAGAGGACGAAAATGCATATAGCACGGTCAGTATCTGAATGTTGCTAACATCAATCATGCATCGTCTGATGCGATGTTATCCGTATATCCGAGAGAATGTGTGCTAGATTCTTAGTTCTGGGTTCACACAAAGGAAATTAAAACATTTGATGAGCATGGGGCTCTAAAAGTGAGGTACTGGGCTGTATCTTTAATAAATAACGAAGCAGGTGTGTGTGTGTATCGCAGTTGCTCAAGGATTTGGGAAGGTGCATTTTCATTCCCGTCCAGTAGCAGTAAGGAAAAATTCTTATACAGACTCATATAGTTCATAATAGCAGCCTTAGACGAAATCGAATTAATGCACATTCATGGAGTAAATGTTTCCCAACAAGATGCTGTTTGATATGAGTGATCTTAATACATATGTATGTATTAGAAGCCTTTTTTTGTGTTGAGAAAATATTATGAATTGCCTCTTTCGGCAATCAAGCGGTCTTTATTTTTTTTTGGGCAAAAGGAACCGTTCTAGTAAAAAAGTGGAAGTGTGACAAAGATAGATGTTCGAAAAAGTGACAAATTAAGACGCGCTCCGTTGACGTGTGCTCTCGGTGGCCGCTCTACGATGCTACATCCAGAGAAATGAAGGTTCGATCTTCGGCGGAACAAAACTGCCTGTTGGTACTAATAGAATTCCCACAGCGCTCCGAGCTTGCCAACATAAAGACGGCGCGGCTAGAAGGCGTATGCCAGCAACTGCACTATCCCAAAAATATATGCTATCAAAACATGTACAAGTCACAGTAATGCAAGAGATGTTTACACGCCCATACCCCTGGAGGAGTCAAGGCAAGAAACACATGGGTTGTCGTATTACTGGACGTATTCGATAGTGTTAGCAGTCGCTCCTAAATCCTTTGCCGAATCCATTGACCCACTGATGCACTATAAATATTGCATTCCTAGACTCGTTTTATAGTTTTGAAACATTTTCCAAGGATATCTGAACCAACAGTTCTTGGGGGATTTAAAGAAGTGTAGATCAGCAAGGGTAGTGGCTAGCCCAAGCAGTGGGGTTACTGTCCAAGATTCAATCGAAGTAGCCCTGTTCGATTAATCGTATGATAATCGATTATTTCTGATAATCGATCAATCGAAAAAAATACGATTAATCGGAAAAATACGATTAATCGATTAATCCAAAGAATATTGTAAGACGGTTTGGTGGGCATCCGAAGATGCCCGTGGGGATGGAGCCTTAGGTAGGTGTAATGGGATCCTCGGCCTTTCGTTTCAGAGTCAATCGAAATAGCCCTGTGCGCTGTCGCTCATGGGGAAATAGATCTTCGGAGATCGTCGTCCAACATATCCATTGTAAACAAAGATACAAAGAACTTCTTTCTCTTCTGTATATATACCTATATATCATGACTGTAGACTATGCACACATCGTGCACGTAACTTCGTCGCCGAGAGTAATGAAATTAGAAAGCTTTTGTTTAGCCGGCTTCTTTCGACAAATGGTTACAGTGGAGATGCCTATATGGAATTTGTTAAAACTATTTGAGAAAAAGCTCAAAAACGACATGTGCGCCAAATTGACTTTGAATGAGGATAATTTACTCATTACACTCGTTTAAATTAAACTTGACCGGCCGACAATTCTGCGAGCCTGGTTGGAAATACTCTATACACCAATTAGTTACCACATTCATGGAACTTGGACACATTTTCAATTGACTTGCTTCCACATCTGCTAGCCTAACGAAAATCATGACATCCGACGTGACGGACAAATTTTCAGGATAATCACCAGAAATAAGATATATGCATGTCAAAATCATTCTCATCGCAAACCAGTCGACTAGAAATCAAAGCTACTGCGTCTGGGACTCGAAGCCGTCTCAATTTCAAATGTAAATGAATACATTTCGAAGTCGACTCGAAGCATGCAAACTTTTAGGGGGAGAAAAGTCTACTGTGCTGAATACGGCGAGCCCGATTTTCCATAAATAATTGATAATCAATAACTGTTGCCAGGAGCGTAGACATAAATATTTTCTGGAAGGTGTTTCCTTAAAGAAAACGTGTTCTCCAGCATTATTTTTTTCGAAAAATCTCAAACAATAACCTTATTTTATATGGCAGTATATTTTAATATAGTAGTCCGGATGGCGCAACGGTTAGCACGTTCGCCTTCAACGCACTGGGCCCCGGTTCGATTCCGGGGATTTACGTGTCGGACTATGAGCCCACTCAGCTGTTAAATGAGTACCCATTATGGGGTAAATAACTCGGTTGAGCGTATTGCTGATCACATACCTCTGCACAAAAACCGTCACGATCTAGAAAATGAGATGATGCTAACTCATCTCGAGGCCGTGGTTCAAATTGGACTGTTGCGCCAGTTATTTATTTTATATTTTAATATTAATATTTTTAATAATAATTTACAAAAAAAAGTTACTCGATATATATCGAATGTAATAAATCGATTTTCCTGATACAGTAGAACCCCGATTAACCGAAGTAAAAGGGGCTGGTATCATTTCGGATAACGAAAATTTCGGTTAATCCGTGGTAACAACTAAGTGCAATGAAAATGCCAATAAAACACTTCGTACTACAAGCAGTTTATTACAAGATGATTGTTTTGATACATATGTTAATTATTTTTTAAAGTATTCTGGTATTTTTGTCTGAATCTTTGCGTTGTAACGCTTACGAGCAGCTATATTGCGCTACCGTGTATAAATTTTATGAGTTCGAAATTTAAAAAAAATCTAGTCGCTTCTTTCGGTTAAAGCTGGTTCCGATTGAGCGAAGTTCGATTAAGCGGGGTTCTACTGTATATAAAATGTAATGCATCGATAAAAATAAATCGGTTTTTTAAATATACCGATATATATCTATCGTCTTAAATAGCTTTTTATAATGAGCTGATGAGAAAGTGATATTCAGTTTGAAGAAAATGATTTGAAATTACTGGTCCATTTCTGAATAAAAGCCGACGAGACAACGAGTCGTTATAATATGTTCGTAATATTTATTGCCATATTCCGTGTTCCTTAAAATTCAGCATTTCAGCTTTTCTATTATAACATTCATTTTCATAAGAGCTTGTCCTACGCACCATATTCCTAATGAACATCACTTCGTATATGCCTCAAAAATGATTCCCCGATGACGGATTTATTCCAAGTAACGCACATCAACTGGAAATGGAGAAAACTACATTCAAACCGTCGAATGTGATTATGCTGATCAAACTTTTTCCACCACTCCGTACTTTGAATCCTTGTTAATTTACACAAGGGAATAACCATTGAAAGTGAACCGGACGAGAGGAAAATGAGTCGTTTCACATCTTTCACCACTATAACTAGCTAACTTACCAACATAATTATTTCTACCGAGACGATGTCGGCATGAAGGCAAAAATTAGAAAGGCTCCGTCCCAACCCCATTCCAGGACAAAGTACGGTTGCAGAAAAACGCTAAAGGACTTTGGTAATTAGTTACGTGCATGGATGTGTGATGTGAATGGCGACCGAAGAAGACTAGCAGTGTATATGGCATGGTATCGTCGAATCGTAGACGTTTTGATATTTCACCGGATTGTTTATTAAAAACAACAGGCCTTCGGAGGAAAATGGAAAAATGTCCAGATACTTCCGGGGGATCGTTACAATATCCGGAAGGACGACAACGGACGAAGTTTTGCCATCATGTGGTTTGAGCACAATGTGTATAGTGTGTTGGCATGCTGGTGTCGTTGTGACGAAATACCACATTAACATGAAGATGGAAGCGGAACAGCGTAAAAGGAATTGCAAAAATGGCTATTGCGTGTTTTCGTCCGTTTAGGCTAATTGGGAGGCTTCCATTTGATGTTGCCTTTTGCATAATCCTCATAAATAATGTTGTTCTATTCTTAAAATTTAGTATACTCGTAATCTGCTTAAACATTGTCAGTTCATGATTCTAATAGATGCTGATTTTAGGGCGCTTGTACTGAATGGTTGATAAAGTTGTTCAAGACGCGCTCCCATAATACGCGGAGTTTGGCACCCCTAAACTTTGTGTATTGTGGAATTTTATAGATAGTCCAGTAATCATGTGTCAATTAGGGCCGGATTTTCAGGAAAAACATCTACAAGTTTTTTTTCAATTTTGGTTTCTGTATTTTGGGGTGCTGAATCCGAATTTCAATTTTGCCACCTGGCAAAGTGATGCGTTCCGAGAAAACTGCCCGAACAATTTTTTTTTTTTCACTTTTTTGCCTATAACCCCGAAAATATTAACTTTTGAATTAAAGGCATTACAAAAATAAGTTTCATCGAATTCCCTATGAAAAATTCCTACTTTTACTACACTTTACTATAGAAGTGATTAAAAGTGAGGAGAAAAGAGGGAGAGGGGAAAATATGTGATCTGAGTTTGCCCCCCCCCCCTTGGATTTCGAGACCGTTATACTTAGAAATATGAAAATTCACAGAAAAGCGGCATTTTACTAGCATAGAAAACTTGAAATAATAAAATTATAAAATCTCTTCAAAAAACGTTAATAATAGTACATTTCTATAGTTGCAGTTGGCACACCACTGCACTCCTTAAGCACACGCGAGGGCAAAAATATTGATGGCCAATGATAACCAACATCATACGCAATAATATCTTTAAGTTTCACTACAATCACATAATATTTAATAATAGTACATTCATTTAAATTTAGGCATTTTGACACTATCCATACAAAAAATACACCTACCGGCCTGATGCATAAGTGCGAGCACTATTAGCATTTTGTTTTTCGTAGTGCGAATTGCAGTTAATTAACCATTTTCGAAAGGGTAATCATTGGTTGGGGGCGGTGATTCTAACAATAATTATTCATACAATTTCTTTTTTTAAGGTTTTGTGTCTTAAGTCTTCCAAAATCGGTCAAATACCTGTCTGTTGTCTTTCCATAGAATATCTCACGAACGGCTGAGGCTATAAGCATCAAATTCGATAAGAATGTGTAGACACGCTATAATTCGCTGGAGAAAGTGATGTGCTGGAATTGGCCATCTTTAAGGGGAGTCCACATAGAGGCAAAATTAATGACAAATCCTTTTTATCGACTGGTGTAGGCATGTGAGGTGCCGTGAGAAAGGTAATGTTGAGTACATTTCATTTTTGGCATTTTTTTAAATTTGAAAAAAAAAGGGGAACAGTGGGGAAGGAGAAAATATCAGATCGTAATTTGTCCCACACCCCTAAGTTCTAAATTTCGTTACGAGTACAATCACGTAATATGAATTAGCATGTAAGATACAATATCGTGGGTAAGACATTTTAATTACGGTTTTTTTTTTCACCTATGTTGTATCAAGAAGAGCAAGGAGCCGATATTTACATACCAAAATAAGTGCTTGCTACAAAACCCTCGGATTGCGGGCGTAGCCCTCTATATTCCGGTTTCATTTTACTATCGATTTTGACTGCATTGAACGCAGAATTTAACGTTCTTTAATTCATTCATGCACGTTTTCTCGATTCGAGGAACCATTTACGAGTTATAAGGATAATATTAAAAAAGGGCTAAAATTTCCCGGATTTTCGCCCACCAAAAATTAAGCTCACCTTCTACGACCGAGCAAACTTAGTTTCTATGTATTCAGTATCTATAGAAGGGATTAAAATTCCCTAATTTTTAGTAATCAAATTTAATTTTACTGGCCTATTAGGCGTTAGAAGTAGTTCAAGTTTAATGAAATACCAAAACCAAGTGAGAAAAAAAGTTTTTGCCTGTAGTTTGAAAGCTAATATTAACAACTTCTCAAAAAAATGTCGAAAATGAATTACCGTTCGAAAAACAACATATTGGGGCACTTTTTTTTTCGAATTTCCAAACTTCTAGTTTCGATGTTCGTTATGAAATTTGGATTAATTTTTTCAATGTGAAATCGAATTTAATCCGGTAATATTTTGGAGCTTAGCTTAGGAGCTATATCACAACTAGGGGGTTTTCCGTGTGATATATACTTTTTTTTTAACATGAACATAGTTTTCAGCCTACAGTCTGTAAGTGCGAAATAGTCCATTTTGCACTTACAAAATTTTGTTTATGAAAAAAAAGGTACGAGGTAAAATACTTATTACGTTTTATGTTTATCTTGTAAAAAACCTGAACTTTTCGACGAAAATCAAGATTTTCAGAATCATGATCTTTAAATCCAATATCACCAACCACTGTCACTCTTTCGATCCCTTTTTAATAGTTTTCAATAACTGTGGTCGAATTGGAGATTTTTTTTTGAATTTGGATAATTTCAAAATCATTTTACTTTTTAAGTCGACGCATTCAGTAGTGTGTGCATATGACATTAAACAGGCCGAAGCGTATATACCCTAGACTTGTACAGACCTAGTGGTGATACTAAAAATACCAATTGGCAACCATATGCATCAAAAGAGAGTTTCCTATACGGCCAGATTATAGGGGAGGTTGGCACTCAATCAGGAGGATCTTGACCACTCTCAAAATGAATTAATTAACCCATTCTACATATACATATTTGTCGAATTTTTCAAGTCGCTAGCTTCACTCTATCGAAAGTTATTACTTATTTGAAGTCTCATTTGTAGGGGAGGAAGAGGTTTCTTTCGTCGAATCTTGTGCATTTTTAATAACAACCAACCAGATCCCTGTAAAAATATTTGACCAAAATTTCAAGTCTCTAGCTTCATTCTATCGAAAGTTATCGCTTATTTGAAGTTTTATTTGTAGGGGAAGTAGGGGTTTCATCGGTGAGATTTTACATATTTTCAACATCAGCCAGCTGAATTCTACTACAAACATTTGACCAAAGTTTCAAGTCGCTAGCTTTATTTTATCGTTTTGTAAGTTATCGCTTATTTGAAGTTTTAATTGTAGGGAAGGTAGGGGTTCCTTGGGTCGGATCTGGCCCATCTTTAATACCAACTAATTCAGTCCTACATCAAACATTTGGCCAAAATTTCAAGTTGCTGGCTTCATTCTAGCGAAAGTTATCGTGCGAACAGACAGACAGACATGGCTAAATTGAATCAGGAGGTAATCCCGATCATTTATAAATACACTGCCTGCCTGCTGCTGGCAAACTAAATATTATAGGTATAACTTAAGGTAGTGTACTTCTCATCAATGAAAATAAAAATAATGGTTAGAATCAAGAAATGACGCGAGTATAACCGAGTATCACTTAAGATCATATTTGTAGATGGGCTCAACATGTCAAAAGTTGCCAGCAAAACGGGTTTCATTAAAAGAATGATACAGCTAGCAAACAAGATATTTTTTTCTGATGCTCAGGGTACTTGCTTCGACTTCTTTTTCGAAAAAAAAAAAAACGAAGATCTGCAGTTAGAAAACGATTATACGACCTGTATTGCGGTATAGCGGCGAATTTCGGACCCTGACCCAGGCCTCCGAAAACATGCTGAGCACATTCAACAGGAAGATCCTTCGGCAAATATTCAGAGCAGTTTGTGGCGGAAATGAAAGGCGCAGCCACTATAACCATAAGTTTTAAAATCTTTTCGACGAGTGGGAAGTTTTGAGAATCGCCTAACTGCAACGCGTACAACACATGGAAGACAGTAGATTGTCTAATCGGGTTCTTAAAGAAAACATAATCAAGGTTGGGTTCAGTACTGAAAGAATCATCTAGAGCTCGGTGGGTCGATCAGTTTATGCGGATACCGAACAACAAACAGAAGAAAGTGATCTACCTCTTCCATTCTGGCCGTCGCGTCACAGTCGCAATGCCGGTGCTTTACCATAAACATCACTCAATATATTACGACTGAAAATGCCCACTGCTCATGCACATGCTTGATGTTATCCTAAATTGAAAGACTACTTCAATTTGACTACACTGACTGAGAGATCGAAAGGAGTATCAGTAGTGGGTGGAAGAAGTAGGGATCGCACAGGCAGGCATTTATGAAAATAGAATCGAGAGGTAAAGATTGTGACCTATGTAGATAAACAACGAAATTAGGTACTTGAAATTATAAATTTAAACATTTCAAATTGTTATTATTTACGAGTAGTAATACACATAGTATCTAGATTCGAAACGTCTATAATTAAGGCGTAGACTAGAAATTTCGTTTTTGCAAAAATTCCACCCGAAAAATCGCTCTTGAGTTCAACCACTAGAGTTATCACATTGTCGAATTATTGTATCTTATCAAAAACCTAAACATTTCGGCGCCCCCACCTCTACGTATTGACATCAGGTATGGTGCATAATTAGGGGTTAATTAGTTGCTCTATTCCCGAATTTATTGCTCCTGCCTATTCGCCAGAATTGACGATCTTATATGGGGGTGCTAGTGTAACGTTACGCTAGCACCACCATACAAAAAACATTATCCTGGCAATTCGGCAGGAGCAATAAATTTCGGAATAGAGCAACAAATTAGCACCTAATTATGCACCATGCCTGACGTCGATACTTAGTGGTGGGGGTGCTAGCGTAACGCACGTGCAAAACACGACATTTGTCCGTGTCCTCATCTTTGAAACCAATTTTCGATTCGATCCTGATTTTCTGAAGCTTTCTACTCCTAAAGCTAGACACTAAGCTCAGTTTTTCGTGCGAAATCTGATACGAAAACTTCTCCACACCGTTATGAGCGATTTCGCGAAAACAACTGCTTTGCATTTTATCTCGCATGAAAACAAAGCATCACAGTGGTGATCGCTCTTTTTTGAGTGAGGAGGGGTCGTTCAAGTGTTGTATAGAGCGCCATAGAAATGTGCTGTGTGCAAGTTTCCACTGACCATTTTAAGTGGGAGAGATAAGTGCAAGATTATCGCACGAAAAGGTTAGTACCAACCTTAAGACCGAAAATGATATTGTTTCAAATTCGATTTTTTATTGAAAAAATAAATCCTGATTTCATAACGGACATAAACCTGGAAGTTTTCAAATTTATCAGAAAGTGTCATATTGTATTGGCTTTAGAGTGGTATTTCATTTTTATGGTTTTCGATTTGAACAGTTTTTAATATGGGCTTTTTAGTTTCAAGCAAAAAACTTTTTTTTATCACTGACTTTAAAATTATCGTTAAACGTGAACCCCTCGCGCCTAAACCATTCATTTGACGAAAAAATAAGTAGAAGGGTTTTAAAGGAAATTCGGAGTAGTTTAGTTTTATGTTGAGACTTTTCCTTCAAAAGTTAATATTTTCGGAGTTATAGGCGAAAAAGGAAAAAAAAGAGCAGCTTTCTCGAAACACATCACTTTTTCGAGGTGGCAAAGTGCCAGCGCCACAAAATATATAAACCGAAATTGGGAAAAATACTTCTATATTTTTTTTTCTCCGCCAAACCACACTATTAATAGTTTGCCTTAACACCTAGTGGGGCATAGCGTGTCAACCACACCAGCGCGCCGGGGCGCAACTCCCTAAACGACTTACCCAGCGCCTTGCACTTTTTCGCCACAGATCGACGCTATGTGACTTTAGGACCTCTCATTGTCGGCCTTGGTTGGAAATGGGGTTCCATTTCATAGCATGTAAAGCAATGCAGTTATCATCCTCCCGCAATGTGGCCAACCTTGGTTTCAATATTGAGGTAACTGCTCTGCCATATTTTGAACAGCATGCCGTATGCGCTTTTAGACTCCTGGATGATATGTCCTGCACCGTACCACGATTTATTTGCTACATAAGTTAGTTGATTTATGAATTCTTTCTTCAGACAATTTAGTTGGCAGTTGTTAAGTTAAGCAAATTTATTTGACTTGGAAATTTGTTTATTTCATTTGGAAAATTACATTTTTGGTTTGGAAATTAAGTTATTCGACTCGGAAAATTATCTGTTTGTTACGGAAATTTATCTATTTGTCTTGGAATTTTGCGTATTTGACCTGAAGATGCTATATATCTGAAATAAAATTTGTAGGGGAGCTTAGAGGTTTAATTTGTAGGGCAGGTAGGGGTTCCTTGGGTCGGGTCTTGCTCATTTTCAGTACCAACTAACTAAATAAGTACTACAAGGATTTGGCCAAAATTACCAAAAAGTCTCTAGCTTGATTCTATCGAAAATTATCGTGCGAACAGACAGACAGACGGAAGGGATGTGACATGCAAGCATACCATACTAGGGATTTATACTGTACAACACATTTGTATGCACCTCAACACAATACATTCACCTTTATGCCGCTGCTAACCTGTACTGTATGAATCAGTTCAATGAAGACACTTGATAACATCACAAATATTAAGAACAAGAAAATGTGGAATAGCAAATGAAAGGCTGCAAATTCCAGATACCACCTCCTACAGGTAAAAAGAGCAAAACAAAATATATATTAAAATTACTTTCATCTCATGTATAGATGGCCAAAGTCTCTATTAAAATTTGTTTTTTGTTTTTTTTTTTATATGTATTGTTTTCAGTCATAGGCATATACCTTCAAATGAATATCAACAAGTGTGATAAATTACTAAAAAATTAATCTAATTAGTTTTCTGTCAAGCGTCAACAAGCATTAAAAGAGAGCTCTTATGAATTGAAATGAGAATTCATTAACCGCCAAAATGCTTGTATACTCGTATACACCTTTGGTATACGCAGGACACATGGCTGAACCATATAAGTACGAGTATACATGAAAGTACGCATCGTTGCAAGACCCAAAAAAAAGAAAACAACATTTGCAATGCACTTTACTTTTGCGCAAACTCATCGATTGGAGACCAACCCCCAAAATACCATGTGCTCAAGTAGCAAGAGAAACACATCCAAGAGAGATTATCCAGCTGCTGAAGAGAGCCCGTCTAGGAGGTCATAATTTATCAGTAACTCTTACACATTAGCAACTCATCATAAGCTTAAGCGGAAGTGAATGCAACGCCGCCCTCTCGAATCCCAATGCATCCTTCGAATGGCCTGTATACAATGCGCCTGCCGTTCGAGACGTAGCGTAGAGCTACAAAACCGCCCACAACCACCCATTGCTCGACAGGTGGGTTCGAATTGAGTAGAAAAATACTCGGATCAGGATCATAATATTTTTCTCCACTTTGTTGGATTTTTCTCTTTGCTTGGGATTTTTTCCGTGCTCATAGAAAAGGATACGACAGAAAAATTCAAGCAGGGGGTATTTTGGGGGCGGCCACAAGGACGCTGTGGTGGTGGCGGATAGTGGGTGGCATTGTGTGTGCATTTGAAAGAAAGAAAAACGGCTGAAGGACTTTGGAAAGAAACAAACACAAGCGTTCATGGGGAAAAGTAAAAGTTGCAGTCGTAGCATTTTTGGGCACGACCCTTACTCCATCTACTGGCTCCTCTGTGAGGCATGCCTGGCGCTTCTCTAGGTCAATGTCGTTAAAGTGTTGATTTACTGTGTCAAAAGTTTTTATATGTGTATCTCTTTCTCCTTCCAGTGCTGGAGATCTCCACCCACATCTAATTTCGCATATAGTGCGGCAAGTATAACTTGATAACGTTCAGTCAAGGGGTTGGGAATGGAGATGGCAGAGCCGTAGGAACGCAGACCGACATTAAGTGAAGTAGGATGAATCAAATGATAAAAGTGGGATCCCGAAGTCGTATGCTTGGGGATGTGATTCCCGTAGTTGACCAAGTCTTTACGATACCGATATGGGAATTTTACGTCTAGAAGCTCAATGCACTGTTGTGTACGACCGGAAAGAAATTTCATTGCACTTTTATGGTTAGACGTCCGCCGCACCGTACCACTCCTCTTCCATTGGGGGTCACCCAGATTGCTACATTATTCTTTTCTTTATGTTATTTTTGTGTGCCGTTTTGCCGGTTCTTTGGTTCATAACTCGACAACGGGTGTATATATGTACGAATAAAAGAGAAAGTTTCATGGCAGTGTCAAAGGTCAGTAAACTCATAAATGCTGAATGAATGAGCAGAACTTGATACGTTTTCATGATAGTCAATGGTCATTGGTTCAGTCGTCCGTTTGTGAAACAAACGATCGGATTAGATGAATCATTCTCATTGATGAGTGGGTTGACCTTTAAGGACAGATTAACATGCTCATTTGGGAATCATGAATAATTACCATCGATTTGGAAGAATGTCAGTGATGGGGGTTGTCCAATATATTCAGCAGGTGAGATTGCAACAATTTGATGTATTCATGTGTATTCATGACATAATTACTTTCACATGTTAAGTAAATTATGTTTTGATTTCTAATTGGCCTTATACGACGATGATGGTTGGTTTTCTTATAAAATTACTGCTCGGTATATATTTTTAAATTGAAAGGTAACGATTAAATATACCCATGTAATTTTTTCTTATTATATTATTACATTTTTATTTGAAAATAAATACCTTCCAATCACCGCCTTGGAATTTAAAATATATCCCATTTTTAAGCAGAAATTTTTACATTCTAAATGGCTGTCGAATTGACTTGTTATGTCAACTTTTTGCAATGTTTTCACAGTAAACGGATCCTTCCATGAAGGAAATAACAGCTAACATATACGATAAGGGTGGCGGCATGTTCAGAGCCATATAAAGGTCGAAATTCATGTTGACCGACGGCAATTTTCGATTGATCATATTTTTGATTAATTATTCTCATTCGCAGCCAATGAGTGCCAAACACGAAACATGTTTTATTGCTTTCAACTTCCATTCAATTTCAAGTGCAGATTGCATGTAAACTTGACAGATAAGAAAAGTACCACACATTTTTCGCGGTACATTTCTCCTCTTTTATTATCTGAATTGCTGAATGAAACAAGTTGAATTTTAAAAAACGCAGCTAATTTTGTACTCGCAATGAGCTTTATTTCTCAAATTATGCAAATTCCATAATTGTTTGTGCAAACAGAAGCTTAGAAATTCCATTGGTATCCGCGAAAAGTCGACAAACGCGATGTATGATGTATAATTTATACTGGATATATACGACGATGATCTCCGAACATCTATTTCCCCAAGAGCGATAGTGAGTTTCTCATCAGTGGGTGGTAAATGAAAAAAAAATTGTTTCGTGACCAATCGAAGGGGAAACAATTGATTACCGTTAAATGAAATTGAAAGCAAAGGAGTTCAGTTGAAATCATGCATGTCTGCCCCTGACCCCGTGATAAGACCCAAAGTAAAATACGTCCGTCCGTCCGTCCACGTCTCCATGTATTTCGGCCTTAAGTTGTATGAAATGGAACCCAAACAACCCAAACAAATTATTGATTCATAGCATTAGCATAGATATAGATTCCCGCAATACATTGTATTCCCCCCCCCCCCCCCTCCAAGATTTTCCCCATTAATTTCCAAATGAGCCGATATTCTGTTAGGAGAGAAGCTGTAATGAACCATATTCTGGTCTGGTTGTGCTGCTCCCACCGGCAGATCGAAGCAGCACCTGATGAGTAAGGATCTGTCGGTGGTACGAAACCAGAGGCCGAGGGTCCCATTACACCCGGACCCCAATACGAGCGCGAGGGCAAGCGAGCCATCCGCCAACCATTCCATCCTTATCGCCTCATTTTTTTTATTCCCCATTTTTACCTCCTTTGTTTGTGTTGTCTTCCCCAGGCCTATGAATTTTTGTTAATACGTAAAGGACAGGGGCAACGAGCGGCGAAAACCCCGCCCACGTCTCCCGAACTGAGCTACAGCAAGCATAGGCCGCTGCTTAGCTCGTTGAGGAGCCTTTTTCTTCGCCAGATGGCGCGACCCGACCTTCACGGTCATTATGCTACCTAAGGCTCCGTCCCCACACGGGCATTTTAGGATGCCCGCCAAACCGTCCGTTACATATGTATTTGGCACCCAACGTGGGGCCCAAAATTTGGCATTTTCGTCCCTGGACGAACTCCATCTCGGGTCCTCATATCTTTGTTGCCCCACCACACCAGTCCTTAAACTCTTCGGAGTGCCTTGGCACTCCAAATCCTAGAGATATAGGCTACACGCCATTGCATTGCCCAGGCAGACCGTAGGACTGGTGTTCCTTCCCCTTCCACATCCTTTTAACGTAGAGTTTCCCTTCCCCTGACAAGCCCTGATCTGCCTTGTGTCGTCTCTGGAGGGGTTTCTACCGCGTGAGGTATGTCCGACTGCTTCCTGTGAAACGCGGAAAAATTGATGTTTTCGTTCGATTGTCCTACCGGGAATTCAGGAGGAAACAGCCTTACCTTTTTATGGCAGATTAGGGTCTTACTTTGAACTTGCATGGGTGGCACAAGTCGAAGTCGTCTCCTCGAATGTCTCTTGACGGGAGGAAAGCCAGCATTCCACTTCCCAAAGAGGAGGACTGGCTACCGGAACTTGGCCATAGTATGGCAGGGCGAGCAGACGGCGAGCAACGGAAATGGTTAGCAGCCATAGGCGTTGCACGGCCATCGTATGGTTGAGCTGAGGGCCGCCCACAAGGGAAGGTGAGCCTGATCAACCACTGCGGCTTGTGGATTGCAAAGGCACTCCCAGGACGCCACAGATGAGGCGAGATCAACTAACCAGCCATGCAAGCCCAGTATTCTGCATTCCTTAGTCTGAATCATCATCCTGTCAAACGTTGAAGTATGGGCTACGGAGATACAGAATTGCGCCCGAAACCCACGGTAGGGAGGGTAGAGATACGCCGGACCCTTACCATCTGGTGTCCATAGATGAGCCAACCACCACCGTAGGCTCTTTTGACCTGAGGGGGGAAAGGGATCTGTCCTGATTGGACGGTTTCTCCCCGTTAGTATATTCTGTTGGCCTTGGTGCCACATTTTGTAGCTTGGCTGATGCAGCCCCTTGTCCCTGCACGGGACTTTGCTGCTTTGAATTTTTGGGAGTTTGGTGCGTAGGCTTGTGCCTATATGGTTGTTTTGCGGGCTGTAGTTTATTTGTTTTATTTTGTATTTGCATTTCGGGCAGACGGGCGATAATTGCTTTTGTACGCACATGGAGGAGGCCGATGACCGCCGTGTATAACCTACCCCGCTACTCCCGACAGCTGAGCTGGTCTGCCAGCGCACGTCACGGGTGGTCATCGGAGAGTGTTTCTTCGACACCTTGTGTCTTTAGGCCTTCACGGCCATACCAACCCTCGTCCTTCCGGTTTCCATTGCTACAAAGCCCAAGATATTCTGCTACCCTGCATGCCAACCGAATCTCCAGTAAATATCCAGCGAGTCACTTTGGCGAAGAAAACCTTCGCTAAAACCTTCACCAAAGACTCGCAGGTAATAACTCTATCGTTCGAAATTTACTTTCGCGGCCACCCTTTTTCCTGGATCACTGACGAGTCGAGAAACCTTCGCTTCATCGAATATATAGACTGGTTATATAGTATTCGCTCAGGGCGACTCGCTGGTGATTCGAAAAAGAACGTTCGCCTCGAATGTCAATTTCGAACGACAAAGGTATTACCGGCGAGTCGTTAGTGAATTCGCTAGCGAAGGTTTTGCTCGCCAAAGTGACTCGCTGGTAATTCACTGGCGGTCCGCTTGGCATGCTAGGATGAGACGTACCTCGCACTAGTGTTCGAAAGCAGCGTACATTTTTTGAGTGTTCTCCGGGGAATTTATAGATGTTGCACATAAACTAAATGGACTGATGGTAGGTTAGGTTAGGTGGCAGCCTTGCAGCCCCGCATAGACCGCTTGGGTCCATAGCGATGCCACGAATTGAGAACGGGGCAAAGGAACTACGTATTGGGATTAGTTAATATCGTTGGGTCATTGTTGAGTTCAAAGGTTTTCGTCGAGTTTGCGAATTCCAAAAGAAACTTTATACTGAGGTCCGCGACCGCCTTCAAATTGCGGAAGAAGTAGGCCCCAAGACATTTTTGTCTTGTTCTTGCGAGTGCTGGGTATTCACACAAGAGGTGTTTCAGAGTTTCTTTAATGTTAGGCAGCTGACAGTTTCTGCAGCCATTGGAAGTGATCAATACTAGCCTATAGGCATGCTCCCCTATCAGGCAATGGCCAGTAACTAATCCCGCTAGCATCGCAGACTTACCTCTGGATAGTCCTAGGAGTATGTTAGTTTTCCTTGGATTGTAAGAATTCCAGACTTCCCTCTGACTGATGGTAGGTCCACGAACTGAATGGCCCAATAGTCCTAGCTAAAAAAGCCGACGTCTTAACCCTCTAGTTCCCAATATTTTTTTTTAAATAAAACAATTTTTTTTGGGTTAATTATTTAGTAAAAAATGATGATATTATTCATAAAAAAACTTTCAGTGCTCAGAACGGCTTTGATGAGCTAAATTTTGTAGACCGCCTACAGGGAACCGTAGACCAACTTGGGAAAAAACGAGAAAAAAAAACACTAAAGAATTTTGGTATGTTGTGGATATAACGTTTATTTTCTAACACAAAATTGAATACTATGTAACAAAATCTTTTCCATTTAATTTTTTATGTAACTCCGTGTAAGTATAAGGCAAAATAAAATTAAACCAGACCGAAGTGAAGCGGAGTCCGAAGCGTATATACCCTAGACTTGTACAGACCTAGTGGTGATACAAAAAGTACCAGTTGGTGACGAGCATATGCATTAAAAGTGAGTTTCCTATATGGTCAGCTTGAACTGTGTGTGTGAATCCATGAGAAGTTCCATCGTTTATCCATTCGGATTTTGTATATGTACAATATATTTGAACAAACGTTAATAGGAGAGGTTGGGATTCTTTCGGCAGCATTTGCCCATTCTCAAAATCAACTAACTAACCCACACTATGAATATTCGGCGAATTTTTCACGTGCCTAGCATCATTGTATCGACAGTTATCGCTTATTTGAACTTTCATTTCTAGGGGAGTTAGGGGTTTCTTTGGTCGGATTTTGCATATTTTCAGTATCAACCAACAAGATCCTACTAAAAGCATTTGAGCAAAATTTCAAGTCATTAGCTTTATTTTGTCGAAGGTTATCGTTTATTTGAAGTTTCATTTGTAGGGGAGATAGGAGTTCCCTGGGTCGGATCTTAACTACTTTCAACACCGACAAACTAGATTCTATTTTACTATCAAGTAACATTTGGCCAAAAAGTTCAGTCGCTAGCTTCATTCTATCGAAAGTTATCGCTTATTTCAACATTCATTTGTAGGGAAGACTGGAGTTCCTTGAGTGGAATGCTAAGTTTTTGTCAGATTAATTTAATTAATTAAATAATTAGTTAATTAGACGATTTAATTTCTTCCATAATTTCAAAGCTCCAGCGACTTATATGGCACTTTAGGTTGGTTTCTAATGTACTTGGTCATTCAGAGTCAAATGAAGCCAACCGTTACTCAATACGATTATTACTTCGAAAAATATTCACATTTTTGAAGATTGATTAATTAGTTAAATAAGTTTTTTGTTAAGTAAGTTAAAAATAAAAAGCTTTTATTCCAGTTTTAGGTTGATTCTTAATGTACAATATTTGGTCATTGTGACTATAATGAAAACAACCTTGATTCCGTACGACCATTAGTTCAAAAGATATTCACATTTTTTCGGATTTTGTTATTAATTGAAAAAGACGTTTTCATAAAATAAGTTTAAAATGAAAAGCTTTTTTTAGGAAAACTTTTATGAACAAGGTTAAAATATCTACAAATTGAGGCTAAACCAAAACTTTTAGGTGTTATAAATATAACAGAGATATATAGGTAGCTATTAAGGCTCAAATCGCTAAAAATCATTTCTGAATTTTAGCTCGCAACTACACTAAAAACGGGCCGATCTGAAAAGTATTGGGCTAATTAAACTTGAAATAGAAATATCTTCAACACTAAAAACGGGCCGATCTGAAAAGTATTGGGCTAGTTAAACTTGAAATAGAAATATCTTCAACTTTTGTCTACAGAGTTTTCCCATTTGTAGCATCGTTTTCAGAGATATGTGAGCTTGAAAAGCGATATAGTGTGATTTTCTTCCAAAGCCTCAAAAGGTGACGTTTTTCGACTATCGGTTTTGACTATACTACTAAACCAAATTTCAACTTTGAGCTGCATTGGATGGAGAATTTGACGCTTTTTAATTTAAAACCAAATAAGTTTTTCGGTCCGAGGCACCGTTTAGAACTTATGAGGAGAATATTAAAAAAAGGGCTCAAATTTTCCGGTTTTTCGTCGGCACAGCCGCTCTGCCGCGGGGTCCAAGGTGGCTACATCTCTTAAAATGAATGAAAGTGTGGGCCCTACCAACATTCGTACTAAACGACATCTCTCTATCATATTTTACAGCAGCGGTGGTTTTCAAACCTGTCTTATTCCCAAAATGCTTTGTACCTACGTAAGTCAATGTTAGTCGCCCAGCTTTATTGTCTTTCCAAACAGATAAAGATATGTCAAATCCAAAAGCTGAGCCGTAGAATTCAGTAGAGTACCCTAGCGGATACTTTTTTTTTAGGTCGGTATCTGTGGGTAGCTCACAGTTCGGTATTCGAATGGAGCGAATAGTTCCCAGAGAAAAAATACCTCTTGATCGGAGATATTAATTGCCGAAATATAGTATGTGGTTTTAAAATTTGGCACAATATTTAACAATCGAAGAACGACATTTAATGATGCTCCTAGGTCCGGTGCACCTGGTTGTATCACGTTGTCACCTGCACCGCAATATACTTCGAAGCTGAAGCGAAAACCAAAAGAATCAGACAAAACGAAGATCTTGATTCCCCGTTTATGACGCTTGTTGCTTATAATTGGATGACGATAGGATGAAACTGATACATCAGGGAACGCCAATGTCCTTCCATTTGCGCTTAAATCGATCACCGCAGCAAGCGCTGATTTTGACACATTGACTACTTTATCAATTGCTTCATCGAGCTCGTCGCTTAGCAGGAAGTTCAAATTACAGTCATCATTATCGTTGTCGAACTCAAAATTGTCTCCTTCTCTATCCGTTTCTACATCGAAATCTTTTAATTCAAAGATTTCTCGAATTTCGTCATCAGTGAGCGACGATAACTCATATTTTTGACAGCATTCCATATTTAATTTGGCACTTTTTGTCCCCTCAATCCAAATATTGGGGGGGGGGACAACGCCTCTCCAATATTTCTGGCACAAATATCGTTTCACAAGAAAAGCGATCCTTACTCGACTCCTTGCTTCAAACAATCAAACACGTGTTTAGCTATGACAAATTGGGAGGTTAGGAAGGAGCTTAAATGGACATATATGTATATGGTCCATGAGGATTGTACCATTGAATCGTTTTATGGTGCGTTTTACTAGGCACCACTCTGCGTCGATTGCAGGCGACGATCAAAAAGATACATACAATTAGTGTTCCGTGCTCTATGGTTTCATCGCTAACCGCGAATAATGTGCGATGATCGTGTGCTCAACAGTAACGCACCTTTAACAATGCTTGACGGCCGTCAATCTCCCGGGCCCCGGGGTATGAGAACCCGTGCGATGTTAGCCCGAACCATAATTTTCATATGAGGTATTAAAACTCGTCGTCGAGTTTGGTTATGATTCTAAGACGTGCACGGTAAAAATATCTGAGTTTGAAATTAATTAAGATTTAATTCATTATTTTGTGTTATCAAACAAAAAAACATTATTGTTTCATTTACGAATGCTTGACAAATTGGCTTCATTCTTAAAAACAAACAACAAACGCCATTTTTTTTCAACCCTGATGATTTGCACGGTCGGGACCGGTTCTAAATTGGTTCCCCTCAATCGTGAGACCATTTTGATTGACTGTATGAGACTATTCGTATCGATATCAAACCGCTTTAAGACGCTGACTTTCTTAGCTAGTGCTATTGGGCAGTTCTGTTCGTGGACCCACCATCAGTATACTCTTTTACAGTGCAAGACATACGTTTATTGTTGTTTCAGGAATGGGTCAGTTTATTGTGAAGATACCATCACAAAAAATCACACAGCAAGGCAATTCAATAGTCCTTCAAAAGTGTATTAAAAGTTGTTGTGCCCCCCCCCCCCCCCCCCCCCCCAATATTTTCTAACTGTCACAAGCCTAGCTTATTAGGAGTCTTTCAGCACACTTTTTTAATTTAAATGTAGAATATTCTATGAAAACTTCTTTGCGAATAAAAATACGATATATGAACAAAAATATATGTCTTTCTATGGGCGAAAAAAACAAGGCATTTGAAAGAGTTTCGCTCGATCATATTATTTACTGGGCCACCAGTGAGAAACCGTGATGCGCCACCAACGTGTTGAATCTTAAACATCAACAGTATTTTCCAGTATTTCTGGTAGAACGAAAGTCCTGGTTTTTCATCTTATAGTAGAGACTGAAAAATTTTAACGGAGAAATTCCCTCAAATGTTTGCAAACCCTTTTCATCAAGATTGAAATAGTTTTATGTACGCATGCATATTCCTAGCGGCCAGCACCTTTTGAACTCTTTCAAAACAAAATATGATATATAAGTTGCAACATGTTTACATTTCCATCAATACACAACTTACGCCTCACACAATAAGAAATAAAAATGAACTGCTTTTTCTAGTATTCGGACGATAATCGTAAAGAAATGACAATTCAAATCTCATAAATAATATTCCAGGGCCAGGTCAAGTTCGAGATTATGAAAATATTTGCATATCATCAAACAATGAATCAAGACAGGGTGTATTCTCGAACAGGACAAAATTCATCTTCAGCACTTCTTTTTATTTATTCCAGGTGAAATTTAAATTCTGCCCGCCTTGGTCATACGAATATGCTCATACATTTTGTTCATTTGCATCACATCAACTGTGGTCGGACTCAAACCCTCTTCTTGTACAAATCATTTTCAGATAAAAATAAGAAAAGGTGCTGACCTCAAAAGAAGATAAAAACTCTTCTTCGAGGAAAGCATGAATGACAACTAATGTCCACATACGGGATGGCTGAATCCCTTTTTCGGATAGTTTGATGAAAGACAGAGAGTGTCTTGCGTGTGGAACTGGCTCAACTGGAAAATTAAATTCTACCACGAACCGTTAAATGAATATTAATGGATAGAATTTTCTCCAATCACTATTGGACGTTGAGGGTTTTATGGAATTTTTTTTTGTGTATGAGAATGGGTAATCATGCACTCGATGCTCTCAGATGTCATGAAAACCAAGGATGATTCTAACGATTGAAATCAAGTGTTGTAGAATTAGAATCAAAGACAGCATTAAAAAACATGGAACGGAAAAAAATACGAGTACTTTCGGTTTAGATGTCATCCATGAGTACTTTTCTAAAACGTACTGAACGTCTTACAATTACCATTATAAGCGCCATACCATGCTCAGCATAATATCTGCAAGAACTGATGCCCGCGAGAAGACAATAACCAAAAGATAACACAACACTAACCCACCTTTAAACTGATTCTGATTGTTCCAAATAAAACTTTTGCAATTAAACTTGCTGATACGGTTTTCGGCCGCCGAACCACCATCATACGAGCACCTACCCCCCATTAGAAGAACCGTCCATTTGGTCAACGAAGGCGCGGTGGCGTTCTGGTCAAACCAAGTCCTTTGCGTCCACTCCACTATCGTCCATATATGAGAGAATGTGTCTTGAACACACTTATTGCGATAATGATATCTGGCGTTGTTATCGAAGCGGACCCAAGCGTAACGAAAAGGAGTGGAGGTATCTAGTTGTACTTGTATCTATATCATCTCAGTCTTCCCGCAAAATGAAGCCCACTCTATTTTATCAAGCATGCATGATATAAGGTACATACTTAGTACCCGAGCTATATAATCCATGTCCAGAGTGAATAGATGAAGTTAAGGTTCCATCGTTTTGCGGTCATTATGGCCAAGTTGTTGGACTACGTAGCCGTATGTAAATTGCGTGCTCCAGGATAAAATGAAAACTGTCAAAAACTATCGCAAAAGTTTTGTGTTTTAGTTTGAAGAAGCCAAATAGGAGGGATGTGCTATGCTATGGTTATCCCTTCGAGCAGATTTCAAATACAGCCCCTCACCACGAAGTCTCAGAACATCCAATTTGGACGCCCGCTGTCCATCTATTCGCCGCCACCCACGGTCGCCACGACGGTGACCCATCGAAAGGATATTCCATTTATGTTTACATACACATCCTTACGTTAGACTATATTACATAGATTAAGACAAGCAGCTATGCCAAAGTACATACATTCGGAGTATATGCGGTGTGCGATGTACGACCAAGTTTGTAGCGTTTCTCAAATGGGTTTTCTCCTAAAACTCGACCACCCGGTGACCATTGGTCAAGCTTCATGGAAAATATCGATCGCAATGCCTTGCGGCATTCAAGCAATAAGGCGGCAGCGGTCTGAGATGAGCGCACAAGAACACAGAGAAGAAACACCGTACACCAAGGGGGCGGAGGGATGGCAGCCGTGCGATAACGTATAAGGTTTTCAAATTGGGGCCGAGAATGACCGACCGACTGGTGGCATTTTGGAAGGATGCTG
Organism: Chloromyia formosa; assembly: GCA_964017055.1. Taxonomy (NCBI): domain Eukaryota; kingdom Metazoa; phylum Arthropoda; class Insecta; order Diptera; family Stratiomyidae; genus Chloromyia; species Chloromyia formosa. Next base: position 21,925,689 of record OZ024813.1, on the reverse strand, counting down.
TTGCCATATTCTCAACTTGAGTCAGCACTAGCACAAGAAAGCATCCCCTCTCGCGAGACCCATTCCTCGTAACATTTCCTGGAAATTCTCTGGTTTCTAGGTGGTATAGTGAATTTTGTACGTGCGTGTATGTACGTCATGTTCAAGTCGAGTATCCAGATGGGAATGTACCCACTTACTCGAGGCCATATCGTTACATACATCTTCTAAAAGCGTCTTCTGTCCTGTCGTCTCTCCACTTGCTTGCCTCTTCTCTAGAAACCGGACACAGTCCTAATCTTTCTTCCCGCGTCCTGATGTGTACACATACATTGCCTCCTACAAATAAATTTCCACGTGTCCTTTTCAATTACTCAATTCATGTACTCAAGGATATCACGGGTACAACCCGAGCCTTTTCAACAAAGGTAAAATTGTAGCAACTTCATTCGGGACTGCATAATTAGAAAATTGTTCTGGTCAATATCTGCATATACATATATATATCTGATTCTATTTTTGCCTAAAGTTTCCGGATTTCGGATTGACTTTTGAACTCTAAGCTGTCGAAAGTATTTGGAAGGAAGATATGTAGCTAATTATATCTGCATTCAGCAAATCCGTCTTATTCCCACATCACTACCAATATTTTCCTTTCGACAAATTTCTTAATGTATGCAGTCGTTGTCGTTCAGATTTACAAGGGAAAACATTGCAGCAGGAAAATCTATTGAAAACACACTGTACGCCTGTATACGAGTACGGGTATATGCAAAAGGACTGACCAACAAAGCAGCTACCCTTAAAATCTCAAAATGGGAGACGATACTAAGCAGCAGAAAGGTGGTGCGGTAGAATATGTGGAGATGGCGAAATAAACGATACGAGGGTTTTAGAGAAGTTTCTGTCGTGTGCTTAAGGCGTCCAGAGTTCAGCCGTAGCTGGTGCTTTCATTTCATGATAAGATGTGGGTGGCTGATGGACTTTGTCCACGTTCGTTTAAATATACCTCGTCTAGTTGCTGGTGCTGCGACTATGCTGTTGCTGCCGTTGCCCAGTCCATGTTACACTTGAACGGCCACGAGGATATGAACATAGACCGGGAATTGGACGTGGACGTGGACAAGGACGAAGAAAGGAATGAACAGGACGCGCATTAAGCAAACCTTACCTACACTACACACCTATCCAACCTACCTATACACATGTTAATAGTTTCACAGCGCAACATAGAGAAATGTCCATTTGAAATCCTCATTGGGTACATCCCCTCGATCCACTTGGTCCTTCGGTGTATGTGCGAAAGGATATATTGCTGGCCGAAGTGGTATCTTGGCAGAATTTACGCTATTGTGTATACACGAAACGATTCGCAATGTCCAACCCTCCCTCTCCACGTCATTTGGCGTATAGAGGCTCTTTCTCTCTGGACTATGTCTTGACGAGAAAGCACTGGAAGGCATCCTTTCCTCCATAACTTATCAAGGAAATGTTCAAATGCGAAGATGACGGTCCTTGGTCCTTTGGGGGTGGCAGAGCAACATCTCGTTTTTGTAGATGAGTGGCAGGCGAAATGGTTTTTGATTAATTCGGGGATACTACAAACAAAATTTTCGCTCAAACAAATTGAAGTTTGGTCAATGGTGGCGGTGGTGGATTGGTGAGCTTGTCGAAAAGGCGGGCGGGAGGAGCATTGCTAACTGTCAGGGACCAAATGAAATTGACTAACGTCCGCACATCGTGGAGGTGTAATGCTACATATCTTCCATCCCCAATATTCCCTTCGTTGTCTATATGGTGTAACTATACATATATCGTCAACTTAAGGCTATTTCGGAGGTCATGACACGTAAGCGTAAGTTTTTGGGTCATCTAATATTTTGTGTGGTTTGGCCGGGAACATGCGTCGGATAATGCAATAGAGATGTATTTCGTCCATTAGGATAAACAATAGCCGTTTTGCCTCTGAAACAGTCTTTCGAATAATTAGAAAACTAAGTCAATGGGACAGCATTAAGGCAAGCGATGAAACGTAGAAGATTTCACATCGTTTTTCATCAACCACCCCCAAGAGCCACTCGGGTGATTTGTTGTGAAGTTATTACGTTATGGAATAATAATCACTGAAAATTAGTCTTGTTCTTATCACTATTAGCAACATATTCAGATATATATGAGTGTATAATTAATTTTGGAACTAGAAAGGTTGTAGATTAAATTTTTTTTAGAGAAAAGTGCATTAGCGAAGTTAAAATAAAAATATCCAAGCGCTTTAGTCTGCTTTATGTCCTTAATAGCATTTAATATGTACTATCATATATATAATATGTCCAGAAATATTCCAAGTATACAGAGTTATTTTATTTTCAATGGAAATCTTTTTCAATAGATGTTCTAGCTAGACATAGGTTACCGATGATGCGAAATATAAGTTTCTTTTTAAAAATGCAATAAAATGAACAAAATTAAATTCTTCTCCATGAATTATGGCTTCATTAGTAAGAGCAAACATTCCCATTAATGATGAAACACAACTTCGTTCAAATGGCTGCCTCGGCTGGCTTCGCAGTAGCGCATTCTGTCATTCCAATTTTTCAAGACCATGTCGATGGTTTCGGGCTGTAGCTCACGGATTGCTTGGATGATATTGGCCTTAAGTGTTTGAATCGTTTCTGGATTGTTGGCATAACATCGGTCCTTCACGGTTCCCCAGAAAAAAAGTCCAAAGGGGTCAAATCGCAGCTCCGAGGCGGCCAGTTGACATCGCCAAGCCGGCTGATAATACGATTTGGGAATTTGGTGCGTAAAAGGTCGATGTGGCATGGCGCACGATCCTGCATGAACCAGAGGTCATCCAAATCCATGTCTTCAATTTCAGTAAAAAACCAGGCCGAAGCGTACATACCCTAGACTTGTACAGACCTAGTGGTGATACCAAAAGTACCAATTGGCAACGATCATATGCATTAAAAGTGAGTTTCCTATATGGCCAGTTTATAGGGGAGGTTGGCACACATTCATGGGGATCTTGGCCATTCTAAAAATCAATTAACTAACCAATTCTTCAAATATTTGTCGAATTTTTCAAGTTGCTAGCTTCATTCTATCGAAAGTTATTGCTTATTTGAAGTCTCACTTGTAGGGGTGGTAGAAGTTCCTTGGATCGGATCTTGCCCATCATAGCCACCAACCAATTTGATCACAATACAAACATTAAAAAAAAAAGATGTCAGTTGTCTAGCTTCACTCTATCGAAAGTTATCGCTTATTTGAAGTTTCATTTGAAGGGGAAGCAGGGGTTTCATTGGTCGGATTTTTACGTATTTTCAGTATTAGCCAACTGGATCCTACTACAAATATTTGACCAAAATTTCAAGTCGCTAGCTTTATTTTTATCGCTTATTTAAAATTTCATTTCTAGGGGAGGTAGGGGTTCCTTAGGTCTGATCTAACCTATCCTTAATGCCAACTAACAAAATCTCACTTCAATCATTCGACCAAAATTTCAAGTTGCTGGCTTCATTCTACAATATCAAAAGTTATCGCTTATTTGAAGTTTCATTTGTAGGGGAGGTAAGGGTTCCTTAGGTCTTATCTAAACCATCCTTAATGCTAACTAACTCAATCTCACTTCAAACATTCGACCAAAATTTCAAGTCGCTGGCTTCTCTCTATCAAAAGTTATCGCTTATTTGAAGTTTCATTTGTAGGGGAGGTAGGGGTTCCTTAGGTCGGATCTAACCCATCCATAATGCCAATTAACTCAATCTCACTTCAAACATTCGACCAAAATTTCAAGTCGCTGGCTTCTCTCTATCAAAAGTTATCGCTTATTTGAAGTTTCATTTGTAGGGGAGGTAGGAGTTCCTTAGGTCGGATCTGGCCCGTTTTCAATGCCAACTAACAAGATGTTACTACTAACGTTTTGCCAAATTTTCAACTCGCTAGTGCTATTCTATCGAAAGTTATTGTAATTAAATTAATATTTAATTTTTTAAATTTTGTAGGGGAGGTAGGCGTTCCTTTGATCTGATTATGTCCAACTTACTAAAACCCAAGCAGCTTCTCACTTCAGGGTTACATACCAAAAATCAGATGTCTACGTCAATTTGTTCAAGAGTTATGGACAAAACACCTGAAAAGTAGGGTAGTACGGGGCTCTTTGTAAGAAAATTTCCGTTAGTTTTCAACTGATCGATTTTATTTTTCCAGGGTAGTATAAGATTACCCCCACGAGCAATCTACCAAAGCTAGAGCTTTTCATGTTTATTTAATCAGGAGTTATAAATACATTGAATTATTTTACATATGTAGGGGAGGTAGGCGTTCTCTTGGCCTGATCATGCCCATTTTCAATACCAACCAACTAGATCATACTTCCAACATCTGACCAAAATTTCAAGGCTCTAGCTTCATTCTATCGAAAGTTATCGTGCGAACGGACAGACAGACGGACAGACGGACAGACTGACAGACAGACAGACAGACATGGCTAAATCGAATCAGGAGGTGACCCTGATCATTTATATATATACATTGCTATACCTCCGGAGCCTTCTTTAAGGTGTTACATATTTCCGTCGTGACAAAAACAATATACCCTATACTAAAAGTCTAGGGTATAAAAAGTCGGATAATATGGCTCTGTAACGTTCATCGTTGACCGAAATGTTGTTCCCAGCCTCATTTTCGAAGGAAAATGGTCCAATGTGGCCACCACTCCACAATCCCGTCTGAAAAATATGTTTTCTCGAGGTCTGAAAAGTACTCGTAGGCCTCTGTGGCGGCGATGTCCTCCTCATTCGACTCAAATTTCTGCCCGGCGAGTGACTTTTTCAAGTTTGGAAACAAAAAGAAGTCGCACGGCACCAAATCTGGAGAATACGGTGGATGGGGCAGCAGTTCGTAGCCCAATTTGGCCGTGGCTACGGCGGAGGTGTGAGCCGGTGCGTTGTCATGGTGGAAGAGCACTTTTTTCTTCGCAAAATGGGGCCATTTTTTCTGCAATTCGGCGTCGAATCGGCCCAATAATTCAGCATAGTAGAGCCCTGTGACCGTTTTGCCCTGCTCCAGGTAGTCACACCTTGTGAATCTCAGAAAACCATGGCCATCACCTTTCCGGCCGATAGGACAGTCTTCGCCTTCTTCGAAGCACGTTCGCTGGGTGAAGTTCACTGTTTCGACTGTTCCTTGGTCTTTGGTGTGTACCAGTGGATCCATCTTTCGTCGGCAGTCACAAAACGACGCAGAAATTCCTTCGGATTGCACTTAAACAGCGTCAAATACTGCTCGGAAATGGTGTCACGGTTGCGTTTGTTGTCCGAAGTGAGCAAACGCGGCACCCATCGCGCCGACACCTTTCTCATGCCCAAAACTTTTGGGATGCCTACTTTCTCAGCTATCTCGCGCGCACCTTCAATCGGCGGTCTGCCAATACGATATCGTGGATTTTTGTCACGTTGTCCTCTGTGGTAGCCGTTTTCGGGGCACCTGGGCGTCGCTCATCAAAAACCGACGTGCGACCACGTTGAAACTCGTTAAACTAATTTTTGACGCTCGCCATCGAAGGAGAAGAGTCGCCGTACACAGCATCCAAGCGCTCCTTGATTTTTCTGCGCGATTTCCCTTCCAAAAAAAAAAAAATCGAATCACCGACTGATATTGCTCTTTTTCCATTTTTCTAAAATTCTTCCACACGCGGTCAAAACAAAACTACGGGTCCGATTCGGCTGAAGTTTTGACAGTAGCCGTCTACGAGAATGTACTAGATATTAGTAAATTTCTCTTGCGATAGTGGCGCCATCGGGCAGTGAGGCTAAGTACTTATCGGACCGCCCTCGTATAGAGGGCTACACCCGCAATTCGAGGGTTTTGTAGTCAGCGCTTAATTTGGCATGTAAATATTGGCTGACTGCTCTTCTAGGCACCACTCAGGTGGATAAAAACACCATAATTAAAATGTCTTGCCCATGATATAGTATCTTACATACCAATTCATTAAAAAAAGACTCCATCTGTCACCTCTCAAAGTAATAGTTTTAATACGAGAAGCTGTAGTGTAGATTGATATGTATGTACACGAGATAAACTGTCCTACCCTTCGCGATGCTTAACCATTCACGTTAAGACGACACTGCAAAACGCAAACTTGCATAAAAAAACAAGCTAGCCTTCGTTGTGTTTTGTGTTACATTTGCCACTTTAAAATTAGTAGTAAAACTTGTTCCGATTTCACTGTTCCTATAAGAGGTATATGAAATAGTGGGCCGATTTCAACCAAATTTAGGAACGTGGCTTTGCAGTGAATATGATTGAGTAATGTGCAAATTTCATAAATATATCTTCAGAAATAAAAAAGTTTTTCTGGTAAAAACTTGCTTTTGGAACGGTCGTTCCTATGACAGCTATATGATAGACTAGTCCGATTTCAACCAAATTCGGAGATATGATTTCACTAAAAATACTATTGATTAATATGAAATTTGAAAACAATATCTATAGAAATAAAAAAGTTATTCCCACAAAGACGAATTTTTGGACCGGTCGTTCCTATGGCAGCTATATGAGGTAGTGGTCCAATTTCAACCAAATTCAGGAATATAATTTGACTAAAGATACTACTGATGAATGTGAAATTTAAAGATGATATCTTTAGAAATAAAAAAGTTTTTCTCAAAAAGACGAATTTTTGGACCGGTCGTTCCTATGACAGCTAAATGACGCAGTAGTCCGATTTCAACCAAATTTAGGTATGTAATTTAGCTAAAAATACCATTGATTAGTGTGAAATTTGAGAACGATGTCTTTAGAAATAAAAAAGTTTTTCTCACAAAGACGAATTTTTGGACCGGTCGTTCCTATGGCAGCTATATGACGTAGTGGTCCGATTCCGTTGGTTCCGACATATATACAGCGTGCAATAAAAAGAAGACAAAAAATGCACCATAATGCTCAAATTAAAATGAATGTATTACTATTAAATATAACGTGATCGTAACGAAACTTAGGCATGTTATTGCCTAAGTTGTTGGTTATCGTTGGCCATCAGCACTTTTGACCTCGGACGTGTTTTAAATGGATGCAGGGGTGTGCTAGCTGTAACTATAGAAATAAACTATTATTAACCTATTTTGAGAAGGTATACAAAATCCATTATTTTCCATTTTCTATGCTGTTTGGAGTCCACATTCCTGAAAGTTTTCAAATTTCTAAGTGTAACGACCTCGAAATGTAAGGGGGCTGGGATAAACTGCGATTTAATATGTTCTCCTCCCCCACTGTTCCCCTTTCAACAAATTTCAAGAAAATGCCAAAAATGGAATGTACGCAACATTACGACAACCCACTTGCCTATACCAGTGGATAAAAAAAAATTGACTTTAATTTCGCCGCTATGTGGACCCCCCTTAAAGTTGGCCAATTACAGCACATCGAATTATAGTATTTCTACACATTCTCACTGAATTTGATGTGTGTAGCTTCAACCGTTCGTAAGATATTCTATGGACAGACAGACAGACATTTGACCGATTTTGTAAGATTTAAGACACAAAACCCTAGAAAAAGAAATTGTATGAGTAATTATTGTTATAATCACCGCCCCAACCAATCTTTAGTCTTCCGAATTTGGTTCATTAAAAAACTGCAATTCGCACTACGGCAAACAGCATCCAAGTAGGCATCGCACCTACGCATGAGGCCGGTCGGTGTATTTTTTGTAGGGATAGTGTTAAAATGCCTAACTTTAAATGAATGTACTATTCTTAAATATTATGCGATTGTGATGACACTTAGAGATATGATTGCCTATGATGTTGGTTATCATTGGCCATCAATATTTTTGACCTCGGGTGTGCTTAAGGGGTGCAGGGGTGTGCTAACTGCAACTACAGGAATGTACTATTATTAACCTTTTTTTTTATGCGATTTAAAACTTCAATTATTTTTAGTTTTCTATGCTTGCAAAATGCCGCTTTTTTGTAAATTCTCATATTTCTAAGTATAACGGTCTCGAAATGCGAGGAGGGGAGACAAACTCGGATCACATATTTTCCCCTCTCCCTCCCTCTTTTCTCCTTGCTTCAAATTTGAAGATAATTCCAAAAATGGAATGTACTCGACGGTACCTTTCTTACGATACCCCACTTGCCTATACCAAACGAAAAACAATTTCGATCTTCATTTCCCCTCTATGGGACCCCTCTCAAAGTTGACCTATTACAACGCATCGCTTTCCGCAGAGAATATTACTTTAAATATTTCCAAATTTCATGCACGTAGCTTCGGCGGTTCGTGAGATATTTCATGGACGGACAGACAGATAGATCGACAGACGCATGACCGATTTCATAAGGGTTTTGTTTTTACTATCATACAAAACCCTAAAAAAATTAGGGTTTTGTATGATAAAAAATTATCAAAATTTTTATTTGGGGTTTTCTTGTAGTTCGGATAGCACAACGATTAGCATGTCCATGGGCCTCTGGTTCAAATTCTCACTCAGCTCAGATATTAAATTGAGTACCGATTTGGATTAAATTACTCGGTTGAGCATGTCGCTGGTCGCACACCTCCACGTACACCGCCATGATCTAGTAAGTGAAATGATCCTATGTCTCGATGCCTTGGTCCACTAATTGGACTGTTGTTGTTGGTCCATTAATTGAACTGTTCATTTGTCCATTTTAACTAAAAGAAATGCTACTTTGATCAATATTTCATGGAATTAAATATGTAGTTCTATTTCAACTAGACTGAAAGTATAGTATTTCAGACGACTGAATTATGTTAACCGTTCTTCCAAACTTTCTTTAGTTCTAGTAAGCATATATGTGAATACCTCTGTCTATATTGCAAAAAGAGAATGACATCCTCTCGCCATTTTGAATGCTTGACCCACCGACTCAAATGCAAAACCTATACAAACACCACATAAAAACCTCTCAAGAGCCGTATTAGCCATAAGCCACTTTTCCCATGATTAGAAAGTGAAAAGGATTCCGGAAAGTTTGTCGTGACATCGTCCCGTTGACGGGACTCATCTGTCTAACGGACAACCAGAACCTGTCAATGTTAAGAAACATCAAAAATAAGCCTCAAATTAATGATTCGTGGATTTATCAATGGCAATCCAAACTCTATACCCAATTTTGATAGCGGCCACCATCCTATACTGGGCTACGGGACAATATTCGGAAAAGACCCTGCAATGGGACAGGTCGAGCAAAAGTTCATCATGAATGTGAAATCGAGTAATTTGTTTGGATTTACTTTGCCTTTGGCCGACATGCTCAACTCTTGCTCGTCTTCTTTGCACTTTCTCATTTGCATCCTTTCAGGACTTGAGAAATTGTCCGGGCTGTGTCATCCCTGGCAGGAGGGGCGTTCAATGAAAGAAAAAATGAAGACTCGATATCAAAAAAGGGGTCCGACTTTGTTTTTGGAACCATCTAAGGGTGATTTGTTGTCTCTTGCATATAACAAACATTCTTTTGTCGATTTCGTGTTTATCGGACAGGATATCTGATTGTTGGAGGTTTTGTTTGTTTCACACATTCGAGTTTCATGATTGGAATTGCGAGTGACTTTGATTACAGCAAAATTTTTAAGTTCATTGTAAATGAGAATACTCGCAAATTTTACGAGATAGGAGTCTATTTTATCTATCAGGCGATGGAAGGACAATACAACGGGAGAAGCTTTAAGCAGCGTAGACTGAAATTCATTCAGATACAATATACAGAGAATATCTATATCGGGTTAGCGTGGTTATTTAAAATTTGGTAAATTACTTGTTTTTAGATAAAGATTCCTCCAGATAACCGTTAACTCCTGGGTCACCATCTTCCCTGGACCGTCTTAATATATTTGTTTTGGCCTTTGTTCCGATTTCGGACACAAGACTGGACAATAACGATCACATCTGCACGGACAAATAAATTATTCATAAGATGAACGTCAAATAGCAGGACACTGTGTAATGAGCGGACGAACTCGTTTCTTAATTCGTCAAAGAGATTTCCATCGAAATTGGACAAGACAACTCGGGGTCGGTTAGCTGCACTGAACCATGTCGATGAGTACTTTATCGACCTGGGACAGATATTTTCTTTGGTCTTTTTTTTTCTCACCAGGAATTTGCCTTCACGTTTCGCGTTCTTTTACCAACATTTGAAATACCAAGCTTGCACGCAACGTATCACGAAACGGACGGATTCATATGAATCTCGCGATACACGTTCAATAGGAGGAAATAATCGTATACGTTTTACTATGGTTGGGTTTCGGTTTGGGTCAGTCTCCTTTTCGTGTGCCTAATCATATCCTAAAATCCTCGCAACGATAAAATGTCTCGTAATTTACTAGAATGCCATGTAGGTACAACATATGGTGTTTATGCACTACGTATGAACATACGTGCCAGGTATGTGAATAAATGTTCATGTTGTCAAGATGCACCACACGTATTATACAAAAGTACAAAATGCGAAAATCGCCTTGGGATTTCGCGTGAATTACCGCTTGCATGATCCATTCGGATCAGTTCAAAATCGCGCGGTGGCTAATCCACCAATCTATGTACGAGTATGATTACTTTGTGGTGAGTTGGAAAAAGGCACTGGATTTTCTACACTGTGAGGAAGTGGATTGATGGCTGACGTCCATGATTTTAAATAAAAATAAAAAGGTTTTATAACTCCTGAATTGCATGCAAGCAACTGCATTCTCCGAAGCCAGTTTATGCCATCGAAACGTCAACTGGGCCACATAGGACAGTTGACGCGTTATGCTCCACAAGGGGTTAGGGCAATTGAGAGAGAGATAACTCCTGAAATGAATAATAGTGCATAACTCCTTCCGCAGACAAGCCGGCTTGACTCGACATCGACTTGATATCGACTCGACTGCGACTGGGAAGTGGAGTGCTTATATCATATCCAATTTAAATGAATGGAAGCCAACTGTCTGATCTTCTCGACATCCACTCGACTGTGATTCGAACTCTGCACTCTCTGAACGAAAAATGCAACCTGTCCCTGCTTAAAGAATGCAACCTGTTCCGAACAGAAAATTGGGCTAGTTTGTAGGGGGGAGGGGGCAGATACACAATTAAATGTGTTCATATATTTAATTATTTAATTCATTGCTGAACCGGATACGATCCCAATAATACAGTAACACAAGATTTACTTTTTAGTAAGAAAGAAAAGTATGTTAAAGTAAAATAACATAAAAAAGCATATAAGGCAGAAAAACAATTAAAAACTCACAAAATATGAACGGACATTTCAGAGGTATAAGAACAACCAAAACATATAATACAAACAGAGATTCGCAGTGGAGTTCGACAGGGGTGCATCCTCTTACCGATCCTATTCCTCATAGTGATCGGCGATATATTGCATATAGCCCTATCCGGGCTAGACAGAGGAGTTCAATGGACTTTGATATCTTATCTGCAACATCTTGACTACGCTGACGACAATGCATACTCTCCCACAAAATCATGGATCTGTCCGCAATGGCGTTAGATCTCGAGAGAGAGGCAAGCAAGGTTGGGCTAAAGATTAATACCAACAAAACCAAGCTTCTTAGCCCGCTATTGCGAAAAAGAAATCCGACGCCTATTGCCATCAATATTAATGGACAGCGTGTTGAGAGGGTGGGCAACTTCGTCTACCTGGGTAGCACTGTTAGCGAAAATGGTGGTACGAAGCAGGACATGGCACGTCGTATCAACCAGGCTAAATGCGCATATGGCATGCTGTCCAAAATCTGGCAGAGCAGTTATCTCAGCATCAAGACCAAGCTGGGTCTGTTTCGCTAACTGGTACTGTCCGTGATATTGTATGAGAGCAGTACATGGAAAATTTCCGTAAGAGTTACCAGAAAGTTGCAAGTTTTCGCCAAATCATGTCTTCGTCGAATTCTAAGAATTTTCTGGCCCGAAACAATATCAAATGAAGAGCTAAGTCCAAACAAGGCCGACCAAGAGGGGGTCGAAAATCACATGGCGTCGATCTGAGGCAAAAGAATGTAATGCACGGGGTAAGTCTTTTTGGGGAGTTGCGTCCCATTGATCAGAACAGACTACCAATGGCGCGCATGAGTTGTTGACGCATCTGCCCTAATAGGGGTTAAGGCAAAGTAGTAGTAAGCGTTTGAAAGTATAAAGTAAATTGGGTAAAGCATCAAGCTCCAGTCTATCATAATTACTCATAGTCCTAGGTAATGGCGAGTTCATGTGTACAGAAAGATGGCCATCGAGCTTGTATTACAGAAAGGGATGCGGAAATTGATGCCTTCGGAGAGTGATGAAAGTTAAAGGCCCTGACAAATCTGAAAGAGAAAGCATCATCGAGATAGGTCAATTATTCTTTCATGCAAATACAACCTTTCAAGTAAGTTCAAGCGGTCAGGATGTAAGGTAGGATAATTTGAATTCAAACAATAAGGATCTGGTGAACTTTTTTGGACGGACTCGAAGGCTTCAGATGAAACTGAGGTAGAAGGGGGCCAAACGACTGAGGCTTATTCTAGAATGCAGACAGGTAAGCGAACTGGTTCACACCAGTACGTAAGGAAGGAAAAACACGCGAACAGCGCAAAACGAATCCAGACAGCTTGGATGCCTTGTTCATAACGAAGGAGTAATGGTCAGTAAACCTAAATTTGAAACGAGAAAGTCCATTGTATTGGAGAGAAGTTAATTTTATATGCGAACAAAGTTGGAGAAGATTTCTTGGAGTAAATCATGACCAAACATTTGGAGATGCTCAAATGTGGTTCATTTGAAATGCGCCAAGTATACAAACAGTCCAAGTCGGTTCGAAGAGCGAAGCAATCCATAAAATCAGAAATGGTAGTGAATAGTTTGCAATCATCGGTATAAAGCAAATAAAGACAACTGAGAAACGGTGGCAGGTTATTGATAAAGAACAGCTAAATAAGGGTTCGAGAAAAGAACCCTGAGGGACTCCAGATGACGGACAAAATGGAGAAAAAATGGGCTTTTGATGATTGCACGGGAAGAACGGTTGAGGAAGCAGGAGGAGAGCCATGACACAAGATGAGCAAAATTCTGTGATGCATCGTATGAAAGGCTTTGGAAGAATCACAATTTGTTGTAGGCAAACTAGACACAAAAATGAAGATTTTTCATGCTTCGGAAAAAAAAAATTCCAATGCTTGAAGAGCTATTTCTAAGAAAATCGGACGTGCGGAGATGATTTTTGTGACAAACTTCAGGAGATGAAACGTATTTTCAAAAGATGCAAGTTCTTTATCTACAGGACACATACTTTAGGATTTATAAAGTGATATTTAGATTATTTCCCCCCTTTCCTAGTCCATTTTTAAATAAATTTCTTTTCGCCATTATCTATGTAACTGCATTTTCTACGCGCATCTCGCTTGACTCAAATGAAAGCTAATTAAATTGTCAACAAATATTGTACAATTTGTATCATTTCCTCGTTGAATATGTATTTTTTCCGATATTTGACAAAATATATCAGAAAAACGATTTTTTCTCTTTGGAGGAACAAAATACAAAAAAATAGAAGCACGAAAAACAGTTTCATTCAACTGAGAATATCTCGACAACTATTGAAGATAAGGAAAAATGTGTGCTAACCTTTTTTATTGATCTGTTCACGTCCAACGATTTTTTCTTCTAGGGTTGACGGTTTTCAAAATATTATATTTTTTTTTGACCAAAATTGAAATCCCCCGAAAATGTTTGTTATCAAACCTCAGATTCATAAGTAGTACCCCTAAAGAAATATACAAAAAAAACAGCAAAACCCAACCAAAATTTGTTTTAGGCAAACTACCAAATAACTGGAATAACCATCATTTGTCTCGACAGGCAGCGGTTATTACGTTTGCCTATCTATTAGCTTCCTGCGAAGGGACGGACGATTTAAAATAAATTTTCTGAAGAACTGGCATATAAAAATTCTGGAAGTCAACTCAATCGAATTGTATGGGTGCAACTCCACTCCACCCGACGCGACGTTTGTTTTGACATTACACCACCTTAAAACGAACGTGTAATCTGATTGAAACTACAAGTTCAACTGGAAAGCCCTCAATTCAATTTCCCAATGAGTTTACATATTTTTCCGCTAGTGTGGAAATGATTTTTCGCACAGCGAAAACTATCACTTATTTCTGTCGATATATGCTCGAACATACAATACCAACTTATTCATTTTGTGAATCACTTAGAGACAGTGCCCATAGGCACCTTATTCCTAGCGTTCTCAACCTGAAGGCGGACGAATCTTGATGACAGCACATTGTGCAAGATTCGCGTGTTCTTAGCACATGTTTTGCATGTTCCGATTAGGCTTGAAAGTCTTGTGAGGTTTTACATGGATTTTGTGTAGATTCTTTGGCACCAAGCATCACTTGCAAAACCTCCTCTTAATATTTTAATTGCTCTCGGAGTTGAGATCAAATCGTTGCGATACTGTACCATTCAAGTTGGAGGACTGTGGAAAAATAAAACATGTTTATATGGAGCTGTGGTGGAATAATTAAGGATTTGCGGAAATTGTTATGGGAAGAATTGAAAGCGTTGTCATTATACTATATTACGATGTAAAACAGCCAAATTTCAAGCAGATATTCATATAAAGTTTATTAAAACTCTTACGTTTCGCCTATTCAGGCATATTGAGGGCTCTAGTTTTACAATAATTTGTTTGTGATTTATTTTTGTACAGGAAGTAAGGCGATTTGAATTTACTTACATTTTAATTGATATAATAATTGATCAACTAAATTATCTTTTGTTTCCACTTCTTCTGTTTGTTTTTTATCTAACATAAACGATGTTAATTAATATTTAAGGCATATTTGTTGGTTTTGTCAAATTATTGTGTATATACGTTTAAATTGATATTAAAAGTTTGAACAAAGGATTATTGTTTAAAATTAAACGTCAAGTCAATATTGCATTTGTGTGTCGTTGGGGGGGGGGGGAGACAATTAGATAGCTGTAGCCTGATCGGGTGAGTAACACCTAAGCGTCTCAGGTCAATAGGGTGGAATTAATTACGTAGTCAGACCTGCAACATAGTTGTGTAAACTCTGGCACGTTATAAACTACCTGAAGCAGCTATCACCGAGGCCACCCCTGGATAGGGTTAGGTTATGGGCCGACAAATCATCCTTCTAAAAAATACTCCATGTCAAGAATCCTGGAACAAAATCCTCGGATTGGACGGATTATGAACGACGACTACGCAAACGTTTAACGGATTATTCTTTCGGATCCTAGAATCTACGCTCCCTGAACAAACGGGAGCGTAAAGGCCCTCCTTTAACAGGTCGAGAATTACAAACTGAGCATCACTGCGATAGATGACAAGAATTCGCACACAATTTTCAAAAGCGGCAAAGCATCGGGTCACAAGGAATTTGGAGTTACATTCATAGTGAGCAATCAGCTCAAGCCGCACGTTATTGACTTCAAACCTATTAATGAAAGGTTGTGTGTGATTCGCATTAAGACTCGTTTATTCAACCTCTGGCCCATCAACATGCACGCCCCGACTGAAGTTAAGGAAGTTGCAGTGAAAGACGAGTTTTATGCCCGCCTAGAGACTGTTCGACTCATTTCCAATAAACGACGTCAAAATACTGTTGGGAGATTTTAATGCGAAAATCGGCATCGGGGAACCACTGGAGGATATAGCCTCCGTGAGAAATGCAATGATAACGGTCAACGATTGAACGACTTCGTCTGAAGTAGGAATCTTATTGTCAGCACCACATACTTTCCGCATCGACGCATTCATAAACATACTTTAAAATCTCCAGACGCACGTACCGTCAACCAAATCTACCATGTCCACATTTGCAAAAGGTGGGCGTCCAGTGTATTTCATATCTGCTCCTAATGAGGAGCATATTGCAATTCCGACCATTAGCCCATTATAAGCCCTCGTATGCCCCGTAAAAATTTTCGGATGTCTACCCTTGCAGAAAAAGTTATCAGCAGACAATTTTTTTTTAGGTTGGGAATACTTTTATCGTTAATTTGGCTCCTTAAAAGATAATTTTGTAGTGCAAACTGAGCAGTTCGATTGCCCATCGTGGATAAATCGTTCACCTAGCAAAAAGTTTCGTTTGCTCACCCTTGCAAAGTAGATTTTTTTTTTTAAATAAATAAATAACTGGCGCAACAGTCCAATTTGAACCAGGGCCTCGAGATGAGTTAACATCATCTCATTTTCAAGCTCGTGACGGTATGTCTTGAGCAGAGGTGACAATTTTTTTTAGGTTGGTAATAATTATACCGTTAATTTGGCTCCTTAATGGATCATTTTTCAGAAAAAGCCTCGTTCTCCCGTTTTATAAGAACAAGGGTGACTCATGCAAGCTCAACAACTATAGGGCAATCAAGTTAACATCACACACATTGAAGACTTACGAGCGGGTTGTCTGCAATCGATTGAAAGAGATTGTACGGTTGGATGACAATCAATGCGGCTTTGTGAAAGGTCGGTCCACAGTCCATGCTATTCAGTGCATACGTGTTACGATGGAAAAGCATCGTGATGTACGTACGGACTTGCACTTTGTGTTCATCGATTTGGAAAAAGCCTTCGACGGAGTTCCTCGTGATCTGATATGAGTAGCCCTAAGAGCACTTAAAGTCCCCGAGGCATACGTCAAGATGATACAAGATATGTATGATGGGGCAACTACTAGAGTTAGATGCACAGCTGGTGAGTCTGAAGAATTCCCGGTTAAAGTCGGAGTTCACCAAGGCAGTGTATTGAGTCCTTTGCTCTTCAACATCATCATGTTCTATTTATTAACACTCTTCTCTGACGGCGTGGAAATATCCCTTCTCTTCGCCGGTGCCATTGTCCTGGGTAGCAAAGACATCGTTGCTTTGCAGGCTGTACTGAGTAAGTGGTTTCAGATACTGGAAACTGAGTATCTTTGCTGTCCTTTCTCAGATCCAGAGAGACCGATACCAGATATCTACATTAAAGGAAAGCAGTTGAAGTCCTGTATAAGGTTCAAATACCTGGGCTCGATGGTCAACAAAGAAGCTACCTGCGATGACGACATCAAACATCGCATCAGTGTCGGTTGGATGAAGTGGCGAGAAAACTATGGAGTTTTCTGCGCAAAGAAAATGCCACGAAAGCTGAAGAGCAAGTTGTACAAAACGGTCGTTCGTCCCGCACTCATGCATGCGTCTGAATGCTGGACTATGTACAAGACATATGAAAGCAAAATGACTGCGACCGAGATGAAAATGTTACGGATGTCAGCCGGTGTGACCAAAAAGGATCATATCAAAAGTACCTACATCCGAGGCAGCTTGTTCGTTGAGCAACCGATCACTGAAAAGCTCGAAGATCGTCGTATGGATTGGTATTGCCACGTTCTAAAGCGTCCGCCTGAGAACCCTGTCATGAAGGCATATCAACGAATGTTCCATTTGCTGGACCCAAACGCCGAGGCAGACATAAACACACATGGATCAATCAGATGAAAAATCAACAACAACGCGTTAATCTTGGCGATGATACGATCCAAGACCGTGCTGCCTGCAGAAGGTAGCTGAGATTATACCGCCAGAATGGGCGAAATGCCAACACCACAGGCAGAGCAACGCGAAGCCGCAGAGTGGTATGAAAGGGCAAGGAAGAAGAAGAAAGGATCATTTTGTAGTGCAAGCTATGCAGTTCGTTTGCCCATCGCGGATTACCGTTTGCCCAGGAAAATTTTTCGTTTGCCCACCCTTGCAAAAAAGTTATTAGCAGCTAATTTTTTTTAGGTTGGTAATACTTATACTGTTAATTTGGCCCCTTAAAGGATTATTTTGTTGTGCAAGCTGGGCAGTTCGTACCCAAAAAAATTAATTCTCTAATAACTTTTTTTTTGCAAGGGTGGGCAAATGAAACTTTTTTCTGGGCAAACCATGTTCCACCATGAACAAAAGAACAGCCCAGCTTGCGACCACAAATTGTCCTTTAAGGAGCAATATAGCATTCGTATTTGATATTTAAATGTTGTATTTCATCAAAAGATACAAAAGTAGAAATGACGAAATTATTTTTATTTTAAACATAGTCATATCAATATTCATACGCATGTACATAATGGAAGTATTTTAAGAAAAAAAGTTCAAAATTGTCGATTGCTTATTTCTGGAAGTTAAATATGATTCATTTATATGTGACTCAACTCGCGCAAAACTATTAAGTATGTCGATTGGTGCATTTCGAAGTTGAAAAAAATCGCGAATCTGACCCATCTTGTGAATTACATCGATAATCGGCGGAGCTGAATGTATCGTGTTGTGATATTCTACGGGATCTTCATCGTCGTTGTCACTTTCTGCCGATGAAACACTTGACAAAATTTGCTCATCGGTTAGATGTTCGGTGCTAATAAGATCCTCGTCAACTCGGATGTACTCACTGAACTCTACGTCTATGCCAGGCATGATCGTTTCGCTACTTTGTCTCAGCAACTCAGCAAGTGGAATGTCTTCTGCATCAAATCCGTCAGAATTGTATTCCTCCAAAAATCCGGGCATGAGCGTAATAGTTCGCGATTGTTCGTGTCGAAACTTTTTCCCATGCCATGTGAAGAAAATTTATTGCATCTAAAAGGGTAACAGCAAACTTGTCTTTGGCGTCGTCAATAGCATGAATCTACTTCGCTAGAAAAATGCGCCTGTAATTGCTTTTCAAGCTATGAATCACCCCCTGATCCATTGGTTGTAACTTCGCACTAGTGTTAGGTGGCATGAAAACCAATTTAATGCACCTTAAATCTTTCAGATCGGGGTGAGCAGGGCAATTATCCAGTAATAATATAATTTTCCGATTTATTTTGGATAACTCTTTATCCCACTGCCACAAATGATTCGCAAAAATGTCAGCCGTCATCCAGGCTCTACAATTGGCTTCATAGTCGACGGGTAGATTCTTATTTTTGAAGCATCTGGGATTTTTAGATTTGCCAATGACAAGCAATTTTCTTTTTTCAGTTCCCAATAGATTTTCTGCAACAAGAACCGTTATTCGCTCTTTTGAAAGCTTTCCACCGGAGCAGGATTCTCCTTTAAATTTTAGTGTCTTGTTTGGCGTGAGCTTATAAAATAAGCCCGTTTCATCTGCGTTGAAAATGTCACAGCTTCTATAATTTTCTTTAAGTGCGGGCCATTTGTTTTGTAGCCAGTCATCAACCACATCCTTATCTACCGCTGCAGATTCTCCGATTAATTTTCCGGAAACGATACCATGGCGCTTTTTAAATCGTTCAATCCAGCTCTTGCTACTAGAAAAATCGTCATTATCTTCAAGTTTTTCTCCGAACTCGTTCGCTTTCGATTGGAAGGCAGCGCCTGTTATAGGGACATTCGAATTTCGCCGTTGCGAAAACCATTTTATAAGTCCTTGATCCAGCTGATCATGTTTGGACTTCTTTAATTTCTTCGTATCCGAATTTCTGTTCTCATAACTACGTATGATGGTTTCACGATTTTTCCATATTGTAGCTATTGTTGACTTACTCAATTGCATTTTCTGCATAAATAACTTTGTTTAATACCACTTTCAATTTGCTTCACAATATCAAACTTCTCTTTTAATGATATGCCATTGCGCGTTTGTTTTACACCACCAGCAGATGACATCTTGCTAATAACAATCACAGTAAATGACTGAAGAAAAACATATACAAAACACACCCCGGCGAATACCCCAATTATACGTTTAAAAGTTCGTTATAAGCGGAACGTTGGACCTTTTTTTGTAGGATTTGGTTCGCTATATCCGGATAGTTCGTTAAAAACGTGTTCGTTATATCCGGTAGGAAATGTACTGAATTTATATATTTTTCGTTCGATCATTTGAAATTGGATCGTTATAACCGGAAGTTCGTTATAACCGGGTTCGTTATAAGCGAACTCTACTGTAATAGAACCCAGGCAACAGAAAAACCTAACAAGATAATTGCTAATAATGTCATAAGACCGCGTAAATCGAGAAGCTCAAATGGGTTAGTTGGCAGCGGCCGTAAAGGAAACAGTGAAAATTGTATAAATTGCTGTTTTCTTTGCTGCTTTTACAACTGCTCCAATTGTGGGTAGTCCACTGTTTTCTTGACTGCCGCTACTTACTGCTCCAAGTGTGTATACCACTTCAATTCATTTCAATCCGTGACGCACTTCTTGCTATATTGGTTGTTCAGATGTAGTACTCGATATCCTCACCAAATCATCCATAGGATATGGAAACGAGAAAGCCGAAAAAATTTCCTTTCGCCAATGGTGTGTGTGATTACTACGTTCCACATAAAGGAAACCATGGGAAATTTACGTTTTAGCTAATACTTCAACCGATATGTCGGCAATGTAGTTCACAACAGTCAGGGACATTAAACACAAACACATTACACTCCAGATAAATTACGAAACGTTAAATTAACAAAAAAGGTAGAATATTACTTTTTTTTTTAAACTTCAGATATTTTTCGATTGCTGTAATTCTGTGTATCTGAAATTACGTGTAATTTTGTTAATGAACCGCAAGTTCGTGAAACTAGTAAATAATAACATAAAAACAAAAATGCGTCCAAGAGCGAACGCTGCAAAAGTAAAACTGTACCTGGAATTTCTTTAATATTCTTTTTCATATTTTTCATATTTTCAATAAATTTGTATATATTGACATGATGCACTCTGCGTATTTGTATAAATGGAACCCGAGGGGATATAAGTCTCTCAGGTCTCTTCGGGTGAAGAAACCAATGCACTCGAGTACTGTTGAAGTCACTTTGAGTCCTTTGGTCAGGAGTGATATCACTTTAAGTCTTTTGATGTGGAATAAAGGATATTCTTGGCAAAAAACCACATTGTTGGCAATGAAGCGAATACTAGGCAAGGTGGGTATCATATGACTGGGGATGTTTAGGCGAATGCACTGGACTTCTACTGAAGGCATTTTGTGTCCTTTGGTGTGGGAAAAGGACATTTCTGGCAATGAAGTTATATCTAGGTAAGATTAGTGTCATATGACTGGGGGTGTTGAGGCGAATGTGCTTGACTACTGTTA
Organism: Chloromyia formosa; assembly: GCA_964017055.1. Classification (NCBI taxonomy): domain Eukaryota; kingdom Metazoa; phylum Arthropoda; class Insecta; order Diptera; family Stratiomyidae; genus Chloromyia; species Chloromyia formosa. Next base: position 21,904,612 of record OZ024813.1, on the reverse strand, counting down.
AAGGTATTCTGAGCCCTCTGGTGTGCAGGAAAGGAAATTCTTTGCAATGATATATGTGATATATGGGCCAAGTATCATATGAAAGAGTGTGTTGATGCGAATGTACTAGACTAGTCTTGATGGAATTCTGAGTCCATGAAAAAGAAAATGAGTACATTCTTGCATTCGCCTGGTAGATATGGGTTTCGTCTGGATGGGATCGATAAGGACAACATTTTTCAAAGCAAATTATAGACAACTTTTAAAGCAAATGGATTAAAATAACTAAATTGTATTCCGGGGGATAACCGAAGCAGAACACTAATGTTTTGGGTCCCTTTCCGCATTTGACACTCCATGTCTGATTACCGTTGAACAAAGAATAGAAAACATTTTAACTCTATTTTCCTTCTCAATGAAGAATTAAATTTCAAATGCCCCCCCCCCCCCCCCCTTAACGAAATGCTGGATCCGCCATTGGATACAATCGTAGCCCGACAAACAGTTGGAAGACGTCCCATTTTTTTTAAGTAAAAGAACTACTCGAGAAATGTTGGGAGTATGACATCGACTGTTCCACTTTGTGGACTTCCGTCAGGCCTGCGATAGTATTAATCGTAACGTTTTGTGTAAGATAAATCTCGAGTTTGAAGTTCCGAAACTGCTCCGATTAATAAAAGTCACTATGGTCACTATACAGTAACAGCGGCTGCTAAAGTTTGCAAAGAAAAGTACTTTGAAAAATTGCCTTTCTATTTTTTATTACTACTTTTGTTTTCTGATTATTTAAATTACAATTTTTTATTATACGTACTTAATGCGAGTATATACAAATTAGAATATATTAATCTAAGCTTAATCAATAATATATTACACTTTACACCGACGTGCATACTACAGTACGTGTTTGCTTGTCCACATCCTGGCTTGTCATCGTTTGCTTCTCCCCTTCATTCATTCGTCGATTTTCATATTTAAAATTTTGGTCGACCATTTCTAAAATTCTCTCATTTTCTGATACACGCGGTATCAGCATGGGATTATTCTCCTGATCAGAAACATCCACTTCTGCTTCACTTTCAGGATCATTTCTATGCAAACATGTACTTCGAGTGTGCACGGTGGGGGGTGAGTTGGTCGAGCTTTCGGTTCCGCACATGAAACGATTAGGATGAAAGTAGTTTCTACAAATTTTCCGTAAGGTTTCGCGGAATCCGTTATGCCACCAAGCATAAATAATTGGATTCATCAAGCTGTTGGACAAGCCCAGAATGGCCAAGGGACTAGCCAAGGCGACACGAAGTCCATTACAGTAGAGCGGAGTTTTTTTGGGATCGCATACAGCGTGCAAGGCGGATGCCAAAAAGTAGGGAAACCACGTTATGAAATAACAGCCTGTTGTGAAAGCAACTATCTTTATTGCTTTCCATTTGCTTGGATTGTAGACGGACGGCTTATTGTCAGCTTTTACCGATTTTCTGTAATAGGGGAAGAAAAAAAAAACATTTACAAAAAATTACTTTTCACAGATAGTTATTAGTTAAGGAATCTTACCGCTTGCATAGGCCGAAACATCCTTGTGATTGAGTTTCTTTTGCATTTAAATGTCCATTCGGTCTCTCAATCAAATTTCCAGAAAGTTCAGCTGGTGCTAAGTTACTTCGTCCGCGAAACATTCTCAGATTGCCTGCATATACTCCCTGATTACTTTTCGCTGCCGCATTAATTTGTGAGATCTTTCGCAGCGCGTGATACAGAATTATGCTGTATAGAATAATGACTGTGACTAGCGGAACCAGTCCAATGGTTGTCGTTGTTAAGATTAACTCAGGTGGTTCAATTATTATGAACCAACACAACTGACCATTGTTGGTATCATCGCGATAGCCCATCGCCGGGAGAAACCCAACTGTTAGCGACAGTGCCCATACAGACAATATCATAAACCGAGCTCTCATCGGATAGATATATCGTTGATATCGAAGACCATACAAAATATAGAGAAATCGATCAATAGCTATTAATCCGATACTGTACACGGAGGCAAGGGAAGCTGATACTGTCATGCCTGTGGTTAAAAAAAAACAAGATTAAAATTGAAATACTCGTACTTCTAAAGCTATATGAACACAAAATCTAAGCAGTTTACCTATTTCAGCTGCACAGACCGTTTCTGTTCGCTGGGTGCTAGGGTAGTACATTCCGAAAAGGACTGCAACTCCCGTGATCAAATCAGCTACAGCAACATTTCCCAGAAACAAGTATGTGGCTCGTGGTTGTTGACCTGAACGGATGCTGCTATGTACCGAATTTTATTTATTTCATAAGACTATGAGAAGCTCACCTCGATATAAAATGAGTCCACTGGAGAGGACGACTGCTCCATTGACAATGATCACTAGAACACCTAGTAGTGGGATGAAAATATCATAGAGCCTAAGACCGATGTCGACTACTTTAGGTCGAGTTGAATTGAAGGTGATGCTGAGATCACCTTCTGAACGAAAGAACGAAATTCCGGGACCAACCATATACGATGAATTCGACATAGTAGTTCTCCAGATTATAGAATCCAATCAGGACACTTCCATTTTCGTACTTTTTCGATCATTTTGGGATTTTAATTCTTCAACAAAACTTCGATTCTAATTTTTTTAAACTATCAATATAGATCACCTGAAAAGATTGCCTGAAAATATAATTGAATGGTTATTGTATTACATAATACGGATGCATGTTTCTAAAATTAATTAAATAAGGACAGGCTAAGATACCCATATGGTAGGCACTGCGACCAAGAGATCTTTTGTGCCATAACAAAATTAATGAAGTACACATTTTACCAGAAAGAAGTTCTTCCCAGATCTGCATGGTAGAAGCTCTTTTAACCTCTCACATCAGCCTTCCCTGCCCTCTATTACACCGCATTAGGCATTACTTATCAGTAGAGACCGGATTATATGCAACATAAAAAGGCTGAAATATGCATGCAAATATGCATGTAAAATGCTTAGAATATGCAAGTAAAATGTGAAAATATGCAACATAAAATAAAAGAAAAAAATTGGATAATTATGTTTTTATTAAGAAACAAAGGGACGAAAAGTGACAAATTTAATGGTTTTAGCAGTCTCTTGTTTTTATAGAAGTTTACTATAATATATTGTTCTGTGTTCAGTTGTAAGATTATGTCTTTTATCATTTAAAATAGTTTTGTAATTTGAGAAAGATCGTTCTACGTCCACCGATGTCACAGGGCAATACTTAAACATGGGTGCTGTATTGGCAGATATTGTCCCAGGCAAAGTTCTACCTGTACCATTAATAAAACTATTAATCTGGCACAGAGACTCGAAGCCTGGGTTGTTGTTTAGAATGTTTTCAAACTTTTTTTTTTAAAGTTTGTCTGGGCAATTCAGAGTGTCTTTTACGAACTTTTTCAATCAGCAGAATAGATCCATTCAACTCCAAGAATAGATCCATTCAACTGCAAGCCTCGAGTTTGAAGTTTTTTGATACACTCGGGTATGTGGGGAAAAATGAGTACTTATGGCAGCGATGTTCTGATGATGTAGAAGAATTTTCAAATGCTGTATTGTATTGGTGTATTGGCTTCATTTTTCCGTGTGTTATGAATGGGTTTTATATAGAAAATCACCGGACAATTACGAATGCGATCTTAGTGTCACCATACACTGTCGAACTCGAGCACGAACCTGGTACAAAGGACCTCTGACACAAACATACACTTCACATAGGTTTGAAGAAAACCGGTCCACTTGTACTAGGTTCGTGTTCGACAGTGTATGGTGACACTTAAGCTCATGGGTAGGGGAAGCTCCATGAGCACGTTTCACGTGAACGTTTCTCTTCGCTGAGGGTTTACGATCAAAATATCAGCACCAGCACAAGCATCATAGCATAACTTTCACTCTGTTTTCACAGTGTTTGCTTATAAACACAAAATGTCCCTTGCACACTACATGAGATTTGGATAAATCATGAGAAGACTCGTAACAATTTCCCTAAAAATATGCAAAATTAATGGATTTTCAATGAAATATGCTAAAACCTCTAAAAACAGCCAATATATGCAAATGCATATGAAGTTATGCATTTGCTTATAATCCGGTCTCTACTTATCAGACAAGCCATTAGACCACCCATTCACAGTACTGGATTTTATTATTTATCCCTGGACAGGATACATAATTCCCAATAATAGAGTGAAGAGAAGAATTCATGATAACAGAAGGAACAGAATAAAACGATAATATCATATAATAAATTCACGATTCAAAAAATAAGCAAGAAAAAATTAATAGAAATATTGTAACATAATTATAGGAACTAAATTTATGATAAGATTAATAAAGTTAGACAAAAAACTGGAAATCAGTATTCATAAGAGCAATTTTTTAATACAAAATACGTTTGGAAGAAAGCTCCAGCCTGTCGTAATTACGCATTATTCTTACTAGTGATGCGTTCATGTCAGGCCCGTGCGCAGAAATTATCCAAGGGGGGTTTGAACTTTTCTATTGGTGAGTTTTTTTTGCGAATCTATCCGGAGTAGGGCAGGCTAATAACACGCGTTACAATAACACCCACTTATACGGGTTAATGTCGCTGCCCAAGTGATTAATCTCGTGTAAATTTACCCGGGATGGAACCTAAGCTCAACTTTAAATCCACACGATCAACGAATTTCCCTTTATAAGATTGTGACTTTCCTTATTATTTACTTGATCTGAGAACGAATATAATGTAATTTTGGATCCCAATCAAAACATACCAGCATTGTTTCGGCTTCGGACTTACGCTCGCATACATTTCCTGTGTGGTCAGATACATTTTCTGCTCCAATATTTGGCGGAGTGGGATTAGGATTTCCCTAATCACATTCACAAACAAAAATCAATTATAAATCAAACATGAAACAATATATATAAAATGATAATACAGTGAAAACTCTTCTTCTTCTTGACCCATAATCGGACACCTCCATTCCTGGACACAAGTTTTTAATTACGTTTTCAGCGAAAAATACACTCTAATGAGCAGACTCTCGAATAAATGATGCGGACACAATATTTCTATAAATTTTCTACTTTAAATCTCATAAAACACGTTTTAACAGATGAATATCCAAACAAAACTTGATATTAAATTTTTTGATTATCCTTTTGTGAAATCTCCCTTAACAAACATCTCCCGTAAGCGGACACCTCTAATTAGTGGTAACTTTCAAATTCCCCGCACATTTCATCCTAAAATCCATATGTATATTTATACCGCTTATTAGTGCCTCCACTTCTCGTGCCTCGTGTGTGGCAGCACCTGAATAGTTCATAGTTCAATTTTTGTGTTGCTTGAGTTGAAACTCTTAAATTCAAGAGCATATAGAACGGTTAAATATGCTTCGATTTAAATGAAACATGGAAGGATTATTATGTATGAAATTTTTCATGATTTGACTAACACATCGCTGCTGGAGGGTGTAAATTGAAAATATAGAAATCTGCTATTATTAACCTTTTCCAGAAGATACCGTTATGCGGAGTATTTTGGGTTCCTACGAATGAACCCCTCCTCCCCCACTCTTTTGTTCAAATTTAAAACCAGAAATGAAATGCACTCAATGTCCCCTTTCATATGATATCCCACATGGCTGACTTCTATGAAAAAAAAATGTTTGACCCTCATTTCACCTCTATCGTAAAGTGGACTAGCTACAGCTACCAAATTCGATGAATGTAGCTTCTGTCGTTCCAGAGATAATAATCTCTGGAAAAACGGACAGACGGACAGACAGACCTCAAAGCGGTATTTTAAGGGTTTTTCTTTTACTACAAGCCGCTAAAAATAGGAAAGAATATCCTCATGAATAAGCGGACACCTCTGATTAGCGGACAAAATTGTTAGTCCCGTGGATGTCCGCTATTGAGAAATTTCACTGTGCATATAAATTCCACAGATTTGTGCGTTGTTGATTGCAATGGAATCGGTGATTCCCCGTTATATTAAACCGTACCATTCATGTGTGTCGTTCCTTTCTATTAAGGCTTCATTTACATTGGCCCTACGAACCGGATGAACAGCATACTTTCGCGCCACAACCATCTACATACTTTGTTGTTGGTCGCCAATGTAGTATAGTAGTTTGCTCATGCGACTCATCTGGTTCATCCGGTTCATAAGGCAAAGTAATTGAAGCCTAACTCGTGCGTTTTTTATGGAGCCGAGCTAAAATACATTCGCGCTTGCGGGTGGCGAGAATATGTCCCCCACATCAAAATGCGGCGACTCACGATGCGTCGCACACGCAATACGCGACACGAAACTCAAACAAACGAAGCGATAATTATCGCTTATATATCGAGTTGTTGTTGCGTGTGTTGCATCGCGTAGCGCATCACTCTTGTGTGGGGGCTGCCTAACAAACAATACCAAACATTTTTCAACCCTTCCCGCAGCCGGACAAAAAGACTGGGGACTGGGATTCTCGTCGATGGGAGTTTTCACTGTAAATGCTTTAGAATTTACATATAAGGGGGATTCACGCTCCCTGTCGTAAATATCGTATACTTCGTATTCGTCGTAAACGTCTGTCATCTGCACAGTAAAATGACAGAAGTTTACAACATTACGACAAATACGAGGTTTACGACGTGAGCATGAATCCCCCTATAATGTAATATAGCATTTAAGTACTTACATTCTCGTTATCTAGGCGCGGTTTTTTGCACAAAAACCTTCGAATATCCATTATCCATTACCGTTTAAAAAAATTCAAATTCCCAAACTGATGCTGCTAGCTACGGCACTGTTAATGAAGTATGTAAAAATGCATTTGCACCGTAACTGTTAGGTCACAGTGGCACTCGAAAGAAATTGAAAAAGGGCAGAAATCCAAATTAAAAAATGTCTGCACTTCATAAAGTTAACCCTAAGTTCACTATACTCTTTATTTGTGGGAAACCACTACCAAAACAGCAATCAATTAACATATAATGGATATGGATCGCATTCAGCGCCCAATGTGGGGTCATTGTATTTTTATCAAATTAATGAAACTGAAACACCTTTTTAGACTTTAACATACTTTAAGGAAACCTTTCCTGTTTCGTGTAAATTCGTAGAATTCTCTCTATTCGATTAGAGAGAATTTTTACAAAACACGTGAAACCGCGGCTTACAAGTTCCCCGCGTGGGTTCTAGGTTCTTACCACCTAAAGCGGAAATGGAATACCTAAAGCGCAAATGCCGCAATTATTTCAACGAACTTTGTCGTTTCTAATTGGAGAAATTTGACGAAAAAAAGGAGCAGAAAAGAATAAAATTGTTTTTAAGAAGGAGAATCGAAAGGCAAATCAGTGTGATGTACAGTTCTTAAAAAAATGAGAAAGAAAAATTGAAATTGTTCTCCGAGAGTACGTCGATGAAAGGCTGTGACAGCTTTTGCTAACCCTACTTGAAAAGAGTTATCGAACCACGGAAATTAATCGTACGTCATATGCTTCAGGAAGCGCTGATTGATGAACATTTCAGTGTCAAAAGTAGTTGGCGCATCGTACGCATCGCGATGTTAAATCGCCCAACCTTTCCTGGACCTCGGTTTCGGAATCCAAATTAAATTGGAATGCAGAATCCTAGCCCTCGTGGAGCTCGCAAGTTAAAACAGATGCTCAGAAAACAACGTCCTATTGAGACTCTCACAACCGCTACTGCATACACAATTCAAAGTCAACCTGACGGCTCAACTACAATAATAAAATTTCTTCAAAAATTTTCCATTTGTGTATTTATCAGTACAATCGTCATCGCAAACTAGTATGTTAAAGATACTTTTTCGTACCGTTAAGAGCTTGTGCACACGGCAAACTTTTTAGTTCGCAAAGAAACTAAATAGTTTAGTTAGAAAAATAGAACACACGGTGGTTTATGAGACCGCGCACAAAACGATAACTAAATAGTTTAGTCTACTGTGTGCGCAGTTAGTTTTTCTGCGAACTAAAAAGTTTGCCATATGCGCGAGCTCGTAGTCATTAAAAGTTGTTCTACAAGTGGTATAGTCTCTCTGATGTTGGAGTGTTTTGCAATAATTGGTTATATTACAATACTCTCACTATTTCCCTAGCCCCTAGTGGGGTATAGCATGTCAACTATTCGCATGTGGCTTTGTTAACGTTTCGTTAGCATAAAATGGTTTCGGATAATGCATGTTGCTAGCAAGTAAAATACTTCGGGAATCGGGAAAGTTTGTGGCTTATTGTTACGCCCCACACCACAGGGGGAAGACAACACAAAAATCCATGGCCACGACGTGGACGGAACTCGAACTCATTACTGACCAGTAGCATGAGATATCAGACTGACTCCTCAATGCACTGAGCTACCCGTCGCCCCGGATAATTGTTTAAGGGGCCATTCGATAATCGTCGAAAAATGTTCGGGTCGTCTTTCCACTTGTTTATGGAAATGATTCAACTCTCGAAGACAAAATTTAATTTCCAAAATCGGGTTCACTGAACAGGACCTCCGTTTTCGACCTATCCCACGCCTCATCAGGATAGTAAAATATTTTCAGGGAAATAAATTTCCATTGCATCCATTTCAATGTTTAAATTTGCAAAGCAGGCACAGGAAAACTTCGCACTTTGTCTTAATTGAACAGCGTGAACAGCGAAGGCGACTACAATTACAGACCCCTGCTGCTTGTAACCGCTTGTGTTATAGCCGCCTGTAGGAGCTTGTATCACGTGAACGCGTGGCCGCGCGATTACGCTTCCAATGGACGACCGCCCTTAAGCTGCTCTGATACGTAGTGGTGTGGTAGGTGTTATAAAGCGTCGTCTAACGGCTGGTTGGTATAACTTGTAAAAAGCCCTTTACACTGAGTTGGCCATGCTATGCATTGACGAACACCGAATATGACAAACACATACGACTTGGAAGCTACCGGATGGAAAGACTCCATCTGTGACGAAAATAGTTGAACTGGGTGATTTGATGAAACCAAAGGGAGAGTGCTAGGATTCCCAAACTGTTGAACACAATTATGGGTAATTTTGCAGATTAACTACTCTTGAAATTTTACTATTTTGTAGAGTTCAGGACGCTGAGTAAGAATATCCCTGTGATGAGAAATCTAGGGGAATTTTTATTTTTTGAATGAATATTGGCACATACATATATTTGTCGCGCTCGGTGGCCGTGATCGTTTGGTCACCGCTCTACGATACTAATCTAGAGCTCGGAGATCAAATCTCGGCGCGATCACAGTGCTTCGAGCTTGTCAGTATAAAGACGGCGCGGATAGGAGGTGCATGCTACCAACTGCAGTTCCGAAAAGTAGATATGCTATTGAAACGTCAACAAGGCCTAGAAATGCTAGAGATGTTGACGCGCCCATGCCCCTGGAGGGGTCAAGGCAATTAGAGATATATATAGTGGTAGCGTGGCGTTAGTTATTTTTATATCCCGCCAAACAGCTGGGCGTCAGTAGATCTACAACCATAGAGACCCCCGTTGCCTATTACACCAACTTGTTCGGTGCTCTTTTGGAAAAAGAAATATCTAAAAACCCAAGTAATTAACTGGAAACACTACTTTTATAGCCTTTGACCTCAATCATCTGTCGATAAATTATAGTATAATCGTTATCTAACACTAGACTCGCTTACACTTCATTAACGGATAACTCCGCTAAACTCCAACCGATAACACACAGCCCAAAACATTTGCTGTTAATTAAAATTTTCATTTTGGCAAATAGGAAAACCCGAGAAATCGACTCTCCAATAACGAACCTGTTCATTATGGCAAACTTTACGACACCATACAAAGTTGAAGCTCATCTAGCGCGCGAGAGCTGCTTGCAATCTTTATTGCTTTGAATACTCGCATTTTCGCAAAGCCTTCAAAAACAGTCTACCATCATATCCAACTTTCTACTCGGTCCTTGTGTCGTTCCTTTCTTTGACTTTCTCTGAAACTTTTGCGAAAACTCACTCCTTCTTTCGCGTACGCTTGATAACTTTCTTCGTCGATGGGTTGAATTTTCGCGTCATCCTTTTAGCTTGTGGGGGGTTCAAGTGCAAGAGAGTCTTCTTCTTGACTGGATTAATTAATTTTCAGTTGTTACGATGCCGAGTAGATAGATATTCCGCGAAAAGACATATGAGGATATTACGCCGCGTCGTTGCTATTTAGGGATAAAATGTAGATTGTGCATCAAGGCAAGAATGATATATAAAATTCCAATTACTGTTGTTGATCGATAAATCAAGAAAATATTAAAGCAAGACGAATCGGTGTATGCTCGTAGAGCTGCCGGAAGAGCACGTACAGATTCCTTAGGGAAACTTTATCTGTGCAAGGAGGAAAAAAAAACTTAGTTCGAAATTGTTCAGTGTGCGAATAAACGAAGAAATAAGGAAAAATTACGGAAAATTGGAGTTGGAGAAAATAGGAGTCGATTTTCATGATTTCGATGACATATACAATTTGGCGTCGTAGAAGAAATTGGGTCAGCTTGTCAGCAAAGTGTGGGGGATTTTGATTGGGAAAATTCTCTAATCAACTGCAACGCAATAAACCAAACAGCTTAATAAAAAAAAGTCCAGGGAAATGTTTACGGGAGGGTCTGTCATTTATGGCTTAATTCAAAGTGCATATACTGTAAGGCAGGATTTTTGCAATATAGGTAGTTATACTAAGTAAATAATTTATGTTATTTGACGAAGCAATAACTTATTTATACAAATGCCTGGAGTCAACAAATCCACTCGAGATTAGAATTGTGAACTTAAATTGCTTTCCACTGCAAATTCAGGTTTAAGTTTAATATATTTCACCGAGTTACAATGGAAACATCAGCTGAATAGAACTTAGGACTGACGAAAACCAACAAACAATTTTCGTTCCATAAGATTCTGGTAGAGTTTTATGAGAGTAAACTCCGTTTTCCCATAAGAATAAATTATTTGCAATTTTATAAAAACAGGGACAGTATGTATATAGTATGCCAGTAACATCATCCGGAATCTAGGACTGACTCACCAGTTACGACTTTTGGCTATTGTTCAATAGCAAAAATTGGTTTCTAGAATGTGAGTCCTCTCATGGGCAAAGGATCAGAACGTCCTCAGAACACATTATTTTTTCAAATAGAGAGTGACTGAGTGACTCAGATATCTGATGGGGAGACACTGTCTTAGTGATCGTAACGACAACAGTGAGAGATTTGTAGAGTTCGGCAATTTCCACCGTCTCTTCATCGGTGATATTATGTTTGAGCATAAGGACTGTCACAAAATCAATTGATCCTCTGCTGATCGGCATGGAACACAAAATCAGATCGGCCACTTTGCCATTATATTTTTTTCTTCCAAAAATTGCCTTCAGAATTTGCGAAATAAGAGGGGCGCCCACATTGGAATGGGAAGTAATCTATATCTTATGATCGCTAATATTTGATTGCGATAAGCAGCCATGCGCCATCCTTGTAACGAAAGATCCAGGCACCGCAAATTCAACACCGCCCGACTTAAAAATCTTGCTATCGTACAGCATTACAACGACCATATTTCGCAGAAAGCAGCTGAGATAAGTAGTCACCCAGGTTGTGATTTGAGCCAACACCGGGATACCATTAAAAATGCATACATTGACCGCGCAGATACCATTCATGGAACTAACCTAGATTGCCGACATATGTCTTCAAGGTCCGATGCATCATAGCAGCGAATTGTTGACACTGAAGGCATTACTAACTACAGTGACAATCGAAGTAGCATAGATTTTTGGTACAGGTGCAATGTATTTTGTTTTTAAATTTAAATAAAAATAAGGCTGCCTGCGCTACCAAACTGCCTGTGGGTACTAATAGAACTCTCACAGGGCTCCGAGCTTTTCAGTATAAAGACGGCGCCGATAGGGGGTGCATGCTAGCAACTGCACTTCCGCATAGAAATGTTAGAGATATTGACGCGCCCATTCCCCTAGAGGGGTCAAGGCAATTAACACACACACACAGATCTTCTGAATAAAAGGCTTGGTTAATCAAATCAAATCTCATTTGCCGAACTCTTAGGACTCCCCTTTCCTCTCCCTTCGCCCCAGTTGACACAAATCCCTTTCACAGTGGTGAATTTACCCAACCAATTCTCTCTCGTTTCGCTTAGAATGCTTCAGTTTGAATGAAGTGTGTATTTTTGTGTGTGTGTGTGTCTTCGGAGGACACTTGTACCATGTTCGTGTTTGGCAGTGAGTGTTCATTCGATAAGAGTTTTTTGTCAAAAGTAAACCAGCGCGACAGTCATCATATCGCCCTCGAATACATTAATAGCTAAGTATAACGGCAAGATTTAAGGTGATTCCCCGGTTAAACTGTCAAGTGACACTAAAGTGAGTTATATGAAAAGGTGGAAAACCACTAAGCAAACTGTAAAAAAAGATGTATACACAGATGTAGATCAAGCTTAGATGTCGGCAGAATTGCCTCCAACCACCTAATGCCTCATATCCTCTTCAACCTTTCACCACTGATTTTGCATTGGCTTAAATTTTTTCAAGCGAAGCAACACAAAAATCAGGCCCAACATCTTTCCATTCTCCATGAAAGAGAACACTGCTTCTATTGATTTTGTAAATTTTCAACACTATACGAATTTGTTTTCCTGTTATTAGATCGATGTATACACTAAAAAAACGAAATATTCGAGAAAACCCGGAGAAATGTGCTGAATTTCAAAAACAAGAGATTTTTTTTCCTATTTTTCAATCATAGGGTGGACTGTCTGTTAAGACAAGGTTGAAGTAAATTTGTTTCATCTTCAGACCATGTTTTTTTCTTGCTTCGCCCTCATTTCGAGTGTTTTGTAGTATCCGATACAATTAGGAGATGAACTGTCCTACTCCTTAAGATGCTTATTTATTTATTTTAAAACGAAATTGGATGCTTGAATCTAAAACAAGAATTGCATAGCAATAATTAATGTTTAAATCACCAACCTTTACCCTTTCAAAAGTTGTTAAGTTAATAACTGCAATTCGTTGGACATCAATATTTTTTTTTAAATAGGATGTTTTTGAGCGATGCAGCGCTAATTGTAATTATAGAAATATACTATTATTGACCTTTTTTGAGAAGATATTATAATTCGATTATTTTCCATTTTCTATGCTAGTGGAATGCCACCTTTTTGTAAGTTTTCATATTTCCAACTGTACCGGTCGCGAAATGCAAGGGGGTATAATGATCTCATATTTTCCCCTCTCCTTCTTTTCCCCTTTCTAAAAATTTGCAGAAAATACCAAAATGGAATTGTACTCAGCGTTATCTTTGATATGATACACCACTTGCCTATACGGGACGAACACTTTTTTTACCTTCATATTCCCCTCTTCAGGTTGATGTATTGCAACGCATCGCCTTCTCCAGGGAATAATAACATTTCTTCATAATCCTACCAAATGCCATGTACATATATAGCTTATGCCTTTCGTGAGGTATTTAACTGACAAACAAACAGACAAACGCACGGACATTTGACCGATTTTATAAAGGTTTTGTGTTTACTACAAACCCCTAAAAATGTACTTAAGACGCCCTTTAGCATTGTAAAATTGTGCCGCTGGACGAGGGTCAAAAGCACCTTAAGAATTAATAATTACTCTTAGGGAAATTTTTCTGAGTAACTCTTTTAGGATTGAAATAACATAAAAATGCTCAGTAAGAATATATCTTTTTACAATTTAAATAAGAGTACTGAAATGATTTTATTACAAAAGTTACTGCCATTCTGTAAAAGTTGGGATTCTTTAAAACTCTGCTGTGAGAGCTATTTAAATTTTGTTACAAGAATTACGTTAACAAACTCTCTCAGAATGTGATGAGTGTTATAAGAGCTTCGCAATCCGAGAAAGTTACGATCTGAGAAATTGTTGGTTGGGCGGCATATGAGTATACTGAAACAAAATTCCACTTTTCAATGTGGTGATTTTCATAAAAATGTAGCCAAGGACAGTAGAATAGACAAAAAATCTAAAGATCTAATGATGTTGCCAACAAAGGATGTTTATTCACATACATATTTTTATCCTCCATGTCTCATAATGCAAACGGCGTAAAATTGCGGGTTGCCTGCTATCCTACGTCGCGTAAAAACAGAAATTTCAAATTCAATTCAAAATTCAAATAGACGATAAGAACGACCGTAAATGAAGAATTTTTATGAAACCCCTGCTGACTGGATACAAATTATTCGCCTCCAATATTGCAATCCACTAAATACAAATTCCCGGGGGGTAAACAAAACATTTGATAAAGCTAAAATTCAGATATAAAGATCTAAAAATTTTCTGAGTCAAGCGGTACATTAAAAAAAAAACTGTTTTGAAACGAATTATATAAACAGTTTTGAAACAATTGATAGGTTCAGAAGATGTACCATTCCATTGAAGCGGAACTTGCGCTTTCTGAACAAAATGTACCACACAATTTGTGTATGTGTGTTGACAATAGGTCATTCTCCCTCTGCAAAGTGGCGGCGTGGATATCACCGGCGAACTGTCAAAATCATTATCGCAGTATGCTCGTCAAATAGAGCAGAAATACTTTCTGCTCGGTGAAAACGGGACGTGTTCGCCTAGGCAGAGGAAATTTAACCCATCGTTCCGAAATGGTTCCGTCTTCTGAACTCATCCCAAATCAAATATGTAGACGATACGTTCATCTGTTTTGGATAATAATAATTGGCATCTATTAATTGAGCTTCAAGAACTGTTCTAAATGAAGATGTATCCGTTATCTGTTTATTTTCGTATTGTGTTAAGAAATTTTTATGAAAGGTTGAGTTTAAACAAATTTTAAAAATAGGCTAAGGAGTGATATTGAAAATTGTTTGTTGAAATGCTAATTGATTCAGTTTATATATATGTGTTATACATATGTGTTGGGACGACCGGTAGCCCAGTGTGATGAGGCATCAGTCTCACGTTTGACTATCGGCCTTTCCGGTTCGAATCCCGTCCACGACGACGTTCGTGGCCATGGACGTGCAGGAGGTGCATGCTGGCAACTGCAGAGGCTCGGTGGCCGTGGTCGTTCGGTCACCGCTCTACGATACTAATAAATAGAGCTTGGAGTTCAAATCTCGGTGCGACAAAAAACTGCCTGTGAGTACTAATAGAATTCTCACAGTGCTCCGAGCTTGTCAGTATAAAAGTGCATGCTTGCAACTGCACTTCCGAAAAGCAGATATGCTATCGAAACGTCAACAAGGCATAGAAATGCTAGAGATGTTGTCACGTCCATGCCCCTGGAGGGATCAAGGCAATTAACAACAACAAAAGCTGTAATTGTTGAGTCAGTTATTATTCGAGGCATAATTGACGTTTCGTTAGCATGTGGAAGATTTCGAATAGTGAAAGTTGCTGGTATACACATGTCCTTTGTTTGTCAGTTTCTACGACAGCCCGACAATGGGAAAGGCCGTGGTATTATCCGTACGCCACACACCACACCACTGAATCTAAGTTGGAAAGATTTCTGAAGCTTAAATCATATCGTTTGGAGGAATTTGGGAAATATTGACTGAAGATTTATAAATTTTAACGGCCTCCGTTGGCTGTTGCGCTTGCTCACTTTGGATATTTGCCACTAGCAATATTCTTTAACAGCACTTTAAGTAGAACGAGTAGAACATTTTGCGCCGATTTGTCACTTTACTGAACAACTTGGATCTCCCTGTCGAGACTGATAACACTTCTGAAAAACGTGTTTTGGGAGGAACTACACCAGCCTGATTCGGTCGAGTCTATGAGTTCATAATATGTATTTGAGAACCGAGTCCACGATCATGTACACGGATGGCTCTAAAACCGATGGCGGCGTTCGAGTTAGTATTTGTTCGAAGGGATTGGGGTTAACTTATCATTCCGTCTTCCCGACTTCTGTAGCCCCTTTAGCTAACCTTACATATTACTGCAGACGAAATTTGCCTCCACTGACGCAAAGAGCAACCACAGAAGCAGGTTAAGAGCACACTTACTCGAGAGAAGGTGACAATTGTGTGTTCGGCTGGAGAGGTTGACGTAACCATTTTTTTTTATAGGAAGGGCTTAAATGAGTGAAGGTAGGAATCATCGAAAAACGTCCCTATTTGTAAAGAAAAATGCGAAAAAAAATGTTATTATATCAGGACACACTTCGGCCGTCGCTATTGCTAAATTCAAAAATTGGGGATTCGAGTTGTAAAACTCCGTTATTCATCACGGTGACTGCTTTTCGGTTCAAAAGTCAAAATGATGCATGGAAGGGCTTAAAAAATATACTATCAGGACCACTCCAGTCAGAGGCCCCGATTGTTAAAAAACATTGGGTGGGATGGGGGGGTCAAAAACTTTTTATATGTTTTCGATTGACTGTCGGATTGACTTGCTATGTAAGCTCTTTGTGAATTGCGGCTGCCGGAAGCTTAGTACGTTTAGGCGTTAGTCTAATATCTCATGTTACCGGTCAGTTTCGGGTTCGATTCCAGTTCACGTCGTGGCTATGTATTTTTGTGTTGTCTTCCCCCTGTGGTGTGGGTCCTAACAAGAAGCCACAAACTTTCCCCGCTTGTCGCAGCTATGCGCCGAAATGGGCAGAAACTAGCTTATGCTAACGAAACGTCAACTAAGCCACATGGGAATAGTTGGCGCGCTATGTCCCACTAATAGTAGTATGCTCACAAGAAACGGATCCATTTTTGAAAGAAATAACAATTGCTTTTACTAAAATTGACTGATGATGGGTCCACGGACAGAACGACCCAATAACCCTAGCTAGAAAAAAGTCGACGTCTTAAGTCGACAAACACTTGCGTCCGAAAGCCAAATTGTTCCCTGTCCGAGCCAAAATCCGTAGTGTGTGAGGTTGAGGTTCATGGCTCCGCGATTCAATTTGGATATTCGACTCGCCCAAAATGCACGAGCCAGAACCCGACTGCCACAACGCTTGTGCGCGAAATCGGAACTAACCGGAGTCAAATTCCGTGTATATTTCGTGTTGTCACTGTTAAATGACAACAAGTAAATCGTTTTTGTATCAATGGTACAATTCTCATGGGCCATCTATATCTGTAGAAGCTCTTCCTTCCTTCCCTATGTATCATAGCTAAACAAGTGTTTAATTGTTTGATCGAATAAGGCCCGTTTTCTCAATGTCCGGTTAAACTGCCAGTTAGCTATCCGGGACACTAAATTTAACCTTAACGCATGCAATGCTCAAAATATGATAATGCAGTCCACAGCGCAGCTAATGCAGTAGAAAGTCAGCTGATTTTCTTGGCGGAATTCTGTCACCTGTTCAATTCTATTCTACGTCTGTGCCACCTCTCAGCATTATTTTGCGGCTGAGTTGGTTTCAGATCCGTTTCCTTCGAATGAATATCCAGAACTCTGTTGCTTGTGACCAGTTTAATTGTCTCATTTGAACAATCAAACGTAAACAGTTCTAGCTTGCAAAATCTCAGCAGTACGTATCAGCTGTTTGGAATTATTGTCCGATAAATTCTTAACCGGAAGATGAAGGCCGGTTACCGTTTATCTACAGGATAAGATTTAACCAGACATTGAGAAAACGGCCCTAAGTCGAATTAGGAGCGCTTCTCTTGCGAAACGATACTTGTCCCTGAAATCTTGAGGGTGTTGCCCCCGCCCTTCAGTCGGCGCCTATGGCCACAGTATTATTATAATCTCAAAAGTTTTCTTTTGTAAGTCTATGGTATACACCAGATATGAACGTAGATAAAATATTACTCACTTTACTTACTATGCAATTTTCAGTAGCATATACCATACATACATGCCTCCTTGACGGTCCGGTTCATAATAATGACGTTAAATTTATGACTTGATAAGACCTATCTCCGTTTTTGAACGCCGCATCTAATAAGAATGCAACGGTCTTTATCATGCCTGGCAACTTATTAACTTGTAATATTTTCGATATATGTACATCAACTTATCAACACTTATTCACTTATTTATTATGTTTGAAGTACACTAACTTTAGTCACCAAATACAAATAATGACTTAACGGCAACTTAGTCATATCGGCCAATCCTTGGATACTTCCTACTACCACAAAATCAAAGTATAATTTTTAGTATCTAATTAAAATCAGCAAATGATTGGAAGGGAAATAGTATTTTTTTTTTAACTTGTTTACATGCACAAATAGTGTCTGGCCGTAAGCTTTGATCGCGTATGGATTAAATTATTTTCACTTTTAGTTAGAAGTTACGAGTAGTATTCACTCTACTGCAAGTGTTAATCGAACTTCCCCCTAAATGTTCCGCCCGATCACCTGTGCGTTCACATGAATACTAAACGTGGAAAATCTTCCAATGGTTTCAATTTCGTATCGTATCTATCGATATCGTCTGGTTTGATGAATAGATACCAAATTTCGGTGAGTAGAGGAATACGTTTCGATACTTGTTGATTAGCTAACATAAATTAAATTTGTTTCCACATTGTCTCTACTTGATCCAAGAGCTTCAACGAAAAAGATTAAGTATTTATAGCAGATTCCAATGGAATTTGAATTCGCAATTTTCTTTTTTGTTTTAATTTTCAATTTTTTTGTTTCTCCAATTTAATTTTCATTCTCCTGTGCTATTGTCTGCTATTGGGGCGACCGGTAGCGCAGTGTGTTGAGGCATCAGTCTCATGTTTGACTACCGGCGTTTCGGGTTCGAATCCCGTCCAGCACGACGTGGCCATGGATGCGCAGGAGGTGAATGCTGGCAACTGCATTTTCCGAAACCAGTTTATGCCGACGAAACGTCAACTGGGCCACATGGAACAGTTGACGCGCTATGCCCCACAAGTGGTTAGGGCAACTGAGACAGAGAGAGAGAGATTGTCTGCTATTGTGCTATATTTTGTATATTCGAGAAACCAAATAACAGAAGTTACCCACCAGGCACAGTGGCACAGGAGAATGAACTCCCTAATATTTCCAAAATCGAGTAATCGAATCCATCTGTTTTAAGGTCCCTTTTCGAAAGTTTTTTTTTTCAGAAAAATTTCAGTCTCACGTCTCAATCATGGGCATAATAAGGTGTACTGATTGACGGTCCGGTAGCTTAACAAACATTGGCGTTTGGAGTTGAATTCGATAATGTGAATGATCGCATAACATATGCCCAATTGTTGATCAATTGAATATGGGCGAATTAATTGTTCTTTACTATTTTTAGTACAATAATAAACACTCTTACGCTGTAAAAAACACACCAAACAGAAAGAAAATGTCTACAATTTATTCTAAATGGATTCTGCTATATGTTATTAGATAGTGCTGAATTTGTATTATACTCGTACATGATTATTTTTTAAGTACATTTTGCGTATTTCTGAGAAACACTTGGAAGTTGCGTATAGAATATTATGGTCAGATTTTTATAGAAAAAGTAAATATTTGCGGAATCTCGTCATGTCTAGGTAGGTGCTACTCAAGACAAAAAAAAAAATAAATTTGGTCGAATGATTTCGTTAATAACGTAGAACATATCGTAACCGTCGATGGAATGTAGATGATGAGTAACATGTTAAATTTGGATTTTAAAATTTCTAAACTCGAACTATCTGACCGATGCAATACGATTAGGCGTTCTTGATTTTTTTAGAAATCTTAATTAAGTATTCACTCTACTATTTGTAACAGTAACACACTAAGCAATTATTTAATTTATTGCATTAAAAAGAATGTGCTTAAAAACGTACGAATACAATAATTACAATTACGTTTCATGGTTCGAGTAGGTGTTGTTTTCGGGTATTTTTAAACAGTAACTTTAATAGCGACGACTCCTTGCGGAGCAGTGAAGAGAAAATTATCCTTTAAAATTCACGCCACCAGTATGGTGCTCGTGTTGCTACGATGACCACATAGATTTTATCATCGGTTGGTTGCCACGTCGAGTTCATTATTATTTTCAGTATCATTTTCTAATTAATTCGATGATATAATGAGGGCAATGCACTGGAGTGTTGTCGAGGGCATTGCTAGCCCTTTAGTGTTAACATAACCACATTCTTGTACATGAAGTGAAATATTAGAAATGTGGGTTTTGTCTGAATCGGGGTGATATAATAAGGTGAATGTTCTGAAGTACTTCTGAAGGCATTTTGAGTCATTTGATCAAGAAAAAGACATTCTTGACAATGAAGTAAAATTGAATAAAAATTTAGGCACTATGGCTATCATATAAATCGATGAGATGGGATGAATACCCTGAAGTGGTGAGGGTGATGTTAAAAAAAATGCCAAAATTTTCGTAGTCGCTGAGATGAGTTATAGGACTTTCGATAGCGTATCTTGAGGTTCCACCATCTTCATGGCCGAGGAGGTGAAAGTTGGCAACGTGCATTGTTCGAAACTGGTTTATGCTAACGAAACGTCAGCTAAGCCACTATTCCATTAGTTGGCGCGCTATGCCCCACTAGGCGTAAGGGTAAATGAGTATGGGTGAGGGGCAGGGTTGAAAAGCAAAATCCTTAAAAACATGACTTAGTATGCTGGCAGCGTTGAAAACATTTTCTAAAAATTACGCTTTTGTCGCGCGGTAGTCTTAGCTTGCATTTCATTTTGTTTTTTGTTGCATATCGACGATGATAATGGATAGCGTAACTTTGATTGAGTTAATGCCCTGTTGAAAATTCAATTAGGAAATAAAAAAAAAAATTATAAATTTAAGAACGCGGGGAATGAACGCCGCTGTAGCATTACTTTTCAGAAAATCGGTCAAAATACCTTGAAATACAAAGTGCAACTTCGTGTGCGCTCTTTTGTAAATCACTTTTTTTATACCCTACAACTTATAAAGGTACGAGTACATATACCACTTTGACTTTACCCCAGTACTGTACCTCGACACTGCTCCGGGTCCAGCTGGAGCGGACCCTGGCCTCTTTACCCACTCTGCCTGTGAGGTCTCATGACCGAACAAAGTGGAGACCTCCTGAGCAGGGTGGGTAAAGAGGCCAGGGTCCGCTCCAGCTGGACCCGGAGCAGTGTCGAGGTACATGAGCCGGTCGACGGTCATTGCCTTTAAGTAGTTTCTTTCTTTTTTTTTCTTTGCTATTTTCCCAAGACCTAAGGACATTTGGTACCCGTGTGTGTGCTGTTGTACCTTACGGCACGAGATATTTTCAGAATAGTAATGGTAGGGGCAGCGAGAGGGCAAAAACCCCGCCCACATCTCCCGTCACTGAGCTACAGCAAGCTCGTGCCGCCGCCTATCCCGCTGAAGAGTATTCGCCAGAGGGCGTTGCCAGACCTTCACGGTCAGTTCGGCAGACATTCACTCCGTCCCCATGGACGTGCCTCTAACACCTTTCCATTACATTCTTGGCGCCCAACGTGGGGCGCCAAATATGTAACGGACGGTCTGGTGGGTATCCGGAGATGCCGGTGGGGACGAAGCCTGAGGTAGCATAATTGACCGTGAAGGTCGGGCCGTGCCATCTGGCGAAGAAAAAGGCTCCTCAACGAGCTAAGCAGCGGCCTATGCTTGCTGCAGCTCAGTTCGGGAGATGTGGGCGGGGTTTTCGCCGCTCGTTGCCCATGTCCTTTACGTATTAACAAAAATTCATAGGTCTGGGGAAAACAACACAAACAGGGGAGGTAAAAATGGGGAATGCTAAAAAAAATGAGGCGATAAGGATGGAATGGTTGGCGGACGGCGCAGATTTCCTCGCGTTCGCATCAGGATCCAGACGTAATGGGACCCTCGGCCTCTGGTTTCGTACCACCGACAGATCCTTACTTATCAGGTATTGCCATAGATCTGCCGGTGGAAGCAGCACTACCATATGATCCATTGCAGGTGGTTCATTACAGTTGCCTTAATTATAGCTACAAGCTTCTCAAGGATGCCTCTCTTACGGAAGGCCGCCCATATAGAATCCCGGTTCACACTATCGAAAGCCTTCTCGAAATCGATTAAAAGCAACTAAAGCGGAGAATCGTACTGAGCGCATTGGTCGATGATGACTCGTAAGGTGTTAATGTGATCGACACAGGATCGAAAGCCAGCCTGCTCTTCATCAATTGTTCTTTCTAAGTGGGGCCTTTAGTTTTCCCAGGACGATTTTAGCTATTATCTTGGCAACGATAGGAAGCACATAAATCCCTCTTCAGTTATTACTGTCTGTAAGACTACCCTTCTTTGGAAGTTTGATGATCAAACCATTCCAGTCAGTGGGAAAGGTTTTTGTATTCCACGCTTTATTAACAAGTGGGTGCAGTCACTCGGCAGTTACGTTTGGCGCTGTTTGATAAAGTTCGGCAGAGGTACCATAAAATTCGGCTGCCGTTCCTTGTTTTAGTGCACTAATTGCAACGTATAATTCCTCGGGGCAGTGGACTGTACACGCCTATTTTGTTGGTTAGCTAAATTATCTATGTTAGGAGGAACTTCACCAAAGGTTACACAGTTCAAGACCGCGGCGAAGTGTTCTTTTTACCGCCTGATTTCATCTTCTTCCAATACAAGTAGCTTTTCACCACTATCCTTCATCGGATGTTGGCCGGAGTTAGCACCACCTGTAAACTCCTTGATGACACCATATACGGCGTTTAAGTTGTTACTTCTTGCGGCTTGTTCTGTTGAGGCTAGAAGAGAATTCGCATAAACTCTTTTGCGGATTTTTTTTTTATAGGAGAACACGTGCGTTTTGCGAGTCTACGTTAGCGGAGACCATTAGTGTTTCGAATTGTGGCAAATTTCATCTACTTAGAAAAAGTAGTCCGAATGGCGCAACGGTTAGCACGTTCGCCTTCTACGCACTGGGTCCCGGTTCGATTCCTACTGAATCCGGTAGTTTTCGATAAAAAAGGGAATTTACGTGTCGGACTATGAGCCCACTCAACTGTTAAATGAGTACCCATTTATGGGGTAAATAACTCGGTTGAGCATGTTGCTGATCACACACCTCTGCACAAGACATACTGTCACGATCTAGAAAATGAGGCGATGCTAACTCATCTCGAGGTCATGGTTCAAATTGGACTATTGCGCCAATTTCTTTCTTTTTTCAATATTTCTTCAGGGTCGAAATTGATAAAAATGAAAAAATTCGCAGTTCCCTGAGTTTTTGGCAAAGTTGTCTGCTATGTATGCCTGATTTTATGAGAAGTAATATCCTTAAAACCGAAAAATTTCCTGGACTAACATAAAACTTAATTTTTAATAATTATACGTGAAAATACAACCTTGCTGTTTTTATTTCGTTATCGTTTTATTGATTTATACTGTGCCGTACGCTTTAAACGCCGAGAAGCAAAAGCAAAACATTTTTTTTATCACCCACTGTTATCGTGACGCACTCCGAATATTTCCACAGAAAAGTTTGTTCACAAATCAAATTTTCTGTACTATCGAGAATTATCGGATCAGTTCTTAGTGTAGTGATGTAGTTGTATGATAAGAAGTTTCTCTGAATGTAAAGGATTTTTAATTTAAGCAACGAGAGGTAAACCGCAAGTCATATCGATTTTTGATGGAGAGATAATTATTTCCCAGTAATTGTTGTATTGAAATTAAAACCAACCACTTAATATTTTATTCAAAAAATGTTTCCTTTTTTATTTTCCTTTTTTTTATATTTTAAAATATTATTCATTTTATAATTTCCATACTTACGATACAATTTTTGGGTTTCATTCTCTTTTTTTATCGAAATATATATTGGTATATATATGTATATGTATGTATATAGTAAGTTATATACGTGAAAACAATAATTACAATTATATAATTATAATATTGTATTTTACCATACGTGTCCTTAAACTTTACTTGTTATTTTATGATGATTTTTTTTTTCAATTTTTTTTTATTTAAATTTACAGAGTTTTCGTTTAATTTTCTTGCATAATGCTTTGTTATGCACTTTGCCTGTTTTTTTTTAATGTCTGTGTGTCGATCCTAATTTATTTTTGTTGTTATTTATCATAGATCGCGACATTTTGTGTTTTTTTTTTATGTAAGAAATATGAAATCACATGGTGGTATATGAATGTATAGTAGTTGTGTCGTTTTATGCAGATTTTGAACGAGTGCCATTAACACTGTATTTTTAACAATAAGTAATTTTGATAGTTTTTTTTTAAGGAGAATTGTTAATATTCAATTTGATCGAATAAATAATGAAATAATATAATGTAGCCGAGTAAGAGCTAGCGGAGTACGGAACTAAAAGTAAAGTAAGTAGTCCTCGGTCGCCACTCTACGATTCTATATCTAGAGGAACATAGGTTCATTCCTCGGCGCGTCAATATAAACTACCTGCTGGTACCAATAGAACTTTCACAGCATTCCGAGATTGTCAGTAAAAGACGACTCGGATAAGAGGTGCATTCTAGCAACTGCACCATCCGAAAACATATGCTGTCGAAACGTCAACAAGGCATAGTTATGCAAAAGCTGTTGACGCGCCACTGGGGGTCAAGGCATTTAACAATAAAAGTAAAGTAAATTGAATTAAAGAATTCCCCATTCAGTTCCAAAGCAGAACATGAGGTACAAAATATTGCAGACCACTCCATTTCCGAGTCCGTTTTTACAGGGTGGTGGTAATTTGGAGGCGAATGGTTAGTATCACGTTTGTCTCGCCTTTATCACATTAATTTTTATCAGTTTTATTTCGATCTTGATGAAGCTTTGTATATTAGACCTTCAAGACTAGGGGAAGGTGACTGTCTACATAGGTTTTCAAAAAACACAATCATTCCCCTTCTCAACCCCAAAAAGGAATCTACAAATGTATCTACAGTTTTATTCCGAACTTGATTAAATTTTATATACTATAAAAGAAAGTCGTCTACGTATGTACAGGGTTGGCGTCGTTATCCTTTATCCGATTTGCTTCAAATTTTTTGCAATCGGTTCCTTTACGCTCCACTTGAAACCGTACATCATTAAAAATTGGAAATTTTCCCGGGAAATGGGAAAATTCGGGAAATTCCATTTTCCCAAACATTTTGTATGGAGACATGTTTTCCCTTCTATCTCCCTAACCCTACATACGATTTGCCTGAATTTTTGTTCCTTTTGATCCTTCACGCTCAACTTATATGTTCATCGAGCCCAAAGTTCAAAAAAAGGACGACCTGCTGACAATAAAGGACATTCTGGTGTCCTTCGAGGAAACATATCCAGTACGCGTTGCATGTACTTTACACATGTTTTGAATGCAATTATTTTTTTTCCCATGGTCTCTCCTAAAAAGGACGACCTCTTGCCTGAAATTAAATTTGCCGTGTGTCCGATTTGCCTGGATTTTTTTTTTGTTCTGTCTCTTTACGCTCAACTTGGATCCATATCCAGCTCAACTCCAAAAAAAGGATGACCTGATCAAAAAAAGGACGACTTTGTATGAAGAAATGCTTTTCCTTCCACTTCAATTATCCTACATCTGATTTGCTTCAAATTTTTTCTGTTGTGCTCCTTTTCGGTCAACGTGCATTCTTACCGAGCCCAAATTCTCAAAAAGAGACGACCTGTTGGGAAAAAGGACGACCTGGTGTCGTTTGTCGTTGCATGTACTTAATACATTTAATCAATGCAATGTTTTTTTTGTTGTTCCCACTGGTCTCTCATAAAAACGACGACGACCTCTTGCCTGAAATGAAAATGGTCGTTCCTTCGATTTGTCTCACATTTTTCTTTTTCATTTTCCTTCCGCTTCTTCACGCTCAATGTGCATCCTTATTCACCTCAAATTTCCTAAAAGGGAGAACCAGCCTTGAAAAAAGGGCAACCTGTTAGCTGTTGTTCACCATGTCCATTTTCGGGTGACAAGGAGGATGGGGGTATTTCTTTTGAAATATTTTGTAAACATTAACTTTCCCCTATCCTTGAAGGTCTAATATACCAAAATTTCATCAAGATCGGAATAAAACTGTAGATACTCGTACATTTGAAGATTTCCTTTTAGGGGTGAAAAGGTGGTTGGGGTGGTTTTCTTATTCTATATCTTAGATCTGATCTGGACAGCCTTGACGGTCTAATATGCAAAAATTTCATTGAGATCGGAATAAAATTGTAGATAAATTCGCAGATTTACTTTTAGGAGTGGGAAAGGGGATGAAGGTTTTTTTTTTAAATCTTATGTGGACATTGACCTTCGCCTAATCTTAGAGGTTCAATATACAATTTCGTCAAGATAGGAATAAAGCCGTTGGCTGGAGAGGGGGATGGGGGTGGATTTCCAAAATATCGTACAAACTGTTACCTTCCCCTTGTTGTGAAGGTCCAAAATGAAAAATTTCATCAAAATCAAAATAAATCTGTAGATTCGAAAGGAATTTTTCTTTCAAAAACCGTACAAAATGCGCGCGCGCATATGAAAAATTGAAACTGTGACGTCATGAGCTTTCTCTTTCGTTCGGTGACTGAATAACGGACCCGCGGATTACGTAACCTTCTATTCTAAAATCATGCCCTGATAATACTCATTCCCTGTTAAGCCCGAAATACATGTAGACAGGAGGACGAACATTTTCGATTGATCATATTTTTGATCAATTATTCTCATTCGCAGTGAATTTCGCATACACAGTGTATTAACTTTTTCTCAAATTATGCAAATTCCATAACAGCTACCCTATCAGCCAAGATTCCGCGAAACACTATCAATAGGGGGATTCCGGCTCCCTGTCGAATATGTCGTAAACCTCGTATTCGTCGTAAACTTCTGTCATCTCCATAGTAAAATGACAGAAGTTTACAACTTTACGACAAATACGACGTTTACGACGCGAGCATGAATCCGCCTATAACTTTGTCTCTAAAATACGAGTAGATAGGGAGTCGGGATAGAATTCCCTTACTTACCTCCTGTAGGTGAATATGTGTAAAGCTCGCTTACCATGAATCGGTCCTGAGCATTCTTCAATCTTTCTCCTAAATGAGTAGAGGGTAATTATTGCCGAATGGGATGCAATAATTCCTATGGAGAATTGTAGGCGAAGTCCAGACAAATCGGATCCGTTTTTGCATCGCACGGACATCCGGAATAACGGAATAACAATCATGATTTTTTTTTGTGGGTCATGACATGGCGTGAAATACGGTACAGAGACTCTGATGAGGTTGTCGCAATGCCTGCTAATATAGAAGTGACGAGTTGGTTAGTAAATATAACGAAAATTGCTTCGTAGTGGGGAAATGAGCTTTTTTTCACTACTACAAAGCCAAGCACCTTCTTAAAAATAAGTTTTGAACATAAGACCCGAGGAATTTGAGAGAGTTTTGGCTGATAGGGTAGTGCTTGCAAATAAAAGCTTACAAATTTCGTTGCTCTCCGCGAAAAGTCAACTAACACGATGTATATATGCATAATTTATACTGGATATGTACGACGATTATCTCCGAAAATCTATTTCCCCATGAGCAACAATGAGTTTCTCATCAGAGGGTAGTAGATGCAAGCACAACGCTCTAAAATGTTTGCTTCGTAAGGAAGTAGCATACTTCGCAACGTCCCGCATCTACAAACGTAATGAACTTTTGAAAAATTGTGTTTCGTGAGCGATCCAAGGGGAAACAATTGATTACCGTCGAATAAAATTGAAAACAAATGAGTTTAATTTGAAATCATAAACGTCTGCCCCTGACCCCGTGATAATACCAAAAAACAATACGTCCACGTCTCCATGTACTTCGGCGTTAAAGAAACGTTGACATAGAATATCCCCATCATGAGACAGAAGTGTAATATCTTGAGTGTGTGCCAGAGGTGGCAATAATTCTCCCTTGAACATTTAAGACCACAAATTGCGTCTGTGGATTTCCGATAGTTTTGGAAGTTATATCCACTGAATATCATCATCATCATCGTGGCGCGACAGCCCGACGTCGGGCCTTGGCCGCCTGGATCATTGTCCTCCAATTATCTCGGTCACGTGACCGCGTCCTCCAATTTTGGGAGCCCAGCAGCTGCGCGGCGTCCACACCTACTGAGCTCTCCCAACGAGATCTCGGTCGTCCTCGCAGTCTCGCTCCGTCGACTCGTTCTGCATTCATTACTCTCTTAGGCATGCGATCATCGTCCATTCTTTGTACATGCCCTGCCCATTGAAGTCGTTGTAGTTTGACGATTTTCGAGACTTGCAGCTCATCGTACATTTCATACAACTCATGGTTGTACCGGATGCGCCATCCATCTCGATCGCAAACAGCCCCGAAAATTCGCCGTAGAACCTTACGTTCGAAAGTGTCTAGCATGTTTTCGGAGGCTTGAGTTAGGGTCCATGCTTCGCAGCCATAGCATAGCACTGGTCGTATAATGGTTTTGTACACGCGGAGCTTCGTGTTTCTGTGCACATGCTTCGATTTCATTATGGGGAGAACCGAGAAAAAAGTCTTATTAGCTAACTGTATCCGTCGCTTGGTTTCGTCAGTTTCGTTGGCGTCCCTTGACAGGTTGCAACCCAGGTAGATGAAGTTGTTCACGAACTCGATGTTGAGGTCCCCCACGTTGATGCTCGGTTGTGCAGGTGTCCTTGTCACCGATTGCATCATTATTTTAGTTTTACCCTCGTTAATACGTAATCCAACTTCCTTTGCAGCGGTATCGAGCGTATGCAGAAGTTCTTCTGCGTCAGCCAATCTTCGGGACATGATGTTGATGTCGTCGGCGTACGCTGCTAATTGTGTCGACTTGATGAGCAGCGTCTTGCTGTTGTCCATATTCATGGCCCGAATAACGTATTCCAGTGCTAGGTTGAAGAGCGTCGGTGCCAGTCCATCGCCCTGTTTCAAACCAGTGCGTGTTTCAAATAGATCAGTAAGTCTATTCTGGATCCTGACTTGTGAGACGGAGTTGGTCATCGTCATCTTTGTCAGTCGCACTAATTTTGCTGGTATACCAAATTGCAGCATGATGTTGTACAGTACTCCACGATCGATACTGTCGTATGCCACTGAATATGAAGATCGGAAAAAATTGTCTGGATGAAAAAAAAAAATTGAATGAACTGACTAGAAAGAAATGGAAGTTATGATGCTCTATTTATATTTAGAGAAGACATTTTAGGTAGTCAGTTATACCAGAATTTTTATATTCATTTAGCACTATTATTATGTTATCTAAAACAAATTTCAGATATTTCATACAGGTTCCAAGTAAATGTATGAATGTTGTATGTAATAAATAGTTACCTTTTACTTTACAGGAAGTGTCATTTTTTTAATAATTTTTTTTAGTTATTTTAATTCTATTTATTACATAGCTTTACTTAAAAGCTAATTTTCGAAAGGTATAAAATATTTTTCTCATTCATCATTGTTTACATGGTTTTATTTCTTTTAAATTTATTTTTATTTAATTTTTTTCTATTCACACATTTTTCTGACTCTACTTAATTACACGATTCTTTTCGATTTTTTGTGTTAATTTCATTTTTGTGTCTCCGTAAAGTTGTACGTTAATGTTTTTGTGTTTATGTAGTGCAGCTTGGTTTACAGGTTGTATTTATGTGTTATTTGTGTTTGATTATTGCAGCAGCGTCATTTTATAGTTTCAATGGATGTTTTTCATCCCATTAACTTCTAGCGAAAATGGTACGGGAAAAATTAAAATTATCCTTTTTGTAAAGGTTCTTGAGAAATTAAGTAGTACATTATTCTAACAAAAAAAAAAACACGAAAGCTTTAACAAAATCAATAATGTTTACAAATAGATTTAATTTAAAAATTCAAACTAATTTTATCAAGTTTAAAGGGAACTCGGTATAATTTAGCTAAGCGATATGACTGATGTTGACTTATTATCAAGACAATAATTTAGATTGGTTAGATAGATCATTGGTTCTCTCTTCTTCTCTTTCAAAATGTCCAAAATTATACGAAAAATTCAAAAATGCATTTTATAGAAAACAATCGAAAAAAAAAAAATTATTCTGCACTGAAAAACATGTGTTTTGTTTGCCAAAAATTAATGAATCGAATTAATGACTAAGTTCATAAAACAAAGTGGAATCGTTGCAGCAGTATCGAAGCAGCATTGCAGCGGCTTATTACATTAGCCACATTCGTTTCGTTGAATTTCGGTCTCAGGCCCACTGTGAGTGATAAGAACGCAACGGATCTGGGACGAACGACCTTAAGCAGCCATCATAAAGATACTTCATCGCGTGGGGGCGAATTGCGGACTCAGTAAACATTTAGATAGAAGCGAAATAAGCTGACGTTCAACCAATTCACTTTCAACGGTGATCCTGTATCAAAACCGTTTTGTATGAAAATAGACCGAACCGCAGCTATAATCACAATTGAATGTTCAGCCATAATTGTGAATCGCTGTATTAAGCGCTTGCGTTTTAGAAACGCTGCCAATCTCCCTGAATCAATAAAAGATAAAGACAAAAAAAAATCTGTTTTCAGAACTGACCATTATTAAAAAAAAAACTGTCTGGTTACATACACTATGTGTTAAAAGAAATCTATTTTTATATTTGCAATTTACTATCAATAAAAAAAACTGAATATATAGAGAGCTGGTGTAACAACGTCACCGAGGCAGTATGTGGCTTTTACCAAATGCGATCTTAATGGAAGAGCATGAATTTGGCTTTAAGTTTCTATGTGGAAACGTCGGAGAATTCAGTTTAGCAGCCTCTGTTAAAGCAAATAATTATAATAAAATAATAATATGCAATTTATTATGTATTATTATTACTTAAAAAAAATATTAACAATAAATTATATAAATAATTAACCTGTTGCGGAAAGTTTCAATTATTGGATCCCACAAATGCATTTCGTTACAAATGCACATTTCACATTAGCCAGTATTTTTTGTGTCATTTTTGTGTGTCTGGTAGTTGCTTGTGTTGTGATATATGTATGTATATTTATATTGATTATAAATAATACATGTTTTTCGGCGTCGTCTTTTTCTACTATATAAAAATAATGGTGTAAGCTTGTTAAACCTGCACCACTAAATGAACTGCTAATAACTTATCGATAGCGATCCCATTTGTCCTATACATCGTCCTTCTTCGTCGAATGTTGCTAGTGTTAAACGTGACAATTTATTACATAGTACACCATTGCCGTTATTTTGTATTGGATTTGGCTCTGAAAAAGAAAGATACGAAAATAAATTAGTAAATACAAACATACAAATTTATCTTGATTATTTCTTGATAGAACAGTTTGAAATTTTAAGGAAGCAAGAGAATGGTATTAGAGCCAATCTGCCTTTTGTCACCTTAATGCTCTTTTCAGATGGACGGATTATGGTGCATGGTCCGAAAGACACCGTTGAAATGATATGGTTTGGCATGGTTGGGTAGGGGTAGATAGCTAGGTGGGTTAAAGGGCGGCCACAAATCATATTATCGTGTCGGGAAAACTCCCCCGAACAACATATAAAAAGTGTCACTCATTCCGTTACCAGCAAATTATGTAATTTAATTCAAATAAAAAAATAACTGGCGCAACAGTCCAATTTGAACCATGGCCTCGAGATGAGTTAGCATCATCTCATTTTCTAGATCGTGACGGTTTTTGTGCAGAGGTATGTGATCAGCAACACGCTCAACCGAGTTATTTACCCCATAATGGGTACTCATTTAACAGCTGAGTGGGCTCATAGTCCGACACGTAAATCCCCGGAATCGAATCGGGGCCAAGTGCGTTGAAGGCGAACGTGCTAACCGTTGCGCCATCCGGACTACAATTTAATTAAAAACAAATCGCAAAATGGCGTCACACGCCTAATCATTCATAATTTCATATCAGTTCATTCAACAGACAGAAAAATGATACCATTTTAAAGTGGAAAGAATTCCCTATGAATTCACAGTTCAATGTTAATTCCTACGGTTCCTATTTATTGAGTAATCAATAACCCTGCAAACCATCGTTCACCAGTCGACAAATTTTTTTTGGCGGAGAAACAGCGGGGGAAGAAAATCATGCAAAGATTTGCGTGTGGACATACACATTCCTACTTCGATCGCTTATGGACCTTCATAAATTCTCACTCTCACGACTTATTTGGTTTTCCCCTCGATGGTGCAATACTTGACGAAAGTTTCCATTGAGGGCTTTGATATCCGCTTAATTACCTTCAGAAGAAAATGGCTATGGTGGCTCAATGTGTAGAGATTCGGTCTCATACAATAATTCGTGCGGCCTGGGATCAAGCTCTGTCAAGAGCAAATATTTTTTTCTCACCTTGATAGCCCTCGCTGAAACCATACATGACCACCTACAAGTCCATACATGAGTATCGCTGACGAATGTATGGTCATGTATGGTTTCATCATATGCTTGAAAAATACATAAGTGACTTTAGTCCCGCGGCTAGAACAATGGTCATGATGCCTTTCATCCAGGCCTGGATAATGAGCCCATTGATGTTTTCATAATGACTTGGTTAGCAGGGTGGTGGCTCAATGGGTAGAGATTTGGTCTCATAATTCGTGCGGTCTGTTATCAAGTTCTGCCACAAGCAAATATTTTTTTCTCACCTTAATAGCCCTCGCTGAAACCATACATGACCACCTACGAGTCAATACATGAGTATCACTGACGAATTCATCAAGCCGGCTTGAACGAATTCGTCAGTGCTACTCATGTATGGACTCGTAGGTGGTCATGTATGGCTTCACCATATGCTTGGAAAATACAAAAGTGACTTTAGTCCCGCGGCTAGAATAATGGTCATGATGCCTTTCATCCAGGTCTGGATAATGAATGCATTGATGTCTTTATCATGATTTGGTTAGTAGAGAAATCATTTCAAATGTTTTGAGGCAATGAACATTATCCCATAGGCAACAGTGCCAACAACAAACAACATCCCCTTCAACTTCTGTAACAAATCCATGGTACGTAGACATCTTTTTTAGATTGATATTTAGGTTAAGGAGGGTTGTCTTGACTAAACATTTAATTGAACTGCAATCTTTCTCGTGGGTTCTTCCTTGTGGCTTTGGAAGGTACAATGATATTCATAAACTTTTGTTCTTGGTATACCCTACTCCTACACCCTACCCCTAACAACAATTATTTTTGTTCTACCCCTTTACTGAACAATATATATCAAGTCTGGTCTTACTCGTGTAAACATATTCGAACCAGCTTTTGCCATTGTTTCATTAGGCTATACCACTTGATTATGGTCGAAAGAGTGAATTTGTTCGTTGACTTCGAATTCCCATTTCGTCATGACAACAATATTGCAACATTCCAGTCTGAAACTTATTTCAAAAGCATATTTTCCCAATGTCGGACGACTGCCATTTCAAACTAAAAACTTCTGTAATTGCCACTTTTAATGAGCAGTCAATTATGTTGAATAATAGAATTTCTACGCTTAATTTAAATACTTGATACTATGCGCCCCTATTGCGACGAGAAAACCTTACAAGATTCACCATTAAACCAAGGACAGTTTCCTGCGATAGTGTCCTTTAAATTTAATTTCTTCCAGTTATGATAAGTCCCATTGGACGACTAATGAAATTTTCTGGGGGTTTGTTGTACGTTTTTTTTCTAGGGCGATGCAGAGACATTACGGGAAATGTACATGGGAACGCCACACATAAAAAATAAAAATGAACGAAGCCAGTAGCAACGATAAGAAGAACTAAAATGTACATAAAGTCCTCGAAATTGTCCCCGCGGGGAATTGAAATCAAGGAAAAGTTTTCGCACATTTCTACTGCATGTAAACAACAATGAAAAATTAGAATTTTTCTTTTATATTTTTTGCTTTGCGTTGTCGTAATGCCATGGGTGTGTATGCCTTTGACGTTTTCACATGTTTTCGAAATACAAAGGAACAAATTGAAGCCATGGCTTCCGTAAGCATTTCCTTAATAAATGGAAGTATTACAAATGAAAAGGTGGAATACGATGGGAAAGTAACCAGGCACCGGGAACTTTCAAAATAAGTATTTTGAGTGGGTTAATAAAGATCTGGATAACTCGTAGCTTATTCATAGTTTTGAGGATGGGGACAAAATGCTTCTCAAAGACGCATAGTTTTTTTTATCTTATTTGTCATTCATTGGAGAAAAAAGTTAACAACAGAAATGTTGTACACAATAAAATTTGCCATAAAATGAGGATAATCGTTAGTCAGGAGACACAAGAACCGAAACCTTTCCAGACCTTTTTATTAGTTTTTGTCCCTTTATGGATTGCAAAATTGCGTATAAAATTAACCCGAAACCAGGCCGAAGGGAAGCAACGCAAGAACCCCGCAAGCAAGTCAAACCCGCGGATCAACAAGCAATGGTCGTGCACAACGTCCACCTCAGTCAGCCGACATGCACAACTCGTAACTTCAGTAGCGGCCGTGTGAAGATGGCGGGCGCCTACAGTCTCGAGACTCCAAATCTCTGTCTCTCAATCGCCAAGTATCGGAGACTTGAGTATCGCCATGTGAGCAGTGCATTAGTGTGTTTACATCCTAATAAGTCCAAAAAAGCCCCATAGTTTATTTTTGTGTTACCAAAAATTCTATCTAGAAGGGCATTTACAATATATTTGCCAAGTACGACATGGTAACCAATCATAGATAACTTAAAACGTACACGATGTTACTCGTAATTAGACGAAATCCCGAGCTCTACCAATTACGGCATCATTATACGTATATCCTGGAATGCATTAATCAGATCCGAAACAGTTTTACGATCACTCAAATAAGTACCTTACATTCCAGCATACGAGTATACGTGAACTTTTATGGACACATTTGCTAATGAAACGCATACTCCAGGAAACTATTCTGACATTAATTAAAAGCTACCGTAAACTGTACCAAACTATTCCGACATAATTCTGTCAATGTTCACGACTCCGTGAGAGCAAACTATCGCACTTAATCTAATATAAATGAATTAACTTCTTCGTCCTAAAAAGCGTTACACGCTTGAAATTGCCTGCGCTTGTACTACAAACTCCATACACTCGCGTCATCAGTTTGAGTCATTGTTACACCGGAAACCATCTATGAGCCAAACTTTCTGATAAAGTCCATCATTACATTCACTTCCTACTCGTAATTACTCTCCATTTAAATTCGGAAGTACATACTTACGTTGGGAAACTCTAAATTAATTATGTCAGACGAGAAGCATACAACTATACCACTTCCCATTTTCGTATCCTGAAGCAAAATTCAGGAGTTAGTGAAAATCGTAGTCCAAGTCGATATTGTGTGCTGTGGGCGGTTGTCTCTATCGTCAACACGGATATTGTCGAAATTCATAGTTCAGATTTAGGGAAATTTACAACGGAAACCAATATATATAGAGAGAGATACACGTCTCTATCTGTGTCCTTACGACTCATCTCTGGGGGTTACTAATGTGAGACATTGTATCTGGACTTGTTATGGATTTCACTAAGGAGCCGGGCGTAGTGTGCAAGGTCTATTGAATGCATTGTTGAGAATAACTGCAATGTTACTATCTAGATTTACAATCAGGTTAATCTGTTGTTCGACTGTCTCCTTTAGATCGTGAACTAATAGACGCATCCATTGTTCTGGACGATTTTAAAGTCCGATACGAGATTCTGTACTCGTACAGTTCCTTTCATGTACTAATCGTGTTCGATTGTTATGAATGAAAATGGTAGGATTGTGTCGCCATAATGACATCATCATCCATTAGCTAGTTGTGTAATTGGTTTTCAGTAGTAACGTGATGCTAGTGAAAGATCTTAATCCATTTATGGCGAATAAAAGATAAAACTTTTGGTATATTCCTATTTCACCGGGTGACACATCGTGGTTCGCGTCTTATCTAATAGTCGATTTACCGCTGACAGTTGCAACCCCTAAAGCCGCGAAGCTCGTATAGCGAGCGGAATCCACGCAAGGGAAATGCCAAGTCTCTATCCACTATTGGACAAAGACACGAACTAACATGCGTCGCCCGGTCTACTAGGAATGCCCCGATTCGTTTAAGGGTTTTAGCATGTAAAAGCAAAAATCTGTCAAATGACGCGCTCGGTAGCCGTGAGGTCTCGATCGCCACTCTACGATGCTTGCATCTAGAGATCAGCGGTTCAATCCCCAGCGCATTAATAAAATAAAAAGAAACTACCTGTGGGTACTATTAGAACCCACACAGCGTTCCAAGCTTGTCAGTAATAGACAGCAGTATGGGAGGTGTATGCTAGTAACTACTACAACTACAATTAACCCTGACTTTTAGTGGGGCATAGCGCGTCAAATATTCCCATGTGGCTTATTTGAAGTTTTCTTATCATAAACTGGTTTCGGAAGCTGGATGTTGCTAGCATGTCGCTACAGCCCATTTAGCCGAATACCTGCAATAAGTCGGGAAAGTTTGTGGCTTGTTGTTATGCCCCACACCACAGGGGGAAGACAACTCAAACATCCATAGCCACGATGCGACGGACGGACGCACCATCCGAAATTTATATGCTGTCGAAACATCAAAAAGACATATCTATGCAAGAGATGCTGATGTGCCCATGCCCCTGGAAGGTTAGCCAACTAAAACACACTTTTAAGACATGAACCAGTATGCGTCGCCCGGTCAACTAGGAATGTCCCGAATTTTTTGTAGGATGTTTTAGTAGGTATGTGAAAACAACACTTGATCAATTTGTTGAACATATGTAAGTACAGCCAAAAGCATGATGTAGTCATGATAGTAGGGTAATATAGGGCACTTTGTAAGGAATGTACCCTTGCTTTGATCTGATTTTTAAAAGAGAGTCTAGTATGTTAATTACCTTGACCCCTCCAGGAGCATGGGCGGGTCAACATCTCTAGAATTTCTATGCCTTGTTGACGTTTCGACAGCATATCTACTTTTCGGAATTACAGTTGCTAGCACGCCCCTCCTATCCGCGCCGTCCTTATACTCACAAGCTCGGAGCACTGTGAGAGTTCTATTAGTACTCACAGGCAGTTTTTTTTTATAGACTAGTACCGTAGAGCGGTGACCGAACGACCACAGCCACCGAGCGGACCATATATGGACTATGTATGCTGAATAATTACGGCAACCCCTGCACCTATAGATCCATTTATTTGATATAAAAGGAGGTGGGTGCTCCATCGCTGTTGTTGTGTTGGTTTTTAATTAATTTTACTCGTAATTAATAAATTTTACGTAACCGTTTTTTTTTATTAATTTTACTCGTCATATCTGTGCACAAATTCCCATCACTGACGATAATGTTTACGCACTTAGAAAATCGTTAGAAAATCAAATAATTTCGAAGCATGCGACTGAGCGCGTAAGCGACTAAAAAAATCTAATGCATAGTTTCACATGTAACTGTTCAGATTGGCTAGCGCGTGAGCGCGCGATATTCATAAGCAGTCAAAATTATTTGATTTTCTGGCGATATGTCGAGTAAGTCTAGTATTAATAAAAAAACGGTTACGTAAAATAAATTAATTACAAGTAAAACTAATTAAAATAAAAACGATTACGTCTCAAATGTGCACTTCTTTCGAGGAAAAGAAACAAACGCATAGCTCTTGAAACCACCATGATTGAACTGCAACTGCAGAATTACTCACTCGTTGCACGCTTTTCAATGTGAACACAAAAAGCTGAGTCGCGCGCTCACACGCTTACGCGCTCAATCGCTCGCGCGCTTATCGCTCGGCAATTTGAACGCAGCCACAACGATTACGATTACAATGATTATGGAAAGGCTAACTGCTGCTACTTTCCAACCAGCATCTGAAAATGGCTGGTATGTTAGGACACTTCTCCGCCCACGTCGCGTCGTCCTTAAACATCTTCAAAATTTCTAATAATTTTTTTTTCAATTTTATCAAATAACAAATACATGGCAACGGGTACTCGAATTTCAAATTGGGCCGGAATCAAACACCCCAACTCCAAAGCCTAAACATTACCTGTTACCGTATGTTAAGGCATCAAGGTCGATTCTTTTTTTTTTGCCTCAATCTGCAAGCACGAATTTCGAGCAGAAAGAAACACTTTCACTTTGAATTTCCAATTTACATGTACTACACAGAAGTGGGGTCAATCTTTCGTAAATATTAAAAAAGAAAGGGTAGGTACTCGTACATCCTTACTTTGCCCACATACGTAAGCGGTCAGAGCATTTTCATCAACTTTTAAATTCCTATTGTGACTCACAGACGATTGTAAACTGGTTATGTATAGGTACGAGCATACTGACTGACATTACAGGTTTGAATCCACATACCTTCCAGGCAAATAGTATTCCCATTACTGAACCTACGAATCTACTCTCATCCATATCCTTTAAGTTTACTTACCGTCATGTATGTGCTCAGCTGGCTGTCCGTCAACTCCTTCTCGTCGTCGTCGCATTTGGTCTGCAAAATGTGCTATTAAGGCATCCATCATAGCTGCTTGTCGTGAGAATATTTGCATTAGTTTCGATACCGCTATCCCATTTTCCACTGCATCGAACTGTAAAATTGCATGACAGCATGGTGCACCAGTTCAGCATCCATCGAAAAAACATGTTCCAGGGCACATCGGCAGAGAGAAAAAAGGAGAAATAGGAAGAAAATAAATTCAAATCGATTAGAAAGGTATTTGCGAAAAATTGTCGTTTGAAGAGAAAATCAAATACGGGTATTGGACAATGGAGTTTTCGATAGATGAAAATAAAGACGTCATCTCAATGTCCATGACCATGGTGGAAAAATAGTCCCGCTTAGATAAGGGCAGAAAAGGACGATTTTTTTGTTTGACCTGAGCAGTGATGTTATATAAAGAACAATTTTTTTTTTATTTATGGAAGAAATTTATTCATTATGTTGAAATTGCCTAAATTTTCTATTTGTTTTCGGGAGAATTAAAATTAGCGCTTACTGTACCTCCCAGTAGAAGGCTCTGTGTAGTAGGCTGAATGGCCTTGGTTAATTTATATTATGGGCGGCGGGGTTCCCATTCACCTAATACCTTAGACAGATGACGCACACGAATGATCATTCCCATTCGAATGATAATTCGCTTTCATGTGTGTCTTGCGAATGGTCATCGTCCGAATGATAATTCGCGAATTACAATTGGCATAGTAAACGTAATTCCTTCTTTGTGTATGCAGTGCCACCTATCCGACAAATCGTCATTGAGTAGGAAAAATATTCACCCGTTCAATAGAAATAATGTCCACTCGTGGCTAAGCAAAATGTTCGTTGCTAAACGAAATAAACAATATTTATTCGAAAAATCAGTGCTAAGTCGATTTTGTAGTGACAGTTGGAACGACGTTCACACTCAAGTGTGTGTGTCTAATTCGTCATTGCCAGCAATTCATCATTCACCAAATGATCATTCGATTGCTATGTCTGTCTAAGGTATAAGGCCGTTTCCTCACTTGTCGGTACGCTAGCGGTGCGGGATCGGCATGTTCGATATACGCGGTACCGAAAGCTTACCGAGCGCCTTTATTTCAATGAATGTTTCCTGATTTTGTGGGTCTCCCCCCGCATCTACGAATACCGAGACAACCAGAAAATACTCATTGAAATAAAGGTGCTCTGTA
This sequence comes from Chloromyia formosa, assembly GCA_964017055.1. NCBI lineage: Eukaryota > Metazoa > Arthropoda > Insecta > Diptera > Stratiomyidae > Chloromyia > Chloromyia formosa. The sequence continues at coordinate 21,865,054 of OZ024813.1, read as the reverse complement.
AGCTTTCGGCACCGCGTATACCGAGCCTGCCGATCCCGAACCGCTGCAATCTTAAGTTCTCCGAGTCAGAAGACGGCCAAATAAGGCGACAGTACTCGTTGTACCCACATACCAATTCCCGTCGTATTCAGTACGTCGTCTTCTTTTATCTCATGAAATAAGGAGAGGACCAATTTATTGATATGTGTGGTAGTTTTGAATTTCTGTCACCACCTCAAAAGAACGCCCCCAATAAAAACAAACACTTAATGTTTTTTGTCTGAATCAATCCAATGTGTGGATTCATGAATAATGTAAATCAATTATCTGAATTGAGAAATCCAATAAAGCTTTGTATCCATGGCAAGACGCCGTGTATTTGCGGTTCAGGTACGTTACCAATTCAATCCTCTTATATCGTTGCTTTCCATTCAATTACGTTGATGAACATCTGTCTAATCCAAGAAACAATCGCGATATAATGACAATTCATGAAACCCCAGGGAGAAAACCACGGTAACATTCATACCGAACCACATCCTCTAGAAGGCGTACCTTGTAAATACATACAATACATCAACTGGAGGCAAAACATCGCACTAGAAAAATTGCCACCGCTAACGTTTTAGAGTCAACACTAAACACGAAATACCAATTGGGAAAGTCTTAAATGCTTTATTTCGTACAAGATTGCAAATGACGTTGACGGTGAGATTTAAATGGAAGACAAGAACGTTACGGTGATAATGCGTAAAAAATGAAAAAGGATCTGTTAGAAAATGGAAGATGTTGGGTTTCGTCCTATTTAGGAGTATGTACACGTATATTTACTCTGGTAAATCTGAGATCAACTCGCCAGATGATGACCCGAAAGCTAATTAGGACGTGATAAAAGCCAATATGGGGGTATTTACATTTACCCCCCCCCCCCCCCCCCCCCCCACCCCAATTGCACACTCTGAACATTACCGAACGCGTAGCTGATAGTTTCAAACTTGTGCTCCGGCATGCCACGGCTGAAAACTACTTTTTTTCATTTAGGTTTCATTTTGTTTAAGTGTCACCATACACTGTCAAACAACAACTCAAACTCAAACATGGCACAAGAGGACCGGTTTTCTTCAGGTTTATATGAAGTTTGTGTGTGTGTCTTGAGCTATTCAGAGGGCATTTATACCAGGTTCGTGTTCGAGTTGGAGTTCCACAGTGCATCGTGACACTAACATTAGATTTATATTATAGAAAAAGACCCGACGAGTAATGAAGGTATACAGGGTGTCCCCGTTCAAAGTCGCCATAGGGCTGGATTGTACACTCTGGTAGTGGAAAACCGCCGCTCGAATGGTCCCACCTATATCTTCAATCATTACAGTGTTATTGCATTTTTTGTCGTTCTTGTCAAAAACTAGACTTTCCGAGGAAAACTCTAATATATCAACCCCTTGCTTAGGGAAATCAAAAACTGACCCCATTTTCAAACTATTGTACATATAATTGTCCTATGACATCTTCATCGTTGCGAAATTCCACTGAACTTTCAAGACTGTCTCAATTTTGAAAAAAAAAAAAAATCAAAATCAATTTTTCATGGAGAAATTAAGGCTATATTTCATAACGGTACTTTTCTTCGCGGTGCATTTTTTTTTATTTTACTGACTTGTCTACAAAATGAACAAAAGTTGCCCCAATGTGCTAGATTTTGAACGACATGTAAATGTTAAGGACATAGACTTGAAAATTTTCAAATATTACGTGTTAAAGGAAACAAAACGTGGTCCAAAAATGGAACAAATTGACTTGAATTTTGACTTTACAAGGAAATCAAATTGACCGTCGCATGATTACACGAAGAGGTTATTTTTTGGGGGAGCGAAAAAAGCTACTTCTCTAGTGAATTCATAAAAAAAAAGAAATATAAACAAAATTTAAAAATAATAAAACATATATAAAATTCATAACAACAACTCCTTGAAACTACTAACTAGACTAATCAAATTGAGTTAAAATAGTAAAATTTTCTCTGTTAGACTATCCAATTTAATCTACAGGTAGTGTTGAAGATACCATTTTTATTTTTCATGGCGAATATATAGATACAAACGAATTACCGGTAGATTAAATTACTTCAAGGACTTCCCATTTTTCGTTCATTTTGTTGCACGCTTCGGTAACTATTCTCCCTTTGTGAGCCGGGCATCCGTCCATCTGCCACCAAAGGTCTGTTCGTTGGGCAATAGGGCTATTGTCCAGTATTGTAGGCGCTACTTGGTTTCGTAGCATTTGATGGAAGGCAGATGAATTCAGTCGACGAGGAAGAATAATAGGATCGAGGAGTTCATCGTCAGGTACACCTAACCAGACATTTACGCTGAACTCTTGTTGATAGCGAGATGTGCGAATTTGGTGGGTGTCTTCTTGACCCCAAATGCGGTTGTTCCGCTTATTAAATACACCACTGCGCTTAAACGTAGCCTCATCAGCCCATAGGAGTTTTCTTGGGAAATTAGGGTCTGCCGCTTTTTTCTACAGAAACCACCTACAGAAGGTAATCCTTCTCTTACAATCTGCTGGTAGTAACTCCTGTACTTTGTGGGCACACGAAGATGCCCATGGGAACGGGGCCTAAGGTTGCACGGTGACCGTGAAATCGGGCAGTGCCATTTGGCGAAAAAATAGGCCCCTCAAGGAGCTAACCAGCGGCCTATGCTTCTTGGCCGGATGTCGCTGCCCGGCCGTCACGGTAAACATGCAAGCTTAAGCCTCGTCCTCACGGGCACCTTCAAATGTCCACTAATCCGTACATTACAACTTCCATGAGATGGTACAGGTAGAGACTGTCGGAATGAAGCGTTCGATGCGTTGTCGTACGGGGGATATCCAGCTGAAGTGCAGCCCTTCTTGTGCTGAACCTAGGATTGTCAGCGAAGACCTATATCTTCCTCCCTTCTAATTCTGATACGCCGAATACGTTCTTCGGCGTTACGGTTTAGTGCTCCTCCCGTTTCTCCAAGGATTGTATATGTATTATCAAACGTATGCCTGCCTGGAAGTTTTCAATATGGGAAACGCCGACTGTAATCACGAACTGCCTTACGTCCGCTCTCTTGAGCAACACCATGGATGCTTCGCTTTCAGTGAACTATACTAAAAAAGGCTTTAAAAGCTCAACATGTCAATAATTACTCGTATAATAATAACACCTGAATAATAAATAAATTATATCCTTTGTCTCGTGTACACGAAAAATTCCACACACAGTTAATATCTGCACTTCTGTACAAAGATGATTTAAGGGGCAATACCAGTGTGACACTTTCAAAAAATCGATTTTTTGTTTTTTGTCTTTACCAACAGTTTCTACTTTCAAGAATATCCTGTAAAAATTTCAAGGCCGTATCTCTAATCCTCCCCGAATGGCAGCCTTCTAAAGAGCAACCGCTCGCAGATATAAAATGCTTCATCTGCCTGGAGGCGGAGCTCTGACGTATTGTTAGCTGAATCTTTAGGCATCATAAACGGTACATAATTAAGAGGGGGGCACTATTTAAGCTAGAAATATATCTATAGGGCCATTTGAAAACAGCGTTGCCATTTCAAAGATATTCTGGATTCGTTCAACGCAGCTCGTTAGTTAAATTTTAACGCGTTTTTCTCTAAATGAGATTTTACAAATTTGCAGCCATTGTAACTCAAAGCGCAACTATTCGATTGACTTGAAACTTGTACTGAGTACTGTTGAATATATTTACTCTGCAATGACGTAGGATATTTTTGATTGGATGAAAACTGACGATTGGAAAAACGACCATTTTATAGGGAAGAAAACAGATTTTTTTTCATACCTGCGCCATTTTGATAGATTTTGATATTTTTCGAAAATCCTACGTCATTGTACAGGAAATACCTTCCAGTTTAACGGCATTTTTTCCTTTTCGGTTTTGGCTACTTAATCGGCCGGAGTCATGGCAGCAGTGGAGGAACTTTTTTTTTTGGGGCTTCCGAATCCAGCGCATAAGTCGCTTGGATCCCAATACTTTTCTATGAAAAAATTATATAATATAGGCCAAATATAGCCAAATATTTTCTTAATTTTCCGAAACATTTAATTGAGTACTTTTCTTCCAAAAAATTCCCGAAAATCACCCAAACTTTCTGCGTTCACACTGGTATAGCCCCTTAACACGGGAGATGAAATTGTTTTCCGAATTTCCGGCAGTGTTTTTCCACAATAAATTCTCACTGCTCCAAATCAAATTCACGATTTTTTTTTTGTTTTATTTCCCTGTAAAGGCAAGGGTCATGTTAATTAGTCCCATCTCCAGACCACGTTTTCTTTATCTTTAACACGTAATATTCGCAAATTAAAAGTCATGTCCCAACGGGGACGACATGGCTAATAAGTATGATAGTAAGTAGCCCACTTAGGTCCCACTTTTTTGCCGATCTAGACGATCTGAAGGAAGTTAATGTAGGTCGGCTTCATCGTTCCATTGTCAGCTCTGACTGTTTTGATGACTGAACTTGGCCCAGGTATGCTGAATCTAGGTGCGGCTCGGTCTTCTCGTTCAAGGCAATCCGTCTAACCTAACCTAACCTAACCCAGTTGCACCTCATGTTTTTGGCAACTCGCAGAAAAACACACTCTGCATATTAAATTTAAACCAAAAGATTCGCCAATCCTGGATACATTCCATTTCATCTGGAAAAATATTAGATGAAGGTGGGGAGAACTTCAAGGTCTTTTGCAATGAGGCTAAAAGCTTTTTGCATTTAAAGATATGAATTATAACAACAAAAGCAATAAAGTGATGCTGACATATCCGAAGGTTTTTACGGGTATATACGTAATTCCTGCTGTGCTTGACCCAATTGGAGCGCATTTCACTTCATTTTGCGGGTATATCTACCATCCTCACCATATTGCTTATTTCTATTTGTGGTATTTACGGCAGACTATCGGCCGCGCAAAAAAAACTCACTTTCGCTGTTGTTAAAATAAACTCGAAAGAAAAGAATGAGGATAACATTGAATCCTTTTTTATAAGCATTTATCTAATTATTTCGGTCTTCCTATTCTATTGCAGATGACACGTACGTAATTAGAAACGTGAAAAGTGTTCTTGACTGTTTTTCATTCACGTGCTTTTCATTCTTTGTCAGGAGTTGTCATAATTTTCTTAGTGGCGGTGTGTCCTTGATGGAAAAAAAACTTTTTATGAAGGCAAAACCCACTGGAGTCAGGAACATGCCTTCGAATTAAATAGTGAAATTAAATGAAAGTCATTTGAAGGATCATTTGCACGAACACGCTATGTCCAACAAGGAATTAAGTAAATACTGTATTTATATTGAAGTTATTTTTATTCACTCTCCTAGCCTTTTTTTAAATCGAAAATTTATTGGATTTTTGATTTTGGACAAGTTGGTGAAGTGAATAAAACTAACAACAATATTAATATAAAACAGCGAAATAAAAAGTTTTCCGCCAAAAAAAACTCTCTTTATAAAGCTCCTCGCCTTATTAAAGACTAGAAATTACTGATGGGCATAATGACTCTTTTCACCGTGCCAGCACGTAAGCTCTGACTCTTTGCAATGAGTCGTTCAAAAAGAGTCGTTCAAAAAGAGTCATGCAAAGAGTCTAAAACTTGGTTAATAACATATTCAATAAAAGTCGTAGTTGGGTGACCCCAATTTTTTTTATCTTCTTTGACCCCAGATTCGGAGTTAGCGACCCCCCAATACCCTTTAGTTCGAGCCAGCCCGATCGGACCACTATTTCCCATGAAAACGGGGCTGACAGTCTGGAATGGGCGACCCCAGTTTTTTTTCTCTTTTTTGACCCCAAATTCGGAGTTAGCGACCCCCTAATACCCTTTAGTTCGAGCCAGCCCGATCGAACCACTATTTGCCATGATTCGATTTTGTATCGCTCTTTTTGAACGAATCTTTTTGTGCGATTCGATTTTGTATCATTCATCTGATGACGTTAAATTGGCCACGTTTATATCGTGGAACTAAAAGGCGATTAAACCAAATTGTTATAGTGTTAGCACTTGATCGAACTAATTAAGTATTTACAGGGGATTATGTTTAGTATTTCCCTTTAATGTTGGCTCGTTCATGGTAAGCCCAAACATAGTAATATAAAATCCTCCATTATACCATAACCTACCCTCAATACTCACCTGTAAAAAAATACATGTCTGACAGTCGGGATCGTCATTCGTGCTCGGTTTTGCATAATCCCATGATAAATCTTCGTATCTTAATCCGAGTAATAAAGTCTGAAAAATATGATGATTATATTAATGTTGTATTGTTTGGCAAAATTAAAAACAATCATACAACGAACGCAGACAGATGCTGCATTCATATAAATTTTTGATGACAATGGTGGGTGTTTGAATATTTGTCTGTTTCCACTTTTATTATTTTCATATCATTTTTCGGTCTTCAACCAAATTTTAATTTCGCGAAAGTACGTATAGGAAGTACTCGTATACAACAACCACAACAAACTATATAAATGTAATACATGTAATGCATATACAATATTACATACACATATACTGCCAATGTCATGCACTACCGTTTTATTAAATGTACGCTGGTACGCTCAAACCACTAGGATATGATGCAGCTGTTCCGACCGTCATAAAGGAAGCCGAAAGTTACAGATATTATGAGAGATGTTTTAACCACATGTTGGTTAGAGGGCGAAATATACTCAGTATTATTAGCAAAAACGGTTAAATGTTTTATTTTAATGAGAGCGAGAGCAGAAAAAAATGTATTCCTGTCGACGGCGAAACACCACAGCAAATATGAATATGAAAATATATGCCGTGGAAAATGCTTCCATTAAAGTTTGTGGATATTTCATTAAATTGTTGTCGGAATTGCACTAAATTAATTTGTAATTCGACTATGTACTTCGTATTTGAAATATAGACAGGAATGTATAGTACTTTTTTCATACATGTGTGGAATTTCTGCAAGACAACATTAAAAAATTGTCGTTGTCCTCTATATTCTATTATAGTTTGAAGACTATACCTATAGATAACTCGCAGAGATATTGTAATGCACAGGGTGTTCACCGAAAGGTGTTTATGGGGAAGGAGCCGAAAGTTTGCCAGAGTGACCGTGAAGGTCCGGTGGCGCTAGAAGCGAATGCTCCATAACGAGCTGAGCGACGGCGCCTGCTTGCTCCGGCTCCGTTTCGGGACATCTGGGCGGGGTCAACACATAGATGAAATATATATGTATGTAATACAACAACGAAATGAAGCTGGGTCCCACCGACCCAGATAAACTAGTCAGTCGACTGATGATTCACGCTCGGGCTCTTGATGTTGCATACCCTTGGCCTATGTACCCATAAAACATAAACCCATCCATTGAGGTTGCGTGGCCAGCAAAATGTCGGAACCTGCCAAAGCTAACGAGAGATGAGGCCGAGGATATTCCTCAAAGGAAAACACCGGGCTTCAAATAAATTCAATCCATTACGTTCCATTTATATACAAAGGAAAAAATGACAAACGAAGAAAAGGACATCCCTGTGGAAAAAGTGGTAAATAATACACAATGATAAAAAAATTAGAAATTAATACAATCTTGTAATAAAAAGAAAACCTAAAGAAATGAATCAAAAATCAATATGTCAAGTAATAAACTTAAGCAAACGTTGCGTTAAATTAAAAACAAAAGTTTATTAGATCTTTGATGGCCACCGCGAACTGGAAAAGCTGCAACTTGCTAACATTAATGCCTGAAATAGATTGAACGCAGAAAGCAACAGCAGCGACAATAACAACAATTTGCAGACCTGCTTTTGCCGCTGTCGCTGCGTTCAATAAAGGTTGCCTAAGGGAAATGTATGCTTTCTAACTTGACATTTCAGCTGCTGCATTCTGTGTTCATTCTGGTTCGGGCATAACAATCGAAAGCAAAATAATAAATAAACTAAAATTAGGATTAAGCTACTTTAAACAAATCGAAACACAAGTACGGAATATAGCCGGTAGGGTCAGTAACTCGATTACGTTAGCAAATGACACGGAAGGTCAGCAATATCACAGGCGGCAAGTCATGCGTTGATGCTATCAATAAAAGTTATTGTCCCAGTCCGTCTTGCTTGCTTCGCCAAATTTATTAAAAAAAAGTTTGAAGCCTCTAAAAATTCCAAGCAACTCTAAAACTGACTATCTGTCATTGAAGAAGTTTTGTTTTGAGGATGACTGACCTTGTGGAAATTCATTTGCATCAATTACTTTATTAATTTCAAAGTAAAATAATTTAAAAAGCAAAGTCAATAGGGAAGTATTCTTAAAAAAAAAAAAAAACTTTTTCAATAATTCACGGACTTAACGGTTTGATTATTTTTTATCGTTTTTAACAACAAATTTTTTTTTACTATCTGTCACCGCGTGGGCTGACATGAACAAAGGAACCGAGTAAGTATGTGCGACCCCTTGTTTAAATTAGAGTAGATTGTAGGGTGGGCGTTGAACCCCTAAAGGTTCAGAGCACAGAGGCCGAGTGGCCCATTGTGCTAAAGCCCTGGGTCTGGTTACGGGCTCAGACCTGTCGATCAAGTTTGATCGAACTAATAAATTTGCTAAGGATCAATAATGAAGCCGAGGCGATATTGTTCCGGTTTAACTTCAGTAATTCAGTCGATCTGTTACGCGAGTAGCCCAAGACGAAAAGCTTTGCCTGCCTTAATCCTGGTTGATTATCCCAATAGGCAATAGCCCCATTGCGTTTACAGTCTCTGATGAGATTCATGATTGTACACGTTGGAATACCGCAAAAGGGTCCCGGTCCGCAGAAGGGAGTTGCCGAAGCTATTCTGGCCATTTCGCCAGCCTGTTCATTGTCACTGATACCGACATGGCCAGGGACCCAGAATAGAGTTGCTCTTTTCCGAGAGCCAACTTTATGTAGTGCGTTTAGGCAACTATATATGTACGATCCTAGATGTTGCTGTACTTTTTGACAGGGCTTTAATGGCGCCTGGCTTTCAGAGAATAAAGCCACGTTTTTGTTGTCGTAGCCGATATTTAAGCATAGCTCGGCACATGCATCGATGGCGTGCACCTCCGCATGGAAGACAGTGGCACACTTGCCCATGGCCCGATAGTTGGGACCCACAATGCCCGCCCGGAACTTTCACTGATGAACCACTTGATAGTGTGAGGAGGAAGATTGGTATACATATTTCTCCTGACAGTGGTTTCTGCTCCATATATAACGGCGGTAAACCGTTTCTTGCATGATCTTTCCCTCACAAGATGATCAGATGGCATACCTGTGACAATACTTTCATTATGCCAGCTAATTTGTTCTGGACTTAGCTTTACATTCCCGTCGCATGCTACAAGTCTCGTTTGGCTTGTGCTTTCATGTGGATGTGTATTGGCTGTAGGTCGAGCAGTAAATCAAGAGCACTAGATGGGCAAGAGCGGATAGTCACTGTCACCATTAGGCATGCAAGTCTCTGCACTTTGCCTAAGGTGATCTTACAAGCAGCAGAGAATGATTTTTTCCACCAGACTACCGCACCATATTCTAATATAGGTCTAACGACAGCCTTGTAAATCCATAGGACTATTAAGGGTTGTATTCCCCATGTCTTACCTACATATTGGCTAAGGTTTTGTGGGCCTTAGTGGCCTTATCCGGCACTACCCTGAGATGTTCTTGCCAGAGTAGCTTACTGTCGAGGAAGATACCCAGGTGTTTGTTGTGATTTTGCATGGGAACCGGTGACTCGTGCATATTAAAGAGCGTCTGATGCGACTGAGGGTTCCTTTTCTAGAGAATGGAATGGCAACTGCCTTGGATGGGTTCACTCGAAGTCCGTTGTCGTTGCATCATTCTTGTACAATTACAAGACCCCTTGTTGGAATTTCACAAAATTCAAGAATACTTCATCCGTTTTCCAAAAATATGTTATCCGTCGGGAACGCCTGCTTCACACCAGAAAATTTTGTAGCAGGCTGGGTGTTTCGACGCCGCGCCAGTTTCCCAAAAACGTATTCCACATCGGAAACGACAGCTTCACGACCGGAAATGGTAACGCAGGTCTTGTATTAAATAAAAATATCATTTGTATAAAATAAAAACTAGTGACATGCAAAAAATAATTGTCCTGCTTATGAAAATGGTATCCTTAAACATCCACCATTATACTGAATAAATCATATACAAGTAAACTTACACATTCTAAAGGATCTATAATAAAAACTCCTCGCTCATTGATTGCTATAATTACAGAAATGTCCTTGTGATTAACTAAGCTCATAAGACCTCGAACCGGTTGTTCGACTTGACCATGAAAAAATGCAGCCCTGCAAAGAGAAAAGCACAAAAACAAAAAAAAATATATATACGAGTATAAATATTAAAGCACCCATCAAGAATAAGGGCAACCTTATTCCTAGAATATAAAATGTCTCGCCACATGCAAATGTTATAGCGAGGATTAAATAACCGAATAGATTAAATTTCTTATTTGAAAATACGTATTCCTGCAGTCGAGTTAATATCGTGTTAAGCACACAATTAAATGTAATGTAATGTTTCATGTTTTTCTATAGCTCACCCATAAAACGGAAGCGCCCAACAGAATTCCAAATATTTTCGCATCAGTTTCCTAGTTGTTGCGGCCTGCGGTACCCGCTTGAATTGTTCTAAAAGTTTCACTTCGGCTGAATTTTTCCTACTGACCGGCAACCAGGACCAACTCGAATTTTTGGCAACATGTTGAGGTAGAAATCTCGACTGGTTCTCTCTGTGTAAAATAGACGGAGAAGAATTATAGAGTAAGGATACTAACATATATATCTAGTGCGAATTATTCCGGAAAATAAATTATGGGAGTGGGAAGCATGTTTATATTAACCACTTCTATGGCTAATCCTATTTAGGATTAATAAATCGATGGATAAAAGTTGCTTGCTTGTGCATAATTTGCCACATGTCCCTTCCCATGTTCTGAAAACATTCATACGGACCTTTCTATATATTCTACTCTCCCCATCATCAGTACTTACCGAAAAAAACTGATTGTATGCGTGTGTGAATTATATGGACCCAATTCTATTCGTGCCTGGATGCCTCCAAGCATAATGGAGTGAACGGACTCCATGATATAACGTCCAGCCAGCACATTGTGTTTCGCCTCTTCGTACAGAAGCTCCAGTATCCGTGGATCTCTGAAATGGAATGGGGAATATGTGAATTATTCAGAAAAGGATCAAGCTGTGAATTTGTACATTTCCGTAATAATCTTCGTTTGGAATGAAGAGTTTTGAGAAATGTTTGGCTAGAGTAGCTAAAAAAGAATTTTACAATCCATATTGATATCTGTTACCTGTGTATTCGAATCGAAGGTTCGTTTGATACATTTCTTGCTGATATAATACAAACTAATAAAACCAAACACAGTTCACGTTCGTCCTTGAGAATCGCTACACTGATTTGGATACTTGGTTAAGTGAAAATGACTGAATTGATCTGGGGGGTGCATTTATCGGAGAAAAAATATTATCTCCAAATAGCTGCCATCGGTTGGTGTTTAGGATCACAAAATTTGGTTGAAGTCGGACCACGAGAAGTGCCCAGAAAAAACGCACAGCACTGTATTTTCGTCTACAATATGCAAATATGTATATAAGTAGTCCGGATGGCGCAACGGTTAGCACGTTCGCCTTCAACGCACTGGGCCCGGTTCGATTCCGAGGATTTATGTGTCGGACTATGAGCCCACTCAGCTGTTAAATGAGTACCCATTATGGGGTAAATAACTCGGTTGAGCGTGTTGCTGATTACATACCTCTGCACAAAAACCGTCACGATCTAGAAAATGAGATGATGCTAACTCGTCTCGAGGCCGTGGTTCAAATTGGACTGTTGCGCCAGTTATTTATTTATTTATGTATATAAGAGACGGGTAATAAAACGGGATATTGCATGGGAAGATGGTATGGTATGCAGAGCTGCTGTTTATAGGTCAACTACAGCGCACTTACCCTATATGTAGGTCCCATGCGTTATCCTAATGCCTGCTACAGATAATGGCCCATCGTGATGGTGACTTTGATGGCCGCCATCACAAACGAATTCGAATATTTTCGAATGTCGTCCGTCCACATAATGGTCTTCGATGGGCCATTGAAATTGAAACCTGTGCTCTGTGCGTCACGGCAGCTATAATCACACGGATCGCGTACGGCAGAAGGTCGATGATAGTAGCATTGCGGTCTGAGTAGTGGCCTGTCAACTTAAATCAGCTGCTCAAAGTTGTGTACGCGATGGGCCATCGCGTGGAGGAAAATGGCTCTCGAAGCCATTTGTGACCATCCGATGGCCCATCACTGTTGACAGAAATGACGGTTACGCGGCATTGGCCACTGAACGCCATCCGCCCGTCCACACAGTCGCTATGGCACCGAATGGCCGGGGCTGGGCCATTGTCTGTAGCAGGCATAAAATCCTAGCTCTAGCCATCATTTATCTTTGAACCATCCAGAACTTACAGCGAGACAATGGAGTGAACCTACATCCACATTAGCTAGACCCAGATGACTTTGGAAATAGATCCCAAGTGTTAATTTTTTTCGATAAGCTAATGCCGGGAAGGTGAAAAGTAGATTAAATGTACTTTTCTCTTCCTCTATATCTACACAGATTCTACACAGTCACCGAGAATATAACTTGTAACAATTCTTAACACCAAAGGTAATCGTTCATCCAGTGGCGGATCTAGAAACTGAGTCTAGAGAGGGTCTTCGTGGGCTACCTGGAGAGGCTATATCCAGACTTATTCAGCTTTCGAACCTCAAGAGGCATGTGTTAAAAGCGTAGATGCATTCCTTATTGAAGGAAAGCATGCAATAATAAACGTACAAAACTATGAACCATGTTAAGGTTAGGTGTAAGGGCTGCAGTGCTTACCACAGTATACATGGACTGCAATAGGGTTCGTTATGGTACCCCCAAGGACTCATCGCCCGATAATCCTAATCACTAAACCAGACAAAGCTTCCAAAAAAAGATTGAGCTTTTCTCTATCAACATTAGCTAAGTCATCCAGTTCAGTGAAGTAGTGGGATATTGCCAGAGCCCGACAAACGAAGAGAAGATAAAAAATACACTCCTTCTTGCTTTCGCCACCGAAGCCTCGACAACAGTCATTATAGGGGATGCTAAACCTCATGGAGTGTTCCCCAACTATGCACTTTGCAGCGATGACTGCCACAGCAGCTCTTATATGTTGCCATTTCAGTGACAATAGTAAAGTGGTGCGACCAGAATCCAATCCGTGACGACAAATTTGTGCGGCATTGCTTGTTGTACCCTGCCTGGCGAGCTCGTCTGATCTACCAAACCACTGAATCCAACATAACAAATTCGTAGTCATCTCCGTCAGCATCGAGTGACATTCCGCCACGGTCTTTTACGTTGTCAGAAGCGGTTCAACGGATTTTGTTAAGGATCCTCTAGCCTAGATGATCAAGCCGCTTGATGAAACGGTTGCAATCTCATCAATCACGGACGCTTCAATTAGCCTTTTACTCTTCAATCTTTTGATCAAAACTTGTTCTCAGTTCTCAGAGCTTCCGACTCGGAAAGAGTGTGAGTGAGTTGTCATCCATGGTTGCCGACGAGTGACTGACGCAATGCTTGATCAAAATTGACCTTGACCGCTTGAGTCAATCAAACTTTCTATCAATCACCGTCAACGCTTGGCTCAAGCATCAAACCGGTCCCTAGACGATCAATCACGCTTGATTCAATCGATTGACACTAGGTTTTGATCAAGCGGCATGATCATCTAGGGGCTCTTTAAGGAGCCGAGCGTTGACGGAGATTGATAGAGAGTTTGATTCACTCAAGCGGTTGACCGTCTAGGCCAATTTGATCAAGCACTGCGTTAGTCACTCGTCGGCAGCCATGGATGACAACTCACTCACACATTTTCCGAGTCGGCAGCTCAACTGAGAATGAGTTTTGATCAAAAGATTAAAGTGTTGATTGAAGCGTTGATTGACGGTGTAGAAGGTTGATTGAAGCGTCCGTGATTAACGGGATTGCAACCGTTTGATCATCTAGCGGCTCCTTTACAGGGCAATAGCACAATAGACCTCAAGGTCGCAGTGCTTGTCGTTCCAATGAACAAAACCGCAAAGCTTTCTTCCCACATTTTACTTCACACAAGGGATCTTGGGGTCTACGAAAGCTCGAAATATTTCTCGCGGATTACACCTAAACTAATTATCGGATTTTAATCAAATATAGTTTGTACACACCTCTAAAAAAGCATCTTTGCAATGGCGTAAAAATCATTAAAACCCCAAACTACTGGGGAGGAGTCCCCGTCACAAAATTCCCACACAAAGTTATTAATACTTAGATATGGGAGGAGCCAAAAAGTCGTTTTGATAGTTCGGACGTAATTCATGCCACAAAATTCAAATACAAAGTTTGTTATCTTATTAATATAATGATATAATTCTCTCTCTCAATTGCCCTAACCCCTTGTGGGGCATAGCGCGTCGACTGTTCCATGTGGCCCAGTTGACGTTTCTCGGCATAAACTGGTTTCGGAGAATGCAGTTGCCAGCATGCACCTCCTGCACATCCATGGCCACGAACGTCGTCGTGGACGGGATTCGAACCCGAAACGCCGGTAGTCAAACATGAGACTGATGCCTCAACACACTGCGCTACCGGTCGCTCGATATAATTAGGCATACTATAATATTGTCCATTATCTCTTAAGTGGAGCTGTCAATATTAAAATTACAAAATAGTTAATACTCGTACAACCATTATCTCTTAAGTGGAGCTGTCAATATTAAAATTACAAAATAGTTAATACTCGTACAACCTGCCGCAACTAAAGAAAGTAACGAGTGTAATATGCCTTTAAAAGTTCCGACAGCGGTCTGGCCAGGTATTCCCTGCATGTCGAGCTATAAAACAAACCAATAAGCTCTGTCATTAGCTCTCATGCTAATCACCTTTAAATGATACTTGAACGCCATAAAACAATAGAAGGAATCCGATATGAACATATCCGTGATATGTCGTCTGTGTTATCTTTTTCCAATATAAAAGACGTTAAGGCGGCCTGAATGCACTACACACACTCTCAACTACCCGATACGTTGAAACTAAATTTATACCGAACCAAAAATAAGGAGAATTCCCAAATATCCTGCAGCCCAGCAATGGACCCGCACCACAGCTCCTTGATAACACCAATGCTTTTTGCTCGTGATTGGACCAAATACGATTACGTAACAGAGACTCGTCTCGATGTGATGAAAAGGAAACTGTAAGTACTCGTATAATTCAATATCCAAGGCGAAAATCTCAAACCAAATCACGCGCTTCATCACCATCTTTTTTCCGTCTTTTCGTTTCAGATCAAAAGCCATCGACTACTTACGAAATAAAATTGAATACAATAAGAAAATTGTGAGAACGCTTCAAGACGAATTGAGCATTCAAGTGAAGAATTTCCGAAAGGACTATCCCATCTTTCAGTGTCCTGGAAAAGCGCGTGATCGACGAACAGTGTTTGTTTATAACATTGGCAAGGACGTCGACATCGTTGCATTGAAATGGCATTTTGAATTATGCGGCGATGTGAAGGATGTGGTCTCATTGTATGGCGATGAAAAGGCAAACGATGTGGCTTATGTTGAATTCGAGGATGAAATTTATGCTAACATTGCATTGTGTATGAGCGGATCATTATTTATGGGTCAACGAATACAAATCGTACCGAAAAATATGACAGTCGAATTGAATATTATGCAAGCTGTGACGGTATTTTGGGGAGAACAGTAAGTATCTG
Organism: Chloromyia formosa; assembly: GCA_964017055.1. Classification (NCBI taxonomy): domain Eukaryota; kingdom Metazoa; phylum Arthropoda; class Insecta; order Diptera; family Stratiomyidae; genus Chloromyia; species Chloromyia formosa. Next base: position 21,849,195 of record OZ024813.1, on the reverse strand, counting down.
TGGAATATGTACCATTTCCAAATTCTGAAATCCTTTATCGATAGAACCAATTTTCAATGCGCATTTTTAAACAGACAACTAAAATCAAAACTTTCTTACAGCTTGGAATCGCAGTTTGAGCTTGTTGGACCAATTAAATCAATACTGGCGTTGATAAAAAGAATGTCAAGTCACCTAAATGAGTTGATTCAAATTTATATTGAAGCAAACACATTGGAGTTCAGCGAAAAATCTGGAAAAATATACGAACTTATCCGGAAAAGGTAATTATTTTATTTTTCGACAATAAATCGCAAGAAACTCAAAATTTGTTTATCCTTTTTTTCAGCAAAATGGCTTTGAACACGATTCATCTGTATAGAACGAGTGTTAGAAACCCATACTGATTACAATATTTTTCTAATTCATGTAAATATTGCTTTATGACTACATATACTAAATGTATTTTAACCAAATTGATTAGAAAAATAAATATCTACTTTCGTAAAATTTTACTTCATATTATGTTTTCATTGTCTTGTAATGAGACCAAATGTCTAGTCTAGTGTTAGCAATGTCTAGTTAAATATTATAATGTAGATAAACGCTAAACGGCACCCATCCTCCAGTTAAGAATTTTTCGGAACAATTTTTCCAAACAACTGATACGGGCTGCTGAGATTTTGACAGATAGAACCAAATACATATTATAGATTCCACAAGAGTTATCACTCCATAGAAGGAGATTTGTATGTATTGACAATATAGACTTCACAAGAAAGATGACTCCGGTGGTAGATTTGTATGTATTGATTCTCATACTATGTTTATACAATATTGATGAACGAAATGGCAAAATTTCACCTTTTAATTTTGAAAACAAAAGATCCAATTTTAGAAGAGTTCTATTTTCGAAAAAAAAAAAAAAAAATACGTAGCAAGTGGATTTTAATATGATATTTTAGCAAATTTAATGCGCTTTCAAACAATATGAGCGAGTCTTTCGCCAGGACACACATTTATAGATGTTCACATTTGTGTTCCACGAAATAAGTAAGTTGCTAACAAACTGAGGGGCATCCGACTTTTCTCGAATAATGATAGATAATTTCATTAACAACAAACTTGAGCCTTATGTCTTTTTTTTCAACATTGGCCAATCACTTGAACGAATATTTTTCACACGTTGGGAGAAAACATTTTTCCATTTTTAAAAAGCTTTAGTCCGAATATTTCTGGACATTCAAAGCCTTGGTATGAAACTTTAGCAAGTTTAATGTGCTTTAAAAAGGGTAAGAGTTAGTCATGGTATGACCTGCTCCTCTTGTGGATCAGTTCGACCTACTCCGAGTCCAACAACGGAGTAGGTTCAAGAAACTAGGTTCGCAGACCTACTCCATATATGGAACGAATCTGTCGTCTGTCATGGAGTTGGAGATGGAGTGAAAGAACAAAAGAGTGGGGGTGAACTAGGTTCGTCAAAGTCTAAGTCGTAATTGTAAATAAGAGAATGGAGAACTGAACTACTGACTAGATTAGAAGACATATCTACATATCGCTATATTGCAGTGTCGAATAAAATGAATTGTATTTTTAATTGGATTTTATTGATATCAGATGCAGTGGAGCTTTTATGGCTGGTTCACAATCTCGCCAAGTGGACGAGGCGAGATATTCTGCGAGAATGCCCGATGTAAGTAGCCAGGGTAAGGTGCGCGTTCACATTCTCGCCCGAGTACGAGTCACGAGTACTGTTCTGTTGGGCAATATCAAATAACTAATAGTGCGATAACCTACGCGCTCCAATAGAGAAATAAGGTGCGCACTTGTAAAGAGCGATTACTTTAATTTAATTTTTACCAACCACATGCTTCGTGTAATTTTCCCCGAGAAGCGTTTGCGCGCGCCCAGGTTAAGCGAAACCACTCACGTAACCCCCTACCATTTTTTTGCAGACTGATTGGCCGTTTCTTCGAAAAAAGGATTGCCATACGGAATTTCTTTATTTCTTTTTTGCTACTTTGACTTCTTTGACTTCAGATTCGAATTCAGCGACCCAATCAACCCCCAACCAGTTTTCTTCCAGTAATGCCGGGTTTCCATCAAAGAGACAATTTTGAAAAACACGGACAAAAACGGTTTTTCTGAACAAAAACACCAATATTTTGTAAAAACTGAACAGTTTTTAAAACATTTGTGTCTCTAAAACTGTTTTAGGAAACAAAACACTTTTCGATCTCGAATGGGAAAATGTTTTTGTTTTCTAAAACAGATCAAAGGAAAACACATTTGTTCTTGTTTTTTGTCTGGTGGGCTGAAACACGCACTTTGGATTTTTTGTGACAGTACCCAAGTACACAGTCAGCTATCAGTTGTATTTTTGGGAACTGACCCAATGTCTCCGTTTTTTCTGTTTTGGATGTCATTAATTAAAAAACCACACCTAATTATGAAATCCTCGTCATCTGAAATTTTTGTTGGACACTATATAAAATAGAACAAGATAAACAGAAGTAGAAACAAAACCAGTCTGTTTAATTGAAACAGTTTGTTTACATAAAACACAACTGTTTTCGAAAAACAAAACTTATTTCTGTTTTTGTTTTTGAAGACAAAACTGTTTTTCAAAACTGTCTCTTTGGTGGAAACCCAGCATAAGGTCGGCCGTGTTTAGAAAAAAAAGTGTTGTCATTCTGGAGCCTCCATTTGTTTTTTGCCATCTAAACATCAGATTTGGAATCAGAGTTGAGTTGCCGCTCAGAAACTCCTTTATTTTCTTTTCAATTCTGACTTCAGATTCGCAATTGGCAACCCAATCGACCTCCTATCAGTTTTTTTCCAGTAAGATTGGCCGTGTTTATAAAAAAAAGTGTTGCCATTCCGAATCTTCCATCTGTTTTTTGGCATTTGGACTTTAGATTCGCAATCAGTGATCCAAAATACCCCTTACCAGCTTTTCCCAGCAAGATTAGCCTTGTTTTTGAGGAAAAAGTTTTGCCGCTTATTTTTTAATTTTTTTTTACTCAAATTCGCAATCAGAGACCCAATCGACCTCCTACCAGATTTTCCCAACAAGATTTGGATTTCGGATTCGCAATCAGCGATCCAAAAAACCTTATACTAGCTTTTTCCAGCAAAATTGGACGTGTTTTTGAGAAAAAAGGGGTTGCCGCTCAGAAACTCCTTTATTTTTTATTTTTCGAAATTATGATTTTAGATTCGCAATCAGCGACCCAATCGACCACCTATCGGTTTTTTTTTCAGCAAGATTGGCCGTGTTTATAATAAAAAAGTGATGCCATTCTGGACCATTTGATTTTTTGCCATTTGCACTTAAGATTCGTAATCACCGACCAAATAAAATCCAATTGAAAATTTACTCCACTTCATTCTACACCACAATATAGCGTAGCGACATCGTATATATGTCACATCATCTAATCTACTCAATAGTTCAGTTCTGTCATCTACTTTTCTATTACCCCCAGACTTAAACGATCTCATCCGATCATTCTCCGATACCGACAAGCAGAACTAGTGAACCTATTCACTTTTCAACTGATCAGACTCCGACCTGAACTTACTGATCATTTTTCGACCTGGTCATTTTTCGATTGCGGAGTAGGTCAACCAAGTTTGGTATACGGAGTAGGTTCGTGAATTGGCAACCATGACTAGTAAGAGTGACTTCTTCTTCTTCTAGGACGTATACTATTAAATACTATATTAAACAAAAATAAAAAAGTGGAAACAAAAACATTGACAAGAAAAAACCGGAAAAATATAATTTTGTTATTTAGGTCAAGGAAAATTTTTTCTTGACTAAAAATTTGTATTGGCAAACCTCAGATTCGTATTTAGCCTTCCAAATAACATTAAGTTTTTTTTTTCGAAACAATAAAAATTGTTATGTTAAGATCACCGTCGAAAGTTTAACAAAAAACGTATCTTTTTGACTGCAGTCAAATTTTTGTTGATAAACCACGGATTCGAGTTCGTACAATATACTACTAACTTCCCTTAACTCCTAGTGGCACTTAATATAAAGGTACACAAAAACATGGGTTCTGTAAAACTTTAACTATAACTGACTATTACTATATTATATTCATTTTTTTAAATCAAACAAAATTGTTGAAGTGGTGAAGAACGGGTGTGTGTTAACGTGGATGATTCTATTAAAAGTCAACACACGAGTTTTACATGTTCTGCCGGCCCTGGATAAAAACGCCAATTTTGAGTTTTTTCCAAAAATGGCGGCTGGAGCACAGGTGGTGGAGCGGCACGAAATTGAATTTTCTACTACCCCACAAGATATGGAAAATTCAGAACAACCGCAACTTTTGCACGCTAACCCCCCCCCCCCCCCCCCCCCCCTCTATTTCTTGAGTAATGTAAAAGTAGTAGTAGTAGCCGCGAGGTATCGGTCTCAACTGTGCGGTGCTAGATATCAGGCGTTAAATTCCCTGGCGCGTTAATGAAATAAAGCTTGTCAGTAAAAGATGGCTATACGGGGTGTATACTAGCAACTGCACCATTCGAAATGCCAGCTAGCTAGACATGTTGAAGCTCTCATACTCCGGAGGGGTTAAGGCAAATACAATAATATAAACAATATACAAAAGTTACTTACGGCTTAACTGTAAGTAACTTTAAAGTTTTCAGGGACATTTACAAAAATGAAGTACATTTTCCATGAATGCAGAATGAAGTAATTACAAAACATCTTTACAAAAAGACTCAAAGTCAAAATAAATACGAGGTATAATAACATTCAATTTCATTATTGAAATAAATTCCACGAACAACCATTTATTGAAATATGTACTTCAGGCAATATCCTAAAAATTGTTTGCTTACGAAATTAAAAAGGAACCGTACCTGGAAGGCCAGAATTCTCCTAGATTCGCAGCCAATGTTCGTTTCTGTTGTACCTTCAAAAAAATTTTCTTTTGATTGCAATTGTGAAAAAAAATCCGAGTCATATAATTGTAAATGTGCGTCCCTAATTATTCTCACTTGGTATGAAGAAAATACCAGGTCATTAGTAATGGGTAATAAAAAGAAATACGAAAAATTTCGACACGTAAAACTCGTTAAGATTTTACAGGTCAATTCCAGAAACTGAACTGTGTATTTCAACTTAAAAGTCTGAGCATAAATACCCGCAATTTTCTAATGACAAATCATTCTGGTTTTGATCGCCGAACAAGGGAAAAAAAGTAATCGAAACACTACAAAATTTGAAATTATGGCTGATAACAAAAATTGTACTGGATCCTGTTATCAAAATGTCGAACCCAAATCCACGTATCCTTCTGCGGAACCGTTGGATCTTATCAAGAAAAAATTGTAGGTGAACCATGCTAGAGAAGAATCGAAACAAGTGTCTAACCATATTTTTCCCTTTACAGGTCAAAAACAATCGATACAGTTACTTCAAACTTCATGAAACAACGCGATTTCGTCCATAAATTACAGTCGAATCTACTCCGCGAAATTGTACACTATCGTCAGTTTTACTACCCAGTTTATCAGCCGCGCTTTCCCTTTGACTTTGACACGAAATCAGTTCTTGTTTTCAACTTGAACAACGACATTCAAATTCAGGACTTGGTGAATCATTTTCAAGTATGCGGAATTATCACCGAAGTCGAAATGATATTTGAAGATCAAAATCGATTTCTCGGCAAAGCTCGAATAAGCTTTCAGGAAGAGGTGCATGCTTTGATTGCGCTATCCATGAACCATACGATTTTATTAAATCATCCGGTCTACGTATTGCCGTGGCATTTGGATCGAAATATTGAAATTGTCAAGGCTATTGTGAAAGAGTTGAAAAGATTGTAAGAATAACTATAGATATAAGTATATTCTATTATAACGTAATTTGGAGATCAATGTTTTACATTTATTTTTCTTTGTTTTTGCAGTTTACTTCAAATTTATCCTGCTGCAGTTCCGGTAATTGATAATATACGAATTTTGAATGCAATTGGACAACATCGCTACGAATTGACATGTCTTTACCTAAAATGTCAAGTGTATGACCCGCAGAGAAATTCCAAGGAAATTGATTCACTAATTGTTAACGCGTAAGTTAAAATTTACAATTTCTTAAAAATACTTTTTGCTTACTAATACAGATTTTTATCTTTTAATTTCAGCATTGAATCATTACGACTCGTTGGGACATATCCGGTTGCTTACAATGAATGCGATGTTGATTTTGATCGATTGGATAAACCACAATATGGTTATCCATTCTTGGGCCCATATATGAAAAGTTGAAGGATCACGTAGAAGAAATAATAATGAATTTTTTTATACATACTCGTATTTGTACGTTTATAAATTTGTTGAAATAAAATTTGAATAATTGCTTCAAACATTGGAGTTATAATTTTTTAAACTTCAATAAATTAAGAGTTGTATCAAATCCACATCTTGAGATGATTCTTTCAGCTGTGGCTTCAAAGGAATTGAAAGATTCTAGTGGATGATTGGAACTAGTTCTGCCTCTGCAGAAAAAATCCACATCAAAACAAATTTTAAGAAAGGTTCATACCCCAAAAACGTATCTTGCTCTGCTCCTGCCCCGGCACTGGTTTTTAGAAGAAGGTCAACTCTCGGGGAATATGCCTGTGCGGATCTAGAGGACTTAGCTAATACGGATGTGAGTCCACTTCTGCGTCTTGCTATTAGCTCTGGATGGTTCAACAATGGTTAGCGAAAGGAATTATTCAATTCCATAGTAAGACATGGGACATTCATTTGGTCTAAGTGTAGTGTAGTGTATTATATTTATAAAGCAGTCGTTTACTTCCTACTTTCCCCAGGCACATATAACCGGCCGTACTATGGGTCGAAAAAAATATAAAATGTTATCAACAGCATGTACAGCATCAATAATCTGACAAATAGCGCATCGACTTCTTTGGGTACATGCTTAGGAAATTCGAGAAATAATTGACACTTATTTAAAAAAAAAATATTCCTAATGGCCAGTTAGGCTGACGTCCAGATATACCTGCACAGATCTACCGTAGTGTGTGTTGTCTCGCCGCACAGGCGTCCAGACCAGTACAGTTGTATCTGAGCAGGTAAACCTGCACGTACATATATGGTTGGCTTTAAGTAGCGTTCTCACAGAGCGACTTTTGTTGAACAACAGAAGTCGCGCAACAAAAATCTAACGAATTGCCTCGTGGGAACAGGACTTTCAACAGTGTTGAAATTTTTTTCAGTCAAACAACAAAGTATTGATCCTTTCAAATTTTAGTCGTTCCACTGTGGACAACCGCTAAAACAAAGCATGCTATCTCGTTCACTCAGTCCGTGTTTGTTTTACATATGGTTGCTGGTGGTACAATTTGAAATTATCATTTTCTTTCAGTAGCACGTGCTCCCTTTGAAAGGTATTGTGCCAACATTTAGAAGCAGTTTTATTAATAGTACTCGTATTATGTATTTGTAAATGCTCCGAATCAGCACCATATCCTTTTCATTTGAATTTGACCGGCGGTGCAACTGTCGTTTTCAGTAGTGCATGAGCTAACGACCTTTGTTGAAACGTGTTGTTGAACGACTTTTTTTGAAACGTAAGAACAAATTCTGCTTTTGTCGCATTCGACTTTAGTCACCGAACTTTTGTGGTTCAACAAAAGTTGAACCGTGACAACGCTGCTTTAGATAGATAATACTCCTTGTGGTTGATTGAAGGGTTAATTATTGTTTATTGGTTAGACGGCAACTGGGCTCATCGCACCGTTTTTGCATTCGGAATATGGACAATGGTTTGGGAAACCTATTACATAAGCCTTTAGTAAAACGAGAAAACAGATATGGGAGCAGATTTTGATTCATTTCAAGAGCCTTAAGCTGCATTAACACTAACCTTTAACTACTGACGTGGATTTTTTGTATTGTATCATAACTACCGACGTGCGGTTTAAGAAACCGCCAAATTTAAATTTCCATTGCGTTTAAAAACCGTGAAAAATGTTGCCCCTTTGCAAAAATATACTCAACTAAAAAAACTAACAGTTTTAGTTGAGGATATTTTTGGAAAGAAAATTTAAGAAAAAAATACATAATCTTAGTAATTGCTATTTATTTTATTAACGTATTATGTATGGCAAAGATTTAGGGATTTTTGAAGCAAATCAGTAGGGGAGTGGGGGTCATTACGACACATTGTCCTATCGGTGAACTCGCAAGGAAGCTTTGTCTTCCTCATTACGATTACTGTAGAAGTTGTCAGGATGTGGATGAGGAGTGTTCTTCATCTTCACTACTACTGTCCAGCTTTAGCTAATAGGAGCAGGAAATTTGCAGGACTCTCCGTTTTCCACGACCTAGAGGGTCTCGCAGATTTAGTTCGATTCAGCTCAATTGTTTTGTTGCCAGTGCCGGCTGGTTTGATACTTCTGGTATAGAATCAGGTGTATTGTTCCTGGTGGTATCACGACGGACAAAGAAGTGGTCTATGTGTGCTGTGGCTAATCGCGACCACCTCTGCACCCACTGACCTAATTTCGCCTGTAGTCAGGCGATTGATATGATTTTCTTTCAAAGATTCCACAGTCAAGCGGATGACACGAATTAACTATTTCCTAAATGAACGAATGTAGGCTTTAGTAGCTGATACCTCGACATGAAAAATACAGGGTCCCTGGATCCTTAATCATCGGATGGCAAATTACGGTCCTGTGGACGCCAGAGATTTTTCAAGAAATACTCATGGTATGGTATTTTCATGGCCCTGTAATTTAAGTATGTACCCCTCACTCAAATGTTGTCTATGCATTCAACAGACAATGCAAATATACATATATAAAATATATTTCAACGATACGTAGAAAATCCGCAAGCAGATAAATGATCAGCTTCAAATTCAGTGTATTTAAGAATGGACCCCATTTTTTGCAGACTTTCTTTCCACACTGGATGTGTACGCCAAAAAACGCAGTTGGTTTCATAAAATTCAGAATCATATTTTTTTTTGAATGAAATGAAGTCTTTACAGGGCTAGTTTACCCCCCAATTTTCAACCCCCGGAGGAACTATCAATTGTGATTTTCATAATTCGGCGACCGGTAGCGCAGTGTGTTGAGGCATCAGACTCATGTTTGACTACCGGCGTTTCGGGTTCGAATCCCGTCCACGACGACGTTCGTGGCCATGGATGTGCAGGAGGTGCATGCTGGCAACTGCATTCTCTGAAACCAATTTATGCCAACGAAACGTCAACTGGGCCACATGGAACAGTTGACGCGCTATGCCCCACAAGGGGTTAGGGCAATCGAGTAGTATTTATTCCCATAATGAACATTTACGAAAATTCCCTTCTTATAGGTGGAATTGAAAAATCACCCCCAAAAATGGTCACCTTCTGACCATGGTTTCCCCCTTAAAACTGCGTATCTGCCGATAAAAAAAATACGTGTCGCTTAGTTTCGAGTACTCTACAACATATATGAGTTTCATCGAAATCGGAGGCGGACCTAGTGTTCTTTGTCAGTGAATTATTAAGGCTTTTAAAAGCTGACACTAAATCATTCTGAAACTCTTCTCATTGGAATTAATAAATATTTAAATATTGTTGAACTAAATGACTAAACTCACTTGATTTTCTCCTCGTCCTTTTTCGAAAAGAATACATTCCGTTTCAGCACGATCATTGGTTCGTCGTATTTCTTTTCGATTGGATTGCCCTGACTGAATTTCTCTAATAGATTTGGCCACGCTACTCTAACTACGTATGGTCGATGATGCGATTTTAACTGAATTTCTAACAGTGCACTGGTCATCCATAAACCAAATATACTTTGTGCTAATAATTTATTTGCTATTCCTAATTCTTCACAGCCCAGAGCAGCAGCGAGCATCACTTGCGCCGGACACTGTGCTGTTCCTTCGATTTCCATATGTACAGCGATACGTGACATTAAGTACACGCATGTGGGTATCACCTGAAATGTAAAAACAAAAGTTAATATAATTTTGGTGCCAAAGAAAAGGGCTAAATATGGAATTAGATGGAACATTTTTACAAAGCAGCTAGCCTGTATATTCTGTTAATTTGTACTTTGATAAATAGGAAGTCAACAGATCGTGCGTTAAATCGACTTTCGACTGCCTTTCAGTTAGTTAGATTGAGTTACAAACTGATGAAAATTCACAATAGTATAGGGTAGACGAGTCGTGATTTTGACAGTATCACTTCATCGCACACCGTAAGATACCGAAAACACAAAAATCTCTCAACACAGCAATGGAATTCATAAGAAGTTTGTGTCTGGGAGATACGGCAGAAGCGTCCTACGAAGGGGTTCGAGACTAGTTTTTTCCTGACAAAAAAAAACCTTGGGGCTTATTCTTGGCAAAAAGTTTGGATGGAAGCCAAATATTCAGAATCCTGTTTGAAAGGCGACTACTGCTGTGAGCTCCTGTCAAAAAGCGGCAAATTGGGCCTGCAAAAGTGGTCTACTGACTTCAATTGTCTGTGATAAACCTCATACTTATGCACGGAATAATTATCTGGTGGAAGGCTCATGAAAAACAGAAGGACTTTAAGATGTTACCTCACACAATTTGCAAAGCAAAATTCAAATACTAGTCAATGGTTTGATTCTCAGGGCCTCACGCCAAAAAGCTACTCCATTTGCCGTGGCCGCAGCTGGGTCGACAGCCCACAGCCAGCAGAGATATCAAAATCTACACGGATAGGCGAGTTTTGCTGAATCGACATTTTATAAAATACTTTAAGGATGAACTACTCGTATAATGCGGGTGACAACTATTATATTCTATTAAATACATATAATGTAAGTACATATACGAGTTTCAATCAAGTTCTTTTACTAATAATGGCCTAAATACACAAGAGATTTTCGTCGATGTTTTCCACGTCCACGAAGTTGAATTGTACTGAAGAAGGACACAACTGGTGTCCGAAATACGCATTTACAAATAAATAAAAAAGAATCCCGTCTTAGGAAAAATCAACGTTTTTCATTTAGAATGGCCTAAAGCCAAGAACTTGAGTCAGGAACAATCATCTCTTTGACATCCATGTCGGATGATTAGAAAAGTACTGTCAGGATATATTCATAAACAGTCCAGATACAAAAAGTAGGAGTTTCGGCTTGCCTAGCCTAGCTATTATACTTCGGTATGAGATCAATATTGTTATCCTGTTTTCATTTACATCGACTACGTGCAGCCAATTTCTGAAGCTAATAAGCTAATTCGAAACCAAATGAAATAAGCAGGTGTGAAAGTACAGCAAAGGCACATGATATGAATTTGCGGTCTATAGGTTCTGCATTTCGGCCAACTTGGCCAATTTAGCGAGGAAACTAACTATTTTCGATTCTGCGAGGAAAACTCTCTACGCTCTCCTACCCTACCCCATATCCTGAATGGCCATTACACGGATGCATTGTATAAACTTTATAACAAGGTACATATTTACATTTTGCAGAGGCCTAGGTATCGATGTCGATGATTTAGCACCAATTGAATAATTCGTAGACGATGAGGTTGCCGTTGTGTAATTGTTTGATATATTTGATGAAGGTTGCATATCGCCATTATTGCCGGTCGTCACTTGTTGCTGCTGATGTTGTTGCGATTGTTGTTGTGACTGCTGTTGTTGCTGATAATTCGAATTTGTACTTAATCCTGTAATGATAAAAAACAATGGATAATATAGAATTAGTGGTGTGGATTATATAGCTAGAAGGTGAATATAAGGATTTGTTTTTATAAGTTTATAACGAGTAGTACGTAAGCATCACTGATCGATATTATGCGGGCTGTGAAAGATTTATGATAACAGAGACGATAAACTAACTATAATATACTTGGGCTTCTATATATAGTATCTTGGTATGATAAACTCGCACCCGCGCATCAAGTTCGGCCCACTTCTGGTTTTTTTTTCGGCCCGCGAGTCCATATTATTTTTGACATGAACTAATTAAGAAACAGTCAAATAGGGGGTTTGCTGCAGAAAGGAGGTAGCTTCATTTTTGTAAAATTTTCGACAAATCGCGAAAAGACGTTTAAAAAATCGCTGCTTCGCCTTCCGTTTAATGATTTCTGTGGAAACTGTGGAGACGTCGATGAGGAAGAGAGTTGTTTCCATCTCCTCTGTTCTTGTCCGGCCTCGGCAAGTAAGAGGAGATCAACTCTTGGCTCCTTTTTCTTCTTAGGACTGGAAGATCTGGCGAACGCTAATATAGACCGCCTCCTCCGTTTTATCAGCAGCTCAGGTTGGTTCAATAATTAGTTAGGCTTATGGTGGTTAATATAGAACCCTGTGGTATCACAATCGACCAGCTTATGGTCTAAGTGTGCTGTGTTTTCATGGCAGCCAGATTACCTACCAAGGAACGTTGGTATAATTAATACTCCCTGAACACCACATAAATAGAAAAAAAAAAGAAACACAAATGTTTGGGTTCTTATACCCAATAATACTATTTCTACTGGGTTGTAGACACGACGTTGAACCGTTGCGAACAGTATTAAAAATTTCAGAAAACTTTCAATAAGCTCAGATTATAGTCCAGTCAAATTAAAGTTGCATTTCGAGCTAATTACCAAACTTTTTCTGTCAATTTTTCAAGAAGTGTTCTGAGGAACATTACACAAACGTCCCAAAAAAACTGGAGGTGAAAGGAGACTGAAAAAAATCTAAACTAAGATTTTTTATTTTTTAAATATTTTTAAGACGCCTTACATAGCTGAAAAAACCGAGGCAAAAGTAAGACCATAAAAAAATGATTAAAACATGTTATCACCATTTTCCGGTATTTTAAATCTATGATGGGGCCAGGGGACCGCGTACAATTTTTCTCTGTAATTGGATCGCGATATCAGATAGATCTAGAATGACAAACTAATCCGGGCTTCCCAGAATTTATGTTAACGTGGATCTTCGATATTTAGCAATGTTTTGTATCAACTTGAGCAGACTTCGTTCAAAACAAACTATGAACATTTGGTTCAAGTAACAGATATAAGCACAAGACTCCCGCGTACATCTGCTTCAGAATTATTTACAAATTGGTCATCCTTAGTTAAGGGAAAGTATCCCATATTAAAATTTACTCTAGTGCTCTTACTAGCTAACTGAAAAACCTCTAAAAAGAAATTTTTAATTTCAACTATTTTGGTCAATTCGAATTTTTCTCTTATTCCTTAAATTGTTTGGTTGCATTCGCCCCTCATTGTAAAACCCCGATGTTACTAAAAACTTCCCTTTCGCCAGCAGAAATAAGACTTGATTTAAAAAGAGAAAAAAAATCTTCCAACCCAGCGGAAACTTAGCAAAAAGCAAAGACAAAAATGTTTCGCGAAAAAAAAAGAATATCAGAAAACCAAGTCAGACAAAACGAATAGTCGGCTGCAAAAACTCTAAATGGGTGAAACTTACGCAGAGCAAAAGAAAAAAAAATCACAAGGACTTCATTCGGGAATTCAAATGAAAAACTTTTGCTTTCAAGCTAAATTTCCTTCGGTCGTACATTCAAATGTGCTTTTATTTTAAATGAAATATGAAACATGCCTTTTATAGAAATACACACTTTGGCCGACCTTCAGTTATATTGGCGCTTTACCGTCTCTGCTGGGTCCAAGATTCAAGTGCATACACTTTTGATGAAGGTAGACGGTCCAATTATTAAATATTTTATTCCTTTGTCCGGGTCCTGGTCGCTTTATACAGTAGTATTTGTAATGCAAGCTCTCAAGTGAATAGAGCTCGTTTCGTGTATACAGGCCGCAGCACTTATTGGGAAGGTACTGCGATATTGCGTTTTAGTTTTAAGAAATTTCACATTGGGATCCATAATAAATATTAACAAAAAGTCTTCGAGAAATAATTTACCTGAAATAACAGTAAGAACAAAGATGAACTTCTCCTTGATCGGATCTGATGTTTTTGATTCTATGTATTGGATCAGCTATAGAGCTGACAGACAGTCAAGAATTTATTGTAAAGTTAACTAAAATCTGCATTAGCTAAGTCGACATAGTAGTGTACACCTCGAAAGGGTTTCCTCCTTACTGCCAGTGAAAATGAGGTACTACGAATTGGAATGGGGTTATTTGGATGTTCTGGGTCTGGCTCCAATTGCTCCTGAAAAGAGTTTTCCTAGGTTTTGTTTTTGTTTTTATAAAAAAAATAAAATAAAAAAGTTCAGAAGTTATCTTATTCATTGCAAAGGACCCATCTACAATGAATAGGATAATGGCATCCCTCCTGACCTTTGTTTTTCAATAAAAACAGGCTTCTCTTCATATTTGGCAATTGATAATAAACGGGTTCTTCTGCAACAGGAACCAATTTGTAATGAACCACCTACAATGGTTCATATCCTGGTAGTACTGCCTGCACCGGCAGATCTATGACAGCACCTGATAAGTAAGGATCCGTCGGTGGTTCCATCCTTATCGCCTCATTTTTTTTATCATTCCCAATTTTTGCCTCCCATGCTTGTGTTGTTTTCCCCAGGCCTATGAACAATTATTAATACGTAAAGGACACGGGCAACGAGCGGCGAAAACCCCACCCACGTCTGCCGAACTGAGCTACAGCAAGCATAGACCACTGCTTAGCTCGTTGAGGGGACTTCTTCTTCGCCGGATGGCACGGTCCGACTTTGACGGTCATATACTACTTTAGGCTCCGTCCGCACGGGCATCTTCGGATGCCCACAAACTGTCCACTACAAATTCGTCAAGCAACGCTATATGATACCTCTTTTCGGAGGGAGCAGTGCAGTGCACAGCACAACCATAATATGGTTCATTATAAGTTGGTGTCCAAGCTGACTACGACAGAATTAATATTGTTGTGTGCCATAACTAGAAAAGCCCGTAGAGAGTTCTTTGTGAGAATACAAGATGGTGGCCTACCCTGATCTCTCACGTAGAACAAAGTATAGTTCGGAGACTTAAGTCCCTTAACGAGGTCATTCACTACTCATGGTTCTTGAATCAAAACGACTTCTTCTGTACTACGTGCCAGAGAAGAGCAGCAGGGGCTGCTTTGGAGTGGTGGAGATTTATTTGTATGAATTTAATAATGCAATCGGGGTGACCTCTTCCTCTACCACAGTGACGTCACTGTCCTCCTCAAGGTCCGATTCAAACGTCTCATCGAGGATGGAGGCCGCTGTCAAATACTCCAAATCAGTGCGATATCAGAAGAGAGGGATACAGTGCCGTCATCCCCGATCTGACTGCTAGACGACGACGTAGAAATGGGACCCGCCGAGCAGGAATCCATCCCTCTTATCTTTTTTGTAAACCCGCAGTTCTATAGTCTGAAAACTGTAATTTATTAGGGCACTGGCTTCGGCCAATGGGATGGGCTATTTTTTTTAAGCACGATAACCGCAACGGACTTTGAATGTAACCGGATCATATTGGTTATCTGAAAATTAATTCCATTGAGAATCAAGATCTATTCTATTGTACTTTGTTATTTTATGCAAATACAACATGCACCAATTTTATCTCCTCCGGGAAGAATTTCTTAAAATAGTTTAAGTTATACGAGTACTATGCGCTTACTGTTACGAATTCAAACGTAAGGAACTAACGTTGGAATTCGTGTCTTGTCTAGAAAATGTCGCGAATCCAAAGCGACCCTCGGGCTACATTTCACCGCATCCAGTGCAGACATTCGTGAGAGTTGTATAAGTACTCTTCAAGATGTACGTGTACATACGAGTACTTACGACAAATATTTAGGAAGTATGCTTTAGACATACTTTTCCGTGTACAAGTTGATGAAAGTAAGTACAATTTTCTTTGAAGTCGTAATGGAAAATAATATCTTCAACTCGCGACGCATAGACTCGACATTGTGAAAAATTTTCGCAATTTTCTTCTTCGTCAAGCTGACGGTGAATTCTTCTGTTTACAGATGAAACTTCCTCGTCGTTTTTAATGTCTATACATATTAACCATGGTATGTACACCAACTGCCATCTTGTAATACATATTTTGTAAATTTATACTGATAGCATATATTGTATAAGGGTACTTCCCGCATATGGATGAAGAAATACATATGTACATACAGTGACTCAAAAAGAAACGTTCATAAAAACACACAATTTAAATTTTTGAATTTACTTTTGCAAGTCACTTTAACAAAAATAGTTAGCAGAAAACTTTAAAATGTCTTAATGTGTCGATAGAACTTCTCATGAGAATTTTATCGTGAGACTAATTTCAGTCTCGAGATCCGGCTACTACAATAGATTGCAATGAGAATTAATTCTCATACAAATTTCGTGTTCTCATGCATTCTCATAGGAACTATTTTCATTATCGTGTAAATAGATAGCGCTGGAGTATTCTCATGATCGCAGCTATTCTTACGCTCGAAATTTATTCCTAATGACACAAAAACAACGATGATGTTCATCGGCACTTTAGGCCGGTCCCATGAAGTGCAGTGCATTTTAATCCATTTGCTTTCAAGTTGTATATGAGTGGCTTTAAAAATGGTTGTCCTTATCGTCCCGATTCCGACCGGTAGCGTAGTGTGTTGAGGCATCGTCTCATGTTTAACTACTGGCGTTTCCGGTTCGAATCCCGTCCACGACGATGTTCGTGGCCATGGATGTGCAGGAGGTGCATGCTGGCAACTGCATTCACCAAGAATGCCGTCATTTTCTGACACAAGGACTACCATACCATCAAGAGTAGTCTAGTACATTTGCATCAACACTCCCAGTCATACAATACCCATCTTACTTACATACATATCACGCTATTACCGAGAATGTCCTTTTTTTTGTCAGGAATTCATTTTTTTTCAAAATGGTATTAGTCCTGACCAAAGGACTCAAAATGCCTTCAACATTACTCGAGTGCATTAGTCTCATCAGCCGAATCAGGAAATAACCATTTTTACCAGGTTTTGTTTAAATTTATTTTCACGATTAAGAGAGTCCTCTATTTCTCACTTATAATAACCCAAGAAAGCTACGTACAAAATTCAGTTGAAATCTAACCACGGGAAATGCCTGGAGGGAAAATCTGCCAAAAGACTGGGGCGACTAACTCTATTTTAAACCAAACAGAATCTACCGTTAGTCGACTCGATGATCAAAATTGCGGTCCCTGATTTATGCTCAGGGTAATACACGGAACCTACATGCCAAATTTGGTTAAGATCACAATACGGGAAGTGTCCGGACAAACGTACAGCATGCATCGGACTATATACCCGTCCATTATATTTTCATATGGGACAGGCCAAAATCATGTTCGCGGGAACGAGAATATGTAGCGAATATGCGAAAAAGTGGACAAAAATCAATATCTGGAAACGGGTGAGCCGATTTTGGTACACATATTAAATACATATGTAGTTAGTATCTACTGGCGTTTCGGGTTCGAATCCCGTCCACGACGACGTTCGTGGCCATGGATGTGCAGGAGGCGCATGCTGGCAACTGCATTCTCCGAAATCAATTTATGCCAACGAAACGTCAACTGGGCCACATGGAACAGTTGACGCGCTATGCCCCACAAGGGGTTAGGGCAATTGAGTAGTATCTATAGTTATGCGTAGAAAAAAGGACCCACTGTACCATCTAGGTACAGGGGTTCCTGTATTAAAGCTATGTCCAGTTTCTCTTCATCAAAGCATCTCGTCATCATCGCTGATGCCGCTTTACTATGATGAATATTCAGCTGGCACACAGTTAGTGTTTCTTTGTTCGGGCCCGCCACCATCCCTGATAGTCAGCAGATTGAACGTTGATCAGAGTGCACGTTGTCTGAACTAACCTCTCCGCGCCTTCTGGCGCGTCATTGTCCGCTCCAACAACGCCTCCCTTCTCCCCTGGAGCGTCTTCTTCAGAGACTAACCTCTTCAACCCTTGCGAGTCGTCGCTGTCCGTCTCATTGGAATTCCTCCAGCCACTTTCTCCAAGAATGTCTTGATGTATTTTCATATTCTTGTTTTTATTTATTGATTCAGGTTTGGGTTTCCCGTTCTCGGACCACAGCCGAGGCAACTGCCAGCATATTGCTTCCCGCTACTCCCCGCCCCTATAGGAACATTATGACGATCCGGCCGTTCTTTCCTCTCTTTGTGCCGCGAAGCAGACTCCCTCGCGACCTCCCGAAAGTTCCGTAGGCGTTCATGCCACTCTGCACCTGCTACCCTTGAAGCAAATCAAGGTTTCTCTCCTAGTCTAACAGATCGCTACTCTGTAGACCGCGGTTCAACAGGTGCAAGAAAGGAGCAAAGTGAAGTGTTGGATCCGGAACCCCGCAGGTGAACTTTCACCTCAGTCACCAGCTCCAACCTCACACCTGGTCGCCGTGCCACCTATGCAGAGAGTTTCATAGGCGCCCCTCTGCCAACGTACGGTCGGGGAGACAGTTTACACTACCCATACAACTGGTTATTGTACAGATGTGTGGCAGTAACTTGCTCCGTTTGTGATGACCATTTGCGTCCCTGGTCACCTTCCCCCGATGGGCACGGTCGCATAACACCCCGGGGATTTAGGACATTTGACACTCCGTATGGGCTACCTTCGCCAAAACTATAGAACACAAGAGTTGGCCAAGTAGGGAGTGTGTCGATTGCTTACATATCGCAAAACGGCGGTACTCGCGTAATGTGATAGTACACGCAACCGGCCCCATAGCTCAGCCTTCGCTATTCGCGAAGTTACCAGCGGCCACCACGCGGAGGTGCTATGTAGACTTGCCCATGAGTTTCCCCACAGACCTGACCACCTAGTTATGCGTAAATTTAAAATAGATTCGAAAACGTACTTCGCAGATATAGCCAATTAGGGTGCCGAATGTAAGAATAAGAGAGAATTTAGATTAATATCATACTAGCGGTTGAACCGATTTTAATGAAGCCTGGCACACAAAACAAACAGTGAATTGTCTTAAAGTCTGTATTGCTACGCGTGGTGTGGATCGCTGGCAGGCGGCGGTCGTAAAAGCGATTACAAGTTTTGATGATCGTGTGGATGCGTTTTATTAGGCGCGTTGTAGGACTTTTTTTTCACAAGAGATGAATGTGTCATGCGAAAAACACTAAAGTACTGTTGATGATATTTTGAATCGTTTAGAGGGGGAAAAATAACATTCTCAGCTATGAAGTGGTAGAGCTTGGACGAGCGTTTCTCATTAGGGGGCAAAATTCCAAACAAAGGACAGGATGTGTATGTCAGCAAATGGCACTATCCGAAATCTTCTATATGCTAATGAAACATCAACTATGCTTTGGATAAGGACTAACTAACTGGGTATCGTACAATAACCAAGATTGGATTCAGGAATGTGCGTACTCTCCTGGATCAGAAGGTCCCCAGAACGGATGACTTCTTCAATTAGAGAGTGAATTTCTGCGGTATAAATTAAACATGTTAGGAGTTAGCGTGATAAGGTGCTGGAACAGGGGAGAATTTATCTCTCCAACGGGTATACACTGTAATGTTGTACTCCGGTAGAGGTACGGGTAATGGTCGTGAGTCAGGTGTGTGGCTCGTTTCAACCAGAGCCGGACGAAACTGTCTCTTATCCTGGGATATGATTTCCGATAGAATCATGACCGCCGGGTTCCGGTCCAAAATGAGGAACATCACAACAATAAAATGTTATGCTCCCACTGAAACCGACACTGTCTGGGCAAAAAACTGCTTCTCCGAACAACTAAACGCAGTCGACAGCCGACCACCTAAAGGCAACATTATAATGGTTATGGGGAATTTGAATGCAAAAGTTGACGCTGATAAGAGTGGGCACAGACATGTGATGGGGAGACACGGTCTTGGGGATCATAACGACAACTATGAAAGATTTGCTGATTTCTACAGCTTTGACAGTTTCTTCATCGGTGATACTATGTTTGAGCATAAGGACCTCCACAAAGTCAGTTGATCCTCTGTTCGTCGGCGCAGAACACAAAGTCAGATTGACCACTTTACCATTAGTAAAAGATTCAAGAGTTGACGCCTGGACGTGCGAAATAGAAAGGGTGTCCATATTGGATGGGAAGAGACGCTAATGTTCGATTGCGTATTCCAGCCGCGCGCCGTCCTAGCGACGAAAGATCCAGGCACCGCAAATTTAACACCGCTCGGCTAAAAAATCCATCTGTCCTACAACAATATAACGACCATCTTGCGCAAAAAGCAGCTGAGATAATTAAACACTCAGATAGTGACATAAACACTCTACGTACGAGGGCAGTGCCGTAGTCGCCCGTATACTGGCGATCTACGGTAGGCGAATCGTACAATATACAATAAAACAATCTGCCAGTTCGCACTTACCCACTCGGACAACAGACAGTCCCCTGCATATCACAGGGCGGAACCTGCCCGTCCAGTTTGATTTAATTTTTCTCGCTCGTTGTACGGTACGGAAAGAAATTCAGTGCCGATTGAATGGAACTGTGTGATGCAGTCAGATCGGAATGTTTGAATTCACTTGCGACGAACCGTTGCAAACCGACACACGTCGTATACGATGTCATCAACTTAACAGGTGGTTTTAACTTTTAATGAGGAAAGACCGCCGGACTCGACGGTATTCCTGTCTTGCCGAACTTTACCAAGTAGCGCCAATCGTAACTGCCGAGTTGCTGCACCCACTGGTTTATAAAGCGTGGAATACACAAACCTTTCCTAATAAGTGGAAGGAAAGTTTAATCATCAATCCTCCGAAGATAGGCAGCCTTACAGACTGTAATAATTGGAGAGGCATTTGTAATATCTCGGCCACATCCTTATTAGAGATCATGCTCCTACAGCGCCTACTGTCGAATTTGCGGAAACAGGAAGAAAAGGAGAGCATTCCGCATCTTATATGCGACTGTCCTGCACTGATAAGATGAAGAAAGACACACATTGGGAAATTCTTTTTTGCACATCTGGGAGAACTGGCGGATGTAGCGATTGGCTGGCTCCATAGATTTATCAAAGGCTCTGGCTACTTCAAGTAATAGGTGATAGGGACAGGATTCTCCAAGGGGAAACATAATAGACTCAACTCTGAGTGGTTAATATGCCGTGGATCTCTATGGCAGCACATACTACCAAACCTAGCCTTATCTTAGTATAAACATTCCCTCAAACTAAAACGGTGCAGGAGGTTGGTCTTTAGAAATAAAAGTAAATAAAAATGAAAATAATGAAACCGTCAATTAGAAGTGTCACTCGCGGCCGGACTATAATCTAACCAATCATAATTCAAGTAACCTTACGTAACGATAAGACTACAAATTACTCATGGTTGCCAGATCCCGAACCAACCCTTTTGAACCTGCTCCATATAAAATACTAGGTGAACCTACTACGCTCTCGACAAATGAACAGGTTCCGTCGGGGATGCAAACGTGAAACAAGTTCATATGAGTCATTCAAGTTCAGTCGGTGTGGCAGCACTCGAATTATGAGCACTGAGCAGGTTACGTTCAATAGTTCTATTTGCAACACGGCTAGCTAGGAAACTAGCCATGCAAGAACACATTGTAAAACGAGCACTGAAGAAGGATGCATGTTGCATCCGAAATACGTGTTTGCAATCGTGAAAAATAAAACACCGACAGTATAATGGAAACAAAGTATTTTATTTTATTAATCAACTGTCGGAATCAAAGGAACTAATATCAAATCACCACATAAACACTTTGTATGCAAAGGTTGAAGATAATTTTATAGCAAATAATTTGATTTTTTACATACTTTTAATTATGTGACTAACGTGTGACGAGATAAACGCGAGGAAACTAATACACGACAAAACACCCCATAAGTACCGTTAAAACATTTTAGGTGGTGTAAATTTGAATTAAAGCTTTCTGGCTAAACCTGTATCGATTTCTAAAATAAACTCAGAGAGTGCCTGGCGCTTGTATACACTCTGGAGCCACTTTTCACGACGCGATACGACCGTACCGACTGTCGTACATTTCATATATGTATTAAAAAATTAAAGTGGATTCTCCAGTAAATATTTTATACTAAAGTTTTTATATTTTATAAGTCTTCATATACGAATATCTTATTCATGCGAATTCTCTTTTTTAGATCGAGTATTCTCACTTTCAAAGAAATACGGACTACAGCGCTATATTTGAATTTCAATGGAAATCTTCTCCCGTTCGACCTACACAACAATTCAAATTCCATGTGAGAAAAGTAAACAAAATCAAGGACGAGACAGGAATGTTTTCACCAGAATATTTCGCAATTCATTAAATATGAAAGCTAAGTGGCCTGGCTTTGAACAGAGCAATAATGGCATGACAAAAACTTTGAAAGCCGTATGTTGAGGATGGGATTGTAATAAAAGAACATGGTTCGTTAACAAGTATAATGAAATGTATTTAATTTTTTTTTAAAGTAATAATTGAAGTTCGTTTAAGTTTAAACCAAGGCTAAAAAGATTTTAATAACAAAATATGTACAGCATTCGTACACTTTACTGGAATCGAACATGCTCGGTAGCCGTGAAGTCTGCGGGTCACCACGCTACACCGCGTCATTAAGAAAAACTGCTGTGGATATAATTAGAACTCCCACAGCGCTCCAAGCTAGTCAGTAAAAGTCGGCTCGGATAAGAGGTACATGATTGCAACTGCACCATCCCAAGTTTAACTGCTACCGAAACGTCAACAAGGCATAGTAATGCAAGACATTACGACGCGCCCATGCCCTTGGAGGGGTCAAGGCAATTAATATTATACAGAGGAATACATTCAAATATTAATGTAGTACATATGATATTGATGTCTTAGGATTCGTAAATAAATCCATTGGCTTTTCAATTTCAAGATGTGAGTTTGTTAGATATTCAGTATAAAAGTTCTAAGATGCCACGCTTAACTACCAATAGTAGGTCTATTATGGTCTGGAAGTATTAACTCGAAAAAGATAAGTCTGCTCTATATACATATAGTTATTTGTACAGATCTAGTATCTAGCACAGTTATGTTCGCAGAATATGAGCATCACACAATGAAAAATAATTCCAGGCAATTTGATTAAATAATCTAAAACCAATTAAATTTCACCACGTCATACCCTCAGCGAAATTACTTTTAATCCTTTTCCAAACGCAATTTATTACTTTTCAAAGAGAAATCAACAAAATTATATTTTACATATCCCTCAGGCGTCGAGCAATGGATTCGAATTATTTTTTCACGAGAACAAAAACCCGCGCCCGACGCTCTCTACATACGAGGCACGAGTACACTCGCTAATGATTAACAACAAATGTAATTTTAATATACTGGATGCATATTGAGTTAGTACTTCCCGTAAAGCAAGGAGGTCTTCTAAGCAACTTTTGTAGGCCATAGGGGTGGGCGATTGGATATCCACAAATGTCGCAGTGTTAAATATAATAACATTCTGCACATCCCTATACTCATCTCGTATCCTTATATTACGTACATACGAGTACAGCAGAGCTCCGAATCTCAATTTCGCATTATGAGCTCCACACACGAGTATTGCTTTCGAGGGAAGGAATATGTAAATCTCAGGAGCATCACAGGCAACCGAGCAGTAGCGAAACAATGTCCTGACTCCGAGTATTAGATGGAATGCTACTACATTCTCGCTTTTCCAAGTTGACCTTTGCATAATTGAATTGGATTCTGATATTCTGATGTTCGTTCATTTGCGCATATATTACGTATTGGCAAAATGGAAACGAAAAGTCATTGCCCATATGGGAACTGAATCGATATGAAATGAGAAGCGGCGGGTTCGATTGAATGAAATGAGGTCCTTCCATTGAAATTCGTCAACCCTTAATCCTCATGATTAATAAATTCATACATAGCTGGAATGAAGAGCGGCTTTTGTAATATTGAATTCGGCGCGATGAATTTTATAGAGGCATTTGGGAGCAGTATATGTGCGAGGATATAAATTGTTCATGAGTGTGTTTCGACTAGGAGATGGTAAAATGTTGAACCATTTTTTTCTCATCATAGTTTCGTGACGCTAACGCAAAAAATTTTAATTAAAATTGAATTGAATTGCATTTTTTGTTTGTGCAAATCACTGAACTATGTAATATAAATTCAAAAGAATATGGTCTCGATTCCCATTGAGAGAGGCTCGTCGTCTGACTTCATTTGAATTCGAGAATTTTGAGGTGTCTGAAATACAAGTATGTTGGTTATTAAGGCGACAGATTCTTGACCATTATCGTATTTTATCCTCTTATTCTAAATAATCGATTGATCGATAATCAGAAATAATCGCACAGGGCTATTGAAAGAAATATCATCTTCCATCAACGGTTCACCGCCGTTATATGGAACAGAGTGCACTGGCGGGAGCATTACGCCAATCTTCCCATCACACCATTATGTGGTTCATGGATTGTAACGTGAATGTTCGTTGAGCTTGGCTCAAATGAGGACGCAGGCCGAAGTATTGGTCGTTTAGACCATGGCGGGCATCTAAATGTCAAAACCTTCTTAGCGAGTGACCAAGAGTGGCGTGCGTTTGATAGCTAGCTCGGCTATCGGTAGTGTAAGCGGGGTTGGAGAGCGTCGCCGACTGCCTCTCCCTTGGTTACAAAAACAATTTTTCGCGCGTCCCCTCGAGTGCCGAGACAATCGAGTAAGTACCTAGCAGGATCGATAAAACTAAGTAAACTGGCTGAGGAATCCCCAAGCCGCAACTAGCACGGGAGCCTCTCGAAGACGATTAGGCTCCACGCTCCCTCCCCAAACCTCTGGTTGAGCTATTGCTCAACCACTTTCAGAAAGCGATCAGGGAAAGCAAACGCGTCGAAAGCGGAGGAGGGCCCATGGGAAGTCGGGAAACAAATTTTCGCGATCTTAAAAATATGTTTTGTAATCTTTCTTCTACATCTTCTCTTGTAATTTGTTTGGTTCAACGTATCTTTGTTGGCTACGGGCGAGTATTATTCAGGATTCTCCTGATCCATATTTTGTAATACTTATACGAATCGTAAATAAATTTCTTTCATTAATGCGTATATCAATGCCCTCTGTGGACAGAATTCCACTTTTTTTTTCTTATTTTTTTCAGTTCAGGTGCGTCCTTTTCCTTTTTTGTTGGCTGGCTGAATACTCAATGCGGCCCGACCCTTCCGTGGCGGTCGATGGGCGGTGAATGCGTAGCCTCGAACATAAGTGTCACCTACCGGAAAAAACGATGTTCGCTGCGCCTCCATGAGCTTGCCGCACTCTGCTGCTGATCCGGTTGTCGATGCTTCAAATATATCTTCTTCGATTTGCAAGGCGCACTCCGCGATGGGCCGCCGCCTCCGCTTCTATAACGGGCGGTGTACCTACCGCCTCGCTTCTTGCACTCGCCACAATGGCCTAATTGCCTAAACCGAAAAAAAATCCGGTGGCGCAATTAATTTCCCCGGGACATAAAAGCCAGACTTAATTGCACAGTCGGTTTGCACCCGTTTGAAACACATTCACAGGGCAATGGACGATCATTTTGCCACCAAAAGGAAAATAAATTTTGCAATTCAGTATTGTCGCTACTTTTTTTTGACGCGAAACCTGCACCGCACGAATGGCCGACTTTCCACAGGCACATACAATTTGGACCGCTCTTCTTTTTTTCGTTTCCCACTGAACGCATAAAAGACGGTTTCCGAAACTTTGAAAGTTGGCATTGACGACTTCCGAAGCTTCGAAGACTGCTGTTAGTGTTGTACCTTATATATATATATTAGAAAAGAACTAGATCGGAGCATAACAAAATTTTCGAGGATCATTTTTGATTAAAGATGGTTCGGGTAATGAATGTCTTTCTTGGACACGGTTTCGCGTAATTTACATGGCAATTGACATTAGGCTTATGGAAAACCCGACTGATGCCTCGTGTCGCGATCATTTTGGAAGAGCAGCTGGTTGGTTCCCAAGGAACTATATCAGTGACGAAGGTGATAACGATGAGCAACATCTTGACAGGCCATGACAGGATAGCTCGAAAGCCAATGACGGTGCCGGGACAAGCATTGTGGGCACCGGCCATCAGGTTTCCAGACCCATGGGTAAGGTCGCCACTTTCTTCTAGGCGGAAGTACGTGTCATCGAGGCGTGTGATAAGTTATGTAGACAGGCGCTGTAAAAAAAAAACCTTAACATAAAATCTACGATCGCATGTAGTCACCAAAAGGTACTACACAAAGTAGGCTCTCGTAATAGAGTTGTTGTTGTTGTGGTAGCGATGCTCCTATACTGCAGTTCTTCTTGCATCGAGGGGGTTTGGCAGCTCTTGGCCGTTGAAAAACGGGTCGTTCCGGTACGAAGAACCGGCTGCCGCAGGAACGCTCGTAATAGAGTCGACGCGCTTGCTGACCGTGCTCACTCGGTCACCGCTCTACGATCTAGAGAATGGCGGATCGATTTTCGGTGCTGACAAAAAAAACTGCCTGTGGATATTAATAGAACTCCCACTGTGCTCGAGTTTGTGAGTATAAGCACGGCGTGGATGGGAGATGCATACTAGCAATTACACGTCCGAAAAGTATTAATGGAACGTCAACATGGCATAGAAATGCAAGGGATGTTGACGCGCCCTTGCCCCTGGAGGGTTTAAGTTAATCAACACATTTTTAATCCCCGGCCCGCCATTTTGCGGACCCTAACCCTCTTGCGGCATTCCCACCTGTACAATTAAGAACCTCATCAGAGGCTAGGAACGCTGTGAAGCTATTGTCCATTGGGATAATCATCCAGGACTAAGACAGCAAAGATTTTTATCTCCGTTTACTCGCATTGCAGATCAACTGAACTGCTAAAGTTAAACCGGGACAAGGTAAGAATCGTCTATGGTCTATTGACTGGACACTCATGCCTGAGATGACTTAAGAACCATGGGATTTACATCAGGCTCGAGCTGTCACTTCTGCGGAAAGGATGACGAGAAGTCGCCCCCCATTTTAAGCGATTGCGACGACTTAGCCCAGCCACGCTGAAACTGTTTCGGAGTCACCTATCCGAAGGCTGACGACATCGCCTCAGTTTCACTGGACCTCAAGATCTAATTTATTATCTCTTTCAAACTCGATCTGCAGCTTTAGGCCTGTTAACAGATCCAAGGATATAGCACAATGGGCCATCCGGTCTCCGCGCTCCGAAACGGAAAAGAGGAAAATCGTTATCGAGATCCGCCGGTAACGAATAGTTACACGTAGTTAGTGATTGGTTGCTAATTCCGCGTGTAAATACGAGTAGTTCGTTTATTAAATAAAGCGTGTGTGTTTTCCAATTGAAGTGTTTCATTATTTAGCATAAGGATATCTAACGAACCCGGCCTCGGTCGAAACATTACAACATTCAGACGACTTTCACGCCAAGTATTGAACATGAATGTCAATAATCCGACTCTTCAGGAAAATTTTTAAACTACATCAAGTAAAATGTCCTGTGGATATGGCTTACGAACAGAACAGAATTAAAGTACTTGGACATCATGTTCACGAGTATGTATACATTTTCCATGCTCAAACTTGAACTCAAGTCAAAAATTAAAAATCCCATTGTTGTCACAATTATCGCGACCAGCTGAATGGCAAGCCATTTTGAGAATTTTCTTCCTAATCTACTCAATCCTGAAACCTACCCATTCCATTGTACCTATATATTCTGCTAAATTATTATTCTCCTTATCGATCCAGTTCACAAGACGATAACTCCTGAGGACACTGTTAAATAGAGTACGACATGCAAACAGACAAATTTCAAGCAAATCTGAAATTAACATTCTCGCCGAATCACCCGAAAAGGATAAGCTAAATTCATGCATGGACAATAATTGATGACACTAAACTTTGGCATTTCAGCACATTTTGTGCAATTCGAATTGCACTCAGTTGAGCATATTTCGCTTATCTAACTCAACAGTTGCCTGGGAACTTGCGAAACACCCATCGAAGCTGCCGGAACGCCGTCACTTAAAAGGACACCTGTGTTGGATTATTCTTTGTGAATCCATGAAGCTGAACGGAATTAAATGAACGTCATGAGAACTCATTCAAACTCAGAGAAGCAAAGGTGAAAGTTGGGCAACTAGTAGAACGTAATTAGATGAAAACGAGAGGGCGACCCGACAGTGGAACGAGAAAACGTGTCTGTGAAATCCATACCTTAATATCGGGGGTTTTAACGTACCACCGTCCGCTATGTCGATGAAATGAAAGTTAATGGGAGAACTGGATGGAAGGTAATCACGCAACCAAATGAAAACAATTTCATGCGTATTCGCGCTTTCTACGCTGAACACGGCAACTAGACGAGAACAATGCTGTGGTACCGGTATACCTAAGCGAAAATGTAAAGATACATTTCGTGATCTGATTAACTTGCAATTAATTTGTATGGCGTTTTAATTGCGATTTTGCGCGTCAGGTGGTCTTTGTGGCAGGATCAAATCCTTGAATGTTGTAAAACCGGTGGCTCATGTTTTCTGGTTCGTTTGAAATTCATCAAAGGAAACGATAAATGTAAATGTGGGTACCTACCGGTATAAGTCGGTGTACTGGAATACCTACAACGTATTGTATTTGACGTCTAAAATCGATATTAGCAAGCGACATCACGCACTATGCGTTGGCTGGCGGCTTTTATTCCTTGCAATAAATTAACCACCCTCCTCCCTATATTGGTACGAAAGTGTGCGGTCTAATGCGAACCGATAAAGCATTTGGTTGACTGGGCGGTCTGACGTGCCAAAGATGATTAGACAGTGGAAACAATAAATTAATTGTTTTCTATTTTCATAATATACAGGATGTCCCGTAATGGCCACACAGGCAGTGCCACATGATTCCTCATGCAATTTCCAACAAAAAATAATTACGGACATTTTGCTGAAATCCTCACGTATGCAAAAATTTAAGAAAAAAGTGTTCAAAAATAACATTTTTTTTTTAACATAAAAATTGACTTTGAAGTCCCATAAAAATTAAACCCTTCGCCTGATTTCGATGAAATCTATTTGATGTATTAGAGAAAAGTATTACCTAGCTATGTTACAAATTTTATTTAAGTGTTCTAGCCTTAGTGGTTTTGGAGATATGCTGTTTTTAGTAACGTGAGTCATGAAATTAAAAAAAAAAATGTGAACGCCTGGAGCAGCTAAAGCATTAAGATGTCGGCAAAATGCCCCTTATTATTTTTTGTTGGACCTCACATGGGAAATCATAAGGCACTGCCCGTGTGCGGTCGTTACAGGACACCCCGTATAGCCAGGCGAAATGACCTACCTTTTACCTAAGTAACTTTCTTAAGTTCAACAAACGATAGCATATTAGGGCATTCTATCACGAAGCGGGCAATACACGAAATCGGGCCGTAGTAGGATTAGATTTACATACAAAGAATTATGTTTTTTAATATTTTGACTGAACATTCGTCTCGTATCTGTGAACAGTTTTCAAAGATCTCCGCTGCCCGGGCCATCTTTCGGGCACAGCTGGAACTGTCAACGTTTGCACATTCAAATGAGACAAATAAACTGGCCCCAAAGAACACAGCTCTGGAAATTCATTTGATGAAAGAGGATTTGAAACCAACTTAGCCTGAAATTAATAATGAGAGACGGTACGTAGAATAGAATAGACCAGGCGGCAGAATTCCGCCAAGAAAATAAGCTGATTTCTACTGCATTGTGATATTTAGAGCAGTACATATAAAATAAATAAATAACTGGCGCAATAGTCCAATTTGAACCATGGCCTCAAGATGAGTTAGCATCATCTCATTTTCTAGATCGTAACGGTCTTGTGCAGAGGTGTGTGATCAGCAACACGCTCAACCGAGTTATTTACCCCATAAATGGGTACTAATTTAACAGCTGAGTGGGCTCATAGTCCGACACGTAAATCCCCTTTTCTATCGAACAGTACCGCATTCAGTAGGAGTCGAACCGGGGCCCAGTGCGTAGAAGGCGAACGTGCTAACCGTTGCGCCATCCGGACTAGCATTGCATATGCCGAGATTTAATTCAGTGTCCCGGATAGCTAACTGGCAGTTTAACCAAACATTGGAAAAACGGGTATTTGTCGTATTAACAACAAACCAATGCAATGATGACGTTCGTGGCAATTTCCGATTGATGATTTGAGTAATGTTACAGAACAATTAAAATAAGACGTTTATCACTTGGATTCCTAAAAATCCTGGACCACTAAAACAGTTAATTATTCCAAAGAATTTCGGTTATTGTTTATCCTTTCAACGAATATCATGAAATGCCAAATTTTACCAATTCATTCATTGATATCTCCTTCCCTAACCTTTAACTGAAAATTTACCAACACAGTGATAATTGTTCTTACGATTTCTGGTTTCAAAAATGATGGTGACCAATTCGCAAAATACCAAAATATACAGAGAAAGTACTTCAAAACAATCAACTAAGTCTATCGACAGACGTCCGTCTTTGAACCTGACTGAGTATTGTTCCTGTTCAATCTCAAGGACTTTTTCTTGGCCCCAGGTGATTTTCCGAAAATAACAAAGAAGGTTGAACTGTGTTCAATATTGTTGATTGAATTTGCAGCACTTTATCTGTTGACGAGGTGGTATCAAATGCCGAAAAAAAAAAATTTGCTTCAAGGATATTTGTTAAATTTAGTGTACTTTTTTAGTATATTCATAGAATCTCCATTGCTAACGGATGAAATCATACTGACTTTCTTATATTTTTGAAGAAATCAAGACACATATAACGCATTAGTCCATCTCATTGCTGTCATAAGTTTTGGGCAATTTTCATCATAAAGCACACAAGACAATTCAATTTTATTGTAACATATTCAAAGGCCGAAGCCATTGTGCAAGATCCGCTGTTGTTTCGTTTATTGTTCGTGCCAAGCATTAACATCCAACATTTATTGCCCGGGAGGATATGAAAGATGCCCACGAACCACGTATAAAAGTTGCTGCGCGTTTCAGGAAATCCTGTTTGAGCACTCCATTCAACTCGACCCGCTTCCATAATATACTCGTATGTACTCGTAGTGGCTGCAAGGATTGCGTCTTAATAGCAGCATTACGAGCATATACAGAGTATACATATAGACATGTATGCACTCGCACTGTAATAAGTGTTCTTCCTAGTTGCTATTGTTCTCTGCTCCACTCTCCACAAGGTTGTAAAGCCCTTAGCAAAATTCATTTGATTCTGTCGAAAAAAAGAATTGCTCTCGGCAGTATACTTAGAAACAATTATCATTCAGACACATGGTTCATTTAGGAGGAAAATTAGAACATTCTTAGATGTGTGTGGAGAGGGATACAAGAGTCTCCGAATGGAAGGATATTATCATTCATGCAATATTTACTTCCCTTTGCTGGATGACTTCAAATGTAAGAATGAACAAAAAAGTCGTCTAAAATACGCGTGGGAATACATACTAGTATTGCACGGAATTTAGTTAGGTTAGGTAACAGGGTTGCCGCTAGCGCAGCCCTCGATTTGGGCCCATTTGCCACTCTCCCCTGGCTAATTAGAGCCGCCAGGTGGCCACTCCGCTAAATTGGATCAGTTTATTCAACCAGACGACACTTTCTACCTCCGCTAATTCTTGAAAGCTGCAAGCACCTAAGATATTTAAGCGTTTCCAATTTAGAGCTGGACACCCACACAAAGCATGTTCGATGGTGTCCTCTTCCATCTCGCATCTTCCGCATAAATTGCTGGAGGTCAGTCCCAATCTTCTCGCGTGAGATGCGGTAAGGCGGTGTCCTGTGAGTAGACCTACCGTCGTTCTCAGCCTATTTCTTTTTGCTCAGATCAAGAGATAAGGTCCTGGCTACCCTACAATCCGTCCTGTTTGTCCAGTCGGATTGTACTCATAGCTTAGTCCAAATTATTCCATCTATTTCGTTTGTGATGTCCGCAAGTGACCGTGGCATAGGTTCCGGTGGGCTGTTCACGGCTCCCGAACCTATCCTTACCAATTCAATGGCTTTCTCGTTACCTGCGACACCACTATGGCCGGGTAAACAAATAATTTTTACAGGAGTAGCCTCTCTGCATACATTTACAGTTCTCGAAGAGCATCTGTATAACGCTAGAGCCAGAATTACCATCCTGCTGTCGACGACAATATTTTGTTAAGTTTACTTCAATTTTTTTTATGTTTGAATTAAACCAATAACGTTACGTTGTTTCTAGGATAAATGCAAACATTGAGGGAGTTGCCACCGCGACCATAGTCCTAAACTTGGCATTGCCGATGAACGTCCAGAAAACAAAAACAGGACCTACATGAAATAGCAACGACAAGTTAGATATTCCGTCGGGTATAATTAGACTACACTAGGTGCGTTTTTTGTACAGAGCAGAGTAGAGCAGGATAAGTGGCAAAAAAAAACTATAGACCAGATCAGACTGGCGAAGACGAGAACGGGGCATGTTCAGGGCCGCCGAGAGAGGGGTGTTGAAGGGGCGAAACGCCCCGGGCCCGTGAGTTTAAAGGAGCCCGGAAATTTGAAACAAGAAAAGGAAAAAGTCGGTCAGTCTTGAAAAAAAGGCATGAATCAAACATTGTTCAGGAATGGAGCAGTTTTTAATTTTAAATTTCCTTCTTTCAGGTCTCGGAGTGGCGATGTGTGGACTGGTACATACGGAGGTTGCCTTTTATATTTCGGGATTGGACAACCCTAGTGTTTCAATCTAGTAACTGACAGCTCTATCGTAAAGTTTGATATTTTTGAGGTTATACGTACTCAGAACGTTTTGACATACGAGCGCTATTTGTGTTTTTTACAGTAACTTAAAAGATTAATCTCGGCCAAATAATGGAATTCAATCGTGAACATTTTCGTGCGATTATTTTTTACAACTTTCGACGTGGATTAACTCAGCAACAGTGCATGGATGAACTGAATTCAATTTTTGGCGATGAACCTCCATCAAGGACCAGTGTTTATCGATGGTATGGTGAATTCAATGGAGGTCGTAGTTCACTCCAAGACGAATTTCGTGAAGGTCGTCCAAAATCAGTTGTTTTTCCGGAAACCATTGATGCTGTGCGCGAACTGATATTGCAAGATCGTCATGTGACCTATCGTGAGATTGTGACAACCTTAGGCATTAGTGGGACCAGCATACATTCAATATTGCATGAACATTTGACTGTCAAAAAAATTTGTTCGCGTTGGATCCCACACAATTTGTCAATCGCTCAAAAAAAGGCTCGTGTCGATTGGTCGAAAGAAATGCTCAAAAAATACGATCGCGGTGCTTCGAAACACGTCTATGACGTCGTGACAGGTGATGAATCGTGGATTTACGCGTATGAGCCCGAAAGTAAACAGCAGTCGACTGTATGGGTGTTTTAAGATGAGCCCAACCCAACAAAAGTTGTTCGCGCACGAAGCACTTCCAAGCAAATGGTCGCCTGTTTTTTTTTCGGAAAAACTGGACATGTCGCAACGTACCACTAGAACAACGCAGAACAATCAATTCTGAGTGGTACACAACCATTTGTTTGCCAGGTGTCTTCCAAGAAATCAGGAAAACCAACCGCCGAAGACGGATCACTCTTCACCACGACAATGCGAGCTCTCACACATCAGCTCAAACAACTGCATTTTTGAGCACTCAAAACATAGATTTGATGGGTCATCCGCCGTATAGTCCTGGCTTGGCACCGAATGACTTCTATTTATTCCCGTACGTAAAAAACAAACTGAGAGGTCAACGTTTTTCAACACCTGAAGAAGCGGTTGCTGCGTTCAGAATGCATGTTTTGGAGACACCTCAATCAGAGTGGCAAAAGTGCTTTGACAATTGGTTCAAACGCATGCAAAAGTGTATAGATCTTCATGGGGAATATTTTGAAAAACAATAAAGCGATTTTCAATGATTAATATTTGTTTTTGTTCTCTAATCCCGAAATATAAAAGGCAACCCTCGTAGTTATATTGCATTATTCAAATTACTCATCCTATGACAGATAAAAAAAAACATTTTGCTCGTGGCAGAACTTGAATCCGACGCCGCTCGAATTAGAGATCAACTCTCAACTCATCCACCTACCACAACTCTCGTTGATTATTTCAGCGAAAGATGTAAAAAAGCTACAGGTGCTTAGCTGATGATGTCGTGATGAATTTATCAATTACTTTCATTAAATATTTCATCGGTTGATGAGCGACGATATGGTTAGCAGGGTATCTTCTACAGAATATTGATATGACTTAATGGAAACTGACTTATTTATTTGGGATTATTTGAAAGATAAAATGTACAAAGAAAAGCCCAAAACCATTCAGCGGCTAGAAGGCATGGCTTTATATCAATAGAGCCAGTGAAATGAATTTTCTTCAAGTGCTGCTTTTTTGCAAATTGAGACTGTGATTATTTAAACAAGAGATATTACTTTTAATCACACATTAAAAATAAAGTACACAAAAATGTGGGCAGGTCTGCGAAGAATACGTACCAGCTCCAAACAGGCCCAATACAAACGCTCTGGAATGATATCCGGTCCAGCTGACTTAAACCGATCAAAACTGTTTATAACCTGTGAAATTTGACCATTCGTGAGAATATAATCAGAGTCGTAAGGGGCCATTGCTTTGCGAGAATAATCTGGCACTCCACCACCGACAGCTCAAGTCGGGGAAGTGAATCCCAAATAAGACCTCGATAGATTCTTTACTAGAGGCCGTCCACGTTCCATCTTATTTCAGCACATAGCTTGTTATGTTTGAAGCAGTAGATGAAAATTTTAGTAGTCGGGAAGTTTCGCTGGATTCCCCAACTCGTTCGTAGTAAATCCTCCACGACTGATTTTGAATTTTAATAATTGAATTGACGAAACAATTGCCAAGTCTGAAAATTTGTTTACTTCAATTGGAAATCCACTAACTACAATACAAATGAAAATTAATTTATTTGATCCGGAATTTCATCATGCAATATATTTTTTCAATCCACAAAATGTATTTTTTTGCTTCGGAAATTTAATAATTTCACATAGAAATTTATTCGTTTGATGCGAATTATTTTTTTCTCGGATATGTATTAATTTGTCTCGGAAATTTGGTACCATGAAATAAGCCATTGCCACTGATGGACAATTTCGGCTGATTCCAAAAGTGACCATGCATGACCACTTTCCATTCGCATTCAATGTTCAATTTTGTTTAAAAACGGAAGTGAGTACGTATATGGCTTTTTTCGCTTTCCTTAGTATACCTTATTTCGATTTGAAATCAAAATTGTACATAGACAAAAAAAAAGGATGCAAATATGGTAGGACGAAACGGATGCTGGTACCTATAGAAGAAGTGAAACGAGCGACATAGAGCTATAGGCGGGTAACAGCCCCTTATGGGTGGAGCTAGCCCAGCTCGTTCCAAACCGAAATTGTCCATGCACACTTTGTGCGATACTGCGGGTTATGAATCAACAGTCCCTTGCGTGGCCTCCGCTTACTACGTTTGCTCCACGCTTAAGGGCTCACAACCCTCAATGTTGCACAAACATGAGCTTCGTTTGCTCTGGACAATGCTTGACTACTTTTTTTTCGTCAGCCTTTTTTCGATTTGAAACCGATATTGCCCATGAATGCCTCATTTCATTTATTTTCCGATGGGCACTTTCGGTTCAAAACAAAAGTATCCATATGGATTCTTTAAGATGGCCACTTTCCCCATGGCTCATTTCGGTGCCCCCGGAAATTTATGTACTTGACCTGAAAATATTACAAAGAGTTTCATTGAATCAATATGCAGGTTGAGCCCGAATAGATTCCAATATTCAATTCAGCTTTCAATTTAATACCATTCAATGCTTTTAATTCCATTATATTTTCTAATTTCAGAGTACATATTGGAAATCTCTACACGATAGGAATGTATCATCCACTCCGTCGTGATGGATATTGAAAATGACACTGCATCAATCGCGTGTAGTTTCAAATTCGAAAAGAGAATAAAACATGAATTTGATATTCCACAGTGACAGGGCAGGCCAATACTCTGAAACTGTTATCGGTTTTCCTTTGAACAGAAATTGACACTTCTCGATACGACGAAAATCTTAAAGTTTTTACTGTTCAGTGCCAGCAGAAAAAAAACCAACTCGCTGCTATGAAAACGGAGACAACAAAAAGAGGATTTCGCATTTCGGCTGTCTTACTTCCATTTCAGGGTCGTATTCAATTAAAAATATTTGCGGAGGCGGAAAAAATCGCATTTTCACCCTTGTCATTTGGGGTTAAGGCGATATCGAATGTTCATGTCTATTAAAGATATTAGCGAAAGGTCATTGCACGGTAACAAGAAACGTTAACCTTTGAAACCTTGTAGGGAACCATTCGGTGAAGTTGTTGTCTTTAAGCAACATTCTAATACGAAAAAAAGGCTAACAAATTCGGCACTTCAATTATTTAACATTTATAGCAGAGTTACCCTCGATTTTAAATGCAATATTATTGATGTGTGATGTCCATAAAGTTAGCATTACCACTTAACAATTTCGAAGTCGCGTATAGTGGATTAATTGTCGTAGATTTGACGTGAAAGAAAAATTGTGTAGCGTTTGTTTTTTCAAAAATTTGCTATAGTAATGCTAACTTGACAGTCAAGTTAGCATTACCACCCCTTGAAATAGGGTAAAAAATTAAAAATTTCCGAGTCGAGTATAGTGCATTAATTGTCGAAAATTTTCTGTAAATTTGTCGTGAAAGAAAAACTTTTGTCGCGTTTGTTTTTATACCCTAGACTTATAGTATAGGGAATATTGTTTTTGTCACGACGAAAATACGTAACACTTTACAGTAGGCTCCGGAGGTATAGCAATGAATATATATAAATGATCTGGGTCGATTTAACCATGTCTGCCTGTCTGTCTGCCCGTTCGCAAGATAACTATCGGTAGAATGAAGCTAGAGCCTTGTAATTTGAGCCTTGAAATTTGTCAAATATTGGCAGTATGATTTAGTTGGTTGGTATTGAAAATGGGCACAATCAGGTCAAGAGAACGCCGACCTCCCCTACAAATTAAACTTCAAATAACCGATAACTTTTGATACAATGAAGCCAGCGACTTGGAATTTTGGTCAAATGTTTGAAGTGAGATTTAGTTAGTAAGTATTAAAGATGGGCCAGATCCAGATCCCCTTCAAATGAAACTTAAAATAAGCGATAACTTTCGACAAAATGATTTTAAGATTCCGAAAGGTTCAGAGTTTTATGCCTTGTGACTAACAGTACAACGCTCCTCATATGATTACCCATTTTAGTTTTATTGGGTTGGTTAAATCACACCCACACACATTGGACGCCAAATATTTGCAGGCTTTATTGACCATCTTCTACTGTAATTTAAAATTATGCAGGACCGAAAACAGCTTTAGGGTAGCCTTAAGATATCCTTCAAGAAGCTTATGTTTTAAGGTAAAGTCTAGAAAGATTTCGGTTTTTGTGTCTTGTGACTGATCTTCTAGTTCAACTTTGTATTTTAGTTTAAACGCAAATGTTAATTTTACAGACATGTTAAGATTGTCCTAAGATTTCTGAAAGAATTCTTTAAACGATACATTTTTTGACATGGATATGTCTTATAGCTGGGGGTCATCCTAAAAATCTGTCCGTCACACGAAATGTCTGTTTTTCTACTCGGGGGTCAGAAGAGGAAACAAGCCCATTGAAAAATTTTCTATTCTGGTTGTGCATGTCGTTTGAGTGAAGTGGTCATTGTGCATGGCTGTTGCTTGTGGATCCGCGCGGGCGGCGCGCTTGCGGGGATCTTGTGTGTAAATGTTAAGATGTTGATTTGATAGCGATAAAGGTTGACGTTGTGGACGGCAAGAATGAATGTAGTGGCCGATTTAAAATAGCACCCATTGTACTATCTGAATCACTAGGATCCCAGAAAAAGTAGCAAGTAGTCAGTTCGACTAACACTTGGATATGCGCAGACGCAATTTGAGAGAGTGTACATAATTCCCGCCCCCCGAAGATGAGCGAGAGCGGATGAAGTTCATTCGAGCCAAATCGGGTGATCCAGCGACTGAGGTTGTGCATTTGCAATGGAGGCGATTTGAGGTCTGATTGGCTGACAATGTGGGCCCCCACCACACGTGCAATAAACATATAGAACAAAATGGCGGATTTATACTACGTGCTATAAACATAGAACAAAAGCTCCACATACGGTGTTCACAACACCAGCCACATCCAGACAACCTGTCTCCCTCACTCGTGCACTGCACAGCGCTATGACTTATCCTTCACAGCAATCTTTTTGTTTTCATCAATCACGTCACTAACCTGATTGAATAAGAAAATCGTTGGGGTAGGTCGGGAAATAGCTTCAACTTCACACACACACACACACACTCGTATGCACGCAATGGAGAGACGGTTGAGTCGAAGAAGTTCAATCAATGGACGGGTGTTGCTTCGTCATCGGCGACAGTGCGAAAGAGATGCTTGTTCCACGGACCGTGGACTACACTTCCGCGGCGGATCCCTCCCCCCCTTTTGTGATGGCCCCATCCCATCCAGCCGACTGAAATCAGTGTCACCAAGGTCACCAATCGCGCATACCGCGTACTATCACGATCGCTGATATATCGACCAAGGGCGACCACAGAGTGAAAGCTGAAGCTGATGCTTATGCTGGTGTTTTGATTGTGAACACTCTGCGAAACGTGAAACATGACACATGAAACGTGCTCATGAAGCTTCCCCTCCCCATGTTGCAGAAGATTACATTCGTAATTGTCCGGTGTATTCGTTCATTTTTATGTGTCTTATGAATGGATTTTATATATGAAATCACTGGACAATTACGAATGCGATCTTGAGCTTTAGCGATAGAATGGGCAGGGAAAGCTCCATGAGCACGTTTCACGTAAACGTTTCTCTTCACTGAGTGTTTGCAATCAAAAACCAGCATAAGCATCAGCTTCAGCTTTCACTCTGTGGTCGCCCTAACAGTGCACAATTCTGATTTAGTGAGGAGCATAGTGCATATGATGCAGTTTGTTCAGCGCGGATAATAAACTTTACGGCAATAAAATTGTGTTGTCGCGCTTACCGTCATTAGACTTAGACGAGTACTATCTAAGTATCTAATAGTAAGTGTGTTTAGCTAGACCGCGGCTTGACGCGATCGATCGCGGATTTACGTACTGACGAAGCACAGGTGCATATACAATATGTAGTATGTATGATCGCTGGATTCACACCCGGGGCAGCGGTTGGGTTAATTTGTATTCTCCTGTACACTATGTCTTGAAAAATGACACAAAGTCTCTACACTGCATGCAGATACATCGAAACATGGATATGCCTTTGGCTACCGACTGCGTGGAACCTGTTGTGTTGAAGATATCGACGTAAGTTTTATAAAGATCCCAGTATAGTTATACTGGATGAAATCATTCGACAAAACACATCCCACATCGGTAGGCATAAGACATATCCATGTTCCGATGAATCTGCATGCAGTGTAGATACTTTGTATAATTTTTTTCTTACAATTTTCTTCTAGAAAATACGTTGTTGATGTTGGATGGATTGATCCCGTTAATTCCCTCTTAGCCAAGGCATAAAGCAACAACTACTAGAGATGGAACTTCATACATTTTCAGCAAAAGCGCAGTGCCAATTGAGACGCAAATAATCAAATGAAAGTCGCCTTTAGACGAAAACACTTTAAGAAAACTCTTCAAATAACAACGGCCTAGTACGTTTCATCGTATGAGTAACATGCTTGTTATTCGGCATTACCCTTTCGTGTATTTATGGAATCCAATACATATGCAACTACTAGGCAGGCACTCTTAATTCGTATGGAGTCCCACTTCTTGTTAACAATCTCTATTCTTTGGCCAAGGCCCGACACGGCCTAGATCGCCAATGGTGTTGATGATGATGAATATTTTTAAAAAGGATACTCTTAGAGCAGGCATTACAAATATGCATGCATACACCTTAGCAATCGGCATCCAAACATTACTGTAACCTAATCCTCCATCGCACACGCAATCATCTTCCCAGATTTATTATCGTACATATTCCTAAACCGTACGTAGTAAACTTTAAGTAGAAATTAAATCCCACTATCTTAGTGGCAGAAAATTAATGTTGGATAACATAGGGCAAACACTAAATTACAGCTACTGAGAAACCACAAAGTACACTTTAGGGTACCGTAGAGTAACCATCAAGCTCGATTCAGCCCAACCAAAATGACCATAAAAGAGCGTATGGTATGTGTAACGTTTGCATCCTAATAGAAGATTTACATACGAGTATATCGAATACAATCTAATGGTTCTTTCATTTTACACATATAAAAAAAAAAACTTTTTGGAATTACCATCTGTCCTCGGGAATCCTTAGTCAGCTTCCATTGTTTGAAATTTTCAAGTCGGATTAATTCAAAATTTCAATGTAATTAGTGGCGAACCGTCCATTGTTATGTGCTTTTATTATTGCATCGTCGGACAATTAGTCGTTTCTATGGAATCATCACAAATATAATAACTCCCTCGAGATAATTTGATGACGCAACACAAATTCTACCGAACGTAAAATATAATAATGGTCCGCGTGTCCTGACTAAATCAGCTTAGAGATTTTAGCTAAATGTGTTATCTATAATTAATACCTTTCAAATTAGTGCCTACCGACAAATTATCAAAACTGCATTTTAAATATTTCGCGGTGGTCGTGTACTGCAATAATGTAATGTGTTCCCCGTAAACTGATCGGAAAAATTGTTGTTTATATATTTAAAATTAATTTAAATGGATGCATTTTCACTAAAATGAGATAGTACACTCATGGATCAATTAAATTAATTGCTGAAAGCTGGCCTAACCGCATTCAATTCGGGTTAACTGCGCTGTGAATTTTGCAAACGAGAGTTGATTTCAGGGAAAAATCGTCAGATTATCTGAGTTAAGCATGTAAGGCTTGTGGAAAACCACACTCCATAGTTAAATTCTGTATGAATTTTCCTGCAATCTGACGACTGTTGTAGGACAAACATTTCAATTAACATGAATACAATCTGTGGGGTGCATTCGGCCGGGCAATATTGTGGACTGAAATAAATTAATATGATGCTGTTAGAGAATTTGGAAATTTAGATAATACCGCAATCCAGGATAATCCATAGAATTTCGACAGCGGAATTTTGGTACAGCGGAGTTTTTGAATACAAGGTTTGCCTTTGTAATAATAAGCCAAATTAATAATTTTATAAATATTTCCCAAGAGTGAAACCCGACAATAATCATCCATTAACTGAAATTGAAGGCTGATAAGCCCAAAACTAGTCCAGAAATAAATTAGCTAGACTCCAATAGATTCGAAATAGGAGTTTTTATTCAAGTCAGCTAGACCTCATTATTTTTTTTTTCACAGTGCAATATTGGAGACTGTTCGTAAGAAACTACTGTAAGATCCTTGGCTTGAGGTTGAACTGTCATCAAATCTTTAATCACCCGTTCAACTGACTATCTTCTGAACAAGTTGAATTCCTCCGTACCGTTTCGGAGCTCCATTTAAAAGGCCCGGCTGATTCCCGATTCACAAAAAAAGTAGAAATTTGTCACTTAGTCATTGACTCACTTGCTGATCTATCATGCAGTGTACATATACTCGTACATTTACTTTTCCAAGTTAATTGTAACCTGTATAGTTTGAAGCAACCAAATTTGGCCTATCCACTGACCACCGACTGGCTTGGCACTAACTCAAATCAAATGCGTTTCGGCATCACCACGAAGCACAGTGGAACGAAAAATAGAATTCTTTCTTCTTTCATTCAGATACTTTCCGATAAAAATCTTAGTGTCAATGGAACTTAATGTACTTTCACGTGCTTATGGTGAAGCCAAGTGTAATGAGCAAAAAGATACTACTACTACTCAATTGCCCTTACCCCTTGTGGGCCATAGCACGTCAACTGTTCCATGTGGCTCAGTTGAAGTTTCGTTGGCATAAACTAGTTTCGGAGAATGCAGTTGCCGGTATGCATCTCCTGCTCCCCCATTTGGTTCCCTGCCAGCGACAAGTCGGGATATGCTGTAGCTTACTACTATGCGCACCA
Organism: Chloromyia formosa; assembly: GCA_964017055.1. Lineage (NCBI taxonomy): Eukaryota > Metazoa > Arthropoda > Insecta > Diptera > Stratiomyidae > Chloromyia > Chloromyia formosa. The sequence goes on along the minus strand of OZ024813.1, from coordinate 21,807,094 downwards.
CAGGGGGAAGACAACACAAACATCCATGGCCACGAACATCGTCGTGGATGGGATTCGAACTCGAAACGCCGGTAGTCAGACATGAGATGCGTCTACGCACTGAGCTAGCGGTTGCTTGATTGCATTCGCCTTCTGTACACTGAGCCCCTGGTCCGAATCCTATTGAAGCCAGTAGTTTTTTCGGTAGGAGGGGATTCACGTGACAGACTATGAGCCCACTCAACTGTCAAATGAGTACCAAATCGAGCAAAATAACTAAGTTAAACGTGTTGATAATCACACACCTCGAAATACATCGTCATTATTTAGTAAATAAGATGAAACAACATTTTTGAAAAGTCAGAAAAAAATTAAGTTTTTCGTCCATATCCATGATGTTCTAGTCATTCTGCTGTTCGACATCCTGTGGTAGATCCAGAAGCAAGGGCAATCACATTTTTCCATTAAGTAAAATAAATTAAACTACTTCAGCGAAGACTGCAGCCCAATAACCTTGCATTAAATTTTTAAATTTGTGTGTCTCTAACTGCGTTTCAAACTGATTAGTTTTTGTTTTTAGTGTCAATTTATATACAGGGTAATGGTAAATGGTAATGGTAAATACTTTAATAGGAGATAGGTGTTCATTTGAGCAAACTTAACATCTGACATGAACACTCTCTCTTTAACCGTTACAGAGTTATAGCATTTTTCGGTAAATTGTGTCAAAAAGCAGGATTGCCGAAAAAAAATCCGAATTTGCCACTCCCCCAATCATTTTATCCGAGATTTTACTAAAGCAATTACTTTCCGGCTCCGAAAGTCATCGTCACTTCAAAGATACAACTTTTCAAACTTTAAAGAAATTTCAAAATCGATTTCTCATCGGAAATTCTAACGATATTTTTACAGCTGAGGATCTTCGAAACCAATGTAAAATTTATGCTTCTTTATTGCTGTTCAACTTGGAAGGTGACCAGGGCGATAACACCTAGATTGCAAACTTTCGTGAACCAGTGTCTACTGCGCATCCTACACATACGCTGGCCGGAGGACATTTATAACGACGACCTCCTGTTCATTACTGGCCAGGACAGGATAGACACCTCTATAAAAAGGCGAAAGTGGGAATTGATAGGTCACAAACTACGAACATGGCCGGAAAACATTGATAAATAGGCCCTCGATTGGAATCCACAGGAAAGCGATGCAAATTGGATGACCTAGAAACACCTAGAGAATATCAGTTAAGGTCGAGGGTAAGTCAATAGGCAAATCGTGGAATCAGTTGAAGGTGATGGCGGCAAACAGGACGAGGTGGAAAGTCGGCGTTGTTAATGCCCTATGCTCCACAAGGGGTTAACAGTATCCAGAGAGAATGAACTTGACTGATTGGCAAAAACACAAGCGTGCCAAAATTAACAGATTTGTTTCCACAACTCCTCAATTCTATGCATTATAGGGTGAACCTTAAGCTTTGACAAGAACATAAAAAAACTCACTCAGCTGTTAAACTGAGCAATGAATCCTAAATTGCGGTTAATTATTCGGTTGAGAGTGGCACTGATGAGACATCTCATATACTGTTATTATCTAACAAATCATAATGCTTACTCATTCAAGGGGTTCGATCCGTGGGACTCTAGACCCGATATCAGCTTTCAAAATTAGTTCTGATGAACGATTTCGTGAGCCCCACTTCAAGCAGTATTTCCCTATATATTAGATTTACAGCCTTCTGCCATTCCCTTACAAAAGTTGTATAAGTCTTTTGATAAAACATTTTCAATTCCCGACAATTTAATAGTATTTTCACTGAGCTTGGGGATAAGTGGTGAAATTGCTGGTCTTTGTCTTTGTCAGTTTTGGAAATAATTCTGTTTGCTGTCTAACAAACAGCCAAGGCCAAGTTTGTTAGTCAAAATGAAACTCAATTAAGTTCCAGTTATGAGACCTTTAAAATGTTTATTATAGCATCGGTATACTTGTGTACTAATTTCGAGGCAAATTCATACATAAATAAAAAATTCATAATTCTTTTAAGTCAAATTCAAAATTTTCCAAATCAAATTTATATTTGTAATCCGAATAGCGCAACGGGTAGCACGTTCGTCTTCTATGCACTGGGCCCCGATTCGATTCCTACTGAATGCAGTAGTTTTCGATAAAAAGGGGGATTTGAGTGTTGGACCATGAGCTCATAGTTACTTAAACGAGTACCCATTTATGGGGTAAAATAACTCGGTTGAGTGTGTTGCTAATCACATACCCCAGCACAAGACACACCGTCACGATCTAGGAAATGGGATGATGCTAATTCATCTCAAGGCCATGATTCAAATTGGAGTGTTGCGCCAGTTATTTATTGATTTAAATTCATATTCCTTTTTTTCCAAATCCACTTTTTTTTTCTTCAAAAATGTACAGAATACTCAAAACAGTATGAATTTGTCTGAAAAATATGTGAATTTGATTTAGAAAAAATATAAGTTTAACTTCATAATATTATGAAGAGAATTAGGAATTTCACCTGGAAAAGATTTAATTTGAAATTATAAAATCATGTTTATTGCCTTGAACTCTCCGGGAACATGTGCGCGTCTCTTGCAATTCTGTTCCGTGTTGACGTTTCGACAGAAAATGTACTTTTTGGAAGTACAGTTGCAAGTTTGCACCGTCTTTATACTGACAAGATCAGAGCGCAGTTGGAGTTAAGCACAGGCTGTTTTTCTTTGCGTCGAGGATCGAACCTCTATTCCTTACATTAAAGTGCGGTGACCGAACGAATACGACCACCGAGCACGTCAAAATCATGAATTTGAAAATTTGAATTTGATTTGAAAAATTATGAATCTGATTTAAAAAAAAGTTTGAATTTGCCTCTAATATGATGTATGTATTCCCATATTCTAAATCAATAATCCATTAAAGCAGCAGCACCTTCCTTATTACAACACGGAAAGAGAAAATAAGGGTGGCACAACAAACGGTTGGATGCAAATACTCCACCATTACAGGACCTAGATTCGGGAGAGCATCATATAATCGCTAAATGCACTTTATCTGCCACAGGCTCTTGTTCAAATCCACATCCTTTCGGAGCAGATTAATTTATACGCAGACATTAATTTCATTAAACTGCGATGTTGTAATTTCCCGTTCTTTATTGGCTTCACTATCCGGTTGGGCTACGTTCCGGGCACGTTCTCTAAACATAGATTCTGGTCAAATATTTATGTCACTCTGTGACTCGATTCAACCTCAGTACCGCGACTATTCGGATTCCATCCCCAGAGGACATCATTACCACCCAATTTCACCCTGTTTCTCTCTCTCTCTCTTTGTCTGTATTTATGATGCGAGTGTCAGGGCACAGTGAAATTACTTTGTTCCAGCAATCCTGCTTTGGTACTTGGACAAAGGGCTCGGGGATACAAATTGTGGCGTCCATAGAACTTCCGAAAATCTCATCATAGAGACTGTTAATATCCGTATTTTCTGTAATTTCTATCTCTCGCCGAACATATCGTCCTCTTCGCGAACATTTTTGGTTAGCAGGGGAGAATGTATGGATGGAGTGGCGGGAAATACGAACTTGAAACAGAGTGTGGAGACGGAAGAAATGCAGTTGGGTGTAACGAGTGTAAGTCAGCGTGATTGAAATAGACCTGAAAAAATCGAATCAATGTTTTCCCACCGTGGTAGATTTTGATTGAAGACTATACCTGGGGAAATCGTACCCGGAGGGAATTGACTGCGAGGTAGGGCTGACTTGTCTGAAGTAGACGGCTTGACACGGTTTCATTGAATTGCTTGCATGCAAACTAAGCAGAATACCCTTGATAGCTACGTGCCGACAAAACTATCGAAAATGCATGTATCCTCTTCTTGAAAATTGAAAACTTGACGTTGACTATTGAACTGACATATTTCGTATAATATGTGTCGCGTCGTTAATATATGTATTGCTAATTGAGGACATTTCGGGGTTGGGGAAATGAAGGTTGATGGAAAATTTGAGAAGTGCTACGGGGTCACCATATTGTTTACAACCCTGTATGGGTTTTCCCAAAGGGTTTGGAGTATTTAGGGGAACCCCACGCGATTGGGGTGTTTACCCAATGAGACACGCTAATTAATCTACACACGTCAGGGTATACAAGTATGTCGATCATAATGGAATTTCATGTTCTAACGCATATACCATTACATTACAAGAGAAACAATGAATTAAAAATTAATTTAAGTTTTCGTCTCGGCCCCAGATTGAGCGCTGCATATAATAAGTACATTAAATACGCCAAATCAATGAGGTAGTGAAGCAATACCCGAAGGGTCCTGTAACAAACAAAGCATGACTAAGTCAATAATGCAGCTGCCCAGTTCGTGATGTATTGTATTTCGCCTATTCCACTGGTGAGATTTGTTTTCTTCTCTTGAGACAAGCGCTTCAGACCTGTAAACATATTTATCGTATCCTGCTAACCCATGCAAATAGCAGCTACCAGAAGTCGGCGTATCTATAATTGATCAAACGCTTGCTAAAAAGCAACTTAATCTGGCGAAGAAGCGCCAATTTCGTAATTAGCAAGAAAAAAATTGAAAACATTGGGCTTACACATATTTAACTTATAACACTTTCTTTTAATGCACTTTTTTTTAAAGGAACTTTATAGTCTTCCTTTCCATTTTCCTTTCCCACTTTACATATTTTAGTGGAGCAACTGTTTCACTCCGTAGCCCGTAGCGTAGAGTTAGGTTGAATTCAGACTGCTCTGACGTGCGTTGACCGACTCCGACAGCAGGCTTTAGGACTCCAGCCATGAATGTACTCAGTGTTTGCGACATGCTCGAAGAAGAAGAAACGGCTGCTCTCTCAATTGCGATATTCCGGGTTTGTAGGATCGTACAGCATAAGATTTGCTCGAACGTACTCCACGGCATTCGTGGCCATGGATGTTTAAGTTGTCTTCCCCCTGTGGTGCGGGATGTAATAATAAACCACCACATCTCCCGACTTGTCACAGATGGCCGCCTAAATAGCAGCAGGAGGTACATACTGGCAACGTGAAACGTGTATCGTCCGAAACTGGTTTATACTAACGAAACGTCAGCTAAGCCAAATGGAATAAGTGCCGCACTATGCCCCACTAGGGATTAGGACTAATTGGTATGGCGGCTTTAGGTCTGGCCGATCAGCAGCCGATCAGCAATTTAAGCTCAAACAAATTAACGAAAAATTGTGGGGACTTAATGTCGACGTACACCAAATTTTCGTTGATTTCAAGCTAGGATACGACAGTAATGATAGATCGCGCTTGGTGGCCGTGATCGTTCAGTCACCGCTCTACGATACTAATCTAGAGCTCGGAGATCAAATCTCGGCGCGATCAAAAACTGCCAGTGAGTACTAATAGAGTTCTTATAAAGACGGCGCGGATAGGAGGTGGATGCTAGCAACTGCACTTCCGAAAAGTAGATATGCTATTGAAACTTCAGCAAGGCATAGAAATGCTTGAGATGTTGACGCGCCCATGCCTCTGGAGGAGTCAAGGCAATTAGAAAGAGAGAGAGACTGTACAACGTCTTTCTGCCATTTGGTATACCTGCGAAACTAGTACGACTAACAAAGACGACGATAAACAACTCCGACCCACAGATTAGGATCCAAATGAGGCTGAGTGACAACTGAAACTGCCTTCTTAATATACAGGCCGGACTGTAGAAAACACCTCGCCCGCACACATACAAATTCTGCCTTCCTGGTACTATGTCTTCATAACGTCACTGAAAATTTCTGTATAAAGAAGGCAGTGGTAGTACGACTGCAAACACCTTGGGAACAAATTAACCCAACACATTTTCTTCAAGCACATATTGTTTTGTTTACGATGCAAAAACGAAAGCAGTGTTGCAATGAAGGACTAGGATGCCACCACACCACAACCTAACATTGTCAACGGGGACCTCGACACTGAACTCGTAAAAAAACAGCTTCAATTACCTGGGTAGCAGCGATGAGATCAACCATCGGATACAACTATCAAATAGGGCGACCGGTAGCGCAGTGTGTTGAGGCATCAGTCTCATGTTAGCCTACCGGCGTTTCGGGTTCGAATCCCGTCCACGACGATGTTCGTGGCCATGGATGTGGAGGAGGTGCATGCTGGCAACTGCATTCTCCGAAACCAGTTTATGCCAACGAAACGTCAACTGGGCCACATGGAACAGTTGACGCGCTATGCCCCACAAGGGGTTAGGGCACTTGAGTAACTATCAAATAAGGCATTTTTCTCGGTTCTTCCAGTAATGAAATCAAAGCATGTACGCAGGCAAACGAAGCTCCGCTTCTATAAGATGATCAAATGACCTCTGCTGTGTTATCGCTGGGAAACTTGAAACCTGACTCAAGCCTCCGAAAACATGCTAAACATTTTCGAACAGAGTATCCTTCCAAGGATATTCGGAGTAGTTCATGACCGAAATAGATGGCGAATTCGGTGCAACCATGAGTTGAATAGCCTTTACGATGAGTCGAAAGTTTCGAAGATCATTAAATTACAACGAATGTAATGGTCACGAGACGTGCAACGTATGAACGACAACCGAATGCCTCAGCTAGTTATAAAAGGCAGCATCAGCGAAACAAGGCTGAGAGGAAGACCTAGAGCTTGATGCAAAGAAGAGAGAGGTAGAACGAAGGATAATCACAATCTATGCACACAAAATTTCCTGAAGTAATTCCACCTCATTCTGTCTGGTTAAAAGTAATCAGAGAGATGCGCCCTCTACCCCGGAACACCCGCCCGGTCCATATAGTCCCGAACCAACCTGTCAAACTCACATTCCCCAGTTCCATTTCATTTCCCCGGAACACCCGTATAGTCCATATAGTAAAGCAACCAAGCTGCCAAACAATTGCTTCGTTTCTCTCGGCTTGATGGGAAACCTAAGTTGATGCGCAAAACAACTACTGGGCGCTCGAAATTGGATTAGGCCATCATTTGACCACCGAGACCATTGGAGGAAAACTATCCAGAAGAACAAGCTCCGACGACATATCGTCGCTCTACAATATTGGATCATTGGTTCTGCCTACTTTTTCATAGCTTCTGGTGTAAGTTTCAATAATATTGTTTTGTTTCATCTATGCGCATTCGAGACCGTATTTTTCTGACAAATTTCTTAAGTCCATCTATAAACCATCTCAAATCCATTCTCATCCAAAATGCTTAAGACTTAACATGTTCTGCATACAAATAACCTATTATTTTCAATATTTTCTAATCAATTTTCGTGGGTGTGTTTCCATTCGACCCTTCACTTTCAGCACCCAATAAATTAAAGAACACACACATAAATACCCTCCACGGCATGTCCTAATTCGTTTTGTCTAATATATGATTTCCCGCTGAAAAAAAAAACAAAGTTAACGTCGTAATTGTTAATACGAATTGTGCCATAATACCAATTGATATAAAAGTCATTCGAGCTTTTGTCAAGGCGGGATCAACAATAAAGTCCTATCGACTCCTTTGTCTTTCCACGGCAAAATGCCGTTCGTGGACTATCATAAAATTGCAATAAAATGTTAAGAGTCGTATATAGTACATAAGACATATATAGTATAAAGCATAAAACCGCCATCCATACACTTTTGCAACGCTCCGTGGCTATATCTAATGCTGAGAAAGGAGACGAATAAAAATAATGGTATCTAGACGTTCTTTTTGCGTGCGTACTAGGACATTCTTGAAAGGCGAAAGTAATCGTACGAGACGAGAATATAGACTTATGAGCTGGATAGGATAGACAAAATGAGCGTATGTAAAGAAGCTGGGCTAAGTAGCAGACTGATTCATATGTTCCACGAAAATTGTACTGTTTGTTTTCTAATCTACATATCTAGGTTTTTCTTTAAGGAGGAGCTAATGTTGCCTACTTTTCATATTTTCGTGGGAGGAAAAATATTTCACTGAAGTCAAAGTTGCAACTTTCTAGAGGGAAGTAAAAAGTAAACAGAAAAAAATTCGTTGACAGCTACGCAAAACCAAAAACGAAAGAAATAGAAATACCGAAAATATAATAAGCCTTATTGGATGAATGACAAAAAAAAATCCCAAAACTGGAAATCGCAGTTACCACCTTATCTTCCACTTAATCATATTCTATACTAGTTTCGCAAGATACTGCAAAACAATTCACCCGCGATTATTACATACTCGAATAAAACGTACCAATTTTCTGCAAGATGAGGAACAGCCTGTCTTTAATTTCATTGTTTATTCGCCTAATTCCGTCGGGGGAATATCCAGCACTCGGTCGACATTTAAATATCTCTTTGGCTCGACTATAAAACGAGGCTAGGCCATCTCGGAACCATGAAATGTTCACATAAAAGTCCCATTATCAGCATATGGTAGGCGTGAATCTTCTTCTATTCATCCATTCCGTAGGATTTACTAGTTTTGCAACTAAGGATGGGGAGAAAGTGGAGATGTTATTCCCTTGAAAACGAAGAGGGATAGATTTGTGGTTCGCATTTTACGAAAATCTAGGACAAGTGGCAAGGAATCGTTCGGATTCATTTCACTCCTGGAATTTGTTCAAGAATACGAGAATACTTATACGTGTATAGAAAATAAGCATTCTAGACTTGGAATGCTATACCATTTCCTTCATTTTGCTCCTACGTATAATTATTATATTCTCATATATATGCTCATATGTTTGCGGTAACATCTGTGTTTGTATGAAGTTGGATTTGAGAAATGTAGATGAAGAAAGTATCAATCAATCTTCCGTCATATGGGGAATAGTAAGATATCATGCAAGACAAGTGAATCGTGTCGGATGGCACAAAAAGTTTCGATTACAAGGAAAAATACATTACGAATGCATGTGTGAATTAATTTGATTGAGAAAGTTAATTTCCTAAGTAAAACCAGGTTGAGTGGTTGGCCCGATTTTCGTGAAACTTTTGCAGCCTTGCGAAATTAAAATACTTACAATCGCGATAATTTCAACCTGGGATAATTTTAACATTTGATAATTTCAAAATAAATTATACATTATATACTCCGTAATTTCAATTCACTATTACACTATATATTTATGGAAATATAATTAAGACACCAAAAGTGAAAGACGATGATGCTATTCCATGTTTTGATGTTGTCTTAAAGTGAGCTGTGCAAAACTCAATTTCTGTAGACAAAATTGAAACACTTCAAAAACTACGGAGCACGGCAATGAAAAGGTGCTAACGAAGCACTTTTAAGGAACCTAAAATCAGCGGTTTCTTTCCAACATGAATTGAATTAAAATTTATAAACATGTATAGGTATATATAATGTACACCTTATTTGAGCTCAATTAAATGTTTTAATAATAAATTTATAAGTGTTTCGATAATTTCACCATACCGATTGTTTCAACCAGGCTGGTTTTAGGGTTTTGTAGTAAAAACAAAACCTTTATGAAATCGGTTATGCATCCGTCTGTCTGTCTGCCTGTCTGTATGTTTGTCCATGAAATATCTCACGAACCGCCGAAGCTACGTGCATGCGAATTGGTGTAAATATGTGGAAGTACTATAATTGTTATAATTCTTGATTTATTTTAAAGAAGAGAACTTTATATAATGAGTTATAATTCAAGACTGACTCATATTCTAGATGCAGCTACGAATACAAGTGATGAGTATTCGTTTTATAATTGTATGTGTAATAGAATGGTACATACAATATATAACAATAATTCTCTGGAGAAAGCAATACGTTGGAATAGGTCAACTTTAAGGAGGGGTCCCCATAGAGGAGAAATGAAAGTCGAATTTTTTTTCGTTTGGTATAGACAAGTGAGGTATCGTAAGAAAGGTACCGTCGAGTACATTCCATTTTCTTCAAGTTTGAAGAAAGAAGAAAAGAGGGACAAGGGAAAATATCTGATCCAAATTTATCCCCCCTCCCCTTGCATTTCAAGACCGCTATACTCAGAAATATGAAAATTTACAGAAAATCGGCATAGAAAACTAAAAATAATATAATTTTGGAAACTAAAAAAAATGAAGTAAAAATAGTGTAATAATTGTACATTTCGTACATTTCTATAGTTGCAGTTAGCACACCCTGAACCCTTTAACCAAACGCTAGGGCAAATATATTGATGGCCAATGAAGGCGGCCCATAGCGCAGTATGTTGAAGCATCAGTCTCATGTTTGACTACTGACGTTTCGGGTTCGCATCCCGTCCACGACGACGTTTGTGGCCATGGATGTGCAAGAGGTGCATGCAGGCAACTGCATTCTCCGAAACCAGTTTATGCCGACGAAACGTCAACTGTGCCACATGGAACAGTTGACGCGCTATGCCCCACAAAGAGTAAGAGCAATTGAGTAAATATATCCTCCCAAATCTCCCTCTTCCCTACACTTTCGTACCCCCTGGAAGTATAGGTGAGAGGGAATCAAAGGTATTATTTTTAGTTTTCATTGATTTATGATGTAAAGTGTGATATATAACTTTGCAGGAAATTGTGCTTTAACGCGCCTTTAAAAAATCTTTTTGTAGAACCCATAATTTTCGAAATTATTCTAGGAAAACTAGAAAAAAGACCTTCGGCTTCCTCTCCTTCAAGAAAACCGAAAAAAAACCTTTAAGCTTCTTTTTCCTACCTTTCTGTTCTTACATGGCCAACATGAATTCACGAGCACGAACAAATGCTCGTGAATTCACGTAGATCATTAAGAGCAGCAAGGTATCTTCTTGTTGTTGGTGCTTTTAAATGCAATGTTGAGCTCAATGTTCACGTGTAAACGAAGCATTCGATCCTTAATTAATAATGATTCTTAAATTCGTATTGATCACCCTCTCACTAATATTGACAAGAAAATGTTTTGGTAACACATCCCACGTTATCAGGATGTCAAAATATTTCATAAAAAAATCGAATATATTTTTAAAATTTACAGCACATATCTATATGATGTATAAATTTTCAGGATCCCACAACTTACACTTCTGTTGCATCTTATAGTCGGTCCTACAGATTTATAGCTTCTATAAATGAAACCTTGAAGATACATGGATTTAAAAAAAGAGAATCTTACACACCTCGAATATAGAAACGTACTAAGTATCTGCGAACGTATCCTTTACTTTTCTATTCAAAGATAAAGTTCCTTTATATGGGTACGTGTTCCTTCATTCGTTCTTCTTACGAGAATATACTCCCATGTTATATACAAATATCGCGAATGTGACTACGTTACATCGGATGTCGATAAAAAAATTTTATGGACGGCTCTAGAATTATCTGGAACGGAAGAACATATGAAAACCAATGAAATACAGCTTTCTTAGGAACGATTTCCATTATATACTTAGTACGATAGGCGAGTATGGAGTATGTGCATAAATGATCATGATGCCATTTAATAGATGAGACAGTAAAAAGTACGTAGAGCACGGAATACGAGTACATTGTATAAGGTGTTAAGGAGGACTTGAATTTTACAATGTTACTTACTCGGTAGTCGATGTCGGCTTCAGAATATGACCAGAAAAAAAGCTATTGATTAGGATACTGGTAAATCCACTCGTAGATGGCGTCAAATGGTCTTTCGTCTTTAGCGGAAAGATAAAGCATATGAAAAAGAGTTATGGGTTTGCTGGAGATTTTTCAGGACCAATGAACTAAATGAAATTTTCTTTGTTTCCGATTTTATATTTGGTGAGTTTTTGCGACTTAATCCGAATAAGTTTAGGATAAATCAGGCGCGCTTTTAACAGCCATGCAGAGCAGAGCAGGTCAACACTGCACAATTACACTAACAATTTGATCTAAGCTGCTCTAGATAGAAGGTTACTGCAAGAATTCTGCTCTGTTAAGTAGTCTGTGTTTTGAAATTCAGGCGGCGCAGTTGTCGAAGTTTTCGGGGAGTTTACAGTTCGGGAAGCGCATAAAATTCGTTTTCTGCCAATAAAATGTTCGTTTAGTGTAATTATATGGAATAGTAAACATTCGAAATGATTCTCCTGCCTAAACGAAATTTGTCCAATTGTATCTGTGCTAAGGATTTAAGTTTCCTTTTGTAATTTGCATTGACGTTTAAATGCTAAGCTAAACCAAGAAACGCTTCCAACACAGAAATGCCCCGTTTTCATCTTCGCTACTCTAATCCGCTTTATCGCGTTTTTTTGCCACTTATCCTGCTCTACCCTGCTCTGTAGAAAAAAATGCACCAAATCTGAGCAAGTATATTCCCGTTGTAACACTCAGTCGATGTATTTGGTTGTATCATTTCTACTAAATTAACAATTACATTTAGAGCTTAAAGAAGTTGTACGCTAGTTGAACTAAAAAAAAATCTGTTATTATACCCTTCACGGGTGTGATAGGGTATATAAACTTTGTCATGAAGTTTGCCACGCACAGAAGGAAACATCTCCGACCATATAAGCTATATATATTCTTGGTCAGTATGATGAGACGAGTCGATTAAGCTTTGTCCGTCTGTCCGTCTAGTTCTATGCAAACTAGTTCCTCAGTTTTAAAGCTATCGAGCTGAAATTTTGTACAAAGCCGTCCTTCTATTGCACGCTGTAAATATGTCAGAACCAACGGAATCGGACCACTACGTCATTTAGCTGCCATAGGAACGACCGGTTCAAAAATCGTCTTTTGGAAAAACTTTTTTATTTCTAAAGATATCTTTTTCAAATTTCACACTAATCAATTGTACTTTATTCAAATCACATTCCCGAATTTGGTTGAAATTGGACTACTCTATCGTATAGCTGTCATAGGAACGATCGTTCCAAAAGAAAGTTATCGTTAGAGAACCTTTTTTATTTCTGAAGATATATTTACCAAATTTCATGTTGTTCAATCATATTTACTGCCAAACCACGCTCCTAAGTTTGGTTGAAATCGGCTTTTTGTTGGGTTTTTAGTCCGTCCCGGTGTTTTTTGTCTTTTAAGTGAGTTTGAATGCGTGATTATCACCCATGTAGCGGAGGTACAGGCGACGAGTGAAATTTTAATGGTGTTGAAAATGCGTTTCCATGGAGGACAATAGTCCTACGCGGCTCTCTTCCACTTCAAACTGCCCAATGTAGATCCAAGCAAACAGGTGAGTTTGAACACTATTTGCATTGTAGGCTTTTCCGGCTGAAATGTGTGTCCGTTTTTGGATTTGTTGACCTGTTATTTACCGCTTAGTTATATTGTGCACGAAAAACGTCCACAAGTCACAACGGTATATTATTGTTTCGCAAAAATTCTGAGAATTCTCTCTATTCGATTAAAGAGAACTTTCACAAAACTCAAGAAAATTCCGCTTTAGGACTTGCAAATCCCCCTGCATGGTTTCTAGGTTCTTACCACCTAAAGTGGAAATGAACAGCCTAAGGCGGAAATCCCGCAATTAAGGAATTCTAAAAGTTCTCCCTAAATCTAATGTAATAGAGATAATTCTCCTAATATTCGCGAAACAGGAATGTTCCCACTTGAATTGTGGAAAACTGACTTTATAAAAAACTTGCAAACTTAAATTAAAAAGAGAAACATGCACTTCCAAGAACATAAAAGTACTCGTAACTTAGAGCAAAACAAATAATCAACGACAGTGCTAAATTACAAGTATATGAGAACTGACACTTGGCTGCGTGTTGATTCCGGCAAAGTTGAGCTCGTCCCAACTTTCATGACGTGAGCGACGTCTTGTTCGCGCAGAGTATACTTTGCGCCATTTGAAATACATTGATTCAACTTTATTTGACAGCAGAAATCGTGTTCGTTGTGCACACCAGCCTTTAAAATTGAGCCAGCAAATGTTGAAGATGGCATAAACACACTTCAGTAAAAACAACGTCATACCGTACCGAACAGACTTCGCGGACCATACCAAAACCCGGAAACCAATCACAAAAAAGCAACAGAAAGATAAATGCAAATGATAAGGTTTATGTAACCGTACTGCTCATTTACGATTTTTTACTCATCGGGTGAAATATGTCCATAGCCTTAACTATATTTTTCCTTCACGGAGGCCCTAGCTCGTGGCATGTATCTACTTTCGGATTTGCTTGGCTGTAAAATGTACAGGTCACAAGTGTTGAAAGCCGAAGGCTCATTCTGCGACGACAACTCCATAACAAGAGTTATTTAAAGAGGAAAACCCTAGGTGCTTATGACATTTTCATAAGTCGAAGTTTAATTACAGGCTAGCAATTTATATTTCCCTGTCTTACATAGTTCCATAAATATTTAATATAACGTTTACACTATCCGCAGATTACTTCATCTGCGCCGGATGATTTAATCTGGAACTGTCAAATACATACCTACAATTTTAAACTCACCACACCCAGATTACACAACAGGTGAAGTAATCTGGGGATAGTGTAAACGTAATATTAGTTTTTATCGTTGTAGGATAACAACAAAACGTCGAAGTTGACATCGGAAAAGCAATGTTCACCTTCCCGTCAATAATAATTGTGTAATTGTTGTTTTTTTCCTTTCTTTTTTATGACAAATTGAGTAGTAGGGTCTGTGTGATAAAAAAATTAGATCTTGCCTCGAATGTGACTGGCCGTTTACTTAATGTCAGGATCTGTAGGGGCACATTACACTACCGGCCGCCCCAAGGTTAATTAAAACCCGCTGATTGTAAATTGAAGAGTTAAATTATTCAAATTAATATCCCTCCAATTAGCAATGTTCGGTATAAATAAATTGCTCAATCACTGTAAATCGACTGGTCAATATTTAATTGAACATATCGCACAAATAACATTTTTAAAACTTTTAATATTAATCAACCTGAGACTTTTATATGCTCCTCACTTATCTCATATGCCTAAGGGCTCACCTCGCCCTGTCTATTTGCAATCTCATCTTTTTCTTATTCTGTCAATCACTTTGAACAAGATGTCTACATCAACTTCCAACTAATCCTATTACAAAATCTTCATTTTCAGCTTTGATGTACGAAAACCCCTTTTTTAATGTAGCTTCTATAGTTCTACGAGTATAGATATACAAGTACATAGATGCTCAAATACATAATATCCCAAGTTTTATATGTATTGTATATTGGCTTCAACTTCAATAGTCGAGTTATTTATATCAGTCCGATACTACTGGACATTCGTAATCAAGCAAAACCCAATTTTCAAATTTGACTTATACAATTTTCAAATCTACATAATATGGTATCCCATCTGGTCGGATTGTACGAAGAATTTCGAACGAACCGGAAATAAATCCGATTTATTCTTGGAGTAATTTACAGAGACGTTGAATGGACGAATAGATGAATAGATACAAAGAAAATTTATGGTAAGGGTCAAATTGTCCTTTTCGAACTTTATGGATGTCTGTCGTTTACAAAATGGTTGACATGAAAACGTTTTTCTTAAAATTAGTTTTTAATATTGTGAAGAGCTTGCAACATTACACAGTCTAAAATAAAACCTTTTTTTAGGTCCTTGATAAGAGCATAGAATACATTTATTACATTTCGTTCTGATTTTTCGGATTATGAGCGTCTCGTCCGTCTTTCGCGGTGACTGTTTCGACTTTAGCCCTAATCTTTGCCTACTCCTCGAGTAAACCTAAGGCTATAGTTATCTGATTTGCCTGAATCAGTTCAACGGTTCTAAATCGAAACGCATTATCATATCCTTATAATGTATTTTTGACAATCAACTCTTCAATCGATATGCCCACTCATTTCACCATAATCTGGCTATGATTTCAACTCATCTCAATTTTCCATGCAGAAATATTTCGAATAAACTAAATCTCCCTGTCTCAATTGACCGACAAAATACTCGTACAATGTAACTCTATACCCACAGGCCTTGTGAGGTTGAGGTCATAACAACGAAATAATGGGCAAAAGGCCAACTGAACTGCCAAACATTGCCGCCAAAGTTTAAAACAATTTTCAAGTCGTTCCTCAACTCAGTCAATGGAACGGCAATACGAGTAATGGCAGACGTCAATACTAGCAACAAAAATTCCATGTCCTGTGAGATGTGCATGGAGAGTGAGAGAAAAACTTGGCAAAAATTAGGCCATTTTTCCAGGCCACCAACAGTCTGTTTTCAATTTTATACAAACCCCGTCCAAGTACAATTATCTCCCCCGCAGTGGCATACACTGAACAATACAACACTGCAAGAATATTGTTGTTGCTTGTTTATTGGTGGATCCTGAAACGCAATTTCCTGATGCCATTGCCGTATTGGAATACAAAGGACTAAAGCTGGAGACAGAATACCACAAAACTCATTTAACTAATTTGAATATGCGGCATCGAAACCGTTAGGGATGTTTCGAGTACCCTGAATGTGCAAAAACTTCCATATGGATCGTTATATGTATGCGCCTACGATTTGAAAGTATGTATACATTTTGGAATTATATCGAATTTTAATTACGTTTTCTTTTTTTCTTAATTTCATAGAATTCTGGGGCAATCACGCGAATCAGGACGAAAGGATGTTTTATTCAAATTTTTCTCGAGCTAACCTTTCGAGCGTGTGGAAAATTAAATCAGGGATAAAAATGCAATTAAGTTCCAGCCTCAATTTCAGAATTGTGACGCTTGTTTCAATAATGTGGGTCGAAATAGGACAACAGTCAAAGAACGTTACTAAGTGCGTATCAAATGAATGATTCTACTCCTTTGCACTTATATCCACAGCTCCACACTTTTCACCAACCAGTCAGTGTCTTCTGTAGCCAAATCTCTCCTGTAAATGGATGATGGGAAGATTTCCCTATCTATTTCGGTCGACGATCTGCGATATTGTCACCTAAAGCGGTACTCCATAGCAAAGAATTGAAGCAACAAGACCAAAAAATCGGTCGTTATTTACTGAGAAAGTGGACTCACTACCCTCGAGGCATAGACAAAGCTTCAACTCGTTAGACAGACCCATATTTTTGGGTTGATACATACCTCACCCAGCGGTGCCGCGAGTAGTATCCTACGATCAGTCTCAAGTCCGTCAGCTGTGTGAAGTTGGCATTGCCACATAAGATTTTTAAATTGTGCAGTTCGTTTGCCCATTGTAGGCCCACGCTTGACCAGGAAAAATTTTCGTTTGTCCACCCTTGCAAAAAAAAATTAAAAATTAACAAAATAAATTTTTTCAAACCGAAAAATAAATCACGATTTTTTTTTGATTGGGATTTTTTACGCTATTTCGTTTGCCCAATTTTAGTCCCGGATTGCCCACCCTAAAATTTCCATTTGCCTCCCCTCAAACTTTATTTAAAAATTAAATAAAAAATTTGATCCCACATTGGGCGACACATATACATACATGGTCAAAACGATATTTTTTTAATTAAATTGCGTAGTCCGTTTATCCATCGTAAACCTTTGTTTGGCCACCCTTGGAAAAAAGTTTTCAACAGAAAATTTTTTTTTTACTTGGAAAAAAAAAAGAACTTTTTTTTTCCAATTCTGGGATTTTTGGCCCAGGCTTTTCGACTCACTTCCAACAAACGACGCCAAACTGCTGTCGCACAAAGTGTGCATGAACAATTTCGGTTTGGATCGAGCTGGACTAGCTCCCTCCTGGGGGGGGGGGGGGGGGGGGGGGGGGGGTTGCCGCCCTCCTATATAGCTCTAGGTTCCTCGCTTCACTCCTTCTATATGTACCAGCATCCGTTTCGTCCTAGCATATCTGCTTCCAACCATTTTTTTTGTCTATGCACAATTTCGGTTTCAAATCGAAATAAGGTATGTGAAGGAAGGCGAAAATAGCCATATAAAATACATTACATACTCACTTTCGTTTTTTAAACGAAATTGAACATTAAACGCGAATGGAAAATGGCCACGGATGGCCACATCAATGGCTAATCTCCAAATGGCTTATTTCATGGTGCCAGCTTCTGACGAGAGTATTTAGTATACATCAAGTGAAGCACTTAATACAAATTGAGAATTGACACACACTAATTCTGTTTACGCATTCCACAGATTCAACGGTTTTACACCGTACCGCGCCATAAGATGTTTACACATCAAAAATATAATCGAATTTTCGCCTTTCGCTCTTGGTAATAATCATTTTTTCCCTTCCCTACATCGAAATGACTACAATTTCCCAAATTAGGTAGGACAAAACCATTCCCATCTAAAAACTAACCCCCACTTATCATAAATACATACCCTAAAACACCTTGTTAGTGCTAATTTTAAATTAATGATTTACTCAAGCTAGAACAAACGTGTCTATCAAAAATTCACCAGGACGACAGTTCGTCAAAATCGCGTGACAATTTCTTGTAAGGAAAAGTTCCATTTTTGTTGTTGTTGCTTTATGTGCTCGGCACACAAAATCATAGTAGTTGTCGCAATAACAGATATTATCCATTTCTTACATTCGCCAAGAAACGTATTTGTTCGACATCTCCAATGATAATTTATCAACGTCAATTTCGGGACTATAACAACGGAACGCCATTATGGAAAGTGTGCAATATTTAGATACGAGTAGACTAGAATTTTTCTTGTTGTTCCATATAGGGAATAAATTGTATTCGATTTGGATAATATAGAATCGATTTTCAAGATGCCCTCAAGGTATTATTAGGAAACGTGGAGTTGAAGTAATCATTTGAATATTCGAATTAGGGAGAAATTTTCGATTATTTATCCACGTGGGCCCTCCAATTAGAGTCTTATCTGAAAATTTATAAGACAGTTTGAATGGATGCATGAAGAGCGAAAAATACTAGAACGATTGATTGGGCGGATAAAGAAAGTCACATAAGTGTTCGTTTCGTATGGGATCACTTGTATAGATAAAACACCGAATCGCCATGCCATGGAGTGTAGCCTTTTTAGGTGTAATAAGTACTCCGGAAAATTCTGCTATTAAAAGAACCCCTTTGGGATAACGGAAAGTAAATTTAAATTTGAGTAAGTTCGCCGAAGCCAGTGTTGTAAAAGGAGGAGGGAAAGATACCTGTAGCCAGACCAGCGGAGATAAGCCTAAAAGTGTCAGGCCATTAGATTTGCATGAATCATATAGTCAGCTCTGCAATAAAGTTGTGTGAGCTGTGGCACCTTATGAACCATCTTAAGCAGCTATTCCCAAGGCAACCCCTGAACAGAATTTAGCGATGGGTTACTCGACTACTCTTTTGGATCCTGGAAATTGCGCTCCCTATTCAAATCGGGGGATATTAAGGCTTTACTGCAACAGATCGAACAACACATGGTGATCATCACTGCAGTCCAAGAAACATAATGGTTTGGTAACGGAATCAACGACATGAACGACATCTTCTTAAGTGGAAAACCGTCGGGAGATAGGAAGTTTGGAGTCGCCTTTATTATCAACAAGCAACTCAAACAGCACCCATTTCAAACCCATCAATAAAAGGATGTGTGCAATTCACACCAAACTTCATTTTTTAATCTCTGGCTTAAACCTGCAAGCTCCCACCGAAGTTAAAGAAGAAATAGCAAAAGACGGAAAGACGCATTCTATGACCGACTGTCTGGAGACGCTGTTCGAGTCGCTGCCTCCGAACGACGTGAAGATATTGCTGGTAGACTTCAATGCAAATGTAGGAAATGAAATATGGCATTGCGGAACCGCTGGTGGGCACAGCATCCATGACGATAGCTACGTTTAATCAATTTTGCCTACAGTAGAAGCTTGATCGTAGACTCGACATGCTTCCCACACCGAAGCATACATAAGCAAACCTGAAGATTACCAGATACTCGCACCGTCAGTCAGATCCATAGAGAATACCTATGGAAGAGCAATCCGCATATACCTATACTCAACACTAAACCATTTGAAGCAATTCCAGTCGTATAAAGTAAACAGAGAGACACACGCCCTCCACTGCGCAACACCCGCGCAGTCTATATAAAAGCACAGGAAGCACGTAAGATGTCATCCCCTCTCCTACTTTTCCAATTGGAACAATAACATTCTAGTCTGTCTCTCTGCCGCGGAACACCCGCCCGGTTCATATAGAGCAAAAGAGATGTCAAATTTCCATCCCCCTTCCTACTTCCTCACTTGTGCCGAATTTCTTCGTTTCTCTCGCTCTTTTTCATTTCCTCATATACTCTCTCTTCAAAGGTCAGATCGATCATGTCTTCATAAAAGCCATTGATCAGCGGTTTTTTGCGAATTTGGCAGAATGAAATCATTCCCGAGGAATAACGCAGGAGCTCTATCTGCCCACATACAAGAAGGGAAATAGAGGCATCTCACTGATCTGTAGGTCCTATAAAATACTGACTTTTTTGTATGATATTCTTTAAGTTACAACGATCAAGTGTTCAAAATTTCGGAGCTTTGGGTTTTTTCGTCCGATCAGCACATTGATATCATTTTTTAATCGGGGTCATTTCAGTTTTTATTGACAGCACTTATGCCAACTTTTCTTGAAACTCAGTTTTGTCGTTTCTCGGTAACTATTGATGCTACGGATATCCCCGATATATCAAATTAAAGCTAATCAAACTACCTAGAGAATGATTTGATGACTTATCTCGTGAAACGAATACTTTGTCTGATATGTAACATCGAAATGAAAATGTTTAATCTTTTGGGAAAATTTTTCTCATTTTTAAAGAGCTCATTATCATCATCGTGGCGCGACAGCCCGACGTCAGGCCTTGGCCGCCTGGATCATTGTCCTCCAATTATCTCGGTCACGTGACCGCGTCCTCCAATTTTGGGAGCCCAGCAGCTGCGCGGCGTCCACACCTACTGAGCTCTCCCAACGAGATCTCGGTCGTCCTCGCAGTCTCGCTCCGTCGACTCGTTCTGCATTCATTACTCGCTTAGGCATGCGATCATCGTCCATTATTTGTACATGCCCTGCCCATTGAAGTCGTTGTAGTTTGACGATTTTCGAGACTTGCAGCTCATCGTACATTTCATACAACTCATGGTTGTACCGGATGCGCCATCCATCTCGATCGCAAACAGCCCCGAAAATTCGCCGTAGAACCTTACGTTCAAAAGTGTCTAGCATGTTTTCGGAGGCTTGAGTTAGGGTCCATGCTTCGCAGCCATAGCATAGCACTGGTCGTATAATGGTTTTGTACACGCGGAGCTTCGTGTTTCTGTGCACATGCTTCGATTTCATTATGGGGAGAACCGAGAAAAAAGTCTTATTAGCTAACTGTATCCGTCGATTGATTTCGTCAGTTTCGTTGGCGTCCCTTGACAAGTTGCAACCCAGGTAAATGAAGTTGTTCACTTATCACTCGATGTTGAGGTCCCCCACATTGATGCTTGGTTGTGCAGGTGTCCTTGTCACCGATTGCATCATTATTTTAGTTTTACCCTCGTTAATACGTAATCCAACTTCATTTGCAGCGGTATCGAGCGTATGCAGAAGTTCTTCTGCGTCAGCCAATCTTCGGGACATGATGTTGATGTCGTCGGCGTACGCTGCTAATTGTGTCGACTTGATGAGTAGCGTCTTGCTGTTGTCCATATTCATGGCCCGAATAACGTATTCCAGTGCTAGGTTGAAGAGCGTCGGTGCCAGTCCATCGCCCTGTTTCAAACCAGTGCGTGTTTCAAATAGATCAGTAAGTCTATTCTGGATCCTGACTTGTGAGACGGAGTTGGTCAACGTCATCTTTGTCAGTCGCACTAATTTTGCCGGTATACCAAATTGCAGCATGATGTTGTACAGTACTCCACGATCGATACTGTCGTATGCCTGCTTGAAGTCGACAAAGATTTGGTATACGTTTACGTTGTATTCCCAGCACCTCTGGAGTATCAGTTTGACTGAGAAGAGCTGATCGGTTGTGGAGCGCCCAGGTCTGAAACCGCTTTGATATTCGCCAATGACTCGTTCTGCGTACGGTTTTATTCTATTTTCCAGAATTTTCGTCAAAATTTTATAGGACGTACAAACTAGTGAGATGCCCCTGTAATTCTCACACCGCAGTTTATCTCCCTTTTTATGAATTGGACAGATGATGCTTCTGCGCCAATCGTCTGGGATCTCCTCGTTCTCCCATACTCGCAGGAGTAATTGATGTATGGCATCAACTAGACTCGTTCCACCGAATCTTAGCAGTTCAGCTGGAATCTCGTCAGCGCCCGGCGCTTTATTTCGTTTTAGTGACCGCAACGCGAGATCAACTTCCTCTACTGTCGGGGGTTGAATGGGTGGGCCTAGATCAACAATATCGTCGAGAGCTTCCTGTGTGGGGATGTTAGATGGTCGGTTTAGAAGCTCTTCAAAATAAGAGGCCCATCGTTTGTTAATACCATCGGTGTCGCTGATGATGTTTCCATCCTTGTCCTTACAAAGGCTAGTCCTGGGTTGGTAGCCGTTCTTAATTATATTTACTAGTTTGTACGCTTGTCTGGAGTTCCTATTAGCTAAGTTTTCGTTTATGTTCAGCAACTGCTCGTCAAGGTATTTACGTTTCTTACGTCTAATTATTCTATTCGATATTCGCCGTAGCTCGTCATATTTTTCTCTTCTGGCTCTGGTTCTTCGTTGAATCCATTGTCTGTAGGCCTCGTTTTTCGCGTCAAGTGAATTTTTGCATTCTTCGTCGAACCACGACCTTCTCTGCGACATCCTTGATGGTACCCTTGAGTTCTTCCCAGAACCCATGGACGCCTGTGTTGCTGATGTTGTGTAGGATAGGTGATAGTTTTTCCTCAAGGGCGGTAGTATACGCCACCGCTGTAGCATCACTCAAGAGCTTATCAACCGCAAAGATTTTGGGAGGGCTGATTCTTGACTGGTGCACTGAGGAAATTCTACATCTGTAGGTCGTCTTCACCAAGTGATGATCTGAGTCGCAGTTTGCTCCTCGATAGGAGCGGACATCCATGACACTAGACGCCCATCTCCTGCAAATGAGGACGTGGTCAATTTGGTTGACGGTATGTGCGTCTGGAGACTTCCAGGTCTGCTTGTGAATGCGTCGATGCGGGAAGCACGTAGAGCTTACGATTAGATTCCTGCTGCAGGCAAAGTCGATAAGTCGCTGGCCGTTATCGTTACATTCTTCATGGAGGCTGTGGCCTCCAGTGGTCCCCCGGTGCCAACTTTCATTTCCGACTTTCGCGTTAAAGTCTCCCAGCAGCAATTTGACGTCGTTTGTTGGAAGTGAGTCGAAGAGAGTTTCAAGGCGGGCGTAGAACTCGTCTTTTACTGCGTCTTCTTTAACTTCAGTGGGGGCATGCACATTGATGAGCCAGAGACTGAAGAATCAAGTCTTGATGCGAATCGCACACAGCCGTTCATTTATGGGTTTGAAGTCAGTAATATGCGGTTTGAGGTGATTGTTCACTATAAATGCTACTCCAAACTCCTTGCGGCCCGATGGTTTGCCACTTGTAAAAATTGTGTGCGATTTCTTGTCATTAATCTCGCTGCCAAGCCAATTTGTTTCCTGGACTGCAGTAATGCTCAGTTTGTACTTTTCGACCTGTTGAAGGAGGGCCTTCTCGGCCCCCGGTTTGTTCAGGGAGCGTACATTCCAGGATCCGAAAGAATAATCCTTTATTCGTTTGAGTGGTCGTCGTTGTTGATCCGTCCAATCCGAGGCTTTTGTTCCAGGTTTCTTGACATGGAGTGGTTTTTACAAGGACGAGTTGTCAGCACGTCGCTTAACCCCATTCAGGGGATGGCCTCGGAGATAGCTGCTTCAGATGGTTTAATAAACGTGCTGGAGCCCACACAACTATGTAGCAGGTCCAACTACGCAAGTCATTACATCCTACAAAACCTGAGACGCTTAGGTGTTCGTCAGCCATTCAGGCTACAGCTATCTGCCTTTTCCAAACTGTCTTATCGCTAAGACATTGGCCGTCAGCGAATTGATACACTGCCGTTACCAGGGGGCGCCCACGCGGAGGACTATGGAAAAGGTCTTTGCCCCCCTAAAGAGCTGCTTATTGGAAAATTTTGATTGCATCGAGAACTAAAATTTAGAAAATCTAATGTTCTTTTTAATTTGTAAACTTCGCTTTTCTGTGGAATCTGGAGGTACTGAGTGATCCTTAAATTTGTTTTGCCCGAAAGTTTAAATTTGAACAAATTTATTTCTGACATGTTTCCTTGTAGGATGAGTGGTTTTCTCGATATTTGACAACATGCATCCAAGACGAACATTTTTTGCTTTTTGAAAAGTATTTTCAACGTTTGAAAACCTTTTTTTCGGTGAAGTTTCCACGTAAATTTCAGGATATTTAATACTCTTTCAACAAGTTATAAATTACCTTTCAGCAGTTTACATACTTAAGGAGAGTAAAGCTTATTTAGTTGAAAAAGAAAACGATCCCAAGTATTTTATACGTTATTTGTGAATTTTTAGTTTAAGTGGGAACAAACGAGCATTTGGCAAAAAGTGAGTTTCAAGTGAGATTATCTCGAAAAGTGTTTAAAATACGGAAAAAGTGGGTGTATTTTTTTTGTTTTTATAACTTTGTCTCAGAATTTTTTTTCCTATGACTAAAGTTACAGATATAAAAGCAAAAAACCAAGAAAAAGCGTGCCTTTAATCCCCTCCTCCCGCGCGATCGCGACTTTTGGTATAATATACTCCTAGTACCAACCAACAAATCGCCCCAAGTTTCAAAATTCCTTTAATTTTTTCCCTCGATTTTTACTCGTCACCTGTCGTATAAATAGAATTTATCCTAAATATCGTCAAGTTTCAATTCGGTTTTCAATCCTATTCGGATTTTTCCACTGAAATAAATATTTTGGCGTTGACTGGCAACTTTTAATTCTGGGAGTGGATTAAATCTGTGTCAAGGGAGGATATTGTCAACACATTTCAATATGCTTAAAGTTGCCTCATCCTTAAAACGTAACCAACCGAAGCCCGTACAAGACGCACACACACGCAAGGGCTTAACTACAACGCGGACTTTTCTGTCATAAATGCATTTTTCCTACACATATAGTACATTTTACCACCCCACGCCCCGGAGGCCAAGCAATAGAAGTCACCTCCATCACGAAATCATCCAACCATTATTGTCGTTTCTTACATGCTCGTGAAACATAAATCCTTGGAAATCTGTGAAATAAGCAGAAATTTTTCTGAAAACTCGGAATTCGTGGAGAAAATCATTTTCTTGGATGTCGTCATCCCTCGTTCGGCGCTCCAGTTCAAGCCGACCAGAAGCGAAAAATACGGGACAGTTGTTAAAAGTTTTCCGGGGCAAGCAGATGAAAGGGCGCGAAAAAAAAGATAGGATCTGATGCGAGCTGAATGAAGCTTCCACCAAACCACAACAAGGACGGAAACGACCGCATGATATATAGCCACGAAAAGTCCGACTTACAGCTATAAAGCGAAAAATTGTCGTATGAAACATTTTTTCGGGGAAAATCCAGGAGAAAAGTCTTGGTTTTATCTCAAGATACGCTTTTTGCGCGCTGTCTTTTATTCCCTGAGCCGGCATGTCCTGACATAATGAATTTGCTGGAAATCTTTCGGGGCAAATTCTTAAGATGTTGATGTCGCTGCTTAAATCATCGTGATGTTAACTGGCTGGAATTGGGCTGGATTTCGGTGATTGCAGTTTGAAAAGAAACGGAAGTATATTTAGTCATAAGATAAAAGTTTGAAAATAAAGAAAAATCTAATAATATTGAGACGTCTGGAGACGACAGTTTGTTAATTCCAAATGTGATTTAAATGGAAAATTTTCTGAGGTTTAACCTCTTCGATTAATTTCATAGAAATATTGAGTTGAATTCAATTGACTGTGACAATGCTTAAAACAACTTTAACTGGGAGCTATATTTGATTTGTTTATCAGTCTATTTGTGGGAGAATCGGAAGAACCGATCGGCAACCATTCCCCAGAATGACAATCGAAATCAGCATTCTGGATGAGAGATGTCTGATCTCAATATTTCCGTAAAAAAAGCTTCAATATAAGAAGTGTTATATACTGACATTGCAGAGGAAAGAACGGTTTTCTACATCTTTCAAATTAAAATTGAGTAAACATTACCTTTAATGCCAGAACCGGATTGAACGAAGAATGTAGCAGCAGCGGCAGCGGAATGTTAAATTAGAAAGCAAGCATCTCCCTTACGCGACCTAGACTGAACGCAGCGGCAGCGAGAGCGGTAAAAGTAGATCTGCAGGTTGTTTTGTTGCTGCTGCCGCTGCTTTCTGGGTTCAATCTAGTTCCGGCATAATTCTGAAATAGAGGAATTGGGCATGGGAGCAGCATTTCGGAGAATATAAGATTGGGGTCCGTTTTCTCAATGTCCCGCTGCCTGTTAGCTAACAGGAACTTATTTATCAAAAGCCTTATCTTAAATCATATATAACACCCAAAATACGATAATGCAGTTCAAAAATAAGGGGAGAAAATCAACATATTTAATCGTATTTTGGGTGTTGTACATGATTTATGTTAAGGCCTTTGATAAATAAGCCCCTGTTAGCTAACAGGCAGTTTAGCAGGACATTGAGAAAACGGGCCTGGAAGGATCTTCGGATCCCACACTTTAATCTAAAGCTGTGTAGCACAGATTCACATATTCAGCGGTATGATTGTCGTCTCTACGGTCGCCATAAACCGTGACTCGTGTGCTTGCAGGAGGGGTCTTAGTTGGCATTAACAAATCAATGCGTATTTTAAAAGAGATCTCTATTTAAGCCTTTGAGGTGTGTAAATATCTACAGGACTATCGATGAAACCCTCCACACTGGGATACAATGAACCGTATTTTCAAGGAAAATGCTTTTCAAAAGTACATTAACCTGCAAATTAATCGAGGGAAATTGTTGCCATCATAAATGACTTCACCAAAAATATTTTATATAAATCTGAATTGGTAATAATCACCGCAAGGAAATTAATTTTACTTTCAAAACATCCTGAGTCGACTGAATGCTGAATTCCGTACTCCTCTTGGATAACACCACCCGCATTTCATGTGAACAAATTCTTCAAATTCGAAGAAACAATAATGCCCAGACCAACTTGAATTTTTGAAAATGGAAATTCTTCAAATAAAAAGCATAGAAAGAGAAAAATAAATTTCGAAATTGACACTTCAGGCACAATTCCATTGTCTGTACGATTTTGCTTTGCAGTCTTGTTGAATTGCAATGAAATCAGCACGCGATGTTACACGCGATATTCGTTTGCAGAAAGAGAAAAAAGTGGACGTAAAAGATTTTATGAAGCTCCAGTGGCTGGTGTAGCAATAGTAAAGCTGGCAAGGAACAAGAATGTCATTAAATGGCGCACTTATTACACGTTCATGCACTAGAAGTACTTTTACAAAGTGTTTTGTCCATTAGGCAATATGTACATACATATATATCCTTAGGGGAAGCGGCAAGTATGTACATATCGAAGGAGAGAAAATTGTTTCTCTCAAAAAGTCAAGTATATTTCAGTTTACGTGCTGTAGGTATGCTTTAGCATGGAAATCACATTTTTTTTTGAGAATCTTGGAATTAATCTGAGCCTAAATAAATAAATGAAATAAACATTTGCATTGAAATGTCCATTTATTACATCGGGTCAAAACTTTGGGAACATAATGGTTTTAGCCTTTTTCGGAGAATTCTCTCTAGTAAATTAGGGAGAATTTTCACAAAACTCAGGAAATTTCCTAACGCGAAAATGCCGGAAATTAAGGAATTAAAAAAATTCTCCCTAATTTAATAGAGAGAATTCTCCTAAAAAGGCTAAAACCATTATGTTCCAAACTTTGCAGTTGATTAAAATTAAAAATCGTACAGGTGAAAATTTACCATCATTAATGCATTGATAAACGCACAGATAAACGAAGAAGGCGGGATTTAACAAACGACATCGTGATTTCAAATAGGATCACTTCTAGATACAAGGATCAATAAAAATACTCGTTGCAATGGCCAAACACAAACTGCTGGCTATCAAGTTTTATTTTTTCGTTTGGAGTCATATTGCCACTGTGCATCAGACATGGGGTGACCAGAAGTTCAGTGCGGTGAGGCGCCAGTCTGATGTCTCAGCATACCGGTTAGTCATGGGTTCGAGTCTCAACTTCAACTAATTTTAGAATATGCGGGTAATATTGCACATTTCCACTGACTTATGTAACACACATAACTGCACTGCCATCTAGAATACCAGGCCACACTCCATTGCCCTAACCCCTAATGGGGCATAGCGCATCAACTGTTCCATGTGGCCCAGCTAACGTTTCGTTGGCATAAACTAATTTCGGAGAATGCAGTTGCCAGCATGTGCCTCCTAAGGTTATAATGTAAACAAAGTGCGAACCCAACGGACGATCTCGTGAAATTTCGCGATTTTCGTGCGTAAAAGTGAGTCTAGTGTCATGATTTTAAGTGCAATTAAAAATAGTGGTTGTCTGTGTTGTGTGAATATCAAAAAAAAATGTAAGGTGCTGTGAACTACCGACCAAAAAGGACTTTTCAAAAGTGCAAGGCATAATTGTGGTTATGTGCAAAACGGGATCCTTCGCATGTTTTATTAATTTGCCGGCAATTTCGCTAAACAGATATATGTGAAAATGCTACGGATGTCAGCCAGTGTGGCCAAAAAGGATCGCATCAAAAGTACCTACATCCGAATCAGCTTGTTTATTGAGCAATCGATTACTGAAAAGCTCGAAGATCGTCGTATGAGTTGGTATTGCCATGTTTTAAGGCGTCCACCTGAGAACCCAGTCATGAAGGCACGATTAATGAATGTTCCAATTGTTCGACCCAAGCCCCGAGGCAGACGAAAACACACATGAATCGATCAGATGAAGAAGCAAAAACAACGCATTCATCTCGGCGATGATACGATCCAAGACCGAGCTGCCTGCAGAAGGAAGCAGAGATTATACCGCCAAAATGGGCGAAGTGCCAACTCGACAGGCAGAGCAATGCGAAGCCGCAGAGTGGTATGAAAGGGCAAGGAAGAAGAAGAAGATATATGTGATGTGCCCCAAAGAGTGACCGTAAAGTGGTTGTCAACTGATAATATTCCAGATAATGTGTGGCGTTTTCATTGGAATTCAGACGGTAAGTATACGTTTTTTTTTTTCTTGTGCTAATATTTTAGTGGAGTAAAGTGCCCGGAAATGCGGATCTTGACCACTATGTTGATGAACCGGACGGAAGTTTCACCGCCAGGCATCTAGTCCTGTCAGCTGCAGTGAAACTATCGTCTGACTCGTCAACATCGCGGTCAAGATCCGCATTTCCTGGCCCATCACCCCACTAAAATATTAGCACAAAAAATGTATACTTACCGTCTGAATTTCGATGAAAAGGCGCGACATTATGTGAAATAGTGATGGGCACTATCGATAGTTTTTACTATCGATAGTTATTCGATAGTTTAAAAAACTATCGAATAACTATCGATATTTTTAGTTATTCAATAGTTTAAAAAACTAGTAACTAGTAAAAACTATCGATAGTTTTGAAAACTAGTAACTAGTAAAAACTATCGATAGTCTTGAAAACTAGTAACTAGTAAAAAACTATCGTGACTTTCGTGAATGTCCTTTTCGACACCGAAGGACTTGAAATGCCATACTCCTAGACACTCGTCTTTTCACCCCGATTCATATGACACCCATATTGCCCATATTTCGCTTCACTAGCAAAAATATCCTTTTTCGAATGTCCTTGTCGCCACCGATGGATCCGGAATTCTATCTACAGTACTCCTGGACATTCGCCTCTTCACCCCGGTTCTTTTGACACCCACACGGAAGTAGTACAAAGGAATTTGGCATAAAAATTATAAACCGTGGATGGTCGTGGCTATATTACGGAATATATTTAGTTCAAGAAAAAGAATAAAATGGTTTTATATAACAGTTTATTAAATGAATATTGTAATATTATAAAGAGTTATAACATAATATTATTTTTACAGAAGTCGTTCGTTTTTATGTATGTATGTGCATAATACGTAATTCTATAATCGTTATGCTTCATGTACATTTTGTATTTTTGTTTAAAAAAAACTCAATATGTATTATACAGCGTAATATTGTATCAAGGAACTAGTATATAAACAAATATATATAAATATATTTTATTACCACTTAATTACTTGCTTCTTCTATTTTTATATTTTTAAGATTGTATTCAGCATTTTTTAAATAAATAAATTAATTATTTTCTTTTTTTTATACCCATTATTATAGAGGGTGTCACAATTCCATGTCGTGATTCCTCATGCAGTCCTGACCAAAAATGTTCTGAATTTTTTTTTTTCCTTTTCTTAACACTGTGGTTGTAATTAGCAATATGAAGTCAGTGAAAATTATTGTTTTAGTCACATAAAATGTTACTTTATCTGTTTTTTTTTTTCACCTATATGATTATCAAATTAAAATACATACAAATTATCTGTTTTTATTGTGATCAAATCGTGTCATTATTTTAACTTGTAACAAAATTTAGTTTAATTGCAGACCTTTAAATGCATATAAATAAACATGTTTTCCTCATTTAAATATCGAATGCTGTCATAAAACGTAAAATTAAATGTATATTTTTAGTTTTATTCATTATATTTCGCTTCTTCTGTTACATAAGAAGCAAACAAACATTATAATATATAAATATGCATATACATACATGCAAAAGCCTATAATGCAGATGTTTTACATTAAGTTTAATGCTTTTCGGGCGGAAATAGTTTTTTAAAAATTAGATCAACTTCTTTTACGGTATTGGTTAAAGCACTGAGTTTTGTGTTTGCTGGAGATATTTTATAAACAAAATGTTCCAAGTATGTGTACAATTGTTTTAAATTTCTGTCAAACTTTACCTCAAACAAAAAATGAAGTTTAAACGAAATGTCCACTGCATTCACGAACGAGTAAGTTTGTGGGCAATGTGATTAATTGATTTTCAAACGCAACATAATATTCTATAATATTTGCTTTGGTGGTACCCACTGCAATTACATACGGAGATTTTTGTTCTGCTCCTTCCAAGAGTTCCGACTCGGTCAGCCCCAACTGAAAATTAATTTTCGTTCAATTTAAATAATCTGAGCAAGTTCTTACCGATTTAATTACCCGTTTGAAAACAACTATTCTATCAACCGCAGCTTCCTCGGTTAACCGACTGACACTTCTGTTACCATTAGAAGTTGGCGGCAAGAGTCGTAATAGGTTCAGAAACGTAATTGTTTCTGTGTTCCAATCTATAAATATAGTATACTAATATTATTCATGTTTTCATATGTATTTATTTCAACTTACCATTATCTCGTAATGGCTCAGTATAAAGCACTGATCTGCCTCTACTTCGTACAGCCTCGAAAATATATAATTTGAGTATTTCCCATTTTTTATAAGAGAATCAGATTCCGGGTAAACAATTTCAAAATCGAATTCGATCTGTAAGAATTTTTCATTTATTTCATATATTTAGCACGATAAAATAAAATTGACTTACAAATAATGGAGCGAAGTAGTAGAACGGGTAATAGGTAAATGGTGCAGTTATGACATCAGACCATTTTTTTCGTAACTTTGCGGTTTTCTTAAGAACCGTCTTGATTTGTTCGATCTCGTCAGGGACAATTCGATATTTCAAGTCATCAAAGAGCTTTCTGAGCTCCAACTCCTCATTGGCATCAATTTCTATGGACTGCGGTTCCAGGAGCTCCACCCGAGCCTCTGCACCGGACTCAGAAAGACTCCATTTTCGTTTGAAAACAAAACTTTTCATCACACTAAAAGCAAAACTCACATGCCCGCACAAAACCACTGTATGTTAAATCCGGTCCTTCAGAAGAAAATATTTCCACGACTTTCTTTTGTTCCACGCACTCAACTTGTAAAGTGATTCCCGAATACATTTCGCAATTATAAATTTTCACGACACCACCGATAATTACCTATACTATATGATAATCCTCGAACGAAATCACGCGCTAAATGAAAAAGCAAAAGCATAAACAAAAACCGTAATGCGTGCACATGAAAACTACAATACAATAGAACAAAGGAGAGTATGGGTTTACTATGTATGCATGACATCTTCAATGCATGCATCTACGCAATTTGCACAAAATTTTATCTTAGAAATGAATAAAATAAATATGAACTTACTATAGATAAACCCTTCTAAACCATTTAGTATAAAATTTACCTGATTTTTGGTATAAAATGCAACGAAAATGAAAGTTCATCTGAAATTTGATAAAATGTATACCATTTTTGGTATACACTGACTTTATACTTTCCACTTTATACAAATGTATTCTAAAATTGGTATACATAACTTTGTATTAAAAATGGCATAAATAATTTTATCTTTTATCCCAAAATTTTTTACCGTGATTGCCAGTTTTTCACTTGATTTTCGTGAATGTTTTTTTCGCCACCAAAGGACTTGAAATGCCATCTATACTACTCCTAGACATTCGTCTTTTCACCCCGACTCATATGACACCCATATTGCCCATATTTCGCTTCACAAGCAAAAATATCCTTTTTCGAA
Organism: Chloromyia formosa; assembly: GCA_964017055.1. Taxonomy (NCBI): domain Eukaryota; kingdom Metazoa; phylum Arthropoda; class Insecta; order Diptera; family Stratiomyidae; genus Chloromyia; species Chloromyia formosa. The sequence continues at coordinate 21,774,605 of OZ024813.1, read as the reverse complement.
TGTCCTTGTCGCTACCGAAGGATCCGGAATGCCATCTACAGTACTTCTGGACATTCGCCTCTTCACCCCGGTTCTTATGACACCCATATTGCCCATTTTTAACTTGACTTTCGTGAATGCCCTTTTCACCACCGAAGAACTCGAAATGCCATCTTCACTACTCCTGGACATTCGCCTTTTCGCCCCGATTCATATGACACCCATGTTACCCATTTTTCGCTTCACTGCCAAAAGTATCCTTTTTCGAATGTCCTTGTCGCCACCGAAGGACTCTAAGTGCCATTTATAGTGCCCCCGGACATTCGCCTTTTCACCCCGGTTCATATGACACCCATATTGCCCATTTTTCGCTTGACTTTCGTGAATGTTCTTTTCGCCACCGAAGGACTCGAAATGCCATCCGCACTACTCCTGGATATTCGGGTGTCCACCCCGATTCATATGACACCCATATTGACTGCATTTCGCTTCACTGCCAAAAGTATCCTTTTTCGAATATCCTTATCGGCACCGAAGGACTCGAAATGCCATCCATAATACTTCTAGGCATTCGCCTCCTCACCCCGGTTCATATGACACCCATAATGCCCATTTTTCACCCGACTTTCGTGAATGTCCTTTTCGCTTCGAAGGACTTGAAATGCCATCTGCACTACTCCTGGATATTCAGGTGTCCACCCCGATTCATATGACACCCATATTGACCGTATTTCGCTTCACTGGCAAAAGTATCCTTTTTCGAATATCCATATCGGCACCGAAGGACTCTACATCTACAGCACATTCGTCTATTTCCATACATTCTCCTCACGTACATATAAAAATCCTTGATTGCATAGTCACAACCTGCGCAACATACGAGGTATATTTTCATACGAAAACCCTTAATTTTACATTCACACAAATCGCAAAGGCATTGCGAAAAAAAAGATACTCGTATTTTCCCAAAGCACTACCAAAAGATACTTTAAAAAAAAAAGATTTTCAGCACCTTTGGCTGCCGTGTTCAATCATCAATCATGAATATCAGCTATCGACCGATAGTCCCGATAGTTATTCGAATAACAATCGACCGATAGTCCCGATAGTTATTCGAATAACAATCGACCGATAGTCCCGATAGTTATTCGAATAACTATCGATAGTAAAACTATCGAATAACTATCGGCCGATAGTTATTCGAATAACTATCTATAGTAAAAACTATCGAATAACTATCGGGACTATCGGCCGATAGTTATTCGATAGTGCCCATCACTAATGTGGAATGTTGTCATTTGACCACTACTAGACGCATTTTTTTCGCTGGATCAAAACTTCATTCTCATAAAATACAAAACGACTGACCGTCGATGATCCAGGTCTCGTATTTCGTAATATCTGGATCAAAGTTAAAAGCGAATTGATTGAAAGTCAATTTATTTCGCCCATATACCTTTGTATACTACAATATACTGAGTTCATCTGTTGTTGTCGAAGTTGGTTGGTTGAAGTTAGTCGTAGATACATGAGTTATAATTCTCTCAATTGCCCTAACCCTTTGTGGGCATAGCGCGTCAACTGGTCCATGTGGCCCAGTTGATGTTTCTCGGCATAAACTGGTTTCGGAGAATGCAGTTGCCAACATGCACCTCCTGCACATCCATTACCACAAACGTCGGTGTGGAAGGGATTCGAACCCGAAACGCCAGTAGTCAAACATTGGACTTATGCCTCAACACACTGCGCTACCAGTCGATGAGTTCATAATTGCAAAATAATGATCTTACGTTGTAACAATATTCGATACTTGTTACCTTAGACGTTTATCTTCTTTGCATGTATAGCTATTTTGATAATTTCGTTACCTTGGATATTCATGATATCGAGAAATTTTCTTCTTATAATTGTATCAACGTATCGCATTGCAGTAGAAAATAGCTATGGCTTCCGAGAATTCTGGGTTATAACTTTTAATGAATATGTTCGACGATTCTTTGAAAGCATATCCGAACATATGCATCAACAGAATTTTCAAAAATGCTTCCGTAGTTGTTTCAGAATTCAAGGAAACCCGAGCGATTTATGTATCTGTACTTTAAAAATATTCACGAAAAAAAATAATTAGAAAGATTGCGGCTAAGCTATAGAATATTCCCAATAATATTCTAAATGTGAAAGTTTGTAAGGATTATGGATGTTTGTTACTTTTTCACGAAAAAACTACGTAGACACTAGTTAGCACTAGGTGTGAGAGCGAACGAAGCAATTTTGAGCATCACCCGATGACGACTTTTGGCATCCGAGCCGTTTCGGTGGTACAGAAGATGCACGTCAGGACAATAGAACCTTCTCGGGCACGAAGGGAAATGAAAATCAAACCTAGAAAATATGGGTATTTTTGGAATCGGGGTGATGAGATCATTGCTCTAGAAATAAAGGATATGCTGGTAATAATGTACGTTAGGCGGTGGCGTGAAAAAGGGGACTGAGATGATTACCCCCCCCCCCCCACCACTCATTCTTCGTGAGTTCTTATATACAATCGCCTATATGCTGTTTTTTGTATCAAGTTTGAATGTTCACGAACGGTTCGGTCGTGATTGTGCCCAATCGTGTGTATGGCGAACTTAAGTGAAAGAAGCAGTTGTTGCAGGTGTGTGTTAAGGGCAAACTATTGATTGCAGTGAACATTTGTTTCCTTCGGGTATATGCATGTGGGGTATGTGGGGTGTCTTCATCATCATCGTGGCGCGACAGCCCGACGTCGGGCCTTGGCCGCCTGGATCATTGTCCTCCAATTATCTCGGTCACGTGACCGCGTCCTCCAGTTTTGGAGGCCCAGCAGCTACGCGGCGTCCACACCTACTGAGCTCTCCCAACGAGATCTCGGTCGTCCTCGCAGTCTCGCTCCGTCGACTCGTTCTGCATTCATTACTCTCTTAGGCATGCGATCGTCGTCCATTCTTTGTACATGCCCTGCCCATTGAAGTCGTTGTAGTTTGACGATTTTCGAGACTTGCAGTTCATCGTACATTTCATACAACTCATGGTTGTACCGGATGCGCCATCCATCTCGATCGCAAACAGCCCCGAAAATTCGCCGTAGAACCTTACGTTCAAAAGTGTCTAGCATGTTTTCGGAGGCTTGAGTTAGGGTCCATGCTTCGCAGCCATAGCATAGCACTGGTCGTATAATGGTTTTGTACACGCGGAGCTTCGTGTTTCTGTGCACATGCTTCGATTTCATTATGGGGAGAACCGAGAAAAAAGTCTTATTAGCTAACTGTATCCGTCGCTTGATTTCGTCAGTTTCGTTGGCGTCCCTTGACAGGTTGCAACCCAGGTAAATGAAGTTGTTCACGAACTCGATGTTGAGGTCCCCCACGTTGATGCTTGGTTGTGCAGGTGTCCTTGTCACCGATTGCATCATTATTTTAGTTTTACCCTCGTTAATACGTAATCCAACTTCCTTTGCAGCGGTATCGAGCGTATGCAGAAGTTCTTCTGCGTCAGCCAATCTTCGGGACATGATGTTGATGTCGTCGGCGTACGCTGCTAATTGTGTCGACTTGATGAGTAACGTCTTGCTGTTGTCCATATTCATGGCCCGAATAACGTATTCCAGTGCTAGGTTGAAGAGCGTCGGTGCCAGTCCATCGCCCTGTTTCAAACCAGTGCGTGTTTCAAATAGATCAGTAACTCTATTCTGGATCCTGACTTGTGAGACGGAGTTGGTCATCGTCATCTTTGTCAGTCGCACTAATTTGGCTGGTATACCAAATTGCAGCATGATGTTGTACAGTACTCCACGATCGATACTGTCGTATGCCTGCTTGAAGTCGACAAAGATTTGGTATACGTTTACGTTGTATTCCCAGCACCTCTGGAGTATCAGTTCGACTGAGAAGAGCTGATCGGTTGTGGAGCGCCCAGGTCTTAAACCGCTTTGATATTCTCCAATGACTTGTTCTGCATACGGTTTTATTCTATTTTCCAGAATTTTCGTCAAAATTTTATAGGACGTACAAACTAGTGAGATGCCCCTGTAGTTCTCACACCGCAGTTTATCTCCGTTTTTATGAATTGGACAGATGATGCTTCTGCGCCAATCGTCTGGGATCTCCTCGATCTCCCATACTCGCAGGAGTAATTGATGTATGGCATCAACTAGACTCGTTCCACCGAATTTTAGCAGTTCAGCTGGAATCTCGTCAGCGCCCGGCGCTTTATTTCGTTTTAGTGACCGCAACGCGAGATCAACTTCCTCTACCGTCGGGGGCTGAATGGGTGGGCCTAGATCAACAATATCGTCGGGAGCTTCCTGTGTGGGGATGTTAGATGGTCGGTTTAGAAGCTCTTCAAAATATGAGGCCCATCGCTTGCCAATACCATCGGTGTCGCTGATGATGTTTCCATCCTTGTCCTTACAAAGGCTAGTCCTGGGTTGGTAGCCGTTCTTAATTGTATTTACTAGTTTGTACGCTTGTCTGGTGTTCCTATTAGCTAAGTTTTCGTTTATGTTCAGCAACTGCTCGTCAAAGTATTTACGTTTCTTACGTCTAATTATTCTATTCGATATTCGCCGTAGCTCGTCATATTTTTCTCTTCTGGCTCTGGTTCCTCGTTGAATCCATTGTCTGTAGGCCTCGTTTTTCGCGTCAAGTGAGTCTTTGCATTCTTCGTCGAACCAGTCATTTCGCGCTCGCCGGGCTTTATATCCCACGACCTTCTCTGCGACATCCTTGATGGTACCCTTGAGTTCTTCCCAGAACCCATGGACGCCTGTGTTGCTGATGTTGTGTAGCATAGGTGATAGTTTTTCCTCAAGGGCGGTAGTATACGCCACCGCTGTAGCATCACTCAAAAGCTTATCAACCGCAAAGATTTTGGGAGGGCTGATTCTTGTTGGTGCACTGAGGAAATTCTACATCTGTAGGTCGTCTTCACCAAGTGATGATCTGAGTCGCAGTTTGCTCCTCGATAGGAGCGGACATCCATGACACTAGACGCCCATCTCCTGCAAATGAGGACGTGGTCAATTTGGTTGACGGTATGTGCGTCTGGAGACTTCCAGGTCTGCTTGTGAATGCGTCGATGCGGGAAGCACGTAGAGCTTACGACTAGATTCCTGCTGCAGGCAAAGTCGATAAGTCGCTGGCCGCTCCATGAAGAATGTAACGCTTCATGGAGGCTGTGGCCTCCAGTGGTCCCCCGGTGCCAACTTTCATTTCATTTGTGGGGTGTCTTAGGGGACCTAATTTTAAGCGAAAAATGTGCCTAAAGTGATTTCTACCAAACTTGCTAAACTTATTTATTATTATTTTATTTAAAATTTTATTTAAATGCATTGGTAGCTGTGTGGTCTTGGTCACCGCTCCACAATGCCACATCTAGAGACACAGATGTTTAATCCTCAGCACGTAAATAAAAACTACTTCTAAAGAGGTGAAAGCAATGAACATATCATCGAAGGACGTGAGAGTTGTCGAATCCATGGATTTAATAATGTTTTTTTTTCTTCATTGGAACGAACTCAATTATTACGGATTTCCATGCGTTCCTGCGTGGGAACTATCCCGGTGGCGGGAACCTTACTTCCTGAGACTGTTGGCCTCTACCGTACAAGCGTTCGAAATATTTTTTTCAGACGTTCTTTCTCCCAAAGTTCCTGTTGAGGGATTCTCCAACTGGCCACTCTTCTAGACGAGTCGGCGAGGAGCTCAACACGCTCGACGCCGTGACTCGTCTCAAGCTCAAGGAAGCAGGATTCGATTTCACCGCACCGAATATACCGCTCCATATGTTTCCTTACCTCGTTTGTACTTTAAATCAGATATCCGGCGAGACTTATGCAACAGACAAAGCCCAGTGAGATGGGCGTTAGCGCCACGTGCTTCAAAAAGGAATTCCTTTCTGGAGTCGGCCCGAAACGGGAAAAGGCGGACCCAACGACGGATATTCCGATCCCAAGCACAAACTCACCACACGACACACACTTTACACTATCGGCTCTCGATACTGTGCTCACGACTCGGGTAAAACCATTAGTCGGGTTTGCACGTACGAAACGTTAGAAACAGGTATCTAAGCGAATTTTACTGACGTGGAAATAAGGCACACGACAGCACATTTGCGTGTACTGAATTCACGCTCCCTTTCGTAAATGTCGTAAACATCGTATTCGTCGTAGACTTCTGATATCCCCACAGTAAAATGACAGAAGTATACAAGTTTATGACAAATACAACGTTTACGACGTGAGCACGACTCCCTCTCTCATCTTTTTTCATGTGTTTGTTGTTGGATTTATCGACTCATGAATGGCGGATGAGTAGCCGTCAGGACCCGTGTCGTCAGCTAACAAGTTACGCGCAAACCGATTGCGGTTTACACGGGATACGGGTTTACGCGACTCGTGCATTACAACCTTTATCACTTTTTTCTAGCGGGATCTCTGGGAAAAAAAACCGTAACCTAGAGTATTCCAGAAGGATACAATTAAAAGAAATTAAATCGAAATACCGTGTTTGCCGCTGGTATCACTGGGCTCCATCTTGAAGAGTTTACAGGAGATTCGAACCTCTGCAGTTGCATGGTACAGAACAATTCGTGGTACAATCAGTAAGTGTTAGATACTTTGCATAAGGACAATTCCTTTGTTGAAATCTTCTCCTTTCTTTCTAGGTTGCTGAGGACGATATGATTCAGATTAATACGTCAGTAGCCTCAATGGCATTCCGATTGAGCACATTATGAAATCATTAGTTCCCGTGTAAATCAATGGCGATTGACAAGAGATTATCGCTTCCATTAATTTTATAATATTTCCTTCTTTCATTAAAATGTCCTTTTCTTTTCTTTCACCTCAGTGGTATTGTAATACCATATTAATAATTTTAAAATAAACGGTCGATCGGTAGCTGGTCGGGGTACTAAAATCCGCTAATGAGTCAACAAAAAATCTAACTCAATTTGTCACCCCGTTAATAATCAATAGTTATGCATTATTAGGCATATTATCGAAAATTAGTCCAGTACTTCCAATTGTCCTCTTTCAGTCCTTTTAATTATCCCCGCCTTCATTTACGACAATCAAACAATCTTCCACTGATTCTGAACTGGCAAACAAATGCGAGTTCATATTGAAGCCTTTAACAAATTGTCAGTCCTCCAGAGCAGTTAAAGTTAATCGAGTTGTAAAGGACTTTGCAATAAAAAGCAAATTCCTTTCTTTATATCCCGTTAACCCAGATGGGATAATGGGATATTTATTTCATATCAATTCCCTTGTATTGTATATTTCAGTTTACGCCACTTTCACATTGAAACACCCGACGCACGGCCGCCCAAAAGCATAAGTGCTTCTCGTTTTGCTCCCGCTAAGCAATAAATACCGAGATCCTTTGCGAACCATTTAAACAACCCGAAGGATAATTATGACTGCTTCGAAAAAAAAACGGAATAGGAGTGAAACTTGTAAAGTCAGTCAAGAGTAATTTATCACAAACGGTGCGTTTCGAAAACTGTTTATGAACGCATTCCAGCAAGCGAATAGATGGGAAGTTTTACACTTTATCGTCTATTTCAACCGAACCTGCTGCGTCCACAACCAACCCCAACAACAACACAGCAACAACGCGCGAAGCAATAACTTCCATCCCTGTGGTATGGGGGACGAATGAACAATACAGTAAGTAAAGTAGCAAGTTTGGTTAGTGAGTGCTAAGGGACGTAAACGATTCACAAAAGTTTATCGATTTATGAGTTAAGAAAATGGAAATGGCAAGTATAGACGACGAAAAAAAAATAATGGCAGAAAAAAATACAACCCACCAGAATAAACGACGTTTCATAAGAAATCATTGGAAACGACTGAGAACGATTATTCCTATTTTCATCCACTTGAATTTGGTTCTTTTGTCCTTTTTATTTTCAATCATTGCAGGGGTCTGGCCTTCAAGTTTTTCTGTTTTTCATTCTTGTAAGAAAATATTCTCAAATGAAAGGACGATCCTTTCCTGCGGCACCAAACTGCAGAAAGAGGTAAACATGGAGGATACAATTGGACTGATAAACAGAAGAATATACGGAGAGTAGTATCCTCTTATGTCATGTCAGATGAAATCATGTTTAAATCGTAATAAGGATAAAGGATCTGTTAAGATAATTTTTTTTTGCTTGCTTCAAAGCAGTCAGATGCAATGGAATGAGCTGGAGCTCGTTTTTTTTCGATCCCACTCTTCTCTGTAAATGTATAAATGGCATTATCGATTACAAAACGGTTTCTATTTGGAGTTGGTCTGACGTCTTTTCCACTCGAGTAAATGATATCGAAATTGACATAAATGAGGACATAAAAGGAATTGTTATTGAAGTACAGTAACAAATGTCAGCAATGTCCCTGTCCCGTGCTTTGGATACCTTCAAAGTTGAAGTATTTGCAGGTTGTTGTGTCAAATCCAAAAGGTTCTGAAAGCACTATGTATATTCGGAAAGTAATGGTATAATGTTCTGAAAACAAACTTTTTTTTTTATCATGTGGATGAGACAAATGTATTGCCTTCGGATGAATTATGAACGTAATAAACTCTAAACTAATGTTCAATAATATGTTATATTCCAGATTACAGTGCAAAATTAGAAATGCTACTCAGACCGTTTGGTTTGTGAAGCAGTCTTGGAGGGGGGGGGCCAAAATCAGCTTCCATAGTCCTACTCGTGGACGTTCAATGGAACGGCAGTGCAGTCGCTGACCATTGGTAACCAAGTCAACCCGCCAGTAATGGCCGTGCGATGATTTAGTTGAGGTAAACATTCTCCCTGTCGTGTGGGACGTAAGCACAACATGGGAATACTTATTTAATTAATGTTTCAAAAATACTAAATACTACTTAAATACTTGTTTTTTTTTTCTTTTTAAAGTATTTAATTACAAAATATAATGATTACTTTTTTGAAATTAGAAGAGATATTTAGTACTCATTACTTTTTTTCTTCAATTTTACTAATTATTTTTTCGCCCATACAATTGTTTTTTATTAGTCTATTCCCTACTTCACAACCTACTTTCTTTTTCGGAACGCTCTTATCTATTCCCCCTTTTCTGTTTAGCTCATAGTCATCTCTCATTTTCCATGCACGTGCCCTGACCTGACCCTGAGACTTATTACACGAAACTTTGCAACTCCGAACTTTGCATTTTGCACTTTCATCTTTCAGGCGCAACGGTCCGTTGTCGGACCTTGGCCGTCTGGATAGTCTCTCTAGCCGGTTAAATGACCGAGATAGAGGAAAACTATCCAGGTAGTCAAGGTCCGACGACGACGACGAAGGTGCAAAATGCAAAGTTCGGATTGCAAATTTGTTTCGTTGAATAGGCCCCTTATCAACCTTTTTTTATATTTCTTGGGCTAGATGCGAATGTTAACACTGGGGTGACAGGAATTCACTAAAATATGTGAAACCTCCTTCGGTATAAATTTTTTGCAGTTTCCCAATATATTCAAGCTCATGCTGACCAAGGACGAACATTGTCTTTGTTGTTTTGATCCCTTCTCAGAAATACTGCTGTTTGTCTGGCGGGATAGTGGACAAAGATGCATCGATACATCTAAATTATTGGCATCGTGCGAAAAATGTCCGCCATATCACATGCTTTCCTTTATCCGCTTGTTTACTGCCTTTTAGAAACGATCGAAGAGACAGTTTTAGAGCGATAGTCAACCAATTCAACCTCCTCTGCCGCCGTCCTGCTTTGGCAGGTAGGAGGAGTTGGATGCTTGTATCCTATTTCTTCCTTAATTTGGAAGAGCTAGAAAGCACGAATGTTGTAAAACTCCAACGTTTTATTGTTAGCTTTGAATGGTTTTAACTGTCAGTAAAGGTAATGGAGGATGTGTCCTGGTGGTATCACAACCGACCTGTTAAGGTCTATGTGTGCTGTGATCGTCACGGTAGCCCATTATCTACCTAACCTACTTAGCAATTTAAAATGAAACCGGAATATAGAGGGCTACGCCCGCAATCCGAGGGTTTTGTAGCAAGCACTTATATTTGTACGCAAGTATCGGCTCCTTGCTTTTCTTGGTACCACTTAGATGGATAAAAAAAAAACATAATAAAAATATCTGACCCATCATATAGTATCTTACATGCCCATTCATATTAGGCGATTGTAATGAAACTTAGAACATATTGATGTTGGTTATCCTTGGCCATCTGTACTTTTTATCTCGGACGTGTTTAAGGGATGCAAGGGTGGGCTAACAGTAACTATGGAAATAAACTATTATTAACCTATTTTGAGGATATATACAAATTCCATTATTTCCCGTTTTATATGCTATTCGGAACCCACCTTCCTTCCTTCATTTTTCTAAGTGTAACGGTCTCGAAATGCAAGGGGGGACAAATTACGATCTAATATTTTCTCCTCCCTCACTGTTCCCCTTTCTTCAAATTTAAAGTAAATGCCAAAAATAAAATGTACTCAACATTACCTTTCTCACAACACCCGACTTGCCTATACCAGTCGATAAACAAAATTTGACCTTAATTTCGCCCCACCCCCTCCCCGGCCCGTTATAGTTGGCCAATTACAACACATCGCCCCCTACCAATCTTTACCCTTTCATAAATGTAATTAACCATAATATGTAACAATAACTGCAATTCGCACTACGAAAAACAACATGCAAGTAGTACTCGCACCTTCGAAGCCGGTAGGTGTATTTTTTGTATGAATAGTGTAAAAATGCCTAACTTTAAGTGAATGTACTATTATTAAATATTACATGATTGTAATGAAACTTAGAGACCTTATTGCCTATGGTGTTGGTTATCATTGGCCATTAATATTTTTGGTCTCGGGTGTGCCTAAAGGGTGCAGGGGTGTGCTAACTGCAACAATAGAAATGTACTATTATTAAACTTTTTTTATGAGATTTTGAAATTCTATTATTTTTAGTTTTCTATGTTAGTGAAATGCCGCTTTTCTGTAAATTTTCATATTTCTAAGTGTAACGGTCTCGAAATGCAAGGGGGGGGGGAAGAAACTCGGACCACATATTTTCCCCTCTCCCTCTTTTCCCGTTTCTTCAAATTTGAAAAAAATTCCAGAAATGGAATGTACTCGACGGTACCTTTCTTACGATACCCCACTTGCCTATACCAGACGAAAAAAAAATTTCGACCTTCATTTCCCCTCTATGGGGAATGCCTTGGTTAAGGACTGACTCAACGGTTACGACTTTTGGCTATCGTGCAATGACAACGATTGGATTCTGGAATGTGCGTACTCTTTTGGACAATGTATCAGAAGGTTCCCAGAACGATTTCTTCAATTAGAGAGTGAATAACTGAGGTATAAATTAAACATCTTAGGTGTTAGTGAGATAGATGGTGGAACTGCGGGGAATTTATAGCTACCGGTAGTGGTGGTGAGTCAGATGTGGGGCTCCTTGCCAATGAACGAATTGATTGATACACAGGTGAAAATGGCAATGGATAGATCAGACATGGCGGAAGGATGATAACTGCATTGTCTTAGATGCCATGAAATGGAACCTCATTTGCAAGCAAGGCTGACCAAGAAGGGTTCTAAAATAACATGGTATCGCCTGTGGTAAAAGATTGTAGGGCACTCGGTAAGTCGTTTCGGGAGTTGCGCCCTATTGTTCAGAATAGAGTACAATGATGCGCAGGTATGGTTGACGCGTTATACCCCACTAGGGGTTAAGGCAAAGTAGTATCAAACTGGTCACAAAGAACAACAGTGACCATGACCAAATCGATACGGTTTTCTAGTCACTAAATGGTCAAAACCCCGTATTGATCTCGTCGCTTTCAGGGAACTGAACTGATTTTTTTTTTTTGAGCATTTGTCGTCTAAAATTGCAACAGAGCCGTTTTCAGTACATCCTAAACTAGCTCATTCTGCATGAATCTATTCTAGTGACGCACTCACGGTGGCTTTGTGGTCCCTAAAGTAGAAAATCCTTGGGTGTGGGTTGACAGTCCCTTCCGCTTCAGGTAGTAAGAACCTAAAGCCCACACGCGAAGGTTTGTAGTTCGTAAAGCAGAAATTCCCTGAATGCGGCCCCAGAGTTCATTTTCGCGTTAGGTGGTAAAAACGTAGGATCCGGAAATTCCTGGAGTGCAGACTCAGAGTGTATTTCCGTTTTAGGTGGTAGATTTACTCAAATTTCGATATTTATTTAAATCTCCTGTAGTGTGCATAAGCTTTAATAAGATGTACTCGTAGTTTGAGGTCACTCGAATTCTAAAGGAGTACTTATAATTTATTTTTCACGTTTTTGGACAGTCGCATATATTTATATAATGGACGGTCCTATACCAGCAAAATTTGGTATCACAGTCCGTTGACGTATTTTTTTCATTTTCGACCCATCTCTCCTTAAACCTTATCGTGTTTTAAAATCAGAGAGTTTCTCTCCTAAGTCTTTTCTAAAAAAGTTTGGTACATAGGTTCCTTGCATGATTCTTAGCTTCACACAATGATGTTTTGGTGCTGCGTCTGACGGGCGTAAGGACAACAGGAGCCTTTCTAAATGGCGTGGGAGGGCCCAAAGTACCGATGACCACCGCTACTTTTTGTGCTATTTTTTTATCAAACCCCACACAAACAGACAACAACAAAACGATTTATGTGAAAGCATATTGACACGCTTATCTGCGGTACAAATTGATAACAAAAGTAATCCAGATACTATCATTCGAATAATTACTCTGGTCTACAAGAGGCCATCATTATTGCACTATCGTATAATCTCCCCGAAGCTATAAAACTTGGGGAAACATAATAATCTATCCGCAACGTCTATGGCCAGAAATCTGGAAATCATGTAAACGTTTAAAAGCTCAGTTGATATATATCTCCTCACAGAATGCTCACAAAAGTCAGTAAAACGCTAGATTTGTCCTCTTAGTACATAAGATATCCTTTCCAAGAGATGATTAAATAAATGAATTCAAAATGAACTTGTCCTCCCTGTGACCCGTTATCCGCACTAAGTTTGTTATCTATAAACAGCAATCTTTTCGCACACCACCTATGTATACAAATTTTATGTGCTTTCGCGCCGTCCACGAAGGAGACCCGAACTCTGTCCTGAATGTTACACAATCCAGGAACTAGGAAACATTCTTCTTGAAAATTGTCAAGGGTGTTTTCAGCCAAATGCTACACCATAAGGACAATTTGAAAGTTTGTTGTTTCTATCATGTTAGTCTTGTTCAATGTCCTCGTTCTTGTGCCATTCTTGTTCCATATTCTGTCATTGCTTACTTGTTTCTTGTCGTTTTGCCCCGAGGCCATCATAGATAAGGAAGTAGCGACAGCAAACGTTGCAAAAGAGATATGAAAGTTTCAATTGACTCTTCCCACCCACACACCTCCTCCTTTCTTTCTTTTCCCTTCCAAGTAATTCCATCTTCTTTGCCCAGGCTGTGCAAAGTTTTTGCCGTTGTGCCCATTATGGGCAGGTGGAGGCGCTCGATGGGTAGACGATGTTCTTCATAAGATGATGAAGGATGACCTTTTAACCTGAAAGTTTAACTCTCTGGCAATCATGAGACAATAATGCTGTTCCACGTAATGTTTGCAAGCTATAACTAGCAGAGGTGAGATAAAGATCGACGACACTATAGTACCGCAATGAATGAAAAAGTGTATGACAGTACTGTGTAGGTGAGGAGGATATCTGTTTACGGTTATCATGACCTCAAGGTACTTTTGGATTGCTATCTGGAACGTTGCGGATGTAAATTTTCAAGAAAAACGGGGGCAACTGTCAGTCGCTTTTGTGAGGATAATTTGACAATTAATATGACAACAATGTTTGCGTTTGGAATCGGATCATATTGCATTGCAGAAGATATTTATGGTTATTATTGAAATATGTATGTATTTTCTACAGTAATTGAATAATTAATTCTTTTGCCAGCAAACTCCTTCAGGGGTTGTTGCTTGCAGTGGCGTAGATAGCTTTCATCGGGGGGAGGGGATAGGTTGTCAGTACTAATTATACCCTAGACTTTTAGTATAGGGTATATTGTTTTTGTCACGACGGAAATATGTAACACCTTAAAGGAGGCTCCGGAGGTATAGCAATGTATATATATAAATGATCAGGGTCACCTCCTGATTCGATTAAGCCATGTCTGTCTGTCTGTCTGTCTGTCTGTCTGTCTGTCTGTCTGTCTGTCTGTCTGTCTGTCTGTTTGTCTGTCTGTCTGTCCGTTCGCACGATAACTTTCGATAGAATGAAGCTAGAGTCTTGAAATTTTGGTCAAATGTTGGTAGTGTAATCTAGTTGGATGGTATTGAAAATGGGCATGATCAAGCCAAGAGAACGCCTACCTCCCCTACATATGTAAAATACTTAAATGTATCTCTAACTCCCGACTAAATAAATATGAAAAGCTCTAGCTTTGGTAGATTACTCGTGAGGGTAATCTTATAAACTCCTGGGAAAATAAAATCGATCAGTTGAAAACTAACGGTAATTTTCTTACAAAGAGCCCCGTACTACCCTACTTTTCGGGTTTTTTGTCTATAACTCTTGAACCAATTGACGTAGACGCCTGATTTTTAGCATGTAACCCTGGGGTGAGAAGATGCTTGAGTTCTAGTAAGTTGGGCATAATCGGATCCAAGGAACGCCTACCTCCCCTACAAATTTAAAAAAATTCAATATTTCTTTAATTACGATAACTTTCGATAGAATGACACTAGCGAGTTGAAAATTTGACAAAATGTTGTTAGTAGGATCTACTTGGTTGGTATTGAAAATGGGTAAGATCCGACTCAAGCAACCCCTACCTCCCCTACAAATGAAACTTCAAATAAGCGATAACTTTTGATAGAATGATACTTCCGAGTTAAAAATTTGGTGGAATGTTGCTAGTAAGACCTACGTAGTTGGTGTTGAATATGGGCAAGATCCAACCCAAGGAACCCCCACCTCCCCTACATATGAAACTTCAAATAAGCGATAACTTTTGATGGAATGAAGCCAGTGACTTGAAATTTTGGTCAAATGTTCGAAGTGAGATTGAGTTAGTTGGCATTAAAGCTGGGTAACATCCGACCAACGAAACGCCTACTTCCCCTACAAACGAAACTTTAAATAAGCGATAAATTTCGATAGAGTGAAGTTAGAGACTTGAAATTTTGTTTAAATGGTTGTAGGGTGATCTAATTGGTTGGTGGCAATGATGAGCAAGATCCGACCTAAGGAACCCTTACCTCCTCTACAAGTGAAACTTCAAATAAGCAATACCTTCCGATAGAATGAAGCTAGCGACTTGAAAAATTCGACAAATATTGTAGAATGGGTTAGTTAGTTAATTGATTTTGAGAATGTTCTAGATCCTAATGAATCAGTGCCAACCTCTCCTATGAACTGGCCATATAGGAGACCCATTCTTAATGCATATGGTCGTTGCCAATTGGTACTTTTGGTATCTCCACTAGGTCTGTACAAGTCTAGGGTATATACGCTTCGGACTCCGGGCCGAAGCGAAGCTTCGGCCTGGTTTTCATTTAATATGTGCTCGGATAAGAATTTGAACCCTTCACCTTTTGAGTGAAAATCAACGCAAAGACCTACCACAACTGTCCTTTTGGATGAAAATTGAGTAAATGTATCCAACCAGCCACAAATAAGTTAGCTGATGGTATTTTTCAATATCTTCGAAGCACTCATTAAAAACGGGTAAACATTTGTGTGTATTTAAATAGGGTGTCGTTATAAAGGGCGCGATATCTCCTTCCTAATTGAACAATACGAGTACACTGCATTTAAAAAACCACCAGCAACCAGCACCATGCGCCTGTTGAGTTGTTGACTTCGATTTCATTGACCACATAAAATCACACCGACACCACGTTAGGTGCCGAACATGTAAAGCCTTTTCGTCCAATTCCCAACTATTTCTCTCTTCAAATTTTTACTTAGGTAAGATAAAAAATACGTTGAGATAACTTTAAGTTAGTTAATATACTATACACTAACTTAAAGTTACCTTAAGGCAGATTAAGGTAGCTTGATATTAAGATCCAAAAAAGTTTCGATTTTTCTGTTTTGTGGCGATTGGCCTATTGTGATTGCCCATTTCAGTTTCATTTACTTTTTCAGTTTCTACCGTAAATTTTCACCGATGTAAGATCGAAAACAGCTTTAAGGTAGCTCCAAGATGTCTTTATGTAAGTAGCTTATGCCTTATGCTAAATTCTAAGGAGATTTCCATTTTTTGTGTTTGATGATCGAAATTATTTTATCTGGTATGCCTCTCCTACGTAAAGCCCTCCAGATGTACTCCCGGTCAACGCAGTCAAACACCTTCTCGAAATCAACGAACAGGAGATGTAATGGGGATCCCCACTCTGCGGATTGTTCAATAATAATTCGGATGGTGTTGATGTGGTCGCTACATGAAAAGTCCTCCCCAAGTCAGCCTGTTCATCGTTCAATATACGATCAACTATATGTTTGATCCGGTTCATTACAGTTCTTCAGGTCGCCTTTTTCGGTTTCTTAATAATAACGCCCTTCTTCCACTCTTTAGGGAGAGTTTCGGCTTCCCAACACTCTTAGATAAGGAGGAGAAGAATATCCGCAGTAGCATTAATATCCGCCTTAAATAGTTCCACAGAAATTCCATCTATCCCCGGGGCTTTACCCGCTTCCATCGATTTAATAGTCGCTGTTACTTACAGCTTAGATGGTGGTCTGGTATGCACTCTGGCTATTTGCGGGATATTTACTGACTCTAAAATGAAGATGAGGCAACCGGTAGCGCAGTGTGTTGAGGCGTCAGTTACCGGCTTTTCGGGTTCGAATCCCGTCCACGACGACGTTCGTGGCCATGGATCTGCAGGAGGTGCTGGCAACTGCATTCTCCGAAACCAATTTATAGCAACGAAACGTCAACTGGGCCACATGGAACAGTTGACGCACTATGCTCCACAAAGGGCTTAGGGCAATTGAGTATATCACCCACTGTGCAGTAGCATTTGGAATTACCCAACCCTTCACAGAAAGAATACAATAACTTTCTTATTAAGTTGGGAACGCACATAAGCAGCAATACCTGCACAGGCGATCGAAGACGAATCAAATTCGATCATTTTTAGGATAAAAATAAATAAATAACTGGCACAACACTCCAATTTTGAACCAATGCCTCGAGGTTAGTTAGCATAATCTCATTTAGTAAACCGTGACGGTGTATTTTGTGTAAAGACGTGTGATCAGCAACTGAGTTGTTTACCTCAAATGGGTAGCTTTTCGAAATTTAAATTTTTTCCCAAATGTGATCTTTTTTCCTTTTGACGATGCGCATTGCCCGTCAAAACGAAAGTAATCATTTCGCAAAGAGTGAAGCGCAATTTAGTTATCCAGAAATAGACAAAAAAAAATGTATATTTCTACATTGCTTTTTTTTCTTCTTCTGAGTTTATTTTACAAATGTATATAAACTTTTGAATATTTCCTGCTGCTGCTTGGTTAATAAATTAGTAATTCATCATAATAAATTAGACAAATTCCATTGAATTCCAAAATTACATCTATTCGGGTGAATTGCACTTGAGGAAAAACCGCAGCCCTTAGCATATATACACTCCATCCCACTGTAGCGAAACGAGTAACAGGAAAAGCGGTTGAAAAGCCATTAGCAGTGCCATCAACTCTTGCCTTGTTGGAAACAACAACCGTATTGTAGCCGTGTCATCGGTTGATGTAAATTACATCCTTTCCAACGTACTTCCAAACATATGTACCCGGTGATATGAACGATAGCAGCTACCGCCATCAATTCCTACCATCGTAGGTTGTAACCAATTTGGTAATGCGGGCGGAAAGCACAGGATTTCGGAACGACGCGACGTCAAAATCCCACTCCATCGATAGAGGTGGATTCGGGTGGAAAACACAATTTTTCAGCGAAACTAAATAAACCGGATGGAGCGCTCAAAAGGAGAGTGACGAAGAAGGAAAATCATTTTTTCCAGATGAACTCTGTCATAGTCCTTGATGTTTAACGAAAACGAAATAACAGCGAGAGGGAGGACTACAAGAAAAAAAAGTCACCATTAAGCCGCTCCCTTGCTCAGTTTTGACAGATATTAAGGCTAGACCAGATGGGGTCAAGAGATGTGAATGGCAAACATTTTTTTTTTTATTTCGTGTATATAATCAAGTTTTTGTTTTTTTTTATCCCCGTTGTTTTTCCGAAGGGAAACTCGGAGCACCCGCGGCAGTGAATTTCAGGATGTAGGAGCGATAAAAACAATCGGCAATTTCGACTTAGCGACGCAACTAACAAGAAACAAAAGCGAAATTACTCCGATTTGCATTTTGTCAGATAATTGAGCCCACAGATATGCAAATGATTTTTCTTGTCCGTCCGCATTGCGCCGGGATGCTTTGAAGCCAACAGAGGGGCTGTTTGTTTTTTTTGTTTTGCAGCTACCCTTGTTAATGAAAAAGAATGGAAATCGATGAGTTTTCAATTGATGATTTATCCCTGAATGCCGATGGAATAACATGAGAAGAAAAAGTTGTCGTAAAGAGTTTGTGTTTAGCAGAAAACGTTTGTAACAATTGAAATAAATTACTTTGATTGTCAACAATAAATCGAAAGTGTATTTTGGAGTTTACGTAGCTCTTTATTATGTTATAATCGGCAGCTGTTGAGGAAATTGGAATTCACGAAGTAGCAGTTTTGCTGAGCCTACGGTGTAATGATAAGTGACGGAGGTTGAATAAAGTTCTGCAACGGCGGCGATGCAGTATCAGAACCAGCTTCATATTGCCCTTACCTCTCGTATGGCATAGCGCGTCAACTGTTCCATGTCCAGTTGACGTTTCGTTGGCATAAACTAGTTTCGGAGAATGCAGTTGCCAGCATGCATCTCCTGCTCCCCCATTTAGCCGCTTATCTGCGACAAGTCGGGAGATGCTGTGACTTCCTATTTGGCCCCGTAATTCAGGAGGAAGACAACATAAACATCCATGGCCACGAACGTCATTGTCGATGGGACTCAAACCCGAAACGCCGGACTGATGCCTCTACACTCTAAACTACTGGTCGCCCGGTCGCTGTTGACAAATGCATCTACAGCCATGAATATAACCTGCTGCCGTCATTACTGAACTTGTTGGAGATTTATACAAATGGTTCTAAAACTGCTGGGATTGTGAGTTCTGAAATACACTTCGAGTCAATTTGATTGACTGTATGAGACTATACATTCGTATCGATATCCAATATTTAATATTTTCCTTAAAGATGGACACGCATTTGCTTCCATTTGGACACGGATCAAAAAGGATCTGCTCCGAATGATCCCGATTAAAATTTCAAGGTCACACATGCCGATCCATCGCAAGGCAGACGTCATTTTAAATTCCAGTTCGACCACGAACTCAATTTTCACTTATCCTATTTAATTTCACGCACCATCAATTCGATCGAAAAAGTTTGGCATAAATACCTTGGCGGCCGCCAATATGCAAAAACGATTTCAAAATTTGACTCCGTTCAGTTCGGATTTCGCGCACAAGTGTCGTGTTAGCCGGGTTCGGGCTCATGGATTTTAGGCGAGTCGAATATCCAAATTTGATCGTGGTGGATCGCGGAGCCATCAACTAGAACTTGGCTCGGACCGGGGTGAATTTGGCTTTGCCCGCAAATATATGCCACCTTAGCACGTTTTAGCTAGGGCTGTTCTGTTTGTGGAACCATTACCAGTCAATTTTTTAAGTCCAAGAGACCCGTTAATCGTTATTTCCTTCAAGAATGGATTCGTCTATTGGTAGCATACTACCATTTGCCCTAACCCCTAGTGGGGCAGAGTGCGTCAGCTATTCCAATGTGACTTCGTTAACGGTTTTGGGCGATTCATGTTGCTAGCAAGTACCTCCTGCCCATTTACCCTCGTACCTGCGACAAGTCAGCAAAGTTTGTGGCTTATTGTTACGTCCCACACCACAGAAGGAAGACAACAGGACTGGGCGGGACTCGCACCCATAACTGACCGGTAGCAAAAAAAACATCAGACTGACGCCTCAACGTACTAAGGTACCGGCCGCCCCAGTTCACGAAAAGTTCACATAACAAGTCAATCCGACAGTCAATCAAAAACAAATGAAAAGTTTTTTTTCGCGGTATTTGTATTTATGTAGGATTTCAAAAAAGAACTGGGTGCTTCTGGGCAGTGCAGTTTGACGTTTTCATTCAGGTACGCCCTCCTGCGCTAAGGCAGTTCTTTAAATATTTTTGAGGACGACTTCAAAATGAGCAATCAGAAAAAAAAGAACTTTTGATTGTATTTTTGTATTTAAAAGAAAATAACTTTGCCAATTTTAAGCATGCTCTGCAATGAGGAGTCCATATATTTCATTAAACTCGTAGACACTTTATATACACGTCAGTATGTAATTTACATACTTACAATTTCAAGGCTTATAATGGTCGACTTACCTAAAAGGAAAAAAAAAGGTTTATTAACTTCATCATTAATATTTCCCAGCTATTATTCCTGATAGTACATAAATACAGTCCCAAAGATAGTTCAATAATTGAAATGGTTTGTATTCAAGATTAGGTTTATAGGCAAGGTTTACTTATGATAAAATTGCAAAAATACAATTGATTCCACCGCTCTACCTTATAGACTAGAAAATCATGAACTTCACTTGGCTAACGACTATTCAAATAGCAGCTAGTTTTTTTTTATGATAGATTCTGTATTAGAACCGAATAAACGAAGGCGTGGCACGCTTGCAAATTTTTGAATTTAAACTTTTTTAGCGGCAGTCAACTCGAAAAATATTGTTCCTCAAAGCAAAACATTACAACACAGGTGAAATATCCACAATCATTTCAATTGTAAAGATCGCGGTTAGTTACTTAGTCTAAGGCTAGCATTGGACGGTTGGACAATTTTACGTTTGTGATGTGAAATTTCTTTGCTATCAAACTGATCGCTTTGATCAAATAAAAATTATTGTTATGTATTACTACCAAAGATCCGATTTGGTCAAATTGCATTGCACGAGTACTATTAGTCAAAGATTTGACACAAAAAGCAGTTAAATATTATGACTGTGTAATTGACGCTTCTCTCTAATTGCTTTGACTCCTCCAGGGGCATGGGCGCGTCAACATCTTTAGCATTTCTATGCCTTGTTTACTCGTATGTTTCAATAGCATATCTACTTTGCACCTCCTATTCGCGCCGTCTTTATACTGACAAGCTCGAAGCACTGTGAGAGTTCTATTAGTACTCACAGGCAGGTTTTGATCGCGCCGAGATTTGATCTCCGAGCTCTAGATTAATATCGTAGAGCGGTGACCGAACGATCACGGCCACCGAGCGCAACTATTTGTAATTGAGTCGATTTCTGATTTTTTTAATGGTAATGATACACAGCAATGCAATTATCCATTTAAGTGTTACATTGTGTTACATGTTACATTATAGCTCTATTTCACAAATACGATTCATACTAATCATTCTTATAGAAATATCCATTTAACTACGTAGGTGAAAACTTTAATGATAATCTGATCTAAATAATTGCCGGTGCCGTAGCAAACTGTCGACTCAATATAGAACCCTTCCTACCAAATCGACCTCTTCAATCCATAAAAAAGCCGATTTTGTCCTATTCAAGCCGTACCACGTTCATGCCACGTTCCCCACATTAATTCCCTGTGGAAGTAATTTTCCGTAAATATTATATATAATACGAATACAGAATAACCTCTTATATGTCACTTAACATACGAATGAAAAACTGAAAAGCCCATCGCCGTATTTCCTTTCTCCAAAATGCCAACTTTCAGGTCTTAAAGCAATACCCGTACCGTGTACGTATACTTCATAGATAGACATCAAAACTGCTTAATGTCTGCTTAGTCCATTTAGTTGTGTCATAAAAGTTGATCCATCCTTGCTACGGCAAACCCAAACCCCGTCGCGTCCTCGTCTTCCGCACTGCCCGTATTTGCTCTTTACATCGTGGGTCATACTGTTAGGGACAATTGCTGCTTCATTCTGAAAGGCAACACAAGACAAAATAATTCTTTTAATGAGCAAATGGAAGTGGGCTGAGATGCCAGGTTTGAATAGCCTTAGTGGATGCGTACGTACAGCTGCAACAAAAACCAAAGCAGGAGCCAAGCTCAGGAAATGAGCATTATAAACAGATGCTAGAGTGAGAGTCGGGTCGAGGATGAAAATGTCAAGAGTATTTGTGGCCTTCCGAACAAGATAAAGGATTCGAGACAAGACAGACGACACATTAGTCTTACGAGAAAAGGTCTTCATCCACATTATTTTTCTATACGGTAGGCGATTTAAGATAAAAAGCATAACCACTATCATAGAGGCTGATAAGGACCCATCTGTAGGCACCATGAAGTCAGCAATATTTCAAATTGAGGCCAAACTACTATATTTACATGAAACCGATTAGTAAGCAAATGTATATGGAATCCCATATATTCCGAATAGTGAGTTGTATGTATCCTTTCATTTCTCTTAACCTTATTTCACGATAACCAAATGGAGAAATGCTCCGAGCTTACTATCACTTCACTCACTCTCTATCTATCGACGCACATGGAAAGTGATGCAGAAAGAAAGTAGGATCTGCGTATACATACGAGTATATTTAATATGTTTATACGAGAACGTTTACGTATACAGCTGCCCCACTTAATACGTAAAAGTATGTATTTCATATGGTATGAAAAAGATAATAGCAACTGACCTAATTTAATTGTTATGTTGTAGTGGAGAGTCCCTACCCATCCATTTAACGAGTAAGCAAGGGTAGTCACCTAATGAGGTTGTGCGTAGGAAAATCCCTGTAAACTGATTTTGCAGTTAACTGTATGAGGCATCTATCGTTTGTATCATTGAACATTATCTGAGCATTTCAGAATTCTTCCCACTCACTCATTACCGCTCATTGTAGAGTATTCACTCTTGCAAGTTAGCCTAACGACTATAATGGGCAGGTCATATACAACGTGTGGACGATAGATGAATGCCTAAGCGCATACTTTAAAGATGCATTAGTGGAACATGGCTGAGAGGAAGAACGATAGATGGATGGGAAGGCTCAGTCGATACGGACGCCGAACAATTGTGGGGCTCCCGAAACTAGAGTACAGGGTCTTTGGACCAAGACAATTGGAGGATGACGGTCTCGACGGCCAAGGCCCAACGTCCGGGCTGTCGCTGTAGTGCCACTATGATGATGATGAAGTTAGAGCAAAGGGAGAGTAGAGTGAAAATGCCAGATGGCAATGGTACTAGTAGGGATGCCCCTAACTCAAAACGATCTGGTTGTGAGGGCAATATGGTTAGCTATAATCTACTCAACTGCCCTAACCCCTTGTGGGGCATAGCGCATCAACTGTTCCATCTGGCCCAGTTGACGTTTCGTTGGCATAAATTGGTTTCAGAGAATGCAGTTGCCAGCATGCACCTCCTGCACATCCATGGCCACGAACGTTGTCGTGGACGGGATTCGAACCCGAAACGCCGGTAGTCAAACATGAGACTGATGCCTCAACACACTGCGCTACCGGTCGCCCCCAATCAATCAAATCAAAATAACAAAAACTTTTAACTAAAAACAATAAAATATCTAGTAAACTCCGTTTGGAGAGTCCTTTCCGCTTATACTTCTTGGGAATATATCAGCCAGGCCTACGAGATCTTTCAACTAGAGGCAGAAGGCGAGGAGTCCTCTGAAAAAAAAAACAATATTAATAATTTTTCGGGTAAACACTTAAGCCTAAAAAAAGTAATATGGCTTCCAACAAGGCCTCGAGGCCCAGTAGCCAAGCCATACACTAGCTAGTCTCCTTCCAGTAGCTCAGAACACAAGCCGGCTAAAAAGAACGCCACGGATCTGCGACGAGCCAACTTGAACAGCCACCATACAGATACTTCCCGCGTTGGGGGCGAATTGCGAACTCAGTAAACATTTAGATAGGTCCGAAACAAGTTGACGTTCAACCAATTCACTTTCAACTCTTATCCGATGGGATACCATACGAGACCCAGATCAAAACTGGTCTGTCGTTATGTATGGAAATAGACCGAAATCAGACGAAACGAACGCACCTAATATCTTGTAACAATTGAAAAATTATTTAGAACGCTTGTACTCGTATGTGTATTAATAGTTCTTTTTATACTCTAGATGAAATCTGAGAGTATTATAAGTTTGCCACAAAGTTTGTAACGCTAAGAAATAAGGCTCGCAGAAAAAAATGAATGTTACAGAAGTTCATATTATCACTCGAATATCTCAAAACCGGATGTCCGTCTGTCCGTCTGTCCGTCCGTCCGTCCGTCCGTCCGTGACCTCTCTAGCTCGAGAACGCGTTGAGCTATGAAGTTCAAATTTTGCACACGTTATTTTTGACAAAAAATGAAGGCTAAGTTCGTGAACGGGCTAAATCGCTCCACCCCTTCTACCCCCTCCCATACAAAATGACACATTTTTGAAAATTTACAATAATCAGATTTTCTCAGAAACTATAAAACATATTGCTTTGAAATTTTTAATATATCACTTTTATGATAATTGTAACCTATGTTATAAAACTTATTGTAATCCTCACCCTCCTTCTACCCCCTCCCATACAAACTGCACTATTTCATGAAATACGTTAAGCCAATTTACTCAGTACGTATACAATTTATCGGGCTGAAATTTTGTACTTAACACTTAATTAACAATATCAGTTAGATTCAAAAAAATTAATCGATTACCCTTACTCCGTCTACCCCCTCCCATACAAAATGACACATTTTTGATAATTTACAATAATCAGATTTTCTCAGAAACTATAAAACATCTTGCTTTGAAATTTTGAATATATCACTTTTATGATAATTGTAACCTACATTATAAAATTTATTGTAATCCTCACCCTCCTTCTACCCCCTCCCATACAAACTGCACTATTTCATGAAATACGTTAAGCCAATTTACTCATTACCTATACAATTTATCGGGCTGAAATTTTGTACTTAACACTTAAAAACACACAAACTATATCGTTAAGGCCGATACCGAAATCTGTCAGTTAAATTTATTTTGAATTAAATAACTACAAAACTCACTACAGCAGTGCTGACCTTCCTCAATGGCGGGAAAATTAGGATGACCAAATTCGGTCGATATTCACTTACGCGGGCAATACATTATCAAATTTATTACCGCCCATCGGAATAGTGCTGATGCCGGTGCATTATTTCTTAGCGTTGCAGACTTTGTGAGAAACCAATAATGCTGTCAGATTTCATCTCTTGTGTTTATACTCTAGATGAAATCTGAGAGGTGATGGGATCAACAAAGTCTTAACGATGCATCCGAGATTGCAACCAAAATTATTTATTGGCTTTAACCAGGTTCAAATTCATCTAGTCTAGAGTATTGCATGATTGGGGTTTACCCCAATCGTAGTTCTTTTATGTTTTTTTTTCTATATTCATCAATCAGTGTGTACTTCATATTTCCCCAATCCTTCGCATTTCTTTCAACTTTTTACATAAATGGAGAACAAGTAAAAAAAATATTGAACGTTTCCTAGTCGTCATAATAAAGGTAAGTACGCGCTCATGATGGGGCTATGGCAACGATATATTGTATAAGTTTGTAAGGAAAATATGAAAAATGTTCTCTTCAAATATCTTTTGTACTTTTGTGCATGTCGTGGAAAGTGGGTAAGTAGGACATAGTTTCACATGTGCTCGTGCATGTACAATATTTGAAATAAAAGTATGCATACGTAAACGTAAGTAATTTTTGTAACCGTACCCGTTTGTGCAAGAAAAACTGCAAAAAGGATGCACAATATCACAATATTTATTGCATTATTGTGATATTGTGCAAACAAATAATAGCCGCGTTCGTCTCGCTTGAATTTCGGTCTCATGCCTTGTATTGTGTTGGTCGCGAAACGAAAAGTCAAATCCAAAACAAAATGAACTTTCATTTCGTCGTCGAAAATTTTCGTTCCGCTCTATGGTAATGTGTTCTTAAGCGGAATTGGGTTGCTAGTATCCAAAAGATGGCACTGATTTGCGGCGAATTCAATTTCGCAACTTTACAAGCTGCAGTACACTTCGAAAAGATCGAAAAGTTTGAAGTTCTTATATTTAGCCTGATTGCGAATCCTAGATGTATTGTGTTGGTAATGTAACGTAATTCAAATATCTAATGTCGAGTAATCAACTATTTGGTGTCAACGTCCACATATGTTTGTAACGTTTGCTAAACATCTGGCCTATTGCAGTGCCGACTGGTGGCGAACAGCGGAATATATTTCCCTGGAGCGAAATATGTTTCAATGATGCACTTTACGTTGCATTTCGTACCGCGCAATGTAATACCAGGCATGATAGCGAACACGGGTGAAAAGAACGCCACGGATCTGCGCCGGGCGAACCTTAACAGCCACCATGCAGATATTTCGCCGTCTGGCAAACGAATTGCGGACTCAGTATACATTTAGATAGAGGCGAAATAAGTTGACTTTCAACCAATTAACTTTCAACAGTGATCCAATGAGGTCCCATATGGGGCCAGTATTAAAACTTATCTGTCGGTTTGTATGAAAATGGTCTGAGATCCAGTGAATCTAAAGCGGCTATTATATCATATGATCTATCGAACGCCATATATCGATATACAATATATCGCACCATGAGATGAAAAGTATCGTAACTTCCAAAATGACAATTTTCATGTTTCCATTGATTCATATATATTTTTTAACGCTTGGCGTGTAACCGTGTAGGGTCCCTGACCTAGTTGCGCAAAAAACGCTCTAGGGTAGCATCCAGATTAAATTTCGATTCGTCAAGTTGTCTACCCTGTCAAATGGTATCAGTCTCATGTTTGACTACCGGCGTTTCGAGCTCGAATCCCGTCCACGACGACATTCGTGGCCATGGATGTGCAGGAGGTGCATGCTGGCAACTGCATTCTCCGAAACCAGTTTATGCCGTCGAAACGTCAACTGGGTCTCATGGAACAATTGACGCGCTATGATCCACAAGGGGTTAGAGCGATTGAGGAGAGCTAAAGTAGTCTGTTTAATAAATTCTTGAATAATTTGCACTAATAGAATTTAGAAAACGCCCACGCCACGCCGCAAATTTAAATCTTTCTGGATATAAAAATCCAGCCAATCGCGATCGACATGCATCCAAAGAATTTTCCTTCCTTACTGTAGCAGCTACTAAAACTGATCGCATTAGTATACCTCTTCCGACCGACCACTTCGGTAGCTTTTCCGTAAGTTACTACTACTACTACTCAATTGCCCTAACCCCTTGTGGGGCATAGCGCGTCAACTGTTCCATGTGGCCCAGTTGACGTTTCGTTGGCATAAATTGGTTTCAGAGAATGCAGTTGCCAGCATGCACCTCCTGCACATCCATGGCCACGAACGTCGTCGTGGACGGGATTCGAACCCGAAACGCCGGTAGTCAAACATGAGACTGTTGCCTCAACACACTGCGCTACCGGTCGCCCCTTTCCGTATGTTAAACTATTACGAATAAAAAAGAATAATGACAAAGTTAATATACCCTATCATAACAATACCAGGAAATACATTATATTCCAACTTTATAGTATGTACGAAACTCCAAAACTCATTACCGGTGATATCAAAAACTCATTAAAATGCGAATAATTGCTAACTTGTCTCATTGGAGCACTCTTAACAGCATTGTGCATTTCTAAATCATTTTATGGCAACCATCATCAGTACAAGGACTCGCAAAGAAATTTTTTGCTATCAATAATATGCAATTATTATCAATTTGTACAGACAAATTGAAAATGCTGTGCTATTCTATTCAATACCATTGAGGATAATAATAAAATTATTATTGTCAATCATCGAAAAGCCAACGAACACAAATAATTTCATCGTACGTATTCGAAGCTTTTCAACTTGAATATTATTGTGCTCACTTCTTGAAATACTCTCATTTCCTCGTTTATTACTTTCCACGTGAGTAATTATTTGAGGATATTTTCTTCAAAATTGTACAATAATATATGAAATTGCTTATTACTTCGAATACATATTTTGATTTGAAAGCAAATCGTTATTTATTTTAGAATTCAAAAGAAATATTAAGATATTTTTAAGATCCTCATGTGGTTTTGACAAGCATACTTTGACTGTTTTCAATGAAAAATTATTCTGTTTGTTCACGCATGTGCGCAATACTACATTTTTAAGAATAGAGTGGAGTTGGTCATTACCAAACTAAATCTTAATAACTTATTCCGACTATCCACTGCCACCAAAAATAATCAGCACACAGGCCAATTCTACCACTTGTTCTCTGGTTTCGTTCACCGATTCTGAATTGGCCTGTATACTGATTATTTTTGTTTTGGTGGCAGTAGATAGTCAGACTAAGTTATTATAACTTAGTTTGGCAACGACTCACTACACTCTATTCTTAAACAACTTGTATTGCGGATATGCGTAAATAAATAGAATAATTTTTCATTGGAAAAAATTTGCACCCGTGCCGTCTAATGCGCGTTATATACATACAGTGTAGTCACTGCATATTGTTTTTATTCTGATTTAAGTTGGATTACCTCCCACTGGCTTGGTCGAGCTGCCTCCCCGATGGCTTAAGGTACCTCCTGATAAGTAAAATCCATGGGTGGACGAAACCAGAGGACAGTGGTAGAATTGGTCTGTGTGCTGATTTTTTTGGTGACAGTGGGTAGTTGGACTAAGTTACTAACACTTAATTTGGCAATCCACAATCCTCTCCACTCTATTCTTTTGAAGATTTTCATTCAGTCCAAACTGTTTCAACCGCTGAAATGAAGTGTAGAAATATGGGCATCTGAAAAATAAAGGGAACATTCCTAGTTAACCGAGCGACGCATAGTGGTTCGCGGCTTTGACTAACAGTGGATTTTGAATTCAGATGATTTCTCACTTCCACTGCGTAAGCTCCGCGGTTTAAGGGGTTGCTAACCGCAGTATATAGCTCTCGTTTTGCTCGCTATATACGTAACAGTGGTAAAGCTACTATTAGCCAAGACGCAATGTGTTGTCCAGTGAAATGGGAATATACCAAATAAAGTAGGTCAGATACGACTGAAAACGGAATTAGCTTGTTTAGGGAATATAATCCAACTGCTGTAAAAATGTGCTTAGAGCTGATAACAGCAGAAACTGATCCTTTGGTATACTACAAAGTCACCACCCCAGCAGCAAAATGCTGCGCCTGAATGTTAGAAGACCTTATTGTTGAATTGATCCTTCGTAAAGTTGTAATGAACCATATTATGGTCTGGTAGTGCTGCTTCCACCGGCAGATCTATGGCAGCACCTGATGAGTAAGGATCTGTCGGTGGTACGAAACCAGAGGCCGAGGGTCCCATTACACCCGGACCCAGATTCGACTGCGTGGGCGTCTAAGCCGTCCGCAACCATTCCATCCTTATTGACTATTTTTTTTAATTCCCCATTTTTTCCTCCCCTGTTTGTGTTGTCTTCCCCAGGCCTATGAATTTCTGTTAATACGTAAAGGACAGGGGCAACGAGCGGCGAAAACCCCGCCCACATCTCCCGAACTGAGCTACAGCAAGCATAGGCCGCTGCTTAGCTCGTTGAGGGGCCTTTTTCTTCGCCAGATGGCACGGCCCGACCTTCACGGTCAATATGCTACCTTAGGCTCCGTCCCCACGGGCATCTTCGGATGCCCACCAAACCGTCCGTTACAAAGTACATATAACATATACAGGATGTAGACGACATAAAGAAAATTAAGGAAATCAAGTACGTAACGGATATAAAAGCCAGTAAATGGTATACAGGATACAAATTGGGTAAAGGATATAATGTAAAGTAAGGACATAAAGGACATTAAGGATATTGATAATAAAAAGGACATCAAACATATAAAGAACATAAAAGATACAAAGTATAAAAAGTACATAAATTATATAATTCATATATAGGATATAAAGGGTATAAAGGATATAAATGACGAAAGGTATATGGTATAAAAGTATACAGGATATAAAACAAAGAGCATAAGCATATAAAAGACAAAAAAGAATATAAATTACGTAAAGGACACAAAGGAAATAAAAGACATAACAGATACAAAGTATATAAACGTAAACGACATAAGGGATATAAAGTATTTACGAGTATGAAGGATATAACGGACATTGCAGATATAACATACATAAAGGATGTAAAGGACATAATAAAGTACATTTCCGCTGGTATATGTAGTTTGAAGCACCGAGCAGCCTAGAACTGTGTTTAACATTTTCATGCACGGAGTTTCAATCTGCGCTAGAAACTTCCATCTTTGACCGATTTTTTTAGATGACCAATGTATGGATTTTGTTTGAGCCAAAATTCGAATAATTGAAAAAAAAAATTGTGACAATATAAGTTCGCATGCCAATGGGTCACATATAGTTTTAAAAACGATGCGAGTCGTTCGTTTTCAGTTGGGTGTTCTTCAGATCAATCATAACGATGCGATGATTAAATTTTTATATGTACGTATATATAATACTCACCAATTTTATCCTGTGCGTCTGCGTAGCTTTCCACTCTGAACGCCACCAACTAAAAAAATAAACTGGTATACACTACAACTTCTCTTCCATCAATCGACATGCACGACAGCGATTCCGACTATATTCTCCTTTCGGGCAAAGCTACTATTCAGAGCGAGCGACCGTCAATGGCGGCTCTTAGCCCAATCAAAATATTTAAAACAGAGCCTCGAAGTTTAAATAAATTTTCTGCCGCCGAAAAATCACAAGCGAGTAAGCGTTGAAATAAGCAAAAACTTCACAAAATTTAAATAAAATAAAGGAATGTGAAAGGTATTACCAAGTATATTCCATTTTTGGAATTTTCCTCAAATTTCAAGAAAAGGGAACTAAGGGGGAGGAGAAAATTTAGGATCACAATTTGTCCTACACCGTGTATTTCGAAACCGTTACACTTAGGAATACGAAAACTTAGAAAAACATGGCATTCGGGTAGCAAAGAAGATGGGAAATAATTGAATTTTGATATCTTCTCAAAATTGGTTAATAATAGTATATTTCTATAGTTGCAATTAGCGCACCGCACCGTCCCGTTGCGAGGTTTGAACCGTAGAGACCGTGTTTCGAGTAGCAAAAGATACCCGGTGCGTTATCGAGCTAAGCTACAGACGCATACTAAGTGGGTGTGCAGAATGAAATCAAGTGTCACAAAAAATTCCAATTTTCTTTTTCTTTTTTGTTTATAGTATCAGTCTGATTTGACAAAGTAAAAAACTGTCTATTATTTGTTGGTCTTGTTTGTATTAATCTTAAGTCCAACCTTGCTTGTGTCCCTCTCAAGATCTAACTCCATTGCAAACAGATCCATGATTTTATGGAAGTCTAGGTGTTGTAGATAAAATATAGTATTAAAGTCCATTCCTCTGTCTAGTTCTGATTCTGACTTGGTATATTGAAACTAAGTTCATGTTAGCAGAGACAAAATCCCTATCATATCAAATGGATGTTCCTACCCTATATGGGTCAGATAGAATCGTTTTTTGTGCAATGAGCAATTACCAAGTTCGAGTATAATTGAGGCGACTATACTCAACCTAGCGCAGTGTGTTGAGGTATCAGTCTCATGTTTGACTACCGGCGTTTCGGGTTCGAATCCCGTAAACGACGACGTTCGTGGCCATGGATGTGCAGGAGGTGCATATTGGCAACTGCATTCTCCAAAACCAGTTTATGCCGACGAAACATCAACTGGGCTACATGGAACAGTTGACGCGCTATGCCCCGCAAGGGGTTAGGACAATTGAGAGATAGAGAGATACTCGACCTGGATAATTGCAAAATATCGCGCCTATTGATAAAAGTTCGATGATAGTATTTTGCTAATCTATTAAATAATTAGGAAACACCTAAGGCTAACGTCGACCATTATCCGTTATTATATTACTTAAATCTGTCAATGTTGTGTAAAACAATATGGATCTCTTCGGTGTTCAAAGCAACCACATTTCATCCCTCTAAATGTTCAGTGGTATACTTGAGCAATAATTCAGATAGACAATGTTCCATAAATACTCTGTCCTTCACCTCCCCGTCCTGTACAAGGACGATGTATAATAAATAACTACACTGGTAACTAATGGAATGCGTAACTAGTGTCGTTTGTAATCCTCCAATTCACCATTCTATTTGTCGAGGAAATAGTGAGTCCAAATCCTTCTCGTACATCTCAGAAACATGTTGTATTTCTGCCCAAACTCCTAGTTCATTGATGAAGTGCTCAACTAGAAACACATATGCACAATGCCTTTCCAGTCCTTCCAAGTTACTAATGTTACAAACTAGACATCTAAACAAACCGTCTCTGCGTCCGACAGCAAGAGTGAAAACAAAATGAACTAACTTTTGAGTATGGGGCAATAGAGTTGGAATCGTCATACGAATCGCCTTCAGTCGGTCGATAGAAAACTTTCTAATGGAAATTGGAATTTCTCTGTTTCTGCAACGAGTTTCGGCAGTTGTAATTAATGGAAATTTATATATAAATGCCATATCCTGACTGAATCTTGTTTGTTGCTTCTGCTGCGGCTGACATCGCATCCTGCACGGTTAGAAATTTTGGTATAAAATGAATACGATTTAGCATTCATATAAATCCTTCCGAAAATTCTTATTAGTTGTATACTATCGGAGCGGATAAGTTTGCTTAATATGAATTCATATAAAATCAATAAGAAAGTAATATAAAATTATTTTATATGATTTTGGCATACATTTTATACGAAGAAAGTTTTATGCATGTATATGATAACCGGATAAAATTTAGAATATATTCGGATAGATGGAAATATCGGAGATCGTATTCAATACATCCCATTTGAGTATAGAAAGTGGCCTAGTGCCATGGATTATAGGGCTAAGTTACACTCAACACAAGTTGCATTTATTAGAGCTCCGCTATATTAAAGTATTAAATAAAAAACCTTTTATCGTTGTAATATGTTTATTTGTCATTTTATCTTATTGCAAACCAAACATATTTTAATTTCCCATCTGCAATATACGCACTATTTTCTTAGAAGATTCACAAACGATTTGAACAAAAAGACCGGAATTCATATTCACTTTTATCACGGACAACACTTCACAGCACAAAACTCTAACAGCGATTGCAAAATTATGCGTCGCTCTTAGAAAATCGTAGTGAAAAAAACACAGGCAAACATGTGCCATAAACTCAACGCTGGGATAAAGTTTATCCCAATTTCCTATAAGTTGAATACTGTATCAGATAAGTTTGATATTTCTTGTAGATAGATATGTTTGTACTTTTCTCAAGCATAAAATTTTATACGAACTTATGATAAAAAGTTATGCGTATAAGATAAATTTTAAACTAATTTTTTGAGATTGGATTATGAATCTGAATTTCGAATAAGGTTTATACAATTTCCTATAATGAACCTTTATACATTAGAATATATCGGGGTTTATATTGAAAATCGCATACATAATTCTATAAATTGGAAAGTATAGAAAATACACCAAGATTTCTAACCGTGTGTGCTATAGTGGCAGTAGAAACACAAAATTTAATTCACTGCATGGTTGGATATCCTGTTGCAATAATTTCGGCTTGGCCGTCTGAATATCTGGCCGGTAAAGGATCCTGTTGTTCTATATATGTTCAGGGTATTTTCTCTATGTTGGGTATCACACGGCCTCTCGGCGTGTTGATAAAGTTTGGTCAAAATACATGTTGATATAAATAGCTGGATGCATGTTTTATGTGTAGGAATTTCGACAATTCTGCGGTGAAGTTTCGAAATGTTCAATGTTGATGGTCGTAATGACAAGAGAACGTATGTTTTGCTTTGACGGTTCTTATATGTAATACGCATTCCTAGCGAGCGTAACATAAACGAACAGTGTTTATTTCTTGGATTGGAATGAAACTTTAATGAACTAAATTCAGGCAGGATGTCGTGTTTTTTGTTAGCTATGAGTATCCCTACAAGTTTGCGGATTGTTTTTAACTAGGAGGTTATTGTGAAAATCAAAACTCTGCAGTTAGTTTGCATAAAGACACTTGTTCAGGAAACTAAAATAGAAATGTAATTCCGGTAAAATTAGGCCGTATTTACTTTTGTCGTCAGTTCCTGTCTCTCAAGTCAAATCGGGTAGCTTGTTTTTGTTTTCACCATTATACGTAATACTAATCATCCAAGAGATTAGATAAACAAAAAGTACCAAACACTTTGGCTTTGGGCTTGCCTCGGCCAAACTGGAGATCACAGACTGTTCTGCACTATTGCACCATCAATACTGGTATAGCCACTTTTCATTCTCAAGGAAACAACTCAAATGAGTAGAACCCATCTAAAGCTTCTAGTGGAATACTTATCTGTCCATCACCTGGTCAGATATCACCTGAAAAGGGTGGATCTATCCAGCGAGACTGAATGCCGTATCCATCTGGAGGAAACGACCAAACACATCTTGTGCGAATGTCACGCCATCATGAGTTATAGGACGTCACTCGGGCAGGCTACTATCAGCAATGCAGGCTTCAGGTTGATTCCTGCTCAAGACATAGTGTCCTTTATTAGAAAGGTGGACGGTCTTAATGGGCTACGGCACAACAGGCCTATTATGGTCGCAGTGCCTTCCAGTTTGGTCAATAGCTCGACAATCTTATCTTAAGGTCCAAAGGAGTCAAAATAAAAGGTGTTTAAGTCTGATTTTGCATTCTTTGAAATCGAACTACTCTTAGACCGCTTGACCGATCTTGACCAAACTTTCCATACTAACCACTGTGAACTTATTTTGTAGAAAACGGAGAGTAAAAAAAGCAGAAAACGAGGCAAAACGTGGTAAGGGAAAAACACGTAAAAGATAAAATAAATATTTTGGTGAGTCTGCCAAAATCAGTCACAGAAAATAAGTTTTAACTAAAAGTTTCTTAGCTTCAAACGGGAAGAGATCCCGCTCCCCCGCATCAACATGCATTGCTGTTACTATTACTTCTATAGCTAATGTCAAAGATAAAGTCCAGAGGAATTCCTTGTGAAGAAGGGTTTTCTCAATTATGATTTTGTTGTTCTATAGTCTAAGATGATTCCAGAAAGGGTTAATATTCATACTGGTACTCGATGATACTCAAATGTGTTGGCCAAAATCAGAAAATGGTTTCGGAAATGAAACCCGATAGAGATACCATCATGATCTTTTAAAAGGCAGATTCCGTTTGTGTGGTTCCAAAACCACTACCGGTGTTCCGGGTTCGAATCCCGTCCACGACGACGTTCGTGGCCATGGATGTGCAGGAGGTGCATGCTGGCAACTGCATTCTCCGAAATCAGTTTATGCCGACAAAACATCAACTGGCCCAAATGGAACAGTTGACGCGCTATGCCCCACAAGTGGTTAGGGCAATTGAGAGAGAGAGAGAGTGAGATTGTATTCATTCATTCTGACCAATGAGAAGGCTACACAGGTCTCTCTTGCAAGCTCCTCGTTGGTCGAGGAAACTTTTTGCCCTTGACGCAGTGTGCTTTCATCAAAAGAGGTGATTGGCACATCACATATGTAGCTGTTGTGCTACCAGCTTCATTCCACAGGTGAGTAACGATAAAACTGATCAGCTTTAGAATCCAGTTTGTCTTCCTTCTGCAAAAGAGTGTCGAGCGGAATTCGGACTGTCCTGGTCTGTCGGATTGGATGTGAATGTAGTCTGGCATTTACACTTCATCCGTTGCTCTCCCGTTGGTAACGAGCTCCGATGGGAATTCGCTGTCATGAATAAGGTCAAGTACCTTTAAGGTAGTGGCAGTGACAAGCTAGTAGGCATTTACCTCTGTCGTTTTCGTTACTACTCCTTCATTCCCGCGTTTGTGTCGCCACGGTTACCAAATTGTCGGTTGGTGCATCGACAGAAGTGGACAAGTTGCTGTTCTTCGACTGGTGGAATTACGAAATTATCAGATGGGAAGTAAACAGAAGCTAACAACTAGATCCTAGAAATAAAGTTGATTAATGGTGAATGATTGACAGTCATGAGCCAGACAGGGCTCCTGAAGGAGTGGGGCCTGATTTTCGGCGGACAACCTACACAGGGTAGCCGATACTCCTTTTCATGATGCAAGCTGACTTAAAGGACTCACTTTAAAAAACAAAGAGCTTATTACTGCCAAGACTTGGCGCCCTCGTGTTGGTGATACCGCGGCAGGTTAATAACATGACTGGCTTTATACGTGACTCTAAAGCTGTATTCAGTGGTGTTATAATTTGGTGGTTCAGAGCCTTCTGGCACTCGTACTTTATGTGCGGTCCAAAAACTCACGGGAGCTTAGCTCAGCTGGTTAATTGCATAGCACTTTACCTTGAGTCTGCAAAGCTACTTGGTTGGTCCATCGCATTAGTGATGCTCGTCTTTTGACCCACAGATTTAGCCTTCTTGAAAACACCCTTCGGTTTCTCCAAAGGGTGTTTTACAGAAGGCTATATAAGGGGGGCAAAGACCTTTTCTATAGTCCTCCGCGTGGGCGCCCCCTGGTAACGGCAGTGTATCAATTCGCTGACGGCCAATGTCTTAGCGATAAGACAGTTTGGAAAAGGCAGATAGCTGTAGCCTGAATGGCTGACGAACACCTAAGCGTCTCAGGTCTAGTAGGATGGAATGACTTGCGTAGTTGGACCTGCTACATAGTTGTGTGGGCTCCAGCACGTTTATTAAACCATCTGAAGCAGCTATCTCCGAGGCCATCCCCTGAATGGGGTTAAGCGACGTGCTGACTACTCGTCCTTGTAAAAACCACTCCATGTCAAGAAACCTGGAACAAAAGCCTCGGATTGGACGGATCAACAACGACGACCACGCAAACGAATAAAGGATTATTCTTTCGGATCCTGGAATGTACGCTCCCAGAACAAACCGGGGGCCGAGAAGGCCCTCCTTCAACAGGTCGAAAAGTACAAACTGAGCATTACTGCAGTCCAGGAAACAAATTGGCTTGGCAGCGAGATTAATGACAAGAAATCGCACACAATTTTTACAAGTGGCAAACCATCGGGCCGCAAGGAGTTTGGAGTAGCATTTATAGTGGACAATCACCTCAAACCGCATATTACTGACTTCAAACCCATAAATGAACGGCTGTGTGCGATTCGCATCAAGACTCGATTCTTCAATCTCTGGCTCATCAATGTGCATGCCCCCACTGAAGTTAAAGAAGACGCAGTAAAAGACGAGTTCTACGCCCGCCTTGAAACTCTCTTCGACTCACTTCCAACAAACGACGTCAAATTGCTGCTGGGAAACTTTAACGCGAAAGTCGGGAATGAAAGTTGGCATCGGGGGACCTCTGGAGGCCACAGCCTCCATGAAGAATGTAACGATAACGGCCAGCGACTTATCGACTTCGCCTGCAGCAGGAATCTAGTCGTAAGCTCTACGTGTTTCCCGCATCGACGCATTCACAAGCAGACCTGGAAGTCTCCAGACGCACATACCGTCAACCAAATTGACCACGTCCTCATTTGCAGGAGATGGGCGTCTAGTGTCATGGATGTCCGCTCCTGTCGAGGAGCAAACTGCGACTCAGATCATCACTTGGTGAAGACGACCTACAGATGTAGAATTTCCTCAGTGCACCAGTCAAGAATCAGCCCTCCCAAAATCTTTGCGGTTGATAAGCTCTTGAGTGATGCTACAGCGGTGGCGTATACTACCGCCCTTGAGGAAAAACTATCACCTATGCTACACAACATCAGCAACACATGCGTCCATGGGTTCTGGGAAGAACTCAAGGGTACCATCAAGGATGTCGCAGAGAAGGTCGTGGGATATAAAGCCCGGCGAGCGCGAAATGACTGGTTCGACGAAGAATGCAAAAATTCACTTGACGCGAAAAACGAGGCCTACAGACAATGGATTCAACGAGGAACCAGAGCCAGAAGAGAAAAATATGACGAGCTACGGCGAATATCGAATAGAATAATTAGATGTAAGAAACGTAAATACTTTGACGAGCAGTTACTGAACATAAACGAAAACTTAGCTAATAGGAACACCAGACAAGCGTACAAACTAGTAAATACAATTAAGAACGGCTACCAACCCAGGACTAGCTTTTGTAAGGACAAGGATGGAAACATCATCAGCGACACCGATGGTATTAACAAACGATGGGCCTCTTATTTTGAAGAGCTTCTAAACCGACCATCTAACATCCCCACACAGGAAGCTCTCGACGATATTGTTGATCTAGGCCCACCCATTCAACCCCCGACAGTAGAGGAAGTTGATCTCGCGTTGCGGTCACTAATACGAAATAAAGTGCCGGGCGCAGACGAGATTCCAGCTGAACTGCTAAGATTCGGTGGAACGAGTCTAGTTGATGCCATACATCAATTACTCCTGCGAGTATGGGAGAACGAGGAGATCCCAGACGATTGGCGCAGAAGCATCATCTGTCCAATTCATAAAAAGGGAGATAAACTGCGGTGTGAGAATTACAGGGGCATCTCACTAGTTTGTACGTCCTATAAAATTTTGACGAAAATTCTGGAAAATAGAATAAAACCGTACGCAGAACGAGTCATTGGCGAATATCAAAGCGGTTTCAGACCTGGTCGCTCCACAACCGATCAGCTCTTCTCAGTCAAACTGATACTCCAGAGGTGCTGGGAATACAACGTAAACGTATACCAAATCTTTGTCGACTTCAAGCAGGCATACGACAGTATCGATCGTGGAGTACTGTACAACATCATGCTGCAATTTGGTATACCGGCAAAATTAGTGCGACTGACAAAGATCACGATGACCAACTCCGTCTCACAAGTCAGGATCCAGAATAGACTTACTGATCTATTTGAAAAACGCACTGGTTTGAAACAGGGCGATGGACTGGCACCGACGCTCTTCAACCTAGCACTGGAATACGTTATTCGGGCCATGAATATGGACAACAGCAAGACGCTACTCATCAAGTCGACACAATTAGCAGCGTACGCCGACGACATCAACATCATGTCCCGAAGATTGGCTGACGCAGAAGAACTTCTGCATACGCTCGATACCGCTGCAAAGGAAGTTGGATTACATATTAACGAGGGTAAAACTAAAATAATGATGCAATCGGTGAAAAGGACACCTGCACAACCGAGCATCAATGTGGGGGACCTCAACATCGAGTTCGTGAACAACTTCATTTACCTGGGTTGCAACCTGTCAAGGGACGCCAACGAAACTGACGAAATCAAGCGACGGATACAGTTAGCTAATAAGACTTTTTTCTCGGTTCTCCCCATAATGAAATCGAAACATGTGCACAGAAACACGAAGCTCCGCGTGTACAAAACCATTATACGACCAGTGCTATGCTATGGCTGCGAAGCATGGACCCTAACTCAAGCCTCCGAAAACATGCTAGACACTTTCGAACGTAAGGTTCTACGGCGAATTTTCGGGGCTGTTTGCGATCGAGATGGATGGCGCATCCGGTACAACCATGAGTTGTATGAAATGTACGATGAGCTGCAAGTCTCGAAAACCGTCAAACTACAACGACTTCAATGGGCAGGGCATGTACAAAGAATGGACGATGATCGCATGCCTAAGAGAGTAATGAATGCAGAACGAGTCGACGGAGCGAGACTGCGCGGACGACCGAGATCTCGTTGGGAGAGCTCAGTAGGTGTGGACGCCGCACAGCTGCTGGGCTCCCAAAATTGGAGGACGCGGTCACGTGACCGAGATAATTGGAGGACAATGATCCAGGCGGCCAAGGCCCGACGTCGGGCTGTCGCGCCACGATGATGATGATGATATAATGGAGTGGCAACTGACATCTATTCAATTTGAGCTGGATCAGACTGGTTTCCACTAAGTCCCACGAGTGTCCAGGAAGAACGACGACTTCACCAAGTCTACCACCTAAAATCTAAAGGTCTAACTGGACTAGTTGTCTGTTAGTGTTGGCCATTTATGTCCATACTGTGAGATCTTGCCTGCGAAAGTAGCGTTTCACTCTACTACCCCACAGATAGCCCACTTGCCAATATCTTAACCTTTAAGGCGGATGTAAAATTTTGGGCCTAAGTAGGTTTTAAGAATTGGGTTGGTATGAAGTGGAATATATACTATCAATATTCCAACGGCTCTACAACGTCCATAATTCTGATTAAACAAACAATGTAGTACGAGATGTTATTTATGTACTTCCGTTATTCTTTCCATTTTCTTATTGGCAGAAAGACTGCTCCCAAATTATTCCTACCGTGAGAATGCGATAAAAAAAAATGTACACTTAAGGACACACCCCTCTAGCATCATACTAATTTCAGAAAATTTATTATCTCTCGAATTAGAGAGAAATTCCCAAACCATTAACATAACTCATTTTACATGAAATAAGGGAGCTAAATTAGAACTACTTTTTCTAACCACCCCGCGGGTGATATCCCTCCCGTTTTTATCCTTTGCCCTGAAACAAAAGCACACCACCACCAGTATCACATGCTATACGAGTACTACAAAAAAGCAGAGGCAAATTCTTGTCAAGCACCAAGCTCCCCGTAGAATTGGCAACTGGCAAGGATTAGGGAAAGAATTTATATTTGTTACAAGGACACGATAGAGACTATTAACGACTCGGCGGAGGTTGTGGGACGCTGTGTTTTGTTGAAAAGTTACTATGTGTAGTGCTCCTGGTTTTACATGTTTTAAAATGAGTGAGGTTTAAAATTAGTGCACATGTTTGTTGTATGATACCAGCAAATTACACTTCGCATATATGAGA
The DNA here is from genome assembly GCA_964017055.1 of Chloromyia formosa. Taxonomy (NCBI): domain Eukaryota; kingdom Metazoa; phylum Arthropoda; class Insecta; order Diptera; family Stratiomyidae; genus Chloromyia; species Chloromyia formosa. The sequence continues at coordinate 21,733,690 of OZ024813.1, read as the reverse complement.
TAATCTGCCAGGAAACGAAGTTGCAGAATTCCTTCGAACCGCCGCACCTTCCAAATCATGTGCTCATGTGTGTATGTATAAGGATGATAATGGGGCGACATACTCATGGAGGACAACAACAAGGATATCGAGGAATACACAGGAGTAGCAAAATTACGATTTATAATTAAAATTTATGTGAGTTGTCGGACGGGCAAAGTGAACAAGTTCAGTTCCCAAAAGAAATTTTCGCATAAATTCCCATCCTTGGATTTACATTGAAGGACTGGCATTAATTGTTAATTTTGAATGTAATTTGCTTTTGGACGATATTTTGGAAGCAAGGTGCTTTTTCGAAAGTTTGCTAAAAGTTTAGCGTGTTACAACATTGTTTAGTTCAGTCACCTGGATAATATTCGTGAGAAAGGTCGAGTCGACAAAGAATGTTTATAAATTCTTTGGTTCAGATGGAAGTGAAATTTGTAGAGTATGCTACCCCGTTTATTGTTAAAATATACATATATAATACATATTCATATATAAAATTATATATATGTATATAGAAATATCGTAAAAGTTAGGTTATCCCTTCTTATTGTTCGAAAATTGGAATGTGGGGTACGAAGTGTGATAGGGCACTTCATATTCGAGACTGTTTTAAAGGATGGTGGAGATGGCGATTGGTCAGTATTACATTTGTCCAAGCTGTGTGAACGATTTTGCTTGGGGGAGTTTTTCTAAATATTAAACAGATGTAAGTGTACTATTAGTGCATGCTAGCAACATGCATTGTCCGAAACCAGTTTATGCTAACGAAACGTCAACTAAGCCACATGAGAGTAGTTTTGAGCTCTATGCCCCACTAGGGGTTAGGGCAACCAGTAGACAAAGTAAAGTCAATTTCAACTTTAGTACTACACAGTATTTTCGCTTTAGGCCAGTAGGAACTATCATAATAATCATTATCACATGCAATGCAACTAAATGCTTGGATTGGCATAACTCGACTTTTTCTTACAAACTTAACTTGCCTAAAAGTTTTACCCAACCATACTGCAAATAATAACAATTTCAAAAGCTCTGCGATGTGACAGTTTATGGTTTCATCCCCTAGAATATGTGTATACACAGATATCACAAATTCCGGCGGGCAATGAATAGAATGGAATTCAAACCAGTTCAGACTTTTTTCTCCGCGTTTGTTGTCACGTAAAATTCTAGCATCACTGGCATCAACGTGTCTTGTGTGAACACAAGGTGAATGCTGGCAACTTACATCATCCGAAACTGGGTTATGCCAACGAAACGTCAGCTTAGCCACATGGAATAGTTGACGCACTATGCCCCGCTAGGGTTTAGGGCAAATGAGTAAGTCTGACCAGACACCATTCCATGTTAGCTCTTAAGGCCTGTCATGTCTTGTAAATAAATTTGTCCCGATTCGGCATAGATAAAATGGCCAGAGACATGAAAATAGGATATCATCTTTTTCACACTGTTGACATGCTGCTCCCAATCTTCATTTCTATCAACTTGGATGAATTTCTCCATCATCGTGGTCATATTAAAGTATTGTACCCACACCTTGGCTGTAGGTCCAGTGAGCTCAATATGTTCAGGTTTTTTTATTATAAGCCTCTACTTTAAATTTACGAGCGATGAGATTAATTCTAAGGAATATTTGGGATCAAGAAAACCTCATTGAAGGGTTTCCAATAATTCTGGTGTTTCTTCATGACTCACCTCCACTCTTGTCAGGATGATACGCCCTAAAGGTAAATTGCAGAGAATGTAAGCCCTGACTGCTCTGACAGCAGCTTGCCAAGAATACAGACACAAAAGGCTCATTCAGAGAACACTGAGCAGCTACGTAGCGACATCTCCCCTCCATGTTACACGGTGCGGCCGGGTTTCAAATTACTCGCAATAAGGACATTGTATTTTATTACATACAAAGCAGTCGGAATCGGAAGACCTGTGGCTCCTGTGTAGTATCAGAACCTATTTGACATCGAGGAGCTTGACCATTCGCTACATGGTGTGGCAGCCGGTTAAATGCCCAATTAGCCAAACATGCACATCAACGCGAACTCATAAGAGAAGTCGTGCCGGTCCCATTGCTAATAGTTGAATACGATGACGCGCATCATTAGTTGTCGCGCTATGCCCCAGGTCCCAGCAAACAATTTATATCTTCCGCGATAAGAATGCGATTCGCCTAGGAAGATAAATTTATAGACGGGGATATCGAGCGATTGCATTCACCAGACAAGGGGACAGTAGCGCTACCATAGCGCTCAAGAGGGGAAGGAGCGCTCAGGGAGCGATGATGATTCCTGAATGCAGGTAATTAGATGCCTTTCGTGTAGGTAAATATTTTGCTTATTAGGTTTTGCTGTTGTATTACTATAACTTTTTGATTCTACCGTGGATTTTCCTGAAACTCCACCGGAAGCTATTCCTCGCCAACTTTCACCAATTGGGCACGTTTCGTGCAACTAACTTTTTCCAGTATAAATTAATTGTGTTCTCAATATTTTGCAGTTAAATAGCTTTAACCCTCATTGATGTTGTTGAAATTAAATCGGTGCCCAGTCCTGACGATCGCCCACCAATTAGAAAAGTTTCACTCAGCTAGCTTCTTGCGTTATAGAGTTATTTTACTTGGAAAATTTTGCCGCTATATTCTGTATCTTTTGAACAGTTTGATGCACTTTTTTGAAATAAGATAGGAACCCAGTCTTCCTTAACATCCACCAACTATATAAGTTTCAGCTAGTTTTTTCCGTTATGTAGTTATTTCGTTGACAACATTACGACGTTATATAGGTGCAATTTTTTAACTGCTTGATGGATGTTTGTTGAAATTCAAAAATAGGCTAGTCCTCACTGACGTCTACCTCCTGGACAAGCTTGGTCCAGCTAGCTTTTTCCCTTATACATAGTGTTATTAGGCTTAGATACTTTTGCCGTTATATAGCTGTAACTTTTTAACAGCTTGATTGATACTGCTGAATTTCAAGAGCAGCCGTATCCTCACGTAAAGAAAACCAACTCTGGGGTCGAAACTCGTTATCAATGGAGTGTCGAATAACAGATTTTTTTTTAATCAGTTAAAAAAGGAATTAATCTTTTTTTCATTACAAGGGCGTTGTCGGATGTTCAGTAACTTCCAGATCCGCTTCGCTTGTAAGAAGTCTTCCAGCTCAAACTCGGCATCTTTTTATCCATTTTAGATTACTGGGGCTTTAAAATTCTCTAAGGATCCAACCCTTTCGGTTAGATTACCCATGTGATTTCCCTACATGAAAAATTTTAGGCATTCAAAGATTCTTTTCGAGCGTAATCTTGTCCTTCCCAAAATCGTGGCAATCTACATACTTTTGATTAAGAATGCCTGAAATGAGATACCATATTGCAATCCGATTCTTCCACATCTCTGAACTGCATCCACCATTCATTCTATTTATTACAATCATGAAAAACCAAAATACTAAAATTCAATTGAAATTCGTACGGCAAATGACATTCAACAACGTGAATGGTAACAGCCACGCGACACGAGAGCGAAAATATCAAGTGAAAGAAACGCAATTGGAACTTTGGATACCGAGAAAACCAAATGAACGAACGACCTTCAGAATTGAAATTGATTAAGGCTCAATGATGCATAAATACCAGAAAAAAAAACGAATACGACCCCGGGGGAAAGGACTAAACAGGAAACGTTGGATTCGTTTGACTTGACATCAAAGCACGAACTATATGACTATCGTGTGTGTGTATATATACTATAAGCACGCCTGCAGCTTTTCCAATACATCCTATCCGAAGGAAATGTGAAGACGTGTCTGGAAATAAATTACGCAATTCCGTAGTAGGGAGGACCTCTTCTCACTGGCACTGATAATCGAATTGCGGAGTCGACAACAATCCCAAAGAATCGAATCGAGGACAAATCGATTTAATGGCACAACAGTTCAAGGAAAATCTTTTTAGTGAATGTCGCTCGGAATATTCCAATCAAGTGTTGATTTTACATCGTTTCGTTGTCCTTTTTGTTTGGAATTCGAGAAATCTGGTACAGTGTTGGTGTCTTGTGCCATGACAGCGTTTTGCAATAGGAAATAGTATGATATTGATGAAAATTGGGAGAAATTTAGTCAGCGTGCTGGCGGGGTCACTATTTTTGTGATTTTACGATTTTCCAGAGTCTGATATCAAAGCCTCGTATCGGTATCGAGTTTATTTCAGTTGTCATGGCTGCAAAGTTAATCGCCAGTCTTAATCATTGTTGTGTAAATAATATTAACAGCTGACCAACTACTCAACCAGCTACCAAGCCTATGACTTCTCTGGCTGGAGAATGAGCGCCTGTTCGTCTCCTTTCTTGTCATGTTTGTCGTAGATAAGGGGTAAAGGATTTTTCGGTGGGTGTGTGGTGTTAGAGTGAGAATAGATGAAAGGGGAAGGGGAGCGGTTCAATCTACCCTAGCTGAACTAACAAAGTATTCATTGATGAGAAAGCCGTGGTTACGATTTGAACCCGGTATCTCTCGGTAAATAGTCCGGCGTCAGTATATACTATACTATTTGCCCTAACCCGTAGTGGGGCAGAGCGCGTCAACTATTCCCGTATGGCTTAGTTGACGTTTCATTAGCATAAACTTGTTTCGGACGATGCGTGTTGCTAGCATGTCCCTCCTGTCCATTTAGCCGCATAATTACGATAAGTCGGAAAAGTTTGTGGCTTTATTATGACTCCCCACACCACAGGAGGAAGACAGCAAAAGGGTCGTTGTGTAGCCATCATACGGCGAAGAAAATGTGTAATGTTGAACAGACAGACAAACAGTAACTGCAAGTTATACACGCCGATTGTATGGGAGTGTGTGCCGAAGTCACCGACACACGTGGAACATACGATTGGGTCCCGGTACGAGTAGTGTGTGGTTTCGCTTGCAATGTCCAGCCATGTACCCGATATACGGGCGGCTAAGGCGTTGCCCTGGTACGGGGGCTGTGTGTTTAGACCTTTAGTAGTCCGGATGACTGTTGACACCTTCTGTTCAATGGGCCCTAGTTCGATTCCTACTAAGGGCAATTCGTCTTATCGATAAAAGGGGATTTACGTGTTGGACTGTGAGCCAACTCAGCTGTAAAATGAGTACCCATTCGGAGTGCTTGAACGTTTTGTTTCATTAATTGGACTGTTGTACCAGATATTATTTTTTTTTATGGGGTGAGAAAATATGTAATATCAAACATTTTAGGGGTAAATTCATTTGTATTCCTACTATTACACAGTATTATTACATATTTCCGGATGCAGATTTGTGAATATTTTGAAATACTTGTTTAAATATTTTTTACATTAAATTACACTCGATTTGTAAATCTTGTAGAGTAAATTTGCCATTAATAATAGAAGGTAATAGAGTTTCCTCCTATTATAAAGGTAAGCATTTTTAAAAGTGTACATCGCTATTACAGGTTAACAAATATATATTGCAACCCTTCACATTCAGCGCAAAGCTTTTGACGCTTCAACATCGTTTTGCATAATACTTGAATATCCATGAAACCTTTCATCATACTTTTACCTATTCTTCCATTCAATTTCCCGTCAAAGTCATGCGTAGACAAAATATACCATCTGCATTACTTATGTATATTTCCCTTAAGCCCGCTTTTCACCCACAATACTCTACAAAGGATTCGCGCGCGTATATTGTTCAAAGTACGAGCATTTGAAGCGACTACTCGTACTTGGACGAATCGAGGTATCGAAGAGGATAACAACCAGTATTTTGAGAATAGTGAATTTCTATTCTTACATCGTTCTTATAGATCAACTCATCCCATTCCCCGACTACCTTGCCCGCCTGCGTCTCTTTCGGAAAGCGCCCTCAAACTTTATTACAGACTTCCATTTGCTTAATGTGATATTTCGCCATGTTGCTAGATCCTAGATGGCTCCCACGCTTCCATATAATGTAACTTCATCTCAACTACTACTTCAGCACGATTTTCCATTAAGGACTTTTCATTGCGTTTTAAATGGAAAGAACATGAATAACCTGCGAAGAAAGATACTCGTACCTTCGTGTACTTGTCGAAAGACTCGGCTCAGGTTGAAAATTGTAAAGAGCACAGGCAAAATTGAACAAGACAAAAGGTGCTTTCGTTGAAAATCCCCACCATCATTAGTTGTGGTGTGGCACATAGGAATCGTTGAATTCCCGACGAGGAACAGCCATATTGTTGCGACGAAATTAAGTAGGTCGAGGGAGAGCCTTGAAAATGACGGAGATGTTGTTTTTCCTTATGACTTTCGGTTAATTTTCAAAGTAATGATGTCATTTTTGATTTTGCCAATGCTTTTTGATGTAATTGGATGAGCTGGGAATTAATTTTCGCGTCGAGACGATGAGGAGGGTAAGAACAAATCAAAAATTAGTTTGAAGAAAGTAAAGTAAACGGATGGGGTTTGTAGTGATTGCGTAAAGTATTTGAAACGAAAATTCTCAAGAAATAGGGAAAGTTAAGCAGATTTTACGGTTACCAACGACACAGGTTCCAACTTAGTGAGTTCAATCTAATTCATTTAAAATAATACACAGTCTCTGCGCTGTTGGGGAAAAGGAGGTAAGGTTTGTACGAATTAATCCAAACTGCGTCAGGTATGTGCTTCGGATGAAGGCCGTCGAGGGGAAATCCGGACCTGAGGCTCAACAAATAGCCCAAATAACAATTTGCCTCTTATAAGACTCTTCCAGAGTCTTAAGTAAAATGCCACGATGTTTTAGACATGTCCAAAATCTGCCGGTTGGCTACGATTTCAATGAAATGGCCTCGTGGGTGAATTCGACTATCTTTGAAATGACACTCAAGAATTATGACGATGAACTGCTGAAACAAAACAAACGCATAATTCTACTTGTGGACAATTGACCATTCCACCCTCCACTTGATAGATTGAAACAAATCAAGCTTGTTTTCCTGCCTCCGAATTGTACGTCCGTACTTCAGCCCATAGACCAAGGAGTAATTCGAAGTATGAAGGTATCATTTCGTAGAGAATTGGTGTAAAAATTCATCGAGAAAACAGAAACTCGACAATACCTACATAGTGTCGAGAACACTAACTTTTTCTAATGTTCTAAACGGAGCGGAGGCGTGAAGTGGTTTAGAAATTATGGATGGGAGGCTGGGTAGAGCGAAATCCATGAACTGAAGAAAATCCCTGTTCGTTTTCAAACGCCGAGCATTCCTCATATCTCAAGATAGGAATTTCCCATATACCTATACTGAAGTCATCTAAAATTTGACAAAAAAATGTATATGTATGTATGTACGAGTATGTATATACATTGTTTTTTTTTCACTACAAAACCTGATCTTTCAATCGAAAAACAACAAAAATCCTTAAAATCACATGAAAAAATCACCAATGGACGTGCTTCCCGCAATAGCATTCTGCCATCCATCCTTGTGACGAAAGCAGACTATTCAACGAATGTGTTCACATTTCTGGTTAATGGAAACCACCTGATATGAATAGGTAAGTAGCCATTTCTATTTTATCTAAGGATATTTCCGTTGTGCTCCATTCTTTTCTATTTATTTATCCAGCCGATCAATTTATAGATAGAGACTTCAAATTCTTCTGCATGCCTTTTCTATTATAAAAAATTGCCAAAGAGTCTTTTGACTCGGGAACATTTGTGATGCTCGACTCTAAGGACACACCGAGAAAATTGGAATAGCATTGCAATGGATATTTGTAGGGATATAGTTATAAGGAAAAGATATCGATAGAGTTTCGAAAAAGAATGAGGTAAGGATTTTATCGAGTCTAGTTTAGGATAACAAACAGGCATTACTTAAATAACAAGTCGCTTGTAAATCGACAATCTCTCGTTATGCTCGCACCGCGTTTAAGGAATCACAATCCGAAGTATCGCACAAACATAAACGCTGGGTTAGCTTGCTTTGGGTGCAACATATTTACGATGCAAATTCTTTGCGCGAAGGTGTCATTTTCACTGAGCGAAGTAGTCTAGTCTAATACAAGTGTTTCAATTGGTTCATCTTCGTCATCTGCAACGATTGTGTGTATGGATATTTACAAAAAGAACTGCGCACAAACAGAATCTATGAGCTGTCAAATTTTCTTCGATTACCCTCACACGGAACTTTCATTCTCAAAAATTTGAATGTCCGCAAACATTTTCAAAGCCATTTGTAAGTTTTTACGGACCATTCGAATCCTGCGATCCGGATCGTAGGATCACAATGATCCGATCCGATCCGACTCACGTTTTTGGCGATGATCCGATCCGGATCACGAAAAAAATGATCTGGACCAAAGAACTCAAAATGCCTTCAAAAGTACTCTAGTCCATTGATCCCATCACCCCGAATCATACCCATATCTATCAGGTTTAGTTTCTGTTTCGTGATCAAGAGGGTCCTTTTGTCCTCACACACACCTGCAGCATGACCAAAGCAACAGGCCAATTGCTTTGCAAAACACAGAATTTTGTAGGTTTCACAAATATCTCAGTTGAAATCGATAACTCCTCAAATTTAATTAACTTCCATCCTTGGCCGCGTACTCGCCGAAAGATTCCTGCAGATGTGGCGGTGTTTTCTTTTTAATAAACTGTGACTCGATCAATCAATGACACCTTTGTTCCGAAGTGGTTGACCACAGGCACATAAAAAATGAACAAGGAATCGTTTCAGTATCTTCTAGGACACAAACACCATTCCGTATTCACTTCCCCCGCGCCATGGGACAAACACTTTAAAAATATCCTTTCTGTCGTCCGTGCTTGCAAATGGAATTTTGCTATCATGCCTGAGCTGCACAGAACCATATTCCGTACGTTTTCCTCCTCGACATTTTCGAGTTTCCTTTTTGCTCTCGGCCAAAGGAGCAAATGGAACGTAACGTACTGAACAGATTGGTGAAAAATATCGATTCTCGTTCATGACCAAATTAAATGTTAAATGTAACAATGGCAGTCGGGGAGGATTGAGGGTTGTTTGTGAAAAATTAATGGCAAAGCTCTTTGGTCGATTGATGTTTTGTTAGATAGATGGAAAGTCATAGTCCGTTAATATTGATGCCTCGACTTGTCCATTTGCTTCTTTCCGGATTTTTGTCGGGCTTACTGTTCAACCCCGTTTATTGAGTTCGTTTAGACGAGGGGTTGGGGCGGCTGTTTTGTATTGATTTTTGTCAGCGCTTTCTAGCCAAAATACGTACAGATATATAGATATACGAGAACGAGATAAGAGATAAAGATTGTTATGGGCTTATATCTGAAAATATAGCTGACAGGATAGTGTGTAGCATGCGAATTCACAAAGGACGCAGAATGAATGGTATGCAATTTTTAGTAGATGGCATGGAGACGATGACGAATGAAAGATTGAAAGTATTTTCATGGAAGCAATATTTCCTGAGTGGTTGTCGAATGGAAAAATGTTTATCCTACTTTTGCAAGGTTTTCGTGATGACATTTCAACATGTAGAGTTTTTTTAATGATGTTCGGAATGTTTAAGCAATTGTGAAGAATTAATGTGAATCACACAAAAGACAAAAGTCCGTGATGTTTTGGTATGTTGCAGATGCTTTGAGACATTTCTGACATTTTTGCACGAACGATAGATTACTTAATGAATCCTGCAAAATATTTTATTTTAAATAAATCAAAGGCTTCATTACGTATATACTCAAATATGATTAGATAAATGAGCCATTGCTGATTAACTTGAGAGGCCGCGGTTTCTTTAGACACACGTTGTGTAAAACCTAATCCAAGCGAACTCTAATAATATAAAAAAATACTCACCAGGTGAACTATGTAGCATACTGTTGTTGCTTCCCGCTCCCGATAATCCTGACGTTCCTCCTGCTACACTAATATTCATTGTACTGCAATCCGCTTCGTTTCGAACTGCACTAACTACACTTGAAACACTAGACGAGGTTGCAAACGTGTTGCCAGCGGCCGTTTGAATTTGAGCCGTTGTAACAACACGATGCACCGTATACAGGACCGGCGGTGGCTGTACAACATTATTTGATCCTGACGACACCTGATCACAATTACTAGTTTGCGTCGCAACCACACGACTATTATTTAAACTATTTTCAATTTCATCGGCATTTTGCAATTGCTGTTGATGCGATTGCTGAAGTTGTTGTTGATTTTGCTGGTGTTGTTGTGTCGTGGACGAGGACGACACCGACGATGAAGACGATGCCGATGTCGCTATTGAGTAAAAATCCTCACCCCGACAACGATCACGCACGTAATCATTGTTGGTGTAGAGAAGACGCGATCTGCAATAAATGTAAAAAAGATATTTTTTTTTATATTATTTAGTCCAATGCAAATCAAATAAATCAATATTAACCATTATCATACTGAGACACTAAAGGGAAGCTAGTACTTGTACGACTGGCAAAAAAAACCTACTAGTTTTTCCAGCAAGATTAGCAGTGTTTTAAAAAAAAGTTTTACCATTCTGGGCCCCCACTTTGTTTTTAATTTTTTGCAATTGCGACCTCCGATTCGGAAACAGTGACCCAAACGACTCCCTAATAGTGTCTCCCAGCAATGTTGGCCGTGTTTTAAAAAAGTGTTGCCATTATGGATCACCCATTTGGTTTCTTTTTTTTGCAATTTCGACTTGAGATTCGCTATCAGAGACCCAAAAAACACCGTACTTATTTCTTTCATTCAGTAAGATTGGTGGTGTTTTTGAAAAAAAAAAAAAAGATTTACAATTCTGGATCCCCATCTTGTTTTTCTTCATAATTTTGACTTAAGTTTTGGAATTAGCTACCCAAGCGCCCCCTAAAAATTTTTTTTCCCGCATGTTATCATTCTTATGTTTCACATCAATCATTTAATAATTCGGTTCCCCATTATGGTTGAGGCATGCATCCCTAAAAAAAGTCTTCAATAAATTTATTTTGATAAGTATGCTATAACTCTGCAATATCCGAAAGACCACAAAATTCCAGCAATATCCTTCAGCCAATTCGTCATCCCAATGCTGCTCACCATCTAGCAAGTGATGTACCCAGCAACCAGCCTGATAAGTATTGTATTCAAAATCGCCAACCTTTCGCAAATCATTAAAATACGTAAGGCGTGTTTTCTTTAGCACCCATGCAGAGCACAGCTGCTTAACACCACATTTACACTAACAATTTGATCTGAGCTGCTCTGGATAGACGGTTAGTGCAAGAATTCTACTCTGTTAGTAGTCTGTCTTTCGGGCAGTTTACAGTTTGGGAAGCACATAGGTTAGATTAAAGGGGCTGCCGTGATACACATAGCATACATAGACCACCACTGGGTCCCTTGTGATACCATCATCGACTCCACAACCCGAGTCCTAAATATTCATTGAACCAGCCTGAGCTGTTGATAATGAGTTGGAGCCGGCTGATGCTAACATCCTTAAGGTCGTCCAGATCGCCAAAATAGAAAGATCCCAAGGTAATCCTACTTCTTCTAGCCAGAGCATGACACCCACATAGCAGGTGAAAGGTATTCTCCTCCTTAACCTCATCCCCGCAACTCCTACAGAGGTCATTGTGTGGAAGCCCCAATCTCCTAGCATGTTCGCCGATCGGCCAGTGCCCTGTAATCACTCCCACAAGAGTCCGTAGGTTAGGTCTATTCAACGCCAGCAGCTCCGCAGAGCGTTTGGGATCGATCCTAGGCCATAGTTGCCTAGTAACCATACAAGTGCTACCATTACTCCACCTCGCGTTGGCAGTACTCAACGCCTCATCATTTATCAACATTTTACAGGCTGATAAAGACCACCTGAGATGGCGATGACTAAACCCGGTCCCCCCAATGGAGCCTCTTCTAGCTAGTTCATCCGCTTTGCAATTTCCGTCAAAGCCACTATGGGCCGGAATCCAACAAAAAGGGAGATGTTAAAAAATTTTCCCATCTCCACTGGAGACAGGTGCGGCATGCGGCAACAATCTTTGAGTTTGTGATCACAGTTTCAAGGGATTTAATCGCCGACTGACTATCCGTAAAAATGATAATGTCCTTAGCAGCTATGACATCACGCACGAGCCATATGAGAACCTCCCAAATAGCCGCAATCTCCGCCTGAAGAACGCTGCAAAAGTCAGGGAGATGTAGTGACAAGTTTATATTCAACTTGTCCGAGTACACCTCTACTCCCACTCCTTTATCCGTCTTAGAGCCACCGGTGTATAAACATAGCATTTGACTGCTGGAAAGTGTTGGCCTCCCACTCGTCCCGTGAGGGGATTAGGCTTACAAAATTCTTACCGAGCAGATACTTGGGAAAAGTGTAATCCGTCACCGCAGGAAAATCCAAGCTGCTAAGAACAGACGAGTGTCCCGTGGCTGCCACAGTTAGTGGGAAGCATATAAAATTCATATCATATAATAATGTAAAATGTTCGTTTTGTGTAATTATATGGAATAGTAAACATACAAAATTATTCTGGTGCCTTAAGGAAATTTATCCGATTCTATCTGTAGTAAGGATATAAGTTTCCTCTCGAAATTTGAGTTGACGTTTGAATGCTAAACTAAACCAAGACACACTTCCAGCAATGACATTCGTTTTCGCTACTCTAATCTGCTCTATAGCGTTTTTTTGGCCGCTTATCCTGCTCTACGCTGCTCTCTACAAAAAAAACGCACCTGTGCTTTCTGATCGTTCTCAATTATGACCATAAACATATTCACCTTATAGTGAAAAAAATTAATAAAAGCCTTATGGCAACCGATATTTCACCACATGAGTCGTTAAGCATAAATCGGTGGAGCTCTACGCTAAGCTAATGATGTGAGAGGTGAGGTTTTATTGATTTTTTTCGTACCACAAACATTTGACCCAAATTTCAAGGTGCTAGCTTTTCAGATTCATTCGATCAGGAGTTACAGATACTTTTCATGATTTCACATGAGTCGATAAACACAAATCGGTGGAGTTTTGCGCTAAAGCTAATGAGGTGAGAGGTCAATTTAACTTTTTTTTTCATATTCAAATGAAATTTCCGTTGCCTGCCTTTGATGATAATGATATTTTGAATACATTGAAATTCGGATATCTTTTGATCGGTAAACCGATTGCAATGAAATAAAAACTAAATGTTACTGTAATTAAACATTATCTTTTTCCAGAAAAAAAATGTACTTCAATCGGATTAGCGATTTTCATATCATGCCCGAACAGACAAACAGACAAAAATTTCAAAAACCATCTTTATGTATTTTGTTACTGACAACCATACCACAGAGACTATACTCCAGATAACTTTTTTTCCCAAATATTTCGAATTTACAGACACGAAAAATTTTCAATATTTCACATGCGTGATAATAAAGTGTCATGAATAAATCAAAATTGCTGAGGGATATACGATCAAAATTTTAATCACCCTGACAGATGGATTTATATAAGATAATTGCGAATAAAAAAAATGGTACTAAGCAAAAACAGTGTTCAAATTTGTAATGAACCACCTTTAATGGACCATATCCTAGTAGTGCTGCTTCCACCGGCAGATCTATGGCAGCACCTGATGAGTAAGGATCTGTCGGTGGTACGAAAACAGAGGCCGAGGGTCCCATTACACCTGGACCCAATACGAGCGCGAGGGCAATCGAGCCTTCCGTCAACCATTCCATCCTTATGGCTTCATTTTTTTTATTCCCCATTTTTAACCTTCCTTGTTCCTGTTGTCTTCCCCAGGCCTATGAATTTTTGTTAATACGTAAAGGACAGGGGCAACGAGCGACGAAAACTCCGCCCCCATTTCCCGAACTGAGCTACAGCAAGCATAGGCCGCTAGCTTGTTGAGGGGCCCATTTCTCGCCAGATGGCACTGCCCGACCTTCACGGTCATAATGCAACCTTAGGCTCCGTCCCCACGGGCATCTCCGGGTGCCCACCAGACCGTCCGTTACAAATTCTAGGAGCAAGGATGTGCCATTTGTTGGAATCCAATATTTCCTAAATATAAAAAGTTTTATTAATAAAAAGAATAATTGAATTTCCCCCAGTCCTTAGTTGCGAAAAGTACTTTTCCTTGATTGCACTCTTTCCAACCACACACCATATCTCTACACTCCACCTACATTAAATCACACTTGTTAGTATAGCGATCCGAACAAAGAAAATCCCATTCAAGTTTAGTTGAATTATCTGCCACGTCCTAGTTTCACAGGTCGTTCAAACTTCCTTATCAGTCAACTATTGCAGGCCAAAGGTATTTTATCACACGATGTGTATATATCATGGAACCGATGCCACCATTCTGTAACTAAACCAAACTTGTTGTCGACGTTCGTCCTCGTGTTGAACAATAGCACTTTGGAAATGTCCCGGAAAATTGACTACAGAAAATACCTAAAGTTTCGATATCAGTACAGACAAAACCCATCGACCATCAGTGCCGAGGCAAACAGAATATAAACCAACAAACAAACAAACAAATTACCAAACAAACAGCCAAACACTGTACTCGTGTAGTAAAACAAAGTTTTGTATCAACTTACTGATAATCCTGTGGTGTTAATTTTCGACGATGGTATTGCACTCCAATTGGCACGGGCGTCACATTGATATAATTGCCCGTGGAATTGGAACTGTTACTGCTATTGTTGCTACTGTTGCTGCCGTTATTCAGCTGTGATTTGCTCTTCGGTACCATTTCGTTGCCAATAATTTGCTGCTGCGATTGATTATGCGATTGGGACTGTGATTGAGTGTGATGATGATGAGATTGTGCACTACTACTTGAACAAGAATTTTTAATCGGATCCATCATGCAAACATAATTATTTTCAACGACGTTTAATTAGATTACATTTACATCTAAATTACAATTATATTACATTATTACACACTTTTTATACATTTATAAAGTAATCAATTTACTTTATACGCGAAGCATTATTTTAACTATTAGACTACACTCGCGAATGGGATCACCCTGTAAAACTAGCTGAAGGTGATTGTATTCATTTTATAATACACTCTACTGTCGAGTAGCACTATCTCTGGTACCATTATTGGTTAGTGTTTTTAGCTAATATTTTTCTTTATGGACAACATGTATTTCATGATTTGATTCTCACAAGGTTTAATGGCAATTTTAATCAATTTTAAATCATTTCATTTTGATGTTGAAAGTTTTTCTGAAAAAAAAAGAAAAAGCATTTATTAATCCTTATACATGATTATATCCGTAATTTGACAATTAAGTTTTACTTTAAAATGTAGAGGAAATGTCAATTCCATAATAATAAAAAACAAATCTCTTGTCCCAAGGAATAGTAATTCATGACAACTAATGTCTTACAAGCTTTGGTATACCAGAACACTTGGTTTTGGCTGCTAAGTCGTACAAGCAGTTGAAATCATTGTTTTAAACGTGCCATACACACACCGACCGATCCGTCGCCCGATATCGATATCGGCCGATGGATCGGTCTGTGTATGCGCTTATCGTTGACGATTTTTTTGACAGTTCCATATGTAATAATTTTGATCAGCTGATATTTTGTGGCGATCCATCGCCTCATCGATCGGGCGACGGATCGCATAATGTATGGCGGTTATTATATCGATTCGATCAACTAGCTTCTTTCAGACTACCAGCAAGAAGACGGCCCCGCGAATTAACCCTCCAATGAATTCTGCTACAAAAAAAAATGCGAATTTCCCCAAAATTGTACTTCATGATTGATATACAGTGAAATTTAGGAGGGGCGGGAGAAAATAAGTAACTTTCAGAACGAGCACCACCCTCTGTGCGCTTAAAATGTACCCTCACTGAGCGTTCATTTCGCTCGCTCTGCGTAACAGAGATATGTTGTGAACCATATTCTGGCCTGGTTGTGCTACTTCCACCAGCAGATCGATGGCAGCATCTGTTGAGTAATGACCTGTCGGTGGTACGAAACCAGAGACCAAGGGTCCCATTACACCTGGACCCCAATGCGAGCGCGATTGCATCTACGCCAGCCGCCAACCATTCCATCCTTATTGCTCCATTTTTTATTATCCCCCATTTTTGCCTCCCATTGTGTTGTCTTCCCCAGGCATATGAATTTTTCTTAATATATAAAGGAGCAGGGGCAACGAGCGGCGAAAACCCCGCCCACGTCTCCCGAACTGAGCTACAGCAAGCATAGGCCGCTGCTTAGCTCGTTGAGAGGCCTTTTTCTTCGCCAGATGGCACGGTCTGTCCTTCACGATCATTCTGCTACCTTAAGCTCCGTCTCCACCGGCATCTTCGGATGCCCACCAAACCGTCCACTACAGTTGTCCGCGCGTATGCTCATCAAAGATATTTTCCAGCGTACTGTCTACAGCGGAAACCTTTTTGGAGCCACAATCAAGTATAATTCCGCTTAAGGAAATACGGATATAGCGTATATGTATACGTACCATAACAAGCTAGCCTTCGGCTACCCTACACGCTTCGCGGCTTGTGGTATTTTATATTTGCCACTTTGCTGCGCGTGGAGGTTATCATACCTTCGTTGTGACTTATGGTGCACTTGCCACTCTGAAATTAGTGGTAAAACTTGTTCCGATTTCACTGTTCCTATGAGAAGTATATGAAATAGTGGGCCGACTTCAACCAAATTTAGGAATATAGTTTGGCAGTTAATATGATTGAATAACATGAAATTTGGTAAAGATATTTTCAGAAATTAAAAAGTTTTTCTAACATAAACTTCGTCGTTCTTATGACAACTATATAATTTCAATCAAATTCGGGAATGTATTGGTCTACAACTAAATAATGAGATTATTTATTCATAGATTTATTCATATAACTAAATTATTCAAAATATTGGCCATCAGCAGCGATAACTTTCTCCCATCTTTCGGGAAGTCTACGAATTCCGTCGCGAAAAAAATCTTGGGGTTTCGAGGCTATCCATGAATCGAGCCAGTTCTTAGTATCCTCATATGAAGTGAAGTGCTGATCAGCCAACGCATGAGTCATCGAAGCGAACAAATAGTAATCGGATGGAGCAATGTCAGGGCTATACGGCGGGTGGGGTAGCACTTCCCATTTGGTTGTTTCCAGGTACGTTTTCACGACTTGCGCAACATGAGGGCGAGCATTGTCATGCTGAAGAATTATTTTGTCGTGCCTTTCAGCAAATTGTTGCCGTTTTTCACGCAATGCTCGACTCAAACGCATCAATTGCAGTCGATAGCGCTGCCCGTCAATGGTTTCATTCGGTTTTAGCAGCTCATAATAAAGAACACCGATCTGGTCCCACCAAATGCAGAGCATAAGCTTGGAACCATGAATATTTGGCTTCGCGGTCGATGTTGATTGGTGCCCGGGCGGTCCCCATGATTTCTTTCGCTTTGGGTTATCATAATGAATCCACTTTTCATCGCCGGTCACAATACGATGCAAAAAACCCTTCCGTCTTTGCCTTTGAAGCAGTTGTTCGCACATGCAAAAGCGCCTCTCAACATCTCTTGGCTTCAACTCGTACGGAACCCAGTGGCCTTGCTTTTGGATCATTCCCAGTGATTTTAACCGCTTCGATATGGCTTGCTGAGTCACTTCCAACGAAATTGCCAACTCTTTTTGAGTTTGGCACGAATCTTCTTCGAGTAATTTCGTCAATTCTTCGTCTTCAAACTTTTTTGGCTGGCCAGGTCGCTCTTCGTCGGTAATGTCGAAATTATCATTTTTGAACCGATGAAACCACCGAAAACACTGTGCACGCGAAAAAGCATCGTCACCGTAAACTTCCACGAGCAATTTATGACTCTGAGCTGCAGTCTTCTTAGCAAAATAATGTCCAAGTAAAACTTCCCGCAAATGTTGTTTTTTTCGTGAATTTTCGAAACTTTCCATGGTCCGGTAAAATACGTTGTCAACAATCAACACGAAATGTTTATACTGACATTGACAGCTTATGAATACAAACTTCAAATGGTATGTATGTCAAAGATGGACTACCATTGGTTTATCGGTGTTGCCATCTCGAAAAAAAAGTCTCATTATTAAGTTGTAGGCCATAATTTGACTAAAGATACTTTTACCGCAAGTCATTAAGGTTAACTAGTTAAAATTTTACTGACGCTACAATGAGCACCGATAATTTTCTGGCTTTTCGACCGTTTTCGATTATTTTCTACTGTATTCGAGTATTTTATATATTACTCTGCGGTTAAAGATACAATTTTTAAGATATCCTGCAATATTTCTTCTGATTCGTAGCCCTTTTAATAAACATGTTTGGCTTTCTTCCCCATGCAATACGAGTATGATTTTCTAGAGTGCGGATATTACTTTGAAGCAGATTGTATAGGCATATAAAAATATTGGGAAGTGTGTGAGCTGAATCGAATAAGGATACATGTTTAATTCAGACTCAAAACAACTGACTCCACTACTGAAGGACATTCAACCCGACAAGTACTATTAAAAAAACATATGAATAAACATGTCCTGAATATATACCCTTTATATTGGTGTTTTCAATACAACCAGATATTTTATCTTTTTTTTCGATTACCTTAAGAATACATATGCAATTCCTTGCTTCTTATTCAGGCACAGGTCCTACACAAAATGTCTCAAGAATCCTACTCATGTTTCACAAGCAGACATCGCATATGAGACACAATATCAATACAATGGAAGCAGCTGGAAAAGTGTCAGCAATCTTAAAATATAAATACTCGTCTCGACTCTTATATGTATGCGCAATCGAACAGGAGCTCCAAGTTATTAAAGTGTCATTTCAAGGAAGAGTTAACCCAAGCATGAGCTCTTATTTCTGGAAAAATATTCAGGGATTTGTATCCCTGCACAGCTGCACCAAATATATGCATATATTAAATTTTTATAAAGATATACATAGGTCTCGTATGTATGGGAAAATACAGAATCGATACTAGAAAATTGGCTAACGAGGACAATTTTCAACATCAGCACCCGACATCCTTATTCAAGATGCAAACATCGACCAACCTGCGAAAAGGTGAAATTTTCAATTTATTTTCTATGTACGTGAAAATGTCGTTCCGTTGGCTACGTTCACACTGCTCGCTATGCGATGTGATAACGTTTTTTTGAGAGGTTGCGATGTGAAGGGTGTTGACACTACATGTGAATAGATAGATGCGATTACAACTCGTTTCGTCTTGCTGGTGTTAATCTTTAGCCGAACCATACTTGCCTCCCTCTCGAGATCTAACGTCATTCCGCACAGATCCAGAATTTTGTGGAAGAGTTGGCATATGTCATCAGCGTAGCCAAAATGTTGTAGATAAGATGTGTAGGTCCACTGACTTTCTCTGTCTAGTCCGGATAGGGCTGCATACAACACTTAGCCAATCACTGTGAGGAATAAGATCGGTGAGAGGGTGCACTCCTGTCGAACTCCACTTCGAATCTCAAAGTCCCCCGACATCTTGTCATGCAGAACGCGACATTTCGCGCCGTCATAGATTACCTATCCTGCGCCCCCAAATAGAACTCCGGTTCACACTGTCGAACACCTTCTCGTTATTCATGGAAAGCAAGTGAAGCGGAGAATCATACTCAGCGCACAGGAGAACGCGGATCGAAAGCCGACCTGCTCTTTATCAACTGTGCTTTCGAAGTGAATCTTTAGTCTTTCCAGGACAACTATCTTGGCATTGGCAGGAAGCACGCAAATGCCTCTCCAATTATTGCAATCTGTAAAGCTACCCTTTTTTGGAAGTTTGATGATCAATCTTTCCTTGTTTCCTGTGTTCCACCCTTTAGTAACAAGCGGGTACAGCAACTCAGCAGATATGCTTAGCAGATATGCTTGATAAAGTTTGGCAGGAATACCGTCGAGTTCAGCAGCCTTTCCTCGTTTTAGTGCAATAATTACAGCGAGTATTTCCTTTTTAGTTGGAACAGTTGACCATTTACGCACATTTTGATGTTTACCTAAATTATCGACATGAGGGGGGACTTCACCAGAAATTACACAGTTCATAGCCATGGCGAAGTGTTCTTCCACCGCCTCATCTGATCTTCCTCTAAGGCGGCTATTACACTATAAAAGTTCTTTTACAAATACATATGTTTGACGCACGATATTTTAAAAGAACTTTTGTTAATGATATTAGCCGCCTAAGGGGAAGCTCTGCAAGCTTGAAACAAGCCCGATCGGGCTAGTTCGAACTACAAGGTAATCTTGGGTCTGCCCACCCCAGAATGGCCACCCTGTACCGAACAGTCCTAAGCAACGGTAAACATGTAGATGTACATATATGTACAAACACAATGCTTATTAAATTATTAGTAGTTTGTCACTGTCTACGCTTTTCCCATATAGCAAAATTAACATTGAGTCCAAAGAAAAGACAGCCTCACTATATATTTTCGACAATGGTACAGCTCTATTTGAACATACCTGTCAATTTTACGACGTTCCCGACCTCTTCCCACGCCTTTTCCGTTTCATGCTTCTTCGAATAGCCAGGAAGATGAAAATTGTACAAAATCTGGTGTTTTTCAACCTCCTCCACCAACAGCAGATTGGTCTTTTGGTAACTCATCTTTGAGAAACTGCAAACTAAAATCATCTAGTGACTGGACATGCTAGTCACCAGTGGACTGATTACAAATCGGTGTTTGAAAATCACCAACGAGTCCCCAACCAGCAGCACCGTGTGCGGTGTTCCATTTAATTACACAGGAAGTGCCTCAAAGTAAACAAGTTAGTAACTCGCATCACTAATCCGTTTCTTTTCAGTAGCTGCGTCTGTAAGCCGCCTAAGGTAAGTAGCTTTCCATCACTATCCTTTGCCGGATATTGATAGGAGCTACGACCACCTGTAAGCTTCTTGATAACACCGTATACGGCGTTTAAGTTGCTGCTTTTGCGGTTTCATCTGCCGAGGCTAGAAGGAAGTTCGCATTTTCTCTTTTATTGCCTCGCAGCAACGCTGAACTTTTCGAATTTTCTGATGGTAGAGGAGCTGTGCTGAATCGATTGTCATGTAATGCTGCACCTAAACGTGCCATCAGCTCTTTTCTTTCAACAAACCGCTGGCATGATGTGTCGGACATCCAAGGCTTATTCCGGCAATCCAGGTTTGTGCTAAGGATGGTATCTGCGCTGTCAGTGTTCGCTTTTTTGATGACATCCCAGTATTCATTTAAATAAATAAATATCTGGCGCAACAGTCCAATCTGGACCATGGCCCTTAAATGAGTTATCTTATTTTCTAGATCGTGACGGTATGTTTTTGTGCAGAGGTGTGTGATCAACAAAATGCGCAAGAAGGTAAGAGCGCTGGAATTTTTTTAGTCGGGCGGTGTTGAATTTGCGGTGCAGCGGCCGGCGCTTTTATCTTTCGCGCTCGCCTGCTATTCGCAATCAAACATTAGCGATAAAAAGAGACCATTATGGTCTCTTCCCATCCCAACATCGGCGCCCCTCTTATTTCGCACGTCCAGAAGCCAACATTTGAATCTTTTACTGACAAATTGGTCGATCTGATTTTGTATCCTACGTCGATCAACAGAGGACCAAGTGACCAAGTGAATTACTACTCGTACTCTCATCAAATCACAGAGTGAATTTTGATTGCATTTTGCTCACCGCACGTCATTGCGCGCATTATACACGTCGATCGTGCGATTCCATATAAAATGGAAAAATTTTTCCTGCGATGACCATCGCTCATGTCGGCATTGCAGGCAGTGTGAACGCCACGTAAGAGTATATACGAAAAGCTAGCACACAAGTACACGAGCATATTAAAGTTATATTTAAAGTTTGCCCATTTAATGATGTAACGCCAGGAATATTACTTTTTTTCCATCGTAAAGGGTAGACATAATTTCCTAATTCTCTATAAATATTGAATCAATATTTGTGTGACGTTTACAATGGACCGATTCAGTGAATATTTACTTTGCTTTTATTGATAAAATTGGAGAGAAAATTGGTAATTGGATGCATAAATTAATTAGCCAATTAGCACGCCCCACAGTATTTACAGATAGTTATTTCGGTTTACATAAAAAGGAAAATTATACAAGAAGTGGTGGTAAAATAAATGTTTAAACTGTCATTAGAGGCCTGTCTACTTCGATCTGGCATTTTCGCTTTCAATTATTATTGTACAAATGTACAAATTGCACATTTTCGACAGTTTAACTACCACCCAAAGAATTTTTTTTTTCAGTTCAGTCTTAACATGTCGTGTGATAGCGTTATAAGGGTGGATTCCTTTTTAAAGTAAGGGAAGACACAACAAAACTTAATTGTCAACAGTTCATCATGTCTACTTTGGCCAAGTTATTTAGATCCAAGCGTCACTTGGATGTGAACAAACATGTCGCGCTCGGTTGCCGTGGTCGTTCCGTCACCGCTCTACGATACTAATCTAGAGCTCGGAGTTCAAATCTCGCCGCGACCAAAAACTGCCTGTGGGTACCAATAGAACTCTCACAGTGCTCCGAGCTTGTCAGTATAAAGACGGCGCGGATAGGAGGTGCATGCTAGCAACTGCACTTCTGCCCATGCCCCTGGAGGGGTCAAGGCAATTAATAAGTGGTGGTAGTGTGCGGGAGTGAGCAGCCAGCTCGTTGGGAAAAGGCAGAAGCTATTAACGCCGAAGCCAAACAACAGCTGGGCTTCAGAAATTGGAGAATGTAATCACTTGACCCAAGATAATTATAGAAAAATGACCCAGACGGCTGTACCGCCATGATGATGATGATGACTTGGATTAAAGTCGCTAGACTTGTAAACCAACTAAGACCAAGTGGACTTGGCCACTAGTGATGGGTAACACAGTAACGAGTCGCTCTTTTTGATCGCCTCAACAGAATGAGCGAAAGATTCGGCACAACGACATAGCCTCCGAGCCGTTCAATTTAAGATTGACACACTGTAAAACGAATTCTCAAATTAATTTAAATATTACGTAACGCATGGAGACTCAACGCTCATTCAAAATTTCTGATAACATATATGTATGTATGTATTACATTCATATTCATTCACACCCCATCCTAATATCTATCTGAAACTAAAACCATCATTATCTATCTACCAAACCAATCCCACCCATCTAAATATTCCCATCCATTCATAATCGTCTCTATGCAGTATGCAATGCACGCATTGTGTATATACTTATAAATATACAAACAACAACCCATGCTGACTACAAGTAAATCAAAAATCATATGCTTACGTCGCACCGCACATCCAATTTTCCCCAAATACATACAGAAAACAAACCCAACATTCTAAAACAAAGTAGTCGTCTTGTATCATATCATCATCATCACCTCAAGTTCAACTTGAGATGAAAACGATACCAAACCAACAAACAACCAGACAATTTCCTCTGTATACTGTGGACGCAATGAGAAGTTTCTTAAATGTGAGTTTGAGTTTTTAGCACAATTTGTGCTGTTTTAAAACAGCACACTCAGCACACAGCACACGCTAACACTTCTGTATTTCACTCGCTCTGTACTTTGAGCCATACTGGGCTGTGTCTTGAGTAAAAAACACATTGATTATTTGGGTAATTCAGTACAGAATAGACCCAGATATTTCACTCATAAGCACATATTCCAATCAACACATTCATTTGATTTGAGACTTTTTCAGCCAGAGAAGAGAGAGAAATAAGGAAATGAAATTGCTAGAGAGAAACGAAGCAATTTTTTGGCAGCATTATTTTGGCCTGGTTCTTCTGCTATATGGATCACGCGGGTGTTCCGGGGAAATGAGATGGAATTGGGGAATGTGAGTTTGGCAGACGGAATGAGGTGGAATTGCTTCAGGGAATTTAGTGTACATAGATTGTGATTTGATTATCCTTCCTTATCTCTCTCTTCTGTGCATATCCACAGGCTTTATGAAAATGAAAACATTATGAAAAATTTTGAGAAAGCAACAGTCTAGTTCAGAAATGTTAGCCCAGCCGCTGGAGATGTTCATGTTGTTGTTGTTCATGATTGAGGAAGTAAAGGTTAGTGGCTGCATATGCACATATGAATTTTGATTTGTTTTTTTTTTTTTTCGACTATAAGGCTTGTAAGGAGTCTTTTCAAAAAAGATAATGAATACTTTCCACTTCTGGCATTTTTTTCAATTTGCTGTAACTAAGACGCAGCGAGGGGCGAAATGCTTGTATTTAACTACAAAACATTTAATATCGTTATATATTAAACGATTGATTTGGAACTTGGTATAACTTAACTATTGTCTACAATATCGTTTATTACATGAGTATGGAAAGGATTTTCTCGAAATCAGGACAGATTATTTCGGAGAGAAGGAACAGAATAACATCAAATAAAGTTTGACAGATTATATTTTTGAATTCCAATCTTTAGCTATAAGTTTTATTTAACGTTATTTCCATATACACTTTAATTATAAAAAACTAGAAATAAGTTGATGTAATATACAATACATGCATTTCACATAATTACGGGTTTTATTGAATATGTTCCCCAAGTCTATGGATTTGTTCGACTCTTTTTGAACGACTCTTTTTGAACGACTCAGTGGAAAGAGTTAGAGTGTATGTGCTGGCACAGTAGAAAGAGTCAATATGCCCATCACTATTGGCCACGCGTATTTAGACCAAGTTGTATTAGGTGTGGTGTGATATCTGGACGATCCATTTTAGTCATCACCAAGAAGTATGATGTTATAGAACGCAGTCTTACCAAAGACGATACTTTCTGATTAACGGTATTGTACCTGCCGCCAACTGGCAATTTTGGAATAAGAATACTTCTCAGACCCGGAGGGGAATACTTTCAGTTCCAAAAAATGACAGTTCACAGTACATATTTTACCGGAGGGGAAAGTATGTGGAGGAGAAATCGAAAAAGCCAGATACTGATTCGGCTTGAAGAGCCGCGACGATGGTTGGCTTTAAAATGAAATTAATACCCACCAGTAGGCTCATATAGGACAGACAGGGTGTAATTTGGTTTGGTTTCGAGTGTAGAATATGTCTGCATTTCAGGATTTTTTCTTTTTTTTTTTAATTTTGGATTTTTTTTCTAATGTAATTGTCGACTATTAGAATATTTTTTCCTATACTATTCACGCATGAGCGCATGGCTAGTTTTTAGGAATATAACGAAGTGAGTCATTGCTACTCCAAGTTAACAATGACCTGGCCTAGATATCCACTACCATGAAAAAGTAATCTGCATAAGGCCTATTCTTCACCTGTCTTCTGGTTTCGTTTACTTGATGGATTGTACCCTACAGTAGCTGCCTTAATTCATCGGGGAAGCAGCCCAAAGTCTAATGCGTGACTAACACAGGAATAACATTTTCGCTGGGAAATAATTCGCACTCATGTCGTACATGCACACTGCATACAGGGTGTCCCGTAATGACCGCTATGCACCTCGAAAAGATCTGATAGCTTACTCTTTTGTAAAACGTAACACTGGGCCACCTGATAGGACTCCTTCATGATGGAAATTATTTTATCTGGTATGTCGCTTCTACGTTAAGCCCTCCAGATGTATTTCCGGTCAACGCTATCAAACGCCTTCTCGAATTCGATGAGCGGATTGTTCAATAATAATTGGGAGGGTGTTGATGTGATCGCTACATGAAAAGCCGTCGCGAAAGCCGGATTGTTCATCATTCAATAAGCGGGCAACTGTTTGTTTGATCCGGTTCAAGACTATTTTTGCAATCAGTTTAGAGACTGCTGGGAGAAGACGGATCCCACGGTGGGCGAAACCAGAAGACAGGTAAAGAATTTGTTTTATGCTGAGTAATTTTTCGTGGTAGTGGATAGCTAGGCCAGGTAATTGTTGACTTGGAGTAGCAATGAATAAACCTTAGATATCAACAAAAGCTAATGCCCAGCATATACTGTTATATACAATAGACAGACAGATAAATTTATATGGGGAGGGTCGTGGTTCGTGTTGAAACCACAACCATAGCGACCATGGGTATATTGTGCTAAAGCCCTTTCCACCGAGAAGGTAAACTAGATATGACCCAGTCGAGTCTTCTGGATAAACTGACTGATCTAGTCAGGTTTAATGGTGGGGAGTCCTCAGCCAAAGATAATATTATGCCGAACTAGTCCGTGCGTCGCTCCACAAGATCTTCGCACTCATAAAGGTTGTGTTGTGTAGTCTCATCATCAGCCTCCCAAAAGCTAGCATCTGGTACAATAGACATGGTTTTAAGGTAACCCCTCTCAGATGCGAGTGTCCCGTCAAAATTCTTCAAGTAATTTTGCTTCTGGTTTAGCTCAGCTTGGCCTGTTTCAGGCCTGAAAAGGAATCCCATTGGGATGTGGCAAGTGCGCTTTCCCAGTCTCCTATTTGGTTACTGCTGTAGCAAAGTGGTATTCCACAAAAAGCACCTAGACCGTGGAAGGGCGCTTTGGAGGCTCGCTTTGCTAGCCCATTTGCTAGCTCATTGCATTCGACTCCCAGGTGGCCAGGGACCCAATAAAAGTGAGTTTGTTCATTGAACCTACCGTATGGAGGATGGACCACGATGGAATGCATTTCCGCTTGGAACACGGACGGTGTTTTACCCATCGGAATAAAGGCTCGGTACTCTTCCGTTTTGAAGCCGTGTGTGAACCATTTGATTGTGTTGGGTCGGAGAGAGTTGTAGCCCACCCACCGTTCTTTGACCCACATGACTCATTGAAACGAATCGAAGGGTTTAAACAAGGTAGTCAGTTGGCATGCTGAGTACATTGTCACTTTTCAACCAACCTAATTGATTTGAATCCAACTTGATCTTTATGTCGCAGACCCTGAGTCCGACCGTTGTCATTCGTGCTTCCACTTCAATATGTGTATTCATCGGTGGGAGCTCTAGTAGAACCTCCAGAGCAAACAGTCGGGCAAGAGTGCATGGCCATGCACGTAAATCTCTGGATTTTCATCAGAGCGGTTTTACCGACTAAGGTAGTGGTTTTTTCCAACATCCAACTGCACCATATTCTATGTACTATAGGTTTGGCGATTGCTTTGTAGATCCACATAATTATATGGGGTGTTCCCCATGTCTTGCCGACAACTGTCTGCAGTTCCATAAAACCTTAATTGCTTTGCCAGAAGTTGTTCTAAGGTGTTCTGTCCAGGATAACTTTTCGTCAAGGACAAATCCCAAATACTTGACATTAGACACGTTAAAATTCAAACAAAGCTTCAATGAAATCCATAAAATAAAAACCAAATCATTGGCAAACATGCGCCCCTCCAATATTCCAGGCACAAATATCGTTTCGCAAGAAAAGCGATAATCACTCGACTTCTTCGTTGAAACAATCAAACACGTATTTAGCTATGATAAATAGGGAAGGAAGGAAGGAGCTTCTACGGACATATATATGGCCCATGATAATTGTACCATTGAATCCTGTGCTTTAAGGTGCGTTTCGCTAGGCACCACTCTGCGTGGATCGCAGGCGACAATCAAAAAGCTACGTACAAATAGTGTTCCGTACTCTACGGCTTGATCGCTAATCGCGAATTATGTGCGACGATCGTGTCCCTAACAGTGACGCACCTTTAAGACCTGCCACAGACTGAGCGATCCATCGTCAGACCGATCTGACGATCGCAAGTTATTTTATTTTTTTTTTCACAGGAACTATGTTTAAACTAAAAATCAGTTCAACTCATGCAAGTAGTTTTTTTATAATATTTATGATCAAAATCTACCGAATTTGGGACATTTAAGTGAATTTATCGCGCTCGGTGGCCATGGTCGTTCAGTCACCACTTTACGATACTAATCTAGAGCTCGGAGTTCAAATCTCGGCGGGATCGAAAACTGTTTGTGAGAACTAATAGACCTCTCACAGTGCTTCGAGCCTGTCAGTATAAAGACGGCGCGGATAGGAGATGCATGGTAGCAACTGCACTTCCGAGAAGTAGAAATGCTATGGAAATGATGCTATGGAAACGTCAACAAGGCATAAAATGCTAGAGATGTGGACGCGCCCATGCCCCTGGAGGGGTCACGGCAATTAACAAGTGAATTACAATAAATTCTTATTTATCATTATTATGTGTTATGCTCTTTTTCGTTAATTATATTTATTTAGAGATCCACAGTTCCACTTCACGCAAGGGCAATAAACTCTTCAGAAGAGTTTTTATAGGAGCTCCGAAAACTTTAAGCCTGTCCAACCCAATAGAATGCAGCTAACGACGTAAAGAATTCACAACGAAAAGGCCACCAAAAAAATGCTCCGCCTAACCACTGATTGAAAAATTAGAATGTTGTCGAGATCCTGAAAATTTAAAAATTGATTGGCCATATTAAATGTTAGCATCCTTTTCCGAAATCAGCCCTCGTAGCACATTTCTTTTATGTCAGAATATTTAAGGGACGACTAAAACTATGTCCTATTCCTATGGAATTGACATCATCATCAAACAAAGAAAAACAAAAACCGCAAAGCTCACTCTACACTCTCACTTACATTTTTTTCGATACATCTGTCTAAAGTATCAACAATCCTTAAACGGAAATTATAAGCATTTCAACAAAGCACGAACGGAATGCTATTCCTTGTTGCCATTCGTTCAGTAGCATTACTTTCAATTTCCGTGACATATTTCCCGTGTGCTGCATCCCTTGCGATTCCCGCGCTCTGTTCAAACTTCATCGCCGCAATTCGGTCATCGATTTCCTTGCTCCGGTTTGCTCATTCGTTCGTCCTCGACTCATACTCGCCGCCTCGTGAAGCGCCAACACGACGATGGTGGCTCTTTGCTTGATGATTCTGCTCGCCACCCTCCGTGCATCCCTTAATGTGTGGTTCGTCCCACGCTTTTGCAATTAAAAGCATGCACCGAATAATGTTGTAATTCGGGCGACACGGAACACAATTTTTCATCTAACTTCGCGAAGCCGAAGCATATCCTTGTGTGAACACATGTGATAGAAGGGCGTCGCTTTTGCTCACCTACGATGGTGGTTAATGGGGGTATCCATTGGCGGAGG
Organism: Chloromyia formosa; assembly: GCA_964017055.1. NCBI lineage: Eukaryota > Metazoa > Arthropoda > Insecta > Diptera > Stratiomyidae > Chloromyia > Chloromyia formosa. The sequence continues at coordinate 21,704,653 of OZ024813.1, read as the reverse complement.
CGAACAGCAACAGCGCTAGGAGCTAGGTGTGTACCGCGGCTGATGGCAATCAGATGACGATGCAAAGGATTGCTCTGAAGCCCCAAAGGTTGAACTTTCCTTCGAGTAGAGCACTTTTTCCTCAAAACAGGACGAGACGATAATAACACAGGAATTGCACGGAAGAAATGCAAGCTGCTGCTAAGTCCTCCACACATCTACAGAAATTACGCTGGTTTACATGTGATAGTTTCCGCTATTTTTGTTATCCTTCTTCGTGTCTGACGTACGTTTTGGCGTTGTCCTGCCGTGAGTCTTAATAAACAAATTTTGCGAAATGATTTCATATCCTGCTCTGCTCCAAGTTGGTGTTAATCTTGCGGCATCCGGTTGGCAAATTTATCAGTATAATAAGCGGGAACGCATCAGATGCTATGGTTCGGCTACAGGACATTTGTGGGCAAACGCCAGTGACGTAGTTACCGCCATGATGGCGTAAGTTTGTTTGTCAGCATCCGAACGCACACACGCATAAAAGTAGGAATATTTTCCGATGGCTCCAGTGGTTTCTCAAAATCAATCGAATTTATTCACAAATTTTCTCATAAACACCACACCAATTACAAACACTCTCCGCCTCCATGCACATTAAAGGATGCAGCGGGGGACATTGCACTTGAGGGCCACATTCACCATTTCGACTTATATTCGTGGGACTTAATCCTTTACTCTGCACACGTCACAATACCGCACGAGCTCCGAGAACGCGGTCTCAGAAAGCGAATCCGCGACTTTCCCAAAGATCAAAGGACATTCACGGCAGGCGGATATAAATGCAATATCCGCTCGTATAGAGTTACACTGCAGAAACACACGATACCGAGACACGCATACTCGCACACGCAATGTTGCACGGACGATGATTTTTTTTCCTTCCTTTCCTTTTTTGTTTAATTATCGCAAATTATTCGCTGAAGGTTGAAGGGTGGAGACCGGAGGAATTTGGAGTCGGATGGAAGTCGAATCCTTGGAAGCGAAATTCTTAATTAGCCAAACACATGGATACACTGCGACGCTTCATAAACACAATTACTCTCGATTGGCTGTTACCACGAAAAACTAAAACAAGAAGGACACTCGGCGAAAATCCTATTCTGTGTTTTAGCCCACGGAATTCCGTCGTTATATGCGCCCCGAGAATTCGTTCACTTTTCACTTTTACGAGTGCTTTTCACGACTATATTACACCGTTGCGACGCGAAATCGACTCATTTTCATTTCCACAAAACGAACGAAATGTTTTTCCGTATCCTTTTTGTTAGGTTTTCAGGCAATTTTACCGTATCGAACGTACATTCTGCGGGACGAATGTTAAGCACCGAGTCGCGACCAGTTGTCAAAACAGGCAGCCATTTACAATTTTGTGATTATCAACCCCCATCTGTTTTTACCCCCATTGGCGTAAGTCTGTTCTTGTGTCGTATTTTGGGGAAAAATGAACAGATGAAAAGGAATTTTCTTGGGGTTGGTAGCATGCGCATGGTGAATTTCCTTTTCTTGTGTCACATTCTGATGTGGGGGTGCATTCAATGAATGCCGGCTCCCGAAAGGGATGCCTAGGCATGGTGGAAAGCATTTGCTTTGAATTTGAAATATAACGAAACATCCTGCACATCCAGACTGCAGGATGTTTCGTTAAGGGTTCCTTTTCCATTTTGTTCACTGCGCTGATCAAAGATTAAAGGAACCAACCCAAAATTGCACACCTGATTTTATAAAAACTAAAATTATTTTAAATTAGCTGAACACAGTATTAGATTTAAAAAAATAGTAAGTAAGCATCACCATTGTTCTTAACATGAAATATAATTAAAGTAATTTCATTCTTACACCTGAAGATGACAAATTAACTGGCGAAACGTCATGTAAACAAATAAAGGAATTGAGCTGGAAAAAAGGGTAATTTCAATATAAGGAAAACAAATACTTTATTAAGTTTGTTTCAAATGGTTGCGTATACAAAATGGTTTTATATAAAATTATCATTTAAATCATAAAATATTTATCATGAAAAACTAAAATTTGGTAAAAATCTAGCACAGTCGACTGAACCACAATGGCATGGTATTCGATCCTCCTGGGCAAGTACGAGTAGATCCTCTTTTTGTTCACCTCCATAGTGAAAAGTCAATTCCTCGAATTCGAAAATGTCCCTTTTTGCAAAAATCCCTGGAAATAATAATAACAATCATATGATTTTATTAAGCATATATAGGTACATATGTACTTAAATCGAAAACGAATACTACTTCACATACCTAACTTCGGAACTGGACAACCAACTCGCACACTCAAAATCATGCAATTGGGATCACAACTATGATTCAAATATCGTCCAATATTTCCTTTTCGACCAGGATCCACAAATGTCTGTAACTTTTCCTGGACCGATTCCGTGGATGATTCGTTCAAGCATAAAATATAGTTCATCAATTTCTCGTCTTTATTTCTCTTATATCGATAATTTGCCTCGGATTTTGTCAGGATTTCGCCAGTATATTCACAAACAAAAGCACCCTTTGGTATACACGTCGTGGTCGTCAGTCCCTTTTGACCGACATCGTCATAAACCACGTCGATAATTTGAAGATTCTTACGCGGTCCGTGTTGGACTAATCTATTGTGGCAAGTAGCTGGACAACCGCAATTTTGAAAACATTCATAAATTAAATCCTTACACGGTCGGTTTTCATTTAAAATTAATTCTTTGTGTCCACTGGTGTTTGATACGAGCTTATACTCGTAGTTACCACCATGCGAGCAAAGATCCTTTGAATCGCAAAGCCGTTCCGTACAATTGCAATTATCCGAATAGACGGAATTGAATAATTCCTGCAGAGTTTCGTATTCGTTGAAGTCCACGCAATGTTTCTGGGATGGATGGTATGGTACATTCTCTAGAATGTATTCCACGGAATCGTCGGTGTGTTCATAATCATCGTCCATTTCAATATTCGAAACAGTTCTGTTCAATTTTCCAATTGAATGCGTATGTAATACCCTTCGCGTATGTTCTTTAGATACTTTGATTTATCTGCAATATAATGGAAATACGAGTATATATGTATGTATAATGTAATGCACATAATATTCACTGCTAATAAGGAGCAATTTTAATGAAAATTCCAAATTCGCTGAATAGAATCTACCAAGTTTCCGGAGGCTTGAGTTAGCGTCCATGCTTCGCAGCCATAGCATAGCACTGGTCGTATAATGGTTTTGTATACGCGGAGCTTCGTATTTCTGTGCACATGCTTCGATTTCATTATGGGGAGAACCGAAAAAAAATCTTATTAGCTACCTGTATCCGTCGCTTGATTTCGTCAGTTTCGTTGGCGTCCCCTGACAAGTTGCAACCCGTGAACGACCGGTAGCGCAGTGTGTTGAGGCATCAGTCTCATGTTTGACTACCGGCGTTTCGGGTTCAAATCCCGTCCACGACGACGTTCGTGGCCATGGATGTGCAGTAGGTGTATGCTGGCAACTGCATTCTCCGAAACCAGATAATGCCAACGAAACGTCAACTGGACCACATGGAACAGTTGACACGCTATGCCCCACAAGGGGTTAGGGCAATTGAGTAGGTATATGAAGTTGTTCATGAACTCGATGTTGAGGTCCCTACATTGATGATCGGTTGTGCAGGGCAGGTGTCCTTGTCGTCGATTGCATCATTATTTTAGTTTTACCCTCGTTAATACGTAGTCCAACTTCTTTTGCAGCGGTATCGAGCGTATGCAGAAGTTGTTCTGCGTCGGCGTACGCTGCTAATTGTGTCGACTTGATGAGTAGCGTCTTGTTGTTGTCCATATTCATAGCCCGAATAACGTATTCCAGTGCTAGGTTGAAGAGCGTCGGTGCCAGTCCATCGCCCTGTTTCAGACCAGTGCGTGTTTCAAATAGATCAGTAAGTCTATTATGGATCCTGACTTGTGAGACGGAGTTGGTCATCTTTGTCAGTCGAAATAATTTTGCCGGTATACCAAATTGCAGCATAAGAGCCGGTACACATGAACGTCCAAATGACGCCGGACGCCGCGTCACTTAAGCTCCTCCCTCTTTGATACCTATCTGCATTTCAATTCGCAAGATGCTATAGGACGCAGCGTCACTCTGTATTATATAAGCAGGGCCACATAAAAGCGAACCTGAATTTACAATTTATGTTATTTTTAGTTTTAAATAAACTGTTTTTTGGCCATAACTTCTAAAATATAAGGAATTTCGCATTTTGGGCACCATTTTCACCCCCCTTAGAGGGAGGAGGAGCATCCATCCCCACTTTTTTTTTTAATTAATTGTCAGTTGTAGTAGTCACGATTAACAATTAATTAATTGGCACTTAAAAGTGATCCTCAAGCGAATGGTTTAAGAAACATCATACAAATCAGACATTGTGACCGCCGTGTTCCGGGTTCGAGTGTATGTGGGCCGGCTTATTAAAAATTGATATGCGGACGCGTGAAGTAACGCAGATAGGAGCAGAAACCAGCGTCATCCCAGATAGCTATCGCGGCGGCAAAATGCCGCAGTTTTTGATCGCGTCGAGATTTGATCTTCGAGGTCTAGATTACTATCGTAGAGCGGTGACCGAACGATCACGGCCACCGACCGCGACAAAACGTATATACGCAATACCCAATTTATCGTGTACAAACAACCTGGGGGAGCAGTAGCTTAGTGCCTCAGTGAGGCGTCAGTCTGATGTCTTATCATACCGATACTCGCTAGTTCGAGGAAGGTTTGTGTTGTCATCCTTCTGTATGGGGCGTAAAAATAAGCAAAATGCTGCTAAATAAGCAGAAGATATCTGCAATCAACATGTAACATGAGACTAATGCTAGCGAAACGTCAAAGAACCCTCTTGGCCTGGGAAAAGTTGACGCGTTATGCCCACTAGGGGCAATCTAGCATAGTTAAGTGTTGGGCGTTATAGTTGGGTGATCATTCGTATAAAAACTAACGAAAAACTAATCAATAAAATATTTCTATTCTTTCAAACCACACATTTTTAAACTCTCATTCCACAATCTAACGCCAATGTCGTCCTCAAACTTATGCGGCGATTTTGACATTTTCAAGCTTTGTATATAATACCCTGTAAAAGGATTCTTCTCATCGCTGTTTTTATTATCTGTGGCAGCATGGACTATGTTCTGTGCACCTTGTTCGCCCGAACGCATCGCCAAAAAAATCACTGGCAAAAGGGCTAAAAACTGATACCACGGAATTGAAAGATTTCTGAATATTTCCGTGTAACACAATCCAGGACATAGTGTATGTGCGTCGAATCCTCTCTTGTACAATTCCCGGGTAAAATAGAAATTCGCCAGCTTCGAATTGGAATAAAATTTTCTTAAATCTTTCCGATGTAGTTCCTCATCACATTGTCCAAGTTTATCAAAGTCAATGCTTCCGTACGAATGAAGCATGGACGCAACTACAACAATTCGACTTTTGTTCTGGCGAATGTTGTCCTCCAACAGTTTGAAGAGCAGAAAGTGTCCTAGATGATTGACGCCAAAATGCATTTCGAAATTTTCCTTGGTAAATAACTTCTCGGTTGTAGACATTCCGGCGTTATTAATGAGACAATCAAAGTTGGGGAATTGAAGCTTAATTTGAGCCGCACATTCACGAATTGAGTCGAACGAGCCAAGATCCAGACGTAACGCCACCTTAAAAATTATTAATATTTAGAATTATCAATTTTAATTTATCTCATTAGGCTCCGGTTTCTCAATGTTGAACACGTCGGTCTTATGGTCGCCCCCGCGATTGCGCACAATCACGATCGAACTTCTATCGAACCATCAATTTCGTAAAACGGTGGAAATGAGAAGAATTTTGTTTCGCGCCTTCTATGAAATTTATGGTTCGATGGAAGTTCGGTTGTGGTTGTCCGCAATCGTGTGTGGCGACCAGAAGCGTTCTGGGTCCTAAACATTGCAAGTATTCAGCAATTCAAATGCATGCAAATCTGAAACAAAGCAGATTTACATGCATCTCAGTTGCTGAATACTTGCAAAATTAGGATCCAGAACGCAGCCATTGCCGGGTAAACATTGGCTGCATTCACAACATTCAACATACTGAATTCAATAACCAATTCAGCAATTGAGATACAATTTTTTCCGATTAATTTCCCCTATTTTTAATTCATATATATTCAATTGCTGAATTGATTGCTGAATTCAACATGTTGAATTTTGCGAACTCAGTCATTTGAGTGCATTCTGGATCTTAAAAGTTTCATAAACGTTGCGAGTATTCAGCAATACAGATGCCAGTAAATCGCTAAAAGGAGAAATCACAATTTTTTTCTGATTACATACCTCCCCTTTAAATGATTTATATGCATCTGAGTTGCTGAATACTCACAACGTTTGATATCCTGAACGCATTAATTTAATTTTCTCATATTCCAGTTAAATTGCCGGTCTGAAGAATAGCAATAGAGTATAGCAACGCTGTACTAAAAACAGTTTTTTTTTAATCCGGGCGTTCCCAAAAATAAAAGTGTTTGAAAGATATTTAATCGGAAATTCAGATTCATATAGATCACGAAGAGAAGAAATGAAGCATATTTTTCAAGTAAATTTTCCCTAGTTATTGTTTATATAACGCGGTCGGTAGCCGTGAGGTTTAGGTCGCCGGAGAGGTTTAATCAGATTCGGCGCCTTAATAAAAACTACATGTAGCTACTATTAAATCTTTGACAGCATTTCAAGCTTGGCAGTAAAAGACGGTTTGGAAAGGAGGTGCATGCTAACAACTGCACCATCCAAAATTTATATGCGATCGAAACGTCAATAAGGCATAGCAATGCAAGATATCATAATTGCCCTGACCCCTCCAGGGGAATGGGCGCGTCGACATCTCTAGCATTTCTATATCTTGTTGAAGTTTCGATAGCATATCTACTTTTCGGGAGTGCAGTTGCTAGCATGCACCTCCTATCCGCGCCGTCTTTATACTGACAAGCTCGGAGCATTGTGAGAGTTCTATTAGTACCCACAGTACAGGCAGTTGTTGGTCGCGCCGAGATTTAAACTCCGAGCTCTAGATTATTATCGTAGAGCGGTGACCGAACGACCACGGCCACCGAACGTGATGCAAGATATGACGGTGAAGGAAATTAAGTTTATATAAGTCTGAATTGCTGAATTAAATATAGTTCAAACCTGTTTCTTTTTTGTGAATGCCATTAAACGCTTAACCGACAGACGAGCACTAGTTAACGTTTTATGTTCGTATAAACGTTAACCATAGATACTAAGAAAATTAAGTTGTGTTAAAACCGACATAATATGATTATGATTACGAAAAACTTTAACCGGACATTAAGAAACCAGATCATCTGTACTGCTAAGCTCTTACTTACTAATTGACCCATTTTTGTTTCGTTCTGGATTTTTACTATGGCGTCATTCGCCCTCTCCAAGCTGCGGCAACATATGACGACAGTTGCTCCTCTTTTAACAAGTGCTCGAGCCGTGTGAAATCCCAGGCCGGTATTCGCACCCGTAATAATGTAAATTTTATCTTTGAGGGAATACGTACTTCTGACCCATCCCCATTGATACGTTCTGATCTTTCGAATAAGATACAGTGCACCGATGACTCCAACAGGAATCAGCAAATAAGGACTGTTCATAGCGAATTTTATCACTTCACTTAATTCACTCCTTAAATCAACTGAAACGAGTGCCAACTCGAATTAACTCTTAATAAATACTCGCCGATGAAAGTGAGTTTCATCATTATCTAAAAGAGTTTCGTTGGTATTTGGCCTTAATGCCAGTAGATAAGAAATCCGAATTAAATTTCGTGAAAAGTACGTAATATTACTGAGCGAACCCAAATGCGATACGATAACATTGCCTGCGTTCACATTTTAGAGCGTTTCGGTTATTCAGCAATTGAAATGCATGTAAACGGAAAAAATCACTGATTTTTCTGTTTACATGCATTTGAATTGCTGAATAACCGCAACGCTCAAAAACGTGAACGCAGGCATTATCTGAATTTCAATCGAGTCATTTTATAGTTGAAAACAATGCGAATATATCAGATTGTCCAGCCACCAGCTGATTGATGATGATAGTTTTCGGCTCAAAGTTCACAAATAATCCGTTAGATAGTCTTCGTGTTTTGATAACCTTTAAAGGTTGGCAGTTAGTGGAGCGTTTCTGAGCATGTACCATCGAAGCGTGCGACTGATGTTCAACAGTGTTGTCAAATTAATATTCTGAAAAAAGCTAACTTTATCCGTAAAAGCCGGAAATATTTTCCTAAGCGGCTAAAAAAAGCGGCCGGAAAAATGACCCAGTTGTAAATGGCTAAAGAAGCGGCTGGAGAAATAAATAAATAACTGGCGCAACAGTTCAAATTTGGATCAAGGCCGCGAGATGAGTTAGCATCCTCTCATTTTCTGAATCGTGATGGTGTGCTTTGTGCAGAGGTGTATAACGGAAGGTTTGGTGGGCATCCGAAAATGCCCGTGGGGACGGAGCCTTAAGGTCGCCACACATGAACGAGCAAAACCACGACCAAACTTCCATCGAACCATCAAATATCATAGAACGGTGGAAATAGGGGAAATTTTTTTTTCCCACACGTACTATAAAATTGATGGTTCGATGGAAGTTTGGTCGTGGTTGTGCTCGTCCATGGGTGGCGACCATAAGGTAGTAAGCATAATTGACCGTGAAGGTCGGGCTGTGCCATCTGGCGAAGAAAAAGGCTCCTCAACGAGCTAAGAAGCGGCCTATGCTTGCTGTAGCTCAGTTCGGGAGACATGGGCGGGGTTTTCACCGCTCGTTGCCGCTGTCCTTTACGTATTAACAAAAATTCATAGGCCTGGGGAAAACAACACAAACAGGGGAGGTAAATGGTAATGGGGAATGATAAAAAATGAGGCGATAAGGATGGAATGGTTGGCGGACAGCGCAGATTTCCTCGCTTTCGCATCAGAGTCCAGGCGTAATGGGACCCTCGGCCTCTGGTTTCGTACCATCGATAGATCTCTAATCTGTGGCTCAACTTAAAAGTGGTCGCACGTCCCTCGAAGACGACCCACGTGAAGGACGGCCAAAAACCGCCACCACACCGGAAACCATCGAAAAAGTGCACGATATCGTGTTGGACGATAGGCGAATGAAAGTGAGTGATACTGCTGAGGCTGTGGGGATATCGGAAGAAAGGGTGCAAAACATCTTGCACAAAGAATTAGAGATGCGAAATTTCTGCGCAAGATGGGTGCCGCATTTGCTGAATGCCGATCAAAAGCAAATGCGCAAACTTTGCGATTCAATCCCGATTCAATCGGGATCCGACCGATTTTGTGCGGCGATTTGTCACCATGGATGACACTTGGGTCCACCGCTACACGCCTGAAACGAAACAGCAGTCGAAGCAGTGGGTGGAAGCCGGTGGTTCAGCGGCAAGCAAAGTCGATTAAATCTGCCGAAAAGGTCATGGCCAGCGTGTTTTGGGATGCGAAAGGGAAAGGTTATCAACAGGAACCTTGAAAACGGCAGAACAATAACAGGCGAATAAACTACTCCAAACTTCTTGACCAACTGAATGCCAAAATTCGCAAGAAGAGGCCTGCCTGGCTTGAAGGCTTCCATCTGTTCCCAAACTTGAAGAAATATATTTCCGGGAAGCGCTTCGCATCCAATGAAGAAGTTGAGAGGGCCGTAGATGATGACTTACTCGAAAATAGGTCGAAAGAAGAGTGCAATTCGAGGACAAACCAGGCCGAAGCGAATATACCCTAGACTTGTACAGACCTAGTGGGGGCATCAAAAGTAATAATTGGCAACGACCATGTATTAAAAGTGAGTTTCCTATATAGCCAGTTTATAGGGGAGGTTGGCACTCATTCAAGGAGATCTTGACCATTCTCAAAATGAATTAACTAACCCATTCTACAAATATTTGTTGAATTTTTCAAGTCGCTAGCTTCATTCCATCGAAAGTTATTGCTTATTTGAAGTCTCACTTGTAGGGGAGGTAAGGGTTCCTTGGGTCGGATCTTTCCCATCATTGCCACCAACCAATTAGATCACCCTACAAACATACAAACAAAATTTCAAGTCTCTAGCTTCACTCTATCGACAGATATCGCTTATTTAAAGTTTCGTTTGTAGGGGAAGTATGGGTTTCGTTGGTCGGATTTTACGCATTTTCAATATTAGCCGACTGGATCCTACTACAAACATTTGGGCAAAATTTCAAGTCGCTAGCTTTATTTTGTCGTAAGCTATCGCTTGTTTTAAGTGTCATCTCTAGGGGAGGTAGGGGTTCCTTAGGTCGGATCTAACCCGTCTTTAATGCCAACTAACTCAATCTCACTTCAAACATTTGACAAAAATTTCAAGCTGCTGGCTTCATTGTATCAAAAGTAATCGCTTATTCGAAGTTTTATTTGAAGGGGAGGTAGGGGTTCCTTGGGTCGGATCTTGCCTATTTTCAGTGCTAACTAATAAGACCTTACTGCCAACATTCTACCAAATTTTCAAGTTGCTAGTGTCATTCTATCGAAAGTTATTGTAATTAAAATAATATTTAATTTTTTGAATTTTGTAGGGGAGGTAGGCGTTCCTTTGATCTGATTATGCCCAACTTCCCAAAACCTAAGCAGCTTCTCACCCCAGAGTTACATGCCAAAAATCAGATGTCTACGTCAATTGGTTCAAGAGTTATGGACAAAAAACCCGAAAAGTAGGGTAGTACGGGGCTCTTTGTAAGAAAATTATCGTTAGTTTTCAACTGATCGATTTTATTTTTCCAGGAGAGTATAAGATTACCATCACGAGCAATCTACCAAAGCTAGAGCTTTTCATGTTTATTTAATCGGGAGTTATAAATACATTTAATTATTTTACATATGTAGGGGAGGTAGGCGTTCTCCTGGCCTGATCATACCCATTTTCAATACCAACCAACTAGATCATACTTCCAACATCTAGTCAAAATTTCAAGGCTCTAGCTTCATTCTATCGGAAGTTATCGTGCGAACGGACAGACAGACAGACAGACGGACAGACGGAAGCGAAGCTTCGGCCTGGTTTGATTTCACGCGATCTGAATACCAGCCTTAAGGGGAAAAAATACCCACATTTTGTCATATTTTGGATGTTGTATATGATTTAGGTTAAGGTCTTTGATAAATAAACCCCTGTTAGCTAACAGGCAGTTTAACAGGACATTGAGAAAACGGGCCTAAAGGTCGTCACACATGATCGCGCGAAACCACGACCGAACTTCAATCGAACCATCAAATATCATAGAACGGTGGAAATGTGGAGATTTTTTCTATCGAGTCTGACGTGGCTCTAGGCATGCTCGCGACTAAAATGGTTGTCGTGTGTGGCGAACTTAAGAGTTTTAAATAATGAGTGTTACCGTTACAGGCATGTTTAGAATTGTAAATAACAAATGATTATTACACATGCTGTGTGTATTTGAAATTCATCTGTCTTTTTTATCAGTGAGAAATGTTAATAGATCCCTAGTAGAGCAAGCAGATCGAAATCCATACTGCTAATCGCTTATAAGATGAATTAATTAATTTGATACAATAGTGGCGAAATTATTTACACCAAAACACATTATCGAGACGACCACAAATTGAATAAAAACCACCATCTCATTTATTCCCGCTCCAACAACTTTTTTCTGTTAACTTATCGATTTACCATGAATTTTTTTAATGTAAAATTGAGCACCGTCCAACTCTACTTTGATGGTACGCTAAAGACTTCAAAGCGCTTCGAAAGGGGGTTGGCACGTTCAAAGTAACCTCAAAGCAGGTGAACGTGCTTTGCCAAAGTGTACTCTGAACGTGTCAACCGGTCTTGAAGAAAACTGAATTTGACGCCGTCAGAGCCACCAGATAAATTACGTAGGGATTTAATGGCACCAGATACTTCTTCTACACTAGTTGGTTCCAAAAACAGTGTTCATTTGAAATTGATCCATCATCGAGCAGAATCAGCCAAAACGCATCTTTAAAGTGCAAACTCGAATTTAATAAAGAATAAGAAGAAAACATTTTAATAATACTTTCAACTACAGATATTCTGATAATAAATCCGATTTATTAAAACACAGTAGTCCACGCATGTCTCTACCGTTAATTAAAAACCTTTGTCCTCTACTTTAAATCACACATCTTCAGGCTCTCTTCCCACAATCTTTCGCCGATTTCCTCCTGGAAATTATGCTTCGATTTGCACATTTGAACATCTCGAATAAAATATCCGTTGAACGGATTCTTTTTAACGTCATTCTTATTATCTGTGGCCGCATAAATGATATTCTGCGCTCCTTGTTCGGCCGAGCGCATGGCTATGAACGTAATAGGCAACAGAGACAGAATCTGGTACCACTTGAGTGACATATTCCGGAAGAGATCGGTGTAACACCATCCCGGACAAAGTCCATGCACATCAAATCCTTTTTTGTACAGTTCTCGCACAAAGTAGAAATTCATGAGCTTCGAGTTAGAGTACTGCGGATTCATAGGAACATTGCGAGCGGTTTCGTCATATTTTCCGAGCTTATCAAAATTAATTACTCCGCGTTCGTGTAATGTCGAACCGACAACAACAATGCGACTATTATTTGACCGGATATTGTCTTCGAGCAATTTGAAAAGCAAGAAATGTCCCAAGTGATTGACGCCAAAATGTATTTCGAAATTTTCTTCGGTGTATTCCTGTTCGTTGGTACCCAAACCAGCATTGTTGATAAGGCAATCGAAATGGGGAAAGTGGGCTTTAATCTGGGCGGCGCATTCTCGAATTGATGCGAACGAAGATAAGTCCAGTTGAAGTGGCACCTGAAAGGGAGATTTTAGATTCAGCTAGAATGAGGGGGCAATTATGCTTACCAACTGTCCTTCCTTTGTTTCCCGCTGGATCCTCTCGATGGCCTCGTTGGCTCGCTCCACACTCCTGCAGCACACTACAACGGTCGCTCCCCTTTTGACGAGGGCACGGGCCGCGTAGTATCCGAGACCAGTGTTTGCCCCGGTAATGATATAAATTTTATCCTTGAGAGAATACGTGCTCCTAACCCATCCCCATTGGTAAGTTCTAATCTTTCGAATAAGATACAGTGCACCGATGACTCCAACAGGAATCAGCCAATAAGGACTATTCATACCGATTTTTTTCACTTAATTCACTTGTTAAATTAGCTAAAACTGCCAACTCGAATTAACTCTTAATAAATACTCGCTGATGCAAGTGAGTTTCATCATTATCTAAAAGAGCTTCGATGGTATTTGGGCTTAACGCCAGAAGATAAGATATCCGAATTAAATTTCGTGAAAAGTACGTAATATAGTATGACTGAGCAAAATGCAATGTGATAACATTATCTGATTTTCATTTGAGTTACCTTACAGCTAAAAAACAATACGAATATATCAGATTGTCCAGCCACCAGCTGATTGATGATGATAGTTTTCGGCTCAAAGTTCACAAATAATCCATTAGATAGTCTTCGTGTTTCGACGACTTTTAAGGCTGGCAGTTAGTGGAGGTTTCTTGGCATGTATCATCAAAGCGTACGACTGATGTTAACCAGTATTGCCAAATTTCTATTCTGAAAAAGGCGTCTCAGGTTTAGTAGGATCGAATGATTTGCGTAGTTGGACCTGCAACATAGTTGTGTGAACTCCAGCACGTTTATTAAACCATATGAAGCGGCTATCTTCCGAGGCCATCTCCTGAATGGAGTTAAGCGATGTGCTGACAACTCGTCCTTGCAAAAACCACTCCATGTCAAGAAACCTGGAACAAAAGCCTCGAATTGGACGGATCAACAACGACGACCACGCAAACGACTAAAGGATTATTCTCTCGGATTCTGGAATGTACGCTCCCTGAACAAACCGGGGGCCGAGAAGGCCCTTCTTCAACAGGTCGAAAAGTACAAACTGAGCATTACTGCAGTCCAGGAAACAAATTGGCTTGGCAGCGAGATCAATGACAAGAAATCGCACACAACTTTTACAAGTGGCAAACCATCGGGCCGCAAGGAGTTTGGAGTAGCATTTATAGTGAACAATCACCTCAAACCGCATATTAATGACTTCAAACCCATAAATGAATGGCTGTGTGCGATTCGCATCAAGACTCGATTTTTCAATCTCTGGCTCATCAATGTGCACGCCCCCACTGAAGTTAAAGAAGACGCAGTAAAAGACGAGTTCTACGCCCGCCTTGAGACTCTCTTCGACTCACTTCCAACAAACGACGTCAAATTGCTGCTGGGAGACTTTAACGCGAAAGTCGGGAATGAAAGTTGGCACCGGGGGACCACTGGAGGCCACAGTCTCCATAAAGAATGTAACGACAACGGCCAGCGACTTATCGACTTCGCCTGCAGCAGGAATCTAGTCGTACGCTCTACGTGTTTCCCGCATGGTTACATGTGCAAGAAAGTAACAATGAAAAGTTACTTTCTTGCTCATAATTTCGGAGGGCACTGCTCTCTGACCTTAGGTACTGGAAATTTTGAATAAAACAATTCTCGAAGCGGCTGTCCCTATTCAAATGACCGGGAGTGTACATGTGAATATTTTTTGACCGGGGATACATGGTTCAAGTAACGATCAGTTTGTGTTAGGTTCCAGGGAGTAATAGTCCCCATATACGATGCAAACCGACGTCAGATCGATCTGATGATATTGTGTGCGTTCAGAAGGAACTGAGCAACTTCCGCTCAGCGAACATGTTCAGAACGAGCGGGTTCAGAAGTGACCGAGCAACTTCTGCTCGGGTGAGCATGATCAAATTTCACCGAGCAAGAAATATTTCTGCTCACTGATCAGTGCTCAGTGCTCAGGTTCTTCTTCTTCTTTTCAACCTCACGCTCATGTTGCGAGTTTCCGAGTTTTGACAGTTATCAAATTGGTTGTTGTGTTTTCGCCGTTTTCGGCTTCTAGTTCTTTGGTTTTCGGGTGCTTTTGAATTTGTTTTCTCGTTGTTCGTGATTTTTGTAATGGACAGCGTGGGATTCATGTATTTTCCACTTTTCGGCACTTGACGTCTAAAATTATAATCGTCAGCTTTCAGCTGGTCGATTGGTCAGCTGGTGAAGTAGCGTTCAGCAGGTGCAGACTCCAAACCGAGCAGCTCCGGAGCTGCTCGCGAGCAGTTGCGGAGCTGCTCGCGAGTGGTTTCTGCTCTTTTGCCACCTTCTGAACGCACTCATTGACGATTTTTTTGACAGTTCCATATAATTTCGATCGTCAGATATTTTGTGGCGATCCATCGTCAGATCGATCTGACGATGGATCGCACCGTGTATGGCAGGTCTAAGTTATTGAAATTAATTAATTTGAATTAAAAAAATAAATTATTGGACAATTCAGAGTTTGGTTTTATTTGCGGGACAGATAATTATAAACTCAAATTATCACCTACTTCTTTCGCGCTCGGTGGCAGTGGTCGTTCGGTCACCGCTCTACCGACGCCATCTAGATATACAGGCCTCCGCTCAGCTGATTTTGACGGCTAAATTACGCAATTATTTCCTTTGATGACGCCATCGTATCCACAATCCAGTGGTCGACGACTGATGGCGGCGAGTCCCCGGTATTTGTGCGTTCCGTGTTTAGTTTTCGTTTTCCGCGTTCAGTGTTTATTTGTTAGTAAAATTTCATCTAGTGATCCGAGAAAACAAACACGTGCGCGATGAAAGTGTGTCGTGCGGTCAAAAGATGTATTTTGTCAAGTGTGAACTGTTCCACGATACTCTGCGACTGATCCCCGGGGCTGCGGCTTCAACCAAATTGCTGCAAGCGTCCAGAAAGTGTGTTTTTAGAGGACTAAAATCCCGTCTGACGCAATTCCAATTGTAAACATATGTCGTGGGACATCGTCGTGTGCAGTCACTGCCTTAGCGAAGGAATTAATGACGTACACGATCAGCTGAGCGGAGGCCTGTTTAGGCTCTACGCTACTAATCTAGAGCTCGGAGTTCAAATCTTGGCGCAATCAAAAACTACCTGTGGGTACTAATAGAACTAATGAACTCAATTTGTTCATACGACAATAGCCGAGCATTTGTCATATTGATAGATTCGTGTATTTGGTTGGAAACCATAGACTTAAACCGTTTGACATAAAACACGTGAACGCAACACGCGAACGTGTGCCAACGTGCGCGCAGCCTTTAATCACACTTCCAGCATTTATGATTTATTTGATTTAATTGCCAACGTTTCGCCTTTAAGGCATCTTCAGGGTTTTTTTCTACAATCGAGAAACATTTACACTTCTTTGGTTAATTATTATACAATATAGTTTACATTAATGTTTTTACTTACAAGTTATTTAATTAATAGAAGCTATCAGTAGAATGATACATTATGTGGCCACGTTCTATCGATAATACTTTCTTTGTGTCTTATGATCTGTCAAATGATATGTGATATCATATGTGACTCTTGTATATTAGCGCTAAATCAGATAGCGCGGAATATTTTTACATCTATTCAGGAAGCCTAGACATTTCATTGCGTTTTTTGCAATGGAAAAATGTGTTCAGCCCATTTAAGCTTTATTCGAGACGGTTATACCCATACAAAAGATAATTGATCAACAGAAAAAAAGCGTTGGAGACAGGCCAGTGCCTCGGGGAACCCCGGCATTAATGGTATACTGACTCGATTTGACTCCGTCAACGTCTTGGGTCAAACGGCCATGTGGGAAACTTTCAATCCATTTGCAGAGCTTTAAGTCAAGACCAAAAGCATGAAGTTTAGCCAGGAGTGCTGAATGCCAAACTCTGTCAAAAGCTTTGGAAATATCTAGCTAGAGCAATGACTTTGGACTCACCGTATTGATGGATACAACAATTCCAACGCTCAGTGAGAAATGTCAATAGGTAAAGCGAGCAGATCGAAATCCATACAGTCGATCGCTTATAAGATGCTGTGAATCTAGATAATTCATTGCTAATAATTTGACACAATAGTGGCGAAATGATATCACCCACTAATTGAAGGCTGACTGACATGTTCAAAGTACACTTTGCGACGGTTTGACTTGGGGAAGAATATCCACCATTGTGAATTACCAATTTTGCTGGTGGCAAAAGCAAAAACCGCCAGATATAGCATTTCCAGGGAATTCACACCAAAACACATCCAGACGACCACAAATTGAATAAAAACCACCAACATATCATTTATTTCCGCTCCAACAACTTTTTTCTGTTAATTTATCGATTTGCCATGCATTTTCTATGAGAAATTGAGCACCGCCCCACTCTACTTTGATGGTACGCTAGACTTCAAAGCACTTTGAAAGAGGGTTGGCACGTTCAAAGTAACCTCAAAGTAGGTGAACGCGCCTTGCCAAAGTGCACTCTGAACGTGTCAACTGGGCTTGAACACTAAATTTCATGCCGTCAGAGCCAGCAGATAAATTACGTAGGGATTGGATGATACCTGATACTTCCTCTACACTAGTTGGTTCCAAAAACAGTGTTCATTTAAAATTGACCCATCATCGAACAGAATCAGCCAAAACGCATCTTTGAAGTGCAAACACGAATTTAATAAAGAACATTAAGAAGAAACTATGTTTAACAAAACTTTCAACTACAGATATTGATAATAAATCAGATTTATTAAAACACAGTAGTCCACGCGTGTCTCTACCGTTAACTAAAAACCTTTGCCCTCTACTTTAAATCACACATCTTCAGGCTCTCTTCCCACAATCTTTCGCCGATTTCCTCCTGGAAATTATGCTTCGATTTGCACATTTGAACATCTCGAACAAAATACCCGTTGAACGGATTCTTTTTATCGTCATTCTTATTATCTGTGGCCGCATAAATGATATTCTGCGCTCCTTGTTCGGCCGAGCGCATGGCTATGAACGTAATAGGCAACAGAGACAGAATCTGGTACCACTTGAGTGACATATTCCGAAAGAGATCCGTGTAGCACCATCCCGGACAAAGTCCATGCACATCAAATCCTTTTTTGTACAGTTCTCGCACAAAGTAGAAATTCATGAGCTTCGAGTTCGAATAGAGCGGGTTCATACGGGCCCCGCGAACGTTTTCGTCGTATTTTCCGAGCTTATCAAAGTCGATTACTCCGCGTTCGTGTAATGTCGAGCCGACAACAACAATGCGACTATTATTTGACCGGATATTGTCTTCCAGCAACTTGAAAAGCAAGAAGTGTCCCAAGTGATTGACGCCGAAATGTATTTCGAAGTTTTCCTTGGTGTATTCCTGTTCTTTGGTACTCAAACCAGCATTGTTGATGAGGCAATCGAAATGGGGGAAGTGGGCTTTTATTTGGGCGGCGCATTCTCGAATCGATGCGAACGAAGATAGGTCCAATTGAAGTGGCACCTGAAAGGACGTTTTTAGATGCAACTAAAATTGTGAGGGGGAGGTGGGCAAATATGCTTACCAACTGTCCTTCCTTTGTTTCCCGCTGGATCCTCTCGATGGCCTCGTTGGCTCGCTCCACGCTCCTGCAGCACACTACAACGGTCGCTCCCCTTTTGACGAGGGCACGGGCCGCGTAGTATCCGAGACCAGTGTTTGCCCCGGTAATAATATAAATTTTATCCTTGAGGGAATATGTGTTTCGAACCCATCCCCATTTGTACTCGCGATATTTGCGCACCAAATAAAGTGCACCGACTATACCAGCCGGGATGAGTAAGTACAGAAACATTTTCCACCGCGAGAACACGATAAACTGTCGCCTTGAACACGTCGGGAAAATTAAAACGATAATGCAAGTTGAACTCGTGCTACGCCGAAATAATCTTTTCGAAGAGGACAAGACACGGGACTATGATCTCATGCGCAACACGATAAACAAAAATGCAATCACGACGCGAGAAACTCAGAAACAAAACAAAAACATTCCAACCATTCCAGATGTCAGTTCTTGGTCAGCTGATCGGAAAGCGCTGAATATGCTATTCGTTGTCATAACACGAGTTTTGCAGCGTGAAAGAATGGAGCTTACCTGAATATCTCCGAGTGTGAACCTATGAATCGTATGTAGATCAGTCGGTCTGCAGTACTCGAATGAATACACAAATCAATCAAATTGTTTTAATTTGAAGTATTTACACATAATTAGCAAACTTTCGATACGGCAGAACGTTGCCAACCACGGAAGAAGCTGAAAAATCAGCTGAATCTGAAATATGGAACTGTCAGAACTTTAACTACCTGCGGCAAAAAAGATGTTCATGATAATGAAGGAAAATTATCAACAAGAAAAATAAAATATCCATTTCTCTCACAGTAAATAGAGAAGTTCACAGCTACACTACTAGAAATGCTAGGGACTACAGAACGCCATCCGCTTATACAGACAGAATATTGAGAGATCCGATTAGATCGTCGTGATGATTTTCAATGCTATGCTGCAAGAAATTCGTTCTCTGTAGGAATTGCCATCTAGAAATACAGGCCTGCGCTCAGCTGATCGTGTACGTTATTAATTCCTTTGCCAAGGCAGCGACTGCACACGACGATGTCCCCGGCACGACATATGTTTACAATTGGAATTGCGTCAGACGGCATTTCAGTCCTCTAAAAACACACTTTTTGGACCCTTGCAGCAATTTGATCGAAGCCGCAGCCCCGGGGATCAGTCGCAGAGTATCGTGGAACAGTTCACACTTGACAAAATACATCTTTCGACCGCACGACACACTTTCATCGCGCACGTGTTTGTTTTCTCGGATCACTAGATGAAATTTTACTAACAAATAAACACTGAACGCGGAAAACGAAAACTAAACACGGAACGCACAAATACCGGGGACTCGCCGCCATCAGTCGCCGACCACTAGATTGTGGATACGATGGCGTCATCAAAGGAAATAATTGCGTAATTTAGTCGTATAAATCAGCTGACCCCAGGCTTGCATTTCTAGATGGCGTTGGCAGCGCAGCGCGCACATGGCATTGTTGTTGTAAAATCAGTTTTGACAATTGTTACAGCAACAATGCCATGTGCGCGCTGCGCTGCGCTGCCCTTCCTACATCCAAGATGCGGCCGGCCTAAGCCGCTTAAATGCTGTTCATTTTGAATTAAGTTCCCGCCATTTGAAAAGTGCTGAATTCAAAAAGAAGCATTTCCAATGGAATACTACAGTCACGTCGTGAAAAATTGCACGCAAATGTCGTAGCTAATATAACGTCCAATTAATAATTACATCCAAGCCAATTTTCTACTACACCATTGAATTTATATGACTTCAATTTCATCGCAACAATTACGATGCGCATAAATTTCCAGGCCCAACGCTCAAAACCGAAAAAATTCTCACGACGACACTTGTCCTGCCATTTTTGAATTTTTATGTCAAGGCTGCCAACACGAGCCCAGCAGGTCCGAGCAAACGCCAAATGCGAGAAGTGTCGAGAAAAGTCATCGCTGACATCGTCCCCGCAGCCCGACAATTTGATATCGCGTTGTAAGTTGAATTTATCGATTCGGAATTGTATCTGCGAGTAAGGTAGGTGTGTAGAATGGCACAAAAACGAATTACGCTACCGTCCCTTGTATTTTTTCCAAACGTCGCGTTTGTTTTAACCAGGTTTTCGTATTTTTCAGCTACCGAGTCGCTGTGTTGTGCCTTCTGACGGACGACTCATAGCTTGTGGCAATAGTCACAATACTTTGACAGCAACGCCTGTTTATTTTCGGGTCTGCGGGAAATTTCTTCTGATCCGGCCGTGTAAAGTGGGTTGTGTTCGCCGCAGGAATGGCCCAGCCCATGGTTTCCAACATGAACGTGAACGGCCTGAAAACGGCCGACACCAAAGACACGTCGTCGGAGCAAAACTGTGATAGGGACACGGCTGCCCCGCAACATCAGCCAACTGTTCGTCATATCCCGATTTTTGTGGAGGGTCGTGATCAGCCTCTGTTGAACACAAATGTCGAAAGGTCGCCGAGCGATGGATCGTCGGGTGGCCAGCGACAGTCATCGCCCGCATTCAACGATATGCCGAAACCCGGATCGATTTTCGACCGCGTCAAAGATATGCCCGTTCGCAATATTGTACAGGATTTTCCGAGTGTCGGCCGAACGGCGTCACCGTCCAGGCCCCAGTCGACTCCGATCAACGTGAAGCGTTCTTCGTCGCAACACGAGCCGCACGTTGGGTCGCCCGGGAACCAGCATCAGCAACAGCGACAACAGTACCAAAGACAAACTCCACACGAGCAGCCCCAAGTGCAGAGATCCAGCTCCCGGGCACATACGATTCCCATCAAGGTCGAACATACGAACTCGCAACGGGATGTGCCCAGGGAACCGGTGCATCAGCAGCAGCAGGCTAGTTGCGCTCACAATGAGCCACCCCGACACGGTGCAGCTGCTGCAGCTGAAGATGAAGTTGATTGCGTGCCGCAGCAGCAAAAGTCCGCACCACCTGTCCAGCAATCGCTCGATGCAATCTCGAAAATACAAAAGATCCAGAAGGACGTGCTCGATCTGATGAATTGCGTCGAACAGTACGGCGGTGGTTCGCGCAAAGACAAGGAATATCTCTACTTGGACGAAATGCTGACCCAGAATCTTCTCAAGTTGGACACGATCGATGCCGAGGGCAAGGACAATATCAAAGCAGCACGAAAGGAGGCGATCAAATGCATCAACAAGTGCATTGCTGTGCTGGAGGCGAAGACAGAGTCGGGGGTTGCGGCTGGTTCGCAAGAGCAGCAGCAGCAGTCACAACAAAGTCAGCAGAACAGCGGTGGCAAGTAACAAAGTTTAATTCGTATTTCCACCTGAACTACATTTATGATGACACGAACACGACAAGCAAATCCGAAATAAAGGTAAAATAAAGTAAAATACAATAACAAGTACTCCTGAGTGGCGGCCCCTTTAAGGCTTCCCGAAAATTGACTCGTGTTTGTGTTTTCCGTTAACGGATTGCGCATTTGCTTCTTTTCAGCAAAGACGCAACTCTGTTATCACTGATCTGTATTATGCACTAGATAGTTAGGTTAAAAATCGTGACATGGAGTGAGGGGCCTCTACTTTTCCAATTTTACCGTGATTGACACTCGCCCACACACCAAACAGCAAAGACGCAACCCGTTGACAGAAAACACGCGAACACGAGCCAATTTACATGCAGCCTAAAACTCGACACACATGGCGAACCAAATGGTTCGCGACCACCATCGAACCACATCAAAATCAATAGGACGTGCGAAAAAAAAGAATCTTCTCATTTCCATTGTTCTATTGATTTTGACGTGGTTCGATGGTGGTCGCGAACCATGTGGTTCGGCGTGTGTGTCGAGCTTATAAGACGAATCCCATGGCCGCAAACTCAAACTTTGTTCTAAATAGTTCAAATTCATTGTTTTCAACAACAACAACAAAAAGAGGCTTCTATTACAATTATAATACATAGAAAATAAAATGCATAGTTCAAGAAGCAACGACGAATGACGCGCGCGCCTTTGAATTGTTCGCGTCCTCAAACAAAAAATGTTCCACTTTGAGATAAATTCACATTGCAGTGCCGAGATTGCTCCGCACACTAATCAATGTGAAGTTAGGTACATTCAAAGCCAATCAAAAAATAAAAATACGAAACGTTTCCTTCGAAGAAATTGAGGCCTTCTCGCTACGAATATATATCTGTGACTGTGACTAAAAAAAGTTCGCGTCTTGTAAAATTCTATTTGATTGCCAAAGACTTGAAATTTCTCTCATCGTCAGTTCCGGGCAGTCCCGATCGTCTATTCCATTTTTAAGTCATTTAGGAAAAAAAATTAACCAAGTTTTATCATGCGTTTATTCCCAACCGATTGCCCGTCTTTCGTATTATCCATTTGGTTGGCAGTGTTGAATTACAGGCGAGGCTGAAGCTGCTGCATCCAATACTGTGCGTTATCTGACGGACTTCCATTCAGTCCCTTACGACTGGCTTCGGTCCTCATGCAATTCCACAGTCAGCCTCTCGCGTAGATTAGACACTGAAACTGCCTACATCTATGAATTCCGTTTTTATGATACTCTTCACTTTTTTTGTAGACGATAGTTGTTTTAATTTTATTTATTTTAATTATCGATGAATTTCAGAGGATGAAATATCAGGCTAGGATAAGGAAAGGAAAAATTTGTAAAATCATTTGTGTAGTAATATGTGTATATTTTTAAGAAATTGAAAGGATCGAGTTTATTTTTTTTATTTATAACTGAAAAGAGAAAGAAGAAATATATTTAATTTCCCTGCTGCGGGAAGTAGTACACGTTAAACAGACACACAGACACTATGCTGTGCGACATGAATACAATAAGAAATATGGAAAAATAATATTGGTGGTATCCATAGCCTAATATGAAATGCAATAGTCAAATTTTGAACATTTTACATACCAAGAGTTTTAATTCGTAACATGCAATTCAATGAGTAGATTTAAATGATATTATCTATTATTATTGTACACTATGTAAAAAGTTATAACTACAAGAGCATTATTAAATGAAACGAAAGAAATGGTGTAGTTTTTTTTACAGTAGAATAGTTCGATTGTCTATGGAAATAAGTGTGGATAAGACAAAAAAAGTAATTTTCAGAGTCCTCCTCGTGTGCACCTTTAGCACGGCAACAGTAAAACCATAGATAAACAGGCTACATAAATGTCTATTCTGGAACAAAATACCTATGGAGTGATATCTACGAAAAAATCGAGTCAACCAGGCGGACATGTGTATATGAACGCTATTAGTTGCAATGGTAAGTACACAGTGAGACTCTTTGAGTCGACAATTTGCATCTTGTCTGAATCTCGTGTATCTTGAGGTTTGGTTCGCTTCTGCGGTGTACCAAACTGAAAAACGTGCCGCGATTACTATCCTGTCCTATTCACGGACAGGGGGGTTCCGTGGTGGAACACAGAACTCTCCCGCCTGAGGAAAAGGACTAGAAAGCTGTTCAACAGGGCCAAGCGCACTGGAGAGTGGGGTCTAATACCGCTCCACTCTTACAGAATACAGTAAGAAGGTTAGGGATGCCAAACGTAGCAGCTGGATGACTTTCTGCGAGAATGTCAACAACACCAGCAAAGCTGCTAGACTACACCGGGTCTTGGCAAAGAAAAGCCCTAACTTAGTCAGAACACTCAAAAAACCGAACGGTAGCACAACGCAAGACTCCGGGAGTACGGGAAAGCTTCTTTTGGACACACACTTCCCTGGGTGCAGAATTATCGCAGGTGATGAATGACTGCCAAGGCATGTTCTACATAGCAAGTCGTTCTGATTGGTTAACAGCTAGGAGAATTTTCACTCACGATAAAGTGAAATGGGCGATTGGAACATTTGACCCATACAAATCACCCAGCACTGATGGAATTTTCCCAGCCATTTCACAAAAAGGACAGGAAGAACTTACTCCATACCTGGTTAACATCTTTAGAAGCAGCTTCGCGCTGGGCCACATTCCCAATGTCTGGAGATCAGTGAGGGTGGTCTTCATTCCAAAATTGGGCAGCAGACCTATGGATGATCCTAAATCCTATCGACCTATCAGCCTGACATCGTTCATGCTGAAGAGCATGGAGAAGATCCTCGACGCTCACATCAGGACATCGCTCCTTGTGAATAACCCACTTCACCCTAGACAGTTTGCTTATCAAGCCGGCTGAAACGGCTCTCCACAACCTCGTTGTCGAAATTGAAGCGGCTATGTCATCCAACGAAACGGCATCGTCTGTGTTTCTTGATATCGAAGGGGCATTTGACAATACCTCCTTTGAATCCATTGAAAGTGCCCTTCGGGCGAAAGGAGCGGATCTCACCACCACAGCCTGGGTGAAATGTATGCTGTCCTCTAGAAAGGTCATTACTACGATAGGAAACTGTACCCTCTCAGCAAACGTCATGCGTGGATGCCCGCAGGACGGAGTATTATCTCCCCTCCTATGGTGCATCGTAGTTGACAGTTTGATGTGGAAACTATCCTCCATGAAGTTTTCCACACATGGTGTTTATGGTCAAGGGCAAATTTGAGGAAGTTCTACCCGATATCATGCAAGGTGCGCTACGTGTAGTTCAAGAATGGTGCGATAACAGCGGCCTACGTGTAAATCCTTCGAAAGCTGCCATAGTGCCGTTCACTAAGAAAAAGAAACTCAGGACACACTCATATACAACTCTCCTATAAAACTGATGTCAAACTTCAAATATTTGAGTGTTATCCTTGACACTAAGTTATCCTGGGCAGAACACCTTAAAGTGACTTCCGATAAGGCAATTAAAGCTCTGTGGATCTGCAGACAATATGTCGGCAAAACATGGTGGACAAAGCCCCACATAGTTTTGTGGATTTACAAAGCGATCGCCAGACCTATAGTAGATTACGGTGCGGTGGTCTGGTGGAGAAGAGCCATTACCTCAGCCGGCAGAACAGCTTTGAATAAAATTCAGAGACTTGCCTGCAATGCCCTCACTGGGGCCATGCGCTCTTGTCCAACAGCTGCTTTAGAAGTTTTACTCGATCTCCCGCCTATGGATGTACACATTGAAGCGGAAGCTAGAATGACAATCGTCAGACTCAAGGCCTGTGACATAGGGATCAAGTTGACCCCAAGCCAACAAAGCTGGTTGAAAAGTGACAAGGTACTTAGCATGCCAACTGATTACCTTGTTGGAAACTTTTCGCTTCAACCATTCCTTTAAATCAGTCATTTGGAATAGAGAAAGGTGGGCGGATGGCTACAACTCTCTCCGCCCCAGCACAATCAAATCGTTCACGGACGGCTCCAAAACGGAAGCGGGCTCCGGCGCAGGCATTGTCGGTCCTGAACATAGAGCCTCCATTCCAATGGGTAAAATGCCGTCCGTGTTCCAAGCGGAAATATACGCCATCGAAGTTTGTGCTAGACTATGTCAAACCGCCAGCTATTTTAACAGAGATATAGCAATATTCACCGACAGTCAGGCAGCTATCACAGCGCTTACTAATATCACTATCAATTCTAAACTGGTACTGGCTTGTCAGGAAGTCCTCCATAATGTGGGTTTGACGAATAAACTCACACTTTACTGGGTTCCCTGGTCATTCGGGCCTCGAGGGCAATGAGCTAGCAGATAGGCTAGCAAACCGAGCCTCCGCCGTCCCCATCTATGGACCAGAACCGTCTTTCGAGATACCACTCTGCTACTGCAGAAACCACATAAGAGACTGGGAGAGCACACGTGCTTCATCCCAATGGGAGGCCCTCTCAGGCCTAAGGCAGGCCAAACTGTTTATTTCCGGCCACTCACGCGTTCGTACCTTGGAATTGCTGCGGTTGAGCAAGAACAGGGTCAGAATAATCCGTGGAATTTTAACGGGACACTCACGTCTGAAGGTTCACCTTAAAACCATGCATATTGTATCTGACGCTAGCTGCCGCTTTTGCGAGACCGATGATGAAACCTCACAGCACATCCTTTGCGAGTGCGAAAGGCTTGCTCAAAGACGTACCGAATGCTTCGGCATAACATTTCCCTTGGCCGAGGACATCTCTTCTATTAAACCTTGCCAGATCAGTCAATTTATCGAGAAGAGTCGGCTGAACCTTTTCATTTAGCCTGCTTCTCGATAGAAAGGGCAATAGCACAATAGACCTCAAGGTCGCAGTGCTTTGTGGTTCCAATACGACCCACCTCTTTTATCTATCTATTCACGGACCCATTAAGTTCGAACAATTACTATTTGCGTGGATTTCCGATCGAGATATGCACTTGTGTGGATTGCTTTAAGCTTAAGGGGGAAAACCAGGAGGCTCATTTTCACTGATTTTTTAGGATTTTTTTTTTAGTTTTTGTGGGAAGTAATGATGGGCATAATGACTCTTTTCACTGTGCTAGCACATAAGCTCTGACTCTTTCCAATGAGTCGTTCAAAAAGAGTTATACAAAGAGAAACTTGCTTAACAACATATTCAATAAAAGTCGTAGTTTTTAAAAATTCAGTTTTTAACCTTTTTTTACTCCCGATTCGAAGTCGGTGACCCCAATGCCATTTAGTTCGAGCCAGCCCAAATGAACCACTATTTCCCATCAAAACGGGGCTGCCAGTCTGGGATGGGCGACCCCATTTTTTTTCTCTTTTTTGACCCCAGATCCTGTGTCAACGACCCCAAAATGCCCTTTAGTTCGAGCCAGCCCAAACAGATCACTATTTTCAATCAAAACGGGGCTGCCAGTCTGGGATTATCATCATTGTGGCGCCACAGCCCGACATCGGGCCTTGGCCACCTGGAACCAGCCAGTCTGGGATGGGCGACCCCAATTTTTTTCTCTTTTTTGACCCCAGAATCTGAGTCAGCGAACCCTCAATGCCCTTCAGTTCGAGCCAGCCCGATCGGACCACTATTTCCCATCAAAACGGGGCTGCCAGTCTGGGACGGGCGACCCTAATTTTTTTTTCTCTTTTTTGACCCCAGATTCTAAGTCAGCGACCCCAAAATGCGCTTTAGTTCGAGCCAACCCACACGGACCACTATTGCCCATCAAATCGGGGTCGCCAGTCTGGGATGGGCGACCCCATTTTTTTTCTCTTTTTTGACCCCAGATTCGGTGTTGGCGACCCCCAATGCCCTTTAGTTCGAGCCAGCCCAAACGGACCACTTCTTCTTCCTTGTCCTTTCATACCACTCTGCGGCTTCGCGTTGCTCTGCCTGTGGTGTTGGCACTTCGCCAATTCTGGCGGTATAATCTCAGCTTCGATCTGCAGGCAGCACGGTCTTGGATCGTATCATCGCCAAGATTAACGCGTTGTTGTTGCTTTTTAATCTGATCGATCTACGTGATCGGCTGCTCAACAAACAAGCTGCCTCGGATGTGGGTACTTTTGATACGATCCTTTTTAGTCACACCGGCTGACATCCGTAACATTTTCATCTCAGTCGCAGTCATTTTACTTTCGTATGTCTTATACATAGTCCAGCATTCAGACGCCGGAATAAGCCCTGGATGTCCGACGCTTCATGGCAGCGGATTGTTGAAAGAAAGGAGCTGAAAGTTCGTTTGGCTGCAGCCTCAGACGACAATCGAAGCAGCATCGAACTCCTTTACCGTCAGAAAGCTCGAGAAGTTCAGCGTAGTGTGCGACGCGATAAAAGAGTTTATGCCAATTCTCTTTTAGCGTCAGCAGAAGAAGCCGCTAGAAGTAACAACTTAAACGCCGTATACGGTGTCATCAAGGAGTTTACAGGTGGTCGTAACTCCTGCCAACATCCGGTGAAAGATAGTGATGGAAAGCTACTTATCTTGGAAGAAGATCAAATGAGGCGGTGGAAAGAACACTTCGCCGCGGTCTTGAACCGTGTAACCTCTGGTGAAGTTCCCCCTCATATAGATAATTTAGCTAACCATCAAAATGTGCGTATACGGTCCACTGCCCCGACTAAAGAGGAAATAGTCACTGCAATTATTGCACTAAAACGAGGAAAGGCCGCTGGACTTGACGGCATCCCTGCCGAACTTTATCAAGCAGCCCCAAGCGTAACTGCCGATTTGCTGCACCCACTTGTTGATAAAGCGTGGAATACAGAGACCTTTCCCACTGAGTGGAAGGAAGGTTTGATCATCAAACTTCCAAAGAAGGGTAGCCTCACAGACTGTAATAATTGGAGAGGCATTTGTGTGCTTCCTGCCGTTGCCAAGATAATAGCTAAAATCGTCCTGGAAAGACTAAAGGCCCACTTAGAAAGCACAATTGATGAAGAGCAGGCTGGCTTTCGATCCGGACTCTCCTGTGTCGATCACATTAACACCTTGCGAATCATCATCGAGCAATGCGCTGAATACGATTCTCCGCTTCACTTGCTTTTCATCGATTTCGAAAAGGCTTTCGATAGTGTGAACCGGGATTCTATATGGGCGGCCTTGCGCAGGAGAGGCATCCCTGAGAAGCTTGTGGCTATTATTAAGGCAACCTATGACGGCGCGAAATGTCGCGTTCTGCATAAAGGTAAGGTGTCGGGGGACTTTGAGATTCGCAGTGGAGTTCGGCAGGGGTGCATCCTCTCACCGATCCTATTCCTCATTGTGATCGGCGATGTGTTGCATGCAGCCCTATCCGGACTCGACAGAGGCATTCAATGGACTTTGACATCTTATCTACAACATCTTGACTACGCTGACGACATATGCCTACTCTCCCACAAAATCATGGATCTGTCCGCAATGGCGTTAGATCTCGAGAGGAAGGCAAGCAAGGTTGGGCTAAAGATTAATACCAACAAGACCAAGGTTCTTAGCCCGCCGTTGCGAAAAAGAAATCCGACACCTATTGCCATCAATATTAATGGGCAGCCTGTGGAGAAGGTGGACAACTTCGTCTACCTGGGTAGCATTGTTGCCGAAAATGGTGGTACGGAGCAGGACATCGCTCGTCGTATCAACCAGGCTAAACGTGCATACGGCATGCTGTCCAAAATCTGGCAGGGCAGTTATCTCAGCATCAAGACCAAGCTGGGCCTGTTTCGCTCCCTGGTACTATCAGTACTTTTGTATGGGAGCAGTACATGGAAAGTTTCCGTAGGAGTTACCAGAAAGCGGCAAGTTTTCGTCAACTCATGTCTTCGTCGAATTTTAAGAATTTTCTGGCCCGAAACAATATCAAATGAAGAGCTAAGTCGGCGTACGGGTCAGATGCCAATCGACGAATTGATACGCAGGCGAAAATGGCAGTGGATAGGTCACACATTGCGGAAGAGTGATAACTGCATTGCTTTGCATGCCATGAAATGGAACCCCATTTCCAACCAAGGCCGACCAAGAGGGGGTCCTCGAATCACATGGCGTCGATCTGTGGCAAAGGAGTGTCAGGTACTGGGTAAGTCTTTTGGGGAGTTGCGCCCCATTGCCCAGAACAGAGTACGATGGCGCGCAGGAGTAGTTGACGCGCTATGCCCCGCTAGGGGTTAAGGCAAAGTAGTATTCAGACGCATACATAAGTGCGGGACGTACGACCGTTTTGTACAACTTGCCCTTAAGCTTTCGTGGCATTTTCTTGTCGCAGAAAACTTCAGAGTTTTCTCGACACTTCATCCAACTGACACTGATGCGATGTTTGATGTCGTCATCGCAGGTAGCTTTCTTGTTGACCATCGAGCCCAGGTATTTAAACCTTGTACAGGACTTCAGGTGCTCTTCTTTAATGCAGATATCTGGTATCGGTCTCTCTGGATCTGAGAAAGGACAGCAAAGATACTCAGTCTTTGGTATGCTAATCCTCATTCCGTGATCCTCCAGTATCTTACACCACTTGGTCAGTGCAGCCTGCAAAGCAACGATGTCTTTGCTACCCAGGACAATGTCATCGGCGAAGAGAAGGGATATTTCCAGGCCGTCAGAGATGAGTGTTAATAAATAGAGCATGATGATGCAATGGACTCAATACACTGTCTTGGTGAACTCCGACTTTAACCGGAAATTCTTCAGATTCACCAGCTATGCATCTAACTTTAGTGGTTGCCCCATTATACATGTCTTGTCTCATCTTGACATATGCCTCGGGGACCTTAAGTCTTAAGTGCTCTTACGGCCATCACATCACAAGGAACTCTATCGAAGGCTTTTTCCAAATCGATGAGCACAAAGTGGAAGTCCGTCCGTGCATCACGATGCTTTTCCATCGTAACACGTATGCACTGAATAGCATCAAATGTGGATCGACCCTCCACAAAGCCGCATTGATTGTCATCCAACCGTACAATCGATTGCAGACAATCCGCTCGTAACTCTTCAATGTGTGTGGGGCGACCGGTAGCGCAGTGTGTTGAGGCATCAGTGTCATGTTTGACTACCGGCGTTTCGGGTTCGAATCCCGTCCACGACGACGTTCGTGGCCATGGATATGCAGGAGGTGCATGCTGGCAACTGCCTTCTCCGAAACCAGTTTATGCCAACGAAACGTCAACTGGGCCACATGGAATAGTTGACGCGCTATGCCCCACAAGGCGTTAGGGCAATTGAGTAGTATGATAACTTGATTGTCCTATAGCTGTTGAGCTTGCGTGAGTCACCCTTGTTCTTATAAAACGGGAGAAGGAAGCTTTTTTTGAAAGCGTCAGGCATCGGTTGCCCTCTTTTAATTTTGTTGAAAAGAACAGTGAGCCATCTAAGCCCGACATGATTCGTCTTCAACCAAAATTCCAAGGGTATTTTGTCCGGTCCGACTGCCTTTCCGCCTTTCATCTGCATCATTGCCTTCATCACCTCCTCCACTGAAAAAATCAGTGGTATCAGTGGTGTTTGGCTCCACAACTTGAAAAGCTTCTCGCGGAAATTCTTCGTTCAGAAGTTCGTCAAAGTACTCACGCATTCTGCTACAGATGGCAGTGTCTCCAACAAGCAGCACTCCTTGTGAGTCTTCAACATACTTTGGCGCCTGAATCTCTCGAGCGTTTCTTCTCCTCTGGGCTGCGACCTTATAAATCCTGGCATTGTCTTTAGGTTTCTCTTGCAATGACGATCACTTAACCGCCGTCAGATCTTCTAGTTCCTGATAGAACTTTTCGCCTTTGCTTGAGCCACCTTTCGCTTTACATCATTCCGGAATTTATCATATTTCTCCCGAAGTAGAACCTTCTCGGCTTCACTGCCTGTCTTGCATGTTGTCCAAGCCTTGAAAGCGTTCGATTTGGCCTGCACTGCTTCTTTAGTTTCGTTATTCCACCACCACGTCTCCTTGTTCGTGTGGAGTGGGCCTTTGTTGTTGTTGTAGTAGCGACGCGTTCATATCCGATGAATGTGTGTGTCATAAAGCTTGGTTGTCCATGTTTTCTTCAATGTCCAGGTGTAGAAACGCAGCTGCTTCAATAGGATTATCCCATAGCGCAGTAGGTGTTAGGCGCGTCGGAGCTGCAGGACAGTTAAATATGTGCTCAACATCATGTGGAGTGAGGCCACAGGCTGGACAGGAGTTCTGTGTGGGCCCTCCGAAACTCCCAGTGTCTTTTCAGCCTCACCTGCAAACATTTCCTACAAAGCATTTGTGTTGGACTTTGCTCATGGCAGATGGTATTGTTTTGAAGCCACTCCTCCATTTTAACAATGAATGGAGTTACAACAGATTCAAAGCGTTCATTGTTGAGATTATGCCACTTGATTTTATCGACTGGTTTGAAGATTGCTTGCGGTCTTGTTCCTCCTTTCAAAATAAATTCTGTCAGGAGCAACCGGCGCTGGGTGACCGCAGATTCACCCAAGATCACTTTGCAGTCTTTCACCCAACGTCTCATGAAATTTAGACACAGACGATAGTCTATCTGCGTCTCATGAGCTCCACTGCTATATGTAATCAGGTGCCTTTGGTTCTTAATGAACCATGTGTTGAGGATGACCAGTCCGTGTGATCTGCACACAGTCAGGATAGCCTCACCTTCATCATTTCTGGCTGTAGATGGGCTACCGTGCCCACCATGGCAATCCTCGTAATCATAGATCGATTCTCCCACATTGGAATCCCCTCCGAGAAAAACCAGCTCGGTATCTGGTATACTTTGAAGCAGTGTGTCAACGTCCCTCCAAAATGTGAAAGGATATTGATTAAATTTCTAAACTCAATATAAGAGCCGAAAGGGATATTGGGGCATAAGAACCGACAAAGACGAGTTTGAAAGATAAAGACTATTAATCGGAGAAAATAGCAAAAAACGGGATAAAGGATGTTTGTGAAGAAATGAGTCACACGCTGAATCGAGATATTTGGCAAGAAGAAATTATACTATAACTTCGAAGTAACTTCGCCAAACTAGCCGAAGGCTAACTTGTTTTTTTTTTACTAAAGGGATATCTATTATAGTCAACTTAATGCATTTACATTCGTACAACAGATTTTATTTATTTTCATTTATTTCGTGTAGGATATAAGTATCAATAAATAATATCGGAATGACTAAAACAACTAAAATCATTAAAATTAAGCTGTCCGATAGCATGAAAAACAAAACCCTATTATCTTATAGTTCACATCATTCTTTCGTCATACTAACCACGCTCACAAATAATCTCCACGGCATTTGGTTCCATTAGAATCGATTCCAAACACCGATGAACTGCCGAGCCCAAGATTTCGTCCAAAAGAAAATTGACAAGACTATAAAAATCACACAATTAAAATATATTCCGACAAATCACTTCGAATCTAAATAATTTCTTACTTTTCATCCGTCACAAATCGCCACAGATTCATTTGCAAGTAATGTGTGTCAACTTGAATTTGTTGTAGACCGAATTTGCTAAAAGTTCGCAGACGAACACATTCGAGGAGGGTCTGCGGTATTGAAAAAAAAAATGGTTATACAAAATTGCAACAGAAAAAATATTGTAAATTATATCTTACTTTCAATCCAATTTTTATAATCCCCGTAACAATTGAGACCTTCGAGAATTCAACTGATGAGAAAATTTCAATACGCTCCGAGAACAATCGATGAATATTCGAAACGTAGCTAGACTCAAGCTGTGACGGGGTGTAATTTGACCAGTTGGAACGATATTGTTGTTTGGATGCGGTTAGACTGCTGAAATTTGAAAACAGATTTTGATAACACCGATTTGAAGGTAACTAGACAATCCGACTTGGCCAGGTACTGTGTCTATCAGCACACTCTTGGTGCTATCGTTTTCGTTTATTTTCAATATTAGTGGTACTATGAATTCGTCAACTCTTTTCAATATTAAGTATATTTGTAAGTATATTACTATTCGATAACTCCCACGTCCATTCATGTTTAACTTGAAAATTACTTTTATGGTACGTATGATACACAATGCAGAAATCGAGTTAGTTGGATGGCATTTCCTAGAGTTCTCAGCCAAACAGATTCAGGACCTGGTCCTGTAGCTTCCATCAATGAACTCAAGGCAGCACGCGAAGGGTAATCTCGTAATATTGACGTCTGACCGAAAAATAAGGGGCTCCTTCTTAACTCCATCGAGTATCAAAAGACATTGATACGAACTCACCTGAAATGTGTTTTACGGCTAGAATCACTACTAGCAGCCGTCCGCGAGCCCGTTTCATACAAACTGGCCAGGACAATTTCGATAGAAGCAAGTTCTTCGACGACCCTTTTCATTACGGCCCTCACGGATCGAGGTTCTAGGCAGTTTAGCCAATCTCTGGTTTCCACACTTTTCCGAAGCATCTAAAAAAAGAATTCACGAATATTACCCGACATTCCCTTGACTCCAAATCAAAACTTACCTGGGAAATGTTTGTGCCTTGCAAGCGAACGTACGAGTCCAAGAGAAATTGTGCAGCCTCTCGCATTTCAGCGCAGATTTCCGTTTCGTGTGTTAGAACGGCACTGTTCTCGGAATCGATCTCGTATAAGTCGTCCACCAGTGATATCTAGAAATCAACCTGCCGGTTATTCACAGGAAATCTAAATGGAGTTCGAAATAAAGTTACTAAAGTATGGACGCCACTCTGATCCATCTCTAGACAAGTTTTTGATAAGACCAGCAGTAAATTTGGAGGACTGGATGAATTCGAATCGCCAAAAGATGTCATAACTTTGGAAATGTGTCGTAAAAAGCCAATTAGCAGATTCTCGCGAATTCCCTCCACACACAACGTTCCTTTGTAGTCAGATTTTATGTTAAATGACCAGTCGTTCTGCAGGAAGACGAGCAGATCTTGTAAAATTCCTTTGACTTTCTCGCGTGTGGACACAAAAAGTGTTTGGATCAGTTCAATTAGGTTTGGACCGTTCGAAGAGCTGCGTGTTGAAGCTGGTTTTAGCTACGTTTGAAAAGAATGGAATTGGAATGGAAACTTACCCGCTATCGCTTTTGGCGGAAACCAGTGATAGACGCACGGAGCTAAGCGTGTCCGAGAAATGGTCTCGCAGAGTTTTGGCATGAACATCGCAAAGCTGATGCGCAGCGCTTATTATTATGTCGATTGCTGTTTTGCTATGAAGATATTATAATGGTAAGGACGCAATCGAATCAAAAGACAAATTAGAACTCACTTGCTCATATCAACAAATTTGCATAGATTCCTCATAGCCAATAGACGACGATGTAATCTGTCTAACGCTCGCAACATGATCTGTGTATCACCGCATCCTGTTTCGGTTTCAACGCGATCTTGAACCAATGATAAATACTTTTCCATACTTTTGTTCACGAATTCATTAAGATTCGCGCCAGCTTTATCTTGAAAGTCATCACTGGAAGGAGATGGGCATGAAGTATAAAATTACACAGAAATATTTCCCTTATTGGGGAAAACATTGGATCATGGATATGTCTTTTAAAAGCAAGCATAGGGGACGGACCGAGCGCGAATGCACCCAGTCCAATCCATTTTCAAGTTACCGTCCATTACCGCAGTCGCATCGCAATCCATTTCCCATTTACGATTTACTATCCGCACCGCAACTGGATTATTTCATATTCCAGTTCCCGTTTCCCGCTTTAAATTCACTGTCTTCGACTCTCCGTTTTCCATTCCATTGTATTATTTCACATAGAGCGTGACGATGTGACCGTGGTGTGACGTGACACAAAATTTACTCTGACTCCCATCCAAAAGACATATCCATGTCAAAATGTTATGAAATATAATTTCGACTACTCACCCTTCCGATTCCATGTGCTTTAAGAGGAACATATCGTAATACGAGCTCACAACCAAAGTCAGGTCATTGAGAAATCCTTCTATTCCCAGATCAACGAATTCAATCATATCACGTTCGGTTTGATCCTGTAATACGCACTCAAAGAATCACAGAACGATTATAAGATCCATCGCACATACCTGCAGCATAACAACTTGCTCGTGTAACCTCTTCGATGCACTCTGCAACATATCCCTGGCCAAATCACTAGGACTTTCGTTCAATTGCAAAAGCAATTCACCGGTCTCGGTAAGCGATTGTGCTGTCGTTCCGGCCATTCGAAAGTCTTTCTTCAGGCGTTCTTTCAAATCTTCGATTGTTGCCTCACAGTCCTTCTGAATGCCCTGGAATGATGGCTGATTGCCATACTGTGCCAGCACCTTTTGGGCATGTGTATAGTCCTGGACGGCTTGCGCGTAATTCTCGTCGTCAATTAGCGTTTTCAATTTGGCCGGAAGCGACGACAAGAACTGTAGACGCTTCAGCAGTGAATGTTTCTCGGACAATTTACATAATTGCGATCGGGTGCCTTGCAGTGTGCCCGTTATCGTTTCACTGAACTGCGTTATTGAGGACATCTTGGTGGCGAGCAAATTCATGTCGGTTTCCATTTTCTTAAAATCAGATTTCATTTTGCGAATTGTGTCGGTGGCCGAAATGAATTTGTTGTAGTTTTCGTAGACCAGGGTTTGCATGTCGCTGTGAAGTGTTTGCGTGTCCTTTATTACAGCCGATTCGGTGTCCATGATTTCTTTGAGGGTGCAGTCCTGAATGGGAATAGTTTTGTGAAAATGTTAAAAATCTTTGAGATTAGGGACGTTTTATTGGAAGTTAACGATGAGTCGACGGGACTGGTCAGTGCTTTTCTCGACAGTTCGCATAGTGCCAAGAATTGAACCCACCACATTTCGCTTTGTAGATAGTCGTTCTACCTGGGCTACCACGGCCTCAGAACGAATAATAGTTTGTTAAAGAGAACACACCGAGTAATAACAACAATAACAATGGTGTGTACCTGTGATAAATTTTGATTTAAAAGGTTGTTGTCATTGACGTACCAAGGACGGGCAGTGGACCGTTAACCTTGAAGTGTTCTGAAGAGTACAAACACTCTCTCCAATAATGATTTAAATTAGTCCTGATATGTGTGTGTGTTGTCTAGTTGTAGAGAAACAGGTGCACATTTGGAATCTTCTTCAGGCTCTGATGGTTGGTTGATTGGTTGGTACAAGTAAAGCGCGGCTTACCAGAGCCCAATAGTTAGCGCAGAGGGCGCCGTTTTGAAGCCACAAGCATCGTGAAAATCTGTTATTTGACGATAACTGGAATTTCATGAGCCGCTAGGATGCCTAAGTGTTTGCTCACACTGGCCGTCTCGTAATCGGCTCGTCTGCGATTTGAACTCCAATTCCCAAGCAAATGTATGGAGATGCTCACACGGGTCGTCCATTGGTCGGCACGTAAGCGAATCGATTTGCTTGGGAAATGGAGTTCGAATCGCAGACGAGCCGATTACGAGACGACCCGTGTGAGCAAACACTAAATCCAACCGGAGGATTTCTGGAAGTAAAGCAACTCCCCGATCCTCACCCCCGACACATGTCCTAGGTTTTCAAGAGAGGCCTCGTCCACGATGTCTCGACAGTCGCAAAAGAAGTGAGTGAGGATTTCTTTCTCATATTCATTCTCGCAACTTCAGCAACAGGGATACCTAGCCTGATTGCATTATTCCAGATAGGACAATGTCCTGTAATAACCGCCGTGAACCTGGCGACATCTCTACCTGATTTGATCATAAGTTCAGATGTTTTCTCCTGTCATAGGAGGCCCATATTTTCCTTAATACGGCGCAGGTGGACCGATTCCACCATTTGGAATCCGCAGCATTAAGGTAGTGAGAGAAGACCGGAATGCAAACAGGTTCCATATAAGAGCCTTTTCGTTACCCTCAATGTTCCTGTGACCAGGAACCCAAAGTAGGGTAATATTGAGCCGTCCGCCAAGGCAAGTTGACTCCTCCCCACATCGCTCGACAAGCTTGAAGGATGTACTTTCTTAGTTCAGTGCCTTGATAGCGGCTTGGCCGTCTGAGCAAATGGCGATGTGGTTATCTGTTATACCTCTGAGCGTGTAATAAGCCGTCTTAATTGCGAGCGTTTCTGCCTGGAAAATGATCTGGGAGGCGGTAACACTCCAAGATATTCAGTGCGTCAGAACAGATCCCAGCACCAACGCCGCAGTTCATTTGGACCCGTCTGTCGGTGAAAATCTTGATGTCAAAGTCCTTTACCACCTCGCCTCCCCT
This sequence comes from Chloromyia formosa, assembly GCA_964017055.1. Lineage (NCBI taxonomy): Eukaryota > Metazoa > Arthropoda > Insecta > Diptera > Stratiomyidae > Chloromyia > Chloromyia formosa. Next base: position 21,666,623 of record OZ024813.1, on the reverse strand, counting down.
CCATTCAGCCCTGGTGGGGAACTTGGCAGAGCAGTTTCTCCCATGATGAAGTCGGTTTTTACCTTGGTCACATCTCACAACTGGTTTAGAATGTCGCTATGGTCGTACGGCAGTCCAGCCTTCTGACTCTTTGGACCAGACTGCACTACCTCCCGCCAATTGTTTGATAAGATGGTCGATAGGTGGAATATGCAGGATAACGTTTAGAGCTTGCCCCGGGCATGTTTGCATGACACCTGGAGTACCAAGACATGCCGTTCTTTGCCCGCTGCCAAGTTTTTCTACACTGTATTCTTTAGCGAGCGTTGGCCACCAAATTAACGATCCATATGTAAGAATCGGATGGACTACTGCTGTGTACATCCATCCATATTTGGGTTACGGCCCCACTTTCTTCCGAAGACTTTCTTACATGCGTAGAAAGTTGTGCAGGATTGCTTCACCCGTTCTTCAATACAAAACTTCCAGCTGAGCTTCGTATCTTAAATGAAACTTAAATTCTTTGCGCTGGGCGATAATTAGAATGGCTGTCCGTTTAGTTTAGGAAGGATAAAATGCTGTACTTTGGGTTTTGTGGTTGTTGTTGTTGTGGTAGCGATGCTTCGATTACTGCAGTGCTTCTTGCATCGCCGGGGTTGGCCGTTGAAAAACGGGTCGTTCCGGTGCGAAGAACCGGCTGCCGCAGGAACGTGGTTTTTATGGCAAATAACATCAATTCAGTCTTACCTGGCACAGTTTGTGGCCCAGGCCCTCGTTATACTCAGAACTCTTTCCATGATCTGACTTATTGTAATGAGCCATATGATGGTCGTGCTTCTTCAACAGGTAGATCGAAGGCAGCAACTGATGAGTAGTGATCTGTAAGTAGTACGAAACCAGAGGCCGAGAGTCCCATTACACCTGGACCCCGATGCGAGCACGAGGGCATCTGTGTCGTCCGCCAACCATTGCATTATTATCGCCCCATCTTTTTAATAATTTCCCATTTTTACCTCCCATGTTTGTGTTGTCTTCCCCAGGCCTATGAATTTTAGAAATACGTAAAGGACAGGGGCAACGAGCGGCGAAAACCCCGCCCACGTCTCACGAACTGAGCTATAGCAAGCGTAGGTCGCTGCTTAGCTAATTGAGGGGGCTATTTCTCAGTGAGATGGCACAGCCCGACCTTCATGGCCATTATGGCAACCTTAGGCTCCATCCCCACAGGCATCTCCTAATGCCCACCAAACCGTCCACTACATTATCGCGGAGAGGCACATTACTGACACTACGATTGCCACATCATCCGCGTACGCCACCACTTTCACCCTTCTGTCAAGCCTTGCTAGGATTTTATTTATGACAACCAGAAATGGCAAAATGACAACTAGAGTAGCGGAGAGATGATGCCATCCTGAGGAGTCCCTCTCCATACAAATCTACTTAGGTGGCTGTTTCCCAAATCCGCATGAATTATTCTAGATCTTAGAGAGACAGTTTTTGTTCGCGCCGGGATTTGAACCTTCAAGCTCTAGATGTAGTATCGTAGAGCGGTGATCGAACGACCACGGCCACCGAGCGCGACAATTATACTGAAGGCTCTGCTCGATAGTGCACACCACCTCGTGGAGAGCCGTTTCTGTGGATCTACACTTATGGTAGGCGTGCTGCGGCTCCGAGATGATCCCTCCAGGAAGTCTATCTACCGTTTTTAGTACAAAAGAGGATAAGTTGACAGGCCTGAAAACCGTCGCAATTTCCTTTCTTCGCTTGACTGCCTTCGATATGAAGACGGTACGACGTGGTGGAGTAGGAGACAACTTTTTAAGGACACCAGCAGCCTGGGAACTACTAAATCTTACAGTTACCGCAGCATAATGGGCAGTATGCTGTCTGGTCCGGGTATTGGTTGTAATTGCCTGCTCATTGAAGTCTTTGCAGTTTGGTGATTCTCGAAACGTCCGGCTCATCGTACAGTTCGTGAAGCTCATTGTTGTATCGGATGCGCCATCCAATTCCGTCGCAAACTGCTCCGAAAATTCGCCGAAAAATCTTTCATTCGAATGTGTCTAGCATGTTTTCGGAGGCTTGAGTTAGGGTGCAAATTTCGCAGCCGTAGCATAATTTCGAATAAGCGCAGTTCCGTGTTTCTGTGCACATGCTTCGATTTCATTATTGGGAGGATCGAGAAGAAAGTCTTATTTGCTAGCTGTATCCGTCGCTTGATTTCATCAGTTTCGTTGACGTCCATTGACAAGTTACTACCCAGGTATGTGAAGTCATCTACAAATTCGATGCTGAGGTACCCGACAATGATGTTCGGTTGTTCTGGCGTCCTTCTTCTTGGCTGTATCATTATTTTTGTTTTGTCTTCGTTAATGCGTAATCCAACTTCTCTTGCAACCGTGTCAAGATTATTTAGAAGTTCTGCGGCGGGCAAGTTTCAAAACATGATGTTAATGTCGTCAGCGTACGCTATCAACTACGTTGACTTGAAGAGAAGTGTGCAGCTGTGATCCGCATTCATTACCCGAATTGAACACGCCATTCGGGCAATGAATGCGGACCACAGCCGCACACTTCTCTTCAAGTCAAGGTAATTGTGCCAGGTCGAAAGGCGACGGAGCCAGTTCATCGCCAACGCCTTGATTCGGTTCAGTACGTGTTTCAAAAGGATCAGTCAACATGAGTGCGTTCCATAACGTAACTATAGTCAGAGCTGTAGTCAACTCTGACTACTGTCATAGTCAGCTATAGCTATGGGTGTTATGGAACGACAATAGTCGTAAAGTAGCACAAACACCCGCCATCTTTTTCACTACACACACATTTGCGTCGGTATTTCACTCTCCATGCAAAAATTTGCAACACACAAACACTCTTTCGCACCAATTTTCCTCAAATTAAATTTAACGTGCTCTAAACTGCATAAAACAATTCAAAATTAATGCAATAATAAAGTAATTTTGCACAACATTGACTGTTTACTGTCAGTTTGCCTTCGTGTGTACGTGTGTGTGTGATAGCTATCGATAGCTATCGATAGCTTCCCCTCATGAGCACGAGCTAGAATAGTTGACTACAGAGCTGACTATTGTGTGTTATGGAACGACGATAGTCAACTACAATAGTTGACTATCGAGTTATGGAACGGCAATAGTCAGTGATAGTTGACTATAGTCAACTATACTTATGTTATGGAACGCACTCCGTGTTTCGGATCCTAACCTGTCAGACGGAGTTGGTCATCGTCATCTTTGTCAGTCGTACTAATTTGGCCGGTATACCAAATTGCAGCATATTATCAGTACAACGTGCTTGATACTTGCTTAAAATCGACAAAGAATTGGTCCACGTCGACGCTGTATCCTCAGCACTTTTTCAGAATTTGTCTTGGTCGTGAAAAGCTGATCGGTTGTTGATCGACCGGTCGGATCGGCGGTCTAAGACCGTCTTGATTTTCGCCAATAATAATTTATTCTGCGTACGGTTTTATTCGTTAGTATTAGACTTGAGAAAAATTCTCGTCCCGCAATTTATCTCCCTTTTTGTGAATGGGGCAAATGATGATCTCGCGCAAATCATCTGGCACCATATCGTCCTACAAGATTTGCGAAGGTAGTTGAGGTATAATATTTATTAGGTCCGTTCCACTGAATTTTCAGTTCAGCTGGAATCTCGTCTGCGCCCGGCGCTGTTTGATGTGAGTGACTTTAGAGCGATGCAACTTCTGCTATCGGGGGTTGTGTATTTGGGGTCAAGCCTTGTATGGGGGGCGCCTGATTATCTATTGTTTTCTTCCCTTTTCATAGTCGATTGAACCTTTTGGGTCATGTTTCCGATCTCCAATTTAAACACAAATGTACAGTGGTTACTGGTGGATCCAGAATACCGTCTGACAGTTTACAAACTTGCTAAATTATTCCTACCTTTAACAATTTCTCGAGATATTTATCGGCATCAAAGGTAGACCCGTCCATGTTGTAAGGATTTCCACTTTTATCCCCCATTTTCGACGTTTCCGTCAATAAACTTCCTAAATATACACAGAAAACACCAAAAAACACCTCCAAAAGAATCCGAGAAAAGTCAAAACAAACCACCAAGTTCTTATTTCACACCTTAAAAGTCTATCGTCAGCAACACATCTTCTCAAATGATTGACAACTTTATGCACACCCCTACGACGCGATGACAAGTGTTGTCGTGTGGCAATGACGTGGCTGACGTCCGCTTTCACGTCAAGCGCACCACCACCAACCACCACCTTCTGCTGTACGTTACTGCTTTCACTTCGTTTCACAGGTTGCCAACGAGTCGGTGTCGTGTCTCTCAAGTCTACGCTTAGTGCGATCATTATTCAAATAAAATGGCAAAATTCCTTTCGCTCTGTGTGTTCTCAGTCCTTTTGGCCGCGGTTTGCGCCAGTTCGTGCACAAAACCCGAGATTTCCGTGAAATCCTTCACCACCCGCGATGCCACGATTGTAAGTCAAGTTGGTGTCATTGCCGAATTCACCCTTAAGTGCTCAAATCCTGAAGGAGTTCACACCTCGCTCTATGCCGAGTACGATGGCAAGGTGACTCCAGTTGCCCGTGTCGGCGAAGGGCAATATCAAGTGAGTATAAGCAGCCCTCTGGGTCAGGAGAAGATACTAACCAATTCGTTCGACTTGGCTTTCACAGATCAGCTGGAACCAGGAGATCAAGAAGGCTCGCAGTAGCACCGTCACTGTCCGTCTCTTCGACCAAGAAGGATTCGCCGCCATCCGCAAGGCCCAACGTGCTGGCGAGAGCTTCAGCTCGGTCAAGTCACTGGTTAACTTCGACGTGTCGCAACCGTCAGCCTACAAGGGCCCCTGGGTCAACTCCGAAATTCTGGCCGCCGGTGGTGCTATCTTTGTCGCCTACTTTGCCTTCACCACGCGAAGCAAGTTGGTATCTTAAGTAGCGCAAGTGACGGAGAAGCTATCATATAGCTCCTTAGTGTTGTAATTTATTCGAGCTTCTTCAAACTCGGGTTCTTTTTTTTATATACAAATAAAATTAATAGAAAACCATATTAATTTAAATCCAATCATTTTATTCCAAGTAAATGAAGTAGTAACTAATCTTAAAAGTGAGACACGCTCAGAGTTGAATGCGGAAAAAAAGTGAAATGCTCGAAATACAATTCCTCAGTGTGGGTCACTATAAAGTAAACATAAAATCACAACATTTTGTCAACAGTTAAAGTCTATCAATTACTCTAAGCCTTTGGACTATCATCGTCCGAAGACAAATCGATCATGGTCTCCACGCGAGACGGCGACATCACATACAAAAAGTGCTCCTCATTGCCCGGCTGCGGTCGTGGCGGTCCCTGACTCTGTTCACAAACGGCCGTTATCACGGCCAAATCCTCGTTGTTGCCATTCTGAAAAGTTGGCGACGATTCCTCGCCGGATATGATCTTCACCGACGACGAGAAACTTTCACCCTCCGAAATGGAATTGTCCACTTCCATTTCGGCATCGTGTACCGCTTTCATGCATAACATTTTGACCTTTGCCTGCTTTTGTCGTGGCATTTCGCGAACCGTTTTCGCCAAGCTCAGGAAGAACATTGTCGTCGAGTCAACCTCGTGCAGAGCCGAGACGGTTTTTCGATCGTACGTGTTATTGAATGGAGTTCCGTTCGTGGCATAGGTTACAGTTCGCGGTACGACGTCACCATCGGCCACCGGTTCGTCCGGATAGCATTTTTCGACCATTTCGAAGCCAAGATCGCATCCCGCATCATCTTCATTCGCGCCAGGATAGTACGAGGGTGCATCGGATTTGGGAACACTTGAAGATCTTAGAGAACACGGTAGAAGAATATTTATCAATTGAGTACTGAACACAAAATCTAGAATTTACCTGCCAGGACCTTGGAACGGTCTCAAAAAGTCCATATGCTCGGCATGAGCCCAAAATTGATATTTACGCGATGTTTTCGTCCCGACTCGAAATGATCGCAAGTATTTCGTGTAACTGTCTCGTAGATTTTTCCATTTTCGCTTTGCAGCCTCTGTGATGAGAATAAAGAAATAAAATATAGTTTCACAATTGTACTACGGAGAAATAGGACTAAAATCTAAGAGAAAGTAATAAGGCACCGTTTAGTGTCACCATACACTGTCGAACACGAACCTGGTACAAATGTCCTCTGACACACACATACACTCCACATTTTTGGTGGAAGTGTAGTAATTTGTTGTAGGGATATTCGGGTTGTTCAGAAAAACAGCGCGTCCAGAGCCTTAAGTAAGCGACTGACCAGGATTATGGAGTTGAATGATCGTAATATATTTATCGCCATGTATTCACCAAAAATGTCAAGAAGTAGCAGCTTAAACAGCATGTTCAAAGCAAAAGAAGTAGTTGTCCTTAGAGTGCCACAAAAGGCAAGGCTGGCCAATCTTTGCACGTTTCCCAGTAAGCTACGGTTAGCCTCTGTAGCAGTCCACCAAAAAATTATCCCAAGACTGAGTTAAACAGCTACATACATATAAATTTCGCATTATCACAAAAACTGGATTCGTCCCATGCAGCTGAAGAGGCTCGACTGGAATTATTCTATACTTCGAAAGAGACAAAGCTGTATTCTGTTTAAATTAACCACTATCCCATAGTTGTAAGACCAAATAGAGGGAGATGGCATTCTGCAATACCTCACTAAAACACCAGGAAATTTACTAGTTATGGTAATAGCAATGTCATCCCCATAAGCACACATCCTGCTGCTCGACATTTTCAGCTTTTCAAGCAGACTATTCGCAAATAAGTTCCACAGAAAAGGAGAGAACACTCTACTCTTCAGGATATGTCTGCTGACAAGTCCTCCTTCGGACGATGTTCCCAGACATGTGCGGCATCTCCAGAACCATGAGCTTCATTAAGAAAAAGAAAAGCATAGCGCAAAGAAATCCACCCCCGGCCGGTATCTTCTGTATTCGCTGTAGTTTGTATAAATCATTTTCCAGTATTCCTTTAAATATTCGTAGACCAAGCTCTATATGCCAAACATTTTGGAGGGGGCCCGGACCCTCCTCTGAATCCGCCACTGAATTGCTGAATACTTGTAACGTTTATGTAACCTCCTCAACCCACTCATTTCTACGGTCGGGACCGTATAACAAAGACTTGACACAATAACTTGGAAATTGGTTTCAAACTTAAGTCTATTATGGTAGACTGTGTGAAACATTTGTACAAGCCACGACCGAACTTCCATCGAACCATCAAATATCATAGAACGGTGGAAATGTGGAGATTTTTTCTATAGAGTTTGACGTGGTTCGATGCATGCTCGCGACCAAAATGCTTGCCGTATATGTCGACTTTAATGGTCACAAACGACTCGGTCGTGGTTGGATCCGATCGTGTGTGGCGAGCTTAAGACTACGTGCAAGCTAATGACTGATAAGCGATAGGTGCGCAATCGAACGCATAAAAATTAGTGGTTGGATCCACTGAGAAAAGGAATTAATCCGCAGAGACCGCTGTCTGTATTCTCGCACAAGCGGGGTTAGATGGAATCGCTGCATTCTTCTCAAAACAAATTTTCAGTCATCTTGTTTCCTCTAAAAACATTGGTTCTAACATATTTACAGCGTGCAATAGAAAGAAGGCTTTGTGCAAAATTTTAGCTCGATAGCTTCAAAACTGAGAAACTAGTTTGCATAGAACCAGACGGACAGACGGACAAAGCTTAATCGACTCGTCTCGTCATACTGACCAAGAATATACATATATAGTTTATATGGTCGGAGATGCTTCCTTCTGTGCGTTGTAAACTTCATGACAAAGTTAATATACCCTATTACATCCGTGAAGGGTATAAAAATTATTAGTGGGTGCTGGAGCCAGAATATAGAGCACTCTATTTTAACCAATTGCCTAATACCATCAAAGAGGCAAAAAGCCTACCGATATTCAAGGTAGAGTTAAAGCGCACTTAACAAATATATAATCTCTACAGAGCAAAAGATAAAAACGCGAAACAAAAAAGTTTTAAATAAACATTGACCTGATTTAAACCGTAATGGAACTTAAACGTACCACCCCCACACACCAACGCAAAATTGTCTGGGAGGTACTTAAGTAAACACTGTATTTGAACTACAGCACCATCACGCAACTTACACTGACTTTTCATGAGCTTGTCTTTTTTTCTTTTGGTTCCATAGGACGAATCTTTTTTTCGACTTAATTGGTGCTCATTAAAATAAAACTAATTCTGAATTGATTGTACATAAAAGTGGTGCAATGTGCATAAGTGGAAGGGCGATGTGAGCAGTAGAGGACAAACAAGATATACGGGTATACCACGAATCCTCAAAATTTACCGTAAATACCTACTTTAACCTATAATTAATAAATTGCAATTATTGCCCCTACTGCTGATTCATTCACCCATATGATCCATGCACTCGTTTAAGCTCATGCATCCTTCACATCCATTTATCGATTATTTGAAATCAGTTGAAGTGTTCTGGCAAACTCCTTTCAAGAAATCAATATCCTTAGCTGCGCAACGCAAACCCAGCTGCACCAATGTCACTTGTTGGCACAAATCTACATATGAGTACGCATTCACCTCGGCCACAAACTGATGGGGTGCGAAAAACAATGGAACGGGACAGGGAATCGCATCCTAGGATCCTTGACGTACGGAAAACATCGAAACTAGCTTCCTTACCCACTGTTATGCCCATCTCGCGAGCAATACTTCGCCAGGCCTTCGTCTTCTCTTCGATGTTCTTATAGTCCTGGTGAGTGGTGTCGTAGATGGCCTGATGGCGTTTCACGGCATCGATGAAATTTATCGTTTGTTCCACCTTCATCGATGAGAGCGATGCCATAGACGGTGCAGTCGTCATTGTGCTGTTTGCCAGCTGCATCTTTTCAAATAAAAAAAAAATCGCGAACAAAAACCCGAAATTCACACGCTTTAAGGATTCCCAAATCACTTGAACAGGACGAATATAATTTTTTACGACTACGGACAGCGAAGACTGCGAGGACGGTTCACGCTCGACCTCGACGCGATTTCTGGCACAAGTCACGAATACCGCCCAGCGGTACTCTTCCGACGACCGTCAAATAATCGATAAACGGAAAAGGACGACGCGGCGGACGATAGTCACGCAGGCGGACAAGATGATGACGACGGTATACCGCTCGCTTGCTCGTACATGGCCGCCCAGGCAGCATGAACGCAAGCGACAACAGAATCCTTGCGAAGGGAACGGACGAAAGGATATGCCATGCCATGGCGAACCGTGTCGTTCTATGCCTACTATAGTCCGTCGTCCGCGAGGAATGATACGATTCAAGTCACCGCTGCCACTTGGCTGCCACCATCCACGTACATATGTACGTAAACGAGTACATAGATACCAAAAGGGAACAGGGAAAATTATCCGCGACCGCTGCCGCGGTGTAACGAACACGAACAGCATCCAGCAAGCATCCTCACCCTAGACCACTCGATATGAAAAACAAGGAGTAATTTGGGTCGCGACGACCGTGGAGCCTTTAGGCATGGAATCGGTTTTTTTTTTCTCCCAGCTCCGTCGTTGTATGTTCTTCGCAAACGGTCGGTATACCTTGTTTGTGTGCTATGATTATGGGGACTCTTCAATTATGGTTAATGCTTCACGCATTCATAATGCATTTGCTAATGAAAAAACAGGTATGAGGTATGAAGGTATGATACCCTTCACGCGAAGCGTATCATACCTTCATTACGACTTATAGTGCATTTGCCACTTTGAAATTAGTAGTAGAACTTGTTCCAATTTCACTGTTCCTATGAGAGGTATATGCAATAGTGGGCCGATTTCAACCAAATTTGGGGACGTGGTTTCGCAGTTAATATGATTGAATAATATGAAATTTCGTAAAGATATCTTCAGAAATCAAAAAGTTTTTCTAACAAAAATTTGCTTTTGGAAAGGTCGTTTCTATGACAGCTATATGATAGAGTAGTCCAAATTCGAAGGGCAATATCAAGTGAGTATAAGCAGCCCTCTGGGTCAGGAGAAGATACTAACCAATTCGTTCGACTTGGCTTTCACAGATCAGCTGGAACCAGGAGATCAAGAAGGCTCGCAGTAGCACCGTCACTGTCCGTCTCTTCGACCAAGAAGGATTCGCCGCCATCCGCAAGGCCCAACGTGCTGGCGAGAGCTTCAGCTCGGTCAAGTCACTGGTTAACTTCGACGTGTCGCAACCGTCAGCCTACAAGGGCCCCTGGGTCAACTCCGAAATTCTGGCCGCCGGTGGTGCTATCTTTGTCGCCTACTTTGCCTTCACCACGCGAAGCAAGTTGGTATCTTAAGTAGCGCAAGTGACGGAGAAGCTATCATATAGCTCCTTAGTGTTGTAATTTATTCGAGCTTCTTCAAACTCGGGTTCTTTTTTTTATATACAAATAAAATTAATAGAAAACCATATTAATTTAAATCCAATCATTTTATTCCAAGTAAATGAAGTAGTAACTAATCTTAAAAGTGAGACACGCTCAGAGTTGAATGCGGAAAAAAAGTGAAATGCTCGAAATACAATTCCTCAGTGTGGGTCACTATAAAGTAAACATAAAATCACAACATTTTGTCAACAGTTAAAGTCTATCAATTACTCTAAGCCTTTGGACTATCATCGTCCGAAGACAAATCGATCATGGTCTCCACGCGAGACGGCGACATCACATACAAAAAGTGCTCCTCATTGCCCGGCTGCGGTCGTGGCGGTCCCTGACTCTGTTCACAAACGGCCGTTATCACGGCCAAATCCTCGTTGTTGCCATTCTGAAAAGTTGGCGACGATTCCTCGCCGGATATGATCTTCACCGACGACGAGAAACTTTCACCCTCCGAAATGGAATTGTCCACTTCCATTTCGGCATCGTGTACCGCTTTCATGCATAACATTTTGACCTTTGCCTGCTTTTGTCGTGGCATTTCGCGAACCGTTTTCGCCAAGCTCAGGAAGAACATTGTCGTCGAGTCAACCTCGTGCAGAGCCGAGACGGTTTTTCGATCGTACGTGTTATTGAATGGAGTTCCGTTCGTGGCATAGGTTACAGTTCGCGGTACGACGTCACCATCGGCCACCGGTTCGTCCGGATAGCATTTTTCGACCATTTCGAAGCCAAGATCGCATCCCGCATCATCTTCATTCGCGCCAGGATAGTACGAGGGTGCATCGGATTTGGGAACACTTGAAGATCTTAGAGAACACGGTAGAAGAATATTTATCAATTGAGTACTGAACACAAAATCTAGAATTTACCTGCCAGGACCTTGGAACGGTCTCAAAAAGTCCATATGCTCGGCATGAGCCCAAAATTGATATTTACGCGATGTTTTCGTCCCGACTCGAAATGATCGCAAGTATTTCGTGTAACTGTCTCGTAGATTTTTCCATTTTCGCTTTGCAGCCTCTGTGATGAGAATAAAGAAATAAAATATAGTTTCACAATTGTACTACGGAGAAATAGGACTAAAATCTAAGAGAAAGTAATAAGGCACCGTTTAGTGTCACCATACACTGTCGAACACGAACCTGGTACAAATGTCCTCTGACACACACATACACTCCACATTTTTGGTGGAAGTGTAGTAATTTGTTGTAGGGATATTCGGGTTGTTCAGAAAAACAGCGCGTCCAGAGCCTTAAGTAAGCGACTGACCAGGATTATGGAGTTGAATGATCGTAATATATTTATCGCCATGTATTCACCAAAAATGTCAAGAAGTAGCAGCTTAAACAGCATGTTCAAAGCAAAAGAAGTAGTTGTCCTTAGAGTGCCACAAAAGGCAAGGCTGGCCAATCTTTGCACGTTTCCCAGTAAGCTACGGTTAGCCTCTGTAGCAGTCCACCAAAAAATTATCCCAAGACTGAGTTAAACAGCTACATACATATAAATTTCGCATTATCACAAAAACTGGATTCGTCCCATGCAGCTGAAGAGGCTCGACTGGAATTATTCTATACTTCGAAAGAGACAAAGCTGTATTCTGTTTAAATTAACCACTATCCCATAGTTGTAAGACCAAATAGAGGGAGATGGCATTCTGCAATACCTCACTAAAACACCAGGAAATTTACTAGTTATGGTAATAGCAATGTCATCCCCATAAGCACACATCCTGCTGCTCGACATTTTCAGCTTTTCAAGCAGACTATTCGCAAATAAGTTCCACAGAAAAGGAGAGAACACTCTACTCTTCAGGATATGTCTGCTGACAAGTCCTCCTTCGGACGATGTTCCCAGACATGTGCGGCATCTCCAGAACCATGAGCTTCATTAAGAAAAAGAAAAGCATAGCGCAAAGAAATCCACCCCCGGCCGGTATCTTCTGTATTCGCTGTAGTTTGTATAAATCATTTTCCAGTATTCCTTTAAATATTCGTAGACCAAGCTCTATATGCCAAACATTTTGGAGGGGGCCCGGACCCTCCTCTGAATCCGCCACTGAATTGCTGAATACTTGTAACGTTTATGTAACCTCCTCAACCCACTCATTTCTACGGTCGGGACCGTATAACAAAGACTTGACACAATAACTTGGAAATTGGTTTCAAACTTAAGTCTATTATGGTAGACTGTGTGAAACATTTGTACAAGCCACGACCGAACTTCCATCGAACCATCAAATATCATAGAACGGTGGAAATGTGGAGATTTTTTCTATAGAGTTTGACGTGGTTCGATGCATGCTCGCGACCAAAATGCTTGCCGTATATGTCGACTTTAATGGTCACAAACGACTCGGTCGTGGTTGGATCCGATCGTGTGTGGCGAGCTTAAGACTACGTGCAAGCTAATGACTGATAAGCGATAGGTGCGCAATCGAACGCATAAAAATTAGTGGTTGGATCCACTGAGAAAAGGAATTAATCCGCAGAGACCGCTGTCTGTATTCTCGCACAAGCGGGGTTAGATGGAATCGCTGCATTCTTCTCAAAACAAATTTTCAGTCATCTTGTTTCCTCTAAAAACATTGGTTCTAACATATTTACAGCGTGCAATAGAAAGAAGGCTTTGTGCAAAATTTTAGCTCGATAGCTTCAAAACTGAGAAACTAGTTTGCATAGAACCAGACGGACAGACGGACAAAGCTTAATCGACTCGTCTCGTCATACTGACCAAGAATATACATATATAGTTTATATGGTCGGAGATGCTTCCTTCTGTGCGTTGTAAACTTCATGACAAAGTTAATATACCCTATTACATCCGTGAAGGGTATAAAAATTATTAGTGGGTGCTGGAGCCAGAATATAGAGCACTCTATTTTAACCAATTGCCTAATACCATCAAAGAGGCAAAAAGCCTACCGATATTCAAGGTAGAGTTAAAGCGCACTTAACAAATATATAATCTCTACAGAGCAAAAGATAAAAACGCGAAACAAAAAAGTTTTAAATAAACATTGACCTGATTTAAACCGTAATGGAACTTAAACGTACCACCCCCACACACCAACGCAAAATTGTCTGGGAGGTACTTAAGTAAACACTGTATTTGAACTACAGCACCATCACGCAACTTACACTGACTTTTCATGAGCTTGTCTTTTTTTCTTTTGGTTCCATAGGACGAATCTTTTTTTCGACTTAATTGGTGCTCATTAAAATAAAACTAATTCTGAATTGATTGTACATAAAAGTGGTGCAATGTGCATAAGTGGAAGGGCGATGTGAGCAGTAGAGGACAAACAAGATATACGGGTATACCACGAATCCTCAAAATTTACCGTAAATACCTACTTTAACCTATAATTAATAAATTGCAATTATTGCCCCTACTGCTGATTCATTCACCCATATGATCCATGCACTCGTTTAAGCTCATGCATCCTTCACATCCATTTATCGATTATTTGAAATCAGTTGAAGTGTTCTGGCAAACTCCTTTCAAGAAATCAATATCCTTAGCTGCGCAACGCAAACCCAGCTGCACCAATGTCACTTGTTGGCACAAATCTACATATGAGTACGCATTCACCTCGGCCACAAACTGATGGGGTGCGAAAAACAATGGAACGGGACAGGGAATCGCATCCTAGGATCCTTGACGTACGGAAAACATCGAAACTAGCTTCCTTACCCACTGTTATGCCCATCTCGCGAGCAATACTTCGCCAGGCCTTCGTCTTCTCTTCGATGTTCTTATAGTCCTGGTGAGTGGTGTCGTAGATGGCCTGATGGCGTTTCACGGCATCGATGAAATTTATCGTTTGTTCCACCTTCATCGATGAGAGCGATGCCATAGACGGTGCAGTCGTCATTGTGCTGTTTGCCAGCTGCATCTTTTCAAATAAAAAAAAAATCGCGAACAAAAACCCGAAATTCACACGCTTTAAGGATTCCCAAATCACTTGAACAGGACGAATATAATTTTTTACGACTACGGACAGCGAAGACTGCGAGGACGGTTCACGCTCGACCTCGACGCGATTTCTGGCACAAGTCACGAATACCGCCCAGCGGTACTCTTCCGACGACCGTCAAATAATCGATAAACGGAAAAGGACGACGCGGCGGACGATAGTCACGCAGGCGGACAAGATGATGACGACGGTATACCGCTCGCTTGCTCGTACATGGCCGCCCAGGCAGCATGAACGCAAGCGACAACAGAATCCTTGCGAAGGGAACGGACGAAAGGATATGCCATGCCATGGCGAACCGTGTCGTTCTATGCCTACTATAGTCCGTCGTCCGCGAGGAATGATACGATTCAAGTCACCGCTGCCACTTGGCTGCCACCATCCACGTACATATGTACGTAAACGAGTACATAGATACCAAAAGGGAACAGGGAAAATTATCCGCGACCGCTGCCGCGGTGTAACGAACACGAACAGCATCCAGCAAGCATCCTCACCCTAGACCGCTCGATATGAAAAACAAGGAGTAATTTGGGTCGCGACGACCGTGGAGCCTTTAGGCATGGAATCGGTTTTTTTTTTCTCCCAGCTCCGTCGTTGTATGTTCTTCGCAAACGGTCGGTATACCTTGTTTGTGTGCTATGATTATGGGGACTCTTCAATTATGGTTAATGCTTCACGCATTCATAATGCATTTGCTAATGAAAAAACAGGTATGAGGTATGAAGGTATGATACCCTTCACGCGAAGCGTATCATACCTTCATTACGACTTATAGTGCATTTGCCACTTTGAAATTAGTAGTAGAACTTGTTCCAATTTCACTGTTCCTATGAGAGGTATATGCAATAGTGGGCCGATTTCAACCAAATTTGGGGACGTGGTTTCGCAGTTAATATGATTGAATAATATGAAATTTCGTAAAGATATCTTCAGAAATCAAAAAGTTTTTCTAACAAAAATTTGCTTTTGGAAAGGTCGTTTCTATGACAGCTATATGATAGAGTAGTCCAAATTCAACCAAATTCGGGAATATGATTAAGCTAAAGATAATATTGATAAGTGTGAAATTTGAAAAAGATATCTTTAGATATAAACAAGTTTTTCTCACAAAGATGAAGTTTTGGATGGGTCGTTCCTATGGCAGCTATATGACGTAGTAGTCCGATTCCGTTGGTTCCAACAAATATACAGTGCGCAATAGAAAGAAGGCTTTGTACAAAATTTCAGCTCGATAGCTTTAAAACTGAGGGACTAGTTTGCATAGAAACAGACAGACTGACGGACAGACGGACAAAGCTTAATCGACTCGTCTCATCATACTGACCAAGAATATACATATATATAGTTTATATGGTCGGAGATGCTTCCTAAAACGTGCCATACACACACCGATCGATCGGCCGATGGATCGGCCTGTGTATGCGCTTATCGTTGACGATTTTTTTGACAGTTCCATATAATTTTTGATCAACTGACATTTTGTGGCGATCCATCGGCCGATCGATCGGGCGACGGATCGGATAATGTATGGCGGCTATTATGTGCGTTGCAAATTTCATGACAAAGTTAATGTACCCTATCACATCCGTGAAGGGTATAAAAAATAATTGGAAGGATGAAAACAAAAATTAGAGAAATTATCATTGGAACAACAATGCATGTTATTCTTTGTAAAGTTAAGTACTAAGGTCGCTTTTTCGTTCATCATACAAAAACTGTAAAAACTTTGATTATATTACGTTTAACACTATCCCCAGATTACTTCATCTGCGCCGGCTGACTTAATATGCAACTGTCAAATACATACAATTTTAAACGTGCCATACACACACCGACCGATCGGCCGACGGATTGGCGTATGTATTTCAAGAAAAACTTAAACGTGCCATACACACACCGATCGATCGGCCGATCCGTCGCCCGATATCGATATCGGCCGATGGATCGGCCTGTGTATGCGCTTATCGTTGACGATTTTTTTGACAGTTCCATATAATTTTGATCAGCTGACATTTTGTGGCGATCCATCGGCCGATCGATCGGGCGACGGATCGCATAATGTATGGCGGCTATTATGTGGAAATCGCACCGATCGGGCGATCAATTTTGATCTGCCGATATTTTAGTGCGATTTTCGTGCGATCGATCGGTGACGATCGATTGGGTAGTGTATGTGATTATCGCAAGTGAATGTCAAATTAACAAATTATTAAATTATGAAATTTCAAGGATTCTAATGATTTAAATGGCACTGCAATTGAAATATCAAATATGTGGTATACGAAAATACCACACACATCCAAATAGTTAACAAAAATGAATCTAGGTTGGATTGGCAGTGAATCATAACCTATTTTTTGAATTGTCATTCGTTATCGCATCGCACGAAAATCGCTCAGTGTGTGTGCAGTGGAGATCGGCAGATATTTTGTGGCGATCCATCGGCCGATCGATCGGACGACGGATCGGATAATGTATGGCGGCTATAAAACTCACCACACCCAGATTAAGCCGCAGATGAAGTAATCTGGGGATAGTGTAAACGTAATATTAGTCGCGCTCGGTGGCCGTGGTCGTTCGGTCGCCGTTCTACGATACTAATCTAGACTTCGGAGTTCAAATCTCGGCGCAACCAAAAATTGCCTGTGAGTACTAATAGAACTCTCACAGTGCTCCGAGCTTGTCAGCAACTGCACTTCCGAAAAGTAGATTTGCTATCGAAACGTCAACAAGGTACAGAAATGCTAGAGATGTTGACGCGCCCATGCCCCTGGAGGGGTCAAGGCAATTAACATAACATTAACAAAAATTCGATTCGCACGAAACATTTTCGTTATCTCGCTACTAAAGATCGCCACACATGAACTCGCACAACCACGACCAAACTTCCTTCCAACCATAAATTTCATAGAACGGTGCAAATGAGGAGAAACTTTCTTCCGCACGTTCTATGAAATTGATGGTTGGATGGAAGTGTGGTTGGGGTTGTGAGCGATCGTGTGTGGCGACCATAAAACCCATTACACCCCCACCCCGATGCGAGCGCATGGGCATCTCGCGGCATCCGCCAACCATTCCTTGTCGTCCCATTTTTTTATTATTAACCATTTGAGTCTCCCATGTGTTGTCTTCCCCAGGCCTATGAATTTTCATTAACACGTAAAAGACAGGGCAACGAGGACGAAATTTGCTTGGTAGTTTAGTTGTTGGTATACTAGTCCAAATGCTCAAAAACACAGCAGAATGATCACGCGAATGCTCCATGATTTGCTCAATGTTCACGTGTAAACGAAGCATAAGTATCCACTGATTCATGGCTGAATTATAGTATGCGCGAACAACGCGGCTTCTGCTGTCAAATAAAGTTGAACCAATGTATTTCAGATGGTGATAAGTATACTGTGCGCGAACAACACGTCGCTCACGTCGCAAAAGTTGATGCCTGAATTAGAGTATGCGCGAACAACGCGGCTTCTGCTGCCAAATAAAGTTGAACCAATGTATTTCATATGGCGATAAGTATACTGTGCGCGAACAACACGTCGCTCACGTCGCGAAAGTTGAGACGAGTTCAACTTTGTCGCAATCAACGAGCCGCGAAATATCAATTCACAATAGGCATGTGGTTTAAAACTGTGGGTGATCATTTGTTTTGTTGTAAGTTACTGTTATGCGCTTGGAAGTGCATGTTTCTATTCTTAATTCAAAAAAGTGTTTCAAGTTTGTTAGGAAGCCAGTTTTTCACAGCTTGAATGTGTCAAAAGAACGCGAACAAGAGATTTGACTATAACTGGCTGAACAGCTGATTTTCGTTGACTGCGACTAGGGGACGTAATTCGCGCACAGTATAATTCCGAGGTCAAGAAGGCCGAACGTTCATCTTCTCCCACTATTAGAATCTCTCATAGTCTGGGATGTTAGGAACAGTAATGGGCTTGGGCACCCCAGTCCCAGTACATCGTCTCATTCTCTTCAGTCAAAAACATATCTATCATTCCATGTTTTTTTTTCATGCAATTAATGTGTCTTTTTCCCTTCGTTTATGATAGCCAAATATTAGGTAGGCTTCAACTCGATTTATCTTGAGAGTATTTGCTAAACTCTTCATATTATATAATTTTTTTATCTAAAACATATATTTGATCTTTAAGCTAGAAACACGACTGTACGAGTAATTAACTACATTCAACTGATTTGATTGAAGTTGTACGGATGAAATTGCAGATTTTCCCCATTATGTTCTTATCCGTGCTATGTAGATAACGGGAGGTGCGGTTTTTTGGGGATACAGTCGCAAAATAACTCAACTAATATACAATTCGCAATTATGTGACAGATTACAGGAATATTTTTTTAGGGTTTTGTCGAATTTTTTTTTTTTTTTGTAAAATCATTCGAATAGATGTCCTTTTCTTACGGCCGAAATACATGGAGACGTGGACAGACAGACGTATTTATGTTTTGGGTATTATCACGGGGTAGTCCGGATGGCGGAACGGTTAGTACGTTCGCCTTCTACGCACTGGGTCCCGCTTCGATTCCTACTGAATGCGGTAGTTTTCGATAAAAAAAGGGGATTTACGTGTCGGACTATGAGTCCACTCAGCTGTTAAATGAGTACCCATTTATGGGGTAAATAACTCGGTTGAGCGTGTTGCTGATCACACACCTCTGCACAAGACCGTCACGATCTAGAAAAGGAGATGATAACTCATCTCGAGGCCCTGGTTTAAATTGGACTGTTGCGCCAGTTATTTCTTTTATTATCACGGGGTCACGGGCAGACGTGCATGATTTCAATTGAACTCATTTGTTTTCAATTTCATTCAATGGCAATCAATTGTTTCCCCTTGCATCGCTCACGAAACAAAATTTTTCAAAAGTTAACTTAATGAACTTTTGAAAAATTTTGTAATTTTTTTTTTTGTGTATACAGATGCGGGACGTTGCGAAGTATGGTACTTCTCCACGAGGCGAACATTTCAGAGGTTTTTTTGTTTGTATTTACCACCCACTGATGAGAAACTCACTGTTAGCTTATGGAGAAATAGATATTCGGGGATAATTTATGCATACATCGGGTTTTCGTGGAGACATTTGTAAGGTTTTGCTTACTTTTGCTTTTGACTGCGAAAGAGAATAATTGATTAAAAAGATGATCAATCGAAAATTGTCGTCCCTAAATGTCTACATGTATTTCGGCCTTGAAACGAACGCCTCGAAAGAGTATGCATCGTCCAGTATTATATTAATCGCTTAGTTCCATCAAATACAGCCAAAATCATGGACAGTACAGCGTTGATAATTCGGACGATCGATAATCCAGATTCGATTTTGGCAATAAAAGTACATAAAATAAGACAATCTATACATGAAATACTGTAGACTCAGTACAGTTTTTTTTTTGTCTAATTAAAACACGTAACCAACAAATTGAATTATGAACGATTTTAGGAAGATTTTTTTACACTGAGGACGTCTACCAGCCCTTTTATAGTCCATTTCGAAAATCCGGACAATTCGATAATCCGGGTAGGGTCCGGTCCCGGATTATCGATAAATAAATAAATAACTGGCGCAACAGTCCAATTTGAACCACGGCCTCGAGATGAGTTAGCATTATCTCATTTTCTAGATCGTGACGGTTTTTTGTGCAGAGGTATGTGATCAGCAACACGATCAACCGAGTTATTTACCCCATAATGGGTACTTATTTAACAGCTGAGTGGGCTCATAGTCCGACACGTAAATCCCCGGAATCGAACCGGGGCCAAGTGCGTTGAAGGCGAACGTGCTAACCGTTGCGCCATCCGGACTACTCCCCGGATTATCGATGCTTTACTGTAATGGTAAATTTTACTTTTAAGAAGGAATTTCTATGCGACAAAGAGACGTACATACGTCTATATATACGTACGACTTCGACTACAGAAGTACGAATAGAAATGCACGACTGGAGACGTACGACTTGAGATGTGCGACTAGAGACGTACGACTACAGACGTATCACTAGAGACGTGCGACTAGAGACTTACGACTAGAGATATACGACTCTAGACAAATGGCTTAAATTCGATACGAGGGCGTTTCAAATATGATCGAGACAAACGCTGTAGATAGCGCGCCTGTATGTTTTGAAGGTCGCGGCTTGAGTATGTGATAGCTGGGTTCTTTACAAATAGTGTGGCATAGTTTTCGTCGCGAACGCACGTTTCACGCGCGTACTACAACCATGAGGGAACATCAAGTGCCGACCGCCGTTGCACAACGTATTGTCATTCGTTTTTTGGTGTGGGAAGGTGTTAAAAACACGGAAATTCTTCGGCGTTTGCGAAATCAGTTCGGTAGTGAGTGCCTGAGTAGGTCTGCTGTGTTTAAATGGGCCAAAGTGTTGAAAGATGGCCGCGAAACCTTCGAGAATGAGCCGCATGATCGTCGACCGCGAACCAGCATCACACCAGACAACATTCGCCGCGTAGAACAACTCATTTTTGAGGACCGTAGGATGAATGTTCGAAACATTTTGGCTGAAGTCGGCATTAGTATTGGTGTAGTGTAGAGTCTATCATCCACGAACACCTTCAATATCGCAAAATAACGGCGCGATGGGCTCCCAAACTGTTGAACTTCGCGCACCCTCATACCGCGCGTCTCACGCTCGATACAATATCAGAATTGGGGTGGGAGGTACTAGAACACCCCCTTACAGTCCGGATTTATCACCCTGCGACTACCACATGTTTGGACCACTGAAAGAAGCCCTCGGAGGTCAAAGATTCAACACCGACGACGAGGTAGAGGAGTTCGTGCGCACATGGCTGTCCAAGTTGCCCAAGAAATTCTTCGATACAGGCATCAAAAAACCTCCGGAGAGGTGGCAAAAATGTGTAACTAAACTAGTGAGGGGAATTACCTAAAAAAACTGTAAATTTTTGTAAATATTTTCGATAACAAATAAATGTGTCAGAGCGTTTGTCTCGATCATATTTGAACCACCCTCGTACAATTCGACATGAGGCTCTAGTCGAACGTATCTAATCGTACGTCTCTAGTTGTGGACTTTATCATATACCTAAGTTCAAGAAAAGTTGTACATCTCTAATTGTACCTCTCTAGTTGTACATCTCTGATCATACGTCTCTAGTCGTACATCTCTAGTCGTACGTCTCTAGTCGTCGTATATGAATTTTGAAATTTCTTATTGACTCTCCAACTAGTGGGCATGTGTTCACCAACATCTTTTGCAATGCCTTGTTAACGTTTCGTAAGTATGTACCTATATATAAATTTGGAAAATTGCAAATCGTGGAGTATGTATGTAAAAGTAAAGTTAAAACCGAATTCGCGCTCTCGAAACCCTGGTAGTTTGTCTGTCATCTTGGAAAATCGAAGCACATTGCTTGAGAACCACTGAACCGACTTGAGTGTAGTTTTCTTTATAACATATAATTTAGCGCGGAGCAACATTCAGTTTTCATTTCATCCAAACCGGTTGAACCAGTCAAAACATATGCGGATTCATTTTCTTTACAACACCAACAACAGTGTTAAATCCAGAGCATGGGAGTACATACTTAGTATTTTCGAAAGTAGTATTAATTACTGTTCCAAAAATACCAAATACTAGTTAAACACTTTTTTTGAAAAAGTATTTAATTAAAATACAAAATATGATGATTACTTTTTAGAAATTATTGAGTACTCATTACTTTTCTTCTCGAATTTTCCTCATTATTTTTTTAATTTGAATACAAATTGAGAACTCAATAGACACTCGACTATTTTTTATACCCTAGACTTTATTATTAATACTGTATAATACTGTTGAGTGTCTGCATGAGTTAAAAAAACATTGGGAGTCCTACTTGGAGTCACGGATATACTAGAAAAAATATACCTTATTTGAGGTAAGCAGACAGAACCGTCTTATTTAGAGTAGAAGCCTTGAAATTTCGGCTCGTTTTTATTTATACTAATGAAAATATAAACGCCAAGTATAGCATTAGAAATATTGTTGAAATGTAATCTCGGCTATTCTTATTTTCACGCCATTTAAGCGTGAGTTGGTCGGTATCGTGTTTATAAATTAACTAGCTCGTTCAGCAATTGCAGTTGTAAGGAAATCTACGTAGGGTTGCCACCATGGATTTAACAGTAGTTTTTTCGAGTGTTCTCATCATTATATTCTTGCTAATCTACATGGTACGGAAGCACTATTCATTGTGGAAGGAGATGGGAGTGCCTTGCGAAGAAACTCACTTCTTCTACGGAAACCTTCAAGAAGTGGGCAAAACCGAAACAGTGATAAGTGTCCTACATAAAATGTACGAAAAGTACAAGAAATCTTCACCTTTCGTTGGAATGTTCGTCTTCTTCAAACCTGCAGCCTTGCTCATTGATCTCGAGCTGATCAAAACGATCATGATCAAGGATTTTGACAAGTTTCACGATCGTGGGATATATTTCAATGAAAGGGATGACCCGCTATCGGCGCATATGTTCAACATTTACGGATCAAAGTGGCGTACGCTTCGAATGAAATCCACTCCAACCTTCACCAGTGGCAAAATGAAGCTCATGTTTCCGATGGTGTTGGCCGTTTCCAAGTGTCTTGAGGAGAAAATAGGAGAAATCTCTGATATTGGCGATGTGATTGATATAAAACAACTGATGGCTCGTTATACAACGGATGTTATAGGGACTATTGCGTTTGGTATAGAGTGCAACAGCATTAAGGAAGAGAATAACAAGTTCCATCGAATGGGATACCGAATATTTGACGATCCCAAACATAGCTTCCCGATGCAACTACTTCTCGTGTCGTTCCGAAACTGGGCGCAGAAATTTCGCATTAAACGCTTTCATGACGATGTTATCGAATTTTTCACAAGTGTCATTCGTAGTACGGTGGACTATCGAATTGCCAATAAAATTCGACGAAATGATTTTATGGATATCTTGATTGAAATGCATCAAAGTACGGGCGAAAATCAATTGACTTTTAACGAAGTTGTCGCACAGGCTTTCATATTCTACGCAGCAGGATTCGAAACATCTTCATCGCTACTTCAATATACCCTCTTTGAGTTGGCGTCTCATCCGGATATTCAGAAGAAAACTCGTGACCATATCGAAGAAGTTTTGGCTAAACATAATGGAGAGTTCACGTACGAAGCCATGTTGGATATGAAATACGTGGATCAGGTGTTGAATGGTAATTTAACAATTATATTTTTTAAGTACTCATACTTTGATGGTATCGCAACCCACCCAGAGTTGGTGTATGTGTGCTGTGTTGTGCCATGGCAGCCCCTTATCCTAACTTAGGTTAGGTTAGGTACAGGGGCTCCCAGTTAATAACATTAGTGCTATCTCTCTCTCTCTCTCTCATATGTCCATTCGATGGGCACAAATCTCCATTTGATGTCAACAAAATGGCCGCGAGCGTACTCTCCTTTTTAGAGCCTTACTACCACATACCGTACCGCATTGGCTTGGGTGGATCTTAAATGTTCATCAATATGCAACGGACGGTTTGGTGAGCATCCGAATATGCCCATGGGGACGGAGCCTAGGTAGCATAGTGACTGTGAAGGTCGGGCCGTGCCATCTGGCGAAGAAAAAGGCTCCTCAACGAGCTAAGCAGCGGCCTATGCTTGCTGTAGCTCAGTTCGGGAGACGTGGGCGGGGTCTTCGCCGCTCGTTGCCCCTGCCCCTTTATGTATTAACAAAAATCCATAGGCCTGGCTAAGACAACACAAACAGGGGAGGTAAAAATGGGGAATGAAAAAAAATAGTCGATAAGAATGGAATGGTTGGCGGACGAAGCAGACGACCAAGCGATCGAATCTGGGTCCGGATGTAATGGGACCCTCGGCCTCTGGTTTCGTACCACAAACAGATTACTACTCATCAGGTGCTGCTTCGATCTGCCGGTGGGAGCAGCACTACCAGACCATAATATGGTTCATTACAGGTGGCTCATTGCAGAGCAGCTTCTACTTCGAGGCCGGCCAAGAAGAAGATTTCTGAAGCCGAGGATGAAAGTAGGATGGATATCGACTACATAATGTTTTCACATACAGTAAAATCCAATTTAAACCCGTCAAACCTGAACTCGAACACGAACATGGTACAAGTGGCCAATTTTCTTCAGATTTGTGAAAAGTGTGTCTGTGCGTCCTCTGCCATTCGGGGGACTCTTGTACTATGTTCGTGTTCAACAGTGTGTGGCCGAGCTAACCATACTAAGGAGGCCGGCGTCATCTCGGCTTACGAAATTTACGGACAATCCTTAGAAACTATTTTACCTATTTATTTATCTGTCTATATAAAAATAGACTGTGGCCCCGCCTTTAATCCGGCCCTGCGGATCCCCAAAGACATTAACCTATTACGAATAGAATAGGTTGATACGAAATTGAGAGTGAAAATGCAAAAAAATGTGGAAAACGACAGACAGACTAGAGCCAAACCAATGGTTTTCGGGATCGCTGGGATGAATGGTGGCGCTCACAAAGTCCCCTTCCCCCGGGGTGAATGACCGGGAAAGAATGTCGAAAATTACCGAAATTAGTGTCAATGTGAGCGTAGCGAAACCTAAAAAGAAATAAAAATTACGCTTTCATCAATTTGAATGGGATAAATCCTGTTTCAATTCTATAAACTGACACCTAAGAAAAACAATTATTTACACATTAAGTTGCTCAATTATATAAAAGATAACAAATGTTGTTTTTACACTTATTTCTTGTAGAAGTTCTTCGGCTCTATCCACCACTATCAACACTCACTCGCGAGGCTGATCAAGACTACCAAGTGCCTGGCACAAAATACGTTTTCAAAAAGGGGACTTTAATAATAATTTCACCATATGCTATACAAAATGACGAAAGACACTATCCAAATCCGAAAAAGTTCAATCCAGAAAATTTCACCGAAGAGAAAATTAAAAGTCGACCAACAACAGCTCATCTTCCGTTCGGTGAGGGGCCAAGAAATTGTATAGGAGCCAGGTTTGGAATGATGCAGACTCGCATCGGCTTGGTGGCAGCCTTGCGGAAGTACGAGTATGAACTATCACCGAAAATGAAGTTGCCTTTGGAAATTTCGGCAGTTAATTTTATCACAACTATTGTCGGAGGTGTATGGTTAAAAGTTAAGAAAATAAATTGAGAGTTTTGAATAAATTCATATTTTTGTATGGTTTTTTTTTTTTTTGCAAAGTATCAAAATATTTATTTAGTAGTCCGGATGGCGCAACGGTTAGCACGTTCGCCTTCAACGCACTGGGCCCCGGTTCGATTCCGGGGATTTACGTGTCGGACTATGAGCCCACTCAGCTGTTAAATGAGTACCCATTATGGGGTAAATAACTCGGTTGAGCGTATTGCTGATCACATACCTCTGCACAAAAACCGTCACGATCTAGAAAATGAGATGATGCTAACTCATCTCGAGGCCGTGGTTCAAATTGGACTGTTGCGCCAGTTATTTATTTATTTTATCAAAATATTTTGAGAGGAACTGATTGTTAGTTTAACTTGCAAATGTAATTAGTCGTTTCTTGACTGACCCATCGCAGATTAGTGTTTGAAACATGAACATTTTAATTGAATTTTGGTGTATGTCAATCATGCCATCATGGCCACCAATGCGCTGGGCCATTGTTTATAGCACGCTTTAAAGCTGGACATTCATGGGAAGGCTATTTGGCCCTCGTCCATTGGCTTCGAGTGCAAAATTGGAGGTCTTTCACGGAAGAGCTGAATCCATCGAGCCAAGCAAACAGTCTGTCAGTTAACGGCTGTCATCCCGTGCTTAGACTATTGACAAAATTACATTTGTCATTCGATGTTTTGGTTATTATTCGTTTGCAGCTTAATTGTTTTTTTATTTTATCCCGACAGTTTGAAAGCAGAAACTGTGATTAGTAGCATGACGAAATATAAACATAAATAAATTTTGACACAGTTTAGTTTGAATGTTTCGGTGGCTTTGGCTTCGGGATATTGGGCGAGATGAATATCCAACTTGGCTTCCGCAAACGTCATTTGGATGGCAGCGCCATCAATTGACCGCCACACACGGTGAGTTTTGGCTTCGCCCGAAGTCATTTGGCTCGTGGCGTTGCCATAAATGTCCAGCTTATTGAAATACAATCAATTATTGGTCTCTTCTTAAGCAATACGAGTGATACAGGCAACAAAACCTCAACCAACGTAGACTGCCGTATGGTCGGTATAAACACACCATGAACAAGTACTAGCACTAAAACGATTTAGTTAAATCGCCTTTTAGTTCCACGGCATAAACGTGGCCAATGTGAACTTTATGTATTAATTTTTTGCAAATGTACAAGTGCGAATCATTTCAGTGAAAATTGGAATTGTTTGTGACACTTGGTTTCATTTTGCACACCAACTTAGTATGCGTCTGTAGCTTCGCTCGGTAACGCACCGGGCATTTTTTTTGCTACTCGAAACAATTTTCACTGAAATGATTCGCACTTGTACATTTGCAAGAAATTAATAATACATAAAGTAAAATTGCCAGGGAACAAATATCTCCACTTCTCATCCTCTCTCCACCCCTCTAGTGAGTTAATATAAGTGCTTCACAACATCTAGACCTCCACGGTCGAGTTTTCAAGTAAAATCACGCCTTCACGGCTTATATGATACAAACAGAATTCTCACACTTTCGTGGTCGTCTTGCACATGGATAGCTGCAAAGATGCAAGACCTGATGAGTGCTACTATCCATACGAAACCACTAATCTCGGAGAAATTAATTCAGAGGGAATTTGAGAATAAAAAAAATAGTTGGTCCCGTTGCGGGGCGCGAACCGCAGAGACCGTGTTTCGAGTAGCAAAAAAATGCCCGGTGCGTTACCGAGCTAAGCTACAGACGCATACTGAGCTGGTGTGCAGAATGAAACCAAGTGTCACAAACAATTCCAATTTTCACCAATGTGAATCTGGGAGGATTCGTGTTAAATTCTTTTTTTTTGGCTAACTACAGTTTCCCAAGAAATTTTTAAAAACAACGGGATTGAAATATTTAGGCTGAAACAGCACGACTTTCTTGTATGAAAAGGCACTTGGCAATTCCCTAGTTTTTAAAGCGGAGCGAAAATATGTCCGCGTTCTTGTATAGCGTTCGCATGTGTTCCGCCAAGAAGGGGTTGTGCCTTTACTACTTTTTAGCGAAGACTCATCCCTGCCTGTTTGGTGGACAACCCCGATTGACCGGTTGGCAGATGGAAGCCTTTCATACCGATGTCACACGTCTGAGGAAGGATATTATCACGGATCTCCATTCTGTCTCGGTAATCGCCCGATTGTATCGATTTATAATAAATTTATAATATTTAATGAAAAATAAATTAAAAAGAAATACATTTGTGAAAAATATTACCCAACAAAAGAAGATGTCTTTGGTAAAATCTTCACTGGTATCCAATAAAAATTAATTAAAAATATTTTTCACTTCACCAGGCTTTATTATTGTTTATAATATAATCTGGACGCTTGACGCTGTTATAGATAGATGATTTAAGCGTCAGAATACGTTCGTTACACTTAATTCAGATTAAACTAAAAATTCATGCGAGTACAAATGAATATTAAAAGAAATTTCAATTTATTTTCTTCACTTTCAGCCATACACCACCAACTATGGTCGTAATAAAATTAACTGCCGATATTTTCAAAGGCAGTTCCATTTTTGGGGATAACTCATACTCGTAATTCCTGAGGGCGGCCACCAATCCGAGACGGGTCTGCATCATTCCAAATCTGGCTCCAATACAATTTCGTGGTCCTTCGCCGAATGGAAGATGGGCTGTCAATGATCGATTTTTAATTTTCTCTTCGGTGAAATTGTCGGGATCGAACTTTTCGGAATGTTCAAAGAGCTGTGCATCATGATGTATGGCATACGGTGAAATTATCACTAGCGTCCCTTTTTTGAAGACGAATTTTGTCCCGGGCACTTTATAGTCCTGATCGGCCTCACGGGTGAGTACTGATAGTGGAGGATAAAGTCGAAGAATTTCTACAAAAGAAAAATGGTAAGAAATTGATTAATTTGCGATTTTAAATGTGCATAATTTCAAATGAAATAAAATTGATAATAGGCAGCGTAATATTTCGAAAAAATTCTGTTACAAGTCAGTAATAGAATAAATTGTTGTTCTAATAAAATTGTGTTTTTCACTAACTAAAAATTCGATTAGACTGGTACAACAAAGAATTTAATTTTGTCCTAGAGACCTAATTTTGACGAATGATATCGAAAAGTTCGCGATAGCTTTGGTTAGTTGATTTAAGTCAAAGCTTTAAAAGTAACATTGGGTTCACGCTAGCGACATAATCACTGGGTCTAATCAAATCACTTGGTTTGGCCAGCTCACTTGATCTAAAACTGTCAGTTACATAGACACATACATACAAATGCGACATTTCTAACCAAGTAATCGCCAAATTAAATGATTTGGCCGCTAGTGTGCACCTAATGTAACCCTTTAAAATGTTGCTACTTAATGAGCTCAGTTGCATAGATAGCTTTCATCGGGGGAAGGGGATACGTTGTCGGCACTAAAGTTTTCTTAATATGTGCTCGGGGCTGAATTTGAACCATTCACCTTTTGAGTGAAAATCTACGCAAAGACCTATCACAAGTGTTCTTTTGGATGAAAATTTACAATAGTAAATATCAAACCACCTACAATCGAGTTAGCTGATAACATTTTTCAATATATCTTCGAAGCACTCATGAAGAACGGGAACGAGTTGTGTGTATTTAAAGAGGCTTTCATTCTGTGGGGCGCGAAATCTCCTTCCTAATTGAATAATACGTTACATTTTAAAAACTAGCGGTACGGCGCCTCTTGAACTGTTCGCTTCGATTTAATTGATCACATAAAATCACACCGACCCCACGTTGGGCGCTGAACATGTTCAAGCCTTTTCGTCCAATTTTCGACAATTTCCCTCTGCAAATTTTTATTAACGTAGGATGAAAAAATATTGAGGTAACTTCAACGTAGCGTATGGTAACCTTAATATTACGTTTACACTATAGCCAGATTACTTCATCTGCGGCTTAATCTGGGTGTGGTGAGCTTAAAATTGTATGCATTTGACATTTGTAGATTAAATCAGCCGGCGTAGATGAAGTAATCAGGGTAAAGTGTAAACGTAATATAAGATAGATTAAGGTAGGCTGATCTGATATTAAGGTCCAAAAAGGTTTCGGTTTTTGTGTTTTGTGACGACAGTACCATCCACCTATGTATTTTAATTGCGCAGTTCAGTTTCATTGACTTGATCAAATCACGCCTATCCCATATTGGACGCCAAATATTTTCAGGCTTCATCGACCATTTTCTACTGTAAATTTTCACTTAATGTAGGATCGAAAACAGCCTTAAAGTAGCCCTAAAATACCCATTAAGTAGCTTATGGTAAGGTCTAAAGAGATTTTGGTTTTTGCGTCGTTTGACTGATGACATTACTTTTAGTTAAGTTATAAATTTTAGTTAAAAAGTTAGTAGTAGTTAGGTGTTGCCAATTTATTTATAAGTTTTGATATTAACAACACGAAGACTGGTGAATTTCTAGCTTTAAAATCCAGCTTTTTTATAGTCTACCTTTTCAATAACAGGTTTTTGCTGCGAAAGATCTATGTCGGTTATATGAAGACAAATATCAATTCGGGAGGTACTTTTCCACAAATAAATGCAAAGGACAGTTACCTGTGCGTCGACTTTCAGAAGTACGGACATTTGGAAGCAAAATACACATTTTCAATAACTAGGCTGGGATATTTTTAGTTTCCGGGGACCGGGGTGAAAAAATTACTCATTTGGATTTTTTTGTCATTTATAGCTCGCGTCACCCTAAGACACTCAAATTTGCAAAAAAAATAACATTTTTTTTATTTTTAATGTTCTTAACTTTTAATTTTAATTTTCAATTTTTTTTCCTTATTTTTTGGTTTTAATGATTTATACTGAATTTTTGGTATGTTTAAAACTGATCAAAACGTTGTTGCACGCAGAGCGAGCGAAGCGAGCATTCATATTTGTGCAATACTGAGGGCTGCGATCCCTTAAGCGCGGAGCGAGCGCAGACGGACGGACGCATGACCGATTTCATAAGGATTTTGTTTTTTTTTTTACAAAACCCTAAAGAGGGTCAAGTTTCTCCGATTTTCGCCTGCCAAAAGTTAAGCTCAGCTTATGCGATTGTGCAAACACAGTTGGCATGTATTCACAATCTATAGAAGCGATTACAATTATTTAAGTACAGATATTTCCCAATTACTTCCTATAAGACCCCCAAATTGATTCAATTTTACTGGCCTATCTTTGCAACGGATAAGTGAAAAAAACGGATAAGTGCAATCAATTTCACTGCCAGAGGCGATTGCACTTATCCGTTCTCCACTGTACATACTAAAGGCAGCTATCATATTTATCTTTTAATACCCATTTTTGTTAAAGGGAATGTGTCATGACAGCCATACACAAGTCCATA
This sequence comes from Chloromyia formosa, assembly GCA_964017055.1. NCBI lineage: Eukaryota > Metazoa > Arthropoda > Insecta > Diptera > Stratiomyidae > Chloromyia > Chloromyia formosa. Next base: position 21,635,670 of record OZ024813.1, on the reverse strand, counting down.
TAAAAAATTAATATTATATTGTAATATAAATAATATAGCGTAATTGCGGCCTAAAAAATATAATTTCAAATTACCATTCAACACCTGATCCACATATTTCATATCCAACATGGCTTCGTACGTGAACTGTCCATCATGTTTACTCAACACTTCCTCGATATGGTCCCGAGTTTTCTTCTGAATATCCGGATGACGCGCCAACTCAAAGAGGGTATATTGAAGTAGCGACGAAGACGTTTCGAATCCTGCTGCGTAAAATATGAAACACTGTGCGGCAAGTTCATCGAAAGTCAATTGACTTTCGCCCGTGCTTTGATGCATTTCGATCAACATATCCATAAAATCATTTCGTCGAATTTTATTGGCAATTCGATAGTCCACCGTGCTACGAATGACGCTCATGAAAAACCTATGCACTTCGTCATGAAACCGTTTAATGCCCAATTTTTGGGCCCAGTTTCGGAATGACAAGAGAAGTAATTGCACTGGAAAGCTGTGTCTGGGTTCGTCGAAAATTTTAATTCCCATCCAGTGAAACTTGCTATTCTCCTCCTCGATGCTGTTGCATTCAATCCCGAAAGCGACGGTCCCTATGACATCCGTTGTGTAACGAGCCATCAGTTGTTTTATATCAATCTCCCTGCCAATGTCACAGATTTCGCCAATTTTCTTCTCAAGACACTTGGACACGGCCAACACCATGGGAAACATGAGCTTCATTTTGCCACTGGTGAAGGTTGGAGTGGATTTCATTCGTAACGTTCGCCATTTCGCTCCATAAATATTGAACATATGCGCCGAGAGCGGGTCGTCTGTTTCGTTGAAATACATTCCACGATCGTGAAACTTATTAAAATCCTTGATCATGATCGTTTTGATCAGCTCGAGATCAATGAGCAAGGCTGCAGGTTTGAAGAAGACGAACATTCCAACGAAAGGCGATGAGTTCTTGTATTTTTCGTACATTTTTTGTAGGACACTTATCACTGTTTCGGTTTTGCCCACTTCTTGAAGATTTCCGTAGAAAAAATGAGTTTCTTCGCAAGGCACTCCCATCTCCTTCCACAGTGAATAGTGCTTCCGTACCATGTAGATTAGCAAGAATATAATGATGAGAACACTCGTGAAAACTACTGTTAAATCCATGGTGGCAACTCTACGTAGATTTCCTTACAACTGCAACTGCTGAACGAACTAGTTAATTTATAAATACGATAACGACCAACTCACGCTTAAATGGCGTGAAAATATAATAATGAAAGCTACACTTTCTCCTTGTAAACTACTCGTAAAACTCTACTTAATATTAACATACAGTGACAATAAAGACCGACTCAAGCACAAGATGAACTCATGATAAGAAAGAACCAAGATAACTTTGATCGACAATTTTTGCTAAGTACAATATGTATTTAGTGTAAATAAAATCAAAATGAAATAACAAGTCTTTTGCTAGAAGTTTGGCTTTTGTAATATGTGAAATGTTAAGGTGGCCACACACGACAGCCATTTTGGTCGCGAGCATGCATCGAACCACGTCAAACTCAATGGAAACCAGGCCGGAGTCCGAAGCGTATATACCCTAGACTTGGACAGACCTAGTGGTGATACCAAAAGTACCAATTGTCAACGACCATATGCATTAAAAGTGGGTCCCCTATATGGCCAGTTCATAGGGGAGGTTGGCACTCATTCAGTGGGATCTTGACCATTCTCAAAATCAATTAACTAACTAACCCATTCTACAAATATTTGTCGAATTTTTCATGTCGCTAGCTTCATTCTATCGAAAGTTATTGCTTATTTGAAGTCTCAGTTGTAGGGGAGGTAGAGGTTTCTTTTAATAACAACCAGCTAGATCCCAGTACAAACATTTGTCCAAACTTTTTCAAGTCATTAACTTCATTTTATCGAAAGTTACTGCTTATTTGAAGGTTCACTTGTAGGGGAGGTAGGCGTTCATTGGGTCGGATTTTGCCCATCATTGCCAACAACCAGTTAGATCACCCTACAAACATTTAAACAAAATTTCAAGTCTCTAGCTTCACTCTATCGAAAGTTATCGCTTATTTGAAGTTTCAATTGTAGGGGAAGTAGGGGTTTCGTTGGTAGGATTTTACGTATTTTCAATATCAGCCAACTGGATTCTACTACAAACATTTGACCAAAATATCAAGTCGCTAGCTTTATTTTGTCGATCTGATTATGCCCAACTTACAGAACCTTAAGCAGCTTCCCACTTTAGGGTTACATGCCAAAAATCAGGTGTTTACGTCAATCGGTTCAAGAGTTATAGACAAAAAACGTGAAAAGTAGGGTAGTACGGGGTTCTTTGTAAGAAAATTACCGTTAGTTTTCAACTGATCGATTTTATTTTCCCAGGAGAGTATAAGATACCCTCACGAGTAATCTACCAAAGTTAGAGCTTTTCATGTTTATTTAATCGGGAGTTTAAGTATTTAAGTATTTTACATATGTAGGGGAGGTAGGCGTTTCTTGGCCTTATCATGCCCATTTTCAATACCAACCAACTAGATCACACTACCAACATTTGACCAAAATTTCAAGGCTCTAGCTTCATTCTATCGAAAGTTATCGTGCGAACGGTCAGACAGACAGACGGACAGATAGATAGACAGACGGACAGACAGACAGACATGGCTTAATCGAATCAGGAGGTGACCCTGATTATTTATGTATATAGCTATACCTCCGGAGCCTCCTTTAAGGTGTTGCATATTTTCGTCGTGACAAAAACAATATACCCTATACTATACTATAAGGCTGCGCGCAAGTTGGCACACCGTCCGTCTTCGCGATGCAGGACAATGGCTAGCTCTAAACTGTGGGCACTCGATGATTTTAAATAATTGTGATATCACTGCAAGGACGGACCAAGTCTCATCAAAACTTATATGTTCAATAAGTCCTTCAAAAGTCTCATCGCATTACATACACAATGGAATGAAGACTTTCTTCCGACAACAGATACGATACATATCTACACAGATGGGTCTAAGAATGACAATGGCGTGGGATCTGGCATTTACTCCGAATGTCTGAATCTGAGCCTATCGGTTCGACTACCCGACTACTGTAGCGTTCTGCAAGCGGAATTGGTAGCTATTTGGAAAGTCCTGGTCTGACTGGGTCGCCACCGTCATGACGTATCTGTCAGTCAAGCTGCGACTAGAGCCCTGGTATCCGTACGTATAACCTCAAGGATAGTGTTGGAGTGCCGCGAATCTCTCACAGAGATAAGTGGTATCTTTGATATTGTCTTGTGCTGGACTCCGGGTCACAGTGGTTTCGTTGGCAACTGCCGAGCTGACGAACTTGCTAGAAGAGGGACCTCGGAAGAGTCCGAATGTACTCTCTGCAATGTTGAGATGCCTTTTGATGCATGTAAGCAATTTTCGGGCAGTTTACAGTTTAAGAAGCACATTGAATTCATTTCCCGCCAATAAAATGATAGTTTTGTGTAATTATATGGAATAGTAAACATACAAAATGATTTTACGAGTACTGTCTAAAGGAAATTGTAATTGTCCGATTGTATCTGCACCAGGGATTTAAGTTCCCTCTTGAAATTTGAGTTGACGTTTGAATGCTAAACTAAATCAAGACACACTCCCAGCAAAGACATGCCCCGTTTTCGTCTTCGTTAATCTAATCTGATGCCCCGTTTTCGCCTTCGCTAATCTAATCTGCACTATAGCTTTTTTTTTGCCACTTATCCTGCTCTACTCTGCTATGTATAAAAAAAAGCGCACCTATTGTGAATTATCCATGAAACCGGAGGAGAACAAGGGATCATATAACGGTTGTTTCTTATGAAATTCCATTGAGAGGGATATAGGCAGATAACATCAGCATAAAATGTACACTTAATGCACAGACTTGATTTCACCTTATAAGAATTAGGAAGAGGTAAACAAAGAGACACAAGCCCTCTAAACCCTGAAATTTCAATTAGTCGAGATGGAAATCGGAAAATATTTCAATATTTTATATTTAGCTACCCACCCACTTTTTACGAGTACAAGGCATTGACAATTAATTTCCCACTGAATTGGCCCACTGCATAAACAATTGCCATGCAGCCCGCCCCCCAGGTCTAATTGCAATCTGTTGACCGCTATTTTCCATAACAGGAGAGTACCCCTACACTACAGATACTCCTGCGTTCAGAGGACACACCCAATTTGGAAGAAATAGGCCTGGATGTTAGCATCGGGTTAATTTGTTCAACTGGGTTCGGATCCACATTAAGCCCTGAGAGTGCATTGGCGTCGCCTCATGGTTAACGTCATGTTTATATAATAACTGAATAACAGTTTAAAAAATTGTCTGGTTACGTAAAAACTACGACACTCATTGGCATACACTTGTACAAATTCTCATGGACCGAAAGATCCGAAAAATGACGTTACCTGGAACATGTTCTATTAGATGACCGGAACCGCTCCGGAAAGCGATTCTGAGAAAATCAGAAAATCCAAGAATCAGAAAACTAATCCGTCGTAGAAACTTTATCTATATAAATAATGTTATATGTATGTATGTAGTCATCAAATTGTTTATCGTTCGAAACGTAAAAACGCATAGTGAAATTTAGAGTACTCGTACGTAACTCAAATAATGTGATTTGATAAACGCATTTAAAAGATAATAAAATACGTAAATAGCTACAAAGCATTTCGCAAAGTATTAGGACAAAAAATACATGAATTGTGTATAATATAAATTTCACTTGAAGAGTACATGTGCGACACTGAACTGGTCAACATAAGACAGTTTTCGTGGCGCTAATATGTGGTAAAAGTAAATTCACTAAATTTTCTACGTATGCAGACGAGACGAGCCCCTTTTGGTTAGACTATATGAACAACAAAGCGAGCTAGTCTAGATACTCTCGTCGCCACACAAGGTATTTTGAGAAAACTATCAACAAACGTGTTTATCGTTTTTCCTTGCACTTGTTTACGTTTTTCCGGGTTTCGTATTCTCATAGTTTCAAGTGAATTCACTGGGCGAAAACATGTTTTCATCACAACACCATCATAAAATGACTAATTGAATTCGAGCCAATTGAATCACACGAATACCATACATCACGCCATTTGTTTGAAAGATAAGCCAGCATTAAGTATCAGATATCTATTTTAGGATTGCAACTATAAATAGGTGAATAGATGCAATCATGATGAACTTATTTACGGTTGAAATGACAATTTAGCACTTATCGATGTCCTTGGTTGAAGTTATTTACGAGCTCATGCACGCTCATCGTCTAAGAACCTTCGACCTAGCCTATTAAATAAAACCCAATACCTATGAGGTCCCGTGGCCGACAATTTTGGTAGGAACTTCCCTAAACGAAACTGTACTCTGAGTTAGTTCTTTATTTCATTATCCTGGAAGGGGGAATTGGAGATTCACCAAAGGAGAAAGAACCATTTTTTCGGACTTTAACAGCTACTGAACCATTTTCATGCCCACGTTTGACGAGTTCATACCAAAGAGGATTGAGATTCTACAAGAGCGATCACTCCATAGAACATTCGCCTCTGCTTGAAGATTTGTATGTATTGACAAATTGTACAGACTACACAAGAAAGCTCACTCCATACAACTTTAGCCTCCGCCGGTAGATTTGTATGTATTGATTCTCTTGTGTATCTATACTGTGTAGTCTATATTATTTGTCACTACATACAAATCCACTGGCAGAGGGGAAAGTCCTATGGAGTGATCGCTCTTGTAGAATATCAATCCTCTTTGGTTCATACCTAGCATCGGCTAACGAAAGCAGGAATCCATTTTTGGGAGTATTTCAGACATAAGAGAAAGGCAAAAAGAAAATATAAAATAGATAAAAATAGAAATAGAAAGAAAGCCAAAAAACGAAAAAAAAAACATGATATTTGGCGAAGATGATGAGGTAAAATCAAATAATTGTTATTGTATTTTGCCGATAGTAGCCATTTTCGATTCACCCGGTCTCAAATCTAGAGTGATTCGAACGCCACGGAACTGCGACGAGCGACCTTAAATAGCCACCGGATACTTCGCCGCGTGGGGGCGAATTGTGGAATTAGTACTCAGTATACATTTAGATAGCAGCTAAATAAAGTTGACTTTCAACCAATTCACTTTCAACTTTGATCCGATGAGATCCCATACGACACCAGGACCAAAACCGGTCCGTCGTTTTTTATGAAAATGGATCTGAGACCATGTGAAATGAAAACGGTTAGTAGGATAATTCCTCTGTGTTTAATCACTCATGTGCCTATGAGTGAGATTAAAGTGGAGTGGGCTATTGTGAGTCTAAGTCACAGTGACTGAGGCTCGCTATCTATTGCCACACAAAATTAATCAGCTCGAAGTCAATTTTGTGTGACTGCGGATAGTGTAATGGACGGTTTGGTGGGCATCCGAGGATGCCCGTGGGGACGGAAGGTCGGGCCGTGCCATCTTGCGAAGAAAAAGATCCCTCAACGAGCTAAGCAGCAGCCTTTGCTTGCTGTAGCTCCAGTTCGGGAGATGTGAGCGGGGTTTTCGCCGCTCGTTGCCCCTGTCCTTTACGTATTAAGAAAAATGCAATGGCCTGGGGAAGGCAACACAAACAGGGGAGGTAAAAATGGGGAATACACAAGAATGAGGCGATAAGGATAGAATGGTTGGCGGACGGCTTAATTGCCCTCGCTCTTGCATCGGGGTCCAGGTGCAATGGGACCTTCGGCCTCTGGTTTCGTACCACCGACGGATCATTACTCATCAGATGCTATCATCGATCTGCTGGTGAAAGCAGCGCTACCAAGATATGGTCCATTACAGGTGGTTCATTATAATAGCGAGCCTAAAGGTCGCCACCCATTGACGAGCACAACCACGACCAAACTTCCATCGAACCATCAAATAGCATAGGACGGTGGAAACGAGGAGATTTTTTTTCTATAGAGTTTGACGTGGTCCGATGCATGCTCGCGACCAAAATGCTTGCCGTGGGTGGCGAGCTTAAGTCATTGTGACTAAAGGTCGACACACACGGCATGCATTTTAGTCGCAAGCAAGCATCGAACCACGTCAAACGCAATAGAAAAAAATCTCCTCATTTTCATCGTTCTATGATATTTGATAGTTCGATGGAAGTTCTGTCGTGGTTCTGCGCGATCAAGTGTGGCGACTTTTAGACTCGCAATGAATCACTCCACTTTATTCACAGACAGTATACATATGTATAATGTAATAACTCGTGTCAGGTTGACATATTTCTTGGCAAATGATGATACGGCCTGTAGGTATCTTGTCTGTTTTCAAATTGAAGAACTGGATTCATTGGGTTGTGACAGTTCTCCAAATTTGAAAACGGATACACCCACAGGCTAATATCCGACAGGTGGCGGTGGCCAAGTTACAAGGGAAATTCCCAACAATTTCCCTCGCGACTGAGCTTTGGGATTTTCCCGGTAGAGGGTCTCAGAGGGAAATTCTTTCGTCCACATGGGCTCTTCTGCTGACAGATTTCTAAAGAGACGGACGTCTCTATATAGGTACTCTCTACTCGAGGACGAAAATAGCACAACGCTTCTCGGAATCAGCAAGTAAGTTGCAACCATTAAAAATAAATATATACGGGGTAGTTTCGGGATGATGCTGCTAATCCTTTACTGGTTTTAGGTTTTTCTGTTGTGCGCCGCCACGAGTGTGCATTTGACGAAAACCTCCCGCGCCGGGGCTTCGCCACCGAACGTCAACAAGTGACAGAGTGCGTGCGGCAGGAAACCTCCCGTGCCGGGGCTTCGCCACCGAACGTCAACAAGTGACAGAGTGCGTGCGGCAGGAAACCTCCCGTGCCGGGGCTCCGCCACCGAACGTCAACACGAGGCAGAGTGCGTGCGGCAGGAAACCTCCCGTGCCGGGGCTTCGCCACCGAACGTCAACAAGTGACAGAGTGCGTGCGGCAGGAAACCTCCCGTGCCGGGGCTCCGCCACCGAACGTCAACAAGTGACAGAGTGCGTGCGGCAGGAAACCTCCCGTGCCGGGGCTCCGCCACCGAACGTCGACACGAGGCAGAGTGCGTGCGGCAGGAAACCTCCCGTGCCGGGGCTCCGCCACCAAACGTCAACACGAGGCAGAGTGCGTGCGGCAGGAAACCTCCCGTGCCGGGGCTCCGCCACCGAACGTCAACAAGTGACAGAGTGCGTGCGGCAGGAAACCTCCCGTGCCGGGGCTTCGCCACCGAACGTCAACAAGTGACAGAGTGCGTGCGGCAGGAAACCTCCCGTGCCGGGGCTCCGCCACCGAACGTCAACAAGTGACAGAGTGCGTGCGGCAGGAAACCTCCCGTGCCGGGGCTCCGCCACCGAACGTCGACACGAGGCAGAGTGCGTGCGGCAGGAAACCTCCCGTGCCGGGGCTCCGCCACCAAACGTCAACACGAGGCAGAGTGCGTGCGGCAGGAAACCTCCCGTGCCGGGGCTCCGCCACCGAACGTCAACAAGTGACAGAGTGCGTGCGGCAGGAAACCTCCCGTGCCGGGGCTCCGCCACCGAACGTCAACAAGTGACAGAGTGCGTGCGGCAGGAACCCTCCCGTGCCGGGGCTTCGCCACCAAACGTCAACAGGACTGCGCCCGACACGAGGCTTGCCGTCCGGATTGGAGATCCGTCCAAAAGAAAAGTAAAACAAAATTAGACCGAGGTATTTTGTGAATGTCCGTAGAATAGTAGTAATTAGTGTATGTTTCTTAGTGTAGAAAAATAATATAATTTAACAAAAAGATCAAGTTATTATTTGTAAGAAAAAAATAATATTTATTTGACTGCGTACGTATTGGGAATTGTGCTGTGCATTGTGCTTGTCCTGTAGTGGCCGCCACCGGAAGTAGCAATCGTTAATTTGAATCCGTAAAGTAGCTGAAAAAGAAGAAAAAAAAGAGACAAAATTAAATAATACAATGTAATATTTTTTTATTTTTTTCAAATTCCATTTAAAAATTTATTTAATATATCTATGTATTTTTTTGGTGTAATAAAATAATTGTATCAATGTATATTATGTGTTGTGATTAGGAATTTCTGAAGGGGGTGTCTGGGCTCAATGGGGCCTCTAGGGACGTGGAGCCGTCGTACCTATTTCCGACCACCCCTGTCCCATCCGATTTGGGGGGTAAGAGGCTGGTCTTATCCGGGCCAGGGTGGGTCGGTCTTTTTTTTTTTTTTTTGTGGTAGTCTTTTCGTAGATCGGGCTATTAAAGCACCTGATACAAGTGATGAGCTGTGTGACCATCTGTCCCGGACCTTAAGTTATACGACCCCGACCCGCATCTCACCGAACTGAGCTGCTTGCAAGCAGGTGCAAGGTACCGGTGGTGTTTTTGTAAAGCAGCAGCACAGATAACATTACAATAAGGCAGAGTAACTTGATGGGGGATCCGCAAGGGTATTATACCTCTTATTGCCTGCGTTCACATTTTGGAGCGCTTCGGTTATTCAGCAATTGAAATGCATGTAAACGGAAAAAATGAAACTGATTTTTCCGTTTACATGCAATAACCGAAGCGCTCCAAAATGTGAACGCAGGCATTCTCAACATTTGTTTTGCGCCTTCTAGAGAGATTGGATAAGGCCCGTTTTCTCAATGTCCAGTTAAAATAAAATTTAACCTCGAGATAAAATTTGTTGTTGTTGTTGTTTTCCCTGTAAAATTTGACAGATGGGTACGTTCAACGTCTGTTTACCTGGAGTTTAAATTTTAATCAGACAATGGGTGGTATGCATAAAGTGAGTCGAGTGGAGTAAAGCCGAGTTGACAGAATTCCACTTAATTTTCACTATGGAGCGGAAAGTAGTTTTATGCATACAAATTTTTCACTCGATTCACCGAACATAGCAGACTCAGGAATGTCCTCAATAGACTTCACTCTTGAGTATATCCTCATTATTATGCATACCACCCATTGAGAAAACGGGCCTCAGTGTTTTAACCCCAGTGGAAGAGAAGGGAACAGAAACAAGACAGTAGTCTGGTCCTCCTAGAGGGGGTTGTCTGAGACGCTGACATATGTTTCCCTACAAAAAGATACTTGTTCAGAAACCTAGATTACAGTCTCGGATTATACGAATTATACGGACTCGGAATCAAGAATCGCACTATTTTTTCGGATCCTGGAAAGTATTAACGTTTTATATTTCGCACCGCCGGTGCCCTGCAAGAGGTGCTTAAAGAAGCATCTCACTATTCCATCAGAATTATTATACTTGCACTTAGGAAACGAAATGGCTTGCAGGTGGCGCAGGCGTCGAAATTTTAGAACAGCTTGGGAAGCACATAAAGTTCATTTCCTGCCAATAAAATAAATGTTCGTTTTGTGTAATTATATGAAATAGTAAACATACAAAAAAAAATTGCTGTCTAAAGGAAATTTTTCCGATTCTATGTATATGTATGTACTGAGGATTTAAGTTTTCTCTTGAAATTTGAGTTGACATTTGAGTTCTAAGGCCCTAACCAGATTGAACGCAGAAAGCAGCAGCAGCGGCAGCAGCAACAACTACAACAGGTAGATCTGTCGCGATGGCACAGCGGCAATGACAGATCTACCTGTTGTTGTTGCTTCTGCCGCTGCTGCTGCATTCTGCGTTCAATCTGGTTTGGGTCTAACTAAACCAAGACACACTCCCAACAAAGACATGCCCCGATTTTGTGTTCTTTACGCTAATTTGCTCTCGATCGTTTTTTTTTTCGTCGCTTAACCTGCTCTACTCTGCTCTGTACGAAAAGAACGCACCTTATGTTTACTATTCCACTGTAAACTGCCTGAAAACTTCGACACCTGCGCCGCCTGTATTTCAAAACGTGAAAATGCTAACGGAAACCTTCTTTCCAAAGTAGCTCAGATCAAATTGTTAGTGTAATTGTGTGCGTTCAGAAGGAACTGAGCAACTTCCGCTCAGCGAAAATGTTCAGAACGAGCGGGTTCAGAAGTGACTGAGCAACTTCTGCTCGGGTGAGCATGATCAAATTTCACCGAGCAAGAAATATTTCTGCTCACTGATCAGTGCTCCGGTTCTTCTTCTTCTTTTTCAACCTCACGCTCATGTTGCGAGTTTCCGAGTTTTGACAGTTATCAAATTGGTTGTTGTGTTTTCGCCGTTTTCGGCTTCTAGTTCTTTGGTTTTCGGGTGCTTTTGAATTTGTTTTCTCGTTGTTGTAATGGACAGCGTGGGATTCATGTATTTTCCACTTTTCGGCACTTGACGTCTAAAATTGTCATCGTCACTCAATGAGTGCGTTCAGTAGGTGGCAAAAGAGCAGAAACCGCTCGCGAGCAGCTCCGCAACTGCTCGCGAGCAGCTCCGGAGCTGCTCGGTTTGGAGTCTGCACCTGCTGAACGCTACTTCACCAGCTGACAAATCGACCAGCTGAAAGCTGACGATGATAATTTTAGACGTCAAGTGCCGAAAAGTGGAAAATACATGAATCCCACACTGTCCATTACAAAAATCACGAACAACGAGAAAACAAATTCAAAAGCACCCGAAAACCAAAGAACTAGAAGCCGAAAACGGCGAAAACACAACAACCAATTTGATAACTGTCAAAACTCGGAAACTCGCAACATGAGCGTGAGGTTGAAAAGAAGAAGAAGAACCTGAGCACTGAGCACTGATCAGTGAGCAGAAATATTTCTTGCTCGGTGAAATTTGATCATGCTCACCTCAGAGGAACTTCTGGAGTGGCCCATAGGCTCAATTTATGGGACGAGAGAAGAGCGCGTTTAGTTTTTCATGGGAGAGAGAAAGAACGGGACTTTTAATGCCAACCACCAATAGGACGCGGAAATTTGACAGCTATATATACAGCGGGGAGTCAGAAACGAAAACAAACATTTCAATATCGGTTTTCTGACAGAAAACTCACAAAAACAAGTAACGCGCACATCACATCTAAATATTTAATGTTTTACCTATAAGCAGACACCCCCGTCTTAGGGATACGCTGGTTATTTTTGCAGTCACCGACGAGGCATTTCAATTTACCACAACTCACTACCGCACCAATTTGTCCTACCGGAAATTTCACTAGTGTCTTCTCTACATAATCGCGGCTCTTTACACTCAAAAACCGGCTCCAAACTTTCGCGAATTCAACCGTATTTACTTTTTGCCACTTTTTGCACAAAGCGTTTGACAGCCATATGCACAACGTGATCTTAAAACCGTTAACTTTACTCTCCCAGCTCTCGACTTTTTCAAGAAGAAGATCGTCCCATTTTCAAGCTGTCAATTTGTATGGTTTGACAGGCATATACCCATTCCTTTGTTAGTTATATATTCAAATATGCTCACCCGAGCAGAAGTTGCTCGGTCACTTCTGAACCCGCTCATTCTGAACATGTTCGCTGAGCGGAAGTTGCTCAGTTCCTTCTGAACGCACACATTGTGTGATGTTGACCTGCTCTGCTCTGCATGGCTGTTAAAAAAACGCGTCAAATTCATATGAGGCCATTTTTTAAGGCCCGTTGGCACGTTCAAAGTACACTTTGGCAAAGTAATTTGACAACCTACTCCGAGGCAAGACTTCCATATCTGAGGCGCCTTAATTTCATCGGCGGCTTATTCACGCTAAATATAAAATACAAGTGGCCTGAAAATGTAAAAAATTAAATTATGGTGTATCATAGGAGGTTCTTAACTACCTAAAGCGGAAATTTATTCTATTGTATATACAATTCTAGCACTGGATTTTCTCATACAAAAGTTTCAACTTTAAAGGTATATCTCCTAAACGGTTATGAATTCGCGGAAAAGGGCTTCAGATTCGTCCATTTCAGACCAAATTCGACTGAAACCTATCATTAAAATTTGACGCCTCAGATACGGAAGTCGCCGAAGTCTTTAGCATCCAATCGAAGCGAAGTAGGATGGTGCTCAACTTTCCATCAAACAATTCATGGCAGATCGGTAACTTCACAGAAAACAGTTGTTGGAGCGGGAAATAATGAGATGTTGGTGGTTTTTATTAATTTTATGGTGGGCAGAATAATACGTTTTGGTGTGAATTCCCTGGAAATGCTAAATTCGGCGTTTTTCGCAAGTAGATATTCTTTCCAAGTCAAACTTTGGCAAAGTGTACTTTCAACATGTCAACCGGCCATCAAGAATTTACCTCAATTTACTGGTTTTCTGAAGGCATTTTAAGCTTTTTATTTAGAATCTTAAAATACGTATTACGTGGGGTAAAAGAACGTATATCCATTTTGTAAATATTTTTCTTCAACGAATTCTATCACCTCCCTTCATTTGACCCAAATCCAAATGCACCACAACATAAAATAATTACGAAACAATGCACTTTTCAATTTGTAAACAAATATATCCACGTCCTGTTAAATTTGTAAACAACACGACTCCCTCTTCCCGCGCACAGTCTGGGACGACGAATCGGTTCAAAACGGTCCATACAAAACTCACGTAGTCACAACACGAAAATTTAGTAAACAAACCGACGCATGCGAACTCACCCCTGGAACTTATCATGTCATTCGAGATGACGTTTCAATGCCTGCGTTCACGTTTTTGAGCGTTTCGGTTATTCAGCAATTCAAATGCATGTAAACAGACAAATCAGTGATTTTTTCCGTTTACATGCATTTCAATTGCTGAATAACCGAAACGCTCAAAAATGTGAACGCAGGCAATGGCGGTGGCTTATCAGAATCGAAAATAAAATTCTTTTAACTAGTGGCGAAACTACGGCGATCTTTGCCAATCGGCGAGTGCGCTCGAGTGAATTAGAAATAGTTCGTTCCCCATATTCAGAGCAATTTGCGCGAACGAATAAGCTACAGATACGAGGGGCTGGCGTGAATTCGAGCGGCGCACAAATCGTGTTTTCAACTTGTTGGCAGCCAAAAACCGTCAGATAAATAGGACGGGAGCACAGTAGACGTTCGACGGTGGTCCGATCCAGAATCCTCAGCAACAGCGAGCAGGAAGTGCTAAAAGAGACTTTATCTTTGCGACAGACTTGTTTCATTATTTGAACTGTGGACAATTTTCGATTTTTGGTGAAAAGTTAGTGCCCCCCTTGATTTCAGTGGTACAAATTGAGTGCGCTCTATTTTTAAACCAAATCTAGAACAAGTGTCAGTGCTATTAGCCTGTTTCAAGTGGCCTTAATTGTAGCCCAAATTCAATTTGTCATTTTAATTAATTTTTCGTGTCAAATCAGTTTCGTGAGTGACAAATCAGAAGGTGAGAAGCGAAGAACTCGGAGTCGCCCAGCGACCAGGGAGACCATCAACCCGTCTGCTTCGTGTCCGCAGATCCTTAAGAACTATGCCACCAAGCCGCTTGGACGCTATCTACCGTCGCCTCCTTATCACGCGATTCTTTGAGAAAGGATGGGGCAAGCCTGAGAATCTTCGAAGGTAAGTGCACTACGTGACCAGCCCCTCGTTACATAAACACACCCGTTCGCCAAATAGTTGCAGTTGCAACTCCTCCATCTTCAGCTCCCCTGTTCCCTCTACTCAATTGGATAACAGTCGGTTCATGGAAAAAAACCATCGGTTGTTATTGTTTTCTTGTAGCGGAAAATGCGCATTTCTCGCTCTATGTAAAAGTCCTTGAAAACATGTTTGCAGTGCGAAATTTTTGGAGAGACTTGAACGAGAGAGGTGTAAGAAATTATGAAACAAAAATGTTTTGATCATATTTCCCGAAATGATTGGGCGACATGTGCGAGTTCAGGGCGATTTCATTCAATATCTGAGGCGCCAAATTTTGATGGGTTTCAATCAAATTTGGTCGGAACTGGATGAATCTGCAGTCCTTTTTCGCGAACTCATAACCGTTTTGGAGATATTTATCTTTAAAGTTAGAACTTTATGTGAAAATCCAGTGCTAGAATTGTATATAGAATAAATTTCCGCCTTAGGGCCTTCGTCCACAGACGCAACGCGACTGCGATCCAACTCAAAAACGAGTTGCATGGGCGTCGCACGGGAGTCGCATTAGAGTCGGACACGTGTTATTGCGTGGAACCTCGTCCACTGGTGCGACTGCAACGCAACTCGGACGCGACCGACTCCAAAGCGACTTGGCTGTCCGGTCGCATGTCGACTTTCGTGCGACTTTTTCTTGGTTTCTGGTGTTTTGATATTTGAGTGAGTATGAATTTCAGCAGCTGTAGGTGAAGGATTTTTAATTGTACGCGAGGAGAATGTTTGATAAGTGAATGATAATGTTGAATGAATGATAAGGGAATGTACCAGACTACTGTTGAAGTAAAACATTGGCATATGAATCGGGGGATGAATAATAAACTGGAATATGGACAAGATGGATGTCATATGAATTGGAGTGATAAGGCGAATGCTCTGGAGTACTGTTCATGACATTTTGAGTCCTTTGGCTAGGAAAAAGGATATTTCTGGTAAAGAAGGGGAATATGGGCAAGATGGGTGTCATATGAATCGGGGTGAAGACCCGAATATCCAGGAGTAGTGCAGATAGCATTTTGAGTCCTTCGGAGCGAAAAAAACATTCTTGGAAGTTAAGTGAAAAATGGGCAATATGGAAGTCATATGAATCGGGGTGAAGAGGCGAATGCTTAGGAGTACTATGGATGGCATTTCGAGTCCTTCGGTGGCAACAAGGATATTCGAAAAAGGATATTTTTGGCAGTGAAGCGAAATATGGGCAATATGGGTATCAAATGAATCGGGGTGGAGGCCCAAATATCCAGGAGTAGTGCAGATGGCATTTCGAGTCCTTCGGAGCGAAAAGGACATTCTTGGAAGTCAAGTGAAAAATGGGCAATATGGGTGTCATATGAATCGTGGTGAAGAGGCGAATGCCTAGGAGTACTATGGATGGCATTTCGAGTCCTTCGGTGGCGACAAGGACATTCGAAAAAGGATACTTTTGGCAGTGAAGCGAAATACGGTCAATATGGGTGTCATATGAATCGGGGTGAACACCCGAATATCCAGAAGTAGTGCAGATGGCATTTCGAGTCCTTTGGAGCGAAAAGGACATTCACGAAAGTCGAATGCAAAATGGGCAATATGGGTGTCATATGAACCGGGATGAGGAGGCGAATGCCTAGGAGTACTATGGACGGCATTTCGAGTCCTTCGGTGCCGATAAGGATATTCGAAAAAGGATACTTTTGGCAGTGAAGCGAAATACGGTCAATATGGGTGTCATATGAATCGGGGTGAACACCCGAATATCCAGAAGTAGTGCAGATGGCATTTCGAGTCATTTGGAGCGAAAAGGACATTCACGAAAGTCGAATGAAAAATGGACAATATGGGTGTCATATGAACCGGGGTGAAGAGATGAATGTCCGGGAACACTATAAATGGTACTTAGAGTCCTTCGGTGGCGACAAGGACATTCGAAAAAGGATATTTTTGCTGGTAAGGCGAAATATGGCAATATGGGACGAAATATGGACAATGTGGGTGTCGTATGAATCGGGGTGCACAGACGAATGTCCAGGAGAAGTGTAGATGGCATTTAAACTCCTTCGGTGGCGAAAATGACATTCACGAAAGTCAAGTGAAAAATGGGCAATATGGGTGTCATATGAACCGCGGTGATGAGGCGAATGTCCAGGAGTACTGTAGATGGCATTCTCGATCCTTCGGTGGCGACAAGGATGTTCGAAAAAGGATGTTTTTGGCAGTGAAGCGAAAAGCGAAATGGGTGTCACATGAATCGGAAATGGAAGACGATTATTTTATGAGGCAGATTCTTGTCTGAAAACGAAGAACAATACATCTCATTTTCCAAAGAAAAAACGAGGAGGGTTTCTTTGGCCAACTTATTGTTGTTCGTAAAGACAACAACAGAATTTTTCCGTGCCTCTGTGGAACAGTTTTATTTCTTATTAGAGTTAATAAAAGACTATATTCAGAAAGGGTCATGCAACATGGGGCATAGCGCGTCAATCACTCCTGCGCGCAATCATACTGTGCTCTTGCAATGAAGCGCAACTGCCCACATGGTATACCCAGCACCTTAGTGTCACCATACACTGTCGATCTCGATCTCGAACTCGAATCTGGTACAAATTTCCTCTGACACACACACACTTCACATAGGTGTGAAGAAAACCGGTCCACTTGTACTAGGCACCCTTTTGCCAGATTTTGATGCCATGTGACTTTATGACCACCTCTTGGTCGGCCTTGGTTGGAAATAGGGCTCCCTTTCATAGCATGTAAAGCAATGCAGTTATCATCCTTCCGCAATGTCTGACCTATCCACTGCCATTTTCGCCTTCGTATAATTCGTCGATTGGCATCTGACCGGTAAGGCAACCTATGACGGCACGAAATGTCGCGTTCTGCATAAAGGTAAGGTGTCGGGGGACTTTGAGATTCCTAGTGAAGTTCGGCAGGGTTGCATCCTCTCAACGATCCTATTCCTCAGAGTGATCGGCGATGTGTTGCATGCAGCGCTATCCGGACTAAATAGAGGAATTTAATGGACTTTGACATCTTATCTACAACATCTTGATTATGCTGACAACATATGTCTACACTCCCAAATCATGTATCTGTCCGCAATGGCGTTAGATTTCGAGAAGGAGGCAAGCGAGGTTGGGCTAAAGGGCTTAATACCAACAAGGCAAAGGTTCTTAGCCCGCCATTGCGAAAAAGAAATCCGACACCTATTGCCATCAATATTCATGGCCAACCTGTGGAGAAAGTGGACAATTTCATCTACCTGGGAAGCATTGTTGCCGAAAAAGGTGATACGGAGCAGGACATCGCTCGTCGTATCAACCAGGCGCCGGGTAAGTCTGTTGTAAGCTTCACCCTATTCCCCAGAACAGAGTACGATGGCGCGCAGGAGTGCAGTTTTCTGGTAACTCCTACGGAAATTTTCCATGTACTGCACCCATACAAAACTACTGACAGTAACCGAGAGCGAAAAAATATTAGCTTGATGTTGATGCTGATACAACTACTCTGCCAGATTTTCGACAGCATGCCGTATGCGCATTTAGCCTGGTTCATAGAACGAGCGTTGTTCTGGTCCACATTTTCGCGTAAATGCTGCGCAAGTAGACGAAGGACTCGAAATGCTATCTACATCTACGCCTCCTCACCCCGGTTCATATGACACCCATATTGCCTATTTTTCACTTGACTTTCGTGAATATCCTTTTCGTCACCGAAGGAATTGAAATGACATCTACACTACTCCTGGACATTCGTCTTTTCATCCCGATTCATACGACACCCATATTGCCCATATTTCGCCTTACCAGCAAAAATACCCTTTTTCGAATGTCCTTGTCGGCACCGAAGGACTCTAAGTGTCATTTATAGTGTTCCCGGACATTCGCCTCTTCACCCCGGTGCATATGACACCCATATAGTCCATTTTGCATTCGACTTTCGTGGATGTCCTTTTCGCTCCAAAGGACTCGAAATGCCATCTGCACTACTTCTGGATATTCGGGTGTTCACCCCGATTCATATGACACCCATATTGACCGTATTTCGCTTCACTGCCAAAAGTATCCTTTTTCGAATATCCTTATCGGCACCGAAGGACTCGAAATGCCGTCCATAGTACTCCTAGGCATTCGCCTCTTCACCCCGGTTCATATGACACCCATATTGCCCATATTTCAATTGACTTTCTTGAATGTCCTTTTCGCCACCGAAGGACTCGAAATGCCATCCGCACTACTCCTGGATATTCGGGTGTCCACCCCGATTCATATGACACCCATATTGACCGTATTTCGCTTCACTGCCAAAAGTATCCTTTTTCGAATATCCTTGTCGCCACCGAAGGATCCGGAATGCCATCCATAGTACTCAAAATGACATGAACAGTACTCTACAACATTCGCCTTATCACTCCGATTCATGTGGTACCTATCTTGCCCATATTCCCCTTAATTATCAGGAATATCCTTTTTCCTCACCGAAGGACCTCAAACTCAAGGATATCCATATTGCCCGTATTTGACTTCACTGCTGAAAAGTCCTTTTCCTCATTGAAGGACTCAGAACGCCATCAACAGTAGTCAATACATTCCCCTCTTTCATACGTTCGCCTCACGTAAAATACATACTATACAAAAATTCTGCATTTCACAGCCACAAATCGCAAACGCAAAAAAAATACATTGCCAAAAAAAAAGATACATTTCCATACCATTGGCCGTCCTTATCATCCTCTCACCCAAAACACAACATTTCACATATTACCTATAGTACGCGAGCGAAATCTCTGTACAAACTAGTGGTTTCATTTTATCACAACACGAGTCGCAGAAGAGTTGCGTTGCGTCAGTGGACGAAGAGCATGCAACGCGACTTTCGTGCAACCGTCGCAAACACGTTGGGTTGCAGTCGCGTTCGAGTCGCGTTGCGTCTGTGGACGAAGGCCCTTAGTCTTAGGTAGGTAGTCACAAACCTACTACACATCATCTAATATCTTATATTTTCAAGGCACTCATATTTTAGATTTAGCATGAATGTGCCGCCGATGAAATTTGGCGACTAAGATATCGAAGTCGTGCCGCGAGTTCAAATATCAACAGCATAACATTCCGTTTTCTTCTAGAAAGAAAATGCTCTTTATCAAAGTCGTCGAACCGGGCTCCCAAGCGATGATTTGCGATGCTTACGATTGCCAGCACCGTTTATCTTTATTTGTTGACCGCTGGCCCGCTTATTGACTGACTCGGTTGGTTACGTCACAGAGAGCGTTTTGCGTGCAGTGCATTGCCATGAGCTGATTTCTTACAATTCTTTGTCGCCGATGGGATAAGTTTGGGATATCGAACGATTGTTGTTGACTCGCGCGAATTAGTCAAACAACTTGAGAAACTTGTCCGCCGGCTGATCGTATGATTCTCATCGGAATGTTCTCTCTCACTGGCATGAGGCAACGAAGAATTTTTAATTTTACTATTCACGCGGGGTGAAAAACTCTTGTTATCATCAGTTTGCTAAAAATAGCACATTGAGCGCTCCTATCATGGAGAAAACACAGAAAACATATGCAGGAAATGCACAGTGCACAGTCGAATTGTGTCTAAATAAAGAGAAAAGAGCTACTGCCTAATCAATTGAAGCAACAAGGTGGTCCGGCAAAATTATCTGCAGTTGAGCATTGTCGGTGCTTTACATGTTCTTTCGACCATAGTTTGCTAAACGATGTTTTTGAACTTCGGTTTTTTTTTGGCACTGTTTGTTGAGATTATTGGCATGGGCTCACATTTAGATAAAGATCAAAAGATTAGGGGGAAAATTGTAGATGTAATATTAGCGAAACATGTTACCAACAGGAGATATACATATCAAGCAACCCCAAAACAAGAAACCAGCCCTGAAATATTATAGAAGCTTTATTTTAGGTGCAGTTCAAAATTCGCTTTTTTTAAGAGGGTCGTAATGAGCAGGACAGGTTTCCATGAAACAAAACGAAATCGACAAACCAAATCCGATGTCAAGTAAACAGAGTATTGTAATATAAGAAATTAAACGACGAGACTACTTACGCGCGTACACGACCACGATACTGTTTGAGTCAGTGGCGTAGCTAAAGTATTTGGCGCCCGGGGCAAAACTTCAGTATGAATTAATATTCAAACGGAGGGAAGAAAAAGTTAGTCCGTGGAAGGCGTTTTGGCGCCCCCAGCCGTTGCGCCCGGGGCAACGCCCCCTTCGCCCCCCCCCCCCCCCCCTTAGCTTCGCCGCTGGTTTGAGTCATCTATCTGCAAAGATTATTTTTCAAATAGATGAGAAAATGTGCTAAACTAGTCCACAACAACTACTACAGGCGAACTGCGTAAAGCTCCATGCTAACTGGATTAAGTAAACATTCAAACTATGGGTTTTAAGATGAAGACACCTCACCAATATGGTTCGTTACGGAGTACTACTCCAATCCATGGGTGGACAGTGCCCATGAACACATTCTAGAAGAATTACACAACCCATCTCGGGTGGACCCACCTCGCTAGAACCCATATTGGCCATTCAGACCTGGACACCACAACCCGTCCGGGGGGAACAGTCCTCTCTGAACCATCCCAGGATGATAAACCGACCCATCACAGGTGGAACTATCATCACCGCGGACACTAGCTCAGGATGACTTACCGGAACTTTCACAGATGAAGTCATCTTGCCCTGAGTAGTGCTATCGCTAACTAACCACGCATACTCAGGATGGCTCACCGGTCCTTCCCCAGGTGAAACCATCTGCCCTGAGCAGTGGTATCAACTGACAACCAAACACCCATCACAGGTGTAATGGCCTAACTAGAGCAATAACACAGCAAAAGGACAAACGGCATATAAAACACTAAGCACCATTTTCATGCACAATAACTAATTAAATATAAAATACCAGTGTCACTCACCTTCTAAACCTGCAACAGGAACAATCTCAATTCAACAGTGAAACAATCCAAAACACAACACTCTAAGGTTCACACTCGAATGAGAATACAATCTCAATTCTTCGTGTGCTGAACCATAGCCTAGCAACGATATTTATTTGGTCCTAAAACAAAAAGGGAAATAAACACTTCCTTTTCAAGTGGAAATTGAAAACCATGCATGAAAATAGAAACAGTTAGATTTTCAATGATCCGCCATTACTGTCAACAGCCAGAAATGGATTCGAGATCCATTCCATCCACGCGATGACCCATCGCGTACGCAACTTTGAACAGCTGATTTAAGTTGACAGACCGACCTTCTGTCGTACGCGACCCGTTTGATTGTAACTGCCGTGACGCACAGAGCGACAGCTTTCCATTTAAATGGCCCACAATGCGTAATTTCCTGATGGCCCA
This sequence comes from Chloromyia formosa, assembly GCA_964017055.1. Lineage (NCBI taxonomy): Eukaryota > Metazoa > Arthropoda > Insecta > Diptera > Stratiomyidae > Chloromyia > Chloromyia formosa. Next base: position 21,613,808 of record OZ024813.1, on the reverse strand, counting down.
TCGAAGAGCATTGTGTGGATGGACAATATTTGAATTAACATTCGGTGTGTGATGGCGGCCATCAAAGTCATCATATCGCGATGGGCCATTGTCTGTAGCAGGCATTACAGTAAGATGGTAATTGGCAGGTACCATGGTCTATGTCATGCACATCTTCATTAATTCTCCATTCACAACTGAGTCGCGTTTTTGGGAAAACAGAAAAACTCGCAATTCGGGCTCCTGTTGCCACAATTTTTACGATATCTTTATCGGTCTTTTTCTGGTGGATAGCTGATGGCAATATCTATCCAAAATTGGGGCACCGAAATAAGCCATGGCAAAAGTGGCCATCCGAAATAATCTATATGGATACTTACGTTTTGAACCGAAAGTGTGAAAGTGTCCATCGGAAAATAAACGAAATAACCCATGCATGGACAATTTCGGTTTCAAATCGAGCGTCCAGGGCGAGCGAAGCGAGCGTTCATTGGAATTTTTTGTGTCACTTGGTTTCATTCTGCACACCAACTTAGTATGCGTCTGTAGCGTTAATGTTTGTACGATACTGAGGGTTGTGATCCCTAACCGCGGAGCGAGCGTAACCCATACAAAATACCGTTGTATTCAGAGCGAGCGTTCATGTTTGTGCGACACTGAGGGTTGTGATCCCTTAAGCGCGGAGCCCACACAGGACACTTGTATCCAGAGCGAGCGAAGCGAGCGTTCACGTTGTGCGAGACTGAGGGTTGTGATCGGGGCAGCAAAATAAGCCATAGCGAAATAAGGCATACGAAATAATCCATATATGTAGATACTTTCGTTTGGAAACGAAAGTATTCATCGGAAAATAAACGAAATGCATGGACAATATCGGTTTCAAATCGAAATAAGGCATGCGATAAAAATGAAAATAGACATGCAGTGTCCAGAGCGAGCGAAGCGAGCGTCCATGTTTGAGCGATACTGAGGGTTGTGATCCCTTAAGCGCGGAGCCCATACAAGGGACTGTTGTACCCAGAGCGAGCGAAGCGAGCGTTTATGTTTGTGCGATACTGAGGGCTGTGATCCCTTAAGCGTGGAGCGAGCGTAGCCCACACAAGAGACTGTTAATTCACAACCCGCAGTATCGCACAAGTGTGCATGGATAATTTCGGTTTGGAACGAGCTGGGTTAGCTCCGGTCCTAGGGGGTTGCCACACCCCGTACATAGCCCTAGGTCGCCCGTTTCACTCCTTCTATATGTACCGGCATCCGTTTCGTCCTATCATATCTGCATCCAGCATTTTTTTTTGTCTATGGCCAATTTCGGTTTCAAATGGAAATGAGGTATGCAAAGGAAAGCGAAAATAACTATGTACTTACTCACTTTCGTTTCTAAACAAAATTGAACATTGAATGCGACTCGAAAGTAACCATGTATGGCCACTTTCGAATTCAGCCGAAATTTCCATCAATGGCTTTTTTCCAAATGGCTTATTTCGTGGTGCCTCCGAAACTGTCTCCATCTTACCGTCAGAGATCCTATTTGCTGAGCTATTGCGGTATTTCTCCATGCATTTCTAGACAAACAGGCCCAAAAATCGATGCTGCTTCGTAATCCGGGCTCCTGTGTCCACAATTTTTACGATATTTTGGTCGGCTTTTTCTGTGGATAACTATTTTCTTTTGCCTCTAAAGATCATCGTACTAGCCGAGATATCGCGGGATTTCCCATGCATTTCCAGGAAACAAATAAAATCGATGTTCGGTCGCAATTTGAGCTCCACAATTTTTACAATATCGTAATCGGTCTTTTTCTCTGGCGAATAGCTACTGGAAATACCTATACAAAACTGTCTCGTGGTGCCGCTGGAGGTGGTATAGGAAAGCAACTGTTTAAATTTGGTCATCGCAGAAATCGGTTCTGCGAACCACTCAAACTTCATAATTTTAAAATTTATAATGACAAAACTCATCTCTTTTTTTTGCATCGAAATTCCAGCACGAGAAGCGCGCTGATAATGATGGATAAATTTAGCCGGTTAGGTTCGTGCTGCCTAATGCGATAATCCACTCGCCCAAAACAAATTTTCGCTTTAGAATGCAGCAAGTCAGGCAAGGTTGTGTGCCCTGACGCCCCACACACCACAGGGGAAAGATAACACAAATAATCATAGCCGCGGCGAGATTTGAACTGGGACGTCTCAACGCTCGCTACCGATAATATGGAAAATATAAAGCAGGGAAAATATGTGGCGCTGGCATTGGCAGGCAGCCATTAGGGTTTCGGGTCCTTTATTGTCTGATGGATGTCAACCAAATCTCTCTGTATTGGATGCTGGACCATCGTTGCATTCATGAAAATGAAGCTGCCGATGAACTCGTCAGAAAGGACTCTCAGGCGAGAATATGTTTTCGCATCTACTCAAATCTTTTTTTTTCACATATTTGCCCGCTAAAACGGTGCGTTTTCCATTCTATTTCCGATTCGCCCTTTCTCAATTCCCATTTTGCATTTTCTATTTCCCGTTTTTCTATTTGAAATTTCGCATTTTCAATTTTCCATTCTAGTTTAGTTTTTTTTTCTGTATTCCATTCTCGATTTTTCACTTCCAATTTTCCTTTTCCCAATTCCGATTTCCAATTCTCCCTTTGAAATTTCCCAATCTCTATTTCCCACTTTTAATTCTGCATTCCAAATAAGCATTAGGTCAATACGGATACTGATACTTTTCCTTTTACACTTCAGACTCTTTGAATTTCGCAAAATTGTCTCAGATCGCGAGGCATGCTTTAAACTTGTACCCAATGATTATCCCGTTGAAATAACAAAAGAAGAAAAGACATCAGAATGTACGATTTTGGAAGGAAAATTCAAGACACCGTTGGAACTACATTTGCCCGGCTTGGTTCCGAAAGCCGCACAAGACGCTCACTTTCAAATGCTCTTGCCAAATAAGTGGCGCGATCCAAATCATAAGCCAGTTTGTTTGCATTTGGCCGGCACCGGCGATCATGTGAGTTAAATGTTAATTTCGCTTTAAGTACATTTAAATAAATTGAAAATAATTACAGTACTATTGGAGGCGAAGAAATTTCATTGCAAAACCGTTGTTGCGAGAAGGCGGATTGGGTGCGATAATTCTGGAGAATCCATTCTATGGCGTTCGAAAGCCAGAGAATCAAGTGTAAGTGATCTTATGCGATAATCGAGAAAAAGTCTTCCTAACCTTATTATACGAATTGCAGGCGATCAAATTTGCATAATGTTTCCGATATCTTTGTAATGGGAGGTTGTCTAGTTCTTGAGGCATTGGTGCTTTTGCATTGGTGCGAACGAAATGGTTTCGGTCCACTGGGCATCACAGGACTGTCGATGGGTGGACATGTAAGTCTAAATCGGATCATGTCGACTTATATAGAAAGTAATTTAATTTTTGTTTGCACAGATGGCATCATTGGCAGCTACAAATTGGCCCAAACCATTGGTTCTAGTTCCATGCTTATCGTGGTCCACCGCGTCAGCTGTGTTCACAACGGTAAGATTGCATTGATTCTCTCATATAAACTTCCAATCGCTCACGAACTATTCTACCTACAGGGCGTAATGAGCCAATCAATAAACTGGGACATGCTTGAAACACAATATTTTGCCGACGGTCAGTATCGCGAGCGTCTGGCTAAAATGGTGACTGTGATAGATGAAGCATTTATGGCCGGCCAGCATTTCGTTCAGAATTATCCGAAATCCATTAAAGATCTGCAACAGGATCTTTCCGATACTAAAAGTTTGCATAGTCCCGCTGTAGATATGGCAGTTAATGCCCAAAGTACAAATCCAAATATTATTAGACTAGATAGAGCAAATTCGCTAGAACTGTCGGACAGTCTACACAACAAGCTATGGTCGTCGGACCGATACGAGCTGACCAATTGCGAAGTGAACGAGTTGAATGAAAAAATTCACGCCATACAAGAGAAGATTCGAATGCAAAAACAACAGAATGAGTTCTTGAAGCATCCGACGAAAATTAGTACGGAAACATTGGTGACAGCAGCAAACGAATCGCCATCTAGCGTGAACGTGTCCCAATTGCCTACCGTGCAGGAATCAAAGCCGAGCGAATCGTCGGCATTGACGAAGCTTATGTATTCAATTTTGCCGACATCGTCGTCTGCCGTTGCCACAAGGCAAGCCGAAAAAATAGATATCACAAAGACCAAGTGGTGGGAGCGTGAAGCATTGCAATTTATGCGTGGTGTGATGGATGAATGTACGCATTTGAAGAATTTCTCTGTGCCTTATGATACGTCGTTAATAATTGCCGTTTGCGCAAAGGACGATGCCTACGTTCCGCGAGACGGTTGCACCAGTCTGGAGGATATTTGGCCTGGTGCCGAAGTCCGATATTTGGATGCTGGTCATGTCAGTGCCTATGTTCTGCATCAGAAACTGTTCAGGTTAGTTTTGGATGCAAACATGATTTAACATTAATAATAATAATGAATAATTTCCTTTCTCTATCATCTCAGATCTTGTATCATTGAAGCCTTCGAACGTGCCAAACAAAAGCGCGAACAAAACGGAAATACATGTGAACCAATCTCGGGCAGTCCATTCACTTTTGACGATCTGCAACGACGATATGAGGATCAGTTACATTACTACATTTAAATTGACACCGGAGATCCGCGTAAACAGCTTTAACAAAGTGATATCTTTCAAATATCTTTAGATCTAGACTAGGATAATGCAAGCGGCTAGTCATAAGAGGATAATCTCATCTCATATAGGTGTCGATATCCTATTGAATTGAGTCTTTGAACAGACTCCGTTTATACATTGTATTCTGTTTGTCTTGAAAACAGTTATAGATAGCTAGACACTTGATTTCCCCCATTACCTCTTAGTTGTACATAAATCCGAAACAAACAGTTGATAATAAGATTATATGAAACGTATTTATTATCAATAATTGTTTTCTACGTATTGTGATATAAATGAAATTTATAATAAATGTTAAATGACTTTTTGTTAAAAAAAAAATGCTTTTCGTTTCGAGTGATTTAGAGTTTTTAGTTTGCGACGCACCGCAGCTGGAGGAAACTGATAAGGTCGCCTTCTTTATTGGTAAACAACGAAGTACTGGATTGGAAATTATACAGTGTGATATCAGATTGACCTTTATAACTTTGTGATGCCAGCTCTCGTGATTTTTTATACCCTTCACGATGTAGGGTATTAACTTTGTCGAGAAGTTTGCAACGCACAGCAGGAAGCATCTCCGACTATATAAAGTAAATATATTTTTGATCAGTATGACGAGATGAGTTTATTAAGCTCTACCCATCTTTCCTTTCGTCTAGTTCTATAAAAACAACAATAGTCTCTCAGTTTTGAAGCTATCCACTACCATCACTACGTCATATGGCCAAAAGTCTGTTTTTTTTTGTGAGGAAAACTTTTTTATTTCTAAAGATATCTCTCTCTTTCTCAATTGCCCTAACCCCTTATGGGGCATAGCGCGTCAACTGTTCCATGTGGCCCGGTTGACGTTACGATGGCATAAATTGGTTTCGGAGAATGCAGTTGCCAGCATGCACCTCCTGCACATCCATGGCCACGAACGTTGTCGTGGACGGGATTCGAACCCGAAACGCCGGTAGTCGAACATGAGACTGTGCGCTACCGGTCGCTCCGCCCCAATCATATTGACTGCCAACCCGCATTCCGAAATTTAGTTGAAATCGGCCCATTATGTCAAATACGTCGCAGGAACAGTGGAATCGGAGCAATTTTCCTGCTAATTTCAAAGTGGCAAATGCAGAATGGTTCAAAATTACCCCAACACGATCTGAAGGTAGGTCGGATGGGATAACTAGATAGATAGGATGGGATAAATAACTCGGTTGAGCGTGTTGCTGATCATACCCTCTGCACAAAACACACCGCCACCATCTAGAAAATGAAATGATGCTAACTTATATCGAGGCCATGGTCCAGATTCGACTGCTGCGCCAGTTATATTTATTTATCAGCTCTATCTATCTCTTTACCTTATCGCACACATGCCCTATGGGTTTAAGCACTGCCATCTTTACTCTCAGGCCGGAGTGTCAGCTGATTGTCAAAGCACTAACGACATGACAAGCAGTCAACGAAGTGTGAACGCGTGCGGTCGCCCGGTGAAATATCGGGATAATTGTGTGTAAAAGTGAGTTTACTGCCGGAATTTTAAGTGTAACTAAAAGAAGTGGCTATCAGTGCCGTGTGAAAGTGAAAAAAAACGTGAAGTGCCGGGAAATATCGAGTAAAATGGTGTATTGAAAAGTGCGAGGTTAGGAAAGTGCGACACGGGAAATTTCGCATTTTTCGTTTATTTTCCGGCAATTCGGGAAGTGTGAATGGTACAGCACTACTCTTGGACGAATCCTCGGGCCGGTGAGTTTAGCGGAAACTCCCGGAAGTGCCCCAAAAAGTGAATTTAAAGTGGTTGTCAAATGACAACATTACAGGTGATTTCCGGCCTTTTCATCGGAATTCATAGGGTAAGTATGCGTTTTTTGTTGTGGTAGAATTTAAGTGGATTGATGCGCCCCAAAGTGTGGATTTTGACCACGATGTTGACGAACCGGACGAAAGTTTCACTGCTAGGCATCTAGTCCTGTCAGCTGCAGTGAAACTTTCGTCTGGCTCGTCAACAACGCGTTTAAAACCCGTATTTTGGGGCGCATCAATTCACTAAAAATTTTGCACAACAAAAAACGTATAATTATCCTATGAATTCCGATGAAAAGGCCGGAAATCACCTGTAATGTTGTCATTTGACAACCACTTTGAATTCACTTTTTGGGGCACTTCCGGGAGTTTCCGCTGAACTCACCGGCCCAAGGATTCGTCCCAGAGTAGTGCTGTACCATTCACACTAGCCAAATTACCGGGAAATTAACGAAAAATGCGAAATTTTTCGTGTCGCACTTTCATAACCACACTCATGTCTCGCGCACTTTCGAGCAGTTCATTTTGTTCGGAAGTTCGCGGCACCTTGCGTTTTTTTTCACTTCCAAATATCAGTGACAAGCACTACTTTCAATTGCACTTAAAATCGCGACACTAAAATCACTTTTACGCACGAAAATCACCAGATTTCAAGAGGTCGACTGCACGCGTTTTTCACTTTGTTTACATATGGTTCACTGCTTGTCATGACGTCATTACTTTGACACTCCGGCCTGAGGATAAAGATGGCGGTGGTTTAAGTCCGGTGACCACATAGGTCACTTCATATGAGCAGAGCAATTGTCAGTGAAAGAATGAAGGAGGTCACCTCAAAAGTTGACTAGTATACGAGTATAGAGGGTGTCCCGCGTTGGGTAAGTACTGATAGGGTTTATTGCATAGTTTGAGGAGAAATGGCACCAATAGAATTGACATATCTTCAACTGTTATCGAGATATAACTGTTTTTATGATTGTCATAAAAAACGTGATCTGCCAAATAGAATCAAAAATTACCACTTCCCCAATCATCAGATCTGGGATTTGACATCACTTTTTAAAATTACATAAAATTTCATATAAAACAGCTTTTTCCCAATTGCAAAATTCACTGTTACTTCAAAGATACAACTATCCAAACTTTGAAGAAATTTCAAAATCGATTTTTCATCGAAAATTCAAAAGATATTCTAACGGTACTTTGAACTGACAATTCTGTAAAGTTGACAAAAGTTGCCCGATAATGTTAACTTTTGAAAGGCATGTAGGAATTAAGGACTTAAATTTGAAAATTTGCGAATATTTCATATTTAAAGGGAAAAAACGTGGTCTTGATGTGGAACAAATCGACTACTACTACATCGATCTTACATTACTGAAAACGCAATAACTGCGAAACCACGCGAATTAGAATAGTCAAATAAAAACACAAACTAATACTTTATTTTAAAATTTAAATAAATAATAAATAATAATATATATAATAATAAAAATAATAATAATAAATAATAAATAATTAGCTGTAGCTCCGAGAAAGGAATATTTTTTTTCGCTTTTAATCATTTTATCTAGATTTTCTGCATGCTTAAGGTATTAGTCGTATTTCAAAAATTGAATCTTACTTTTCTCACGATGAAATTGGTATAATGTTATTCCATTCTAATTTCTGGCAGTTAAAAATCGATCAATTGAGAACCCATTAAATTAAGAAATAAGCATGGAATCTTCTTAGAACGATGTGATTATACAAAAACTATTCAATAATTAAATTTTTGAAATACTCGTAAAACTAGTATTCTTACTCATGCGAAAATTCTAGAAAAATTATTGTTTTTGATTTTCATTGTTAGTCCTATAACTGCCAAAAAGTAAGAAATTATTAGGTGTACGACTTTGCTTCCGCCGTTTTCCGACAGACGGCTGCATCGGTGAGTGCTGGTCAAAATACGTAGCTCAAAAGTGTCACAAAGTGAGTTTGAACGTCTGTGAACGTATCGACATCCCCGCATTAGTAAAAGTTGTTCGCATTTTTAATAAGATTAGCGATTCAAAATGTCTGTTTCTGAAGTTCTCGTCATTTGCGGGAAGTTTTGGTCTTCTGCTTCCATTTGGAAAAAAAAAACTGCAGCTGAGGCTCATCGAATGCTCTCAGGTACTTACGGTGTCAACTAGAATTTCAAGAGAAAACTTAAATCCTTAGTACATATGCAATCGGACAAATTTCCTTTAGGCAGCAAAATTATTTTGTATATGTTTACTATTCCATATATTTATACAAAACGAACATTTTAACTTTAACTTTATGTGCTTTCCAAACTGTAAACTGGTCTAAAATTTCGACGCCTGCGCCGCCTGCATTTCAAATGTGGAGCTATTTAACAGTAGAAATCCTGCACTAACGTTCTATCGAGAGCAACTCAGATCAAATTGTTAGTGAGTGCGTTCAGAAGGTGGCAAAAGAGCAGAAACCGCTCGCGAGTAGCTCCGCAACTGCTCGCGAGCAGCTCCGGAGCTGCTCGGTTTGGAGTCTGCACCTGCTGAACGCTACTTCACCAGCTGACAAATCGACCAGCTGAAAGCTGACGATGACAATTTTAGACGTCAAGTGCCGAAATGTGGAAAATACATGAATCCCACGCTGTCCATTACAAAAATCACGAACAACGAAGAAACAAATTCAAAAGCACCCGAAAACCAAAGAACTAGAAGCCGAAAACTGCGAAAACACAGCAACCAATTTGATAACTGTCAAAACTCGAAACTCGCAACATGAGCGTGAGGTTGAAAAAGAAGAAGAAGAACCTGAGCACTGATCAGTGAGCAGAAATATTTCTTGCTCGGTGAAATTTGATCATGCTCACCCGAGCAGAAGTTGCTCAGTCACTTCTGAACCCGCTCGTTCTGAACATGTTCGCTGAGCGGAAGTTGCTCAGTTCCTTCTGAACGCACACAGTGTAATTGTGTGGTCTTAACCTACTCTGCTCTATATGGATCTTGAAAAAAACGCGCCTACAGTCTCTAGATAGTTCCGGAGTCAGAGATCAGCTGTATAAAGCCAGATGTCATCAAGAACGGGGAGTTCACTTGAAGTCCAGTCGGAGTTGAGTCGTTATCTGCTCGTAAACGGAAGGAGTACAATCGTTATCGAGACCTGTCGGAAACGAATAGTTAGAGCTAGTTAGACATTGCCTGCATTCATAAATGGTAGCGCTACTGGAGCGCTCCCATTTTTGTTATTGCGATACAGTACAGAAATGGGACAGCAATGGGAGCGCTACCAATTAATGAATAGAGCCATTGGTTGTTAGTTACGCGGATGTATATTTCGTTTATTAAGTAAAGTGTGTGTGTTTTTCAATCAAAGTGTTTTCATTATTCAGCATAAGAATATCCAACAAACCCGGCTTCGGTCAAACATTACAGTATCATAGCAATCAGTTTGATGCCAAATGAATTGGACTTAGTCATCGTATCGAAATGTCAATAGATTGTTTTGTATGACGTCAAATTAATTTGGTCACGTGACACACCGGTCTGTGAAATCAAGATGGGGCGGCGCGGCGGTTCAAACACCGAGGGCTGAGTCAATGGATAACAAAAATTAGATGCCCTTCGACAGATTTCTAGCAGTGCCTTTGGCTACTGCTATTGCCCGCAATGTAATTCTCTTAAAAACCGGCTGACATGTTCAAAGTACACTAAGGCGGCTATTACACTATAAGGCTGCGCGCATGTTGGCTCACGTTCGCGTGTCGCGTTCACGTGTTTACTGTCAAACGGTTTGGGTCTATGGTTTGCAACCAAAGATGCGAATCTGTCAAATCGACAAATGCTCGGCTGTTGTCGTATCAACAAACTGAGTTCATTATTGTGCTTTAAAACGGATAGTTAGGTAAGATTTGAGTGGCGAAACAAACGACTGGAGAGTAGTAGGATGTGCATAAACACACATTTCATACTAAATTATTGGCGTTAACGCACAATAATGAATCCAATTTGGTGATACGACAACAGCCGAGCACCTATCAAATTGACAGATTCGCGTCTTTGGTTGCAAACCATAGATTCAAACCGTTTGACATGAAACACGTGAACGCGACACGCGAACGTGTGCTAACTTGCGCGCAGCCTAAAAGTTCTTTTACAAACATCTTTGACGAACGATATTTTAAAATAACTTTTATGAATGATATAGCCACCTAAAGGGGAAGGGGTGCAAGCTTGTAAGAAAAGTACTTGAAACAAACAACGTTCATGTCGCAGATCTTTTGTTAGGCGGCTATTACGCTAGAAAAGTTGTTTGAAAATGTCTTATAAAAGATATTTGTAAAATAACTTTTATAGTGTAATAGTCGCCTAAGTCCAAGTTTGGTTTGACAAGAATATCCATCAACGCCAATTTTTACTAAGCAGTCGGCACGTTCACATGTGTTACCACTTCGTAACATGCTAAAATGCCGGATTTAGCATTTCCAGGGAATTCACACCAAAGCGCATTGTACAGACTACCACAAATTGAATTAAAACCACCAACATCTTATTGCTCCCTGCTCCAATCACTTTTTCCTGTGAATTTTTCGATTTTCTTTGCTTCCATCAAATTTTACATGCTGCAGGAGCTGCCGCTGCGATTGTTTCTGCCGGCAATGTAATTACTGTATTGCTCGTACAGAAGTTCTAAATTTTAAAAGAGTTGGTGTCTAGAATGAAATTGGGTTCTTCGCTCAGATAAATGTGTAGTGTTTGCTTTTAGTGAGAACAGAATGTGGTTGCAATATTCACTTTGTCACAAAAATGGTGTTTATATTCTCTCGAATGGCCAGTGAATAACAGATGGAACTATCAAGCTCAATTCAGTAACGAAGCTACATCTTAGAGTCGTTAATTTAAATTTAGGCTATATGTGAATGTAGGAGGCTGACGCTATAATTAGGAAGACTCGCTGCTAATAAGAGAAGCTTAATTTAACAAAAATGCAATAATCTTTATTAATAAACTAAAGCGAAACGATACAAACTGGCTGGCGTCTCAACATCGGCTAATTTGCAAATTGTGACTTGTGAAATTAAATTTGGCAGTTCATAACCTAACTTGGAACTATGGTGCTGAATGTTGGAAGTCGATGTTGTTTCACAATTCAGAGTTTAAAGGACACCGTTCCTTTGCTTTCGAATATGGGTAGGACAAATAAGTAAACGTTCACTCATTTCAATAGGTAATGTTTGTTTCCAATAGCTTCTGCCTAACTGCACTGGTCTAATGAATTGTAATTAATATTTTAACATATAATAGTTTCTGTCAAAGGAAAGAGAAAGGAGGCGAAAGAAGAAGAAAATAAGTACGGTAAGTATAGTAGATAGAATTGGAAATTATTGAGAGCAGAGTACATGAGACCCCGTTAATTCCTCAGAAACCCAAAGCCTACGCGTAACTACCAAATGCACAGAGGATGTCCAAACTTATATGATGTCAAAGATGTATATAGCGCTGGAAGAAAAAAGTTGAACAAACTATTTTATTCGCTTTTTCGCAAAATTTTTTTCGAAGTAGTTCGAGTTACGGTGTTTTATTGGCTCAGGTTATAACAAATTATGTGTATCCTGTCTAGAAATAAGGAAAAGTTTTGAAAGAAGTTCACTTAGTTGGTGATAATAGCGTAATAAGCAAGAAAGCGCAGTTTAGGCGAAAAGGTAGGAAAAAGTTAGTGCGAAAAACAAAAGCAATATTTTGGATTTGGCGCGAGACCATCGAACTATTTGCGAAAGAAGTGAAAGATTGGATGTTCCTCAGTGTAATGTGCAATGATTCTCAAAGAAGTTTTCAGAAAGAGGCCCCACCGAGTGTAAGAAAGGCTTTAAACGATCAGGAAAAAACAAACCCCTTCGTAGATCGCTTCTTACCGTTACAAAGCCATCCAAACTGGCTGAAAACTTCATCTGACTTTAGAAACGACCTAGTTCTAGCAACGTGTTGCAAATTTCATTAAGTTTTTTGCAAAAAAGCTTGTAAAAGCTGGCTTACGTGCGTTGGAATCAGTCCATAAGCCAGACTTTCCGTTGAAAAATCAAGCTAAAATGTTAGAAATGGGCCCAGGAGCATGTGATATGAACTCAGAAGATTTGGAACATTGTCATCTTTTTTTGAGTGTCCATATTTAAGTAACATATTGGCAACTGATGAATCTGCGTGTGGCGAAACCTCGAGAAACGCTCAGCAACGAATGCCTTCGAAAATTCCCTCCGAAGTCTGAAGGGTTAAGCTGATTAATTTTTGTGTGGTAGTGGAGAGCGAGTTTGAGTCATTTTTTGACTTAGACTCGCAATGACCCACTCCTCTTTTTTTTTAAACTATAATATTCGCTCATGCGTGAATAAACACAGTGACTTTTCATTGGATGAAAATTCGCTCTCGTGTCGTGTAATGCACACTGTATAAGGTGTTAGCATTCCACTCAGGGACGTATTTCGATTTAGGTCGGAATACAAACCCCTGGCTTGATCGAGCTGCTTCCCCCATGGATTATGGCAACTCCTGAAGAGTGAATCCATGGTGTGGACGAAACCAAGTGACAGGAGGATGGAGGAATTGGCGTTAAGCTGATTAATTTTTGTGTGGTAGTGGAGAGCGAGTTTGAGTCATTTTTGATTTTGACCCACTCAACTTTATTCTTGATCATTGTAATGGTTGCAGAAATGTTATCCCACATCTGCTCCTTCGAGGACAACAGTTTATCGGTGGCTTTGTGGATCTAAAATGGGTCGGCATTCCCCAAAAGCACACCTCGCCCTGGAAGGCCAAAAGAGGCTACGAATGCGCAAATCGTAAATCAAGTGCATCGAATCGTTTTGAATGGTCGTAAGGTGAAGTCGCGCAAATTAGCTGAGGCCGTGAGTATCTCAAAAGGCTGGGCGGCATGCATTTTGGAGATGAAAAAGCTATCGGCACGATGGGTGTCGCATTTGCTGACCGTCGACCAAAAGCAGCAGCGCGTTAATGATTCAACGGCCGGTTTGGCGTTGTTGCAGCGTAATCGAGCGGACTTTTCTCGACATTTTGTGATCATGGTGGAAACATGGGTCCATTGCCATAGGCCTGAGTCCAATAGGTAGTCTGCAGAATGACTGGAAAATCACGAAAGCCGACCAAAGCGCCAAAAGACCAACGCTAGGAAGGTTATGGCCTTCGTTTTTTGGGATGCGCATGGTATAATCTTCATCGATTACCTGTAGAAAGGACGAACAGTCACAGGAGAGTATTATGCAGCGTTATTGGACAAACTGAAAGACGAAATAAGGAAATAAAAACGGCCCCATATCTCTCTCTCTCTCTCTCTCTCCGCACCGTCACACACGTCCTTGAAAGCGATGGCCAAATTAGACCAATTACTATTCGCATTGGTTGTTCACCCACCGTATTCTCCAGACTTGGCCCCCAGCGACTATTATCTGTTTCCAAACCTCAAGCGGTGGCTCCAAGGAAAGAGATTCAAATCGAATGAGAAAGTCATCGAGGAAACCGAGGCGTATTTCGAAGGCTTGGACGCTTCGTACTACAGAAAGAGCATCGAAACGTTGGAAAATCGCTATACCAAGTGTATCGCCCTCGAAGGCAACTATAGGTATGTTGAGGAATAAATACCTATATACCTTTGCCCAAAAAGAAGCTTGTTTTCATTAAAAATCCCGGGACTTTACAGCCCAAGTAGTATTGCTTTTGTTTTCCGCACTAACTTTTTCCTATTTCTTCACCCAAACTGCACTTTCCTGCTTATTATGCTATTATCACCAATTACGAAAAAGGGAATAAAATAGTTTGAGCAACTTTTTTTTCCAGCACTGTATTTTCGAATAAAATTCGATATACAAACTTATATACAGTGGCGGACAAAAGTCTACGGCAGCACCTTATATTGAGGTTTTGGTTAATTGGAAGCTTTAATAAAAAATCCGTTGATGCACATTTTTTCAGTAACGTAAATATATTTATAAAAAAACGAAAACAAAAACTTTTCATAACAAATTTAAAGAGAAATCCATAAAAACATAAAAAATTGAATGGACAAAAGTCTACGGCAGTCAGTGCTGGCTGACTTATACACAAAAAATTTCCAACTAAACCTAACTGTATTTTTTCGAAATTTGTTTATTTGATCTTACTGCCATTCAGTACATGTGCGGCTGCAACTCTACTATAGGTTTATCGCTAGTTTCGAACTGTAACGACCGCAAAATGTCATCGCGAAAAGAAATTTCTAGTGATGTCCGAAATTTGATCGTCCAGTATAAAAAAGTGCTCGGAAATTGCGAAATAATTGAAACTAAAACGAAGTTCTGTTTATACCATTATAAAAAAATTTTAAAGCAGTGGTTCCATTGAAAATAAGCCGCGAACTGGCCGACCGAAAACGCTTTCACGCAGAGACATTAGTTTAATTTGAAAAGAAGTGAACAAAAATCCAAAAATAAGTGCTCCAGATTTGGCGAAACAAGTAGCTGCGGTAAGGAAAAAGGATGTCCATGCAAGAACAATCTCGAGAGCATTAAATTTTAATGGGTTTCAAAGCAGAACTTCACGTAAAAAAACCATTAATATCCGCAAAAAACCGACTTCTGCGGCTAGAGTTCGCCAAGGCCCATACCAACAAGGACAATGATTTTTGGAATCGAGTCCTTTTTACCGATGAGTTGAAATACAACATGTTCGGGTGTGATGGTCGCAGTAAAATATGGAGAAAAAAGAATACGGCATTAGAGACCAAAAATTTGATTCCTACTGTCAAGCACGGTGGAGGTAATGTTATGGTTTGGGGAGCCATAGCTGCATCTGAGGTCGGCAGATTGGCTTTTGTCGAAACTACTGTGGACCGCTATGTTTACAAGAGCCTGTTGGAACAACATTTAAGGGCATCAATTGAGAAGTTATGCCTTGGAGCGAGCTAGATTTTCCAAAAGGACAATGATTCGAAGCACACAGCACTTTTCGTCAAGAACTGGTTGTTGTACTACGCTCCCAGGCAGCTGAATACGCCTCCCCAAAGTTCGGATTTAAACCCAATAGAACATGTATGGGAGCTTCTGGGGCAGAAAATTCGGAAATGTTGCGTAAAAAATAAAAATTTGTTGAAGGAAGCGCTCATTACAGAATGGGAGAAAATTACATCCGCAGAAACTGGTAATTTAGTCACATCTATGCCCCGAAGACTACAAGCAGTAATTGATGCTAAAGGGGGTCCAACCAAGTATTAAGCCAGCAAATAATTTTAAAAATTCCGACACGTTTAGTTGGAAATTTTTATTGTATAAGTCAGCCAGCACTGACTGCCGTAGACTTTTGTCCATTCAATTTTTTATGTTTTTATGAATTTCTCTTTAAGTTTGTTTTGAAAAGTTTTTGTTTTTGTTTTTTATAAATGTATTTATGTTACTGAAAAAACGTGCATCAATGGATTTTTGATTAAAGATTCCAATTAACCAGTACCTCAATATAAGGTGTTGCCGTAGACTTTTGTCCGCCACTGTAGGTATAATAGGAGCCGAACTTTCAATTTACTTAAGCTCCCATTTATACGAAAAAATCCATTTAAATTTTAATTAACGAAACTTCCAATCAAAGCGGAGTTAGACATAATGCCATAGTTGTATTGACTAGTCGTCAATAGCGATCTTTACATGCTATCACGATATAATTAACAAACAACAATAGATAACATTACCAAGCCGCCTGGATCCAATACTTGCTCATTGTAGTATGTACCCACCACCAAAACGTCCACTTGAGTGGCGTTCACAAAAGCCTTAATAATGTACTGGATTTCAATTATCCCCTCTGGCAATCGGCTAAGATTGCTACTGTGTTACTAGTACACGACTGCTGCTGATTTGAAATTTGGGAAAGAAAAGAAAAATGAATAATTGAAAAAAAAAGTGTTAAGGCTCTTTCATCGTCAAATGTGGCGTTACGGAGCAACGTGCCTCCAAAAGAAATGTTTTTATCTAGCCCATAAATCTTTCATCTAATCTACGTGTACGTACATTTTTCGAGAACTTACTCAACATACGAACGTATTTCCCTTAGCTGTACTCGTATGCGAACGGATAAGTTACCAATCGGTGACTTGCAGAAAACTTTCAAACGATCTGAATTCGAAATTGTTCGGGTGAGTTTTAATCGATACCCAGATAAAGTAGCTATGCTGGATCATATTCGGACAGCGGGTGCTGGAGATGGTCATTGAAATAAGGTATCGATCCGTTAATAGGCTTGCACTCGTATATTAGATGTTAAATTTTTAGATACATACTTTTCTTCTGAATTTAATCGTACGACATAACTGATTTGAACAGTCGCTGCACCTGCAATCATTGCATAAATGGGCATGTATCTGGTTTATACGAGCATATGTGGAATTCAAAGCTGCTACTGCAATTTAATCAGCACAGTTCGACCTCATTCCTCTATCAGTTTCTAATTTATCAATTAACCAACATTCAAAATCCATGGCGGGAGTCAATGTTGACAGATTTCTGTCAAGTCATTGCTACCAATTGCTCGATATTAGTTTGATGGAGACAATTTATCATAGTGGCGACGGGCATAATATTTTGATTATAGGAGAAATTATTTATTGATAATAATTGACGAAGTGTAGATTTAATTGATTTGCGTCCTGCTGGGACGTGATTTCCAATATATTTAAGCAATACTACGTAAAACTACTTTTAAGAAATAAGTAGATGCATAGTTTATACATTCTATAAGTGATTACTATGGACGACCGGTGGCGCAGTATGTTGAGGCATCAGTCTCATGTTTGACTACCGACGTTTCGGGTTCGAATCCCGTCCACGACGACGTTCGTGGCCATGGATGTGCAGGAGGTGTATGCTGGCAACTGCATTCTCCGAAACCAATTTTTGCCGACGAAACGTCAACTGGGCCACATGGAACAGTTGACGCGCTATGCCCCACAAGGGGTTAGGACAATTGAGTATAAGTAAGTATGATTTATAATGAGCCACCTGTAATGAACCATATTCTGGTCTGGTAGTGCTGCATCCACCGGCAGATCGAAGGCGGCATCTGATGAGTTGTGATTTGTCGGTGGTACGAAACAAAAAGCCGAGTGTCCCATTACACCCGGACCCAGGTGCGACCGCGTGGGCGTCTGATCCGTCCGCCAACCATTCCATCCTTATCGACTATTTTTTTTTATACCCCATTTTCATCTCCCCTGTTTTTGTTGTCTTCCCCAGGCCTATACATTTTTGTTAATACGTAAGGGACAGGGGCAACGAGCGGCGAAAACCCCGCCCACATATCCCGAACTGAGCTACAGCAAGCATAGGCCGCTGCTTAGCTCGTTGAGGGGCGTTTTGTATTCGCCAGATGGCACAGCCCGACCTTCACGGTCAATTAACCTACCTTAGGCTCCGTCCCCACGGGCGTCTTCGGATGCCACCAAACCGTCCGTTACACAGTTTTTGATCGCGACGAGATTTGAACTCCGAGGTCTAGATTAGTATCGTAGAGCGGTGACCGAACGACCACGGCCACCGAGCGCGATAGCTCATTGGCGGGCCTTTTTCCCACCAGATGGCACGGCCCGACCTTCACGGTCATTATGTTACCTTAGGCTCCGTCCCCACGGGCATTTTCGGATGTCCTAACCCCTAGTGGGGCATCGTGCGTCAACTATTCCCATGTGACGTAGCCGACGTCGCTAGTATATACGTCGTGTCCATTTAGCCGCATACCTGCGGCAAATCGAGAAAGGTTTTGGCTTATTTTTACACCCCACACCGCAGGGCGAGGACAACACAAACATCCATGGCCACGACGTGGACGGGACTCGAAACCGTAACTGATCAGTAGCATGAGACATTAGGCTGATGCACTGTGCTATCGGCCGCCCTAATATGGTGGTTGCCTTTATTTATTTTAGATTTTCCTATGTTCCACAACCTCCAGCTCAATTGATGAAAAAATGAGGAAAACTCGTTTTGGTTGGTTGGTTGATTGGTTAGAGTGGCGGCAGAACCCTCAAAAAGGGGGGACACCCAATTAGCGCTGGTGTGCGCCGTTTTGATGCCACAAACCTTGTAACCATTGAAATTAAGTCTCTTTAGAGGTTAACCGGGCCACTTCCTTAGATCCACACTGTGGAATTTAGAAAATGAAGTATCTCGTCTATGCTCTTAGAGGAGTCCTCGGTTATGTCTGTGAGAAAGGTACTATACCCAAAGCTCGGTACCCGATCCTAGCTAGTGCTGGACATTTACAAAGAAAACGTATCAGAGTCTGCTTCTCCGCACTATCCTTGCAACTACGACAGCACTCGTTGTAGGGAATACCAAGCCTGGCTGCGTGCTCTCCCACTGGCCAGTGACCCGTTGTGACCGCAACAATCCTGGCCACCTCGGAACGGGTCCTATTTAGAAGGCCACTAGCTCTTTGCGTATTATAGGATGGCCATATTTTCCTAGAGGTGATGCATGTCCTTAGTGCACCCCATCTGATGTTTGCGGAATTTATATAGGATTTATGAGCTTGCCTCTAAGGTCGAGAATTACATATTGAGCATCACTGCAGTCCAGGAAACAAATTGGATTGGTCGCGAGATGACGACAAGAATTTGCACACAACTTTTAAGTGCGACCAACCATCGGGTCACAAAGAGTTTGGAGTTGCATTCATAGTGAGCAAGCAGCTCAAGCCGCACGTTACTGACTTCAAACATATCTATTAATGAAAGGTTGTGTGCGATTCGCATTAAGACTCGTTTTTGCAACTTTTGCCTCAGCGACTTGCACGCTCCGACTGAAGTGAAGGAAGATGCATTGTAAGACGAATTCTATGACTGCCTATGGAGACATTGTTCGACTGACTTCCAACAAACGACGCCAAAATACTGTTGGGAGATTTTAATGCGAAAGTTGGAAGCGAAAGTTGGCATCGAAGAACCTCTGCTGAAGGACAAAGCTTCCATAAGGAATGCAATGATAACGGTCAACGATTAATTGACTTCGCCTGAAGTAGGAATCTTATCATAAGCTCTATATGATGAGAGAACAAGAAAATATTTGGTCCCGTTGCGGGGCTTGAGCCGCAGAGACCGCGTTTCGAGTAGCAAAAAATGCCCGGTGCGTTACCGAGTTAAGCTACAGACGCATACTAAGTTGATGTCCAGAATGAAACCAAGTGTCAAAAAAAATTCTGATTTTCACTGAAATAATTCGCACTTGCACATTTGCAAGAACATTGAATACTTAAAGACCGAGAGCTTGTTGAAAGGAGTCAGTAGATGAGGACGTTGAACATCTGCTGGGCGTCCAAAATTGAAGGATACGATGACTGGACCGAGATCATTTGGAGGATAATCCAGGGCTCGTCGTCGGGTTGTTATGCCACGATGACGATGATGATGATGGAACTTAACTTAGCTGAAGATAAATTCATACAGTCAAATCTAATTTATAATTATCATCCAAATATCGATATTTGTACATAACTTTTTACACTTAGAACTAACTGATGTTAGGTATTCTCCTCATATATTAATTTTACATAAACTCAGAAATTATCCCGAATTAATGCACATCAAAAATCAGTTCTTCTGGCTTTAATTCCTCGATTATACTTTGGGACTTCCTGCATTTTTAATAATATTAAATAATAGTATATCTACTCATTGCATTATACAGGGTGGGCCATCTAGTGGTTTTTTTTTTAAATCATAGGTTATTTTGACAGTGGAAGCTGTTTCCCGCTCGAAATCTTAACAGAAAGTCAGTATCATACCTCTGCAGAATGAAATGAGTAGCTTTACACTTGAACAACGTTGGGAAATATTGAAAACTTATTTCCAAAGTAAGTGCTGTGTAGCCCAAACAGTGCGTTTTTTTAAAAGAAGTTTTGGCCGAAATGAAGCACCCACCGCGCCTGCTGTACGCAAGTTTGTGCAAAAAGTTCATGAGTTCATGGGGCGACCGGTAGCGCAGTGTGTTGAGGCATCAGTCTCATGTTTGACTACCGGCGTTTCGGGTTCGAATCCCGTCCACGACAACGTTCGTGGCCATGGATGTGCAGGAGGTGCATGCTGGCAACTGCATTCTCTGAAACCAATTTATGCCAACGAAACGTCAACTGGGCCAGATGGAACAGTTGACGCGCTATGCCCCACAAGGGGTTAGGGTAATTGAGTGAGTATGCTAGTGGACAACACTCATGGTCCCTGTCGTCGTACGGTACGCACAGACGAGAATGTGGCTGCTGTAGCCGAGAGTGTGAGACTCACTCCACGAACATCAACTCGCCATCGATCTCAACAGCTCAACATTTCACGCACTAGCCTGAGGAGAATTCTGCAAAAAGATCTCGGATTATTCGCTTACAAGGTCCAATTGACTCAGTGATTGAAGGTGCACGACCATCCGCTTCGTTATCGCTTCACAGTTTGGGCCTTAGAGCAGCTTGAATTGGACAACGATTTTGGGCGAAAAATCATCTTTTCGGATGAGGCGCATTTTCATCTCGGAGGCTACGTTAACAAACAAAATTGCCGCATCTGGGGCTCCAAAAACCTGCACGTTATTGTCGGAAAGCCAGTGCATCCACAGAGAGTGACTGTTTGGTGCGAATTTTGGAGTGGTGGCATCATTGGACCATTTTTATTCGAAAATGGGGCTGGGAACGTTTCGATCAACGGTGAACGTTACAGAGCCATGTTACCCGACTTTTTTTTTACTGAAATTGAAGACATGGATTTGGACGGCCTCTGATTCATGCAGGATGGCGCGCCATGCCACACAGCCCATATGCCACAATCGATCTTTTACGCACCAAATTCCCAAATCGTGTTATCAGCCGTCTTGGCGATGTCAATTGGCCGCCTCGGAGCTGCGATTCGACCCCTTTGGACTTTTTTTTCTGGGGAACCGTGAAGGACCGATGTTATGCCAACAATCCAGAAACGATTCAAGCACTTAAGGCCAATATCATCCAAGCAATCCGTGAGCTTGGGCCCGAAACCATCGACATGGTCTTGGAAAATTGGAATGACAGAATGCGCTACTGCGAAGCTAGCCGAGGCAGCTACTTGAACGAAGTTGTGTTTCATCATTAATGGGAATATTTGCTCTTACTAATGAAGCCATAATACATGGAAAAAAAATTAATTTTGTTCATTTTATTGCATTTTTAAAAAGAAACTGGTATTTGGCCCACCCTACCATGAAGTATATACCTATATATTTTAGTAATTATGAATTTTCTTTATCCGTTTCCTAAAATTGACAACTTTTTTAAATCATTCACGCCAACTTATGATTGGACGTATTCCAAAAGTATGATACTTAAGTATATTTTAATTAGAAATGGAATACAGCAATACACAGTGAGACAAACAGACAAGTATCCAAATTTATCGAGCCGCATACTTTCTGGATATGGTATACGTCTTTGCTGCCCTCATCAAAGGGTTTTTCTTTCATTTCAAAATCATCTTTTCAGCAATATGTCTGCCGCCGTTGCCGTTGACAGTGTGGGAGTCGCAATGAATTGCGGAAAATATCTTTAGAATCAGCGTGAATAATCGCCTTGAAATGAACTTGAGGCTTATAGCAAAGAATTTTCGTAGTGCTTGTGATGACTGTTCATCTCACCGGGATATGAAATTTTTGTGGGAGGTTGTTCGGAATCATGCCACTGACAACAGACAGACTTGACGATGACGATTTCTTTGGTGACAATAGAATAAAGACCCTGCATGCGGCAGCATATTCTTTGCAATTGCACGAAGGCTGACAATTTAAATTGGAATGTTCTGAAGTGTAAATGGGGGATAGGGATAGGAACCTGATAACTGATTCGAGTCTGTGGAATATTTTTTATAAGTACATACAAATATGTACAAGATGAAGCGAATGTAATGTTCTGTGTACTTCAAAATACATTGCAGTACACAGAACAATACATTCGTTTGATCTTGGATTTTTCCGGAATGTCTATTGTCTATATATCTCCAATAAACTAGCATCCATGTTGAACTTACTTCATTAAAAAATAGGGTTGAGGAAGAAGGGACACCCAAATTTAATAAAGTTAATGGAGTAGAGCTCCTTTCATGGCTTTCGAGATCGACCAGACGCCGATGATATTCATAACAGATGATTTTTTTATACAATTTGATAGTATGAGACATCAGATTGACGCCTCAATGCACTGAGCTACCAGCTGTCCCAGTGGTTTCCCTGACTAGATAATATAACGCTAACCCCACGTTGAGCGCCGAATACTTTAAGCTTTCTGAATATTTGTTTCTGTAAATTCTCACTTGCGTAGAATAGAAGAGCCATGAGGTAACCTTAAAGGTAGCTTATGGTAACCCTAAGGTAGCCTGAAAGTATGGTCTAAAAAGTTCTCGGTTTTGGTTCCTGTGACTAACGGTACCCCACACATAGTCGATTGAACATTTCGTTTTCATTGATAAGGTAAAATACACAGATCACGCATTAGGCGGGAAGTAGCTCAGTGCGTCGAGGTCGAGACGGTAGTCTCATATCTCATCAAACTGGTTTCGCGCGTTCGAACCTCACCATGGTTCCTTCGGTTGTCTTTCCCCTGTGGTATGGGGTATAAGAAGAAGGCCCAACCTTTCCCAATGTGCCACAAAATGCCGCTAACGGGCAGGAGGTGTATGCTAGCAATATTTGATGCGCTATGTTTCACTAGGACTAGTGTGGCGACCGGTAGCTTAGTGCGTAGAGGCATCAGTCTCATGTGTTACTACCGGCGTTTCGGGTTCGAACCCCGTCCACGTGGCCATGGATGTTTGTGTTGTTTTCCCTTGTGGCGTGGGGAGTAAAAATAAGCCACAGCATCTCCTTACTTGTCACAGCTAGGCATGCCGGAAACTGCATTCTCCAAAACTAGTTGATACCAACGAAACGACAAGTGGGCCACATGTAACAGTTGACGCGCTATGTCCCACAAGGAGTTAGGGCAATAGAGTATGTTCCACTAGGGGTTACGGCAAATGTAGTATGTATACACGTCACGCGCCAAGTGAGTATATTCAGGCTACGTTTGTGACTAACGGTATCCCGCACACCATGTCGATCGCACATTTCGTTTTCATTTCATTAAATCAAATCACACGGACCCCACATTGGACGCAAAATATTTTCGGCTATTTTATACCGTGAATTTTCAGGATCAAAAAAAAACCTTAACCTAGCCATCGTCTGGTTGATGTCATCATGGATGAATGGCTGTAAAAAGAAATAAAGAAATCACACCATAGAGAAAATGCCCTGAAATAAAGTGGCGTAGATATAAACTGATGACGGATGACTTTTGGCTTTACTTCTGGTTAAGTTTTTGTGTTTGCACTGCTTATCTGAAGATAAATCACCGATTTTAGAGGTATTTTTCCACAAATGAAGAACACGCTGAACTAAGGGTCGATTTTAACAAGCAGAGACATTTCGAAAGGGAATATCCTGTGTATGTTTAATATAAATTTTTGTTATTAGTTGATATAGGATGCTAGAATGGTTAAAACCAACACTGCTTGTGCGTATTTTATACTTCTGCTTATCACTTCAATTTCTGTGTGTCTTTTGTATTGCAGTTAAGATTAGGACTGTTTTTTCTCAAACTCGAGGTAAAGACAACATAGAAACGATTGTATAAGACTTCTTTGATGACTGATCCCCCCCCCCCCTTCCTATCTACGCCACTAGTAGATAGGTCACACATGGTGATAGCTGCATTTCTGAACATGGTATGAAATTGAACCGCATTTTCAATGAAGCCCACCAAGCGGGTATTCTAAAAACTTACAACGTCTAGTGTACATTGCTGGGTATAAGTCGTGGGGACAGATGGGTCCCATTGCCCAGAAACCACTATGGGTTAAGGCAAATGAGTAATATACTCATTGACAGCTAAGTTGGCAAACTAGAAAGAAAAGCGACAATTGGAATGTGCTTAGAACAGGACTCGAACCCGGGTCCCTACGCTTGATAGACTGACGCTCTTTTCGCCGAGCTCCTACCGTTAAGATTAGTTAGGTTAGCTAGGGTTGCGTACGACAGCCATAGCACACCTAGGTACCTACCCTGCCATTGTGAAAAATTTCAGAACTGTTAACCTCGTCACTTTACGAAACTGATGAAGTGGGCATGTATGGATAGTATAGGTAATATTACTACTTACCATAACCCCTAGGGGCATAGCGCGTCAACTATTCCCATGTGGGTTAGTTGATGTTTCGTTAGCATAAACTGGTTTTGAACGATGATGTGGCTAGCATGTACCTCTTAGCCGTATACCTGTGACAATTCGGGTAAGTTTGTGGCTTATTGTAACGCCCCACACCACAGGGGGAAGACAACACAGACACAAAGATGCATGGCTACAACGTGGACGGGACTCGAACCCGTAACTGACCAGTGGCATGAGACGTCGGACTAACGCCTTAACGCACGGAGCCCCAAAGGTGGTTACTACCCACACCAAAAATGTGGATTTCAGTAACATTCCGTTTCGGAATGTGCTTCCAGTTCAAATGGTTCGCGACCACCATCGAACAACGTCAAAATCAGTAGAACAGTGAAAATGAGGAGATTTTTCTCCACACGTTTTTTTTATTATTTTGACGTGTTTTGATGGTTGTCGCGAATTGTTTGGTTCGTCATATGTGTTTAGGTTAAGAGAGAGACAGCTGAACATGGTTGGAGGATGACCATTCCTGGAGTATTGGGTTGGTTCAGACAGAGCCGTCGAGAAGGGGAGGAGGCAGAAGGGGCGAAACGCCCCGGGCTCGAGATTTTAAAGGAGCCCGGAAATTTGAAAGGTGAAAAGAAAAAAATCGGAGAGTTTTGTAAAAAAGAAAAGATACGAATCAAACGTTTCTCAAGAATGGAAGAAGTACAAAATAATAAATAAAATCAAATGCATAGAAATAGGCCCCAACAATTAAGCAGCAGAAAGGCATTGTTCAAAGGGAGCAATATCAGAGCAAAGCAGCCAGTGAAAGAAAATCGGCTTCTAGTGCTCGTTTTTGCATAGCTGACACGGCGACCATTTAAACAAGGGATATTATTTTCAATTATGCTATAAAAAAAGATATAAGATATAACATTACAAGTATTTGAAATCGTCGGGAAGTATGGGACATTCTCTATTGTGAAGGCAATTGCACTCATCCATTCTGTCTGTTGGAGAGTTTCTAAGAGGTTCACGGTCTAGCAAATCTGTACACCACTGACAAAGTTCTAGACTACTGACATTTTTAACAAAAAATTATGCTATTTTTTTAAAGTCTGAGGGGCATATAAGACCCATAAATTTCTTAAAATAAACAACCCTGTGATGATGCATATCCAGACATTTGAATAAAATAGCACCGGCTTATGGTTTCAAATTATTAGAATGTCAGTCGTAATCGAACAGTTTCCAACCATGCAAAATTTGAAAAATGATTTTCTATCAATCGGAACCTTCAAATAACTTCATCAGTTGCTATCGAAATTTTGTCATCGGATGCATCCATGAACAAAATACATCTTTCAAATATGATTCCATTATGTCCACTTCAATTGAGCGAATTAAGTCGGTCGCCATCCATTGATGATAATCCCCTCTAGCTTGACCCGAATACAATAGTCCCAGAAAAACGCAAAGCTATTTTGTTTCCTTACGTCTTCATACTTCTTCATGTTTTCTCGTCCTTACTATATCCGAAATTGCCATTCTTAGGAGTGAGTTGGACCCTCTGAAAAATGTCTTTCTATACAAATAGTCATGTAATATACTTATTGGGGTGTAAATCGCCACAACAGTTTCGTGCAAAATAAAGAAAAGAAAAATCCACCGTGACAAAGAATAAGAAAAGAAACGGAAAGTATAAAACATAGTGTATTAAAAATCTGTGTTGCGTTTTTTAATCAATGGCGCAGTTTTCTCATCGCGTTCAAGCAAATCTAATTATTGTTAAAGGTGTTTGAGTGACGTACCTTAGAAAATCACTAGAACCATCAATCACTCTCGTCACGAAATGCGGTAAATGTTTTCTACGTTTTCTCGCTAAAAGTGCGACGCCGAACACCCAGTATTAGCGTAAAGGTGCTTTAATTTAACGGATACATTGTGTTATGTTCGTTTATTAGCCGCCATACGAGCGTACAATCGGGGTAGAGTTTTAGAACCCATTTATATTAAGTTTAGATTGATACAGATTTTTGATGTCTTTTTTAAGAATTTCGGTTTGGATGATAATGTTGTTTCCGATAATAAAAAGCCACTTCGGTTAAAAACTCAAGATTTCAAAACGAAATACAAAACTAACGAACTACACACGGTGTGGGGAAGCAGCGACATCAACGATAGAGGTTAGCGCCTTGTTGACTATCTTGTGTGTAAACATGTGAATGTTCTGAACAAGGGGTGCAAACCTACCTTCGTCACGGCGGCAAGGGCAGAGGTACTCAGCATTACCCTTGTTAGCGGTTTCTTCTCCAGGTTCATTGCGAACTGGCACGTGTCGAACGAGGTGTCTCTTTCAGATCATACATTAGATTCAACATCCTAGGGCAACCTGACATTCGCTCGGATACTTTTTGTCCAAGGAAAACTAACTGGATTCAATTCCGTGAACTAGTCAGTTCCAAC
This sequence comes from Chloromyia formosa, assembly GCA_964017055.1. NCBI lineage: Eukaryota > Metazoa > Arthropoda > Insecta > Diptera > Stratiomyidae > Chloromyia > Chloromyia formosa. Next base: position 21,586,676 of record OZ024813.1, on the reverse strand, counting down.
GCGGAAATACTGGTCAGTCCCATCAATACTACAGAGATCAATGAAATTTTAACTTCCTCCTACAGAGGTAGTACTACCCTGGTGGAACGAGGATTTGGCCCGCAAGCGAGCCAAGGTTAGGGGGTTGTTCAACAAAGCCAAGCGCTTCAATAGGTGGGATGAGTACAGAACTGCTCTCACCGAGTACAACAAACTCATTAGACATTCCAAACGAAAATACTGGATAAGACATTGTGAGAGCATTCAGTCGCTACCGTAAGAGCATTCAGTCGCCCTATCCAAAACCTCAGCAAACGGGGTCGGCCTTCTGTTGAGATTAAAGCTGCTGCAGGGTCCATACTGTCTGAAGGTGACCCCTCCCCACTTGCGAGGCCCCAACGGGTTCCCGAAAGCCGGGCACGCAGTTTATCGTGAGTGACATGGACAAAGTAAAATGGGCGATAGAGTCCTTTGAGCCATTTAAAGCTCCCGGGCTGGACGACATATTCCCCGTTCTGTTGCACTTGAAGATCATAATATCTCCGCTAATCGAACTTTTTAAGGCAAGTTACACCCTTGGGTCTAAGACTCCTAGTGGGGTACTTATCTGGCCATCACCTGGTCAGATATCACCTGAACAAGATGGGTCTGTCAAGCGAGACTGAATGCCGTCTTTGTCTGGAAGACGTGGAAACTACTAAGCACATCTTGTGCGAATGTCCCGCCATCGCGCGTTTTAGGATGTCACTCCTCGGGCAGGGTACTATCAGCACTGCAGAATTCATGTTGATTCCTGCTAAAGACTTACTGCCCTTTATTAGAAGGGTGGACGGTCTTTTGGATTAATGAGCTACGGCACAATAGATCTTTATGGTCGCATTGCCTTCCTGCTGGGAAAGTAGCTTGAATTTTTATATCTAAAATATATATCTATCTAGCTACACCCTTGGGTACAAACCACAACCTTGGGGGGAAGTATAATGTGGTCTTCACACCCAAAGCGGGTAATAAGCCGGAACATATGCCCAAATCCTACAGACCGATTTGTTTGATTTGCATGTCAGGCACAAGATGGAACTGTCGAGCCTACATTGTATGCAATTCGCGTACACGAATGGCAAGTCAACAGTGACCGCCTTGTATAACCTTGTCAGAACAATCGAAAAGTCCCCCCCCCCCCCTGATAAGGAAATCGCGTTGTGTGCTTTTCTTGACATTGAGGGACTTCCGATAATACCAGCTACGAGTGCATTTCCAGAGAACTGAAACTCAGGGACATCCCGCCCGCTACAATTGCATGGATAGATGCCATGCTCCGTGAACGGGATATTCATTTAACTCTGAGCAGTACATCCATTTGCGTGCTTGCTGTAGAGAGTTGTCCACAAGGTATTCGCACCCTCCCTCAAGGACTTATAATAAGACCACAGCCACAAACAACCTATCCAACAATCAGTTCTATCCCATTTGATGCGTAACCCCACTTTGAGATGACATAGATTTTTGCACTTAAAAAAGAGTGACGATCGAAAAAAATTAAGTGGATCGGAATCCAGAAAAAGGGCGGCGGAAAAAATCGGAAAAAAGTCTTAACCAAAATTAAAAACGTTAATGTACATATTTTTTAGAAAATATTTTATATTGTATAAATAAAGAGATAAGCTAAAAAAAGTAAAAAAAAAGGGTTTATAGAGTCTATAGTTTACTTATCTCCCACTCAAAACAGATGCCACAAGAACAACATCAAGCATATCTATCTATCTTTGCACATGACTCTTCTCTCAAGAAATTCGGGAAGCACTTTCCAAACACCTTACCTTAGTTGGCAGTTACAAAAAGAATTGGGGCAGTAGATTTTTCCTGTCTAGAGCGGCGGTCAATGTAAATCCGCCATTGCTGCAGATCTGCACTATCCGTCACACTATCGTGCCTAGCATGCACAGGGCACAGTGGTTGGGGGAGGGGGGGGAGCACAAGCCAGACATTCCACCACTCACAAACTGACCCGGAATCAGAACGGCACAGCGCTATACCAAAGAATAGAGATTATTGCTAACAAGAAATGGGACTCCATACGAATTAAGAGTGCCTGCCTAGTAGTTGAATATGTGTTGGATTCCATCAGTACACGAAAGGGTAACGCGGAATAGCAAGTATGTTACTCATACGATGAAACGTACTAGGCAGTTGGCATTTGAAGAGCTTTTTAAAATGTTGCCGTCCCTATCCCTCTAAAGGCAACTTTCATTTGATTATTTGCGTATCAATTGGCACTGCGCTTTTGCTTAAATCGTATGAAGTGCCACCCCCCTGGCTATACCATTTGCCTTGCACGACCAAGTGCCACTGCCGGCAAGTACACAATTCTCTGTGGTAAACACGTACTTCAACGATGTTATTACCATAAAACAAACGACGTACTCCGCCAGGGGAATGGAATTCGCTGTTTTGACTGACCTAGACGCAGCCGCCGTCCTTGGCCAAAAATCGTCCTCAAAGCGATGCTTTTCGAAAGTCAAAATTTACGTCCCGATGACGTAATACGATTTCTTTTCTTTTTCGTCGGGAACCATGCTAGCAACTGCACTTCCGAAAAGTAGATATGCTATCGAAACGTCAACAAGGCATAGAAATTAAAAATTAATGCTTTTTCAATTGATATGTGAACGTGAAATTCCGCCAAATTTCCATTTACTGATGTTACTTAATTTTTTTTCTCTAAAACAAAAATATTGCAAAATATTGAAGTAATAACTTATATAAATAAATAGAATAAATAACTGGCGCAACAGTCCAATCTGGACCATGGCCTCGAGATGAGTTACTATTTAGCGTCATCTCATTTTTTAGATCGTGACAGTGTGTTTTGTGCAAAGGTTTTTGATCAACGTCACACTCAACCGAGTTATTGATCCCATAAATGGGTACACATTTAACAGCTGAGTGGGCTCATAGTCCGATACGTAAATCCCATTTTGTATACTACTGTAGGAATCGAACCGGGACCCATTGCATAGAAGGCGAACGTGCTAACCGTTGCGCCATCCGGACTACAATAAGAATAACTTTTATGATGTGGGAGAAAATTCAACGTTCATATAGATTTTTGACCGCTTTCAATGAGTTGTTAAGATACCCACCCACTGTAAATTTTCTACATTCAACTATATAACACATCATACACATATGTAGCATATTATACCTTTTGTTTGGCATTGTATAGTGTAGGTATACATAAATATATACGTGAGGTATTCCCTGATAAATGTCTCCCTGTCGAATCCCATTGTTGCCGGCCAGCCGTAGCAGGTTCACTACGTTCCTATCTATGTTCATGTTAGCTGCACATACAAAACTACATAGCTAGCTATCTAATACCTATGTACGTCCAGTACGTTCATCATTACGTAATTACCATCGAAAGTCTAGTTAGACTCAGCACTAACGAAATTGATCAATAGAAGTTTCATCGCCGGGACGGGCGTAATGCTATTGTAAATGAATGCCATGGCACGACGAGTGTGAAATTTCACTACATATTTTTTTTTACTGAATATTAGAAAAACATTACAATAGGAAATAATTCAATTATTTCGTCGGGTAAAAGGCTGAAAATTGATTTTCGTGACTGACAGACGGACAGATAATTTCGGGAGAATAATGCTTAAAAACGTCTGGTGTTGATTGGTGTTAGTAGACCGTAATAAAATTATTAGAGGGAACAACTTTAATTCTGAGCAATTTTGCGGTTTTTAAATTTGTGACGAGATTTTGAGGAGGTTCGGGTGTTGAATTCAATGGAGGCGATCGTTTAGGGAGGACTTATAATGGGCGATTTTTAATGTTTCTTTTTATCAACAATGCAAAACGCTTTCTACATGGTGTTTCAGGTTTAGATGAGCACCATGAAAAGAGCAGCTGAGCATGCTCATGCTGTTATGAGGTCCTGATGACCGAACAAATAATGAGAAGCATCTTAGAAAATTGAAAATTTTTAAGATGGTACCTCAATTAAACCAACCATAGGTCCCAAGTTCCCTGGAGAACTTAATGGAGTAATGAAGCTTCATGGAGAGATGTGACTTGCATCACTAAATGGCGAATTTATTTAGGAGAATTTGAAATTCTCGTAGTTTGATTTTTGTGGATATTTTTAGTTACCGGGGCCCGGGGTGAAAAAATAACTTTTCACTCGGATTTTTTTTCACTTTTGGCTCGCATCATTCTAGAACTCTCGAATTTACTCTCGAAAATGCATTGCATTTTTTTGTTCCAATAATTTATACTGATATCCCTCCCCCCAATTTCGTTCTGGCGCCCTTGCTATGCCCCAGGAGGGGTTAAGGCAATTAACATCGAACCGAACGATTCGGAACAGCATAGGGACATGTAGGAGAGTTTTTCCGCATATGGTTCGCTGGTGGTATGTTTAAAATTGATCAAAACGCCTTTGCTGGGAGAGCGAGCGTTGAAGTTTGTGCGATACTGAGGGTTGTGATCCCTTAAGTGCGGAGCGAGCCGAGCCCACGCAAGAGGCCTTGCGAATATTTTCCATGCCTTCAACATACCAAACATTCCGTATAAATCATTAAAATAAATAAATAAAACAATTTTTTTGCAAATTCTTGATCTTTAGAGTGCCGCGAGTGAAAAGTGACAAAAATCTGCGTGAGTTTTCTTCACACCAGGCTCCGTAAACTAGAAGATTGCCCTTCAAATCCCTTTGAAAAAGAGGTGACGCGTTCAAAGTAGATCGTCAACGCACATTGCCAAAATGTACTTTGAACGTGTCAACCTGCGTTTATCCTAAAATATGAAAATTCATAATTATTTTCAAGAAATTGCTTTGTAAAGTGAAAAATATTGCTAAAATGTCGCAAACATTTTTAATATTTTATATCCATTACATGCTAATTTACTTTTAAAAATTAAATCTATGTTTTTTAAGATCATACTCAGGGCCGGTCAAAGTCTAACTTAAGGCTTCAAACTAATATCGACGTCGGTTGGCGAGTAGTGGTTGTGCCACTTTTGTCCGGGCGATTTTGCTTGGCAGTAATTATCGTCGCCAATGTTAATTGCCTCGATCCCTCCAGCGGCATGGGTGCGTCAACATCTCAAGCATTTCTATGTCTTGTTGACGTTTCGATTTTTTGGAATTGCAGTTGCTAGCATGCACCTCCTCTTCGCGCCGTCTTTATACTGACAAGCTCGGAGCACTGTAAGAGTTCTATTAGTACCCACAGGCAGTTTCTGATCGCGCCGAGATTTGAACTCCGACCTCTAGATTAGTATCGTTGAGCGGTGACCGAACGACCACGTCCACCGAGCGCGATGATGGACGCTTCAGACGATTGAGGCAAACGATTCGCCACCACGACGCAACCACGTCAAGTTAATAGAACGTGTGTAAAAAATTCTCTTCATTTCCACCGCGTTTCGCGAAGCATTTGGCATTCGGCGCCCTCTTCGAAGTTCTCTTCAGCGCCCTTTTACTGTCGGCGCCCTAGGCAACCACCTGTTTCACTTTAGCCCTGATCGTGCTAACATTATTTTATCCTAATTTCTTAATTTTGTACAGCTAGATCCCTTTAAAAGAAACACACTTTGATAAAAGCATTGTGCGAGTATGAATTACTTTTCAGTGGAAAATGGTGACTTACATACTTTCATTCTGCGTACCAACTTAGTATTTGTCTGTAGCTTCTTAGATGGTCAACGCACCATGCGTTTGTTGTCGTTGTTGCTTGTTACTATCTTGAGAAATTATTTTGATTTTTCGAACCTCAAGCGACAGTGTTTCGAGTAAAAAAAAAAAAAAGTACTTTGCCAAGCTAAGCATTCAGACCCACACTAAGTTGGTATCCAGAATGAAATCGAATCATCCATTCCAAACCAAATTGGGAAATCCTTTCAGGAGGTGAGGAATTATTTTGAATGTAATTATATGCCAGGTTATAATTGGTTTTGAAGTACTTTAGTAACACCCTCTTTGACTTCCGTGTTCAGTTTCGCCATTCAACTTGTAAAAACGACGGTGGAATATTTGCAACCGACGTCTATTTTAATATGGCATACAAGATGGGTTTGCGCTAGTACATATGAGAATATCTGCTACTTTATTTAGCAGCTAATAACTTTGCTGCTGACAACCAGAATTAATATTTTAGCATTTGAGACAATACACTCAACGCTCTCATGAGTCGGAGTTTTTCTGTTAACTAAATTATTATATTATTATCCAAATTAGCTATTAATCAAATTAATTCTCCCATTGAGAAGAAAGGATATTTGTACTGTTTTAATCCCTATAGTGGATCGAATCAAACAAAATTGGTCAACAATTTTGCAATTTGACATAGAAAGTTGTAATGAACCGTATTCTGGTCTGGTTATGCTGTTTCCACCGGCAGATCATAAGCAGCACATGATGAGTAGTGATCTGTCGGTGGTACGAAACCAGAGGCCGGGGGTCCCATTACACCCGGACCCCGATGCGACCGTGAGGGCATCTCGGCCGTCCACCAACCATTTCATCCTTATCGCCCCATTTTTAATTATTCCCCATTATTGCCTCCCACGTTTGTGTTATCTTCCCCAGGCCTATGGGTTTTTCTTAATATGTAACGGACAGGGGCACCGAGCAGCGAAAACCCCGCCCACGTCTCCCGAACTGAGCTACATTAACCATGGGCTAAGCTCGTTGATCGTTGAGTAGCCTTTTTCTTCGATAGATGGCATGGTCCGACCTTCATGGTCATTATGCTACCTTAGGTTCCGTTCCCACGGGCATTTTTGAATGCCCACTAAACCGTCCATTACAAAGCTTTTGTAAATGAAATTTATTGATAAGAGAAAACTCTCCATTTGAATGAGAGGGAGAGTCAACAAACGAGGACGATCAGGAGGAAATGTTGGAATGCCATACGGGTCGAAAATATTCAGAAATATCCGACGTTGAGTGGTCAACTTATGGAGGTTCCACTGTAATTGATACAGATTTATCACATTTTGTGTTGGTGTCATGAAATGCATCAAAGGTTACCTCAAGGCTACCCGAGAACTACCTTAAAGCTTTTTTCCTACGTTAGTAAGAGTCGATAAAGTCCGAAAATCTTCGATGGCCAATGTGATTTTATCTAGTCATTGAAACCGAAATAGACAGGACAATCGAATAGGCGCGCGGTACTGTTATTCACAAAAAAGGAAACCTTTTTAGACTCTACATTGACCCTACCTTATGATTTTGAAAATGTAAAGTATTGTTTAATTTCAGCGGTTTCAACTGTTTTCCCTTTACATATTCCTGAACTGCAAGAGAGAATAACATAGGAATTTGCTACTAGCAATGTTATTTTCTGTCTTTGAGTCTAGTAACAAACAAACCTCGGAATGAAATATTCTCCGCCGAGCGAATCAGCATTACTGCAATTAACACGCACCTTATCTGAATCGCACGCACAATGAAGACACGTGAACACATTATTCTCATGCGTCATCCCCAAACCATAAAAATGTGCTTCCCATCGACTAGACATTAAACTAAATGGAAATCAATTCAATGCGAGGGCACTCAAAGAAAGCAGCACGGTTGGCGTCAGTCAGCCAATTAATTAGGAAAAAAACATTTTCTGATTAAATTTCCATTAACGGGCGGCAATTAGCCGGCCATTACAACGCCCCACCATCAGATCGAGGCCAAAGTGAATGCTAGCCAGCACCCAGGGTACCCGTTGAGCCAGGCCTCCGCCATGTCCGTCCTGAGAACTCAAATTCCATTGTTCTTGCTCACAGCAGACGACGACGTTGGACACACACCGCTAGTCAGGCAGAAAAAAAAACTCCAAAACAAAAGCTCAAACGCTAGTTCTTATTCAGATACATGCAGACAGAAGCCTGTGTCCGCTAGCAATAAACTCCGTCTGTTACTTGGAACACTGTGCAGGCCAGGAGAGTCCAGCTGCGTCCACTGTTGGATGTCTTTTGATTAGACGTTCTGCTGGGAAGTGTACCTACGTTTGCGGTAGGCCATTTTCAAGAACGAGAGCCATTGTCGTAGACTGGATGGGTGCGAAGTTGTCTCTCTTTCATTCGTTTTAGATAGAGGGAGAACTGAATAGACGGCGATTGGAAGGGATTGATTTATGGGCCGTATGGGAGGAGCTGACTGCTTGGAATTTGAATTTCCAGTGGGCTGGGCATCATCCACTTGTACGAGTACACAAGATTTGTTTTGTTTTGCTTTAGATGTCGGATATGTTGTTCGAATTTATTGCGATCAATGGATAGTTTGTGGGCATTTTATACAAAGTTAAATTTAAAATTTAAATAAAGGACTAGTACAGTACTGGCCCTTTAATCCAAATTAACCATTCCTTAAATCGCACTGACGAATGAGTTCACTTAAGGCGCTTCAAGTTTAGTTCACCGATTTCATTTGATCAATTGTTGTTGCAAAACCCATGTACGTGGGCTGTATAAGTACATAGTTGAATCGATCAACTGAACAACAGCACATCGTAAAATTCAGTTCAGATGTAGTTTCAACTTGAAAGGACTTGGTTTTGGTGTACCTATCGGACTGACGAGCGATTTGTTATTAGTTGCGAACAGGGCATCAATATTGTTAAGGCCAAAGCTGAGCATCATCAACAGGATATCATTTGTGCTGTTACTCTCTTCATTTTTTTTTACTTCTGGTTCTCTGATTGGATTTTTCACTCCAGGGTCGGTCAAAGTCTAACTTAAGGCACAGGACTTAAGGACATTTTACACGCAAGACCAACTACCCGCGTTAGGACACTCATTAGACCGCATATTAGACGGTCCATTAGGCGATGCATTAGACCGTCCATTAGATCGCCCATTAGACCACGTACCAGAATTTTTATAATGATAAATCATTATACATATTCAAATAGCTGCTTTGATACGTGGTCCAACAGGCGGGCTAATGGGTGGTCTAACAGATGGTCTAATGCGCGGTCTAATGGACGGTCTAACAGCTGGACGGTCTAGCGTAGCATTACATGCAACGTTTAAGATCCAGAATGCATTCAATGATCGCAACAGACGATCAAACTAAACGGTTTGCGACCACGCGCAACCATGTCAACTTCATAGAATGTGCGGATGCGGACTTAAATTCTACTCATTACCACCGCGTTTCGAGAACCATTTTGTTCGGCGTATGTGTCGAGCTAAATCACTCTCACTGGAAAACGAAGATTAATGGTCGCCACACACGATCGCCCACAACCACGACCGAATGCCCATCTAACCATCGGTTTCATAGAACGGTGGAAATGAGGAGATATTTTTTTCCGCACATTCCATGATATTGATGGTTCGATAAACGTTCGGTCGTGGTTGCGTGCAATTATCTGTGGTGACCTTAAAGGTGCATTTTCCTTGGCACCACTCTACTCTGTGCCGATCGCAGGCGACGATCCAAAAGATACACAAAAATAGTGCTCCGTGTTCTATGAATTGATCGCTAATCGCGAATAATGTGCAACGATCGTGTGCCTAGCAAAACGCACCTTGAAGTTCAAAATTGAATGGGTCACGCGTGTAAATTTGAATTGTGAGAATAACTTTCGATCGGATAAATCGCGAATTATTTATAACTAAATGGAATTATATTGCATTCAGCTTTAAATTGACAAAATTCACCCTCACGCATGGCTTTCCTCTTGACGCCCTTTCAAAAGTGGGTGCCCCAGACGACCGCCTGTTTCACTTTAGCCTTTGACCGGCCCTGTTTCACTATTTTTTTGAAAGGTCATTGAACATTGAAGTGATGAGCAGCTTCCTTCCTCTGTTGGATTTCATCTTCCTAACTGGAATTTTATTAATGATGAAGCAGATGGACGATTGAAAATTACGTATTAATATGTATAACATTTTGAACGAAATCGTGGTGCCATGTCGTTGTTAATTTAAAAGAATAACAGTTTCACAGCTTAACTCCTCAAAGTATTAGAAAATCAACGATTAGAAAACCGATGATTTCAAGATGATGAACACACATAGGGAATTGAATCTGTCACTCAGTCTTTCACTGTATAAAAGCGCTCCTTAGGCAGTTGCTGTTAACTCATTCATTAGCTTAGCACTTGCTACTAAAATATGTCAGGGTTCTAAGTAATACCCGCAAACAAATTTTCTTCTATACATCATTTATGAAAAATTGTAGCTAAAGTGCAACTGTAGTTTCCACTGCCGTTCATTCTCCACACACAAGCTGTTATCAACATTTGTATCGGAACCTTTACTCAACTCGAGTCTCTAGTAAACATTCCAGCGAATTGCAAGTTTGGTACAATGTGTGGTTTAAGTACAATCTTTCGTTCACACAACACCAGATAAACGAGTTTCTTATCTAGGTGGAGCTTACACTGCGCAATTCCATTGGAATCCCTTCATTGCAGGCGAGTTGACAACCCCTCCCCAAGCCCATCCCATTCACATTCCTTTCCGAATGGGAGTAGAGACACACCACACACGGACACGGGGCGGTGTCACTTACCCCGAGATCCGGTTTTGGTGTGGTGTTCACGGCGGACCAGTCACACAGGCTTCAATGTCGGCAACAACAAACCCCAGCCCATCAGCATCGTCAAGAGCGCACACAACAAAAGAACAGCTCGTCACGGTCGGACGTGTGTTGTGTTCTTGCCTTCCACTCACTACGAATCGTCCTCGCCTGCACACAAACCACTGGCAATCGATTGCGCGATTTCGTTCGCCATCTTTCCAGTGGCGCACAATCTATTTTTTCAAACGATCCGCGTTCATTCCAATTGTTCGGCTCGACCGCTCATCTCGTGTCGGGGGGATTGCGCCGTGTCGTTCGCGTTTCGTTGTTGTGTTTTCGTCGCAGTTTTCATCAACGCTTGCAGTGAATTGATTCCGTGCTGGATGACTAGGCGAATTATCGGCTACCGCATCCGTTCTCCAACTTTATTGATCGGCGCGATATTGAATTCGATTTTTGTGTTTGATTTGATTTTGTTGTACTTTTTATCCGTTATCGATTTGTGTAACCTTCGACAACTGGCGGTGTTTTTTTTTTCAATCGACTTTACTCTGAGAAAAGAAGCGAGATTGATATCTTATGGCCAGCGAAGATGTTGTGATAAAAATTTGATTTGTGGGTGGTGTGATTAAGATAAGAATAAGATGTGTCCAATGTTGGGAAGATTGCGGTAAAACATGCAACAAAACGTCTCTCAAACAAGTTGAATGTTTTTAGTTTGAAATTTCTTCGCGCGCGTTAGTGCTATCTATTGTCGAAACTCCTCTGAACCGGAAGCCACCATTGATATTTTGGGCTAGTGTAAAGACTAAATAAAATGAGTTCATTTCTAATGGGCTACCCGCATGCACCGCACGTACAAAACCACATGGGGGCGGGTATTGAACCGAAATTCCCACCGTCCGAAGACTATCATCACTACAATGGCTACTCGATGACGGCGGGAATACCGCAAACGGCACCCGAATACATGTCACCACATCACAATGGCAGCATCCACCAGAGTTCGAATAATTACAATTATCATCAGGGCATCGGTGGCCATTATTACCATCATCATCATAGTTATGGTTCGCAAATGCATTCCATGCAGAATAATTCGTACTCGAACAGTGGATACTACGGCAGCTATTACGGGAATAATTCACATCATCAGATGATGGATTTACCCATACAATGTCCGAATACGGAGCCAACGAATACGGTATTAGGATTACAAGAATTAGGTAAGGTCCTTGTTTACTATATGTCAAGATGCATGTGCATCCAGTACTATAGATCTTTAGTAACAGAATAGCTGAATCTTTCAGCCTGAAAGATACAAATGAGTGTGGAAAGTGTACCCAACACTGTTAACATTTATCTAAAAAAATACCTTTTGAGCGTGGGTCGGGTTCATTCGCATACGCTACAAATTAGAAAAATGCGTGGGCGAACTAAAATTTAACAGTTATTGTATCATCCGCTCTGACAATAACATTCATCATGAACAATAATGTTCTGTCTGGTACCCAAATTCCGTAATAGGTCATCAGGAATTTTACTTGTGAATATTAAAAAATGAATACACGAGTAGTACGTAGATTGGTTCCACCATTTGGAATCCGCGGGTCCAAATTTGAAAGGTAATTTGGACATCCTAATAGTGCAGGGTCAACCTCTAACTTAAGGCACAGGCAAGGTAATTTTGCCACCCCATCATCAGTTTTGCCCGAACCAGATTAAACGCAAAATGCAGTAGCAGCGGCGGCGAAATGTCAAGTTAGAAAGCAAGCATTTCCCTTAAGCGACCTAGATTGAACGCAGCTGCAGCGACAGGGGCGACAGCATATCTGTCTTTTGTTGTTGTTGTTGCTGCCGCTGCTTTCTACATTCAATCTAGTTCGGGCATTTTTCATATAAATTAGAATTGTGGCGGTTCTAAAGGCGAATCTAAATTTCAATCTGGAAGAGGCTTTTTCAATTTCTTCTGCATATGTTTTCCCCTCCGGTAAAATATGTGCCGTCAACTGTCAATTTTTGGGTCTGAAAATAATAATAACTGAAAGCATATGGAGAAGAAATCGAAAAAGTCCGGTTTTCAGGACCGTGACCATTGTTGCAATGCTTCAAATACCTTTCCTATTCCTTTGTGGTATAAAGCGCCAATTTTGCCCAATCGATTTCTCCTCATACTAGTGTCGACGTTCCTTGGATAAAAGTGATTGCGAGAGCGCCACTTTTGTCCGGGCGGTTTTGCTTGGCACTAAATATTGTCAATAATGGTTGCCACAGATGATTTGCAACCCCGACGCAACAACGTCAACTTTATAGAACGTACCAAAAAAGTTTCCTAATTTCCACTGCGTTTTGCGAACCATTTAGTTCGACGTGTATGTCAAGCTTAAGTCACTATCACCGGAGAATGAATTCCAAGGTTCGAATTCGAATCACGCGCGTTAATTTGAACTGTGACAATCACTATTGATCGGATAAATCGCGAAATATTTATACGGATAACTAAATGGAATTACATTTACGAGCTAGATTAGATTATGTGGAGGGCGGTTGGTCTGAAGGGCCACCAAGCACTGCGACCCGAAGCTCTATTATGCTACGAGTATTACATTCAGCTCAAAATTGGCAAAATTCACTTCAAACTTGGCTTTCCTCTTGGCGCCTTTTCAGTGTCGGTGCCCGCTTGTTTCGCCTTAGCCTTTGATCCTGCAATAGTATCTAGATTGAGTTCTATAGCAGGCGAAGGTCGAGCTGCCTTGTCCGCATTAGGCAAAGTTCAACGAAAAGCCTTCAAGCTTATTGGTGATGAATTCATAATTTCTCATATCGAGCCGCTTGAACAACGGCGAAATGTCGGTTGTTTATCACTTTTTTATCGCTACTACAACCACCGCTGCTCTGCCGAAATATCCAGCCTTATTCTTGAGCTTGCTCTTCCTTTGTGTAACACCCGGCTAGCCTGCAGTACCCATCTTCATTTTCTTGAACTCAGCAGTAGTTGTATGGTTAAATTCTATGATTCGTTTGTGTCCAGAACAACACGAATGTTGAACAACCTATCATCTTTCGTTTTCCCCTGCAGTTATGATCTGCAAAAATTTAAATGAAACGTACACCGGTACCTCATTCAAACTCAACCCATCCCAGCCCCACTACCCTAATTACCTTCCCGCCAAGGCTGTATGGGTATCCCCTAAGCCTTAGCAAAAATGTAAAAAAAATCTTACCGAACCAATTCTATTTCTTCTACAATATTAACCACTAAACCGTATCATGAACTCAAATGAAAATCCTCCAGACCTTTTGCTCGTGAATTCACGATGAATTTCAGCGTTTGTTGTACATGCATCCCTCAATGCATATAGCTGCGTTGTAGTGAGTCGAACGTAAGGCTTCAGAAGCAAAGTGTTTAAAAGTACAGTGACTGCGTCTTTATCGTCGTTCAACTTATTTGACTGAGTTTTCCTGCTGACTTCTCGCTTTTGTTCTTTTGATTCGTCCTTCCAATATCCACTTAGGCTTTTTTTTTGTTTTCATAAATCGGAGACTTGGGTCAAGCTCCAGATTTCGTAGCTAAATGTAGAAAGTGGCGCCACTTTGATGGCTACATTCATTCTCTGAATGGTGCGCAGGCGTGTATTTATGTATGGGCTGATTATGCTACAGCTCAGGGTGGCAGAATTAGCTGAGCAGCAAGTATCTCAGACGTAACTGATATTTTAAAATTAGTGAGAAAATAGATACTCCGAACATATCTGGTGTACTAAAATATAAATCCCAAGCTTCTCACATTCTTTAAATTTAATTGGAAAATATAAAGCAGAGTGCTGCAAAGTAGCAGTGGATTTTTTCCCTATTGGCAGTGGCGTAGCTAAAAAATTTAGCGCCCGGGGCAAAACTTCAGTATGACACTGACTTCGGTAACTTTAGTTAAAATATTATATGCTAAAAAAAAATTCAAATATCAAATAGGTAAAATAATATAATTTCAAGCGAATGATTGTCTTTTTAAACCGATGTTCGGGGAACAATATGGCAAAAGTTCTCGAGAATTCGAATGATCTTTAGGCAGAATCTTGCAAAAACAAAATAAAAACGGAAAAAATTCTAAGGAAAAGTTCATAACATTTTTCCTGTGTCTTCAATAGTAAATATAGTACAAAATATTTTTCGTTTTCATGCTTTTGGTTTTGCCATTTTTATACCCTAGACTTATAGTATAGGGTATATTGTTCTTGTCACGACGGAAATATGTAACACCTTAAAGGAGGCTCCGGAGGTATAGCAATGTATATATATAAATGATCAGGGTCACCTCCTGATTCGATTTAGCCATGTCTGTCTGTCTGTCTGTCTGTCTGTCTGTCTGTCTGTCCGTCTGTCTGTCTGTCTGTCTGTCCGTCTGTCCGTCTGTCTGTCCGTTCGCACGATAACTTTCGATAAAATGAAGCTAGAGCCTTGAAATTTTGGTCAAATGTTGGAAGTGTGATCTAGTTGGATGGTATTGAAAATGGGCATGATCAGGCCAAGAGAACGCCTACCTCCCCTACATATGTAAAATACATAAATGTATCTATAACTCCCGATTAAAGAAACATGAAAAGCTCTAGCTTTGGTAGATTACTCATGAGGGTAATCTCATACTCTCCTGGGAAAATAAAACTGATAAGTTGGAAACTAACGGTAATTTTTTTACAAAGAACCCCGTACTACCCTACTTTTCAGGTTTTTTGTCTATAACTCCTGAACCAATTGACGTAGACACCTGATTTTTGGCGTGTAACCTTGAAGTGAGAAGCTGCTTAAGATTATGTAAGTTGGGCATAATCAGATCAAAGGAACGCCTACCTCCCCTACAAATTTCCAAAAAATAAATATTCCTTTAATTACGATAACTTTCGAAAAAATGATACTAGCAAGTTGAAAATTTGAAAGAATGTTGCTAATAAGACCTACTTTGTTGGTATTGAAAATGGGCAAGATCCGACTCAAGGAACCCCCACCTCCCCTACAAATGAAACTTCAAACAAGCGATAACTTTTGATAGAATGAAGCCAGCAACTTGAAATTTTGGTAAAATGTTGAAAGTGAGATTGAGTTAGTTGGCATTAAAGATGGGTAAGATCCGACCTAAGGAACCCCTACCTCCCCTAGAAATTAAACTTAAAATAAGCGATAACTTACGACAAAATAAAGCTAGCGACTTGAAATTTTGGTCAAATGTTTGTAGTATGATCCAGTCGGCTAATATTGAAAATACGTAAAATCCGACCATCGAAACCCCTACTTCCCCAACAAAAGAAACTTCAAATAAGCGATAACTTTCGATAGAATGAATCTAGAGAATTGAAATTTTGTTTAAATGTTTGTAGGGGGATCTAATTGGTTGATGGAAATGCTGGGCAAGATCCGACTCAAGGAACCCCTACCTCCCCTACAAGTGAAACTTCAAATAAGCGTTAATTTTCGGTAGAATGAAGCTAGCGACTTGAAAAATTGGATAAATATTTGTAGAATGGGTTAGTTAATTGATTTTGAGAATGGTCAAGATCCCACTGAATGAGTGCCAACCTCCCCTCTGAACTGGCCATATAAGAGACCCACTTTTAATGCACATGGTCGTTGCCAATTGGGACTTTTGGTATCACCACTAGGTCTGTACAAGTCTAGGGTATATACGCTTCGGTTCTATTTTCCCTATAGACGTTCAGTTTATCTCATATTAAAGCTAATAAAGCTACCTACAAACTCATTTCGACGATAATTTGCAATATATGTACACAGTTAAAAATCCTGGTCTATTATCAATGCTAATTCGGGTTACATATATGACGACACCAAAATTGTATTAGATTTTAATAAAATGAAAGTATTACAATTGCTTCCGTAAACTTCACTGGTTTAAATATTAAACTTTTCTGGCATTATTTTTTTAATCAAATTGTTGGTTTAAAATTTAATCTACAGATATTATAATCTATGAAAAAATATTAATTTTACTGCGTTTTTTTAACTCCTCTAAGTTTTTTCTCCATTATTTTTTTTCAATTTTCTAAACTTCCAAATCCCTTATTAAGCCCATCGCAGGTTAGCCAGCTAATCTTTAACTTTTTTCGCCATGGCGCAGCATCGAACCTGTGAACTCCGTGTTGTAGAGTTGCGACCTAGACCACTCGGCCACGCAGCATAATATTTTGAGCTGACTGCGAGTAGTTATAGTGAGACTTGAGACTCAAAAAATATACTTTGTGGGGTTTACCTTTTAATTAAACTTAGATTAGAAAATAATGCGAGAACAAAAAGAACACAAAAAGGTTTGAATTGTATTAGAATTTATTACAAATTGTTTTAAAATGGAAGTAAACTTTGAATTGTATTAGAATTTATTACGAATTTGGTTTAAAATAGAAGTAAACTTTGGAAGGGTTTAGATTATAGAATTAAAATTATTAAAAATGGTGGTAGTCCAAGACCAGGTTTAAAAAAAATACCGAGATTTTTAACTGTGTACGTGCAATATACAAACCCTTTCATTTCTCAACGAAATTTTTCCTATTTTTAAAGCGTAATGCCAGAAAAGTTTAATATTTAAACCAGTGAAGTTTACGGAAGCAATTGTAATACTTTCATTTTATTAAAATCTAATACAATTTTGGTGTCGTCATATATGTAACCCGAATTAGCATTGATAATAGACCAGGATTTTTAACTGTGCACTTTTCCGTATCTTAAATAGTTTTAGAGACAAACTTATTTAAATACATACAGAGCCCGACATACATAAATAACCGTTTCCATTGGAAAAATGTTTGGTGAAAAATATTCCATTTTTAAGTGAGGTTATTTCGAAAACTATTTTAAGATTCAGAAGAAGTAGCTATTACTTTTTTTCCGAGATTATATACTACCAGCTTGCTTCAAATTATTTGTTCCGACTTTTAGTATAATATTTCCCGAACGCCATTTAAAAAAACTTTAGGAGTTAGTTCGAATAAACACTCAGTTACTCTCTCGAGACGAAATTTGTCATTAAATATTAACTCCAAAAGTTTTTCTTTTGCTTTGGGTGTCACATCTGTCGTTTGAATACAATCGCTCAAAAAGGGATTTGTTACTTATCTATGATCGGACCGGGGGCTCGCGTATCCGTATTTTGGTGTCCTGATTAGAAGTACGAGCTGTCTAGTTCGGCATTTAAAAGTTGCCGAACTGTTCAATCTTAACGAGACTGTTCAATCTTAACGAGTCCTGCGCATGTGCATAGGGTTCAAGGAAGGCGGTTGTGTTTTGATTGATTCCTTAAAAAGAGGGAGCGATTAATAACTTGCATAGGTATGTATAGTATTTTTCAGTGAGATTGGAGTTCTTGTGACACTTGGTTTCATTCCGCACACCATCTTATAGTATGCGTTTGTAGCTTAGCTTGCACTGAGCATTTTTTGCTACTCGAAATACGGTCGTCTGAGGTTGAAGCCCCTCAGTGGGCAAAATTCTTTTTATTCTCAAATACCTTCCGGCATTGGCGCCGACTATGAGGGGGGGGGGGGGCAAGGCACTTTTTACTCCCTCATTCCAGAGGGGGCGGGCGATTTGAACTCCGCGCTCTAGATGTAGTATCGTAGAGCGGTGACCGAACGACCACGGCCAGTGAGCGCGATGAGGGTTGTACCATTGAATCCTGTGCTTTAAGGTGCGTTTTGCTAGGTGCACAACTTTGCGTCGATCGTAGGCGACGATCAAAAAGATAAATACAAATAGTGTTCTGCTCTATAGTTTGATAGCTAATCGCAAATATGTAATGGACGTTTGGTGGGGATTCGAAGATGCCCGTGGGGACGAAGCCTAAGGTAGTATGTATAATGATAGTGAAGGTCGGGCCGTGCCATCTGGCGAAGAAGAAGGCTCCACAACGAGCTAAGCAGCGGCCTATGCTTGCTGTAGCTCAGTTCGGGAGACGTGGACTGGGATTTCGCCGCTCGTTGCCCCTGTCTTTTACGTATTAATAAAAATTCATAGGCCTGGGAAGACAATACAAACATGGGAGGAAAAAATGGGGAATGATAAAAAAAATATGGCGATAAGGATGGAATGGTTGGTAGACGCATCAGATTCCCTCGCGCTCGCATCGAGGTCCAGCCGTAATGGCCTCTAGTTTCGTCCGACCGACAGATCATTACTCATCAGGTGCTGTCATAGATCTGCCGGTGGAAGCTGCAAAACCAGACAAGTGCCTAACAGTAACGCGCACATTTAACAAAGCTTGACAGCCGTCAATCTCCCTGGTCTCGGGGCATGTAAGCCCGTGCAATGTTAGCCCGAACCATAATGGTCATATGAGGTATTAAAACTCGTCGTTCAATTTGGTTATGGTTCCTCAAGAGTCAAGATGCCGTCAAAACTTAATGGATCTTTGGGCTAACTATAATGATCTTAAGACGTTGACGATAAAAATATCTGAGTTCGAATTTATTTAAGATTTAATTCATTATTTTGTATTATCAAACAAAAAAGTATTATGGTTTCATTTACAAATGCTTGAAAAATTGCCTTAATTCTTAAAAACAAACAACAAACGCCATTTACATACAACGCTGATGATTTGCACGGTTGAGACTGAAGAAATTGGTTCTAAATTGGTTCCCCTCAATCGTGAGAGCATTTTGATTGACTATGGGACTATACATTCGTATCGAAATCAAACCGCTTTAAGACGTAGATTTTCTTAGCTAGGGCTATTGGGCAGTTCCATTCGTGAACCCATCATCAGTAATTTTTTTTTTAAGTGCAAGAGATATGTTAATTGTCATTTCAAGAATGGGTCAGTTTATTGTGAAGATACAAAAAAATCACACAACAGGGCAATCCGATACTCATTCAAAAATGTATGAAAAATTGGATTGCAATTCAATAACGAGAGAATCATTAGGACTACTCTTAGCATAAAAGATTCTAGTTTATTAAAAAATAAAAAAAGAGTGGATTTTTTACCGTCGTTTATGCTGTAAACTGTAAACAACAGCTGATCTAGTATTACACTAAAAGTAAAATGCTGTCAATTTCACTGATAGTCATGTATTCCTGAAATGATGCCCTGGATCAGCGCTTGATGGAAAAAACAAGAAAGCTTTATTACATTGGCTTTAGTCTATCTAAGAACAAAATCGGAAACTCCTACTTTTTGAACAAACTTAATCCATTGGACTAAACGAGGGATTGCCATCAAAGTCAAACTGCACTTTAGACAAGCTTTAGTGTCACCACACACTGTCGAACTCGAACACGAACCTGGTACAAATGTTCTCTGACACACACACATCACATAAACGTGAAGAAAACCGGTCCGCTTGTACCAGGTTCGTGTTCGAGTTCGACAGTCTGTGGTGACACCTAGAGGTAAAAAATATCCAATAAAGCGATTTACACACCGACGCGAATTGCCTTGAATTTTTGCCGCGAACTATGGCGTTCTGATTACGCTCGCGAATAATCGCGTTTTAGGCGAAATTCACACACACGACACCGCGCTGCACGACTGCTTGAAATTTCAGTCGAGATACACAGCATCAAATGGGCGGATTCACACTCATCGCTCAGCATGCGATACGATCGACTATGCTTGGCTATTGTACGTGGCTGCGTCGGAGCTGAAAATGTAGCTAATCTGAATATCGCCTTAGTGGGAGTTACTTAAAATTGAACGATACTCTAAAATTACAAAGGTGTTGGACTATGAGCCAACTAAGTTGTTAAATGAGTTCTCATTTTAGGTAAATAACTCGTTTGAGCGTGTATCAAATCAGACATATACAGTACACATACACCGTCATGATCTCGTGAGTGAGATGACGCAAACTTATCTCGGGGCTTTGATCCATTAATTGGACCGACGCGACGCATCAGTTATTTTATTTTTTATTTTTAATAATAACACAAAGTAAACACTAACCCAATAGACAGTTTGGCCTCGGTGTTTGTGGGACTATATCATCTGCAACCTTCTCCCAACACCGATAATGCGATATTACTAATATTGTGTAGTCGTTGCGCCGACAGAATTGTTATTGCTATGTTGTAATCAGTGATACTTATCTTAATGTGGTTTATCCAGCAGTTGCACTGGATAATTATCTACATAACTCAAATTTCGTTTCGCATCCAATCCAGGGAAAACACGATATATACTACATACATATATGCATAAGTTTATTGGAAAGTAACGATGACATTCCACAAAAATGCAAAAATTATCTGGCGAAATAGCAAAATACTTAATGATGCTTGACTTCTTTGTTATTAATTTCGAGTGGAAACTTCGAAGTTTGCTACTATGTATAGTCCAGTTAGATGGCAGTCTGGCTCAGAAAAAATGCGGAAGTTTATTTTTCTCATTTTCGCTTTATGTTGTTAGGAGTGCCGAATCCTAATTTGAGCTTTGCCCCTTAAAAAAAAGGGAGAAAATTTGAGAAATTCTTTTTTTTTTTACTTTATATTTTATATATAACCCGAAAACCATACATTTCTCAAGGAAATCAGCTATAACAAAATTAAAGTAGAGAATATTTTCTACAGAAAAGATGGAATAAAAGTTTATCGTGAGACGAATAGTTTGAGCGCTAGAGCGCGCTGAAATTTGAGCAATATTCTGCCCATCGGCTAAATCGATAAAATATCTTCTCTTTCACCTTACTCTGACTGAAAACAATCGTTAACTGCTATTGTGAATGAATATAAATTGTTATATACTTTTTTAGTAATTAAGTCAAGTAAGTAATTCATTAAGCAATGGATTGTATTTATTTATTCAGTATTTATGCTCAGAAAAACAGGTTTTATCGGGAAGTAGTAATGAAGTAAAAACGATTAACTGTCATTATTAAATTAAAATTTATGACATATTGTAGGCAGGTTCAGGGTGTTGGTGTTGTCACGTTGCGGCGCTGTAGCGACAAAACCGGAAGTTTGCATCGGCCCATAAACAACATAGATATAATAATATTTCCGGACCTTCTTTCTGTTTTCTTTTCTGGTAGCTTTGCTTGGATGAAACCAGGATCGTCCTCGTTTCCCAAATCTTGTTCGTCATTCAAGTCGAATTTGTGCAGAAAACTCTACCCGTCTGCAGTAACAATTGTCCATGCAGTTTTTATAATTTAGTTGCAACAGTTAGTTTGGTGGCAGAGACTGAAGTGTGGGGACAGGAATCAGGCCATTTTAGTGACTTTCCATCCCAACTGCTCGGGATCCAGGTGGTTACCAACCCAGAGTTGAACTTGGTGGTATACCCGCAAACAGTTTTTTTACAGCAGCATAAGTGGGAGGGATTGACGCAAGGTTAGCTGTAATCTTGAAGGCAGATGTTGAGTATTGCTTATACCTAAACTTGTCTATAGTTGTGTTTTAGTGATTACCACCGTAAAGGGCTGTCAAAAGCTTTTCACCTGCTTAAATGATTGTCTTTGAGATCAAGATTGTTTGCCAGTACGTTGAGGCATTTGACCTTTCTTTGGTTGTACCAAGCTGATGTACAGTTACAACTACTGGTACCATGTGGTATTAACAATACTTGTGAAGGGATGGAGAGATTTTTCCTGGCTTCACGGAAAAGACGTTATGAAACCAGATGATCTATATCTTCACCCACCACTGCAACGATTTCATGATGTGGTGTCAGGGTATTAGCTGTTTCAACGATTAGCGTAATTGGCGTATATCTGCGTCCTTGGATGGTTGTTCGGCAACAATGTTAGCTTCATTAAATTTAGACAGCAACATAGTTATCAGTCGACTTTTGTTTTTGGAGTCGGCGAGAAAGTTTCAGTGAGATCATGACCATTGCAGTTTTCCAGAAGCAACAAAGTTTAATAGAGAGCGTAACCTGTCCAAAACTACAACTTTTATTTTGTATGTAAATACAACATGTATTTCGACAGCTACTTACTCTCTTCTTCAGTACAATAGTTACGCCATCTATTATTTTGGAACGAACTATAAAAATCGGACAATACCCAGTATATCTCTAAAGTTTTTTCCTTCACAGCTAACTTCCGCACAGAGTACACAGAATCGCGTTTTAATTGGATTTTTCTTTGCTTTTCTGTATAATTCGCTCGAATCTCCTTACTACACAAAACGCAATTACTTTTGAAAGCAAACTATGGTTCCGATTATTGCAGCTGTTGGTTTGTAACACCCTTTTGGCCCACCCTTGATAAAAGCAGCGATATATCTTTCGTGTACTGCTTTCTTTCTTTCAGTTTTCGTGGCCTTTAAGCAGTTTTTTCCTGTAAAATAAGCTATCTTACCATCATCCTTTCACTACTGGCCTCAGTAAAAGAGGGCAACCTCTTTTCCTGTACATTAGTTGTCTGCCCATTATCGAATGTGTTATTACATAGAAATAGAACACCCCCGAGCCGAGGCGATATTATAAACACTATCAACATTATACGAAAATACAACAGGTGGGATGTAATAACGTCAAGCGCTCTAATGTCAATTGACGTTATTTCCCACCTAAATGTGAAAGGAAGTCAATTGGCATTATTTCATTTCCGAAATTGAAATAATGTCAACTACCAAATTGCAATAATGCATTGAAAACGAATCAGGTTTTGACATTTCTCGAATTCTCTTCCAAATGCTTTCCCCTCCTGGAAAATTTTTACGAACAACTGTCTTGAAAATGTTCCCCTCCGGATCAGACTACTTTTCAGATTATTATACCCTACTATTGCGCCCACTTGTGATTAAAGCACACTAACTTAAAACCAACGAAGCCTGTGAAAGGGGAGAAAGGGTTGAAAAGGGAGCTTAAGGGTTGAAATTTTATATACTACTTTGCCTTTACCCCTAGCGGAGCATAGCGCGTCAACTACTCCTGCGCGCCATCGTACTCTGTTCTGGGCAATGGGGCGCAACTCCCCAAAAGACTTACCCAGTACCTGACACTCCTTTGCCACAGATCGACGCCATGTGATTCGAGGACCCCCTCTTGGTCGGCCTTGGTTGGAAATGGGGTTCCATTTCATGGCATGCATAGCAATGCAGTTATCACTCTTCCGCAATGTGTGACCTATCCACTGCCATTTTCGCCTGCGTATCAATTCGTCGATTGGCATCTGACCTGTACGCCGACTTAGCTCTTCATTTGATATTGTTTCGGGCCAGAAAATTCTTAAAATTCGACGAAGACATGAGTTGACGAAAACTTGCAGCTTTCTGGTAACTCCTACGGAAACTTTCCATGTACTGCTCCCATACAAAAGCACTGATAGTACCAGGGAGCGAAACAGGCCCAGCTTGGTCTTGATGCTGAGATAACTGCCCTGCCAGATTTTGGACAGCATGCCGTATGCGCGTTTAGCCTGGTTGATACGACGAGCGATGTCCTGCTCCGTACCACCATTTTCGACAACAATGCTACCCAGGTAGACGAAGTTGTCTACCTTCTCCACAGGCTGCCCATTAATATTGATGGCAATAGGTGTCGGATTTCTTTTTCGCAACGGCGGGCTAAGCACCTTGGTCTTGTTGGTATTAATCTTTAGCCCAACCTTGCTTGCCTCCCTCTCGAGATCTAACGCCATTGCGGACAGATCCATGATTTTGTGGGAGAGTAGGCATATGTCGTCAGCGTAGTCAAGATGTTGTAGATAAGATGTCAAAGTCCATTGAATTCCTCTGTCGAGTCCGGATAGGGCTGCATGTAACACATCGCCGATCACAATGAGGAATAGGATCGGTGAGAAGATGCACCCCTGCCGAACTCCACTGCGAATCTCAAAGTCCTCCGACACCTTACCTTTATGCAGAACGCGACATTTCGCGCCGTCATAGGTTGCCTTAATAATAGCCACAAGCTTCTCAGGGATGCCTCTCTTGCGCAAGGCCGCCCATATAGAATCCCGGTTCACACTATCGAAAGCCTTTTCGAAATCGATGAAAAGCAAGTGAAGCGGAGAATCGTATTCAGCGCATTGCTCGATGATGATTCGCAAGGTGTTAATGTGATCGACACAGGAGAATCCGGATCGAAAGCCAGCCTGCTCTTCATCAATTGTGCTTTCTAAGTGGGCCTTTAGTCTTTCCAGGACGATTTTAGCTATTATCTTGGCAACGGCAGGAAGCACACAAATGCCTCTCCAATTATTACAGTCTGTGAGGCTACCCTTCTTTGGAAGTTTGATGATCAAACCTTCCTTCCACTCAGTGGGAAAGGTCTCTGTATTCCACGCTTTATCAACAAGTGGGTGCAGCAAATCGGCAGTTACGCTTGGCGCTGCTTGATAAAGTTCGGCAGGGATGCCGTCAAGTCCGGCGGCCTTTCCTCGTTTTAGTGCAATAATTGCAGTGACTATTTCCTCTTTATGCCCGGTTCACATTATTCCAGTCCAGTAATCCAGTCCAGCTATCCAGTCCAGTGCTGGACTGGATCATATCGTCTACATGATTCCAGTCCAGTAGTCTGGCGGGTGTGTTGTTGATTCGGTAACTATAGTAACAATGATTTCTGGGCGAGCTGGAATCAAAAAGTAGACCGACAATCCAGTCACTGGACTGGATTGCTGGACTGGATTGCTGGACTGGATTGCTGGATTGAATTGTTGTCCAGTGCCGGTTCACATTATTCCAGTAGCAGTCCAGCGCTGGACTGGATTACTGGACTGGATTGGTTACTGGAATAATGTGAACCGGGCATTAGTCGGGGCAGTGGACCGTATACGCACATTTTGATGGTTAGCTAAATTATCTATATGAGGGGGAACTTCACCAGAGGTTACACGGTTCAAGATCGCGGCGAAGTGTTCTTTCCACCGCCTCATTTGATCTTCTTCCAAGATAAGTAGCTTTCCATCACTATCTTTCACCGGATGTTGGCAGGAGTTACGACCACCTGTAAACTCCTTGATGACACCGTATACGGCGTTTAAGTTGTTACTTCTAGCGGCTTCTTCTGCTGACGCTAAAAGAGAATTGGCATAAACTCTTTTATCGCGTCGCACACTACGCTGAACTTCTCGAGCTTTCTGACGGTAAAGGAGTTCGATGCTGCTTCGATTGTCGTCTGATGCTGCAGCCAAACGAACTTTCAGCTCCTTTCTTTCAACAATCCGCTGCCATGAAGCGTCGGACATCCAGGGCTTATTCCGGCAATCCGGGTTTGGGCCAAGGATGGTATTTGCGCTATCAATGAACGCATTTTTTATGGCATCCCAGTTTTCGTTTATGTCACTATCTGGGTGACTAGTTATCTCAGCCGCGTTTTGCGCAAGATGGTCATTATATTGTTGTAAGACAGCTGGATTTTTTAGTCGAGCGGTGTTGAATTTGCGGGGCCTGGATCTTTCGTCGCTGGGGCGTCGCACGGCTGCAATACGCAATCGAACATTAGCGATCATAAGATAATGGTCTCTTCCCATCCCAACATCGGCACCCTTCTTGTTTCGCACGTCCAGGAGGCAACTCTTGAATCTTTTACTAATGGCAAAATGGTCGATCTGATTTTGTGTTCTGCGCCGATCAACAGAGGACCAACTGATTTTGTGGTGGTCCTTATGCTCAAACATAGTACCACCGATGAAGAGACTGTGAAAGTTGCAGAACTCTACAAATCTTTCACCGTTGTCATTACGATCACCAAGACCGTGTCTCCCCATCACATGTCTGAGCCCATAGTTATCAGCGCCAACTTTCGCATTCAAATCACCCATAACCATTATAATGTCACCTTTAGGTGTACTGCTCTGAACGGCGTTTAGTTATTCGTAGAAGGAGTCTTTTGCCAAGACATTGTCGGGTTCAGTAGGGGCATAACATTGTATTATTGAGATGTTCCTCATTTTGGTCCGGAACCTGGCGGTCAAGACCCTGTCAGAGACCGGCTCCCAGGATAAGAGACAGTTTCGCGCGGCTCTGGTTAAAAGGAGCCCCACACCTGACTCACGACGACTACCGGTAGCTTTACCGGAATACAACATTACAGTGCTGCCCGTTGGAGAGATGAATTCTCCGCTGTTCCACTATCTTATCTCACTAACTCCTAAGATATTTAATTTGTACCTCAGAAATTCACTCTCTAATTGAAGAAATCGTGCGTTCTGGGGACCTTCTGATCCATTGTCCAGGAGAGTACGCACATTCCAGAATCCAATCTTTGTCATTGTACGATAGCTAAAAGTCGTAACCGTTGAGTCAGTCCTTATCCGAGGCATAGTTGACGTTTCGTTAGCATATAAAGATTTCGGATAGTGCAAGTTGCTGGCATACACATCCTGTCCTTTGATTGTCGGTTTTAACGACAGGCCCTCAAAGGGAAAGGCCGTGGTATTTTTTTCACACCCCACACCACAGGGGTACCTCAACCAAATCATCGCACCGCCATCACTGGCGGCTTGACGTTGGTTGGCAATGGTCAGTGACCACTGCCGTTCCAGGGGGCGCCCACGCGGAGGACTATGGAAGAGGAGTTTTTGCCCCCCTATAATACAATAGAATATTATGTAGTTAACAATTTAAATCATTGGGCAAAATAATTAATTTCAATGAAATATAAAGTATATCACGAGATTTGATTTGATCGAAAATTGCCCAAATTTCAGCGCGTTCTAGTGGCCACACCATTGCATTGGTCTGACAAAAGATTGCGCCAGAACTTTTTTGTAGGAAACATTCTACACTTTAATTTTATGGTAACCCGTTTTCTCGAGCACCGTATGATTTTCGGGTTATAAGTAAAGAACATCAAAATAGGCGAAATTTCGGCAGTTTTTTTTAACAATTTTCTCCATGATGCCGTACTTATTTTAAGGGGCAAATTTCAAATCTGGATTCAGCACCTCAAAAAAATAAACTGAAATTGAAAACAAAAAAACTTCTGTTTTTTTTTCACGGATCAGCCAAGAAAGTTGATATCAAAGCCCTTATTTTGAAAAAATCGTGACGACAATTGAATGTACTTGTACTGTATTGTTCAAAAGCCAACAAATATGCTATTAGCATTTTCAATTCTTTATCTTTTCTACACCTACACTCAATTCTCAAAAAAAAAAAAAAAAAATATAGACAAAAACTACACACAACACGAAACAAATATAAAAAAAAAATATTCGATTTTGTGCTCTATTGGAGGTCCCCGCTATGAGCAAGCAATGTACTATATCTTCTAGCGGCATTACGCTAACAATTCGGATAATGCTAGCCAACTCTGATGACAATGACAGGCAACTTAAGATATCGGTGACGATTGATCAGCTCAATTGCAGTCAAACGCTGCCTCTTTTCAGTTTTATTTTTATTTTGTTCCTGACTTTTTTCTCTGTTCGAAAATAGAATGACGGCATAGTTTTTGGAGTCGGATCTCGGATGTATGTGCATGTATGTGGAGTATCTATGCCTAATCGGGGGCACGACTATACATGACATAAGATAAAGTATATAAGTACAATATTCCAGTACGGATACTTACAAAGAAGATAACATCAGTGGAACGAAATTAAGGAAACGGATTTGCTTTCTGTTTCACTTGAGCTTATCGTGAGACACAGACAGATTCGTTGAGTCAGCAAAGACGTTAAGCTTAAATTGCATGACCTTCATGGTTGTAATTCTCCCAAAGACGGTGTACATAGCTCGATGATTGTATTTATTGTTAATGCGATTCTTCTCTCACACGATTGTCTGGAGCTGCGGGTTTGCAGAGATGATAGCTTGCAATTTAGTGTGATTTTCGGATTAATATTCCCATCTACTAATTCATGAAATTAGAGTTTATGAGAAAGTTTATTATACAGTTCATGCACATACACACCATGCGGATCAGACGGATTTTTAACCTTAAGCCTGGAGAGACTATCGTGAAACATTCAAATAAAAAAAAACTCTTTCGGTTCGATAAGACTTCTTTCTATACTTGAACCTGTATATTAGCTGAATAATGGTTATTTTATAATCGCAGCGATTAGTTACATGTCTCTATTTTTAGATTTTTGAATTGAACGCTGAACATGCAATGAATGAAGATAAAATGTGAATACAGCAAATGCCACCCACTAGTAAAGGTAAGGCTGTGGTATTAAGTCAAAATAAGTACTTGATCCAGCGGCTTCTATTTTTAATGTCTTGATGTTCGTGTAAATTAAGTTTCTTTATTTTGTAAATGCATTGAAAGTAACCGAATTCTTGCGGTTAGGGCAAACTCAGACAGAATTTTAAAATGAATTTAGTTAATATACAGGGTGTCCGGATATTGGCGCATAAACGCACCGCCACGTGATTTCTCATGCGATTTCCAGCAAAAAATATTCAGGAAAGTTTATTTTTTTTTAACTTTTTACTCTTTAGCTAATATAAGGCATTTAAATTTTTAAATAAAAATTGCCCACCTCACATTACTAAAAACACAAAATATCTGGAAAACTACGCTAGCTAAAGTGTAAAAATAAAAATATTACACACGCTAATGTCTGGAGATCAGTGGGGGGTCACCTTGAAAACATGAGTATCGTACCATACGCTGGCTGCCGCTTTTGCGAGGCTGATGATAAGACCACACACACACACATCCTTTGCGAGTGTGAAGGTCCTGCTAAAAAACGTATCGAATGCTTCGGCATAACATTTGTAACCGACGGTTTGGTGGGCTATTGAAAATGGCCATGGGGACGGAGCCTTAGGCAGCATAAAGACCGTGAAGGTCGGGATTGTGCCATATGGCGAAAAATGGCCCCTCAACGTGCTAAGCAGCGGCCTATGCTTGCTGTAGCTCAGTTCGGGAGACGTGGGCGGGGTTTTCACCGCTCGTTGCCCCTGTCCTTTACGTGTTAACAAAAATTCATAGACCTGGGGAAAACAACACAAAAAGGGGGGAGGGGGGGTAAAAATGTAGGAAAAAAAATGTTAGGCGATAAAGATGGAATTGTTAGCGGACAGATCAGACGCCCACTCGGTCGCATCTGGGTCCGGGTGTAATGGTACCCTCGGCCTCTGGTTTCGCACCACCAACAGATCACTACTCATCGGGTGCTGCTTCGATCCGCCGGTGGGAGCAGTACTACCAGGATATGGTCCATTGCAGGTGGTTCATTACACATTTCCTTTGGCAGAGGTATCCCCTCTATAAAACCTTGCCAGATCAGTGAATTTCTCGAGAGGGGTGGCCAAATCCTATGATCTAGCCTAGTCTCTCGATGGATAGGGAAATAGGACAATAGAATTCATGGTCGCAGTGCTTGTGTTTCTAATATGGCTCACGGCTCACTCCCTTTATTTATCTATCTATGTAAAGGGTCTATAGAAGCGATTTGGCATAACACTAGTGTCCGGCATATCTTTCAATTTTATCCAATTAATCTTTACTTTTTGGCCCGTACCATATAAAAAAATATACTGGACGGGCATACTCGTATAGTCCGATGCATGCTGTCCATTTGCCCGGACAGTCACTTCCAGTGGTCCGCTCTTAACTGAATTTGGTATGCTGCCTCCTTAGGTGACCCTGAGTACGGATCGGGAAACACAATTTTGATTATCGACTGGACTAATAGGATATTCTGTTGTATTCAAAGCTCCTCCAGGCATTTCCCGTGGTCCGATTTCAATCAAATTTGGTACAAAGCTAAGCTTCCTTGGGTTATTTCTCGTAAATACCGCATGGTGATATTTTGGCCCTTCTGCATTATTATCTAGATATAAATTGAAACATAAACCAAACCCTGATGATACCGGTTTTCTGGACGGGACATATAAGGTATAAAGGACCGAAAGGTCCTCGGATGCAATCCACATTTACTCAAGGATGCGCACCTAAAGAATAAGTTCTTGGGGGTCAACATTTTTTAGAGCAATTCATAGACAACTTGAAAGCAATTGAATCAAATTGAAAATTTATTTACTGGGACGCGCCTAAAGTGCCGATGAACATCGTTCTTTTTGTGTCACTACTTGCCAGAGGCAAGTTCTAGATTATAGGACATTTATATAAAGTCCTCTAAAAACTCAGTCCGTTCAGTTACGATTTTCGATTGTGCACTCGATTGTATGAATATTCCGACTGATCGCAGTTAAATTTCTACCTACACTGTAGATTTTTGATTGTCCATTCGGCCGTATGAACAGTCTAACTGATCAGCTCAATTTCTACCCACACGGTCCGGAAAACCGGAAGGCTAGTATTGATCAGTTTTCCCGGAGAGGAGTTCCGGGAAAGTCTGTAGGGAATGCCATATTTAGGTAATCCGGAATTTCGGATCGTCTTTAGAGGCGCGTGTGAACAACTATTCTCGTTAAACTAGGTGTTTGAAAAATGGTAGAAACGAGTACAAGTATACAACAGCAATAAAATTCATGAAGATAATCTTGATTACACTTTCGCATTCCACTGAAATCAGCCGACTTACAGAAAAGATAATGTCAGAATCGACAGCGGACAATTTGACTGAAACATTTAGTTCGCGAGTTTGACTGAAATAGGGCGATGGGCCGGTACCCAGGTTATTCAATCTTACACTTGAATACGTGATAAAGGCTCCCGATTCAAACGACAAAATACTTACCGACCGGGGTATGTAAACGACAACAACCTCTTGTCAAACTTATCTAGGACAGCGGAGGAAACGCTGCTAACTCTCGTCCAGCGAACAAAGGAAGTTGGTATAAAGACCAACAAGGCGAAAAAAACTGCTGATGCAATCCCGCATACAGAGCCTGAACATCGCGCAATTTCAACTAGGCGATCAAATTATATTATATGTATATTATATCAGCAACAACTGGGATAAAATTCTCCAGATCAAGCGTCGAGTCTAGATCGACTAAATGGAGCTATTACTCGATGCTCCACATCCTAAAAAGTAGCTACATACACGGGAAGGCAATGTTCCAAATTTACTAAATAATAACAGGCCCGTGTTATGCCATGCATACAAAAGATTAACTCTCACACACCCGCTGGAGGAGATGTTAAATTGGAAATTGGAAAGCAGAAATGGAGATGGGTGAAACATCAAGCTCGAAACTTGTAATTAGAATTTCAATTTTCGAATTTCGGACATCGACTTTTATTTTCAAACTATGAATTTCTAATTTCCATTTTTGAATTTTCGCCTTTCCATTTTATATTTTAACATTCCCCATTTTCTATATTCCTCTTTCTTCCATTTTCTCTTCTCCACTTTACATTCCTTGCTTTCTGCTATAACTTTTGATTTCCGGCTATCTCCACACAGCAAAAAAAATTAAAGGACCACTTTAAAAACATTCCAGTTAATGCGAGTAAGGAAGCCGAGACTGTATTTAATGGTACTAGACTGCAAACGCAAGCGTGACTTCCTAACTACCAATAATATCAACCTTTTTCAGTAGCCAGCGTGCAGCCCAGATTTAAATCCCATGGAACATTTATGGGACCAACTGGGCCAACTGCTCCTCAGACTTTACGAGACTACTAATATTTTATAAAAGTTTTGTAAAATATTAGTGTCATGGACGTGGAAAATATTAGTGTCATCGCCATCAGTGTGCCAGTTCAGAAATCAGACTGGTGTCTCATTATGTGTGACATGGTTTTGCCTATTGATTAGCAAACATTGCTGCAGCAGCAATTGTAATGCTCTTATTTGGAAAGGAAAAAAAGAAAATAGAAAAGAAAAACGTTTGTGGGAAAGACCGTGGGTTGCCCAGCTTCATTCGATGGATATCCACTAGAATTTGCTCCGGGTACTGGCAATAAATAAATAATAAATAAATAACTGGCGCAACAGTCCAATTTGAACCACGGCCTCGAGATGAGTTAGCATCATCTCATTTTCTAGATCGTGACGGTTTTTGTGCAGAGGTATGTGATCAGCAACACGCTCAACCGAGTTATTTACCCCATAATGGGTACTCATTTAACAGCTGAGTGGGCTCATAGTCCGACACGTAAATTCCCGGGATCGAACCGGGGCCCAGTGCGTTGAAGGCGAACGTGCTAACCGTTGCGCCATCCGGACTACTGGCAATAAGAGATCCAAAATATTTTCTGAACTATCTCAGGAAGGATGAAGAGGTTTTAATATACTATACTTGGCTCTGAAAGTGGGACCTTCAATAAAACGACTAATGACTTATTTAAAAACTCCAATCACTGTTGAGGAGCGGCTGATGGTTACACTACGACTCCTCGCCACAGAAGAAAACTATCAGAGCGTTGGAGAATTGTATGAATTAGTAACTATGATAAAATAACTTAAAATAACTTACTTAATTTATAAAATAAATCTTTTGTGAAAGTTAATCTATTACACTATTACAATTTATTTTTCGAAGATCTTTTATCAAATATCTTTGACAAAGAACTTTTTTGTGTAATAGCCGCCTTACAACAAGTTGTGTTGTGCCGTATACAAGCTGCCACTAAAACTTGACGTGTAGTTCATTGTCAATAAGTAATTGCTATGGAAATTTTTGTGACGCTTATTTTTGAAATATCGGCTGGTAATGCGAAAGATGATGTTAAAACTTGAATCAACATCATGCTCCCACGTCGGGCGCCAAAATTGAATGGCAGACAGGACGAAAACTCCCATTACTAGACATCTTAATGACTTACTTTTACGAAGAGGCTTTCAATTTCGACACTTTGGCGGAATAAAACTTAAGATGCAGGTTGGTGGGTGAAGCAGGGTGAGTTTCTGTACATCATCGAAATGTATGCATCAACGAAAGTTGAAACGCAGATTATGCGCGCAGGTTTTTGTACTTCTGTGTCGTCGGATCTGCGTCACCCAAAGGGGCTGTCCACATAATACGTCCAGCGTCTAGGGGAGGAGGGGGTCGCACGATTTGTGACGAGGTGTAACATGGGGGAAGGAGGGGTTCTACCGATAGTGTGACGTCTCGCTATTTGAACTGATGCCTCTTTTTCACATCCAGATTTTATTTTTCGCCTACTTTCCACCTCCTCCGGTTCATCGCCATCGCCTTCAGCTCACTCCACGACTTACCTATTGAGGCACCCTCTCTATTAACTCTATTCTCCAGGTGTTATTAGGTCGTCCAATACTTCGAGTTGCGTTGGTTCCCTGCGGGTTCCAACCGAGGGCCTGTTGAGCAATGTTGTTCGGCCCTTTTCGGAGAGTGTGACCTATCCAATGCCACTTTCGCCTTTTAATGGAAGTGTCTATCTTGTCCTGACCCGTAATAGTAAAGAGGTCGTCATTAGAAATGACCTCTGACCACCGTATGTGTAGATGCGCCGTAGACACTGGTTTAGTTTTAGTTGTTATCTCATTGGTCACTTTTAAAGTTGAACAGCCATACAAAAGCACTGATTTTATGTTGGTTTCGAAGGTTCTGAGTTTGGTGCGTCTGGAAATGTTGTGGTTTTGCCAGAAAGGAGTCAAACTGAAAAAAGCTGCTCGAGCCTTGTTGATGCGAGACTGTACATCAGCATCCGCTCCACCATCTGCTGTCCGAGATAGCAAAAATTTTCAACTGCCTGCCCCGAAAAACAAATTCCGCTTTGCATTCCTGGATGCAAGCTGAAGTACTTAGTCTTGGTAGCGTTGATTTTAAGCCTCGCATTACGGCTTTCGCAATGCAGAGCATCAGACATTTGAGCTACTTGATCCGAATTATTTGTTAGAAGACAAATATCGTCAGCATAGTCTAGGTGTTGAAGGTATTTGAACAACTTCCATCTTATACTTTTGCTCTGGTGTTCTTGAAGCGCGCCGCTTAGTACTTCATTAATGGCAATTAAAAACAGCATAGGTGACAAAATGCAGCCTTGTCTCACTTCGCTATGCACCTCGATAGGATCTGATGGCTTATCCTTATGTAAGACGTGACATAGGGCTTCTTGGTAGGACTCCTTGATGATGGAAATTATTTTATCTGGTATGCCTCTGCTACATAAAGTGTATCCAAGTTTAAAATGTTGATTTTATAGCTCGACTCCCGTGCTCCCCGGACTTTATTAAAAATTTTCGGGGATCACTTTATCGAAAAGTGTACAAAGGTGGCAGCCAGTTAACCAACTATTTGTTAAATAAGTTGTACGAGTTTACGTGCAAAGAACATGTTTGGGTAAGTTTGGTTTAAATTTTTATCATGAAGAAATTAAAAAGTGAAAAATGTAACGTGACGTAAGGGGGTGGGGAGGGAGTCTAGACAATGTGTGACAAGGGGGGAGGGAGGGGTCAAAAATTGGCAAAAATCGCGTGATGTATTATGTGAACGGCCGCTAAAATTCAAGTTGAAAATGAAATATGTGAGAAAGCTCTGGATAAAAACAGCTTGGTTCTGACGTGTAAGCTTGATTTTTTATAAAAAATCTTTTAGCAGAGTTCTCTCGAATTTACCCCATTTTTAGCCTCGACCCTGCTTCTTGCTCAGCTTCATGGTTCCTCTACGAACCCAGCCTTAGAGTGTCTGGACTTCAGTTATCCTGTACGGTATCAGCAGTACACGTGTGCGCTTAGAAAGTGTGTTTAGGTTATGGAGAGATGAACCCATAGTTTATTTTTTTTGTATGCGTATTATATCTGTGATTGAAGAACTCACCGCAGCCTTATTCATTACTCCAGGAACAAAAATTAAAAGATAAATTGAACCATGTCGTTTCCCGAATTATAGTACAGTTCAAATTAGAGTACAACACAATTGGACATGGACACCCTACAAAGTAAACACGCTTTATAATAATGTATAATAATTACAAAGAATATTCCCTTTACTATTCATGGATATTATTATCATAAATTTTACATTTTTTGTAATTTTATTGGTTGCCTATCAATTCAGATACCGACTTTATCCATAGTCATATTGTCGAGCCCTTCATGCAATTTGATAATTGCTTCGGTTGTTACGCGAATTATTGACGTGGTGAGAAGGGCACTTGAAACGCTTTTTTCGTATAAGTCTTCTATCTCATTGGAGCCTTTTGGTTGAAACACCTCCTATGATGCGTACCCCACGAGTTTAACACTGCGTACGAGTAGAATTTGAAAATAATACTCCCGGTAGCGTGTAATTTCTAATTTTATAATTATATTTTTTTTGGAATCTGTACAACGCATAACAGCATTTAATATTTCTACCCGCTACTTTTGTTACAGGTTTAAAATTAGAAAGGCGAATAGAAGAAGCAGTGCCAGCGGGGCAGCAGTTACAAGAATTAGGAATGAGATTGCGTTGCGATGACACCTGTTCAGAAAACGTAAGTAAACCGTTTTAATAGTGCGTACGATAATTACATAGGTTTGAATAGCAATGACTATAGAAAACGTGACTTCTTCTATATTACAGGACGACCTGCTAGAAGAAGATCGACTCATGCTGGATCGATCGCCGGACGAAATGGGTTCGCACGGCAACGATATGGACGACGATGGCGACTCGGACTCAGAACATGGCGACGGTGAAATTGGCGAAACAACAGACGGCGAAAGGATCATATATCCTTGGATGAAGAAAATTCACGTTGCTGGTGTCGGTGAGTGTCCAAAAATTAATTAGATTTTCTTATCTATAAGTGCTTGCATTCCGCATATAAAAACAAGAACAAGAGAAAAGGAAACAAACAAAGGGAACCCGACACATTCCACCGAAGAAAAAAATCCATTTTGCAAATCACTGCACGCCAGGCATTTGGCCAATGTCCAACACGCAAATTGTGTGATTTTGCCTGGCATATATTTTGTTGTTGACTGAAAAACAAAATTCATGTAATGGCTACTTTGGATGCGGCCCGTAATCTGTATCCGACCGAAATGAGGATGCCCTTGTCCATACAGAAATTTTCCATTTTTCACTCCGCATGATGTGAGGCCGGACTGGTCTTGTCGAAGGGTTCTTCTCTTTTTCATCTGATATATTGATTTTTAAGGATAATTAAGGTCGCGCACAAAAGGCTCCGCCAATGGCAATATAATGTCTTTTATGGTCCCTATGACCCCTCCATAGGTATTTCGATGAGCTTTTAAGTTGGATAGGTTACAAATTGCCAAGACATCAATCAAATTGATGTTTCGGAACAATGAATTTGGGAAAAACCACTTGAACTGTTCGAGAGAATCGGTGTTAGGGCGCGCTGTTATTCGAAGACCATCAAATGTGTATATAAAAGTGTGTACACTATGTACAGACAATACAGATTATGCAGTGAAAAATGCGCAATACTTGAAAAATTGCCTCTCAATTCATCGTCTGCTTATGGGTTCATCGAAGATCGAATATAGGCGGACCGCACTAAAGAAGGATACGGGGCAAGTCAGTCACAAATTGACGCGACATGACGTGACGAAGACGCTGATAATGAGACCGATGATGAACACTAAATAGGCATGAGAATGTGAAAAGTGACATGACTTGATGGATGTAAACAAACCATTGTTACCTTATGAATTCAACCAATTTATTTAATTTTCACGGTGAATACTCCGTACGTATATGAATGTGTGTCTGTGGAACCGCATTGGATTATAAATAGCCTGCGGTTGAGGACAAAACACTTCTTAAAACCGCACTGATACGTTTCGGCTACAAATGAGGTTACTTGTTATCTTTCAAGTGTCACTTTGTTTTGCCTTTAGATGCATCAAGCTCATGTTGTGTGACCGATGCCGAAATCGATTGGTTTGGATTGGACCCTTTTAGGTGTTATCGGAGAGCATTAGAAAGGTGACGCATGCATATATGAAGTGAATCGAACATTTTTTTGGGAGTAGGTGTCCGTAATTTTTTGAAGAACTAGACTACTTGGATAGAATTCATTTTATGCGGTAGTCAATTTTATCAATTGAAGCTACAGTCAGACGGTATGGCAAATGCCCATAGATATGACCAGTTTTCTATGTTATGAACATGTGGTATCATATTTCTTGTATATATGTTGCATATACATATTTCTAATAGTAAATACTTGGGGGACTCATGCTCACGTCGTAAAGGTCGTATTTGTCGTAAAGTTGTAAACTTCTGTAATTTTATTTTGAAGATGATAGAAATTTACGACTAATACGACGTTTACGACAGGGAGCATGTTTTTAATCAAAATAAAGCACTTTCTCGGTTGTTGAAAAGTACGATATCAGTTTCCATTTAACGGAATCACCTCGGTGCGTCCAGAGCTTTTCGAGAAACATCTTTCCAGAAGTTGGAAGAAAATCAGCAATTTTCATCACCCTGGTGTATTTTGCGAAAGATAAAAAAGTACTCTTTCCACGAAGAAAGTCATGAAAAATGAGCTTAAGTATAATTTAAAAATAAAAATAACTTGCACAACAATCAAATTGCGGGCCAGAGCCTCGAGATGATTTAGCATTATTTCATTTACTAGATCGTGACGCTGTGTTTTTTGTAGATGTGATCAGCAACACGCTCAACCGAGTTATTTTACCCCAAATGGGTACTCATTTAATAGCTGAGTGGGCTCAGAGTCCGACATGTAAGTCCTTTTTTTTATTAAAGACTATTGCATTCAGTAGGAATCGAATCAGGACCCACGGCATCAAAGACGAACGTGCTAACCGTGGCGCCATCTGGACTGTATTATTCAATTGCTTTAACCACTTGTGGGGCATAGCGCGTCAACTTTTCCATGTGGCCCAGTTGACGTTTCGTTGGTATAAATTAGTTTCGGAGAATGAATTTACCAGCATGTACCTCCTGCTCCTCCATTTAGCCGCCTACCAGCGACAAGTCGAGAGATGCTGTGGGTGAATTCTTTGTTAATGGAAATATAACTTACATATGTCCCTGCAGTTAAGTCCAGAAGCTGGTTTATCTCGGGGGTATGTAGCATAATAAGCCGAATTTAATACTTTTCCCACTTAAAATAAATTTATAATTTATGTATTTTACGTTAGTTCACATGGCATCAAGCTATTTGTAGGAGCAGTCGATGGACCAATAAATAAGTTGTTTCGGTCAAAACTCGGGCTTCCAATTGTCTTTTCTTGAAGTTAAATTTTTTGAACTGAAAACCTTTTGCTGCAGACATAGATAATAATTTCATTCAGTTTACATGCCTTCCCGGAAGCTAAATCAGCTATTTTTTTTAAATATGTAGAACAACATTGTAGGGTACGATAACGTTGCCGCTCAATGTTCGAAATTCCCTAAACTGTAGCGCAGTGCTGCGTCCGGATCATTTTTTTCGTGATCCGGATCGGATCACGGATCATCGCCAAAAACGTGATCCGGATCGGATCGCAGGATTATTTTTGTTATCCGTTGATGGCAAAACTCCTTTAAACAAATTTTTGCAATGGCTGCATTTGGCAACAATACTCCCTTCTTTGTCACCAAACGATTCGTGAAACATTCCTTACCCCCATACAGGTTTTTACACTAGCGCACAACTGACATCGCCGCGTTCTTCTCATCACAACAACACACGAAGTCAGTCGTGCGCTAGTGTCAAAACCTCCGGCTCAGCTTTGCGCGTTTCGTCTACAAAAATGAAAATCTTTGTTTTAGCGATCAAATTGCATGTTCTCAGAAATTTCTGTTTCATGGATAGAAGGATTTGTTACAAAAAAAAAGCAAAAACAAAAATGATCCTGCTTGGTGATCCTCAAACCTCCATGATCCTGGATCGGATCACGATCTCGGACCGATGATCCGGATCGGATCACGGATCATGGTCCGCGATTCGGATTGCAGGATTGGTTCATTGATCTGGAATCAGCGTAGGCTAGATTCGTAATATATACATAATATTTTATGTATAAAGCTAGAAACACAATTGAGGCAGTGAGCAGCGGCAGTGTAGAAAAAAATCTATTTAGAAAATATGGGATTTTGTATGGGATAGGTTATCTTCGGCAATTTCATGCCATTCCCGTTTTTAAGAGGATCGGATGGTTGATGATGGCTGTCTGCGAGCAGTGTGCAGCAGTGACAATGACGAAAGCAGAACGGCATTTTCATCTGAACTTCTGAAATTCTGCTAATGTCCCGGTTGGATGGTTAGGTGTCTAGAATGAATGAAACATGTTACATTTAGCTTTTCGACAGAAAGAAATAAAAATAAGATCATGACATTAGACACTGCTTACTGCAAACCGCTACAATTGAGTCACATGTAGCAGATCTGCAACTGTTTTCTTTACTGTGCTGCACACTGCCTCAATGTGTTTCCAGCTCTATACATTATATTATTACCAGTTCATTTCCCTTTTCCGAAAAAAAAACTGTCTAATCTATCAAACGCTGAAGATCACACAACCCGAAAAAATACCATCTCTTGGGATACACATTCAATATTGTGACATTCAATTTCAAGTCTCAAGTCTCATGTTCATGTTTTCTGTTCTTCAAATCACTTGGGTATAGATGCGGTGATATACACCTGAATTGATAAATTGCCAGTGATTTGTTAAATTCTCAGATTCGTTTGCGAAGATTGGTTCTGATTTTAAGATTCAGTCAAGATGAAACAGTCAAAATCGTATTCGAATTTATCACGAGATTGTTGATTGTTATCGGATATTTCAGAATTTATCAGTGAGGAAGAGGGAGAATTGCGTAGCTAATTTTACCATACATCACCCATCAATTGAATTTAAGGCAAGAAGAAAGAAAAACGCATCCACTATTGTAACAAAGTGTCAATTAATCAAATCAACACTATGGCTTGTGTGTATGTTTTTTCTCAATGGGCGGTTGTACATATTTTAATTTCAAATTGCTCGCCGAATTGAAATAAATTAAAGTTGAATTGTTTTCTGTGAATACATGTTCTTAATTGATGGGAAAATACTGTCTTTATTGTGACAACTAAATTTAGCAGGCATATAGCTTAGATATAGTTACCATGGTGGGTATCTTTAATTATTGTCCAATGAATAGACAGTTTTTACCCCACAGAAGGTCCGGTCTGTTAGCTCGAAATTTTGTATAGGTTGTATAGGTCGGTGGGGTAGTTTAAAATCAAAGTTTGTGTCACCAAACCCCTGTTCCCCCGCTGCCATCTGCAAAAACCACAAAAAATTTGCTCTTTTTTCAGTTTTTCTCCTATACCTCCGTTCTACTCCATTTTAACGCAAAATATGTGGGGCACATTTTAGTAGAGCGCAATATTTCCTACAAATTCCATTGCCCAAGTGTTTTTCTACGATCAATAACAACAGATCTATGACACTACCAAAAAAGGCAAAAATCAATGACCTTGCATAATTTTCAGTTTTTTTTCGTCTTTACATAGGAATAACTCTGCAACGCTTCGTTAAAGCGTAAAAGTAATCAAAATAAATCTTGTGGAGAATTTAATTGCCTACAAAATGCATTATAAATTTCATTTGTATGATCAACAAATTTAAAGTGATTTTTTCAAGTTTAGTTCAACAATTGTTTTTAATCCATAATGTCCAATTGGCTCTATATTTCGTTTTGTACAATGTGTACTATACTACATATACAGTTAAATTTGGATATAACGAACTCCCAAGGAATCCAAGAAAATGTTAGTTATATCCTAGGTTCGCTCTAACCGATCAACAGAATTTCAAACATTATAACAAAAAAAAGTTTTCAAGTAATTTACTTTATTCTCATGAAAAGTAACTGAACATGATAGTATGGATTTAAGTTTTTTGTGCGAGTAATTTTAAATACATAACATGCATTTTATGCATAGCGTTTCATTAACATTTCGTCGCTTATTAAATCTTCGAATTGATCAACTGCAATCAGCAAATGTTCCTTTTCTGGATAGCGTAACAGCGTTTTCACCGTCTTAAGGGCAGATAGGACTTCGGTTGTTGAGGGAAGAACAATGTCGTCATCCTCATTCGCATCTCCGTCATCACTTCCGAATCCGATGAAGAATTGGCTGCATTCAGGCAACAGGTAGCGCTACGCATCAAAATATCCCCTCCACTACATATGTATTTGGGGCGCCGGTACCTGTCACAAGACTTGTTTCGCGATTGAAAAGCTACATATCAAATATCTGACAAACAGCTGACACCGCAATTGAAACAAGCACATAATGAGGAGAACAGACACACAGAAAAAAAGATGATAATGTTTCAAATTTTTTGAGTTCATTTCACATGCTCCTGATTTTTTAACGGTAAGTCTGGCTTATGGGTTCCAACGCATGTAAGCCAGCTTTTACAAACTTTTTTTTTCAACTTGATAAGATTTGCAACACGTTCCTAGGACTTCGAGTACCATTGCACATTACACTGAGGAACATCCAGTCTTTCACTTCTTTCGCTATTATTACCAACTAAGTAAACTTTTTCAAAACTTTTCACTATTTCTAGACAGGATACACATAATTTGCTATAACCTGATAGAGTAGTCAATTTAGATACTGAATGCACCACTACTCGAAAATTTTATTGAAACCGATGAGACATATGCCAAACGCTAGCTAATGGATTTGTAATTAACATATTAATTTGTTTGGGGTCAACTCTGACCGCGGAGGCTATAATTAACGAAAAACCGCACAGAAAATGGGACGACTAAATTGAGCCTTATTTTCGTACGTGCTAGCGAATCTTTGGAACCATATTTCCGGAGGGGAGGGGTAGCTTGCCTGCCCCCTGCGGGCACCTTTGTGCGGCAGCACTGGCGGGTCCACGATACCCAAAATAGTAGCTTCCCAACTAACAGCTTGCCAGACTAGCACCTTGCTATAGACAAAAAATTAGAAGCTAATTGTAATTAGCAGCTTCTTAAATTACTTGGTTGTTAAAGTGAATGCTTTGTAAGCTCTATGAGTCCCGATTAGCAGCTTGTTACATTAGCAGCTTGCTAAATTAGCAGCTTGCTAAATTAGCAGCTTTTTTATTTACAGTTTTCCAAGCTAGATAGAACTTATTTCTACAGTAGAAGTCAAGGTTAACGGAAGCCATTGATATGTTCACCAATTAGATAGCTTCCGGATATAACATTAACAGAGTCGGGAAGGGTGGTCCATATCAATCTGGGCCTTGTTTTATTTTACACAAACCGATATGGCTTTTTGCCTGACCGATGTACTTGGACTCGTATATCATAGGAATACTCAATATGTCAAAAGGAAAATTAGTTCATTCTATATCTACAAATGAGTTCGTTCAAAGCGCCGTATTTTAAATATTTTTTTTTAATTCCTAATAGTAATATAGTGCATTGTCTCTGATCCCTTCCGAGCGTAAACATCTTTTTTGTTTTAGGAAATTAAAAACCACATCTATAACAAAGTCCTCTTTACATGACAAACATCGGTTCTCCATATTTTCTGTTCCATCGCAAATATTTTCGTAAACATGCTCAAAGTTTTGGCCTAAACTTTGAGCATGTTTAACTTAAGAATTCAATAATTGATTAAACTGTATAATAGACTTTACAATCTTACATTTTTAACCACAACCAGAGTTCCGTATATTGCTTCTGTCCGAACCAGTTACTTAAGAACGGCAATATATACATAGTATACGTAGGTACGTATGTATCCGTCTTCAGAAATTATGTCATCCGTTCAATTTTTCGCTGTCTAATGACTATATCGAAACCAGGTACAAGTAGTGCGTGGGAAGATTTATCAGTACTTTCCTGTCCAGGTTCAGACACAAAAATTCAATAACATGTTGTATATTGCCGAAACACTGTTTGTTGCATACCGCGCCGATAGAGACACTAAATTTAAACTATTACGCAACCTCGTCTCATCATAGACCGCACACTATGGACACGAATAGATGATTATAACCATAGATACTCTTATTCCAGTTTAAACTTTACCGACGAAAACCATGTATCTATGTTTATTTTTTTTTATTTTGATCAAATGAAGCTACTTGAACTTCAAAACTCGATAATATCTAATTAATTTTCATGTTCATGTCAAAAGCTATCAAATCAAAGTTGTATTTGAATACGCATTTAATGGAGTTTGTTTATCTGTTCCTTTTTTTTCGGAGATATTTGCGACATGGATATTGTAGGTACATGGTCTATGAGTTTTAAGGTGTGACAAGAGTGATTTGATTAAGATGACAAAACAGAAAAACACATAACGTTTCTCAATTCGCATTGTTCCATGTTTTTCAGATGTAACTAGAAAAATACCACATCTTTAGGATGATTTTTGATTTTTTGTAAACTTTTTGTCTTGAAACTTATGCCCGAACCAGATTGAACGCAGAATGCAGCATCAGCGGCAGCCGAAATGTCAAGTTAGAAAACATACACTTACCTTAGGC
Source organism: Chloromyia formosa (assembly GCA_964017055.1). NCBI lineage: Eukaryota > Metazoa > Arthropoda > Insecta > Diptera > Stratiomyidae > Chloromyia > Chloromyia formosa. Next base: position 21,542,975 of record OZ024813.1, on the reverse strand, counting down.
GGCCTAGATTGAATGCAGCGGCAGCGACAGCGACGAAAGCAGATCTGCCTGTTGTTGTTGTGACGGTGGTCACAGTTGCAGTGTGTGTGTGGCATGTTAATTTCCATTTCGAGCTCCTCGGTGTCAAGGCCAAAAGGATTGGGAGCAGTTGCGCCGAGATGTATTGCTCCTAATATTCGTAATAAAAAACGGAGTTGAACATGTAGTTCACATCCACATTTCCTTCTTGCGTGGAAGGAGGCTTAGCAGCTGACGCAGGAACGTGCCTGTTGCTGTTGTTGCTGCTGCTTTCTGCGTTTAGTCCGGTTCGGGCATTATATTATTTATCCTTTAGCAAATTTGAATGATGTCAAAAGTATGAAAATAGAAATAAGTTTTTACTGCTTGAAAACATTGTGGTGATTTAAATTTTTCCATAGCACATTGTTAGATTGTAGTTTTAGAACCCAAATCTCGCAATGAACGGCAATGATTGACATTTGACAGTTTGCCTCAATGTACTAAAAAAGTTGGTTTGCTTTTGTGCCAAAACTCATTTATGAACGACTCAGATATTTTGTATTCGGAATCGAAGTAAACCAATTAAACGTTAATCATGGGCAACCTAGGTAGATTTTAGTTAGTTCACTTTTAAATAATCCAAAAAGAGCGATGATACTCGTATTCATTGGCACTTTAGGCCCGTACCATACAAACACATTATCATTTTGATCCATTTACTTTCAGGTTGACTATGATTTGCTTTGAAAAATGTTGTGCCCAAAGAACTTATTCTTTAGGTGAGCATCCTTGAGTAAATGTGTCTTTAACATAACTTTGAATTGTCTTCGAGGACATTATGTCTTTTGGTCCTTTAAGTCCATTGTGTCATTTGGTATCATCACTCCGATTCAAATATTACCAATGTTTGGTAGGCTTGGTTTCTGTTTAAATTCATGCCCAAGAAAATGCTGTTGTTCTGATCAAAGGAGTCCAAATGTCATTAACAGCATCAATGCCATCAAGTGCATTCGCCTAATGACCCCCAGTCATACGCCACCCATCTTACTTAGATATCACTTCATTGCTAAGAATGTCTTTTTTTACTGGCAAAAGTAATCAAAATGCTATCAACAGTAGTTTATTGCATTTGCCTTATGATGCCCAGGTATATGACACCTAGCTTGCCTGGATATCACTTCAGTGCGAGTTCCCTGACCAAAGGACTTAAAATTAATTATTAGTCTACTGGATTCGCTTCATATCGCCCTAGTCATATGATATGCATTGCTAGATACCACTTCATTACCAAGAAGGTCATATTGCCCCTGCACCAGCACCAAAACATCACTGGGTGATGCTTAGATTCAACCAAGGAAGCTACATACCAAATTTGGCTGCAATTGGACCACGGGAAATGCCGAGGAAAAAGAACTTATAAAAGACTTTGGCGAGAAACTCTAATTGAACACAACATAATATACCGTTAGTCCGGTCGATAACCGGAATTTCTGCCACTGGGCCGTGCTTACGGTCACTCAAAAGCTACATACCAAATTCGGTTAAGATCAAAGCACGGGAAGTGCCCGAACGAACGGACAAACGGGCATAGGCACAGCATTCATCGGATCGGACTATATGCCCCTCTATTTTTTTTATATATGTCGACTGCTGTGTGAAATAACACCGATAGTAGTGTCATATCCTACTATCGGTGTTTTATTACCCTAATGGTGTTTTTTTTTGTATCCGCGACTCACTCGTAAACGTACATAATAAAAACTCCGAATATTACTACGTAGCATGGTCCAAATCACTTTCTATAAAAAAAATATTCGGCTTTTCCCACGATATGTGTCTCCTTACTGTCATAGTTTTGGAATAGCACTATTTTTATACCCTAGACTTTTAGTATAGGGTATATTGTTTTTGTCACGACGGAAATATGTAACACCTTAAAGGAGGCTCCGGAGGTATGTGCAATGTACATATATATAAATGATCAGGGTCACCCCCTGATTCGATTTAGCCATGTCTGTCTGTCTGTCTGTCTGTCTGTCTGTTAGTCTGTCCGTCTGTCTGTCCGTTCGCACGATAACTTCCGATAGAAGGAAGCTTGAGCTTTGAAATTTTGGTCAAATATTGGAAGTATAATCTAGTTGGTTGGTATTGAAAATGGGCGTGATCAGTCAAAGAGAACGCCTACCTCCCCTACATATGTAAAATAATTAAATGTATATATAACTCCCGATTAAATAAACATGAAAAGCTCTAGCTTTGGTAGATTGCTCGTGAGGATGATCTTCTACTCTCCTGGAAAAATAAAGTCGATCAATTGAAAACTAACGGCAATTTTCTTACAAAGAGCCCCGTACTACCCTACTTTTCAGGGTTTTTTATCTATAACTCTTGAACCAATTGATGTAGAAACTTGATTTTTGGCATGCAACCCTGGGGTGAGAAGTTGCTTGAGTTCTAGTAAGTTGGGCATAATCAGATCAAAGGAACGCCTACCTCCCCTACAAATTTCAAGAAATTAAATATTAATTTAATTACGATAACTTTCGATAGAATGACATTAGCGAGTTGAAAATTTGTTAGAATGTTGTTAGTAAGGTCTACTAGGTTGGTATTGAAAATGGGCAAGATCCGACTCAACCAACCCCTACCTCCCCTACAAATGCAACTTCAAATAAGCGATAACTTTTGACAGAATCAAGCCAGCGACTTGAAGTTTTGGTCAAATGTTTGAAGTGAGATTGGGTTAGTTGGTATTCAAGATGGGTTAGATCCGAAGTAAGGAACCTCTACTTCCCCTACAAATGAAACTTCCAATAAGCGATAACTTTCGATAGAGTGAAGCTAGAGACTTGAAATTTTGTTTAAATGTTTGTAGCATGATCTTATTTGTTGGTGGCAATAATGAGCAAAATCCGACCCAAGGAACCCCTATCTCCCCTACAAGTGAAACTTCAAATAAGCAATAACTTTCGATAGAATGAAGCTAGCGACTTGAAAAATTCGACAAATATTTGTAGAATGGGTTAGTTCATTGATTTTTATAATGGTCAAGATCCTCCTGAATGATTGCCAACCTCTTCTATAAACTGGTCATATAGTAAACTCACTTTTCATGCATTTGGTCGTTACCAACTGGTACTTTTGGTATCACCACTAGGTGTGTACAAGTCTAGGGTATATACGCTTCGGACTCCGGGCCGAAGCGAAGCTTGGGCCTGGTTTATCTAATGTTTTATGATTTATTGGATCTCCTATAAACGTCTTTTGGTGTTTAAAGTACTATATTGTGTAAGTGGTTTCTATTAACACTTGTCTTGGTCCTTTGTCCGAGAATAGTGTAGCACACACAGTACAGCTGTACCTACTAGGGGTTACGGCAAATATAGGGCGTGTCTTGGGTTAGTTAGGTTTAGGCTTCAAACCTCAACTCAAATTTGAATTTCAATTTACAGAACAGTTTTTTTGCGCCAGGTGTCCATCGATAATTATCGGGGATAATATTGTTAATGTTATGCGTGTAATGCTGTTTTGTTCTGGTTCAAAAAAGTACCATTTTCAGAGTATTAAATATAATTATTGTATATATAACTAAAAGAAATGAACTCCAGTGCAGAACGATTCGGTTTTTTTTAAATCTATTATAGGATAAGTGGTATGCTGAGATTCAAATATTAATTTATATATTTACGAGTATGTATGTATATATCCTAGAACATACAGCACATGGAATGAGCTTGTCGTGTATATCTCCGGCTCCAACATTTGGCGAATAAGTCGACAGCTAGCCTACTTAGTTGTTGTTTAATACTGACATATGTTGACTGTTCTATCGAATTGTGCGTAAAAAACATCAATTCTTGTCAAATTATCGACATTCAGCCTACTCAGCTGGCGTTTCGGTATTGACATAATGTTGACCGCACTGTCGAATTGTGCATAAACAAACGTCAATTCTTGTCAATATTTAAATTTCATAATTATTAAAAGGTCTACTGAGTTAGCTGACTGTCGACCACCTGTCGACTTAGTACCCAGATATTGGAGCCACTGTTTCTATGGAGACATACAGGACACGCTCATTCCATGTCTGTATGTTCTAAGGTATATATGTGCTGAGATGAGATATGACATATCACATATCAACATATTATATGAAATACATTCGCAAAACAGAAAAAATCAAAATGATTCAACTGAAAATTATTCAAAGTGATTTTCGCTCCATATCCACTCCATTTCTAAAAATAACTAAGCCAGTACTCTATGCCTAACTTACAAAGCTCTCTTATCACACATAGGTATGGTATTTATAGATAATTCAGTATTCGGTGTGATAACAAGTGCGCAACAGAATATATAGTTAGAATATTCATGTCCTCGGTAGTATAGTGGTAAGTATCCCCGCCTGTCACGCGGGAGACCGGGGTTCGATTCCCCGCCGGGGAGGATTAATTTTTTTTTCGTGGAAACAGTTTTTGTATAAAAGAAAAATCTTTTTAAATGACAAAATGATAAATAAGCTTAAGTCACTTTCTTTCTAAATCGAGATACTGAAGAGTTTGTGTTTTAACAAGTTTAAAAATAATGATGGTAACTTTCAAGAAGATTTGCATGAATTTGTCATCTAGGGATATTTAAATTTCCAATACTTATTGATTAATCAATGTTTTATCCACGACAAAGATAGAAGGATTGATAGTATGAAAACCTAGAGGGTCGCGGTTTCTCTATGGATTTTTGTATAGGTTGTGTTGGAGACTCGAAAAGCGCATGGTGCCAGCCGGAAATTGTGGTTGTTATCCTGGGGGGGGGGGGGGGGGTAACAGGCTTTTAAGCTGGACATGTTCCGGAAATCGTTCGTAGCTGGTCTACTGTTGGTCGTAGAAGGATCTATTTGGTTTCAAATACTTCAGACCTTAGTCTCTACAATTTTGCTTGTCAGATATATTTATTTGACCATTTCTTGGGACAAAATATCGGTGAACTTAAGCATTTGTCGGGGAGTGTATATTTATTGTGAAAATTGAAGTACAATAATCTATGTACATATGTGTAAAATACTTTCGCAAAAAAAAACAACTACTTAAGTGCCGATGCACATGGACGTCAAAAGCGATCGGGACGTAAGTTTAATCAGATAGGTATCCGCTGGTTCCTGTCCCTATCTGTATCATTTTCTATCCCCAGCGTTTCACCAGTATACAGTTGAGAATACGGCAGTGCCCATGCGACGCCACATCCGTAGATAAGTTGTGATTAAGCGCGAACACGGTCGCAGTGGACAATTCTCTTCAGATTTGTGTGAAGTTTCTTAAGCCATTGGCTTGAATAATACTTTTCCTCGAGCGATGCTCTAAGATTTTCTCCGAATGGTTCAATGTGCTTCACACAAACTTCGAGCTCATGTTCGATAGTGTGTGACTCGGCAAATATAAAACAGACTAGCAAATGTTTGTACACATTTTTGAACAAAATTTTTAGAATCGCGTGGGGTGCGAAAATATTCACCGTGGGATGGGTATTCACACTAAAGAAGGAGGTGCATGCTGGCAATTGCATTCTCCGAAACCAGTTTATGCCAACGAAACGTCAACTGGGCCACATGGAACAGTTGACACGCTATGCCTCACAAGGGGTTAGGGCAATTGAGTAGTATTAGCAACTCGATCTTAATTTTTTTTTCGTACAAAAATTTACTAGTATGAGGTTTGCATAATGCTGCACTGAAACGCCGATAGGATTGAAAGCGCACAGTGCTTCGTTTCATTGACGAAAGTCATCGACAACTATTTTTCTGTCAATATACTATCTTTAAGAGAACATGTTGGAGAACCTAAAAATCATGTTTTAAAATTTTTGTTTTTACTTTTTCTCAGTAATATTATGGGTTAAAGATGAAAAATTTTTCTCTTGGTCTACAATCGAGTCCTGGTTACCTCAAGTTATATTTTTCAGTTAGACTAGGTCCAACACTTATAGTGTAAGACCAAAAAAAAATTAGAAAAGGTTTAAAAAGTTCAAAAAATAGTTAACAGAATTGATTTAATTACAAAATAAAATTTTGAATAAGGATTAAAGACAAAAACGCCAAGAAAACGGTTTTTGGATGATTGAGTGTTTCTTTAAGCTACATATACGAGTACAAGTTAGCACGTGTAGCAGATGAATCGACGACTCAATAACACCTGCATCAGCATATTTCATCGGACGATATTATTCAGAATACGGGAAACGTAGCAGACACCAACTCAGCATAGGTAGACAATAATTTTCCAATTTACAAAAATGCTATTAGTCTTAAGGGGACCGAAGATGAGAAAAATGAAAAAAAAAAAAAACATTTTTTTATTAGCCCAAAAAATTCTTCTTTCTTTTCTGAACATTTTGATATGCTATAATGAGGGTTATGACTTCATAAAAGCCATCAAAAACTTAATAAAAAACAAGCTAGCCAAAGGCTAGCTTGCCGAAGGTGTGATACCCGATGATGTATCATACCTTCGTTGTGTTTGGTGATTCATTTGCCTTTTTGAAATTAGTAGTAAAACTTGTTCCGATTTCACTGTTCCTATAAGAGGTATACGAAATAGTGGGCCAATTTCAACCAAATTCAGGAACGTGGCTTAGCAGTCAATACGATTGAATAATATGCAATTTCGTAAAGATACCTTCAGAAATACAATAAAAAAAGTTTTTCTGACAAAAACTTGTTTTTGGGACGGTCGTTCCTATGACAGCTATATGATCGAGTAGTCCGCTTTAAGCCAAATTCGGAAATATGATTTCGCTTAAGATACTATTGATTAATGTGACTTTTGGAAACAATACCTTTAGAAATAAAAAAGTTTTTCTCACAAAGACGAATTTTGGACCGGTCGTTCCTATGGCAGCTATATGACATAGTAGTCCGATTTCAACCGAATTCAGGAATGTAATTTAGCTAAAGATATTATTTATTAGTGTGTAATCTAAAAACGATATCTTCAGAAATAAAAAAGTTTTTCTCACAAAGACGAATTTTTGGACAGGTCGTTCCTATGGCAGCTATATGACGTAGTGGTCCGATTTCAACCAAATTCGTAAATGTGATTTGGCTATAGATACTGTTGATTTCTGTGAAATCTGAAAAAGATATCTTTAGAAATAAAAAAGTTTTTCTCACAAAGACGAATTTTTGGACTGGTCGTTCCTATGGCAGCTATATGACGTAGTGGTCCGATTCCATTGGTTCCGACATATATACTGCAATAGAAAGAAGGCTCTCTACAAAATTTCAGCTTGATAGCTTTAAAACTGAGGGACTAGTTTGCATAGAAACAGACGGACAGACAGACAGACGGACAGACGAACAAAGCTTAATCGACTCGACTCATCACACTGACCAAGAATACATATAGTTTATATGGTCGGAGATGCTTCCTTCTGTGCGTTGCAAACTTCATGACAAAGTTAATATACCCTATCATATCCGTGAAGGGTATAAAAAAAATGGAAAAAATGAAAAAAAAATATTTTTTTTTATTAGCACAAAAAATTCTGCTTTCTTTTCTGAACATTTTGGTATTACTGTTACGACTGCGACTGTTGGCTCGTATCGATTCGTTATCAGAAATCGATATTTTAGAGATAAAATGAAGTTTCGATGTGCGCCAAAAGAAAAAACCGGTGTTGAAAGAAAAACGCTCGTCCTGAAAAGTAGTGTTTTTTACCCTTTCGGTACACGGTGCTCCTTTACTATTTAATATTAATCAAATTACTTTATACGAGCGTGTTTCATGAAAATCGAATAATGATAACGTGTCGAAAAAAATGAAACAAGAGAAAAAAAAGCTCTTTCTGGAATAAAAGCCTGATAAGCTAAATGTATCGACCAAATTCTGTCAAATGATCTTTAAATATTCGTGGCATCATTATGAACAAAACAAAAAAAAATCACGTTAATATCTGTGCTCGGCTTTAAATCTGGTTCATTACTAGTAGGTAAAAATGGAGTTTAGTAAAAATGAATGAATGAATGAAAATATGTATGTACATATATGTACTTACCTATATATATGTACATATAAAAATACCGGCAATTGACATCAAAAATTGTTTTTACAATAAGACACGTCTATTTCCGAATCAATTCTTACACCTCGCGGGTTGCGAATACACAAATAATATTTCGAATAATTCCGTATACATACTACAAATTTTCGGTTCATTAAGATTTCAACAATTTGTCATATTCAATCGATATATAAAACACCTCATTGTTGCCTGATAGATTAACGCCATTCACCGAGAAGAAAATGTATTGATAGCATACTTGATTAATTAAATTTAATTTGCTTTATGATTAATTGATGTTGACTAGTGTCACCATCGAAGCCACCTTCTCATCTCTACTACATCACACGTTGTGGAATTACTATCAAAATCACAAAACAGTGTCCATATAACGACTCCTACTTAGTATAGTATGTAGTAACTTGTCCAAACATTAATCTCCCTCTACAGATCATTAAAAATCAACATTAATTAATCAAAACACGAAAAAGCCCGGAAGTCAATTCGATAAATCTATTTTGTCGGCTTTTGTAAAATGTGCTGTAATGCGTGTATAGTAGTTATAGATACATAAGATGTACAGTTTCATTGAAAGTGAATAGAAGTGAATCCACAACTTTTAGGCGTAGTGAGGATGAAACAACAAAATTTTTCAGGAGTCACCCATGTGAATACACGAGTACGCGTGGAGTGGTTTTGGGGGCCGGTAGCTTGAATGCGACTCATCGACAAAACAACTACACCACACGCCAAACAACAATCAAATAACTATTGTAATGAAATTCGTGATAAATCATTTAATTCCTTGCAAGAACTGCAAGAAAAAATAAAATATGTACTCGTCCATGTTCCGTGTATGGAATACAAGTCCTCCAGCTGGCTTACAACAATTGAAATCATTTGAATGCAAAGAAATGGTAGTCATCGTCAAAGTCGTCATCATCATGATCATTCTTATGTCGGATTCTTTTCAAGATTTTGTTATCTTAAATGTATATACCATACATATTTGTACATCGGTATATTGGTACTTATACTCGTACATACGAGAGTGATAGTCGTACCGGGAGCAATGCTTACAGAGAGAAAAACAAACAGGACGGTTTTTCTACCTATGGCCAAGTATCACCTTGGTACATTTTCGAAACATCTTTCCAAATACGCTGGAAAATGTGTATCCGTTTTTGTATATCAGCTATTCTTGTCCTATAGTAAGCATAATACCATCGAACGTATGTTACAGTGTTGGGTCGTTTGCAGAGGCACTAGGCTAGGTAAACCAGGTGAGGTGAGGGTAGACCCCTTCATTCCTAGGATGACTTGCTTTTTTCTTGCAAAGAAGAACCGGCTTTAACACAGTTTTTCTTTGTAATGGAAATACCAACATGGTCTTTTGCTTGGTTACAGTCTGCAATGCAATCTGTCTTGTCGCAATTTCCAAATATGAGTACATCTGTAATATTTACTTCTGGTGATTTGAATTTAATTAAAGATTGCGTTAATGTAGGTCACCCAAATGACTAAAACTGATTAAATTTATAAAAAAATAACACTTAACCTTCCTAATAAAAGTATTTAAATTTTTGTTACTGCCTGTACCTTTCGTATCTTGCCTCGTCGACATTGGTATATTCGAACATATCGATTTTCAACTCTGAACTACTACGAATGAGATTAATTTGAACCGAATGAATTAAATGTGCATGCGTCGACCGTGGCTTCAAAGATCAATAAAAATGACTTGCAGAAAATTCAAACCGAAGCATAACGTACAGATTGGCTCTTTTTAAAAAAACGTACGAGTATATGGTAATTGGCCATTGTATCGCCATTTGTTATCTGCGAACGCTAATTAGATAAGGACTATGAATGACGTGTGATAAAGAGTCAGACAAAGATGCATAATTCTCCAGAGAGTACTAAAAGCGGTGGTAAGATCGAGTAGCTGGTGTTTTCTGTCAACTGGCAGTGAATCACCACTCCGCCGGCCGGAGAGTCGACGAGCGATTCGATAATGCAAACCCCATCATACTCATTAAAATGGTTGCTGCCAATGCGTAAGTCGAATTTATAATAGTCACTCTAGATCTAGAGTTCTCAAACTTTTATCAGCCGCAGACCTCTTTACCATAAACTTCGGATACCGTCGATCCCCTAGTCATTATATTAACTTTATTTTTAGACAATCAAATTTTACATTTTAATTAGTTGTATTGTAGTTAATGCCGTCCACGAAAGTATAAGAATTCGGTTAGTATAAGCCGTGTCGTGTCGGTCCAAGCGGAACTCGTTGGCTGCTGAATAGTTAATGATTGCTGCGATCGATGTGGTGGTTCTCACAAATGTGTGGCGGTTATGGACACCACTTCTGCCACGGAGCGGCACGAAGAAGACATCGTATGATCTTAGAAAATGGACATCTGGCAATAATAATAGGTATATACTTCTGTCACAAGATTTATAACAAACTCCCTCGCGTGTTGAAAAACTCGCCGTGCAACGAACACCACACATAGGTGATCCGCATTTCAATGTCATTGGAACCAACGCTACAGCAACGGTCACGAAGGCGATCGCCACCAACGCTACAGCAACGGTCACGAAGGCAACCGCCACCAACGCTACGGCAACGGTCACAAAGCCGACCTCCACCAACGCTACGGCAACGGCCACGAAGGCGATCGCCACTAACGCTACAGCAACGGCCACGAAGGCGATCGCCACCAACGTTACAGCAACGGTCACGAAGGCAGCCGCCACCAACGCTACGGCAACGGTCACAAAGGCAACCGCCACCAACGCTACGGCAACGGTCACAAAGCCGACCTCCACCAACGCTACGGCAACGGTCACGAAGGCAACCGCCACCAACGCTACGGCAACGGTCACGAAGGCGATCACCACCAACGTTACAGCAACGGTCACGAAGGCAACCGCCACCAACGCTACAGCAACGGTCATAAAGGCAACCGCCACCAACGCTACGGCAACGGTCACAAAGCCGACCTCCACCAACGCTACGGCAACGGTCACGAAGACAACCGCCACCAACGCTATGGCAACGGTCACGAAGGCGATCGCCACCAACGCTACAGCAACGGTCACGAAGGTAACCGCCACCAACGCTACAGCAACGGCCATAAAGGCAACCGCCACCAACGCTACGGCAACGGGTGCAAGGGCGACCACCTCGTATACGACGTCAACGACCGCTAACGCTACGGCAACGGCAACGGCCACGGTCAACTGCAACAAGTGCAACGGCATCTGCCACGCGCATTACGGCAAACGCAAAAGCAACTGTCACACTACCAAGGGAAACTGCCACGAATACTCCGGCAAATGCAACAGCAGCTATCACACATCCGTTGGCAAAAGTCACGAGCATCACTGCAACGGCTGGCCAATGCATCATCCCTTCAAGGCACGCAGCGGTACACACCAACGCAACAGCACTAGCTACACATGACACAGCACTAACTTAGTAGCTCAGTAGCACATGACAGAGCACTAACTCAGTAGCTCATTACATTGAGACTACTGGACCTCCAGTTGTACAACGTCCTCGTCGACTCACAAGCGACAAATTAAAATCAGCCCATTGAAATAAACGTACCCAACGAACGATTTGATCACGTGAGTAGACTTTTTGGAGCCAGAAATTTTAAAAGCATTGAAATATAAATTTACTGAAAAGGAAATGCTGTGAACATTTATCAGTATCAATATCACGGCTATCAGAAGTCGAATCCTGCAGAGAAAACGCAGTCTGATAATAAATATTATGTCGAAAGAAAAATTTAACAGCTATGTTAATTGAATTTTTGTCGTTATTGTTTGATGCCTTGACCTCTCTAGGAGCATCGGTGCGTCAACATCTTTTGCATTACTTGCCTTGTTGATGTTTCGATAGCATATATTTTTTCGGATGGTGTAGTTGCTAGCATGGACCTCCTATCGACGCCGTCTTTATACTGACAAGTTCGGAGCGCTGTGGGAGTTCCAGTAGTACCAACAGGCAGTTTTTATTCGCGCCGAAAATCGAACCTCCGTTTCTCTGGATGTAGCATCGTAAAGCGGTGATCGAGAGCACACGGCCACCGAGCGCGTTAATTTAATTACACCAGTGGAAATGATCGTCAACTGAAAGCATATTCGGCGATGTTCGATAGCGGAAAATTACACCAGGAAATGGCTTTTTAACCAAATAAAAGGCAAATGGAGTTTTGAAAACTCAAACAGAAAAATGGTAACCCCTTTCTGTATTCTCAAATTTATTTTACAATTGACAAAATTTGTCCCGCTCAGAGGCGTGATCTTCGAGCTGTTTCGAATAATACAAAATATATGACGTGAAGTTCATATTCAGAATTCATCAAGTCTAATAAAAATTCCCTAAATTTGTTGTACTTGATTATGTTCATTTTAAATGTGAACCTAACGTTAGAAAAAATATTAGTGCCAAAGACCCATCCCCATAATCAGAACAAAAACAAAAATCTCGAAAACGGAAATGCACTGCGCTATTAATTTAAGAAAGTATCAACCGGAAAACTAGCGCCCGAGGAATTCAACCTTTGTGGTTGTGACGGTAATTAAAAAGAATTAAAAAAGGTGTTGAGAGAGTAGTTAGCAAAAAAATGGAGCATAAAGCGAAAAATTTAAGGAAAAGGGGCCCCTTGATCTAAGCAACTACAATAAATTTTTTGTAAAAAAAATATATGGTGTTACTACACGACGAATTTTATTTGCAACTGTTTTTTTTACACGAAGTCGCTTTCTGTTTCGTTTAATGTTTATGTTTTTATAACTATCCTTTTCGATAACGGTTATTCTCGACAGATGTTTTCATAAGAAAGCGTTCGTTCCGACGTTTTTTTTTTCGTTCCTGCGACAGCCGGTTCAACGCACCGGACCGATCCGTTCATCAGCAACGGCCAAGAGTTGCCAAATCCCATCAACGCCAGAAGGCGTTGCTACTATTGTACAATAACAAAAACCGTTCTCCCACTTCCACTGTCTCTTTGTTTCGACAACGACAACCGTTTTTCGTTATATGAGTTTTCTATAATTATTTTTTTTTGCTACAAAAACTTCCTTTTTTTGCATTGGATATTACGACAAGTGTATAAGCGTAAACTAATTTCTTGTGGCTATTTACTGTTTCTTGGGTCGGGCAAGCATTTGTTGACTAACATTGATTAAAACTTTTTAGTTGAAGCTTTGTGCATATCGTTAAGGTTCTGATACACGGGACGCATATACAGGATTGCGTGACACTTAAGTCGAGTTTACGCGGACGAAACGTTTTAAACGGGTATCGAAGCGAATTTTACTGACGCGGAAATAATACACACGTCGTTGCTTTTACACGAGGTGCGTTTACGATTCGACAGAATGTGTGCGAGTACTAAAATCATATTTTCTCATGTGTTTCTTGTTGGATTCATCGACTCATTAACGGCAAATGACCACCCATTGGTACCCGTCGTCAGCTTACAAGTTACGCATTGTCATAAACCCGTTTGCTTTTTACACGCCACGGGTATCGCAGATTTGATGCTCCCGACGGGTTTACGCGTCTCGTGTATTAGAACCTTTAACCTAAGCAACATCTGGCTTTGGCTCTGACCAAAGCTATAAAGCCATGGAATCGCCTCAACACAAGAAGCGACCGCATAAATTATTATACTTCAATCATGATTACCATCGACTGTTCACAAACGTCATTCGTAAGATGACAACAATAAAAGTCCACATAAAGGAAAATTCAAAAATAATTCGATTGAAAAAATTGATATTAAATAGCAATTCAAGTGTCGTTTAAAGGATGTAAAAACGACAACTCATCGTTGATACGGCTACTTCATCTTAACATTAACCAACCAACCTATAGAATGTTGGAACATCTTGAATTGCTGATAACCACCAGTATAATTCGACTGCGAATTTCCAAATCGCTATAGGTGATAATGACAAAATGATGTATTGCAAATAAGACGTTTCTGATGGAATTATAATAAGCGAAAGAGAAGTTTTCTGTTGATAAGGAACACTTGGTAAAATGTCATTAAATTTTCGCAGAAGCTATCACGAAATGCCACTGAATAGGACGACATTTTTCGATTGACACGATAATTTGCTGCGAGTGTGCATGTCGCTCTCACTTCATCGCAAAAAGTTTGCTGAACGTCCTTGACGTATTTTCGACTGTTTTCCGCGAGATATTCGTATATACAACAAACGAAGTTTGACAACGGATAATCATTAAAAAGACGTTCAAATTCGCTAAGCATCGAAAATAGATGAGGTGTCATTTATCAAGACAGTCATTATATCGGCATGGCGAAGGCAGAAGACAAAAGTCAGTCTTATCGATGACTGGCATTGATAAAGTGATGAGTGTGGATAGGGTTAATGTTAACAAGATTCGTTATGGGAAGGGTATGTGTTTCAAATAATGTGCCAATAGGTAGGGCAAAGATACATTTGAAGGATTAAATTTTTGCAAAAATTTAATTGGGGAAAAAACGGGTTTTATTCAAGTTTTTAACTTAAGCCGAAGCTGGATTCAAAACGAAACGAAACGAAATGTCGTTGAAGGATTAAATTTTTGCAAAAATTTAATTGGGGAAAAACGGGTTTTATTCAAGTTTTTAACTTAAGCCGAAGCTGGATTCAAAACGAAACGAAACGAAATGTCAAATCCCTGATTATTTCGTTACATTTCGTCAACGGACATTTGCGTTTCGCTCTGTAATACTCTGCTCATAATTCGAAAATCCATTAATTCATACCTAATAATAGGTGGCTCTGAATGCGACGAAAAAATGTTCGTTACATTTAAAATTTTAATTTTTAAGGACATAGTACCTTTTGCAATTAAATAAATAACTGGCGCAACAGTCCAATTTGAACCATGGCCTCGAGATGCGTTAGCATCATCTCATTTTCTAGATCGTGACGGTCTTGTGCAGAATTGTGTGATCAGCAACACGCTCAACCGAGTTATTTACCCCATAAATGGGTACTCATTTAACAGCTGACTGGGCTCATAGTCCGACACGTAAATCCCCTTTTTTTGATCGAAAACTACCGCATTCAGTGGGAATCGAACTGGGGCCCAGTGCGCAGAAGGCGAACGTGCTAACCGTTGCGCCATCCGGAACCGTTGCAATTCCTAATTCCAATTTCCCAATTATATTTTCGTTGATGTTTTCGTTAGTCTAACCTGGAAAATATTTAATAGAAAATGGCAAATATTCCTCAAAGAAAGACAAATATTCGCAAAAATATTCGTTGCACGCGTGAACCAATAATATTTGCTTTTTATTTAGAACAAGCGACGAAACTGATTTGTCAGATTAATCTCTTTGGACAAATGTTAAAACGTACGTTAAGAATCATATCATGTCAATGTAAATATTTTGTGTTTTTTTATCGTGATACCGTAGAAACGTAAATTTTATGATAAGTGCGATCAAAACATTTATCACAGATTTGCATACAGTGTTCATAGCGGAATTATTCCGCTCTATTCCGTAGGAGAATTTCCGATACATTTCATTTTGCTAAACACAATACTAGGCTTTACCACAAAAAATGTTAAATATGTAATTTAAAAAAAAAATAACTTTTCACTAAAACAATATCCTATCAACATATCCCTATTTTAAACTAGTTTACTCCCTTTGACAGACGAAAACCAACAAAAAGATCCAGAGAACAAGCTTCATTACTTGATCCCCAACCCAATTCTCCCTTCAAAACATTTAATTAACCCATCCGTTTTGAATGGCATAAAGTACGTACTAAGCAGTATACAATATTGGTATGGAATCGCAATTAGCATAACGTGACTAGTTGGATTATTGCGTACTCAGGCATGTTATTAAGTCAATTGCTTGTTTAATACGTATACAATATACAACATAGCCAATTCCTATATGTATAGGATGAATGATGACTTTTATGTAGCTAATCGTATGACAAGATAATTGCAGGCTTTTTCATTGAATGGAATTAATGAGTATATGGCTTGGAAAAAATCTCAAAAAACCGATTACAAGAACCTAAACGTGATTTAAGCTTTAACACTTTTGGTATTTGCTTGAGAAATGAAGTGAATTTGAAATCAATTAGACGACAGTTATTAGGAACTCCCATTTTCGAATTGATGTGTTTTTTTTTGTACAAGTTTGATAAATTCATTCTAAGCTTATGCTTGTTAACAGTTACTTTAGTTGTGCTTGGTCCGAAAAAAATATTGAAACATCTGTTAGGTTTAATTTTGAGTTGAACGGTGCTACCCCGTACAACGCCTTTTACGTTTTGTTGCGGATTGTCTATTAAGAGGTTTTGTTTTGGATCGAACTGTCACTTTAATATGTTTTGCTATTTGTCTGCTAAAGTGCAAGCTGGCTGGTGTGGTGTTAGCAGAAATCGATACTTTCAGGGAACAATTGCCAATTGGCCACACCTTAAATATGAGTTTCGTATTTGACTGCTTTAATTTTGGCGATTGAATGAAGATATTGTATCCCAAACATTTAAACAAGGATTA
The DNA here is from genome assembly GCA_964017055.1 of Chloromyia formosa. Taxonomy (NCBI): domain Eukaryota; kingdom Metazoa; phylum Arthropoda; class Insecta; order Diptera; family Stratiomyidae; genus Chloromyia; species Chloromyia formosa. The sequence goes on along the minus strand of OZ024813.1, from coordinate 21,526,360 downwards.
CACTGATTTGCCCATTCGTATGTTGTAAAGCTAGTCGTAAGCTCTACGTGTTTCCCGCATCGACGCATTCACAAGCAGACCTGGAAGTCTCCAGACGCACATACCGTCAACCAAATTGACCACGTCCTCATTTGCAGGAGATGGGCGTCTAGTGTCATGGATGTCCGCTCCTATCGAGGAGCAAACTGCGACTCAGATCATCACTTGGTGAAGACGACCTACAGATGTAGAATTTCCTCAATGCACCAGTCAAGAATCAGCCCTCCCAAAATGTTTGCGGTTGATAAGCTCTTGAGTGATGCTACAGCGGTGGCGTATACTACCGCCCTTGAGGAAAAACTATCACCTATGCTACACAACATCAGCAACACAGGCGTCCATGGGTTCTGGGAAGAACTCAAGGGTACCATCAAGGATGTCGCAGAGAAGGTCGTGGGATATAAAGCCCGGCGAGCGCGAAATGACTGGTCCGACGAAGAATGCAAAAATTCACTTGACGCGAAAAACGAGGCCTACAGACAATGGATTCAACGACGAACCAGAGCCAGAAGAGAAAAATATGACGAGCTACGGCGAATATCGAATAGAATAATTAGACGTAAGAAACGTAAATACCTTGACGAGCAGTTGCTGAACATAAACGAAAACTTAGCTAATAGGAACACCAGACAAGCGTACAAACTAGTAAATACAATTAAGAACGGCTACCAACCCAGGACTAGCCTTTGTAAGGACAAGGATGGAAACATCATCAGCGACACCGATGGTATTAACAAACGATGGGCCTCTTATTTTGAAGAGCTTCTAAACCGACCATCTAACATCCCCACACAGGAAGCTCTCGACGATATTGTTGATCTAGGCCCACCCATTCAACCCCCGACAGTAGAGGAAGTTGATCTCGCGTTGCGGTCACTAAAACGAAATAAAGCGCCGGGCGCTGACGAGATTCCAGCTGAACTGCTAAGATTCGGTGGAACGAGTCTAGTTGATGCCATACATCAATTACTCCTGCGAGTATGGGAGAACGAGGAGATCCCAGACGATTGGCGCAGAAGCATCATCTGTCCAATTCATAAAAAGGGAGATAAACTGCGGTGTGAGAATTACAGGGGTATCTCACTAGTTTGTACGTCCTATAAAATTTTGACGAAAATTCTGGAAAATAGAATAAAACCGTACGCAGAACGAGTCATTGGCGAATATCAAAGCGGTTTCAGACCTGGTCGCTCCACAACCGATCAGCTCTTCTCAGTCAAACTGATACTCCAGAGGTGCTGGGAATACAACGTAAACGTATACCAAATCTTTGTCGACTTCAAGCAGGCATACGACAGTATCGATCGTGGAGTACTGTACAACATCATGCTGCAATTTGGTATACCAGCAAAATTAGTGCGACTGACAAAGATGACGATGACCAACTCCGTCTCACAAGTCAGGATCCAGAATAGACTTACTGATCTATTTGAAACACGCACTGGTTTGAAACAGGGCGATGGACTGGCTCCGACGCTCTTCAACCTAGCACTGGAATACGTTATTCGGGCCATGAATTTGGACAACAGCAAGACGCTACTCATCAAGTCGACACAATTAGCAGCGTACGCCGACGACATCAACATCATGTCCCGAAGATTGGCTGACGCAGAAGAACTTCTGCATACGCTTGATACCGCTGCAAAGGAAGTTGGATTACGTATTAACGAGGGTAAAACTAAAATAATGATGCAATCGGTGACAAGGACACCTGCACAACCAATCATCAATGTGGGGGACCTCAACATCGAGTTCGTGAACAACTTCATTTACCTGGGTTGCAACCTGTCAAGGGACGCCAACGAAACTGACGAAATCAAGCGACGGATACAGTTAGCTAATAAGACTTTTTTCTCGGTTCTCCCCATAATGAAATCGAAACATGTGCACAGAAACACGAAGCTCCGCGTGTACAAAACCATTATACGACCAGTGCTATGCTATGGCTGCGAAGCATGGACCCTAGCTCAAGCCTCCGAAAACATGCTAGACACTTTCGAACGTAAGGTTCTACGGCGAATTTTCGGGGCTGTTTGCGATCGAGATGGATGGCGCATCCGGTACAACCATGAGTTGTATGAAATGTACGATGAGCTGCAAGTCTCGAAAATCGTCAAACTACAACGACTTCAATGGGCAGGGCATGTACAAAGAATGGATGATGATGGCATGCCTAAGAGAGTAATGAATGCAGAACGAGTCGACGGAGCGAGACAGCGAGGACGACCGAGATCTCGTTGGGAGAGCTCAGTAGGTGTGGACGCCGCGCAGCTGCTGGGCTCCCAAAATTGGAGGACGCGGTCACGTGACCGAGATAATTGGAGGACAATGATCCAGGCGGCCAAGGCCCGACGTCGGGCTGTCGCGCCACGATGATGATGATGATGATGTTGTAAAATGGGCATTATATAATCAAATATTTGACTACTTTTTGTCTCGATTTTTTTTACTAATAATGTAATGACAATAATTTTTTGAATGTTACATTTACCACCAATTTGATATCGAAAAAAATTGATGGTTAAATTGTTTGACTTTGGAATGGCCGCTTAAGTTTTACAAGAAATGTGCTGCGGCAGACCATCCACCTCTTTATAGTTCGTGCTCAGAGCATTGCAAAACTGAACATACAGGGTGTGGCGCAAAAACCAAGTGTTTTTGAAATGGCTAGTAGTCAGCCATTAAAAAATGCAGGGGCTTGTGGCATGCGACAATACTTTCCTTGACTCATAGCAATTCACTTTCAGTTACCATCATGGAGCCGGGAAACCTAGAGTAACACAAAAACAATCGGCCGTCACCACAATGTGCGTACTTCGGAAAACGTTTAAACGGTCAGGCTAAGCTGTACTGCGAAGCCCACGCCGCGCCGCTCAGCGTGATTCAGCTGCACTTCTTCGCCACTTTTTTCCATCTCTTTTCCTCCTCGATCTCCTGACCTGTCCCCATCTATTTTTTTGCTAATGGGGTACATCAAGTCGCGGGTATAAAAGGGCAAACCTCGTTAGATGAATTGAAGGACCATCAACGAATTACTAGAATCAATAGGGATCTGCTGGAAAGAGTGGAGGCCAATTTTCTTGAATGACTTCAACAATACATAAAAGAAAACGGACATCACCTGTTAGATGTACTCGTAATTTCAATCCGTTCACGAATTTTATAAAATGCTATGGTCTTACGAATGTTGTTCTTCAAATGAATTTTGCTGAATGGTTTCATTGTTATTTCAAAAACAGTTGGTTTTTGTGCCTCACCCTGTATTTGGGTTCCCAACTCGTATAATTGGTGTTCCAATTAACACGACAGAATTAAGACCATGAAGGGTTTTGTGATCTCAAAAAAAAAGAAAAGAAAAAAACCAGGTCGAAACTTCGCTTCGGTCTGGAGTCCGAAGCGTACATACCCTAAACTTGTACAGACCTAGTGGTGATACTAAAAGTACCAATTAGCAACGACTATATGCATTAAAAGAGAGTTTCCTATTTGGCCAGTTTATAGGGGAAGTTAGCACTCATTCAGGAGGATCTTGACCATTCTAAAAGTCAATTAATTAAGACATTCTACAAATATTTGTCGAATTTTTCAAGTCGCAAGCTTCATTCTATCGAAAGTTATTGCTTATTTGAAGTCTCAGTTGTAGAGGAGGTAGAGGTTTCTTTTAATAACAACCAGCTAGATCCCAGTACAAATATTTGACCAAACTTTCAAGTCATTCACTTCATTTCATCGAAAGTTACTGCTTATTTGAAGTTTCATTTGTAGGGGGGAGGTAGGGGTTCCTTGATTCGGATCTTGCCCGTCATTGCCACCAACCAATAAGATCATGCTACGAACATTTAAGCGAAATTTTAAGTCACTAGCTTGATTTTATCGTAAGTTATCGCTTATTTTAAGTTTCATTTGTAGAGGTAGGGGTACCTTAGGTGAGATCTGGCCTATGTTTAATACCAACTAACTCAATCCTATTTGAAACATTTGACCAAAATTTCAAGTTTCTGGCTTCATTCCTTCAAAAGTTATCGCTTCATTTGTAGGGGAGGTAGGAGTAGCTTGGGTCCAATCTTGCCCGTTTTCAATATCAACTAACTGGATCTTACTAAAAACATTCAACCAAATTTTCAATTTGCTAGTGTCATTCTATCGAAAGTTATCGTAATTAAAGGAATATTTCATTTTTGGAACCTTGTAGGGGAAGTAGGCGTTCCTTTGATCTGATTATGCCAAACTTACTCAAACTCAAGCAGCTTCTCACCTCAGGGTTACATGCCAAAAATCAGGTGACTACGTCAATTGATTCAGGAGTTATAGACAAAAACCCTGAAAAGTAGGGTAGTACGGGGCTCTTTGTAAGAAAATTACCGTTAGTCTTCAACTGATCGATTTTATTTTTCCAGGAGAGTATAAAATTACCGTCACGAGCAATCTACCAAAGCTAGAACTTTTCATGTTTATTTAATCGGGAGTTATAGATACATTTACTTATTTTACATATGTAGGGGAGGTAGGCGTTTTCTTGGCCTGATAATGCCCATTTTCAATACCAACCAACTATTGTAGATCATACTGCCAATATTTTACCAAAATTTCGAGGCTCTAGCTTCATTCTATCGAAAGTAATCGTGCGAACAGACGGACAGACGGACAGACAGACAGACAGACATGGCTAAATCGAATCAGGAGGTGACCCTGATCATTTATATATGTACATTGCTATACCTCCGGAGCCTCCTTTAATGTGTTACATATTTTCGTCATGACAAAAGCAATATACCCTATACTATAAGTCTAGGGTATAAAAAAAAATCATCTCTCTAAAAATGTTGTGTGGGATTGGGGTGATTTTGTCAATGTAAAATCACTCTAAATTTGGGATGATAATTCGCAATATTACCCCAAAAATTCGATTTTGGTTTGGGAGGATAGCTCCACATGACCAATGAGCCGAAAATGCATATATAATTTATATAAAAATCAGCTCTATTGGCATTTCCGCCGAGCCTACTGCTATATATGGTATTCTTGTAATGGCAAAAATAATATACGCTAAGAACAGTTGAACACGGAACGCACGATACACGAGTTTTCCCTCGAAAAGCGCCAGTGACGATGGTAGCTTTGTATGTGCGACGAATGAATTAAAATTGCACATTTGTACGGAAAGCTTGCTGCAACTGTTTTTTTTTGCTAGAATATCGTATATCGTGTGTGCCATGTGAAACCGGCCTAAACCTGCACCAAAAATAGCTCGACATCCAAAATCCAGAAACAGCCAATGGCATTCATCATGGCTGCTTGCAACCACTTACCACAATGTATAAACCGGTCTGTATTATCAATATGGCAGCGATTTTACGCGATCGAACGATTTCAACGGGCTTGAAAGCGTTCACGCGTCGAATGCGTAAACCCGATTGGTATTCACATTAGAAGCGTAATTACACTTCGGTACGCTTCGTCAGCTAATAAGTTACGCATTGTTGTTAATGATTCGTAGATTTGATGCACCCGACAGGTTTACGCGTCAAGTGTATTAGTGTTATTTTAAGGTTTAAGTTTTTTATATCAATTAAATTGTATGAAAAAAAAAGTGTAGTTGAAAAATGGTCGAAAAGGTCCAACAGTGTCCGGCGCCCAATGTGAGATCATGTCAATATGATTTTATCTATATCCGAAATGGGGGAAATAAATACAGGATGCAGTTAGTTACGAGTCAAAAAACATATACGAAACCTTGGTAGACCTCACTTTAAGGCTAACTTACGATTCAGAAATTGTAACAAATGGTTTTAATGTGACGTATCTGTTTGAAAAACATTTTGTTTGCCTATCACGCATGACGAGAGCGCGGAATTTCACTTAATTTCGAAAGCGTACAGTTTTATTTCAGCTCTGTGATACAGAATATGAACCAGGTTTTTAATTGCACTAACGGAGAGAACGGAGGTTCGATCCTCGGTGCGAACAAAACTACCTGTGGGTACTAATAGAACTCCCACTGCGCGGATAGAAGTTGCATACTAGCAACCGCATGTCCGAAAAGTAGATATGATATCAAAAGTCAACAAGTGACAAATGCAAAGAGATGTTGCGCGCCCGTGTCACTGGAGTGGTTAAGGCAATTAACAACAGTACATGCGCCAATGGAGTAATGAACGCACACCCATTTTATGGTGTGCGTGAAGAGGTCTGAAATATCATCATTCGTTAGTTTCTCTAGCGAGGTCGTTTCCACCGAAATTTCAGGAACCTTGTGCCCCTGGAAACGCTTTCTCGCACAGCTGGGTTTACAATAAAATAAAATATTTTGTTTCCGTTATACTGTCGGTGTATTATTTTTCACGATTGCAAACACGTGTTTCGGATGCAACCTGCACGTTATAACGTATAACGTTACGTAGTATAACGGAAACAAAGTATTTTATTTTATTTTATTAATCAACTGTCCGAATTAAAGGAACTAATATCAAATCACTACACAGGTATACAATCCCGGTTAAGAACCACGAAGTTGCGTCACGGGTTCACTTTCACTCGTTTAAAGTCACATCTTGTCGGAATATTCGGAGTAGAAACATAAAATTTTGGATGCGACAATATTTTCTTTATCGGCTGAAAAGTCGTTCAATATTTTCATTATATTATCCTTCAATGTCAGAATCATCCGTTCAAACTGAGAGGATAATGAAAATAGAATAGGTGAAGTTGCTTTTCTTTTACAACAATTTATCGGCGTTTTTGGGACTTATTGGTATATTCCATTAGGAATATAACGAATATGTATAGTTATATTTTCTTTGAAAATAAAATCCATCACTCTTTCAACCACTCTCAGAGGAATTTGACTTGGCCAGCACCAGCAGGTTACAGCTTTTTAATCATTTTCGTGATTCAAATTTGCAGAGGCGTTGATTAGAACCAGCACTTAATACTCTTAATACTCGTACGATGGCTATACGATTCAACTAAAACACTAGTACCCCCATAACTTGCATAAAGTCAAGACGCTTCTTTAGTAGCAGAATTGCTAGATCTTTTAACCAAGATAGTTCTTTTTTCGTACCATACGTGCATACTTGTGTACGCTTTCATACGAACCTAGCAAGAAATATCAACCTTCAGTGAACGTTCATATCAACCTGTCCTACCAAAATGGACAATTTCCAAGACTCGAAGTTTATAACATTTTGAAACCGGTACCACTGTACATAAAAACTTTAACGTATCGAGATAGCCGCAAGCTGCGCGCAAGTTGATGGAAAATCGATCGATCGACAGATGGAATATTGAAGACCACACAATTTCTGGTGGCACGATCTACATCAAGTCCATGCGCCCAACATGTTCAATCGTTATAAATTGGAAACGTTCAAAAATATCTGATTGTAAGCCGATATACCATCAGACTACCAATTTCTTCATGACGACGGTAACGATGAAGTCAGTATCCGTCGAAGATAATAATAAAAAAAAGTGTCGATATAGTGAAATATATACCTCCGGGACCAAGATGGAGTTCGATTTCCAAAGATTCCTCGTTGGTTTTGTGTGTTGGTAGCTTTTTTTTGTGTATAAAGGTTTCAATGTATGGCTCAAATAATAGGTGAATACTTTTTAGTTTTATATTTTAGGTAAACCAGAACAATGTATTTTAGCATAAATTAAAAAAAAAATATTCAGAACGGTGATACCTTATCCGAAAAGATATATACCTGTAACATTGATGCGGCCGAGGCCAGTCTGCCTTCACCCGCTTTAACGAATAATTCAATCTTTGGTCAAGTCCTAGTTGACTTTTTTAGCTATAAAAGGTTGCGGATGAAGCAAGTTGCTGGCATATGCATCCTGTCCGTTCAGCTGCCTTCTAAGATAAGCCCGAAAATGCTGTGGCTTATTCTTACGCCCCAAACCAAAGGGGTTGTGGAGTATCTTTCTTACTATTATTGTTATACTCGTACTATGGTTATTATAAGAAATTTGAAAGAATCTTACCCTGTTAAATCCATCCCTACAAGCTGCATGAATGACGAAATGACTTGACGATTTTAAACTCTGGGACTCCCGCACACGAAATCGGATTGACATTTCTTTTTGTTTGCTTTACACAGTACATAAATCTCGTCGAGCGTTTCCTGCTGCCGCATTCGAGCCCATGACTACAATGGTAATATGTATAGTGTAGTATATTTGAAAATTCATTCCATCCACACTGATAAGATCAGATTTGTTTTCTAAAACATGCGATGGTTGATGTACCCCTACTCATTGAAAGGTATAGTAGGTTTGGCTCCTGCTGTAGGCCTTGTCTACATAGGCCGATAGGCTATATAGTAGTGCCTGCACAGTTGTTCGTGTTGCTTTTAAACGTTACATACGAGTATTATTCTAGTATGAAGGTAGCCAGGTGAATTGATCACTACAAGTCAGCAGTGACAGTGACTCTACAGGCCTAAAACAAGTAGAAAAACCATTGCAACCTGACCAGTGACAAGTTGAATTAATGCGCCAAGACTTCGTAGAACAGTAGATAAGATTAACTAACAAGCTAACTTCTAAAGAACTTTTATTTTTTTTATGGGTCGTGAAAAACTCCAGTGGAGAGCGCTGAAGTCACTGGATTATCTCTGAAGATATGTGCCTTGTATTTCAATTCAAGACTTTTGTTTTAGACTTTCGGCATGTAACCAAACTCCGTATTTTCACTGTTAAAATAAGGAAGCAAAATTTTTATCTGAGTGGATTAATAAAAAAATAGACGATCATGACCGCACACTTTGAGCACTGATAAACGAGAGTAATGTGGTCCTACATGATTGTTAAGTAGAGCCTTATTACGGACAGTACTTTACTTGATGAATACCGCAAAATAAAAACGTAGAGAGGAGGTTTTGTAGTCGGCTATGCAGCATAGGAAGGCAGCTTGATACCTTTGATGTAAATAGAAAGCAGCATAAACTGTGGGCTGATGATTTTATGTGTTTAAAATGGGTTATTATTAGTAAAGTATAAAAATAAACCTAAATATAAAATTGAGAGTTTGCAGGCAGCTAGTTGCATTACAATAGAAAGCAAGGAATTGCAAGTTGGAAATACGAAAAAATACGAAATATGAGAATTGGTAAATATAGAAATGGAATATATGAAAATGTGGACGATTGAAAATGGAAATTAAAAAAAAGAGGGAGATACAAAAATATGAAAAAAAAACGAAAAATTGGAGGTTGGAAAAAAAGTAGAAAATATGGGAAATGTACTGGTAAATATGCGAAAAAAAAAATAATTACGGACTCTGAGCGAAAAAAAAGAGAATGACAAAAATATATAGTGGAGAATGACAAAAGAAAATGGAATATATTTTGTAAACAAATATTAGGGCCAATGGAATTGAAAGAAAACGGTAAATGTGAAGTATAAAACATGTGGAAATATGAAAAATAGGTAAAATTAAAATAGTGAAAGATTTGGCAAATAGAAAATATGAAAATTGAAGAAAATACGTAAAAAAAAAATATAACATACTAAAAATGGGAACGGGTAGATATTAGTGTCTGACCTAAGGTACTTCTTTTGGTCGAAGCCGATGTTCGGTTATTACTGTTACCTTCGGCCGAAGCCGGAGGTGTAAATGCTTATTGGAAATACATACGTATAGAAATTAAAAAAAAATGTGCTCTTACGTTGTTTTTATTTTACTAAAGTGTAGCTGGCGTAAAGTATTTTGAGTTTTTCGTCAACTAAAATAATTTGTTTATAAAGTGACTTGCAAAAATAAATACAAATGTATACATATATCGAAAATTTAAAATGTGTGTTTTTATGGACGTTTTTGTGAGTCACTCAAAAACATTCAAAAAACACACACATTTTAAATTTTTGGGACATATTTATTTCTGAATCTTACCTTATAAAAAATTAAATCGGCGAAAAACTTTAAAATGCTTTTCGTCAGCTACCTAGAATTAACTTTAAATATTTTTTATTTCTTCTTTAACGTTAATAGTTTACTATATACCTATATAGAGTGTACCCATGGGGATACCACGTCCTGTTAGAAACTGGATTAGATATAGTGATTTACCTCTCCGTGCTTGCGGTTCAGCCGCAATTCGGTTTGCGGGATGAGTGTGTGTGTCCAGCTTGCCTTCAGGGTTTCATCCCACCGCTGTTGCCACTTCCTCGGATACCCGCTCGTTTTTTTTTAGCGCGCGTATTAAATGCGCCCACTCCAAACGTCCAAACGTCGCCTTTGTACAATCGGTCCATTCCGTCTGCTAGAATGCTAGATGTTTTCAGTTTGCACAGCACCTTCTCAACGCAATCCTTCGGTAAACAAACTTATTTCTTCGACTGTTACAAGCATGGCAGAGCGCGTCCATTAAAACTGGTAACGCGTACAGAACAATAAAAGTGACCACTCTAGACAATAGACGTCGCCTACTCGATCGTGGTCCTCCCACATCTGGCAGATCCTTGCCAAAGCCACAGTAGCATTTGTCGCCTTCTCACATAGATAGTTGAGGTGCTCTCCAGATGTCAGTATCGTGTCAATCATCACCCCCTCACTCACTCAATTGCCCTAACCCCTTGTGGGGCATAGCGCGTCAACCGTTTCCATGTGGTCCAGTTGACAGTTCATTAGCAAAAACTAAAATAGTTTCGGAAAATGCAGTTGCCGGCATGGACCTCTTAATTGCTGGCTTTGAAATGATAATGATTCTTCCGAACTGAGACTCAGAGTGTTCTTTTTCTGCGATTACTGATGAGATCGGATTCAGTTTTTCACTTAGCTCTAGTCCTACTTTTTTCAACCACAACTTTATACTTGTAATTGCCTCGATGGCGTATAATTCAGCGTATGCCGGATTATTATCCACCACGATCACAGCTATGTCATCTGCGACCTCGGCTATCGCTACTTCTTTAGGCACTGAAAAATCCAACATATCTTTGTATATGATGGGGTCGAGTGCAGATCTTTATGCAACACCTGCTGTTACATACTCTCTTGGTCCTTTGCTGGTTTCGTACTGCAGAATTCTATACGAAAGTTAGCTCTGTATTAGCCGCGCCAAATAGTCAGGCACTTGTATCCTCCGCAAAGTCAAATTAATGCATTTTCAGTTTACCGAATTGAAAGCATTCTTGACGTCCAGTGTCACAACCGTTCAACATTTGCGCAGCGGCTATTTGCCTAGATCTGTCACTATCATGATCGCATCGGCCGTGCAGGGCGCTCGAAAACCAAACTGTCTGTCCGACAGGCCTCCCTATTCCTTTACGACAGCGGCTAGTCTGCTAAAAGTTTTTTTGTTCCAGCACACACGCAGTGTGTAGCAGTCAAATTGGACGATGTGAATTCGGTTTGCCTGGCGGTTTGTTGGGTTTTGGTAGCGTTTTTGTTCCTAATACAACCGGCTAGTGCCAATCCTTGCATATAAGCGTATGATTACATTTTTTAAATTTCCATACCGGTTCAGTTTTGGTGATTTGATTTAAAAAAGTTTTGAAGATCTTGAGTCTTCGCGAGATTGGCATAAAAGTTGGATCCAGCAAGTCTTTCATCGGCGAGTTTTTGATAAATCTAGCAGAAAACAGATCAACGCAGCCTAAATACGGCTCCGGACGGGTAAGAGAGACCATTGCAAAGGAAGGTCGTTTCCTTAAACGGATGAGCGTGCAGAACCGGCTAAAATTTTCGGAGGATATTCGGAGCGAGTTTCTTCGAGATGAATTAACTGAAATTACCACTTGAACGGTACGGCGACGTCTGCGGGAAGCCGTATTATGTGCTCGCAAACCAGCCGCAAAGCCTCTGTTGACCCTTAAAACACACTAAAGATGCCTGCAATGCGCTCAACAGCATCGGGCTTGGACTAGAGAGAATTGGAGGAAGGTGATTTCGGATGAGTCAAAAACTAACTTCTTCGGATCAGACAAAATCTCGTGTGGCGAAGAACCTTCGTGCACTACAGTGATATATATATTAGACGTACCGGGATGCAAGGGGGTAGTCGAATTGTCTCGAGCTGATACTCCTATTATGGTGTTTGACAACTGACCTTGATATAGTGGATACTGTCATGTACCAACACATTGTCCAGAAAACCTTACCCCTTCCATTGAAGAGCACTTTTCCCCAATCCACTGTGCGAAAATGATAAGAAATATTTTTCTCAGCGTTATTGTAACCCTGATCATTGATTTATAAAACGTTATCGGCTATTCCTCTTTAGGTTTTTTCAGGTCAAAGGGGCATCAATATGAAAGCCAGTAACAAGGAATAACTAAATTGTAATTTTGTTTTTTCAGTATCCAACTCTACTTCCACCTTCAACTTCGGTCAATTTTGGCCAAAGATGGGGCCGAATATGTATTTTCCGGCCGAATGTGGCCGAAGCCGAATGCTCGGTCGGACACATGAACAAGGGAATTTCCCTTGTTCGTGTGTCCGGAAAAATGTAGTATGAAATGAATCGAAATGAATTTCTTTATATATTTAAGGATTTATCTACTGCATTCTGGAGCTGTACTGTACAAGATGTTAAGATCATAATTGCAACATTATGATATCTCTTGTCAGGGGTTTGACGGATATTATAGACTAATCTTTCCTCCTATTTACTATACTACACATAATCAACTTATGAAATATTAACCCATGGAATATCATGGATAAATTACTTCAGATTTTTAAAGTGTAGCTTTTGCATCTCTAACTGAAAGAACGAAATTTACTTTTCAAGAATTCAGTACTGGTATAGTGCGTTGTAACTTAACCAACGAAAAATTCGCAAAAGAATCGTCACGCGAAAAGCCAACACATGTCGTCAATACATCCTCCAAAAGAAATTCACTCCTCCCCTCCATTCAAGGTAAAATAAATGATAAAAAGACAACATTTCAACCGAGAAAGAAAATGCCATTTTGGAAATATACAGCGTACAATAAAATAAAATAAAATCAAAAAAAAAAAAATCCAACAAAAAAAATCAATAAAAAAAAACCTGACATGAATCGATGGAAAAATCACTCAGGCTGAATGAACTGTCAACGAATTGAAAAGTCCATTAATTTTTCTCCTGTTCTTTTTTTCTTTTTCTTTTCTTTTATTTCATTTCTTATTCTTTTATCCAGGCCGAAAGACAGGCTGCCAATATTGGTAAGCCCGTATACTAGTAGTATGTACTCGTATATAAAATCAGTCTGTCTTGTGTATTGCCCACTTGCTCTCGTTCGTTTTGCAAAACCAGCAAAACTTTCCCGGGAAAGAAAAATCGTTTTTCAAAATGTCTGATGGTGCCGTGTCAGTGCACTATGATTATTGTGTAACAAAGGAAAATGTTGGCCAATAGAAAAAAGAGACGTAGAAGAAAATATACTTGCTAATGTCATCAGTGTTTGAATTGAAAAGTGAAGATGGATTCCGATCGACAGATACTTTATTTGATAAAAGTAATGAATTAGAAAGGTGGATTGGCAAAAATAGGGGAGGTTTTGTTTATTTGTTGAAATGTCAGAGAAGGTGTGAAATGGAATTTTTTTTAGTTTCCGGGAAATTGATACAAAATTATAGGCTTGTCAAAATCTCTAATGTTTCTAATCAAATCAATTACCTTCGGAACCATATGTGGAAGATTTTTCAACTTTTTGTGAACAAGTAGCGCTCTATCACAGCTAAGCTACTTTTTCACCTTGTGTCGAGGAGTTGAAGCCCTGGCACTCTGTTTGTCATAACTACAGTATTCATATTTTTAAATCCATAAATCCTTGTACAAACTTCACATTTGGCATTGGAAAACTGCTGCATACTTCCTTCAAACAAATCACTGCAATTTCTCCCTATTCATAGTTCAAGACAAATGACGGATCATTTATCTCAAACATCATTGTAATTTTTACTTTCAACTTTAACGATTTTACAATTTCTCTTTGCGAAGACCGACCAATTTCATCTGCCAAGATAATAGATTAGAAGCACACTTCCCGCAGACGCGCAACAAATACGCGAACAACTTTTTTGTAGAATACTAAAATCAAAGTCAGTCCATCCATACACTTCAACCCTTTCGTATTCTTCTTTTAATATCGGGACATTTGTCCGACATGTCCAAAAGTTTAATTGACTTCCCTTAGGCTACAGTATCTTATTCGACTGTAATTAATTGTTTTCTTGCAGCAAAAGAATATTGTTCTAGTCAGTTTCCAAGTTTGAGCAAAGATGGACAGACACAGATTAAAACATTCTTTGGATAGAGACGAAATAATATGACAAGCAATTATCCTGAAAACGCAACTGTAAAAGGCTCGAAGAATATGCCAGATGTGAACAGAAGGTGGTATCAGTTGAGGGATTGGGAATATTAATTGCATTAAAAATGTTAAGGTGGAATGCAACTGTCTAAGATTGTTAAGATGTTGACTGGCTGGTTGATACCAATCCCGTCACTTTTTTATTGTTTTTGAACTCGATAATACTAAATACTTAAGATAGGGATAATTTAAGGTAAATTGTCTTGAGATTGGAAATCATATTAATTTATATCCTTATTTAATAAAAATCCACGATGTTAAGAAATTAGAAAATTTTTGGGGCAAATCGAAACAGGTTTGTGGGAAGTTCTTAAGTTATAAAATAATTGATTTTTTTTTTCAAAATCACATAAAAAAGCCAAGCAAAATTTTACGGAATCTTTTCAGAGAATAACTGTGCATTTGTAATTACGCGCCCGAAATTTTAAGTGACGTGCTTACCTTCTCTGTAACCACATATTGTGGACTGTTGATATTTAACACTTTTTGTTGTATCGTTATTTAAACAACGTGTTTTGTGTTCAGGGCTTTTAAGCCGATTATATCCGTTTTATACTAGTTTCAGTTCCATCTCAACACCTCAACTGAAACAAATCCAATGCAAAACTGATAGAAATCCTATACAGAGAATCTAATGAATCAACTGTAGATAATTTTAATCCGGGGGAACCAACAAGGACCAGTTAAGCTATCCCAACAGGGGTTGGGATTTCGTGTGAACGCATTACTGTAGGGATGTTTGCTAGAAGCTGGGGAGTTGGCGGTCCACACGGTTACAGTATAAGTACCAAGGTTAGAACTTTCACGATCATTTCGTTTGTAATGCAGGAATATGAAAATGAGAAGTCTGGCAAGCCTCGGAGGTGGATTTAGCGGCCGTAACCCTCTACGGCTAATTTGCTAAAAAAGGTTAAAATTACGTCACTTTATCAAGTTTTCCGCTTTGTATTGTGAAAGGTACTAATTATCCAGGATATTTTTTATTTTCTATTTTTGTAGTGGGGTTCAGAGAAGATTCTGCCGAAATTACTCGTAAAAACGAAGTGAATTTTCAGTAGAATCTTGGTAACCCTGCCCACGTCTCCCAAACTGAGCTACAGCAAGCATAGCATATTTCTTCACTAGATGGCACTGCCATACCTTCACGGTCGTTATGGAAACCTTAGGCTCCATCCCAAGGGCATCTTCGGATGCCCACCAACCCGTTCGTTACAAAAACTGAAACGGATCTGAAGCAAAACCCATAGAATGTTGATGGAAATGCTAATGAAAACTAAGAAGGAACTGTAAATGAAATGATCGCCTAAGAAGCCTCTTTGTGTACGATTTTTAGGAGAATTCATTCAAGTAGGCTATAAATTGTATTACTGGATCCGTAGTCGCTTTATTGTGATGGGATGAATATTGGTGGTCGATATTTTGTGTCGATGTTTAACCATCTATGTCTTATCTTCGATATTCTACCATCGATGTGTCATCTTTGAAATTTTTCCACCATCAATGGCTTGGTTTGAAATTTTTTCGATTTTATTCGATGTTCAAATTAGTTCTTGGAACTGAAGTAAAGTAGTTCTCTGCAAAAATAACTAGGTACTTTAAAAACTAGTTATTTCTTGTTCGGTCCTTTTCTCTTCTTCAGAAATTTTCCCTATGAACAGAAATACATATACCTATATGTATTATTAATCTTTAATTAAACTTTATAAAAACTGAACTGAACTGATGAATTTGTTGAATAACATGACGACCTATTTCCTTTTTTAATCTCCTTACAGCACACGGACAATATCAACCTGGTATGGAGCCTAAACGACAACGAACTGCCTATACACGTCATCAAATTCTCGAATTAGAAAAAGAATTTCATTACAATCGCTACTTGACACGGCGACGACGTATTGAAATTGCCCATACGCTAGTTTTATCGGAACGACAAATTAAAATTTGGTTTCAAAATCGTCGAATGAAGTGGAAAAAAGATAATAAGTTGCCAAATACAAAGAATGTTCGAAAGAAAAATGGCGCAGATGGTAACACAACAGCAGCGAAAAAACCAAAAAGGAATACTAGCAATAAGAAACAGGCTGTGCAAACTGAGGTAAGAATCAATATTATTATTGGAAATTTTAGTTTTAAATTCGATTTATACTTTACTCATCTACACTACACAAACACATCATGCACAGCAACATGGACAACTAAAATATTTAAAAAATTTGCTTCAAGAAAATATCAGAAAAAATTACATTATAGAAATTATTATAAAATTATACCGATTAAGAAGAGTGCAAAATGTTTTTGAAGAAAAGAAGTTTGAAGCATTTTTTCATAAGACGTCGGATGAAAATAGAAGCTTTGCCAGTGCACGTGTGTTAGATTTTAAAATTTATCCAGCTATGAACAACGAATAAAATAAGTTTCCAAGACCCTTAAACTATTCAAATATCCAAATGAAAGAATGAAAAAAAATATATGCAAACTGGGGCCTGCAGCCTAAGGCTGTATATTGGATATATACAGATGTCGTACGTCCTATTCTACTGCATGGAATAAGTGTGTGGAAGGCAGTACTTCGAGTAGTGACCTATTATAGCCTATTAAATAAGGTGCAAAGGTTAGCTGCGTTGGCCGTGACGGGAGATTTTAGAGCTACCTCGTCAAATGGGCTAAATATCGTGCTCGGTTTGGTCCCGTGTGATATATGTGGTGAACAATTGGCGGCAAACAAGGCTTAACACCTTCGTGAAATTGGCCAGTGGAGCTCGTTGAGTTTTGGACCCTCGACTTTATTGTGCAATGTGAATCTTTTTGGCCGAAACCACTCCAGCCTGATTCCGTTGAGGAGTCTATGGGTTAATAACACACTCCTGGCCAACGACTCTATTGTCATCTACACGGCTCTTGGAAAATACCAAACCCAACCTCGCCATCGGGTTGGGCTTGGTATCTTTTCGGAAGAATAGGGAATTGATTTGTCACTTCGTCTTCCCGACTTTTGTAATGTCCTGCAGGCGTTCGGCTATGTGGGATGCTCTGACCTGGCTGTGAAATTATGTCGTGACTGCGAGAGATGCTACTATTTACACGGATAGCCAGGCTGCAATTCGATCACTCGAATCTGTCCCCACTACATCGAAAACCATCATGAATTGTCGCTTCTTAAGGAGATGAATGGTTTTATTAATATTATTGCTGTTATTCTGTTAGATACCGAGCTGTAGTGGCTTCGCAGGCAACTGTGTGGCGGATGAGCTAGCTTGACAACTGGTGTTTTTGACGAGGACCATGTAAACATCAAAATACCAATAGCATCGTGCAAATTTGTATGAAAAGCCGCGGCGGTTGACAGGGCGAACATACGATGATTAAACGGTGATACGTGCCAAACAACGAAGATAATTTCGTCGATACTTGACACTGGCCGCTCTGCCGCACTACTCTCGCTGAATAGGAGGTATATTGGCAGGGTTGTGTTTAGGGCCGTCTAGAGAAAATCCGGGCCCGGTACTCAACTTTTGTAGGGGCCCATATATGATATATGGCGACCGGTAGCTCAATGAACAAAAAAAAAGGGTCAAAGCGTACGTTTTTCTTTTTTTTTTGTAGGGGCCCATATATGACGACCGGAGCTCAGTGTGTCAGAGTGGTACGAAAGGGCAAGGAGCAAAAACAAAAAAAGCTCAGTCAGCGTAGATAGGTTTTTTTTTGTTAAATTTTTCAAATTTTCGGGCCCCCGAGAAAAACATGGGCCCGGGGCGTTTCGCCCCTTCCGCCCCCCCCCCCCCCTCTCGACGGCCCTGGTTGTGGGTGTTATTGGTTAGTTCGCCTAGAGGCTCTGAATTCCTCACAACAACTAATGCAGGAGTTGTGCGGACTTGGATGACGAGGAAAGCATTCTCAATTTTCTTTGTCAGTGTCCAACCTTAGCTGAAAAAATTTCTCGGTTCCTGATTTTTTCGGGATCTGGAGGACTTTAAGGATATATGTGTAATTCAGCTCAATCGCTTTATCGCCAGTACAGGCTGGTTTGGAATCTCGTTTCAATTAAGTGACTATGGTTGTATACAACGAACCCAGAGGTGGTGTATGTGTGCTATGTGGTGTGATGACAGCCCCTTTACCTATCCTAATCTAAGGGTGGATCTGGGTGCTGATGCAACCATTTAACCCATAACCCTTCTCTCCATCTAATATAATATAATCTAACAAAGGGTTGAGGGCGAAATGAAGAAAGGATGAGAGTTTCCAATTGGAACACTCGGACGATATGAACCATTTTTGACTTGAAAACGGTACTGATCAGCGTCCTGAAGCTTTTTACTAGAATACCGGAACAAAAGAGTAGAAAACGGAACGGTCCCGTTCAAAATGTCGAAAATTGTCAAATAAAGTACTCTTCTTATCTTTAAAACCACTTCGCACCATTTTTAAATTTAAAAATGGAATTTAAGTTTAAATTTTTGTTTTTCAAAGGGGCTTTGTATAGTGGCGACAAATATTCGTCTGCCCAAATCGGCGGCCCAGGTAAATCTTAAAAAACTCAACGACATCTGTTATCTCTTATCTTTACAGTGCATTCGATCTGATAGTTTAGAAAGTATGGGTGACGTTAATTCATCACTCGGCAATCCGCCATACATTCCAGCTGCCGCTGATCTAGCCAGTGTCCTGAATCAATCGTATTCAACGCAACCACCTTCGCAGCATCAATCGCAATCGCAACACCATCAATCGCAAAACAACCGTGCACCAAATAACAATAATGGACCAATGTCAATACCAGGTATGCATCATCAAACCATGAATACGATGAACATCAAACAAGATTATGGATTAACGCCGTTGTAGGTGATTTGTGATTAGTATAAAGAGATAAAATAATTCCTAAATTCCCCCCAGCTAGAATCCTGTTATATAATTTTTATAAGATTTCCCCTGAATCTTTAATTCACGCGGAATGTGTTGCAAGAACGAAAAATGGAGCAAGAACAAAACTATGAATTAAAATATATGTATGATAGTAATGTGATTTTGTAAATTTAAGAAGAATAATACAAATCTTAAGTATTTAGACGATTTCGTTTTATTTCAGTTGTTATTTTGAATGTGTCAGTTGTTTGTTTTAAATCTATTTTTATTTTGTACTATAGATCTTTTTCCGAATCAGATGATATGCAAATTAATCCAATTAATTGTGCCATACCTACTACAATCAGGCTTTACTCCCGTTTTCCACCCCAAATTAAAAAAAATCTAAAACGATTCTTATTGCCGATATTCGATTGAAGAGCAAACCATTCATTTTGTTTTTACTTTTGTATATAAAAATATCGGTGCTATCATCTGATTCAAAGTCAATTCGGAGAATGCAGTGAATTAGTATTTAAGTGACGAAACGCGCCCCTTCAATTTTTTATTAATTTATTGAGGGTTTAACGAAGTGCAAGAAGTCAGTATCTATAGGAAATGAAGGTCATACAAATAATAAAAGCATGTAGGTTTACTTTCACCAGTGATACTTTTCTTTTCGGTTTAATTATAATATTTTCATTCTTTCCGTTGTTTTCAAATTCAATCGAACCATTTCCAACAAAAATATTCAAAATAATCTATCTTTTATTTTTCTATAAATCGGAACTCGAATTCGATGATTGTTGTGACGGATGCATGTAAAAATAATAATAATATTATTACTTATAATAAAAACATTTAGATTGTAAGCTAAATGCCGACCTGATAGACAATATAATGTAAGATATGTATGTAAAAATATTATTAATCTATTTTTAACTCAACATTTAGATGAACATAAATAAATTAGCTTGTATGCCTCTGTTGACAAAAAAATATAAATGTATGTATTGTATATTAAGAGGAGCAAAATTAGAAATAATCAACAAAATGATGGAGTTTGTGAGGGATAACATTATTCTGTGTGTCATGTAAGGCCCAAAATAATTTAAAATAAAGACATAGAAATAAATTCAAGTTATATTTACAGAATAAAATGCAAAGTACGAAGAAGAAAAAAAAACAACAACCAATAGTCAATAAAGTTTGAATATTTTCATTGTAAAAACAAAATTGTTTTATTTTAATGTCAAGGTTAGGGTTCTGAGGTTCACTTGAGTAGAAAGTTGGACGTCAGGTCAATCGAGGTGCATTGAAGCCAAGGTATTATCACTTATTTCTTAACGGAATAAAGGACTGAAAAAGAAGTTGAACGAAAACCTGCGTTTGCTGCTACTAAGCAATTATAACCAAAACAGTACGTTTTCGTCATACTCCAATTAAGAGAGACTCTTACATCCGTTGGGTAGCAAAAACATACAATATCCGTAGCGCGTGGGGCGGCCGGTAGCGCAGTGTGTTGAGGCATCAGTCTCATGTTTGACTACGGGCGTTTCGAGTTCGAGTCCCGTCCACGACGTCGTTCGTGGGCATGGATGTGCAGGCGGTGCATGCTGGCAACTGCATTCTCCGAAACCAGTTTATGCCGAAAAAACGTCAACTGGGCCACATCGAACAGTTGACGCGCTATGCCCCACAAGGGGTTAGGGCAATTGAGAGAGAGAGACAATATCCGTATGGTTTTTACTTACGTAGAAAATGGTTAAAAGAATTTTTTTTTTGAATTCAGCCTACAGAGCAAAATCGTGTTAAGATAACTCAATACCTCTTAAATTATACGTCCTACATAAATGTGACACATGCAACTTTCAATTTCCTAAATTTCAGTACAAAAATCATTTCGATACGTGAGAAATATTTCGGGTAACAATTCTTAAAATATGAAAAATTTTCTCTAAAAGATTCAAAATTTTCATTTCGGTTTTGTATATCGCACAAAGTATTCATCTCTCGAGCAAAGTCATTGGATTTGTAGCTAATTTGATTAGCTTTAATTTGAGTTATCTGGGATGTCCGTAGCGTCAATATTTATCAAGAAAACCAAGTTCTGAAACAATTTGCTATGGATGTACACACAAATTAGTTGAAATCAAGCAGGTTGCCATGCGATAATGACCATGAAGGTCGGAGAATGTCATTTGGCGTCGAAAAATGCCCCTCAACAAGCTAAGCAGCGGCCCATGTCCGGCTAGCTCAGTCGGTAGAGCATGAGACTCTTCATCTCAGGGTCGTGGGTTTGAGCCCCATGTTGGGCGCCAAATATGTAACTGACGGGTTGGTGAACATCCAAGGTTGCCCGTGAGGACGGAAGCTAAGGTTGCCATAATGACCGTGAAGTTCGGGCAGTGCCTTCTGGCGAAGTAAAAAGCTCAATGAGCTAAGCAGCGGCCTGTGCTTGCTGTAGCTCAGTTTGGAAGACGTGGGCGGGGCATTCGCCGCTTGTTGGCCTTGTCCTTATACATTCACAGGCCTGGGGTAGAGACAATACACACAGGAGATAATAAACATTTGAATAAAAAAAAGGGCGATAAGGACGGAATAATTGTCGGGCGGATCAGGTGCCCTCGTCCACGCCCCAGGGGTCCAAGTTTTACGGAATCCTCGGCCGTCCTAGCCCTCCCATGGCCCATATTTAAAATTTCGTGGGCCTCCTTATATCATAAAATAATTCAATAAAGTGGCTATATGCTTTAGATAAGGGTGTATCCCAGAAATAAAACGAAATATTTATAGTTTGTTAATTTTACACAATTGTTGACCCGCGGACAGTGATGATTCGTCTTTAAGACACACGTTCCGCACACACTATAATGATCTGGTTTATCTGGTTTTACTATCTGGGATTTTCTTGTTTTCTGTTTTTTTTTTACAAATTCGCAAAGCTTTGGTGTTACTGAATTGCCCTAACCCCTTGTGGGGCATAACGCGCCAACTGTTCCATGTGGCCCAGTTGACGTTTCGTTGGCATAAACTGGTTTCGGAGAATGCAGTTGCTAGCATGCACCTCCAGCACATCCATGGCCACGAACGTCGTCGTGGACGGGACTCGAACCCGAAACGCCAGTAGTCAAACATGAGACTGATGCCTCACACACTGCGCTACCGGTCAGCTCTGGTGTTACTGACTGGAAAATAACTAGCAAATAATTCCAAAAACAGTTTTTGTTGTTCTTGCGGTTCCGCTTGGCTTAACTCTCAGTTTCAGTCTCCAGTATCCTGTGAAGATCGTATGCCAGTATTACTACAATAGTAAATTTGACATTTTTACATGGGAATCGAACTGACTACCCTTCAATAGGTCCAGGGCCGTCGAGAGAAAATCCAGGCCCGGTACTCAACTTTTGTAGGGGCCCATATATGGCGACCGGTAGCTCAGTGCGTCAGAGTGGTATGAAAGGGTAAGGGGCCCACGAGAAAAACACGGGCCCGGGGCGTTTCGCCCCTTCCGCCCCTTCCGCCCCCCCTCTCGACGGCCCTGAATATGTCCATCCTGTAAATTCATTCTGTAATTCTTAGGGTGCATTTATGTTGGAGCTTCGGCATACGATAAGATTTTACAATTGTGATAAATGCTTATCGATTTTGTAACTATTTTGGTATTATGAATTTTTGAACTTTTGTGGATTTTGTGCTTGTGAGGATTTTGTAAGTAAGCTTATTACCTAAGATACAATGTTTCTGATGTAAGTACAAGAATGGGACCGTGTGTAAGAAGAAAAAGATTGATGCTACTCTAGTCAAATAAATGTATTTTATTTTTCGAAAATACCTTATCTTTCCAGTGCTCATTTGCAAAGGCAATAATGTAAAAAATATTATTGTAAAATGGCTATGACCTGTTCAGAAAAAATTAGTTAGTCATCATGACCAAAGAAGATTGATAATTCTACAAGAGTTATCACTCCTTATAACTTTCCCCTCAGCCAGGAGATTTGTATGTATTGACAAATTGTATAGACTTCACAAGAAAGCTGACTCCGCCTCCGGCGGTAGATTTGTATGTATTGATTCTCTTGTGTATCTA
This sequence comes from Chloromyia formosa, assembly GCA_964017055.1. Taxonomy (NCBI): domain Eukaryota; kingdom Metazoa; phylum Arthropoda; class Insecta; order Diptera; family Stratiomyidae; genus Chloromyia; species Chloromyia formosa. Next base: position 21,503,076 of record OZ024813.1, on the reverse strand, counting down.
TACTGTGTAGTTTATACTATGTTTATACAATTTGTCAATACATACAAATCTCCTGGCAGAGGCGAAACTTCTATGGAGTGATAACTCTTGTGGAATCTATACTATTTGTCATAACCAATTGGGACGAAGTGATTTTAATTAAGATATTTCGTTTCCGAGTAACCTGTGGCGGCTTTATTGATCACTACAAATATCTGTTTACGGGAAATACACGAAATGCTTGTCGGAACATTTAAAGAAATATAAAAAGTATAGAATATTTGAAGCAGGATCTTCTACCAAAAAATCGGCGACTTCAAGGTCCAAAATATTCCCAATAAAGTCAAAATACGCCTCAAGGGAATATGTAGATAAAACTCACCTTACATTTTGCAAACTCAACGAAAACAAACATCATCCGTCTGAATTCACCTCAGCATGTAAATCTATAAGAATAAGAAACAATCAATTGTAGTCGAAAAAAATTCCAACATCTTTTTCACAATGCCAAATACCTATTCCAATCCTTTTAACCCGTTTTGCGGGACTCTACATATAATCCCATTATATTATACCCGCCTCAGGAGCAGCTTTTTAGTGACTGCACTTTTGAAAATTTTGCATAGGTATGCACTCACAAGTGCATCCGTTTACGAACAACGTGGAAGAAAGAGTTTTTGTATTTGAATTCGCTGAGGGGCGTTATCTGCACAACAATCATGATGAATTGGAAACGGCCATAAAAGTAAATTGCCGACTTCATGTTTGTTTGTTTTTGGCGACAATGGCGAAATGATGCTTTGACGAAGCCAAATTGGCGGCACAAATCCTTGACTTACAGACTTTTAGCTACTGGTCATTTTAAGGATAAGTGCCGTAAATCTACAATTTTGAAAGGATTAGGGAATCTTTCTACATTTTCTTTTTTGCAACATGGAACATGGTGTTGTTTCACCGTTAATGGTGATACCGATAGGACAAAATTTGCGGAATGATTATTTTTGGACAATTTTTCATTGCGACATTAATTTTGTTATTGGAAGCTTCTGAGTAATACTATATGTTGTGTGTGTTTTTTTTTTAAATTCAGTTAGGCCCAATTTATACACGCGTTTTTAACGCAAGAGAAATGCGTTAAAAATACACAATTCTCTTGCGTAAAGAAGTGTCATAGTCCTTCATCGTAAATTGATGTAGTACCTCCCAGATAACTAGTAGTTGGTATAAGGTATGAAACATGCATCTTGTAGGGCATATCGCGTCAGAATGCCTTTGTCATTGAACGATAGCCAAAAGTCATAACCGATGAGTCAGTCCTTGTCCGAGGCATAGTTGATGCTTCGTTAGCATATAAAAGATTTCGGCTGATGCAAGTTGCTTGCATACGCATCCTGTACTTTTTTTAATCTCCATCCACGACATGCCTGAAAAGGCCATGGCAATTTTCTGACGGCCTACACCACAGGGGGGAAGCAAATTTCTTGATTCAATTAAATACAAATATTGAACCTGGAAATTTTACGCCAAAAATGAACTTGTTCCCTGTTTAACACAAGGGACAAATTTTTACGGTACTTACCCATGACTTTTTTTTACTTCATTTGCATTCTTTAGATATTTTTTTTAATTTTCACTGGCTAGGCAACTCAGATTAAATTCCTAAATCGGCAACAGGCTGGTCGGTTGCTGCAAATATGAAAAGAAGCATTACAGAATAAAGGAATAAAGCGGCAACTTCAAGGCTAACCTCAGTGGGTCCTCAATTCGCAATAAGGGAATTGGCCAAAATCGGCACCCCTGCTTACTTCAAAATTCCAAACAAAAACTCATGAAAACTCATGAATATTCCGCTCGTATAGCAGAATGTAAATTTACAAGAAACAATCAAATTCTATGTGAAGAAATCCAGGATAATTTTTCAAAATTAGCAAAAGTCACTGTAACCCTTTTAACCCATTTCTGTGCGATCCTAATCCTATTATATTTGTCCGCCTCAGAAGCGGATCTTTTATGGTTGCACCTTTGATCATTTAGGTCGAGTGCGCACGTATGAAAAAGTTTGTGCGCATTTGCGAAAATCGTGAAAGGACATTTACATTGAATTTGCATTGACTGATGGGCGTTGCTGCTAAGACAATTGTGATGAATTGGAAACGGTCATAAAAGCAAATTGCCGACTCGATGTTTGTTTGTTTCTGGACAATAGGTGGATGGCATGATGACACAGCTAAATTGGCGTCACAAATCCTTGACTTATAGACTCTTAGCTACTGGTCATTTCAAGGATAAGCGCAGTAAATTTTCAATTTCGAAAGGATTAGATATTCTTTATATGTTTTCGGTGTTTGTTGTTTGGCTTTAGAATTGAAATACATACTCGTATATCTACCTATACATATTATGTATGTGGACACGGAACTCACAGCGGAATTCTTCATGCAATTCTAAGCAGAAAATGCGGAACATTCTTCGACTGATAATTTAATTAAAAATGAACTTCGATCTCACAAGGTAAAAAAAACGAAATAAAAATAAATAATCAAAACTTAATTGCTGCTAATACTTTACCCTAAATCAGAAATGATCCGTTAAACTAAGATGATATGATCGGCGGAAGGTGCACTCAATATTTTGGCGAATCGTCATTTAATGGACGACGATACGAAATTTCGAGAATATTTTCGTGTCAGTCCATTTCTTTTTTCAAAAATATTGGCCGTTTTGCAGAATGATTTGCAAGTTGTTGCCACAAGTTGGGTGAGGAGTCCAATAAGTGTGCATCACAAATTGTGTCTAACATTGCGCCACTTGGCAACTGGCGAAAGTTTTAGATCACTCGCATTTCAATACAGAATACATTATTCGACAATTAAAAAGACTGTGATGACAGCAAGAAAAGGAATGATTCAATGAATTCGGTTGCCCGGCAACCGAAACAAGTCAAAAGTACTTCTTTCGGTTTAAGTTTCAAATGTACTGAATTCAGTTTCGGTGGCTAGCAACCGAAAAATCAAGGGTTTCGGTCGCTAGCCCGATTTCGGTTGCAAATGTACTGAGTTCGGTTTCGGTTTAAGTTTCAGTTGTATGCGACAACCCGGCTTTATGGCAATTGACCTTTGAATATATAGCCATGGAATGAGCTTGTCCTATATGTCTCCATAGAAACAGTGGCTCCAAAATCTGGGTACTAAGTCGACATGTGGTCGACAGTCAGCTAACTCAGTAGACCGTTTAGAAATTATGAAATTTAAATATTGACAAAAATTGACGTTTGTTTATGCACAATTCGACACTTTGAATATATAGCCATGGAATGAGCTTGTCCTGTATGTCTCCATAGAAACAGTGGCTCCAAAATGTGGGTACTAAGTCGACATGTGGTCGACAGTCAGCTAACTCAGTAGACCGTTTAGAAATTATGAAATTTAAATATTGACAAAAATTGACGTTTGTTTATGCACAATTCGACACTTTGAATATATAGCCATGGAATGAGCTTGTCCTGTATGTCTCCATAGAAACAGTGGCTCCAAAATGTGGGTACTAAGTCGACATGTGGTCGACAGTCAGCTAACTCAGTAGACCGTTTAGAAATTATGAAATTTAAATATTGACAAAAATTGACGTTTGTTTATGCACAATTCGACACTTTGAATATATAGCCATGGAATGAGCTTGTCCTGTATGTCTCCATAGAAACAGTGGCTCCAAAATCTGGGTACTAAGTCGACATGTGGTCGACAGTCAGCTAACTCAGTAGACCGTTTGGAAATTATGAAATTTAAATATTGACAAAAATTGACGTTTGTTTATGCACAATTCGACAGCGCGGTTAACATTATGTCAATACCGAAACGCCAACTGAGTAGGCTGACTGTCGATAATCTGACAAGAACTGACTTTTATTCATGCACAATTCGACAGAAGAGTCAACTTATATCAATATCAAACAACAACCGAGTAGGCTGACTTTCGACTTATTCGCCAAATGTTGGAGCCAGAAACATACAATACAAGCTCATTCCATGGCTCTATGTTCTAAGCAATTGACTATACGTCAGTATTTCATAAATTTTTGAATTTGTGTTGTCCGCTTAGTAGGGAGTAATTTGCTTCGAGTCTACGAAATTGCATGCCCGCGTCCGGTTAAGAGGATGTCCGCTTTAAAGAGAGCATATTTCAGTTTAAACTTATCATCCGTTCTTAAAAAAGTGTCCGGGGGTGTCCGCTTAAAAGAGGTGTCCTTTGAGAGGAGTACACTGTATACGGGTAGAAGGTGTATGCTAGCAACTACACCATCCAAAAATGATAAGCTAACGAAACGTCAAAAACGCATTTCAGAGCCCTTGGAGGGGTTAATGCAATTAACAATTTCCATATGAAATAACTGTTCGGTGATCGAGCCAGAACCAGAATGGATGATATTTTCCATTTTGGTTCTGCCTAAGACCTTTGAAATCAATGGCGTTCGATTCACTCATGATGAGCATCCGAGTGAATCGAATGCATTCTTATACCTCTGAAACTGAAATGTGTAATAATTCAATGCTAATAAAAGATGTTCGGATGTGATTATTGTCAATGTTTGCATTTCCGGGCAGAAGACCTGACTCCTTCTTTCAGACGATTCATTTTGAATACACTATTGAAAGTTTCATCGGACTTCCGGCCATGGAAGTCCAAATTCGTCACTCCGTCTTATTATTTTGCATTGTAAAATAAAAGCTTAAAACATAATGGACAGATCTATTGTATTTTTAATCAATATCTACCGAAGTTTCCAATCGATCGAAAATAAATTCTATTATTCAAATCAGTTTCAGAGCGAAAAAAAAAACCGCCAATAATAAACCTTGAAGCATTCATTGTCCCGTGACCTAAGGCCATAGACAGAGCCCCGTCGATTGATTCGTGCTTTTCTGTCTAAATAATTCACCATGAATGGGGATTCGTCTCAGCTCCGTCGTCATTTTCAATAGAACTATAGAAATGGTTCTCTGCTGGAAAAAAATCAATGAAAAGTCTGATCATAAGAAAAACCCAATAATAAAGAATTAGAATTTCTTAAAAATTCCAGAGTTGCTAACGGGCAAATGTACTCGTATTTAAGTCTGGGTTCATGTATAGTTACACCTTCGTATGTTTCCCCACATTCGTATACACATTGCCGGATGAGTATTCACATGACTTAAGAATAGACTTCATTAACTTGAGTAAAAATGAAAAATTCATGTGTGGTTTTATAACGACATGGAAATATGTACTATTCGTATTTTGACGGACACATTAAAGAGAAGTCAATAAAATCATGTATCTAATAAATAAAATGCATCCAAACTTCATACCTTCATGCATCGTCAATTTCGAGCAAGAGGAATTTATTATGAGCATGCCTACCGTAGCGGAACGGATCAAACTGTTTGTATAGTTTACTTAAACCATGTAACCTATTTTCGAGTAAATGATTTATTCATATTATACTTTAATTGAATCCAAATATGTAATAGCCTGCACTTGATGCACTACTCGTATAATCTTACAATTACCAACCTCTATGAGGGACGTGAGAAATATTTTAGGGCGGTCTAATGAATCAGTAGGCAATAACCCAGCAAGACATTTGTCTCCGATACCCAGTGGAATCGAAAAGTCTTCGATCTTATAGCGGTTCCATTCATCGATTTGTCTCTGAAGCTGAAAAAATTCAAATGTTCTCGATTATATATCGATCTTTGTCATCGGTTTGTTTCTGATGTGAATGGAATCGAAATGACTTCGATCACACTTCGATTCTGGTAATCAATTTGCCTGAAATTTGAATTCATTTGAAAGTATCTTTGGCGACGCATGTTGTCATATCATGAAATCCGGAATGTTTCTTTTTCAATAAGCCTGGGATACAGTCTGCCGTTCAATGAAAAGTGAGGTGAAATCAATACAAAAAGAGATTTCACGACACTTTTAGTTTCTGGCCGAATTCTACAATATATCAGGGTTAAATAAATTCTTCACATTTCTATAGTCATCGATCCGAATCCGATCTCAGTGACGATTGGGTACAGTCGTCGATCCTAATTCGATCTGAGCGTCGATTCTACACTGACTACAGTCATCGATTCTACATCGACTACCGTCATCGATTTGGGATCGATTCCTGTTCTCATTTTCGGTATCGGAAAAGCGGCCTTGCCCATACAAATGTCTCCGACGTTTCATCGATATAGTCATCGATTCCTTAGTAGACAGACTTCGGTCTAGGATCAATCAAGTTTCGATCTTGTCTGACAAGGAAACGGGAAATTAATGCTAAAACATAAAATGAATTTTTTTAGAATGAATATGAAATTATTCATATTTCATTCATATAACATTCAACGAACAGCTTTCAGACTTATTGGCAATGATTACTGTTCCATTAATGCTGAATCTCTCGAACACTAGCTCGGGGAATAGAGTCTAAATTGGTGACCTTACCTTGCATAAGGTTCATTAGCTCAAATATTTTGATATGCTATAAGGGGTTTTTAGATATCCGATCTGCAGTTTAACCACGCATTAGACCACCCATTAGACTACGCATCAGACAAGCCATTAGACAACGCATCCGACCAGCCATTAAACCACGTAACAGAGCAGCTGGCCCTAAAAACTGCGCCATAAAAAATTAATTCATACATTTTTCAGTTAAGTGAATTATGTTTTCAAAAAAGGACAATATATCAAATAAAAAGGAAAAAAATGATGAAATTCGGATTTATGATGTATCTGCGGCGTAATTAGAGAATATTTCGCACTTTCCTAGGACCTAAAGCGAACGGTCTATGGTAGCAAAACACAACAGACTGTTGTTAAAATACTTGGATGATTTACTCTTAATAGTTATAGTTCGTAATAGTGCCTTTCGTGGGCATAGTGCTTAAAGGGTTGTAATTCACAGTCTGCCATTGTAGAACGTTCGCCTCGCTCACTGTGTTCAGCAGCGGTAAGCCACTTTCGCTTGAAGGGAACTGACATCTAACCATAAGTTTAAACATTTTAGCGTAGATGCAAACCAACTGGTCGTCGCTCGGCGTGAAATTGGCTGCGTTCCTGAAAAAATCGCTGATTCGGCGCTTAGTCAGCGCTTCACAGCTGCATATTGTGCTAATTTTCGTGTTTTAGAAACGGCATGCCGGCTGTCTCATTTATTGTGCCAAGTTCAGTTTGACATTTGACAGAAAACTCGAAATTTCTTGCTTTGATGAGTCCCAGGTGACACACAAGAAACGGTCATAACTTTCTTTCCCACAATAAGGCTTAACAATAACGTTAAAAACACGATTATCAACCATACACAAGACGACCGAGGTTAGAATCGAAGTTTGACAATTGTCGCAAATGTCAAATATTGCGCTGAGCCAGAAAAGCTAGAAAATTTTATGCTGACCAAAAGTGAAAGCGGTTAGCACCAGCGCTTAGCTCAGCGCAGGGGCTTCTACGACAAATCATCATGCAGTAATAATCGCTTCTAGGTGCTGACTCAGCGCTAGCGTTTTAGGAACGCAGTTATTGTGATTACTTGTTGAAGATCAATTCAAAAAACTTCAATCCAATTCTGTCTTTTTTCGGGTCTTGAATTCAACACATGGGAAATTTCATGTGTTGCAATATATTCAATACGCCTTTGGCCGGGTCTGTGGCCAATAGGACATTGTAACGGTGGACATCTGAAGATTTCCGTGGGACGGAGCCTAAAGTAGCATAATGACCGTGAAGGTCTAACCGTGCCATCTGGCGAAGAAAAAGGTTCCTCAACGAACATGGGAGGCAAAAATGGGGAATAATAGAAAAATGGAGCGATAAGGATGGAATGGTTTGCGAACAGCACAGATGACCTTGCGCTCGCATCGGGGTCCGGGTGTAATGGGACCCTTTGACCTCTAGTTTCGTACCGCCGACAGATCACTACTCATCAGGTGCCGCGTTCGATCTGCCGGCGGAAGCAGCACAAGCAGACCAGAATATGGTTCATGACAACACTGAGGGTGGTCAATAGGACATTGAGGAGGAAGGGGTAGAAGGGGTATCAATTTCTCAAACTCTCGTCCAAAAGACACGTAGCTCGTATCTAAATAACAGTCGCTAGAAATATCGGAAATATTAGGTATTTGATCCGAATATGCGCTAATAAGTAATAAAGCAACGCGACAACGTTGCTATTGAAGCTGTTGTTTCCTAGCTGCTTACAACACTAACCGGTAACATAATCGTTTTTCTGACATTTAACATTGCGCAATTGTTTGCAGCCTTGTTCCATTTAATTTCTGTGCACATTTGCACTTGGGTATACCTTAACTACTGACATAGATTTTCAGGTGAGGCTTGAAAGAAACATACACATTAAGAACATTTACAGAACCGGGCACTTAATGCAGTGCGAACGTGAACGCGCTAAAGATCGTTTATCTTTTCATTCATAATTTTATTTCATTATCGTCTACAACTATACAAGCATTTTCCTTTGAACGCCCTCAAGGTGACAATGAACTAACTTCCAACCAAATGGTAGACGTTACAATGCACAAAATATCGTGCGCGTCTTAATGATAAATTGCCTTTTAAAGGTTTTTACTTGTCAGCTACTCAGTTTTTATTTTGGCGGTGCAGATTGATAGTAACGTCTGTATAAAAACGTGTTAAAAGTTTTCAGCTTTTGCGCGACATGCCTTTGATGGAATAGTCGCAAGTCCATTATTATGATGGTGTGGTGTGCGTCAAAACGCAGAGGCGTGGAGTTGATGCAATTATTATTAATAGAAATTCTTTTTTTTACGGTTTTTCCTTCATAATTGCATGCGCAACCCATTCCCTATATGGTGCATAGAAATACGCCATTCCCGGTTGGTTGCAAAATGCAGCTAAATGGACAGGATATGTGTGCCAAAATGCAACCTGTAATGAACTAACAAAGCGTCAACTAGGCCTCTTAGGGCGCGCTATGCCCCACAAGAGGTTAAGTCAAATGGTATATTATTTTCAGCAAGCTGTGCACTTCTTGATAAATTGTACTGAGGAGTCCTTTTTCATTGTCGCATTTAATCTCATTCAAAAATATGCCTATCCCCAGATTTACAAGGAATATAGGATCCGCAGAAAACCGTGCAAATCTAAATTCTTAACTTTGACAGTAAAACTGTGTAAATGGAAAAAAAATTAAAATGCGCGTAATAGCATCTTTTATCTTAATGTAAAATAAAACTATAACACGAAAGAACATAAAAATAACAGTATATTCATAAAATACTCGTACTTAATAAAAGGTTTACCTAACTAGGATTTCGTATAAAATTAGAACCCAATTTTCTTAATAGATCGAACGACTTTTGCAGTGGACGCTGTCAGTTCAGGCTCATCCTTTAGGAATCATTGTCAGAATGATTTGTTTCACTAAGCATGGAAATTATATATTTTTCGTCTAATTCTTCGTTGCCGTTAGTTTAGCAATATCTGTGCTTCAAACAGATCCTTTTATTGTTGCTGGTGTAGCAAAGGCTTCTGTTGTTGAAGAGGTTTGGCAGCTTTTGCCCGTTGCTGATAAGCCGGCCGCTCCGGCGGGTAGAACCTGCTGCCGTAGGAGGGCAACTAAATCGTCGAAACCTTCTTCTGCCATGGTATGAGTGTGTGAACAGTCGTTCGATTGGTCTGCACGACAACGCGTGTTAACCGCGCATAAAGACCGTGAATTTCGTAACATCCCCTGTGCAACCATTTATCAAAAGGAGCTTGCTAGTGCTCGCTAACAAAAAGCTTACAAATTTCGTTGCTCTCCGCGAAAAGTCGACGAACACGATGTGTGAATTATTTATATTGGATATGTACGACGATGATCTCCGAAGATCTATTTCCTCATAAGCAACAGTGAGTTTCTAAGCAGTGGATGGTAAATGCAAGCACAATGCTCTGAAATGTTCTCCTTGTGAGGAAGTAGCATACTTCGCAACATCCCGCATTTATAAACATAATGAACTTTTGAAAAATTTTGTTTCGTGCTACTTTGCTATTAGCTATCAAATACGAGTATATTGTATGGTTAAAGATTCTTCTAAGCACTTAAGCCAAAAGAAATTCTGCAAAGTAGTTTAATTGAAAACTGGTGCCGCCACTGACCAAAAATTATTGACGGAGCACCTTCTACTTCGCAACAATGTACCAATTTCCAAACGAACGGATATCAAAATTTGTTCGTCTGTTTATGTCACAGAAAGGAAAAGACACTTTTGTCATACAACCGAAAAATATACATATTTCTTAGAACTGAATCAAAGCAACTTGATGTTTGATACCAACTGATTGTATCTTTAGTTTTACTTTCAACTGTTGAAATTTTTGGCCATCATTTTTCCACCGTGTCCATTCAAGTCAATAAAAACAAACCCACGCAAAATATCGGATTATTGTTGAACATAATTTCGGAAGCTAAATAAAAGATATTCGGAGACGTAATCCATCAAAATAAATTGATTTTTAATTAGAAAACGATGTCAAGTCATATTGATAGTTGGGTTGTTCATGAAATTATAGTATAATTGATATGAATGGGTTTGCTTCAGGCTAATATGCCAATTTAAATGGAGAAGACGAAAACGGAACAGATAAAAGTTCGGAACTTGTCGTTGATAAAATTTGTGATAAAATTCCATTTTTGATTTTGAAGACATTTTGAGGTCCACTATCGACCGGCTCTACTCACCGATATGTTGTTTAAACGAATAAATAAAAATGTTAAGCGGGTTCAACAATGTCTTGGCGAAAGACTCCTTTTACGAACAACTAAACGCTGCCGAGAGTGGAACACCTAAAGGTGACATTATAATGGTTATGGGAGATTGGAATGAAAAATTTGGCGCTAATAACTATGGGTTCAAACAAGAGGAGACATGGTCTTTCAAGATTCAAAAGTTGCCTCCTGGACATGCGAAATAAGAAGGGGCGATATTGGGATGGGAAGGAGAGATTTTGTGGGTTAATATTACGCCCTGCACCACAGGGGGAAGACAACACTAACATCCATGGACACGAACGCCGTGGACGGGTCTTGAACTCGTCGTCCTCTAATATAATGGCAATTAATAGCTAACTCTTCCACTGTTAATCTACTGCTAACATGCTGTTACCATACTGTTAACGCGATGTTAACATACTGTTAATGCACTGTTATTATACTATACTGTTAATCCACTGTTACCATACCGTTAATGCATTGTTATTATACTATACTGTTAATCCACTGTTAACATACCGTTAATGCACTGTTGACATTCTGTTAAGATGCTGTTAACATATTGTTAAACACTGACGCTTCCAATACCAATCTCCCGGGGTTAGTGATCGTGAAAAAATGTGCGAGATGGTAAGCGTACCAAACCCTAGATAAAAGTGAGCTCTTTTAACTAGTTACATGTTAAACACGGACGAAGCCCGCGGGCTACATCTAGTATTTAGTAAGAACACATTCATTTAAGGTTGGGCATTTTAATACTGTTCATACAAAAAAATGTAATTACCGACCTCATGTATAGGTGCGAAAGGGTAATGATTGGCGGGGGTGGTGGGGGGTAGACTGATCGCTGACTCTACTTTCTATAATTATTCACACAATTTCGTTTTTATACAACCTTGCAATTTGCAATGTCGTTTTAACATGAATGACTAAGCATCTCCAAGAGTAGGACAGTTAATTTCCTATTGGCATGGATCGACCACTACAAAACCCTCGGAATGCGAATGGAGCCTTTTACTTTCCGGTTACATTTAAGATGAAGTTAATTAACATGTCATATAAAAATAGTCGTATATTAAAGATTTTGAAAAAAAAGTTTTCCATAGGTATTTTTTTAAACATACTCTGGATAAGAAACTATCCTTACGACAAGTAAAAAGTAACTTAAGTACGTAGAATTTTGAGACAAGGACAAATTCGAAATTGCAGGTCATAAGAGCGTGCTTTGCAAGCACGAGTACACGCACACATTTCTATATGTATGTACATATCTAAAATTCGTAGATACACATAAGTAGCAAAAGATATCAGCACGAATGCGTATCGTGGAAGGGTCCCCATATTCTTAATCGTTTGCCGCCGTCATCGTTGCGTCGTCGTCATCGTTGTCGCTGTCGTCCTTCTGTAACACAAAGCCTCCGAGAAAGCATGAGTCGAAATGAAATTAATGGTTGCTCGTCATCCTGTAAAAATGTTTTTGACGTGAAAGGAGAGAGAAATTTCCACAACCAACGCTCAACGTTCACATCCTTGTTATTGTCGTTCATTTTACTGGCGGCTTGTTATTGTTGTTGCTCCTTGTTGTTGTTGTTAGTCGTGGCACTGTCGCTAAAGCCATAGTCCTTATTCTCGATACATTTCCCGTCCATCATATACATTTTCCCATCTCGAAATGCTTTCATGGTTTTGTATTTCGGGTGGTTTTTCGTCACAATGTGCCACATACTTGTATATGAAGAACGAATTTATATAGGGTCCTTTTTCCCTTTTCTCTATGTACTTTTCTTTCTCTATTTCTTGAGACAAATAGAAAAAATATGGCGACGAATTCAACTGTAGAAAATGGGAAATGAAAAGAAAAAAAAGGGAAGAGACTGTCTTTTTCAACTAAAGGGAAATATAATGGCTTGGTTTTTCACTCGAATAGAGAGAAAGAAAAGAAATTTGATACCAAAGGCTAAAGGCAAAACGCAAAAGGGATTATACGGATACATCTTTACCATTATTGGATATTCAGTTGCTTTCTTTATAAGATACTTGGTGGATTGGTGCACAGTTGCAACAGCAGCTGCCTTTCAATTATGCATGACGACATGTTCGTATGCATGCATGCATGCCAAAAGGCTGGGTCTGCTACAGATAAAATTGCTCCATTTTAAATGCACTTCCTACTGAAGAACGATTAATTATTATGTCGAAATATGAAGTGGATGCATATAGTATTCAAAGTGTGTTCCGTCTTGCTAATTGTGTGGGCTGAAACTAAAGAATGGGATTTTCCACAAATGATTAGGTTGCAGAATATAGCACTGTAGGCGTTTTTCGATACGGTTTTCCGGATGTTGAAATGGCGTAGTTTATTGAAATTTGTTTGCAATTGTATGTTGGCAGTAGTACTTCTCCTGTCACTGAAATGAATCGTATGTTCCGAATGGGACGTTAAACTATTGGACTAATCGTCATAAAATTTCAACAGTGTTACAGTCGATCATTAAATTGTGATAAGCTATACTATATATTAACAACGCTTCTCCAACCAGAGGGGTTGCAAGGCGATCAAAAGTATATTATCCAAAATAATAATTGAAAAATTATTGAATTTTTCGGTTTCTTTTTATCACACTGTAACATTTTATGTGTTTGTTTAAACAAAATAGTTTTAATGTTTAAGTTATAGATACTTTTGTAGCGAATAATCGGATATATATTTTATTTTTAATTATGTCTGCAATGTACCCTGAAGTTAAGTTCATAATAAAGCATTGCTGTGCAAATGATCAGTAGAGTTATTTTCTAATTCACTTATACTTGAAGGGAACCATCCATAAAAAAAAACGGTACGATAACCTAGGACCCATTTGAATGACTTTCTATCCTAGTATTAGTTCCAAAATCCAGGAAGGCAAAGCGGAATTTGTGTTTCGGGGCAGGCAGTCGAGAAAGTTGACAATTTCTGCTATCTCGGAAGCGTAGTTACAGCAGATGGTAGAGTGGATCTGATGTACAGTCTTGTATCAACAAAGCTCGAGCCGCTTTTTTCAGTTTGACTCCTTTCTGGCAAAACAACAACAGTTCCAGACGCACCAAACTCCGGATCTTCGAAGCCAACGTAAAATCGGTTGGTGGCCCCCAATTGGAACCCGTAGTGAACCAACGCAATTTGCCGAGTTACCTATTAACACCTTTAGTAATTCAGTTAAGAGAGAGGGTGCCTCGATAGGCAAGTCGTAGAGTGAGCTGAAAGCGATGGCGATTAATAGAACGAGGTGGGAAGTAGGCGTCGTTAATGCCCTATGCCCCACAAGGGGTTAACAGGAACCAGAGAGATTAGTTAAAAAAAACCCCGCAAAATTAGCTTTGTCAGTGAAAGCAAGCTTCATATCCTACAGCTAAAAAGATCGGTCGAAAGAATCCTAAACAGTCTTGTAAAAAGGACAAGCTACGTTTTTGCTCGGAAGCAATTTAGTTGTGATCGCAAATAGCAATTTGACAGCTCAGCGATACATCAACAAAGTACCAAATCTTCATGTTGCTGCAAGAGCTCGTGGTGGTGGACAGGATTTCATTTTGATGCATGATGGATCCCGCTCTCATACTGCAAACATAGTACCTGAGTTCCTAACTGCCTTAATAATATCGACCTTTTTCACTAGCCAGCGTGCAGCCTAGATTTAAATCTCATAGAAACTTTATTGAACCAGCTGGTGCAATGCATTAGGACCCGTTCCCACCCCAACTCCTCCTCCTCCTCCTATTTGCAAGAGCTGGAGCAAGCTCTGAAGGACGAATAAACGAAAATTTCTCAGGAGGATATCAGGTGTCAGGCTGTTATTCCGATGAAGCGAAATAAAACATAAAAAACTATTAAAAAATAGAAAAAAAAAATCATAAAATATTGCTATATAATAGTTTTTTTAAGAGTTTGTAAAATTTGTATGAAATATACCGTTACGTTAGAGATTAATTTTTAAAAATGTTTCATATTTTTCACACTTCCGGGACTTATATAGGTAAAAAATGGGCGCCTTGGTCGGGAATAAGGTTAAAATTATCTGCAGACTTCTTAGCGGACACTCTTGTCTATGACACCACCTGTGGGCAGGGTATAGGATAGTAGCAGTCATTTCGGCGATGGTGATGGTCAAACGCTAGTGCATATTCTTCGTTAAGCTCGCCACAGATGATCGAATCAAACAATTCGTGACCACCACCGAATGGAAATGAGGACATTTTTTTAATACGTTCTAGGTATTAACCAGCACGCGCCTTTGATGAATTTCTGGTCCTCGATGAAAAGATATACTATACATTACTACTCCCGACATTCTACAACAGTATCATTGAAAAATTTATTAATGAAAGCATTTCTCAAACTCCTTTACTTTTTTTCACCGAAGTACTCAACGAGGGCTTTGATATTTGAAGAGACAGTTGTGGTAACTCGATGAGTACAGAGCTGATCTTTTGTTTGAGCGGTGGCGGGTTCAAGTTCTGCCACTAGAATTTTTTTTTTATCTATCGTATAGGGTTAACAATTTGTCTAATATAAGTATAACATTGTGCCAGTCCACCCAACGCCGCACCAAGGCCTGGCCTTCATAGTATATCTGTACCGACCAAGCCAAGCCCGGACTGAGTAGGGACCGGGTCCTATACCGGGACAAGTGGAAAATTGAAAACGGAAAGTATGAAATGGAAAGATGTTATATAAAAACATGTTATAGTATCGAAATTGCAATGCTCAATGTTACTAGCCCTCTTGAAGCTGTCGCTTTCGTATAGTGCTCAGAAGAATAATTGTTCTTCCATTCTTAAGAAACGATTGATCTGTATCTTTGTTTTCCAAACTGACCAATTTTTTTCTTTTCATTTTTCAAATTTTCAGGCCTCTTTAAAATCACGGTTCCGGGACGCTTCGTCCCTTCCGTCCCCCATCCCGATGGCACTGGGTATATGTCAAAAGTTAGCATTTTTCCGAATAACGGACAAAATATATATCTTACGAAAAAAATGATAAGGGGTGGATTTGTTGACAGCTTAGTCAGCTTTCATTTGTGATAAGTGATATACTCGTAAAAAATACAGTTACCTAGATAATGGCGAAAACAAATTTCTTTAAAAATCGACTGCAGGAATAAAATCTAAACATCACTTAATAAATCCCCGAGATTAAAAAACCATGCATTCTTTTGAAATTACATTAAATTTTTCAAAGTGTAAAATAAACATGAGCTCCGTACGTATATTTTTTTCTGAGGAACAGCTCTTCAGACGTTGAATTTTTTGTTTGAAAACTGAAAAATCTACGTTTTAGTATCCAATTTGCTTAAAACAAATTGTGGTGTAGCTCTGATTACTTTTTAGCTTTACGAAACTTCATATTATTCAATAATATTGACTGCCAAGCCACGTTCTTAAATTTGGTTGAAATCGGCCCACTATTTCATATACCTCTCATAGGAACAGTGAAATCGGGACAAGTTTTACTACAAATTTCAAAGTAGCAAATGCACCATAAATCACAACGAAGGTATGATACCCTTCATGCTTCGCCGACGGCTAGCTTGTTTTTTCATAAATCACCCCACGTATCAATTTAATTTCTACTAAAGTTAAGCCTTCTGAAGTGACATTTAATACTATTCTTAATACATTTAGCATTAGGAATATAAAATGTTTCTTATTTCATAGAATTCCATTCAATAAGTTATTTACATATTCATTTATTCCCGTTACGTCTATTGCAATTCCATTTGAATTTATTTGAAATAAAAACTTATCTATCTATATATTTTATCTCAGAAGATTCTTCGCTAGGGTTAAGAAGTCGCTAGAGGCAGAATTTGAACCAAAGATCCCTTGAATGGTAGACCTATCCCGACCCATAGAAGACTATTACACAGCCCTGAAAATCTAAACTTTGTCTCTGTCGAATGAATGCGACCAAGTGTTTCCGAAGGAATTTCTGCGCTGAACAAGAATCCGGAGTTAAAAATGTTGCATCACGTCAAGTTTTCGAAAAAAAGGGGTTGAAAGCCCCAAAAATAGCATTTTTGGCAGTTTTTGAAAAATTATTGTGCTAAAACTATACGTATATGTGTCAGAAACTTCGCTCTTATCCGAAATTAAAGCCTGAAGTATGCCCTTTCAAACGAGCTATAGATGAAATTGATTGCATCAACCCTTTAAGTAGGGGGTGTGTTTTTTGTTTAAGAGTGTTGAAAATACTAACAAAAAACACTACCCAAGTGCAATACACCGATTTTCTTAAAACTTGGTACACTACTAAAATAATGAAAAATATTTCACCCATATTTTTTTAGATAGTAGTATTTCTGGCATACTGGCTGAAATCACACTCAGCTGTCGTACAACATTTCTTAGGATAACAAAATCTCTCTGTTCGCATACGGCTACCTCTTCCGATTTGCATGCAATAATTTTCTATTGTTATTGAATATGAATACTATTTAAAATGTAGCAATCGAATGCCGCTGTCTCGTCAAATACTTCCAGTAACATCCGATATGATTGATAAGATATTCTTATTAAAACATATTTTGACTTACTGAAAAAGTAAAAATAAACTAAGTGACATCCGTAAAATCATCCACTTTATTTCACGGAAAACCCATATAAGTCAAAATATTTAAAAATGTTTTGGTCAAAATATTCAAATCGTTCCCTTGAGACACCCTTCAAAATACATTCGACTTTCAAGTCCTTTTCAACCTATTTCAGATAGCACACGGAACCAATCTACAATATTTCTTCAAATATGTATCCACGAGTACTTCAGAAAACAAATTCTTCAGGGAATTTGCCTTTTTTTTCATCTTGTGATTATTATAGAAAGATACATATTTTTCGCATACGGGAGATAAGTACTCGTTGTCCTCGTCTTACTGTTGATTTGAATATTTTATCTTTAATAACCGGCTTACGATACTATAGTATCTGTTCAGTGTTCAGTATTCACTGAACTGTCATATCACCACTGCCGTGGCTGAGCAACTCTCTGACAGTTATAAATGATGAATCTCTACAACCTATCGCAATTTCCAGTCGACTGTTCTTCGTTCATTTTTCCTTGACAGATTTCGTGTAGGCATGTTAGCAAAGTATGGAAATGATAAGTATGCAAAAGGGCTTCAATTTTCTCCATTTCAATATTGCGAATACTGACTACTGGGATACCCAGCAGCCAGATATGCTTTTATATTTTGGAGTCGATGGGACGGCACGCCTTCTGAACCAGAATGTACGTATGACAGGGAACTTTCAACAATAAATGGTTATTGTTCGATATTCTGTTGTTTTTTTGGGATATGACTGGAAAGACCAGCTGGCACGAAAATCGAAAAAAATTCTATGATAATACTATAGATACGCAGGCAGTAAAATACGTACTATTGAAATAGAAGAAGAATTAGGACTTTTTTCGGGATATTAACTAAATTCAATACTTGTAACTAACGAAATTCATTCAAAAGCAATGGCTCATCTTCGCTCGCTGGGTCAGTACTGGCCATACAATACCAAACCTGCGTTGATATGATAGATTTATCCAATTTGCTTACCGCAAATCACAATGGTTACCTGTCTGTGCTCTTTCGTCCCTATCCTATAATAGGTGTCTTTTCGCAAAATAAAATTTAAGAAATCTTTTCACAGCATAATAGAAAGCTCGCGTGAAGATACCAAGACGGTAACAACAAAGCCAACGTCAAAACGACTGCCATAGTCTTGAACAAAGCATTACTTCAAGGTCTTGACGATAACGAGGGTTGGTGGTAAGTTGGTCTTAAAATCCGGTAGCTGTTTCGTCAGATAACGTATCATCTGGCAACATACAATCGTCGTTACCGTAGCACAGTTGCCGGCAACATTGCTTGTGAGGTGGCCTCCAAATCAACATACGAATGACATGGCAGGATCATAAATTATGAATTTTAATTCATTTGATGGTCACGATGAAGTGACAACATTGGGTACAACATTATCTGCTCGTTTAATTAATGATAGGTGCGTCGCATAGTCAAAAATTCATTGGTTCGACGTACAATATACTCGCATGTATTCGTACTCGACGAATCCAATGAATGGAAGATACATCGATTGTCTGGCCCGAACAAAAGCTCGAGTAGAGTACTGTAGGTGGGTGGCATCGAAAGTCAATTTTATTTTTGGGTGAAACGTAATGGTAGCTACAACAGCTAACATTATTAGGTGAACTCACCTGGCTTAAGGGGCCATTGGCAATCGTTCGAGAAAGAATACTAAACCACTTCCATTAATACATATTTAGAATTTTGATCGGGTTAATATGTAGTACAAATGAAGCTTATTTTATTTTATTTGTAATAAAAATTGCATATTCAAAATCTCAGCACCGGGCTATCCAATTGTTAAAAATTCTTATTTTAGAAAAAGTTTTTCTAAAAATTAATAAACTTTCAAAATTGTCCTGGGGCCGTGTCGTGTAATTCGATTCGAATTGAATTGCTATCGAAACTATTGTAACTCAAACACGAATTTCCACAATTTCATAAATCATTGAGGATTCGCCTCGATAATTATTGAAATGGGTCCTGGTTTCATCCTTTCGATAGCAATTCTATTCGAATTGAATTACATGATAGGGCCCATGATATCCCCTTAAGAATCAGGTCTGTTTCCGCATATTTATTTAGTATTGCTCCAAATACTCCATTATATATGTATATGGGAAAATCAAGTTTTTCAAGGGAGGTCTTACAACCACGACGATCTGGTTTTGTCCTATTAGCAAAACAAGAAGCAACATCGATTAATTAGATGACGTTTAATAATGACAGAAATTAATTGAACTATTTCTTAGATTCGTGTTGTACGATATACTCACACGGAGATTTTCAGAAAAGAAGAATGATTGTTTTTATTCGTATTCGTAGTCTAGGTAGGTATTCAAAATTGGAGTATAGAAAAAACCAACGAAAGTGAACAAGCCATTTAAAAAAAAAGTTTCAAGCGTGATCTATGTTCATTTCCTCCTACAAAAACTAGTACGTCTTCCATACTGGCATGTGACCTTTTGCTATTAGGTAAATATTCAGTAAGAAGAATGTTATTTATTATATTTGTATGTGATAGTGGAGCGTCGATAATGCGGACGATAATCTGGATTCTGGTAATAAAGTACTTGAAATTGGATAGCCTGAGCCTGTACATGCAATGCTGTACATTCAGTGCAGGTTTTTATTTCTCTAATTAAAATACATAATAAATACATGAATGGCCTTATTCATCGTCTCCATTTCTGGAAGCAACAGATTAAATTGTGAACGATTTTTGTAAACTCTCCTACGTTGATGGTGTCTACCAGTCCTTTTATATACTTCTGTGTGTAACAAAGGACCACTTAAAAAAGCTGACAATTCTTCCCCCCCCCAAAAAAATAAGGAAGTCAAGACGACCGTTTTTGTTTTAGGTGTTGGGAGGGCAAAAAGTACAAAACATTTCTAAAAACTAATTTCTAACATAACAATATATTTCATATAAAATTTACAAACTCATAAAAAAGAATATCCAGCAATATTTTATGACCTTCTATTTTTTTTAAGGTTTTATTATGTTTTATACTGCCTCACCGACTGCTTTCGCGTATTGCCACTAAAAGCTCAAATAAAATCCAGGGACCATATGTAGTTCGTTTCGAGTCAAATTGCTTTCGAAAGGGTGAAAATGGAACCATGTCCTCGAAAAACAATTTCTCCATTTCAAGAATTATCAAGTATTTGGTGCGAAATTTTCCATTCGAAGCGAATTCACGATGATTTTTAAAATTGAGTTACTTGGTACAATTTTTATCGTTTCAAAAGCAATGCGACTCGAATTGGTAGACATGCCTATTACGAGATGACTAATATTGTCCTTAGAAATTTTCGCCTGATCGTCATTCAAGGCTTGTTCCAGTCCTCCTAAGGTCTGACAAGGTTTGGAATGGGTCCTGATAGGTTACCTAAGCTGACCCCATAAATGTTCTATGGCAGGGGTCGGCAAAGTTTTTAGAATAGTGGGGCACTTTAAAAAGAAATATATTTAGGCGGACCGCACGCTAAAAAAATAAGAGCCAGTGCAAGAAAGTAGACCGAAATTCCGTTGCTGACAACACGCCAACCGAGCATAAAATTAAATGCTCCCACGGCAGCCGGTTCTACGCACCGGAGCGAGCCGTTCACCTGCAACGGCCAAGAGCTGCCAAACCTTTTCAACGCCAGTAGGCGTTGCAACTACAACAACAGCATACAATTGCAAAATGTAATGTAAATTAAAAAAAAAATACCGGCAAACTCCAAAAAATCAATCGTAACTCGACAACCCCTCATCCTAAAAAGCCCTACTTGGTCTCAAGGGAAATAAAGGGATAAAGAAGCCCATTCATTTTCAGTTTAACTGACGCTATCTCCAGGAAATACGGATGATATGCTTGCGGCCCATTCGCCATCAATTTAACTGGCGATATTTCCAGGAAAAACGGATGATATACTTACAGCAGATTCACTATTAGTTTCACTGACGATATTCCTACAGGAAAAATAAACGAAGTTTTTGAAGGATACACTGAAGATAATCTTGTAGAAAAAACTGAAGAAAAATCCGTAAGAATAACTGACGAGAATCTCTAGGAATAACTAATTCTGACAATTTGAAGCACTGACAAGAATCTGTAGGATCAACCGAAAATAATCTGCTGGCTACTATCATACTATCAGTATAAATATAGTCAGTTTTCCTACAGGTTCTCGTAAGCGCTTCAAATTAACGTCAGTTATTCCTACAAGGTTTTCATCCATTTTTTATATACGAATATCGTCAATTAAACTCATAGCAAATGAGCTTATAAAGATATTGTTAAGAAAAAATAATTGTTTCCCAAAAAATCGATTAAAGTTAGAAAGTATGTGATATACTGCCTCAACACCAATGGTGTGCTGCATAAATGCAGATGAAAGTGGAACTAAACCCTTGAAACCTCAACATTAATAATGGTCGCGGTCCTGAAATCGTTTGATTTGGATCTGATCTGACTTTCCCCATTTATCCTCCACATGCTTACCCCTCCGTAAAATAAGTCACGTCAACTGTCAGTTTTTCCATCTGAAAAATATTCCCCTTCTGGATCTGGAAAGTATTCAGATTCAAATATTGACAGGTGAAGCCACATATTTTACTGGATGGAAAAGCAAATCAGAGAGCTTCCAGGACCGCGACCACTGTGAGACTATGTTGATCTTGATTAGACGGGGAAGTAAGTAAAATAAGTAAAACGTTAGACTGGCTCACTTGCCCCGAGCCCTTGATCAAAGGCACCGCTTTACTGACCGCTAAGGATCGATTTCGTTGGACGAGTATACTAGCTGCTTCTAATCCCGCCCAATTTAGTCAAGTTCACTATTCCTGAGCTACCTGCTAGAGCTCAGCTTGTGGAGAAAATTCGAAAGCTGCGCTATTTCATTTGATACTCTCCGTCGCGTGGGAACTAGGCTAACGTAATCAACATTAGTACTTAGTATGCATTTTGCCAGATCTTCTCTAAAAAATAAACAATTTGTCTTTTCTTTCTTTAGAATCACTGACGCTCCCACAAGTTTCATCTCAAAATAACACAACCAATCTACTCGAATGCAGCGATAATAGGCACTTTATTGCATTAGAACATCGCATTGTGCAAATTTTTTGTAGAAAGTGGATTTCTGGATCTACGGTAGGTTCATGGGACTATAACTACCAGAATAAAAAAAATCACACTAAAACAGAGCTTTAATTAATATAATAAAATTATAAATTATGTATACAAAAACTATGGAAAAGTGATCTAAATTTTCTGAGAGAAAAATCACTTAAAAATGTTTAGGTCCTAATAATATTTTTATGGGATAAATTCTAGGCATTAGAGCAATGTATCGGCTGAGATGTAAAGTGTGTCGCATAGCGATTTCACGAGCAGATTTGACGTACAGCATTTCAACACCACATCATTCTATGCGTGTCAAGGGAAGGAGGCAGGGAACCGTCAATGATCGAGTGTATGATATATAATTTTGTAGGAAATTTAATGTACTTTGATTCAGCACTGGGACACTTTTTTTTTTTAAATCCATAGTTTTCTAAATAAAACGAAAACGGAGAAAAAAAATACCTTTGACCCCCATTCCGCTACACTTCCGGATCTGGACCCTCTATTATCGGGGCTTTGAAGCACATATTCATGGGGCGGCCCCAACAATAGTGCAAAATTTCAAAACTACACGATTTATTTTTCGTTACTATACTGGACTGGGAGAAATCGTTGTAAACTTTTTTAGGATCCTTTCACTTTTTAATAGAAATATATTCGCTGGAGTTATCCGTTTTCAATTGAAAAAAAAAGAAACTGCCGAAATCTTAATTCGCATTTTCGAGGACCACTTGGTATAATTTTCCCAATCCCAATGACGACCGACGAAGAAGGTGCCCTAAAATCTGATGGCGCCGATCTGTGGCGAAAGTGTTTGAGTTACTGGGTAAGTCGTGGGGGCAGTTGCGTCCCTTTGTCCATAACCGAGTACCATGGCTCACAGGAGTAGTTGATGCGCTTTACTCCACTAGGGGTTAAGGCACAGTAGTACAATATTTGGTGTAATTTTCCCAGACTAAGTGGTGGTCAAATAAAAAGACAATTTAAAACTTTGGGGATTATTTAGAGTATTTTTGTCGGGCCGTAGTAAATTTTTTTCTGAAATTTGGCTTTACCATTTTCAAGGTAACTATTGACCCTACGGACAATCAAATTATCTCAAATTAAAATCAATCGAATCACTTAAAAATGCAATTCTGACGACTTTCCTAGTGCGAGGAAAGCCTCTAATATTTGCCAATATACTCGTACGTCGTACATCATTAAAACGAAGATTTTTCACTTTTCGAAAGAATATTTTCCGGTGCCTGGAGAGATTTTTTGTTCGAAAAATCCTATATAAAACTTTTTGTAGTTTATACTCGTAAATAAATTTGAGGAAATCTTGTGTACATTTAAAAAGGAAGGAGAAACTTTTGTGTATGGTACTCGTACATACTTTAGGTAGGAGTTATTAAGTAAAGTTTGCGTTTTTTTCCTGAAGCCAATTTTTTAAGAAATTTTGCCATACTATCATTGGTGACTGTGGCATTCGCCAAACTTGGCCTTGCGATATTAATCAAATAAAAATACGAGTAATACCCGAAATCTTCCATTAAAGTTGAACTGAAAGAAGCCATTTTATGTATTCCTCCGTACGAGTATGTACTAACCCAATACATATTAATACAAGTACCGACGAATCGAAGCTGCATTTTTATGACAATCCCCTAAATTACCTCTCTTGTGCACAACCCTCTTCAAATAAGCCCCTTTAACAACGCACACATGACGTGGTCCGTTGTAATCCCCTCGAACGCCACCCTCTTATTTGGAATTCCCATATGTACGAATACACACGTAGACTCATATCAGCATACTGACACTGCTTTTATGATGCTATAAGGGTGGAAAGTTTATTCAATATGGAATCCGAAGAAGTGGCTGTAATTTTTGTCTACTCCAAACGAATGAATGTGTGGATTTGAGCATGTCGTTGCTTTTATTCACATGATCATCACTTAAACTTTGTTTTGGGGGAGGCTTCATGCTTGGCTGATGTTTGTTCAAAAGGACATACACGTATAGGATTTGTAAAATGGTTTTTAGACTCAATTTTTTTCAGTATTAGGCAAAAAATGAAACAAGAAAAAAAAGCTACTAATTGCATTCAGTGTTTTCGATCTATAACAGGTCATTGATTTTGCACCTACGAGCCTGCTAATAAAACAAAATCACCGATTATGAAAAATGACTCTGTTTATTTTTTCACAGTTACATACCAGATATTCTGATGCACCAATGTTCTCTGAGGTTCATCTGCTACCCGAATTGAGAAACAGTAAATCTAGACAAACTCGACAATTAAATAGACCTAAACGCTTTCTATAGTTGGAAAAGATACTACACACAATATGTCTGAAAACGATCAATCGAAATATTTTTAACGGCGTTCTTGATCACTTGCAATCTATAATATTGGAAATATCGCGATATAATTGATGGCAACCGAACAAAAATTGATATTTAATCAATCAAAAACATTGCTCTGAACAGCTGGCATTTTTCCATCCATCGCACTGCTATGGACTACATAGTTGCCTTAATGACCAACGAATATATCATTTTCTACCACCTACTTAGAGGCAACACGTTCATATTTAAAATCGATTTGAAAGGTGAATTCGTATACACCCCTGGTGGCATGAATATACTCGCTTCATTGTCGAACGATTGTAGAGGAAATTGGTGATACGAGTATGTTAAGCCTTTGGGAAAATCAGTAGGAGACATTTAAGGCATTTGTAATTTTCCATTTTTTTTCTAATTAATTTATGGAATTGGAATTCTGCAATTATGAACTGCTAATTATGTTTTTGAGATACATATAGGTATTTTGGTCATGTTCAGCTCTCTGAAGAATCTTTACGCAACAGGCAGCTTTAAGTATTTTAGTATAAAGCCAGGGTTTCCAAGGGAAGTGGTGTCGTCGATTGAATGCCTCAGCGTAATTCAAAATGTAGACAAGCGAATTGGGGTCAACCGCCTGGTCGTGATCAGGATTGCTAAGTACTAATCAAAGTAATTCGTCATTATGGCCTGGAAAATTCGCCATAATGATATTTTTTTTGGTAAAAATTAACCACTTTTGCTTTTTAATAAAAAAAAAAAAAACGTATTTTGTTTCAAAATGCTGCTTTTATAATAAGAGTTATTCGTTTCGATTTTAATGTAATGAATTATCGAACTAATCTGAGGACGCAGACCTTGGGCTGGGTCGTTTAGACCATCCCGGACTCTTAATTGTCTTCAGTAGTGACAAGTTGTGCTCGAACTTTTTAGCTAGCTTGACTATCAATAGCGTGGGTTAGGTCCTATAAGGTCAGTTCTGCTTCGGTCGCCGTTACAAATTGCATCCTACGTGGGGTTAAGAAATGTACTGTTAGCGTTTCGGCCACCCTAGGACCTCTTTTCACATCGTGATCCACTTATCGATTCGCCGAACGAACGCCGGAGCGCCTCTTGTTTTGTGGTTCCGTTCTCAGATTAGTGCTTCACGCAAACAGGGCCTCACAGACTCCGATCAATTTGCTTTGCTTCCTGCTCCCTTTCAGACTCTTCCTCTCTTCCACTGTCTGTAGTACCTAATTTCAACATATGAAAACGCTAAAACAGCTTGTTCCAAAGACTGAAAAGGAACTCCAAAGGCTTAGAGATAACAAAAGTTCAAGTTCCCCATCCTATCCTTGGTTTTGGGAAGTCGGAGTCATTTTACAGGCATAAACATCTGTTAAAGGCAATTTGTTTTCCCCTATAAGGATAAGGAGGGCAAAGATGAGTCACAAAATCTGACTTGCTATGAGAAAGAGCTATAGAAGGTCAGTTCCTATCACAAAAAGGAGGGAAGACGTTCGAGCGACCGGGATGGAGATCGGAAGTAAACTTAAGATTCCAAAAATTCCGAAAGTCCCTTTTGTCGAATTACCTTAATAATATAATAAAGTTACTACTTAATGCTTACATTTTATCAAGGAGGAATTATGGTCTTCTCATTTGGAATCAAACTGTAAAACAAAACAAACAACTTACTAGGTCCTAATTAAAATATTTGACCAACATTTTAAGTTATCAGCTTCATTTCATCGAAAGTTATCTTGCGAACGGAGAGACATACGGACGGACAGACAGACATTGCTAAATCAAAGAAAAGAGAAAAAAATGTACATCTCCCCATTATTCAGATAATCCTGACAAACGGAAAGGTACCCAGGGCTCCTCCGCGCTCTGACGGGACACCGAAGATACTCTAAGTGCCGGTAATTCAGAGCATTTAGTGAGGCCTTCGGCACGTGGCTAAACCACAAAACATAGGACAAGCAGCCTTAATGCGATTGTGGGGCACGCAAACCGGTGGAAGGACCAAAAAGAATCCCGATGGGGTCTATAGTCCTGTTTTTATGATGTGTTTATGTACGCTACATAACGTGTACATGGAATGAACTCCGTCAGAAGCTAAATAGCCCATCGCGAGCGTTGCCGGTGCACGAATCTGCAGCACCTGGATCGATTCTCCGTAGGGTCAAGCTTCTCTTTTTTTAAGACAATTTTGTTGCTTTTGCATAAATGAAATGAATGTAGTTTTTTTTTTCAATTATTGTCAAGTAATAATTATGGCCAACATTATACTTTATATTTGGTTATGAGTTTTGGCTATAATAGCAAAAAATGGTTTCTGAAACATGCGTACGCTTCTAGACAACGGATCAGAAGGTCTCTGGGGTCAGATACCTAATAGCGCAGGAAACCGAAAACGATACTGCGGCAAAGTAGTTCACGCCCAAGGGGAGTTTAGTCAAAATAGTAATATTCATGCACAGTATTTTAAATTTTGCGTCGAATCATAACGCGATGAGATGTTTACACATACACCTTGAGGTCGGAAAGACTAGCTCGTTTGCGTTTTTTTTTACCAGAAATGGGCCCCTCGTTGGGCGCGAAGTATGTAATGGACGGGTAGGTGAGCATCCAAAGATACGTGGACGGAACCTATGGTTGCCATAATGACCGTGTGTGGCAAAAAAGTTTGTGCCACTGCTCAATGTAGCAAATGTTGCAAGGAAACACTACTATACAAATATCTAGCTTTATTAAGATGACGAAATTATAAGTCATGTCGCCGTAATGGCGTTCGGACCTCGACTGACTATTGTCACCATAGGCTCCGGAATGTTAAAAAAACAGCATAAGCATCCTTAAAATAAATAAAATAAATGTAACATCCGATGACCGCAATCTCACCTACACACCTGTACTGTACTGTAACGAAAATTGTCGGATTTCCTAAATGCATTCAAGTTATGTATTTCCAACTATATCCCCGTGTGTGATGTAATGATAATTATTTACTATCTGATAACCATTCGATGAGTATCTCAGCTAAAGTATCTGTGGTTAGAACCAATATATGCGTGGTTATATTCGTATAGTATGAACATATCCGTTAACGTCAAATAATATTGATGTGAGGCAATTTATTAAATCGTCAAAGTGCACACAATTTGTAATCATTAAGGTATGTTGCCGACTTTTCTGTTCAATTGAAGATATGTGCCTTAGTACGGAGAATAGCTGCATTCGTCCGCATTATTGGAAAATTCTTGATCACCCTGGGATAGAATGAGCATTATGGATGACAGATATTATGACCTTCAAATACAATATGTCATATATATATCTATATATTGTATATATATTGGTTTTTTTTGATACAGCTATAACAAATTTTCATTAGCTTACATTTTGAAATTGCCATTATCCGCATTTTAAATAAAATAAAGAAGAAACGAACCTTGATTTCTTAGAAGCTTTTTTTGCAAATGCGAAAAAAAACTAAGTACATTAAAAGCGATAAAATGCTTAAATTACGATATAATAAAACCTGCAGTGAATTTTAATGTAGTTTTTCCTTCAATTGAAAAACAAACTTAATGGAATACACACACACAAATGTAAAAGTAGATTCGTACTCGTATACGTTGAACTACTATACGGTTTCCACGCAATTGTATTAACGCTGCTAAATTCCACGGAGTATCTCTGAATTGACACGATATCATTAATCATGCTGCACATGGCGATGTTGGGTTCCCTTTGCCGGGCGTAAGCCCGAACATCCCGCGACAGCCAGGCAACACCATAGTCTCCTTCCTTCAATTTTCCTTTTCCTTGCCGTTGCCGCCTTTTTTCTATTTATTACTACTTTAACTGTTTTGTTGTTACCGCGCTTGCATTATTCTCTTCGTTGTTGTTGTCGGCGACGTTGCGTTAGTTCGCTGACTCCATTTTATCAAATGGATAGGAAGAAAGGAGACGAAACGTTGGCATCAGGGAAACGTCTTACAAAAAAAATGGGAATTCAAAGGAGCACTGCTAGGTCGATTTTACTTTAATTTTGACCAGATCTTATCATCGCATATTAAAAACACTATTCAGTATTTGGTTCTCTTAAAATGGGACTTCTGATAACTTCTGATGTTAAACCACGGTTTATGTTGGCAGCCTGGGCAGTTGGCGACTGACTGTAAGTCATGAATAAATCAATGAAATTCAATCAAAATTTATTTGCAAAGTGCCCGGTGTATGCATAGTGAATCTCTGCGTGAAACCACTAACTACGAGGAAATAAATGTTAACTAAGTCATTACCAATTTTTTTGCCCAACTAGAGATTTGCAGATCAAATGTCCCTTCAAAATATCTCACATACTTAATTAGATTAAGTTGTGGGCGCCGGGCATGAGTCGAAAGGTACTGCGACCGTACCGTATTGTGCTATTGCCCAAGAGAGTATTTGCAGATCTTAGGGTTGATGAGCAAGTTTGATCAAGCCCACAAATCTGATCAACTGTAAAGTTTGAATGAGGCACTCACCTCCGCTTTAGACAAAGGCTCACTGAGACATTTCCCGCCGGCGAATACATTACACCCGCAGAAGATGTGCTAAAAAAATTCTGCTCTCACAAAAATGACAATTGCGGTCAGAGACAATATTTATTCCTTGCAAGTTACTGTTCATAGTCAAGTGCCTAGAGAGAAGCCCGCAATTTACTTTGCCCAAGTTTAGCAGTTGTAGGGATGGCTTGCTTGAGTGACTTGATATAAACAATTTTGAATGTTTCAGGCCAGAGAGATTTCCACTGTGCAAAGCGGTTTTTAAACGTTCGTGCTCTGTTATATGTATTTTTACCCTTCACAGGGAGATATACCGCAGAAGAGTTCTGGATAGCTAAACGGGCTAGCGATGAGTCTAGCTATGTAGCTCGTTAGAAATGCCAACAAAGCCAGGGACCCAATAGAATTTGACTTTGATCACAGTGCTAAGTCTTTGAAAAACTTCATAGCAGTTGAGCACCATAGTTTCGACGAAACGGAGAATTTGCTTAGCGCATTGACGGCCGCTTGACTATCGGTGAAGGTTGCTATACTTTTACTACAATATACGTACAAATAGCTTCTAGACATAAGTTCGTATAGATCTCAATTGCGTCAACTGTGGCTCGGAAGAGCGTAAAAAGGTCTTTTGCCCTTCGTTTTAAATCCTATACTAATTTAATGCCTTGTCGCATGCCTTGTATCAGATGATGTTATTGCCTTGTGGTCTTCCGACTGATTTCTAAAACGTGCCATACACGCAGTTATCGATCGGCTGGTCCGTCGCCCGATAACAATATCGGCCGACGGATCGGCCTGTGTATGTGGAAATCGCACCGATCGGCCGATCAATTTTTATCTACGAATATTTTAGTGCCATTTTCGAGCGATCCGTCGTAGACGATCGATTGGATGGTGTATGTAATTATCGCAAATGAACGTCAAATTACCAAGTTATTAAATGATGAAAGTTGAAGCATTCTGTTGATTTAAATAGCTCTGCAATGGAAATTTCAAATATGTAGTATACGAAAGTGCCACACAAATCCAAATAGTTAACAAAAATTAATCTAGGTTGTATTGGGAGTGAAACATAGCCTGTTTTTTTAATAGTCATTCGTTATCGCATCGCACTAAAATCGTACAGTGTGTGTGCAGTGGAGATCGGCAGATAATTTATGGCGATCCATCGGCCGATCGATCGGACCATGGATCGCATAGTGTATGGCGGCTATAAGGCAACTTTCGGGTATGACAAGCCGCGATACCCGGAATTCTTATCTCCTTGGTTCTTGAAGTTGTAGTGGTCATAAAAAAAAAGACGAAAACAATACGAATTTTTCGGAAAGTGTTATGAAAATGGCCACAGTCGCGCTCTACTCCTGCAAAAGAGCCAGAGGAAAAAATTGGGGCCTGCAACCAAAAGTGCTGCATTGGCTCTATGTGGCTGTTTTGCGACCTATACTAATGTTTGGTGTGGTGGTCTGGTGGACTGCTCTGAGTATAGAGGCTAACCGTTGCCTGTTAGGAAAGGTGCAAAGATTGGCCAGCATTGCTATTTGTGGAGCTCTTAGAACTACGCCTTCTGCTGCTCTTAGCATGCTGCTCAATCTACTTCCACTTGACATTTTTGCCGAACAGATGGCCGGGTGCACGGCTATCCGGCTTCGCGATACTGGTCAATGGTTTACTTCAGATATTGGACATGCTGCCATTCTGAACAGCTTTGACATTCCGGCAATAACTGACTACACTACTCCTGTATGCATGGTTGAGAAAAATTTGTTCAGCCTGATACCATCACGCAATCAATGGGAGGAGAATGCAATTCCGCTACCCAACGCAATTGAAATATATACAGACGGATCCAAAACGGAGGAGGGAGTAGGAGCTGGTGTGTTCTCTGCTGGACTTCACATCAGCCTTTCCTTTAGTCTCCCTATTTACTGTAGTGTGCTTCAGGCCGAAGCTTTGGCGATTACCGAAGCAATGGCTTGGCTGGGGTGTCACGCAGTATCAGTTAGAGACATAATAGTGTTTACTGACAGCCAAGCTGTAATTAAGTCTCTCGAACCGGGCTTGACTACGTCAAAGACCGTGTCGGAATGTCGCTCTTCACTTACGAGGATGAGTGACTTCTTTAATATTTTCTTATGCTGGATTCCGGGTCACAGTGGTTTCGCGGGTAACTGTAGGGCGGATGAGCTCGCTAGGCAGGGCGCAGCAGGTGAGGCTGCACTGGCTCGTCGGTCAATCTATATGCCTATGGCTGCTTGTAAACTAGCTCTGAAAACCGAAGCGGCTAACAGAACTAACTTAAGGTGGTTGAATGGCAACACATGCCTTTTAACAAAGCCACTGTGGCCTAGATTGGATCCTAGGCGATCCGCCAAATTGCTTTCGCTGAATAGGCAACACATCAGAACTGTGGTGGGAGTCATCACTGGGCATTGTATACTAGCAGAACATGCAAGGAGGCTCCGCCTTCCTTACAATGACTTCTGTAGAAGCTGCGATGATGAGGACGAGGAGGAATGCATTTTTCATTTCCTCTGTTCCTGTCCTGCTCTTGCTAGAAGAAGAAAGAAATTTCTTGGATCCTAGTTCTTTTTTGAACTGGATGACTTGGCAAATGTTGATGTTGGTAAACTCCATCGTTTCATTATCAGCACTGGCTGGTTCAACGAGTAGAATGGTATGGTGAGGATTCCCCTGAGGTATCACAACGGACCCTATAGCGGTTCATGTGTGCTGTAGCTAATACGGCAGCCTTTGTATCTAACCTATGAAAATGGCCAACGCTTTCGACAAAACTTTTGGGACAAAATGAAAGACCATGCAAAAATTAATAAAATAAAATAATCACCAGTTTTTTTTTATCTCACCTGAAATGGGTATTTTTTACGCTTCTTTACTTTACTTCTGTTCCCACAAAGTGAATAAATCTTCGTTTGTGACGTATTTTGCCAAGTAAAGGAAAAATCAATCATCCCACGAAAAATGATTAGGAGTGAATTTGTTAATAATTGTATTATCAATAATTTTAGATAAGTAAAATATCGTAGACAAAATAGTTACTTTGAAAATGCCAAATCCAAATTAAAAAAAAAAAGACTTCGAGAAAGGCAAATCGAAACAATCACTTAATAACCCCTGAAGTATGCCTGCCGCAAATACGTCACTCCACTTTTTTTAAAAGCATATTGAATTCTTTAAAATTTTATACTCATATCGAGGTCAACTACGTTCGTTTCGGTTTTCATAAGAAAAAGTTTTTCCAACCTTGGAAATTTTACCCGGAAAGTTAACAATTTTGGTTTTAATGATGTACCCATCTGGCCCAAAACAGTATCAAGTGAAAAGCTGATTCGGTGTACATGTCAGCTGTCAAATGTCAATCGATGTATTAACACGATTGCGAAAATGGCAGTGGTTAGGTGACACGTTGCGAAAAGTCGGTAATTGCGTTGCTATAGACATGCTACATGAAATGGAGCCCCTTGTCTAATTCAGGCCGTCGAAGGGGGCGTACTTGAATCTTATGTTGCCGATGGTTGACCGACGAGTGGGCATTGTTGGAGGAGGCATGCGAGCATAATGACGCGTTGGATGGTTGATTGATTAGAGTGGCTGTTCACTACCCAGTAGAAAAACGCAAAACGTGCTAGCTACTTGTGCGCTGTTTTGATGCTACACGCCTCATAAGAGGAATAAACCGTTACCGTTGTCTCTCCAATTGATCGGCCTCCCGTCCCCCTCTATATTCCTTTGGCCTGGAGCCCAAAGAAACTCTGAAGAATTCAGCCAATCCAGCCAGCTCCCTGCGGCATTGTTTAACTAATCTTGAAGTGATTGTCATTGATTCCAAAAACTTAACCGCGGTCTGGCTATCTGTGAAGATGGCGGCACTCCTAGTGGTTCCTGTACTGCGCTTCAGCATCCTACACACCTCCCCTATTGCCATCACTTCAGCTTGAAATGCAATTGCATTATCT
Organism: Chloromyia formosa; assembly: GCA_964017055.1. Classification (NCBI taxonomy): domain Eukaryota; kingdom Metazoa; phylum Arthropoda; class Insecta; order Diptera; family Stratiomyidae; genus Chloromyia; species Chloromyia formosa. Next base: position 21,469,776 of record OZ024813.1, on the reverse strand, counting down.
GGGAGACGTATGGACTTTGATTTTTTGAAATCCTCAGAAAAGATCCCTGCACCAACCCCCCAATCCATTTTCTAGCCATTAGTGAACATTTTACAGTCATACCAAAGAATAGAGATTGTAAACAAGAAGTGAGACCCCATACGAATTAAGAGTGCCTGCTTACTAGTTGCATATGTGTTGGACTCCTTCGATACATGAAGGAGTAATGCCGAATAACGAACATGTTACCCATACAAAGAAACGTACTTGGCAGTTGTTATTTGAAGAGGTTTTTAAAGTGTGGTCCTCCCTATCCCTCTAAAGGCGACTTTCATTTTATGATTTGCGTCTCAATTGGCACTGCGCTTTTGCTTAAATCGTATAAATCTAGTAGTTGTTACTTTATGGTCATACCTCCCGGTCACCTCGCCTTCGTGTCATTCCGCTCTCGTTGGGAACCTAGTTTCAAGGTACTTCTTAAAGTCTATTTCGGTGACGATATAATCTGTTGGCAACATGTCTCTTACTTAGACACGTAGAGACTCCAGTATATTACTGTGTCCATTAGGTTTGGTAGTCCAACATTCAGACTCCCCTAGTCTGACAGGCTGCGATGCATGCAGCGTTGAATTCTATTTGTAGGTCTAAAGGGAGTAGACCAAGGATGATATTTAGTGCGGCATGAACGCATAGCTCCAGTGATTGCGGTGCATGCGGCCATTAGTACTTTATACAATATATGAATATAGTACTACCTATGAAGAGTTCGCCACAATACCAGTGCTCCGTATGCGAGGATTGGTCGCCCTACAACTGTGGTAAAGAGGGCCAGCTCGGTTGGCAAATTTCGCTATAAGTGTTATTTTTTTTTTAATTAATAAAATCACATAATTATTCTTTTATTATTTTTAAAAATCATATAATTATAAACTCATCAATTGGCTTCCTTCCAAAAACTTCAATTATAGAAAAAATGTAATAATAAATGCCTTGAAAGTGAAGCAACAAACCAAGATTTTAGAATTTTTTACGAGCAGTTATTTGTAAGTACGATTGTAATCAAATAAAAAATAAATAAATAACTGGCTCAACAGTCCAATTTGAACCATGGCCTCGAGATGAGTTAGCATCATCTCATTTTCTAGATCGTGACGGTATGTCTTGTGCAGAGGTGTGTCATCAGCAACACGCTCAACCTTATTTACCCCATAAATGGGTACTCATTTAACAGTGGGCTCATAGTTTGACACGTAAATCCCCTTTTTATCGAAAACTGCCGCATTCAATAGGAATCGAACCGGGACCCAGTGCGTAGAAAGCGAACGTGATAACCGTTGCGCCATCCGGACTACGTTTGTAAAAGTAAATACACAATGTCGATAGCCATGGAAATGATATTTTTAATGTGTTTAGATAATTTTGCACGTAGGTGAATATCGATTAGACTGGGCTGTAGGGTCTCACACTGAGCTCAAAATATCTATGTATTATGCTAAAAAATCAAACATAATGTTATCTTATAATATATGTTTGTTTATGTAGAACATCGGCTTCGTTCGCTCTATACGTTACAGCAGTAAAGCTACTATTCGCCAAAACGCGAAATAGGAGTATGTATACCCAAAAATAAAATATAGAATTTATTTTCTTCCAATTATTTTCGCCCTCTTCAAAACTTCCAGTAGAACTTAATTGCCTATTTCTCACTACTAGTCAACTCCACTCATCACTTTCCTATCCTCCACAGCCAACGTGTTATTTTCCCACTTGATAACGTGTTAATGCCAGGAGTAATTAAAAGGATCCTTGTCTAATCCCACGGGCTTGACCATAGTCCGTCCATCATTGGGGTAAATAAAAGCTGGTGTTGGTTTGATAGCACCTTAACGGATACATGTTTGGATATACATATTTACGTATTTTCATAGATGTACGTATAGCACAATCTCGTGTAGATAGATAGATACATCTACTTTTCGCTCTGCACGTAAAGTTTTCATTCCGATTACAGAGTTATTTCCTTTCCGGAAAGTCCAAACTTTCTAAGAATAGAGGGAATAGCGTAATTATAGGGTGTTGATAAAATGCGTTAGATACTTTTTTTTTCGGGGGGAACCCAAAACCGTCCGAGTAAAGATTGATTGAATTTTCATGCCACCTCCCACAATCACTGGGTCTGGCTCCGCGTCATGTGTCTTGCAAAGAGAAACCATTTTACAAGAACTCTGTCAATTCCGCGTGTCTGAAACATGAACCGATTATTCTAAATGTCGGCATTTCAAGCAAATGTTGAGTACTGAAAAGATATAGTAGAAAAAAAAGGAAATTTCGAAATATACATATATATGAAGATGCCTATCGACCATTTTTTTCGTAGGATTTGATAAAAGGTAACCAGGTCAATTGTCAGTCACGCATGTACGAGTATAAGCCGAAAGGTAATGGGAGGGTGGGAACAAACTAAATACATATGAAGAGACCGTTTTCAAATTTCTGACAGGTTTTCAAGATGTTTCCTTACTGGCCGACACAAAACGCATTATTTCACCACGGCTGAAATGTTCGTTTGACCTGTCACGCTTCAAAAAGGTATCACTGGGCATAGCATTTTTTGAGAATTTTACAAATGGTCGTTAAGGTGTTAACGATGGTGGATTTGCACTATGAGGCTATGTTTCCATGATGTTGAGGTAATTTGAAACTTACGGGCAAAATTTATGCTCAGAAGAGGTGGTGGGAGGCAAAGCGAACCACGGGAGCAAGGCGGACTACCCATGGCTTCTTCCAAATAAAATTAATAAAATACGTTAAAAGCACGCAAAGATATCATATCTCATATCTCTTAAGTGTTTAGTCGCCTGAATGTGGTTGTCTTGTGCAGTCGGATAGCTAATTTCTGTCTAATTGCCTTGACCTGACCCCTCCAGGGGCATGGGCGCGTCAACATCTCTAGCATTTCTATGCCTTGTTGACGTTTCAATAGCGTATCTACTTTTCGGAAGTGCAGTTGCTAACATGCGCCTCCTATCCGCGCCGTCTTTATACTGACAAACTCGGAGCACTGTGAGAGTTCTATTAGTACTTACAGGCAGTTTTTTTTTATGGCGCCGAGATTTGATCTCCGAGCTCTAGATTAGTATCGTAGAGCGGTGACCGAACGATCACGGCCACCGAGCGCAACAGTCGGATCGCCAAGAAACTGAATTTAGGTATTACTTTTACTATTTTTCTTGACCGTAATTTTATAACAAAATTTTTGAACTCTATGTTAATATAACATGTAATCATTAATATAAACACAAAGTAAAAAATATGTTCTCGTGATTTTTAGAATTAACCTTGCTTTAATTTGAAATGCTTAAGGGGGCAAGATGGGTATGTTCACGCGCTAAGCCTAACAAGAGGTTGTGACAAACTAGTATAAGCTTTCTTAAGATGAACTTTAAAGTTTTTTTTCATGTCAGTGACATTTTATAGCAAAAAATAGTCGAAAAAAGCCTCGAAATATTCGGTCGAAAATAGCCAAAAGTCCGAAAATTTTCGGCACTCAGGGTCAGCGTCAGTGTCACTTTATCTAGGCAGTGAAATTGAAATGGGCTGTCGGACAGGTGCGCGGTTTAGTTAGTCCCAAGAAAACAAAAACTTTTTAGACTTTAGCTTAAGGCTACCTTTTGATTTTCAAAATGTATCGTTTAATTCATTAGATTGGAAATTTCACACCCCTACATAATGACACTTTGTTCAAATGCAAATGCACAGTCGGCAAATGTCGTAGAGCCGGGCTTGTTGAAGATAATGAAAACTTCATTGTGACATTAAATTGTTCATACGCACAATGAAAATAGCTTTATGAACGTTGTTCATTGATATTATGAACAATATTTTTTCAGTGTATTTGATTCAATTTTGCATTAGCTTTCTCGTTTCAGAACTTCTAGGGTGCTGCAGCTCGACTTTCTACAACAGTTTTAGTTGATTTCTGGGTATAGGTTTTTTTTATAGTTTCATTAATATGATTTACTGTTATTTCAATATCATCGGTAGATCATATATCATATCGCACCATATTTTGCTTAACTTTCCAACTTTAAACGATTTTTTATAATTCCTTATATTGGTTATATATATGTATATGTATATTATTATGTTTATGAAGACACGTCGTCTACCGTGTACGTATATTAATTATACCTATTGCTGATTCGCGTAACCTACAGTGAGATAAAAGGCATATAAACATCAAATTTTCGGCATATGTCCGAACCGTCAAAATGATTCTTTATTGTTAAGAAGAAAATCTGAACTAAAAACAAAATGGAACACACCACACACATACATATGTACATCCAATCCGCTGCTGTTTTTTCTATTCGCATTAATCGCGAAGCATCCCAACTAGGCTTGTCTGTCTGTCTGCTGCTATTCGAAAAGGAGATGAAGAGTGTAACATTTTGATTGACAGATGTATTAGATTGGGGATAAAAAAAAATCTCCTTTACTTCGTCAGATTTGAAGTTGCAATCTACGACCAGCATTGTAGCATACGTAGCATCGTCATACGTTCTTCAGTATATGGCGGTATATAGCGCAGTGTATCTGAAACGAGTGAGGGTTTCCTGGGTAGTGTGTAATACTCTGCGATCCATTTGATTAATGATGTGACCGTGGGACATAAATACCAAAAAAGGCCTACAGACTTGAAATTGTTTTCGGGCTACATCGCAAACACAACAGATGAAAAAAATGGGAAAAAGTAGAGGCGAAGGCGAAGCGAACAATGGAGAAAAAACTCCAATTTGAGAATTGTCCGTCAGTAAAATAGCAATCGAATGAAAGGAGTATTGTTCGTGAAATGTGAAATTTCTTTGGTGAGATATACTACAGTCTAGAGTGTCCTGGACCTTATTTCAATTAGTAGGGATTTTTTTTTAATGGTATTTAAAAAATATCCGTGTGCCCTTTCATTAAATTGAGATCACGTGCAATGTGATTAATTATTTTATTGGAATGTATGAATGTGCGCATCTTAACTAGTTAAGATACAGCCTGAAAGTTAAGTTACTACTACTACAAAATTTAAATGTGAAGTTTCGAACGTAATAATTTAAAGTAGTTTCTCTAATTTTCACCCGATTTTTTTCCCATTATACGAGATGTACGTAAATGTAATAAACCTCTTGTAAAGAAATGCAAGGAAAGTTTCGTGTAATATCAATTGACGTTTAATCGTTTTTCGTCATGTGACAATGAACTATAATAGTTATACCACCTCCCTATGTAATTGGCTGACTTCACCGCTGCTTACCTACATCTATCCACCTTGCAACTGAATTTGTTATTACACATGCAAATCGCAGTATTAATCAACTCTAATGGAATGTATGGAGTCTGTGGGGCTCCATTAAGTTATTTTCCCGATGTTCGAGCGCATACTCTTATAATGTACCTTGTGAGGTCTACTGTTGTTATTTCGCTTATCATGTATTCATCAATGTCTAATGCGATATATTCGATCAATAAATAAAACCATAGACACCTGATACCTATATCTTCTGTATTACTTTCCAAAACTGTCAAAATAAGGCACTAGTTCGAATTAGGAATTCGATTTTTCGGTTTGTTTCAAGCTAAGGACAGGGTGAACATCTCTTCGACAATTGGCATTCAACTTTTACAACGTAAATACTACATGGACGAAAACCGGTATAAATAAATGAATCGGCGTAGATATTTATTGTACAATATTTACACGAAAATGGAAATTATAATATTACAATATCACCCTGTTCTATTGCTTCGCATATGTGTTTGTCTATAAACTAGTTAATTTCAACGAATTAACCTAATGAATCTTTTTTGATTGGACGATCGTTTAGAAAGGAACAAATCATCTTCTCTTGATCGACGGACTCACATACGGATTCCGACTGAATATACGGGAATTGGAAACGAAATTACGCGCTGAATAATTAAAAATTACTGGTGTCAAAATTCCATTCGGTAGCACAACAAAAATGATGTGTGGTTCGCAATCGACTTTGGATTCTGTTTAGTTTTTTTTTGTAGTTTTGGTTCCTTTCATTTACAACCAAACCATTCCAATGTGGGCATCATTAACTGCTGAATTTGTATTGTATTTGTAGTATAGGTAGCGGATACAAGATGGGAAATTAATCATGAATTAGGAAAATATACTTTTCGATGTTAAGGAATCTAATTGATTATCGTATAGCAGGTAACTAATTAATATGGATGAATTGATCAAGTTTTGTATAGTATTATCTAGGTGGCTTTCGAAATATCAAAATGTAATTTTTTGTGCACACTTTTTTTTATTTATGGTTTCACGTTTAAATTGTTAAATAAACTTTTGGCAGTTATTTGCCCAATGACGCCCATATGGGTATTTCATAAAATCTGTCTGAATAGGCAATGCTTCTGATTTTTATGGATTCTAATAATTTTTGTGGAGTTGGCACGTGTTCGCGTCAAGTTTTGTTTTCAAGTTTTGGCGATTGTTACATTCTGCTGCTATTGATCCATGCAAAGTTGGCCCTGTGTGTTGCTGCAGACTTAATTACATACTAGTTTGCATATTACAATGTGCAGGACCTTAGAGAGAAAATCCGGGTCTAGGGCTGCCATATTTCGGGGCCCAACTATCTAGGGTTCAAATCATGCAAAATTTATTTTTGAAATATGTAATACACAGTTTCTTTTCAGTATTATAATCAATATTTTTTTTATACAGTGTGTCCCGAAATTAGCAGATACGCACTTAGCCATGCGATTCCTCATTCAATTCTAAGCGAAAATACACACAGGAATACTATTAAAGGGTCACTTAAAAAAATTAAAAATCTTGCTGGTGAAAATAGTAAGGGAGCCAAAACGGCCGTTTTTAATCCAAGTAAAAGGAGGGTAATAATAATAATAATATAATAAATAAGGACAGGCTAAGGTACCCAAAGGTGGGCACTGCGACCATGAGATCTATTGTGCCTTATAGCCTTAAACTAATCCAAAAGACTCTCAATCAGCCTGATGAAGGCCAGTAGGTCCTTTGTAGGAGCGCTCTTAACGACCGCGGAGCTCACGATGGAATATCCAAGAAACAAGAACCTCGAACGAGCAACCGCCGGGCATTCGCAGAGAAGGTGTTTGGTTGACTCAGTGTCCTCCAGGCAAAGTCTGCATTCCGTTTCAGTAGCCAGACCCATTTTGTTGAGGTGATATCTTACACAGTGGTGTCCCGTGAGGTAACCAACGATTAACCTCAGGTCCGCTCTGCCCAGGCGGCTAGTTTCTTTGATACCGTATGGGTTTATAAGATCTTTCGACTGACGAAGACCAGCGAGATCATTCCAGTGACGCAACCTTTCATTTGCGGACCATTGCTTAACCAGCTGTCTGGTTGTAGCCCAGCTCAGACCACAGTACGGATCAGGCCCGATAAATTTCACAGATGAGCTCTGCCTAGCGAGTTCATCCGCAGCTTCGTTACCTTGAATGCCCTGATGGCCTGGTACCCAACATAGAGTTACCCGATTGGTGTTTGTGAGACACTGAAGGGTATCAAAACACTCTTTCACTAATTTTGAAGAAAATTTGTATGAAGAAAGAGCCTTAATAGCTGCCTGGCTGTCCGTGCAGATAGCAATGTTTGCGCCATTAAGTTTCTTGTGCAGAATTTCTCTGGCGCAGGTCTCAATGGCATGGATCTCTGCTTGAAATATGCTGGGCCAGACGCCCATGGCGATTGAAATCCTGGTGCTCGGTCCAAAGACCCCAGCACCAACTCCCTGATCAGTCTTTGACCCATCCGTAAACCACATGGTACAGCTAGGGTCAGGACAGAGGTTGGCACTATCCCATTCCGAGCGGCATGGAAAAAGGGTAAATAAATAAAATAAATAACTGGCGCAACAGTCCAATTTGAACCATGGCCTCGAGATGAGTTAACATCATCTCATTTTCTAGATCTTGACGGTCTTGTGCAGAGGTGTGTGATCAGCAACACGCTCAACCGAGTTATTTACCCCATAAATGGGTACTCATTTAACAGCTGAGTGGGCTCATTCCGACATGTGAATCCCCTTTTTAATCGAAAACAACCGCATTTAGTAGGAATCGAACCGGGGCCCAGTGCGTAGAAGTCGAACGTGCTAACCGTTGCGCCATCCGGACTTAAGGAGGATAACAAGTACAATACATTTTTAAAAATTAATTTAAAACATAACGGTATATTTCATAAAAAATTTACAAACACTTAAATGAAGCTTATGTTTTATTCTGATTCATTCGTTGCTTAGTAGCGCTTATTGTCAGCATAAGCTCGAATAACAGCCTGAATTCGCTTAGGCATGCTTATTACTCGTATGGGACGACTGATATCTTCTGGGAAATTTTCGCCCATTCGTTTTTCAAGGTTTGTCCCTGTTCTCATAAGCCATACCTTATACGGTTGGAACGGGTTGTGGTTCGTTGCCCCAGCTGGTGTAATCAATTCTCTGTGGGACTTGACTCTGGGCTGCACGCTGGTCAGTGAAGAAGAACGATATTATTGGCAGTGAGAAATGCACACACTATGTTTGCAGTCTGAGGGCTAGTCAAAATTAAGTTCTGTCCACCAACACGTGCTCCTCAAGTCACATGAAGACTTGGCACTTCGTTGATGTATCGCTTAGCTGTCAAATTGCCATTAGCGATCATAATAATAATTTTATTCCGGGGGATATCCGAAGCAGACCACTAATATTTTTTTGTGCTAGTCAGTGCTGGACATTCGCACACAATATGTGCTCGCGTCTCAGCCTCCTCCAGACATAGCCTGCAAACGTCATCCTCCTCGATTTTCATCTTCGCCAGATGAGCCTTAAAATTACCATGCCCTGTAACCAAGGCAGGTATCCAGTTTAGGGAACTCCGTTTATATTGTAACAGAGTGCCCTTTTCGCTTCCCTGCCTAAAGGCCTGGTCATCGCATTTCGAGCTTGTTTGCAAGTGACTAACTCCTGCCATCTTCGTTTATGCATGGAGTCAATCCACTTCCCAACCTTCGCTCCAATCATGATGTTCCCCAGAGAAACTCTGGGTTCTGGTCCAATGAAAGTCGACAAAAATCCTTGTTTTGCTAGGGCATCTGCCGCCTCATTTCTTGTTGTACCTATGTGTCCTTTTACCCACACCAGTGTAACCTCATTTATTGAGGCGCACGTGTTGAGCTTTCGTACATATTCTAGTACCAATTTTGAGTTTATGATCGTCTGCTGCATGCGTCTGATCACCGACTGGTTGTCTAGTGCAATAAGGATTTTCTCCCCCCGCAGGTGGTCCAACGCATGCAACAAGCCAAGCATCTCTGCCTGGTATACGGACACATACCCTCCTTGACTAAGCGCACAAGCTAGGTTTAACTCTTCAGAGTAAACCCCCTTCCCCGCCCCCGCTTTCCCGTCCATTAAAGAGCCATCAAAATGCTGATATCATAGTACATGCACTCATTGTGTATGTTTCCATCCGCAATGTGAGTCTTGTGTAGTCTTTCAACTACCCTACGTCTATTCATGCCTTCTACCGGCATTAGAGTCTCCATTAGCTTATTATGTATAATGTCTAGGATGCTCTTATGACCGCTGCTAGTTCCAAATCAAAAGTTGTAACCATTGTGCAGTGGCGTAGCTAAGGTATTTAGCACCCGGGGCAAAACTTCCGTATGACGCACGGCCCCTTTCGCCACCCCCCCCCCCCCCCCCCCCCCCTTAGCTACGCCACTGCCGTTGTGTCAGTTCTTATCCGACGCAAAGATGACGTTTCGTTCGCATATAGAAGATTTCGGATAGTGCAACTTGCTTCTACGGCAGGCCGTTCAAGGCAAAGGCCGGGGTATTATTCATGCGCCCCTAACCACAGGAATAATGTGTACCCCAACCAAATCATCGCACCGCCATAACTACCGGCTTGGCTTGGTTAGCAATGGGCAACGTACCATGAAAGAGGATTTCCCCCCCCGCAATACTTGCCGTATTCGCTTCAACTCTTAACTTATTTTTGTATAATATTTTATGAACGAATAAAAAAATTGATCTTTTTTTACCTAAAAACTAAAAAAAAATTGTTTGTGTAAATTAGCCAAAAATCTTGTGAAACGTCAATGCTTGACCTTGGATTACAATATAATGAACACCAATGACAAAAAAAATGAAATGCGTGCTATAACCATCGCGCGGGAAAAGTGTAACTTTTTAGATATGTTTTTAAAGCCTACCGCATGCATCCCCCCTTTAAGGTGGAAGCAGGGCCTGCCAAAGCCTAAGTTAAGGTACAGGCAAGGATATTTTGCCCCTCTTCACATTTTTTCAAAACAGTTTTTCGTATAAACTAGATTTAGGAGAGTAAAGTTAAATTTTATTACCAAAAATTAGGGAAACATCAAAAATTAATATTAATCCCTTCTATAGATACTGAATACATGGAAACCGAGTTTTCACGGTCGTATAAGGTGCGCTTGCACGATATATTACCGGGTATAGTTTTTGAGTTATTGCGTTTTTATTAAATACAAATTCGTTGATTTTGCAACTTCTCACACCTCACCTTCTACGACCGTGCAAACTCAGTTTCCATGTATTCAGTATCTATAGAAGAGACTAAAATGATTTCCAGATCTTTCCCTAATTTTTATTAAAAAGCCCCCAAATTGGCTTAATTTTACTGGCCTAATTGATACATTGCTTTAAATATTGTTTGCAAGAATTTTTCATACGAGTATGTATTTGGAATCACTGTTGCTTTTTTGGCGCCACTTTTTCAAAGCGATTATGCTTCATGCTAATATAGACGCCGCTTGGGGGAAAGTGGTTGTGGGAGCGCCAGTTTTGTCCCGGCGGTTTTGCTTGGCATAATTTCATCGATAATGGTTGGAACAAACAATTGAACCATACGGTTCGTGACCAAGACGCAACCACGTTAACTTCAGAGTGTGCGGAGAAAAATGCTCATTTCCGCCTCGTTTCGCAAACTATTTGGTTCGACGTTTATGTCGCGCTTAAATCAATCTCAGAATGAATCCAACGATTCGAAACTGAATCGCTGACGCGCATAAATTTAACTTTAACTTAAATCACTTTTGATCGGATTAATCGCGAAATATTTATATCTAAATTCCATTACATTCTTCTCTAAATTGAAAAAATTTTACATTGCCAAATTGTCGCCCTGCTCTAGGCGACCGCCTGTTTCGCTTTAGCCTTTGACCGGCGCGGCGCTGGGAAGAAGATACGCCATCAAGGGTCCTACAACTCATTTCAGCGACTACGAAAACTATAGACTAACAACTAACGTTGTCGATATTTATTAAATATCACCACTCCAGAGCATTCGCTTAATCACCCCGGTTAATATGATACCCATATTGCCAAGAAGGACGTTTTCCGGCCAAAGGACTCAAAATGCGTTCAAAAGTACTCCAGGGCTGTAATAAACCATATTCTGGTCTGCTTGTGCTGCTTCAACCGGCAGATCTATGGCAGCACCTGATGAGTAAGGATTTGTCGGTGATACGAAATCAGAGGCCGAAGGTCCCATTACGCCTGGACCCCAATGCGAGCGCGAGAGCAATCGATCCATCCGCCAACCATTCCAACCTTATCGCCTCATTTTTTTATTCCCCATTTTTACCTCCCTTGTTTGTGTTGTCTTCCCCAGGCCTATGAAGTTTTGTTAATACGTAAAGAACAGGGGCAACGAGCGGCGAAAACCCTGCCCACATCTCCCGAATTGAGCTACAGCAAGCATAGGCCACTTCTAGCTCGTTGAGGGGCCTATTTCTTCGCCAGATGGCAAGGCCCGACCTACACGGTCAACATGCTACCTAAGGCTTCGTCAGCACGGGCATCTCCGGCTGCCCACCAGACCGTCCATTACATATTTGGCGCCCAACAGGGGCCCATTTCTGGTCAAGAATAGGACTAAGAAGAATCTCTTTGGGTTCCTTTTTAGTCCTTCCACCGATTTGTATCCCCACAAGCACATTAAGGCTACTTGCTCTAAGTCTTAGGACTTAGCCATTTTTACTTCATGTATTTTCCCTTCAAGTAGCTGTGCTTTCTTCTGTAGCATCCCAATCCTTCCTATAGAGTAGATTATCCTTTTAGAATCAGTTCAGCAAGGCAATCATGGTGTTGTGTTTGTCTTTTGTGGTTTAGCCACGTAGCCTCCATAAATATTGTACTTTGAATTGCCGGCATTTGGAGCACCTTCGGTGACCGGACAAAGCGCGGAGGAGCTCTGGGTACCTTTCTGTTTGCCAGGATTGTCCTTTCAAGTAAGTTTAAAATGTTTGGTTGCCTTGTATTGCATTTTTGTATTATTCATGTGCTCAGAAGCTTAGTTTATGAGTGAATTACGGCAAGGAATGCAGTGTTGCGCCTTTGCTAACCTCATGATTATCTGTAACCTGTTGATCATCTGGATGATGGGAGATGCAGTATTTCTTTTTTTTTTTTGATATTTTTCTCCTCTACAATGGTTGTCCGTTGGCTCAGGAGCCTAGTTCGTTTTTTTGCAGCACTCTCTGTCCTCAGCTTCTCCTTCTTTGCAGACGGTCTGGTGGGCAGCCGGAGATGCCCGTGGGGACGGAGTCTAAGGTAGCATGTTGACCGTGTAGATTTTGACCAGAATATGGTTCATTACAGGGCATTCGATTCATCACGCCAATTCAGACGACACCCGTATTTTCTAGATTTCACATCATGTCCGAGAATGTGCTCATGTCAAAACCAAAGGGTTAAAAAAAACCTAAGCGGCGTCGGCAATCGACCCGTAACCAATTACCTACAAATCTGACCCGCTAACCACCAACCCACGAAGTATCAGTTAAATTCTTTTCGCGTTTTATAACATAAGAGTATCTAAAATACGATTGCATGAGATTGTATTGCAGCAACGCGTGCGCCGCCTCCGGTACGTGGCAGTGGTGCTAAATTATTTTTTGTTTATCGATTCATTACCCATCGAGGTGTCGTCGCTATAAAAGTTATAATATATACAATAACCTCTTTATACGTACCTACCAAAATGTAATTTCAAAAATATGTAATAACATTTGCTTATCCTCATAATTATATAAAAAAAAAAATTTTTAAGAAAATGAATCATTTCTCAGAAGCAAAAACCAAACATTTGCTGGTCATTTCGTGGAAGAGCTTCCATCGGAAACACGTCATTTGCTGGCAATGTTTGCGCGAGAATCATCTCTAAGCCAAAGGTAAATAATAATCAACCCGCAGCAGACAAGGTCGAACCCGCAAGAAATTGGTTTTTCTGTTGAAAATCAATTTCACTTTTCATAATTAAAGTTACAACAGTGGGAATTAAAAATAACATCCATCATTATTATAACTGTTGCAATCGTGATATGTAATTATAAATTTATTGGAACATTTTGAAGTACGTGCACATGCGAATCCATCTTGCTTCTTAAATTGAGTGTAAATCTTAGGCCAACGGTGTAGCACTGCATGCTTTTATTACATGACGTATGAGGTATTTAGAGTCGGAGTTGGATTAGTATTCTACCGTTTTACTGTACAATTATCCTGGATTAGCCGTAACGTTCAATTGAAATATGATGACTCAACAAAATGAGCCCTGATCATACGGCACGACACATCCAATACACACACAGGGTCCGCTCAACATTGAACTGGACTGAACGCGGAGGTGAAAAGGCTGTTGGCTAGCGCTTGCTGATTTGCAGAAATTTTCCTTCATGCTGAGCGCGTCTCGTTAAACTGCATACGCCAGCCACCGTGACTTGGCGAAATTGTCCGGCATGAAAGACGGTCGAAGACAGGTGGACGCAATGCATCTCAAAGGTGCAACGTTATAAACAACAAGCAAGAGGATACAATAATAAACTGCAAACAACAATACTGCTAATAATGAATCTTTTGATGTAAATTTAGGTTGATTTTTTTTCGCTCCGGCTTGTTTTGATTGTTGATAGACAGCAGGAAATTAAATTTACGACGGGACCTGTAATTTAAATGCTAATTTTTTTTCCGATTCTGTGCTGAACTAAAGTTCTTTGAATAGGGTTGAAACTGGTACAGCAAGACCAACTGTGAATGGCAAGTACGTAGATAGATGGGTTTTTTGACATTAATTTGAGAAATTCGCAGGGCCGGTGAAAGTCTAACTTAAGTCACAAGCAAGGATATTTTGGTGTCCCCTCTTCACATTTTTTCAAAACATAAACTAGATTGATGCATCGCTTCAAATATTGTTTGCAAGTATTTTCCATGTACGAGCATTTGGAATCACTGCTGCTATTTCGGCACCACTTTTTCTAAGCGGTTTTGCTTCATGCTAATATCGACGCCGCATGGAAGAAAGTGGTTGTGCGAGCACCACTTTTGCCCCGGCGTTTTTGCTTGGCACTAATTATCATCGATAATGGTCGGAACAGACAATTGAACCAAACGGTTCGTGACCACGATGCAACCACGTCAACTTCATAGAACGTGCGGAAAAAATTCTCATTTCCACCTCGTTTCGCGAACCATTTTGTTCGAAGTGTGTGTCGCGATTAAATCAGTCAATCTCACTGGAGAATGAATCCCACGATTCGCAATTGAATTGTTGACGCGCATAAATTTAATTGCGAGAATCACTTTTGATCGGATTAATCGCGAAATATCTATAACAAAATTGAATTATATTTCATTCTTCCCCAAATTCATAAAATTCTACATTTTCAAATTGGGGTTTCCTTTTGGCTCCCGTTCAGAGTCGGCGCCCCAGGCTAAGGCGACCGCCTGTTTCGCCTTAGCCTTTGACCGGCCCTGGAAATTCGTTATCAAAGTAGCTTCTGATTAATCTCTGTAGGAGATTACAGAAAAAAGAAAAAGAAATGAGAAGCTTCAATCGGGCATATATCAAATGCTGATCTTAATGTATATTCGATAAATTCAATTTTAAAGTCACAAAATTATCCTTTGCTCCTATTGAATTACAGATGAATAGTATTCAAAATGTCAATGAGAATTGCCATTTTCTCCTATGTTCGCGCCATCTATGAACGACTAGTTGCTTTGGGACAGTTATATTCAGATGACAATGTCTCGGGTTAACTGTTCCCAGGATTGAGTATAGGTTGAAGATTCAAATAATTTCATTTGCCTCGTTTATGCTGTGGAACTATTTCAACTAACTCGAGCTAACTCACGACGATATCAACATGTCATTAGCTAGCACTGGACTGAAAAATTAGGACTAGATGGTGTTGCAGTCTTTGCTAATGGTGTTGTTGGTGAAAATTCGATTTTATATGTTAATTAAATACCTCATCCTTTCCTGAAACTATGCATTCGTCTCATCCTTTCATTGTAGCGGTATCAAAGCGTTTTTATTAGGAGGCTACTTACTGCTTCTTGATATTTTCTAAGCCAAGAACTGATTTCTTTCATATTTAGTACTTCTCCGTATGGTCGGTATCGGTATAAACACGCCATGAGCAAGTAGTAGCAGTACAACGATTCGGTTAAATTGGCTTTTAGTTTCACAGTATAAACGGAGTCATTTTGCTGGCAGCAGGGCATCGGCTGTGTCTTGGCTATTCTGCTTTCCAAGCCTCATTGAAAGCAGCAACAATGGCAGCACGAAATGTCATATTGTCTTCCGCGAATATGTTAATTACGATTTTTCTCGCTATTTTGCAAAAAAAAAATTATTTGTTGTGAATATCGAAAGTCTTTTATTAAACGTCCAACACTTTAATGCATAAAATATCATATTATATTTCCGACATTTCAAAAGTTTCCCCAGCTTAGCGACAGATCCCGCATCTAAAGCAGCATTTGAGGCGGAATGGGCACCAGTTGGACGAAAGATATTCTTAACCTTCATAAGCCCGAGCGGGGTGCAGCTGCACCTCAGACTTACATTTCTTAGCATATCTTCTGAAAAAAAATTCTTATTAAATTCCCTTTGAGATATGTTTCTTAAATATACATCTTATATCGAACATCGTTATATAAAATTAGAATGTTTTGTCTAAAGTATTTGTTATCCTTTATATAATACAAAAAAGTTGGGGTGCATTTACACCCCACTTGGTCTTTAACGTAACTTTTCGAGGTCAGTCCTATGAAGGTTAAGGTCACTACAATTCCTCTCAAATAACGGTAAGACTTGTTCTAAGCAATAACAACTTTATTCTCACGAAAAATCACAACGTTTAGTTGGCATAAACTAGTTCTGGAGAATGCAGTTGTCTGCATGCACCTCCTCCTCCCCCATTTAGCCGCCTACCTGCGACAAGTCGGGAGGTGCTGTGCCTTATTATTACGTCCTGTACCATTGAGGGAAGACAATATGTACAAACATCCTTGGCCACGAACTTCGTCGTGGACGGGACTCGAACCCGAAACGCTGATAGTCAGACATGAGACTGATATCTCTATGCACTGAGCTACCGGTCGCCCAACTCAATGTGTGGATAGTTTGTTATAATTTAAACTGAGTGTCAATTTTATAAGAGCAATTCGTTTGTTTATGCACAATTCGACAGTACAGTCAACATAATATTAATAGCGAAAAGCGAACTGAGTAGGTTGACTGTCTACAAACTCGACTTATTCGCCAGATCTGCGAGCACTTTCAAATGGTCCATTACTGAATAGTCTTAGACTATTACATACTGCAACGAGGAACATTACCGCAGCGGCAGTAAGGAAAACAGTGATAGATCTTTGCAATTGTAATTGTCAGTTTTCTTTACTATCCCAGTCACAGCTCCGCGGCTCGTCTTATTATGGAACGCTGCTTTCTAACTTGAGTTTTTACTGTTTTCTTTGTTGTCGTTGGCTACTTACCAATTGTGTTTTCCCTTAACAACTAAACTAATTCAATCTTTTTGATTTTGATTTCGAACTATCCAGTACGGAGTATCCTAAACGATACTAATCGATGCCAAGACATGCAAGTACTGATTAAATGCTCACCCCTGAATGAAAGAAATTATGGCAAATAAGGTGTGATTCTGAGATGAAGTCCTAGTGGAGACGGCAACTAATTGGAAATATTCTTTTATGGCGTCTGAGTGGGAACAGTTCCATGCGAATTTCCCCATTATGAATTAAACCACTTTTTGATTAGAATTAGAAATGAGTTTTTTTTTGTATCCATTGGGGTTGGTCGTAATGGTGATCAAAGCAGCATGTTGTATTCTAGGCAATATTTGTGACGAGAGATATTTCAAATGGAAATTATTTGAACATTAAAAGTGTTTTGAGACTATTTCAGATTGGATATGCCAGGAATTGAATTTTGTAACTAAAAGAAGTGACGCCTACTGTGGCACGTTATAGGCTGAAAAAATAATTAAATCTGTTAATCAAAGTATTAGTCGAAAAGCTTCCTTGGGAATTTTTCTGCAGTCGAATCTCGTGTGCTTTGCTTTGTTGCTTCGTCTCGTTACAAACCGTTTTTCAGATGCAGAGCCAATACCGGATGAGGAAAGTTTTCAACCAAAATATGTAACTCAGCCTTGTTTCTAAGATTTAAATCTGGCTTACAGTTCCGTGCGCATGGGAGGCTTTTAGATACCACCTCCCCCTCCTGAGCCTCAGAAATTTTTGACTGGAATTTATTTTCAGCCACATACGAGTATTTTGAAAGACTCGAAAAATGTACGAAAAAGTCAGGACATTGTTGCAGCTGTACGGTCGTTTAAAATTAGCATAGCATATTTCGGGCTGCCTAAGCCCCCCTTAATGATAAGTCGGTGAGTCTCTTGATGCTTTGGGACAGACTGGAGCTCAGCATTACTAGCTACCTCAATGGCCTTGTTTATGCCGCGGAACTATCTTCGAGGATTAACTAATTCGAGCTAACTCATGACGACATAAACATGTCGCACTAGCTAGTTTTGATACCAATTTTACCTCCACTTGCTATGCAGAACTGGACTGAAAAATTGGGACTAGGTGGTGTTGCTGTCTTCGCTAATGGTGTTGTTGTTGAAAATTACATTTTATTTGTTATATAAATACCTCATCCTTTCCTGAAACTCTGCATTCGTTTCATCCTTTGATTGTAGCGGTAGAACCGCGTTTTTATTAGGAGGCTACTGCCCCTTGACATTTTCTTAACCAATGTCACCGCAGTCACAAACCAACAGCTGACATCTTTCATGTTGAGTACCTCTTCGTATGGTCGGTATAAACACACCACGAACAAGTACTAGCACTAAAACGGTTTAGTTAAATCGCCTTTTAGTTCCACGGCATAAACGTGGCCAATGAGAGCAGATACCAGACTAATTGGTGAAAAAGGCTTTGTGCACTATCCCCCTCCAATGATTTCTTAAAAAAAAAACGATAAATTACCCGCAAATTTTTTATGGGAATGAAGGCTTTTTATAATTAACTATTTCCACCAAATTGGGGGTATTTCGGAAGTCTGCCCAAATTTGCGGTGATAGTTCGTAAGGTTCCGGAAAAATGTGATTTTGTTTGGGGAAAGAGAGAGAAGTATAAATTTGGCTGATGAATTTGAATAGTGTAAAGTGTCCACGGTCGTTGAAAATTTGGTGTAAAAGTTCGAAGACAAATTTGTGTTCAAAAGAGGGCTTTCGATTTACGATGCACTCTCTCGGTAAAGCTTCTGATGCACGAGACGCGTAACCTCGTTCGCGTATTTTTTCCCATTAAGCGCAAACGCAATTTTGTTTACCCGTAAGGCTTAAATTACACCTGCGTTTTTTCGACGTGAAAGCAACGCGTCTTTTCGCTGCTTTGCTTTTGCGTCGAAAAAAACGCGAAACTTTTCTTTTACGACGCGATAAAAAAATTTTCCGACGCGTCATGTTTTACAACTTTGGGGCCGACGCGCTGCTATTGTGTTTGGCTGACTTGACGTATTATTTTACTCGGAATGTAAAGTGAAAAAAAAACACTACTTAATATTTTCCATAATAATGTAAAAATATTAAAAAAAGTGTAGTGCGTGCTATTTGCTACAATGTGTTGGCGAGCTGGCGGCGCTATCAATAGCAGCACGTCGGCTGCAAAGTTGTAGAACATGGCGCGTCGTTGTATTCGTCGTATTCTTCGAAAACGTTGTATTCATCGTAAACGTCGCATTCGTCCTAAGCGTTGTGTTTGTCGTATTCGTCGTAAACGTCGTATTCGTCGTAACATCGTATTCGTCGTATTCGTCGTTATACTTCATTGAAATGTATATCAAAAATAAAAATTCAAAATGCCTTGAAGTTTTCGAAAATTTACATTTCTCTTCAAATTTTGACAAGTCTTTATAAGCAGAAGCTTAATTTTAGAAATGTGAAAAAAAAAACGGAACATTTTTTGAATGAATTTAGCCGTGTCCGAAACAACCGGATTTCTGAATCGAACGGCTTGGATGAGTTACGAGGGAACTCAAGCAGCCACCATACAGATAATTTGCCGCGTGGAGGCGAATTGCAGGCACATTATAGAAAGGTATAGGGGCCAATTGCCGAGAAAATGGTTGACGTTCAATCAATTCACTTTCAACTCTCATCCTGGTGTGATCCAATACGAAACTTGGATTATTGACCGATAAGTCGTTTGTATCGGAATAAGCTTTTGTTCGGGTGAAAAAACACGGCTATTGAGTGGATTGATTTTTGGCGCGAAAATGAATGTGTTCCTCGGGATAATCATTGCGATGTTGGTTTAAAATTGATAGCAAAGCGATTGTGGCTATATAACATTAGCCGATTTCGATTCAACCGAATCTCAGATCATTTTCATACAAAACGATAAATCGGTTTTAATCCAGTTCTCATATGGGATCTCATCGGAGCAAAGTTGAAAGCAAATTGGTTGAACATCAACTTCTTTCGCCTCCGTCTAAATGTATACTGAGTTCGCAATTCGTCCTCACGACGGTGAAGTACCTGTATGGTGGCTGTTTAAGCTCGCTAGTCGCAGAGCGGTGGCATTCTTTTCGGTCTGTTAAGCCGCACTAATGAATCGAATGCAGCTAATGTTTGGGTGTGGCTTTCAGTGTGATGATGACACTGTTTATTTTGATATAGGGGTCTCCGAAGCAAGATTGATGCCGAGTTACATTTTACCGAGAATATGTCGCGAGCATGTCGGGAGCATATCGAGAGCTTGTCGAAAATATATCTACACGAGCAGAGGATAAGCCGAGGACAAGCAGAGATCGAGTCGAGGTGAAGCCGACCGGTGATTGAATTTAAGGCGCTCCTTGCTCTCTTTTCTGAATTTTCAGAGTAATATTCTGAGATACAAAATAATACAACAAAACCCTTAGAAAGGCACTGACACCACCTGATAAGGATTTCCGAGAAAGAAGTTCCCTTAATATTTAATTTTTACATCCCTTCCATTTTAGTTTCATATTTTCTGTTTTATTTTACACGTTACTCCATCATTTTGTCATGTACACACACAAACTTTGAAAAAATCATTAAAAATTTGGCACTTAAAGAGCCCTGAGGATTATGTACGTACAAAAGTTTTTCAAGTGCGCTTATTCAAAATTTAGGGATGTATCTCTCAAAATGAACAGTCATCCATAAAGAACTTTTATAATGTCTGGTAGTCCACATATTTTCCATCACACTAGCAAAAACCGAAAATCGAATAGTGGTCTCTAGTGCAAAATATTTTATCTACAATCCCAGCATCCTTTCTATATATGAGTACATATGTTCCACAGGATACTGTTGCGTTCATCTGATCATACGTACATGTACA
The DNA here is from genome assembly GCA_964017055.1 of Chloromyia formosa. Classification (NCBI taxonomy): domain Eukaryota; kingdom Metazoa; phylum Arthropoda; class Insecta; order Diptera; family Stratiomyidae; genus Chloromyia; species Chloromyia formosa. The sequence goes on along the minus strand of OZ024813.1, from coordinate 21,449,023 downwards.
AGCATGCATGACTTCTTCTATGGTTAGCTTCTACTTCTGGTCGTCGTCGTCGTAGCTTCACTTGTCTGCCATTGAAGCCAACTAACTCATCATCATATCACAGGGGTTGAACAAAATGACAAAAACTTTTAAGTGTGTAATGAATTATTAATGCGCTGTATATATCTCTCTGGTTTTACAGACCAAATGTATTTTTGAAAAGTTGAACACACCATCAAGCAAGTCCTTTGCTCGGCGTTTGCCTCCAACGAGACACGCAGAGTGGATGAAACAAAATGGTATATTCAGTAAAAAGGGTTTTCAGTTAAGAATACTAATTATGAATATAAATGGAGGTGGGTAGTGCTATGTGTGTGGGAAATAGAATTTATAAATTACGGCAATTTTGCATGACATTATGTTTGCTGGCTTAAGTAAGTAAGAGGAATTAGGAAAATATGATCTTGATTTTTTCAACGAGACTCACTTCTTTAATGCTATTCGAGAGTGGCTTTATCGTTGTGTGTGTTTTTATAAAGTTATGAGTGGGAATATTTATTAGGATCTGCTAGGTTTCCGGAAGATACTTTTGAAGTAGTCCACTTCAGCTGTAGTTTTACAATTATAAGCATTATAAACATCATACTTCCTACTTCGAAAAAAAGACAATTTGTAACCTGAAAGTAATAAAAAAAAAGTTCAGTGGCAATTTTGTATGAAAAGCATTGCAGTTAACATTTTCTAATTTTGAGCAAACGGCGCTTGGTTACATAAGAAAGTCGATTGTCTTGTCCTCCCATGGAGTAGTTCAAAAAGGATAAGCTTCTGATTTCTGATACAAACAATTCAAAATGTAACAACAAGTGGATTCGCTAATCATAATAACAGCAAAGTTTTATAATTTTAACAACATATCTAAAAAACAAAGCTGCTGTTCTTAAAAAGACCTTACATCGCAACAAAAGTGGTTTACCAATGTTACAACCCAGGCAGAATATATTGTGAAGGCTAGCTATGTCGTCGCACAGTTAATCGCCAATATTGTCCCATGTAAATACTTTTTACAATATATATCACTCTATAGCCAAGAATGTCCTTTTTTCCTGACTTTAAAATGCCAACAGTAGTCTACTGCATTCGCCTCACCACCCTCCGTCATATGATACACCCATTTTGTGTAGATATCAATTCATTACCACATTGTTGTCCTGTCGAATATCTGCACCAACACCAAAACGTCACCGAGTGGTACTTAGAATTACCCAAGGAAGCTATGTATCAAATCTGGTTGAATTTGGACCACGTAAAATGCTTGGAAAACCAACTTTGAAAAGACTTAAGCGCGAGACTTTGATTTGACAACAGAATATACCGTTAGTCCAGACGTTAGCCAAAATTGCTGCCAACGGCCAGTGGTTAGGATCACCCAACAAAGCTACATTTAAAATTCGGAAAAGATCGGACCACGAGAATTGCCCAGAAAAGGGGCGAACGGACAAACGGATGGTATGCATCGAACTACTCTTATATGACCGTCCATTATACGAGGTTGCCTTTTATATTTCGGGATTAGAGAACAAAAACAAATATTAATCATTGAAAATCGCTTTATTGTTTTTCAAAATATTCCCCATGAAGATCTATACACTTTTGCATGCGTTTGAACCAATTGTCAAAGCACTTTTGCCACTCTGATTGAGGTGTCTCCAAAACAAGCATTCTGAACCCAGCAACCGCTTCTTCAGGTGTTGAAAAACGTTGACCTCTCAGTTTGTTTTTTACGTACGGGAATAAAAAGAAGTCATTCGGTGCCAAGTCAGGACTATACGGCGGATGACCCATCAAATCTATGTTTTGAGTGCTCAAAAATGCAGTTGTTTGAGCTGATGTGTGAGAGCTCGCATTGTCGTGGTGAAGAGTGATCCGTCTTCGGCGGTTGGTTTTCCTGATTTCTTGGAAGACAACTGGCAAACAAATGGTTGTGTACCACTCAGAATTGACTGTTCTGCGTTGTTCTAGTGGTACGGTTGCGACATGTCCAGTTTTTCCGAAAAAAAAAACAGGCGACCATTTGCTTGGAAGTGCTTCGTGCGCGAACAACTTTTGTTGGGTTTGGCTCATCTTGAAACACCCATACAGTCGACTGCTGTATTTCGGGCTCATACGCGTAAATCCACGATTCATCACCTGTCACGATGTCATAGACGTGTTTCGAAGCACCGCGATCGTATTTTTTGAGCATTTCTTTCGACCAATCGACACGAGCCTTTTTTTGAGCGATTGACAAATTGTGTGGGATCCAACGCGAACAAATTTTTTTGACAGTCAAATGTTCATGCAATATTGAATGTATGCTGGTCCCACTAATGCCTAAGGTTGTCTCAATCTCACGATAGGTCACATGACGATCTTGCAATATCAGTTCGCGCACAGCATCAATGGTTTCCGGAACAACAACTGATTTTGGACGACCTTCACGAAATTCGTCTTGGAGTGAACTACGACCTCGATTGAATTCACCATACCATCGATAAACACTGGTCCTTGATGGAGCTTCATCGCCAAAAATTGAATTCAGTTCATCCATGCACTGTTGCTGAGTTAATCCACGTCGAAAGTTGTAAAAAATAATCGCACGAAAATGTTCACGATTGAACTCCATTATTTGGCCGAGATTAATCTTTTAAGTTACTGTACTCGTAAAAAACACAAATAGCGGTCAAAACGTTCTGAGTACGTATAACCTCAAAAATGTCAAACTTTACGATAGAGCTGTCAGTTGCCAGATTGCAACACTAGGGCTGTCCAATCCCGAAATATAAAAGGCAACCTCCGTATTACTATGATATTTATTCATTTTCTGATGGCGCATTTATCAAAGAATGCATGGAAAGCGTGGCAGATAAATTTGCTCTGACAGGAAACGCGATTTTTCCAAAGTCAGATTGTCTTATCAAACTATTGGTAGGAGAATTAAGGAACTTGCAAAATCGGTTGAAAGGGATTAGAAATGCAGATCCTCAAGTTTTAAATTTTACTCTTTGGCGATAGATGAGAGCACGGATCAGAACTGAAGGAGTAATTATATATTTTCACTAAAGGCATTAATGACAAATTTCGCCACACTGAAGAAATGGCTTCGTTGGTTAAAGGACACAACAACGTCACCAGATTTGTACGAAGTGGTGAAAAATAAATTACCTCGGTTTTCTTTAATTCTTGCGAACATATCTGGGGTAGTTACAGATGGGGCTTCAGCTAGGGTAGGTAAAAAAGAACGACACACAAAACTTACAGAACACGATACAAGAAATTAAATAAAATCGCTTTCGATGTTTAAGTCAAAAACAGAGCTGGAACTTGAGGTTTGCGTTTTTCGAAGGTCTGACAACTCAACTAAATAATTTAAATACCCGACTTAAAGGTAAAAACAAATCCACAAGAACATCAACTTCACCATGGAAGTCGAGGAGAATAACGTTTTGCCTTTTCTGGACCTGAAGATCATGCGAGAAGACGATAAAATACAATTCGACATATACCGGAAACCGACGAGCACGCAACGCACCATCGTGAGCACCTCACAACACACATGGCAACATAAGGTGGCAGCGTACCATAGTATGGTGCACAGACTAGTAAGTACACCGCTGAACGCCGCCCGATACCAAGTCGAACTCGATTACATTAAAGAAACTGCGAGTATCAACGGATACAGCCCTAAGCTCATTGACAACCTGATCCGGAAGAAGCGAACCCAGAGCGATCGAGCAAGTCTGTCTACACTTGGTTCACAGGTAGACGCTACAAAAGAGCGCAGAGCAGGGATAACTTTCTCACTGATGTTCGGTCGTATCAGGCAGGTGCTGGCAAAGCACCGGATCGATGCAGTAGGAACCAGCAGAATGCACCAGCTTAAAGCACGTCTAGGTAGTGCGAAGGACCACCTGAGAAAAACAGAGAGAAGCGGAATCTACAAGATCAATTGTAAGGACTGTGAGATGGTATACATAGGACAAACCCGACGCCTAATCACTACGAGATTCGAGGAGCACAAGAAAGACGCGGAACTAGGACGAAAGAATCCCATACGACATGTTAAGTCTATGGTTGCGAGGCATTTGGTCGAATCGGGACACTCGATCGTTTTTGACGACGTCGAAATATTACGAGCAGTCCGACAACCCTACAAACTCGACGCAGCGGAAAGTCTCGAGATCAGTAGGATACCGAAAAGACGTTTGTTGAACCACGATGATGGAAATTGCCCATCTAAATTATTAAAGGTCGTTAATCAGGGAAAACCTAAAGGAAATTTCCCAAAATAAACCAGGCCGAAGCTTCGCTTCGGCCCGGAATCCGAAGCGTATATACCCTAGACTTGTACAGACCTAGTGGTGATACCAAAAGTCCCGATTGGCAACGACCATATGCATTAAAAGTGGGTCTCTTATATGGCCAGTTCATAGGGGAGGTTGGCACTCATTCAGTGGGATCTTGACCATTCTCAAAATCAATTAACTAACCCATTCTACAAATATTTGTCCAATTTTTCAAGTCGCTAACTTCATTCTATCGAAAATTAACGCTTATTTGATGTTTCACTTGTAGGGGAGGTAGGGGTTCCTTGAGTCGGATCTTGCGCAGCATTTCCATCAACCAATTAGATCCCCCTACAAACATTTAAACAAAATTTCAAGTCTCTAGCTTCATTCTATCGAAAGTTATCGCTTATTTGAAGTTTCTTTTGTAGGGGAAGTAGGGGTTTCGTCAGTCGGATTTTACGTATTTTCAATATTAGCTGACTGGATCATACTACAAACATTTGACCAAAATTTCAAGTCGCTAGCTTTATTTTGTCGTAAACTTATTTTAAGTTTCATTTCTAGGGGAGGTAGGGGCTCCTTAGGTCGGATCTTACCGATCTTTAATGCCAACTAACTCAATCTCACTTTCAACATTTGACCAAAATTTCAAGTTGCTGACTTCATTCTATCAAAAGTTATCGCTTATTTGAAGTTTCATTTGTAGGGGGAGGTGGGGGTTCCTTGTGTCGGATCTTGCCCATTTTCAATACCAACGAAGTAGGTCTTATTAGCAACATCCTTTCAAATTTTCAACTTACTAGTATCATTTTTTCAAAAGTTATCGTAATTAAAGGAATATTTAATTTTCGGAAATTTGTAGGGGAGATAGGCGTTCCTTTTATCCGAATATGCCCAACTTACTAGAACTTAAGCAGCTTCTCACTTCAAGGTTACACGCCAAAAATCAGGTGTCTACGTCAATTGGTTTAGGAGTTATAGACAAAAAATCTGAAAAGTAGGGTAGTATGGGGTTCTTTGTAAGAAAATTACCGTTAGTTTTCAACTTATCAGTTTTATTTTCCCAGGAGAGTATGAGATTACCGTTATGAGTAATCTACCAAAGCTAGAGCTTTTCATGTTTCTTTAATCGGGAGTTATAGATACATTTATGTATTTTACATATGTAGGGGAGGTAGGCGTTCTCTTGGCCTGATCATGCCCATTTTCAATAGTATCCAACTATATTACACTTCCAACATTTGACCAAAATTTCAAGGCTCTAGCTTCATTTTATCGAAAGTTATCGTGCGAACGGACAGACAGACGGACAGACAGACAGACAGACAGACGGACAGACAGACAGACAGACAGACAGACAGACAGACAGACAGACAAACAGACAGACAGACAGACATGGCTAAATCGAATCAGGAGGGTGACCTCGATCATTTATATATATATACATTGCTATACCTCCGGAGCCTCCTTTAAGGTGTTACATATTTCCGTCGTGACAAAAACAATATACCCTATACTATAAGTCTAGGGTATAAAAATATGAAATGTTAGGTTAGGTAAATTAGATAAAATGTATTAGGATACAGCACTAATTAGTGATGTAAGGTCGTGTAAGGATTTATTGCTCTTAATTAGTTTTTTAAAAAGTTGTGTAAGGTAGGATCATAATAGTATTAGTATTTAAGGATGTAGTTTAGCCATCGTTGAGTAGTCAGCACCACAAACTGTGCAGAGCAAGTGTCTCTCGAAACAATTGTATTCGAAAAGGAAAAATAAAGATCTCGTTATGGAAACGCGCTGTTTTAATGAAAATATGTCACTACCATGTTTTATGGTGAGCACAATTCAAATCAAACAACTTTTTACATTTTGACCAAACGTAATCTTCGGCAAGCCGGCCTTCGCTTATGATATAGTAGTCCAAATTCAACCAATTGCGGGTATATAGTTTGGTAGTAGATACTATTGGAAAATATGAAATTTGGTCATGATATCTTAAAAAATAAAAAAAATTTTCTCACTAACACAGATTTTTGGAACGGTCGTTCCTATGACAGCTACATGTCGCAGTCATCTGATTCCGTTGGTTCCGACGTATATACAGCGTGCAGGGGAAATTAGGATGTGTAAAAAAACAGCTCGATAGCTTCACAACTGAGAGACTAGTTTGCATAGAAACTGGCGGACAGACAGACAGATGGACAAAGCTTAATCGACTGATCTCATCGTACTGACCGAGAATGTATAGTGTAAATGGTCGGAGATGCTTCCTTCTGTGCGCTGCAAACTTAATGCAAAGTTAATATACCCTATCACATTCGTAAAGGATGTGAAAATGGAGGTAAATATGCAGCCTTACTTTTCGACCTTACACAGGAGTTTACACAGAGACGCCAGGATCACCCACTGCTGCTGCAGCAGTAACAGTGTATTGGCCTCATCAGCCCGATTCGTATGACACCCATCTTACCCATATTCGGTTTCAATGCCGAGAATATACGAGGGTAAGGTGAAACGTTCTCGGCCTAACAATGAAAGACAGCGATTTTCAGTCTAAAAATGATTTTATTTTGCTTCATTATCTCCCTTGACTTCAACACACTTGGTCCAGCGTTTCTGCAACATCAGTATTCTTCCCGGAAGTGAGAGTCTGGAAGCCTGTGAAAATATTCATCTACGGCCCTCTCATTGGCTGCGAAGTGCCTCCCAGAAACAAATTTCTTCAAGTTTGGGAACAGATGGAAGTCTGAGGATGCCAAATCAGGAGAATAGGGTAGAAGGTCGATCATATCGTACCCCAAATCCCGCAGTTTTCTCATCGCCAACGCACACTTGTGTACAGGTGAGTGAAAGATGATTTTTTTTTCTTTTTTTCTTCTTCAAGCCAGGCCTCTTCTCGCTAATTTTGGCATCCAGCTGGTCAAGAATTTTGGAGTAATATTCGCCTGTTATTATTCTGCCTTTTTCAAGGTAATCAATTAACAGGATACCTTTCGCATCCCAAAACACGCTGGTCATGACCTTTCCGGCAGATGGGATCGACTACGATTTCTTTGGCGCTGAAACACCGGCTTCCACCTACTGCTTCGACTGCTGTTTCGTTTCTGGTGTGCAGTTGTGGACCCAAGGCTCATCCATGGTGACAAATCGCCGCACAAAATCGGTCGGATCCCGGCTGAATCGGTGCAAAGATTTCTGCGAAAATCGTTTACGCATTTGCTTTTGATCGGCGAACGCGCCTGCAATGGACGACCCGTGCAGCTTGTAGCCGCGTGTCTCATAGCCGCTTGTTAGCGCGAGAGTGCTTGGCCGCGCGTTTACGCTTCCAATGGACGACCACCCTAAGCATTACAGCTGACACCAATGTACATATTTGACTGAAAGAACAGATTTAGATCAATTTCGCACTAGATAAGAGCACTTTCAAGGGCCGAACAAAAACCGCATTAGTTTCAATTTGAATGTTATTTCAGTTTCGGTTTTTATTTAGACAACTGCAGCTGAAATAACAGGCGCGTTCTTTTGCAATTATCCAGGTCGAGTGTAATTTAGGCGAACTCATTGCACAAAATAAAAACGATTGTATCTGACCCATATAGGGTAGGAACATGAATTTGACTTGAAATGGATTTTATCTCTGCTAAAGGTTTGGATTTTGGATGATTGTTTGACTGTTTGAAAAAAAATAGTTTTTCTTTTAAAATAAACTTAATTCGAATATATCAATACAAAGGATTAAGTTGGTCAAATGCATCTGCGATAAAAGAAAGTAATTTATTCCGAAGAGCTCCCTAAAATTTCAATGACAATTGTTTTTCCGGTCAGAAAAATGCCGATTCCAATTGAATTCCATTGCAATCAAGTGAAGCGAAATCGAACCAACTTCTTGTGGCAACCGTTATACCTATGTAACCTAAATAAGTGTGAAAATTTATGTTCCATCCAAGTTAATCTTGCCACAGATAAGTTACCGGGGGAGAATGCTAACCATATAGGTTAGTGTTGTTGTTGTAGTGCGTGTTATTTGACTAAGCTGTATAGATTAGGATTCGCAAAAGAACGCTCCTCTGGAATAGGTTAAAATTCGCAAAGAACGTCCCTTGAGATAACGTCGAAAAAGAACGTAAGCCCAACAGGACTCACACCATTGTCTTCGTGACAATAACACATTTGGATCATTGCAGTAAATTGAGTTGAGCTGTGAGCTGTGTATTGTAGCGCGATCCTGATAAACGTAGAGAGGAGTCGTTGATATTTACCCGATCAAATCATTACCCTTCACAAATGAGAATTTTCTTCCTTTCTTCCATATGTATACTTTATAATAAAACAATACTTAATTTTTTATTAATTTTATTCATTATTTATATGTCTCGCCTTCCTGAGTATCCTTATAAAAAAATACATTAATTATGCGTTGATAGAACAGTATATATAATTCCGTGCGAAATTTATTTTGGATTGCCAATTGCAGCGCTCTTTCCTCTGGATATCTCGCTGTCTACTTTTTGAATTCCTATTTGTAAGTACTGCGTAATCAGGAGGTAAAATTTACAAACGGAATCGTCAAAGACACCCCCCTTCAAGGGTCCAAAACCGAATTTGTGTCAAAAAATATTCACTGGAAGGATGCGAAAAAGGTGAAAAAGGGTATTTTTTGTTCGAAGATAGGCGGTGGGGTGTCATTCATTATATATATCATATTGGAAGCTACAAATAACTTCACTCTGTTTTGAATTCAATCGGGAAAAAGTTTAATCAGATTGGGAAAAGGTTTAATTCAATTTTTTCATTTGGATAGGGATTTTTTCATACAGGAAATGGATTTTTTCATTTGCATTAAGGATTAATTCAATCGGGAAATACTATATTTCAGTGCATAAATTGTACGTTAACAGTGTAAGAATAAACCTAATAGGAAAACATGTCAGTGTAATTAGCACATTAACCGTACCTACCATTAGGCCGCGGCCCAATTTAAAGCTTGAAGCAGAGCAGATCGAGCTCATGTACGAGGGGTCTAACAAAAGTTCGGTAAGTTGGACCGAAAAAAAAGACATAATATTTTTTTCCCATATTCTTAAAGTTCATACTTTTAAACCTTTTCAACATAATTTTCAATTAATATTATATTTAAAATTCATTAATTTTTTCAAAACAGTCTTTAAAATCGTCCTTTTTCAGCTTACAGTTTCACTATTAATTGCATTTATGATGCCTTGGTTGCTATAGCAAAATTCTTAAATGTTCGTTAATTTTTCGAAACAACCAGAAAATACCCGGCGCTAGATCTAGGGAATACGGGAATGGGATAATTTTTTTTCAATGCCAAAAAGCGCAATAAAGTTGGTTGTCATTTGAGTAGTATGAGCTGGAGCATTCTTGTGAAGTAGGAAGTATCGCCGCATATCCCTTTTTTTCTTTATGTCTAGAAAATTTTTGAAAACTTTTGGTAAGCAAGTTTTTATCAACCATTTAGAAGTAACCGTTTGACCAGAATAGCAGCTAAAATTTTTACGCACGTGAAGTAGACCTTTACGAGGCTCGCCCTCCACAGAAATGTGCCCAGTTTGGAATTGCTTGGAAACAGTTTCTAGACATGGTGCATTTACATCGTGGACAATTTGGCATTCTTCGAATATTTCCGATTTCAGCCTTAATAGTAGGTGTGTATTTTTGAACATCTACCCGGTACAGTTTAGGGTATCTCCATGCATTACAACAACAACTTAACTCTGTACGGGCCAGTGGGGTGGCTAACCTGGACTCGATAGATTGTACAATTGTACCACCAAAATGCACCTATAAGTATGCTTGTCGTTAAATAACAATTGGTGAGAAGTTTCGACGACAGTTCATTCAATTTCAACATTTTACATTTTCTCGTCACTACTTTTTAATATTTAGGCGGTCATAATTGCTTATTGCTACGGTTTCTGAAAGCCAATCAGACAACTCTGATTGGCATGACATGACATTTAAGAGGTTAACCTGAATGGCTGCCCTCGATAGTTTTTTTGCTCCACGAGTTAACTTACCCTAACCCGTTGTTAAAAAAATGCACCTAGTGTAATCAATCTAGATGGGAAGTTCGGCTTAGTTGCACGATGGTAAAAAAAAATGGCAATCGGTTCGGGAAAATTGCTTGGAAAAACGTGCTTTAAAAAAATCTAAGAAAAATGAGGGTCGGGGTGAAAAAAGAAAAAAATCGAAAAATCGATATTTGTGCATCGATTCTACTGTGTGTGCGGAAAGTACCACTGAATAATACGCCACACAAATCTACATATAATTATAAGCAGAAAATGCAAAAAAAAAAAAAATCGGTTTCTTAACGGCATAAATTGAAAACTGCGTAAGCTAGAATACTGAAGTAGAAAGTCAGTAGCAGCCAACATTTTGCTCTAATATTCCAAATGTATTCCATGAAAATCGGATAATTAGCGTACGGGTATGGGCGCGACAACATCTCATGCATTTTCATGCCTTGTTGACGTTTCGATAGGATATCTACTTTTCGGACGTGCAGTTGCTAGCACGAACCTCCTATCCGCGCCGTTTTTATACTGACAAGCTCGGGGCGCAGTCGGAGTTCTATTAGTACCCATAGGCAGTTTTTGTTTTTGCCACCGAGCACGTCAAAACACATAAAACATTGTTTTTGCTAATAACAATTTCAAGCTGAAATAAACAAATGCATATTGTGTAAAACTGTAAGATTGTTATCAGAGTAGTTATTACTAATTTTTACAGAAAATGTAAATATGTATGTATAAATTGAATTTCATCGTAGTCATATTTAATCTCCGTTCACCACACATGAAATCACTGCCAACACTGTTATCAACATTGATTTATACTTCGTTGCTGATTACTTCTACCCTGTGAGATACCTGTAGAGACGAGCTTCTGATAATCAAACACTTTTTCGATTTACGAAAATAAACAAAAGCCCGGAACTACAGGGTAGGTCACGGGAGCGCTTATATTTGTTACAAGAATGGATCCTTTGCATGCTGCCACCCCATATTGTTGTCATCACATCACCTGCGTTGAGTTTCCGCACGCAAAAACATTGAACATTTCATTCACAAGTCCTTTTTCTCCGACACCTGTAAATAATAAATAATTAATTGGTAAATCATCATCACTCACTCGAGAATAAACAAAGATTCCGAATCTGCAGAATTAACACACTGGCGTCATATTATCACTTTGCTTTATCGCACATTACAAACATTTCCAGCACAAAGTGCACGATGTCACGAACGATTTTAACACTTGGTAGCTTGTTATCGGATGAACGATGCGAATGTCTTAAGAGTAGAAGTGCAAACAAGTTCGAGCACTTCAACTTAAGGCAGCCACATATAGTGAAGAAGAAAGTTTCTACGTTAGTCCTGAATCCAGACGGGAGAAAGCAAAACAAAAACAAAAAAAAAGAAACTTTTCAAAACTGTCTGATACAGTCGGCTGGGTTAATTGAAGATATTAGCTAGGGGTCGATTGCACACGAACTTGTGCCAAAAGCAGAATTTCTCACTTCCAGAGTCAGGCTCCCACAGTCTACTAAATGTGGACCTGATCGGCTTCGCATACATTGTGTATACCATAGAAGCTAGTAGCGCGCAAACACACACTTTTGAACACTTATCAGACCAGACCGCCATTTAAAATACTCGCATCCTTCCCCAAACTCCTCGATTTTGGCGAACACTCGGCAAAAGCCCCCTATAGACTAAACCCTCCGTCGAGCGTTCTGTCATCATATCTAAAAACCCGACCCCACTCCCATTTGTATTGGAACGTTTCTGTTTGATTTCTACTGCGCATTAAATTCATAAAGGGTGGTTACAGGATATAAAGTGGAGCTTGCCATTTTCTCTGGGGGAGTGTGATTTGAAAGCGACTCTACGAGTATAGTGCTTCAAGTACAATACATACCCATGGCCATTCAGCTACAATACGTTTATTTTTCTACGGAAAAATTCTTGGTCTCTGCATAAGATTTCTGCGCTCGGATATTTTCTTAACGTGCTGGGATATGATACTGAGTATAGCGCAGAAATGAAAGAACTAGGACTTCATGTTGATGGGCTTTTGAAACCTATCGTTTTTATGGTGGCGCGGATTATTTGACGGAAAAGACCTCGGACAGTTTCCGGATAACACATACCTACAGGAATTATCGTCGACTCTGAAAACACAAAAAATGCTATGTAGACTGCAGTGATTTATATATGTACGTACTCGTATATAGAAGTGGACATGTATTTATACCCATATTCAATAGAGAGGAGCAATTGCAGCATTTTGAAGGGCTGCCATTTTAGTTAAAATTAAAGTAAACATTGTTATTATTATTTATGGAACATTCCTGTTTCGCAAAAATTACAAAAATTCTCTCTATTCGATTAGAGAGAACTTTCCCAAAACTCAATAAATTTCCGCTTTAGGAGCTGCAAATCCCCCGCATGGGTTCTACGTTCTTACCACCTAAAGTGGAAATTAACTACCTAAAGCGGAAATCCCGCAATAAAGAAATTTTAAGAATTCTCCCTAAATGCAATAGAGCGAATTCTCCTAATATTCGCGAAACAGGAATGTTCAGGTGGGCAGTGTGATTATGAAAAACACCATCTTTACGAAGTTCATTATGTCTTTTGCTAGAGTTTCCTGATAATTGCATGGTTACTACTTGCCAGGAAAACTTGATCCTGGCCCGCGCAATTGCCGGGCACTAGCACAAGATGTTTATAGTTCTCCATACAAACACGACATTCAGTCTCGCTATAGAGGTCCATTTTATTTTATTTACGTGATATCTCACTCAGTGATGGCCCGATAAGTAGGCTTCTGGTCCTAGAAGATGGGAGAAATGACCTTGTCTTGCAAGTGGACGAAACACAGAAATACTAGATTTTCTTGAAGCCAGAGTTTGTAGAAGGTCATGACACTTTTTCACGAGCTTCGAGGAAAGCTTAGGTATAAACAGAGCGCCTTTCTGGTTGCCTGGTTATCTAAGTAGATAGACCATAGAATTTTTTTATCTCCAACTTCCCTGTTACAAACCTCTATGGGATGGATCTCGGCTTGAAAAACGATGTGATAGGAATCCACTGTGGTCGAAATTCTAGTGTTTGTTCCTTTGGTAAGCCACCTAGTACACCAACGACCTCAGCAGGGCAGGGATTGGTATTATGTTTTTCACTGGTGCTATTAGTTTATTATATTGTTACTAGTCACAAAAGCCAGCTTGTTTTATAAATTATGTTAATATTATCTCAACGTTTCGCCTTTTTTGGCATCTTCAGGAGATTTCACCTATAAATACAATTTATGATATAACATTTTGTTACTCAGTAATTTAATAAATGTACTTGAAAAACTAACATCAACATTTTTTTATTTAAAAATATTTTGTTTAACTAAAATATATAAAATATTTTCTAATTGTCGATTTTTTTTTAAATATATATATCCGCGCTTTCCAAGAAACTATTTGAATATTATATTAAATTTTCTTTCTATTTTATTTTATATGTTTCATATTAACATTCATCTATGGGGTGTATCAGCGTGTCATACTCGTCAATATACTGTTGTACGTACTGGTTCCCTTTAAATTTTATTTCACTTTTTGTGTTTAGCGACTCATGATAATTTTGATTAACGTATAATAGCCGCCATACATTATCCGATCCGTCGCCCGATCGATCGGCCGATGGATCGCCACAAAATGTCAGACGATCAAAAATTATACGAAACTGTCAAAAAAATCGTCCACGATAAGCGCATACACAGGCCGATCCATCGGCCGATATCGATATCGGGCGACGGATCGGCCGATCGATCGGTGTGTGTATGGCATGTTTTACGCTTTCTTTATTAATAGTTTTCTCCTGTTATTTTCAAGGCCTATTATTTTAGTGCTTGCCAATTTGATGTTTGTTTTTAGAATATGAATTAGTCATTATTTTACTTCCGCTTTGATGCTCATTTAGTCTAGTTTCTAAGTACCTCGTTGTAGACCCATAATAGGATTTAGTAATATTATTATCACTGCATGTTTTACAAGGAATGCTGAAATCTATTTGATTCAATAAATACGCAGTTCTAATAAAATTTGACCCTTTCAGCATATCGGCAATCGGTGCCTGAATAAAAAGAACATAATGAAGTACCAACTATTTATTTCATTTTCCTGCCTGTCAAGAATGGTTGGAAAGCGCCTTCGCTTTTGTAACAACTGAATCTTGTACGAAAGAAGTGTTAAGTCGTTTTTTACTGTAGAATTCGCCTAGTAGGGGGTGTTGCGTGCACTCATGGTTGCGCCATGCGTTTATTATCATACATATAAAACCTATCGTTTTAGGTTGGCCTAAATTTATAACTTCTAAAATTCTCTGTTTTATAATTTCTACAAGCTCCAAATTTACATGGCATAAGCAGGTGTGCCGTGTGGTATAACGCAATCCCACCCTTCTATCAATGCCCTCGACCTCTGATCGGATGCCAAAATGACTTTCACGACTCATTTCGTGTCAAAGATGGCTACTATATTTTATACAGTACGGTTTAAAAAGAAGCTGTGCTGTAACAACTTTAATTCTATATTAGTGCACTTTCCGGTTAGGAATCTCGAGATTTGAATTATCGCGCGTACTTGAGAACAATGGCGATGTTTTCGTACACTGTTAACCTTTAAGGAAATTCATACGAATTAACAAAAATGTACTGGTACTTTGATCCTGAATTTAAACGTGGTCGCACGTCCCTCGAAGACGAACCACGTGAAGGACGACCAAAAATCGCAACCACCCCAGAAAAATAACAATATATTGAATTAATATCAACCAAAAGTTCGAGGTGAAATATTTAGGATTGAAACACCGTATTGACTTTACTAATTATTTAAATTTATTTTACAATTGATTATCTCGGATGCATTTCGACTATTACCTCAGCGAGTACATTTAAACTCACTGAGTTTAAAAAAATAAAAATAAAAAATAAATTTAAATAATTAGCAAAGTCAATAAGGTGTTATAATTTTAAATTATAAAATTCGTGGACTTTGCGGTTAAATATTTTTATCGTTTTTTTAACATAAAGCTCGCGAAATATTTAGGTATTAAAACAGACGACTAAATTAGTTGAAATAAAAATAAACACATGGTCACGAATAAATTAAGAAGAACTCTCCATTTCTTACTCATTCTAAGTAAAGTCGCAGACTTTAATCTTCTTAAAATGGTCTACAATAATGCCATGGTACAATCAGTTTTAAATTATGGAATACTAGTCCGGGGAACAGCTTTAACATCTCGTTTGCTTTTCCGCTTTGCTTTACAAAACCGCATCGTGAAAATTTGTCTAAAGCATGAGCATGAGCATTCGTGCGCGCATGAACGCTGTGCGTGCAATTTGGCTTGGGCGGGAGTCTGTGTGCGCACAATGTTCGTGCGCGCACGAATGCTCATGCTCATGCTTTAGACAAATTTTCACGATGCGAACCTGCTAACTGTTGCGCGATCCGGACTACAACCTGTTAAATGAGTACCCATTTATGGGGTGAATAGCTCGGTTGAGCGTCTTGCTGATCACACACCTCTGCACAAGACCGTCACGATCTAGAAAATGAGATGATGCTAACTCATCTCGAGGTTCAAATTAAATTTTATTTCACTTTTTGTGTTTAGCGACTCATGATAATTTTGATTAACGTATAATAGCCGCCATACATTATCCGATCCGTCGCCCGATCGATCGGCCGATGGATCGCCACAAAATGTCAGACGATCAAAAATTATACGAAACTGTCAAAAAAATCGTCCACGATAAGCGCATACACAGGCCGATCCATCGGCCGATATCGATATCGGGCGACGGATCGGCCGATCGATCGGTGTGTGTATGGCATGTTTTACGCTTTCTTTATTAATAGTTTTCTCCTGTTATTTTCAAGGCCTATTATTTTAGTGCTTGCCAATTTGATGTTTGTTTTTAGAATATGAATTAGTCATTATTTTACTTCCGCTTTGATGCTCATTTAGTCTAGTTTCTAAGTACCTCGTTGTAGACCCATAATAGGATTTAGTAATATTATTATCACTGCATGTTTTACAAGGAATGCTGAAATCTATTTGATTCAATAAATACGCAGTTCTAATAAAATTTGACCCTTTCAGCATATCGGCAATCGGTGCCTGAATAAAAAGAACATAATGAAGTACCAACTATTTATTTCATTTTCCTGCCTGTCAAGAATGGTTGGAAAGCGCCTTCGCTTTTGTAACAACTGAATCTTGTACGAAAGAAGTGTTAAGTCGTTTTTTACTGTAGAATTCGCCTAGTAGGGGGTGTTGCGTGCACTCATGGTTGCGCCATGCGTTTATTATCATACATATAAAACCTATCGTTTTAGGTTGGCCTAAATTTATAACTTCTAAAATTCTCTGTTTTATAATTTCTACAAGCTCCAAATTTACATGGCATAAGCAGGTGTGCCGTGTGGTATAACGCAATCCCACCCTTCTATCAATGCCCTCGACCTCTGATCGGATGCCAAAATGACTTTCACGACTCATTTCGTGTCAAAGATGGCTACTATATTTTATACAGTACGGTTTAAAAAGAAGCTGTGCTGTAACAACTTTAATTCTATATTAGTGCACTTTCCGGTTAGGAATCTCGAGATTTGAATTATCGCGCGTACTTGAGAACAATGGCGATGTTTTCGTACACTGTTAACCTTTAAGGAAATTCATACGAATTAACAAAAATGTACTGGTACTTTGATCCTGAATTTAAACGTGGTCGCACGTCCCTCGAAGACGAACCACGTGAAGGACGACCAAAAATCGCAACCACCCCAGAAAAATAACAATATATTGAATTAATATCAACCAAAAGTTCGAGGTGAAATATTTAGGATTGAAACACCGTATTGACTTTACTAATTATTTAAATTTATTTTACAATTGATTATCTCGGATGCATTTCGACTATTACCTCAGCGAGTACATTTAAACTCACTGAGTTTAAAAAAATAAAAATAAAAAATAAATTTAAATAATTAGCAAAGTCAATAAGGTGTTATAATTTTAAATTATAAAATTCGTGGACTTTGCGGTTAAATATTTTTATCGTTTTTTTAACATAAAGCTCGCGAAATATTTAGGTATTAAAACAGACGACTAAATTAGTTGAAATAAAAATAAACACATGGTCACGAATAAATTAAGAAGAACTCTCCATTTCTTACTCATTCTAAGTAAAGTCGCAGACTTTAATCTTCTTAAAATGGTCTACAATAATGCCATGGTACAATCAGTTTTAAATTATGGAATACTAGTCCGGGGAACAGCTTTAACATCTCGTTTGCTTTTCCGCTTTGCTTTACAAAACCGCATCGTGAAAATTTGTCTAAAGCATGAGCATGAGCATTCGTGCGCGAGTTATGGATTAAACGAAAACCACTCGGTTTGCTTTCCAAAATTCAACTGATTTTATTTTTACAAAATTTTAGTTCACATTTCAAGTAACTGTATTCTTTCTTCATTTCATTTCAATATGTTTTAACTGCATTTATTTCTATATTTTACATGTAACATACATTCGTATTCAAAACCGGATTTATAAGAATGTTGTCGGAAGATTTATAATTCATTAAAAAAGATATTTATTCATCCAACCACGTCGGGACTCGAACCTCGTACCTCCGGGCCGCCGATCTGGGACAGAGCCACCAGGCCATGGAAGCCATTGACGATCCAGCGCACTGTGCTAGTGTCGTTCGGATCCTAACTCCTCCCCTCTTGCTTTCGACCGAATAATGTGTTGGTCGGTGGATTCCACTGTTTGGATCATTTGAGCGTCGAAATGTTATAGTATTGCTTCGAATGCGGTTGTCAACGAGGGTTGCGGCGCGGCGTGAGGTCGTTACATTACTCTTGCGATGATTGTTACAGATTTGAAATGACTGATTTTTCTTCTCGATTATTTTTAATTGTTGGTGACATTCTCCGTACGTTGATTGTTGAGAGAAATTTGAATTAGAGGTTATGCGGGTAGAGAATAGGGTGTTTGGGTTTGGATTATGGAAATTGGGATTCGAACTGACGATGAATTAATTATATTAAGCCATATGTTCAAGGTTATTCATTAATATAAACGGTCCAACTAATTTTAGAAATTTCCAATCCATTTGGTTGTGAATAGTCATGTAATTCAATTAAAAATGGCACGTTGAAAATATAAGCAATATAATTACTACTATCGCTTCTAGTCACACTTCTATGTGAATTTTCTTCTTTTTTTTTTTTTTTTTTTTTTTTTTTTTTTTTTTTTTTTACAATATCCTAATGGGAAGTATTACTGAAATTTCCATTTTACTCATGCTTTTGTCGGAAAATCGACTTTATTTTTTCTTCTTATTTTTGCTTTATGGAGTTTTTTGTCATTATTTGTAATTAGTGTAACTTTATTATTGGTTTTAATATTGTACTTGTTAAACCTTGGTGTCAGTTTGTTCCTCCTATTAGCTTTATGGAATACAACACTTCCCTCGTTTCGATTTTCAGCTTCCTGTCTAGTTTCATTTAATTTCCTCATGGTGTTTTTAGCGTTTTCTTCTAATTTAGATTTTATGGTAGGATACAATTCTGACTGAAATTTTGTTAATTTTTCAAGATAGTCGTGAATTCCGCGATATTGCTTATTGTTAAATTTATAAGTTCTACCATAAAAAATTTCAAAAGGTGTAAGATTGGTGCTTGAATGAATGGCGTTATTATAAGTGATTAATGTTTCTGAAAGTATTTCATCATGATCTCTCTCTTTTTTGTTTTGGTAGATAATGCGATATATTTCAGTGAAAGTAGAATGTGCTCTTTCAACAATTCCATTGCTTGATGACTGATGTAATGAGGTCATATGGTGTTCTATATTGTAATGGTCGCAAAAATCACGAAAAATTAGAGAAGTGTACTCAGGGCCCTGATCTGATACAAGCTTTCTCGGAATACCATGTAAACTCATGAAGTCTTTAATACACTTTATAACAGCCAAACTAGTTCTTGCGTTGAGTGTAAAAGCTCCTGCAAATTTTGAAAATTTATCCACAATTGTCAAAATCTGTTTGCCATTAATACTATAAATATCTGTGTGTACTACATCCAATGGTTTGTCTGGAGTTTCAGATACTTCGAAACAATTCTTTTGTGGGTTTCTATCGTATTTGCATGTTTTACATATGTCGCAATCATTTATAATTTTATTGATTTTAGATTTCATAAATGGAAAGTAATATTGGCGTTTTAAATGTTGTAACGTTTCGTTTACGCCTCTGTGGTTCGCTTTTGAGTGATACTCACGTATGATCTTGTCTTGATTATCCTCAACTGTTACATCTGTTACTCTTTCAGTACAGCGAAGTAATTTAAATATTTTCGATTGTGAGAAGTACTTAGAAAATATGTTTTGGATATTTAAGAAGGTCTCGTTATCGGTAAAAATGGCAGTTAATTTTTTAGGGGGAAGGTATTTTTGGAGGATATCCAGAATGTCGTTTTCTTTGAATGACGTCGCTCTAATTGTTCGTCTTACTTTTTTACGGAAAAGTATTGAAGTGACAACTGTTGGTTTTTTGTCGGATTTCTCAAGAATAAGCTGACAGTTGAATTCGTTTAAAGGCTTTTCGGATATGGGTATACCATCTTCCAAATTTTCCTCTGCGGAATGGATTGTTGTTCCGTTATTACCTTGCTCCGAAAGATTGATCTCGTTAGCGTTGATATCAATCTGTTGGGACTCAGATAACTTTACTCGACTCAGTGCATCAACATTGGAGTTAAGTTTCCCTTTTTTGTAGCATAATTCATAGTCGAACTCTTCTAGCAATAATCGCCAACGAATTAGTTTGGAATTTGGATCTTTCAAACTAAATAGCCACGTGAGTGGTTTATGATCGGTAACGATCTTAAACCTTCGACCGAAAAGATAAGGGCGGAAATATTTCGTTGCCCAAATAATTGCCAGGAGCTCTTTTTCGATTGTCGAATAGTTACATTCTGAGTTCGTTAGGGTCCTACTTGCAAAGCAAATTGGTTTGTCAGAACCAACAGGGCCTTGCGAAAGGACGGCACCTAGTGCGTAGTTACTCGCATCTGTTGTTAATACAAATGGTTTCGTAAAATCTGGGTATTGGAGAATTGGTTCATTCACTAGCAGATCTTTACATGTTTCGAATGTTTTTACATAACGTTCGGAAAGTACAACCCTGTTTCCTTTTTTCAAACATTCAGTCATAGGTTTTGTAAGACTGGCAAGATTTCTTATAAATTTCCTATAATATCCAAGTAGGCCCAAAAACGATTTTATTTCTTTTTGTGTTTTCGGGAGCGGAAATTCCTTGATAGCTTTTATTTTAGATGGATCTGGTTTTACACCATCAGTCGTGACAATATGGCCTAGAAAGGATACCTCTTTTCGCAGAAACTCGCATTTATTCAGCTGCACTTTAAAATTGGTTTCCCTTAATCTTTGACATACCAAACGCAAATGTTCAGTGTGTTCCTGGAGTGATGTGGAGAAAATAATTATATCATCTAAGTACACTAAACATATCTTCCCTTGGAGACCCTTTAGAACATTGTCCATCACACGCTGAAATGTTGATGGGGCGTTTTTCAATCCGAAGGGCATTCGTAAGTACTCGAAGTGGCCACCTTCAACCGTAAATGCTGTTTTATTTATATCCCGTGGATCCATTTCGATTTGATGAAACCCACTTGCAAGGTCAAGCGTGCTAAAGTACATGCACTTGCCAAGTTTGTCAAGGATTTCCGTAATGTTTGGGAGTGGGTAGCGATCACTAATAGTTTTGTCATTAAGTTTTCGGAAATCAATAACGAGTCTCCACTTTTGTTTCCCGCTTGAATCCTTCTTTTTCGGTACTATCCATACCGGAGAACTCCAAGGAGAAAAGCTGTGACGAATTATACCCTGTTTCAACATATCGTCAATCTGTCGGTGTACTTCTTCCTTATGTACGAACGGGTATCTATAGGATTTCGTATAAATTGGTGCTTCATTTAGTGTCTTAATTCTATGTTTTATTTCGCTAGAAAAAGTGAGCGGCTGCCCCTCTTGCAAAAAAATATCTCCAAATTCGCGACATATTTTAAGAATGTACTTCCTTTCTTCAGTGTTCAAATGAGATATGTCAATGTTCAGACTTTCTGCATCACTATATTTGAGTGGCTGTGAATAATTTTCCTGACAGCCAATATTGAAATTATTCATTTCAACGAAGTCCTCTTCCGCATATTTTGACACTTTAAGTGGTTGTTCCAAGAAAAGGGTAAATTCATCATTGGATCCATTCACTACTTCCATCAAACTGAACCAATTTTTAGCCCGATAGATCCCTTCAGGAATGTATATATTATTGTTCAGTATGATGGTTTTTGTGTAAATATCACCATCTCGAATGTCAACCGGAAGTTTGACTATCATTTTTGTACGCGAAGGAATGGAATATTTGTCGGATGCGAAATTAGGTTTAAATTCCAGTGGGATTATTGCATTATTTGTTATCAAGGTTCCAGTGGAAAGATCGACTTTGGCTTTTAGATTAGACAATGCATCCAAACCAAGTAAACCATCGAAATACCCATGGAACTTGAATAAAAGGAATCGCGTGTTTCCAGGTTGATGGAACTCGATGAAGTTTGGGAGAACAATTTCTTTGTTGATTTGATAGTTTTGTAAAATTGTTGTTACTGTCCGGGGTTTGATATAGATAGTATCCCTGGGATCTATAAATTCCGGGTTTATAAATGAACATGACGCCCCAGTATCGATCAAAAATTTAAGTGGCCGACCAAACGGAGATGAAATGTTTATATACGGAAGTATAAATCCATGTTTATTGACATCTATATATCCAACTGGGTCATTGAGGCACTTATCATAAAATTTTCATCATCCACAGTATAATCTACAGACTCATTAATACTTTCATATTGTTCATCGAAACGCTCATTATTACAGGGGGCTGATGTTACATTTGGTACTGTTTTGGTTTGTGAATTAACTTCGTCGACATTGTGAAGAGCACTTTCTGAATTAATAGGTTTTTGATTTCTTTGAGTGCTTTGACCAATATTTCTCCTGAAAGGGGTACTATTTTGAACTCTTATGTGGCTAGAGCCGATATCCATTGGTTCCGAACTAGTTTGTTGTGGTTGATATTGTTTTTGTGCAACCTTTGATTGGTTAGAGAAAGAGTGAGATACTTTCGGAGCTTGAGATGAAAAAGAATTAGAAGAAGTTTGTATTTGCGATCTTTGCTGAGGGAAACGGTAAGGTTGCATTAAATTAGCACCGGGTGTGTTGCGAAGTTTTGTAAGAGATATGTGCTGCTCTTTGAGACAATATTCGAAAGCTTGTGCTAAGCTACTGGGTCTCATTGCCCTTATTATACTACCCAAAGGCTCTAATAAACCTACCAGAAAAGTATTTGCACACATTTCTTCGTAAAGACTTTTCTTCGCCTCTATAACCTTTGAATCACCTTCATGCATCTGAATCTGATTCATCATAATACACTGCATATCAATAACTTTACCATAAAATGTTTCTACACTACTCTGGCCTTGGCGAAGACTATGAAGATCTCTAATAAGAGTTATTTCGTTTCGTTTGTCAGAAAAGTGTAGGATAAGATTTGTTTTAATTTGCTGCCAGTTAAGTGGAGTACGATACATAATTAAAATTTCATTGGCTGGGCCAACTATTTTATTACGGATAGCACGTAATAGAAGCTTTCCGTATGGTGTTCCGTCCGAAATACCAATATATGTTAAAATTTCTTCGACATTTTCAAAGAAATCGAACATTTGGCGGGGATTCCCATCAAATTTTGAAAGATCTTTGATGGGGTCCGGTATCCTCAATGAATTAAAAATATCCAATGAAGTAACGGTCGCGGGAACAATAGATGCCGAAGCAGTTGAACTTTCTCCAAGTGCACTAGATCCAATGGGAAATGCACCGTTATTGCCAGTCGCCATTTCAGGTTTTGGAAGATTTTCGCACGAAAAATATGGAAATTTCGATAATTCTCGGAGGTCACTATGTGGTACAATATCTTTTCTGACAAAATCGATCTTTTCGCTAGCGATATTAGCACTTAAATCACTTGCCAGAATCGAAACTTCACTTTCACTGTCCAAATGATTGGAACTTCCTAAATCGTTTTCCGCGAAATTTCTTTTCTGCACAATATACGGCTTAGTACGTTTTGTCGGCATCCGAGGAATATATTGGGAAATGGAGAGAAGGAAAATTCAAATTTCACTTACGAAATATTCGTTGACTGATGATTTCGATAATCCGTCGAAATTAAGTGAACGTGATAAATTATTAGATTTTTCGATAATCCGTCGAAATTCAGTGTTCCTTGGAACGGGCTCGTTGATTTATCTGTATGGTGTTCGATAATCCGTCGAACAAAGATAAAAAAAAACTCGGCTGCGCCAGTTATGGATTAAACGAAAACCACTCGGTTTGCTTTCCAAAATTCAACTGATTTTATTTTTACAAAATTTTAGTTCACATTTCAAGTAACTGTATTCTTTCTTCATTTCATTTCAATATGTTTTAACTGCATTTATTTCTATATTTTACATGTAACATACATTCGTATTCAAAACCGGATTTATAAGAATGTTGTCGGAAGATTTATAATTCATTAAAAAAGATATTTATTCATCCAACCACGTCGGGACTCGAACCTCGTACCTCCGGGCCGCCGATCTGGGACAGAGCCACCAGGCCATGGAAGCCATTGACGATCCAGCGCACTGTGCTAGTGTCGTTCGGATCCTAACTCGCGCATGAACGCTGTGCGTGCAATTTGGCTTGGGCGGGAGTCTGTGTGCGCACAATGTTCGTGCGCGCACGAATGCTCATGCTCATGCTTTAGACAAATTTTCACGATGCGAACCTGCTAACTGTTGCGCGATCCGGACTACAACCTGTTAAATGAGTACCCATTTATGGGGTGAATAGCTCGGTTGAGCGTCTTGCTGATCACACACCTCTGCACAAGACCGTCACGATCTAGAAAATGAGATGATGCTAACTCATCTCGAGGTTCAAATTGGACTGTTGCGCGACTTATTTATTTATTTAATAGAAAGAAGGCTTTGTACAAAATTGCAGCTCGATAGCTTTAAAACTGAGGGACTAGTTTACATAGAACCAGACAGACGGACGGACAGACAGACAGACGGGCAAAGCTTAATCGACTCATCTCATTATACTGACCAAAAATATACATATATAATTTATGTGGTCGGAGATGCTTCCTTCAGTGCGTTGCAAACTTCATGACAAAGTTAATATACCGTATCACATCCGTGAAGGGTATAAAAACGCGCCGCATGGCAGACCACATTTCTTTTCCGGTTTATGCTGTGTTTTGCTAGACAGCGGCTGGGCGATTTGCGTCTGCGGCTCGAGAGCAATTGATTCATCATTCAATGTCGGGGTTTTGTATGAAAATAGTACTACAATAGTATGTTGGGCAGGTTGTCTATGCAATCAAGGATTTTTGTATGTACGTGAGGAGAATGGATGGAAAGAGACGAATGTACTGTAGATGTAGAGTCCTTCGGTGGCAGCAAGGACATTCGAGAAAGGATATTTTTGGCAGTGAAGCGAAATACGGTCAATATGGGTGTCATATGAATCGGAGTGGACACCCGAATATCCAGGAGTAGTGCGGATGGCTTTTCGAGTCCTTCGCTGGCGAAAAGGACATTCAAGAAAGTCAATTGAAATATGGGCAATATGGGTGTCATATGAACCGGGGTGAAAAGACGAATGCCTAGGAGTACTATGGATGGCATTCCGGATCCTTCGGTGGCGACAAGGACATTCGAAAAAGGATATTTTTGCTGGTAAGGCGAAATATGGGCAATATGGGTGTCGTATGAATCGGGGTGAAAAGACGAATGTCCAGGAATAGTGTAGATGGCATTTCAACTCCTTCGGTGGCGAAAAGGACATTCACGAAAGTCAAGTGAAAAATGGGCAATATAGGTGTCATATGAACCGGGGTGAAGAGGCATAGATGTAGATAGCATTTCGAGTCCTTCGTCTACTTGCGCAGCATTTACTCGAAAATGGTGGTGCGGACCAGAACAACGCTCGTTATATCAACCAGGCTAAATGCGCATACGGCATGCTGTCGAAAATCTGGCAGAGTAGTTGTATCAGCATCAGAATCAAGCCTGATAATTTTTCGCTCTCGGGTACTCTCTGTAGTTTTGTATGGGTGCAGTACATGGAAAATTTCCGTAGGAGTTACCAGAAAGCTGCACTCCTGCGCGCCATCGTACTCTGTTCTGGGGAATAGGGTGAAGTTTACAACAGACTTACCCAGCGCGCTACACTCCGTTGCCACAGTTCGTCGCCATGTGATTCTAGGACCCCCTCTTGGTCGGCCTTGGTTGGAAACGGGGTTCTATTTCATGACATGCAAAGCAGTGCATTTATCACTCTTCCGCAATGTGTGATCTACCCACTGCTATTTTCGCCTGCATATCAATTCGTCGATTGGCATCTGCCCCGTACGCCAACTTAGCTCTTCATTTGATATTGTTTCAGGCCAGAAAATTCTTATAATTCGACGAAGACATGAGTTGACGAATACTTGCAGCTTTCTGGTAACTCTTACTGGAACTTTCCATGTACCGCTACCATGCACAAGCGCAGAAATTACCAAGGAGCAAAACAGGCCCAGCTTGGTCTTGGTGCTGAGATAACTGCTCTGCTAGATTTTGGAGAGCATGCCGTATGCGCATTTAGCCTAGTTGATAGAACGAGCGTTGTTCTGGTGCTCACCACCATTTTCAAATAAATGCTGCGCAGGTAGACGAAGGACTCGAAATGCTATCTGCATCTATGCCTCTTCACCCCGGTTCATATGACACCTATATTGCCCATTTTTCACTTGACTTTCGTGAATGTCCTTTTCGCCACCGAAGGAGTTGAAATGTCATCTACACTACTCCTGGACATTCGTCTTTTCACCCCGATTCATACGACACCCATATTGCCCATATTTCGCCTTACCAGCAAAAATATCCTTTTTCGAATGTCCTTGTCGCCACCGGAGGACTCTAAGTGCCATTTATAGTGTTCCCGGACATTCACCTCTTCACCCCGGTTCATATGACACCCATATTGCCCATTTTTCATTCGACTTTCGTGAATGTCCTTTTCGCTCCAAAAGACTCGAAATGCCATCTGCACTACTTCTGGATATTCGGGTGTTCACCCCGATTCATATGACACCCATATTGACCGTATTTCGCTTCACTGCCAAAAGTATCCTTTTTCGAATATCCTTGTCGCCACCGAAGGATCCGGAATGCCATCCATAGTACTCCTAGGCATTCGCCTCTTCACCCCGGTTCATATGACACCCATATTGCCCATATTTCAATTGACTTTCTTGAATGTCCTTTTCGCCAGCGAAGGACTCGAAAAGCCATCCGCACTACTCCTGGATATTCGGGTGTCCACCCCGATTCATATGACACCCATATTGACTGTATTTCGCTTCCCTGCCTAAAATATCCTTTCTCGAATGTCCTTGCTGCCACCGAAGGACTCTACATCTACAGTACATTCGTCTCTTTCCATCCATTCTCCTCACGTACATACAAAAATCCTTGATTGCATAGACAACCTGCCCAACATACTAGTACTATTTTCATACAAAACCCCGACATTGAATGATGAATCAATTGCTCTCGAGCCGCAGACGCAAATCGCCCAGCCGCTGTCTAGCAAAACACAGCATTAAGCCGTAAGTATATCTTAGATGCATCTTTCTCCTTAGTCGGTGGAATTTTGAAGAACTTTGCATATATAATAATAAAGCCATACGAATACATTCGCTACTACTAATATTTTATCGAAATAAATTTGCCACAATACTAGAGAAAATTGAAATTTAGTATTATACGTTGATTTGAAATTAAATTGAAATTTGAAAAGTTTAGTATCGTTCCAAGACTGAACTGCATGAGAAGGTTCGCTTTCCTCTATGGCAACACTCTGCGTATATGCATGACTCGTAAAAAACACGACTGAATCGAATCAAATGTAAGTATTGGTTTTACTTTGTCGAAAACCCTGTAACATTTATTTATATATATGCACATTACAAAGGGAGAGCATTCATTCTGGGGTGCGGCTCTTCCGTGCTGGCGCATTATCCTGCAAACCGAACGAACCTTTATGACGAAACGGGGGAAAAAATCACCACACTCATGATGTTCCATAGCCAGTAGCTGTATAGTCGTCCTTAAGAGCGGGAGGACATTCTGGGAACATCTATTACAGCTGTCGCTTTTGTGCTCCACTGTGTGTAGCGAGGATGATATTTTGAAGGGTGTGGATGCTGGGTTTTTGGCACACAACTGTACCTATAGATTTCAACAAAAGCGCTGACATGAGACTGGAAACGGGTGTAGAGGTTGCACAATAGGTTTGCCCCCGGTTGTTCGGCAACCATAGAGGACAAGACGAAAGAAGCGTGTGTAATGATATTTACTAAATGAGCATGCTGACACGGGACTGCGAAGGAAAGCAAATATTTGTGTTGGTATTTGAAAAGCTCGGTTGAAAATACTTCGGATTGAATTGGTGATAAGCGTGCGAGGAGAAGGTTTACTATGCGGCGACGGTAAGTGCTTCCGTGAGTATTTGTGTGCAGCCCGACCAGACCCAGAGTCGTGTATCTAAAGCATTGGGTTGGGAAGATTGTGCACTTTGGAGATGCGGTTGATGGCGCAAATACGGAATTGAATCTGCATTAAACGGCGTTGCCGGCACGTTTGCTTCTAGTTGGAAAAGTGATGGAGGAATTGAAGCGGCGGGGGTGGTATACAAAAAGAGCGTTGACAGTAAATTGACGCTAACGAATAAAGCTTCCCCTCGAGAAATGTTTATAAAAAGAACTGTTGGGATATTTTGGTGTGATTTTTAGCAAGCTTCGCCGTCTGTTAATTGTATACGATCTTGACGATTTTAAATCACCATTTTGGAATATTTGAATGAGGGTTTTAGTCGTTAATTCCTCCGACAGCCAAACACCCTTCATATACATAATGGCAGAATGTGCGAGTATATATCATATCTGCGTAGGTTGCTGTGTAAATATTCCGTGCTTAATTGTATATGGAGGATTGTTAAAGTTTGGGGAGTGTTTTACGTGTCATTAATTATTAATATTTGAAAATGAGGAAATTACTATGTATACGAATGCCTTGTAATCTCAGGCTTTCATCATGTCCCCCAATATTCAGACTGAAATTTAGTCCAAATTGAAGGCATCTCTCACGATCCTGTGAAAGTCTTTGTATTCAGCGAAAATTATTATTACATAGCTACATGATACACCTCTCTTTGTATAGGGTTTTCATTGAGTGTTGATGGTTTTTGCAAACAAGTATCCGACAGCTATGTACAAAAAATAGGAAATTAAAATATATTATTTAAATACGGAACTTTAATTTCAATGGGATCCTCCCTGTACGCGTCCATTATTTAGAGTTCAATTCAATGAAGTAATTGAGACACACATCTCATACATAATATATAGCAAGCTGCAAGAGTACTAACTCAAAACAACTGCTCGTTCCTGCTTCAAAATGACGCGAATGCCAGAATAGCACAGGAATTGTTTCGTGAAATGTCTACTCAAAACTGTACGAGAATATTATATTATTGATCGTTTCCTATGTGCGGCAGGAATCTACATAATTGCTTATTCAGAGCAATGTGTTGCCAAATAAAAGAAAACGAAACTGGGAAAAGTGAAAAAGGAAACGATAACGTAGCTAAATTTTCAGTGTTGTTTTGTGGATACTTTGTTTTTATTTCGTCTATATCATTCTGGATTCTTTTGATTAAAATCCATCGTCAGCATAAATAAAGTGTATTTCAAAGTCGATGGAAAATGTACAAGCAACTTAATTTTCTATTGGCATTTTGCAACATGATTGTATACTTTACCAATCCGGAATTATTGTGAGATATTCGTCTTACCTATATTTAAATTTGTTTGAATGGTTTGATTCTGCCAACATTTCCTGAATCGACTTAGAATCCAATATTATGGAATAGCTACTGAAAAAATGTAATGACTTGTGGAACTTTTTTAAATATATTAAAATGACACAAAGAGAGCAATGATGTTCGTCGGCACTTTAGGCCCCGTCCCATGCAAATATATGATATAAAATAGTATTTCAATTTTGATCCATTTTGCTCTCGATTTGTCTGTGATTTGCTTTGAAAAATGTGTTCCTTGTAGCTATTTTCAGGAGATGTCCATATCTACCATGGGACTGCAAGAATGATATTTTTCCCTGGCCAAAGGATTCAAAATACCATCAACAGTAGTCTACTGCAGTGGCCTCATGACTGCCAGTCATTTGATACCCTACTTGCCGAAATATCACTTTATTGCCAAGAATGACCTTTTTCGCCACCAAAGAACTCAAAATGCCTTCAACAATAGTCTAGTGCATTTGACTCAATACCCCCAGTCATGATACCACTTCCCATATATCACTTAACTGCCAAGAGTGTCCTTTTTCGTCATCAGAGGACTCAACAGTAGTCTTGTGTATTCGCCTCAACAAACCGTGTCATATGATACCTATTTTGTATGTCTAGATAGCACTTTAATATCAAGAAGGTTATTTTATCCTGACGCACACCTGCCGCAGGATCAAAATATCACCGTCTGTTATTTATAACCCAAGGAAACTACTTTCCAAATTTCGTTGAAATCGGGATACGGGAAAAGCAAGGATCTTATGCGGGCAACTCTGGTTTAAACACAGCCGAATATATCGTTAGTCCAGTCGATTGCCAAATTTGCTGCCACCGTTCCGAGATTAGGGGCACTCAAGGAACCTACATACCGAATTTCGTGCCGGTAGTCAAATATGAGACTAATGCCTCAACACACTGCGCTACCGGTTGCCCCAATTCATGATACATGATAAGCAATCCCAGTTATTATAAGTCTCATCCTCTCTCTTCCTAGTCTTATTTATGTTTACATATCAAAAATATTTCCCACTAGAACCCTCCCCTGGTCAGGTCACTGTGGCTCGCGCTCCTTGTATTTTAAAGAGACGGCCTTGCCTATTCGGAGGCAGACGAGTAACCTACAATATTGGGACATTATCTACTTTAACCCTCACCGCTCCGATTGTCTGGACTTTGACGCTTTGGACATACGTCTGTCATTCTCGGGGTCATGCTGATGATGCCCTTTTTACATTAGATTAGAACAACGATATATTCTTCATCAGAATGGCCCCAAGAAAGGCATAATATGTCAATGTCAACAGAATCCAAGCGGTGAAGGTTAAAGAAAAT
This sequence comes from Chloromyia formosa, assembly GCA_964017055.1. Classification (NCBI taxonomy): domain Eukaryota; kingdom Metazoa; phylum Arthropoda; class Insecta; order Diptera; family Stratiomyidae; genus Chloromyia; species Chloromyia formosa. The sequence goes on along the minus strand of OZ024813.1, from coordinate 21,418,238 downwards.
AATTACCCAATATTAATTTAATGATTTTTTTTTATTCTAATAGAGTATAATCTGGAAACTTAAAAACTACTGCAGTATCGTAGATAATTTTACATAGGTTAGGTTAAAAGGTCTGCTTAAGCACACTTAGGCCACTACTGAGTTCGTTGTGAGACCCCTAGACTCAGCAACCTAAGACCAACCCAATCTTAACCAGCAGGAGCTCATAATGATGCGCTGAAGCCGACCAACATTTACCTCTTTTAGGTCATTCAGATCGGTGAAGAAGTGGGAACCAAGGAGGTCCTTTCTAAAACTCGCCAGGGCGCGACAGGTACAGAAAAGATGGGGCGTACTATCCCGCTCCTCCTCCTTGTCCCCACCCCAAAATCATTGTGGTGGAAGACAGTCTTCTGGCATAATTTTGCATACCAATCTATTAAAATACAGGTTATTCCTATTTCACCGTGCGGCGCATCGTGGATTTTCCGCTGTAGCGCATAGTGCCAGCAAATCAAGCGTCCTACGACGGTTTACTAAGAATTGCTATCCCTTCAGCCGCGGAGCTCGCATAGCGAGCGGAGCCCACGAAGGGGGAAGGCGAAAATATCTCGATTTAAAAACCCTTATTGGTCAAAGACACGAACCACTATGTATCGCGTCGGCCGGTCAACCAGGAATGTTCCAAAATACTAATTGGCAAGCCTCATCTCACTTTCTCCAAGTGCACTCTAATAATTCTGTGATAATTCCAAACGCTTTTTACGTCCTCCACTGACTAAAATACCACACCACCACCGCGCTGAACGCACCACCAAAATCGACTTCCTTCCACCCATAATCGTCTAGTTTACTGTCTATCAAGATAATCTCAAATGGCTGCATGATATGGAACGTTCACATGAAACGTTTGTTTTAAATCCGTTTTAATAAACTCAAATCCTCTACAGCTTTAAGTATTTAATCCTGTCACAAATTTTTCATGTCAAATACTCCAGACAAGAAACTCCCATTTTATGTGAAATTTTGCAGCATAACGCCTGTACGTACACCAAAATGTGTTTGCAACTCTTTACATAGCCGCAGCAACTGAACGTACTTGTATAACGTCGGTAAGAGGAGGACAATGAAAACTACGGCAATATCGTTGGTCCCTTTCGAGACGCTCCATAAAAAGTTCCTCCTTGTGCAATTTCCAACTCAAGGCAATCATGTTTTCAGCACAAATTTAAAACCAAAAAAAAGTCAGATGACTTTTACTGCACCGAAGCATTCCCTTGTTTGAATGCGCGACATAACGATGCTCTTCTGCACTGGAAAGGATTCAAGGACTCCGGTACGATTTCATTTTGACTACGAATGTTCTGAACACAGATGCATATACTTGCATATGTATAGGTACATGTAAAAATATGTAATGCGGTATATACTGTAATGAAATGAGCCGAATGTCCTTGTCTGAAAGCACAAGCAAAAGATTTAGCGCAATCCGCTCGGGGCCATGTTGTCCTGGAAACTGTGCACGGGAACAGCAAACACGAGTCCTGTTTAAAGTAGCACTTCTCAACCGTTTGACTCAAGTGGCGTTGTGAAGTCGATCCATGATGCGAACAGCACTTGACGAAACTTCACAGAGGGGAATGTTTGTGTATTTGCATTTGGAGGACAAACAACAACAACACGAGGGAATAAACAAAAAGAAGAATGGCGAAAATAACGCAAATTATATGCAAATTTTCAAATCGTTATTTCGTTTGTTATGCCTCCTCGTGGGTAGTGCCTTTGGAAGTGAGGACATTTCAAATGTTGCGCTTTGGCATTGAACGAATTTAATTAAAAGTTATTCTTTCAGCGGATTCTTTGAATAATGCAATTTATTGCGGTACGCTTGGATGCGTTTTATTTGGACGCTTTTGAGTGTTTTCATTTTTGAAATTTAAACGGCCTAGAACATTTTCTGGTTTGTAATTATTTTATGGAATTTGCATTTATTTTTTTTATGATGAATGGCAGCGTCAGTCGTTTGGGGAAAGTGAACACATAAATTAAAATTCATCGGCTTAGAAATAGAAATGGGCTACGCCTCACCGGGAAGGAGAAAAGGCGCAACTCGGAAGGAATTTGTTTGATCAATCCGATATTTAAATTTAAGCTACAATGATTGCAGTATACATTTTTTTTGCATTTCATTTTACGTTTTAAGAGCAGCGCATTGATTAACCTCGATAATATGGCAAAAATATCGAAAAAAATTACGAATTTTAACTTTTATATTTGTTAGAGGGGAAATCTCTCAACCTTTCTTAACTGTCCAACGTCCTTAACTGAAGGTTCAAAACTAATTTTTAATCTTTTAAATAGAATACGACATACAGGAGCCTTGAATTGAGTTTACTATAGCCGTATTGTTTTCACATTCCCATACAGAACGACTGATCGGTCTATGATCCAGGTCTCCTATTGAATCATATCTGGATCAGAACTGAAAGTGAATTTGTTGAACGTCAACTTGTTTGTCGGCAATTCACCCTGTATATTTGTATACAGTCAGGGCCGTCGAGAGAAAATCCGGGCCCGGTACTCAACTTTTGTAGGGGCCCATATATGGCGACCGGTAGCTCCATGAACAAAAAAAAAAACAGGGGTACGTTTTTTTTTGTAGGGGCCCATATATGGCGACCGGTAGCTCAGTGCGTCAGAGTGGTATGAAAGGGCACGGAGCAAACAAAAATTTTTTTTTAACTAAATAGGCTTTAATTTGAGAAAAGTCAGATGCTCGCATGCACGGCCACTTTCGATTCGCATTTAATGTTTAATTTCGTTTAAAAACGAATGCACTTAAGGGATCACAACTCTCAGCATCGCAAAAACATGAACGTTTGCTTTGCTCGTCCCTTGTGCAGGCTCCGCTCGCTTCGCGGTTAAGGAATCGCAACCTTCAGTATCGCACAAACATAAACACTCGCTTGGCTGGCTTTGGGTACAACAGTCTCTTGAGTGGGCTCCGCTCACTACGCTAGCTCCACCACGTGTAAAGTGATCACAATCCTCAGCATCGCAAAAACATAAACGCTCACTTCGCTCGCTCTGGGCACTATATGGCTGCTTTCGTTTCTTTCCGCATGCCTTATTTCGATTTGAAATCGATATTCTCGCATGGCTTATTTCGTTTATTTTCCGATGGACACTTTCGGTTCAAAACGTAAGTATCCATATGGATTATTTCAGTTGGCCACTTTCGCCATGGCTTATTTCGGTGCCCCTCTATGCGCCTTCCCAAAGAATGGGAAAAGCACTCCACCCTGCGGGTATCGCTGCTCACAAGTCTTCGTTCGAATCATGCTCGCAGACAAGTGCGCCAACACCAGCACTATGGGGCAGCGAAATTAGCCATGGAGCAAGTAGCCATCCGACATAATCCATATCCATCGGAAAATAAACGAAATAAAGCCATGTATGGACAATATGGGTTTGAAATCGAAATAAGCCACGCGAAAAAAGAACGAAAATAACCATGCAGTGTTCATGGTGCCACATTGACAATAGTGTGGGTTGCCACCCTTACACCCAGAGCGTGTGAAGCGAGCGTTCATGTATGTGTAGTAGTAGTCCGGATGGCGCAACGGTTGGCACGTTTGCACTGGGCCCCGGTTCGATTCCTACTGGATGCGGTAGTTTTCGATAAAAAAAGGGAATTTACGTGTTCGGACTATGAGTCCACTCAGCTATTAAATGAGTACCCATTTATGAGGTTAATGACTCAGTTGAGCGTGTTGCTGATCACAGACCTCTGCACAAGACAGACCGTCACGATCTAGAAAATGAGATGATGCTGACTCATCTCGAAGCCATGGCTCAAATTGGACTGTTGCGCCAGTTATTTATTTTATTTTTAAGTATGTGCGATTCTGAGGGTTGCGATCCCTTCGCGGAGTGAAAAATTGTCAATTGGCATGACTACACTTGTTCAACATTCTTTCAATGTTCATTTCCACGTTCCACCTTGAATTTGTTGGGGCCTTCAATAAAGCACTGAGAAAGAGAAATGCCTTTTACTGTCCACATGTTTTCTTCAGTTTGCTTTCGACATTCCTCTAGAGTTGATTGAAGTACTGCCATCTGAAAATGCGGGCCGGCTCTCAGCTGATCGAAAATTTGAGGTGTCTTCGTCAAGACGCCATAGAGTTCACATTTTTGCTTCACTGACTTGCTTGTGTTCATTTCTGTCGAAAGTAGCCAATGGTTGGTAAGCGATATTTCAATTTCAAATAAGACTGATTATAGGGGACGCAACCAAGACGGCGCGGCGCTCAGCTGTTCGGTTTCAACTTGACGTTCAAAACGGTGCTAACTGTCAGTTCTTAATTGCTTATGTGTTTCGGATATTTGTGCGACTATTTGTTTTTTTCTTCATTTTAACATGTGTTTGTGAACCGGTAGCGCAGTGTGTTGAGGCATCAGTCTCATGTTTCACTACCGGCGTTTCGGGTTCGAATCCCGTCCACGACGACGTTCGTGACCATGGATGTGCAGGGGGTGCATGCTGGCAACTGCATTCTCCGAAACCAGTTTATGTCAACGAAACGTCAACTGGGCCACATGGAACAGTTGACGCGCTATGCCCCACAAGGGGTTAGGGCAATTGAGTAAAATTGTTGTTAGGAAATGCATTTTCCATCATTGTCTCGGTTGCTACTTGTCAAATTTTAGTTTGGGGAGCAAACACATGCACGAAACAAGTTAAAGGATCTTTTTTGTTATCAGAAAGTATCTACCGTACAAAGGACGACTTTTCATAACACAAATATATTCTCTCGTTTTGTTTCCACGATCACTTTTAAAAGAATGAAAACGAACATATTTATGTGTTTTTAATAGAATCTATTTCTGACAGCAAAATTTATCGATCATAAATTAAAAATATAAATTTATGGCTTTTCTATGCCACAGAATGAAGCATCTCTGACTATAAAAACAATATACATATATGTATATTCTGGGTCAGTATGACGAGGTCGATTAAGCTTTGTCCGTCTGTCTGTCTGTTTTTTCGTCTGGCTCTATGCAAACTAGTCTCTCTGTTTTGAAGGTATCCAGCTGAAATTTTGTACAAATCCTCCTTTCTGTTGCACGCTTTGTACATATATGTCGGAACCAATAGAATCGGAACACTACGTCTTATAGCTGCCATAGGAACGACCGGTTCAGAAGTCAGTCTTTATGAGAAACACTTTTTTATTTCTAAAGATATCCTTCTGAAATTTCATATTATATGTATTATATACGAGGGTAAGGCGAAAAGTTCTCCGCCTGACAAAAAAATACCGTTACATCCAGCAAAAATTTATGTTTCCTGCCTGGGTGCACGTGCCATTAGTTCGTATAACAAGTTTTAAGTTTGTTCTCTCAATTAGTTTGTTTGCATGCTTACGTGTTTTTTGTTAAAATGGAGAAACTTGAATATCATGCAGTCATAAAATTCTTCGTTTTGGATGGATTAACCCCTGATGAAATTCATCAGAAGTTAATAAAAGTTTACGAGTTTACGTTAAAAAATGGGAGGCTGAATTTAAACTTGGTCGCACGTCACTCGAAGGCGACCCACGTGAAGGGCGGCCAAAAACCGCAACCACACCGGAAACCATCGATAAAGTGCATGATATCGTGTTGGACGATAAGCGAATGAAAGTGAGTAATATTGCTGAGGCTGTAGGGATATCAGAAGAAAGGGTGCGAAACATCTTGCACAAAGAATTAGAGATGCGAAAGTTCTGCGCAAGATTGGGGCCGTATTGGCTGAATGCTGATCAAAAGTGAATGTGCAAACGATTTTCGCAGCAATCTTTGCACCGATTCATGGATGAGACTTGGCTCCACCACTACACGCCAGAAACGAAACAGCAATCGAATCAGTGGGTGGAAGCCGATGGTTCTGCGCCAAAGAAAGCGAAGTCGATCGCATCTGCCGGAAAGGTCATGGCCAGCGTGTTTTGGGATGCGAAAGGGATCCTCTTAATTGATTACCTTGAAAAAAGGCAGAACAATAAAAGGCGAATATTACTGTGAAAGGTATCCTGTTAATTGATTACCTTGACAAAAGGCAGAACTATTACAGGCGAATATTACTCCCAAACTTCTTGACCAGCTGGATGCCAACATTCACAAGAAGAGGCTTGGCTTGAAAAAGAAAGAAATCATCTTTCACCAGGACAATGCACTTGTACGTAAACTGCGGAATTTGGGGTACCATTTGCTCGACCATCCCCCCTATTCTCCTGATTTGGTACCCTCAGACTTCCATCTGTTCCCAAACTTGAAAATATTTGTTTCTGTGAAGCGCTTCGCATCCAATGAAGAAGTTGATAAATATTTTCACAGCCTTCCAGACTCTCACTTCCGGTAAGGAATACTGATGTTGCGGAAACGCTGGACCAAGTGTGTTGAAGTCAAAGGAGAATATGTAAAAATAAAATAATTTTTTAACTGCAAATGGCAGTCTTTCATTGTCAGACCAAGAACTTTTTACCTTACCCTCGTAGTATATATTAATGGTTTTTTCCAAAATCATATTCCCGAATTTGGTTGAAATTGGACTACTCTATCTACCATATAGCTGTCATAGGAAACATTCCAAAAACAAGTTTTTGTTAGAAAAACTTTTTTCTTTCTGAAGATATCTTTACCAAATTTCATATTATTCAACCATATTAACTTCCAAATCACATTCTTAAATTTGGTTGAAATCGGCCCACTATTTCATATACGTCTCATAGGAACAATGAAATCGGAACAAGTTTTACTACTAATTTTACAGTGGCAAATGCACCTTAAATCAAAACGAAGGTATGAACCCTTTACGCTAGCCGAAAGCTAGCTTGTTATAATAACTTTTGAATCTTTTCTATTGAATTTAAACTTTTTTACGGATGTGAACAGTAAGTAATTCATACGAGCATTAATATTGAAAATGGATACTAGTCTTCCTCTAGTAACACTAAAGTTTCATCTAGAACGCTTGAGTAAATAATTTTATAATTCATAAGAATCACCGTTAGACAACCACTATATCAATTCCCACATCTCACCCGAGGGGCTAAATGCTAAGCACCCAATTTGCAATCCCATAAAATATTAAGTGGGATTTTCTGTTCCTATTAGAGTTGATGTACCTTCGTAGAAGGGTTTGCATCTATCCATCCATGGTACGTGATGATGGATGAATAAAAAAATGCGAATTTGAAACTTTACGCGCCAATAATCCTAGTATGTTAAAAATGTTTTCTTACCATCATTAACCACAACTACGTCACTTACAATCAAAACATGAAATTGAAATTAAAAATTAGTTTACAAGGAATTAGTTTGAATGAAACATATTTTAGATGCAATCGATGTTTACTATTTCAATTCACTTTTCATTTCAGAACCACGACTTTCTCGAAACGGTAATGACAGTGCTTCTATTCTTTATTTGATTGAAAAATCATAGAATAACACTAACAATTCACCTGAATACAAAAAAAAATTACACCTTCAAAACTTTCTTTGTTTTTCTTTCAAGTAAGTTCGTTTACATCCTGCAGTCTGGAAGTTACGTTAGTCAATCAACGGAAGCTACAACCACTTACTTCAAGAAGCTGTGGTAGACGACGCAACGAAAACAGATGCAAAGCGGAGACGTTCTCGTAAAATGTGTTAAAGTGCGGATGTCTGGGGTGAAGTAACCGTGTAGGGAAGGTGTCTATAGTGGGCGATGAAAGGGATAACACTCAAACTTGGCATCTCTCCCCTGGGAATTTCTGCGCACGCAATACACCCAGCATCCACCAGCTGTACCACTCTCATCCGTATCTACCCGATGATAATAGTGTTCAGTCAAGGGGCTCCCTATACAGACAGAAAGATATTTACTATTGTACATTTACTGTCCGAGTCGAGGATGTGTAAAGATCGGAAGACGTGCGGGCGAGATGAAACAACGACAAAACCCTCGTCGCATGCATGCGTTTTTCATCCCTGAAAGGTATAGGTAGTGGATCCGAAAGCACTCACACACAGAACAGTCGCTTGACTGCGGTGCGAACACATAAGCACATTCGCGGCAAATCCCCTAATTAAATGCGCATGCAAGAACCCTGATTGTTGCCGGACCCCTGTCATCTTCCATGATGATGCTCTTTTCACCCCGTCATAGGATGGGAATGGCCGATGCAACGAAGCCATTTTGAATATTTTCATATGGCAACGGAGCGAACCTAGTCGTATTCGTAATAATAGTGCAAGCATACCACGATGCGCATAGATTTCGAAATGTTCTCTGTCTGTGCTATTTCCGGCTGAACGAAATGTTTTCTGCGAATCTGCGAAGGACATCCCGATCCAAGGACGGAAAATTTCGAATGCATTTTGCCGCGACCGAAGGATGTGTCGGTACTACGTTGTTCGCGTGCAAACGTAAAAGGGGAAATGAAAATCGATACATGATCTCCTTGCACGCGGACAAGAGTTATGAGTCGAAATGGCGATAATTTATCTCGCCATAATTGAAGTATGGGCTTTCATGTGTGTTACAAGTTGGTTGGATGGTATAGTCGGGCAATTTGAAAATGGTGAAACCTTAAAAAAAATTAACATATTGGCTCATTGAAATTCATGGTCGGTTAGTTTAGGCAATCAATGTTCCGAGGATATTAAAATGTTATTGGTTTTAATATAATTGGCTTCAGTTATATTAAATGAAGTATGAGTGACTTTTTGAGTCCTATTTGACACATCATCATCATCATCGTGGCGCGACAGCCCGACGTTGGGCCTTGGCCGCCTGGATTTTTTTTTGTTTGACACATCTTATACTTTATTTCATGACGCAACCGAAAGTTGTGGTAACTTGTAAAAAAGAAAACAGAAGAAGAAAAGGACGATTCCCTGCCTTTTATTTTACTACTATGGGTAAAACATTTATTAGCAGATTCATAAGGCTTGGAACATCGTTCAAAAAAACTTTATAAATGGCGCCCTACGTGGGACCGAATCTTTATGAACAACTTTTAAATCTTATAGAGGATTTTTCCTCAATAAAAACTTGTTGTTCCCTTTATACTGCAGATTTCTATTTTTATGGCCACAGACACGTGTTCCGGGTGCAACTTGCGCCTTTTATCAGTTTATCTTAAAATAGGCGCTTCTTTTGCGTATCTATCGGATGTAGGATAGGGTAACGAACATAGATTACACAAACAACAAGTCGCTTGTTTTTTGTGTAATGCGTGTTTGTTACCCTACGCTACACTAGATTGATACGCAAAGGAACGCGACTAGTGTATGCTTAAATTATTTCCATACGGCTTACTTAGCTAGGACCCGTTTTCTCAATGTGTGATTAAAATTTAAACTCCAGTTAAACAGACATTGAACGTACCCATCTGCAAAATTTTACAGGGAAAACAACAACGACAGCAAAGTTTATCTCGAGTTTAAATTTTAACTGGACATTGAGAAAACGGGCCTAGATGTCATTACCTAAAACAATTTATTGCCTGGAAGAGGTTTGATGAACAATGTCCGTCATCGTCTGTGTTGAGCAATAAATAAATAAATAACTGGCACAACAGTGCAGTTTGAGCCATGGCCTCGAGATGAGTTAGCATCTCATTTTCTTGAACGTGACGGTGTCTTGCACAGAGGTGTGTGATCAGCAACACGTTCAACCGAGTTATTTACCCCATAAATTGGTACTCATTTAACAGCTAAGTGGGCTCATAGTCCCACACGTAAATCGCCTTTTAACCGAAAACTAGCGGCTTCAGCAGGAATCGAACCGGGGCCCAGTGCGTAGAAGGCGAACATGCTAATCGTTGCGCCATCCGGACTACGTGTTGAGCAATACTTTTTTATTAGTATTTTTTTTTTTTCACTTTTCTAATGATTTGTCCCATGTGATTTGATTTGACATGCCTTATTGAATTTTTGTCCGCTAAATCCACGTCCTCCACATGTTCGTCAAATCTTGTTTTTGCGCCCAGTCTAAATTTGGGGAGATTGTTTATCTTTTGAAAAATGTTTTCAACCACAGGAAGCTAGAACCTTCGCCACACTCGCTCCTGACGTAACGTTTTAGGTTTGTACTGCTAAAGCGGATATCAACTCTGGGCCCAGCGGAAAGGTAATTCCCGATTTAGGCAGTACAAAACGATCGTGGTTAAGCGCGGAGCGACCAGAGCCTCCACTATTGATTCACAATAGTCCCTTCTGTGTGCGTGTGCTGCGAACATATACTACTATGAATAATTAAAGTTTCCAATAGTCTCTTTTTGGGTTCCGCTCGCTCTGCGTTTAAGAGATGACACATTGATCTGGGTGCAACAATAATCTCTTTTGTGAACCCCATTTGCAACACGCTTCAGGGAACACAGCCCTCAGTATCGCAGGAATATAAACGCCCGCTTCGCTCGCTTTGAGTGCAAAAACCACGCAAATAGCTAGAAATTTATAGACGCATTACATAAACATCTCGGCAATTCTTTTTTATTCGAACAATTTCGATATTGAGATGTCATTGAAAGTGAAAATGGGACTTCTGAGATTTCGAAATTCGTAGCGATGTGCCCAGTCATCATCAATAGGTCGCCCATTCTTAACTAATCTATAAGCTGCATCGCTTCGAAGTAAAGAGTTCAACACAGTCAGAGACGCGCTCAAGTACACTGTGTTTTTGGCTTTATGCTGTTAATTTTTGGGTCTTGATGACTGTTTAGCAATGGCTAACTCCACTTTTATATAAAAAAAAACTAGAAATATGCGCTTATACAGGGCAAAGGAGAATTGCATTTTATTTAACGTTTTTTTATTTTTCGAGGTTTCATTTCTGCACAAGAACTGCTATATTCAATATAATTTTAGGGTAGTTGACTTGACTGTCATTCATTTAATATCCATCCATATCCACAGATTGTGCACATTTCAGCGGCTTCCGGTAGCGCAGTGTGTTGAGGCCTCAGTCTCATGTCTGACTTCCGGCGTTTCGGGTTCGAATCCCGTCCACGATAACGTTCGTGGCCATGGATGTGCAGGAGGTTCATGCTGGCAACTGCATTCTCTGAAACGAATTTATGCCAACGAAACGTCAACTGGGCCTCATGGAACAGTTAACGCGCAATGTCCCACAAGGGGTTAGGGCAATTGAGTAGTAACTCATCAATATCTACTTTGTCATTAATCTAGGACGAAACTAAATCGACGACAATATGTATTTCCGGTCCCTTTTTATTTATTTTATTTAGCAAAAGAAATAGTGAAAGCGTAATTGTTACGTGAAAGTCTTCAGTAAAATGCCTAGTCCCAAGAATATTTTTGGTTTTGATGTTTCCTATTGCTTTTGTCAACTAATGCTCCCATTTTTGGAAAGTCACATCAAACAATTTTTTTTATCCAAAACTAATCCGTGTCTGAATACAAAAAAAATATATAATATATAAATAAAGAGAATTTCAGTAAAATATTCAAGCTTCTTAAAGTGTGGCCATTGTAATCCCACTTGATTGATATATTGCTGATGTTAGTTTGAACCGTAGGTCATTCATAGAGTGTGTGCTGTTTTTCACGCAGAAGCAGTCGATACTGATAGGTGCTCCCTTAGATTTTGACTCGCAATAGTCCCATACATCACTTGTCCGTGACGAAAAATAAAATATTCCTTGTTCTACGAAATTGATAGATTTTCATTCCAAATAATTTTCAAAGTGAATGAATGAATGGTAATAAGATGTGATTGACTTGTAAATACGGTGAGTAGGGTATTGTTTTCCATTCAATCTCTTTCAGAATGTGGTTGAGCGTTGTTCTGATGGAAGAACAAATTTCGCCCTATAAGTCGAATATGGTTGTTTTCCCGCTAGCTCTGAATTACTCTAAATCAAGCGTCTCAACCTATTCACATGGGATATCATTCGCTACAGTCTGGCTTGGCTTAAAAATTTAGAACATTACGACTTTCCTTATCCTGGTTTGATGTCATTGTAACGAAATTTCAACTTCAGATAATTTCAACTAGCCCTTCGGGGCCGAATTTGTTACTTTCGTCTGCATTTTAACTTTCACGAAAACATTATACGACTAGTGCAATGCTATGGCTGCGAAGCATGGACCCTAACTCAAGCCTTCGGAAACTTTCTAGACATTTTCGAACGCGAGGTTCCGCGGCGAATTTTAAAGGCGATCGAGATGGATGGCGCTTCCGGTACAACCACGACAAACTACAACCAATGGACGATGATCGCATGGCAAAGAGAGTAATGAACGGACGACGAGTCGACGGAGCTAGACTGCGAGGACGATCGAGAGCTCGTTGGGAGAGCTCAGTATATGTGGACGTCGAGCAACCAATGGGCTCCCAAGATTGGAGGATGCGGTCACGCGGTCACCGAGATAATTGAAGGACAACGATTCAGGCGACCAAGACCCCACCGTCGGCTGTCGCGCCACGATGATGATGAATAGGTGCATAAATATTCCGACGATTTTGTGCAACATCGATTGTTGACCCCTGACGTGTCTGGACAATAAGATAATTAAATCTTTTTTTTTATCAAGGAGCTATCATGATCTCTTGCAGTTGAACTCATTGACGAGTGTGTTGACCCCTTGTGAATTCGCAGTTATTATAGAGATCAAATCTTTTAAACCAATATATTTTACATAAATCCAACTTTGAGTCTATCAAATACAGAATGCAAACATGTTGATGTTAAAAAAAACCTTAATTCTCAGTTCGAAATTGTACTCGTACGTACTCCACTTTTCAAATTAACTTCTGGATCGAGTACCATTTTTGAGCGGTCTAGTCGAAGAACTGGATCACGCTATTGATACGTATTATCACACTGTTGATACATATTCTAACAAACTGATCAAGAAATGAAAGAAGATTTAATCTTTACATTTGCACTCAACACTTTATTTTAAACACGACATACTTTATAAATATAATTTATATTTTCTTAAAAACAACTTAAAACTGAATAAATAAACTAAAACTGACACAACCACAATGTAATATCCTTACGAACGGTTCACTTAACAAACTTGAATTCAAATTCCAAATCTCACCCCGTAACCGTTTAATTGTACATGAAACACAGACTGACTATTTCCGATTCTGTGTCCTTTGAAACCGGGACTCGCCTAGTTTGATGGTTTCCTCAAAGACCAGATGAGTGATGCATCTGTAGAAAAAAACAGAGGACACTGTGCCGTGGAACAATGATACTCGTCGAAAGTGCAAGTTGCAGGCACGTAAGGATCCTTGCAATGATTGTAGAACAACGGCCCGAACGGAACGTTTGTTGCAAAGCGGGAATGTGTCAAGTTCGATAATTTATTACCCAGTTATGAGGACCGGGACTCTATGGCCCGCTGTGAAATGAACAAACGGCATCAGGACGAAACTAGAAAATCGGTGTATGGTACGTGAGTCCATAGAACGTGTGTGTATATTCGTATACATCTGGCGCGTTTTAGACAAGCATTGAGTAGGGACTGATTTTGTGCGCGAGAATATGGAGTCAGGGCCGGCGGAATGCATCCGAGTGGTGTGAAGACTTCTTAAAGAACCACAAACACTCATCAGTACTAGAAAAAAATCCAAAAAATTTCCAATTTCAATAAATCATTGAGTATTCGCTCAATAATTTATTGAAATGGGAAAATTTATCATATCATTGAGTATTCGCTGTAGTCCGGATGGCGCAACGGTTAGGACGTTCGCCTTCTACGCACTGGGCCTCGGTTCGATTCCTACTGAATGCGGTAGTTTTTGATAAAAAAAAAGGATTTACGTGTCGGAATATGAGCCCACTAAGCTGTTAAATGAGTACACATTTATGGGGTAAATAACTCGGCTGAGCGTCACGATCTAGAAAATGAGATGATGCTAACTCATCTCGAGGCCATGGTTCGAATTGGACTGTTGCGTCAGTTATTTTTTTGTTTTTATTTTATTGAGTATTCGCTGCGAATGAAAAATGTCGTACCAAATACTCCAAAATAAGGCCTGCAAAAAAATAATCCTTTTTAAAATTTGTTTTGGCTTTGATCACTGACCCGTATGTATTTTTTCGTGCCTAATTCAAAACCGAAATCTATTTTTCTCTATCACGTAAGCTCTTTCCAAAAAACATGAATTTAAAATTACGCATTCAGAAATAAAGTTAACTAAGTAAATCTTATTTTAAATGTTGGATTCGTTTTTAAATTTTATCATAATCAACGATTCTTCCGTAATTTTTAGTGCTGAATTTAAAACCAAAACCCGTATTTTTCATCACGTAAGGTTTTTCCGCAAAACAGGGGGTTATAGCTAAAAGTTAAGGTAAAAAGATAGCTTAATAAATTTGCCCTTATTTTTATTGGTTTTTATATTTTATTAAATATTCTTAAGTATTTCCAGTGCTGCATTCAAAACCGAAACCCGTTTTGTTCACGTAGCGTTTTTCCCCAAAACGCAGATTTAGAGTGGAAAAGGGACAAAACTTGTGAATTATGTTTTTTTTTAATAAAGTAAAAAAAGTGTACAAATTAAGTAGAATAGGTATGTTTGAATATCTCTTCCGAATGACATCCTGCTTCGCTCTTTTGTTCCTTTAATTGCATTTTTATTGCATAACTCAAATAACATCATAAAGTAATTAACAATGTCGGAGACATTCCGGAAAAAATTATTTTAACACTAAAGGAAAGAGCTAGTTTATGTGTTCTTAGGATTAACTGGGGACCGGAATACGCATTAAATATTTAAAAAAAAAGGAGCTCTCCCGTTTTAGGAAAATTCAACTAGTTTACACCAGATTTCCCAGTTTTCCTTATGTCTGTTCAAAGCAAGAATGCCTACTTTGCTCAACACCTCTTTAACACTTTACATATTAACTCTCACTCTCTGGATCCTGTCAACCCCTCTGGCCAGCGTATGTGCAGGATGCGCCGTAGACACTGGTTCACGAAAGTTTGCAATCTAGTTGTTATCTCCCTGGTCACCTTCCAAGTTGAACAGCCATAAAGAAGCACAGATTTTATACTGGTTTCGAAGATCCTGAGTTTGATACGTCTGGAGATGTTGTTGTTTTGCCAGAAAGGAGTTAAACTGAAAAAAGCTGCCCGAGCCTTATTGATGCGAGATTGTACATCAGCATCCGCTCCACCATCTGCTGTAACTACGCTTCCGAGGTAGCAAAAATTGTCCACTTTTTCCACCGTCTGCCCCGAAACACAAATTTCGCTCTATCTTCCTGAATCCAAGCTCAAGTACTTAGTTTTGGCAGCATTGATTTTAAGCCCCGCATTGCCACTTTCGCGGTGCAGGGCATCCGTCATTTGAACTAGATGATCCGATATATTTGAGAGAAGACAAATATCGTCAGCGTAATCCAAGTGTTGAAGGTATTCAAACAGGTTCCATCTGATACCTTTGCTCTGGTGTTCACGAAGCGCACTGCAAAGTACGTCGTTAATGGCAATCAAAAACAATATAGGTGACAAAATGCAGCCTTGTCTCACTCCGCTATGTACCTAGAAGGGATCTGAAAGTTAACCCTTGTGTAGGACGTGACATTGGGCTCCGCTATAGGACTCCTTGATGATGGATATGATTTTATCTGGTATACCTCTCCTATGTAAAGCCTTCCAGATGTATTCCCGGTCAACGCAGTCAAACGCCTTCTCGAAATCGATGAACATGAGATGTAATGGGGATCTCCACTCTGCGGATTGTTCAATAATAATTCGGAGGGTGTTGATGTTTTCGCTACATTAAAAGCCCTCGCGAAAACCAGCCTGTTCATCGTTCAGTGTGCGGTCAACTGTTTGCTTGATCCGGTTTAAGACTATTTTTGCCATCAGTTTGGTGACTGCGGGGAGGAGGCACGCCAATTATTACAATCCTTCAGGTTACCTTTCTTCGGGATCTTAATAATGACGCCCTTCTTCCATTCTTTAGGAAGAGTTTCGGTTTCCCAACACTCGTGGATAAGAGGGAGAAGAATGTCTGCAGTGGCGTTGATATCCGCCTTAAAGAATTCCACCGGAATTCCATCTATCCCCGGGGCTTTACCCGCTTCCATCAATTTAATAGCCACAGTTAATTCCTGTTTAGATGTTGGATTGGTATCAACTCTAGCTATTTGCGGAATATTTTCTACTTCTAGTGAAGATGAGTTCGAATGTCCAAAGGTGTTGTTGAGGACCTCAATGAAGTGCTCTCTCCACCGTCGCAGTTGGTCTTCATCAGTTGCCAGTAGAGATTCGTCTTTATCTTGATAAGTTTGTAAAGGGTTCCACTGTCACCACGGTAAGCCGCTTCCTCTGCCTTCTCCGCTAATGCATTGATGTTGTTTCGTTTACATATTAACTACCTTAAGTGAATTCAATAGAAAAAAAAAACTAGTTTTAAGATTAAAAAGGATTGAAAACTGTGGTGCTAACATACAAAAAGTTCATAAATAGCCATATTTTTAAGTGGAATTTGTGACTACACTATACTTGATGGAATTCTTTTTTATTATTTTCTCTGTAATCACCACTAAAAATACTACAAAAAACATTTATCAGATTCCAGACAATTTTTTCATAGCAGGCCTCTGTAATAAATGAAATTGAGAGACTCGTTCTCGAGGTAAAATACATGGTACCATTTTTATCCTTTCGAATGCAATTCGAGTGGAGTTACATCATAGGGTCCCTGTTCTATTCAGAACATTGGTTTTATGTCCCATCAATAATTATAGAATATGTGGGACGGGCCAAAATCGACATGGAATGAAGCGCTACCGGCTACATTCGCCTTCGCTCACAGCGATTTTTTCCATTCGAATGCCCACGAGCCGTTGAAGTTCAGTTAATTATATCTGAATTTTAGTTGTATTCTCAAACTCGGAATCCGGAAGGGATTGATCCCCTTAATCCCCTTATCTACGCCACTGAATAGGTAGCCTTGAATCACGATGAGGGGAACTAAATGGTAATTAGCGGAATTTAAATAAATAATTGTTTATTTACTTCGTAGATGTTAATTAGGTTTTAGCACTAACGGAAGAGGCACGTGGTCTTCGAAACATTTGTATGCTACAAAAAATAATAATAAATCTTACAGTATAAGGAAAAACCCTAATTTTTGAAATTATTAAATTTTCCAACATGTATAGCCTACCTAGAACAAATTTTGAATCAGCAACATGCCATCTATAAGTCAAAATATTAAACGTATCTGCAGATGGGTATTCACTAAAAACGGGTTGATGTATACAATTCGGATTATGGTTGAAGTCCATGTTCGAAATCGGATTGAAGCGCTGGTATGTGCCGGTATTGCACGCCAACCTGCGCCGCATATTCATCAATGAAAAGAGGACGCATTTTCCCAAAGTATGTACCTATAGTAGTATTCGGAGGAAGCTGTAAACGGAAGAATGGTAATAGTTTCCACAAAACTTCGTGTTTATCACATGAGTCTAATTCGAATCCGTTGTATCTGACTTTTGCAGATCCTGGACAATAAACAAAACAGGTACTTAATTCACTGGCTATGTTTATGTCGGGGGACTACTCCCCGTATTATCTAATCCTAACAAACCACGATGTAAATATATCATATGAGTTAGATTAGGGCTAGCTCTTAGCTCCACTTGCGATGCGGGACTGGACTGAAAAATTTGGACTAACTGAAAGTTGATGTTTGTTTTGTTAGAGTCGGCGGTATAAAGGCGCTTTTATCAAGAAGCGACTAGCTCTTGATATTTCCAAAATATTTTTTAAGCCGAAGTGACAAACTAACATCTGACATTTGCCATATTTAGTACCGGTTGGTATAAACACACAACGAATTAGTACTAACCCCAGTACGATCTAGTCAATACTTCTTTTAGTTGCACGGTATGAAATATTATTAAATTATCACGTCCCCTTAACCACAGATTAGCTACCGCTGCCCCCTTAACTGTTTTATTTGCAATGCTGCAATCTGTTCGAGTATCCGGTAAAACGGTCACCTGGCATTTTATCAACGTAATTTCAAGTAAAGCAATGAACTTCGGCCTATAGGGCGATCGAATAATGCGCGATCTAACATCATCAAAATTGTCAAATAAAATATATTGTATTCTAGTTATTAAGTTCAGTTAAATTCGAGCGAAGAAACGACTAGTGGAAAGTTAACAATTGTCTTTACATTTTTGCTCACCTTGCGGACGAATTCCATAAATTATATTCATTCATGGCAGACTTATAGTCCGTTTCTTATAAAGGGTTTTCCAGTAGTAAATGATCCGAGCCAGGATTTGAAATAGAGTATTTAATTATTTCAATTAAAATGAACTGAGTGAAATGTTTTATAGGAAGGATACACCCTTCACCCTGGGATGCAAGGAAATTGCATAGCATAATATAGGTGTTGTGTATATATGTTCGATTTTATGGTATGCAGTACAGAATGGCTACTGCGAACGTGTAGGTAAGTCAAAAAAGTCAAAAGAAAATTTTAGAAGAAGAGGATTTCAAAGTTTATGACTTCATGCCGAAATCTTTTATTGATCACGTTCACGTATACGAGTATTTCCTTTTGGAAGAACTCATTTCTTTCAATTATCGATCAGTGTTGTGATCGTTCATATTTCTACCACTCAATTTTTGTTTGACTACATTTTTTTCTATCAACTCAACTATGGTGACTCATATGGCTTATCAAGGCGAAAGAACAATAAAACCATGGTGTCTGCATATCCTTTTCTTCATGAAAGATACCTAGTTTTATGATGTCCAATAATACATTTTAAGAGGACATCTCTCTTTTCGGGGAATTTAAGTCGATATGTCGAAACAAAAAAAGGTCACAATGCAAGATCGATTATCATCAAAAGTGGGTCCATAAAATTTTTCAAAAAGGAATATGTTTACTTTCTTGTAAATTTGCGTTGACACTCGCTTGCAATTTCAAAGATAACAAAGATATTGTACGAGTATGTGTAGATATGCTTCGTGAAGATAGAGACAATAACAAGGAATAATAATCTATAAGAAGACTTTTGCTCTTGAGAAAATTTGTTAGTTTTTAATCACTAAACTCGCGAACGATTTTTGTGGTCTGGTATTCAAGTAATTGTTTTATTAAAAACTCCTTATAGACCGCAAAAAATTCGATAAAAAATAGAATGCACAAAACAAGTAAACTATTTTGTAAATATCTTATTTATTTTAAATTATCGAATGCATTTCGGTTACAATACCATGGTGTAACCATCATCAGCGAACGCTTGATGAGCACTGGCTTGTCAAATATATGTACATGTGAGAGTCAAATAAGTCAAACATATATCAAGAGTTAAAGCTACTATGTATATGGTGTTGTCAGACGAAAGGATTGAACGATATAACAAATTAAAACTTAAAACAAATTAACAAATTAATAAATAAACAAGCAAATAAATAAATTCATAAATTAAACAAATCAACAAAAATTACAAATTGATAAAACAACAAATTAATAAATTAACAAATTTACAAAATTAGCAAAATAAATTAACAGATTAAAATTGAAACAAATAATTTATATTTTCATAATTACTTCCTTTTTACTAAGTCAAAAAGAGGCGACTCTATTGCACCATTGCATAAATTCATTAAATTGTCATTGATCGAAATAAATAAAGATTCATATGCGTCCAATTTTTGTGGGTTGTTAACATTTTTTATAATTTTTAAATTCTCTTCGATGGAATTGATCTTGTGTAGCTCCGTGTTGTCCAAATCATATACGTGTGCTGCTATGCCTGAGTGCAGCTCTTTGTTGCGGATACTTCGTAAATGTTCGGTGTAGCGAAAATGTACTGCTCGTTTCGTCTGACCGATGTATTTTTTGTCACAAGAAGAGCATTTTATTTCATAAATCCCACTGCGTTCTCTCATAGGGTTCTGGTCTTTCGTTGAGCCTAAAAGACAAGTCAATTTGTTTGGGTTTGTATGAACTAATTTCAAGTTTGCTTTTTCAAAAGTTGCTCTTAAATGATTTGTGATATTTGGTGCGTATGTAATTGCGACACGACGTTCATTCGAAATCCGTGCCTTGTTTTGAGCGAATAATGTCGAGCGTTCTTGTTTTTTTAATTTGTCGCTAGTTTTCCGCACTAAATTATCTACGATAGATTTCTTGAAACCATTGATGTCAGCTAGTTTGACTATATGTTGATACTCCTTCATGTACTCCGAGGTGGAAAGTGGTAAACGGATTAAACGATATACCATCGAATGAAACGCAGCAATTTTGTTTTCATATGTGCAGTACGAGTCAGCTGTTGTATATCTATCCGTTGTTGTTGGTTTTCTGAAAACGCCAAACTCGATGTTTCGGCCATTACGTTTGAGATTTAAATCCAGAAAAGTGATCGTGCCGTCAATTTCATTCTCCGTTTCATAAGTGAATTTTATAGATTCATAGCGGCTATTTAGAACTTTGAGGAAGTCGTTGACTTTACTCCTCTTAACAATAGCAAAAGTGTCATCGACATATCTAAACCAAATACGTGGCAAAAGATTTTCATTTTTTAATTCCATTTCGAAATTGCACATAAATGCCTCTGCTACTAAAGGGGATAGACTGTTGCCCATACTGCATCCAAGATCACTTGAATAAAAAATTCCTCTGAATTGGAAACAATTGTATTTCATACATGTTTCTATTGCTGTTACGTATGTGTCGATGATTTCTTCAGACAAGTCGAACTTGTTGAGGTGTTTACGTATGGCCTGTACTGCAATGTTTATAGGATTGCAGTACAGGCCATACGTAAACACCTCAACAAGTTCGACTTGTCTGAAGAAATCATCGACACATACGTAACAGCAATAGAAACATGTATGAAATACAATTGTTTCCAATTCAGAGGAATTTTTTATTCAAGTGATCTTGGATGCAGTATGGGCAACAGTCTATCCCCTTTAGTAGCAGAGGCATTTATGTGCAATTTCGAAATGGAATTAAAAAATGAAAATCTTTTGCCACGTATTTGGTTTAGATATGTCGATGACACTTTTGCTATTGTTAAGAGGAGTAAAGTCAACGACTTCCTCAAAGTTCTAAATAGCCGCTATGAATCTATAAAATTCACTTATGAAACGGAGAATGAAATTGACGGCACGATCACTTTTCTGGATTTAAATCTCAAACGTAATGGCCGAAACATCGAGTTTGGCGTTTTCAGAAAACCAACAACAACGGATAGATATACAACAGCTGACTCGTACTGCACATATGAAAACAAAATTGCTGCGTTTCATTCGATGGTATATCGTTTAATCCGTTTACCACTTTCCACCTCGGAGTACATGAAGGAGTATCAACATATAGTCAAACTAGCTGACATCAATGGTTTCAAGAAATCTATCGTAGATAATTTAGTGCGGAAAACTAGCGACAAATTAAAAAAACAAGAACGCTCGACATTATTCGCTCAAAACAAGGCACGGATTTCGAATGAACGTCGTGTCGCAATTACATACGCACCAAATATCACAAATCATTTAAGAGCAACTTTTGAAAAAGCAAACTTGAAATTAGTTCATACAAACCCAAACAAATTGACTTGTCTTTTAGGCTCAACGAAAGACCCGAACCCTATGAGAGAACGCAGTGGGATTTATGAAATAAAATGCTCTTCTTGTGACAAAAAATACATCGGTCAGACGAAACGAGCAGTACATTTTCGCTACACCGAACATTTACGAAGTATCCGCAACAAAGAGCTGCACTCAGGCATAGCAGCACACGTATATGATTTGGACAACACGGAGCTACACAAGATCAATTCCATCGAAGAGAATTTAAAAATTATAAAAAATGTTAACAACCCACAAAAATTGGACGCATATGAATCTTTATTTATTTCGATCAATGACAATTTAATGAATTTATGCAATGGTGCAATAGAGTCGCCTCTTTTTGACTTAGTAAAAAGGAAGTAATTATGAAAATATAAATTATTTGTTTCAATTTTAATCTGTTAATTTATTTTGCTAATTTTGTAAATTTGTTAATTTATTAATTTGTTGTTTTATCAATTTGTAATTTTTGTTGATTTGTTTAATTTATGAATTTATTTATTTGCTTGTTTATTTATTAATTTGTTAATTTGTTTTAAGTTTTAATTTGTTATATCGTTCAATCCTTTCGTCTGACAACACCATATACATAGTAGCTTTAACTCTTGATATATGTTTGACTTATTTGACTCTCACATGTACATATATTTGACAAGCCAGTGCTCATCAAGCGTTCGCTGATGATGGTTACACCATGGTATTGTAACCGAAATGCATTCGATAATTTAAAATAAATAAGATATTTACAAAATAGTTTACTTGTTTTGTGCATTCTATTTTTTATCGAATTTTTTGCGGTCTATAAGGAGTTTTTAATAAAAAAATTACTTTTGCTCTTATTTTATTGTGACAGTAACTTTTAAAAGAGCCAGATAAGGGACAGACAATGGTTTTACTGAATGGCTGCGATCTTACGAGCGCATCACGATCAAACTTCTCCTCCATATGCTTTTCCCTCCGGTAGAATATGTACGTATTTATATGTAATAAAAAAAAATAAATAAAAAAGGCGAAGTGAAGCCAGAGGAACTGATTTTTGATGTGCGCTAATTCGGGATATTTTCTAAGTTTATGTAAAATTAAGATATATAGTGGAGTCAGGGGGTCAGTTTTTAGTACCAGGTGTAAAAGCTACAGAATCAAGCATATCGATACTTAGGCGATATTTTTAAATAAGTTTTTTGATATATAAATTTATCTCCAGCTTTATCTTAAGCTCTATCAACTAAATTAAATTCGCGTAGCTAGACAAAGTAGAGCCTCGATTATCCGCCAGGAACGGGACCAACAGCCTGACGGATTATCAAAAAGACGGTTAATTGGAAGCCAATCAATTTTCCAATTTAATCACTAAATTTGGTATTATATTTCGTAGCATTTTACTATGATGTACACGATAATACACATAAAGTAATCTGGTCATATTGGGGATAATTTCAAACCAGAAATAACTTTTTAACTGTCCTGTGGATTTTGCTGAAACTCCACCGGAACCTATTCTTTAGTAGCATCCACCAATTGGACAAGTTTCGCTCAATTAGGTATTTTCGTTATAGCGTTATTTTGCTTAAGAAATGTTGCTATTGTAAAGCTGTAACTTTCAAACCATTCGATGGATTCTGGCGAAATTAGACAGAAACCTAGTCCTCACTAATGCCCACAAATTAGACAGTTATACATAGTGGTTCCAGCCGGCCAAAGCCCAACCGGCGTGGCGCGATGCAGGGGAATACAGCAGTCATTGAGGAAAAATTAACGTTTGGAAGTGCATGCTGGCATTCTCCGAAACTAGTTTATGCCAACGAAACGTCAACTGGGCCACATGGAATAGTTGACGCGCTATGCCCCATAAGGGGTTAGGATAATTGAGTAGCGCGTAGCATAGTACTACAGAACATAAACAGCACAGGTGTTCCCAGTCTTGGGAAAAACTAAAAAATACTATCAAAGAAGTCGCAGCGAAGGCAGTGGGACATTAAGCCCAGTGCGTGCGAAACGGTTGGTTTGACGAGGATTGCCAAACATCGGTAGACGCAAAGAAAGAACTTACTTACGTCTAACAAGAGCCAAAAGGGAAAAACATGACGAGCTACGGCGATTATCAAAAAGAATTATTAGACGTATGCATCGAAAATTGGTTGACGAGCAGTTGCTGAACATTAAGAATGACCTTACTACAAAGAACACCAGAGAAGCGTACAGACTAGTAAACACTATTGAGAATGGCTTTTAACCAAGCCTCCAAGAGGACAAAGATGGAAACATCATTCTTTCTCTAATTGCCTTAACCCCTCCAGGGGCATGGGCGAGTCAACATCTCTAGCATTTCTATGCCTTGTTGACGTTTCAATAGCATATTTACTTTTCGGAAGTGCAGTTGCTAGTATGCACCTCTTATCCACGCCGTCTTTATACTGACAAGCTCACAGGCAGTTTTTGATCGCGCCGAGATTTGATTTCCGAGCTCTAGATTAGTATCGTAGAGCGGTGACCGA
Source organism: Chloromyia formosa (assembly GCA_964017055.1). Lineage (NCBI taxonomy): Eukaryota > Metazoa > Arthropoda > Insecta > Diptera > Stratiomyidae > Chloromyia > Chloromyia formosa. The sequence continues at coordinate 21,394,131 of OZ024813.1, read as the reverse complement.
ACCATCACGGCCACCGAGTGCGACATCATTAGCGATACTGATTTCATTTGCAAACGATGGGCGTCCTATTTTGAAGTTCGTTTTAATCCTACATTTAACGTCCCCATATAAGAAGCCTCATGCAATGTCGACATGATCGATCATGGACCCAGAGCAGAATCGTTGATAGTAGAAATAGTTGATCTCGCATTAATGTCACTCCAACTAAATAAAGCGCCAGGCGCAGACAAGATCCCATTTAAAATAGTCTTGCAAATTTGGGAGGACGAGGTGATTCTGAAAGATTGGCGCAGGAACTTCATTTGCAATATTCAGAAGTGAAATAAACTGCGATGTGAGAAGTACAGAGGCATCTCACTAGCCTGTACGTCCTACAAAGTACTACAAAAAATTCTGGAAAATAGAATAAACCGTACGCTGGCCAGATTTTTGGCGAATTTCAAAGCGGCTTTAGATCTAGCCGATCAACAAGCGCTCAGCTTTTTACGGCCAAGCGAATCACGAAAAAGTGCTTGGAATACAAGGTCGATGTGTACCAAATCTTTGTCCATTTTAAGCAAGCATACGACAGTGTCGATAATATCATGCTGGAATTAACAGTAAAGATAAGTATAGGATGTCGATAACCAACTCCGCCTCCACCAGGACAGTGTCCCAAACAGGCTTAATGATCTCTTCAAAACACAGGACTGAAGCAAGTCGATGCACTGGCTGCGAGGCTCTTCAACCTGGCACTTCAATTCGCTATCGTGGTGATGAATGCGGGCAGCAGAGACACGCTACTTTTTAAGTCGACGCAATTGATCTGCGTACCCTACATACGCAAAATTAATGTTCTGTCTCAAAACCTACATGCCATTAAAGAACTACAACAGTATCGGCTGATACGTCTGCAGTAGAAGTTGCGCTACGAGAAAAAACGAGAATAATGCTGGAATCGCCAACAAGTACGTTAGCACAACCGAACATCAAGATCGGAGACCTTGTAATGAACAACCAGTAATTAACCATATTCTCGTCTGGTTCACCGACAGATCTATGACAGCACCTGATGAGCAAGGATCTGTCGGTGGTACGAAACCAGAGGCCAAGGCTCCCATTACGCCTGGACCCTGATGTGAACCCGAGGGAATCTGCGCCATCCGCCAACCATTCCATCCTTATCGCCTCATTTTTTTTTTATCATTTCCCATTTTGACTTCCCCTGTTTGTGCTGTCTTCCCCAGGCCTATGAATTTTAATTAATACGTAAAGGACAGGGCAACGAACGGCGAAAATTCAGCCCACGTCTCCCGAACTGAGTTACAGCAATCATAGGCCGCTGCTTAGTTCGTTGAGGGGCCTTTTCTCCGCCAGATGGCAAGGCTCTCCCTTCACGGTCATTATGCTACCTAAGGCTCCGTCCCCACGGGCATCTTCGGATGCCCACTAAACCGTCCGTTACAACCTCATCATCGAATTCGTAGACAACTTCATATACCTGGGTAGCAAAGAACGCCAGCGAAATAGACGACACCAAGCGATAATAAGACTTATTCTCGGTTCTTCCAATAATGAAATCGAAGCATGTGCATTTAAATGCAATGATTGGAACACGCAAAACAATCATACGATCTGTGCTATGCTATAGCAGCGAAACCTGAACCCCGACTCAAGCCTCCGAAAATAAGCGCATTTGAACGGAAGGTCCTTCGATGAATTTTCGAAGCAGTTTGTGACCGAAACTATGCGCTGTACGAACTGTACGAGGAGCTGGAAGTTTCGGAAATTGTTAAATTACAACAACTTTAATGGCAGGGCATGTAGAAGGAATGGACGACAACCGCATGCCTAAATGAATATTGAAAGGATACATCAGCGGAGCATGGCCGCGAGGAGGACCGAGAGCTTGTTAGGAAGACTCAGTAGATGGCTTGGAGGGCGCTGTCACTTGACCGATATAAAATGGATGATAACCCTGACTTCGGGCTGTAGTAATTATATACATTTTTTCAGTTTTCAAGTTAATCAGCACTTGTTCAGAACTAACTGTAGATGTCCAGAGAACAAAAAGATTGATACACTTCGCACAGATCGAAGCTATAGGTATATGTATAGTACGTGATATTTAGGTTAAAATCAATAAAAAAGTTCATTACATTTAGAGTGCCAATTTATTTTACTACTTGAAAGGGCTAAAAGATAGATTCATATGATTTATGTTGTATTATACCTAAGTTTATTTTATAATAATATATTATAATATAATAATTACAATTTATATACAAATTTAATTAAAGAGCTTAATGCAAAACATAATTATCAAAAAAACAAAGCCCAAAGAATTATATTGCACTTCATCTGGATAGGATATCTATTAATTCTGATGGGAATTATTGTCATGATTTCTTAAAACCTATCCTAATTTCATAAGTTTTTCAACATAATACTCGTACATACATAATTACATATTTACAAATTGCTAGTCACAGTTATGTACAAGATAAATATTATAATTCGTAATGTACAATAATTTAAACTTTTTTCTACAAATTAATAAAATCAGTGTAGGATCCCCAGAACTGATTCATACCAGCATCTGTATTATTCACCGGTACTTCAGCAAAGTTATCCGTTTGAGTATTGAAACGATCAATTGTTGCATATCCACTGTAGTCAAGTTGGCTGTAATCTGGGCTGCTACCGTAAGTCTGGTACTGACAAGGACTCTCCAGGTACGGGCTGTAGTCGGGCGGAGCATAAAATTGCTGCTGATATCCCTCAAAATAGGTTGGATGCAACATATGACTGTTAATTGGAGCACAAGGGATCACATTTTCACTTGTTGGCACATTTAGATCCACTGTCGATTTTTCTTCCTTTTTAATTGATTTCGGAGCCAAATACTGAGCATCCTGCGTGTATGACATCAGCCGGCTGACAATATGATGATGATCATCTTGCGTGTGTCTTTGATCGTCAACGCTAGGCGATGATCTCTTGCTATCCACCGAGCTGGCATTTGAGCTGGATCGTGGTCGTGTCTCAACTTTCCCATGGATCACATTCAACTCTTTCGATTCTTTTCTGGATTTCATGCGTCGATTTTGAAACCACACTTTCACTTTTCGCTCGTGAATTCCCAGGCGATTTGAAATGCCAAGTCGACGTGTTCGGCACAAGTAGATATTGATGGAATATTCGCGCTCCAATTCCAGCAGTTGGTGGCTGGTAAATACTGTGCGAAAACGCTTTCCTTTCGGTGTTTCTGTAAAATAAGGTGTAGAAAATGTTTAGTCGTCGATTGATAAGATAATCGTAAAACAAACTCACTATTTTCAGTAGCTTGTTGATGATTTTCTTTTATCGGTGTTGAATCCATATTCAGCAGCATCTGGACAGACTGGAAATTAAAAGAAAATAGTTTTTAGTAAACTTTATTTTATTTTAATATAAAACTGAATAAAAATAATAATTCAATGTAAGACATTCGAGAAAATCAAACGAACCTTGTCAATAAATTCCGAAGATTGGATTTGTACGCTCGCTGAATCAATATGATTTTCCATAGCTGAGAATATTTTCAAATTCAGAACTTGTTTTCTTTGGGAACACCCGTACAATTGTAGGTAGCACTCTTAGACACTTCAAAAGACAACTCGAAAGTGATGTTGAAATTTTGCAAACGGCCTTTCTTATATACAATTTGCTAGGTACTCGGTGACACTGTATCTCCGTATGTTATCCGAAGAAGATTATCTATTTCATTTCTTCCTACCTGTTGAAGGGCACGCAAGAAACCTGGGTCGGTGCGGTGACATCTTTTTCGACATTGGTGACATGTACGAGTACATACAGTTATGAGTAGTTCGTGTCAAAACAGCCATGCATCTTTATATGCGTCTTTTAATTTTATGACATTGACGCAAGATCCATTTTGTCGTGAAGGGACCTAGACAGGTGCGTCTAGTCAGGGATTGAAACCACGCCTGTGTCTTATTTAATGCGGCGCTTTATGTTTTTGGTTTTCCGGCATTAATTTTTGACTGATAGTATTGTAGATTGTTGATTTAAAAGTAGAGAAAAAAAATAAAACTCTTCGCAAAAGTTATTTATTTTTTCATTGCCTAATTAAGTTTTGTTGTTGAAAGTCGAAATTTTAAATGCGTTATACGAAATATATTCGAATAAAGAACTTTTATTACTGACAATTCAATTATTCGAATTCCAGGAGATGCTGAGACCTGAGAGTTTCCTGCGCGCATTGACTGGGGAGGCCTATCTTAAACCAAAATAACGAAATGACAGGTTGTAGTGTTTAACTTTTTCTTTATATTTTTCGGCTCTTAGGCAATTTCTCTTAAACCACTGTTGCATGTACTATAAATATATCGCGGCCGCTAGTCGGAAAGTAGACAAAATTTGGGGGTCGCGAAAACTAACTTCCAGCCAATCTACCACTTCATGGACTGGGTCCTCTTCCGTTATAACACCGCATGGTCATTCAGTGACGTAGCTAGGATCTTATTTCGGAGGGTGTCCCCAAATTCATCTCCTGGAAGGATGGCGTTTGCCCTTGGAGCTGGGATCTAAGAGCTGAAAAAATTATTTGACAACGTAAAAGCGGAAATCAAGATTATCTAAAGTTCAGAGCCATTCCGTAGCTCCGTCAGACGCTCCTGACAGTTCGCAATAGGACAGTTTCTAACTTGGAACATGACGAAAACTGGAATCCTAGGAAACTTATATTGAGCCCATACACCGTCAGCATAACTCCCTCATTACAGAGTTAATACAATACAAAGATCATTATAAACGTTCACTCTGACAATGAAAGCATCACACTTCAAATCCTTTCCCAGTGCCTATCTTTCAGATCATATTTCAAAGAGCGGGCTCCCATTTGGTAAAGTCGGTATTTTTGGAAAAGAATGAACCAGCAGCCGCGGAAACTGCATGCTATTGTCATTTCTACTAAAAACGCTTCAGATATTAGAAGTGCAATGAAGCTGTCGCCCATTGGGAGAATCTGTCAGGCCTGAGGCAGGCCAAAATTTTGATATAAAGGCCATCTTTTACTACGAATATTTGGCCATACTAGAAAGTGGTAGCTAGCTGTCATTCCTGCAAGCGAGATGATGAAATTGATATGTGTGACACACTTTGCTGTGGGCTTTCCTACTTCGGGAAGATACGGCTTCACCAGTGGCGGATCAAGAAATCGTGCTTGGAAGGGGCCCGACTTTGTTAAGCCGAACATACACCATCCGAAATTTCTGTCCGGAAAAGTGATCAGGCCTGGCCTTGAGGAATTCCGGATCGTGTATGGCCATTTCAGGCCGCCTTGAGGCAATTGATCTTATCGCCGGAATTCAAGGTATCTTTCTATCTATTGAATTGAATTGTACGGCAATTTACTTTCCATGGTCAAGTTTCAGATATATTGGTACAGTGAAATAAACTCCTGCAAAAATTCATTGTGGTCACACGGCCGGACAGGTGGCCTTGAGGATACATTGCAATAAACTCCTGGCCGCCCGTCCGGGTACCTGAAAAAAAAATGAATTTTTGCAGGAGTTTATTTCAATGTAATATAGCAATGTATCTGAAACTGGGCCATGGAAAGCAAAATGCCGTACAATTCAATCCAATAGAAAGATACTTTGTTTCTATGGCGATAAGATCGATTTTCTATTATGCATCCGGTCGCCTGAAAGGCCTGCCCGGCGACCTGTCCGGCGGCCTGTCCGGTTGCCTCAACGCCAACTGTCCAACCAGAATGGATTTTCACTGGAGTTTATTTCAATAGACCGATGTATCTGAAACTTGGCAATGGAAATTAAATTACCGTAAAATTCAATTCGATAGATAGAATGATACCTCGAATCTCTGGCGATAAGATTGATTTTCAATTGTGCATCCGGCCACCTGAAAGGCCGGTCCGGCCACCTCAATGCGGCCTGAAGCAGTCATACATGATCAGGAATTCCTCAAGGCCGGGCCTAATCAGTTTTTCCGGCAGCAATTCTATATTCAGGCAAACCAGAAGGTCAAGCCTCATCAGTTTTTTTTGACAGGAATTCCGGATGGTGTATGGTCGGCTTTAGTTACCTGGAAAGCCAAGGATATGTCCACAGTTATTCAACATTAGGACCTCAAGAGGCAAATATGTAAAAGGGCTGCTGTGCTTACCACAGTACATGTGGAGTGAAATAGAGTCCGATTTGTTACCACCACAGACTTATCACCCGACAATCTTAATCATTGAATCAGACAGAACCTCCAATTAAACGATGGAGTTTGCCACCACCAACATTAGTTAAGTAATCCAGCTCAGTGAAGAAGTGAGATCCAGGACATGTCTTGCAGAGAGACTGAAAGAGAAATTTAGGTTAATCAGAGAAAACTTTAGGAGGTGCATGCTGGCAAATGCATTCTCCGAAACCAGTTTATGCCGTTGAAACGTCAACTGGGCCACATGGAACAACGCGGAGGACTATGGAAGAGGAATTTTTGGATATTCCAGGGAGAGAAAGGATCACTTTTTTTTTAGTAAAAAAAAAAGCTAATATTTTGTAAAGTTTTTCGATGTTTCCGAAATATGTCGTGGCCTTTACGCTTGTTTCGGTCGCATGTACGCCACAAAAGATCAGCGTATGTGCACTGTCAGGCGTGTAAAAAGCTTGAAGATTCTCTTGTAAAACGATATGGCTTGATTAGACTTTTTATTTTTAATTATGCTACTAACGTGCGCGGAGATAAAAGAAAAAAACTAAAATAAAACACCCCATAAGTACCTTAGGAAAAATTTGCAGGTGATGCAAATTTGAATTTAAGCCTTCTGATTAAGCCTCTATCGATTTCTAAAATAATCTCAAAGAGTGCTTGGCATGCACTCTGAAACTACCATCCGATCGGCGTAAAAGAAGTATTGCCAGTTTGTTAGAAAATCAATTATCCACAGGTGAAAAGTGTCAAACGACCGCGCACAAGAAATTTAACTGTAACAGGCTGAACAGCTGATTTTCGTTGGTTGCGACTTGTGGACGTTTTTTGCGCACAGTACAACGGAGACACGAGACAAGAAACTAGGGCTATGGGTTGATAAGCGCTCCGTAAAAAAATCGATGTCAATCCACGGATCCGTTTGAAACTAACGAAGTTGAGTAGTGGCGACGACTTGCTGAAGTCTAATATAATGAAATCGCCGCTTATGCAAACAGACACATTAGACCAGTTCACGTGGCTCCGTACTACATCCACATAAATCAGCATCAAAAGAAAATTGTCTCTGAGTCGGAACATGCAAATTTTTAGATTAGGCGCCCCTATAAACATACTCTGGTCAATAATTTGCAACTTGCAAATACTGTCGACTCAAAATTGTCGCAACATGTTTCAAATTGTGTCACACCGAACGAAAACACCAAGTCAATTAGTCGGTCATAATATCGAAGGCATTGTCCTTTTCTTATCGTCAAAGAAATGTGGCGAGTCCCTGTGTCGTCGTGACAAGCTGACGACAAAACAACACTAATCCCTTTTCGTCCTGAGCCAATGGTCATTCTGGAGGCAGTCTCAATGTCACAAAACAGACCTTTTACGACACCTATTCTACAACTTACCTTAGAATCTTGTCTGCAGTGGTGTCGCTATACAGCTTCTATACGATGATCTCGGTTAAGCCAATTTCCATTTGTTTTTCTTTCATAAAGGACAACAACAGAAGTCAATTGATATAGGAAATCCTCGAATGTCCGAACACCAGGTAGACTCGTTGGAATCAAAAAGGGTGCATACACAGGCGGTTACGTGCACAGGTGATAAATCACAGTAGGGTTTGCATGAACACTATTTTTTTTTATTTTTGTAAAAGGGCTAAAAAGGGCTGTCACTTGTTAGCTGACAAACGGTTTTGTCTTTTTTTGTGGAAATTCAAATTTTTGTGGGCGTTAATGTTTTTGTTCCGAATTTTTGTAAATGACACTCACAAAAAGCGTGTCCGACTCTAATGAAATCTATCACTTGCACTAACCAAAATCGTTGGTCGATTTCTCGAAAAGCAACCTCTGGAAAGTGTGTAGATAGATAAATCTTAAGCACCTTCAGAAGCATAATATGTGCATGTAAGATACTTACATAAAGAACCCTGAGGGCAACAAACGCACCAGCGATACACATTTCAATTTTCATTATTTGAGCATGAAATGGATTCAAGTGGTTGGCTATTCCGGAATTTCTGGAATTTCTTGTAAATTTTTCGAAGACTCTCTTAATAATCTTACATAGAACTGTTGCCCTCATCATGACCTCCCAAAAATTTTAGAAGTGAAGTTATAGTTTTCGCGTTTTCGGCGATAACGTTGGACTAAACCCATCTGAATAGTGTTTGACTTCACCACTTCATGTAGATAACATGAGATTCTTGAAATATTTTTGCCTTTTCTCATTGGTTCGGGGATAAGATTTAGAATTGAATTTTCTCTTTATCGGAAGTACCACGTATGGGGCGACCGGTAGCTCAATGCGCAGAGGCATAAGTCTTATGTCGGACTACGGTCGTTACGGGTTCAAGTCCCGTCCACGGCGTTCGTGACCATGGATGTTTGTGTTGTCTCCCCGTGTAGTGTGGGGCGTAATAACAAGCAACAACATTTCCTTACTTGTCGCAAGTAGGTGGCTAAATGGGGGAGCAGGAGGTGCATGCTGGCAACGTGCATCGTCAAAGAGTGGTTTATGCCAAGGAAACGTCAGCTAAGCCACGTGGAATAGTTAACGCGCTATGCCCCGCTAGGGGGACTAGGACTGCCACAAAATTAGTTAGTCATTTGTTGATAGGCACCGAGCAAAAAAAAAAGATCAACCAACTTGCCATTAGCAACAGATTCAAAAGTTGCCTTCTTGACGTGCGAAATAAGAGGGGCGCCGATATTTAAACGGGAAAAGATCTTATAATCGCTAATATCCGATTGCGAATAGCAGCCAAGCGCCGTTCTGGAGACGAAAGATCCAGGCGCACGCACACACCGCCTCGCTCAAAAATCCAGCTGTTGTACAATAGTATAAGAGATCCGGAAGAAGCGCTAAATTCTAAAAAAATGTAAGCCCGCGGGAGCAAGTCATGGAAGAGGAGATGGAGGCGCTGAAGAAAAATAACACCTGGGAGCTTGTGCTACCACCTAGTGACCGAAAGATAATCGAAAACAAATGGGTGTTCAAGGTCAAAATTCCAAATGCGAATGAATCGACTCGATATAAAGCGAGACTTATAATTAAGGGCTTCTTGCAGGTCAAAGGTATCGATTATGAAGAAACTTTCAGACCAGTGGCATGGTTTGCGTCGATTGGTGCAGTTCTTCGTTTGGCAGCTCGGGAGCAGTATTTCATCAAACAGTTCAACATTACTACTGAGCGGTCGCTTAAAGGAAACTATTTATATGAAACAGCCTAAAGGGTTTGAAGACGTAACACGACGTGTTTGCAAGCTAAGCTTGTAAACATCTTCGACCTTCTTTTCAAGCTGAAAGCATCAACAACTGATTCGTGTGTTTTCATTGGAGAAGCAATTTACGGCATAATTGCGGCAAAAGACCAAGAAAGCATCGTCAATTACCTCAAGAGGGAGTTTGCAGTCAAGGTTTTCGATACTAAGTACTATTTGAGTCTCGGAATTATTCGAAAGAACAGTGGCATATTCACCAGTCAAGCGAGTTTTGCTAGAAAAAATATTTCCAAGTTTGGTATGGAGAACGCGAACACCACCAGCTGATTCATCCAATTTTCTTTCTGATGATGACGACACTTTTGAAGGCAACAATTTCCCATATCGGGCAGCTGTAGGCAGCCTCATGTACTTGGCCGTTGGGACCAGGCCCGACATACTCTTTGCGTTGGGAGTGGTTAGTCGACATATTGGAATCCGAAGTCTGTGCACATCAGAGCATTAAAGCGTATAATAAGATTTGTTAAGGGAAAACCAAACTACGATTTATTTTATGAGTCGTTAACCGAACGTAACTTTGGCTTCGTTTATGTCGCGGAACTATCTTCGAGGATTAACTAATTTGAGCTAACTTACGACGACGTAAAAATGCCACATTAGCTAGTTTTGGTACCAATTTTAGCTCAACTTGCTATGCAGAACTGGACTGAAAAATTGGGACTAAATGGTGTTGCTGTCTTTGCTATTTGTGTTGTTGGTGAAAATTCCATTTTATTTGTTATATAAATACCTCATCCTTTCCTGAAACTCTCAATTCATTTCATCCTTTGATTATAGTGGTATAAACGCGTTTTTAAGAAGGCTACTGGCTCTTGACATTTTCTAAGCCAAAGTCACCGAAGTCACAAACCAACAGCTGACATCTTTCACGTTTAGTACCTCTCCGTATGGTCGATATAAACACACCACGAACAAGTACTAGCACTAAAACGGTTTAGTTAATTAGTTCCACGGTATGTGGGGCCTTTGACTCTCTCTTGTAGCGATGCAGATTATGCGGGTGATCGGGTAAACCAGCATTCTACAAAGTGGGTTAATTTTTTTCTGGGAAATAGGCAAATTTCTTGGGGATTACACCAGTAGCGTTGCTCTCTCAATAACAGAATCTGAATACATCGCAGCTGCGGAAACTGTAAAAGAAATATGCTGGACAATCCTCAAAATCCGTGCCGAAATTCAACACTATACTTGGATAATGAAAGCGCGATAAGACGATTGCCGAGTTCCTGCATCCACTTGTTGATAGAGCGTGGAACACAGAGACCTTTCCCACTGAATGAAAGGAAGGATTGATAGCTAAACTCCCAAAAAAAGGGCAGCTCTAGCCCTACAGATTGCAATTATTGGAGAAGCATTTGCGTGCTTAATGCTGCTGCAAAAATAATAGCTAAAATTGTCTTGGAAAGACTTAAACGTGCCATACACACACCGATCGATCGGCCGATCCGTCGCCCGAAATCGATATCGGCCGATGGATCGGCCTGTGTATGTGGAAATCGCACCGATCGGCCGATCAATTTTGATCTGCCGATATTTTTGTGCGATTTTCGTGCGATCGATCGGTGACGATCGATTGGATAGTGTATGTGATTATCGCAAGTGAATGTCAAATTACCAAATTATTAAATTATGAAATTTCAAGGATTCTTATGATTTAAATGGCACTGCAATTGAAATATCAAATATGTGGTATACGAAAATACCACACACATCCAAATAGTTAACAAAAATGAATCTAGGTTGGATTGGGAGTGAATCATAACCTATTTTTTGAATTGTCATTCGTTATCGCATCGCACGAAAATCGCTCAGTGTGTGTGCAGTGGAGATCGGCAGATATTTTGTGGCGATCCATCGGCCGATCGATCGGGCGACGGATCGGATAATGTATGGCGGCTATAAAGGAGCACTTAGAAACTACAATTGATGAAGAGCAGGCCGGCTTTCGATCCGGATTCTTTAGTGACGATCACATTCGATTTCGAGAAGACTTTCGATAATGTGAACCAGGATTCCAGATAGGCGGCTTTGCGCAGGAGAGGCATCCCAGAGAATCTTGTGGCTATTATTAAGGCAACCTACGACGGCGCGAAATATCGCGTTCTGCATAAAGGTAAGGTGTCGGGGAACTTTGAGATTCACATGGATCTCGGCAGGGGTGCATCCTGTCACCGATCATATTCCTCATAGTGATCGGCGATGCGTTGCATGCAGGAGTAGACAGAGGAATTCAATGGACTTTAACATATTATCCACAACATCTTGGCTTCGCTGACGACATATGCCTATTCTCCCACAAAATCATGGATCTGTCCGCAGTGGCGTTAGATCTCGAGAAGGAGGCAAGTGAGGTTGGGTTAGTACCAACACGGCCAAAGTTCTCAGCTCGCCATTGTGAAAAAGAAATCCTACATTTATTGCCATCAATATTAATGGGCAGCCTGTGGAGAAATACGATACGCAGACGAAAATGACATTGGATAGGTCACACATCGCGAAAGGATGATAGCTGCATTGCCTTAGTTGTCATGAAATGGAATCCCATTTCAAAACAAGGCCGACCAAGAGGGCGTCCTAACATCACATGGCGCCAATCCAGGGCCGTAGAAGGAGGGGGACGTGGAAGGGGGCGAAACGCCCCGGGCCCATGATTTTAAAGAGCCCCGGAAATTTGAAACAAGAAAAGAAATAAATCGGCAGTTTTGTAAAAAAAGAAGAAGAAACGAATCAAACATTTTTCAAGAATGGAGCGAGAATAATTTTTCTAATTGAGCATGAAAATTTCGATATTACAACTTACATATTTTACATAAAAATTTTTTCTTTCCGTGTTAAATTTTCGATTTGCCCTCGTGCAGATCCGGCTGCTACTCAGTCCGCGCTCGACTTGAACCGATTACAAAGATAGTAACATCAGTGATCTGAGTGTAGTTACGAGGGCCAGGTCTCGGGGTAGCGTTAAGTGGATATTATTCAAGTTACTCTTCCTTTGACAGATAAAAATAAACATTTTGCTCGTGGGAGAACTTGAACCCGCCCCCGCTCGAATTAGAGATCAACTCTCAACCCATCGTGCTACCCCATCCCTCGTTGATTATTTCAATGAAAAATGTAAAAAGTCATCAGCTACTTAGCTGATAGCTTAGGGTAGGAAAGTGGCTTATTTATTTGGGATTATTTGAGAGGCAAAACGTACAGAGATAAGCTCAAAAAAAGTCAGCATTTGAAAGACATAGAGCATGTTTAGAGCAATAGAGCTAGTGAAAGGAAATTTACTCCTTTTTTTTCAAATTCAGACTGTGATTAATATAAGCAAGGAATGTTATTTTTAATTATACATAAATTAAAAATAAATTATAAAAAAAAACTTAAAAGAAAACAGTTACAGTCTACAATCGTCAGCAAAAGTGGGACATTCAGGATATAGGCCAATAGTTGTTCAACCTCAGGCCCGGATTTTCTCTCGACAGCCCTCCGTCGATCTGTGGCAAAAGCCTGTAAGTCGTTTGGGGAGTTGTGCCCCATTGCCCAGAATCGAGTGCGATGGCGCGCAGGTGTCGCTGACACGCTATGCCCCATTAGGGGTTAAGACAAAGTGGTACAATTAAAAACAAATAACAAAATTTTTTTACTTAGAATTTATTACTTGTGTAGATCACCTGGAAAATTTGTTCAGCTTTTGTTAATAGGTGTATTTAGTGCTTTCCTAAGTTTCGCTTTTTTCTTTTGCATTTAAAGGTATGGAACTAACATATATTACTCGAAATTAAGAAATGATGTATAGTAAAATGATGTTAACACGATTTTATCACAATCAAACACAGACTTTAGTAAAACAAAAATACTTATGTAAATGTAAGAAAAAAATTATAGTTCCAAGACATTTATTTTTAATAAGTTTCACGAATTTTTGTCATTTTACTTAATAGGAATTTCAAATTAACATTAAAAATCTAAATCTGTCTTCTGTTTGTACGTTGGTTGTCACAAATATGTTATTGTTTCTTCATTTTCAGATTCAGAATATCCTCAGCAGGACGATAATCTGGATCGTGGCCATGATGATTGACAATTTTTCGTGTGCCGGTACTTGCAACTGAACTTGACAATTGCAGCTGATTTGATGTTTGTGCTTTGACAATATCCTGGTAAAAACCATTGAAGAGAGTATTATTCCCCTGCGCACCATTCCACATATGTCTTGAGCCAAATTGCGTTTCCCTACCTAATAGAGGCATTCTGATGAAATTGGGATAACAAGCAGTAGCGTCTTTACGTATATTTCTCATTCCATATTGTCCGATGAAATTCTCAAAAACATTTTTTATTCGATATTGGTTGTAGAAATTCGGATGTTCAGTAGGCGCTTGATTAGTGTTCTTCATTATTTTTCCGTTCTCCCGACCAGGAGAGGATGATCTATCCGTAGAGCTTGAAACTGTCTTTGGCGAAGACAACCCTTTAGACTTCTCTTTAATCTCGTAACTTTCAGTATTTTTTTTGGTTTCATTTTTTATTTTCATGCGACGATTTTGAAACCACACTTTCACTTTTTCTTCTTCTATACCCAATAGTTTAGATATATCCTTTTTACGAGAATTCGCCAAATATGAATTAATATTAAATTCACGTTCCAATTCAAGTATTTGGTGTTCCGTAAAAACTGTGCGAAAGCGTTTACCATTTTTCGATTTTTCTTTGGTTTTGTTCCTTAATTTTTGGCGGCGATGAGCGAACCAACCTTTCATATGTAATTCCTTTATACCCAGCCGACTTGATAATGCTTTTAGACGTGTTTTGGGTAACTTTGGATTGATATCGAATTCGCGTTCCATTTCAATTAATTGGTGCGAGGTAAAAACTATTGCCGGACTGTTAATCGATTGTGTTTCTGAAAATGGAACATTATGAAATAAAGGAATAGGTAAAATCTGTACCTGCGTTCTACTAACGACTCAACTAGAAATGTAACTCACGTTTTCTCTGAACGGGTTTCATTTCATAATTTGACGGATCACCGTTTGTTGACATTGCATCAATTGACTGCAAGTATGAGAAAAATTGCTAAAAAAGAAAGCACTTCGCCGAATAAACAAATTACAAACATTTTCTGTAAATTGCAAAGTAAATGCTGCAGTTGATGGTTGACACTCGTAGTATGGTACCACCAGATGCGATATTTTTCCCTTTCTTCTATTCTTATCAAAATATGGGAACGTTGTCAAACTTTAACTAAATCTCGTGAATGGAATGAAACTCTCATTTGAACTTCTGTCACGGTCTATTAAACGAATCAAATGCCGGCAATTAAAGAAATTTTTTGACATTTAGTTTTCGGAACCATATTGAAGTATGAATACACACAATATAACCGTTATTCTGTAGCTGAATCCCAACCTTCACGGTAATTACACAAATTTGGCTGTTGCACGATGACAGTGTTGCCACTGAAGCCTCAATGTATTTTTGTTTGCCGATTTCAATGGTACTTTTTCTAGTCAATTTGGGGACAATCTTGTGTAAAAAGCAGTGTTGCCAATTATAGCCGTTTCCCGGCTAAATTTGGCCGGAAATCACTTTCTTAGCCGGGGAAAAAAATTAAAAGGATGTATTTTTTTCACGCCCGATTTTGCTTCTCAAGGCTATTCTCTTTATTCGAACAATGTGCGTTTATTTGAAAAATTTCAATAATAAAGAACGGAAATGAATAAAGAGCCAATGCGAAGCTGTGCTAAGCGAAAATACTCTAGACTTAATGACATAACCTAGACTTGGGTCAGACTTAGAGGTGCTACTAAAACTACAAATTTAGAACAACTGCATTATTATATGGTTTGTTATAATTATAACATATTGCGGAAAATTCCTCAAACTACATTCAAGAAAGCGATTAGCAACTGTTTTCAATCGAATTGAATGAAAAGTATGCTAATACTAGTCATATAAGGTGAAGATTATTACACATTTACAATCTTTCAGTCAGAAAACGTCAATACAGTTAAAGTCTTCAATGATCTACATATATGACGAAGTGGAATATTTTGAGATTCATCACGCTTATTTGAAAATTTAAATTTGCTTCTTTATCCATACATGAGGTATTTTTCCGAATGAAAATTGAAAAATTGCGAGAATAAGGTGAAATCACTGGTGAATCCGAAGCACATTTCCGAAAAAAAAACTCCTTCTGCAAGACAGGAAAAGTAAACTTCTTCTCCTCTTCTAACAGTTACATACATTGCCGTTAATATCGATTTCAGTTCGTTTCCATCTAGCGCTCGTACTGAAGACTGTTTTATAGCAACTCTATGATATTTTTATACCCTTCACGGATGTGATAGGGTGTATTAACTTTGTCATGAAGTTTGCAACGCACAGAAGGAAGCTCATTGGGGCGACCGGTAGCGCAGTGTGTTGAGGCATCAGTCTCATGTTTGACTACCGGCCTTTCGGGTTCGAATCCCGTCCACGACGACGTTCGTGGCCATGGATGTGCAGGAGGTGCATGCTGGGAACTGCATTCTCCGAAACCAGATTATGCCGTGAAACGTCAACTAGGCCACATGGAACAGGTGACGCGCTATGCCCCACAAGGGGTTAGGGCAATTGAGATCTCCGACCATATAAACTATATATATTCTTGGTCGGTAGGATGAGACGAGTCGATTTAGCTTTGTCCGTCTGTTTCTATGCAAACTAGTCCTTCAGTTTTAAAGCTATCGAGCTGAAATTTTGTACAGAGCCTTCTTTCTATTGCACGCAGTATATATGTCGGAACCAACGGAATCGAACCACTAGGTCATATAGCTGCCATAGAAACGACAGGTTCAAAAATTCGTCTTTGTGAGAAAAACTTTTTTATTTCTAAAGATATCGTTTTCAGACTTCACACTAATTATTAGTATCTTTAGCTAAATCACTTTCTTTTTGGTTGAAATCGGACCACTACGTCATATAGCTGCTATAGGAACGACCGGTCCAAAAATTCGTCTTTGTGAGAAAAACTTTTTTATTTCCAAAGATATTGTTTTAGAAATTCACAATAATGAATAGTATCTTTAGTGAAATCATATTTCCGAATTTAGTTGAAATGGGACAACTCTATCATATAGCTGTCATAGCAACGACCGTCTCAAAAGCAAGTTTTTGTCTAAAAACTTGTTTCTTTCTGAAGATATCTTTACGAAATTGCATATTATTCAACCGTATTGACTCCTAAGCCACGTTCCTAAATTTGGCTCAACTCGGCCCACTATTTCATATACCTCTTATAGGAACAGTGAAATCGGAACAAGCTTTACTCCTATGATACGCGAAGCATGAAGGGTATCATACCTTCGGCAAGCTAGCCCGGGGCTAGCTTGTTTTTTTATCGCTTTGGGTTGACAAAATCGATACTGGTTTACGATCAATTAGTCTACAGGAACACATTGATTTCGATATAAGCTTTTGGTGTAAGATACGGCTAAGAACTAACGATACCGCTGCGTCGTAACACCATGGCATTTAATTGATCGGTATGAGACTGAGCCGGCTCATCCGCATACATTTTCAAGCCAGAACCCTTTTGTATGTGCTTAGCTCAGCCTTTGCCAAGACTCTGGGTAGAAAATGGCCTGCTAACAAAAGACAGCAACACTAGAATGCTAAATAATTACTAAGCTTTTCATTGACTTTCCGATGAGACGACATACGAAGGTAGATAATGTGAAAAGTTCCCGGCCTGACACAGAAATATCGTTAGGCCGCTTTCACATGACGTGCACGATACAAGATAATTGACGGAAGCTTTTATCGAATCAAACAGTGGCAGTATACAATGTATGAAGATGTTCACACGGAACTAGTACGAGAAAATCATGCAATCGAGAAATATGGTTTCTCGTGTACATAAGAAACTTGCCACTGCAATTCGGTAAAGCTCGCGACTCTGTTGTGTGGTATTCTCAAAGCCCCGAAAGCATTTTAGGCACACGCGCCATATTTTTACAACATAGACTATTCGATAAAACAATTTATGAGGAAAATTGAATGTGACCGTGTGAAATGCTGTTTCAATTTCGAGAAAAGCTCAGCCGAGAAAATATCGTATCGAACGGCGTCGTGGAAAAGCCGCCTTACAATCAGCAAAAATGTATGTTTCCTGCATGGCTGCACATTCATGCATTAGTTCGTATGACAAGTTTCAGGTAGTTTTTTTGTATGAATTTTTTCAGGGACGTCTAGTCTTACGTGTTTTTCGTTAAAATGGAGAAACTTGAACATCGTGCATCATAAAATTCTTCGTTTTGGATGGATTAATCCCTAAGAAAATTCATCCGAAGTTAACAGAAGTTTACGGTGACTCTGCTGCTTCGATATCAACCGTTAAAAAATGGGCAGCTGAATTTAAGCGTGGTCGCGCATCCCTCGAAGACGACCCAGGTGAAGGACGGCCAAAACCGCAACCACACCGGAAACCATCGAAAAACTGCATGATATCATGTTGGACGATAGGCGAATGAAAGTGAGTGATATGTGAGTGACAGCCTCAGCATGTGGGGATATCGGAAGAAAGGGTGCGATACATCTTGCACAAAAAATTAGAGATGCGAAAGTTCTGCTCTCTGGGTGCCGTATTTGCTGAATGCCGATCAAAAGCAAATGCGTTTGCGATTTTCGTAGCAATCTTTGCACCGATTCAATCGGGATCCGACCGATTTTGTGCGGCGAATTGTCACCATAGATGAGACTTGGTTCCAACACTACACGCCAGAAACGAAACAGCAGTCGAAGCAGAGGGTGGAAGCCGGTGGTTCAGTGCCAAAGAAAGCGAAGTCGACCGCATCTGCCGTAAAGGTCATGGCCAGCGTGTTTTGGGATGCGAAAGGGATCCTGTTAATTGATTACCTTGAAAAAGGCAGAACAATAACAGGCGAATATTAATCCAAACTTTTTCACTAGCTGGATTCCAAAATTGGCGAGAAGAGGCCTGTTTTGATGAAAAAAAAACATCTTTAACCAGGACAACGCACCTGTACACAAGTGTGCGTTGGCGATGGGAAACTGCGGCATTTGGGGTACGATTTGCCCGACCATCCCCCTTATTCTCCTGATTTGGCAGACTTCCATCTGTTCCCAAACTTAAACAAATTTGTCTCTGGGAAGAGCTTCGCATCCAATGAAGAAGTTGAGGGGGCCGCAGATGAATATTTTCACAGCCTTCCAGACTCTCACTTCCGGGAGGGTATACTGATATTGAAGAAACGCTGGACGAAGTGTGTTGAAGTCAAGGGAAATTATGTAGAAAAATAAAATCATTTTTCAACAGAAAATCGCAGTCTTTCATTGTCATGCCGAGAACTTTTCACCTTACCCTCGTATATTGACAATAAAACACATTAATGCTGCTGCTTCTCAGAGAGGTGAATGTTTGATGTATCTGAGAAACGTGCTACCATGGAACAACTACAGGCGAATATATCCCCAAGGAAGTCAATTCAATTTATCATGTTATGTTTTGACGATTCAGTTGTGTCAGCGGTCAACTTTTCTTTTAGGCTAAACCATATTCAGTTTCGTCAATTTTGAGTAGATATCACAGCTCAATACATTGACTTGTCCTATCATACAATATTCGTCATGCCTTCAATTGGTTGATCAATACGTTGATCACACCGGCTGGCAATTACATTTCAAATTTGCTATACGACCCGTTTAACCTAAAGTTTAGAAAAATTGGCCCTTTCCAGAAAAAGTTTGTCGATCCTTAATTGAAGCACGAGTACACATAAAATGAAGACAATAGAGATATTGTATTTGCAAGGCTTATTTATTTGATACATTGTCAGAAAACGGTAGCTTAAAACCTAATTTATAATTATTTAGTATTCATTAAAAATGTAAACTATTTTTTTATCTAACATATTCACTGCAAGACTTAAATGAAACAATATCGGGTTTAAGACTTTAAATTAACATAATATCATACATTTCACTTAAACGAGATTAAACCATTAACATTAAGTATTTATCAAGCATTCTAGACTTAAAATAGTCACACTATCACTATCTATTTTCTTTTGTAACAAATTTCAAAAAAATTTAGCTTTAACGTTTAACGGGTACACTTTATAGCGACAGATAATCACTGTGCGAGTTCCAGAATTGACTTACTAATGCCGGATTTGAAAAATTTCCCTGTCTATCGAAACTGTCCACTTGGGGAGAGTAACCGCTATTTGGAACATTACCATTATAATTCATTTGATTGTTACCGGGGACACAGTTGTTTAATGTTGGAAAATTGAAGCAATTATCCTGATAATAATTCATTTCAGCCGGATGCGAGAAGTATTGCTGTTGAAATCCACTGTAATAGGGCGGCGGCAACATTTGATTATTCACCGGGCCGTATGGCGGAAGATTGGGAACTGCAAAGGATGTCACTTCTGCCGGGATTTCTGCGCTATCCTCCGTCATGGTATTCATCATGTTATACGGTGGAATTCCTGTTCTCTCCTCCTTGGATTGACTTGGATCTTGCGTATAGGACATTAGTCGATTAACGATTTGCTGATGATCCTCTTGTGGCAGCAAACCTGGTGACGATCTTTTGCTATCCGAGGAACTGCTATTCGAATTCGGGCGAATTTTAGCACTATCGCACATCACACTTAAGTCACTTCGTTGCTTCAACTCTTTCATTTCCTTTTTGGTTTTCATGCGACGATTTTGAAACCAAATTTTCACTTGTGGCTCCTGCAATCCGAGTCGGTTGGCGATTTTAATGCGACGTGGCCGGCACAAATATTGATTGATCGAATATTCACGTTCCAGCTCAAGCAATTGATAGCTGGTATATGCGGTGCGAGTTCGTTTCCCTTTTGGCGTTTCTGAAAATGATAGAAATTAACATGTTTAGTGAGCTGTCATCAACAGAAATTTCTTTTACAACAATGACATACTTTTCGGTGAGGCCTGTTTATTCTCTTGGGCTACATTCATGTTCACTAGCATCGAAACTGACTGTAAATAAAAAAAAAGTTATTATTTGACATTTAATCAATCATTAGTTAATCAAAAAAACAAATCAAACTCATTTTCTGATTCAACTAACCCTCTCGACAAATTGTTGATATTGTGGCGGCATATTCCAAGCATTAATTTCATTGGCTGAATTTAGGACAGACATATTTCACGGGTAAACGTTTTTGATGTTAGGGTCAAGACCGAACTCTTTTGACGAAAATTGATGACTGACACCGAATCGTTGACAATTGCTTCTTATATATGCAATTTTTTTTTGTTTCTTAAAATAATATTTTCGGCCGTTCTGCAGAACGGACGTACTATATGTACAGCTACGTAAAGGAATAATCCTATTTTTTCTATCTACCTGATTCCTAAAATGTCAATTTTCCCGTGAGCACGCCGTTACTGACAATTTCGAGATTATATTGTTTTTGCATACGCCGGCGTATAGTGGCGTCTCATAAATTTATCACTTTGGCGTACGGTCCGTTTATGACATGCAGAACGATAAAAGTTGACGACAGGTGTGTCTAGTCGAGAATGTATGAGTACCTCTAGCAGAACCATACCTGCGGATTATGAAGTGGCGCTACACTCGTATTTTTCTGGTTTTTAGCTAACAAAAAGGCCTTTGGTGAGGTAATACCGATTTAAATGTGAAAATGATATTTTCTGGGATTTTACATAGTTTGAATGGTTTGGTTTTTTCCTGTATGGAAAAAATATTCGGGAAAAAATACAAATGTCAAAAAATCGGCCATGATAAAACAAATCAGGTGGATTCACGCTCCTTGTCGTAAATGTCGTATATTTCGTATTCGTCGTATTCTGTCATCCCCAGAGTAAAATGACAGAAGTTTTCAACTTTTTGACAAATACGACCTTTTCGACGTGAGCATGAATCCCCCTATAATTTAGACGATATTGTTCAAATTATTGTCCATCGAAATCGTACAGCAATAACCAAACATAATTAGACTACATTTCCTTGATAGATCAATATCAGAAACAGGGTATCCTGTTTTATTACGAGGTGCTTCACACACTATATATGACTCCTCTGTACAACGATTTCTTTGATTGATATTTTATTTTAATATCACCAGCAATGCACATGAACATAATAACAGCGATCCGTCTGTGGAGAGCTAGCGACTCGACGGGTTCTGTTAAAGCCGCCACAGACGATTTGGAACTCCCCTCCGCAAAAACTGATCAGACCTGGGGGAATTCCATATCGTGTATGTCAAAATTGGCCGGTTCAGGTGGCCTCAAGGCAGCTGGATGGACATTTGAAAATCGATGCGGAAAAACTGACCGGATTGAATTTTTGGAGAGTTTATTTCAATGTATTTACCAATCTCAAACTTACCTATGGCAAGTAAAAAGTAGAAATTATTATAAAGTTAAAAGTGAAGCCGACTGTAAGTTTGTAATGGAAACTAAATAGGAAAGACCCGGATGTTTGGAGCGTAACTTTTTGCGGGTGAAAATCTGTAAAATTTGAGCCTATTTTTTTTTAAATATAATCCTTGAAACTTCTAAACGTTTTCTCGGATCGAAAATTTGTAAGGAATCTAAATTAAGGAGAATCGAATTCTGCGTCGAATGGACTGGTCAAACTCAAAATTCGGGTTAGTAGTATTTCTCTCTCTCTCAATTGCCCTAACCCCTTGTGGGGCATAGCGCGTCAACTGTTCCATGTGGTCCAGTTGACGTTTCGTCGGCATAAACTGGTTTCGGAGAATGTAATTGCCAGCATACACCTCCTGCACATCCATGGCCACGAACGTCGTCGCGGACGGGATTCGAACCCGAAACGCCGGTAGTCAAACATGAGACAGATGTCTCAACACACAGCGCCACCGGTCGCCCCCGGTGTGAGTGAGTCTAAGGAGAAAAATTACACTTTCTCACTTTTGAAGCTGACATATTTTTGAAACGAATGCTCCAAGTAAAAACCCCATCAAATGAAGTAAGTATACCATCGCTAGAACTTTCACGATCGGTTCTTTGTAATGCGGGAATAAGAGAATGAAAAGTCCGGCAAGCCTTTGGGGCTGGCTTTGGGTTAAAGTTTGTAAAAAAACCCTAAAGTTACGTCAGGCCACTTTGAATTTTGAATTATTTTCTATTTTTGAAGTCTGAAGTTTACGGAAGATTACATGAAAGTTTTCGTGAATACAAAGTGAACTTTGGCTAGAATCTCGGAAAAACTACAGAAAAAGGAACCTTTGAAACATTTCCACTTAACCGGCGACGCACAGTGGTTCGCGTTTTGGACCAATAGTGGGACTTTAATTGAGATTATTTTGACACTCTTCTTGCGAAGGCTCCGTTCGCTACGCGAGTTCCGCGGTTTAAGGAGTATGTCGAACTAGAACGCTGACTTCGCTCACTCTATACGCTACAGCAGTAAAGCCAAGGCGCGAACCACGATTCATCGCTCTGTGAAATAGGAATATACCGATTTTTTTAGTTCACGAAAACGGTTAATCGTAGCGAAAAATACTCTGAGACCAAATGAAGATCACCAGAAAATTAATAAAAAAATATAAGAATGACTTTGTTCGTATCTGAAATAGTCTTCGAGACAATCACAAGAAAACTCAAAACAAGTAAAAAAAAAATTTTGGTTTTGCTTTACCTTCAATGCTATCAACCATTCTGCATTTACCACTTCGAAATTAGCAGCAAAACTTGTTCCAATTCCTATGAGAGGTATATGAAATAGTGGGCTGATTTCAACCAAATATGGATTGTGTTTTGGCGGCAACTATAGGCGTATTTTTTGAGAATTTATCGGATGTAGGGTCAAATAATACACGCGGTGCACCAATAACATTAGCCTGGATAGCTTAGTAGGGTGGCTTTCCTACACTCGATAGTCCCTCAATAACTTTCACATGCTTGACACATAGATAAAGTACCTGTTAGCACAATTTCATTTTCTTAATGTTTGTTTAGCGTTTATCCTAGCCTAGCCTTAGGATTAGTCTCCGCTTAATTGTTTATCCAAAACGGAGTCCCATTACCTGGCAATGCTTATAAGTTTATCCAAAAAAAATCTCAACACCTCGCAATCGGGTAAAAGTTTATCCAAAACAAAAACCCAGCACCATGTCTCCGATTGAGGGTTAATCAAAAACAAAAACTCAAGAAGCGTTTCACTCTTTTTGGCTTCAAAATTAAACGGGCGTATGAGAAAACGAAAATATTTATCGGCCAGTTTACCGCTTGGATAAGCTTATGTCCTTGTTAGTTATCGGGCAGTTTAACGAGACATTGATAAAACGGGCCATATATTTGTCAAAAATTGCAGAGCGGAGCGGATCAGAGCACATTTTAATTGCCGTAGTCAGCTGATTGGAAAAATTATTGACAGATATTTCTGACAAATATACCACTCTTTAAATGAGTGTTATATAGGAAACTGTTTCATAAACGAACAGTTGAACATTTTTTACGAATTTCCATGTCAGTTTTAATTTTGTTGTATTACATTTTTCGACATGGTTAACCGTTTTCGAAATATTGTCCAAAAAACAAACAAAAGTAGTTATGCATTTTCTTTTATTTTCCGAGTTTTGGCGAAGGTTATTTCGAAAAATATGTCAGATACGTAAAAAATTGTACTAGGGCCTCAGCTGTCAGTACTTTTACCGTTGTAAAAAAAACAATTTTTTTTTCCAAAAATTTCTTATGAATTTCCCTTTGGTCTCAGAATTATTTCCGCTATAATTAACAGTTTCTGAAATAATTTCAGAAAAGCAGAAATGTTCTGTTTTTTTTTTAGCTTCCTTGTGATTATCTCGAAAACAATTTCCGGTACCGATACATTAACATAACATAACATTTTTATGAGTTTACTGGTGATATTTCATTTTGTCTCAAAATGTTTTTCGCTACGGGTCACCTTTTCAAAACATAAAAAAAAACTAAAACGGTCCTTTCTTAAAGGTTTTTAGGAGGCCGAAAGTTCACTTCGTATTTACGAGGATTTTCGATATAATCTTTCGTAAACCCGACAGCAAAAATAGTAAATAAATAATATAGTATCTTGGAACATTAGTTTCTTTCATAATTCAAAGTTGCAAACTTCTTAAAATTACTTAATTTTAACGTTATTATTTTTATTTTTTTTTATGTTTATACCAAAGCTTAGGGGGTAACCCTTTGATGCGAGAGCACAGCATTGGCGGTAAGGGATTAAGGTAGTGGGGAGATGGGTTGAGTTTGAATAAGGTGACGGTGTACATTCCGTTTAAATTTTTGTAGGTCATAGTTGCGGGGGAAAACAAAAGATGGTAGATCGTTCCACATTCGTGTTGTCCTAGATACAAACGAGTCATGGAATTTGGCGGTGCGACTATTGCTGAGTTCTAGAAGATGAGGATGGACACGACTGGCTAGTCGGGTGTTACGTAAAGGAAAAGTACGCTCAGGAATGAGGTTGGCTATTTCATCAGAGCAACGGCGGTTGTAGTAGCGATAGAAGAGTGAGAGACAGCCGACACTTCGCCGGTGTTCAAGCGGTTCGATTTTAGATGTTATGGGTTCCTCGCCAATAAGCTTGAAGGCTTTCCGTTGAACTTTGTCTAACGCGGATAATGCGGTTCTACCTGCGCCTGCCCATATGTGGGAATTAAATTCAAGTCTCGGTCTTATATGAGCCTTGTAAATTTGAGCCAGATCAGATGGTGAAAAGTATCTTTTACAGCGATTCAGACACTTCATTGCGTTTTTTGCAACGCAAAAAATGTGGTCGGACCGATTTAGTTTACTGGAGATGTTAATACCTAGTATGTTCAGTATGGGCGAATCAGGAATGCTGAGCCCATCGACAAGAATGGGTTGGGCGGTAGGTGGAGCACATCGCTTATTGGAAAGTAGACAACATTGAGTTTTTGAGGCGTTTACTCGATTCGCTTTCCCCCATGCAATAATTTTTGAAATGTCTTCATTTAGTGAGTCAAACATGCGATCTCTGTTGATAGATGTTGAATTTCGGCGAGAGTCAGCTACAGAGTTGAAAGTGTAAGTATAGTCAAGGGTGCTATCGTCTGCAAAGCTATGGATTGAGTTGGAAGTCACGCTGAGAAGATCGTTGATGAAGAGAAGGAAGAGTGTTGGTGAAAGGACAGTACCTTGGGGGACCCCTGCGTTGGTGGTATGGCAATTTGATTTAACTCCATCAAGGACGACCTGAAGCGAACGGTCGTGAAGGAAACTTTCGATCCATTTAACTAATTTTGGGTCCAAACCAAAAGCCTGGAGCTTAGCTAGAAGAGCCGGATGCCAGACTCTATCAAAAGCTTTCGAAATGTCGAGGGCAATGATTTTAGCTTCGCCAAATTGGTGGATACAGCGATTCCATCTTTCGGTGAGGTATGTCATTAGGTCGCCGGTGGAGCGCGAAGACCGGAAACCATATTGCCGATCATTGATGAGATGATGTGAGTCAAGGTAGCTCATTAGTTGGTTGTTAACCAGGGTTTCGAAGACTTTTGATAGGGTCGAAGTTAGTGCTATTGGTCGGTAGTTAGATGGATCACATGCTTCTCCTTTCTTGGGGATTGGTTGGACATGAGCTAGTTTCCACGATGATGGGAACACTCCTGGACAGGTAAAAGAGTTTTCGGAGAGGTTTGGCTAGCGAGGAAGCGCAGTGTCTGAGAACTAAGGGGGAGATGCCATCAGGTCCAGCTGATTTTGATACATCGAGTTTTGAGAGTACTTTAAATACTTCCCTAGTGCGGAAATGCAAAGGTCTCTGGTGTGAATCACATAAGGGTATGGCTGGTGGACTCTGAGTAGTGGGTAGTAGGCAAGAGTTTGCAACAAAAGTTTCGGCCAACAGGTTGGCCTTGTCTTGCATCATCATCATCATCGTGGCGCGACAGCCCGACGTCGGGCCTTGGCCGCCTTGTCTTGCGGTTAACTGTAAATTTTGCCATCATATACCAGTGGTGGAAAAGAAGAGGAGGTGAAGTTATTCTTCACAGATTTGACGAGTGACCAGAAACCTTTGCTACCTTTCCGTTGAACGAACACTTTCTGCCTAATTTTGCTGTCAAACTGGAATTTAGCCTTATTTATGACTGATTTGCAGATGTTACGCGTAGAATTGTAAACTTCTCTCAGTTCGACAGAGGGGCATTGTTTGTATGCACGGTATGCCGCTTCTTTTCTCTTTATAGCCTCTTTGCAATCTCTGTTAAACCAAGAGTTGGTGGTTGGTTTGGTATTCTTAGAACTGTGTGGGATAAAGCAGTGCATTCCATACCAAATGATGTTACTAATTGACTCGCTTATATAATCGACGTTCTGCGTAGAGAAGCAGTCAGACCAGTTCAGTTCACTGATGAATTGATTAAATGCGACCCAGTCTGCCTTATCATAATGCCACAATAGTCTCTTGTTGGAAGATAGATTATTGACATTTAGTGACCTAGTTGTGAATTTGGTCGATATCAATTTTGCAAGCTTCTACCATTATCGCCGCCAAACTTAATTTTGGAGGCTTGAAAGACTTTTCATTCATTTGCCATGGTACTTATAACGTAACAAAAATATCGTTAACCTCTCGAATATACAGGGTGTCCCGGTTCAGATGGTAAATACTTTAATGTAATACGAAAAAAAATCGTGTAGTTTTCAAATTTTTAAAAATCAATTAAAGTAGTCTTCTGAATATATGCCCCAAAGTCTCCGTTGAAAGGAGGACCGGAAGTGTAGGGACCTTACACTTATATCAAAAACATCCGTCTTGACTTCCTTATTCTTTTCAGCAAGGAGAATCGTGAACTTTTTTAAGTAGTATTTAATTGTTTCGTTGTGCCTCCCCAACAAAGGAGTTAAAGTATATGTAGTAGACAGATGCCAAGTTCTAAGGCATTCTTGGATACTGACGAGAGATTTCCCATTTCGAAGTTTAATAGAGGACAAGTTAGAACAAGGTAAGAAGGAAGGATACTTACTTTAATTGAATTTATTAATTGATCTGCAATAACGATAGTAGGTACTCGTATAACATCAAGCTACTTGAAGTTAGTTACAAATTTACTATACTGTCTCAGCATCTAAGAAGCAGATTACTCCATTACTCGTACATATCTAAGATTGTACTCGTTACTCTTATACTGAAACGTTCATTTGTTAGGACATACGGTGCCTTGATAACAGTAGCCTATTTGAAACCGACAAACTTACACGCTCCTTAAAATGTAATTATAATTATGAAATAGCAAAATATACCATTAAGACACATTCTTGCGGCTAAGAATACGCTGATTATTGCAACCATAGTCCCGCCTAATGTCATTTGTTTGCAATTATGTTTACATAATTCATAATTGCGATCCGTTTTGCATACAGTCAATGAAATTACGTATTTCGTATGCTTTCGAAATGGCAAAACCAACATTGCCAAAAGAAAGTGATCGGGGCGCCCCGAAACAGTCACGAAAATAATTATAATTGTGAACTTGGTTCCGCCTGGTTTGCGTCTATCAAAATTACCAGTCGCCAAATTCTCGTAACATTTGGACTAGTTCCATGTTTTTGTTTGACCAAATGAAAATATAGCGTTAATTAGGCGCACGATAGGTTCGAATTCTTATCACCAAAGAAACGTGGCGAGTCCATGTGTCGACATGACAAGCTGACGACACGGATCCGTGTATTGGAATCCTGGTCACACATAAACCAATGGTCAGTCATAGTTAACTGCACCATAAAAACGGTCATTGCAGAGCAGACCCTTAATAACGCCTCTATGGCAACAGCAACTTACCTCAGAGTCTAGTCAGGGCCCTTCTTTGTATCATGAGTCAGGGCGATCGTGGCTACAGTTGATATGCACGAAGCGATGATCCAGGCTAAGCCAATTTTCGGTTTGTTTGACCCGTCACAATGGCTCTAAAAGAAGTCAATTGATATGGGATATCCCAAATGGCATTGTACAGGTAGACCACAGAAATGCTAATCTCACAGGTGGGATACGATAGTTCACAAGGGTATAATGTCAAGGAAACACTTTTTTTTTGAAAAAGGACTCACTTGTTTATCAGTTTAACAGTTTAGCGGTTTTGTTATTTTTTTTTTAAGAAGCTACGGTACGTATGTTTTAAAAGGTGTTAGTAGTAATTTTCCGGATTTGACAAATCACACTTAAGGTAGTTGAGAAAAGTAAGACTCCCGACCGATTTCAATGATATGCGTCATATGAACTAAAGTGGGTGATGTGTTTCTTAATTTCAGGCCTGACAAAGGTAATCTGGATAGGCGAGTTCAACCAGTATGGAGTATACATACAGTACTATGACTTATCGCCAAAGCACTTACTTGTACCTATAGCCCCGAGGGCAACAAACGCATCAATATGATATCCAATAGTAAATGAAATATTTTTAGGTTCATAATGCTGTCTTGAATTTTTTCGACTGTAGAAAGATTAACAGAAATGTCCAAAATTATCAGCATGACCCCTGGGAGCTGAAACTTATGTCGATGAAGTTGTCGTATAAATTATGATAAAACCTACAGGCTATCATGATTTAAAACTTTATAACATGGTTGAATTCAATGTAGTGTTCAGTTTAAAATACTCCCAATAATATAGTTTAAATCACTTAAATTACATATGCGAACTTTTCTGTTAATTATAAAGAGGTGGATGGAGGTGGGAGGTATGGTTATCATTAAACCTGTCTGGCTGTTAACCATAATGTATTTTCCAAAAACTTAATCACAATTCTAAATATGGGAAATTAGCTTTAAAATAAGACTCAACCTTTCTCGGCTTCTCGTAGAAAGTGATAAAATGAGCAGAATGTGTATGCTAGCAACGTGCATTATCCGAAATCATCTATGTCAGGGGTTGGCGGCAACCAGCGCCCCTCCATAACGGGTTTTTGCAGCCCGCGAGGGCAATAAGGAGCTATGAACTTTAAGTATGGATCTACAAACCGCGAACATCGCAGGAGTACTGCAAGTGTAAATGTCAAAAAGTAGAAAATGGGGATATTTGTACGTTACTAAAACGATGGCAGACTTCATCAAAATTGGAAACCGACCCTACTCAAGTGTCTTTGCTACAGTCTTGAATCGAAGATTATTCGATTCAGGACACTCACAAGTGTTTGTTTGTGTTAGTAAGCAAAACCAAAATTCCGTTGTTAACATTACTCTGAAAATTAAAATCGCAAAATTTAGACGTTCGAATATACTTGTTGACTCGAGTAGGTTCAATCGCCGACGCGTCAAGTTTCACTGCGTTTTTAAAAGAATTTCGACCTGTCTTTTTCAAATAAATCCTATGGAAGCGTCAGTGATGCTAAAAAAGAAATAATGATTCGGTATTGCCGAGTACGTGGCCTCGCAGCATCGCAGTCGAATTATCGAAAAGAGCAAGTCGGGGCAGCAGGTAGGATCTGGGCAATAAGATAATAGACTGATTTTTGAAGCGATTGTGGCTCTTCAGGTCCATTTGTTATCTAATTTAACCTCATGCAAACACACTAGACAAGAATCTTTGCATTTCAATCAATTTATGTGAAGTATAAAATTTTTGTTTGGAACCTTATGTACTCGCAATTTTCGACTGGCACGCAATTCGCTCTAATTCTGAGCGAATCACTGAAAACCTGTCCTAAATTCAATCGAATATTCAACGAAATCTTTAATTTGGTTATGTGTGTATTAGCGCTTGAAGCTGGTGTTATGACAACAAATTAATAAACAAAATAAAACCATGAGAAATTATGATTTGTTATTTTGATCAAATAAATTGCTGTGAGTAAAAGTCAGAGCCACTCTGAAATATAAATGAGATTGGAGAAAACCTTTTTAAGGGCAAGTTTTTGGGATAATAAAATAAATAACTGGCGCAACAGTCCAATTTGAACCACGGCCTCGAGATGAGTTAGCATCATCTCATTTTCTAGATCGTGACGGTTTTTTGTGCAGAGGTATGTGATCAGCAACACGCTCAACCGAGTTATTTACTCCATAATGGGTACTCATTTAACAGCTGAGTGGGCTCATAGTCCGACACGTAAATCCCCGGAATCGAACCGGGGCCCAGTGCGTTGAAGGCGAACGTGCTAACCGTTGCGCCATCCGGACTAGTTTTTGGGATAGTTACTCGAAAAAAGAGTGATTTGGGACAGTCTTGGGCCCAATGGAAAACAACTAAAAAATCGTAAATCGTATTTTTTTTTTAAATTTTCAAACCGCAAAATTTTGTTCTAGAGTGCTTTTAAAATTGTAAAACTGTATTAGATGCAGAAAATCGTACAAAATACAACAAAATGTACTCACTACCTAGCTCCGCTGGGGAGTTTTCTGTATCAAATTTCGTCCGAATAAACATTGTTCAAATGACTTGACTACGGTAATTTATTCGCGGATTTGATAACGTCGGCTGGCGCTTTCGATATTTCCAATTTTTTGCACGTGCACAACGGAATATCGGCTTGGAATTTAACTTCGGTTTGATTTTTGAACACTGCCACTTGGGTGAGTATCCTCAATAAAATTCCATTCGAATCAAGAATTAGAAAATGTTTTAACTTGGTTCCTTTTTTGTTAATAATGTCTGTAGGCGGACTATACTTCTAATTTTCCAAATAGCTTGTCTGACATGGCGTTAGCAATAGAAACGGGGTCTGTTTTCTTGCACTGATACTTCATGTTTTTTTCACGGTGTGCCCTGCCAAAAGATACTGCTTTTGAATGAGGCCCACTGTCTTAAAAAGGTTGCCGACCCCTGATCTATGTAGTAACGCAATGTCAACTAGCCTCTTTTTGGGGTAGTTGGTGCACTGTGTCCCACAAGGCGTTAAAACAAATTATAGTACTGAACGCTACTGACAAAGGTTAAGCCTTTGCGGTTACCTTATCATGATTTTTACCAGAAGCGAGAAGGAAATGGAGAAATTCAATTTAATAAATAAAAACGCATTAATTCAAAAACTACAACCGCTAGATCATTGTAGTAACGACTGAAGTAGCTAATATGCTATCCTAAAAACTAAAAATAGTCCATAGAAATAGAACGAAATAGAAATATAAATTGTTTACCAGACAAGAAACCGAATTCTGTATCCAACTCACTGCTCAAAGTCGGAACTGGGTTGCAAAAGTGAACAGTTCTAGCTGTCAAAAACTCAGCATCACGTATCAGGAATTGGGTTTTTGTTTAGGATAAATTTTCAACCAGAAACCAGGGGTTGTGTTTTCTTTTGGATAAGAGATTAACCGGACGGTTAGAATTTATCCTATTAATAACGCTAAAAAGATATTGAGAAAATCAAATTGCACTAAATGGCAGTTAAGATAAATTTTAATCGGACATTGAGCAACCGGTTCTGAATTTTTGAAGGGAAATTTTACAACTTTTGAAGAACTGTTTTTCGGAATATTTTCCACATATTGATATGATTTTATACTAAATTTTGGGAAATAATTTTTTTTAAGTTTTGCAGAACACTTTTCTGTAGGATACATACTTTAGATCGTATTGAGACATCTTTGCATTTTTTCTCGGTAGACTAAATATAAGCAAATGTTCTTTTTTTCATTTCCCATATCCATTTTCCATATCGTAATCCTACAGACGTTGTTTGTATCTCAAATTAAAGATAATTGAATAACCAAGTAGATTCCGGACAAGCTTATTCGTAAGATGAGTACTTTTTTTCGATATTTTAAAATATGCATCACCAAAATGGAGAATTTTCGCTTTTTGGAAAGTTTTCCCAATGTTGGAAGAGCGCTTCTTCGGAAAAGCTTACACGTAGGGAACAGCTTCATAAATAAAATTTTAGGAAATTTAATACTCTTTTGAAAAGCAGCAGACGACTTTTCAGCAAGTCACATGCCTTAGGAGTAAGCGACGTTTACATTTGTGTTTCGTAAAGTCCATTTTTTTTAAGTAACTGGGTTTCTCCTTTTTCTGTTTTAACTATCATATCTACGACCTATCTTAAACTAAATCTTGTTTAGTTGTGAAAAAATGCGATCTGCTTCATTTTCTTCGTACGACTAGTATTTTACCCGTTATTTTATGAAACACATCACAAAAACGATGATTCTTTGAAGGAACAAACAAGCACTTAACAAAAAACTGTTTTTCAATTCAGATTATTTTGAAAACTATTTAAGATACGGAAATGTGTCAGAACGTTTTTTATGTATTTTTGTGCGCTTCAATTTTCATTTAATAAATTTTTTTTTTCAATTAATAGTTCCCGAGATAAAAGCGAAAAATTAAAAAGAAAACCTATAGCCACCCTGTGCAGTCGAGTTCCCGGTAAGGACTTTTATTATAATAATACTCCTAGCATCAACCAACATTCTATGATAACTCAAATGCACATTAAGAATTACTTCCTTAAAAAAAAATTTCCAAAACAAATCAAAGACAACCTGACAGCAAATGAAATAAAAAGAAAATGTATTTGCAAGGGATGAACATCGCACTTTTTGTGTCATTGGCTAAGTTCATGACACAAAGCGCCTACTGCTGCGAATTTGTTTAATGAATTCTCTCCACTGACTTTCTGATGGACACTGCTCCACCACAAAAAATTATCCGCTGACTAGGACCAGCATATGCTGACAGTTCATAAATTACCCCTGCGCTGTCATATTCATACGATTTGTGAAATTTGATAACTGATGGAAGAGCACAGTTCCAACTGGGGAGTTTCAACAAAGTACTCGTGACTTGTACTCGGCCGAGAATCTGAACGCGCACTTCGTCCAGGCTGCTTGCCTCTGGCATTCTAGCCTAGCCGAATATGATCGCCCCGTCGTTAACCGGCCATTAGTTGAAAAGCCAGGTGTCATGCCATATATGTAAAGAGCGTTTTGAAAAAGCGATAAAAATTTTTCTTTTAAATAATATCGACAGAAATCAAATTGCATTGGGTGCATTCCAAATCGAAGTTTTTTCAATGTTTTTTTTCGCGACTTGACGGATAGTGGGTTCACCCCTGTAGCGAGCAATACGAGCATTCTTGGGTGGTATACTGAGGGTTGCAAAATTCGATCCAAAACGCTCGATTGGGAATGTACCCAAATTTGTACCAAAAATTTTTGTTTATTATTAAGAACGACATCACAGCATGCTTTCAACACGATTTAACATTACACACATTACATTAAACATCACTCTCGCACTTGATCTGGAAGATTTCTTTATCAGAAACGTTACATCTGTATGTATCTGACAAAATAACAGTCACAAATGACACCACGGTTTTAGAGCTATCCCCATTTAATCACCTAAGAATCATCCCCGAATATAGAAACTACCAAATAAAAATAATGGAGCGGAGCTTTTTACACAAAAAAGGCGCTCCACTCCGCTTCACATTAAAAAAAAACAGCTCCACAAAAAAACTGGAACAGTAAAAGCAAATCAATTCATTTATCTTAAATTTATTTGAATAAATGACCGAATGGCGGTTACATTCAATCTAAGCACCTATCATCGGAGACACAACTCCATATCTATCGTGTACACGACTGCGCGAATTTTCCTGCAACATTTTCGGTTGACATCTGGTAGTGAGTTTCAGAGGTAGTAAAAATTTGAATTAGTAACGAATTCATGGAATTCATATACTATGTGCGTATGAAGTATGTACATATTTATGGAGAATGCGCCAAGTATAAACCTTTGTTCGAGTATATTAGTGTAAATTAAAATCAGTTTTTTTTTCGCCAAGAAATGATATGCGCAGGAACTGTGTTTATTCCTTGAAGAAGATTGCTTTTTTTAATTTATGTATTAATTTTTATTCCATGGTAAATTTTGGTTGGTTAAAATCAGTTATTTTTCGACGAAAATAATTGATTATCCTGATCCGGACATTCGAGATCAATAGAGGTAACGCTTAAAGAAGGCGTATCCCAGGGCCGGCGGAACAAGTAAAACTAGTGTTTAATTTTATAGTAGAAAATCCACACAACCTCCACTCCTGCCAAAAAAAGTGTTTGCTCGAAAAAGAAAACGTCACATCCTGATTCGATTTAGTTTTATCTGTCTGTCTGTCCGTCCGTCTGTCTATCCGTTCGCACAATAACTTTCCATAAAATGAAGCTAGAGACTTACAATTTTGGTTAAACGTTTGTAGTATGATCTAGTTGATTGTTATTGTAAACGGGCAAAATACGGCCAAGGGTGCGCCTACCTCCTCTACAAATGTAAAATATTTGAATGTATCTATAACTCCCTATTGAATAAGCGTAAAAAGCGTTAACTTTGGTATATAGCTCTAGTGGGTCATTTTATACTCTCTTGTAAAAATGAGATCGATCATTGCGAAAGTAACGGTACTTTTCATACAAAGAGCCCCGTACTACCCTAATTATTTTGTTTTTTTTTGTCTATAACTTTTGAGCCTAATTATGAAGAGATCTGATTTTTAGCGTGTAAACATAAGATGATGTAAACGTGTAAACTTCAGATGAAGCCGAGAAGATCCATATTCGGGAACAATATGATAAATGCCGGAGAGAAGTAAAGCACAAGTTGGCTTAAGCTAAAGCGATGCCAACTGAGAAGCTCTATCAAGCATTAGAAGATCAGACTACCGATAAGAGATCGGCATTGCAAGAGAAACCTAAAGGCAATGCCAGGATTTATAAGGTCGCAGCCCAATGGAGAAGAAACGGTCGAGAGATTCAGGCACGAAAGTACGTTGAAGATTGCAAAGACATCGCTTTAAGCCCGAACAAAAAAAGACATGCGTTTTCCTCAAATTTTGGAAGCATTCTAATGGGGCGTATTCATTGTCGCTAACCTGAGAATGGTTTGGTGACCGATGTGGGGTTGCTGGCATTGAGAGTCGAAGGGACGCAAAACATTTTCTATACTGCAAATAAAACTGTTATCGCGCTTGGTGGCCGTGGTCGTTTGGACACCGCTCTACGATACTATAATCTAGAGCTCGAAGTTCAAATCTCGGCGCGATCAAAAACTGCCTGTGAGTACTAATAGAACTCTCACAATGTTCCGAGATTGTCAGTGTAAAGAAGGCGCGGATAAAAGGTGCATGGCAGGGGCGGTTCCTCATTGGAAGCAAAGGAAGCAGTGCTTCCCTTGTTAATTTCACCAAATATATTAGTTCATTCAAATCCACGTAGCCAAACATCTAAAATACTCATCCATATGATCTTGATAATTACTTACTCATGAACTACATTCTTCATACATTATTTTCATACGTATTTCCTGTGCGTTTCGACTTCCTATTTCCTATACTCGTATGTACAAATAATACGTTTCTCTTCATTTTATTTTATCCCGTACTCTTTTACTTCTATTCGTGATAACAAAGCGAAGAGTACAATGGAAGCAACAGAAATCACAGCTTCTATGGTGCCTATTGAGGATCGCGCATGGCGACGCAGCCCGACGGGACGACATTGAGTAAAATCTCCTACACTTGTCGTGCCGCTATCATGCGCTCGTATATCTTGAGAAGAAGCTGCCAAAACCGCAGCTTCTTAAGCACTTTGTATGAAAACTTTTTAAGGTGATACGAATACGTAGAGCATGTATGTAGATGTTAAGTTTTCGTTTCTCTTGCAATTTTTCTATGTATTCGTAGAAGTGGACTTGCTTTTTGAGTTGGGGTGTGGTGGGTGGTTCAATTAATTAGATAAATAAAATATTTGAGGTGCCAAAATATGATGGGATTTACTGAATTCCAGCTTAAAACGAACGAATTTAAACTCTTTTTTATGAATTTTCTTGAAAGTTGAAGTTTTGTATGGAAACATAGTGCGATGCGATAAGCTTCTCTAATATTACGTTTACACTATCCCCAGATTACTTCATCTGCGCCAGCTGAGATAATCTGCGACTGTCAAATACATACAATTTTGAACTCACCACACCCAGATTACGCTGCAGATGAAGTAATCTGGGGATAGTGTAAACGTAATATAATGTACACACATATGTATATGGGTCGAATTCTCGCTTTAGGTAGTACAAACCTACTGGGGTACATCATAACAATTATTTTAAAACTTTTAGGATCCGATATTATGTAAAAAGCAACAATGAACGATTTAATTTTTCGGAAATTGAACCATTGAATGATTAGGCGAGAATAACTCGAAAACGGTTACGAGCTTTGCAAAAAGGAGAACATCTAGTTCGAGGCTAAAGTATAAAAATACATCGTAAAACCTGAGTATCGGAAGTCATTTTGAGTTACACTAATATTGTTTAAGTTCATAACACAAAACGGTTAGCATACTGTTACCAATTTGCTTTATGAATTCTCTCCACCGAGTTACTGATGGATAGAACATGTTGTGAAAAATGTCATTTTCTCCATCACAAAAATTTATCCGCTGGCTACGACTAGCATATGATGACAATTCAGAAATGATAAAAGTAACACAACGGAATCGCAGCATGCTGTGGCAACAGTATCGAAGCAGCTTTGCAGCAATTTGTTGTGTTCTGAACTGCACTCGCATCTAGTCATCCATCAATTGTTAAATTTCCAATTCAAAACTGACTACTGACTAAAAATCGTATGAATACGACAGCGCAAGTGTGATTTCCGTAGTCCGGATGGCGCAACGGTTAGCACGTTCGCCTTCAATGCACTGAGCCCCGGTTCGATTCCGGGGATTTACGTGTCGGACTATGAGCCCACTCAGTTGTTAAATGAGTACCCATTATGGGGCAAATAACTCGGTTGAGCGTCTTGCTCTGGTGATCACATACCTCTGCACAAAAACCGTCACGATCTAGAAAATGAGATGATGCTAACTCATCTCGAGGCCGTGGTTCAAATTGGACTGTTGCGCCAGTTATTTATTTATTTATTTAAGTGTGATTTCTGAATTGTTATCATATGGTGGTCCTAGCCAGCGGAGAAATTTTTGTGATGGAGAAAATGACATTTTTCACAGCATGTTGCGTCCATCAGAAACTCTGTCGAGAGAATTCATAAAACAAATTTGCAACAGTATGCCAACCGTTGTGTGTTATGATTTTAGCCATTGATACAACTTTTTTTCAGTAGTCAGTTTTGAAGTGGAAATTTCACAATTGACGGATGACTAGATGCGAGTACAGTTCAGAACACAACAAGTTGCTTCAAAGCTGTTCGATACTGCAGCCACAGCATGTTGCGATTCCGCTGTGTATTATAAACTTAGCCATTGGTGTTTCAAACGCCAAAATTTCAGAAACTAGATTGCTAGTTTTCGAAAAAGGATTTCAAATTCGTTCTTTTTAGCGTGAAATTTTTTTAAAACCATCATAAAATTTTGGCCCATCAGATATTGGAGTCGTGCCAGTTTCCGCAAATCAAATCAATGCGTCTTATTCAAAAGTTTCTTAGTCTGCTTCCCTTGCTCTGAAACCCACCAACCCCCACTGGTGCATGGTAGCAACTGCACTTCCAGAAAAGTAGATATGCTATCGAAACGTCAACAATGCATAAAAAAGCCAAAGACGTTGGCGCGCCCACGCCCCTGGAGGGGTCAAGGCAAGTAAGAATATGTCGGGCTGCGATTGAATTTTTATATTCGAATTACAAGTCACTCCTAGTAAAAAAATCTGAGTTTGCATCCAGCGAATTCGTTCATTCCATGCCTAATGTTGCCACAATGTATGTTTAATTGTGGTATAAATTCAAATGAACTGCATATTGGTTTCAATTGAATTCTTATTGAAACATTTATTCTTAGCAATATATGGATATATGTTTGTGTACCTACTATATAAGAATAATATAAGAAGAAAGGTATGCTTACTACAAACTCAGAAATTAAACTCTCGGACACGGCAATTTCTGAAAATGATAATATTCCCTGAGAACAAAATGGTTTACCTTTCACTCAAAAACGTAATCTCAATTATAAAAAAATAGATATTAAATTGAACGAGGCGTTTAACAATCAAGATGCATTTTTCCAGATACACTCCATAGAGTGTACACCGTATCATACTGATATTGTGAATCAGACCAGTTCACGCTTCTTACATTAGGTGCGCCCAGAAGTCGTATCCATTGCAAAACTGTTGGGTAAATGTCTATCGAGCAACTCCTGCAAAGTAGAACCAGTTACTACTCATTTGTCCTAGCCCCTACTAGGACCTAGCGCGTCAGCTATTCCATGTGACTTAGCTGACGTTTCGTTTCGGACGATGCACGTTGCCTGCATGCATCTCCTTCAGTTACGATTATGTGTCATTTTACTGAGCTGAAAATATTTTTACTCACTTTACTGAGCATGTTGTGACAACGATTTTGACAGTTCACAGAGATATCCTCACAGTAATTTTTCAAAGGGAGAAAAGAATGAATTTCTGTTAACACAGCAGAAATTGTGTAAAGGAAAATTCGGAAAGAGTCAAGCAAAAAAAAATCGCAGGTAATGATTCATGCCGTTAGAAGACCCAACATGCATGACTGAGGGGATGCTCAACCGCTCCGCGACTGTATGAGATTTTCGACACCTTCTGAACGTACTCATTTTCACCTGCTCTCTATGTTTAGTCAGTGATGTCCGATTCATCGTACGCGCATTCGTCCGTGTTGAGTATGATAAATTGTTTTTGATGATCAAGTTGAAAATAGTGTTAAAAATCAGAAAATCCTCTTAGTTAGGGGCGATAAATCCGCAACTGTAAACAACAGTCAAACGCAACCAACTATTTCTAGTGGTCAGCACAATAACAACACCTGAAATATGAATGTTGGTTGGAACACCAGCAAACTGGAAGAGCATCTTTTGGACCCATTGTGCTCGAAGATCTATTTCGAAAAGAAAAATCCATTAGAAGGCCGATCACACAATGTACATACTTCAATACATGTTGGTACACCGAGCTGCTCGCGGATAATCCCGCGACCGTTCTAATAATCAAATAAAAGCCTCTTCTTGGGAGGTTTTCTCGTGTTCAACTTCACAATCTTAGGCTTACCTTTTTGTAGTTGTATCTACGAGTATTCAGGTTTTCACATATTTAAGCTTTCATTTAGAGGTGGAGATTTTTTTCTCGATTTGCTCGGGTATTATATTTTTGAGATTCAAGCGAGCTCTATTCTCAATTGGGAGCATGAGTGAAAATGCCTGTGTGGGGCACTTATTCATGAATGGCCACCAATGAGCCTATTACGCTATTAACCAATGTTGCGGTCACTTAACTAGCATTGTATAGTATACATGAATCTAGAAAACAAATTTTGCAGAGAGATTTTCTAAAATGCTGTTTCCCGCTTTTCTGACTGCTTCTCGCTGTTTTTCTAAATTATATTTAAATTTTGGTCTGGCGTATTTGTGCCGTGTGAACGATTAAATGGCGGTTGCTGGAACACACCCATTCAAAAATGGAAAAATCTATTTAAGCCGTTAAATTGATATTCAATGGTCGATTAATAATGAGATGAAAATATTTTTAATGGGAAGTATAGTGTTTTAGCAGAGGCGACTCTTTTTTTTTTAAATGCAGGAAAAAATATGGACGTGAACTCATAATATGATCGAGAATAAATATAATACGTAAAATACAATAATTGATATTCATCGATATTTCCAACCGAGCCCATGTTTAAGTCAAAATGAATTTTAGCGTTTCAGTATTCTTTCGATTTTCGACGGTCGGATTGAATTTTGTTCTCATGATTAATTTTTGTTCGAGGTCAAATTTTATCCCACGAATTTGTTCAGGTCAGATTCATGAGGTAAATGTAGACCACCACTGGGTCCGGTGTGATACCTTGCAATTTCAAACGCCATGGGAGCCCAATCGTCGAACGATCTGGAGCTCTGTCAACGAAGCGATGTAGATAACAAGCACCTACTTTTTTCAAATCATCCAGGTCAATGAAGCATAGGGACCCTAGAGTGTCCTTACGTTTATCGGCCAGAGCAGAGCAAGTGTACAGAAATGTGATGTTTTAAGGTGTATACAGAGTGCTCTAAGTGTCACCATACACTGTCGAACTCGAACACAAACCTAGTACAAGTGGACCGGTTTTCTTCACATCTATGTGAATTGTGTGTGTGTGTCAGAGGACATTTGTACCAGGTTCGTGTTCGAGTTCGTGTTCGAGTTCGACAGTGTATGGTGAAACTAACGTGACGTGGGACCACATCAGACATGAAGCGGTGTTCACATTGGCCTGACGTGTAGCGCATGAAACTATAACTTCCTGTGCGTTGCACGACCCCGACAGTTGACAAGTGATACTCATTTGCCCTAACCCCAAGTGGGGCTTAGCGCGTCAACTATTCCATGTAGCATATCTCATCTGACGTTTCGTTTCGGAAACCAGTTTCGGACGATGTACGTTGCCAGCATGCACCTCCCGCTCCCATTTAGCTGCTTACCTGCGACAAGTCGGGAGATGTTGTGGCTTATTACTATATTACGCCCCGCACCACAGGGGGGAGACAACACAAACACCCATG
Source organism: Chloromyia formosa (assembly GCA_964017055.1). Classification (NCBI taxonomy): domain Eukaryota; kingdom Metazoa; phylum Arthropoda; class Insecta; order Diptera; family Stratiomyidae; genus Chloromyia; species Chloromyia formosa. Next base: position 21,353,174 of record OZ024813.1, on the reverse strand, counting down.
GCCACGAACGCCGTGGACGGGACTTGAACCCGTAACGACCGTAGTCAGACATGATACTGACGCCTCTATGCACTGAGCTACCGGTCGCCCCACCAGTGATAGTAGTACAAGATAGTCTTTGAACTTTATTCAATAGTTTCCTGTAAGAGTCTTTAGTAAGCCAACACCACAACTATCCCATACATTAATATGACATTAATATAAACGCTATGTAGAGCCAGAATGCCACCTTAGGTTGTTGGTCAAATATCAGATCACTAGCCTTTCTAAAAGTGAAGAGCAACAGCTGCTTTAGTAACGCGCTCCTGAACATTTACCTTCCAGGATAACTTCTTATCGAACACAAGAACAACAGCCGGGTTTACTCTAGCAATGGTGGAAGCAATGAATTTTTTGGTGTTCCTCCAGGTGAAGAGAACAAGTTCTGTTTTGGGCGGATAGACCCCAACTACTACTTGTCTAGCCCACTGAGATAGAACATTCAGGGCAAAGGGAAAGAACCCCGGGGAAACTTTCCATCCCACCCCGTCAAAATCAAGAAGTAACCTGTTAACCACCGGTTTCCAAAGAAGGGGGTTAGGACACCTCCTTGACGGGTGCCCCTACACACCTTTCTGTGTATTTTTGCTCAGGCAGCACAGTCTAAGCAGCGTTGTTTAAACGTGGAAAATTTACTGTTTTTGCCTGGCTTATAACCATTTAGCTATGAACCAGCCAAAACCTGCCTGGTTTATAACCAAATGGGTAAAACCACGCGAAAATGGTAAATTAACCATTTGACAAACGTTAAAACAACGCTATTTTGACTTTTTATGTAACAATGACATTTGTACTGCTTGGGATAAAAGTAAGATGTCGGCGGACTTTGAAATCTGGAATGTAGTTCGGCAGGGGTGCATCCTCTCACTGATCCTATTACTTACAGCGATTGGCGATGTGTTGTATGCAGCCCTATCCGAACCATACAAAGGAATTCGATTAACCTTAACATCTCTCTGCAACATCATGGATCTAAACGCAATGGCCTTAGATCTTGAGAGGGAGGCGAGCAGGATCGGGCTAAATATTAGCACCAACAAGATCAAAGTTCTTAGCCCGTCGCGCCGGTGCGAAAAAGAAGAAATCCAACTCTTGCAATTGCCATCAGCGTCAAGTGGACGGCTTGTTGAAAAAGGTAGACCAATTCGTCTACATAGGTAGCATTGTTGCCAAAAATTGTGGTGTAGAGCATAGGACATCGCTCGTCGTATCAGTCAGGCTAAAAGCGCATTCGGCAAACTGTCTAAAATCTGACAATTCAATTGTCTTAGTATTAAGACTAAGCTGGGCTTGTTTGGCTCCCTGGTACTGTCTGTGCTGTTGTATGGAAGCAGCACATGGAAAGTCTCCGTAAAAGTTACCAGAAAACTGCAAATTTTTGTTAACTTGTTTCTTCATCGAATTTTAAGAATTTTCTGGTCCGAAACAATATCAAATAATGGGCTGAGTCGGCGTTCGGGTCAGATACCAGTCGACGAACTGATATGCAATCGGAATAGCAGTGGATAGGCCACACACTGGGGAAGGTTTATAACTGCAATGCTGGACATGCCATGAAATGGGACTCCATTCCCAATGATGGTCGACCAAGAGGTTGCCCTAGAAAGTCATGGCGCCGATCTGTAGCGAAAGAGTTTGAGTTTCTGGGTAAGTTGTGAGGGCAGATGCCGTCCGATGGCCTAGAACGGAGTACGATGGTGCGCAGGAGTAGCCGCGATGTGCTATGCCCTACTAGGGGTTAAGGCAAAGTAGTCATATGTTGCCGATTAGTGCAGAGCTCTGTCCACCGACCTACTTTTCCAGTAGGCATGCTGAGAAAAGAAGAGAAGGTGCGATGGAATGGTGACCCATAAGTGTATGTCGATTAGTTGCTCCAGCGTCTTTGACAGAGTTGATGATAATCTTATGCGGCGGAAATAAATACTTACCGTTTTCATTTCCGATCATGTGCAAAGAATGTACACCAGTTTAAGGCAGGCCCTGAACAAACGCTCAATCCAAGTGTGCACTGCCCATCGTTTGTTGTAATATATTTTATTAATTCAACCTGATACTCGCAACTCGTACATACTCAGCTCTACCTGGATGAAAATTAACACATCATATTTAATTTATCTCCATGAAGGTATTTCATCTCAATCCCAACCTTGTAATCGCTGTCACTATATCAAACAATTCACCCAATGCACCTCTAATCAAACCGAAAAAATCACATCTATTACAATTTTCTCCCAATAAACTGTCAATAAAGTCCATTATCTGTATGTGCGCTATACACGCCGCGCCACCTCTCACAGTTGACCACAACAACTTTTCGTCGCACGTAAACACTATGGGAAATATACTCCATACAACGAATATGTAGTACCATACCATATCTGAATCAGGACTGTTTAAATATACGAATACCTACATATAACAAAAATATGCCAAAGTACAGCAAAAAACCATTCAGCTACTACATGTGACAATCCTTATGTCCACCCTCATTTGTATCCCATGAGGTCAAAATTTGCCGCAAGGGTTGAAACCAGAAGACACTTTTGCGGTTACTTGATCATAAATCAAATGCTTGTCCAAGCCTTGTCCTCAAACAGTTCTTTCTTCTTCGTCTCCAACTTCTTAAAATCTCAGATATTCTTGTGTGTGTATAGTAACAACGAAGGTGAATGTGAAAGTTTCCCGACGAATGACCTACTGGTTATTTACTGAATTATCCATGTCAAGTGGGGCGAATGTTGAATTCTTTTCTATTCCCGAAAATTTCTTTCGACTCCGACCACGAAACCATTTAAGAGTTAAAACGGGCCCAACTTATAATGCATGCTCATACCGCAGTCACATTTAACCCAGGCCGAGCCGAACGGAAGAATGAATGTAATCCTTGGGGAGAAAAATCCGTTATACTTGTATTATGGACATTAGAAAAGGCTGCAACAGATGCAAACAGCAAGTACATACACATCTATTTGCCGCTGTCGGGAAAACGGCCCAGTGTCCTCATATATCACACATGTCTTTGACCAAAAATGTCTCGAGGAGGTGGATACAGCATGCGAAAAGCACTAATTTCTAACATATGGTCCGAATATAATTCCTTTGTGCGGCCAAGTCCTTTTATTTAAATTAAGTGTAATAGGTTCAGTAGCATGTACTGTTGTAATATGCGAGATAATTACATCCGTTTTACAATTGAAAACATCTTGGAAACGATATGCGAAATAACATTGGGTGGTTTTTTTTGCAGAGGAGAAAGCATGGCTACTTGACTGATTTTAAATTTGAAGTTGGAATTACTTGAAGTTTACAGACTAGAAGACCTGATCAAGCCTAGCAAGTTCTTCGGGCGCAGTTCAAGTAGCAAATACGATTCTATTAGAAAATTGACTGGTTGAACCATGGGGCTCAGAAGCAAAATAAAGGGTTCTGTAATGAACCACCTGTAAAGAACCATATTATGGTCTGGTAGTGCTGCTCCCACCGACAGATCGAAGCAGCACCTGATGAGTAGTGATCTGTTGGTGGTACGAAACCAGAGGCCGAGGGTCCCATTACACCCGGACCCAGGTGCGACCGCATGGGCGTCTGATCCGTCCGCCAACCATTCCATCCTTATCGTCTTTTTTTTTATTCCTCATTTTTACCTCCGCTGTTTGTGTTGTCTTCCCCAGGCCTATGAATTTTTGTTAATACGTAAAGGACAGGGGCAACAAGCGGCGAAAATCCCGCCCAAATCTTCCGAACTGAGCTACAGCAAGCATAGGCCGCTTCTTAGCTCGTTGAGGGGTCTCTTTCTTCGACAGATGGCACGGCCCGACCTTCACGGTCGTTATGCTACCTAAGGCTCCGTCGCCACGGGCATCTTCGGATGCCCACCAAACCGTCCGTTACAGTTCGCAAGGATCTACAAAACTTGACCCTTTTCATATGAGTCTTTTTCCAAAAAAAATAATAATATATCCATAAGGGGGGGGGGGGGGTCTAGGCTCATTGCGTATTTTGTAAACTTCGTATATCATATTCAAATACGACAAATGAGTATAAACGCCCCTCGAACGACCCGTCGAGTTTCCAGTGGTGATGATAACAGCAGATTTCAGGTAACAGCTGATTGTTACTTGCAGTCGAGAACAATCGGTGACAAAATTTATTCGGGATTAAAAATGGGTCAGATTTGCAAGTTCCAATTCGTTTTGTCTGGGCCCTGATATTCCACATCAAGTCGAGCAATGAGATTAGTTTGTGCCGGTTGTCAATTTGATAAGTATTTTCATTCTATCTGTTGACATCCGGCAAGACAGGCCCGGTAAAAGTATAACTGAAGGCACAGGCAAGATAATTTTGGCGGCCGCCTGCTTCGTCTTAGCCTTTGACCGGCCCTGCGGCTAGAGCTATTCTTCAAACTGATGTAGAAATTCAGCCTACCGCATATGAATAAGATATGCGCAATGTTCACATTTCCTGTAAATGCTTTTATTGTATAGACAGATACCATTTCAATTCATTTCAGATCAAGATATTTTCGAAAATGCTGCCTACGCTCGTTCCGCGATCATCGGTTGATTAATGAAATCTTTTCGGGCAGTGTTGTACTGGATGCTCGTTCAGTTGTGCCCGCTTTACGAATGCAAGTTAAGCGGCAGGCAGTGGCGGACCCAAAGGGGGGCCATAGGGCCCGTGCTCCTCCAAAATGTTTAGTATATAGAGCTTCGTCACAGAGCAAATATATTAAGAGCCTGAACTCCGTACAAAATAAGATAAGGTTGCTCATAATGTCTTAGCTGCGTATGTATTGTGTTCATTAGTCGATACACAATGCATACGAAAAAAGCGAAAAGTAAGGCCCCCCATATACGATGCGATTCGTCGTTAGATCGGTCACACGATATTGTGATCGCCACATTGATTGCACAGTGTATGTACTTATCGTTGACGATTTCTTTTACAGTTCCAAACAAATTTCACCGTCAGATACTTTGTGGTGATCCATATATTAGATTGATCCGACGATGAATACCATTGTCATCTTACGATAAATTACATAGTCTATTAGGGGGTTTTATATCCACGTTCATTTGCAAAAAGAGAGATCAATAGTTATGTTTGTTGTTTTAAGTTGTTGCCAATCCAAAACATGAGCGAAAATGCACGAATGCAATTGTGTATGGCCGAAAATGGTAACTCACACATATGAAATGGATAAACCATGTCACGCATACAATGACAGCTAAAAATCCTTTTGCTTTTTAATCAACAGGCACAGCTGATTTGATGTGTTGTTGTCCTTATCACTCTAAAGGGCGGTTTACTTTAAATTGTAGCCGTTGCTTCTAGAGTGGTGAGGCTTTTTTATGTGCGTGAGATTATCTGCATAGAGGGTGCTTTTGATCAAATCTCCTTTACCGAATTAAGAAACGGCTTGACTGAGCGGGGGGTTAACTCTATTATAATTAAGTGGATCGACTCTATGCTTAAGCAGAGGGCGATAAACCTTAGCAGTGGATGTGCCAGAATACGGGGTAAGGTAGTCCGAGAATGCCCCCAAGGAGGTACTCTTTCGTCTCTACTGTGGAACATCACCGTAGACAATCTTCTCTGGAAGCTGGAATCGATGGGCGTACACACTGTAGGATACGCCGATAACTTGGCTCTTACGGCTAGTGGAAAGTTCATGGACACAATTCTATGTAGGTTGGATGGGACAAGCTTTCAAAGTAACTGAAGAGTGGTGTAATGAGCAATAGCTAACGATAAACGCTAGTAAATCAAACACTACGATTTTTTTCTCGTAAAAGGAAAGACAGAGATAACTCCCTTAAGGCTTTTTGGATCGGAAATTAAGGTGTACAAGGAAGTGAAGCATCTAGGGACTACCTCAGATGTGAAACTAACTTGAGATGTTCACGGTGATGAGAAGATACAAAAAGCTGAAAGGATTTTGCATCAATATAAGAGAGTGTGTGCTCGTAGGTGGGAAATTTCACCTAAAGCGGCACACTGGATTTACAAAATTATTTCTAGCCTATGCATCAGTTGTATGATGGCCAAAAGCCATGCAGCAAACCACAAAGCGGAAGCTAGACGGGGTACAAATGGTAGCTTGCGTAAGCATATGTGGTGCAATGCGCATCAATGCCCTAGCAAAACAGGGATCTGCGGCGACTTTCATTGGACCAGAACTCTGAGATGCTCTAGGGAACAGCATGATTGGAGCGAAGGTTGCGAAGTGGATGGACTCCATGCATCAACGAAGATGGCAGGAGATAGTTGCTAACAAGCTAGGAATACAATGGCCAGCGCTTTATTCAGGAAAGCGGAAAAGGTTCTCAATTATAAACGGAGTACCCTAAGGTGGATAACTACCTTGGTTACAGGGCATGGTAATTTCAAGGCACAGGCCAAGATGAAAATCTTGGAAGATGACGTTTGCAAGCTATGTCTGGAGGAGGCTGAGAAGGCAGCACAGATTGTGTGCGAATGTCCAGCACTGGCTAGCACGAGGTTGAGGATCACAGGCAAGCACACGATAAGTGTGGAAGCCATGAGTGAACTCAGCCTTAAAGAAATGCTAGCAATAACACGGGACTCAGTTATTAAGAGAGAGGTCGACAATTATCAGTCGACATCTGGAAATGACTGATGACAAGGAGGAGGCGAAAACAGACCCAAACATTAGTGGTCTGCTTCGTTTTCCCTCGAAACAGAATTCATTTTACCCATTCAGCCGCATACCTGCGACAAATCGGGAAAGGTTGAAGCATATTGTTACGCCCACAGGGAGAAGACAACACAAATATTCATGGCCACGACGGGGGCGGGGCTCGAACCCTTGACTAACCGGTATGCTGAGACATCAGACTGAGGCCTAAACGCACTGATAGGACGGACTCTCGAAAATGAACCTGAAAAAGCAGCTCTAGGTTCAGTCATATGTTTTCACATTTTTTTTTAAGTCTGAGTAGCATTCTAAATAGAGTTATACTTTGTCTTAGGCTAGCTTGCATTGCTTGCTAAAATCTCCGCACAAATCAACGGGTAAGCGCATACAATTCCTGGAACTTTTTAAGGCTTTTAAATTTAAAAATTATCAGAAGTAAGTTTTAAATACACAGTTCTTAATTTATAGGAATTTCCAAGTCTGCAAAAGAAAAATCAACATCTCCATACCTTCCTATTTAATGCCAACACAATCAGCCAAGAAACCGCACACAAAATAGTAAATTCTCTCCGCAGAACTTAATTAAATTAAATATTCTATTCAAATTAAAGTACGATTCAACGGCTGCCGCTGCAATTAGGTAAGTATCCTATAATATTGTTCGCGTTCGTCCTTTTCAAGAAATTTGTGGTTTCAATCCCTTGTTTCACGACATTCACTTGGCATTTTCTTATGTCCATTGCGGCTAGGCGGTTGGAAGGTAATCTCGAATAAATGTAGGGCAATAAATTGATTCGATATACCTAACGTTATCCTTCGGCTTGGTGCCATTACGGAAAAGAGAATTGCAGAGCTACCTTTACAGGGGTAGTTTACTTGCAAGATGAAAGAAAGCTATGTCTGGACTGAATTGTAAACGGAATACCATTCTATCTTTTGGTGTTTACAACCATTAGTTGCATCTGGTCTCTTTTAAAATGTTGTAGACATTTTCAAAACGAGATAATCTTTAATATTTTGCATTGGAACAAAAGAATTGAAGTTATATTTTCGAATTTGTTGAGATTGAAGCTAAGTTAGGTCTTTGGTTTTCATATTATCAAGCTGGACGACCAACATGTTGGAATCTTTTTGTATGATGAACTTTTTGTTATCTTATCACTTTCTTCTATCTAGTCACATTTCATAAAAACGCTTATTCAAATCGAAAATTCATTTTCATTGTCACTGTCTTCTTAGTAATAATAGCATCAGCACATACCAGTGACGTGCAGTGGAAATTTTTCATAGTCAAGCAGTTGGGCGCCCTAAAGCCAATTTAGCATAAACAAAAATGGACTGTATAATAGAATATGGACAGTCACAAAAACATTTATACCAAGCGGCTTTAACCCTTAAAGAAGAAATCAGGAAAGATATAAATAAAATATTGGCACATATATTCGGAATACAAAAAAAAAAAATAAATAAATAAAATATTTTATTACTAATAAAAAAAAATGATAAATAAATATAATGTTAATTAAGACTAAGAAAAATTCAGGGGTATTTGAAATAAATAAATATTCTTTCGCCATTGCCATTTATTTGTATTCCAAATCTATGCGCCGTTCTTTAAGTAAAAACTCTTTAATCACATTATCAAAAAAATCGTTTTCTCTTCGCATTTGTATAAGAAAATCCTTTTCAACCGCAATTAAAGCAAGATCCGAAAGTCGTTCTTGGGATTGGCGATTTCTCAAAAATGTGTGAACGCGCTTTAGTGTTGAAAATGACCTTTCCGCAGTTGCCACTGTGACTGGAATTGACGTTAATAATTTTGCTAAAATATGAACTTGCTTAAAACCGTTTGCGACATAAGGCCGTTTTTGAAAATAATCGAGAATTTTACTAGGATTCGCGTTTTTAAACTCATCTGAAGAATAAATAACTTTTAGCTCATTTTTCAACTTTATTCTGTCGAAAAATTGACCGTGATATTCAATAAGTGAGTCAAAATTTTTATCGGGAAAATTTGACTTGAATTTAGAAAAATAATTCGGTTCAAGCAACTCTAAAAATGAAAGATCTTTAAACGAATGGAATCGATCTCGAATTTGCCCGAGAATAACATCTATAATCTCCCGAAATATCCGCCGTAAATTTTGTAAAGGATCTATCGCATTTCTACATTTCTTACGTGGTGGCTGATATTCTGCTGTAACTGTCGAATAGAAATTATCAAACTTTTTAGAAAAGTCATTTTCAAGCCAATTTTCAAATTCAATAATTTTTTGGCTTGCATATGAAATGTTTACCACTTTGCTCTGAATAATATTAAATAATATATCAGTTTTCGAAAAAAATTCAGAAAAAATTAACAGATATAATTGAAAATCTGACTCTGCGAATTTTTGTAAGTATATATCGGAAAAAGTCAAGGAATCGCCATCCCAGTGTTGAGAACCATTCGAAATTGTCTCAAAAACTGTACAAATTTCATGCTTATGTTCAAATATAACGTTAATAATACGCGAATGATAATGCCAACGCGTTTTGGAAACCGATGGTAAACGACGATTTACTATATTTGCAAAAAGGTCCGACCTTTTAGTGGATGTATTAAAAAATGATGCGATTTTATTGATGTGCGCGAAAAATAATTTAATTTCCGGAATAAACTCAACTGCTTTAGACAATACTAGATTTAGTGAATGAGCGTAACATGGAACGAAAATTGCCGATTTATGTTTTTCCCGAATTAAAGTCTGAACTCCACGAATTTGAGAACTCATTACTGCTGCGCCATCGTAACATTGTGCAATTAATTTCTTATCGATATTAAAATTTTGCAATTGTTTTAAAATGTGAGAGCTTATTGCTGTAGCTGTACGATTAGCGCTTACATCCAAAAATCCGATAAATCTTTCTTCAATCTCATTTGATATTGTATATCTAAAAATCATCGTTAATTGTTCCCGGCCGCTAACATCTGGCGTTTCGTGAAGAAGAGTCTTCATTATTTCCGCGAAAAGGAAGCTCCTGTTTTGCCAAAAAAATTACAGTATCGATTAAACGTTTCAAAATATTACGATTACGCTCAACTTTTTCATTATGCAAACTAACAGATATTGCCACCTGGTTACTAAGCATAAACTCTATACGCTGAGAACCAAAATTATCTAATTTAATTAACGACTGAAGATGTTTTTCGGAACTTGAATGCTTTGCTGCTGAGCCCGTAAAATTATTCAAATCACTAAATCCAGCTTTATTCCAAACAGATTTTTCATTCGTGAACAAAAGACACGGCCAGCAAAATAACTTATTTAATTTACAGCTTCCCGTTAACCAAATGTACTTTTCATACGTTTCGATATGGAATTTTCGCGTAATATTTTTTAATTTAAACTCTAAACTAAGATCTGGCTTCGGTCTATCCGATTCTATAATTTCTCTTTTCTTGGCAAAGGAAAGAGTTGAAAATCCCGCTTTTAGTACGAAATCCGTCGCGCAGCAATACTCCGACATAATGCGAAAAGAAAACTTACCACTTTTATCACAAATCAAATCAATTAAATCACTACAAACGGTCAAAAAAACTTCAAATCACAATTTAATCAAAATCACTCGATTGCACTGATTTCCTCTTTTAAATTGCAACGGAAAATCCATTACATAACAAAAACAAAAGCTCTACTGGAAAAATCAAATTCCCATAAACATTCCCTGCATTGGCAACATTTCATTAACAAGCATCATTGGGCTTTATCCCACACACAAAAGCAGTCGCGCCAGTGCTTGACTTGTCTCATATAAATTTGCGAACAAAACAAAAAAAATCGTTGCCCAATGTACTACCGAAATCCAAGATTCCCATTTTCTGGAATCAACATGTCTCTAGTATTTGGATGCACACATGGTACATGCATCTAAAGATCTAGGCACATTTTCCTATTCTAAGTTTGGTGTCTATGGTGTGCAAAATGTGGGAGGTTTGAATATTATCTAAAGTAATTGAACGAATGTTTTTTAACCAAAAGAAGGCGCGGATCAGAATTTGAATGTGTAAAGGAATATTTGAATGATAATATGTATTCTTCAGCTTAAAGAAAAACATTGACTGAAATGATGATATGTGTATTGGTGTAAGCAAAGTTTATTATTGAATTGCTTATTTCGGTAAGTCAAGCAGTTTGGAATTGCTTACTACGAGTGCACGTCACTGGCACATACGTATAAATATGCAATTTAAGATGTAAAGTGAAATTTCCTGGTTCCTTCGAATTCGAAAGGGTACTTCCTCCAACGAATTTAAAACTAAAAAGCAGCGTGTGTGTATCATATTTCAACTCCCAAAGATTCATCCACGATGCGGAAAATACAAAAAATTGAAAAAAAAAAACATCCTGCTCATCCCGAAAATGATTAATGACGTCAAATAGCAGGTTTCATGCATGACAGTAGCAGAGATATTGTATTGTCGTCATGTGGGAGCACAAATACTCAAAGTACGCATTCAGAGGATAATACTTATGCACATATTGAAAAATGTTTTGATAAAAAAGACGACATAAGAACATCGGTTCCACTTACTGATGATTTTGGATTTTCCAATTTGTGCTACTGCTGTTACTGATGTTTTGTGTGTGGATGTGGAATAAGAACTGCTTTCTCAGATACATGTCGTGTGATAAAGTGAGTAATGTAAGGTTGAAGGGAGTTAGTGCCAGTCCGTAGGACTTTAATTGTAGGTGGAGGTTATTTTGGATTGAAGGATTAATATATATTTAATTGAATATCAATTATTGATTGTGATATGGCTCTAAGTCACCCGATAACATTTTAAGAAGATATATTTTTCTACCTTTAACATGATTTGGATCCGATACAAGGTCCAAGATCGTTAAAGTTTCTTTTTTAATAGGTAACAGTCCGCAACTACTCATTTCTTCGATTCTTTTCACAAGCTGCGATGTGCTAACCAACCGTCTCCAACGACACTGATAATTCTCCAGAAATCTGAAAGTTAAGCCAATCGATAAGAATGAAAGCCATGGGTTACAAACTGCATATCCCGCCTCGTACAATTAGAGATAAAAAATAAAGATATATAATAGGAAAATACGAAAACCCATCTGCGTATTGTGTTCGTTATCTATTGGTTTTGATGATTTCATATCCAACAGCCGAAATGTCCCGCTAAATAAATTAGTCCTAATTTTCGCACAACTCCAAACAATAGCAAAATGTGAACCCATTTATTTAGGGAAGTGCTGACTGTTTTGGTCTCAATGGAAGAACAGATAGCGTGTGACAAACATTTGTCGTCGAGTTTTTATAATTTGTCAAGTCATCGTTGAACTAAATTATTAAACAATATTCTGACTTTCATAGTCCTTTCAGTTGCTCTGGATAATTCAGGAAATGGAAATGAAAGTCATCCTATTTTTTCAGTATGGCAGCCATTCCTAAAAGCGTTTTGTGTTCGTCACTGATGATAGCAATAATTCATCATTTTAATAGAAAAATATCCTTTGTCAATTCGATATCGTATCGTTGATATATTGTAGAATAGAAAACAATCCAAGAAATCTTTTTATGTTTTTAAGTCCTCTACATTTGCAGACCGGAAAGTAGAAGGAAATATACTATACCATATCTTAATTAGCCCGGCTGGCCACAGGATGTCAAACACGAATTCCAACTCGAACCTACAATAGTACAAATATTCTCTGCATAGCTCAAGACACACACACACACACACTTCACATACATTTAAAGAAAACTGGTCCACTTGTACCATGTTCATGTTCGAGTTTACAGTCTGTGGTCGCACTTAGACTGGTAGCTAAAAATAAAATTTAAGCCACCGCACAATATCACAAAATGGATAAAAATCTAAAGTATATTTTTTTTAATTGAGTTTGAAAGTATTCTATTTTAAAAAGGACATATTAAAATTTCAAATGACACAAAAAGAGCGATGACGTTCGTTGGCACTTTATGCCCGTCCCATGCAAGTACATATTAATTTTAATCCTTTTTCTTCCCGGTTGTCTTTGCTTTAAAAAATGTTGTCTCGGAATACCAGCCGGCCTTTAGCTTCTTGTTAAGGCGTTTTAAGCTTTTTTTAAAAACACTTTCAATACCGTGATAAATAAATAAATAACTGGCGCAACAGTCCAATTTGAACCACGGGCTCGAGATGAGTTAGCATCATCTCATTTTCTAGATCGTGGCGGTTTTTGTGCAGAGGTATGTGATCAGCAACACGCTCAACCGAGTTATTTACCCCATAATGGGTACTCATTTAACAGCTGAGTGGGCTCATAGTCCGACACGTAAATCCCCGGAATCGAACCGGGGCCCAGTGCGTTGAAGGCGAACGTGCTAACCGTTGCGCCATCCGGACTACTTTTAATACCGTGATATTCATGTTTATTTCCAGACATACATATGTAAGTCAAAATTTTAGCAGACTTCTGGTCAATTTAATATTTTTTAATATCATGAGTGCCAAACTTACAATCTGAGAGTGTCATATGAGGACGTTTCATACAAAACGAAGAAGTAATGAATAATGGAAATTTGCGAAAGGCGGACTTCGGATGAGCTGCAGCTCACTGCACAAATATTGTAGTTTCCCAACAGCCTGTTAGTGATAATGAGAAGATAGTTCTATGGTTTGACTTGGATCTGACTGTAAGGAAGTACGGACTGCTTCTCTCTGTTGTCAATGCCGTTCACAAGGACTTTTTCCCCACCAGTTAATTTGGCGAAAAAAAACTTCCGCAGAATATCAATTAATTCTGAAGCTACTGCAAGTTACCACGCGGAGTATTTAAAAAATAGTCAGTTTGGAAGAAGTTAGTCAGCTCAGACCTTGCAAATGGAGCTTCAATTTCAGTGGCGATCATAGCAAGGACAAGCAAATACTCGTATTCGAGGATTTTTCAAACACCGATGAATAAATATTTTTTATAGCTACGGTCGGTTGAGTGACACCGCTACAGGAACAGTCGTCTAGATGTCGGCTAATAAAATTTTCACATGTGAAGAAAAACGCAACACTTATTCGGAGCGAAGAAAACAAGATTTAGGACAAAATAAGAATCGATTTGTTTAATGTAAAGATATGCAGTGGCCAACGGTTTGTCGTAAATCTTAAATGATTTTCACTATGATCGACGGCAGTGTGGCATAAAGAGTCTAAAACACAAATGCTACATCGAAAGGTATCATTTTTGGAGCAACTCCAAAACAAATGAATTTGCAGTATGTATAGTAAGTAGACTACCTTAACTTGGAGCATTATCATTTCGAACAGTCAACGCTACGCAGTTGGATTTGTTTTTTCCAAGGTCTATTGGACGTCATTACCGGTAGCCCGTACGCTATGGCTACCGGTAATGACGTAAGTTCGAGGCGATATCAACAACGCCGTAATAGACGCCAACAAGAGGAATTCAGAAATGGGACGTTTGGTCGATAAACCGAAGGGCTAAATTTCCCCTAAAAGTTCGGGATCAATTTTTTAATGAAAAATATTTCACTTTTTGTAGAAATGTTTTATGGTGCGTTTTCCTAAGCATCACTCTGCGTCGATCGCAGGTGACGATGAAAAAGATACACACAAATAGTGCTCGTGGTCTATGAGTTGGTCGCTAATCGCGAACAATGTGCGACGATCGTGTGCCTAGCAAAACACACCTTACGAATACTTATAATATACATTTCCAGTGCGCGCTAATCGAACTAGATAGGAAGTAGCAGAGATAGGGGCTCAGAGCAATTAACGTCCACAGCCAATGATATTGTATCAATACAGTAGCAGAAACGGCAGCTCTTGTCCTCCATTATAACCACGGGCTCAAGGTGGCCTTTCAGACACGAATCTCGAGTCGGAAAACCACAAATGATTGTAACCCTACCCCAATTATATATCCCCCTACCAATTTGGAGGATAATTCAGAAGATTCCCCCAAAAACTCGAACTATCCTCCAATGTATTAAAGATTCGAACTATACTCCAATATATTCACAGTTCGAACTATCTTCCAATGCTCCCCCACCCCCATTTTGCATTTTTGGGCATAATAAGGAAGATTCCCCCAAAACTTCGATTTTAGTTTGGGAAGAAAAATCATCATGACACAAGACCACAAAGTGCATAAATTTGGCTGATGATAAAAAAAAAACGAATTACCGCAAAAAATATGAGGGGGAATAATTAATATTTTGTTTTTAACTATTTTCAATAAAACTTGAACTGTGAAGTTCGCATTTACGACTGTGAAAGCAGAGCGAGCGAAGCGAACGCTTCTTTGTACGAATACACGGACCCACATAAGAGGACTTGCTAATGTTAAAATACAATTTTTCAAATCTATAGGTGTGTTTTTTTTGCGTAACCGTGTGGGGTCCCTGCCCACGTTACGCAAAAAGAAACGCTCTAGGGTAGCATCCAGGCTAAAGTCCGAGTCGTCAAGTTGTCTACCCTGATGTCAAGTGGAGCACCTCATATGTGGTGAAAATAATTTAAAAATTCGGATGAAATATCAGTATGTCTGATTATCGAATCGTTTATTTATTGCGACGGCGGACGGTTTATAAACTCGACGTACCACTCTAACTTAACAAACATCATTCAAACGTGTTCTTTATCAGTGACAGTCGCAAGTGTTCTATCCCCAGAAAATTCTTTTTTTTTTTTCCTTTTGATTTTTTTCTATTGATATTTTTATTCAATAATAGGCATGGGCCTATCAGAGCAAGACGTAATGTTAGTTTACCAGTGAACTTGGCTGATTGGCAAAAACACAAGCGTGCCAACATCAACATATTAGATTCCACACGACACTAAGGCCATCTATGTACATATGTGTCCTGCATGTGGAAGTTATTGAGGGGTTATCGAGTGTAGGGTAGCCACCATACTAAGCTATCCAGGTTAATGTTGTTGGTGTAGCGCGTGTGTTATTTTACCCTACACCCGATAAATTCCCAAAAAAACACGCCTTATATCTTTACACTAAATAATCTGTGTAAATCAAAACTAGAAAATAGTTTTTTAAATTTCGTCTTTTTTTGGGAAATGTCACGATGGGTCTATCCGCCCAAGAATCGCGGCTAATGTCATAATTTTTGAAGGATATTCCTTTTTTTAAATAACCCCCAACATTTGGAGGGATATGCCATTTTTTCGGAGAAGGGCACTTCATCTTTTTTAAGGTGTTTTACCATTTGCGGTGGGAGGGCGGGTTTATTACGGGTAACTGTCCTCCAAAATTAGGGGCTTATATCATTTTTTGGGGAGTAATTTATTGGGGGAATAGAGTGTAGTAGATAGAGTAGCCCGAATTGAACATCTTGGACTGCTTCAGGTCCCGGATGCTCTCCCAGTGGGCGGTGGGGTGGCACTGATCGCTCTTAATCTCAGAATCGCCCTCTAAAACCATAGAAAGGAGTCGAAACCGTCTTGGCAAATTCATCAGCCAGTTCATTTCTCGCAATGCTGACGAATCTAGGAATCAATATACATACACCTAGATAAAATTACAACTAGATAAACTGCATCATTATGAAGAATATTTTTGTTTTGCATATTAAAACACTTTTGGACATTTATAGACAATAGCTGGTTTTTTTGCAGTCTAGTTCAAGTGCAGAACAACAATCTCACGCAATACACTAACAACCAGCTCTATCCAGAACAATTTTACAATTTAGTGTAACGCGTGAAATTGTTGTTCTGTTCTGGTCTGGACCTACAATACATAATGGTTTTTGGTATAAATACAAGATAAATAGAAGATAGTGTCTTCCCTTTTCAATATTAAAAGCTTAATTTTATTGCACGACGCGAGGACAACGTAATGTTGACTACATTCAGATGAACGCAATGCAGTATATTTTACTTCTAGAAGGGATAACATTGTCGACATTAATCGAATGATAAGTGGATTTGATATGGATTTTCGTATGAATCATAAAGGATTGGATTAAATTTCAATTCAATATTTGTATTTGTTTGGTGTCGAAGCATTTGAACTTACTGAAAATGCAAAGAAAAATCAATAGGATAATACAAACAGCAAAACAATTAAAGGGTCACTTTAAAAAACGCCGAATTCTTTCGTTTAATACGAATGAGGAAACCAAGGCTATAGTACTTGGAATTAGTTCAGAAATATAATAGTATATTCACTGAAGTGCACTAAAAATCGATGTTTTAAAAAACCTATGTTTGCAATAGCAAACATAAATCTTCAAATTCAAATAAAAACCAAAATGGGAAATTGAAAAAGACAAAGAATGGATAAAAGCATCGATGTTTCCGATATTCAGTTAAACTTTGGTATTGCGTGTGAAAAAGAGAAATAATGCCCGGTTCACATTATTCCAGTCCAGTAATCCAGTCCAGCGATCCAGTCCAGTGCTGGACTGGATCATATCGTCTACATGATTCCAGTCCAGTAGTCTGGCGATTGTGTTGTTGATTCGGTAACTATAGTAACAATGATTTTTGGGCGAGCTGGAATCAAAAAGTAGACCGACAATCCAGTCACTGGACTGGATTGCTGGACTGGATTGCTGGATTGAATTGCTGTCCAGTGCCGGTTCACATTATTCCAGTAGCAGTCCAGCGCTGGACTGGATTGGTTACTGGAATAATGTGAACCGGGCATAAAACTAAAATTAGAAAATGATAAAACATACGAATACATAACTCAAATAATCGATGAAAACCAGATTTCGTCATGACCTACGTCCAAAATTGTTTTATTTCAACACGTTTAATCCTTAAATTTCAATACCTATATTTATATACAATATATGCTATGCATATAAATACGTACGTAAATCTACATTTTCATCGATTTTAAATATCACTTCTTTTGAAAACTGACAAACAAGCCTCAATTTGTATCGATAATAAAACGGAAATTGCCTCATTTTCAGTTTGCCATGACCAGGGGCCACCGTATACGATAATAAGGATAACGTAAGTATATAGCTTTAGATAAAATATTTCAGGATATCCGCCCATTTCATCAATGAATTTGTTAAAATTTAGTCATCATCCTTCTTTCGAACTTTCAAGGAAGGTCCAATTTTTATTTCTATGAAGGAATTTTTCTCATAAAAATACATTTAGTTATGATATGATTGTGTAATAAACTGAAGAATAGTTCTTGGACAATAGCAATAGCGTGTTTAAAAAATTAAACACTTAATCACTTCATAGTCACAGTTAGAGCCATTTCGTTTTGTTTATCGTTTGTTCAATCGAAGAATTCAGCTTTTTTTAATTTATAATTTTTCGCGCGTAATCGTTTCGTAATATGTGAGATTCCTTCTTCAGTACTTTCAACTTCTTTAGGTAAAAATTGAATTGAGATGATTTCGCACTCTTGTATGGTCTCCGCGCCTTAAGGGGTTTCTGCCCTTAGTGTTACGACCAAAAACGCTTGCTCTATACGCTACAGCGGCAAAGCCATTATTATCCAAAACACTAACCACGATGCGTCGCCTGATGAAATAGGAATATATATATACCAAATATTTTCCTTGGCTCCGTTAATTAACGCCCTAGCTCCTATCGCCCCTAAAACTAAAACTGACAGTCCCGTCAAATATTTTGTAAGAGTTTGAGGTGATTGTTCATTATGGAAACTTGCCTCAAATTTGAGGCAATAGTTCGCAATATTTTGGAGGAAAAGTTGATAAAACCTTGGGCAGTAGTTCTAAATGAACTATAGCCCCAAACCTTTTATACGATGAAAATGGACCAGAGTTTTGGTACTGCTAAAGCGAAAATCCTGCATTATATTTCCCAGAATGATCTTCCGTGTTCTGCATACGTCGCACTAGTGACTGCTAAGGGCGACGGCTAGTTAAGTGCCATATACGTGGTATGGTGGTCGATGGTCGTCACCCGAAAAACTGGTTCCGTATTACGTTGCCCCTGGCGCTAAGCTAGAACAAATGCAGAATTTCATCGGCAAGCTGCACGTTGCAGTTTTCATTCGTGATGCAAAAATTCCTACCCATGTTGTGTTTACTGGTCTATATAATACAAAATAACATCGACTTGGTCATTCCCGGTCACGCCTCTGACACCAATGCGAGGTAAGATGCGGAGGCGTCTGATGAGACGTGCCTCGCAATAATGTTCCAAACCGGGAATCTCAATTTTTTACTGTTAACGCACTGTTAGCATACTTCTAATGCACGGTTAATATACTTTAATGCACTCTTATTATTCTGATAGCATATTGTTAACACACTGGCGCTTTCAAAATCAATGCCCAGGGGTTTGTGACCCTTAAAAATATCCAAAATGATCAAAATAGTGAGCCAGCGAACTCTAAATCAGCTAGTCAATTACAATTATTTTTCACAAATAGAAGCGAGGCGTTAAAGTAATTATTTTACTCGCTTGTTTCGTTGGGCTTATTACTAATCAATTATCACTATTTATCTATTATTTTTTATCTATTATCTAATTTCACCAAAAACTGTAATCAATACCATTAATTAACTATTTTACTAACTATTTTTTATTCTAAAACTCAGTAGTTTTAGAACAGAAATAGTTTTAATTAATTTTGCAGATCGTCGAAAATTAAAAAAAAAAATATTTTTTTTTTGGCTATATACGGCCACAGTAGTAAGAAAATGGCGGTTCTAGACCAGCGATCCATTGTGGATTAATGTGGATCCATTAAAAAAATGTGGATTACTGTGGGTACCTAGGGATTACTGTGGATTATTGTGGATTACGGTGGATTAATGTGGATTACTATAGGTGGGGATTAGGATGGGTCATGTTAAGACCATAGCTCCTCGTCCCATACAAATTGGGGATTAAATTGAGGATTAAATTGGGGATTAAGTGGGGGATTAAATTGGGCATTATACAATCTGAATTACAGTCTATTGTTGACAAACTGTGTTAAATACAGGTTTCCATCAGCAATAAACAGGCTTCAATCAGCTACAAACAGGTTTAAATATAGGATTCAATCAGCAGTAAACAGATCCCCAATGGATTATATTGTCGACAAACTGTTGAAAAACATATAGAGTATTTCCTATGTAAATGTAAGTAGGTATTTGTTGTTTTATATAATAAAAAGGTAACTTTTATAATAGTCAAACCTATTAAAACCAGTTTGTTGCTGATTGAACCCTATTTGTAGCTGATTGAAACCCATTTACTGCTGATTGAAACCTGTATTTAAAACAGTTTATCGACAATACATTGTAATCCAGATTGTAATATGCCCAATTTAATCCACAATTTAATCCCCAATTGCATAATCAATTCAATCCCTAATTTGTATGGGGCGAGGTGCCACGCTTTTAAAATGACTCATCCTAATCCCCACTAATCCACAGTACTCCCCAATAATCCACATTAATCCCCGGGTACCCACAGTAATTCCCAGTAATCCACAATTTTTGAATGGATCCACAGTAATCCACAGTGGATCACTGGTCTAGAGTCGCCATATTCTTACTACTAGCCACGTTATTGCAATGATAATAAAGTATTCAAACTGAAGGAAACTTTCCAAAAATATCCAGTTTATCGTTCTCTTTCTTAATGTCCCGATAGCCGCGTAATAGGCCAAAATCATTATAATCTCCAAAATATCCAATCGAGGAGTCATAGAAAATATATCCCTAACATTTCCCTCAATATCACTTCAAACCGATAACGTAAAAACAAATAGAAAATAGAAACCAGAACCATCATTCGACCGACACGACCGCTGCTCATTGAATTTTATCTTTTCCGAATGCAATTTATTTTTATGTGTCCTTAAACCAAGGAATGAAATTTAAAAAAAAAAACACAATCTCATTTTTTCTAGTACTTTTTCCACCCCTGCTATGGCCATTCATTCACTTGTTCCCCACACTTTCAATGCTCTATCATCTTCTAAGTCGCTTTCATTACCCGCGTAAGTGCCCTACTGTACCTGTTAATATTTCGGTTATCATCTCTGTGCAAACCGGTAATGATACCTGCCACCAATGAGTGCTAATATAAAAAAATTAAAAAGCTCCAGGACCATTCACGCTTAAGTCTGATAACATTTTCAAAGCATTTTCTTTTGAAATTTTCATTTTCTTGGTAAAATATTGGTAAAGTGAGAAACGATTGCTTCATTGTGATAGGTGGGTTGAGCGCTTTTGAATTATTCCATTCATACCTGTATAGCAAATGATGTTAATTTCGCGAAATGTCCTTTGTATCTTTCGTGGAATGCATCCGGAAGTGGATAGTGTTTCGTCTTAACTCCTTTGTGGGGCATAGCGCATCAACTTTTAGACGCGTTTCGTTAGCATACAAACGATTTTGGATTATGCAAGCATTTACATTCTGTCCATTTATTGTAGTTGCCTTCTACGACAATCAGGAAAAGTCTTTGGCTCATTCTTACATCACAGGGACTAGATGGCACATGCAAATGGAATCAAAGTGATATTATCATGGTCGTAATATCTATACAGATCTGTATGGAACATGAAAACCCGAAAGAGATCGTAGCAGTGTTATCAGGAAGTTGTAATTACGAATATGTCATGTACCTCTACTATCTTTTTCTTGCACTGCATTGGTTTATTATCAGACAAAACGTATGTTCAATTCAAAGTTAAGGGAGCAATGTATTGTACTATATGTGCATGTTTTACACTGAAAAATTAGTGTGTTATTAAGGATAACTTTTATTCTAACTGAAACCTGATTTTTAGACATAATATAAACATAATTTCAGAACAAGTATAAAATAGTATATAATAGTATATAATAGTAAATACATATTTTATAATATTCTTTTCTTCGAGTCCAGTGGCAATATTTGCAATAGCTAATTTCTTATGCAGCATTGCTATCAAGAGAACCACAGCGGATGGATTAAAGATATATAAAGGCAAACAATAAAAAAAACTAAAAATACCCTACCCACGTTTATTTTCAACAACCACCCTTTTACCTCAAAATCAGAATTCAGAATTTACCTTCCGCCACACGTTCACATTTATGACTATAGTTTGTCATCGTTGCGAATATTCTTTTCCCCATTTAACCATTATTTTGCATATTTTTTCAATTTAACTATTCAAATAACTTATCTGTTGAGCTGGGTCATATGCGCGACATGAATACTTCATACATATTTCCACAGGTGCTACCAAACACTGTGACATGTCGTAACGTTTAAACGTGATAAAAATCTAAAAGGTGTATTCAGAAAGAAAACCGTATAGTAAATACTATCCCCGATGTTTGAATATTTTTATATATTTTTATATGCATGTGTCTTTGAACACCAATAGTTACGTAGATATGCTCGTACACATCTAAATCGGAAAGTAATCGTAGTTATAATCCATTAGAGTGAGCACCTTGTAGTACTTCACTTCACTCTCGAGAATGGGGAAAAATTGGTTTTAAAATTATTTCCGTCTTTTGAGATAAACGTATCTTATACTATTCTATATACTGCCTTCGTTGGTTAGATAGCTATTGTATGAACAGAACACAAATATACATACGTTACGTATGTATGTTTTGTTTTGTTTTTAATTGCCTTGACTCAGCCAGGGTCGTGTTAAGCACTAGGACAATCGTACCACTGCCCTCTGGTTTCGTTAGTGTGGCACATATATGTATGTACGTGATAAAACAGAAAGATTATCCATTGGAGATGATTCGCACCCATGTCATATAATGCGCACTATACAGAGTGTCCAGCGTTGGGTGGGCTTTTAATCATTTTACGTATCTAAATTTTCCGCACGTTTAAGGTAAGTATTAGTTTTATTTCAAAAATTTAGTCTAATTTTTCTCACGATGAAATTCTTATAAGATCATTCCATTCTGATTTCTTACTTTCTGACAATTATAGGACTAACAATGAAAATCGAAAACAATAGTTTTTCTGGAATTTTCGCATGAATAAGATACTAGTTTTATTTCAAAAATTGAATTATTAAATTGTTTTCGTATAATCACATCGTTCTAAGAAGATTCCATGCTCATTTCTTAATTTAATTTCGTGTAATACCTACGATATTTTACATACAAAAAAGTGAGTTCTCCAATCGACCGATTTTCATTCTTAAGTCTATAACTGAAAGAAATTACGATGAATTAATCTTAAAATATACCAATTTCATCGTGAGAAAATTAAGATTCAATTTTTGAAATAAAATTAATGCCTTTAGCTTGCGGAAAATCTAGATAAAATGATTAAAAACGAAAAATAAAAAATCAGAACAAAACTTTTCTTTATCGGAGGAACACTTAATTACTTATTTCTTTGATTTTTACGCAACAAGTCTTAAATACTAAAATGAAGTATTAGTTCCGTTTGTGTGTTTATCTGACTATGATAGCTTGCATGTATTTGCAGTTATTGCGTTTCTAGTAATGTAAGATCGACGTAGTTGTAGTCGATTTGTTCAACATCAAGACCACGAATTTTCCCCAAAAAATGAAACATTCGCAAAATTTCAAATCCAAGTCTTCAATCTTTACATACCGTTCGAAAGCAGTGAGGCAACTTTAGCCAACTTCGCAGAATTGTAAGCGTAAAGTACCACTACAATATTTTCTTTTGAATTTTCGATGAAAATCCGATTTTGAAATTTCTTCAAAGTTTGAAATGTTGTATCTTTGAAGTTACGGCGAATTTCGCAATCGGGATAAACCTTTTTAATTTAAAATCTTATGTAGTTTTAAAAAGTGAAGTCAAATCTTAGATTTGATGATTGGGGAAGAAGTAAATTTTGCCTTTGTTTGACAGGTCACGGTTTTTGATGACAATCACAAAAACAGTTATATCTCGGTAACGGTTAAAGATATGCCAATTCTATTGGTACCATTTTTCCTCCAACAAACTGTTGAATAACCCCTATAAGTATTGCCCACCCAACGCTGGACACCCTGTATATAGCGTGGTCGTTGTACTCAGTGGCGTGTTCTGATGTATGTCGGAGTACCACCCACTGACCCGGTCAAGCTACCTCCCCGATGGATTAAGGTAGCTCCTGATGAGTAAAATACATCTGTGGTCGAAACCAGAGGACAGTGGTATGATTTGACTAGTGCTGAACAATTTTTTGGCGGCAATGGATAGCCGAGCTAAGTTATCATGGCTTAGTTTGGCAACGTCTGGATCGAGAAAGCCGATTTTTCAGTTTATTCAATGTTGGTAGGAACGCAGCTCCGGATCCACATTGGTTCCTGCATTCGTTGTCATCGCGGTCGTCTCCAAGCATGCTGAGGGGGAATGTGAGAGCTCATAGGGCGCACATTCACTCTCGCGTTTCCCAACTGATTACAACGAGTGCATATTGGTTTCAGAATTCCCGTTAGACCACAGCCAAAACAAAACATAGGCGCTGGGCAATCCATAAATGAATACCCTACGTCTTTACAATTCCAACAAAGACGGAATTGTTGGTTAGCTGGCAGGTCCCTACGATCTTTGTTCGACGTTGACAGCATCCACATCGAATTGGTAGCTATGTTCCGCCGCATCATTTTTATTGACGCTAACACGAACCGCAGTGGATAGCCTAGTCGTCTCGGCCCTATATAGGTTCCACGTTTCTTCTACTGCGATGCAACGATGCACTAATTGACGAGCCGAATCAAATATAAATCCCGCCAAATTATCACGCATGCGTCGATTAAATTTTCGAAAAACTATACACTGTAAGTCGGTATCACTTAATGGAACACAATGCTTCAATTGCATCGTAAAAGTCGCGTATGGGCTCGCCAGGAAGTTGAACCCGGGCTTCGATGTCGCGTCGAATGTCAACATCCGTCCTGGAGCGTCTAAACGTTTCAAAGAATTCATTCTTTAGAAGGTTTCACGTCAAGGATGGATGTTGCATCCGAAAACGCCAATACCAATATGCAGCGACACCTTTTAATAGAAAATGGAAGTCCGGGGCGATGACTTCATCTGTCATGGAATAGCTAATAGCCATGGAGCTCACACGGAATAAAAAGGATGCCGCAGTCTCTTCATCGGTGGTACTATGTTTGAGCATAAGGACCACCACAAAATCAGTTGGTCCTCTGTTGATCGGCGCAGAACACAAAATCAGATCGACCATTTTGCCATTAGTAAAAGATTCAAGAGTTGCCTCCTGGACGTGCGAAACAAGAAGGGTGCCGATATTGGGAGGGGAAGAGACCATTATCTTATGATCGCTAATGTTCGATTGCGTATTGCAGCCGTGCGACGCCCCAGCGACGAAAGATCCAGGCCCCGCAAATTCAACACCGCTCGACTAAAAAATCCAGCTGTCTTACAACAATATAATGACCATCTTGCGCAAAAAGCGGCTGAGATAACTAGTCACCCAGATAGTGACATAAACGAAAACTGGGATGCCATAAAAAATGCGTACATTGATAGCGCAAATACCATCCTTGGCCCAAACCCGGATTGCCGGAATAAGCCCTGGATGTCCGACGCTTCATGGCAGCGGATTGTTGAAAGAAAGGAGCTGAAAGTTCGTTTGGCTGCAGCATCAGACGACAATCGAAGCAGCATCGAACTCCTTTACCGTCAGAAAGCTCGAGAAGTTCAGCGTAGTGTGCGACGCGATAAAAGAGTTTATGCCAATTCTCTTTTAGCGTCAGCAGAAGAAGCCGCTAGAAGTAACAACTTAAACGCCGTATACGGTGTCATCAAGGAGTTTACAGGTGGTCGTAACTCCTGCCAACATCCGGTAAAAGATAATGATGGAAAGCTACTTATCTTGGAAGAAGATCAAATGAGGCGATGGAAAGAACACTTCGCCGCGGTCTTGAACCGTGTAACCTCTGGTGAAGTTCCCCCTCATATAGATAATTTAGCTAACCATCAAAATGTGCGTATACGGTCCACTGCCCCGACTAAAGAGGAAATAGTCACTGCAATTATTACACTAAAACGAGGAAAGGCCGCCGGACTTGACGGCATCCCTACCGAACTTTATCAAGCAGCGCCAAGCGTAACTGCCGATTTGCTGCACCCACTTGTTGATAAAGCGTGGAATACAGAGACCTTTCCCACTGAGTGGACGGAAGGTTTGATCATCAAACTTCCAAAGAAGGGTAGCCTCACAGACTGTAATAATTGGAGAGGAATTTGTGTGCTTCCTGCCGTTGCCAAGATAATAGCAAAAATCGTCCTGGAAAGACTAAAGGCCCACTTAGAAAGCACAATTGATGAAGAGCAGGCTGGCTTTCGATCCGGATTCTCCTGTGTCGATCACATTAACACCTTGCGAATCATCATCGAGCAATGCGCTGAATACGATTCTCCGCTTCACTTGCTTTTCATCGATTTCGAAAAGGCTTTCGATAGTGTGAACCGGGATTCTATATGGGCGGCCTTGCGCAGGAGAGGCATCCCTGAGAAGCTTGTGGCTATTATTAAGGCAACCTATGACGGCGCGAAATGTCGCGTTCTGCATAAAGGTAAGGTGTCGGGGGACTTTGAGATTCGCAGTGGAGTTCGGCAGGGGTGCATCCTCTCACCGATCCTATTCCTCATTGTGATCGGCGATGTGTTGCATGCAGCCCTATCCGGACTCGACAGAGGAATTCAATGGACTTTGACATCTTATCTACAACATCTTGACTACGCTGACGACATATGCCTACTCTCCCACAAAATCATGGATCTGTCCGCAATGGCGTTAGATCTCGAGAGGGAGGCAAGCAAGGTTGGGCTAAAGATTAATACCAACAAGACCAAGGTTCTTAGCCCGCCGTTGCGAAAAAGAAATCGGACACCTATTGCCATCAATATTAATGGGCAGCCTGTGGAGAAGGTGGACAACTTCGTCTACCTGGGTAGCATTGTTGCCGAAAATGGTGGTACGGAGCAGGACATCGCTCGTCGTATCAACCAGGCTAAACGCGCATACGGCATGCTGTCCAAAATCTGGCAGGGCAGTTATCTCAGCATTAAAACCAAGCTGGGCCTGTTTCGCTCCCTGGTACTATCAGTGCTTTTGTATGGGAGCAGTACATGGAAAGTTTCCGTAGGAGTTACCAGAAAGCTGCAAGTTTTCGTCAACTCATGTCTTCGTCGAATTTTAAGAATTTTCTGGCCCGAAACTATATCAAATGAAGAGCTAAGTCGGCGTACGGGTCAGATGCCAATCGACGAATTGATACGCAGGCGAAAATGGCAGTGGATAGGTCACACATTGCGAAAGAGTGATAGCTGCATTGCTATGCATGCCATGAAATGGAACCCCATTTCCAACCAAGGCCGACCAAGAGGGGGTCCTCGAATCACATGGCGTCGATCTGTGGCAAAGGATTGTCAGGTACTAGGTAAGTCTTTTGGGGAGTTGCGCCCCATTGCCCAGAACAGAGTACGATGGCGCGCAGGAGTAGTTGACGCGCTATGCCCCGCTAGGGGTTAAGGCAAAGTAGTAGTAAGTCGGTATCACTTAATGGAACACAATGCTTCAATTGCATCGTAAAAGTCGCGTATGGGCTCGCCAGGAAGTTGAACCCGGGCTTCGATGTCGCGTCGAACGTCAACATCCGTCCTGGAGCGTCTAAACGTTTCAAAGAATTCATTCTTTAGAAGGTTTCACGTCAAGGATGGATGTTGCATCCGAAAACGCCAATACCAATATGCAGCGACACCTTTTAATAGAAAATGGAAGTCCGGGGCGATGACTTCATCTGTCATGGAATAGCTAATAGCCATGGAGCTCACACGGAATAAAAAGGATGCCGCAGTTAAACCGTTGGCGGTCAGGTCGAAAAAGAATCTCCATTTGGACATTCCGACCACCTCTCGTTGAGATACGCCTCTTAAAACTCTACACAGAGGAGACACAGACGGAGTGTTTTCTAAGTGCAAGTCGTTATGGACTCTTCATCAGGTCGTGGCATTTTTTAATGTTCAACTCAGAGGAAAGAAAAAATGTATGTTGACGTGTGAGAAGAGCGAGAAAAAAAAATAAAAAAAAAAATGTAGCAGAAATGCAGGACGACAACAACGCAATTCGAATAGTATTAAGAGTGAAGCAAAAAGAAAAGGTAGATAGAAATTGATAGAATTGTTTGTATTTTTTTTATATTGGGTTCTACCATGCCTTCGAGATAAACACATATAGGATGAGGAGGGATGTGTTGAAATTTGTGAATGGGAAAAGGGAGGAAGGTGGTAGAATTCTCGTCGCGTCGCAGAGTTGCAATTCTCGATTGAGCTAACTCCCGAAATGTACAGCACATCAAATAGAATCATGTGGATATAGTTCTTTGAGAGACTGCGAACCGCTACGAACGCAGATGATCAACTATTGAGTTGCCTTCTAATTCGATATGACAAACTATTGGCTTCATCCCATCCGGAGATAATAGTCTCGATGGTCGAAACCATCCTACGACTAGATCCTCCTCCTGTTAAAGACAAAGTGTTGGACTCCATTCTATTTATTCTTACAAAAAGGTAGTGTTGCGCATATGCATGATAAAACAGAAAGATTTTCAATTTCCTTTAGGCAGTAAAATTATTTTGTATATTTACTATAGCATATAATTACACAGAACGATCATTTTATTGCAAGAAATGAATTTTATGTGCTTCCCAAACTGTAAACTGCCCGAAAACTTAGACGCCTGCGCGGCCTGCATTACAAAATGCAAACTACTCAACGAAGCAGCATTCTTACACTAACTTTCTATCTAGAGCAGCTCAGGTCAAATTGTTAGTGTAATTGAATGGTCTTAACCGATTCTGTTCTGCATGGCTGTTAAAAAGCGCGCCTAGTATATATTGTACCTTGTTGACGTTTCGATAGCATATAAATCTCGGATCGTACAGTTGCTAACATATATGTACCTGACACCTCCTATCTCAATAGCCGTCTTTTATTGACAAGCTTTGAAGGTGGGGGAATTCGAATAGTAGCCACAGGTAGTTCTTTTTTCCTAGATGCAAGCATCGTAGAGTGGCGACCGGGACCTCACAGCTAAGGAGCGTGAGCGCTTTTAACTTTTGACAGGTGAATCCGAGAAATTTGAGATTGTTTTTTTTTTCTTTCGTTTGGTATAGACAAGTTGGGTATCGTGAGAAAGGTACAGTCGAGATGAAATTGAAATTTTCAATTTCGTCTGAACATAAATGGGAAAACATCTTCAGGGGTCAGTTCATCCCCTATTGGCATCCCCTAAGCACAGTATTTTTTTTAAAGAGTGTTGGTATTTCAAATTTTGGTAAAATTACTTAAGTGGTTCCAGAGCTATGCTGGAACCTGCCTGCATCAATTTTACACAATATTATGAGCCGTTTCCACAATGTCCAGTTAAATATTAGCCTGTAGATAAACGCTAAACGGCACTCATCCTCCAGTCAAGAAATTTTTGGATGATAATTCCAAACAGCTGATACGGGCTGCTGAGATTTTGACAGCTAGAACTGTTTACGTTTGCACATTCAAATTAAGCAAATAAACTGGTCACAAAGAACAAAGTTCTAGAAATTCATTTGAAAAAAGAGGAAACCAACTCAGCCGCAAAATAATGCTGAGAGATGGCACAGAGTAGAATAGAGTAAAACAAGCGGCAGAATTCCGCCAAGGAAATCAGCTGGTTTTCTACAGCAGTAGCAGTAGTATACGTTTTTCCATGGAAATCTGTAACGGACGGTTTGGTGGGCATCCGAAGATGCCCGTGGGGACGGAGCTAAGGTAGCTCAATTATGCTACCGTGAAGGTCGGGCCGTGCCATCTGGCGAAGAAAAAGGCCCCTCAACGAGGTAAGCAGCGGCCTATGCTAGCTGTAGCTCAGTTCGGGGGATGTGGGCGGGTTTTTCGCCGCTCGTTGCCCCTGTCTTTTACGTATTACAAAAAAAATCATAGGCTTGGGGAAGACAACACACAAGGGAGGTAAAAATGGGGAATGAAAAAAAAAAAATAGTCGATAAGAATGGAATGGTTGGCGGACGGATCAGACGCCCACGCGGTCGCACCTGGGTCCGGGTGTAATGGGACCCTCGGCCTTTGGTTTCGTACCACCAACAAATCACTACTCATCAAGTGCTGCTTTGATCTGCCGGTGGGAGCATAATATGGTTCATTACAGGTTACAGGTGGTTCATTACAAATCCCAAAAAAAGTGTGAATTTATATTTTTACACATTAACCCCCTTTTAGAAGTCCCCGTCACATATGTGTTTTGGAACATTCCTAATTGACTGAGCAACGCATAGCGGTTCGTCCAACAATAGTGGGTTTTAAATTGAGATGAGATCGCACACCCCTTGCGTACGATCCGCACTTAAGACGCTGCTACACTCAGTATACCGCCCTAGAACCCTCCCTTCGCTTGCTCTATACGCTACAGCGGTAAAGCCACTATTAGCCAAGACGCGAACCACAATGCGTCGCCTGGTGAAATAGGGATATACTTGCGTTTTTTTACTCACTAACGATTCAAGCTATAGGGTAATGAGATTATGCAAAAGCTCGGGAATTTCTAACTCTACTGGCCATTGAAAGAGGGTATCCACAAAGAATAATTATAATTAAGCATCTTTTTAAACTATTCCCTTGCGTTGTTTGAAACTAAACAATTCCCTCGTTTTCCGGGCCGGGCGCAGCCCTCTATACTCTGGCTAGTTGTTTTGTTTTTACTTGGCAGAAATTTAAATTATGAAGCACATAACATTTTCAAACGCGGTTTCATCATTTTTTGATTTGCACAAAAGACATAAGGGGGACGATCGAACAATCAATCTATTGCAGAGAAAATAGAAATTAAACATAATAATATAATTTAATAAATACGACTTGCCATAGGCCAGGATATATAACTTTGCTTTCATGTGCGTTAATTGCCTTGACCCCTCCAGGGGCATGGGCGCGTCAACATCTCTAGCATTCCTATACCTTCTTGACGTTTCGATAGCATGTCTACTTTTCGGAAGTGCAGTTGCTAGCATGCACCTCTTCTTCTTTCATGGCTATTATTAAATATTCACTCACCTGCCTTTTTCGAGAACTTGATTTGAATATTTGCACCATAATATTAGAAAAGTTTATTTCAAATTTTATTTACTCTGAGTGTTACTCGATTTAAGTTTTCCAAACTTTTCGCTGCTGGAAACAACAAACTTTCTTTAAAATAAACCATTTTTATACTCGCGTCCTGTTGTTTAGTCGTCGTTCATCCGCACCCTCAAGGCATGACAGTGAAGCGCTTTTTTCGGATACTTGAAACTCTCAACAAAAGCGTCGTCTATATCGCGATATGCAAATTGAAATATGCAGAACGCAAAAAGGGAACGGGCGGAAAGTGTTTTCAATACGGCATTACACATCCACAGATCCATAGATACCATATTGGAAATTAAACATATACTCGTACATCTGGAGTAAGCAACAGCAGCCAGCAGTGACGGTGGAACAAGTCGCGCTGTACAACTGCTGATATGATATGAAGTGAAGGAATAAAAGGAGAAAAAACCGTACCCAGTGAAATGTAAGGGAGACAAAACACGCTGCTGCTGCCAGGATATCGGCAACAACAAAACAGACAGTGTACGGGTAATCCCACCCTACCGTAATTTCCATGGCGGTCATCAATCTTATTCTCCCGTTTCACGACTGACAGGTCTGCGGCGTGCGCAAAATAAGGGGTCCGATCGGAGCTATATCACGTATAGTCCGACTTCTTGTCGTAGTTGAGAAGAAAATTGTGGATATCGGGATTTATCGTCACAGGATGCAGTACTACGTCACTGAGTTTTGATATTCGAAATGTGTAACACTATTCCATTCAGACGGTAGTCTGCAGAGAATCGGAGGAGGAATATCAGTTTTGTATAAAAGCCTTGTGATGCCTAATAAGAATGCAAGCGAAAAAATGTTGTTTTTTTTTTTAGAAACATGCTAACCTAATACAAGAAGCATTTCTATTTTATCCCTTGTCAGAGTCTTATCCAAAAAGCAGATTTCAAAGATATATGCTAGCATCGACGGCTGTTCTTGACGCCAAAGTGATAACTACGTTACATTGCTAGCTTTAAACCAAGCGAAAATCATCCAGGAAGAATGATTGCATAGAATTTAAGATTTTAGTGCAGGAATACTCCTTAATAGAGTAATGTTGCCTTAAGAAATTCTGGCGGTTAAACACTGAATAATCATCACTAGTACGTTCTTTAAGAAGAAATATTGAAAATCTGTCTCCACTGATTCTAACCTCTGCATGAGAAAATAAATTTGTTGTTTAGTTACAGACGTATTAACGGTGATGGTGAGTTCTATAAAAGCAAAAGACGTTTTGTTTTTATGGAACTCACAGTTTCCCTTTTTTAATGCGAAAAAAAGAATATTTTTTATATAATTTCAATTCCCTAACCTAACCAAACATATTTTTATTCAATCTTGGCAGCTTCTAGTCCAATAAGAATAATGGCACAAATAAAAATTGTATAAAGTCCGGCATGTGAATATAATTAATTATTTTGACTCGGTTGACAGTTGTGTGCATTTTATTATAAAATAATGACTGCGTTGATGAATGAATAAAATATTTTCCGCAAGACCATATCATTCGAAAAGGATGTGAGAAAAAATCGATTGCTGAGCCCAATTATAGTCAATAAAATTTAATGGCGTCTAATGATAGACCGCATACGTTTAAAGATGCACGTTTGTGCACTTGAAAGTCCGAACTGCACTCAAATATACACACATGCATCGTGACGTTGACGAATTACTATAAAGAATGAGGAGGCAATGCACAAACAACTGGTCAACCTTGTATCGAGTTGCCGCAAGTGTTTTTCCTAATCTGTAATCAACTTAGAATCAACTACGTACGAGTATGTATGTATGTATAATAGCAATAGAAGTTTGAGATACTTACTATACATATACCGAGGTCCGAAGAATTCAAGATTGAATTGCATACATATGTATTTTGTAAGTTTCTATGGTTCCCATGACTTATCAAGTTTTGCTTCGAATTTAGTGAATTTATAGTAAAATAAATCATGCCTGAGGCTGACTATGATTTAAATAAGCAGACATTTCAAATAAACTGATTAACTTGTTCTGATTTTATTTTATACACCTAGATAAAACCTGAGTAATCAGGGCCGGCAAAAGGTGTGTAGAATGTATTGAGACCTTGTAATGAACCATATTCTGGTCTGGTTGTGCTGCTCTCACCGGTAGATCGAAGCAGCACCTGATGAGTAGTGATCTGTTGGTGGTACGAAACCAGAGGCCGAGGGTCCCATTACACCCGGACCCAGGTGCGACCGCGTGGGCGTCTGATCCGTCCGTCAAACATTCCATCCTTATCGGCTATTTTTTTATTCCCCATTTTCACCTCCTCTGTTTGTGTTGTCTTCCCCAGGACTATGAATTTTTGTTAATACGTAAAGGACAAGGCAACGAGCGGCGAAAACCCCGCCCACGTCTCCCGAACTGAGCTACAGCAAGCATAGGCCGCTGCTTAGCTCGTTGAGGAGCCTTTTTCTTCGCCAGATGGCACAGCCCGACCTTCACGGTCAGTTAAGCTACCTTAGGCTCCGTTCCCACGGCCATCTTCGGATGCTCACCGTCCGTTACAACCATCTATTTCGTTCCATGGCACTCGGCCTGGCTGATTAGAATTTTCGTTCGTACGAGGAAGTCGAAAAATTGATCCAATCATGGATCGCGTCGAAAGACGTGAACTTTGATAAAAAAAAAACGTTGAATAATTTGCAAACGTTGTTGAAGCGTGTATCTCTCCACGATTAAAAGGCATAGACTGACGTTTCATAATGTGAGAGAATTGCTAAGCCAACTTCACTCCTGTTCGAGAAATGTCAAAAGCAAAATGCATCGTTCCAATTGAAAAACCCTATGGAACTCATAGCAAATATTTAAGGAAAACTGGAAAAGGATCTTTGGCTCCCTCTTCCCTACTACTACCTACTACTTTTCCTTAACCCCTAGTGGAACATAGCGCGTCAACTACTCCTGCGCGCCATCGTACTCTGTTCTGGGCAATGGGGCGCAACTCCTCAAAAGACTTACCCATCCTTTGCCTCAGATCGACGCCATGTGATGTGATTCTAGGACACCCTCATGGTCGGCCTTGGCTGGATATGGGGTTCCATTTCATGACATGCAAAGCAATGCAGTTATCTCTCTTCCGCAATGTGTGACCTATTCACTTCCATTTTCGCCTGCGTATCAATTCGTTGATTGGCATCTGACCCGTACACCGACTTAGCTCTTTATCTGATATTGTATCGGGCCAGAATATTCCTAGAATTCGACGAAGACATGAGTTGACGAAAACTTGTAACTTTCCTGTAACTCTTACGGAAGCTTTCCATGTACTGCTCGCATACAGAAGCACAGACAGTACCAGGGAGCGAAACAGGCCCAGCTTGGTCTTGATGCTGAGATAACTGCTCTGCCAGATTTTGGACAGCATGCCGTATGCGCATTTAGCCTGGTTGATACTACGAACGATGTCCTGCTCCGAACCACCATTTTCGGCATCAATGCTACGCATGTAGACAAAGTTGTCCACCTTCTCCACAGGCTGCCCATTAATATTGATGGCAATAGGTGTTGGATTTCTTTTTCACAATAGCGGGCTAAAAACCTTGGTCTTGTTGGTATTAATTTTTAGCCCAACAATTGTGCAAAATCACAAAACTAAACGATTTTTTTTTTGTATTTTTCGTTCGTTGCCTGGTCCAGCTAGACGGCGCAGTGTTTTTCGCTCATTTTTTTAGTCGGTCCAAATGTTCGGTGCCTTGGGAATGGATCTTTTATCACTGACTTAAGAAATAACAGTGAGCGACAGAGATGGCAAAGCTTTGTGTATCCATGCATGAAAGGGAGACACATTCGACTCACACATTCACATATTGGACGCACACAACTCATGTTCGGCATGATTTGTGTGCTACATACGAATCCTGAGAGCAGAATCACAACCAATCAATTTTCGTTACCCCTGTCGTCCCTTAGTAATTTCACTAGAGCGAAAGAAACAGAGAGGCCGGTAGATGTATTTGTTTAGATATTATGGACTGACGAAACGAATTGAAGTTTTTTCCGGTCTATTTCGCTTCTAAAGATCCTGTCAGATAGAGTGACACTCTCTCTTCTACTTACGAATATACAGTACTTAGGCACCTCTCTGTTAGGTTGCGCTTTGTTGGAGCCTCGACAAATGATAATAGCAGCGTTAATGGAAATAGATTCGTGCTTTTACATGGAGCTTTTTATGCTGGAGTTGTCCGAGAACAGTTCTTATCATAGGATAGGAAAAAGAGAGATCAAATGCGTTGTTCCAACATAAACAGCTCGATGGATCACTATCAGCGCTGCTCTTATCTTTCTTATTTTTCAAGGTTTGCCGCCACCTTCGGGATTTCGCACTAGGCCTCGATCGTCCCACCCTTGCTACGCCATTAAGCCTTTCAGTATTGCTAGACTAAGGCCTATCCGGACAGATCCGAAAATATGTTTCCTAAATTTCTTACAAACGCGTGATTTTGATAGTGCACAAATCATACCTGTGCGGTCATCGTTCTACTTGAACCAAAACCAGAAAAACGTCTTCTGAAGATTGAAAATGAAAATTGCTGCAACGTTTTTGAATTTAAAATTGGATTGTAGATATAGGCCGTTCATAAGATGAAATTTGTTTAACTAATCAGGATCTGAATGAGCCCTGGTACATGCTAAGTCATTCCGCTTGCAAAAATTTGCCAATGGAATTCAGATTCAACTTTCAGTTGCAGTTACTAAAAAAGCACCACAAGCCGAGGGATTTGGTAAGGCTTTCAAATCAAGCTATCTCTCGTCAGAGTGTGATAACATTTTCAATCCTAACCCTTCAGAGACAGGTTCGGGTAAGATTGAAAATGGAATGGAAACTGGTTATTGTAGGGGACTTTCGAGTTATTTGTCAGATCTAAACACCATCAAATCGAGCACTTTCAAGGGACTTAGTCCTGAAAATTGAGTTCAGATCATAGTTTGCCGAAGCAGAAGGATCTATGTTAGCCATTTAGAACGACGCGAGGCGGCGCGGCGCAGGCATCTAATAACCATGTACACAATCAATGGGAGGATGATCCCCGATGAAAAATTTATGGTTCTTTCGCAGAGACATTAAAGAGTTTTAGCAAGACGTACAAACCACCTGTCGTTTACGACTTTGAGTGCCGGAAGGGTATCTACAACTTTGTCAACTTCAAACACAAATTTGTCGACAACTTTAAACAGGCGAGTTTGTCGTATACGTATCCTTTTCTTCTTTCTTTTTAACGACAACAGATTCCGTGCGCACGCGTATTAACTTTCCGACACTCAAAGACATAAACGACAAACGGTTTGTACATCTTACTAAAACTATCTATTATCTGATAAACTTAACGACATGAGCTGAGTAGTATTAGTAGTATTACTCTAGCACTTTAGCCAATTTTCGCTGTCTGCCGGTAGGTTGCTGATACGAGTATTAATACGACAATTTTTTTCAGTAATGATGATTTTCCTAACAATATGATTGAATACCCCTAACGTGAATATTAGGTGTAGTTTATTTTAGGGTTGCTAATTTATTGTATCTTCGAATTTTGTATTTCCGGGGCTTCACTTTGCTAGGATCAAATACTATTCTAGGATAATTCTTAAAGCAACACAGTAATTTTATATTGTACTTCTTCTACTTCCCTCACGGTTCTTTGTAATACATATTCGTATTTCATGACTTAGGTCAACATAACTTCCTCGAAATGTGAGTACGAAAAAGTTCTCATGTCGTGCAAACGACAATCAGAAAGTGGCCTCGGAATAATGATAGGAACAACGAACAACGTTCTGAATGTTACCAACCCGAAACGAAAAAGAAATCGATTTCTCCAACCCACGCCACCTACTTGTACAACGGATGCTTCACGAAGCTTACGAAGGTAAGTGTAAGAACAACGAACCTTGTACCTAACAAGCGCACATATAAATTTCTATCGATAAATTCAGGTGAGGCGAATCGGGAGGAAACAGTTTTTTTTTTCTCAGGTGAATTGTTTATACCTGAGACGAGGCGTAGTGTTAGTCCCGGCACCGAGTTATTTTATCTACGTACTCGTATCTAAAAAAAAGTTTGGAGGTCCCAAACGTATACGTACTACTTCTGTATAGATTGTTTTGGACGACGGCAAACAAAAGGGGCCAACTTTCCAGATCTAATTTTTCGTTACGGCTAAGAAACGTTTCATAGAACGTGGCGTCGAATTGCGTGATTGGCACTCATTATGTGGATCTCGAGCGTTTTCGTTTTTGTTCAATATTTTTTTGAAGGTATATTATTGGAGAAAAAGTAGAGAAATGTGGGTAAGGAATTGGAAATTCGAAAAGGAAGGAAAAAAAAATGGCGGAAAATAGTCGCGTTGGATGTGAACCGACCAAGCGGAAAAGACATCAAAATGAAATCCATCCAATCCATAGGAGTACGCAATTCCGGCATGTACGAATACTCGTAAATTTTAATTATGTAATTGCACATGTTTGATTGGTAGTTGGGACAATTTGGGTTTGCTTCACGTTAGAGGAAGGATTCAATTACAAGAGCATTGCATCCAAACTGGACATTTGGAGCATTATTGCGGCCTATTTATATTAAATTGGGGCGGCCGGTAGCGCAATGTGTTGAGGCACCAGTCTCATGTTTAACTACCGGCGTTTCGGGTTCGAGTCCCGTCCATGACGACGTTCGTGACCATGGATGTGCAGGAGGTGCATGCTGGCAACTGCATTCTCCGAAACAAGTTTATGCCAACGAAACGTCAACTGGGCCACATGGAACAGTTGACGCGCTATGCCCCACAAGGGGTTAGGGCAATTGAGTACTTATATTAAATTAAATCTCTTTAAAGAGGAAGGAAAAGAGTTAATTTATTGTTGTTCACAACATCTGTACATAACCTGGTCGAAAATATTAAAATTGGAACTGATTTTACATTCGCGGAAACAGTGCGGCAATCAACTAGCAATAAAATACAGACTTATTATTTTTCAAAAGAATCGAACATATTTGAAACAGTCCTTTATATAAAAGCTTGACACTTTTCCCCAAGCGCTACCTTACTACTTTTTTTGGATTTTACTACCGTAAGAAGCCGCTAACTGTCATACGACTGGTAAATTTTCCAGTTATAATGAGCGAAGTAAAGTTCTAAAACATATTTTTATGTTTTAAGAATCGTTTCGTCATGTTGCTTATCAAAGAATCGGTCCATCAGTAATACTCGTCAGAATTTGAGTACTCTTCGTTGCGCCTTTTAGTTTTTTTCTTCCGAAAAACCACTCTCGGGTAACTAGATGTACCTATAATATTTGACAATGAAAGGAACCGCTCTCGTCATTCATGCGTGGATGCCCGCAGGGCGGAGTATTATCTCGCATAATATGGTGCATCGAATGCAATGTTCCAATGAAGTTTTCCACACAAGGTTACGCGGACGACTTTGTGATCATGGTCAGGGCAAATTTGAGGAAGTTCTGCCCGATATCATTCAAAGGTGCGCTACGAGTAGTACAGGAATGGTGCGACAACCTCGGCTTACGTGTAAGTCCTTCGAAAGCTAATGAATGACACTATTCACTAGTAAAATGAAACTCGGGACACTCAGGTGTCCCTTCATATACAACTCTCCTATAAAACTGATGTCAAACTTCAAATATTTGAGTGTTATCCTTGACACTAAATTATCCCGGGCAGAACACCTTAAAGTGACTTCCGATAAGGCAATCAGAACTCTGTCGATCTGCAGACAATATGTCGGCAAGACCATGGGGGACTAAGCCCCACATAGTTTTGTGGATCTTCAAAGCGATCTTCAGGCGTATAGGACAATACGATGCGGTTGTTTGGTGGGAAAAGGTCACTATCTTAGCCGGCAGAACGGTTCTGAATAAAATTCAGACACTTGCCTGCAGTGCCATCACTGGGGCCATGCACTCTTGTCCAACAGCTGCTTCACAATTTTTACTCGACCTCCCGCCGGTGGATATACACATTGAAGCAGAAGCTAGAATGGCAACCGTCAGATTCAAGGCCTGCGATATAGGGATCAAGTTGACTCCAAACCAACTAAGCTGGTTGAAAAGTGACAAGGTACTTATCATGCCAACTGATTACCGCGTGAAATCTCTTCGTTTCAACCATTCCTTTAAATCAGTCATTTCGAACAGAGAAACGTGGACGGATGGCTACAACTTTCTTCCACCAAGTATAATCAAATCGTTCACAGACGACTCCAAAATGGAAGAGGGTTCCGGCGCAGACATTGTCGGTCCTAAGCACAGAGCCTCTCAATGAGTAAAACGCCGTCCGTGCTATAAGCGGAAATATACGCCAGCGAAGTTTGAGTTGGACTGTGCTAAACCGCCGGCTATTTAAAAAGGGACAAAGCAACATTCACCAGTCAAAGCGACAATTTCAGTATCAATTCTAATAGTTGGGACACTAAGCAATTTGATCTTGCAAAATATGATAGAGAAATGCCATTTAGTATTATTGTTGGTGGTCCCCATACATTCATTTTAAGAGATGGAGCCACCTTGGACCCCGCGGCAGAGCGGCTGTGTAGGCGAAAAACCGAAAAATTTGAGCCCTTTTTTTAATATTCTCCTCATAATTTGTAAATGGTGCCTCGGATCGAAAAACTTAATAGGATTTAAATTAAAGAGCGTCAAATTTTACATCCAATGCATTGCTCAAAGTTGGAATTTAGTTTAGTAGTATTGTCAAAACCGATAGTCGAAAAACGTCACGTTTCGAGGCTTTGGAGGAAAATCACACTATTTCGCTTTTCAGGTTTACATATCTCCGAAACCGATGCTACAAATGGAAAACTCATAAAACAAAAGCTAAAACTATTTCTATTTCAAGTTTAACTAGCCCAATACTTTTCAAATCGGTCCGTTTTTAGTGTAGTTATGAGCGAAAATGCAGAAATGTTTTTTTAGCGATTAGAGCCTTAATAGCTTTATCTCGATAAATATAACAGCTAAAAGTTTTGGTTTAGCTTTAATTCGTAGATATTGGCATTTAGGTTGTTTCTTAATGTATTTGGTAATTCTGAGTCGAATGATACCATCCGCAATTCCATACGATCATTAGTTCAAAAGTAGTCACATTTTTCCAGATTGTTTAATTAGTTAGGTAAATAAGCTTTTTTGTAAAGTAAGTTAAAAACAAAAGGCTTTTATTCTAAGTAGAATAAATATAACCGTGATCATATACGACAATTAGTTCAATAAGTTAAGTAATTAGTTAAATAAGCTTTTTTATTAAATATGTTGAAAATAAAAATGTTTGATGCTAGTTTTAGGCTGTTTTCTAATGTATTTGGTCATTCTGAGTCAACTGAAAGTGAAGGCAATTCCATACAACCGTTAGTTCAAAAGATATTCATATTTCTTCAGATTTTTTATTAGTTAAATAATTTTTTTTATTAAATAAGTTTAAAATAAAAAGTTTTTATTCCACTTTTAGGTTAACTCCTAATGTACATATTTGGCAGGGACGTGCACTCGTAGTAAGCAATTCCAAACTGCTTGACTTACCGAAATAAGCAATTCAATAATAAACTTTGCTTACACCAATACACATATCATCATTTCAGTCAATGTTTTTCTTTAAGCTGAAGAATACATATTATCATTCAAATATTCCTTTACACATTCAAATTCTGATCCGCGCCTTCTTTTGGTTAAAAAACATTCGTTCAATTACTTTAGATAATATTCAAACCTCCCACATTTTGCACACCATAGACACCAAACTTAGAATAGGAAAATGTGCCTAGATCTTTAGATGCATGTACCATGTGTGCATCCAAATACTAGAGACATGTTGATTCCAGAAAATGGGAATCTTGGATTTCGGTAGTACATTGGGCAACGATTTTTTTTTGTTTTGTTCACAAATTTATATGAGACAAGTCAAGCACTGGCGCGACTGCTTTTGTGTGTGGGATAAAGCCCAATGATG
Organism: Chloromyia formosa; assembly: GCA_964017055.1. Taxonomy (NCBI): domain Eukaryota; kingdom Metazoa; phylum Arthropoda; class Insecta; order Diptera; family Stratiomyidae; genus Chloromyia; species Chloromyia formosa. The sequence continues at coordinate 21,312,414 of OZ024813.1, read as the reverse complement.
CTTGTTAATGAAATGTCGCCAATGCAGGGAATGTTTATGGGAATTTGATTTTTCCAGTAGAGCTTTTGTTTTTGTTATGTAATGGATTTTCCGTTGCAATTTAAAAGAGGAAATCAGTGCAATCGGGTGATTTTGATTAAATTGTGATTTGAAGTTTTTTTGACCGTTTGTAGTGATTTAATTGATTTGATTTGTGATAAAAGTGGTAAGTTTTCTTTTCGCATTATGTCGGAGTATTGCTGCGCGACGGATTTCGTACTAAAAGCGGGATTTTCAACTCTTTCCTTTGCCAAGAAAAGAGAAATTATAGAATCGGATAGACCGAAGCCAGATCTTAGTTTAGAGTTTAAATTAAAAAATATTACGCGAAAATTCCATATCGAAACGTATGAAAAGTACATTTGGTTAACCGGAAGCTGTAAATTAAATAAGTTATTTTGCTGGCCGTGTCTTTTGTTCACGAATGAAAAATCTGTTTGGAATAAAGCTGGATTTAGTGATTTGAATAATTTTACGGGCTCAGCAGCAAAGCATTCAAGTTCCGAAAAACATCTTCAGTCGTTAATTAAATTAGATAATTTTGGTTCTCAGCGTATAGAGTTTATGCTTAGTAACCAGGTGGCAATATCTGTTAGTTTGCATAATGAAAAAGTTGAGCGTAATCGTAATATTTTGAAACGTTTAATCGATACTGTAATTTTTTTGGCAAAACAGGAGCTTCCTTTTCGCGGAAATAATGAAGACTCTTCTTCAAATAATCGTGGTAATTTTATCGAAACCGTAAATTTCTCGAGTTTGTACGATCCGATAATTGAGTCCCACATAGATTCTATAAAAGCAAATGCAGCGTTTTCGGGTTTGTCTAATAGAATCCAAAACGATCTTGTTTCCGCTATAGCTAATGTGGTTCGAAATAAAATCAATTTGGAAATAAAGGAGGCTCCATTTGTAGCTGTAATGGTCGACGAAACGCCAGATGTTAGCGGTCGGGAACAATTAACGATGATTTTTAGATATACAATATCAAATGAGATTGAAGAAAGATTTATCGGATTTTTGGATGTAAGCGCTAATCGTACAGCTACAGCAATAAGCTCTCACATTTTAAAACAATTGCAAAATTTTAATATCGATAAGAAATTAATTGCACAATGTTACGATGGCGCAGCAGTAATGAGTTCTCAAATTCGTGGAGTTCAGACTTTAATTCGGGAAAAACATAAATCGGCAATTTTCGTTCCATGTTACGCTCATTCACTAAATCTAGTATTGTCTAAAGCAGTTGAGTTTATTCCGGAAATTAAATTATTTTTCGCGCACATCAAAAATCGCATCATTTTTTAATACATCCACTAAAAGGTCGGACCTTTTTGCAAATATAGTAAATCGTCGTTTACCATCGGTTTCCAAAACGCGTTGGCATTATCATTCGCGTATTATTAACGTTATATTTGAACATAAGCATGAAATTTGTACAGTTTTTGAGACAATTTCGAATGGTTCTCAACACTGGAATGGCGATTCCTTGACTTTTTCCGATATACTTACAAAAATTCGCAGTCAGATTTTCAATTATATCTGTTAATTTTTTCTGAAATTTTTTCGAAAACTGATATATTATTTAATATTATTCAGAGCAAAGTGGTAAACATTTCATATGCAAGAAAAAAAATTATTGAATTTGAAAATTGGCTTGAAAATGACTTTTCTAAAAAGTTTGATAATTTCTATTCGACAGTTACAGCAGAATATCAGCCACCACGTAAGAAATGTAGAAATGCGATAGATCCTTTACAAAATTTACGGCGGATATTTCGGGAGATTATAGATGTTATTCTCGGGCAAATTCGAGATCGATTCCATTCGTTTAAAGATCTTTCATTTTTAGAGTTGCTTGAACCGAATTATTTTTCTAAATTCAAGTCAAATTTTCCCGATAAAAATTTTGACTCACTTTTTGAATATCACGGTCAATTTTTCGACAGAATAAAGTTGAAAAATGATCTAAAAGTTATTTATTCTTCAGATGAGTTTAAAAACGCGAATCCTAGTAAAATTCTCGATTATTTTCAAAAACGGCCTTATGTCGCAAACGGTTTTAAGCAAGTTCATATTTTAGCAAAATTATTAACGTCAATTCCAGTCACAGTGGCAACTGCGGAAAGGTCATTTTCAACACTAAAGCGCGTTCACACATTTTTGAGAAATCGCCAATCCCAAGAACGACTTTCGGATCTTGCTTTAATTGCGGTTGAAAAGGATTTTCTTATACAAATGCGAAGAGAAAACGATTTTTTTGATAATGTGATTAAAGAGTTTTTACTTAAAGAACGGCGCATAGATTTGGAATACAAATAAATGGCAATGGCGAAAGAATATTTATTTATTTCAAATACCCCTGAATTTTTCTTAGTCTTAATTAACATAATATTTATTTATCATTTTTTTTATTAGTAATATTTTTTTTTTTTTTTGTATTCCGAATATATGTGCCAATATTTTATTTATATCTTTCCTGATTTCTTCTTTAAGGCTTAAAGCCGCTTGGTATAAATGTTTTTGTGACTGTCCATATTCTATTATACAGTCCATTTTTGTTTATGCTAAATTGGCTTTAGGGCGCCCAACTGCTTGACTATGAAAACTTTCCACTGCACGTCACTGATATTTGGTCATTCTGAGTCGAATGAAATCAACCGCAATTCCGAACGATCATTAGTTCAAAAGATATTCACATTTTTCCAGATTTATTATTAATTAAAAAGAATTTATTAAATAAGTTTAAAATAAAAAAGTTTTTTTTAGCAAAAATCTTATAAACAAGGTTAAAATAGCCACGAATTGAGGCTAAGCCAAAACTTTTAGCTGTTATATTTATCGAGATAGAGCTATTAAGGCTCAGACCGCTAAGAAACCATTTCTGCATTTTTGCTCATAACTACACTAAAAACGGGCCGATTTGAAAAGTATTGGGCTAGCCAAACTTGAAATAAAAATGTCTTCAACTTTTGTCTAATAAGTTTTCCATTTGTAGCGTAGGTTTTAGAGATATGTGAGCTTGAAAATCCAAATAGTGTGATTTTTTTCCAAAGCCTCAAAAGTGACGTTCTTCGACTATCGGTTTTGCCAATACCTACTACTAAACCGAATTACAACTTTGAGCAATACATTGGACATTGGATGTAGAATTTGATGTTCTTTAATTTAAATCTTATCAAGTTTTTCCATCCAAGGCACCGTTTACAGATTATGAGGAGAATATTAAAAAAAAGGGCTCAAATTTTTCGGTTTTTCGCCTGCACAGCCGCTCTGCCGCGGGGTCCACGATGGCTCCATCTCTTAAAATGAATGTAGGGGGACCACCAACAATAATACCCAACGGCATTTGTCTATCATATTTTGCAAGGTGGCGTCCATTTATGTCACTTAGCGTCCCAACTAGAAGGTGGTTGAGTATGGAAAATTAGTTGACCACGGTTTGTTAGTGGATTTTTTTCTAGGTGTTGTAGGAGACTAGGAAAGTGCAGAGTGCCGGCTGGAAATTGTGGTTGTTATCCTGGGAAGGGAAAAAAAAGAGCAACAGGCGATTAAACTTATCGTCTAAAATATTTTCTAACGCTCTAAAATAGCCTCACAATCCGATAGGCAAAGATGTATGAAACTCGGAGTATGCGAAACTCGCGAACGGCATTTTTCCTTAGATTCATCTTCAGAATATGTAGGTGTAGGAACAGGAGGGTAGGAAAATGCTGATTGCCGGCCTGTAAAGTGTTTACGGAAGTTCAGGAGGGAATCAAGGGAATCAATCGTAACTCGACAAATGCTCATCGTAGAAATCTTTACCCCGTATCATACCAAAGTGATAGTTCCCAGCAAAACACGAAAAAAATGCGTGCAATAACTTCCATCATTTTTATACAATATCATATTATAGGGCCCTATAAAAGTTGAGTCCCGGGCCTGGATTTCCCCTCGACGGCCCTGTGCTTAAGGAAGCATTTAGTTACACTAATAGCCAGTAAAGTTGCTAGTGTAACTCTGTGGATTTATCCTGCTTTGTCCAAAAATAATCTTTTCAATATTCAAACAGATCGAAGAAAAAAGTTAGTCCGTGGGTAGCGTTTTGGCGCCCCCTTAGCTGTTGCGCCCGGGGCAACGCCCCCCCCCCCCTCTAAGCTACGCCACTGCCGGAGGGCCCAATCCGTTCCTGAACCTCAGACATAACAAAAATTTTTAGGAGACCCTTGGGAGTTCGTTATATCCGAGTTTCACTGTATTTTAACTGTCTCGAATAATTCAACATTTATTTATTTAAGATATTACAACAAAACATATCAAGCGGAAATTAAACACCAATTTTTTCATATTTCATATTTTATTCGTCATGAATACGAGTACATTCCTAAGTCCTGAAATCTTGGCCTAGGTAATGGAAATGCATGGAGCGAAAAAATTGCGGCGCTATCTATGACCTTGACGAAGGTACCATCAATTACTCTAGCGCAATTTCAATGGCGTGGGCGCGGTGTGGCGTGAAATCGGCTTTAATCGAATTCAACTAGAGACGTTGGACCAGGCGAAGTCAAAAGTTCAAATCAACCGGTCATATCAGAGTATGGCATTAACTGAAACAGCCAAACCAACAAACTCCAATGCTACCCTCTGCCGCTTCAGTGCCGAAAGAGCAGTTCTAATGGCAGCGATAATGACGACGAAATGGACAAAGTTAACCAGCGGGGACAGGCGGCAACGTGTACCCAATGCAATGCAACAGAGTGTGGCCAGTGCTCCATGAAATCGTTGTCGTGTCTTGTCTCGCGGATCTTATGAAATTTTTCATGAAAACACCGTTAATCCAACGTATCTAAAACACTACGCTCATATGTAGATACTTTCTACAAGATGTCCGTCGCAGTGACAACAAACAAACAAAAAATTCTACTCACCTTGTGACTTTCAACAGGAAATGGAAATACTGTCAGGAAGTCTTTTTCTTCGAAACTACTATTTCGCCCTGCATATCAGCAGGAAGAATGGACAAAAAAGTCGCTCAGTCCAACGACAAAAGACAGCCAATCGCATTTGCGGAACGTGTGTAGAGATTCTCGGCCGCAGTCATCCGTTCCCACCGGGAGACATTCCCATGCACACAACACTGAACAGCTGACAACCGCCTGTCGTGCAAGCACTCGGTCCAAGTCACGCCCACCCAATGCGCAAGCCTCGTTCGGTGCCATATTGACCCGCCTCCCGGACGGCATTTCTTTGCAATCAGACCATGAACTGGTCTCAGTTCGCGCCGTGTCATTGGTCAGAGCGGAGTGGAGCCGAAACCGGCCCAGTGGAGCGTCTCTTGCGTGTCGGAAGCGATAGGAATGGTCGTCGGAATGTGTTGAGTGTGTATTGCGCCGGACGGTCGCCCAGTGGCTCCAACTACGCTCCTTCCTTGGAACGCCGGCATCGTGTGTGTTCCATACACGGCCCGTACACGCACGAGAGTGGCGCGATTTTGTGTGTGCGCACACCAGTGGACTCTGGGGAGGCGTGCTGACGAGTCAAGTGTCCGACTTGGATGCGGCGGCAGAGCAAAAAAGAAACTAAAGCCACTACGAATCGAAGGCGACATCAAAAAACACATGCCCGAGGAGTACTAAGTCACCGCCGTCATCTTGACAACGTAGTTCCAGTGCACGGAGCACGCAAGGAAACAGAAAAACTAAAAAAAAAACAGAATCAAGAAACAGAACAAGCAAAAAGTAGGAAGCAGTGTATCGGTTTTTGCGTTCTCGACCGAGGGCGCCGTGGTTGTTGTTGTTGTTGGCGAAGCCCGACCCCCGCCTCTGCGATGGTGTGAACTTATCGGCTCATTCAATGATCGCGGACATCGCGGTTCGGTCAACCATCCAACGAGCGCCACCTTTGATCGTCTTCTGGACGTGGTGAACTTTTCAGTGCAAGAAGTGGTGACATGATGGCGGCATCCCAACTGAATATCTTAACATAGTGGACTAGTACGAGTACCGTGTTCTGGGCTGAATTCTGAATTTCTGGTGACGATTCCCAGTGGCTCGCCTTCCGTGGTCGATTTTCGGGAGCGGAGAAGAACAAAAAGAAAAAAAATTAGGAATGAATATAGTGTCATGGTTTTGCAAGTGTGATGTGTGAAAAGTGACAAGCAAGAAGAATTTCGTGTGAATTTGGTGTAACGGTTACATTGATTGATTCCCTCAGGATTGGTGAAGTGACACAGTGTCCAAGTGGTGGCAGCTAGTTCGGTGAAAGAATTCGTACGGTTGCGGAATGTCGTGTTGTGTACTATCGTTTGTGTGGTGTTAAGGTGATGATGACGTTAAGTGTCAATTATGCACGGTGCAAAGTGATCGACGAAAGATATTTTTAACTTTAAGAGATTTGAAGGTGTTTCAACTGATCCGAAGCCATAAATTCTCATTGCCAGCATCATGATTTCGTCTTCTCGTATGTTAAATGGTATGTATGAATAACAGTCAATATTTAACACAAAATAAAATTTTACAATTTGAATTCGAGCACCTATGCGTTAACCGAAAAACGCAGCTACATTCTATTTCTTTATGTAAAGTTTACATTTTTTTTGCATCGAATCAATAATCTGTCATCTATAATGCCAAATAATTAATCATCATCATCGTGGCGCGACAGCCCGACGTCGGGCCTTGGCCGCCCGCTAAATAATTAATACATAATCTTAATTGGTTTCAATCTTTAGTATAATACTTTGTTAGTTTCATTTCATTTTTCGTTATCAGTCGCCGCTCTCCGGGATCGTAATGCTAATAAGATCACGTACCTTGCTACGCCTATTTACCAAGTCTGAGTCATAACCTCAGAATAAACCTAATAAATGACTGATGTATAGGAATGTATCTATGTATATATTGTCCCAAAATATTTTTTACTTGCTAGCCCTCTATAGGTACACAGTTAAAAATCCTGGTCTATTATCAATGCTAATTCAGGTTACATATATGACGACACCAAAATTGTATTAGATTTTAATAAAATGAAAGTATTACAATTGCTTCCGTAAACTTCACTGGTTTAAATATTAAACTTTTCTGGCATTATTTTTTTAATCAAATTGTTGGTTTAAAATTTAATCTACAGATATTATAATCTATGAAAAAATATTAATTTTACTGCGTTTTTTTAACTCCTCTAAATTTTTTCTCCATTATTTTTTTTTTTCAATTTTCTATACTTCCAAATCCTTTATTAAGCCCATCGCAGGTTAGCCAGCTAATCTTTAACTTTTTTCGCCATGACGCAGCATCGAACCTGTGAACTCCGTGTTGTAGAGTTGCGACCTAGACCATTCGGCCACGCAGCATAATATTTTGAGCTGACTGCGGGTAGTTATAGTGAGACTTGAGACTCAAAAAATATACTTTGTGGGGTTTACCTTTTAATTAAACTTAGATTAGAAACTAATGCGAGAACAAAAAGAACACAAAAAGGTTTGAATTGTATTAGAATTTATTACAAATTGTTTTAAAATGGAAGTAAACTTTGAATTGTATTAGAATTTATTACAAATTTGGTTTAAAATAGAAGTAAACTTTGGAAGGGTTTAGATTATAGAATTAAAACTATTAAAAATGGTGGTAGTCCAAGACCAGGTTTAAAAAAAATACCGAGATTTTTAACTGTGTAGTACTCCAGGCGGATGTTGACAGAGCCGTGAGAAGAAAATTTGGCGCCCATCTAGGTATCAATCGTAGAATGTAATATACTTACAGCATCCCTGCAAAACCACTCTCGAGTAACTAGGGGTATGTGACAATATCTCCTTCGAATTCATCGAAAGTGCCCTTCGAGCGAAAGGAGCTCTCATCACCCATGCGGGGATGTCCGCAGGGCGGAGTATTATCTCCCCTAATATGGTTCATCGAATGCAGTGGTGCAATTAAGTTTTCCACACAAGGTTACGCGGACAACTCTGTGATCATGGTCAGGGGGAATTTGAGGAAGTTCTGGCCGATATTATTCAAGGTGCGCTACGAGTAGTTCAAGAATGGTGCGACCACCTCAGGTTACATACAACTCTGCTATAAAACTGATGACTTCAAATATTTGGATGTTATCCCTGACACTAACTTATCCTGGGTAGAACATCTTAAAGTGACATCCGATAAGGCAATCAAAACTCTGTGGAACTGCAGACAATATGTCGGCAAGAACATGGGGCGACCAAGCCACACATAGTTTTGTGGATCCACAAAGCGATCTTCAGACTTATAGTAGAATACGGTGCGGTTGTCTGGTGGAAAAAGGCCACTATCTCAGCCGGCAGAACGGCTCTGAATAAAATTCAGACATTTGTCTTCAATGCCACTGGGGCCATGCACTCTTGTCCAACAGCTTCTCTAAAAGTTCTACTTGTCCTCCCGCCGATGGATATGCACATTGAAACGGAAGCTAGAATGGCAACCGTCAGACTCAAGGCCTGCAACATAGGAATCAAGTGGACCTCAAACCAACTATTCCATTCCTTTAAATCAGCCATATGGAACAGAGATAGGTGGGTGGGTGGCTGCAACTCTCTCCGGCCAAGCACAATCAAATTGTTCACAAACGGCTCCAAAACGAAAGAGGGTCCCGCCGGCGCAGGCATTGTCGGTCCTGAGCACAGAACCTAAATTCCAATGGGTGAAACGCCGTCCGTGTTCCAAGTGGAAATTTACGCCATCGAAGTTTGCGTTAGACTGTGCTAAACCGCCGCGCCGGCTATTTAAACAGGGACGTTGCAACTTTCAACGACAGTTAGGCAGCTATCAAAGCGCTAATTTCGCTATAAATTCTAAGCTGGTACTGACTTGTCAAGAAGCCCTCCATAATGTGGGTTCAACGAACAAACTCACATTTTACTGGGTCCCTGGTCATTCGGGCATCATAGGCAATGAACTGGCAGATATGCTAGCAAACCGAGCCTCCGCCGTCCCCGTCTACCGCCCAGAACCGTTTTTCGGGATATAATTCTGCTACTCGTACTGCAGAAACCACATATATGTGGTTTCTGCAGAGACTGGGAGAGCACACGTGCTTCATCCCAATGGGAGGCCCTCCCAGGCCTAAGGCAGGCCAAACTGTATATTTTCGGCCACTCACGCGTCCGTACCTTGAAATTGGTTCAGCCAGAACAGGGTCAGAATAATTAGTGGAATTTTAACGGGACACTCGCGTCTGAGGGGTTACCTTAAACTATGCATATTGTATCAGACGCTAGCTGCCGCTTTTGCGAGGCCGATGATGAAACCTCATAGCACATCCTTTGCGAGTGTGAAAATCAAGTGTGCTCAAAGACGTACTGAATGCTTCGGCGTAACATTTCCTTTGGTCGAGGATATTTCTTCAATAAAACCTTGCCAGATCAGTCAATTTATCGAGAAATGTCGGCTGCTGAATCTTATGATTTAGTATAGTTTCTGGATAGAAAGGTCAATAGCACAATAGACCTCTTGGTCGCACTGCTTGTGCCTCCAATACGACCCACAGCCCACCTCCTTTACCTATCTATCTAACTCGAAAACTAGTTTCTCCATTTCAATAACCATCGAGTGTTCGATACGAAATTGTTCATTCGAAGCAAATTCTCGATGATTTTTGAGATTGGGAAATTGTTTTTGATGTTGCCATTTTTGTCCGTTCGAAAGCAGTTCGATTTGAATCGAATTACATGATAGGGCGCAGGTAATTTTTTTGATAAAAGGGGATTTACGTGTCTGATTATGAGCCCACTAAGCAGCTGAATGAGTTCCCATTTGAGGTAAATGACTCGGTTGAGCGTGTTCCTGATCACACACCTTACACACCTTTACGCAAAGATGATTCTAGCCCATTTCCATTCCTTAGTTCAAAATTAGACTGTACGGTCAGTTATTTTTTTTTACGAAGCCATAAAATATTTGTACACTTTTTTGAGCATATGTACGTATATTCGGTGAAACACACATGCGCTCATAAAATGTGCGTCCTTGTCCTTGTCTAAAAAAAATGCCTAATTATCTTTTATTTTGAAAACATGAAGAAGAGGTATGAGATTGCATGTGGATTCAAAAAAGGGTGTTATGCCGAGGTGTCGGATGTCATTCTCGCCGCCATTGTACAAATTTGTACAAATATCCTTTTTGAAATGCGCTATGGAAATTCCCAAATATCAAACTTGTTTTCGGCGCCCCCGGCTAATGGCGTCCCTCCCTTCTCACGGCCCTGGATGGTGATCTCACAGTGCAGGCATGCTACGCACTCTCTGAGACAGGGCCGTGCGAAAGGGGGCGACCGCCCCGGGCGCCGCGCTGTCAGTAAGGGGCGCCGAGAGCGATAGCTCAAAAATGAAAATTTATTAATAATACTAAATTAAATAATTTAAGATATTTTGTTGAATTAAGTAACGCCAATACATATACTTATTGTTTTTTTTACTGACGAACAATCCATCAGCCTTGATGACAAATGAATTGTCTTTTCAAGCAACAGACTTTCCGAGAAATACACTCCAGTCTTGAATAGAAACAACAACAACCATAGACTGATTTTGCTCAAAATCTCCATGGCTTTAGTTCAGAAAGTAATACTAAGTTCCCGTTATGAAAGATTACCTTGTTGCTCACACTTTTTTGGCAATGTAGGAGAGATTTGGTTAACAAATAACAACGGTTATGTTTCATTAACTTTAAGTAGAGTTGACGCATCGATAAATTGCACGTTCAAAATTGGGCCACTTAAATAGGACCACTAGTAAATTTCCACACCATAAAAATGATACATATATTATGCAATATTTTCATTATATTTGGTCCTTAGCCCCTTATTGAAAACTGCTCCAAAGATTTCATTCGAATTGAATACTTTACGGATTAAACATAATTTAATGAAAGTTCACCGAGAGCTCCTTGGATAGCCTCAATTAGCTGTTTTTCGTCCTCGAACTGCATACTTCCTTCATCCTTTTTTTTCGACAAAATTATCCACAAAAATACTGAATACCTAAGTCTGGGGCACAGAGATAGTGTCATAAAATCCCTATTTTAAGCTTGAATTCACTTTTTATCAGTTTTTTATCAGTTTATACCAGTAACTGGGAGCATCACCTTGCTGCTACATCCATCTAATGTATCTAATGTGTGAGGTACACATGCAATATTTTCCTTAACATATTGAAAAAAAATTTGAAGACCAAATTATTGTTTAACAAATTGAACAATAACACGGGGGAACAGCATTTTGTTTATTTCGATTTGATATTCATTTCTAGCTAATTTTTGGTCGTAGAATCCGGAAATGCTAACCGTTTTTCTCCTATACGTCCAGTTTTTGAGATACAGGGGGCTCAAATTTTGGCCCCCATACAAACCTTCCCTTCATTGAAATCAAAACAAACGAAACTCGTTACAATTTTTTTATTTATAAATTTTGATTTTACATCTTAACAATATTACCTAAGAACTGAAAAAAAAATTATGGCAAAAATTTTCGTTTGTAGCTTTTCCTGGAGTGTTCAATTTCAGGACAGTCCCGTTTTATGCTCAAACAATAGTCCGCCATCATATTCGCATCCCATCTGCCTTGATATCGAGTTTCCATGATTTTTAAATCTTGATGAAATCGCTCTCCCTGCTCATCACTCACAGCTCCAAGATTTTCCGGAAATTTTTAGTACAACAAAAGTAATAATCACTTGTGTGGTTTGAGGGCTCTCGCCATATCATTGGCACACCAAATGGCAACTGAAGTCGTTCTGCTTTCGTCCAGGACTTCAAATGTGTGACACAGCACCTGCACACTTTATGAGGGACCCACCATTTATCCTGATTGCAAATTGGAGTTTTGAAGTAGGCAAGATATGCCTGGTGAACAAAGGGGCCTATTTTTGTCCTCTGACTTAGAAATGTATAACTGCCACATATATAGCAAAATGAGTCCGGAGCGTTGAGACACTTTCGACGAGGGATAGTAGAGGCTTCCATTACACAAGTTAAGAGCACAATAATAGAGTAATATACTGGAACAGAGGCTTTTAAATACATTTTTTTTACATAAAAGAGCCTTAAAAATGGCCGAAGAATTTCACAACTTTTAACAAACAATCCAGGTAGCGAGAAATTACTTGTTTTTATTGCTTTTAATTTTATTGTATACAGGTACTAGAAGGTCCTGCACAAGGATGCAGCCCCGTAGCTTTTAAAAAAAGTTGTTTTTTAAGGGGGCCTTTTGTAATTTTCCGTAAAATTAAAAAACAAACGATATCTCGAAAACCTGACGTATAGGGGTAAAACGGACTGCATTTTTGGAATCAGCGAGGCCGTTTTACTATGAATTAGGTGCAAAATTCAAAAAAACAGAAAAAAGTGTCAAAATTGTTCTCCCGTGTAATCATCCTGACACTAAATGATTATTTTTCAATAAAAGAGGTATTCAAAATATTTAATGTTTCACAAAAACTTTGAAGTAGCTTTGACAATTATTGCGAACCATTCCGTATTCTGCCACTGAAATTTTCGAGTGTGGCTGGGTGGGCGAGTTCATACTCCATTGTATCGATGTGGGTATATGAAATCGGTTTTTTCATGTTTTTTGATGTTGTTGGCGCATGCACTTGAACAAAATATTGATCATAATTGGCTATAGTGTGAGGGGTCCACTGTTGCTAAAATGTTTGTACAATAAAATAATTTAATCTCCAAATTTTTGTTCAATATAGTAAATCAAAAACATTGCTAATGTGAGGTGTCTCCAAGTGGACCAAAAATATTTAGGAGTTGTGGAAACAGTACCCGTATTTTCCGTATCCTATGTTCGATTTGGCTGCCATTTTGTGCGCAGAATCTAGGACGAAGCCCCCCAAAGCATGACGCAATTTTCTCTTCTAAGAGGTCTCGTCAAAAACGCAAACGTTATCTTCGAAGCAAAGCTGCAGCACTTGGGGGCGCCTTATTAAATTTTCGCCCCGGGCGCCAAATTTCCTTCGCACGGCACTGCTCTGAAATTATTTTAGAATTCAATAGAAGCCTAGTCAGAAAGCTTAAATTCAAATTTGTTCTACCTGAACATTTTTCGAACGGTACTTATGGGGTGTTTTGTCTTGTTTTAGTTTTTGGCTTCTATATTAGTCCACGTGAGTCGCATGATCAAAAATAAAATATCTAATTATTTGCAATCAAATTATCTTCAACTTTTGTTTCCAAACTGTTTAGTTTAAGCTAATATGTAAAATGTTACAACACGCCAAAATTAAAAAAAATATTTTCGAAGCAGTTTTTCGTAAATAAGTGTATAACGGTGCATTTCAGCCAGAGGCGTAACTATCTACAAATATCTTGTCTTCGAAGGAAAAAAGAGCCCCTTAAAAGAATACAAAATTCTTCAGAACAAAGCTATGGATTGACTTCGATCTTACAATAATACAATTTAAAATAAAAATAATAAAAATATAAAATTTTCAACATAAAAAAAATATGATGGAGGAAATGTGCGCCCAATGTCTGTATATAATGTTGATCAGGATGACCCCAAGAATGACATATGTCAAGGTCAAGACAATCGGTGCGGTGAAGGTTGGAGTAAATAATTCTTTGCCCATTTCTCTGGTCACTGGTCGTAGATGAGTTACTCGCTAGGCTCTGTGATTGTGGTTATCATGCTATCGGATACGGCGATGATATAACCATAATCCTAAGAGGAGAGTTTGATACAACCGTTACGGAGGTGATTGTGCGGCACTCGACCTAGTCCTTCGCTGGTGTACTGAAGTGACCTGAGCGCTAACACTCAGAAAACCGTCTTGGTTCCATTCAGCCGGACGAAAAATCTTAGTTAAAGCCCGGTTAGCCTGGGCAACACGGCACTCGTGTTCTCCGCCGAAGTGAAGTGTCTAGGCATCACGTTGGACTCGAGGCTCAGCTGGAGCAAACACGGCGAGACTGTCATTAGTAAGGCCACTCAGATTATGTGGGCTTGCAGGTCTCTCTTTGGAAAACCTGGGGTATCATCCCTAAAATGACTGAGTAGTTATTTTCTATACTGGTGCGACCAGCTTTGACATATGCTGCGCTCGTATGGTGGCCCAAAATGCTGCAGCGTTGCACCTTACAGTTGTGTAGCAAATTGCAACGTCTTGAACGCCTTGGTATGACAGGATCTATCCGTACATGTCCCACATCGGCCATTGAGGCGATTGATGAACTGACATCACTACACATTTTTATTCAGAAATCTGCGGCTCTAGGTGCACTTCGAGTGTTTAAACAGGGTCACATGAGTATTCTGGAGCGGCTTCCTGGCTTGCCGATCTGCTCGAGATCAGAATACATGACTGCGGAGTTCTGCTTCGGTAGAAAATTTTCGGTCTCTATCCCTTGTCAATCGGAATGATAGTGTACAATATCTGTACTGACTCCGGGTGCAACATGTGGTTTACTGATGGGCCAATAACGGGACAACGAGTAGGTACTAGGGTCTTTGGGCCGAACACCAGGATCTCAATCGCTATGGGCACTTGGCCCAGCGTTTTCCAAGTGTCACCATACACAGTCGAACTCGAGCACGAACCTGGTACAAATATCCTCTGACACACGTACACTTCACATAGGTGTGAAGAAAACCGGTCCACTTGTACTAGGTTCGTGTTCGAGTTCGAGTTCGACAGTGTGACCAAGCCGAGATCCATGCCATTTGATCACTACAAATTCGCGCGTATGTATCGCGAGTAGGCCGCGTTCAGATTGCCGAGCGATAAGCGTGCGACTGAGCGCGTAAGCGACTAAAAGAAAATCGAACGCATTGTTTCATATGTAACTGTTCAGATTAGCTAGCGCATGAGCGCGCAATATTCGTAAGCACGTTTACGCGCTCAATCGCTCGCGCGCTTATCGCTCGGCAGTCTGAACGCGGCCTAATACTAACTCGCGCGAATTTGTAGTTTCACTATAATGAATTCGAGCCTATGAGAAAAACATGGAACGACCCACCGACATAACATCGCAGCGGTGGTATTTTGATAGATACCTAAGTCGGACCCCCGTCCTTCACCACTAATTAACAGCGCTGTTAATAAAGATAGACTGGTGGGATTTAAATTAATAAGAAATAAATAACTGGCGCAACATTCTAATCTGGACCATGGCTTCGAAGTGTGTTAGCAACATCTCATTTTCTAGATCGTGACAGTGTGATTTTGTGCAACCGAGTTATTTACCTCATAAATGCAAATGGATGCTCATTTAACAGCTGAATGGGCTCATAGTCCGACACGTAAATCTTCTTTTTTTATCGAAAACTATTCAATCAGTAGGAAACGAACCCGGGGCCCAGTGCATAGAAGGCGAACGTGCTAACCGTTCCGCCATCCGGAGTGGGACTTGCTTAAAAAAAATTAGACAGTTACCCACTTGCCACTTCTTGTTTGTGTAAAACGTGTTCGTTACCCTACTCTACACTCGATAGATACGTAAAAGAACGCGCCTTATGTCCAAATATTCCATGAAGATAGTTTTTTACATAGGGGATTGTAGTGTCAGTATTACCATTTGGAACATTTTTTGATGTACGCACACATAGTTCGTCGATGGTTCAAGTTTTGTCTATTAAGTTACCATATAAATTAGCACACTTAAAAACAGTTCAATATTTCAGAAATTTAATAAATAATTTAATAAAATCCATAAAATATTTATGGAACGTCCATTAATTTTTGTGTTCATTTTTTCAAGTTTATTTTAGAAGAAATTTGAACATAATTTTAATATTCGTCGCGCTTGCGTCACTGTTGTTTGTTGTTTTAACGGAGTCATTGAAATCAAAATATTATACAAAATATGCACATAATGTCTAAAATTCCTGAATGTCTACCGCTCTATGCTTTAGCAGCTTGCTTCTTACATATAAAATATGCACATGTAGATTTTTTTTCACATTATGTTTTTGAAGCATGCCGTCGTCTTTTGCGTAACATTGTCTATAATTTCGTCGCTCATATTGCCATAAGTGTGGAAGGTAGAACATATTTCATTAATCTGCAAATAATTGATTATCGCGGCAATAATGGATTATCGGCTTGTGGTCACTGTAGAATCAGTGTGTCCAATTGATTATCATTTATTTACCCCTTACTTTTATTTTAATACTACGGTTGGATCGATATTCGTTTATGTCTTCTATTTATATTGGATCGCATCTAATTCTATAGATAATTTAGATAATACGGTGATTCACCGGAATGATGCTAAAGCAATTAGAAATATATAATTTAATAAATTTTATAATTTTTATATCCCAGGTATGTTCTTCTTTTTTTCTCTCATTTGTTGTTAAATCTGATCGCTATTTTGGAATTGGAATGGATATCGTCAATATGGGCAAATTTACTAATTCAGAGAAATCCTGATTTGTGTGATGATGTGTCTTATTACATGACACTCGTCGTGCGTTAGAAATTTTGATAAAGATGTTCCCAAGGCGTGCACTTTTTTCTATAGCTAGTACCCTTTATTATCCATTATCCGAGTCATCACGTGCTTATAGGAACTGACCTAAACAAATTGTGGTCTAGCTCTGATTTTTTTCTATTTATGTTTTTTAGGGTGCTGATTACGAATCAGAAGTTTGCTATCAAGTGTTTTTTTTTGTAGAATTTGCGTTATAGCCAAAAAAAAACAACAACAAAAAAAAACAACTTTTTGAGGTTGAATGAACAGTTCAACAAAAAAGATCAGTGTTAATTTTGCAGTATCTTTAATTGTTTTCGAGATATTCTTACTTGAAAAATACATCAGAGAACGGAGATTTTATCTTTTTAGCCCTTTTTAAGTGTGAATATCTCGATAACTATTGAAGAAACGGTAACAGTTGCGTTATTCTTTTTTATTTTTCTTTTCAAGATCTTTCATTTTGTCTCAGAAAATTTTTTCACTAAATTTAAAAATATTAAAAAAAAAGGTTTTTTTTTGGCTATATAGGCCAGTAAAATTAAGCCAATTCGGGGGCTTTTTAATTAAAATTAGGGAAAGATCTGGAAATAATTTTAATCCCTGGTATACATACTGAACACATGAAAACTGAGTTTGCATTTTGTGAGCTTAAATTTTGGTGGGCGAAAATCCGAGAAATTTGGGCTCCTTTTATAATATTATCATTATAACTCCTAAACGGCGCCTCGGGTCGAAGTTGAAATTCAGTTTAGAATAGAATATAATAGAAAAAGAGGTGCTGCTACTGACCTTCATGGTGGGCACTGCGACCATAAGACCTCCTATGGTCGCAGTGCCATCGCAAGAGACCTTCCACCACTTTTACGAAGGCTAGTAAGTCTTTTGCAGGAGATTTCCGGATATCAGCAGAGTTTGTGACGATCCGCCCGAGTAACGCTAACCTAGCCCACGCAATCGCTGGGCATTCACATGAAAGGTGATATGTGGTCTCAATGTCCTCCAAACAAAGACGACACTCCGTCTCTCTGGATAAGCCCATCTTATTTAAATGAGATCTAACCCAGTGATGGCCTGATAGGTAGCCAGCAATTAACCTCAGATCAGCTCTACTCATGTGGGTAGTGGCCCCATAGTCGAAGGGTCTCAATAACGCCTTTGATTGCCGCAGCCCTTCAAGGTCATCCCAATAGCGCTGTCGTAGCCTGTCAGACCATTCCTTTATGATAGTCCTGGCTGAAGCCAGGCCAAGGCCACAATAAGGTTCCGGTCCGATAAAATTAGACGTTGAGCCTTGCCTGGCAAGTTCATCCGCCAATTCATTGTTTTCAATGCCTTGATGACCTGGCACCCAATATAAAAAGACTTGGTTGTCAGTCGCCAGACATTGAAGAAGTTCACGACAATCTTTCACCAGCCTTGAATAGAACTTGTGTGAAGAAAGAGCCTTTATGGCTGCCTGACTGTCTGTGCAGATAGCAATGTGAGCACCTCTTAGTTTTTTTTTCCAGAATAATCCTGGCGCAGACCTCTATGGCATGGATCTCGGCTTGAAAAACGCTTGGCCACGCACCCATAGCGATTGAAATCCTGGTATTGGGCCCACAA
Source organism: Chloromyia formosa (assembly GCA_964017055.1). Classification (NCBI taxonomy): domain Eukaryota; kingdom Metazoa; phylum Arthropoda; class Insecta; order Diptera; family Stratiomyidae; genus Chloromyia; species Chloromyia formosa. Next base: position 21,294,346 of record OZ024813.1, on the reverse strand, counting down.
TGCCAGCACCAACTCCCTGTACAGTGTTAGACCCATCAGTGTACCACATGATAAATCCAGAGTCTGCGAAGGGATTGGCATTATCCCATACTATGCGGTCTGGGATGAGGGCTAAGAATTGATTGCCAAAACATAACTCCGTGGTCATGTAATCTGATCTTAGGCAGATCTGCATGCTAGGAGCAGCTCTTTCTTTAATGAAGATGTGCAGCGGGGTAAATCCAATAATCGCCTCCAAAGCAGGCGTAGGGCATTTACTCATAGCCCCAGTTATCCCAAGACAAGCCAGGCGTTGAAGCTTGTTAAGTTTCAGTATGGCTGTGCTCTGTTGAGCCTTAGGCCACCATACTAACGCAGCATATGTGACTACAGGCCGCACAAACATACAGTACAGCCACTTCACCATCTTTGGTGTCAGTCCCCATGTACGTGAGGCTTTAGTGATTACATTGTCAATGTGAGTATTCTAAATAAGTTGCCAGTCTAGCGTGACGCCAAGACATTTAACTTCCTTGGAATACTCTAAAACCGTCCTTCCTAATGAAACCGAACCGGAAGTTAGGTTACGTTTACGAGTAAAAGCTACGATGACTGTTTTTTGTGGGTTAACATTTAACCCCACTTCATCGCACCAATTCAAGACCACATCAAGGGTGGCCCCATCACTTCAGAGACGATGGATTCAAACTTGCCCCTGACCACAGTGGTTATGCCATCTGCGTATCCGATAGCATAGTACCCACGCAAATCTAGCCTGGACAGCAGTTCGCCTACAACCAGTGACCACAATAGCTGTGAGAGGACAGTTTAGTAGCGTAGTCAAAATCGATAGTCAAAAAACGACAATTTTCGAGGCTTCGGAGAAAAATCACATTTCATTACTTTTCAAGCTCACAGATCTTTGAAACGGATGCTCCAATTGGAAAAACTTTTAAGTACGAGTTGAAGATAATATGATTGGAGACCTAACATGGTCAATATTTTTCAATTCGGCTCATTTTTAAATTAGCTATGAGCAAAACTTCAAAACTGCCTGCTCAGCGATTTATGCCTTAAAAGCTATATCTCGGTAAGTATAACAGCTAGAAGTTTCATTTTAGTCTCAAATTGTAGATAAATTTTTTCAATTTAAAAAAACTGTCAAAGGTTTCTTGGAAGTACAATTTAGGAGAGACTAAAAAGAAACTGGACAAGCCAAACAATTAGGTGCATTTCAACATGGTGGCGACGTCCGAGGTCGTCGAGGGGAACTCGAATTTTTAAATAATGTACAATATATCAAAAGTCGAAACTACCCTTATTAAAGCAGCCAGCGTTGTAACGATTTGACTGAACAAATTAAATTAACATTCGCAGAATCGACGACATTTTTTAATAAAAAGCAATAACTCAAAAACTATACCAGGTAGTATATCCTAGTAAAGACTGAATCGCAAGTAATATCGTACCCTAAAAACAGAATATAGCCCGTAGAAATCAGAATGAGCCGAATTGAAAAATATTGCCATGTTCGACATGCAATCAAATTACATACCTCCAACTTATACTTATAAGCTTTTCTATTTGGAGCATTCGTTTCAAAGATCTGTGATGAATTATGTTTTTTTAGGGTTTTCTATTAAAAACAAAACCTTTATGAAATCGGTCAAATGTTTGTCTGTCCGTCTGTCTGTCTGTCCGTCTGTCCATGAAATATCTCACGAACGGCTGAAGCTACATATTTTATATGAAATTTTGTGGGAATATGTAGAACTATCACAGTTCGCCGGAGAAAGCGATTCGTTGTAATAGGCTGACTTTAAGGGGAGGTCCCCATAGAGGGGAAATGATGGTCAAATTTTTTTTTCATCTGGTATAGGCAAGTGGGGTATCATGAAAAAGGTAACACCGAATACATTCCACTTTTGGTATTTTCATCAAATTTGAAAAGAGGGGAAACGAGGTAGAGGGGAAATATGTGATCCGAGTTGTCCCTTCCCCTTGCATTTCGAGACCGTTATACTTAGAAATATAAAAATTTGCAGAAAAGCGGCATTTCATTAGCATAGAAAACCGAAGAATTTTGATATCTCATCAAAAAAGGTTAATAATAGTGCATTTCTATAGTTGCAGTTAGCACACCCCTGCACCCCTTAAGCATACCCGAGGTCAAAAATTTTGATGGCCAATAATAACCAACATCATAGGCAATAATATTTCCAAGTTTCATTATAATCACATAATATTTAATAATAGTACACTCATTTAAAGTTAGGCATTTTGACACTATCCACACTGTTGGAACTTACAGCGCATCACACCGAAAAACTCCCCGAACACAAAACACAACTTTAAACTCACCTGATGGAGTCGACACCACGATAACCAAAACTCGAACATCGACACATCAGGAAGTGGATGCACCGATAAATTCAGTCGAAGTCATCATGCGACGCCTGCAATCGAAAAGGAAAACACAAAGCAACGTTTCTTAGCATACAAATTACAAATTTATACTTATCTGAATTTACTCCGATGTTGAAATCCATAGCGCCAGCAAAGTAAACAACTGAATTGTCAGAATAAACCTAACCTAAAATAGTTTTAGAAATTAGTACTAAAATGGTCGACTGGAAAATGACGTTTATTAAATAAGAAATATTTGGGACAATATTTTCCCAACCTTTAATTGTATAGATTCCCAAACTTTAATTTCCCGCCTTTTTTCTCGTCATATCAATGCTTAAACTTAATTTAGAAAGGGATAAAAGACACTTGTAATTTGTCAGTCAAAGTCGGAGGATCAAAAATCTATTTTCAAAGGAGAAGGAATAAAGTCATCGAAATTACACCTGGTCTTATAATTTAGCAGTCGTCGAAGTTGGAGTCATCCAATTCAGAAGTTCAAAGATCCAATTCAAGGGGAAAAAGGAATGAACTCAATAAATCTTTACATGGTCCGTCGAGCCGGATTCGTCTGAAATTGAAAAAAAAAAAAAGGTTAGTGGTGTTGTATGTAAATTTATTGAGAAACCCATCATTGAAAGTGAGGTTAAGAGTTCATGTGCAACGTCGGTAGTGAAAGTAAGACTGGGTCTACGGAAAGTGAGGTTAAGAATCTCTGTTTCAATATCGCTTTCCGAAAAGTGTAGTTGGGTCTGCGAGATTTATAATCACAAAGTGAGGTTAAGAATCTCCCATATCGCTTTCCGAAAAGTGGAGTTGGGTCCGCGAAATTTATAAATACAAAGTGAGGTTACGAATTAAATTACCGTCAGTATGCCTGATACAGGGGAAACCTTGACGAAATCAAGGGATGAAGCCTCCACTTTGCTAAAGGTGCAAAGGAGAAGAGTCTCCGAAATCAAACGCACACTCTCAAATTATAACAAAGACGGCAAGGCAAAAAAAACCACAGCACGGTACTTCGACTACCGTATCGACACACTACAAGCTGAATTAACCGCGCTGGAAGAAGCTCACAAGTCGCTCCAAGAATTATCTTCCAAAGAAGTAGACGATTACTTCGAAAGCGGAATATACGTCGATACGGTAGAAGAGATTCACGTGTGCCTTAGCGAGTTAGAGCAGGGTAAATCGGACTTAACAAAAACCTCAAAAGAGAAATCCGAGACCTCTAATGTTAGTGAGGTTGGGTCGACAACCGAATCAAATCTTCCCAAAATTGCCCTCAAGAAATTTTCGGGAAGTTACAACGAGTGGTCTTCCTTTAAGGGACTTTTCCTCTCCATAGTAGACAGCAATAAAACCATATCCACCATCCAAAAAATGAACTATCTCAAGTGTCATTTGGAAGGTGAAGCCGAAGAATTGCTTCGCAATTTCACAATAAGCGCTGAAAATTACCAGCCAGCAATCGAAACTTTAACAAGGCGGTATGAAAATAAGCGAGTCCTTGTTCATCAAGAATTAAATAAAATTTTCGAAGTTAAATGCAGCAACGAAGAAAATTCAGAAAGTCTTAGGAGAATAATCGACACTTTCAACGGTGTGTTGAAAGCGCTCAACAACTTAGAAATAAACACATCTACGTGGGATGTGTTTCTAAATCATATAATCCTATCCAAACTTCCGAGTTCAATAAGACACGCGTGGAATCAGGAGACAGGTGGTCTCACCAAACTTCCATCGTACATCCAACTTATTGAATTCATAGAGAATCGTTTTCGAGCGTGGGAGATGTCAAACTCCGAGACGAAAACGAAAAAACATCAAGTATTGGTCACAACGACGATACAATGCATTGTTTGTAAAAAACCTCACAAGTTACATCAATGCGACAATTTCAAATCGCTTGACGCGAAACAACGAAACAAAATCGTCCAAGTAAATAAACTCTGTTTCAACTGCATGAATTCGGGCCATGCTGCTAACCAGTGTAAAAGCACATACAAATGTAGAGTTTGCGGAAAAAGGCATCACTCCTTACTACATTCCACAGCAAATAATCAAATTATTCGAGCCAATACCACAAGCAACAACGCACCAGAAGTTCAAAGGACTGCCGAGAGCAACGTCAATGTTTTGACTTCTACAACCAGCAAACAAGTTTTGTTGGCAACGGCCAACATAAACGCACTCGATCAGCATGGAAGGATTCATAAACTACGCGCACTCGTTGATAGTGGATCGCAAGCGACATTCATTACCGAAAATGCCGCACAACAACTCGGTTTAAAAAGAATGTCGCATCATGCAAACGTCATAGGAGTGGCAGGTTGTAAAGCCGGAACCACCAAAGGTTCCATTTCATTGAAGATTATACCATTAAAGGGCGAAAATCTTACCATAGAAGCGCTAATAATACGTAATCTATCAAAAATATTACCATCATATACTATCACAAAGAAAAATTGGGAACATCTGTCTAATTTAACGCTGGCAGATCAAAATTTCGACACCCCGAGGCACATTGACGTGCTGCTGGGAGCTGACGTTTATGCTTCTATCATTGAAGCAAGATTAATCACGGGTCCTCCGGGAACACCAATCGCACAATCAACGAAGTTAGGATGGATCGTATTCGGACAAATTAATCAGCAAGCAAACGACGAAAATCTCAATTGTTTTGGAACCACTCTTGATGACATCAACGATCAACTAAAATTATTCTGGAAGTTAGAAGAAATCCCCTGTCAACAAGTAGAATCAGAAGAAGATCTTTTGTGCCAGACTCACTTCGAACAAACACACTCAAGGAGAACAAATGGCCGATATGTCGTAAGACTCCCATTCAAGGATCACATGAAGGACACTTTAGGAAATTCCAAGCACATCGCAACAGCATCATTTCTTCACTTAGAACGTCGGTTTGAAAATCAACCAAATTTGAAAACAGCATATGTCGACGTAATGAACGAGTATCAAGATTTAAACCACATGAAAGCATCAAATTCAATCAATTCACTCAATGTATTCTTACCACACCATGGAATCTTAAAGAACGACAGAGAAACTACCAAACTGCGGGTCGTATTCGATGCTTCTCGAAAAACTGCCAGCGGAGTCTCCTTAAATGACACCCTTATGACAGGACCGACTTTACAACCAGACATGGTTACCACTTTATGTAGATGGCGACTTTATCAATACGCTTCAACCGCAGATATAAAGCAAATGTACAGGCAAGTTGACGTACACGAGGAAGACAATAAATTTCAGAGCATCGTATGGAGGTCAACGAAGAACGAACCTATACAAGACTTTCAACTTACGACAGTCACATTCGGATTAACCTGCGCACCCTTCTTAGCTATTCGAGCAATGCAACAATTGGCCGCCGACGAAGGCGCGAAATTTCCACTGGGAGCGAAAATGGTTTTAACTGAATTTTATGTTGACGATTTGATGACCAGTTCTCCAACACTTTCTGAAGCAAAGGAAAAACAATATCAAATAAAGCAAATACTGAAGAGAGGTGGTTTCCATTTACACAAATGGATTTCTAACGAAACTAGTTTAATGGAAACTGAGTATGACCACAACACTAAACTTCAAGAAATTCCCATAATGTCTGAAGAAGATTCAGTAAAATCATTGGGATTGTCTTGGTTCCCAAAACAAGATACAATGGTTGTACGACAAAGCGAAAGAATTCCAGTCCGAACGAAAAGAGAACTGCTCTCACAAATCGCTCGAATTTTCGACCCATTAGGATGGATAGCTCCTCTTGTAGCAGAAGCCAAGGTACTCCTCAAAGGGGTATGGCTTTCACAACTCGAATGGGATGATACATTGCCATCAAAGTTTATTCGAAGTTGGAATAAAATAAGTTCCCATCTCAACGACCTACCTAATATAAAAATACCCAGATGGATCCAATTTAAACCCGAAACTACGATGGAATTACATTGTTTCAGCGATGCATCTAAGGAAGCTTATGGAGCAGCAATATACAGCAGAATCATTCAAAATGGAAGAGTATTAAACGTCTATCTGATCATGGCCAAATCTAAAGTAGCACCAAAAAAGGAAATGTCTACACCCCGCTTGGAACTATGCGGAGCAGTCATCGCAACTAAGTTACTACAAAAATGTCATAAAATTTTCGAAGACCATATGAATACATCATATTTATGGACGGATTCCACCGTAGTACTGGCATGGCTTCGAGGAGACACATTCCGTTGGAAACAATTCGTGGCAAATCGAGTAAACTACATCCATGAAATGTCACCGAATGTCAATTGGCTTCATGTTCCAGGACCAGAAAATCCAGCAGATCTGCTCACTCGGTTCAATTCACGTTCGAATTTAGCCAACAATGGTTTATGGTGGACAGGTCCGACATGGTTAATGCTTTCCAAGGAACATTGGCCTCCACAACCTAAAAAGAAAGACACAACATTAGAATTAAAAAAGCAAGCATGCACTGCGATATTAAAAGAACCAAATGAAATACTTCGGCGATTTTCATCGTTTACTCAACTTATACGGGTAACCGCCTATTGTCTACGCTTCATTCAACATTGCAGAAGACAAATCCCACAAACGGGATTTTTGAAAACAGACGAACTACTTAGTGCTCGGATGCTGTGGATAAAATTGGCTCAAAATTTCCATTACGACAAAGAAATCCAAAATCTAATGAATAAAAAACCCATTAAGAACAGCAACATCGTACGTTTAAACCCTCAAGTCGATGAAGAGGGCGTACTTAGAATAAATGGAAGACTATCAAACGCAAATCTATCATATGAACAAGCCAATCCCATAATTTTACCCAACACCGATCCTTTAACAAAATTAATTCTGCATGAAATTCACTTGAAAACGCTACACGGTGGACCACAAATCATGATATCAACCGCCCGAAAGAGCTTTTGGATAATCAACTGTCGAAATGCTGCGAAGAGAATAACACATAATTGTGTCATATGTACACGATTCAAGGCCACGACTGAAAATCAGCTAATGGGACAATTGCCGACGCCAAGAGTGAATCTGACAAGAGCATTCGCTCACACAGGCGTTGATTATTGCGGACCAATAATGATAAAAACCGCAAAAACTCGAAACGCCAGCTTTACTAAAGGCTACATTGCGTTGTTTATCTGTTTAGCAGTGAAAGCGATCCACTTGGAAGTAGTCAGCGACTTGCGTATGGAAACCTTTCTGGCGGCTTTCCGACGATTTACATCAAGACGAGGGATGTGCTCCGACATATATTCAGATTGTGGTTCGAATTTTATGGCCGCCGACAAAGAGTTTCGACTAATCAAGCGACATGAATCAAAAGCAGCAGGTATCTTAGCTCCTGATAACATCACTTGGCATTTCAACCCCCCATCAGCACCACACTTCGGCGGACTTTGGGAAGCCGGGGTGAAATCAATGAAACATCACTTAAAAAGAATTGTCGGAAACCAACATTTAACGTTCGAGGAAATGAACACCGTAGTAACACAGATCGAGAGCATTTTAAATTCCAGACCCTTAGTCCCGCTAAATGAAGACCCCACTGAATTAAACGCACTCACACCAGGACATTTTATCATTGGCGACGCCTTGAATTCTCCGCCTGATCGAAACCTACTCGATACTAAGGAATCCTATCTGAACCGATGGCAAAGAACACAAAAGATGGCACAACATTTCTGGAAACGATGGTCTAACGAATATCTATCACGCCTTCAGCAAAGACCAAAGTGGTTCAAGACACAATCAAACATTTCACCAGGAACAATCGTTATCGTGAAAGATGAAAATCTACCTCCCAACAAATGGTTGATGGCAAAAATAATAGAAGTCCATCCAGGCGAAGATGGACTAGTCCGAGTTGTTACACTCAAAACAACGCAATCCATATTGAAAAGACCCATTACCAAAATAGTAGTCTTACCAACTGATGGTGAGGAAAGCTGAACGAAAAAAAAAAAAAAAATGAACTCATTATTATCGAAATACTGAATTTGCATACAATACAACTAACATTTTTCTTTTTCTTTTTTATTTATTTGCTTCAGATGTTAATGACTGAGGAGAACGCCCAACCTAGTTGGGACAACTTCTTCCAGTCAGAACATCTGTAATAATTAAATAATCTTTTCGACTTTCATTTTCGTTCCACTTCACATTTTTCATCCTGAGAATGACTTCTCAGCGCGGGGGAGTATGTTGGAACTTACAGCGCATCACACCGAAAAACTCCCCGAACACAAAACACAACTTTAAACTCACCTGATGGAGTCGACACCACGATAACCAAAACTCGAACATCGACACATCAGGAAGTGGATGCACCGATAAATTCAGTCGAAGTCATCATGCGACGCCTGCAATCGAAAAGGAAAACACAAAGCAACGTTTCTTAGCATACAAATTACAAATTTATACTTATCTGAATTTACTCCGATGTTGAAATCCATAGCGCCAGCAAAGTAAACAACTGAATTGTCAGAATAAACCTAACCTAAAATAGTTTTAGAAATTAGTACTAAAATGGTCGACTGGAAAATGACGTTTATTAAATAAGAAATATTTGGGACAATATTTTCCCAACCTTTAATTGTATAGATTCCCAAACTTTAATTTCCCGCCTTTTTTCTCGTCATATCAATGCTTAAACTTAATTTAGAAAGGGATAAAAGACACTTGTAATTTGTCAGTCAAAGTCGGAGGATCAAAAATCTATTTTCAAAGGAGAAGGAATAAAGTCATCGAAATTACACCTGGTCTTATAATTTAGCAGTCGTCGAAGTTGGAGTCATCCAATTCAGAAGTTCAAAGATCCAATTCAAGGGGAAAAAGGAATGAACTCAATAAATCTTTACACACACAAAAACTACACCTACCATACTCATAGGTGTGAGTACTACTTTCATGTTTTTTTTTCGTAGTGCGAATTGCAGTTATTTAATTAATCATTTCGGAAAGGCTAAAGATTGGGTGGGGGCGCTGCGTCGTAATTGGCCAACTTTACCGGGTGGAAGGAGGGGGGTCCACATAGAGGCGAAATTAAGGTCAATTTTTTTTCATCGACTGGTATAGGCATATAGTTCTCGGACTTTAATTGTTTAAATCACACAAATCTGAATTTTATAAAATAGTAAATGTACATAATTTCATATTTACCTTATTTTATTTCCGGAACTACAGATCATTAATGGTGAAGTTTTCATACTTCTTTAGAATCTAGTTACACAATGCAAAGTATTTAAATATACAATTATATTTAGATACACAATTTCCACGTGCCTATAATTCAAAAATTATATTTTCTGTTTTTTTTTTTTATATTTTCAGATCATTTATCGGATCTAAAAACGCAATAATGATTCGGCAGGTTTGTCAGAATACTCGTCTACAAACAAGTTAACCGAAGCCGAGTTCACACAAAACAAAAAAAAAAAAAAACAAAATTCTCTAAAACCACAAAATTTCAAAATTTTTTAAAAAATTGTAATTATGCAAGAAGTGTGTAGTAGTTTAGATGCAGCCCAAATGGGTCAACAAATCAAATCGGAATCACCCCTGAATCCATTACAAGTGCAATCAAATCAAGCGGCAAACTCGCATCCCACAAAAATGGGACCCAACTGTGATAAACGTGCAGATACTGCCTACTGGATGACCACTGAGAGTGGTTTCATCAATTCACAACCGTCAATGGCGGAATTCTTGAATCATTTGAGTCCGGAAAGTCCAAAAATGGGTACAACCCCCGGATATCCGGTCCCGGTGACAGCTGACGGAATGGATTCAGTGCCGGAATATCCGTGGATGAAGGAGAAGAAAACGTCGCGAAAGAACAGCAATCAAGGTAAGTGTTTCGACAATTTAAGTTTTTATAAACCAAAAACGCGGTCATATCAAATATTACGGAATTTAGGAGTGTAAATGCGAACGATACGAACACAAATCGATTAATCAATGTGTCCTGGCGCCGTTCTTTGATAATATAATTTGCCGCACATTTGTAACATTTGTAACCGCACGGAGAAAAACACAGGTTGCGCTGATATCCACAGAATAGATACATACACCTAGATTGATCTCTATGACTGCTTCTATGGTATCTTCACTACTCCGCTTTTTAACTCGAACCGACAACAAAACTACACTTGGAGAACCCATATCCTCAGATATATTATTTGCGATCATTTGTAACAATCTTTTGGGATGGTTTCATGCTCGATGTGCGATGGCGTTGATGGACAGCCGTCTGGATTCTCATTTATATTCATACGAAAAGAACATCTCTCAAAGTGACGTAACAAATGACACGGTCGAACTATTGAGCCCGATGCGGTATGAAGTAACCTGTTATTTGGATTCATTTGTCAAAAGTGCAGTCGATTTCCGTCTGCTTGTGTTGCGGTATCGCAGTTCGGGTCAGACGTCCGAGTACATTTTATATCTACGGATTGCGGCTTTGAGTGGTGCATCGAAGGGTGAGATTCTATGGAGTGAGCGGATCAGGCAGATTTGTTAGGAGTTTTTCTTGCCTTCTATTCTTCAAGGTAAACTACACCTTTTCGGAACTTGTTTTGTAGTCATTGCAAAAGTACAATAAAAAAGATCACAACGCCTTCTTGACTGATTGCGATACGCGGCAGGATTGAACAATATCTGCCCATTTATTTGAATATTGGAATTTTACAATATGACTATAACAGCAATGAACTTATATCATGTTCACACTATACGGATAAATTACTTTTTCTGGAAGATTACTTAATCTGAAACGTATGTATATGTACTCAGTGCAAATGGCAGGTGCAGATTAAGCTATCGTTCTCCATAAAAGAGAAGTTCAAAGTAACGTTGGTAATTTCATACTATGCCTCGGAAAAATTTTAAAATACTCTTAATGGACTGTTAACATACTGTTAATGTACTCTCGGTCACCGCTCTACGATACTAATCTAGAGCTCGAAAATCAAATCTCGGCGCGATAAAAACTGCCTGTGAGTACTAATAGAACTCTCACAGTGCTCCGACCTTGTCAGTATAAAGGCGGCGCGGATAGGAGGTGCATGCTAGCAACTGAACTGAAAAGTAGATATGCTATTGAAACGTCAACAAGGCATAGAAATATTAGAGATGGTGACGCGCCCATGCCTCTGGAGGGGTCAAGGAAATTAAAGAGAGAGAATGTACTCTTGACATACTTTCAATGCACTGTTAACATACTGTTAATACACCGTTAACATAATATTAATGCACTGTTAACATACTGTTAATGCACTATTAACATACTTTTGCACTGGTGCTTCCGAAACCAATCCCGCGGTCTACACCTATTCGTTTTATTTATTAAACCAAAATTCAAAATGTCAAATAACAGTAAATGTAGACATTCACTAAAATTTGTCAGAATCCGTGCGTATTTTAAATTTGTAAACATTCAATGTTGTTTGAATACTTACACTGCCACTGTAAAACCAACATAAGCATACAGGTCCATTTCTCAACGCTCCTAAAATGTACATCGTCCAAAAAATTTCCGTAATAAAACCCCAATTGCAAATTATATGTTTCATAAAATATTAAAATCTAGATACTTTTCGTCCTTTTTTTTAATTCCAATCAGCTTCTCATAATATGCCATTGAATGATGGATTGCTGCACACATCATCCTTTCCAGCATGGCACGACTTTCAGATCGTAATACGGCTCCTTTCTCACAGACACCCGAAAAAAGTATGCGTATTATCTTCGAATCAGGCGAAGGAGGGTTTCTTAGCTCAAAATCACTCACTGACATTGCATGTAATCGTTTTTTATCAACCAGAACATTTTTTTTCCATCTTCATATATGATCGATTACGACGTCAAACAAATCAAAGCTCAATCATGTTAGACAATAAAAACCGTTGATGCAAATATATCACAAAGGACACATATGTGACAAGCAGACTCCCTTAGAAACAATAATATTACGTTGCTCAGCCGTTTCACAGTCGTCCTTTTTTGTTCCGTGCAAAATCCCCATTCATGGGACGCAAACGTTTCGGGCGAAATTGTCATTGTTGAAAACGATTTCGTTGACAAATCAGCGTAGTTCATCTGTTGAGATGTCCATCCATTAGGGGATATAAAAATGCTCTCATGATTGAAGAATTGTAAGAGGTATTTTATTTTTCTAGGATGATTATTACGGAAAAGCTAGCTGAAGCTTAAGCATACTGTCATCTTCTTGTTTCTACAAGAAAACGCAGGGAACAAACTGATTCCTTAGTATGCCGAGTATTGGCTCAATTCCACGTGATGCGCTCTATCTACCTATAAGGACGTGGAAAGGTCAATTTTCGACAGAGTGGAGTGATGGATGGCACTGGGTGAACAGCTGAATACAATGAGAGTCCGAGTCACTGGGGTGAAATTTTACGTTGTTTGAGCTTGTGTTTACATGCCTTAGTCGAGGGAATTATGTTACCTAAATTAAACATCAAATTGTGAAAATGTTAGTAATATTTAGCGTGCCATAAATAGGTCACTAAGTGGTTTGAGAAATATGTATATTGATACAGTGTACTCTGTCTTAAGCGGACACGTTCGGTTCTTGAAAAATTGTCCGCTTAATAGAGATGTCCATTTATAAGGGATTGCAACTTATGAATACACATTTTACATTTTTAAATCAATTTCATGTTTTCTTATACATATAAAATTAGAGAATTTATAATAATTGAAAAAAGAAACAGCTCCATCTCGAGCCTGCCATTAAGGGGTGAAAGGCGATTGGTTTCCTAATCTCATGTTGGCAATAATCTAAGCTTCGTCAAGATCGCAATAAAACTGCAGATATACATACATAACTGAGAAATTCGTTCAAGTAGATTTAGATAAAATTATATTTTTTTTCCAAATCTCATGTAGTGACCTTCTTGACCTGTCACCTGCAGGCCTAATGTTTTTTAATATATGTAAATCGAAGCAAAACTGCAGCTCATCATCATCGTGGCGCGTATTTAACTGGCGCAGCAGTCCAATTTGAACCATGGCTTGCAGATGAGTTAAGTGCAGCTAAAAGTGGAAATTTATTTTAAGGGGGTGTAAAAGAAGGGAGATGAGGATAGTTTTTCCAAATGTCGGCTATAGGGTCACCTTGCCCTTATTCTCAATGTCCAATTTTAAAAATTTCATCAAGATCGGAGTTTAAGGGGTAGGAAAGGGGTTCGGGTGGATTTTGAAAATCTCATGTAGACAATGATCGACTTTATTCCCTAAAGGTGTTCGCTATTTCATCGAAAGCGGAATAAAACTAGATTTGAATGGAATTTTTTTTTAAAACCAAAAATTTCATGTAAAATGCAACGCTCGCATATGAAAAATTGAAACTGTGACGTTTTGCAGAGACAGAACGAAAATGCTGCACAGTTCTTTGCGAAGCCTTCAATTCTTGAACCATGCACCCACCCTACATATGAAATATAAAGCGCGATTCACAAGCAACAACTTATCTTTCATCTTCGTCGCCACGACATTGTATTTTTGTCATAAAATTCATTCGGCGCTCAGTCGATGAGTCTAAAAGCAAACACGTAAAGTTCCTTTCGCGCGAATTTTATATTTTCACTAGTAAATTCGAGCGATGATATCAGTCCCAACCGACAATTTTTTTTTTTAAATAACCCTCTGTGTACCGGGTGGGGTATGCATGACACACTTCTATATCCATTCATTGCGCGCATGTAATGTGCATGACACACTTAGGGCTGATCAAAGGCTAAAGCGAACCTACCAGGGAGCCAAGAGGAAAGCCAAGTTTGGAAGTGAATTTCGTCAATTTAGAGTTGAATGTAATATAGTTCTATTTAGTTATAAATATTGTACTTCGCGATTTATCCGATCAAAAGTGATTCTCACAGTTCTTTATTCATGCGCGTAAACTTTTAAATTTCGAATCTTGCACTTTATTCTCCGCTTCAAAATACATGAAAAATACTTGCAATCAATGTTCGAAGCCATGCATCATTCTAGTTTATATCTAAAAAAAACTGTTTTGAAAAAATGTGAAGTGGAGGGCGCCAAAATTTCCTTGCCTGTGACTTAAGTTAGACTTTGACCGGCCCTGCACACGCCATACAAATTTGTATTTGATGTTTTTTTTAACTCTTTGTTGATTAAAAATGGAACTATCATTTCAATTTTCATTAGCAAAGAGTTCAAATACATAATAAAAATGCAACTTCTTCGTCCAATTTGTGCGGAGTAGGTCATGCCTATTGCACATTAAATGTGTGCAATTAATAGACTATAGATAGCAGTGACGTGCACTCGTAGTAAGCAATTCCAAACTGCTTGACTTACCGAAATAAGCAATTCAATAATAAACTTTGCTTACACCAATACACATATCATCATTTCAGTCAATGTTTTTCTTTAAGCTGAAGAATACATATTATCATTCAAATATTCCTTTACACATTCAAATTCTGATCCGCGCCTTCTTTTGGTTAAAAACATTCGTTCAATTACTTTAGATAATATTCAAACCTCCCACATTTTGCACACCATAGACACCAAACTTAGAATAGGAAAATGTGCCTAGATCTTTAGATGCATGTACCATGTGTGCATCCAAATACTAGAGACATGTTGATTCCAGAAAATGGGAATCTTGGATTTCGGTAGTACATTGGGCAACGATTTTTTTTTGTTTTGTTCGCAAATTTATATGAGACAAGTCAAGCACTGGCGCGACTGCTTTTGTGTGTGGGATAAAGCCCAATGATGCTTGTTAATGAAATGTTGCCAATGCAGGGAATGTTTATGGGAATTTGATTTTTCCAGTAGAGCTTTTGTTTTTGTTATGTAATGGATTTTCCGTTGCAATTTAAAAGAGGAAATCAGTGCAATCGGGTGATTTTGATTAAATTGTGATTTGAAGTTTTTTTGACCGTTTGTAGTGATTTAATTGATTTGATTTGTGATAAAAGTGGTAAGTTTTCTTTTCGCATTATGTCGGAGTATTGCTGCGCGACGGATTTCGTACTAAAAGCGGGATTTTCAACTCTTTCCTTTGCCAAGAAAAGAGAAATTATAGAATCGGATAGACCGAAGCCAGATCTTAGTTTAGAGTTTAAATTAAAAAATATTACGCGAAAATTCCATATCGAAACGTATGAAAAGTACATTTGGTTAACGGGAAGCTGTAAATTAAATAAGTTATTTTGCTGGCCGTGTCTTTTGTTCACGAATGAAAAATCTGTTTGGAATAAAGCTGGATTTAGTGATTTGAATAATTTTACGGACTCAGCAGCAAAGCATTCAAGTTCCGAAAAACATCTTCAGTCGTTAATTAAATTAGATAATTTTGGTTCTCAGCGTATAGAGTTTATGCTTAGTAACCAGGTGGCAATATCTGTTAGTTTGCATAATGAAAAAGTTGAGCGTAATCGTAATATTTTGAAACGTTTAATCGATACTGTAATTTTTTTGGCAAAACAGGAGCTTCCTTTTCGCGGAAATAATGAAGACTCTTCTTCAAATAATCGTGGTAATTTTATCGAAACCGTAAATTTCTTGAGTTTGTACGATCCGATAATTGAGTCCCACATAGATTCTATAAAAGCAAATGCAGCGTTTTCGGGTTTGTCTAATAGAATCCAAAACGATCTTGTTTCCGCTATAGCTAATGTGGTTCGAAATAAAATCAATTTGGAAATAAAGGAGGCTCCATTTGTAGCTGTAATGGTCGACGAAACGCCAGATGTTAGCGGTCGGGAACAATTAACGATGATTTTTAGATATACAATATCAAATGAGATTGAAGAAAGATTTATCGGATTTTTGGATGTAAGCGCTAATCGTACAGCTACAGCAATAAGCTCTCACATTTTAAAACAATTGCAAAATTTTAATATCGATAAGAAATTAATTGCACAATGTTACGATGGCGCAGCAGTAATGAGTTCTCAAATTCGTGGAGTTCAGACTTTAATTCGGGAAAAAAATAAATCGGCAATTTTCGTTCCATGTTACGCTCATTCACTAAATCTAGTATTGTCTAAAGCAGTTGAGTTTATTCCGGAAATTAAATTATTTTTCGCGCACATCAATAAAATCGCATCATTTTTTAATACATCCACTAAAAGGTCGGACCTTTTTGCAAATATAGTAAATCGTCGTTTACCATCGGTTTCCAAAACGCGTTGGCATTATCATTCGCGTATTATTAACGTTATATTTGAACATAAGCATGAAATTTGTACAGTTTTTGAGACAATTTCGAATGGTTCTCAACACTGGGATGGCGATTCCTTGACTTTTTCCGATATATACTATATATATATATACAAAAATTCAGATTTTCAATTATATCTGTTAATTTTTTCTGAAATTTTTTCGAAAACTGATATATTATTTAATATTATTCAGAGCAAAGTGGTAAACATTTCATATGCAAGCCAAAAAATTATTGAATTTGAAAATTGGCTTGAAAATGACTTTTCTAAAAAGTTTGATAATTTCTATTCGACAGTTACAGCAGAATATCAGCCACCACGTAAGAAATGTAGAAATGCGATAGATCCTTTACAAAATTTACGGCGGATATTTCGGGAGATTATAGATGTTATTCTCGGGCAAATTCGAGATCGATTCCATTCGTTTAAAGATCTTTCATTTTTAGAGTTGCTTGAACCGAATTATTTTTCTAAATTCAAGTCAAATTTTCCCGATAAAAATTTTGTCTCACTTATTGAATATCACGGTCAATTTTTCGACAGAATAAAGTTGAAAAATGAGCTAAAAGTTATTTATTCTTCAGATGAGTTTAAAAACGCGAATCCTAGTAAAATTCTCGATTATTTTCAAAAACGGCCTTATGTCGCAAACGGTTTTAAGCAAGTTCATATTTTAGCAAAATTATTAACGTCAATTCCAGTCACAGTGGCAACTGCGGAAAGGTCATTTTCAACACTAAAGCGCGTTCACACATTTTTGAGAAATCGCCAATCCCAAGAACGACTTTCGGATCTTGCTTTAATTGCGGTTGAAAAGGATCTTCTTATACAAATGCGAAGAGAAAACGATATTTTTGATAATGTGATTAAAGAGTTTTTACTTAAAGAACGGCGCATAGATTTGGAATACAAATAAATGGCAATGGCGAAAGAATATTTATTTATTTCAAATACCCCTGAATTTTTCTTAGTCTTAATTAACATAATATTTATTTATCATTTTTTTTATTAGTAATATTTTATTTATTTTTTTTTTTTTTTGTATTCCGAATATATGTGCCAATATTTTATTTATATCTTTCCTGATTTCTTCTTTAAGGCTTAAAGCCGCTTGGTATAAATGTTTTTGTGACTGTCCATATTCTATTATACAGTCCATTTTTGTTTATGCTAAATTGGCTTTAGGGCGCCCAACTGCTTGACTATGAAAAATTTCCACTGCACGTCACTGATAGATAGATAGATCTTTCAATAAGGGCGGGTCGATGTGGAAATGGAATGACCCCACAGCTGTGATATATTAACGCGATTCTATTTTAATTTGAAAGGCCCATGTATGCCATTATTTATGGAGTATGACATCGTTCAAATGTCCGCCGCGGCTTTGCACGGTGGCAGGAATCCTAGCGGTCAAATTTAAATCTGCGCATAGAACAGGCCGACTTTGAGCGATGGCCTGGGCTATGTTGACTTTGAAGGCATGGGTCGATTGCCGCTTATATTGACATAGACCTGCGACTTTATAAAAGCCCACAAGAAAACGTTTAGCGGGGTCGAATCGCACGATTTTGGTGACCAATTCACTTCATCTCCGCGATAAATAACAACATCCTCAAATCGTTCATGCAAAATGTCCATCGTGGCGTTAGCTATGTGGCATATATCGCCGTCCTGCTGGAACCACATGTTGGCCACGTCCATATCGTTCAAAAGAAATTGGTTATGATCGATCAGTAGCGCTCGCCGTTGACGGTGATGGCCTCACCAATGTCGTTGTCGAAGAAGTACGGGCCAATGACGACGCCCGCCCAAAATCCGCACCAAACAGTAAGTTTTCGTGGATGCAATGCCATCTGGTGAAACTCATGTGGGTTGGCGTCGTACCATATACGGCAATTTTGCTTATTAAGATAGCCAAAAATGCGTCTCGTCGCTGAAGATAATTTTTCGGCTAAAATTGGGGTCCTCTTCCAAACGACCCAAAGCCCAATCATATTATTATTCATTCACTTCAATTTATAAGACGTTGGGAGCTCTAAAATTCAATTTATCGAGTTTCTAATTACCGAGAGT
This sequence comes from Chloromyia formosa, assembly GCA_964017055.1. Lineage (NCBI taxonomy): Eukaryota > Metazoa > Arthropoda > Insecta > Diptera > Stratiomyidae > Chloromyia > Chloromyia formosa. Next base: position 21,275,639 of record OZ024813.1, on the reverse strand, counting down.
CGACTGTATTATATTAATTTTTTGACTTGGCTAAGTTGAATGCGCATTATCTACTGTTTTATCTTATGTTTCAGATGTAAATTTTTTAATTCTTATTTACTTTGAAGACATTTTAGGGACATCAAATCAGGCACTGATTCATTATGTATTACAAATTTGGTTTGAAGTACGACCCATATATCTGTGGAGTTACGAATAAAAAACTGTAGAGCATTGTACCGAAATCTTATCTGTTTCAGAGGACAATCAATTTGAAATTGTTTACGACTAGCCTGTCGTGAAAGAAGCATCCGTTTCATCACCAACTACTAGCAGTTTAAATCCTCAACATTTTACTCCCATCCACGAATTTTATCAAGATATAATTTTTGAATAGACCACTACATTTCAACATCGCCGAATTGCTGAATCATACACATATTCAAATGGTAACGCGAACGTGTCTCCCTACAAAGTGATAACAAGTTCAGATTTACAATCTGATTTTGAGTGCTGAAAACACAATGACTGAACGAATGAATGAATGACATTTTCCTAGACATTTTGCATACACGCACCACTTCTGGCCTTGTGAAACATACCCTGGTTAAGTTGTCTCTTCCAAAAGTGCCCAGGACACGATTTCCTAAGTTTAAGTTTACATCTTCATCCAGTCGTACGTATTACCGTGTAACTGCTACTATTTACAAGATAATTTATGATGGTGGAATCACGTGTCAACCACGCGATTCACCCTCCAAATATTGTTTCCGTTCGGGAATGATGCATGACTATTTGGGGAGCGAGAAGCGAACATTTTGAGGTTAAACGGATATATCTTGCCCATAACATACATGCGTATGTAAATCTGCTACGAAATAGCAGAATCCGCACACTGTTGGCCTGACATTTAACCATGTGTTGGCATACTCCAGACTCCAAAGGAGCAATGTAGTTGTTATATCCTTCGTGACGGAACTCATAAAAACTGATTTTAAATGCCACCCTCTCTCTCCAGGAAGGCTGGTCGTGCTCTTTGCAAGATTTACAGTTTGTTATTCGCTACCTTTTAGCGAAGTTAGGTAAAACGATCCCCGAGTATTTTTTTCCAGCGTTTTAGAGGGAGCTGAGAAAAAAAAAACGGAGGATGAAATGTCTCTGCTCTCACCCCCAGGGTGCATGAGTAGTCCTCAATCTGTTCGCGGAAAAAGTTCCTTAAGACCATTTAATCGCCGTAAAAAGTTCTTATCTTATTGAAAACATACTTTTTTTTTGGAGTGGAGTGTCGCCCAAAAGGCGATATATTTTTTCCTTTGAAAACTCGCGAGGAAATGTGGTCACAACGTGGTTTATTATCCCCAGATCTTGTTATAAATTGCAGCTAATTAGGAGATTAAGTGTATTTTTCTTCGTCGAATTGGTTTTGGACGGCGCGGCGGACGTTTGGACTTTAAATTCCGCACCTAAAGGCATTTCAGCCGACTCAAAGAGGGTGATACTAGCTTCAGGAATATCGTGATTTGTTATCAGCTTTTCCAGTTAAAAATCCTTTAGTCGTTGGTTAGGGCTTTCACGGAATGAAATATATAGCCAACTAGCTGACTCCCTAACGAAATTGTCTACATCACAGTATTGATTTGTTTTGGTTTTTCGAAAAGTGAAAGTCACTTTTGAATCATCAAAATACATTATTCAGTGATGACGTGATGGTTTCATTCGCTTCTGCATGTTGCCAAATCATTGGCCCTGACGGCATTCCAATCATTCGATTCTCGACAATGATTCTTAATATTTTGCTGATATTACAATCGAAAAGTGTTTTGTGGTTATCTCCGCAATAGAAATGTTTTTGAGGGGAGACAGTAATATCGTTTTTATATCTATGTATATCCTGGACCTGGATAGATTCGACCACAACATGCAACTTCATATTCCCGCATATCTCCCAACGCCTATGGAACATACAAAAACGGACAAACATGTTTTTGTCCACATTAAACTGGACATTGTCCAGTCTCCGTAGAAATTCACCCTTTATGTCGAAAGTTTTGTTAATGAAACCATACTTGATGGTTGAAACTTTATAAAATATACTCCACTTGTATGTCCATAGCACAGACTCTGGACAATATTCCGTGCAAGGACGACCAAGGATAAATATCTTAAGCAAGATGTGTACAAGTTTCACATTCTTCCAACTTCATAACCGCCTCGACATGACTCGAAACTTTAAAATAATTTCGGTCATGTCTCATTGTGAATGAACAAAGTTTGTTGCTGTGCCTCCTTGAATGGCGACCGCTCCCATAAGTATCATCCCTTGGCCAGGAAGGAAGGAAGCAAGCAAATTTTCCAGATTAGTTAAAAAAAGGTCTATTCGGAAGTATAAAAAAGAAAGCCGAAGGTCCTTCAAAATATTGATCCGAAAGTTGTATGCCACCCTCTCTAAATGCCACGATTAAGGCTAGCATTCTCTTTCGTGTGTATATACAAAAGATACTATGTCAGTGATCCCTCGATGAAACATCATTGATTGACAGGAGGTGTGGACAATCGAGGCAACACACTAACGAAATTTTCTCTCTACGAGAGGACGAACCACTGTGCGTATCTATATAGGCGTCATGTGTTCCGTATAACCCCGGAATACCCTTCAGATAATGATAGGATTTAATATTGAGGTCGACTACGGTAGGGATTTCAATAGATACAAACGATGCTGCTTTGTACAGGGTGTTGTCATTTTTTTTTCACAATATGTACACTATTTTGGGTTTCATCATTTCGAGGGTTATTTTAAAGCGATGTTTGTGTGTTGAAAGTTTGTTATGGAATGCATGAGTTTAAGTAGCGGTTCAGTATAACTTTACAAAATTTTTGGGTTGCAGGAGGGCATTTACCTTTATGAAATTTATCCCGGGAAAAATGTTAATGAATAATAAACAAATTAGAGAGATTTTCTGAAGTTTGTATAGTGGGAATAAAGGTCGGCAGCGATCCAAATAGTTTTTCAATGATTTTTGCATGGACGAAGTCTGTTATACATCTCTCAACTGATTAGTTGATCAGTTTCATGATTAATTTGCCCAAAGCCTAGATGCGGTAAATTGTTTTAAAACTGATAAATTACATAATCACTCTCGATCCTTAAAAAAATATATGATTTGTAAACGAGTGAAAAAAATTACTGCCTAGAGATTTTCGTATGTTCTGGATGGGTTCCAGTTGCTTCTAAAAAAAATTCCTCAGCTTTTTTTATTTTTTTTTCAGGAAAGAAAAAAAAATTAAGAAGAAAATAACCTAAGCATGTAATAAATTTGGAAATTTTGTTGCGTGTCTGTACATTGGAAATATACAAAAAAAATTATCTGGTGTATAGTTGTCAGTAACAAAATGCATAAAGATGGTTTTTGAAATTTTTCTCTGGTTGTCTGTTCGGGCATCATATGTCACATGAAAACACTCCAGGAACGTCCAGGCATCTGCGATAAACGCTGAACAATTAAAATGCGTTCCTGTCATTTTTACATTATTGTTAAATTATTTAGTTTGCGTGTTTGCTGATGATGAGCAGCAAGTCTGCTCGAAATGCATTCTTACAAAATAAATTAAATTGTAATAATTTTGGTATTTTTTATTTTATTTTGCTGGCAATTTTTGTATTCAATAAAGGACTTTAAACTTAAAAGTGTTGTTCTAAGTATTTTTCAAGTTTACCAAAAGAGTTTTCTTTTTGCTGATGTCTTGAATGGTTGGGAGAAACGCTCAACTAGATGAATCGAGTTTTTGTTGGCCTCGAATTATTCGTTTATCTTTAAAAAACCGAAGACTTTTCAAAAGATCTGTGTAAATTTCGTTTGTTGCCCAATGTTTAGGCTGACCGCAAATATTAATTGCTGAAGACCAAGGGAAGTACTAGCCAGCGCCGATCCCCTGAATGTAACTTCAACGACAAAAAGTATGCATCAATGATGGACATCTGGCCTCAATGGCTTGTTACTCCAACCTCGATGGGCCATTTTCACAATGTCTAGTTAAAATTTATCTTTTAGATAAACGCTAAACGGCACCCATCCTCCAGTTTAAAATTTTTCGGACAATAATTCCAAACAGCTTATACGGGCTGCTAAGATTTTGACAGCTAGAACTATTTACGTTTGCGCATTCAAATGAGACAATTAAACTGTTCACAAAGAACAAAGTTCTGGAAATTCTTTCAATGGAAGTGTATTTGAAACCAACTCAGCCGCAAATTGACACAGAGAGACGATATAGACGTAGAATAGAACAGGCGGCAGAATTCCACCAAGAATATCGGTTGATTTGCTACTGCATTAGCTGAGCTTTCTACTACCTTAACATATTTTGAGCGTTGCATACGCTAAGGTTTTAATTTAGTGTTCCGGATAGCTAACTGGATGTTTAAGGAGACATTGAGAAAACGGGCCTTTTTGGGATAAATTGTCGGTAAAGAGTGAAGCACAAAAATGAGTCATCAGTGACGTGCGTTTTATACCCGCGAAGAACAAACGAAAGGATAATGGCGACTCTCACGGATATATGTATTTGCGAGTACAAAAAGTTTCTACATTGCTTACGAAGAAGGAATTGTAAACAAAAAATTTAATAGTTACCTCAATACCGTTCTTATAAGAGTAGAAATTAGGATCCCTGATTGTATTGAAGCCATCCTTTTGTATTGTCTCAAAACCTTAGATTAATGCGGATAAGTAGCTAAAACATGTTGCTTACATGTTTTAACGGGCTAGTTACTCTAGTGGGTGTGGACATCTTCTTTACAATCAATCTTCAGAATGACTATACAATTAGAATAGACACTCTTCTATCAGATACTAGCTAACATCTAAATACATAACTACACAATGAACATGTTCACCTGTTATTTTTTTTTCAAAGCTGTTGTAATATCGTCAAAATTTTCGGCTTTATTGTATCCTATTACTATATTATAACGTTCAAATTCATACAATAGTAAAAATAGATGAGATACTATTAAATTGATTAGTTGTAATTGTTATGCGGCAGTGGTTTTTGATTTCATGTGAGATTTTCAAATACGCTGAGACACTGGTTTTCGGTCAGTTGATTATTGGAAACAACCAAAAGCAGTTTGATGAGTCAATTTGAATATATGAAGCGATGTTACGCGGCAATATAAGACAATAGGTCATAACATGACTAATGGGTCCATTGGGAGAATGATACTTGAAAAGTAGGTAGCGAAAAGTCGCTAGATTCAGCTTAGAGTGGCGTCAGGTGATTCAGAAAAATACAATGTAATAAATCTTAATGGAAACTAGCTTTTTGGCATTTTGACAAATTAAAGATGGAACATCACTAACTTCTATTGGGTGCTTATTGAAAAAAAGTAACCGAGTAACATGGCGTTCACAGCTTGCGATTCGAAGCTGAACCAAGCGTCTTGCTTTTAGTAAGAAGTGGTCACAAGAGAAGGGAGAGTTTCAAATTTTATATGTAATCGTGCGATAGACGTGCACACTGTGAGCGATGCTGTGCGATGGCGAAGCATGTTACGTCCGCTAAGCTGGCACCCCACAACGAAAAATCGAAATATGACATATCGCATAATTAGGTGCTCCACTCAAAAATTCAGTGCTTCAGCCGAATCGCTGCAACTGATTATTTTATATGGGGGTGCTAGCTTGACGTCACGCTAGCACCCCCACTTTTTTATACCGCGTATATCAACTTCCAAATAAGCGTATAATAAAAGTCTTAATTAAGTACTAATTTGGTGTTCTATCCCAGAATTAAGTGCTACTCCCGAATTGCCAGAAATTATAATTTGTATTTGGGGTGCTGACTTGACGTCATGCTAGCACCCCCACTTTCCTCAACTGCATATTTAAAATTTTAAATAAGCGCACAATAGAAGCGTTAATTAAGACGTAATTAGGTGCTCTATTCCCAAATTATATGCTCCCAAAGATTGGCAGTATTTCTGTTTTCACACTGGGATCACCCCTGACTAGGACGCCACTGAATTATCTCTAGTAGCATATGCCAACCTCAAAATAAGCGTATAATAAAAGAGTTAATGAAGTGCTAATTTGGGGCTCTATTCTCGAATTAAGTGCTCCTGCGGGAATGACAGAAATGATAAATTTTTATGGAGGTGCAGTCCCAAAAAAATTATAATTTTTGGCAATTCGGGGATAGAGCACCAAATTAGCAGTTTTAATAAACGCTTATTTCGAATTTGGGGCGACCGGTAGCGCAGTGTGTTGGGGCATCAGTCTCGTGTTTGACAACCGTCGTTTCGGGTTCGAATCCCGTCCACGACGACGTTCGTGGCCATGGATATGCAGGAGGTGGATGCTGGCAACTGCATTCTCCGAAACCAGTTTATGCCCACGAAATGTCAACTGGACCACATGGAACAGTTGACGCGCTATGCCCCACAAGGGGTTAGGGCAATTGAGTAGTATTATTTGGAATTTGAATCCGGATGACGCAACGGATAGTACGTTCGCCTTCTATGGACTGGGCCCAGTTAGATTCCTACTAAATGTAGTAGTCTTCGATAAAAAAGGGGACTTACGTGTTGGACTATGAGCCCACTAAGCTGTTACCCCATTTGGGGTAATTAACTCGGTTGAGCGTGTTGCTGATCACACACCTCTGCTCAAAAACACACCGCCAAGATCTAGAAAATGAGATGATGCCAACTCATCTCGAGGCATTGCTCCAAATTTAGACTGTTACAGTTCCTCACAATAAACCCGATGTACTCCTAGTCGACAAAATGAGCTGCTCCGCACAGGGACGCCGGAGCCAGGGGATCAGCGGGGGCACCTACTCGTCCAATATTTTCGTTGGAGGCGCAAGAAGTGTATTGTGCCCTTCAAAAAATATTGTCGTCACTAATAAATTTTATGTTCAATTCTTTGTATGCAACTTTTTTAATAAAATTAATGCGTGATACGATTCTTCGTACTTTCGTATAAAGACGTTTTCTTTTTACGAATACTGTTAGGGGAGGTTTAATTTTACTGTACATACAGTAAAACTAAACCTCTCCTAATAGACACCTCTCCTTACGGATAATTATGAAATGTCCCGGCTGCTCGAAGATTTTGATTATTTAAAGAACTTGAAAGACACCGACGTCACTGTACTAAAACCGTAATACTCAGAAAATAGACAAACATGAAATTGCAGCCAATAATTTATCCTAAAATGCAAAAAAAAATGTTTACATAAAATTGCTCTAGAATAAAAAAAATGTTGTTAAAATGTTCAAAGCATTTTTAATTTTTTACATCCATTACAGGGTAAAATTTAATTTGTATTTTGATGTGAAAAAAATCCTGTTAACATCACTTTATCTCAATTTCTTCGTTTTGAACGGCTAGATCATTTTAAATAAAAAAAAACACACTTTCGATAAAGAATAGAGTGGAGTGGGTCATTGCCAAACTAAGTTAAAATAATTTAGTCCGGCTATCTACATGTGTATAAAAAATTGACGGCTCTTTTGATATGGCATGCACGATGGGTTTGGGCTGCTACATATTATAATATCTATTACCTCTCTTAGCAGGTGATAATTTTCCTGCTAACGACATGAAATAACAGATTCAAATTAACACTTGGGACAATATATTCCACACTCTTATGAGTTAGTGGTTAAAAGCTTGCTAAGCTTAACTTTTCACAATTCCTAATTAGCTCTTCTTTTAACAAAACTAGCTATTAACTAGAAATATTCCCAGTTTACCGGGTGACGCATAAATGAATTGATATGATTTCGCATTCCCCATGCATAGGCTTGGCTCCGCAGTTTAAGGGGGTTTCGCTCGTTCTATACGCTATAGCGGGTGAAGCCACTATTAGCCAAGATTCGAACCAAGATGCGTCCCCGGTGAAATAGGAATATACCACAATTTTCAACCCCTTGTTCAAGTATTTTTTTTTTTATTTATGGTTTCTGCAGAAAGAAAGACGTTAAAATTAAAAGCGTTATGTTTTCTGCATTTCGCAACGTTAGCTTTAATCGAGTTTGGACGTCACGCTTTCGGATTGAAAAGCCAAAATGATGGCGATGTACCAAAAGTTTAGTATCCTCATTTCCGCTTATAAAAAGGATATTTGCACCGATTTGATCCCTATAGTAGACCTGAAACGGGAATAAATTAGAGTACAAACAATTTCACATGTTTCCAAATAAAGCTGTGATGACACGATCCAAGTTCACTTGGCTCAAATGTACTTCGAAATTATTTGGATGCTACTTTGATAGTGTGAACAGTCCATTGCATACGTTGACGATCCAAAAAGCGTCCCCCAAAAAACTTTCATTCCGGCGTCCCTGGCTCCGCATACATAATAATCGATGTCGCCATGCTCCACAAATGCAACATTGAGAGGAAGCAGCGGAGAAGAGGGCAAACTATAGTGCACTGTCTCAAGAAATCAAGCAACTTTGGCATATTGGCCATGTGCAGATAGTCCATGTAATATTGTCGGCTACCGGTATAGTTCGTAAAGCCCTTCTTACTTCCCTTGACAGACTGAACCGCACAGTCTTATCGAGACATTGCAGAAGTATGTTACTCTGCTTATTTGTGCAATTGTGCGAAAGGTGTTCGGAAACCTTCACTGAAAACATATTATTCCCCTGGACGTCGGCGGAACATCAGTTAAATGTGTCAGGCTCAGCAACGTGGTAAAATCCGGCAGATAAAAAATAAATAATAAAATAAGACTAAATTTGAAACTTAAAAGTCATCCGACGAAACAGACGAAAATTACTAAATTGCTGCTCAGAATTCTTCATATTCATTCATTCATCTATCAAAGCGTCGATAAGTGCACCTTTCAAAACATTTGACTTTAAGAACAAAATAAATGAAAATTTTGTTGGCATCTTTTCGTTTTGTCGAACTCAACAGATTCTTTTAATTGACTTCACACTGACTACTATCTTCCCCTTGTTCACGCAGGAGGGAGTCGTCACTTTGCTCACTCGCACCAAATTTATGAAAATGAGCATTTATTCACCTTTTAGTGTGTGAGGATTTTCACACCGCATATTCACATTTCCGTCTCGATTTCTTTTCGCCGGCTTGGAGATTTCCCAGATTAAGTCGCTATCAGTACAGTGATAAATGAGGTGAACTAATTTTTCACCCTCGACTCTTATAATCCATGATGGTCATGTTGTCTGCACACTTTTTGTATGTGTGTCGATTTGCTACGGCTAATAGAGTATTTAAGCGCCAGACTGCCAACCGGGAAGGTCGTTGTTTTTCAACGACACTGGGCTGTATCAGACCAAGTTCATATATCTTCCGTTTTGTTACCGACCTCCCATTGTGATAAAGACAAATGATACAACGGTCTATACCTTGTTCAGTCGGAACGTATCGTGCACTGAAAGCGAGTACCTTTGGTCCTTACAAATGGGGAAATCATCACCAGCTTATTCGGTGGATAGAAAATAGAACTGATGGAGTAGTGTAGAGGTTGAAGTTGAGTGAAGAAATTCGAATTTATTACTCAACTCAAAAATATAAGTCTAAATAATTCGATTCATTGAAAGTGAAAGCCATTAAGGAACTGTTCTAAAACCAATTGTGATGTATTTTTGATTTTTTTTCCATGGAATTTTTTGGGGTGCTGATTTCGAATCTGAGCCTTTTTTGATAAATCTGAGTTATTGCCAGAAAACCGTTTTCTGGTTTTTCAAAAATATTTTAAAATTTTTTAAACCCAGCGAGAAATTTCCTGAGATAAAATGAATGACCTTGAGGTGTTCAATAACGAAGGTTATCGCCACTTTTTCCGTATTTTCAATAGTTTTCGATATACTCTCGCTTAGAAAATAAAAAATTTACAGTTTAGAGAGCTATATCTCATGTACCGATTTACAAATTTCGGTCGAAGCACCGTTTTGAAGTTATAAGGGAAATATTAAAATAAATAAGGGCTCAAATTTCTCGGTTTTTGACCTGCACAGCCGCTCTGCCGTGGAGTCCAAAATGCCTCCATCTCTTAAAGTGAATGTGTGGGTCCCACCAACATCCGTACCAAACACCATTTCTGTATCATATTTTGCAAGGTTAAATTGCTATATAAAATATAAAATTCTACAAATAACAATATGAAGAACGTAAGAATCATAATTTGCATACATATGTTCTTTGAAGTCCTACGTGACTAAATAACTCATACTGAAGTGTTACTTAACACTAGTTCGAGTACGGGCAATTTTACATTCTTGCAAAAGACTCTGAACAAATTGCACTTGACAGCTCTTTATTTATATGACTTTCAGAGTACTTTCCAACGCGAGGATACAGGACTACGGTGTTGAATGTTAGGGATCAAAACATGTATTTTTGTAATGTAATTCTGTGAACATGTGAATCAACAGGCTCGTTTACCAGTAGAAGAGCTGCGATTTATTTGGCAATAATCCCACAAGCTAACTCCCAAAATATCTATTCTGAATCTATTGTACTCGTGTAAGAAGGACCCAACCCCAATATTTGTCAATGTAATAATGTCAATAAATCGGTGCACAGAATACGATACACTACGTTAATCGTCGAAAACGTTCCGAATTTGGGGTTGCGGTGCGGACTAGTTTCCCTTCGTGTATCCTTTTGGGAATAGGCAAGGCATACAACCGCCCGTCGATTGCCAATTGTAAATATTTTATATGGGAAAACGACCGATTTTGGTCATATGTAACTAATGTGAAAACTATAGAATCTACGCTGGCCACCCACATACACCTGGACGGAGTTGGACTGTGTTATTTCGAACGTGCGTTCACTCCCCTAAAAGGAACATACTATATAATTTGTACGTTCTTAGGATAAATTGTGCTGGCCGCCCACCACAGTGTAAGGTCTGCGAACTATGATAAATGAAAGTTTTAACGTTGTCAGAAAAGTTTCAATGGTGCAGTATTGCGGGCCAACTGTTGATGTCCAAATGATTGGTTCTTTATTCAATTGAAAGTTGACCGTCGATGTGATGTGGAATGATATCAGAAAATTTGACAGTTTAAATTTTATTTATTATGATTCCAATGATAGGCTTTTTGAATTAAGCCACAAAGATAGGTCTACCGATACTTTGCCTTGACGGTACATGAACGAATATGTTTATCACATAATGAAATATGATGCAAGAAAGCACTAAACTAGTGGACTTAAATTGCATTCAATAACCGCCAGGATAAACTAATAAAAACGTAATACAATAAAATGCAAAATATGACACTTCCTGAGTTTAGGAAGAATAAAAAATAACAGAATAATTCAGGACAGAGACCGTCGCTCTGTACATATTCAGCATTACTCGGATAAGTAATAGCAATGTATCAAGCCTGAAAATAAAAAAACACGACGGATTTGACATTTCTGAAAATCTTCGGTGTTTTACGTGGTACAACAAGAAGTTTCGAATTGAATTATTGCAGATCATACTCGTAGATTTCTTTCAAATTCAAGGTATTGATCAAATAGACCTATGCAATTTGTAGTTTATTCCTATTGCCAAAGGAAGAGACAATGCGGCTTGATAAGTCTTTATGATGGCAAGATTAACATTTTGGAAAGTGGATGGTTGGGTGTGTTTGTGCATTTTAGTGACGAATTTCGTTCGTAATTACGCACATTTATAAGGGTGTCAGGACGTCAGCTGACAGAATATATTCAATTTGCACACGAATCATAGACTTTTTTCAAAACCTCAAACTGTTTGGAAGAATTGTGGCCGCTTCTGTATTCCATCGTGACATAAAAATTGAAGAGATCGAAGCAAAGCACGGCAACTCTGAGAAGAAGGCTTCTCTTCCTCTATATTCTGTTATACAATACTTCTAAAAGAATTTGAAGAAAAGTTCGTCAGCCTGATAGGGATAAATCCTCGTGAAGCAATCCCCACGAAAATGTGCATCCGTCTGATATGATCATGGAACAATTTTTGTATCCTTATGAAACGTCAATGATGACCTTAGGATTAGTTGACGCGCTGAGCTCCACAAGGAGTTAGGGAAAATAATATCCCAGGCCCTTAGGAGTAGTTGGCGCGCCAAGCCCCACAAGAAGTTGGGATAAATAAAATTCTCCCGAAGAATTTTAGTACTACGCACATGTCGATAGTCAGGATTTGACTCATGTAGGGGCAAAAGCAAGGTAATTCAATATTTATGAAGCATGTGTATGCGCTAAAAATTAATTTATTTAACTTTTTTTATTTAAAATAACCCAGCAGTAATGGTTAGAATCCTAGAAACTCGTAGCGCCGATCGCAGTGCTCGATGATATGCGTCATTGGGAAAAAGTATAAGAGATACAAGAATTTACCTGAATCCTGAAACCGAACGCGATGGCGTGTAGGAGCAATTAAAGGGCCACCGAAAGCTGCAATGCTATTTGTACCTATACCTACATATGTTGAACGGAGTGAGGGCAACTTTTGCGCACAACGCGGAGTCTTATTCTGGATAGGAAGCTTTATTGCTTAGCGTACACTTAGGAACGTGTATCATATGTTTGTATGATACACTTGTGTCATATGTTTGTATGATACACTTGTGTTGGTGCTGTGGATTCGCCAATTCTACCTCACTTCACCTTCTGCGAACGTGCAAACACAGTTTCCATGTATTCAGTATCTATAGAAGGGATTTAAATTATTTCCAAATCTTTCCCTAATTTTTATTAAAAAGCCCTCAAATTGGCTTAATTTTACTGGCCTAAAAGGCTGCAATTGAAAACAATACAATCGTAATCTACCAATCCGACCCACATCCCAAAACCCCTTGAATCTAAACCGGCCATTACACAGTCAAATACTTTGATATAAAACTGGTTGCTTTAATACAATACAAATTAATGCTATTTTTGTAAATTTGTTGATCAAACTTTTGGTAATAATAACAATAATTTCTATAGTATCACAGCAATAAATTTGATGTAAAATTAATTGTATGCCAAACACGTCAAACTATTTGAATGTCTAATGGGTGCTTTACGTTAAAAAAAATCGTTCAAAATCGAAATCGAAAATCAACGAAAATCTTCCTCGAATATGGCTAAATAAACTTCATGTCCTTCGTTCAAGTCGATTTTATGCAAATCACGATTAAATGAATTTTATTTGCCCAAATTGCGTCAAATAGAGACATCCAAATTTGTAAATAACGGTAAAATTAAAAAAATAGTTCTTTAAAATATTGTAAGGTTAACTTCTAGTCCTTCATCTGACTCGATAAATTGATTATTTTTATCAGTGAAAACAGCCAGAAAAAAAGTGAACCGTGGACTGATTGTTAAATAAATAAATAAATAACTGGCACAACAGTCCAATTTGAACCACGGCCTCGAGATGAGTTAGCATCATCTCATTTTCTAGATCGTGACGGTTTTTTGTGCAGAGGTATGTGATCAGCAATACGCTCAACCGAGTTATTTACCCCATAATGGGTACTCATTTAACAGCTGAGTGGGCTCATAGTCCGACACGTAAATCCCCGGAATCGAACCGGGGCCCAGTGCGTTGAAGGCGAACGTGCTAACCGTTGCGCCATCCGGACTGATTGTTAAGCAACGTTGAAATTCGTTGAAATTTTCGTATAGAAAGTAAAAAGGGCAGGTTTCAGAAAATGGTGCTTATAGAAATTCGTGCTATCGAAAACTGCATTTAAACAACCACAACAACAAACAAACAACATTGTGGGGGGTAAGTGTCTATCCTTGCCCCACCCTGGCTACTCCCATGCATACTGAATATCATAGTAGCCGTTTTCTTGCACAGCGAAGCGGGGAAAGTACACACACATCATACTAACAACACTGCCTCCGATAGTGTTGGACTGGAAATATTCGGGAGTCACTCTATAGTACAGTGCCTTGATTAAGGAGTAACTTACTGGTTACGACTTTTGGCTATTTTGATGCACTATGCCCGTCAACGACGACGTTCATGGCCATGGATGTGCAGGAGGTGCATGCAGGCAACTGCATTCTCCGAAACCAGTTTATGCCAACGAAACGTCAACTGGGCCACATGGAACAGTCGACGCGCTATGCCCCACAAGGGGTTAAGGCAATTGAGTAGTATGCCCTACTAGGGGTTACAGCAAATTAGTAATGATCAGTTCTTTCAAATCGTTAAAGATTGGTTACAGACTATGTGCTTGCATCAAGTTTCCGAGTCGGTGATCGACCAAATCCTTTTGGTTCCACACCACAGTGTTTGTCGTAAAAAACTGCTAATTCCCGCCGGAATTAGAGTTGTGATGTTGTCGTACTTTTCGAACGATAAAGCTGCCAAGCATTTTCGAGAGCTGCATCAATAATCCAAGTAAAAATAAAGTAAAATAATACGGGTGTTCCTTATAATGTAAGTTTTTAACAATTGTTTTCGGAGACCATACGTGCCTCCTTCTTCAGTGCTGAAACCTAGTTTATTAAGATTAGGTTTCAGCAATTGTATGCTATACAAAAAATAAAAACTTACAGTACAAGGTACAACCTAATTGTTTCACTTTATTAAAACCTGTAACAACAAACATGGACAATAATTTGAACATGTAAAAATGCTGCTCTATCATTTCTTTCCTCGATACGCATGTATACGATGTGCTATATTGCTATATAAAATGAACATTGACTGTTTTAACTGACTTTTACTTTGCAGTCATTTAACTTCTGTAGATGACGTGTAAATTATCAAAGCGGCCTCGTTGCTCGCGAAACAGACCATTAAACAGAAGTCTATGTGCCGAAACAGCATAATAAATTACGCTAAAAAGAAAAGCGGAAAGACGCGGCTATGGAAAAGCTTCCCCAAACAAAACTCATAAAATTTATGGAAATACGTTCAGGGAACCAACAATAAGTATGGGGCACGTTAATTATTATACACTTTCAGTTTCCTTTTTGTTTTTCGTTTGGGTACATATTTTGCTTGCTTCATTCTTTCTTTTCAAATTCATATTTTAAAACGTGAAACGAAAAAGGACACGTCAATTCTCAAAAGTATGGGCAGTTGTTTTCGATCTGCATGACACGAGGCCTGTAGACCATATGCTAAATCACAGCTTCGACTTCCTGTTGTATCTTTTTTTCGGAATATTTCAATCTTCATCTTTCAGTCTCGTCATCCTGAAAATTTGTGCGTATCCCGGTAGTGTGTCTGAAAACAATATAAGCGGCGTCAAATTATTTCAATTTTTTCCCACCTACTGTTTGATGGTGGAATTTGTGCTCGTCATTGATGATGATGCAACAAAAAGCGCCACACCGCACAATCGCATACAATTGGTCCACCAAGCGGTCCTACAGCAATAATTGAATTATGGAACAAGTGAAAAAAGTCCTGCTGAGATTGTTTGAATTGTGACGATGAAAAGATATCATCTTGCTCCCCGGCTTGTACGCTTTTTTACGAGCACAGTTATTCGTGGGTTAATCGCAGGATTAATGGTTTACAGCTGTTCTATCGTGGCCAAACGGGCGGACAATGAAATTTTATGGTGAAATTTGAAGGGGTGTTTGTCGCATGCCGCCGCCGCGCCGTTGATTGATGCATGGCTGCGGTGATGTCAGGAATTAACAAAATCACGTCCTCTTACACAGCATTCAAAACATACCTCTATCATGGTGACACAGATATCCATGCGGATACAATTCACTTCACCGAGAGTAAACTTTTTAATGCAGTTATAATGCAAATAAGAGTTGTCTAATTAGTTTTAATGGAGGCTTTACCAACTCGCAAAGATTCTATCTTTGCACGGTCGATCTACGAACAATATGCTAATTCAACGGTGGAAAAGATGTGGTTAATTGGTAGCCGCGCGATTTCAATTCAACCAGATATCCTTTTTCTATTGTCTCACTGAATAGGTCCGGTCTGCAAAAAAACCATGATTCGTTCAAGAAATTTCCGCCGCCTGAACCTCACACCCCAATTTAGACGAAGGATTATGTAGTAAAAATTTCAGTCGTAGTATTGGGCCTTAAAGAGCGAAAGATAATAAAAATTTGCCCAAGTACATCTTAAAGGGATTGAAACGACAGTGAGGTTTCTAAGTGGATGATTTTAATGGGTTTAATGGCGGATAAACGAAGCTCCTTTTTTTCGAGGTCGTTGTGGTTTTAAACAAGAGATTACAGCAAGAGTGTGGAGTCAGGATGAATAAATTTTCCGCGGGCAAAAGGAAACTAGATTGTGGCATGAGGGTGAATAATCAATATTGGAAATTTTTGGTTTTAAGATAATATTCTGAGTGGTTTTGAATAGAATGAATAAGTCTTTGGGAGTTTAGAAAAAAGCTCGTTCTTTTGCAGAATCTAACAATATTATTACTTAAAAATTGACACAGACATTATAATATCCCTGGCAGAACTTTCATTGAAAATAACACTTGAAAATATCCAAGCAATTTCACCCTGTGACATTTTTTTCTTATTGTAAATTTAAATTAATATTATTCATATTTTTCAACCGTGAATTTTCAACACATACAAATGATATCCTATTAGTTTCCATAACCGAAGCAGGGAGCGGCTTTGAGAAGGTCACAGAGACGTTAGATGGTGAGTGAAGTCGTCTATTCCTTTCCTTGATTTTTAAATACATCTCTGCGTTCCGCATCTCGAACATTCGCCAAACGTTGAAAAATACGAGAATAGCATGATCTTTAACCGCCTTTCAGTTGTACCTCTGTGTTATGGCTGAAGAAACGACTTTCATGACTTCACTGCAAATTTTTCTTTGAGTTGCCGTTTTCTTTTTTTCTGGTATGGTGAAGTTGGTTGTCACTCAGTCATCCTGTTCGGCGACGTCAATCTACTAAGGGAAATAAGAAGGGTATTCGAGTACCGTATAGATACGTAACTTCCAGTTGACTTTAACCGTGATGGATGAGTACATTCTTCCGCCGTTTTATGAAAATTTATTTAAAATTCTTTTAGAAAAGTCAAGACTGAATATAGTAGGGAACGATATGAGGTGACGATGTGAAGATATTACCACGCAATGAAGGGAATTTAGGAGACGGGCGATTTCAATGGTAAGTTGATTTAACATGGACCGAAATGTCAGATTTGATCATTTCAATTAGCTTTAGTTTCAAAGGGGCGAGTTATTGCCAAGTTACTGCACGAGTTTCTGACATAAAAATAATATTATTATTATACCCTTCAGCCCAACTAACAATTTTCCTGAAGATTCCGGGTATTAAGGTATCACTTAATCCTATAGCTCTCCGATAGTCATACAAATTGAAAATTTACGTGTGAAACTCCCTTATAGGAGTATTTGATCCAATAAGTAATCCATAAAGCACTTATTGGTGTAAATTATAGTGGCGTTACTCCATGAATTGTTCTGTTCTTCAATAATCATTTTATATTCATACTATAAAATTGTTATAGGGGTAAAACATGAAGATCATACAATAAGAGTTCTATAACAATACGGCTAATAGTGAATTTACAAATGTCATCCTATAATTTTTCTTTTAGGATATTTATACCATTACTCGTAATGTTCCTCCTTAAACGTAAGGCAAACAAATATTACATGAACTTTATAGGATGACTTTCTTTTGTATTTCTATAATCATCCGATAATATTTAAGTGACATTCTTATGGATGGATTATTCGGACTCTCTTTGCTACTTCTCCTATAATACTGTCATATTCTGTCTTATAGAAGATATATCGATACTATTGTGAAACCTCACATTTTAGTGAAAATCACAATTTCAAAACATTTTCAGCTTGTACGGTAGGTAAGTTGTAAAGGTATCGCCATTGAATGAAGAGGTTTTCATCAAAAAATGTTCACTGGCCTGAAAATCAATCAAATTTGGTTTCAGGTTTTTATATCGGACCAGCGCATGTTTTACATTATTGGGAAAACCCAATTCAATGCTAAAAAAAGTAATATTAAAAAAAGTAGAACCGCTCTATCAGGAATTGATCCCGTGACCAGTTGGCAGATACCAAGCGAATTCTGCAAGTATTTCTATATTCAAAACTTCGACTGTTGTATGGGAGGATTATCGGAGTAGAATTAGAGCAACGTTGCGATGTTACTCCAATAATGGGAATATAGTGCAACTATTGGGTTTTTAATGTAGCAAAATCGTGTTAGCCGTGCTTCTTTGCTAACAGAATAGAACAATGTGCCTGCATTACATTAACAACATTGATACCGATAATTACGAACGAACAGGTCGCGTAAGAAATCTTTTCTGTGAAAATGAATTTTTAGTTTAAGATATTCGTTGCAGGCAATATGCAATGCAGCGGCAGAATAATGAACATATGTACATATTTCCCTTAAGCGGCCGTTGCAGATCTATTTTTAAGTTCTCTCTTGACATTTTAGTTCAGTACGATTAAAACAAATAGCGTGGTTTTAATTTTTTTTTAATAATTTTAGTTAGAACCACGCTATGGTTTTTGATTATATCAAAGCCCATATAACAATCCGTCGGGAAAAAACACATTAAAATATTTTAGTTGAGATTTTTCTCTTAACTCTTCTTTCGCTGTTCGGTTCTGTGCTGTTCAGAAAGAAACACGGCTGTTGTAGCTCATTTAATTTTATCGGAGGCTTATTGGAGGAGATATGCATCAATTAAGCTTTAAGACCATGCAAAGTATATTCTAGATTGGTGCAATGGTAACGTGTGAGGACCGGCAGCCCGACGGACCCGGGTTCGAATCCAGCAAGTAAATAAAATGCAATAAATTTAAATTCTAAATAAAATGAAAATAAAGTATTAACTATTACAGCATTACGGAAGTATATAGTAAAAAAAGATTAGAGACATGTTGTGAGTACAAAAAAAAAATCTGCTAAATATTTTCTTACTGCATATAATCATCATCCTATAAGCCTCCTATTTTTAATATTATCGGAGCAGTGATGATCCGATAAAACTACTCTGAGACACATGATATATATGTGTTCAGGAACAATTGATGGTGCTACTATAAGGTCTTATAGGAGTAAAAAACGGCGCCAAATCGCTTTATAGGACTACTATAGGGAGTTTATTCCATGAAATGAACTACTATAACTGCTGAAGAGAATATTCTATGGATTGTTATAGAAGCTAAATTGTTATTTTAGTTGGGAGGAAATAGGGTATATTATGTTTGTCATGATATTTGCAACACACAGAAGGAAGCATATCCGACTATATGGAGTACGGAAGCGAACACACTGCATTCCTCTTCTAATAGTAAATACTTTAATTGTAAATAGTAGCGTTGATTTGTGGAAAATTAACATCAAAATGGTCTTTAATCACTACAGGTACAGAGTTATATCATTATTCGTAAATTTTGTCAAAAAGCTCGACTTTCTGAAATAAGTCATAATTTGCCACTCTGGCAATCAATCCAAAATTTGACCTCAGTTTCTTAAACTACATAAAATTTCAAATAAAATGCGGTTGCTAAGTTCGCCGTTACTTAAAAGATAAAGCTGTTCAAACTTTAAAGAAATCTCGACTTTTCATCATAAATTCAAATAATAATTTTAGAACGGTACTTTGAATCGACAAACCTGCAACTTCAACAAAAGTTGCATCAATGTGTTGGCTTTCCAATTGTGTACTTCCTTCATATATTTCGATTTGAAAATTTTCGAAAAATACGCATTAAAGGAAAAAAACATAAAATAGTATTCAGAAGATCAAAATTTACATCAACCTTCAAGTTAACAGGGAGTCTACGCTACGAATGAAAAACAAGAAAAAACCGTAGAAATAGTTTTGAAATTTAGCACAATTAATGAGGAGAGTTCTCTGAATTTATTCTCCAAAGTACTTCCACAAAAAATATGCACGAATTATGCTCCGTTATTTCACAGTCACAGACGCAAATCGCTCAGTCACGGCCTAGAAGCTCACTCTTTTAACGGGTATTTCCCATTATGTTAGCCATGAACAATTTGGGCCCGAGAGTGTCCGCTAACGGGGGATTTCACTGTATGTATTATACTTCTGTTTTCTTATCCGATCGGT
This sequence comes from Chloromyia formosa, assembly GCA_964017055.1. NCBI lineage: Eukaryota > Metazoa > Arthropoda > Insecta > Diptera > Stratiomyidae > Chloromyia > Chloromyia formosa. The sequence goes on along the minus strand of OZ024813.1, from coordinate 21,255,603 downwards.
GCCACCAGATCGGAAAGCAGAACTCAGAAGTATGTTTCTCGTTTATATAATTCTTTGACTGCAGTGCTTTTCCTGTGGACGAGCCTGAAAAGGGGTTTTCTGTCGAGGCGGAATATGTCGATCCAGAGGCTCATACAAACGTCACACGTTGCAAGTATGGTACTCAAAGCACGTTCGTCACTATCAAGGGAATGTCTCTCATCGGCAGCATTGAAGAGTGGTGTCATCCCCTGTGGACCATGGACTGACATGGGCATCACTAACAGTGAAACTTCATTTCAAATAGTATTCGTTGGATGTCAACTGTTTAAAATAATAAAATGAATAAAGAACTATTTGTTAAATGAGTTATACGAGTTTACGTTTACAGAATATGTTAGAAAAGGTTTGGTTTAAATTTTTATATCATTATTTCAAGGAATTGAAAAGTGAAAAATGTGACGTGACGTATGGGGGGAAGGGAGAGAGTCTAGAGTTTGTGACGATGTGTGACTTTAGACTTCCATGGTTATCGAAATATTCAAGGAAGACTTGAAAAAAGGAGCTGTGACCCCCTCTGCCCTACACTTCCGGACCCGCTATCAACGGAGACTTTGAAAAATATATTAAGACGACTGCTTTTACTAATTTTACAAAATTTCAAAACTTAACGAATTTTTTTCGCTGTTATTATATTGATGTCTACACTAAAAACAGAAGCATTCGAGAAAAAAGGGGGGAAAATGACATTTAACCCCTCCGTCCTACACTCCCAGACCCTCTAGAGAGCCCTCCACATCAATTGTGCCAAATTTCAAAACTATGCGATTTTTTTCTTTTTTTCGATTCGTAGCATCATCATCAACCTTGACTTAACAGGGAGTCCTGTTAAGTCAAGGTTGACGTAAATTTGTTTCATCTCCAGACCATGTTTTTTCCTTTAATGCACATTATTTGAAAATTTTCAAATCCAGATATTTAAAAAAAAACACCGTTCGGAAACCAACACTGGCGTAACTTGTGTTGAATTTGCAGATTTGTGATATACATATTTTTCCAAATAAAAAATAGAAATAGAAAAATCAATAAATTTACTCCTTATGCAGTGACGTAGGCTGCTTGGGGCGACCGGTAGCACAGTGCGTTGAGGCATCAGTCTCATGTCTGACTTCCGGCGTTTCAGGTTCGAATCCCGTCCACGACGACGGTGGTGGCCATGGATGCGCCACATGGAACAGTTGACGCGTTATGCCTCACCAGGGGTTAGGCTCCATACACATTTGATACATTGGAATGTTGATAATGGCGACCCTATAAAATACATTATTCAAAGTAGGAACATCCCATTTGTTGACACCAAAGTAGTATAAAGTCCACGACCCTGCGCCGAAAAAAGTCCTATTTTTACTTTAATATTTTCAGAGTGCTGAATGCGACTCTTAAACTCTTTGCCCACAAAAATTAGATTTTATTTTATTTACTAAAATAACAGTATTTTTCATGTAACACTGATTTTTCTTCAATAAAATGATTGTTCCGCTGAAATTAAATAGTAGTTAATTAATTTAATTTAAGTTTGAAGCTATAGAAAATTTCCTACAATATTGATGTGTACTGAATTATTATTAATTAATTAAGCGAGAAAATAAGTCATACTCATCGCCTTGTATTACAGAAATGATAGGTCGTGAGGCTGATCTCCTACACAATACTCTTCATATCGAGTCCCATTCATTTTCATCTCCACAATTGTTTGGGGAAAAAGAACATCACCCTAACCTACATTTATTTCTTCCAAAATTTAAGTTGGCTGAGAAGTTTCGTTTCGCCGCTTTGAGTGTTACGAGCGTCCCTATTATCTGAGGTTGTGAATTGCCTTGACCCCTCCATTGGCATGGGTTGCCAACATCTCTGGCATTACTGTTCCTTGTTGACTTTTAGATAGCATATATAATATTTTTCGGATGGTACAGTTGCTAGCATGCACCTATCTCAGGTTAAAAAATTATGCATCTTTAAATTTCATTTCAAGGACTCTCCATGAGGAATAACTTTTTTTTTTACGTTTTCAGTCAAAATTTTCGTTGGCGAAGTTCAGGTTTGTCCTACGCACTGCAAAAAAAAATTTCGTACTTACAAGAAATCAAAATCAACCCAACACTCGGTTAAGCTGACTGGGTGCTACTCTAAAATTAAATGATCTTACTTTATTAAATACTGTACCGTTTTTTTAACAGTCCAGATCAGAGCAGAAAAAAAATTGCACTCATTAACGAACATTGTTCTATACAGAGCAGGTTGTTAGTGTAATGCGTGCGATTGTGGTTTTGCTCTTGATCCGGTCTGCTGAAAAGTTTGCCTAATATAACGATCCCTACTAATCCCTATTAATGCCAGTTCCTTTACGCGCATTAAAAGGTTGAATAAACTCCTTCTATTGTCGTATTTAAATATTTATAAAATCCTATATACTTATAAATCATAGAGTTAGATTTATTTTAAAATCTGTAGCATCTCTATTGAAATCGCTGGCACGTTTAATTTTGTCGAGGTAGAAGAATTTGAGATTCAACGTGCTTAATTGAAAATTTAAATTTGCTTCCTTATCCATACTTGAGGTATTCTTCCAAAGAAAAATTGAGAGAGATATGGAGAACAAGGTGAAATTACCGAGGAATTCGAAGCCGATTTCCGAAGAAACTGTGTGCAATTCATTAAGAAATTAGAAATTAAAATAGACGAAATCCAGAAAAATTTGCCAAATTTGTTTAGTACCGGTAATGGAAGAAAACTGGTAACAAACCGGTATACTGGTTTTAGGATCGATCACCTACACGTACTTGTACCAATCAAGAACCATGCCAACTTTGAACACTTTCCGATTTTTTCACTCGGTTTGACTTTGTTTGGTGGGGTAATATTTGTCAGAAATATGATGACGTCTTCTTCATCGGCATTGACTCCCAGCGAGTTTTGGGGGTGATTGCTACATATAAACATTTGCACAGCCCTACACGACGTCAGCTATCGAAAGATCATTCAGCACTTTTCGCAGGGTAAAAGCTTGATTACAATCATTCCTGCCTAAAAACGTGCTTTGAAAAATAAATTTTGCCATGGTTTAACATGAACCCACAACGACTAGTTCTGAAATAAGGTTTATGTTGGGATAGCACAGCAAGTAGTTTTTAAGGGTATGAGATAAAACCATTTGTCCTTGCTTTTGTTCCACCCTGAAGCAAATCCAGGCTTCGCCCATGCTTGTAAGTGATACAGACAGTAACACTTATTCGAATACAGTCATATCTATACAACCAGACTGGACAAAAGCCTCTTTTTTGTGTGTTCCAATATTCAGATTATTTTATTATTATACTTATTAAATCTTATGGCGTTCGTATGTCCCCATGTCATATTTCTTTCATATCTTATACCGACTTCAGCTTCAGCATGGTGGATTAATGAACAAATCATACTTACCTACAAAACTACGTACATACCCTTGCACGTTCATTCATACGCGTATATATATTTATAGCAGTTCATATATCTGCGTTTTTCGTACTGGGTGGCATCTTCAATTGCTCCGACAGGTATTTTATTGCCTATCTAAATAAAGGGAATTAACCTAAGCATCGCATTCAAGTCAGATAAGACGCAGTACGGTGATTTTCAAAGCGTTCCGCGAGCTACCAAGATGAATTGCGTAATTTCTGCAATAAATAGAATAAAATTCACATAAAATTCTCGATGTACGAGTAGCAAGACGGAAAAGATATTTAGTCTGTTTTTTTTTAATGCTGTGAAGTCTTTGGCCTTAGTATTTTCCTGTGGAGAACAAGTTGCCGAGAAAAATTTGCATTGACTTTGACTGCATTTAATGATCTTTCAATGGTAAATAGTAGGGATGATTTACAATTTACAACGCGAACATGTAAGGATAATTTGAAATTTATTTAAAAAAGAAGACTATTATTCATACAAATTCATAAGTTCAGCTAAATTCAATTAAAGGCACCTGGTTTTTGTCTTATAAAATTGCAATAAAAAATAAAAGAAAGTATATTAGGTTTTTAGGTTATGTTTTAATATATATTATAATATTAGTTAAACCAATAAATAACTTCGCCTATATAGTAAATAAGAAACTTATAATATATGAAAGGTTTCATTTATCCGCTCTATTTCTGTAACCAACAGATTGAATTATAAACAATTTTAGCCAATTTTTTTACGTTGAAGACGTCTACCAGCCCTTTTATAGTACATTTCGACTATCCGGACAATTCGGTAATCCGAAAGGGGTCCGGTCCCAATTAATCCAGATCATCGAACTGTACTTACATAACATACTTGGTAGAATAGAGCGGATCAAATATTAAAGTATTCCTCAACCTCATATTACATAGCTACTTTGAAAAATACATATCGTGTTAAAATGATCGCATTCATATATCTAATTTCAGTTCCCAAAGCAAAGTCCGTAAATGTACTTCAAACTTTTCTCATTTGAACTTCCATATTGAAACGTGTAATTAATAAAAATACAATCATGAAATATGTATCATGCCGCACAATCGAGCCATTACAAATTATATGTTATTGGTCGAATCCCCACTGTATGTGAACAGTAAATGCTATTTTCAATTATTTAAATTTTCGTATTGTCTTTTTGTTGTTATCTCCTCGTATCCGATATTTTTTTTTTAATACAATTTTCTAAGAATACGCTTGCAGCGGTTTCTCCCCTTTAATATCGGACATTGCCGCCATCGTTTTGGGTGCCATTTTCATGAGTGGGCAAGCAAAGGTGGTGGTCATGCTATTGTATGTCTGCATAACAGCAGAAACACAGTGAAAACGGACGGGCACCAGTGACGTCGTTGTACCTCAATCATGTAATTATTTCCCGGAGGAACTACAAAACAACAAAAGGTGAATTAAAAAAAGAAAAAAGAAAAACATGAACACACGACACGTGAAAACATCGAACGCAAGGTTGTATGCGCTTGTATACGCCAAGTCAGACCAGGATTAGCGCGAGGGTCGAGCGAGGGACATGTTCGTGTTTGAGCTGATTACAATTTGTTGTTAAGGTTTCGGAATTGGTTATAGGCTTCGGGGGTTGTACTCTGAAATGGTCTGGTCACCCGTTTCACATTCTAGGCGGGTAAACCTGTCAATCCAATGTACGTTTGTATATTTGTATGTATATAAATACATACGAGTACATACATCTACATTTGTAGGTATGTCCGGATACGAGCAGGCTGTCAGTCAGTCTTGCATATAAAATGGAAATTACAGGTTACAAATTTTTTAAGTGCTGGGGGAGAAAATGTAAGAAATGGCGGTCGTCACGAACCGGCCAACTACCCCAACAACAAAAGACAAAAAAATAACACCAACCCCGGTAACAATCAAATGTTATAAATATTTGCCATGTACAAGTAAATATTAGAAGTAGAAAAACAGCTTTTGTTAGGATATAATTTTCAATTGGTATTTGATTTCATCGTATTTGTTGCAGTAGTTTCTTACCATAGGATACTGGAAACTAAAGCTCCAAGTAAATGAATCGCAAAAGATTTTTTTTTACAAAAATTAAAAGAAAGCAATGAGATCACGGCTATTAAACTCTCTAAAAAAAAAAAACAAAAGCATTACGCGACCTGTACTATGCTAACGCTGCGAAGCGTGGACACTGATCCAAGCCACCGAAAACATGGTGAACACCTTTCAAAGGAAGATCCTTCGACGAACTTCCGATGCAGTTTGTGACCATAATGGATGGCAAATCCGGTAGCGAGCTGAGCTCTGTGAAGTTGGAGCCGTCACATTAGATTTTTTAAACTTAAATTGTGCAGTTCGTTTGCCCATCATAGGCCCACGTTTGATAAGGTTTCATTTGCCCACACCTCTAACTTAAAAAAAAAGTAAATATTTCCATCCCACTTGGGCGCAACATTTTACATTTCCACTATTTGGCTCTTTAAAGGACAATTTACGAACGCAACCTTGGCAGTTCGTTTGCCCATCGTAAACTATCGTTTGCCAAAGAAAACATTTCGTTCGCCCATCCTTACAAAAAAAGTTATACCTAGGCAAAATGCATTTGTTAACTTGGGAGTACTTAAATCCTTAATTTAGCTCCTTAAAGGATAATTTTGAAGTGCATGCTAGTCAGTTTGTTTGTCCATCGTGGATTATTTTTTGCCCAGGAAAAAGTTTCGTTTGCCCAGAAAAAAGTTTCGTTTGCCCAAAAGGTAGAAATGGAAAATATGGCGTCCATGTGTCCCTCCATAAGTATCACTGATGAATTCACCAAGGCAGCTTGATGAATTCGTCGGTGATACTTACGTAGGCACTCGTAGGTGGTCATAAATGAGTACATCATATGCTTGAAAAATAGATAAGTGACTTTAGTCCCGCGACACAATTGCCATGACGCTTTTCATCCAGGCTTGGATAATGAGAACATTGATATCTTCATCATGATTTGGTTAACAGTGAAATTTGATCAAAATTTCAAATGCTTGATTTTTATCACTCATCATGCAAATTAATTAATTAATTTAAAATAACATTATGCAAACTAATTATGTTTTACACTTCACCATAGCTACAACTCAATGCAATGCAATGCTCATAAAATATCCAGTTACGGGTAATCATTCACAACTCTTCAAGGAGTGGATTTTAATTATTTAATACTGCCCTCAACTAATAATATTGTGAAAACTGACAGCGCGTAATAGTTGAAATACGCCACTGTTCATAACTGCACCTTAATTTCTGTAAATTTGACGCAAACCAAACATTTTTGTTGTCAATTGCTATCATTTTCCAGACTTAACTTCTACTACACTGAATGATGAAAAACAATTTTTTTAGATAAATATTTTTAACTATAGTAGATGTTAGGGTTACCTTTTAAAAATTGTTGCTTACAAACTTAAGGATTGTCGATTTTTCCTATTTGACACCATTTGATCCCAAACGTGATTATTTCGTGTTTTTTCTCTGAAATTTGATAATTACAATTGAAAATAGTAAATTTCAACTACATTTTTTTTTGAGTGTACATATTTATTTATGTACGGATGATTGCCACTTGATTATTACAATACATTCATTTAATTGATGGATTTCAACCTTGGTGTAATTCAAACAATTTAAGAGGAATAAAATTCATTCATCTGAGGATAGTCAAAAGGGTGACACAGGTTTGAATTACGTAATGAATTGAATAGCTCTGTAATTGGTCTTGGGCTCACGAAATTTCTACAAAAACACACTCGGCTGTGTAGAAAGAAAAATTAGAAGGGTATCAAATCGGGTGATCAAACTTTGATATAATGCGGTCAGGGAACTGACATGTTTAGACTAGACGTGTTTAGAGCTCTTAAAAAAACATCATCATCATCATCGTGGCGCGACAGCCCGACGTCGGGCCTTGGCCGCCTGGATCATTGTCCTCCAATTATCTCTGTCACGTGACCGCGTCCTTAAAAAAAACATGAATGAATTAAAACCAAATTTAATGTCTCTTTGCTTGAAGACTGAGCGAGACTACCGACGAAATTCGATTTACCTGCTTGTCAAACACCCTCTCTTAAGCCTTCCATTAAAATCTATCGCCCCCAAAAAAATCGACATCCAATAATTTTCTCCTGAGGATATACATCCTGTCGATAAGATAGGAATTGTCATATCAAAGAATCCATACACAAACCACAGAAAATATTCAAAAATTTAACAACAACAAAAACTCTAAATTTCTCCACCGATTCAACCAGATTTTCCCTCATCGTATTCCACTTCCGGTGTCATCCCACCGTTCCCATATCGCTGAAAGAAAATTTCCGGCTATATGCAAAAAAGGAAAGGTAACCAACCTCCTGTACTGCAAAAGAACTGATGGTGTTCCTGTTGAAAGCAAGAAGCAGCCAAACTCAAGAAAACCCGCTGAACGTGAAACTACCCCGAAATGGGGTGAAGTTGTATGCCGCATTTACGAGTATGTTTCTTTCGTATTCTATTCCCGGGATCCCTTTCGTTCGTCCAACAATGTGCACCGATAATTTAAATCGAAGCGAAATTTATGTGATCTTCTCCACCCTACTCTGTTCTGTACCACCCACTGGAAAATAATCTCAAGTACCAATTTTCGTCCTTTTCGTAAAATGTTTCAACATCACACTCTAAAATGTTTCAGGACTATTTTATGGTTGTTAAGATATAAACGTCTATAAATAAACGGTTTTATAGGACAAGGAGTATTTTAAATGGAGATGATAACAGAGTTGTTGAAATAATTTATGTACGAGAGTTCGACATAGCTAGTCTTTTCTTCTCGTCACGGATCGATGAGAAACACGCGTGAAATGATTGCAATTGTTTGGGTGTAGTATTACATGGTTTGCCGCAACGCAAATTCTAGGCTTATCGTAAGGTGAAATTATTTAAAGTAGGCAACAGTTTTCCAATTACCATGCCAAGATTGTAATCTAAACATTCAGATTGTGTATAGCATATTGTTTTCAGTTCTGAAACGGAAGATTTTGTTGCTATCGATCACGGATTACTGCTTTTCGATATAGTAATTATGCGGTGACAACATCTTTTGCTATTATATGGTCTAGTGAGCTTCACTGTGAATGTCAGTGGCATTGCTCTTGATTGTTAGCATATCATTAAATTTAATTTACCCTTGCATTTGGACCACAATTCCGCCATGTAATAGTTGAATGGTTTTCGATTGTCGCGTATGACTAAATTTGGTGTCTTAACCCTCCGATGACTGACTAATTTTCCAACTATCGATGACATACAAGCCCTCAATATTATTTGTATTAATTAACGCCAGGCGATCATTAATTTTTTGCATAAAACAAGATAGGGTAGAACAAAGCAATAACTACAATACATACAAAATAAAAAAAAAAAATAATTATTTTATAATATTTAATTATTATTATTTTTTTATTTTGTATGTATTGTAGTTATTGCTTTGTTCTACCCTATAAAAAAAAAATAATTATAATATTTATTTGTAGTCCGGATGGCGCAACGGTTAGCACGTTCGCCTTCAACGCACTGGGCCCCGGTTCGATTCCGGGGATTTACGTGTCGGACTATGAGCCCACTCAGCTGTTAAATGAGTACCCATTATGGGGTAAATAACTCGGTTGAGCGTGTTGCTGATCACATACCTCTGCACAAAAACCGTCACGATCTAGAAAATGAGATGATGCTAACTCATCTCGAGGCCGTGGTTCAAATGGGACTGTTGCGCCAGTTATTTATTTATTTTATAATATTTAATTCGCTGCTTTTATTATGGCAGATTGTTTACGAGTTTGCAGGAGCATTGCATTAATTGCATTTCTTGAAGAGGAACTCCTAGATGACGGCTATAGACGTACGATTCTAGACGTTTCTTGTATTGTATAGAATTTAAAGCCTTGCGTCTATAGTCGCACGCCCGTAGACGTACGACCAGAGACGCCGGAGCCGGGGGCAAGTAATGCACTACGCCCCTCCAGAAAATATCTTCCTCACTGATAAATTATAAATATAACAATTCTATTCTCAAAAAAATTAATACATACGTCATATGATCCTTCGTTCTTTAGCGTAAAGGCATTTTTTCACTAATACTATTACAGCTTATACCATCGTATAACGCGATAGATAGTTCCTGAAAAATGTCGCGTTATAGAAATCGCGTTATATAAGACATGAGTTTCATATAAAATGAACGTGATACGTCCCCCAATTAAATTTAACAAGCTATCCTTTGGCTAGCTTGCCGAAGGTATGATACCCTTCACGTGAAGGGTATCATTCCTTCGTTATGACTTATGTGGCATTTGCCACTTTGAAATTAGTAGTAAAACTTGTTCCGATTTCACTGTTCCTATGAGAGATATATGAAATACAACCAAATTTGGGATCGTGGTTTAGTAGTTAATATCATTGAGTAATACGAAATTTGGTGAAAATATCTTCAGAAATAAAAAAGTTTTTCTAACAAAATCTTGCTTTTGAAACGGCCGTTCCTATGACAGCTATATGATAGAGTAGTTCGATTTCAACCAAATTCGAGAATGTGATTTCACTCAAGATTCTATTGATTAACGTGAAATTTGAAAAAGATATCTTTAGAAATAAAAAAGTTTTTCTCACAAAGACGAATTTTTGAACTGGTGGTTCCTATGGCAGCCATATGACGTAGTGGTCCGATTCCATTGGTTCCGACATATATACTGCGTGCAATAAAAAGAAGGCTTTGTACAAAATTTCAGCTTGATAGCTTTAAAACTGAGGGACTAGTTTGCATAGAAAAAGACGGACAGACGGACAAAGCTTAATCGACTCGTCTCATCAAACTGACCAAGAATATATATGGTTTATATGGTCGGAGGTGCTTCCTTCTGTGCGTTGCAAACTTCACATCCGTGAAGGGTATACAAATTTTCAAAAAGCTTTGTCGAGATGCTAGGACGAATATTTTTAATTTAAAAAATGATATTGGCAAGTCTTATAGATTTTTTTTTTATTTTGTCAGTTATCGGCCATTTGATCGATTTGATATCTGGCTAATGGTGCGGTTGATACGAAGTCTGTTATATGGCTTTTTTGAATCTAATTGTATGATGCTATGGTATTTTCTGTATTCGAAAATTTTCAAGATGCTCAGGGCAAGGATTATTAAAATTTCAAGCTGTTTTGCACAATTTAAATCTTTCTTAATTGTTTGCGTTGACAATTATTTTGATCACTTAAAAACCGACGCAACTATCACTGTCTTCAGCAATTATGTAGCAATATTTTCTGCTCAAATTCCTCCCAATAAGTTGCGGTATTTTATTAATAACGACTTCAGTTATATCGTCCTATCCTCAGCCAGTAAAGTACGGGCGACGTTTACTAGACGTCGTACCTCCACTTCATGACATTGCCATGGCATTTTTTTATACAACTCCGGTAAAATTTTCTTCAGCAAGCATTCAGGGTCGCAGGTTCAAGATGAAAACTCCTTCCACGATTCAGGCTGTTCAAAAGCTCCTCGCATGTATACTTATTGGCAGCTTGGTAATCTGCCGACGCTGAAATATTAAAAAATCTTGTTTAACCGAGTTTAAGCATTACTCCTTCGAACTCTCGGAAATGCCGCTATTAAGCCACGTGATGATAGCGAATTACCAACGTCAGCGCAATCACCTCATCCTGAGTAAATTGCTCTTCAGCACGGTGGTACTGACCAGGCATCTACCAAAGTTTTTAAATTGTTTTTGATTATAATATTTTGACAATGATGGGAAACTTTTCAGATTTCAAAAATCGCCAAGACTTTTAGATCCTCTTTCGCACAAAAAATTAATGAATGTTCCTCCCTTTGACAGATATATGCCGCTAATTTATTTATTAGAGAAAAGGTTGCCTGATTTGGTTTTAACGCGAATAAACTAGAATGCAACCAAGTCTACATATTTCCGAACAATCATGGAGAAAGAATGGTGTACATTGGAATTCGAATCGAACAAAATCGGTTTGCCCCTCCAAAAAAAATTTCGTTCCGCCGTCCCTGCGTACGTCTCTTGTCGTTGCATAGGAATTCCTCCTTTAAGGGCGAGGGAGTGTTCAGCACATGTAGGCGACAACACGACAAATAGAACATGTATAAAGTGTCTTATGTTGCTTATTCGACTCTACACGGCACAAACCGCAAAAGAGGCAATCATTACGGGGAGCCAACGGTTGTACCACACCTTCGCTCGGCAATGGTATTTGTGCTACCGGTTGAAAAATGAGATATGAGAACCCGTGAGATATTGTATTAGTTTGTTCTGGTTGATGAGATGTTTCTACTACTCCGAATGCTTCCATAGCAGTGTGGATCTACGGAATAGGTAATACGCGCATTGATGGCCCTTTCCGCATTGTTAATCATAACTTGTTGTATGGGCAATCATTTCAAAATCGATCGTCGTTTACCTGACAGAATTGTGACGATTAATTCATCATAGATAATAAATGATGCCAGCACACCAATATCGACCATGTTGTAAAAAATGTTAGTGGCCATACTTTTGTCGATTTTTTACAGGAGTACGTTCCCATCGTGTCGACACCGCCTTTATTTGCATTGTAATCTAGAGTAGCGTAGTCCGGATGGCGCAACGGTTAGCACGTTCGCCTTCAACGCACTGGGCCCCGGTTCGATTCCGGGGATTTACGTGTCGGACTATGAGCCCACTCAGGTGTTAAATGAGTACCCATTATGGGGTAAATAACTCGGTTGAGCGTGTTGCTGATCACATACCTCTGCACAAAAAAAAAACCGTCACGATCTAGAAAATGAGATGATGCTAACTCATCTCGAGGCCGTGGTTCAAATTGGACTGTTGCGCCAGTTATTTATTTTTATTTAATCTAGAGTAGCAATTATTTTTTTTTTTTTGTATTTAGCAACGGTGCTTGTATAGTGCATAGTTGATAATAATAAAACAGCCTTGATCATTTTCGAAATATTATGAGGAAAGTCACCCTGGAAGAATCCAAACAACGTGCTGTATATTTCCAGGGATTTTTTTTTATTTTGTTTGTTTCAAAACTTCAGCGGGCACAAAAGTCTTGTTGCTGCGTACCATACCGACAAAAGCCATCATTGGCCATCAAAATCAAAGTTAAGTTCAGCGTTGTGGAAAAAAAAATTCTCTGCAAAAACGGTACGACCGCTTCTGTCATATTTGCGCACCAAATCTAAGACCAGATTTTGTCCTTGATTGACTTCAAAGTCCACGCTAGGCATTTTTGCACTAGCGAACCCTTCATAGGATAGCTTGATTTGAAATCACAAATCCACCAAATTTTTTTTTTTTTTTTAAATTTTTTTTAATAAACTTATACTTCAACTTATCCAAGAAGTTTGTACTCCAAACTAACGAAAAAATATACTACTCAAAAATTTACGAACTCCAAAAATAGTTTGCATATAAAATACATAATAGGTAAATTTATTCCGAAAATTAAAGCTCTATTCTCTACTGTCATCAAATCGCCATTTTCTCATAATAATATGACTAGGACAGGAGTAGAGGAAGTGATGGACTGTTCCTGCCTGCTCCTCGTCTCCACAGCTTCTACAATAGTCATTGTATGGAGACACTTAGCGTGCTGATCACAGATTGGGCAGTGTCCCGTGATGATTTCCACAACTTTCCAGAAATGTCTTCTTTCCAACAGCAGCTGCACTAAGAAACGGTTAGAAAATTGTCTCGCAACATGACTGGAAAATAACTTCCCCTTGCACTTGACACCCCGTGTCTGACTACTGGCGAACAAAGTTAAGAGAAAAATCGACCTCCATTTCCACCTGATTGGAGATTTCAATTTCAAATCGGGAACCCCCCCACGGAAACGAAATCCTGGATACGCGACTGTCATAATCAATCGCTGCGTTTTAGCGAACTTTGGTTAAATATCTTGAATCTGATTTTTCTCGATTTCTCCTCCATACGCTTTCTCCTCCGGTAAAATATGTACCGTCAACTGCCAATTTTTGGATATGAAAATATTCCATTCTGGATCTGAAAAGAATTCAGATGCGAAGGGGAATATTTTCAGATCTGACAGTTAACGGTACATATTTTACCGGAGGGGAAAGCATATGGAGGAGAAATTGAAAAAGTCTGTTCCTGATCCGCTTGCAGGACCACGCTAAATAATAATATAAAGGGTTACCACCAAATGATGCTTAGAGATTTCCAAGTAAGCTATCGGGGCGATTTTGATTTGATTTTATCCCTCTACGGGTGAGAGGTTTAGATTAGTTCCCAATATTCCAATCTTGTTGTAAAATACTACAAAATGTTTCCCAATACTCATTCAGTGAAATAATATCATTCCAGATAGCGCAACTGTTGTCACGTTCATCTTCTTTGCGTTGATACCCGGTTCGATTCCGACTGGGTGCAGTAGTCTTCGATAAAAAAGGTGATTTACATATCGGACTATGAGCCCACTCAGCTGTGAAATGAGTACCCATTTATGGGGTAAATAACTCGGTTGAGTGTGTTGTTGATCAGGATCACACACCTCTGCACGAAACACACTGTCACGGTCTGAAAATAAGATGATGCTAACTTATCGCGAGGCCGGATTAGACTGTTGCGCTAGTTATTAATTTTAAATATGTAGTTTCATTAATGATACCTGCCAAAAATCAATGAATGATAATTCGAAAATTGATTAAATTCGAAAATGAAATGAATGAGTGACTTTCGAAAGCCACATACATATGAAGAAAACAACCTAAGTATTGACATTGGCTTTTGCGCTTTACAGTCTAGTCCGAAACTCTCATCTTGAAACCTTAATATGGTGTACCTACTGCATTGCATTCTTTGACTATTTTAGATTATCTTCAAATTCAAAACAAAATTATTTCTTCTATTCGACATTCATTATTCTTTCCTATCATCGGCCCCCACCTGAAAAGCACAAATACGTATACAACCTAACAAAAGCCTACCACCGTAAATTTCTTAGTCCGATGACTTGTGGTTAGAAAAAAGGTGGAAATCACGCGTTCTAACTAACGATAGAATGAGAAGATATCACAAGTGAATCATGTCCGGGGTTCAAATAAAACGAAGACGTTAAGTTACGGTAAGAAAACAAAATAAATGGGCGGTAAAAGATACAGAGTCATTACATTGCGGAAGACAAGTAAACCGCGGCTGCTGCTGCCGCTGCCGTTGGTGGTGGGCATAGTAGCATTCGTTTTTTTTTACAATTCATGGAGTTGATTTTGATCTCCCCTTGCAATTCGTTGTCCCTTGGACGTAGCTGAAGAAAACATTTAATTTTTTTTGTACAGTTTCTCAGTAAAACACTTTATCATCTTTGCGATTTCAAGACAATATTTAGTATATTTCTTCAAAGGGATGGTCAGTAAACACTAAACAGGCATGACTGAATGAAGGGTGGTACTGCATACACGACGCAGTAGGACGAAAAGACTTTCAGAAAAACTTGAATTAATTTCCTGAAGCAGTTTTTCTCAGGGATTCTTCGCCAGAATGGAAGTAACGCCCATTAAAAATACGCTCAGTGGCTACTGCATTGAGTTCGACTGATTCTGTAGTAGAATTTGCAGAATGTACTCGCAGTCGGTACGTAGACTTTTTGTTAAGCCGTATTTTTGCAATTCACGAACGTCTTGGCATGGCATAGTAGGACTGCAGGTGGCAATTATTTCAACCTGGAAGTTGGACATATAATCATATGTGTCGCTTGAACACTTGTCCGTTCTATGCCCACAAGTCGAATCTACATACGTTCGCTTTGGGCGATTCAGCGTTATTATGTATACGGATTAAATTAAGAAACTATAGGCACTTTTTGTCTTAAAATAAACAGGTATTTATCCGCGGGTACTGCAAATGTACCCGTTAATAGCAATAAGATAATTGTACATACCTGAAATATGCCCAGTCAGCGCAAATGGTAACGAAACATCGCCCTAGGGCCACCTCTTATTTGGGATAAAGCCTTTCAATCCGATTACTCATATTTACGCCCGTGGAAACTTTGATTTTTGCATGAGTAGAAGTGATTAAGAATTTTTTCCTTTAGGTAGCAATTTTAGTTTCGATTCGTGTTATCAACAATTATAAGAAAGCTTAGGTTTCCCCTTATTTCCGTAACATTTCGTGCATCTGATTTTGAGCTATAATGTGAGTTGTACTCGTATGGTAACATATGGCAAAACTAAATTAAAGGAAAGAAAAGTTCCTGCAACAATTAAGTTATTATTTGCGGCAAACTTAAAACAAACTTTGCCATTCTATTGTTAAACCACGATAGATTTTCATAGACAACCTTCAGACACACAACCCAAATATATCAAGTACAAAAATTGTAACACCAAGCAAGCACCTTAAAATATTCTCCCCTAAAAATAATGCTAAAGTTGCAATAGTCTTCACATCTTTCTAGTCCCATGCCATATAAACTTCAAGTAATGTCCACTATGCATTCCTTAAATGCATGAGATAAACCACTTTACATCCTATAAATACCTAGTGTCAAAACGGTCTCGACCGCCACTCTGACCACAAGATAAGATATGACCTCAATTTATCTTCCTAAACGTTTTTAGCACCACCACTACGACACCACGAAGAGGTGTGTTCGTGTGTGCCCTCTTCGTATTAATTCATTTTTGCAGTAACTTTTGCTATTTTCCCTAAATTTCTCGCTTCCATCATCATTCGTGGCTGACTGGAACAACATGAACACTTGGCTCGGGATCAACCTCCCTCATGATTTCATCAAGCAGAATTCTCTTGAAAAACAGAAGGGTAAACAGGATAATCTATTCAATTTGTGGTTTTAGGTTTTGCTCCTACAACTAACCCTTTTCTCGCTACATGGCGAATCGTATGTTGGGGTGGTTCGAAGTCGAGACGACGACAGGGAAGCAGTTCCGGGCGAGAAAAGAGATTTGGGTATTATATCGGTTAATGTTTATGTCCTTGAGATAATTAAGACAGGATTTAGCAATATCTTCAATCATGTCTTCGGTTGACATCAAGATGTCTGCTTCGTTGTCGAAAGGGAAGTAATTTGAAATACACATGAAATCCATTTTCAGTTTTGCCAAACCGAAAACTACATTTAGTTAATGGGCTGGAGAGAATACCGGTAGACAGATTTTTAGAGGGAGGGCAGGGGACCTACCGGGCTTTGGTGTACTACTTGTCATTCAGTTGCTAAGTTTGAATCAATAAGTAAAATTTTGTTCAACTTAGATACTCATGACTAGGATTTCAAAAGAGATCCAGCATTAAAATCGCTGTCGACACGTGTTTTCCATTCGAGTAAATAAAAAAATGGAAGTGAAACCGAAAAATAGAGAGTTTCGCCCGCAATCCGAGGGTTTTGTAGTGTCCTATACCAACTGAAGATGAACTGTCCTACTGTTGGAGATGCTTAACCATTCATGTAAAGACGACATTGGAAATTGCAGGCTTGCATACAATAATATAAGGTTCGGTTAGGTTACTGGGGCTGCCATGAATTCTACGGCACACTTAGACCATAACTAGGTCCGTTGCCATATACTTGATTCGTAGCACTAGACCTCCGCGAATCATTTGAGCCAGCCAAAGCAGATTATGAATCGGATCAGCAGGTGAATGTCCACCCAAGCCAAGTCCTCCGGGAGCGTAAAGAAGCTACATCCTAAGATTGACCTCCTTCTCCATGAAAGTGCCGGACCGGTACAGAGCAGATGGAAAACGCTTTACTCCTCTTCCACATCACCGCAGCTTCTACAGTGGTCATAGTGCGGAGCTCCAAGCCTCCTAGCTAGCAGGCAGTGTCCAGTGACAACCCCCCACCGTAATGCTTAACTGGCTTCTGCTCAGCCTCAGCGGTCTCTTAGATTAGCGGGCTCCAACTTAGGCCAAAGGCTTCTGGATCTTTGACATTCCCACCAAAGGTTTGCTTTCAGGGGTGCTGCCGAAGACATCGCGTGCTTACAGGAGGACATCGATATACTTAAATGCCTATAAGAGTCTTTGAACTCCCCAGTGGACCCACTACGCGCGAGTTCGTCTGCCCTACAGTTACCAATGAAGCCGCTGTAACCCGGGATCCAGCACAGTGTGATATTGAAATAGTCCCCCATCATCATAAGAGCCGAGCAGCATTCGGCAACTGTTTTAGAGGTGGTTGCCACAAATTCCAATGCTCTAACCGCCTTGGCTATCCGTAAGGATGGTGACGTCCGTAGTGGACACAATGTTGCGACCCAGCCACGCCACGACTGCCGTAATTGCGGAAACCTCCGCCTGCAAAACATTGCAGTGATCTGGGAGACGCCCTGATAAACAAACGTCCGGCCCGGTAGAGTACACACCTATGCCAACGCCACTATCATTTTTGGAGCCGTCCGTGTAGAAACAAATCGTGTCTGTCAGTACAATCCCTTCATTCATCCAAAGATTACGTGTAGGGATCTTCACTTTGAAGTTTTTACCAAAGGTGTATGACTCCACTGCGTAATCTGTCGAAGTTGGGGTCACCCTATTGTAGAGGACAGATGTGTGCTCCGTCTTTGATGCAGTCCATTGACCAACCTCCCGCAGACGTATGGCCGTATTAGTAGCTATTTGCTCTCCTAGAATATCGAGAGTTAGCAAGTTGAGTAACACGTCCAAGGCAGCGGAAGAAGTTGTCCCTAGGGCACCGTTAATAGCCACAGCAGCCGCTCTCTGAACCTTCCCCAACAGAGTTTGATTTGGCCCGATACTAAGGGCCTTCCACCAAACGATCACTCCGTACATCTGTATCGGTCTTATCACAGCAACATACAGCCAGTGCATCATTTTAGGCTGTAAGCCCCATCTCTTCCCCACAGCCTTTTTGAAGCAGTACAGTGCGACAGTCGGTTTATTGACGCGTTCCTGGATGTTAAGCCTCCTATTAGTATTATTATTTGATTATACTTCAGATATCATAGCCATTCAGATCAGATGTCATTCACGGTGGCATTTGTGGAGATCAAGGTAGCATCCGCCATGTTAGAGAACAGTTCGTAGGATTCAAGCACGAGACAGATTCTACCGGACTATCAAATCTGTTGCTTGAAAGACTCTCAGAAAATGGTTTTCAATAGGAGGACTGTCGTGTTTCGAATATTGTGTTTGAGTTTATTTTAATTCAGTTAATAATAAAATCCAGTATAATTATTAGGTAGATTCCTATTTCACCGGGCAACGCGACGCATCGCGGTTGGCATCTTGGGTAATAGTGGTTTCACTGTAGCAGCGAGCAAAGCGAACTTTCTAGGGCGCTATATTGAAAGTAGGAACCCCTTAATCCCCAGAGCTCACCCAGCGAACGGAGCCCACGCAAGGAGAGTGCAAAATCATCTCAAATTAAAACGCACTATTGGTGAAGACGCGAACCACTATGCTTAGGCTGGTTGCATATCGCATCGTAGACAGGGCAGCCCGCGCAGCGCGCACAAGGAACTGCTGTTGTAAAATGTGGGTCTGATACTTCTTACAACAACAATGCTCCGCGGGCTGCCCTTCCTTCGTCGCAATGTGGCGGCGGCCTTATCCCGGTCAACTGGTTATACTTCGATTTTGCTATTTTGTTACATTTAAAATATTGTTAACAAAGGGGTAAACGGGGGTCCATTTTCATCTCCTGCCCGGGCGCCAATTAGCATAGCGCCGGCACTGCTCGAGAGCTTTTATCTCAGGGACGGAAGTGCGTGTTAGAACTTCTGTTAACTCATAAGATTCATACAGTCTTCAAATGAGTTAGCACGAGCACTCGCTTTGATATCAGCAAGCGATCGTGAAATATCGTCAAAAAACCATTTCGTTCACACGCCTCACAGGCGACCGTTAGTACTCTAGTGGCGGGAGAGATGCCGGTACCGGGCTTCGTAGTACTAATCATTATTCGGTTACTTCAATCAATAACCAAAATTTTATTCAACTTAGATACTCATGACTAGAATTTCAAAAGAGGCAGAGGAGCGTACTAGCCCATCCCCGCTAAATAAAGTGTCAAATCAAAGGTATTGGCGTCCTCTTTTCAAAAAATCAATCCTGCCTCGAGAAAGCTTATAAGATCGAAAATAAATTAAGTGAATTAAATTCTCATTCCGTAGTAAACAAAATTATTTTGCTTAACACGTTTATCTCTAAAATTCCGTTTTTTCAATGCATGTGAACTTTCCGAAATTTAAATTTCACTTTTCTCCGATGACCACGACGAAATATCACAATACATCTACATATTTTATCTACTCACCAATCTATCAATTATTATTCCATTATATATGAAAACATTTCCTCTTGAAAACGGATATGTATTTCCCACCCCCATTGATGGACAATGGACAGCACAAAACTAATTGTTTACAGTCTTGTCATTATGAAAGTTTAAACACAAAATTTCATCATTTTCTCAGATACAAATCGTTTAGTGAAAAAAAAGAAGAAAAATCTATTGTTGAGTCAACAACAATGGACAACGGTTCTGAATCAAAAAACAGTACCTGAAAATGTCAAAAAGTAAAAACAAGAAGAGATCGACGATCATATCTAATGAGGATAGTTTTTCGCCCTATATTCCTAAGACACAGGAGAAGCAGAACACAAAACAATCCACGTTTCAAGGAAGGGATCAACAATAACACTAATAATTATTGCTATCTCGAATATCGCCTCCAAACAAATGACAAATTACTCTAAATGAGTGTGGTGTAACACTGTTATATTATTTTGTCTGCATTTTTGGTTGAATTCGTCCGAATTTTGACGTGACCGAACATCTTTTCACATGATGGAAATAGTCATGAAAAATCTTTGTAAACATCTTTGATCTGTCCGATGATGCAAGTAATTATTAATTTACTTTTTGTTTTTGGTTTTTGTCGAAACGAAATATCCACGCTACGTATATGTGAAACATTACCTTTAAAGATGTTTTACGGATATCTACTCGTATATGAAAAGTCAAATGTTACTAGGGCTTAACAGCAAGTATCGAATGGTATAGGGAAAAGCTGAAAATCACACGGTTATTAGGAGACTAAGAACTGATACACGCCCCACCGCAATTACAGTCTAAACATAAGAAACTTTGACGGCAACTGTAGGGCTGATGCACTGGCTCGTGAGGGTACTACTAGTGAGGTCAGTGGTAGTTTTCGAAACGTTGGCATGCCTCTGGCAACTTTCAAATTGGCCTTAAAGGCTGAGGCGACGGCGAGGGCTAACTGGGCTGGAGTATTAGTAACATATTTCGCGTAGCCAAGCAAATATGGCCTAGACTCAATCCTAGTCGCTCTTCGGGGTTACTTTCGCTGGATAGAAAGCGAATCAACAGTGTCGTGGGGGTTATCACTGGCCATTGCCTCATTGGAGAGCATGCCTGGCGGCTGCGAATATCGTTCAGTGATTACTGTAGAAACTGTGGGGACGAGGATGAGGAGGAGTGTTCATTTCATTTGCTCTACACCTGCCCTGCTTTTGCAGGTAGTAGGAAATCCATCCTTGGCTTTTATTACTTCACCGATCTGGACGACTTGAATCACCTCCTTCAAGTCGTCGTGCGGGTCAGATTCATAGGTTCATTGTTCGCTCTGGATGTTTCGCGGATTAAGTACTGGTTGGAAGGGCTCTCTGTTGAGTCT
This sequence comes from Chloromyia formosa, assembly GCA_964017055.1. Lineage (NCBI taxonomy): Eukaryota > Metazoa > Arthropoda > Insecta > Diptera > Stratiomyidae > Chloromyia > Chloromyia formosa. Next base: position 21,234,386 of record OZ024813.1, on the reverse strand, counting down.
ATTTCAGTGGTATCACAACGAACCCAGTGGTGGTCTATGTGTGCTCCGTATGTCGGAGCAGCCCCTATAATCTAACCTAACCTATAAGAAACTAAACGTTGCAACACCACAGTGACTGCATCTCCTAATTTGATTCCCTACTACTTAAAAACGTAACTGCGATGCGCCGAAAATTTTACAGTAGGTCTTACGAGTAGGTATTCTTATATTGTATTTTCATCCTGTTTATCGATGAAGTCAAACGAATAGATCCTAAGTCGTAGAATCGTATTAAAATTATAGTTTTCATGTTACCGATACTGTCACGCTGTCTGTCATCACACAGCTCGTATATTTTCAAAAAAAAAAACATTCTATCGAATATTTGTTTAATTAACTCATCGTCTATCGCCTTCGGCCGGTAAACTTTTTAAATTCTGTGAAAACAAAATCGTTCGGCGAAATTTTTCACATTCGTTCTGAACAATTAACGAACTAGTTCCAATTAGTTATGGCGGCGTCTTCTAGATTTCAAATACCGTCACTAAAATAGTCTTTGTCGATCGCTGACCGCCGCGCACTACGGTACGGTCCAATTGCATTTGTGTACACCCTAAAAATATCCGATAAAAATCAATACGTTCCCCATCAAGGTCAGTTCTCTGTGCATCAATCACCATCACGGCTGTGAGCTGTCATTCCTTCATTAATTTTCGACTATACACTCGTGGTCGATGATAACACACCTATCTGAAAATAGATACATTCGTACATAAGGAGGTAAGTTTGCGTATGTTCGGCATAGGTTGTTCAGTGCCTTATGCATTCCGAATTCGTTCTTAATGGTTTTTAGAATTAGCTTAGAGGATATAACATAGAGTATCATCGGTAAACACACAAATATTAAGGAAGGGCGTGTATATAGTTAATTTTGTTTGACGTATCAAGTGTCAGGTGTTCAAAGGGAAATTGGCGGTACATATTCTGAAAGTTGGCGCTTAAAGCTAAGTTGCAAATGTGTGTTCACATTGTCATTTAGCCTGATAATCAGAAGCCTTGACTTTCACAATCAAAAAGCAAGCAGCCTCATCCATTCCAATACAACCTTAACTTTTCTTGTCATCACGAACATCTACAAATTGGGGTTCCTCCATACCGTCCTGATATCTATTCTCTTTACTTGTCGAAATTTCATGCATAAACTCTACCGGTTAGTCTGGGGTTATTGTTTTGTTTTTGTTGTTGCTGCTTTTTTCAAATGCGGGGCTACTACCGTGTGACGTGGTGCGGCAGGTGATATTAATGGTTGAAATATATTTTTAAATTAAATTTTTGACATTCATTCAAATTAATAGATATTTCAGTTTGAGTGGAGTCGTGTCTCTGACGGAATAAGCATGTGAGCAGGTACGAGTGGATGAATTTTTGCGCTTTAAGTTTTAGGTGAATCTTTTAATGAAAATGGAAAAACTCCGGTTTTATTTAAAAACTAAGAAGTTGTAATTTCGGGAAAATTATATTATAGAAGATATTATGTCTTGTCCATAGAACAAAATCTGACTAGCAATGTGAAAGTTACATTTTTGAAATATCGTAACAAACATATTTAGGGGCGCTGGGGTTAGGATAGGAGCATTAAACTACAACACATTATACGTTCTGTACTCGACATTCATACTTTTAGCCCGTAATTATACCATAGACCTTATAAGGCTTAGGGTATATTATTTTTGACATGCCGAAAATATGTAAAACATTAAAGGAGGCTCCGCATGAAAGGCAATGTATATACATTTATAAATGATCATGGTCACCTCCTGATTCGATTTAACCATGTCAGTCTGTTCGTCTGTCTGTCCGTTCGCATGATAACTTTCGATAGAATGAAGTTAGAGATTTGAAATTTAGGTCAAATACTCGTAGTATGACGTATTGTTGGTTGGTATGGAAATGACCATGATCCACCCAAGCGAACGCCTACATATGTCGAATAATTAAGTGTATACATAACTCTCGATTGGATAACCGTGAAATGCTGTTATTTTGGCAGATTTTGGAGATTGATCAGTTGGAAACTAACGGTTTCTTTTTTTTTTACAAAGAGCCCCTTTTACCCTATTTTTTACGTTTTCTTCCTAAAACTCTTGAACCAATTGACGTAGAGAGCTGATTTTTGGCATGTAAGCTTCATATGAGAAGCAGCTGGTTGTAGTAAGGCAGACATAATCAGACTAAAGCAACGCCAACCTTCCCTACAAATGTCAAAAAATGAAAAATATTCCTTTAACTACGATAACTTGAATGAAGCCAGCGAGTTGAAAATTTAATCGAATCGTAGTAGAAAGATCTAGTTAGTTGTTATTTAAAAAGGGCAAGATGCTATCAAAGAAACCGATACCTCTCGTACAAATGATACTTTAAATACGCGATATACTTTTAATACGCGAACGGCTACCTCCCCAGCAAATATTATTTGAAATACATATATGGTAAATCTCGATAGAATGGAGCTAGCGAGTTGATATTTTGGCCAAAGCTTTGTAGTGTGGGTTAGTTAGTTGATTTGTGCAACAAGATCCTCTCTCCCCTGTAAAGTTGTGATAAAATATGGCGCCAACCTTCCCAGCAAAGATTCCTTCATCGTAGCTTCGTCGGTTAACTTCTGTTCAAACCGACCATATAGGAAACACGCTTTTAGTGCATATGGCTGTTGCCTATTTGAAGTTTTGATCTAGGATATATGCTTCGGACTCGTTTTCTGTTGAAATGCGTCAAAATCGCTCTATGAATTGACTTCCAGGTTTTCCACAGCAAAACCATTAGATTCTTCATCTCCGTAGACCATTTTCAAACTTTGTTACTTGTCCGCTTAGAGTGACGGTAATTATTGATTATCTGGATGCAAATGGTGGCTCTGAAACTGTTGAGTTTCCAAATGAATTTGTTAAATCACTATCATCTTCTGTCCATGTTGTTTAACTTAAGCCTTAATTGTAAAATTTTCCCAAATTTGTGAAAAGTGGCTAACGTCGAACCTATCCCCAAATCCAATGACACAACATGTGTTTCCAACTACCGTCCAATATCCTTGTTATCGAGTTTTTCTAAAATTCTTGAGTGTTTTGTCTATAATAAAATTTAATCTCGGTCTCCCAGCTACAGTACTGTGCGAATTAATGTGAACACGACCAAAAAGTTAGTATTTCGGTTCTGGCAACACTATTATCTCCATTCTGTCAGTTGTGTTGATGGTGAAACATTTGAATTTATGTTTGCCGTTACTTAACGCGAAAAACCGTTATAACTTCCAGGTTAGGTTTGAGTGTTTTTAAAATTTTGCTGTAGTGTTAGATTATTTGTTTTTTCTTAGATTTTCTTAGGATTGGTTGCCATCATGGATATTACTTCAAGGAAAAGAGAGAAAATCATCACACTTAGTGAGCATACTAGAATGACACAAAGGAGTATTGCTACGGAATGTGGTGTGAGTTTGGGTGCTGTAAACAAATTATTAAAGCAGAAAAGGGAGACAGGATTTGTTGAAGTCCAGCGCAAAGGCAAATGCGGCAGGAAAAGGAAAACAACTCCCCGAGATGAGGCCAACCTTCTGCGGAACAGTAGATTACATCCGAGAAAAACAAGTCGTGACCTTCAGCAGGACTTAGATCGCGCTGGGGTGAAAATTCATGACTCTACAGTTCGCAGAAGACTCTTGGAAAATGGAAGAAAAGCCATGAGACCCCAGAAAAAACAGCTCTTGACTGCCCCTATGATGAAAAAAAGACTGAATTGGGCGAAAAAATATGCAAATTGGACCGTAAACGACTGGAGAAAGGTGTTGTTCTCAGATGAAACACACTTTCTAGTGCAGGGCCAGCGATCAAGATTCGTTCGTAAGAGTGGGGATGAAAAACTTACTGCAGCCCACATTGTTCAATCAGTCAAACATCCAGTCAAAAAGATGTTCTGAGGCTGTTTTTCGTACTCTGGACCTGGCAAACTTATTCCAGTGGATGGAATGATGAATAGTGAAAAATATAAAGAAATGTTAGATCGATGTTTGGCTCAGGAGCTGGAAAAAGTTGAAGCGAACGATAGTGCAATTTTCCAACAAGACTCAGCTCCATGCCACACTTCAAAGAGTATGATGAAATATTTCAAGGACAAAAAGATTACCATTCTGGACTGGCCTGGAAACTCACCCGATCTCAATCCCATTGAGAATTTATGGTCGATCTGCAAGGCCAGATTACAAAAGATGGACTGTACGACGAAGGCCAAGATGGTGGAAGCAGTAATCCAGGTGTGGTTTCGAGAGGAGGCAATCAAGGATAATTGTAAAAATTTGGTCGACTCTATGCCAAACCGAGTTCAAGCCGTTATTGCAGCAAAGGGAGGGCATATTTCCTATTGAATATTAATATTTCAACTTTGTTTGTAAGTCTAAGGATAGTTTTTTTTTCGAATAAACAATATATGCAAAATTAATCCATGTGTTCACATTAATTCGCACAATACTGTATTTGGTGAGCAACAGCATCGATTCATCAAAGGACGTTACACCTGTAGCCTGGCCGTCCACTACAAGCATATTGGAGCGCCTATGTACTCCCGCGACACAAGCGTCAACAAACTTTCACAAAATAAGCATCCACGAGCGACAGGGATCGTCCATTGCTATCGACTTTACGTCTCAGTTTGCTTGACTATATCTCTTCCATTGCATACAAAATCAATTGGCACAAAAGCTTTTCTCGCATGCGTTGCAACGACCTGCAAATCCAAAATTTTATGGATCTGGCTCTCGAGTGGCGTGGCGCACGTAGACGCTGGTAGCCGCTTCGCTCAAATACGCTTGTAGTGGACGCATGTTCATGAAAATCCTCAACTTTGAATCTGGTGCGCATTGCCACTTGTTGATGTTTGTGTCGCGGAAGCTCGTTACCGCTCAAATACGCTTCCAGTGGACGGCCGTGCTAACTTTCATAACACGTTTGCTGAAGCCCAGGACAGTCAGTGTCAATTCGATATCTTGTACACTGATTTTCCCAATGTTTTTGACACTGCTCACCACAACTTACTATTAATCGGCTGCTGGCACTTCTTGTCAATTGTAAATTTTGCTGCTTATATTGGTTGATTTGGCTGACTAAGGTCGGGCATGACCTTTTCATACATTTTTGAAGTGATTTTGGCCTTAACAAAACATGACAAACGGGATGATTTTGATCTGTCAGATTGTATGGAAAACGAGATTATTTGGTGAATGATTTCGCATGAAATTACGAAAGTGTGAATGGAACGTTAGTAAATCGAGGAATCCGAATTCATATAAATGCATGGCTGGAATACATTTTTCAGTTGAAAATGGCAGTTTCTTCTTTAATGTTTTCATTTAAAACCACAACGCCTTACCACCATTTTCTTTAAAAAGAAAAATAATAATAAATCCTAAATCCCATTCCCGTCTCTTTTATTTCAGTTTTACATTTATTCGCCATTTCCTGCACCCCATTATGGAAAAGTTTTTGATTGACAACTGAGTCCTTCCCTTTCTGACAAGGTTGTTTTTTTTTAATTTTCCTTTGAGTGCTATGGAAACGCCTTTAGGGACCAATTATTTGTATTGGTGGGAATTTAAGAGTTTCAATTGAAAATATTGATTTTTTAAAGTTGAATGTGAAATTATTGTGCCAAAAAAAATAAAAATATAATATGAATGCAGTTGAATGCAGTTGCCTGCACATCCATGGCCACGAACGTCACCGTGGACCCGAACCCGAAACGCCGGTAGTCAAACATGAGACTGATGCCTCAACACACTGCGCTACCGGTCGCCCCATTTACTTATTTAATCGGATACAATTAAATTAAAAAATTTGTTTCGTTACTCCCGATTCCGTGACAGTAATTAGATACGCCCCGTGCGTTTGTTTGTTTTTTCTCACTCGGCTTACTGGCTCTTATGTCTTTGCCCTCTCGTCGGAAGGTGCACACGGTCGCAATTTTGATCTGTGTGGAGTGATCGGGAAAATAAGATTGTGCTTCGACCTAAGGAATATAGCCAGGGGAAGCAGATTTCGACGGTACGAGAAGTCTCCGAGCAGAAAAGCTGTAGGATTCGCAAAATTTTCTGGTGGCGGGCATACACCAGCAACGGGGGAAATCCGGATATTCATAGAGCCGCCAGCTAAGTAATTTTTTTACAAAAAAAAAAAAAATAGTCGAGGAGTACTCTGGAGCCACATAGTGCTCCGGCGGCCCAACCTTTGGGTTGTATACATAATTTACTTTATGCACGTGTATAAATACAAGAATAAATTGGATATTAATAATAATTTAGTGAACGACACAAGGAGGGACTAAATTCAGCCTTTTCTTCCCTCTCCCTCCTCCCTTTCTCATCTTAGGGGGTTTCGATCATGTTTGGCGCCCGAAACTAATGGTCGGGAGAGCAAGGTCGTGCCGGGTTTCAATAACACCTAAGAAAAGCCGATTTTCATCCAAAGGCTCGGATGACCTGAAGGGAAAAGGATCTGTTTTTGTTCAACCAATGTTGTCTCCTGGCCTTCACGGCCACATCAACCCTCGTTCTCCAGTACCCATTATTACACTTGATTAAAAAGTAGCGGGCAATTTAAAGTAAGGTATTTGATGCATGATTGCATATTTTCGGAATTACAAAATTCAGTCTATATTTCTTGGAATCAATGTACTTCTGGAAGCCTTACCTTGAAATATAAATTACTATTTACATGTCAATATTTCCAAAAAGTATGGTCGAGTACGAGCCAAGCATTTGACACTAAGTAAATCAACGAACTGAATCATCTATCTATACTGAAGCCCAATATGGTTTCATTTAAATGGAAATTAAAATTTTCTGCTATCTCAGACGCGGTGCACATGCGCGTCCAAATGACGCTGGACACCGCGCCATTTAAGCTCCTTCCGCTTTGATACCTATCTGTGTTTCAATTCACATTATTTGATAAGACGCAGCATCACTCTGTATTATACATATAAGCCGGGCCACACAATGTCGAACACGAACTTGAATCATTCGGAGGAAATTTCAAAGCATCACTTGAGTAAAAGTGATCCTCAAGCAAATGGCTTAAGAAATTTCACACAAATTACACATTGTGACCGTGTTCGTATTCCGAGTTCGTTTATTATGTTAAAGTCAAAAACGGGGCGAGAACTTAAGGATAACGCCTGGCTTGCCGTTCAGGTGTTTATGGTAGATCTGACAGCTCATTTAAATAATTTAAAAACACGACGTCAAGGTTTTTAACCAGATTGTTACAACCTTGTTTCAGGAGATAAATAGAATTAACATTATGACTCAATTAGAAGCAAGCATTTTTCTATTTTTCGGTACTTTGCTCAAGCGTAGTCTCAAATATGGAAGTAAATGTGCAGCCTTTCTTTTCGACCTTATATACAGGAATTTGAAAAAAAATTTGGGATTTTTGAAAAAAATATTTTAGCTTTTGTATTTTTACTACTCAGTTCACGGTAGACTTAGCGCGAGCGTCCACTGAAAGCGTATTTGAGCGACACAAGTGTCAACAAGCGGCAATACGCACCAGTTCCAAAGTTGAGGATTTTCATGAATATGCATCGACTACAAGCGTATTTGAGCAAAGCGACTACGAGCGTCTAAGTACGCCACGTGACTCGAGCGCCAAATTTAAAAAAAAATGGATTTGCTGCTCGCAGATTTGATTTTGAGTGCAACGGAAGAGATATAGTTAAGAATACTGAGACGTGAAGACGCTGGCAACGGACGATCCCTGTCGCTCGTGGCAACTTATTTCGTGAAAGCTTGTTGATGCGTGCTTCGCAGGAGTACGTAGCGACTTCAATATGCTTGTAGTAGACGGCAGGGCTTAAGTTAAATAAGCTACCAGAAAATTTTCAGGCGGAAACATCTAACTCCAATATGACATTCAGGAGAGAAATTTCAGCAAGTATGTTTATTGTATTTTACAAATTATTCCTGACAAGCGGTAAATACCCCTTGCTATACAGAGGTTATTTATTACATCATTATTTGGATGTTCATAAATTTGAGAGCAGCTAATTTCCAGATTGAAGCAAGACTAAGCTCAGAACCAAGTTGTCGGATGAGCACCTTGAAAACTTCATGCGATAGCAACAATGTCGATTCACTAGTATTACAAATGCAATGAAAACATAATGCGGTATCTTTTTCTTTTACAATAATAAACAAGTAATTAGTAAAGTGTAAATTACATAAATAAATCTATCGTTACTCGTATGTCAATGTTTTTTTGTTCGGCAGCTGTCTTCCGTGTTTATGTGGCCCAGTAGAACTCATTTCCTGCCAATGCTGCACAATGAAGCTTACAGGTTGAACAGCTCTGGAACCCGTAGACCAAATTAAGTTTCAAAATTTCGCTAGAAATTGTACAATTCCCCAGCAAATACAAAAAAAAATCAAAGAATTGCTTGAAATAACTATTTTGGGATTAGTTTCGACCAACGACCAAAGTTGCGCAAAAAGTAGTAAGAAAAAGGCCGGCAGTATTACGAGCTGGTCCTCCTCCCATCAAAGTGGTCATTGTGGCTCAAAAGCCCGACGTCGGGCTTGGCCCGTCAGGAGCTGACGTTTTACACTAAAAGAAAACAATTAAAAATGTTTTGAAGACAAATTTTGCTTACTAAATAATTCTATGGCAAGCCACAACTATTGTAATTTATTATAATCCAAAGTGAGAACAACTATTAATCAAAAGTAGCAACCTTCAAAAACGAACTTTCATAACTACTGTTCATTTTCCCAAAATAAATATATTCTCGTCTATATTCGTATGTGATCAAATTCTTCGCATTTCCAAAGCTTGGCAACAGATTTTCTCCATTCATTCATTGATTATTCTGCGCCAGATGTCGTTAGGTCCTAAGTCCCGTCTAGTTCATAAAGGTTAAACGTCGAAATTTCCTCTGCGAATACCAGGCACATATGTACACACTATGAGTGTACGTACGGATTCCTATCATCTGTACGCAACACCTTGCTCCGAATTTTCCGAAGAAAACTTTGCCCTCGTCCTTCGTCATGCATGTCGCCAATGTTTTATTCACGTGAAAACATTCGCTCATCATTCGCCCATAGATTCATATTTGTCGAACTTTTCTACTATGTGTTATTGAAGTTTGCAAAATACCAAATGTTATTCGTTCCAAAAATCCTTGAAAAAATCATATCGTGAGTTTCAGGCGCGCGTATTGGGAGAACGGCTTCGAAAATGGGGCGGCGAACCTGCCGGCAAGTAAGCGAACAAACATTACCAAGGATTTTGTGTCTAATGTAGGATATATTGTTTTTTATTATATTTCTTCTCGTGAACTTTCTCTGCTTCGATATTGCTTTTGAAGGATACTCCGCAGTTGTTGTTCCAGTTGGTAAGATGGTGCTAGATTCATCATAAATACGCGTACGAAGGGGATCATTTTTCGAATTTAGCATTCAAATGCGATGAATTTTTTCCGATTTGAAACATTTGACTCGAAACGGGAATGGCAAAATTATACACAAAAGTTAGGTGAATAAAACATCCAGAAAACATTTGGTAACGCGATTTATTTAATGTTTGAATGCATGTTGAAGTGATTTATATGATTTATATCGTACAATCAAATTTCCTTATGACAAAGACAAGATGATACACGCTTGAATGATTGTTTTACTGTTGCGAGACGATTTAAATTTGTTCGTTGAGATACTTGTGGAGTGGAAAGTGTTATGAATATTTTTCTGCAATCTATGTTTCGGAGGATGAAGCCACCACACATTTTGATAATAAAATATTAAATTATGTTATCAGTGGCATTTTTATTGCTTTTCAATGGCTGTAAGTTGGATGTTCTTTATTTATTGTGAAAGTTGATTAAGTGAAGCTTTGTATTTACCCGTCTTTCGTGAAGAACTGAAAATCGACGTTTGTTTTTAATTGTTTAATTTTTTAATGATTTATACTTTATACTTATTTAAAACTGATGAAAATGCTATTGCAGGCAAAGCGAGCGCTCATGTTTGTGCGATACAGAGGGTTAGGATGCCTTAAGCGCGGAGCGAGCGTAGCCCACGCAAGAGGACTTGCAATTTGCAATAACCATAGCGATAGCGAATATTGTAATTTTCCATGCCAAACAATCAGCATAAATCACTTTAAAAAAGATTAATAATAAACAAAAAAATTTATTAAAAATAATTAATTCAATAATTCAAAAAGAAATTGCGAGTGAAAAGTGACAAAAATCTGAGAAAAAAGTGTGTTCCCCAGCCGGACCCCGGAAACTAAAATATTGCCGCTTCTTCTCCTTTGGCATACCATTTCGATATAAAACGGTTCGCCATAGTTTGCTATATAAACAAACGAATCGCGAGTGTATCGATCGGAAGTGAACATATGCATACGGCTGTTGTGCAACATAGTGGACAGTGGATTGTGGATACTGCAAATTGACAAGGTTTGCGCGACCGCTAAATTTCAAACTACTCCTCACAAATACAGAAAGAACAAAGATATTTCGAATCAAAAGTAACAGTCAAGCGTCAAAATATGATTGATTAAATATATTCTGTTTTATTTTATTTATTTATTTTTTTTTAATTATTTTAAAAGAAATTCACTCTCAATTTGCAAAAACAAAACAAAGGCAAGGGTGAGAATTAATAACTACATATACAAGAAAACGGTACTTAACTCTTTCCTCGTGGTCGTCGAGAACAGCAGTTTCTATGGGTCAGTATAAGTATAGCAAACTAAATTTTGAGTTAATTGGAGACAATTATTAATTTAACTAAGTAAGCAAAAGGAAAGAGACTTCCCGCAGCGGTAGCAATTATCCAGCAATTCAAATTCATATAAACCTGTTAATTTGCCATATTCCTAGTTTATATGAATAAGATTTCCATATGTTTCCATACAAAACGGGATCTCATCGGATCAGAGTTGAAAATGAATTGATTGATCGTCAACTCCTAAACGGTGCCTCGGATCCAGAAAACTTGCGGAAGTAAAATAAAGACCGTTGAATTCTGCGTTCAATGCACTGCTCAAAGCTGAAATTCGGTTCAGTAGCGTAGTCAAAATCGATAGCCCAAAAACGGCAATTTTCAAGGCTTCGGAGAAAAATCACTGTTTATCACTTTTCAAGCTCACAGATCTTTGCAACTGATACTACTTTACCCTAATTCTTAGTGGGGCTTAGCGCGTCAACTACTCCTGAGCGCCATTGTTTTGGGAAATGGGGCGCAACTCCCCAAAAGACTTACCCAGCGTCTGACACTCCTTTTCCACAGATCGACGCCATGTGATTCTAGAACCCCCTCTTGGTCGGTCTTGTTTGAAAATGGGGTTCCATTTCATGGCATGCAAGGCAATGCATTTATCATTTATCAAAGTGTGGCCTATCCAATGCCATTTTCGCCTGCGTATAAATTCGTCGATTTGCATCTGACCCGTACGCCGACTTAGCTTTTCATTTGATATTGTTTCGGGCCAGCAAATTCTTAAAATTCGACGAAGACATGAGTTGACGAAAACGTGCAGCTTTCTGGTAACTCTTACGGAAACTTTCCATGTACTGCTCCCATACAAAAGTACTGACAGTACCAGGGAGCGAAACAATTTTCGGCAACAATGCTACCCAGGTAGAAAAAATTGTCCACCTTCTCCACAGGCTGCCCATTAATATTGATGGCAATAGTTGTTGGATTTCTTTTTCGCAATTGAGGGCTAAGAACCTTGGTCTTGTTGGTATTGGTATCTTTAGCCCAACCTTGCTTGCCTTCCTCTCAAGATCTAGCGCCTTTGCGGTCAGATCAATGATTTTGTGGGAGAGTAGTCATATGTCGTCAGCGTAGTCAAGATGTTGTAGATAAGATGTCGAAGTCCATTGGATTCCTCTGTCTAATCCGGATAGGGCTGCATGCAACACATCGCCGATCACTATGAGGAATAGGATCGGTGAGAGGATTCACCCTTGCCGAATTCCACTGCGAATCTCCAAGTCCCCCGACACGTTACCTTTATGTAGAACGCGACATTTCGTGCCGTTATAAGTTGCCAGCCACAAGCTTCTCAGGGATGCCTCTCCAGCGCACATCCACCCATATAGAATCTCGGTTTCACACTATCGAAAGTCTTCTCGAAATCGATAAAAAGCAAGTGAAGCAGAGAATCCTACTCAGCGCATTGCTCGATGATGAATCGCAAGGTGACAATGCGCTCAACACGGGAGAATACGGATCGAAAATCAGCCTGCTCTTCATCAATTGTGCTCTCTAAGTGGGCCTTTTAGTCTTTCCAGGACGATTTTAACTATTATCTTGGCAACGGCAGGGAGCACACAAATGCCTCTCCAATTTTTACAGTCTGTGAGGCTACCCTTCTTCGGAAGTTTGATGATCAAACCTTCCTTCCACTCAGTGGGAAAGGTCTCTGTATTCCACGCTTTATCGACAAGTGGGTGCAGCAGCTCGGCAGTCACGTTTTACGCTGCTTGATAAAGTTCGGCAAGGATACCGTCGAGTCCGGCGGCCTTTCCTCGTTTTAGTGCAATAATTGCTGTGACTGTTTCCTCTTTAGTCGGGGCAGTGGACCGTATACGCACATTTAGATGGTTAGCTAAATTATCTGTATGATGGAGAACTTCACCAGAGGTTACACGTTTCAAGGCCGCGGCGAAGTGTTCTTTCCACCGCCTCATTTGATCTTCTTCTAAGATAAGGAGCTTTCCATCACAATCTTTCACCGGATGTTGGCAGGAGCTACGACCACCTGTAAACTCCTTGATGACACGGTTCTTCTGCTGAGGCTAAAAGATTATTCGCGTAAACTCTTTTATCGTGTCGCACACTACGCTGAACTTCTCGAGCTTTCTGATGGTAAAGGAGTTCGATGCTGCTTCGATTGTCGTCTGATGCTGCAGCCAAACGAACCTTCCGTATTTTTCTTTCAACAATCCGCTGCCATGAAGCGTCGGACATCTAGGGCTTATTCCGGCAATTCGTGTTAGTTCCAAGGATGGTATCTGCGCTATCAATGTACGCATTTTCTATGGCATCTCAGTTTTCATTTATGTCACTATCTGGGTGACTAGTAAACTCAGCTGCTTTTTGCACAAGATGGTCATAATATTGTTGTAAGACAGATGGATTTTTTAGTCGAGCGGTGTTGAATTTGCGGCACCTGGGTCCTTCGTAGCCAGGACGGCGAACGGCTGCAATACGTAATCGAACATTAGCGATTATAAGATAACGGTCTCTTCTCATCCCAATATCGGCACCCTTCTTGTTTCGCACGCTCAGGAGGCAACTCTTGAAACTTTTACTAATGTTTGGTCGATCGGATTTTGTGCGCTGCGACGATCAACAGAGGATCAACTGATTTTGTGGTGGTCCTCATGATCAAACATAGTACCACCGATGAAGGGACTGTGAAATTTGCAGAGCTCTAAAAATATTTCACCGTCGTCGTTACGATCACCAAGACCGTGTCTCCCCATCACATGTCTGAGCCCATAGCTATCAGCGCCAACTTTTGCATTCAAATCACCCATAACCATTATAATGTCACCTTTACGTGTTCTGCAACGGCGTTTAGTTGTTCGTAAAAGGAGTCTTCTTTCTGGAGAACTCAAAACTGTCAACAAATCATTTACGATGTTATCATTTGGAGTCGTCGCTTATTTTCAATACTGAGTTTAATCACTTTGTGAACTGCCATGTCTTTGTTAACACTATGATATCGAAATTTATATTAAAGTTTACCAGCCTTAAGCCGAATTTATCGAAATTGTTCTATTTTTAAATTTTTTAATCCGATTTTATTAATTTTTTTATAAATAAATGTACGAGTATTCGTTTTATATAAATATGTAACAATCCCATTCACAACATTTTAACATTGACAAAATACAGTTAGGGCATAGAAATAAAAACAACACTAATATTACTACTGTTTCGCTCTTTTCTCCGGCACCGCATTCGCATGTGCTGCATTCCATTCAATTGAACGTAATATTGCATCTGGTATGGGATGTGGTTGAGGTAAATGATCTCCTTCAGGATGGAATCCGAATTCGTCGGCAGTATACAATAGCTGGATGGGAGTGCCATCGGGACTAACGTACGTAATTTGTCCAGAAGCAACGACACCACCAACGCCTTGTTCGTGAATTCTAATTCCATTTGAAGTTTCCACTGTTAAATGATGTGACCCGTCCGGTGTAATATCACTTTCGTAATTTGTAATTAGAGCATTTGCCTCATCACCTCGATTGTAACTTTCGGAAAAACTACTTGTACTACATGCGATTAATGCAGCCAGAATTATCTAAAAATTATATTCAGAAAGTTATTAGAGCTAATAAAAAATTTCGCGGCACTTCACTTACGAACTTATTCATGACTACTGCCACTCTATCTTACACCTACAGTGAAATTATAGTACAAACTAAAACCCAATATCTTCTTCACCTGGTCTTTTATATATTTTTTATAGAAAATTTCATCATGTTCAGCGTAATCTATCATTAATATTTTCGTAACATTTGGGCAGCTCATATTTTGTTCGGAAATGTTATCTTTTAATGCAATAGGCAAAAGCGGGTCGAATGAGCATTGTACCGCTGACTGTGTTAGAGTCCAAATTGAGGAATAAAAATATTCTTGTAAATGATTATCAGATTATTCACGACCTTCAAAAAAATCCATTATTCTCGAAATACAGTTGTAAAATCAATATAAATATAAACAAACAAATTCACTTTAGGAAGGAATAAATTTAAATATCTTTCGATAGCGGAGCAACAAACAAGTCACTTTCTCACCTACTAATGCAGAATTTGATGCACATTATCGTTTGAAAGATATGTAAATTTTTGATTGGATGCTGATTTTTTTGATTTCGTTTATTTTTAATAAATTTCATCATATGGCGATTTGATTGTATTGTCTTTGCTTAATTATATTGCAACTAAATTTATTGATTTATTAAAAAAAAAAAAAAACAGAAAAAGCTTGCCGATATGATACCCTTCACGCCAAGCGTATCAATCCCTGAATAGTCTGTGTTGCTATAAATCGTAATGGAGAACGGATCAACCATTCTGCATTAACTACTTTGAAATGAGGAGTAAGACTTGTTCCGATTCCATTGTTCGTATGAGAGGTATTTGAAATAGTGGATCGATTTCACCCAAATTTAGGAAAAAAAAGTTTCATACTTTTGGACCGGTTGTTCCTATGGCAGCTATATGGCGCAGCAGTCCGATTTCCGATTGGTTCCGACATATATACAGCGTGCAAAGAAGGCTTTGTACAAAAGACAGACAGACGACAAAGCTTAATCGATTCATCTCGTCATACTGACCAAGAATATACAACAGTTTATATAGTCGGAGATGCTTCCGTCTGTGCGTTGCAAACTTCATGGCACAGTTAATATACCCTATCACATTCGTCAAGAGTATAAAACTTGATGAGTGACTTTAACGTACGGTTCGCACCTATTGTAGTACAATCAAATTATCCAAATTCACTTCGAAAGTACGAAAACTTAACCTAAGGCTGATTTTTTTATTTTTTACCACTATAGGTCGGAGAGTCTAAAAAGCAGTTTTCCACAAAAAAAATATTGATCGGCATGGTCCGAAAAGGACGAAAAAAAGACATGCGAATTTTGTTTAATCGATTGTAGGCATATGGGTGTTTTGGAGATAATGAATAAGTTAAATTTTTAGTATTTTTTTTTCTAATTTGAAGTAGCTACGAGGTAGTGAGGGGCAGAATAGGTAAAAAACGCTGGAAATTGAATTTCACTATAATGCATGTAATATCGTTAAATATGAAACGATCGACATGAAACTCGGTAGAAATATTGTCTATGATATTATTTATCATTTGGCAACTAACAATTCTTCCAGGTTCAAACTGAAATAATAACTGAAATTATAGAAACTAATGCTATATATCATACATATACTACTATTAACTCGTTCGTGGCCATGGATGGGCAGGAGGTGCATGCTGGCAACTACATTCTCCGAAACCAGTTTCTGCCAACGAAACGTCAACTGGGCCACATGAAACAGTTGACGCGCTATACTCCACAAGGGGTTAGGGCAATTGAGTATGAGTATTAACTTGCTTATAGAAAATTTGCATATTCATATGCTAAACGATATTATAGGCAATATTCATATCAGTCGTTTAATAATGTAATATCGTTAAATATATTACACGTAATTTTTTTTTGCCTGTTTCGCTCTTCACTCTCTCGTAGCATCTTAAAATTGGCAGAAAATAACAGAAATGGGAAGTAATCATTATCCCCTTTGATATGACACCCCACATGCTCACAGTCGATGGACAAAAATTGCCCCCCCCCCCCTTTCGGCCTCTCCAGACTCTTCCGATCAACATTTTGTAGCAAAACGTGTTTTAGACTCTTCGACCGAAAAAAGGCCTTAGGTTAATTTTTTCTAGGTTAAATCTAATTTGATTGTACTATTGTTATTTAGCGATGAAGAAATCATGTTTTTTTTTTGCAGAGACGGTTAGCAGGAAATATGAAATATGCATTACATAATAATCGTGTTCGCGATAAGCGCAAAGAGATTCAAGAATGATTCAAACGGCTTGGAACTGTGACGAAAGAATTCAAACAGCCACCATACCATCATTATTCGCCGCGTGGGGGCGAATTGCGGGCTCAGTATAAAAAGTTATAAGCACAATTTGCCAAGAATTCATCCAATTCAATGTCAACTCTGATCAAGATGTGATCTGATATGAGACCTGCATCGAATGCTGGTCAGTGGTTTTGTATGAAAATTGATCTTGTTCGAATAAATTTAACGGGGCTATTAGCTAAGTTAGATACGAGAAACTTGATTAGGTATCAAGTTTCTCGTATGATTAGGTATACAGTTTCTCGTGACGATTTACCGTCTGATTCCAAAATTCAGTAAAAAAAAACTGCCTTTGCTTGAAGAATGTTGCTGAGACTTGGTTACTTTATGAAGATAATGTCAACAATTAAATTACCTCTGAAAACCCACTGACATACAGCATACTCCCTGTTAACCGGCTTCGCATTGACCGGATGCCTGATTACCCGAACATCGGCCGGGAAAAAAATACATATCGATTATTTTCTTAACGCTTCCTTTTTTCCTTATTCCTGTTTAAATTTTTATGAATTAGTTTGGCTGCATTTTGACGAGCGGATCAGGAACACACTTCTGTTCCATATGCTATCCCCTCCGGTAAAATATGTACAAACAACTGTGAGTATTTGGATCTAGAAATGTTCCTCTCCGGATCAGAATGCTTTTCAGATCTGAAGGGGAACATTTTCAGATCCAAGTCTTGACAGTTGTCTGCACATATTTTACCGGAGTGGAAAGCATACGGGCGAGAAGTTTATTCCTAATCTGCTTGCAAAACGCTGCCAATGGCTGCGGTCCTACGAGCGGATCAGGATTTCCCCTCCGGTAAAATATGTGCAGACAATCAATTTTTGTATCTGAATACTTTCCAGATCCAGAGAGGAATACGAGTATTTTCAGATCCAATAATTGACAGTTGTCCGTACATATTTTTCCGAAAGGGAAAGCATATGGAAGAGAAGTCTGTTCCTGTTCCGCCCGTAGGACCGCGACCGAGTGTGCCCGGAATGAGTCCGACTAGAATCAATATTCCTAAATTAGCTAATTAGCCTTGGCTGAATTCAAAATTTATTTTGAAGAATGAGTCTCTGGAATATTTGAGTATTTTTCTCTCAGCACATCCCTAACGCTTTAAAACGGATTGATAAACCCATGTTTATTCATGAAATTAGACATACGTCGGAGTACTACTACTTTGCCTTAACTCCTAGTGAGGCATAGCGCATAAACCACTCCTCTGCGCCATCGTTCCCGGTTCTGGGCACGATTTACCCAGAAATTCACACTTTTTCGCCACAGATCGGCACCATGACTGTCTAAGACAACCCCGTCGGTTGGCTTTCGTTGAAAATGGGGTCTCATTTCTTGACATATCTTGCAACGCAGTTATCACCCTTCCGCAATGTGTAACCTATCCACTGCCATTTTCGCCTGGGTATAAGTTCATCGATTGTTTCGGTTTAGAAACTTCTTAAAATTCGACGAAGACGCAAGTTGACGGAAGCTTGTAGCTTTCTGGTAACCTTAACGGAGACTGCTCATGTGCCGAAACAAGCCCAGCTTGGTCTAAATACTGAGATCATAGGCGCCGATTATGAGGGGGCAAGGTACTTTTTGCCCCCTCCATCCATATAGGGGGGGGGGGGGGGGGTCACCGCCCCTCCAATATTTCCAATATTTCAGACACAAAAAGCGAAAAGCGATCCTCAATTGATTTCGTCGTTTGAACAATCATCGCGGTGGATCGCGGAGCCATCAACTTGAACCCCACACACTTCGGATTTTGGTTGGAACCGGAATAAATTTGGCTTTTGGACGTAAGTGTGTGTCCGTCTTAAGACGTCGACCTTTTTTGCTATGTAGGTCGATTGGGCCGTTCTGTTCGTGGACCAATCATCAGTCAATTTTTTTGTAAGTGCAAGAGATTGTTAATTGCTTTTTCATCCTAGAATGGATCCCTATATTGTGAGCATACAACTATTTGCTCTAACCCTTGGTGGGGCTTCGTTTCGTTAGCATAAGCTGGTTTCGGGTGACTCATGCTGCTAGCATGTACCTCCTGCCCATTTAGTCGTGGCTTATTGTTACGCCCACACCACAGTTGGAAGGCAACACAAACTTCCACGTGCACGACGTGAACGGAACTCGAACCCGTAACTGACGGCTGACGAGTAGCACTAGATATCAGACTGACGCCTCAACGCACTGAGGTACCGGCCGCCTCAATTTACAAAAGGTTCGAACAACAACTCAATCTGACAGTCAATCAAAAACATACGAAAAGTTTTTGTTTATTTTTAAACAGTCGGCGTCTCTGATTGAGATAACTGCATTGCCAGATTTTAGGCAGGATACCGAATGCGCATTTACTCCAGTGCGCGACGAGCGATGTCCTGCTCCGTACCATCATTTTTGGCAACAATACTATCCAAATAGACGAATTGGTCCACCTTTTCCACAAGCTGTCCATTGATACTGATGGCGAGTACGTCGAAGTTAGGCTCAATTTACGTCACCGTATGAACCGGATGAGTCACATGAGCAAACCACATTGGCGACCAACAACAAAGTAGATGGTTGTGGGGTGAGAACATGTTGTTCATCCGGTTTATGCGGCCAATGTAAATTAAGCCTAACCGGAATAAATGGCTACCGGACTACTGACTACTAACTACTAAGGAATTGTCCCAATGAATCCAGTTAAGAGGGAGTTTACGAGTACTGTACTGCATTACATACATAATTTTCATTGCCACGTGCCGTGTTGGCGTGGGTCTCCAAATGAGACTTTGCTGGGGCCTCGAAAACCTTTAGCACGCCCCTAATTATGCGCTGCAAGAAAATGATCAACTTAAAAAAACGTCGAGGTTTCGAAAGAATGAGTAAATATAAAACTCTGTTTAATGCTGAATTTGTAAATTAATACAATTTTAACAATTTTTCATTTATATTTTTTTTCAGCTCCAGGTATGAATTATCTATAAGATTGCAACAGCCCGTGAGTACATACTATACATATTTTAATTGATTCAACTATCGTACTATATTTATTTTCGTAGCCTATGTCTATCCTTTGACAATCCTCTTGTAATCCTCAAAAATATTCCCTCCTCATTCAAAGTAAATAATGAAATTCAATTCTAATTCAGGCAGTCCCATCAAATGACTTAAAAAATATTTATTTGTAGTTTTCAACCATCCCCTTCCCTTTGATTACTTAACAAAAATTTCCAAAACGTTTCAATGTCGGTCACGGACAGGAAGTCTAATGTAATTTTTACTTTCTCCTTTGCGCAAGCAAAAAGAAAAAACAGAAAAAACGGCTTTTCCCAAAGCATGGTTTAATTAAATTAATTGAAATTCACTTAAAAAGCTTGTGAAATGTATAGAGGCGTGGAGTCGATTTCTTGAATTTCCTAAATGTAATGAATTGGAGTGGTGAGTCCATCGACTTCATTTCATGCTCTTAGATGAGATCCTGTCTATTTTTTTTCTAGTGTCAGTGGAACGGTAGCAACAAAAAATAAAAAAAAAAGCAAGCTGCTCGTTTGATAGGTTTTGTTTGTCTTTTCCGTGTTTATATACCATATCATATCTCCTGGCTGTTGCTTTGTCAGAATAGGGACTTTCAGGAGTTGGGGTGCCGACGGTGGCGCATGTATCGTACGAATACCACGATCCAATGTATGGAGTGAACGAAAAATATGCTAATGTCCTAATCAAATTCGCGTTTTGAAGTAACTTGTTATCCAATCTATGTAAGTCCTGAGCTTGGGGGATGTTTTGCGGTGACTCGTTGGAATGGAATAGCGTTCGGAATATGTTGGCTTTGAAAACAGGTTGTTCTGAATTGAACAAAGTGTTGTGAACAGTTCTTTAAAGCCTTTTGTAGTTGGGGTGAAATTTTTCTTCAAACAATTTTGAAAAAAAAAAAAATACTTTTCTCGTGTAGCGCCTCCGAAGTACGTTGATTTCTTTCGTGCATAGTCTCCAGTATTTATCACAGGAATCAAAAATTCCACTTTCTCGCTTAACATATTTCTCCCACTTGTATGTCCTTTCAATCCACCACTATCTGACGTATGTAAATATCTTATAAGACTTCTGAAATCACAGCTATGATCTGAAAGGAAATGTAACCAAAAGAGCGTGTCTCTAAAATGTTCACGAATAAATTTTCTCCTGTTGGAGGTTTTATCACTGAACGTGGAAATGCAAAATGGTAAGGCAGTGGCGTTTTAATCAGGACGGTATTAAAACTTAAATCTGCATGTCGAAAGCGATTAGACGACGATGGCTACGACGACACTCCTGTGTCCTGTGTGTATGTCTCTCGCACTCAGACTCTACTCTACTCGACACTGACATTTGTTTTCGCCTGTTTGTCGTTGAGCCGTGCCGGACGGTTTTTAATCAGAAATTCTACATGACGTGGTAGCGTGTTTCGAACACATTGCATTTTAATTTGATTAATGACTTTTTAAATGATTCGAAATTTAATAACTGAAAAAGAATGATATCGTTTTGGGAGTAACTTTTTTCTTTTTGTTGGGCTCTGTTCCTTTTGTCATTGAAGCTTTTCATCCCTTTTAAGCTGCGTGTATTCGGTTGGCTAGAATTTTAATCAGAAAGGTGAAGTACTATGGATTATTGAGGAATTATTCTGGGATGGTTCGTGTGTTGAACTCTCCCGCGGGAGGTGTTGTCCGTCTCAGGATTTTGCTAATTTTAGAATATCATGAAGCTTAGCGCTTGGAATGGGGAGTTTTTTGCCATGGAATTTCTAAAATATTCATTGAAAACAATTCTTTGCAATAGACAAAAAGCTTTGGCGCATACAATGCACAGTCATACAGTTGAAACGAAATCAAAAAAAAAAATGAATTGGACGTGGTATGACCAAGAAATATAATTTTTTTTTATTTGATGGTTGCCCTCGAAATATATATCAAGCAAACTCAACCCCAAAAATTTTCCCGTTCAGATTTAAATTCCGACCCCGTCACTTTGCCCAAAAATCCCACTCGGGGAAGAAACGACAAAAACGGACTTCACTGTTCCAATCTTTATGGATATTACGATAATTCTTTTGAAAATATATTTAGGCGAATATATCGCGAGTCATTCTCGAACAAACGCGCTCGGTAACCTTGTGGTCACGGTCAGCGCTCTACATCTAGAGAGACGGATGTTCAATCCCCGGCGTGTTAATGAAAACAAAACTGCCTGTGGTTACGACTAGAACTCCTACAGCGCTTCGAGCTTGTCAATATAAAAGCGGCGGGGATAGGGAATTCCAGTGGCGTAGATAGCTTTTCGTCGAGGAGAGATGGGCTGTCGGCACTAGTTTGTTTTTTTTCTAACGTAAGAGAAAACGATGTTCATTGTTCACATATGAAATGAACATAAACAAATATAAAAATTGGAGACATTTTTGATAGACCCTTCTTATGAATATAAATTTAGTATGCATCTATAGTTCAGCAGCTTTAGCTTGACAGCGCGTCATTCATTTTGTATTATTCGAAGCAGCTTGAAAATCATGCCTCTGAGCCGGACAAATTTTGTTAATTCTAAATGAACTTGAGAATAAAGAAGAGGGTTAACATTTCTGTTTTGAGTGCTAAAGACTCCATGTGCCCTTGATTTGGTTAGATAGTTGCCATCATCAGTTGTAATTTTTGTAATTTTCCACCATTAGCGCCACTGAACATAGCTGGATACACTTTCTGTTGACGATCATATTCGCAATGGTTTTAAAAACTACTTGCCTCCATGAAGGTCTACATTGAGTTTTTAAGACTAGTTTTATCTGCCTCTTTGATTTGGTTTACCACCCAACCAAATTAGAGACCCTTAGTTATATTTCTTTCGGTAATAAAATCATATTATATTGCCTGATGCGTTTTCATTTGACCATAGCTTGGCACGACTTCAAATTCGTTTATAGGTATACGCGAAATTATAAACCTTAAGGGAACGAAGGCAATATAACGTCTTGACTGAAAGGTTCGTGCAAAAACCTTGTAAAAAATACCACCCAATTTTCGTCTCAATGTGGTCCTTTGCTACTCGTTTTACTTGGTCCTATTTTTTTATACCATCCAAACAGTTGTTTGCGCACATCGTGTTCTTTTTTGTACTATCCAAATAGTTGTTTGTGCACATCTCTCTAAAATAGTCAGTAGCTGCGTTTTTTGGAAGTCCAGCTTATTAGTGTAACGCGAGCAGCTGTTGTTCTGCTCTGATCTGGACTGTTGAAAAAAACCCAGCTAGTATTGCTGAGCTAACCTCGTTATTTATTTTTTACCCTCAGTCAAAACTCGCATTTGAATCCAAAAAGGAAGTTGGGAAGCAGATCTTCTGAATAAAAAAATGCCCATTTCCTCTCTCTTAGCCTCACAGTTAAGACATATCCCTTTCATAATGATGAATCTACGCAAAAAGTTATTCTTTTTTCGCTGAGAATGCTGAAGGCGTTTTCATAGTGTCCATACAATAGGGGTTCTTGGTCAGAAGTGAACCAGCGTGGCAGTCATCATACATTAATAACTAGGCACAGCGATTCCCTGGTTGAACTGTCAAGTGACACTAAAGTGAGTTATATGAAAAGGTAAGACAAACCGTGAATAAAGCTGTATTCACATTAAGGAGAACAAGATTTGACGTCGGCGGAATTGCCTACTACTACTTTTGGAAGTACATGCTATGCTAGCAACTCCACAATCCGAAAATATGCTACCGAAACGTCAGCAATGCACTGAGGAGCCCATGCCTCTCGAGGGGTCAGGGCAATTAGAAGAATTACCTCCAACCCGGAGTCGACAACCTTTTTAGAAAAGTGGGCCATTTTTAAAAGAAGTATCTTTAGAAGGGCCGCACAGTAAAAAAAAACCTGAAGTATCAGTGCAAGAAAATAGATCCAAATTCTGTTGCTAACACCCCGCCAGGTAATCAATTTTGAAAATTGGAAATATTGTCTTATTCTTGACTCGAATGAAATTTTATTCAGGATACTCATCCAAGTGTCAGTGCACAAAAAAGTCAACCGAAATTTCATTGGAAACCGAAATTCCATTGCTCACGTACACAAAATGCTGAAAATTGGAAATATACAAAGCGCCGGTCGACGTTATTAAATCCATGTCCTTTTTCTTTAGCAAAGGATTCAAAATGACTTTAATAGTAGTCTAGACTAGAGCGTTTGCCTCAACGAACCGTGTGATCTTGTCTAGACATCACTTTAATGTCAAGAAGGTCTTTTTATGCTGACGCGGACTTGCAGCCGGGCCAAAATCACCATATGTGTTATTTATAATAGTCCAAGCAAGCTATCTATCAAATTTCGTTGTAGTCCGACATCGGGAAAAGCCTGGAAGGGTAGCTTTTGAAAAGGCTTAGATGAGTAAGTCTGGTTTGAAAACAGCAGAGAATACCGTTAGCCCAGTCGATGACCGAATTTGCTGCCACCGTTTCGAGATCAGGTTTAATCAAGGAACCTATATACTGAATTTAGTTGAGATCTGACCACGGGAACTGCTCGGACTAACGAACAAACGCACAGCATGGATCATTGCATATGCTCGTCCATCATTACATATAAATATATGGGACGAGCCAAAAACGAAAAAGTATATGGAGTTTAAGAATATGAACAGAAAATTTTATTATGTCTTTTTGGTTCGATTCAACTTACCGAACTTTTGTTAGACACTCGTATTATTTTCCGGCGCTTGTCAAGGACGGCTAAAAATGTAAGGAAATCCCTTAGAGTTTGATGGCGCATTGTGATGTATATGAGAGTAAAATAGCCAATATCGCTTCTAAAATTAGGCATGACAAGCACTCCTTCCCCAAATTTCCTGATCAGACCTACTACAACTGCATGTAGTCGCCTTGCTTGTTGTGAATAGTGCAACCGCGTTTAAGAGATGCAATTTTAACGACAAGAAAGATTTGACGGATCAAGAGCTTAGTACATTAATGTATTATATTGCTTTATAAGAATAGTTCATTCTTATTCTCCAACATAAAACATAATCCAGTGACGTTAAATTTATTTTTATTCTGATATGTAACAATTTCAATTTTCTTTGATTCTTTCCACGCCTCATTGTCACCTGATCGAAAAAATTATCAGAATCAATTATTCATATTTGAATCTATTCAAAGTTGAACTATAGAGTCCGTTCCGTACCCTTCAAACTTGACTCGGTTTGTTCAATAATTATCATTTTAAATACCAATAAATTGCTTTCATATTCTTTTCATGTGTATTCCATTTGATAAAGCATATCTTGCATTCATGGCACATTCAAAATACATTCGTGTATGATCCTTTAACCCTTGATGTAATAAATTATGCATTCAGTAGTCAGTTTTATCCACCCTACGTATTTTAGTTTTACAGAATGAATTCAAAAACCTAACCAAACAAAAAAGAAACGAGATCTGCTGTCGACACATTCCAAAACATTTGTCAAATGTATGAAGGAAATATCTTCTAGCGAAACGATTTAAATAAAAATAAAATAAATAGACGTGCACGATGAGGATTTTTATATAAATTTACAAAACAAACAAAATATCTTTGTACTCTGTATCTAGAGCGAGAAAGAGAGTAAATACGAAGAAGCAGTAGCAGCAGCATTAGCATCAGATACATTGTTGTCATTGAGCGCGCAGTGAAAACTGTGGGAAAACATCATTAATCATCCGATAGAATACAAAGTCAAAGTCTTAAAGACATTTTCCTCGTCGTTTTTTTCTACATTTCGCTTTTCAGCTTGAGGGAAAATTTAACAATCTTTTTTTTTTTTGGTCTGGACGTTTTGGTCCTGGATAGCTGATCAAAACATTTTTTTTTACGAAGAAGAGAATGCTACAGCAGGTTGCAAGTAAATCCCTTTAAAGCGTACGGATTTAATCGTTTCAAATCGAAAATAAAGAACGAATCACTCAAAATGATAAGTTCTTGACTTGCATGGAGCTTGTCGATGAATCGGAGAGAACGAGACTTGAAGAGAAAAGAATTATTTTAAACGAAAGAAGTACATTTGTCACTTGCGTTGAAATACGATTTATGCATACCTTGGTATGATATATTTTTATATATCATGGAGGTCAAAAATCATTTTTATTCCTAATGACCCCTGTCCTCAGAAGTGTATACGTTTTGCTGGAATAAATTCACAATCCTGGCAGTGAAGTATGTGTACACACTGACCTGAAAGAAAATCATATAAATCAACAACATTCTGATTAATGTTCCTGAAAGATTCTGTTTTCTTTTTGTGTGACAAAGTCACTTGGTTTGGAAACATTAAATAGTTCTGGTGACACAGTAGTGGCATTGCGATGGACAAATTGTTGTTTGACATGACATGAAGCACTGAATAAATTATACAACATATACGTTTATTGTTTTAGGATGAGGATTTTCCTACATAATATATATTTATATATATATGCTACAATCGTTAATTGGTTTGTTATTATGTCGGGTGCAGATATCTGTAAATATTTTGTGATAACTATTTATCACATTAATAGCTAGCCTAGGATTTTCTATCACACTCAGCTATTTGAATAATTTTTGTCAAAGTTGAATGAATTTTCGATAATAAAATGATTTTATCTAAAATTGCATAGTACAATTTGTCTCTGTCTGTCTGTCAAACTTATCTATTTGAGTTGTTATTATTCAAAGTTTAATATTAAGACTTTGTTTTAAAGTGATTTATTTTATTATATAGTTAGTTAGCTAGTTATAGTTAGCATTTTGAACCTATACACATAACTTGGGTATCTAGCATGCTACACCTATTATTCTGGGTACTTCTCTAACTAATGAACAGGCCAACCGAACTTATGCAAATGTATATTTTTTATATTATGTCTTATCCAACTGTACGTACAAATCCAATTCATGAAATACTATTGTTTGGTTTATTACATATTTGTTAGTGTATATTTTTACATATGTTGGTTACAAAAGCATAAATTTGCATTTTCAGGTCACAAAAGCCTATTTTTGCATATTTTACAATAAATCGTTTATATCGAAATTGTGACTTTCCAGCTTGTAGTACGGAAAGCGACTATTTCTATATAAACAATAAGTACAACACCAGTGATGATATTGATAAATGAAGATTTACAATATATAGCACCATTTTTACTGGTTTCATTATTTTTTATAGTAGAATAGTGTTGGGAGATTAGTTGCGATCGATTTCACCCGCTGTAGATTTTTTTTTGTAAACAGAAAGTGAAAGAAAGCATCAAAGAACAAATGGCAATTTGTCAAAGGATATATGAGGGGTATATTTTCAAAATCCGGCAACTACACTCTAATGCATTTAAGTAAATCGGTAAAAACTGTTTACGGCTATATTAACTAATTCAGATTCAGCATTACAAAATACAAGTAAGAAAAAAAATACACAAACCATATTTTAATTTATATTACATTACGGCCAAATAAACGTGTTTGAGCTTTAATTTGTTGGCTGTAGTTCTAATTGGTCGGGTTTCCGCGGGCCTGATATTGGTATCATGCATTCGGACTCATATACACATACACATATACACAATCGACGTATATGACTCATGCTACATACGTCACCTCGGTCTCTTAGTAATTGCATCAGAGCGAAAGAGGCAGGGAGGCCGTATGTGTTTAGAAATCGTGGGCTAGGGAAAGGAACCAGAAATTTTTCCAGTCTATTTCCCCTCCAAACATCCTGTCAGATCCAGGGACAATCTCTCTCCCGCTTACAGATATTCAATACTTTATGCAGGGTGTGCCACTTTAAGATCGCCATAGGACTAGGGCATATTTCACATATTTCGCATATGTTTGTGAAAAGATGTCGCCCAAATGAACCCTCTATCTTTTACCGTTACAGAGCTACTACAATTTTTCTCAATTTTTGCAAAAAATCTGACCTTCTAGAGGAAACTCTAGATTACCGGCCTATGGGTAATCGAATCCATAAAAACAATATTAATTCAGAGACTACACAAAATACCCGTTAGAATGATACTTTAACGCTTTCGAAATTCATTCCATCGCCCGATATACCTACTAACGTTCAAATTAAAAAAAAAAATCATTGTCAACTTTCGGTGGGAAAATTGAACTTACCTTTTATAACGGGGCTTTGCACTAAGAGCTCTACAAAATCTCCAAAAGATGGCCTAATTACCCAATTAACCTTTTAAAAATGACATAAATATCTCCGACTCAGATTTGAAACTTTTCGAATATTAGATCTTAAAGAAGAAAAACGTGGTCAGAAAATCAAAATATTAAAGCACAAACAAAATTTATTGATAGAACTTAAATAAAAATCAAAACAATGACTACTTAAATCGATCTAAAGGAACTGCTGAATATGGCCTCCTTCGTGGTTTATTCACAAACGGCATCTTCTGCTTATTGACGAAATTGCTCTGAGAACTTGTTGGCGTTTTTCCTTTAATACATGACATGCGGCATGAATTCTTTGCACCAGACAATCTTGGGTGGTTGGTTATAAACTGCGTTTTTATTATCACCCCTTACATAAAAATCTAGAGGTGTTAGGTTTTCTCGGAGGCCATGCAACTGGGCCATATCGACCAATCCACTTTTCTCCGAATTCTCGGCTTAAAAACTCTGTAGCAATTGAGCCGTTCTGGGCTGCGCGTCCGTCCATCTGCCGCCAAAAGTCCGCTTGTTGAGTAATAGGCATATTGTCCAGTATTTTAGGAGCTACTTCATTTTGTAAGATTTCGTGAAAGGCAACTGAATTCAGTCGATGAGGAAAAATGATAGGATCAAGCAGCTCATCGCTTACTACACCTATCCAGACATTAAAGCTGAACTCATGTTGAAATCGAAAAGTGCCAACTGCATGGGGGCTTTCTTGATCCCAAACGTAGTTGTTACTCTTATGGAATACACCACTTCGCGTGAAGGTAGCCTCATCGGTCCATAGGATTTTCCTGGAGAAATTTGGATCCGAAGAGTTTCGATCCAGAAACCACCTACAGAAAGTCATCGTCTTCTCATTGTCTGTTGGGAGTAGATCCTGCATTTCCATGATGTGGTAAGGGTAATGATTATTTGCACGAGGAGTTCGATGAATTGTCATACGGGGTAAATCTAGCTGAAGTGCGGCCCTTCTTGTGCTCAAGCCAGGATTTTCTGTGAAGACCTCTAGGATTCCTTCCTCCCTTGTAACCCCGATGACTTGACTTCCTCCGGTTTCCACTGTGGAGTTGAGAATATGTACATAGTTCTTACCACATATTCTCAACCCCACAGCCCACACCCACAGGAAAGTATGTACTCTAAGAAATTAGAGTGAAATTCAAAGCTATTGAAAAAACAACATAGCTCGCAATAAAATAGACTCGAAACCATGTTAATACAACCAGGGTGGTTTCATTTTGTTGCTCATACAATGGTCGTAACAAGACACCAATCCAGGTGTTTGGGGCAATTGTTCCACCAAACAGAGATCCGTTTCAGAAAACAATCATGGAAAGTTTTTGAGCTCACTAAAGCTATCTTGACTTACAAAAGGTGCGAGCGAGTATTTCGTTTTGACCCCATTAGTAGTTAACCACATTACTATTGTCCATTAACAATATGGTCATTCCAAGGAAATATTCACCTTAGCGCAATGCGGCCATTCGTCCATTCATTTGAGACGTTCGCACCTATACTAGCAACAATGGATGGCGAAAACCACAACTATAAATTCAATTGAACCTCGTATTGAACAAGACAATATCATTTTCCAATTAATCTTGCTCTCTTGTTCAAAGTGAGCACACAAGAAAACTAAAAAAAATAAAAATCGATTTCTTTAAAAAAGCAATGGATACACGACAGTCATCTAATTCACCACACTGGGGGAGTGGGCCTTGCGCGTCGAAGCAGTTTTTTGGGTGCAGTTCAAAGTTGAGATCGTCGAAAAGAACCTACAGGAAAAAAATGACAAATCCCATTTTTCACTTCAAATAAAAACTATACATATGATATTTCAGAAGTAGTTCAGCCCGTGAATGAAGTGCCGTACAAAGAGCTCGTCCATCTGACCATAAAATCTGGTCAATAGGAGGCAGTCCGCACATGAGCTTTTTGTATTGAAAATCTGACATTTCCCCTGATGAAAAATGATCTCTAGCGTTTGCACTTCTTCTACAGGTTTAGCGCTGAATAGACCGCGAGCCGCATAGAGGAGCATTCTGCGGTCCAATCCGTAAATTCATTGTCATTCGCCGATCATAATGGAAAGTGATGCAAAGATTTCGAAGTGTTTCAGACAAACGATGATCTTCAGTTAATGAATAATGGTCCTCTAAGACGGCCTTGACTAATCCCGCATCACCTTGCGGCAGTGGTTTAATTTAGGATTACATAGCTTATGTAGTTTTAGAGGTAGACGGTTTTAGCACTTTGTCAAAGGGAGTGACCAACAAATGACAGTTCAAAGTCAATGGAGCGTGGTTCGCAAGTTTTTTTTTGTAGCCGGATCCAATGGAGGCATGCGACAATGAAAGTGACGCATTTTTCACGGATTTTTCAAATTCCTAGAGTATACTGTGGTACATATTTCTGAAGAATGTATAAATGTGTATGGTGAAACACAGATCTTCATTGTATGCTCTGCTCATGCTCTTTCTTCTCCGAACTTTACAATACCATAAGCCAATCCCAAAAACAACCCTTCATTTATATGAAGAAAGACGACTAGCGAATGATTGATTTTCATCGTACTTCCGCTGTAGTTTTTCCCAACTGAAGCTGCAACGATTCAATCTTTCACCCTACGACACGATATCTCATCTTTTTTAGAGATGCAGCTACATTAAATGACAATACATAGAAAGGGGTGTTTCAGTGTATTTTCGAGTAGCTACTATATTTTGAATAGAAAGAGTGAAATGTATACAGAAATTAACCTACCCAAAATTTTACTGCCAGCTGTCTGTATGAATATTCACATACAAAGTGAAGCTTTCAATTCAAAATCGAGTAATACACATCTTATCACTTCGCAACTCTGAAATGCTATTTTGTGAGATTGGCTACGGAAAAGCCGCATTTCATGACTACCAATCTAAGTACCGAAACCGAGAACCGAAAGTAAATTTATGTCAGGTGCGGAAAGCAACGTCCGTGATAGGCAGACATCCTTGTTCCCAAGATAAGTTTGGTGTTATTCCGGACAATTTTAGTTATGCTCTGATACTGTGGTAGAAGTTGCAAGTTTACAGGATCTTCTGAAACTTAGATGGACGACTTATAGCGATATTTCCAATTTAGTCGAGGCGTATGCTGCGGCTGAGGCTCGTCCTGATTTGGATACGGCAAGCATTCCTCTTCACTTCTCAATATGCGAATATGTATAGAACGAATGGATCATAGTTGTGTCTCCTCCAGAAACAACGATAAATTCAGAAGGTAGAATAATGATGGAGTATCTATTAGAAGTTGCGTTCATATCACCGCCGGTACACCGCCGTGGAAGGAACTTTGTTCAAGAGGAATTTATGGCTCGTTTGCATATGAGAATAGAATGGAAATTAAGGAATTAGCACAACGGTCATATAATTTATTCGCGTACGTTGCAACGCAGTCATCGTACTTTCGGGAAATCAGTTTCGATTTTGCTTGCTGAAAGAAACATGACCTCAAATTTCGACTTAGCCCTCGAATTCCATCAAACAACATGTTGTGATAAGCATCAATGTATCACAATCCTTCGTGTTTTCAAAAATTCAGTGTTCCCAAGAATGCATGTCTTTTCAAGATACAAGAATCTATTTTGTTTCGATACCAAATGTAATTCCCATGGGTGTACGAGTGCGTACATACATAGGACGTATAACTGACTGAATGAGTGACATCTTCACAATTTGATTGATTGATAAGAATTTCGTTAATTACTTCGTTTCTTAGAGTGCGCACAAGCCAAGAAAAGGGAAGGGCGCTTTTTATTTGTTGTTTTACGGAATGGAAAGTTTATTTTGCTGTCACCCTACGCTGATAGGAGTAATCGCTTTTTGCAACTTGTAAATCCAATTAAGGAGCCTAGAATAGTCCGATCCCGAAGGACAATGAAAGGGAGTGAAATATAAATAGTCAAAAGTGTATTGAGTTGCGAAAGTTAGGTCTATAATGTAAGCACAACAAAAATCGAAATTTCCTAGCTCGAGAAAATGACCACAACAATACTTGTCTAAAAGTCATTGGTCCTAATAATACACAGTAAAAATGTTACTTATAAAAAATTCACCGATTCACCGGTGTGCAATTATCACGGTCGTTCTGGTGTAAATAAAATACGTTCTGTCCGGATATCATTTTTGCTCCTATTGGTTGTAACGGTAGCAGGATCATAGGTGGTCTGACATTGCAGTGAAGGCCTGTCGGACATAAATATTTCAAAAAGTTCTTAGCCAAGTGGGTCTCTTGACGCGCGTTGGATGTCAGAAGTTGGGTTGACGACCAGGCCCTCCCCTTTAGCATTTTAATTGTCACACGTTTGCCCGAGACAACACAGACACACGAAAAAAAAAAAAGAAATTTTAAAAGAAAACTAACACCTTGCTGTTGTTCATCATTTTTTTTCCGCAAGTCTCGTTCCATTGCAAAGACGTGGTTGAGCAATGTTTCTAAGAAGAATAATAGGCACACCAACACCAATCGATAACATTATCGAAGCAACGATTTTAAAAGGCAAATTTAAAGGCGAAGACGTGCTACTACCACGCATTTTAATGATAACAGACACACACAATATATGGGCGAGCGAGCGAAGCGATCAAAATGTGAGTGAAGCGAACACTGCAGCTACTGTAGTTCTGTAGTATAGATTTGATATTTGTATTTTTACTCTGAGAAGACAAGCCATTATAATAAAACGGAAATAAAAAATATTCTAGTCCTTCAGTAAAGCTCGCCGAACGGGATATCTAACTTGTTGTCGTCCTATGCTTATAGTTTTCATTTTCATTCTTTCATTGAGAACTGAATCTAAACTGCCGTCACGTGCTTTCGCCATCTCCGTTAGTGCATTCTAAATAAAAATTCTAAAAATTCCATCTATCCGACTTTAACTCCTTGTCATAATTTACATAAATACATTTCCTATTGATTTATTTTATCCTTGCTCCATTCTCCCATCCAAATCCCAACGGAACGCATATCTTATTCCACGGTTCCGCTCTAGTATTTCAATTTAAGTACGACATATTTTCAATTGCAGCTGAATTTGTTCCAGAAAACGGTCTGCCCCGACGTCTACGCACGGCGTACACAAACACTCAATTGCTGGAGCTGGAAAAGGAATTTCATTTCAATAAATATTTGTGTCGACCGCGAAGGATCGAAATTGCAGCCAGCTTAGACTTAACGGAGAGACAGGTAATTGTGAATGGAAAATAGATTTGGAAGGTTTTTTTCTTTCTCTTTTGGGGATTCCACATCGAATCAATTGTGAGTGTCTTTTAAGCTTCTAAAGCTCAAACTTATGATTTAAACTCTTTAACTTTTATTATTTTTTTTTACTTTTATTTTATACCCTTCACGGATGTGTTGTTCTGCACTTGATCTGCACTGCACAAAAAAAGCAGCTACTATTTTTTACTCGATTCTTCGGTTTAATGAATTCAATTTTCCGTTTTATTGAGCACATTTTTTTAATTAACTTAATCTTTTAATCCAATAAAAACATTCCATGTTCTTTAGATTGTTCAACTTAACTGTTTTTATTTTAAGCAAGCTCCCCGCCAAACATCTGTAACGGATGGTTTTTTGGGCATCCGGAGATGCCCATGGGAACTGACCCTATGGTTGCATAGTTGACCGTGAAGGTCGGGCTGTGCCATCTGGCGAAGAAAAAGGCTCCTCAACGAGCTAAGCAGCGGCCTATGCTTGCTGTAGCTCAGTTCGGGAGATGTGGGCGGGGTTTTCGCCGCTCGTTGCCCCTGTCCTTTACGTATTAACAAAAATTCATAGGCCTGGGAAAAACAACACAAACAGGGGAGGTAAAAATGGGGAATGATAAAAAAAATGAGGCGATAAGGATGGAATGGTTGGCGAATGGCGCAGATTTCCTTGCGTCCGCATCAGGGTCCAGACGTAATGGGACCCTCGGCCTCTGGTTTCGTACCACCGACAGATCCTCACTCATCAGGTGCTGCCATAGATCTGCCGGTGGAAGCAGCACTACCATATAGTCTATTGCAGGTGGTTCATTACTGGGCAGCTTCTACTTCGAGGCCTGCCAAGAAGTAGAAGCTGAGGACAGAGTGTGCTGCTAACTATAAAAAAAAACAAAAGCGAACTTTGCACCGGAGTCAGCCGGCAACCATTGTAGAGGGGAAAAATTAGCCAAGAAAAAAAAATACTACATTTCGCCATTATTCATATGATCAACAGGTTACCGAGAATCCTGAGGCCAGCAGAGGCGCAACACTATACATTCCTTGCCGTAATTCACTCAGAAACTCTGTACGCTGCTGAGCACATGAATAATACAAAAATGCAATACTAGGCAATCAAAATTTTTAAACTGACGTGAAAGGACAGAGTTTCTTTGAAAATAGGGTTAACGGGTTAGTGTTAATGCCAACAACAAGAAAGAACATCAAAAAGAGAAGTGGTATCATAGTTTGTAATCCGGATGGCGCAAAGGTTAGCACGTTCGCTTTCTACGCACTGGGCCCCGGTTCGATTCCTACTGAATGCGGTAGTTTTCGATAAAAAAAGGGGATTTACGTGTCTCGACTATGAGCCCACTCAGCTGTTAAATGAGTACCCATTTATGGGGTAAATAACTCGGTTGACCGGGTTGCTGATCACACACATCTGCACAAGACCATCACGATCTAGAAAATGAGGTGATGCTAACTCATCTCGAGGCCATGGTTCAAATTGGACTGTTGCGCCAGTTATTTATTTATTTATCATAGTTTAAATTCAAGGCAAAGACTCAACCTAAATTGTACGAATAGCACATCCGATATGAGGTTTAACACATTAGGGGGACTCACGCTCCCTGTCGTAAATATCGTAACACATCTGTACAATAACCAGTTGTATGGGTAGTGTAAACTGTCTCCCCGACCGTACGTTGGCAGAGGGGCGCCTATGAAACTCTCTGCATAGGTGGCACGGCGACCAGGTGTGAGGTTGGAGCTGGTGACTGAGGTGAAAGTTCACCTGCGGGGTTCCGGATCCAACACTTCACTTTGCTCCTTTCTTGCACCTGTTGAACCGCGGTCTACAGAGTAGCGATCTGTTAGACTAGGAGAGAAACCTTGATTTGCTTCAAGGGTAGCAGGTGCAGAGTGGCATGAACGCCTACGGAACTTTCGGGAGGTCGCGAGGGAGTCTGCTTCGCGGCACAAAGAGAGGAAAGAACGGCCGGATCATCATAATGTTCCTATAGGGGCGGGGAGTAGCGGGAAGCAATATGCTGGCAGTTGCCTCGGCTGTGGTCCGAGAACGGGAAACCCAAACCTGAATCAATAAATAAAAACAAGAATATGAAAATATATCAAGACATTCTTGGAGAAAGTGGCTGAAGGAATTCCAATGAGACGGACAGCGACGACTCGCAAGGGTTGAAGAGGTTAGTCTCTGAAGAAGACGCTCCAGGGGAGAAGGGAGGCGTTGTTGGAGCGGACAATGACGCGCCAGAAGGCGCGGAGAGGTTAGTTCAGACAACGTGCACTCTGATCAACGTTCAATCTGCTGACTATCAGGGATGGTGGCGGGCCCGAACAAAGAAACACTAACTGTGTGCCAGCTGAATATTCATCATAGTAAAGCGGCATCAGCGTTGATGACGAGATGCTTTGATGAAGAGAAACTGGACATAGCTTTAATACAGGAACCCTGGATTTTACAAAACAAAATTAGGGGTTTGTCACAACAAACCGCAAATCTGTACCATGCACAGGTGGACGGTAAAATAAGGACATGCATCCTGGTGCGTCATGGAATACGTGCAGTACAAATGATGCATCTCTGCTCGCCTGATCTTACGGTAGTAATGATCGGCAGTGGTGCAGGATCATTCCTAATTGCATCAGCATATCTCCCTTATGATGCACCAGAACCACCTCCATCAGAGGAAGTAGAAAATCTGGTAAGGTATTGTAAAGAAAGAGATATGGCCCTGATCATAGGCTGTGATGCCAATGCGCACAACACTGTGTGGGGCAGCACAGATGACAATCCCAGAGGACAGCAGCTGCTAGAATTTGTGGAAAAGTACAATCTGCTGGTAGCAAACAAGGGGGTCGCTCCCACCTTCGTGGATGCACGAAGGGCTGAGGTGATCGACATTACCCTAAGCTCTGTTAATATGCTTGACAGAGTTCAGAATTGGAGAGTGGTGGACAGGCTAACCATGTCTGATCACAGGGCTATCCAGTTTGAAATTCTGTATGGCAGAAAACGGAGTAGCGAACGCAAACGTATAAGAGTGCCAAAAAATACTGATCGTGTTAAGTACGAGACATATTTATTGGAACAAGTCGAGGATATTCAAGACGGAATACCTCGGATAGATCGAGAGCGAACAGTGGAACAACTGAACTCCGCTATTAATCGCGCCTTCGAACACGCTTGTCCCTCCACAGTAGTGGACGAAAAGGACCCAACACCATGGTGGAGTAGGGAACTGGAGTCTATGAAAAAAGAGACAAGGAAAGCCTTTAACCGTTACATGAGGGAGAGAGACTCTCACTCTTGGGAACTATACAAGGATAAAAAGAGGGAGCTGAAAAGAACCTTACGTCTTCGGAAACGAAATACGTGGAGGGAATTCTGCTCTAGCATGAAGGATACGTCAGAAGTATGCAGATTACAGAAGATGATATCGAAAGACACTGCTTCGAAAATGGGGCTGATACGCAAAGTTGATGGTTCCATGACAGAAACAGTGGAAGAAACGTTGCAGGCCCTGATGGAGGTACATTTTCCTGGAAGTTTCAAGTCTGACCAACCATGGCCTCAAACTAACATGGGAGCTGGTGGAGTAAGTCAACAAGAAGCTGAGAGGATAATAACTCCAAATGGAGTCAAAAGTGCTATAAACTCTTTTGCTCCATTTAAAACGACTGGAATGGACGGAATATTCCCGGCACTATTACAGTGGGGCATGAGCGCTCTACTAGATAGGATCCGGAATATATTCGTCGCCTGTCTTTCAGCAGGCTACATCCCGAAGGCATGGAGGGAGGCTAATGTGGTCTTCCTGCCTAAACCGGGAAAGAAAGACTATACAGAGGCAAAGTCCTTCAGGCCGGTTAGCCTTACATCATTCCTGTTGAAAACAATGGAAAAAGTGTTGGTGGACTACCTGGAGAACACCACGCTAATGTATAGTCCTCTGAGTAGGTGCCAACATGCTTATAGAGCAGGCAGATCTACGGAAACCGCTCTACATGAACTTGTTAGAGTTGCAGAGAGAGAGATTAACAATGGCGGGATCGCTATGTCTACTTTTATGGATATAGAGGGTGCTTTTGATAAAATCTCCTTTACCAAACTAAGGAACGCCCTGATTGAGCGGGGGGTTGATTACATTATAATTAAGTGGATCGACTCTATGCTTAAGCAGAGGGCGGTAAATCTTAGCAGTGGATGTGACAGAATACGGGGTAAGGTAGTCCGAGGATGCCCACAAGGAGGTGTTCTTTCGCCTCTACTGTGGAACATCACCGTGGACAGTCTTCTCTGGAAGCTGGACTCGATGGGCGTACACACTGTAGGATACGCCGATGACTTGGCACTCACGGTCAGTGGAAAGTTCATGGACACAATTCTAGGTTGCATGGGACAAGCTCTCAAAGTAACCGAAGAATGGTGTAATGAGCAAGAGCTAACCATAAACGCTAGTAAATCAAACACTATGATTTTTACTCGTAAGAGGAAAGACATAGAGATAACTCCCTTACGGCTTTTTGGTTCGGAAATCAAGGTGTCCAAGGAAGTGAAGCATCTAGGAGTTACCTTAGATGCGAAACTAACTTGGAATGTTCACGTTGATGAAAATATCCAAAAAGCGAAAAGGATTTTGCATCAATGTAAGAGAGTGTGTGCTCGTAGGTGGGGAATTTCACCTAAAGCGACACACTGGATTTACACAATGATGGTAAGACCTATTCTAGCCTACGCATCAGTGGTATGGTGGCCAAAAGCCATGCAGAATACCACAAGGCAGAAGCTAGATGGGGTACAAAGGATAGCTTGCGTAAGCATATGTGGTGCAATGCGCACCACACCAACGCGAGCAATGGAGGCATTGCTGGGACTGCCGCCGTTGGACTTATTTATAAAGAAAACGGCGGCGCTTTCGGCAATACGCATGGAAAGGGATGCCATGTGGCATCGCTTTGGAACTAGCAGCGGTCATAAGAGCATCCTAGACATTATTCATGATGAGGTCAGGGAGACTCTAATGCCGGTAGAAGGCATGAGTAGACGTAGGGTAGTTGAAAGACTACACAAGACTCACATTGCAGATGGAAACATACATAATGAGTGTATGTACAATGACATCAGCATTTTTACTGATGGCTCTTTAATGGACGGTAAAGCGGGGGCGGGGGTTTACTCTGAAGAGCTAAACCTAGCATGTGCGCTTAGTCTAGGAGAGTATGTGTCCGTATACCAGGCAGAGATGCTTGGCTTGTTGCATGCGTTGGACCACTTGCTTGAAGGTCAGGTGCGTGGGAAGAAAATCCTTATTGCACTGGACAACCAATCGGTGATCAGACGCATGCAGCAGACGAACATAAACTCTAAACTGGTACTAGAGTGTGTCCGGAAGCTCAACACGTGTGCCTCAGAAAATGAGGTTGCGCTGATGTGGGTAAAAGGACACATAGGTACAACAGGAAATGAGGCGGCGGATGCCCTAGCAAAACAGGGATCTGCGGCAACTTTCATTGGCCCAGAACCCAGAGTTGCTCTGGGGAACGGCATGATTGGAGCGAAGGTTGGGAAGTGGATGGACTCCATGCATCAACAAAGATGGCAGGAGCTAGTCACTTGCAAACAAGCTCGGAATGCAATGACCAGCCCTTTAGGCAGGGAAGCGAGAAAGGTACTTAGTTATAAACGGAGTACTCTAAGCTGGATAACTGCCTTGGTCACAGGGCATGGTAATTTTAAGGCTCATCTGGCCAAGATGAAAATCGGGGAAGATGACGTTTGCAGGCTATGCCTGGAGGAGGCCGAGACGGCGGCACACATTGTGTGCGAATGTCCAGCACTGGCTAGCACGAGGTTGAGGATCACAGGCAGGCACACGATAAGTGTAGAAGCCATGAGTGAACTCAGCTTCAAACAAATGCTAGCAATAACACGGGACTCAGTGATGAAGAAAGAGGTCGACAATTATCAGTCGACATCTGGAAGTCACTGATGACCGGGAGGGGGCGAAAAGGGACCCAAACGTTAGTGGTCTGCTTCGGCTATCCCCCAAAGTATATATATATATAGCACGTTCGCTTTCTACGCACTGGGCCCCGGTTCGATTCCTACTGAATGCGGTAGTTTTCGATAAAAAAAGGGGATTTACGTGTCTCGACTATGAGCCCACTCAGCTGTTAAATGAGTACCCATTTATGGGGTAAATAACTCGGTTGACCGGGTTGCTGATCACACACATCTGCACAAGACCATCACGATCTAGAAAATGAGGTGATGCTAACTCATCTCGAGGCCATGGTTCAAATTGGACTGTTGCGCCAGTTATTTATTTATTTATCATAGTTTAAATTCAAGGCAAAGACTCAACCTAAATTGTACGAATAGCACATCCGATATGAGGTTTAACACATTAGGGGGACTCACGCTCCCTGTCGTAAATATCGTAAACGTTGTATTCGTCGTAAACTCCTGTCATCCCCATAGAAAAATGACAGAAGTTTACAACTTTACAACAAATACGATGTTTACGACGTGAGAATGAATCTCCCTATTATTTCAGATATTATCATAAGCAGATCAAAATCGTTATACCGCGGGAAGGGGACGAGGTGGGAATTGGAAATCTTCAGATGTAATGTATGCTTAATCATATTAATGAATCATTTTACACTAAAAACGCATTAAAATATAATAACCTATTACGTGGTTCCACACTTTTACCAGCGAGATATTACTGCATTATCAAATACACACAGTATAGTATAGTTCATGTATTTATAATTTTAACTTTTTCTTTTAGGTTAAAGTATGGTTTCAAAATCGTCGGATGAAACACAAACGACAAACATTGTCGAAAACGGACGAGGACGGTGATGGCAAGGATAGTTTAAAAGGTGATGATGACAATCAATCTGACTGTAGTAAGTTGTTATCTAAAGCTAAATTTGACTTGTTTTTTGGAGAAAAAGCACTTTTCGAAGCATCCATTTTAAAATATATGCACTTACTTCATTTGCACGCATTTACCAAATGAAAAGTATTCTACATTCCTCCACATGTGCTTATATATTTTTATTACTAACAAAAACATCATTTATCGTTTAGATTCCAAATCAAAGAAATCGTGTCAAGGGTGCGAACTGCCGTCCGATGATATACCTGACTCGACATCAAATTCCAGAGGACATAATAACAACACTCCCAGTGCAACAAATAATAATCAAAGTACAGGGAACTGTAAGTGAACATAGTCTAATAACCACAATTTGGAAAATTGACATGGGTTTCGTGTTTTTTTAGCAACGCCTAATTCAACACTAGAATCTGGAATTTCCACAAATAATCCGGGCAGTAGTAGTGTATCAGGTTCGAATGTAATTAGTGCGGACTCAAGTGTAGCGTCCAGTGTTAGCATTGACGATGAAGAAGAAAGTCCAGTCAAAGTGAAGAAAAAGGACGAAAATCATGTAAGTAAATTATATATGGATATTTTCCTTTGACCGTTCAAAATAAATATCGAGGAATTATTATGGTATCTAGATAAAAAAAATTATTGTATCTGTATCTATGGGCATTGGAGATACGTGTTGGTAGGTGAGAATTGAATTCAGGCAATAACTTTATTGGGAGATTGCATTTTGATTAATTAATACCAAAACAAATGAAATTTAATGAATTCTGTCTTGTCTTCGTCGAATTTTAAAAACTTTCTGGCCCGAAACAATATTTAATCAAGAGCTGATTCGCTGTACGGGTCAAATGCTAGTCGACGCATTGATATGCAGCCGAAAATGGCAACGGCCGAAGAAAGAAGTAATAAACAATATCTACAAGGAACAAAAGATAATATGAAGATGCTTTTGAAATTGAAAATGTTAGTCAAATAGAACAAGGTTTCATATAGTATAATAATAGAAGTATAGCTCATGTAGTGAAGAAAAACAATTTTTAATGGGAATATTAAAGGAGGGCTTTTAAGAGAATAT
The DNA here is from genome assembly GCA_964017055.1 of Chloromyia formosa. Lineage (NCBI taxonomy): Eukaryota > Metazoa > Arthropoda > Insecta > Diptera > Stratiomyidae > Chloromyia > Chloromyia formosa. Next base: position 21,193,256 of record OZ024813.1, on the reverse strand, counting down.
GTCTAACATGGTGGATTGCAATTCGTTACAAATGTGCGACTCTTAAAAAAAAAACTGAAAACTACATGGAACAGTTGACGCGCTATGCCCACAAGGGGTTAGGGCAGTTGAGTATCCTATGTGGGAAGAAAATATAGTAGAATGAACGATGAATGAATAAATGAACAATGGAACAGCCGGATTTTTTTTGCAAACATACTGATTCCATTCGATCTAGATGGGTCTGGTCGTCCTTCTCTTGTTATTTGGAAATACAGCCCCTTCCCACATAAATCACCGTCTTCATCCGCTGACAATAAGGACAAAATTTTGCCAGGCACAGCTACTCAATACCTCTCGCTAGTGGGAACAGAATGACAAAAATAAACGACCTGAAGCTTATACACATACATCATACATTCGGGAAAAGCGCAAAGATTGGCCGGCGCGGCGTTGCTTTTTGTGTCTTTTAGGACTACTTCTTTTGCTTCAACGTGCTGTTTAACCTGTTACTTCTTGACATTTTTGGCATTTCTGGTAAATAGGTGACTGAAAATACGATCACTGGACTGTATCCTGTTAATTACTTTGACCCCTCCAGTGGCATGGGCGCGTCAACATCTCTAGAATTTCTATGCCTTGTTGACGTTTCGATGTATAACAACTTTTCGGAAGTGCAGTTGCTAGCATGCACCTCCTATCCGCGCCGTCTTTATAGTATACTGACAAGCTCGAAGCACTGCGAGAGTTGAATTAGTACTCACAAGCAGTTTTTGATCGCGCCGAAATTTGAACTCCGAGCCTTAGATTAGTATGGTAGAGCGGTGACCGAACGACCATGGCCATTGAGCGCGACTGTATGACACTGGTCATAGTCAACTTCAGGTGCTAGACACTACTTCACTACTACTGCGACTACACTTCTACCAAATTTGCAGTTGACAGGCATTTTGTAGACCCAACAAAATCACGCAGTCAATGTTAATGGGAAGAAATCTCTATATACACAGACGGTTCCGACAATTAGGGGTCGGAGTTTTCTCTGCTGTGCTAATATTAACCTAAATCTGCCTTACAGATGAATGCTTGTATTGGACGGTTTGGTGGGCATCCGGAGATGCCCATGGGACGGAGTCTAATGTAGCATAATGACCGTGAAGGTCGGGTAGTGCCATCCGGCGAAGAAAAAGGCCCCTCAACGAGCTAAGCAGCGGCCTATGCTTGCTATCGCTCAGTTCGGGAGACGTGGGCGGGGTTTTTGCCGCTCGTTGCCCTATTATTTACGAATTAATAAAAATTCGTAGGCCTGGGGAAAACAACACAAACAGGGGAAGCAGAAATGGGGAATAATAAAAAAGAATGGGCGAAAAGGATGGAATGGTTGGCGGACGGCTCCGATGCCCGTGCGTTTGCATCGGGGTCCGGGTGTAATGGGACCTTCGGCTCCTGGTTTCGTACCACCAGCAGATGAGCACTCATCAGGTGCTGCCTTCGATCTGCCGGTGGAAGCAGCACTAGCAAAACAGAATATGTTCATTACAGGTGCGGTTCATTACATGATGCAATGCATTCTATGCCAGGGTTACGGCGATTATGGAAACTAAGCTCTCACCTAGCTGGGCTATCACGTGAAATTAGTTAGAGATACTGTAACTTTCACCGGCAGACAAGCTGTAATTAAATTTTTCAAAACGGATCTGACTACGTCAAACACCGTGGTGGAATGTCACTTAATGCTTACGTAGATGGGCCCGTTTTTTGTGCATTTTTTATGTTGTTTCGCTGTTAATTGTAGAGCAGACCAAATCTGTAAAATATACCTTCCAACAACGCAGTGGCCCGAATTGGATTTTTTTCTTTTGATTCATGATATTGTACTTTATCTTTGAACGCTTCTCTCTAAAGAGGAATGCGTCCACACTTTCCATGGAAGCATGCCTCTTGATAAACTAAAAATTTTCTCCTGAAGACAAACAAAAGGCGCGTTCTTTTGCAACTCTTAACCTGTATAGGTTAGTGAAATAACACGCAATACAAGAACAATGCTAGCCTTTATAGGTTAACGCTTAACCTAATAATTTATCGAGGTCTAATCCTGACCTCGATAGGACACAAGTAAAGCTTTTATTTAGGGCGCATCTACCGGTTGCTAGAAGAAGTTCGTGCGTTCGAAGATGTTCCACTGTGCTTTCACCTAATTCACCTCAAATAAATTCAATGGGATTCCATATTTTTTCCAACTGGAAAAGCGATTTTTGCTGAAATATTAGGAAACTACTCGGAATCAATTAGTTTCTTCTACCTATATTACAGTTGCATTTGATAGGTTCAATGCTTGCTCTGGCTGTAATAGAATGAAGTTTGTTTTTAATATTGTATTTTTCAAAGAGTGGAATTATCCCACCACTTAAATTCCAAACTTTATCTGAGACAAAATCCATTTCAAATCAAATACATGCTCTTACCCTGTATGGATCAGCTACATCGTTCTTTTACACAAAAGCTCGGGGTAACTACCCTTGGCCTGGATAGCTGCAAAAGAACGCGCCTAAAGTCGAACCATTCCGAACTCGATTTCTAGATCCGCCACTGGTATTGAGCCATTCGTCAAAGGAATTCTCGGAGAAAACTATGGAGATTTGTGATCTAGACCAAACACTGCAGTCCTCGGATAAACAAAACATAAAAGTAAAATAATCAACGCGTAGTACGAGTAAGCAATACGGGGTTTTAAGCATATATTTATTATTATTATTTCCATTATCCTCAAGAAATTTTATTCTATCCACATTATTCAAAATGGGTAGTATTTACTTTTTCTTGCATGGTTCATAGGAAAGACACGATGTCCTGTGTCAAATGAAGCCAAAATCTCATGATCTTCTGCGTCCAATTTAAAGTCAAATACACAAATATTCTCCTGCAACCTCAGTCTATTCGATGATTTGGGGATAGGTATAACGTTTTTCTCCACCTGAAATAAATTTCGAAAATTAGATTGTTATAATACAGTCGAGTTAAATTTTACTTGAAATGAAAACCGGTAAAATTACTCTTATGGAATAAATAGCCACTTGAGAAAAATTGACACACAACTTTGCATGTAAAATGTAGGGAGGCAATATTTATGAGGCGAAAATTGAAATCAGCTCAGGGAATTTTGGGATTAAAACTAAAAGTGTAAATTGGTTTTTTTTTATAATGGACGAAATTGAAAGCTACGTCTAGAACTAATTTCATTCTAGCTCTATAGGAGTAGTTTTCATCCACATTTTGTTCAGCAGATAATTCGGATTATTGACGTTAATATAAGCAAAATACTAACCAGATATCGTAACATAATTTGAGCGGATGTCTTCCTATACTTATGAGCCACTGCATTGACGACATGGTTTGTTATATAGTTTGGAACATCTCGGGTTGGATCTGGGCATCCTAGAGGTGAATAGCCCGTCACTACAATATCATTGTTATTACAATGTTTAACCAGTGCATTTTGCTGAAGACCCAGGTGATACTCAATCTTAAAAAAAAAAAGAATAATTTCCTGAAACTATAAGAAAAAATAGAACCTCTTCAATTACCTGATTGCAAACTGGTTTAATTGTTGCCACTTCAAGTAAACGATCTATTTGCTTCTCATTGAAATTCGAAACACCAATACTTTTAACAAGGCCTTTCGACAAAAGATTTTCCATAGCTTTCCAAGTATCAATATAATCCACGTTGCTTTCAGAATGAAATTTAAATTATGTTAAACATCTTTTTAGTGTACTACATTTTCTAATGAATATCCTGTACCTGAGCCGAATTTCTCCTTTAGCATTAGACGGAAACATAATATTATCACCTTCATACATGTATCCATAGGGCCAATGCATCAGATAAAGATCGATATATCCAATATTCAGATTATCTAATGACAATTGACAGGCGTGTAACACTTGATTAGGATCGTGAAAGTGGGACCAAAGCTTGAAAAAAAAATTATTATATAAAATATTCTTAGTAATGGCGGACAAACGACATTTGTGTACATAAAAAACCTCAAAAATCAACAATAGATGCAGTTAAATTTTCTCTAAAACGCCTAGCGCGACTAACGCTTCAGCCGTGTGAGTTTGATCAATGTATCTTTTGAATTTTTATGGAAAAGAAGCGACACATGAAAATGCCATAAACTAGATGATTATGCGGATATTACATTGCCAGCAGAACCAACCGCAGCGGCAGCAATAATAGCGGTTTCGTATTGACGGAAGATGATATGACATCTCGTGCTGTCGTACCCGGTAGCCGTGTAGTCGCGGTCACCGCTCTATCATGCCACATCTAGAGAGACGGAAGCTCAATCCTCGGTGCGTTAATGAAAACTGCCTGTGGGTTAAAACTCCCACATCGCTCCGAGCTTGTCAGTATAAAGACGGGACGGATAGGAGCTCCATGCTAGCAACAGCATCATCCAAAAAATATATGCTATCGAAACGGCATGGTATGTAATGCAAGAGATATTGACGCTATGTGCCATGTCCCTGGAGGGGTCAATGCAATTAACACACAACAAAGTCGTTGCTTTAAAAAGGTGTGTGCTTTTGAAAATTTATCTGGTGCAGGTTAGGGTACCTCCATGCATTACAACAACAACTTAAACATATATGGGCCAGTGGAGTGGCTAACCTAAACTTGATAGATTGTACAATTGTACCAGAAAATGATATGCGCCTATAGGTATGCTTGTCTTTAATCTGACAATTGGTGCCAAGTTCCGACGACGACAGTTTATTCGTAATTTTTACATTTTATATTTTCTCGCCAATACTATCTAATAGTTAGGTGGCCATACTTATAATTGCTTGTGGCTACGGTCAACTTTAAAAGCCAATCAGGCTACTCTGATTGGCATGACATGACATCTAAAAGGTTAACCTGGATGGCTGTTCTCGATCGTTTTTCGTCTTCACGAGCTAACTTCTCCTAACCCATTGTTAAAAAAACGCACCTAATGTGGCTCGTAGTTGTAAGGCACTCTAGATCCACTAGATGCCGCTGCTGATGCCTCTGTTGCAGTGAATACTTCTGCCGAAAATGTAATCAGTCTTTTGTGGTGGTCGGAAATATCGAAAAAAAAATCGTTGCGATACATGTCACATATGTGCACAGAATGCACAAACACGAAATCTTAAAATTTTTGCTCAAAAATTTATTTCTTTTTTTGTTTAAATAAGCACTAAATATGTAGTTTAATTGAATATAATTTCGTACACTTCTTTCATCTACTTTGGATCTGTCAGCTTATATCAGCTTTGTGTGCGTCTAGGTATACGAAATTCTTTAAAAAAAAAATACTTGAGGTGCCACCTCTTGTTTAAATCTTCACTCTGATACGTCGTTTGTGCATTTGTTTTTTTTTTTTCACTCAATCAGCCGATACATACCTTAGTCACTACAAACAAGTCTTCACGTTGTACAACACCTTCTTCGATCTTTTCCCGTACAGCTTGTCCAACCTCACCCTCATTCTGGTAGAAATAGGCCGTATCGAAATGTCGGTAGCCTGCATCAATTGCATCCTTGATATTTTGTCTGCCGTCAGTACCTACGGACTGTTAGTTGATAAGTTTTTAAAAATGAAAACAGTTAATGAATCAGAGGATTCGAAAATGAAAGTGGGATTATTAAGGAAATAGTTACCTTGTAAGTGCCTAATCCAAATCCGGGCATAAATGCGCCATTATTCAGCTTGATTAGAGGAGCAGTCATTGTAGTTATAAAGTTGAGGCGAAAGCGATGTTATCTGCTGCGGTCAATAAAGCAAACTAGATTCGAGATGAATTTGGATGATGTTATCAGCTCGTTTTTTATTCAGTCTGAGAGTTTACGCATCTCTTGATTTTACAATTTTTGTTTTTACTAAGAACTTAATCAGCTTGTAACCAAAACAATCTATGAATTTTTCATTTCAGGTCGTTAAAAAAGAAGCCGTCTCCACTTCATCAAAACAGCCTGTTTTCAATAACTACGAAATCTACAGACGTGATTCCGAACCGGGAGCGCATGTTATTCCCAATGTGCCGCCCAGTGCAATTGCTACAAATCCACATCCAGCCCAGTATTCATCACAAATTCAACCCACCCAGCCGCCTATCAAGCCTAATTCGCACAGTGTTGCGAAAAATCGCTATCAGCAATCGGCCAACAATGTTCAAGACGGCTACTTTCCGGCTGGCTACTATCAGCAACAAAAATCACAACCAGACTACTACGGCGCTAAATACGACAACGAATTTGGCTCGCATCAACAAAAAGTTGTCAGTACACCGCCACAGTCTCACATGCCAGCCGAGTTTCTGCCCCAAAAGCCCGACTATCCCCACCAGAATCACATTCGGACCGACTTCAGCGCAAAGGGTCATGATTTTCACATGAAACCTCATCACGGCTATCATCAGAATTCCACTGCGTACTATAATCCCATGCCCGAGCAAGGTTGCGGTACAATGCAATATCCGAACCAATTCTACCATAATGACTACGAATCGGTTCATATGAACTCGTCTACTGGTTCGTCGTCCGGCTCATATTACGATCCCAAGACACAAACCGGATACTACGACGGTGTCAGCTATCATCAGAATTCATCTACGGGTGCTGGTCCGGAATATTCGGAGTCGTATATGGCGCCATCCGGTAATGTTCCGGCCGAGAATTGTGATCCGTATTTCAATCCATACGATAGTCAGTACACCAACCAGATTCCGGTTCACGGCCCACATCCGGTTGTGCACCAGCAACAGATACACAATCCGGGGTTCATGAATGGGACAACAGTTCCGCAAAATTATGGTTCGAATTTGAATCACAACGGAAATATGAACGGATTGGAAAATTCGAATAGTTCGTCGGATTTCAATTTTTTGAGTAATTTAGCGAATGATTTTGCACCGGAGTACTATCAATTAAGTTAGTTGCAGTTTTATTAGATACGAAGCGCTTTGCGAATAGTGCAGATAAACCAGTGAAAATAGTGGAGCTTTCATTTGACTTGCACTAAGTCTGAACAAAATTCCTTTCTTTCCTGGGAGAGAAATGTTTGGTCTTAGGCTGCCCAGTGTTGGTACAGTATTAAAAAAATTCAGTTCTTGTGAGCAAGGCATAGCTCCCATGTATTCCTGGACTGCAATATAATACAGTAATAGTTATAATTTCACCCACTGAATAGATGTCTTGTAAATTTCCAAATTATTAACTTGTATGTAAGAGCACGAACCTTTAATCGAGGTAATTATGCAATATGCCTTCTTTGTAAATGACTAGTATTAAATTAATTCTATGTATGACACTTATCGTATGGAACTCCAATTTGATTTGATCCGTTTAATGTCTTATGAATATTGAATGCACCACCGTCTTGAAGACTTGTTATCGTGATAATTAGAAGGTTCATTTTTGTTTTTATCTACTTTTGTTTAAAACATGTGTTTTATGCTTTTAAATTTTTGTTTTATGAATGTCTGTTCGAATTGATATTGACTAATAGCTAGAGTCTGTTCACGCGTCCAGGGACTGTTTTATAGTCATGGTTGCCAATTCACGAACCTACTCTTTTTAGCCTACTCCGTACACCGGACTAGATCGACCTACTCCGCAATCGAAAAATTATCAGGTCGACAAATGTCGGAGCATGAAAACGAACCCAGATCATATGGATTTTTTTTAAGTTCAGGTCGGAGTCGGAGCAGTTGAAAAATAAACAGTGAGTAGGTTCCGTCTGCCGGTATCGGAGCATGATCAGATCAGATTGTTTAAATCCCTCCAGATAGAAAAGTAGATGAGAGAGAACTGAATTATTGATTAGATTAGATGATGTGACATATGTATGTACATATGTATATACGATGTCGCTACGCTATATTGTGGTGTAGAATGAAGTGGAGTAATTGGATTTTATTGATGTTGGGTGGAGTGAAGCTTTTCGTCTTTTATTGTGTTGTGGGTGGTCGTGGCCGATGATGGATTGGGGAGTTTTTTGGATCGGTAATTGCGAATCTGAAGTAAAAATGGCAAAAAATCAAATGGGGGATCCTGAATGGCAACACTTTTTATCTATAAGTACAGCCAATCTAGCTGAAAAAGGCTGATAGGGGTTCGATTGGGTCGCTGATTGCGAATCTGAAGTCAGAATTGCAAAAAAATAGAGGAGTTTCTGAGCGGCAACCTTTTTTTTTTCTCAAAAACACGGCCAATCTTGCTAGAAAAGCTGATAGGTTTTTTTTTGGGTGATTGTGAATCAGAAGTCCAAATGACAAAAAAAAACAAATGGGGGATTCAAAATGAAAACTGAAAAAAAACTGGTAGGAGATCGACCAGGCTGCTGATTGTGAATCTGGACCCAAAATTGCAAAAAATCAAAAACTAAAGGAATTTCTGAGCGGCAACCCTTTTTCCCTCAAAAACACGGCCAATCTTGCTGGAAAAAAGCTGGCAGGGGGTTTTTTGGGCCATTGATTGCGAGTCTGAAGTCCAAATGGAAAAAAAACAAATGGGGGATCCAGAATGGCAACACTTTTTTTTATAAACACGGCCAATCTGGCCGGAAAAAGCTGATAGGGGGGTCAATTTGGTCGCTGATTGCGAATCTGAAGCCAGAATTTCAAAAAAATAAAGGAATTTCTGAGCGGCAACCCTTCTTTTTTTTCTCAAAAACATGGCCTGCCAATCTTGGTGGAAAAAGGTGGTAGGAAGTTTTTTCGGGTCGCTGATTGCGAATCTGAAGTCCAAATGGCAAAAAAAAATCGGAAGGGGGGGGGGAGGGGAACTGGTAGGAGGTCGACATGGGTCGCTGATTGCGAATCTGAAGCCAGAATTGCAGAAAATCAAAAACTAAAGGGGTTTCTGAGCTGCAACACTTTTTTCTCAAAAACACGGCCAATCTTGCTGGAAAAGCTGATAGGTTTTTTTGGTAGCTGATTGTGAAGCTGAAGTCCAAATGACAAAAAAAATAAAACAGATTTGGGATTCAGAATGCCAACACTATTTTTTATAAACATGGCCGATCCTACCGAGACAAAACTGGTAGGGGCTTGATTAGGTCGCGGATTGCGAATCTGAACTCAAAATAGTAAAGAGAAAAAAAAAAAATTAAAGAGATTCTAAACGGCAATCCTTTTTTCGAAGAAACGGCCAATCAGTCTGCAAAAGGTGGTAGGGGTTTACGTGAGTGGTATCGCTTAACCTAAACGCGCGCAAACGATTTTCGGGGAAAATTACATGAAACATGCGGCTGGTAAAAATTAAATTAAAGTAAACGCTCTTCACAAGTGCGCACATTATTTCACTATGGGAGCGCGTATGCTACCGCACCATCAGTTGTTTGACATTGCCCAACAGAACAGTACTCGTGACTCGTACTAGGGCGAGAATGTGAACGCGCACCTGGCCCAGGCTACTTACCTCGTGAATTCTCGCCGAATATACTCGCCTCGAATGTAAACCGGCCATAAAAGCTCCACTCCACCTGATATCAATAAAATCCAATTGAAAATACAATCCGTTTAATTCTACCCTGCAATATATCGATATGTAGATATGTCTTCTAATCTAGCCAGTAGTTCAGTTCTCCATTCTCTTATTTACAATTACAGCTCAGACTTCGACGTACCTAGTTCACCCTCTTTTTTGTTCTTTCACTCCATCTTCAACTCCATGACGGACGACAGATTCGTTTCATATACGGAGTAGGTCTACGAAATTAGTTTCTTGAACCTACTCCATTGTCGGACTCAGAGGAGGTCGACCTGATCCGCAAGAGGACTACTGGTTTATTGAGTTCTTAACTAGAAGCCGTTAGTCAATTCGGGTGGAAATTTGTAATTGAAATAGAGCCTTGAATATTATGCCATACCGAAATGTATATTAACACGTCTAAGTTTAACTGAAATCTTAAAAAAAAAAATATTCCTTGAACCGATAACAGGTTCACCTCATTCACTAAATAGTAAGGATAATGTAAAAAGATCTATTGAAATAAGAGTAGTTAATAGCTTGACTTGATTTAAGTACGTACTAGAGTTAAGGGACAAGAGCTAGATCAGATGAGATGTCGGATGAAGAAGAGTAGTGTATCAGAACTAGAATAAATTTCAAATATGAAAATTAATTGAAATACTTAATATACTTGGAATAGTGTAAATATAATATACTTTAATAAAAACTTTTAAGCTAATGGAATTATTGCTTTACAATTTATCTTTTATTTCAATTTATTCGTTTCATACAACAGTTAAATGAAATGAAACCGGAATAATGAGGGCTGCGCTTTACTTCGGATGTGGGATACCTTCTTCTTGAAAACAATTACAATACATACCTGTATTTGATCTCTACAGAGACCATAGGCCGTATAGATAAAAATCGTCATTTTTGAGCATTCGCTACATTTACATATGTCGGGGGACTATCTTCGAAGTTTAACAAAATCGATCTAACTCATGGCGATGTAAGCGTATCGGTTTAGCTAGTTTTGGTTCTAACTTTTATCTCCACTTGCGATGCAGAACTGGACTAAAAACTGGGACTAGATGAATAGCCGATTGCCGAAAGGGAATATGTATATATCCCTAAAACATATTTTTTAGGAAACACAGAAAAATTGTATGCTGACCTTCTAAGTTAGCTATTTTTTCTTAATCGATTAAACATGGTCACTTTAGATGTGATAAACATCTATTCATGCCCAAAATAGTATTGATCGCTAGATCCTATGGAGATTTCTGTAATCAGGACGTGTTCCGTTTTTCTCCTTTAACTTAGGTTGGGACTAGCGGAAGGGGTTAATAATGATAAATTGAAAAAGTGAATTTAAATGTTAATTTGTAAGAAAACAAAAACATGTTATGTTTTTCATAAAAATATATAAAAATAGAAAATTGAAAAGAAAAATCATTGCATTGATCGAGACGTTTTAAATTTTTAATCTTGCATGAGTTAATAGGATTTGGTCCAAAAAAAAATTAATCTATAGTATATGCTTATTAGAAGCAAAAAAAGAATTATTTCTAAATCGTATAAATCTCATTCGTCGTTCAATGTTCATCATCATCGTAGCACGACAGCCCGACGTCGGGCCCTGGCCGCCTGGATCGTTGTTCTCCAATTATCTGACCACCAATTTTGGAAGCACAGTAGTTGCTCGGCGTCCGCATATACTGAGATCTCCCAACGAGCTCTCGGTCGTGTTCGCAGTCTCTCTCCGTCGACTCGTTCTGCGTTCATTACTCTCTTTGGCATGCGATCATCGCCCATTTGTTGTACATGCCCTGTCCATTTAAGTCATTGTAGTTTGACGATTTTCGAAACTTCCAGCTTATCGTACAATTCATACAACTGATGGTTCTACCGGATGCGCCATCCATCTCGATCGCAAATTCGCCGCGGAACCTTACGTTTCAAATGTGTCGAGCATGTTTCCTGAGGCTTGAGTTAGGGTCCATGCTTCGCAGCCATAGAATAGCACTGATCGCATAATGGTTTTGAACACGCGGAGCTTCGTGTTTCTGTGCACATGCTTCAATTTCATTATGGGGAGAACCGAGAAAAAAGTCTTATTAGCTAACTATATTTGTCGCTTGATTTCGTCAGTTTCGTTGGTGTCCCTTGACAAGTTGCAACCGGGTATATGAAGTTGTTCACGAACTTGATGTTGAGGTCCCCCACGTCGTAATATGTACATTAGGTATAAGTGATATTATCACATATTCGAAAAGTTGTCAATCGAATCAACATCAAAAAAATTAAGAAAATTCGTTGAATACTCCAACCCATTAAACTCTGTCTAAAGTCCATTCATAATTTCGCCAAACGCGAAACCTCATATACTTCAAATTTATTATTTTGACAATAAAATAATTTCCAGCTGAATCACCTCTTATTAATAAATAAAGGGCTTAATTTAAATATTGCACAATCGGCCACCCGTCGATCGATGCAACTTCAACTGACAAGCCTTTCATTTAAAGTCACAGATTAAAAATTCACATAAATTCAACTGATAGCGTTACGCCAATTTTAAAAATACATTACTATACTCTCTTCCATATGGTTTTTGAATCATACGAATACAAATAATGGCTCCTGACAATGTTTTTTCTTTTATCTGATATGCAAATTTACAAACAAATCTGCAACTACTGGCGCAGTCACCCAATTGACAAAGTCAGGTTCACGTAAATGGCTTGGCCTAAATATGTGTATTATGGGTAATGTGTATTATCAACGAAAGCGAATTACAGTTGTGAGATTAAAGCTACGAATAAGAAAAAAAAAATTCAGAAAGATAAAAACCTGATCGCTGCACTAATTCACCACAACCGAACTGGTTTTACGCTGGTACTTTGAAGGCGCACTACCTATACTCATACTCGTAAGTGATAACTGAATTATTTAATGTATTTATGTTCATAAATTCAATTACCCCCTCGGGTGATTGACAATATCGGTGTTGCGATAGTGATCTTATTCTTTAACTTAATATGGTAAAAATTAACTAATATGGCCATAAAATTGAATTTATACACATCCCAGGGAAAAGTGTTCACCGGCTGGTTTAAGAAGCGACCTTCACACAATTCAGGTGCAGAATAAAATTGGAAACATTGCTATTTGACCGGGCGACACATATTGGCTCGCGTCTTTGACCAATTGTATGTTTTAAATTCAGATTATTTCGGACTTCCCTTGCGTGGAGTCCGCTACGCTACCTTCGCGGCTTAATGGATTGCTACCCTCAGTAAACTGCCCTAGAACGCTCGCTTCGCTCACTCTATATCGTGCAGCGGTGAAACCACTATTAGACGCAAACCGCGATGCGCCGCCCGGTGAAATAGGAATATCCCAAATATTTTTGGGGCGACAGGTAGCGCAGTGTGTTGAGGCATCAGTCTCATGTTTGACCACCGGCGTTTCGGGTTCAAATCCCGGTCACGACGACGTTCGTGGTCATGGATGTGCAGAAGGTGCATGCTGGCAACTGCATTCTCCGAAACCAGTTTATACCAAGGAAACGTCAACTGGGCCACATGGAACAGTTGACGCGCTATGCCCCACAAGGGGTTAGGGCAATTGAGTAAATATTTTTAAAGGGAGGATGTGTCTCTTAGTGGTTATCTGCAACTCTTGACATTCGTTCGCCGGCGCTGCTTGAAAATTGACAACTTAATGAATTAAATTATAATAGCGACCTGAATTTTCTAACTCAAAAGGACAAGAATTTGCTGGTATAATTAATGACAACAAGTATGTAACGGTTACCACTGGCAACTTCAATGGTTATTTGGTCAATGGGGGCTCCAGTGTTATGTAATGTAATCTGTAATGTATCATTTTGTAGTGGCGTAAAAAAAGTTTTTAGTGGAGTGACGGGTTATGACATCAATACTAATTTTTTTAATAATTCCATGTGGAAGGACTGCGGAGGACCCCTCTCCCCTTGACTTCAGTGAAAATCACCTCTCTATGCATGCATAGACCTGCAACAACTGTCCCTTTAGATGAAAATTGAATAAGTATCAAAGCACACACCGATGAGTCAGCTGACGACATTTTTCAATATATTTTACTACTCATTAAGAACGGATAGTCATCAGGAGGTTTGTGGTGTTATCCTTAAGATTAGGCCTAAAATGGTTTTGGCTTTGTGTTTCGTGAATAACGGTTCCATGCCCCAGTTCGATACTGTAAATTTTCATTTGGGATCAAAAAGACCATGAGGTAACAGTAAAATAGCTTATGGTAACCTCAGGGTAGATTAAACTAGCCTGAAGGTACGGTCAAAAACGGTTCCGGCTTTTGTGTCTTGTGTGAATGGTACCATGCGTCTTATTTGATTTCCCGTTTCGGTTCCATTGACTAGATAAGATCACACCGACCCCACATTGGGCGCCGAATATTTTCAGGCGTTCTGAACCTTTTTTTTTTAATATTTTCTACTGAAGCTTATGGTAACCTTAAAATAGATCAGGGAAGCATGGTAGTATGGTATTAAAAGTTTTCAGTTTTCGTGTCTTGTGGCAAACGGTACCCCGCATCCAGTCGCCTTATTTCGTTCTAATTTTCTGGTTCGTTCGAAATATCAAGTGTTATACTATACGTTTACGCTGGACTCGAAATAGCGCAATTTCGATTAGTTGAACGAACGCGCTTATGCAGGCGCTGAGAAGATTTAATTTGGCAATCATATAAATTAAATTGCGATTATACGGCAACGACTGACATACATCTGGTATTTTTTCGACATTTTGCTTTACATTTTTAATTGTCAACTGTCATCGGCATTTTAAATTAATTGTTTTGGTATTGGAAATTTTGCACTTTCATGTTAGTATGTGGGTATTGCCATACCTAACCAGGTCCTTGCTAACTAGCGGGATTTCGTTTGGCAATTAAAATGTATGTATGTAAAATCGATTTTCGTTGAAATTCCAATATTCGAGATTTTGAGCCCAGTGTGAATGTAACATATAATTGAAAGCATAATGTATTGTATACGTATATTTTAAAATGCCGATTTTAATTTTGAAATGGCATGATATCTTAATTATTTTATTAATGGATCACCTTTTCTTAAAAATGTACTCGTGTATGTTTTTTCACTTTTTCCGTTTCTTGTAGTATTAATCAATGAAAGTCAGTAGCTCTCCTAACTACAATATATTTTATTTCTGTAAATACGCGTATTTCGGGAGAGACTCACTCCCTTCATCAGTACAATTGCTACCTAGTAAGCAATTGTACTGATGGAGGGAGTGAGTCGCTCCCGAAATACGCGTATTTACGAAAATAAAATATATTGTAGTTAGGAGATCTACTGACTTTCATTGTACTCGTGTATGTTTGTGATATAGTATATTCACAAGAGTGTATTTATGACAAATTTTTCCAAATTTAAATAAGAGTGTCCAAGTAAAATATAGTACTGAATTGCTGATCAACTCTTCTGTTATTGGTGAAGATAATGTTCTCTTGTGGCGTGGGACGTAAGAATGATGCGTCTAAACGAACACAATGTGTACAGTGGCGGACTTAGAAATTAAGTTTGGAGGAGACCCGACTTTGTTTGCTACCTGGAGAGCTAAGGTGCTGTCTACACTTACTCAACTTTCAACTAACAAGAGGCATGCAGAGAAAAAAAAACTAAAGATACACTTCTCCCTGTCCTAGTCATCGCAGCTAAAGGGTATTCTGCGCAATGCCCAGGGATGACTTCTAAACAACAGCTTTGATGTGTTGCCTTTTCATTGTCAACAGTTTAGCAGTGCAATTCAAATCCAATCTGGGCCACAATGGCTTTATTGACGTACGTTTTAACATTTTTATCCATTAGGAGTGGTCGTGCTTATTGCTTTAAACTTTAGAGGTACTTTGTAAGTTGCGGACGATGTATAAATGTTCCAAAGATTTTGTACAGCATCGCTTGTTGTATCCTGCCGGGCGAGCTTATCTGCTCTACAGATACCAGTGAAACTACTGTGACCTAGAATCCAACATAGAAAAACTACTAAAATAAGGTGGTCATCTCCGTAACCATTGAGTAATATTTCGCCAGGGTGCAGTGATGTAGACAAACTCGTTTCGGGGGATTTACTTACAGCTTGGTGGTCGGTGAAAATTAAAATATAGTATTTGTAGGTCACATCACGTGACACCCCAGCCTGATTAGAGATTCCGTAATCAACGCAAGCTGGCCTGAAAAATATTGTAGTATTCAAAATAAATAAAATAAATAAATTTCTGGTGAATTAATTCTTTTCCCATTAATTTTGTGGCTTTATCAGACTGACAAAATTACAATATTTGGTAGAGGAATACCAGAGTGTCTAGAGCCTGAAACTAACTACTGGCCAGTGTCATGGAGTCGAAGGACAGTATTTTCGACCATCGATTCACTCAAAATTTCAAAACCCAGCATGTTAAACAGCATGATCAAGGCAGGCGAAGGAGTAGTTCTAAGAGCAACACAAAAAGCAACGTAGACCAATATTTGGACCTTCTTCAGCAGGCTACGGTTAACCTCTGCGCTCAGAGCAGTCCATCAGACAACTTTCCCAAACACTAATAAAACAGCTACATAGAAATTTTACCTTATCAGTTAAGACAAGGCTATCATACTATACAGTACAGGAGACTTGACTGAAAGTGTCCTATACTTATTCTGTTCGAATTAACCTTTACCCTATAGTTATCCAACGGTTTGTTGGGAAAGAGCATTCTGCGGTACCTCACTAAGAACACCAGGAAATTTGCCAGATATATCAATAAAACACACTTTGCATGCCGATACTTTCATGTCTTAAGTCAGTATATTAACAACTGAGTTCCATGGAAAATGAGAAAACACTAGATCTTGAGGGGTATCCCTACTCACAAGTCTTCGTTTAGACGGTGCTCCGGAACAAGGGTGCCAACACAAGCACAATAAGGCTCATTAAACAACGCGTGGTAAATTCCACCCTTGTCGGGTATCTTTTTTGAGCTGCAATGAACCACCAGTAATGAACCATATTATGGTGTGTTAGTGCTGCTTCCACTGGCAAATCGATGGCAGCACCTGATGAGTAATGATCTGTCGGTGGTACGAAACCAGAGACCGAGGGTCCCATTACAGCTGGACCCCGATGGGAGCACGAGGGCAAGTGAGCCGTCCGTCAACCATTCCATCCTTATCGCCTCATTTTTTTCCCCCATTTTTACCTTCCTTGTTTGTGTTGTCTTCCCCAGGCCTATGAATTTTTATTAATACGTAAAGGACAGGGGCAATGAGTGGCGAAAACTCCTGTTACGTTTTCCGAACTCTCCATCCTCATCCTTTAGTTTAACAAGGCAATCCTGGTGTTGTGTTTGTGGTTTAGCCACGTTTTTAAGGCCTCCATAAAGGCTTCGAATTGCTGGCATTGTGAGCCTTTTCTTGACAGGTGATCGTTAGTGTTGAAACTAGAGGACTATTTTCAGTACAATTAAGCTAGAGCCAGTTTTTTTTTTGATTGCTGACAAGAATACCTTCAAATTCGTGTATAACAATGTACAACTTCTTTCTGCTGATACATATGTTTGTTCAATTTAGTAAATAAGTATTTTGAAACTGACGTCTTTCATTCGAATCCAATTTTAACGTTAATTGTAGAATTAAATATGCTCTGTGCATAGAAGGCGAACGTGCTAACCCTAAATTAAATAAATAAAAGAAACCGCATACAGTACAATACAGAGTTAGAATTTTTCCCACTTTTGCTTGTGGCGAACTGATTAAGAAAAGAATTTCATAGAAATTCAAAAAAAAATTTAATAAATTGGTGGTTAAATATGTCGTTTTCTGGCAAAATTGTTGAGTTGGAAAAAAATGCATTTTTACCGTTCAATTTCGTATGTAAAATAGAAAATATACACTGTTCCGTTATCCTATCGCCTACCTGAAAATGCATTTCAAATACAAATTCTGTTTGACTGAAAATTGATTACAAGTAAACATAAAGCCAGTAAAGAAATTATATAATAAAATCAAATACCATAACGTATGTTGAACGCAACAATGTCATATGAAAAAATCGACAACAAACCAAATTCCCTGGGGTTTTCACGCTAACGGCGAGAACCTCATGCATATTCTGCTGGAAACGAGTACAACCCATAGAAGTTGTCCGAAAAAAAAACATATCCTGTCAAAGGCGAAAAAGGAATCGATCAATCTAAAATTTTCACCGCTTATGTCAAATTCACTAAAAGGTGGCACTTTTACAATTCAACTTCGGGGATGAAATGTTTAAGAGCTCCTCTAAAGCGTGACATTGGTGTAGCACTCGATACAACGACAACTACGAACCAATGTACATAATGTACATGCCCATATGTTCCTTTACATGCGTTGCACATATATTGTAAATCCGGCCGGCATAATATATCCGTCGTAATGGACGAATGTAACCACTCCACAATACATCGAATTGACGACATACATTCTGTTGTTTTTCATCCTTTTTGCGTTTTCACGACATTCGGCCCTTGGAATTGTGATGGCGGTAGCGAAAATTTTCTAACTTTTTCTTCCCGGAGCATATCATCACGATGGTCCTTTGAGAATAAACATTTTCATAACGCTGTCGGACCCGTATAAGTGCCGGACAATTTAGCAATGGCATAGAGAGAAGTAGAAGAAAAAAAAACCCATCCGTCTTTCTGTCACCCACTCTTCAGTTTATTTCAAGGGAAACCCAGACAACTGATTGGGGTAGGTGACCGGCTGTCTAAAAATATGAGATTGTGAAGTTTTATCTGTCAAGGTATGGAAATTAAAAATTCCTTTCATTTCACACAGTCTTACGGCGAACTGCAGCATATTTGATTTAGATGTCTTTTTAAGGTGTTTAAGTCATATAATAGAGATATTGGAAAATACGAAATACGTTTTCGAATGAGAGTCATAGAAAGTGGCAAAAAGGAAACAACAGGAGTAACGTATTATTTTATTTTATCCATATTTAGTCGTAATTCCATAAAATATGTATATAGGCGCAGGAAGCATATAAAGACCCTTTCCAATACAACAAACTCCCAATGATTAGCCCAGTCAGCCTGCAGAATATCCTTCAGTTAAAACAATACATTGTTTTCACGTATATGCCCAAGATTGAATTTTTTAGAATAAAAGTGTTACCATTGGTAACCAGTCAACAAACTAGATTAGCAAGATCCTCACCAAAAATTAATCAGCTTTTAAGCCTTTTACACAATTTCTTGAACTGGTTTTGTCCACCTGAACTGGTCGTCAGGAGCTACCATTTGGTTATCGGGGAGGTTCATAGCTCAACTGAGCCCAATGAGTGTGCCATGTATTCCAACTCTCGTCAAAATACGTCACATTGTACAATCACCATGATCGAGACAACGCCATTGGCTTCGAAACAACTTTCTTGACAAATTTTTTTAAGCTTTTTACCTTATTATTTTTTTTAGCTTCATCCGAAGCTGGTCCAATCTGTCGATCCCATCGAAATATGCTTTATGAGACCGCACAAACAACGATTACTAAATAGTTTAGTTTGCTGTGTGCGCGGTCTCATAAACCGCCGTGTGTTCTATTGTTCTGACTAAACTATTTAGTTTTTCTGCGAACTAAAAAGTTAGCCGTCTGCGCGGGCTCCACGAAAGTTCTTCATTTTTTATATACGAGTAAATTGTCCTTATATGTAACAAATTGCGAAGCATACATTTGGAAAGTTGAAAGTATCCTGAATCCCACGGAATATCTCCTTTAACCATTTGGAGCCGTTTGGGAAAAATATGGGCTTCAAAAGACAAAGCATTCGAAATAGATTCACTAGATCATTCCATCGACTGGGCCACCAGTAAGAAACCGTGGTCGATCATACGATCGAATAGCGCCACCAATGTGTTTACTACTTCATTAAACATTTTGTTGTTGTCCAGAAAATAATTCTGAATCGATAGCTATATTTTTTTTTATGCACAATGGCATTAATACCAACAAATCGGCACAATATTTAATTTTACTAGTCTATAATTAATACATTATAAGTAAAAAAAAAAAAATAAATATTTATGTACCTATGATTTTAGGCGACTTTTGTTAAAGTTGATAAAAGAAGTAATTTATAATAGCACCATCTATCTGATTGCATTTGTCAAATTGTAATTGTTACAGTCACCTTGAGCAGACTCAATTACATACAAGTATCCGATTGATAAGGCATAATGCCCAAAATGCATAAACTCGTATGAGTCAAATTTCTGTCCAAATCATGGGTGGACAGATGAATAAAATTTTGTATAAAACTGGCAAATGGTACCCAAATAAATCAGTTCAATTCAAATACTCACAAGAAGCAAAGCTCAAAAGCAAGTAACACAATGGCATTCAAGGTGGGATCATATCGTTCAAAAATTAAATTTTGCGCGACATAAATGTACTTTTCAGAATGGACTAAACTATTTTATGCACGTAGTCCACAAGTTAATTAAAATCGTTAAATTTATTTTCAGTTTGTTGCTATCCTCGCACTCGCGGCTGTTGTTAACGCCGGAGTTCTACCAGCTGCTCACGAGTACAGTGCTGCTCCAGTTTTGGCCAAGGCTGTTGATGAATACGATCCACATCCACAATACAACTTCGCTTACGACGTTCAAGATACATTGACTGGAGATTCCAAGAGCCAATTTGAAAGTCGCGACGGAGATGTTGTTCGTGGTCAATACTCACTGATCGATGCCGATGGACATCAACGTATCGTTGATTACACCGCCGATCCAGTTAACGGATTCAATGCGGTTGTCCAACGCAATCCGTTGGGTGGCGCCGTTGTTGCCAAAGCTGTAGCTCCAGTTGTTGCCAAGACTGTTGTTCCAGCTGCTTATGCTGCTGCTCCAGTTGCTTACTCAGCTCCAGCTGCATACTCAACATACGCCGCTCCTTCTACTGCCTTTGTGAAAACTTCTTATGCATCTCCAATTGTCTCATATGTGCATTAAATTAATAAAGTTATAATTTTTTAAACAAATGTTTAAATATTACCGTTGCCAGTGCTATGCAGATATCGTGAAATTATTTAGCATTTATCATTATTGTTTTGTTTGAGTCAGTCTTTGTCTTAGGTGAGGTAAGGTTAAGAGGGCTGTCTTTTTCCCACAGCATAATTAGACCACCTCTTGATCAATTATGATGCCACGGGACATGCACCAATTTGAATAGGATTTAATTGTGAAACCAGACGGAGCTGAAAATCAAACTATAATCTTTAACACTTTCCTCCTTCTAGCTAGGGCAAGGCAGGTACATAGAACGTGGGCAGTAGTTTACTCACTTCACTGATCAAAGAATGCCCATTGATGATACCTACCACTTTCTTCTTTCTGCTTTCTTTCCATTGACATTAGTTTAAAGGAGTGGTTAGGATCAAATCTAGATCATACAATCTTTGTTATATGACATCGGCGTCAAGCACCATGCGTAGTGTTGACGCAGCAGTCTATTTTGCAATAATGATTATAAATGGGTATTGTTGATTCCTCCAGGGACATGGGCGATTCAACATCTCTATCATTTGTATACCTTGTTGACGTTTCGATAGCAAATCTACTTTTCGAACATGCGCTGTCTTTATACTGATAAGCTCGGAGCGCAGTGAGAGTTCTATTAGTACCCAAAAACAGTTTTTATTTGTGCCGAGGATCGAACCTTCATTCTCTAGATCGTAGAGAGGTGATCGAACGTACACGGCCACCAAGCGCGTCAATGAATACGTCAATACTTATTTGGCTTGCCCACACATACCCAACATTCGTTCGTCAATAGGAGTGCATCTGTTGAAAGCTTTGGAAGCTCAGAAGCATTTTTGATTGAAGAGAGGCATTCAATAGATGAACGTAGAGAAAAAGGAATTTTGAAGATCGACACGTAGCACAAAGGAATCCACGAATGTAGAGCATCTTTAGCTTTCGCTTGCAACAAGTAAATTGTTGAAGTGAAAGTTGAATAAATGGGGACGTAGCCAATAGGCATTTTGATGTTGCGACCGTTCAGTATGAGCTGTCTACTGCCATCTTGGACAATCTCATCTGTTTTACAATATTGAAAAATTTACCCAGCAATATGAGGGATGAACGAAAATCTACTATCAACTTAGATGTGGCAGAAACAGACATCTGTCTCTGGAGGTCACGATGTCACCAACACAGTGCAAACCTTATGATTTAGCCGAGACATCCACCTGGAAAAGCCTGCAGTAATCTAAAAGACACAAGCGCGCCCGGGTGATATACTAATTTTTTAGGGTCTCAGGGTATACAACAACACCTACTCATAACCCTCAAATTTTTGGCCAAATATGTATTTTACAAGTATCTAAAGTATCTGACTCGGAAGAGACGTTTTCTTGACAGTGACTCTGTGGAGAGATGATGCTTAGTTCCTTTCGAACCCAATTTTCGGGGGGCGTAGGTATACTCAGTCGAATGTCTACGTTTTTGAGAATTGCTTAGAGAATATCCATATTTACAGTGTTGAGTACTGTTATGGTAATGTCAGGTCAATACTAGACCTCCTCTACGTAAGGCGAATACATAAAGCCAGCGTGTCAACTTATTATTCAGCTGTAGGATAAATTCCTGTACTGTTTGAGCCACCATACAAGCGTAGTAGGGCTCTGCGAACTATTGCCTCAATGAACTATCGCCCCAGAAACAAATGAATAATTCCCCCAAAAAATTTGTCTGGGATTGGGTGATTGCTCCAATATAAAATCACCCCAAATTTGGGGTGATAGTTCGCCAAATTAACCACAAAATTTCATTTTGGTTTTGGGGTAAAAATTCCTCATGAACAATGCATTCATTTGGCTGATGAACAATAGCCCCCTAATGAAAATTGGGGCAACTGTTCATCTTTTTGAAAAGTGTTTTCAATGTTACTTGAGTTAAACACGGAACGAGTGTAGCGCGCGAAGCCCACACAAGAGACTGTTGTACCCATAGCAAGCGAAGCTATCGTTCATGTTTGTGAGATACTGAGGGTTGTGATCCCGTAAGCATAGAGCGAGCGGAGCCCACACAAAAAAAAACAATGGTTCACAATAGACTCTTGTGTGAGCGTGTGCTACGAACATCTACTATGATATGATAATGGAATTATTTTATATTCCGTAATGGTCTCTTTTTTGGGCTCCACCCGCTATGTTTTTAAGAGATGGCAGCCCTCAGTATAGAAAAAAAACCTCGCTTTGCTCGCTCTGGGTGCAAAAGTCTCTTGTGTGGGTTCCGCTCGCTACGCACGCTCAGCGCTCAGAGCTCAACACCATCAGTAACGCACAAACAAGAACACTCGCTCACTCGCTCTGGATGCAACAACAAAGCAAATAGCTAGAGATTTTCAAAAGTAAAATACGAGTAATGCCAATGGCGATTCCCTTTTTAAAAGTGAAATAACGTCAAATGTGCATAATAATAATAGTTTCATATCGAAGAATATAGGCTCGTGCTACCTAAAGCGGAAATCCACAGAGGGTATCACTTTCATAGGAAGTGTGTTTAAATCGGTAAAGGATTTGGGTGGAACTTCCAGCCATGTTCGCGGATATAAAATAGACAACAATTAGCCTGCACCATATGCCCGGTATTGACCTTATTGTATGAATACTGTTGGCTGGAGCACGATTTGCTTCTGTTATGTTGAAAAGTTCAAAGGACTCTACAGCCCATTTTACTTTGTCCTTAACGAAATTGACATAACAGAGACTGTTTAAACGGCCTGCTGAAATTTGGTTAAAGTCAGGTGTGTGGGTTGGACAATATCCCCATTGAACTAAATCTCGGAATTTGAGTGTCCCGAGGATGACTTTCCGAAAATAATCTTTGTATGAATTTGACTGGTATAGATTTCGGCGCAGAAGTTATTTGTTCCTCTGGAAAATCATTAAAATGATGATGATGAATATTGGAATCAAGGCGATGGTGGCCCCTAAGCGAGATTGATATGTAGTTGTAGTTTACCTAGAACATGTCGAGAGGCTCGAGCCGCCCGGCGAGTGGAGCGCCGAATATAGCATTTGATCCATAGTGGTATGGTTTGTCGAAAACACTTTTCTTTTTGCTGAGAATGCGAGCACAACTATGGCTGGCTGTTTGTTGTAATATTATAAAGTCAATTAATACAAAAAAACGGTCACTTATTTTTCTTCTATTGTACAATTTTTATTTTTGCATCAAATTAAATAACTATCACAATGTTAGCATTTCCTTATGACTCCGAAAGTATGATGTTGTTACAATAGACAAGTTACCAGTTCGATTCAATGTATTTAGTGGTGATAAGCTAAGTGCAAAAAGGGTTGAGCTGCAATTGGAGCGGCATGAAGGTATGTGGCTGGAGCAGCAAAGTGAGCTAAGGGAGCGGCTTTCAAATAAGCTTGTGGTGCGGCATAAGGAAGTGCTGTAGCCTTCAGGACAGTCGGAGCTGGAGCTGGAGAAGCAGCTTTCACGGCAGGTGCATCATTCAACGGTACACGATTGACCACTGCGTTGAATCCATGAACTGGATCTGCAGTGTATTCAACCGTTCTGCGGTAGCCATCGGCATCGATCAATGAATATTGACCTCTCACCAGATCACCATCGCGGGTTTCAAATTGACTTTTGGTATCACCCGTTAAACTATCGTTAACGTCATATGAAAAATTATATTGAGGGTTCGGATCGTATTGATCGTCAGCTTTGGCCAGGACTGGCTGGTGAACAGCAACGGGGCTTGATCTGGCCAATGCTGCACTGGGAGCCTGGTACAATTGGGCGCTCGTAAATGAGATCAGAGCTAGCAGGGCAACAAACTGAAATAAATAGAGAAAATATAATCAACTATGTTAAACAAATTCAATTTTATCGAAAATAGTAACTCACTCTAAAAGCCATATTGTCGGAAAGATGGGCAGAGAAGTACTTGATAGTATGTTAGTGAATGACCAAGGAACACTGAATGATTTTCCATCCGCCGATGAACCCTTTTATAGGGCATCTCGAGCCAAGAACTCGATCATCCATCGCGAACATAAACAAAGAAAGCCAACGAACCCTCAGAATTCACGTTCATGCAAAATTTTCCAATTTTCGTTGCATGCATTCGTTGCACTTGATGCGATCTCGATCATGTCAACTGCAGATACACATGTATGTACATACAAGGTGATCAGCCAATCTGCAACAACTTCACCATTAACCAGATTAAAATTTGCAATGGCAATTATTTTCACCGGCTTTTTTACCTGAAATCGAGTCGAGGCGACCTTGAACGATCCAACAACCAAATGCTCCAAATTCATATCGAAAATGGATCGTAAATTGAGTACTCGTACTATAGTCACGTGCAAGTGCAAAAGATTGAGTAATACCAAATAGACATACAATTAGGGGGTATGCCCATTGGGAGGAACGGATTCTCGAATTAGGAATATCCGGATGAAGTGATTGATTTTTGACAGCAGTATTTTTTTGCATTGATCAGTCTCTTCGACTGTACTTCAGATGCGAACATAGGTATGGATGAAATTGACTTTCAGTTTCAAAAATACCCAGTTCTTCAGGAGCTAGGATGTTATATATGGATACATGGGCGATCGATATGTATTAGTTTCAACCCTTACAAATCCGCAGGGCCGGATGGCATCATTCTGGCACCTGGTTAGTCACTATTTGTAAAACTAATCTGGAGTTGGTATACATTCTTCATAGTTATATGGAGGGAGGTTAAAGTGACTTTTATACCCAAGGTAGGTAAGAGCTCACATGTATCCTCTAATGACTTTAGACCGATTAGTCTATCCTCCGCCATCCTTAAGAGTTTTGAGAGATTAATTGACATCCATCTATGTGGTAGTATTCCATCTCGACTGCTGTCCACTTTACAGCACACATATTGGAAGGGCAGATCCGTGGACTCCGCACTGTACTCCATGGTTAGTTACGATGGCAAATCCTTCAGTCACAAGAGTACACCATGGTGATTTTTCTGGACATCGAGGGTGCCTTTAACAACATCTTACCAGGGACCATTACTGAGGCATTCTAGGGCGTGCTCGTGGATGATTCATTAGGAGTGTTTTCTTGTGCTGCGGTAGAGGTTAATTGGGGGTTATCCGGGTTTGATGAGTTGTATCGCACCCAATGGTGTCCTGTGGGATAACCAACGTTTAACCTCAGGTCTGGTCTGCCAAGGAGGCCAGTTTCTTTTGAATCATAGGTGTTTATAAGACCTTTGAGTTGCCGCAGTCCTGGGAGATTATCCCAGGGCCGCAGCGTTTCGTCCGCAGATAACAGTAAAATTTTGTTTTCATGTATTCTGATATCGAGCAGATCTGCATGGAAAGATAGTCTGCACTAGAATACTCATGTTGCGTTGATTGTACGCATATGCATCATAAGTTAGATGCACTTGAAAGCGCTCAGGGCCGCAGATTACTGAATAAAAATATACAGTGGAGTAACTCCAATAACCGATTCTAGGGCCGATGTTGGACATGTACGGATGGATCCTTGCATACCAAAGCATTCAAGACGTAGTTTGCTTCAAAATTGTATGGTGTAACGCTGCTGTGTTTTGCGCAGTGGCTACAACTGTCCTTTTAGAAGAAAATTTTTAATATCAAACTATACTCAATGAGTTAGCTGACGACATTGTGCAATATATTAAGAACGAGTAGCTGATGAAATATGCGGTGATTGTCATTAACAAAGTCATAAGCGGGTTTGTGGTGATATCCATAAGTTAAAGTCTAAAAAGTTTTCCGCTTTTGTGTCTCGTAAATAAGGTACCATGCGTCATTCCAATTGTCCATTCCAGTTTCATTGACTAGATCAAATCACACCTACCTCACATTGTGCGTCGAATATTTTCTGGCGTTTTCATTTTTTTACTATTTTCTTCTGTGGCTTATGGCAACCTTAAGGTAGATCAGGCTAGCCTGAAAGTATATTTTAAAAAGTCATGACCAACGGTAACGAATGAACATTTCGTTTTCTTTGTTTAGATAAAATGACATTGACCGCACATTGGACAGGGAGCTCAGTGCGTCGAGGCGTTATGTCAGTCTGATATCTCATCATACCTGTTTCGCGAGTTCGAATCTTGTGGCTGTTCTTCGGGTTGTCTTTCTCCTGTGGTATAAGGTGTAAGAATAAGCCACAATCTTTCTCGACTTGTCGCAGCATGCGGCTAAATGGGCAGGAGGTGTATGCTAGCAATATGCTAAAGAAAAGTCAAATTTGCCTCTTAGGAGTAGCTGACGCGGTATGTCCCACTAGGGGATCGGGAAAGTATGGTATACACGTTGGGTGTCGAGTGATATCAGGTTTCTTTGACCATTTTTTGACTGTGTATTTTCTCTAATGCAGCAGTTAAAAAGAACGTCACCACAACTTTAAGTTAGCTTGTATAATAGAAAATTTTAAGAGGATTTCGGTTTTTGTGTTTTGGGACTATCGGTATCGGCCCACCAAGTCATTACACATCTCGTTTAATTGATGATTGGCGTCAAATAATTTCGACTGTTTTCTATTGTAAGTTTTTAGTGACGTGTGATTAAAAATAGTCATAGACTATCCGATCCGTCGTCAGATCGATCGGCCAACGAATTGGCACGATCACTGCTGGAAAAGGTCCTGTTATGAACGATTTCTGCTCAGCCGAAAAAATGCCTTTTGCCTGTTTGGGTGTTTTTTTTTTGTTCTTTCGGTAGATTTTTCCATTGCCAATAAATATAAGATACTAAAGCTTCCGTTTGAATTGAATATGAATATGGTATGGCAGATTTAGTTGGTGTTCGAATTAGTTCTTCGCTCGCGTCTAATGCAGTAGCAGTTTGAACCATATTGTTATATTCTGGATGTAACTAATAATAGTCATAACCAGCATTTCTATTCTTGATTTTCTTCATTGCGATATTGCGGCATGTAAAATAAATAAATTTTCATTTCGGGAAAACATTAATCAGAAGGAAAAATAAGAGTAAACAAAATAAAATCGAAATTGACCACTACCTATTGTTGGAGGTCCCCTTTAAAGTATTCCCGGTAATCAACATCTGGTCCAGGAACCAGCAAAAACCGTCATCATCATGGTTCACTCAAGACTTTAATAAAGACAGGTGGCTCCATATACCACTACTACAGCTCAAAATTTCAAGCTGATTCTTCTTCACATGTTAATTAGGTGCAAAACGACTGCAAAATTCTGAGATACTTTGCACAGAGACTGGATAACTGGTTTACTTTACACATTGGAAGACACTTAAGTGAAGATTGAATTGGTTGGGTATCGCGGGAAGATTGTGAATATATCCCTACAATTCAATTTACAACACACGATCCGTCAAAACATCTTCTCCTTGATATAACTACTTTTGTGCAAAGTAGGTCAACTGTTTGCTATTCGAACTCAATCGAGCATTGATAAAGCAAAAGCAAAGTTTGACCACTCGAGGCTATTCTGGAGCTCGATATAGACGAATTATTGTTGTATTGATTTGATACGATCTCTTGAGAGGGTTAAGTTGTGGCAGAGGAAGTACGCCTCAACTGGTATATGAATTTATAATTTTACTTTCAATCTTCTGAGATTCAAATTTTATCCGAAGCGAACATGAGTAAGATATTACTATTTACGGATATTTGTACTTGTATATACTATCTTCACACATTCGTACGAGTTTAACTTTTTATCTTTTAACCAATACTGATCCTTTTTCTCTCTGCAAAATTTTATAAATAGTTGGTCTGGTGATATTTCATTATGTTGTAGGCGTATTTGGATCAAATTTGATTCATGTCTTCGATTGAAATATGACAATAGACGTTAGGCATAATACAATCGAGATTAGATACAAGCTAGTAAATTGTACTGCTATATTTTCAAAATTATTTTCCCAGCGGCCTTTGTCGACCTTTTCACTTTTGTTTATGCAAAAGCATTTTTGCTGATTGACATTGCATCGGATTTGTGGGCGGTAAGTAACTGCTGGACTGTTGATGCAATTGTATAAATACATTTTAAGAGTACAAGTAGGTTGTTTATATCTGCTGAATGAGATGCCGCAATGTTTGTATTTATGTGTTGACATTTTGTCATTAAATGGATAATCATTGGGAAAAAATGTCCAGCTCTTTTTTCACATGATTGGCGATATAAGATTTTTGACTGTTGAATGTTGAACAAATCGAGAGATTTTCAATAGGTAGAATAAGTGGCGTCGGCCGTTTGAATGTCAATTGATGTGTTAGCTTATAGCTTGCTGGAAGTTCCAGGACAAGGTTAATGCTTCTGATACATGAGACGCGTAAAAGCGGTGCGCGTGCCAAATCAACGATACCGTCCCTTGTAAACAGGAAACGGATACACGACAGGTCGTAAATTTTTAGACGACGACAGGTAACGAAGCGTAAACGCGCTACACGTGTAAATACCAATAGAGTTGTCGAACTACTCGTATATTCGTCGCGAAAACGTTTTCGATCATGTTGGAATCGTATTTAACAAAAATTCGATCGCGAAAAATTATTGCCATCCGGATTAAACAGCGTGCACCGTTCTGGAAGAATATTAACTTAGTACATGGACACTTCCCATTGAACCATTACAGAGTTATAGCATTTATTGTAAAGTTGTAAAAAAAAACTTGAATTGTCTAGCAAAACCAAAATTTTCTACTCTTCCGATCATTTAATCCGAGTTTTGACCTCACTTTTTGAAATTACATAAAATTTCATGTAAATGGACCTTTTCCCTGTTACAAAAATCACCGTTACTTCAAAGATATGACCGCTCAAACTTAAAAAAAAATTCAAAATCGATTTTTCATTGAAAATTCAAAAAATAACCAGTGGCGTAGAAAGCTTTCTGCTGGAGGAGGGGATATGTCGTCGGCACAATTTTTTTTTTTTTTTGATAATCGCTCGGGGCAGGATTTGAATCCCTCACCTGTTGAGTAAAAGTCAACGCAAAGACCTACCACTAATGTCCTTTGAGATGAAAATTTAGTAAACAGTGGCGGATGGTTTCAGCCAATGAGCTTTCTGGTGGTAATTTCCAATTTATCTTTAAATTACTCATTGAGAGCGAGTAGCTCATGAAATATTCGGTGAGTCTCATCAACAATGTTATCAGAATGTTGGTGATGATGATACTCTTGTTGACTGAAGTTTCAAAACCGTTGATGAATGAATGAGATCAAATTAAACAAGCTAGCCTTAGTCAATAGTCTGGGATGGAATAAATGGTAAATGCAGAATGAATCAACCATTCTGCATTTACCACTTTGAAATTAGCAAGAAAACTTGTTTCGATTCCACCGTTCCCATGAGAGGTATATGAAATAGTAAGCCGATTAAACCCAAATTTATGAATGTGGTTTGGCGGGAAATATGTTCCATTAATATGGGGGCGACTGGTAGCGCAGTGGGTTGAGGCATCAGTCTCATGTTTGACTGCCGGCGTTTCGGGTTCGAATTCCGTCCACAATGACGTTCGTGGTCATAGATGTGCAGAAGGTGCATGCTGGCAACTGAATTCTCTAAAACCAGTTTATGCCGTCGAAACGTCAACTGGGCCACATGGAACAGTTGACGCGTTGTGCCCCACAAGGGGTTAAGGCAATTGAGTAGTTACCTTTATGCGAAATGCGACATTTCGCGCCATCGTCGGTTGCCTTAGCATTAGCCACAATGTTCTCAGGGATGCCTCTACTGGGCAAGGCAGCACATACAGAATGCCGGTTCACATTATCTAAAGCCTTCTCGAAATCAATCAAAAGCAAGTGAAGCGACGAATCGAACTCAATGTATTAATCGATGATAATTCGCAATGTTTTAATGTGATCTTCATTAATTGTGCGTCTTAAGTGCTCTTTAGTCTTTCCAGAACAATTTAAGCTATTATTTTTCTAACGGCTAAAAGCACACAAATGCCTCTCCAATTATTAAAATCTGTAAGGCAGCCCTTTTTTCAAAAGTTTGACTATCAAGCCTTCCTTCATTCAAATTCTGTGTTCCATGCTTTATCCACAAGTGAGTGCAGCGACTCGGCAGTTATGCTTGGTGCTGCTTGATAAAGTTTGGCAGGAATGCCGTCGAGTCCGGCGGCCTTACCTTCTTTTAGTGTAATAATTGCAGCGACTTTTTCCTTTTTAGTCGGGGCAGTTGACCATGTGCGCGCATTTTGATGTTTGTATGAGGGCCAACTTCACCAGAAATTACACTGTTAAAACCCGTGGTAAAATGCTCTTTCCACCGTCCTATCTGTTCCACATCGGACATAAGTTGCTTTCCATCACTGCCGGATGTTGATAGGATTTACGACAACCTTTAAACTCCTTGATGATACCGTATACGGCGTTTAGGTTATTGCCACTTGTGGCTTCTTCTGCCGAGGCCAATAGAGAGTTTGCATACTTTCTTTTATCGCGTCACACACTACTCTGAGCTTCACGAGCTTTCTGACAGCCAAAGAACTCTACGCTCTACACTACTTCGATTGTTGTCTGCTGCTGTAACTAATCGTACCTTCAGTTGTTTCTTTCAACAATTCGCTGCCATAATGCGTTGGACTTCCAAGGCTTATGCCGGCAATCCGGGTTAGTGGCAAGGATGGTATATGCGCTTTTTTATGGCATCCCAGTGGTCCTTCAAATCACTACCTGGGTACTATACTCATCTCAGCTGCTTTCTGCGAAATATGTTTTTTATACTGTTTCGTTCGACAGCTGAATTTTTTAGTCGGGCGGATCTTTCGTCACTAGGACGGCGCACTCGCACTCTTTTTTCGCACGTCCAGAAGACAACTTTTGAATCTTTTGCTAGGCAAAAAGTGGTCGATCTGATTTTCAGTTCTGTGCCAACTGATTTTGCGACAGTCCTTATGTTTAAACATATCACCACCAGTGAAGAGACGGTGGAAGTTGCAGAACTCTCCAAATCTTTCACTGTTGTCGTTTCGGTCACCAAGACTGTGCCTCTCCATTGTTATCAGCACCTAATTTTGCATTCAGATCTCCCATAAACGGTGGAGGTTAATTCGGCTTGACCTGGATATTTCTACGGGCTTTAAACCTGCACTGGATGGACATGTCAGATATGACGGATAGATGTCGCTTGCATCCCTAAAAGGCGATTTTATTATGGAAAATTAAAATTGTTCTCAGTTTAAATTGATTTTTGATTTCAAGTTTATTAGTACACATGTCGTAGATATTTTTCCGCATATGTTCCATACTTTAAATCTCGCGAACACAATCAAAAATGATGAAAATCTAAAATAAGTTGATTAAGTCTAAGTCGAGGTTCATTGCACATTTGACAGTTAACCGGGTAGTTAACCCGGAACCTTGTTTTGTATGGCGCTCACCCTTCACCTGAATTAAACTCACTGGAGTTCAAAAGAACGCGCCTAATGTCACCCTTGGGTGTTTTGCTTAGGACAGCGTTAAGTTGTTCGTAGAAGGAGTCTTTCGCCAAAATGTTGGCGAGTTCATTTGGCGCGTAGCATTGTATAATTGTGATGTTACTCATTTGGCCCGGAACCTGGCCGTCATGATTTTCTTCTAGGAATAAAATTCAATAATTGATGTGACAACTCAGCTCCTAGTACTTTGAAATATGTACATATCGTTGAAGGTTCGACTATTACACTCCCTTAGTCGAGCCGATCGGAGCGCATTGGATAACAAGGCATGAATTTTCTAAACAAAATAAGTAAAAAAAATGAAAATAGGAATTTGGAATCCCCAATCTAAAATAACCGTGAAAAAAATGCAAATGTTCAATATAAAACGTTTATTCATACACCTTAACTTAATTTTTCTTAAAATCTACTAAATCAATGAGCATAAGTTACAAAGGGAGAGGCGAATGAAGTTCTGACAAGAGCATGTCCTGCCTGATATGCAACCGCCGGACCAAAAGCCTTAGAGACAACGGGGGTAGCAGCATATGGAACTTGAGCATGTACAGGGGCAACAGCCTTAGCAACAACGGCTCCACCGAGAGGATTGCGCTGAACCACAGCATTGAAACCATTAACAGGATCAGCAGTGTAGTCGACAATACGTTGATGTCCATCAGCATCAATCAAAGAATATTGACCACGAACAACGTCACCATCGCGGGATTCACTTTGGCTCTTCGAGTCACCGGTCAAGGAGTCTTGGACGTCGTAAGCGAAATTGTATTGCGGATGGGGATCGTATTCATCGTCGGCCTTGGCTAAAACTGGAGCAGCGCCATGGTAATATTGAGCAGCTGGAAGAAGTCCAGCGTTGACCACGGCCAGAAAAGCAAGGACAACAACAAACTGTGAATGAATGAAAGTGAAATGAAATTGTGATTACAAAATGTATTGTGTGCGGATGTACGAATACTCGTATAAGTTGCAACATACCTTGAAAGCCATTGTAATGTGTTTACTCAGGTAGATGTCGTCTTGTACGGGTGAACGAAAAAGTTGTACTGATTATCCAAAATACGTCTTCACCTTATATACTGTGTTCCACTTTCAATTCAATGCGCACATAAAATGGACCGATATGGGGTGAGTGGATTGACCATTAAATTCTGATAGTGCATATTTGCATATTGACCTAATTGCTTAAGGTGCGTTTTGCTAGACACACGATCGGAGCATATTGTTCGCGATCAAGCCAAAGAGCATGGAGCACTATTTGTACGTATCCTTTTGATCATCGCCTGGGATTAACGTAGAGCGGTGCCTAGCAAAACGCACCTCTAAGCTTCGTCTTACTAGATAAGACTCCACATCGATCGCAGGCGTCTATCGAAAAAATACACACAAATGGTGCTCAATGTTCTATGGCTTGATTGCTAATCGCGAACAATGTGCGATGATCGTGTGCCTAGGAAGACGAACCTTTAGGAGAATAGTGGTAAATGAAAACAATAAGGAGTCCGATAATTTCTTTTTTTTTTTTGTGATACACTGATTTTGTAACGCTTAGATAATGGATTGATGAACTCAATTTGAATATTGTACTGTAAAAAGATTTATCAGGAGATGTGAATATAAATGTCAGAAATTATTCTTAAGGGGGAATTGATGTTTTGATTTAAAGTCAATTGTATAAATTGAGTTCAAATTCACACTACACTATTGAATTTTTCTTACGTTATTTAGAGCTGGGTAAAGTTGAGTATGAAAAATTTTCGATCTGCAGTTGTTCTTTTGATTTTTATTTGGGATGTGTAGGAGAGTCTGAAAGCGCAAGGTACCGCGCCGTTCGGAGACTCCATCAGGCTAGCGGGGGACGGGGGTGAAAGAGGAAGTCAGGCAGGTGCACTGGATGTATGAGGGAAATCAATCGCAATTCAACAACCCCTCATCGCATGTAGCTCTAGTTAGTGTTTAATAATTCAGCTCTTAGTTCTCTATAACTTTACTTGTAGAGAATATGCTTTCCCTGACAGACGTGGACACACAAAATACATTCCCTTCACATCACAAATTTGCCTCTCACTAGCGGACAAGAAATAGACATACCATACATCAATTTATCACTGATATGACACACAACTACAGTGTGCATGTCAGAAGTTACTTTTATATAGTTAAGGGCATAAATCGACGGAAGTGGCCTTTGGAGGATGCATTTTAATTCTTTACCACTTACGTAAGGTTCGGTTAAAGAGCTGCCATGATAACCACGCCACATATAGACCATGTCTAGTTCCATTGTGATACTACACGGGATAAATTATCCTGACCATTCAATGCCTCAAACCAGCCTGTGCACACGATAAAACGTTAAGGCTGGCCAATATCAACGTTTTCCGAGTCTCCTTGATCGGCAAAGAGCATTTATTTATTTATTTTCTTTATTTTTTAGTTATACGGAAGCCGAAGATTTTTGGCGTGCTCGCCGACAATGCATGGTCACAAAGCCCACGATCGCACCAATCTTTTGCCTTTTCAACGACAGCAACCTAGTAGAGGAGCGAGTATCCAGCCTTGGCTACACATCTTTGCTTTGTAGGACGTGTTGCCATGTACACAGCTTGAGGTTGCCCTGCTAATTGCAACCAGCCTAATGGCACGCTTGCATGAGCCCATGGGCATTGTAATATTGCGTCGATTCTCATGTGCAATTTTTGTTGTCCACTGTCGAGCTAGCTCATCAACTCTACCTATATAATTTCTGACGAAGCCACTATTGTCCAGAATCCAACACAGGACAATGTTGAAGAAATTACCTATTTAAAAAAAAAGTCCGCGACAATCCAGCACAACTCTTGAAGTGGTAATAATAATATCTCTAGTGGTTATGACATGTCGTCCCAACCTGCAACCATCCGTGTAGAAGCTCATCGACTCCGTGGTTAAAAAAAGGTCATCGTCCCATTACACTCGTGGTGGTACCAGGCTTGTGAAGTTCTTAACAAAAAAATATTTTGGGGTAGTATAATCCGTAGTTGTCTCCCAATGACTTGTCTTGCGAAGGCGGATAGCCGTACACATAGCCATCTGTTCACCGAGAATGTCTAAGGGAATCACCTAAGTCATCGGACGGAGTGCTTCTGAAGGCCCCGTTGATTGCCACACTAGCGGATTTTTGCACTTACTCCACCAGATTGCGGTTAGTCCCTGTTCTTCCGCCAATGATCCACCAATCACCACTGAAAGTAATGATTGCCTTCTTGAATATTGGGCTTCAGACTATGCTTGTTGTCCAACATAACACCAAGAAACTTAGCTTTGTCCGTGAAAGTCAGTTTCATTCCCACCATCACCGTAGGCTCTGCAGGTGGTTTCTGTATTATCTTGCAAAAAGGGCAAACTCCGTTTTGTATAGATTTACTCCAACATCAAAATTAGTTGCCCAGTTCACTAGCCGAGAGAGCGCGTTCTGTAGTACCTCACTAAGAGTAGCAAGAAACTTTCCTGAGATTATAATAGCAATATCATCCGCATAGATAAAAACGTTACATCTCAATGCTCCAGGCCCAAGAGTAGTCTGATGACACCAACTTGCGAGGACATTGACACACCTTCGTATGGGTGATGCGCCCCGTTCTGAACATATAACCCTAGAAGTTAGCATCCGGTTAATAAGTTTGGCGAGTGTGTCATTCACTCCTATACATAATAGTGCAAAAGTGATAGCATCAGGTCTGAAGTTGTTTAAGGCACCTTCGTTATCCAGAAAAGCGACCATGGTTTACGTCTTACAACCTAAAGCTTACAGGGACAGTATTTCATGAGTGGATGAAGAGAACCAAAACCGAAAATATACTTCTTTTTGGCCCATAGCAGCACAACTCCTTTAAGACATGTAAAAGTCGCTTTTTCACCTGTTAGTGTTAACACAACCTGCAGTCTATAGCCTTTGGAACAAGGGATAATTAAACTTTTCAAAACGTTTCATCGTAAAGAAGTGGTTATGCAACTCGGCTCAAATTCTGCCCCTAATAGATTCGTATATTGATTATGTATATTCTTTAAATCTTTTGTCACCACTCTACGAAGCAGCATCTAAAGAATGGACTCGATCCCTTGCCCGTTAATAAAAAAAAACTGCCTTTGGGTATTATTAGAACTCAGACAACGCTCCAAGCTTGGCAGTAAAATACGGCTCGATTAGGTGGTGCATGCAAAAGTTGCAACTGCACTATCCGAGATCTATGTGCTTTCGAAACAACAACAAGGCATAACCATGCAAGCGATGTTGACGAGTCCATGCCACTAGAGGGAGTGGTCAAGGCAATTAACATATTCTATATGATCGTGTGATCTTAACTTATCTCTAACACTTTCGAGAACACTGTAAAACCTTACCCTTAAAAATGGTTCCAGTTAAACAATTTTAAACCAGCATTTTTTTTTTAATGCAAAATAGTTTTATTAACAACAAATAGCTCAAGTTCCTTATGAAGGAGGTCAATAAATTATGTCACGGCCCATCGATAATGTCCTTAATGAGCATAAGAAACAAGTGGTGATGAGAACGATGTCTTAACAATAGCGGGACCAGCAGCATAGGCATGGTAAGCTCCTGGAGCAGCATGATAAGCTACTGGTGCAGCGTGATAAGCGACTGGTGCAGCATGATAGGCTACTGGAGCTACGGCCTTGGCGACAACTGGTGCAACAGCCTTGGCAACAACAGCACCACCCAACGGTGTACGTTGAACAACGGCGTTGAATCCGTTGACTGGATCAGCAGTGTAGTCGACGATTCTCTTATGTCCATCAGCATCGATCAAGGAATATTGGCCGCGAACAACATCTCCATCGCGAGATTCAAATTGGCTCTTGGAATCCCCGGTCAAAGCATCTTGAACATCATAGGCAAAGTTGTATTGTGGATGAGGATCGTATTCTTCGACGGTCTTGGCCAAAACTGGACCAGCGGCATGAACAACAGGAGCAGCACTGTAAACGGCTGGGAGGACACCGGCGTTGGCAACAGCGATGAAGGCAAGCGCAACTACGAACTGAAAGAGAAAATAACCGAAAATTAGCACAAACTTTGCCATTGAGACAGTTTCAATTTAGTTGGAATATTCAACATTCTTGAATGGTAGTCATGGCAAATTGACCGGTACTTAATATGTATCACTTGTCCATCTTTATTTTATATTTTTTCTTTGGTCGTCGGGCCGGCTGGGTTTTCGTACTAACCTTGAATGCCATTTTGATATATTTCTTGTGTAATAAGTTTTATAACTGAACGTTCAACTTGAACTGACTTTAACGGTCCAACCGGCCCGACTTTTATACTATATTGGCATCTAGGGATTTTAGACAGTAGTTCAAGATATGCGTATACACACACGCAACGGCATGGTACTCGTAGGTTTAGTAAGATACGTGGTAGATAAGTCCACAGTGGGAATTTTCAAGGTGACTTTCATAATCTTGCGTAGAAATTGCAAAGTGAATTGGAAAAGGAATATTGCTGATGATAAGAGTATCACGTGGTAATTTTAGGGTTTTTCTTGTAGAATAAAACAGATCTGCAAATATAATATGTGTATCTGAATTTATTTTTGTGATTTATAGAATCATGATTAACACTTTGAGTTTCTCCATTTCGAGAGTTGATTTTCAGGAATTAGTCCTTGGAACTGACACTTTGGTCTGAGTATCTAAGTTTTTTTTCGAGTAAGCGTTACATAGTTGGTTTAAAAAAATTTTAATGTATTTTCAAAGGCAGAAGGAGTTGGATACTGCGGCGTAACTGACCATTTTTCGGCCAGGCCAAACAGTAGTCGCTCTTACCCCTGATCTGATTGATTACATGCAGGCCGGGCCAAAGTCTAACTTAAGGCACATGCATGGATATTTTGAAAGCTGTACGAAATCTAACAGCTTCCCATTTTGAAAACAGTTCACAACTTAAGAAAATTTTAAATTGTTGCTTCTTTGCTGAATTCAACATTATAACCTTACCTTAGGGTTGTAAGTTTGGGTGGCGGCCAAACGGTTCCACAAAGAACACTTGGATCAAAAGCGATGCTGTCAATTTTTGGGTGAGGATCATTGCTAAATGTTCTTGACATACATACATACAAGTGAGATGTCTCTGTAATTCTCTCTTCGCAATTTATCTCCATTTTTATGGATAATAATAATCCGTTAAACCTTTGCGTGGTCGCCGTTGTTGATCCGTCCAATCCGAGGCTTTTTTTCAAGGTTTCTTGACTTGGAGTAGTTTTTGCAAGGATGGGTTGTCGGTCTATTGCTTAACCCTATCCAGGGGTGGCCTCGGTGATAGCTGGTTCAGGTGGTTTATAACGTGCCAGAGTTCACACAATTATGTTGACTACGTGATTCATACCACGCTAGTGACCTGAAAGGCTTCGGGGTAACTCAGCCAGTCAGTTACAGCTATCATTCATTTCACCTTTCACAACCATGGCTTTTGACAGGCCTCGGTGGAGCTACCATTGAGTTTATTTAATTATTATAGTAAAGTTTCTATTGGCGTTAAATGAATTATCATTTTGGGAAAAATATCGGCTAAAATGGGGATGAGTGATTATAAAATAAAAATCTAAATTGCCCGCTTTTGTTTGTTCCTTAATAGGTGGGTACATAGCGATAGTATACGAATAGTGATGATATTGTATGAAAGCGGTGTGGCGTCTACTGGAAGGCACTGAACTTTGCAACGCGCAGTAGTGGGTTCAAAGCACGATCAGTGGAATAATTTGAATTTTTTTTCACTCTCCATGCCATTCTCTCTATATGTGTAATTACATTACAAATATACAATTTATCGAACATAAATGTGATGGAAAAAGTTACAGAATGCACAAAAAAACGCTATAGAGGGACTTGAACCCAAAACAGTGTTAGATATTAATTTTTTTTACCGAGTTTATTTATTTCTTATTTCTTTCTTATATCGTTCTTATGTCTTTCTTATAAAATTCTTATATATCTCTGAAATCTCACTTCTTGCTCTGTTTTATGATGCTTTAAGTACGAATAAAGATACATTAATGAAAAAAAAGATGTTCATTTTGTGCTTATATCATCCTTTAATCGACATTTAAACTAAAGAATTATTCATTGGAGATATATAAGAAACAATTAAAAGAGTTTGTGGTTAGTTGGCCCTCGCTAAGCTCAATAATCGTTACAGACAATCTAGTTACGAAATTGACGACTATTATCGCTTAGACTACTTCCATTTCAGACTGTACAAAAAATTCGAGAAATGTAGTCCGGGTTTTGCCGTTTTATTTTAGTAGGAATCATTCAAATAAATTCTCGAACTTTTGGTATAATAGTTGCAGACATCTCATTCTGGTAATTTGTGCAAATTATTAACTGGAACCTAACCTTCATTTGACTCCACAGGTAGCACATGACCTTAATATCAAGATAATACATTGATGATAACTTATATTCTTATCGTAGGTATATCCGTTCCCCATTATTGTGAACTGCATGCATGTAACCATTTTCTATTTAATGATCATGAAATCATTCTGATCGAAACTTATCGAAATCGAATCATTCTGCTCAATTGAAAATGAAAAATAAACAATAAAAACAGCCCGAAAATAAAATTTTACAAGGTAATTAAGTCTGCAAATTTCAAATTTGCAATTCACGAAACTAATTCCGATCAACCTATTATACCATTTTTCGAATGCACTTCCGGCCTCCCAAAATTCCAATTTATTTATAGTCGTACATATCAGTATACAATGTATCGTGATCGATGTCTATTACACGCCATTAAGTGTCAAGTACATCGACTCAACACCTTACATCAAACCTAATCTGCTTAATACTTTCTTGAGTCGGCGACTTGAGCCTCGATTGAATAATTTTCTAGTTTGATTTTGTACTCGTATAATTTACAAATTAATAAGACAGTGCC
Source organism: Chloromyia formosa (assembly GCA_964017055.1). NCBI lineage: Eukaryota > Metazoa > Arthropoda > Insecta > Diptera > Stratiomyidae > Chloromyia > Chloromyia formosa. The sequence goes on along the minus strand of OZ024813.1, from coordinate 21,153,339 downwards.
ACACTTTATTCGATTGTAACGCCCCGTGACCGTGTATCTTGCCATAACAAGGCAACTGTACAGTTTAATCAAAACGGCGGCGGCGACACGACGACTAAATGTCGACTAGCGACATTATGTGATGTAATTTTCAAGTTCTTTTTTCAGTTCGTTAAATTCGTGCAATTGACTAGGAGGTTGACAAACTAAAAGCGACACAAGCACAATTGGTGACAACAGTCAAATAATCAGAGCCTTCAACGACGACGACTCAACTGGAATTCGCGGTGGATACTGGTTCATGAGTACTTTCACTTACCCACTTTAGAGCGTTTCCCTTTCACGTGACGAGTGACAGGTGTTTTCGGGAGTGACAAGGTTTTGTGTGGGAATCGTCAGCGAATTTTTGGTTGTAATATTCCACCGAATTTTAATTGCCTACTAACTTGCTTTTCCTCTGCGTTATACGGTTTGCGATTTTTATGGTAACAATCATTCTAAAAAAAAATTAAGAAATTCTAAGGATTCAGTTGACTGGATTAATGGCAAAGTTAAATGTGTCACTTGAAAAACGCACTACACCTCTTCGACACCGCAGCTTTTGCAGAAGCCATTGTAGGGGAGGCGAAGCCTTCTGGCATTCTTCCCGATCACGGAATGCCCAGTGATGACTCCCATAGCCGCTCGGATGTGCTGCCTTTTCAGTTAGAGCAATGTGTTCGACTTGAATCCAATCTGGGCGGCTTAGTTGAAAGACATGTGTTGCTATTTAACCATCTTTTGTTGATCTTGATAATCGCTTCGGATTTACATAGTAGTTAGTTTGGAAGCAGCAATAGCCATATAAATGTTCGAACGAATTTCTCCAGCCTCGTTGTTGGGCCCTGTCTGGCAAGATCGTCAGCTATGCAGTTACCAACGAAACCAGTTTGGCCCAAAATCCAGCAAAAGAAAATGGTAAAAAAAATCACTCATCTCCATAAGCAGAGAGTGACATTCCGCAACAGTTCATGACGTCATTAGGCCCTGTTTAAGAAATTTAGTTTTAGCTTTGCAATCTGTAAATATTGCTATATCTCTGATATTACGTGATGCTCCAATCAGATCATGGCTTCTGTAATCGCCGCAATCTCCGCCTGAAAAACACTAGAGTAAATAGAGATACTGAAAGAGAGGCTTAAGTGAAGCTATCACAAAAAAAAATCCAGCGCCGACTCCCTCGTCCATTTTGGAGCCATCCGTATAGATTTCTAATGACTTAGGCAGCAGACGCATGATTCCTTTCCATTGCTTGCGTGATGGTGACACGCTGACAATGTTCTTGTCAAGCGCATGACTTGAAACTATAAAGTCAGCCGTTGCCGGAATATTTGGGTTTTAGAGAATAGTAGTGTATCCAGAGTGTGAAGTTAACCACTGGCCAGTATCACGGAGGCGATTGGCCGTACTTGCAGCAATCTGTTCCCCAAATATGCCAAGAGGGAACAGGTGTAGCAGCATGTACAACGCCGCAGAAGGAGAAGCACTTATAACGACGCTAGCCAATTATTACACCTGTTCCAGCCAGCTACGGTTAGCCTCTGTACTTAGAGCAGTCTACCAAACAACAACCCCAAATGTTAGTATGGGATGTAGAACAGTTATATGGAGTCAGTGTTTTAGGTTGTAGGACCCGGTTTTAATCAATAGCCCTCTTACAGGAGTAGAGTGCGATAGTAGCCTTATTTACCCTCTGCTGTGTATTCAGCCTCCATGATAATTTTCTGTCCAGAATGAGTCCTACAACTTTTGCCTTATCAGCAACAACAAGGCTCGTCCGTTGCAACATAAGCGAAGTGGACAAGCTCAACTTTATTGGGTTAATATTTACCCCACATTTGTCAGCAAAATAGATAAGAAGTGAGAGGGCATTTTTCAGTACTTCACCAGCTAATTTGTCTGATGTTGCAATGGTATTGTCATTCACATAAGCACACACCATGCAGGCTAGCCATTCCAAGTCTAAAAGCAGTCTATTGATAACTAAATTCCAGAGAAGGAGAGAAAGTACTCCACCTTGCGAAGTACATTTTTACACTAGTCTACGCACAGACGACGCTCGTTAACACGTATGTATAACCCTAGTTATTAACATCAGGTTAATCAGCCTGCAGAAGGAGTTGTCAATGCCCAGACTAGAGAGTGAATCAGCGAGAGCTCTGTTTTTTGAAGACCACCTCGATATCAAGGAAAATAACCTTGGTGGTTTCGTTATTACCCAAAGATTTTTCTATATATCTCACAATAAAGTGTAGAGCTGAATCGACTGATTTGCCCTTGAGGTAGGGATGTTGGGAGTTCGATGGAATGCTACCATTCAGTTAAATGTCTATGAGCCTTTCCATCAACTTTAAAAGAACTGATGATAGGCTCTCTGGTCTTTGATACATACGGGTAAAGTTCTTTCCGCTTTCGGGTTGAATATCACTTTCACCCCAATCTATATTTAAGAAATACACACCACCTCCAAGCAGGCCCTAAAAATAGTCTTAATCCGGAGCCAGAATATTCGGAATGTTGTTGATTAGCCGGCATTATCCCATCGGGACCAGCCGACTTTTAAGGTTCAAAGCAAGATATGGATCAGATAAACTTTCCTTAGATACATTATTACTAGCGTCGCATGAAGTGTTGGAAGTAGTCGGTGAATACACATTCGATACATAAGGTGAGTTTCCCGGGAAACATATAATATCAGTAAATTATCCCTGACAATAGAATAATTGAAACATATTTGTATGTATATACATATTGTAAGGTAGTTGATATATTTGGTTTTGCAAATCGCGGATTTTTCACAATAATATGCATTTTATGATGTGCTGACATAACCCAATGAAACTTTAACATAGACATCAAGACCCCATAAGATCCTAACAAAAAGATAATTTCAATTTAATAAACCCAAATTGCGTGTCATATTCTTCGTTTCATATGTTCATCATACAAAGCCACATACCTCCACGTAAACAAAAACAAACAATGCAATTAATGTAATCAACTACTGAAAAAAAATGTCACCAATCCCAATTAATTCTTCGTCTTGTAGTCCATTTCTGCCCAAGATCATTCATTCACTTTGCGAGGCCATAAAAAAAACGAAAGACTTAAGCGAGCAACCTGCTCGAATTACGGCTAATCGACAATTTAAGTGTTTAATGTGCAAAACTAATCGCTCAATCGTCTAGATGAAAAACAAGTAAATCACCAGCATCAGACCCGGTACGAAAAACCGGAACCGGTGAAGTTTCAATGTCGCCATTTAGCCGGCCACGTGCTCTTTGTATGAACGGATATGTTAGACTTTGGCTCTGCTCCACATTGGGCTTCAGGTATCCAATGTGCATACAAAGTTGCTTGAGGCGATCATACTTCAATGTCTGATACTGGGCTGATGTAACATTTTCATTACTTTGCGTACTGAAATATGGCATGCAGTGCGTTGGATTAGGCAAGCTTAAAAGTGAATTTGCTGCCCATCTGCATACCCAAAAACTGGGTCGAATGTTCACTTATATTTCACACTGCACCAGTTACAGTACAAACAGTGGCACGTTGCAATTCGTTGAATAATTGCAATAGACGCAACAGCTACTGGAAAACTTAATCTATTTTCTTTTTAATTCGTCCACCTCTGCTGACTATGAAATCATGGAATTTTCCCTTTTATTTATATATATGAACATAAATTATGAAGAAAGAAAATTCACCTTTAAATAAACGAAACATCTATCTACAATTTTCTGCTGCTGTTAACCGGGAAATACTTTTGTCGACTTTCTCAAAAATTCGAATTCGTGTATTATTTAAGCATTGCATCAATGCAATCACAACATTCACCATATATTCATCCACGCGTCGTATTATTGACTACCTCTTTAAATGGTAACAAATTTAGTCTAATTCAACAACAAGGCTACTAATTGGTTGTAATGAAACTTTAACGGTAATGTGCGTTGGACAATTATTGTCCAACCACATTACATTTTTTGATTGGACAATAATGATTCGATGAGTGAATCATCACTATCCATATGGCTATGTTCGCGGCTTTTCCATCAAATTTTAAATCGATCTTGCATTCCTACTACGTGTTGACATTGACATAATAATTGTATGCTGCGCCGCGCCGGCGTAATTTAATATGTAATTACAAATTGAATAGGCGTGAAATATTTGCTATTAAACATTCAGATTATACGCATTTTTGATCGGAATTAGTGTAGTAGCTCTTTGTCATTCATCTGTGCGTTTTGGGTTAAGTTTGCCATGGGCTGGGTGTACTTTGGCGGCTTTTAATGTACGAACATGCTACTTATACGTGTTTACTTAAATTACGTTCGAAATATCAGTAGCATATATTATCGGGAAATTTACTTGGAAGTTATTGCAGAAAAACTTAACCGTGAATTAAAATATTTTATATATTTAAAAAAAGTGCGAAACGAAGTAAGTTATCCATTGAGTGATAAGAAATGGACTTAATACAGACTCTTTTTTAATTTAAAAACCTCACAGTAAACTTAAAATGGGAATTCAGTTTCAGTATCTCTCTTCTTTATGCACTATCAAGCGTACTAAGATATAAATTTGTTCAAGTACTGCGTATTATGGCTTTGCCGAGTCAATCATCATGCATGGTACTAGCTGGCGACGTGCATTGCCCAATACTGGCTTATGCCAACGAAACGTCATCTTAGCCACATGAAATAATTGACGCGATATCTCCCACTAGGGGTTAGGGCAACTGAGCTATCATCACTGTACGAAAGTCAGCTGATTCGTCTATGGCCCTTTTATACGACTCTGCAGCTTAACGTTGTTTTGCCTGCGTGTTGGCACTTCGCCCATCCTGGCGGTATAGTCTCAGCTTGCTTCTGCGGCAGCTCGGTCTTGGATCATATCATCACCGAGATTAATGCGTTGTTGTTGTTTCTTCATCTGATCGATCCACGTGTGTTTCCGTCTACCTCGGGGTTTGGGTCTAGCAGATGGAATATTCATTGATAGTGCCTTTATGACTGGGTTCTCAGGCGGGCACCTTAGAGCATGGCAATACCAATCCATACGACGATCTTCGTGCTTTTCAGTGATCGGTTGCTCAATAAACAAGCTGCCTCGTATGTAGGTACTTTTGATACAACCCATTTTAATCACACCGGCTGACATTCGTAGCATTCTCATCTATTAAATGAGTGCGGGACGTACGACCGTTTTGTACAACTTGCCCTTAAGCTTTCGTGGCATCTTCTTTTTGTAGAAAACTCCAGAGTTTTATCGCCACTTCATTCAACCGACCCTGATGCGACGTTTGATGTCGTCACCGCAGGAAGCTTCCTTGTTGACCATCGAGCCCAGGTATTTGAACCTTGTACAAGACTTCAACTGCTCTACTTTAATGTAGATATCTGTTATCAGTCTCTCAGGATGTGAGGAAGGACAGTAAAGATACTCTGTCTTTGGTATGCTAATCCTCAGACCATGATCCTCCAGTATCTTACACCACTTGGTCAGACCATCGTCTCCTCCTGGGGCGAAAATTCGATCAAACGATCCCTTTTCGGTCCCAAAACACGGATGCCATGATTTTTTTTTGCCCGAGAGAGCCAGTGTGCCGCCACTGTTATGTCTGTCTTTTTGTCTCAGAAAATCCTCACCTTTCAATTCAAATTTTGGGAGTCCCAGCGTTTCCGTAATTGTCTCGTATAAGAGAGATATGGAGATTTGTGGAAATATCGCAGACATTTCATCCTCTGTCAGTCGGCAGTTTTCACGAACAATTTCCTCGATTTCTTGCATCAACTCATCGGTCACAATCGTTGTTTTTTTTTAACTTTTAATTTTTTTGTTTCAATGATTTATACTGAACGTTTGGTATGTTAAGAACTGATCAAAACGCTGTTGTACACGCAGAGCGAGCGTTCACGTTTGTTCGCGAGTGAAAAGTGACAGTTATCCGGGGTAAAAATGATTTCTTCACTCCGAGCCCCGGAAACTAAAAGATTGCCAGCAAAGTTCTACGAGTACATGGAGTTGCGAGAAACTTGAATTGACCAGAAAGTTGAATTAGCGAGATTCTACTGTGCATACGTACTAAAATATGTTCTAGATGTTCTAGGAGCAACGCATTCAAGATTATTTTTTTTTTCGCTCAAAGAACAACATGATGTTAAACAACAAATACATCCACTTGATTAAAAAAAAATACTTTCAGCTGTTGAACCCATAAGTCTCATCCAAAGTTCAAAAATCAGATCATTCCAGAGAAACCCACTTCAATTTTAATTTATCATCGCAAAACATGCCCATAAGGATAAGATAATTGGCAGTTAATATACGACCTTGACAATGACGCAACATTTTTTCATACGAAATTTTATACATGAACCTACCAGCCCACTAGTGTGTACGGCTAAGCGAAGTTCAAGTACTCCGGCTACTTGCCCGCACTTGAAAACATGAACATACAATTCAAGAGATACAATTAAAGATTGCACGTATTGTATGCTTGTAAGTATCTAAATAATCAAAGTTTTACCATGCTCCCTCGTTGAATTTTAGGTGTCTAAAATAAAGCGGCTTTGAAGCAGTATATAAGCTAGTTGACTGAACGCACAGTCAACCAGTTCACGCTTAGTAGTTCATTTGCAAGCAACTTGCTAACAAAAGACAATTTTAATATGGCATACAAGGTATGTGTATGAGACAATACTAATAACTACTGCATATTACTGATACTATGGCTAATCCTCAATTGTGAAAGATTTTAAGTGCAACGTAGTAATGGATTGGTCTAGACTAAATTTACGATTTTGTTTCGTATACTTTCAGTTTGTTGCTATCCTCGCCTTCGTGGCTGTAGCTAACGCCGGAGTCCTTCCTGGTGCTCACGTGTACAGCGCTGCTCCAGTTGTAGCTGCTGCCGCTCCAGTTGCTGTCGATGAATACGACCCTCACCCACAATACAACTTCGCTTACGATGTCCAGGATAGTCTGACTGGAGACTCAAAGAGCCAAGTTGAAAGTCGTGATGGAGATGTTGTTCGTGGTCAATATTCATTGGTCGATGCTGATGGATATCAACGTATTGTAGACTACACCGCTGATCCCGTGAATGGCTTTAATGCCGTTGTTCAACGTAATCCATTGGGTGCTGCCGTTGTTGCTAAGGCTGTAGCTCCAGTTGCTCCAGTTGTGGCTAAGGCTGTAGTCCCAGCTGCTTACTCTGCCCCATTAGCATACTCTTCTCCAGTTGCATACTCTTCTCCAGTTGCATACTCGGCTCCAGTTGCCGCCAAGGCTTTTGCTCCAGTTGCTTATGCCGCTGGTCCAGCTGCTGTTGTCAAAACTACCTTTTCGTCACCACTTGTGTCTTATGCCCATTAAATTGCCTGCGATATGTTATAATAAGGTCTAGAATAATAAACTACTTTTGAATTCAACCAAGAAGTATTTAATTTATGCAGCCTCCTGCACTGAAATGTGCGTCGCAACAGTGGACTAAATCAGAGTTAAAAATAAAAGTTGAGTATACCATTGCTAAACAATCAACAAGACTATCTAGCAATGATACCGACCCAAAAATTTATTAGCATAAGCCAAAAACACAAAGTGCTTGAGCTGGTTTCGTCACCCGATAGACTGTACTCTTCAGAAGCTACCTTCAGTCTATCGGGGAGGTAGCTCAACCAAGCCCAAAAGTGTGTATTTCAATTTTCGTCACAATACACCACTTCGCACTATGCTCACGGTATAAATAGTTTGCATTATACGACACGAGTACGAATTTTCACTGTGTGAAACGCATCTAAGTCAGAGCTAATTTTTGCGACCTTTTATAATTAAGGAGCATCGTAACTACCTAGAAATTCAAAAAGTTTACTAATGTATATCCATCTAGCAACTTTCTGAAGCATAATCTATTGTCTAAAAATAATTATACTATTTGCCCTTACCCCTAGTTAGGCATAGCGCAGCTACTCCTAAGAGCCATTGTTGACATTTCGTTGGTACATATCTAGAGCTCTGTTGAGTTGGGTCGAGGTCTTCAACCCACAAAGAAAAGATTCCCTCCACTATTTTACTAACGTCTAACTAACGTCGACTTTTCAAATCTCGATTAACCTAATCTCGATTTCGAAATATCCACTGAAAATATCTCGAATGTATCAAAATCTCGACAGGAAAAAATCTTGACTTCTCGAAATCTCGAATTTTGAAATATCGCGAGTGAATCAAAAAATCGCACGATATTGAAATTATAGTTTTTTGATTCATTATAAACAATTACATTTTAATTTGGCGTTGTTCATTTCCAATTAAATTTTTTAGGACACGCACACACAACAGGCTACCCTCAGTGTCGCTCTGGGTACCCTAGCGGCTTGTGTGGGCTATGCCCTTCAGGGAATCCTTACCCCCAGAAAATTAATCTAGAATGCTCGTTCTCCAGTTACATTTCAATTTAGTCCATATCACCAAAGCGGAAACTTACCTCAATGGGACTACTAAAGCGGGGAAAACCAACATACCGCAAAATGATCTTACTACTTTTTGAAAAGGGAAATAAAGTCAAACGTAGTCACTTTTGAGATGGATTATTACACCTCACTATCTAATTTAAATTAGTCGAGATTATCGAGATTTTTTTCTGTCGATATTTTCATCGGTCGAGATATTTTGTAGTCGAGATTTTCTCAAGACGAGATTTTGAAATAATTTCCCATAAAATAATCTCGACTTTGGTAATCGACGTTTCGTACTGCTCCCCATTGTAGTGCCCCATGCCGATATTAGATTAACTGTCCTAGTCTTGGAGATGCTTAAGCATTCATGTTAAGACTACATTGCAAATAAATAAAAAAGTCTTAAAAATAAATTATTTGTTTGAATAATTAATTATAGAAAGTAGAGTCAGCGACCAGCCTATCTCAACTGTTCCATGTGGCCCAGTTGATGTTTCGTCGGCATAAATTGGTTTCGGAGAATGTACCTATAGTTACCAGCATGCACCTCCTGCACATCCATGGCCACGAACGTCGTCGTCGACGGGATTCGAACCCGAAACGATGGAGATAATATTATTAAATATTACGTGATTGTTATGAAACTTGGAAATATTATTGCCTATAGTGTTGATTACCGTTGGCCATCAATTGTGCTAACTGTAATTTATAGAAATATAAGAAATATACTATTATAAACCTATTTTTAAAAGATATCGAAATTCTATTATTTTCGATTATCTATGCTAGTCGGAAGCCACCTTACCGAAAGTTTTCATATTTCTAAGTGTAACGGTCTCAAAATGCAAGGGGGTGGGATAAACTATGATCTCATTTTCCACTCCCTCTGTTCCCATTTCTTAAGATTTTAAGAAAATGCCAAATATGGAATGTACTCAATGTTATCTTTTTTATGATACCCCATTTGCATTTACCAGACGAAAATTTTGGTTTGACCTTCATTTCCCCTCTATGGGGACCTCCCCTTAAAGTTAGGCTATTACGGCGCATTACTTTCTTCGGCGAATTATAAAAATTCTACACATCCCCGCAAAATTTAATGTGTGTAGCTTCGGTCGTTCGTGAGACATTCTAAGGACAGACCGACATTTGACCGATTTTATAGGGATTTTGTTTTTACTACAAAACCCTAAAACCGACAAAAGTTTGGGCCTGGCTAATTTTCAAAAATAAAAATTTCTATTTTAGCGCAGAAATTTTGCTATAAACAACAGTTGGAATGTATAGGATCAAATCCACGGTTAATTTGCAATTACTCAAATATAAATTTTTATTTTTGGGATTGAGTGAAAAATTTTCGAAAAAAAAAAACATTGGTCTAGTTCACGGGACTGCATATGTATATATAAAATTACTTCCATAGGATGAGGATGATGATTGGGAAAAGTACCCAATATTTGGCAGAATATAGGTACATTGGTCTGATGAATTTTTCCTCAACATTTAGAGAGTATCTCAAAGATCTTAAAACGTACTGAGCTAATTTTGGTATTAAGTCCAACTGAGAAATTATGAGATTGACTTTTTTTCCCGAATAACATAATATACTTTTGGCTATTTTTGTCCCAAAACCGAAAAAGGTGCGGTATTTAGTCCGCAAATAGGGTTTATCTGTCAAGATTACACTAATTGCCTTAATCCTTCCAATGCAGCGCAGCATGGGTGCGTCAACATCTCTACCAGTGACACTACTGACATTTCGTTAGCACATAAATTTTGGATGGTGCAGTGGCTAGTATACACCTCTTATCTATACAGCCTTCTTTTACCATTAAGCTTGGAACGCGGTTATTGTTCTAGTAATTTTTCATTTTATTAACGCGCCGAAGAAATCAACTCCTGAACTCTAGAAAGAAATTATGAAGGTTCAAAAATCATTTCTTTTTCAGAACTTTTCATCTAGACCTGCTATTAAATCCCACGTTCCTGGATGTTAACTCATAATTAATTAAAAAAAGACATGTGCTTAAGTAACTTCTAACGTCTATTTTTCATAAAAATACAAACTTCAATAAAACAATCTAATAAGCGTATGTGGCAATGGGGGATGCAAAGGAGGTTTTAAAAAGAGCAGCACCTGGGGCAGCATAAGCAGCTGGATGAGCATAAGCAGCTGGATGAGCATAAGCAGCTGGAGCAGCATAAGCGGCTGGAGTTGCATAAGCAGTATAAGCGGCTGGAGCAGCATAAGCAGCTCGAGTGGCATAAGCAGCTGGAGCAGCATAAGCAGCTGGAGCAGCATAAGCAGCTGGAGCAGCATACGCAAATGGAGCTGAATAAGCAGCTCGAGCGGCATAAGCAGCTGGTGCAGCATATGAAACTGGAGTGGAATAAGCAGCTGGAGCGGCATAAGCAACTGGAGCAACAGTCTTGGCGACAACTGGAGCAGAGTAGGCAAGACGAGCAACTGGAGCAGTGTAAGCAGCGGGAACTACAGTTTTGGCAACAACTGGAGCAACAGCCTTAGCAACAACGGCACCACCCAATGGATTACGTTGAACGACAGCATTGAATCCGTTAACTGGATCGGCGGTATAATCGACAATACGTTGATGTCCATCAGCATCGATCAGTGAGTATTGACCACGGACAACATCTCCATCACGGCTTTCAACTTGGCTCTTTGAGTCTCCGGTCAAAGCGTCTTGGACATCGTATGCAAAGTTGTATTGTGGATGTGGATCGTATTCTTCGACAGCTTTGGCCAAAACTGGACCAGCACTGTACACTTGAGCGGCTGGAAGAACTCCTGCATTGGCAACAGCCACGAAGGCGAGGATAGCTACAAACTGTAAAGAGAAAATTACATACCATTAGAATAACATTGTTAAACTTAGTATTCCAAAATCCAATATTGTTCGCACCACCCACCTTGAATGCCATTGTTTAATTTGCGGTGAACGCGTTTGTTTGAATGTTTGAATTGAACTGAACTCATTGGGGACAAACTTCTTGTTTTATACCCATTCGATTGTTGAAGGTGGCAAGAAACAAAATTTGCAGGAGGGTCATTTAGTTTCACTTATTTTCCGTTTACGATCAGGTTTCATGATGTCTTATCGACATGTTTGATAGTTAAGTGCATTCACGAAGGTCATTGCTACACAATGTCGCATTTGTTACGTAGGCATGTTCGAAGCCATTCTTTGATCGGATGAGTTGTTGGTAGCTTCATGATTCACTTACACAAATGTAGCTGAGGTGTATGGATTCTTGGTCTAGTTGTGCATCATGCATTATTTATATTTTAACTTTAATAATTCAATCATAATTAGCATAATTAACTTCATTTAAATTATCTATGAAAATTAATATGCGAAACGGATCAAAATAGCATTATGTACATATTTCGACATCTGCTTGTGAAAAGGGATAAGGTCTCGGGCTGTGAATTTGATTGAAACTGAATTTTTGGACTGAGTGACTGAATCCTGTAATTTTGAAGGTGTTTCGTACATATCTATATGACTAGTATATGAGGATGACTCTTTAATTTTTTTAATTTGGTCAAATAATTTGTTTTACGAAATAAATTATGTTGCTTTATTGATTTTCAATTATCACATAAGGCAAAATTCTTTAATTGAACCAAATTGAAATAGTCAAATGTAATTTTAGCTGTACTTGGAATTGTTTGAGATTTATTTAAGGGGTGGGCATCTATTAGCGCTTTTTCTTTCAATAAGGTGGAAATTTCTCAAAAACTTGTCGAGAAATAAGTTACTCAACGTCACTTCATTTCACAATTATTGACGTCATATCCCAGGCTAGGAACGAAAAAAAATGTGTAGTTTTGAAATTCGGCACAATTGTTGGGGACAGTCTCCTGAATATGTGTTCTAAAGTCCCCGATGATTGAGGGTACGGAAGTGCGGGGGAGAGGAGGTCAAATGCTGTTTTGATGTGACAACGTTTATGGGGAGTGTGTTGAGAAAATGTGGAACGGAAGTGGAATTGAAAACGAATTGAATGCTGTTGTACTAAGTAGAATTCAAGGTTGTGTATGTGGGTCATATAATTATTAGGCGTGAGATGCGGGGCAGTTGAAAATATGCTCAAGGTCATGAAAATGCAGTTCCATGCCGGGTAGGTGTTCTTAATGCTGTTGTTGACTCAGAACAAGTACGAATTGAGGTGTAAACTGGCGTTCACGCCTGAACGAAGTTGAACGAGTGTAGTCCTGCTTGGAAGCCTGTTTTCGTCCTGACAGATAAGTACAAGATTGGGTTGGTATCCCGCTATCGACGTAAGTACTTCGTCTCTGTGCAGCGTAACAATGGCTGATTTATAGTTGGTATTAAAGAAGGGAACTCTTAAATCTTTAAACTTCCCTTTCAAAGTCCCTCGGTTTGTGCCTGATGTGTCGTGGCGGTGGAGTCTATTCCATCATTTTAAAACTTCGCTGGTCACATCGATAACAGCCAACTAAGTAGTGCCTTGAAAGTATATGTTGTGGCATCTTATGGGTAAGGTTTTTTTTCTTGGTGGAGATGGTCTTCTGTGTGTCATCAAGAGGCAACCTGTAACGGTACGGAGGGCCGCATTCTGGCAAGTCCGTTTTCAATTTGTGTCACAAAAGTTGTGTGTCCACATAGGAGCCGCAAACAGATCGGGTGAAGCAATGTTTAGCACGTTCGCCTTCTCTGCACTGGGCCCTGGTTCGATTCCTACTGAATGCAATAGTCTTCGAAGATAAAGGAGATGCACGTACCAGACTATGAGCCCATTTGGCTGTTAAATGAATTCCCATTTGGGGTAAATAACTCGGTTGAGCGTGTCGCTGATCTCACACCTCTACACAAAACATACCGTTACGATCTAGTAAATGAGATGATGCTAACTCATCTCGAGGCCTTGGTCTAAAATTGGACTGTAGCGCCAGTCCTTGTGAGGAAATTAATATACCCACATTATATGGTCGAAAGTATACTATATACTATTTTATTGTCGAGGGTATGACATTCAATTTTATAGGAAATTTTATGTAATTTGATTCGGCTTTGAGACATTTTTTCTTAGTTTCCAAAATAATCAAGTAAACTTTAAATAGCTGCTGTTGGTAATTTTGCTTCTGTTATGCATTTATCAATTAATTCCTGTTTACTGAATCAAATTGTGGAAACGTTTATTTCGTATTCCTTTAAATTTAAGTTTTAAGTCGATTTGCTCTACATCAGGTCTACGTTTTTTCCCATTTAATTATGTAACATTCGCAAATTTTCAAATCTACGTCCTTGATCTTTACATGCCGTTCGAAAGCCAACAGAATGGGTTAGCTTTTATCAACTTTGCAGATTTGTCAGTTTTAAGTACCGTTACAATATTGTCTTTTCAATTTTCGATGAATAATCGATTTCGAAATTTCTTTAAAGTTTGAACAGTTATCTCTTAAAGTAAGGTGATCTGTGAAACTGGGAAAAATCCATTTATATAATAATTTATTTTGTTTCAGCAAGTGAGGTCAAAACTCCGGTTAAAAAATCGAGTGAGTGAAAAATTTAAATTTTTTGACACAATTAACAAAAAATGACATAACTCTGTAACGGTTAAAGAGAGAGTATCTATGTGCAATGTTTATTTTCCTCAAATGAACACTTCTCTATACCATTAAAGTATTTACCATTAGGAATGGTACACCTTGTATAAAAATGTGTATTTTGGATTGTGTACTTGTACATACATTGCTCATAAAAACATTCTTGACATCGGGTTGATCGCTTAAGTCTTTTGTTTTAATTTGGCTTAATTTACCCTGAATGTTATCAATTTCAAAAATCGTATAAAAAATTAAGCGGGGTTATTGTTTAAAATTTGATGAGAGTATTGTTCCATTATCAGCCTCCTTAAATTATCTTTAACGTAGAATTGAAACACTACTCGAATATACAAAAATTGCTGTATATTCAAAAAAGATGGAAAATGCTTTTCACAACCTTTATAATTTATTGCGATTGCCTGCCTCTATACAAATAAGATAGCAATATTTTTTGACTAGTTATTAAATCTGTTAAAATTAAAAATCAATGTCCGATCGATACGAATTAATAAGTACTCGGTGCCTTAAAGCATCCTCCAGGCGGCCAGTCAGAATAGTTCTGGCCTGAGGTATGATCGTCACATGGGCAATAGTGGGTGCTGATTCGGCAATTCTAATTGGACTTGCTTGAATGGTGATAGGAGTTAAGTGATCACTAAGAAGTTCAGCATTTTGAAATGGTTCTTGTTCTAAAGTAATCGTCCTTTTTTCAGCATCCGGAATCGATTTTCTCTGTACGATGGCATTAAATCCATTGATCGAATCTGCAGTGTAGTCCACGATTCGCTTGAGTCCGTCCGAATCTACAACTGTATATTGTCCACGTACTACATCTCCATCGCGTGCTTCATCCTGACTTTTGTTATCACCTGTCGAGAAATCTTGCACATCATACGAGTAATTGTATTGGGGATGAGTATCAAATTCGTCTGTGCGTTCCAGCTGATCCTCGGTATCAAGGGTGGTTACTGGCTGAAATAAGGTCTGTACATTTCGGAGAAATCCTGCATTGACAAAAGTGACGAGCGCCAAAACGAAAACGATCTGCAAAATTAAGGATAACATAAATTTATTGAATAATTCTTAGATGTCGTATTGTTTTCTTATTGTAGATACACACCTTGTGTGACATTATCAGAACGGTTTATAAGTACTCGTAACAAGTGCCAGACTGAAATTAGACGTGATTGTATACTGTTTGCCTTTTATATGTGTATTTCAACGGGCACGCTCTGATTGCTATCTAAAGATCTCCTTGCAAGAAGCATCTTGCAATGACATAAATGTGGAGCAATTGTATGTAATTCAATATAGTTACTCTTGCTTTCAACCCACAATCATGAACACGCAAAAGTGGTTTATGGCGCCATTCGGTCTCGCCATAGTTGATATCGAAGAAGATGATATGCGATAATGTCTTTAAGATCAATTATTATATTGTAGAATAGAACACGGCCTCTTAAACGGGATAAATGCTGGCAATTACACGCAGTCTTTGGCCGATAATGTGCATAATATTTCGTGCTTGATAGTACAAAATGTGGGAATAAATGGTAATATTAGAATCTCACTACGATAGCCTTAACAATAAGACTATTATAATAAAAAAATGTCATGAAATTCAAAAGGGAGTATTGCCTGCAATTTTTTTTATGTGTGGCTTCAGAGGTTACCCATAATCACACACCGCTCGCGAGTGGTTCTGCAAATCGCTCTGTTATCCAGTCTGTGCATGCTGAATGCCACTCTGGTTGTCATACACATTATGTGAAAGTCAAGAAGAAAGAAGAATAGCGTGAGCGATGAGCAGAAATATTTCTTGATCGGTGATTATGTGATCATGTTCACCTGAGCAGGGCAATAGTAACTTCTGAACCCACTCACACTCAAGATACAAGCGATCGTCCCGTCTATCGGCCGCCGTCAAAAAATATCTGACGATACTCTTAAGGAGTTCAGTCTAACTTCCAGTTTAACTGACGATATTCCTACAGGGAAAAATTAACGATAATGGCTTGCTATTATCGTTAATTTCTTCGAAAATCTGTAGGTCAACAGATTGTCGTCAGTCAAGCATTTTGCCATTTTTTTTGTATGGGAGCCTGTAATCATCGCAATGCCGCGCGATCCCAATATGGGTCGACCGACCGCATCGCGGAAATAGGCTTTTAGCCGGTTATTCTTTCTTAAGTTTCAAACTGGTGTTCATTTTCGACGAGTGGTGCCCATTTAAGAAAAAAGTATGTGACATAGTCACTGGCACCAATATAAAGAAGTTATGAAGAAAATCAACTGAGTATTTCTAGAGCACACTTTAAAGTTCCATTAATAAGCACGCCGAACCAGAAAAGTCTCGAAGACCTAAGTTTCACATCATGGGCCGAAAAGAAACCAATCTTCATTGTCTGCATTATTTCCCTCCACCTGAAGATCTTTTTCGCAAGAGAGGAAATCAAGACACTACCCTTCTTTTGAAGACGCATGTACTGTGATAGATTCTTTGCAATTAGCCAAACAAAGGTAAATGAGCCTTAAAATGAAATCTTGAAGAAATCTGATCCCAGAAGGTTAATCGGCATGTTTCTTTATGTTCCAACCTCAAGAAGTCTTCAGAAGGAAATAAAAAGAAATGTAAGTGAGTTAATTCTGAAAATTGAAATACCCTAGGCCTAGTCTGTAGGTTTTCATTTGATCAAGTTAGAAAATATTTGGGTACTATATGAATATTTTAGGGAATTTGAGTTTAGTGGTTGCTAGAGGTCAAATTTTCGTTGTTTTAAATTACTCGCTCCAACCATCGAAAGACCTTTCAAATATTTTATTCACCGCATATACGTATTTGAGGGTCATTTAAAAGACGTAGACGTTTTTGGATTTTTTTCTAATTCAGAGTGACCACAATAGAATATAGGACGAAATATGCAACCAATAAGGACCAAGTGCGTTGAAGTCAAGGGAGATTATGTAGAAAAATAAAATCACTTTCTTACTGAAAATCGCAGTTTTTTATTTTCGGGCTGAAAACTTTTCACCTTACCCTCGTAGCATTCATTAGTGTAGACGTCGTTATAATAACAGGAAAAAAATCGTGTAGTATTGAAATTTTGCACGGGGCACGCCTCAAGGTGGAATGCTTTATCTGGCACTTAGCACTCAACAGGCTGTTATTTGATGGCATTGTTATTTCAGGAAAATTTCCTACAAAATACCTAAGAAAAAGCTTCTCAATCTACTACGTTTTTGCCTAATCGACTGTAAGTAGTTCAGTTACAAAGGTAAGTTTATCTTCACGAAGCAGGGACTATTCATAGGTTCAAGCATGTCACCTTTTGGTACAACGTGTATTAGATGATTTGATTGATGATATGTAGCTAAAACTTGAAGTTCTTAAAGTTCTGATACATGGAACGCGTTTATGCCATAGCGCGATTTTTACCCGAGTTGCGACTAAACGCGATTAGTGTTTACACGTAAGGTTTTACAAGGACGAAACGTCAGGCGGTTATCGAAGCGAATTTTAGTGATACTGAAATAATGCACACGTCGTTGTGTCTACACGAGGTGCTTTTACGATGCGACAACATATGTGCGAGTACTGAAATCATCTTGTTTCATGTGTTTTTGTTGGATTAATCGACTCATTAACGGCGGATGAGTACCCGTCGTGACCCGTCATCAGCTAACAAGTTACGCGTTATCGTAAACCCGGTTGCTGTTTACACGGGTTGGGTATCGTAGATTTGACGCGCCCGACGGGTTTACGTGTCTCATGTATTAAAACTTTGACGTAGATGATCATGTAACGCGATGTGATGCACTCGGTGGCCGTGTTCGTTGGGTCACCGCTCTACGATCTAGAACGACAACAAACAAAAAAACCTGCCTGTGGGTACCAATAGAACTCCCACTGTGCTCCGTGCTTGTCAATATAAAGACAGCGCGGATAGGAGGTGCATGCTAGCAACTTCACGCCCGAAAAGTAAATAAGCTATCAAAATGTCATCAAAGCATAGAAAAGTAACAGATGTTGACGCGCCCATTCCCCAGGATGGGTCAAGGCAATTAACTAGCCAGAATGTACCAACTTTTGATTCTATCAAACAATACGCATCTGTTCCATTCGTGCCAGCGAGGCAATATCCCACACATATAAGTATTTTGTTCCGGAAATAACTGCATCTATGCGACCACAAAATATAATAAATATAATATTATAAACGCTAGTATGTTTACTAACCTCAAGACCACTATACCAAAAAAAAAGGATCAGACATCGTTTATAAAATTTACTGCTTGAAATGTGACAAAAGATATATGGAAAATTTTCCGGTAAAACAATGAATAGAATTGTCTTCACAGCTTAATATTAATATTATTAAATATTTTTGACAACTTTGTATTATCCACTTATCTACTTCAGCCAGGAAATATTTTAATTTAAAAGACTCCGCAAATCCAATATATATTTATTCTCATAGAATGAGAAGCTATGATCCGTCAATAGAACCATATTCTTCTAGATCAAGATTACCAGCTAATGTTTGCATATTGATCATATTGTAGTTTGCCTATCTTGCATCAATCTAATGGGACAGAATGTGGTTTACAGAAACGCGAAATTCTTTGCTATTCATATTGAATTTCATTCACATCTATGCAACAGCGTAACACTATCCCGATTGACAAAATAGTTTCCCAAGCATCAAACTCTAATATAATAATGCTCTCTGTGCTTCTTGTAATTAACAGCAGTGCGTGTGGTAAAGAAAATGTCACATTCACTTCTTGCAGAGATAGGCAACCGGGGAGTAATTGTAGCATTTTTTCAGAGCAATAAAGGTAAGTAACATCCACGGGATTAGGTATAAAAACCCGGTGATCTACTGAATTAGATATCAGTCACTTTCCAGACTACACAGAGTTATAACATTTCAAAAAACACCACACCTAAAATGGCATTCAAAGTAGGATTAGAATAGTGAATAGATTCACTATCAAGTTAAATGTATAACCTGGATCTTTTCTTTTCAGGTCGCATTAATTCTTGCCGCTATTACCCTCGCCGAAGCAGGATTCTTAACCGGAGCTCATCATCCTTTGGAAATTGCCACAGGATCGAGAGTGGTGAGTGCACACCCAGTTTTGGTGGCCCAACCTGAACCTGCCCATGACCAGGACGAAAGCTTCGACTCACACCCACAGTACAATTTCAACTACGATGTTCAAGATGCTGTCACAGGCGATTCGAAGAGTCAGTCAGAAGCTCGTGATGGCGATGTTGTGAGCGGCGAATACTCCTTGCTTGATGCTGATGGTCTCAAGAGAACCGTCAAATACACTGCTGATCCAATTAATGGATTCAATGCAGTTGTGAGCCGCGAACCAGTCGTTCGAGCTGTAGCCGAAGTAGCTCCAGTCCATGGCGCAGCCGTTGGACATGTAACGTCCGCTTCTGTCCTATCTCCATTCGCTCATGCTCATGTTGCACCCGTAGCGGGTACAGCTGTTCTGCATGCTGCCCATGCATCAGCTGACTTTGCCCCTGTATCGAGCATTTCTCACTTTGGTGCCAGAACATACGCAGCAGGAGCAGCACATTTAAGTTACGCAGCAGCTCCTCTGGCCACTTCATACGCTACATTTGGACACCACTTGGGTCACTCAGCCTATACACCTTTGACACATGCCTATTCGGCCGCTCCACTTTATGCAGCACGCTATCCAATCTTCAATCATCATGGGTTCCGGACACTGGTTCATCAATAAATTGTCTAAATTTTAAAACAGTACATCACTCCGAATTTACAGCAGTCCAAAAATAAAGATAATCGAGTAAATGTTCAAATGTCAGCAGTATAAATTATGTGTAGTCACATGTATTTTATGGAGTCTAAATATATTAGTGAAGTGAAAATTTAATTGTTGTATTTATTATAACCATATCAAGGCTTCTATGAGACGTTGTTCTCAGCCTTCTCAGTGTATTCATTATTGATTTATTCTTTCACATGAGCTACAAAAGTAACCGGAGCACCGCATCACTTTCAATCGGATAGGACGAAGTACATTGGGATATTGGGCAACGCATAAAAGATGACAATTATTATCGGATACCCTCGGCCTATCTCTGCCGCTGGTTCCTGCCCCTGTCTGCGTAATTTTCTATGTCCAGTGGTTCAGTAGCGTGCTGTTGAGAATACGCTAGCACACATGTGCCGATGCTTCCGCTCTTTTTTCTTCTTTGCGTCCTATCACCTCATGTGCACTGAAACGCTGGTAGGTATCAAAGAGATATAATTGAAAAAGACGCGGCAGCTCATGTGTACCTGGACTAAGGCAGCATCTAGACTGCGGTATACATGACTTTATGGAATAAAACAGTAGCAGTGGGTATTGAATGAAGTGGCTTTCACACGGCTCATGCGGTAATTCGGAAAATATTTTTCCGTATACGAACCAAATTTGTGACTCCGATTATATTCGATAAAACAGTATACGTGAAAGTGGCCAATATATGTAATGAACCACCTGCAATGGGCCATATGGTAGTGTTGCTTCCACCGGCAGATCTATGGCAGCACCTGATGAGTAAGGATCTGTCGGTACGAAACAAGAGGCCGAGGGTCCCATCACACCTGGACCCCAATACGAGCGCGAGGGCAAGAGAGCCATCTGCCAACCATTCCATCCATATCGCCTCATTTTTTTATTCCCCATTTTTACCTCCCTTGTTTGTGTTGTCTTCCGCAGGCCTATGAATTTTTGTTAATACGTAAAAGACAGGGGCAACGAGCGGCGAAAACCCGGCCCACGTCTCCCGAACTGAGCTACAGCAAGCATAGGCCGCTGCTTAGATCGTTGAGGAGCCTTTTTCTTCGCCAGATGGTACAGCCCGACCTTCACGATCAATTAAGCTACCTTAGGCTCCGTCCCCACGGGCATCTTCGGATTCCCACCAAACCGTCCGTTACACATCTTAAGGAATTTGCTAGCAGTGGAAAATAATGCTAATAATAATTTGTGTATCGGGGCAGGCAGTCGAAAAATTGACAATTCCTGCTACCTCGGAAGCATAGTCTCTCATTAACAAAGCTCGAACAGCTTTTTTCAGTTTGACTACTGTCTGGTAAAACAAAAACATTTCCAGACGCACCAAACTCCGGATCTTCGAAACCAACTTAAAATCCGTGCTTCTAAATGACTGTTCAACTTGGAAGATGACTAATGAGATAACAACTAAATTGCAAACATTCGTGAACCAATGTCTACGGCGCATCCCACACCTACGCTGGCCGGAGGTCGTTTTTAACGACGACCTCCTTACTATTACTCGCACTTCTGTTTTGTATAAGAAGCACGCGAAAAAATTTTTCGAGGAATTTTACATGGAACTTAGCATGAATGATAAAGCAAATTCATTTAACATGCTGTTCTCCGCAAGTGTGCACATTATTTCCAGATGGGAAGTTGGTCAACTAGTTGACGTGTATGTGAACGCTCTATGAAGCTTGAGTAGGTCATTGGACGTAGAATTTAACATTCTTAAATTTATATCCAATGCATTTTTTGGTATCTGAGGCCCAGTTTAAAATGTTTAGGGAGGATATTAAAATGATTTTCAAAATTTCTCGGATTTTCGTCTGTCAAAAATTAAGCTCACCTTCTGCGAAAGTGCAAATTCAGTTTACATGTATCTAGGAACTATAGAAGGGATTAAAACGATTTCCAGATTTTTCCGAATTATTTCCAACAAGAATCTTAGATTTGCTGGCCCATACATAAACAAAGTGAAAGTACAATACATGTACAAGTAAGTTCGAGTGTGTATTTCACCCATTCGAAATTTTTCAAGAGGTTATAGTTACCCACTCTACCCATATTATCTGCCGGTTCTGATCGTTGTTTGTTCCAATCTAAAGGGGATGGGGAGGTGGGCGGGTTCTATCTGCGATTCCCGATTTTGACCACTATTGAGTTAAACTGAAGGATAGGAGGTGTATCTTGAAAGGTATTTGGTCTACAAAGCCCTTCTTTTTCAAATTGTAACAAATTTTGTCTAGTTAATAAAAAAGTACTGCAAGATTTTGTTCAGAAAAGGTAGTCAGTTCTTTAGGGTCAAAATTTGTAAAACATGAAAAAAAATTGTAGTTTTCGGGACTTTAAACAAAGTTACCGTCCGTTATAGAGATCAAAAACTTGGATTATTCGTCGGGCCAACATCATGAAAAACTCAACCAAAAAAACCTGCAAAAAATCATTTATACCTGGTTTGATGTAAGAACACCCCTATACAAGCGCAAATTTCCTAGACTATTATGGTCGATTACAAACGACGCTATCAATAGAAAAATTTACATCTTGTAGAATATCTAGAATGTACGCTGATTATTATGCTTATGACAGTGAGTAAGTCCCTAATCATAAAGCAATCCTTGCAAAATATCGTTTTTTTTATCTGGTTTCCATCCCTTTTTGTACCAAAGGGGTATACATTACACAGTAAAAACTTTAACATTCATAAGCCAATTAAATTTACAATAGATTGGTAAACAAACTGTTAAACTTGTGTTAACTATAATCCGATTAGGTGAGGCCAGTTAACTACAGGGGACCTACACAACCGAAGATATCGACCTCCGATCACTAAACTAGACACCTTACCTGTCAGCTGTACCGCCCGCTGTTCATCGATTCTTATCCTCTAATTACCATTTACTTTGCATTCCATTCTCATCTCTGGAGTATTCCGACGGACATGACATTTTCATATGAAACTCGGTGGAATTTGTATAGTCCACCGGCTTTACTTTTATGTACATATACGGGAAAGTATGGTAAGTGGGAAAATTTGGGCGGAATTGGAAATGCGAGTAAAAGATTGTTATGTATTGTAGTTTATTGCATTTATGAAAGATAGGAGAAGGAAGTTCTTTGAGTTATATTTTATTTTGTCTCGCATAAATAATATGATATTATTTTTATGAACTTGTCTTCAAAACTTTAGGAATACTATGATATATTACTCAGTAATGGCAACATAAAAATCTATAAATGATTGTACGTTTACATGAGGCTTATAATTGATTCTTCTATGTATTCGCAAAAATACTGACTGGAAATGGATATTTTCAACTTTATCGCGTTGTAACATTTTACTTTTTTCCTTAAAATAAAATGTAGTCCGGATAGCGCAACGGTTAACATGTTCGCCTTCTAGGCACTGGGCCTCAGTTCAATTCATACTGAATGCAGTAGTTTTCGGGAGGATTTACGTGTCGGACTATGAGCCCACTCAACTGGTAAATGAGTACCCATTTATGGGGTAAGTAACTCGGTTGAGCGTGTTGCTGATTACACACCTCTGCACAATACACACCGTCACGATCTAGAAAAATAGGCGATAGAAATAGCTACAAGCCTGCTCTTCTTCAATTGTGCTTTGTATGTGAGCCTTTAGTCTTTCCAGATCGCTTTTAGCTATTGTCTTGGCAAAGGCAGGAAGCACATAAATTACCACGGGGTACATACCAATTATCGATACAATTCTGTGAATAGAGTAGAAGTTACTTCTCGTGCTAGCCTTGAGGTGCAATCACAGTGACTGTAGGCTGGACAGTTGCTGCATGCAGGCAATTGCAAAGACGAGGACATCTGTATCCGATACTTGTTACGTGCTGCATCCGCCGCGTGGATGAAGAGGCGACTGTCAGCCGAGTGTAATACGGTTGATGCAAGGAGAGAGCATTGATGTGTTAGGTCAGGAAAGAGATACACGATTAGCTGCGCCTGATAGGTAGGCAGTGGCAAGTTGGAACCGTAACCAAGTATGTGTTACAAACTGTTCTAAATTCAAATCGATGGCAGTACACCAGAAATCATCGAAATCGGCCGAAAAATAGCGGAGGAATTGCGAAATCACCGAAATTGCCCTAAAATATAGGCAACCCACCTGCAGGGGTGCCACGTTGGCATCTTTTCTGAAAATTAAGGAATGGATACAATGATCGTGCCAAGTGGCATCGCGGAATGCAAGGGTCAACTGCCTAACCTCCGGAATATTGAGCGGGATGTTAAAAGAATCGTCAATATTAGTGTTAAATAATAAATAGTTTTCATAGTCGCTGACATGAGTTGTGGGAATCTTGGTGGCGTCACTTCCACTGTCTTCATGGGTGAGGGAATGAAGAACAGAATCTGTAAACAAGCGACCCATTCTGTGCCGGGCAGCTTTAAAACACTTTCTTAAAGTTACACTTTCATCCCGCGGTAGTCTTATCATGCATTACCTTTTTAATTTTAAAAATTATAGGTATGTTTGAGATAAGTATCAAAATGTGAGGTCTGTCCATATTTTGATCACATTGTGATTTTTGTCTGATAACAGAGATACACAAATTCACTTATCGATTTTGTGAACTAAATGGTACGTTATCAATTCTTTTTATACAATGCAACAAGTACCAGCAGTTTGATGCCAGATCAAAGTCCTTCTGTAACTGGAAATTATTCAAAAAGTTGAAAGCCATCTCAACTTATGGAAAGGAGTATACTATAGGAACAAATAAGATGGAAAAATATTCACGTGTTCGTTTTTTATACTAAACTGTTCAATCCTTAAACAAAATTCCATCGCACAAACGATCCCACTTTACCCTATTTGCTTACAGCGAGCACGTTTCAACCTCCCTGGAGATTTTATCTAGGCGATGTCAAAGTTTCCCTCAAATGTGGTTGACAAAAATTTGACAGGTGAACACTTTTCATAATCCTTTCTCGAAAGGTGTGTATGCATACATATTTCTTGTCTACTGACTATTGTGCTTATGACTAAGCAAAACGCCCATTTTTGCGGAAATTATTATTTTGGGGTGAATGAAAAATTTAAGATTATCGAAATGTTTACAAAATAGTTTCAGTCACGTTGAAAATCTGAAATTACTTTTAAAGATTTAAATACAGGTATGAATGTGTGCATGTTGTGCGTTAACATTGTAAAAAAGAAAATTATAATCCTTTCCTCATATTATACGCTTTTCGAGTGTGTTGGTGAAGTCAAGAAACGCTTTGTGAAACAAGTTAATTGCAATTATATGCAATATTGAAATGATTCTGTTGTTTTTCTCTTTGATTAAGGTTATCTAATCTTCAAATTGCAATTGCAGTTCAGTGTTATGTAAAACTTTCGAAAACAGTGCATCATACGGTCATCGCCTAAACTATTATAGATTTTTTTTTTAAATAACACAAAAGAGCTCAAATCGTTCATTGCCCAGGTCAGTCCAATGCAAATGAATTTTCATTTTGATCCATCAGCATTCAGGTTGTCTATGATTTGCTTTGAAAAATGTCGTCCCCGAAGAAGTTCATCATTTGGTCCGCATGGATTAAATGTGCCTTGGACATGACTTTGTGTTGACTTCGAGCCCACTATGTCCTCTCAGTCCTTTATGTTCATTAAGCAATTTTTGTCAACTATGTCCCTTACGACCGGAGGATTCGTGGCATCACTCCGACCCAGAAATTAACGATATTTGCTAGGCTTGGTTTCTGTTTTAATTCTTACCCAAGAAGGTGCTGTTTTCGTGACCAAAGAACTCAAAAGCCCTTCAACAGTACTCCAACGCATTGACTTCGTTATCTGATTCAAAAATACTCGTATAGCCTAGATTCTACTTATTGGACCGAGAAGGTCTTTTGGTCCATTTCAAAATAAGTTCAACAGTATTCCAGGGCATTGGTCTTATCAACCCGAATCATATTGGCTAGGTTTACTCCAGTGCATTGGTCTCAGCGCATAATTCAGGAAATATCCAGTAGGTTTTTTTTATTTAAAATTATGTATAGTTGTCTCACTCAAAATCGATGGGACCAAAATATCACCGTGGGACCCACGGACCACGGGAAATGTTTGGAGGAGCGACCTTTGAAAAAACTCTTTGATTTGAAAACAACAGAATATACCATTAGGCCAGTCGATAACCGAAATCGCTGCCACCGGGTCGTCCTAAAAGCCCATTTATAGACAGCAGCACCCACCGTTGTTTTTAGAACCGCGAACCGCTGTGTGTAAATGATCTTATTTAACTCCATGTACTCACATTCATTCAAATTGGCCTTGGCGGCAGACGCCTTGTATAAAAGCAAAGATTTAACTCTACGCACTTATTGTTAGAAATTGCGGCGCGGCGTTTTGTAGAGTGGTTTTTAAAGCGGCAACTGTCTTGTACAAGTATAAATCCCATTTAAGTCAGTGTATTTTTTTACATCGCGGCGGGCTGTTAAGCGTTTGGACAGTGCAAAATACAAGTGGCAGTGTGCAGGATGGATCTGGTCTTTATATATGTGTATTTAAAGTTAAGCGGTTCTTAGAGCGGCTTAACTTGCATAAACGGCTCCATTTGACTCCATGTATTAGTTATAATCACTATTTTATTGGTTACCCAAATAGCATATTCGGTTAAGATCGTACGACGGGGAGAGTCCGTGCAAACGGGCAAACGAACAGCATGCATCGGGTTTATGCCCGTCCTTTATTTATTAATATACAGTGACTCACAAAACGTTCATAAAAATGCACTTTTTCACTTTTTGGTACATATTTATTTTAGCAAGTTACCTTATAAAAAAATAGTTGAGAGAAAACTTTAAATTGCTTTACTCCAGCTATATAAAATGAACTTAAAATATTTTTTATTTCTTCTTTAACGTTAATGCAGTTAGTATACTTTTTCTTAAATGAACAATTTTGTGACGTGAATAGGGAACTATTTTTGAATTACTGTTTAATTAATTATTAATATATTATATGGCCGCCCTTGTCTTTAATATTAAGCTCCATCCTTTTAGGTATACTCCCAATCAACTTGCAACTGAGCTCTTATCTTGGACCACTCTTCATTAACGAAAGTCCGCAGCTCCTTCAGGTTTTGTGATGATGGTTTTCGGATTACTCGTATTAGGTTTCTTTTTCGTAGAAAAAAAAATTATTCGAAATCCATCACCACAAAACCTGGAATAGCTTGGATGTTCAGTCCAACGACACCAAAACATAATCTATGTTAGGTTTTTACCATCTCATACACCTAGGATCTGGTCAAAAATTCTCATTTTTCATTCCGTGTGGTTCGGATGATTAAACCAATTAATGTAGCTAATAAATTGATTTGATTTGATTGACTTCATACAAACGCGAATTACGCTTTGATAATTGACTAATTTGCATAAATTTGCAATTTATAAAAAATCATTTTAATTTTTTGTTACTATCCAAAGCCTCGCAATGCCTTGAACTGGGTCTAATTTTATTTCATTCTATAAGGAAGAGATTTGGACAATTTTTGAAAATAACGGCAGTTTATTGGCAAAATTCAGATGAGCGGGTGTTTCATTCAAATCTGTTGTAACATACTTAAATCATTTTATTCGTCCTTTGATTTTTGTTCCGCATTTCAACTACTGACTGTGATTAAATTTGCCGTATCTTAATATTTCGCAATAATACGGTTGAGTCAACACTTTACGCGTACGAGTGCAAAACGTCAAGTACACAAAGAGGCGAAAAGTAACGGGCGTCAAATAACAGAACACGTCTCAATGTCTTCTTTGAAACTAATTTGCAATTCAGTGCATGCAGCATGAAAACTATTTCACATGGGCTTAACCCACACTAGTACTACAACGATAAACACATTTATTTAGGCCATATCAATTGACCAGCAGCTAATTATTATCTAATCGGATTGAGGTGGACAGTAAGTACTATTTCTGATCTGCTACTGCCAGTGCTACTGCCACCGTGACTCGATCATTTTTATTGAAATCAGCTGCAATAAAAAATGTACAAAATGTGAGATTGTGCATTGAAATTGCGTATGAATATGTCACGACATTCCACCATTGAATTCATTTGATCATTCACCTACTCAATGTTATCTTCTTTTTTTAATGGAGAATGTTGTCTTTCTCTTGATACGAGTATTCTTCTCAAGAATCGTTTCACATTTTCGGATGGGCCAATAATGAAGATACATGTGCAAATGGCATTTCTTATACAATGTGGAGAATGAGGAGAAGGTAAACCTTTCTCTTGGGTTGAGGGATGTCCCAATCAAAAGAATATGAAAAGTGTCAGTTACCCATTGTTCGCCATGTCAGACATTTGAACAATTTTCGGTTGAAAGTTGCTTGAGACATCACAGCTTGAGATGAAGTCTTTTCCTGTGAATGACTTTCCAAGGAAAATAAGAATTTCATTGGTGTTCCTTTTCCATGTATTTTTTTTCAAGATGACCGTTCATGCAGATGAGTATTGTATTAGTTACTTGAATTCAACAGAATTATATGTACTAGTGATTGCGAGTGTGGAGAATTTTCATTTTATTTTTTAGAACTTGTTCTCATTTTCAATTATAAAATAAGTAAATATTTTATATAAATATTTTATTTATTTACTTACAAGCTTGTTGCCAAATTTACAGAGTATAAGATACATAAATATATCGATGTATAATAATGTTCGCATACAATTCGTATTTAACGATATTAAAATATTATTGAGAACACTTTAATTATTCTGTAAGAAACTTGATAAATGCACAACAATTCTTCAGCAGTAATCATTTTCACTACGTACGAAAAAATTCACTCTGATGATGCTTCTAGTACCTTCTATACTGTTATTTGAAAACTAAAATGCAAAAGTGGGGCTCCGCTACAAGGCTATGTAAGTACATAAAGCGGCTCCCTGAGATAGTGCTTCCTTGTACCAGTTGTGAGCTCGAGACATGTATACTCATAAAATTTAAACGAATACAAATTTCGCTTTGAAATTTTGGCAGCGTATTCTTGGATTGTTAAGCTAACAATTTGTGCAATAAAAAGATTGGATTTTTTGTAACTCCTAATATGGTTTCCCCTCTTAAAGATATTCCGCTAGTTTGTCGCAACAGGATGCAATTTTTTTTTTTACTATTCAATTTTCCCGCGGCGAGGTGCAAGTTGATTTCGGAGCAAAAACTGGCCGAGGCCGTGTATCTTCCTTTTCCGATCGCATTATTAAAGCCCAAACTCTCATTCAAAATGTACGACGATTTTCTTCTTAATCTTCATACGTGCCACAAAGAAGAATTGAACTATTGTTTTATCATCATTGTACAGTCCATATGGGATCTAGAGCTGGAACATATTCATCTGGAAAGAAATGTTTTTTTTTTTTTTTTTTTGTAGAGATGCGAGCGCGACGGCATCTGCGCCGCCGTCCGCCAACAATTCCATCACTGTCGCTCCATTTTTCTTTATTATTTCCCATTTTTGCCTCCAATGTTTGTGTTATCTTCCCCAGGCCTATGAATTTTTATTAATACGTAAAGGACAAGGGCAACGAATAGCAAAAACCTCGCCCCGTCTCCCGAAATAAGCTACAGCAAGCATAGGCCGCTGCTAAGTTCGTTTAGGGGCCTTTATCTTCGCCAGATGGCATCGCCCGACCTTCACGGTCATTATGCTAACTTAGGCTCTATCCCCATGGGCATCTTCGGATACCCACCAAACCGTCCATTACAGATGTTTGTGTTATCTTCCCCCTGTGGTGCGGGGCGTAATAGTAAACTACAAGATCTCCCGAATTATCGCAGGTAGGCGGGCTAAATGGGGGCAGGAGGTACGCGCTAGCAACGTGCATCGTCCGAAACTGGTTTAGGCTAACGAAACGTTAGCCAAGCCACATGGAATAGTTGACGCGGTTTACCCCACTAGGGGTTGACTAACAATAAGTGGAATACTAAAAAGACTTCAAGCAAGTCTGCATAGATTTGCCGCCGATTTGTTTGATTGCCTGTTGATCACCTTAAACAGTGTTAAGTGGCAATGTGACCTTATGAATATAAGATCAAGATGATCTGCAGACCGTCATTATAGTTTTATTTAGCGAAGTCATAGCAAAAATTACCAGAGTCTGCAAATTAAATATATGTAGTTAAATCTTACGAAACCAATTTATATTTGGCATGGAGGTAATGTTATGAAAGCAAAGCGGAAAACTTAAAAAAAAACAACGGTCTAACAATACTTCTAGAATGGATGAAAGTATGAAAATTGAGTCAGGCCTACGTCAAATGAGATCAAACTTACCAAATACCAAATAGCTCTCCGCTGAATCATCCAGTCAGTTCCAAAGACAAGGAATTTTATATAAATATGAACTTTTAAAAACTCTCCCATGTGGTAAAGTAGGCAACTTTTAATGCCTAGCATTAAAAAAAATATCAGCACATTCACTCATGATACATACATACAAATAAGCCAGTGATAAAAATTTGACCGATGATTTATTTGCAGAACAAGACAACCAATCAAAAGTTCGTTTGAAAGGAATAGATTGAACATTGTATTTTATCAATATATTATATTAAACCGAGAAGCTGAAATGCTGGCAAGTTCTTGTAATAGTCCAAAATTTCGATTGCAATCGATAAGATACGCCTATCACATAGTGGAACAAGTTAATCCTTCGTAAATGTTGTCAAAAGATTGTTACTATCAAATTGTGAAAATTTCTTATCCGCAGTTGTCAAAAATAGTTCACATCCATTTGTTATTTTGAAATGTAAATACATTTTCAGGAAAACTTTCAAATCTAAGATGAATGTGCATATTACGTCATTTCACAGATATTACGTAATTTAAATAAACAAAATGGATTTTTCATGATTTGCAAAAAGCTTGAATAACAAAGGTCTGATAAAAGTCAATATTTCACTTAAAACAATTAAATTTAAATCAACCAAATAAGAAGATATTTCGATGGAAGTTTCCATTTATTTTATTTCAAACAAATCTGCAAAAAAAAAAATATAAGCTTTGCCACAATGCATAGGATTAACTGAAATTCTTCTGTCGGAAATTTCTATTAAAGGAATTAATGCTCGTTAGAAAATATCCCCTGATATAATTTTGTTAAATATTTGATTGTTTTTCATTAGCCCCAGTCATCTGACAAAATCCATAGGAATTATAAATGTTAAATGCATTGATTTCGTTTATTTTTTGGAAATGTTACACTCAATAGGGTGGCCATTTTTATCATAATTCACCCACTTGATACTATCGCACACTTATTGGCCAAAACTTGTATACATAATTCATACTTCTTATCGCTCAACGTATCTGTTATTTTTATCCAATAAATTCATATTTGCCATATTTATACGCACATATTAGCCTTGATAAGTTGGGTCGTTTTATTGATATCAGGCATTCTACCTTCTGATTAATCTAAATGGCTAAATGTATTTAAATAGGTTCTGTTTCTCTAAGTATTGTTGAAGGATAAGATAATCCGGAAAAACAAGTAGACAAATGTGTGCGTGGAATGACGCCTACTAATTGTTGAATATCGGGGTGACGAGCTACCCGGCGAGATAATTTTTTGGCAAAAATGATATTATTAGCGGTATACAGGAGATTATTGTATAATTAATTCACATGATCCCATCGACTTTAACCTAAAAGCCATTCAAACCGTTAGTTCCCACCCGGCAGCGCTAGCTTATCAGTCGGAAACCGTTTTTTTTTTTTTCGCGGAGAAGTAGCAGGGGAAGCAATATTATGCGAAGATATTTGCAGACGTACACATGCTCACTTATTTCGCTTCTGTTGAATTATCCACCCTCGAAAAACGATACCACATGACCTGCCACATAAGCTTCATTGATGAATTCATCAGTCCATAGCTGATGAACTACTTGATGAAAGTCTTTCTATATTTTTCTCGCATAAGTGCACAACCAGCTTTTTGATTTGTAAACATCTTATGACACGGTATGGTGTAAAACCGTGGAATCTGTAACGGACGGTTTGGTGGGCATCCGAAGATGCCCGTGGGGACGGAGCCTAAGGTAGCTTAATTGACCGCTGTGCCATCTGGCGAAGAAAAAGGCTCCTCAACGAGCTAAGCAGCGGCCTATGCTTGATGTAGCTCAGTTCGGGAGACGTGGGCGGGGTTTTCGCCGCTCGTTGCCCCTGTCCTTTACGTATTAACAAAAATTCATAGGCCTGGGGAAGACAACACAAACAAGGGAGGTAAAAATGGGGAATACAAAAAATGAGGCGATAAGGATGGAATGGTTGGCAGATGGCTCGCTTGCCCTCGCGCTCGTATTGGGGTCCAGGTGTAATGGGACCCTTGGCCTCTGGTTTCGTACCACCGACAGATCCTTACTCATCAGGTGCTGCTTCGATCTGCCGGTGGGAGCAGCACAACAAGACCGGAATATGGTCGCGTCAAATTTTTTGCATTTTATTTTATTTTATTTTATTTTAATTTTTTTTTTTTTGTGGCTTTTACATAAATGAAAATGAATAATTCCTAATTTAATTCCTCATTATTTGGACGCAAAAGCCCGACGTCAGGCCCGCTCCGAAAATTCGCCAAAGGACCTTTCGTTCAAATGTGTTTATCATGTTTCCGGAGGCTTAAGTAAGGTTCCAGTTATCACAGACATAGCATAGCATAGGTCAGGTCGTATGATGGTTGTGTATATGCGAAGCTTAGTATTTCCGTGCACATGTTTCGATTACATTATTGAGAAGACCGACACCGAAAGAAAGTCTGATTTGCTGTATTTGTCCCTTGATTCCGAAAGTTTCATTGGCGTCCTTTGACAGGTTACTACCCAGTTATAGAAGCCGTCTACGAATTCGACGCTGAGCTCTCCGACGTTGATGTAAGGTTCTCCTGGCGTACTGGTTCTTGATTGCAGCGTTACTTTTGATTTGCCCTGGTTAATACATAGTCCAACTTCTCAGCCGTGTCAAGATTATTTAGAAGTTCTTCTGAAGCGGGCAAGTTTTGGGACATGATGTTGATGTCGTCAGCGTTCGCTATCAACTGCGTTGACTTGAAGAGCAGTGTGCCGCTTTAATCCGCATTCATTACCCGAATAGCGTGTTCAAGTGCCTGGTTGAAGAGCATCGGAGTTTATCGCCTTGCTTTAGTCCAATACGGGTTTCAAAGAGATCAGTAGGCCTGTTTTGTATCCTGAACTGTGAGACGGAGTTTATCATCGTCATCTTTGTTAATGCTACTAGTTATACTGGTATACCAAATTGCAGCATGATTTTATACAGTACACTACGATTGGGACTTTCGTATCCTTGCTTAAAATCAACAATTATTTGATACAAGTCAACGTTGTATTCTCAGCACTTTTCCAGGACCTCTCTCTCAGTTGCCCTAACCCCTTGTGGGGCATAGCGCGTCAACTGTTCTATGTGGTCCAGTTGACGTTTCGTCGGCATAAACTGGTTTCGGAGAAAGCAGTTGCCAGCATGCACCTCCTGCATATCCATGGCCACAAACGTCGTCGTGGACGCGACTCGAACCCGAAACGCCGGTAGTCAAACATGAGACTGATGCCTCAACACACTGCGCTGCCAGTCGTCCAAAAGTTGATCGGTTGTGGATCGGTCAGATTTGAAACCGCCTTGATATTCGCTGATGATTCGTTCGGCGCACGGCTTTTTATTATTTTCCAGAATTTTTGTCGCCCTCTAATAAGTCATTGACTCCAGTGACCCACTCTACTTTATTCCTAAGAAAAGTGAATTAAGCACTGCTATGCGTGAAAAATATAGAAAAAATTTAGTGGAATACCTATATACTTCGCACCCGTGTCGTACAGTTCACATTATATATTAGTGTAGCCATTGTAACCAGGGGCATATTCTAATTTAGGTAGGAATACCAAGCACCACCACCTCGCCTTTGAGGGATGAAATTTACCAAGGCAAACCTCCAGCTGAATCACGTCAATCAAATGAAGGTGAACAAGTTGTCATGAAACTGGTAACCAAATATAAGAATTCAGGCAGTAGTATTACAACTTATAACTTTTTCACTTAGCTGGCTGTTCTAAAACATTTTAGTCTGCTGAATCTTATCGGCACATTGCGAAGGAATAAATGTTTTATTTCCAGTAAACTGAAGCCATTAGCGAACAAAGAAATAGGAGAAGCTATATACATATTAGCAAAGATGCAACCCTTTTATCTGAGGTTGAGATAGGCACTTTCAAATAAAACGTCTAAATGGAGGAGTATGCTATCCGAACTATCCGAAATTTATATGTTACGTCAACAGGTATTATTATGCTAGAGATATTTACGCCCCCCAGCCCCTGGAGTAGTTAATGCAATTAACAATATAGCAGCTTAGGTGTCAAGAATTCGAAAAAATGCCCCTTAATATTTTTTTCTGGAAATTGCATAGGGAATCAAGTGACAGCGCGTTAATGCGCTAACTCCTAATCACCCCGTGTACACTTCATCTTCAGTTTTAAAAATCATTCTTGCATATCAGTTTGACTTTATTTGCAATCAGAGAATCCATAAAATTAAATTCTAAATACTCTACCTAATTAATGAGAATAAGAAATGACTGGTGAGGCGAAAGATGTTTTAACGATAGCTGGCTCACGTGAAACGACTAAAGATTGCGCTGGGGTAGCCACAACGGCCGCTGCAATCGGCGTACGACTTACGACAGCATTAAATCCATTAATTGAATCGGCAGTATATTCAACGGTTCGTTTCAACCCATCCGCATCCACCACAGTGTATTGTCCGCGAACCACGTCACCATCACGGGTTTCGGTCTGACTTTTCGAATCTCCTGAGACTGCATCTCGAATATCGTAAGCAAAATTGTACTGAGGGTGAAGATCAGGCTCTTCGGTACTGGTTGTTGCTACTACGGGCAGGGATTGTCTTTCGGTACCAGTGGGATTAATAATGCGTACAAGGGTTGCAGCCGGGAAATGGTGATTATGCAAGAATGTGCCGTTCGCAAAGGCAATGATGACCAAAATTTGAATAGTCTTGAAAAAATAATAATACCATGAATTTGTCAATAGAACCCGAAGATCAGCGTACACGAACCTTACCTGTAATACTCGTAACATTTCCAATCCAGAAGTGAAACAGATGATGTATTGTGAGATGCAGATTGCTACTGAGATCTTTTCCGTAACGTTTTCTATTTATATTCGACTAGAGTTGTCAAGCCAAAGTTCGAGTTGCTCCAGTTCGCATGGGTAATGCGATATCCCTTGCATATTGCAATGTCAATTGAGCTTGTAACTGCAAGAACATAATGTCCCACATTACTACATTCTTTATATGATTTTACTTTTATTATCTTTCGTAATTGATGCAACATTTGTATCCAAGTGCACATATTACACCGGTAGTTAAATTATGTGTCTAGCGGCAACTGAGCATAGCAACTGAGTTCGGCTTGGTGGATTCACCGATGAACCATCCTCATCAGCATCACGTATAGCTTGTATCTATCTCTCTCTCTGGATCCTGTCAGTGTCAACCCCTTGTGGGGCATAAGGCATTAACCACGCCGACTTTCCACCTCGTCCTGTTCGCCGCCATCGCCTTCAACTGTCTCCACGATTTGCCAAATGACTTACCCTCGACCTCAACTGATCTCCAGGTGTTTCTAGATCGTCCAACGTAGATAGAACATACATATGTCGATACTAGATAGATAGAACATATGTCCATACCAAGTATACATTGATCAAAGAATATTTTTTGTTTATAAGAAATAAAGAGATTTTTTTGCGACGGTACATTATTTTGCTTTATATTAATTATCAGGTCCACTATACTAAAAAACAGGTATCCGAAATTAGCATGTAAAGAGCGTATCATGGTAAATTAGAGAAGAAACTTGAAATCATATTGTGAGCGATAGATCTTCTATCATAGATTATTACCATACTAAGGATGTGACGGGCTCGGTGGCCATGTTCGTTCGGTCACCGCTCCATGATCTGGAGCATGAACGTTAGATTCTTGTCGCGAACAGAAAAAACTGCCTGTGGGTGGATACGAATAACACTCCCACTGCGCTCCGAGCTTGTCAGTAAAGACAGCGCGGATAGAAGGTGCACGCCAGCAAATACACGTCCGAAAAAGTAGATGCCCTATCGAAACGTCAATAAGGCAAAGAAATGCAGGAGATGTTGATGCCAATGTCCCTGGAAGGATCAGGCCTTGGTCCTGACCGCCAAATTTTCTTCACACGGCACTGGCTTTCAATATACTTTCAATTTAAATTAGATATGTGCCAGTGGCGATAATACAGTGGTGTCTAAATGTGATGTCTTCCCCACATATAATCTGGAATCCCTGCAAATCGGCATGAGCATTAAATTCCGGAAAAGAGCAAACAATTAGCAATTGATTGCTACTTTAATTTTCCATTAAGTTGAAGTTCAAGATATGTTGAATAAAAAAGTGGGGGTACTAGCGTAATGTTACGCTTACAAAAAAAAAAAGATATTATCCTGGCAAATCAGCTGGAGCAAAAAATTCCGGAATAGAACTAAAAATTAGCATGTAACACTCACTTTCATTATATAGTATGTAGATTGAATTTAAATCCGATATATGCCGTACTAAGAAGTGGGAGTGCTAGCGTTGCGTTATACTAGCACTACCATACATATGTAAAACAGTATTCTGGGAAATCGGTAGGAGCAATAAACTCCAGAAAGGACAGCAGCGAATTAGTAATTGATTGCGACTTTAATTTTTCATCAAATTGGAGTTTGATAGATGTTGAATAAAAAAGTTCGTTTCCCCACATGAAAGCGCAAATTTTGGCGAATCGGCTGGATCAATAAATGTTGGACTAGGGCTACTAATTAGCAACTAATTAGCACCTAATTATGCAATAGATCTTATATCGATACTTTATGGTGGGGTGCCAGCGTAACGAATATATTTTCAAAAGGTTTCTGTGCACACATTTGACTAAAATTAAAAATTCCAGAAAGTGCGGATAGTAAATCGATTATAGATACGAAAATCAGCTTACTCAATTCACTACACTTGATGAAAATATCAAGTGTAATACCAGGTATCCATATCTGGGTCTGCTCTAGGTGGAAATTCGCATTGCGAAATTCGGATCTAATAAGCAACAACAGCTTGGATGCGAAACCAATTCATCATATTAAGTATCAAAATCTTATTGAGATTGCCTCAGTTTGTCATCATCAACCACGATGAAATCTTAAGATATTATATTAGTTTCTTTTGCGGTTTTGACGGAAGTATAAATACCTTTTATATCGGTGAGAATCAAATCATTCTTAGCGGTGCATCCAAGCTAGCAGCGCCATCATACAAATGGATTCCAAGGTAATACGGACTACCGTATTTATTTCTTGTGTTAATAATAATTTATCCTTTTCAGACAGTTGTCGTACTTTTCGCTTTAATTGCGATCTCAGCCGCCACTGATTTCTATTCAGCTGCACCCATCTATCATGCCTCGCCAATTGGAGTCGGACAATTAGTGGCGGCACATTCAGATGAGGACTACAATTCGCATCCACAGTACAATTTCGCTTATGATGTTCGCGACGATCTTACGGGTGATTCAAAGAGTCAAGTGGAATCCAGAGATGGAAATGTGGTCAGAGGTCAATATTCTTTGATAGATGCGGATGGATTCAGGCGAATCGTCGATTACACTGCCGACCCAATTAATGGATTCAATGCTGTCGTGAATCGACAACCGCTGGGTGTGGAAGCCGTACCTATAGCCTACTCCCAGGCGGCATATCCTGCCGGAGCGACTATCGTGAAAACGTCCTATGATTCTCCAGGGTATTCATATGCTTATTGAAGCTAATGTTAGAGTAAAGTTACGTGAAAAGTGTATATGGATATGTACTCTTAGTAATTAATATAAGAAAATATTTTTTTTTTCCTTTGGAAGTTTTTGTTTCGATTCTGATGTCTTTATACGTAGGCAAAATCTTCGATATTTTTCATGCAGAATGAGTATGGAAAAATTGCCAAAACGGGAGGAAATTATAAAACAAATAGAACTCCCCTCCTTTGATTATATTATCATCCGGATAAAGAAAAATTTCCTGACTTTTCGACTTTTTCTGGGCACCAATTCACATTCAAATGATGACTCCGTCAAATTCCAACAATTCACAAAAGAATGGGAGCTCTAAACATTGACAGATATATAAATATCTGAACAGAAGGATAGGTGTTAATCCGAGTCCGAAGCGTATATACCATAGAATTGTTCTGATCTAGTGGTCACACCAAAATTGAAAACTGAATCAACTCCCTGGTGCGGGCGTCTTTGGGACCACGATAACAATAGTTCTGGGTACATGGCCTTGCGTTTTTCAAGCCGAGATCCATGCCGGTCTGGGCCAGGGTACTTCT
Source organism: Chloromyia formosa (assembly GCA_964017055.1). Lineage (NCBI taxonomy): Eukaryota > Metazoa > Arthropoda > Insecta > Diptera > Stratiomyidae > Chloromyia > Chloromyia formosa. The sequence continues at coordinate 21,114,990 of OZ024813.1, read as the reverse complement.
AGTACACAAACTCCACGGCGCACATATTTCTATCTGTACAGATGGCCAGGCAGCCATTTAACAGGCGAAATAGTGTTGTGAACTTCACTAATGTCTAGAACCAACTTTGTATTGGGTGCCAGGTCACAATGGTATCGAGGAAAATGAAGCAGCGGATGAACTTGCAAGGCAAGGTTCTTCATCGAATTTTCTCCAGCCGGAGCACTTTTGTGGTCTTGGCTTTGTTTCAGCTAGGGCAATCATAACGGATTGGTCTAAAAGAATACGACAGCAATACTGGGACAACCTTCCAGGACTGCGGCAACTGAAGGAGTTGATAAGACCCTTCAACTATATAGTTACCACCCGCTTGAGTTGTACCGACCATAGACTACTTGTGGACTACTTAGCGGGCAACCACTGGGTGAGATTTTATCTAAACAAGATGGGTTTGTCTAGCGAGACGAAGTGTCGTCTGTGTTTCGAGCACATCGAGACCACATGTCAAATTTTATGTGTATGCCCGGCATTTGCACGTGCGAGGTATACGTTCCTCGGACAGTTCACCGCGTGCCCTGCCGTTATCAGGAAATCTCCAGCAAAAGTACGGTTGGTGGAAGGACTTTTGCTTGAATAGTTAAAAAAGAAAATAGCCTATGGTACAATTGACCTCCTTTGGCACCTTAAAGTTCGGTATAATTATTTATTATTACTTCTCCGGACAAATTCTCTTAACGCTTCATAGGAAACTTAAGCGCTTCGAGGTTAACCTCAGCAATAGCAGACATTGCATTGCCTGCTTACCCTGGCGCCCGGGGGTCTAAAAAGGCTAAAACTAAAGACTCACCGAGTCATGAGCAGAAGCTCGATAATTGGTCAGAAGCCTTATATATGCCCAACCACACTACTCGCGATTCGGCGAGTCCCGAGCACCTCTCTCCCGTCCAGCGGGGCTTCAACTGGAAAAAATGTTTATCAGCTAAAATTAATGAAACCGGAATATAGAGGGCTACGCCCGGAATCCGAGGGTTTTGTAGCAAGCGCTTATTTTGGTATATAAATATCGGCTCGTTGCTCTTCTTGATACCACTCAGATGGACAAAAAAAAACATAATTAAAATGTCTTACAAACTTACATTTTACATGCCAATTCATATTACGTGATTGTAACGAAACTTAGAACATATTATTGCCTAAGGTGTTGGTTATCGTTGGCCATCAGTACTTTTGACCTCGAACGTGTTTAAGGCATGCAGAGGTGTGCTAACTGTAACTACAGAAATAAACTATTACTTACCTATTCTGAGAAGATATACAGATTCCATTATTTTCCATTTTATATGCTATTCGGAACCCACCTTCCTGTAAGTTTTCATAATTCTAACAGTCTCGAGATGCCAGGGGGGGGGGGGGGGGGGGGGGGCAAATTACGAACTAATATTTTTTCCTCCCCCACTATTCCCATTTCTACAAATTTCAAGAAAATGCGAAAAAATGGAATGTACTCAACATTACCTTTCTCACGACACCTCACTTGCCTATACCAGTCGATAAAAAAAAATTTGAGCTTAATTTCGCCTCTATGTGGTGTGGACCCCTCCCCCCTTCCACTCGGTAAAGTTTGCCAATTACGACGCAGCGCCCCCAACTAATCTTTACCCTGTCAAAAATGAATTATTAAATAACTGACATTCGCACTACGAAAAACAACATGAAAGTAGTACTCACACCTACATATGAGGCCGGTAGGTGTAATTTTTGTGTGGATAGTGTCAAAATGCCGAAATTTAAAGGAATGTACTATTATTGAATATTATGTGATTGTAATGAAAGTTAAAGATATTATTGCCAATGATGTTGGTTATCATTGGCCATCAATATTTTTGACCTCGGCTGTGCTTAAGGCGTGCAGGAGTATGCTAACTGCAACTAGAGAAATGTACTATTATTAACCTTTTTTGTTGAGATATCAAAATTCTACGATTTTCGGTTTTCTACACTAGTAAAATGCCGCCTTTCTGCAAATTTTCATATTTCTAAGTATAACGGTATCGAAATGCAAGGGGGGGACAAACTCGAATCACATATTTTCCCCTCTATCTCTTTTCCCCTTTTTTCAAATTTGATGAAAATACCGGAAATGAAATGTGCTCGGTGTTACCTTTCTCATGATACCCCACTTGCCTATACCAGATGAAAAAAAAATTTTGACCTTCATTTCCCCTCTATGGGGACATCCCCTTAAAGTCAGCCTATTACAACGAATCGCTTTCTCCGGTGAATTATAATAATTCTACATACTCCCACAAAATTTAATGTATGTAGCTTCAGCCGTTCGTGAGATATTTCATGGACAGACGGACAGACATTTGACCGATTTCATAAGGGTTTTGTTTTTAATACAAAACCCTAAAAATTGGTGTATCTAAGGCACTGCGGAAATGGCGGGAATCACAACTCGGCAATTGCTCGCTGGCGATTATTCGTAATACCCACAGCGCATGGATATCACGAGTATTTGCTCGGATTTCGTGGCGAATGGATTGCTCATTACTTGACGAGTAGCCGTTGCATGTGAGTATAACGCGTGTTTCCTGACTGAATGCCTACATTTATTTCAAGCTATTGTATATCTTTCCTGCTGGATTTATCAATGAACCGGAAAATTTACACGTCTGGAACGTAACTCTTGTAGAAAGATTTACATTAGCTCTCATAGCACGATTATTATGAGAATTTTACTCTAGCAGAGTTTTACTCTTGTTACAAGATCATATCTTGCCATCTTGTACTTTCATAGAGCATTTTTTGAGAGTTCGATTCTTGAAGAGTTATACTCTCATAAAAAGGTTCAAGAGATTAGCTCTTATGGTCCTTACAATAAGAGCCTTCTAAATGTTTAAGTCGAAAATTTCTTATGTAGCAGCCAACAGCAATTTCAAACAGCTGATTTTCAATTGACAGACGCGCTGGGCTTTTGCGTGAAAAATGGTTACCGAGGCAATTTGTGGTCATCCGATGGCCTTTCATTCTGTCGGTTACCCGATATTAACCACTAAACCCCATCCGTCCGTCTACACAGTGGCAATCGCTTCAAATTGCCATGGAAGGGTCATTGTCTCGAGCAAGTATAAAAGTATTTTTATATTTGGCAGTCGAGGGATAACTATGTTTTGAAATTTTCGGGATTGTTTACTTTTTGCGTCCAGAATGGTATTTTTTACTTTTGGAGTTTAGGCTGCATTTTAAGACAAAATTCAACTCTCTAGCTGCCGTAGTTTTTGGGTTAGAGCCATTTGAAAAAATTCTTGTCTGGACACTCTAGTTGCTCTAGTTTAGGAAATAAACGCACTTTTATATTTAGTAGTCGAGGGGTCACTTTGCCTTGAAATTTTCGGAGGTTTTCGCAGTTTTTCGTCCGAAATGGTATTTTCTGTTTTTGGAGAAGGTTCAAGCTGCATTTTAAGGCAAAATTCAACTCTGAAGCAGCCGTAGTTTTCGAGTTAGAGCCATTTGAAAAAAAAAATCAAGTTTGGACCCTCTAGCTGCTCTAGTTTAGGGAATAGACGCACTTTTATATTTGGCGTTGGAGGGGTCACTTTGCTTTCAAATTTTCGGGGTTTTTCGCTATTTTTCGTTCGGAAAGTTCTATTTTTGGGGCAGGGGTCAAGCTGCATTTTAAGGCCAAATTCAACTCTCCAGCTGCCGTAGTTTTCGAGTTAGAGCCATTTGAAAAAGTGCAAGTTTGGACCGTCTAGCAACTGTATTAACGGAAATAAATGCACTTTTATATTTGGCAGTCGAAGGGTCACTTTGCCTTGAAATTTTCGGGGGCTTTCGCGGTTTTTCCTCCGGAATGGTATTATTTTTGTGACAGGGTTCAGGCTGCATTTAAATGCAAAATTCAACTTTCTTGCTGCCGTAGTTTTCAAGTTAGAGCCGTTTGAAAAAGCGCAAGTTTGAACCCTGTACCTGCTGTAATAACGGAAATAAACGCACTTTTATATTTATCAGTCGAGGGTTCACTCTGCCTTGAAATTTTCGGGGTTGTTCACTGTTTTTCGTCCGGAATGGTATTTTCAATTTCTGTTGGAAGGTTCTGCCTGCATTTTAAGGCCAAATTCAACTCTCTAGCTGTCCTAATTTTCAAATTAAAGCCATTCGAAAGAGTGCAACTTTGAACCTTCTAGCTGCTGTAATAACGGAAATAAACGAACTTTTATATTTGACAGTCGAGGGGTCATTTGCCTTGAAATTTTTGTAGTTTTCCACAATATTTCTTCCGGAGTGGTATTTTCTATTTTTGGGCAAGTTTGAAGTTGTATTTTAAGGCAAAATTGAACTCTCGTCGATAGGATTGTTTTTTTATGAAAATAGAAATTTGTGTCTTTGTGTGATTAGCACCTTACATATGCAAAATGGAAGTAATTATGTATTATTTTTAAAGTTAGTAAATATTGTTCAATAAAATTTTAATTAAAACAACAGTATGACAATTACCATTTTTCTCCCCATTCTCCGCATAATCTAAAAGTTGATTATTTTTAAGGGGCTTTGCAATTTTTCGAAGCAAGTCCCAACAAATCATATTTTTGATATCTGCCATCAAATGTAACTATGTAGTTAATTAGTTAATTAACCTGCTCCTGCATCCATCCAAAATTCAATGTCACTGCCAAATCACAAACGTGTCTAAAATATCATGTTTCTACGATTATCTCAACTGAATCCTTGAAAGATACAAATTCAATTTCAACACTCAATAAAATTGCCAGCTACTACTTGCTCTTCCTATGGTAAACCCTTCATTTATCAAAATTTCGAGAAGGCGTGAACAAGGGAAAAGTTATTCCCTAAAGGATTCGCCTGAAGCTTATCAAGGCAATGAAAAGAGTTTACGAATAAATGTAGCACTTCAACTCCAACACATGTATCCGCAAAAGGAGTGTTTGTTCAATCTTGTCAGATAATTAGTGTCACGTTTTTGACTTAATGGCTAAGTGTATGTACGAGTATTTACGTGGTGATGATCCTAAATTGATTTTCAAGATTGAATCACGCATCTTAAAGAATTTTCAATAAAGATCAAATTTAAGATATGAAAATACTTTTAGAGTTACATAGTCAAAAACGCGAAGTGATGAAAAGTATATTTTACGAATAGCCGTATGATCTGTGTAATATTTTACATACATACATACATACTATTTTATAAGCTTCTACCATTACATGATACTGCTTCGGAATTACCCTGTACTACGATTTCATTTCTCTTCAGTGATTGGTTCAGGTGAATCTAATCTGAACTCGGCCCATTCGTTATCTTATTTCCACAACTATTTTGAAGGCTGCTGGGTCGGTATATTTTTCTCGCTTTGACTCCACTCCCCTGCTTCGTAGCGTTGCCATTTAAAAGCAACGTAAACCAGGTGAGAGCGTGAATTCAATGCGAGACGTGTGTAGATAGAACGTGTATTTTGTTGGGGTGAGTATCTTGTAAATGCCTGTATGTAATTGCATGTACATAAATGTACACTCGTATATGTAATTATCTTTCGTACTGAATAAAATGAATACGGATAATTTTCGAAACTTCTGTTGTATCTCAACATACAAAGAAAATTTTGAGTACCTACATATTGTGAAAGCAACTGTAGAAAATAGAAACTGGCGCATTCCAGGTAAAAGTTTAAAATTTAACACTTCGATGTTCGATAATTTTTCGAACGGTCGATGACCGATAAGGTCCATAGGGACTGCAGTAGGTAAAAATAAAATTTAAATCTTTTAATCTAGTAGCCCGGGAGGGGACTCCTCACCATACTATCCTACTCATTGAACCAGCCAGTGCTGATAATAAAACGATGCTACAACGACAGCAATTTAGCGGAGCGCCTAGGATCCAATCTAGGCCACAGTGGCTTTGTTGAAAGGCGTGTGTACTATTTAACCATCTTGAGATAGTTCCGTTAGCCGCTCCGGTCATCAGAGCTAGTTTACAAGCAGCCATAGGCATATAGATGGTCCGATGAATTAGAGCAACCTCACTTGTTGGGCCCTGCCTGATGAGCTCATCTGCCCTACAGTTACTCGTGAAACCACTGTGACCCGGAATCCAGCATAAGTAAATATACAAGAAGTCACACATCTTCGTAAGTGTAAAACTATATGCCGCAACGGTCTTTGACATAGTCAGGCCCAGTTCGAGAGACGTAATTACAGCTTGGCTGTCAGTGAAAATTATTATATCTCTACCTGATACTACGTGACACCCCAGCCAAGTCAATGCTTCGGTGATCGCCAAGACCCCAGCCTGAACCACACTGCAGTAAATAGGGAGACTAAAGAAAAGGCTGATGCCAAATCCAGCAGAGAACACTCCAGCTCCTACTCCCTCCTCCGTTTTGGATCCATCTGTATAGATTTCAATTACATTTAGTAGCGAAATTGGGTTCTCTTCCCATTCATTGTGGTATCAAGCTGAAAAAATTCTTGTCAAACATGCATCCGGGAGTGGTGTAGTCAGTCGTTGCGGAAATATCAAAATCATTTAGAATGGTAGCATGTCCAACACCTGAAGTAAACCATTGACCAGTATCACGAAGTCAGATAGCCGTTCACGCGGCCATCTGTTCGCTAAAAATGTCAAGTGGTAAGAGATTAAGCAGCATGTTAAGAGCAGCAGAAGGCGTAGTTCTAAGAGCTCAACAAATAGCAACGCTTTACACCTTTCCTAACAGGCTACGGTTACCCTCTAAACTCAGAGCAGTTTACCAGACAACTACACCAAACATTAGTATAGGATGGAAAACAATCACATAGAGCCAACGCAGCACTTTTGGTTGCAGGCCCCAATTTTTTCCTATATGTAGCACGCCATGGCTTTATTTACCCTCTCCAGTGTATTAAGTTTTCATGATCATTTCCTTTACAGAATAAATCCCAAAAATTTCGCCCTGTCTGCAAAAACAAGGCTTGTACCATTTAGCACAGAAGGCACAATTGGAGGTATCCCATACCTCCTTGTAAAAAGAACAAGCTCCATTTAAAACGAATTTATCTTTAGCCCACAGTTATCAGCCCAAATGGTTAATCGCGAAAGAGAGTGTTTTCAACATCTCACTAAGTATACACTTGGAAATTTTCCTGATACAGCAATAGCAATGTTATCCTCATAAGCAACCATTTAAGAACGCCTATCAGCCCAGAACTAGCCTCTGCATGAACAAGAATGGAAACATCATCAGCGACGCTGATAGCATCAACAAACGATGGGCGTCCTATTTTGAAGAGCTTCTGAATCCAACATCTAACGTCCCCATTCAGGAAGCCCAAATCGATGGCGTTAATATTGATCATGTCGGACTATGAACCCACTCAGCTGTTAAATGAGTACCCATTTATGGGGTAAACCACTCAGTTGAGCGTGTTGCTGATCACACACCTCTACACAAGACATACCGTCACGATCTAGAAAATAAGATGATGCTAACTCATCTCGAGGCCATGGTTCAAATTGGACTGTTGCACCAGTTATTTGTTTATTTAATTCCGGCATTCCGTACTAAAATCCGATCCGAAAAGTTGAAGGATGAATCGATTGTACTGACTATGAACAGCGGCCGTCACCGTCGAGAAATCGAATCAGCGACATAAGAGTATGTCCAAACAAAATTTGTCGCAACCTTGAAGTGTGCATCAAACTACCACCCACATTAATTCACACTGATAAGGGGCAATAAAACCTGATTATAAAAGAAAATTATTCAAACAATGCGCGTCTCCCATCAGTAAATTTGCAATTCACCGTCTTCAGCAAGAAGACACGAATGGGTATAAAACCAACTGTACGCACCCATCGAAATCAGTTCAATTCAAATCTTCACTAAAAAAGCAAATCCAAACTAAACACTTCATAATGGCACTCAAGGTACAATATATTAGATACACCAAAGTGCTGTGCTTTGACTATTAAGTGCGATTACATTTATTACATGGAAAAAAATTAGCTAATTTTCATATTTTTCATATAACAGCTTGTAGCCATTCTTGCTCTTGTAGCTGTTGCTAATGCTGGAGTCCTTCCAGCTGCTCAGGTATACAGTGCTGCTCCAGTTTTAGCCAAGGCCGTCGAAGAATACGATCCACACCCACAATATAACTATGCGTACGATGTCCAAGATTCATTGACTGGCGACTCAAAATCCCAAGTTGAAGCCCGTGATGGAGATGTTGTTCGGGGCCAATACTCCTTGATTGATGCTGATGGATTCCAACGTATTGTTGACTACACCGCCGATCCAGTCAATGGATTTAATGCTGTTGTTCAACGCAATCCATTGACTGCTGTAGCACCAGTTGTTGCTAAAACTGTTGTTCCAGCTGCTTACACTGCTCCAGTTGTTGCCAAGGCTGTTGCTCCGGTCGCCCCAGTCGCATACTCAGCGCCAGTCGTCACTCCGGCTGGTGCTATTGTTAGGACCTCGTTTGCATCACCAATCGCGACATACGCTTATTGATTATGATCTGTGAAATATGTTAAATGAATAATAGAAAGTGACGTTTAATCCAACTTTTTAGTTATGTAGACTACACCAAGAAAACCAAAAGCATAGTAGTACGAGTAAATGCTCGGAGCAGTTTCTGCAGTGCTACACATTTAGGCAGTTTAAAATTATGTCTCGTATATCACATCAAAATAATATTCATAGCAAGTATTGAATATTACCAATGAATATTCAATGTACATTTTAATAGAAAACAAAACACTTCTCTTATCCATTATTTCAATTGCTAAAAATATTATTTCATGTCATGTACTTCCTATTTGATTCCGTTTCCTATAGACTAGTGAAATTAGTTCGAATTAGTTCATATTCAAGACAGGCTACTTCATTTGTCTGATCGAAATTCATTAAAATTTACAAACTCTAGTTCCGATCGTAGTAATTTACTTTTGCAGAGATATGTTGCAAATAATAGTGTAGTCAAATAAGACTTTGAAGTAGAAATAATTTTCCTTTCGATAAAAGTAATATCAGTGTGTCGGAAAGACTCCTCTGAACAACTTATAAAAAGAGTCACTCATTATGTTATCAGCAAAAAATGTAATTTAATTAAAAACAACCCAGCAAAAAACCGTCCCGTCCGTTAGGTGCGACTAGTTCCTCTTTATTCGAGGCAGAAGACTGTATACGCACATTTTGATTTTTAGCTAAATTAGGAAACTTCACTACACAGCCCAAGACCACGCAGAAGTGTTCTTCCCACCGCCTCATTTGATCTTCTTCCAAGATAAGTAGCTCGAGCTTTCTGGCGGTAGATGAGTTCGATGCTGCTTTTATTGTCGTCTGATGCTGCAGCCAAACGAAACTTCAGCTCTCTCTCTCAATACTCAATCAAACATGAGCGATCATTAGCGATGCCGAGCAAGTTCATCAGCTTGGGAATTGCCAACGAAATCAATCCAGCACAAGAAAATAACAAAGAAATTACTCATCTCTATGAGAGATTCGGGGCACTCCAGCAAGCACCATCCTTGAGGTGATACGTACGGATTCCAGAGTTCTTGCCGCAGCTTGACTCTCCGTTAAAATAATAAAGTTTCTCGCAGATACGTCATAAGGATGACGTCCCAGCCAGACCAGGTGTTCCAAAATAGCTACCTAAACTGCTTGTTGTTGTACTAGTCAGGTAGTTGGACCGGTAGGTTCAGATTCAAACTGCTGGAGTAAATGACAGCTGCTACGCCATTAAGTGGGGTAGATAGCTTTCTGTGTGGGGAGGAAAAATGTTATCTGTACAAAAAAAAAAAACAATATTTCACTGTTTGTTCGGGGCAGAATTTCAACCTACCACTACTGTCCTTTTAGACGAAAATTGAGCAGATATGAAACTAACTGTCAATGAGCCAGCTGATAATCTTTTTCAATAGATCTTCCAATCACTCATTGAGAACGACTAGCTGATGAAATATTTGATGAGTGTCATCAACAATATCACCAGAATGTTGGTGATGATATTATTGACGACTCAAGCTTAAAAACCATCGATGAATTTATGGAGCTGATATTATTGACGACTCAAGCTTAAAAACCATCGATGAATTTATGGAGCACGTTAGTTCTGGAATTGATCAATTTTTGACGTGGAGAAGCAGCGCTGTTAAGAAAAATATATTGTTATTTTATCATTCGGTCGTGGGATATAAAGCCCGGCGAGCGCGAAATGACTGGTTCGACGAAGAATGCAAAAATTCACTTGACGCGAAAAACGAGGCCTACAGACAATGGATTCAACGAGGAACCAGAGCCAGAAGAGAAAAATATGACGAGCTACGGCGAATATCGAATAGAATAATTAGACGTAAGAAACGTAAATACTTTGACGAGCAGTTGCTGAACATAAACGAAAACTTAGCTAATAGGAACACCAGACAAGCGTACAAACTAGTAAATACAATTAAGAACGGCTACCAACCCAGGACTAGCCTTTGTAAGGACAAGGATGGAAACATCATCAGCGACACCGATGGTATTAACAAACGATGGGCCTCTTATTTTGAAGAGCTTCTAAACCGACCATCTAACATCCCCACACAGGAAGCTCTCGATGATATTGTTGATCTAGGCCCACCCATTCAACCCCCGACAGTAGAGGAAGTTGATCTCGCGTTGCGGTCACTAAAACGAAATAAAGCGCCGGGCGCTGACGAGATCCCAGCTGAACTGCTAAGATTCGGTGGAACGAGTCTAGTTGATGCCATACATCAATTACTCCTGCGAGTATGGGAGAACGAGGAGATCCCAGACGATTGGCGCAGAAGCATCATCTGTCCAATCCATAAAAAGGGAGATAAATTGCGATGTGAGAATTACAGGGGCATCTCACTAGTTTGTACGTCCTATAAAATTTTTGGCGAAAATTCTGGAAAATAGAATAAAACCGTACGCAGAACGAGTCATTGGCGAATATCAAAGCGGTTTCAGACCTGGTCGCTCCACAACCGATCAGCTCTTCTCAGTCAAACTGATACTCCAGAGGTGCTGGGAATACAACGTAAACGTATACCAAATCTTTGTCGACTTCAAGCAGGCATACGACAGTATCGATCGTGGAGTACTGTACAACATCATGCTGCAATTTGGTATACCAGCAAAATTAGTGCGACTGACAAAGATGACGATGACCAACTCCGTCTCACAAGTCAGGATCCAGAATAGACTTACTGATCTATTTGAAACACGCACTGGTTTGAAACAGGGCGATGGACTGGCACCGACGCTCTTCAACCTAGCACTGGAATACGTTATTCGGGCCATGAATATGGACAACAGCAAGACGCTGCTCATCAAGTCGACACAATTAGCAGCGTACGCCGACGACATCAACATCATGTCCCGAAGATTGGCTGACGCAGAAGAACTTCTGCATACGCTCGATACCGCTGCAAAGGAAGTTGGATTACGTATTAACGAGGGTAAAACTAAAATAATGATGCAATCGGTGACAAGGACACCTGCACAACCGAGCATCAACGTGGGGGACCTCAACATCGAGTTCGTGAACAACTTCAACTACCTGGGTTGCAACCTGTCAAGGGACGCCAACGAAACTGACGAAATCAAGCGACGGATACAGTTAGCTAATAAGACTTTTTTCTCGGTTCTCCCCATAATGAAATCGAAGCATGTGCACAGAAACACGAAGCTCCGCGTGTACAAAACCATTATACGACCAGTGCTATGCTATGGCTGCGAAGCATGGACCCTAACTCAAGCCTCCGAAAACATGCTAGACACTTTCGAACGTAAGGTTCTACGGCGAATTTTCGGGGCTGTTTGCGATCGAGATGGATGGCGCATCCGGTACAACCATGAGTTGTATGAAATGTACGATGAGCTGCAAGTCTCGAAAATCGTCAAACTACAACGACTTCAATGGGCAGGGCATGTACAAAGAATGGACGATGATCGCATGCCTAAGAGAGTAATGAATGCAGAACGAGTCGACGGAGCGAGACTGCGAGGACGACCGAGATCTCGTTGGGAGAGCTCAGTAGGTGTGGACGCCGCGCAGCTGCTGGGCTCCCAAAATTGGAGGACGCGGTCACGTGACCGAGATAATTGGAGGACAATGATCCAGGCGGCCAAGGCCCGACGTCGGGCTGTCGCGCCACGATGATGATGATGATTTTATCATTCGAAAGTATTGAAGTGACATTCTATTCCAACACAATACTCACTGATACTATCCTTGTATCTATGTTTCAATATTGAGAATCTTAAGTTAAGTGTAGTGGACCACTGCTAATCCAAGCTTTTCGCTATATGAATGAGCCCACTACCAGAATCAGAACATTTGCATCATGTTAACTCTATTCCTCTTCCGAAGCGCTAATCTACATTTTAGTGAGTCGATAGCTTAATGCGTTGAGGCGTCAGTCCGATGAATTCATTCTGTGGCATTGGTGGTTGTCCCAGCTTTCTGTCGATTTGGATAAAAATTGCATTATTAACCGTATGGATTTTTTTTCACTATTTTAGTAGAAAATATTTAATCAATCCGGGATATTTTTAAATTCACCTGTAGGTGTAAAAATATTATCCGCACAAACGGTATTTTATTTACACCGAAAACAAAACAGTGATAATGGCTAAGTTCATATCACACAACGGTTGGCATACTGTTGCCAATTTGTTTTATGAATTCTCTCCACTGAGTTTTTGATGGACACAACATGCTGTGAAAAATGTCATTTTCTCCATCACAAAAATTTCTCCGCTGGCTAGGACCAGCATATGATGACAATTCAGAAATGACATCTGCATTATCATAGCCATACGATTTTTTGTCAGTAGTCAATTTTGAGCTATGAAATTTGACAATTGATGGAAGACTATGCGACTATTGTTCATAACACAACAACCTATTGCAAAGCTGCTTCGATACTGCTGGCACAGCGTGTTGCGATTCCGCTTTGTTTTATGAACTTAGCCAGTGTCACAAGGAATCGATGAATTTCCGCTGGGTATTTTTTTACTGTGCAGTCTATTTCTAGTTTTAAAATCTACCTTTTTTGTAGCAGGTTTTTTTTTATGAAAGATCTGCGTCGGTTATATGAAGATAAATGCCAATTTTGGTGGTACTTTCCACAAATGAAGAGTGAACTTAACGTCGAACTCAAGAAGTGCAGACATTTTGAAGCAGAATATCCTGCACATGTCTAACACATTTTTTCATCGACTAATCAATTCACTTATAATTTGGGGGGATTGATCCCGATAATCCCCTCTTATCTACGCCACTGACGCCATTGCCAGCCATAGACCCGTCTGCGTAGATGTGCATATTATCTGTTGTCGGAAGAAATTATTAATTCCATTGTGTTCGTGATGGGATGAGACCTTTGAGGGACTTGGTGAGCATAAGTTTTGGTGAAACATAGTCCGTCTTTGCAGGGATGTTTCGTTTATTCAAAATCGTCGAGTGGCTACAGTCTTACCTTTAATACAATAAACTGCTGAATGTACCACACATGTTAATCCGAACTAGCAAAATCCCCTGAGTAAGTCCATAAATGGGTGGTTCCTGAAGGTTTCGCCGTCATTGCTTTTGCAAAAGTTGTACTATCTAGAAATACTATAAAGCCCTTTCTACAAATCCTTTCCAAATGACTTTTTTTATGAACATTTACACATACTAGAAGGCTTGGGTTAACTCCCAGCAAATCTTTTGCTGATAAATTTTCGAATGGCGTCCACAAAACGCACAAGCATTCGCATTTCGTTGATAGCAAAATCGTAAGCATGGTAAACATGTCTAATCCAATGATAATACCGAATAGTCGCCAAACGCGCGTGTTATCAGTGACACTGCTTTCCTGATAATATGAACACAAATATGGGTGTCGCCGGCCAATACAACACCCCAAAATATACGTTACTATTCGAATCTGTGTTTCAAGCGACAGCCCGACGAAAAAAGAAACCTAATCCACAAAAACTAGAATTTACATATATTCGCAACAAAGGAATGCTCATTCATAACAGTAGTTAATAATAATTGTAATTGACACTAAGTATTAAAGAAGAATAAACGTTGTCTGTTTAAATACTACCACTGTCAGACTCCACGTGGAAGTGGGTCACTATGAATGATACATCATCTATTGTCTGCCCCGGTGTTGAGTCGTCTCCTGGCTTATATCGTTAATCGATTAATTTTTCATCATACCAAACAGCCAAAAACTGAGATTTTTATATTTAACAATAGAAAGATGTTCCTACACATAATTCCAACGAGGAGCTAGCGAGCATATCGATTTGATCGATTAACATTAACACAACGCTATCGTAGTGCATCGGTCTAACTTCTAAGGGGACTGTGCACGGAGGCGATAGAAGTTTGGAGCCAAAAGTGCATACGGCTAGTGTCTGCCCGTCTGAGGTCTGACGCCCGTATTTAGATATGTTGGTCGAAGTGCGCCAATAAGTCGTCTCATTATTTGAAGAATGGCTCCAGTATGATTGGTAATTATTCAGAGTAGTTATTTTGTCGGGGAAGAGTTTCGAAATTGTCTGTGTTTCTGTTTATGATATATTTTGGGGGTTGAGATACGATATAGTTTATTTTTTTTAGTTAGAGATAAAAGTTCCTACATAATGACGGACGACACTGCAATGTTTCACTACAGTTAGATGTTTAAAGTTAGAGCTCAGAATTTTTAACTGATTTTTGACGAAAAAGGAAAATTAAAAGCTAACTGACTATTCGATCCTCCCTTGGTAAGGAGTTTCGACTTTACATTTGGTTTTCTTTAAGTGTTTCATAACCCCTGAAATCGACTGACTTCATTCGAATTTTTTAGTGTAATTTATATTGCCTAAGAACAACACTGTCGTAAAAGTTTCACGTCAAAGAAAAACTCATCAGCAACGAAAAGGATTAAAGTAAACACACTCCCCCCAAAGTGCTCGCAGCTTCGCGCCTACCTAAAATTAAATTAGTTAATTTCTTTAAACGCTGGTTGGCGTATTTTGCTGTTCTCCTGTGCATTCGGGTCTTCACGATTCAGAAGACATTCATATTTCCTAGATTTCACTTCATGTCTAATAAGATCCTTCTGACCAACAAAAGGGTTATAAATACCTTCAAAAGGTTAACAATGCCTTCAGCTATCCTCCAACGCATTGGGCTCATCGCCCCGATTCGGGAGATACCAAAGGAAGCTATGTATCAAATTTATATTTGAACCACGGACCACGGGAAATGCCTGGACGAATTTTGTCTTTGAAAAGCCAGAAACTCTATAAAATATCACATTTTATGCTCTATTTTTTCTCTACTGCACGGATCAGAGCAAATGATAGTCTATGGGCACCCTCGGAAGGGGCGAATCGCTCCGGCCCATGTTTTTTGGGCGACCCGGATATCAGAGAAATTGAAAATAATAATATTAACTACGTACAATAACCAATTGATGAAATCAAAATTATTTTTTTTATTTTAATATATATGTAGGTATAGTCTAGAGTTTTCTTATATTAGCAAGTCTTGCAATCTAGAGACCAATATGGAGTTGACCGTGGCGATAATACGAGTACAAGAGTAGCATTGGCGTTGCCATTGTTCCTAATAGTCGTTCCATAGACTAGGAGCTGACGGTGGTTGAGTATGAAAAATTAGCGGACCACGGTTTCTTAGTGGATTCCTTTCAAGGGATTGTTGTAGGACACTATTTAAATGCAGGGTGCCGGCTGAAAATTCTCGTCGTTATCTAGGGAGGGGGATGAGAAAACAGCAGGCGGTTAAGCTGGAGGTTGAAAAATATTTCCTAACACACTAAAATAGCCTCACAATCCCATTGGCATAGGCATAAATGAAAAGCTGAATATGCTAAACTCGCGAAACGCGGTCTTTCTTTTGATTCTTCATCTTCAGGAGATATAGGTGTAGGAGGGTAGAAAAAGTTCAGGAGGGAGATAAGAAGGAGAATGGGAGGCTCGACACGAGAATCGTAACTCGATAAAGCTTTACCTGGTATCATACCTTTTATCTTTTAAAAGACCACAAAATCGCCGAAATACCTGAATAAATGCAAATAAAGGATGGGTTTAATTTTTTAAACTTCTTCGCCAATTAGGCGCCGGAAAAGCGATGCCCTGAGAGTGGAGCGATGAAAGTGAGCGAAATAAGTATGACGCCTAGTTTGTTTCATGGAAAACCGGCTGTAAGTCGGCAACCACTCATCGTAGATGGCTTTGATTGATCTAAAATTGCTGATTTTAATTTTCTTTTAATAAAATAATTTTGCTAAAAAGTGACAGTGAAGCCTGGAAAAGTAAATCAATGTTAAAAAGATTAGGGAATCCTTCAAATATGCCAAAAGTTGCCGGAGAAGCGATGGCCGTAGTGATTGTGGTGAATGAGTAAAATATATAAACTAGTTTGATGGAAAACTGCTCTAAATCGGTAGCCACTTGTTGTAGAATTTCGGTGGGTACCTTTCCCTACCCGAAACGACCAAAATTTCCGGCGGTACCCTGCAGTTTCTTAGTCACCTACAAGCCCCAGACAGAAATCCACAAAGGATTCCTGGTCTGCGAATTTTGCATACTCAACCCTTTACAGTTCCCAATCTATAAACTCTGTGTATGTTTCATGGAACTCAAAATTTTTTTTTATTGTATTGTAATTCAGGTCAGAAATAAGACACATAAAATTTATACAGGGTGTCTCGAAAATGTTTTTATCTCAAAAAAATTTTTCATCACATTCCCTCGGGTTTTCGCATAATAGTTTTATTTCAAAAATTAAGTTCCCTTCATCATGATTTCTTAGTTGCTGCAATCTGAAGCCTTTGAACTTAAACACAGTTTTATCCTTGCGAAGTTTCACAAGTGATCGGTGTCCCAATGCACAAAAAGTTGTATCTACATATTGAAAGGCTGTTAACTGTCAGATATTAAGAAATTATAAGGAAATGACGTTAAAAAAATGATTATGTCATAAAACTTCATAGTATGATACACGAAAATACGAAAAAATATGGAAAAATGGCTATAACCATAATATTGTTGTTACTTTGATATTTTTACGGAATGCATTTTAAACGTTATCGAATTAGTGTATTTAAGTGTTCTAGTTAGCGCTTCTTTCTACATAGTTATAGTGTAGTCAATTTAATAAAATATTTTGTTGGGAAATTGTCTTGAAGTCGATGAGAGTCAGATGCTTATGAATTTGCAATAAACACATCATTTTTTGTAAGCTTTTAAATGAAAATTGTATGAATTTTCCACGTTCCTTTAAACACGAAAAAATGCATGCAATAACTTCCATCATTATTATATCATTTTATGGGGCCTTGCCCGGGGCTCGAGCTACAGAGGTCCAAAAACCAATACTTGTTGTGTAACGTAAACTTAGTCTTGGTCGCTTTTTCACATTTTGTCAAAACTAACAAGCATAACGGTTATAATTACCGTTATGCTTCGTTTACACGTGAACAGTGAGCAAAGCACTGAACATTGAAAAATTGCACTGAAAAGTAGCAACAAAAAAAAAGATACCTTTAGGTTCTTACATGGCCAAAACGAATTCTCGAGCATTTGAGTCCACAAGAGATGGGAACGACTCAAATGCTTGCTCACTGGTCACGTGTAAACGAAGCATTATATCAGCAAGTACATTGTGACATAACTTTGAAAACAAACATCGCCAATGCAATGTTTTTGCCACATTATAATTCCACACTGCCAGTAGTTATATTCATCATGTGTAAGTCCATTTGTTCTAAATCAGGACCACGTTTTATCCCTTTTAATGCGTAAGATTCACAAATTTAATATCAAATCTAAGTCCTTGATCTTTACATGCAACTTTGTAGATTTGGCAGAATTTTCGATGAAAAATCGATTTTGAAATTTCTTTAAAGTTCGAACAGTTGTATCTTTGAAGTAACGGTGACCTTTGCAACTTAGAAAAGGCCCATTTATATGAAATTTTATTTAGTTTCAGGTCAAATCTAGGATTAAATGATCGGGGGAGTTGAAAATGTTGATTCTGCTCGACAAGTCAAGTTTTTTGACTCAATTTTCGAAAAAAATGCTGTAACTGTGTAACGGCTAAAGGGAGAGTATCCATTTCATACTTTGATTTTCCTCAAATGAACACCACTATCTACCATTAAAGTATTTACTATCAGGAACTGCATATCCTTAATATAAGAAGAGAATGAACGGCATACCCTGAATATTAGGAGAGAATGATATTAACACAAATTACTTACGTTAGAGACTTGAATTAATATACAGGACAGTACATTGACTCTTTTAAATATATGTTCGTTAGAAGTTCATTAAGCCCTTTACGGATGTGATAGGGTATATTAACTTTGCCATGAAGTTTGCAGCGCACAGAAGAAAGCATCTCCGACCATATAAACTATATATATTCTTGGTCAGTATGATGAGACGGGTCGATTAAGCTTTGTCCGTCTGTCCGTCTGTCTGTCGGGTTCTATGTAAACTAGTCCCTCAGTTTTAAAACTATCGAGCTGAAACGTACAAAGCCTTCTTTCTATTGTACGCTGTAAATATGTCGAAATCAACAGAATCGGACCACTACGTCATATAGCTGTCATGGGAACGACTAGCCCAAAAGTCGGTCTTTGCGAGAAAAACTTTTTTATTTCTAAAGATATCTTTCTCAAATTTTGCACAAAGCCTTCTTTCTATTAAATAAATAACTGGCGCAACAGTCCAATTTGAACCACGGCCTCGAGATGAGTTAGCATCATCTCATTTTCTAGATCGTGATGGTTTTTTGTGCAGAGGTATGTGATCAGCATCACGCTCAACCAAGTTATTTACCCCATAATGGGTACTCATTTAACAGCTGAGTGGGCTCATAGTCCGACACGTAAATCCCCGGAATCGAACCGGGGCCCAGTGCGTTGAAGGCGAACGTGCGCCATCCGGACTATTCTTTCTATTGCATGCTGTAAATATGTAAACCATTGAAATCGGACTACTACGTCATCTAGCTGCCATAGGAACGACTGGTCCAAAAATTGGGGTTTGTGGGAAGAACTTTTTTATTTCTAGATTAATATTTCTGAAATCTCAAATTGTTTAATAATATCCTTTGCCAAAACATCTTGCAGATTCGGGTAGAAATTGGACTAAATTAGGGGGCTAAAGTTTTAATTATTATTGCGATAGGGGAAAATCATCAATATGCCCCACCAAAAGAAGTACAATAGTTTATGAAAATTGAAAGTCATTCAAATTGACTTAAAACACAGAAAATACTCACAGAATACAGGCAAGAGGACAAAAGGCAACAAACAGCGTGTTCTCATAATCAAGTTGTTATTGTATACACAAAACCACCATTAAACGATAGTCTCATCGACATAACTCACGTACATGTAAATGATCTAATTCATCGATCAAACTTTCGCGCAATAAATATTACTTTGCCATTCTACCACCATTATTCCAGCAATTATTCCCAAATTTGATTTATTTCCAAAATAAAAATATATGATCATATTGAATCCCATATTCATCATATGAAATTCACATACCAAATTATAGATTGCTCGTTAAATATAATTTCCGGTAATGCGAATACTAATTCGGAGCTATGATACTTGAAGGTAATCGAGTGATCTATCTAAATCGTTCATTATATTCAAATCAGATGAAAATTGTTTGGTTGGAATGAGAATTATGTTTTTTTTTTTCATGTTATTTACTATGAAAAGTATCTTCGTAGTTTTAAATATGAATTCTGTGATTCTTGGTTTCCAATGAAAATGGATTTCAGAGAATTGGCTTTATTAAACAACAATACGCAGCTATAAAAAGTAAGTGCTTTTAGGATTGTTCAAATTAGTACAAATTAGTTCCACTTCTCACCCTCTCTCCACCCCTCTAGTGAGTTAATATAAGTGCTTCACACCATCTAGACCTCCACGGTCGAGTTTTCAAGTAAAATCACGCCTTCACGGCTTATACAAACAGAATTCTCACACTTTCGTGGTCGTCTTGCACATGGATAGCTGCAAAGATGCAAGACCTGATGAGTGCTACTATCCATACGAAACCACTAAGCTCGGAGAAATTAATTCAGAGGGAATTTGAGAATAAAAAATAGTTGGTCCCGTTGCGGGGCGCGAACCGCAGAGACCGTGTTTCGATTAGCAAAAAATGCCCGGTGCGTTACCGAGCTAAGCTACAGACGCATACTAAGTTGGTGTGCAGAATGAAACCAAGTGTCACAAACAATTCCTAGTTTATTTGTATTAAAACTGAAACTTGAATATTTTCCAGCCGAGTGATACTAATGACGATTTCCCTAAATAGTTTATTCAAATGATGGCGGAAGACGTAGAAGAAAAATACATGACTGTTCAATCCGAACTTCAGCTTTGTGCCCTAATAAATTCATTGAAAAAATGGATTACAATAAAATTAAAAAAGGTATGTTTTTCCTACATAAAAAAACCTCTTTGCGAGTTTTTATACCCTGAATTTTAAAAGGTAGGGTATATTGTTTTTATCAAAACGAAAATATGTAACCCCTTGAAGGAGGCTCCGCAGGTACAGCAATATATATGAAATGATCAGGGTTACCTCCTGAATCTACTTAGTCATGTCTGTTGGTCTACCCATCTGTCCGTTTATCTGACAGAGAAAAATCTAATCTAAGCGCGATTCTGTTTACTCGTATACTCTATAAGTGCGCAACGAAGGAAATTTGTCAGCATAACTTGTCCCGCCCCCCTTGCATTTCGAGACCGTTACACTTAGAAATATGAAAACATACAGTAAGGTGGCTTCCAACTATTATAGAAAACTAAAATAAAATAATGGAAAATTTATATCTTGTCAAAATAGGTCATTAATACAATAGTTTATTTCTATAGTTAGAGTTTGCACGCCCCTGCATCCTACCAACACATCCTAGGTCAAAAATATTGATGGCCGGCGATAATCAACACCATGGGCAATAATATCTTTAAATTTTGTAACAATCACGAAGTATTTAATGATAGTACATTCATTTAAAGTTGAAGATTTTGATACCATCCATACAAAAATGCACATAACCGACATGAATGGTTAAGCATAGTGGTATTAGTAGAATAGATTATTTCCTATTGGTATGGGTCACTATAAAACCCTCTATTTTCAGGTTTTATTTATAATTAATTTTTTTTTCTTTCAGCTTTATGAACAGCAGGGACGGATCTAGAAATTATTTTCAGGGGGGGTCCAAATTTAAAACTTAACCTAGCTTAGTTGACTGGTCTAAAATCCACCACAAACTGTCGAAATTGACAACGAACCTAGTAGAAATGAGTCGGTTTTCTATGGTGTGAGTGTGTGTACCAGTACCAGATTCGTGCTCGAGTTCGACTGTCAATGTGTAGAAAAATTCTGGAATGAAGTGAAATATTCCTTAAGTCTTGAGCCATGAGGAAGATTCATGTCAACAAAATAAGTTTACAATATTCACGACAGCCGGTTCTACGCACCGGATCAACCCGTCCATCAGGAACGGCCAAGGGCTGTCAAACCCCTTCATGGCCAGTAGGCTTTGCTACAACAAAAACAACAACAACAACAATAATATCAATATAGTGTATATATTTTTCTGATCAATGGCAATACAAGTCCGATTACAGTGTTATGTCCATTCGTCTCTTTTGTTTTGCTAAGACATCCACTATCTGATCGCAAGTAACTTCCACATCCCTATGAATATTTAGCTGTGCCAACCCATTTAGCCGCTCTTCTCCAGTCTTGTTGCGGAGATAGGCTTTCAATCTTCGTAAAGTCGAAAATGACCGTTCGTTCGAAGCCACTGTAACAGGCAGCGCGGCACCAATATGAAGAAATCAATAAATCTGCTTGAAGAATTGCACATCACAAAAATCAAGGGCTTCGATAAATGTATTTCGTATGAACAAAACGCCACAAGTAGTCTCTCAGAAGAGCGAAATAGAAGAAAATTAAATTTAAATTGACGAGACGGTATTAAAACTGACTCACAATATCAAAATAATAACAAAAAATCCGAACAACTTCTGACTTTACTCAGACACAGTGCTTTACTGGACACTAAATCGGCTACGCACAAGAACAAAATGCCAAAAGTATTTTTCAAGTTCTCAGAAGAGAGCAATAGGGGGAAATTAAATTTAAATTAAGGGGATTGTGTGTGAGTGTAGTGTGCAAATCATGTATGGACCGGGCGGGTGTTCCGAGGTCAAAGAATTGAAATGGGAGAATTTAACAGTGGGTCCGGCCCCCTGGACCCACCCCTGGATCCGTCCCCGATGAACAGTAGAAAATTTTTGATCTTCAAAGTCAGCAATTTGTCACAAAAAGTAGTTCCTCCAATTGTTAGGTCATGAATGACCTATTTTTTATAAAAAAAAAAATTTTACCATGCTTATAAGTGTAATTATTAAGAGGAGAAAAACAAAGATTATTTAATGCTATTAAAGGTAATAGTAAAAAATTTTGCTCTTGTATGTTTGTGTTTACAATCCCCGAATTTTAATGGAGTTAAAATGCGCCATTACAGATGAGGTGCATTTATTTGACGGAGTTGGTGGTGAGAGTAATACTTGACTTTCAGATACCTTAAATATGCATTCAAGAGGGTGCCGGTTACATGGGTAATGTAATTTTTTAAATTCGACTGCGTAAATTCATATGGTGAACGTTCACCTTTGTTTTTGTAAAAATAGAATACGAGTGTATAGTTTTTCTTTAAAATCTGCCGAGTACTGTTCATTTGTAAAATGCCTGTTTACTGTAAATCAAATAATAAAAAAAATCATTTCAGCACCATGTCCCATCTGATTTCCCTATACATTTCCGGCCATTCTGTTACATTATAGTTCCATCGCCCCTGCAAAGGCAACATTTCGCTTCACCAGTAGTAATTGATTACGTGAACAAAACGCTTGTTACGATTTCGATATGAGTACGCACTTTCGTAAGCACAGCAGTTATGCAAGCAGATCGTACGACTAAGCCCACGTAAAAAAAAAGAGTGTGATATCGTCAAGGGGAGTCCCGAATAAATCTCTAATCAGTGCAAATCCAAAAATCTCGAAATAAAAAAGGTGAGAAAAAAGTATCTTTCGACATGTCGCCAAATCAATGATAGATTGCATTTGAACCAATCAATAATTTTCATATTCTCATGACAAATGGTATGAAAATAATATGGAGGCCACGCTCGACTAGAAAACCAATTGAATTTCAACTGAAAATCATGGTAAGTAGATAAGATAATCGTATTTGGCTATTTATTGCGATTTGAATCATTTTCTAACAAATCACACATATTTGAAAAAAAAAAATAAAACTGTTTTGGAGCAAAGCGTTGGTACGAGTATAGGAAATTTAATTAAAAATAACGAATTGAATGGTTGGTCCATGGTAAAGATATTCAGTCCGCACACTTTTGTGCCTGCTGTGAACAATATGTCTATTTCCACAAGCAGGGCCGTCGAGAGAAAATCCGGGCCCGGGACTCAACTTCTATGGGGCCCCATAAGGAATAATGGCAACGCCAAATAAAATTGCTTTTAACACTTGTATTATCGCCACCGTCAATTCCAGGCTACTAATAAAAAAATAAAATAATAAGAAAAATCTATAATGTATATTCTTCTTCTTCCTTGCCCTTTCATACCACTCTGCGGCTTCGCGTTGCTCTGCCTGTGGTGTTGGCACTTCGCCCATTCTGGCGGTAAAATCTCAGCTTCCTTCTGCAGGCGGTCTTGGATCGTATCATCGCCATCGCATTGTTGCTTTTTCATCTGATCGATCCATGTGTGTTTCCGTCTGCCTCGGGGTTTGGGACCAGCAAATGGAACATTCGTTGATAAAGCCTTCATGACAGGGTTCTCAGGCGGACGCCTTAGAACGTGGCAATACCAATCCAAATCCATACGACAATCTTCGAGCTTTTCAGTGATCGGTTGCTCAACGAACAAGCTGCCTCAGATGTAGGTACTTTTGATATGATCCTTTTTGGTCACACCGGCTGACATCCGTAGCAAAAAATCTATAATGTATATTAATTAAGAATAATTTTGATTTCATAAATACAATATTTTTATTTTTGATTTTTCGAATTTCCGGGCCCCTAGAAAACACCGGGCCCGGTGCGTTTCGACCCTTCCGCCCCCCCCCCCCCCCCCCCCCTCTCGACGGCCCTGTCCACAAGTAAAACTTTTAGGAGGATGTACTCAGGATGTCCCAGTTTCTCACTGCATCCACTGAAAATTTTACATTAGTTCATAAAGCGTCATGCTATTTAAACATTGAAAATTTGATTTTTTTTGTGATACTCGTATTTGGTTTCATTCTGCATACCAACTTAGTATGCGTCCTTAACTTAGCTCGGTAACGCACCGAAAATTTTTTGCTACTCGAAACACGGTCGTCTGCGGTTCAAGCCCCGCAACGGGACAAAATATTTTCTGTTTTCAAATTCCTTCTGTTTCATTTCTCCAAGCTTAATGGTTTCGTATGAATAGAAGCAATCGTCACGTTTTGGTGCAAGACGACCACGAAAGTGTGAAAATTCTGTTAGTACGAGTATAAGCGGTGAAGCCGTGATTTTACTTGAAAACTCGACCGTGGAGGTCTGGATGGTGTGAAGCACTTATATTAACTCACTTCTAGAAGGGGTGGAGAGAATACAAAAAGTACAATTGTCGGGGAACAAATATCTCCATTTCTCACCCTCTCTCCAATGTCAATTAATCTCTCAAAAGTTTTAAGAATTTGGGTATAAAAGTCACTTTAACCTCTCTCCATATATGAGGAAAGTATATCAACTTCAGACAAGCTCTAAAAATAGTCACTAATCAAGGGTACACGATGCCCGATGCGTGTTGCAGGTCTACCGAGATGATGCCATCCGGGCCAGTTGATTTGTAAGGGTCGAAACTTTCGCCCATAGAATATTTTCTTCTGTAATAATTCACCCTAGATTACATGCAGTCCCGGTAATTGTAGACGAAGACAAGGGCATTGTAATTGTCGAGCTTCGGGGGAAATGCGCATCGAACAGAACCTCAACGGTCACTGTACTTGATGTCGACCAAGAGCCGTCCTCCTTTTGTAGGAAACTAGGCATAGATCGACTTGTTGAGAGGATTTTGCGAAGTCTGGGGATCTCATTCGACTCCTAAATACGCTCACAGAAATTCCTCCATGAGCTCTGCTTTGCGACTCCTAAATACGCTCACAGAAATTCCTCCATGAGCTCTGCTTTGCAGTTATAATCTTCTTTTTAAAGAAGCTCAAGTACTTCTTGTAGGATTTCCAATCATCCTAAAGCCCAGTGGCCTTAGCCTTGTTAAATCTGAGAGTTCTACCAGACTGGCTTCTTGTTTCCTCGATGACTACTTGTAGGACAAGATTGGGATATCACCCTATTTATTGCTTCCGTAACGCCCCGTACAACATCGTCGAACTCTTGCTTGGAGTTGGGCTGTCCCGGTAAAGGGGGCAGTACTTCCAGTAGAGCTTCTCGGTGCCGTTTTCAGTCCGTTCTCGTTCGATTTAAGATTCGCAGTGTGGCCACAGAACCTGCATCCAGGCTGAACTGTAGATAACGGTAATCGGAAAACGATAGCTCGGATGAAACTCTCCAGTTCTGCAGCTGATGATGGATATCCTCAGACACAAGGGATACATCCAGCTTATTACGTGGTTAGTGCCAATAATGTATTCGAACAGCAAGTCCTCCGTGCATTTATATCAGAGCTGCTCCACACTGATGCGCATTGGCATCACACTCGAGAATGAGGCCGATTGTTCTTTCTATGGCCTTTGTAATTAAAATAAAAAACTGGCACAACAGTCCAATTTGAACCTACTTCGAGATGAGTTAGCATCATCTCATTTTCTAGATGACGGTCTTGTGCAGTGTACAGAGGTGTGTGATCAGCAACACGCTCAGCCGAGTTATTTACCCCATAAAATACATATACAGAATTCAAGAGCAGCATATCAAAGCTTAGTAAGATTAAACAAGGTGTACCTCAAGGAGGTGTTCTATCTCCTACCTTGTTTAATTTATGTCTATCAGGACTCCCAACACTACCTGAAGGGATCGACATCATCTCCTACGCTGACGAATGCTCTATTCTGGCAACAGGGAACGACATAGCGGATATGTGTGAAAACATCAACGGTTATCTTGAAAACTTAACTCGTTCTTCATAAGCAAGAACTTTACCTCGGCAACCCTACTTACCACCTATGGACGAAGGAGATCAAGATGCAGCTTGAAATATCGATCGGGAATCATCCTTTTCCTACAATAAACTATCCTAAAATCCTAGGAGTCACGCTGGACAGCATGGCCACATCATCACCCCATGCCTCAACCGTGTGCGACAGGATGCGTAGTAGGAATAAGAACCTCAAAGCTCTGGCCGGTACTACCTGGGGCAAGGATAAGGAAACTCCACTGATCACGTACAAAGAGGTCGGAAGATCAGTGGCCAACTATGCGGCTCCTGTGTGGTCGCAGAATCTCTGTGACACACAGTGGAAAAAAGTTCAAACGTGCCAAAACACCGCTGTCCCCTGATGTCACCCTAGGACCATCTGCATCAGGAAACCAGGATGATGCCTTTAAGGGACCACAACCAGCTTTTTGCCAAGCAATACCTGGTGGGTTGCTACCGAAGTGATCACCCAAAACTTCAACCTCATGAACAAGACGCCGTCGCCCAGACATGTCAGGCACGACTTGAGGAACCTAGAAAGGGATGTCCAGAGTTACAAAAGGGTACCCTTTGATGGTAGCGTAGACAGGTTGGCCATCGCAGCGATATATCGGGAGGAGGTTCATCAGTCAATCGCAGGTTTAGGTTCGAATCCAGTTCTCTCGTCCATACCACCAATCATATCTTTGGAAGAGGAAAGACTTCCGAGAGCTACGAGAACGACACTCGCCCAACTTCGGTCAGGCTGGTGTTCACGACTGAACTCCTACCTATCCCGCATCGACCAGGACGTCCCAAATATCTGTCCTGCATGAATTGGAGCCCCTCACGACGTAAACCACATCTTTAACTGCCCAGCTGCACCCACACACCTGACTCCTAGATCGCTGTGGAAGAACCCAATAGAAGCAGCTAACTTTCTATCCCTCAAGACCGGGGATGAAGACGAATCCGTAGGCATGTAACACATACTATAATACTATAGAGAAAAGAAAGAATAAATTTGTAATTCACTCAGAAATAAAAATGTTATAACGAATTAAAATTACAAAATTCAATTCGTGCCATCTGTACTTTTATTGGAACCTGATTGGAAGTGGTTGAAGTAGTTAACTGTCATTATCAAGTAAGCAAACGATTATTTTATGAAAGAATTAATAAAGTTTGAATCATTTTTTTAGAGTGTTAATAAACGCACGAAGACCGTGGTGTAGTATACGTATTCACTGTTGCGTGAGATTCAAATTATTGTGGACCATTTACAAACAATAATCTTTGACCGACTCAACCTTGAACCTTGAAGAATAAAAATGACAGAAAATCGAAACTGGATCTAAGTTGGATAGTAAACAAATACATATCAACTTCAACTTGAGCCTCTTTACGTATTTCCGACTTACAACATCCACGGCAACGTCTTCTAAATCGTCTTTCCCAAGTGATTGCTTCATACCAACGTTAACTGTCTTCGAGCAACTATACATCTCAATCTTCCCTAAAAATCTCTTCCCAGCACAAACTTATCCGAAAACATGCCGATCCCAGTAGTGCTACCGACCTTTCTCACGGGCATAAAACCAGATTTCCGGACAATTGGGCGTGGTATAAGAGAAAATGGTAGTCTAATGTCCGCCTTCACTGTAATGCGCAAGACCCCGATTATCAGATACTCACCAGGCACGCCTTCTCATATTTTGGGTAGTTTGTCTGAGAGAGACAACAATGTTCCGGGCATTGATAAGACATTTATCAAAACCGGTTTCACCAGTTCGACTATCGTGAATGTCCGACTGTTCGCCGCGTGGGGAGTCACATTCTAGTGGTAACACTCGACGGCGCGACGACCACGACGATAGTTTTCTTGCGTGAAAAGTTGTTTCCGAGTGTGTCGGGAAAGTGTGTTTTCCGGTATTAAGCCATAAGCAGTATTGAAATTTTCTTGAATTACTATTGTAGTTTAACCCGGCTGTTGTGCATTTTGTATCATAGGTGAAGTGTGTTCATGTGCGAATATCCTTTAAGTTGCTCGAAGGGATTAGATTTGATAACTGACCTGAAACTAGAGAAAGTGTTCAATTTTGTGTGATAGTGGATGAAACTAATTTCAGAATTTGGATAGTAGGATAGTGGTTGTCAGACACGATAGTAGTTAGTTGAGTTTATCTCGCGCGCGGAGTAGTCTCACAGAATTATGATTTGATATCAAATGTATCTATAGTGCATATGCAAAAATTCGACGAAAAATTTAATCGTGAATTGTGTGCCCTTTCAATATGATGGACGTAGGCATGTACGGAAATCCCTCCAATAATTATCATAGCTCCGACATGGGAGCAGGCGGATATGCATACTTCCCAACCTCATCACATCATCACCTGCATCATCACAATCATCTTCAATACAACGCACACAATCAACATAACCTGGGCACAACGGATACCAACATCTACCACATAAGCAATACGCCTGGAGCGCTAGCAAGTGGCTGTTCGACACCCACATTAAGCAACACTAGTAATAATAACAACAATAATGTAATTAGCAGCAATAGTCCCAATAGCACCCTCATCGCATCATCCACCAGCCTAGCATCAAATTCCGTGTATCATACGCACCTGTACAGTCCGACGGCAGCTGAATACGGTATCACAACAACTACACCTCAACATCCTTCCAGTAGTTCACCTAGTGATTCATATTATGACAATGACAGTGTTCAATCCTACTATAACCCTACAACGGGGCAACCGGGTTCCGTAGTCCAGGATCCACATATCATTAGCTCCGAGAATGGACTAAGCTACACGAATTTGGATTGTATTTATAGTCAAAATCCCCATACAATAACCAACCCAAACTATTTGCATACGGACGATAAGATCGCCCTCTCGTCGGCACACTACAATCTGACGGAAGATCTCCTTGTGACGGGTAGTCAGCCGGGACAACATGTAAGCCTTCCGGGTCATGCAACATGGCATCATGCTTCGCATTTACAACACAGCGGTTTCAATGCAGTCGAAAATTCGTTAGTCCATCAGATGGGATTGGATACACTGACGGGAGCCATTCAGGGACGACAGCAAATGAATGCTCTTACGTCGCCGGGTGGCATGACGCGAGGACATCTTTCACCGGGCGGAACGTCGAATCAACAGATACAACAACAGCAGCAACAGGCCGTACCAACATATAAGTGGATGCAATTGAAAAGGAATGTGCCAAAACCTCAAGGTAGGACGATTGTTCTTTATTATTGCCGTAGACATTTCGGGGGGTTTCTAAAAATCTGTATAATGTGCGCTGAATATCCGCAGTCTTGTACTTTGAAGCCTAAAGTGTGCCATAGCTGCAGTTATCCTAAAAGTCTAGTATATTACCAGCACGCTTGTTAGTCTCAATTATCTTTATCATCGATTCATTAATCTTATATCAGCAAAACTTATTGAAATTTAAAGACATCTGGTGCAGTTAAGTCAGAAAACAGATTCTTGATTCGCGTATCCGGGATAATTTCTGAGTTTATGTAAAAGGAAATGCGGCGGAATACTTAACTGCAGTTTTTAGTAACAGGAGTAAAAGCTACACACTTGTGATGGTATATCGATATTTAGCCGATATTTTTAAATAAGGTTTTCGCTATACGCATCTACCTCAAGCTTCATTTTAAGCTCAATCAACTATCATAGATTAATTTCGCGTAGCTGGATCTAACAGGAGATTATTGGTCAAAGAAGCTAACCACTATGCGTCGCCCAGTCAAGTAGAACTGTTCCAAACTTTTTAGCTGTCCTGCGGATTTTACTAAATTCCATCAGTATCCACCAGTAATCGTGAGAGGTAATCAATAGTAAATAGAAAATATCAAAACATACATTGTTTTTCAACTAGCGGCGACTAGACTAGGCGGAATTTTAAGATAAAATTGTAGAAATA
The DNA here is from genome assembly GCA_964017055.1 of Chloromyia formosa. NCBI lineage: Eukaryota > Metazoa > Arthropoda > Insecta > Diptera > Stratiomyidae > Chloromyia > Chloromyia formosa. The sequence continues at coordinate 21,084,791 of OZ024813.1, read as the reverse complement.
TGAATGGGAATGGCATGCCTAGGTGGACAGGTAGCAATGCCCGGTCCTTTAGTCCACTATAAAAAAAGGCTCAGAAAGTCCACTATCAGAGAATTGTTATTAATCAAAAAATCCGATATGTATTATATTACTACTCTGCATACTATACATATAATATATGTACTATAATATTTTCCCTAAAACCTAGCGTGGCATAGGTTACGTAAGGTTAGAAGGGTTGCCATGAATGACACAGCACATTTAGACCACATATATGGGTCCGTTGTAATACCCCAGGCATTTACCAATCTGCATAATAGAATTAAATCATTGAAATAGCCGGAGCTGATAATGCAATTAAGGAGCTTATTGACATCCATGTCTTTAAGGTCATCCAAATCTGCGAAAAAGAAGGACCCTCTCCTCCTCATCTTCGTCATCGCAACACCTACAAAAATCCCTGTAAGGAAGTTGGGGTCTTCGGGCGCGTTCGCCAGTCAAACAGTGTTATAACCCCCACCAACACGCTGATGTGCTTCCTTCCCATTGACCGAAGTTTGCGGTCAGTCTTCTTATTTGGCATGTGCTGCTGGCACTTTATCTAGTGTTACCCCTTTTAACCGCATCAGCCATTATTAACATTTTACAGGCAGCCGTTGGCATTCCAATTTTGTGAGGCTCCAACATCATCTCCCTAGTCCCTGGTCGAGCAAGCTTGTCAGCCCTGGAGTTGCCAGCGAAACCGCTGTGACCAGGAATCCAGCACAACACAATGTTGAAGAAATTCTCCAGATCAATGAGAGAACGAAATCGATAGACCTTCTTGCTACCTAACTATCTATGTATATAATGATGTCTCTAGAGGTAACGATGTTACGTTGCAACCATGTCAGAACTTCTAATATCACCGAGACCTCTGCCTGGAAAACGCTGCAGTGATCTGGTAAACGAAGTGAAATATAGACTTTCAGGCTTTCGGAATATACACCGGCACCTACTCCTTCGTCACTCCCAGAGCCATCCGAATAGAAGTCAATAGAATCCCGTCCTGGCGGGGACAGTATCTATCCAGTGGCTCCGCAAAGAAATCAGGCTTGTAAAGTTCTTTCCAAAAGCAAGCTTAGGAGACGTGTAGTCTGTCATTAGAAGAATATCCAGGTTGCTGAGAATAGTTGAGTGGCCGGTACTTTACGTTGCCCACTGACCAGTCTCACGAAGGCGAATGGCCGTATTTGCAGGTACTTGTTTAGCAAAAATATCGGGTGGTAGTATGTTTAACAGCATATCGAGAGCAGCGGATGGTATAGTTCTAAGAGCCCAGTTATTGCTATGCAAACTAAACGCAACAGATTACGATAGGCCGCTATTTGTAGTGCCGTTCACCAAACAATAACACCATGTAAAAGCATGGGACGCAAGAATGACACAAATAGTCAGTAGACAACCTTTGGCTGCAGGTCCCATTTTTACCAATGGCTCTCTTACAAAAGTAAAGCGCCATATTAGCCTTATTCACACGTTCTTGTATGTTTAGCTTACACCCAGAAACTTTAACTTTATCGGTGGACACCAACCTCGGCCCTTCCAATAGTGGAGGTGTGAGATCTGGAACTCTGTACCGCTTTGTAAAGAGAACAAGCTCTGTTTTGTCCGTGTTTAACCTAACGCCAGCATAACTTGCCCAAAATGATCAAATATAGAAATTGCATTCTCTATTATTTCACAGAAAACGTTTGGAAACTTGCCCGAGATAGCAATGGCAATATCGTCAGCATAAGCAATCACCTTACACCCTACCCCTTTCAGGTCCAAAAGCAGTTTATTCACCGCCAGATTCCAGAGCGCGTCAGCTATTCTATTCATGCACCTCCTTCCCATTTACCAGTACACCTATGTACAAGTCGAGAAAGGTTATGGCTTCTTGTTACGTCCCAAACCTCAAGGGGAAAACAGCGCGAACATCCATGGCCACGGCGGGATTCGAACCAGTGAATAGCCGGTATGATGAGCTATCAGACCGACGCCTCAACACACTGAGCTACTGGCATCCCCTCCCGTTGCATATGTTACTGCTTTCTAATCGAAAGGACTCCATTATCGAACGAGTTCTATAAATTACAACCATTTTCTCCATACCCGTATTAAAAAATTGAAATAACGTGGCGTCATACAAGCGGCTTCACCCCTTCCGCCATGTCATCTTTTGTCAGAAACAGTCGACATTAAAATCTTTATTAAATTGCATTATTACAATAAATTACGAAACCTTTCAAAAAGTCTAACTTGCTTACAAGTTATACCTATTAGATAGATAGACCGGTAGCCCAGTGGGTAGAGGCGTCAATCTCATGTCTGACTGTGGTCGTTACGGGTTCAAGTCTCGTCCATGAATGTTAGTGTTTTCTTCCCCATGTGGTGCGGGGTGTAATAATAAGCCACAGCATCTCCCAACTTATCACAGGTAGGCGGCTAAATAGGAGCATAAGGAGCAGGCTGGGAACGTGCATCGTCCGAAACTGGCTTAGGCCAACGAGACGTCAGCTATAAGCCACATTAAGTAGTGGACGCACTTTGCCCCACTAGGGGTTAGGGCAAATGAGTATGAGCATATTAGACAAAATTCAGACATAAGCGATTTCGTACTTTTAAAAAATTAAGTAGTTTCTTTTTTGACAGCAACCCAAAGACATAAATTAAGACCCAAAATGTTGAAAAAATATGTAAAAAAAAGTGGCTAAAAACCATTTTACTCCTTCTTTCGGAAAAATTCCTGGAAGTAGTTAGAGTGACAATTTTTTATTGGCTCAGGTTATAGTAAATTTCTGGACAATCTGGCTTCGGCACACTCTTGGTGCTATTGTTTGCGTTTATTTTCGATTTAGGCGCGTTTTTTTAACAACCATGCAGAGCAGAGCAGGTTAAGACCACAGAACTACACTTAGGATTTGATTTGAGCTACTCTGGACCGAAGGTTAATGCAAGAATTCCACTCGGTTAAGTAGTCTGCGTTTTGAAATGCATGGTGGCGCAGGCGTCGTAGTTTTCGGGCAGTTTAGAGTTTGGGAAGCACATAAAACTCATTTCCTGTCGTTTTGTGTAATTATAGTACATGGAATAGTAAACATACAAAATAATTTTGCTGCCTGAAGGGAATTTGTCCCATTGTATCTGTACTAAAGATTTGAAATTTGAGTTGACGTTTCAGTTCTAAAGACATGCCCCGATTTCGTGTTCGCTACCCTAATTTGCTCTCGATCTTTTTTTTTTTGCCCCTTTTCCTGCCATACTCGGCTCTGTACAAATAAAAAACGCAGTTATTATTGGTACTATGAATTCCTAAACTCTCTAGACAACACGCTAGGTAGCCCTGAAGCCTCGGTCACCACTCTACGATTCTTTATCTAGAAAACATGGGTTTTTCACCGAAATATCAATAAAAACTGCCTCTGCACTCCAAGCCAGATGTGTGACCCGGTTTGTCTTTACTGTAGGGTATCAGAACACTCTATCACTAGTTTCGATGAGAACCTTTGTGAAGAAAGATCCTTATAACCCAAGAGACAGGGAGTTTTTACCTTGCGTAAGGTGCGGTAATTCTGAATTTTTGATATGCTATACAGGTCGGTGGTGTAGTAAAAAATTCAAGTTTGTGCTACCCCCCTCCCTGTACTCCCCCCATCTTGGGAAAACTAGCCCTTTTATACTTTTATTAGTTTTTTGCCTATAACTCCGTTCCAGTCCATTTTAACACAAAATAATATATGTAAAGTCCATTTTTGTAGAGCTTTAAATTGAGATAAGTAGATGACCGTAAGTATGATAGTTGCGTAGAAAAAATGAAAAACCCCATGAAAAATAAATGGATTTTCCCTTTTTCTAGACAATATTTATACTTATGGGCATCTGAAAATTGTGAAATGAAATTTGTAGGAAGTTTTGTGCTCTGCAAAAACGTACTTAACATATTTTGCGTTAAAATGGACTGGAACGGAGGTATAGGCGAATAAAGTGCCAGTTTTTCCTAAATGGTTGGGGAGCACAACGGGGGGGGGGGGGGGTGTAATACAAACTTGAATTTCTCACTACCCCACCAACCTATACACCAAATCAAAAATTCAGGACTACCGCACCTTTTGCACGCGAACCCCTCTTATTTGGTATCGATGAAATTTCTTGGGCGATTAATAGCTGCCTGACTGTCAGCGCAGATAGCAGAATGTGTGCACAATTTCTCTGCCGCAGGCCCCAATGGAATGGATCTCGACTTGGGAAACGCTTGGCCAAATGCCTATAGCGAATGAGATCCTGGTTTGTGTATTAATGTTCTTGCAAAATGTACAAGTGCGAATCATTTTCAGTTTAAATTGGAATTGTTTGTGACACTTGGTTTCATTCTGCACACCAACTTAGTATGCGTCTGTAGCTTAGCTCGGTAACGCACCGGGCATTTTTTGCTACTCGAAACACGGTCTCTGCGGTTCGCGCCCCGCAACGGGACCAACTATTTTTTATTCTCAAATTCCCTCTGAGATCCTGGTGTTCGGTCCAAAGATCCCAGCGCCAGCTCCATGTCCCGTTCTCGACCCATCGGTAAGCCACATGACACCTGGGATAAGGACAAAGATTGGCACTATTCCATTCCGAGCGGCTTGGGTCCACCCCAAGCCGACCAAAAACTTCCTACCGTAGTAGAGTTCCGTAGTCACATAATCTGATCTATAGTAGATTGACTCTTTCCAGAATGATCATGTGGCCCTGTTTGCACACATGAGCATCATAAGTTGGCTGCACTGCATGAGCACTTAGAGCCGCAGATTCCTGAAGAGGAGTGAATGGATTGATCCTGTCATATCAAAGCAAGCACGGCGTTGGAATTTATAAAATTTGCATATTCAAATGATAAACGATATTGGAGACAATTTCCAAATTCTTCCTATATGTACATTCCATAGTTCACCCTTCCTCTAAAAGCATAATTAACTCCCGAAACGTTGTACTTTTTTATCATATTATCTTATCATAATATGTAAAATGTTTTACCATATTAGAAGATACCATACAATTGTTTCACTCGAATTCCATTATCATAGAACACAATTATACAATTTGTGCGGTGAATAAAAACGGATTTTTGTAAGGGTTACGTTTAATGCCGAATTAGCATAGTATATAATATTCGTGCATCACTAATAATAATTAAACAAAAGACATGTTAAATATTATCTGATTATGTCTTGTGCCGAAAGCAAATAATATCAGTAGGGATTTGCATCCGAATTTGCAAGACTGAGGCCTCCGATGAGGCAACGACTAATGATTTTTTTGGATTAACTTCGGGCGAAAAACATTGTCAACATTTTGTACGTCAAGCATTTGGGTGATCTATTTTTGTTTGCATATCGTCCAATGTGATTTGACGAAATGTTAGTACGGTCTGACAAGCACGTAGAAGGCGATTGACATTGTCATGGAAAAAAATGTGTCAACATAGGCTGGGATATTTGGAGAATGTTTTAACAAGGCAAATATGAATCCAATAAATTTATTATTGATATCGGAAGTAATTATTAACTACCAACTGGATATTGCATAATATGAGTTGTCTTTTTGTTGCCATAATGAATATCAGAGCACCATAATATACCTGTTTGAATACCTTCAACACCTGGATTACGCTGACGATATTTATCTTCTCTCAAATATATCGGATCATCTAGTTCAAATGACGGATGCCCTGCACCGCGAAAGTGGCAATGCGGGGCTTAAAATCAATACTGCCAAGACTAAGTACTTGAGCTTGGATCCAAGAAGGCAAAGTTGCATTTGTGTTTCGGGGCAGGCATTCGAGAAAGTTGGCACTTTCTGCTATCTTCGAAACGTAGTTACAGCAGATGGTGGAGCGGAAGCTGATGTACTGTCTCGCATCAATAAGGCTCAGGCAGTTTTTTTTTCAGTTTGACACCTTTCTGGCAAAACAACAACATCTCCAGAAGTACCAAACTCAGGATCTTCGAAACCAATGTAAAATCTGTGCTTCTTTATGGCTGTTCAACTTGGAAGATGACCAGGGCGATAACAACTAAATTGCAAACTTTTGTGAACCAGTACCTACGGCGCATCCTACACATACGCTGGCCGGAGGTCATTTCTAACGACGACCTCCTGTTCATTACTGGCCAGGACAGGATAGACACCTCCATAAAAAGGCGAAAGTGGCAATGGATAGGTCACACACTTCGAAAAGGGCCGGAAAATATTGCTTAACAGGCCCTCGATTGGAACCCACAGGGAATCGGTGCAAGGCGCCGCGTTGGACGACCTAACACCTGGAGAAGATCAGTTGAGGTCGAGGGTAAGTCATTAGGCAAATCGTGGAGACAGCTGAAGGCGATGGCGGCGAACAGGACGAGGTGGAAACTCGGCGTGCCTAATGCCCTATGCCCCACAAGGGGTTAACAGGATCCAGAGGGAGATAACATACAGGGTGCGGCACAATGAACAGATGTTTTTAAAAAAATCAGTACAACGTTAACTTAGATTTAAAAAAAAAAAAATATTTTCAAAATTAGGTTCACATAATGTTGACATTTTATAAAATTAATGGTGGAAAAGAACATCTGACAGGTGATGGCCGTTTTCGGCGATGAAGCACCGAAGTCGCTTTCGGAAGTTGGCTTCTACCCTGTCCAGCATTGCTTTGTCAATTTGAGCAGCTTTCACACGAAATTGCTGCAATGAACGGGGTTTATGCTGATATACACGTACCTTGAGATGTCCCCACAAGAAATAGTCACACATTGGACAGGGTAGGGGAACGAGGAGGCCAATTGATGTCACCGAATCGGGAAATGAAGTGACTTGGGCAAAGAGTACGAAAAACTGCCATTGTTATTCTTGCTGTATGGGCTGTCGCATCGTTCTGTTGAAACCATACACGTCAAGAGGAATACGTTTTCTTCGTAGTTCAGGTATGAAAAAGTCAACGATCGTCTGTGTATAGCGCCCCGAGCTTACACTAACAGAATTCCTGTCATCATCATGGAAAAAGTATGGACCAATAACACCTGTAAAGGCGAACGCACACCAAAACGTAACTTTGGGGCTGTGCAAGGGTGTCGCGTACAACTATCTTAGATTCTCACTGGCCCAATAGCGATAGTTCTGTTGACTGATCACGCCGTTCAGGTGAAAATGTGACAAAATAAGGTTGTCATTTTGTTCAAGAATTGTTTTTCAATTTTTGCACAATATCCATTTCGTAATTCCGATTCTGAAATAAAATAAAAATTGTGGTTACCCACCCCAGAATGGCAACACTGTTTTCATGGGGAATACTTCGTTACAAGGAATGCCCTTTTTCTGACTCTGACTCTGTTACGGACAATGGCCCATCGCTGTCAGTTGCTATCGTGAATCTGGGCAGATAGCAGCTTGTGGGGATGATGGTGATGGCTGCCAGCAATTGGCTCATAATGGCTTCCGAAGCAATTTTCTGCCAAACTCCATCGCCAGTCATCGCTATATGCGCAGATACACGATGGCAATGGCTTCCAATTGCCAGTCATGGCTCATTGTCCGTTGTAGCAATAAAATCTAAAGGTTGCAATACACGACAACCTTTTTGGTCGCGAGCATGCATCGAACCATGATATTTCCACCGTTCTATGATATTTTATGGTTCGATGGAAGTTCAGTCGTGGTTCTGCGCGATCATGTATGGTTATGGTGACCTTTAAAGAACACTCGAAATACCTCTCGCGCACAAAGCAATGATATCAATGACCAACGCAGCGCATTATATTATGTACTATGTACTATATTAAAGTCGGAGTTCACCAAGGCAGTGTATTGAGTCCCTTGCTCTTCAACATTATCGTTCTAGTTATTAACAGTCATCGCTGCCGACCTGGAAATATCCCTTCTCTTCGCCGATGACGTTATCCTCGGTAGCAAAGACATCGTTGCTTTGCAGGATGCACTGACCAAGTCGTGTAAGATACTGGAGGATAATGGACTGAGGATTAGCATACCAAAGACTGAGTACCTTTGCTGTCCTTTCTCAGATCCAGAGAGACCGATACCAGATATCTACATTAAAAGAGAGCAGCTGAAGTACTGTTCACGGCTCAAATACCTAGGCTCGATGGTCAACAAGAAAGCTACCATGCGATGACGACATCAAACATTGCATCAGTGTCGGTTGGATGAAGTAACGACGAGAAAACTGTGGAGTTTTCTGCGACAAAAAGATGCCATGAAAGCTTAAGGGCAAGTTCTACAAAACGGTCGTACGTCCCGCTATCATGAATACTGGACTATGTAATACAAGACATACGAAGGTAAAATGATTGCGACCGAGATAAAAATGCTACGGATGTCAGCCGGTGTAGCCAAAAAGTACTTACATCCAAGACAGCTTGTTTGTTGAGCAACCGATCACTGAAATGCTCAAAGATCGTCGTATGGATTGGTATTGCCATGTTTGAAGGCATCCACCTGAGAACCCAGTCATGAAGGCACTATCAATAAATGTTCTATTTGATGGACCCAAACCCTGAGGCAGACCGAAACACACGTGGATCGATCAGATGAAGAAGTAACAACAACGCATATATCTCGGCGATGATACGATCCAAGACCGAGCTGCCTTCAGAAGGAAGCTGAGATTATACCGCCAGAATGGGCGAAGTGCCAACTCCACAGGCATAGCAACGCGAAGCCACAGAATATTATGAAATGGCAAGGAAGAAGAAGTACATAATAATACAATACAATACTATTAATCCCAACCAAACTCATTCATTCATAATAATCAATATGTATGTAGACATATGTCTGTACTTACTGCAACGTGCATCCCGAAAGTCATATGCTCGTACGCACGACTCTATATATAAGAAAACAAAAAGACCTCCCCTGCCCCAATGCAGAAACCGCACATAACGGAATGTATGTTAAACGACAACGATTACTTCCGATTTCCAATGACGATTTCCTGTGGTATGTTGACGTCATTTCCGTAACTCCCAAAACTCGACGATGTACCCCCAATATGCTGTGCAGTATGTATACAAATTACAGAATACAGTACATGTACGCAAATATTCAATTGCTTCAATACTAGTGACTCCTGTCATCGCACCTGTAGTCTAATGCGTGTACTTATTCTTTCTGTTGATTAGCTAATAATTCTCTCTTTAAAACTCCTCTACTAACCTAACGAATCGCCAATAAATGAAGCAAACGCGAGTGGTATGAATTGAAATTCACGATCATCATTTATGTCCTTACTGGGAGTTCTACTTTGAAGCATATCTGAAATTCTTTCTAAAAGATAAAAATTATCTAGGAGGTAAATAAAACACATCGCTACTGAAAAAAGATATCCTACGCAACACTATCACCCTCGCGATAAAGCATGATCTGGAAATGCAGGAGTGCAATGTAAATATTTATCATAAATACAGGAATAGAAAATTCTTAAGGATCGGTGCTATTTTCGTCGGTGTGTGTTACTTAAGTCTATATCCCAGGCAGGCTGTCGAAAGAAAATCCGGGCCCGGTGCATGACCGTGCTTAAGGTGCGTTTTGCTAGGCCGCGACTTGCCTTTACGACTGTGGAAAAAACTATTATAACGGGACACCATTCGTGTGTTTTTATCAGAAATTACAGTCGTACAACTACAGCCGGCGTTTCGGGTTCGAATCCCGTCCACGACAACGTTCGTGGCCATGGATGTGCAGGAGGTGCAACCTGGCAACTGCATTCTCCGAAACCAATTTATCTCAACGAAAGTAATGCCCCACGAGAGGTTAGGGTTCAATTAGTATGATCGTTTTTTTTTCCACAGTCGCGAACGATCTTGGCTCAGAAGCGTCTAGCAAAACACACCACTATACGTCCATAAGCCAGTAATCAAATCGAGACGGTATTCTAGTATCTAAATGGAAAAAACCCGTATCAATCTCGTCATTTTGAGAGGACGAAACCGAGACGTTTTTTTGAGTGCAATTGTCGTCTAAAATGGCAATAGAGCCATGTTCAGTACGTCCACAAGCCAGTGACCAAATCGAGACAGTTTTCTACTGACTAAATGACCAAAAACTCGAGCCCATCTCGTGCCTTTTAGGGATCGTGTCGGAGACTTTTTTAATGCATTTGTTGACTAAAATGGCAATAAAACTGTATTCAGTATGTCCCTAAGCTGGCAAGTAGCTCATTTTGTATGAATCCATTCTAATTATGCACTCACTGTGAATTTGTCGTTCCTAATAAAGCGAAAATTCCTTGAGTGTGAGTTCAGCATTCATTTCCGTTTTAGGTGATTATGCCTCCTACAGATAATGGCCCAACACATACATAGGTAACCATGATGGTCACCATTATACACCAAATGTAAATTTAAATATGATATTGGGTTGTGAAGAACAACTCAATTAGTTGTATTGCAGGAATCAATAACTTGTGAGCCCGAAATATCGGCTCAATGATTTAAATAAAATTGCATCTTTTATTTCGCGAATCAAACTGTAGGCAACATAACGACCAGTACTGGTAAATTTAAATGTTTATCATTCAAACATTGGTCTTCGATGGGGCAGTCAAGAAACGACTAATCACATTGCCAGTTAGAATTTGAATGGCAGCACAACAATCAAAACAATTTCAAATATGTGTATGTATATGCATTGCAAGAATGATCTTTTATGCACATAAATATACTCGTATATGCATGCATACATATATATATGTATGTAAACCCAGAATGATATTGTCATTGTTTGATTTAAAATGAAACTGACAGTCCTGTGAAACCGAAGTACGTTCAAAAATCACTTGCGATCGCGATCGAATCAAGTGAGTAATGTAAGTCTCAAATGGCGATGGCTGAACGCGATAAAACATCAAACTGGTCTGTGCGCTTCTGTCAATTAATTTCATTGGGTTCTGTTTCGTCTCATCTTTTATCTGAATTCAGTCTTGAAAAGATCTTTACCAAAGATTTACCAAGTTGAAATTAACACGTCATCCACCAGCATGGGCGGTCGAAAGGGGTGCCGGTGTTTTATGTTTCGATTTTTTATTTTTTATGCGAATCGGTGCTATACAATATAACACCAGTACTAGATTCTGTAAACTGAAACTGAACTGAAAAGAGAAACTGATCGTACATTTAATTGAAATTGAGTAATTTCAAGTTATTGGTATGATAACTGTTGCTGGTCTTCTATGAAAAAAAAAAACTTTTTGAAATGAAATCAACAGTTTAGGGGATCAAATTAACAATTTTCCGAAGCAAAAGAATATACTTTCCGAAAGAAATTTGATCCATTAAGAAATATGTTAATTGTATTCAGAAATAAGTTCACTTCTTCCAGAGATCTGTTTATTTAGATCAAAAATATGTTGCTTACATTCGGAGATTCATTTTTCTTTTTCACACAATTGTTAAAAAAAGTAACTGAAGCAACAGTCCCATTTTGGACCAAGGCCTTCAGATGAGATAGAATCATCTCATTTAGTAGATCGTGACGATGTCGTTGTGCGGAGGTGTGTGATCACCAACCCGCTCAACCAAGCTTACCCCTAATGGGTACTCATTTAACAGCTGAGTGGGCCCATACGATGACACGTAAATCCCCTTTTTATCGAAAACTACTACATTCAGTAGGGATCGAACCGGTGCCCAGTGCATAGAAGGCGAACGTGCTAATCGTTGCGCCACTCGAACTGCACAATTGTTTATCTGGATCAAAAATAGATTTGCCTGGATTTTGAACTTTATTCATTTGATTGGTACAGTTGTCAATTTCATTTGAAAATTTAGCAGCTTAGTCCATAAATATGTTGACGATGGAAAAAATATATAAAAGCCGCGACCGTTTCACTAGATTTCGGCCTGAGACCGAAAAGAACACCACGGTTCTGCGACGAGCGAACTTATGTAAATAGCCACCATAAGATAATTCAGTATACATTTAGATAGGGGCGAAACAAGTTGCAATTCAACTAATTCACTTTCCATTCTGATGCGATGAAATTCCACACGAGACTTAGATTAAAACCGGTTTGTCGTTTTGTATGGAAGTACAACGAAATTCGGTGAAACGAATGCAGCTAAAATTACTTTGCAAATAGCTGTAAGTGTCTCCACACACTGTCGAACTCGAACATAAACCTGGTACAAATGTCCTCTGACACACACCTACACTTCACATAAACGTGACGAAAACCGGTCCACTTGTACCAGGTTCGTGTTCGAGTTCGACAGTCTGTGGTGACACTAATGCGTCTTACATCAAAAATTCGGCAGTATAAGTGTTAACAAAATCATCTTGAGATGAAGGGTACGAATAAAATATGATAAATAAACTGCCGCCAATCAAGGGAATATAAAATTGACAAGTCTTGACAGCGACACAACTAACGATCGCCAGAAAAATCAACTGGTCTGGTGTTGTTACTCTACTAAATAATATGGAATTCATTTTTATATGTACAACATACATCCCATGTGTGTTACGTACACACATGGGATGTATGTATGTCAATATTAATGCCTAAATTGGATCAAGCAGCGCTTAATTGATCATATTTCAACATCTTAATAGCATCCTTTCTGGATGCCACGAATTCTTATCAGTGGTAGCTTGTATTCACCTGAAAGCAGTCGATCGAGACCAGTCATCATAATCGAAGGCCGGACAACGATCGACGACAGACCTATTAGTCGATTCACCATATTTTTTTTCTTCTGATAGAAGAAGTGATGTCTCAAATTAAAGGCAATTAGAACTGTTTTTTCCTCCAACATGATCAATGCTCTGCCTTGCTTGATGTTATTGCGTCCAAAAAGATCACTTCGTATGACTTGAGCACAAATCCATCAACACAGTCGCACAAGATCACCTCGGATCTTGCTTGTTCTCCTGTACCAATAAGCCCTTGCGATGTGATCACCATCCAGAACAACTCTTTAAGCGTGGGTTGACCATCTTCAGGTGTAATTAATTGGCTTGGACGTGATCATTGAGTTCTGTTGATTCGGTCGGACATGCTGGCATATATCCGAAAAATCAAACAAAGAATTATCAATGCGCGCGGATCGAACCAGCTAGATTCATTGGATTTCGGCATATCAATGTCATCGATCCGCTAAAAGGTAGGTCACTTATCCGTGAAATTGGGACTAGTTTCGAGGCATTAGGAAGGAAGGTGTAAAGGTGTCGATGTCGGACCATCTATTTTTGAAACTCTACTTTTTTTTTATTTTTGGTTTGTCTCTCTAGTTTCACTTGACGTAAGATCGTCTGAGACAAATATTGATACAGATCATCATGATGATCTTGATTATCATAATCACGGTGATCTGTCCCCGAAAGTGTGGTAACCTGTCTCATTTTTAGCCTACAATGGATACGTGTTGTTTAACTGTTTCTGTTTTTTTCTTCTATTATTTATTTCTTTATTTTTGGATCATTCATAAAAACATCGACGTCAGTTAGTTTGTTATTTATGTTGTTTTGTTACCTTATGACAACTTTGACATCCATACGACTAGACATAAGATGTCTCGGGGATATTGTTTTTGGATGTTTGTGATTGAAATTGACAAGTGTATTTTTCTTTTTATTTTGTACAACATCACAGTGAAAAATGTACGTTATATAGTCTTCACGATTTGAATGTTTGAAAATGCATACTTACGACTATACGTACATACATATGTATTTTTAGAAGAACATGATATCATTGTAAGTCTGGGCTTGATTGGGCAAGGTCTCGTTGATTGTAACATTGGCATACATTTCGATTTGTTACTTTTGTAGCACGTATGACACGATTCAGGCTATAAAGCCCAAATGGGCAGAAATCATATGGTAGAATCAACATATTCCAAGAAATTGCACATTAAAGGTTTCCAGTAGGCTCAATGTTCCGTACAATGAATGGATACAACATGATGAGATGACTTATGCAGCGCTGCAAATCACTGATGTAAAACAGTTCAATCTGACGTCACAGAATTACCAATAGATATGCATAATAAAATAGATTGCCAGCATTTTCGAGGTATTATTGACGTGCTATCACACATATTATATGTTGAAATTACCACAAATACACCATAAATGAAAGTATTGTATATCGGAGATTTTTTCGGTGCCGTTTTATTTTCATTTATTGTGAATAATTTATACAAAAGACACAAATTTTTTTCGGCACAAGAAGTGCACCCGGACTGTATCGGAACTGCACTATTGACACGGATCGTTTTTCATCTTCCGTTTCCAATTTTGGATTTACCGACTTCGACTATCCATTCTATGGTATTGATGACGTGGAGCGTGACGATCTAAACGTGACGCGACGATCGTGACATGACGCACATTCATGCACCATAGTATGTGACTAAAAATTTATTCTGACTCAGACCAAAATACGTAATCATGCCAAAAAATAATCATACATACATGGTGCGACACACGGACTTAATGGATTTTTTTTTGTTTTTTTTTTTTTTTTTTGTTTCTTTTGTTTCTTAACACTTTAGATGTTACAGACGTTTAAATTTTGCAGGAAATCGATGTGCTCATTTTACTAAAAACAAAATAACTAAAAAACAACGCAAAATTGCAATAATCATGAATTACAGCTAGTCGCATTTTACCCTAAAACATTAGTCCGGCCACACACTGTCGAATACGAATACGCGTGTATATTATTATAATTTTGTAAAATTTCAAAACTTCAAGTTTTTTTTCTATTATAATATCAATGTCTTCACTCAAAAACCGAAAGATTTAAGAAACCAGGCCGAATCAAAGCTTCGGCCCGGAGTCCGAAGCGTATATACCCTAGACTTGTACAGACCTAGTGGTGATACCAAAAGTACCAATTGGTAACGACCACATGCATTGAAAGTGAGTTTCCTATATGGCCAGTTTACAGGGGAGGTTGTCAATCATTCAGGAGGATCTTGACCATTATCAAAATCAATTAACCAACCCATTCTACAATACAAAGATTTGTCGAATTTTTCAAGTCGCTAACTTCATTCTATCGAAATTATTGCTTATGTGAAGTTTCCCTTGTAGAGAAGGTAGGGGTTCCTTGGGTCGGATCTTGCTCATTATTGCCACCAACAGATAAGATCATGCTACAAACATTTAAACAAAATTTCAAGTCTCTAGCTTCACTCTATCGAAAGTTATCGCTTATTTGAAGTTTCATTTTTAGGGGAAGTAGGGGTTTCGTTGGTCGGATTTTACACATTTTCAATATTAGCCAATTGGATCCTATTACAAACATTTGACCAAAATTTTAAGTCGCTAGCATTATTTTGTCGTAAGTTATCGCTTATTTTAAGTTTCATTTCTAGGGGAGGTAGGGGTTCCTTAGGTCGGATCCAACCCATCTTGAATACCAACTAACCGGATCTCACTTCAAGCATTTGACCAAAACTTCAAGTCGCTGGCTTGATTCTGTCAAAAGTTATCGCTTATTTGAAGTTGCATTTGTAGGGGAGGTAGGGGTTGCTTGGGTGGGATCTTACCCATTTTCAATGCCAGCTAAGTAGATCTTACTAGCAACATCCTTTCAAATTTTCAACTCGATAGTGTCATTCTATCAAAAGTTATCGTAATTAAGAGAATTTTTAATTTTGTGAAATTTGTAGGGGAGGTAGGCGTTCCTTTGATCTGATTATGCCCAACTTACTAGAACTCCAGCAGTTTCTTACCCCAGGGTTACATGCCAAAAATCAGGTGTCTACGTCAATTGGTTCAGGAGTTATAGACGAAAAACCCAAAAAGTAGGGTAGTACGGGGCTCTTTGTAAGAAAATTACCGTTAGTTTTCAACTGATCGATTTTATTTTTCCAGGGGAGTAGAGGATTATCCTCACGAGCAATTTATTAAAGCTAGAGCTTTTCATGTTTATTTAATCGAGAGTTATAGATACATTTAATTATTTTACATATATAGGGGAGGTAGGCGTTCTCTTGGCCTGATCATGCCCATTTCAATACCAACCAAGTAGATTATACTTCTAACATTTGGCCAAAATTCCAAGCCTGTAGCTTCATTCTATCGAAAGTTATCGTGCGAACGGACAGACAGACAGACAGACAGACGGACAGACAGACAGACGGACAGACGGACAGACGGACAGACGGACAGACGGACAGACGGACAGACGGACAGACGGACAGACGGACAGACGGACAGACAGACAGACAGACATGGCTAAATCGAATCAGGAAGTGACCCTGATCATTTATATATATATACATTGCTATACCTCCGGAGCCTCCTTTAAGGTATTACATATTTCCGTCGTGACAAAAACAATATACCCTATACTAAAAGTCTCGGGTATAAAAAAGGGGAAAATTTTTCAGTTAAACCTCTTTATCCGACACTTCCGGATCCTCTATCAGCTGGCTGTTTGGAGGGACTCTCCAAATAAATTGTGCCAAATTTCAAAAACCTAAGATTTATTTTACTATTTTTCATTCGAGCGTGTTATGTCAAGGTTGAAGTAAATTTGCTTCATCTTCAGACCCCGTTTTTTTTTATTTAATACGTGACATTCGCAAATTTTCAAATCTAAGTTCTTGAAATTTACGAGTATATGCCGTTCGACAGCTAACACAACGGGGCAGCTTTTGTCAACTTTCCAGTTGAATGTACCGCTATAAAATAATCATTTGAATTTTCGATGCAAAATAGATTTGAAATTTCTTTAAAGTTTAAACAGTTGTATCTCTGAAGTAATGGGGATTCTCAGCCGGGAAAAAGTTGTTTTATATGAAATTTTATGTAGTTTCGGGGGGGAGGGGGGGGGTCAAATTTCGGATTAAATGCTTGGGAGAATGACAAATTTTGTTTGCAAGACTAGCTTTTTGAGACAATTTACAAAAAATTCTATAACTCCGTAATTGTTGAAAACTTAGTATCCATGTTCTGTCTACCATTAAAGTATTTACTATCAGAATCGAGAGACCCTGTACAACAAGTAGGGACATTTATTTAGCAACATTAGTTCTAATAGCTACATCAGTTGATATTCTTCACAAAGGAATAAAAAATATGGCAACAAATTAAGATGTTTTGAAAAACGCCGAACAGAATAAAAACAAGAAAAAAAAGTTCTCGTTGCTAAAAAATTTAAAAGTTTTCTCGCAACCGAAACTGTTGAATTTATTCCCCGTCTGGTAGCAAAGTCACATCTTCTCGCAATTAAAATGGTCGAAAATCTCCTTCTGAATCTCGTTGTCATAAAAATGAGAAAAAAAAATGTTCCTGCAACCGAAGCTGTAGGATAAACTATCCTCCATATGCATGTAAAACATTTTTCTTTAAAGCTTTAAAAAAAAGTATCATGAACAGCGAACTATAGTTACATAGAGACTCGTATTTTAATTCCCCATATATCTTATTTCTTTACTCGTAATCTTATTAAATTAACTTTATTATATGACTTGAATCACTTCTGGATATGTACATTTCATTTCATAATTAACCGATGATAGTAACTAAATATCAGGGTCCCACTTCACTCTTCATCCATACCGGTCAGATGAAGACCAAATACGATAGGAGGATGGACCGAAGTACGTATCTACTCGTATGCATAGATACTCTCATATGTACGAGTATATGCAAGTTAACTCTAAATAGACATTAATTGGCTGAAAAGTTGCTGGTTTTGTGTATATGTAGTTAAGAGTTTTCAACACTTCCATTATTCCCTTAAAATGGCTTTAACGATGGTCACTCACGGGTTCGCTGTCAACACTTAATTAATGGATGGGATATGTGAATTTACAGAATGAATGAATATACAGACTCCTGAATGCATGAGTCGTGTCATGTTAATATCTATATGCTATACGAGTACATAAACATAGAAATATTCCAATGCATGGGCTCGTCAGTAAGAATGTAGATTAAATCATTACTAGGCAAATTCAAGTAGTTAATTCAGATAAGTTAATTCTACAGTTCAATGTTTCTCAGTATTGTCAATTGATAATCTTTTAAGGGGGGTAGGTCTCAGTCGAAAAAAAATGATAAAATTTTTTCTTAAGCTTGAAAAATTCTCCAAGTCATTCTAGTCATGTTAGTAAAAAATGGTGAAAATATCTCAATTATAAATGGATAAAAAAAATATTTTCTTGAACAACTTCGTAACTACAAACAGCGAATGGCCTTCTAACAGATCTGAATTGTACTAGTTGCTCATATTGAACAAATTCGTAAAATATTGTTTTATAGATACTAGTCAGATAGTTTTAAAAGATCGCACCGATCGATTAGATATCATTCCTGGTCTCAACGATAACCCAAGTATCGATTTTAGACTGAAATACGTCATGAAACGTCATCCGTCAGAAAAAGTGCTCTCCTGAAAAACCACGTTTTTTCTCTTCAATGTACGTTTTCTGGGCATTTATCAATCCCACGGTGCTCAAATTTTTATCAACCGTTCTTGAAGAGTATGTGAAGATTTTAACGTTTTATATTAAAAAAATTCCTAAAAATATCGGGAAAAAAATTTCAAAGGGTTGTGAAAACGGGCTAAATTTTCCCACACCAATAATTTCACATCAAACATTAAAAAAAAAGTAGATCTGAATAAATAAAACGTCGAATGTTCGGTATTCTTTCCTTTATAGTATATAGAAAAAAAAAAAGAAAAATTAAAAAACTTTAGTAGTTTTTGTGTAAAGGTACATGAACTAGATGAATCTTGGTTAAGAAAAGAATATTTTTTGAACGGTTGTAATTTCGTTATTGCTTTCTCGAATTTAATAAATTTACGATTGTTTACAAGAAAAACTTATACAAATCAAACAAAAAAAGTTCATTCAGCTAGCCTCAATATTTCCGGAGTTATGATGTAACAAAAAATAATAAAATTATCCTCCGATTTTCGACTGACAATGAGACCTCCCTTAAGGATTAACAATGAAAATTATGCTAACTTATCGAAACACATTTTTTTTTTAATTTCAAGATAATCAATTAAATTATCACAGGATTAAAGAGTCGCGATATAATAAAATACCTTTCTTTAAAACTGAATCGGAATGTTCATTAATTTGTCGCATCTTGAGAGATTGGTGCCCGATACACACCATGCACGCAAATTACGAAACTCATACACACCATTAAATCTATGGAATAAAAACAGATTCTCAGATAACTGGTTTGGCACCTGATTGCGGGGTAACTTAGGGAAAATTAGCTGTGCTGAATATTAAGGGATTTTGAGACGGATTCAAAAAAAACTGTAGGCGAGATTTGTTTCAAATCTAGGTCCAAATCTACACTTGGAAATTTTTCAAGTGTATGGAAATCTAATAGATTTTGTGCTTGATTTGGATAAATCTCAAGATTTCGTCAAATCTCGTGTGGAGTGCATACGATATAAATACTCGTAAATCTCCAATTTACAATATATACAGTTCACCAATCTATAATGCGTCGATACACATAACACATATCTTAACTTTCTCCTTAGAATCTCAACTGAATCAACGAACCTACGATTACGTGTATGTAATTTGATATGCAGTCGCAAATATTTGAGTTGCTCAAAATATTCCCTGTTCGAGGATATACCCTTCACGAGGTTTTGTTCTATTCAGAGCCAAAACGAGAGCACTTTAAATCAATGATACTGGAGGTATAAACACATATTTTTAGAAGATAATGCTATTTTCATGTTACATAATGAACAGTAAATATTATGAAATAGGATATGCATTTATGTTGTCTGATGTCCTTCAGAATTGCATTTAAAATTGTGCAATGTTGGACTGGTAAGCACTAAAATATTAAAGGTGGTCGCGAAAGGGAGCCATAGTATTTATATAGTAGAAGTTATACCATACACCATACAGCATCCGACTTGCATAGACTTCTGTGTTGAAAATTAAAACTATTTTTAAAAGGGTCCATACATTGCTTCAATCAAAATTTTCTTAGAATTTCACAATGACTTTAACTTAAATGGGCCCTACCTCATCCTATCCATATGATATCTGAAAAAAAATTTCAACTATTCTGAATAATTTGTTTTTGTGCGGAAATATGAATTGTGTGAGAATTAAGCAAAAAAGGATGTTCGCTCAAAATATTGAAAAGTGTTAACATACTCGTATTTCGGGAATTTTCGGAAAAATCTCGAGGACTATCTAATATTTTGTACGCTTTGCGTCGATACCAAAATATTGCACCGAAATCTTAAGCAGTGTAAGACGTTCATGTCATTCAATACCATTCCATAATACGAGTATATTGGATGATTTCTTTGCTGAACAAATATTTGAATAATATTTTGTTACTGTGCGGGCCGCAATGAATCGAAAAAAATAAATGTATGACCCAATCTCGAAGAACAGCGCCTAACAGGCAAAACATTATAATGGACGAGTACAACTTCGAGCAAGTGAACGAATTTGTTTATTTGGGGGCCCTACTGTCTTAGAACGGCAACGAAAAACATGTGATCCAGCGACGAATCACAGCAGCAAACAAAACGTTTTACACAGTCCTGGCCAGAATGAAGTCGTAACTAGTCCACAAAAACAACAAGCTGCGCGTCTATAAGACATGAATACGACCTGTGCTGCTCTATGGAAGCGAAATGTAAACTCTAAAACAAGCGTCACAAAAGTCAATCGATACGTTCGAAAGAAAAATCTTGCGGAAGATATTTGGACCAGTCAAGGGAGGAGACGTATAGCGAATCCGATACAACCATGAATTGTACGAACTATTTGACGATCTATGCGCTTCGAAGATTGTCAAATTCCGGAAACTGGAATGGGCTGGCGATGTCGAACGAATGCACGATGACAGAATCCCGAAAAGTGAGCTAAACCCGAAGGAAATCGACCGCAAGGAAGACCTCGTGTCCGATGGGAGGATTTAAATGACACACATTGTATGAAAATAATAAATAACTGGCACAACAGTCCAATTAGAATCATGGTCTCGAGATGAGTTAGCATCATCTCATTTTCTAGATCGTGACAGTATGTCTTGTGCAGAGGTGTGTGATCAGCAACACACTCAACTGAGTTATTTACCCCATAAATGGGTACACATTTAACAGCTGAGTGGGCTCATAGTCCCACACGTAAATCCCCTTGTTTATCGAAAACTACCGCAATCAGTATAAATCGAACCGGGGCCCAGTGCGCAGAAGGCAAACATGCTAAACGTTGCGCCATTCGGACGACATTGTATGCAGCTTCTACGATTTTTTAACTGGAGGACTCGATCGCTTGATCGAGGTAGTTGGTGGAACTGTATCCAGGAGGCCAAGGCCAGACGCGGGCTAGAGCGCCGATGATGATGATGATCGAAGAACAATTTCTCCTCTGTATTACAGCGATTGATGTTCAATTCCTCAATTCAATCGTAGAACTAGTAGTACATTGTAGGTAAGGTACACTACACAAATCACAAATTCAACGTTTTGTTAATTCGATCGAAGTTGTTGGGGGTATTATGATATAGGTGGACAACGATTGCTCAATAAATTTTACAGGAACCGTTACTCAACCTTAGCTGCATTCAGAGGATCGACAGATAACCAACTGGTGAACTCATCGACCGATGGATTTTAAAACGGTCGTAAATAGATGTTTCACATGATGAGTTCGTGAGTCAGACTCACCGAGCTTCTGGCTTGCATTGATCGGTGAGTCTAATTCATATACTTTTCATTAAAACTTATGAGTCATTTGAGTCAATTTTTATTAACCCAATAATGATTTGTAAATGCCGTCTTTAGGTGAGTTCAAGTCACGGACCCCTCATTAAAATTCATTTCAATTCGCCAATTCCATTCAGTCAAACAAAACTTCGTATCTCGTAATGGATTCGTAAGTCACTGATTATCCGTAAATCTGCATTTTTGCCCATATTAAAGCTATGGGTGGGTGAGTCTATGAGTCTCTCTCATCGTCTGAAAGCGCTAATTTCATCATATCGGTTATTCGTGGGTTCGAATCCCCCTCTGGCATAAGAGTAAGCCACAACCATTCCCGACTTGTCGCAGATATTCGGCTACGGGCTGGAAGTGCATTCTAACAATATACCTACATCGTTCAAAAACGGCTTATGCTAACGAAACGTCAACGTCTTCGCAATAGTTGATGCTCTACGCCCCATTAGGGGTTATATTCGAAAATGATTTATAAAAAAAAAACAGCGAAAACACAAAACCTGACAGAGGTGGGTTAAGATAAGATAATGGATTTCTACGCGCTACTCATTCTCCTTCGATTTTGTTTCATGAAGCTCATGGTGCTAATGTTGACACACTTGTTCGGGAGCCTCGTCTGAATGAAGTGAGTGCCCTCAACCTTTTTCTGAAACTTAGTTGTACACAGAATGCTCTGAAACTTGAAACTGTTGGGCTGCAAGGTGTGTGCTTATACGGATAACACTGCTACTGCCACATCTGGTAAATTTTCTGTTCTTAGTGAGGTGTGCCAGAAAGGCCTCTCACAGCAAACTATTTACTCATATTTATTGTAGTTGGCTGGTGGACTGCTCTGGCCAGGACTGGACTCAATGCCAGGTACAACAAAAACAAAGTGATGCTGCTCTTATTCGTAGAAGAATTTTATAAGCTTGTCGCTGCTTATAAGCCAAATTCGAAGATGCC
Source organism: Chloromyia formosa (assembly GCA_964017055.1). Lineage (NCBI taxonomy): Eukaryota > Metazoa > Arthropoda > Insecta > Diptera > Stratiomyidae > Chloromyia > Chloromyia formosa. The sequence continues at coordinate 21,062,119 of OZ024813.1, read as the reverse complement.
CGTAGGGACAGAGCCTAACGTAGCATAGTGACGGTGAAGGTCGGGCCGTGCCATCAGGCCCTCAACGTGCTAAGCAGCAATCTATGCTTGCTGTTGCTTAGTTCGGGATACGTGGGCGGGATTTCCCCGCTCGTTGCCTCTGTCCATTACATATTAACAAAAACTCATAGTCCTGGAGAAAACAACACAAACCGGGGAAGCAAAAATGGAGAATAGAAAAAAATGGGGCGACAAGGATAGAATGGTTGTCGGCTGCCTCAGATGCCCTCGCGCACGTATCGGGATCCGGGCGTAATGGAATCCTTGGCCTCTAGTTTCGTACCACCGAGAGATCACTACTCATCAGGTGCTGCCTTCGATCTGCCAGTGAAAGCAACACAACCAGACCAGAATATGATTCATTACACTTTCGAAGACTCGTATAGCAAGTTCTAACTTTGCCAGGGGTTCTATTTCATTACTACGGAAAAGTAAGTTTCACCCATGACATCTATTCAGTAAAAACTCTTAATTAATAATTCGACATCTTCACAAAAATAAAAAAATAAAGGTATGTATTTCTTATCTCTAAAGATACAAAGTAGCTTTTGTTTTGTTTGATAATTTCAACTACATTTACCTGTTTAAAGACAATTTGCAAACGCCAAAGATATTTTGTATACAATCATCAGAGTCAAACCAACATTTGTATACAACGATAATACTTAGCACTCGTAGATGTTCCAATGATTTGAAGCACACTCGTATTATTGGCCCGTGACAAGCTGTCGATTTTTGACAAGAAAATTCGGTAGATAGCTTTGAGAAGCCAATATTTACTTCCGTTTGCCGAAAAGATCTAAAAGTTGCCGAAAAGGCAGCGTTTCGCGAAATTTTGATTGACACTTTGAGGAGATAAAAAGTTTTCGTTTGCTCTAAACTCGGTTTTTTGTTTCGTGTCGTCTGACTGAACTGTGTCGCAATGTGTGTCAGAATTTTAATGTCGAGATGAACATTTTTGAATTTTGTGAGTTGTGTCTTTGGCTATGGATAGGGTGTTTGTCGTAACATGGGTTACATTTTCATTTGTTACAAGTTTGTGTTTAGATAGATCTTCTCATTTCCATCCAACAGTCGATATATTAATAAGCTTCTAAACGTGCAGATGTTCTGCTGCAATGCTGCTCAACTTCTTCGTTTTTGTCAGGCTAGTTGTTCCTATGGCCCATGAAACCGCCTTTGCTTCCATTTATCTGGGCGGACTTGAAATTCATTTTTTTTTTCCAATATTCGGTTTTAATATGTTTCTAAGGTTCGGGACATATTGCTCTCAACCGTTTCCAACCCACGCACAAGCCACATGGTATTGTTGCTGTAAGAAATGTCAAAATCACATTTTACAAGAACTCATGTGGCGTGTGCGTGGGTTGGGCGTGGGAGCAATATGCGTTCGGCTAACAACTCATTAATCCACCGTCGAACTTATGAGAAGTTGTCGCATCGATGAAGCGAACCTTTAATAAAGAGCAGTGATGGGCTCTTCAGGCGGCCAAGGCCCGACGTCGGGCTGTCGCGCCACGATGATGATGAGTGATGGGCTCTAAATCATTATCATCTCTAGCCGCCGATTGTAACCTGCCGTAGGTCCGGGAGATTTCCCCAATGAGCGCCGGGTCCACCACGCTCAGAATCTCCTCCGGCTTTCACACGGAACGCACGATACACAATATTTTATCAGAAAGCACCAGTGGCGAGCGAGCTTTCTATACGAGTGCAATTTTAATTTAATCGTCGCGCACAGTACCTCGTGGATCGTGTGTTCCGTGTGAAAGCCACCTACGCGTTTTCTGGTAATACGTGGCGGAACGTTTCGTATAAGGTTTCTAGGTCATAGTAAGGAGCGCGTCAGTGAATTCATTGACGGTTATACCGTGTGTTTTTTTGTCGCTACAATCTAGTTATAACAAAAACAAAACTACAATCTTACTCACAAATATTGAGTTTTGCATATCCAAATCAACAAAAACTATTCACACTGATAAGTTCCACCATCATAAATGTTTGCTGACATCTACTTAACTTCTGTCTGGTTGGCAGCTTTGATCGACAGTTGAGCAAATGTTGCTAACCTTAATGGACAGCTTCAACATGATTGCCGACATGCATACCCAGTTACATTGATATGGTTCGTTATCAGCTATGAACCGAAAAAGAGACGAAACTACATCGTAGTCTCCGACGTCTCTCAATTCCAGTAGATGAAGGCATATCCGTATAAAGAAATAAAACTCCCTAATTGACACTTCAGAAAAAAAGTAATTGGTTTTGATTTTCCTTCAAATCAAGCCTGTCATCGATTTTTATCAAATTGAAATTATTAATCTTGGCACCTGAGGCTTATGGGAATTGACCAAAAAAGTTACACCATTCTTATCATTTCTATCTAAGGCTAGGTACTTGGAAATTAGAGCCGCTCTTCAATAAGTTCCGCAGGGGGTGAATGTTTCCAATGTGGAAAACGAAATATATGTACTCTAAAGAATCGATGATGCTATATAGGAGTAGGGCGTTCTTTACATAAAATCACTTATCGGAACCTATCTGTATTGCAAGTTATCTACTCTAAAATCAGAGACTTGTAATGCCAGATAAATAGCGATGATATGCAGGGTATCACGTATCGACCGCACACGCGCACTGCCACGTAATTCCTCATACAATTTCCAGCAAAAATATAGAAGAACTTTAGCTGCTACAGGCATTTCAACTTTTTTTTTTGAAAATCGCGTGACTCGCGCTTCAAAAAAAGTCACAGCATACATCGGTACAGGAATATGTCTTATGGCAACCGAATGCGTGGAGCATGTGAGCATGAAGGTTTTACGTAGGAGAGGTATACCAGATAAAATCATATCCATCATCAAGGAGTCCTATAGCGGAGCCCAATGTCACGTCTTACACAAGGGTAAGCTTTCAGATCCCTTCGAGGTACATAGCGGAGTGAGACAAGGCTGCATTTTGTCACCTATATTGTTTTTGATTGCCATTAACGACGTACTCTGCAGTGCGCTTCGTGAACACCAGAGCAAGGTATCAGATGGAACCTGTTTGAATACCTTCAACACCTGGATTACGCTGACGATATTTGTCTTCTATCAAATATATCGGATCATCTAGTTCAAATGACGCATGCCCTGCACCGCGAAAGTGGCAATACGGGGCTTAAAATCAATGCTGCCAAAACTAAGTACTTGAGCTTGGATCCAGGAAGACAGAGCAAAATTTGTGTTTCGGGGCAGACGGTGGAAAAAGTGGACAATTTTTGCTACCTCGGAAGCGTAGTTACAGCAGATGGTGGAGCGGATGCTGATGTAGAGTCTCGCATCAATAAGGCTCGAGCAGCTTTTTTCAGTTTAACTCCGTTCTGGCAAAACAACAACATCTCCAGAAGTACCAAACTCAGGATCTTCGAAACCAATGTAAAATCTGTGCTTCTTTATGGCTGTTCAACTTGGAAGGTGACCAGGGAGATAACAACTAGATTGCAAACTTTCGTGAACCAGTGTCTACGGCGCATCCTGCACATACGCTGGCCGGAGGTCATTTCTAACGACGACCTCCTGTTCATTACTGGCCAGGACAGGATCGGCACCTCTATAAAAAGGCGAAAGTGGCAATGGATAGGTCACACACTCCGAAAAGGGCCGGAAAACATTGCTAAACAGGCCCTCGATTGGAACCCACAGGGAACCGATGCAAGTCGCCGCGTTGGACGACCTAGAAACACCTGGAGAAGATCAGTTGAGGTCGAGGGTAAGTCATTAGGCAAATCGTGGGGACAGTTGAAGGCGATGGCGGCGAACAGGACGAGGTGGAAAGTCGGCGTGGTTAATGCCCCACAAGGGGTTGACAGGATCCAGAGAGAGATGTACAGATGTATCTACTCTACATGCTCTGTATATACTCGCCAGCAGTTTACTGATGATGCAACTTTGCCTTAACCCCTAGTGGGGTATAGTGCGTCAACCCCTCCGGCACGCCATCATACTTTGTTCTGGGCAGTGAGGTGCAACTCCGCAATCGACTTACCCAGCGTTTTATACAGTTTCGTACATAGATCGACGCCATGTGATTTTAGGACCCCTCTTGGTTGATATTGGTTGGAAATGGGGTTCCATTCCAGAGCATGTACAGCAACACAGTTATCTTCCTTCCGCAATGTGTGACCTATCCATTACTATTTTCGCCTGTGCATCAATTCGTCGATTGGCGTCTGACCATACGCCGGCCAGAAAATTCTTAGAATTTGACGATGATATGAGTTGACGAAAACTTGCAGCTTTCTGACAACACTTACGGAAACTTTCCATGTACTGCTCCCATACAAAAGCACAAACAGTACCAGGGAGTGAAATAGCTTAATCTTGAAGCTGAGCTAACTGCTCTGCCAGATTTTGGACGGTATGTCGTCTGCGCATTTAACCTGGTTGATACAACGAACGATGTCCTGCTCCGTACCACCATTTTCGGCAAAAAAGCTACCCAGGTACGTAAGCGCACAAAAAATGACATGATTTCTATAAACTTAATTATACTAGCAATGATTTACAGCAAAAATCAAAAAATTTAAAGGTCATCTCACTCCTTTCATTTGCCTTATTTCGGGATTTTTTTCACCTCTCCTCGTTTACGTATATTATTCTTACGATTTGAACAATTTCCATTCTGTAGAATCGCTCGGAGATCGATAATTCATTACTATCTGTGTCGCCGGGACAGTTAATTTAGTTATGAACTACATAAAATATATACATACTCATATCTTTTTTCCCCTTAAGTGAAAATATTTACGAACCAAATAGCTTCATTTTTGACTGAAATCATCAATTTTACGAATCAAATTAACTTTTCCAAATTAAAAGAACTTATTTTTCGACCAATTACCTATTTTATATTTTTACTTTTTGTCAGTTGCCAAAACCAGACTTAATTCTTGCAGAAATGTGTTTACTTGGTTTGAAAATATGTTCTTTGGATTCGGAGAGTAGTTAATCTGATTTGTAAAATTGTTAATTTCATTCTAAAATGCATTTTTTCATATACAGAATTTATGATATGATCTTGATCTTTGAATCAAGTAAAAAATCCTATATGTATTCCGTAATTTTGTTAATTTCATTCATAGAACTGTCAATTTGGTCTGTAAATATGTTAAATAACGGAGATTGCCTTGTTAAATTTCCGAGTATGTACTACATTTTGCCAAAATTAAGTGAATTAATTGCATAAATTTCTCATTACTTCATACGATACTTCGACAAAGACTTTATACGAATAATCAGCCAATTTTCACCTCTCCTTGTGAATCCTTGTCAGTACCTACACTCTATCAATAACACATTAAATTCTCATCATGCCAACGAGTATAAAGATGTTATTATCGTAAACAAACATATAAGGTAAAAGACTCAAAAATCATTTCCCCAAGAAAGCCGCCACTTATTGCCAACCATAAAGATGGTGACTTCACTTTCTTCGGGCGTTCGTTGCAAAAAGGAGGGTTTCAATTTCCAAAATGAAGACTTCCGAACAATAGCTTGTCAAGTTACGTGACGATAAGGTTTCTGCGTCACCGGGGACTCTCCATTTCCTAATTGAAATTTTAAATCAAATTGACAAGGATATTTGGTAAGAAATATTCGCGTCATTTCCATTGAAAGGTTGGGAAATGGCAACGCGACAACAACAAGCACATAGCGATAATCCTGTTCAAGTATATTGGATGTGTACGGATAACAGCATGGAAGATTGGTAAAAGAGAGTGGTTGACAAGGGGATGAAAGAAACCCAAAGGCGTATGCTTGAAACGATGAGGGAATTAGCTTCAAGGGTGGGACTATTCCAAGGACAACATTGAGATTAGGTTGTCAAGCAGCTAAGGGATATTTGCAAAGAAAAACAAGGAGAACAGGACGTCAGTTTCGAGAGTAACTCGGATATGGGAATTCGTTTTTTTTTTTGTCGTTTCCCTCTTGTGTTTGTACGCTTCAGCAAATAACATTGCAAGGACGTTAAAGTCAGTATGTGTATGTGTGTTATTTCTTTTTTTTTTTTACGGAATACCAGCCCTATTTCGAAAAAATGTATGAATATATCGATGTATTTTAGTTGCTTTGAAAAGCCTTGAAAAGAAAAATGGTAGCGTTAAAACATGCACAAATAAAACGGATCCGAACACTTAGACTGTCATTAGCCATATTAAAGGACACATAACATATTTAAATTATCCATTTACGATCTTTCTCTCCATTTTGGTCCGTTAAATGTAACCATTTAATTTTATTGTTAGGTTTTTTCTTCATCTAAACTTGGAAATTCAAATGTGAAACCATTAAAGATTCAATTGCCAATTGCACTCAATGCTGAATTGATCTGTTTCCCGGGCACTTCGGCACTGCTTCTGTTTCGCCTGCAAGCGACAGATTTTTGTTTTCCAATCAAAAGGAATCTTCATCAAATCTTTCGAAACCACAACGTCATCCCGAATCTCCTAACCGCTGATAGTCATCACTGCACCAAAATATTCAAGGGAATATGTGCAATTAATTCAACATATCAATTTTTTTTGGGTTTTTTTTTTTCTTATAAAATCGGTCCGTCTGTCTGTCCGTCTATCTGTCCATAAAATACCAGACGAACATTCACGAAATTTGGTACGAATGTGTGGAAATGTTATAATTCGCTAGAGAAAGCGATGCGTCGTAATAGGCAAACTTAGAACTTGGGTTTAGATTTAGAAAAACCACTCGTGCAAATGGTTCGCGAGAGAAAACTGGGCATATTGTTACCGTGTTACTCAACAGAAATTAATCTCGCGTGAGGAACTCGCGGTGTGACGCACCCGGTGGCTCGCTGTGAGTTCCTCGCACACAACTATATGAGACTCAGTCTCCGATTTCGCATAATGTGAAGGTTACGCGTGTATGTTTAAGGTGACGATGGAAGCGTTGATTTATCCCAGAATGGTAACACTGTTTTCATGCGGAAGTACTCGTCCAATCTAGCTGGCTCGAACTATAAGGTAATTTTGGGTCGCTGTTTCCGAATCTGAAGTCAAAAAAAAAAATAGAGTAGTCTACCCCAGAAGGGCAACCCTGTTTTCATGAGGAAATACTCGTCCAATCCGGCTGGCTCAAAGTACAAGGTAATGATGGAAATTGCGGAAGCGGCATTTGGAGGCACAATTGATTAACACGACGCCATGCCATGGTGAACTTACTTAAACTGACAGCTCGCTCTCTCTCGCGACTATTGCGCGGAGTGAACGGGAAAGGCGAGGCTGACCTCTGGTGAGTTTTCTTGCGCAACACTGGTTTCGTGAGTTAAAAGGGGTCCCCATAGAGGAGAAATGAAAGGCAAATGGGTATCGTAAGGAAGGCACCGTCGAGTACATTCCATTTCTAGCATTCACTAGCGTAGAAAATAATGCATGATATCTTCTCAAAATAGGTTTATAATAGTACATTGTTAGCACACCCGTGCAGGGCCGGCGAAATCTATGTGGAATATGTGGAGTACTCCACATACCAGACGTTGGCCAATGTGGAATTCCACACTCCACATACGAGAGAAGTCCCAATTATAGTACCTTGTTATATTCTATAATTTTATTTAGTTTACCAGCAGACAATCCAGAGCTTTCAGTGGAATTTGCCATAGCAAATATGTGCTGTCCTTTTCCAATGAATCCTCTCCATATTGAGTACATCCAAAAAATAATTCTCCAACTCTCAATCCTTCTTTTCTTAGTAAATCTCGGGCAACCGTTTAGTTTCCGGGGCCCCGGCTGGGGAAATCACTTTCACTCGGATTTCACTCGCGTCACACCAAAAATCAAAAAAAAATAATTTTATTTTAAATTTTTTTTTTAGTTTTATTTTATTATTACTATTTTTTTTCATAATTTATACTGAATGTTTGGAATATTGGAGGCATGGAAAATTTAAATATTTCCAACTCCCCTTGCGTGGGCTCCGCTAGCTCCGCGCTTAAGGGATCGCAACCCTAAGTATCGCACAAACAGGAACGCTCGCTTGCTCTGCGTGAAACAGCGTTTTGATCAGTTTTAAAAACCAAACATTCAGTATAAATAATTAAAACAAAAAAAGCAAGGAAAAAAAATTAAAAATTAAGATTAAAAAAAAATTTTTTTTTTTGCAAATTTGCGAGTCTTAGGGTGACGCGAGCGAAAAATGACAATGATTTTTTCACCCCGGGCCCTGTAAACTAAAAATATCCCAGACGGTTAGTTGTATTTATGGACTTATCAATTTAGCAACTGCAAACGTCGATTTGAGTCAATGTCAATTGGTTCAACTCATAGACGTTTCATTAAAATTTATGAATTAGTCTTTGGTGTTAAGTTTTTATCAAACCAACAATTATTTACTCAAATGTTAAAAGCCATTGGTCGGTAATTTTAACTCACGGACCATTCATTGAAATTTATATTATGTATTCATCATTTTTGACAATTTCCATCAGCCAAGTAATGTTTCGAGCTTGGGATCAGTTTGCCAATTGCTGATCGTCTGAAAAATAATTTGAGTCGACTCCCGAACTCATCATCTGAAAACACTGATTTAACTCTATGCTGATGGTGAACTCATGTCGGGCTCATGCTAAAAGCATTGTTGACTGGTCGAACATTGTTGACACATCGACTCATCTTAAGAAACCACTGAATTGTGAATGAATCATGTAAATCATTATCGAATGTTTAAAATTGCATCTTTTTTCCCAAGTTACGATAATTTTGTCTCTCGTCATAACAGAAAATTATTTTTCTTTAATAGTAATTAAATCCGCTTATTTATATCAATGTCCATCCTCCAACTTTTTCGTGGTAATTTTCTTCTATCGATTCGATAAGAATGACACTCGGTATAATGTTAACTACTTATGCTGACATTGACATTCTTCAGACAGCGACGAGCGGTATATTTTACTGAATACGCGATTAGGGGTCATTCGTTGACCGACACATACAGGTACATACGACATATTTCAACAACGCCAGGAAAATTACAATTTGCATGACTCTTTGTTTTGACTAATCGCGAACTTCTATTTTTTCTCTTTTCATTTTCGTGGTGAAGGCACGAAAACAGGCTTGTATTCACGACATGCAATAATGACGACACTAAAGCAAAGGGACATACTTCCGTTCTGGCTTCAAAGGAGAGAGAAAAGGGAATTATATATTATGCACTTATAGTTGAACTTAATGTTCGCTCGTTCTTTGGAGAGGGTTGCCATATTTTAGAAGCAGGGCCTATCAGCTCTTTTGAAATAGCTTTCACCACTGCTTTCTTTGTGTACAGACCTGGCTTGTCACGTGACCAAAATGGTCAACGATGTTATTTTAAGAGTTAGAATTGCATTTGTGTTCATTCTGTCTTGTGTTCACACACTTCACTCATAGTACACAAAAATGGCTAATGACGTCATTTTAAGAGTAGAATTGCATTTTATATAATCAAGATAACAGTGCTCTCACAGTAATAGTTGAAAAGAATAGTGTCATCTTTGAGATCGCACCACTAATGATTGATAACCTTAAAGTCCGTATGTAATGTATTGTACATAACATTCTTTCAAAAACCACGCTGGGATTCGACCTCGTTACTTTCTGCTCACGGTTGCGGTACACAATAACTATTCGGTTGACTAGATTATTGCAGTACACGCTAACCATTTGGTTAACAAGATTATAACAAGGTGCACTTTGTAGGCGCAGTGCTATGCCTCGCAATAATACGTACAGCCCACACTGTTCACGCAAATGTTTTTCGCCAACAAGGAATTGAGATCTTCTATGCAACTTATTCATACAGCAAAAGGAAGCGAAGGCCGCGCAAATGGTAACGGGAAAATGATAACCATTTCCCCGAACCCAATAACATATCCATGTTAAAAAAAAAAACAGTAAGTTGGGATCTAAAGCCGAAAAAATATATGTACATAATATAATTTTTGACAATTTGATAACAGTTAAGGCCTCGCAGTATTGCACATATTGCAGTCATATTTTTACGTAAAAAAATGCTCACAGGTAACACTCACCCATTCCAGTCAGTGCACTTTCTACGAAAACTTTGTTTCTCGTCACCGTGCAATCAGATATGAAAATTATATCCTTCAGACGCGTGCGACACACTAAGTAACCCTACACCCACGAAATACCTGGAATTTGTAGAAGCACAGACGTTTTTAGCTTTTTTTACTGAGGTACGATGACAAAACGCAATCTGAATGGTATAAGGGGGAACTAACGCAACGGCCATAGCTCGGTAATTAATTCATTTGTCACGGAGTTAATAAGGTGAGCTTATTAAGCTATTCCTTGGTGGCGATTATCAAAGTAGTTAGGACGTATCCTGTCCATCTGAATGAAGAACGTTGGCCCTAAATGAATGTAATTCATTTTACTAGTCAGGTTTGCTATAATAGTGCGACGGTTTTATTGCATTGACCCTTTTATTGCGCAGGGCTTGAGTCGTGATTTTGCTTACAATGTCAAAATGAACACATATTTCAGATGATCTGTTCTAATTAATTAAAAGGGACGTTTAATGCATTTTAAATGCATATAATTTGTAGTTACATTAGTTACCTTCTATTATTCGTTTGTTAGTAGCAGATATATTCACCATCTTTTTTTTTATATTGGCCTTTTCAAACAGTAGTACATACATCTTCGAAGGACATCTTGTACGTACAGGAAACAAATCCAATTTCCCTTTCTCTTTCTCTCTCTATTTCGCCCTTCGAAATTGTAATGAGAAGTATAATTTTTTCTAGTGCTTTTATCTTTGTTCGGCTCCATCTGTGCTAATTCAATAGTAGAATCTTAATTCGGGTAATACAGTCTGACAAGATGACGGATCACCAATTTTTTCTTTTCTGCACAGTTTCCTATGTTGTACCCATCACTTGTAATACCATTGCTTCCATTTCAACTTATATTCTCTCCTTTTATACGGGAATTCTCAATCCTATATTCAACTATAAGGATGTGTCCATTCTATTCTGAAATATGTACATATACGTATGTGTGTTGTGTATAGTCGCACTATATTGTACAGAAAATATAAAAGATTTCTCCCATTCTTCATCGATTTCTATAGAAAACGTTTGCAGGAACGTAAAGTTGTTTATATATGCGGCCGTACATAAAGATTCTTTTTTCTTCCAACCCCTAATTGTAACAAGGACACAGGACATATTCATCCGAGAAATAAATATGTTCACAGGTTATACGATTGGAAGAGAGATGTTTGGACCTTGTGTAGTTATGTGTTTAGGGTTCTTGTAGGTGTTCACTTTTGTGAGAGTTTATTTGATTTCTTTTTGCTCCACGACTTTCTTTTCCATTTCCTCTGAAAGAAAATTTATTCAAAAGTTTAAACTAGAAGTTTAAACTAAGAAAGAGTGACGAGATCAATCTATTTGGCCGTATTCGTACAAGCTGCTTTTTTGGATTCTTAACAGTTTTCAGGTATTCATACGTCTAAGCACAATGGCCATCGACCGATGGCTTTATGGGCTCAAATGGGGATTTTGCGTAGATGAGTCCGGCTCACCGACCGTGTGAAAACACCCATTTGCGTCCATGTTAAATGAATCAGTTGATGAATGAGTCGATGATTTTGTGAGTCGTTGCGCCGGTCGAGTGAAAAGGTCCGTAATGTTCACTTATCCAACCGTCTGATTAGATGGCAATATTTGTCTAACATTTCCATTTTTAGAAAAAGAAAAATAATGTTGTGAGATTATGCCGGAACAAGTCGTGACAAAAGCTGTCAGACCCTGATTTTTGATCTGTATTTTTCTTTTTTTTTAGAAAGGATCTCGGTCGCAAGTGACATCCAAAACTTTCATTCTAACTACAACCATTTTTTATAGATGCGCAAGAAATTTGTACAGTAGAACTTCAATAATCCGGATTAATTGGGAGCGGACTCTTCCCTTTCGGATTATCGAATTGTCCCGATTTTCGAAAAGCACTATTAAAGGGCTGGTACCAGTCTTTAACATAAAAAATTTTGCTTAAATCGTTCATAATTCAATTTGTTGGTATTCAATAAAGTATCTATTTGAAAAAAAAAAAATAATAATAATAATGCACTGAGTGTGCAGCATTACATGAACAGACTGGCTTATTTGATGTACTTCTTTTGCCAGAATCGAATCCGGATTATCGACGGTCCGGATCTGCGACGTCCGAATTATCGACGATCTACTGTATATTTCGAACCTACCACGATAGTTCAGGTTTCATAGGTTTCAAATACGAAAAATTCCACAAAAGATAAATTTTCCCTGGTTGAATCTGAATTAATCGGAGAGTAAAATAAGTTTTCGTCAAAAAATATCGAACGAAAATTTCGTAAATCGAATTAAAATTAGCTCAATTTATTTTTTACCGGAGATAGGCATGTGGAATATCATATCAAAGGGCACGTCAAGTAAAGGCGTAGGTGGCAGGGGTGTAGCCAGAAATGTTTCTCGGCGGGTCTTTTCTAAAAGTAAAATTGATCCTTAAGCATTAAATTTTTCGGAAAATCTCAAACACTAATCACATTTTATGTGGCAAAGAAGTAACAAATTACAATTTTGATATACTGTTATAATTTCACGGCATCGTTACACTTATATTTCGTCCAGTAAAAATTCGCTTGTAAGGGGCTCGTACCCGGACTAACCGAGAAAAATGGATGTCCTTGTGAATTTCCGTAAAATTTGGTGCAAAACGCCAATGTAACAACTAACCCAGCCAAATTAAAGTTTTTATGCGAACTATTTGCTACACGATTGAAAAAAGATCACTAGAGATTTTCGTATATTCTGACATATTTACGTATTTACAGTGAGTCACAATCAAAATGAACCACCTTATGTTTGAGAAAGTATTACTTAGAATATGACTCAAAAACCATTCAGATTAAAATAATTTTTATGTAAATTTATTGTTTCAACATGTCTCTTATTTCAGTGTGTTCTATAATTATTTTTTCTTGTTAGTACACAAAAAATGATATAGACTTCAAAAGTTAAAAAATACACATCACAGTCAAAATGAACTAATTAAATAAAGGTAAAAAGCATGTACTAGGTGGTAAATTTGTCAATTCAAAGTACCGTTGAAAAAATATCATTTGAATTTTCGATGAAAAATCGATTTTGATATTTTGAACAGTTTTATCTTTGAAGTAACGGTGAATTTCAAAACCGGGAAATTTTATAGGTTTTATATGAAATTTTATGTACAATAGTTTTAGAAAGTGAGGTCGAATTTTGGATTAAATGATTAGAAGAGTAGTAAATTTTAATTTTGTTCAGAAAGTCAAGATTTTAGACACATTTTACAAAAATGCTATAACTCGTAACGGTTAAAAACAGAGTGTCCACTTTGGTGTCAATTTACCACAAATTAACGGTACTATCTACCATTAAAGTGTTTACCATCTGAAGCGGGGCACCCTGTGCATACTTTTTACTTTTATTTGAGTGGTTAATTTTGACTGTGTATTTTTTAACTTTTGAAGTTTGTATCATTTTTTGTGTATTAAGGAGAAACAATAATTATAAAACACACTGAAATAAGAGACTTACATGTTGAGACAATAAATTCACATAAAAATTGTTTTAATCTGAATGGTTTTTAAGTCATATTTTATGTAATTCTTTCTGTAACATAAGGTGGTTCATTTTGACTGTGACTCACTGTACGTATAGTATATATTCTGCGTAGACAAATAAATGGAAAGTGGGATAATACAGGGCAGCAGAATTCCTACCCTTGGTTTCCAACTGATCGATCTATTCTTTTTACAGAAGAATTTGATATTCTGCTTTAACAGTCATCTATCAAAGTTATTCGATTGGACGTTATAGACATATTTAATTATTTTACATATGTAGGGGAGCCGGGCGTTCTATGGGTCGGTCATATCCTTTTTCAGTTCCAATCTTCTAGATACTACTAACAACGTTTGACAATAAATTTCAAGTCACTGGCTTCATTCTGTCGAAAGCTATCGTGCGAGCGAACAGAATCGATTCAGGAAGTGACCTTCATCATTTCCATATATGTATCTCCTTGCCTCCTTCAAGATATTCCATATTTTCGTTGTGGTAACAATATACCCCATACCTTAAAAAGTCTAGGGTATAAAAATATAAAATATGTACGGATATCAACTAAAACTGCACTTGAAATTTGATTAAACGTGTTGCGATAACGTTCAATTGAAATCAACCATCTCCTTTCAGTTGCCGACATGTTCCTCTACTGCCATCCACTCGACACCAAATAATTTCGCTAATAGTTTCGAAGCTTTGACGGTATCATAAAGCGGTATCAAAATCTATTAACTTCTTAGTCAATTAGATATTGTACGTAAAGTGATTTTGCGATTTTATAAATACGACATCGCTCTCGATTCATGTACTTTACAAGATACCGAAATATGACAATAATAACAATATTGACTCATTGTCGAATTTTCTTATTATTATTAACAAAAAATGCGCTGAGCCGTAGAATTTCGTACAGTTGACTCGTAGACGTTTGAAGACGGTCTATTTTTGGACAGAAAGTGAACGAAATCGGTTTTCTTTGAAGTGGGAAAAAGTGTCCTAAAAAAAACCTGGGAAAAGATTGTTTTGAAACTGTGGCGTCGCGGTGCGGTAGCATGTTAGATAATAAGATAAGAGATTACAGCTGTAGGTGCCCAGCGATCAAAGCGCTTCATAAAAATTTGCTGTCTATTTCGAACCTAAATTGGTTGATTTCAACACCAATTGTCAGGTTGTTTTGGGATAAAATACGAGTATACTCGTATAATACAAGTATCTAGGAACTGTCGGAGGCGTTTATTTAATCAATTTACGATGTACAAGATATATGGATCGTACTTTGCTTCGGTTCTTCCCAATCTTTTGTAGTGGAATATACATAACACAAGTCTAAATTGTTGCTAGAATGCAATTGTTTATTCAATGACATTCAAATTGACTCATAATTCATGAAAATGTCGATTCAATTTGAGATTTGAAAAAGAAATTGGACAATGATTCATGGCAAATCTATTATAAAATTTCGGTGTTTTTTTTATTATTATTTGTTTTACTCTAATTTTGTTGGACTTAATTTATTGAAGAAATCTTAGTGAGTCGGTTTATCGGCCAAGTATATACATAATTATAATTTGCTCAAATATTACTCAATTGCCCTAACCCCTTGTGGGCATAGCGCGTCAACTGTTCCACGTGGCCCAGTTAACGTTTCGTTGGCATACACTGGTTTCGGAGAATGCAGTTGCCAGCATGCACCTCCTGCACATCCATGGCCACAAACATCGTCGTGGACGGGATTCGAACCCAAAACGCCGGTAGTCAAACATGAGACTGATGCCTAAACACACTGCGCTACCGGTCGCCCCAAATAATGATTATGTAACCAGCTAAAACGATTTGGATTCAAAGGCGTGCAATGCTGCCGAGCTAAAAGACATGATGACTCAGACAATTTATTCAATCACGAAATACGAAAAATTCCTCTAGAGTAAACATCGCAACGACGTGAAAAAATTCGCAGCGCGAAAGCCGCGCCGAATTCGCGGCGGTGTGTTGTCATCCTCATAATACCCCGCGCTGTGGTCAGATTTTTGACGCTGCGGAAATCTTCATCGCGGATTCGCAGAGCATTTTTCTTAACGTCAGTGTGATGATCACTTAAAGCTGAGATGACACGATGCAAGTAGACTTGGATCAAACATTCTACGAAATTACTTGGACGTTACTTAGATAGTGTCAACTGTCAACAGTCCATTGCATGTTTTGCCATGATCCAAATAGTGTCCAAATAACTTTTAGGTACGTTTTATCTAAGAGTACCTTAATCGGCTAAAGGCAAAATTTTTGATAGGGTGTCAAAAAATGAGTATGCTTCAAAAAATGTTGAGCAGAAGGGTCCATCCAAAGGATTAAAAAATTTTGACATTTGATTTTTATCGGAAATAGGCATGTGTAGTGTTATGTCAAAGCGGACGTCAAACACATCCCATTTTTTGGTATTTTTTCCCAATCCGACGTAACTACAGTCAAATAGAGGGTAACATAAAAAATTGTAGATTCCGACTACGTTTTCCGATATTTTTAAGGCCACGATTTGGGAAAATACCATAAATGGTAATCGACGTAGCTTTGATATGGCATTCCACTTATATATCTCTGATAAAAAATCGATCCTATTTTGATCCTATTTCATTTTTCATTTTCGTATGATATTTTTTGCACGAAAACATATTTTACTCTCCGACCACTCTCAACCATCAAAAATACATCTTTCGGGGAATTTTTTGTATTTGAAACTTCTGAAGCCTGGACTATGATCGTAGACTCGAAATTCATATGGGTATACACACATAAAAATTTCTTGCGCATCTACGAAGAATATTGTTGTCGTAAGAATGAAAGTTTTGGATGTCACATGGGAAGAAAAAAATACATATCAAAAATCAAGGTCCCTATTGACAGCTTTTGTCGCGACTTGTTCCTGTATAAGCTCATAACATGTTTTTTTTCCTGGAAATGTTAGACAAATATCTAATTCTGTCGATTGACTACTTGTTATTTCTAATCGACTATCACCTAGTCCCTTACCGCCATACGTTCGTATGGCGCAGACAAAAGATTGATAACTGTGGCGCCTGACCAGGCTCTGTCAATTTTGTATATGGAACTATGAGATCCCTTCACGGTATTGTCTCGTCGCGACAATTCGATAGCTTCTAATGTGAAATGTACTCTTACCACTGTACAAATATTTGATTTGGATCATAATGTTAAATATTCGGCAATGCATTTAGTCGTTGTCATTGTCAGTAGATCTCAACCATTATATTCAGATTGTTTTTATTTCTATTGTGGAATAAACCGATTTATCTTTAAAAAAAAAAGTTAATTAAGAAATTCAATGAAAAGCTGACTGCATTCACAATCCCGACACACAGGAACAGGTCGAGCCATATGATTTGCGACAACCACCGTCCGGTGGTCGTCAATTTCAATAGAACTGTGGAAATGAGAATTTTTTTTCGCACATTCTATGAGTTGATGTGGTTACGTGGTGGTCGCCAACTGTTTAGTTCGATCGTCTGTGGCGGACATAATAATGCGCAACCCTTTAAAGATCCTCTTGTGGTAAAATTTCACTTGCATTGAAAAGTTTTCGAAGCACTGTGTAAATAGGAGACAATATGCATGCAAGTGAGGAAGTTAGTCGCCAGAATGTAAAAAGAAGAGTGTTGTGAAAGTACAATATATCACCTCAAACAAATAGACAAGAGGTGTTATCGCGTGAAGGCATTTTGATAGTCCGTCTAATGCCCTTACAAAGAAAACATAACATGACATGCTGCTACTGGGCATTCTGTTTGATCAGTTTTTGGGAAAATAGAGTTATCAAGTATCGGTTGAAAAAAAATCTTCCCTATTAAAAAAAAAGAATTCAGTAGATATTTGTTGTCGGGAGAAAGTTTTAAAAACTAAAAATTTACAGAAGCACTTTGAAACCTTAAGAAATTGCCTTACCCCTTGTGGGGCATAGCGCGTCAACCAATCCTATGCGCCATCGTACTCTATTCGGAGCAATAGGACGCAACCCCCCGGAAACTGGTCTTACGGAAACTTCCCATGTACCTTACAGTACACTACCAGGAAGCGAAACAGACCCAGCTTTGCCAGATTTCGGACAGCATGCCGAATGCGCATTTAGCCTGGTTGATATGACGAGCGATTTGCTGCTCCGTACCACCATTTGTGGCAACAATGCCACGTAGACGAAATTGTCCACCTCTTTACAGGATCCCCATTAATAGGTACAGCTATGCTGAGTAGAGCAGGTCAAGACCACACAATTACAATTATCCGTACAATTTTATCTGAGCCGCTCTGGATAGAAGATTAGTGCGAGGGTTCTGCTCGGTTAAGTAGTCTGCAGTTTGTAATGCAGGCGGCGCAGTTGTCGAAGTTTTCGGGCAGTTTACAGTTTGAGAAGCACTAAAAATTAATTTCCTGTCAACAAAATGTTCATTTTGTGTAATTATATGGAATAAACACACAAAATAATTTTGCTGTCTAGAGCAGATTTGTCCGATTGTATTGTATATGTACTAACGATTTAAGTTTTCTCATGAAATTTGAATTGACATTTGAGTGCTAACTAAGCCAAGACACACTCTCAGCAAAGACATGCTCCGTTTTCGTGTTCGCTACGCTAATTGGCTCTCGATGGTTTTTTCCGGGCACTAATCCTGCTCTAGTCTGCTCTGTACAAAAAAAAAACAGTTAATATTGATGCATGGCAATATATGTAGGATTTATTTTCGCAACGGCGCGGCGGGCTAAGAAGATCTTGTTAATTTTAATGTTTAGTGCAACTTTTCTTGGCTCCCTCTTGAGATCTAACGCCATTGCGGACAGATCCTTGGTTTTGTGGGAGAGTAGGCATAATGTCGTCAGCATAGTAAATATATTGTAAATAAGATGCATACGAGTAAGTCCATTAATTCCTCTGTCCAATCCGGAAAGGACTGCATGAAACACATCGCCGATCACTATGAGGAATAGGCTTAGTGAGAGATAAATACACCCCTGGCGAACTCCACTTCGAATCAGAGTCCCCCAACACCTTACCTTTATGCGAAACGCGACATTTTCCTCTATCGTAGCTTGCCTTAATAGTTGTCACAAAATTTTTAAGGGGTGCATCTCCTGTGCAAAGCCGCCCATACAGTATACCTATTCAGAATGTCAAAAGCCTTCTCGAAATCAATGAAAAGCAGGTGGAGTGGAGAGTTGTACTCACCGCATTGCTCGATAATGATTCGGAAGGTGTAAATGTTATTGACACAAAATTATTGACTTATCAAAATTCGGTCTGCTCTTCCTCAATTGTGCTTTCTCTAACAATAAGTGAGCCTTTAGTCTTTCGGGGTCAATTACAACTGCTATCTTGGCAGCGGCAGGAAGCACACAAATGCTTCTCCAATTATTACAGTCTTTTTTGGAACTTTGACGATCAATCTTTCCTTTCACTCAGTTGGAAAAGTCTCTGTATTCCATCGTTTTTAGACAAGTGTCAAACGTAATTAGTAATTATTAAATTCGATTTACAACAGTAATTAAATTTTAAATAATTATTACTTTTCGGAAAGTAATTCAACCATACTCTGTTCCCATCACCGGGTGTTGGCAGGAGTTACGACCACCTGTAAACTCCTTGACGAAACCGTATACCGCATCTAATTTGTTGCTTCTTCCGCCGAGCCATGAAGAGAATTCTCCTTTATCGCGTCGCACACTACGTTATTTCCGTACTTCTCGAGCTTTCTGACGGTGAAGGAGCTCGTTGTTACTTACTTTGTCGTCTGATGCTACAGATAAACGTACCTTTAGCTCTTTGCTTTCAGCAATCCGGTGCTGTGCAGGGTCGGGCATCCAAGGCTTAGCAGGCCATCCGGGTTTGTGCCTAGGATGGTATCTGCGCTGTTAAAGTTCTCATTTTGTATGGCATCCCAATTTTTATTTAACTATCTGCCTGACTGGTTATCTCAGCTGCATTTTGCGCAAGATGGTCGTTGTATAGTGGTAAGGCAGCTGAATTTTTGAGTCGTTCAGTGTTGAAATCTTTGTCACGGCGCGGCGTATGGCGACAATACGTTAGTGTCACCATACACTGTCGAACTCGATCTTCTTCTTCACGTTTATGTGAAGTGTGTATGTGTCTTGAGCTATCCAGAGGACATTTGTATCAAGTTCGTGCTCGAGTTCGACAGTGTATGGGGCACTAATCCAACACTAGCGATCATAAGATAATGGTCTCTTCCCATCCCAATATCAACGCCCTTTTTTTCGCACGTTCAGGAGGCAACTCTTGAATTTTTTACTAATGGCAGAGTAAAGTCAATCTGATTTTGTGTTCTGCGCCAACCAACAGAGAGCCAACGTAATTTGTGGTGGTCCTTATGCTCAAACATATTCCCACCGATGAAGAGACTGTGAAAGTTGCATAACTTTACAAATCTTTCACCGTTGTCGTTACGATCACCAAGACCATGTCTCCCCATCACATGCCTGAACTTATTGTTATCAGCACCCACTTTTGCATTCATTCATTTCCCATAACCATTACAATATCACCCTTAGGTGTTCTGCTCTGGACAGCGTTTAGCTGTTCATTAATGGAGTTTTTCCTCAAGACATTATCGGGTTCAGTTGGAGCATAACACTGTATTATTGTGATGTTTCTCATTTCGCTCCGAAAGCTGGCGGTCTCGGTGGTCGTGGTCGTTCGGTCACCGCTTTACGATACTAATCTAAGGCTCGGAGTTCAAATCTCGGTGCGATCAAAATAACTGCCTGTGATTACTAATAGAACTCTCACAGTGCTCCGAGCTTGTCAGTATAAAGACGGCGCGGATATGAGGTGCGTGCAAGCAACTGTACTTCCGAAAAGTAGAAATGCTATCGAAACGTCAACAAGGCATAGAAATGGTAGAAATGTTACCGCACCCATGCCCCTAGAGTGGCATGGTACCGCTGAAATGCATTCTCTAATTGAAAAAATCGTGCGTTTCATTGTCCTAGTGAGTAAGCATATTCCAGAAATGTCATTCTATGATAGTCAAAACTCGTAACCGTTGAGTCAGTCCTTATCCCAAGCACTGTTGATGGTTCGTTCACATGCTGAAGATTTCGGATGATTAAAGTCTCTGGCATACACATCCTGTCCTTCTTTAATTGGTTTCTACGACATGCCGTGTCATTATTCGTACGCCCCACACCACAATGGGGAAAGTTTACCTCAACCAAATCATCGCACCGCCATGTCTGGCGATTTAACTCAAGGTCTCTTTTGCTAGGCACCACTCTGCGCCGATCGCAGGCGATTTTCAAAAAGATACATACAAATGGACCTCCGTGCTCTATGGCTTGATCGCTACTCACGAACAATGTGCGACGATTGTGTGCCTAGTAAAACGCACCTTTAGTAAACAATGGTCATCGACCACTGCCGTTCCAGTGGGCGCCCACAAAGAGGATTATGAAAGAGGATTTCCCTCCCCAAGAGGATTTTGGCCCCTAAGTTTAAGTTCGAGACGAGTTTTAGAAACCATATTTCACAGGAGCAAATAGCCTGACAGAAGAAAATGCAAGAAGTACCATGACATTTGACCGAGGAAATCAAAAGGTAAAGAAATAACTTAATAGACCTATAAAAAGGCAAGTACCCGTAATCAGACATTGCATCCTTTTCGTCATAAAACTTTATTTGTTCGCACTAGTATACATTGCCTCACCCTCCTTTAGACTACTTACCTCTGAAAGGAAAAGGACTGCATCTAACCAAATTATGTTTGCGTGAATGTCAAGACTTATCACCATAAAACAGTAGCTGCCGTGCTTTTCGCCTTCGTGCATTCATTAAAACAGAGTAAAGGTGTAATTTGTTTCATATCGTCCAGTGGTAGATGTGGTAAACGCAAGAATACGACAAAAATGCCACATTATAAGAGTAGAATCAATACACGTACAATTTCATAAATTTAAGGATATATGTATTTATATGTACGAAAACGTAATACACCTCAACCCATAGAATGTTTTTGAATTAATACTTATGACCACACATGATGTTTACTGGGATTTGGCATGTCTCGTAAGCTCTTGTGCATATTTTAACTTTACAAACAATTAGCGAAAGTATTAAGAACGGCAGGACGTCGAGTAGGAGTAGGTTTCATCACGTCATAAATTTTCTCGGATGTTGGATGTTTCGATACACTTTTGTTAACTGAATGAGTGGGTAGGGTATTGAAGGTTATAATTAGAATTGCCATTTATTTAATAAACAATTAGTTAATACGAGTAGTAACATAACAACAATAACATCGATTTGTTCGAATGATTTTTATTCCACCAGCTCTCCGGTTCAATAAGTTTCGGCTGAAGTGATCACTCTCTGGTTAAATATGTTATATTATATAAACCCTGTAGGACTTGTATATTAATAAATGATAACGACTAGCTTTTGTTGGGACTACTAGATTGTTTATTCAATGTAGATATTAGTATTTTGGGAGCAACTTGCTTCCACCTTCAGTACAATTGAGCCCATCCCAATGAACATTGAAAAAAAAAACCTTTTTTATTTGATATTCCTTCTCCGGATCTTGTGGATGAACCGTAATCCACTTCAAACGCCTGCATAAACGGCCCAAATTATTAGATTTTCCGAAACACATATCATTCCACCCGTGTCCAGTGTTAAATCGGTTACTTAATCCGTTGCATCAAACAACGACAGTTAATTGTTTGTATTCGGGGCAGATGGTCATTTGTGTCCATCTCAAATGGACGAACACAACGGGCGATTGCGTTGCATTTTGACCAAATTAAGAAAACCGAAAGGGTTAATTTCGAGACAATGACTCGATGAAATTCGGCAATCTGTCATTTGTCTTTCAATTTACCAAGATTGACTTTTGCTCTATGGTTTCTACTACTGCTTCTGCAAATACGAATGTTTAATGCAGCACGTTGAGTAGTGTTGTATCTCTTCGATATTGTCTGCGAGATGGATGGACGGATAGTACTGGTGTCATTTAAACAACATCCCAGCTATGAGTCTACCAATGTGCCATCACGTCTGTTGAGTTCTTCTTGTTAATTGAAAATATACCAACTGACAGGAGGGATCAGAAAATATAACCACTTTGTTAAGTTATTAGTCACGACTTATTAAAGAAACAACAAATCATAGAGATTTGCCCCCAAGGGAGCAGTTCGGACGAATGAGAAGTCTTAAATTTGGTGGAGGTCTCTGTTTTTTTTTTTTCTCCCGGCGTGGTTCTCGGAGAAGAAGAAGAGATGTGCACGGTAGGTGGTAGTTAGTACGGTGGTGAGAAAACAATAGAATGACTGACATTAAGTTAACATCACTTTGACGCTGGTTACCGTTTTGAATTGTACCCTATTCACGTACTACTGTCTCGTATCATAAGGCACTACTTGTAACATTTCTATGAAAAATTTTATTGACATGATTGCTTGTAGATTGAGCGCATGGAAAGGAGGCGTTTCGTTGACCTTTTTCTCTAGACGCACGCACTTGAAGAGGTGTATTTTGTGGGAGCCGTAGATGCTTATACCCAGTGCACACCACATACGCAAATCTAAACAGACTTACAATCTTTGAAAGGGAAGGATTTAATTTGATTTGATTTCTGAGACAAGTGGTTGATTTGCTTAAAATTTTGCAGGAGTATACTTAGGGAGCTGGAATAGATAGTTAGGTGGTTCGCGACCTCACACAGTAAAGCCCCGTCTAACCGAATCCAAAGGGGCGGCGTCATTTTGGATAATGAAATTTTTGAAAGTACTCTCGGGCGGCCGGGGAGAAAAATAATGTGGCTTAGGAATCTAAAATGTTACAACACAGTAAAACCCCAGTTAAAGGAACCGCGGCGATAACGGATTAACGGATAACGGAATTTGACACGACTATATTTGGGAAGGTGATGATGAAAGTAAGATAGTAGCGACTGCATAATGTTTTTACATGCAATAAAATCCAATTTAAGCCCGGCCACACACTGTCGAACCTGAACTCGAACACGAACATGGTACAAGTGAACAATTGCTTCAGATTTATGTGAATTATGTGTGTGTCTTGAACCATTCAGAGGACAGTTGTATCATTTTGAGTTCGTGTTCCACAGTGTGTGGCCGAGCTAACCATACTTCACATGCCGGCGTCATCCCAGTTGACGAAATTTGCGGACAATCCGTGAAAACTACTTATTATCTTTATCTCGCCGGGATTAGTATCAAAACCATTGGTTTTTGGGGACGCTTAAATAAATGATAACATTCCCAAAGGCCCTCCTCCACTCCTCCGCTCTCCTTCCCCCGGGAATGAGTGAGAGGGAATAAAATGTCCAAAATAACATAAATTAGTGTCAATTTAATAGTTTCGATGTATGGTGACACTGACAAAAATATACAAAAGTTTAAAAAAAAAAATAGTAGTAGATCACTGGTGCGAGAGGGGTGAGGACAGCCAGACGGGCTGAATCAGCAGAAAGACGTCAGCGGCGTGTTGGAAGTGTTCGCAGTCGAATTCTTGAAACACCGCAGGTACGCGAAGCTCGCAACTAAGGGGCAAGAATATGAATGGCTGCTACGAGAGACGCTGAATCAACTGCGAGATCAAATCAACGGAGAGATTTGGTGATGGCTGCATTCCAATCCAATATGACAAAAATTTAGATTGCAGCGTCCATCCAAGCGTTTCAATTTGGAAGATGGAAAACGTGTGTATACATTACCACGCTTCTAAATCTTGAAAAGTAACGCTCAGAATGTGTTGTCCAAACGGAAAAGTTCAACTGCCTCCAATTAAGCGCTTTCGAAATATTTTGGACGAGATCCCCTATCAAAATATTTGCTCCAAATTTCTGGCAGTAAAAAGCTTGCTTCCAAATGACATCGTTCGAAGCAAAAGGAGTTGTTAACGAGGGTAGATTCATGCCAACGTTTAAAGTACAGGGTCCCATATACCATCAAATGGGCGCAGTTCTTCCACTCGACGACCAAGACTACAATTCCTTGCAAATTCATTTCATGGGCAACGAAGAACACAGCAAGTGGATCAGCATTCGCAACAGATTCCTGGAGCAAATCATGAGCTGTGACGGATCTCCAAAGACATTTACAAGCGGATATGCATTGGTACGTCTATTCCGAACCAAGTGGGAACGGAGGGCATGAAAATTCGCATAAGGGCCTATATGGGGTGAATTAGACTGAAAAAAAAATGGGATAAATGGTGGCGCTCCCCAAATTGCTGCCTTCGGGTGTAAATGACCGTGGAAGAATGTCCAAAATAAAATCAGTGTCAGTATTATGAGCGAAGCGAGCAACGTGAGTAGAGCGAACCCTAGATGAAAGAAAAACGGTAATGCTAACCATTAATGCTTGTTATTTTTGAATTATGCTTGTACAATATATACTCGAAAATTAATCGATCTGTTGGTTCCAAATCGTTGTACAAACAATCAGGGAACATTCCTGTTTCACACAAATTGAATAGAATTCTCTCAATTCGATTAAAGATAATTTTCGCAAAACTTAAGAGATTTTCGCTTTAGGACCTACAAACCTCCCCGCGTGAGTTCTAGCTTCTTACCACCTAAAGCGGAAATGGGCAACCTAAAGCGGAAATGCAAATAAGGAATTTTAAAAATTCTCTTTAAATGCAATAGACAGAACTCTCCTAATATTCGTGAAACAGGAATGTTCCAAAATCAGTTATTATTATTACATAATTAATTTGCTGTTAGTGTCTTCATTATATCATGTATTATTATTTAATTTCATATAAATGGACTTTTTTCCGTTACTTCAAAGTGATCTTTGCAACCGGGAAAAAGTCCATTTAATTTTATTTAGTTTCATAAAGTGAGGTCAAACCTCGGAATAAATGATTGGGGTAATTAAAAATTTTGATTTTGCTCGACAAATAAATTTTTTTTCACACAATTTACAAAAAACGTGATAACTCAGCAACGGTTAAAGAGAGAGTGTCCATGTCCGATGTTAATTTTCCTGAAATGAATACAACTATGTATCTACCATTAAAGTATTTACCACCAGGAATGGTACACCCAGTAGAAAGAAGACTTTTTACAAAATTTCAGGTCGACAGCTTCTAAAATAAGAGACTAGTTTGGATAGAACCAGACAGACAGACGGAGAAAGCTTAATCGACTCATCATACACGTGCCAATATTTTATTTATAGTTCCTTCATGACATAGTTAATATTCCCAATTACATTCGTGAAGGGTAAAATAAACTGGTACAACATATCGACCAAGAAGAACATTTTATTAAAGGAAAATTCCAATTTTCTTCTATAAAAAAATCTACAATATTAATCTGTTTCGTTTCTCCATCCCACATCTGGAATTATTGCTGGAAACTTAACAAACCATCCTACATCCAATCGATAAAAACAAAATCTAATTAATATTCCAATGCGATTTCTTCGAATTCTGAAACTCCCAAGCGAATTATTTTCCTAAAATATTCTTAGGGAATACTGAACAAAAATATGAAAATATGTGTATTAGTAGTATGGCTCTAGAGATTATCACTGTGCAGTACAATTGATACGTTGCACGGCATTTCGTGCCACACATTACACCTTCAACTAGCCCATTAAAGCCTTGTTACGTTATTCCGCACTGTCATACTTTTGACTGCCCGTCATTCAATCTAACCGGCCCCGGTGTACCGATAACATCTTTTTCACAATAGAGTGCTCATAGTCGTAATATGGAGCCGAAGCCGACTATGTCGGTTACTAACTCTCTGTGTACGTTTTTTTCAGGGGGGTGTTATTATTATGGTCGACGAACCCCCCGCGATGCAAGAACAAACAGAAAGTTTTGCAAACTACCGACCGTTTTGCGTGTCGTGAAGTGTGGAACTTACGAGCTATGAAATACGAAAATTATGATTGTATAGAAAGGCTCGTTAATAGAATCGATATTTATCAAGATATTATTTTGCATAATGAAAGGTCTCCAGTAAAATAAATTGTATGATATATAAAACTATTAATAGTGGTATGAAACAATGGTCCAAGGCAAATATACTGTGCGGGGTTGTGGAGGCGAAAATCGTTATCATTTGATGTCTAACTTCCTCCTTGTTCATTAAGCTGAAAGGAGATTAGACTAGAGAATGTTATGTGATTCCAAGGCAGGGCAGGACTCGCGTGTCATTGGTGGAATTTAGGTGGCCACTTAGGGCGCAACGGCAGGGAGCGAATAATGCTTGGCATACACGCCATTATAAGTTAGGCAAAAAATGCACATCGGCATTTACGCGCCTGAAAATCTGGCAGCTAGTTGGCTCCCTGGGAAGCGACAGTGAGATGAAGAAAACAATGCGGGATGCTAGACCTTCGCATTTGAAAAAAAAAAAAACATATACTCAACTGCCCCAACCCTTTGTGGAGCATAGCGCGTTAACTATTCCTTGTGGCTCCGATGAAGTTTAATGGGAAGGATTCTGAAATTTTTAATACCGTTTGTCTTTGTTGTCAATTCCTTTGCCAAATTCATCAGTTTTTCAGTTTATGTTGTGATCTATTTTTTGTATCCGTTAAGCTCCGTTGACAACTTTATTAACCGAAACAATTCCGCTTTCCGTCATGAAACTCAAACTCCTCTTTGATGATCTATAGTTGACAGACGCTGTACGTAGTAGAACACAGTGAGATTTAAGTTTATGGCTGGACTATCTAGGGCATTGGTTCTCAAAGTGTAGGTCGCGACCCCTGGGGGAGTCGCAAATAAATTTCAGGGGGGTCGCTAAGACGTTTTCAAAATCCCAAATTAAACAAAAAATTCAAAGATTAGTTTTAAAGACAACAACTGAAAAATAATTTTCGATTTATCGTGTGATGTGATGTTTGTTCTATAGTCCAGGCTACGAACGAAAAATAGAAAAAAAATCGTGTAGTTTTTAAATGTGGTACAATTGTTGGGGACAGTCCCCTGAATATTTGATCAAAAGTCCCCGATAATAGAGGGTCCGGAAGTGTAGGGGAGAGGGGGTCAAAGGTCCTTTTTCGAGTTTTTCTCGATTATTTAGGAAACTATGGATTCAACAACAAAAAATGATGCAAGATTCAATTAAAGAATATCAAGTTCTTTGCAAAACAATGTATTATACATTAGACCATAAAATGGTTTATTATACTCTAGACCAGGGAATAGTGCAAGGTGCATTGGTTCTCAAAGGTCGCGACCCCTGGGCAGTCGCAAAGAAATTTCAGAGGGGTTGCTAAGACGCCTTATAAATCCCAAATTAAACAAAAAATTCGAAGATTAGTTTTTTTTTTAGTTTTTTAGACAACAACCAAAAAAGAATTTTCGATTTATCGCGTGAAGTGATGTTTGTTCTATAGTCCAGGCCACGAACGAAAAAAAAAAAATCGTGTAGTTTTTAAATGCGGTTACAATTGTTGGGGAGTGTCCCCGATGATAGGGGGTCCTGAAGTGTAGGGGAGAGGCAGTCAAAAGTCATTTTTTTTTTAGTTTTCTTTGACTATTTTCTAAACTATGTGCTATGACTATTTTCTAAACAGTGCATGGTACATTGATTTACTCGCAAGGGAAAACCGTATGATAACTCCCGATAGAATACAGTTAGCGACATCAAAATTTAATAAAATATGCCTACTATCATCTAGTTGGTTTGTGCCGGAAATGGAGATGATGCGATCAAAAGTACGCCTACCTCACCTACAAATATTATTTTTACACATGCCAATAACTCAGCACCAAATAAAAGTAGACGAGTCAAATAGAGGCAAATGAGTGCCTATGACTTTAGTATACTTCTTTGTAAAAATTATCTCAATCACATAAAAACCAAGGCTCCCATACAAAGTGCCCCAAACTACCCTACTTTTTCAATTTTTTTTAGTTTTGACATGTTTGCGGATCATCGACCTGAAATAGGAAAGCATAATAAATAATGAGTTAATAAACATATCAATCAAAACGCTTACTTAGTTGTATTCCACAGAGCATTCGAAGGTTTTTCGTTGACCGTCTCTCGATCCACGTCGTCATCTTGCCATCCTCCTGTTTGGCTGGATCTCCGGCTGAAAGAAAAAGAAACACAAAGAATCAAACTCCACAGATGACATTAAGCGGATCTACTTATCTAATATTGTCCTCCCACGAAGAGCGAATTGTTGACGTCTATGCGAATCCGATGTTTGTTTTCGTCTTCGATCAAGTGTCAACAGGCTTTGACTTTGACGCTGTCCCAAAGCCACTGAACTATCAGCTGAATTAAAGTCTACACATTTTATGATTGTATTAGTATTCTGTAAATTGTTCTAAAAACCTGAATTCTGTAAATTAATGAGTAGTTGAAGGGAAAATTGGCGGGAACCTGGCTGTCTGGTTGGAGCCGTCGTCGCGAATAGTCGATCTATAAATATATCTGAATACTATCCAAATATCGTTCGTACTTTATTATTATTTATCGTTAATTCAACGCAGTGTCTACGAATTACGTAGACAGACATCTAACTCAAAATAGAAAAAAAAATGAAGCTTTGAAATTTGAAACAATTGATGAGAACAATGCTCTGAATATATGTCCAAAAGTCCCCCTTGATAGGGGGTCAGGAAGTGTCAGAAAAAGGGGGGGGGGAGTCAAAGGGGCTTTCATCAAATTTTCCTTGGCGAAAATCGAACCAAAAATATGAAAAAAAATATTAGTTTTTGTTCGTCCACAAGAAAGGGAAATTTGACTTTTTTAATAAAACTTGTAAATTGTGCATTCCAAAATTCGGGAAAAGTAAAAAGAAAAATATAAAATTGAGAAAAATTAAAACAAACATTTTAATTTCATGGAGGTACAACTAACAAACTTTTCCTCTGAATTTTATGAAAATAATTTTAAAAGTAAGAGTAAAGTATTAGCTGGGACTAAGTGTTTATTTGAGAGTTCTAGCTTGCGTACTTCTCGAGTAATTGCATTTTAAGCAATGTAAAATCGGCATAGTATTCGACGTTGCAGCATCCAAAGGGCGCTAACTTCCAGAAATTAAACAATAGGATAAAATGATGTTAACACAATTTGATTACTCTAAAATAAGGAATCTATGTATTTATAAAACCGAACAAGTACATTTTACATGCAAAAATTTAAGAAAAAGATGATAGCAAAAAAAGAATATTTTTAGGAGCAAAACAAAAATATTGACTTGACGTTTTTAATAATTAAACCACTCATCTGATTTTTATCAAATCAAAAAATCAATCAAAAATTTCGTATTTTAGAGCAACATATTGCCTGCGCTTAGCAGTTTATTTGAGTATTCTAGTTAGCGTAGTTTCCGAGATATTGAATTTTGAGCCGCGTGAGGCAGGGAATTTTCAAGAAAAATGCAAATGTCTGTTGCCGCGTGAGATGTGTTTTTTCTTTTTAAGGGGGTCTCGACGGCAGAAAGATTAACATCCCCTGATCTAGGGTCTCATCCTTTCGATCATCGTCAGTTAATATTGTAAGATATTAAATTCTCCTTTTTAATCGCTCTGCTTGCAATATTTCTTTGGTCAGAGAGAGATTGTTTTTGTTGTACCCGTCACTTCCGGTGGAAGGGTGATTAGATCATTTTCCTGATTTTTTTTTTCCGTCAGTAAAATACCTAATGGACATTCTATCTTTAAAAGGAGTTGACAGATGCTTCGTGTTATCAACTTTAGATTGCAATGAATCAATCCTTGCACAGGCAGAAACAACGCATTTTTAAAATGAACTTAATCCCATAGGCTTCTAGCTATGATTTGGTTCATAGTTAATTCATGAAGGTAGTAAAGTACTTGTTTACGCTTCGTTTATTTAACCTACTTATAGAAACATTCGCAGCATTTTCCACAAATGCATCGTCCTCTTTCACTCTTAGCTGGGAGTTTAAAATTAGGCCAGACTCAAATTTTTTTCGTATTTGCTGACGCAATTGCCTCTCTAAAATAACAATTCACTTGAAATAAAATATAAAAAAAAAGCTAAAATTAATAAATCAATTCAACAATTTTCAATTTTATCTTTTCAGGTTCTAAACTGACCACCAACTTGCACGATTTTAGTCAACAGCTGGAAAACTGTCGAGTTATGCCTGGTCAATCACCCAACGCTTTGCTTCTGGCCAGTGGCAACAACAACAATTCGGGACGAACAAATTTCACCAACAAGCAACTGACTGAATTAGAAAAAGAATTTCATTTCAATCGATATCTGACACGAGCTCGACGTATTGAAATTGCAAATACGCTACAACTAAATGAAACGCAGGTACGTACGTACAGTTCATACTCGTCCGATTATAACGAATATATTCATACACAACCGACAACTGGAAAATGTCAGAAATGTTTGATAAACAAATTAAACAAATCAATTAATATATCAGTAATCGTATAAAACCACTAATTCCCATTCTCTCTCACTCCACTCGCTTTCGCATAGGTGAAAATCTGGTTTCAGAATCGACGCATGAAACAAAAGAAGCGAGTGAAAGAAGGCCTGATACCTGCCGAGCCAATTAATCAATCAACTTCCACCGGGCATGCAGCAACAACGTCTTTGACCAGTACAACAGCGCCCGCAACTAACAACACGGCACAGCAGCAATCTGCACAAACGCAACAGCAGCATCAGCAACAACAACAGCAACAGACGCCATCACAAACCGTCACGACGACGCCAATGGACAACAACCTACCGGGCAGTAGCGAAAACAGCAGGGAGTCAAATTAGTTCCCGCCGGTGTTTGTGTCATGGATTAATTGAAATAGAAATTTGATGAAGGTTTATCGTTGGCGGCTTGAGTCGTGATGTTTGTAGGTACAGTTGGATTTTTTTTGGATTACCTGTGAGAAATGAATGCTTTTAATTAAATAAGATGTGAGAATCGTTTTTCGAATAACAAATTATAGCAGTGCGGACACAAACCGGTCGACCGCGTCATCTAGAGGGAACTGGCCAAGGCTTAATTTGAAATTGTTTTTTCCGTTACTATTCAACTGTCCAGAAATTAATAATGTACATACTTGAACGCCTTTTTTGTTCCCTGTGGTATTGTTTCTGAATTGCGTGAATTTAAAATGAATGTTTCGTCTTGTCGCCTGAATCCTAGATTCGGTGGTTCAAACTGTGGACACATTCGTAACTCCAAATATTTCTAACGACATGACCTAGCAACTTCCATATTATATAAACCAAAGATGCACAAGATAAACCTTCATCTCCAAAAGATAAAATTGCCTGATTTGGAAAATAGATGAAATTATCAACATACATTCAAATTTGTTAAGAAAAGATACATCCTTTTGTATATTGAAACTAGTCAGAAATCCACTTATTATATTTAAATATAAAATACAATTGTCATTAATTTATTACTGAAAAATGCAACAATTTAAATTCTACGCACTGTTAAAAGCATTTCGTCAAAAATAGTTAAATGATAAGTGGTAAACGTAGTTTAAAAACCAATTACTAGACAGAAAAAAACACAATAAAAATATATAACAAAAAAAAATAGATCCGAAGATCAGAAACCATAGTTCCTTATGACGAATTTAATTTTGTCATTTTCTTATAGATACAGTTTGGCGGCTTCCACACGGAACGCGCGATACATGAGATTCTAGCAGAAAGCATCAGTGGCTAGCGAACTTTGTATGTGCGACGATTAATTTAAATTTGCTCTCGTATAGAAAGCTCGCTACTGGTGCCTTCCGCTAGAATCTCGTGTGTCGTACGATCCGTGTGAAAGCTGCCTTTGGATCTAGAAAGACAACGACATTTTCAATTGAATCTAGTATTATTATCAATCTAAGATCATTGTAAATTAAAACACAACATAACCGAAAAACTGCACAAAAATTGCAAAAAAAAGTCATTTTAGTGCTAGTAATTTATTTTCATCAAAAAGTGAATCCAACGCAACCAATTTCATGTGTTTCTCAGCTAATTGTAAATATAAATAATTAATTATTCAGTAAATGTAATTAGAGATCGATTGAGTGCATGATATGTAATTAATGTCAGCATTTAAATTGCATTTCTATCGTGATCGGATTCATTTTATTTTTCGCCAAAACTTGGGGCGAAAGTGAAATATTGTATAATAGAGAATATATAAATACATACACTTACGACTTATGAAAACTGCATAAATTCAATGCTAAGAAAATCATAATTCCTCAGGGACTGTAATTTTTAGTAAATATATTAAAAATAAAATTTATTGAAAAATGGCATGCTTTATTTGATATCCTGTAGTTACTGTACTTCTTTCGATATATTTCTTTTGTTTGACTTTTTTTAAATTATTTTTACAATGATATTAGATTAGATTGAGAGAGGGGCTGCGGGCACCAAAAGACCCACTAGCACTGAGGCCAAATGGTCTATTGTACTATATAGCCCCAGGTCTGGCAACAGGCATAGGCCTGTCGATCATGTTTGATCGCGCTAATGAATTTGCTTAAAAGGGTGAGCGGGATCGAAGCAATGTCATCTGTTTCAAAGAAGCCGATGCCGAGGTGTACTAGGTGACGTTGGGAAAATGCCTCACATTCGCAAAGAACGTGCAGTGATGTTTCATCCTCGCCCTGGCAGAAACGACAGGTAGCGTCCGATACTATATCCATGATTTTCAAGTGACCCCTTAGGCAAGAATGTCCAGTTAGTAGGCTACAAATGCTTCTGACCCTGTTAAAATAAAAAATGAAAATGAACCTTTTTAAGCTATTACAGATTTCTATAAAATATCGCACACAAGTGGAATATTAAATAATCTCAACTTAAAGCCCACCATTAGTCTGCCAATACGCATCGCCAGGTAGGGTATTTCGAAAACCGTGTTCAGTTTTTCCCCAAGACGGCTTTTCTGTGCGTAAATGGGCAAAAACCCTTATTTTATAGATCTCGTCCCTTTGAGGGTGTCTAAAATAACAATAAAACCGTGTTCAGTACGACCTCAAGCCTGTCACCAAATCTATTTTATATGGCTTTCCGGTTACTGAATGGTCAAAAACCCGTATCTATCTCGTCCCTTTGAAGGGAAATGTACTCTGAAGCTTCACTTAAGGAATCCCCGCTTTAGAAACTATAAATCCCTCGCAGTCAAGGAATTTCCGCTTTAGGTACTACAAATGCTCGTGTGTGTGTTTTAGGTTCTTAGCTCTTGAAGCGGAAATAGACTCTGATCCTATACTCAAGGAATTTTCGCATTAGGAACTAAGAATCCACTGCGTAAGGCTTCTTGGTTCTTAGCACCTAAAGTGGAAATTAACTCTGAGGCCGCACTCAAGGAATTTCTGCTTTAGGAACTTCAAATCCCCGTTTGTGTGTTTTAGGTTTCTACTACAGGAAGCGGAAGTGGATTGTAAGCCCAGACTCAAGGAGTTTCTGCTTTAGAGACCGTGAGTGCATCATTAGAATGGATTCATACCAGAGGCGCCAACTGTGAAAAAATAATAGGGGGGGCACAAAACTTTTTCGTATTTTATGATTGACTGTCGGATTGACTTGTTGAATGAACTTTTTGCGAATTAAAACGGCCGGTAGTTCAGTGCTTTGAGTCGCCATTAATCTGATATCTCATCCTACCGGACAGTCACGGGTTCGAGTCGTCCCGTCCACGTCGCGTCGTGGACATGGATGTTTGTGTTGTCTTCCACGTGTGGTGTGGGGCGTTACAATAAGACAACAAATTTTCCAATTTGTCGCAGGTATGCGACCAAATGGACAGGAGGTACATGCTAGGAACATGCATCGCCCACAACCAGGTTAAGCTAACGAAAAGTCAACTATAGGTGTGAGTTCCAAGGCAGCGACTGAGCGACTTGCGTTTGCGACTGTGAAAAAAACTATCATAACGGAGCACTATTCTTGTGTATTTTAAAGTTTACGGGATCGTCGAATGCAGGCTGTAGTTGTACGACTGTACTTTCACATAAAATACACACGAATAGTGCTCCATTATGATAGTTTTTTTCACAGTCGCAAACGCAAGTCGCTCAGTCGTTGCCTTGGAACTCACACCTTGAGTCGCATGGGAATAGTAGACGCACTATGTCCACAACTGGTTAGGGCAAATAGTAGTATTCTCAAAATAAACAGATCCATTATTGGAAGAAATGACAATAAACGTATCTCTTGCACTTAAAAAAATTTACTGATGATGGGTCCACGAACAGAAGTGCCCAATAGCCCTAGTTTAAAAAAAACACGTCTTAAGATGGACAGACACTAGGGACTAAAAATCAAATTGATCCCGGTTCGAGTCAAAATCCGTTGTGTGTGTGGTTCTAGTTGATGGCTCCGCGATCTAATTTGGATATTCGACTCGCCCAGAATCCACGAGCTAGAACCGGACTGCCACAGCATTGTGCGCGAAATCCGAACTAAAAAGTATCAAATTTAGTTTATATTTCACGTTGTCACTTTTTAACAGTAACACCGAAATCATTTTTGCATGTTGGCGGCCGCCAAGATATTTATACGAGTATTTCTTCGGGCTATTTTCTATTTTTAGGGTAGGATATTATTGTACCTACGATTCACTCTTTACTAGAATATACTACCGGGAATAGTTTTTGAGTTATTGCGTTTTTTATTAAAAAAAAAGTCGGTGATTTCGCAAAGGTTAAATTACTTTGGTCAGTCAAACTGTTATAACAGTGGTTGCTTTAATTAAGGTAGTTTCGATTTTTGAGATTTTTTTGAATTGGTACATTGTTTAAAAATTCGAGTTTGTAATGGACGATGGCGACACCCGAAGGTGTCAACGGGGACGGAGCCATTTCGACCGTTAAGGTCCGGGAGTGACAGCTGCCAAAGTTGACAGCTGCCAAAATTGGCTCCTCAACGAGCTAAGCGGCGGCCTGTGCTTGCTGTAGCTCAGTTCGGGAGATATGGGCGGGGTTTTTGCCGCTCGGTGCCCCTGTCCACACATATTAGAAAGGGATGTCACAGGCCTGGGAAAAACGTCACGAACAAAGGAGGTTAAAATTTGGAAAATGCAAGGAAGTTTGGGAGCCAGCCTGCTCAATTTGCCATTTTTTTGAGCTCCGAGGTCCAGATGGCGGTGAACCTCGGCCTTCTCTACCCGCTGAAAAACAAAAAAAAAACCCGACCGTGAGGCCCCCTTGGCCGAAAAGAAAATTTATGGGGCCTCCCATAGCGAAACAAGGGATGAGGCCTTTCACCTCATCCCATCATCCAACCTGAAATGGGATGTGGGGTTCCTTAAAGGAAAAGCCGTATTTTTAATTGGAAGTTAGTGATACATTTTTTCACTTTTTTTTTTTTTTATTTCAGTATTTCTTTTGTTGGTTCAGCCAAACAAGTCGAAAAAAAAGAAGGAAAAAAAAGAATACAAAATGAATTATAATAGTATCCAAATCGGTGAGCCAGTGGAAATGCCATGCAAAAACATCAAATATGAATCAAACAAAACTTACCCCCCCAAATTCAAAATGGCCATAGCGAACTGGAGCAGCTGCGAAGAAATTGGTTAAAGCACAACCGAAAGTCACCGATTGGAAAACTGAGTTAAAACAAACGAGTTACTATATCAAGTGAACCAAGAAAAAAACTAATAATTTACAACTGATAACAACAAAAAGAAAGACACTAAATATTACATCAAAAATAAATAAATCAACGCGAGCGGCAACACGATAAAAATGAAATAATTACAAAACGAAATTGCCCATTTGTAAACAAATAACGCCACCTTGAACTCCGCTCCACTCAGCACTTGTCTTGCCTAGCCACGCACATCTTAGCTTAAAGGGCCTCGAACGCTGCCTCACACATACTATCGACGTTCGCTATAATTGCACAAGCGACCCGACGCTCCAGTGACGGGCCCTCCGCAGCCACTTCCAAACAATTTATGAAGCGCCAAAATCAAGGCTCGGGGCCCAACTACCTCCAACAAATTGGGATGAGCACGGCGAATCGGACAGCGACCGTTCACCTTCCTCCGACCACAATATTGGGGTTTTCACACTTCGATAACACAGTGTCGGCGACTGGTGAATCGCAACCCCTCCGCTCAATTATCATCACGATACCGCTGATGGCGGGCCGGGTTGGTGGGCCACTTTTCAGCTGCCGTCTCGGCACGGTTGCGTCGGCACGGAAAAATCTTCCAAAACAAGATTTACAACAAAAATTATCCGTTTCTCAAATGATCACTCCTCAAAAAACACGGCCGATTTTCTTGGCGGGTGAATATCAAGGTTCCCACTCAAATATATAAGAGGAAAATTCGCCGAAAAAAAACGGATCCCAAAATCGACCGGCCTCGATCGCGGGTGACTCGCCAATCCTCCATGACAGCAGTTTTGGCGCGAACATCCGCCCTTCGAGATAACAAATTGTCCGGAGTGGCTTATCACTCCCACCGAAAACATGGCCGCCAAGTCCGCTTATAGGAGGCCGATTCTAACTCATAAATGCCCATTTTTAAAAATTGTAACGACTTTTCACAAATATAAATGATTTGAAATAAAGTCAAATCGAATATATTTGTGAAAAATATTCAAATTCAAAAATAGACACTTATGTGTCAGAATCGGTCCGTTACAGGGCAGCTTCTACTTCGCGGCCTGCCAAGTAGGGGAAGCTGAGGGAATCTATCGCCGGATGTCTTTGGCATGATAGATGCCAACTGCTTTGCCTTGCAGGTCCGACAACAGGTAGCGGCTGTTACCCACTTTCTTAACAACGCGACTCTTGATGAACTTGAAGTCCAGCTTGGAGTTGTAGTGAGCTGCCGCATCGCTTTGTGCAAAGCTCCGACGGAACACTTCATCTCCAGGCTGGAATTCAACCACACGAGAGCGCGTGTTGTAGTGGGCAGAATTCTTCGCATGAGCCGCTCGCAGGTTTTCTTGAACCTGTTGTCGGAGAACTGCAAGTTTGTCACTCGTGCTGGTAGTGACAGTCGGGTCTTGCAGCAAATTCAGCTTCCGCAGCAGGTCATACGTTTTGCCATGGGTGACCATAGATTGGCCAAAGGTGACGAGATATGGCGACGAATTAATGGCGGCATGGTGTGCAGACCTCAACGCACAATTGATGGCTGACAGTCTCTCGTCCCAATTCCACTGATCTGGATTGATATAGGCCCGTATTGCTGCGACGATTGAACGGTTAACACGTTCAGACGCATTCGCTTGAGGCGAATAGAGCGCGGTGTAAAGGTGGTTGACACCATACCGATCCAGCAGGGAATTGAAGACGTGAGACTTAAACTGCACGCCATTATCCGTCACCATCGTCTCAGGAACCCCGAAGACATGGAAAATCCGAGTCTCAAGCCAACTGGTCAGAATCCCGGCTTTGAACTTCTTGATAGGCTCCACAAAAGAGAACTTGGATAAATGGTCCACTAAGACTATCGTACCCACATTACCTGACTTAGACCTGGGGAAAGGACCTAACAGATCCATGTACAATCGTTGGAATACACGATCGGAGGTGAATTGGCCTTCCATAGGTGGACGAAGGCATTGGTTCGGAGCTTTGGTGGACTTGCAAATATCACAAGACAACACATATTCTTTGACCTGTTTGACCATCTTCGGCCAAAAGAATAGTGCACGAAGGCGTTTGAGTGTCTTTGTGATACCGCCATGAGCGCTCAAGGGATGGTCATGCGCTCTTACAAGCAAGTCCAACCGTAGCTCCTCTGGAACCCAAAGTTTCCAGGATAATTGCTCCTGCAATTCATCTCCGGTCGCGTACTCAGTACGTTTGTACACGAATCCGCCAGATACCTTCAAGTCTGGGAGTTGATGTTGATGCAAGGTAATGTGGTCGATAAGGTCAAGGTATTTCGGAGACCGAAAGTGTGGAGAATCCAAGTCCACTTCCACGGAGTCATCAAATGGGTCGCTCAAAGCCAAAGACTCTGAACAGTGGACTCGAGACAAGGTATCAGGGACGACGTTTTGGCTACCTTTTCGGTGGACTATAGTAAACTTAAACCCCTGTAGCTTAAGTGCCCATCGAGCCAATCGGCCATTTAGATCCGATTGATTCATTAGCCACTTCAGCGAAGCGTGATCAGTGACTATCGTAAATTCTTGGCCCTCCACGTATGCGCGGAATTTTTTAATAGCGTGGACCGCCGCTAAACATTCCTGCTCCGTGACAGTATAATTTCGCTGGGCAGAATTAAGCTTCTTCGACATATAAGCGATAGGCACTTCAGCGTCGTCATCGATGGTTTGTGTCAGCACAGCCCCAATGCCGTCCTGGCTTGCATCGCAGTGTATTGCGAATGGACGCGAAAAGTCGGGGCTGTGCAACACCGGTGCCTTAGTTAAGCTGTCTTTAAGCGCGTTAAATGCCGAAGAACCTTCATCTGTCCAGACGAAACCACGGTTCTTGCGGAGCATGTCTGTTAGCGGAGCCGAAATGGCGGCGTAGTTATGGACGAATCGCCTATACCATCCGCACATACCCAGGAATCGACGCAGTTGTCTAACCGTCTTAGGTTTTGGAAAATCAGTAATTGCGCGGATTTTGTCGGAGTCAGTCCCGATGGTTCCGTGACCGATAACGTGACCCAGATAAGAG
Source organism: Chloromyia formosa (assembly GCA_964017055.1). Taxonomy (NCBI): domain Eukaryota; kingdom Metazoa; phylum Arthropoda; class Insecta; order Diptera; family Stratiomyidae; genus Chloromyia; species Chloromyia formosa. The sequence goes on along the minus strand of OZ024813.1, from coordinate 21,022,802 downwards.
ACTTCCTTCATTACAAACTTACTCTTCTCTATATTCAGGGTCAGCCCTGCCTTTCTCATACAGAAGGCTACTTCTTCCAGTAGCTTGAGGTGTTCTTCGAACGATGATGTAATCACCAACAGATCATCCAAGTAGACAAACACTTGGTGTCGCAAGTGCGCTGGGATGACGTGGTCCATTAGCCGTTGCATCGTCTGCGGGGCGTTACAAAGCCCAAAAGGCATTGTAACAAATTGATACAACGGTCTACCGGGGACGGTGAAGGCAGTCTTATCCTTTGACGCCGTATCGAGTGGAATCTGCCAAAACGCATCTTTCAAGTCCAAACTCGTAATGAATTTGGCCTTTGGGAGGCGGCTCAGAATTCCATCAATGAGTGGCAAAGGATAAGCGTCCTTCAACGTCACCTCGTTGACCTTACGTGCATCCAGACACAAGCGAACCTTATTAGGTTTGACTACAAGGGTGACTGGTGATGACCAAGCGCTTTGGGATTCCTCAATGACACCCATTGCAAGCATCCGATCTATTTCTGCATGGAGAAGCTTTTCGACGGCGGGAGAGATCGCATAGTATCTCTGCTTAATAGGCTTGCTGCCTCCGACGTCGATGGCGTGTGATATAAGGTTTGTACGCCCTAAGCCCTCCGCAGAAAAGGATGGAAATCTTGCAATGACTGCATTGAGGCTAGCTTGTTCAGACGCGGTCAAAGGATGTTGGTTGACTCCACGTTCAATAGGTTCCAGAGACAAAGCTGCTGAATACAGAGAGTCATTGCAAAGTGCAGGAGCAAGCTCGAATCTGCGCACGAAATCGATTCCGAGGTAGAGATTCTGGCTGAGGGTTGGCATTATCAGAAACTCTATGGTTTCTGTACGCCCTCTAAAGGTGACAGAAGTGGAAATTTTTCCAACGGCTGAATGACGAGTGCCATCAGCAGTGGTAACCCCCATCCGGAATCTCTCCCAAGGATGATTGGGTGCCGCCAGGAATTTCTTCGCAAAATCCGACGCAATTACACTGCATGACGCTCCCGTATCAATTAGGCCACTTACTGAAGTATCAAGCATGGAAACCTCAGCGTATGGTCTAATATCATCACGGGGACGATTCAAAAGAATACCAGAGCATCGTCGACGATTAGCAAGAACGTTACGCCAAAACTTGCGTAAGCGTAAAGTTGAACGTTTTGGGCGACTTGGTTTAAGTTCGTCGGCACTGAAAATTCGACGACGAGCAACTTGGTATTCTTTTAAACGCTCATGCAGCGGCTTAAAACTGTAATGGATGGGTTTCGATTCGGTAGTGGACGGTGAGACACTAGTGGAAGGTAAAGAATTTACGGTAGTCACTGCGCTCGACGGAGTTTCTAATGAACCATTCAGATCTAAATGGTTATGCGTGCGTGGTAAAATACGCACGTCTGGGGTTTTAGTCGTAGCATCAGTATTATGGGACAAATCCGGTGAAGACATATCAGGTATATTGTAGGACACGTCTGGTATTAATATGTCAGATTGCTTGGACGGAACCAGACCATTCTGTTCCAGGCAAGAGCTTCCGGCATCTACAATCGTAGGGTTTATTCGTTGACATTGTTCGAAGGCTGGTTGCCCTGCACTTCCTGGGGAGACCTCTGGTGTTGTGGAGGTCTCCGGCGATCTCGGTTTTTTGCACAACGAGAACACCGCGGTTTGTAGACCCCCGAAGCTCCGCAACCGAAACAGAACACCCTTGGTTCAGCCTTGCAATCGGCATAGGTGTGTCCGGGCTTATGACAGTTCCAGCAAGTAGAGGAAGATTTCAACTCCTCCACTCCAGAACTCGGTTCCGCTTCCTCTTCCGAAAACTCAACGGGTTCTACTTCTTCAACTCTCCGACGAGGAGGTTGACTCCCATCCTGCGAAGAACGCCATTGTTGCGCGCGTCTTTCGACATGTTCCAACTGGGTGACGCTTAATCGAAGGTCCCGAAGGGAACGAATATCCGATAAAGCCAGATGTTGAGCTAGGAAGGGGCGTAAGTTTCTCCGCACGATGCGAGTCAGCTCCCCGTCCGTGAGCTTGAAGGACATACGATCGTTGATCCTCATGATATTTTCGATGAAAGTATCATATGATTCACCTTTCCTTTGACAACGACTTCTCATTTCATCAATGAGGTCATCGTCGTTATACCGACTCCCATAATGCTCCTTGAGAGCCTCCTTAAGGGATTCCCACGTATAGTGGTTTCGGCAGCCGCCAGCAAATCGACGGAACCAGATGGCAGTATCCTTTTTGAACAGGAGGTGTGCACAAAGGCACAACTGGTCATAGTCCCCTCCCAGTGTTCGGTCAGTGAAGAGCTCAACCTGTCGGATGAACTCATCCACTGCCTCACCATCGAAATGAAGACCCCAGTCGGAAATTATTCTGAATACTCTTTCGGCTGGGATTACTGATGCCTGGCTCCGTTGATTCGCAGACACGGCTGGAGAATTCACTATAAGTGGGTCTTCGGCAGGAGAAGGTGTCAATACAGGTGCTTGTAGATGTTCGCGGAATAATTGGTCTATGTAGGCCTTCATGGAGTCAAATAGACCCCGTTGAATGTCCGCAAGAGACGGAAGAACCGGGTTCTCAAGTGGGAAGTGGAAACCTCCCACTCCTTGCTGATGCGTTTTGGGAAGTTCTGGTCCCTGAGCACCCGCAGTAACACCAAGTTGCATTGGTGCAGGAGTACGGATGACACGATGGACAGGATCCGGCAAGCCTAAATCAAAAATTGAGTTTTCAACCCCCGTCGGCGTATTAGGTGGAGTTGGCGACGAATCTGGCCGTGCTTGGCTTCGCGTTTGGACGCCTTGTTTCGGCACGGCACCACGACCACGACCTTTGGCTGATGCGGGAGTGTTTTGAACGGGCATTTTTTTTTTTTTTTTTTACAATAAATAATTAATAATACTAATATAAATAAATATATCTATATAATTTTTCCCTAATTGTTGAACCTAACTAAGCTATTTCCTATTTTCAACTGCTACTCTAATCTAGCTAACAAGAATAAATATTTCAATAAATATATAAAGAAATAAACAAATAATTAGATAAATAATTTAAGAACTAACGAACAAATTTTACTAACTACACCTAGTGAATAAATAAATAAATAACATATGCTACACCTAACGAATAAATACAAAAATGACCTAAATTGCAAATTGCTAAACTAGATACTAACTACGCTGCTAATAAAAATTGACTAATCAAAACTAACTAATTATAAATAAATAAATATATATAGAGTATACCTAAATAATTACCAAAAGCTAGCTAATCTAGTCTAAGTAGATATTGACGGCACCTGCCAGAAATTCAACCTAATTTCGCGTTTCAAAAATCACGTGATTTCCGACAGCCTTACAGACAAAAAGTTAGATTATCTATGCTTCTTTTTTTTTTCTTTGTAGAGATGATTGTCTCGCGCAGCAATCTGCAGACTTTAAACGAAACCGAAACTATACGATATCATACGACACGAAACAACTATAAGTATAAAGACGATATCACGTAGAACTAGCCAACTGCATTTCAAGGTAAATTGTCACAGCAAGAAAATTATTACGAACGAGGCAAAATGACGGCTTTCCTTATCAGAATTCCCCTTTCCCCATTTCAGGTTGGTTTCGCACTTTCGGAGCATTAAGATGACAAAAAAAAAAATAAAGGCATCTGAGCTAGCCGGCAACCATGGAAAAAGATAAAAGCAAAAAGAGAGAAAAAAAAATATTGCAGCTTCGATCATTAAGACGCAGCCTTTTCCAATGAATCATGATTAGTCGCGTAGGTGCACAATTGCAAATACCTTGTCGTATTTCCAATCATGATCCATTGGTAAAAACTTTGCATATCAAAGATGAAAACTGTAATAATAAAGTTGTAAAGAAAATATTATGAACTTGATTGATAGGTCGGTCCTTTCCAACATAAAGGTACCAAGGTGACTTCAAAGAAACTGGGATAGATTTCCAGAGAAACTCAGGGAGTCCGTAATTCTCCAGGTTCTTTGAAGGCCTTAGGTACGTGGAAAAAACCACTTTAGACAACACAATGAAAGGACCGCCTTGTATACTGAGTCTAAAAGGAAACACTACTCTACATGGATAGGGATGCTACAGAGGGATAGGAGTTGCACAGCTACCAGAAGGGAATATACGTGAAGTATTGAGGCTAAGTCCTAAGTCTTAGAACTGGTAGCCTTAATGTGCTGTGGGAGCGCCACTTGGTATAAGGACTAAAAATAAATTTTTAGCCCTTTACCGGACCAAAGTGGGCCCCACGTTGGGCGCCAAATATGTAATGGACGATGGCGACACCCGAAGGTGTCAACGGGGACGGAGCCATTTCGACCGTTAAGGTCCGGGAGTGACAGCTGCCAAAGTTGACAGCTGCCAAAATTGGCTCCTCAACGAGCTAAGCGGCGGCCTGTGCTTGCTGTAGCTCAGTTCGGGAGATATGGGCGGGGTTTTTGCCGCTCGGTGCCCCTGTCCACACATATTAGAAAGGGATGTCACAGGCCTGGGAAAAACGTCACGAACAAAGGAGGTTAAAATTTGGAAAATGCAAGGAAGTTTGGGAGCCAGCCTGCTCAATTTGCCATTTTTTTGAGCTCCGAGGTCCAGATGGCGGTGAACCTCGGCCTTCTCTACCCGCTGAAAAACAAAAAAAAAACCCGACCGTGAGGCCCCCTTGGCCGAAAAGAAAATTTATGGGGCCTCCCATAGCGAAACAAGGGATGAGGCCTTTCACCTCATCCCATCATCCAACCTGAAATGGGATGTGGGGTTCCTTAAAGGAAAAGCCGTATTTTTAATTGGAAGTTAGTGATACATTTTTTCACTTTTTTTTTTTTTATTTCAGTATTTCTTTTGTTGGTTCAGCCAAACAAGTCGAAAAAAAAGAAGGAAAAAAAAGAATACAAAATGAATTATAATAGTATCCAAATCGGTGAGCCAGTGGAAATGCCATGCAAAAACATCAAATATGAATCAAACAAAACTTACCCCCCCAAATTCAAAATGGCCATAGCGAACTGGAGCAGCTGCGAAGAAATTGGTTAAAGCACAACCGAAAGTCACCGATTGGAAAACTGAGTTAAAACAAACGAGTTACTATATCAAGTGAACCAAGAAAAAAACTAATAATTTACAACTGATAACAACAAAAAGAAAGACACTAAATATTACATCAAAAATAAATAAATCAACGCGAGCGGCAACACGATAAAAATGAAATAATTACAAAACGAAATTGCCCATTTGTAAACAAATAACGCCACCTTGAACTCCGCTCCACTCAGCACTTGTCTTGCCTAGCCACGCACATCTTAGCTTAAAGGGCCTCGAACGCTGCCTCACACATACTATCGACGTTCGCTATAATTGCACAAGCGACCCGACGCTCCAGTGACGGGCCCTCCGCAGCCACTTCCAAACAATTTATGAAGCGCCAAAATCAAGGCTCGGGGCCCAACTACCTCCAACAAATTGGGATGAGCACGGCGAATCGGACAGCGACCGTTCACCTTCCTCCGACCACAATATTGGGGTTTTCACACTTCGATAACACAGTGTCGGCGACTGGTGAATCGCAACCCCTCCGCTCAATTATCATCACGATACCGCTGATGGCGGGCCGGGTTGGTGGGCCACTTTTCAGCTGCCGTCTCGGCACGGTTGCGTCGGCACGGAAAAATCTTCCAAAACAAGATTTACAACAAAAATTATCCGTTTCTCAAATGATCACTCCTCAAAAAACACGGCCGATTTTCTTGGCGGGTGAATATCAAGGTTCCCACTCAAATATATAAGAGGAAAATTCGCCGAAAAAAAACGGATCCCAAAATCGACCGGCCTCGATCGCGGGTGACTCGCCAATCCTCCATGACAGCAGTTTTGGCGCGAACATCCGCCCTTCGAGATAACAAATTGTCCGGAGTGGCTTATCACTCCCACCGAAAACATGGCCGCCAAGTCCGCTTATAGGAGGCCGATTCTAACTCATAAATGCCCATTTTTAAAAATTGTAACGACTTTTCACAAATATAAATGATTTGAAATAAAGTCAAATCGAATATATTTGTGAAAAATATTCAAATTCAAAAATAGACACTTATGTGTCAGAATCGGTCCGTTACAAGTTTTCTATTTTCCCGCCACCCCCACGGACCCCGCCCCCATGTTGGAATATGCCTAATGGTTTGGCTTGTCATGTTTCTTTTAGTATCTCCTGAATTGGCCTTACGAGAAACCTTGCAAATTTTTATAAAATTAAAGTAATTTATCTACAATTTGAGACTAAAATAAATTTTTTAGCTGTTATACGTACCGGGATAGAGCTTTAAAGGCATTAATCGATGAGCAGGCATTTTTGAATTTTTGTTCACAACTACTTTAGAAGTAGACCGAATTGAAAAATAATGGCCACGTTAGGCTTACAATCAAATTATCCTTAACTTTTACAGGCAAGCTTTTCCATTTGGAGCATCCGTTGCGAAGATCTGTGAGCTTGAAAAGTGATAAAGAGTGATTTTTCTCCGAAGCCTCGAAAATTATATTTTTTTGACTATCGATTTTGACTACGCTACTGTATCGAATTTCAACTTTAAACAGTGCATTGGACGCAGAATACAACGGTTTTTAATTTACTACTGCAAGTTGTTTAGATCCGAGGCACCGTTTAAGACTTATAAGGGTAATATTAAAAAAAGGGCTCGGATTTTCGCCCACCAAAAGTTAAGCTTCTACGACCGTGCAAACTCAGTTCCCATGTATTCAGTATCTATAGAAGGGATTAAAATTATTTCCAGATCTGGCCTATAAGTGATTGTTTAAACGAAGAAATCGAGTGAGGATCGCTTTTCCCTATTTGTGCCTGAAATATTTAGATTAAGAGGGGCAAAAAGTGTCTTGGAAATCGCTTCAGCACAGGCATCAGTGATTTCATTTTGAATTGATGGATTATCAAATAATATAATAAATAATAAAGAGACTCTAAAATCAAACAGTTTTAGTTTAAATGTACTCACTGAGGATGACAATAGTCGAAATGCATCGAAGACAATGAAATTTATTGTAAAAAAAAAATTAAAATATGTAATAGCAAAGTTAATAATGTGTTTTTAATTTCAAATTATATAGTTCATGGACTTTGCGCTTAAATATTTTTATTGTTTTTTAACATAAAAATTGCTTTTTCTTTGATATTCAAAATGAGAAAACAGAATTTAGAGTTAAAAGTTGCGTACTAGACTGACTGCTGACACTGTCATCTAAAAAAAAGGCCGGCTTTCAGCTGATCGATGAAGTTCACATATGCTTGACTGACTTGCTTGTGTTCGTTTCTATCGAAGTAACCAGTGGTTTGTGAATTATGGCGGCGGGTCCGGCTTATGTTAACGTGTTAAGTTTCGTTTTTCGTATTCAGTTTTAATTCAGTGTTTATCTAGATACTACTTAAATTGCATCTAGTGATCCGAGAAAACAATGTGTTTGAAAAAAATGTGTTGCGTGCGGTTGTACGCAAGTTGTTTGCAGTGGTAGTACCACTGCTTTCTTAATACAAAAATTCTTAATGACGTCATGATGATGTCGTCCCTAACATTTTTTTTATTTCGATTATTGTCGGTCTTCTCATTTGCTCTGTTCCACATTCTTTGTTGTCAATCGGTCTTGGGCTGCTCATTGCTAATATATTAGAGACGTAACTATACAACATAGTCGATAATGGTTTTTTTTTTAATTTTTCTTGTTTCAACTACACTACACTATATTCCTTAATGGAAGTGAAGCAGACAATCATACGACTACCGCACGAACATGTGCTACATTCCATTACTTCATATGCTCTTCGTAAGAAGACAAATCGACCATGTCTGTATTTACATCTAACGGTTCTTCCCTGCTAGTATCTGAAGCAATAATAGGTAGATATTGCAAGTATGTATATGTATTATACTAAAATTACATGGGTGCAGTAAATTCTGCTGGTGTCGATGTTAAAATAACCATGAGTGCGGAGTTAAATTCTTCTTTCCGGTAAGTACCAAATGCAGTGTTATATTGCAATTAATCATGTGCACACAAGCAGAATTCTGTGTATCTATGTGTTCGCAAAAAACGCTAATTAAATTTAATTTTAAGATTTCCAAGTAGGAAATTGAAGGAAAAATAAAAAATAATAAGGAATGAGTTGTCTGCAAAAGCTTGAGAATCGTATTTGAAAATAGTTTGTAATGAGATGTTGATCGGTTTTTGGCCCTTCCCACATATTCAACATAATGGACGAGCATTATAGTTTGATGCATGCTGTATGTTCGTTTGTTTGTACATTTGTTCGGGCACTTCACGTGGCCCGATCTGAACTAGATGTGATACGTAGCTTCGTTGCACCTTGCACCCTAAGTATAGCCCGGTGGTGGCTTTTAGCATTTTCGATTTATTTAACGGGACTTTGTGTTGAGTTCAATTCAGTGAGTTTCTCGGCTAGGTAAGTCTTTTTTAAGAAAATTCGTTCCTGCCCCGATTTAAACCATATTTGGTACAGAGCTGCCTTGATCCTTGGGTGTTTCTGTGCAACAAGATGACGACTTTTTATATCAGGCCCGTTTTATGTATTTTCAGAATTGCTGTGATGAAAACAATGCTCTGAATAGAACAGACGTAATGGACAAACAAGGACTATGAAAAAAATTAACAAAAAAGACATAAAAGACTAATTTGGTACTTAATAACCTGGGTGAGTATCACTCGCTGAAATGTCTGGTATCTTTGTTATGGCTAATATGTCACAAAAGTGATTTAGTGGGCTATCCGACGGAATGTGAAATTTGTTCGCAGCTCTAAAAATAAAATAAAATCCAAAAAAAAAAAATGATTGACCATAAAATAATATAAGATTCTTAAAATAAAACGAGCTTGCCGAAGGTATTTTTTAGTGGCAACGGACTATTTTCTTTTGGATAATTCAAATAATTAAATTTATTTTTTTCTTCAATTTTTGAATTTGTTCATATTCTTTTCAAATATAAACATAGTTTAGCCAATGGTCCACCCCCTCCCCCTCCCGACGAACAGCTATCTACGCCACTGATTGGAACTGGATGCTAAAATAAGTAATATATTCAAATTATGTTGAATCTTTTTAATAGCAACCATTTAGTTTCCGGGGCCCGGGCTGGGGAAACCACTTTTCACTCGGATTTTTGTCAATTTTCACTCAAGTCACTCTAAAAGTCTAGAATTTGTAGAAAAACAAAATAGTTTTTTTTTATTTTTTTTTTTTTTGTTTTTTTTTTTTTTTTTTTCGTGATTTATACTGAATATTTGGTATATTGGAGGCATGAAATATTGAAATATTCGCGAATCCCCTTGCGTGTGCTCCGGCCGCTACGCTCGCTCCGCGCTTAAGGGATCGCAACCCTCAGTATCGCACAAACATGATCGCTCGCTTCGCTCGCTCTGCGTGCAACAGCGTTTCGATCAGTTTTAAACACACCAAACATTCTGCATAAATCATTAAAACAAAAAAAAAGGAAAAAAAAAATTTTAAATTAATTTTTTTTTTTCAAATTTGAGAGTCTTAGGGTGACGCGAGCGATAAATGACAAAAAATCAGAGTGGAAAGTGTTTTTTTTTCACCCCGGGCCCAGGAAACTAAAAATATCCCGCTTTTATTAATTAGGTTACGACAATTATTATATTATTAATAATTATAAAATCAAAAGAGGGCAAATACATATGAGAGCCCTTAGGGACACCAAACGCAGGAATGAATTCGTTGTAGAATTCATTATCAACGTTAAATATTAAAAATCGATTTCTAATGTCGTCACTTGTCCAACTAACAGTATGGTTTGGCGGTAAATATAATTGATTGAAGCTCTCCACAAACCAGCGCGGTACGGTACAGCGGTACTAATTTACATGGCGGTATATGCGAGCAATGACTGCATACGCGGTATAACCGCGGCGAAGCTGGGGTTTTGCAGCGATACACTTTTGTGTACCACGGCAAAGCTGCGATACTTAACTTTTGAATCGCAGCCGGCACTACTGATCGCGATGTACCGCAGCCGGCACTATCGATGGTACCGTGCTCTTAACGTTGTGGTTTGAATGAACACGCGGTATGCTGCTACCGCTGAGTACCGCTGTACCGGACCGCTACCGCGTACCGCGCTGATTTGTGAAGAGCTTAATATGAAATATGTTAAGATGTTTTCAGAAACAAAAGTTTGCGAGTGCGACACTAGCTAGTGACATGATGCGTCCAATTAGGGATTAAAATGGAGAACTATTAAACTGAAATAAAATACATAGTTAATACATAGCGACCTTGGTCAATGGAGCTAAATACTCCGATGTTAAACTGCGGTTACCCGTGGTTGTAATACTGTATCTTTATGAGTTTATCTTCTCCAAGAACAACAACGCCGTTCCGCTTTGTTTAAGGAGAAAGTTCGTGTAATAACCATTTGATTAAATTAGCTCCATAAGTTTATTTTCAACAAACCGCAAATGTAAAAATATTGACAATCAATACCCAGCAAAAATTCGCATTACTTCGTCCATATAAATTTAATATATGTACACTGTTCAGACGTTTTAGCCAAGCATTTTGTCAGTGCAATATAGGTAGATGATACCATCTAACATTTGAAGAAGCAAAACCCGATTGAGTACGCAGTCTTTAAGATCGATTAACCGTAAACATTTACCGCAACACCTTGAAAATGGTTTTATACGTATGTTAAAAGAATTGCATAGATTTAAAAAAGAACAACAACAACAGCGAAACAACAAAACCGTACAGGTAAATGCCATCCACGGTCGAATGAATTTATTTATCATCGTATTGTACGTGATTTTCATATTAATTGATGATTCTGCTATTATTAGAGATAGATACCTAGTGGATGTATGTATCTATATTTGCAATATGCTGGGCTTCGTAATGGGAAGATCTTATATTGTATGGTGCAATCAAGTGGAGATAGTCACGGCTGGATTGCACACGCACATTTTATTCTGATATCTAAAACTATAATTGCAATCTGAGTATGTACATAGTATATTTCTCTCTAGACTAGATGGAGGACAGGTTTGTTTGAATAACTGCATAACGAGTATGTAAGTAGCTGGCTGTTTCACAAATATTTTCACGTGCATTTTTCCAAAAAGGGTTCAAAGTGATTGGGAAATTCATTTGATTCAATGATGATTTATTATGTTGATTAGGAATGCATAATTGTAGAATAGTAGAACTTTCTTCGTAGGGTGGACTTTTACATGGTAAAATCACCACAATTGACAGCCTTTCCAAACAGAATAAATGTATGTAGCTTCTTTAGCCTTCATCCTTCCTATGTAGTCCCAATGAATACAAAATTCTACGGATAATTCTCTGATATTTGACAAATCTTGATTTTTTTTTAACGTACGCCGACGACAACAACATCATGTCCCGAAGATTGGCCGATGCAGAAGAACTTCTGCATACGCTCGAAACCGCTACAAAAGAAGTTGGACTACGTATCAACGAGCGCAAAACTAAAATAATGATGCAATCGACGACAAGGACACCTGCACAATCGAGCATCAATGTGGGGAACCTCATCATCGAGTTCGTTGAGGACTTCATATACCTGGGTCGCAATTTGGCAAAGGACGCCAGCGAAACTGACGAAATCAAGCGTCGGATATAGTTAGCTAATAAGATTTTTTTCTCGGTTCTCCCCATAATGAAATCGAAGCATGTGCACAGAAACACGAAGCTCCGCATGTGCACAGAAACACGAAGCTCCGCATGTACAAATCCATTATACGTCCAGTGCTATGTTATGGCTACGAAGCATGGACTCTGACTCAAGCCTTCGGAAACATGCTAGACACTTTTGAACGTAAGGCTCTACGGTGAATTTTCGGGGCTATTTGCGATCGCGATGGATGACGCATCCGGTACAACCATGAGTTGTATGAACTGTACGATGGGCTCTGAGTTTCAAACTACAACAACTTCAATGGGCAGGGCATGTATTGTACAACGAATGGACGTTGATCGCCAAAGAGAGTAATGAACGCAGGACGAGTTGAAGGAGCGAGACTGCCAAGACGACCGAGAGCTCGTTGGGAGAGCTCAGTATATGCGGACTCCGAGCAGCTACTGGGCTTCCACAATTGGAGGACGCGGTCACGTGACCGAGGTAATTGGAGAACAACGATTCAGACGGCCAAGGCCCGACGTCGGGCTTTCGCGCCACGATGATGATGATGATCAGAATAAGATATCATTTGCGATACACGACATGTTGTGTATACATATCTTTACGATAAAAGTCGGTATCTTATTGGTAGCTTGGTGTATAATCATCCGGAAAGTGTCTCATCCTGCTTTGATTGAGCTCATATAGAAAATACTTCATTTAAAGTTGCCACATTAGATTTTCAAAAACTATGTAGCCATGTTTTTTACGTTGGTTTTGTTACTCACATAGAATCACAAATTTTCATTTCTATTTCTAAGTCAGGCAAATTATCTGTTAAATACAATTCTAAATTGTGAAACTCATCATCTAAATCCTGTAAGCCACTTTGAAGAAATTCGTGTTTTTCAAAGTACAAATACATTGTGAAAGAACTTCCATAAAAATTCGGAGAAATGCATCCGCCGAAAAATGACGAAGAATTGTATCTACGAATTGCCAAAAAGTTTGCTGTTGATTTGCCGGACGAAAAAGGTATGCAGATTGTCTTTTTTCGTTTTAACTAAACTTCTCTACTAACTTCCTTTCAGACAGAGTCCTTGCTCTCAAATGGCTGAAATTACTCCAATCCTCTACAGAACCGTCCGAGAAAAAGACAAAAATACATGTCACCAAACTTCTCTTGATATGTTTGCAAAGAAAACTGCTCGTGGGCCCTTTCAGTGATCCGCCGATTGCCGACAAAAAGTTGATGCAGTATGGATGGGCTTATCAGCCGGCGGATATTACACGACTCATTCTAAAGTCCGAATTTGAGAAAATGGGCAAAAAAGAGTTTTTTATTGACTTAGCTGGCGATCTTTGCGAATATGTTGCCGTCCAAGAAATTCCGCAATTCGGATCACAGTTCTTCTATGCTTTCTCACCTGAAAGCATAAGGAATTGGGAAGGAACCGATACGGGGATTTTACCACGCTCGCTATTAGAAGTGACAACGGTTGAAAGTCCTGATGAGAGTGTTCTAGCCACATCCATTGAACGGTCCGTACAACGAAGAAGGCGTTCTCAATTGGAGGAACAGGAACAACCCTTAGATATGGAAGGATTTACGGGCGTAAGCATGATAGATCCAAAGTAAATATTTTAAATATTTAATTTGATGGTATGTTATTTTTGTATGTTAATTTAATATACATTAATTTTAAACAGAACGGGCCAGTTACGGGAGGACTTTGTCAAGCAAATGCCATTGACTAAAACTGTTAACACAGAGCTACTTCAATCCACTATTCAAGATGGCATTGTCGTATCTGATGATCTGCATGTGGCTCCACGTGTTATGTAAGATTGCTAGTTTACTTATAATTTTTTTTTAAATAAAATTAATCGTGAAATTATGCAGTTCAAGAATCGCAAAGGCAATTCCTAGAAGGCAAATTAAACCTATCGGCAAAAGTGTAGGTCGCGAAAAACCTGGTCAATTGATTGTGCCACATATTGAAACAGTTCAAGTCCAAAGTGAGAAAACAAGGTAGGTCTGGGTTGATTGACTCAAATATGCGCCATTATTTGTCAGTTTGGCGCCAATACGACACTGGATCTTCGTTAACAGTAAAGATATTTATAAATACTCGTAATATCTTTTCAGCACAAAAGTTCGAAAACTGAAAAACGCTCCCAGTAAAATTCTAAAAAGAAAAGCTTGGAAGTCTTTTCGTGATATTGAAGACGATCCCGATGAAATAAGGAAACGTGAGGAGGAAGCAAAAGCGAAAGCTCAGGAAGAACGTCGTACTGAGTTGATGGAAATGGTGCCGCAGCGTTTAAGAAAACGTTTTGAAATGAAGTATACAACGAAAAAGGATGAAGGTAATTAAGAGAGAAATGCACTTATACTAGGGCACTGACCACGAATAGGTAGACCTGTTAAACAAGCTAATGAACCTGGTTTGGCATAGGTTTTCTCGTCAGCTTCGTTAATACCATCGACTCCGGGATCTATCCCACAATGTTTTGTGCCCCAAAAAGATACAGTTAATTGTCCTTTTCATGAGTTTGAAAAACCCTAAAAAATCGGTGAATTTTGATCAAATGAAAAAAGCTATTGTCTCCAAACAGATCGAGAAAGAAGAAGATTCCTAAATCGTTTGTAAAAATTATCCCTTCCTTCCCTCGATTTATTTAAATAGCGCATTTTGAAATTTTGCTTTGTACTATATGATGGTTTTCATCTATAAACGATAGGTACTGCCTAAAGCGAAAATAAATTCTTAGCAACCAGCGCTCATAATATTTGGGTAATTCCTTGATACCAAATTTCCTCAATGATTTTGTCCAGATCTGATAAAGTCCTAGGTCCCTTTTTCGATATTTGGAGTTTCATTATGTTCCACAGACCTGAAAAAGCCAATAATAGAAGAATAGACGATAACTTTTTTTAAATCAATGACCAACGTTACAACTGATTTTCGACTCATCCGAAAAGATTACAATCCTCCAATCCTCCCTAGTCCAAGCCTGGTGCTGTTTAGCCCATTACAGATGTTTTTTCGCATTTTTTCGATGGCAAAGACATTTCTAGAATCCCACTTCCTGACGGAATTGGATGACTACGCTTATGTTGATGGTGAGAAACTCCATCGTTTTATAAAAAGTTCTGTCTTATTAACTGATTAGGATTATGATCCCGGTGGCAACAGAACGAACCCTGTTGCAGTCCCTTCAAGATTTTATACGTTCATCATTTCAAGTTTCTCTCCAATAAGGAATGTATCCGCGATTTCAGTATACGCATGCCGAAAGTTTGGTAAATGTGAACACACCCTTAGCTCTCCAGGTAACAAACAAAGTCAGGACGTTCCGAGCTCGATTTCTATATCCGCCACTGTATACGGAGAGTTAATCGGTTCTAACCTACGTTTTTCGGTCTGAAGCTATTGTTTTAATGCATACACGATATAGTACTGCCTAATATGAGGAAAACCACTTAAAAATCCAGAGTGTACTTCCGATTTAAGCAGTTCGAAAACACCATGTACAAATCACAACAATAATCAAATTGAAAACGAAGATTCGTTCTACGTAATGCCTGATATTGCGTTGCGCGGAACGAAATGCAACGAAAAGTGCACCATCGACATCTATTTCGCTCAACCGAAATAAATTCCGCTGTTCGTTAACGGTCACTGTAAACAAAAAACAATGTACACATTTACTACACGAAAATAATCCAGAGCAAAAGTTGTGGGGGGGGGGGGGTTTGAAGTCAGTACATATGTAGTTTCTACTCCTTCTGTCGTTTATATCTATTTAATTTTTTCGTTATTTTTTTTTTCTCAACAGTAAGAGTTCTGTGTTCAGCCAATGAACTTACTTGTTGTCCTAAAAAAATTTCAGTTTTCCACGCAAGAGAATACTTTCTCCTTAAAAACACTAGAGACTCATCTAGCTGCAAAGTCGGGTTTCTCAGAGGTATGCCTATAGCGCAGCCAACTCATGTTTCACTGTTTTTTACGAAGATGAATTGATTCCAGTCTGTTCTTCCCTATTCGGAGTGGTGCACGATCGCATTTTAGCCAACCGAAAGGGTTTGTTTCACTTCTGTTGGAGGTTCCGTGTCGCGGTTTACGCTGTGTCTCTGTGGATACATCTCCGAAGCTGCCACCAAAAGTTTGAGCTCCCAAAGATGTTTTGACGCTTTGAACAGCCAACAGAGAGCCCTTACTTTTATTTCATTATAATAAGTTATTGCCTAGCTTACTAAAAATATTCAAAAAAAAAGAAAACAAATTAGTAAAACCATAATTATATTTTTTAGATGCGGAAGAAATAAATATTCCACCAACTACGAAATTACCAAAACAAAGAACTTCATTTTTACGACCGCCACGTAAATCAATTTTATCAAGAAGTCGAATTGAAGATTCGTGGAAAGAAAAAGATATGACATATACGACCCCCAAATTGGGCCCAACTTCGGAAGTAGCTCAAGCCAGGCGAATTGTTTTCGACGATCATGATACGGCGATAGTCCCAGAAGAAGTGGAATTCGAAAGATTTGTCCACAGTGGAGGGCGAAATGCAGCATTGTTAGCAGATGAAAATATCGAACTTCTGGATGAGAGTTTTCCTGACGTTCAATCCTCTTTTACTCAACTGCAACGAACTGAACAGCTGCTTGAAGCCGCAATGGGAGATGACGAATTACTGGCTGGCGATGAGCCTAGTAGGCAAGATTTTCTTTACAAAGAAGTTATGATGGAAGGCTCCAGGACGGTATCGGGGGATCAAAATGAAGAACCTCTAGAAGGAGGTGTGCGAATTGGTAAACGAATTATGCAGATACCAGGTAAGGAATGACCCTTCCTTCAAGGGAGGGTGGTTAATTTTATACCGAGAGCAATTGGCACTGCTTTAAATAACTGAATGGTAGTTTCCTTCTATTTGCTAATCAATGATGAAAAATGGCTTATCTGTCGCACTTAATTTATTTATGTATTCCAACAAATTTTTTTCCTTAGTCGGCTCAATTGATCTAAAAAAAAATAAAGTAATCACGTCAGTGCAATACGGCTTTGAACAAATCAGTTTGCTCGCCTGTAACGTATAAATATTATTTGAATCTTCTTCCTTTCAGGCCTTGAACCGATGGAACAAAAGTTCATTGAACAGTATGGGAACATCGAAGAATCACTAAAGGCTGTTCAATTGGCGCCCGATTCGGGAAGTAGTTATGCCCCCGCAAACCAACCATTTCCAGGATCAATCTATGAGGAACTCGAGAAGAGCATGCAGCTTCTTCAGGATGAAAGTCCTTTTGAAGAAAGTGAAATGGAAGTAAGCATTATACCTTCTGAAATAACTTACAACCAAAGTTTAACATTTTTATATTTCCAGGATCAGGCAGTACAGATAGAGCAGCCTACAAGGGAGATTCCTCATAGGACTTCATTCGCCCAACCATCTCGATATGACTTCAAAACACGAAAAATTAATTATTCTCCGATAGGATTTGATTTCCATGACGAAATTGGTCCGCCACCAACACCTCAATCACCCAACATAGTTTCTTTTAGGGAAACACAACCAGGATACTATGTACCAGCAACTAGTTCTGATCGACAACAGTTCTCTGAACGACGCAAGCATATTGCAGATTATCATTTTGCAGCTGCACCAGAAGTGCCACAAGCACGTTCATCTCAACGGACGCCTCACACTTCAGAAAAACGGACTCCCTCGCCACCCCTACGGAAACGAAAAAGTGTGGTATTTCCACCTTCGCCACTGTTACGCCATTTTGCACCTAGTCCTGTCCAGGAATATTCACACGTATCACCATCGCCTCAAGCGAGAGTTTCAGCTGCAACATCTGGAAGAGCAACAAGATATGCTTCAAAAGCGGCAGGGTCCTCTCGGCCCTCAACCCGAAAGACTTTAAATGTTAGCGGCCGAGGTGAAGGGCTTTCAAGAGAGAGAGGTGGCGCAAGATCAACTTTCGAGTATGGACCAAAGGAAATTGAAAGTTCAACAGAAGATGATCAAGTTGATATCAACGAGACATCATTAAAACGTCCAATTGTCCGCAAAACTCCAATAAAGCTTCCGGGTCATTTAACTGACATAGACCTTGATTTGTATGGACAGCAAATTCTACCAGTTCAAACCCCGATTCGTGACAGTCGAAGAAGAAGGCAAACTATGGCCGTAGGTTCGGTAAGACCCGGTGGAACTCGAAAGTGATCCACCAAAAACTTTTAAGAAACAAGCAAGACTAAAACAAAGCTAGCAGTAAGTTTATTTAGTGGAAATCAATGAAATGAAATAGTTTTCTGTAGCAACATGAAATTTGTCTTTCGTTATAAAATGATCAAATCAATTAGCAAGTTGGCGCGCATGAGGCGTATTAAATATAAACGGGATGGTAAAAAATATGAAGTAAACAAACTTATTCTTTTTCCACTTAACATCCTACTCAAGAAATGTATTTTCTCAACATTTTTGTGAGGGGCTGTCAAGTCAAGCCTCCAGTAATTGCGGTGCGATCTTGATAGAGGTACAAATTCCCCCCATAGTGTGAGGCGTAAGAATAACCACGGCATTTCCCTTGCCGGCCTGTCGTTGTAATCGACAAGCAAAGGATCCGAAATCTTCAACATGCTAAGCTAACGAAACGCCAACTATCCCTCGGAGATTTTCTTTCTAATTGAAGAAATCTGGGGACCTTCTGATCCAGTTTCCAGGAGAGTACGCACATTCAGTCAGTCTGACTCACCGATTACGACTTTTGGCTATACAATGACAAAGATTGGTTTCTGGAATGTGCGTACTCTCCTGGACAATGGATCAGAAGGTCCCCAGATTTCTTCAATTAGAAAGAAAATTTCTAAGGTATAAATTAAGCATTTTAGGAGCTAGTGAGATAGGATAGTGGAACAGCGGAGAATTTATGTCTCCAACAGGTACACTCCGGTAGAGCTACCGGTAGTGATCGTGAGTCAGGTGTGGAGCTGCTCTGAACCAGGGCCACACGAAACTTTCTCTTATCCTGGGATCCAGTCTCCGACAGAATTACGACCGCTAGCCCCACCAAAACGAGGAACATCACAATAACACAATGTTGTACTCCAACTGAACCCGACAAAGTTTTGGCGAAGAATTTCTTCTACGAACAACTAAACGCCGCCGTCCAGAGCAGAACACCTAAAGGTGACATTATAATGGTATGGGGGATTTGAATGCAAAAGTTGGCGCTGATAACTATGGGCTTAGACATGTGGTGGGGAGACAGGGTCTTGGTAATCGTAACGACAACGGGGAGAGATTTGCAGAGCTCTGCAACCTTTACAGTATACCTATATTCATCGGTGGTACTATATTTGAGCAAAGGACCTTCACAAAATCAGTTAGTCTTTTGTTGATCGGCGCCGAACACAAAATCAGATCGACCACTTTGCCATTAGTAAAAGATTCAAGAGTTGCCTCCTGGACGTGCGAAACAAGAAGGGTGCCGATATTGGGATGGGAAGGAAAGCCCATATTGAAGCCGTGCGCTGTCCTATTGACGATAAATCCAGGCGCCGCAAATTCAGCTGTCTCACAACAAAATAACAACCATCTTGCGCGAAAAGAAGCTGAGGTAACTAGTCACCCAGATAGTGACATATATGAAAACTGGGATGGCATAAAAATCATTTCAGCGGATTGTTGAAAGAAAGTGCGAAGTTTCGTTTGGCAGCAGCATCAGACGACAATCGAAGCAGCATCGAAACCCTTTACCGTCAGAAAACTCCGGAAGTTCAGTGTTGTGTGCGATGTGATGAAAGAATTTACGCGAATTCTCTTTTAGCAGAAGAACCCGCAAGAAATAACAACTTAAGCTCCGTATACGGTCTCATCAAGTAAATAGCTAAAATCGTCCAGGAAAGACTTAAGGCTCACTAAGAAAGCGCAATTGATGAAGAGCGGGCTGGCCATCGATCCGGATTCTCCTATGTCGATCACATTAACACATCGTCCAGCAATGCGCTGAGTACGGTTCTCCGCTTCACTTGCTCGTCGGGAAATGTCGTGGCTTATTATTACGCCTCGGACCATAAGTTGAAGACAACACAAACATCCAAAGCCACGAACGCGGTGAATGGGACTTGAACCCGTAACGACCGTGGTCAGACATGACACTGGCGCCTCTAGGCACTGAGCTACCCAAGTAGCAAAAATGCTATTGTCATATAAAAAGTAATGTAGTCCGGATGGCGCAACGGTTAGCACGTTCGCCTTCAACGCACTGGGCCCCGGTTCGATTCCGGGGATTTACGTGTCGGACTATGAGCCCACTCAGCTGTTAAATGAGTACCCATTATGGGGTAAATAACTCGGTTGAGCGTGTTGCTGATCACATACCTCTGCACAAAAACCGTCACGATCTAGAAAATGAGATGATGCTAACTCATCTCGAGGCCGTGGTTCAAATTGGACTGTTGCGCCAGTTATTTATTTATATAAAAAGTAATAATAGCGTTGTTTAAACGTTTTTGAAATGGTAAATCTACCGTTTTTCCTGTACAGAAACATTTGATCGCTTCCCCGTCTTCTTATTTAGTGGAACGAGACTTTAGTGCAGTTATGAACTTCATCGCATAAAAAAGAGACCGTTCGGAAACCAGTGCTCGTGGAGACTTACGATTGTTGCTCACAAATACAAAGCCAGACATAAATCATCTTCCATCAGGTTCACCCATCTCATTGTAGAAAATAATTGTATTTTTGCTTTTTTTTTTCAACAATTATTAGGCGCGTTTTTTCTACAGCCATACAGAGCAGGGCAGGTTAAAACCACGCAATTGCACTAACAATTTGAGCTGAGCTGCTCGGGATAAAGCGTCAGTGCAAGAATGCTCTTCCGTCAAGTAGTGTGCGTTTCGAAATGCAGGCGTCGCA
The DNA here is from genome assembly GCA_964017055.1 of Chloromyia formosa. NCBI lineage: Eukaryota > Metazoa > Arthropoda > Insecta > Diptera > Stratiomyidae > Chloromyia > Chloromyia formosa. The sequence goes on along the minus strand of OZ024813.1, from coordinate 21,002,120 downwards.
GGTGTCGAAATTTTTGAACAGTTTACAGTTTGGGAAGCATATAAAGTTCATTTCCTGTCAATAAAATGTTCGTTTTGCGTAATTATTTGGAAGAGTAAACATACAAAATAATTTTGATGCCTAAATGAAATTTGTCCGATTGTACATACATATATGTATGTACAAAGGAAATTTGAGTTGACATTTGAGTTCTAACTTAACCAAGAAACACCCCAGCAGAAACATGCCCCGTTTTGGTGTTTGCTACTCTAATTTGCCCCCATTGGCTTTTTTCACCGCTTAACCTGCTCTCCTCTGCTCTGTATAAAAAAACGCAGCTATTATGTTTAAAAAAATGCTACTTTAGAATTTAAATGTCGATTATTATATATTTTACTTTTACATCATTTACCATTTTAAACATCAGGAGATATGCAGTTCCACTTGGGGACCATGGCCAGGTTTTTGATATAAGTATAAAAAGGTCCACAGGCACAGAAAGTTTGGGAATCACTGTTTTAGACTATCAAAATTTATCCTTTTTGGATATTTTATTGTAGCGAAACTAAGATATGTTTAGAAGTTAGATACTTACTTCAAGAAGTAATGCTCTAATTTCCCCTACATCAATTTTATGTAACTTCGCATTACAGTTACTTAATTCTCATAGTATGTACATGTTCTAGGCCCATAGATGTCATCAACAAGACATTACCATCCTGAACAGGCGCGTAACACAAATCGGCTATATTTGAAGTGAAGGTTATTGCAGTTCCGAAGAAAATACCATAAGTAAGGTGGGCAAGAAACAAGGTGGAATTAGCTGCAGAACCATCAGCTACTACGAGTAGTCCGGCAGTTTTCTCCATTTTTATCTGATGAATAACAGACTGGTCCCATTCCACAGTAAACGACCTCCGCGGTGACACAATCACAGTTTCCGATAATGTAGGTAGTAGGTAGCAAACTGACTGGCTAAGATCACTGTCGTCGACGACGTCTACCTGAAGCCTAGGAAACAAATATCGCATGTGTCCGTCGAAGATATAGATTTTTTTTTTAGCATGCAGTGAAGAGGGTGTCGGAAGCAAGATACAAGTGCGTCAGTGGAGACTAAAAAGAAATCGACTAAAATTGATGGTGGCTACATTTGCTTATGGGTGGTTGACATTTACATATGCACACACATGTGTACAAATGTAATGTATGTATTTAACAATATATTGAATTGGAGCAAGTGCTGGATGAGGTGTAGTTGACCTAGAAACATCTCATTGTCAATTTCTAGTTATATGAGTTTGACGCGGAATTTGACATGGTACATATGTGTTTGGACAATAATTCTTGAATTTTGCTAATGGTCTTATTTAAGCATTTTAAATTATTGGGAAGTATGTGGTGCAACTTGGTCTGCAGCGAATTTTGACACCACACCGCCACGGCAAAATTCGCAATTGGAAACGTCACCACGGATTCCTAAGAGGAAGAAGCTGTTTTGCTTGTAGCAGTGGCTGAGGATGTAGAAAGGCAAAGGTAAAATTAATTCCTTAAACAATGGATGCCGGAACGTTTATAAACGCAGTTAGGTAAAATTTTGCCTTCTTAGAGAAAGAATATTATGGGTTCATAATCGATATCGCTAGCCATATCGAACAAACAACTACTTGTGAAGTAAACAAGAAGATATCGATGAAAATGAAATCGCACTCAGCGATTTTTTGTCGTCGCGACAAAAATCGCTGCACAAATTGGCGAAATTTCGGGTCGGTGTGGGTACCTTCGTATGTTGCTTTGGGCAGATTTTTATCGCGGCGAAAATTTATGTCCCGAATCCGCCGGGCGATTTTGGTCACGTCGCTGTAATCGTACAAAATCCAAAGATTCTTCTCTCAAACTATGCCTTGAAGCCTTGCAAAGATTAGGCTTGTTAAACAAGGTTACCATATTTTGGCTCCCTGGGCATGGCGGTATCCCAGAAAACGAGATGGCCGACGAGTTGGTAAGGAAGGCTTAGGCAACTCCACTCGTCGGCCCTGAGCCATACTGTGTACTCCCCCTATGTAGTGTAAGACGGCACCTCAGGAAATTGGAGCACTTGGTATCAATTGCACACTGGGACATACAGGCCAAACTGTTTATAGATGGTCACTCGCCAAGTCGCACCCTTGAGCTGTTAAGACTACGCAGAAAACTCATCATCATCATCGTGGCGCGATAGCCCGATGTCGGGCCTTGGGGCAGAAAACTGGTGAGAACTATTTGCGAGCTCCTTATGGATCACTTTACCTTGAGGGATTATCTATATATTGTAGAATGAGGATTCTCTCTGATCCAAGCTGTCGCTTCTGTAAGGATGAGGATCAGACATCTCAACACATTCCTTGCAACTGTGACAAATTTCAACTTCTCCACTTGAAGTGCTTCGGCGACGCATTCCTCGGAGCGGAAACGATTGCCTCACTTAAACTCGAAAAGCTGAGAAGATTCGTAAGACTGATCGATCTCGACAATTAATTCCTAATTTGACTAGACGCCAGGCAGGCACAATAGACCTCTGGTTCGCATTGCTTGGTGGCGCATCGGGCCTTTAACATAATCTAATATAACCAAATGCCTTGAAATGCAGGAAAGATTCCAACAAAACTTTAAGAATTGTGTATCATGGACGAGTGAGTACCTCAGCACATGCATATAATTTAGAAGGTAAATATAAAAAAAGAGGTTGGAGTTCATCCAGCTTCATGTTAATCAGTTGGAATCATTTGGAATAGCGTTATATTCAGTAACCATTTCGATTGCTACCTCTCGCGGCTATGATTTTGTTTATTTAAAAAAAAATGTGAAAAAGAGGGAGTTGCGGTTTGAAGAGGAACTAACCCAAAACACACTCTGAACCAAAGACATACTCCATTTTCCCCTGAATTCCCATTTCGCTATTCTGTTCTGATCAGTATCGTTTCTTTGCTGCTTGCTCTGCAATGTTCTGACACAAAGAAACGCGGCTATTGTTAAGTTTTATGGAACAGGCCAATGGATGAAAGACTGGTCGATCATTTTGTAGAGGAATTGGTCCAGATTCAGTCAATAGAACACACCTAACACAACCCAATTCCCATTTTTCAAGCATAAGCACAAGTTTATAATTTTTTCAAGAATAGTAATGGAGTATACCATTGCTAAACAATCAACAAAACTATTTAGTAATGATCAAGTTTTATGGAACAGGCCACTGAATGAAAGACTGGTGTTCAATGAAGCGTAAAGAATTTGGAAGATTCATGTGAAAATCGTGTACAGAATTTGGTATATGAAATATCAATACCAAACTTGGGAAGAAATATGTAGTATATTTTAAATCGGATGTTTTATTGGTATGAATACGAGAATCAGCTTTTACCAAATAGAAAACATATTAGGATGATCCCCTGTTGCCAAATGTATTCAAATCATGAAAAACTAACCACAGTATCTGAGATAATAAAATTTTAAAAAATTTGTATAAAAAATATTTCAAAGCACCCAAAATTGGTAATAACACCCCACCTAATAAATTAAAACAAAACTGAAATCTATCAATCGATTATTAGGTATCATTTCCACATCCATAACCTATTGTATCAAAATTCCCACACCCATACTATTCAACCAGTATCCAATTGTCGGCTAAATTCGACATTAGCACGCAATTATAGACAACAACTGTCAAAGGTCAAATTATTCGAAAACGAGAGATTTAGGCGAGAAACTCGATTTTATTTGCTACTTCATACTTTCATGGCTTCATGGAATTCGAGGAATTTTTTGTATCATGTATCCAGCCATCGTTATACGATCGTTTCATGTCCGACCGACCGATCGACCGATCGAGCTTCAGCCGCGCACAGAAGATGGACATCAACGTATTTGCACTAATACGCCTATCGATCTTTGCTATTTGTGAGCCGCCTCGTCAGAATCGCGCATATACTCGTACTCGAGCAAACTGTATCCACAGGTGTTGCATTTCTAAAGATATCTATGTATATATTTCTCCTATGTCTGCATACTAGTTCAAGCAATGTAGTGAATACAAGAGCTGGAGTGCGACACAAGACGGAGGCTGTAGCACACAGTAAACACGATTACTTGAAAAATTTTCTTATACGATTAAAATATACGGGTGTACTCGTATATCATATTTAACCGTAGAATGAAGAAAATTTGAGCTCGACTTTAAATATGTCCAGCTGGCAAGTTTAACGTACTCGGTAGACGTAAGGTCTCGGTCGCCATTCTACGATGCTGCATCTAGAGAAGCACGGGTTCAATCCCCAGCGTGTTAGTAATTCCAGCTCACAGAGTAAGCGATGGTTTGAATAGGAGGTGCATGCTAGCATTTGTACTATTTTAAATTTATATGCTATCGAAATGCTAACAAGGCATAGCTTTGCAAGACATGTTGCCCCTGGAGCGGTCAAGGCTCAAAAGCTTAGGGAAACCGCATAATTGATCAATTGTGCTTCAAATTATTCCTAATTTAATCTATTAAATTATAAGTCATTATAAGACGGAAAAACAAATAAATTGGAAGCCCATGGCTCAATATTGATTTCAAATTCATCTCATCATGGATGGTTTAATATCTGACATTCGTGTTTTTATTTTTTGCGTTACCCATTCCACGTTTTCCACTTCATCAATTGAATGCCTCTCTTCAATAAGGAATGCGTCCCATCGTTCAAAACTTCACAGACGCATTCCTCTTGAAGATCAATATTTGAATAAGTGCGGAAATACCCATTGGTGGGGTGGGAGAGATTACGGTAATTCATAGAAGCCGTATACGCCTAGTGTATAAGACGGCATTTAGCCTAATATAATCGGTGATGTTCGATTCTTACTAACTAAACTCAAAAACCTGCTATCGTCACATCCACCATGCGGGACCACCTGTCGGTGTTACTTCACATGGCTGGGTTTGGCTAATCAGCCGTCATTCCGACTCCCTTGCTTCCCGGGCAGTATCGTCGTCCAGCTTGAACCTATATAGGTACTCAATGTTTCCACCATGGTCTGTAAGCAACTGAGTTATGTGCCCTGTCATGTAATTCGATTCGTAGCGAATTGCTATCGAAATGATGAAAATTGTATCATGTAACTCGATATCGAATTTTTCTTTCTGAAAGTCATCGAATACTACCCTACCTTTTCTATTTTTTTTAGCTTTAACATCTAACTGAAAATAGGAAACAAAATAATGAAGCTTTGGAATTTGACACAATTGATGAGAATAATACTCTGAATACATGCTCAAAAGTCCTCGTTGATAGTGGGCCAGGAAGTGTCAGAAAAGGGGGGCCAAAGCCTTTCTTCAGGTTTTCATTGAATATTTCGCCTAAAAACGAACAAAAACTATGGGCAAAAAATCGTGTAGTTCTCAAACTTGACACAATGAATAAGAACCGTCCTCTGCATGTATGCTCCCAGGTCCCCGTGGATAGGCCATTTTTTCAAGTTTCCCTCAAATATTTTGCCGAAAATCGAACAAAAAATATGAGAAAAAAAATATTGTAGTGTTGAAACTGACACTAATAAGTCAAGTTTCAAATTTGATTGATTTGACCTTTTCTCCCACATTTTTTGTTCGATTTTATAGAAGAAAAAGCCGAAATATTTGAGGAAAACCTGAAGAAAGGCCTTTGACCCCCTCTCCCCCCCCCCCTCCTTTTCTGACCCCCTATTAATTGTGTCAAATTTTAAAGCTTCATAAATTTTTTTCCTATTTTTAGTTAGATGTCAAAGCTAAAAAAAAATTGAAAAATAGGGTAGTTTAGATTTCTTTGTATGGGAAGCAGCCTTGCTTTTCATCTGATTGAACTTACAGAGGAGTGTGCTAAGTTCAAATGCAGTCATTCACCCGAATTTGACCTACCTGTTTTTATCCGGTGCTGAGTTATTGGAATGATTGCAAAAAAAAATACTTGTTTGAGAGGTAGGCGTAGCTTCGGTCGGATCGCCCCCATTTCTAACACAAAGTAACTAGATATTAGGAAAAATATTTTACCAAATTTCAATGTCACTAACTGTATTCTATCGGAAGTTAAGATGCGGTTTTCCCTTGTGAATAAATCAATATACCATATATGTAATATTTACTCAATTGCCCCAACCCCTTGTGGGGCATAGAGCGTCAACTGTTCCATGTGACCCAGTTGACGGTTCGTTGGCATAAACTGGTTTCGGAGAATGCAGTTGCCAGCATGCACCTCCTACATATCCATGGCCACGAACTTCGTCGTGGACGGGATTCGAACTCGAAACGCCGGTAATCAAACATGAGATTGATGTCTCAACACACTGCGCTACCGGTCGCCCCATATACTATTTCATGGTCAAGCATATAATAAACCATTTTGTGGTCTAGGGTATAATATATCATTTTGTAGGAAATTACTTTAATTCGGCCTGAGACATTTTTTCGTAGAATCCATAATTTCCAAAATAATCAAGGAAAACTCTAAAAAAGGGCCCTTGACCCCCTCTCTCCTTCACTTCCGGACCCCCCATCATCGGGAACTTTTGATCACATATTCAGGAGACTGTTTCCAACAATTGTGCCAAATTTCAAAACTACACAATTTTTGTTTCCTATTTTTCGCACGTAGCCTGGACTAATTCTAATTTAAACCAAATTGACTCTGCTATTTTGCCCAAAATACCATTTAATTTTAACTGTCAATATTATATAGGAAGTCGACCTAATGACAACATGAACTGTAATTGGCATACTACTCGTACCAAAAGCGTTACTATTAACGTCATATGAGACAAGTTACTCCATTCTTTGATTATTAAATTGAAATTAACTTCCCGAGCTCTAATCTGTCCCTTTAGGAAATCCCTCATGTGATCTATGCGATATGTATCTGTTGGCCAAGTAAACTATTTGCGCTAACCCCCTAAGAGGCATAGTTGACGTTTCGTTAACATATAAAAGGTTTCGGATGATGTATGTTGCTGGCATACACACCCTGTCCATTTAGTCGCCTTCTACGACAAGCCGGGAAAACCTGTGGCTTATTCTTTTCTTACGCCCCTCACTACAGGGGATAAAGTTATATTATAACAGATGCAGAACAGCGGAGTTCAGAGCTAAATTAGACTCACCAATGTGGTATTTTTAGATTAAATCAAAAAACAGTTACATGGATTTAGACTTTATACAATTAGCAGGTCATTTACATGTTTTATAATAAAAACGTCAACTATACGGCTAGTACCATTTACCAATCTGACATATTGCACCCGTGTCCAATCCCCACGACCATGGTCGCCTCTACCAAAGTCCTAAACCATCTGTACATTTAATTAAGAATTCCAATCGTTCAGCATCATAGACTTAACTCACCTTACATGCTTATATCTTTGGTGTGCACACACTTTGCGCATAGTCTAACCTTCCAATTGGGCTCGAACCAGTTTCTTACTGGTTTCAGTGTACCAAGTAAAATGGTTTACTTTCGGTCAGTCCTTAGTTGCAGACAAACGGCTCAGTGGTAATGACGCGACCATCTTTAACTCGCGCTGCACACAAAGTTATCGGAATCTTTTATGATAAAAGATACCACTAACGATTTGGTCTTTTTTTTAATTCCTCCATCTTAGTGTTATTAGTGCGCCGCGGTCAGTTGCGATGAATGAAGATTCTATTCAAGATTTTCTCCGATGCTGTCGATTTAATGATATTTTTGCTATTTTCTTGGCCATCTAGTCAATTGAATTTTTGAAATTGAGCATTGGCGTGGAGAGACGTGTTTTTCCCCTCCCGGTTAAGAAGATTTCACGGGACGAATGCCGTTATGAAGCATAATTCTTAGTCCACACAATTGTGAATTTAAGTGAAGTGTAATATACGAAGTACGTTAAGTGATTTGTGATGATGTTGTGTTGATATTAAAAGTTCATTGCAGTTTTTAATTTGTTTAGTGAAGTAGAAAGCTATTAACACAGGATATCTGATAAATGAATTTCTGAAGTGTGCGCTATTTGATGTTAAGACTGGACTTTTACCAAAGGATACTTTCGTGGACCTGATTTTTCAATTTGACAGTTATTCGTAAAGGTAATTTACAAATTTTATATTGGTTCAATATATTGCTTTCCGAATATATAAGGTGTAATTGTGTATGTGAGAGAACTCACATTGAATCAGATCTAATAGATCTATATCTGCCTTATGCGATGTTCTCCCGATGTCGATATTAATTTGTTTTACATAATATTTCAGTCACGAGTACAATATTATATTATTGGATTTGACTTTGAAAAGTTGAAATCTCGATTCCGAATTTCAATTTCCCAACCATTTCTTTCGGAGCACATTTCATTCATTCAGAATGGTTCTTGACCTCTCTTTGGGTTTTTTTTTAAATTGATTTCATTATTTTCTTTCGAGCTCAGTGTATTCGACTCCCGTGGAGACATAGATCCGTTCCCATTCCTCGTACGCAGATTATTGCTGAGTAAGAATGTTATTGGATGACAATATACGTTCATTGCCCTCATTAAGCCTGCCGTGATTCGAATTTCGTATCAAAGAGACTGAAGTTGAACCCCGCTAATTGCTGCGAGAATTGTAGAGCTTATGCTTTCTAACCTCCTTTATTTATACCATGGATGTTATCTACATATCGTGGATTGGATTTGTAGTCGATTTTATTATTTGTAAGTAAGTGGCAAGTAAGGCTCTGCGATAGCACAATTGACCATTGGGTCGCAGTGCTAGTGAACTTGCCCACAGCCAATATTTTAATCAAGGTTCTGCGAACTATCTCCTTAATGGACTATCTTCCGAAAAAAATATCATATCCTCCGAAAAAGTTCCATGGGATTGTATGGAATTGAAGGAGTATTACATATGACATGCCACCAACCACTCACCAATCCCCCTCCCCCCCCCCGCCTCCTTTGTTGCTAACAGTAACGTTACTGTGAAAAAAGTATTTATGATTATCTTAACGCACCTCCTCAAAGTTTTCTGTCTCATTTTCAGTTTTCCCGCTTGTTAATTGCCTTGACCCCTCGAGAAGCTTGGGTGCATCAACATCCCCAGCAATTCTATGCCTTGTTAACGTTTCGATAGATATCTACTTTTCGGAAGTGCAGTTGCTAGTATGTACCTCCTGTCCGCGCCGTCTTTATACTGACAAGCTCGGAGCACTGTGGGAGTTCTATTAGTACCCACAGGCAGTTTTTGATCGCGCCGAGGTTTGAACTCTGAGCTCTAGATGTAGTATCGTAGCGCGGTGACCGAATGGCCACGGCCACCGAACGCGTTGTTAACGTATGATGTCAAAGAAGTGCTGATAAACCTGACCAAGTTTTTAGCCTGCCTTCCTGATGTTAACAGGCCTGACATCAGCAAGATCCAGGAAGTTTTAATGTCTTTATTAGGTATTACGAAATGTTGCCATTACGTTGCTGTAACCTTTGAAGCAGTTGAGGAATCTTACTGGTATTAAATAGGAGCCTAGTCATAATTAGAGGCGACCGGTAGCTTTGGTGCGACCGATAGGTCAGTGCGGAGAGGCGTCAGTCTCATGTCTGACTATGGTCGTTACGGGTTCAAGTCCCGTTCACGGCGTTCGAAGCCATGGATGTTTGTGTTGTCTTCCCCCGGTGGTGCGGAACGTAACAATATAATGGGTCACAACATCTCCCGACTAGTCGCAAGTAGGCGACTAAATGGGAGCAGGACGTGCATGCTGACACCGTGCATCGTCCGAAACTGGTTTATGCCAACGAAACGTCAGCTAAGCCACATGGAATAGTCGACGCATTATGCCCCTAGGGGTTAGGGCAAATGAGTAGGCCTCACTTACGTCGACCAATCAGCCAAGTTTCAATTACTTAGCTTATTCCATTATCGACGTATTTTGCTAATAAAATTTTGCAGTTGCATAGCTGAACCGATCAATGGATTTTGCTTGAATTTAATATGATTTCAGCTCTCTCGAACGCCCACCAAGTAGATATGCTTCACCCTGCTAGCTTCCTCCGTTTCTGACTAGTTCTTAGAAATCAGTTGAAAACCTATTTTCGCACTTGACTATCTTAAAGCCCATACACATATTTATATATGACATTATATATGAAATAAAGGTGTATGCTGAAATTAAGCTTATTGTCTTTCATTCCGAGGTTTACTAATTTTTAGATTTTATTTGATTAGATTAAGCAAGTATACAATCGACAAAATAATAATAATGTACCAATGAGCCGGCACAGCATTCAATGCAACCAAAAGTGGACTTCTCAAAGTCAACCTTTGTCGACATCATCACTATCATCAGTTTGCCGAGTTGTTAGTCTAATGTCTCGTCATACCGGTTTACGCGGGCTCGAATCCCATTGTAGCATCTTCCGAAACCACTTATAGGCTAGAGGAGTAATCGGAAGTGGAGGCTGCCATTGGACTGACTCCGCTGCATATAGTCATTCAAGAATCAGCAGCTCAAAATGCTCTCAGAATTCGATTAACTTCCAACAATCGTAGCGGAGAAGGTGGTCACATGAGTATTCTGAATCAAATCCCTGACTTACAGATCTGTTTGAGATCAGACTACTTGATCACGGAAGTTTGCTTGGGCAGAAAATTTTCAGCCCTAGTGTGGTTCACCGATGGGTCTGAAACAGAACAGGGTGTTAATGCAGATGCCTTTGGACTCAACACCAGGATTTCGATTGCAATGGAAATCTTGTGCAGCGTGTTTCAAGCTGAGATCCACGCTATTGAGGTCTGCGCCAGGGTAATCTTGGAAACTGGACTTCGCGCCGCTCACATTGCTATTTACACAGACAGCCAGGCAGCCACAAGGACGCTCTTCACATATAGGGTCTCCTCGAAACTGGCGAAGGAGTGTTACGAACTCCTCCAACTGTTGGCAACAGAAAACCAAGTTTTCTGATGTTGGGTGCCAGGCCATCAGAGCATTGAGGGGAACAAGGCTGCGGATGAACTTGCTAGACAAGGATCATCCAATCGTCTTCATTGACTAGAGCCATAGTGTGCCCTCCCAGGGCTGCGTCAATCGAAGGAATTGATAATGCCCTTCAAATGCAAGGGTACTAGTCAAATGAATAGGACTCATCTAAAACTTCTAGTGGGGTACTTATCGGGCCATCACCTGATCAGATTTCACTTAAACAAGATGGGTCTGTCCAGCGAGACTGAATGCCGTCTCTGCCTGGAGGACGTGGAAACAACTAAACACATCTTGTGCAAATGTCCCCCTATCGCGCGTTACAGGATGTCATTCCTCGGATAGGCTACTATCAGCTCTGCAAATCTCAGGTTAATTCCTGCTAGAGATATACTGTCCTTCATTAGGAGGGTGAATGATCTTTTAAGAGGTTAATGGACTACGGCAAAATAGACCTCTTATGGTCGCAGTACCTACCCGCTGGATCAGTAGTCCGCTGTATTATTATTTATCTATCTATCAGTTTTTATTCATTTGTCGGATCTTGATAAAACTGCAAAAAAAAAAATATCCATATTTCGAAGTCTATTTCACTGCGTAATTGAGAAGACTCCGTCGAACCCTCTATTAGTAGTGGGTTGACCACACCGGTAAACATTCACACTTTGAGTCTCCTATCCAGACCGGTAACCCCAAAATCCCAATAATTTGTCCCTTTTCGGAAATATTTTGTCGACTGCTGGGCTAGATCAGTGTAAAGCAATTGTTTTCAACGCGTGTCTTATTAAAATGACTTAGGATGATACCGTGTCGAAACCACCTTATTAAGCGCATCTTGACATTCATCCCCGCTTGTTTTTGTTGGAAGTCAACAAAGAATAAAAAATGTAAATCTTGTCATGATCTGCCTAAATTGATTCAATGGATTCTTCTATATCAACTATAATTAGTAAAATTTGGTTTATCGTTTTATTTGTTATATTGACATCAGCAAAATCAACTCCTGCCACTGCAATAGCGGGGGCGACCGGTAGCGCAGTGTGTTGAGGCATCAGTCTCATGTTTGACTACCGGCGTTTCGGGTTCGAATCCCGTCCACGACGATGTTCGTGGCCATGGATGTGCAGGAGGTGCATGCAGGCAACTGCATTCTCTGAAACCAATATGCCAACGAAACGTCAACTGGGCCACATGGAACAGTTGTCGCGCTATGCCCCACAAGGGGTTAGGGCAATTGAGTATACTGCAATAGCGGGACCACGCTTATCAGTAAAGTGTTTGCTCCTGCTGATGCAAGGTTCTCTCAAATGGCTGGCTGCATAAGTGTTTCCACTGTCTTAAGTATTCAACTAATGGTAAACAAAAATTCAGCTCTTAACATTATAGTCAAGTGTTGTCTTTTTTTACATAATAAAGTCGTCGGTAAGAGTAGATTGTCCTAGCATACAACTGGCAGGAAGTAAATTTTGTGCTTACTAAAATATCAAGAAATAACAGCTAAAATCACTATTTTTAACTTTTTGGCAAAACTTAGCGGTTTTGAAAAAATATGGGCGAAAAAAATTTTCTGGAAAATAGGTTTATAGGGTCTTGAAACTTACAAATAAGAAGAGGAGCCTTGACTTTATAACGGGATCGTTGAAAAAACGAAAGAATCCGTTATTTCTTAAATATCGTCAACAATCTGTTGATAGGCTTCGTACCGCTGATGCGTCGGCTGGAGTTGATTTTATGATAGTAAAGTTCATACAACACGAAAAATTAAAAATTATCATTTAACAAATGTTTCAAGTTACATTGTCGCTGGTTCCCGGACTACAATAATATCATGATAATATTTCGTACGTTTGTGTTATATTTCGTTTAAAAATAATCTCTTGGTTGTGACTACTCACTCTTCAACACAGAAATGAAGATTAAATGCACGAAGGCAAATCGACACAACATCACTTGTCAACAGCACCAGTTTAATTTTTTAAATAATAATGATGATCCTGATTTACATACATTGGTTTTAGGGGAAAAAATCCAAATTCTGGTGAACATTATTGTTCAAAGTAAATTGTGAATGCATACTCGATTTAAGATGCTTAATTTCATTCTCGCCTTCATCATTTTTCACATGTCATAAAAGTACATTCTCGTAATTTCCGCTTTAAAACGAAAGATTTAAGCCAGTAACCTAAATTTTCTTATTTATTATTTGAAATACTCAAATGGTTCGTGAAAATAGGACTCAATTCTTTTGTGGAAGAAGTTATATTTTACTATTCTACTATACTCTATTTTAATTATAATTTTGCTAATTAATTATCTCACAACACACGAGCATAACTCAAAATAAAAGATTCATTCTCAGATTGATGACCTCGCCAGCTCAAGAACATAAAAAATCCATTCAGATCATTACTCTTTCGGCATGTAAAATATACTATAGCTGGCTACATTACAAGTAAAGCTACTAATTGGCAGTCTATCAGCATAACCATCATAGTCGGCGTAAGACCCTCCGACAAATTTCTCATTGAATTCGAGCAACACGAGGTCCATTGTTCCGCCATTTGACTTCAAAGTATCTCTAGATACATGAATTCCACAAATCCTGTTGCTTTTGTAACACCTAGAATAATAAGAGGTTTGCAATCGAATCACTAGACCGTATGCCAAGCACAACAACAATGTCTAATCTGTTTATTTTCTTCTGTCTTGAATCGTGGCGATTTCTTCTGTTTTTTTTTTTCGGTCTCCCCAACATTACGAGCATGCATATGTGAATGAACACACATTTTATTGAAGCTTTCTTTAGGCGGTCAAAAGTTTCGGTTTAAGTAATTCACCATGCTGCAGCGTTATGTAGCGTATAAGATAAGATATGCCAATGTTAAAATATCTGTACCGTAACCGTGTGATTTTTTTCATTCACACATGAAGTGTGCTATTGAAAATGGAACTACGTAGCTTATCTTACCGAACTTTAGAGGCTCTAGTACGTAAAACGTACTACTGATTTGAATTTGATGTTGAAAAAAAATTGGGAATATTTTTCTTTTTGGTTTTAGTTTGACCTCAAATGTTTAGTGGATGAGATTTAGACATTAGTATGCACCGTTTGCAAAAACCTGATTGTTTAACGGTGACACAAAGATTGGTAATCATTCTTTCATACTAAGATAGAAACAAATGCGGTATGCATCTACCAAATAGAGATCATGCCAATTTGATGTGTATTTTGTCAAACACAAAAAAATAGAGCCAAGTCTAGTGACTAAAATGAAATCAGAACATACGAAAAATTCTAGTTAGAATAGAAGACACTTTCTAAAGATATGACAATCGTCAGATCATTAACGCTTGTTTTCGTCAGACGTCACTCACTCTATCACACATTGTACCGTTGTCATAAAAATGGAGATGACACTATTCAACATGAATGCATCCGCTACCTATAAAATGATAAGCTTGACCCACATTTCTGCAGTATCGCTCGTTCGTTATATTTCTGTTCCTCTTCTATATATCTCTAACTGTACAGATATGAGAAACTCGAGCCATTGTACAGATACACATGTGAACCAGCTATTTTTCTGTTTTCATTATATACGGGCAAACCGCTGACCTCAAATAATTTTTAATTTGATTTTCAATAGAGAATGACTTGGTGCTTTTTTATGATGTTCTCTTCATTTTTCAACATCTCGACAACTCTGTGTGGTGAAAGTGAAATGGAATCTATTTCAGCACTACTAGACATTTCTTCTAGCTTGATTATTAGGATTGGGGAGCTTAGCTATATACTTGAGTTTTTTTTTCGAGAGAGTTATGGTGAATTGAAATTCTGAATTAATGAGATGAAATTCTTATCTTGAGTGAACTTTCTGATAGTTATTCTTAGATAATGAATTCGTGTCAAATGATCAAAATAAGGTAAAAGTGTTAAAATCAATGTCAATTTCAGTTTCATTTGTAAAGAATAAGCTAGTGGATGTTTGGGTTAACCAGACTTCTAATGGGAACTCTAACACGAAATTGATTTTTAAGTGTTTGTTTTTGTTTACCTTACTTACACTCTTTCACTGCAATCAGGTGATTTAATATTTTAGTTAAGAAAATATTTTCATCAGAATTGATTGAAGTATTTTGAATTTAGTTTGCATGAGAAAATACTTAGATGTAAAAGATTAAATTGGCGCACTGGCCGCCAAGACCAAAAGGTACCAGAATCCCAACAATGACAAGCGTTGGCATCGATTTTAAAATGGCAGTCATTAACCTGCTCTACAAAAAAAATTTTCTTTTTTCATTTCTAATTAATTTTGAACACAATAACCATTTCTTTTGGGGTCAAAAGTCGTTGACCACGTAGCTTACTCTTCACGTACGGGAACCCAGAGAAATATTCGGATGACAAGTCAGGGTTGTACGGCGGATTAGTCACCAATTCGAGGTTTTGATCGGTCAAATATTTAGTTGTTTCACACAACAATACCATGAACATACACAACTCAAATTAACAAATCTCCAAAATGAACCATGAAAACAAGTTTATGAATTAAAGGATTTTGATCCGTTAAGAAGTTTGTTAATTTTATTCAAAAATAAATTTCTTTCATCCAGAAATGTGTTTACTTGGTGCAAAAATATTTTCCTTAGCCTTGCAGATTTGGCGTGGTGGTTGATTCTTAATATTTTCTTCAAATGCATTTTTCAATTACACAAGTGTCAACTTGCTTCAAAAATTGATGATTTAGGAATTTATTTATTTGTCAGTTTGTTGATTTGATTCGTAAAATTATCAATTTCATCCGAAAATTATAGCAATTTGGACTTAAAATATGTTAACTAAAGCTTCAAATAAATAAAATGAATATTTACCGACCAACTTTCTCAAGTTTCGAATGTAACCAGCAGTTTTTTTTTAAATTAAAAATTACCAAATCAAGTGAAAATAGTTTCAAACCAAGTAAGCTCGTTTTCGGGTTCATCATCATCGTGGTGCGACAGCCCGACGCCGGGCCTTGGCCGCTTGGAAAAAAAATAACTGGCGCAACAGCCCAATTTGTACCAAGGCCTCGAGATGAGTAAGCATTATCTCATTTTCTAGTTCGTGACGCTATGTCTTGTGCAGAGGTGTGTGATCAGCAACACGCTCAACCGAGTTATTTGCCCCATAAATGGGTACTCATTTAACAGCTTAGTAGGCTCATAGTCCGACACGTAAATCCCCTTTTTTTAATCGAACACTACCGCATTCAGTAGGAATCGAACTGGGGCCCAGTGCGTAGAAGGCGAACGTGCTAACCGTTGCGCCATCCGGACTAAATGAGTTTTTCAATGAAACTAATTCCCGAACCGATCAAATTTATTTGTAATTGGGGTTCGATCCTCGGCGCGAACAAAACCTGCCTGTGAGTACTTATAGAACTCTCACTGCGCTCCGAGTCTGCCAGTATAAAGACAATGCGGATAGGAGGTGCATGCTAGCAACCGCATTTGTGAAATGTGTTTATTCGTCCTCTTCTTCTTTTAATTCGGAGATTTGCGAATTTGATTCGTAAAATCGTTAAATTCATTTGAAATTTTGTTTTTATTTATGGAAACACTTTTAGGTTCGCAATTTTTGTTCATTTGCATTCAAAATTTTTTAATTTGATTCGTGAAATCGTGGACTTAATTTGAAAATTTAAAAATTTGGTTTGTTAATATGTTAATTTCTGAGTAAAAATGTATAAATGGAAACTCTAATCTTGTGATGTGACAAGGGGCCAAGATGCCGTTCTTCTTTTCTTTTAAAAAACGAAGTATATATCCATTATTCTCTAATGAATCTTTAATGGGTCATACTCGCAGCTATTTTGAGAAACCTAATGTAAATTATAATTGTGAACTACTTTTAGATTTTATACTCATTTCTACAGACCCTGAGTCATAAATCCATCCGATCCAAAAACAAAAATGGCTCCCGTCAATAAATCTCTAACAACGAACCCTCTGATTTGAAAGAAATAGTACTGAGCTCGTAAACATCCGGATTATTTTATCAGTTTGAAAAAATTGAATAAATATGTAATTGGACATTGATGGAAAATTTTTATTTTAACGAATGTTCGAGATTCTGTGATAAATCCGTCTTCAATCCGTTCAGAATCGGATGACAGAATTGGAACCAATAATCTGTTAAAGAAATTAATTTTTTATTCAATTTTCAGTGCTTAAGTCCATCAATAATAACTCAGTTATAGCCTCGTATCTTTACAAGTATTATAAAATATAACAAAGTTTTTTATCCATTTTCGATACCTACCTATTATTTCGAGTTTCAAACTCTAATCCGGAAATACCTTTTCGATTGCATAATCCGTCAGTTTGACTTTTTTTCTAATAGATGATTTCGTGATGATCCAACTGTTGAATCCATCAATTAAAATGCTTACGTGATTTCCAGTTTTTTTTTCTAGTTAAAAGCCGGTTAAGATGTTTAAGATGAATGTGAAAAAAATTTGAAATGACACAAATTCGTTTTACGCAATTTTGTTTAGGTTTTTTTACTTCAAGTTAAAATTTAAACAGCTTAACGAAATTCTATAAAAAAATCATTATCTCGAATATGTTTTTGTTTAGATATCCGGTGGGTGAATATCGACATATTTCCTATTTGGATATATTAGAAAGATACACCAACCGTTATTTGAAGCTATCCCTAGACTCAAGTGATGCAGCTAGATTAATAAATTTATACCAATACCAATATTCGTTTGTAAATTGTTTAAAATTTTATGGATTTAGCTAAACTTTGCCGTTACATATAATATTTAGCAAGACGATTCACTTTGAATGGCGTCACGTGAACTTTCATACAAAATTAATATGTATGTATGTACATATACATCTAAGAAATCTTTCATTGTGAACATTAACGCCATAGAAAACAAATTTACGCTAATTGGACACATTTTCCAGATTTCGTGCTCATTAGAAGAAATGAAAACAAGAATCGGATTATAAATCTGTGGGAAAAACCACGAATGAATGTTTTCAGTTGCGGCCGCTGTGAGAACCTGAGGTATGAATGAGGTTTCTGATCCCATTTACATATTTAGCTAGTGGATGCAGCAGAGCCCACTTAGGGATCAGTAAGAATTAATTCTAGAAACATAGTAATACAGTCCAAATATTATTAAATTAAGTGAAAAAGCCTTGATTTTGACACTTGAATAAAGGCTCATTATCATAAAAATAATCCAATTCAATTAAAGCATCTCTCAAACCAAAGCAATTTATTCGCTGCGAATAATTCGTATAATAATTTGTTTACATGGCGTCTTATGGAGTTGTTCACACCGACGCGACACGAATTCGCAGCTGTCGCAATTTTGCAGCGATTTTATTTTTTCCGTGAAACATTTGCGTTACATTTGGATTTCATTGAAGTTTTGTTTGAATTTCAGTAGCGAATGCTTTACTATTTACTTTTTGAAGATATGCATATTTCCCGTTTGTCTCAAGTGTTGGCATTTTTTGCATTCAAAATGGCACAGGATCCTGGCTTGACATTAGGAGAACAGGATAAAGTATTGTTTACAATACCTTATCACAATAAAACACATATTCAATTTTTGGAAGAAAATGTTGCATAAAACTTGAGGATAATGTGTGTTTCCAAAAACTTTCATTAGGGACTAAATTTTATATTGACCGTGGTCGTTCGGTCACCGCTCTACGATACTAATCTAAAGCTCGGAGCTCAAATCTCGGCGTGATCAAAAACTGCTTGTGGGTACTAACAGAACTCCCACAGTGCTCCGAGCTTGTCAGTATACTATAAAGACGGCGTGGATAGGAGGTGCATGCAGGCAACTGCACTTCCGAAAAGTAGACTTGCTATCGAAACGTCAATAAGGCATAGAAATGCTACAGATGTTGACGCTCTCATGCCCCTGAAGTGATCAAGGCAATTAACAAGAACAAATAATTTAGGCTTATTCAATTTTTGTGATTTTTTTTTAATTTTGCTTTAAGTGACTCTGAACATTCCAAAGAACACTTAAAGAATTTCATTTTGCTGTTATATAAATTAAATTAAGAGATTTCATTCTAATTTTTCTTTGTGATTTGCTTGTGATTTTAAATAATTGTGTCCACGACTGTATTTCGCCTTCAAAACAAAAAGAGAATACTATACAAATTAAAGAAACCGGATTAAATACGTAAATCGTAAATCGCCAATATTGTTATATATTTCTTGTTTTTTTTTTATTTATCTATATCTTCTGAATTGAAAGTGACATTAATTCACATAGTAGAGTCTGATTGAGAACATTCATTTCCTTTCTTCTGTTTACAATACTAAATAATTAATGCTACCATTTGTCTAGCAAATTGAAAGTGACACTATTTTATCAAATTCACGATCTACATCCATGTCTTAGGCCGCATTTAGAAGGCGCGGATTCAAGCGGTCTGAGCAGCGACGGGATTGCATTTAAAAACAACATAAACTTGTAAACCGCGGCGGCTACCACAGTTAGCCTTTAGTGCCAATTTATATTTGCGTTTTGCCGCATGAGAAAATGCGGTTTTTTGACTTGTTGTTTAGGTAATGCGTGTTCGTTGCCTTTTCCTTTTGCGGCAAACCGCAAGTATATATTGGCATTTATAGACAACGATGTGCCGCTAATCAAACCGCTTGTGAAACCGCGTCTTCTAAATGCAGCCTAAGAGTATAAGACTACTACAACACTCTCTCTTGAATATTTTTTCCTACAAAACTAATAACACGTTCTACATATCACTCCATGTCATTTCAGATTTGTATTATCAGTGCAAATTTATTCAATTCTATAACTGGTTTATCGAAAAACTTCTCATATTTTTGTACAAAGAATTATCAAGAAATAGCCGTGCTTCAAGGTGATACAAGACAACTTTCGATAAGGTCAAATATTAATGCCATTGAATTCGGCTACGGATAGGACCATATTAGTGGCACTTCCGATTATTGCTGTTTCAGATCCAAGAACAAGCGAAATTTTGCAGCAAAATGAGCAGGCATTTTTTTTTGCTCAAATTAGTAGTATAGCAGCTATGGAATTTGATATCTCAATGCTGTACACTATACACGAATTTCTGAATTAAGGTACGAGTCTTTCAAGTTTTGCAGGTTGATGTGTGTACATTAAACATTATATGTTTTCACGGTAAAAGATATTTAGTTTCGATAATACATATTGACGAATTATAAGCTTTATTAAATAGCTGCATTAAATACAAGCACATGTTGTTGTAGCATTTAAGAAAACAACTTCTTTTAAAAATGCCACAAGTTGCTTGGAATGTCGGAGTTTACAAAAACAAAAATCAGTGGGCTCATGATTCAGATTCAGCTGTATGATGATGATGATGATTTTTTTTTGTTGGGAAGTACTTATAAGTCCACTGGCTTAATTAACAGGGGTGGTTATACCAATTTTTAAATTTCAATTGTAGCTTGAGGGTATTGAGCCTGCAAACTGGTATTTTATCTATACTCACCGATTTACTATTTTCGTGTAAATGCCTTCCCTGAGTACAGTGGCGTAGATAGAGCGGGGAAGGTGGTAGAGGTGATAAATCCCCCCCCCCCTCCTACGGGTCTAGAATTTGACAAAACAACTAAAATAAAATCAACCCCAACTGCTCGTGAACATTCATATGGACATATTTTTATACCCTAGACTTATTGTATAATCTGTCTGTCGACTGTCTGTCTGTCTGTCCATCTGTCCGTCTGTCTGTCCGTTCGCACGATAACTTTCGATAGAATGAAGCTAGAAACTTGAAATTTTGGCCAAAGGTTGGCAGTATGATCTAGTTGGATGGTATTGAAAATGGGCATGATCAGACCATATTTGTAAAATAATTTAATGTATCTATAACTCCCGATTAAATAAACATGAAAAGCTCCAGCTTTGGCAGATTGCTCGTAAAGATAATATTTTATTTTCCTGAAAAAATAAAATCGATCAGTTGAAAACTAACGGTAATTTTCTTACAAAGAGCTCGGTACTACCCTACTTTTCGGGTTTTTTGTCAATAACTCTTAAACCAATTTACGTAGATACCTGATTTTTGGCATGTAACCCTGGAGTGAGAAGGTGCTTGAGATCTAGTAAGTTGGGCATAATCAGTATTCGGCGATTTGGGGATATTGTGTTTAGAGGATTTTTCTTCATGTGGGGATTTAGTGATTGGGGATTGCGTATGGTTTCCGTCATGTTTATGTGTTGTATTGTATTTTTACGTTAAATGTTGTTGTAGTAAAATACTTAAACTTTTTTTATATCCATAACATTAATAATATTCATACTGCTTAAGTATGGTCGTTTTTTCTAATGTAATTTTCCTCTTTTACAATTTTTTTGGTATCTATTACTAGTTGAGTCATTGCAGCTGTCAAATTATCTCCCACGAAGATTTGTCCCTCTCCCAGTTTGGCACTTGTTTCAATGACTCTTAAATCAGGTTCATTGTTCTGCTGTCTAACTAGCAGTTTATTTTGCTTTGCGAACATTTCTTTTGCTGTTCTCGTAAAGCTGACTATTAGCGCTGTCGTTTTGGTGTTCTCTTTCCATAGTCGATATACAATATGTTACTGATATCTATAATACGTCATTTAGCTCACAATTTATAGAAGTAGATATCTCTTTGACAATTTCAATGATATTCTCATTTGGCGTTACTTTCACTCCGTTTATCTGGATATTATCCCGCCTCAGCTGATGTTAGAGATTATTGTTTTGACTTTCGAGATTTTCTATTCTTGAATTTAGTTGCATGTTTTATCGATTTTATCTGGCCCAATGCTTCATTAAATTTGGCTGAATTTTCTTTGAATTTTTCGGTTAATTCATCGAATTTATGAGACAAGAATTGGACAGAGGCAACAAGCTCACAAATTTGCAGATCGGATCTTAGAATATTAACTAATTTGATGGCAATTTGTTCGTAATTTAAAATTGTGTTGGGCAGTGTTATTTGGCCTTGGGACTTTTACACATACTTTGTTCTCTTCTCGCGCCAAACTTTCTCATATTTTCTACCGTTTTGATGTTGCAGCACGCAGTATGAAAATAATGTTGGCATTTTGTGCACATGATTAGATCCTATGGATTAGTGAAAGACTTTCGCACTTAAAACAGCTGTTACCCATGCTTCGTGACTTACGTACACAGTTTTTTTTTTTAAATATCAAAATTAGTGTTACTATTCCAAGAATTCAGCGTACAATTGTCAATTTATATGTTTATTAGGGAGCATGGATTATATTGCTATTTCAGTGAGAATAAAATGTTTTTGAATATGTTGGAATATTACTGAAATTTTACTCCTGTACAAAAAAAAAATTACCAATCTAATTGACCACTAATTGACGGAGTGGGGGGGGGGGAGACGGGGGACCGGTAGCGCAGTGTGTTGAGGTATCAGTCTCATGTTTGACTATCGGCGTTTCGGGTTCGAATTCCGTCCACGACGACGTTCGTGGCCATGGATGTGCAGGAGGTTCACTCTGGCAACTGCATTCTCCGAAACCAGTTTATACCAACGAAACGTCAACTGGACCACATGGAACAGTTGACGCGCTATGCCCCACAAGGGGTTAGGTTGTATTTTATATTCATTATTTATTGTAAATTAAAAAAAAACATAACTTGAAAAAAAACATGATTGTACATATTTATAATCATGAAAATAGTAATAAGTTGGTTTTCTCCCAATTTCTTTTTCTCTAATAAAACAATAACAACAGCAAAAAAATACACGAATAGAAGTTGGATACAATTAAGTGAAAAAAGTGGATATTATGTGTAAAAGAATTTTCCCATGAAATCCAAAATTGAGCCGTACACACATTGTAGATTTGAATACGTATGTTTTATTTTCTTTTTGCCTGAAGTAGTCATTTTTGACTACAAAAATGTTAAGAGAAATGCTAACAATGTTAGCGACTAATTAAAAATATTTACTATTCGAATTCTAGGAGATATAATGTAAATGATTTACATATGTACTTTTGTTTCAAAATTACCCGCGGTTTGTTTCAACTTTCTGAATTTCTTAAATTTAATTTTCTTTTTAGACGTAACTGTAGGATTGTATCTCATCATTCATTACAAAAGTTAGTCGGTCATTTAAATTATTAGAGCGGAACACGTATAATAGTATTGTACATAAAGCAATTATTTTTTGACAAGTGTGTAAATCTTCATCCATTCATAAATATATGTGTGTACTTGTATTTTTTCTCGTGTAGGTCTTTTAAATAGCGCCATATATTGGCGATGTATTAGTCGCGTTTTCTCAACAGTTCAGATTAGAGCAGAACAAAAATTACACCTGTTACAACAACAAAATTGCTCTATACAGGTTGTTAGTGTAATGCGTGCGATTGTTGTTCTGCTCTTGATCTGGACTGTTGAAAAAAGCGCCTATTATATATCCATTTCCTCTGAAATTAATCTAATATGCTTGAATTCAACCTGTCCTGCTTGTCTTTACTAGTATTTAAATAACAAGTACGTATAATTTAAAGAAGTTGAAATACCTGCATAATATGTACTTGCGCTCACTATTCCACTTGTTGAAACAGTAATAGATTATATTATAAAACAACAATTTTCAAATGCAAAACTTCTTAAAAGTGTAACCACCACTTCGTTATGTCTGAAGGCTTTTCATCCACCAAGTGCAGGTGTCATTAAATTATATTCCTTTCCATTACACAATTTCATCAGCCATGCATAGAAAATCATAAAATTATATAGTCATTTCAAAGATGTTACCAACTGGCTGTTTTCATGCCTACAGAAAACAAGATACATATCTGGATGTGTGTATCAATGTTACACTAATAATTAATGCTACTGTCATAGTTAGACCTTGAAATGGCTGTCGGGTCAGTTCTCTTCTTTGACTTCTTGCACCGACCTACCAACAAGCGTTAAGTGGTGTAGGCAATCGTCTTAATAAATCTGTAGTAATTATAAACGGATGCTAGTGGTAATTTGCCTTCAGCATCATGGCATATATGTACATGCGAGTAGTTAACTTGAATATATTACTCGAATTATGTTATTATTACTAAATTCGTACGCTAAGTCGTCAAATTGGAATATTGCATAGTAGCGGAAAGTCATAATGGTGAATGATTTCGCGTAACGCTTCCAATTCTCTATAAAAAAACGCACATCGAACAACTAACCAAGTACATACTCGTATCTGTTATAGATCCTTGAAAACTATTTCATCATTTCATTCAAACACACAAAAATGTGGTAACATTCAGTTAGGTTCATAAAAATCGTTAATTTTTATTTGATTAGCCTCCACATTGATTCGTGAAAAACTTTCATTGGGTATTATTACGGTATATTTTCGATAAAAAAATGTGCTTCCGTAATTTTTTATCGATAAAATCGAGCGAAAAGCTAAAATTCGACAACCGAAAACTGGAAAGTAATACTATACGTAGTTTAAAGTGATGGCTATTTTCAAAGACGAGCTAACTGCAAATACGGTAACAGCTAGCATTTATATGTACCTTGACCATCATCATTATCATTGAACTTCTTCATATTTTCAAGTTCAAAATATTCACAACTTCAATGGTACATAGTTGCAATCAAATCATCTGCATAAATCAGCATTTTTTGCAAGAAAATTTGGATTTTGGGTGCAAATGATAAGTAAAATTTCAGCATTTTGGAATACGTTAAAGTAGGGATTTAGCAGCTTTTGTAAAAACGTGTATCGATAACAATTAACTAAGGAGTTTCTAAGCCGGAGGAATTCCTTAAAATTGTGGAAAAACCCTAGAGGCTCGCACATGAACTAAGGGACTATATAATGAATTTATGGAAATCTTGATTGCCACTAACTCTCCCATACTGAATTTCCTTAAGTATGTACTCGAAGAGTGTGTACGAAGCCACGTAGCTTAAGCACGTACTCGTATAATTCAGTTTGCCTTATGTTTCGTGCCATTTTATGTGGTGACTCTGTTTTCAACTGCCATGGGGGCAACTGGGGGCCATGCCTAGCGCGCGACCGGTGGCGCAGTGTGTTGAGGCATTAGTCTCATGTTTGACTACCGGCGTTTCGGGTTCGAATCCCGTCCACCACAACGTTCGTGGCCATGGATGTGCAGGAGGTGTATCCTGGCAACTGCATTCTCCGAGACCAGATTATGCCAACGAAACGTCAACTGGGCCACATGGAACACTTGACGCGCTATGCCCCACAAGGGGTTAGGGCAATTGAGTATGCCTAGCGCGCAGCATATATAAATTGTATATTACGAGTACATTGAAAGAATGATTCTTGAAAATAACTAGAGTGATCAAACTCACTATCTTAAAGGTCCGTTTTCCTAGATACTATTTTGCGTTGATCGGAAGGCGTGGATCATAAAGATACACACAAATAGTGCTGCGTGTTCAAATCGCGAACAATGTGTGACGATCGTGTGCCTAGCAAAACGACCGGAAGGATGAATTGGATCTAGTAAAAACAGAAAACTCTAGAGTGCAAATTACCGAGTAGATGCCAACTATACTTGAACTTAAGAGGAGTAAGTTAAACAGTATAAAAAAATAACAACAAAATGGTTTCCCATTCAATTTTTAATTAAGTTTGACTTTTAGCAGTAACTTTTAAGCTAAAGGAATACTACTTGGATAACTATAATCTTCGGACTGCACGCTGGGGTCTTTGAGAGCCTCAGAAATATTTTTTTCAACAAATATTTTCGTATGGAATTTTTTTTTTTTTTTAATTTCAGTTGGTACCGATACACTAAGGTGCATTTGCATTTGACTTGATTTGAAGTTGTTCAATAATTGAGCACTGCGCACTCAATAACGGAAATTCGAAAAAACGTGATAAAAGAGTCAGATTTTAAACAATAAAAACAAGAATTTTCATTTTATAGAGGTTTATCCAACAAAGTATTCCTCTGAATTATAGGGAATAATTTTAGAAATAAGGGCTAGGTAGCAGTTTAGATTAGGTGTTTATTTGAGCATTCTAGCAGTTATTGCGTTTTTAGTAATGTAAAATTATCGTAGTGCACATTCAAAGGGCTATTGCTTCCAGAAATTAGAAATATAGGATGAAATGAGGTTTAAACAATTTGATCATAATAAAATAATAATTTTTGAAACCGGACGAGTTCCAAAAAAATGGCGGGGAGAAAAAATTGTATTTTCGGAGCAAAACTAAAATTTTAAAGTTACAAAATTTATAACAATTAAACCACTCATCTGATTTCCACCAAATAAATTTTGTATTTTAGAGCAACGTATTGACTGCGATTGGACCATGGGCATTCCAGTTAGCGTAGTTTTCTAGACATTGTATTTTTATTTATATTTATATTTATTTATTTGAGGTAAGTCATTTTCATCAAAAAATGTAAATGTCTGTATCAGCTTGTAATAAGCGACAGCGAACGAGACGTCACCTGAACCTGTTCAGTCCTAAGATTTCAAGACGGGTTTTTATGAAAACCGGTTTTCCTATCGATCAACCGAATCATTAAAAAACTTAGTTAAAAACCGACACACTAAAAACCTATTTACGAAAAACCGACTTATTAAAAAACTGAGTACTCGAGTACTCAAGACCAACTCGTTAAAAACCGACCTGCTCATGGTTAAAAAAAAAACCGAGTTCAAAACCGACTCATTAAAGACCGATTCACTAAAAACCGACTCATTAGAAAATGAGTACTCGAGTACTCAAAAACTGACCGGCTCATGGTTAAGAAATCCAAGTAAAAAAAGTTACAACCTAGAGCATTGAGAATTCGACAAAATGGAATATTTTGGCTGAAAATTGCAACTTCCAGATATCATGTATATGTACAGAGTGTACCATTTCAGATAGTAAATACTTTAATGGTAGATAGAATTTTCAATGTCGAAAATTGATTCCTGACACCGACACTCTTTTTTAACCATTACAGAGTTATAGAATTTTTTGTAAATCATGTCAAAAAGCTGCACTTGCCGTACAACATCAAAGTTTGACACTCTCTCTCTCTCTCAATCATTTTATCCGAGATTTGACCTCACTTTCTGAAACTACATCAAATTTCATTAAAAACAAGATTTAAAATAAATCGCTTCCCAAATTTCGTAATTTCCCCTGAATTCGTATTTCACCACATGTCACCACAATGTATGCAATATTTTCTAGAAGGACAATATGACAGTTGTCTGTTATGAAATACTGGGACGGACACGTACATGCATGTTCATGGAGACCACCACACCATTGTCTACTTATTGCCATGTAAGTGCACGACAGCACAAGTGCCAACTAAATTTTAGTGGTTGAAGGAGAAGAAGAAAAGGGATGGTGTGCTTGGGTTTCGGTATTTGCAAATCTATCTAGATCAAAGTCACCAGTGTACATATACTAGATACATACGTTATTTTTGAACAGAGCAGGACAAGCGGCAAAAAGACGCTACTAAGATTAGAGTAGCGAAAACGAAAAAAGGACATGTCTTTGTTGGGAGCGTGTCGTGGTTTAGTTAGTATTCAAACGTCAACTCAAATTTGAAAAGAAAACTTAAATCCTTTGTACAGATACAATCTAACAAATTTCCTTTAGACAGCACAATCATTTTAAATGTTCACTATTCCATAGGCGCCAAGGCCCGACGTCGGGCTGTCGCGCCACGATGATGATGACTATTCCATATAATTACACAAAACCAAAAACTTTATTGACATTTTATTGACAGGAAATGAATTTAATTTGCTTCCCATGCTATAAACTCCCCAAAAGTTCAACACCGCTTGCATTTCAAAATATGTAAATACTAACGGAACAGCATTCTCGTTCTAACCTTTTCTCCAGAGCAGCTCAGATCCAATTGTTAGTGTAATTGTGTGATGTTATCCCACTCTACTCTGCTTGGCTGTTAAAAAAACGCGCCTATTATAAGGCATCATTTCCGTCCTCTCTTTGACCAAGATAAAGTTTTGTGGGAATTCGTATATTACATTTTTTTTTTTATTTATATCTATTAACAAGTAATAAATACCGAGATTATATCAAAATTCCCATAATTTTTTATATAGGAAACCATCAATTTGTGATCATTAACGTAACCATTTATACCTGTGTATCTACCTTGATATTTCATTTCACCCTCTCTCTAATATGAATCTATCTTCGTATTCTTTTTCGAGAAAAACAAGTTTGGGTTGTCTGGCTTCTTCTATGTGCAGACCCACAACTAATCTGACCACTACAAATGTCCGCACATAGCCATTCAATTTTCAATATAAAAATATTGGTAGAAAATAAAATTATTATAGGCATACTAACTAACAACCACTACAATTTGAGCAGTATTTTGCTTTCATCTTCTCTCGTTTCCACAATCGTCGTATAAGGTTGAATTGAAATTTTATTGGAAAAGATACACGCGTACAGGACAGGTACGAATATACTGCAAAATAATATACACCAGTACTTAAGCTTCAAGGTACCTATGTATCGTATATCACATATGATTGTGAAATTCTTTCTAAAACGCGGCATGTAAGTTGATGCCAGTGCCACTGATCATGTTAATCGATTCCATGCCATAAGTAGGATTACCGGTGGCGAAAGATAGTTGCAGAAGATGACGGCAATTGCCATAGATACGAGCAAATGACGGTTTTGCTTGCAAGTTTCACGATGGATGTTCGAGTATATTTACAAAAGGTTGTGCATACACTAAGTTAAGTATGTTTTCCTAAGCAATGTGGTACTTTCCATTGGAACTGGAGATCAACCAAATTAGGTCAAATTGATTGGCAGTTTTACGAACAGGCGAAAACTTATAGCTCAAAGGTCTGAGCTAAATCACGGCTTAGGTGAACCGATGCGTTGATGGTATGATTCCGTTCAATCGAAAGTTGGGAAAGTGTCCACTGTTTGCTGTGAGGAAGCAATGAAGTTT
Organism: Chloromyia formosa; assembly: GCA_964017055.1. NCBI lineage: Eukaryota > Metazoa > Arthropoda > Insecta > Diptera > Stratiomyidae > Chloromyia > Chloromyia formosa. The sequence goes on along the minus strand of OZ024813.1, from coordinate 20,973,185 downwards.
GTAGAGCTGATCCTATACTTAGTCGCGGTTGGGTAACAACAAACAGGGTTAGGAAGTTCAATCGGGACTGCTTCCAGAACTTGTTGTATTGCGGCCGCAAGTTTGTTTTAAGCAAACCCACATAAATGAAGCCAGTTTATACCTAATTTATAAACACCATATTTTTGATTTCACTCACACGCATCCCACATTGGACACCAAATCTTTGCAGGCTTTATCGATCATTTTCAGTTATAAATTTTCGCTGATGTAGGATCGAAAGCAGCTTTAAGGTAGCCTTCAAGTAGCTTATGGCAAGATTTAAAAAGATTTCGGTTTTTGCGTCTTGTGACTGATGCCCTTACTCGTACGTAGTTAAGCTTTCGGATTTTACTTAAAAAGCAGTATTTAGGATTGACCAATTTCTTTGTTAGTTCTGGTATCTCTCTCTCTCAATTGCCCTAATTCTTGTGGGGCATAGCGCGTCAACTGTTCCATGTGGACCAGTTGACGTTTCTCGGCATAAACTGGTTTCAGAGAATGCAGTTGCTAGCATGCACCTCCTGCACATCCATGGCCACGATCGTCGTCGTGGACGGGATTCGTACCCAAAACGCCGGTAGTCAAACATGAGACTGATGCCTCAGCACACTGCGCTACCGGTCGCCTGCACACTGCGCATCTGGTATCAACAGCCAAAATACTGGTCAACTTCTAGTTTTTAAATCTACTTTGTTTTATTGTAAAAGACCTGTGCCGCTTATATGAAGATATTTTATCTACGCCACTGCTTAAATGAATCACCCGATAGTTTGGGCAACCGAATAAAGCTTGTAAAAATTATTTCGCGATTAATATGCATGCTGAAGATCTTCGACATTTTCACTGCAACTGCACCATTAATATCATAATATTTGTTAAAAACTCCTGAAGTTCACGCGTATCCATAGTAAAAGGAGTAGCAATTTAGCGTGTGTCTGTTTTTTTACGAAAACAATCAAAATTAAGTGAGATTAAGATCAAAGTGTAAGTCTTTGGCTAAAAAAGCTACACAATTAAGCATTTGTACTTGGAATGTGCTCATCTTCGTAGATCCAAGAAGACTGTGAATGTTTCACTTACGACTACCAAAGACTTACAATCCACGCTTTTGACATTGTTCACCTAGACTCCTATATTTATAAGTGAGCACATTTTCATGAAAAGATGAGAAATACCTTTGTGAAATGAAGATATCATTAGTATGCATAAAGAGCTCAATTATTTCGTTTTAATGACCTATTATCAAACTGAAATAACATGTTAATTTTCTTGCTAACAATTGCCATTTTCTGTCCGCTCCGGGTTCAAACTATATAATGTACTTTCTTGTGGTCTTTTTAGCACTTTTAGTTTTGATATCTTTCTTTTTCTTTCTTTTTTTTTTTTGTTGTTCAGCAATAATTGAGGTAGCATATCAGCATTTTGCTATTTAACAATCTGGTGGAGGCACCCAAGTCTCAGGAGTTAATCATCTCTATTATCATTGTCTTTTTATGTTGATCCATCCGAATTGCCCATCTCGAGTGTCCGACCATTCAACAATTAATTTTTTTATTCAGATTCCCGCAATTAATGTTGGACATCGCTCAAACATGCAAAATAGTTCCGTGTGAAAAAATGTCAATAGAGAAAGAATGTAGATGTAGACGACATAGTACATTTTGTGTATCATACTCGTAGTTGTTCAGTGTAGCTAAACTTTCCACAACCATTTTTTTTTACCTTTTGTGAAATGAAATTTAAAATGAAAATGATAGTATGAAAAAAGTTGAGATTATCAATTTGTGGGAATGAATGTGGGCAAAGAGGCTTCACTTAGTTGTGCAGTTGTGGAATAGTATTGAATAATTAGGAACTAACGATGTTATGTAGAGTATGCCCAATTATAATTGCATAAATACAGTTAACTGTGCTTGCGAATGTTTACCCTTGTTAACCCAACTCAATCCTACAGATATTTTAGATAATCTCATCTAGTTTTCAGCCTGTTTGTCGTCCGTGTAATCTGACTTTTGAGGATTCGTCGCATTGTCTCCAGTCTATTCACTCCTAACATTATCTTATCCAATTTCGGATTCCGAGCAACTTCCATGAACGGTGTCGGGCTTCCTTTATTTTTCCCAGAATGTCTTTGGTTATATTTGGTGTTGGTCCATTCATTGCATGTTTGCAGCTCATTATAGCTTTTGTAACTTAATGAATTCAGATTCCGCTGGCTTATCTAAATTTCATGCCACTCGTTGTTCTTGTATCATTTTCCATTGGTCTCCTTCGAAGGTTTACTCAAAGAAAGAAAATTCCCCCTCTCAAAGATGACTAACATCTTTTTCTAATTCGTTTCTCAGCGTGCAGTGTAGTAATCACTGCATACGAAGTGAAGCGAGTCTTTCGCATTTTATAAATCATTTCTGAGTATTTCCTTAAATATTCCAGGACCAAGCAATCCATTATTTCGGAGGGGATCGAGTCCATATGGCCCCTTTTCTAATCGCCATTAATCACTACACCTATATTGAGGATGTTGAAATCAGCAACACGCCCTATCCTTCAGTTTCTGTTCCACCTCCTTCCAGTCTTAGTAAGAACTTTAATCTAATCTAGTGCTCGGAGTTAAAATCTCGGGGCGATCAAAAACTGCCTGTGAGTACTAATAGAATTCTCACAGTGCTCCGAGCTTGTCAGTATAAAGGCAGCGCGGATAGGAGGTGCATACTAGCAACTGCACTTCCAAAAAGTAGATATGCCATCGTCAACAAGGCATAGAAATGCTAGAGATGTTGACGCGCCCATGCCCCTGGAGGGGTCAAGGCAATTAACAACCCCAGCTCCATCAACCTGCCTGTAGTGAAATCCTTCGGAGGCAGTAGACTGCGGCTAAAGTGGTCGCGCTGGTAAGGCTAATATATAACCTCAAAACCCCAGACAGTTTTTGTTCGCGCCGAGGATAAAACCTCCATTCTCTAGATCAGGGATCGACAAACTCCGGCCCGCGAGCCAAATCCAACCTACCACTGGTTTTTATCTGGCCCGCGATTTAATATTTATTTATTCAAATATGTAGATAAAAGCAATAAAATTTAAAATAATTCACTTAGTTGGAATAATTATCCGGAGGGTGCGGAATGGGTAGTTATTCCCCAAATCTTAGTACTATATTGGTAAGAACCAAAAAAAATTGTCCTGGGATCATTTGAATAATTTAAATCACTATGGTTCTATGGCTCTACGTATTTTAAGCCTAGATCCTTGCCATTGAGTCTTGCGGCAAAAAGATTCTAATTCAGTGGCTTCGTGACACTAGCATTTCTATCTGTGCAGACATGCGTCTCACATACTACTGTCGAGCCTAGTGAAAAGTGTTTCAATGGCCTTCAATGTCCAGGGAACACCAATTAGGTCAATTTGTACTGGGTGTTATCTTAAATGCATAAGCCAAATGAAAAAGCTTCAAATACCCCTGCTAATACAGGGATTGATTTTTAACTTGTGTTAAAGCACTAAGGCCCGTTTTCTCAATGTCTGATTAAAGTTTAAACTCCAGTTAAACAGACATTGAACGTAACTATCTGTCAAATTTTACAGGGAAAACAACAACAAATATTATCTCGAGTTTAAATTTTAACTGGACATTGAGAAGGTCCTAAGCATTTTAAAATTTGTCTTTAAGTGCTTTGAGAACAATTAATTTAAAATGGAGAGCTCAATTCCTGAATTCAACTGCCCACCTATAGTACAAGGTGCTTGAGACGTCGCCAGGGCAACGAATGATTAATCATTTTTAATATATGTATATCCTAATGTAAACCTCAGAAATTATTGGTGCTGCTCATCTGCACTAGCCGTACACGCATGACAACGTGAATTTTACTGCAGTTTCCTCGGCCAAGTAAGTATAGCAACGCATATCCAATTACTAAAGTAGATTCCCGCTTTAGGAAAAACAATCTACATTTTCGGAACTGTGTGTGTTTGTGTGTATACACTGTATGTTTACATTGCCTAAAGCAGACGTGGGTTGGGTTCACCAATGATCACAACAATCCTAAAAATAAAAAATTGCTTAAGTTCTCTCTTATTTCAACATGAACAAGAAACCGTCTAACAGTTCCATTACCCATCATCTGAATTAAATTTCGTCTCCATCTAGTGGTCGTATACGAGACTACTTTATAGTATTTTATGTCACAAAAGCTTTCGAAAAACGCATCTACTTCATCGCCTCGAATTGACGAAAATGATACATGTCTACGATACACACAACACATATCGTTTTGGACACTGGCTTGGGGCTTAATCGGTACGGTTAACGACTTAAGCTGCTGTTGTGCTGTAAATTAACTTGATAGGCAGGGCTCATCCTCGTACTTTTACAAGCCAGAACTACGGCCTCAACCAAGACTCTGAATAGGGCATTTCTGCTAGCAGTAACACTGACGGAATTTCAAAAGAATTAGGTAGGTTATTGGAATAGTGTGCCTGGGGCCACTACCAGTAAAGATATATTCAAGTAAATCTCAATTTGTCATGTTTATCGATACTGTTCTGTCAACCGTCTTAAACTTAATTTCTTCTTGTGGACTTGACCGTATTCAGCTTCGATAATTTTTATTAGAAATCAAACTGTAATACCTGGACTCGACCTAGCATGCAGTATTCCGATGGCACAGCAAAGGAAACATTTATTAAGATTTTTTGAACTCCTTAAAATTATACTCTTCACAAATTAAAAACAAAATTCAAGCAAAATGCCGTATACAATATACATACACGTTACATTATTTCCTTTTAATCCTCAAACAAAGCATTACAAGATATGACCAAAACCTTGCATTTGAAGACACAAAATTGTAAATTTTGAACGCCATTCTCAAAAATATGGTTGCGGAAACAGATTCATTCAAACACTATTTTGGTTCTCAAAAAAAAATTGGGAAACGGTTAACTTTAACGAAAAACTTTTGTAAACATAATGAAAGATCTTGACCAGTTCAATAAAAAAGGTGATCACGTAAAGAGCAAAATTTTCGTTTTCTGAAGAGTATCTCGAAAAGGATTGAAGACACGGAAAAAGTAGCGCTTACCTTTTTGTTGAACGTTAGAGTTGACAGTTTTCTTTTTCTGTATTTTTTTTTTTTTGACTTTAACTCAAATTCCACTGAAAATGTTTGGTGGCAAACCTCAGATTTGTGATCAGCTCCCAAAAAAAACGTGATTGAAAAAGAATCAAAACTACACCACAATTTGCTTTAGATCCGTTCCTATATTGACGTAATGACTAGGCTATTAGTTCAAAAAGCACACATTTTTGAACACAGTGCATAAAAAAAAAATCTTACAAAATTTATTATACAAAATATGTTACATCCAAATCATCTTCATCGCCAAGCGTGAACTTCCTATAAAATCAATAATTCAATCTTAACCTAACCAGAGTATGCATTCATCCGAATATCTAATATTTTAAATTAATTCCCACATCATTATCATTCAACGCCGCTTGTGACGATTTCATATAGTGTAGATCGTTTCACTTTCCAAAATAGTAAATTATAGTTTTTCTCATTGTCTATCTGGTGTTACACGACCCATTGTCATAACACCTAGGAAAGTGAAAATGCTTATCAATGCGCGACGAGCATAAGTGTCCATGAAAATGATAATTTTGTATCAAATCAATTAAAATTCAGTGTATGACACGCAATGCATACACTAATGAAGATTAAATTATGTATTTTGATATTATCATGTAAGAATTTAATTATAAAAATGAGTTGCCATTAAATGCATAAGTATGATATCTATGTGTCGTACTATCGCTATAAAGGGTTACACAATTCATATCTGGTTAAATATTTGATTCATGATCCCATACATCTCTCGCCATTTTAACGGAAAAGGGAAAGGGTAGTAGAGAAATGAACTACAAAGATCTGGTAAAACTGGAAATTTATCAATAAAGCTGACGAAGAATAAATTGTTGTACCTATACAGTATTTTTTGCATTCGAATACCTAAATTAAATAATTGAATCAATATAGGTCTAAACACCTTTCAGCAATACTGCTCCGTGTTTGACAAAAAACTAGCGAATTCGTATGCCCTGTATTATATTGAATAAATAGGTAGTTTGGAGATACGATTAATGCTATTAATTAAGCTAAGAAGCTCCCTTATAGGAGTATTTGATCCAATAAGTAATCCATAAAGAATTTTGTGGTGTAAATTAAAGTGGCGCTATATATACTTGGAGAATAATATCCGTAGTAGTCCGGATGGCGCAACGATTAGCACGTTCGCTTTCTATGCACTGGGTCCCGGTTCGATTCCTACTGAATGCGGTATTTTTCGATAAAAAAAGGGGATTTACGTGTCGGACTAAGAAGGGATTTGCGCCTAAGAAGAGATTTGCGACATGGACGTTGCTTGTTTCAACTACTTTTCTAATATGCTTGCACACCTTCCCCCTTTAGCGGCTAATATAGTTCTTTTGAAATATCGTTCGTCAAATATATTTGTAAAAGAACTTTTATAGTGTAATAGCCGCCTATGAGCCCACTGAGCTGTTGAATGAGTACCCATTTATGGGGTAAACAACTCGGTTGAGCGTGTTGCTGATCACACACCTCTGCACATGACCGTCACGATCTAGAAAATGAGATGATGCTAACTCATCTCGGGGCCATGGTTCAGGTTGGATTCTTGCGCCAGTTATTTATTATTTTATTAATACCCATAACTCCGGAAAAATTGTTAGTTGGGCGGAACGCACGATACACGAGATTCTAGCAGAAAGCACCAGTATGGCAAGCGAGCCACTGGTACTTTCAGCTAGAATCTCGTGTATCATGCGTTCCGTGTGAAAGCCGCCTTAGGGGCGTGTGAACAATCACCGAGTACGGCCCGTAAAGTGCGGAGCCCTGCCTAGCTATTTGATCAACTTTTTCATTCCCCGATACTTGTAAGCGTCGTAGAATGGAGGCCGATACCACACAGCTACCAAGTGTGTCCAAAATAAGTTATTTACGAGTATATTATACTCTTATGCGAGTCCATCCAACTCGAAACTAACTTCTCCACCTAAAATCCTTTGACTTGGCATTCCTTACTGCATGCTTGTAAAATGCTATAAATACACAGCACGTTAACCATCATAATTCTTTTTGCAGAGATTTAGCAAATATACGAGTTTCTAGTCAAGATACCAGTACCAATACAAGTATTTTTTCGCTCCACAAAGAAAATGTTATTGTTACAATTACTAGTTTATCCCGATTCAAACAAAGACGGGCCAGATTGCACCATCGTGAGTTTAATAAATATGTACATAATGAAAATAATTGAAGGTGCATTGCTACAGAATACATAAGTAATCAATGTTGTTGTTCTTTTTATCGTTTCAGATCTCGCGTCATGTCTCGAATATATTGCTTTCAATCTGCAGCAATTATTCTGTTGCTGCTTTTGGCTTTTTCATCCATATCGAATGCTTGGCGACCTTGCCAAGAACTAAGTCCGGCCTTAAGATTTCCTTGCAAGTAAGTGCTGCTCCATAACTATTTTTAAGTTATTTTTAGTTAATATGTGTACATAAAACGTCGCGTAATTACATACTGCATGAACGATGTCAGCCTACAGCCTACAAAACGAGGCATTGACTTGAAATGCCACTTGAACCTCATTTAACGTTTCCAGAGAAAAAATGTTCGTTTACAAAAATGCTCGTGACTGCTAAATTTGCAAGGTGGTTTGAAGTGATTGGCATCTAAAAGTTGTAGAATTTTAAATTGGCAGTATGGGAAGATGTTTGTAAGATGGGTGGCAGGCAGGTATTCTTTCTTGTATTGTAAACATTCATACTGAAATTTGGATTAAAATTTTGCCTGGAGAAAAAAAAATCATTCTTGAGCTGGATTAATACGCTTAGACTTATTCTAACACATATTTCCACAATACAGCCAAATTACCTAATCTGAAAGGTCCGATGCATGCAAATGTGATGTTTCTGATTAGGTGATAGGCCAGATTACGTAATTGGGCCGTATGGCGGGGAACATGGTATTTGTATAATAATTTTGTCCAATATCTAATGTCCCTGGTAGGACCCCTTGATGATGGAAATAATTTTATCTGGTATGCGTTTCCTACGTAAAGCCCTCCAGATATATTCCCGGTCCACGTTATCAAACGCCTTCTCGAAATCGATGAACATGAGATGTAATGGGGATCTCCACTTTGCAGATTGTTCAATAATAATTTGCAGGGTGTGGATGTGGTCGCTACATGAGAAGCCCTCGCCAAAGCCGACTTGTTCATCATTCAATGTGCGGTCAACTGTTTGTTTGATCCGGTTCACGATTATTTTTGCCATCAGTTTGGAAATTGCTGGGAGAAGACAGATCCCACGCCAATTATTGCAATCCTTCAGGTCGCCTTTTTTCGGGATCTTAATAATGACGCCCTGCTTCCACTCTTTAGAGAGAGTTTTGGTTTCCCAGCTCTCTTGGATAAGGGGGAGAAGCATATTCGCATCGCAGTAGCACTGGCATTTGCTTTAAAAAGTTTCACCGGAATTCGATCTATTTTCGGGGCTTTACCCGCTTCCATCGATTTAATAGCCGCGGTTACTTCCAGCTTAGATGGTGGGCTGGTGTCAATTGTGGCTATTTGCGGAATATCTTCTGCTACTAATGAAGATGCATTTGAAGGTCCAAAGGTGTTGTTGAGGAACTCAATGAAGTGCTCTCTCCATCTTCGCACTTGGTGTTCTTCGGTTACCAGTAGAGCCCCATCTTTATCTTTCACAGGATGTCCTTGCAAAATATTTGCAAGTTAAAGCCTTGATAAGCTTAAAAAGGGTTCCACTGTCACCGCGGTAAGCCACTTTCTCTGCCTTCTCCGCTAATGCGTTGATGTAATTTCGCTCGTCCCATCTTACGCTTCTTTGCACGCCTTTCTGTAGTCAACGGTATTCAGCTCTGAGTTGATCTTTGGCTGAGCCGTCAGCAGCAAATTTGATCTGTTCCTTAACTCTCTTGCGTGCTGAGATTAGAGAGCATGTAGAGTTGAGTTAAACTTGGCAAGATTCGTGCATTTTGATGGCGCTGGATCGGTGCCGTTCGTAAGCGTATTTTTGCGACAACAAGTTGGTGGTCGCTGCCAACATCAGCACCTCGCTTCGACCTGACGTCCAAGAGACAATTCCTCCATGTCTTGAAAACGGCTATATGGTCACTCTGGGTCTCTGTTCTGCCATCAGGAGAGGTCCAGGTTGTTAAGTGGCAGGGTTTGTGCTTGAACAGGGTACCGCCAATGACGAGTTGACGAGAGTTGCAAAACTCCACGAACATCTCGCCATTTTTGTTCCTGTTGTCTATTTCATGATTGCCCATTATGTGTTCTAAGCCTACATTGTCAGACCCAACTTTGGCGTTAGGATCGCCCGTGATAATTTGTATGTCACCTTTGGGAGCCTTGTCGAAGATGTCGCGAAGCCGTTGTTAAAAAGCGTCCTTAGCTTATTGATCCGCCAGTTCAGTCGGGGCGTAGCACTGAATTATTGTGATGTTTCTAACCCTGGATTTGAATCTGGCTGTGATGATATGGTCGGAGATGGGCTTCCAGTCAATTAGAAATAGGCGTGCCTCCCTAGTCAAAAGGATTGCGACGCCTGCTATTCGAGGTGACGTATCGTCTTCATTTCCAGAGTAGAGCAGTACTGTTTGGGAGCTTGGTGATAAAGTCGTTCCCGATTCAGGCCATCTTGTTTCGCTCAGTCCCAGTATATCATGTTATATGCGGTCATTTCTCGTTTGACTTCAGTGTGCCTCGCACTACTGCACTCGCCCCACATCGTTCGAACGTTCCAAAAACCGATCGTGGTCCGTTGTTTGTAGCCAAAAGTCGTTGCCGATGAATCAGTCCGTGGTATCCGTGGCTTGTTTAATGTTTCGAGTGTATATTGATTTCAGGTACGCAGGTTACAAGCCCACATACATGCACTTATTCTAAGAAGAATTATATAAAACTCAATTGTTTAGCAATTTATTTTATATGTTTAACCTTTTCCTTGTCCGCATTCACATCCACATTCGCATCCTCAAGTCTTCCTCCTTCAATATTCTTATCCGCATCCTCAATCTCAAACTATTTTTTATCCTCATCCGCTAAACAAGATCCGTTAGATCCCTAAATTACACTAACAATTTGATCTGAGCTGCTCTAGATAGAAAGGTGTCGAAGTTTTCCGGCAGTTTACAGTTTAGAAAGCCCATAAATAATGTCCTGTCAATATAATGTTCGTTTTGTGTAATTAAACGGAATAGTAAATCTATAAAATGATTTTGCTGCCTGGAGGAAATTTGTCCGATTGTATCTGTACTAAGGATTTAAGTTTCCTCTTGAAATTTGAGTTGACATTTGAATGCTAAACTAAACCACGACACACTCCCAGCGAATACATGCCCCGTTTTCGTCTTCGCTACTCTAATCTGCTCTCGATCGTTGTTTTTTTTTTTTTTGCTGCTTATCCTGTTCTACTCTGCTCTGTACAAAAAACCGCTGCTAATACTATATATGCATGCCTAAACTGAGAGTATAATATATTTTATTGTTCGTAATTTATTATGCAAGGAGAATTACTAATCATTTTGCGTTTACCATGGTGTTCTTTCAGATGTAATGTAGAACCATTTGGACCAAATGGACAACTGGGTGCTGTTGCAATGGACTGCGATCAGGTCGTTTTCCACGGTGAGGCTCCACAACTTCCAGTCGGTGCTCCAATCATTTCGTATTCGCAACGATTTAGCGGTCAACAAGCCTTACCCGCTCAGGTATGTATGGATGTGTAGAATTATCGGTCTTTACTATTGTTCATGTTCATATTTAAACGTAGACGGAGTAGCATTCAGTAAAGTATTGGCTTTATAAATATGAGGTGGTAATTTGAAAAAAAAAAAAAATTGGATCAAAATAAAAGTGGCTCATAGAAGATGATTGGAACCGTATTGTATTTAATTTAAATTTGATAGAAGCTGAAGATAGAGATACGGACACGGTTGAGATGAACAACCTCTAACTTAAAATTGATACACATATAATTTATGATAACGATTGCTTTACTTTCTACTGTTCATGGAACATCCCTACTTGAACGGGCGAAACATAGTGGTTCGCGTCTTTGATCAATAGTGAGTTTTAATTTGAGTGGATCTCCCACTCCTCTTGCGTGGGCTTAAGAGTTTGTAACCCTCAGAATACCACCCTAGAACGCTCGCTGCGCTCGCTCTGTATCCCACAGCGGTAAACCCACTATTAGCCAAGACGCGAACCACGATGGTCGTCCGGTCAAATAAGAAGATACCCTGTTTTTTAAGGTTCTGATACACAGGACACGTACTCGTATATACGATCACGTGATTTTTACCCGAGTCACGTAAACGTGACTAGTGTTTACAGGGCCAAGGCCCCACGTCGGGCTGTCGCGCCACGATGATGATGATGAGTGTTTACACGTAAGTCGGGTTTACGCGGACGAAAGTCAGAAACGGACATCGAAGCAAATTTTACTGACACAATGTACACGGCGGTGCATTTGAGAATCAACAGCATACGTGCAAGTACTGAAATCATCTTTTTCATGTTTTGTTGTTGGAGACTCATGAACGGCGAGTGAGTACCCGTCGGGATCCGTCGTCAGCTAACGACTTACGCGTTGTCGTAAACCCGTTTGCTGTTTACACGGGACGGGAATCGTAAATTTGACGCGCCCGGCGGGCTTACACATCTCGTGTATTTGAACCTTAAATTATCAGAAATCAATATGTTGTGTTAGTCTTGGATATGTGTCAGTTTTTAACTTTAACATTCTCTTGTGTATCTATACTGTATAGTTTATACTATTTCTCAATACATAAATCTACTGGCAGAGGGGAAAGTTCTATGGAGTGATCGCTCTTGTAGAATATCAATCCTCATTGATACTTCCAAGATTTTTTGCGAAAAAGGAATAAAATGGTTTCAACAAATTTTTTCCTGCGCTGTATAATATAATTTATTGTCCGAATTCTGAACATTACAAAATAAACTAATGCAATTTTAACAACTTCTTTAAACATTCGGACTAGTAACCCTTTCAACCTTTCTCTATTAGGCTCTAGGAGCTCTTGGTTTACCAGTTAAGAAATTGGACTTCTCCAACAATTCCGTTCGTAGACTATTGGAAAAAAGCTTCGTCGGCTTAGAGGTAAATTCTTCATTTATATCACAAGATTAAAGTCACTGGCCACACCATTTAAATCTAATTTTCCCACCTTTCCATCTATAGGAAACATTGAACGAGCTACGTTTAGCTAACAATCTACTGGGCGATAGTTTGAATCCGATATTTTCATCAGCAGAATTTCATGCGCTCATCAATCTTCGGCTACTCGACTTATCAGGAAACAAGATCAAATCGATTGAAGAAGGTCTACTAAAAGGTTGCTCTAATTTGGAGGTAAGTTAGTTGGTATCAATATTGTATTAACCCGAGAGTGGACTAGACAACGAGCGCGATTGATAAGCCACACATTCATATACGAAAATTTGCTTAACTTAACGGATGAATGGGAAAGCCAATTGGGAAAGCAATTGCATATGCCCAATTGCTTGATAAATTATTGTGTAATTTAACGGTTCGTGAAAAATGCGAAAATGGCAATAAATCAAACGCCAAGTGTTAAACTAGCGTTTAAGATTCATTTTATATTAATGGGGCATTACATAGTGTAATGCGATGTTAAGATAAAAATCTGACCCGTTACAAAAAAAACAATCTCATTACCTAAAGAAAGTAGAAATTTTGAATGAAAATTGATTGACATTATGGTGAACTACTGCTCTACAGATATATCATAACATTGTATGTATTTATAACGAGTTAGTAAGTAGAACTCGACTCAAATAACATGGCGAGAAAGCAAAATCTTGACCATCTAATAAAAATTAAGCATTATTTTGAAACAATAAATCCTAATGCCCAGTGCACACTATACAGGGTGTTCCGTATCAGATGGTTAATACTTTAATGATAGACAGTACCATTCATTCGTGGAAAATTGTCACTAAAATTGACTCTCTGTCTTCAATCATTACAGAGTTATAGCATTTTTTGTAAATTATGTCACAAAAGCTAGACTTACCGACGAAAACTAAACTTTGCCAGTCTCTGCGAAATTGAAAAGAAAATTAATTATAAATTCTAAAACTAGGTAAAATTCTACAATACACAAAATAAAACTTTAGTTAGCTAGTTAACTAAGACATAACTTGAAGAAATTTAAAACTTTTTTTTTCTTCATTCAAAAAATGAATGGAGATTTTATAACGGTGTTCGAACCTCATCATCATCATCATCGTGGCGCGACAGCCCGACGTCGGGCCTTGGCCACCTGGTGTTCGAACCTAACAGTCTGCAATTTCTAAGAAAGTTGCCTTAATGTGTTGGCTTTCGAACGGCATATACATTTCAAGCTCTTACGCTTTACGTATTAAAGAAAAAAAACGCAGAAATTTAAAATTTAAGCCGATTTGTTCTACTTCAAGACCACGTGTTTTTTTTTTTAAGAAGTAATATTCAAAAATTTTCAAATCTAAGTCCATGACATTTATATCCCGTTCAAAAACCAACGCATTAACGCAACTTTCATAGAAATTGCAGACTTCTAGGTGCGGGTACCCTTATAAAATCGCCATTAGATTTTCCTATGAAAAAACGAATTTTTAATTTGTTCGAGACTCAAATCGTTATATCTGATCGCTTGCGGTGAATTTTGAGTTCGAGTTTTATTTTATGTGAATTTTTATGTAGTTTCAGAATTTATGATAAGATTTTCGATTCCACTTTCAGCTTTTTTAACGAAAATAAAAAAAATGCTAACTCTGTAACGGTTAAAGACAGCGTGTCCATTTTGGTGGCAGTTTTCCACAAATGAATGGTACCGTCTACTTTTAAAGTATTTATCATCTGAAATGGAACACCCTGTATATACCCAAATCTAGATAGATTTGAAAATCGCGAAAGCCATGCGCAGAATGCGATTTTTGAGAGATTTAGTTTTACAAATTGCTAGCCAGTTAGCTGAAAGCGGTGTAACTTTGGAGGAGAGATTTATTTCATATGTATAGAAAATCAAATAGATTTGGGAAAATCTGGAGATTATGTCAAATCTCGTCTGGTGTGCATATTCTATTAGCGCAAAAAAATCGTTGCTTTTTATTATCTTTTAGTACTCGGAAGATTCACCAATGAACGTTTGCAATAAAACAATTCTTGGTAGACATCTAAAAGAAATCGACAAAAACAGTCGACATTTTACTGACGTTATTTCTTGAAAACTGATGTTTTCTTAACAACTCACTGCAGTGACGTCGACTCTTTTTGTCGATTTCCAACTAATATAGCGTCACAAAAAACATGGGTAATGTGTAATTCTTCAACAGACTTTATGTTTAGATTTATGCTATTTTCACGCTTATTATCATCTGGATGATTGGTTAGGGTGGCTGTTATCTTAGAAAAAAAAACAATTGGCGCGGATGTGTGCCATTTTGATGCCACAACATTAACGCAAGAGAAATTAGTGGAATTAACCTGGGCGTTACTTTAAATTAAATCTATGAAATTGAGAAAACAAAGTATCTAACCTATTCCACTGCTGGCGATCTCCGATGTAACTGTGAGAACCGCTCTGCCGAAAGCTCGATGAGGCGCCCTGGCTACTAGTGATGGGTAACACAGTAACGAGTCGCTCTTTTTGATCGCCTCAACAGAATGAGCGAAAGATTCGGCACAACGACATAGCCTCCGAGCCGTTCAATTTAAGATTGACACACTGTAAAATGAATACTCAAATTAATTTAAATATTACGTAACGCATGGAAACTCAACGCTCATTCAAAATTTCTGATAACATACATGTATGTATGTATTACATTCATATTCATTCACACGCCATCCTAATATCTATCTGAAACTAAAACCATCATTATTTATCTACCAAACCAATCCTACCCATCTAAATAATCCCATCTATTCATAATCGTCTCTATGCAGTATGCAATGCACGCATTGTGTATACACTTATAAATATACAAACAACAACCCATGCTGACTGCAAGCAAATCAAAAATCATATGCTTACGTCGCACCGCACATCCAATTTTCCCAAAATACATACAGAAAACAAACCCAACATTCTAAAACAAAGTAGTCGTCTTGTATCATATCATCATCATCACCTCAAGTTCAACTTGAGATGAAAACGATACCAAACCAACAAACAACCAGACAATTTCCTCTGTATACTGTGGACGCAATGAGAAGTTTCTTAAATGTGAGTTTGAGTTTTTAGCACAATTTGTGCTGTTTTAAAACAGCACACTCAGCACACAGCACACGCTAACACTTCTGTATTTCATTCGCTCTGTACTTTGAGCCATACTGGGCTGTGTCTTGAGTAAAAAACACATTGATTATTTGGGTAATTCAGTACAGAATAGACCCAGATATTTCACTCATAAGCACATATTCCAATCATCACATTCATTTGACTTGAGTCTTTTTCAGCCAGAGAAGAGAGAGAAATAAGGAAATGAATGCTAGAGAGAAACGAAGCAATTTTTTGGCAGCATTATTTTGGCCTGGTTCTTCTACTATATGGATCGGGCGGGTGTTCCGGGGAAATGAGATGGAATTGGGGAATGTGAGTTTGGCAGACGGAATGAGGTGGAATTGCTTCAGGGAATTTAGTGTACATAGATTGTGATTATCCTTCCTTATCTCTCTCTTCTCTGTGCATATCCACAGGCTTTATGAAAATGAAAACATTATGAAAAATTTTGGGAAAGCAACAGTCTAGTTCAGAAATGTTAGCCCAGCCGCTGGAGATGTTCATGTTGTTGTTGTTCATGATTGAGGAAGTAAAGGTTAGTGGCTGCATATGCACATATGAATTTTGATTTGTTTTTGTTTTTCGACTATAAGGCTTGTAAGGAGTCTTTTCAAAAAAGATAATGAATACTTTCCACTTCTGGCATTTTTTTCAATTTACTGTAACTAAGACGCAGCGAGGGGCGAAATGCTTGTATTTAACTACAAAACATTTAATATCGTTATATATTAAACGATTGATTTGGAACTTGGTATAACTTAACTATTGTCTACAATATTGTTTATTACATGAGTATGGAAATTTTCTACAAGCAACTTAATAATAATATATAGCATTAATTTCTATAACTTCGGTTATTTGTCACCTACGCTTCCTTGTTCGAACCTAGGAATTTCACAACAAGCTAGTTGTATAAATATTTCCTCTCAAATCAGTCATACATCCGCATCCGAAAATTTCTGTGAGGAGTTATCTGCAATGGAAATTTGGGACGATTTTGACGAAAGAATGTCGAAAATCACATCCGTGTCTAACCCCATTACTGTCGGGATTGTAGAATTAGACAAATATTTGCAGGAGCCATATGTCAAATGAATACATGCATTTCACATAATTACGGGTTTTATTGAATATGTTCCCCAAGTCTATGGATTTGTTCGACTCTTTTTGAACGACTCTTTTTGAACGACTCAGTGGAAAGAGTTAGAGTGTATGTGCTGGCACAGTAGAAAGAGTCAATATGCCCATCACTACTGGCTACTGCTGGGCATTTGCAAAGAAAGTGAGCCTCCTTCTCCGCCCTACCCTTACAACTACGGCAGAATTCATTATTTATTATTTTGTTACACCCCAACGTTGTATGTATTCCCATAGTACTTTTCCAGGATCAGCTTGACTGTGATAAGCTGATCGGCTGTAGATCATAGCCAGGTCTGAAACCGTCTTAATATTCGCCGATGATTCGTTCGGCGTACGGCTTTATTCTATTTTCCAGAACTTTCGTCGGTATTTTATTTTGTATTAGGACGTACAGACAATTTATCTCCCTTTTTGTGGATGGGACAGATGATGCTCCTGCACCAATCTGTATTTTTCATTTCCCGCTTCCAACTTTCTATTTACTACCTGGACTAACCCTCAGTCAAAATGCATATTCATATTACAATAAAATAGTCAGAAACAAAAAAAAAACACTGTTATTGTTATCGTATTGTGTTGATTACCTATTAAATTGTTGGTAAACTCCGTAAATTGATTCTGGGCTCTGTCTGGTTAATTCGATACGATGGACGAAATAATGAATCGAAGATGTGATGTAAGTTGCTGTAATCATGGCCATTTACATAAACTTAACCAAACCAAAATGCTGTATACGACAATACTCATTATTGCACAAATACGCAGTTCGACCAATTAAAATTCACTTTAATGGCTTCAATCAAGCAATATTGTCAGGTGCATTGACCGTTGAAATCCAAGCAACGCCTTTTAATTTATTCAAAGAATTCGCGAGATCATCGACATCAAGAGAATAGTAAACAAGCGAGTAACTAAGCGTGAATAGCAATTACCCATTGACGAGCGATTATTGAAGTCGTATTTTGCATACGTGTTGAAAAATATATTGAAAAGTTCTATGGGTTCTTGGTTTCTAATGTATCGAATTTGGTATTCCTGTAATGTACTACATTATATGATTTATTTATTCATTTATGGGAGGAGCATTGCCCATTCCTATGGTAACAAGATATTCTTTAGAAATTTACCATGACAGAATTTCCCCTGGAATTTTTGTTATCAATAAACATACATATACCATAATATTTGCCCTAACCCCTACTGCACCATAGCGTGCAACTATTCCCTAAAGGCTTAGTCGACGTTTCGTTAGCATGAGCTGGTTTCCGACGATGCATGTTGCCAGGGTTTGTAATGTTCAAGCTTCAAGCTGGTCACCGGATGTGTTTATGAGTAAGGAGCCGGAAGTTTTACAAAGTGACCGTGAAGGTCCGACGGCGCTAGCTCAGTTCGAGAGATATAGGCGGGATTTTGCCCGCTCGTTGCCCCAGATGGTTTGGACCCTTGGCCCCTATACCCATGACAAGACCGAGAAGAAAACAACCAATGAGGTTCCGTGGCTGGCAAAGTTGTCGGAACCTCCCAAAGGGGAACAATAGAGATGAAATTATCACCTCAAAAATTCAATAAAAAACAGTCCGCCAAAAAAAAACGAAAAGAGAAAATATTAGAAAAAAACGTCTTGGTCAGCCCTGTTATCGTCTTCTTGTAAACTTTCCTGTTTTCTGCAACCTTTCCCAAACTCTTTGGATGACAGAATATCTCACTCCCAGCCGTCGGCTCACTTCCTTGAATCCATGGCTTTACTCTAATAATGTCACATCCCTACGCACTTAAAATTCATTGAGAAGATCACTTGCTAAACAACGGCAAAAGAAAATGAAACCGGAATATAGAGGGCTACGCCCGCAATCCGAGGGTTTTGTAGCAAGCGCTTATTTTGGTATATAAATATCGGCTCCTTGCTCTTCTTGATACCACTCTGATGGACAAAAAAAAACATAATTAAAATGTCTTACTCACTTACATTTTACATGCCAATTCATATTACGTGATTGTAACGAAACTTAGAACATATTATTGCCTAAGTTGTTGGTTATCGTTGGCCATCGGTACTTTTGACCTCGAAAGTGTTTAAGGCATGCAGGGGTGTGCTAACTGTAACTACAGAAATAAACTATTATTTACCTATTCTGAGAAGATATACAGATTCCATTATTTCCCATTTTATATGCTATTCGGAACCCACCTTCCTGTAAGTTTTCATGATTCTAACAATCTCGAAATGCCACGGGGGGGATTACGAACTAATATTTTCTCCTCCCCCACTATTCACCTTTCTACAGATTTCAAGAAAATGCGAAAAAATGGAATGTACTCAACATAACCTTTCTCACGACACCTCACTTGCCTATACCAGTCGATAAAAGAAAATTTGACCTTAATTTCACCTCTATGTGGACCCCTCCCCCTTCCACCCGGGGAAGTTTGCCAATTACGACGCAGCGCCCCCAACTAATCTTTACCCTTTCAAAAATGATTAATTAAATAACTGCAATTCGCACTACGAAAAACAACATGAAAGTATTGTAGTACTCAGACCCATGAGGCCGGTAGGTGTGATTTTTGTGTGGATAGTGTCAAAATGCCTAACTTTAAATGAATGTACTATTATTAAATATTATGTGATTGTAATGAAACTTAGAGATATTATTGCCAATGATGTTGGTTATCATTGGCCATCAATATTTTTGACCTTGGGAGTGCTTGAGACGTGCAGGGGTATGCTAACTGCAACTATAGAAATGTACTATTATTAACCTTTTTTGATGAGATATCAAAATTCTACGATTTTCGGTTTTCTATACTAGTAAAATGCCGCTTTTCTGCAAATTTTCATATTTCTAAGTATAACGGTATCGAAATGCGAGGGGGGGGGGGACAAACTCGGATCACATATTTTCCCCTCTATCTCTTTTCCCCTTTTTTCAAATTTGATGAAAATACCGGAAATGAATTGTACTCGGTGTTACCTTTCTCATGATACCCCACTTGCCTATACCAAATGAAAAAAATTTTTTGACCTTCATTTCCCCTCTATGGGGACATCCCCTTAAAGTCAGCCTATTACAACGAATCGCTTTCTCCGGCGAATTATAATAATTCTACATACTCCCACAAAATTTCATGTATGTAGCTTCAGCCGTTCGCGAGATATTTCATGGACAGACGGACAGACGGACAGACATTTGACCGATTTCATAAGGGTTTTGTTTTTAATACAAAACCCTAAAAAGAAAACTACACAATACTCGTAGACCCGTAAAAACTGATAGACGTATCCAAAATAACGACAAAAAAAAGCGACTCTTTCTTGTTTAGTTCTATGCAGCCAAATTTACCGTCATGTTGGAAACTAACATTTAAAAAGGTGTGTTTCGCTTCCCAGCAAAAATGGCTTATAATGTAGTAGATGTCTCCCACGGACTTCGCCCGCAATCAACATCTAGCTAGCGAAGCGGGGTTCGCTACGCTGACATTTTAATCATTTTAGATATTTTTCACGATCACTAACCCCAGCTATACTATTTGTCTACACTATTTGACCCAGGGGATTGGTTTTGGAAGCGCCACTGTGTTAACAGTATGTTAACAGAATGTTAACAGTGCATTAACAGTACATTAATAGTATTTTAACAGTGCATAAACAGTATGCTAACAGAATGTTAACAGTCCATTAACAGTATGTTGACAATTAATTAACATTATGTTAACAGCCCATTAGCGAAGTGAAGTGAAGTGTGAAGTAGCAGTGCAATAAAACCTACGGTGCATTCATGGTTTCTAAGAACCCGAATTGCTGAATTACACATTTTAGGTTATGTATTTTCACAACATAGCTACTAAGAATTTGCAATTCGGACCAAGTATATAGCCAGTGCAGTGACATAATGAATCGTTATACAGATTTTCATGTCATTTTGTGAGTGGCTTAAAGAGTATTTTTCACTTACACCAACAACTACAGTCTCCCCTAAACCCTATTCGAATGAACCGATATAATTCGGCGTTTTTTAAAGTGCCCCTTTAATTATTTGCCGTGTGTAGTTAATTTGAAATAATGCTAAAGTATTTTGAAAGATCGTTTATTTGATTTGGAAAAGCGTTAGTTTGACTTGAAAATGCTACATATGCAGCGTAATTGCCCCATTAGCTTTCTAAAACAGTATTGCAACATCCTGATCGCACTCAATGAAGTGCGGATTTTGGTAAAAAAAAAATCCGCCCGAAGAGGGAAACGCAATCTAAAATATTGATGTATAAGGAGCTTGTTCATCAATTACCTCGTCCTGCAGCGTACACTTAACTTTAGGGAACGATATGATTCATAATTGATCCCAACAGCATAAAAGTAAGGTCCACATGTAATCGCATACGAGCACATACAATATATCGTATTAAGTAGTTTACAATCATTTTAATGGTTCCTTTTTGCTATTAACTTCACTGTTAATATATATATACATATATATTCGCCGGAAGTTATTTGGAAATCCTACGTGGATAAATCAAATTAATGACGGATCTTAAAGGTAAAAACTTAAAAAAAAAGAAAGAAATCAATAAAGTCACAATAATGGCATATGTAGTGCGTTTCACACGAAATCCATGAATTAGAAATTAATTAGGAATTGAAGAAAAAATCGAAAGTAGAAAACAACTAAAGTTGATTCTCCAATTATAAAACTCACTCGTAAGAAAAAAGAAGATATGCTACCAATATATGGAATCTTGCATGCGATGTAAAGACATGCTCAAGTATTTTATTTTTGCACGTATGAGAGTTTTTTTTTACTTACTTTTATTATAGTCAATTAATTTATGATTTTCGATTTTCGCTTTTCATCATTATCAAGTGAAGTCTCGTTTTAAGATACTCGTAGATGAAGTTATGGACACATGTACATAAATACACCGAATTGAATTGAAAGAAAATAATAAAATAAAAATTATTAAATACTTAGATCAGTTTTTGGATCTAAGTATGTACCTATATATAATTTAAAATATAAGACATCCAAAAAAGGTTAGATTTGTTAATTTGCTTACAGCATGTTAGCTATTGGATGTGTTCGATTTGCTGGGCTCTTGGTCATGAGTGAATCGAAAAATCAAATGTCAAAAATGACGTATACATTTAGAAAAGTCTCCCTTTGATTCGGAGAGATCATTAATTTACAGATCTGAATTTGCCTGTATTAAAAATCGGGCAGTCGTTTAATATGAAAATTGACGCCAGTGGATCGGATGCACCGTTTATTTTAAGTAAAGATCGCAAATCAAATTCCAAAACACTAGAACAATTTTAAATTCTTAAGTAATACATTCTATATTTCTTTCAGGAGTTCTATTTAGATAACAACTACTTATCTGAAGTGCCTTCAAATTCAATCAATGGACCGGATACATTGAAAGTCTTATCTTTGAAACAGAATAATATAGGTAAGATTATTGAATGAATTACTCTATGCGCATCCATCTATTAGTATATAAACATACATACATTATTAATGTCTGAAATTTTGTGGTATAAGCTCATTTATTAACAAATTGAGAACGGTTTTCGGTTTCATCAGTAAAAAAAAGTACATTGCAAACATACTATAAATTAACTCTGGTAACATTTCACGATAAATAGAAAAACACCTCCATTCACAAGTAAAAGAACGCTATGTAATATATGTACATTTTGGACGTAAATATTTCATAACACCTTTTACGATATAATGAGCTCTTTACACTTCATCGTAAACGTGAAAATGAAAATAAATATTTTCCACGATGAACAGCTACGTGAAAAGCTGTTCTGTCAAAGCAAGGTGGAAATATTTTCCCCGTTCACAGTCTCGTCTACAGTTTTCCGTGAACAAACGACATTTCCAATCATTTTGCACTGAAACGTCACCTTTCACAGTGAACTGATTTTCAGAATACAAATGCAATTCGAACGTAAACAGCATCGTGAAGACAAATATCGTGGTGAATTTAGCATTTCCTTGTTCAATTGCATGTTCATTCGTTTACACTTGCTGTGAAACGTGGTGAATTCCATTTCAGGATGAAATATTTTTTTTTTTCAGGATTTATTGAAAGGGAATTGGAAAAAAATATACGAAATTTCAAAACAAAACTGTGAAAATAGTTTCAAACTGTAAATTATTGAATTCTTCATTGTTTCAAATACATTACCCGAACGTAGAAATTCATTTTCATACATATTTTTCAAAAAAAACCTTTTTTTCATTTTCACGTTCACGGTGAAGTGTACAGAGCCCTTAATAACACATAATTAATTGACTCGGAGAAAGAACACCGAACGACGAACTATTATGACATACACGACGAAGCATGCTTCGATTTGTATTAAAGCATGCAACGTACATGAGGGGAAATGGGTGTCGATCTCTCTCGCCTGAATCATCGTCCTCCAATTATTTCGGTGAAGTAACTGCGTTCGCAAATTTTTGACGGCCAGCAGTTGTTCGGCGTCCTTATCTACTGAACCTTTCCAACTAGCTCTCGGTCTTCCTCGCGGCCTTGCTCCGTCGACGTGTCGTCCATTCAATATTTTCTAAAGCGCGGTGCACACTTTATGGCAAGTCGTCATATATTTGCTGCCATATGATTGCCATACCCGTGTGAACACCTTCCATATGTACTGCCATACGAAAAAAATTTTATCTGGCAGCTTCATGCCATATCGCGCCATATGGATCTTGCCATTCAGTGTGAACACCTCTTGCCAGATATCTGGCACCAATGTGCCATATCATTTTATATGATAAGCATGTCCGTCATATAGAAAGCGTATGGCACTTGCTTTTAGAAGAAAAGGTTAGTTTGCATGAGTTTGTTTATCAAAATTTCGAAAACTGAGTGCATGTAGCGGTTGCCGTTACCGCGTATTATTCGTAGTGGAAAGGGAGAATACGAATATTGTGTACTCTCCACCCGCAAAAAATGTAACGTTTGTAACGTTGCACTAACTGTATAATTTTCTTTGCCCTTTAAACTCACTCGCCTTTTGAACGTTATCGAGTTCGGAAAAGTATAAATTTGATAGAATTGTGAACAGTGATCTTTGAGTCAAAGTCGACGTCAAATTGCTGCTGGGAGACTTTAACGCGAAAGTCGGGAATGAAAGCTGGCATCGGGGGACCACTGGAGGCCACAGCCTCCATGAAGAATGTAACGATAACGGCCAGCGACTTATAGACTTCGCCTGCAGCAGGAATCTAGTCGTAAGCTCTACGTGTTTCCCGCATCGACGCATTCACAAGCAGACCTGGAAGTCTCCAGACGCACATACCGTCAACCAAATTGACCACGTCCTCATTTGCAGGAGATGGGCGTCTAGTGTGATGGATGTCCGCTCCTATCGAGGAGCAAACTGCGATTCAGATCATCACTTGGTGAAGACGACCTACAGATGTAGAATTTCCTCAGTGCACCAGTCAAGAATCAGCCCTCCCAAAATCTTTGCGGTTGATAAGCTCTTGAGTGATGCTACAGCGGTGGCGTATACTACCGCCCTTGAGGAAAAACTATCACCTATGCTACACAACATCAGCAACACAGGCGTCCATGGGTTCTGGGAAGAACTCAAGGGTACCATCAAGGATGTCGCAGAGAAGGTCGTGGGATATAAAGCCCGGCGAGCGCGAAATGACTGGTTCGACGAAGAATGCAAAAATTCACTTGACGCGAAAAACGAGGCCTACAGACAATGGATTCAACGAGGAACCAGAGCCAGAAGAGAAAAATATGACGAGCTACGGCGAATATCGAATAGAATAATTAGACGTAAGAAACGTAAATACCTTGACGAGCAGTTGCTGAACATAAACGAAAACTTAGCTAATAGGAACACCAGACAAGCGTACAAACTAGTAAATACAATTAAGAACGGCTACCAACCCAGGACTAGCCTTTGTAAGGACAAGGATGGAAACATCATCAGCGACACCGATGGTATTAACAAACGATGGGCCTCTTATTTTGAAGAGCTTCTAAACCGACCATCTAACATCCCCACACAGGAAGCTCTCGACGATATTGTTGATTTAGGCCCACCCATTCAACCCCCGACAGTAGAGGAAGTTGATCTCGCCTTGCGGTCACTAAAACGAAATAAAGCGCCGGGCGCTGACGAGATTCCAGCTGAACTGCTAAGATTCGGTGGAACGAGTCTAGTTGATGCCATACATCAATTACTCCTACGAGTATGGGAGAACGAGGAGATCCCAGACGATTGGCGCAGAAGCATCATCTGTCCAATTCATAAAAAGGGAGATAAACTGCGGTGTGAGAATTACAGGGGCATCTCACTAGTTTGTACGTCCTATAAAATTTTGACGAAAATTCTGGAAAATAGAATAAAACCGTACGCAGAACGAGTCATTGGCGAATATCAAAGCGGTTTCAGACCTGGTCGCTCCACAACCGATCAGCTCTTCTCAGTCAAACTGATACTCCAGAGGTGCTGGGAATACAACGTAAACGTATACCAAATCTTTGTCGACTTCAAGCAGGCATACGACAGTATCGATCGTGGAGTACTGTACAACATCATGCTGCAATTTGGTATACCAGCAAAATTAGTGCGACTGACAAAGATGACGATGACCAACTCCGTCTCACAAGTCAGGATCCAGAATAGACTTACTGATCTATTTGAAACACGCACTGGTTTGAAACAGGGCGATGGACTGGCTACGACGCTCTTCAACCTAGCACTGGAATACGTTATTCGGGCCATGAATTTGGACAACAGCAAGACGCTACTCATCAAGTCGACACAATTAGCAGCGTACGCCGACGACATCAACATCATGTCCCGAAGATTGGCTGACGCAGAAGAACTTCTGCATACGCTCGATACCGCTGCAAAGGAAGTTGGATTACGTATTAACGAGGGTAAAACTAAAATAATGATGCAATCGGTGACAAGGACACCTGCACAACCAAGCATCAATGTGGGGGACCTCAACATCGAGTTCGTGAACAACTTCATTTACCTGGGTTGCAACCTGTCAAGGGACGCCAACGAAACTGACGAAATCAAGCGACGGATACAGTTAGCTAATAAGACTTTTTTCTCGGTTCTCCCCATAATGAAATCGAAACATGTGCACAGAAACACGAAGCTCCGCGTGTACAAAACCATTATACGACCAGTGCTATGCTATGGCTGCGAAGCATGGACCCTAACTCAAGCCTCCGAAAACATGCTAGACACTTTCGAACGTAAGGTTCTACGGCGAATTTTCGGGGCTGTTTGCGATCGAGATGGATGGCGCATCCGGTACAACCATGAGTTGTATGAAATGTACGATGAGCTGCAAGTCTCGAAAATCGTCAAACTACAACGACTTCAATGGGCAGGGCATGTACAAAGAATGGACGATGATCGCATGCCTAAGAGAGTAATGAATGCAGAACGAGTCGACGGAGCGAGATTGCGAGGACGACCGAGATCTCGTTGGGAGAGCTCAGTAGGTGTGGACGCCGCGCAGCTGCTGGGCTCCCAAAATTGGAGGACGCGGTCACGTGACCGAGATAATTGGAGGACAATGATCCAGGCGGCCAAGGCCCGACGTCGGGCTGTCGCGCCACGATGATGATGATGATGATCTTTGAGTGGATTTGTGCCAGTTGTATTGAGTTATAGATTTGACTGTGATTAATATTTTCGCCCGTTTTTCAAATTGCACGTAACATGGATGCCCAAGGGTATGTTAATTATATGAATGAGGTTGATAAACTATAGTTAGTAGTTACCAGAACCGATGAAATTATCCTTCTGATGTTTATATTTCCTCTGTACGATTCGCGAGAAATGAAAAGCTCAAGTTTCTTCTTCGACCAATCTGTTTCGGGCTACAAGCCCATCATCAGGGTCATTCTTCTACAAAAATACAGATGAGTTTTAAGTAATAAGTGTACATAGTTTATATGGCAATAATTATTGACGATTGCCTGAAAATAACCAATTAGCAAAACGATTGCCACAGGACAAAAACTTTGCAGATAAAAAATATCATATGAAAATATATAAATACTCGCATCAATATAAAATAAAATCAAAAAAAAAAAAACAGATGCCGAATGTAAAATGTTAACATAAAATATCACAGGTGGCATTTATTGCCATATTTTTATCATATAGTATTCTTAAAAACTAATTTATCTGAAATTCATCTTAATTAGGTTAAAATTGGTACTAGTACAAATAATGTTTTTTGTCGGTTTTGAAGATGCGAAAATTTTTAAAAACCAACGAAAGAAACGAAGTTTCAAATACATGAAGTGAACCATATTAAAATCTCGTATAGCTTCTAACGACAAAACCGACAAAAAACATTATACTAGCATCTATTTTAACCTAATTAAGATGAATTTCAAATGAATTAGTTTTAAGGAATACTATATGATAAAAAAATTGGCAATAACTGACACCCAAATTCGCTTCCTTTTCATTTCACTTTGATGCTTCTTTCTTTTTTTCTGTCTTAACTTAAGTAGCACCAAAACAGCAGCGGCAATGCCTGTTGTGTCGACATCGTAGAAGTGACTAAACGTTTGTCATTCGTATGGTACCATACAAAAAGTTCCATACAGTGTGAACACTCGCCATATTTGCGACCATATATCTGGCACATTCGCGTATGGCAACGGAGCTGCCATACCAAAAGTTGCCATATATTTTTGTCAGTGTGAACACCATGCCATATGTATGGCAGCAAATATATGGCAGCTTGCCATATAGTGTGCCCGAGCCTTAAAGCATGCGCAGATCGTCCATTCGTTGTACAATATATGTCCTCCACACCATAGACGTTGTAGTTTGACGATTCTCAAGACTTCCTGCTCAGCGTTCAGCACCCTTTCAGTGTCGGCGCCCCAGGCGCCCGCCTGTTTTGCATTTGACCGGCCCTTAGTGTAAAGCTTTATTCTATTTTCCAGAATTTTCGTCAGTATTTCGTTGGCCGTACAGATACAGACTGTAATTCTCACACTGCAATTTATCTCCTTTATTGTGAATAGGATCACCTCATCCTCCCTGATTCGCAGAAGTAGTTGATGTATTGCATTTAACAGACTCAGATTCAGTTCAGGTGGAATCTCGTCTCCACCCGGCACTTTATTTGGTTTGAGTGACTGCAAGGCGAGATCAACTTCTTCAATTGTCGAGAGTTGGGTATTGGGGCCATGATCGATCATATTGTCAACAATTGGGGCTTCGTGTATGGGGACATGAGATGCGGGATTAAAAAGCTCTTCGAGACAGGACACCCATCGTTTGTTGATGCTAGCGGTGTCGCTGATGACGTTTCCATTCTTGTCCTTACAGAGGCTTGTCCTGGGTTAATGTTTACTAGTCTGTACGCTTAGCTAGTGTTTTTATTATCTCTCTCTCTCAAATGCCCTAACCCCTTGTGGGGCATAGCGCGTCAACTGTTCCATGTGACCCAGTTAGCGTTTCTACGGCATAAACTAGTTTCGGAGAATGCAGTTGCCAGCATGCATCTCCTGCACATCCATGGCCACGAACGTCGTCGTGGACGGGACTCGAACCCGAAACGCCGGTAGTCAAACATGAGACTGATACCTCAACACACTGCGCTATCGGGCGCCCCGTTTTTATTATCTAGGCTATCATTAATATTTAGCAACTGCTCGTCAAAGAATTTTCGTTTCTTACATCATACTTACTCTATTTGATATTCGCCGTACCTGGTCATATTTTTTTCTCTTAGCTCTAGTCGGACTTTGGATACTTTATCTGTAGGCCGGTTTCACATGGAACGCACGATACACGAGATTCTAGCAGAAAGCACCAGTGGCGAGCGAGCTTTCACACAAGTGCAATTTAAAATTAATCATCGCACATACAAAGCTCGCTCCCCACTGGTGTTTTCTGCTAGAATCTCGTGTATCGTGCGTTCCGTGTGAAACTGGCCTAAGCTTCGTTCTTTGCGTCAACTGGATTTTAGCATTCTTCGTCGAACAAGCCGTTTCGCGTTCGTCGAGCTTTATGTCCCACGATCTTCACTGCGGTCTGTTTAATAGAGCTTTTTAGTTTTTCCCAAAACCCGTGTACACCTACATATGTTGCTGATGTTTTGTAGCATAAAGTATGAGTTTTTCTTCAAGGCTGTATATGCCTGCAACGTAGCATCATTCAAGGGTTTGCCATTCGCTAAGATTTCGGGAGGGCTGATTCTTGATTAGTGCACTGAAGGGATCCTACACCAATAGGTTGGCTTTACCAAGGAATGGTCGGAGTCACAATTTGCTCCTCGGCTTGATCAAACACCCATCACACTTGAAATCCATCTCATGCATATGAGGACGTGGTCAATCTGGTTGACGGTGCGTGTATCCGGAAATTTCCAGGATTCTTTATGAATGCGTCGGTGCGGAAAGTATGTTAAGCTTACAACAAAGTTGCTACTGCAGGCGAAGTCGATTAGTCGTTGACCGTTGTCATTGCATTTCTTATGGAGGCTGTGTCCTCCAGTGGTTTCCCCATGCCATCCCTCGTTCCCAACTTACGCATTGAAACCTCCCAACATCGTTTTTTTGGAAGTGAATCGAACAATGTATCCAAGCAGTCGTAAAACTAGTCTTTCACTGCTTCTTCCTTCATTTCAGTGGGGGCGTGCACGTTGATGAGCCAGACGTTGAAAAATCGAGTCTCAATGCAAATCGCACACATCCTTTCATTGAGGGGTTTGAAGTCAATAACGTGCGGTTTGAGGTGATTATTCTCGATGAACGCAACTCCAAATTCCTTATGTCCAGATGGTTTACCGCTTTTGAAAATTGTGTGCGATTTATTATCGTTGATCTCGCTGCCAAGCCAATTTGTTTCCTGGACCTGTTGTAGGAGGGCCTTCTCGGCCCCAGGTCTGTTCAGGGAGCGTACATTCCTGGATCCGAATGAATCAGTTCAACGTTTGTGTGGTCGTCGTTGTTGATCCGTCCAATCCGAGGCATTTTTTTCGAGTTTCTTAACATGGAGTAGCTTTTACAATGATGGGTTGCCGGTGGCCTCAGTGGTAGCTGCTTCAGGTGGTTCATAAGGTGTTAGAGTTCGTACAACTATGGTGCAGTCTAACTACGTGATTAATGCCACCCTAATGCCCTGAGACGCTTAGCTTAGCTACAGCTATCATTCCCTTCTCCTTTCACAACCATGGCTTGGGACAGGCTTAGGCGGAGTTATAAAAAAAATATACTCAAAGATCTATGGATACTAAATACATGGAAAATGAGTTCGCACGATCGCAGAAAGGGAGCTTAACTTTTGCCAGGTGAGCATGCGAGAAATTTAAGTCCTTTTTTTTATTATTTACCTTATAACTCATGAACTCTGCTTTGGATCAAAAAATTTACTAGTATGAAAATAAAAAGCGCTGAATTATGTGTCCAATGCACTGATAAAAATCAAAATTCAGTTCACATCTAGTCAAAACCTTCTCTGAGAGTTAATTGATTTTTTTTTTTGCAAAATTAAGCCATGACTTTAAGAAACGACCATAAAATAAAAAAAAATACTATGATAAAAATTTTAACATACATTCAAATTTTATTTTAGCTCTTATCAAGTACGATGCCTTTGCTGCTCAGCCAAAGTTGGAGAAAATCGATTTGGGCAACAATCAAATCAAATCAATTGAGGGTGGAGCATTTAACGGATTGAGTTCTATCAAAGAAATCGTCCTGAACGGAAATCGAATTTCGAAAATGAACAGTGATATTTTTGAAGGCGTTGGAACTTTGGAGTTGTTAGATTTATCGGGCAATTTCATTACACAATTTCCTGTCGTTGCTTTGGAAACAGTCGGAACGCTGAAATCGTTGAACTTATCGTCGAATATGATACAAGTAAGGTTTTATTGTCGAATTTTAATAAATTTTCAGGAAGTATACGAATGGACGAGTGGAAGTAACGTCACCGTGAAACTGAAGAATAGTAGTGGACCCGATGTTAGCCCAGTACAGGGATTTCAAATACGGATGATTCCTATAAGACTGAATTTTAAATGGTTTAATCTGCAGTGGTCAGAGGGTCAAAGCACTAGTTTGCGTCAAAGAATATTGAGTAGAGAAGTGACAGTAAGGATAAAAAAGTTTCGACAATTAATTTTAATCGGAGATTAGTCGAATCAGCCCGAGATGTAAGCATCAGGTGTATTCGCTTGCAAAGCGAGTCATCTCCATGCAGGCTGGAGAGGGCATCCGTGATATCTTCAGGTTAACCATTATTGAAGACACCCTCGGTGGAAGGCCACCACCGTATAATCGACTTTTCGATGTGACCTACCGGAGAATGCAGTACAGTATCACAGATCAATCCTTCTCGGGAATGTGAGATCGAAATGAAAGGCTGGAAACTAGAAATTGTGTTCTACAAAATTGGAAATGGACAAATGATAATCGGAAATGGACAATGGGAAATGGAAATTGGGAAATGTGAAATACAAAGTGGTCAGTGGAAAATATGAAATAGAAAATGGAATTCGGTGAACCGAAACGAGTCATACACAATTGAAAATGGAAAATGAAAATTGGGGGTATGTGAAATGAAAGGAGTCGTTAAAGGGGGGTGAAATTTGCAGTGAGTTATAAATTCATTTTCTCCGGGGGTTTGTTCTTTTTTTAATTTATTACCGAATGGTGTTGTGAGATTGACGTGTCTTGTAGGTACTGCCCATTGCTTCCCTCCTTGACACTTCTTTACGCCTACGTTTTTTTGCACTGTCTTGTTTGGCGAAGTGCTTCGCCTCTCTAATCTTTCCCTATTCCTCTAGGTCTTTTGAACAAGGTCAGGTCGCTATCACGGTTTTTCTAAGGTTCATATCCTTGATTCATCGCGCTCGGTGGCCGTGGTCGTTATGTCACCGCTCTACGATACTAATCTAGAGCTCGGAGTTCAAATCTCGGCGCGATCAAAAACGCCTGCGGGTACTAATAGCACTCTCACAGTGCTCCGAGCTTGTCAGTATAAAGACGGCGCAGATAGGAGGTGCATGCTAGCAACAGCACTTTCGAAAAGTAGATATGCTATCGATACGTAAACAAGGCATAGAAATGCTAGAGATGTTGACGCGCCCATGCCCGTAGAGGGGTCAAGGCAATTAACATATGCTTGCAGGTGGAAGCGAAAGCTGATCCATTTTTTTTTACGACCTGCTAGATATTTTGGTTGTTGAAATTCGAGATTCGCCGTTTTTCGTTTTTATTAGTGTCTCTCCATCTACTTTTGTTGCACATTTTGTTCTCTGGAGCTTGGCCTATTACCGATACCCGAGAGATAAAACTCATGTTGGTCATTAAAAACCAATCAACCGGGAAACTAATCACCGGAATATTTCCAACTTTGCAGGAAAAGAACTAACGAAATGTGTGATATTCAGAATTAAGAAAAAAACTTATTAAAAAAACTCTCTGTCAAATTTATTTCGATTTTCAATTAAATTAATTAAAATCCGATTAATTATTTAGAAATTGGACGCTTCACATTTGCAAGTCATCAAAGATATTGAAATTCTCGACCTCAGTAGAAATGGAATAACCACCGTCCCACCAGGAACATTCCGCGATCTGAAGACCCTCAAATATTTAGATCTTAGCCTGAATTCATTGCGAACGGTAACTAACTTGACTGGCATTCATAAAACTAGATATCTACAAAACAATCTACTTTATTTGCAGATCGAGGACGATGCCCTCGAAGGACTCGATAGCCTACAAACACTGGTCATCAGAGACAATAACATCCTCCTGATTCCAGGCAGCGCGCTTGGACGTCTCCCCAAACTGTCCAACCTTCATCTGGATTTCAATCGTGTTGCAGCTCTTTCATCGGACATCCTTGGTTCCATTCAACCGGACGACATCAAGACCATGACATTGTCACGAAACGTTATTCGAGAACTACCACCCGGCAGCTTCCAAATGTTCAAAAATCTTGAAAGTTTAGACTTGTCTGGTAACTCGTTGGCTCTGGTATCTGCTGATATATTCATGGGTCTGGAAACATCACTAAAAGAGCTGAAATTATCTCACAATAAAATCACCGGATTGGGAAATGTACCTTTGGCGCTTGGAGAATTGCAGAAATTGGACTTGAGCGGCAACAATATCGCCGATATATCCAGGAATGCCTTCGGCGGCTTGGAGAATTTAATGTATTTGAACTTGAGCGAAAACTATCACATTTCACCGCTACCTCCGAATATTTTCAACGCCCTGACCAAGCTTCGAGTTATTGATTTGAGCAAATGTAGTGTTAAGCATATATCGGGCGAACTATTCTCTGGTCTTGAAGATCTTGAGACTATCATTCTTAGTAACAATCAAATCCAGGAGCTTCATGATGGCACCTTCGCTGATTTGCAAAATATTCAAGTTATTGACTTGTCCTACAATCGAATCTCGTCAATTCGATCATCGACGTTTGTGAATGTAATGAGCATCAAAAAACTCTCTCTTAAGGGTAACATGCTCAATGCGTTCAAGGGTGAATTCTTCAATACAGGCACTGGTCTGGAAGAGCTTGATATCTCGGATAATGAGCTGAGCTATTTGTTTCCATCTTCCTTCAGAATCCATCCACGGCTACGTAAATTAATCGCTTCTAACAACAAATTTAGCTTCTTCCCATCCGAGCTGATTGCTTCTCTGCAATATCTGGAATTCGTCGACTTGTCACACAATCTACTGAAGAGCATTGACGAATTAGATTTTGCACGTTTGCCCCGGCTACGCACTTTGAAGGTGTCCAACAACCAACTTGAGTCTTTAAGTGAAATGGCCTTCCACAATTCGACACAACTGCAAATCGTTGACTTGGGATTGAATCGACTCGATCGAATTGGAGAGCGCACCTTTGAAGGATTGATCCGACTTCAATGCCTGAATTTGGAGGGTAACATGCTGAGTGAGTTGCCGGAAACCCTGTTTGAACGTAGCAAGCTGCAGATGCTGGAAAACATTAACCTATCGAATAACAGCTTCGAGTATGCTCCTCTGAAATCCTTGCAGCGCCAATACTTCTTTGTATCTTCAGTGGACTTGAGCCATAATCGTATCAAATTGATTCCTTCCGATGATAGCATTATGGTTAACATAAAGAATCTCGACTTATCTTACAACCCACTCACTGAGGACTCAATTAAGAACATTTTGAGCGAACCGAAGACGGTGCGGGACTTAAACCTTGCTGGAACCGGCGTTAAAACGATCCAGTCCCTGGAGACACCGTTCCTCCAGAATTTGAATCTATCGCATAACCAATTAACTCAGATCTCGGATGATGCATTCCAACGGTCTACACTTTTAGAAAGTCTTGATCTCTCCAGCAATGCACTCTCCGACTTGAAGCATCTTTCGAAATCCTGGTCGAAGCTGCCAATGCTACAAATTTTAGATGTTTCAAACAATTCATTTGAAATGATCTCTCAAGGAGACTTCGATAATTTGGATATGCTCAAAGAGTTGGATATCATGAATCTGGAAAAATGTACAAAAATAGAGAAGAATGCCTTCCAAAAACTGCCCAATTTGGCGAAACTCAGCGCCTACAACTACCCGCTTTTGGGTTATATGGATATCAAAGGCATTCTCGAAGCCTTGCCCGGTGTCGAGAAGATCGACTTGGAAGTTAAAGATGCTGCGATCGGAACCGATCAGATTCAGCCTGCAAAACATCCACGTTTAATGGAGATTAGTTTAAGAGGAGACCGATTGAAAACTATTTCGTCCGGTACTCTGGCAGGTGTTATGTGCCACCCACAATGCGTCACATAAACAACAGAGACGCAAAAACACCACAATGGTACATCTTTCCTTCCTTCCTTCTTTCCACGAAAGAAGTGATCAA
Organism: Chloromyia formosa; assembly: GCA_964017055.1. Classification (NCBI taxonomy): domain Eukaryota; kingdom Metazoa; phylum Arthropoda; class Insecta; order Diptera; family Stratiomyidae; genus Chloromyia; species Chloromyia formosa. The sequence continues at coordinate 20,938,700 of OZ024813.1, read as the reverse complement.
CACCATGACCTGCACTTCGCTAGAACCGTCCTTTTACGCACATTTGTGTACAATATGTGTAGCACAATCTTCTGAGAAATGATTCGAACGGAACCATATATCTTAAATTGGGTAATTTACACCAGTTGAGAATTTTATGGTTTCCCAAGAAAGGATCGTTCTATTTTAGAAATGTCCTGGTGTGTGGGAACCAGGCATGGAAAAAAGAAGATATAAAATAGCATAGCGCAGGACGATCTTCGCTCATTACTCAAACAGGAAATCCTCGCGTGAAGTTTAAGATACATAATTTTGTAAAAGTAAATTTGGTAAAAGTAAATTTTTTAAAAGTAAATTTTGTTTCAAATGTTAACTTAAAATTAAGTATTAAGTGTTAAGATTACAAGTTGTTAATAAAAATTTAATAGAGTTATAAACGAATACAGTGTTTCAATAATGGACCGGTGAAGCCGTCCATAACAGAGAAAATTTTGGTGTCAGAAGTGGGATGGTGTCAAAAATTAAACACCATCTAGTGATCGAACTATTTAAATAAAACACAAAAGTATAAATGTCACTGTAACTCTATTAAAAAAAAAAAAACCCAGATTAAAAACCCAAGACAAACCAAATAATAATAATCCTAATAAAATATCACACTAATAAACTGTGGACTTTAATAAAATAAAGTGTAATACAAGAAATTAATACTTTGCTATAAATCGTACAAAGCTTATGCTTGTGACAAAAACAACAAATACAACAACGATAAACACAACGGTTACAAACTTTGCATGTCGAGCAAAGCAACGTGAAAGCCAATCTGTATCTGGCGAAAAATAGTAAGAGGCAGCAATTCCAAATTTACTCTATCGGACGGATAGAGGCAGCAATTCCAAATTCACCCTATCGGACGGATAGAGGCAGCAATTCCAAATTCACCCTATCGGACGGATAGAGGCAGCAATTCCATATTCACTCTATCGGACGGATAGAGGCAGCAATTTCAAATTCACCCTATCGGACGGATAGAGGCAGTGCTATAATCCACTTTGTCGGACGGACAAAGGCAGTTTTACAATCAGCAAATAATTTTCGAATTCAACAAAAGTCGAGACAATAATGGTAACAACCAAGTAAGTGTTTATGAATGATAAGAATAAAATAAGAAATATTGTACAAAATTCAAAATATGTCAACTTCAACTAAGCCAGAAAACTCAAATATCGGTCAAGCCGATAGAACACGACGCGATTCCGAGGAGAATGAGTCCTGCAGCGATATGCTGACAGAAAAAGTTAATTTGTCCATCCTCATTAAATTTATTAAACCTTTTAATGGGGATCGCGACAAATTAAATTCATATCTAACTGGGTGCAAAAGAGCTTTTAAGTTAGCATACCCAGAACAAGAAGCAGTTTTGTTAGATTACGCTATAACTCAGCTAGAGGGTAAAGCTGAAATAGCCGTTTCTAATCATACTTTTAGTGAATGGTCCGAACTGAGTGATTTTCTGAAATTGCTATATGGTGATCGGAAACATTACAATCATTTATTAATCGAACTGCAACAATGCAAGCAAATGCAAAAAGAAACAATTTCTCAATATATAGTGAGAATAGAAACTGCAGCAAAAAACTTAATTACTTGCGTGCAACAATCAGTTGAAAACGAAGAAGAATTAAAAGGTCGAGTTGCAGCAATGAATGACCTTATCCTTCACACTTTCATCTTAAATGTTGATCCTGAAATAAGTAAAATTATCAGAGCACGAAATGTAAAATCCCTTACGGAAGCCATGCAAGTAGCTATTGAAGAAGAGAAAATTATTACTCTCACAAAAAGGCACTACACAGGTACTAATGGCTCTAATCAAAACTCAAAATTTTGTAAGGTTTGCAAAATGAAAAATCATAATACTGCAGACTGCTACCGAAAACAGAAATCGGGTGCAGCTTTCAATGTTGGTACAGCCGGTGAAAAATTCTGTAAATATTGCAAAAATAAAGGGCATATAATAGAAGAGTGTAGGAAGCGTGCCTACAATCAAAAGAAGAATAATTCCCCATCTAATACTGGTGCAAAGACTTCAAACAAAAATGAATCTATAAACTCTGTAAAACTCCATTCAAAAAACGAGGTTATTTCTCGTCAACAACAACCTTCAAAAAACGGGAACAACTCGTCAAATGTGAGGAAACGGGACATATCGGCTTTATTACTCCTAGAGGGGAATTAGCCAAAAGTTACAACGTCACGTATTCCTCTAGTGACAACAACCTTTTTATAAAAGTTCAAAGTCCTGATTCCAAGTTTAAATTCTTCAGATTCTTAATAGATACAGGAGCCTCAATTTCAATAGTTAAAGCTCAAACGTTAGTAGGGAATACACTCATTGATGAAACAACAAAAATTGATTTACATGGTATCTGCTCATCTACTTCAACCGTAGGAACAGCAGATATTAAGCTTCTATTTCCAACACGGAATATAAATCACACGTTTTCTGTCATTATAAAACAATCGAATATTCCATTTGATGGAATAATTGGTAATGATTTCCTCCTTAATCGAAATTGTTTTCTGGATTTTCCCCAACGAGTCCTGATGGTAGGGAAAGTAAAAATCCCTTTACATACATCTACTATACATAGTAGTCAAAGCGATGAGTTCCAAAGGAATCATTGTACTACAGATGATCAAATTAAAGAATCTTTAGCAGATTCTAGATCTCATGAAGATCAATATAAAGATCATTCCAAAATGTATAGAAAAGATGTTGTAAAACAAAAGATAAAAGCAAGATCGATCACTTACGTTAAAGTGAAAATTCAAAATCCAGAAATCAAAGAAGGTATTGTTAAAAGACAGGAAATAGGTCCAGGAATATATTTAAGCGAAGCCTTAACCAAAGTAAATAATCAAAACGAAGCAATTGTATCCATCCTAAATTCTACCGAAAAGGATGAAATACTAAAATATAGCGAGGTTTATCTCGAACCATTAGAAGAGATTACTGGATCTGAGCCAGTATATACTTTTCAAAATAATCCTACAAACCATTCAAACCGTCATGAAAGACTAAAGGAATCCATTAGACTTGACCATCTAAACAGGGAAGAAAAGGAGTCGATTTCAAGAATCGTCACTGAATATTCGGAAATATTCCACTTAGATGGTGATCCTTTAACAAGTACAAATCTCATTGACCACGAAATTAATTTGACAGATAACAGACCGATTTCTGCAAAGACTTATCGTTATCCAGAAGTCCACAAGAGTGAAGTTAATAAGCAAATAAATAAAATGCTTGATCAAGGTATAATACAACAATCAAACTCCCCATGGTCAGCTCCACTTTGGGTAGTCCCTAAAAAACAGGACGCCTCTGGAGAGAAAAAATGGAGAGTTGTTGTTGATTACAGAAAATTAAACAACGTTACTGAATGCGACGTATTTCCAATTCCTAATATTACTGAAATATTGGACCAATTGGGTCATTCTAAATACTTCACTACCTTGGATTTAGCCAGTGGATTTCATCAAATTAATATGAGACACGAAGATAGAGCAAAAACAGCATTCACTACACCTCTAGGTCATTACGAATATACCAGAATGCCTTTTGGTTTAAAGAATGCGCCAGCAACGTTTCAACGTCTCATGAATACTGTATTGTCTGGTCTACAAGGGCTAGAATGCTTTGTTTATCTCGATGACGTCGTTATATATGCAAGTTCAATCCAAGATCACGAAATGAAACTGAAAAACGTATTTGAAAGAATGAAAGATAGTGGCCTAAAATTAGAGCCATTCAAATGCGAATTCATGCGACATGAAGTTGTATATCTAGGTCATGTTATTTCAGGAGACGGAGTTTCCCCCAATCCGGAAAAGGTTTTAGCTGTAGAAAAATTTCCAATACCAAAGAATCAGAAAGAAATAAAATCTTTTCTTGGCCTCTGTGGTTATTATAGAAGATTTATTGAGAATTTCTCCAAGCTTACCAAACCACTTACAAAGTTACTCCGAAAGGATATCAAATTCGAATGGTCACGCGAACAAACAGAAGCTTTTGAGACGTTAAAATCTAAACTCATATCAGCCCCGATTCTGCAATATCCAAACTTTTCTAAGGAATTCATAGTCACAACCGATGCATCCAATTTCGCAATTGGTGCTATCTTAAGTCAATTAAGTGATAAAAATATTGATCTTCCAGTCTCGTACGCAAGTCGTACAATGAATAGGGCAGAGTCTAATTATAGTACTACCGAAAGGGAATTGCTAGCAATAGTTTGGGCTGTGCAGAACTTCCGTCCTTACCTTTACGGAAGAAAGTTCAAGATAGTTACAGATCATCGACCACTAACTTGGCTTTTCAACTGCAAGGATCCAGGAAGCAAACTTATTCGATGGAGATTAAAACTCGAAGAATTTGACTATGAGATAGTTTACAAACAAGGTCGAGTAAATGCGAATGCAGACGCTTTATCGCGAATTAAAATTGGCAATGATGTCGATATTCCTATCCCTACCCAGAACCATGAAAATAAGGCCAATATCACGGAAAATGTGTTAATTGCTCAATCTGATGATACGTACGAAGATTACATAAAATTCTATTACAATTCAGAGTTCCCTAAAATATATGACTATAATGACATTAACGATAATATACGCAGTACAATATCACATGTTGCATACTTTACAGCAACAGATAAAAGTGATGAGAATCCTCATATGACATTATTCCTAGATAAAAGTCCAAATAGAGAAATTATCGTGAACAAAAACCACTCTCTCTATGAAATAGAGAAGTCTGTCTCAAAAGATAAACAAATTATATACCATTGCTTCTACAAACATTCATTCTTCGAAAAACCTTCTTATAAAGATTTCTTTTATTGTATAATAAACTTGAAAGGAAAACTTAAGACAGACAAAATTAATGAAATAAATATTCCAAACCCTGTTGACCAATTCAACCAGTTTAATTATAACAAACTACGCGACATTATACAATTCGTATTTCGGAATGAAAAAATTAGAATCAATATTTACCATAATAAAATAGTAACTCCGACTGCAGATCAAATCCCAGCAATTCTGAAGGAGTTTCATGATACTCCAAGCTCTGGGCATAATGGTTTTCATAAAACTTATAATCAAATAAAACAGTATTACAAATGGACTTATATGAAAAAACAGATAAAAATCTACATAAAGAATTGTGAATCATGCCAATTAAATAAAACATCTAGAAAGTTAACAAAAGCTCCAATGGAGATAACTTCTACGGCGAGTAGCCCTTTTGAAAAAATTAGTCTCGATATCGTGGGTCCCTTACCTATTACAGAAGAAGGTAATCGATTCATCCTAACTCTCCAAGATGATCTTACTAAATATTCAAATGCATATCCTATTCCTAATCACGAAGCAAAAACTGTGGCAAACAGATTACTACAGTTTATCACTCGCTTCGGGATACCAAAACAAATTCTTACCGATCAAGGTTCCGACTTCACTTCACTGCTGATGAAAGAAGTAGCTAAACTGTTCCAAATCAAGCTCCTTAATACAACAGCATATCACCCTCAATCTAATGGTGCACTAGAACGTTCTCATTCAACACTAAAAGATTATTTAAAACATTATATTAATAGTCAGCAAAATGATTGGGACGAATATGTACCTTTAGCAATCTTTGCATATAATACGGCAGTACATTCAACCACCAAATATGCACCATACGAATTAGTATTCGGGACAAAACCAGTTTTACCTAGTTCTATAACGAGTACCCCAGAATTTCGGTATACATATGATTCCTATGTTGAACAGCTTAGATACAAATTGAACAAATCTTTTCAAATCGCCAAACAAAATATAATAAAATCAAAAGAAATTAGTAAAACGTACTACGATAGGAAAATTCATAACCCAAAGTATAAGACAGGAGATTTTGTTCTAATGAAGAACTATTCCACGAAATCAGGAACAACGAAAAAACTTACACCAAATTGGAAAGGTCCGTTTGAGATAGCAGAAATATGCGACAACAATAAAAATATTATTATACGTCTAAAAAATAATAAAACTATAAAAGTCCATACCAACCAATTAAAACCAACCTCTCTTACAGGTTAATCGTTCTTCTCATCGTATGCTTTAATGCATATTCATGCAATCCCTTGCCAGGATACGAAGTTCAAACAATAGATGCTGGAAGCGGATTATTTTATGAACACACTGGTACCACTAAATTTTATTTCGATTACCTTAAGATAGTTACCCATATAGATATAGATTCATATACCGATAGATTAAAACTTATTAAAAGAACTTCAGAATCCTCCTTTAAACTATGCGACCTAATGCACACCGAGCAGGTTAAAGTTTTTTGTACTCAAAATGCAAATATATTTAAAATTAAACTGCCAGAATTGGTAAATAAAGAGGAATCGATTAGGGACATGTTAGGATATGATACTGATAGATCAAAAAGAGGTATTCTAAATATTGTAGGATCAGTCGCAAAATTTTTGTTCGGAACAATGGATTCCAATGATGCCGAATATTATGACAAAGTCATCGGTAATGTTGGAAAAGATGACGCCGACATTCAGCAATTAATGAAAGATCAAATTCGTGTTATCAAAACCACTATCACAAATTTCAACAATACAATTTCTCAATTGAAAATATCTGAGAAGCAATTAAATGAAAATATCAGACGTTTTAATTCCTTCTTAAGAAGTCAATATCTAATTAACACAGAAACTAGATTAACTGAGGATATAATTGAACATTTCAGCATATTGCTATTCTTGATAAATGAAATCGATATTAAATTCGAGGAAATTGTAAACATAATCCTTTCTGCAAGACAGAATACCATCCATCCAAGTCTAATTAGCCCAAAGCAGTTACTTGAAGAGCTAACAAATTCTATCAAATACCTTAAAAGTGGCCACGAATATCCAGTAGAATTGAAAAGGCGACATATCAATAAAATTCTAGAGATTGCTCAAATTCAATACACTTTCATTAACCGACGAATGATATACGTCATACTGATTCCAATTGTAGACAGCACAACTTTCAATTTATATCACCTCATACCTTTACCGATCCCTCATGCAAATCATCAAACATATGCGTACATTGAACCAAGTTTCAAACATCTTGCTATATCAACAAACAAGATGCAATATGCACAATTCCAAAACTTAGATCACTGTAAACAATTGGAGAATAACAAATACGGGTGCGAAAATCACATTATATATGCGACACTCAGTAAACCAATCTGTGAAGTGTCATTATTAACGAACGTGAACAAAAATATCCCAAAAGATTGCAAAACCAGATTTTTAACAGGGCAAATAGAAATTTGGCAAAACCTTTTAAATAATAGATGGATCTATGTTGTAAGTGAACCAAAAATACTTACAATATCTTGTAATAGCTCAATCCAAGACACTGAGATTACAAAAACCGGAATTTTATCCCTAGAACCTGGTTGTAAAGCATATTCCCCACAAACTCAATTGATTGCAAATTCTGAAATGATTATTCCTTATCAAAACATAATCCCAAGACTCAACATCATAGAAGATGACTGCTGCAATCAAGAGAAACTAAATCAGACTGAAGTTCAATTCTACCTCGATGAAATTCATTTGTCAAACATTAAATTAGACGAACTCAACATTGCATCACATAAGCTTGAGAGTCTTAACGATCAAATAAATAAATTACATTCAGCACCACATCTCCTGAAATATGGAAGTTTCTATAAATATGTCATCATAATGACTTCATCTATAATAGTAATATTTGTACTGTTCAAAGTATATAAATGCATAAAACCATTCTTACCCTCTTTTCTGAGAATAGACCGTCACTGCTGTTGCAGGCCAATAATAGTAACCCAATACAATACACCACGTTCACCTCCTACTCCAATAAACAACATTGAAAGGAATAGTGTGCCCGAAAATCCACCAGAGGTTTTACCTTCAACTTCAAATTCAGCTGCTAATCAAACAACTCCAATTCGCCAAACGCGATCGACACGGTCTAGATTGAGGCCTTCCATCGGAAGACTTAATTACGACGAATAATAAATTTAAAATCAATTTATCATCCGTCTTCCCCAAGGGGGGTGTTGTTATGTGCCACCCACAATGCGTCACATAAACAACAGAGACGCAAAAACACCACAATGGTACATCTTTCCTTCCTTCCTTCTTTCCACGAAAGAAGTGATCAACACCATGACCTGCACTTCGCTAGAACCGTCCTTTTACGCACATTTGTGTACAATATGTGTAGCACAATCTTCTGAGAAATGATTCGAACGGAACCATATATCTTAAATTGGGTAATTTACACCAGTTGAGAATTTTATGGTTTCCCAAGAAAGGATCGTTCTATTTTAGAAATGTCCTGGTGTGTGGGAACCAGGCATGGAAAAAAGAAGATATAAAATAGCATAGCGCAGGACGATCTTCGCTCATTACTCAAACAGGAAATCCTCGCGTGAAGTTTAAGATACATAATTTTGTAAAAGTAAATTTGGTAAAAGTAAATTTTTTAAAAGTAAATTTTGTTTCAAATGTTAACTTAAAATTAAGTATTAAGTGTTAAGATTACAAGTTGTTAATAAAAATTTAATAGAGTTATAAACGAATACAGTGTTTCAATAATGGACCGGTGAAGCCGTCCATAACACAGGTTTAAAAAGTAGCGATTTAACGATTAAACTTCAAAATACGTCTCTTTCATCATTGCCACCAGCATTATTATTCCCTGTCCCGCGTTCTTCTAATCTTCACTTGGATATTACTGGATCAAAGGTAACGGTTTTGTCACCGCAATTCTTAACAGCTCTTGAAGATCGTCGTACAAGTCTCAAGCTCAAAGGACTTAACACAAACCCCATTCACTGTGATTGTAATGCTCGAGCTCTTCGTCGTTGGCTTCCCAATTCGCATATGACTGAGATAGTATGCCAATCGCCGGATCCTCTTAAGGATAAACTGCTCATTGAAGTTGGAGACGACGAGCTGACATGCGATCCGCGAAGAATGACCACAACGACCACTAGTCGCCCCACAGGCTACAATCAGCATCAATCTTCGAAAATCGTAACGCGATCCACAACTCAAGAGCCCATGATTATCTGGAGTCTAGAGCCCACCCAACAGACTGCCAAAATCAAGACAAAACCACCACAAATTAAACAGGCCACGCTGAATAACGATGACACTTTGATTATTGGTATAGTTGGCGGAGTGGTGGCATTCATTGCCATTTTGATTATCATAATTTGTATTGTTCGACTGAAGATGAGCAGTTCTCAATATCAAAATGCGCCGATGATGGGAATGCCACCCCTTCAAATGGGACCCGGCAGTATCCCAATCAACTATAAGGGTGGATCTCAGCCGACACTTTATGCACTCCCTCCCTATGCTCAGAGCTATGCCACACTTCCGCATAAGAGCCTTCATCAATCGCAACAGAATTTGGCAGCCACTCAACCACGTCCGGCTTATTCGACAATGGGACGATTGTCATACTATCAACAACAGACACCCTCTCAACATTCGAATAGCCAACCGTACGTTATCTATGCCGATGAGAAGGCTTACAGATAACCGACTTCTATCTGAGAGCTCAAACTTTCGAAATTTCACGAAGTCGTTTGATAGTGAATCCGATTACATTCGATCACGCTTAAACAGTCAGTCGCGTAACATTTACGCTATAATTTAGTTTTTACGAATCTATGGTTATTTTTATTACTTTTTTACATTTATTTTAGTGAAAATTTGTCAAACAAAAAATAAACGGAATACATTTTTGTATATACAAGCAATAAATATGAATCCATAGATAATCAATATTACAACGAGACTAGTACATATCCCAATAATGACTAAAAGCTTATATTTAAGGCGAAAATAAAATATATAACAGAAGAACATAAGTTATAACATTACTACATAATTTATATGAATAATGTAATACGTTAAAAATACAAATTATTGTTAAGAAAAAAAAACTATAATATTTTCATTCATTCCTTCTTTTTATTTATGTACCTATACATGTAAATGTAGCCTTTCTGATAAACTCTTCTATATTCATCACGTATGGGCGCGTAACTAGCTTTGTTAAGAATGAAATGGGGTGGGTCATTGCCAACCTAAGTCACAATGACTTAGCTATCCGCTACCACAAAAAAAAACGTTACTGCGGCAGCCGGTTCTTCGCACCGGAGCGACCCGACCGACCTGCCAAACCCCTTTAATGCAAGAAGGAAACTGTGATTATGTGTTACGTGCCTCGTATCGTTTTTTATGTTCAGTGGAATGGGAGCAACACATCTCAGCGCATCTGCTCTCAGTGTTACTTCTTCACGCCGGCATTGAAAGAAACCCTGGTCCGTAGATCTGCTGCGTATGCAACAGAGAGCTGCACCCAAACCCCACTACGGTGATATACAAGTGCTGCAATCCGTGGTGCCACCTAAGAAACTGATCTGGACTCAACCAACACAACCACTATTCAATTTAATATGTCCCGTTAGTGGTGGAAATTTGAACCAACCACCATACATTTTTGCCCATTGTCCTTTCAGGGTTTCGTTAACTTTTATACCGTTAATAGGAAAGGGGAGATAAAGTCAAAGTGTCGAAAAATTAGCTATTCTTTTGTTAGAAACGTACTGGTAAACTGGTTATGAAGACCTACTAATAATAAAAGAAAGTTTGCAACATTTTTTTAGGTTTTTTCCGCTCATAAGCCACTGTTCGCCGCCGTGTAGACATTTTAGGCGTAACTTGGGGGACTTAAAAAGAAATGCCCAAAGGTACGAAAGGGTACCCTTTGATAGCGACACACACAGATCAGCCATTGCATCGATACATCTCCTCCTGGTGATTTACTTTCATCGATCGTGGGTTTAGGTCCAAATCTAGTACTTTCGGCCACATTAACAACAATAGCTCCGGAAGAGGAAACGCTTCCGAACGACACTCGCCCAACTACGGTCAGGCTGGTGTTCACGACTGAATTCCTATTTATCCTGCATTGACCAGGGCGTCTAAAACGTCTGTCCTCCTTGCAATGGACCAACCCATGATGTGAACCACATCTTCCATTGCCCAGCTGCACCCACGCACCTAACTCCCAGATCGCTGTGGGAGAACCCTATAGAAATCGCTATTTTACTACCCCTTAACATTAACACCGCACCGCACACAAACCGTCGTTCCTGCGGCAGCCGGTTCTTCGTACCGGAACCACCCGTTTTTCAACGGCCAAGAGCTGCCAACACCCTCGATGCAAAAAGAATTGCAGTATTTGAAGCATCGCTACCACAACAACAACAACCGCAAACCGTCAAACTCCCACGGCAGCCGGTTCTACGCACCGGAGCGACCAGTTCATTAGCAACGACCAAGGGCTGCCAAGCCCCTTCAACAACAACAAACCGTTCTGCGGCAGCCGGTTTTATGCACGGGAGTGACCCGTTTTACAACGTCCAAGAGCTGCCTCAACCCCCTTCGACGCAAGTAGGAAAATATGTGTGTGTTTCACACGCTCTGACTACCCATCGTTTTTCCTGGGAATTGGAAGCAACACATATCGGCACAACTGCTCTTAATTCTTCTCCAACGCGCCGGAATTAAGCTCAACCCAGGTCCTAGAGCCTAGATATGCTGCGTCTGCAATAAACACTAGCAGCATGTACATTTTACTGTTGTGGCATTAGGTGCGACGAATGGTGCCATCTGAGAAACTGCTCTGAGCTAAATCACCACAAATAATGGAATTCCACCTTCATTGCGAGTCTATGCAGAAACAGAGGACAACAATCATCAACATCAACACAAATGACTAGCTTACTACCATCAACTAGTACACAAACGAGTTAGCAGCTGTCCCCCATGACTCCAGTGGGCAGCACCTCCAACAGGATTCCATTGCAACACAATCTCGCACCTGCACCACCCGTCGCCAGTTTCTATACCATCTCATTTATACAACTTAACTGCAATAGGTTGTAGGGAAAAATTGCGGAATATCTTCATTCATGGACAGACATCGCCTCATGATTGGAGCCATTCAGGAGACGAAACTCAACACCAACTCGTCACTCAACTCCCATGGCAACTACAACATCATCAGCAAGGATAGACTGTCCAATGGCGGAGGTGGAATTGGTTTTCTAATACACCACTCAGTACCGTATCGGGACATTGATGTCACAATGGCCGACATGGAAACCCTGAAATGGGAAATCTTACCCCATCCGCCGTACTCCCCAGACATCGCTCCTTCCGATGACCATCTGTTTCCATGGCACACGGCCTGGCTGATCAGAATTTTCGTTCGTACGATGAAGTCGAAAAATGGATCCAATCATGGATCGCGTCGCAAAGTGACCCCTCGACCGAAAAATATAAAAGTGCCGTTTTCCCCTAAACGGAGGCAGCTAGAGAACCCAAAACTTGCACTTTTCAAGTGGCTCTAACTCGAAAACTACGGCAGCTAGAGTTGAATTTTGCCTTGAAATGCAGCTTGAACCTTCCGCCAAAAATATTAGGTGTACAATTTTGCTTCCGCCGTTTTCCGACAGACGGCTGCATCGGTGAGGGCTGGTCAAAATACGTAGTTCAAAAGTGTCACAAAGTGAGTTTAGATGTCTGTAAACGTATCGAAATCCCCGCATTAGTAAAAGTTGTTCGCATTTTTAATAAGATTCGCGATTCAAAATGTCTGTTTTCGAGCCAAGTTCTCGTCACTTGCGGGAAGTTTTTATCTTCTACTTCCATTTGAAAAAAACTGCAGCTGAGGCTCATCGAATGCTCTCAGATACTTACGGTGAGGTTGCTCTGAGTAACAGAACATGTCGTGAGTGGTTTCAACGTTTTAAAAGTGGCGATTTCAATGTCCAGGACAAGCGTGGTGGTGGGAGAAAAAAAATTAAAGGAAAAACGGTCATAGTACCAAGAGAGACACGACAAAGCCATCCTCCAGCATGACAATGCTCGGCCACACGTCGCAAAAGTGGTCAAGACATATGGAAACAAACGATCATTTGACAAAAAGTGATTTTCAAGTGAGATTATCTTGAAAACTGTTTAAGATAGGGAAAAAGTAGTTACAACCATTTTTGTGTATTTTTTGTGTCCTTTAACTGTCACTCAGACTTTTTTTTAAGGGGTTAAGGGTTAATAGTTACGGAGATAAAAGCAAAAAAACTAAAAATAAAGTCCCTTCAACCCCCTCCTCCGGCGGAAGCTCACACCCCACAGGAGTGGACTTTTAGTATAATATACTCCTAGTACCAACCAACAAATTGCGCTAAGTTTAAAAGTTCCTTTATTTTTTTCCCTCGATTTTTACTCATCACCTATAGTAGTTAGCTCAACTTCGTTCTGGTTGGTGCTCACGTCTGAGTTCATACCTATCCCACATCGGCAGTGACATCCAAAACTCCTGCCCAGCATGTGGCCTCACTCCACACGACGTTGAGCACATCTTTAAATGTCCACTCGCTTAACTCCTATTGTGTTGTAGAGGAACCTCATCGAGGTAGCTGCTTTTCTCCACCTGGACATAAAGGATACCAACACAGCTAGTCAGAATGACATACAGATTTTTATCATCGCTTGAAGTGCCGCTATAACAACAATGAAACCGGAATATAGAGGGCTACGCCCGCAATTCGAGGGTTTTGTAGCACGCGCTTATCTTGGTATCTAAATATTGGCTCCTGCTCTTCTTGGTACCACTCAGCTGAATAAAAACACCATAATTAAATGTCTTGCCCATGATATAGTATCTTACATGCCAATTCACAAAAAGACTGCATCTGTCACCTCTCAAAGTAATAGTTTTAATACGAGAAGCTGTAGATAGATATGTATGTATACGAGATAAACTGTCCTACTCTTCCAGATGCTTAACCATTCATGTTACGACGACATTGCAAATTGCAAACTTGTGTAACGGCCTCAGGGCGGCGGGAACAAATTACGGTCTAATATTTTTCCCTCCTCCACTGTTCCCCTTTCCACAAATCTCAAGAAAATGCCAAAAATGGAATGTACTCAACATTACCTTTCTCACGACACCCCACTTGGCTATACCAGTGGATAAAAAAAAATTGACCTTAATTTCGCCTCTATGTGGACCCCCCCCCCCCCTCTTAAACTTGGCTGATTACAACACAGCGCTTTCTCCAGCAAATTATAGCATTTCTACACATTCTCGCCGAATTATATGTGCAGCTTCAGCCGTTCGTAAGATATTCTATGAACAGACGGACAGACAGGTATTTGACCGATTTTGTAAGATTTAAGACACAAAACCCTAAAAAAATTAATTGTATGAATAGTTATTGTTAGGATCACCAATTACCAATCTTCACCCTTCCAAAGTTGGTTCATTAAATAACTGCAATTCGCACTACGAAAAACAACATGCAAGTAGTACACGCATATCTATGCGTGAGGCCGGTAGGTGTATTTTTTGTATGGATAGTGTCAAAATGCATAACTTTAAATCAATGTACTATTATTAAATATCATGTCATTGTAATGAAACTTAGAGGTATTATTGCCTATGATGTTGGTTATCATTAGCTATCAATATTTTTGGCCTCAGGTGTGCTTGAGGGGTGCAGGGGTGTGCTAACTGCAACTATAGAAATGTACTATTATTAACCTTTTTGGATGAGATTTAAAAATTCTATTATTTTTAGTTTTCTATGCTAGTGAAATGCCGCTTTTCTGTAAATTTTCATATGTCTAGCTATAACGGTCTCGAAATGCAAGGGGGGGGGACAAACTCGGACCACATATTTTCCCCTCTCCCTCTTTTCTCCTTTCATCAAATTTGAAAAAAATTCCAAAAATGGAATGTACTCGACGGTACCTTTCTTACGATACCCCACTTGCCTATACCAAATGAAAAAAAAATTTCGACCTTCATTTCCCCTCTATGGGGACCCCCCCTTAAAGTTGACTTATTACGACGCATCGCTTTCTCCAGAGAATTATAGTATTTCTACATATTTCCACCAAATTTCATGCATGTAGCTTCAGCGGTTCGTGAGATATTTCATGGACAGACAGACAGACGGACAGACGGACGCATGACCGATTTCATAAGGGTTTTGTTTTTATACAAAACCCTAACAAACCGTAAGCATGTAATACACTAAAATTCCAACCATTTCTACAACAAGTCGGTTTAAAGTGCTTGTTCAAGATGAACGCCACTCTAAACTCCTTGAATATTTTCAAATCGGTCTTACTTTTGATCAGTCCAAGATACAATATTGAATGCATTATACTCATTTTGTGGCAAATTTCATTCTCTGCAACTTTTTTCTCCAATGAATACAAAAAAAAGATAAGAGGAAAACAAAAGAAATGAAAATGGAATGGGAAAACGTGGGGTAAAATGATTTTTTTGGACATTGAGAAGCATATATCTCCTAAACTATAAAAGATACCAAGTAAATGATGTAGTACATTCTTATATGGAATTTAGTGTTTTCTTAATTTGTCGTACAACACTTTCATCTACGGGTTTCGAGATATACGGAAAATACCGAAAAAACGCACCTTCCTCGTCCCCTCCTTTTTCCACACCTCGTAGGTCGGGGGACTTTTAGTATGTTTACCTCTTAACAAACAAAACCCCATAGTCCATTTTTGTATTACCAACATTTCTACCTAGACCCACCTTTTGAGAGTTCGTTTACTAAACTAACAAAAAAGAAAAAGAAGATATTAATACACTATTCTCAAAATACACTTTATTGTTTCATTTACAAAAGATATACAACAGTCTTTTTCCCGAGGTAATAGCTAACAACAAATATAAATTACATTATATAATACAATACTATAATAACGCGTAAATATTTGTCCGGAGGTGTTAAATCAACTAAATCTATTAAATACTAAAAACAAACAAATCCGGGACATCAAAAAATAAGATAAAAATAGCACACATTAATAAGATATATTATGAAAAATGCAATCACAAAAATGCTTTCGTCCAATACCCATGTTAGCTGTCAATGTGCATATACCAATTGTAGTCGAAATATTGCCGCCGTCTATAATATACAATAGCAATGTATATTAATATCATGGCGAACATAAAAAGAGAACCGCAGGCGACAATAGCTGAAAGGTAAGATTAAAGAGAATTAATTTGGCATACTAAAAAAAAAGTAGCGAGCACAGTGGTAGAACACATGCCTCAACAACGACCAAGAGCCCCCCTCCCCCCTACTGCGTCCCCTTAACGGCATGGGCGGCGCCGCGTTGCTACTACAACAGCAAATATTTCGCAGTGATTTTAAGAATGTTGCTAGTACTCTTAATTTTGAAATCTCTCAGTTTAATTTCAGTATTCCAGAAGCGGTTTTTCAGGCTGGCTGTTACCAGTTGGCGGTTTAATTTTTTCACGTGCTTAAAGCATTGAGCCGCCCAATAGAAAAAAGTAGCCCTTGGGAAACGGGGTATAGTGTTAAAAAATCGAGAATGTCAAACTTACCCATTGCTGAAGTGACATTAGCCTCTTCATAGGTCATTGATAGCATAGACATTTCACATTCTGCGTCCCAATCTACCGGCAAGACATCATTGTAAAGCGTAAACATTTTCTTCAGTGGACAGTGTGCTCCGCATTTGGGAAGGTTCATTAAAATCGGCTCCGCTGATGTATTTTTGTAGAATACCGAAATATAGGGAACGTTCTCAATCATTCTCATTTCCATCATAATGCATGATGCATATGGTGGCATATGTGGCTGCGAAAATTAAAAAAAAAATCAGTTTTCAACTCAGATCTATGCAGCGAATATTAAGATCAACTCACCTCGAAAACACGTAATGTATTCAATAAATTGGCTACAGTAGTATCATGTGCACTATAGATATACAATGAACGATTTGGAACCAAGTTATTGCTAGCTTTTTCCTGGAAACGTCCCAATATGTCCTTAAGTAATGGTCCTGCCTTTAAACGTGCCAGACCAGGTGTATATGTATCGACAGCAAATGATAGTCGTGAAATAAAATCCATATCCTCGTTAGGATACACTTTCTTTGACCAGTCAGGCAAGCTGCAGGTAAGAATGAAGGTTTAGAGTTCAAATTTCGAAGCGAACAACGATGTTAACTTACGTCAAATTGTATTTCTCTTCAATGAAAAACGTATCGTAGATTTTCTCTGCCGTTTCAAGTGTATTAATTTTTCGTCCAGTCATTTTTGTCAAGTATTCGTACAGCGGAGCGAAACGTTTATCCAACATTTGAAAGTAATCGGTGTGCAATAGTTTAGACAGAGCATAGTTATATGCTGGACACGGTTTCTTGTTTGCAAGGATCTGTAGGTGGAAAACATCAGTTTAAAAGTATTTCGATGAATTAATGACTAACGTACCTTATCGTCATTTTCTGGAATTGTGTGTATTGGAATTGGCTGCCATGATAGATCCGGATTCCATACATCTTTGCCTTTAGGTGGAAACAGGCCGGCTAAATTCGATAGAGCGCTCATTAGTGTTCGGTCAACATCGGTGGATTGTATGTAGATCTCTTGGTTGGAATAAGTTTCATTTAACAGTGAATTGTAACGCCTGCGGAGCCATTTTCCTAGCTCGTAATGTTGCTGCTTGCCAATCTGAAATAGATGAAAAAAAAAACTTTACTTTAAAATTTAAACTAAGTTTATGCGTAGCTTCATAATTACAAATTGCTCCAAACTGATGACAAATATTAAAAGTCAATTGTGTTTACACACGCAAAAGCGCATATCATGGTTTTTAAGAATAAAGTGGAGTGGGCCAATGCGAGTCTAAGTCAAAAATGACTCAAACTCGCTCTCCACTACCACACGAAAATATATACGAAATAAAACATATACGAGTATCTATCTATCTATCTATCTACAAACCCCTGGCTTGGTCGAGCATGCTGGGCTTGAAGGGGAAGCTACAAGTTAATGTTGGGTCGCTGATTCCGAATTTGAAATAAAAAAAAAATAAAAAAAAATTGGGGTTGCCCACCCACCCCAGAGTGGCACCCCTGTTTTCATGAGGAAATACTCATCCGATCCGATCCTACATACAAGGTAATGATGACAAATGCGAAGTCGCACACGAATGCACAATTCATGAACGCCACGCCATGGTGAACTCATCTAAACTGACAACTCGCCCTCTGTCGTGTCTGTTGCGCGCAACGTTGCGTGTAGTGTGAACAGTTGCACGAGTGGTTTTGCTAAATCTAAACGCAGCTTTAGACCTACCAAAGGCTTTTGACACTATGAGCCACTAGTTTCTTCTGTCTGACATCTGCCGTACATCGCTTCCGTCGCAAATAACAGAGTGGATCGCCAACTATCTTGCCGGCAGACAGTCCTACACAGAATTTACAACTGGGAAATCTAAACTACCGGGCTTCGAAGATTGGAGGACGCGGTCAAGTTACCGAGATAATTGGAGGAAAACGATCCAGGCGGCCACAGCCCGACGTCGCGTTGTTGCGCCACGTGAAATCTAAACTAAGAAGAATTAAACAGGGTGTCCCCAAGGAGTCTTATCTCCCACAATTTTCAACCTGTACACGTCAGAGCTTCCTACACCAACTGACGGACTCCAAGTCGTCAGTTGCGCGGATGACTGTTCGATTTTGGCAACCGGCAACGACATCACTCTAATGTGCGAGGAAATAGACAGATATCTTGACGAACTTAACACTTTCTTCGTCAATAAAAACCTTGCTCTGTCAGCCCCAAAGTCTTCTGCTACATTGTTTACCATATGGATCTAAGAAGTTAAGTAACAATTGGATAGCGCAGTAGATGGTCAAATTATTCCCACCACTAACGGTGTCACATTTGGCAACACGGCTACCTCCCCGGCCCATGCGTCAACCATCTGTGACAAGATGAGAAGCAGGAACGAAGTCCTCAAAGTTCTTGCTGGAAGTTCCTGGGGAAAAAACAAAGAGACCCTACTAGCGACATACGAATCAATCGGGAGATGTGGCCAACTATGCGGCTCCTATTTAGTTAGAAAACTTATGCGACATTCAGTGGAAAAAAGCGCAGACCTGCCAGAATGCTGCTCTTATAACTCTCACAGTCTCTCTCCTGATGTCACAAGATCCTCTTCACCACGAAACCAAAATGATGCCCTTTAGAAGTCAACACTTAGACGCGACATGAGGGATAGTGGGAGGGAAGTCCAAAGATTCAAAAGAGTTCCCCTTTATAACGTCAGCTACAAGTCGGTTACCACAACACTGCATACTGAGGGAGTGCTTTCTTCGATAGCGGATCTTAAATCATGGTACTTAATGCACAACCACCTGCCATATCCTCAGACGAATCTCGCTTAACTAGAGCAACCAGAACTACGCTAGCTCAACTCCGTCCAGGCTGGCGCTCACGTCTGCTGAGCTCGTACCTGTCCCGCGTCGACAATAATAGTTAGAACTCTTGCCCAGCTTGTAGCCTCACTCCGCATGATGTTGAGCATATCTTCAATTTTCCAGCGGGTTCCCCTATTGCGTTATGGGAAAACCCCATCGAAGCGACTGTTTTCCTCCATCTGGACGTATAGGAACACAAAACATTTCAACTTTGTGACACACACACACTTATCAGATATCGAAGGCATTGCTACTACAGCAACAAATAAATGAAGTCACTGCTTTATCTTGGTTTTTTTAGTTGGTTAATATCCGCTGATAATGCACGTAGAGGAAAACAAAACATTGGCTGCGTTTTGGCGAGCTCTGGTTAAATTTCATGGATCTGACTTTTCTCGATTTCTCCTCCATATCCATTCCCCTCCGCTAAAATATATACGGAAAACTGTCAATTTTTGAATCTGAAAATGTTCCCCTCCGAATCTGAAAAGTATTATGTATTTTACTGGAGGGGAAATCATATGGAGGGGAAATCGAGAAAAGTCAGATCCATGAAATTTAACCAGAGCTCGCCAAAACACAGCCAATGTTTTGTTTTCTTCTACTTCCATTATCAGCCGGTATTAACCAACTAAACAAGTCAAGATAATGCAGCGACTTCATGTAGTTGTTGTAGTAGCAAAGTGACCCTGAAAAGTCTGAAGCATCAACCGGTGATAAAAAGGTGTGCAGCGGTACGAGATTGCTGTAGTTAAGCTCAAAAGATGTTCGCACGGTCGAACGAAATGTAAGGCGCATAATAGAGAAAGCGACTGCAACGTTCATTCAAGCAGGCCGCATAACTAAAATTCGGCCAAATTTCCCTACGTTTCAGACCGCATTCGCGGCGCTAACCCAGACGATCCGAGAATCAAGGAGTTAAACCTTGATGTTTATAAACAGGCAGCCGACCACAGGAGAAGGAGATGCAACTCTCATCTTAACAACGGGCGTTAATAAGCTTTGGTGAATGGTTAGGGCCTTTAAAAACCCGACCAAACATAAAGGGCATGTTGCAATCCAAGTCGGCAACAACTCGGTTAAGGCTCCGATAAAATGCGCCAACCACTGCAACAAACAGTTTATCGAATACTCGTCACTTGATAAACTTAAGCGCATCACTAAGAGTATCCGTAAGCGTTCAGTTGACCAGGCACTTCAATCCACCTCAGAAGAAGTTGCCACAATGATAAAAAAAAGAGTGAAGATTTTCAGAGTCCTAGGACCAGGCGGTATTTCGATGGTCCTGCGCAAACATCTCGACACGCCAACAACTGATTACATAATGACCACGATCAACCTCTCCATGTCGATGTCTATCATTCCCGAGTTTTGTAAGAAAGGAAGGGTGATCCGTCCTAAATTTTTGGAAGAGTAGTTTGTGTTCTTTGTACTTTCTGTTTATTCACAATTGGATTGTCAACGGTGAACTGTCAAAATGGTCAAAACCGATAATGACCTTCTCAAGTGACCGGGGAAAAACTTTATGATTCATTTCGCCAGATCATAATCTCTGGATCTGAATCAGGGTCATTATAAAGTGGACACACACTGGCGCCCAAAAGTCAAACTGATCCCGTTCCGAGCCAAAATTCGTTAAGTTGACAGCTCCGCGAGCCACCAAGTTGGATATTCGACTTGCCTAAAATTCACGAGCCAGAACCCGGTGCAGCGACGCTTGTGCGCGAAATTCGAACTGAACGGAATCAAATTTTGTTATGTTTGGAGTTGTAAAATAGCAAAAAGCATGTTGGCGGCCGCCAAGTATGTTTCAATCCAATTGCTGGTACGTGAAATCAAATTGATTAAGGGAAAATTGAATTCGTCGTCGAACTTGACTTTGAAAATCACATCTGGCTCGCGATGGCTCGGCTCCGCCGTGTGTGACCTCGAAATTTGGATCGGGATCATTTTGAGCGGATCGATTTTGATCCGCGTCCAAATAGGCGCGTGTGTGTGTCCACCTTAAGCGTTTAAAAAAATCTGTGTACCATTGTAAAAAGTTGAAACGTTTTCTTTTCTGAACGCAGTCATTGTACCACTCTTGCGCTCCCAGATCAGGTCGGTTTTGCAGGCTTAACTTCAACTTAATCCACTTCAATTATTGGAAGGAGAAACATTTTCCACGACCATCGTGATAAACAGCAGCTCTATCGAAATCGAAAGTGTAATGAACCATATTCTGGTCTGCTAGTGCTGCTCCCACCGGCAGATCGAAGGAGCAACCCGATGAGTAGTGATCTGTTGGTGAATGGTAGTACGAAACCAGGGGCCGAGGATCCCATTACACTTGGACCCCAATGCGAGCGCGAGGGCAATCAAGCCATCCGCCAACCATTCCATCCTTATCGCTTGATTTTTGTTTATTCCCCATTTTTACCTCCCTTGTTTGTATTGTCTTCCCCAGGCCTATGAATTTTCGTTAATACGTAAAGGACAGGGGCACGAGCGGCGAAAACCCCGCCCACATCTCCCGAACTGAGCTACAGCAAGCATAGGCCGCTGCTTAGCTCGTTGAGGAACCCTTTTCTTCGCCAGATGGCAGCCCGACCTTCACGGTTAATTATGCTAACTTAGGCTCCGTCCCCAGGGGCATCTTCGTATGCCCACCAAACCGTCCGTTACCTAGAAGTACTTACTTCTGTGAAACTAAGCTACACAATTGTCACCAAGCGAACCATTGGAGGGGTCTATGTTTAAACAGTAGAAATGAGCGAAGTTAATTAGCGCTTCACAAAAGACCAACTCAAGTTTAAAGGTTCTGCACACCCTTTGCCAATCGAAATTAAGAGTCTAGATACACAGGGGATCAAACTGATTTTCTTTCTTTGTGTCATGTATGGCAGAGTAACTTAACGAACAAAAAAAACGATCTGTGTCGAAAGGCAATTTAAACAAAACCAAAAAAGTGCTTGAATTTTCCTAACGGCCAATGTATGTTACATCTTTGCCTCATCTTTAAATTTCATAACAAGCCTCAAGCTGGCAAAATCATTTGCCTTACCAAAATCTATCTGATACGGTTTTTCGACTTTTGAATATTTATCAGTTTCTCTCGACGTAGTCTCACCGCTGTTGTATCTTGACCTCAATTATTTCATTTATCGCCACAAATATTCACATTTTTATAATGCATATTTATACGGTTACCGTTCAATATTGATTTGAACTTCATCGGTATACAATGCGGTTGACTTATTCCGGAATAATAATATCAAAATGCATTTAATGACGTCAAGAACTATTCTTAGTTTGTCTGATTCATTGACATTATCAGTTTATGTAAATTTGAAGACTATTACCGCTACGCGTTTGACCATATCGATTAGTGCTGGGCTTGTGACAATAGTCGCGATATGCAAATTTATTTACTTAGTCGACCTACTGCCAGCTGGTATTTTGATTGTCAGAATAAGAATGCCATGAACACCCCAATTCAAGCTAAGGTCATATCGATTTTCGTTGCATGTGTTGAACGAGAAGACGTACTTTTTATTTTGAAAAAAAAAAAAAACTTGTTAGTAACGCTCTTTTGTTCCGAATTCAGAATATGTAGAACGAACTATAATTATTGAGCACAAAATTACCAAAAACGTGTGACGGGGGTAGGTCTTTACTTTTTTGCCGTAATCCCTTTAAATCCAAATATGCCAAATTACGTATTTTCCATTTTCCGTATTTTCCACTCTCCATGTATTTCACATTATCCATTCTCCACTAGCACTATGATGAAGTTTTTCCGGACGAATTTCCGTCACCGTTGATTCATTTTGGGTCTCGGAAAAATCAACCCATTATCATAAGCCGTATATGATTCGTTAATTTGAAGTCAAAATTAAGATTTTTTTCTTATTCAATCAGTTTCCATTCAAATATTAAGATACTTCCCATGTGAATAGAGCTGACCTGAGGATACTACATCAATACTCAATTGCACTAACCCCTTTGTGGGGCATAGCACGTCAACTGTTCCATGTGGCCCAGTTGACGTTTCGTTGTCATAAACTGATTTCGGAGAATGCAATTGCCAGCATGCACCTCCTGCACATCCATGGCCACGAACGTCGTCGTGGACGGGATTCGAACCGGAAACGCCGGTAGTAAAAGATGATGATGACTGATGCCTCAACACACTGCACTACCAGTCGCAAAATGGGTTTGTCTAGCGAGACATGTCGTATATTATTGGACGACGTTGAGAGTACTTGTCACATTTTATGCAACTGCCCGGAGATTGCGCGGGCTAGGTATACGTTCGGGCAGATGGCCACGAGCCCTGCGTTATCAGCAATACTCCTGGTCTTTTGCTTTTAATCTTGCAAAAGACTATGGCTATTCTTTGGTATAATAGACTTTCAATGATCTATGATAGGCCCATTAGAGTTAGTAGCCTGTACCTTCTTTAATATGATCGAGACAAACGCTCTGACACATTTATTTATTATCGAAAATATTTACAAAAATTTACAGTTTTTCTAGGTAATTACCCTCACTAGTTCCACATTTTTGCCACTTCTCCGGAAGTTTTTTGGTGCCGGTATCGAAGAATTCCTTGGGCAACTTGGACAGCCATGTGCGCACGAACCCCTCTACCTTGTCGTCGGTGTTGAATCGTTGACCTCCGAGGGCTTCTTTCAGTGATCCAAACCTGTGGTAGTCGCAGGGTGATAAATCCGGACTGTAGGGGGGTGTTCTAGTACCTCCCACCCCCATTCTGATATTGTATCGGGCGTGAGACGCGCGGTATGAGGGCGCGCGTTATCATGGAGAAGAATAGCACTTCGCGCTGGAATGCTCCTCCGTTTCGAGGTTTCGAGCGATAAGCGGGTTTTCACGTGTGTTTTCAGAATGTTAGAGTAGTATGCAGCATTGATGGAACGTTGTGTACGCAGGAAGTCAACGTACAGCACTCCCCGCAGGTCCCAGAATACAATACACATAACCTTACCCGCGGACCTGGTTGTCTTCGCTTTGACTGGCGCCCCTTCCTCCTTCTCCCCTTCCTCCTTCTTCCTCCACTCTTTAGACGACACCTTGCTTTCGGGAGTGTAATAGTGTACCCATGTCTCGTCTGTAGTGAAGATTCGCGTTAAAAAACCGTCCCCTTCCGCCTCGTATCGCGGCAGCAAGCGGTGACAAACTTCCAACCGCATGAATTTTTGCTCGAAGTTCAACAGTTTGGGAACCCATCGCGCCGTTATTTTGCGATATTGAAGGTGTTCGTGGATGATAGACTCTACACTACCAGTATTAGTACCAGTACTAATGCCGACTTCAGCCGAAATGTTTCGAACATTCATCCTACGGTCCTCCAAAATGAGTTATTCTACGCGGCGAATGTTGTCTGGTGTGATGTTGGTTCGCGATCGACGATCATGCGGCTCATTCTCGACGGTTTCGCGGCCATCTTTGAACGCTTTGGCCCATTTAAACACAGCAGACCTACTCAGGCACTCACTACCGAACTGATTTCGCAAACGCCGAAGAATTTCCGTGTTTTTAACGCCTTCCCACACCAAAAAACGAATGACAATACGTTGCGCAACGGCGGTCGGCACTTGATGTTCACTCATGGTCGTAGCACGCGCGTGAAACGTGCGTTCGCGACGAAAACTATGCCACACTATTCGTAAGGGACCCAGCTATCACATACTCAAGCCGCGACCTTCAAAACATACAGGCACGCCATCTACAGCGTTTGTCTCGATCATATTTCAACCGCCCTCGTACTATTCTAAGCTTGCACCTGATAGCTTTTAGTTCCGACAACGCGGTACACATGGATATGAGGCCAAATTACAATGCAATTGGTAAGTCTTTTGGGGAGTTGCGCCCCATTGCCCAGAACAGAGTACGATGCCACGCAGGAGTAGTTGACGCGCTATGCCCCACTAGGGTAGTACAAACTTCACACATACTCCGCAACGACTGAAATGAGCTGAGTACCGGGGAAAACACTCTTATTAATTGAGAGGTCGGCTACAGGCTTTGTACAAAATTTCAGCTTGATAGCTTTCAAACTTTCAACAGACGGACAAAGCTTAATCGACTCGTTTCATCATACTGACCAAGAATATACATATGTATATAGTTTATATGGTCGGAGATGTTTCCTTCTGTGCGTTGCAAACTTCATGACATATTATACCCTATCACATCCGTGAAGGGTATAAAAATGTGAGGAGGAGGAGACGCCAAAATTTCTCTGCCTCCACCTTGAGTTAGACCTACCTACATACCTAATCTTGGCCGATCCTGTTTATGAACTCAATCTGCAAAAATCAGGTCCTAGTGCACAGTAAATCTATTTCTGTTATTGTTTTAAGGTTGTTTTGTTATGTTTTAATGCCAAATAACGGCTATCTCCGAGGTGAGGGATTTTTCACGTAAATATGGAACAAACGCTTGTAGCGGTCTGGCAATGTCAATGGATCTTCACGCTTTATGATTAATTTTTTTTATATTTCTTAATAAGTTGTTAAAAGTCTCATCTATGAATACAAAATTATGCAATAGCGATAGCAATTAGTGCATGAGTAAAAAAATTCGATGAGATTTTTACTTTAATCTTTTGGGAGTGTTGACCTCCGAAATTAATAAAATGAGATTGGCTTGGCCAATACAGTGCATTCATCATGTGTGTATTCTAAAGTAAAATAAACTGCTCGATACTGTGTACTGACATAGTTTTTCTTTTTCTTTTCTTAACTTTATACGCTGCAGATCACATTTTAATGAACTCCAAACTGCTGCGGCAAGTATTTTGAAATTGGGGTTTCCGATTCAGTTGGTATATGGTCAACATGACGCAGCCAAGTATAAAGTAACAAAAGCATGATACGAAAATAGTAATCTATTTTCAATTCTTATAATCGCGCCTAGACAGTGAGTGTTTGCGAAATTGCGATAAGAAGATACGGCATTGTTCGGTGTTATTAGTCAATCAAGTGTAAGCAATGCGAATATGAACTCTCTCGTGTTCATAAAAAAATGCCGATGAGAAGAAATGAGCTGGAATAAAGTTGTTGCTATTCAACGCGTTCGAGATCAATGATTTCTAAATCGTTGCAATAGTTTTAAATGGCTTGTAATGGTTTTCACTTGAGGTCGCCCTATCCACACAGTAGATCAGTGCAGGAAAACACAGACCGACTGTAACATGTAAACTCTTCTATGATGTCTAGGAACATCTTTAAATAAATACACTACATGAATGTCTGATTGTTATAATTATAACTAGACTACACTCGGAAGGCAAAGAGATTGTATAAATGTCCCTTTAAAGTTGCCACTGACAAAATTTGGCGAGACTCTTTGTTCGGTCTTTAAAGTGACTTTTTTTTGCAATTAGATTATTATAGTACAATACAATTACAGTACGTAGGGTCTCATGCAGAAAGTCCTTCAACAAGGGTAAATCTTCCAGGCTTAATTCTGACTGAGCCTCCTACAGGAAGTCTCTTAGCATATAACAAGGAAATTCGAAACGCAATTCATGGAAATTTTTATGTGAACGTATCGAATCGAGGAGTCAAGTGAGGCGTCTAGACTTCACAAAACTCTCTCTACCAATCCAGCCGCACCTAGTTACCTACTGAAGCAAGATGGGTTTTTGAACTTTCTTCAGCAAGGAAACCATTGAGGTATTGTTTGATACACATTTCCCGGGAAGCTCACCTCATGTGTCGGATGTGCATTCACCGATTACTGGGAACACTTCATGCGACGCTAGTAATATTATATCTAGAGAAAAGATTATCTGATCTAAATTTAGCTTCAAACCTTACAAATCCGCTAGTCTGAACGGGATAATCCTTGGTCTACAACATTGAACGGATATTCTGGCTCGAAGGAAAGTGAAGGTGATAGTGATATTCATGCGGGAAGAACCTTACGAGTATATCCAAATGATCTAAGATCAATTAGCCTATCTTCGGCTCTTTTTGAGTTGATGGAGAAGCTCATAGACATTCACCAGCGTGGTAGCATTCCATCGAACTTTCTATCTACCTCTCAATATGCCTACTTTTTGGACAATAAAGAATACACCATGGTTGTATGCGTCTGAATGCTGGATTATGTACAAGACATATGAAAGCAAAATGACTGCGACCGAGATGAAAATGCTACGGATGTCAGCCGGTGTGACCAAAAAGGATCATATCAAAAGTACCTACATCCGAGGCAGCTTGTTCGTTGAGCAACCGATCACTGAAAAGCTCGAAGATCGTCGTATGGATTTGTATTGCCACGTTCTAAGGCGTCCGCCTGAGAACCCTGTCATGAAGGCACTATCAACGAATGTTCCATTTGCTGGACCCAAACGCCGAGGCAGGCGGAAGCACACATGGATCGATCAGATGAAAAAGCAACAACAGCGCGTTAATCTTGGCGATGATACGATCCAAGACCGTGCTGCCTGTAGAAGGAAGCTGAAATTGTACCGCCAGAATGGGCGAAGTGCCAACACCACAGGCAGAGCAACGCGAAGCCGCAGAGTGGTATGAAAGGGCAAGGAAGAAGAAGAAAGATTTTCCTTGATATCGAGGGGGCCTTCAACAATGTTAAACACAGAGCTATCGCTGATGCACTCTATAGTCTGGGCATTGACGATTCCCTCTGCAGGCTTATTAACATGATGTTAACATCTAGGGTTATACATAGGAGCATGGTCCGAACGTAGACTGGTGTGAAGAGGTACTCTGTAAGGTGAAGTCCTTGTAATGAACCACCTCCATTGGACCATATCCTGGTAGTGTTGCTTCCACCGGCAGATCTATGGCAGGACCAGATGAGTAAGGATCTGTCGTTGGTACGAAACCAAAGGCCGAGGGTTCCATTACGCCTGCGCCCTGATGCGAACGCGAGGGAATCTGCGCCGTCCGCCTCATTTTTTTATCATTCCCCATTTTTACCTCCCCTGTTTATGTTGTCTTCCCCAGGCCTATGAATTTATATTAATACGTAAAGGACAGGGGCAACGAGCGGCGAAAACCCGCCCACGTCTTCCGAACTGAGCTACAGCGAGCATAGGCCGCTGCTTAGCTCGTTGAGGGGCCTTTTTCTTCGCTAGATGGCACGGCCCGACCTTCACGGTCACTATGCTACCTTAGGCTCCGTCCCCACGGGCATCTCCGGATGCCCACCAAATCGTCCATTACATGCTCTCTCCCCTTCTTTGGAACTTAGATGTCAATAGACTGCCTGTAGACTTGTAAGGCCTGGGCTGCATGGTGTGTGCTTATGCGGATGACATTGCCATCGCCATATCAGATATTCTTAGTAAGGTACTGAATAATGCCCTCTCAATTCTAACCACTTGGGATTGTAACTGCGGAATAAATATTAATCCGAACAAAACGGAGTTTGTTCTTCACAAGGAAGTAAAGTATACATCGATTTGAGCCTCCTGTTGTTGCATGGGACGAGCGTAATGACTCATTGCACACACAAAAAAATTATTATGTAGGCTGAATTTACAGGGGAGGGTAAATAAGGCTACTATCGCACTCTACTACTGTAAGAGGGCTATGGTAAAAACTGGGGCCTGCAACCTAAAATACTGCATTGGCTCTATATAGCTGTTTTACGATCCATACTTACGTTTAGGGTAGTTGTCTGGTGAACTGTCCTGAGTAGAGACTAAAACCTGCCGCATATTGCTCCCACCCAACCCATGCACAAACCACATGGCTTGTTGTTGTGATTTTGACACTTGTCACAACAACAACGTCATGTGGTTTGTGCGTGGGTTCAAAGCAGTATGCAATCCGGCTAACCTGCTGAGAGAGGTGCAAAGATTGGACAGCATCGCTATTAGTGGGCTCTGAAGGTGATAGACACACGATCGTCGCACATTGTTCGCGATTAGAACTCATCCCATAGAGCACAGAGCACTATTTGTGTGTATCGTCTTCATCGTCACCTACGATCGTCAAATTCACAGCTGATGTTTACAATCTGGTTGTCAATCGTTCCGCACACACATCACAACATGGTTGCAAACATCAGGCTCCGTCTACCATGTTTTCAATTTATTTTAAAAACATCCAACTTCCACATCAACCAGAAATTCCAACCTCAACGTGCTCAGAGACGGCCAACATGGTCGTCAGCATTGTAAGTTGTCGACAATATTGACAACAAAGTTGATAGTGGGTTGCTTGAGGCTGCCAATCCCCTTCAACGCCAGCAGGCTTTGCTACAACAACAACACTATAAGGCCCTCCACTCATCAGCAGACTCGACCTCTGCTCGACATCGACATGTTTTGACATTGTCACCATAAACTGCAACTCAAGATCGATCTCGCTTAGGGCCCCTCTGAACACATATGTAACTTTAGCGTTGAAAACCAATCCACTGAATATCATATGATACAAAGAATACATATTACACAATGAATCTTCACAAGTCAACCTCGGCACGCTCTACATCTCTGTTGCCTAATTTTACTGAGAATATGTTGAAAATATTTCGAGAACCTGTCGACGTCGCGTCCTACAGAGTCCCAATCTGAGTCGTGGTCGAGGCGACGACACATGTATGGACTTCATTCGTTTACATTAAATACCGAGAGCATGTCGTACCGAGGTTGAGCTGAGGACAAGTCAAGTAATTAGTAGAGGGCTCGAATTGTGGGCACACGGACTTTGGCAAGTTCACGGACTCAACCGACGGCTCAATTCAGCAAACTTGAAGATCGCTTCCATCTATCCGAAATCACTAAGCTTTAAAACAAGTAGAAAAAAGAAGGAATTTGAGATTTAAGCAATTTTGCCAATTTCTGCAATCCTCAGACGACTAGGCTTCGACTAGTAAAAATTGCAAGCTAAACTATAGTCGCATGCCAAGATGCTATGTAGAATGAAATCAAATCGAACCAAGTTTCCAATTCTATTACAAATTCAAAAATTATATAAGTTAAAATAGCAAAAAGGGCGATCGTGATGCAAACTGGTTTACTGCTGGTGATTCACATTCCCTGTATACAAAACTCGAAACTTTTCATGTATACAAAACTTCGTAGAACAAAAAACTCGTTAAGAGTAACTTTTTTTTTTATGGGCGAATGAATAAGTGTTAGAATATGTAGTAAAACAAGAACCATGACTTGCCCTGACTGAAAAAAAGAAAAGCACATTTACTACCTTATCACCTAACCGTTTTTTTTTACATTTTTAATGTTAATTGCGAGGGTTTAAAACAAAAAAAAATTAAATTAGCTAAAACCTGAAAAATTCGCAAAAAATATTGCTAACACTAACAAAAGTAAGAAATTCATTGAATCTTGAAAATAATCTCGTGTGTTTGCGATAAGCTGATATCAAATATAAATAAATTAATGTGTGTGGCGGGCACTCATGAATACCTAAAATGATAACACGTGTACTTAGGCCATCCGCACATGATGAAACTGGTTGACAAACTAGTTTGCGATGCAGCCATTGTCGCAGTACAATACCTGGTGGGTTGTTACCGGAGGGAACACCCCAACACCGACCTCATGGACATGACACGTCAGGCGTGATTTGAGGGATTTCGAAAGAGACGTCCAGAGGTACAAAAGGGTTCCCTTTGACAACAACGCATTCAGATCAGCTATCGCAGCAATACATCATGAAGAGGTACAAACATCAATTGCAGGACTAGGTCCAAATAGAGTTCTCTCGACACAACCACCAGCCATTTCTCCCGATGAGAGAATACTTCCGAAGGCAACGAGAACGACATTTACCCAACTTCGGTTGGGCTGGTGTTCGCGTCTTAAATCCTACCTATCTCGCATTGGCCGGGATGTCACAAACACATGCCCCGCCTGCAATGGTACACCTCACGATGTGGACCACACAGCTGCACCCACACACCTGACCCTCAGGTCGTTGCGGGAGAACCCCGTAGAGGCAGCTATCTTCCAGTCCATTAACACCGAGGAAAACGACGAACAATAACAAGTTCCTACGGCAGCCAGTTCTACGCACCGGAGCGACCCGTGTTACCTGGAACAACCTCGTCACACGGCCAAGAGCTGCCACAATCCCTTCTATGCAAGAAGGATGATCCATGTGTGTGTCACACAATTTGACTGTTCATTTTTTCTGGAAATTGGGAGCAACACATATCGGCGCTATTGCTCTCAATACTTAGACATTGAAGAAAACATGGACAACCAAGCTTTATGAAACACACATTCATCGGATATCAGCGCGTCGCTACAACAACAACGAACAATAACAGCATGTAACAGACTCACACAATGAACTTCTGACCATTGCTACAGCAACAACAACTATTGTCGCTCTTTTGTGGGCCACGCCACAGCCCATCTATCAGTGTAGGGAAGCAATAAAGTATTGGAGAGGAATTTACAAAAATCAGTCCACTTTGAATTACACCGTCCCTTTCTATTAAGTACAATTAGTAAAGGACAGCGATATCCAAAGGAGGCTGAAAGTTTTATTTCTTATTATCTCGATGGATTTGGGTGCCAACAATGGCTGCGTTTTGACGAGCGGATCAGGAACAGACTTCTCCTCCATATGCTTTCCCTTCCGGTAAAATATGTACAGACAACTGTCAATATTTGGATCTGAAAATGTTCCCCTACGGATCAGAATACTTTTCAGATCCGGAGGAGAAGATTTTCAGATCCAAATAATGACAGTTGTCCGTACATATTCTACCGGAGCAGCCCACGCAAGGGGAGTGAGAAATTCACTCAAATTAAAAAACACTATTGGTCAATGACGCGAACCACTATGCTTCGCCTGGTCAAGCAGGAATGTTCAGGACCTTTATGTATATGAAGCAGGATATGGGCACTACGGGTGTCGCGTGAGTCGAGGTGAAAGGCAGATTGCACACGAGTGCCGGTCAAAGCATTTTAACCCCTTGGCGAGGTGAAATGGACATTTTTATACATGTAGCGGGATATGGGCAATATGGGTGTAGCCGGAGTCGAAATGAAAGCAGGAATGCACAAGTGTGCTGTTTAGAACATTTTAATCCTTTGATCTAAATAAATAAATACGAGCAAACTAATCCGTTCAACTTAATTGAAACCTGACTGACTAAAAATATTTTGCGCTAACTTGCATGCATGGTGTCGCAGACGAGCCTAATAGAGATCGACCCGTGTCGATTGAAATTCAGCGCGCCTGTGACATCATCCGGTATTAACTACGAGTTTTGTTATGGATTAATACAAATCAACGAAGATGATTTTGGAGTTTGGGCGTTGTGGAGGTTTGAGGAGGTGTGGATAGTAGTAAAGTCTGAAAGTTGTGAAGAGAGGCAAGAAAGAAAGGGCTAACCCTTTGGTTACGCGAAAAAGACCGAACTTTCCGCCTCGTGATTGCAATTGCTGTTGTTGTTGTAGTAGCGATGCGCTGATATCCGATGAGTGTGCGTGTCCCAAAGTTTGGTTGTTCATGTTTTCCTCAGTGTCCAGGTGTAGAAACGCTGCTGCCTCAATAGGATTATTCCATAGCGCAGTAGGTGTTAGGCGCGTGGAACAGTTAAAGATGTGCTCAACATCGTGTGGAGTGAGGCCACAGACTGGACAAAAACGTGAGCACCACCAACCAGAACGAAGTTGGGCGAGTGTACTCGTAGTCCTGGTGACTCTGGGAAGTCGTAGTTCGGTTGAAGATATAGCAGGTGGTTGCGCATTTAGTACCATGTTTGGTTTCATGTCAGCGATTAAGGATAGCACTTCTTCACTATGCAGTGTTGTGATGGTTGACCTGTAGCTGGGTTTATCGAAGGGAACTCTTTTAAACTTTTGGTTAGAATTAGGATAGTCACTCCGATAACAGCCAACCAGATACTGCTTCGTTAGAAGTGTGTTGTGGCTTCTTAAGGGCATCATTCTCGTTTCCTGGTGAACGTGGTCCTGCGACGACATCAGTAGGCAGCCTGTGACAGTTCTAAGAGCGGCATTTCGGCAGGTCTGGATGTTCCTCCATTGAATGTCGCATAAGTTTTCTGACCAGATGAGAGCCGCATAATTGGCCACATATCTCCCGATAGACTTGTAAGTCGCTAGTAGGGTCTCCTTGTCTTTCCCCCAGGAACTGCCAGCTAGAGCTTTGAGGACTTTGTCCCTGCTTCTCATCTTGTCGCAAATGGTTGACGCATGGCCCGAGGAGGTAGCCATACTGTCAAGGGAGACACCAAGAATTTTAGGGTGGTTAATGGTGGGGAAAGTTTGACCGTCTACTGCAATCACTGCCCAAAAATGTAAAAGCCGACAGACTTTGAATAAAACTTTGATTTTTGAGAGTGGAGCACATTAATTTTAGGTGCAAATAAATCAACTAGTAGTCCATAAATCCTTGCATTCGAATACATTAGTTAGAAAAGGATACTCATAGTGGGCTGAGAGAGGAATGGGGAACTAATACTAACTCAAAAGTAACGCTGTAGCTGTCATATTGCTACATTTGTCACTGTATAAGTGAGAAATTTTTAATTTTTTGTATGTATTAGCTGTCTAACTACAGGGAGTTATGTTGTTATTGATTACCGAGAGCGGAGAAATATTTTGTTTTGTTGGCATCTTTTTCTCACTAATGTCCTTGTGGATTTGTATTGATTTTGTCATATTCGCACAGTTTTGCTGTCAATTCACACTTATACTACATTCGTTCTAAATGCGTACGTGATATATGAATTGCAAGTCTTACGCATACATATATACTGCGAAATTCAAAATTTTGTACTAAGTTTGTCGGCTTTATATTAATGGGCAGTGACTGCAATATCCAGTTGTTGCGTCACTTCTTTGGTCCATGTAGTAAACAGTGTAGCGGTCGACTTCGGCGCAGACAGAGTGAGATTTTTGCTGACGAACCAGGTGTTCAATTCGTCGAGGTACCCATTTATCTGTTCGCAAATTTGAGGGACGTCGTTGCCGGTTGCTAAAATCATGCAGTCATCAGCATAACTGACAATTTCGAGTCCGTCAGGTGAGGTGGCGTAGGCAGTCCTGCAATCGCTCAATTGATCCGCTCTTGAGCTGCTACTTCCCTTTCGTAGCAAAATTTGTTCACGCTCTCTGGGCATGGAGTATGATATGGAGCTGTTCAATCACGAAACAAGTCTTGTGACAGGTGACGGCCCCTCAAATGTGTAGTGGAGGGGATATTTTGATACGTAGCACTACCTGCTGCCTGAATGCAGCCATTGAATCACGGGGCACCGAAATATAGTGCATGCCGAAATTGTCCATACGAAATGGTGCATATGAATACTTTCGATTTGAAAACAAAATAGTCCATGATCCATGTGCACGCGAATATTTTGTATACGGTGATCATTTGACAAAAAAAAAGTGCCACTCATGAATTTTGGCCGAATTTTAATACTAAACTGAAAAAAAAAACACTTGGCGCCACGAAAACAGTAATCTTGCCGAAATCAAATACCCTGTGTTACAAAAAAAACATATACCCTACTATAAGTCTAGGGTATAAATATTTTATTCGATTATTTAGCGTGTGGAAACACAGCATTGTCATCGCAAAGCGTATTTGGATCACACATTTTTACTGCTTCATGTCCAAAAAGATCCTTTTCGACTCACCAAAGGGTTAAAATGCATTCACCAGCACTCGTCCTTTCTTATGGACTCACGCGACACCCATGCCATAATACGAATACACAATTTCTTTGAACATATGTATTTTTCAATTGAACTAATGCGTCTGTATATTTGTTTCTGATGTCCAAGGTCGACGACTTTTCTCGTTACACGAGCAGTTCGGATGGTTTGAGACACGCTTACGTGCCGAACTATGGACGACCCGTGTGCAGATCTCCATATATTTGCCTGGAAAGTGGAGTTCGATTACGAGACGAATATGAGACGACCCGTGTGCGGAGGGCCTAAATCTTTCGGTTCGATACACCACCATGGAAGTCAAAAATGCAATTCGAATACTCACCCAGTGTGAATGAAGCATTCGTTATCCCAGTCCGACATTTTTTTCTTGCAGGTCAATAGCAACCAAAAGGATACCTACCTACACGTGATCGAAATTGCTTTGGAAGAACTTTTTGATTCCAAGGTCAATAGGACATTTATTTAAACACTTTCACGGCAAAACATTATTTTAAAAGTGCATCTATTCAAAGATGTGCAGAATGAAATGAATCCTTAAACAGGATACAATCAGATTCAGAAGAATGATTCCCTCTAAATAGGTGCAAATATGAAGGACCTACCAAGTCAAACAATATGCGACCAGCTTGTACATACTTACATTTGTCAATTGACCCCATCCGGTTGGCCAGTACTTGGGATCCCGCCACGGGTCATTCGGATAAGGATCAACTGGTGTCCTGTCGCCATGCCGGAACAGCTGCAACAAATCACGTCAAAGTCAGTTCCTTGAAAACACTTTTACCATATAGTGGCACTTACAATATGAGCAAAGACGAGTTTTCCTCGCAAATCGGTGCTGCTCGCGGCCTCTCGAACACTTTGACCAAAGACGGGAGAAACAAAAACGCAAACGAAAATTAACGCAGACAACATTTCGCACCTTTTTTCCCTAAATCACTGAAAAATCGCGAATTTTGAGCGCTTGCCGCGAATTTTTTTCTTAAGAATACGTCGTCGTCATTGCAATTTAGTCTTTAGTGAAACCATCGCGAGATTTTGTCCGACGGTTCTAAACGAATTAACAACTTTCACTATAAATAACGCGAAAATCACAAAATAAACGGCAGCAACACAAGCACGAGCAACCACGCCGGGCAATGTCAACTTTGCAAATGCGATGCAATACAGCAATACACATACAGCTCGAGCGATTTCGGTTTCACTTGGAAGTGGAATTGTCTGGAATAGATATTTGCAAAAATGCTTGGATATTTGACAACTGGAATGTCTCTTGGAAGTGGACTTCCATTCTATGGAATGATAAGCGTAGGGTGCGTTCTTAAAGCGTGGGCACGAAACACTGGCCACGTTTATATCGTGGAACTAAAAGGTGATTTAATTAAATCGTTTTATTGTTAGTATACCGACCATACGGAGATGTACTAATTATGAAAGATGTCTATTGTTGGTATGTGACTTTGGTTTGGAAAATGTCAAGAGGCAGTATCATCCTAATAAAATCGCGTTTCACCGCTACAATCAAAGGGTGAAGCGGGTGAAGCCAATGCAGAATTTCAGAAAGGGATGGGGTATTTATATAACATGTAAAATGGAATTATCAACAACACCAGTAGCGAAGACAGCAACACCACCTAGTCCCCATTTTATAGGCCAGTTCTGCATTGCAAGTGTAGCATCCCTTCACACCAACGTCTCTACACTGCCTGGGATGCAAAAAGAGTTTTAATTTTTAATTTCTTAAATTCTTTGTGTTTCAATGTTTTTGTGTCAGTAGCTATACTAGCTCCCATCCTAAATAACATACATATGTGTCTCTCCTCCTTCCCCTCCCTGGGAAATTATGATAAAAGCTTTCTAATGAAGATAGTTTTGGTACAAACTTTTACATAGCTCCACTTTCGATGAACTGGACTGAGAAATTGGGACTAGATGATGTTATGCCTTCGCTATCGTTGATGATTTTTTGACAGTTCCGTATAATTTTTGATCAACTGACATTTTGTGGCGATCCATCGGCCGATCGATCGGGCGACGGATCGGATAATGTATGGCGGCTATTTTGTATATAAGCGTAAATACCTCATATTGCTTTGAAACTCTACATTCGTTTATCCTTTGAGTGTAGTTGGTCCGTCTTGGACGTAGGCAGGGCAGCGCAGCGCAGCACGCACACGTCATTGTTGCTGTAAAATGACATGTGCGGGGTGCGCTGCGCTGCCCTGCCCTGCCTACGTCCAAGATGCGGCCGTCCTTAATTCAGTGTTTATTTAATTATTGGTTGGCCACGTTTATATCATGAAACTAAAACCCAGCAAACAATTTCTTTAACGTGCCATACACACAGCGATCGATTGGCCGATACGTCGCCCGACATTGATATCGACCGACGGATCGGCCTGTGTATGTGGAAATCGCACCGATCGCCGATCAACTTTTATCTGCTGATATTTTAGTGTGATCCGTTGTTCTGACAATCGATTGAATGTTGCACGTGATTATCGCAAGCGAATGTCAAATTACCAAATTATTAAATAATGAAATTTGAAGGATTCTAATGATTTAAGGCACGTTGACATGATCAAACTACGGTTTGACAAACCAGCATTTGACGAAAAGTTGAGCACCGTCCAACTACGGTTTAACAGGAGCACAAAACTTCAAACCAGTTTGTCAAGGGGTTCACACGTTCAAGTAGGTTGTCAAACGTGGTTGTCAAACCGTAGTTTGAGCACGTCAACGCGCTTTCAAATGTCTCCGCAATTGAAATATCAAATATGTAGTATACGATAATACCACACAAATCCAAATAGTGGCAACCTTTTAGTTTCCGGGGCCCCGGCTGGGGGAATCACTTTTCACTCGGATATTTGTCACTTTTCACTCGCGTCACTCTAAAAGTCGAGAATTTGCAAAAAAAAAATATTTTTTTTTAATTTTTATTTTTAATTTTTGTTTTAAGTTTTAATTTTTTTTTATTTTTAATTTTTTTTTCACAATTTATACTGAGTGTTTGGAATATTGGAGGCATGGAAAATTGAAATATTCGCAAATCCCCTTGCTGCTCCGCTCGCTACGCTCGCTCCGCGCTTAAGGGATCGCAACCCTCAATATCGCACAAACATGAACGCTCGCTTCGCTCGCTCTGCGTGCAACAGCGTTTTGATCAGTTTTAAACACACCAAACACTCAGTATAAATCATTAGAACAAGAAATTAAGGAAAAAAAATTAAAAAATTAAGATTAAAAATAAAAAAAAAAATAAAAAAAAAATATAAAAATTAAAAAAAAAAATATTTTTTTTTTTTTGCAAATTTGAGAGTCTTAGGGTGACGCGAGTGATAAGTGACAAAAAATCCGAGTGAAAAACGATTTTTTCACCCCGGGCCCCGGAAACTAAAAATACCCCCAAATAGTTAACAAAAATTAATCTAGTACCCCACATACACGGTTCGGTCCGTCGCCCTAACGATCGGCCGATGGATCGCCACAAAATATCAGCTGATCAAAAATTATATGGAACTGTCAAAAAAATCGTCAACGATAAGCGCATACACAGGTGATATCGATATCGGGCATCGCTGCGTGTATGGCCACCGCCATCTTTATCCTCAGGCCGGAGTGTCAAAGTAATGACGTCATGACAAGCAGTGAACCATATGTAAACAAAGTGAAAAACGCGTGCAGTCGACCTCTTGAAATCTGGTGATTTTCGTGCGTAAAAGTGATTTTAGTGTCGCGATTTTAAGTGCAATTGAAAGTAGTGCTTGTCACTGATATTTGGAAGTGAAAAAAACGCAAGGTGCCGCGAACTTCCGAACAAAATGAACTGCTCGAAAGTGCGCGAGACATGAGTGTGGTTATGAAAGTGCGACACGAAAAATTTCGCATTTTTCGTTAATTTCCCGGTAATTTGGCTAGTGTGAATGGTACAGCACTACTCTGGGACGAATCCTTGGGCCGGTGAGTTCAGCGGAAACTCCCGGAAGTGCCCCAAAAAGTGAATTCAAAGTGGTTGTCAAATGACAACATTACAGGTGATTTCCGGCCTTTTCATCGGAATTCATAGGGTAATTATACGTTTTTTGTTGTGCAAAAATTTTAGTGAATTGATGCGCCCCAAAATACGGGTTTTAAACGCGTTGTTGACGAGCCAGACGAAAGTTTCACTGCAGCTGACAGGACTAGATGCCTAGCAGTGAAACTTTCGTCCGGTTCGTCAACATCGTGGTCAAAATCCACACTTTGGGGTGCATCAATCCACTTAAATTCTACCACAACAAAAAACGCATACTTACCCTATGAATTCCGATGAAAAGGCAGGAAATCACCTGTAATGTTGTCATTTGACAACCACTTTAAATTCACTTTTTGGGGCACTTCCGGGAGTTTCCGCTAAACTCACCGGCCCGAGGATTCGTCCCAGAGTAGTGCTGTACCATTCACACTTCCCGAATTGCCGGAAAATAAACGAAAAATGCGAAATTTCCCGTGTCGCACTTTGCTAACCTCGCACTTTTCAATACACCATTTTACCCGATATTTCCCGACACTTCACGTTTTTTTTCACTTTCACACGGCACTGATAGCCACTTCTTTTAGTTACACTTAAAATTCCGGCACTAAACTCACTTTTACACACAATTATCCCGATATTTCCCCGGGCGACCGCACGCGTTCACACTTCGTTGACTGCTTGTCATGTCGTTAGTGCTTTGACAATCAGCTGACACTCCGGCCTGAGAGTAAAGATGGCAGTGGTATGGCACGTTTAGGTTGTATTGGAAGTGAAACATGACCTATTTTTTTAATTGTCATTCGTTATCGCATCGCACGAAAATCGTACAATGAGTGTGCAGTGGAGACCGGCAGGTATTTTGTGGTGATCCATTGGCCGCTCGATCGGACGACGGATCGCATCACTGCCATCTAGACTAGAGTACCAGGCCGAAAGGTCAGCTGTTTGTCATCGACGGCATGACAATTTTCGTGAGTAAAAGTGAGTTTAGTGTCGTGATTCTAAGTGCAATGAAAAGTAGTCGTTATCAGTGACGTATGGAAGTGAAAAAACATAAGGTCCCGTGAAATACCGAGCAAAGACTGTTAAAAAGTGCGAGGTTATGAAAGTGTGAAAAGAGAAATTTCGCATTTTTCATTAATTTGCTGACTTCGCTAATGTGAATGATGCAGCACTACCCTGGGACTAATCCTCGGGCCGGTGAATTCAGCGGAAACTCTCGGGAGTGCACCAAAAAGTGACTGTAAAGTGGTTGTCAAATGACAATATTTCAGATAATTTCCGGCAAAAAAGAACGTATACTTACCCTATGAATTCCGATGAAAAGGCCGGAAATTACGTGGACCGTGAAGGTCGCGCCGTGCCATTTGGCGAAGAAAAAGGCTCCTTGCTGTTGTTCAATTCGAGAGACGTGGGCGAGGTTTTCGCCGATCGTTGCCCCTGTCCTTTACGTATTAATAAAAATTCATAGGCCTGGGGAAGACAATACAAACATGGGAGGCACAAATGGGGAATGATCAAAAATAGGGCGATAAGGATGGAATGGTTGCGGACGGCATAGATGCCTTCGCGCTCGCATCGGAGTCCGGGTGTAATGGGCCCCTTGGCCTCTGGTTTCGTACCACCGACAGGTCATTACTCATCAGGCGCTGCTATCGATCTGCCGGTGGAAGTAGCATAACCAGACCAGAATATAGTTCATTGCAAACCCCAAGTGGGTACTCATTTAACAATTGTGTGGGCTCATAGTTCAACACGTAAATCCCCTTTTTACAGAATACTACGATACTATTCAATAGGAATCAAACCGTGGCCCAATGCATAGAAGGCGAACGTGCTAGCCGTTGCGCCATCCGGATTACAACGGATTTACGTCGATTTTTTTTATTGTCCTTCCAAGCAGACATCCAAAATTTAATTACAAACAAATCAGTTTCCTAATTCATTATCAATATCCTTTATTTTATCATTTTTTTGGGTCTATCACAATAAATTATTTATTATTTCTTTTACACTGAATTTGTATGTTTTTTCTTCATTTAAACTTTTGTATACAAGAAATTTAATCTAATATATAATATAATAAATCAATTTTCCGTTAAAAATGTTTTAAACATTTCTTGTTTTGATATCATTCTGCCCTTTTTTCCCTTTTAAAAAAATCATTTAACAGTTTCTAGAACGAAATAACAATATTCTACTTATGAAAAGTGTTTTTTATTGTTCTTGTGAATATGTGTGATAGAAAAAAAATGTAACCTTTACGAGGACATTAGACTTCTTTATCAGTTTTTATTTCATTATATTGTTCTCAAATTGAAATGCACTTTTTTACCGGATAGTTTAGGTTCCCTTGACATATATAGGTATGTAGATTGCAAGAATAATATTTATCAATAAAGGTTCTAGTGGTTGTTCTTATTGTGTTTGGTAGAAATTATTATTTAATTTTATTTAATAGAAATAACAGATTTTATTGTTATTTATATTTTTGAGTATGTACATGTGGTACATATTTGCATTCTTTTGTTCGTAAATACAACACACAGATACATCAATTTTTTATTTCGTGCTTTTTCATTACCGAAATAAAAAATAATTACGTATTAACATTTTTATACTCCAAATACAATAATTTGATTGTTTCAGACGTTAAAGTATTATTGTTGACAGTTCACGTAATAAACTTGATGCTGTAATGTTGTAAGATTGGAAATTAATTAAGGCCAAAATTTCAGTTCGTGTTGTTTTGTTTAATAAATTTTTCGCGCTTCATTAAGAACAGATGTTTACAAGTAAATTTGGCATATAATTGTTAATAATTGTTCGAGTAATTATCTCTAGATTTTTAGATTGTTTTTGTATTCGATGCGATAAACACTTGTTTGATGATATGAATAAAGTATGCAGAAATGGCCAACGACATTTGGTAGAGTTAAAATGTTCATAGGTTTTCAGCCCTGATGTTTTTTTTTTGGGGTGTGTAAAGTGTGATGGGTTATCAACCTATCCCCAAAAGGACTGTGGCAGTTTATGAAAATTTAAAGTCAGCTTAACCGAATTGGGAAAAAATATTATTGGCTTGCAGAGCCCAAGTGTTTCCTCGGATAGGCAAACAAAAAAATCCTACGTTGAAAAATGTTCTAGGTTTGCGTTCAAGAAAAACGTACATACTCTGATAAATTGCGCATATTGCATATGGTTAAAGCCGGAATTATATTCAGCGCAACCTAGACGGATTCTAATGTCAATTAAAGTTGAACCAATGTATTTTAAATGGCACTGAGTACACTCAACGCAACCAAGGCATTGCTGAGTCGGCGAAAGTACGGTACGAGTTCAACTTTCTCAGTATCATGACGGTGTGAATAGTCAATTCTTAATTGGTTGTGTTTTAGCAATGGGATCGATTAGTTGTTCTGATCTATGTTTTTCCATGAGAGCCGCATTCATAAATTATACTTTAAGCAGGATAGGCTACAGCTTGTACACGTACGCTCCATAATGCCTTTCACAATCAATTCCACATTTTTCAGTAAACATTATTATTCGTTTTTGTATTCAAAAGTATCTTAAGATTGTGTTCAATAAACTCTTTTTAATAATTGATAATAGTCGCACATCGGTGATGGTCGAGCAATCATTGCGCAGGAGAAGAATCTGTAGTGTAAACAAAAAATAAAGAGCCAAAAGTTTGATTCACTCGTCCAAAAGGAGGACAACGCTGAAATAGATCGAAATGTGAGCTATCGCTACTATTGTAATTCAGGTGGATATGGGAAATAGGCTTCTAAAAACGAGAAACATCTCAAGTTATTGAACTGCTCGCGTATTTTGCATGTTAATTGTTTCAACTCCCCAGGGGCATGGGCGCGTCAACATCTCTAACATTTCTATGCCTTGTTGACGTTTCGATAACATATCTACTTTTCGGACGTGCAGT
This sequence comes from Chloromyia formosa, assembly GCA_964017055.1. NCBI lineage: Eukaryota > Metazoa > Arthropoda > Insecta > Diptera > Stratiomyidae > Chloromyia > Chloromyia formosa. Next base: position 20,895,612 of record OZ024813.1, on the reverse strand, counting down.
TGCTAGCATGCAACTCTTATGCGCGTCGTCCTTAAACTGACAAGCTCTGAGCGCAGTGGGAGTTCCATTAATACCCTCAGGCGAGATGTCGCGTTCTGCATAAAGGTAAGGTGTTGGGGGACTATGAGATTCGCAGTGGAGTTCGGCAGGGGTGCATCCTTTAACCGATCCTATTCCTCATTGTGAGCGGCGATGTGTTGCATGCAGCCCTATCCGGACTTGACAGAGGAATTCAATGAACTTTGACATCTTATCTACAACATCTTGACTACCCTGACGACATATGCCTACTCTCCCACAAAATCATGGATCTGTCCGCAATGGCGTTTAGATCTCGAGATGGAGGCAAGCAAGGTTGGGCTAATGATTAATACCAACAAGACCAAGGTTCTTAGCCCGCCATTGCGAAAAAGAAATCCGACACTTATTGCCATCAATATTAATGGGCAGCCTGTGGAGAAGGTGGACAACTTCGTCTGTCTGGGTAGCATTGTTGCCAAAAATGGTGGTACGGAGCAGGACATCGCTCGTCGTATCAACCGCATACGGCATCCAAAACCTCACAGAGCAGTTATCTAAGCATCAATTTGTAACAGAGAGGAATGAAATACAAGGCATTCGTTACTCCCTCCGAATACCGTCAAGTGGTTTACCGAGGGCTCCAAAACTGATGAGAGGGGTAGGCATTGTGGAACCCACCCAAAGGTTTTCAAGCCGAAATTCATGCAGTTGAGATTTGCGTCAATGCATCTATTGAATCTTATTAATGTTGGAAAAATTATTGAAATCTTCAGAGACAGTCTAGCTGCTGTCAGGGCTATCAATAAGCCCTGCTCAGTTCTTTCAATAAAGTCACCATGTAAATAAATAACTGGCGCAACAGTCCAATTTTGAACCACGGCCTCGAGATGAGTTAGCATCATCTCATTTTCTAGATCGTGACGGTTTTTGTGCAGAGGTATGTGATCAGCAACACGCTCAACCGAGTTATTTACCCCATAATGGGTACTCATTTAACAGCTGAGTGGGCTCATAGTCCGACACGTAAATCCCCGGAATCGAACCGGGGCCCAGTGCGTTGAAGGCGAACGTGCTAACCGTTGCGCCATCCGGACTACAAAAAAAAAAGTCACCATATACTGGGTCGGTATCTTGGCTAATGAGATTGCCGACGAGTTGGCTAGGGCAGCATGTGCATCCCCGTTCATTGACGCAGAACCTTTTGTCGTATCCATCTATGCAGGTTAAAAGAATATATTGTATTAACCATTGTTTGCCAGGCCTCAGATAGTCTAAACTGTTCATACCAGGTCACTAACGCAACCGCATCCTTGAAGTGCTGAATCTTCTTCCCTTCTCTCAGGGCATTTGACCCTGAGGTATTGTACAATATGGGTATTTGCTCTGACGGCAGCTGTCACTTCTGCGAAGCTCATGAAGACACCTCCTACTACATCCTCTCTGAATGTGAAAATCTTTGCTGTCGTCGCTTGCCTCGGTGATCCCTGAAGTGGATGTGATCGCTACCCTTGAGCTCAGGCAGTTGAGTAGTTTTGTTGTTGGTAGTAAGTAAGCATAATTTATCATGTGTACAAAGGGCGTACAGCTTTTGTGCTAAATAATCCGGACCCCCTCTGAAAAACCGAGCCAGGGGGGGGGGGAATCATCTCGTTCCTCCCCCTCTCTCATCAGGCTTTCAGGTCATATACAACGAATGGACGACAGTCACATGCCTAAACGAATATTAAAAACATGCTGACTATGAGCTCTTTGAAAACTCAGTAGATGTCGACACCGAACAACTGTTGGAAATGCCCCCCAAATGACACCTCAAAAATATGAATTGCTCCCTCGCCTCAATTATGGCGGATATTTCACGGCTCGGCGAACTCTCACAAATGGGTTAATCCCCAAACAAATTATACTATTAGCCCCATTTTTGGAGGATAGTTCATATCGTAACATATCCCCCCAACACCAAAACACTCAAAAAAAGATTAATTCTTTCGCTCGCTCTGCATGCATTAGCATAGTTATCTTTTCAGCGCTTTGATGAGGTTTAGGAGTTGGAAATATGAACTTACAGCTGCAGTTCCTCCTAAATAATAAATGGGCGACCGGTAGCTCAGTACGTAGAGGCATCAGTCTCAAGTCTGCGTCGAGAGAAAATCCGGTTCCGAGGCTCAACAACTACTGGTCCATATACAGAATGTTCCATACTGTTCCACCGAGACCTGGCCCTTATATCTCACCGACCGAGCTCGGAGCAAGTTGGGACCGATCCATGCACTGGGACAAATGGATAATTGAAAACGGAAAGTAGGAAATGAAAAATAGTTGTTGTTGTTGTCGTTGAGCCCTCTACTACTGGTCTACTACCGCTAAATTGGAGTAAGGTTACAATCATGTTTGTTTTCCCGACTGGAGACTCGTGTCTGAGGTGCCGATAAAAATTCATTGCATATTCTTGGTAAATGTGAGGTCCGGACCCCGATAAAATAGCTTCGACCCCGCTGAAGCAGCTGACCAACTTCGTCAGTGTGAGGAAGCTTGATTGGCATTGGCAGGTTAGTTGTGATGTGCAATGACTACTTGGTTTCATTGGCTGCGGTCTTGCGAACGAATCAGGTTTTGACATTTCTCGAATTCTCCTCCATATGCTTTCCCCTCCGGTAAAATTTGTACGGACAACTGTCATGAAAATGTTCCCGTCCGGATCAGAATACTTCTCAGATCCGGAGGTCCGTATAAATTTTAGCGGAGGGGAAAGCAAATGGAGGAAAATTCAAGAAATGTCGAAACCTGATTCGTTCGCATTAACACAGCCATTTCTTGTGGACCTTAATTGCTTAAGAGTTCTATCTCTAATACTTCCCATCCAAATCAATTAGCGAGCATCTACGAGTGGAGAAGTATATTATTGAAATATACATTCTAAAACTCCCCCCCCCCCCCCCCCCCCCCACCGGCTTTTGGATCCGCGCCTGAATTAATCGCACTGACATTTGTGCGGCTCATACAAATTATATTTATGCTGCAATACATCCAATTTTTTATACTGGTACTCTACTCAAATTACAAAAAATGTTCCAAATATAAAGTCAAATCCGGCTAAAAATTTAATTTGCTGTATTAACTGCAGATAACGGTTTTATCGGAAAATTTAATTTTAAAGTCGTACCAGGAAAAAAAAAATTCATTCCACGTTTCATGTTTCATTATTCATCGGCTGCCCAATAAATTTATTACAATTTTGTCTAACATTATTATCACTCGCACGTCGTTAATTTTTTTTAATTCTCTTCTCAAGAGCTGCTATTGCCAAGAAAGCCACTTGATTTTGCCGTAATCATTGAAAAAATTTAAACAGCTGCTACATAGTTCAATACTTTTGATGATAAATACTTTAAGTATATTTATGTAAACTAGCAATACCACTTTAAATACTTTTGATATGTTCAAATGTTTGTTATTTAATTTATTTTAGTTTCTATTTCCTATGTTATTCATTGAGCCTTTAGTCGAATGTAATATAGAGATGAAAGAAGAAAGACCTAGTGAAAATGTGATTTGTTAGGAATCAGAAGTGTTACAATGAAATGTAAAAGTAAGTAAATCAATACATCGAAATATAATATCTTTTTTTAATGTACTAGTCTAGTCTTGTTATCTAGAATTTCTATATCTTAATTCGAGTATTGGAATACATATTTGATAGCCTTTAGTTGACTCATATAATTTCAATACAAAATAACAAATGCCACAGTTTCACTGCAAATATAGAGACTGATTGTCGTTTCGAAGAGAATTCGATTAAAAATTTAATTGAATGAAAACGGATTTTAATTTGATTGGTAGGTACAATTGAGATAACAATATTTATGATGCTACAAAAATGCTTTTCGTTTCAATTCCCTGAGAATATTTTAATTAATTGAATATTCAAAAATCGAATTTATGCGAAATTGAAATAAACCTTTTCGCAATTAAATATTTCAAATTTAATTTGATGAAGAAATCAATTCCGTAAAATTTATGATACATTTGAACATATGCAAAAATATTTCAATCAGTGGCTGCATATGTTGATGATTTACGGCGAAAACCTAAACTAAAAAAATGCGTTTCAGTGACATTTTTCTTGGGCTCGGGATCGGCACCGAAAAATACTGACAATCCGGCGCCGACCGATGGAAATCGGGTTGGTCTCGATCTGTTATGAGATACTGTGAGTCCTCCGGATATGGATCCTCTGGCATTCTCCACGTTTGGTCCAAGGAGTGCTTCCGTGACTCCCGCACCACTGCCGTATGGTATTCCTCCAATACCGGATGGCGTTGCTGCTGGCGTTGTTGTATAATTGGGGGATAGAGATAATGGTGATAAATCGGTCATCTCACACGACCGGATGGGGATCGAAGATGGGAACGTATATAGCCCGTCCGATAGTCGATGACGATAGGATGTTGGCCCGTTAACGAACCGCTGTGGGGACCGCGTCCCCATCTATAAAAAGAGAATATAAAAAAATCAATTATATTTTTTTGTGGAGTTTAGGTGATTATCGGAGCTTCTATATTTACTAGACATCATTTTCTGTAACTAATTTCACTAATAGTTTGTTATATCTTTACTTTTTGGTGGAGTTTTGTGTATTGTCTTATATTTTAACTTGTATCATATAATTGATTTGCAGGAACCTGAATGACATATTATGTGCACTTAGGGTAGTTTATTATTCATACTACAAATTATATTTGCAATATACTTTTGACTAAGTTGTCATTAATTAATAAGTGAATACAGAAAACAAATTAATATTCAACTACCTAATTCAAAACAAAAAAGGATTTTAATTCAACAAACTCTATAAATCATATTTGTTTAACTATTCGTAAATGTAAATTCGAATAGGGATATGAACGCATACTTCGAAATACAAAACACGTACTAAAAACGCACGAAGTAATGATCGAAGTGTTAAAGAGGTACCTTCTACTACAGAGTTTATATACCTCGCGGGGGTCACTGCTACTATTTTTTAAGGATATGTATATATTAGCTGCGTTTTTTGTTGTACAGAGCAGAGTAGAGCAGGATAAGCGCCAAAAAAAAAAACGGCCGAGAGCAGCTTAGAGTAGAGAAGACATTCAAACGTCAACTCAAATTTCAGGAAGAAACTTAAATCCTTAGCACAGATACAATTGGACAAATTTCCTTTAGGCAGCAATGTTATTTTGTATGTTAACTATTTCATATAAAATAAATAAATAAGTGGTACAACAGTCCAATTTGAACCATGGCTTCGAGATGAGTTAGCATCATCTCATTTTCTAGATCGTGATGGTCTTGTGCAGAGATGTGTGATCAGCTACACGCTCAACCGAGTTATTTACCCCATAAATGGGTACTCATTTGAGCTCATAGTCCGACACGTAAATCCCTTTTTTATCGAAAACTACCGCATTCAGTAGGAATCGAACCGGGGCCCACTGCGTAGAAGGCGAACGTGCTAGCCGTTGCGCCATCCGGACTACTATTTCATATAATTACACAAAATAAACATTTAAGTGAAAGGAAATGAATTTTATGTGCTTCCCAAACCGTAAACTGCCCAAAAACTTCAACATTTGCGCCGCCTGCATTTCCAAATGCAGACTACCTAACGGAGTAGCATTCTTGCATTAACCTTGTATCCAGAGCAGCTCAGATCAAATTGTTAGTGTAATTGTGTGATCTTAACTTGCTCCGCTCTGCATGGCCTACAAAGTACGCTGGGGGGGGGGGGGGGGGGGGTATTCGCCTCCATAATCCTCCTCGTGGGCGCCTCATGGAGCGGCAGTGGTCGCTGACTTGGTAAGCAATAACCAAGTCAAGCCGCCAGTAATGGCGGTGCTATGATTTGGTTGAGGTAATCATCCTCCTGTGGTGTGGGCCGTAAGAATAATACCACGGTCTTTCTCTTTGCAGACCTGTGTATGTGTAGGATGTGTATGCCAGCAACTTGCACTATCCGAAATCCTACAAATGCTAAGAAATGTCGACTTTGCATGGCTTGACTCAACGGTTACGACTTTTGGCTATCGTACAATGACAAAGATTGTTTTCTGGAATGTGCGTACTACTACTCAGGTCTGGGGCTCCTTTTAACCTGAGCCGCACGAAACTGTCTCTTATCCTGGGACCCGTTCGCCGGCAGAACCATGACCGTCAGGTTCCGGACCAAAATGAGGAACATCACAATAAACGGATCTTTGGGCTCTTTTTTTGGCTGGAACGTAGTGCTATATGGGACGATTTTTGGGAGTGGAGTGAAGAAAAAAAATAAAGTTTGAAGATAATACTCGTACATTATAATTAGACGACTAATCAAAGATTGTGAAGGCGAATCGAATGAATGTGGCAAGATTGTGCTATTGTGAAACAAGGCCAGAATTAGTTGTTTTTTTTTTGCACTATTTGAAGGTTATAGTGGATATCATATAGTGAGATAATGGCCTTAACCCCTAAACGGGGATAGTCGGCCATAGTGGGATGTAATTACTCCACTCTTAGTCCGTGAAGCATCCCAGTAGTAGAACTATTAAATAATTGCCACCTATTGTCGTTTTGAGGCCGCCCCAAATCCATAACAAAAAAAAGTTCTTATCTTCACCAAAATCAGCCACCGGCGGCCGCATCATAGTTTTCATCGACGCGACGTCGAGAAGCACCCCACAATCAGTTGAAAATATGCCCCAGTGTATCGTTTGGTAAAACGTTTGGGCGAGCGGCACAATAGAGAGTTTTAGCAAGATGTACAAACCGCTTGCCGTTTACGTCTTTGAGCCGGCTAGGTAATGCGCGTCGTAATACGACAAGCTCGCCAGTTTAACGTTGTCGACAAATTTGTGTTTGACGTTGTCAAAGTTGTAGATACCTTTCCGCCACTCAAAGACGTAAACGACAAGCGGTTTGTATGTCTTGCTAAAACTCTCTAATAAGTCGAGTCGATTGTGATTGTACGCAGAATTTGAGGGCCTCCCCCTGGCGGATGTATCGTTCCGGCGGGCGACCGGTAGCGCAGTGTGTTGAGGCATCAGTCTCATGTTTGACTACCGGCGTTTCGGGTTCGAATCCCGTCCACGACGACGTTCGTGGCCATGGATGTGCAGGAGGTGCATGCTGGCAACTGCATTCTCCGAAACCAGTTTATGCCGTCGAAACGTCAACTGGGCCACATGGAACAGTTGACGCGCTATGCCCCACATGGGGTTAGGGCAATTGTGAGATGTATAGTCGTCGTATTGAACTTTATTATTACTATTTTTTTATACATATATATATATTGTTTGATCGTGCAGTCGATTTTTGATTCGTCAACCTTTATCGCATACCTATATACGAAATATAGATAGGAATAGGCAACAGAAATGGGCGTAGGACGGATAATCATATTTATTCCCGACAGCAATACTCGCATCATCACGAGACGGCCGTAAGTCTGAAACGTAATATGTAACTATACATTTGTTTTGTAAATTCGTATTAATATCAATTGGTTTCGGTTGTCTTGGAGCATTATTGTTATATTTCTTTAAACTATAATAGTTCAATAATGACTATGTAAAACTGTCTATAGAGCCTTTTCCTTAGTGAAATACGCCCAACCACCAACCCATTTCAAGAGGACGTTAAAGAGCCCTTGGCGACCTTTTCTTTTAGGGGAGATCCCGAAACTAAATAGGAGCCCAAGACATGGTTCATAGATGTTTTTTTGTATAATAGTTGCTTTATTGAATAACATATAATTATAAAAAAATGACCCGGGGTCTAATCAACATCGAGACTCCAACAGCATGAACACGACGAGTTCCTCTCTCTTTTGTAGCTCAGTTTTTCTCCTTTTTATTATTTTTTGTGTACCGTTTCTAGGATAACTATTTGTTAAGGCACTTGGAATCTGTTGAAACGTAATGGCTAGGGGACAACCAATGGCAAGGACCCTCCCGATTCTCGCGAACTGAACCGCCTACAGGCACGTGCAGTCGTCCTATTGGTTGTTGAACCAGAACTCTACATCATCTAGACTTTTTTATGTGTTTTTCTCCACGTCTATCCCCAAAGCGGCCATCATTCGCCTTGCAGTCCATTACACGCCGCCTTTAAGCTCAGAAGTTTTGGCCAGATGGCGCTGTCGGACCTCCACGCCCAATTCGGCCAGCCTTCACTCCGTCCCGATGGCCACTTCAGGTGTCCTGTCCATTACAAATTTTAAGTGATGACGATGACGCGACGCGACGGTGTAAAATATGCAAAAACTTCGATAAAATCCACGTATATGAATACGTGGAATTGTGATTCAACGAAAAAAATTAATTATAGCATATTTCAATAACTTCAGTTAGAGTCCGTCTGCGCCACATTTAAAATTTGGGAAATTCCTTCCTGCTTCGCGTTCACCTCCCTTTTCGACTATCTTCAACTATCGGACAAAGTGGACGACAATTATTTCAATTTGGTATTAAATACTTCACGATAATAACAACAACTAAACTTAAACACACTATCTATGGCACGATTTAGTCGGCTAAGGCTAAACCGTTGCCTCCCATTGCGCAGTCATTCAAGTTCCTGTAAAGTATTTTTTTTTTACAATACAACCTAGTCGTTAAAATTGTTTTCTTAATAAATCGTGTATATAATAAAACCAAAGAAACATAACTTATTATTGTAATTCAATAATATTATTTTTAATATCTAAAAAAGCGTTTTTGGTGTTGAAGCGGTGTGATATGGAATATAATAATGTTCAAATATTTTCAGCTCCTAATTATAAACTCTAGAAGCAGCGTTCTAAATTCATACTACGCTATTTAAAAAAGCACCTTGCATTTACAACTTATTCTACTTTAAAACTTTTGAAAATAAATTATTACTATAAATATAAACAGTTTATCTACAAGGAGTATGTACTTACAAATGTTAAAAACTCTAGAAAAAGTAGTTCATTATTGATTACGTTTCCTCTTTTGTTTTTTCTTTTCTTTCTCATTTACATAACGTTTTACATAAAAAGTCATAAAGCAACGTAACTCTTACTCTTCTTTCATCTAATTTTTTTTTGTACAACAATTTTTGTATTTTGGTATGTTTGAAAAAACCTTTAATTTTATTTAAATATTTATTTTAATAATTGGCATATATTGAAATAACTGCAAAATCTCACAATACGAGTATTTTCTTACGTACACAATTCGTTTTTACAAAATTTCTGAAAGTACAAGTGAAAGACAATTTGAAAGGAAAAACAAGAAGAAGTGTCGAAATGGGAGAAAGATAAAATTAGAGGGTAAAACAACTTCATATCAATATTAAAACGAAATTCAGAATTTAGAATAAGGTAAATTTGTTTAGATTAAAAATATAAATAGAAGGAGTAGACTTACCTATATGAATAGTAAATTTTTCATGTGTTTTTTTTTATTATTTATTTATTTTAGTTTTGAGCGTATATTGTCCTTCGCCTACCTCGATGCCGGTGCTGATACAACAATGTCGCGCCTACAAAAGGCCGGCCGACTATTTGTTTTTAACATATTTATGGTTTTTTTTTATTGTTAATTTTTGTAAATAAAAACAATTTTTCCAAATGTTGTATTTGTATTCATCGAAATTTCATTTTCGATTTTTTGTCGTCAGTTTCGATTGTTTGTTTCATTTCAAGCAAAATTTTGTTGGTGTTAAGGTTATTTGTGTTTTTTTTTGGTAATTTGTTTTCAGAAGGAAAGCCAATAGATAGTAGCAGTAGAGTGGAATGCATATATTTAGAAGAAAGTTGAAGAGTGTTAGATAAAAAAACACACAGAGATATGATACTTATATATATTAAAACATCAATTAATGAATAAGTAACAAAAATACATGTACGAGTACTCAATGGAGAAAAGCTGAACAGAATCGGCAAAATCTCGAAATAAACAAAACAGAAAGTAAAGTAAAACAGTTAGATTGGACACGTATACAGAATTATTAGCGGTAAGTCACGTTATCATTTTGCGTAAATTCACGGTGTAATTGAAATGGTATTATGCAACCAGATCATAAAGTTGGTGCTTTCTGCTAGAATCTCGTGTATCGTGTATGTGTTCCTCGGAATGATGATCACTCATCGATCATCGTTAAAGTCGATGTGTGTATATTCGATATAGAGTTGTGTTTTTCCGAGCACCTACACTGAAAATTGTCCGCTAAACAATAGCATTAAACCATAAAGCTCTGCGATCATCGTTCAGCTATCGTTGCAATAATCGCTCCGAAGAGCACTTATCTTAATCAATTTGCGTATACAGCAGCATGTTTTTATTTTAGTGATATAGTTCACAAACAATTTTTTTTTTATTTCAAAATAATTGGTTTTTGTCGAATCATTACATATTCAAAATTAGGCGATTGTAGGTAAAACATATCAACACCGCGGTAAATATACTACCGCTTGTCAACTGTGACCGAAATAGTGTGCTGCCATCGACCTATCCAGACAATTCGAGAAGTGGGACTTTTTTTTGGGTTGGGAGAAGAAAAAGAAGATCGGTGTTGATATTGTGATTTAAATATAAATATGATCAGCCGAATTTATAAACTTAAAGTCAAACGGATGTATGTACCTCGCATGGATTTCTAAATACCTCATCAAAAGTTCGTGGCAGTGGCCAAATATCTTGTGGGCCCACAAAAAAATAGAAAACACAGCTATAGCTTTATTTTGATCGTACAGTCGATTTGGCCGAAACTGTACCCTAGCCCCTCTGCCACACTGATTTCACTGAACAGGAAACATATTGACTATTGGCTTGCCTGGAGGCTCCGTGTTCCCCCACAATGACTATTGCAGGAGCTATGTTGACGTAGATGAGGAGTAGAGCGTACTCTATCTTCGTTGTCACTGTCCGGCCTTGACTGAGAGGCGGAAGCAATTTCTGGGTTCTTGTTCCTTTTTCGGGATCTGGTGGACCTTAAGGATACGGGCCTAATACAGCTCAATTGCTATATTGCTAGCACAGGCTGCTTTGCTACCTAGGTTCAATTAGGTGATACCACCAAGGTATCACAACGGACCCAGAGTTGGTCTATGTATGCTGTGCGGAGGTATGGCAGCCCATTTACCTAACCTAACCACATAATTATAAAATAGTATATTAATATAAAATAGGGGTATGGAAACCCAACCCTACGTCCGAGTTGAAACATCTAAAGCCACATGCACCTCGGGCGACATTATAAAAGGACTGAAAGGCTCTGAAAACCCATTTGGAAGACGAAACTTAATGAAAAGAAGCAAGAAAGGAAGAAGACGGGCAGGGATATATATAGAGGAGAAGTCGCCAGCGGTAAATAGGCGTACCCACTCGAAGGAGGCCGACTGCCACGAGTGCATCTGTACCAACCGGCAGAACAAGGACTGCTCCTGCAAAATCTAGGTGCCCTCTTTCACCTGTGGCTGCTGTTTCGCCTGACACCCAGGCAACCACAGCTGCGGGGTCGCATAGGCAACGAATGAAATGGACTATGGACTAAGGAAATTAACCTCCTTATCATCCGTGCCTACTACGAGATCGAGTTCTTGTAAGGGATAACATCATATCGCCCCTTGCTTCACCAGAGGTTTCTTAAGCGATTTCCACAATATACGCATATGTGTCAATGCAGCACGTCTCAAATCAATACCGCTTCATTGTGCGAAGAAGTGCAATACCGCAGACGACAAGGGAAAGAATACGGCTTGAGGCTACGGAGGCAACTTGAAACCAAGTGTGGGATGTGGAATGGTCACGAACGCCGTCGTGAACGGGATTCGAACCCGAAACGCCGATAGTCAGACATGAGACTGATACCTCTACGCACTGAGCTACCGATCGCCTGAAGGACGACAGGATTTTGGTCGATTGACTCAATCTGTCATCGGCGGCGGTTGTAGGCGGTTGAACAAAAAAGTAGAAAAGATTCTCCGTAAATATTTCAGTCCTACCGGAACGTCTTTGGTGGAAGTACTGGAAACAAAAACAAAAGCTAGCAGTTTTCACAAATAGTCTCCGTATATGGTCCAAGACCGTTATGATTCTCACTCGAATGAGTGACTGGACTCAAATTGGTAGTCGAGTCGTTTGTGGATGCATGACTGTGAGGCTCCAGTAAAAATATCAACCTTTTCAAAACTAATTTGTATTTTCATACAAGTGCATGTATTTCAACAGCAACCTACTCTCTTCAGTAAAATACACTGATTACTAACTATTGCACCGTTGAAGAGGGCAAGTTACTCTCGATGTGTGTGAATTTGCACGAAAATAAAAAAAAAAGTAGTTTTAGAAGGTTTTATTTTTCCATTTTTTTTAGGAAACAACTAATTATTCATAGCTCATCAGCACGAGATTGAAAAATGTAGATTGGTATTCATAAAAACGAAAAACTTAAGCGACTAACCCGGAAAAATATTATTCAAATCTGAACTAAATGAAGAACATTCCACTACATCAAAAGCCAAGGGAATCGTCACAATTTGTCTTCATTTCACCCAGAGGCTATAAATCATTGCTTCCTAAAAATATTATGATGATTTTATGTTTTAAAAGTATAGAGCCTCATGGTGTGCCCTTACAAACTGCTCGACTTGAGATGCGAATTTGGTTAATCACGCCATATCTCACTCACTCAATCGAACTTGATAGACGCGGCTGAGCGACTATCGTTGGCGACTGTTAGAAAAACGATCATAATGGAGCACTATTCAGAATGCCCTGAAGTCGTAGGAAATTAATAAAACCTTAAGGTTACCCGATAGGAACCCATACTGGGTGCGAAATATAAAGCTGGATGAATTCAAAAAAAAAAAAATAGTTTGAAACAACGTTTTTCGCTAAAACGTTACTTTGTTGTACACAAGATTCGCTCCTAATCTAATGGCACATACTACTCGCGGCTCGGCGAGTAACGACCCAATGTCGAAGACCTTAACCACATAACTTGGAATTTGTTTGGTACTGAGTGAGATATTCCCTCAGTCAGATGGGCCTGTCCAACGGAACGAACATCCTGTCTACTTTCATTTTTCCGCTTTAGAGCCTAATGTAACTTTAGATAGCTTTAAGGTAGGCCTATTAGCACACATTAATCTGCCCGTTTCGACATTTTCTTTAAGACTACATATTCCCGTTTATTTTTTCCACCTAAGAGCCTAAGGTAACTCAAGGTAACCAATTTCAGTTTTGATGTTATGTAATTAATAGTACCAAGGTTTAGATTCGATTACCCATTTCCACTTTGGTGACTACATAAAGTTACTTTGACCCCACATTGGGCGCTGAGTATTTTCGGTCTTTTTGTACCTTTTGGTTTGGGAGCCATAAATATTCCTAAATATATCACTGACGACAACTCAAACCTGGCTTTACCACGATCTTGTCATTTGTTTCAGAAGATTTCAAAGACCTTTCCCGTTCGCCTTTCTTAATTATTCCGTTTGAGAGCCTTAAGTAGAATAAGTTCAAAAAAGGTTTCTGTTGCTTAAGGTTGCCATCCTTCAGCCATCTGAATGGTGTCATCATGGACAGATGGCGGAGAAAAAACAAACAAACCAGGCAATGTAGAAACTATGATTCAATAAAGTGATTTCTGTTGACTGGGATGATGACGGATGACTTACAACGGTTGATAGAAGTTTGATGAGAGATTACAGATGACGCGTGTCTGATGATATATGACGAACGACAAATGACGAGTGACTGCTGGCTAAATTTTAGCTAAGCTTTTGACTGAGTTTGAATTTTAAGCTACAGTCAATATTTAGGATTTATAATTACTTATAGGTAGGTATTCAAAACGGCAGAACGTTAAGTATTATGCCATTTGAAACCCTTAAAAAAAAGACAGTGAACTGAATCTACAATAGATTATCAAACAATACACAATATACAATATACCCAAACATGCGTTGGGCAAGCGGTACCGGGGTGTAAAGACTTTTCACCATAACCTTAATGGATCATCACAGTGATCAGAGTGACTTCGCCAGTAAATCTCTAAAACTTCCCTATAGGCGTTGCAACGGGCCTAGTTAGTGGTGATATATGTAACATTTGCCGTAGCAATCTTGACCGCCCTTTTAGGCAACCTAACTTAATAACATTCGATAATTTGACATTCGCGAACAAAACTTTTTTATCCTTTATCCAGCTCTTGCCTGGAAATGATGACTGATATTTTATTTAAGTGATAACTTGACTTAGTTCAGTAAGAGATTCAGATATTTTAATTGAACCAAACTAATGTCACTAATATCCTCTTTCTGTTAAAATAATTTACAGATCACAAAGTTAACATTAATTGATAAAATTTATAATTGACATTCTGTATGTACGAGTTCACGATAATCCCTCAAACAGAAACATTTAAAATTTCAAAATTGCAAAACATTTTAAATTAAATTAAACAAATGTCGAAATTTATCCCAAAAAGGATTTAATATGTGTAGTTATATTTGTATAATGTATAAGTTCGGCTCGGAAGAGAAGTGTATGTGTATAATAAAGATTGGAAAGTTCATGTAAGAAGAAGAAGAAACAAACAAAATAGACGAAGCGTAGAGCAGTTCGATCGATAGAGTGTACGACAGAAACGATTTCAACGAAAATTCAAATAACATAAACGGAAAGTCATATGCAACGACAGAAAGTATGCACGTCATGTACGAGTAACAAAAAGTTTTTATTTATATCTTGAGATTAAGATAAATCAACAACACATACAAACAATGCGTGTTCACTTTCTCCCTTAGCGTGAAAACGAAATGAATTGGAATGATAGGGAATAAATGAAAACAAATTAACAACAGAAAAAGGTAGAAAAACTAAAATTACAAAACCAAACAAATTAAATTAAAAAAAAAAACAATAAAAATGATTGTGGTGAAAATTATGATTAGGTGGAATTTGAATGGAAAGGAACTCACCTCGCGTTGTGACCCAACAAGATGATATTTCTGCAAATATAAATGAAACAAGTTTCTATTTAAAAAGGGAGCTTTAAGAAAACTCAAAAAATCGTTAAAAGGGTAAACATGTGATAGTGAGCGAATTGAAAGATAGTTGTAGTTGCAAGTGAGATGAAACAAAAAACGAATCGGAACGAGGAGAGAATGTGTGTATGCAGAAAATATGGCTTGTGATCTGGGCGATCTGCAAAATTATTTAAATTCTATTTAAAATTCAGGAGAGTTGCTAGCATCACGCTCTTTTCGCCTTTTACTGGTTTTTATCATATCGATGTACTTATTCACAGGACAAGTCGATGGGAAGTAAATAATTCAAAAAACATGGAAAACCTCTCGTTGGACAGTTCGACTCTCTGCCCATCGAGCTAGCACTGCTACATTATCGAAAGAAATCGGGATTAAAAAGAATTGCCACTTTTGAATTGACTTTTCCCGCCAGTATATTTCTATTTCACCGGCAACGCGCCACGGTTCGCAACTTGGAAAATAGTGGCTTTACCGCTGTAGAGTATACAGCGACCGAAGCGAAATCATTTCAATTTAAAACGCACTAATAATCAAGGTCGCGAACCACTGTGCGTTGCGTCGCCCGGTCAACTAGGAATGTTCCTTCCCGCCTTAGCAGAGTAAACCCATTGAGGTAAATTTCCACTTTAGCAATATCAACTAATTGAAAATTTTGTGTATACATAATTTGCCTAGATAATACTGGGTCCGTACCAAGGTTAATTTCACCTCGACTTGTCAAGTTAATTCAAATGTCAAATTGACAATTGTTTGACAATTTATCTAGACAAGAATTAATATCTAAGCCAGGGATATAGTGCAGGCGTTTACATCATCATCATCGTGGCGCGACAGCCCGGCGTCGGGCCTTGGCCGCCTGGATCATTGTCCTCCAATTATCTCGGTCACGTGACCGCGTCCTCGAATTTTGGGAGCCCAGCAGCTGCGCGGCGTCCACACCTTCTGAGCTCTCCCAACGAGATCTCGGTCGTCCTCGCAGTCTCGCTCCGTCGACTCGTTCCGCATTCATTACTCTCTTAGGCATGCGATCATCGTCCATTCTTTGTACATGCCCTGCCCATTGAAGTCGTTGTAGTTTGTCGATTTTCGAGACTTGCAGCTCATCGTACATTTCATACAACTCATGGTTGTACCGGATGCGCCATCCATCTCGATCGCAAACAGCCCCGAAAATTCGCCGGAGAACCTTACGTTCGAAAGTGTCTAGCATGTTTTCGGAGGCTTGAGTTAGGGTCCATGCTTCGCAGCCATAGCATAGCACTGGTCGTATAATGGTTTTGTACACGCGGAGCTTCGTGTTTCTGTGCACATGTTTCGATTTCATTATGGGGAGAACCGAGAAAAAAGTCTTATTAGCTAACTGTATCCGTCGCTTGATTTCGTCAGTTTCGTTGGCGTCCCTTGACAAGTTGCAACCCAGGTAGATGAAGTTGTTCACGAACTCGATGTTGAGGTCCCCCACGTTGATGCTCGGTTGTGCAGGTGTCCTTGTCACTGATTGCATCATTATTTTAGTTTTACCCTCGTTAATACGTAATCCAACTTCCTTTGCAGCGGTATCGAGCGTATGCAGAAGTTCTTCTGCGTCAGCCAATCTTCGGGACATGATATTGATGTCGTCGGCGTACGCTGCTAATTGTGTCGACTTGATGAGCAGCGTCTTGCTGTTGTCCATATTCATGGCCCGAATAACGTATTCCAGTGCTAGGTTGAAGAGCGTCGGTACCAGTCCATCGCCCTGTTTCAAACCAGTGCGTGTTTCAAATAGATCAGTAAGTCTATTCTGGATCCTGACTTGTGAGACGGAGTTGGTCATCGTCATCTTTGTCAGTCGCACTAATTTTGCTGGTATACCAAATTGCAGCATGATGTTGTACAGTACTCCACGATCGATACTGTCGTATGTCTGCTTGAAGTCGACAAAGATTTGGTATACGTTTACGTTGTATTCCCAGCACCTCTGGAGTATCAGTTTGACTGAGAAGAGCTGATCGGTTGTGGAGCGACCAGGTCTGAAACCGCTTTGATATTCGCCAATGACTCGTTCTGCGTACGGTTTTATTCTATTTTCCAGAATTTTCGTCAAAATTTTATAGGACGTACAAACTAGTGAGATGCCCCTGTAATTCTCACACCGCAATTTATCTCCCTTTTTATGGATTGGACAGATGATGCTTCTGCGCCAATCGTCTGGGATCTCCTCGTTCTCCCATACTCGCAGGAGTAATTGATGTATGGCATCAACTAGACTCGTTCCACCGAATCTTAGCAGTTCAGCTGGGATCTCGTCAGCGCCCGGCGCTTTATTTCGTTTTAGTGACCGCAACGCGAGATCAACTTCCTCTACTGTCGGGGGTTGAATGGGTGGGCCTAGATCAACAATATCATCGAGAGCTTCCTGTGTGGGGATGTTAGATGGTCGGTTTAGAAGCTCTTCAAAATAAGAGGCCCATCGTTTGTTAATACCATTGGTGTCGCTGATGATGTTTCCATCCTTGTCCTTACAAAGGCTAGTCCTGGGTTGGTAGCCGTTCTTAATTGTATTTACTAGTTTGTACGCTTGTCTGGTGTTCCTATTAGCTAAGTTTTCGTTTATGTTCAGCAACTGCTCGTCAAAGTATTTACGTTTCTTACGTCTAATTATTCTATTCGATATTCGCCGTAGCTCGTCATATTTTTCTCTTCTGGCTCTGGTTCCTCGTTGAATCCATTGTCTGTAGGCCTCGTTTTTCGCGTCAAGTGAATTTTTGCATTCTTCGTCGAACCAGTCATTTCGCGCTCGCCGGGCTTTATATCCCACGACCTTCTCTGCGACATCCTTGATGGTACCCTTGAGTTCTTCCCAGAACCCATGGACGCCTGTGTTGCTGATGTTGTGTAGCATAGTTGATAGTTTTTCCTCAAGGGCGGTAGTATACGCCACCGCTGTAGCATCACTCAAGAGCTTATCAACCGCAAAGATTTTGGGAGGGCTGATTCTTGACTGGTGCACTGAGGAGATTCTACATCTGTAGGTCGTCTTCACCAAGTGATGATCTGAGTCGCAGTTTGCTCCTCGATAGGAGCGGACATCCATGACACTAGACGCCCATCTCCTGCAAATGAGGACGTGGTCAATTTGGTTGACGGTATGTGCGTCTGGAGACTTCCAGGTCTGCTTGTGAATGCGTCGATGCGGGAAACACGTAGAGCTTACGACTAGATTCCTGCTGCAGGCGAAGTCGATAAGTCGCTGGCCATTATTGTTACATTCTTCATGGAGGCTGTGGCCTCCAGAGGTCCCCCGATGCCAACTTTCATTCCCGACTTTCGCGTTAAAGTCTCCCAGCAGCAATTTGACATCGTTTGTTGGAAGTGAGTCGAAGAGAGTTTCAAGGCAGGCGTAGAACTCGTCTTTTACTGCGTCTTCTTTAACTTCAGTGGGGGCATGCACATTGGTGAGCCAGAGATTGAAGAATCGAGTCTTGATGCGAATCGCACACAGCCGTTCATTTATGGGTTTGAAGTCAGTAATATGCGGTTTGAGGTGATTGTCCACTATAAATGCTACTCCAAACTCCTTGCGGCCCGATGGTTTGCCACTTGTCAAAATTGTGTGCGATTTCTTGTCATTAATCTCGCTGCAAAGCCAATTTGTTTCCTGAACTGCAGTAATGCTCAGTTTGTACTTTTCGACCTGTTGAAGGAGGGCCTTCTCGGCCCCCGGTTTGTTCAGGGAGCGTACATTCCAGGATCCGAAAGAATAATCCTTTATTCGTTTGCGTGGTCGTCGTTGTTGATCCGTCCAATCCGAGGCTTTTGTTCCAGGTTTCTTGACATGGAGTGGTTTTTACAAGGACGAGTTGTCAGCACGTCGCTTAACCCCATTCGGGGGATGGCCTCGGAGATAGCTGCTTCAGATGGTTTAATAAACGTGCTGGAGCCCACACAACTATGTAGCAGGTCCAACTACGCAAGTCATTCCATCCTACTAGACCTGAGACGCTTAGGTGTTTGTCAGCCATTCAGGCTACAGCTATCTGCCTTTTCCAAACTGTCTTATCGCTAAGACATTGGCCGTCAGCGAATTGATACACTGCCGTTACCAGGGGGCGCCCACGCGGAGGACTATGGAAAAGGTCTTTGCCCCCCAGGCGTTTACATCGCCGTAATAATATTCATTTTAACTAATATACATATTAGTATTAATATGAAGTTGCCGGTTCTTCGAATGAGTATTTGCATGACATTTAATTTTTTTTACTCTAGATAAATAACTAGCTAAAATAACATTTGTCATATGAAGAACCAGCAACTCAATATTTTGTCCGATTATGATACAGAAGGCCAACATCTTTCTTTGAGGCAACCCTTCATTTCTGTTTTTTTTTTAAGAATCAAATAACCATAATGCGGATATTATATTGCTGGCAAAAGAAATCGCAGCAGCACCGGCATCACACCCTAATCCAAGGGTTGGCCCTCAATGGTTGTATTTGGGACCAAAAACATAATGGTGACGATGGAAAGTTTCAAGTTGTTTGGATTCGGACAAGCTTTATCAAGAATTAACAACACTTGCTTATTAAGCCGACTCATTTGGTAATTGAGTGTCACTAGCCAGCCGTTCATAATCTCTAAAGTCATACAAATGCGAAGAAAAGTAATAGTGAAACCATCGAGTTGTACGGCTATTAGAGGTTTAGATTGAAAAATAACTGGAAAATGCGTGTCTGTGTCCGGCTGTTGGCGGATCCGATTATGTTATATTAATTGCCTTGACCCCTCCAGGAGGAGATCTCGTTAGGAGAGCTCAGTAGGTGTGGACGCCGCGCAGCTACTAGGCTTCCAGAATTGGAGGACTCGGTCACGTGACCGAGATAATTGGAGTACAACAGTCCAGGCGGCCAAGGCCCTACGACGGGCTGTCGCGCCACGATGATGATGATAGAAAATTTAGTGCTCTTTAATTTTGTCACATAATTTTTTTTCTGCGGTGAATGACTTCCGTGATATATGTGATAAACCAAAAAATGGTACCTTCTTCGTCCCTCCTCCCTTTGCCGGCTCTTTCACGAACGAAGACAAACTCTAATAAACTATCAGCGGGTAGATTTACTCGTAACATTTCCGAATAAATAAAAACGTTTTAATGAAATGACCTAAGGAAATTCCTTTATGAATTAGGAAACAATTGAGTGGGAGAATTTTCAAAAGAATTTTCAAATTCTTCATAAAAGAAAAAAATATATATATATGCACATGTACACATATATAACACTGAAGAGTATCATAAAGCACGATTGCAATATAAATAATTGTAAACGATCGTTGTGTTTCAAAAGAGTTTAGATTATATTGACAGAATTCAGTTGTGCGTGGATTGACTGAAAAAAGTTGGCATTGTGAGCAAACTTCGTGTTCTGGACAGTTTGTGTGTTTTGAATCCAAAATTTACAAAAAGAAAATATCATCTGCAACAAAGGATATTATAAAATAAATTAATTGAAATCATTATCAGAAAAATAGTTTTTAATAGGAAGGAGAATAATTGTAATTTTGTTTATTATCTTCATTGAAAGTTTAGTTGTTTTATTATGTAGAAGGCAATTATATCACCTGTTTATTCTAGTTTGTATAATAAAATTTATTTATTGCTTAATGTTCCGTCAAACACAATGTCGCATCTGTGCAATATATTGTATCAAATTTGCTGTTTTTCTGGTTTTGTGACGTCATTCTATGAAATATTCTATTCATATATTAAATCTGTATGCACCTGAAGAACAGTCCGCGCCAGACTAGCAACTTAACAGTGATATAATTTGGATATTATATTAAAAATTATTTAATTGATAGCGGTATTTTATTTTATGTTGATTTTGTGTGTTCCATATAGATAAACACAACAACTTACCTTTATTCAATAAATCTTTCATCTTTATTTCAGATTATAGTGTTATCCTACTAAAATTTCGATATTAAATTCAAACAAGTAACTGTCGGTTCAAAACAGATTTCGAAAGCATGTCAAAACTAATAGAGGACTCCTCTCTTTAACGAGATTCGAAACACACAAAACCAAAAATACAAAACTTTTTAAGGATCAAACATAAATTGAAAATAATTTTCTCAAAAAAAAAAGTAAAATGTCAAATCTATTGATTAAAAATATAATTAAATAGAGATAGCGCCTAATAGATTGAGATGAAAAGCTTGGATAATTTACAGAGGAAAATATGAATAGTACTAGAAGATTTAAAAGGCGAACAGAGTTTAGGTTTCTTTTTAAAGCCGGGGAAAATAGTAATAGGCAAAAAGGGAGTGATGTGCTTTCATTGCTGTTTGTTGGATCGGATTTTTTTGCAACATTCAAAAATATAAAATATGTGTGTCTATTGTTGCTCGAGAAGATAAATAGTGAAATTAATGATAATTGTATTTAATTGCGAAAATTATTAGTTTCAAGATTAGAGCGGTGTGATCATTTGCATTGTTACAGTGCTTTTCTGAAAAACATCCCCAGTAGAGATGCATATTTGATGCATTCAAAATAAATACATTTATAGATATACATTTAATGATTTTCCAATATATAGGTGTTATTATACGTATGGCTTTGTACATCTACTTTCTGAAGTATATACCAATGTCAATTTGAAATACGAAACTTTTCGAAAAGAAATGACGAGATAGTGTTAACGCAATTTTTTGACAGACAAATTTCAAGGTCTAAGAAATTAAAAAAAAAACATTTAAAGTTAAATCAGAAACCCTTGGACGAATCTAATGGACGGGTACAAAGGAGATCTCTTATTGAAAAATAACTTTCAGACAGCAAAAGATAGTCGCTTAGACAGGCTGCGTTCTTAAAACGCAAACGTTTAATACAGCGTTTCCGAATTGCTGAGCAGTAAATTGTGATTATTTTATGTTTTAGAGACGACATGCCGTCTCATTCGTCAAATGCAATACTCAGTTTGGCATTTACATTTATGGCCCGTTTTCTCAATGTTCGAATAAACTCTTTGTTAACTAACAGGAACACAAGTTATTTGAAGCTATAAACAGCCCGATAAGCATTTTCGTTTTCTCATACGTCTCAAGCAAATTACCAAGCCATAAAGTGTGGAACTTATCTGAGACCACCATTATGGCAAAATCAGCTGATTTTTTTGGCGGAATTCAACCGTCCACGAATCTATTTTGTATTAGTACGGTCTCTCAGCATATTAATTTGCAGCTGAGTTTGTTGCGAATTCTCTTATATCGAATGAATTTCCAGGAACTCTGTTCTTTATGGCCACTTTAATTTTTTTCTCATTTGAGTCTGCAAAAGTGAACAGTTCTAGCTGTCAAAATCTCAGCATCCGGTATCAGGTGTTGGGTTTTTGTTTAGGATAGATTTTCAACCGGAAACCAAGTTGGGTTTTGGTTTAGATAAGCGATTAATCGAAGGCTATGGGATGGTTAGCGTTTATCCGATTAATAACGCTGAGCAGATATTGACAAAAACAAATTGTCCTAAATAGCAGTTTATTCTTAAGATAAATTTTAATCGGACATTGAGCAACCGGCCCTAAAAGTGGAAGTAGTTTAGTAATGGCGTGGTTTGAAGGAGAAACAAAAATATAGAAGTTTTTTTTCTCAATTTTGGTTTATGTATTTAGAGGCGATGAATTCGAATTTGAACTTTGCCACCTAGAAAAAGTGATGTGATCCGTGAAAACTGCCCGAAACTGTTCGAAAAAAGCTCTTTTTCGCTTTTTTACCTACAGCATCGAAAACACTAACTTTGACAAAAAAAAACTAGGGAGAGCAAAACCAAACTACAACGAATTCCCTACAAAAACTTATAAATGATTTTTTCGTTAAATGGGCAATTAAGGCGCTAGAGGGCGTTCAAGTTTAATGAAAATTTCAGAAACGGTTAAAAATACAATTTTTCGCTTATAACTCGAAAACCAGTATTATAAATTTTTTAAATAAAAAACCATTAAATGTAATACCATTCGAAAGCCAACACATTGAGGCACTTTTTGGAGAATTTTTAAGCTTCTAGATTTGATGACCGTTATAAAATCTGCATTTATTTTTTTTTTCTAAGGAAAAATCGAATTTGAAGCGTTATTATTTTGGGCCTAGAAGAAATCTCACAACCCGAAAGTGTCATTCTATTTGAAATTGTATATAGGTTCAGAAAATAAGGATCAAATATTGGTTTTAAAGATCAAGACACTGACCAATGGCGTTTTTTGTCGAAAGTTTCAGGTTTTTGACAAGAGCAATATAAGAATTTATAGCTGTGTATTGCTTGAACACAATATTCTTTGGGTCGAATTTTTGAATAAATGCTTTAAAAAAGTTTAGTCTACACTTACTGTATAGACATTTCCAAACGGAACACTCGGCATAACTTAATAATAACAATGCCGATTGTTTCATTTTACAATTTCGAGTTTTCAATTCCGGTGTTTATGGGTAGGTCATAATCTTCACCTCTTGCTCTGAATTTCACAAACGAGCACCTCTGCGTTCCCCATTTCTTTCACCCATCACTTTTACTACTTTTTAATCAATGTAGTCAAATTGAAGTCCTCTATCAATTTAGGATAGTATGAAGAGTGAGCAGAGAGCGTTTTCAGTCCTAATTCGTAAGATTGTGATTGTGGTAAACGTGACAATGCGTTGGCATAATGGACTGTGACAAAATAACGCGACGATAATAACGGAAGAGTTTGATCACTTCCCTCTGTGTTAGTTCGTTGAAGTTAGTACGAAGAAAAGAGGTGGTAAGAAGAGAGTATATCCCTTCAACATTCCTTCTCAAAAGCCCGATGTCAGTTATTGGCCTTCTGAATCGCTTTCCTCCGCGTCTTCCAATTTCGGAAAACCAACGGTTGTTCGGCCTTCTCATAAACTGAAATACCTGCTGAGCTCTAGGTCTTCCTCTCAGCTTTGATGAAGTTGATATTTCGTTTCAAAGCCCAGTTAGACGATCAACTGTCGTCGTGTTGTGTTAGGCACCTCGTCCATTGCAATCGTTGTAGTCTGACGATTCTCGGTACTTGTAGCTCGTTGTAAAGGCCTTACAACTCATGGTGGTACCGGATTAGTCAACCTTTTCGATCATAAACTGCTCCGAATATCGGACAAATGATATTCCGCTGAATAGGGGGGGGGGGGGGGGGGGTAGCGCAGTATGTTGAGGCATCAGTCTCATGTTTGACTACCGGTGTTTCGGGTTCGAATCCCGTCCACGACGACGTTCGTGGCCATGGAACAGTTGACGCGCTATGCCCCACAAGGGGTTAGGGCAATTGAGTAAGAACTTCGCTTATATTAAAAAACATCACCCGAATAACCACTCCAGTTCATCAACTGCAGTTATCAACATTTTTACTGCTTTTGTTCAAACCCTGAATTTTTCGACAAAAGACAACTTTTGTAAGTATCCTGATCTTTGAATCCAATATATGATAATTATTTTCTGATCTTATATAAAATTTCAAATAGAATAACACCTTTCTGGTGGTGAGACTTCTCCTAGGGCCCCAAAATAATAACGCTTCAAATTCAATTTTCATTGAAAAAATAAATGCAGATTTATAACGGTCATCAAATTTAGAAGTTTGGAAATTCTCCGAAAAGTGGCTCAATGTGTTGGCTTTTGAAACTTATTTCATTTTTATGGTTTTTGACTTAAGAAGTTTATAAAATTGGCTTTCGAATTATAAGCAAAACATTTTATTTTTGATCGTTTTGAAATTTTCATCAAAATAGAACGCCCTCTAGCACATTAACCATCCATTTGGCGAAAAAAACCATTAAGGAGTTGTTTTTTGTAGGGAATTCGATGTAGATTATTTCGATTTCCTTCACCTTTTTTCGAAAGTTAGTATTTTTGATGTGACAGTCAAAAAAAGCGAAAAAAGGGGCATTTCTCGAGCAATTTTAAGCAGTTTTCTTGGAACATATCACCTTTTCGAGGTGCAAATTCAAATTCAGCGCCCCAAAATACATAAACCAAAATTAAGAGAAAAACTTCTATATATTTTTCCCGAAACCGGTTGTAATGTGCCATTTTTTTCCTCTTCATTCCGGTCCTCCGCCGCGCCGCGCCGCGCCGATTTCCGATTTCTTACAGGCGTAGAAAGCTATGCAGGCTTTTTTCACCCGTTCTTCAGCTTCGTGTCTAAAATAACACTTAAATAAAATACTTTGCGCTACGCGATAATTGGATCGGCTGTTCGTTTACTTTTTGATTTACCCTGCTTAAATTAAACGGACAGCCAATCTATTTACTTTGGTTTTTGTGGTAAATAACATCAGTTTAGTCTTACACCTAGCCCACAGCTTGTAGCCCAGGCCTTTCCACGATATGACTTACCACGTACAGGCACATTCCTCACACCACGATTGCCACATCATCCGCGTACGCGACCATTTTAACCCCTTTTTTGTCAAGCCTTGCTAGGATTTCATTGATGACAACTATTGAGAGTTGCCAGAGTAGCGGGGCGTCCTCTCCCTTATGTGTTTCCCAAGTCCGTATAACGAAGGGTTAGTCGGCTAATTTTCATTTGCTTATAGCATTTTTTCTGAGGCTTGAGTTAGGGTCCAGGTACGAAAGCATACGATAGACAGGTCATGTCTATTTCTGTGCACAAGCTTCGATTTCATTAGAGGGAGGACCGAGACAACGAGACGTCTTATTTGCTGTTTCGGTTGCTTGATTGCATATGTAGAAGTTGTTCGGTGGTGGTGGGCACGTTTCGAGACATGATGTTAATGTTCTGGCAGAGACGAAAGTTCTATGGAGTGATGGCTCTTGTAGAATATCAATCCTCTTTGCCTTCATAACCTCCTTCACTGAAAAATCAGCCATATCAGTGGTGTTTGGCTCCACAGCTTGAAATTCTTCTCGCAGAAATTCTTCATTCAAAAGTTCGTCAAAGTACTCACGCATTCTGCTACAAACTGCTGTGTCTTCAACCAGTAGCACTCCTTGTGAATCTTCAACGTACTTTGGCGCCTGAATCTCTCGAGCGTTTCTTCTCCTTTGGGCTGCGACCTTATAAATCCTGGCATTGTCTTTAGGTTTCTCCTGCAATGACGATCTCTTATCCGCAGTATGATCTTCTAGTTCTTGGCAGAACTTCTCGGCTGCAATCACATTTGCTTGAGCAACCTTTCACTTCACGTCCTTCCGGAAATAATAAAAAGATCCATTCCCCCATTTAGCCGTCTACCTGCGACAAGTCGGGATATGCTGTGGCTTATTATTAAACAACACAAACATTCATGGCCACGAACGTCGTCGTAGACGGAATATAAATAGGATATAGGACAGATGATTTAGAAACATGTCAAAATGTGGTTTATATTCATCCAAATCGTATTTAAACAAAAAATAAAAATGGAATAAATTTGCATTGACACTAACTCGTTAAAATAATTTACATAAACAAAATCCTGTTATTAGCGATTACGATAACATTTAACATTAAGAAGTACGTACGATCATAAACGTTAAACTATTTGGTAGGATAGAAAAGATAGTAGGCAATTAGATATAGATACTGAACTTTAGTATATGAGTGCAACAATAATTATTGTTTGACTTCATTTTGAGTTGCGCTTGAAACTCAAAACTACTAATGGTAATCGTCGTAGGACATTATTATCTGTTTTCATAACATTCTTGTATGCATATTTTGTTATATAATTATTCATAAAAAACACGTATATAAAATACATCTGTTTCAAGAGATCTACTCTTGTTATCTTACTATTACATAGACACTGTGTTCGTGTTCTTAGTTTACGTATATTTAAAAATTTTGATTTTTGATACCCTACCGAATTTTCGTAATCAATTTCAGCGAATTCGCAACAACATTGGTAACGCAGAATAGCACGACCAGTTTTTCTGGAAAATTTTGTTAAAATTTCGTATTATTGTAACGGTGTTTTTTTTTAATTACATTTTTATTTAAATATGAAATTTGTTTTCCCAGTTAAAATAATAAACATAAAAGAAAATCTACAAAAAAAGATTGATTTGTGTTCCGAATCAAAATATTGCATTATTATAAAAAGAGAAACCAAAGGACACAAAACACAAAGAAAACAGAAAGTCTGATTTTTGTCAATCGTATGCATGAAATGTTAATCATTCATTGTCACTTATTTGTGTTTGAAAGGAAGAAGTTCAGGGAGAAACTTAGACATGACAGAATCAAATCATCTAGCCACAAGATATAAAATTGAAATTAACGTCACAGTCAATATATTGGAAATGTTAGCATCAAAACAGTCAGAGAGAATCATTATTTATAATAGTCGTTAAAGTAGAAGAAATTAATGAGCTTTATAAGTCGAATAATGAGCAGGGCCTACAGACAAACTTAAAATTGAGAGAAAACCATATAAATGGAAAAGTTCTAGCATACTTTTAAAGGATGAGATATAAATGCAAAGGTATAGAGTGTACTGTTCATTTTAGATATAAAAATCATTAAGACAAGTTTTTAGTTTTATTACTCGGCTTTAATAAAAAAAAAGAAATATCATCCTTCCTATTTGCCGGAATTGATCATGTTCTAGCCTTTTATCTAGACCATACTTACCTTAACAGTCTTGTAATGTAGTCTGGCCAATTTTCGGGAAACATAACAAGAAAGAATCCAACGGCAATTAAGATAACACCAGCCAATTTCATACCGGCAAACTGAGCACCATAAAGGACTACATCTAATGCTGTGAAGATAGTAGAGTGAATGTATTAATAAAAATTTCGTTGCAGATTTTCCGGCCTTATAGTATTTTTCCCTCCAGACACTCATAAAACATTTTACAAATTTCAAATTTGGCCGCAAATGTGTTAAACAATTTAAAAGTTACCTCCAGACACTGGAACAGCGGTTATTAATCCGAGAGTTACAAACATGTTATACGTTACAGCCGAACTAAACTGTGTAAGAATGTGAAAAACTAACAGCATACGAGATTATAAGATAAGTGTTTTATTTAAAATTGTAGTTTAAAGCTTCGCGCAAATATCGACGGACGTTGCGCGGGTCAAAATTGAAAATACTTAGCAGTCGGCACACACAACGAATCATGCATTGATCTGCGACCGTTTATTTCCCTATTAGGGACAGTGAGTTAGTCACCACTGGCTGGGTAGAGCGTCCATTTACCAAGCGAATGGTCGCAGGATCGATTCCTGCCATGAACTTATTCAAACAGTTGCTTTCCTCGCCGATCTCCAGTCGACTCAGCTGTTAATCAATTTACATTGATTTAAAGAAAAATTAATGAAGTAAAAGCGTCCTATTTTGAAGAGCTTCTTAATCTTACATCTAGCGTCCCCCCTCAAGAAGCCTTAAACAATTACGACACGATCGATCAATACGCAACCCCTGACAGTAGAAGAAGTTGATTAGGGCCGATCAAAGACTAACGCGCGTTCCACACGCAATGACTTAATGCCCAAATCGACCACACAGACGAACTGTGGAAAACAGGGTTTGCGCAGACCATCTGTGTGGTGCTGTTTTCGTGTCTGCGTAGACCATCTGTGAAAACCAAAAAGTTTTGATTTTTGGTCGGTTTGCGCAGAAATGTCTATGTTATGTGTAGCGGGGTTTCCACAATCATGGTGTCTTGTCTCGTATTGAGAAGCGCAACTTCACTTAAAAGAACATCATATTTTGGGTGGCTCATGCGGACATAATTTTTAAAATTTCAAATCCTTTTGATAATTCCGCTTGTTCTGAAAAATTGATCTGCAGAAATTTTGTCTGTCTCGCGTGTGATTGTTGCAATGACTTGTCGAACGATTTTTTTCGCATACCGTCAGTTTGGTCTTATTGGTCCTTTATCCAACATTTTGTATGCAACGATATTGTTGTCGACATTGTTGACGACATCGTTATCGACATTGCTATGATTTATCAGTAATTTTGTAGCAATGACATTGATTGTCAACAATATCGCTACGATATTGTTAAGATATCACTACGATTTATGAATGCATCTTCGACACTATACCTCCGCCACTAGCCCCGTTAATACCGTTGAACTAAAAGGCGATTTAACTAAATCATTTTAGTGTTAGTACTTGTTCGTGGTGAGTTTATACTGACCATACGGAGAGGTACTAAATATGAAAGATGTCAGTTGTTGGTTGGTGACTTGGGTGACTTTGGTTTAGAAAAATGTCAAGAGGCAGTAGCCTCCTAATAAAAAGGCGTTTATTCCGCTACAATCAAAGGATGGAAGGAATGCAGATTTTCAGGGCGAGGCCAGTATGCATTGGGACTAGATTGTGTTGGTGTCTTCGCTAATGGTGTTGTTGGTGAAAATTCTATTTTATTTGTTATATAAATACCTCATCCTTTCCTGAAACTCTACATTCGTTTCATCCTTTGATTATAGCGGTATAAACGCGTTTTTATTAGGAGGCTACTGCCTATTGACATTTTCTAAACCAAAGACACCGAAGTCTTACGTGTTTTTCGTTAAAATGGAGAAACTAGAATATCGTGCAGTCATAAAATTCTTGGTTTTGGATGGATTCACCCCTAAGGAAATTCATCCGAAGTTAACAAAAGTTTACGGGGACTCTGCTCCGTCGATTTCAACCGTTAAAAAATGGGCAGCTGAATTTAAACGTGGTCGCACGTCCCTCGAAGATGACCTACGTGAAGGACGGCCAAAAACCGCAACCACACCGGAAACCATCGAAAAAGTGTAGGATATGTTGGACGATAGGCGAATGAAAGTGAGTGATATTGCTGAGGCTTTGGGAATATCGGAAGAAAAGGTGCGAAATATCTTGCACAAAGAATTAGAGATGCGAAAGCTCCGCGCAAAATGGGTGCCGCATTTGCTGAATGCCGCTCAAAAGCAAATGCGCAAACGATTTTCGCAGCAATCTTTGCACCGCTTCAATGGGGATCCGACCGATTTTGTGCGGCAATTTGTCACCATGGATGAGTCTTGGGTCCGTCACTACACGCCAGAAACGAAACAGCAGTCGAAGCAGTGGGTGGAAGCCGGTGGTTCAGCGCCAAAGAATGCGAAGTCAATCGCATCTGCCGGAAAGGTCATGGCCAGCGTGTTTTGGGATGCAAAAGGGATCCTCTTAATTCATTACCTTGAAAAAGGCAGAACAATAACAGGCGAATATTACTCCAAACTTCTTGACCAGCTGGATGCCTAAATTCGCGAGAAGAGGCATGGCTTGAAGAACAAAAAAAAATCATCTTTCACCAAGACAACGCACCTGTACACAGGTGTGCGTTGGCGATGGGAAAACTGCTGGATTTGGGGTACGATTTGCTCGACCATCCCCCTATTCTCCTGATTTGGCACCCTCAGACTTACACCTGTTCCCAAACTTGAAGAAATTTGTTTCTAGGAAGCGCTTCGCATCCAATGAAAAAGTTGACCATGGATGAATATTTTTACAGGCTTCTAGACTCTCTCTTCCGGGAAGGAACACTGATGTTGCAGAAACGCTGGACCAAGTGTGTTGGAGTCAAGGGAGATTATGTAGGGAAATAAAATCATTTTTTAACTGAAAATCGCAGTCTTTCATTGTCAGGCCGAGAACTTTTCACCTAACCTTCTTAGATCAGATCAATTTTCATACAAAACTACTGCCGGCCATTGATTGAGGCAGGTCTCGTATGGGATCTGGCAGGATCAGAGTTAAAAGTGAATTGGTTGAATGTCAACTTGTTTCTGGGCAATTCGCTCTGTACATTTGAATACGAAGTCCGCAATTCGCCCCCACGCGACGAGTCATATGTATGGTTGCTGTTTCTGTTTGGATTCGCCCGTCACTTGATCTAGGCCGTTCGTTTCAAAGATCAACTCTGTCCGGTTGTCTCGAACGGGGCTAATGCTGCCCGCGTTCGTCGTCCGTCGGAATTTCCGCGAAGCTTTAAATAGCATATTGTACCTATCTTTGTTACAATATGCTTACTGTAAAAAATTTAACAAATAACGCACCTAAAAGTAATATACTTGCTATTAATAAAACAATCCAAGGCAGTCGATCCGAAGGGATAGTTTCTGTACCCGTTAGGTACAAAGCTACACACACAGGCCAGAGTAGGGCAGCATTCAAGAATCCAATTGTTGTAAATGCAAATGCAACTTGTCCAACTGGAGGATCCCCCATGACTTTCCTAAACATTACCTAGTAAACAACAATTTATATCAGAAGGAATCATATTGGCGCATATTCAAACTTACCTTAAACACCGCATAACCAGCTGCTGCCAGTGCCGCTAATACAACACCGCCCAGCGTGGGACTCCCTGTAATTCCATCCATGTAGGCCAGAAGAGCAATTCCTGTATCACACAATATAACCGCAACAATCTACAAAGAAACAAAATAAACAAGTCGCCATCAATCAGGATACTTCGCTATAACGAATGCAGTGATGGAATTAGTGGTTGTGAAAATGATGACTCTGATACTCACTCGAACACCTACGAATTGTTCGTGCAATATCACCCACGAGAGTAGATAGACGCACGCCACATTGGTTGCAAACAATGCCATAACGTCCGTAGCTAATAGGGCCCGTAAGGATAATGCAAAAAGGTATGTAGTAAGCACCCACAGCATACAGAACGAAAGACATCGATTGAGAAATCGTCCTGAAATCAATGGTGAAATTATGTAAATATGTACAAATCAGGAATGTTTTATTGACGATTAACATGCTTTTCGGGAGCGAGTTATTTGTGGACTGTTTTATTGAGTTATCGAAACACTATAATGCTGACATAGTCAACTATTTTAATCATAATAATTCTTAATATGCATAAATCTATTCCACATCGATTTAATCTTTTGGAAAAAAAATTAATAAAATTATGCAATATCACTCACCAATTGTAAACCCCCTATCGCGAAATCCTCTCAACACATCGCCTAAAATTTCGCTCGGTTTGTCGCATTTTCTGATCGCAATTCGTCCTAATAGATAAATTGGGAAAAAGAGAAATGCGAAATTCGTACAAAACCACGAAGCAAAAAATGGTGCATTGAATACGGCCGCTGTCGTTGTAGTTAGCTTTGGTATATGAAAAATGGTCGTGTTGCCAACATTCTCGGCTTCCGTATCCAATAATGCTTCTGACATTTTCGTATATGTACTTCGTCGTAAGTATAAAAATTTTATGCAATGTGTTGCCCCGACCCAAGATGCAGTTACCAGTATTGTAACGCACACACCGAAATACATCTGAAAGGAGAGTAAGGAAAAAATCTTAATTTTAGGAATAGGAAGAGAAGTTGTCTATAAGATACAATAGAAAAATATTAATCCTAATAAAAACTAGCCGAAGCGTGGATACTCTAGGCAAGGCCTAGTGATGATACTAAAACTTTTTATCACGGTAGGTCTAAACCCGTTTTAAATATTGCAAGAATATTTTTCATACAAAAAGTATACGAGTAGTACTTTCGAAAGTTTGAAGTTCCAAAGTCGATGTTCGACGCGCTTGACTTGATGCAACAACATTTCTTCCCTTTCCCTTGCATGTATCCGACGTGGAAGCAGAAGACAGCGAGTTCAATTGTTAATGAGGCTCACCTTTTTTTTTATCAATCTTCTGAATGAATGTAAAATGAATGTATGTTAATCACAACTTGCTTTTAACTCAACCTATTTGGCAATATTCATCATCAGCATCATCAATAACTGTTGACTGCCTTGACCCCTCCAAGGGCATGGGTGCGTCAATATCTCTTGCATTTCCATGCTTTATTGACGTTTCGATAGCATATCTACTTTTCAGACGTGCAGTTGCTAGAATGCACCACCTATCCGCGCCGTCTTCATACTGAAAAGCTCGGAGCACAGTGGGAGTTCTATTAGTATACCCACAGGCAGTTTTTGCTCGCGCCGAGGATCGAAGCTCCATTCTCTAGATCGAAGAGCGGTGACCGAGCCAATACGGCCACCGAGCTCGTTAAATTATTGATATACATATAAAGCACATAATCTCTTTGCGTTAATAATTTTTATTTGGTTCAGTAAACTTCCTTCCTCATGCCACGATCACACTTTTTTCTACCACTTCTTGGCTTAAATGCCATGAAAACGTTTTGGCGAGCACCTAATCTGATCATGATTTTGATTTTTCTGATTACTTACCTAAACCGCTTCCTCTGATCCGCTTAAATATGTGTCGTCAACTCCCAATTATGGGATCTGAATATTTTCTGAGCAATTTGTGGAATCAGAGTTCCGGTGCGACTTTAACAGTTCACAGATGAAACCGGCGCGACCAAATCATCCCAATTTTAATCAAGCGCAGAACTAAAACAACACTGCCTAGCTTAAAAACGACAAATTGTGAAAAGTTTTATGATGAAATTAAATTATGTTTTATATATTTTGATAAGAATAAAAGTGGAGTGGGTCACTGCGAGTCTAAGTCAAAAATGACTCAAACTCGCTCTCCACTATCACACAAAAATAATCAGCTTAAAGCCAATTCTTCCTCTGTCACTTGATTTCGTCCAAACCATGGATTCACTCTTCAGGAGCTGCCATAATCCATGGGAGAAGCAGCTCGACCAAGTCAGGGGTTTGTATTCCGACCTAAATCGGATTACGTCCCTGATATGCAGCGCTTATGCGTGAATAAACACAGTGACATTTCATTGGTTGAAAATTCGCACTCGTGTCGTGTAATGCACACTATATAAGGTGTTAGCATTTCACTCAGGGACGGGATGGCATCTCCACCCTTTGGCTCTTTAAGGGACAATTGGTGGACGCAAACTTGGCAGTTCGTTTGCCCAGCGAAAAATTCCGTTTGCGCACCTTTGCAAAAAAAAACTCAAAATGAATTTTTTAGGTTGTCAATAATTAAAAAAAAATTTTAATGCAAACTGCGCAGATCATTTGCCCATCGTGGATTATCGTTTGCCCAGTAAAAGGTCTCATTTCCCCACCCTTGCAAAAAAAAAAGTTATTAGCAAAATATTTTTGTTTTAAGTTGGGAATCCTTAAATCCAATTTGGATCCATAAAGGGCTTTTTTTATATAAACCAGGTATTTCGTTTACCCATCGCAGGCCCTCGTTTGCCCACCACTCCAATTTTTTTTATTAAAAAGTAAAAATTTGTATCTCGCTTTGGCGCCACATTTTACATTTTCGCCCTTTGGTTCCTTAAAGGACAATTTATGGACGCAAACTGGGCAGTTCGTTCGCCCAACGTAGACTATCGTTTGTCCAGGAAAAAGTTTCGTTTGCCCACCCTAGCAAAAAAAGTTTATATGTAAACTAAGTTTTTAGGTTGGGAATACTTAAATCCTTAATTTAACTCCTCAAAGGATAACTTTTGCAGTGCAAGCTGGTCAGTTCGTTTGCCCATCGTAGATTGTCGTTTGCCCAGGAAAAAGTTTCGTTTGTCCGCTCCTTGCAAAAAAAGTTATAAGTCCAGTGAACATTCCTATAAACCCAATGGCAAAATTTAATTGATATCGTATATGGAAATCGAACTTGCAATGTTTTATTCGCTACTGCCCTGAAAACACGTTCGACACCGACGAATAATCGCATAAAACCCTTTCACAACTTTGTCTTCCTTTGAATACGATTGCACTTTCTAAATGCTGTCATCAATTCTCCAGTTTAGAATCAAGTGGCGTCGAGTTTCAACTATATAGGTAAAATGTGCCTATTATGTATATGTGTTACAGATATAAGGTGGCATGTAGGTAGGCTCAGAGCCTACTAACTCATGCCTTCCTTACCTTTTGTGCCAACTCCGAACAGCATGATTCTTTACATGCTTTAAGCCGTCTCGATTGTACAACATTCGTAGTTGGTAGTCCTTCCGCTGTGGGGGTGGCGGCACCCCGTTCCAAATTGTTATTGCTCTGCAAACAAGTGCCACTTTCTCCACCATCATGTTGACTAGATGTCACCGAATCCGAATGAGTGATTTGAGGATTGGAGGCATTTATGATGTTGGTGAAGCCCCCAAACGGTCCGTTTGGTGAATCGCCGGTTACGACCACCGATGGGGCACGAACACGTTTGGGGTTGAATATCGCGGGAATCTCCCCGTCCCTAGTCATGTTATCGTCTATATGGCATCGTGCCGGATTTGATGACAAGCATCTGAAATGTGAGAAAAATAGAAATTTAACATTAATTTAAGTTTTTAATATTTATAATTAGAAATGCTAATTGGCGTTACAATCAATTTGCAATTTGTGAGTAATAATGACATCTTAAATAAAAATCTGATAGCCGCGCGGGCTGCTAATAATAAAAAATTAGCGATTTACATCAGTACTTTAGGCTGGTTGCTATCAAGCTAAAGTTGTTTCCTCGTGGTTTATATCGGGTCGGCTTTTCCATCATCGGGTTAAAAACCGGAATGAAATTTCTTCTTTATCTTGGTTCTTGGCCCTGTTTTATGCCACGCTTCGCTTGCTGATCTACGCTTTAAAGAAGTCTTTATTAACGCGATAGCCGCAAGTCAGGCAGATAGTTATTTCAGCAAATGAAAATAAAATACGGATCGGAAAACATATCTGCAACACAACGGAAAGCAACCACTTTAACAGATAGTTCGAATAAAAGCACCAAAACGATATGGTAAAACCACGACAAAAAAAAATCGTTCCGACATCTTCAACCTTTCCCGCTGAATTTAATTTGTATTTACAGCAACCGTTAGTGTCAAGGGCAGAAAACCCAATAACTTACTGGCCCCTAAGCCGAAGTTATTTCCCTACTCTCTCGGAAGTTGCAGTGAAACATTTAATAGGAGCTGGAAGCTCGGTTGCCTCTGAGAGGTTGGTATCTACAATAAATAACGTTGTAACTGAGGAAAGATGCCCGCTAACATACCAGCATATTACAGAAAGAATATTTATGGCTAAAGTCCACGAAAAATACTGGCTCGAATAAACTACAACTTTTTGCAAAGTGACTGAATTTTCCAATATGAAATACGAGTAATATATTTTCATTTCCATTAATAATAAAAAATAAACAATGCATTGCAATTTTTTCATTTCTTTTTAACAGATTTTTGAAGAAAAAATCAGTTATTCGACCCTCCTTCAATAACGAGTTTCGACCCCGGAGTTGGTTTTCTTTACGTTTCATGACCCCAGGAATCGATTGGCATCATTAGATTTTTGTAGTGTCCTTTATATATATATCCGCAAAATGTTGTGGACACGATAACAGTCGAACGGAAGTCATAAGCAAGGTGAAACTTTTTCAGTTGATAGATGTCAGTAGGAAGCCGGCTGCTATTGAAATTCAGCACTATCGATAAAGTAATTAAAAAGTTACAGCTATGTAACGGCAAAAGTATCTGAGCCTAATAACTTCATAACGGAAGAGGCTAGCTAAACCAAACTTTCCCAGTAAGTAGATGTCAATAAGGACTAGCCTATTATTGAGTTTCAGCAAAATTCCATCAAGCGGTTAAAAAGTTACAGCTATTTAACGGCATAATTTTATAAACAAAATTACCACATAACGGAAGAAGCGAGCTCGGCGAAACCTATCCAGTTGGTGGATGTTATAGAGGACCCGACTCTTGTCTGATTTCAGAAAAATGCATCAAATGGTTCAAAAGTTATAGCCATATAACGGCAAAAACTTGTATGCGAAATAACTCTATAACGCAAGAAGCTAGTTAAGTGAAAAGTCAGTTCCAGAATTACAGTTATATAACCGCAAAATTTTGGGAACTCAACTCAACGGAAAAAGCTAGTTGAGCAAAACTTGTCTAATTGATGAAAATTAGTGAGGCATAGCTTCCGGTGCAGTTTCAAGAAAATCCACAGTACGGTCGAAAGGTTACAGTAATACAACAGCAAAAAGTAATAAGCAAAGATTTACCTACACGAAAGGCATTAAGTTGATGAAACCTAAAATGAAACTGGAGATAAATTCATATAGTAAAATCAATCGAACAGTTAAAAAGTTTCATCATCTGAAAATATCTCCGCAAATATCGAAATACAAAATTCTGCAGCCGCACCTGGTACGAGTACTAACAACTGCAGTTAAGTATCCCACCCATGTCATAATTATACATAAGCTCATAAATGATCCCGAATTAGCCCATATCAAAAATCAGTTCCTCTGGCTTCACTGCGCCAGGTGTCTTTTTTTCATTTCCTGTACCCTGTTTCTTTTTTTTTTAATGATCCGGTCTTTATAGTAATTTATATTAAAAAATGTTGCCTGCAAAGAAGTGAATCTGTGGGTGCCCGCTCCTATAGTAAATGTGCCTTTGAGATAGTTTTGAATCAACTTTAAGTCCTTTTGTTCTTCACGTCCATCGTGTCAATTGAGTCCATTACGTTTTATATCTTTCATGTCCATTATACATATATTCTTTTTTTTTCCTCTATACGTCCGTTAATTGCTTTATATCCTATATGATCATTATGCCCAGAGGATTGGTCTCACGACTCCGTTCCCGAGAATATCGATATTTGTTAGGTTTGGTTTCCGGTTTACTTCGTGTCCACTAAGGTCATGTAGACGTTACCAAAGAGTTCAAAATGACTTTAACAATTTTAACATATGTACTAGAGTACATTGGCCTCATCACCCCGAGCTAGAAAATACCCAAGTTGGCTAGGTAATCGTCCAAACAAGCTACGTACCAAATTTGATTATAGTTGAACCACGGAAAATGCCAAGTGGAATACTCGTAAAGACGAAACTCCTTAGAAAAGTCTTAGGCGACGAGCTCAGTAGCCATGTGGTCACGGTCACCGCCCTACGATGGTACATCTAAAGAGACGGAGGTTCAATCCTTGGTGCGTTAATAAAAACTGCCTGTGGAAACTACTAGAACTCCCACCGCGCTCCGGGCTTGTCAGTATAGAGACGGCTCGGATAGGAGGTGCATGCTTGCAAATGCACCATCCGAAAAATATAAGCTTTCGAAACGTCAACAAGGCATAGTAATGGAAGAGATATTAACGCGCCAATGCCCCTGGAAGGGTCAAGGCAATTAGAGAAATATGTCCGTTCATCAAGGCCCAAATGGCCTAACAAAACTTCGCAGTAACCCCCATTGTCTTACATAAAATGGACCTCTGACACGGCGCGGCCTATCGCACGCCTCACATTGAATTCAAAGACCACATAATACTTCCAAACTACCTACAGAATACAATAAGATTTCCTTCCAACAATATTCCAAAATGTATTTATTTTCGGATCGGAGATTCAATTTGCATGAGCTTAGTGTAGCAAGCACATGTATGTAGTTTGACCGCCAGTGTATTTTTTATACTAGCATGTATGTATGTATATTCTACAAGTAAAATACATACTACGGTTGTACAGAAAACATGGAATATATCAGTATATATCTATATCTATATCTTTGTATCAGACATACCTGTATGTTATGTATGTACGTATAGATACAAGACTGCGTCAGACTTTTTTTCCACGTATAGAAGAAAGGCTATGAAATGCTTCCACATCAGCGAAAAATGAGTGCCGTAAACACTTTCGACACATCCTTTACCAGCGAGCCGAGCAACGATATCATTTATTTATGGTAATTACCAGGAACAGGAAGTATGGGGAAGAAAGCAGCAATGAGATTCTAACAAGGTTTAACCGTGAGGCCAATTTCCCAAATTAATTCGCTAACTCAACCTCAAGTAGATAGGAGTGATTTAGATTGAGTACTCTTTCTACTGCATACCACATACTATCGCTAAACGCCACTCTTCATGAGATTTTCTTTTTTTTTTAATTATTCAAATGTGTTGTCACAGCAATAATGACACAATATTCTTTGAGCCTATTTCGTCTTCGCTCAAGAATATATTAGATCTATTAAGGAAGCACCTTATTATGGGAATATTAGAGTGTAGCTTAGGTTAAGCATGCATATGAGTATGGAGTACGTGAAGCAACGCAGACCGTTTAAAGTAGAGTGAAAACTAAATTTTTAAAAGTTGCATGATGTATTTCTGGAATCGGAATTATGCAAGTCATAAACCACACTTAGCCTAGCATCCTTTCTCTCATATCAATTCTACCTATATAGAATGTAGAGGACTGAGTG
Source organism: Chloromyia formosa (assembly GCA_964017055.1). Classification (NCBI taxonomy): domain Eukaryota; kingdom Metazoa; phylum Arthropoda; class Insecta; order Diptera; family Stratiomyidae; genus Chloromyia; species Chloromyia formosa. The sequence goes on along the minus strand of OZ024813.1, from coordinate 20,856,458 downwards.
TCCAGCTCCACTTCGCGAACACAATTTGCCCAGTGGAAATGGCAAGTCGACTGTGGACTACATCCCCTTATTGGGAGGATAAAAACATCCTGAATGAGAAAGAATTTTCTTTATGTGTTTTTCCAGAAATTAAAGAAGCGCTTTATAAAACCGCATAGATATTAGTATTTATCCATTACCCTTGAGATCATAGTGATTTCAGATACATGATAGTAATAGATGGCTTTGCCACGTTGAATGTTGTACGATAGCATCTCACTCTTAAAGGTGCGTTTTGATAGGCACACGATCGTCGCACATTGTTCGTGAATAGCGATCAAGCCATAGAGCACGGAGCAGTATTTGTGTGTATCTTTTTGATCATCATCTGCGATCTAGCAAAACGGACCTTAACGCTATTCGAATTAAATACATATCAAGCGCTCTTGACCAAGCGGGCGACGCCTATTGTATAGGAAACCACCACCACCACCAAGGTTTCCCTTGCTTTTGTCGCCTTCTTGAGGTGTTCTCTAAATATATTATAAGTTTTACAACCATCATAAATAAATGTTAGAAAATTTAAGTGGTAGCTTTCACCGTTGTCATATACATAGTTATACTAAGCCAATCAGGCAAAAGCGATTGCGAAGTTATGGATATGATGCAGTTGAAAGAACACACTCGAAACAATCATGAGTTGCAGGTTAAAAGCCAGCTTTAAAGCTGCTCACAATAGCAGCTTTTCAAATAAGCTTTTAACTAATTAAACTTTAACCAAATTCGCTGTTAACCAAATTATCTATCCCAGTGTCCAACGTTGGAAAAATGCAGCTCTAAAAAAATGTACCACAAGTTTAAGCTTTTTTATTATTTTTTTCTCAAAGCGTTGATCCTCATTGGACTGAAGCGCTAAGTATCTATTTTTGGCCTGTTCCATATAAAAATATAATAATGGAAGAGCATGCTGTCGTTTGTTCGTTTGCATGTTTGTCCGGGCACTTGCCGTATTCTGATCTCAACCAAATATGGTATATAGGTTTCTTCTGTCCGCCTGAGCACAAATCGGGGACCGCAATTTTGTTCATCGACTGGACTAACGATAGATTGTTTTGTTTAAAATAGAGTTACTCGCCTAAGTCTTTGTAAAGATTTTTCCTCCAGGCATTTCCCCTGGCCAGATTTCAACCAAATTTTGTAGGTAGCTTCCTACGGTTATTATAAGTACCATACAGTTATATTTTAGCCCTCCAGCATGTGTGCGTCAGAAAGAAGGACTCTCTTTATCATAAAATCAACGGAAACCAAACGTGGTAGAAATGGGTATCTCCTGATTCGGGTGGTGAGACCAATGCATTCGAGTATTGAACCCATTTTGAGTCCTTTGGTCGGGACTGCCACCATTTTGAATCCTTTGGACATTATTGGTAAAAAAGGTCATTCTTGGCAATGAAGCGATGACTAGGCAAGATGGATATCATATGACTGAGGAAGTTGAGGCGAATGCGCTAGATTACTGTTGAAGGCATTTCGAGTCCTTGCGGGGTGGAAAAATCTACATTTTTGGTAGTGAAGTGATATCTAAGCAAGATGTGTGTCATATGACTGGGGATGTTGAGGCGAATGCACTAGACTACGACTGAAGACATTTTGATTCCTTTAGTGTGGAAAAATCGGCATTTTTAACAACGAAGTAAAATCTAGGCAAGATGGGTGTGATATAACTGGGGGTTTTTGATGCGAATTCACTAGAATACTTTCGATGGTATTCTGAGTGCTTGGGTCAGAAAATGGGGGCATTCTTGCATTCGCCTCGGGGAGATAACAACAACAATTTTCAAAGCGACTCATAGACAAATTGAAAGCAAATCTATTAAAATTAAAATGTACTTGCATGGAACGGGGCTAAATTGCCGATGAACATAATCGCTTTTTTTTTGTGTCATTTGTTTTATTTTTTATTTTATTGGATAGACAGATGTGAAAAATAGGGTTTTCAATAGTTCTCGATAGCTGATAAATAAGCGGATGTTTTTTTTTTAATCCGGCAGCCAACTTTACCATGTATCAATGGGAACACGTATACATATATTAGATTTTGCACCAGTGTAAACTTCCACTTTTAAGAGTCTCTCTGGAGTTACAATTCCCATAATCCCAAACTAATTTGTCGAAAAACCACATTGCGTCTGACATAAGTTTTCATTTCATGACTCAATTCCATTCTAATTGGATTCATCCACAACACGAATTTATGCTCGAATAAAACCATATAATAAAATATCCCTAGTAGCGTAAAATATAACCTCAGCTTCGGATAAAACCTCGAAATATTTCGTTCTGTGTTAATTTCCCAGGTGTTCGACACGCACTTCATGTTACTTTCAAGTTCAATTCAAAGTAGTACGTCAATACCAGCAAAGCGAAAAGAAATACATTTTTGAAGAAATAAAGAAATGGAAATTGAGAACCTGCTGAAACCCAAAAAATTGGATGTCACGTTTCTACCACACTGTACGAATACGTACACGTATGTATACGAGTAAATAACTAATGCTCGTTTTACCTTTAGCTTACCTTTACCTGCAACCAAGGAGCGAGTAATTGCAGACGAATGGAAAGTGGTCGAAAGATTTACGTATTACGTTCACGGCGATATTTAATTCGCTACCCTTTCATTTGTATTATTCTTCTCGAATGGAGTCGAAGCCCAAAAGTATAAGCAGTCGATAACAATATAACAATGGAATACTGGTGAACGCAAATCCTGCTTACATTCTTCATTTGACCTGTACTTCTAGCATTTGCAATTCGCCTTACCGGTATTATTGATTTCTGTATTCTTATTTGCTATTTGCGTAATTAACGCTTTGACTTGGCTAATGAAGAGAATGCTTACAGCGACTTTCCATGCCATTGTATTTTAAGTCAAAGCCTTTATTAAGAAAATGGTAGTGTAATGCTGTTTATGAATACGAAGCTGTTAGCTTTTGACCATTTGCAAATCCACTTCAAATAAATTTTTATAAATACTTCTCATAGTACAGCTCATTGCTTTTCCAAAAATAGCAATAGTTCACAGAAAAATTGGATGAATATGATTATTTTTATGTTGAAGGATTTAATCCAACGAAGATATTCATTTGACGGTAAGCGTTTCTGTATGCGTTAACCACACGGTAAGCTGGTCGAAGTTCTTAGGAAAGAGTATGTACGTTTCTGTCACTAAATCAAATGAACATAGCAAGGTCTTGCTAATTGCCGTAGATGATCCGTATACAGTAGAGTGTATCAAACTAAGTAATGCAGTCTTCATTTCGAATGTAGACCAACTATGAGACCAGCCATTAAACCACTTATTAGACCACCTGTCAGGCCAGCCATCAGACCACGCATTAGACCACCTATCAAGCCAGCCACTAGACCACGTATTGGACCACCTATCAAACTAGCCTCTAGATCCCGCGTTAGACCGCCTATTAAGCTGCTCGCATACGTGGTCTAATGCGCCGTCTAATGCCTGATCAGATAGATGGTCTAATGGCTGGTTGGTCTAGTGTGTAAAAAGCTTTACATCCTTGCATATGATATGCAATTGAAGTGAATTCTTCACAAGATAAGCACCCTAAATCAATCAGCTTAGCGTCGACACCGTTAAACCAGAGGATTTATCAACCTGCAACTACTATCGAGGGCTGCTCGTGTGCCTGAGCCGACAGGATGACTTCTCCTTTTTTAGTGACGGTAGTGATTTTATAAAGAAAAATGGAAATAACGAAAGTCGGAAGACGAAAAAAAAAGTGGAAACTGGAAATCATGGAAAAGTAAAAGATAAATACAGAAAATGGATGAAGTATGGATAATGTGGAAAACATATAATCAGGAAAATACGACAAATATGGAAATGTGAATATAATATGCAAAAATATGGAAACTGTGGAGGGGGTGGGCAAAAATCCTCTTCTATAGTACCTCGTGGCTGTCTCCTGGAACAGGAGTGGTAGTTGATCATTGCTAACCAATTCAAGCCACCTGTAATGGCGGTGCGATGATTTGATTAAAGTAAACATTGCCCCTATTGTATGGGGCGTAAGAATAATACCACGAACTTCCCTTTGACGGTCTGTCGTAGAAACCGACAAACAAAGGACAGGATGTGTATACCCGCAACTTGCACTATACGAAATTTTCAATATGCTAACGAAACGTCAACTATGCCTCAGATAAGGGCTGACTCAACGGTTACGACTTTTTAGCAGTTAGTGAGATAAGATGGTGGAACAGCAGAGAATTTATTTCTCCAACGCGTAGCACTGTAATTATGTACTCCGGAAAAGCTACCGGTAGTGGTCGTGAGTCAGGTGAGGGGTTTCTCTTAACCAGAGCCGCACGAACTCTCTCTTATCCTGAAATCCGGTCTCCGACAGAATCATGACCGCCAGATTCCGTACCAAAATGAGGAACATCACAATAATACCATGATATGTGTAATGAACCACCTGTAATGAACCATATTACGGTCTGGTAGTGCTGCATCCGCCGACAGATCTATGGCAGCACCTGATAAGTAAGGATCTGTCGGTGGTGCGAAACCAGAGGCCGAGGGTGCCATTACACCTGGAACCCGATGCGAGTGCGAGGGAATCTGCGCCGCCTTACCGCCCTATTTTTTTTTATCTTTCCCCATTTTTGCCTGCCATGTTTGTATTGTCTTCCACAGGCTTATAAATTCTTATTAATATGTAAAGGACAGGGGCAACGAGCGGCAAAAACCCCGCCCACGTCTCCAGAACTGAGCTACAGCAAGCATAGGCCTCTGCTTAGCTCGTTGAGGGGCCTTTTTCTTCGCCAGATGGCACGGCCCGACCTATGCCCGAGCATAGTCTGTCCCATCCACTAGTCTCTACGTCCTAAAAAATACTGACAAAAATTCTGCAGAATAGAATAAAACCGTACGCCAAACAAATCATTGACGAGTACCAAGGCGGCTTCAGACCTGGTCGCTCCACAGCCGATCAGCGTTTTATGGTTCAGCTAATCCTGAAAAAGTGCTGGGAATACAACGCTGACGTGTACCAAATCTTTGTCGACTTTAAGAAGGCATACAACAGTATCCATCGATCGTAATGTACTGTACAACATCATGCTGCAATTTGGTATACTAACAAAATTAGTGCGACTGACAATGATGACGATGATGATGATGATGATGATGATGAGCGTCTTATCTACAACATCTTGGCTACGTTGACGACATATAAATCATGGAACTATCCACAATGGCATTGGATCTTGAGAGAGAGGCAAACAAGGTTAGGCTAAAGATAAATACCAACAAGACTAAGGTTAGGCTAAAGATTAATACCAACAAGGCCAAAGTTCTTAGCCCGCTCTTGCGAAAAAGAAATCCGACACCTATTGCCATCAATATTAATGGCAGCCTGTGGAGAAGGTGGACAAATTCGTCTATCTGGGTAGGTAGTATTGTTGCCGAAAATGGTGGTACGGAGCAGGACATCGCTCGTCGTATCAACCAGGCTAAATGTGCATACGGAATGCTGTCCAAAATCTGGCAGAGAAGTTATCTCAGCATCAAGACCAAGCTGGGCCTGTTTCGCTCCCTGGTACTGTCAGTGCTTTTGTATGGGAGCAGTACATGGAAAGTTTCCATAGGAATTACCAGAAAGCTGCAAGTTTTCGACAACTCATGTCCTCGTCGAATTTTAAGAATATTTCGGCTCGAAACAATATCCAATGAAGAGCTAAGTCGGCGTACGGCCAGATGCCAATCGACGAATTGAATGGCAATGAATAGGTCACACATTACGGAAGAATGATAACTGCATTGCCTTCCATGCCATGAAATGGAACCACATTTCCAACCAAGGCCAACCAAGAGGGGGTCCTCAAATCTCAAGACGTCGATCTGTAGCAAAGGAGTGTCAGGCACTGGGTAAGTCTTTTGGGGAGTTGCGCCCTATTGCCCAGAACAGAGTACGACGGCGCGCAGGAGTAGTTGGCGCGCTATGCCCCACTAGGGGTTAAGGCAAAGTAGTAGTAGTATACTATAAGTCTATGGTATAAAAATATCCTAACAAGTTGACATTCAACCAATTCACTTTCAACTCTGTTCCAAACGTGGTCCAATACGAGATCTGAATCATCGACGGTCAGTCGTTTTGTATGGAAATGAGCTGATCCAGCGAAAAGAACGAAATTTAAGTCCAAAGCTTTATCTCATACACCATTATCAACTTAAATATATTTGTATAGTGCTCGGTGGCCGTGGCCGTTCGGTCATCGCTCTACGATACTAATCTAGAGCTCGGAGTTCAAATCTCGGCGCGATCAAAAAACTGCCAGTGAGTACTAATAGAATTCTCACAGTGTTCCGAGCTTGTCAGTATAAAGACGTCGCGGATAGGAGGTGCATGTTAGCAACTGCACTTCTGAAAAGTAGATATGCTACCGAAACGTCAACAAGGCATAGAAATGCTAGAGATTTTGACGCGCCCATGCCTTTGGAGCGGTCAAGACAATTAAGATGGTGTTTTTACTAAAATGACCCCTGAAAACCAATTCACATACAATTCGCCTGCTTCACATTAACTAGACCCCGGATTAATCGGACATCGACCATGTTTTTTGAAGGATGCATTTCCGGGATATTTTATTATTTCTCTCTCTCACATACGTGTTCGGACAGCATAACGCATGAAAACGGGTCGATAACACATTTTTCTGTTTACCGAACAAAGCCATGCTTAGCTATGTTAAACAAAAACAAGTCCTGGAAGCACCATCTCCAGTCATAAATCGTGCTAATATCTTGAAAACAGAAGGAAATTAAAAAAACATACAACATACATACAACATACACTTCTATTGTAACAACATAAACAGGGTCAAGTGCTATTTATCTAGTTTAAAACATGAAGCATATAATTGAAATCCAACAATTGCACATTTCCCATACAATGGCACTTACAAAATCTCCAATGGGATGATATGAACTGTGTATAATGAAAAGTTTGCAACGGACATTCATTAAGGATGTAAATTAATACAGGGAGCCGTTACATTCAGATTCAGACTACAATGGCCAGCATCCATTCAAAAGTTAGACGTATCCCTGAGGCATATGTGCGACAACTCAAAGTGTCTAATATGTTTACTCTCGCTTCCATACATGCAAATTACTCGGAAAATGTCTTGAGCAGACGTAAACATAAGAAAAAGAAGAGTCGAGTGGAAGAACAACGCCCTTGACATGTATCTCCTTGTAGGAATACATGAAATTTATAGATATATGTATTTTTTTTTTTTAAAAAACCTCAGTTATGGGTTTGTCCGTTTTAATTTTTGGTGAATGGGTATGTGGAATTGAAACTCCAGTTAGAAAATAAATCCTCTCTGGTCCTAAAGTGCTGAAGGCGAAAGAATGAGTTCACTATGGCAACCGAGGTACCCTGCAATAAACTCTTCTAAAGCGTCTCAAATACTCACCCCTTAGCATTTAATATTTGCACGTCCGTCCCTATGACTACTGATCAATGCTGCTTCGCTATTCACCGCCAAACTTGCACCGAAATATATACAATTTTACTTCACTGTACAGGTCCTACTATATAGTTACACCACGACCTGTATCAATCAATTTCGATGCGACAACACACACTTTTCATCTGAAGCACCAACAAGACAAGAGTGTCCTTTTTACACTGAACACTGTCGTTGCACTTGTCCGAAGCTCTCAACTTCCCGATATTCTTCTTTAACACGCGCGAATACGTAATGTTATCACTATGGTGCTTTACAATAATTGCCGAATTTACCGCTTCGCTGGTGCCTTATTCGTCCTCATTTCTTATGCATATTTTATTAACAATTTTGCAGTTTAACTTGTGGTTCACTTGCCGCGTAGCACTTCGCCTAGGTAAGTTCCATCGATTTCCAGCTCCCGTGAAAAACTGAAAGGCGCATGAATTTTTCTTTTCCTGATGGCTGCTAGGCAATGATGCCCACTCGTGTTGGGGGGAAATTTTGTAGGGGATGAAAGTCCGTGGGCATTGTTACACTCAGCGGAAAAGTGGATAGTGATTCGAAATCTTGAAGAATTCCGGAAACTTTGTTTATTTAAATTCGATTTATCGTAAGATCGAGAGAAAAATTGAAAGATTCAATTTAAATTACTCGTAGTAAAAATTTCAAATTGATTTGATTGCTATTTATGAGCTGCGCTTTTTCAGGTACGGAAACGGAAATAAAAAATAACAAGCAAAATAAGATACATTCGTTCACTGTACTTGAAAGATTGAGGCTTTTTGCTGCGATAACGCCTTATTGGAGGCACACCACACTATGAATGAGAATACGGAGCGTCTAGCGAAAGTTTGTGCAGCTAGTCATTTTCCATTAGTTTTTCACAAAATAGAAATTTGTAGTCAATAGTTGGTTTCAATAAATTTCATTCCAATTCGCAGAATTCTTTTTGAAAATGGACATGAGAAAACGTAAAATTAGGGCAACGCCCCCCCCCCCCCCCCCCCCCCCAATATTTCAGGTACAAATATCGTTTTGCAAGAAAAGCGATCCTCACTCGACGTTCAAAAAATCAAACACGTAGCTATGACAAATAGGGAAGAAAGGAAGGAGCTTCTACGGAGACATGTATATGGCCCATGAGGATTGTACCATTGAATCCTGTGCTTCAAGGTGCGTTTTGCTAGGCACCACCCTGCGTCGATCGCAGGCGACGATCAAAAAGATACATACAAATAGTGTTCCGTACTCTATGGCTTGATCGCTAATCGCGAATAATGTACGACGAACGTGTGCCTAACAGTAACGCACCTTTAACAATGCTTGACAGCCGTCAATCTCCCGGGCCCCGATTCATGAGAATCCGTGTGATATTAGCTCTAACCACAATGGTCATATGAGGTATTAAAACTTTTCGTTCAATTTGGTTATGATTCAAGATGCTGTCAAAACTTAATGGATCATCTTCATATGACAAATGTTATTTTAGCTAGTTATTTATCTAGAGTAAAAAAAATTAAATGTCATGCAAATACTCATTCGAAGAACCGGCAACTTCATATTAATACTAATATGTATATTAGTTAAAATGAATATTATTACGGCGATGTAAACGCCTGGGGGGCAAAGACCTTTTCCATAGTCCTCCGCGTGGGCGCCCCCTGGTAACGGCAGTGTATCAATTCGCTGACGGCCAATGTCTTAGCGATAAGACAGTTTGGAAAAGGCAGATAGCTGTAGCCTGAATGGCTGACAAACACCTAAGCGTCTCAGGTCTAGTAGGATGGAATGACTTGCGTAGTTGGACCTGCTACATAGTTGTGTGGGCTCCAGCACGTTTATTAAACCATCTGAAGCAGCTATCTCCGAGGCCATCCCCCGAATGGGGTTAAGCGACGTGCTGACAACTCGTCCTTGTAAAAACCACTCCATGTCAAGAAACCTGGAACAAAAGCCTCGGATTGGACGGATCAACAACGACGACCACGCAAACGAATAAAGGATTATTCTTTCGGATCCTGGAATGTACGCTCCCTGAACAAACCGGGGGCCGAGAAGGCCCTCCTTCAACAGGTCGAAAAGTACAAACTGAGCATTACTGCAGTCCAGGAAACAAATTGGCTTGGCAGCGAGATTAATGACAAGAAATCGCACACAATTTTTACAAGTGGCAAACCATCGGGCCGCAAGGAGTTTGGAGTAGCATTTATAGTGAACAATCACCTCAAACCGCATATTACTGACTTCAAACCCATAAATGAACGGCTGTGTGCGATTCGCATCAAGACTCGATTCTTCAATCTCTGGCTCATCAATGTGCATGCCCCCACTGAAGTTAAAGAAGACGCAGTAAAAGACGAGTTCTACGCCTGCCTTGAAACTCTCTTCGACTCACTTCCAACAAACGACGTCAAATTGCTGCTGGGAGACTTTAACGCGAAAGTCGGGAATGAAAGTTGGCATCGGGGGACCTCTGGAGGCCACAGCCTCCATGAAGAATGTAACGATAACGGCCAACGACTTATCGACTTCGCCTGCAGCAGGAATCTAGTCGTAAGCTCTACGTGTTTCCCGCATCGACGCATTCACAAGCAGACCTGGAAGTCTCCAGACGCACATACCGTCAACCAAATTGACCACGTCCTCATTTGCAGGAGATGGGCGTCTAGTGTCATGGATGTCCGCTCCTATCGAGGAGCAAACTGCGACTCAGATCATCACTTGGTGAAGACGACCTACAGATGTAGAATCTCCTCAGTGCACCAGTCAAGAATCAGCCCTCCCAAAATCTTTGCGGTTGATAAGCTCTTGAGTGATGCTACAGCGGTGGCGTATACTACCGCCCTTGAGGAAAAACTATCACCTATGCTACACAACATCAGCAACACAGGCGTCCATGGGTTCTGGGAAGAACTCAAGGGTACCATCAAGGATGTCGCAGAGAAGGTCGTGGGATATAAAGCCCGGCGAGCGCGAAATGACTGGTTCGACGAAGAATGCAAAAATTCACTTGACGCGAAAAACGAGGCCTACAGACAATGGATTCAACGAGGAACCAGAGCCAGAAGAGAAAAATATGACGAGCTACGGCGAATATCGAATAGAATAATTAGACGTAAGAAACGTAAATACTTTGACGAGCAGTTGCTGAACATAAACGAAAACTTAGCTAATAGGAACACCAGACAAGCGTACAAACTAGTAAATACAATTAAGAACGGCAACCAACCCAGGACTAGCCTTTGTAAGGACAAGGATGGAAACATCATCAGCGACACCGATGGTATTAACAAACGATGGGCCTCTTATTTTGAAGAGCTTCTAAACCGACCATCTAACATCCCCACACAGGAAGCTCTCGATGATATTGTTGATCTAGGCCCACCCATTCAACCCCCGACTGTAGAGGAAGTTGATCTCGCGTTGCGGTCACTAAAACGAAATAAAGCGCCGGGCGCTGACGAGATCCCAGCTGAACTGCTAAGATTCGGTGGAACGAGTCTAGTTGATGCCATACATCAATTACTCCTGCGAGTATGGGAGAACGAGGAGATCCCAGACGATTGGCGCAGAAGCATCATCTGTCCAATCCATAAAAAGGGAGATAAATTGCGGTGTGAGAATTACAGGGGCATCTCACTAGTTTGTACGTCCTATAAAATTTTGACGAAAATTCTGGAAAATAGAATAAAACCGTACGCAGAACGAGTCATTGGCGAATATCAAAGCGGTTTCAGACCTGGTCGCCCCACAACCGATCAGCTCTTCTCAGTCAAACTGATACTCCAGAGGTGCTGGGAATACAACGTAAACGTATACCAAATCTTTGTCGACTTCAAGCAGGCATACGACAGTATCGATCGTGGAGTACTGTACAACATCATGCTGCAATTTGGTATACCAGCAAAATTAGTGCGACTGACAAAGATGACGATGACCAACTCCGTCTCACAAGTCAGGATCCAGAATAGACTTACTGATCTATTTGAAACACGCACTGGTTTGAAACAGGGCGATGGACTGGCTCCGACGCTCTTCAACCTAGCACTGGAATACGTTATTCGGGCCATGAATATGGACAACAGCAAGACGCTGCTCATCAAGTCGACACAATTAGCAGCGTACGCCGACGACATCAACATCATGTCCCGAAGATTGGCTGACGCAGAAGAACTTCTGCATACGCTCGATACCGCTGCAAAGGAAGTTGAATTACGTATTAACGAGGGTAAAACTAAAATAATGATGCAATCGGTGACAAGGACACCTGCACAACCGAGCATCAACGTGGGGGACCTCAACATCGAGTTCGTGAACAACTTCATCTACCTGGGTTGCAACCTGTCAAGGGACGCCAAGGAAAGTGACGAAATCAAGCGACGGATTCAGTTAGCTAATAAGACTTTTTTCTCGATTCTCCCCATAATGAAATCGAAACATGTGCACAGAAACACGAAGCTCCGCGTGTACAAAACCATTATACGACCAGTGCTATGCTATGGCTGCGAAGCATGGACCCTAACTCAAGCCTCCGAAAACATGCTAGACACTTTCGAACGTAAGGTTCTACGGCGAATTTTCGGGGCTGTTTGCGATCGAGATGGATGGCGCATCCGGTACAACCATGAGTTGTATGAAATGTACGATGAGCTGCAAGTCTCGAAAATCGTCAAACTACAACGTCTTCAATGGGCAGGGTATGTGCAAAGAATGGACGATGATCGCATGCCTAAGAGAGTAATGAATGCAGAACGAGTCGACGGAGCGAGACTGCGAGGATGACCGAGATCTCGTTGGGAGAGCTCAGTAGGTGTGGACGCCGCGCAGCTGCTGGGCTTCCAAAATTGGAGGACGCGGTCACGTGACCGAGATAATTGGAGGACAATGATCCAGGCGGCCATGGCCCGACGTCGGGCTGTCGCGCCACGATGATGATGATGATTTATTCATAACTGGCGCCCAACAAATTCCAAATATATATATATGTATTATATCCTGAGGCTCTATCACGTAATTCGATTCGATTGAAAAAGCTATCGAAATGATCAAAGTATTTTAGCATCGTGTAAATCGATATCGAATTTCCCTATTCGAAAGTCATCGAATATTCGATTAGAAAATTTCCGTATCACACAATTCGATTATTTGCAAAAATTTCACATTTGCAATCGAAAATTATTTCGATAGCACAAATTAAATTCAAAATATTCGTCGTGTGTGTTATAGATTATGTTGACAATGTAAGTATGATTATCTATATTTCTTGTGAATAAATAAATAATATTATTTATAATTTCAGGGGAAAAACACAAACTTTGTGCAATACAACCCGCTTGTAGAGCACATGGAGAAGAATACAAATTCAGCCTGCGGTATCATTCATCCAAAAGACGCCAGGGCCTCTGCTGCTCACGAATGGATAGCTTATTTCAAGTATAACACATAAAAGAAGTTACTTCAAGCATAACACAAAACAGAAGTTGGCAACAAAGTTCGGAATAGGAGGAACACCAGTGCAGCAAGGAAGTACCGCTTTCTGAATTGAAGATGAGGGTCTTCAAGTCGTTAAATACTAGCGCAACAATGGAGCCTGAACGACGGACTTTCTGCGAAAAAGTGTTTATTTTTTTTGTTATCTATTTTTTTATTGTATTTCGTCTGATCAATAAATTAATTACATTTAGCAATTTTTGTCATAAAAAGAGTTTCAGGCTTTTTAATCTCCTTGTAAAGTTTCACTCTGTAGTATCTTCTTCCTCTTCTACATCGTTATTGTAACCTTCCACCATTTCTAAAGAACCATCAAATAGAGTAATCTAGTATATTATTATATTGTGTACCTTGCTCATTACTGGAATCTGGAGTCCGAGATCAGCTATATAAAGCCAGGGTCATCAAGAGCAAAAAAATCAGTCGGAACTCAGTCAGAGGTCAGTCGAAGTTCAGTATCCGCTCGAAAGTGGAAACGGAGAAAAAAGCCCCTCAACGAGCTAAGCAGCGGCCTATGCTTGCTGTAGCTTAGTTCGGGAGACGTGGGCGGGGTTTTCGCCGCTCGTTGCCCCTGTTCTTTACGTATTAACAAACAATTCATAGGCCAGGGGAAAACAACACAAATAGGGGAGGTAAAAATGGGGAATGATGAAAAAAATGAGGCGATAAGGATGGAATGGTTGGCGGACGGATCAGACGCCCACGTGGTCGAATCTGGGTCCGGGTGTAATGGAACTCTCGACCTCTCGCTTCGTACCATCAACAGATCACTACTCATCAGGTGCTGCTTCGATCTGCCGGTGGGGGCAGCACTACCAAACCATAATATGGTTCACTATCTAACGAACATTACAATATTTTGAATATTAATAAACCTTTCCGACCTTTCGTTCCGGTTATCTTTCTCGAAGAGTGAAAACAAAATTATTATGAAAAAAATATATTGACAATTTAAAGTTTGCCTACTAATTTTACAAAAAGAAAATATCATGTTTTCTTAGAAAATATTGTATAATTTTGACAGAATATTTGATCGTATTTCTGTATCAAAGAAGATATCCTAATTATTGACCACATAAGCTTATCCACAAAATATCTTTCGGAACTCTTTAAAATTATAACATTTTTTATCGTTTAAAAGATAGTTGACGATATTCAGCGATATCATTATTCTAACTTAAATAAGATTATCGCTAAAATTGTTTACTGGGTTAACACAGAAAAAAAAATGTAAAATAAAATCTTCCCGATGTCTAGGTGTTAATGTGGATCGAACTTATGAAGTCGCGTGCCCACATTCCACACTTTCAAACTTGCTTGGCGCACCATGGACTCAATTCATATCCAACCCAAGAAACACTCCATCATCCACTCTGACATTTTCTTATCATAGCAAGTCGCGTGTGTGTAGACTTTCCCAGAACATCTGATGTTTTGACATTTTCCTTACGTAACAACACATTTTCGCTACACGGTGCCGTTGACACTGCTAGTAAGCTTCTTCTAAGTTTAATTGATTTCGTGCTTCGTTCAGCTCGTAGTTCGGCCACAGCAATCGAAACGTGTCGTGACCTTTATTCGGTTCAATTTAATAATTTTAATAACTGTAGTAATTGATCGTTCGCAGCGACAATGGCGCAGCAAGTACCAAAAGCCACCGGCAGTTTGGCCTCCAGATTTGTAAACAGCCTAAAAAGCAAAGAGTTCCGCGACTATCTTATGAGGTCTCAAACAATTTTTCGCATTACCTAAGACCACGTGTGTCTAAATTTCTAAACTTCTCTCTCACAGCACCCATTTCTGGGGCCCTGTTGCCAACTGGGGGATTCCGCTCGCTGCCCTTGCCGACATAAAGAAAGATCCCAAATTCATCAGTGGCAAAATGACATTTGGTAAATATTTACGATTTTCTGGTATCTCTCGTATCTCTGGTTTGTAAAAATTGTTGTTCGTCTCTATTTTTAGCCTTGACGCTCTATTCGGCGATTTTCATGCGTTTCGCCTGGAAGGTGCAACCTCGCAACCTGTTGCTCTTCGCGTGTCACATCACAAATTTCACAGCGCAGAACGTCCAGGGCGCCCGCTTCGTCAACTACCACTACCTGAGCAAAAAGGAAAAGGCCTAGGACAGTGTGTGTGACATAACAAATTTGTGCGAAGAATTGGGCAGCTGACGAGATGATTCGAAATCGGTTTGTTTACACATGTTTATGGCTTATTCCTTTATTTACAGTGTTTATGAGTAGATAGTTTATCGGCCGCCTGATAAGCTCATTCGGGTTTTTATCATTAAGATTAAGTAAAGTTTTCATCTGCGCCCATCTGATAAGACTCCAAATTCACCTTATCAGTTAGATCCTCTCAATTTCTTTGTTTTTTTTTCTTTATCTTCAATTTTGGTTTATCTTTTGCTTTTGTAATCCATCACCCACCGCACCTTCGAGATAAATTCGTAAAATGCTTTCTATATTTGCATGTCACTTCATTTATGGCATTATTTTATCAAGAAAATATCCTGTTGAGTATTTTAAGGTAACATACATACAATCTGTTTACGTATGCTCCGCTTTGCATATACAATAGTATACGAATAAAACAACAACAAACTTTTCTTTATCTTCTATCTATGCATATCTATAAAAGTGAACCGCTGCACAGAATGACTTGAAAATTTGTACAACGATTCATTGACTGCGTTCCTAAAACGCCAGCGCTGAGTCAGCGACTAGAAGCGATTAGTACTGCATGGTGATTTATCGTAGAAACCCTTGCGCTGAGACTAATCGCTTTCACTTTTGGTCAGCATAGAATGTTCTCGCTTTTCTGGCTCAGCGCAATATTTGACATTTGCGACAATCGTCAAACGTCGATTCTAACCTCGGTTGTGTTGTATATGGCTGATAATCGTGTTTTTAACGTAATTGGTAAACCTTATTGTAGGAAAGAAAGTTATTACCGTATCTTGTGTGTCACCTGGCACTCATCAAAGCAAGAAATTTCGAGTTTTCTGTCAAATACCAAACTGAACATGGCATTTAACACATGAGACAGCCGGTATGCCGTTTCTAAAACACGAAAATAGTCACAATGTGCTGGTCAGCAATTGTGATGCGCTGACCATTGTCACTGCGAAGGCTATATGCTTGGTCCGAATTGCAAATTCTTAGCAGTTGTGTTGTGAAAATACATAACCTAAAGTCTGTAATTCATACTGTTAATATACTGTTAATGCACTGTTAACATACTGTTAACACACTGGCGCTTCCAAAACCAATCCCCCGGGGTTAGTGACAGTAAAAAAATGTCTAAAATGGTCAAACGTCAGCGTAGCAAACCTTAGATGAAGAGTGAGCGAGTCGAGGACTTTCAGAGACATCTAGTTTGTCATAAAAACAAGACAAAATTAAATTATTATATTTTATTTAAAATCCTCAAAAAATGTACACTTAGGTATACAGTCCCTAACAAAGAAAGTATCAAAAATGAACATTTTATCATGGTTCCTGTGGCAGCCGGATCTTCGCACTGGAGCGACCCGTTTATTACGGCCAAGAGCTGCCAAGACCCCTTCAATGCAAGAAGGAAAGTATAAGTGCGTTTTTTATAGGAACTGGGAGCAACACATTTCGGCGCTACTGCTTTTCATTTTCCTCCACCGATTGAACCCAGCCCAGGTCCATGGATTTGCTGTGATTGTAACAAAATATTGCACCCTAATAACCCTCATATACGATGCAATCCGTCGTCAGATCGATCTGACGATATTTTGATCGTCAGATCGATTGCACAGTGTATGTGACTATCGTTGACGATTTCACCGATCTGACGATCAAATTTTATCTGCGGATTTTTTGGTGCGATTTTACTGCAATCCGTCGGTCTGACGATCGATTGGATGATGTATGTCATTATCGCAAGTAAATATTAAATTTTCAAATTATTCAACTTTGAATTTGGAGGATTCTAATGATTTTAAATGGCTCTGCAATGGAAATATCAAATATGTAGCAAATCCAAATAGTTAACAAAAATTAATACAGGTTGGATTGGGAGTGAACTATAACCTATTTTTTGAATTGTCATTCGTTATCGCATCGCACGAAAATCGTACAGTGTGTGTGCAGCGGAGATCGTCAGATATTTTGTGGCGATCCATCGTCAGATCGATCTGACGATGGATCGCACCGTCTATGGCGGGTCTAACGCTACTTCAGTAAGCAATAATTGTTGCGACGAATTGTGCCACTAAAGGAGCTGCTCCGGGTTCTTTCACAGCGTGCCTACGGAGAAATGGAGGACAACAGGCTTCAACTTCACTTCAGTCTATACTGCCACCAGTTAGTGTGGAGACAAGTTCCCAGCTGTCTCCTACGACTCCAGTAAATAATATCTACACCTACAGGTTTCCTATGCAGCACAAGGATAATAGTCATTTTGGAAGATGAGGCCCTCAATCCGCGAAAGGTGATTTTCAATGGAAATTATCAGATTTTCTGTACTATATTTGTCCGACTTCATCGTACGGAAAAAATAGCAGACCATGCGACTACCTCCCTGTCCCAAGGTGAAGGTACATCTAACGGACTCGTTGACCACCTGTTTTTCACCGAAGGTAGTAAATTCCATCTTTCAAGCTTTGTACACAGTTACCTCTGTAATTCGTGCGGAATCTCATACAAAAACTGTCAAAAGTGTCGTTCGCACGAAACTCCAGTACTAACATGGGGCGACCGGTAGCGCAGTGTGTTGAGGCATCCGTCTCATGTTTGACTACCGGCGTTTTGGGTTCGAATCCCGTCCACGACGACTCTCACACGAAACAGCACACGTAGGAGAAAGTCTCCACACCATTGGAAGCAATTTCCACGCGAAAACAATTCCCTTGCATTTTCTTCCGCATTAAAGGAAGGTACTAACCTCCGTTTTTCGTTCTCGGTACTCAGTTCTTCGCACGAAATTCCCATACACATGCGAAAATGTTGCACTCATCTCTCTCACAAAAAAGTGACATTGTAGACTTGCACACAGCACTTATCCGCGGCACTCTACACTACACTTGAATTTCCCCTTCGCACTCCACTCTCTCACTCACTCACCAATAAATAAATAAAAGAAAGCGATCACCATTGTAATGGCGGGTTTCCAAACGAAATAAAATGCAAAGTGTTTTTTTTTCGCGTGGAAATTGTCGAAAACAGTGTGGAAACTCTTGTCTGTGTATGGGAATTTCGTGCGAAGAACTGAGTACCGAGAAGAGCGAAAATCTTCTTGCGAACCGGATTTTTGACAGTTTTTGTATGAGATTTCGCACGAAAAGCGGAGGTTAGTACCTTCCTTGTAAACCAGTCATCATCCCTGGTGATCGTTCTCTATTGAGTGAGAAGGGGAAATCCAAATGTGTAGAGCGCCGCAAATATGTGATGTGAGAAAATTTCCAATGGCTGCATTGTATCGAACTCTGATTAAATATCATGAATCTGACTTTTCTCGATTTCTCCTCCATATGCTTTCCCCTCCGGTAAAATGTGTACCGTCAACTGTTAATTTTGGGATCTGAAAATATTCCTGTCCGGATCTGAATACTTTTCAGATCCGGAAGGGGCTATTTTTAGATCCAAAAATTGGGCCACATGGAACAGTTGACGCGCTATGCCCCACAAGGGGTTAGGGCAATTGAGAGAGATAAATTGAAACAGAAAGCAAATCTGGAAAATATGGGTTTCATGTAGATTAGCGTGATGAGACAAATCATCTTGACATAAAGGACATATCGGATATAAAGGAGTCGTTTCAAAAGCACATTTGCTCTAGGATGCGCACCAACAGATTTACTTCTTTGGGGACAACATTTTTCAAAGGAAATCATAGACGGCTTGAAAGCAAATGGGTCATGTGTATTTGCATGGGACGGGCCTTAAGTACCGATGAACATGTTGTTGTTGTGGTAGCGATGCTTCGAATACTGCAGTTCTTCTTGCATCGAGGGGGTTTGGCAGCTCTTGGCCGTTGAAAAACGGGTCGTTCCGGTACGAAGAACCGGCTACCGCAGGAACGATAAACATCGCTACTTTTTGTGTCATTGAGTAAGATGCATGCACGGCATAAATAATCTTAAACCGGATCAAGCATGCAGTTGACCGCCGATTGAATGATGAACAGGCTGGTTTTAGCTGTAGTGACCACATGAACACCCTCCGAACTATTATTGAACAATCTGCAGAGTGGAGACCCCCATTACATCTCATGTTTATCGATTTCGCGAAAGCGTTTGACAGCGATGGCCGGGAATACTTCTGGAGGACTTTACGTAGGAGAGGTGTACCAGATAAAATTATATCCATCATCAAGGAGTCATATAGGGGGGCCCAATGTCACGTCTTACACAAGGGTAAGCTTTCAGATCCCTTGGAAGTGCATAGCGGAGAGAGGCAGCGCTGCATTTTGTCACCTTTATTGTGTTTGATTCCCATTAACGACGTACTCTGCAGCGCTATCAGATGGAACCTGTTTGAATACCTTCAAAACCTGGATTATCCAGACGATATTTGTCTTCTCTCAAATATATCGGATCATCTAGTTCAAATGACGGATGCCCTGCACTGCGACAGTGGCAATGCGGGGATTAAAATCAATGCTGCCAAGACTAAGTACTAGAGCTTGGACCCAGAAAGATAGAGCGAAATTTGTGTTTCGGGGCAGACGGTGGAAAAGGTGGACAATTTCCGCTACCTCGGAAGCGTAGTTACAGCAGATGGTGGAGGGGATGCTGATGTACTGTTTCGCATCAATAAGTGCGACATTACTATTTGGTTTCCATGGCAACCGGTTCCACACACTGGAGCGACCCGTTGATCAGCAATTGCCAAGGGCTGTCAAACCCCTTCAACGCCAATAGGCGTTGCTACAACAACAACAGCAGCATTCCTATTTATATAGATATCTCTTTCCATTAGGAAGCCAAAGATTATTTTCATGGTACATATTTTAGAAACCTTTTTTTTGATGGGCTGTTTCTTCAGACGTTGTTTGTACAATGTTCGTACAATCAAGACTCCTACAGAGAATTCTTGATTCAGTTCACACTATCGGCCCGTAGTTCAAAGAACTCACTTCGCGCATCTTTCAAAGGCCTTAATAAAACAGTCAAAGAAACTGTAAATCACAATAGCACTAATCGCAGCAGCTACTTATACATACACCGTTTAATACGTTAACTCCATACAATTATTACTGGTAACATTTGCTTTTTTTCTGCTTTTTCAGATTCGCGCTCGATGACATCCCTGTTAATCCCCTCCACGTCTCAAAACTACAATTTAAAAACTACATAAATTATAAATACTTCCTACTGGTGCTAAATTTTCTCTGAAATGAGATCATTTGAATATAGAGAACAACGAAATTGTAATCATCATGACATGGAATATCGTGATAATTCATATTTTAATATGTAAATACATAAAAGCAAGTAAAACTAGGGCAAATATTTTGACTATTTAATTGGTGCACATTTTTATACACATGTTACGGTTAAGGTTTAGACAAATTATTGCACAATTTTTGTTAGTAGCGATGGAATTTTATCTTGTTCCGAGAACTATACAAATATACGTAGCTTGTAACGTAAAATACATACTATTTTCTTTGAAAATAAAAATAAATACTAGTTCAATTCTATTTTATATCGTTTTATTCATTATAAAAGACATTTATAAAATATTGTTATACGTGGTATTTACAATTGTGCGGCTGATCATATATAAACCATTGAATTTATAGCCATGGAATGAGCTTGTTCTGTATGTTTCCATAGAAACAGTGGCTCCAATATCTGGGTACTAAGTCGACAAGTGGTCGACTCAGTAGACCATTTTAGTGATTATGAATGACAATTAAGTGTTGACAGGAATTGACAGTACGGACGGGATGTACATAAATACACCATATTTTTTCCGTTTGATTGATTTTATTCTGTATTGTCCCGCGATGCTTGGATCACCTTAAAGATGCGCAAACTTTCTGCCTTGCCAACCGTCTCGACGAAAGTTTGCGCATCTTTAAGGTGACCCAAGCATCGCGGGACAATACAGAATAAAATCAATCAATCAATCAAATAAACGGAAAAAATATGGTGTATTGATTGATTAGAGTGAAAAGTATAAATTTTCAGGCAGCCGGCTTTTTAGTTTTGTTTGTGGCGCAGCGAAAATGGGGGCAGATGAAACTTCTACACCAGCAGAGAGATGGAAACCTGCAAATAAATTATATTCAGAAACGACAATTTATGTGCTAATTACCATTTATTTTTCAAGGTACCCAAAAGAAAGAAATGATCTGAATGTGTGGCTTAACTGTTTTAATTTAATTTTTAGGCGACGATCTTAATATTTACTGCTAACCTCGTATAAAGTATCTTTCGTGCAATTACCCATCAATAAATTTGATTGAAGGAACAACACCATTTTTTAATTGGCGGGGACCTCCAGATTCGGAAAAATCTAATGCAGCGAAGTGTCTGCTGCATAATCGAATTTATTGTTGTTATTTGTTGGTGTTGAAATAATCGGTAATGTTGTTATTAAAACAACACAATTAGACATAACAGTCAACATATATGTCAATATCGAATCAACTGAGTAGGCTGCCTGTCGACTTATTCCCCAAATGTTGGAGCACTTTTAAATGGTCGAAGCACGGTCCATTGCTAAATGGTCTAAGATATAAACCCACTTTATACATCCCAGTGAGTGCCATTTTTTGAAGAAATGAAAAATAGATCGTTGATTCGAGCTTCGCACAAATTCTCATCAAAATGTACTTTTGATGTGGGTTGTGGAATACAAAAAAGACATACAATTGTTTCGAAGACCACGTGCCTCCTTCTTCAGTGCTGAAACCTAATTAGGTTTCAGCACTGAAGAAGGAGGCACGTGGTCTTCGAAACAATTGTATGCTATACAAAAATAAAAACTTACAGTATAAGGAACACCCTAATTTTTTACTTAATTTTTTACTTGATTAAAAACCTGTAAGAACAAACATGGACAAAAATTTCAACCCAAAAAAGACACCTGGCACGGTCAACCAGAGGAGGAACTGATTTTTGATGTACGTCTATTCTGGATGGCAGTCGGTTCTACGTACCGGAACGACCCGTTCATTAGAACGGCCAAGAGCTGCCAAACCCTCTTCGATGCAAGAAGGAAGTGTGTATGTGTACTACATGTCCCGTTTTTTACGAATATTGGGAGCAATACATCTCCGCGGAACTACTCTCAATCCTTCTACACCGCGCCGGCACTGAACGTAGCCCCGGTCCATGGATCTGCTCTCTCTCTCTAACTGCCTTGACCCTTCCAGGGACATGGGCGCGTCAACATCTTTAGTATTTCTATGCCTTGTTGACGTTTCAATAGCATATCTACTTTTCGGAAGTGCAGTTGCTAGCATGCACCTCCTATCCGCGCCGTCTTTATACTGACAAGCTCGGAGCACTGTGAGAGTTCTATTAGTACTCACAGGCAGTTTTTGATTGCGCCGAGATTTAATCTCCGAGCTCTAGATTTCAATCGTAGAGCGGTGACCGAACGATCACGGCCACCGAGCGCGACGGGGCGGGTCTAGATCAATAATATCGTCGAGAGCTTCTTGTGTGGGGATGTTAGATGGTAGGTTCAGAAGCTCTTCAAAATAAGAGGCCCATCGTTTGTTAATGCCATCGGTGTCGCTGATGATGTTTCCATCCTTGTCCTTACAAAGGCTAGTCCTGGGTTGGTAGCCGTTCTTAATTGTATTTACTAGTTGGTACGCTTGTCTGGTGTTCCTATTAGCTAAGTTTTCGTTACTATGTAGCAACTGCTCGTCAATGTATTTACGTTTCTTACGTCTAATTATTCTATTCGATATTCGCCGTAGCTCGTCATATTTTTCTCTTTTGGCTCCATTGTCTATAGGACTCGTTTTTCACGTCAAGTGAATTTTTGCATTCTTCGTCGAACCAGTAATTTCGCGCTCGCCGGGCTTTATATCCCACGACCTTCTCTGCGACCTCTGATGGTACCCTTGAGTTCTTCCCAGAACCCATGGACGCCTATGTTGCTGATGTTGTGTAGCATAGGTGATACTCTTTCCTTAAGGGTGGTAGTATACGCCACCGTCGTAGCATCGCTCAGAAGCTTATCAATTGATTCTCGATTGGTGCACTGAGGACATTCTAGATCTGTAGGTCGTCTTCACCAAGTGATGATCTGAGTCGCGTTTTGCTCCTCGATAGGAGCGGACATCTATCAATGAGGACGAAATCAATTTAATTGCCGGTATGTGCGTCTGGAGATTTCCAGGTCTGCATGTGAATGCGTCGATGCGGGAAACACGTAGAGCTTACGACTACATTCCTACTGCAGGCGAAGTTGATAAGTTGCTAGTCGTTGTTGTTACATTTTTCATGGGGAATCTGGCCTCCAGTGGTCCCCGGTGCCAACTTTCATTTCCGACTTTAGTTTGTTGGAAGCAAGTCGCAGAGAGTCTCAAGGCGGGCGTAGAACTCGTCTTTTACTGCGTCTTCTTTAATTTCGGTGGAGGCGTGCACATTGATGAGCCAGGGATTGAAGAATCGAGTGTTAATGCGAATCGCACGCGGTCGTTCATTTACGGGTTGGAAGTTAGTAATGTGCGGCTTGATATATAAATGCTACTCCAACCTCCTTGTGGCCCGATGATTCGTCACTTCTGAAAATTGTGTGCGATTTCTTGTCTTTGATATCGCTGTCAAGCCAATTTGTTTCCTGGACTGCAGTAATGCTCAGTTTGTACTTTTCGACCTGTTGAAGGAGAGCCTTCTCGGCCCCCGGTTTGTTCAGGGAGCGTACATTCCAGGATCCGGAAGAATAATCCGTTAGTCGTGTGCGCGGTTGTTGCAATGTAGCAATAGTCAGAATTTTTGTGTTTGTAACATGCGTACGGTTTCGTCTTCATCCCCGGTGTTGAGGGATAGAAAGTTAGCTGCCTCTATTGGGTTCTCCCACAGCGATCTAGGAGTCAGGTGGGTGGGTGCAGCTGAGCAGTGAAAGATATGGTTTACGTCGTGAGGGGTTCCGTTACAAGCAGGACAGATGTTTGAGACGTCCTGGTCTATGCGGGATAGGTAGGAGTTCAGTCGTGAACACCAGCCTGACCGAAGTTGGGCGAGTGTTGTTCTCGTAGCTCTCGGAAGTCTTTCCTCTTCCGGAGATATCATAGGATTTTAGGATGGTTTATGGTAGGAATAGGATGATTCCCGATCGAGACTTCAAGCTGCATCTTGACCTCCTTCGTCCAGGTGGTAAATAGGGTTGCCGAGGATTTAGGCGCTGAGACGGTAAGGTTCTTGTTTATGAAGAACGACAGGTCAAGCGCCACTAATACTGTTCTATCACAAGGACGAGCCTGGTTGAGACCATTATGGATGCGGAATGTAATCGGAAGCCATGTTGGCGATCAGCGAGCTGGATGTGGGCCGTAAGAACGGGGTGGATTAGTGCGTCAAGCGTTTTGGCAACTGGTGACAGTAGAGTTATTGGAAGATACGATTCGCCGAGTGTCGCTTTCTTCCCAGGTTTCAGTATTGGGATGACTCTCCTTTTTTCCAGATTTCCGGAACGATCAACGAGGAGATGGATAGATTAAAAGTAGCCGTGAGATAGTTGATGGCTGGCAGATCGAGGTGTTTGAGCATAGTCATTGAAATGCCATCTGGTCCAAATGCTTTCGAGTGTTTCGCCTTCCTTATAGCTGCAACTACTTCGTCCGTGGTGAAAACAGGTATGCTGTCAGTAGTTCGGTTGTGAATCTTCCTACGGATTTTACGCTTAAGTCTGTCTGGTGCGGGGTGTTCAATAAATTGTTTATTGAAACGACTTGCGCAGTGGGTGGTCATGGTCGCCGTTGTTGATCCATCCAGTACGAGGCTTTTGTTCCAGGTTTCTTAACGTCGAGTGGTTTTTACAAGGACGAGTTGTCGGCACATCGGTTAACCCCATTCAGAGGATGGCCTCGGATATAGCCGCTTCAGTTGGTTTAATAACAGTGCTGGAGTCCACACAACTATGTTGCAGGTGCAACTACACAAATCATTCCATCCTACTAAACCTGAGACGCTTAGGTGACGGTCATCCATTCAGGCTACAGCTATCTGCTTTTTTCAAACTGTCTTATCGCAAAGACTTTGCCGTCAACGGTTTGACACACTGCCGTTACCAGGGGGCGCCCACGAGGAGGACTATGGAAAAGGCCCCCCCCTCCCATCTGCAATTAAAACGTAAAACTAACACAGATATTTGATTTTTCTCGTTTTTATTTCAATTATTCTTTTCAGTTTTTCTCTCTCAATATACTCGTACATACATGCAGACTATTTCAAATATGTATTCAAAAATTACTTTAAAGATATTATCGGTAATGTTATTTATGTTGTGTCGTGTATGTAACAATTTTTCTTTTCAATTTCAATTCATTATTCTATTTTATTTCTTTATCATTATTATTTCTCAAAACTCGGTACTTGGGGTTTAAGATTTCTTTCTTCTTCTTTTTTTTTTTGTTATGTTATTTTAATGCTTTTTATTTTCAATTTTTTATCTTAGATGCTGTGTGAAATTAACGGTTTCATTTCATTGTTGTTGCTGTGGTTTCTTCAAATTTTGTTAAAGCGACGTTATCCTAACGGACTGTTCATTTCCAGTGTGTATTTTTATTTTTTCTATTATTTGTTAAGAGATATTTATTTCATCATCATCATCAATCTAATTAATTAAAAGTACAAATATGTAGTCTGATCAGATTACTGTTAAAAAAATATAGAACAAAAGAACAAAAAACTATATAAAAACAGAAAATTAATTAAAGAAATTAGCTTAAGTGATTTATTTATTTTGCGAAAGAGAAATCTAGTATACGGTTATTACTGTGTGTGTGTTGGTTTGTTTGTGGATGTGTATGGGGGGTTTTGGGTTGTGTGCATGATAACTTGATTTAACATTTTATACGAAAAAAGTACATATCCTGGGCGGCGAGATATATTTTCAATTTCAATGTGGAAAAGTTCAGTGTATGTGTTACTGTCGATTTTTTGAATCTTTTTTTTTTGTGAGCTAAATTGAGAATTTCATTGTTTCTTGTTTCACATATTTCACGGATTTCGCTCTTTTTTTTAAATATTGTCTTTCATAATGACTAATATAACGTACAAATTACAATTATTATACTTCTTACTCCTCTCTCCTCGTGGCTTTTTTTCGCTTTTATTTAATCATACCGATTTTTTTTTCTTCAAAGTTTCACTTTCATTTAATATTAAAAACTTGATTCTACATGTATAAATATAAAAAATTTAGAAAACTTTTTAAAATTTTCCATTTTTGATCACAATTTTGAGTCCAAAACAATATTATATTAGTTGGGAGGAAAAAATGGCATTTGACAAAGAGAAAAAAAAACAAAACGTACAACCTAACGGCTTTTCCCTTCCTACATAATGATGGTTCATGCAAAGCGTCAAGGCGCTTCCTTTCCTCTACGTTTTAATATTTTTTATACAATTTCTTTTTGCGTATCTTTTTCATAATAAAAAAAAGAGTTCTAATTGTCCTTTATTATATATCTAAAAACTGGTTACACGTTTTCTTTTCAATTTAAATAAATTACGACCAAATAATAATAAAAAAAATTTCATAGCATATTTTCAATATAATTTTATATATTTTTTTTTCAATAATTTTTAATAATTCGTTAATTATAACCAATAACATTACGATCACTATTATAATTTATTCCATCAGTACGTCGTGTATTTTTTTGCATATTGTTTTGTGTATCGATTTGCTTTCAAACGAACGTTGTTTTTTCTTGCGGTGTTTTTTTTTGCTGCAATTCTCTGTACAAATTTATCATTTATGGTTGTGTGTGTGTGTATATTTTAGTTTTTTTATTTTGTGTGCTTTACAATACAAAAAAAAATGTATAGTGGATATTTATCAGTCGATGGAAAAATAAATGTTATGCAATTAATAGATAAACATATAATAATTGTTCCTTTCTATAATAGTACAAAAAAAGTAAAATTTAGATATTACTAAATTGACAGTTAAAATAAAAAATGGTGGTGAAAATATCGCGTATCTTAGTTTTGTTGTTTACAATTCAACCTAAAAAAAATCATCTAACTTAATCTTAAGGTACAAGCTTTCGATTTTGTTGTTTATTTGCTTTTTATTTATTATTTTACGGACAGTTCAGTTCAAATGACAATGGCTATACCCAAATTCTATTGCTAAACTCTCTCTTTCTCTCAACAATCGTACAAGTTGATTTTTCTAATTGTATGTATACATATGTCTGTTTGTGAGTTTCTGTGTGTACTTAGAGAATGTGATGATTATCAGAAATACGATTCTATTACATTTTTTTCTTTTCAGATTTTGTATTGTTTATAATGTATATAAAATGGTAGCCTATTTATTTGAATCGAGTAGTTTTTTACGACAGCTTATGGCGAATATCAATGGGCTTCTGAATTCTTAGTTATTTCTCGAAAAATAAAAATAAAACCGAAATACAAAACGAAAAACTACTCTTAATGGAAAATTATAACGACAAACAAAACATGAGAATTTCTTAAAGATTTTTTTTTTGTTAATCTTTTTCAACAAATCTAAAAAGAATCAAAACTTTACAATGGCAATATAAACAGGTAACCGAATGAGATTACGATTATAACAAACAAAAAACGAAATAATAATTGAAATCAAAAGAGAAATTCAAACGTTCAACAACATTTCTGTCGGAGGAGATGTTGTTTGAATTTTATTT
This sequence comes from Chloromyia formosa, assembly GCA_964017055.1. Taxonomy (NCBI): domain Eukaryota; kingdom Metazoa; phylum Arthropoda; class Insecta; order Diptera; family Stratiomyidae; genus Chloromyia; species Chloromyia formosa. The sequence goes on along the minus strand of OZ024813.1, from coordinate 20,828,603 downwards.
TTCAATTTCAACGTGTGTAGCGAAAACTACAATAAAAATACCAAATAATAATTTAATACGAACAAATTAAAATTTCCGGACATATAAAAGAACCGTCCACGAAAGGTTTTTTTTACATTTTTTTTGTTTGTTTTTTTTTTTTTTCTTGTTTTTTTCTCGATAATTTCAATTTTAAAATCCTAATATATTATAATTAAGTTCGCCATTATAATTACATAGTTTTATTTCTCGTTAATGTTTTTTTTTGTTTTGTTTATTTTTTGTATAATCATAAATCTAAGTCAAAAGAAGAATCAAAAAATAATTTTAAATTTCAGTCATTTTTTTCCCCATTTCATCACTTCTGATTATTATTTACATCCTATTTAAGAATACGTCGATGAAGTTTTCACTTTAATTTTTTCTGTTTTCTAATTTAAATAGAATTTTGAATCCTATCAAGTCATAATAATTAAACTTTCTAAATTTTGTTGTTTTGACTGTTTACTTGTGTGTTTTGTTGTAAAATTTGAATTATTTATGTAATTTTGACAAAAAAAATTGTTTGAGTGTTTCTAGTGTATGTTTTATGTCAGCGTGTGCTTAAGAATTCCACAAGACAGAAGGAAAAGAGAATAGAACACACACTTTAAGAAGAATCATCAATAAGCGAACGACGACGATGATTGGCAATTGTTGCTTCGGCTTTCGATTAATTGTATGTCACACATTATTGCAGGATGGTCGGTCTGGTTTATTTATCGTTCACACGTGCTTTGCTTTTGCTTGCTTTACAGTAGTTGACGTTTCCCCGGAATCTTAACTTGTGTGTGTGTGTTTGTGTTTATTCATCTTTTATTCTATTTCTCTTAACTCCATGTCGGATAAGTGTCGGTATACCATTGTTCGCCATTTGTGCCCAAAGGTTGTTGCGGTAATGGTTGACTGCCCCAATTTCCACCACCATTTCCTATGATACCGCTTGCATAACGTCGCTTTGAATCTCCAGGATTTGGGTGAGCTCCATCGAATTTACGTTTACCGACTACTGCACAACGGAACGAAATATTTACGTACGTTGAGATTTATTGCATGGCACACACGGGTTGGGGAAAATACGAAAGAAGAAAAAAAAGAAGACAAAAATGTTATTTTAAATGGTGGCAAATTTCAATGTACATTTGATTTTTTTTTATGAATATTCACATAAATTTGTGGAGAGAGAGAAGAAAAAAAAGGTGGCAAAATTTTCGACAGAGATTGTTGCATATTTGTATGTTGTTTTCTTTCTATTTAGTCGATCACAACCCAGCAAACCAAAAAACGAATCACAGCCAGAAACGACAATTCCGCGAATATAGTTCTCCATATATCGCTATGATCTCAGTGTTAGTCTAAGTCAAACTGCAAGCGGTAACCCTCCCAGCAAACCAATAAAGAGCGCATTTCAACTCAGTATTCATCTTGGCATCATGCCCGGAGAGACCAAGACATTTGTCTCCGATACCCACTCTTCAATCCTATAGCGGTTCCATTCATCGGTTTGTCTCCAAAGCTGGAAAATTCCAAATGTCTTCGATTATATAACTATCCCTGACATCGATTGGTCTCTCGATCATACTTTGATTCTTGTAATCAATTTGCATAACACTTGAATATATTTAAAAGTATCTTTGGCGCATATATTCTCATCTCATCAACAACCGAATATGTTTTGTTTGTTTTTGTTTCGGATAAGGCTGGTATACAGTCCCCCCTTAAATGAAAAGTGCCGCGAAATTAATGCAAATTTTTCAAACCGGTTCAAAATAAAATTTTCCGTGAAAAGTTTTGCGTGAATTTTAGACGAGATTTCATGACACTTTTCGTTTCTGAACAGTTCGTCGTATACCAGGGGCCCTCGTCATGTCACTCGATTCGAGTCGAATTGCTTTCAAATTGATGAAAACGGTAGCATGTAACTCGAAAATGAATTTTCTAAAAAATCATTGAGTATTCGCTTCCAATGAAAAATTTCGTACCAAATACTCGATGAATATTGAAATTGAGAAACTCGTTTTCGAGTTACATGGTACCATTTTCATCCTTTGGAAAGCAATTAGATTCGAATCGAATTACGTGACAGAGCCCTAGGCTTAAGTATCGATTTTACACATTGCCTACAGTCATCGATCCTAATTCGGTCTCAGTGTCGATTTCACGTCGACTACAGTCATGGATCCCAATTCGATCTCAGTGTCGATGCTACATTGACTACAGTCATCGATTCTACATCGAATACAGTTATCGATTTTGGATCTAAGATCGATAAGTTTCGATTCTTGTCTGGCTGGGCTACATGTTTTTTTTTGCAGCTCTGTGTTCAGGAACCCTCGATATCTTTTTTTCCTAACCAAATACTTTCATAACCAGACATGAGACATTACAATATTATAACATAGCGTCCGCAATGGTATCAACGCAAAAAGATATCTTTCCAAAGATGCGTATTTCCGTACGAAAACGATTAGTATAATACGACACGCAAAGGATTCTTAAACATGCCATACACACACTGATCGATCGGCCGATCCGTCGCCCGATATCGATATCGGCCGATGGATCGGCCTGTGTATACGCTTATCGTTGACGATTTTTTTGACGGTTTCATATAATTTTGATCAGCTGATATTTTGTGGCGATCCATCGGCCAATCGATCGGGCGACGGATCGCATAATGTATGGCGGCTATTATCTTCTTCTTCCTTGCCCTTTCATACCACTCTGCGGCTTCGCGTTGCTCTGCCTGTGGTGTTGGCACTTCGCCCATTCCGGCGGTATAATCTCAGCTTCCTTCTGCAGGCAGCTCGGTCTTAGATCGTATCATCGCCAAGATTAACGCGTTGTTGTTGCTTTTTCATCTGATCGATCCACGTGTGTTTCCGTCTGCCTCGGCGTTTGGGTCCAGCAAATGGGACATTCATTGATATTGCTTTCATGACCGGGTTCTCAGGCGGACGCCTTAGAACGTGGCAATACCAATCCATACGACGATCTTCGAGCTTTTCAATGATCGGTTGCTCAACAAACAAGCTGCCTCCGATGATGGTACTTTTGATACGATCCTTTTTGGTCACACCGGCTGACATTCGTAGCATGTTCATCTCAGTCGCAGTCATTTTACTTTCGTATGTCTTATACATAGTCCAGCATTCAGACGCATACATGAGTGCGGGACGTACGACAGTTTTGTACAACTTGCCCTTAACCTTTCGTGGCATCTTCTTGTCGCAGAAAACTCCAGAGTTTTCTCGCCACTTCATCCAACCGACACTGATGCGATGTCTGATATCATCATCGCAGGTAGCTTCCTTGGTGACCATCGAGCCCAGGTATTTAAACCTTGTACAGGACTTCAGCTGCTCTCCTTTAATATAGATATCTGGTATCGGTCTCTATGGATATAAGAAGGGACAGCAAAGATACTCAGTCTTTGGTATGTTAATCCTCAGTCCATGATCCTCCAGTATCTGGCGGCTATGGCGGCTATTATACGCGGTTCATTATCGATTCGCAACTTACGACTCATAAACTCATTTGCGTCCGCTCATCGAATCATTTCCAAATTCGAAAACGAATCATCATTCGTTAAAGAACGTGTCGTTTACGGGTCGTTTGGTTGGTAGATTAAGGTGGCGGTAGAACCCCCAAAAGGGGAATACCCAATTAGCGCTGGTGCGCGCTGTTTTGATGATAAAAATTCTCATAAGAGGAAAACCGATGCTATCAAGTCTTTTAGAGGGAGCAGGCGGGGTATTTCCTTAAATTCACCCTGTGGAATTTAGGAAATGAAGTATCTTGCCTGTTCCCAAAGAGATCTCGGTTATGTCTGTACGAGTGGCCATATTTTCCTAAAAGTGATGCACGTCCTTCCTTAACCCAAGCCTCCAGAAACATGCTAGACACATTTGAACGTAAGGTTCTGCGGCGAATTTTCAGGGCTGTTTGCGATCAAGATGGATGGCTCATCCGGAACAACCATGAGTTGTATGAACTGTACGATGAGCTGGAAGTTTCGAAAATCGTCAAACGACAACGACTTCAATGGGCAGGGCATGTACAACGAATGGACGATGATCGCATGTCAAAGATAGTAATGAATGCAAAACGAGTCGACGGAGCGAGACTGCATAGACGACCGAGATCTCGTTGGGACAGCTCAGTATATGTGGACGCCGAACAGCTACTGGGCTTCCAAGATTGGAGGACGCGGTCACGTGCCCGAGATAATTGGAGGACAACGATCCAGGCGGTCAAGGCCCGACGTCGGGCTGTTGCGCCACGATGATGATGATGATGATACACGTCCTTAGTGCGCCCCATCTATTGTTTGCTAAGTTTATGTATGATTTATGTGCTTCCCTCTTAGTGACACTAAGTGGCGCATTGACAGCCACTGCGTAGGATCTATCAAGGGCAGAACCCAGCCGCGCCAGCTGATCGGCCTGCTCATTTCCCGCTATACTATACTCCATGACCCGGAACCTAGAGGAGGGTGATTCTGTTAAGGGTAACCACCGGCATTGTTTTACTATTTCCGATGACACTGTCGCCGACTCGAGGAAAATAATTGCAGCCTGGCTATCCGTGAAAATTGCGATATCCTTTGTAGTAACCGCGATGCGCCTTAACATCCGGCAGGCCTCCCTAATTGCTAGCACTTTCACCTGAAATACACTGGCAAAATCAGCGAGGCGGAACGACTTATGAGAATGCGAGGTCTTCAGCGAAGAACCCTGCACCGGCTCCACATGGCATTTTCGAGCCATCGGTAACAATCCTCAGGGTCATATCCCGACACCACATCTTCGTCACACCATTCCGCTCTAGTTGGATATCCAGTAGCGAAGTGTTCCTCGAAGTCTGTTTCGGCTACGATATATTCCGTTGGTAGCATATTGTGAACCTTATTTGTAGGTCGAGGGAGAGTAAGTGTAAAATAACATTAAGTGCACCACCTGGGCAAGACCTTAGAGCTGCCGTGACTTCGACGGATGCAGTCCTTTGCACAGAAGATCAATATTATATTTCCTACGCGACTGGCCACGTATGTGAGCATCGGTGGCACAACCGCCGTGTACAGCCACGTGAACATTTTTAGTTGGAGCCCCAATTTTTGCCGCAGGTTCTCCTGCACGCACAGAGAGCTATCTTAGCCTTCTTGATGCGTTGTTCGACGATTAGTTTCCATGAGAGCTTCGAGTCGAGAATCACTCCCAGACACTTTACATTGGTTGAAATTTTTGTCCATGTTTGTTCTTACAGGTTTTTAATCAAGTAAAAGATTAAGTAAAAAATTAGGGTGTTCCTTATACTGTAAGTTTTTTATTATTAATAAAAAACTTACAGTATAAGGAACACCCTAATTTTTTACTTAATTTTTTACTTGACTTTACATTGGTCGAAATAGTCAGTAAGTGTCCGTTTAATTTAGGGAGCGCAAACTCCCCAATCTTTGTTTTTTGTAGTGAAAAGCACCAGTCCGGTTTTCTGTGGGTTCACACTAAGACCGCATTCTACCGCCCAAGTGGTCAGTCTTCAGGGTTTTATTCACGATGTCGCTCATCACGGATAGAAATTTGCCCGAGATCAAGGTGATTATTATCATCCGAATAGGCGACTATTTTAGCTCCCGACTTCTCTAGTCTTCTGAGGAGACCGTCCATTACCAAAATCCATAGCAGAGAAGCGATCACACCACCCTATGGCGTCCCTCTGCGCACGTATTTAGTAATGCAACTTTCGCCCAGGTCCGACTGGATCACCCTAGTACTCAGCATGCCCAGAATCTATCTACTGCAATGGGCCTCCACTCCTAACTCGATGAGAGCTTCCATTATAATCATAGTCTCAAGCGGGTCGTTTACGAATCTAGTTTGCTGGAGAACTAGAACATTAATCTGAAAAGGAGTATAAAAACTTGGCTACAGCAAAAATGCATGCCATATATACGCTGATTCGGTCATCTCTGACATGGTATTTGCTCATCGATCCACACGCTAATCTTCTTCCATGGGTCAGCTGAGTGTCACTATTGGGCCACGATATTTTTTTAATTTTTCAAAATCACTGCGTATACATAAACCAAACAATAAATGAAAGATTAAATGTAAATATGTAAACAAATACATAAAAAATGCAATTGTAACTGAAATAACATAAACACTATTAAAATTGCATATGTAAGTAACCACAACACAAATAGAAGAATAAATGGAAAAATTATGAACCAGTCTGTGTGAAAGCGTGTGTGTGCACAATGCTCAGTGCAACCACTTCACAAGTACACGCACTATTATTCTTTGGGGAACGCTCCCAAGACCATAATCATACTTGGCGATTTTTTGGATGGCAAAGCCGTGTTAATAACATAGCAAAGCGCCTAAACGACGCTTAATATTGTATATCCTATACATAAAAATCGACAAATTGATACTCCATTCTGGCAGCAGGGAACAACATCACGGAAATGTGCGAACACATCAACGGTTATCTTGAAGAACTTAACTCATTCTTCGTAAGCAAAAACCTAACCATCTCGGCATTTAAATCCTTGGCAACCCCATTTACTATACTACCTGGACAAAGGAAGTCAAAATGCAACTTGGGATCTCGATTGGCAATCATCCAATTCCTATCATAAACCATCTTAAAATTGTTGGGAGTCACTATGGGCAGCATGGCACCATTATCACCCCATGCCTCAACCGTGTGCGACAGGATGCGTAGTAGGAATAAGATCCTCAAAGCCTTGGCCGGTAGCACCTGGGCAAAGACAAAAAAAAAACCCTACTGGTCACGTATATAGCAGTCGGAAGATCAGTGGCCAACTATGAGGCTCCTGTGTAGTCACAGAATCTCTGTGACACACAGTGGGAAAAACATTCAAGCTTGCCAAAATGTCGCTCTTCGTACTGTCACCGGATGTCTCCTGATGTCACCCCAGGACCATCTACATCAGGAAACCAGGATAATGCCTTTAAGGGACCACAACCAGCTTCTTGCCAAGCAATACCAGGTGGATTACTACCGAAGTGAGCACCCAAACTTTAACCTCGTGGACAAGACGCCGCCGACCAGACATGTTAGGCGCGAGTTAAGGGGCCTAGAAAGAGATGTTCAGAGGTACAAAAGGGTACCCTTTGATAGCGGAGCACACAGGTCAGCCATCGCAGCGATACATCAGGAGGAGGTTCGTCAATCAAATGCGGGTTTAGGTCCAAATCCAGTTCTCTCCTCTATACCACCAACGATATCTCCGGAAGAGGAAAGACTTCCGAGAGCAACGAGATCGACAATTTCGGCCAGGCTGGTGTTCACGATTGAACTCCTACCTATCCCGCATTGACCAAGACATCTCAAACATCTGTCCAGCTCCTCATGAAGTGGACCACATCTTTCACTGCCCAGCTGCACCCGCGCACCTGACTCCCAGATCGCTGTGTGAGAACCTAATAGAGGCAGCTAATTTTCTATCCCTCGACTCTCACACACCGCTGTGAACTCCATAGAACCATTTTTCAATCCCTTGACACTGAGGAAGATGACGAACAGTAGGATGTAACACACACACTGAACTTCCCACCATTGCTATCACAACAACAACGAATCTGGTCTGCAGGTGCATATGAGCTGCAATGTAGAGGATTTTGCTTACCAGTTGACCGCTTTTAATCGCGGAGGAGAAGCGGAGGAAGCATAATTTTGCGTACACACATCAAACCACCCATGAATCTATATTGCATTAATTTCTGTCGATGAGTGCTCTGATGATACATATATGGAAAAAAATAACACCAGTGAACTCGTTGATTAATACTTCGATGATAATTGCTCACTTTTCGTCAGAACTTGAGCCGATCGATTATTGAGGGATATTTGATGATGACACCCCTGTGGTGTTGGTCGTAAGAATAATACCACGGCCTTTCCCTTTGCCCGCATGTCGACTAAATATGCGAACTCTCCTCTAGCCTAGGCAGAAGCCGCAAAAAGCAACAACTTAAAAGCCGTATATGGTGTTATCAAGGAGTTTATTGGTGGGCGTGACTTCTGCTAACATCCAGTGAAGGATAGTGATGGAAAGCTACTTACCTTAGAGGAAGATCAATTAAGGTGGTGGAAAGAACCCTTCGCCGCGGTCTTGAACCGTGTGAATTTCTGATAAAGTTTCCCCTCATGTAAATAATTTAGCTAGCCATAAAAATATACGTTATACGGTTACCTGCCCAGGCTAAACAGAAACAGTCGCTGCAATTATTGCACTGAAACGAGGAAAGGCTACCGGTCTCGACGGTATCCCTGCCGAACTTACCAAGCATAAATGCCGAGCTGCTGCTGTTGATAAAGCGTCGAACACAGGAAGGAAGTAAGTATCATCAAACTCTTAATAAAGGGTAGCCTTACAGACTGCAATAATTCGAGACGCATTTGTGTGATTCCTGCCGTTGCCAAGATAATAGCTAAAATTATCCTGGAAACACTAAAGACTCACTTGGAAAGCATAATTGATGTAATTAGTGTCAATCGCGTTAACACCTTGCGAATCATCATCGCTGAGTATGATTATCCGCTTTCAATGCTTTTCATTGATTTCGAGAAGGCTGGAGACAGTGTGAACAGGGGCGGCCTTGCGCGGGAGAGGCATCCCTGAGAAGCTTGTGGCTATTATTAAGGCAACCTATAATAGCGCCCGACGTAGGGCTGTCGCGCCACGATGATAATGATGACGGCGCAAAATGTCGCATTTTGCATAAAGGTAAGATGTCAGGGGACTTCGAGATTCGCAGTGCAGTTCGGCAGGCGTGTATCCTCTAACCGATCCTATTCCTCATAGTTATCGGCGATGTGTTGCATACAGCCCTATCCCGAAGAGAGAGGAATTCAATGGACTTTAACATCTTATCTACAACATCGTAGTCAAACGCTCACGACATATGCCTACTCTCGCACAAAATCATGGATCTGTTCGCAATGGCGTTAGATATTGAGAGGGAGGCAAGCAAGATTAATACCAACAAGACCAAGCTTCTTAGCCCGCCATTGCAAAAAAGAAATCCTATACCTATTGCCATCAATATTAACAACAACTTTGTCTACCTGTATAACATTGCCGAAAATGGTAGTACGGAGCAGAACATCTCTCGTCGTATCAACCAGGCTAAATGTGCATTGGGCATGGTGTCAAAAATCTGACAAAGCAGTAATCTCAGTATTAAGGTCAAACTTAGTCTGTTTCGCTCCCTGGTACTGTCTGTGTTTATTGTATGGGAGCAGCACCTGGAAAGTTTCCGTAAGAGTTACCAGGAAGCTGCAAGTCTTCGTCGGATTTTAAGAATTTTCTGGCCCGAAACAAAATCAAATGAAGAGCTAAGTCGGCGTACGAGTCAGATGACAATCGACAAACTGATAGGCAAGCGAAAATGGCAGTGATTAGGTCACACATCGCGGAAGGATGATAACTGCATTGCCTTACATGCCATGGAATGAAACCCCATTACCAACCAAGGCCGACCAAGGGAGTGTCTTAAAATCATGGCGTCGTTGTGTGGCAAAAGAGTGTGAGTCTCGGGGTAAAGGTTCTAATACACAAGATGCGTAAACCCGCCGAGCGCTAAAATCTGCGATATCCGTCCCGTGGAAACGGCACACGGGCTTACAACAACGCGTAACTTGTTAGCTAACGACGGGTCCCGACGTGTACCCATCCGCCGTTGATGAGTCGATGAATCCAACAACACATGAGAAAAGATGATTATAATACTCGCACAAATGCTGACGAATCGTCAACACACCTCATGTAAACACAACGACGTGTGCATTATTTCCGCGCCAATAAAATTCGCTTCGATACCCGTTTCTGACGTTTCGTTCGCGTAAACCCGACTTACGTGTAAACACTAGTCACTAGTCAAAAATCACGCGACCGCGTATACACGTCCCGTGTATCAGAAGCTTAAGACTTGGAGGGAGTTTCGTCCGATTGCCCAGAACAGAGTACGATGGCGCGCAGGAATAGGTGACGCGATAAGCACCAGTAGGGCAAAGAAGTATGATGACAATCTTCATGAATTTGTTGATGACTCTCACGATGGTTTCCATTGGATAACTCATCAGCTTTTTTTTTTTAATTTTCATAAGCCAAGAATATAGGCAAGCCTTCGCGAAACAGGATTGGTTTTTCGGAAAAAGGACATCATGATTTGACACCGTACTTAACGCAAAACGCGATGGGGGTAGTTCTTCGGCCTCAAACATCCCTGTGCGCACTTCTGTCATGCACTCCCGGCAAGCTTTCTCGAGGCAGGATATCAAGACCTTTCATTTGACATCGTATTTAGCGCAAAATGCGATGGGGGTAGTTTCTCGATTATAAGCATTACCTATGCGTGCGCTCCTGCCACGTACTTCCGCCAAGTTTGGACGAGCCAGGATTGGTTTTTCGAAAAGATGACATCAAGACCTTTGATTTGACACCTTATTTTGCGGAAAACGCGACGGGGATAGTTTGTCGGCCGGGTGTTGCAGCAAGTTTGGACGAAGTAGAATCGCATATTCTGACGACCTGCCCAGCCCTCTACAGTTATGTGCAATTTTGATTACAAACAGACAGAGGGTAGTGCGATCCATTTTTTTAAATTTTTTGTAATTTGCTAAAAGGCATTTCCGACGGGATCTGCTCAGGCAGGAGTGATCTCCCGTGATTGCACATTATCTATGACCTAATTACAGTCCAGAAAAAAAAACGCGTCGGATTCCCAGACTATGTACTTCCCGTAACGTCAAGAACACCATAGGTACAGAGTACACGTAAGTTGCTAGGAAGAGAAATTGACTCGAATGAAGTAATACCAACACCACATATTATACGGTCATTTACAAAATGAGAAGGACTATGAAAGATTATGAGAGCGCGCATGCTTACACATAGAACGCTGACGTTACGTAATGGTCTTTTTCGATGACATAAATTACGAAAAAAAAAACACAAACACAAACGAATACATTGCAGTCCTAGTCCTGGCGCCAGATGAAACAATGATAAATGCAAAGATATGGTCAAATAAATCGCGCGATCCGTGTCAATGGACTCAGTCGTAAAGGATCGAATCTTTCTCGTTCATATGCTGAAATTTCTGCCACCTGTTTTTTCTGCTCTTCTCTCACACTGTCTACACAAAATACGAAAACTGAAAAAAGGGCTATTTCATATATACCTATCCATTATTTTATAAATGAAACTATTTTCAAAATTTTGATTGATGAAAACGAAAAACGGTTCAAAATTTCATTTTTTTTTGCTCTTTTTTCTTTTTTGACTTCATACGATTTCATTTGCCTCAACAACGCCTCTCATTCCAATATAAATTTGATTTCCTTTTATAATTTTTTTTCGGGAGAAAACATGTTTTTTTTTTCTTTCTATTTAGGCATAGACTGCAATGGATGCTGTAATTTAGGATTATATACTTTAGACAATACTTGTAGAAAATTTGTCAAAGTAAAAAACAAACAATTAAAGACTGACGCCGAATTTGATTTGTTAAATTTAAATAATTTCTCAATAACATTTTTTTTATTGTGTGTGTACTGTTCTTCTCGGATCATTTAGCTGGGCGCGATATAGTGTCTAACAACCCGCGCCGGGGATTTATTAAATTTGATCAATACGAAGATGCAAACAAAATGTATGCGTGGTGTGTGTTAAAAACAGTACTTAATCGAAAAATTCGAGTTTGAACTTAGCAAATATTCAAGAGGTGGACAAAAAAAAAATATTGAGAAATTTGTGATATATAAAAAAGTAAGGATAATATATATGTATATTTAAATTATTTACAAAAATAAAAGGAAATATGTGTTTTATATAAATATATATATATAAATAAAAACGAATCGATTAGTATTGAATAAACAAAAAGGATAAAATATGTAAATATATATGAAAAGGACGATTTGTTAGCAAAGCGGGATATTCTATGTATTTGTCTTTTTATATCTTTATAATAGAGAATATATAAATGTAAAAAATATATTAAAAATAGCATGTGCAATCGCAATTTCTTTTTTTTTTCCAATGTGTGGACAACAAATATCTCGAGATCGTTTTTGTTTTCTCACTATAGTGTATTTATATAATTCGGATATGTCTCTCTCTAAAAACAAAACAACAACGACCAAAAATAAAGCCAATCAATTTCGGGGCCGAATTAAGTCTGTTCGAATCATTCATTCGCTTCCTATCTCTATTATCAATAAAAAAATCAAGAAAATTTCTAAATAAGAGTGTGTGTAGTTTTTATGTGCCTGTGATACAAAAGATGATCTATTCGACTCTCTTTCTGTTTTCTGTCATTTGCTTTTATATGCTTGTTAAAATTTCAATTTTACACAATTAATAAAAATTAAAAAATTCTAATAAAAAAATCAAAGCATGCTAAATTGATAGAATTTTGATAAAAATATGATTTTCTGCCTGATATGATCGCGCGCGCGTGATAGAAATCTAGAAAGATGGTGGTGTCTTTTTTTCCCATTTTTGGCTTTTGATTTGGAAGAAGCGGTTTTCGAAATCCTGACATAGAAACAGCGATTATACGAGTATATTTTTATCAAAATTTTCTGCATTAAAAAACACTGAATAGTAAATAGAGTAAGGATTATAAAAATCATTTGATCTCTTTACATACCCAAATACTAATCGATTCGATTTTCAAGTACTGATCTTTTTTTTTTAATTATTGATTCGTTCGAGGAGTTCAGTCTATGACAAAATTATGCATTTCAACTGCACATTTAGGCGCAGATGGGCCGTAAAAGTGGACGATGTGCGAACATGTTTGCGTAGCAGGACGATGTTTTGTATTATGTAAAAATATGAAATATGTACATTCAAAAGGAATAGCCACTCCAAAAGACAGCTGGATAAATACACGTGACCGTTTTCGATATTCACAATTTTGTCACGTCACTGAACACGCATACGATTAAGATTAAAAAAGTGTAGACATAAATTACTTGGTGCTCCCATACTGCTTTTCAAAGATTCGGTATTCTTAGAATAAAAAGAAATGTCCAAAGGACAAACCCGATAATTCCGATAGGATACTTATAGAAAATTTTTCGAGTGAATATCTGCTTTAATACTATATATCGACAACAGAGACGTCAACAACGTGTAGAATAGAAAAACTAGTAGAATAAACACATTTATATGGACAACAATTTTTATTCTCTTAAACATGTTTATGTATATGATATTTTTATTATAAAATAAGATAAAAAAAAATTCAATACATGCAAGCATTTTTCTTTTAACAAAATTAGCAGACATTATTTAAAAAGAAAATTGAACATTAGATACAATTAACATTGATGACTGAGCTATTTCAATTGCGCTCTACTTAGAACAAATACACTTAACGACAAGAATAAAAAAAATTGAATATCTAATATTTATTGTGATGCAACGACTCTGATGAAACCAACATCTCGTGTGGAAAGCAGTAAGAGAACCCCCAGTTCGCATGGTTAAATATCGATCAACAACAACAAGGCTGTTTGAAATACAGACCGTCCTCCTGCTCACCTGGTAAATTTGTTAGCGGCTTGGCGCGCTGGGTGCCACGTGCGTTGAGACGAGCTTGACCCGCCACCACCCCACGGACCGCCGCGGGTGCTGCCTGAGCCCCCACGGTGACCGCCGCCACCGCCCCCCGTTGACCCGGAGGGACCACCCCCTGACGATTGGTGTTGCCACGGAGCCCAACGGCTCGGCCACGCGCTGTGATTCCACGACCATGGCCAACCCCCTATATTATTTCGGTTATTTGGGAGTTTCCGAAAGATTTATTTGCATTTTACGATTTTTTTTGTTATAATCCGAATTGCGAAAATTCCAATTTGATTTTATGCAATGCGAAATACGATTTGTGTACGGATACGTGCAAATTTTCATGTTTTTTTTATTTCCGGTGAATTTTTTGATTTTTTTTTTTATTATTTTCAAATCGTTTTATGGTATGACGGGCATAAAGTATAAAAAGGTTTTTTTTTCAATTATTAAATATTTTCGGTTCATGTGACGGGTATGTGTTTGATTTTATTCATCCGAAAAAAGAAGAGAAAAGAAAAGCGAAGAAAAAAACGCGTTAGATTCAAATCGTACAAATTATATTTATATAAATGTAAAAATATAGTAAAATCGAAAAAAGGTAAAAAACAGCTAACAAAATTGTACTTATAAATGAAAAGTTCACTTGATTTTGTGTTTCACATTCACTTACCGAAAACAGCGAAAATGAAAGTTATCGGCGACTTGTTTTTCTTTTTTTTTTGTATATAAATATAAAAATGAAATGACTAGAATTTTCGATTAACATGTTCCGAAAGATGTACAAACAAAAGCAAATGTCAGAGTGTGGTAACGTCAAGAAAATCGAATTTGGATGTTTTTCAACGAGAAAACTCTTCTTAACTTTGTTTTCTATTTTTCCTCCGAAATGCATACTTTTCATGTATAATTACATAAATTGTATATATAGTTATGTTCTATTAAACTTAATTTAACATTAACTAAAATAAAATATAGTAAAACTAAGTATTTTGCTTTCTTTTTTATCTAACTAAATGAATTTCATAATTTCAAAGAACGAATTAAGAAAAAAACAACAAATCATGGAGTTGGCATTATACCTCGAACATAGGTTCATACATGCCATACAGGCCATTTGGTCCATCCTGGCAAGAACACACAACACATAAATATCAATATTGATCATTAATAAAAAATTTCTAGTTCCATTTTTTTTTTTAATTTTTATGTGAAACAAAATAATTTTCAGCTAACGAGCTTGTCATCCATTCCAAAAAAAAATTAAACATTCAAATTCAAATAAAATTTGCAATAGATAAAAAGCCAATAATCGAAATTAAATTTTGCAACAAGACCAAAACCAAAAGGTCCAAAACGAATTGAGTCTGTGTTGTGCGTGTGTTTGGTTGATTCTATAATATTTTTTCAACATAACTATAACTGACTTTCAAAATGTCGTATTTCCTCCATTAGTACAGTGCTTTATTTTCGGACATATGTATGTATCTTTTCTATTTTCGTTACTCTACGCAGATATTTTTCTTTAAGCGGTAATTTTGAAATTTAGATGCTCTCCTTTACATCCCAAAATATTTATGTATCTTTTTGTTTGCGATTGACATCTTTATTTTTTTTCTTGTGGATTAGTAATTGTAGCTTAGGGTGAGTAGAGTATAGTGATGAACTTTTTCGAAAGACAGAATTGATCACGTATCAATGTAGAGATTTACAAGAGACGTCAAAGAAAAGGACTGGAATCTAGCGCGGGGTGTGTAATGAAGTTAAGATCTTAACATACAAACACACAAGCAGACAGAGATTGCCGCTATTGCAACGACTGAAATTTGTGTGTCGATGTGAAAACTTGATATAGTAAAATGCCACCACAAAGTGAACATGAACGTGAACATATTTGCTGGTTAGTCAACGATGACTGAATTTCTACAAAAAGCATTTAATCTACACGTAGAAGAAGCCGATTGCTGTGATTTAGTAAGGATAATAGCCGTTGTTAGTAATTCCGAAAATAAATAATATTGTAATGTGATGACACACAGGTTTAGCGACGCGACAACAAATAGAGGCTTTTTATTAGTAAATAGTTGCAAGCTTTCTGAGGGGAAAAATCTGATTATTGGGAAAATGTGTGTTAATAAGATTAAAATAAAATAAGAAAGAAAGCGATGCAACAGCAAGCGTGTTATGCAGCAGGTATTAATAAAGCAAAAAATTAATGTGTAATTGGACGCATAAAAATGCATATATAATAAAACAAGCAAAAATAAAATATTTAAGCATAAAATTATGTAAAACAATGTGGTTCGATTTTTTTAATTTTCGGCTGAAATTGTAATCGTAAGAACTTTATGATGTTTTTTTTATGACTAACTCGTGAACTACTGTTTTCCCGGCCTGCCATCTCTGTGCTATTTATCGTAGTGATTCTACATTTTGACTGTTGTAATTTTATTGTATAGTAAACAAAGAAGGATAAAGATGAATGAGGTGACTCGTTCCACCTCTACTTTACCGAAAACCTCATGGTTAGGTCGATGCATAGACTATCGCATCGACCTATCACGTCCCCCTCCATTCTAAGATAATTAAGAAGTATGGCGACCTGGACCGACATAGATGCCCCATACTGATTTGATTATTGTAACTCCAGGAAACATCTGGGGCCCTATCATGTAATTCGATTCGAATCGAATTGCTTTCGAAAGGATGATAATGGTATCATGTACCTCGAAAACGACATTCTTCATTTCAATAATCATCGAGTATTCGATACGAAATTTTCCATTCAAAGCGAGTATTCGGCTATTTTTTAAATTGGGAAATTCGTTTTCCAGTTACATGATACCATTATCATCCATTCGAAACAATTCAATTCGAATCGAATTACATGACAGGCCGTTCGAGGAGCACATCAAGTCGAAGACAGGACCACAGTCTATGTGACCGCCGTCCAGTGCACGCTAGGAAAAAATTAAAGTGCGTGGGAGACTACTTTTTCAACGACCTAAAATAGAAGGAGGAGTTGCAGGGCAGCTTCTATGGAGCTTGTGCTATGTGCCTTTTTTAATTCCGGAGATTTGCGGAAAAGCGTGAAGCATTAAATTGGTGGGCGTTGTCATCAGCCCGGAAAATTTGTGTCTCATATGATGGCGTCAGCGCAGAATCGGGAGGCAGTGAGCAATAAATAAAAAAATAAATAACTGGCGCAACAGTCCAATTTGAACCATGGCCTCGAGATGAGTGAGCATCATCTCATTTTCTTGATAGTGACGGTGTCTTGTGGAGAGGTGTGTGATCAACAACACGCTCAACCGAGTTATTTACCGCATAAATGGGTACTCATTTAACAGTTGATTGAGCTCATAGTCCGATACGTAAGCCCCCTTTTTTATCGAAAACTACCGCATTCAGTAGAAATCGAACTGGGGCACAGTACGTAGAAGGCGAACATGCTAACCGTTGCGCCATCCGGACTACAGTGAGCAATACTGTCTGCGAAATACACCGATAACTTCGGAAAGCGGAAGCGTTGCACAAGGTAGCCACCAGAAACCACCCGTACCACATAATTCCGAGATTTACTACGTGGAATCACGTAAGCGATGGCTAATTAGCCAAAACTAGCCCGGCGATGTAATGCACTGGGTAATTAGGTTAGGTAGGATAGGCTTCCGCGACACACAACAGCACATGTAGACCGCCACTGGGTCCGTTTTGATACCACCATTGACTCCGCAATCCGAGTGCTAACTATCCATTGAACCAGTCAGAGCTGTCAATAAAACCCAAGAGCCGGCCGATGCTAGCATCCTTAAGGTTATGCTGATCATTGAAATAGAAGGACCCCAATGTATTCCTTCTTCTTATAGCCAGGGCATGACATTCGCATAACAGATGAAGGATACACTCCTCCTCATCTCCACAACTCCTGCAGAAATCATTGTGTGGAAGCCCCAGTCTCCTAGCATATTCTCCGATTAGGCAATGTCCTGTAATCACAACAACAAGAGTTCTCATGTTACTTCTGTTAAACGCCAGCAGCTCCGCAAAGCGTTTAGGATCGAACCTAGGAAGAAGTTGTCTAGCAAGATTACAAGTACTTCCATTATTCCATTTGGCATTGGCAGTAGCCAACGTGACACTCCCGGAGAGATTTTGCCGCCCACTCTTCCCGTGAAGGAATTAGGCTTACATAATCTCTACCGAACAGATATTTAGGTTAAGTGTAATCCGTCCCCGCAGGAAGATTCAGTTGCTAAGAACAGACGAGTGACCCGTTAGTGATACAGTGAACAGTTTCCCGAAGACAGATGGAGACGTTCGCGGCCTCCTGCTTAGCAAAAATATATAAGCGGAGCATATTCAGTAGCACATCAAGAGCAGCCGTCGGTTTAGTTCTAAGAGCTCCGGTAATGGTAACGCACACTACTCTCTCAAATTTCTCTAACATGCTGCGGTACGCCGAAAAGTTTAGAGCAGTCTACCAGACGATAGCTCCATGCAGAAGTATAGGCCGCAGGACTGAGACGTAAAGCCAGAGTACAGCCTTCGGCTGTAGACCCCACTTTCTACCTATGGTCTTCCAACACGAGTCAAGCGTAGCAGTCGCCTTAGCTTCCTGAATATTGTGTCTCCATGCCAGCTTCCTGTCCAGGACGACCTCCAGAAACTTGGCCCTGTCAAAGAGAATAAGTATCAGGCCGTTCAGCGTTGGCGGCTCAAATACTGGTAGCCTGTGTTACCTTGTAATTAGAACAAGCCTTCATCCAAAGAAAGTAATGGTGACTGTTTGGTGGTCTGTAGCTGGATTTATCCACTATTCGTTCCTGCAACCTGGCGAAACCATAAATGCTGAGAAATACTGGGCTCAACTGGAAGAAATGCATTAGAAATTGACAGTTCAACGACCTAGGCTAGTCAACAGGGATGGAGTTATACTGCTTCATGACAACGCACGACCTCATGTATCGAGAACAACGATCCAAAAATTGAACGAGTTGCGCAATGAGACTCTTCCTCATCCGCCATATTCACCAGACCTCTCGCCAACAGATTATCACATCTTTAAACATTTGGATCACTTTTTGACAGGAAAACAGTTTAATAATGAAGCAGCTGTCGAAAATGCCTTCGAGAAGTTTCTTCGAACCTCAAACTCGGACTTCTACGAAACAGGAATAAATGCGCTTGTATCTCGTTGGGAGTCCTATTTCGATTAATAAAATTATCTTTATAAAAAGTTACAGCTGTTCAAAAATTTACTACTGAATCCGACATTTTATTTGCACCAATCTAATATTAGGCGTAGAAAGTTTAGAGCTAGCTCAGCAAACAATTTGGGACAATTTGGAAGATAATCTCGTTCAGACGATACGATGGCGAGTCGTATATACGATATATTTACGAGTATTATTTCTTTACCAAATTTTCATCGCTTGAGAAATATCCTATACGGATACGAGCTTAATTTGCAAATATGTCGGCAAGACGGATAATAATTATCGCCATTTCATTTGCCTACTTGTAAGGTGACGATATCAATTTCTCCATTTTATCTTCTAGGAGGCGATAAATTGTCATATATGTAGATAAAACGACGATTGTATCCTTGCCTTCGTATGTAGATTAGATGGCCAGCGCAAGGGTTACCACTTTTATCTTCTAAACGCGGGCACCTGGAGCAAATCCTACAATTACATTCCCCCCCCCCCCCCCCCCCCCCCGTCGTCGCTCGTCGTATCAACAAGGCTAAATGCGCATTAAGCATGCTGTCGAAAATTCGGCAATGCAGTTATCTCAGAGTAAAGACCAACTGGACTTGTTTTGCTCCCTGGTGCTGACTGTGCTGTTGTATGGAAGTAGCACATGGAAAATTTCCACAAAGGTTACAAGAAAGCAGCAGGTTTTCGTCAACCTATGTCTTCGTCGAATTTTAGGAATTTCTGGCCCGGAAAAATATCAAATAAAGAACTGTGTCGGCTTACGTATCGGATGCCAATCGACGAATTGATACGCAGGCGAAAATGGCAGTGGATAGGTCACACACTGTGGAAGGGTGATGACTGCATTGCTCGACATGTCATGAAGTGGTACCCCAATTCCAATGACGGCCGCCGTAGAGGGTGTCCTAAAATCTCATGGTGGCGATTTGTGGCGATAGAGTGTGAGTTACTGGGTAAGTTGTGGAGGCAGTTGCGTTCCATTGCCCAGAACCGAATTCGATGGAGCGCAGTAGTTGATGCGCTATGCTCCAAGCAAAGTAGTAAAAAAGCGATATCGCAGGTTATAAAAAAAGATCTTCCAAGAGGACATGCAATTCTATCGCGGAAAATAAAAATCGCTTGGTAGATTTAAATAGAAATTTTCCTATACTGTAAAATTACAACGTCATAGCAGTAGACAATAAAGATAACAAAAATGAAAATGATCTCCCTCCCTCTCTTATGTTTTAGTTACGTAATTCCTGAATATGTGCTTAGAACAGTCTCAAAAATTAAATTTCACTAAACTCATTTTGTCCTACACCTTTTCGTGTTTTGAAATATTATAAAATTTTTGTTATCTAGAAAAGTGCAAACAAAGTTTTGAAAAACTATTTCAAAAATCAAAACGTAACGTGAATTCAATCAACAAAAATGAGTGTTTCGTTATTATGCATATATAATGTCTAACAATAATAATTCATTTAAGAAAAAAAAAACAACAATAGAAGATAACCAAAAAAGAATCAAACTAAAATATGTTTCTTTTGAATTTATGAACCCACCGAATTCATTCTGGCCGTTCTCTGTGAAGGACCTCCGGCGGCTATGGGCGATACACCGCTCGGAGGATAATCAAAGAAGTAATCTCCATCATATGAACAGTAAAAATCATCGTAGTATGGTTCATTGTAGCCGCCACGATAATCCGAATAACCATAAAAGTCGTAATCATAATCTACAAATTCAAATTAAGTACATATGTTTGTCGAGATTTGTTCTTTTTTTGGCTGATATGATGTTTAAACGTTCGTGTTTAAAAAAGAATATATATGTATATTGTAATATATAGGTATATGTATTGTATATATAAAATAACAATTAATGATTACATATTTCTGTTCTGTTTTCCTTTTCTTTTTTCTTTTGTAAATTCTTTCGTAGCAAATTGAGCCCAAGTTATGGTTTAACGGTCGTCCCAAGTGCGAAAAAAAATATCTTACCTAGATATATTCAAGCTCAGGTGTTTTTGTTTTAGATTTTTTTTTTATATTATTTCCTAACGTACTTGTTACTAATTTAATTAAATTGACTAATGTTGGTTTTATTGCGACACATGCATTCCTCATATGGGGGTGGAAGCCGGCAAAAGATTTGGCCAAAACTAGATGATATGGCGCAGGTTACAAAGGGGAAAATAAACTGGCAATCTTGGATCAGCAGAGTTAGATGCTTTAGGCGAAATTCACACACACGACACCGCGCTGCACGACTGCTTGAAATTTCAGTCGAGATACACAGCATCAAATGGGCGGATTCACACTCATACACAGCAGATACGATCGACTATGCTTGGCTATTGTGCGTGGCTGCGTCGGAGCTGAAAATGGAGCTAATCTGAATATCGCCTTAATCGTAAATGCGTATTTCAGACACCAGTGGTGAGAACACTGCGTTTATAAAAATCCGCTTACACCAGACGTGAAAACCATTGACAAAGAGAATATTGTGTCAACAATGAACGAAATATAGACAGATAAATTAAATGTACGCATGATGTTTTTTAATACTCGTACTAGAAACATACAGCCTAGGGAGAATACTATCAAACAGACTGCTCATATTTGAATGCACCGCCACCGCACGTGAAAATAGAACGTGCAAATGTTTCCCCCTCCGGATCTGAAGTATTCTGATCGGGAGGGGTACATTTTCAGATCCGAAAATCGACAGTTGTCTGTACAAATTTTGCCGGAGGGGAAATCCTATGGAGGAGAATCCGAGAAATGTCCGCTCGCAGAAACCCACCCAATATAAAGACCGTCCCTATCAGACGACGAGTATTGCCGGTCTTGAGGAATTAATGGGAATTGGGGATAGAGACAAGCTCAATAAGTAACCGAGAGGAATGGGTTTGGAATAAGGTTTTTTTGTATAAATTGGAAAAAACTTTACCTCAGGTAGAGTTGTTGTTAGTTTGGGCATCACAAGAGCCTCGATATTTAAGCTAAAGTCTGATTTAAATGTAGGCACGATTGTTATGTTTGCTCGTTTAGTTACTGAATGACCGCCTCCAATTCCGGTAATTCCTGCCAGTAGCTTTTTCCAACTTTATTTAGAATATTAGGCGCCTGTGACGTAATAAAGTTCGCTTGAGATCCAGGGTTAATCAATGCCTTCAGATTAATTGTTTTTCCAGATGACGAAACTACAGTAATCTGAGATGTAGCTAGCAGCACTAACTTGAGCATTTTGCAGCTGTATTTGACACAGTTTTTGACGTTTCTTGATTCATAGGTATGAATTGCAATCTCGTGCCGTTTATCGCACTCATAGCAATTGCGCTGGCTACGGAATTCTTATTCCTTATTGTAAAGTAGAAGTTTTATGCATAATTTTGTTTTGTACACAAACTCACTGCGTTCAATACGTGATATTGCCTTGAACTTGTCACAGCGATAAATGAGGTATGTGCAATTTTTATTTGAGAGCAAATTGTGAGCATTATCCAGACTTTCTGCGAAGAGTCGCGCGCTTTCGCTGCCGTTTGCGAGTTGCGATTCGTATGATAATCGGATCCCAAGAGTTTGTACTGTATCCCATGTTCGCTATCGGTGTAAGTAGTTCCTCTTTCCACTTTCTTGACATCCAGCAACCAGTCGATAAGGTCCATGACAGATCCCTTTTCATTCGAGAACCGTTCTTTAAAAACCACGATCGCAGCCTCGTAGTTCAGGGGGTGATAGTGACAGGTATGCTACTGCACCCTTAGCTTTTCCAGCCAAAGAGGATAGCAGATACTGCATTTTATGAGTTGGAGACAAGGCGTGGTTTTCAAGGATGATACTTTGGAACAATCCATAGAAATATCTCCACTCCTTGTAGTCCTCTCGCAAATTGTGGATTGTAATTGTTGGCAGTCTTGCTAGCTGGACCGATAGCTGCGGTAAAACAGATGCAGTTTGATTAAGCGGTTTATCGTCTTGACATGTAGATAGATAGATAGATAGATAGATATAAAAAAAAATACGAGCTATTTTCCCAGCAGGAAGGCACTGCGACCATAAAGATCTATTGTGCCGTAGCTCATTAATTCAAAAATGACATGTAAGACTACTCTCAGGTTGCTCTTCCTCCGAAAGATGTATCTAGTCCTTTGAGAAGGATATATGGAGGAGCAATTAGCATATAATGTACACTAAACCATCAACCTATCATAATTCAATTCGAATCGCTTTCGAAAGGAAGAAAATGGTACCATAAATATCTCTCAAAAATTATCGAGTATTCGCTTCGAACGAAAAATTTCGTATGGAATACTCCATGATCATTGAAATGGGGAAAATCGTTTTCGAGTTACGTGATATCATTTTTATCCATGATACGCCCCCTGTTCCTCTACCCCGGAACACCCGCCCGGTCAACAAGGTTAAATAACAAACTGTCAAACTCACATTCCCCTTATACTTCCCCCTTTGTGCCTATTTCATTTCCTTTAGTGCCTCTACCCCGGAACACTCACCCGGTCGACATAGTCACAACACAAATGGTCAAACTCGCATTCCCCTCATATGCAAAATTGCTTCATTTCTCTTGTCGAATTTCATTTCCTTATCTTTCTCTTCTGAGATTTGATTTTTGGAGGATGAATTGTTGGCCTTGTAAGTATGTGGGCTTAAGGTTTTCGTAGGCCGCCTTTGTTGCCTCGAAAAGTTTGCCTTTTAGGTATGCGTGGTTTCTTTGAGCACAGTTTGAAGGATCTCATGATTGGGCCTGAACTTCTGTGTGATCACATCCAAGACATCTAGTTTTTACACGTAGTACTCTGCATTTTTCTAGTTGCCGAGTCCTTGCCATAACTTCGCAAATCCCTCGATGCTCTCTGACTATTTTCTTTTGTTCAACTAGCAAATGTCGCATCGTGGACTCGGAAATTTTCTTTAAGTTCGAAACAGCAGAGAAAAGTGACAGCGAAATATGCCTGAAGCATTTCTGCGGCCTAATAGGTGTGTTGAGTCGCTATCGATATAAGCAGACTGAAAGAATGACAGGTAAATGTGCCTTAAAGGTTCCTGCGGCGTAATAGCCATCGACATAAGAATTCTGTCGAAATGCGTAGACTCTATATGCACCGCGTGTATATGCGCGAACTGTGTCGGAATACGCAGTCTGCATCCTTATACGTAGACCCTTGCCCGATTAACGCTGACAACTTAGTTAGGACTTCGTCTTAAATAAAACTTTGGAGACTGGGAAATTCAGACGAAGAAGCCTTTTTGGACAGAAAAAAAAACGGATCAAAAATATTCCCAAAAGTATTATAAATATAAATAATATCCCCAAAAGTATTTTAAATAAAAAAAAAAAAATCCCAAAAAAAAAAAATCCTTCGAAAAATAAATCGACAAAAACAAAATCTCCAAAAGAATACATACCCAAATAGGAACGTGCGTGCTAGACACACGATCGTCGCACATTGTTCGCGATTAGCGATCAACCTAAAGAGCACTATTTGTGTGTTTTGCTAGACACCACTCTGTGTCAATCGCAGGCGACGATGAACAAGAATAGTGCTCCGTTATGATAGTTTTTTCTCACAATCGCAAACTCAAGTCGCTCAGTCGCAGCCTTGGAGCTCGCACCTTTAAAGTGCATTTTGCTAGACACCTCTCTGCGCGTCGATCGCAGGCGACGATGAAAAAGTATAGTGCTCCGTTATGCTAGTCTTTTTCACAGTAGCAAGTCGCTCAGTCGCGGCTTTGGAACTCACACCTTATCATACCTCAAATGAGGATTTGGGAATTATTAGGAATAATTTTCACATTTTACAATTTTCTTCATTAAATTCTCTATGTTTCAAGCCAATATGCGCTTATACAATTTTAGCGATAGTTTTAGCATTAGCGACAGTTGTAATAGGGTACCAGGAGTCTAGTGTAACGCTTGTTGTCGTCAAACGGTTCAAACACTGTAGTGATTGTGGTATGCCGAAAGTTGGTAAAATAAAAGTAAAAAATCCATAGAACCTGTACTGCATTTCCCTAATATTTAATTTTTTTTATATAGTTGAAACTCTAATTATCACAAAACTAACAAAAAGAGCAAGTCTTTTGCAGTGCGGACAAGTTGTTTCAAACAATTGTTGATTGCAAATCCAGATTGAAGTGACTGCGAGTGGCGGAAAAGCATATCATGATGTAAATTGACGTATACATTGGGTACATTGGGGAGGTCGGTTACTCAGTGCAATAAAGAGTCAGTACGATGTCTCATCATACCAGGTATTCACGCGTTCGAATCTCGGCGTAACCATGGATTGCTTGTGTTGTCTTCCCCTGTGGTGTAAGACGTAACAATAAGCCACAACCTTTCCCGACTTATCGCAAGTATGCGGCTAAATGGACGAAGTGTGCATGCTAGCAACATGCTTCGTCCGTTTATGCTAACGAAACGTGGGAATAGTTGGCGCGCTATGCCCAACTAAGTGTTTAGGGCAAATAGTGAGAAAACCACTGAAGGCACTACTGTCTAAAGGGAAAATTGTTCTTTCTATTGCATACAGAATATATGGTTGAACTACCAGATCGGACCATTATATCACATAGCCGCCATAGGGAACGATCGGTCCAAAAGCAAGATTTTGTGAGAAAAACTGTTTTGTCTCTCAATTCACTTGCATACGGACGACCGCTATGAGACTTGTTTTACTCCAAATCTACAGGGCTTTAGTTCAGAGAGTATAATTTTGTTACCACTATAAAAGGTTACTTGATTCCTCACGTCTTCCTTGAAAAATAGGAGAGCTTTGGTTAAGAACAGTTATGTTTTATTAACTCTAAGTTGATGAACCGATAAATTTCAAGTTTAAAATTGGGCCACTTGTAAGTAAAATTCGGCTTTGACAACATAAACAGGACCCAAATAGTATGCGATTTTCTTAATCGTATCTTAATAATAACTTTCTTATTCAAAATAACGCATAAATTTGATTCGACATAGAAAATGCTGTGGACATCATTAAGTTTATGGCACATAATAACGTAGAGAGACCAACTCAAACTACCAAACTCGAACTGAAAGGTAACGTACCACTATTTAAAGTGGCACTTCTTCATAGAGGGGTTTAAAAACTGAACGTGCTCCTTTTGGTAAACGTCATTTATGTAGATATAAATACAGATAATATCCCAGACCTGCAAACACGGCGCGTCAATGTGTCGCAATAAAAACAAACAAATCAAATTCTATTAAATTTTCCTAATGACATGCCGGGATCAAACACTTACTGGTAATATAAAAACCAAAGACTACTTCACCAACATGCACAAACTCAATACAATATTCGAGACATTTACATTCGGATATTTGCATACTTACCTATATGCAGAACTCCCTAGTTTTTTCTTAACAAAAAAAATCTATGCGATTAGTATACCGCGTGATTCGCGTGATTAAAGTCCATCACAGGCGTTTCTTTTTCACTTGAAACTTCAATTTCGAAAATTTCAAATTAAGTCAGTTGCACAGCACCACAGTGCACTCTCATAATTATTATTACACATTAATTATTGGTTAGGCGACATGCAACTCAAATTATAAGCACATACGGCAATCTAGCAACATATTGAAGATATGAATATTTCTATCCATTAAAAAAGAAAATTTCAAGTAAATTTCAATTGCGTGGACGAATCAACATTACTGCAGCGAGCGGGGGTAAAGTGGTTGCGAAAGCGTTTGCATTTTTTACTTTATACGGTGGGTGTTTCTTTTTATACTACCAAAAAATATCCAAGCACACTCCCTCCCTTATCTGAAGGAGAAAACACTCGGGAATATGTGAAATTTACTAGAAAGCATGCAAAAAAAAAATCACTTCGCATATATGTATTAGTATGAAATTAAAAGCCGAGGATAAGGAGGACTGGTGATGTTTAAAAATGAAAAATGGATGTGTACATAGGTTTCGACACCGACAACTCATCCATTAGTTGAAAAAAACAAAGCCAAAACAAAATCGTCAATGATTATAATGTGGCAATTGTGTGGATATATACGACGAAATATGGATAAAAATGGGATGATGATGATTAATTTTTAGTTAACAAAATAATGAATGAATGAATGTTAAAAATGAGGAAGTACTAGCGATCTCACTGTAATAAAAGCGGTATCTCTGTTTTTTTTAGTACAATAAAAAGTAAAATGCGGTGTCTTTCCAGGAAACAAAAAAGTAGAAAAATGAATGTGATAGAAATGTTATGTGTCCCCAAAATCACGAAGTGTTATATACATATATATATATCTCATAGGGATCGTGAAAATTTCTTTAATTTTTTTTTTAAACAAGTGGAGATAGACTATGTCCTGGTTGTACCAGATATTATTGTTTTCATTCATTTGTCCTGGATAAAATTTTCCTTTTTATTTTTATTTTGGTTTTGTGAATTATAAGAATCAAATTTTGTTCATTTTTTACCGGGCAATTAAATAAGAAATATTTTTATACGTCTCGTTGAATCCTCATTTTTCTGGTAAATTATATCATTTCTTTTACTTTATACATATTTCTTTCTTATCCAAATAAATTTTCCTATTGTCCTTCTTAATTACAAAATACGTTTGCTTTTGATTTTTTTCAATTTGATAAAAAGTAAAATAAATTTTATATATGCATACTTATAGCTAATAATAGTGTTGGTAGTACATGTAGGGAGGATTTCTGAACTTACCATAATCGCCACGACCCATTGGTCCTCTTAGAGGCATTCGACCAGGTCCAGGTCCGGGTATGCCGCGCATAGGTGGTAATGGCATCATAGCAGCGGGATGAGTTGGCGACATACTGTAATATACAAAAAAAAATGTTCCTCGACTGTCACAGATTTGGGGGGAGGAGAATGTACAAATTTTTTCACTTACCCCATGATTCCCGTGCGACCTTGCATCATTTGCATCATTCGACGCTCTCGTGCTCGAAGGATTTCCTCTTTTTTCTTTTTGTCTGAAGGCGGTTTGGCTAGTGAGACCTGAGCAAATGTAATACATGCACAAATCAGAACATTTGCATGTTGTGATCAAATAAGTATTAATATCAGACATACTTCTATATTAGAATTTCCAACTTCTTTTCCGTTTAA
This sequence comes from Chloromyia formosa, assembly GCA_964017055.1. Taxonomy (NCBI): domain Eukaryota; kingdom Metazoa; phylum Arthropoda; class Insecta; order Diptera; family Stratiomyidae; genus Chloromyia; species Chloromyia formosa. The sequence continues at coordinate 20,800,632 of OZ024813.1, read as the reverse complement.
ACCTCGCATTGCAAGCACAGCATTATCACGATCTTCGAAATGAACAAAAGCATAGTCTTTGATTTTCTTCACCCTATCGACCTTTCCGAACTGTTCGAATTGCTCCTGTGAAAAGAAGAAATGGGTAAGCATTTTATCGTTAATTGAAGCAATTAGACTCAGGAGCCGTATCATGTAGTTCAATTCGAATCGAATTGCTATCGAAAGTATGAAAATGGTATCTTGTAACTCAGACACGAATTTCCCCGAATTTCAAAAATCGTTAACTATTCGCTTTTTAGGAAAATTTTCGCATCGAATACTCGATAATTATTGAAATGGGTAAATTGGTTTCCAAGTTGCAAGATACCATTTTCATCCTTTCGATTGCGATTCGAATCGAATCGAATTACATGATAAGAGCCCGCGCACACGGCAAACTTTATAGTTCGCAGAATAACTAAATAGTTTAATCAGCAAAATAGAGCACACGGCGGTTTATGAGACCGCACACAAATCAGACTAATCTATTTAGTTATCGCTGTATGCGCGGTCTCATAAACCACCGTGTGTTCTATTTGACTAAACTACAATATTTAGTTTTTTCTGTGAACCAAAAAGGTTTGTCATGTGCGCGGGGGGCTTTAAGGCCCCAAAATTATCATCGCATCTTGTGAATCATAAGATTTCCCTTACGAAATTTAAAACGTACCTTTAGTTTTTCTTCACTAATATCTTGTGTCAGATTTCGAACGTACAATACTTTAACTTTACTCATCGTTTGCTCGTCGGGTTCCTCCTGTGGATCGGCCCAATCTACTATTATATCACATCCCCATACCTAAATTAATAATATCCAAATCAATTAAAAAAAATTACCATGAATTAATGCTGCACATAAAATGAAAGTTCAAATATTAAATTCAACAAAAAAGAAACTAATTGATTCAAACCTTAATTCGTCCAGTTCCAAGTCTTCGTTTAGCCAGCGATGCGGCTTTATGTGATTCATATTCGAGAAAACAAAAACCTCGATTCTTTTTCTTATCGTCTGGTGAACTATAAATAATAACCTCCACTAGGCCAGCTAGGATAATGTCATTGTTTCGCGAAAACACAGTTCGATTTAATTCGATGCGGCGAGAACAAATATGTGTGTGAACAAACCGATGGGAAAAAGAAACGTACAAAAAAATAAAATGAAATCACATTTTAAGTCATACACTCGATTTGGGTTCATCTTTTAAAAAAGTCTACTGAACTTTATTTAGAGCTATTTAGAAATCAATTTAAAAAAAAAAAAAAAAAATAGTAAATAGAATATATTTGATTTAGATGGTGGATGATGTCCATTTATAAATCAAATATATTCGCGTACTGCGATAAATTACAACTTAACAATTTGAACCCTCCCCAAAATCCAATGCCAAAACGCTTAATTTTGAATTTCACTCAAACATGAACTTGAATGATTTTCATGTTACTTTTTATTTCTATTTTGTCAAATAAAAAATTCGATCAGACCAGATCAGTCAGATTGAAAAAAAAATTAAACTTCAATTTTTTTTCCTCGATTTTTATCAATTTGTTTTGTAATATCAATCTCAATTCAAAAAATCCCTCAAGTCGAGAAGAGATGTGACGCTTTCCACTTTTCTTTTTTTTATGTTTATATATAGAAGGAATAAAGAGAGAACGTATGTGGGAAATGTAATCATATATTACTATATATATTTAGAAAAAATTGATATATATATATAAAACACAGTATATGGAAATACTTTTGGTTTAATTCTCCAGTCATTACCGTGTCATGTATCTCAAATATTGATAAAACTCTGATTGAATATAAAAAAAGACGGTTTATATCTTCTCTTTTCGTTTCTTTCATTTATTTATATCAAAACGTGATATTCGAATTCAGCTTTATGAGTAGAAAATATTTTCAAATTCTAACATGTTGGTAGACTGTAGCCAGACAATTATAAAGAGTTTTAGTGTTTATGGTTTTCCATACATTTCCTTAAATTTCTCGCTGCTATCAGGATATATTTTTTTTTGCTAAGTTCGATTTTTCACATGCTTTACGGTATTGCTGGCTTAATTTTGTCAATAGATTTAATTAGTAAATTTTCACTAAAATGCAGAATTGCTCATCAATTGTAAGTCGATTTTCCTTGATCGCCCCGTAGATTGAATCGTAGAATTCAATAATGGCTACCCACTGTAATTTTCGTTTATTCAACAGTCGAATCGGTAGCCGTGAGTTCTCGGTCGCCACTCTTCGAGTCTACATCTAGAGCAACATAGGTTCAATCCTCGTCGCGTTTATAAAAACTACCTGTGGGTACTACTAGTACAGCGTTCCGAGCTTGTCACTAAAAGATGACTCGGATAGAAGGTGTATGCTAGCACATCTGCACTATCCGAAAAATATGCTATCGAAACGTCAAAAAGCCAAAGCTATGCAAGAGATGTTGACGCGCCCATGCTCCTTGAGGGGTCAAGGCAATTAATAATTCTCGAATTAGATGCCAGACGAAGATTAAACAGGAAAATAAGTACAAAAAAAAAACGTTGCTTCATATACTACTAGTTTGTCTTAACAACCCGTGGAGCATACTGCGTCTACTATTCATAAGAGACCAAGTTGATGTTTCGTTAGCATACATATATCGGATAATGCATGTTGCTGGCATATAAAGGCCGCGGTGGGATCCGAACCCACGAACCGGCAGGAAGAAATAGTGTACTGACGCCTCCACGCACTGACCATTTTCCTAAAAGGAAGTAAATTTGTTTCAAGTTTTCATGTTTCTCCCCTTTAAAGGGTATTATGCGAAAATATTCAAACTTAAATACATCAAAGGAAAATTACGTTCCAAAGTCGGCACATGGTTCCAACTTTTGTCAAAATTGCAGATTTGCTAGTTCAAGTACCGTTGTAAAATATTCATTTGAATTTTCGCTAAAAAATCGATTTAGAAATTTCTTTAAATCTGAAATAGTTGCATCTTTGGATTAACGGTGAATTTTACAACCGGGAAAAAGTCGTTTTATATAAAACTAACTGCGAGAGTTCGCTTCACTCGCGCTCCCATCTAGTGTTCGTGTCGCTCGCAATTTGACACTAATCTCAGTTATTTGTGACACACATCATTTGTTGCCAGTCTACTCAACCCCATGACGATGAGGCTAAACTTGAGTTTAGAAAGTATGGGGAGCGACCCCCAAAGCCAGGGATCCGACCCTAATCTCGGTCATTTTGACAATTTATACTCCCGTAGTAGGGTACGGATGTGGGGTTTGTCATTCAGAGTACCAATGGTTTAGCCCCTCATTAGAAACAAACATATGTATGTACATGCAAACAAACCTCCATTTGCAAATATATAGTTGTACCCGCAACTACATGTGCATACCACTGTGTAGGTAAAATACATGTCACATGCTCACAATACGCAGAGCCTATCCCTATGAATAAAGTACCCGGCTTCGTGGTACTTTAACTACCACACAGGGAGTTTACCCCAAATCAAATTCTTCATTGAACCAGGCTACAACATGAGTTGGCTACACCACCCATTCAAGAAAAGAACAAATTCTTGATTCAACAGTTTAAAATGTATTTGTATTTCATAGGTAAACTTTTTTTTTTTGTTCTTTCACCTACCCCTGTTTTTTTCAAACCATTCTCTCCCAAGATGTAAAAAAAAAGTGTGCTCTCTGAGCTAGTGTTCGCTTCGTTCAAATTTTGATACTAATCTCTGATTTTGTGCGAGAGTAGGCATATGTTGTCCGCGTAGTCAAGATGTTGCAGATAAGATAACAAAGTCCATTGAATTCCTCTGTCTAGTCCGGATTGGGCTGCATGCAACACATCGCCAATCACTATGAGGAATAGGATTGATGAGAGGATGCACCCCTGCCGAACTCCAATGCGAATCTTAAAGTCCCCCGACACCTTACCCTTATGCAGAACGCGACATTTCGCACTGGCATAGATTGCCTTAATAATAGCCACAAGCTTCTCAGGGATGCCTCTCCTGCACAAGGCCGCCCAGAACCAAGGTTCACACATTTCTCGAAGTCGATGAAAAGCAAGTGAAACGGAGAATCGTACGCAGCGCATTGCTCGATGATGATTTGCAAAGTGTTAATGTGATCGACACAGGAGAATTCGGATCGAAATCCGGTCTACTCTTCGTCAATTGTGCTTCCTAAGTGATCCTTTAGTCTTAGGACGATTTTAGTTCATCTCTAGTGAGTTAATATCAAGTGCTTCAAACCATCTAGACCTCCACGGTCGAGTTTTCAAGTACCTTTACGCCTTGTACTAACAGAATTCTCACACTTTCGTGGTCGTCTCGCACACAGATAGCTGCAAAGATGCAAGACCTGATGAGTGCTTCTATCCGTACGAAACCAGTAAGCTTGGAGAATTTAAAATAGAGGGAATTTGAAATAAAAAGTATTTGTCCCGTTGTGGGGCTTGAACCGCAAATGACCGTATTTCGAGTAGCAAAAAATGTCCGATACGTTACCCGATAAGGTACAGACGCATACTAAGTTGGTGCGCAGAATGAAACGACCAAAATTCCAATTTCACTGAAAAATAGCTCGCACTTGCACATTGCAAAAACATTGAATACGTTAAGACGATTTTAGCTATTATCTTGTCAACGGCAGGAAGGACACAAATGCTTCTCCAATTATTACAGTCTATAAGGCTAGTCTTCTTCGAAATTTGTTGATTAATCCTTCCTTCCACTCAGTATGAAAAGTCTCCGTATTCCACGCTTTATCAACAAGTGGGTGCAACTCGGCACTTACGGTTGGCGCTGCTTGATAAAGTTCGGCAGGGATACCATCGAGTCCGGGGGCCTTTCCTCGTTATAGTGCAATAATTGCAGCAACTTTTTCCGCGTTAGTCGGGTCAGTGGACCGTATACGCACATTTTGATGGTTAGCTAAATTATCTATATGAGTGGGAACTTCACCAGAAGTTACACGATTCAAGACCGCGGCGATGTGTTCTCTCCACCGCCTCATTTGATCTTCCTCCAAAATAAATAACTTTCCATCACTATCCTTCACCGGATGTTGGCAGGAGTTACGACCACCTGTAAACTCCTTGATGACACCGTATACGGCGTACAAGTTGGTACTTTTTGCGGATTCTTCTGCTGAGGCTAGAAGCGAGTTCGCATATTCTCTTTTATCGTATCGTACACTACGCTGAACTTCTCGAGCTTTCTGACGGTAAAGGAGTTCGATGCTGTTTCGATTTTCGTCTGATGCTGCAGCCAAACGAATCTTCCGCACTTTTCTTTCAACAAACCGCTGCCATGAAGCGTCGGGCATCTAGGGCTTATCCCGGGCTTGTGCGTTGTCAATGTACGCATTTTTCATGGTATCCCCCCAGTTTTCATTTATGTCATTATCTGGGTGACTAGTTATCTCTCAGCTGCTTTTTGCGTGAGATGGTTGTTTTATTGGCTGCGTTCCTATTTTGGACCGTGTCGGAAGCGCGTCGACACGGTTTCATATTTTAGATACTTTGCGAAAACGGTACGATTTCAGACACCGATACCAGAATCTTTGTGAAGGGCAAAAGTATCACGAATTTTTTCCGATCCGATTACCCCTTCAACGATTCCTAGAGTTTTGACAGTTCGCTCTTGACAAGTTCTGTCACTCCATTTGTAAATAACTGTTTGTTTGCCTCAAAGTGCGTATAGTGACCGCAAAGTTTGTCCTCGCTCGTAATTTTATTTGAAAATTGTGTTTGAAAGTGGAAATATCCCTTATTAAGTGGCGTATATTTGTGTGAAATATATTCATGGCGCCAAGGGAATCGTGTCGTTCCCGGAAAAATCACGAATCGGAGAAGGGACAATGGATAAGTAGCAGATTTACGATACTTTTAGGAACGCACCCATTGTAAGACAGCTAGAATTTAAAGTCGAGCGGTTTTGAATTTGCGACGTCTGCATCTTTCGTCACTAGGACGGCGCACGGTTGCTATACGCAATTGAACATTCGCGATCATAAAGATAATGGTCTCTTCCCATCCCAATATCAGTGCTCCTCTTATTTCGCACGTACAGGAGGGAACTTTTGGATCTTTTACTAAAAAAAAGTGGTCTATCTGAGTTTGTGTTCTACGCCGATCAACAGCTAATTTTGTGGTGGTCCTTATGCTCAAACACTACCACCGATGAAGAGACTGTAAAAGTTGCAGAACTCTACAAATCTTTCACCGTTGTCGTTACAATCCCCAAGACCATGTCCCCCATCACACGCCAAAGCCCATTGTTATCACCGCCAACTGTTGCATTCAAATCCCCCATAACCATTACAATGTCACCTTTCGGTGTTCCGCTCTGGACGGTGTTTAGTTGTTCGTAGAAGGGTTTTTTTTGCCAAGACAACAGAAACTTAATAAGGAGAGAAGAATCCGGGCACTTGAGCTAAAGGAGTCATCTTAACACGATTGGCCTCTGTGAAGGAAATGATGAGACACTGCAAAATATTTTTCGCGAATGTAAGATTCTTGGCCTTCGTCGTAGCTCCTGTTTCAGTGAGGTAGAATAGTGCAAACGCCATTTGGATTTCGTATATGAATTTGGCGTTCAGATGTCGATCTATTGCGTAATTTTAAATTCCGCTACAATATAGCTCCGATCCAATAAGAAATCGAAAAGCGTGAATAGTCCTAGCGTAAATGATTAAATGAACGATTTTTGAGATACGTTCATTCAAAAGAACATGGACAATTAACACATTAAAGTTTTTCTCTTTTTTAACAATTTAACAGTGGTATAAACAGCAAAGTAAATGTTTTCTATTTGGAGAAAGAAAAGCAATTTCAATAATACTAAAAAATCCTCAGAGACCATAAAAGCATTCGGAGAAAACTTCTCTACCAGGATAAACCGTTATACACATGTGAAAAATCTTGCAAAGTATTTTTTTTTTGATTAATATTAATTTGGCAGCAATCTATATGCGATTTTAAAAGCTCGTAAAAATACAATCTCCACAAATATTTTGATCTTTTGCATTTTTCAGTGTGTCATTATATTCCAAATATTTAAAAAAATCAGGTTCCAATATATGCAGCTCTATGAACCAATGAACTATATTTTTATTTCTTTTCCGTTTAAAATACATGTGTGTTGCACGATTAATTGATTTCAACCCCGATAGCATATGAAGATGTGCACATACATTGTGTACGTTCGTTTTTCATAAATTTAATAAATTTCATTAGTATTTGACGTCGCACCGGCACGATTGAAGCAACATTCTACACATCGTATTTTAAATGAAAATATGTTATTATTTTGAAAATCAAAGAGTTCCAAATAAAATTAATGCGAATTTGGCAATGTTTTGGAAAGAAATTGTTGAGCTACAGAACAGAAATTTGTTTATAATTTTTTTTCCTCTCAAGTATGTTCAAAAAGCTTTGCAACTTTTTGCACTGCAAATATATAAGGCACATTTGTTTGTACAACAAATAAAATAATAGTAATAATGAGAATTTTGAAGACGAAAATAATAAATGTGTATTGTTCTTGTGCTTTTTTCATATATATGATATAATGATAACAAATTTAAAAACTTGATTTCAAAAGTAATTTAAAGCAAATGTAATTGAAAATATCCTTTACGCTTGTTGTGAACGCAGACATACGTTGCAAGAACTGATGTAGAGTGAAAAACAACGTTTTTGCAACCTATGTCTGTCTTTCGATAAATCTGTTCGCTTTGCGAAGCAACTGTTAAAATATTTGTTAGCCTTGACAACAAAAAACATATCTTCAAACTGCCAATTCGGGTCTCTGCACTTTATTCTCATGCGTGGATGCATATACGCGATAGGATCTTATTGCTTTATATGCAACATCGCATTCGAAGTAATTTCATATAATAATCTTGCGCTATGATTTTTTTTCTTTTGGTTTAGATTTTCTTTTTTTTTTCCAGAATATTTTACGTCGCTGTCAATTTTCTTTTTTATTTTTTTGGTTTCTATTTGATCACTTACGTGCATGTTTAGCAAATTCCTCTAATAATTCGTCGCGATCTCTATTCTTAGGTATATTCCCGACAAATAGCCGGTGATTGTTAAATGATATCGTTACACCAATCTTTTTGCCTTTCCGAATTTCATAATCATTCAGCTGGAATTAATACAAGTCACACAAATTCGTAATAAAACGGACCAAAGTAACGCAAATTAGAATAATGCAATTTGTCTTCTAGAAGAGTTGTTGTTTTCGGTATATTCAAGCATTCTGACGGTTTTTTTTGCTATTTCAAATTATGCGTCCACGTGATTTTCGGCTGATTTGTAAAAAGTTACTACTACATATTTAGTTTTTTTTTATATCTCAGCGAAATCGAACAATTTGTCAAATATACAATAGGAAACATTCTAATCCATAGGAAATAATATAAATATAAACTTTGATATTATTCCTTTTAAAAAATATCAGTAATTTCAGAACAAAAATAAATATTTTTATATAAATATATAATGAATAAAAAAAATCTGGTGCGCAAAATTTGCACAATGTCTTGTCGGTACGCAATGATATGCTGCGCGCGGTAATGCGAGAAAATTACTTGAGATGGTTTCAGACGACAAAAAATTCAACATTTTTCTTGCATTTTTTTTTTTTTTTTTTACAGAGAACAGAAAACGAAATCAAAATACGAGTTATTAAAATCCCTTCAAGTGCAAACATAGCGGATCAATCACGCATTTCAAGTAGCTTTCTCTCACTGCAGAAGTTCAACTTTAAAGCGTTGATATTTTCCGAGACATGACAACGACTTTACGTTTCATTCTTTCCATTTTTTTTTTAATTTCCATTAAAATTTAAATTTCTATGCAAATTTTTCTCACGCCGAGTTAATGACTGGAGATTGTTTGAGGATGAATATGTTAAAATAAAAAAAAAAACACAAAAGACAGAAACTGAAGAGAGAACACATTGAGAAGCACTATGTTAGCATGTAATTGAGATAGAGCAAAAAAGGACAAAACCATAATAAAAAATTTGGTTATTTGTTCACTATGATCCGTAATGAGAGCGTGTATTGTGATGATCTGATGACCTAGTGTGTGTATATGTGTATGGATGTGTGTGTGATGATGCTAAGTGAGTATGGTATGGGGGAATCAAGGAACCTTTTTTGGATGTCTGAAGCAAACTAATGAGTTCCGTTTACATACCACAAAAGGTAATTTCGTAAAGCGAAAGATGAAGCGCGCTCACACACACTATGCAAGGTCAGCGCCCTGCTGTTGAAGAAAGCTGAGGAGCCAAGAGTTACGAGAACTTTGAAATTATCGAGGGACATTCCATTGAAAATTTCAAGTGAAATGTGTAGAGGACAAATTTATGAATGATACTTAATTTAGCGAATAATGAGCTTGTTACCTTAACACACGACAAAAAAATCACAAAAGCAACACGACGCAAAGCATGATACATCCATGTTTCTCAGAAGGGTAGAAATCAATTAAACATTCTGAGTTACTTTTTCCGAGTGAAAAAATATGACGTGATACTCCCTCTTCAGCTGTTCGATAAAAGTCAATTACAGCCACCGGACGAAAAAAAAAGGTTTGGTTTTATGCCTAAAATCTTCCAATATTAAATTTTGAAGCGATCGAATAATATTTAATGATGGCTCTCTGCTTGAGGAGACTGAGGAGAATATGTAAATTCGAGAAATTTGGATTATTAAGATGTTTGCTCTAACATAAGTTTTTTTGGAATGTATGAGTTATTAAAACCCTAAAGCCGATGAACTGGAAAGGAGAGGTTCGCGAGCCGTGAACAGCCCATCGGCAAATATGCCACGATCACTTGCGGACATCACAAACGAAATAGATGTAATCATATGGACTAAACTACGGTCTGAATGGACAAGCAGAACGGATTGAAGGGTAGCCAGGACCTTGTGGCCATAACTTGATCTGAGCAAAGCAGGATGCTGCTCAAACTTAAAAGAAATAGGCTGAGATCGACGGTAGGTCCACTCAATGGACACTGTCTTACCGCATCTCACGCGAGAAGATTGGACAAGCAATTTATGCAGGAGATGCCAGATGGAAGGACACCATCGAACATACTTTGTGTGAATTTCCAGCTCGAAATTGGAAACGCCTTAACATCTTAGGTACTTACAGCTTTCAAGAGCTAGCAGAGGTGACAAGTGTCGTCTCGTTAAATCAGCTGATTCAATTTAACGGAGTGGTCACCTGGCAGCTCTAATTAGCCAGCGGAGGGTGGCAAATGAGCCCAAATCGGAAGCCTAATGCGAGCTGCACTAGCGGCAACGCTCTTACCTAACCTAAGACCATAAAGGTGAAGCTGCGTAGCTATTAAATCCAAATGATCTACGTTAAACATGATCATAGGCGAGAGTCGGAGGCGGCCGGTAGCTCAGTGCGTTGAGGCGTCAGTCTGATGTCTCACGCCTACGTCGTGGCCATGGATGTTTGTGTTGTTATCTTTCCCCTGCGGTGTGAGCCGTTGCAATAAGCCAAAACATTTCCCCGACTTGTCGCAGGTACGTGGCTAAATGGCCAGGAGGTGCATGCTAGCAACATGCATCGTCCGAAACCCGTTTATGCTAACGGAAGTCAACTAAACCACATGGCAATAGTTGACGCACTATGCCCCACTAGGCGTTAGGGCAAATAGTAAAGGCGAGAGTCACTGCATGTCAGGAACATAATCGGAGTATAAGCCATCACGGTACTGACTACTAGTACTTTTAGACACAAATATTGTATCCTCACTTCTTTCTTAGAAGGTGCATCGTCCGAAACTGGTTTATGCCAACGAAACATTAGCTAAGCCACATGGAATAGTTGACACGCTATGCCTAGCGGTTAGGGCAAATGAGTACATATATCAAGTCAGGTAAAAAAATACCAGAAATGGGAAATTCTTTTCTTTTCCTTTCATACGGCTTACCATATGATAATACTCGATGATATTTAATACCCGGAGCATTCGTTGTCCGACCTTGTTGTTTATTGCCCTGGCTTTAACCGTTTGCTAAATAATGTACGAAAACCAACAAAGTGAAAATATTTACGGATAATAGATTAGATTGAGAGAAGAGCTGTCGACACCAAAAGGCCCACTAATACCGAGGCCAAATGGTCTGGCAATAAGCCTGAGCCTGCCGATCAAGTTTCACTGCGCTAATTAATTTGCTTAGAGACGTAAGCGGAATCGAAGCAATGTCATCTGTTTCAGGGAAGGCAATACCAAGGTATGGCGACGTTGGGCCAATGCTTCACATTTACAAAATACAAACGATAGCTAGCGTCCGATACAATACCCATGATTTTAAGGGGACCTCTTAGTCAAGAATGTTAAGTTAGGAAGTTCACAAATTCTTCTGATATGGTTTGCAACACGAGTAACCTGAGATGAACATCTTGACGTGCCACAGGCCTGGGAGATACTCCCATTGGACGGTGGCTTCAGTGCGCTCCCAGTCTCTGACACATTTATTAACGGAACTTGGCGGAATCCAGCAAAGCAGCTCAGTCCCACAAAAGCGGATGTCCGAGGCCATACTGGCCAGTGCGTCAGCCTGTTCATTCCCAAACCGACGTGGCCAGAAACCCTGCATAACGCAACTCTATTTGAGGAGCCAACTTTTTGCCGTGCGTTGTAGTAGTTACGGACTATCTTGGATGTCTGGTCTGTCAATTGCTAAGCACCATGATGGCTGCCTGCTACTACTTTGCCTTAACTCCTAGTGGGGTATAACACGTCAACTATTCCTGTGCGCCATCAAACTCTGTTCTGAGCAATCGGACGCAAGTAGGGCCGGCCATATACGTACAGGTATACCTTGGAGTATATGTGCACAGGTCTACCGTAGTATGTGTTATCTCGATTCACAGGCGTCCATACTTGTACAGTTGCACCTATGCAGGTATGCCTTAAGGTAAACTTGAACGTATATGGCCGGCCTAAGATGTGTGTGTGTGGGGGGGACTTAGAACTGGCTACCGCCGGACATTCGCAAAGAAAATGTTTAGCTGACTCTGTGTCCTCCAGGCAAAGCCGGCACTCCGATTAGTAGATGGACACTTTTTGTTGAGGTGACGTCTCACCCAGTGATGCCCTGTGATGTAACCCACGATTAATCTCAGGTCCGCTCTGCCCAGGCGACTGGCTTCTTTGAGACAGTAGAGGTTTATAAGATTTCTGAACAGCCACAGTGTTGGAAGACAGTCCCAGTGATGCAGTCTTTCATTGGCAGACCACTCCCTCACTAGTGATCTGGTTTTAGCCCAACTCAGACTTTAGTAAGGATCAGACCCGATAAATTTATCCGAAGAGCCCTAGTTCTCGGTAGCTTGGTTACCAAGAATGTCCTGTTGGCCTGGTACCCAACAAAAAGTAACCCCATTGGTATTAGTGAGATAATGAAGGGTATAAAAACAATATTTTCACTAATTTCGACGAGAATCTATACGAAGAAAGAGACAGAGACTTAATGACTGCCTGACTATAAGTGATGCTAGCGCACTTGAGTTTCTTGTCCAGAATTTATCTAGCGCAGGCCTCAATGATATGGATTTCAGCTTGAAAAAACGCTAGGCCAGACGCCCATAGCGATGAAGATCCTGGTATTCGGTCCATAGACTCCAGCGCCGACTCCCTGCTTCGTTTTTGATCTGACGGTAAACCACATGTTATACCAGGAACAGAACCAAGAATGCCACTGTCCCATTCCGCGCGAGTGGGAATGAAGACCGAGAATTTTCTACCAAACATATTTCCGTAGTCATATAATCAGATCTCGAGCAGATCTGCCTGTCAGGGATCCGCTCCAGAATGCTCATGTGTCCCTGATTGAACACATGACCGTCATGTTAGGCGCATTCGAAGAAGCTTAGAGCCTCAGACTCTTGTATAAAAATATGCAGCGCAGTAAGTCCAACAATCGCCTCAATAGCCGATGTCGGACAAATATGGATGAATCCTGCCATACCAAGGCATGAAAGACGCTGCAACTTACTACATAGCTGTATGGTGCATCGCTGATTCGTCTTGGGCCACCAAACTAGCGTCGCATATGTCACAACTGGACGTACACCCATCAAATATAGCCACTCAATCATTTTCTGGTGATCCGAGTGACCTTACTGATAACAGCCTCGACGTGATTGCTCCAACAAAATGGTTAAGCATTTGACTCTAGTGGAGAACTGAAGTACTGTACTGCCAAGGATGACAGAGCTTAAGCTTAGATTCTTTCTTCGAGTGAAGGGAACTAAGACGGAATTTTGAGGGTTGACGCTCAGCCCAACTTCAGTGCACCAGCGAAGTACTAGATCGAGTGCCGCGCTCATCACCTCAGTGACAGTTTATTCAAACTTCCCTCTGATTATGATAATTATATGATCGGGATAACCGATTGCACTATAGCCATAATCACTCAACCTTGCTAGTAACTCGTCTATGGCAAGTGACCAGAGAAGTGGGGCAGAGAGCAATTTCCTTATCCATGAGGGTTTTTTTTCAATCGTTCCTACGAGATTGTGTAAGGCAACCACGGTCGACTTACCGTTGACATAGGCGAACTGAGTACGATGGAAGGGAGACGTGCAATCCATTAACCCAAAATGTAGCACTAAGCTACAACACATTACACATTCTGGACAAGACTTTCACATTTAGGGCCCCTAATTTTCTTTAGAATATTGTCATCTAAAGTTTGCGGTATTTGGTCCAAATATTGTAATTTTTCGTGGCTTTATAGATAAACAAATCGCAAGGTTCTATTGTACTACTGATAAAACTGCAAGTGTTTAAGAGGATCAAATTTCTGGCACATGAAAATTGCTGCATGAATTGACTTCACATATCACATTTAGTTAATCGCGCTGGATTAGAAAAAGCTTCGGTGAGCGATACCATCCAATCAGCAATAACACGCAGTACAACAACGATGCTACCCTATATGAGTTAGCGCTTAACCCAGTAATTTATCGAGGGCCGATTCTGACCTGGATAGCACAAGTAAAGCTTTTATTTAGGACGCATCTAGCGGTTGCTACAAGAAGTTCGTTCGTTCCACTCTATTTTCACCTCATATCTCCTCAATTAGATTCAATGGGGATTATTAGGAAACTATTCGCAATCAATTAGTTTCTTCTATCACAGTTGCATTTGATAGGTTCAATGTTTGCTCTTGATGTAATATAATGAAGTTTGTTTTTAATATTTTCAAAGAGTGGAATTATGCCACCACTTAAAATCCAAACTTTATCTGAGACAAAATCCATTTCATGTCAAATACATACTTTTCCCCTATACTTATGAGTCAGATACATCGTTTTTTTTTGCACAAAAGCTGGGATTAACTACCCTTGACCTGGATAGCTGCAAAAGAACGCGCCTTTATGTGTTCTTCTCGGCTATACAATCAAAATTTTACTTGATTTCAACCCTTTGGGGCCCCGGAATCGCTGTACCGTCGGGCCCGGATTGTCTCTCTACTGCCCTGATTATGAGAAGCCAAATCATTCGCAGGACACATAGGCTAGAAAAGAATCCGATAACATACTCCGAACAAAGCTGCCTTGGGATTCTCCGCGCTGGATGGTCGGTCAAGGAGGGTAAAGTGACAGATTCCGTATTGAATGCAGATGCAAAGCGGTGAATTAGCTTAATTACAGAAACGGTTTTCCCAATTGATGCAAAATTTTAATTTAATCAAAAAACAATCTTTCCCATATCCCTCGCATATTTATGTTATTCTGTCTGAGCATGTCACGCACTTAATATTTTTAATAGTCAATAAATTTGGTACTGAAGCCTAAAAGAAAACGTTTTTTCGCCCGGTGCTATTTTTTGAATTCAAAACAATTTCTGGGAAATACAGACAACCCTATTAAAACCCCTGTAAATGATTTGTTTTATGGATAAAAATGAACAAGATAAGATGCGATGTGTGATGCAATTATTGAAATGAGCACAGATGATGAAATGTGACTTGAATTCATATCAGTATTACGCTATACAGGTGTGTCAATGGAATGCAAAATAATTTCTTAGAATGGAAACACATTTCTGCTATAGACTCACTCATTTAACGAATATGACCGCGACCGAGAAATAGAACAAATACATTGTTTTTCAGATCGATTAAAAGTAAGCTATGAGTCTGTTAGCACTGATTCTATGCATATACTCGTAATATTCTCCCGAATCAATTGATGTAAAGGCCAATGCATATTCTTTTTTTCACTTCGGTTGTTTTTATCTCCAATTGCAAAAAGATCAGGTGTGACGAGAGCCCGAATACAGTATGATACCTTTGTTTCATCATCATTCACTTCTTATCAATTAAATTCATTAAAGAAAAATAACCAATTATTTTGTTATTAGCGCAATATCCATTAATTAAAGAATCAAGCAGTTCGTTTTCAACGTTTCGCCGAGCAAATGTTTAACAACAGTGTGATAAACATATTTCACGCATCAAGCTAATTACTTTAGCAATTTGAACAAAAATACGTTAAAATGTATATGTATGCACAAAAAAGAAATGTAGGCTATAATATCAAAAATTGTTTTATACACAATAATTATCTGTTCAATAGATCAAACAAACTATTATACCATTGCACATTTTTTTTCTCGGGTGTCCTAATTTTTGTTTAAAATAAATTTGGGTTTTCATAATTTTGTTTCAATTATTTACCTGTCGATTTACCAAATTCGTCTAGTATCTCCTCTTTGCCTTTCGATTTAGGTATGTTGCCTACAAAGAGGCGTAGATTCGGTACGCTTATGTTAATTTTTAAACACTTGCCGGGTTTTATTTCGTAGTTATCGAGCTGTGGGTGTGAAAATAAATAAAAAACACAAACAAAATAAAACAAAAACAAAAAAACGGATGGATTTTTTTGGTTTAGCCAAATTTTCGCTGAGAAAGCTGGGCAATATATATAAATGTTTCAAATTTAGTCTTTAATAAATTTCATTTTAAATTTTGTATGAAATAATAACGAAATAAAAAAGAAAAGTGTGTTACACGTACGCCGAATTACAGGAAAGAAATTTAGAAGAGAGAATTTCGACACTAGCAAGAAATTGCACGGGGGGTGCAAAAATTAACTAAATTTTGTGATGAAGTGATGCAAGAGTATGGATACGGTGGTGGTTACCAGGTGAATGTACACCTTCATTCTTTCACCATTTTTCCCTCATTACAATGGCATCGCTTTATCTCGGATTTTTGTCAAGATTGAAAAACAAACAAAATGAAAAGATTGGATGGAAAAATTAATTCTACTCTCGAAAGGAATACAACCGAAACTCAAGAAATACCGTAAGAAAGAAAATATTGTGTACTTATTTGACGACATGCTCGCATCCTAGAAAAATAAAACCAGACAATTCATCACGTTTTATACCAAAAACAATTCCCTTCAAAGCGAGAAACAACTCACGACAAAATCGTATGCGGTTTTGTCAGGGGGTGATGGGGGCGAGAGGGGCGAGAGGAACAAACAAAATTTCGTCTATCCGAAACAGAAGAAAACATCAAACGATTGATAATTTTCCGTGAAACATTTCCAAAACAACACAACAAGAGACCAATTTATCACGAAAACACGGCAAGTGACTACTAATTAAACGCCTTAACCATTATTATCATCAATCAAAACACTTTCGTGTGTGAATAAATACTTTCAGACAACTACTTCAAAACGTTTACGATGCTGCAGCAAACGACGAGCATAAATAGATTTTCCACGGGTATTCGTCGAGATCAAATGCATATTACACTGACACGAAATCGATTTATGCACGTCATGCCTAAAAAGCCGAATAGCATAGAAATTACAATTATCTGAAACCAATACAAGAGTTCTACCAAATTCACAACACTAAGATTTTGAATTTTGAAAAAAAAAAATGTCTTCAATACGGACTTACGCAATGGGGCAATGTTGGGACGACTCTATCAAAGGACTAATCATAAGGAAACAGGACGGGGTAAAAAAAAAAAAAAAAAGTCTGCGTCAAAATAAATTTAGCAGCTCAAGCTAACAGAGGGAGGACGGAATTTCTATAGAGACGATAATCTCGATCCCTTAAAATTTGGAAACATTTTTTTTTCGAACCAATCAGCCAATCGTTAATTGAAAAACGTAGCATATAATATTCCAATCCATTGAATCGCAGATAGTGCAAAGAGGAGATCTGTAAGGAATTTATTTTTTAAGAAATTTGATTCAATAATCCAAATCAATTCACTGTTTTGCTCTGAACCAGCCTTAAACTCCAGAAGTATGTTCCCGATGTGCGTCAAACCAATTTCACTTTTACTACACCACCATTCCCTTCGTACGGGATACAGTGGAGTAATTTAACGCTTTTAACCACAATAAATAATCGACGCGAATGAAATTTTGCTTCGAAACTGATCTGAGCGGGAATTTTGATTCAAACGACTAAAATTGAGATGATCCTTTAATCAAGTATTTCGGCGAGCAATTTGGAAAGTATATATATACGAGTATATATAGTTTTTTTTTTGGATTGAAATTTTGGCAATCGAGGCTCTCTGTTTCCACCCACAAATGAAATATGAAGGTCACTGCTAACCACTTTTTTTATTGTGGTCAATTTCCTTTTTCGCCAACACTATATCCACTAGAAACATACGAAAAAGACGCGATTTTGATGACAACACTCACGTCAAATGTGTGACATTTTGAAACCTGTAAAATTTAGCTGTAGAGATACTAATTATGTGAAAAGAAATCAAAAATTAATAAAAATCGTAGACAACATGAACAGAGATGAATAATACAAGGTTGATACAATTTAAAAAAAAAAGATATGAATTATTTATGACACATAAGAAAAGGACGCGGCGAATATTAATAACAGTAATTGTTTCCGTTTTTTGCAGTGTATGTGTGGGGGTAGTACATGGACTGGGACAGGATGGAGAGAGAGCGAGAGAGAGTTAACACATTATGAACCTAGCAATGTAGACACTATAATCTCCTCACCTCTTGCTAGATATGGTTTATTTATTTATATATTTACGTCATGCAAAATCTAGTCAAATTGAACAGGTTTTTTATGTGATATTGTGTGTAAAAAGTCAGTGATATTAAAGAGATTTATTTTATACAGAGTATATATTAGAATAACCAATAACCAAAATGAGAAAATATACTACAGAAGAAAACTACGCTAGAAGCTAGTTGACTAGAAAAGTGTTCGAGACATCAATTCCGGGGAAAATATATTTATGTGTATCACAATGTTATCATGCATGCTGAAGAATATTTTTCCCGCAATACGAAATGAACAAAATTGTACAAAAAAAAAAAAAAATAGTGATAGGACATAGCAAAGAATGAAATAGATAAAGCGAAGGGTGGTGTTTTGTGACGACTACGAGGGAAAGACAGTCATCAGTTTCAGTTATTATTTTTTTTTTCATTTTGGCTTTCTTTTTTCTATTTTTTTATTTCTGAAAAGATCTGAAAGTTTACCAAAAGCAACTGAATCAGATTTATACCTTTTTCACGGCATTATGTGCTGCCTCTCTTGTCGTAAACGTAACAAAAGCATAACCGCGATTTGTGCCAGTCATCGGATCCATCATTAACCTAAGGTCCCATATTACACCGCATTCCTCGAACAGTGGAATTAATTCGTCCTCGAACATATCCTTTGGTATTTTACCGCAGAATACTTCGCAACCATTGCCAGGTGTTGGACCATTCCAATTGGGTGGTGGTCCGCCATATTTCCGTTGTCCTGTGCACACACACACACACACACATACGATCAAAGAAATTGAAAAATTATTATTTTAAGCACAAAAATATTCGAGAGGCATAACATGACGGGGCGAATTTTGCACCACTAATATGATTTTTTTTCTGCAAAACTTACCCGTTGTAACATCAAGCGTATAGTGTGTACGTTCTAAAATTTTCTTAATTTTCTCTTCGTCTGGACCTTTAACTGGCACTGTTGTTGCAGGCGTCGGTACACCTTGTTGGCTAGCACGACTTTTTTGTCTATATGTTTTCATAACACCGCATAAAAATGCCGACTTATTTGATACATGTTCCAAGTTTGATTCAAGGAACTGACTTAATACATTCAAGGCACCATCTACCGGAAATTCTTTGAGTGCATCCAGTGCACGTTCGTCTAATTCAACGTGTGCTAGTTTACCTGTTTTATATATATCATCTAATTTATCGGCAACCTGTATTATGAAATAATGAAAGGATTCAGTAGTTTTCATTTGGTGGACACACGTAATAAAATCACTATAAAAAAACTTACTTTTTTATCTAATCCATATTCGATTAATTTTGGATAGTCTTCTGTTTTCTCTCCATCGCCCCGATCATCCGATTTCATTCCGGAGACTTCGTCCACAACTTCGCCATTACCTTCCGCCATATCTGCAAAAGTAAACAAAGTAAATATGTATGTACTCGTGTGTTTAAATTCTTGTAACAAAATATTGAATTAATCCCAGGAATGTATATTGTTTCTTGAACTGTCTGAAAAACGAAAACAATGTAATCGTAAACAGCCTGTTTATCATGGATGACTTTTACGCCGTAGACACCGGAGGATTTGGTTTTACCAAGAAATTAAAAGGTTGTTTCTGTTCAGTAGCACTTAACGTAAAAGTATTCTCACTTATCAAAATTTTCCACGCATTTGATTTGTTTCTTTCAGTCTAAACTGTTCCAAGTGTGTCTGTTATTGTCGATGAAGAGACTTTATTATTTCTCAGATTTTTGGTTAAGTACAGCTTTCCATTGGCAGTTTCGAATGATTTTTATACCCTTCACGGATGTGATAGGGTATATTAACTTTGTCATGAAGTTTGCAACGCACAGAAGGAAGCATCCCCGACCATATAAACTATATATATTCTTGGTCAGTATGATGAAGATGAGACGAGTCGATTAAGCTTTGTCCGTCTGTCTGTCTGTTTCTATGGAAACTAGTCCCTCAGTTTTAAAGCTATCGAGCTGAAATTTTGTACAAAGCCTTCCTATTGCACGCTGTAAATATGTCGGAACCAACGGAATCGGACCACTACGTCATATAGCTGTCATAGGAACAACCTTCCAAAAACAAGTTTTTATTAGAAAAACTTTTTTATTTCTGAAGATATCTTTACCAAATTACATATTATTCAATCAAATTGAGTGTCAAATTGGTTGAAATCGGCCCACTATTTCATATGCCTCTCATAGGAACAGTGAAATCGAAACAAGTTTTACTACTAATTTCAAAGTGGCAAATACACCATGCTTCGCGTGAAGGGTATCATACCTTCGGCAAGCTAGCCGAAGGATAGCTTGTTTTTTCTTCAGATGACTATGCGAGAAGTTCATTTGTAAAATTGCTTGTTTTTTTTCGAGAACTGTAATCAATAAAACAATGCTCCCTTCATCTATTTAATGATTTGCCCATCGCATTTTAGACAGAGGGCACAAAGCAACTGGTAAATCCTTTATTCGATAAAATAAAAAAAAAAAAAAAATTCTGAATAAAAATTGAATTTAAAAAAATAATCAGGAAAATTAACTTAATCAGATGAAATGTTGACGCGCCCATACCCCTGGAGGGGTCAAGGCAATTAACAACAACATTAACACTTTTCACCCACTTCCTCTAGTGAGTTAATAAGTAGCTTCGCACCAGATAAGTAGATCTCCACGGTCGAGTTTTCTAGCAAAATCACACCTTCACGGCTTATACTAATAGAATTCTCATACATTCGTGGTCTTATTGCACACGGATAACTACAAAGATGCAAAACCTCTGAAGAGGGCTGCTTCTATTCGTACGAACCAATAAGCTCGGAAAAATTAAATAGAGGGCATTTGAAGAATAAAACGAGTCCGCAGCGTATATACCCTAGACCTGTGCAGACCTAGTGGTGACACCAATACTGTAAATAGGCAACAGCCATTTGCATTAAAAGTGTTTTCTGTATGGTTTAATTTGAGCAGAGGTTAACCGACGAAACTACGATGAAGGAACATTAGTAGGGACGGTAGGAGCCATATCAGACGAGTGAAATCTTTTTACCACAACTTTTTAGGGAAGGTAATCTGCATATTCCTACACACACACTACACACTACAAACATTTGGCTAACATTTCAAGTCGTTAGCTCTATTCTATGAAAAGCTCTCTCTCTCTGGTTCCTGTTAACTCCATGACTTGCCTATTGAGACACCCTCTCTCTTAACTGATCTTCTCCAGGTGTTATTAGGTCGTCCAACACGGCGACTTGTGTTGGCTCCCTGCGGGTTCCAATCGAGGGCCTGTTGAGCAATGTTGTTCGGCCCTTTTCGGAGAGTGTACCTATCCCTTGCTACTTTCGCCTATTAATGGAGGCGTCTATCCTGTGCTAACCAGTAATATTAAGGAGGAAAGCTACCATATATTTAATATAACATTTGTAAGGGAGGTAGGCGTTCTTTTGGTCTGTTCATGCCCATTGTAACACCTACCAACTGGATCCTCTTATAAACATTAGGTAAAATTTCAAGTTTCTAGCTTCATTCTACCGAAAGTTATCGCATCTGACCAACATCCAACCAAATTTTCATCTCGTTACCTACGGAGGCTCCTTTAAGATGTTGCATATTTTCGTCGTGACAAAAACAATATACCCTCATACGGTCTAGGGTATAAAAAGTATTTGTCCCGTGAGGGGCTCAAACCCGTTTCGAGTAGCAACAAAAATGCGTGGTGCGTTGTCAAGCTAAGCTACGCTACAGACGCATACCTACCTCAGATTAGCAAATTTTTGTTAAAAATTTTGAACAAAAACTTAAAGCTCTGGTGTTTGTGCGAAAACATTGAAACAGAATAGAGGTGTTTGTGGTTCATATTTTTGCACAAACACTAGAGCTTTAAATTTTTGTTCGAAAATTTGTACAAAAATAGGTGAAAGTTGGTATGCAAAATGAAACCAAGTCGCAAATTTCAATTTTCACTGAAAAATAATTCGCACTTGCAAATTTGCAGGAACCTTGAATGCATATAGTATCATCTCATTTAGTAGATCCTAATGGTGTACTGGAGGTGTGTGATCAGCAACACGCTTAACCGGGTTATTCATCCCAAATGGGTACTCATTTAATCGCTGAGTGGGTTCATAGATCGACGCGTATGGTAAACTCCCTTTTATATGATAGAAAAGACTGCCTTCAGAAGGATTCGAGCCAAGGGTCTAGTGCACCGAAGTGCGAACGTGCTAACCGCTGCGGCATCTTTCTTGCAAATTCATCTGCGCCATTCAGCTGGAACTTTGCCCTAGACTTATAACTAACGAAGTTGAAGCCAAAAGCTATGGAATTGCAGTCCAAGAAACATATAATGGGCACGAGAGGGAGAATTCAGTTGACTGTCTAACTGCCTACCAGTTCTGTGTTGCCTCCGTAAATGGTCTTATAGTTTAAAGAACATGACCCCATTGCCAGAAGTAACAACGGTCTAATTGAGACACAGATTGATATGGTAACCAATTTTCTCTAAACACATGAAGGTTTCAGTTTATATAGTCTCCGAGGACAAGTATACTGCTGACATCGCGTACAGTGCATATCTATCTAAGCTTTTTTTGGGTGATTCCACCACAATGGATACAGAATTACACGGTAGGCTCTCTTAACATGAATTGAATAAGTTATACCCGTATTTTTATGTTAAATAACAGACAGCACAATGCTCCCAGATAGAAGGTCAGCCAATCGATACTAAATACAGAAGAGATTTGCTTCGGTCACAACAAAAGAAACATGTTTAATTCAACAATTCAGATTCATATATGTAAATCATGAATAGCGGAATCGGAAGAAATTCGTGATCCATTTCCCCTATTCATGGAAATATCAAAAGCCTCTCCGCCATCAGTTGGTTGTAAACGTAACTGCACCATGAGAATAAAAAATGGATTTTCGGTAGTTTCGTCGACAATTTTGTAGTTACATATGTATGTATTTATGTTAAAATGTTAGGTATATTTCACCGAGTGACGCATCGTGGTTCGCGTCATGGCTAATAGTGGCTTTACCGCTGTAGCGTATAGAACGAGCGAAGCGGCCGTTCTAGGGCTGTATACTAAGGGTTGTAACCCCTTAAGCCGCGGAGTTCGCGTAATCACTCGGTTTTTGCGTACAAGTGAAACCAAGATTTTTCCCATTGAATTATCATTCGGTCGCTGAAGTGGTATTAACCGTAAGAAACAGACTGAAATCATAGTTTCGCATCGAGTCTAAATCGCCACCAATCGCGTCAAAAACAATTCGAAAGAATTAATTCCTCATATTCTTCTGGGGTTAATAGCTTTCTCCACACACCAACACATCTCAGTCTCACCACTCCCTTACAGTACGAATGATACTACAATATATACATATATCATCTGATACGTTAATTTAGCACTGCTCATTCACATAATTTCCGCACAATTTTCGTGACGGCTTAAATTAAATTGTAAAAGCGTAAGCTTCCCACCAATACAATAAAAAGAATACTCCGCCGATGGACGTAACTGTTTCTCGTTGCTAGTTAAACTCGCCTTAAGAGGTTGACATGTCAAAACATAATGTAAACTCTAGCCGCTTTCGATTTACCGGATCTCAGACCATTTTCATACAAAACAGCAGACCGGTTTTAATCCAGGTCTCGTATGGCATCTCACCGGATCAAAATTAAAAGTAAATTAATTGAACGTCAACTTATTTAAGAATGAATGAAGTGCATCACTACCAACTCAATACAACAATATTAGGTTGGCAATGCACTCCACAAAAATTACTCAGCATTAAAGCCGATCGCACTAGTCGACTGGTTTCGTCGACCGATAGACCATACTCGTCAGGAGCTACCTTTAGTCTATCGGGGAGGTTGCTCGACCAGTCCAACTTATGTGCTGTATTCCAACTTTCGTCAGCCTCCATCTAAATGTGTACTGAGTCCGCAATTCGCCCTTACGACGGCGAAGTATCTGTTGTTCCACTGCATACTTCGACTAGTAATGTAACAAACTTCTGAAACGATGACAGTATTGAGAGACTTTGGCCCGATTGATTAATGAGCCTGACAATGATTCCTAGAAATTCCTAGTTGACCGGGCGATGGATTGTGGTTCGCATCTTTGAAAAATAGTGGGCTTTAAATTGTTGGAATGATTTCTCACTCCTCTTGTGGGGCTTCGCGGTTTAAGATGCTGCTACCCTCAGTTTACAACCATTGAACGCTCGCCTCGATCGCTCTATATGATACAACGGTAAAGCCTTTTTCCTAAGCTGCGGAATACTGCTGCGTGTTGCGGTACAGACTGCTTTCGAGACAGTCTGTCCCGCCACACGCAGGAAACCAATGTTAGTCATAATGTCATATTGACCGAATCTTCGCTCTGTTCTTAAAATAACTTTCCAAGAGAGCTAGCTGTCTGAGGACGAACTAATAAGAGTTCCGCATCATCCAAGGCAAGTGGTCAAAGGCAAATCATTCCTGATGTCTCATTAGGTGCGTTCTTTTTCGTTTGGATATGGATTAATTTCCTAACGAAAGGACTGACCAGTCTTTGATACAGGTAGATCCAGGTTTTGGATACCGCTGGATTAAGAAGGTGGGTGTCTTTGCTAAATGTATATGTACTATGGCATTTACGAGTATCACTTTCCAAATGGATTGCTTCCATGGTGTCTGATTCACTCAAGAGCTAGATCTAAGCGAATCGAATGCACATATAAATAGGGATGCAACCTACAGCGTCGTAGGGAAAGCATGTCTTCGAAAACAATCTACCAAGACAGGAGCAATGAAAGGGTTTTAGGATGCGGCATTGACTCAATCAGCGTGAACGACTGACTCGTTTTGTACTCAAAAGGGTGAAATGCAAAAAAAAATATCTTTTTTCTCACTTAACGAGTGTACTAAAACGGGCTTTTCACTTTACAACGCGGCCGGCGGTGCAATCGAGCTTATGTATACGTAGCGATATGAATGACCCGTTTTCCAGAAATATAACACTCCTCGAACATATTGAATATTCCTCGGAATATTAGCGAACGCATAAAGAAAATTCCATTCGGAAAGTAAGCCAATCATTGAGTACTTGAGGAGTGACGATTAGCGCAAGGCTGAGCTCTCTAGAAAAGAGGCGAATGCTACCATATTGTGGGTTTCAGGACCACATAGGAAGCTCTTTTGCCTTAATTTTAATAAGTCTACCTTACTGTACATCATATCAACAGTGTGGGCGATACATTTCGTCACGCTTGCAACGCTTAAAAACGAGTAGATTAGCGATAGAAACTTGGAGCATTAGCCCATAGAACTCAGTAGCGAGAGGCTATGAGTTATATTTTTTGTGACATTCAAAAGGAACTACAAAAGGACAGAAGTGTGGGAGACTGTGGCGTAGAATAGATACACGTATAAAGAATTATAGAAGCGCGGATTGTACGGGATACATAGTCGTATATGATGAAATTCACAATGGCTGCATAGCACCGATAGTGTTGAGGGCAGTGTCTTACAATAAGATTCCACCCTGAAAGAAAGATTCTTTGGTTATTTACAGAAAACAAAACAGTAAGCAACATCAACACATTCGTGTCAACGACCCACGATCAGTTCTATGGGAACACTCTCTCACTGTCAGCTATGCGTACTACAAAAATCCATTTTCCCTCCGTTACACATTGCACAGAGAGCAGTCAATAATAACTTTAGTTCATCGACGAACCATACATGGTAAATACATCATTTTTTATTTTACCAAAGGATTTTCACACCACAGGTAGCCAGAAATTTTCAATGTCAACGATAGGCGAAATTTCTGTTTGTTCTTCTCCGATCACAATTTGATTGAGTTGAAACTGACAAAGTTTGGATGCTGCCAAAACGACAATCAAAGGCGGCGGTGGCGTAGTCAATACGTATGTATACAATGCTAAGAGCGGCGAGCGGAACAGGAAAAACTACATAGAGATCTTGCAATCATGGGGAGCACTACACAAACAATGATATTAAGGATAGATATTTTGCACGTCTTCACAACACTAAATCCCGATCTTAAACAAAGCCATTTTCATCGACATGATTTCACGAGGTCGGAAAAAATAAACATTATAATATAATAATAATAAAGGAATTGGTCAACTGCAGTGGTTTGTTATGGAATTTTCAAAGAATAAATAAACCAACTTTTTTTGTAGCACCCGCACTTGGAATCCTTATTAACATTCAATTTAAATTCTACACACTAGGGCCGAGGAGAACAAAAAGACAACCGAAAGCTTTTTGGCAACATCAAGCTGGCAGCGTCGAAGGGGAATCGTCATCATCTTTTTGCAAATGTGTTTTTTTTCGCGAAATTTAGCTATTACATTTGTAGTGTACTATGAGAGTTAACATATATGTATATTTAAGTAAATGGAGAGTTCAATACATCAATACTTTTATTAATTATTATTACGACCAGGGGCTCTGTATTGTATAAACATTCAATGTATGGGTATTAAAAGCCTACAATCATACGGGTGGACTACTTCCCCCTTCAAAATAATAAAGAAACTCACAAATTGTAGACGGCCTGGCTAAACAAGCCCCAGAGATCCAACACTTTCCTCTCTAACAAAATTTCAGTTTCACTTATAGAGCGCGCATTCGTACAGTATTAGAAAGGCCAATATATGCGAATATCGCTCTCGCTTTACGTGCTGTGATGCTCGCTTTTGTTTGATCTCTATTATAACAACAAGAAGCATGTAGCATAAAGCTCGCACACATGCGTACGCAAACCGAAAATAAAAAACTTTTGCCGAGATAATTTCGCACAAATCAAAAAGTGGGTCAACTACAAATTCGCAAAATTTCGCTATTCGTGTGCAGCATGTGGGTATCGCACAGCTGAAGCGGCATGGCAGGCATGTCTATTGATCGACCTCCAAAGGTATAGTGTGTATGCGTAGTGTAGTTGAAATTGCGCGAGGTGTGTTTTGTGTGTCAGAACGCGTTTGTTATTATCACTATACAAACGAATGCACTAATATTATACGTTTTGTATAAGGGATTTCCATAATTCTTCTAAATATAGTTCATAGTTTAGACGCAGTATGGTTTTTTGAAAATTGTTAATGTGCCATAATTGCAATAGTATTCAGTAGAAGGATGAAGAAAAATGTCTGGTGTTTGAATGTAAAATTTGCTGTAAGTGTTGCTAGTGCATTGTTTATACAAGTATCTAGAATTGCCGATCCCTTCTGTACGAGTACTAATCAAAATCTTACCAAAAAATATGAATACAACGTAGTTATGAAACCGAGAGATTGAACGACAACAATATTTTATGTGCTGCTGATAGCATAAGCCAGCCACTGAGAAAGTATCAACAACTTGTCTACTGGACTTATTAAGTTTAAAATTATTTTTTTTTTTGTCAAATCTGTTCAATTTTAGCTTAAAGCATAGGTTCTCAACGTGTGAGTCGCGATCCCTGGGGGTCGCATAGCTATTTCTATTTCGCGAAGACATTTTCAAAAATTCGAAATTAAACGAAAAATTCAAAAATTTGTTTTATAGAATACAACCGAACAAAAATGTTTTGACGATTTAAATCGTACTCACATGTTTTTGTTTGTCAGAAATAAATTTATCGAAGTAATGGTTCATAACACACAGCGGAATTGCAACATGCTGTGGCAACAGTATCGAAGCAGCTTTGCAACAGGTTGTTGTAAAAAAAAAACATTAAAATATTTGGGGATAAGACTATTTTTAAAGGGTTGTAGACACGACGTTACGCCTGGCCGAGCCGTTTTGAACGTCCAGTCAAATTAAAAGGTCTACTCGAACTAATTACCAAAGCTTTTCCTTCTATTGTTTTAAAAGTGTTCGGAGGAACATTACACTAAAAGTCCCGCAAAATACAAATTAAAAGTTAACGGAATCTCGAAAAAAAAAATTATTTTTAATTTTAAACTTATTTTTAAAATGCATTACTCAGCCAAAAAAAAAGGAAACAAAATCAAAGACCATAAAAGAAATGCAAAAAAAAAAATTAATGACCACTTTATTCGGGATTTTAAATCTATGATCGGTTGGGGGGGGGGGGGGGTGGGGTTAGACGGCAGAAAGATTGAGAGCCCCTGGCTTAAAGCATAAACAATGTACATACTCTACCATTGTCTGCCTAAAGCCGGCCATATACTCGTATACCTTGAGGTATACCTGTACGGGTCTACCGTAGTGTGTGTTGCCTGGCTGCACAGGCGTTCAGACCTGTACAGTTGTACCTGTGCAGATATACCGGCACGTATATGGCCGGCTTTAATATTTTTAAAGCAGCGCTAATGATAGAAAGTGTGATTATAGTCGAACATACACCATTCGGAATTCCTGCCCGGAAAAACTGATTAGGCCCGGCCTCCGGTTTGCCTGAATATAGAATACACCAAACACCATCCGGAATTCCTGCCAGAAAAACTGATCAGGCCCGGCCTTGAGGAATTCCGGATCGTGTATGGCTGCTTCAGGCCGCCTCAAGGCGAAATGTTCAGCCTTGAGGAATTCCTTGAGGAATTCCGGACAGGCCGCCTCAAGGTGAACTGTCCGGCCGCGTGAGTAGAATGAATTTCCACTGGAGTTTATTTCAATAGACGAATTTATCTGAAACATGCGGCCGGACAGGCCGGCTCAAGGCGAACTGTCCGGCCGCGTGACTAGAATGAATTTTCACTGGAGTTTATTTCACTAGACGAATGTATCTGAAGCTTGGCTATGGAAAGTTAAATGCCGTACAATTTAATACAATAGATAGATACTTTCATTCTATGGCGATAAGATCGATTTCCAATTATCCATCCGGCTCAAGGCGGCCTGCACATGCCATTGACGATCCGGAATTCCTCAAGGCCAGGCCTGATCAGTTTTTCCGGAGAAAAATTCCGGAACGTGTGTGGTGAAGGCCTGGCGGGAACGATTTTCCTTCCGGCCGCCTGAAAGGCCAATCCGGCCGCCTGAAACGACCATACACGATCCGGAATTCCTCAAGGCCGGGCCGGATCAGTTTTTGCGGACAGGAATTCCGGATGGTGTATGTTCGGCTTATCTCTATTTATATTGCGAAATGAAAAAAATCTGTAAATAATGGGTTTCATAATGCAATCTGTTTCAGTTAATTCTGCTTAATTAAATATTTGGTTAAAAGGAACATTCCTAGTTCACCGGGCGACGCATAGTGGTTCACGTCTTTGATCAATAGTGGATTTTTAATGGAGATGATTTCTTATTCCCCCTGCCTGTGCTTCGCGGCTTAAGGAATTGCAACCCTCCTTATGCCGCATAGTGCGGGAATTTCATTGCCGGCAGAAGCATAGCAGCGGCATCAAAGTGTGTCTTGGGTAATGTGCTTTCTTACACCTACCGCACATGAGCAAAATTTCCTACAAATTTTTGAACAAAACATTTGCTCATGTGCGGTAGGTATAAGAAAGCACATTACCCAAGACACATTTGATGCCGCTGCTATGCTTTTGTGGACAATGACATTTCAGGATTAGATAACGTTCGCTTCGCCCGCTATATACGCTACAGACGTAAAACCACTATTAGCCAAGGCGAGAATCACGATGCGTCGCCCGGTGAAATTGTAATATACCAAAATTTCAAACCGGTGAAAAATTTCGCGTGCATTTTGTACGAGGTTTCTCGGCACTTTTGATTACACGACGAATTATATACCAGGCTTCTTTTCTAATTTAATTCACGCAGTGCCTTGTTCGTTGGTCTTCTCCCGGTATGTGTCATATGCTAACGAAACGTCAACTAATGTCTAGTGTCACCATACACTGTCGAACTCGAGCACGAACCTGGTGCAAATGTCCTCTGAATAGCTCAAGACACACACACACACACACTTCACATATACATACGTGAAGAAAACCAGTCCACTTGCACCATGGTCGAGATCGAGTTCAACAGTGCAGTGATACTTAGACGTAGTTGACGCGCTATGCCCGACGAACGACTAAAAAAAATTTTATTTAATCCAAATTAAGCCGTGCGATCCAAATGCGGTGAAAAGATGCGTTTAATTCACCCGCATCTAAATCGAACGCTATTGATTCCACATATCATTCTTCTTTCTTCTTCTTTAAATTTCCTTTTTTTTTGTATACTATTACTTTTTTTCTTTTTTGTATTCTTCACATTACGTATTTTTGGAATCTATTTCTGTTATGTAATAATAATAATAAATAAATAAATAAATATCAAGCAAGAAACATTCCAGTTGGAGAACATTCCTATTAGACCGGGCGATGCATAGTGGTTCGCATCTTGGAAAAATAGTGGGTTTTAAATTGAGATGATTTCGCACTGCCCTTGTGTTGGCTCCGTGGCTCAAGGAGCTGTTACCCTTAGTACAACAAAGAATGCTCGCTTCGCTCGCTGTATACACTGATACTACAAGCCCTACACATTGCCGGCAGAAGCATGGCAGTGGCATCAAATATGCGGCATCAAATATGTCTTGGGTAATGTGCTTTCTTCCACCCCTTCACATAAGCAAAATTTCGACAAATTGTTAAACAAAACCTTTACGACAAGGAGTTAGGGCAATTGAGTATACGTAGAAGGATTTTACGTGATTTAGCGAAAGTTCATCCCAAGCGACTTGGATGGCCGCAATGCACAATAAGCTGTTTGTGTTACTCGAACTATCAGCATCCTTCGTCCTAATTTCGAGAAAATTATCCCCAAACATATTTAATAATATTAAAGTCTCGGGAGCACTGGAGTCGTGTTATAAAATCTACATTTTGAGCTTGGATACACATTTGTATAATACGAGTAGTTAAGCCCATCCCAACCATCAAAAATAACTTCTTTTGGAACATTCCTGACCAGGCGACTCATAATGGTTCGTGCTTATGACCAATAGGAGGTTTAAATTGGGATAATTTCGCACTCTCCTTGCGTGGGGTCCGTTCGCTACGCGAGCCCCGCAGCTTCAGAGATTGCAAACCTTAATATGCCGCCCTAGAACGCTCGCTTCGCTCGTTTTATACGCTACAGCGGTAAAGTCACTATTAGCCAAGGCGCAAACCGCGATGCGTCGCCCTGTGAAATAGGAATATACGCTTCGTTTTAATCGGAAGGAACTACTTCTGAGCATAGCGAAATGAATTGCAGTTTTTGACGAGTCCTAAGGTAACCTTTCATAACGGAAACTAACATTTGCTTTCCGAGCTGGAGTGTACATCATAGACAATTATAAGAAATTATCGATACTACAATTCGCTACAAATTATATTTTCCCTAAAGCAAGAACTAGTGAAATGCATCTTGAATTTTCATGAAATTCATAAGGAATAATGTAATAGATGCAACTCAACATCTTATTCTTCACTCATAATTTCTGAAGTTTACCTGCATATTGATTTCCACCGTATTCATTGCACAGCCAGTCGAAAATTTATTATGTAATATTCTCTTGTCTCTGCTCAACGAGATCTATTACAACTCATCTGTGCAAAAATGTGTCTGGCGGCTGTGCTTTTAATTTTTTTCCGCTAAGAGATTTCTATTGCGATGGCATCATCATACGTAATCTTGGCTGTTTCGTGTCGCGGTTTTGCAAAGAAGGGCAATGAACGCTAGAAATTGTTTCGGAAATGTGCGCGAGCGAGCCGTGTTAAAACTAACTCAGTCGAACAGAGCGTATTATTGATGGAAAGTTGTCGTTCGTATAAAGTGAAAATTCGGCAATAGCTTTTTCAATTTCAGTTCTTCAAACAATTGACATAACCCATTTGAAATTGATTCCACCTTAAGAGTCGTTTGCATAGCACCTAATCCCACACAGGCTCGATAATTTCTCCCCATTAACATTAATTTAATTATCGAATTTATGTACAATGACTATAGTAACAGAACCGCACAGTGATCAAGCATTCAAAATTCAAACAAATCGTGAATATACAACAAAGCCGAAAAAGCAGCACGTGTAGTCCCACCTACATACGTACAGCATTTCCATTTATGTATTCATAATTCACAGTATTCGTATTCATTTGGCAATATTTTTCCCATCTAATAGAAACTGAGGATTTACACATGCAGGAAAATGGGAAAAGGATGATAAGATGAGGAAATTTTCTTGGTCGGTATTTTTCTTTCTTTCAATTTAATCTATGTAATATTTCAATAATGTTGCTTAAATAATCCTTATCGTATACATGTAGTAGGCCAATAGAAAAGTGATTCAAGTATTTTCCAAGGGGAATCACATATTTTTAGGATTGCTCTCTTATCTGATTGATTATAAAGTTTCCCGTAAATTTATTAACAAATGTTCGCATTTAGAGCCATTTCCATGCATACAGAAAAAAAAACTGAATAAAAAATGGGAGATTTAATAATCGGCGTTTTCGCTACTCTGATCTGATCTGCTTTGTATGTTTTTTTTTGCCGTTTTTCATGCTCTACTCCGCTCTGTACAGAAAAACGCAGCTATTAGGTGCAGCAGGTGCCCTGCTCTACTCTGCTCTGTACAAAAAAACGCACCTAATAACCTCGTTTTTGTTTGTACAGTGTAGAGCATAATAAGCGGCCGAACAAAAAAACGATGGAGAGCAGATTAGAAGTACGAACACAAAAACGGGGCATGTCTTTGCTGGGAGTGTGTCTTGGTTTAGCTATAGCATTCAAACGTCAACTCAAATTTCAAGGGGAAACTTGAATCCTTAGTACATATACAATCGGACAAATTTCCTTCAGGCAAAATCATTTCGTATGTTTACTGTTCCATATAATTACACAAAACGAACATTTCGTTGACAGGAAATGAATTTTATGTGCTTCCCAAACTGTCTAAAAGCTTCGACATCTGCGCCGCCTACATTTCAATACTAACGGAGCAGCAACCTTGCAATAAGCTTTTATCCAGAGCAGCTCAGATCAAATTGTTAGTGTAATTGTCTGGTGTTAACCTGCCCTGCTCTACATAGCTGTTAAAAAAATGCGTACCTTTCTATTCGGCACTAACTAGAAATCTCCCTATGGAGTAGTAGAATTCGAATATTTCTGAATTCAACCCCGAAGAAGTACTTAAAAATTTATCTTAAGACCGGATTTACATTTACTGAATTTCCGATACTATTGTAAATAAAACTGCGAATATTTACAGACAAATACAAAAGGTAAACAGCAAAGTGCTGAATTAATGGAAAACCAAAAAGTCCAAATAAAAATCGTGGAAACCGTTATGGAATCGAGAGCGGGGTAAGGACAATATACAATAGGCGCGTTTTTTCAACAGTCATACAGAGTAGAGCAGGTTCAGACCACACGGTTACACTAACAATTTGATCTGCGCCGCTCTGGATAAAACGTCAGTGCAAGAATGCTGCTCCGTTAAGTAGTCTGCGTTTTAAAATGCAAATTATTATTGGCTATATTATAACGTGTTACAAGAAACACGTCGAGTTATCAGTAACCCTGAATATCTTATACTGTCCGATCATTTGTTTCGTCGCTCATTTCTTGCCCAATTATCGGATGTAAAGGACAACTATCAACCCAGATTTTTGATACGATGATGGCCGAGTATTTGCTAAACTGACGGAGTGTCATTCTAGCAGATATTCAATCCGTTTGACATAAAAAACGCGAAACTCGACGCTCGAACGCGATCAACGTGCGATCAGCCTAACATTGTATTTTGTGATGTTTCCCATGTTGATTCGGAACCTAGCGGTCATAGTTCTGTCGGAGAACGAGTCCCAGGATAAGATACAGTTTCGTGCCGCTCCGGTTAAAAGGAGCCCCAGACCTGACTCATGACACTAACGGTAGCTCTACCGGAGTACAACATTACAATGCTACCCGTTGGAGAGATAAATTCCCCGCTGTTCCATCATCATGTCTAAATACTAAGATGTTTTATTCTGCAGAAATTCACTCTCTAATTGAAGCAATCGTGCATTCTGTGGACCTTCTTATTCACTGTCCAGGGGAGTACGCACATTCCAGAAAACAATCTTTGTCATTGTCCGATAGCCAAAAGTCGTGACCGTTAAATCAGTCCAGGCAAAGTTGACATTTCTTAGCATATGTAAGATTTCGGATAGTGCAAGTTGCTGGCATACACATCCTGTCCTGAGTTTGTCGGTTTCTACGACAGGTCTTCCAAGGGAAAGGCCGTGGTATTATTCTTACGCCCCACACTACAGGGAGAATGATTACCTTAACCAAATCATCGCACCGCCATTACTGGCGGCTTGCCTTGGTTAGCAATAGTCAGCGACTACTGCCGCTCCAGGGGGCGCCCACGAGGACTATGGAAGAGGATTTTTGGATTTTTCCTGTCCTGTTCTGGTTTTGTTTATTTGGAATAGTAGACATACAAAATAAATTTGCTGTCTAAAGGAAATTTGTACGATTGTATCTGTACGAAGAACTTAAGTTTCTTCTTGAAATTTGAGTTGACGTTTGAATTCTAACTAAACCAAGACATACTCCCAGCAAAGATATGCCCGTTTTCGTGTTCGCTACCCTAATTTGTTCTCAATCGTCTTTTTTTTTGCCGCTTAACCTGCCCTACTCTGCTTTGTACAAAATAAAAACACAGCTAATATACAACATACATCAACAAAATCAAGCGTAGAAAAAGCACAGAAAATACATCTTCATTCCTAGTAGAATGATCAATCAACAAAATGATTCGCATTTAACTTTAAGAAAGTCGTAAAAGTTCCCAGAGTTTTATAAAGTTGATACAGAAAAGGTGTTTCTGAGAGTTATTAAAAACAAAGACTACAAATTTCGCCTAAAAGTTAAAACAACATGCAAACTTATTCTGTTTGATCATTCACTCTTATTACTAATTGAATTCTCAGAACGTGTTACAACGGCTTACAAGTTGTCTTAAAGATTCTATTTAATTTCAGATCTCGAAGACATTCGCTCCATTTAACATTAAAAACAAAACGTCTGAAATGATTACTTTGAGTTGTAGAATAATATTTCCTCTGTAATCGAGAAAAATCCTCAATTCTGGGCAACCATATTCAACAAATTTCGAATGTTGCCATCATGCGACGACCTATCGCAATCAGACTGATTGATATGAACGATTTTTCTGTTTTTGTGCAAAATGTAAAAAAAAAATTATGGCAAGTTTCTTGAATCAAGTGTACACATGCCAGATTACTACTGTTTTTTAGTCAATGCCTTGGCATATGCCGCCTTTCACTGTCAAAAGGGCTAACGTTCCGCCATAAATTGTTCAGGAAATTGTAGCCAAGCCACAGATATGATAGCACACACATTCGCCTTCTTCCTTCTCGCATTGAACGGATTTGGCAGCTTTTGGCCGTAAAATGTGTCGTAAAATAGGTCGTACCGGTACGTAGAGTCGGCTGCCACAGAAGTCCCTTCTTAACTAGACAATACCACCTTATACTTGGTGATTTCAATGCCCATCATGATTTGTGGCACTCAAACCTCGACAACGACTCCCGAGGTATTGCTATAGCGGAGCAATTAGACTTATCGCACTTCTGCCCTCTGAAAGAGGACACCCCTACCCGCCTGACTGGTTCTTGCTCAAGCTCTCCAGACATACATATCTATAGTAGGTGTTGGCCTAATCAACGTTGCCCAATGGGAAGCCGTTCTAACTCTTTCTTCTGACCATCTCCCCATCATCATCAGACTCGACCGACCAACCTCCGTACAACAATCTGACCGCAGAACCTTCCTGAACTACAACATAGCATAGCTTCAGAAATTTTACCAATGCGGCTCGTACTGCCCTATCAACACCTTCATTTGTACGCGTGGCTGAGAAGAAATTTAAGAAAGTCATCATAAGCTGCAAAAAAAAATATTCCGGTTGGACAAATTCCTGAAATTCGAACTAATTTCCCGACTTCAGCTGCACGACGGAAGAGACAGAATCCGCAATACTAATCCTGAAGACCGTAGGATTACAGAACTCTATGCCGAAATCATTAATCAAGTCAATGGGCATAAGACGACCAAATGGAGCCTTCACTTAAATAATTGCAACTTAGAATCTGGAGTCAGTTATCGCTGGTCAACTGTTAGAGCCCTCACCAATCCCTCCGAACAACAAGGAAATAACCTTGTTACCGACAATTCGTTGAACATCCGGTACCTGACAGTTACAAGCGCAAAATTTACAGGAAAATTCGTAACAACACTTTTGACCAGAATCTCCAGTTTACCTCCGACGAAGTTACAGCAAGCATCAAAGAATCCAAAAGCACCAAAATTTTAGGTCCTGACGAGATATCAATGATAATGCTCAAATACCTTGATATGGCAGCCCTGGAGTATCTAACGTCCATACTTGACCTATCCTACGCGACGTTAGTAATTCCCGAAGTGTGGAAAAAAGGTAGGATAATTCTTATCCTTAAACCCGGAAAAAAACAACATTGAGTGAATCCTATCGTCACTCTTTTATTGTTGCCAAGACGCTTGAAGCGCTTCTCCTTCCAAAGCTTACGATCCACTTCAACTTAGCCAACCATCAACACGGCTACAGGCGAAAGCAAGGCTCAACGACGGCTTTGGATGCGTTCCTGCGGCAGCCGGTTCTTCGTACCGGAACGACCCGTTTTTCAACGGCCAAGAGCTGCCAAACCCCCTCGATGCAAGAAGAATTACAGTATTCGAAACATCGCTGCCACAACAACAACAACGGCTTTGGATGCCATTACTTCCCAAACATGTAATGGCCTCAACCAATCCATTGCCACAGAACAATTCTAGTGGCACTTGACTTATCCAAGGCCTTTGATACAGTCAACCATTCGTCACTTTTATCGGACATAAGCTGTACCTTCGCTTTCAAACAGTCATTCACGAGTTCAGGAACAAGCAGTCTAAACTCAGAAGGATTAAACAGGGCGTTCCGCAAGGAGAAGTTCTATCACCCACCGTGTTTAATCTCTACCTATCAGGACTCCCAATACCACCCGAAGGGCTTCGAATAATAAGCTACGCGCTCGATTTTAGTTACGGGTAACGACATCGTGCAAATGTGTGAAGTAATTAACCGATATCTTGAGGAACTCAACACCTTCCTCAACAAAAATCTTCAGATATCAGCACCTAAGTCCTCGGCTACTCTCTTAACATCATGGACCAAGGAGGTCAGACTGCAGCTAAACATATCAGTAGGTGGTCGACTTATCCCTACCGTAAACCACCCCAAAATCCTCGGCGTCACCCTTGATAGGATAGCCTCATTTTCTGAACATGCAACAGTCTGTGACAAAATGAGAAGCAGGAACAAAGTTCTATATAACCACAAGTGCTTCCTGCAAGATTCAGCTCCTACACAAAAATCTCGATCTGCACAGCAGTAGTTGGAGGAGAACATCCCTAAGTTCATATAGGCTTTAGACTGGGTTTTGAGATAACCAGATTCAAACCCTCTGGACTACTGACCGGCTATGGTCACATCTAGAGTTGATAGTTTCATATAGGGTATTGTAAACTAACTTAGAAGATCCCGAAAAAATGGCGAATGTGCTTACTAATTTTACACAAGATGTTCAATGTACCGAAATAGACGAATGACCACAGCAGACTATCAGCTTGAAAGAGAGAGCCTGTCAAAGCTGTCAAATTATAGAAACATTTTATCGGTCATACTTTTATTATTTAAAGTAGTTGGTGTTACGAACTACGCCGCTCTTATTCCTGCCATTCCTAGCATACGAGTACAATTCCATGGCACTATTTTAAGCCGCTTCTGAGTACATATAGGGAGTACATAGAAAAATGTAAACGAAACCATATGATTCCTATGAATTTTGCATGAGCGATTTTTGTATACTAGTTTTGATTTGAAAGGCTCAAATTGAATTGACTACCAAAGTACCTGAATTAAATGAATCTTTACAAATTTTTTTTCTAGGGGTAGTGTCTTTTACTGGCTCAACACCCACACTTGAGATTTTTGATGGCTTCCAACTTAAAAAGAATGCATTAAATATCCATACGGTGTATGAACTTTCAGAGGAAATAGTTGGCTTCTTCTAGCGTTCGAAAAAAAACTAGAAACGCCCATTGTAATATTGCATAATCGATTCAGCGTACGGAGAACATAGGGTTATTATTAACGCGAGGTAAAGGAGCTATGCTTCAATCTTCCATTTCAATCGAAATTTAGAGTGGAGAGGATTGAAATTTAAAGCTCAAAACCCTCCAATCCAACATTGTTAAATGGTATATAAATGGATCTAAAATTGATTTAATAATATATAAAGATTCATTTAATTCAGGCACTTTGGTAGTCAATTCATTTTGGGCCTTTCAAATCAAAACCAGTATACAAAAATCGCTCATGCAAAATTCATACGAATCATACGCGCTACGGTATTTCAGCCGAAAGTTCACGCAATCGTACAACATATGCTTAGCAGCCGGATACCGCGGCAGGAATATTGTAATCTTCACAGACAGCCAGGCGGCTATCAAAACACTAAGTAATTTCTCCGTCTCGTCGAAATTGGTGCTTAGGAGTGCTTATATGGGTCGTCTTATATTTTATTCACTAAGAATCCCCAAAAATGGGTCTGAGTCTGGTTTCGTATCAAGGTGCAAGGCACGAACTCATCAGGCGCATCCACACCTCGTGGCCCGCATCAGGAAAGTTGTTGAGCGTATATAAGGCGAAGTGAAATTCAGCCGATCGTCACGGATCTGATCGCGTGCGGGGCACGAGGTGTGGAGGCGCCTGATGAGCTCGTGCCTTACACCATAATACGAAACCAGACTCAGGCCGATTTTTGCGGACTTTTATTCCAGAAAATACAATAGTGATTGAGAGCTTTCAAATGACATACTTAACAACTAATCTCCTAAGGAGTCATACAGCCACTAGGCAGGATAGAGTCTATAAGGCCGAGTTTACTATAGAAGCTGCGGGGCCACCTGCGGTATACAAATTTGTCACCGCCGCGGTTTATTGAGCGGCGAGATTGCATTTAAATTCAATGTAAATTTGTAGACCGCGGCGGCTTCCGCAGATTGGATAAACCATACAAATTAATGGATATATCCCCAGCATTGTCATCAGCATTTATTTAGAATACAATCAACCGACATACGAGGGTAAGGTGAAAAGTTCTCGATCTGACACAGAAATACCGTTACAATCAGCAAAAATTTATGTTTCCTGCCTGGGTGCACGTATCATTAGTTCGTAGACAAGTTTCAACTTGTTCTCTCAAGTAGTTTGTTTACACGAATTTTTGCAGTAGACGTCCTACGTGTTTTTCGTTAAAATAGAGAAACTTGAATATCGTGCGGTCATAAAATTCCTCGTTTTGGATGGATTAACCCCTAAGGAAATTAAGTTTACGAGGACTCTGCTCCTTCGATGAAAACCGTTAAAAAATGGGCAGCTGAATTTAAACGTGCTCACACGTCCCTCGAAGACGACCCACGTGAAGGACGGTCAAAAACCGCAACCACACCGGAAACCATCGAAAAAGTGCATGATATCGTGTTGGTCGATAGGCGAATGAAAGTGAGTGATATTGCTGAGGGAGGCTGTGGAGATATCGGAAGAAAGGGTGCGAATTTTGCACAAAGAACTAAAGATGTGAAAGCTCTGTGCAAGATGGGTGCCGCATTTGCTGAATGCCGATCAAAAGCAAATGGGCAAACGATTTTCGCAGCAATCTTTGCACCGATTCAACCGGGATCCGACCCATTTTTTGCGGCGATTTGTCACCGTGGATGAGACTTTGGTCCACCACTACACGCCAGAAACGAAACAGCAGTCGAAGCAGTGGATGGAAGCCGGTGGTTCAGTGCCGAAGAAAGTGAAGTCGACCGCATCTGCCGTCAAGGTCATGGCCAGCGTGTTTTGGGATGCGAAAGGGATCCTGTTAATTGATTACCATGAAAAAGGCAGAACAATAACAGGCGAATATTACCCCACACTTCTTGACCAGCTGGATGCCAAAACTCGCGAGAAGAGGCCTGGCTTGAAGAAGAAAAAAATCACCTTTCACCAGGACAACACACCTGTACATAAGTGTGCGTTGGCGAAGGGAAAGTTGCGGGATTTGGGGTACGATTTACTCGACCATCAACCATATTCTCTTGATTTGGCACCCTCAGACTTCCATCTATTCCCAAACTTGAAGAAATTTGTTGTGCTTCGCATCCAATGAAGAAGTTGAGAGGGCCGTAGATGAATACTTTCACAGCCTTCCAGACTCTCACTTCCGGGAAAGAATACTGATGTTGCAGAAACGCTGGACCAAGTTTGTTGAAGTCAAGGGAGATTATGTAGAAAAATAAAATCATTTTTAAACTGAAAATCGCAGTCTTTCATTATCAGGCCGAGAACTTTTCACCTTACCCTCGTAATTGAATAGTTGACAACACGGAAAGTGTCAATACCAGGTAGTAGTTTCTCAAATCCCACTCAGAAATCCAGCTGTCGTACAACAGTACAACGACCATCGTTCGCAAGAAACAGCTGAGATAAGTAGTCCCTCAGGTAGCGATTTGAATGAACACTAGAATGCCTTCAAAAAAGCCTACATGACAGCACAGATACCATCTTTGGCACTAACCTGGATTGCCGCCATTAGCCTTGGATGTCCGATGCATCATGGCAGCGGGGTGTTGAAAGAAAACAGCTGAAGGCTCGATTAGCTACAGCGACAGACAACAATCGAAGTAACATAGAGCTCCTTTACCGTCAGAAAGCTATAATGCCGTTCCTGCGGCAGCCGGGTCTTCGTACCGGAACGACCCGTTTTTCGACGGCCAAGAGCTGCCAAACCCCCTCGATGCAAGAAGAACTGCAGTATTTGAAGCATCGCTACCACAACAACAACAACCGTCAGAAAGCTCGTGAAGTTCGACGTAATGTGCGACGCGCAAAAGAAAATATGCAAACTCCATTATGCCTTTTTTGTGTTTGGGGACAATCGCAATTTTTTGGGCAGAAGAAGCCGCAAGAAGCAAAAACTTAAACGCCGAATACGGTGTCACCAAGAATTTAAAAGTGGCCGTAACTCCTGCCAACATCCGGCGAAGGACAATAATGGAAAGCTACTTATGTCAGATAAAGAACAGATGAGGCAATGTAAAGAGGAAATAGTTGCTGCAATTATTGCACTGAAACGAGCCGCCGGAATCGACGGCATTCCTGCCGAACTTTATCAAGCCACGCCAAGCGTAACTACCGAGTGGCTGCACCCACTTGTTGATAAAGCGTGGAAC
This sequence comes from Chloromyia formosa, assembly GCA_964017055.1. Classification (NCBI taxonomy): domain Eukaryota; kingdom Metazoa; phylum Arthropoda; class Insecta; order Diptera; family Stratiomyidae; genus Chloromyia; species Chloromyia formosa. Next base: position 20,759,260 of record OZ024813.1, on the reverse strand, counting down.
ACAGAGATCTTTCCCACTGAGTGGGAGTAAGGCTTGAAAGTCAAACTTCAAAAAAAAAACCAAACTTACAGATTGCAATAATAATTAGATAGGCATTTGCGTGCTTCTATTCTAGCCGTGGCAAAAATAACAGCTAAAATTGTCCTGGAAAGACTGAAGGAGCACTTAGAAAGCGCAATTGATGAAGACCGGCTTTCGATCCGGATTATCTTGTGTATAGAACATTAACATCTTGCGAATCATCGAGTCATGCGTTGAGTTCGACTCTCCGCTTCGCTTGCTTTTCATTGATTTCGATAAGGCTTTCGACAGTGTGAACAGGGATTCTATATGGGCGGCTTTGCGCATGAGACGCATTCCTGAGAATATTGTGGCTATTATTAAGGCAACCTACGATGGCATGAAATATTGCGTTTTGCATAAAGGTAAGGTGTTGGGGGACCATTCGATCCTATTCCTCATAGTAATTGATGATGTGTTGCATGCAGTCTTATCCCGACCACACAGAGAAATTCGATGAATCTTAACATCTTCTCCACAATATCTTGACTACGCTGACTCTAACATCCCATAAAATCATGGATCTAAGCCCAATGGTCTTAAATCTCGAGAGGAAATGGTCTTAAATCTCGAGAGGAAGGCGAGCATGGTCGGACTAAAGATTAACACCAACAAGACCAAGTTCTTAGCCCGCTGTTGCGAAAAAAAAGAAGAAATCCAACTCGTCCAATTGCCATCAATATTAATGGACAGCTTGTGGAAAAGGTGGACCAATTCATTTACCTACGTAGCATTTTTGTCGAAAATGGTGGTAGGGAGCAGGACATAGCTCGTCATATCAACCAGGCTAAATGCGCATTCGGTATGCTGTCTTAAATCTGGCTATGGAGTTATTTCAGTATTAAGACGAAGCTGGGCTTGTTTCGCTCCCTGGTACTGTCTGTGTTGTTGTCTGGGAGCAGCACATGGCAAGTCTCCGTAAGGGTTACCAGAAAACTGCAAGTTTTCGTTAACTCGTGTCTTCGTCAAATTTTAAGAATTTTCTTGTCTGAAACAATATTAAATGAAGAGCTTAGCCGGCGTTCCTGCGGCATCCGGTTCTTCGTACCGGAACGACCCGTTTTTCAACGGCCAAGAGCTGCCAAACCCCCTCGATGCAACAAAAACTGCAGTATTTGAAGCATCGCTACCACAACAACAACAAGAGCTAAGTCGGCATACGAGTCAAATGCCAATCGACGAAACGCAGGCGAAAATGGCAGTGGATAAGTCACACGTTGGGTTAAGGTGATAACTGCACTGGTGAAAATACTGTGACATAGCACCCCATTTTCAATGAAGACCGGCCAAGGGGTTGACGTAGAAAGTCATGGCGCTGATCTGTGGCGAAAGAGTGTGAGTTTCTGGGTAAGTTGTGAAGCAGATGCGCCCCATTGTCCAGAACTGGGCGATTTTCAAATAACAACAATTTTGACAAAACATATTCATATTCTTGTTTTTTGATAGTCGACTGCCTCACCAAAATCAACAAAAAATGGAGTGCATTGATCACTATCAGGGGGGTGGCACTTCATACGATTTAAGCAAAAGCGCATTGCCAATTGATACGCAAATAATCAAATGAAAGTTGCCTTTAGAGGGATAGGGACGGCAACATTTTAAAAAGCTCTTCAAATGCCAACTGCCTAGTACGTTTCATCGTATGAGTAACATACTTGCTATTCCGCATTACCACTTCGTGTACTGATGGAGTCCAATACATATGCAACTACTAGGCAGGCACTCTTAATTCGTATGGAGTCCCATTTCTTGTTAGCAATAATCTCTATTCTTTGTCACTACTAACAACTTTTTCACCTTTTCCTTTCCGCACTGTGCGAGAAACAAACAAAGCACCCACTCATAACAATTCACATCAGGCAAAATCCTCTTTGATCACACACTTAACCGACCAATAAGTAACCAACCCAAACAGTTTCCCTTTACATTGTTCGGATGACAGGCAATAAAATCTATGACAAAAGTCAAAAAGATTATCAGAGGTGTGGCCCTATAACCACAAAATAAGAGGATCAATAGAAAACAAGGCGGAAAAAGGAAAGATTTTCACATAGTCTTTGAGGGTGGCTAATGATATTATGACTGGCTGAAAAAGGACACCTCTACCTGAGTCGGGGTAGGTCAACAGCAATTAAACAGGGAGTGAATTAGCGATAAAATCCGGTTAAATGGTTTCTTCGTCGGCGCTAGGTCAAGTGTTGAAGTGTTTTATTAATTTCAAGAATTAGGACGGATAAAGATTGACTGAAAAGCATTATTTAACCGCCAATTTGAACCTGTATTTCATTTCTCAAAAAATATCCGAAGAGAACTGCACGGACACCATAGTAAATTAAAATTAAATTTGTTGAACGGATGACTATGAATTTGCTGTAATATTTTAATTAAGAAAAGTATCTGTTAAATATATCTAACTCATGAAAAACGTAATCGAAGAGGACACCAGAGAGTAAAATGCACAATTTTTCAGTATACAGAATAGATAAATGAAATATTAGGCGCCTTTTTTTGCGTATCTATCAAGGGTAAGGTTTGGTACGCATTACACAAACAACAAGTTGCTACGCAAAAGAGTGCGCCTAGATATAACTTCTAATTTTGATGAAGCATGAATCTCTTGAGCAACGCTTTCAAATTATAGAAAAGTATTATCAAAATCAATAATTTGCATCAAATGCTTGTGGACCATGGTGGATCCGGAGGATGCATGCTGCTGACATACACATTCTATCCATTTAGTTATTGTATGTAGTAGCAACGTCCATATGCGTTGAAGGGGTGGGTTTGGCAGTCCTTGGCTGTTGCTGATGAACGGGTCGATCCGGTGCATCGAACCGGCTGCCGTCGAAGCCGTCTTTTACGACAAGATTGGAACAATCTGGACTATTCTAAACGCCGAATAAAAGAGGGCATTAAAATAAAGATCAATTAAAAAATGTAATAGAGCTTTTTGTGAATTTCTGAATCAAATTTTTCGGTAGACTGGGAAATGAATTTGCTAATTTTCTCAGCTGGAATTAAATGGAAGTTGAGGAAAGAGTGGTTAATAGGCGCAATTTTTGTCGATTCATCAATTTCTCAGCAATTTCAGCTTTGTGCATCCGCTACACAATTTTGAGTATAGATCTTGTCCCGCTTCCTTACAAGATCTCATTGGTCCTAGCTAGATTGATAGATGATGATTGTGTCAAACGTTGGGTGAATGTCACGAAGTTATCTTTCCGAAAAAATTCAAAAAGATCGTATGATTTAAATTCTTTGGAGTATTTTCTATGATGATATGTAAGACCAGTGACTCTGCAGGTATCCCCCAATTCAAGTTGGAAGCGTCCAGTATGGTAATAGATGCCCCTTCATCTAAAAAGTGGCCAAAAGTCGGACCGTCGAAGTGCACTTTGTTAGTACGTAACCACGGCAACGATCCGGAAACAGCTGAACACTTACATAAATACAAAATTTGAAATAAAGTAAGTAACAGTCAAATATTTGACTACTTTTTCTTTGTAAAATTGTTACTACTCTACTCATTTGCCCTAACCCCTATTGAGCATAGCGAGTCAGCTATTCCATGTAGTTTAGCTGACGTTTCGTTGCCATTAACTATTTAGCCGCCTACCTGCGATAAGTCGGGAGATGTTGTTGCATATTATTACGCTGCGCACCACAGGGAGAAAACAACGCAAACATCCATGGCTACGAACGCCGGGGACGGGACTTGAACCCGTAACGCCTGTAGTCAGACATGAGACTAATGTCTTTACGTACGTAGCTACCGGTCGCCCCAGGAAGTTCATAAAAGAAAGCGGAATCGCAACATGCAGTTCCAGCAGTATCGAAGCAACGTTGCAGCGGCTTGTTGTATTATGAACAAGAGTCATATCTAGTCATCCACCAATTGTCAAATTTCATAGCTCAAAATTGGCTAACGATAGAAAATCGTATGAATACGACAGCGCGAGTGTCATTTCTAAACTGTCAGCATAGCCAGCGGAGACATTTTTGTGATGGAGAAAATGGCACAGCATGTTGAGTCCATTAGAAATTCAGTAGGGAGAATCTTAGAACATAGAGGTATGGAATGGGCTTGTCCTGTATGTCTCCATAGAAACAGTGGCTCCAAAATTTGGGTAATAAGTCGACATGTGGTCGACAGTCAGCTAACTCAGTAGACCGTTTAGTAACTATGAAATTGAAATATTGACGTTTGTTTGTGCAAAATTCGACTGTGCGGTCAATATTTATGTCAATACCGAAACGCCAACTGAGTAGGTTGAATGTCGATAATCTGACAAGAATTGTCCTTTATCAATGCACAATTCGACAGAACAGTCAACATTTGTCAATATCAAACAACAACCGAGTAGGCTGCTGCTGACTTATTCGCCAAATGTTGGAGCCAGAGACATACAGGACAAGCTCATTCCATACCTCTATGTTCTAAGGGGAGAATTCATAAAACAAATTGGCAACAGTAGGCCAACCGCTGTGTTATGAATAATCACGTTAATTCGTATTGTATCATAGCAACAAATTTTATATCAAACAAATTTGATGTCAAACGCGTCATATCAAAGAACTAGAAGATAATATGGAACGGGGGTTTTCACACAGAGCCCATACGTGTTTGAAACATAAGTGTAATCCCGTCACTCTCCCCCTCTTTGAGTTTGTAGAACGATTGTGTCAGTTTGGACACAAACGTCATTGGACGATTGTGTCACTTTGGACAGAAACGTCATTCCAAAGCCACCTGATCGAAAGTTTTTGTCGTATCGTCAGTTTCGCGACTAAATACCAGTGCTCTCGCCTTGTGTTTAGCCGATTTGGCATTAATTACTCGATTCCAAACGAATTTAGAAGTGATTGTGCCGATAATTAGTGCGTGTCATTGCCGTGAACTTCTATAAAACTAATAATGAAGTGTGTTGTACCGGGTCGCGAAAAAACCACGTATTTACGTTCAAATTGCGTATCGTTGCACATGTAAGTATATATTTACATGATTTGTTATGAAGTCTCCTTAAAATCAACTGGTAATTTTCACGGTGTTCATTTAAAATTTGCATTTTTTTACGAATTCGGTGCAGTGTAAGCAAACAAGAATCGCCGACTTGACTTTTGTCATCCAAATGACTTTTGGCTTTTGTTATGTGCCATTGGCGTAGTCTAAAATATTTTTTTAGGGGGGCTGGTAAATTTGATATTGAAATTAAATTTTTAATGTACATTATATTGTATATTTACAGTTTTCCGCAAGATAGTACCACAAGGTCTTTGTGGTTAAACAATTTTTATTGAAGGAGTTTGGTAAAACGCAAAAACAGTAGGTAAATGACGGTAAGTACTAATTCACTCACAATTAAATAAAAGTAATCATGTTTTTTTCTAATTTATTGTATATTCTAGGTTTCTGCCGTTCTAAAATTGAAAACACGTTCGAACGGAAAGTCCTTCGGCAAATTTTCGGAGCAGTTTACGACCGAGATGGCTGGCGCATCCGGTACAACCATGAGTTGTATGAACGCTACGATGAGCTGGAAGTTTCCAAAATCGTGAAACTACAACGTCTTCAATGGGCATTACATGTACAACGAATGAACGATGTTCGCATGCCTAAACAAGTAACGAACGGACGGCGCGTCGACGGAGCGAGTCTACCAGGAAGATCGAGTGCTCATTGGGAGAGTTCAGTATATGCTGACGCCGAGCAACTACTGGGCTTTTAAGATTGGAGGATGCGGTCACGTGACCGAGATAATTGGAGGACAACGATCTAGGCGGCCAGAGCCCGACGTCGGACTGTTGCGCCACGATGATGATGATATGCAAAATGCAGAATCATTGATAACATCGTTCATCAAATCAGCATCGGAGCAAATGGTAGTAGCATGTATGTGCATTTGTACTCATCATCATCGCGGCGCGACAGCCCGACGTCGGGCCTTAGATGCAGGTGGTGGTGCATTTGTACTAAATACATGGAATTTTCATTGCAATAAAATTTCAGTCAATATCTTCAAAACATTTTGTATGTAAATCATTTGGGTTATATTATTATACGTTCACACTACACCTACATTATTTCATCTGTGCCAGCTGAAATGAATCTGAAACTGTCAAATCCACACGATTTTCTATTCACAACACCCAGATTAAGCCGCAGGTGAAGCAATTTGGCTATAGTGTAGACGTAATTTAATTTCTTCTCGTCAGGTGCTTTGGAAGCTCAGAATATGATCGAGTTGACTGAAGTTCTAAGTATTCAATTTTTCGCATTAGTCCTCAATCTACCCTTTTTATGACAGCGGGGACCGGAATAAATTTAATACTTAGTTTGAAAGGTCCAATCCATATTAAATCAAGCCCAAAACTATCAATTTTGCATTGGTAAGAATGCGGTATTTTGCACGACATAAAGTCGTCTCACCATGCGTTCATTTGGACGCGGACCCGAACGTAATCTGTCATGGACTTTTGTTAAAATCCGTAAAAAACAAAATACTAGTCAATGTAGCCACGATGAAAATACTCCAAATATACAAGGGGGATTCACACTCCCTGTCGTATATGTCGTATTTGTCGTAAACTTCTATCATCTCCATAGTAAAATGACAGAAGTTTACAACTTTACGACGAATACGACGTGAGCATGAATCCCCCTACTATAAATACTCGTATACCTTTGTCACAGGAATGATTTATGGTTGCTTTCATCATCATCATTGTAGCGCGGCAGCCCGACGTCGGGCTGCATTTTGGATAAATACATTTTTGCCGGAATTTTTTGTGACACTTGGTTCCATTTTGCACACCAACTTAGTATGCTACAGCTTAGCTCGGTAACGCACCGGGCATTTTTTTGCGGTCTACTACGTTTCAATCCCCGCAACTGGACCAAATATTTTTTTATTCTCATATTCTCTCCCGAGCTAAGCTACAGAACAGATGCATACCAAGTTGGTGTGCAGAATGAAACCAAGTGTCACCAAAAAATCCAATTAACACTGAAATAATTCGCATTTGCACATTGCAAGAACATTGAATACATAAAAGTAAAATTTTTGCCGACAATTTAATTCAAATTTACGCGCCAAATCAATGCCCCCAATACAGAAAAGTTGCCTACGCCTTTTAGATCTTTGTTGGTGTGCAGCATCTTTCATAGTATGTGTGAAAATCACTGAAATTGTATTCAAAAATTTTGTCGAACAGCCGCCCTTTGCGTCATATTGACTGCGTTCCTAAAACGCCAGCGCTGAGTCAGCACCTAGAAGCGATTAGTGCTGCATGGTGATTTGTCGTAGAGACCCTTGCGCTGAGACTAAGCGCTTTCACTTTTGGTCAGCATAAAATTTTCTCGCTTTTCTGGCTCAGTGCAATATTTGACTTTTACGACAATTGTCAAACTTCAATTCTAACCTCGGTAGTGTTGTGTACGGTCGATAATCGTGTTTTTAACGTAATTGTTAAACCTTATTGTGAGAAAGAAAGTTGTTACCGTATCTGAGTGTGAACTGAACGTGGCACTTGACAAATGAGACAGCCGGCATGCCCTTTCTAAAATATGAAAATAATCACTGTGCTGGTCAGCAATTGTGAAGCGCTGACTAAGCGCCGACGCAGCGATTTTTTTTAGGAACGCAGCCATTGTTTTGACTGTGGAATGGCCGCTTAAGTATATGTAGTCGTCGTACGGGTCAGATTCCAATCCACATGTTAACACGCAAGCGAAAATGGTAGTAAATAACTGCATCGCTGGACGTGCTATGCAACGGAATCGCTTTTCCCAGAGAGGCAGACAAAGGAGTTGGTCCTAGAATCTCATGGCACCGCGCCGGTCAGTGGACGATAAGTGGGCGTCGTCGGTCAGAAATTCACGAGGTAAGATACGAAAATATGGTCCGAAATCAAACATGATGGCACATAAGAGTAGAGCTGACGCGCGTGCCATGTCCCACAAAGGGTTAAGGCAAACTCATGATGTACACTTTCAGAGCCCGTGAGAAGAAACTAAGTCTCAAGTTGGTGCCTAAACAATAATGTTCGGCAATCGTTCGTTCGTATCACAATTCATGCACGCTGGAAACTTTTATTGCTTCCTATATTTGGCCATCTTTTAAAAAGAACCCAATTTTCACGATAAAAGCAGACACAATTTCGATAAACTTTCCCAATATGTCGCCCACTTCCGGTATATATCATACAATTCACGCCACAACTAAATGATGACGTATAAAAACATCCTTGCGGGATCAACGAACCACAGTCATAAAAAAAAGAGGTGGCAAATCAAGGCAACTTCATACACACACTTTTGCGTGACGTAACAAATATATATCCTGATGATGCTGCTAGTTGAGGTTATGTCGTCACATGTTTCCATAAACGACTCTACACGTGCTTCTCCAATTCACCGGCGAGGCAGACGAACTGATATACGTTCACCATTCATATTGTTGCCGCCGTTACCACCCACACGCGACATTTTCCCGACCAAAAAGCTCTTCATGCCACGCCATGCGGCCCATTCGAAGGACTCGCCGATTGTTTGTTTTTTGTTAATGGAGTTTTGTAAGGGGTGGTTGGTGGTGGACATCACGTAAGAGTCACGGAACACAATAAAGCAGAAGGTTCCTATTACAAGAGTTTTTATGTCAATCGCGGACCATACTTCAAGCCAAGTTCAGAGTTTGAAAATAGGCGCGAGTTTCAGAATGCAATTTTGCATTGCATTTTCAAAATGGTGGCCAGTCACGACCACATGTATGCATATTCGATTCAAATAAAGCCCGCACTTTGTGCATCACACCACTTTATCGTGTTGTGTACTTTAAACGAAAGCCTATATGCAAGGGAAATGCGAAAGGGACAAGTAGACAGAGAGAAAGAGAGAGCGTGATGAAAATGCACACGATCTCAGACGAACGCTGCTTTCCCCGCCCCTTCTTGACTGCATTTCCAGAGTCGGTTTTCCGTTGCCGCAATGTGCAAAAAAAAGCCGAATGCATTTTCCTTTGTACTTGAAATGTGATATTGGCGGGACTAATGCGTTGCGTCCTTTATTGTATTTCATAAATCTGACCAAACAAGATGAATTGGACAACTCAGAAAAAGATTTCTCTCGGCTTTTTAATGACATTAACGTTCTAATAGCCTGTGGGAAATCGCGAATCAAAAGCTCCCGAAGAGTTGCCAAGCTGCCATTTATACGATTGACATGTGCGGCTCATGGATTTCAGACTAAATGCCAGACAATCAAGTTCAATAAAATTGCTGCATTCAATGTACGAATCTAGCTAACTGTAAATTTACGGTCACAATAATTTTCAAAGGATAGTCGCCGGAACAAGGAGAGGCTTCCTTCCTGTCCGGGAGATTGTTATAACTTTGACTTATTCTCGTCCGCTTGACGCTAGGAAGCGACAGCCCGTCCAACCGCATGTCGTGTCTCACATTTTCCTTCAGGCTCCGCTAAATTCCACTAAAATAATCCAAAAGGAGAGTACACTTAGCAGATCCGGCAACGATAATCCTGTGAGAATCCTCATCGGATAACGTTGGAACAGTAGTAAACAAAAATACTCGAACTTTAACGAGACACTAGTACCGGTCGTCCCGAAACTATATATCCGTCCGATAAACACAGTCGTCTTTTAATCGGAATTTTATGACCCCGCGACTCGCCTTTTATACATGCAATATATATCAGAATTTTTCAAGTGTTGCCGGATTGGACATCGGTTAGATCGCGGGCTCAAGTAACTTACATATTAAAATTAACGTGAACGTGAAACGGGAAACGGAAAACTGACTTATAGTGTTGGGAAAAATTTAAAAAACCACAACAGAAACGAAAACTGTGCCGATGTAATATGGCGGCGACCGCTACGTCACCGGGTTCGCACAATCCAAAGAAAAAGCGCTAAAGCTGCTTCTAAGGACCGAATTCGCAACTACTGAAACTGTCTGCTGCTGGCTTGCTCTGGCTGTGAACATGAAAAATGCGATAGCCCGCGACCGTGCCTCCGCGCGCGACCCATCGGGCATTAAAATACCAACATCCTAAGGGGCGAGGCACCAGGGGTAACCAGAGAGAGGATTCCCGTCAGAGACACGGAAAATCGAGTGTGTTGTCAGGAACGTATAACCGTATGTATACCCAAATGGCACAGAGAACACACAACACCTCAGATACTCAAAGAGTCACAAGCAGAGGAAGACGCGACGGAGCGGCGTGAACCAAGACGACATCAGCTATATTAACTTTGAGATACAAGCATATGTTCGGAAGCCCACAACAGGCGGCCGGCCACAGGCAGAGCGAGGAGGCAGAAATATGATAGGAACGGATAGTGTCTGAAAGAGCTGTATGTACGAACAAAGCAGAATATGCAACTCTGCAAATACATTCTTCGCGCAATGAGGTCTTAATACAAAAGACTAACAGACTCTGAGAGCAGCACAGCGAGTGCAGCTCTTCGAATTGGTGAGAACTAGGTGTCTGGACAAATAAAATTCATACTCTCGCAACAATGGATATATTCGCGAGATACTGACATTTCAAATACTCGAAATGAGACAACGTCCTCCCTCCATCCCGCTCCCACGAACCAGTCTTTGTGTGTATCCATGTATCTAAAATTACTAGCTTTGCCTCTCCGAAAAAGAGCCTTACACAAGCATCTGAATATTCGCGATGTTGAAACTTCGCCATACAATTCTGCATACATATTCAACGGGGACTGTACACATATACCCTGACCTACCCTCCGTCCCACCTTTATGCGAGAGGAACTCTCTCAAATTACCCCTCTTGACACTCCTCCCTCCCCACAAACACGCCGTTAATGACGTCTACTTTTTTTTATTATTCCTTTATAATGCACTCCCTTCGATGGAAACATATACACAGCAAAGAATTCCCATTTGCTGCAATTCGTATCCCTTTAAGTCTGCACAGTCGCACCGAAATTGCTGTATTCCAACAGATTCACACCATCAGCCGCACAGGGACAGGCCGCAGTGCAATCTTTTATGTGTATAGTCGTGCACGAATCTTTGATATCTTTGTTAGTTCGATACCCATACGATTACAGGCAGACAAGCTTTTTTTTGCGAACTTTAATCCTAACCTAAGGTAAGAGAGCTTTGTTTTTCTGTACAAATATTTCTACACAGCGCTATACATACGAACATCATCATACACATCATTAATAATGTGTTGTGTGCAGATTTCCGACTTGTCTGACCGGTCGGTATTATGCCGAATATAGTGTGCCATGAATAAGAAGAAGAAAAAAATTCGCGAATGAGTCGCGCAGAGCTTTTGCACAAACGCGACGAATATGTCGGATAGACTGCAGAGGGGCACCGAAGAAGCCCGGGAGAGATCGAGGTACGAGCTTGTCAACCGTCAAGTCGTGTGCATTGAACAAAGAAGACGCAGTTGCGGGGATACGAGCACGAAACCACTATACATCCAAATATATATACAGGGATATTGGATGATGCATACTTCCCGACGCGCATTCTATACTGAACGATGCACCCCATTTTCATGACCACTACCAACAAATTCGATTACAGAAGATTTTCTTTAAGCAGCCACGCTTGTTTTTTCTTTATGCATCCGTATTTATTGCAGCCAATTCTTTGGGGAATTCGGGCAAGGAAACTCGGATATGATGCAGCAGAGGAAGCACCCCATCATCCTTGTGTCATATCAAACAATTCGGATACTTGGCAGATTCAGCAATGTACATATGTATGTATATGCATTATTTTAGGTTGACGAAAATAAATCGCGGGAACAGGAAAAGACAGGAAAATTCCTAAGAGAGGAGATTCTACTGACATAAAAAAGAACACCTCCAACGCCATCATCATTAAAAAGTTTAAAAATAAAAATTTTTGCAGATTGATCGCGCAAGCAAAACATGAGCCCACCGGGCCATCGCACGCTTCAACCTCACCGAAAACACATTCGCACCGACGAAAAATTGGCTGTCGTCGAGAGCGAATACCTTACACCTATGCATCACCCGCCGCAGCACCAAGGTGATATTGCGATAACCTATTCCACACCGGTAATCTTGGACACACATGTCTATATATTTTAATATTCAATGGTATGTACGGATGATTACCTGCATATAATTGGCTGCGAGGAAAGGGGCGGAGGAAGAGATGCAAATAGAATGTTGGACGAACAGCGCCCACGATGCCTGTACATTGAAACAAAAAATGCAATTCGCCGGACCAACAAGAGTGCAGCTTATCGGGAGTTTGGAAAATGTCTAGGAACGTGTGGAGGAATGTCCACATCAAATGTGGGATTATTTGAAATTTTACAATTTAAAATTTATTGGTTACTTAAGATCAAAATAAAACTTTTGATTTGTATAAGGAGTAAACATTCATCCACACACAAACACATACTACCATTTGCCTTATTACTATTTCAAATTCATATATTATAGATAAAAATTTATGTTGTGGTTGTTATAGCAACGCCGTTGGCCGTTACTGATGCACGGGTCGCTCCGGCGCGTAGACCCGGCTGCCGTGGTGGGGGTGATAGAAATTTATCATAAGTTTTCCTTACGATAATTACTATATTTGCCCTAAACCCTAATGGAGCCTAGCGCGTCAACTATTCTCATCTGGCTTAGTTGAAGTTTCGTTAGCATAAACTTCTTTCGGGCAATGCATGTTGCTAGCATGTACCTCCTGCCTATTTAGCCGCATACCTGCAACAAGTGCGGGAAAGTTGGTTTATTATTACGCCTCGCACAAAAGTGGGAAGACAACACAAAAATCCATGGCCCACGACGTGGCCATGTATGCTAAGACATCAGACTGACGCCTCAACGTACTGGAGCTGCTAACGGCCGCCCTAATACTCCTTAAAAAAAACTTTTGTAGTTAGTATAGGGTAAATTGTTTGTTTTTGTCACAACGAAAATATTAACATCTCAAAGACTCCGTAAGTATTTCAATGTAGGTATATACACATTAATGATCAGGCTCACCGCCTGATTCGATTTCTCCATGTCGGTCCATTCGCACGATAACAAAAAAAAATGGGAAAGATCCGACCAGAGGAACCCCTAGCTCCCCTACAAATGAAACTTCAAATAAGCGATAACTTTCGATAGAATGGAGCTAGCGACTTGAAATTTTTGGCCAAATGTTTGTATTAGGATCTTGTTGGGTGGTATTGAAAATAGGTAAGATCCGAAACAAGGAACTCCTACCTTCCTTACAAATGAAACTTCAAATAAGCGATAACTTTCAGTAGAATGAAATTTCGACTGTGTTTATTCACGCATAAGCGCTTATTCAAGTTGTTAAGAATAAAGTGGAGTGGGTCATTGCGAGTCTACGTCAAAATAATTCAACCTCGCTTTCCACTACCAAACAAAAATAATCAGCAAGAAGTTAATTCACTCTGTCGCTGGAATTGGCTTCTAGCTGATTATTATTTTTTTATTATTTTTATTTTTATAATATCCGATTGAACAAACGATGAAACTTCTCATTGGATCCACACACACAGTTCAAACTGACCATATAAGAAACTCAGTTTTAATGCATATGACCGTCGCCAATTGGTACTTTCGGTATCACCACTAGGTCTGTACAGGTCTAGGGTATACACGCTTTGGACTCCGTTTTTTTTCACATAACACAGATATACGAGTACATGCTGTATAATCCCAGTAGCCGTCGGTACAATTCCCAGTTTAATGGATCTTATCATGCTTCCATCCTAAATCCTTTTTAAGAATTTTTTGTTTCTGGCTTTGTCTAATCGGCACGAGAAATGACTCATCTAGCTAGCCGCACCAGTGGTATATTACAGTATACATATTTATCGTAACATGAAATTGAATACGAAACACGAGAATTAAAGAACCACAAACCTTCGACAGAGTCTGCCCATTTACAAGGACCTCTGCGTAGTGTGAAATCAAATGCCAAACATTTATCCTACGATCATTAACCGGATCAAAGCTACATTGTGTATTATAGAACGACAAATTGGGAAATTTTGCAGCATTTATAATATGAAAACATTAGCCGTGTTCGACTCACTCGGACAAAGATCCATACCAATACAAAACGACTGAACGCTCTTTGATCCAATTCTCTTGTGGAATCAAATCGTATAAGAGTTCAATATGAATTGATTGTTATTGTTGTAACAACGCCTACTGACGTTAAAGGGGTTTGGCAGCCCTTGCCCGTTGTTGATGAACGGGTCGCTCCGGTCCGTAGACCCGGCTGCCGTGGGAGCGAATTGTATGCTGTTGTTTCTCGTCAATTTACCCCTATTTGTATGAGTCCGCATTTCGCCCCAATTTCATCGTAGCTGTATCGTTCACTCGTCGCATATCCGTGGCGTTCTGGATCTCTGTCCGCTTAAATTGAACATGGCGATTATCACAATCACCACAATCAGTCAAATAATTTATCGTTAAAAATAGTTTTGATCACGATCCGAAAGTTCTCAAACAACTCTCCGTCAATGGGGAAGTGTGTAAATTATCTTGTATTGTGCAAATTACCTTGTATTGTGGAAATTATGTACATATTATGCTAATGTTTTTATGTCGATATTATGATTCAATAGCATGCACTTCCCCATCGAACGATTGAGAGTCAGTTTAAATAAATTAAATTAATCAATTTACATTAATTAAATAAATTGATTAATTTTCAATGAATTGCCCCACTCCATTAAAGCAACGCTAAATACGTTGACTTTTAAAGCTATGCTAGAAAGACAACTACGAGAATCGCCATAATTACCACAATATAATAGTACGGACTGCACACAATTGTTTATTTACGTCTAAATTCAATAAATTGAATAAACTGAATATAAAACTGAGATTTGAATATATTTAGTGTCACCCCTTATAACACCAACAACCAGTTCACTGGGAGATACTATCAATATGTACGAAAGATTGGCGCACTATCCAGGATTTCCAATTGAGATTAAATTTATATCATAAATGAACTATTTTACAAAAAATAGTTTAAAAAAAATTGTTTTTAAAGATGCTGCCAAATGGGTAGCACGTGTATGCTAGCAACATATTTTACATCATTTGAAACTAGTTACATGCTAAAGAAACATCAATTAAACCGGTTGGGAGTAATTGGCGCGTTTAAGCCCCAACTAGATGTTAGGGCAAATAGTAATTCCAGGAGAACCATATCATACAATATAAAGAAAGAACGTAAATCTTTGGATATGAGGTGTTGGCCATGGATCGCATTTGGCACGAACATCAGCTCAATTTTGTGTCGATTTCCAGAATATGATCATTATTTTTCTGACACCTACTAACAACGACTAGTACTGATGTGCAAATATTCCAAATTTCGGAACAATTTAAGCCTCCACAGAAGCACAGCACAAAATGGCATTAGTTGGAAACATGTTCCCCTGGGACGGAACCGGACCGGAAAGCGTTTCTCAGAAAATCAGAAAACGGTTCCAAAAATCAATTTCATCGTAGCAACTCGACCAATGTCAATACGTAAATTTTATGATAAGTGCGATCAAATCATTTATCATGCATGTACTGTTCATAGCGGAATTATTTATTACTTCGGTTTGCTAGGACGCTAAGACTTCAAATCGTTTTGAAATGGGTTGACACGTTCAAAGTAATGTCAAAGTAGGTTATCAACGCGCTCTGGCAAAGTGTATTTTGAACGTGTCAACCGGCCTTTCATAACTGTTTACTAGAAATTCCTCTGTAAAGTGAAAAATGTTGTTAAGCTTTTGGAAACATTTCTCATTTTTTCACATCCATTAATTTCAAAAATTAAATCTGAGTTTTGTTGTGTACAAATCGTGTTAACACCACTTTATCCCAATTATATACAAAAAAAACTATATTTGGATAAAAGCATTAAATCCGCCTACCAATCAATCCAAATCGTAAAATCATTTCAGGAGGTCGACACAAGGAATTAATAAATAAATAAATATGCTCGGTTCGTGCAAGCTTTTTCGAAAAAAAAAATGTTTCAAACGTTGAAAATACTTTCCGAAAAGGGAAAAATGCCCGTAGATGCAAATTGTCAAATATCGAGAAAAATAATCCTAAGCTTGTAGACAAGTCTCTCTCTATTGCTCTAACCCCTTGTGGGGCATAGCGCGTCAACTGTTCCATGTGGCCCAGTTGACGTTTCTTGGCATAAACTGGTTTCGGAGAATGCAGTTGCCAGCATGCACCTCCTGCACATCCATGGCCACGAACTTCGTCGTGGACGGGACTCGAACCCGAAACGCCGGTAGTCAAACATGAGACTGATGCCTCAACACACTGCCTTACGGGTGGCCCCAATTAAATTGTCTTTAATTTTAGATTGCGATACGTATAACGTCCGTAGTATTAGTAGTTACATACGAGACGATTTTAATTACACTAACCATTTGATCTGAGCTGAGATGTCGAAGTTTTCGGGCAGTTTTCAGTTTGGGGAGCACATAAAATTAATTTCCTGTCAATAAAATTTTCGTTTTGTGTAATTACAGGGAATAGTAGACACACAAAATGATTTTCCCGCCTAAAGGAAATTTGTTTGATCGCATATGCACTAAGGATTTAAGTTTCCTCTTGAAATTTGAGTTGACGTTTGAATGCTGTACTAAACCAAGACACACCCCAGCAAAGACATGACCCGTTTTCGTCTTCGCTACTCTAATCTGCTCTATAGCGTTTTTTTTTGCCGCTTATCCTATATTCTGCTCTGCACAAAAGAAACGCACCTACAGTGTGCTGAAACTTTTCGAGGCTTCATCAAAGTTTCACTTGGAGACCCCCACCTCTGAATTATATTTTCTACTATCCACGTAGCTATGAAAATTAAGTAATGTAATGTTACAGTACACTCTCTTTTAACTGGACTCCTCGGGACCGGACTTCAGCAATCCGGTAGCCGTTTTGTCCAGTTCGGATTAACATACGAGTACGTCTAATTTCATGAGTTCATAAAAATGGATCGATAACATATAAATTTTAATGCGTTATGCAGTCTGAAATGAACTGAGAGAAATAATCAAATATTCCGAAAACTCATCCTTCAAAATAAATTTTAGCTTCAGCCAAACTAACCGCTCTTGTACTAAAGCTAATTTACAGAAATTACATATTACACTATAAAAGTTCTTTTACAATTATCTTTTATACAAAATATTTAAAAAGTACTTTTAAAGTGAGCCGCCTAAGAAAAGATTTGCGACATGAATGTAGCTCGTTGTAATTTTCTTACAAGCTTTCGCACTTTCGCCCTTATAACTTAGACAGACGACGCACTCGAATGATCATTCCCACTCGAATGATAATTCGATTTCATGTGTGTCTTGCGAATTATCATTCGAACATCGTCCGAATGATAATCCGCGAATTACAATTGGCATAGTAAACGTAATTCCTTCTTTGTGCATGCAGTGCCACCTATCCGACAATTTGTCATTGAGTAGGAAAAATATTCACCCGTTGATATGCAATAGAAACAATATCCACTCGTTGCAAAGCAAAATGTTCGTTGCTAAACGAAATAAACAATATTTATTCGAAAAATCAGTGCTAAGTCGATTTTGTAGTGACAGTTGAAACGACGTTCACATCAAAGTGTGTGTGTCTAATTCGTCATTGCCAGCAATTCATCATTCACCGAATGATCATTCGGTTGCTGTGTCTGTCTAAAGTATTAAGCGGCTAATATCATTCATAAAAGTTCTTTTAAAATATCGTTCATAAAAGATATTTGTAAAAGAACTTTTATTACACTATAAAAGCCGAGCCGCCGTAGAGGAACATTGATTCCAGTCAAACTCATCAAGAGTGTGCTAACTAAGGCATGCAAAAATCATACAGGGGTAAGGAAAAGAGTTGGTATGTATTTTTTTTCCAGCCGATGTCCGGTTAAAACACCTTACATTTATACAAAAACAATTTATAAAGTGGCAGAAATTTCGCGCCGCGAAGTTCGCGGTACGCAAGTAATTTTGTCGTAGTTTCTGAGATTATTGTATCGAGACTAGCCATCTCTCGGACCCTCGTAGATAGTGAGACTATTTAGGCTTTTTCTTAAAAATATACCAAAAGGCACGACAAACAGTGATTTCTTAAGGTCGCCACACACTAGCGTCCAAAATCCAGTTTGTTCCGCGACCAATCCAAAGTTCGTTGTGTGTGGGGTTCAAGTTGAGAGCTCCGGAATCCACCGCAGTCCAAGTTGGGTATTCAACTTGCCCAAAATCCACTCCACTGCTGCGACGGTTGTGCATGAAACCCGAAGTTAGCGAAGTCAAATGCTGTTTATGTTTTGTGTTGTCAGTGTTAAATAGCAACAAAGAAAACGTTTTTACGTGTTGGCGGCCGCCAGGGTGTTTATGGAAGACTTTTGTAATGCAGTTGACGATGCGTGAAATTTAAATCAGATAAGTGAAAATGGAGTCATCGAACTTGACTTTTAAAATGTCGTCTGGCTCGAGATGGATTGGATTGCAGCGTGTGTCCCCGAAATTTGGACGGGGACCCTTGGAGTGCGCACATTTTCTAGTATCTGGCGACCTTTAGGGAAGCTGAAAAGCAGTAATTTTTTAATGATTGACGTTTTCCGAATGCGAATTTGTCCGAGCCGCGGTTTGAATTTTTCCGCATAAAATTTAAATTAAATCTGCTTTAATTTGCCATTGAAACTCTCAAATCGACCAATTCCTTTCTAAACGGATTTAGAGACCATTTTTACTAAAAGTATTTTTTTTTTTTTTTTGCTCCTTATTTTAATAGGGTCTAACATTAGCAATATTTTCTTCTATATTGAACAATAATTACAGTGGTTCACAACTTCGCCAGTGGTATATAAATTTGCTTCATAATGAACCCCTCAAAACAGCACACAGACAAAATCGATGAGTGCGATTGCACCCATACGAAATTTCATTCGGAAAAATGTGAAATAGTCGGCAAAAATTTAAGGTGTCCGCAAAAATCCTTAAAGCCATTTGAAAATTTTTGCGGTTACAAAGTTAGCGGCTTAGATATTTGCTTCCACAAATGTTTGTATAAGAGAAAGCTGTAATATTTTTGTTCAATATGGTGTAGAAAATATTGCTAATATGAGGGGCCTATAAGCCATAATAGCCGCTTTCGTTTCACTGAATTTCGGTCTTCGACCGAAAAGTACGCTCTCTACGGCTCTGCGACGATCGAACTTAAAAAGCCGAATTGCGGACTCAGTATACATTTAGATGGAGGCGAAATAAGTTGACATTCAACCAATTTGCTCTCATCTTTGATCTGATGAGATCTCATACGAGACCTGGACTAAAACCGGTCTGTCGTTTTGTATGCAAATGGTCTGAGATCCGGTGAATCGAAAGTGGCTATTATCACGTATTTCGTATTTAATTTTGATATTCGTAGTGAGGCGTGAACTGTAGTATATTCGCAGTGTAAAGAACAATAGGAGTTCTATATTCAATGCATTATCATGTATTGTCGTTAAGTGGTCATACCTGGGGGATTGTCATCATATTGAACTTGATATCACAAATATCAGCTTTTGTAAGGCCATGGTGCATGTACAATTTAATTATCTGTGAACATCTACTCGTATTTAGAAACATAAAGGTCACCATGGTCACATGATCGCGCAGAACCACGACCGGACTCCCTTCGAACCATAAAATATCATAGAACGATGGAAATGAGATTTTTTCTATTGATTCTGAAGGGGTTCGATGCATGTTCGCCACCAAAATGCTTGTCGTGTATGTCGACCTCTACACTTTGCATATATGAACGTTACACAAACTCTCACACTTCACACACTGAACACAATTTCTAAAATGGTTTACTGATCAGAAAATGAACCGATCTAACGCATTCTATCTCACAGGTATATGAACCTTTTTTAAAACCCGCCCAATAGGTTGTACATATGTACAGACAACCAAGTGAAAATACCTGCAATTGGTTTTGATAAGGAAAACAACATATCCGTGTGTTAAGGAATTTTTCGTGATTGGCGATAAACAATTTCTAGAATGATGGATAACGCCCACTTCGTGTTGAGATTGCGGTATGTATGGTCAAGAAAATGGTGCAATTATTGGGATTCGGAGTCCACATTACAGTTTCCGAACGAACATCATTTATCTTCTTCACTAGCTGTGGTTTAGCGAGCACTATGATTTGGTAGATGATTAGTGATTACTGTTCTCTTGAATCGGATACTGATTCGTGGAATATGTTATGCTCTTACAAACGACCGCTGTTTTGTGAAACAAAATACGCTAAACAATCAAAATATACACAGAAAAATATTCCTGATCCCAAAATTGATAGTCGAAGGCACATGTTTAACCGGATAAGAAATGGAGGGGAAAGCGTCTGGGAGAGAAAAAAAAATCATCATCCCGGATAAGGATGCTCGCCAATTGTCAGCCATTTTCATCTTCCGAGGTGACTGTCCTACCGTGGCGCATGTTTGCCTCATTTTCAAAGATATTACTCAGATCGCATTGTAATATGGATACAGTTTTGCCCAGGAGTGTAGATGTTCTTTTAAAATGATTATATAGAAGTCAGAAATTGGCTCCATAGCTCTAGGAATTTTTCTCTTCAATAAGACTATGATTCTATGGATAACGATAACGATGTAATAATATTTAGCGAAGAAATCAAATCAGATAATTTTTTGAAGGAATATAAAATAAATAGATAAAAATGTGAATTTTCAGGAGAATGCTATAGTTAAAGTTTCATCAATTTCCTCCTGATTCCAGAAAAAAAAACCATGTGTGCTTATCGGCACTAAAACTCAAAACATTTTGCATCAAAATTCTATGAGCATTTAGGGAGATACTCGTATATATTGAAAAACACGATTCCTTAAGAACTAAAAACATTCTATTTCACGTAATCTATTAAAGCTCATCTGAATGTGTATGAAGGAGTATGTTTAATGATCCAGCCAGACGTCCACGACGGACTGTAGTGCCACTATGATGATGATGAAATGCATCAATTATCAAATTACTTCCATTTAGTGCTATAGTCCTTCATGGGAGTAGTATCTCCGAGACAACTTCTAGTTTGTATAAGAAAGTCTACCTCTTATAAGTACTATTTTGACATTATAGTCCCAAAATCGTTATTCATTTTGGCGTATCACTATTAAAGGATTTGAAAGATCCTTGCAGATGCGTTTTGAACATTGATTGACAAAACGCGTTGACCGTTGCTTTTATGTTATATATATGGTAGGCCCTTAAACACATCGACAGACTGTGTTATAGGAATTGGAACCACGCCCATGTCATCTGTGAACTGTTAACTGTCACTACGAAATCCTGATTCCACAAATTGACCCGAAAAATATTCAGATCCCAAAATTGACAGTTGAGGGCATATGCTTAACCGAGTCAAAAAAGAAGGAAAAAGCATCAGATTAAGTGCTCACCAAAACGCGCCCATTGAAACACTGCTAGATTGTGGCCAGGAACACAACCACTACCAGACACCGATTTTTTTTAGTCGCAAGTCACAATTAAATTAATAATTAACTTGCTTGGTAGAAAAACACGATGTTTGTAAGCAAAAATTTGACGTCACGTCATAGGAAGCAGGTCATGTAACAAAATTACTTGCAACAACAACAAACCATGGTTTTGTTCAGAATGAAATGAAATGAAAGAAAAATCAAAACTGCGATTAAAATCGGTCTAAATGTAGTATTAGTTAGAACTCCTCGTTTATATTAATAACTAGTAATTACTAATACTGCAGTATAAACACCAGTCAATATTTCGCACATTTATTTCCAGTGACACAACTCACAAATTGGCATTTTTTAGTTAATGCCACCATATAGTTAGATCAGTCCTTCATCACATATCAAAAGTGTATCAAACTAGCTTTAATTATAACTTGTCAGATGACACTTGTGAATCAATACTGACAGTTGAATACCAAAAGTAACAGAACTCAAAATAGGTCTGAGCTCAGTGAACAACAATACCGTTACATCTTAAAAAGGACGCGCCAAGGCTTGGCTTTAAAATGTGGAATATTAATATTAAAATAACTTTTTTAGTGCCTATAAATCTAGCGCAAATGATTGATTATGTCATCGTTTTTCGTTGAACTCACTAATAAGTTTTTTTTTGCATTTTTCTCGAAATGATATTTGACTTGTACCACTTTAGAAATACGTCTGCGATTTGTATGCCTTGATTTCATAAATGGAAGAAAGGAAAAGTTGATATAAAAACGTTCACTGTATTCTGAGACCGTTATTACTAGCCTCGAAGTGCAAAAAGATACGAAATAATATTAAATGAAGATTGACATACTGATACTGTACAAAATGGTAATGAATAGGCCACACGTTGCACAAGAGCAACTGATTTACTGGACCTGCTATGAATAGAATCATTCCTCTTGAGGAGACCAAAAATGGCATGTCAAGGAATATTTTGGAGCAGATCAGTGGAGTTTGCATCATTGGGGAAAAACATAAAAAATACTTGTTACTGAGTAGCAGGCAGAACACCTCAATACGAACCTGAACCTAAATAGTCGATTTAACAACAAAGATGCAATTATCTTACTATTAGCTCCTTCACGACCATTATGGGAACATGGTAATTTATATGTCCATATCCTGACAAAATGTCTTTCACTCGGAAGAACTTGCAACGTTGCATGAAATCACGTCTACCAACCATACAGAATGTCCGCTTCTGACCATTCTTTCTATATATACAACCGCGTCTGCATCACCCACGTGTAACTGTGTATGTGTGCGCTAGCGATACGTACATGACGTTAGTAACCAGAAATTGCAGCACTGATCACTTTATATTATATACTGGAGAGGAAACTTGTGCATTATATAAACATTCGTGAAATTCAAAGACCTAGACGGCGGCCACGGTAACGGCCCATCTTCAGAATTGTCTGGGGAGTCATACATACCGCCATTTTAGAATATTTTCGAGATTTTTTTTTTTTTTTGAAATCCATAATACATACAAAGCGAAAGGGTAAAGTAGCAAGATACTGAACGGCTAGACACATGGCTACAGTGCAGCGGGGCATATTAACTGCCGGCGCACTGAGCAAAAACTCAGGCTTTTCCGGGTATCGTCATCATTTCGGGGAATTATATAGCAAGTTGAATAGAGGCTGGAAAGCTAAATTTTCTCTCTCTTTAATATACAATATAACATATACTATATATATATATATAATATGTATGCAGCGTGCAGGATTGGCGGGAATATAACGTTCGGAAAGGTAAAGACGGAACGAAATGCCCGCGAAATATGCAGAAAGTAAAGAGGTTGCAAGAAATTTAAGTAGATAACTTATCATTAAAAAAATGCAGAATAGCCGATCAGAGAACACTTACTTTCTGAGATCTTTGTTATTTTTTATATAAACTCCTGAAGTTGCTGAAAATGTTGGGGAGTCTTGGCTGCCAATGATCCTTGATGAACTTAGATTTCCCGAAATTCACATGTACACAATGTTCTTGTATCGATCAAATTTAAAACAAAAATGTAATCCGTTGTGCTTTGAAAATTCAATAAGATAGATAATTTTGTTTTATCGCACAATACAGATCTAATCGGTATAGTTTTCTCTTCACTTGAAATTTCTTATGACGATACAAAGCAGGTTCAACAACACCTCAACTGGATAATTGCAATATATGATTAAGTCCACGGACACTGGCGATAATATGCACTTTAAAGGTCTCATAGTATTGTGGAATTAATCCAATACACTTCTTGAATTTCACATTTACCGCGCTCACACACACACATGCACACACTCCAACTTTCGTGTGATTTGAGGGAATCGTCCCAAGAGTCGTGTTTCTTGATCCTTTTCCCGGTTTTTAGTTGGGTTGGCTCTTTTTTTTTATATTTAATGCGGAATATGAGACGATTTGGCTTTTAAGTGATAGATATTAAGATATTCTTGCGCGTACATACACACTTAACAACTAGAAAATTTCCATATTGTGCGTTAATGCAAAAATTTTCTTTTCTTTTTTGTTTTTGGTTTTGCAGAGTGGATTCCAAAACAATTAGGTCGTATCGAAAAATGCACTTTTCACGCCAGAAGTAAATTCCACATAATGACGACTGGAAAACATCGTTATAGGGAATTTTCGCCCCCGATTGAACCGAGGTCGAGATGCCGAATCCGCCACTTGCGCGCTTTCTATGCAGACAAAAAAACAGCAGCACCACCGTTTATTATTTGTTAAATTTTAAAATCCGTTACAGAGTGTTCCGAAACAAGTCGCGCGTTATCCTACACAACAGCAGCAACAAAATTGCAGACGGACTTTTTTAAGTTATTTTTAGACACTATTTCCGGAACTTGCGAGAATCGGCGGCACTAGTGATGCCTGTTTATGGACAAACTATAAATAATTGCAATATTTGAACATCTCCGTTACGAACTTAATTTTTTTCATTTTTCTTTTTAACAATTATAACACGTTTCTTTTTTCTAAAAGTTAGCAACAAAATAAAAATAACACATTAAAAGCGTTATCACTTGCAATATAAAGCAGGGATCGATCTTTTTTTTCTTTACTTTTTGTTCAAAGCGTTCTCGAACCGGTCGTAAGCACCTGAAATGCTCTTAAATTTTTTTTATACAGACAGGGTGACCGCGTATATTTTTTCTTTAACACTGCAACTGAAATTACTTGATTTTAGTTTAAGTGGATTTTATTTATCGGGAATTAGAAAATCACTATTTTATTCGAGAATGTCGAAAACGCGAAACTTTTGACGAATACAATTTTTTAAGACATTTGTTGATGCACGAGCCCCACATTTAAATTATTAACGAAAAATAACGAACTTAACGTTGTTGATCCTCCGAGATCACACAATTTTCTAAAAAACCGTTTGATGATGATTTTTCTAACCTTTTCAGTGACCGCTTTTAATATATATATATATAAAACAATTGTGTGCTCTTTCTATTATTAACTTTTCAAAAACTGCAGTCGGCGACGATTTAGCTGTTCATCGTCCGCGCTCAACTTCACTAGTGCACCCCAAGAAACGCGAGGAGTAGTCAGAACAGCAGTACATCAAAAGGGTAGGTTTGTGTGTAGCTTGTGTGCAATTGTACATATAGATCCCTTTTGAAAGCACAACTTTGCGCTCGTTGTTGTGCTCTGCTGCACACACTACACCATGCATAGCATCGTCTCTTTTCCACCTTTGCATCACACAGGCGAGATCTTTTGTAGAAAAAAAATAATAATAATAAAAACGAAGCGATAACGATTCACTTTATTCGAAAGCCAGGGCCCCTTTACAATCGCTTTATCGTCGGTCGCGTTCGTCTTCGAATCGTGCATCCACTGTGGAACAGAAATCTGTCAAATGCGCCCGGTACTCGGGGAGTTTTCCCTTGCTGATTCCTTGAACCACCTCTCTCTCGCTTCTCGTATCCTGTGCGATTTTTGCACGCGACGCTTTCGGACAATGTGGATCCTGATGGTGGGTAAGGTAAGTATATCTTGCACTTTAAGGGTCCGCGCGCCAATAAACCCGCACTCACACTTGTGTGTCGCGCCGTTGTAAGCTCTCAGGCTTCACGTGCTGCTGGGTGGAAAACTCAGCCCACAGATATATGACCGTGTGATTTTTTTTTATTCGAATGCACTACTAATACAAACTGTACCCGTCAAACGCAATATTCCGGTCGCCCGGGTCATGACGAGATAGGCGCTATTTCGATACTTCACTGTACGAACGATTTGCAAAGCTGATTCTTAACAATCTACACAATCTAAAAATTTTCTATTCGCGAATGTGTTTTGCAATGATTTCAAGAAGAAGTTGTCGTGTGTCGAAGAGGCAAAGAGAATCAACACAAAATTCGCACTACAAGCAGTCACACATTTTTTTTTTGTAATTCAAACTTGGCGCGCTCACATGAGTATATTAGCAATAAGACTCACAAAATACATACTCTACTGGTATGACTCCGGCAAACACAGTAGGGCGAAAGAGATGGCCGCTTGAACTGAGAGGTTCGTCTCCTAGGCATTTGTATGGGTTGAAGTCTCAACCAATACAAGCGTGCTTCTATTTCAATAAGCTCACCGGCAACATTTAAGTTTAATCGGATGCCTTTTTTTTAACATGCCAATCTTGCCAGCAGAGAGTACGTCAACTTGTTTCGATACTATGCATATCTGTGGATACAAGCTTGCACTGTCTGTGCGAAAGTTGACGATACACACAGTGTTTACATAGGGTAGAGCGATGGATAAGACAAAAAAAGCGTACGTGCGTGAACGTATTTAACTCGTTCCTACCTCGTTATTCCGATCACCGTGTAATTCCATACCATACATTAGAATAGTTAAGTTATGAAGATGGAGCTTTCTCTGATGCGTTTATGGGACTGCACAAACGAAGTGCATTTTGCACACAAAAAGTCCAGAAGTATGAGAGACTAGTGATAATTATGTGGTCGGATTGTTTTTAGAACAACCAAATTGAGTCGCGTATTCAGTACGATTGAAAAAGTGATAATTACAAGGAAAGTCAATAAAAATGTAATGAATCAGTGGGCTGAAGGTTTGAAAACCAATTCCCCTATTTAAACAGGGCATAAGGCCGAAAGAATAAATTCGGCTATCAAACATATTTCGCTTTTGTTTCTAATTTAAAGAGAGAGAGGAAAAAAATGTAGATGTCTCACAGAGACGCCATCGAGTCCATTTAACTGAAATTAGTATTTTGTTTAGCCTCTCTTTTATTTTTCGGTTAACTCTTCGATGAGTCTCAGAAATCCGCTAACCAGAGGTATCTAACCAGGCGCCGTTTTTCGAACTTCTCGCTAGAAATAAAGATGTGACCAGTATGGTGTCACCCTTTGGTGTAACCGACAAGATGTTGCATCGCCTTTCAGAAAATGACAAAAAAAAGCGATGTTCATCCGGCACTTTAGGCCTGTAAATATATTTTCATAATGTTTTACATCCAGAGGATTGGTATCGTCAGCTCTATCCAGAAATTACTTATATTTGCTAGACTTATGTTCTGTTTCAATTCATGCTGATGAAGGTGCTGTTTTCTGATCACAGGACTCAAAATGCCTTCAACAGTGCCCCAGTGCATTGATCTTATCACCCCAAATCAGGCGGCACTCGGCATTGCATTTGTAAATTTATATGACAAAAAAAAATATTTGTAAATGAAATTGACAACAAGAAATACATGAAACCGGAAAATAGAGAGCTACGCCCGCAATCCGAGGGTTTTGTAGTGACCCATGTCAATAGGAGATGAACTGTCCTACTGTTGGAGATGCTTAACCATTCATGCTAAGGCGACATTGCAAATTGCAAACTTGCGTAAAAATATAAAAAAATAAATTGTTTGAACAATTATACTCGTAGAAAGTAGAGTCAGAAAGTAGGGGCGACCGGTAGCGCAGTGTGTCTCATCAGTCTCATGTTTGACTATCGGCGTCTCGGGTGCAGGAGGTGCATGCTGGCAACTGCATTCTCTGAAACCAGTTTACGCCGTCGAAACGTCAACTGGGCCACATAGAACAGTTGACGCGCTATGCCCCACAAGGGGTTAGGGCAATTGAGAGAGTCAGCAATCAGTCTACTCCCCCCTCCCCTACCCCCCCTTCTCCCCTTCTCCCCCTCTCCCAACAAACTTTACTCTTTAAAAATGGTTAACTCCAATTCTCTCTACGAAAAACAATCTGCAAGTATGTAGTACTCGTAGTACTAGTATGTACTAGAAGAGGCCGGT
This sequence comes from Chloromyia formosa, assembly GCA_964017055.1. NCBI lineage: Eukaryota > Metazoa > Arthropoda > Insecta > Diptera > Stratiomyidae > Chloromyia > Chloromyia formosa. The sequence goes on along the minus strand of OZ024813.1, from coordinate 20,731,341 downwards.
TATGTGCATTTTTTGTATGGATGATATCAAAATGTCCAACTTCAAATGAATGTACTATTATTAAATATTACGTGATTGTTACGAAACTTAGAGATATTATTGCCCATGGTGTTGATTATCGTTGACTATCAATATTGTTGACCTCGGATGTGTTTGAGGGATGCAGGTGTGTACTAACTGTAACTATAGAAATATACTATTATTAACTACTATTTTGAGAAGATATCAAAATTCCATATTTTTAGTTTTCGATGCTAGATGAAAGCCATCTTCATGTAAGTTCTCATATTTCTAAGTGTAACGGTCCCGAAATGCAAGGGGGGTGGGACAAATTATGATCTCATTTTTTCCCCTCTACCTCTTTTTCCCTTTTTTAAAATTTGATGAAATGGAATATACTCTCATGATACCCCACTTGCCTATACCAGATGAAAAAAAGGTTTTGACCTTCATTTCCCCTCTATGGGGACCTATACCCCTAGTCTATTACAACGCATCGCGTTCTCCGGCAAATTATAATAATTCTACACATTCCTACAAAATTGCATGTATGTAGCTTCTGCCGTTCGTAAGATATTCTACGGACAGACGAACGGACAGACATTTGACCGATTTCATAAGGGTTTTGTTTTTACTACAAAACCCTAAAAAGATTGAACTCCCTATGTGTACAGAGACAGTGTAGCCTCTAAAGACGTACCAGTTGCCTCTATAATGTAGCGAAAAACAGCTTCAAAAGCCAACAGAGGCCGACAACATTCCCAATACGCTAACATCCCCTTCAGATATTAAGCTCTGTTTAGTTTTAGCAAAACTACTCGCGAAACTGTTGTGCGAGGAAAAATTCCGAGTAGTGTGAACGTCTTCCTCACCCGAAACTGCGTGACTGGCCTCGGATGCAACAGTTTCGCGAGTGGTTTCGCTAAATCTAAACACACCTTTGGGCCAACACCGCCCGCCAATGTCTATAGTCGCATTTAAAATACAACGCCGTTTCGGCCCCAAGAAATAATAAAAGGAAGAATCGTCGCACACCCACCCCATTATTCAACTGATCGCACGCATTCCACACAAAAAGGCTGAAACGATGTTTCAGAAGCAGAAACCAAGTAATAATTATTAAAAGACGTAGCTGTTCCTAACTACAAAACGATTTTTGTTGACGTAAATACATGTATGTATTTCGGGAGCGACTTACTCCCTTCTTCAGTACTTACCTAAGAAGGTACTTGAAGAAGGAAGCAAGTTGCTCCCAAACGACATGTTTTTACGTCAAATAATTTAAAAGTAACTACAAGCATTGGGAAAAACAAACAATTATACAAATAATAATGCCAACGCCTCTCAGCCATCTATTATCTATGTCTAGACGAATGCATACTCCATCAAAGCTAAAAATTTATTATCCATTATGGTTAAAAGCCAATTACCAATCAAACTTGAGCTAAAACAAAGCACTTGATCTTGCCAGATCTGAACTGTATCAAATCAAGTGTTTTGGCCAAAGGTGCGAATCTTATATAACATTTGCTGTGTTTTATTCAACAGTCCAGATCAGAGCAGAACAACTGGTTCAAAAAAAGGAAAATGGAGTGTGTCTTTGCTTGGAGTGTGTCTTGGTTTAGTTGGCATTCGATCGCCAACTCAAATTTGAAAAGAACACTTAAATCCTTACAATCTGACAAATTTCCTTTAGACAGCAAAATTATTTTGTATGTTTACTATTGCATATAATTACACAAAATCAACATTTGATTGTCAAGAAATGAATTCCATCGTGGTTCTCAAACTGTATAAGAGAACTGCATTGCCCGAATATTACTCAATTGCCCTAACCCCTTGTGGGGCATAGCGCGTCAACTGTTCCATGTGGCCCAGTTGACGTTTCGTTGGCATAAATTGGTTTCAGAGAATGCAGTTGCCAGCATACACCTCCTGCACATCCATGGCCACGAACGTTGTCGTGGACGGGATTCGAACCCGAAACGCCGGTAGTCAAACATGAGACTGATGCCTCAACACACTGCGCTACCGGTCGCCCCTAATTTGAATTTTGGAACCTTATGAATTCGCCTTCAGAACAAAAATCCTGCACTAGCCGCTTATCGAGAGTTATCCAGAACAATGTTGTTAGTGTAATGTATGCGATAGTGGTTCTGCTCATCTGGACTGTTGAATAAAACGCAACAATTATGTTCATACTAAAGGCTAAATCACTTAATCTGGCCAGACTACTTAATCTAAAACTGTCAGTTACAAATGAGACGTTTCTGTTCATGTAATCTGCCAGGTCAAGTGATTTGGCCGTATAGTTCGAACTCAAAATAAATCAACGTGTTATTCGGAACTTCGTAAGATGCCCGGATGCCCAAGAAATATATAAAATAATAAAACTTCATTGTTCGACAAAACATAATGGCTAAGTTCATATCACACAACGGTTGGCATACTGTTGCCAATTTGTTTTATGAATTCTCTCCACTGGGTTTTTGATGGACACAACATGCTGTGAAAAATGTCATTTTCTCCATCACAAAAATTTCTCCGCTGGCTAGGACCAGCATATGATGACAATTCAGAAATGACACCCGTATTGTCATAGCCATACGATTTTTTGTCGGTAGTCAATTTTGAGCTATGAAATTTGACAATTATGGATGACTTGATGCGACTATTGTTCATAAAACAACAACCTGTTGCAAAGCTGCTTCGATACTGTTGCCACAGCGTGTTGCGATTCCGCTGTGTGTTATGAACTTAGTCATTGTTCGTACCACGAAAAATTGAAAAACAGAATGGATGCCAATCAGACTCCCGTGAAAGTGAAATAACCGGTAAATCCTGACAATTATTGCAATCAAAATCTTAGAACAGAAAAAAGTTATTTGATTCCACCAGAGAAAAACAAAATAAGACAAATGGTCGCTTCCCTCAAACTCTAATTTTCGATTAGAGACAAATGAACATTTTTACCGAATCCTAATATGTTTAATGATTTAAACTGCCTTACCTTTGTTGAGTTTCATTAAAGATGCGATAAATATGTACTTGATGTTGTTCTTTCAAATTTTTAAAATGCGCTGTTCCTTTTTGCGACTCGCCTACAAAATGGAAATAACATATAATTCTGCATTTTTCAGTTTATATAACAGGACGCATTTACCTCTACCCGTATCAATTTAGGCTTACTTGAAAGGAATTGGAATGAATCTGAATTGAAAATGATGAAAACTCCAAAGCCAATTTATGTTATCTTTTTTTCTTCGTTTTTAGCTCCAAAATAATCTGACGTTTATTTATATTCAAAATCGTCGCTTACTAAGTACGAGATCTAAAAATAAAAACAAGTAAAACTCGTATATTAAGTTGTTTGTTGAAATATGTCCTTAGTCCAGGATAAACACATTTTTTTTATAAGACGCTGTTTCAATGGCAGGTAAACAAAAAAAAATTATGGGTAAATAGCCTTGACACTGAACAGTTCGTATCAGGACCACTTCGTTCAATTAAATGTATGTTAACCTTGAGTATTTGTTTTATGGAAGTGAAAAAAATGCGTAACGTTTTCTCCGCTTCTTATTGAATTTTTTTAAGCCGATTATCATTGTCTATCAAATCAAGTAAGTAAATAGTTAAAGGTTTTTATTGAATCGGGTTCGCGTGCTTACTGCAAACGGGCGGCATGGTTTGTTCAACAAAGACGCAGCCGTGTCAGTTTAACAAACTAAAAACTCGCCTGTAATCGTATCATAAATCTGTGGTAATTGTTGTATGTTACAACAAATAATTAGGTAAAATAAACTCGAGAACTCGAGATCTATGTGTAAACATCTCATCACGTTATAAATGAAAAATAAAAATACTGTGCGCGAATATTATTATTTTAACTAAACTCCCATTGCGCGTGAGCTACTCCGCCGTTTTCTCTTTGCAGCCATATTACGTATCTGACCACAGAGACCTTCTAATCCATTGTCTAGGAGAGAACGAATATTCCAGAAACCAATAAACATATGAGCTTATTAAAAAACTACATTACATATTCATTTATACAAAAGCAACAAAATTGTCTTTATTAAAAAAAGAGAAATTTGACCCGACCGGGAATAAATCCAGGTGCTGCAGATCCGTGCACCGCGATGGGCTCTTTAGCTCTTCAGCTTCCTTGTGCATAATATAATAATTAATGCAAAAGCTACAAAACTGTGTTGTTAAAAAAAAAGAAAAACAAAAAAATTAGAAATTTGGCACGACGGGAACTTGAACCCGGCTCATATGTTTACTAGCCCGGCGCGCTACCGACTCAGAGAGTTGAGAGTTGTTCTTTGTGCACGCTATTTAGTATACATTAAATGAAGCAGCACTGAATACAAATTGGCAGTTCACACGCACTAATGCTGTTTACGCATTCCACAGATTCTACGGTTTTACGTACCGCGCCATAAGATGTTTACACATCAATAATCGATGGAACGGTAGTAAGACGTACATATATCAACACATATTTTTTTACCACGGCCTTGAGGCCGGCGCGTTTTTAGTAAGGCGATCGCGTTTTCTGTTCTCCTTTTAACGGATTACAAAAAAAAAGGTAAAAATGAGTCGCACTACCCTCATGTGGTTTGTTTTTGTAATAAACGATACAAAAAAGAGCGATGGTGTTCATCAGTACTTCAGACCCGTCCCTTGCAAAAACATTTTCATTTTGAAAATCTATCCGTTTATACACAAGATACGCGCAATTACACAGCTTCCACACGAATCGCAAAATACACGAGATTCTAGCGGAAAGCACCATAGTAGCAACCGAGCTTTCTGTACGAGTGCAATTTTAAATTAATCGTCGCACATACAAAGCTCCCTTGCCACTGGAGCTTTCTCCTAGAATCTCGTGTATCGTGTGTTCCGTGTGAGAGCCGCCTTAGTAAAATATACTCCACTTCATTCTAAAAAAAATCATTTTGATCCATTTGCTTTCAAGTTGCCTATGATTGCTTTGAAAAATGCCGTGTCCGCTTATATGTTCCTTACGTTCACTGGTCACCTGGATTCAGAAATTACCGAAATTTGCTAGGTTTAGTCTAAGTTTCAATTCATGTCCAAGGTGATGGTTATATTCTATTTTCCGGAATTTTCGTCAATATTTTATAGGACGTACAGACTAGTGATATGCCCCAGTAATTCTCACACCGCAGTTTATCTCCCTTTTTGTGAATTGGACAGATGATACTTTTGATCACCTCGTCCTCTCATACTCGCAGGAGTAATTGATGTATGGCATTAACTAGACTCGTTCGACCGAATTTTAGCAGTTCAGCTGGAATCTCGTCAGCGCCAGGCGCTTTATTTCGTTTTAAACGTGCCATACACACACCGATCGATCGGCCGATCCGTCGCCCTATATAGATATCGGCCGATGGATCGGTCTGTGTATGCGCTTATCGTTGACGATTTTTTTGACAGTTCCGTATAATTTTTGATCAACTGACATTTTGTGGCGATCCATCGGCCGATCGATCGGGCGACGGATCGGATAATGTATGGCGGCTATTAGTGACCGCAACGCGAGATCAACTTCCTCTACTGTCGAGGGTTGTATGGGTGGGCCTAGATCAACAATATCGTCAAGTTTTTAGGTTATGGACACAGAATTCATATACCCAAAGCTGCCGATAATACAAAATTCCCTACACTGGAAGATGCGGTAAAGGTAAATTTTTCATGAAGACGAAGGTAAGTGCTTCGACGCCATTTTCTGTTCGCACTCGACTAATTATTTCACTGGTCTTTAAAAAAAAACATTTCGCACGTCGCTTGTGAACCAATAGTTCTGTAGTGGCTATATTCTGCTATATTCTTTCAATGTGGAATCATAAAATTATTCAAAAACACAGATAACTTTGACAAAAGATACATCATAGGTTAAATAACATATCCTAAGTTTAACCACTTTTACCCCTGGTTCCCAGAACTATCTTGTTTCGCCAATGACCTGAACCTATTCAGCTATTGCATATAAAGCAAATGAAAAAAAAATTATGAAAAAGGAGGTGCAGAATCCGAAGAAAACCCCATTTGGTGTTCACATTTGTACGAGTATTTCAAAAATGGGGTATATTCCGGATTTACCCCCTTTTAGAAATAAACACAAATTTAACTGCCATTACACCGTTACAGAGAGGAGTGAATTGTCGGTCTGTGAGTCCAAAGATATGCGTCGGGATTAGCAAAATTAATTAATTAATTAGCTAGCGCAAACAGAGGCGAACAACATTTGCATTGGTGATCAATTACATGATCAAAGACGGACGTGCATGTTTGTTGTGGGAGACTTGGACATTTTTATTTGTTAAAGACTGTTCAAAACTTAAAAAATCATAACTGCTTGTCAAAGGAATTGTAAAATTTTAAATCTTGGTCTGTTACCACTTGTCTTTATAATGTCTTTCAACATGCAAGCCATGTAAAATTAGGATACTGTTTTATATATCGAAAAAAAAAAACCGAAAAGCTGGCCTGCAAATTTCAAACATATGTACATAGGTACACCTGCGCACCTTTCACTTAATTCACCATAGTTTACTGTGTAGATATATGCGTGAATAACAGCCATACGTGTGCAGCTAAACGACATCGGTCGTTTTTTTGTACATATTTCATACTTGGCTACAGGTTTTCCCAGTTCACTGCAAAAAAAAAGTTCAAGACTGGGGAACAGGAAGAATGGTTCGAATTGCACATCGATAGAGAGACGAAATTACTTGCAGTATTCCATCCATCCGTCCGTCCGTAGTCGTCGTTGTGTTGACCATTCACGTTTTTGTGTTAAGCTCATAAAACGGTTTACTTTAAAAAGGGATTTTTTTATTTGTATACTTCTCTATAAAGAAGAGACGATGTCGGCGATAACCGAGAACAACATGGAATAGAAGTGGCAGCGACGATCTCGACAAGGTAGTTTATATGGTGGCATTATCATCTGTACACGGACGACGGGAGAGATCGAGAACGGACGATGCGGACAGTGGTCAGTATGGCGAGTCCATATAGCGATGTGGTGGACTAAAAGGATGCGAAAAAATCCTGTTTTGATTCCCACAGATTTTGAATAATAAGATGACATCCAACACTTTCTGAGGATGACGATGAACATCGTGAGGCCAGGAGTCGGGACCAGTATAGGCAAGAGAAGCGCGAGCACATCACCAGTAGCCAGGGTAAAATATGCCACGCAATTGTCTGGCCCGGCAATCTTGCCGATGGTCATCAAATTAAATACACAAGGGGTTAAATAAGACCCCTGTGTTCTTGTTTCGCGTCCATCCTCTATACTCGTATATGAATATGATGTCTCACATTTTTCTATCTAATTCATGTACAATACGCGCTTCAGTAGAATGTTGTCCTGATTTTACAATATATCACATGAAATATGTTCAGACTCACCTATGATTAATCGATTTAATTTCATCCCCTTTTGTGATCCTTTTTTTTCTGTTCAGCTGAGAATTTGCTCGTTTTGCTGTCTTATTTACTACAGGATACTGGTTTTCGTCACTTGGTATCTTCAACTGCCAAAGCTTTCGAGAAATTGACGGTTTATTGAAATATATTTTACGAGTATAGTTTGTGAATGTTGTTCATAAATTCCAACAATCCACCGGGAGTACATCTCACCCGCAAAGAGTAGCTTAACCATTCAGTGTATGCAAACTGGTCTACTACCCAGCAAAAAAGTTGCATGTGGGGAAAAAAAGAGCACAAGGAAGGTGTACGTTTAGGCACGTACAATTTTTTGGGTCACAAATTTCCTGTGGGTAGAGAGCATGTGTTAATCCTTAATGGTCCTGCTGCAAAGAAAAAAAATATGGGACAAAACAAGTTCGATGGCAACAATAAGCATACCTAGGAACCATACGGAACATGCCGTAAATAAGAAGGGTAAACTAATCATTGGTTTATTAGGGGTTAATGATCGTCCAAATTATTTAGGATTGGGTGTAGGTGCAAAGGTTGAGGGTCACTTCAGGGGGAGTAGTTTTGTAATTCGAATTTTGTCTGTGACAACAAAATGCAAGAGGAAAGTTTCACACAATTACAAGAAGTACTTCTTTTGCGTGAAAAGTTTGTCTTATCCTTGCATTACTTGGTGGCACATTGAAAAATGTGCTTTTCTGATAGTAATTCAATTCATGTATGTATGTACTTGTATATTTGATATCATCCCTCTCTTTTCCGGTCATAACAATGTGAACATCATTTTATCGGAAGCGGTGATGTTGTCCCACCTGTGAAGGTTTATAAGGTTTCGCTCGGAGGTTTTCTTGAATTGAGAAAAAAAGTCGAACGAATGTCGATTGTCGAACTTGCCACCTGGGAAATTCTTTTTCAAGTGAGATTAACTCGGAAACTACTCGTATTTAAGAAGCGGAAAAGTGGTTATGCCATTTTCACCGAATTTCTATGATATTTCTTTTGGTCGCAGAAAGTTATTCGCAAGGATTGATAGAGAAATATCGAGAAGTATGTTGTTAGTGTAATGCGGGAAATTGTTCCAGAACAGTGCAAAAAACGCGTCGATTGTTCCGATCAGTGTTGGAGTTACATTTCCATGTCCCAGCCATAAGGGGGGAAAACACATTAAGAGGTCGATTTTCACTGACTTTTTAGGATTTTTTGGTGGGAAGAATGAATTGGAATTCAATCAAATTTTGACATCATTTGACTCATACTTCGAATAACTTATGTGAATTTTTTTGAATAATTTAAGCAAAAAAAAAAAACAAAATTACACACTGATGCTCGCTGAAGGCCATAACTAGAGTTCTCCAATTGCGGGACTTGCAGCGAACCCAACTTTTATCCGAAATCAAAAAGGTTTTAGTTGTACATTACTATTGTAACTTATTTTCTAAGAATATGAACCTCAATGCAGGTGAAAATAATTGAAATTAGAAATTTGGCAAGTGTTGAAATTTTTTTTAAAATATTCACCATTTTTTCCACTAATTATGCAAAAAAAAACACTCTTAAAAATATTACTATAATACATCATCCCAAATGTTAGCTCATATTCTTCGTAATTTTATAAAGAATCATATTTTACTTTCAATTTTCATAATGATCGGTTCATTACTTTTTGAGTAAAAAAAATTGGATTTTAAAAACCTCCTAATGCGGTTTCCCTCCTTAAGCCTCGTATTCCAAGCTGCGGAACTCCGCTGTGTGCTGCGGAACAGACTGCCTCAAAATCCTTGTTTTCCCATTTTCGAAGCTGGCTGTAAGATACCGCTGCGTGTTGCGGAACAGACTGCTTTCGAGGCAGTCAATCCCGCAAGATTCAGCGGTATCCTGCCGCCCGGAAAACAAGGCTAAAAGTAGTCTATTCCGCAAGACGCAGCAGAATTCCGCAGCTTGAAAAATGGGGCTTAACTCAATTCTGTTAAAATACGCATTACATTCATATAGATTTTCTACTTGAAATAATTCCTGCAACAAAGTGCGCTTGTGTCAAAATCGGTTAGTTCTACCAAAGAACTTTTTTAGGCAATGGGAAAAATTCTATAAAAAGAATAAGAATGATTTCCCTGGAACTGGTATTGATCAATATTTACTAAATTCTTGTACAATATATCTAGGACCACATGTTAGTTCCCGTAGGACCAACACTTAGTCCCAGTTCCTCTTTTTAGATTAGATACGGTAATAAAATTACCCACAAATTAATTTCTAATTATTTTTCCCGTGCAATTAGTGTACTTTTCTTGGAATTACTAATTCCCTTTAGCCCTCCAGTAGGGCACGGATGCGTCAACATCTCTAGCAATAGTCCAGGAGACGAATGAAAATTGAGGGAAAAAATCAAGAAGTTTTGAAACTTTCAGCAAAAGTTCAGCAAAGTTATCGGAAAATCTTCGGCCTCATCCAAATCCATAGATAAGCTGGTTTCCTCTGAGGAGCAGTGACTCATTTCTTCATCAGTGAAGACAATCTTTTGAATATCGAGAAGCTCGATTTTGGGACCTAGTTCACCATCGACGTAACCTGGGTACACCTTTTTTAGATCACACAGAAATTGCATAATCTGTGACCCCATATCGTTTTTATACTTCTTTTCCAATATATGTATGTTGCCGATAGAAATGCAACCCCATATATTGGTAAAGAAGTCGATCGGATTGTCTGGACTGAATCGACTTTTTCAGTAGCCGATTTTGGCTCTCCAAATCATTGATGGTATTATTTGGATTGTTTGGGTCGACATATTCACCTTTGCTGTGATTAGTCGTAAGGTGCTCCGTTTCCGGAGAAAATATTTCCCTTAGATTTCGGTACTGTCGAGCCGAGTCTGTACAGATGAAACTTGTATTGTAGTGAACAAATTTTTGTATATAAGGCCAAAGATCGATTTTCTTGGTGCCTGATACCCTAAAGCATAACCCGCATTTATCTTCCTTACAATAAAGACCCGACGATTGGCATAGTCATTTGCTCAGTAATTCGGCCTCTATTGTATTTTCTCCGAGTTTCGTCGATTTGAACCGTTTTCCCCGATTCCCCCTAAAACGTAATAATAGTGCGAAGAAACTATTTCAGCTACCTTCCGCCAATAGCTGAAACAGTTGACAAGAGTTTGCATACTAATTGGGTCCCTCCCTTCTTGTCGCCGCCATGCTGACAAGTGTTTCTCAACGTCCGTGATCTCCATTTTTATCACGAAACCTAAAATTGTGGCCAACACATCCCTCACCCTTATACGGCATAGGTGACCTTCTAAAATGGTGCCATCACTAGGATTGGTAGTGTGTCGGCAACCACCATCATTCCCCCCCCCCCCCCCCCCCCCCCCATGGAACCCCCGGACGTTTAAATCAAACAAATTTTATAATTAATCGTCCAGACCCATCCCAGTTATGCGTCTTAGAGGTCTCTACTTTCATGGGCATTTCCCATGAGCACTTAGTATATTTCGGAGTGAAAGTCTTCTTTAGAAGCAAATCGACCTCCTCCAAAAACTGTATGGCCACAGAGTCACTGCCGACGAGATCGGGAAATGAGGAAAAAATGGAAAAATGTTTCAACTTACTATGGAGATTTGGATGTATCTCCGCCATTATAACAAAATAAACAAATAAAACGAAAGAGAAAACTACTAGAATCGAAAAAAAAAATTAACCGGAACCACTAAGTATTTGCTAATAAAATACAAAATAAAAAACAAACGATCAAACTTAAATTGGAAATATATCGCAACCCGGAAAAAAGATTTTTTTTTTAATATTCACGAAAAAGCACGCGCGCACCATTCACAACAATTTCATGAAAGAATTACAAAAACGTCAATTTAAAACCGTTTAATAAAATATTTACCGTAGTACTTTCGCTGCTGAATCAACTTCGAAAATATATCCAAGTTGCAAACTATAAACTATAATCCATAATGTTTTTTTACAACGGTACTGTCAATCTTTGGAAAATTTGGATTTGCATAGGGGCACCGAAATAAGCCATGGCGAAATAATCCATACACAATAGATACTTTCGTTTGAACCGAAAGTATTCATCGGAAAATAACCGACAATATCGGTTTCAAATCGAAATAAGGCAGGCGATAAAAACGAAAATAGCCATGCATTGTCCAGAGCGAGCGAAACGAGCGTTCATGTTTGTGCGATACTGATGGTTGTGATCTCTAGGCTGCGTTCAAATTGCCGAGCGATAAGCGCGCGAGAGATTGAGCGCGTAAGCATGTGAGCGCGCGACTCAGCGATTTGTGTTCACACTGAAAATCGTGCAACGAGTGAGTAATTCTGCAGTTGCAGTTCAATCACGGTGGTTTCAAGAGCTATGCGTTTGTTTGTTTCCTCGAAAGAAGTGCATATTTGAGACGTAATCGTTTTTTAGGGTTTTGTAGTAAAACAAAACCCTTATGAAATCGGTCATGCGTCCGTCTGTCTGTCCATGAAATATCTCACGAACCGCTGAAGCTACATGCATGAAATTTGGTGAAAATATGTAGAAGTACTATAATTCTCTGGAGAAAGTGATGCGTCGTAATAGGTCAACTTTAAGGGGGGGTCCCCATAGAGGGGAAATGAAGGTCGAAATTTTTTTTTCGTCTGGTATAGGCAAGTGGGGTATCGTAAGAAAGGTACCGTCGAGTACATTCCATTTCTGGAATTTTTTTCAAATTTGAAGAAACGGGAAAAGAGGTAGAGGGGAAAATATGTGGTCCGAGTTTGTCCCCCCCCCCCCCTTGCATTTCGAGACCGTTACACTTAGAAATATGAAAATTTACAGAAAAGCGGCATTTCACTAACATAGAAAACTGAAAATAATAGAATTTTAAAATCTCATCAAAAAAAGGTTAATAATAGTACATTTCTATTGTTGCAGTTAGCACACCCCTGCACCCCTTAGGCACACCCGGGGTCAAAAATATTGATGGCCAATGATAACCAACACCATAGGCAATAATGCCTCTAAGTTTCATTACAATCATGTAATACTTAATAATAGTACATTCACTTAAAGTTGGGCATTTTTACACTATTCATACAAAAAATACACCTACCGGCTTCGAAGGTGCGAGTACTACTTGCATGTTGTTTTTCGTAGTGCGAATTGCAGTTATTGTTACATATTATGGTTAATTACATTTATGAAAGGGTAAAGATTGGTAGGGGGCGATGTGTTGTAATTGGCCAACTTTAACGAGCGGGGGAGGGGGTGGGGCGAAATTAACGTCAAATTTTGTTTATCGGCTGGTATAGGCAAGTCGGGTGTTGTGAGAAAGGTAATGTTGAGTACATTTTATTTTTGGCATTTACTTTAAATTTGAAGAAAGGGGAACAGTGAGGGAGGAGAAAATATTAGATCGTAATTTGTCCCCTCTTGCATTTCGAGACCGTTACACTTAAAAAAATGAAAACTTTCAGGAAGGTGGGTTCCGAATAGCATATAAAACGGGAAATAATGGAATTTGTATATCTCCTCAAAATAGGTTAATAATAGTTTATTTCCATAGTTGCAGTTAGCGCACCCCTGCATCCCTTAAACACGACCGAGATAAAAAGTACAGATGGCCAAGGATAACCAACATCATAGGCAATAATATGTTCTAAGTTTCATTACAATCACTTAATATGAATGGGCATGTAAGATACTATATGATGGGTCAGACATTTTTGTTATGTTTTTTTTATCCATCTAAGTGGTACCAAGAAAAGCAAGGAGCCGATACTTGCGTACAAATATAAGTGCTTGCTAGAAAACCCTCGGATTGCGGGCGTAGCCCTCTATATTCCGGTTTCATTTTTAATTAGTTTTACTTGTAATTAATTTATTTTACGTAACCGTTTTTTTATTAATACTAGACTTACTCGACATAGGTAATACTAGACTTACTCGACATAGGTAATACTAGACTTACTCGACATAGGTAATACTAGACTTACTCGACATATCTGTGCACAAATTAACATCACTGACGATAATGTTTATGCGCTTAGAAAATCGCCAGAAAATCAAATAATTTTGATTGCTGAGCGCGTCACTTACGCGCTTATGAATATCGCGCGCTCACGCGCTAGCCAATCTGAACAATTATATATGAAACAATGCATTCGATTTTTTTTAGTCGCTTACGCGCTCAGTCGCACGCTTATCGCTCGGCAATCTGAACGCAGCCTTAAGCGCGGGGCAAGCGTAGCGACAATTTCGGTTTGGAACGAGCTGGGCTATAGCTCCGCCCCTAGGGGGTTGCAACCCTCCGTATATAGCCCTAGGTCGCCCGTTTCACTCCTTCTTTATGTACCTGCATCCGTTTCGTCCTAGCATATCTGGAACCAGCAGTTTTTTTTTTGGTTTATGCGCAATTTCGGTTTCAAATCGAAATCACTTATGCGAAGTAAAGCGAAAATAGCCATGTACTCGTACATACTCACCATCGTTCTTAAACGAAGTTGAACATTAAATGCCACTTTCGGATTCAGCCGAAATTCTCCATCAGTGGCTTATTTCCAAATGACTTATTTCATGGTGCCTACAGAAATAGTAGCGCTCTGGTAGCGCTACCAATTTATGAATGCAGGCATTTTGAACTTGATACACTATACCTAGATTATTTTATCTGCGTGCAGATAATTTAATTTGGGCCAGATTAAACAGCACATTAGTTCGTCTGGCGTTCATCTGCAGCGGATTACGCACCCAGATTATCTCGAACTGAACTCACAACTGAATACAAATTCGGATGAAAATATCAGTTTGATATATGGGATTATTTATTTAATCCGACGGCGGACGTTTACAAACTTGGCTTACTGCTCTAACTCAAGAAACATTATTCAAACGAGTCCTTTATTAGAGACAAGGACAAGTGTACCTTTAGATTATTATCCAAATGAGTCCCGGGTTCGATCCCCAGCATAATTATCTTTTTTTTTCTCTTTTTCTTTTTTATATTGATATTTATAGTAATCCTCCTTTCTTGTACAATATTTGGTATGTCTAGGACCAAATGTTGGTTCCGGGAAATTTTTACAACAGGGTTGTTTTTGGGAGAATCATAACTTTTGCACTGACAATTTTATAGTTCACGCGAACTATCTTATCTAATATTAGGTGTACAACTTTGCTTCCACCGTTTTCCGACAGACGGCTGCATCAGTGAGGACTAGTCAAAATACGTACTTCAAAAGTGTCACAAAGTGAGTTTGCACGTCTGTGAACGTATCGACATCCCCGCATTAGTAAAAGTTGTTCGCATTTTTACTAAGTTCGCGATTCAAAATGTCTGTTTTCGAGCAAAATTCTCGTCATTTGCGGGAAGTTTTGATCTTCTGCTTCCATTTGAAAAAAAACTGCAGCTGAGGCTCATCGAATGCTCCAGATACTTACGGTGAGGTTGCTCTGAGTTACAGAACATGTCGTGAGTGGTTTCAACGTTTTAGAAGTGGCGATTTCAATGTCGAGGACAAGCATGGTGGTGGGAGTGAAAAAAAAATTTCAAAGACGACGAATTGGAAGCACTGCTCGATGAAGATTCGTGCCAAACGCAAGAAGAATTAGCTGAATCACTGGGAGTGACTCAGCAAGCCATCTCGTAACGCCTCAAGGCCATGGGCATGATTCAAAAATAAGGAAATTGGGTTCCGTACGAGTTAAAACTGAGAGATATTGAACGGCGATTATTTGCATGCGAACAACTGCTTCAAAGGCAGAATCGGAAGGGATTTCAACATCGCATCGTTACCGGCGACGAAAAATGGGTCCGTTACGATAATCCCAAGCGCAGAAAGTCATGGCGAATGCCCGGACATGCCTCAACGTCGACGGCAAAACCGAATATTCACGGCGCCAAGGTTATGCTTTGCATTTGGTGGGAGCAGCTCAGTGTAATGTACTACGAGCTACTGAAATCGAATGAAACTATCACAGGAGATCGGTACCGAACGCAATTGATGCGGTTAAGTCGAGTATTAAAGGAAAAACGACCACAGTACCAAGAGAGACACGACCAACTCGCTCAGTGTTCGGCCACACGTCGCAAAAGTGGTCAAGACATACTTGGAAACCCTGAAATGGGAAATCTTGCCCCACCCGCCGTACTCCCCAGACATCGCTCCTTCCGACTACCATCTGTTTCGTTCCATGGAGCACGGCTTGGCTGATCAGAATTTTCGTTCGTACGAGGAAGTCGAAAAATGGATGCAATCATGGATTACGTCGAAAGACGCCTCCTTTTTCCGAGATGGAAAGAAGAGGGAGATAAATTGCGGTGTGAGAATTACAGAGGTATTTCACTAGTCTGTACGTTCTACAAAATACTGACAAAAATTCTGGAGAATAGAATAAAACCGTACGTCGAACGAATGATTGGCGAGTATCAAAGCGGTTTCAGACCTGGTCGCTCCACAATCGATCAGCTTTTACGGTTAAGCTAATCCTGAAAAAGTACTGGAAATAAACGTTGACGTGTATTACAATAAATCTTTGGCGACTTTAAGCAAGCGTACAACAGTATCGATCGTGGTGTAATGTACAACATCATGCTGCAATTTGGTATACCAGAAAAACTGGTACGACTTAGGAAGATGACTATGACTAACTCCGTCTCACAGGTCATGATCCAGAACAGGTTGACTGATCCTTTTAAAACACGTACTGGTTTGAGAAGCAGGGCGATGGACTGGCGCCGACGCTCATCAGCCTAGCATTTGAATACACCATTCGGATAATGAATACGAACACCAGCGGAACGCTACTCATCAAGTCGACACAATTGATAGCGTGCGCAGATGACATCAACATTATGTCCCGAAAACTGACCGATGCCGAAGATTTTCTGCATAGTCTTGACACCGCTGCAAAAGAAGTTAGACTATGCATCAACGAGGACAAAACAAAAATAATGAGGCAATCAAGAACCAGGACGCCAGGACAATCGAACGTCAACGTAGGGGACCTCAGCATCGAATTCGTAGACGAGTTCATATACCAGGGTAGCAACCGGTTAAAGGACGCCAACGAGTTTCGGAAGTCGGCAGGGCATGTACAACGAATGGACGATGTTTGCCGAAAATAGTAATTAACGGACGACGAGTCGACGGAGCGAGAGTGCCAGGAAGAAGCTCGTTGAGAGAAATCAGAATCTGCTGACGCAGAGATACCACTGGGCTTCCAAGATTGGAGGTCACGTCACCGAGATAATTGGGGGACAACGATCCAGGCAGCCAGAGCCCGACGTCGGGCAGTTGCGCCACAATGATAATGATGATGGATTAGCACCTTATTATGCACTATCCCTGACGCCGATACTTAGTGGTGAGGGTGCCAGCGTAAGTGTCCTCACAGACTGTCGAACTCGAACACGAACCTGGTACAAATGCCCTCTGACACATAGACACACTTCACATACGAGTAGATGTGAAGAAAACCAGTCCACTTGTACTAGGTTCGTGTTCGATTTCGACAGTCTGTGGTGACACTAACGAACGTTGACTCTATTCAATTATCGGCGAGGTTTTTTCCATTATTTTTTATTAGTCGAATCTATCTTGGATATCTCGAGCTATATTTTTCGGTCCTTTGGCATTTCGAGATCTCGAAGATCGACTGTATTATATTTATGATTGATAAAGCATCCGTTTCACTGTAGTCCACGATTCGACATAACTTTAATTTCTGGAGCGAAAACCCCAGTCTAAACCCTTAACGAGGAATGGGAATTTGGATTGCTGTTATCGGAAAGTGATATGGCTCGATACGAATATATTTTAGTGCGTTGAAATCGCAAACGTGATTAAAACATTAGTTCCTTGTATTTATGCCTCATTTTTGAGAGCCATATTTTTTTTTAGAATGATTCATAATTCCAGTGAATGTGCATGAGAATATCAGTATCAGCAAAAAATGTGTCTATTGCATTCAATTTCCTCAAACGGGCACAATCGCTATCGATAAGCACTTCGAATTGGTGATGTAACCGCGCGACATGGTTTTCCATTGCCGATACTTTTAATACTATGCCGTGGTGCCAACGATTTTATTGGAGACGTATGTATGTATATGGATGTACGACAATTATTGGCATAGTATCCGTACTACATTTGCTGCTTGCAGCAACCTTGGAGTATTTATGACGTTCTAAAATAATGCATTTAATGATCTAACTATCTATGTGTTATTGTAGCGACGAATTGAACACACATTAGACATTCATGTGGTTTTATTCACATCTACATGAATGCGATTGTCCAACATTTGCGGAACGGTGGAAAACACGATTTACTAGAAGTTACATAATTGTCCGGTAAAACCGGGCCATAATCATATAACTACAGATAGTATATACATTAGGAATTCATGTGCGACAGCACTACATATACTCGCACATAGTACATAGGTAAACATGCAGATTGCCTAGTATCGAACACGTGTTTGGAGATGCAATTATTATTTACAGAATACGGGTGTGTTTGTGAAGATTTACAGACAAGATCCTGTAGAGGCGTAGATTCTTCTGTCTTGTTGCGATGTCCGTCCTAGTTTTACAATAATTTATGGTTTTAACAAAATTAGACTAGTAAATTGAATCAAAATTCACAGCAGGGTTACTGGTAGCATATTTTTGATGTGTAAACATCTTACTGCGCGGTACGCTCTAAAACCGTGGAATCTGTGGAGCGTAAACAACTTTAGTTTGGGTACATGTGAATTATCAACTTTATGTATGTATTCCGTGCTTCACTTCATGTACACTGCAGTTTCCGTCAGAAGCTGCCTAGCCCATCGGACACATGAACGTACGTCCCGGGTTCAATTCTCGTTGTGTCGAACTGTTTTTATAAAGACAATTTTGGGGCTTCTGCATAAATTAATAATGTAATTTTAATTATGGCCAAGTAAAAATGAGTTTGTTACTGTCTGAGGTCAATCTTGAGTTCTTGTATATTCATTTGCCTTTACTGACCCCAGCTAACCATCGCCCTTGAGGAGTACCTCGATTGTCAGTCGAAGAGATGAGGTAAAAGGTTTTGGTATTCGGTTAAGCAAGGCTTCCAATTTAAACCTCATAGGGTGGAAGGTACTTGCAGGCCGAGGTTCGCAATATCAGAACCGAAACGGAGTGAATATATGAGTCAGTCGACGGGAAGTGCCTGATTCTTAAGGCCACGGGGCCTTCATTCACTTTCGTTCGTGCTGTTGGCGAGAGAGTACGAAATTACTCGTGATGTCGATCATCTTGTTGAGAAAGCTTTTGCCTACTGGCGCCGCTGGATCTTCATCGTCACATCGGTAAACTTTCACTGCGCGTTTCCACGAACACTTCCTATTAGCCCCTAAGAGATTCATGGCGCCCAACGTGAAGCCTTTATTTTCCTTCGTTTATACTGTTGACTCAGGCATGAGAATTAGTTTGAATGTAATGGTTTGGGGCAACGAGACGCACAATTGCGCCCACATCTCCGGATACTGAGCTACAGCAAGATCATGCCGTCACGCTTCTCGTGGAGATAGCTTTCGCCTGCTGACGGTCACTTGGTAAACCCTGACTCCGTCACCATAGGCACTTTCGGTGTCTCTTAAAGCCTGCACCATTAAACGTCATGGATACTTAATCAAAACGGAATATCTGTCAATAAATTGACAGTAGCTCCCACTTAGTGCTTTATCGTGTCCAGTTAATTCCGCTTGGGTAAGCACTTTAGAATGAACTTATTTTTCGTACTTTCGCTGTTCAGTCAGAATAACATTCACGTTTAATTTTTAGCCACTTTGTTGCCTCTTTCCAAACGAATACAACTGCAAGAAGCCTACATATTGCAGTTGTAATTTACATGACCCAAGATATGCTTGTAATGTGGCTATAGATGCACTTAAATGAGCAACCAACAAAACAACACCAGAACGCATTGCATGCAATCGTGATAGCATCGTTATATTAATTTTCTCCGGAAAGTTCTGCATTGTGTTATTCCCAAATGCGCCCCATAATGAACACAATCTATGGGTGCACTAATATATGCAAAAACGCGAAACCTACTTGTCGGTACCGTACAGCATCATACTAGTAGACTCAATACGCTTGCATGTATAAATTTCTACATATCCTGACAAGCATCGTGATTTTTGTTTGTACCTACATTGCAAACCAAAGTTCCAGTAGCAGAGTGTAACGCCGCGCATTTCTGAGAACATTCATTAACTCTGGCCGTAGAGCTGTTGGGCGAAAATTCTTGGCAACAACTTTTAACTGCAGCAATCAGTTTTGTCACGTTAGCCAAAAATAACGACTTCTGCAGTGAAATAACGCCGGAAATTGGCGGCGAAATGGGGTTGCTCCATGTTAGTTACTCTCTTCGTGTGTTACCCTATCGCTGCTATAATGGTATAAAACAGTCGAGTAGTCGAGTGGAAAGTGCACTGTTTGGAGAAATGAGAATAAAGAAAGTACTTAATGGGTGACATTTTAATATTTTGATGCAATTAGGCAAAACGGACTTGGGTGATTCAACCACATATCAAGGGGAACATGAATACGAGCATTTCCTCTTTAGAGGGAGTTCAGCATTCTACAATATTATGTCTGCATCTATGCTATAGCACTTGGTGGACATGCAAGGATCTTATTGTCTCTGCAAATGGATACAATTTTACCGGAGCTAGGCATATTCCACTTTGCAAATGTATTCTTAAAAGAGCTTGGGAGAAACTTAACAGATAGTTTACTAGTGAAAGCTTAACTTTAATAGTCGAGAAAACTTCTAAAGTCGTAGGCCTCAATGTACACAACTACCGGGACGTCTTATCGGTCTACTTCTCTAAGTTATATGCTATAAATCTACTCAACTGGCTCTTCTTGATGCAATTTGTAATAGCAAAGAAAGACGAGGGGTGGGTAGCGGCATCGAAGGCCGTACGCCACCAAAAATCCGAAAAAAAGACCACTCCAATTACCTGCAGGAGATATCCGTCTGCATCATCGTTGCGCAACAATTATGTCCTCATAATATCTCGGTATAAGACAGTTTAGAAAAAGGTACAATAGATAGATAGCTGTAGCCTGAATGGCCGACCAACACCTAACCGTCTCAGGTTTAGTAGGATTGAATGACTTGCGTAGTTGGACCTGCAACATAGTTGTGTGAACTCCAGCACGTTTATTAAACCATCTGAAGCAGCTATCTTCCGAGGCGATCCCCTGAATGAGGTTAAGCGATGTGCTGACAAATCGTCCTTGTAAAAACCACTCGACGTCAAGAAACCTGGATTGGACGGATCAACAACGACGACCACGCACACAACTAACGGATTATTCTTTCGGATCCTGGAATGTACGCTCCCTGAACAAACCGGGGGCTGAGAAGGCTCATCAATGTGCACGCCCCCACTGAAGTTAAAGAAGACGCAATAAAAGACGAATTCTACGCCCGCCTTGAGACACTTCCAACAAACGACATCAAACTGCTGCTGGAAGACTTTAACGCGAAAGTCGGAAATGAAAGTTGCCACTGGGGGACCACTGGAGGCCACAGTCTCCATGTAAAATGTAACGACAATGGCCAGCGACTTATCGACTTCGCCTGCAGTAGGAATCTAGTCGTAAGCTCTACGTATCGACGTCGTATTTACAAGCAGACCTGGAAAACTTCAGATGCACATACCGTCAACCAAATTGACCACGTCCTCATTTGCAATAGATTCAACCTCCCTCCCATATACCGAATTCAACCTTCCAAGCGTGACGAAGAACATTCATCCATGCTGGTTATCCGTAGGAGCCCGCGCAGACGGCAATCTTTTAGTTCGCAGAAAAACTAAATAGTTTAGTCAGAAAAATAGAACACACGGTGTTTTATGAGACCGCGCACACAGCGATTACTAAATAGTTTAGTTTGCTGTGTGCGCGGTCTCATAGGCCGCCGTGTGTTCTATTTTTCTGACTAAACTATTTAGTTTTTCTGCGAACTAAAAAGTTTGCCGTCTGCGCGGGCTCTTATGGATAATCAGCATGGATCAATGTTCTTCGTCACGCTTGGAAGGTTGAATTCGGTATATGGGAGGGAGGTTGAATTCGGTATATGAGGATACGTTAAGCTTGTACTGTGCATACTGAACAACATCAGATGAGTCTAGTTACGTCTGGCAGACGAAAAGGGACGAGTTTTTAGAAGTCGAAGGTTGGATCCAAGGTACTCGGACCGGGCTAAGTTCGATATCCACTGAAACGGTTCAGGTTGGATGACTGCCTAAGACGTATAGAGTGCATACTGTTCGATTGTCCGAGATTTTCAGGAGCCATTGCTGAAATCTGCACCAATATATATTTAAACGGGGCGACCGATCAGTGCGTAGAGACGTCAGTCTCATGTCTGACTACGGTCGTTACGGGTTCAAGTCCCCTCCACGGCAATCGTGGCCTAGGATGTTTGTGTTGTCTTCCCCCTGTGGTGCGGGGCGTAGTAGTTAATAAGTCCCGACTTGTCGCAGGTAGGCAGCTAAATTGGAGCAGAAGGTGCATGCTGGCAACATGCATCGTCCGAAACTAGTATATGCCAACGAAACGTCAGCTAAGCTGTTATGCTTCTGCCGACAATGTGTAGGGCCTATCATACTGGATCTGTTTGGATCAAAAGTCTATCAGTCGTTTTTTATGGAAATTACTCCAGATCCAAACGAAACGATCGCACCTATTGTTTCAATTCATGGTCACGAAACAAGCCTACCTCAACGTAACGTATTACTCACGTCTGGCTGGATATGACTCAAACTACATATTCCACACCAGACACAGACTAAACGTAGACTCGTTTTGTTTATTCAAGTAAAATGCATTCAATCCAAACAAACAAAAAATAAAATAAACAAACAAGTCTGAACAAGAAAATTAAAATGCACGACCTCCCCATTTGCCAAATTCTGAGAGTTCTAGTGTGTCTTAATTAGGATCCGCGGGTGCGCTTATCGAACAGCCCCGCCAAAAATGTAAACACATTTTAGCAATGTGATAATGTAATATTATTATCAAATATTATTTTGGTTGCAACACAATGCGTCTTAATCTTCGTTTTTGTAAATAACCGGAAAAAAGTCACTTTGAAAGGTTGTTTATTTACTTTAACGTGCAAATTAATAGCAGGGTGGCGTATAATTAAAATATATAATTACAAATCATAATTTAAATTTACAATAATGAGTATAAATTGCTGAATAACCAATTACAAATACGCATTGAACTAACTAAACACAATGGAAATTATGAGTAGCATCTCTTATACGAATGTACTGTTGTCTGGGAGCTACTGAAGAAAATAATTTTTTTTTCTATGTAATCACCAAAAATCAATAGCTTTTAAGTTGTTTTACTATATGTATATAATAATAATTGATAATACCTGCATTCGATTCGTTTTGGTCTGGATCATGAATGAATAAAACGGCATAGATCTCAAAATCTAGCAGTTGGTAGTACCAAATAGTATAGATTCCACAAGAGTTATCACTCCATAGAAGTTTCGCCTCTGCCAGAAGATTTGTATGTATTGATAAATTGTATAAACATAGTACAAACTACACTGTATAGATACACAAGAGAATCAATACATACAAATCTACCGCCGGAGGTGGAGTCAGCTTTCTTGTGAAGTCTATACAATTTGTCAATACATACAAATCTCCTGGCAGAGGGGAAAGTTATATGGAGTACTTACTAAAATAAGAAGAAGACAACGTCAAAGTGATGGGAGTTGCCAATTACCCAGAACGAGAGAAGCGTACAGTCGCAGGTTAAATCCTATTGAATAGTATGAAATGCGTGTTCTGTGCACGTATCTTGTTTACGACATGTTAATTTTTCAAACATGCAATACACAATTTAATACGTATACAGCACACACATCTCTTTAAATTCCATGACTCCTATGACAGCCAATTGATGTTCGAGAATTGTCAGTGTCAGGTAGATATTAGGACGACAACTTTATGGATGGAATGGCACGGCCCAGCAGCACAAATCCAACGAGATCCAAAAACAGAATGGATCAAAGACCGGTCTGCAAATTTGTATGAAGATCCAATGAGACCTGGCGAATCGAATGCGCCTAATAGCAGTGTCGCTAATTGCGGAGAAAAGTCATATCATATGCCCCGGTATTTAGGTATTTTATCAAGATCTGTACAGATCATGCACACTAGAACTACAGATAGGTGTCAACTGCTCCATTCGAAATTTATATGCCTACGGGCGTTCGCATCCCAATGCTGAAACACCCCACTTGGTGTTCGCCCAACCACTCGGAGCGGCATTTAAGGCCAATTACAAGCTACCAAAGGCATCCGTATGTTACGGAAACTTTACGTCCGTTAAGCTGGCACCCCCACAACGAAAAATCGAGATGTGACATATCGCATAACTAGGTGCTCCATCCAAAAACTTAGTGCTCCAGCCGAATCTCCACAATTGGTTATCATATACGAGGGTGCTAAGTTGATGACACGCTAGCACCCCCAAACTTTTAAATAAGCGTGTAATAAAAGTGTTAATTAAGTGCTTAACGAACGTGAAAACTTTTCGATATCACGCTGGTTGTATTCTCACGAGTTAAATCATCAGCTTTGCAATTTCCGAAAAATTCGTTCTACCCCGGAATCCAACATAGAGTGATGTTAAAGAATCTTCCCATTTTCAAGATTAGGTTGCGATAGCGACACTACTGTCTTCGAATTGGCCCAAATAGGATCCAGCGATTTAATCTTAATCACCGATTGACTATCAGTAGACATTACAATGCCTCTAGCAGATACTGGAAAACACTAAATTAATCGGGAAAGACAGAATTTGTCTCATCATATCCGAGTATACGTCAGACCCCACTCTTGATCAGTCAGTGAATCTCCTTATAGTGCCTGATTCAAATGTAGTGTTATCTGCCCACTCGTCCCTTACAGGAATCAAACTTTAAGTGCGGCTCTCCACTGCAAGCGGCAATGCGCGGCAAATCCAAAGTTAAGGATTACAATGAACCTTCATCCACAGCAAGCGTGTTTGAGCGAAGCAGCTAGAAGCGTTTAATTGCGCCAAGAGACTCGCGCGTCAAATCCAAAATATTTTGGATTCGCCGTGGAGTTTGTTTTACAACACTCGTCAGCTCGTCATCGGTAGTACTTTGTTCAAGCACAAACGATGCCATTTAACAACCTGGGTTTCTCCGGGTGGCAGAACAGAGAACCAGATTGACCATATAGCCATTTCCAAGACATGGAGGAACTGTCTCTTAGACGTCAGGTCGAAGCGGAGTGCTGATATTGGCAGCGATCACCAATTTGTTGTCGCAAAAGTGCGCTTACGAACGGCAGCGATCCATGGCCCTCAAAGTGCAAGAATCTTGCCACATTTTAATGTGCAAAAGCTTAAAGATCCATCTATAAGACGTGCTTATTCCACTGCCTTGCACGAAAGGGCTTATGCACCACCACCTTATGAGACTCCTACAATTGATGATAGATGGAAAGTCGCTAAGGACTTATTTATTTCGTGCGGTGAAACTTTTGCGGGCAGATTGGAGCGCGGTAGAAGGCCATTCATTAGTGACTCTACATGATCTCTAATTTCGGCACGCAAGATAATTAAAGAACAAATCAACTCAGCTACCGACGACGCAGTCAAAGATCAACTTAGAGCTGAATACCGTTCTCTTCAGAAAGGCGTGCAAAGAAGCGTAAGACGGGACAAACGCAACAACATCAATTCATCAGCGGAGAAGGCAGAGGAAGCGGCTTACCGTGGTGACAGCGGAACCCTTTACAAACTTATCAAGCCATTAACTGGCAAATCTTTTGCAACTGAACATCCCGTGAAAGATAAAGTCGGGTCCCTACTGGTCACTGATGAAGACCAACTGTGACGGTGGAGACATCACTTCATTGAGGTCCTCAACAATACCTTTGGACATTTGAACTCATCTGCACTAGAAGTAGAAAATATTCCGCAAATAGCCAGAGTGTCTACCAACCCACCATCTAAACAGGAATTAACTGTGGCTATTAAATCGATGGAAGCGGGTAAAGCCCCGGGGATAAGATGGAATTCCAGTGGAACTCTTTAAGGCGGATATCAACGCTACTGCGGATATCAACGCTACTGCGGATATCAACACTACTGCGGATATCAACGCTACTGCGGATATCAACGCTACTGCGGATATCAACGCTACTGCGGATATTCTTCTCCCCTTTATCCAAGAGTATTGGGAAACCGAAACTCTCCCTAAAGAATGGAAGAAGGGCGTCATTATTAAGATCCCGAAGAAAGGTAACCTGAAGAATTGTAATAATTGGCGTGGAATTTGCCTCCTCCCCGCAGTCTCCAAACTGATGGCGAAAATAGTCTTAAACCGGATCAAGTAAACAGTTAACCACACACTGAACGATGAACAGGCTGGTTTTCGCGAGGGCTTTTCATGTAGCGACCACATCAACACCCTCCGATTTATAATTGAACAATCCGCAGAGTGGAGATCCCCATTACATCTCATGTTCATCGATTTCGAGAAGGCGTTTGACAGCGTCAACCGGGAATACATCTGGAAGGCTTTACGTAGGAGAGGTATACCAGATAAAATCATGTCCATCATCAAGGAGTTCTATAGTGGAGCCCAATGTCACGTCTTACACAAGGGTAAGCTTTCAGATCCCTTCGAGATATATAGCGGAGTGAGACAAGGCTGCATTTTGTCACCTATATTGTTTTTGATTGCCATTAACGACGTACTCTGCAGTGCGCTTCATGAGCACCAGAGCAAAGGTATCAGCTGGAACCTGTTTGAATACCTTCAACACCTGGATTACCCTGACGATATTTGTCTTCTCTCAAATATATCGGATCATCTAGTTCAAATGACGGATGCCCTGCACCCCGAAAGTGGCAATGCGGGGCTTAAAATCAATGCTGCCAAAACTAAGTACTTGAGCTTGGATCCAGGAAGACAGAGCGAAATTTGTGTTTCGGGGCAGACGGTGGAAAAAGTGGACAAGTTTTGCTACCTCGGAAGCGTAGTTACAGCAGATGGTGGAGCGGATGCTGATGTACTGTCTCGCATCAATAAGGCTCGGGCAGCTTTTTTAAGTTTGACTCCTTTCTGGCAAATAAACATCTCCAGAAGTACCAAACTCAGGATCTTCGAAACCAATGTAAAATCTGTGCTTCTTTATGGCTTTTCAATTTGGAAGGTGACCAGGGCGATAACAACTAGATTGCAACCTTTCGTAAACCAGTGTCTACGGCGCATCCTATACATACGCCGGCCGGAGGTCATTTCTAACGATGACCTCCTGTTCATTACTGGCTAGGACAGGATAGACACCTCCATAAAAAGGCGATTGTGGCAATGGATAAGTCACACACTTCCAAAAGGGCCGGAAAATATTGCTAAACAGGCCCTCGGTTGGAACCCACAGGGAACCGATGCAAGCCGCCGCGTTGGACGGCCTAGAAACACCTGGAGAAGATCAGTTGAGGTCGAGGGTAAGTCATTAAGCAAATTGTGGAGACAGCTGAGGGCGATGGCGGCGAACAGGACGAGGTGGAAAGTAGGCGTGGTTAATGCCCTATTGCCCACAAGGGGTTGACAGGATCCAGAGAGAGATTAAAAAAAAAGCAATATACCCGACTTTGTTTGCAGAACTCTTCAGTATGCGTTTGATCTAGCATATGTGCATAAATGCATTGTTTGAATCATGAGAAAACTATTTCCTTAGGATCACATCAGTGCAATTTTAATAGACATGCCGCGTGAATGGCAAATTCAGCGAGTATGCAGTTGTGCTGCATGCATTTACCCTATAATCAAGACAATCCTTTTCATTATTACGGGTCGAAATATGATATGGTCAGACAATATGCATAACTTACCATTCATGATGAGTATTTTGCATTCTTTTTTTCTGTATTCTGCAAAAAGGATGAATTGAATACGCGAATTGAAATGATACCGTCCTAGACAAGATATTTGCATGAAAATCATAAGTGAAATGTGATTGAACTTTTATCAAGTCCTTGTAACGTTCAATTTAATTTCTATATATTGTATATTCCCCTGCCTAAATACAATGTCTTGTGCATGGGTATGTGTGAATCGGATTCGTTCAAAATTTAATCCATTCTCTAAGGATTCCTTTATATTCCTGGCTTTTTGCAAAACTGCAAAACGACTGAATATTCCCTTTTGTGCGATATCACATTCAACGCCGTGCCGGTCAGCAGCAGCAGCAATAACAGTCGAGCCGTGTGGCGGCAATATTATGGCCGTACATTGCATATTGTTTGCTCGTCAAGTTTGTTGCTTTCAATAATGCATATGGGTACATGTGTGCTCGTTTCCTATGCATTCGCGAAGTACTTCGTTCGTTATTTCACCTTCTGCGCTTTTTTTCGCTTCTTTTTTTTTCCTTGCTAGAAAGCAAAAAACCTCTTCACTCATTGTATGTAGAGTGAAACTTTCCCAGGACATTGTTTGATGGCCGGCTTGCAATAAACATGTCCTGCGTATTCGTGCTATTTACATATATGTATGAATGCAGAAAGTGCATCATGAAATCATTAAAGATTCTATGCACAAGAATTGGTGCATTACGACAGGACGTGTTTTGCTGCTACTAAAAGGGGTTCAGGCTAGGGCCAAAGTCCGCACAAGTCAACATAGTGGTAAGTGGCAGAGGCTATCCGTACCACAACATGAATGCACTTTTGTCTACGAGGGGGTAGGAAGGTGGGTAGCGTTTGGCAGAAAATGGGGTGACCACGTGCAAATGCATTTCCCTGACACATATGTAGTGCATGCAAGTTGCATTCATCCTGCCACTAGTAGTCGCGCCCTTCACTTTCCCCCCTTCCTTCGATTGTTCCGAAGCGATATGAAACGGATTCCGGTGTGCACATCAAGCTCACCTTTTTTTGCCGTAGCGATCTCTGATGGAAAGGCAGAAATAACAGCTTTCTACTTGTACGAAGCATCATCGCCTCATTCTCCATACATATAGAATTTTATATGGATGTTTTTTGTTGCTTTTATTTTTGCCGCAAAAACGAAGAATGCGCCGCCGTGCAGATGCAATGAACTATTCAGCATACATTCAATCCTGTTTTATATTGCCATTTCCCTTCTTCCTTGCCGTCCATTTTCCTTGATTCTTAAGATAAAGAGACAAGGTTGAAATCTCCACATGCCACGCAGAATGTTTTATGTGGTCTCTACACATTTCATGTTTTTTTTTATCTTTAATTCTGGGGTCCTTGGCGTGTCGAGTAGCAGCCGAGAAACTAAAGCCGCAAAGGATGTTGCAGAAATTTCCGATTGGATTGGCTTTGTCCCACATTGAATCGTCGTCGTTTTTCATTCATTCTGTGTGCTGTGTGTTTGGAATGCAGTAGCTGGTTTCTTCGTTCTTAGACAATCAATAGCCAGTGATGCCAATTGAAATTGAAACGGTTTCAATGTTCTTGATTCATTATTTAGTTTTAATCACATGCATTTTTTTTGGCTATATAGTAGAACTCTAGGTAGTTATTAGCCGTGTTTTTTTTTGTACAGTGCAGATCATAGCAGAACAACAATTGCACGCGTTACAATAACAACACCTAATCTCCAGGGGCCGATTTCTTGAACGTACTTTTCAACTTTTTTCTCCTCACTTTGGACTTTTCACGATAATTTCTGTTTTATGAAGCTGCATTTTGAAAAGTAGGAAGTCGTAGAATTGAAAAGTGAACTCTGAAGAGAACCAGATGGAATTACTTTCATTTTTTGAAAAGCTCTTCACTCCAGCTTTCCATTTTTTATTTTTCTGACCTGAATTTTAAAATTAAAGAGGTGGATTGTTTTTGGAACATATACATTCCTTTTTCAAGTCGCATCTGGATTTCGCAATTTTCCAGAGCAACCAGAAGAGTGCGTTCCATAACGCAGCTATAATTGACTATAGCCGTTCAATAACGCACAATAGTCAACTCTGTAGTGAACTATTTAGGCTCGTGCTCATGAGCTTAGCTATCGCTAGCTATTACGCACACACGTACACACGAAGTCAAAGTGACAGTAAACAGTCGATGTTGTGCATAATTACTTTGCTTGCGAATTGTTTTAAGCAGTTAAGAGCTCGCGCAGACGATAAACTTTTTAGTTCGCAGAAAAACTAAATAGTTTAGTCAGAAAAATAGAACACACGGCGGTTTATGGGACCGCGCACACAGCAAACTAACCTATAATCGCTGTGTGCGATGTCTCATAAAACACCGTGTGTTCTATTTTTGTGACTAAACTATTTAGTTTTTCTGCGAACTAAAAAGTTTACTGTCTGTGCGAGCCCTAAGTGCACATCACACTGAATTTGGGATAAATTGGTGCGAAAGAGGGTATGTGCGTGAAAAATTTTCGCATGGAAAGTGAAATACCGACGCAATTCTGAGTGTATTGAAAAAGATGGCGGTGTTTGTGCTATTTTACGACTATCGTCCTTCCAAAATACTCAGAGCTATAGCTGACTGACAGTAGTCAGAGTTGACTATAGCTGTGACTACAGCTAACGTGCTCCAAAATGTTTTGTTATTATAATTTTTTATACCCTTCACGGATGTGATAGGGTATATTAACTTTGTCATGAAGTTTGAAACGCACAGAAGGAAGCATCTCCGACCATATAAACTATAGTTACAGTTGGTCAGTCAGTATGATGAGACGAGTCGATTAAGCTTTGTCCGTCTGTCTGTCTGTCCGTCTGGTTCTATGGAAACTAGTCCCTCAGTTTTATAGCTATCGAGCTGAAATTTTGTACAAAGCCTTCTTTCTATTGCACGCTGAAAATATGCGTTGCGAAACCAACGGAATCGGACCACTACATCATATAGCTGCCATAGGAACGACCGGTCCAAAAATTCGTCTTTGTGAGAAAAACTTTTTTATTTCTAAAGATATCTTTTTCAAATTTCACAATGATCAATATTATCTTTACTTAAATCATATTTCCGATCATCATCATCATATTTGGTTGAAATCGGAATACTACAATATATCATATAGCTGTCATGGCTGTTCAACTTGGAAGATGACCAGAGCGATAACAACTAAATTGCAAACTTTCGTGAACCAGTGTCTTCGGCGCATACTACACATACGCTGGCCGGAGGTCATTTCTGACGACC
The DNA here is from genome assembly GCA_964017055.1 of Chloromyia formosa. Lineage (NCBI taxonomy): Eukaryota > Metazoa > Arthropoda > Insecta > Diptera > Stratiomyidae > Chloromyia > Chloromyia formosa. The sequence continues at coordinate 20,700,641 of OZ024813.1, read as the reverse complement.
TCCTGTTCATTACTGGCCAAGACTGGATAGACACCTCCATAAAAAGACGAAAGTGGCGATGGATAGGTCACACACTTCGAAAAGGGCTGGAAAACATTGCTAAACAGGCCCTCGATTGGAACCCACAGGGTACTAATGCAAGCCGCCGCGTTGGACGACCTAGAAACACCTGGAGAAGATCAGTTGAGGTCGAGGGTAAGTCATTACGCAAATCGTGGAGTCAGTTGATGGCGGCGAACAGGACGAGGTGGAAACTCCCATGCCCCACAAGGGGTTAACAGGATCCAGAGAGAGAGAGAGATAGCTGTCATAGGAACGACCGTTCCAAGATAAGATCTGGTAACACTCTTCACACCGTAGTTGCTATTCTCCTCGCTCCTTATTTTTTTATCAAAAGAATCGGGTTCTTAACCTTAAGTGAAGTGAACTGTGTTCCGATCTTCGCCTTGATCTAACCGCGATAGTGTCTATCAAAGTGCAGCTTCTATTTGGCCTTATACGACCTAAAAACTTAATTTTATACCTTCAATTTGTGCTTTGTTTTGCTCTATTGCAACATACAAGTGACATTTTAGTCATTTACCGTTTTTTCGTAAAACTTTTAAACTTTACACCATAAAATTTGGTTGAAATACATGCTAAGCGCGCTAATAGTGTTGTGTGTGAAACTTTAAAACTTTTGAATCAGTTCAATTATAGCCTACCACTAGGCGTTAATTGTTTTTTCACTGAAACTTAAACCCGGTGTGTGTACAAGATAGTGCAGGATTGTCCACATTTATAAGAAGAATCTAGCCATTTGACAAAACTATCATGGCAGAGTGTTCGGCATCCAGCTGTCTTGACCGATCGGACAAAACGCCCTCTATTGTTTGCGCTGGTTTCTGTGGGAGGCCGTTCCACAGTAAATGTGCTGGCTTTTCCGGAACAGTGGGCGACGTTATTCGCAACGCCGGATCCGGCCTGTACTGGTTCTGCAGTAGGTGCAGATCGGCATCCATGCCCATTTATGCCTCGAGATTGCTTTCCGCTAATCAGTTGCTCGAGACGATCTCGCTTGAACTAGCTGCGGTTCAAACGAAGCTCCGCTCAGCTATTACGGATTTCACTCCTCTTATCAATACGGCAGACATTGGACTAAATGGTGAACCAGTAGCCAAAGACACGACCATAGATGCTGTTGGCGTTTCTACCCGTCAACAGCAGCAAAGGTCTCTGAGATCCTCCAACCGCCAGTTGGAGATTCAAGTGCCGGTTAACGTACAACAGCAACAACAACAACAACCACTTATTTCTCCGAGTCTTCTAAATCGTAAGCAACCACAACAAGAGACTTCTCTCTCTTCTAGACTTCAGCTACCTCAACCTTCGCACGTACTGCAACCGCTCGAAGTTATGCAGTCCCCACAACCTATTGCAAGTCTTGCTATAGCTTCGACTTCTTCTAGGGCTGACATGAACGTTGAACATCCTGCTACCTGCTCTAATCAGCCTTTCGACTTGCGCGTTTGTACGCCGCCTAAACAGTTGTTCATATCTCGGCTTGAGTACAATACTACTGAATCGGATATAAAACGCTATCTCATCAACAAGCTTGGCTACGAACCGTCGCTCTTAATTTGCAGGAAGCTAACGAAGGACAACATCCCCAATAAGATTGTCTCGTCCTTCAAGCTAACCATCCCACCTGAACTGCTGTCGCCCTGCGAACAATCCTTTTGGCCAACAGGGATACTTCTCAAGGAATTTTCCAATAGAAATTTTCCGAGGCATCGTACCCCCAAAACTCGAAAATAAGTTGTGCATTTTCATTATATTACCAGAATGTACGTGGGTTAAGGACCAAGCTTGACACTTTGAATCTCTCTGCGTTGACATCTCCTCATGACATTATTTGCCTAACTGACTGCGAAACCATGTTCCTAAATTTGGTTGAAATCGGCTCACTATTTTATATACCTCTCATAGGAACAGTGAAATTGGAACAAGTTTTACTACTAATTTCAAAGTGGCAAATGTACCATAAGTCATAACGAAGGTATGATACCTTTCACGCGAAGCCGAAGGCTTGCTTGTTTTTCCATAAATTCGTACAATAATCGTAATAAAAGTGTGACCAGCATAATTTTTCGAGAATGAGCTCTGAAAAAGAGGACAGGAAGATGGCAGCTCTTCAAGTAATTGAAGACGAAAAAAATATCACTTTTTCGAAATTCGGCCTTATGGACAGCAGTCGCACTTGGGAGTTCGTTCGAGACAAAATGATCGACGTGTGGAAGTCGCGCACATTGGTAAGCATAAACTATATTATTTAATGTAATATGCATTAAGTTTAGCGCTTCTTATTACAGAAGAAAAGGGACAACTCCTGATAATAGATAATAGGTATTATCGGTAATGATTCACCTCTGGTGAATGGGGTAACATTACTGGAAGCAGGAGATGACGACGCTCCAGTTGTACCTATAAGCCGACAACCCACCCCTCCGAAAATACTGCCATATTCAAAAATAATGCGAAATGTAAAAAAAAGATACAATCGCTCAAAGAAAAGTTATTAATTGAATTGATGAAAGCGGAACTTCATCTCCGACGACTAGAAGCCATGGAGAGAAGGAACTAGGATTGCAAATTTCAAATGTTACCCGACCACTATTCAATAATATGGAAGGTGGTGTTGCCCACGAAGAAGTGATAGAAATTACATACGATGATCTGATCTGCGACGGCTCATCATAATGGGCAGATACATCGGAACATTATTTTTTCGTTTCCGTTTCACTCATTCACGCAATATTGCACTTGCGAACCACTTTTTTCACTGCATATTATACCAACTCTTTGCCAACTTGTTTTTGCCTATGCAATGTAGTACAGTCATTATTCATCACATGATTACATCCTTTTGTCATTATGTCGTTTGTCTTTAATAATAACATTTCTGTTACGTATTTTCATTGTGTTTAATAGAGTTTGTACACTCACAATCAAGGAAAAGTCCTTTTAGAACATTATTAATATGGAATATCTTCTGAATCATAGTAAACAAAATACTGTCAGTTAAAATTGTTTCGTAAAATTGAAAGGAAGGACATATTCATGAATAGAAAAAGGAAGAATTCGTAACGGATGCGTCGGTGGGCATCCGCAGATGCCCGTGGAAACGGAGCCTAAGGTGGCATAATAGCCGTGAAGATCGGGCCGTGCCATCTGGCGAGGAAAAAGGCACCTCAACGAACTAAACAGCGGCCTATGCTTGATGTAGCTCACTTTGGGAGACGTGGGCGGGGTTTTCGCCGCTCATTGCCCCTGTCCTTTACAAATTAACGAAAATGCATAGGCCTGGGAAGACAACACGAAAAGGGGAGGCAAAAATGGGGTACAGTAAAAAAAATGGAGCGATAAGGATGGAATGGTTGGCGGATGACTTAGATGCTCTCGCGCTCGCATCGGGGTCCGGGTATAATGGGACCTTCGACCTCTGGTTTCGTACCACCGACAGATCAGTAATAATCAGATGCTGGCCTCTATCTGCTGGTGGAAGCAGCACCACCACACCAGAATATGATTCATTACAAATTTTAATATGTATAAAACGGTGTAAGGCATAATTATTTTCTAATATGGTCCATTTTGAAAGTGGCTGAGCAGAGTATTCAATCGGTTGACAGAGTTGCTTTCTTGAATACTACTCTCATCTGGGTTATCCCCGTTTGGCATATCTTCAATCTTCAATGTCTTCGTGGGTGCTTTCATTAAGTACAATAGCTGCTGATCCATTTCGTCAGTTCTTTCAACAGTCTATGCAATATTGTGGAGCGTGGTACATGCCAACACGATTTTTGCGGTGAATTTGGGTTCAATTCTCATGTGATTTAGCACTAGAAGTCTCTCTTTCATAATGCCAATGCAACATTCTATTATGCGCCTAGTTTTTTTTTGGGTGTGTTAGTGAATCTCCTTTCCACGACATCATCTGGGTTACGATACAGAGGTGAAATTAATCTCGGATTTATATTGCTCGGAAAAATCTACCGGGATCCAAGAGTTACAATACACTCTCTAACTTGGCTGAATGTTATCTCAATAGGCTTGAAATTGCCGTTCCCTTTCCGCCCGTTCCATCGATGAGGCTACTGATAGTGGCGATCTGTCGCCCTCTTTGCTTTCTTGGCCTATTTAACCGTCTTCCACGATTGCTACGTTTGTTCGAAGAAAGAATAGAGGAAGATCAATACTCTTCATTGGAAGATTCATCATCAGTGGAAGTATCAGAAGAACTTGGTATCACTTTCATCTTCAGGCAGAGTATATACGATGTCATACTATCCGTCGCCTGTTTGAATGAATTTCCTGTTTTTATAGAAGTCGTGCAAGTGATACTTATTGAAACCATTTATTGGAAATAAACATGGTAATTGCAAAATAATTTGTGTATTTAAGAGTATTATTCAGATTTTTTTTTTTAAATAAACATGGTAATTACAAAATAATTTGTGTGATTAAGGCCCGTTTTCTCAATGTCCGATTAAACTCTTTATTAACTAACAGGAACACAAATTAATCGAAGCTTTAAACAGCCCGATAAGCATTTTCGTTTTCTCATACGTCTCTTACAAATTATCAAGCCACAAAGTGTGGAACTTATCTCAGACCACAATTATGGAAAAATCAGCTGATTTTCTTGGCGGAATTCTACCGTCCACGAATCTATTTTGTATTAGTACAGTCTCTCAGCATATTCATTTGCAGCTGGGTTTGTTGCAAATTTTCTTCTATCGAATGAATTTCCAGGAACTCTGTTCTTTATGGCCACTTTCATTGTTTTCATTTGAATTTGCAAAAGTGAACAGTTCTAGCTGTCAAAATCTCAGCATCCGGTATCAGGTGTTGGGTTTTTGTTTGCGATAAATTTTCAACCGGAAACCAGGAGTTGGCTTTTGTTTTGGATAAGAGATTAATCGAAGGCTAGGGGACGTGGCCATGGATGTGCAGGAGGTGCATGATGGCAACTGCATTCTCCGAAACCAGTTTATGCCGTCGAAACGTCAACTGGGCCACTATGGAACAGTTGACGCGCTATGCCCCAGAAGGGGTTAGGGCAATTGAGAGAGAGGAGACGGTTAGCGTTTATCCAATTAATAGCGCTAAACAGATATTGAGAAAATCAATTTGTGCTAAATGGCAGTTTATTCTTAAGAAAAATTTTAATCGGACATTGAGCAACCGGCCCTAAGAGTATTATTCGGATTGTAATAACAAAAAAAAAGTGTCCTAATATATTTGCATTTTATTACTCATATTAACAGAATCAAATTCGAATGGAGTAAACAGAATATCGAAAGAAGAATAAAATATCAAACAAAACAATTCAAAGTAGCAACATAATGATCTCGTTATTATGATATGTGCGTACATATGTATATTTTATTGACAATGAAACTTGAGATGACAATTTCGTTTTTTTTTTTTTGTAATATCATACATAAAAAAATACTTCGATAGTTGAACTCCGTTTTGGATTTGCGGTTTTTTGAATTGCGTCAAAAAAATTCGTTACACTTGGGTCAACCATGTGGGAGATGAATCGTATAGTCCATTTTTTGGTTCGCGATCTTGAAGGGCAGACTGCTAGCATGCGATCCGCCAAGTCCACTCCTCCCATGTTGTGGTTATACTCCTTTGTAACTTCTAGGGCGGTTCACCATTTCGTAGATTTTTTACTTTTTAACCATCTTTTACAAGTGTCTGATAAATTCGTAGATAACTGCGAAACAATTTTATTATCAAGCCAGCATGTCATCGACACAATTCCATCCTCACGAGTCTTCACTTCCAAAGATCCTCTCGGCAACTTTCGAAATTCAAGTTCAGGAGTGAAGGGGTTCTTTTTTAGAATTCTCTTCTTCGAAAGTGTGCCTGTAGTGTGATATTTTCTTTCTAGTCAACTATATTTATCAACTGGGTTCGGTTTGCCAGGACAGTGTTGACGAATGCCGCACTTTCCCGTGAATGAGATAATCATTTCGTCAATGCTCAAGTTTTGACATACCTCGTTTCCGTGTTCACTACCCTAGTTTGCTCTCGGTTTTTTTTTCGTTTAACCGGCTCTACTCTGCTCTGTACGAAAAAAACGCAGCTAACAGAGTAGAACAGATTAGGTTCCAAAAAAACGATCGAGAGCAAATTGGGGTGGCGAATCTTAGTTAGAATTCAAATGTCAACTCAAATTTCAAGAGAAAGCTTAAATCTTTAGTACATAAACAATCGGACAAATTTCTTTTAGGCAGTAAATTCATTTTGTATGTTTACTATTCCAAATAATTACACAAAACAAACATTTTACAGGATAAGCTCATTCCATGGCTCTATATTCTAAGGCTTTGACCTGAACTATTGAAAACAAGCTAACCTTCGACTAGCTCAGACTTATTTGGTAAGGATATCTTCAGAAATAAAAAAGTTTTCCTAACAAAAACTTGCTTTCGGAACGGTCGTTCCTATGACAGCTATATTACGTAGTGGTCCGATTCCGTTGGTTCCAACATATTTACAGCGTGCAATAGAAAGGCTTTGTACAAAATTTCAGTTCGACAGCTTTAAAACTGAGGGACTAGTTTGCATAGAAACAGCCAGACAAACGGACAGACGGAGAACTCCAACGGAGTGCAGACGCGTGAATTGAGGTTCATAAATTTGGAAATATCGCATCTTTTTATCTAGATTTATGACTGTTACATACTTATATGAAATATTCAGAACGGTGTGTAGACGCATAAACTTCCAACATCTCTTGACAATCTTAATTATTAATTATTAATCTCTGTGCGGTAAATAACAATACGGGTGCACCCAAAAACATCTCTTTTGCTTTTTAATATACCTTTTGTACACAACACATATGTACAATATATACAAAAATTTCATGCTGCGCTATCCATTGTAAAAGCCGCAGTCACACTGCACTCTACTATTGAAATGATGGTGTCCCGGTGCTGGATCCGATCGCCAGTATGTATTGCTAACAAAATTCTACTTGCTGAGCGAGTCGATCGTATCGCATGCGGAGCGACTGAATGTGAATCCGCCCATTTGATGCTGTGTATCTCGACTTGTAGATACTGGGTTGTTGCGAATGCTTGTCGCAAGTGTGTATTTCGCCTAATACCCCACATACTCGGAGCGATCTTATATGGAACTGTCAAAAAAAATCATCAACGATAAGCGCATACACAGGCCGATCCATCGGCCGACATCGATATCGGGCGACGCACGGGCGAAAAATCAATATTCTAAAGGGGACTACAGAGCTTCAGTTTATCTGCGCAGTTATCTGCGCTAATTATCTGTGAAAAAATCTGTGCAATATCCGAACTGAAGGTGTTTAGGCTACATTCAATTTTCGCTAAATTAGTTCTGATAATTTCTTCAGTTCTATCAGTTTTAGCAAAGTGTGCACATCGTACGCGGCCGGTTTTTTGAGCGACCGGTAGTACTCGATAAAGGCCAAAAGCGCATCTTTTTTAGCGGTGGCCATGGTGAAGTTTGGACCAAACTATATGCTAAACATGATGGTAGGAATGAGAGGACCAAACTGTGCCCTGTGCGGTACCGCTTGGTGGTCATGGTGAAATTTGGTCGAAAACTGATAAAACTGAACAATAAACTGTGTAATCTGCGCAGATTATCGTTGCAAAACAGGGTCCGAATGCACAGATTTCAGATCTGCGTAAAAATCACCGAAAACTGCACAGTTCACACGGATTATTGTTCAGACATGGTGTCACACGTGATAAACTGAGCGATAAACTTCACCCCCATGGTTGTATGTGATGCCTTCCCCTGTGGCAGGGGGTGTAAGATTAAGCCAAACCTTTCCCTTCTTGGGGGCCAGTAGCCTAGTGGGTTGATGCATCAGTCTAATGTTTCATTATACCGGTTCCGTGGGTCCTGCCGTGAACTCGAATCCTGCCGGGACCATGGTTGTTTGTGCCTTGGGCATTTAGATATGACCACATGGCAAAGCGGCGTGCCAGGGACCAATAAGACCAAGTAGCATGGAGGACTAAGTCGCAAAACTCAATAGGTTTATGGGCCAGAAACGCAAACAAACAGAAGTCTAAGACTCTTATCAAACGCATCTTGATCATTATCACAACATAATTTCGTTTTGAAAATCAAAAACCAGCACACTGGTAACACATACAACATGCATTCAAAGGTGTTTAATATGGTTGAGTACTCGTTCAACCCCGCATATCTGCATGGTGCAATACGCAAGCAAACACACATAATCGGGGCAAATGGAAGTAGCACATGGGTATAGAATAGACTAGTACACCGATTGCAGAAAAGTAAAGTAAGACTACTGTAAAGTCGACGGCTGTAATTTTTATTGCTACTTTGAATAAACAATCTACATCGTTTATCAAGTTTTCGACTCAGATAGAGTAGTCGTCTTGTACGCTTCTTCCGCTTTCGTTTCATAGGTCCGGCGCATTGCATATTGGTATGCGCTGGACTTGAAACGGACTATTCGAACATCCTTTCCCTGGCCTGCACCGTCACAAGTTCAAAGCATAGCTTTCGAAAACTTAGGAATGGGCACATCGGGACGTAACGAATGGATTACGTTCTAGGAACGGGAAGTGCCATTTTCCGCGACAAACCCAAATATGTAGGTCATTCAACCCCATAAGCTCTCCTGGTCCGTATCAGAGTGTGCGACACTATGCGGATTTCCCTCGCTCCACCATGCCAGACGGACTGCAGCAGGCGAACCCGGCATGTTATGTCGTTGTTTTCGTCATTTCTCGGTTCAATTGCCAGACAACAAATTTCGGGTTATGCGCAGTTCGGGGTTTTGTTGGCTTGGTGTTAATATATACATTGCGTGCTTTCGTTGTGTTTGGGTAACCGACGCCGCCACCGCCATCCAATGCTAGTGGCGCAATGTTGTGTAGCAATTTCGCAGGGTGGTGGTGTGGCGAATAATGAACCACAACAAACAATAAAACATGCGAAAAAGCGCAACGAGATTTTTTTGGGACTATCTCAACAATGAAATAAAAAGTTCACACTCTGCTGTCTGCAAGTTGCGTGTCGTCTGTCTATCGCTAGTCAGAGCTTCCACTATCGACATTTTTTGTTAATGTCGTCTAGAAGTGTGCAGACGCACATTTACCTTTTTTAATGGTTCTAATATTACGCTGGAATACGGGTAAATGATCTCGTTTTCAATTGCCGAATTGGATGCAGTTTTCATGAAGAGTTCATTGAAACGCCTTCGTCGCATACTTAAAATATAGTATTGATGCCATTTAACATAGTTTGTTATCCATCATAAGAATTGATCACAGTTTGGATGCATTGTTGGGTTTTGAAACGGAACTTCTTGATAGGATAGTTGTCGGCTCAAACACCCACCAAAGGATAACGCGGAGTAGTCATAGAATTGCTAGAATTAAAAACAGATTTATTGGTTTTAAGTTATTCAACTAAGTTCCTCCAGATTATCTTCGATGAATGTTTGATTTGCAAATGCAGTCCTTCCAGATATTTTTTTTTCACTGAAGCTATTCAGTGAAAAAGAAGATCCGGAAGGACTGTAGCTATCTGTTTGTCAAGATAGATAGATGTCTAAGAGTTCGAATTCCAGCGAAGGACATAAAAAAAAATCGATTTTTTGCAAGGTGAAATTCGGAATATCTATGTATAAAAAGTAGGACAGCCGAAATGAATGAAAAAGAGGACTTAAGACATATCTCATTATTCGATTTACCTAGATCTGCCTAAATTCCCACGCAAAACGACTAATACGAAAATTACCGTGCCGGCAGAAGCAATCCAACTGAAATATCAAGTTTTAGAATGCGAAGCGAATTGCATTGGTGCAGCGGCAGCAGCTGAAGCAGATCTACTTTTAGGCGAAATTCACACACACGACACCGCGCTGCACGACTGCTTGAAATTTCAGTCGAGATACACAGCATCAAATGGGCGGATTCACACTCATCGCTCAGCATGCGATACGATCCACTATAGGCGTGTTTTTTTGTACTGCGGTGCAGGTTAATTGGGGGCTATCCGGGTTAACTTACACACATTACACAAACAACTAGGGTATGTTGTTTGTGTAATGTGTGTAAGTTAACCCGGATAGCCCCCAATTAACCCTCACCGCAGTACAAAAAAAAACACGCCTTATGCTTGGCTATTGTGCGTGGCTGCGTCGGAGCTGAAAATGTAGCTAATCTGAATATCGCCTTAAGGTGTGAGTTCCAAGGCAGCGACTGAGCGACTTTCGTTTGCGACTGTGAAAAAAACTATCATAACGGAGCGCTATTCTTGTGTATTTTAAAGTTTACGGTATCGTCGAATGCAGGCTGTAGTTGTACGACTGTACTTTCACATAAAATAAAACACGAATAGTGCTCCATTATGATAGTTTTCTTCACAGTCGCAAACGCAAGTCGCTCAGTCGTTGCCTTGGAACTCACACCTTTACGTGCCAAATTCTCAATGATCTTTTAATGACGTGCTCTAGCGGTAGAACATGGTGCGGTTCGCCAACTAATTGGCCATGCCATTCCATCTGGAAATAATCTGCGCACTTGCGAAGAAAAGCAGGCTAATTTGACTTGCTTTACCACCCATGCCATGTTCCAGGTGATTTTTCTCGAAAATCGTTTTCGCGACCTTCTTAAACAAAACGGAAGCGCAATTTAGTGATCTCTCTACAGATTAACACCAACTCCAGGCGCAACGAAAAACTATTTACAAAAAGGCGCGAATATGCATTATTTCTCACTGCGAGCATTTTTTTTTAGATGATGGCCAACTAGTTCGTCTGTATGTGACCATAAAATGTGCACCATAAAATGTTCAAATGTTTCAAACGTGCTTTTATCCATTAAAGCGTAGAAAGCTTTGTTTTGTTGTTACTACTATTTGCCTTAACCCCTAGTGGCGCAAAGCGCGTCAACTACTTACTCCCTTGTGGCTTGGTTGACGTTTCGTTAGCATAGATTGGTTTCGGATGATGCACCTCCCTCTTTACCCGCATGGCTGCGACAAATCGGGAAAGGTTGTGGCTTATTGTTACGCCCCATGACCACGACGAGATTCGAAACCGTAGCCAACCAGTAGAAATAGACATAAGACTGACGTCTCAACGCACTGAGCTCCCCCCCCCCTCCCCCCGGCTCATGGTTAAAAAAAAAACCGGGTTAAAAAGCGACTCATTAAAAGACCGATTCATCAAAAAACCGTTGTGGAGCTTGAACCACAAACGACTGTGTTTCGAGTAGCAAAAAATGCCCGATGCGTTACCCAGTTAAACTACAGACGCATATTAAGTTAGTATGCAGAACGAAACCAAGTGTCACAAAAATTCCAATTTCGCTGAAAATTTTTCCTATTATTTAACTGTAACCAATTAACTGGACTGTGGAATTTGCTGGAACTCCCCCGGAACCCATTCCCTACTAAAACATCCATCATTGGACAACTAGCTATTTAATATTACGTTTACACTATACCCAGATTACTTCATCTGCTGCTTAATCTGGGTGTGGTGAGTTTAAAATTGTAAGTATGTATTTGACAGTTGCAGATTAAGTCAGCCGGTGCAGATGAAGTAATCTGGGGATAGTGTAAACGTAATATTACTTACAAAATGTTGCAGCTATATAGCTGGAACATTTCACCAGTTTGATGGATTTTGCTGAATTTAGTCCTCACTAATGCCCAGCAATTAGACAAGTTTCGCCCAGTTAGCTTCTTGCATTATAGTTATTTTCATGTTATACAGGGTTACTGTTAACTCGACGTGCTCCTTGTAACACGGTAGTGCTGCCTCCACCGGCAGATCGATCAAAGACAGCACCTGATGAGTTTTGATCTGTCGGTGGCACGAAAACAGAGACCGAAGGTCCCATTACACCCGGACCCCGATACAAGCGCGAGGATATCGAAGCCGTCCGCCAACTAGTTATTCCATCCTTACCGCACAATTTTTTTTATTATTCCCCATTTTTGCTTCCCCTGTTTATGTTGTTGTCTCCTGTCTCCCGAACTGAGCTACAGCAAGCATAGCCCCCTGCTTAGCTCGTTGAGGGGCCTTTAGATTCGCCAAATGGCACTGCCCGAACTTCACGGTCATTATGGCAACCTTAGACTCCGTCCCCACATCTTCTGATGACCACCAAATCGTCCGTTACAAACTTTAATAGCAGAGATTTAGCTGTGATTTTCATTTTATTTGAGGGTTCTAGCTAGCGTAGTTCCCGTAACGCCAACTAGTTATTCCATCCTTATCGCACAATTTTTAGGGTTTTGTATTAAAAACAAAACCCTTATGAAATCGGCCAAATGTCTGTCCGTCTGTCCATGAAATATCTCACGAACGGCTGAAGCTACATACATGAAATTTTGTGGGAGTATGTAGAATTATTATAATTCGCCGGAGAAAGCGATTCGTTGTAATAGGCTGACTTTAAGGGGATGTCCCCATAGAGGGGAAATGAAGGTCAAAAATTTTTTTTCATCTGGTATAGGCAAGTGGGGTATCATGAGAAAGGTAACACCGAGTACATTTCATTTTCGGTATTTTCATCAAATTCGAAAAAAAGAGGAAAAAGAGATAGAGGGGAAAATATGTGATCCGAGTTTGTCCCCCCCCCCCTTGCATTTCGATACCGTTATACTTAGAAATATGAAAATTTGCAGAAAAGCGGCATTTCACCAGTATAGAAAACCGAAAATCGTAGAATTTTGATATCTGATCAAAAAAGGTTAATAATAGTACATTTCTATAGTTGCAGTTAGCATACCCCTGCACGCCTTAAGCACACCCCTGCACGCCTTAAGCACACCCGAGGTCAAAAATATTGATGGCCAATGATAACCACTATCATTGGCAATATAATCTCTAAGTTTCATTACAATCACATAATATTTAATAATAGTACATTCATTTAAAGTTAGGCATTTTGACACTATCCACACAAAAATTACACCTACCGGCCTCATAGGTGTGAGTACTACTTTCATGTTGTTTTTCGTAGTGCGAATTGCAGTTATTTAATTAATCATTTTTGAAAGGGTAAAGATTAGTTGGGGGCGCTTCGTCGTAATTGGCAAACTTTAAGGGGTGGAAGAGGGGAGGGGTCCACATAGAGGCGAAATTAAGGTCAAATTATTTTTTTATCGACTGGTATAGACAAGTGAGGTGTCGTGAGAAAGGTAATGTTGAGTACATTCTATTTTTTCGCATTTTCTTGAAATTCGTAGAAAGGGGAATAGTGGGTGAGGAGAAAATATTAGTTCGTAATTTGCCCCCCCCCCCCCCCCCGGTGGCATTTCGAGGCTGTTAGAATTATGAAAACTTACAGGAAGGTGGGTTCCGAATAGCATATAAAATGGAAAATAATAGAATCTGTATATCTTCTCAGAATAGGTAAATAATAGTTTATTTCTGTAGTTACAGTTCGCACACCCCTGCACGCCTTAAACACTTACGAGGTCAAAAGTACTGATGGCCAACGATAACCAACACCTTAGGCAATAATATATTCTAAGTTTCTTTACAATCACGTAATATGAATTGGCATGTAAAATGTAAGTGGGTAAGACATTTTAATTATGTTTTTTTTGTCCATCTGAGTGGTATCAAGAAGAGCAAGGAGCCGATACTTATATACCAAAATAAGCGCTTGCTACAAAACCCTCGGATCGCGGGCGTAGCCCCCTATATTCCGGTTTTATTTTTATTATTCCCCATTTTTGCGTAGTTCCCGTAACGTTATTTACACTTTTTTGTGGTATTCTTCAATATTTATATCTATAGATATATTTCAAATTCATTGATTATTTGACTTGAACAGAGTGGGGGTAAAAATCTGAATATCGAGTTATGGTTGACATATTCGCGTCTGCGCAGTGAAACACGCACAACACGTATTAATATCTGGCCCAGCGGCCTGAGAAGCGAGGGGCCAAATGCTTCATAAATGTCAAAATTGTGGCTGAGTGGCCGATGGCGTAACGACATTTACCGAACGTATAGCGACCACATACAAATGGGTAGCAGTGCGCATGCGCGATTTGGCTCGAAAATAACCTGAAGCACAGAGTGGGGATAGTACTATCAAAGATTAACCATAAGGAAGATACCCTACTTCATACAAATTAACGCGACTGACTAGTAGTTGCGTATGTGTAGGTTCCCATATGCGTACACAAAGGGGTGGTGCCAACTAACAAGCATGTTACTCACACATTGAAACTTTATAGGCAGTTGCCATTACTGAAGTGTTGCCGTCTCTATCTCTCTTACGGGAATTTCCCTTTGAATTATTGGCAAAGATTTAACATGAGTGCATCCCGTTCTAAAAATTAAATCGTACTAAGTGAGGTATCTTAGTAATATTTAATCTTTGGTACTATTACCGATCTGTTCAATATATATCTATGCGTTCAACAGGCAGGGACTGCATAATCGACAAGTTCCGGAACTGATCGCGAGCAGTTCGCGCTCTTCGGTTACTTCTGAACCCATCCATTGACAGTTAACTACCCACTGAATTGTCCCACTTCGTGTTGTTGTTTTCACATGTATTTACTATATGAGCTCCGTCCTAATCCTGTTCTTTTTACATCTGAGTCTACCATAACGGACATGACCGTTACCTCCTGGAATCAACCACCCAACTCGAGAGAACTACCCTCCACCAGTATGTAAATCATTTTTTTTAATTACAGTAGAGCGTCGGTAATTCGGATGTCGAAAATCCGGACCGTCGGATAGTCCGGATTAGATTCTCGCAAAAACTACGTAAAATAAAACATGTAATAAATGCATGATTGCTTTTATTCATTCGTATCATATTCTGTAACCAACAGATTGAATTATGGGCGATCTAAAGCAAGATTTTTAACGTTGGAGCCAGCTCTTTTATAGTGCATTTCGAAAACCCGGACCAATGGATAATCCGGAAGGGATCCGGTACCGATTAATCCGGATTATCGGCGCTCTACTGTACTTAGCAAAGAAAACTTACCCAGCCACAGCAAATTTGCTGTTGTTTACAATCTGCGATCAACCAAAGGCGCAGAATGTTTTCGCTTTTCGGTGAAACACAAAAAAAAAAAGAACAAAACGCAAAGCTCCGACCGAGTGACTCGCTGTAGCACATTTATCATGTCGGGTTATTGTCATCACCCATCAGCACCGTCAGGGCAATGCAATTATCAAGGTCATAGTTATAAATGTGTCTGGTGTCTGATCGCAGACGGAAAATATTGCGAAAGCTGCCCGTTGCACACACGGCGTCAACACGCCACCCCCGCACAACAAGAACAAAACGAGGAGAAAGATCTTGAAAAACAAATTGGGCACTTCGAGAATCGCTCGACCATCGCAACGGACTGGAATTGCATTGGAAGTGGAGCGCATGATGCAAGACGATCCTGGAATTGTGCAAATGAAAAATGGTTGGGTACATTTTCCAGTTTTGGGCAAAAGTAGGGTTTTGTTTGTTGATTAATGAAATTAGGTGAACATTATTGATATTTAATCTATTTTTTTGTTTAAATTTCTCGTACGTTTCATCGGAGGAGGGGTCCCATAGAGGGGGAAACGAAGGCCAAATTTTTTTCGATTAGTAAGGCGGCTATTACACTATAAAAGTTCTTTTACAAATATATTTGACGAACGATATTTCAAAAGAACTTTTATGAATGATATTAGCCGCTAAAGGGGGAAGGTGTGCAAGCATATAAGAAAAGTAGTTGAAACAAGCAACGTCCATGTCGCAAATCTTTTCTTAGGCGGCTATTACACTATTAAAGTTCTTTGAAAATAGCTTTCATAAAAGATATTTGTAAAAGAACTTTTATAGTGTAATAGCCGCCTAAGCAAGTGGAGGGTATCGTAGGTAAAGTTCGACACACACGGCGGGCATTTTGGTCGAGAGCATGCATCGAACCACGTCAAAGTTAATAGAAAAAATTCGTTATTCCCACTGTTCTATTGATTCTGACCTGACGTGGTTCGATGAATGCTCGCGACCAAAATACTTGCCGTGTGTGTCGACCATAAGAAAGGCACCGTAGAATACATTACATTTTCTCAAATTTAAAGAAAGGAGAAAAGAGGGCGTAGAGAAAATATGTGATCAAAGTTTGCCCCCCTTCCCTTGCTTTTCGAGACCGTTATACTTAGAAATATGGAAATTTACAGGAAAGCGACATTTCACTAGCACAGAAAACTAAAAATAATAGAATCTTGATATCTCATAAAAAAAGGTTAATAGTAGTACATTTCTATATTTACAGTTACCACATCCCCCTTTAGCACATCCCAGATCAAAAATATTGACGATCAACGATAATCAACAACATAGACAATAATATCTCTAAAGCCCGACACACACTTGCGTCCAAAATCCAAACGGAAAGGAGGAAAAAATATGAGATCGTAATTTGTTCCACCACCTAGCATTTTTGCATTTCGAGACCGAAAAAACACGTGAACGCGATACGCAAACGAGAGCCCACGTGCGCTCAGCCTAAGTTCACAGTAGTCTTTGAACATTGAATGATGCATTGGCCTCGTTATAGAAGTCCGGATTGCACAATGGTTAGCAAGTTCGCCCTCTGTTTACTGGGTCCTTGGTTCCAATCGTACTGAAGGCAGTATAGTCTTTCCGATAAAAGCGCATTTATGTGCCGAATTATCAGGCCACTTACTTGTTAAGAGACCCATTCTGGGTAAATAACAGGGTTGAGTGTGTTGCTGATCACACGGCTCTAAGTATACCGTCATGATCATGAAAATAAACATTGCGTGGTATGCATAAAGTGAGTCGAGTGGAGTAAAGCTGAGTTGACAGAATTCCATTCAATTTTCACTATGGAGCGGAGAGTAGTTTTATGCATACAACTTTTTCACTCGATTCACCGAACATAGCAGACTCAGGAATGTCCTCAATAGACTTCACTCTTGAGTATATCCTCATTATTATGCATACCACCCAATGTGCTAACTCATCTCGAGGTTTTGGTACATAACTGGACTCGTTGTGAAGCTTTAGTAATGTACAGAATACTTTGTTCGACTTATAAATTATTCGATTCTGATTGAATTTGTATACTTTAGCGAACGCAATGAATGAGCAGCTTTTCAAATTAAAACGCCAATGACGATGTCCCAAATGCAAATGTTTCATTCCCAAATCCCTTCAAATTACCTTCAAAATAAATCACTGAAGGGTGTTTTCCATGTAACCAACAATCCAGCTTAGGACCCTTCAAAATGTGTATGAAAATCCCATTCATACATCAAACAATGAAATTGTGTTATAAAAAAATGTTTCGGTCGCGTTCAAGCACTCACCCAAATACCACTGGATATGTGGCCCCGACATTCACATTTTTTATAAATATTTTTGACTCATTGCGAATGTTTTTTATACACTTCGCGCATTTAGATTAAAACCTCAAATTGCTGACCTTTGGAAGGACGCACGGACGACATTGGGATAGCGCTGTATTGAATTTCGGCAAGGATAACTTCTTTCTGACCCTTACATGCGTATTTGACCATTACAAAAAGGGTTTTTGTGTTTCAACAGGTGTTGTCCC
The DNA here is from genome assembly GCA_964017055.1 of Chloromyia formosa. Classification (NCBI taxonomy): domain Eukaryota; kingdom Metazoa; phylum Arthropoda; class Insecta; order Diptera; family Stratiomyidae; genus Chloromyia; species Chloromyia formosa. Next base: position 20,682,995 of record OZ024813.1, on the reverse strand, counting down.
ATCTAACAGAGCATTCGAGTAGATAAAGGAGAAAAATTATAATAGAAAATGTTTTCCGATTTTACAGGTTGATTCCAAGTTTTCAAATTATTTTCGCGCCGTTCCCGCGACAACGTATGATGAACGTTTGAACCGGTCAAGGGAGAAAAAATGTCGTACCACTGGGCGAGTTTTTTTTTTTTTGGGAAATTTGTTGTCTCACTTTGGTTTGAGTGTTTTTATTGTGAAAGTGCGATAGCAGACCAAAACAAACCACTTGTTGGTGATGGCGGATTGGCGGATGGTCGTTTTGTTCTTGTGCGGTGGGTGGGTGTACAGAGCAACTTTTATAGAATGAAAATTTGAAATTTTCATATGGAGAATTATGTGGTTTGTTTTGTAGATGGGTGTTGAAATAGGGGTATATTGTTTTTTTTTTTAAATTTCAAATAGCTACCCAAATTCATTGGATTGTGGAGTTTTAGAAATTGGAAGAAAAGGTTTATCATCCGCCTGCTTTTCATGGTAATTTTCCTTCATATCTGGCAATGCCCTCACAATTTGTCATTTCTGACTTGAATGCGTCAGGTTGTTATGGGCGTAGGTCGCTCACCGTGTTCAAATTGGTTTCGTTGTTTTTCACGTTTTATGTGACTAAGTATTGTTAAAAACCCCTAAAAGTGTCCTTAGACGTGGTTTCCAGTTGCCCGCAATGGCAAACACGTCAGTTTTGTCCCGGAGTTTTCTCCTGTTGGCGGCTTTCGTGATCGTGGGTGTGTTAGCCCAGTACGAGTGGCAGGCCAAAGACAGATTCGATGCCATTAAATTCAAATTTGACAAAATCAGCGGCGATAATTGCCCCATTCAGCACGTTTCCGATCTCTACTTGCCGGAGGACACAATCTCTCACAAGCCCAACATCAAGGAGATCAACATCAATCCCGTGTTCCCCAACAGGACGGCGCTACTTCATTTGCATAACATGGCGCTGAGTCGCTCCTTCTTTTGGAGCTACATTCTGCAGAGTCGCTTCATTCGACCGGCGATCAATGATACCTACGATCCGGGCATGATGTACTATTTCCTCTCGACGGTGGCGGATGTGTCGGCCAATCCCTACATCAACGCTAGTGCGATCTACTTCACGCCCAATTGCTCGTACTCGTCCTCATATCGTGGTTTCTTCAATAAGACATTCCCGCGATTTGCGCCGCGTACGTTCCGACAGGATGACTTCAACGATCCCATTCATCTGCAAAAGATCTCAACAATGAACACGTTTGAGGTGAACGATTTGGGGGCAACGCCCGAGGAGGCTTTCTCCAAAGACTACACCTCGGACTTGTACAAGATCAATGAGTGGTACAAGACGTGGCTGCCGGACGAGGTGGGCGTGAGGCACGACACGAAAACTACGTATCAGGTGCAAATTCGATATGCGAATAATACGAACGAGACGTTTACCTTCCACGGACCGCCCGGCGCCGATGAAGAGCCGGGCCCGGTGAAGTGGACTCGTCCGTACTTCGACTGTGGCCGCTCGAACAAGTGGCTGGTGGCCGCTGTGACACCCATTGCTGATATTTATCCGCGTCACACCCAATTCAGACATATCGAATATCCCAAGTGAGTGGGCGGGTGGTCAGGGACCTTGCGTAAAGGACCCTTTCTGATTGTTTCCATTTCGCTTCCAGATATACTGCGATCGCTGTGCTCGAAATGGACTTTGAGAGGATAGACATCAATCAGTGTCCGAAGGGAGAGGGTAACAACAAGCCGAACGCGTTTGCGGGGACGGCCCGATGCAAGGAGGACACGACGGAGTGCGAGCCGCTGCAGGGTTGGGGCTTCAGGCGCGGCGGTTACCAGTGTCGCTGTAAGCCGGGCTATCGAATACCGAGCAATATACGGCGACCGTTTTTGGGAGAAATAATTGAGAGGGCGTCGGCGGAGCAGTACTATAACGGTTTCGACTGCTTACGAATTGGCTGTAGGTTCTAGGGAGCGCATTCATATTTTCAACAAAATAAATTCATTGCCGTCTTTCAGGGGTCCAGAAGCAGCCCATTCAGTGGGAGCGTGCGCCCTACTACATTCGCGAGAGGCATATGGATCGTCGGTCCGAATATCGCAACTACACGTCCGGCCCGAGCTCCTTGCATACGGAGCGAATGAACATTGACCAGGCCATCAAATTCATTCATGGCGTCAACGAAAAGACATGCAAAAAGTATTTTTTTCTCAACAATTTTCTTTGTAATATCTATTTGACGCACCCATTTCAGCTTCCATCCACAAGATTTGATCCTGCACGGCGACATTAGCTTCGGCGTCAAAGAGCAATTCGAAAACGAGGCGAAAATGGCAGTGCGTCTGGCCAACTTCATTAGTGCCTTCCTTCAAGTAAGCAAACCCAATCATCACTGCCGTTCGTACATTCACTAATCACCGTTGCTTAGATTTCAGATCCGAATGAAGTCTATTCGGGTCGACGTGTGCCCGACAAACCGTTAACTGAAGATCAAATGATTGGCGAAACATTGGCCTTGGTGCTGGGCAATACTCGTGTCTGGGCCGCCGGCACCTATTGGGAACGTAACAAATTCACGAATCGCACCCATTTTGCACCGTACGCGTACAAGCAACAGTTGAACACGCGCAAATTCAAAGTTGAGGATTTGGCGCGTCTGAATAAGACAGGCGAAATTTACACGGAAAGGCCGTGGTTCCAGTCGTTGAAGCAGCGCTGGGCGACGAATTTCGATGATTTGCAAAAGTACTATTTGAAAATTCGAATTCGTCATAACGAGACGGGCGATCATTCGCAGAAGTACGAACGCTATCCGAATTTCTATCGGGCCGGTAATTTGAATCATGGCTACTGGTCACAGCCGCAGTTCGACTGTAAGGGTTATGTGAAAAAATGGCTGATAACGTACGCGGTGCCGTTTTTCGGTTGGGATAGTTTGAAGGTGAAGCTGGAGTTTAAGTAAGTGTTGAAAAGCGGAGGTGGGGGTGTGCTGGGAAAAAATTAAATTGGATTTTTCTTTGCAGGGGTGTGGTATCCGTGTCCATGGATATGTTGCAGCTTGATGTCAATCAGTGCTCGGACAAGTTTTATGCACCAAATGCGTTTAAGGATACGCACAAATGCGACGAGAAGACATCTTATGTAAGTACATATAATAAATATTGGACGATAGTGTCCCGCTTCAATGATTTATATACCGCCAGTTAACCGTTAGGGAGTCATAGCATTTTTTCTTGTTATCGTCAAAAAGTTTTGTTTTTCGCGCAAAACCAACATTTACCACTCCCTGGCCCGTTTAATCCGAGATATGACATCATTTTCTGAAATTACATAATTTACATAAAATTTCATAGAAAACTGCACATTCCTAGTTACGAAATGGGTGTGTGTTTAAGATGCAACCGTTTTAGTCTTTTCAATTTTGATTTTTGAAATGAAAAGTTTAATTTTTATTTTATAACGGTAAATTGAACTGAGATGCCTGCAATTTCTAGTAATTTACCTCAGTTGATGTGTGGGGTCGTAAGAATAAAGCCACGGCTTTCCCCGGCATCTCGTGGAAGGCGACTAAGGCTGAAAACACCCCACATAAGACAAAACGTTTGTTTTTGTCTCAAGAAACAGCCGACCATTGCTTCTTATCAGGCAGCACACACCAAAAGAAACGAAACAAAACAAAGTTTTTTGTCTCGATGCGTTTTATGACTGGTTGTCGATAATGCATGTCTTTGGATATTATCAACACACACCGAATGAAACAAACTTGTTTCCGACAAACGTCGTTGTCGATAATTGCATACATTGCAATAGGCGCAACACACACCGCATGAAACGAAACAAAAAGACAAGACAAAACAGAAAGACATGTTTCGTTGCTACTAGGCGGCCAGTTGTGTTTCAGAAACAAAAATTTGTTTTCGCTTAATAGCTGGTCATTTTATGTAAAATTTTGCAGATTATGGAATTAGTCGTTGCAAATTCAATTGTGTCTTATCTCAACACACACCAAATGAAACAAGGCAAGAAAACGTTTTGTTTTGTTTCACTTGGTGTGTGCTGCAATGAAACACGTTTCCTTGTCTTATGAGACAAAAGCGTTTTGTCAGATGCGGTGTGTTTTCACACTAAAGAAGGACAGGATGTGCATGCCAGCAACTTGGCATCATCCGAAACCTTCAATATGCTAACGAAACATCAACTATGCTTCGAATAAGAACTAACAGCCGCGTGGGGCTGCTGGATAGATAAAGATGTGCTCAAGACCGTGTCGAGTGAGGCCACAAGCTGGGCAGGAGTATTGGATGTCACTGTCGATGCGGGACAGGTGTGAGTTCAGACGAGAGCACCAGCCAGAACGATGTTGAGTCAACGCTCTTATGGCAGCCGGTTCTACGCACCAGAGCGACCAAACCCTTTCAATGCAGAAGGGAGTATATTATTTTCAACATGTCCTTTTTTATGGAACCTGGGAGCTTCGCATCTCGGCGCAGCTGCTCTCACTACTCCTCCACCGCGCCGGCATCGAACTCAATCCTGGTCCATGGATCTGCTGCGTCTGCAACAGAACACTGCACGCAAATGCAACCTCAGTTAGATGCAACTGTTGCGGCGAGTGGTGCCATCTTTAGGGGTTGCTCCGGTTTAAGTCACCATAGACAGTGGAATGCAAACATTTACAGCCAGCCTCTTGTAGGAACAGAGGACAACAAACATCCACCTCAAATGATTCACCCTCAGTTGCGGCGAATACACAGCCTAGCTCCCATCTGTCTCCGGTCACACCTGCGAAGAATCCCGCACGATCTATCCCGAGTCAACACAATCTGACCCCCGCCCCACCCGTCGCTAACTTCAACAGCCTATCCATTGTCCAGCTGGATATTAGGTCATCTTACCTTAACTGATTACGATAATCTTGATCCGAAATAACGACATCCGGGGTGCATCTGTGGTCGTTTTTGCTATCAAAAGGCGTGTTTTCATGATTTTTGAGTCCTTATATCAGCCTAAATCGGTGCCCACCTATTGATGTTGCTCCGGCCCGGCATCGTCCTGGTCTTCTATTGAATGATCCTGTCTCCTGATGCATATTCCATGCATTCTGGATTTAAAAATGTAATCCAGAGGTCGTCAACTGGCCAGAGTACCGTGCGATACTTCTCTATTAAGTCTACAACCACATATTGATTAAATTTGCCTTGTGGGAGGTCCGTGGGTAACTAAACAGTAGGTTAGGTTACGTTAAAAGGGTTGCTTAAGCACACTTGGACCACGACTGGTTCCGTTGTAATACCCCAGTAAACAGTAGCAAACATTAAACAAGTTAACAGATTAAACCGTTATAGAGGTTTTTTTTTATCGAAAGTAACATTTTCAATCTTCGTATTTTGTCCGTTTCTAGCTCAAATTTACCGTTATATCGGAAATTTACTTTTCCAAACGTGTGCTTCTTTTCACTCTTCCTTTACTAGTATTAAAAACTGCACCTTTGCATTCTTGTTGGCTTCATCACGATGAACACTGGGTGCACCACTGTGTATTTCGGGAGCGACTTACTTCCTTCCTCAGTATACAATACATATATTATATATATATATATATATTGTACTGAGTTCTGTTCTAGAGCTCTGTTACATTAGATTAGATTTTAGGGTGGGCGTTGAACCCCTAACGGTTCAGAGCACAGAGGTCTAGTGGCCCATTGTGCTAAAGCCCTGGGTCTAGTAACAGGCCTAGACGTGTCGATCAAGTTTGATCTAGCTAATAAATTTGCTCAGGAGGATCAATGAAGCCGAGGCGATATCATCAGCCTCCGGGTAGGCCGCTCCGAAGCAGTTTCTACGTCGCCGGGCTAAGGCGTCGCAATTGCATAACATAAGGGTCGAAGTCTCGTCTTCTTCACCAGCGATAGTTTGAGTCAGGAACAATCCCCATAGTTCTCAAGTGGTCTCTCAGGCCTGAGTGTCCAGTCAAGAGACCACTGATGGTTCTAACCTTGTTCCGGTTTAACTTTAACAATTCAGTCGATCTGCTTCGCTAGTAGCCCGAGATGAAAAGCTTTGCCTGCCTCAACCCTGGTTGATTATCACAATAGGCGGTAGCCTAATTGCGTTCATGATTGTACAGGTTGAAGTACCGCAAAAGGATTCCGGTTCGCAGAAGGGAGTGGCCGAAGCTGTTCTGGCCATTTCGTCGGCCTGTTCATTGCCACTGATACCAGCATGGCCAGGGACCCAGAATAGAGTTACTCTGTTCCGAGAGCCAACTTTATGTAGTGCTTTTAGGCAACTATATACGATCCTAGATATTACTGTAGTTTTTGACAGGGCTTTGATGGCCGCCTGGCTGTCAGAGAATATAGCCACGTTCTTGTTGTCGTAGCCGATCTTCAGGCATAACTCGGCACATGTCTCGATGGCGTGCACCTCTGCCTGGAAAACAGTGGCAAACTTGCCCATGGGTATGAAAGTCCGATGGTTGGGACCCACAATGTCCGCCCCGGTACCTTCATTGGTTTTCGAGCCATCCGTGAACCACATGATAGTGTGAGGGGGAACTACTTTGCCTTAACCCCTAGCGGGGCATAGCGCGTCAACTACTCCTGCGCGCCATCGTACTCTGTTCTGGGCAATGGGGCGCAACTCCCCAAAAGACTTACCCAGTACCTGACACTCCCTTTCCACAGATCGACGCCATGTGATTCGAGGACCCCCTCTTGGTCGGCCTTGGTTGGAAATGGGGTTCCATTTCATGGCATGCATAGCAATGCAGTTATCACTCTTCCGCAATGTGTGACCTATCCACTGCCATTTTCGCCTGCGTATCAATTCGTCGATTGGCATCTGACCCGTACGCCGACTTAGCTCTTCATTTGATATTGTTTCGGGCCAGAAAATTCTTAAAATTCGACGAAGACATGAGTTGACGAAAACTTGCAGCTTTCTGGTAACTCCTACGGAAACTTTCCATGTACTGCTCCCATACAAAAGCACTGATAGTACCAGGGAGCGAAACAGGCCCAGCTTGGTCTTGATGCTGAGATAACTGCTCTGCCAGATTTTGGACAGCATGCCGTATGCGCGTTTAGCCTGGTTGATACGACGAGCGATGTCCTGCTCCGTACCACCATTTTCGGCAACAATGCTACCCAGGTAGACGAAGTTGTCTACCTTCTCCACAGGCTGCCCATTAATATTGATGGCAATAGGTGTCGGATTTCTTTTTCGCAACGGCGGGCTAAGCACCTTGGTCTTGTTGGTATTAATCTTTAGCCCAACCTTGCTTGCCTCCCTCTCGAGATCTAACGCCATTGCGGACAGATCCATGATTTTGTGGGAGAGTAGGCATATGTCGTCAGCGTAGTCAAGATGTTGTAGATAAGATGTCAAAGTCCATTGAATTCCTCTGTCGAGTCCGGATAGGGCTGCATGCAACACATCGCCGATCACAATGAGGAATAGGATCGGTGAGAGGATGCACCCCTGCCGAACTCCACTGCGAATCTCAAAGTCCCCCGACACCTTACCTTTATGCAGAACGCGACATTTCGCGCCGTCATAGGTTGCCTTAATAATAGCCACAAGCTTCTCAGGGATGCCTCTCCTGCGCAAGGCCGCCCATATAGAGTCCCGGTTCACACTATCGAAAGCCTTTTCGAAATCGATGAAAAGCAAGTGAAGCGGAGAATTGTATTCAGCGCATTGCTCGATGATGATTCGCAAGGTGTTAATGTGATCGACACAGGAGAATCCGGATCGAAAGCCAGCCTGCTCTTCATCAATTGTGCTTTCTAAGTGGGCCTTTAGTCTTTCCAGGAGGATTTTAGCTATTATCTTGGCAACGGCAGGAAGCACACAAATGCCTCTCCAATTATTACAGTCTGTGAGGCTACCCTTCTTTGGAAGTTTGATGATCAAACCTTCCTTCCACTCAGTGGGAAAGGTCTCTGTATTCCACGCTTTATCAACAAGTGGGTGCAGCAAATCGGCAGTTACACTTGGCGCTGCTTGATAAAGTTCGGCAGGGATGCCGTCAAGTCCGGCGGCCTTTCCTCGTTGTAGTGCAATAATTGCAGTGACTATTTCCTCTTTAGTCGGGGCAGTGGACCGTATACGCACATTTTGATGGGTAGCTAAATTATCTATATGAGGGGGAACTTCACCAGAAGTTACACGGTTCAAGTGTGAGGGGGAAGATTGGCATATGTCTCCTGCCAGTGTTCTCTATCCCACATAACGGCGGTGAACCGTTTCTTGCATGATCTTTCCCTCACATGCCAGCTAATTTGTGCTGGATTTAGCTTTACATTCGCGTCGCATGCTACAAGTCTCGCGGTTGCCATTTTGGCTTGTGCTTTTACGTGGATGTGTATTGGCTGTAGGTCGAGCCTTAGTGGCCTCATCCGCCACTACCCTGAGGTGTTCTTGCCAGACTAGTTTACTATCGAGGATGATACCCAGGTATTTGGTGTGATTATCCATGGGAAGTGGTGAGTCGTACATTAAAGCGCGTCTGATGCGACTGAGGTTTCTTTTTCTAGAGAATGGAATGACAACTGCCTTGGATGGGTTGACTCGGAGTCCGTTGCCGTTGCACCATTCTTGTAAAATGGCAAGAGCTGCTTCAAGGATATCAGGTAAAACTCCCTTTAATCAAAATAACTAAGTCATCAGCGTAGCCCTGTGCTGGCAGCAGGCTATCAACCACTATGCACCACAGTAAAGGACGTTCCTGCGGCAGCCGGTTCTTCGCACCGGAACGACCCGTTTTTCAACGGCCAAGAGCTGCCAAACCCCCTCGATGCAAGAAGAATTGCAGTATTCGAAGCATCGCTACCACAACAACACACAACAGTAAAGGAGGCAGGACTCCTCCCTGTGGGCAGCCACGGGTGACATTAGCAAGGAGATCCTTCTGGAAGAAAGCATATGTCCTATCCAATCTATTGTTGTTGTGTCCGCATTCTTCCCCTTAAGTGCTTTGTCAATGGCAGTGATTGTCGTGTTGTAGAAAGCCCCTTATATATCAAGGAAAGCTGAAAGAGCTGTTTCCTTAAGCTCCATTGTCGCCTCAATCTCCCTGACCAGGCAGTGGAGAGTATACTCTGTAGATTTATCTGCTTGGTGGGCGAACTGTCTAACATGAAGAGAGAGAGAGTTTGACGAATATGTTCATCCAGGATTTTCTCCATCGATTTCAGCATAAACCAAGTAAGACTGGATGGGTCTGTACGATTTAGGGTCATCTTTAGGGCAACTGTCCTTTTCGAAATGAACACCCACCTTCGCAGATCTCCATAAGTGAGGGATAAATCCCATTGCGAAGCTGCCTCTAAATATGCTCATGATATGGGGAGTAAGTGTCTCTAGCCTTTCTGAAGAAGGGCAGGAAAAATTCCATCAATACTTGCTGACTTGAATGGATCGAAAGACCTAATGGGCCACTTGACCTTATCATCCGTGAAGATTGCTCTCGAAGTTTTCCAGTCAGATGGCGTAGCTCTATAGGCACAGGGCCATCCCCACCTAGGATTTTGCAGCCAGGAAAGTGGGTGCTTAGGAGAAGTTTGCCGGTTTCTTCGGCATCTGTGGTACTGTTACCATCCTCTTTCTTAAGTGTTCTTATCTGGTCAGTACCCTTTCTAGCCAGAATACGATGCAGTCTCGCAGGTTTGTTTGTGCTGTCAACACTTTCGCAGAACCTGCTTCACGTACTTTTCTTGGCAGACCTGATCTTGTTATATTCTGAGAGCGTGTTACGGTAGACTTCCCATCTGCCAGTTTTTTTTGGCTTCATTGAAGACTGGCGGGAGAGTTCACGTAACTCCCCTGCCGTCTTTGGTTACCTTTAGAGGACAGTTCTCTACGTAAGAGGCTGTGATGGCGTTGGTAACATTAGTAGTAAGACTATCCAAGCTTTGCCAGTTCGTAACCGCCCTATCGATTATTGCTAGCCTCTCATGAAGCCATGTCGCGTAGTTTGTCCAGTCCGTTAATTGCGGGATACGTCTTGTCCTTCCTGCTGATAAAGAGCTCTGTTAAAATCGTAAAATCATTTTGGAAGCTGAATATTGTGAAAAATACGATAAATCGTACTGTTTGGCACCGCTGACTACAAATGTCTGTTTACGCTAGGCGACACGACCGTAAGATCAAAAAAAAGTTGGGTTTGCCGCTCGTTGTCGCTAGTAGCCGCGAGTTGCTTCGTGAAATGTATTTATACTAATAATACTAAATACGTATAATGTATGTATACTAATATGGGGGAAATGGCAACGTTTTCTTCGCATATTTAGAACCTTTTCTTTTTCTTAACAACCAAATTTTCAACAATTTCCCAATCATTCATGTATTTACTTTTGATTTTCTAACTTTGTCTTTCAGTGTGTTCCAATTCTTGGTCGTGGCTTTGAAACGGGCGGCTACAAATGCGAGTGTTTGCAAGGATTCGAATATCCATTCGAAGATTTAATCACATACTATGACGGGCAACTGGTCGAAGCCGAATTCCAAAATCTAGTTGAGGACAAGGAAACTAGATACGACATGTTCAAGTGCCGTTTGGCCGGTGCATCGGCAATAAAGTCAGCCACATATTTGATTACAGCTCTTCTTGGAGCTATAGCATTACTAGTGTATAGATTTAGATAAGTGTCCTTTATATACCTGACAGATTCCGAATCTCCTTACCGTAGTACAGACAATCTGATCCAACCAAATGTTTTCGCCAGATCGCATTGTCTATTAATCTAACGAAATCTCACATTCCGTCCATTTTTTGAGAAAAAGCGAGAAACGATTAGCATGTAAGTACATTTTACTTTACGGACTTTTTTTAAAAATATGTTTTTGAATACAAAGAGCCTCTAGCTTATAGCTTATTTCTACAATACGTAGATTCGAATACTGTTTTGTTTTTGTAACGTATTAAATGACACATTCCGTCCATGTTATGAGACTAAAATATGGTAGACGTGTAGAGAACAAATAAGAAAAAAATGTAAAAACGTATAATAAATACATTGAGGATACACCCATCAAATGACAAGACATCCCTGTCTCTTATTTCTTGGGAAAAAATCGGCACCGAACAATAAAATGCGTATAGAGAGAGATAAAGCTACACAATGACCCACCACCCTATTTCGACTACTGTGTGTGCGCGCCTTACACCACATCAAACACCCAACAACACCGTGCAGATATCTTGATTTTTTTCCCATCTTCAACAACGATCGCTTTTATGAAACCTGTTCAAATTTAAATTACAACAATACACACCGGTCACGCGGACACTGTGCGTGTGGTGTAATATTGGCGAAAGGAATCGCGATGCATGCAGGACATAATATGTGAAAAAATGCCGTGTATCGTGAAAACTCGAAACGAATAAGAGCGGTACCCTCTTGTAGCTATTGCTACTGTTTGAGATGTGTAGATCATGAGAAAAAAATTGGCAATGTAATTGGAAAGCCGGGATGAAGCAATGTAGTGGTGTTACAGGGTGATGTTTGGTTACATTTTGTGAATTCGAGATGAAAGTCACTGTCACAGACTCTTCCTACTATCATGAAATGTTAGGTAACTGTTTTACACAATAAATACAAGACTGAAATTCGTTGTAATTATTGATCATGAGATGTCTTCATCCTCGATGTTTTCTTCGCTTCTGACTAAACTAAATGGAAAAGAACAAATTTAATATTTTCTGAGACACATCGTACTGGGCATAACTGATGTCCGTGTATGTATTATGTCTGTTCGTATGATTTAAATCTTATGAACAGACATAACACATATTTTTCGTCACCCTGTAACGATCGTCTAATAGTCTTCATTTATTACGGCAACTGTCTTCACTGCGTTATTCATTGTGTGCGCTTTTTTTTGTTTATTCAAAGAACCGCCTCAAGTTCACAGCATCTCAACTCGTTTGGCAATATCAGGGGAAATTCATGTGGACGAACACAGCGCACATCCTTTGACCATTTGCAAAAGGAAAACTCATTTTTTAGCGTGTCGTCCTTCAAGATGTGTACACGCAAACTATCTCTCCCTGTTCGCGAAAATGTCGACGGAAAACAAGTTTTTCATTCAAACTGTGTGTCGATAGGAATATTTTTTTTCCACGCACATATCGTGTTGAGCACCACATAAAGACGAAGGAATCTGTACAGGATAAGATACGGAATGCCTTCTTTTACATATTTTTATATCAGAATCATCATGAACTATGGTATTGCGCTGGGGTTCTGATATTGTTGTTATAGCTAGCAATTCCACCGGGATTGCGATTATTTCCCACACACATCGCGTTATTTCGCCCATATTATGATGTACTGCATGGAAAATGTACCCAGCCAGCCGAGAGAGATTTCTGATTCCCAGGCAGTGTGATAGCGTTTTTCAGGATGGGTGCGAAGAGACACCCTGAATGCTCTATTGTAAATTGAATTATGAACGTGAAATTAAAAAAAAAGATTTGATTGTGGTATTTTTTTCTCTAAATGCTTAGTAGTCCTTTGTATTTTAGTTCATGGTCACGAAAGACGGGTCAATAGTTTTTGCTTAGGTACAAGGACATTGGTTTTAAAACGTCAGCTAAATTTTGAACGCAGGCACCATGGTAAGGTGAAATTTTTTTTTCGGATGGATGCTAGTTGTTTACAAACAACCGAATTTGTGTATCAGTTTCGATGATTTCATAGGAAGACTAATCATTATGACAGGTGGTTTTGTTTTCCAGTTTTCGGATATAAATGGGTTCTTACACGTTAGACCAACTCTCTCTCTCTCTGGATCCTGTCAACCCCTTGTGGGGCATAGGGCATTAACCACGGCGACTTTCCACCTTCTCCTGTTCGCCGACATCGCCTTCAACTGACTCCACGATTTGCCTAATGACTTACCCTCGACCTCAACTGATCTTCTCCAGGTGTTTCTAGGTCGTCCAACGCGACGACTTGCATCGGTTTCCTGTGGGTTCCAATCGAGGGACTGTTTAGCAATGTTTTCCGGCCCTTTTCGAAGTGTGTGACCTATCCATTGCCACTTTCGCCTTTTTATGGAGGTGTCTATCCTGTCCTGGCCAGTAATGAACAGGAGGTCGTCGTTAGAATTGATCTCCGGCCAGCGTGTGTGTAGGATGCGCCGTAGACACTGGTTCACGAAAGTTTGCAATTTAGTTGTTATCGCCCTGGTCACCTTCCAAGTTGAACAGCCATAAAGAAGCACAGATTTTACATTGGTTTCGAAGATCCTGAGTTTGGTACTTCTGGAGATGTTGTTGTTTTGCCAGAAAGGAGTCAAGCTGAAAAAGCTGCCCGAGCCTTCTTGATGCGAGACAGTACATCAGCATCCGCTCCACCATCTGCTGTAACTACGCTTCCGAGGTAGCAAAAATTGTCCACTTTTCCACCGTCTGCCCCGAAACACAAATTTCGCTCTGTCTTCCTGGATCCAAGCTCAAGTACTTAGTTTTGGCAGCATTGATTTTAAGCCCCGCATTGCAATTTTCGCGGTACAGGGTATCCGTCATTTGAACTAGATGATCCGATCTATTTGGAAGAAGACAAATATCTTCAGCGTAATGCAGGTGTTGAAGGTATCCACACAGGTTCCATCTGATACCTTTGCTCTGGTGTTCATGAAGCTCACTGCAGAGTATGTCGTTAATGGCAATCAAAAACAATATATGTAGGTGACAAAATGCAGCCTTGTCTCACTCCGCTATGTACGTCGAAGGGATCTGAAAGCTTACCCTTGTGTAAGACGTGACATTGGGCTCCACTATAGAACTCCTTGATGATGCACATGATTTTATCTGGTATACCTCTTCTACGTAAAGCCTTCCAGATGTATTCCCGGTCGACGCTGTCAAACGCCTTCCCGAAATCGATGAACATTCAATTATAATTCGGAGGGTGTTGGTGTGGTCGCTACATGAGAAGTCCTCGCGAAAACCAGCCTGTTCATCGTTCAGTGTGCCGTCAACTGTTTGCTTGACCCGGTTTAAGACTATTTTTGCCATCAGTTTGGAGACTGCGGGGAGGAGGCAAATTCCACGCCAATTATTACAATCCTTCAGGTCACCTTTCTTCGGGATCTTAATAATGACGCCCTTCTTCCATTCTTTAGGGAGAGTTTCGGCTTCCCAACACTCTTGGATAAGGGGAGAAGAATATCCACAGTAGCGTTGATATCCGCCTTAAAGAGTTCAATCGGAATTCCATCTATCCCCGGGGCTTTACCCGCATCCATCGATTTAATAGCCAGTTAATTCCTGTTTAGATGGTGGGCTGGTATCTGCGGAATATTTTCTGCTTCAAGTGAAGATGAGTTCTATGTAGTATCCAAAGGTGTTGTTGAGGACCTCAATGAAGTGCTCTCTCCACCGTCGCAGTTGGTCTTCATCAGTGACTAGTAGAGACCCGTCTTTATCATTCACGGGATGTTCAGTTGCAAAAGATTTGCCAGTTAATGGCTTGATAAGTTTGTAAAGGGTTCCACTGTCACCGCGATAAGCCGCTTCCTCTGCCTTCTCCGCTAATGCATTGATGTTATTGCGTTTGTCCCGTCTTACGCTTCTTTGCACGCCTTTCTGAAGAGAACGGTATTCAACTCTAAGTTGATCTTTGATCTGCGTCGTCAGTAGCTGAGTTGATTTGTTCTTTAACTCTCTTGCGTGGCGAGATTAGAGACCATGTAGAGTCACTAATGAATGGTCTTTTACCGCGCTCCAATCTGCCCGCAAAAGTTTCACCGCACGTAATAAATGAGTCCTTAGCGACGTCCCATCTATCACCAACTGTAGGAGTCTCATAAGGTGGTGGTGCGTTAGCTCTTTCGTGGCGGCGGAATAAGCACGTCTTATAGATGGGTCTTTAAGCTTTTGCACATTAAAACGTGGCAAGATTCTTGCATTTTGAGGGCGATGGATCGCTGCCGTTGGTAAGCGCACTTTTGCGACAACAAGTTGGTGATCGCTGCCAATATCAGCACCCCGTTTCGACCTGACATCGAGGAGACAGTTTCTCCATGTCTTGGAAATGGCTATATGGTCAATCTGGTTCTCTGTTCTGCCGTCCGGAGAAACCCAGGTTGTTAAATGGCATCGTTTGTGCTTGAACAAAGTACCGCCAATGACGAGCTGATGAGAGTTGCAAAACTCCACGAACATCTCGCCATTTTGATTCCTGTTGCCTAGACCACGACTTTGGCATTGAGATCCGCCATAATAATTTTTATGTCACCTTGTCGAAGGTGTCGCCGAGTCGGTGGTAGAAAGCGTCCTTAGTTGATTGGTCCGCTGGTTCAGTCGGGGCGTAGCACTGAATTATTGTGATGTTTCTTACCCTGGAATTAAATCTGGCTGTAATGATACGGTCGGAGATGGGTTTCCAGTCAATTGGAGATATGCGTGCCTCCCTAGACAACAGGATTCCGACGCCTGCCATTCGAGGTGACGTATCGTCTTCATTACTGGTTGCGGTTTTTGGCCGTCCTTCACGTGGGTCGTCTTCGAGGGACGTGCGACCACGTTTACTCGTAAATTCAGCTCCCATTTTTTAACAGTTGAGATCGAAGGAGCAGAGTCCCCGTAAACTTTTGCTAACTTCGGATGAATTTCTTTAGGGGTTAATCCATCCAAAACGGTCAAGGACTTTTAAAGCTTCTCTTTCCAATAAAATTTAAAAGTTAGATAAGGTTCCTTTCAGCGTTTTCAATCGGATAAACGCTAACCAAACATTGAGAAAGTGAAATTATGCTAGCAGGCACTTTATTCCTACATATAATTTTAGTCCGACATTGAGAAAACTGGTCTTAAATTTGTTAATTGAGTTGTCCCAACTTATTTCAACTTTAATTTTGCGGTACATAACAGCTTAATGCGTGGAACAATAAACAGCGTAGTCCGGATAGCGCAACGATTAGCACGTTCGCCTTCTACGCACTGGGCCCCGGTTCGATTCCTATTGAATGCGGTAGTTTTCGAGCAGTTAAATGAGTACCCATTTATGGGGTAAATAACTCGGTTGAGCGTGTTGCTGATCACACACCTCTGCACAAGACATACCGTCACGATCTAGAAAATGAGATGATGCTCACTCATCTCGAGGCCATGGTTCAAATTGAACTGTTGCGCCAGTTATTTATTTTTATTAAGTGACAGCTTGCTAGTTACTTGCAAGGCACTTGCAAACGCTACTTACCGACCATTTCTACTGGCATGTCTGAACGCTGCTTTATATACAGGCCGGTTTGTCACGTGAACCAAATGTTAATGACGCCATTTAAAGAGTAAACGCGGAGATTTTTTTCACGGTGAAATGTGCGGGGAAGGGGGAACTAAAAACGAAATAAAAAAAAATAATAATAAAAAATATTCGAACTGTAGTTTATCGAGTTCCCCATTTATTAAAATTAATAATCCCCGTACGTAAAAGATAATTTTCGTAGATATTTTTCAAGAAAACCTTTTTTTTTCATTTTCACGTTCACGGTAAAGAATCGCATTTGTGTGTGTGCTGTCAAACAGTGGTCAGCGGCTGATGACTTATGGTGAGTTCGGGTCTCGTGCGTTTCGTGCTTATTTTTCCTTTTCCACATTTTGTGTTAATTCAGTGTTTATTTATTAGTCAAGTCGAATCAGAGGGAAGATATCTGCGCGAAGATAATGGTCTGTGTCGGTTTGTACGCAAGGTGTGTATAGGTGTAGTATCACTGCCTTCTCAGTACCAGAATTAGCAATGACGTTATAGTCAAGATGGCGATGATTTAGATTGGTGGTGTTTTTTGTTAATTTTTCCCAGATGGGAAATTATTATAAAGCTTCGACAACCAACTGCGGTACGGGCCTATAAAAAGCAAAGACAAACACCAACCAAGTTTAATCCACCATCAAACAAACGAGACAGTGTGTCTAGGCTGGAAGCTTTTTGAAGGGGAATATCACCGAACAATGTCCACTTTTCCTACCATGGATATTTGATATGGTAGTGTGGTACTTGCTACCAAATGCCCAAAGGATATTTTTGTTATTCACATTATATTTTATATTGGGTGCTCTTTTTCGACTTTTACCGGGATAGATTAAGCCGGTTCTAAACGACACTACGAACACCTTCCAATGTTGGGCGCTTAATAGTTTTTTGCAACGTGTGGCGGGACGTTGAGCCAGAGGCGCGCGAAGGAAATTTAGCGCCTCGAGGCGAAAATTTAATATGGCGCCCCGTGTACAGTGCTGGAAAAAAAGTTTCTCAAACCATTTTATTCCTCCTTTTAGCAAAAATTCTTGACTCTTGGGATTAGTTAGAGTGACAATATTTTACTGGCTCACAGTTAACACATTATGTGTATCCTGTCTCATTATTTGGACGAATCAAAATTTAAATTAAATTATGTGCGGCGGGAACCTTGAGTAAGGCTATGAATACCTAACGCACAATGTTCCGATTTGTTTGCCAGGACCTGTAAACCGCTGTTGTTAGTTTTGAAGTAAGGAAGCACATTTGACCATTTTCAGGACCGGGAACATCCTCACACCATAACTCCTTCAAATTGCGGAGGGAGTCTTCAAAGGTATTCATCGTTAAGGCTCCTACCGCATATGAATTGTTCCTTCGCTTATATATATTTAAATTAAAATTAAATTTTGACTCGTCGCAAAAGACACGTAGAGACGTGTAAACAACGCGTAGAGCTCTATCGCGCTATCCCCCCGAGAGTGTGTTTTGTAGAGATTTCACTGCCGTGTGAACACCTTTCGTAGATAAGTTTCTCGTCTCTACATCTGCTCTACAACTTATATATAGAGATGTATAATATACAATATGCTAGTAGAGCTCTACCGTTCTTTATGCCCTCCGATCCTTCGCTTATTGAAAGTGCATAGCAGAGATGCGTTATTGGTTCTTTTTGCTAGAATCTCGTATACCGTACGTGACATGTGAAACTGGCCTAAACCTTCACCAAAAATAGCCCGATATCCAAAATCCGGGAACAGCCCATGAGACCCATCTTGCCTGCTTGCAACCACTTACGACTACCACAATTTTTTTTATGTTTATGCTAATGTTTAGGGGATGCCCCTTGATGCGAGAGCAGAGCCTTAGCGGGAAGGAAATTAGGGTAGTGGGGCTAAGATGGGTTGAATTTGAATTTTTGCAGATCATAATTGCAGGGGAAAACAAAAGATGGTGTTCTGGATACAAATGAATCATAGAATCTAATGGTACGACTACTACTAAGTTCAAGAAAATGAGGATGGGCACGGCAACCTAGCCAGGTGTTACAAAAGGAAGAGCAAGCTCGGAAATAAGACTGGATATTTCGTCTGAGCAACGGCGGTAGTAGTAGCGATAAAAAAGCGATAAACAACCGACATTTCGCCGATATGAGAACAGACATAATTGCATTCGCACTTGTGAGTACTCATCGTAATCGCTATAACGGGTGCATATCAAACTAATTCACACCAGTGGCATAGATAACTTTTAGGGGAGGGAGAGGACATGCCATTGGCACTACATTTATTTTGTTAGAAGAAATAAGAAAATTTAGTAAATATCCAACCAAACATCGATGAGTTTGCTGACGACATTTCCAATATATCTTCGAAGTACTCATTAAGAACGAGTAGTTGATGAAATAATATAGTCGAAGAGTATCAGCGATAAAATCATCAGGAGGTTTGTAGTGATATCCTTAAGATAAGGTCTAAAAAGCTTTCGGTCCATGTGCCATGATCAACGGCATCACGCGCATATTCGATCGTTTATTGACTAGATAAAGTCACACAAACACCACGTTGGGCGCCGAATACTTTCAAGCTTCTCGATTATTTTCTACTGTGTACTCTCACTGATATAGGATAGGGTAACCTTAAGGTAGCTTATGCTAACCCTCTGCTAGATTGAGGTAGCCTAGAGGCGCAGTTCAAAAAGATTGTTGTTTTTGTGTTTTGCGACTAACGTACCATTCGCCTATTCGTTTGCCTACTTCGGTTTCATTAACTAGATAAAATCACACCGATCCCACATTCGAGTTCGAATATTTTCAGGCATTTTAAGCCGGCGTTATACAAATATTCATAACAATACCCCGCCCTGCATCCAGCCGATTGCACATTTCGCTTTCATTGATTAGATAAAATAACACCGATCACACATTGGGCGGGGAGTGGCTCAGTGTGCTATATCCCACACTCTAACCCCACATTGGGCGCCAAATCTTTTCGGGAATTTTCTACTGTAAATTTTCAGTGACGTAGGATCAAAACGCCATAACGTAGCCATACTTCGGCCATCTGCTGATCCATGATGACATACATATGTAGATCAATGCCTGAAAAAAGAAATCACGCCACAGAGAAAATGTCGTGAAACCATGTGGATAGGTAAGTTTTGTGTTTTAGTTTTAATTGATTTTGAGATTTAAGTTAAAAATCAGCAGTTGGTTTCAATAATACAAGGACTGGCAAATTTCAAGTTTTCTCGCAGGGTCCGTCTTTTTCAAAACAGTTTTTTGTACTGGTTATATGAAGATAAATCGAAAATTTTAATTTTAGGGTCGATTTTATCCCGTAGTTGTCTAATATACGTATACATTATTCCTATTAATTGAATAGGACGCTAGAATAGTTACAGCAGGTACTTCTTAGGCGAGTATTAATTCCAAAATGATTGGCCACGAGCGCAATCGAAGTGACGAAGCTTGTGCGCATTTTGTACTTCTGTTCATCAATATTGTATTTCTGTGTGTGTTTTGGAATCGTTATTAGTTAATTTTTCTTCTGCATTTTAGCAGTTTTTTTTTTCAAACTCGAGATAAGGACAACATAGAAGGAGGGTCGGGATGGATGTCCCCCCCTTATCTACGCCACTGTTTCACACGGCAATAGGGAAGCAAGAGCGAAATTGATTACCATATTTCTATAGATTGTACGTCAACACCCAACATCTTTAGGCAACGCCTTGATGCCGTTGGTATAGCATACACTTCCTATTTGTATAGCCGTACTGACAAGCTTCGAAATATGTGGGAAGTACTCACAGGTACATTTTTTTTATTAACTCGCCGGGGAATTAAAACCCTGATCTATAGATGCGGCGATGCAGAGTGGCGACCGAGGCCTCACGGCTACCAATCGCGTAGTAAAAACATATTATATTAAAAATTTCATGCGGACAAAAGAGAACATTGTGATTCACTTTATTTCTACCTATATTAGATCATAGATTAAAGTTGGCTTAGGTAATCGGTAGACGTGAAACGCTAACTTAACTTTCTCATTCACCTGCTCATTTATTATGGCCTCACTTAAACCTCTCAACATATTTCAAATTTGTAACCCACTATCAACATAATTCGAACATACGTGGGGTGTCTTCTTCGTGTAAGCTTTTGTTAGAAAAAGGACACTCAACGTTCGTGTCCACTAGGCAACCCCATTCACCATGCTGTTTCGCGAGTGTTGTATGTTATGATGCTGTACTCGTGCCAAAGTTCGAAGTCTTGCGCAACATCCCTGTAGGGTGAGTGGGTGGTTTTCTTGGGATTGTGGTGTAATGTTGCTCCTTGACTCTGTAGCAGCGTGTGCAAACTCATAGAGCCATTGATGTGTTCGTCTACATTCCTTCATCTTCCATGTATCCTGCGAGTATAGAATACAATCAGATTCAATTCCCCCTTGTGTTGGTATCCTTATAGGCGGGGGGATACTTTAAGGACGCATTCACATTTAAGGGCAGCCACCACTACGTGCAACGGTCCCAACCCCAACTATGTCGAAATGAAGTATGAAGCAGAAAAAAAAAGAAAAACTCCAGCACACAATCGCACAAGTTCCGAAGAGCCGCTCCCAGCTTGCCGTGAATATTGTGCTCGGCCGTTGAAAAGAAGCTGCCTGCAACATACAACACATCGCGACTTTGTGCCGTTTTTGTCGGGTATTCGTTGAGGTTTCTTCTTCACGGGGGCCTAAATACTTAAGTTCGATTCGAATGACGGCGAGTGGACGGACGAACGGGTCGAGGGCTTAAAGCCATAGTCTAGAACAGACTGCTAGCGCATAATAATGAAGAAGCCCAACGTTCGAGCCTATTATCCAATCGGCTGTATCTTTAGTTGTGCGAGATACATAGTGAGATGAGAGTGGTCGGTTCAATCAGTTGAGAAACAGTCACTTATGGCGCGTTGAATGGCTGCGAAAATTAGAAAAATTGCGAATAATAGACGAGTTAGAAGTGGTGAGGTAGATAGCTGGACGGACGGGCTTAGGACCTCGCGCGATAGCAGATTTTCGAAGCCACACGCTCAACGCGACTTGTGACGGTTTTCTTCTTGCCCAGTGTGGATCACTGGACAGCGACAGTCTTTGGGGCGGATCAGTGTCATCGCAGCTAATGTGAGCTTCTCAGTTCGCCGACTTGGAAGGACCAGACCAGCACCCTACAGTTTTAGGCGTTACGAATTCAGTGAAAATGTGCGAAAATACTGTGCCGGGTGAAATTTCAATGAAGGCGTAGAACTCGGTGTAGTGCAGTGCTGTATATGGTTTTTGTTGTTGTCTCTTCAGGGAGTGTGATCCTGTGTGACCTGAAAACACCCAAATTCACAAAAAGGCCAAGAAAATAAGCTCGGAAGCTACGCGTGAAATAACTAGTGCGAATCGGTTGTGCAAGTGTATATGAATAGGAATAGGCGTGAATTGTTGTCTCTGACCCTAAGGATAAGTGCAGCGTACCCTGCGTTGTCCATAGGCACGTCTAAAGTTAGAGGGCTTCCGGTCTTCGTTGGCGAATTATTCCGGAGTAACGTTTTAGGGTTGCGATGCAGACCTACGGCAACAAGGATTAATATACGCCTCATGCGGACCTCGATATTCAATTCACAATTGCATAGCATAGCACGTCCTGCAAGTGAGTTAATTTTATTTTTATCTTTTTATGTTACGAAGTATGACCTATCATTAGGTAGCGGAGATTCTTTGGGTGTTGGACTCGCTTAAGAAAATTTCCTTGGACTAGCCGATAAGCGAGAAAAGTTTTCGCATATCGAGGGCGTGTTAGTGTTTCGATGTGTTAGAGACACATCCTTGCATTCGAAACCAGATTGTTTGTATTTGTGCGACGTCGTGTCGTGGGTATCTGTGTGATATGTGTGCGGTTATTCTGTTTGGCGGAAGTATACCTTACATCTCCCTTGTTTGTGCCGCATCTGCCATAACCGTCTGTCCTTAGTTTTGGACGAACGGATGTTGTTGTTGTTGGATGCGTGCCAATTAAAAAGGATTTTCGAGAAGGCGGACGGAGCAAACTGCGGCTTTAGATTATCGGAGATAAAAACTAATTCAGATGATTGATACAAGGGAGAATAAAAGCGTATGCTTGTGCTTGGTGTTTAGTTTACATTTCCTTCTGTCAAATTTAAATTTAATCACATTTACAATCGACATATATGGTTGTGTTTGTTGCCTGTATGAATACGTACAATGGTTTCGACGTTGTCACTGTTTACATATTCGTACGTATACGCTTTGGCGGACCATTCGTTTCCCCATAAGGATTCCATCCGTTTGCAAGAAAATCTTCGGAAAGCGTATTGTGTTTGTGTCCGTTGGTTTCGCAGAACATGTACATATATCCTGCATTGTCCGACATTGTGCCTGTTACAAAATGTTGGTGGTATCCATGTGAGTTGGAGGTCTCACCCTCCACCCGAAAAATTAGTGTCACATATCTCGTGACCATGTGTATGCTAAGTGGGGAAGAACGGAGAACATGCGGGATTCCCATAGAGAGCATCCTTGCGGTTAATTTTTTTGTGTCTTTTGGGCGAGGATCGTGCCGTAACGTCGACGTTAGGACAACGACGACAGCGACGAACACATACAGTTGCGGTAATAAAAAGTGGGCAATTATCAAGTCATCGGTGAGGCGTGTAAACGGGTGTTTACGGGTATCCAATATGCAGCAATACGTTGGGAATTTCGCAAGCGAGCAGCAAGAGGCATTCTCAATAAGCGTTAGCCACGGGGGTATACGAGTATATTGGATCGACCACATTTCTTGGAATTCATCTGCGTCTCTGTAACAGGACAAAGATTGCGACATGACGAAGGCAAAAAGGATATGTACATACTGTGTGTATTGAGCTTTGACTCGGAAGTCGTTGCTGCTATTCATCGTTTTTGGACGATTTCCGAAAGGTGGTGGAAATGTGAGAGGAGCGTAAGTGCTGATATGTTGCAGCTGATTCTGTGTTTTAAATCAATTTCTGACCATCATCGTCATTCTTGCACACAGCTGTTTATACATACCTATACATACATATATGTATAACACTTGGCGTTATTCCTGTTTACATTTTGCATAATCGTGTCACATATAGTGCAGATGATGGTGATACTCGTAACCCAGTGCTGGAACGATTGGATACGATTCCGGTGGGTATTGGTATAGATGCACGCATAACTGACCGGATTGGTATGGGAGAGTGGGTGAATTTAAGGCGGTTGGGGTATGTTGGTGACAGACTCTCAATGGATACCAGAAGTGGTCTGTTGTGTTTGTGCACAAGGTAATGAGGTGACATCCTTTCGTCTCGAGTGGAATAAGACGACATTGTTGAAAGGCTGTTTCTTTGTTCTGCCCCTATACTGCATAATGATGATGCATAGGCTTTCATTATTTTCTACTAATAGACAAATAAATTAGTCATGTGAACGGGGCAATACAATGAGTATTAACATAGATAAGGTGTTTTTTTTTTAAATAAAAATATCTGATGTTACCATGGTAGCTGGATAGGTTGTGAGTCGGTCTATCAAGCGAGAGGTCACGGGTCGCAATTCTGCCCTAAACATATCCGAATTGTCGCTTTTTTCGACGGCTGCCAGTCTACTCAACTTTGAATGAGCACATTGATTTGACAATAAAGGTGGGACGAGCGTGATGACTGACCACTCACTCCGTAAAAATCCTAAGAGGTCTAATTGTGGCTTATTCTTATGCCTCAGACCACAGGGGGATTCCTGACCATAGGATGTTAAAATAATTTCCAGTTTTGTTAATTGTGCAGATTAACTAAAATAATTCACCTCCAATTTTCCTGAAATTTTAGTATGTTGTTCTCCTGATGATGCTGATCAAGAATATATGTTAAGCGTGGAAACCATTTCTTCACACGGTTTTTTAATGTTGAAAATGTATGGAAACACTTGTATTAGCCTACTTCGTTCAATGAAAATGGCATCATCGCGTAAAGAATTTGCAATTTGCATTGTAAATATGTTTCATCCAGACCGAGTTCGTGCGATACTGAGGGTTGTGATTACTTAAGCGGAGCGAGCGGTGCCCACACAGGAAACAATTGCGAATCAACAATCCCTTGTGTGGGCTTCTCTCGCTACGCTTGTTCCGCGCTTAAAGGATCGCAACTCTCGCAGTATCGCACAAACATGCTTGGGGTCCAACATACATATTTACGATACTATATTATCTTGCCTTAACCCCTAGTAGCGAGTAAAACTATTCCTGCGTCCCATCCTACTCTGTTCTGAGCAATCTGACGCAAGTCCCCCACGTTTTACGCAGAGACTCACACGCTTTTGCCACAGAACGGTGCCATGACATTTAAGGACACCCCCTTGGTCGCCATTGATGGGGAATGGGGTTCCATTTGGGCATATAAAACAATGCAATTATCATTCTTCCGCAATGTGTGACCTATCCACTGCCATTTTCCCCTTGCTTATCAATTCGTCGATTGGCATCTGACCTATACACCGACTTAGCTCTTCATTTGATAGTGTTTCGGGCCAGGAAATTTTTAAAATTCGACGAAGACACGAGTTGACGAAAACTTGCAGGTTCCTGGTAACTATTACGGAAACTTTCTAGGTGCTGCGCCCATATTAAAGCACAGACAGTACCAGGAAGTGAAACAGGCCCAGCTTGGTCTTATTACTGAGATAACTTCTTTGCCAGATTTTGGACAGCATTTAGCCTGGTTTATATGTCGAGCGATATCCTGCTCCGTACCACAATTTCCGGCAACAGTGCTACCCAGGTAGATGAAACTCTCAACCTTCTCTACAAGCTACACATTAATATAGATGGCAATAAGTGTGGATTTCTTTTTTCGCAACGTTAGGCGGAGAACCTTGGTTTTATGATGTTAATCCTAACCTAACCTTGCTCGCCTTCCTCTCGAGATCTAACGCCATTACGCACAGACCCTTGATTTTATGGTAGAGTAGGCATATGTCGTCAGCATAGTCAAGATGTTGCAGATAAGATGTATAGGGCAACTGAAATCCTCTGTCTCTGTCCTCACTATGAGCAAAATGATCGGTGAGAGGATGCACCCCTGCTGAACTCCACTTCGAATCTCAAAGTCCTCTGACACCTTACCTTTATGCGGAACGCCACATTTCGCTCCATCGCAGGTTGCCTTAATAATAGCCACATCTTTTGAGGGATGCCTCTCCTGCGGAAAGCCGCCCATATCGCCCATCTCGAAATCAATGAAAAGCAAGTAAGTGGAGAATCGTACTCAGTGCATCAGTCGACGATGATTCGCAAGGTGTTAATGTGATTGACACAGCAGAATTCGGATCGAAAGCCGTCTTGCTGATCATTAATTGTGCTTTCTAACTGAATCTTTAGTCAATCCAGGACAATGTTATCTATTATCTTGGCAACGACAAGAAGCACACAAATGCCTCTCTAATTGTTACAGTCTTTAAGGCTACATTTTTTCGGAAGTGCGATGATCAATCCTTCTTTCCACCCAGTGGAAAAGGTCTCTGTATTCCACGCTTCATCAACAAGTTGGTGCAGCAAGTCTGTAGTTACACTTGGCGCTGCTTGATGAAGTTCGGCAGGGATATCGTCGAGTCCGGCGGCCTTTCCTCGTTTTCCTGCAATAATTTCAGCGACAATTTCCTCTTTAGTTGGGGCAGTTGGCCATTATACGCACATTTCGATGGTTACCTAAATTATCTATATGAGTTGGAACTTCATCAGAGATTACACGGTTCAAGACCGCGGTGAATTTTTCTTTCCATCCCCTCATTGGATCGTCCTCATAGATAAGTAGCTTTCCGGATGTCGGCAGGAGTTACGACCACATGTAAACTCCTTGATGATACCCTATACGGCGTTTAAGTTGTTATTTCTTGCGGCTTCTTCTGCTGCTAGATGGGAATTCATATAATCTCTTTTATCGCGTCGCACACTAGGCTGAACTTCTCGAGCTTTCTGACGGTTAAAGATAAAGGAGTTCGACGCTTCTTTGATTGTCGTCTGATGCTGCAGCCAACCGAACCTTCAGCTCTTTTCTTTCAACAATCCGCTGTCATGAAGCGTCGGACATCTAAGCTTTATTCCGGCAATTCGGGTTGGTGCCAAGGATGGTATCTGCGCTGTCTATGTACCCATTGTATGTACCCAGTTTCCAGTCTTCATTTATGCCACTGGGCCTGTTTATGCCGTGGAACTAAAAGGCGATTTAACTAAATCGTTAAGTGCTAGTCCTAGTTCGTGGTGTGTATATACCTACCATACGGAAAGGTACTAAATATGAAAGATATCAGTTGTTGGTTTATGACTTCGGTGACTTTGGTTTAGAAAATGGCAAGAGACAGTAGCCTACTAATAAAAACGCGTTTATACCGCTACAACTAAAGGATGAAATGAATGCAGAGTTTCCGGAAAGGATGAGGTATTTATATAACATATATAGGTAGTATAAAATAGAATTTTCACCAACAACACCATTAGCGAAGACAGCAACACCATCTAGTCCCAACTTTTCAGTCCAGTTCTGCATGACAAGTGGAGCTAAAATTAGTACTAAAACTAGCTAATACGACCGACATGTTTATATAGTCATGAGTTAGCTCGAATTAGTTAATACTCGCAGATAGTTCCGCGGTATAAACGAGGCCACTATCTGGGTGACTAGTCATCTCAGCTGCTTTTTCCGTAAAATGGTCGTTCTACCGTTGTAACTCAGCTGGATTTTTTAGTCGAGCGGTGTTGAATTCGCGGCATCTGGATCTTTTGTTACTAGGACGGCGCACGGCTTCAATAGCCAATCGGACATTAGCGATCATAAGATAATGGTTTCTTCCCATCCCAATATCGGAGATCTTTATAATTGGCACATCCAGGAGGCGACTTTTGAGTCTTTTTCTAGTGGCAAAGTGGTCGATCTGATTTTGTGTTCTGTGTTGATCAACAGAGGATCAACTAATTTTGTGGTGGTCCTTATATTCAAACATATAGGTAGTACCATCGATGAAGAGAAATTGGTCGTGATTCTGTCGGAGACCGGATCCCAGGATAAGAAAAAGATTCGTGCGGCTCTGTTTAAGAGGCGTCGTTCTCACTCGCGACCAGTACCGGTAGCTTTTTCGGAATACTATACAACATGGCGGATGGCGCAACGGTTAGCACATTCGCCTTCAACGCACTGGGCCCCGGTTCGATTCCGGGGATTTACGTGTCGGACTATGAGCCCACTCAGCTGTTAAATGAGTACCCATTATGGGGTAAATAACTCGGTTGAGCGTATTGCTGATCACATACCTCTGCACAAAAACCGTCACGATCTAGAAAATGAGATGATGCTAACTCATCTCGAGGCCGTGGTTCAAATTGGACTGTTGCGCCAGTTATTTTATTTTTTTATACAACATTAAAATTGTACCCGTTGGAGGGTTAAATTCTCCGCTGTTCCACCAACAAATCTCAATAACTCCTAAGATGTGCTCCGTATGCACGCCATCGTACTCTGTTTTGGGCAATTGGACGCAACGCCACTCCCCCCTCCACCCATATAAACCCGGTGGTGAATTAGAATTAGTGTCAGGCCAATGGTTTCCGTGGTCGCTGAGATTAATCTTTCCGCTAATCATACTATGTTACTCGTCAAAGCATATCTACTTTCCTAATGAGAATTCGAGTACCTATAGAATTTTTGGGTGGCCCATGTTTTTTTTACTACTGTATAACATTATTCATTACCCTGCTTCCTTGAGTCTTGCGCTCCTATACTTATGCCGACCATAGCTTATAAATCATTTAAAGAAGAGTCACGCTTCGATGTGGTTCGTGAACATCTTAAACCTTGTTCGATTGGTGTCGAACCAGCTGCCCTTTGCCAGGATTAAATTCAGTCAGAGAATCAGAGCTCAGTTCAGAGAATCAGAGCTCCAGCTTACGGGCTCATTTTAAATGTACTACTTTTAAGAGGTGGAGATTGTTAACGAGTCACAAATTTAAAAAAAAAAGAGTTCCCAAGCTGGTCAATCTGCTTTCTAGGGCGTATCTACAATACATAACGATCATAATTGGATATTCTCCCCAAATAAGCTTGAAGAAAGCAATTTGTATCTATATTTACTACACTCGAAGGTGTCTGTCAGGCCACATTCGAAGCAAAGACAGAATAACTAGTTATTCTGTCTTTGGTCGAAGACTATGGCAGAGACAGTGCAAATCCGTCAGCGCTACCAGGAGAATGCTCAGCCAAAAAGTTGACCTGCATCACGTGCTTTTTCTAGCTTAGTTCAATACATATGGGTCAGATTGTCGTTGCTCGTTTGCTCCTTAAGCAGGGGCATATGCTTGCTGTAGCTTAGTTCGGGAGACATCGGCGGGGTTTTTGCCGCTCGTTGCCCCTGTCCTTAACGTATTAACAAAAATTCATATGCCTGGAGAAGACAATACAAACATGGGAGGCAAATGATAAAAAAATAGGGCGATAAAGATGTAATGGTTGGCGGACGGCGCAGATTCCCTCGCGCTCGCATCGTCCGTCCAGGCGTAATGGGACTCTCGGCCTCTGGTTTCGTACTACCGACAGATCCTTACTCATCAGGTTCTGCCTTAGATCTGCCGGTGGAAGCAGCACTACCAGACCATAATATGGCTCATTACAGATGGTGCATTACAATTCCTCCGTGGAACATGCACTTTTACCATCAAAACTGTAGTATGTTGAACTGACTTGATACTTCACTATTGGAAGATTTGAACTTAACAAAAAAGGAGTCATCGTTTCTTACACACTCAACTCAGTTAGGTTGTTTTCCCCATTATACAATATTTACACTTTTTTCTTGTCTTTTTAAACAAGATTTTTATTTGTTTGATGATAATTGAATATGGGAGGTGAATGACTTGATAAATTATTCCTCCAATCTATTTATCTGGGTTGACTACATCTAAATCCCCTGCGAAACAACAACAATCCATTAGAGCCCATGTTGATTTCTTTTCTTTTTTTTTGTTAGGTCAAACAAGGCGAAAGGAGACGCGAGTGATGTAGTTGAGATATCTAGTCGAATATCAAATAAATATGCAGATGAATGGATGAAAAATAATCACGAATGGAAAATCCTATTCCGGAAAAGTGAGGGCAATGACAAACACGATGGATTGAAATGTGAAGACCAAGCCAAGAAGTGAAATAAATTTCCTTCGTGTCATCCAAGTCGCGAGCTCTATTCATTCCATCTTGTGTGCTGCTATGGTCTTTGCGAAGTCTGTATCTGAGGATGGATTTCCAGCATTTAATGGTGTATCCTAGATTGAGTATATACAATTCCCGACGAGGATGCTTCTTTCTCGTGACAGAGATGTTTCAATAGTGAAAGGGCTCGGACGGTAATGCGTGTGTACAGTTGCTATGTTGGGTCATTGCAACTTGATAAATGACCGTCTTTACATTTGTCAAATGATTCTGCGGAATAGAAAGGAAAAATTTCACTTGAAGGCCGAGACCGGGCCGACTACTAACGTCCACCATTCGAACGGGAATGGAAAAAAGTGAAAAGGATTACGATACAATTTCGGGTACACATAGAGACAAACATACGTATACTAGACCATCCATCGAAGCACAGACTCTCAAGGATAGGCCAGGCAAATAGCCTTGAGATTTCCAAATAGGATTTAGTGGAAGATTGAGTTGAAGTTGTGGATTTATATGTTTGCTTTGCTGTTACTTTCGATCGATTAAAGTGGTGTTAAATGGCTAGAAATGTTTAATATTGATTTATATGGAATGGGTAGTATGAGGGATCCGATCCATATTGTTGGCATTTAGTCATGGGAGGAATATTGTTATCTGTGTACCAACATGCTCGTAAATGCAATTTATTTTATCGGTCATGTATCGACAAAGCGCCGACGTTTGGCCTAATATGTGGGGATTTATGTAGTCAAATTAGGTCTTTGTCATGTTTATGTGGAATTTGAATTATATGGGCTGACTTACTTTTGTTGTGAGCTTTGCCTCGGTTTACTGTATGATTTCTACTGTATTTGATTAATATTAATTAGCTGAAAATTGATGATATCTGATGGTTTCTTATGAAGAAAAATAATATAGGCACATTGTAACAAATTTCTGGTTAAGGTAAACCTCAAATGAGGACGGAGATCGTGGCATGGTTGCTCCGACCGTCCGTGACATCTGTCGTGTCAAAACCTACTCAGAGGTGACGCGCGCTAGATAGGTAGCGGGGCTATCGGTAGTGTGGGCGGTGTTTTATGTGGTTACAACTGCCTCTTCATCGTTATAAAAGTATATCGCGCCACGGCCCGAGTGACGAAACAAAACGAGACGTCCTTAACATAAAAAAAAATAGTATGACCCACGACACCCCAAACCGTCCGGGAGCCCCTGATGGCGATTGAGCTCCGCGCTCCCTCCCCGAACCTTGGGCTTAGTTGCGCAAGTTTGCTTAACCCCCTTTCAAACTCCTCCTCCCTTCCACTTTCGATGAGAACTGCCATTCTCATTATCTAAATCAAATGTGCTTGTTTCAACAACAAACGTGAAAGGACCTCCGCTGGCCAAGAAAAAATATGAAATCAAGTAATATTTCTGGGGTTATTAGTATGTATCCTTTCCTCGTAAATGCGCTACCCATCCTGTTTCTAGGTTTCGGGTAATTTGAGTCATCTTGCAGGCGTAAACTTCTGTAAAATGTAATTCACCTTCTCCGTTGACCATAACTGTATAACCATAAACCAGGCAGGGTAAATTTCCCATTTGACAGACTTTTCAACAACGCCATTTTAACTATTTATATGACAATAGCATTTGTGCTGCTTGAGGGCAAAGACGAGTTTTGAAAGTGCCTACACACAAAGGTGGGAAGACGTTCGAGGGACTCGGATTGGAGATAGGGAGTAAAATCCCGATTCCGGTAATTCCAAAAGATTCCTTTAGTCAAATTGTCTTACTCACTATGCAAAAGCATCATTTGACATAACGACGTAGGCACTGTCTGTTGGGGATAGGTGGAGGTAGGAAATCCTACTCTACACGGATAAAGTAATCTACAAGGATGGGATAAGGATTGATAAAAAAAACCAAAAAATAAATGGGCCGGAGTCTGAAAAGCCCTGTGTGCGTGAAGCATAAAAGTGAGGGTTGAACCTCAAAAGATGACAGATCTGCTAAGTGGACGTCAAGGTGGGATGAGGTCCTAGGGTGACCGAAGGCAACCCTAGCGGTAAATTTTTGGACCCACGTTGGGCACAATTTGTAAAAAATTTTCCTAGTTGATGTAAATCTCAAGGAGATGTCACGGACGGTCTGAACGACCATGCCTCGACCTCCGTCCTCATTTGAGGTTTACCTCAACTAGGAAAATTTGTTACAACATCATGTTTAGCAGACATTGTGTTGCGATGTAGTGAATAAGATCATCTATAGCTCCGACTCGGGCGACCGGTAGCTCAGTGCGTAGAGGCATCTGTCTCATCCATCTGTTCCAATCCCGTCCACGACGACGTTCGTGGCCATGGATGTTTGTGTTGACATCCCCCTGTGGTACGGGGCGTAATAATAAGCCACAGCATCGCCTGACTTGTCGGAGGTAGGCACCTAAATGGAGGTGCATGCTGGCAATTGCATTCTTCGACTCTAGTTTATGCCAACGAAACGTCAACTGGGCCACATGGAAGTGTCTGCCAGCTTAAGACTTCAGCTGGCAGACATTACTACTACCAGCTTCAGACTTAAGTTGGCAAACAACTGAAAAAATAAAATAAAAATTTAGTCAAAAACTGCTTGTTGTATTTAGTGCTAATTTCGTACAGTCGAAAAAATAATAGTTAAACTTTTTTTCAAAAGTCACGGTAGTGTCTGCCAGCGTAAGAATTAAGCTGGCAATCAACCGAAAATTTGTCCTTGTTTTGAGTCAAAATCACCTTGTAGTATTTAGTGCTAATTTAGTACAGCTTTTCCACCCGGAAAAAATACTTGGAAGTCGTGTTTTCCGCGAATCATAGTGACTATCCATTACATTGTGAATCAACATTCTTGTGTGGGCTCCGCTTGCTACGCTCGCCCCGCGCTTAAGGGATCACATCCCTCAGTATTGCACAAATGATACTCACCGCAAGCATTAGTTTTTTCTTCTTCAATGTAAATACGCTTGCGTTCTAACGCCTTCGGTGGAAATATTGCCGCATATTCATTCAAATACACATATGAGAGTATGGTGCAAAAAGAAGTTTTAATTATCACAACTAGGTCTACACTAGGTCTCGAGTAAGACTTCTGGTGTAAAATATATACATATGATCGAAGGACTTCTGTTAAACATCATCAGCATGGCGCGACAGCCCGACGTCGGGCCTTAGCCGCCTGGATCGTTGTCCTCGAATTATCTCGGTCACGTGACCGCATCTTCCAGTCTTAGAAACCAGTAGCTGTTCGGCGTCCGCATATACTGAGCTCTCTCAACGAGCTCTCGGTCGTCGTCGCAGTCTCGCTCCGTCGACCCGTTCTGCGTTCATTACTCTCTTTGGCCTGCGATCATCGTCCATTCGTTGTACATGCCTTGCCCAAGTCGTAGTTTGACAATTTTCGAAATTTCCAGCTTATCGTACAGTTCATACAACTCATGGTTGTACCGGATGCGCCATCCATCTCGATAGCAAACTGCCCCGAAAATTCACCGCAGAACCTTACGTTCAAATGTGTCAAGCATGTTTCCGGGGGCTTGACTTAGGGTCCATGCTTTGCAGCCATAGCATAGCACTGGTCGTATAATGGTTTTGTACACGCGGAGCTTCGTGTTTCTCTGAACCGAGAAAAAAGTCTTATTCGCTAACTATATCCGTCGCTTGATTTCGTCAGTTTCGTTGGCGTCCCTTGACAAGTTGCAACATAAGTATATGAAGTCGTTCACGAGCTCTATGTTAAGGTCCACCACATTGATGCTCGATTGTGCAGGTGTCCTTGTTGTCGATTGCATCATTATTTTACTTTTACCCTCGTAGATACGGAGTCCAACATCTTTTGCAGCGGTATCGAGCATATGCAGAAGTTCTTCTGCGTCGGCCAATCTTCGGGACATGATGTTGACTTGATGCGTAGCGTCTTGTTGTTGTCCATATTCATAGCACGAATAGCGTATTCCAGTGCTAGGTTGAAGAGCGTCGGTGCCAGTCCATCGCCCTGTTTCAGACCTGTCCGTGTTTCAAATAAATCAGTAAGCCTATTATGTCTATTTAGAGTGTTAAATTTAGCTTGATATATGAGTTTTGAAGCTTTATTTTTGAGATATTTATAAGAAGCAGCTTTGGTTTCATTACTAAGATTAAGTTTGTGTTTTTTGTAGGCAAAATTTTTCCTTTCTAATGTTTGAAGCATTTCAAAGGAAATCCAAAATTGATGATTTGTACGGATTTTCTTCAGCGTCGTCGATTCGTCTTTTGCTGATTTGACGATATTAATCAGTTCTTTGAATCCTATTGAACTTTCATTCAAACTACCTAGTTTAATTATTACTTTTGCACGTAGCCTGGAAATCGGTAACACAAAATTTGGAAACGTGTTCTGTCAAAAATCTTAATTTTTGCTACAAAATAGATAAAAAAAACAACGACAGTTGAAAAACGGTTGCCGAAAAAAATTGTTGTAGAAAAATAGTTGCACCGAAGGGATGTCGAAAGAAGGGTTTTTAAAGTTCTCAAAGAACGGTTGTCGACAAAATGCAACATAAAATGAAAAACGGTTGTCGAAAGAATGACTTTTGAAGTTTGTTACAAAATAAAAAAAAAGTTTTCTTGCTTTGCTTTTTAATTTGTTATTTGACTGGATTTTAGGGACAGATGTTGTTGTTGCATTTTATATTTATGTAGATGTTTTTGACGGTAGTTTTATGCTGCTGCCAATGCCAATGACTAGATCCAGAAGAGACTGAATGGCCCGGGATTGAGACTAATAGCTTGTAGACCCATTGGATCATTGCAATGACAAATCTACTTCCATAAGACAAATTATATTGCACGGCTATTATTTACTTTTACAGCTCTTTCTCCCGTCAGTGGAAGGCTTGTGTTAAACATCAAATTATATAATTTTCTCTCCATAAAACATGTGACAAATAACGTTCATCTTTTACACCTTACATCAAAGATCAAAATATTAAGGAGTCAGCTCGATGAACTTTCCACGGGTAGGGGTGTATTGTGTGACGTCACCTACCACCCACCTTTCTGGCCATAGAGCATATTTTCGAAATTTAGAAATGCGCTAGCGCGAGACATGTATCTTCCAGCATCTCGGTATTAGTTAGTATCATTATTGCGAGATATGGAAGTGTATTGGTAGCAAGGCGGGTGTGTAATTGTGTATGTAAAAGGATACGAAGAGCACATGATCAGATGGAGACGCACCCTAGTTTCATATTGTCATCTTTTTATGGTGTGCATGCACGTGCTTTTCAATATGAGACGGGGTACATGAAGGACGAAGAGAATGAGGACATGGTATCCTTGCTCGACTTTACTCGGCTCCACGACGGCACAATAGCTGTGCCGCGCCGCGGTGGAATCATGTTGTTGCTGTCGCTATTTCTTGTCATGATTATCATTGTGATGCTGATGACAGGGATGCTGCAAGGAGTGGAGAGAGAAAGAGATAGAGAGAGCTAGTCCGTATTTGATCGTTCCCGTACCTCATCTTTATCGTGGAGTATCCTTAGGAGCATTTTACCGTTAGCTTAATAGGCGAGTGAAAGGATATTCTTCCACTGTTGGGTCTTTTTATGTTGTTGCACTTATAATACATACGGTTACATACCTACTCGTATATAAGACAGCATAGTCTGGTAGCGGAGATTTCATCAAACAGCACAACGTACGAAGTGGGAGGCTGTAAGGAAGTGTATAAACAGTGAAAGAAGTACCAAAAGAAAAACGATACTCTCAAAAAAGTGTGTCTTTCAATTTATTATTTTTTTTTATGTCGACAAAGCGTTTGAGTAGCTCCGCTCGGCAAGTTGATGTTTCAGCTTGTTGGTTGAATGAATTATCAACATGGCTGGTTATGGAGAAAGTTTCATTCGTGAGGTGGAATTTCAGCTTGATAATCATCTACACCCGGCAAATTTTAAAGGTCCTCGAAACGTTTCATGCTTCATGGTACGGTTCGGATGGCCTCCTTTAACTAATGAGGGTGTGGTGAAAGTTATCAATGCAACTTAGCATGTTGGTACTCGATCTCGTAATTAATAATTTAGATTTAAAATTTAATTAAGCCAGCGAGAAAAGTTGCATATGAACAGTCTATACTGGAGTTGAATAGTTTAAATAGCTTTTATC
Organism: Chloromyia formosa; assembly: GCA_964017055.1. NCBI lineage: Eukaryota > Metazoa > Arthropoda > Insecta > Diptera > Stratiomyidae > Chloromyia > Chloromyia formosa. The sequence goes on along the minus strand of OZ024813.1, from coordinate 20,647,344 downwards.
GTTAGGTGGAGGACATACCTGAGAACTTTGCAGGTATTTGATTGCATTCTAACGAACTGAAATGGTGAGCCCTTTTCTGAGCTCTTTGCTGAGCTGGAGCAAACTGGAGCTAGAATCCATACTATTATTACTACTAATGGCTTTCAGCCCTCTAGTATGGCATGGACGCGTCAACATCTCTAACTTCTAATAATTATTTGTTCGGTAGCAGGTGCGGTTTCTAGCATACATCCCCTATCCGTATAGCCGTCTTTTAGTCACAAGCTTGGAACGCTGTGAGAGTTCCGATAGTACCCATATGCATTTTTTTTAAATTTATTAACGCGCTGGGGAATGATGACAAAAGTTACCGGCTATTCACTCTAAAGGTAGGCACTGCGACCAAAGGAGGTCTATTGTGCCATAGCCTACTTTTTTATTTTTCATGCAAAATACCTTCCATCACTCGTACGGAGGCTAGTATGTCTTTTGCAGGAGTTTTACTGATAACGGCAGGCACGTAGTAAATTATCCGAGGAACGTATACCCCCTCAATCGCCGGGCATACACATAAAAGGTGATATGTGAACCCAACGTCCTCGACACTCCGTCTCGTTAGACAAACCCATCTTGTTAAAATGAAATCTCAGCCAGTGATGACAGGAAGCCTACAAGTAGGCTAAGGTCGGCTCTACTCATATGGGTGGTATCTTTGTGAGTAACAGATCTTATTAACTCCTTCGATTGCCACAGTCCTGGAAGGCTGTTCCAGTAGTGCTGGCGTATTCTTTTAGTTAGACCAATCCGCAATGATTGTTCTAGCTGAAGCTAATCCCAGACCACAATAGGGTTCCCGCCTCAGAAAATCAGATAACGAGTCTTGCCTTGCAAGTTCATCCATCGCTTCATTTCCTTCAATGCCTTGGTGACCTGGTACCCAATGCAAAAAGATTCGGTTGTCGGTCGCCAGATATTGGAGAAGTTCACTACACCCTTTCACCTGCTTTGAAGAAAGCCTATGTGAAGACAGAGCCTTAATGGCTGCAATGTGTCCGCCGTGGAATTTATTCTCCAGAGTTACCCTGGCGCAGACCTCAATGGCGTGGATCTCGCTTGGAAAACGCGCATGTACCCATGTTGATTGAGATTCTGGTGTTGGGTCCAAAGACGCCCGCACCAACTCCCAGTTTAGTGTCAAATCCATCGGTGAACCACATAATACACCTTGAGTCTGGACAAGGATTGTCATTCTCCCGATTCGGAGCAACCGGTAGCGCAGTGTGTTGAGTCATCAGTCTCATGTTTGATTATCGGCGTTTCGGGTTTGAGTCCCGTCCACGACGATGTTCGTGGCCATGGATGTGCAGGAGGTGCATGCTGGCAACTGCATTCTCCTAAACTAGCGAAACTAGCTGCCGATGAAACGTTAACTGGGCCACGTGGAACAGTTGACGCCCTATGCCCCACAAGGGGTTAGGGCAATTGAGAGATTCTCCCGATCCGAGCGGTCTGTGACTCCTGCAAAGTCGTTGAAGAAGTAAGCTCCTAGACACTTTAATCTTCTTCTAGCGAGTGCAGGACATTCGCAAAGAAGGTGCTTTAGAGTTTCTTTCATGTTTGGTATCTGATAATTCATGCAGTCATCGATAGCTAATAGCTTTAATCTCTACGCATGTTCCGCTATCATGCAGTGGCCCGTTAGTATGCCCACTAATAGTGCACACTGACTTCTCGGTAGTCCTAAGAGGCTTTTGGTATTCCTTTTGTCATAAAAGCTCTAAAATACTTTCGTTGTTCTGGATTCGTTTGTGTTAAGCCAGTTAGGATGGATCTTTCATCACTAGGACGGCGCACGGCTGCGATACGCAATCCAACATTAGCGATCATAAGATAATGGTCTCTTCCCATCCCAATATCAGCACCTTTCTTAGTTCGCACGTCCACGAGGCAACTCTTGAATCTTTTACTGATAGCAAAGTGAATCGATCTGAATCTGAAAATCTGGATCTTAGGAAACTTTTTGATTAATTTAATTTCGGTTTAGTATAGTTAGGTTAACGAATTTTCAAAATGAGATGGATTAGTTCTTATATTCGATACTTCTCCAAACTTGTGAACCGACATCACGTCACGTGCTTCAATCACCCTCAATTCAAATTTCATCCATTATTACCTACCCAACCACAATTGAATCAAAACAGCGTAACTGATGAGAGGCATCCATCATTATAAGGTCGTCAATCCGTGCAAAATTTAAGTTGTCACTATATATTGAATCCAATATCATTTTGGACAGCCCGTCCACATTAATCACTGTACCGGGGCAATTTGTCGATAATGGTGTTGAACGATATTCCCCTTTGTACAACGAAACATCTTCTGGTTGCCTACACCAATAAGGAAACTATAGGCATCCAGACAGTATGTGAAGGAAACCGACGAGAACCTGACAACATAAGGACAACAACACAGTGGCTATTTGATGATGATGATGATGAGGACAACGACGACGATAGAGCTCCTGGCGGAGAAATGCCAGAGAGCACACGAGGATTTGTGAGTTGTTTAGCCTAGTTACTAGTGGATGCGGATACGATTGAGTAGTTATACACATGCCAGATAAATGAACTTTTTGTGTGGGGAGTTTCACATCTCATTTGAGGAGGGGGTGGCGGCAAGTTTATCCTGATTGTGACTGTCGTACTTAAGTAAAATTGATCAACAACAATATCCGAGAAATGTTTGATTATGCACGCGCTTGTATCGCTCACAACGTAACAGTATGTGATTGAATAGCGCGTCCTTTGAAAAGGAGAATCTTCATTGGAGATGAGGATGAAGTATTTGATACGCGTTCATTTTATCGAAAATTAAGGGACTTAAGTGTAAGGAGTGGTACTCAAGAGCTACTGAAGTGTGTCCATGGATGGGGATGACTACAAAGAGGACTCCTGCTGATTACCAAATATTTTGTTTATGCAAGTTGATGGTGATTAGATAGGGCGGATTGATTTCCTGTTATGCTTGAGAAATCAGAATCGGATCGATGCTATTTTGTTACCTAGTCGGAAGGTCGAAATTCAAGGACAATAGAATTAAGGATTATTACGGTATACGAAGTATGGTGTGGTGTGATAACGTTTTGTTTGTGACTGTGTTTTTTGTCAGAATGTGTATACTTGCTCCTTAATTGACGTTAGAAACAAGTTCAGTGAACCAACGCTGCCACTTTTACATTAGATACTCTCTTCGTTTTCGTATCTTTACTACTCGTATAAGACTCACGGTTCAGGTGTCTTTTGTTGCAGATTTTCATTCATTTTCCTTTTATTTCCTGTCAGAACATCTACTGGGATTATCATCATCATCATCGTGGCGCAACAGCCCGACGTCGGTCCCTGGCCGCCTAGATCATCATCCTCTAATTTTTTCGGTCAAGTGACCACGTCCTCCAGTTTTGGACGCCCAGCAATTGTTCGGCGCCCTCTTCTATTAATTCTTTCCAACGAGCTCTGGGTCTTCCTCGCAGCCTTGCTCGTCGACGCGTCGTTCATTGAATATTTTTTTAGGCATGCGTTCATCGTCCATTCGTTGTATATGTCCTGCCCATTGTAGACGTTGTGGTTTGATGATTCTCGAAACTTCCAACTCACCGCACAGTTCGTACAGTTGGTTGTATCTGATGCGCCATCTATTGTGGTCGTAAAGTGTTCCGAAAATTCGTCGAAGGACCTTCCGTTCAAATGTGTTCATCATATTTTCGGAGGCTTGAGTAAGGGTCCCGGTTTCGTAGCCATAGCATAGCACAGGTCGTATGATCGTTTTGTATATGCGGAGCTTTAGTACATATTTCTGCGCACATGCTTCGATTTTATTATTATTGGGACCGAGAAGAAAGTCTTATTTGATAGCCGTATCCGTCGCTTGACTTCGTCAGTTTCATTAGCGTCCTTTGACAGGTTACTACCCAGGTATATGAAGTCGTCTATGAATTCGATGGTGAGGTCCTCGACGTTGATGTTCGGTTGTGCTGGCGTCCTGTTCTGGTTAGTGCGTAGTCCAACTTCTTTTGCAGCCGTGTCAATATTATTTAGAAGTTTTTTTTTGCGTCGGACAGGTTTCGGGATATGATGCGCATGTCGTCAGCGTACGCTATCAGTTGCTTTCAGTCTATCTAGGACTACTTTAACTATTATCATGGTAAGGATAGGAAGCACACAAATGCCTCTCCAATTATTGCAGTCTGTAAAGCTACCCTTCTTCGAAAGTTTGATGATCTATACTTACTCAGTGGGAAAGGTCTCTGTATTCCACGCTTTATCAACAAGTGGGTGCAGCAACTTGGTACTTATGCTTGGAGCTGCTTAATAACGTTCGGCTGGGATACCGTCGAGTCCGGCGTCCTTCCCTCGTTTTAGTGCAAATAATTGCAATGACTAATTCCTCTTTAGTCGAGGCAGTGGACCGTTTACGCACATTTTGATGGTTAGCTACATTATCTATATGAGGTGGAACTTCAACAGAGGTTACACGGTTAAAGACAACTTCAACAGAGATTACACGGTTAAAGAAGCGACGAAGTGTTCTTTCCACCCCGCCTCAATTGATATTCGTTCAAGATGAATCCATCAATATCCTTCATCGGATGTTGGCAGGAATCACGACCACCTGTAAACTCCTTGATGACACCGTATTCGGCGTTTAAGTTGTTACTTCTTGCGGCTTCTTCTGCTGAGGCTCGCTCAGGAGGCAATTCTTGAATCTTTTATTAATGGAAAAGTGGTCGCACTGATTTTGCGTTATGCACCGATCAACTGATTTTGTGGTGGTCCTTATGCTCAAACATAGTACCACCGATGAAGAGACTGTGAAATTTTCAGAACTCTACAAATCTTTCATCGTTGTCGATAGGATCCCCATGACCGTGTCTCCCCATCACATGTCTGAGCCCATAAATATCAGCGCCAACTTTTGCATTCTTATAACCAGTATAATGTCACCTTAAGGTTTTCCGCTCTTTTCTTTAAATGAATGTATTATTATTAAATATTATAGGATTGCTACGAAACTTTATAGTGTTGATTATCATTGGCCATTAGTATTTTTACTACTTTGCCTTAACCCCTAGCGAGGCATAGCGCGTCAACTACTCCTGCGCGCCATCGTACTCTGTTCTGGGCAATGGGGCGCAACTCCCCAAAAGACTTACGCAGTACCTGATACTCCAATCTTTGTCATTGTACGATAGCTAAAAGTCGTAACCGTTGAGTCAGTCCTTATCCGAGGCATAGTTGACGTTTCGTTAGCATATAAAGATTTCGGATAGTACAAGTTGCTGGCATACACATCCTGTCCTTTGATTGTCGGTTTTAACGACAGGCTCTCAAAGGGAAAGGCCGTGGTATTTTTTTTCACACCCCACACAACAGGGGTACCTCAACCAAATCATCGCACCGCCATCACTGGCGGCTTGACGTTGGTTGGCAATGGTCAGTGACCACTGCCGTTCCAGGGGGCGCCCATGCGGAGGACTATGGAAGAGGAGTTTTTAGTATTTTTAACCTAGGATGTATTTAGAAGATGCAGGGGTGTTCTAACGGCAACGATAGAAATGTACTTTTATTAACCCATTTTGAGGAGATATGAAAATTTTATTATTTTCCGTTTTCTATGCTAGTATAATGGCACCTTTCTGTAAGTTTTCATGTTTCTAAGTGTAACGGTTTTGGGTACTGGAGTAACCCTCAGCAATTCAGATTCAAATAAACCAGGAATAGGGAAAATGAACCACAGTTTTTTCCGGGTTGATTTTTCCTATTCATTGTTTGTATGAATCTGAATTAGTGAATTAAATATATTTCTGTTTTTTTTTTTTTGTGTGAACGCAGCCATTGTGTCAGCAGGCTAATAGGAGGATGTATACCACTGCCCAATAATGTAAAAGCGGACAGACTTCCAATAAAATGTTGATTTTTTAGAGAGGGGAATACTTGAATTTTAGGTGCAAGTATATCAACTAGTAGTCCATAAATCCTTGCATTCGAATACATACATTAGATAGAAAAGGATACTTAGCTGTCATTTGCTACATTTTTCACTGTATAAGTGAGAAATTTTTATTTTTTTGTATGTATTAGCTGCCCTAACTCTTATAGAATATGGAGCCATGGAATGAGCTTATGTCTCTGGCTCCAACATTTGGCGAATAAGTCGACAGCCAGCCTACTCGGTTGTTGTTTGATATTGACATATGTTGACTGTTCTGTTGCATTTTGCATGAATAAAGGTCAATTCTTGTCAGATTATCGACAGTCAGCCTACTCAGTTGGCGTTTTAGTATTGACATAATGTTGACCGCGCTGTCGAATTGTGCATAAACAAACGTCAATTATTTTCAATATTTAAATTTCATAATTACTAAACGGTCTACTGAGTTAGCTGACTGTCGACCACATGTCGACTTAGTACCCAGATTTTGGAGCCAATGTTTCTATGGAGACATACAGGACTAGCTCATTCCATGGCTATATATTCAAAGCCCTAACTACAGGGAGTCATGTTGTTATTGGTTACAGAGAGTGAAGAAATATTTTATTTTGTTGGCATCCTTTTTTTAACTAATGTCCTTGTGGATTCGTATCGATTTTGTCTTATTCGCACAGTTTTGCTATCAATTCACACTTATACGATACTACATTCGTTTTAAACGCGTACGTGATATATGAATTGCATTTGTTACGCATACATATATATTGCGAAATTCAAAATATTTTGTACTAACCAAGCAAAAAATTTTGTATCATTTGGAAGATAAATTTCCCAGATGATACGGTGGCGATCCTTCCATACGATAAATTTATCGATTATTTGTCGCTTTATCAATAATTACGGGATATCCCGTAGTCGAGAGAATTGCGATACGATTTCAATTCGCGTTGAGGATAGAAAAGATAAGCATCGCCCTGATGATACGGTACCGATGCTTCCATACGATAAATTTATAGATTATTTGTCACTTTTTCCATAATTAGGGGATATCCTTTAGGCGAGAGAATCGCGACACGATTTCAATTTTCTTCTACGCGACATTTTGCCAATTCGTCAATTTATCCCCGTCACGATTCGCTTTTGTTGCCGAATCGTTTCGCCAAAGTTTCTCCTGGAGGTTTCGCTTTCGGTAACTATTTTGTTCCAAAGGGGGTGAATCCCGAGATAAGCTGGCGATATCCCCGTCCATAAATTTATCTTCCAAGGCAAATCGCATTCTTATCGCGGAAGATAGAAATTGCTTGCTGGGAAGTTTGTCGGCTTTATATTAATGGGCAGTGGTGTATACTGTCATAACGTTAGATGATGTGCCATTTTGGAGACGCCAGTGTCATGACATGATTGCAGCTTAGATTCCATAAAATACAATATACGGCATTTGTACGTTTGTCGATCCATTAGCGCCAAAACCAATCATAACCAAACTATGAAACCGACGCGTCATCTTATAGAAACTAAAAATAAAATAAATATAATAATTAAATTATAAATAGACTTAAATAATATTTAAATATATATTGTCCGAAACAAACTAATTCGCATATTTTTTATTTTATTTCTTTCAGGTATTTTCCGCTCTGCCACGTATCAGAATCACATGTAACTGTGTAAATAAAATTAAATCATTTAGTATCCCGCTAGACGAATGATAACAATTAACAATTAAAATTAAATTAAACAAAAGAAAAAGCTTTATAACACAAATGAAATCAGTAGTATCACGTTGTAATAAAAACCCATTGGTAACAATGACTGGACATATAGTATTGTTGCATTATATAAACGAACTCAAATCATAGTGAATATTGAACTCATTCATAATCTTAATAAAAACAATTCATAATAAATAATATAGTAATAAAAACTAATATTGCTAAAAAAAAAAAAATTAATAAAAATAGTAAAATTTAATTAATTAAAATAATTAAAATAATAAATACGTATATATATTTATAACACTAAATTAGTCTCTTGTTGTTGTTAACGTATTTTGTATTTTATAGAGAAAGAAAAAGTGAAGAAGACAAAATGACAGGACGAAACTTGCTGATCTGCATTAGAATTTTAATTAAATATTGTATATCAGTATAGATATAACAAAAAATCGGTTAGTTCGTATTCGTGTGTGTATGTTCATAGCAAAAAATTTCGAACGAACGATATGAACTTTGTGAATTTCTACATAAAAATAACAAATTGTAAACGTGTGTGACATTTTGTGGAATATTTCCTGTTAAATTATGGGTGTATACGTAGCAGAATTATATTTGCGACAGGTGACAGGTAAGTTTGTTTGATAAAAATGTTACATTTACTAATCCTATCAAGACAGAGGTCGACGGATCGAACTGGGCTCTAAGTGATGTCGTCTCTCATTAATTCAAACCTGGATAATTATTTTTTTTTGATAATTCGAACTAGTTAGCTTGTCCCTTTAGTAAATCGAAAAAAAAAACATCAAAATGTTCGTGTGTTGTATACACCTGATAAAACGAAGTCTTGAAGTCCATTGAAATGATGGCAAACATTCTATTCTATGATTCAAAAAATAGCGTACCTCACCTCTTGGGAATTCGAGTTGTACTCTGAACACAGAATGGAAAGACGAACTATACGTACACTCAATTGCCCTAACCCCTTGTGAGGCATAGCACGTCAACTGTTCCCTGTGGCCCAGTTGACGTTTCGTTGGCATTTACTAGTTTCGGAGAATGCAGTTGCCAGCATGCACTTCCAGCCCCCGCATTTAGCCGCCTGCCTGTAGCAAGTCGGGAGATACTGTTGCTTATTGGTTGCGTTCCAGCGAACGAATCAGGATTTGACATTTCTCGAATTCTCCTCCCTCCGGTAAAATTTGTACGGACAACTGTCATTTTTCAGACCTGAAAATGTTCCCCTCCGGATCTGAATAGCATTCAGATCCGAAAATTGACAGTTGTCTGTACAAATTTTACCCGAGGGAAAGCAAATGGAGGTGAATTCGAGAAATGCAAAATTCTGATTCGTTCTCAGGAACGCAGCCATTATTACGCCCCGTACTGTAGGGGGAATATCGCATAATCGCTGGGTATTCACATAAAATGTGGTATGTGGTCTCATCGTCCTGCATAAAACGACATTCCATCTCTCTAGATAAACCCATTATACCTATTTTTATGAAATCTGACCGTGTCGGCTCGATAGTTAGGCCCACAATAGCCTCAGGTCAGTTCTACTCATGTGGGTAAGGTAGTGTCCTAATAGTGGAAGGGTCTCCTTCGATTGCCACAGTCCTTGAAGGTCATCCTAGTAGTGCTTTCGTAACTTTTCAGACAAATCCTTTATGATAAGAATGGTTGCTTGGGCGTGTCGGAGTCGTTGCTGAATAAATCGGATGTCAGTATTTCCACTTAATTAAATATGTAGTAAATGCCACTACATCACTACCGCAATCGCTCCGATCGCTTGAAGATTTGTTGGACCTAATGCGCAAAAATCAGATGCTGACTGCTTCAATCTTAATTTAATCAAAATCAGCCAATTCAGTCGTGAGTGAATTGGGAGCATGAATTTTATTGCTATTTGAGTGTACAACAGCTATGCTTCGATTCCTTTCGTGTAAACATGTAAATAGCTTAGTTTTTGATTCTTGTCTTTGAACATTTTTATCGACTTTCCCTCGATTCCAATACGTCGACGGAGAAATTTGCTTGACATTCGTATTTGCTTTGGTGGAGAGGTACACGCTTAACTGAATCAAAACTAATTGCACCTTTTTGAGAGCAAGAGTGCTAAGAGATGTTTTCCTATTGATTAAACTTGATGCGAACGAATGGATTTTAAAGGAAGATGGTTTTCTTGATTCTTGTTTGCATATCCTGTTAAAATAAATTTGTGTAAATGGCTTTAACATGTCTTTAAGTAATTTGTAGCTAAGCGATCTGCACCAAAGTTGTATGTTACGATACAACAATCTCGTTAAAAAAGGTTTATTCCTCTTTCACCGGCGACTCGTCATGTTTCGCGTCTTGGCTAATAATGGCTTTACTGCTGTAGCTTATAGAGCGAGTCTTCTAGGGCTTTATACTGAGGGTTGCAGCCCTTTAAGCCGCGTAACGAGCGGAGCCCACGCAAGTGGAGTGCGAAATCATCAAAATCTCTAATACTATTAGTCAAGCACACGAACTATTTTGCGTCACGCGGTCAACAAGGAATGTTTCAAAAATAAATATTACGAGCCCAAATCTAAAGTTGATATTCACTGGTGAACCGAACGGCAACTACACTAAACACATATTCACTGGAACGTGCGGAAAAATAGAGGGATTTTTTCCACCCAACCAGTGGACAATGCTCCTTCCGGCACAGATTTCGTTCTCGGCTGCCAAGCGTCAGTCATCGACTGTCATGGTACGATCCCGTGTACGACCCCTTGCAATTGACAGACAAGAGAAAATCTGGTGATAGGGTACACACACGGATTGTATATGATCATGTCCTCTCTTGATCTTAAACGTGCCATACACACACCGATCGATCGGCCGATCCGTCGCCCGAAATCGATATCGGCCGATGGATCGGCCTGTGTATGTGGAAATCGCACCGATCGGCCGATCAATTTTGATCTGCCGATATTTTTGTGCGATTTTCGTGCGATCGATCGGTGACGATCGATTGGATAGTGTATGTGATTATCGCAAGTGAATGTCAAATTACCAAATTATTAAATTATTAAATTTCAAGGATTCTTATGATTTAAATGGCACTGCAATTGAAATATCAAATATGTGGTATACGAAAATACCACACACATCCAAATAGTTAACAAAAATGAATCTAGGTTGGATTGGGAGTGAATCATAACCTATTTTTTGAATTGTCATTCGTTATCGCATCGCACGAAAATCGCTCAGTGTGTGTGCAGTGGAGATCGGCAGATATTTTGTGGCGATCCATCGGCCGATCGATCGGACGACGGATCGGATAATGTATGGCGGCTATTATATCTCTATGAGGCCAGCTGTCACAAAGTCATATCGTCGCAACATTATGTGAAATAGAGTCATAAGACCCTAGGCGAAAATTTTCTAGCTTTAACAATTTTTTGGTTTGAAGAAGCACGATAGGTTCGCACTGCCTGAAGCGGAGAACCACTCTAAGTACACCTTCAAGTGGATTTACGTTTTATTATTTTACAATACTAAAAAAGAATCATGACACAAACCCGCAATATGTACGAAAATGATGCAGAGTATCTACACTGCATGCAGATACGAGTACATCGGTACATGGATATGTCTTATGGGTACCGAATGCATGTGTTTTGTCGAAGATATCGACGTAGGTCGGTCCCAGTATCTTAAATGATACTAGATGAAATCATTCGGTAGCCATAATGCGGGATTTTTATTGCCGGCAGAAGAATAGCAGGGGCATCAAATGTGTCTTGGTTTATGAGCTTTTTCACACCTACACTACATTTTTTTACATTTCCGATGGACTTGTTTCCACTTCTGCAAGCCTAATGAAAATCGTGAAATCCGACGTGACGGACAAATTTTCGAGATGACCTCAGCCATAAGGCATATCCATGTCAAAACCAGTTCCGTTTATATTTGATCCACCCTCGTATCAACATGCGTAATCCGTACTTGAACTATATTCATGCTTTGTGTAATTTAAACTCGTATATACGACAGAAACTGCGTTGTTTAGTCCTTGTTGCGACAGTTATGAACCCGTAATACAACAAATATTCACTCATCTCCATTGTCAGTTGATTAAATCAACACGGACCAGTTATTCTCATCACTCATCCAATATAATGTTAAGTATCTAAATACTCTCATTATTCTCTTAAACTGCACTTTGTTGGACTACATAAACATAAGTGGCCATAAAATAGGTTTAGAGCTTCTGCTACTATTAATACTCTTCTGAATGTACTTCATTCAATGTACAGTATAGTAAAAGATACTCCATATACCTACTCTACCAATAATGTGTTTCATTCATATTAAAGTCCGAGTGGACCATCAGATCCATAAAATTGTTTATTGTACTATAAGTACACTTTTCTATTCACTTGTCGGTATGCGAAATTATAGTGGCGTGTTATGATTTTCTATAGTTATTTTAATTAAATTAGAATGCAATGGCCTTTTCAAGGTCTAATTCGGCAATTTTCCAACGATATGGCGTTATTATGTATGATTGTCCCATACCTTTCGTGAATAGTGCAAAATTATTATGTTAAGCTAAGTATCTGAAAGTGATAGCAGAAATCCCCAAATTGGCAGACAATATGTTAACAAAACTTGAAAACTGTCTGTCTGTCTCTGTGTTTGGGCTTAATAATTACATATTTGCAAGACTATGGGCCGTTTTCACAATGTCTAGTTAAAATTTACCCTGTAGATAAACGCTAAACGGAAATCATCCTCCAGTTAAAAATTTATCGAACGATAATTCCAAGAGCTGCTGAGATTTTGACAGCTTGAACTGTTTACTGTTTATTCAAATGAGACAATTAAACTGATCATAAATAATCGAGTTCGGAAAATTCATTCGATGGAAGAGGATTTGAATCCAACTCAGCCGTAAATTAATGCTGAGAGACGGTACAGACGTAAAATAGGATAGAACAGGCAGCAGAATTCCGCCATACTATCCAGAATAGGCTCTAGTATTTTGAATTTTTCGATTTGGCCGCAGCCACCAATCCCCCCCCCCCCCCATTGGGGGTGGGTGAGCGTCAAAAAAAGAGTCTCCAAAATGACAGAAACTAGCGTCAAAAGAATGGTTTTCGGGGTCGCTGAGATGAATGGTGGCACTCCCGGAAACCCAACCCAACTACCTCACCTCCGCAATTGAGTGACTGTGAAGAAATTTCCGAAATTATTGTAAAAACAATTGGTTTTTGCCATCTCAAAACTTTGAGATTCTAGTCCTCGAACCAACCGGAGCTGTCAATGAATCGATGTAGATGACCAGCACTTATGCTTTTCAAGTCATCCAGGCCTTCGAAATATAGGGACCCAAAAGTTTCATTTCTTCTACCGGTAAGCGTAGGACAGGACATAGCAAATGATGTATAGTTTTCTCATCCTTCTCGGCCTCACAGTTTCTGCAGTAATCATTGTACGAAAGCCGCAGGCGCCTCGCATGCTCATCCATCGGACAATTCCCCGTAATGATCCCCACGATTTTCCTGAGATGCTTTCTTTCCAGCATCAGCAGCGCTGAGGAGCGGCTAAGTGGATGTTGACACTGCGTGCGATGCCGAGCCGAGCCGGGTCGAGCGATGCGATGCGGTGGGTGTTCACATTGCACGCCTTGCGATGCCGAGCCGAACGATGGCTTGCGATGCAAAGATGATCCGAGCGATGGCTTGCGATGCAAAGATGATCCGGGATGTTCACTGCACGCAATGATGGAGAGTAGAGACCAATTTAGTTCAAGGAATAGAATCTGTTCGACATCATGTCGTTTGTATGCTTGACCCAGTAAATTTATTTCTGTTTCAAAAAAGTGCTCTAAAAATGGAAGAGCGTCGCCATTGGGTGCACCCCATTAATGAAGAAAGGCCCAGTGTTGGTGAATTTCATCATCTCTTCCGCGACCTCAGACGAGAGGTTTCACAAGCGGATTGAGCAGCGGCGCACCGCTGTGTATAAACGCAAAAATCGGCAGCCGCGGCGGCTTTAGGACGATGAATGTATAAACCGCTCGACTCGCCGTTGCGGCCACCGCCGCGGTTTGTGGAGCGGCGAGATTGCATTTGAATTCAAACCGCTTGTGAAACCACGCTTTCTAAACGCGACCTTATTACGGTGATAATAACCTTTCATTTGAGCCATACTGAATCAAAACCGGAGTCCAAAGCGTATATACCCTAGACTTGTACAGACCTAGTTCTGATACCAAAACTTCCAACTGGCAACGGCCATATGCATTAAAAGTGAATTTGCCATATGGTCAGTTTGAGCTGTGGGCGTGGATTCAATGAAAAGTTTCATCGTTCATCCATTCGAATTTTGGATATTTACATTTGAACTAACGTTTACAGTAAAGGTTGCCGTTCATTCAATAGGATCTTGCCCATTCTCAAAATCAACTAACCAACCCACACTATAAATATTTGTCGCATTTTGCAAGTCGCTAGCATCATTGTATCGAAAGTTATCGCTCATTTGAAGTTTCATTTGTAGGGGACGGAGCTTGGCCATTTCCAATACTCGTACCAACCAACTAAATCTAAATCCAAATATTTGAACCAAATTTCAAGTCGCTAGCTTCATTCTATCGAAAGTTATCGCTCATTTGAAATTTCATCTGTAGGGGTTCCTTCGGTCGGATCAATACCAACCAACTAGATCATGCTACAAACATTTGACCAAAACCTCATGTTTCTAACTTCATTCTATCGAAAGTTATCGTGCAAAAGAACAGACAGACAGACAGATATGGCTAAATTGAATCAGGAGATGACCCTCATAATTTCCATGTATACACTGCCACACCGCCGCGCCTAAAAGTCTAGGGTATAAAAGCAGACATACATGCATTTTTTTCAATGTGATCTTACATCAAATATTACTTTACAGCTCGTACTTGCACCATACTGGCTCCAAAAAGCTTCACATCGCAAAGCATCGCAAAGCCCATAAACTCCATCGCAAAGCCCATTAAATTCCATCGCAAAAAATCAGCAGCCGGTACTCGCACGAAAAAGCAAAGAAGTTTGTGAAAACATCGGGCCATCGCTCGGCTCATCATTGCATCGCGCGCAGTGTGTACACTCAAAGCGTGATTCCATTTAAAATTGAAGACTTTCCATTTTCTTGCTTTAAAAGCTTGTAATCGCATTGCATCGCTCGACCCGGCTCGGCTCGGCATCGCACGCAGTGTGAACATCCACTAAGATTGGAGTTCGGGCAGATCTGTCTTGTAATGTTGCAGGTACTTCCATTTAGCCAGCCATCCGTTGTTAGCGCGACTTAGAGTGCCTGTCTTTACTATGCAAGCTTCTGTAGGTATACCTATATTGACAGTTCGAAAACACCCCTTGTCTATATTAATCTTACCCGCTCGAGCCAGCTCGTCCGCCTTGCAGTTACCGCTGAAGCTACTATGCACTGGGACTCATCACAAAGTAACGATGAATAAGTAGCCGAGCTTCCTGATAGCTGTGCCACACCACACTACGGTTTTTTAAGTGACAAGCAACGAGTCCAAGGATTTAATCGCTACCTGACTATTGGTACAGACAGTAATATTCCTTACCCGATACGACATTACAGCGTAACCACGCTAAAACTTTGGCAATTGCAGTAATCTTCGCCTGAAAGACGCTGCAGAAAGCTGGGAAACGGAGTGAAACATCTTATTTCCGTCTTTGAGCCATCAGTAAAAAAAGCTAATGGTCTCCGACTCTAGAGTACTACCTACACGACACCCCAATCTTGCCGTGAAGGTATTAGGATAGTATAGCCCTTGTCGAGAGAGTACATCGGAGTGGTATAATCCGTTTCTTCTGGAATAACCCGGTTGTTCACTATAGCAGCGTGACCGTTAGTAGACTCTGCCCACTGTCCAGTTTTCGAAAGACGAATCGCCGTTATTGCAGCTACCTGCTCGGCACAAATGTCTAAGGGAAGCCCATTAAGCAGAACACCAAGAGCGGCAGTCGTTGTCGTCCTGAGAGCACCAGTGATAATAGTGCGAGATAGTCTTTTAACTTTATTCAATAGATTCCTGTAGGACTCTTTGCTGAGCGTCGTCCACCACCCCATACATTAATATGCGGCGTATGGCTGAAACGTATATCCAGAAAACCGTTTTAGGTCGCAGGTCCCATTTCAGGCCAATAGCTTTCCTGCAAGAATAAAGAGTTGCCTTAGTCGCACACTCCTGAATATTTGCCTTCCAGGATAGCTTCTTATCGAAAATAAGTCCCAGGAATCTGGTTTTTACACTAAGGACTTATCTCGTCCCCTCCAGTATTGGTGGTATTACAGAGAACAAGTTCTGTTTTGGTTGGATTAACCCTAACACCAACCGGCTAGGCAGGTTATCTAAGGCATTCTAAAGGACTCCGGAAAACTTTTCAGAGATAGCAATGGCAATGTCATCTGCGTACGCAATGACCCACCCTCTTCAAATCAAGAAGCAGCCTGTTAACCACTAGGTTCCGGAGAAGGGAGACAGGACACCACCCTGGGGGGTGCCCCTAAATGCCTGTCTGCGTATTGTTGATGATACTAGACTGGTCCTTGATGTATGCATCAGGCTGATCAGCTCACAGAGTGGGCCATCAACACCAAGGCTCGAGAGTGCATACGAGATAGAACACACCAAGTGGATCAGCATTTGCAAAACCTTCCTGGAGAAAATCATGAATTGTGACTAATTTCCAAAGACATTTCCATAACGAAATCCATTGGTACGCCTATTCCGAGCCATATAGGATCGAGTGGGAACGGAGGACATGCACATTCGAATAAGGGCCGATATGATACCAAATAAACCCGGAGATGAATGAGAGTGCGAAAAATGTCAAAAATCATCGAGATTAGTGTCAATCCAATGGTTTTTGGGGTCGCTAGGATGAATTGTGGCCCTCTCAAAGCATCGCTTCCCCGGGATGAGTGACCGTGAAAAATGCCCCAAATCAGTGTCAATGTTCTGAGCGTAGCAACTCGATGAAAGAGGGAGCGAAGCGAGCTCGTTCAGCTAGTAATTTCCATAATTTCGAATGTAGGTAAATCTGAAGAATTTAAATATTTTCAAAATTGATTTAAAAGATACAATGTTCACTGCCGTTTTATTGTTGTTAGGTACGAGTGTGCTACAAACTTCAATCCTGATAATTTGCCCCATCAATTTAAATTCATCGCTATAACACAGAATCTATATTTATTGGTTTTTCTCATAAACTTTCATGAAATCCTACTCCATTACTTATATTATCAGTTCTATATATCCTACGAATAATGAATATGATTTATTTAAATAGAGGATACAAAAGTCATTTGATAGATTTGTGCTCTTGAAATACTAATGGGAAATTCGTCAGTTTTGTGACCACACAATCCCCAATGTCATGTTCAACCACGAATGTCTCGTCTTTCACTATATTGTACTGAAAGACATTATTGGCGGCCGGGCGTTGCGAAAGGACGAATGCGTGTATGTGTATGTATAAAAAAGAAATGTGTTGAGAATATATACGAGAAGTAATGTGAATTGAGTAGAATAAGATAAACCGACGATTGTAGCCGTCAATTTGATACGTGCACAGACAACTTGATTTTTCTAGGATTGTTGTTTTGCTTTCTTTTCTAAGTAGATTTAGCACTGTATATGTGAAGCTGGAGATGCATTTCAGGCTTTCTGCACAAAGATTGGCTTGACCTCGACTCGATCTATGCTCGATATCAGAGTGCTCTCGACCAGGGGATAAGAGATTTGCGGGGATCTCACTTCGTAAGTGAGTATCTATAAGCCTCTCCAATACTTTAAGTAGGGTCGATGAAAAACTAATCGGCCTAAGATCGTTCGGGCGTGCATGGGATCTTCTTCCTGTTTTTGAAATAAAGACCACCTTGACCTCTACCCAGGCCTGAGGGAAGTAGACTAAGTCTAAACATGCCCTAAAAATTGTTTCAATCCAGGGGTAGACAACATCGGGCAGATGCTGTAAGTCTGCTGGAATGATACCGCCAGGCCCCGCAGATTTAAACGGTTCGAAACTGGATATGGCCCAGATAATTTTCTCCTTTGATAGTATAGCTGCAGACGCGCATGGATCTGTAACGTGTTCCTATGCATGTACGAACGCAGTTTCAGATGAACTATCCGGAAAGTGCGTGTCTAGCAGGATGTCAATTGTTTCCTTACTTGGAGAGGTCCATGATCCATCTGGCTTCATTAGATAGGTAGGCATCGATGGATTAGTAGCTAATATTTTACGTAGCCTTGAGGATTCGCTCGATGTTTCAATGCGTTCACACATAAGTCTCCACGAACACCTCTTAGCCCTCCTCACGTCCTTCTTAAAGCTTCGAAGATACTCTCTGTAGGTGTACCAATCCGCTTCACATCCAGATGATTTTGCCTTATTAAAGGCCTTCCTACATTTAACTCTTTATTCAATAATATCCGCGTTCCACCACACAGGTTTTTTATTACCAGTTGACCTACGGGTGGGACACGATCTAATCGTAGCCTGTTTGAAAGTATTTGTTAGAGTATGCACCATCTTGTGCAGCTCCTGCGTGTTTCTCGGTCGTTCCGGTAAAGGCTGCAGATGTTCCTGAAAAGTATCATGATGCGTGGCCCAGTTTGTTCTATCCAAGATAACTGGGTTTTTATTGTGGAAGTCTCGTTGAGACTGAACTGAAGGTAGCGGTGATCAGAAAAGGAGTGATCAGCTGACACCATCCAGACCCGCACCAAGTGTTGTAAGTCCTCTGAGACAAGACCAATGTCGAGCACCTCCTGTCTAGTTTTGATGATGAAAGTAGGCTCACAACCCACATTGCAAATGAAGAGATTTGTCGTAATAAGGTAGTCGAACAGCAACTCGCCTCGTTCGTTTGTGTCGGTACTACCCCATACGGTGTGGTGTGCGTTAGCGTCACAGCCCAGTATAACACTTATCGAAACAATGTACCCAAATTCCGGTCTAAGTGTGCCGTGGACGCCCGTGGCACCCCAATAACCTAACCTACCCTATGCTCATCGGGTAGTTCACTGCCTTCGATACCAGAATGTCTCCTCGCATCCAAGTGAAGTGTAAGTTTATTCAAAGTTTCCAAACACCACTATACATATGGATTCTTGGTAGGAGCCAACTATTTAGTGTGTTATTGATTGCCAATTTCGTCTCTGCTTCAAAATGAATATGTAGGGGTGATAAATGAAGCATTATACTTCTTTGATATTATATTTTCGTACGAACTTATGATTTAAACTCTCACGAGAAGTTTGCCTTCTTATGTAGTTTATAAGGCAAAGTGGCATCAATGGAGTATAATTCATCCTTCACCTTTCCGACGGATAAAACCATAAATAACTAATATTTGTCTACCATATCCGCATGATAAATAGACTAATCTTCCTTACAAGGCTATTCTATCATGAATTCCTACAAACACCTGAGATCAATAATCCAGAAAAGCGGAGTCTGTTGTAATTCACTGGAAACACAGGAAAAGGAGAAAACCTGCAAGTAACCAACCTTAAGTGGATTTAACGAGTAACGACACAACTGAAATTGTATTGCTCTCATGTCGGAAGGAGTTCCAAATTATTGCTCGTCCTGAATTTCCATTTCCAGGTACCGATTGTACGTAGGGTGCCACCACTCAACATCAAACAGTTGTACCAGTTTTCTGGTTCAGTGAATATCAACTTCACCGCCACTACTGCTTTAAAAACACAATAACAAAAAAAAAACTTTGGAATGCAATGTCCAGGCAACAGTGCACAAATAATTGATCGAAAGAACTCGTACTATAGTGCAATTGTACAAAAGTGTTATATAACCCGAGCCATGCTCGTTTATACGTTACATGACCCACTTTTGGCTCTTCTGCATTTCCAAGTAAAATGTTCTTCGGCGCGTCCTCCAGAGCATTACCCCGTTTGGCTTTCAATCCTTTGCATATTTTACGAAACATTTTCACGGTGAAAATTCATTTCCACAGGTGCTTTGTTTGGTTTCCCCCCTCTCTCGTTTTTCATCGTGTCTTTCAACACACAATGTTGCCTTCGCCAACGTCTTTGAACGTCAACCATCCAGGCATTCCCGCGAAAATTAGTTTTAAGGGACACACTTTTCCCAAACCATCATACACTGCACTATATGTACTATCAAGACGTGAGGGTGGCGCAGGAATGATTGGACAGACCCAGAAAAAAAGGAGGAGTAGAGCGGTTATTATGTTTTACATGAAGTGGCACTTTAGTTCTATACTCTTGCCGATTCACGATGGAAAACCCCATCAATTTTAAGTGAAAAGTTACGCAATTAAACTGTCAATAAAAATGTTTCAGATTCTGTTAATTGGAAAAAGAATTTAATGGAAGGACTTTATTTACGAATGTATCAGGACATAGTGGCAGAGAAAACACCTAAAACGGTAGAGCTCAGAACCAGGGACAAAAAGAAAAAAAGACGTGGATGAGATCAAAATGAAGCGAAGAAGGAAGGACACGTCAGCAAGTTTCATGAAATTGGGAATTGGTCGAAGAAACGTGCGAAAATTAATTGAACTGAGAAGGATTCGATGGGATGTTTGGAAAAAAAAATGAATAGATCCGAAATTTTGGATTGATGGCTAATCGAATTTTACAATAGAACATGGCGAGGTTGTTGTTTTTGTAAAGCAAAGGATAATATGAAACTCATTAAAGGATGCGCGCTTGGTTGGCAGTGGTGATACTATCGTGTACAAATATAGCCCGGAATTTTGTTATAATTTTTGAAATCCTTATTTATTCTTAAAAATCTATTTCATTGCCTTCGAAGTAATCCCCCTCGGCTGCAATGCACGTATGCCAGCGAATTTTCCACTCATCAAAACACTTTGAAAAGTCCTGTTTCGGTATGGCCTTCAGCACCTACTTCGATTCGACTTGAATCTCTTCAATCGTCTCAAAACGGTGTCCCCGGAGGGGTCTTTTCATTTTGCTGAATGGCCAGAAGTCACATGGAGCTAAATCAGGTGAATACGGCGGTTGCGGAACAGTATGGGTGGAATTTTTGGCGAAATGGTCACGAATAACGAGTGCAGTGTGAGTGAGGGTTTTTGGAACCAAACGAGATTTGACTTTTTTGAGGCACAAAACTTCCTTCAAAATGGGGTTGATTGATCTATTTGATTGCCAACGATATCAGCAAGCTGTCTAGTTGTCAATCGACGATTTTGGAGCACCAATTCCTTAATGACGACGTGCTGTTCGTCAGTTGATGTTCTTGGTCGTCTTTGATGTGGTTCGTCTGCAACGCCTTCACGACCCTGTTTGAACATTTTATGCCATTCGTATACTTGTGTTTTAGACATAGCCTGTTCACCGAAGGCTTTTTGTAACATTTTAAGCGTTTCCGCAGCAGATATATCATTTCTAACACAAAATTTAATCGAACTTCTTTGTTGAATATTTTCTGACCTGGTAAAAATCGAAAAAGTTAATTTTAGTTGCTTACGAAAACGAGCGTCACTCTTCAATTAATCAAGATATTAACCTAAAATTTGACACAGATGGCAGTAACAGTCCTACCAACTTAAAAATAAAAAGATTTGTGCCCAAAAAAATGTTATTAGCTGTCGCCCGCGGACAACATCTAGAGTTCGCTATGCTCACGATTGTGACAATTTTGAATGCTAGTGTATTAACAGTATGTTAACAGAATGTTAACAGTGCATTTACATTTGGATTAGATTAATCGGTACTTACAGTTGATGAACGGCGTACAAATTATAATCGCTAATGATATACTCACGGTTTGAGAACGACAAATTTCCCTGACCACAAAATAACTCAAAAAACAAAAAAAAAACCGATTGTCAACGTATATTCGAAGTTTGACTATTGACTTAGTAAGCTTTGTGTCTGTTTCTTGCCGTGTGATTAAGTATTTTCTTTTTCACAACACAGTTACTAAGAATTTGCAACTTGGACCAAGCCTATAGCCTGCGCATTGACATAATGAATCGTTGTGCAAATTTTCATGTCATTCTGTGCAGCGGTTTAGGCGGTATAAGCGATCATACATACACACATTCACTTTTATAGATATAGATATTTGTACACAGTGTGTTACACAACGTAACGGGAGTGTGGAAAACGGATAGCTAGCCTCGCAGCATACCCCTCAATAGGCCTCACAGCAACCATGTAATATGTGCGAAATTATATTTCGGATGATCCAAGTTGCTGGTATGCACATCCTGTCCTTTGTAGTCGCCTTCTACGGCAGGCCGGGAAAGGCCGTGTCATTATTCTCACGCCCCACACCACTCCTATTTTCAAGTGGATTTCCTCATCAGGCAGTACGAATAAGAACGTATCGTGTAAGCAGCTTAATAATATTGATGTTGAGTATAGAAATGAAATCGTGGTTGATCTGCCTGAACCTTCTTCTGATTCCAGTTACCCTTCAAGTTAAAGGTTACATAGATAAAGAGAAAAGCAGTTCTACTCATGGACGCATCGTCCACCAGGAGAAGCAGGAGGAAATCATTTATTTCTCGTTTCCATATTTTGAATCAACCACCTATCAAATAGCAATAACTTGAAAACTAAATCTGTAAGCAGTCACTTACAGGGAAGGTAATAACCGTTTAAAAGAGTGCATTGTCCGACTTATATCAGTGGATCCTGCTGGTAGAGACATAACCATACAAAATGCTTGATTTCAACTGTGGACATAAAAGTTGCTCATTCTAGGGCGCTTTAATTATAACAGCTAAAAAGGTCTTGTCTTATTATCATAGATTTTTTTCATAACCAATCCAATTTTGTCCATTCATAATCTTTTTTTTTAGCCTAAAACCACATTTTCTGATTGGCATAAAAGGTAAAGGTAGAATAATAACAGGAGGCATTTGTAGAAAATTCAATGGTTATTGTACTTTTTGAAAGGTTACGTCACAAAAAAGAAAATCTATTGTGAAAAGTACTTTCAAAAATTAAAAACTGGCTCGTGAATAGAGGAATTATTATTGTACCAAAAAGAATCGTTTTTATTTCTTTTCCAATATTGTGTGCGAAATTTTAATGAATATACAATAGTATGTATCTATGTCGTATGTATAGGCGAAACAGGATAAGGCATGGACATAATTATATTTCAAACTTTTCAGACTTTAAGTATACAAAAAAAAAGTATTGCCCAGACTCGCCAGACGAGGATACCTATACATATTTCTTAAGGACGACCAGTAGCTCAGTGCGTAGATACGCCAGTCTCATGTCTGACTACGGTCGTAATGGGTTCAAGTCCCGATCACGGAGCTCGTGGCCATGGATGTTTGCGTTGTCCTCCGCCTATGGTGCGCGGCCTAATAATAAGCTACAACATCTCCCGACTTTTCACACGTGGACGGCTAAATGGGAGAAGGATGTTGCATTCTGGCAACGTGCATTGTCCGAAATTGGTTTATGTCAAGCCACATGGAATAGTTAGCGCGCTATGCCACACTAGCGGTTAGGGCATATGAGTATACCTATTTTTGAAATAAATACACCCAACTTTTTGTAATCACCCAATTTCAAACAGACCGCCAACAAGAGCTACTCGTCGAATGTCAGCGCCGCCGGAATGTGTGTCTAGTATAGGTAGTGCGGTAGTACCGTGCTCGGTAGCCGTGTGGCCACGGTCACAGCTCTACGATGCTACACCTCTAGAAAGACGGGGTTCAATCCTTGGCGCGTTAACAGAAACTGCCTGTAGGTACTACTAGAACTCCCAAAGCGCTTCGTGCTTGTCAGTATAAAGACGGCTCGGATAGGAGGTGCATGCTAGTAACTATGTATGCATTATCTGAAATCTATATGCTATCGAAACGTCAACAAGGCATAGTAATGTAAGAAATGTCGAAAGGTATTTACCGAAACCGAAACATGACTGCGTCTTCGGAAATCACTCAATACTATAATTAACCGCTCACTTTCGTTGAATATGATTTTCATAGACCCCTCTATTCTTTAAGTAGGGATACGCTCGAAGTTTTGGTAAATTTTATTTATTATGTATTGAAATTATCATTATCATATTTTTAAAATGTGGCGATTGTATAGTATGCAGTGGAATTTCGCAGTTGTTAAAAAAATTCGTCACAGCATTGTAAATCTCCTTTTGTTCGTCTGCTTTCATTAAGCGTGTTTTTTTTTAGGAATTTATCGGGTGTAGGCTAAAATGACACACGCGTTACACCAACAACACTAGCCTGGATAGCTAAGTAGGGTGGCTACCCTACACTCGATAACTCCTCAATAACTTCGGCTTGCATGACACATTGATGGCCTTAGTGTCGTGTGGAATCATGTTGATGTTGGCACGCTCGTGTTTTTGCCAATCAGCCAAGTTCATTGGTAAACTAATATTACGTCCGGCTCTGATAGGCCCATGCCTTTTATTAATTAATATATTTTAAATAGGATTATCAAAAATATCAATAGAACAAAATTAAAACGAAAAAAAGATAAGAATTTGCTGGGGATCGAACCCGCGACGCGACCCATTTGGATACAGTTGGACTTGTAGCTGCCACTGATAAATAACTCGTTTGAATGATGTTTGTTAATATAGACTCGGCGTACCGAGTTTATAAGCGTCCGCCGTCGCAATAAATAAACGATCCGACAATCAAACTGATATTTCATCCGATTTGTAATTTATTTTCACCACATTTGAATCGCACCACTTGACAACCTGGATGCTACTCTAAAGCGTTTTTTTGCGCAACCAGGCCAGGCCCTACACAGTTACGCAAAAAAACACAAATTTCGGAGGAATCAATAGTATCTATAGCTAAATCACATTCACGAATTAGGTTGAAATCGGACCACTACGTCATATAGCTGCCATAGGAACGACCGGTCCAAAAATTCGTCTTTGTGAGAAAAACCTTTTTATTTCTAAAGATATTGTTTTCGAAATTCACAATAATCAATAGTATCTTTAGTGAAATCATATTTCCGAATTTGCTTGAAATCGGACTACTCTATCATATAGCTGTCATAGGAACGACCGTCCCAAAAGCAAATTTTTGTCAGAAAAACTTTTTTTTTTATTTCTGAAGATATCTTTACGAAATTGCATATTATTCAATCGTATTGACTGCTAAGCCACGTTCCTAAATTTGGTTTAAATCGGCTCACTATTTCATATACCTCTTATAGGAACAGTGAAATCGGAACAAGTTTTACTACTATTTAATTTCAAAAAGGCAAATGTACCACAAAACACAACAAAGGTATGATACCCTTCACGCGAAGCCGAAGTCTTGTTTGTTTTTACATTTTTTTATATTTTGTTCTTATTTTTACATTATATACTACTGTTTTACTTATTTTACCGTAAAAATGTACAAACAAATATTTTTTTTCATGAAAATGAACAGCTCTGGAACAGACCTGATAGCTGAAGGAAGGTGGGATTTTACGGTCTTGTAGTCCAAGCTATCGACCAGTTTAAAAAGCGAGTACTCAAAATGATACCGAGTCCAAGCTATCAGTTAAGCTAAACTGATATATCATTTGGCATATTCGTTTTCGAAATTGGTAATTTATAAGTTTATGATGAGAATTTTATTTACTCTTAAGTTAAATTTTAAAAATGAAAAAGTAGACGTAATTTTCTCTGTAAAGAATACATTATTTATTCTACTCAAAAACGTACATCCAACAAACTTGCATATCTTCTTTAGTTCTGGCCATTCTTTCCCTACATAATAGTTTCCCTGTTGGAATTCTCCAACTACCCATTCACTAAATCATTTCCACTCATACAAAAAGCACAAAAAGCAAAGCAAAAAACACGAGATCCATAAAAGGTGTGCACCAAAATATGCGGATAAAAATTACTGAGAGGAGTGCATAAATTCCTCTACTCTACTCTCTATTCTTGGGTACTACAAGAAAATTGCTGGCTTCAAACACACACCTTACAATAGTGTGCGGCATAAAGTTAGGGGAAAAACGTGAATCTCAACGTTAAGAACCGCCAACATATTTTCCACTTGGCCTTAAGTGATAAAACTATTTTCCTTCTATGCGCTACCTAGGACGAAGGAATTCGTTTGGAACAAGGGGATGCGTTGTGTCGACCGTCATCTGTTGGAATACTGGGCTTAAAAAGCAAGCATAGTTATGAAAAGGATTCGCCAGAGCAACAATGCACTTTGGATGGTATATACTCGTATGTAGGCGAATTATGTTCCTATGCACCTACATAGGACATGAATGTACAATAAATAAAGTATCTGAGGAACTGGGAAAGACATGGACACAAAGGATCAGAAGTCATACTTGTATGTGCATATTTCATGCAAATGCAAAAGTAGATTTTACTTACAGGCATATCAATTGCGGAAGTCTGTTACACTAGCGGTTTTTGTTCTGTTCTTTTTTCGAATTTCAAATATTTATTTTGATCCGAATTTTCAATCATTTACTCATCATCATCGTCGTGACGCAACAGCCCTACATCGGGCTCTGGCCGCTTAGATCAGCGTCCCCCCCCCCCCCAATTACCTTCAAGTGACTGCGTCCTCTAATTTTGGACGCCCAGCACTTGTTTGGCATCCTCTTCTACTGAGTCTTTTCAACGAACTCTCGGTCTTCTTCGCAGCCTTGCTCGGTCGACGCGCCGTTCATTCAATATTTTCTTAGGCATGCGGTCATCGTCCATTCGTTGTATATGTCCTGCCCATTGTAGACGTTGTAGTTTGACGTTTTTCGAAACTTCTGGCTCATCGTACAGTTCGTACAGTTCATGGCTGTACCAGATGCGCCATGCATTGCGGTCGCAAACTTCTCCGAATATTCGCCGAAGTGCCTTTCGTTTAAATATGTTTATCATGTTTTCGGAAGCTTGAGTTAGGGGTCCAAGTTTCGCAGTCATAGCATAGCATAGGTCGTATAGAACCATCATACGGGAGGACCGAGCAGAAAGTTTTATTGGCTAGCTGTATCCGTCGCTTGATTTCGTCAGTTCCATTGGTGTCCTTTGACGTGTTACTACCCATGTATCTGAAGATGTTTATGAATCAGCTTGCACGAATTTCGACACGCAGAAACGGCCACCGACATTATTCTACACTCATTAAAGATTTGCGATGTGTTGCATGCAGCCCTATCTAAACCACGCAGGTGGGCCAATTTGTCTACATAGGCAGCATTGATGCTGGAAATAGTGGCATCGCTCGTCGTATCAGCCATGCTAAGTGCGCATTTGGCATGCTGTCTAAAATCTGGCAATGCAGTTATCTCAGTATTAAAACCAAGGTGGGCTTGTTTCGCTCCCTGGTACTGTCTGTGTTGTTGTATGGGAGCAGTATATGGGGAGTCTCCACAAAGGTTACCAGAAAGCTGCAAGTTTTCGTTAACTCGTGTCATCGTCGAATTTTAAGAATTTTCTGGCCCAAACAATATCAAATGAAGAGCGGGTCAGATGCCAATCGACGAACCGATACGCAGGCGAAAATGGTAGCGGATAGGTCATACATTGCGGAAAGGTGATAACTGCATTGCTGGACATGCCATGAAATGGGACCCCATTCCCAATGGAGGCCAACCAAGGGGTTGACCTAGAAAGTCACGGCGCCGATCTGTGGCGAAAGAGTGTGAGTTTCTGGGTAAGTCGTGGGGGCAGATGTGTCCCATTGCCCAGAACCGAGTACAATGGCGCGCAAGAGCAGTTGATACGCTATGTCCCAAAGGCTAAGTAGTATGAAGTTTGCAACGCACAGAAGGAAGGATCTAAATATCATATAATATAAAGTATATGTATTTTTAGTCAGTATGACGAGTTGAGTTGATTAAGATTTTTCCGTCTGTCTGTTCGGCTGGTTCCATGTAAACTAGTCTCTCAGTTTTGAAGCTATCGGGTGGAAATTTTGCACAAGGCCTTCTTTCCACTGCATGCTGTATATATGTGTCGTAACCAATGGAATCGAACCACTACGTTAAATAGCTGCCATTGTAACGACCGGTCCCAAGTCTGTATTTGTGAGAACAAGTCATTTATTTTTAAAAATATCTTTACAAAATTTCATATTAGTCAGTCATATTTACAGCGAAAGCACATTCGTAAGTTAGTTGAAATCGGCCGTCTATTTCAAACGCCTCTCATAGGATCAGTGGAATCGGAGCAAGTTTAACTGCTTATTTCAAAGTGGCAAATGTAGAATGGTTCAAAATTACCGCAACACGATCTACTATCTACTTCAGTAAGCTAGCCGAAAGTTAGCTTGTTTAAATTAAAATTGAAAATAGTGGCAGACTGCCGAGTATATTGCCGTACTCTATCCTATTATTATCCAACCTGTATAAATAGTAGTACTATAGCTGTCAACATGTCAACAGCCTTAAACTTTTTTTTAAGATTAATATTTTTAAGTCTGCACAGCAGGATTCACATTCACGGAGCCAGTTCAGCTTTATTGTTCTCGTTGTCATTGCTTTCAACATTTTACTGACAAAACTTTCAAGTGCAATTATGAAAAGTCGTCTGGCACAATATACAAGCTCGTTGTGTTATTCCTGCAGCCAAGATAGGATGAGCATCAGACAGAAGTGTTGTTCGACCGAACAGATGAAAGAAAGGACTGCAACGCCGATCCATACCACGACCAGCATCACAGAAAATTTCTTATTCGCCCTGCTTGGGATAATGGCAGAAGACGGATTGGTTTAGCAAGCACTAAGTCCTTCCGTTTTTCGTATCGCGAAGAATCCAAGATATGCGATGAGCTTCACAGAATCAGAAAATCTGGCTGCTCGACTATAGCCGCAAAAAAGAATATCCCGTCTGTTCGTGATGTAGTATCTAGATTTTCTCCGATAAACTGTGAAAATCAATAATTCTCTGGCGTTTTCAACGGCTGCTTCTGTGTAAAATATTTCATCCAAATCGATCCGTTGCTCATCATCAAAAGGAGGAGGAGGAGAACTTTTCATTTTCTAGTCTACTTCTCCGTGGTCCATTCAAGGCAAGAATGCAGTCAGCCTGGCAGAAAAATCGAATCGAATATCCTGAATCATGCAGTCCGATAACAACATCAGCGATGGAGTTGTGTCGGTGCCGGGAAAGAGTGCTATACGGGAAATCGAATGCAAATGATATGACTAAAGATGTTGAAGGTTGGAAGGATGTATAGAGCTGCAAAATTAAAAGGATTAGGAAAGTACCGAGATGGAACAATTATACATCTGAAATTGGATTTAATCATAGCCTCCCATGCGATGGAGTGAAGTCATTAGCATTACTTATTTTATTTGTATTGCCACCTGGACTTAATTAGCAGGTTATGTTGATTAAATGGAATTAGTGGAGAGTATGCCTTTCAGTGGAGGAAATTTTCATGAGATGACCTTGTTAGGGTAACACGAAGGAAAAATGAACCATTATTCATAATTTTTCAAGTCAAATTCTATGGCAGCTCCTGATGAGAAAGGATCTGTCGGTGGTACGAAACCAGAGGCCGAGGGTTTCATTACACCTGGAACCCAATCGAGTGCGAGGGCAATCGAGCCATCCGCCAACCATTCCATCGTTACCGGTTACTTTTTTTATTCCCCATTTTACCTCCCTTGTTTGTGTTGTCTTCCCCAGGCCTATGAATTTTTGTTAATACGTAAAGGACAGTGGCAACGAGCGGCAAAAACCCCGCCCATATCTCCCAAACTGAGCTACAGCAAACATAGGCCGCTGCATAGCTCGTTGAGGGGCATTTTTCTTCGCCAGATGGCACGGCCTGACCTTCACGGTCATTATGCTACCTAAGGCTCCGTCCCCACGAGCATCTTCGGATGCCCATCAAGCCGTCCATTACAAAGCCGTTGCTGGTAGGAGATTATTGTTTCTAATGTTATCACGAACTAATCAGACTTATCATTGTCCCGATCTGTGTCGAGTTTCAGCAATATTATGACAATTCGTCCTCCCTACCCGAAGTATGGCACGGAAACATAGCGTTTGAGAAATCGAAAAAAAAACTCGTCAATGCTGACCAGTTTATGTTTTTTTTTCAGTGGGAAGTCCATGATATTTGCAGTTTGTTAGATTAACAATTTTTATTAACTTAGGGGTTAGTTTAGTTAAGGGGCCTGCCGTGACACCGCACAGCACACAAAGACCATCTCTGGGTCTGTTGTGATACCACCAAAGTTCCCTAATTAAATCTAGGTTCCAAACTAGCCTGAGCTGGCGATACAGCAATTAGCTCTTTTACGCTCGTACCATTAAGGTCTTCCAGATCCTGAAAGCGACCAAAAACCCAGCCAAGGCCGGACACTGACAAAAAGATGGAGAACGCATTCCTCCTCATCCACGTCCTCACAACTCCTGCAATAGTCCTTGTGAGGAGTACGTAGCCTCCAATGAATTTCATCGATAGGACACAACCCCACAATCCTGCCTATGTGTTTCCTATTCAGCGAAAGCAGTGTAGCAGAGGGACTAGGGTTTCGGCTAAAACATTTTCGTTGTTGTCAACCACAGTTGCTTTAATTACAAGTTTGCACGATGCGATTGGTATTTTGATGTTAACGCGGTCCCCGTCAACAAAACCGGTTGTTCCCTCTCGAGCCAGCTCATCCGCCACGCAGTTGCCTGCGAAGCCACTGTGGCTTGGTATTCAACAGAGTGTAATATTGAAAAAACCACCCATCTCTTTTAGGGCCAAGCGACAGTTCACGATGGTTTTCAATGTAGTCAGGACAGATTCGAGAGATGGAGTTGCAGCCTGACTGTCCGTATAAATATTAACGTCCCTAGCGGTCATGACATGACTTCCAAGCGAGGTCAGAGCTTCCGAAATTGCCGAAACCTTCGCCTACAGAACACTACAGTAGTTGGGAAGGCGGAATGACAAGTTAATCCCCAGTCTTTCCGAACAGACATCAACCCATAGACTCCTCAATGGAATCAGGCTGGTGCAATTCCTACACAAAAACGTGTTTTAACCACATATTATGATAAGTCGGGAAAGGCTGTGGCTTAGTCTTATGTCTCCCACCACAGGGGGAATATAACATTAGCTTCCATGGCCACGGTAGAATTCGAACCCATGAAGCTGGTGATTAACGCCTCAGTCCCCGAACTATCGACTATTATGACCGGCAAAACTACCGCCAATATTTCCCCCCAGCCTAGCTGCAGGAAGTACATGCTGCTTGCTTCTTGAGGGGCCTTTTTGTCGTCTAATAACTCTGTCCCTTCTATCGCGAGTGCCCACCATACTGGCCACTACAGTGTATGATTCAATTTCCACCAGAAAACTAGGAACTCAATACATATAACATTGCCCTCCTTATGTACAATAAAACGAACTACGGCGATTCAATTGTGACCATCCGCACGGAAG
Source organism: Chloromyia formosa (assembly GCA_964017055.1). Classification (NCBI taxonomy): domain Eukaryota; kingdom Metazoa; phylum Arthropoda; class Insecta; order Diptera; family Stratiomyidae; genus Chloromyia; species Chloromyia formosa. The sequence goes on along the minus strand of OZ024813.1, from coordinate 20,616,235 downwards.
AATCATAAGCATGTTTTGCAGGATACTAAAAGCAGACAATCATACTTACCACTCACTCAAAGTGCCAGACATTCTGCCAATGATTGGCACTCCTTTCCCTATTGCAATAATGCACAATCCGACTGGCAAATCATGCTGAGGAGTCAGCATCACTTGCAATACTTACTTCAACTCAAGTTGCTTTGTTGACACAAGCCCTTATCCTTGTTGTGGTCTCATCGCACCATTGTCGAAGTTAGTCAGTCAATTTGTCGGAGGTGACACAACACAAGGACCCCAGTGTTGACTCAGAACTCAACCTTACGGACTAGAATGGGGTTAATTTCTTTGAACAAACGACATACTCCATCCACATTACTAGCCATAACAACGGAAAGTAAACATGACTATAGAAAATAAAACTAGACAAAAGCTTGGAATTGACACAGACACATATACAAAAAAAAAAGGACGACAACTTGGACTTGGCGGAAGAGCGGGCAAGTCACTAGAGTCACAAAGACAGCTCGTCGGCCAACTTGCAAGTTTGTCGTCCTTGTTGCAATTTAATTAAACCCATCCAAAAAAGGACGAAGGACCAGAGAGTTAGCGTAGAGCTGGGCTCAAATACGAAAGACATAGAAATAATAAAAAGAAGATTCAAGATTTGCTTAGAGTAGTTCTACGTTTAGTGTGTCGTGAATACATGGGAATATATGTATTTGAGCGCCTTCACGTTGTCCTTCTCCCGGCAAAACCCTGCACTGTAGTAAGAGACGAAACAGCGAAAGGAACTGCAGTGCTGGAAACGCAGCTTTTTTCCTTTTTAAGCCATTGCCACCTTGCCTCTTGTTTATCACTCTTCGCTGTTTTCGCGAGCTTTCCTGATAAACTGTTGACAATACGAAATTTCCACTTCGCTTACTTCATTATACTTCGGGGTGAAACTTTTCAATTGGACGAGGACGACTAGTTCATTTCGGTGCAGTTTGGAAGAGGATATGAGAGTCTTCCGTGGGATGCTGTATGTACGTACTTGGTAAGGTACAGGGGGTGTTCAGGGTGTATAACAAATGAGCAAGGACGAGTATCGTGGCGTTGTTAGGCAATGTAGTACGAGTACGAGTATGTACAAGTAGGTGGTATGTATGTAGTATGTGTGCGATACATTCTGTTGAACAAGATATACATACTCCTCCTGCCTCTAATGCACTATCAAGTACATGTTGTTAGCATACAACCATTTTCTAAGAAGTGGAGGAAAGGAATTTCTTGCGAAGTGTTTGATGTATTTAATTAAACTTAAATTAATATGTAATTAAAAAAAAAGGAAAAAGAAATGCACTTCGATTCGGTTTCTCTGACTTGTGTATTTTAGTCTATTTTGTAAGCATTACGCTGTTGGAGATATCAGAAGCTGTATGTGGGGACAGAAACGAAGGATACCGGAGTGATCGCAAACATCCAGCAACGCGACCAGGCAATTCCAGCATCAGCGAGCTGAGAAACGGTACATATTGCTGATTGGGAGATTTCGCTTGCTTGTTGCTCCTGCATCTCAAGGTCAATGGCCAATTGGCTGTAATGGCGCCCTTTCGGCATAGATTTTAATTTTGAAAATAGAAAAATATCGCAGGGAGCAAGGTCTAAGGAGTAGAAAGGTCGAGGAAGGTCAGTCATTCAACGTTTGGCACACAATTCGCGAATTGACACAGACACATATTCAAAAAAGGACGATAACTTGGACTTGGCGGAAGAGTGGGCAAGTCACTAGAGGCACTAAGGACATGCACAAAGGCAACTCGTCGGCCAACTTGCCAAGTTCTTCGTCGTTGTTAAAATTTAATTAAACTCATCCAAAAAAGGACGAAGGACCGATGAGCCGATGTAGAGCTTGGCTTAAATACGAAAGTTATAGAAATAAAAAATATCGCAGGGAGCAAGAGCTGAGGAGTATAGAGGTCGAGGAAGGGCAGTCATCCAACGTTTGGCACTCAATTCGCGAATTAACAAGGCTGAGCGGGCAGGCGCATTGAAAAGGTCAATCTAAAATTTGCAAACATTTATTGGCCTAGTCAGGCAACAATTGTGTAACCTCACTAAGGATACCAGAGAATTTCCCAGAGATGGCAACCGAGGCGCCATCAGTATAGGCCGGCATTTTGCAGCCAATCTCCTCCAAATTCATCAACAGTTTGTTTACGACGATTTTCCATAATCGTACATACTAGGCGCGTTCTTTCAACACTCCATATCAAGAACAGAATAACAATTGCACACATTACACTAACAACCTGCTCTCTATAGAACAATTTTGATAGTGTAACGCGTGCAATTTTTGTTCTGCTCTGATTTGAACTGTTGAAAAAACGCGCATACTACGCCCAATGCCACTGTTCTATTCTATCAGAGGTCGGATACCGAATATACCTTCTGGAAGAAGTCTAATTGTATGGTTCTATTAAGACGAAAGAAGAAACGAAGTGGATTAGTAATAAAGCTATTGGCTGTTGTGAAATGCTGCCACGTATTCCAGAATAGCGCATTTAACAAAATCGTATTCGAGAAAATATCGAATTGAATAGGCCCCGTCTGAAAGCGATCTAAGAGAGAGCATTTTAAACACTTTATCGGCTGCTTTTTAGAGTTGATCGATTTCAGTATTTTATACTACTTCACTTTTTTACCTTAATCCCTTATGGGAGTAGCACGGTAACTATTTCTGAGAGGCCTACTTGACGTTTCGTTAGCATATAATTGAATTCGTGGTGCTGGCATCCATACATCCATCCTGTCCTTTTAGTCCACGACTAGCCAGGAAAAGCTGTGTCTTATTCTTACACCCCACACGCCAGAGGCAAGATTTAATACTTAGCATATCCAAATACCTTCAGACTACGCCTCAGTACTTAAAGTCCCGTCTAACCTTATTTTCTCCAAACGGTAAGGCTCGACGTAGGTACTCGTATGTTTTTACTGTGTAGCCGGCCTAAAGCGAGTTCGATTTGGAGTTGCAATCGCAACGATTTCGAGTCGACTTGTGTGGAGGGAAAATAATATCGTGCCGATTACGCAGTCGAACTAAAGTCGAGTCGATGTCGAGCCGACCTTTCAATTGAAAGCCGTACACCACTTCGGGCTCGTTTGCTTATAGTAACTGACTAACTGACTGGTTATTCTTGGTAAATCTGCATTATACCAAATTCTCCCAATTAAATCATTTTTCGCCGTGCCTTAATCAATTTTCCTCACTAATCAAATTGATTTTTCTGCTCATTTTTCGATACTCTTTCCAAGATATTTCATAATTTGCATCGACGGCATACCAGCAAGATTGTTTCCAGTTCCGCCATACCAATTGTCCGTTTTACTTTTACTTTGTTCTAGACACACCAGTCGTAGATATCTACATGTGTATATCTGCAGAGCGTGCTATAAAGGTCCAATTTAGTGTCCTTACACTTTCTCGTTTCTCGAGAAGATGCCAACTAAAAGCTTTTCGTCGATTTAATTTTAAATTCTAATAGTGTCTGAGCATTTTCGCAAATTCCTTAAAAGAATCTAGTCTATGAGGCAAATACTCGTAGATATTTCATGTTAGGTAGGAAAAAAAATGGAAAAAATGTCTGCAGCTCTTTTCCTCAATTCGTGGCAGAGAAGAAAGATACGAGTATTGTGTACGAGTCTCCGTAGTACATTAGAATGAGCTCTTCCGGGTTTTCAGAGGATTGATTACACTTTAAAAAAATCTATTTGATCTCGTTCGTTCGTGAAGCACTGAAAACTATTTAAATAATATGTATATTGCATTGGCTTCTTTTTCGATAGTACAGCTCTGATCGGGAAATTTCCGCAAGCTGAAATCGATAGGAAGAAGAAGATTCGTTGAAGTGATAAAGAAACTACGATCCAGGAATAGTCTAGAGTCCGCAATAAGTTAGCCACTTCTACAATATATTGGAAGATTTGTGGGGAAAACTAAAATATATTTACCAAGATATCAGTTGATTCCTTACCAAAGGTCCATGACCCGTTTCTGTATTTTCATCTAAACGAGCCCATTCACTATAAGTTTAACTGACAATATTGCTACAGGGAAAACGGACGCGAATCTTGATGGATAAGTTGACAAGTTTAGGAAAAACTGACGAAAAATCTGTAGGAATAACCGTCGAAAATCTGCAGCACTGACATGAATCTGTAGGAATAACTGACGATAATTTAATGAGCTGTCGAGAATCTACAGGAATAACTGATGATAATTTAAAACACTGAAAGAAGAACTGACGATAATCTGAAGCGCTTAACTTCAGTTTTCCTGTATTAATATTGTCAGTTATTGATAGTGCACGGGTACCTTAAGGATCTAAAAAATGTGCTACATTGGCGCTGGTTGTTTGGTTGGTTTAAGTGGCAGTCACACCCAAAGGAGAACACGCAATAAACGCTAGTGTGTGCCGTTTCGATGCGACAAGCTTTGTAAGAGAAAAACTACTAAATTAAGCCTGTCTAGGCGATTAACCAGGGGCCCCTATCATGTAATTCGATACGAATCGAATTGCTTTCGAAAGGATCAAAATGGTATCATGTAACTCGAAAACGAATTTCTCAATTTAAAAAATTATTGTCGTATTCGCTGCGAATGGAAAACTTCGTAACGAATAAACGATAAATTATTAAAAGAAAATCGTTTTCGAGTTGCATGATACAATTTTCATCCTTTTGAAAACAAGACTCTACTATAAATCCAACCTATGGAGTTGAGAAAGCGAAGTATCACCCCTATTTCATTGGAGGTGATCTCGGATATATCTGTGAGAAAGGCTCTGCCCAAAGCTTGGTGCCGCGCCCTGGTTAGAGCTGAACATTCACAAAGGAAGTGTATCAGGAGGAGACTCCGATCCGCCCTGTTCTTGCAGCTTCGATAGTACTCGTTGTAGGGAATACCCAGTCCGACCGCGTGCTCTCCCACTGGTCAGTGACTCGTCGTGACTGCGACCATTCTGACCGCCTCTGGACGGGCTCTATTCAGAAGGGCATAAGTTCAAGGATTGGTATATATTCATAGAGGTGACGTACAACCTTAGTGCGCTCCATCTATCGTTCGCTAAATTTATATCGGCCCGCTCATTCCGTGCTATACTCCTGTGACCCGGAACCCAGACGAGGGTGACTGTGTGGATATTGGCCAAACTGTCCACCTCTTGACGGTATTATTTTACTATTTTTGTTGATATTGTCGCCGCCTCTTGGGCCTTTATAGCGGCCTGGCATTCTCATCAGATTTGAAAAAAAAGGAGAAAAGAGGTAGAGGGGAAAATATGAGATCATAATTTGTCCCACCACCCTTACCATTTCGAGACCGAAATATAATATATAAATATATATATACATATATAAGTATAATCAGAGTTAACCATTTTCAAAAGGGTAAAGATTGGTGGGAGAGGAGGGAGGAGGGAAAGGACGGGCGGGGGGGGGGGGGGAGAAGAGGTATGCTGGTCGCTGGCTCTACTTTCTATAATTATTCAAACAATTTATTTTCAATATTTTTTACGCAAGCTTACAATTTGCAATATCGTCTTAATATGAATGGTTAAGCATCTCCAAGAGTAAGACAGTTCATCTCCTATTGGCATGGGACACCACAAAACCTTCGGATTGCGGGCATAGCACTCTATTTTCCGGTTTCATTTATGTATACTCTTTATTCTATTTTTTAACTTTTGGCTTTTTAATAGTTTTTCCCGTTTTGTTTATTTTTTTTTTCTGAGTTACTTTTCTTGAATTAGGATATCTCGGATCCTTGTTTGTTATTTACATACATACTCTCTTTTATCACTTCATTTGTTCCTGTTGAACAGGGATTAAATAAATAAATAAATTATGGAAAGTGCCTTCAATGTCTCTGAAAGCCACCAAGGTGTATTGTTTGTAGTTTAAGCAATATTTAGTTGTGCGTACTACCTCGTGGAGAGCCGCTTCCGTCGCCGGTAGGCATGCTGATATTGGTGGGTTTAGCGGTAGCTGACGTATGTGACTATCCGAGATTCGCTCCAATGCAATATCTTCAAGGTGCAAGAGGTGGGGTTGATATGTCTAAAGTCTTTCGCGGAGTTGTGACCTGTGACCGCGTTTTCCAACCCTTGGTAAAAGCGCTAATTCTAAATGAATTTTAAACGCACATTTAATCCAGCGATAAGGACTAAATTATCGCCATTCCTGTTGTTTCATATTTGCGAAATGGTGCAGCAGCACCAATTTGACATACTCTTTCACGTCAGGACATTTTTGTCGTCGAGTGAGGGCTTTGTACAACTCATATTTTACATGAATTCCATCATCAATGAAAATTTATCCTTAAACACGTTAAAGTTTTCACGCGTTATATTCCGAAATAACATTGGAGCGAGTAACTGTGCAGCCACAATATGTGTGGTGCAAACTTCAAAGTACAATGGCCAAATAAGCGACAACGAATTGCAATTATCCTTTAACCTGCATTGTACAATGTTATAGCAATTTTTACAACACGATAATATTCTAGACATGGAACGCCAAAAGAACCCATCTGAGTACAGGAAGCATCTGCACACAGCAAATAGACAAGGGGAAATGAGTTTCTGTACAAACAAACTCGGGTAGTATGTTTGTAGTTACCCTATGTTCAAAGCGCCACCGCAGGTGCCAGTGAATGCATTGGTTCGATAAAAAAAAGAAAGACATGCCCCCTAATTTTCACTCAGCTATCTGCACTTATCTGGTAAACCAAGACATTAAACCAATTTTCCATTTATCGTCGTTCCAGTAGCATTTACCTGTCGGGAAACCCCCCACACTCTACAAATGCCAGTTAAGGGTATCAACCAAGTTTGTCTATACGTTATAGGAGAGGTGATGGCTTCTCCGCTTAGAGAATGCTTTTCTCACCGTCGAACACATCATAAACTCCCTCTTGCAAGTATTAAAAGCGTATTAGGGTCTTAGGTGAACTAATTGATGTCATTTTCAATGACATTATTTTCAGTTTCGATGGTAAACTTTATCTATAACACGTTACCATAGTAGATGTGTAATGGAAAAGCAAATACTCGTAAGTAGACAAGACAAGCACTTCGGATGGCGATGAGGTGGCCAAATCACTTTACATAAACTTTTAAAGGTAAGATATATTGGAGAAGGTCGAAGTAAACTCACTGGGAAGTTTCAAACAGGGAAAGATGATATGCTGACATGGAAATCTATGAATGTTTAAACCACAATGCCAGGTATGTGGCATCCGTGAATTCTCTATTCAGGTGAACAACTTAGCCTGCCTCAGGACCGAGGGAAGTCTCCTAAATCCCTGCTATGACTTTTTAAATTGTATTAGGGTATGAAACAATGAGGCCCATGGTTGAAAGAGGGGTTTACGTGCCTCGTGAGAATCATTCTTTGCCAATAGTCCAGAAACCCAGTGAATTGATACTTCATTGAAGGAGCCTAACTTTGAGTTGACAGAAAAGTTAATTAGTTAATCGATGGCCTCTTGATGATTCATATGGTTTAAAGATTATTTCTCTGAACAACATGTTGAAACTAAAACTTAGCTCGCCTGGTTGTGTTTGTAGTCCTTGTTCGAATAAGTACGTATACTAGTATTCGCATGCTTGTAGGCATAATGCTCATTTACATGGAGTTCCAGGGGCATGGGCGCGTCAACATCTCTAGCATTTCTATGCCTTGTTGAAATTTCGATCGTATATTTACTTTTCGGACGTGTAGTTGCTAGCATGCACCTCCTATCCGCGCCGTCTTTATACTAACAAGCTCCGAGCGAAGTGGTAGTTCTATTCGTACTCACAGGCAGTTTTTGTTCGCGGTGAGAATCACACCTCCATTCGCTAGATCTAGATCCTAGAGCGGCGACCGAATGAATACGGCCACCGAACATGACATAGTAAAAACCAATCTTTGACGAGCGGTTTTGTAGACGGAGCTATCCTGTATTTACCATCTTCAGTTCCAATAATGGGGGACGCTTATCAATACGAGTATAACCTACGTTTTGTAGATAATTTTTCGAATTGCACCCCTTGTTACTTCGATATCTCGCGAAGTAGTGATCAGGTCGTAATAGTCATGTCCCGGATATACTACCACTCCCGTAAAAGGTGCACCTACTGCGCAATCGAAAAATTAGGAGGTTCAATAGTTCCACCATCTGTTGGTATGGACCGTTCTAGTTCAGTCGGAATTGCAGCACTTGAAAAACGAGCACTGAGCAAGTTCCGTTTAATGCTAACGGCGCCACGAAATTTTGAGACACCCCCTTAGTCGGCCTTGATTAGGAATTGGGTTCTATTTCATGGCATGTAAAGCAATGCAGTTATAATCCTTCCGCAATGTGTAACCTATCCACTTCCGTTTTCACCTGTGGTTATCGAGCGAAAAGGGACCCAAATGTTAGTGGTCTGCTTCGGCTATCCCCCAGAATATAATTATAATATCGAGCGTATGGTACCCACTCCACTGAGCTATCTAGGTTAATGTTGTTGGTGTAGCGCGTGTCTTGTTTTACCTTACACCTGATAAATTCCCCAAAAAACGCACCTATTGTTGTTTAAAGTTGCAAAAGTCGCAAGTAGTAGGCTAGGTCAACATAAAAAGAATATGGTGTTGATCTATTTTCCGAATGTGCGAAAAGAACACCGCGTTGACCTGGTTTGCGACTGTGCGAGCGACCACCAACCAAGTTATCGAGGTAAGCGTTTGTAGGTAATAAGAATAAGTGAATTTGAATCTAGCTAGCGTGTAAAACACTTTCCAAGCTAATTAAGAACATAAAGATTAAAATTTTGCTTTTCCTGGCTCTGGACGAAATTTCAAAGAAGAACCACGACATATGTACTATTGTTATCAATTGGTACTTTTGAGGAATTTATTGGGGCACTACTAGAAGGATTCTCAAAGAAATCCAGCTGTTCTTATATACATATACATACTGGCTGACAAAGAACAAAAAGAAAAAAATCTAGCTCAGGTATCCTATTAAGACTTTTATGGCTTTTTGAACTTACGAAAGTCTTTGAAGCTACAACGATAACGACGATGACCGTCACGATTGAATTGAGTTTAAATTAATGAAATGTTTAACCTGCCACATTTCTTTTTTTTTTTTCAAATTTGATACACACTTAAATCGTGGACCCTTAAAATTAGATGCGAATTGGCTCGTCCAATGACCATTTTACCAACATCCTTTAGTCCCTTTTCTGACACACGCATCGAATCTATCCGTTTAATTCAATATTTTGTAAATAACAGCTCATGGGTTTGTCTAATTCTCCTGACTCATGAAATGTCATTTCTCTTCTTTTCAGATACCGACTACAAGTGATTAGGACGTGTTGTACCCAACCGCTCTGTTCCAGACGATATGGTAAGTATCCTTTTCCATTTTTGTTGCAAAAAGTCTTATACGTAAAATGGCTCAAATTATATGTACATATACGTAAGCATCAGCTTGAATAGGCTCCCGAGAAAGACTTTTTATAAGTAAAGGATTTCGTTTTCAATTCAATCAAAACCATCCATCACTTTTCCATGCGATTTAGCATGACAATACACTAGAGGCGAATAAAATAGTAGTACGATGAGCCTTACTTAAGTTCGTTCTTCAATTTGTCCGCTTCAGTGCCATGTAATCTTATCCCATTAGAATTGTTGATAGTACGCTCTATATACGTGGATAATTTAATCCGATGGTAGGGAGCGGGGTGAGGTTGGGGCTCAGGAGGGTACTTTACATTTGAATGACACGAACAAGGCAAATGGAATATTTTCAAGATAAATAAATTCTTTCGGGCTGTTTTGATATACTACACAGAATCAGTTTAAGTGGCGAAATGATTACTCTATGATTTAATTTGTGCCGTTGACAATAAGGTGAATTGGCTGAACACCTTTTCCATTGTTGTATTCATTTAGATGCTTTTATTTTGTATACTCACTTAAGTGAAGTTACAAAGATAAATTCGGTTTGTTGGGGCTAAGATGTCATGTTTATGTAACGTGGTACGGTTTAGTTACAGATTGAACGGGGTTAGCATAAGATTTCCGTTGAATATCTTTAAATTAGAAGATTACTGCAAAAATATTGTAAATTTTCAAGTTGTTTTTGTACATTTTGACCATGGGGAAAATGTTGCATTATGCGCAGATTTGTCATTTCAACGTTGGCCAATGGTATTTATTGACGTGTTAACGTCTTCGCACTTTAACTCCTTAAGGCTGGTATTCAGATCGGGTGAAATGAAAAAATTGACAGCAGCAATTTTCCTCGGCGAAATGGCTCGTGGAAAAAAATATGTGGAACATGCCAATTTTTCACTCGATCTGTGTACCGGGGAAATGAAACATTTCAACCATTAAACGACTAAAGGTCGAGACACACAGTGTCCGTACCAGGGCAGCGCCGTAGTCGCCTGTATACTGGCGATCTACGGTAAGCGAATTGTACCATATAAAACAGTCTGCTGGTCCACACTACCCACACGGACAACAGACAGTCACCTGCACGTCACGGGGCGGACCGTGCCCGTTTAGTTTGGTTTAATTTTTCTCGCTCACGGGGCGGTACGGAAAGAAATTGGATACACACAACACAACCTGAATGACACCCACAGAGACAGCTGAGCTGTCAGTGAAAATTTCATCCTCGTCAAATCTACAAACTTGACTTTTCACTTGAAGGTAGTACACAGATCGCGTGAAATAAAATTTAGCTTCCACACAATTTCACGTCTCTTTTCATCGGCGAAAAATGTTGCGATTTTGTATGGGACTTCACGGCACTTTTCATTCCACGCGATCTGAGTACCGGCCTTTATGTTCAGACAGCTAGCGCCGCTAAAGTTGTTCATAGTTTTCATTAAAGCTTTAAGCTTTCCCTCGTATTAAATACAAATTTTCAATCGGCATGTGTGTTTTCAGTTGTTACTAATATCGGAAAGTGGTCAAATTGTGATGTTTGTGTATAGCAAAATAATTCTCTGCACAAGAAGATTAGCTATGGTTTAAAAACGGTCTACAAACGAAAACTGTCTAAATGTCAATATAAGACATACTCGTTTTCTCAATCTCCTCTTTAACGACTCGTTAACTAACATGGACATCAGTTTATCGAAGCTATATACTGCCCGTTAGATATTTCCACTTTCTCATACGTGCGTTAAATTATCAAGCCAAAGTGTGTGAAACACATCTCAAAGCTCAAATCGTTGCAAATCAGCTGATTTTGTTGGCGGAATTCTACCATCTGTACATTCTATGCTATGTCTGTGCGGTCTGTCTGTTTACTTATGGGTGAGTGGATTTGATCCACACACTGAGTGAAGTTTGTCTTTAGTTATCGATAATTTTGATGGTTTCCGTCAAAATTCGACCATATCTATCGATGTTGCGTCGCAACGTTTGATTCCAGATAGGCAATTCGTAACTAATTCTCGATAGCAGGAACGCATCGAATATAAACTGCTTGATTTACACAAACACGTCTTTTAAGCGACGGCCATCGACATCTATACAACATGTATGGCGCTTATCATGCCGTCGCTCTGGTTTGTCTCAAGTGGGACTACACTTATTAGAATTGTTAAGAATAATTCACCCCCTGGTCGTCGGTCTTTCATGAATCTAAATCAAGCATTGTTAAGAATAATTCTCCACCTGTAGGGGGCCCAAAAATTCGTCTTCGCCGGTTTCGACCGCTGATGCGAAGCGCGTCTCATTAGACGCATAACTGCGAGATTCGTATCCATGTCATCTTGGCCGGCCTATATAAGGCGATGCAACATCGACTTGGTTGTTCCCGGCCACGCCTCTTTCACTGGTGCGATGCGCGAAGCAGAGGCGTCTGATGAGACGCGCTTCGCATCAGCGGTCGAAACCAGCGAACACGCATTTTTGGGCCCCCCTCCAGGGGGAGAATTATTCTTAACAATGCTTGATTTAGATTCATGAAAGACCGACGATAAGATTTAATTTTTAGGCTAATGATTTATGTATGGAGCTCCCATTTCGATTTATCGTTCATTATCATTCCCAGATATGTCATGTGATCGACTCTTTTAATTGGTTGGTCTCTGATGAAGAATTGCAGATTCACTGACGGCTTATTTTTCTTGTGTTAAAGCATGTACGATAAGTTGTTTTGCATGCACAGGAAGAAAAGAAGAGAAAACCCCTCTCCTTAGAAAATATGGTTACTTTCCCGCCTGCGAATGATGTTCATCGTAGGAGACTTAATTTTTTTAAGATCAGGAGTATGAAAAATTACAGAAGTTTAACCAGAGGACATACTTTTCACGATGAAATTAATGAGAACACTGATGTCAGCAGTTTTGCAACGTTCTCACATCATTTCAGTCTTTGTTTTCGACAGAAGCGGTCGACATACCCATGGTTTCTGCATTTCGTACTGCATTTCGTACTGAATTTCGTAGTCTTTTGTGTAGGGCGACCGGTAGCTCAGGGTATAGAGGCGTCAGTCTTACTCGTATGTCTGACTACGGTCGTGATGGGTTCAAGTCCCGTCCCCGGCGTTCGTGGCCATGGATGTTTGTGTTGTCTTCCCCCTGTGGTGCGGGCTGTAATAATAAGCCACGTCTCCCGACTTGTCGCAGGTAGGCGGCTAAATGGGAGCAGAAGGCGTATGCTGACAACGTGCGTCGTCCGAAACGGGTTTATGCCAACTAAACGCCACCTAAGCCACATGAAATAGTTGACGCGCTATGTCCCACTAGCAGTTAGGGCAAATTAGTAGTACATATTAGTATTCATCTCCGGTACTCATACTTCAGCTTTCATAAGTCAAAGCAGTTTTCCACTTGTTTCCATAAGCTCAGTAGTTTTACAATCTTTCGCTGATTTTTGCTGCTGTAGGACTTTCTCGTGTATTCGATATCCATCCATTCGGCGTAGAGTTCAGTTGCTATTAGATAATCCTCATTTATCCTGGCTTAAGCCAGAGCATATGAATGAAAGCAAGCTTCTTTCCAAAGTTCTTATATTAGACCGAATGTTGACATCTACTTAAAACTGAAAGTTGGTTGGAATTATTCAATTCACTAAGAGGATGCGAGGCATGCAGAAATCGAGTTATCAAACTTTTTAACAATAAACATAAGGACTTGCAACTGGACTGGACTGGTCAGATTTCTAAGAGTGATAAATGTGATAAATGGATTAGCGTTCGATGCATGGATATATGAACGTTGGAAATAGCCAGTTAAAGTCGACTCATGATTCACTATCATTTCTAAATGAAACCGGAAAGTAGAGGGCTTCGCCTGCAACACGAGGGTTTTGTAGTATCTCATGGCAATAGAAGATGAATTGTCCTACTTCGGGAGATGCTTAGCCATTTATGTTAAGACCAACTTGCAAATTGCAAGCTTGCATTTAAAAAAATATAAACAATTATCTTTAGAATCCCCCCCCCCCCCTCCAACCCTAACCCTTTCAACTAACTGGACAACTGCAATTTAGATTCGTCCGAATTCAGCTTTAATCGATACAGAGAAAAAACCAGGCCGAAGCTTCGCTTCGGCCCGGAGTCCGAAGCGTATATACCCTAGACTTGTACAGACCTAGTGGTGATACCAGAAGTACCAATTGGCAACGACCATATGCATTAAAAGTGAGTTTCCTATATGGCCAGTTTATAGGGGAGGTTGGCACACATTCATGAGGATCTTGGCCATTCTAAAAATCAATTAACTAACCAATTCTTCAAATATTTGTCGAATTTTTCAAGTTGCTAGCTTCATTCTATCGAAAGTTATTGCTTATTTGAAGTCTCACTTGTAGGGGTGGTAGAAGTTCCTTGGATCGGATCTTGCCCATCATAGCCACCAACCAATTAGATCACAATACAAACATTAAAAAAAAGATGTCAGTTGTCTAGCTTCACTCTATCGAAAGTTATCGCTTATTTGAAGTTTCATTTGAAGGGGAAGCAGGGGTTTCATTGGTCGGATTTTACGTATTTTCAGTATTAGCCAACTGGATCCTACTACAAATATTTGACCAAAATTTCAAGTCGCTAGCTTTATTTTGTCGTAAGTTATCACTTATTTTAAGTTTCATTTCTAGGGGAGGTAGGGGCTCCTTAGATCGGATCTTACCCATCTTTAATACCAACTAACTCAATCTCACTTCAATCATTCGACCAAAATTTCAAGTTGCTGGCTTCATTCTACCAAAAGTTATCGCTTATTTGAAGTTTCATTTGTAGGGGAGGTAGGGGTTCCTTAGGTCTTATCTAAACCATCCTTAATGCTAACTAACTCAATCTCACTTCAAACATTCGACCAAAATTTCAAGTCGCTGGCTTCTCTCTATCAAAAGTTATCGCTTATTTGAAGTTTCATTTGTAGGGGAGGTAGGAGATCCTTAGGTCGGATCTTGCCCATTTTCAATGCCAATTAACAAGATGTTACTACTAACGTTTTGCCAAATTTTCAACTCGCTAGTGCTATTCTATCGAAAGTTATCGTAATTAAATTAATATTTAATTTTTTAAATTTTGTAGGGGAGGTAGGCGTTCCTTTGATCTGATTATGTCCAACTTACTAAAACCCAAGCAGCTTCTCTCTTCAGGGTTACATACCAAAAATCAGACGTCTACGTCAATTTGTTCAAGAGTTATGGACAAAACACCTGAAAAGTAGGGTAGTACGGGGTTCTTTGTAAGAAAATTACCGTTAGTTTTCAACTGATCGATTTTATTTTTCTAGGGGAGTATAAGATTACCCCCACGAGCAATCTACCAAAGCTAGAGCTTTTCATGTTTATTTAATCGGGAGTTATAAATACATTGAATTATTTTACATATGTAGGGGAGGTAGGCGTTCTCTTGGCCTGATCATGCCCAATTTCAATACCAACCAACTAGATCATACTTCCAACATCTGACCAAAATTTCAAGGCTCTAGCTTCATTCTATCGAAAGTTATCGTGCGAACGGACAGACAGACTTACAGTTGATGAACGGCGTACAAATTATAATCGCTAATGATATACTCACGGTTTGAGAACGACAAATTTCTCTGACCACAAAATAACTCAAAAAAAAAAAAAAAACGATTATCAACGTACATTCGAAGTTTGACTATTGACTTAGTAAGCTTTGTGTCTGTTTCTTGCCGTGTGATTAAGTATTTTCTTTTTCACAACACAGTTACTAAGAATTTGAACTCAGACCAAGCCTATAGCCTGCGCAGTGACATAATGAATCGTTGTACAAATTTTCATGTCATTCTGTGCAGAGGTTTAGGCGGTATAAGCGATCATACATACACACATTCACTTTTATAAATATAGATTATGTGATTCTTACGAAACTTTATGGGATTATTACTCAATTGCCCCAACCCCTTGTGGGGCGTAGCGCGTCAACCGTTCCATGTGGCCCACTTAACGTTTCGTTGGCATAAACTGGTTTCGGAGAATGCAGTTGCCAGCATGCACCTCCTGCACATCCATGGCTACGAACGTCGTCGTGGACGGTATTCGAACCCGAACATATACTAAAAAACTTGCAGTCGAAAGAAAAATGTCAGTTTTGTCTGAAATGGATGATTAATTTATAATGCACGATTTTTTTTTGTGATATAGGGAACTAAATGTACTATAATGAAGAAGTCGGCAGCCAGTGTCCTGCAAGCCTCCTACGGCTCTCTATAAGTTGTGCGGCCCACTAAGCAGCCTTGATTCGAATAGTGTTCGATTCAGGACACTACCATAAATGTTAGTGAGAAAAGACTGACCGAAATTGCGTTTTTTTTTTCAACATTCTTAATATGTTTCTAAAGAATTGCATGCAGTCATTACGTCATTCCCTAACGAACTTTTTTAATACGTCATTGTCTACAGGTGTTTTCCTTGATGAATAGAAGACATCTTTTATTACTCCTGTTCATAAGAAGGGTCCAAAACATCATATAGACAATTATAGGCCTATAGCTAAATTATCGACGAGTTGATATGATATCCTTATCACGCTCGGTGGCCGTGGTTCTTTGGTCACTGCTCTACGATACTAATCTAGAGCTTGGAGTTCAAATCTCGGCTCGATCAAAAACTCCCTGTGGGTACTAATAGAACTCCCACAGTGCTCCGAGCTTGTCAGTATAAAGACGGCGCGGCGCTTCCGAAAAGTTGATATGCTATCGAAACGTCAACAAGGTATAGAATTGCTAAAGATGTTGACGTGCACATGCCCCTGGAGGAGTTTAACATGCAGCAGTGACTTATTTTATAACCCCCCGTTAACAGACGACCGTCAGGTAGCGTAAAAGACGTCCATTTTAGTGGACCAAATGGCATTTTCACCATTTTTCTTGAAAAATAAACACATTTCGCTGTTAAAAAAAAATTTACCTACATACGCATACTTGTTGTCAGCCTTAATCACAGTCGTTCTAAAAATTACGATAACGCTCTGACGGCCGTTAGTAAATCGCTACCCTGATGGAACCGTTTCTGTAGGAAACTCCGGCTTTAGCGAGAAAATATAAAAAACGGCTACGCTTCGCGCGCCGCACCGTGGTTTTACACCGAACATCAGCACTTGTACTCTAAAGTCCATAAACTGAAATATATATATATTTTTCTCGTCCTGTCTTTAATGGAACTAATACAATATTTTAACATAGAATTAACTGAAAAGCCGCGGTTCATTGCTATACAAAATTTTGGTGTTGCAAACTACATGCGTATAGTAGGACCCATAGGCTACAAGGCTTCACCTATTCAGTTGAACCGATACTGCACATTTGTGCTTTACTAGTAAAATACATAGGCTGAAAGCCATATCCGATTTTCAACATAGCTTCGAAGGTTGGATTTGTTGTAATTAACCTTTAAAAAAAAAGATCTGTGACGACAAGAGCTCAATCAATTTTCAGAGAAAAAACAACATCCAATTCAATTTTACCGCCACCCGAAACATGCCACACCTACAAAATGCTAACACTACTTAACGTCGCCATTGACGATATCCCTAATTTAATATCCGCACTAAACTTAATGCACTCAAATCGAGCTCGGAAAGTTTCCCGGTAGTCGTCGTCTCCCTGGCATTTTATCGTGATGCATTAAAATTGCATTAGGGCCGGAAAATTTACATTCCACTGCGATAGTCACTTAGACGATGCCTAGTGTACACCAGAAGTAAGACTTCCGGCAAAATGTCCTTCCTTTGATTTGTGTTGTGAAACGGAAATTCAATTCATTTAAAATGTGTTAGTGACAGCCAGAGACATATCGTTTTGCGATGTTATACGAGTATGATGAAAAAAAAATTGTTTTCCTTTACAAAGGTGTCTACGGGAGTGGCGGATCCAGATGCGGACCATGGGGGCCCGGGCTCCCACCAAAATATTTGGTAAATTCAGCTTGGTCTTAGGATATTCGAGCAAATACTCAAAAAGATTTATAAAAATGACAGCGGATACAAATTCTGCTTTCTCTGGAACTCAAATTGCTTTTAACTTGCAAGTTATGTATGTGCTTACGCGGATGACATTGCCATTGCCACATCTGATTAATTTCTGAGTGGTTCTAGTAAGGTTGGACGACCTAGAAACACCTGGAGAATATCCGTTGAGGACGAGGGTAAGTGATTAGGCAAATCGTGGGGAGAGTTGAAGGCGATGGCGGCAAACAGGACGAGGTGGAAAGTCGGCGTGGTTAATGCCCTATGCCCCACAAGGGGTTGACAGGATCCAGAGAGAGAGAGAAGGTCGGAACGTTTCATTTGGGCTGTGTAACGGACGGTTTAGTGGGCATTCGAAGATGCCCGTGGGGACGGAGCCTAGGTGGCATAGTGACCGTGAAGGTCGGGCTGTGCCATCTGGCGAAGAAAAAGGCCCCTCAACGAGCTAAGCAGTGGCCTATGCTTGCTGTAGATCAATTCGGGAGATGTGGGCGGGGTTTTCGCTGTTCGTTGACCCCTGTCCTTTACCTATTAAGAAAAATTCATAGGCCTGGGGAAGACAACACAAACAGGGGAAGGGAAAAAATGGGGAATGAAAGAAATAGTCGATAAGGATGGAATGGTTGGCGGACGGATCAGGTGCCCAAGCGGTCGAATCTGGGTCCGGGTGTAATGGGACCCTCGGCCTCCGGTTTCGTACCACCAACAGATCACTACTCATCAGGTGCTGCTTCGATCTGCCGGTGGGAGCAGCATTACCAGACCATAATATGGTTCATTACAGGTGGTTCATTACAGCTGATAGCTATGGGGTAAAAGTTAATCCGTACAAAACGGGCTTGTTCTCTTTTGAAGTATAGGATGCTTCCTATCGAGCCTACTGTGCTCAGGACTTGCTGCTATTTGAAAAAATCCAAATATTCCGACTACTGACTGACTACACCTTAACGAAATATGTGCTTGGCTTAACAAGCATTTAGTCAGCCTGATAAAATCGCGCAGCCAATGGGAAGAGAGCGCTCTTCTGTTGTCTAATTAGGAATCTATGCAGATGATTCCAAGACAGATAAAGGGTTAGGGGTCGGAATTTTATCTGATGGACCTAACCTAAATATCCATTTCGGTCTCCTTAAATGCAGAAATATTTTCTAGTCTAATGTTACGGCGATTGCGGAAGCTCAGATCTAGAGCCAGAGATATGTAATTTTCACCGACAGTGAAACTGTATAATTAAATCCGTTGAACCGGGTCTGACTTTGTCAAAAATTTTGGCGTGTGTTCTTTAGAATTTTTTTATTTATATTGGATTTTAGGTCACTGTGGCTTCGCTGGTAACTGGAAAGTAGACCAGTTCGCCAGACAGGTACAACAAGCGATGTACATAGCACTAATTTGTCTGATTATTTATACAACTATCGCTGCCGTACGCCGACGACATCAACATCATGTCCCGAAGATTGGCTGACGCAGAAGAACTTCTGCATACGCTCGATACCGCTGCAAAGGAAGTTGGATTACGTATTAACGAGGGTAAAACTAAAATAATGATGCAATCGGTGACAAGGACACCTGCACAACCGAGCATCAACGTGGGGGACCTCAACATCGAGTTCGTGAACAATTTCATCTACCTGGGTTGCAACCTGTCAAGGGACGCCAACGAAACTGACGAAATCAAGCGACGGATACAGTTAGCTAATAAGACTTTTTTCTCGGTTCTCCCCATAATGAAATCAAAACATGTGCACAGAAACACGAAGCTCCGCGTGTACAAAACCATTATACGACCAGTGCTATGCTATGGCTGCGAAGCATGGACCCTAACTCAAGCCTCCAAAAACATGCTAGACACTTTCGAACGTAAGGTTCTACGGCGAATTTTCGGGGCTGTTTGCGATCGAGATGGATGGCGCATCCGGTACAACCATGAGTTGTATGAAATGTACGATGAGCTGCAAGTCTCGAAAATCGTCAAACTACAACGACTTCAATGGGCAGGGCATGTACAAAGAATGGACGATGATCGCATGCCTAAGAGAGTAATGAATGCAGAACGAGTCGACGGAGCGAGACTGCGAGGACGACCGAGATCTCGTTGGGAGAGCTCAGTAGGTGTGGACGCCGCGCAGCTGCTGGGCTCCCAAAATTGGAGGACGCGGTCACGTGACCGAGATAATTGGAGGACAATGATCCAGGCGGCCAAGGCCCGACGTCGGGCTGTCGCGCCACGATGATGATGATCGCTGCTTCTAAACTATCTGTAGAGTTTAAAACGATTAGCAGGACCAACTTCAGATGCATATATGAATGGTAAAACATAGCTTTCAACAAAGCCCTTGCGTTACGTAGAAGCTATGGTGGCGAGGACAAAAGGGGAGTGACTTTTTTATTTTCTCCGTCCCTGTGCTGCTCTGCCAAGAAGGAGGAAAACATTTCTTAGATCTCATTTCTTTCCTGTACTGGATGACTTAAGTAAAGTTCACGGTGGCAATATCCATCGTTTTATTGGAAGTTCCGTCTAGGTCAATGATTAAATTGGCGATGAGTCTGTATTGGTAACAGAACGAACTCTATTTCATGTGTGCTATGTTAGGAACAGCAGCCCGTGCACCTTACCTTGGTTCATGGTTTTCTATGCTCATCGTTACATGCTTCTATCCAATAAGAAATGCGTCGGCGCTTCCAATAGACGCATGCCTCTTTAGGACCGAAAGATGAATAAATGTTTGTAGATATACCCGTAATTCCCCAAGTAACAAAGTCGCCCCCCCCCCCCCAAACTCGATCTCTAGATCCGCCACTGAAGTATGCCTTAGAACTAACCGAGGCCGCAAATATGAACAAACGGTTCAGGGGTCAATTACCTGCATTCTTTCTATTCACAAAAAAAATTTGCTTATACGAGTATGTATCAGTTTTGAAGCGATCCCTAAATTTTTTACTGGAAATCCTATTGGCTTTTTTTTTGGTGCGGCTATTTGGAGCATATTTTTGAATCTCACCCACGTTCGTCCCATAAATAAATGAAATTTTGATTAATAGTGAGTTGACACCCGAAATCCGTTTGCGAACGGAATATGCGATAGTAAATGCGGCCACTGCATTTTCTAACACACTGTTCACGGCACCTCTAGTATTCCTTTATGCTCTAAGGACATTATTCCGCCTCACACACACCGTTCATTCTTTAGTCATACAGTATAGTACATCCAATATTTCACTCGTGTGCCGGGTCTTGCATTGGCAAGTAGTACACATATCCTTGCCATATTTCCATTTCTTTCCATAGCGGATGGTATAGTGTTTGCTGGTGCAGCATAAGGATGAATAGTTTCTGACAAAACAAGCTCGTAGCTTCCTGGCCTTCCTGCAATATGCAGTAAAGTAATGTCAACTCGAATTGATTGGCATACAAATGTTGGATGGAAACTGCATTTGCATTATGAATGAATCCGTAGACAAGCTCATGGCACTACATCGAATTTGGCTGCCGCTTTTATTGTAAAGTACACTTGACAGTTTCCGGATGGAAAAGTTCGCCTTGCAAGGAATCCGCATAGGAGGGTCGCAATTGCATTTTTAGTAATATCGAAGTATTGATCTGCTTGCAGCGTTTAAGATCGTAGAATGTAGAACAGAATATGGAGGATGTGGTCCAAATAATATTGACTGCAGAAACGCGTAATGAATGATTTCTAGAATATGACATTTTCGTGTTTGGCTTTGGATTTTTCTATTTGTCTGGTGAAATTTGAAATACATATTAGGTGCGTTCATTTTGCTTTGATCTAGAACTAGATCTTGAATGAATCAAATGGCGTGGATTTTAAATTTCAAACATGAAAGATTACAATTGGAAAGTGATGCGCGTTTTTTCTCGCACTTTAAACTATGCAGGACAACAAAGTACCAAAGAAACGATACAGAGCATTTCCAGAGCATGGAGTTTCAAGAACGTGGAACGTGGAGTTAGCTATTCCCAATATATCACGAAACTCCGCCGAAGCCTGTCCCAAGCCAGTGTTGTGAAAGGATTAGGAAAGGATAGCTGTAGCCTGATTGGCTGAGTTACATCTAAGTGTCTCATGTCATTAGGGGAATCAGTAGTTAGACCTGCAACATAGTTGTATGAACTCTGGCACGTTATGAACCAACTGAAGCGTTCAATTAGAGACAAGATCGTTAGTTCTTTCCACTGGCCATGTTTGTACCGTGGAATTAAAAGGAGCATTAACTAGGTCATAATCGTGGTGTGTATACCAACCGGTACTAAATATGGCAAATCAGATGTTAGTTTAGTCACTTCGGTTTAAAGAGTTTTAAAGAGTATTTTAGAAATATCAAGAGCCAGTAGCTTCTTGATAAATGCGCTTTTATACCGCCGACTCTAACAAATCAAACGTCAGCAACGGAAACGTCAACATCCATTTAGTGGAGCTTAAAACTAGCCCCAATCTAACTAATCCGATACGTTTACATCGTGGTGAGTCAGCTGGGATTAGTTAATGCAGGAACATAGCCCCACGATACAAACGTAGTCACTGACATTGCATTCCTCCTCTCGACTCGTCTGTCGAAGACCAACGTCTTAATAATTATGGTTGTTGAAAACCGAATTTACTCATTCCAATCAAGATGCAGTAATTACGATTGAAGAATGGAACATTCCTATAGTTGACCAGACGACGCGTCTTTGATCAATATTGGGTTTTAAAATGAGACGATTCCCCACTCTCCTTGCGTGGACCCGCGGTTCAAAGGCAGCTCAGTGCATTATGGCGTCAGTCTGATGTCTCAACATACCGGTTATTCACGGGTTCGAATCCCGTCGTCGTGGCCATACTCAATTGCCCTAACCCTTTGTGGGGCATAGCGCGTCAACTGTTCCATGTGGCCCAGTTGACGTTTGGTCGGCATAAACCGGTTTCGGAGAATGCAGTTGCCAGCATGCACCTCCTGCACATCCACGGCCATGAACGTGGTTGTGGACGGGATTCGAACCCGAAACACCGGTAGTCACACATGAGACTGATGCCTCAACACACTGCGCTACCGGTCACCCCGTTTCTTCCCCTGTAATGTGGAGCGTTAAAGTAAACAACCTTTCCCTTCTGTAGTGATCGGAGTGTCAGAAAACGAAAAAAAAATTTGTGCAGAAGGATTTGGAAAGGACGAAATGAAGAGCTCATTTTAATTTTGTTCATCGGGTGTACGTCCTGTATATTACATCTAATTCTTCTTTCTGAAATGTTGATTTAATATGATAATATGACCATACGAAATAGTTAACATTCGCATTAGTACCACGGTATAAACTCTGTCAATGTCTCGCTCGTCTCGAGTCAGGCACCTTCATCCCCACATGGAGTAATAATATCTGAAATAGGCTCTTGATGGACAAATTTGTTTACATATTTAATCAAAGGATCAGCCTCGTAGTCCGGATGGCGCAACGGTTAGCACGTTCGCCTTCAACGCACTGGGCCCCGGTTCGATTCCGGGGATTTACGTGTCGGACTATGAGCTCACTCAGCTGTTAAATGAGTACCCATTATGGGGTAAATAACTCGGTTGAGCGTGTTGCTGATCACACACCTCTGCACAAGACAGACCGTCACGATCTAGAAAATGAGATGATGCTAACTCATCTCGAGGCCGTGGTTCAAATTGGACTGTTGCGCCAGTTATTTATTTATTTTATCAGCCTCGTTAAATTTCCGATTCCCTAGAACTACGAAGGTATTACGAATAAATCCACATATCCTTCCATATGTATCTTTAATATGAAAATTGTGCAATGATGGTCGGAACATCAATAAACCCTTATAGCTTGCATGCATTTATGAATGTGGACTTACCTCTTAAGAACAAATACCAGCTCGATGTTTAATATACGTACCGACAACCGCAATATCAGGAGAAAATCTATGTGATAGTATACAATCAATCAACATGTCTAGTATACGTAATACGGCCACAATCTACTTGTGCCTTGAATTGACCCATTGCAGGATGTGCCGTCGGAGATGGGTAAATTGCAGTGTCTCGTTAAACTCCTGACCGGAGTCGATGCAATACGAAATTGAGTCGTCGTAATTTGAATATGGTTGAAGTGTAGATCCTAGCCAGACAATTATTCCATTCAAATTGGATATGCGTGTAATTAATTGAATTGAAATTGAGTTTTGAATACAAATTGAGTTGTGAATGTTCATTATCGGATCTTGTGGCATTTGCACAGTTGCAATGTGTGTGTTTGGAACTTGACCGCAACACACACAGTCACCTGAATGTTATCGGTCCCACAATTAAAAATCAACATTCAAAATGCTAGGATAGGTCCAAGCTATGAACGCCGCGAAAGAGTGGCTAGCAAATAAATCGTGTAGCTTTGAAATTTGGTGAAATTTTTGGGGACAGTGTTTCAATATGCCCTCGGAACGTTTTTTGTAGAGCTCATAGTATTCGAATAACCAAGGAACACTGAAAGAGGACCTCCTTTGACCCCCTCTCCCCTACACTTCCATGGGGACTTTGGGGCATGTATTCAGAAGACTGCAAAATCTCAAAACTACATGATTTTGTTCTCGTATTTTTCGTTCGTTGCCTAAACTAAAACTATTTTGTCTTGTGCTGCTACTCGTATTGTCGCTGAAAAGGCATCACATTGGTACGGTCGTGGGAATCATCAATGGGCACTGTCCAATTGGAGAGCACACCAGGAGGCTTCGACTTTCTTATAACGACTTATGTAGAAGATGTAGGGAAGAGAAGGTAGAGGAGAGTACTTTTCACCTTCTCTGTGAATGCCCGGGCCTGAAAAGTATCAGGAGGGCTACTCTTGGGGCCTACTACTTTGCCGACCTGGGTGACTTGCAGGACGTCGATGTTGGCCATGTTACTTTTATGCTCTTGAAAGTGCATGTTTCTACTTTTAATTTAAAAAAAAGTGTTGCAAGTCTGTTAGAAAGTCAGTTTTCCACTGTTGAAATACGTCAAACGAACGCGGACAGAAGATTTAACTAAAGGCCCAAACCAGATTGAACACAGGATGCAGCAACAGCGACAGAAGCAACAATGGGCCAATAGTTGTTGAACCTCGGGCCCGGATTTTCTCTCGACGGTCCTGCTTTAAATCGGTAGTGTGTACACGGAAATTGATAGTCAAAGTCACGAAAACTGAAACACTACAAATATATGTATGTATATATAAAATATATAAAATATATATTCACTTCCATGGGCCATCGCATTGATAAAGATTATTTATTACATTCCTAACTGGAATAGAAGACTAAATGTCAGAAAACAGCATCAGCAAAGAATATTTATCGCACGAATCCCTGCAATCATGTTTTATGAAAAATCACTACTG
This sequence comes from Chloromyia formosa, assembly GCA_964017055.1. Taxonomy (NCBI): domain Eukaryota; kingdom Metazoa; phylum Arthropoda; class Insecta; order Diptera; family Stratiomyidae; genus Chloromyia; species Chloromyia formosa. The sequence continues at coordinate 20,591,399 of OZ024813.1, read as the reverse complement.
CAGCGATTTCAATCAATAGTTTCCTTGAACCACACAATTCTTTAAACATATTTTGTTTCCGTGTGATTTTCTATGCGACCATTTTATGTTAGACATGTTGCCCAGATGATCCTTGCTTCCTTTTGGCTTCCACTTTATATGATTCAGGGATATGGGATATACAAATAGGTATATGTGTGTTTGTGCTCTAAACTTTTCAATTCAGCACTCTAGAAGAGTTGGTTAAGGACTAAAGCGTACCAGTCCAGGAAACGAAAATCCACCTTTTTGCTCTGAACTTAACATGCAGACAACGACGACGACATGAATGAGAACTGGTGCCAAAAAGATTTGATGCCAAGTATTTTTGGTTTTTGTTTAAATCTCATCTACCATATGAGAGTGTGGATAGGAGAGGAGTTATACAAATGTTAAGAAAAAGTTTAGAAGAAGGTTAATAGCTCTATATACTCCCAAAATCTATAGATTGAGATGTAACTTACATACATACTTGTCAGCCTGTGCATATCCTCTGCTGAATTTGGCTTGTGACAGCCGTCGCCGTTAGCCTTCTCGGTTTCGGCATCTCGACCTTCAGTTTCGGAAGTCGAGTAGTTTACTGCTGTGTTCGTCTACGAAGTACGCCCAACGCTTTGTAACGGACTGTATTGGTGGGCATCCGAATATGCCTGTGCGGACGGAGCCTAAGGTAGCATATAATGACCGTGAAGGTTGGGCCGTGCCATTTGGCGAAGTAAAAGGCCCATCAACGAGCTAAGCAGCGGCCTATGCTTGCTGTAGTCCAGTTCGGGAGACGTGAGCGGGGTTTTCGCCGCTCGTTGCCCCTGTCCGGTACGTATTAATTGAAATTCATTGGCCTGGGCAAGACAACACAGACATGGGGAATAAAAAAGAATGGTTGGCGGACAGTTCACTTGCCCTCGTGCTCGCATCGGGTTCCAGGTGTAATGGGACCCTCCGCCTCTGGTTTCGTACCACCGACAAATCCTTACTCACCAGGTACTGCCAATAGATCTTCCGGTGGAAGCAGCACACCCAGAGCAGAATATGGCTCATTACAGCTTCTTTGGTCGATCAAGACTTCTTCCACCTTCGATGTCATCCGGATGCTCTACATGCCCAGCCCACTGCAGTTCTCGAAGCTTGACGAATTTGGAGACCTCTGGTTCGTCATATACAGATACCGACCACTGTTGTACTCTTTTAGCCATTGGTCACCATCGCGAATCGGGCCAGTGATATGTGTATTTGAAACAGGATGGTTTGGAGGTTGAAGTCGTACCGGATGATGAATTGTTCCCTAGACCGGAATATATCCTTGATTTGATGTTTCCCTATGAGTGTTTGGATGACCCAGGGACTTGGTAGAAGTCGAGTGTCCTTTTGTTTCCGGATACGTTTCTGAATAGTCACCGGCTCGAGCTACGTGATCTCCAAAGTCCTTTTCCGAAAAATCGGATGATTCAGTTCAAGTAAGATATTACCGACGAATCTGATAAAAATGTGTTGTGTTACCCAATATCGTAGAGCCGTTTACGAATGGCTGAACAACGCACTTCAACATTGCAAGATTTTGAACCAGGCTGAGCTACGCCAACAGTTACCGGACCAGAGCATAGCAGATTCTTTTTTTTTAATGTAAATAAAATGTACTCAATTTATCCAATTACTTCAAAGGATTGTCTGTGTTCGCATTCCATCGATTTTGCGAATAATTATGTATTATTTTTTCGGGGACGAGTCCATAGTCTATTTGCTTTAAGGACTGTACCTCTTTAATCTGGGTATACACTGGTAAAGAGTATTACAAATGATAAACCTGAGCATCGAAAGCACCCAATACGAGTACACTCCACATCCACATCATGCATTTTTATTATATACATATTTCAATAATAAATCCAATCAACTGAGGAATATAATCGTCCTGTTGATGCTCTCAAAGCGCTTTACGTTCGTTTTTTTTTCTAACAAAAAAATGCAATTACATATATTGTTAGTGAAAGAATAATTGCATGATTACTTAACTTACGTGAAAACGTATATGTACTCGCATGATGTACTTATCAGCCCAAGTACGAGTTATCATTAGTTACGACCGCGCATGTGAATGCTTTATTATCCTTGTAAATAAAAAAGCTTAATCTCAAGCTTAGCCAATAAACTTATTGTCTCGGAATGTGGAAAATGGAAGGATTCAATTTGAAACGTGTCTTGGATAAAATAAGACTATAGAAAATGGAGAAGTTCGTTCATTATTTCTCACTAGAATCAAATAGTGGAGCGTAGAAAAATACCACGCCTCTACTAAGAAATCGAACTCAAGTTTATACATGGTTTATACGCACGTTGTTTATATTGTGGAACTAAAGGAGTATTAAATATATCGTGTCAGGGTTAATACTCCACTTGCTACACGAGATACGCGACTTAGGGGGTTTCAACCCTCAGTATACCGCCCTAGAACGCTCGCTATATATGCTACAGCGCTAAAGCCACTATTAGTTAAGACGCGAATCATCATGCGTCGCCCGATGAAATATGAATATACTCAAAACTTTACCCGAGACTCAATCTAATTGGTTCGCATTTTGGTTTGTACATTTTATGCCTTCAGTGAAGGTACTAAGGCCGTCACCAAGTAAACAAGCTCCAAGTAAGGCGTTTGTGCTTGCACATTCGCTCGTGCTTGCATTTTGCCCGTTATCATTGCATTCCTCGTGGAAGCTGTGTCCTCCTGTGGTTCCCCTATGTCAACTCTCGTTCCCAACTTCGCATTGAAATCTCCCAGCAATATTTTGACGTCGTTTGTTGGAAGTGAGTCGATCATTGTCTTTAGGCGGTCGTAAAACTCATATTTCACTGCTTCTTCCTTCACTCTAGTGGGGACGTGTACGTTGATGAGCCAGAGGTTAAAAAATCGAGTCTTAATGCAAATCGCACACACCCTTCCATTTATAGGTTTGAAGTCAATAACGTGCGGTTTGAGGTGTTTGTTCACGATGAATGCAACTTCAAAATTCTGTCCAGATGGTTTACCGCTTTTGAAAATTCTGTGCGATTTCTTCTCATTGCTGCCAAGCCAATTTGTTTCCTGAACTGCAGTGGTGCTCAGTTTATATTTCTCGACCTGTTATATGAAGGCCTTCTCGGCCCCGGTTTGTTCAGGGAGCGTACATTCCAGGAACCGAAAGAATAATCCGTTAAACGTTTGCGTGGTCGTCGTTGTTGATTCCCCCAATCCGAGCCTTCTTTCCAGATTTTTTAACATGGAGTGGTTTTTACAGGGATGGGTTGTCGGCCCATCGCTAAATCCTATTCAGGGGTGGCCTTGGTGATAGCTGCCTCAGTTGGTTCATAACACGCCACAGTTTAAACAACTATTTTGCAGGTCTGTCTATGTGATTCATGCCACCGTAATGACTTGAGACGCGCTTTGCCTCCTCCTTTCGTAACACTGGGATAGGCTTTGGCGGAGTTCAACATCTTAAAACAATCAGAGTAAAAATTTCCTGAATCGGATGTATAGCCAGCCGGATATGTAGTTGAAAATGGCCGAATACTACGATACTACACAAGGCCAACAAGGCCTATTTCTTTTCGGAAGATTGTTGGAGCGAAAGCTCGCAAGTACTTGGAAGGAAAGAAAATTCCAACGAAGTCCACAAAAGTTCAGTTGAACTTCGTTAAAGCTTCTGAAGTTGCCATACATTTTCGAATGAGTGGTGCCTTTGCTAAAAAGTAGGAAACAAGGAAGTATCCCAGTTTTATATTATGGATAGTTTAGGCCATCGTTTCTCAACCTTTTTAGTGTCGCGACCCTCTAAATAGCCGAACAAATTAAGTAAATACTTTGCGACCCTTTCAATATAACATATGTGCCTCCCCCCCTTTTGTTTTGGCGGTTATGATTTCACCTACTCACGTGTACGTGCTTACAGTGAATGAATTGAATGAACGAATTTTACCTTCTTTAATCAGCTCATGTTGTACCTTGACATCATGCAGTGACAAACTTTCCATCACAGTGGGGCGCTCATGTCATGTATCGGTTACAAGTTGAAATATTAAATTCGAAATAATAATACAAAAAGATGAGAGTTCTACTAATTCAACTTTTTTTTTCATTTTAGGGCACAACATGGCCTCAGAACTACTGTGCGAAACAAACGAATGCCATACATTTCAATTCTATCAACGCCAATGCAGCTTCGATTATCAACGCATCAACGCCTATAGCGACCGGTCAAGCTCCAAAGCACTATACGTTAGCGTCAAACCGTTGCAAAAACAACACTTCAAACAATCACGTTCTTCCCAAAACCTCCACTGTCCCGACAATTCCATCGAATCGTTTTCGAAAAAATGTCAAACATTTTCCGATAATTCTAGTTTTAATCGCTTCAATAATGAGGAATTTATTCGTCGAGCGACATCAACATCATCAACAACTGGAGAAGCAGCAGACAATTTGGCGACACTCGTGGATGACGAACGTGCAATGGCGAACGAAACGGAAAATGTTAGACACCTATCGATGGCGTCAAATTTGGGCCGTTTGCGCGAGGATATTTTTTACTGTAGCGAGTTGGACGGCGAGCTCGACACAAAAAGCATCGCATGCAATACAGGGAATTATAAGCAATGTTCTAAGAGGTTACTATGTATCAGTGGAGAAGTGGGAGGGCAAAGTGTACCACCAACGGACACGTTGCCCCGAAATCAGATACATTCACGACAATGCCCGTGTAACGAGTATCTGCAAAGCTGCCAAACTATTTGTTGTACGCCTAGCCAAAACGATAACAACGCCCCCGATAGTCACGCGTCAGCGACGACGACGACGAATTCTGAAAACCCTCATAATGAGTACACATATATTAAGAGTAATAGTAGTTACGAAACGTTATTACAATGTCCGAATGAACATTTTGTTGAATTTTATTACGAAAATTTTAAAACGCGTTACTGTTGCTGCCGATGTAAATGTTCTGTTACTGCCACGATTTGGTCAAACCACATCAAATCATTATCGACGCCATCATTACAATCATCCTCCCAGCTATCTTTCGTATTGTCCGCGAGTACGAGTGAACAATCAAGCCCGGCAAAATGCAAGCGAATGTCACGAGCACTGTCTGAAAGCGGTCGAATGGACGAGGTGTCCAAAAATTGGTCACCCAAATCCAAGAAGCGTACGCGGGCATTTCATGCAACCGATTCATCTCATTCGGTTGAAAGAAGAAAAACGGCCACCAGTGTACGTCCATCATCGTCATCATACCGAAGTCCGCCGACAACATTCATACCAACAAAATTCCACGATTCCGAATCGATTAGACAATATCAGCCAGGATCAGATGGCACTGTGTCAAAGTTCCAGCAACTCAGAACGAGCACAGTCTTTGCAATTAATGATCTGCAGAAAATTGTACGAGCTGTTCTACCGTTATTATTGCTGCTCAACATGTTGCCTCTACTTTATGCAGGTAAGGGAACATCTTTTATCTAATAATAGTTTCACACTCGTAGCAGATATTGAGCTATGCTTGAGGTCGGAGGTCGAGGGCATGGTCCTTCAGACCGTCCCGGACATCTAAGTGCCAAAACCTATTCAGCGGGTGACAGATGTGAAGCCCGTTGGATAGCTAGTTCGGTTATTGGTAGTGATGGGCTGGGTGCACAGGAATGCGTCACCTTCTACCTGGCTCCTGTGTTAAAAAAGATGGTCGCACGTCTGCGGGATTGAGGAATATAAACCGAGGTAGTTGCTGACCGAATCTGACTATTCAAAAAGAGGAACCGATCCTCGTCGCTGATGGCGTTGGGACATCGCACACTCCTACCCCACTTTGGATTAGCGACATATTATGCTATACCTACGTTTATCCTTTATTTTTTTCTATATCTTATAGCTGAGGTTAACTGGGAATGTTCCAAAAATTGTACCCATTGAACACACCAACTCAAACCACAGTGCAAGAATCGGAGTTTTCGTGAGGGCGTCGTGAAGGCCTGGCGCTTCTTTGTTTTTAAGATGCGCTATGCGATCTTCTGCATCGTTCGGTCGCGGCGCTCTGCTGTTGGTAGGGCGACGCACGTACCAATAAAGTTCGATGAGACTCTGCGGCCGATCGAGGGTACTGATCATCCCCGAGACGTATCCGCACAAAAATCATACATCGTCCACATATTTTTTGGACGGCGTGGTGTTTACCATTGGCTTAATCACAGCTGATTCGACTGGAGATCGGCGAAAAAAGCAGCTGTTTGGAAATTTTCCTGGCAGGAACTTAACGTCATCATCATCGTGGCGCAATAGCTTGACGTCGGGCCTTGGCCGCCTGGATCGTTGTCCGTCACGTGACCACGTCCTCCAATCTTGGAAGCCCAGTAGCTGCTCGGCGTCCACATATACTGAGATCTCCCAACGAGATCTTGGTCGTCTAGCCAGTCTCGCTCCGTCGATTCGTTTTGCATTCATTACTCTCTTTGGTATGCGATCATCGTCCATTCGTTGTACATGTCCTGCCCATTGAAGTCGTTGTAGTTTGGCGGTTGTACCGGATGCACCGTTCATCTCGATCGCAAAAAGCCCCGAAAATTCGCCGTAGAACCTTACGTTCAAATGTGTCTAGTATGTTTCCGGAAGCTTGAGTTAGGGTCCATGCTTCGCAGCCGTAGCACAGCACTGGTCGTGTAATGGTTTTGTACACGCGGAGCTTCGTGTTTCTGTTCACATGCTTCGATTTCATTATGGGGAGAGCCGAGAAAAAAGTCTTATTAGCTAACTGTAGCTAACTTGTCAAGTTGCAAACCAGGTATATGAAGTCGTTCACGAACTCGATGTTGAGGTCCCCCACATTGATGCTCGGTTGTGAAGGTGTCCTTGTCGTCGATTGCATCATTATTTTCGCTTTACCCTCGTTGATACGTAGTCCAACTCCTTTTGCTGCGGTATCGAGCGTATGCAGAAGTTCTTTTGCGTCGGCCAATCTTCGGGACATGATGTTGATATCGTCGGCGTACGCTGCTAATTGTGTCGACTTGATGAGTAGCGTCTTGCTGTTGTCCATATTCATTGCCCGAATAGCGTATTCCAGTGCTAGGTTGAAGAGCGTCGGTGCCAGTCCATCGCCCTCGACCAGTGCATGTTTCAAATAGATCAGTCTATTCTGGATCCTGACTTGTGAGACGGACTTGGTCATCGTCATCTTTGTTAGTCGCACTAATTTGGCTGGTATACCAAATTGCAGCATGATGTTGTACAGTACTCCACGATCGATACTGTCGTATGCCTGCTTGAAGTCGACAAATATTTGGTATACGTTTGTGTTGTATTCCCAGCACTTCTGGAGTATCAGTTTGACCGTACAGCGCTGATCGGTTGTGGAGCGACCAGGTCTGAAACCGCTTCGATATTCGCCAATGATTCGTTCTGCGTACGGTTTTATTCTATTTTCCAGAATTTGCGTCAAAATTTTATAGGACGTACAAACTAGTGATATGCCCCTATAGTTCTCACATCGTAGTTTATCTCCCTTTTTGTGGATTGGACAGATGATGCTTCTGCGCCCATCGTCTGGGATCTCCTCGTCCTCCCATACTCGCAGGAGTAATTGATATATGGCATTAGCTAGACCCGTTCCACCGAATTTTAGCAGTTCATAGTACCCACAGATACCTGAAAAAATCGTCCAAACTGCAACCAAGTGTCGATGACACACACGACGCCTATAACAGAAACAGTACACCAGAACAATAAAGTTTGTACAATTCTAATTTTAATTATTGACAAATTCACTGAAATAAATTACAAATTGAAAAAAGGATCAAATAAAGTAGAAATGCATTTTCATACGAACTCCGTTGTCTGCGTAGACGTTACTTGACTTGAACTCAGTTTATTCGTTAAAGTTCCCGTAAAGTTCTTGTAGCCCTCTTGCGAATTAGCCTCCTGCGAATTAGTCACCAGTTGTTGGCCTTCAGACACGTTTAAGTGCTCTGTGCTTTCCGAATCAAGTTGCACTGCCGCTCCCGATATATACCCTGTACTCTCCGACTCGGTTTGCACTGCCGCTGATGCTACCGATATAAACGCTGGCCCGAGAAACTCTTTCACATCGTCACTAGAGCTTACAGCACATTCTGCACATTCTGGTACTGCAGGTTGCATGGGGACTGCACTAGCATCCGTGTCCTGAGTGTACAACACCTCTTCCAAATCCGATTCCGTTGAATCGGCTTCAGATAAAGTCTCCGCATGTGATGTATCTGCTTCCATTTCAACCGCATTTCCTACTTGCTGCTCTGAGCTCCTCGAACTGCCAGCAGATTCTTCAGATTCGGCAGTACATGCAGGCATTGCCGAATCCACGCCAACTACACTGCTCTCTGGAGTATACATAACACCTTCCCCCTCAGCTGAACTATTTGCTTTATTATTTATTTCAACCTCTGGAGCCGCTTCAGACGAAGACAAATCTATTTCATCTGCATGTTCCACTTGTCGCTCTGAGCTCTCCAAACTGCCCACAGATTCTTCGCAATTGTCTTCAACTTCGTGAACCATTAGATAGGCTAGCGCCTCAAGTTTTGAGTTTTTCGCTCGCTTGGATTGTTGGTTGCGATGATTCTCCTCCCATGTTGCTTGCGTCTGACAGTATATATCGTATTTTCTGTAGAATTCCGTTAATGGGAAGTCGGGAGGCATTACTTTAGGATGTTTCCGTCTGCCGTTCATTTCTTCCCACTTCTTTTCTATTGCATACAGAATGTTTCGCCGATTCATCTCGACGCGACATCTTCTACGGCAGAGAGCCTTCAACTCCGCATCGGTAAAATCGCTGGCGAGCATCACTTTGATATCCTGGAAATTAATTGGAAGCAAATTAGTATTGTAAGCTTTTTAGGAGTTTTGGGTTCAGCTATTAATATTTCGGTGCGGTATGAAACCGGACATTATTGGAGATTAGCTTCATAAGAACTAAACGTTTCCTTGGTTTGTAGTTTTGTTATAATTACAATAAAACAATTAAAAGGTGGTTCAGCTAATGAATATTGTTTCTGGACATGGTTTCGCGTAATTTACTTTTCTTTTCCTGTGACTATGCCGGGCCTTGCTCTGTTGTTGTTGTAGCGATGTTCAGAGTTGCAGTGTGTGTGTGTTATATGTTTTTCGAGTTCCTCGGTGTCAAGGCAAAGGAATGTAGCTGCTCAATGGGGTTTTCCCACACCTAGGGGTAAGCTGTGTGGGGGCAGCTGGGCACGTGAAAATGTGCTCTACGTCATGAGGTATTCCGTTGCAGGCTGGACATATGTTTTGGACGTTTTCAAGTGTCGTCTTGGTGTAGCTCTAGGAGGCCTCTACTGGCGGTGTGTCGGATTTGGCCCGCGGGACGGAGTTTCTCTCTCTCAATTGCCCTAACCCCTTGTGCGGCATAGCGCGTCAACTGTTCCATGTTACCCAGTCGACGCTTCGACGGCATAAACTGGTTTTGGAGAATACAGTTGCCAGCATGCCCCGCCCACGACCCGAAATGCCGGTAGTCAAACATTGAGACTAATGACTCAACACACTGCGCTACCGGTCGCCCCATGGTATACGCCACTCGTATTTTAAGTTGAGCGTGAATGGCCACCTTTATACCGTGGAACTAAAAGGAGTATTAACTAGATCATATTAGATTTAGTTCTAATGGAGTGGAGTGTTTATACCAACCGGTACTAAATATGGCCCATGTCAGATGTTGGCTTATCACTTGGGTATAAAGAGAATTTTAGAAATGTAAAGAGCCAGTAGATTCTTGTGAAAATGGCAAACACCGAAAGAAGCAACCGTCAACGGAAATCCAATTTTTTAGTCCAGTAAGCATTGCAAGTGGAGCTAAGAGCTATTCCAATCAACTAATTCGATATGTATACGTCGTGCTAGTTAGTAGGCCTGTTCCTAATACCGGGATCCCGGTTTGGTACCGGTTTTTTTTTCAGTACCGGTACCAAAAACTAAGAGTACCGGTATCCCGGTTTTTTTATTACCGGTATTGAGTACCGGCACCCCGGGATTTGAGTACCGGTATTTTCAACCATGAGCCGGTTTTTTTCAGTACCGGGATCCCGGTACTCAATACCTGTTCTTTTCAGTACCGGGATCCCGGTACTCAGTACCTGTTCTTTTCAGTACCGAGTCTTTTTAGTACCTGTTCTTTTCAGCACCGAGTCTTTTCAGTACCTCTTCTTTTCACTACCGGGATCCCGGGATTTCAGTACCTGTTCTTTTCAGTACCTGATTTTCATGATTGATGATTGAACACGGCAGCCAAAGGTGTCGAAAATCTTTTTTTTTTGCAAAGTATCTTTTGGTGGTGCTTTGGGAAAATATCTTTTTTTTTGCAATGCTTTTGCGATTTGTGTGAATGTGAAATTAACATTCACGAAAGTCAGGAGAAAAATGGGCAATACTACTATTGCCATCAATATTCATGGGCAAGCTGTGGAAAAGTGGACAATTCCGTCTACCTGGATAGCATTGTTGCCGAAAAAGATGATACGGAGCAGGACATCGCTCGTTGTATCAACAAGGCTAAATGCGCATACGGCATGCTGTCCAAAATCTGGCAGAGCAGTTATCTTAGCATCAAGACCAAACTAGGCCTGTTTCGCTCCCTGGTACTGGCTGCGCTTTTATATGGTAGCAGTATATGGAAAGTTCCAGTAAGAGTTACCAGAATGCTGCTAGTTTTCATCAACTCATGTCTTCGTTGAATTTTAATAATTTTCTGGCCAGAAATAATATCGAATGAAGAGCTAAGTTGGCGTACGGGGCAGATGCCAATCAACGAATTGATATGCAGACGAAAATGGCAGTGGGGAGGTCACACATTGCGGAAGAGTGATAAATGCATTGCTTCGTCATGAAATGGAACCCTATTTCCAACCAAGGCCGACTGAGAGGAGGTCCTGAGAATCACATGGCGACGATCTGTGGCAAAGGAGGGTAGCGCGCTGGGTAAATCTGCTGGGGAGTTGCGCCCTATTGCCCAGAACAGAGTACGATGGCGCGCAGGAGTAGTTGACGCGCTATGCCCCACTAGGGGTTAAGGCAAAGTAGTAGTATCTGACCCGTACGCCGCCTTAGCTCTTTCTTCAATATTGTTTCGGGCCAGAATATTTTTAGAATTCGCCGAAGACATGAGTTGACGAAAACTTGTAGCTTTCTGGTAACTCCTACGGAAGCTTTCCATGTACTGCTCCCATACAAAAGTACAGACAGTACCAAGGAGCGAAAATATATCAGCTTGATGTTGATGCTGAGAAAATTACTCTGCCAGATTTTCGACAGCATGCCGTATGCGTATTTAGCCTGGTTGATAGGACGAGCGATGTCCTGGTCCGTACAACCATTTTCGAGGAAATGCTGCGCAAGTAGACGAAGGACTCGAAATGCCATCTACACTGGACTGGACATTGACCTCTTCACCCCGATTCATATGACACTCATATTGCCTATTTATCGCTTCCCTGCCAAAAATATCCTTTTTCGAATGTCCTTGTCGCCACCGAAGGATCCGGAATGCCATCTACAGTACTCCTGGACATTCGCCTCTCCACCCCGATCCATATAACACCCATATTGCCCATTTTTCACTTGACTTTCGTGAATGTCCTTTTCGCCCCCGAAGGACTTGAAATGCCATCTACACTACTCCTAGACATTCGTCTTTTCACCCCGATTCATATGACACCCATGTTGATCATTTTTCGCTTCACTGCCAAAAATATCCTTTTTCGAATGTCCTTGTCGCCACCGATGGATCCGGAATGCTATCTACAGTACTCCTGGACATTCGCCTTTTTACCGTGGTTCAGATGACACCCGTATTGCCCATTTTTCACTTGACTTTCGTAAATGTCCTTTTCGCCACCGAAGGACTTGAAATGCCATCTACACTACTCCTGGGCATTCGCCTTTTCACCCCGATTCATATGTCACCCATTGCCCATTTTTCGCTTCCCTGCCAAAAATATCCTTTTTCGAATGTCCTTGCTGGCACCGAAGGACTCTACATCTACAGCACATTCGTCTCTTTCCATACATTCTCCTCACGTACATAACGTATAAAAATCCTAGATTGCATAGCCACAACCTGCGCAACATACGAGTTATATTTTCATACAAAAACCCTTAGGCCCGTTTTCTCAATGTCCGGTTAAACTGCCAGTTAGCTACCCGGGACACTAAATTTAACCTTAGCGCATGCAACGCTCAAAATATCATAATGCAGTCCACAGCGCAGCTAATGCAGTAGAAAGTCAGCTGATTTTCTTGGCGGAATTCTGCCACCTGTTCAATTCTATTCTACGCCTGTGTCACCTCTCAGCATTATTTTGAGGCTGAGTTGGTTTCAGATCCGTTTCTTTCGAATGAATATCCAGAACTCTGTTCCTTGTGACCAGTTTAATTGTCTCATTTGAATGTGCGAACGTAAACAGTTCTAGCTGTCAAAATCTCAGCAGTACGTATCAGCTGTTTGGAATTATTGTCCGATAAATTCTTAACCGGAAGATGAGGGCCGGTTAGCGTTTATCTTTAGGATAAGATTTAACCAGACATTGAGAAAACGACCCTTAATTTCACATTCACACAAATCGCAAAGGCATTGCGAAAAAAAGATATTTTCCCAAAGCACCACCAAAAGATACTTTGGAAAAAAAAAAGATTTTCAACACCTTGCCGTGTTCAATCATCAATCATGAATATCAGGTACTGAAAAGAACAGGTACTCAAATCCCGGGATCCCGGTAGTGAAAAGAAGAGGTACTGAAAAGACTCGGTGCTGAAAAGAACAGGTACTGAGTACCGGGATCCCGGTACTGAAAAAAAAACCGGCTCATGGTTTAAAATACCGGTACTGAACGAATACCTGTGAGTACCGGGATACCGCTTGTGGTACCGGTACTTGAAAATATCAAGTACCGGTACTGAAATCTCAGTACCGAACAGGCCTACCTGGGATAAATTAATACAGAAACACAGTCCCACGGTATAAACGTAGTGACCCGCTGATAAAAGTGGGCGCCTCAGATATTGAAGTCGTGCCGTTTTATCTTTGAATATATAGCCATGGAATGAGCTTGTCCTGTATGTCTCCATAGAAACAGTGGCTCCAAAATCTGGGTACTAAGTCGACAGTCAGCTAACTCAGTAGACTTACGAAATTCAAATATTGACAATAATTGACGTTTATTTATGCACAATTCGACATTGTGGTCAACATTATGTCAATATCGAAACGCCAACTGAGTAGGCTGATTGTCGATAATTTGACAAAAATTGACATTTGTTTGAGCACAATTCTACAGAACAGTGAACATTTGTCAGTATTAAACGCCAACTGAGTAGGCTGACTGTCGACTTATTCACCAGATATTGGAGCCAGTGATAAACGGGATATGCTCATTCCACGTACTGTATGTTCTAAGCGTTTTATTCATAACATTCAAATGTCTCTCCACGTCGGGCAGAAGATCTGGGTATTATCAAAATGGGACCAATCACTTAAAATGGACACTCACCTCCTCGCTAAATTCGAAAGACCCGCTTTCTTGGGGTGATGGTTCATGGGCCATTTTAATAACATAAGGTGCCACTCAGAATTTAAATTAATATAAGTCACTAACATTCGTTCTCGACGGCTCAACTTCATCACAACCACGGACCACGGCACATAATACACAAACGCTATGACAGACTGAGACGACTTCGCAAAAAAAAGACATCCAACTGTGTACATGATTACCATCCACACAATGGAGTGTGCGCCTGAACTACACAGGGTGGATATTATTTCCCTTGTTCACCACATCAAATCAATAACCGTCTCATTGGATAACTGTCCAGTATCGTTTAAACCTTGAAACAGGTAGAAATCTCGTATTATATTATTTACAACTACTTAGGTATGTTACATATTTCAAAAATTTATTTGAGTGATCGAATTGAGCGACGAGCCATTCGAACTAGCTCGTTTCTTAATTCTACTTTCTGTTTCGAGATTTAAACGACACTTGACAGTTATCAAGTGGAACCAGTGGAACGGTTATTGTGAATTGATGTGGATGCAAAGAATTACAAGACTGTGTTGTGTGTTGAGTAAGAAGAAGAAGCAGCCAGAGGTAGCGTGCACAGAAAATGAATATGGTGGACCGGGACCGTAGACTAGTTAGGATGTTAAGCTTAAAGACAGATTTAGAAATGCCTGAAGAATAGTGGATACTAAATGAATTGAAAGTTCGACAGCATCTATTCATGGGTTTGTTATACTTATAACCATAGACTGTAAGGTGTTGGTACATATTCCTTAAGCAGAGTTGTATGTCTAGTGCGTCTTAGTTGATCGTTTTAAAGTGATTTTATTGAACGGAAAATCAACATTAACTGCGCCGCTGATAATGTCAAAAGTAAAACAGGCACAAAACACAATGTTCTTCTAGACGAAAGAGTCATTAAATTTAAAAGACTCAGCCTGTATTTGTAAGACGGAAGGTTATGCAAATCTAGCTGGTCATAAGGGTCTCTCAAAGCGAAAAGAGTAAATTGTTTTTGAAGTCCTGTTATTGGGCTGCAGCGAACCCACGTGAACTTCACCAGTGACCGCTGCATAACCATAAGGTAACAGTGTGGTGCGCAGTCGGGACTTTCGGCGTCATTGGCCCATATTTTGTATGAACATAATGGAGTTGCTGTTACCGTAACATCCGACCGTTACATTGAAATGATAAATTCGTTTTTCACTGTTACCGTAACATCCGACCGTTACATTGAAATGATTAATTCGTTTTTCATCCCTGAGTTGGAAAACCAAATCCCGAATTGCTCTTTAGAACGTGTTGTTTCAGCAAGATTGGGCCACAGCATACACTGCCAGATCCTCAATGGCAGTCCTCCGAAACTTGTTTCCTGACAGGCTCATATCGAGATTTAGCGACGTTCCATCGCCCCCTCCCGGTCCCCCAGCGCAGCGGTCACTGGTGAAGTTCACGTGGGTTCGCTGCAGCCCAATAACAGGGTTTCGTTGCTCATCAAGACCACCACATTCTCATTTTCTTGACAAAGGGCAAGCATTCGCTGAGCAAAATCTCTGTTGAAAATCATGCTCCAACAGTGCATTGATGAAAACGGATACCATCTTTCGGATGTAATTTTTCACAGATGAGTCTTCTTAAATGCTTACTTGTACCGAGTGTTTTTATGGCAGTACAATTTTTTTTAACATGAATTTTCGAATTTTTATTATTTTCTGAAAAACGTCCGGTTCCTCTGTGCCATCCTGTACATACATTTATACAAATTTACATGGTAAATTATATAAAAATGCTTGTTTATGTTGAAAATAATCAGTTATATGGTAGTTTTATAATATTCAGTGCATAGCTTTCATAGCACACGTGTACATGCAGAAAGTTAACAAGCTGTTACCGCCCATGATTCAAAAATAGAAGGTTACGCAATGCGCAGGTCCGTTATTCAGCCACCGAACGAGAGAGAAAGCTCGTGAAATCACAGTTTAATTGTACATAAGCGTGAGCTGCATTTTGCATTAAATTTCATGGGTTTTGAAAGAAAAAATGCTTTCAAATCTACAGTTTTCTTTTGATTTTGATGACATTTTGAATTTGGACCGCCATGTAAAAAGGAAGGCTCCTGTTTTTATGGCGTTTTGAAAATTCACCCCTATCCCCTTTCCCAGTCCCCTTAAATTTATATTTCTATATACGGTTTCTGTAGGTTTCCAGGCCTGGGGTGAAGAAATCGCTTTTCACTATAATAAATATTAAAAAAAAAAAGAAAAATTAGAAATTAGAATTATTTTTTTTTTTTTTGCAAATTTGAGAGTTGTAGCTTGAGGCGAGCGAAAAGTGACAAAAAATATGAATGATAAAAAAGCCATGCGAAACCTTAAAGCGCGTTGACACGATCAAACTACGGTTTGACAAACCACTTATTTAAACGTGTGAACCCGTTGTCAAACTGGTTTGAAGTCTTGTGCTCCTGTCAAACCCTAGTTGGACGGTGCTCAACTTTTCATCAAATGCTAGTTTGTCAAATCGTAGTTTGATCATGTCAACGCGCTCTTAAGGTTGCTTATCGTAACCATTAGAGGTAGATTAAGATCACAGATTTAAATAGAACAGATCGGTAATAGTATTATCCCCACTCTGTGCTTCAGGTTATTTTCGAACCAAGCCGCGCATGCGCACTGCTACCCATTTGCACGCGGTCGCCGTACGTTCGGTAAATGTCGTTACGCTATCGGTCACTCAGCCACAATTTTGACATTTGCGAAGCATTTGGCCCCTCGCTCCTTGGGCCCCTGAGCCAAATATTAATACGTGTTGTGCGCGTTTCACTGCGCAGACGCGGATATGTCAGCCATAACTCGGTATTCAAATTTTTACCCCCACTCTGTGCCTATTTCATCATAAATCTATGATTAAGATAGTCTGGAGGAGCACTTGCCTTAAGAAATAGAAGAAGAAGATTCAGTTTTGGCGTCTGACTAACGACAGGCCGCACCAACTCGATTGTCCATTTCGATTTCATTGGCCAAATCAAATCACACCAAAGAACTATAAACAGTCATCCGTTAGCCAGCGTCCAGGGAGGACGTATCGCGAAGTGGCTGCCATTAATTCGCTGCACAATAGCCTAGTAACCTATTTGTGCAAACTAGTTAACAATTCCCGGAGAAATTTGTTAGCGAATTGTCTTATAGTGGAGTGATTGTGCTGTGAATCAGCGCACGTTAACGACGTTCTCAACTGGATGTTTCTGGTGGATGGCTCACCACGTGGTTCAGAATCGTCTAGAAGGGCAGGAGTAGACGATCAAAAACACATTTAAAAACGAAGTACAACAAACCCTGGCAGTACAATCCCATACGTGGATTGGCCAACCGACTGTGTTTGGAGCCTCACTCGTGGATTTCTGATTTTATCAGCGGTGACATCGAGAACAACGCCCGCATAGTCAAAGGAGAAAAAAAAAGAACTATAAAACTTATCTTATCTACCTATTCAAAGTATCACACCGACTGCGTCGAATATTTCCTAGCGTTCAAATTTTTTTTACTATGTTCTACTGTATCTTATGGCATCTTTAAGGTAGGTCAGGGTATGAAAAAGTATGTAAGTCTAAAATGTTGTGACCAATAGTAATAACGAATGCACATTTCGTTTTCATTGATTAGATAAAATAACACCTACTCCCTGTCAGTGCGTCAAGTTGCATTATCAGTCTGATACTCGGTCTCGTGAGTTCGAATCTTGCTGTGGCTGTTCTTCGTGTTGCCTTCCCCCCTGTAGTATAAGGTGTAAGAATAAGCCACAACCTTTCCCGACTTGTCACAGAATGCGGCTAAATGGGCAGGAGGTGTAAGCTGACGAAATGTCATCTAGATCTGTTAGCAGTAGTTGACGCGCTATGTCCGACTAGGGGATAGGGCAAATATAGTATACACGGTGGGCGTCAAGTAATATCAGGCTTTGACCATTTTTCGGCTATGAATTCTCTTTGATGCAGGATTGAAAAAGCCTTCCGGCAACCTTAAGATAGCTTATAGTAAGATTGTAATGGACGGTTTTGTGGGAATCCGAAGATGCCAGTGGGAACGGAGTCTAAGGCAACAAAATGACCGTGAAAGTCGGGCCGTGCCATCTGGCGTGGAAGAAGGCCCTTCAACGAACTAAGCAGCGACCTATGCTTGCTGCAGCTTAGTCCGGGAGACGTGGGCGGGGTTTTCGCCGCTCATTGTCCCTGTTCATTACGTATTAATATAAATGCATAGGCCTTGGCAAGACAACTCAAACATGGGAAGCAAAAATGAGTAATAATAAAAAATGGGGCGATAAGGATGAAATGGTGCCCCCCCCCCCCCCCCTTTGGAGATGCCTTCGCGATCGCATCGGGGTCCGGGTGTAATGTATCCCCTGGCCTCTGGTTTCGTACCACCGACAGACTACTCATCAGGTGCAGGCCAAGATGGTCATTTCGGGCTACTTTATCTATTGCAATCCTCTACTACGGCTCTGACAACTGTCCGCCCAATGAGTTATCTCTCCAAAAAATGACATAAGCCGCCACTACTACTACTTTGCCTTAACCCCTAGCGGGGCATAGCGCGTCAACTACTCCTGCGCGCCATCGTACTCTGTTCTGGGCAATGGGGCGCAACTCCCCAAAAGACTTACCCAATACCTGACACTCCTTTGCCACAGATCGACGCCATGTGATTCGAGGACCCCCTCTTGGTCGGCCTTGGTTGGAAATGGGGTTCCATTTCATGGCATGCAAAGCAATGCAGTTATCACTCTTCCGCAATGTGTGACCTATCCACTGCCATTTTCGCCTGCGTATCAATTCGTCGATTGGCATCTGACCCGTACGCCGACTTAGCTCTTCATTTGATATTGTTTCGGGCCAGAAAATTCTTAAAATTCGACGAAGACATGAGTTGACGAAAACTTGCAGCTTTCTGGTAACTCCTACGGAGACTTTCCATGTACTGCTCCCATACAAAAGCACTGATAGTACCAGGGAGCGAAACAGGCCCAGCTTGGTCTTGATGCTGAGATAACTGCCCTGCCAGATTTTGGACAGCATGCCGTATGCTCGTTTAGCCTGGTTGATACGACGAGCGATGTCCTGCTCCGTACCACCATTTTCGGCAACGATGCTACCCAGGTAGACGAAGTTGTCCACCTTCTCCACAGGCTGCCCATTAATATTGATGGCAATAGGTGTCGGATTTCTTTTTCGCAACGGCGGGCTAAGAACCTTGGTCTTGTTGGTATTAATCTTTAGCCCAACCTTGCTTGCCTCCCTCTCGAGATCTAACGCCATTGCGGACAGATCCATGATTTTGTGGGAGAGTAGGCATATGTCGTCAGCGTAGTCAAGATGTTGTAGATAAGATGTCAAAGTCCATTGAATTCCTCTGTCGAGTCCGGATAGGGCTGCATGCAACACATCGCCGATCACTATGAGGAATAGGATCGGTGAGAGGATGCACCCCTGCCGAACTCCACTGCGAATCTCAAAGTCCCCCGACACCTTACCTTTATGCAGAACGCGACATTTCGCGCCGTCATAGGTTGCCTTAATAATAGCCACAAGCTTCTCAGGGATGCCTCTCCTGCGCAAGGCCGCCCATATAGAATCCCGGTTCACACTATCGAAAGCCTTTTCGAAATCGATGAAAAGCAAGTGAAGCGGAGAATCGTATTCAGCGCATTGCTCGATGATGATTCGCAAGGTGTTAATGTGATCGACACAGGAGAATCCGGATCGAAAACCAGCCTGCTCTTCATCAATTGTGCTTTCTAAGTGGGCCTTTAGTCTTTCCAGGACGATTTTAGCTATTATCTTGGCAACGGCAGGAAGCACACAAATGCCTCTCCAATTATTACAGTCTGTGAGGCTACCCTTCTTTGGAAGTTTGATGATCAAACCTTCCTTCCACTCAGTGGGAAAGGTCTCTGTATTCCACGCTTTATCAACAAGTGGGTGCAGCAAATCGGCAGTTACGCTTGGCGCTGCTTGATAAAGTTCGGCAGGGATACCGTCAAGTCCGGCGGCCTTTCCTCGTTTCAGTGCAATAATTGCAGTGACTATTTCCTCTTTAGTCGGGGCAGTGGACCGTATACGCACATTTTGATGGCTAGCTAAATTATCTATATGAGGGGGAACTTCACCAGAGGTTACACGGTTCAAGACCGCGGCGAAGTGTTCTTTCCACCGCCTCATTTGATCTTCTTCCAAGATAAGTAGCTTTCCATCACTATCTTTCACCGGATGTTGGCAGGAGTTACGACCACCTGTAAACTCCTTGATGACACCGTATACGGCGTTTAAGTTGTTACTTCTAGCGGCTTCTTCTGCTGACGCTAAAAGAGAATTGGCATAAACTCTTTTATCGCGTCGCACACTACGCTGAACTTCTCGAGCTTTCTGACGGTAAAGGAGTTCGATGCTGCTTCGATTGTCGTCTGATGCTGCAGCCAAACGAACTTTCAGCTCCTTTCTTTCAACAATCCGCTGCCATGAAGCGTCGGACATCCAGGGCTTATTCCGGCAATCCGGGTTTGGGCCAAGGATGGTATTTGCGCTATCAATGTACGCATTTTTTATGGCATCCCAGTTTTCGTTTATGTCACTATTTGGGTGACTAGTTATCTCAGCCGCTTTTTGCGCAAGATGGTCATTATATTGTTGTAACACAGCTGGATTTTTTAGTCGAGCGGTGTTGAATTTGCGGGGCCTGGATCTTTCGTCGCTGGGGCGGCGCACGGCTGCAATACGCAATCGAACATTAGCGATCATTAGGTAATGGTCTCTTCCCATCCCAATATCGGCACCCTTCTTGTTTCGCACGTCCAGGAGGCAACTCTTGAATCTTTTACTAATGGCAAAATGGTCGATCTGATTTTGTGTTCTGCGCCGATCAACAGAGGACCAACTGATTTTGTGGTGGTCCTTATGCTCGAACATAGTACCACCGATGAAGAGACTGTGAAAGTTGCAGAACTCTACAAATCTTTCACCGTTGTCATTACGATCACCAAGACCGTGTCTCCCCATCACATGTCTGAGCCCATAGTTATCAGCGCCAACTTTCGCATTCAAATCACCCATAACCATTATAATGTCACCTTTAGGTGTTCTGCTCTGAACGGCGTTTAGTTCTTCGTAGAAGGAGTCTTTTGCCAAGACATTGTCGGGTTCAGTAGGGGCATAACATTGTATTATTGAGATGTTCCTCATTTTGGTCCGGAACCTGGCGGTCAAGACCCTGTCAGAGACCGGTTCCCAGGATAAGAGACAGTTTCGCGCGGCTCTGGTTAAAAGGAGCCCCACACCTGACTCACGGCGACTACCGGTAGCTTTACCGGAGTACAACATTACAGTGCTGCCCGTTGGAGAGATGAATTCTCCGCTGTTCCACCATCTTATCTCACTAACTCCTAAGATATTTAATTTGTACCTCAGAAATTCACTCTCTAATTGAAGAAATCGTGCGTTCTGGGGACCTTCTGATCCATTGTCCAGGAGAGTACGCACATTCCAGAATCCAATCTTTGTCATTGTACGATAGCTAAAAGTCGTAACCGTTGAGTCAGTCCTTATCCGAGGCATAGTTGACGTTTCGTTAGCATATAAAGATTTCGGATAGTGCAAGTTGCTGGCATACACATCCTGTCCTTTGATTGTCGGTTTTAACGACAGGCCCTCAAAGGGAAAGGCCGTGGTATTTTTTTCACACCCCACACCACAGGAGTACCTCAACCAAATCATCGCACCGCCATCACTGGCGGCTTGACGTTGGTTAGCAATGGTCAGTGACCACTGCCGTTCCAGGGGGCGCCCACGCGGAGGACTATGGAAGAGGAGTTTTTGCTTCGCTCACTTTGCGTGCAACAGCACAGCTATCTTTTCAGCGCTTTAATGAGCTTTCTTAATTTTAATGTGAACTTCACAGCTCAAGTATCATTTAAAAAATTAAATTAATTAAAAAAAAAAATTATTATCCCCTCAAATTTCAAATTCTGGAGGATAAACCATTTTTTTCATCAGCCTGCATGCATTTATGCATTTTGGGATCCTGTGTCATGATGATTTCCCCCCGCCCCCGAACAAAAATCAACTTTTTGGGGAATTATATCTGGGGGAGGTATGTCGTATGAAATAAAAAAACCAATCATTTTTTTTTTGGTGAAAATGTCATTTAGGGAGGAGGGATAATTGATTCGGGGATTGTTCACAGAATCCTCTACCACTACCATCCGCTCTACTACTCGCGTTTGAGAGACCATGTTGACCCCATGATCATAATTAGCTGCGGTCTGGATCCTTAACGTTGCGCAAGTATTCAGCAATTCAGGTGCATGCAAATCTGAAAGAAGGGAAATAAATCAGATTTACATGCATATGGATTGCTGAATATTAGCAACGTTTAGGGTCCAGGATCCGGAAGTTGCAGCCAATTAAAGACAGCAACTACTGTTTCTGTGGGGGTGTTGATAAAACATTATTGGCTGTGGGCCTTAATTGCTCGGAGCCGCTATCTCACCTACTTTTTCACATTGCATAAACGTTAGGTTAGGTAGATGACGACCACAGCACGCATAGACCGCAACAGGCCCATCAGAGCTAACAATAAAACGTTGGAGTTTTACAACATCCGTGCTTTCTAGCTCTTCCAACTCAGTGAAGAAATAAGATCTAAACATCGACCATTCCAAGGATGCAGATTTTTTTTTGCAGTGACGAACGTACCATTCAAATCAGTACCAGAAATCAGAATTCAATGCAAATAAATTCTTATTGAGGAAAAAGGACCCAACACTTGATTACAGGGAATCAGTCAATGGAATGGTGGCACTCTTCCTAGAGACTGGTGTCGTGCACACCTCAACCTTGGCGATATCGTTCAACAATTCTTGTGAATATTTCCATCAGTCGTTCTACGAGTATTACGTCCGCTCCTCGAATCCTTGCTAATATGATATCCATGTTTATTCAATTCACAAGAACACTTGCTGATGGAGGGCAAACATCACGAAGTGTCTAGTCGATGGGAGAGAAGGAGTCATGTCGGGAATAGCGCAGGACAGGCCAACGGATTCAACGAGTCTTGTTATTGACTGATATGACCTCTTTAGCTTAGTCAACAACATTGCAGGAGAAATGGCAAATAGCGACTTAGTATGATTCATGTCAATAGTTGCTGGCCTTTTATTCAGTGAAATTTGGTTTATGCGGTATTGACTGATTGATGCTGAAGATATCGCAAATTGCAATCAATATGAATTTATGTATGGCCTCTTAGGCCAATGCGGTTGGAGCGGTTTGTAAGGGGGCTAATTGAAAAGCATAATATGTGAATGTCTGACATGAATGCTGGGTTGCTGGGCTTATCAAATAAAATAAATTACCTTGGTCAGACTAAGACGGTTTTCCTTATAATAAAAGTAATCAAAGCTGAAAAACATTGCACTGGGGCAACTGGATATAAGAGATCTAATTCAGAGTTATGGATTGATATAAGGGAAAAGGGAAGCGGCATCTTTTTTTTCCTAAAGAATTGAATTAGTCATCTGAAGTAGACAGGAACTTTTGTCCAGTAGTTAATTGATTCCTCTTCCCCCAAAAACCACTCGGAATTCATTTCATTTTGAAAAAAAAAAAGATCCATGTAAGGAGAACTTTCCTTTAATATCATCGTCAGCATCATCATTGTCAGCTTATTCAACCATATATACAATACATTATTACATATTATGGTGTAGCTTCCCATACATGCTGGTTCCTCAAGTTTTTCCATTCTAGTCTGTTCCCGGCTAATTATATTCAATTTGTCCCAGTTATTTTCCTGATGCCATGGTCCCAACGGAGGTTTGGTCGTTTTCGTGGTCTCTTCACTCCTCTTGTGTGATTATCGTGGACCATCTGCTGTCGGTTGTTTCAAGGATCTAACTCTGTTGACTACATCGATCACTTGGGTCCTCCCTCTTATCTATGTCAGTGTTCTTCGGTCTCTTTTAGTGATACCTGGCATACACCTGTCCATGGCTCTTTGGGTGAGCTGGAGTTTTAGTGTACTACTCAGATGCCATAACCCCTTGTGGGGCACAGCGCGTCAACTTTTCCATGTGGCTCAGTTGACGTTTCGTTGGTATAAATTAGTTTCGGAGAATGCAGTTGGCAGAATGCACAGTTTTAGTATGATATCTGTAGTTAATGTCCCTATCTCGCAGCCGTACGTCATTACATTACATACATTGGTCGAATATGAATAAAAAGTCCCAAAAATCGGCCTGAGTCTGGTTTCGTACCATGGTGCAAGGCACGAACTCATCAGGCGCCTCCACACCTCGTGCCTCCTGATCTGGTCGCGCCACTCCCATGGTGCGAGGCACGAGGTGTGGAGGCGCCTGATGAGTTCGTGCCTTGCACCATGGTACGAAACCAGACTCAGGCCGATTTTTGGGACTTTTTATTCATATTCGACCAATGTAACAATTAACAAGTCAAAAATGGCTCTACCTTACTCTCCATTACCACAAAAAAATTATCAGCCATCAGCCAATTCTCCCTGTCGCTTGGTTTCGTCCACACCATAGATTCACTCTTCAGGAGCTGCTTTAATTCAACTTTATTCTTAAAAATTACAATATGCGCTTATGCATGAATCAACACAGTGACATTGGATGTTCATTAATGTTACGAACCATTTTTTTTCAGTGTAGCTTTCGTCGGAATGGTAGAGGCTGAAGAAACACGTTTAGTTGAATAGAATTAACTTCATAATTTCAATATTCTTTACGTCCAAATAAGAGAGGGATTTGTTAGCGAAATTCCATTTGGACGATTAATCTTCATCCATTCACAAAATTTGAAAATTTTTGCCATTCCAAAAGTCCTGACGTCCTTTTTGCCTTATACCGGAGCTGTGGCTATTACAAGTTAATATATCTTGATTTATTATTCTTTATTCTTATTGTACTCCCATTTAATGGGTGCGACCGGTAGGGCAATGTGTTGGGGCATCAGTCTCATGTTTGACTACCGGCGTTTCGGGTTCGAATCCCGTCCACGACGACGTTCGTGGCCATGGATGTGCAGGAGGTGCATGCTGGGAACTGCATTCTCCGATACCAATTTATGCCGTCGAAGCGTCAACTGGGCCACATGGAACAGTTGACGCGCTATGCCCCACAAGGGGTTAGGGCAATTGACAGAGACTCCCATTTAATAAGTAGTAAAAGGTTTATGAAATACCATGATAAAAAAGGACATATCGTTGTATTTTGAAAAAAGAAAGACAACACGATTTATTCACTCAAAAAGAGGCCATGTCCTCTTAAAAGAGCACGTCAGGTAACACTAAGTTGTGATGACTATGTCGTCGGCGAATGGCTTAGGCGTTCTCCGTTTATGTTAAGACCTCAGTTATCCCAGTTCAACTTTCTCAAAATGTTTTCCAAGGTTGCTGAGAAGAGTTTGGGTGAAATTGCATCTCCTTGTCTAAATCCTTTCCTTGAGGGGAATTCTTCTGTGTCTAAGACTTGATTTTCGCTCTGGAGTTTCTATATATGTTGGCTAATGTTTCCGCATAAGGTCTTTCTACCCCTTGGCTCGAGAAGGACTCTATTACTGCTTCTGGGTATACTGAGTCGAAGGAAATTGTGTCCTACTCATCAACTCCCTCAGTGAGTGGGTATGGTAGTACTAAATGGTGGTACTAAATCTACTTTTGAAGCCAGCCTGTTCTCGTGGGTCTTGGACGTCAAGGGTTTATAGTATTCTGTTGCTGATGATTTTAGTGGATAGTTTATAGAACATTGGTAATATACTTATTGGTATGTAGTCCCTTATGTCTTCCTTACTGCTCTTTTTATGGATGAGTATTATGTTGGCCTTATTTCTTTGTTCGGGCATTTGTCTGCATCTTATACAGTTGGTGTATGTGTCAGCTAGTTTTTTTTTTCTCAGATCTTTCACCCCACATATTTCAAGTAGTTCCGTAGTTATGCGATCATTGCCAGCTAATTTTCCATTTTTCATACGTCTGAGCACTAGTTCGACTTCTTCTATTACGACTTCTGGCGTGCGTTCCATAACGTAACTATAGTCAACTCTGACTACTGTCATAGTCAGCTATAGCTATGGGCGTTATCGAACGACAATAGTCGTAAAGTAGCAGAAACAACGCCATCTATTTCACTACACTCAAATTTGCGTCGGCATTTCACTTTCCATGCAATGATTTTTAACACACAAACACTGTTTCGCACCAATTTAACTCAAATTCAATTTAACGTGCTCTAAACTGCATAAAACAATTCAAAATTAAAGCAATAATCAAGTCATTTTGCACAACATCGACTGTTTACTGTCAGTTTGACTTCGTGTATACGTGTGTGTGTGATAGCTATCGTAGCTATCGATAGGTTCCCCTCATAAGCACGAACTAAAATAGTTGACTACAGAGCTGAGAGCTTGTGTGTTATGGAACGACGAGAGTCAACTACAATTCAGGCTCTAAAAAGGAGAGTACGCTCGCGCGGCCATTTTGTTGACATCGAATGGAGATTGACTACAGCAGACAGCACTAATGTTGACAGCTGGGAACTGTCATGTGTACATGCCTGCCACTCTCCATTCGTCGTCAACAAAATGGCGTCGAGTGTACCTTCCTATTTAGTGCTCTACTACAATAGCTGACTATCGGAGTTACGGAACGGCAATAGTCAGTGATAGTTGACTTAGTCAACTATAGTTACGTTATGGAACGCAGCCCTGATGTGTCTTCATCAACTGGTGTTAATGGTTGTGTCACTTTGTTGTTTAGCATTTCTGGGTCTCTGTATATTACACTGTACAATTTTGTTATTATATCCAATATTATTGTCTATCAGTTGCCCTTATATTCTCTTGCTCCAGCGCTATTATTTTTTTTTATACCCTAGACTTTTAGTATAGGGTATATCGTTTTTGTAACGACAGAAATATGTAACACCTTAAACCAATTGCAAATTGGCACAACATGTTTCTAGAGCTTTGTTCTTCGTCAGTTTTTTTTTCATATGAAAAAAAAAAGCCCAGGTGGATGTGTGTTGGCCCATTTTTTCTAACTTGCCCAGTCTTATGTGCGATACACCCTGGGCTGGCTGCTACAAGCCATCAGCTAGATAAAAAATGGCAGAGTTTCGCACGACGCGATCTGAAAATGTTCGAATACTCGAGCACTAAACTGAGCCCGGTTAAGCCCCCAATTTGTGGGATTTAGTTTTCAATTAATGACACGAGTTTTATAACGATAACAATTTATTTAAAAAAAAAGAGAAAGCAACAAAGCGTCGTCCTAGATTGGGCGTCTTCGGTCTTCTTCTTCTTCTCTCAATGTCATCTCTGTTATGTGGTTCTCTAGCTGTTGCTCATTTTCTAGCCGTTCTTCAATTTTAAAATTCAAAATGTTTACACAACACATATTAATAATATTCTTCTTTTTTTTCATTTACAGGTAAGCGACCTTCTCATTACTGGTATCCGTATGTATATGATTTCAAGTGAGTAGATGCTCAATTTTCAGAATTAAAAATATCCTTGAAAAATATCTCTGCGTTATCGGATAAGAAGAACTATCAAGCGCTAAATAAAACAAATTCCATTTCGTCGTCTTAATAGGTTTAACCCATTCCTTCCTTCGTCCCAAGTTTCATTAGATCCTGCTTCCATCCCATATCTTCAATGCACCTTCAAAATATAGTCCGGTACGTACCGAAACATATACCGACATTCGTAGTATGAAATTTATTAGATTTACTTCGACTTTGTGAATGATTTATTATCATTTTACGATTCGCTATGCACCTTAGTTCGCCTGCTGCCAGGACATATACGTTCAACTTTCGCTACATCGCACGTATAACTAATGTCCTTGATACAATGAGCTTTGCCCACTATTCCTGCTCTTAATTGCGCTGTGGTTGTTGCAAAATCATGGCCTGTGAGTGTGGCAATTTATTAACAGGAGGTTCATGTGCGAGTTATGACAAATCCACAACAAAGCCACTGTCGTGTATAGTCGGTTGCAGGCATTCAGTGTGAAATTAATGAAGTGGCGGATGCCACGATAGCATGAAGCTCACTTTAGTACGAGTACAAATTCAAACAGATCCATGTTCTGTGGAGGCAGCCTGACTGTATAGGAAATACAATAAATCGGACAGGGAACAATATCAATTTTACTGACATTGCGTTTCTATTGTCTCTGTGTGGTATCCTTTTGATAACGGCACCCAGTTGAAACAGAAACTAATTTCATTTTAACGATAACACAGAACGTGTCGTTTGAACTGGAAAAAAATTCATTCGAAATCCATATCTCTTGTTTGTGTAATTAATATTTTTCAAAAGCCGGAGTGAAATAAAAGGAATCTCTTATAAAAACAATTTTAATTATTCATTTTAAAAATATTAGTGACCGTGACCCAGAAACAGACAGACTACCAACACTCGAAGTATAAAGAGGACGACGGTGTGCCATGTAGCGGACACATAGCCAGTTGTGATAAATAATTCATCACAACTTGTACAAAATTCATTGGGTGAAAATACCCTGTTAAAATTGCATAATCAATTTCATCTAAACGTTTGACACAATTTCAGAAAATGTTTGACGACATAGGTCGGTGTTTTTTTTTTATATTTATTTTCGAATTATTATTCATTTTCGCCGATTTGACGTAGTCTCAGCCACAATGGCCAGTGTTATATCGGCAGCGGATGGATTCATCAAGTTGCTGGATATGGATACCTTAAGCCAACATCCTTCACAGATCAAGAACTAGTGGAGGTCGCCGAGCAGCTTCCGCACCATTGCACAAGTGTGCAAAATTACATATTTTTGCATAACATCAATGAGATTGTGCGGCAGGTCTAATTTGGTGAGGGAAGCCAGATATTATTTGGGTATTATACCGGTAGCCCACAATATTACAGGCACTATTCGCACACCTCAAAGTCATTTGAAGGTCACATTTGCTCTAGGCTACGCAAGTTTACTTCTTTGGGGTCAATTGGTGGGTTGGACTGGCCGAAAGTACCGATTGACGTCACCAGTTTTTGTGTCATTTTCAGCGAACATAATGCAGACTTTTTCAGTAGCACATATTCAATAAGTTGTTGTTGTAACAAACTAATAAATATTCTTGTACGCCCGACGCTTATAAAAAAAGCTGTATCAAATTTATTTCATAACATTTCGGATTTCATTTCAATTAGTGAAACAAAAGCGGGGGCATTAATAATTTTTGCACAATCCAATATACAGTCGAATTTCGGATAAATCAGCCAGTCAGCGCCACCTTCATATACACGCACTTCCTGCTTTTTACGTTTACCGTGTTTTCCTTACAATTTTCCCTCCCAATGCTACTATGCTCGCACCCGTATTGTGTATGAACTTTCCGGTAATTTATGATTTACAAGTTTATTTCGTGGTATTTTTACTTGCGTGTTCAGTGTTAATTTGCCTGTTGGCAAATCACTAAATAATTAAGTTAAATGCACGAATTACCTATCTTTTTTTTCGGAGGAAAAATATAGTATTTTTTGTAGGAGAGCCTGTTTGGGCATTTAGTGTAACAACGTTCATAAATCGTGGTTAGGTATTTCATTGGGTGTCGTGTACGATCCCCACGTAACAAATAAAAATTGCATCCATGTCTAGGAACATAGTTTGTTTAGTAAACTATTGAACTTCGTAAGCCCTGGTTTACGTTCAAGGGGAAAACAAGTATCTAATGATAGAAATTCGGAACATTTCTAGTTCATCAGGCGACGCATATGGTTCACGTCTTTAACTAATTGTGGGTTTTACATTGAGATGTTTTCGCGCTCGCCTTGCGTGGGCTCCGCTCGCCACGAGTTCTGCGGCTTAACGGGTTGTAATCTTGTGTTACCGACCTAGAACGCTCGCTCTATGAGCTACAGCGGTAAAGCCACTATTAGCCAAGGCGCGAACCACGACTCGTCGCCTGGTGAAATAGGAATAGATATACCACAAATTCTAATTGATAGAAGTTCTTCTGAGCGGATAGGTTTCGGGACATTATGAGTGCATTCACGACACTCGTTTCATCCGGAGCGCTACGGAGCGCTCCGTAGCGCTACTACCCCTCCCGCTCGTGATTGCAATCGCTCTTTCCATCCGCTCCGGAGCGGTTACTTCCCCTTGGTAGCAGAAATTTTTTACGCTCTCTGGGCATGTAGCCGCTACATTTGACAATTCGCAGCTGGTATGTGCGTTGTGACGTTTGTGTACATCAAAAGCGCAAATAGAATCCCCGTCTATGTAAATTCACTGTCTTCTTGTCGTTTGATTTGATATTTCCTTGTTTCGTGATGTGCCAAAGAAATGTTTTGCAATGGAAAATTGGTGAACGAAAGTTGTGGAGAGGATTTTAACATGTTAACATAATCACCATTGTAGCGGTTCAATCATGAAAGAAATGTTGACAGGTAGCGTCTCCTCAAATGTGTAGTGGAGGGGATGTAGCGTTCCGCAGCGAAAATTGTTCACGTGAATGCAGCCATTATGTTGATGTCGTCTGCGCATGCTATCAATTGTGTCGACCTGACGGTTAGTGTGCCGCAGGTGTCATTAATTGCTAATGTTAAACTAATTAAACATTATTAAACTAATTGCCTTGCTAATGTTAAATAAAGCGAAACGTCGGCAAAACAAATAAGGAATTTAATTAATTTATATAAAGAAAAGCTGGAACAGTGACCATCGATTGAAATGCTAGAGATATTGACGCGCCCATGCCCCTGGAGGGGTCAAGGCAACTAAAAAGTCGTTTTTAAGGGTTTGTAGTAATTCAAATTAAAATTTTTGCAAACAGCACACAGTGAGTCCTTAAGGCACTGCAGTGATTTTTGGCTCTGTTTCAACCCCTTGGGGCTTTACGGTCCTGTAGTGGACTCAAACTAATTTTTTTTTTGCAAAATTCCTTGATTTCCCTCCCTTGAATGATAGTGATCGTTTTTTTGGTGTTTAGGGTTCTGTGTTGGCCCCTGGTGTTCTAGGGTTATATACTGTACAGCAGCACAAAACTCTAGAAACCTCTTCTGTTCACAGAACCCTAAAAAGGATTTACTCAACAAAATAACACGTCCTGTTAAATATAAAAAGCAAAAAAAAACACGAACAAATCCCCAAGAAGTCACCATGTACTTTAAATTTGCAAAAATTTGCAATTTCAAGAATCACAAAACCGTAAACTACAATACTTCGGTTCAACACTGAACCCCATAATTTTACTCAACAAAATGGCGCGTCCTGTTAAGTATAAAGGAGCGTTTAGATTTAGCGAAATCACTCGCGCAACTGTTTCGTGAGTGAAAATTGCGCGTTGTTTGAACGTATTCCACACCCGAAACTAATCTTGCGCGCGAGAAACTCGCGGTGGGACGCACCAGCCGGTGAGTTCGCTGTGAATTCCTCGTGCGCAACTACATGAGACTCAGTCTCCCATTTCGCCTAATGTGAACGTTGCGCGAGTATGTTTCAGATGACAATGGTTTTGATGGGAAGCACTCGTCCGACTTGGCTGTTTTCATAGGAAAATACTCGTCTGATCGTTTCAACTGCAAAGTAATTTTGGGTCGCTGACTCCGAATTTGAAGTTTAAAAAAAAATAGGAGTTGCCCACCCCAGAAAGGCAACCCGGTTTTCATGGGGAAATACTCGTCCGATCGGGCTGATTCGAACCAGAAGGTGATTTCATGGAGAAATACTCGTTTGATCGGGCTGGCTCGAACTACAAAGTAATTTTTGGGTCGCTGATTCCGAATCTGAAGTCAAAAAAATAAAAAAAAATTAGGGGTTGCCCACCCCCGAATGGCAACCCTGTTTTCATGGGGAAATACTCGTCCGATCTGACTGCAAGGTAATTTTGGGTCGCTGATTTCGGATCTGAAGTCAAAAAAGAAAAAAAAAATGTTGGGGTTGCCCACCCCAGTATGGTAACTCTTTATGGAGATTTTTTTTCGCAATTATGACTCGCATTCAACGACTCAAACGACCTTCTAATAGTCGCCCCCACGGCAGCCGGTTCTAGGCACCGGAGAGACCCGCTCATCATCAACGGCCAAGGGCTGCCAAACCTCCTCAACGTCAGTGGGCGTTGCTATTACAATTAACCATAGTTGCCATTTCACGAAGCTACTCTTCTTAACCTACTCAGTATACCTGACTAAGTCGACCTACTCCGCAATCGAAAAATGATCAGGTCGAAAAATGATCAGGTCGGAGCATGAAAACGAACCCAGATCATATGGTTCCTTTAAGTTCAGGTCGGAGTCGGAGCAGTTGAAAAATGAACAGTGAATACGTTTAGTAGTTCCGTCTATCGGTATCGGAGCATGATCAGATCAGATCGTTTAAATTTGGGGAGAATAGAAAAGTAGATGAGAGAACTGAACTATTGATTGCTTAAATGATGTGACATACCTATGTACATATATACGATGTTGCTACGCTATATTGTGGTGGAGTGGAGTAAATTTTTAATTGGATTTTATTGATGTTGGGCGGAGTGAAGCTTTTCATCTTTTATTGTGTTGTGGGTTGTCGTGACCGATGATGGATTGGATAACAAAATGGTATTGGACTGGGTGCACGCACATTCGTACTTATATTAATTGTTCAACTTAGAATAGGTGTTGCGTTGCGATGCAAATGATAGAAGATAAGATGTTAGGATCTGGGAATGGTAATTAGCTTAGGTACTACTATAATTAATAAATGCGACTCAAATGCCGCGCTGTTCGGTCGTAAGATTTCAAGACCGGTTTTAGGTTTAAAACGAAATTGAGTATGTAAAATACATGGCTATTTTAGCTTTCCTTCGCATACCTGATTCCGATTTAAAACCAAAATTGTGCATAGGCCAAAAAAATTTTTTTGCTGGTTCCAGATATGCTAGGACGAAACGGATGAATTTACATATAGAAGCAGTGAAACGGGTGACCTAGGGCTATATGCGAGTGGTCGCAACCCCCTAGGGGCGTAGCTCGTTTCAAACCGAAATTGTCCATGCACACTTTGTGCGATACTGCGGGTTGTGAATCAGCAGTCCCTGGTGAGGGGTTCTCCTCGCTACGTTCGCGCCGCGCTTAAGGAATCACAATCCTCAGCGTACGGTTTTAATCTATTTTCTCGAATTTTGGTCGGTTTTTTTAGGACGTAAGGACTAGTGAGATGTCTCTGTAATTCTCGCACTGCAATTTATCTCACTTTTTGAGAATGCGACAGATGATGCTCTTGCGGACACCAAAGATACTCAAAATAATTTAGCCAGTTGGAATATATGAATGTTAGTTCCACAGATATTGCTCGACTTTGTCGCGAACAACTTCAGCATTTAAGAATAAAATAAGACTTTCTGTTTCAAATATATAATCTCTATTTTATTTTATTTTCCTTAATCTCTGAATTAAACTAATTTAATTAAGTTAAAAAACATCTCTACAACTAATTGGATTCCACCGTTCCATCTATCTACCGATTACCAGTTACGAGTATCCTATTGCATCCAACACTAATGCGATTTCAAAAATAAATCAGAATTATAGTCTGCAGAAAAAAACGAAACATCCTCTTCGCCCTTACGCTGCGTAAAATTTCGTCTCGGTGCTTTTGTATCTTTATCCGTAGCATTCCGACGAGATTTATTTGGCTTCATAGCCTCCATTTCAATTCGGAACCATCGCAATATAATCTTTCTGTGCACGGATACGAAGACCTTTCATATCCTTCGAAATTACACTCTCATAGCGTTATCTTTTTCCACTTGGTGTTGTTGTTTCCTCCTCGCGTCTTGTCGGTATGTCGTCCTTCTTGCGTATTAACTTCTCTAAAATATTATAGTAGAAACTTTTCATATGAAGAATCAGCATAAATTTCCGTAGGATCTTCATGATATACGATTACAAAGTAGCACAATATTATCCATTTGCTGCAGTCATCCGTACGTCATGTTCCCCGCCGTCTCCGAGTAACAATGTTTTGATGTGTCCTCTAAAATCAACATAGTATGGAAACGTTTGGACCAGGTTGTCTATAGTTACTTTTGAATACTATGTTTCATCGTTGATATATTTTGCGAGCACAAATTTTCGAGGGCTTAAAAATCAGTGGGAGGGGATCTTGATTTCGAGTTGGCTAATTGATGAATCTTTTATAGATATAAATATCAAGATACTACAATAGTAGAATTGGGAGTATCCTGCCATATATCCTTGAAAACAAGTTTCCTAGTTTTAGGGGTTTATTCTGGTCCCAAAAGTTTGATCTTCATGGAATAATTATTCTCGTTGGTCATAGAGTTACTTATTATCAATTCACATTTGCTATTATTTCCAAACGACCTAAATTCTCGTATCTAAACACTTGTTCGATAAAGTTCAGATTTATTCAAAGTATCATCCGCCCCGACAAGACCAAAATTTGATCCTAAGGAAATACTCCTGCCACAGTGAATAATCTCGGCCCATTTGTTATGTCAATTAGAACCGATAATAGAC
The DNA here is from genome assembly GCA_964017055.1 of Chloromyia formosa. Taxonomy (NCBI): domain Eukaryota; kingdom Metazoa; phylum Arthropoda; class Insecta; order Diptera; family Stratiomyidae; genus Chloromyia; species Chloromyia formosa. Next base: position 20,557,243 of record OZ024813.1, on the reverse strand, counting down.
ACCCTAAGTACTCCTAGACTACACATACACACCCATAAGGAAGGAATGCTACACTAAATTATATTGTTATAAACTTGCATGCTAGTCATAACCACATTCCTTCGCCCTCAAACTCTTCACTGCTTCCTTAGCCGGGCTGAGACCTGCATGGGTGGCATACAAGAATTGCATGGCACCGTCACCACTTGAAATTCTTCACAGGCAACGTGTAGCAAATACTCTTGTTGAAAGGAGAAGTGAAATCGTGTCTGCATCCCTGGGGCCATTGTGGTTTTTTAATAAAACCGTCAAGTCATGTTACCCTGGGCGTCTCATTGCAAAGTGATTTTCGACTGTGCACGATTCAGAAAGGATGTGTGTACATTGCCGGTCAGCTTTACGATCTATATAGCTCAAAGTTTTTCAGGGTTTATGACTGGAAATGGAGGGGAAATTCTCACAGAGCTTGTTGGAAGGATTTTTGGTGATGGTGATGATGCTATATATAAAAAAGGATACGACTCGGTATTCGATTGACATGGTAGTGCGCTCTTGAAGAGATGGGTTCTGAAGTGAAATTATTGTATGATGATATTATATAAAAGTCCTCGTCCTTGTCGAGGGTTTTCTTTATGCGAATACCCTTCAATTATATTGTACTTTTATGCTTGTATTTGGCTGAGATTTTCATAGAACTTAATGTATCCAAGTTCTAAGAATAAAATGTTAATCCCAGCCGAACGTATTATCGGGTTTAACAAAGGCAATTATCATGAATCCAGTTAGATCGTATCTACATTAATTCCATTCAGTGATTTGTAGACAGCGATTGAATCAGTCTTAAAAAAGGGGTTAAATAAGATTGACCACTTCCGGACGATGCTTTCGTCCTGAAAACTTCCAGTATGGACAGAGGGTTCGGTTTGCACCTTCTGTAACACAACGAGTACTTTAGGACAGATACTCGAAATCACAGAAACTCACATGTTGTTTCCGAGGATGTCAATTTATAAAAATACTCATTTACCCTAACCCCTAGTGGGGCATAGCACGTCAACTATTTCATTTCGGACGATGCACGTTGCCAGCATGCACCTCCAACTCCCATGTGGTTGCCTACCTGCGACATGTCGGGAGATTTTGTGGCTTATTATTTTGCCCCGCACCACAGGAGGAAGATAACACAAACTTCTATGGCCACGAACGCCGTGGACGGGACTTGAACCCGTAACGACCGTAGTCAGACATGAGACTGACGCTTTTATGCACTGAGCTACCGGTCGCGCCAAAGTAAATAGTGGTAGTAATGTAAGAGATGTTGACGCGCCCATGCCCTTGGAGGGGCCAAGGCAATTAACATGGTACGTAATTCTTTCCGTCAGTTTTCAAGGACTGTAAGGGGGCGACCGGTAGCGCAGTGTGTTGAGGCATCAGTCTCATGTTTGACTACCGGCGTTTCGGGTTCGAATCCCGTCCACGACGACATTCGTGGCCATGGATGTGCAGGAGGTGCATGCTGGCAACTGCATTCTCTGATGATGATTTATGCCAACGAAACGTCAACTGGGCCACATGAACAGTTCACGCGCTATGCCCCACAAGGGGTTAGGGCAACTGAGTAAGGACTGTAACCAGGGCTAGTCGTTTTGGTAAAACTGAACTGAAACTAGAAACTGCATGAATTATTTTGTATTTCAGGGCATCCAAAATAGAATAACTATGTCTTTAATTTTAAAAGTGCATTTTGCTAGGCACACGATTGTCGCACATTGTTTGCGATTGAGGCCATGGAGCACGGAGAACTATTGTATTTGTGTGTATCTTCTTGATAATCGCCTGCGATCGACGCAGAGTAGTGTCTAGCAAAACGGACCTTAAGACTCCTTCGGATCATAAATGGAGTGGGCATTTTTGTCCAACGAGATGGAGATGGTTTTTGTTTTGTGTTTTACGATCGTTTTGGTTGCCATAAAATGTTTTCGGTTCTTTCAAATATTCCGGTTGTAAGAAAACGTTTTTCATGAAATGTATTTGTAAAAGGGTCTGTTTTCATTGCGACTTTTCTATCTTTTTTTTTACTACTCATGTTGGTAGATAGCTTTTCTGATAAACCGTTTTTGGGAGTTTATTTTATTTTGACTGTTTCGGTTGGGGGGGAAAATACTCTTTTTTTTCGAGAATGGTTGGGGCCTCTTATTACCCCACCCACTACTACCGATAGCCGAGCTAGCCATTTAGCATGCATTCAAACTCGTCACCGACTGAGGAGGCCTTGACTGAACCCCACATAAGCTCAAACATTTTACGAATGGCACCCAACATTGGGCCGAAAATTTTACCGTTAGGGTTGACTTTGGTAACCCTGGGACTTCATCGCCTCTGGTTTCGTACCACCAACAGATCACTACTCATCAGGTGCTGCTTCGATCTGCTGGTGGGAGCAGCACTACCAGACCATAATATGGTTCGTTACAGGTGGTTCATTACACTCGCTTACATACATCATCATAGCATTCCATATGTATTCTAGTTTTAATCAAATAGTAAAAACCTTATGGATATGTAGTTTCTCAAAAAGCCGGCTTATAGTACAATGGCAATGTTACTATATTTGTCGGCATTGCACGGAATACCGCCCGATAAACGATTTGTTTAAAGTTGTACAGTATTTTCCGGGCGATTTCACGAAATGATGAATTTCGCTAAAAGTCGACGACATACATATATGCGAAACCCTATGGTACTATACTCGCTGTGGAACTTTTTTGTGTGACCAGAGGTAAAATATCACCTGAAGTTAAAGTATCAACATAAATGGTTCAGGTAACTGAAATGTACTCGTGGTTTCATTTCATATGATGCCCCAATCGACGAAAGAAGTAGACGTTGACCTTCATTTTCGCTTCTTAAAGTTGGATGTGCCTTAGTGATGCTAATTATTGTCTTCATAGATGTTCTCATAAAATCGTCTAGTCCTTTATTATGATGGCACCTTGGTATTGGACCAACCGTTTCAGCAACATCCAATATATCATGCACTCCCATTGGAGCCAATTTATCTGAAAGTGTTCATGCACACTCTAACCCATGAAATTTGTATTCCTATAATTGAGCTTTATTTTTACTCCTCCTTTTCCAGTCACACAAGGCACAAGGAACTTCCATCCTTGGCTGGGATACTCGGCTTGAAAATAAGTCCCCTCCGCTAATCCTCCCGTCGATTCCAACGCAAGCACGTTATGGGTGGGACATTTCATTTCTCCTTTCTTTCTCGCTCGATTCATGTGGATATCTTCGAATGTTCATTGTTATCTACGGATAGGGCTTTCAATTTTTATAGCTTTAATGGAAATCATATCAGTTCGAAATTTTTCCAACTTCTCCACTTGTTATGAATGGATGCCAGCTAACTTTCGGCGACAACATCCACTCATGAACATGTTCAAAATATGTCCACGTCCTCCCCAAAATGATAAGGACTGACGACGACAACGATAAGGTGAGATATGTAGGGCGGTCGTTCGGTATAGCCGAAAGGACATGAATGCTCCGAATAGGAAGATACTCTCGTATTTCTCGTTCGGTAACTACCGCAGGACGATACACCACACGAACGGCTACATCGTCAAGTTTTCGTGAGCGTGTATGGGCCACTTGCATCTATTCCGTCGTTTTGAAAGTTTTTTTTTTCCGTTGAAAAAGGAGACGACGACGGCACACAATCCTATACGAGAAGGGGCAAGCCAGAGGCGTAGTAGGAAAATTGAAAATTTCGGTAATTTACGATTGCGCCGACGATCTACTAAAAGCAATTTTCAGTCAGTTGATACGTCGCGTTCGTGAAACTAAAACGTGTTATCACATGTCGTGAGCGTTTCGATGGTGGTACAAGTGAAATAATTCACTTGAATACAATCCTATTTTGGGATTTGTTTTCCGTTTTCTTTCTTGTTTGCACACAATTGCCAAAAAAAAGAAGCTTCAAAATTTTCTTTCTTATTTTTCGAATATCTTAAGTGACGAAGTTGCCGTGAGTGTTATATCGTTACTACTTACTGTTTATATTAGTGCCGTTTTTGACCACACTGACCAGCAAGAAGGAGCATTGTCATTGAATAGAAAACCATAAATACGCTTCTCTATCAAATTTTTAATAAAACCCGGATAATATCTATGAGCTTCGCCAAAAGATACAAAAAATAAAACATCACCAAGGACTCTCCTGCCTGTTAATTGTCTACATATTCGTTGGTTTATCTTCCTTTTTTTTGTGTTTTTGCCTACCTTGTGCACGGAAATTAACATTCAATTCGCGAGTGTGCATCAATGTAAACAGTTTATTACAATTTGTAAGACTACGAGCATGGTTCGTTGGCAATGAATTGAGATTTCCAGAATTTATCTTTTCATCTTGACCGATGTAACTCATACAATTTTCTCACATTGTGCAGTGTGTAAAAGTGCGCTATTGAATTGAGTACATACTTGAATTCGAGAAAAGGCATAAATTAATATAGAATTATTGTGGGTGTGTAAGTGTGAAACTGTATTTTTCAAATAAATTATTTTCTAAAGTGTACAGTGCAGTGAAGAAGAGAAATTTCCTAAAGCTCATTCGATGAGTGAAAAAAACTAGAAGATATTCGTATAAATATTTAGAATTTGCTACACGATTTAATGCAGGAAAAATATTGAGAATTTTTTATAGTATACTATTAAAGGACGTCTAAATACTACTTACATATGTTTCGTATGTAAGATGTACAGATTATTATTTTTTTCATGATTTTTACTGTATAGTCTCGAAGTAGATTCTAATAATAAACCGGAGAACATTAAATATTTATTCAATCTGTTCCAATAGAAGTTTATGGAAAGATGAAAAGATTTCAGGAAGCATATAAAACAGATTAATTGACGCATTGGATTCTTCATAAAAAAAATGTATTTATATTTTTTAAATTGCGAGCCCGACGACTTTTTTTTCTTGGGCCGCATCCAAATGTCCTTATCTGAATATAAGCATGAGATTGGAGATCTCGTTTAATTGTCGCTACTGTGGTCACGAAATGCTATTTGGAATGTGATAAGTACTAACAAATTGAAGCGATCCGGCAGTCTTTCAACGAATTTATTCCAATTCACTCTCATGTAGCTTTTACCACTATTTGGTAACCTAACTCCTAGTAAGCTTACCGCGTCAACTACTCTCGAGAGGCTTTGTTGACGTTTCGTAGGCATATAACTGGTTTTAGACTATCCATGTTGCATACACACCCTGCGCATATATGAAGTCGTATTCTACGACAACCCGCATAAGGGAAGAAAAGGGGGGTGGGCATAACAAATATGGCAACAGTGGACTCGAACCCACGGAAACGGTATGATGAGACATCAGACTGACGGCTCAAAGCACTGAACTATACATGGCTTCATCCTTTAGCTGCCTTTACATTAAAAAAAAAACATCCATAATAGATGATAATCACCTTTTCCCAAGCGAATTTCGGTACACGATCATCTTTTTCAGAGTAAATATCGGTATGTAACCACATTTTCCGAACTAATTTTGGTACACAATAAAATCAAATGCTCTTTCTATTCCTATATTTTATATTCACATACTCAATTGCCCTAACCCCTTGTGGGGCATATCGCGTCAACTGTTCCATGTGGCCCAGTTGACGTTTCGTTGGCAGAAACTGGTTTCGGAGAATGCAGTTGCCAGCATGCACTTCCTGCACATGCATGGCCATGAACGTCGTCGTGGACGGGATTCGAACCCTAAACGCCGGTAGTCAAACACTGCGCTACCGGTCGCCCCAAAGGTGCATAGGGTGACCAAACGCAGGACTGTCGAGAGAAAATCCGAGCCCGAAGCTTAACAACTATTGGCCCATATACAGAATGTCCCGTACTTCCAGCCGATTTCTAATAATTATAATTGATCTTCGCAGTATGTGCAGTAGCTTCATCTTTTTGAACCGCATCTGATCTACCACAGGAAGTTTTGTAGTATATACATATGTACGCTTTAACAGCCCTTTTAAAGAAAATCTTTCACGTTTTTCACGCCATACGCGTAATTTCAAACTTTTTTGAGAATAAAAGTGGAGTGGAGTATGTCATTGCTAACTTAGTCTAACTTAATATTTGCTCAATTATCTTCTGAAAGAAACATTATGTTAGCAGTGGCGGGTTCAACTTCTGCCACGAGGAAAATGGTTTCATTTTTATGTGTCATAGGGTCAACAGCTTGCATAATATACATATAACTATATGCCAGTGTACTCAACGATGCACCAAGACCTAACCCTCATATCTACAATACAACATTAAACATACTTAGATTTCTATGCAGGTATAGTCAACACCGAAATTGCAATTGACAGAAGAATCTATTAACAAAATTGATGTTCATGATACCGTTCAAATTGATAATTGTTACCTATTCACAATGAATCAATGTTTTATTGATATTGATTCTCGCAATACGAATTTAAGAAATTAATTGACAAGTATCAACTATCAATTGATAATTGATCTTCGAAATCTTTCTCAATTGCTCTAACTTCTTGTGGGGCATAGCGCGTCAACGTTCCATGTGGCCCAGTTGACGTTTCGTTGGGATAAATTGGTTTCGGAGAATGCAGTTGCCAGCATGCACCTCCTGCACATCTATGGCCACGAACGTCGCCGTGGACGGGATTCGAACCCGAAACGCCGGTAGTCAAACATGAGACTGATGCCTAAACACACTGCGCTACCGGTCGCCCCAAATCTTTTTCGAAATAGGACTTCATAATTCTCAGAGCTTTCCAAATGGGTTAATGTCAGCACTACCTATTTACCATTCCAAAATAAGCATATCCTTGGCTTAAATCCATTCTTTAGCTGCTCCGGCTGCGTTATTTTGCTCCTGCATTAACCACTATGCTCTCCTGAAGTGAATCTTGCAGCATTCAATTGATACCATTTAGGAAAGCATTCGTATCCTACCAGGTGAGGAGAAGCCCCAAAACCTTCCACACTGTCACTCTCAGAATGACATGTCATTACAACTGCCTTCACTTTTCGAAATTTATGCCAATAATTCTACTATTGATCATCCAGATTAAACTTCTTTTCGTCACTGAATGAACCAGTACCCCATTCCGTCGTTAAATTCAAATATTTCTAGCAAACTCTTTCTGTTCGACTTTTTTGGCACTTCTTTTTTTGGATGTTTGCACAAACATTTTACAAAAGACTTCTCCAGAGTTCTCCTCGCTGGCGCTCCCAGGAACAGTGACAGTAAAACCAACTCTTGCTGCACTCCGTAAGGTGAGGGATATGGTTGAGGCAGAGAGTCCGGTGATGGGCTGGATGGATGGATGGAAAACTAAAGTCAATTAAGTAAATATAAAAGGATAATCTTCTTTTGCCGCTTCTTTGGAGCACCACGACTTTTCTTCCCTTTTTATTAGGTCGACAGTCGTGTCATTGGTCATCTCGTCAGTCTAGTAGCGTCGGTCACGTTGTGCGTGCAATCCACTAATGTCTGCGATGCTGCCGGACACTATAATTATAGGGGTTGCGGAAGATCACATCATTATTGAATTTCACTATGGCACTAGGCATCAGGCTCATCGAAGAAGATGGATCCGAAGTAATTGTGACGCTTTCTCGGTTCATGGCTTCCCTAAATAGAGAGCTGATATAAATATTTGAGTGTTGCTCTGCCTTTTTGTAGAATCGCCGAGTAAGGTTCTGTCTGCAATATTTTCAATTTGGGTGCAGCTGTATACTTTACTGTTCGTGAAATATTTTTTTGGGGGAGTCCGGAAGCGCCGGCGCTTTCCGGTACAGAGGCGTAGAACTTTTCTTTCAAAAGTCTGTGCTCGCTTAATTGCTGTTTTAGAGCAGGTGAGCCAAATTGGTGATGCATATGTAATAAAAGGGCGCATGAGGGATTTATAAGTGATTACCTCTACCTTAATCGACAATCCCACCGATCTTGGAAAGAGGTACCGGATTTGATTGATTCCGCGCAGCTACTGGGCTTCCAAAATTGGAGGGCGCGGTCACGTGACCGAGATAATTGGAGGATAATGATCCAGGCGGCCAAGGCCCGACGTCGGGCTGTCGCGCCACTATGATGATGAGGATTTGGTTGAAGTTAATATAAGCTCTCTTAACTGTTTCGTGGACATGAGGGTTGAACCGGAGAAACTTGTTAAACAAGACCCCTAGATATTTCCAAGAGGCTTTACGGTGGACTGGCGTGTTGCCTACCGTAATGACAACTTTTTTCGCTTTATTGACTAAAGTTCTTGAATCGGAAAATCTGGATGGGTTCCTGAAGAGACAAATTTGCGTTTTTTCTGCGTTAATACGGATACCCCAACTTTTGAGATACGACTCCAGTTGGATTAATTGGCTGTTGACCCTTAAGGCGGTCGTTAGTGGGATAGTGTCAGTAGCGAAAATGAGAGTGTCATCTGCGTACTGAATTATTCCCGCTTGAGGATCTTCAGGAGTTGGGACGTCCGCCGTGAAGATATTGTACATCACAGATCAGATAATTGAACCTTGTGGTACCCCTCAAGTCACTGAGAATAGGTCAGAACTGTTGTCGCCAAGGGTAACTCTGAACTTTCTATTTAAGAAGAAGCTGATAGCAATTCTAATTACCGAAGATGAGAAACCGAAATTAATAAGTTTGAAGACCAAGCCTTCGGTCCACACGCAATCAAAGGCTTTCTCCAGGTTTAGGGCACAGACGAATGTAGGTTGATTCTCATTATCTATATTTCCCAGCACTGTCTCGTGCAAATAGGTTAAAGCATGTTGGGTTCCATGCTTAGAACGAAACGCGAATTCGTGACTGGGGATAATTTCAGCTTCTTCGCAGTGTCTAAGTGTGCGATTTAGCCACACTTTTTCAAATACCTTGCCCACATTAGATAGCATGGAGATCGGACGGAGGTTTTTTGCCTCAAGGCTTTTCCCTTTCTTGTGGACTGGAATTATTTTCGCTATTTTCAATGCATACGGAAAGTATCCGTTGTTGATGCAGTTATTGAAAATCACTTGTAATAGCGTGATGCACCTGGTAGCCTCTTAAGCACTATGTTTGGAATACCATCCACCCCGAAGGACTTTTTATTATTTAGACCTTTAATATGACTAAAGATTGTCTCGACCGATAAAGGTATCAGTATCCGATGGACTTGTTGATAGGTTTTGCTGAGTGAAGTCGCAGATTTGCTCTGTATTGGCAGCTAAGAAGCTCGACAGCTTGGGAAGCCCATAAAATTCATTTTCTTTGTGTAATTATAATATATGGAATAGTAAACATACAAAATAATTTTGCTGCCTAAAGGAAATTTGTGCGAATGTATATGTACTAAGGATTTAAGTTTTCCCTTGAAATTTTAGTTGACATTTGAATTCTAACTAAACCAAGACACACTGCCAGCAAAGACATGCCCCGTTTTCGTGTTCGCTACCCTAATTTGCTCTCGATAGTTTTTTTTGCCACTTAACTTGCTATACTCTGCTCTGTATGAAAAAAACAGCAGTTATTATCTCAAAAACTATTTAAGATGGTGAAAAAATGGTTGAAACACTTTTCTATATTTCTGTAATCTTTAATTTTGTATCAGAAAGCTTTTCACTGGGATTAATAGTTAGTTAGGGAGACAAAAGCAAAAAAGTAAAGGAAATCCCCTTAAACCCCCTCCCTCAAGGACTTCCGGTCCAACGGGAAGGTTGAAAACTTACAGCCAAAATAGGGCCACAACCATATATTGTACAACATATCAAAAAATTAGTTCTACCCCATTTGATGCGAGATAAAATATCTAATGTGTGCTGGGATGCAATGACGGGAGCCCAGTTTGGCATCTGGGATGTGATTTTGGACAAAGTTTGGTTGGAATATGCAATCAATGGAAATGGTCCATAGAAGCGCAGCGATCTCCAACGGATTTTAACGCATTTCCACTTCCCTCCCACATTTTTGCGACACACTCCTAAAAGATCTTGTTACGTCAAAACGAACCCTTTAAACATATTTTTATTCGAGAGACAAATACATATGTGAATAAATTTAAGTTTAAATTTATTCAAAACTCAATTTTGCCACTATCCTCCGGGTGAGATGAAGCCAATAAATTGACTCTGACAGAGGCCAATACAGGCAAGCTATACAGACGGAGAATAATCTTCATCAAAATCTAATTTATTCTAAAACGTGACTAATTTGTATACGTCGTCCCGGAGGATACGGCTCTCAAACAATTGTCGAATTGATATGGGTGGGAGCACTACTTTCGACATATGGTATCGCATTTCTACACTCAATTCCCCATACACAATACGAATAAGTGGCCGACAGTAAGCGCGCTGCATTGCTCAACTTTATCGGATCAAACACAGCCCAGAGGCAATAAAAGTTGTTTTTCACCTGCTCGATTGCTTAGTGCCCAAATCGATTTTCGTCGTCATTGTCCTGAAGTCCTTCTAGCTGAGCAGAAGCAGACGTTGAATACATGGCAGGCAGGAAACCTGCACACAGTGGAGAGGATTGGGATGGAGTGTCAAATGAATCCAATATTGCCATTGAGTTGCGACACAGGTCACACTAAATGTTTACCTTAAGCAAATATATAGCTCGAGTACGACAAAAAGACAACAACCGCCTACCTATTTTCAGGCCAGGACCTTTCTTAGAGGACGGACGCTTGTTTTAGAACGAGACCTATATTTGCAGTTTTCGTATGCCTGTACGCAGCCATGTACTCGTCTCGTATGTCGGTGCGTGCTATACAGAATAAATTCTTCTTCCATTGTTGTGCTAACCTTTCATTTCAATTTCGTTTATTGACGCCATCAGCCATCAACAAATGCCTTGCTTCCCGCTCCTCCGTTCCTAGCAGCAGCAATATGCCACTAAATTGCCGAATGACGAGGATAACGTCGAGTTGAAATAACAGCTGGTATTCTAATTAAATTTTTATGGTTAGGCCATACGAATATGGACGAGTATATAGCGAACTGAAATGCCAGGATATCGTCTACCTGGTTATGGCTCGAATGAAATGTCATTAGGTATATGCGGTTTTCATTTTCGCTGAAATGCGTAGAATGGGGTTGAGGGGTTGAGTACAATGAAAATTGGACGGTATTTTCATTTTGTCTTGAAATGAATGGTAATCCTGGCGAGAGGATCAGCGAGAGTAACGGTAGCGTGTCATATTACTGAATAAATGAAGCACCTTCCTTTGAAGAGCGAAATAATCGCATATTTCTCTTATTATGTGAACTAAATAGCAAACTTGTTAACATAGTTTACTACTAGTAAAATATTAATAACAATTAATCAGTTTCGGAAAGTCACTATCACTTTCATTAAATTAATTGCTACTTTTCCAATGCCTGTCAGGAAAATGTATAATTTCGTTTCTCCTTCAACTTCAGGTGTCCTCGAAAGTCAAAACACAATTTGACGGAATTCATGACTAAAGCGAATTACTGTGTGTAATAATAGAATTGAAAGTTCTGTTGGGAATAGTTTCGCGATGAAAAGAAAACTTTTTGTAGCAATTTCAATGAAATCCACAGGGGGAAATTCCATGCAAATCCTTTTTGTAAACTTCTGCTCTGTATACACTTCAATTTTCCGCTACAACAATTTAAAAGTTTTGGTTATTTTTTTTATATAAATAATTGACTTTTGGGTAGTTTTAGCTTTGATTGAAGTGGATCTTTATTTACTTTTATGCATGTATGCCATGCATAGAAGAGAATAATGTTTGGGTTTAAGGTTGTATTTTTGTACTATTGTTGGAGTGGAACTTATAAGAGTCTGATTGAATTATAGAAAAGGCTGAAGTTGTCCTTTACGGGTTGTTTGATGAACTTTGATTGAATTATTTCTGATTCATATTTACATCAGACGATGCTTAGGATAGCTGATAGGAATATCAAATTTCCATGAAATAAGGTAGGAGATGAATAATTTAAGAAATTTGACATTTGGCATTTTTGGTAGCTTATAAGCCTACGATTGATTGCGGTTAGCATATAGATCGATTATATTGTAGACGGTCGATCCGATGGATGTACAACGCTACACTATGACGCGCTCGGTAGTGAGTTCTTGGTCACCACTCTACGATTCTGCATCTCGAGGAACATAGGTTCAATCCACGGCGCGTTAATAAAAATAACCTGTGGGTACTACTCAAACTCCCACAGCCTTACGAGCTTGTCAGTAAAAGACGGTTCGGATAGGAGGTGCATGCTAGCAACTGCGGTATAATCCTATTTCACCGGCCGACGCATCCTGGTTCGCGCCTTGGCTAACAGAGGGCTTACCGCTGTGGGATATAGAGCCATACTGAGGGTTGCAGCCCCTTAAGCCGCCCACGCAAGGGGAATGACAAATCCACTCAAATTGAAACCCACTATTGGTCAGAGACGCGAACCACTATGCTTCGCCCGGTCAAGTAGGAATGTTCCGCAAGTGCACCATCCGAAAAAATATGCTATCGAAAGGTCAACATGGCGTAGCTATGTAAGAGATGTTGACGCGCCCAATCCCCTGGAGGGGTCAAGGCAAGTAACACACATTACACTATGTCTATGTGATTGTCATTATTCGGCTAGTAGCACTTGATCTACTCGTAAGCTGACTGTATAGGCGCGAGTGTCCTATCCACAAACTGGAATGGGTGAGTAGCCCGATATGAATGAACTTCCGAAAAGTAGATTTGCTGTCGAAATGTCAACAAGTCATAGAAATGCTACAAATGATTCCGTAATTTGTTTACATACTGTACAGCACAAATAATATAATGCGTTACTTTAATCAGTACCTGGTGTATTGGCGCAATGCTGATTGAGCGCGGCGGCGCCTGCGATTTGTACTTGTGCAATGTAGGGCTTTTGTAGGTACTAGACAGACTAATGTTGCATTTTGAGTCTTCTGGTGAGAAAAAAGGACATTCTTGCCTATGAAGTGGTTTACGGGTATAGGCAGGATGGGTATAATATGACTGCGGTCGTTCGGGCGAATGTATAATACTACACTGTTGTTGAAGCCATTTTGAGTCCTTTGGTCGTAAAAGGAAAACAGTGTTGCCATTCTGGGGCGGGTAACCCAATTTTTTTACTTCGGACTCGTAATCAGCAACCCAAAATTACCTTGTAGTTTGAGCTAGCCAGATTGGACGATAATTTCTAATGAGAACGGGGTTGCCATTCTGGAGTAGGCGACCCAATTTTTTGATTTTAGATTCGGAATCAGGAATCAATCACACAAATAGTGCTCTGTGCTGATCGCTAGTCGTGAACTATCGTCGCGATAGAGACCGTAAGAACGAAATTGTTGATAACTTAGTAAACTTTTTAATTTGAAATAAGTGAGATGTAGTTGTACATTAGCAATAAAATTAATGCATTTTCATTGTACTTCATCATTGCTCACTACCGAAATCTGTAAATTTTTTTGTATAGAGGTCCTTTAATTCTTTTACTATGTGTACACATAATGCATACAAAATGTATAAATGTATAAACATTGGTCATTAAACTGGATCTAAAATTGTCCCGGCGCCACTGTCGCTATTCTTGAGAAAATCTTAAAAAAGCATGTCGCCCAACAATATAAAAAAAAGTAATAAATCTCCAAAACAAACAATACGACATTTAGCACGTTATCTGACAATTTTCGGCCTATAAATTAAGAAAACAGTAAATTGTTCAAAGTCGTTCCTGCGCCGTAAATTAAAGAAGTATACTCGTATCTGGTTCTGAAAGCCACCCTCTTTTGAAATGCTCCACTTCCGAAAAAAAGGCAGGAAGGAGATTGGGGAATCAGGTCACTCCTGATGACGAACTTTAAAATTTCCCTAATAACTCAAGTTTAACTTGAGTATTATGACATTTACGACTACGCGTAACAATAATTCATTTTTTATACATATTTTGTTTCTCCGGAAAGTCTATTAACAATATTAAGAAAAAATTACAAGCTTTCCGCTCTAGTTGGGACAAAAATACACATCGAGTGTAAAACATTCGTGAACAATACGGAAAAGTTGAAAATAATTTTTTTTTTTGTTAAAAAAAGACTGGGAAAATTTAGGGTGTCTGTGACTTGGTCGTGTACTTTTCCTTTCGCATTAAGATTTAGGCTTGAGTGTCATGGATTTTATGTGTATATCCATTAATAAATATTACTGCATCAAAATGACACTATCATATTAGTATCTATAAAACAATTCAAGGATATACTCGTACATACCTGATCCCTCCTTATGCTTGACACTGAGTGCCGAGGGGGAGTTTGCGAAAATCTACAAGATTTCCATTTTAGATGAACCCTTGGAAAAACGACAAAACATAGTGTGGATTTTTATACCATTCGCTACTAGTATCGAATTCACAACACTCAGATTTTTTTTTCCGCCCGGAAACATGATACAGCCACATCATGCTACAAATATTTAATATGAATTCCACGATGGCTGTCATGAGCATACGCTGTAATAATGTCAAGTGTCGCCTCGAAGACAGCTTGAAATTACAGCCCATGTCATTTTATACCCATTTATGAATTCGTAAATACGTAGGGACGACCGGCAAAGGCCAGCTCATCCCCTCTGAAGATTGCCATTCATTTGAGGTAATCATCTGCAGAAATATAATGGTTTGACCTTGCAGGCTATTTACATGGATTCCATGTGCCTGACTGGTGACTGTCTTTCTTCAACTATCTTGAATCATCAGTTTTTAAACACTTACTTCTCGATATAAACATGTAGTGCAGAGCATCTCAATTCCCATACACATTCCAAGGATTCAACAAAATCTGAATCTACCGCTCCAATGACCGTTCATCATATTTACTCGTTATTGCGTCCTTAAACGTTTTCAAAGTCCTGCAACGATTTTAATATGAAAGCTGTTAGGTTTTCGGCCATTAATATCAGTGGGTGGTGGTCGTTTAGCTGATAGCTTAAGGATATGACGGATGAAATGCCTATTTTGAACAGCAGCTGCTGCTAAAATGGGTCTAATTTCACGTCGGATATAGTATCCCTTGAAAATGCTGAAGATAAAAAACTACCCAGAGGGGAATAATATTTTTTTCTTGTCAGACGAACTACACGAAGAAAAGAAAGAATATCATTGACACGATGAAAGCGAACTTCAACGTTGAAAATATATTGGGAAAAATAAGTAGCAATTAAATGATGTGTTTTTGAAAGGGGGCTTGGTATTACCTAATTATTGTGACAAGTGCAGATGGGACAGAATTAAGGGTGAATTGGAAAGAGGTTTCACTCTGCATACCAACTTAGTATGCGCCTGTAGCTTAGCAACGCACCATACGGTTTTGTTGCTACTCGAAACACTGTCGCTTGAGGTTCGAGGCCCTGGCGGAAGAAATGTCATTTTTATCCTCAAAACCCTCTGTTTAATTTCTTCATGTTTAGTGCTTTCGTACGGATAGAAGCACTCTTCAGGTCTTACATCTTTGCAGCTATCCGTGTGCAAGACGACCACGAATGTGGGAGAATTCTATTAGTATAGGGCGTGAAGGCGTGATTTTACTTGAAAGCTCGAACGTGGAGGTCTAGATGGTGTGAAGCAACTTATTAACTCACTAGAAGAGGTGGAGAGAGGGTGAGAAGTGGAGATATTTGTCCCCTCTCAATTTTACTATTTGCATCCTGGACCAGAGTCGTTCTATGGGCTTCCGCTGTGCAACGTTAAGAGATGTATTAGAGTATGGAAGGGAAAAGGTTATTGCTGGATTGTCACAAAAACGAGCCTCAACAATACTCAGTATGTGTCGACTTGAGATTGAGCAACATCTGCGGACTTCTTTCAGGTCATTCGTACTTGAGATATCATTTAGCAACGTTGGGTTGCTATTCCCCACTAGGGGTTAGGGCAAATGAGTAAACATGCAGTACGTCCAACTCATCTCTCGGAACAGTCTTTTCGGGAGGCAAAATCAGATCATTCTCACTTTTAACACCATCCCAAAAGTAACGTTTCGTCTTCCCCAAATCAATCATTCTCTAGACATTTGGTCAATCCTTCAAAATGGATAACATTATTTGTCCAAACTAATGCCAAATTGAATTTCCATGTTTTCTCAATTGGTTTGCTGAATATTTCAAGCTAATAGTCTTCATCTATTTCAAACCTATCAATGCATCAATACATATACATATATACATATACGAGTATTCTGCGAACCTGAAATAAATATCTCTTCCATAATAAGAAATACGAATATTCTCCTAAACAATGAAATTATCTCATACTGTGTTGTACAAACATTGATACGAAGAATGGCACATAATGTCAGTTGAAACGAGAGCTTGATTGAAATGCCAAGACCGGAGAACTTGACCGAATGAGTCCTTTAGGACTAATAAAATGTTATTTCTTGCCATTCTTACACTCGGTTGTCGAAGAGACTACTGTGGCCACTGAAGACGGTCTATCACAATGTCAAAACCATTATTAATGACCAGAATAATGGTAACGTGACTTTAATGGAACCACATTTAGGAGGTCAGTGTGGAATAATAAAAGGTATGCCATGTCATTGCGAAAATGAAGTGTTCACAACGAAAGATAGGTTGGAATTTTGAATTTTTTTTTTGTAATTTTCTGTTAGTGAACATTTAAAAGTCATGCATAAAATGATAAAGTTAAAAATGTGGCTATGATCACAATGATTGTTCGAAATAATATAGGTCTTAGAACAGTTTTAATAAAATCGTTAATCTACATTAGGCTAAACGATTGCCTTACAACTGAAGTTGGGAATGTTTGAAGTTCCCCACTGAAAACCGGAACATAAATTGGTAATAGTTTGAATTACATTATTATGTTTCCGGACAACTTTTTTCGTCGGGGTCAGGAATTTGTCATCGTGCTAATGACGATTGTGAATTTCCTATGCATTTTAAAGATACACTGGGCTCGAGCGAACGATTCCAAAACGAACTTAGCACTAGTCCATGTCTGTATAGGTCTATTTGGCTATCAACTTTAAGGACCTTTAATTCTTACGCAATGCTTGATTTTTTTTCCACCTCTCCTCAGCACATCTGCTTTCCACTTGTATGCTGAGCACTATCTTTTGACATGGATATGTCTTACAGCTGGGGGTCATCCTAAAAATCTGTCCGTAACACGAAAAGTCTGCTGTGCTACTCGGGAGTCAGAAGAGGAAACAAGCCCATTGAAATTTTTTGACTTGTGCTCTCTGTCCCACGCTCTCAGTCAACGCGACGATGCGACGCCATAATCAAAACTCCTGCATACATACCATACCATACATTCGAAATCCTCAAAAATATAGAGTACGCTCCGTACTCCCTAACTTGACTAGGCCCCCAGAACACGTCGCAAGAAGTCGTCTGCTCTCCTCGCTCGACATGCTCACACGCAATTTATGGTCACCGTGATAAAAGCCAATATCGCCCTACACTGCTGGGGCCTACAGCCGAAAGTTGTTCGGTGGGTCTGTGTGTCTATCGTGCACCCCTACTAATTGTACGGAATTGTGGTCTGTTGGACTGCACTTAATACAGTAGTAAATCGCAGCCTGCTAAGAAAAGTTCGAAGAACAGCCAGCGTCGCTATCAGTGGAGCTCTTAGGACTCCTAGTAACGAGCTTGTTGGATTGTTTCACCTGCTCCCTCATGATATGCTGGTCGAGCATCTGATTGCGTGCACAAACGTCCGTCTTCGCGATACGAGTAATTGGACAACGCTTAATGCCGGATATTCCACAATTCCGATCAACCAGGATATCCCCGCTACGACGCACTATATTACACCACACCATGTTGGTGATAGGAATTTCCACCAGGGTCTATCACGAATCCAGAGGGTCGTGGGCCGACCTTTGTTCTCTGACTCGTTATCCATTTACAGGTTATCACGGTTACGGAAGTCATTATTTATCCGGACTGCCAGGCTGCGATAAGAGAGTCCATTCTCGAATTGCCGCGCTTCTCTCTCAGAAATGGGTAATTTCTTTAATATGAAGCTATGCTGGATACCTGGTCATAGCGGTTTTTCCGCCAATATCCGAATTGACGAGCTCGGTCGAAGAGGAGCAAGTAAAGCTAATTCTAGGCCCGATGAAGTATCGATCTTTATTTTATTCTAATAATATATATTCTATACTCACATTTTTTTCTGAAATCACAAGCAAACATAATACATACGAAATAAGCTATAAGTCAATAAGAGAAAATTGATAAAAGAAAACGAAGAAGAAATTCCAGTAAGACACCGAAACGTAATGTGAGAAAATATATTTTTAAACGAAAGCAGTAAAAATACAAAAATCAATGAATTCGAAAATATCTACAAGAGAAAAAAAATCACATCTTAATTTTAATTGCTACATCGGTCACAGGCAAAAATGAATTGTTTTATTTTTTAGGAGTTTTATTTTTTGGACAGTGCGCAATCCAGGAGCTCGCAGGGAGACTCGGCCTTCCTTTTATCGACTTCTGTAAGAGCTGTGACGATGAGGAGGAGAGTATCGCTCATCTACTCTGTGAGTGTCCAGCTCTGGCACACTTGAGAATGAGAATGCTTGGGGCACATTTCTATACCGACTTGGGGGACCTATCGACGGTAGATTCTGGTAACTGATGTGCTGGTCTAACGGACAGGCTGGGTCGAGTATTCCACTCCTTTGTGGTATCACAATGGACCCACTCGTGCTCTAAGTGCCTAAACCTAACCAAACCTATATCGTCTTCTTTCACAGCTGACTACCATTTCAATTTAATTTGCTCTATAATTCGGTTAACGAAAGCCTGAGAGCCAAAAGGATTGAATATTCATTCAACTGCCTGAATAATTTGTTGCACATGCTGAAATGCCCACACGATGATATGTATTTACAAAGAGATCACTCGTCGAATGAGTTATAACCCACTTTCATGCAACACTGAACAATCTTATAATAGAGCAAGAAAGCGAAGAAGTGTTTGTTGAGAAAAGGATACAACTGTTTCAGACACCAACGCTTTTGGTTGGCGAGAGCAATGAAGTCGTGCCAAAGGAAAGTCATGTGTATCCGTTAAAAATTATAATTGAAGACGAATGTACTCCATAAGGAATTTCTAACAACATTTCCTTAAGGCATAGTCGTCAGCTATAAGTATTGTACACATTATATTCTTGACAGAGGGTTGAAAATGATACATGTGGTTTTGAGCACAGACAATTAAATGCAGCATGTTTAACTCACTCTTATTGGTAAATGTTTCCTGGACGAGAAACGATAAAGCCAAAGGACGTCATAGGTTTTCGCTAAAAGTGTCAGACGTCTTTGGTCGGTAGTTTGTTAAAGAGAATGTCGGGAAGCTGTGACAGGTGACAAGTCAATACAACTTGAAGCCAAGTTGTTCGCTTATTAGAAAAAGGTATTGCAAAGGAGAGACCAAAAAGGATTTTATATTTGTGATGGCTTCACGTTGAAGCCTGTTTTCCACCGTTAATTACTATGTGTTCACAAGAAGAGAATTCAAAGGGCTAACGTGGTCAACATTTTTGGCAAAAAAAAAAGATGCATGCTTCTGGAACGATCTTTATACTACAGAAAGTATCCAGTGTCTATTCTATGAATATTCATGGTAATAGTCACATCAACCCAACCGTGAATCGCCATTGATAGAAGTCGAGTGCCACCCAATAACTAGTCACAATTCCCTGTAATGACTCTCGAAACGCGGTTTCTACTGTAGCTGAATAAACAAATCCTTGAAAATTTACCAAATATACTTATACATTTGCCCTGGGTGGCTTTTCCTGACAGTAATTGGACCAATAAATTTTATGAAATCAGTTTCCAATTTCCATATAATTAGTTTCATTCGATTTGATCCATTCTTCCTCGACGTAAATTTTCATAATATGTTCACCGTGAAATTGTTAATCATGCAACTAATTCATCGAGGCTGCCCCCCCCCCCCCAATTAAATATTGATTTTGGGTCATTATAGTAACAAAGTGATTTGTGTTATACAGACAATATACCACCCTCTTCCCTTATATTATTTATTCACTTCATCATGGCCATCATCAACATCGTCATCATGACCGTCAACAGGATTTCCATGTATTTAGCACATTTACGTAACAAGTTATAATTACGATAATGGCATTTAATTATTATCAACGCGGGGAGATACGGATAGTTTCCTGCCTGCATCAACAACTCAAATTCACATAGCGCCAATTCATGAATATATACGAGTAGAGCTATTGGAATATACCTACAAAGTTTTCGAATTTTCTCAGCAAAATCCCTGCCAAGATATATGTAAAGTGCAAAACTTGGTAATTACACGTTATTACTTGAAGTATCCTTCGTGTCATCACTAAAGTTGCTCAAAGTGCTAACCATACCAAGAAAAATCTATGAAGTATTCAGGCTGAAGTGCTCTGCATATGGCTTCCCAGCTTGATCAGGCGGCTAAGTACGAAGAGTGGAAGGAGCGCTCTACAGTCGTCCTCTTCAAGTCTTATTACGTTCCAAATAGAGGACTGGTGAAATGATTATGAGCACATTATACCGGAAGGATAGTCCGCTGATTCGAGTCCTATTTGCCTTAAGAGAAAATCAAATAAAATTTCTTTTTATTTCTGTTTGGTTTGGCTTTTCTTCGATATACGGATATGTTCAAGGATAAATTCGAGTCGTTTCAAAGCACTCCGACATCGTAGTCGTTTGGCTCGAAGGCATTTCTCGGATTCATTGATAATAAGAATTTATGGACAAGAAGGAAAAGACACGAAGTCTATTTGATGGTCTTATTGAAATCACTTGATCGCATATTCGTTTTTGGATGAGTGGGGGAAAAAAGGTCAAAATGTTGACACGGTCGACAGAATATCGGAAACATTTATTATGAAATAGACAAATGTCTGCTAAGCCTATGTTAAATTCGTAGATAAATTTGAGTTTGAAAAAGAAATGTAAAGGAGTGTGTATTGCAATATTCTAAACTTTCCCGAATCCTTTTGGGTTAAATGAATAATTTACTCTGTGGAAATTGTGTTTTTTCTTTTGATGTCAAACAAGCGTGGATGTCAAAAGAAATAGTTCTTTTCAAATTTAAATGAATTATTAAGGAAGATTCTTTCCGAAATTCTCTTATCCACGTTGGACGTATTTTTTGTAATGGTTTGCGGAGACACGCGGACACAATTATTAGGATCGCTTAGACACGAAAGTGCTGAGTCCTTTTCAGGGGAATACGCGTAATGGCCGATTCAGTTGTCGAGAAAATGAAGAAGTGGTAATATTTGCAGCTACTGCTATTTTTGTGGGAAAGCGGTCAAGCGTCGTGCTGTCTTGATCTCAATTTCCAATTTTATTTATTTTTATTTATATAGGTATACTATAAAAGCACAACCCGGATGTAGGCGTGAGTCACCACAAGTCGCTTTTTTCGTACTCTGTCGAGTCAAATTGATACAGTGTCAGAGTACTTCTGCTCAATTTCAACTTTTCACCCATATTTTGTGATCGGAATATAATAAGAGACGGGCGGACGTAGATAGTTAAGGAGAGCATAGGAAGGTCTATTGTGCTATACCTCACGAGCCTCGTGCCGTTTTAAGGTTGACGATCAATTTTGATCCGGCCAGCAAAACTGATCAACTGCCTGATTTCAAATGCAGCGATCACATCCACATCAGGGAAGAGATCACCGTGAAACTCTAAGCGACGACGGTAAAGAGCCTTATATTCGCAGAGGATGTGCTGGGAGGTTTCATCATTACCTTGGCAGAAGCGACAGCTGGCATTACAGACAATACCCATGTTGTACAAATGTTGCCTTAGGGTGAGAAGGCCGCAAATGATTCTAGCTCTGTTTCTGTTCAGAGACCGCAGTTCTAGGTTGCGGTTGCGTGAGCGACCTAGTGTGAAAAGCTTAAACTATTTTAAGCCAAGAAGACTATCCCAGCACACGCCGGTATCTAGCCGCTCTCCTTCTCCAGTTTAGTGTTTACTGCGACAACGTTATATTTTAAAGGTCGGACGTATTCGAATTAAATGGGGGGGGGGGGGGGGGGGGGGAAACCCCATTAGGAGGCTGATTTTCACTGATTTTTTAGGATTTTTTTTGGGTGGGAAGAATTAATTAGATTTCAATCAAATTTTGACAACATTTGACTCATATTTCGAATAACTTAAGTTATTTTTTTTTGAATAATCGAACTTAAGGGGGGGGGGGGGGGGGGGGAACCCCATTCGGAGGCTGATTTTCACTGATTTTTTAGGATTTTTTTTGGGTGGGAAGAATTAATTAGAATTCAATCAAATTTTGACAACATTTGACTCATATTTCGAATAACTTATGTGAATTTTTTTGAATAATTTAAGCCAAAAATAACAAAGTTACTCACTGATGTTTGCTGAAGGCCGTAACTAGAGGTCTCCAATTGCGGGACGTGTAGCGATTCCAATTTTTTTTCCGAAATCAAAAAGGTTTTAGTTTTACGTTATTAACTTATTTTCTAAGAATATTATAGATACTGTATCTGTTGCTGAATAGGCACTGTATCTATTGTTTAATGAATAAAGTATCTGTTATTTCTAGATACTGTATACGTTGCTCAACAGATACTGTGTGTGTTGATCAATAGATGCTGTATCTGCTGGATAATAGACACTGTATCTATTGTCCAAATGATGCTGTGTCTGTTGGTCAATAGATGGTGCTCAGTAGATACTGTATCTGCCACTCAGTAGAGACTGTATATATAGTCCCATAAATACTGTACCTGCTGTTTAATGGATACTGTATCTTTTGCTCAATAAATGCTGTATCTGTCGGTCAATAGGTACTGTATCTGTTGCTCAGTAAATTAATCGGGGCTATAAGGACAACATTTTTTAAAGAAAATCACAGACAACTTCAAAGCTAATGGGCCAAAATTAAAATACATTTGCATGGGACTGGCATAAAGTGCCGATGAACATTATTGTTCTTTTTGTGTTGTTATGTAAGATGCAGGGCTGAGCATTGGATGGAAATTATTCTAAATGTCCTGAGAAATATAGTTATATAAAAAATAAAATAACAATGTTAAGAATGAACTTCCCCCCAAGGGGGCCCAAAAATCGAGTTCGCCGGTTTCGACCCCTGGTGCTGACCGCGTCTCATCACACACCTCTGCTTCACGCTTCACACCAGTAGGAGGGGCGTGACCGGGAGTATTCCAAGTCGGGTGTTGCATCGCTTTAATATTTGGCTACGAATACGACATGGGTGCGAATCCAACTTGGATGCAAACTGCAACGTGCAACTTGACGGTATGGAATTCAGTTCTATCGTTAGTTCTGACTAAGCGCCAGTGGCCCCCAATTAAATATTGATTTTGGGTCATTATAGTAACAAAGTGATTTGTGTTATACAGACAATATACCACCCTCTTCCCTTATATTATTTATTCACTTCATCATGGCCATCATCAACATCGTCATCATGACCGTCAACAGGATTTCCATGTATTTAGCACATTTACGTAACAAGTTATAATTACGATAATGGCATTTAATTATTATCAACGCGGGGAGATACGGATAGTTTCCTGCCTGCATCAACAACTCAAATTCACATAGCGCCAATTCATGAATATATACGAGTAGAGCTATTGGAATATACCTACAAAGTTTTCGAATTTTCTCAGCAAAATCCCTGCCAAGATATATGTAAAGTGCAAAACTTGGTAATTACACGTTATTACTTGAAGTATCCTTCGTGTCATCACTAAAGTTGCTCAAAGTGCTAACCATACCAAGAAAAATCTATGAAGTATTCAGGCTGAAGTGCTCTGCATATGGCTTCCCAGCTTGATCAGGCGGCTAAGTACGAAGAGTGGAAGGAGCGCTCTACAGTCGTCCTCTTCAAGTCTTATTACGTTCCAAATAGAGGACTGGTGAAATGATTATGAGCACATTATACCGGAAGGATAGTCCGCTGATTCGAGTCCTATTTGCCTTAAGAGAAAATCAAATAAAATTTCTTTTTATTTCTGTTTGGTTTGGCTTTTCTTCGATATACGGATATGTTCAAGGATAAATTCGAGTCGTTTCAAAGCACTCCGACATCGTAGTCGTTTGGCTCGAAGGCATTTCTCGGATTCATTGATAATAAGAATTTATGGACAAGAAGGAAAAGACACGAAGTCTATTTGATGGTCTTATTGAAATCACTTGATCGCATATTCGTTTTTGGATGAGTGGGGGAAAAAAGGTCAAAATGTTGACACGGTCGACAGAATATCGGAAACATTTATTATGAAATAGACAAATGTCTGCTAAGCCTATGTTAAATTCGTAGATAAATTTGAGTTTGAAAAAGAAATGTAAAGGAGTGTGTATTGCAATATTCTAAACTTTCCCGAATCCTTTTGGGTTAAATGAATAATTTACTCTGTGGAAATTGTGTTTTTTCTTTTGATGTCAAACAAGCGTGGATGTCAAAAGAAATAGTTCTTTTCAAATTTAAATGAATTATTAAGGAAGATTCTTTCCGAAATTCTCTTATCCACGTTGGACGTATTTTTTGTAATGGTTTGCGGAGACACGCGGACACAATTATTAGGATCGCTTAGACACGAAAGTGCTGAGTCCTTTTCAGGGGAATACGCGTAATGGCCGATTCAGTTGTCGAGAAAATGAAGAAGTGGTAATATTTGCAGCTACTGCTATTTTTGTGGGAAAGCGGTCAAGCGTCGTGCTGTCTTGATCTCAATTTCCAATTTTATTTATTTTTATTTATATAGGTATACTATAAAAGCACAACCCGGATGTAGGCGTGAGTCACCACAAGTCGCTTTTTTCGTACTCTGTCGAGTCAAATTGATACAGTGTCAGAGTACTTCTGCTCAATTTCAACTTTTCACCCATATTTTGTGATCGGAATATAATAAGAGACGGGCGGACGTAGATAGTTAAGGAGAGCATAGGAAGGTCTATTGTGCTATACCTCACGAGCCTCGTGCCGTTTTAAGGTTGACGATCAATTTTGATCCGGCCAGCAAAACTGATCAACTGCCTGATTTCAAATGCAGCGATCACATCCACATCAGGGAAGAGATCACCGTGAAACTCTAAGCGACGACGGTAAAGAGCCTTATATTCGCAGAGGATGTGCTGGGAGGTTTCATCATTACCTTGGCAGAAGCGACAGCTGGCATTACAGACAATACCCATGTTGTACAAATGTTGCCTTAGGGTGAGAAGGCCGCAAATGATTCTAGCTCTGTTTCTGTTCAGAGACCGCAGTTCTAGGTTGCGGTTGCGTGAGCGACCTAGTGTGAAAAGCTTAAACTATTTTAAGCCAAGAAGACTATCCCAGCACACGCCGGTATCTAGCCGCTCTCCTTCTCCAGTTTAGTGTTTACTGCGACAACGTTATATTTTAAAGGTCGGACGTATTCGAATTAAATGGGGGGGGGGGGGGGGGGGGGGGGGGGAAACCCCATTAGGAGGCTGATTTTCACTGATTTTTTAGGATTTTTTTTGGGTGGGAAGAATTAATTAGATTTCAATCAAATTTTGACAACATTTGACTCATATTTCGAATAACTTAAGTTATTTTTTTTTGAATAATCGAACTTAAGGGGGGGGGGGGGGGGAACCCCATTCGGAGGCTGATTTTCACTGATTTTTTAGGATTTTTTTTGGGTGGGAAGAATTAATTAGAATTCAATCAAATTTTGACAACATTTGACTCATATTTCGAATAACTTATGTGAATTTTTTTGAATAATTTAAGCCAAAAATAACAAAGTTACTCACTGATGTTTGCTGAAGGCCGTAACTAGAGGTCTCCAATTGCGGGACGTGTAGCGATTCCAATTTTTTTTCCGAAATCAAAAAGGTTTTAGTTTTACGTTATTAACTTATTTTCTAAGAATATTATAGATACTGTATCTGTTGCTGAATAGGCACTGTATCTATTGTTTAATGAATAAAGTATCTGTTATTTCTAGATACTGTATACGTTGCTCAACAGATACTGTGTGTGTTGATCAATAGATGCTGTATCTGCTGGATAATAGACACTGTATCTATTGTCCAAATGATGCTGTGTCTGTTGGTCAATAGATGGTGCTCAGTAGATACTGTATCTGCCACTCAGTAGAGACTGTATATATAGTCCCATAAATACTGTACCTGCTGTTTAATGGATACTGTATCTTTTGCTCAATAAATGCTGTATCTGTCGGTCAATAGGTACTGTATCTGTTGCTCAGTAAATTAATCGGGGCTATAAGGACAACATTTTTTAAAGAAAATCACAGACAACTTCAAAGCTAATGGGCCAAAATTAAAATACATTTGCATGGGACTGGCATAAAGTGCCGATGAACATTATTGTTCTTTTTGTGTTGTTATGTAAGATGCAGGGCTGAGCATTGGATGGAAATTATTCTAAATGTCCTGAGAAATATAGTTATATAAAAAATAAAATAACAATGTTAAGAATGAACTTCCCCCCAAGGGGGCCCAAAAATCGAGTTCGCCGGTTTCGACCCCTGGTGCTGACCGCGTCTCATCACACACCTCTGCTTCACGCTTCACACCAGTAGGAGGGGCGTGACCGGGAGTATTCCAAGTCGGGTGTTGCATCGCTTTAATATTTGGCTACGAATACGACATGGGTGCGAATCCAACTTGGATGCAAACTGCAACGTGCAACTTGACGGTATGGAATTCAGTTCTATCGTTAGTTCTGACTAAGCGCCAGTGGCTACATTAGAAACAAGTTTTTTTTTTTGTTGCGGGCGACGGTCATCGACACCATACAATGTGTATGGTACTTAACATGCCGTCGCCCTTATCCGTCCAGAGTGGGACTGCACACATAGTTATTTATATATTTTTTTTCCATTGGGGTTATGGGACGATATAGACTGTTTAAAGTATGCAACGTAACCAAAAATACACTACAGATTATGATAATAATGAAAATTTAGATTGAAAATGTGCTTTTCTGTTGTGTTGAAATAATTTCAATTGCCGGATACTTAGCAATTTATAAAGTGCTGAGAAAATTGATCATATTTTATTCCGCCTTAAAAAAAATCGTGTAGCAAATTACTAGGGATACTAAAATAAAGTGTTTATTCCATCAGGTGAATCAATAGAAGAATATTTAAAGAACAAGATACGAGTTATCATGATAATGTGCAAGTGAAATAATACAAATGACTTCCAAACAGTCCTTAAAGTGTTATAATATGTGCAATCAGTTAATGTGATACAATGACATGAATTGGAAATAATGCAAGCTTGCTATAATCTTCCGCTATTACTACTTCTACCGCTGCTGCTATTCTTCTTCTCCGTTTCAACCAAATCTTTGCTTCCGAAATAGTTTTGTTTTGTCTCGTCAACGTTTTAAGTATCGCTTGTCGTCAAATCACTCTCTACAATAACTCAATACAACACTGAAGATACAGATATTTTCACAACAATCTCGACTTACGAGTATAATCCTGTAAACGAATAATCTACAATTTCTTCCTGGCGAATATTGAATTGCTGATTTCAACGCACAACTCAACATACATACTATAAATAAATCTTCGCAAATCCATAGCACCTGTAAGGAGCAACGTTGCGGAACTAATATAAATCTTTCCTAAATTGCATACTTAAATACAGCGATAAAATCACACTTTTAAGTAAAAACTACCCCGACATTTGTTTCGTGCAGTGTTTAATGAGTAATAGCGCAATGGTGGCTGTGGCAATTTGTTGTATACTGGTCCTTTTGGCCGTGTTCATTGTCATCATCATAGTGGTCGGACAAACAATGAATGAGCCCAAGTGAGATAAACTTCAATTGGGGCCCGGTAACTTTCCCGATGGATAGCAAAGGCCTCAGATTTGTTAGTGACTGATTAATAATTATGTATAATGTTAATACTTAATGCAAAATTTTAAAAGTCTCTATAATTAAGTGATAATTAGGAATATAAAAAAAAAAGAAAAACAAAATCGTAGTGTAAAAGATAAGATGAAAATTTAATTTTTGTTTAATTCTATTCAGAATTTCGGCAATAAGGTAATACGTAGAAGTTTATTTTCGGTTCCTACACCAATATTTCGACTGGCCCTGTTGTACACTATGAAAATTTGTGGTGACAAAATCGTTGGAACACATAATCACATACCTCCAAGGATGCCAAAATATATGCCCGAAAACAGGGACGATTGTATCTACATCGTATAATTGCAGTAAAGTGGAAACGACTTCGACGAGGAGGACGAGGACGCGTAAGATGAAGCGAAGGAAGCGAAAGAAATAAAACAAAATGACAATACCGGTAACATATCATTTAAATCCTATTGATACACAACCGAAGATACAATAGAGTGTATAATGTAGGGTGAAGCAATATACATTCTAGCATGAAATCAGCTGCCAGTACGAAATTCTACAGATAATAGAAATTTGCATTAGGACGTGTCGTGCGCATGGTGCCAAGTTTTTGTTCAACATACTCGTACATTCAACCGACGACCTAGCCAAAGAGCTCTTATTCGATGCAAACGCTTGTCGAACTGCATTCATTCCAACAGAACTAACAGCCGAAGTTTTAAGTCCTGACATGCTTCTGGTACTACAGCAAACTATAGCATCATTTCATACGTATCACCAATTTACATATGTGCTCATTATTGCTGTTACGATAAGGACGATTTTCGCAACCCAGTTATTGTTGATGGATCTCTATGCGAAGGAGGAGCCAACTCAACGTGCAATAATTTGTTTTCATAACCAAATCGAACATGAACATTAAATTGTGATTGTGTTATTCAGCGGATTGCAGAGCAAAAATCAGTTTAAGGACACAAAAATACTACCAATAGGAGATTCAGAAATATCACTTAATAATTTCAACCCACCTTTCCAATATGGCATTAATTAAGCATGAACTATAATAGGGGATATTAATGTACCAGTATAAATTGAATTTTCACTACGAAACGACATAAACACTGATTGAAAGTCCCAGTATGCTTCTAATTCAACCAATAGCCCAATACTTTAGAATAGTGGAACTGGAGGACTTTAGAGATATTATGATTCTTCCAATACAAAAAAATCTATAGAATGCATTTATGGAAAACAACAATATCAATTAACAATGTTCTAGATACAAACATTTAAAAAAAAAATCAAATATAGAAAATATCAGTTTTGGCTATTGACGATCCTTATAACGCAAAGATGAATTTTTTGCTGAATTCTCGTCTAAAAAAAATTGTAATTTGCCACTAATCCCTCAACGCAATATACAAGTATAATTTTATTTGACTATATAATTTTCTTCAAAGTGATATTAAACACAACAAGCAAACAATTGCGTTTAACTATAGATAACATGTTAACAAAATACGTATATATTTAATATTTACAAAAGGATATAAGCACAACAGAAAAAATAACATAAAACAAATACATATGAGTTTATAATACAATGCATTGAAAACAAAATGAAATATATGAATAAATGAAATGAAAAAATAAATAAATAAATATAAGTTATTCAAAATGAAACAAATTTTCTACTTGTATACTTTGTATTAGGCATACTGACAAAAGATTAAACTGTTAGAAAATTTTAACCGTTGACATATACATAACAGCAATATAACAAACAAATTAAATTTAATATGACAACCAAAAAAAGTATAATAGGCTATTGTTACGTGTCGTTACTTGTTCCATTTATAATGAGTTCTTTGATAAACTATGCAGAAATAATTAAAAAGAAAATGAACCAACTACTGCAGTTAACAGGCTGAATATGATCATTAATTATGTTTAATTCGTTATAGAAATAAAAATATATATAGTACATCAATATATACATCATCATTTATTCCAATCACCGTACACAAATTGAAAGATTTATTCATACATTGACATTACTCGATCATTCTTTACTCTAAATTAAACAATGACAATTCAGTTTGAATAGCACACAACATTTTCAATTATACATGTACATTTAATACTGAAAATGCAGCCGAAATAATTACTATACACACAAATTCAATTAATTTCATTTAAGTAAATTCGTGGTGGATGGAAATGGTATGCAAGAGTTGAAGGCAGCAGTGAGTGGTTCGTTGAAAATGGGATAAATAAACTGTTTGGAAAATTTACGACATCACTGAAAATTAATAAATACCGTAGTCTATATAAAAAATATCTTTAAATAATACTTACAAGCGAAAAATAGAAACAGGATAGTGTTGATTGATTTATGAACATGAACTATGTTAATTTGTACTTTAGTATCTATAGTAAGTGGTGTTAATATTTGTGTTAAATACATTCAATAAATGAAAATATCAGTTTCCGAAAAATTTTGTTGATTACATATTTTGGCGCAGGAAAGATGTTTGGATTGCAAAGGAAAAGGTAAGGAGTAGATGTAGTGGATAATAGTATAACATACAAATACATGTTCGAAAATCTTAACTAGTTTTCTTCTTCCTTGCCCTTTCATACCACTCTGCAGCTTCGCGTTGCTCTGCCTGTGGTGTTGGCACTTCGCTCATTCTGGCGGTATAATCTCAGCTTCCTTCTGCAGGCAGCTCGGTCTTGGATCTTATCATCGCCAAGATTAACGCGTTGTTGTTGCTTCTTCATCTGATCGATCCACGTGTGCTTCCGTCTGCCTCGGCGTTTGGGTCCAGCAAATGGAACATTATATAGTAAAACGGGAAAAGGAAGCTTTTTCTAAAAGTGTCAGGCATCGGTTGCCCTCTTTAATTTTGTTGAAAAGAACAGTGAGCCATCTAAGCCCGACATGATCCATCTTCAACCAAAATTCCAAGGGTATTTTGTCCGGTCCAACTACCTTTCCGCGTTTCATCTCCATCATTGCCTTCATCACCTCCTCCATTGAAAAATCAGCGATATCAGTGGTGTTTGGCTCCACAGCTTGAAAAGCGGCGCGGCGCACAGGCGCCGAATTGTAATCGACCCGTGTGCGGTGCATGGCATCCCCCGTCGTATTGAAATGCAGACGGACAGAACTGGAATCGCAGATGAGCAGAATATCAGACGACCCGTGTGCGGAGGGACTAACATTCCGACCACCGTTATTCGAATGGGTCCCTGCGAAGAATTTCCCGCGTTATATTTAGCGTATTCTATGCTAAGTGTGCGAATTATATTCCAACGAAAAATTACTGACACTAAACTTGTATCCAGGTTCGAGTCTTGAAAACCTAGATTAAGCTTCAGTATCAGTAATTTTCCTTTGATGAAAAATATATATACATATAATAAATATAATATATAATAATGTATATCTGTTAAGATCTCTTAAAATATATTCATATCAATTTAGAGCTAGAATTTGAGACGTTCATTCGGTAATTTCATTGGTACTACATCATCCATTGTCACCAAATTCCACTTAAATTTACGAAATTCTAATCCAGATTTCTCCCATTTCTCTTAATATAATTTCCCGGGCTAAACAAATTCAATGTACGAGTACGTTTCATGATGACGAGAATTTACATTTTAATTTGTCTGCAATCAGAGTCTTATTCACTAATACGGAACAATACTAAATCAACATTCCCCACAAATTGTTAAGCAGACTTTTGTGTACATTCGTATTCGGATGTAATTTCCCAGCATCTCAATCTGTTTCATCCACTCACTATTCACAGTTTTAAGTCAACAAATTCAATGACACAAATTAAAATTTCATAAAATAAATATTAAAATAAGGTTCGGCAGAGCGTTGTAGACCGGCGAATATTAAAGCATCCCGGCATCCATGGTTAGCATAATATTATTCGTACTTAAGTGGAATAGCGGATAATCCTGTCGTCAGCAGTAGGATAAAACAGGATCGTGAACAAAACGTTTAATCACGATGCGAGAGCGATGTGAAGTCACTTGCAAAGCTACCCGAACAAAAGGCGACCATATCCCAGTCAAATCCTAACTAGTATTTTCTGCGGGCCCAGAGTCAGAACACACAACTTTTGATCCCCACAAAATGGCATGTTATCATCATTTATTTGCGTATCTAAAATTTAAATTGCCCAGAGGTACTGTACGGTTGACGAAGCAACGTCAACTGCCGCCGACACGCTTATGACCCAAACGAAAAAAAAGCTATTTACTCCCGCCAAATTATAATATTCGCCAAGAGAAAATTATATTTGAAAATTCGCGGTTCTCTGTAAATGTCGTATTTCGTCGTCCTGCCCCCTCAATTATTTGCTGTCTTCCCGCCGAAAATTGGCGATGCCTGCCTACATGCCAACAATCTGCCTTTCCCTATCCATGCAACCTATCCGAATTCTGATACTAAACGCCCATGGTATTTCACAGTGGGAATGATAATGGGTTTTCCAGGGATTTTCCCAGGGTTATCGACTTTGTTTCATCATCATTGTGCCCTTTGCTCTGTCTCTCCATATTCTGGCAAGTGTCGCACTAGCACTGTCGTTTTCGGGCTGAGCACGAATTCACCATTTAGGTTGGCAGTATTCCTTGCTCGATGGCGCGGCATTTTAACGAAATAACTTTCGGAGGAAAATTGTGTGAAATTAACATTATAATGATAAACACGGTCGACTCGACGACGTGACAGTTTTTGCTTCGTCTCACAACAACGTCGACTGACACTCATTCAATCGGGACAAATTGAATCCCATTCAGCTGGCAATTCTCTCATCAGTTGCGAATCAATTAATTCCAATGAAAATTGCGTTATGTCTCGCTCGGCAAAGAGGACGACTGCGAGATGCTTCGTTGGGTCCACGTTGGCATGTAAAGTGTCGTGAGGAGGAGGTTTGGGGGGAAAAAGGGATATACATATAATCGTAAAAGGCTATTATTATGTCGGGTCCCGGGAAATTTGATTACTTCGCTTATACAGGCATACTGCACAAAGCGATAGATATAGGAAAAACAGGCTACCCAAGGATAAAGTCCCATGTGGATGTTGGCAGTATGGACATGAGAGTCCTTACAGTGTGGCACAATGCAAACGCTTCATTCATTCAACGGATACGAGGCACATGTATACTATCTTAAGCGGATATGTACTTTGTGTTTCAATTCGATCATGTATGAACAGAGTTGAATCGCATCACGATTATATCCTGATAGGATCACAATGCTGAATCCGGCACAGGATTCAGTACATGTCAGTCAGCTGAACTAATTTACGCCTGATAAAACAAAAACAGAGCTTGAAGTAAAGCAAAAATGTAATTTTTAACCAGCGAATTTTTGCCTAAGAAAAAATAAGGGTGCCTAATAGAATTACATTTCCGCTGTATGAACTACTAAAAATATCCCACCTTACGCCTAAGGTCAAGAACTCAAAGTTATTGTCACTCCGTATGAACCTTGGGAACCTTAATTGGCTCTAGAGATGCATGCGACCTTGTGGTGCCAGATGCTTCATCCACAAATGCAAAACTCTCTTTTATCGTAAGCGTAAAAGAAAAAAAAAAGATGAAGAAAAACAGTTTATTCGACCTACTATCTATGTTAATTGCCATGATCCCTCCAGGGGTATTTTGCATTTCTATGCCTTGCTGACGTTTCGATAGCATATCTATTTTCCGGACGTGCAGTTGCTAACATGCACCTCCTATCCGCGCCGTCTTTATACTGACATGCTTGAGTGTCCAGCCCTAAATTGGAAACTCCTCAACATCTTTGGCGTTTACAGCTTCCAAGAGCTGGCAGTGGTGGCCAGTACCGCCTCGTTGAATCAGCTGATTCAATTTAGCGGAGTGGTCACCTGCCAGCTCTAATTAGCTAGCTGAGGGTGGCAAATGGGCCCAAATCAGAGGCCTAATGTGAGCTGCGTTAGCGGCAATCCTCTTACCTAACCTAACATAATCTACTGATAAGTTCCTGCAGCTTAAGGAGAAAGTTTACTCTGGGGTCACTCGTGAGATTCTGTCTAACTTCTGTCAGTACGAGAATCCCCCATTGAAAAATTTACATACTTTCTGATTTTAGATTTTGTCAGGTGGTCTTGTGATTTTGGATTTTTTTGTAGATGTCGCGGGAGACGTGATCGCTGCCGCGAAATTCCTTTAATGGTTTGGGGACTATGAAACTAATCGCTGAAGGGTGCTATGGTCGCTATGGTATGAGCGTTCAGTAGGGTTGTCCTTATGTAAACAAATATTCGTGATATATATAACATTAGAGATCTGTCGCGCTATCACCTTTCTCCGTTAGGTGAAGTTTTGGGTCCAGTTAATTAATTCGCTTAAGTAAGTGGCAACGTGAGAAAGGAGGTTTTTATACACCTTAGTCTAGTTTTGTCAAAGTGTCAACTTCCTCTAGTGTACAATCGGAATTAAAGGTTGTCTGGTTTAAGGTAAATCGTTACTACCCCAATTGTCTACATCTACAAGTATTTGATCAAAATACCTGATCGTATCCGTGAGTGGAAACAATTTATAATAAAATATGAAACATTACAACACGGGTGAAACTTCTCTCCCTTTGCGTAAAATACGCCTTACTAGACGCACTCATCCTTATACTTTCCATTTCAGGGTTAAATGTACTAAAATCCTAAATTCCTTCTCAACTAAATGCCTTCTCGTCAATGCCAATTCCAATTGAGCTAATCCCTACTTGAAGTCATTATAAAATATTCGACTTTGACATTCGCCATCCATTCGACAAAACTTTCGGGTCCATACAGATAGATTAAAATTTTAATTCTTCGTTAACTTATTCGTCTTAAAGTTCATAGACTATTTAACGTTTATCAAGGATAAGCCAGGAATTGCTGAAGGTCTGCAACAAGCATGCAACTTCTGAGCTGTACGGCAAATGATAAACCGGTGAAATTGAAAGGTTAACTTTTGTTTTAGATAGTGTCGCAAGCAATTTTAGCCGATATTGCCAAAGAGTTTGACTAGCCTTTTCATGTTAGCTATTTTTAAAGCAAAGGGATCCTTTTAACATAATTCTTTAAATCTTTAAAGAGACTTCGTCATACGAGCATATCACATAAATTTTAATGGAGACTACTTCCATTAATAGTAAAACTAGCAAAACAACTAACCCTAAAGTTTTGCAGAATACGCTACGCAAATTAAATACCCGTGCTCATATTTATGCAAATAAATACAGTCTCTATGTACACACTTTCCTTAACGGAACACATAAGTTGTTTACTATTCCTAGGATGGAAATTCCCAACAGCAAATTTTCCTGCCCATTCACTGTTGCCAATTTATCTATGAAAATTCCCCAGAACAAACCTACGGGAAATCTTAAGAGGAAAAGTTTTTGATTTCATGCAAAAGGTTTTGTGCGCTTTCTCTGCTATGACCGACCATTATCTGAAGTTTGTGTGGCAACGGAAAGATAGGAAGCGAGTTTCATCAAAGATTCTATCAATAAATTTTCCGGGTATTGAATGGTTTTCATTATCTATATCGAGACATGATATTTACTTTATTCGCTTCAAGGGTGAGTTCGAATATGCATTTCTGATGATGTCCTAGTTTCATAACAAGTTTCGTTCTACCAATCTGCTGGATTAGCTACATATTACTAACTTTTCTTCGACCTTCCTCGATTCATAGAGTTAGTCGCCTCGGAATCGTCATCCAGACTGAATGATAAATTTGTCCATTTTTCTTGATGTTGTTATATGGAAAACAACAATAAATCGATGCAGTAACTTAGTTAGTCGAGTCTGACAGACACGGGACGAGAATGTCCTGGCATTGATTAAATGTAACGTTAGATAAACGTTAATGTGGGTCACTTGTAATTGGTGTGGCAACGAAGGAGCACTTGCGATAGGGAGAAAAAAAGAAAGAATGAAGGCTATTCGTTATTCTATTAGCTGCAGGATATCTGTAGGAAAATCACTACACAATCCTGTGTAACAAGTCAAACCTACTTACGTATATATTTGATACAAAGACGAATCGGCCTATAGTCAGGCCGACCGTTCTACCCGATATTTTGTCTTCTCAATTTTGTAGGAAGATTTATCGTTTTTAGCGTAGCCTTTCCGACTGTAGCTCGACTAAACTTTGGACGGTCATAAATACTGAATTGCTATGTTTTTCACAGTTAACAAGGTCAATAAATTTGATTTTTATTGAAGATGGCTCTCTTGGAATTGCAGGGTATCTCAGTTAAATGTATACACCAACGAAATAGTGGTATTGATATCAATATCCGAGCTCAGCGGATTTTGAAGATGAGAAAAAGGGCTATATACTTGTATATGTATTCCTAAATGCTAAATTAAATAGTTGTATTCCAAGGTTAGATAGATAGATAGATAGCTAATAGACCGTGGCTAGCAAAAGAGCCACAGGCCTTGCGACGATCCGTCTATTGTGCAATGCCGTGATCCTAGAGAGCAGGACTAGATCTTTTGATCCAATCTGCTCATCTCGATAAATCGACTGAGATGGCCGAGTTTGATCGATTGCTACGTCCTCGGCCATAGGGTAGGCAATACCGAAACATTCTGTTCGACGGCGAGCAAGAGCTTACATTCACAGAGGATGTGTTTCGGGTTTTCGTTGTCGGCCTCCCAAAAACGACAGCTTTCATCCGGGACGAAACGTATTGTTTTGAGGTGACCTCGGAGACGGGAGTGACTTGAGAGAAGTCTACAGATAATTCTGACCCTGTTTCTGTTCAAGTTGAGCGGATCAAGTTTTGATTGTCTCCTATCAGGGAGACCTTCCCACTACATGGCAGCTTTCTCTCTCTCCCAATCTTTTATCCGCTTCCTGACAAGACGGATTGGTATACCGAAGAAAGGATTTGGGCCAATGTTGGGGACCTCAGTTACCTGTCTGGCAAGCTCGAATGCTTGTTCACTACCTATAATGTTGGAGTGTCCAGGGACCCAGTAGATTGTGATCTTAATTGAGGCCTCAAGAATCTTGAGGATATCTTCAAAGGACATCACTAGTATTGAGTGTACCGATGTACTAGTCAGCGCCATGATGGCCTCCTAAAAATTCCTAGGTTCTTGTTAATATAAGCTGTGGTCTGGTATAGTCGCACACAGATTTTAATGGACGATGGTGGGGATAATTCCCATAGGAACGAGAATTCTGTGATCTCGGCCGACAATCAGGTATGGATTCCACATTTGTTTTGGAGCCATCTGTGAACCATTTTACTGTATTGGGATAGGGACAGTTGTAGGATTGCGTCCACTGCTCTCTATCCCACACTGCTGACAGAAAGGAATGCTCGAAGCAAAGCTCCCTAATCACGTGGTCAGATGACAAGCTGAGCGTATTGTGACTTAGCAGGACTTAAGCCTTGTTATTACAATTTTCGCCTCTGCCTCAATATGAATGTGTAGTGGCGGGAGGCCAAGCAAAGCCTCAAGGGCTCTCGTTATTATGTAGCATGCAAGCCATTGTATTTTGGTGAGAGTGTCCCTACCGGCTGAGGTGGTCGCTGTTTTCCACCAAACAACTGCTCTATAATCAATAATTGGCTGAACAATGGCTTTGTAAATTCGAAAGACAGTGCGGGGTTTGGTGCCCGAAGTCATGCCTGCATACTGCCTACAGATCCCCAAGGCTTTTGTAGCGTTTTCTGACGCTACCTTAAGGTGTTATGCCCAGAGTAACTTGCTGTCGAGTGTGATTCCCAGATACTTGACGTTATTTGCCATTTTTACTTGTGTATTGTATAGAGTGGGGCATTTTACTGCTCTAAGCCCTTGTAATGGACGGTTTGGTGGGCATCCGAAGATGCCCGTGGGGACGGAGCCAAAGGTAGCATAATGACCGTGAAGGTCGGGCTGTTCCATCCGGCGAATAAAAAGGCCTCTCAACGAGCTAAGAAGCAGCCTATACGATAGAGCGATAAAAAATGAGGCGATAAGGATGGTATGGTTGGCGGACGGTGCAGATTCCCTCGCGCTCGCATCGGGGCTTAGGCGTAATGGGAATCTCAGCCTCTGGTTTCGTACCACCGATAGATCCTTACTCATCAGGTGCTGCCATAGATCTGCGGCGCCACCAGACTATAATATGGTTAATTACAGGTGGTTCATAACTCCCTTTATTTTTTTCGTAAATGGTAAAATACAATAATGGCTTTCGACGGGCTGAATCGAAGTTCGCTAATGTCACACCATTTTTGAACTATGCACAACGCTTTCTGGGAGATATCGGGTAAAACTTCTCCAAATTTACCCCGGACAATAATAATCAGGTCGTCCGCATATCCTTGCGTTGAGAATCCTAGCGATGATAATCTCCACATGAGAGTGTCTACAACAATACATCACCGCGTCACGTTTGCTGTGAAAGTGGTATTTAGAATTTCAGAGAAAACCCTGCTGGAAGGAAGCATTCGTTTCACCTAGACGGCCGTAGTGGTTTCGGCACCTTTTGGTATGTGATCGCTGTCAAATTGACTAGGGTGAAGGGGATTACTCACGAGGAGCGAGCTCCCAATGTGAGCTTAAAGGATCTTTTCCATTGCTTTTAGCATAAAAGATGTTAGGCTGAATAGTCGGTAGGATTTAGGATCTATGGGTCTGCTGTCGATTTTGGGAATGAAGACCTCTCTCACTGACCTCCAACATTTCGGAATGTAGCCCAAGGCAAAAATGTTCATTAAAGATGCCTGTGAGAAATGGGATAAGTGACTGGGGCTCTTTTTTAAGTAGAAAAATTCCGTGAGTACTTGGAGATTTGTAGGGCTCGGACTGTAACAATTTCCCACTTGGCTTTTTTCAGTGAAGATTTTCTTTGCAGCTATCCAGTGACACTAGTTGGCTCTGGGGGCATGAAGTGGTTGTCCAAATTACCACTACCTTTGTATTTGATAATACACCCGGGGAAGTGCGTATCAAGAAAAGGCTTTCCTGTGCTACCGGAATTACCACACTTTCTTCGAGCGCGGCATTATGCAGCTGACTGAAAGATGGCAAAAGGTCATCGGACAAAATGGCCAATATGTAATTGATTAACGTTTGTTGCTTGTATTAATAAAAAAAGTTTGAAAATCATGAAAAAAACGAAATGACTTTCGGGATAACCCAATAATATTCACCGTCTTGCTTAAATTTCTCCTTATTTACTTTTCTTTTTTCCAACGTTTCGTTAAAAGTTAATTTTTCTCGCAAATTCGTTGTCCTCATAATCTAAACTTGGCTTACTATTCGGAAATTAATGCTATCACACTATTGGTCAAACATTTGACGCGAAAGGTGGTCAAATATTTGACTATATAAAGCAATTATAACTTTTCTAATTTCGCGGACCGACGTGTGTGAAGCAGAATAGTCGCTAATCGCGGAGGGGTGAGAATTATTCGGCAAAATGTCTTTAATCGGAACAACTTATATCGGGGTATGCCTGTATGCGGCCTATATTCTTTCATTGTCTTCCAATTTTAATTCAACTGACCGATATGTTCAACAATAAAAACGTCCATATGAGTATTTCTACCACCAAAACGAGTAAACTGGTGAAATCTATGTCCATACATCAATTATTAATGAAGTCGTAACTGCTTCCGCTTCCGCACAGCCACCTTTTATGCCAATATCAATAGATTCTTTTAGGATGACATTACTCTGTTCGTGAAAGTCAACAAACAAAAGGAACTATTGTACGTCATTCGCTGCCAATGAGGTCTAATGAGGGCTTTAGTCGTATACCCTGCTACAATGGTCATCATTTCTAGACATACAATTC
Source organism: Chloromyia formosa (assembly GCA_964017055.1). Taxonomy (NCBI): domain Eukaryota; kingdom Metazoa; phylum Arthropoda; class Insecta; order Diptera; family Stratiomyidae; genus Chloromyia; species Chloromyia formosa. The sequence continues at coordinate 20,517,459 of OZ024813.1, read as the reverse complement.
ATTCGAATTACGCACTAGTAGTAAAGGCTCAAGGGAACAGATCAAATGCTTCGCGATAAGTAATTACTATGATTAAAGGAGACCATTAAATGAGAGTATAGAAACTGAACATGTACAATTAATGTTGAGTTACATATTTCGGCAGATAATTGTTCCAATAAAAGAGGAGAAAATTAATCTAAGTTAATGTTGATATTAAAAGATACATGGAAATATACTCGTACATAGTATCCTGTATTAATCACGCATGAGCGCATAGCTAGTTTTTAATAATAGAGTGGAGTGAGTCATTGCTACTCCAAGTCAACAATGACTTGACTTAGCCATCGAAAAATTTGTCAGCATAACGGCAATTCTTCACATGTCTTCTGGTTTCGTCCACACGATGGATTGTACCCTTCAGGAGCTACCTTAATCCATCGGAGAAGCAGCTCGGCCAGACCAGGCTGTATTCCGATCTAAATTGGAACATGTCCTTGTGTACAATGTCTACACTATATATAGAGAGCATTGTACGACGAAATGTAACGAAATAATCAGAATATTTATGTGGGGTTTGACATTTCACTCCACTCTATTGCTAAAAACAGATATACAGTGTACTTTCTCTGAAGTGGGCACCTTCGGTTTTTGAAAATTTGTCCGCTTAATAGAGAATGCGCTTATAAAGGAATCCAATTAATGAATAAACATTTATTATTACACATTATTATTATTTTAAGGGAGTGAGAAAGAAGGGAGAAGGGAATGGTTTTTCTTAAATTCCGGGTATACGGTGACCTTGCCCTTAGTATGAAGATTCACTTATTGAAAATGTCATCGAGATCGGAGTAAAATTATAACCAAAACGGTGGTGGTGGCTTTTAGGAGTGGAAAGGGGGATGAGAGTAATTTTTCAAAATCCCATGTAGTCGTTGACGTTTTCCTTATTTTGAAGATCACAACTGAATCATGATCGGAGTAAAACCGTAGGTTAAACTGACAATTTCTTTAAAGTGGTAGGAAAGGGAGTTGAAGTGGTGGCATATGGAGGAGAAATCGAAAAAGTCGGCTTTCAGAACCGCGACCTACGAAAACCTTGTGAATATAATTGCAGTGGCGGATCAAGAGGGTGGTCATGCCCCCCCCCCCCAAATGGTTGGTACTGGTAGAGCTTGATTTTGTGCAATATTAGAGGAAATACTCGAGAATAATTTACAAAAGTGACAGCGAATACAAAAGATACTAGGATGGGTTTGTTGGCGCTACGCATTCCTCCTCGGTTTTGCTTAATGAAGCTGATGGTGCCGGTTTTGGCACACTAGTTTGAGAGTATTGTCTAAACGAAGAGTAGGGATATCCTACAAGGAGGACTGCTCTCTCTCTTTCATTCTCAGAAATTCAGTTGTCAAAGGACTGCTTTAAAATCTAAGGCCGGCCACACACTTACAGTTTCAATTGACAGTTTAAACTAAACAGTTCAACTGTACAGTTTAACCTCTACGTGTGTGGGTATTTCAGTCTCAGTTCAACTTAACTCTCTACTAGTTAAACTGAGACGAATAGAATTTCAATTTTCTAAACTGAAAGGTTTAACTGATCGTTGCGTGTGTGAGCGTTCAACTGTACAGTTCTCAGTTCAACGACATGAGAATTATATTAGCCGTGTTTTTTTTGTACTGTCGTGCAGGTTAATTGTTGGGGGCTATCCGGGTTAACTTACACACATTACTCAAACAACATTTGTTATACCTAAGAAAATGGCTTCTGTAAGTCGTTGATCTACCTTTGCTTTACACAAATAGTGAACAGATGTAATTAATCGCCTAATGTATTTATGGCGTTGTGTCAGGGAAAACATACTATAAAAGCTTCATTCACTAATATGTATGTATATCTTAAATTGTCCCCCTAAACAGAGTACACCCACGTTTTCATCGGCACGCTGAAAATATTGAGATATGAAGGCAATTGAAGAAATCGATTGATTCACTTCATTTCAAGCCGGAAATCAATCAATTAAGTTGTCGTATTTCGGTATATATTGACAGTATTGCAAGAAAGCTTAGCACTATGCTACATAGCACATCAGAATTACACTTTGCCCGAAAATGGATGTGAATGTTTGCTCTTTATGTTGTATGAAGTTGCAACTTGGTAAATAACGAACCGAAGACTTCTGGAAACAGTCATAAAAGTAAATTTCCTTTCATTGCAACAATCAAAAGGCCTGATTACACACATGTTCGAACGAAGTATAGATAATTTCGAATGGGGTGAAAGCATGGGCAAACAAAGCAAACGAATTTGATTTACTTCGGAAAATTAAGTTAAGTTGAATTCAATGATTGTTTTTATTGAAGGCATTTTCTCAGAAGTTGGTGTGCAAGGATTTCAGGCAGATACGTGCTTTTTACTTACTTGACGACTGGTTAGTGCTGCTGTAAGCTGTTATTTGGCGCCATTTGCATAGACGTCAACACCTTCGTGCTGTCTGACTGTCACGTTTTTTACAGTATGCTCCATGACTTTTGTTAGTGTCGCTGGCTGCAAAGCTCCAATTTACGCCCTGATATTTCCCTTCAGTAGTTCGAGGTTTATTTACAAAAAAAAAAAGAAGTACTGGCGATCTGGAAGGCCAGTTGATTGCAGATCTCCACGAAATTGTTCGTGTGCCGAAAAGTTCCCTTAAAATCTGCATTGTGGCTGAATCCACATATCAGGTCCATTTAGCACAAAAGGAACTTACCCAGTTTTGTCATTGTCCATCGACTGTAACCGCGTCACCAGCATTTTCGAAGAATGTCATGAACAAAATAGAGCGAATTGCCAGTCTTAAACCTTTCGCTTATTACCCCATATGCACCTGGAACAATTTTCCCATGGGTCTACTTTACTGAAGTGGCGTAGATAAGGGGGAGGGGCGGTTAGGGGATCAATCTCCTCCAAGAGTTATTGCATAATCGCTTTAATGTTGTCCTTTTCTCGAGTTTGAGGAAAGCACTGTCTAAAAGAGATACAGAAACCAAAAACCTTTTGGACCTTACTTTCAGGGTATCCTGATCTTCCCTAAGACTGCCATAAACTAAAGTAGGAAAAAGGCTAGCGATTAGGTTCCGCTAGTGACCAGACACAAAAGCCGCAACCTTTTTGGACCGTTCCTTCAGGCTACCTTAATCTACCGTAAGGTTACCTGGCTTTTTATCCTATATCAGTGAGAATTTACGGTGAAAAATATTCGTAAAAGCTTGAAAGTATGCGGTGCGCCCATCGTGGGGTCAGTGTTATTTTATCTAGTCAATGAAACATTCGAAGTGTGAGGGCTGCGAATCCTTCCCCGGTGGCATATCCCCTCCTTCCGCGGAATGATATCTACGCCACTCTTTTATTGTGCTGAAGTTGGATCAACATTAATTAACAAAAAAAAAGTTATGACTAGTTTGGACCCCGTCGTTATATTTTCCATTGGTGATGAAAAAAATTGCGTGCATTCATAAATTGGTAGCGGTGCCAGAGCAACGATTTCATGTGGCTTAGCTGACGTTTCGTTGGAATAAAACCAGTTTCGGACTATGCACGTTACCAGCATGTACCTCCGGCTCTCATTTAGCCGCCTACCTGCGACAAGTCGGGAGATGTTGTGGCTTACGAGTATTATTACGCACGACAGGGGGAAGATAACACAAACATTAATAGCCACGAACGCCGTCAAAGGGACTTGAACCCGTAACGACTGTAGTCAGATATGAGACTAACGCCTCTACACACTGAGCTACCGGTCGCCCCCAACATACTAAATGTTGTTTTTCGAATTTCCTAAAACTCTTTACAGAGAGTATTATGGATCTTTTTTTTTGTGCAAGTATTTTCTTCATATATCAATTATACTTTATAATTTTCTCACAAAAAAATTTCCTTGTTCCGGAAGGTCGACAATAGCGACAATTATTACGATCAAGGTCTGCTCTTACAAGTTATGAAATAAGGCTTTTTTTGAAATGTCATATGAACATCACTTCGAGGCCACAATGGACTTCTTCAGACACAATTTTCCCTGAAGAACACTTACTATAAGATAAGATGGATTAAATCACGCCCTTGCAGATCTGAACCCTTTCTTAACAAACACCCATCGTGTAAATTCTTGCAATATAATCGACCACTCATGCACTTTAAAATATTACCACCTCCGATATCATCAAGAAAACTCATTACCAAAGGCATGTGTAAAGTATAGATTGGTACGTATAGGACTTTTCTATTTGATTTTGCTTTTCCGAAATCCACAACACACCCCAAGCATAATAAAAGTCAATTGTACAGAAAGCCAGAAGATTTTTTGATGTTAAGCACGTTTAGCTGATGTAATCGCAATATCTATCAAACAACCACCACCGATAATAACGATGATTTAAGATCTCTCTTAACAATAATGCCCAAAACCCCCTAACCACCCACATCTTACACAAAATGCAGGCCAAGAGCATCGATGAAACCTATAGGAAAAGAGTGCAAAAGAAAAAATAAGCAAAAACTCGAAAAAGTATCTTGCAGAATAAAGTTCGATGTAAGGACTCACTTAGATGCTAGTCACTGGGGAATCGGAGGAGATGGCTAAAGGAGGCACTATAATGGCGATAATAATGAAAAGTGGATTGAGAAGACCGAAGCAGAATATTATCCAATTTATTCGCCAATGAAGAAGTTAACGTGTAACGCTGCTGGTATGGGTATAGAGGTTGGTGAGTTGTGACCAAGTTGAAAATCCTCTTGAAAATGTAATTTGATTGAAATCGATATTAGATTAAGTTCTCAATTTTTTATTTCAATGAGATGGGGGTTTCCTTATTTCTAGTTTTAGCTTTCATCTTATTTAACAAAGACAAACGTATAGGCGTTCTTAAATCAGTTAGGATTTTTTTTTAAATACATTTGTAAAAAGAACTAATGGACCTTGACACAAAAATGACCGCGCACATCATTTATTACATTATTTTAAATGTTTTATCTTAACTTTACTAGCTATCCTTAAAAAATAAAAGGAATAAAAATACTACCCCATGACAAAATCCGTCTATCTCGAATCTTTGATCTCTCCACACATTTGCTTCTTCTAAGCATTTCCGTGGCATAAGTCTACCGTGAAAATGATCCTTGCCATTGGCACTAAACAGAATTCCACTTTTTCGTATGAATATTGGGAAATCTCCTAAAGGGTACTCGATGACCTATAAACTATTGATTTTCATAGATTGCTTTAATATGGTTTTTGGATTTGTTTTTTTTTGTTCAGGACTTTTTCCATCTGCTCCTTAGACTGGTAAAGCTATTACTGTGTTGGTAACGACTCAATGCACTATAACTTTCTATCTTGTAAACTTTTACGAGTACACTGAAATCGGGAATGGTCTCTATTTTTTTTTTGATTCCACTGAGCTGGAAATTTCGGATTATTTCTCATACAATTCACTGGGCAACTGATAGGTTAAATCTGGCTTAGCTTTCGAATGCAAGAAGGCAAACTGCTTTACGATGAAGTTTATTGGCGCATTATTGTGGTTTATGGATTAGTGGGAATTTGTGAGATTGGAGATGGGAAAGTTAAATTCTGTTTATCAGGAGGTTGTAAAGGTAAAGATTCACTCTTAGCGGGATAAGAGGCTTAGCAGCAACAGTCATACTCATTCCTTTCGGCCTTCCTTGTAGAAATTATACTAATTGCCTTAACTCCTTCAGGGGATGTCTTGCTGACGTTTTGTTAGCATATACATTTTGGATGGTGCAATTGGTAGCATACATCTCCTATCCGTATAGCCGTCTCTTACTGATAAGCTTTGAACGCTGTGGGAGTTCTAATAATAACCACGGCCAGTTTATATTAACGCGTCGGGGATCAAACTCATGTTCTCTAGATGGAGCATCGTAGAGTGGCGACCGAGACTTCAAGGCTACCGAGCGTGGTTCAGTGCCACTATTTTATTCTATAAAAGCTCGAATACCGAATACGCCACCTGAAAGATGTCGAATTGTAGGCTTGGTCAAAATTAAAGAAGAAAATAACTAGATTACCAATATGTCTATTTGCTGTTGTGAGCTGCTGCTCCGCATTCGCATTGTATGCAAGAATATATAGAATCGAATCTGAAAGCCACCTAAAGGAGCGCATTTTGGGGCGACCGGTAGCGTAGTGTGTTGAGGCATCAGTCTCATGTTTGACTACCGGCGTTTCGGGTTCGAATCCCGTCCACGACGTGGCCATGGATGTGCAGGAGGTGCATGCTGGCAACTGCATTTTCCGAAACCAATTTATGCCGAGAAACGTCAACTGGGCCACATGGAACGGTTGACGCGCTATGCCCCACAAGGGGTTAGGGCAATTGAGAGAGATGATAATTTATTTGTCGGCTGCGTTTTAGAGTCGATGTACTTTTCATCCTAACGCTTGAGGGGTAGTGCGTCAACTACTCCTAAGAGGTCTAGTTAAGGTTTCTTTAGCAGATAACTGGTTTCGGATGATGCATGTTGCTGATATATACATAGGTATACATCTTGCGTCCAGAAAAGTCATTAATTTGAGCCCCACACTTTACAGATTTTGGGTCGGACCAACTTTTACGCAAGTGCATGTCCACCTTAAGACGTCGACTTTTTTAGCTAGGGCTATTGAGCCGTTCTATTTTTGGACGCATCATCAGTAAATTTTTTTTTAAGTGTGAGAGATACGTTAATATTTTTTAATAGTCGGCGCCTCTGCGGGGATTTAATACTTGGTATACCTAAATACTTTGAGGCTACGCCTCAGCTCTTTTCCTGCCGAGCCTTATTTTCTCCAAACGGTTAGGAACTTCAATAAACAGGTCGATTTGACATTTAAGTGCGCTCGACATCCAGAGTAAACACACACTGTTCGGCTCGACGTATGCATGTATGTACCGTGTAGAGGGCAACCAAGTTCGATTTGGAGTTACATTCGCAACGAATCCGAGCCGACTTGAGTGAAGAGAAAAGAATATCATGTAGATTACGCAGTCGAACCGAAGTCCAGTCGATCTCGAGCCAACCTTACTTCGGGCATTATCTGGACGAAGCATCTGCATACGAATCCCGAGAGCAGAATAACAACGGACCGATTTACCCTTATTTATTGTACTAGAGTCAAAGGACAAAGAGGTCGGTAGATGTACATATTTGTTTAGAAATCATGGTCTGAGGAGACGAACCAGATATTTACTGCACAAAATGCTGCTGCCGCGTTCATCATTAGTGATGGGCATATTGACTCTTTCTACTGTGCCATCACATACTCGTAAACTCTAACTCTTTCCACTGAGCCGTTCAAAAAGAGTCGAACCAATCAAAGGTTTCATATCAATCGTTTTATATATGTATAACGATATTAAATGTATTGTAGTGAAATGTAATTTCTAGCACTTTTCGCCTATTCCACATATAGCTCCGTACTTGTAACAGCAAATTGAAAAAAAAATGCTGTAAATGAAAAGGAAAGTATTCATTATTCCTTTTCATATGACTCTCTAGAAGCCTATAGTCGAAAAAAAAAATAAAAATTTGCATGGACGGGACTCGAACCCGAAACGCCGGTAGTCAAACATGAGACTGATGCCTCAACACATTGCGCCACCGGTCACCCCTGATTATTCGTGACCATTTGAATCGTTGAGCATTCACGTCTAAACGAAGCATAAAGTTAAGCTTGAGATGATGATACAAGACGATTACTTTTGTTTAAGATTGTTGGTTTTTTTTTATGTATTTGGGGAAACTTGGCTGTGTGTCAAACGGCTGGTCAGTCTAATATCCAAAAAGAAACCTTTTATGATAATATTTCTGTTTATGCCTAGGTTATACTCAATTTTAAATAACAATTGATTAAAGAAAATTAAAGAAGTTTAAGAAATAAATTGCATGTCTCATAACTTTCACCTAAGGAAACTGCAACATGTGCTGTGCAATCTGCATTGTAGTCCTCATTTGTCAAGTCCATCCTTGCTATTGTTTGTTCAAAAGCCCAGTGTGTTACCTGCCCGACACCATGGACTTTCAACATATGGACATTCAAGCATTAACACTATAAGATACATATATCCCTGAATACTACAATAGATACCCAGCAAGCCTGAGCATCGTTTCGTGTGTACACTTCGTGCAAATCCATTTTTAATGAGAGCGCTCTTTACTGAATCCAAACAGGATTTTGTGCTCCTGTAAAAAGGACTCGAACAAAAGACTGCAGTGTGGTGCAAAATACATACATAGTCAAGTGGAAATGGTCCAGTGGCGAATCTGGTTAGCCCGAACACACCTGAAGTACCATTGCAGAAAATATGTTTGGACGATGATTTATGCAAACCTTTGTGGTAATTAGGGATGGATCATGTGTTATCCTGTTATTTTGTGGAAACGAGTGTGCATCAAGACCGTGGTTAGATTTCTTTTTTGTGGAGTCCTACTGATTTTGATGAGACTTCCACCTTAATTTGCTAGGCATTTTGAAGAGACGAACATAAAAGGAACATATCTTTTGTAGAACGATGAATGCCTGTTACGTTTGTTTCTTGAACGTGTCTAGTATACCAAGAATACCAACAATTCACAACTTTTTGCTTATCTTTAAATGTAAACAGAAAGTTGTGAATTGCACACGAGCATTGTGAAAGAATAGTATGATCTGTAGTTTACGCCTGAAAATTTCGAACGTTTTCGAATAGGGTTACCAACTTTTCGGCACATCTACCCCGGAGATCAGTTTGGTGGAGGGAAGGGGGAGTGGTTATACATTAGTTACCGCACACGTCCTATATATTTTTCTTTTATTAATAATTGTAAACAGTGTCTGTCCCCGTTTATGTGCAAAAATGCGCGAAATGCCACATTTTTCTCCAGTTGAATTTACACTTTTTTAATTTTTCTCTCTTTAAATTGCCCTAACCCATAGCATAGCGCGTCAACCGTTCCATGTGGCCTAGTTGACGTTTCGACGGCATAAACTGGTTTCGGAGAATGCAGTTGCCAGCATGCACCTCCTGCACATCCATGGCCACGAACGTCGTCGTGGACGGGATTCGAACCCGAAACCATTTTAGACCAAGGCCTCGAGATGACTAAGCATCATTTCATTTACTAGATCGTGGCGGTGTGTTTCTTGTGATCAGCAACACGCTCAGCCGAGTTATTATCCCAAATGGGTACTCATTTAATAGCCGAGTGAACTGACACTGAAATCCCCTTTTTTAGCGAAGCCTACTGTATTCAGTAGGAATCGAACCGTGGCCTAGCGCATAGAAGGCAAAGTGCTCACCGTTCCGCCATTCGGAGTACCTAGGAATTCTTTGGCTCTATAAAAAATCGCCCTAAACATTTACCATGAGTTTCGGGCCATATTTCATAACGGTTTTACACCGTATCGCGCCATAAGACGCTGACACATCAAAAAGGAAATTTATAGTACGCTCCCACAGAGTAGATTTCCACACCATCATTCAAAACGGTAATCTACATGAGGCCTGCGAGTGTTTCCGCTTTAGGCAGTATGGATCTATACTGTATATAAATAAAAATAACTATCTAAAGCTCTCCAAATAGCTTCGTATAGAAAAACGGCTATGATAAGCATATTTTCGATTTTGCCAAATATTGCTGTTTCTTATGGTGCTATCACGCATGAAATTTCCGTAATAATTCTTGAAATGGTAAGAATATCTTATGTAAAATAAATATTTTTTTTTTCTACGAGTCTCACTGTTTGTTATTCATTTCGGTTAATTTTTTATAGTTTAACTGGTTCATTAAATTGTAGTTCAATACACGCATGAAATTACGGTGTTAAAATAGGACATAGGAATAGGCTTAATATTGTTGATTCCGTCGAAATATACAATAGTATGTTACCTTTTCAGCAACAATAGATTAGATTGAACACCAGTCTGCAACCTTTCAAAAAAGATATTTGAATGTAAATTTTGACCAAAGTAAATAAAGTTTTGATCCGTTTGACATTAAACCTGGAGAAATCGATTCATAACCCGGGCACCCGTAGCTTCTTTACGAAACCCGGAGCATCCAAGTGAAACCCGGATGGTTAGTAACCCTAATTTTTAGTCAGTTGAGTTTTCGGATCTAACAATGTTACCTAATAGTAGGTATTTCGTCATGAATAGAAACTGTAGAGTCAGTCCTTTTAAAGACCTCAACATGGAAAGGCAAATAAAGTGTTTTGCATTGTATCTTTGGTCTTTTAATTAACGAACCCTGGAGTCACTACAAAAGCAACAATTTTCAAACTCCAAATTCTCCTTACTTTTAATGGCTGCAATCTCTGCAACCGAAAAGGAACCATACTCGTAATAATAATTGAATTATATTGGGCAACATTCAACGTCGCGCTTTCGTGTCTATTAAGTGCCCATTCCAGCTTAATGGAAAGAAGGATAAACGAAGCGATTCCCTTGCACATAGCACACATCTCGCTTCAAAATTACAGTCATCGGTCGCGACGGAATAACAATAATATAATTTTATCTGAACAACACTTAGCTCTAACGTTCAGTTATCTGTAAAACAAAATGATGACTTTAATTTCGTACCATCAAAATGTAATTGTGGAGAACAATGACTGGCGTGCCACGGATAAACTGTCTGTTGATAATAGCTGTACGTTCTTTAAACGTTTCTGGATGTTTTATTGTAGTCATTCAAGATAATATTTATGGGATACATTCCTGTATATGTTCTAGGATTAAGTAGATTTTTCCTAGATTTTTCTTTGATTTTGTTTCAATTATTACCCTAATTAAAATAAAATAAATCGAATGGTATTGAAACTTGAATTCAGGTTTATTTTAGATAATTGAGTTTTTATTGGGAAGACAACACTTTACCATTTTTCAATATATTATTCATTTAAAAATATTTCTTTATTAACTTGTTTTGTTTTTCTTTTGATTGCAGGTAATTTTAAATATTATTGGTTTGAATAAAGGCGTGTAGAAGGTAATTTTTAATGAAGATTTTTTTGAAACAAGGAACTGATGAAGTTAGTGAAGGAGGAGGGCGTGTAGACGGCTGTGTACATGATGGACAGTGGTGGTCGCGGCGGCGACGAAACAAAACCACATTTTCTAATGCGTGATTGCTTTGTACTTCAGTTGACCAATCAAAAGGGAGTTAAATCGGGATGATTACCATGTGGTTGATTTTTGGGGTTTTGTAGTAAAAACAAAACCCTTATGAAATCGGTCAAATGTCTATCTGTCCGTCTGTCCATGAAATATCTCACGAACGGCTGAAGCTACATATATGAAATTTTGTGGGAATATGTAGAATTATTACAATTCGCCGGAGAAACGTCAACTGTTCCATGTGGCTCAGTTGGCGTTTCGTTGGCATAAACTGGTTTCGGAGAATGCAGTTGCCAGCACGCACCTCCTGCACATCCATGGCCACGAACGTTTTCACATCTCTGAATGAATTCGAAGTATGTGCATGAAACTCCTGACAAAACCCACACACTCACTTACATCAGTCAACGAAACAAGTCGAAAAAGTACATACAGATTTACTTAAAACAAGTCCTTTAAATTTATTCCGCCGTATTTTTCAAGCGCCTTTTACGTATACCTCGTTAAAGGATTAACGTTACGTGGAGGATAACTTGCTTGTCGCCTATTTCCATCTTCAGAGAAGTGAATTGGAGCATACAATCCTTTACGAAGAGTGATGCAAAAAGTGCCGTAGAAAAGAACACCGGGGCGACAGGAGGGGGGATAGAACTTCAACCTTTGTTAACGAGCGCATTCATGGTTGCAATTTTGCAGTGCACAAGACTTCCGCAAGTACATATAGTAGTTCATGCACAAACTATTCACTCAAATTAATTTTGCAGCTAAGAGGACAGTCATGTTCATGAACGAATGCATTTTCTATCTTCCAGAACATCTTTTTTGCTTCAGCCGTGTTCAGTGTATAATACGCGGCGTATACCTATAGCGCGCTTCAGTGATACTATGGATGGATGACAACCGTGGACTTGGCCTGCAGCCCAAAAGTTTGAAGGTGATAATGGCATTGAGAGAACATTTATAATAAAAAAAAAAACAGGTCATCCGACGTGCACGAGTACTTAACTCTCTCACTACTCTGAACTGAATGCCAGATTGCCGACGAACGAATGGCGGCCATGTTTTTTTTAAGCATCTCCTTCTGCATTTCGGGGTCCTTGTAGCATTGACATATTTCCATAGTTCCCTGTACCGTCAAATTGATATACTCCTTTCGGCGGTTTCCATTCACATTTTTGTGGGCCGTGTTTTATGTTGTGGGCGGACGATAATCAATTTATACGCTCTTCGAATGATCCAGAGCCTGGAATGTTTATGGGACTCAGGCTCGGGAGCTAGATAATGAGGATCGAACGGAAGCTTCACCACCAATCCAAATGCAGAAGTACATGTCGAGGGCGAAATTTGAAAAGTTCACGTGTTTTGTAGGTTTTCGCCAATCGCATAATGTGAAGAACATTTAGTGGCATATGCAAGGTGGGAGTTGTTCACCTATTGCTTATGTTTGCCGTGTGTATGTGCGAGGTAGCTCTGGAACTCTTGTTTGGAATGGTACGAGTAAACACTTGTTTCTGATGTTGATGCCAAGGATGTGTTGTATGTGCATACTTGTATTCATGATGAACTTTTAACTGAACAGCACCTCTGGTTAAACAGCGTAAACGTTGTACTTTTTTTTTCTGCAGGTAAGGATGGCCTGAAAATGGATGGAAAAGGTGGAAATTACTAACAACTGTTATATGAAGCTCGGTAATACGAAACAAATGAGGACAAATGGATTTAATTTATTAAGCCGTGGTTTTGCGGATTTATGTACTTGGATTAAAAGGAGATTTAGGTTGACATTTACATTGATGTACTTATGCATTAAGTGATTTCAAATGGAATGGATTAAAAAAAAACAATGAATTTCAACAACTATCTCTTCCATGGCAATCTGCTAGTCTAAGAACATTGCCGATGTCGCATACTACCAGCACATTCCACTATCATAACGCACGAACTGTTATTCATCTTAAAAATTTTCGGTTTCAGCTGTGTTGTAATGTCACTTACCAAATACAGCCAGTTACCAGTGATGAAGCGATGGGCTTACAACCTGGTTTCTGACGAACTATTTGTATAAAAACTAAAAGTTAATCCGTCAATCGATTTTTTTTTAATCTAAAGACTGGCTGTTTGACTGAACAGGGCATGCGGAATTTGTGGGTATTATAGGTATTAAGTGAGGTATGGGTAATTACCCATATGAAGTGGATGATAGTTTTCATGGGGAATCTGTTAGTAATTGAGATATTAAATCGTTTTACTATGTTTCTTGGAATTAAACTTGGGTCCTGCAGATATGTGTTTAAAAAAAATTTTACCCAAGTTAGCCAACTGACGCGTGTTGGCGGGCAGCTCAGCGACAGGAGCTATAGAGAGACATTTTATGATAAAGTCGTGTTATTATTATAAGTTTGCATTACCCTTGAAATTCTTTATGCAAACAAACTTTTTGGATCAGTAGTAGCTGACAGTAAAGTTATAAAGTGGTCCATTCACAGCAGATAGGTATTTCAGATCGCCGAAGAATAGGTAACAATTGACTGCCACTATTAGCATTATGTCAGCTTATTTTTCAACAACATCAGTGTAGTTGATCAACTGATAGCCAACCATTAAACCGTTAAGTAAATGTTAATTGGTTTGACCCCTCCAGGGACATGGACACGTCAACATCTCTAGCATTTCTATGCCTTGTTGACGTTTCGATAGTATATCTATCTACTGGAATGGTCAGTTGCTAACGTGATCCTCCTGTCCGCGCGGTCTTTATACTGACAAGGTAGGAGTGGTAGCTCTATTAGTAGCCACAGGTGATCGGGCCGAGGATCGAACCTCCATTAATTTGATCGTAGAACGATGACCACCGAGCGCGTCAAATCAGGGTTGATAAATTAAAAATTTCGTGATCGCCATATTCCAATTATTTCTATGGGAGTACATAAGCTTCTTTCTTGACTCTACTGATGTCTTAATTAATGCCTAAGTCTGTGAAGCCGATTTAAAGAAAAGTCATTCCATACCAAAGACAAAAACTACCGTAGTCAAATGAAAGTAGATATAGATTCAACATCAAAGGAAATGCATCGCGCTTTCATGAAGAACACCTCGTTTCGGGGCCGGCATGACAGGGGAGTATTTGGTGTAGTAGTACCCACTCGAAAAACTTCGAGTAGGTAAAACTATCCACTCGGAGTTTATCGACATTTTTCGAAATTAAGTATCACCATACAACTTTAAGGCTGGATTATGGTGTGCACAACGAACACGGCTTCTACTGTCAAATAAAGTATACTCTGAGCGAATCAGACGTCGCTCACGTCGTGAAAGCTTAAACAATTTGTCGGAATCAACGCGCCGCGAAGTGTCAATTCCCATATCGATGGTGAAGGTAGCCAACCTCCTATGTCAAAAATGGCATTTTTGGAGTCAGTTTACAATAAGAGGTTGCAAAAGCTATAAAACACAATATTGACATAGAGGGCTTGGATGTTGCTGCTTCTAACGGTTTTTCACTGAAAATAAGAACATAGGCGGTTGAGCAATTGATGCATAAATATTTACAAAACACGTTAGAAAAAGAGAAAAAAATCCAAAAATTGTCATAGGAGGTTGTGAATCTTCACCATCGATATGCTTGTGTTTAAGCACTGTAGCCGATTATTTGTTTCGTTCTAGGTTTATTTTATGCCCTTGGAACATATTTCTATTTTTAATTTAAAAAAGTGTTACGAGTTTGTTAGAAAATCAGTTTTCTTCGGTTCAAACGTGTCAAAAGAACGCGAACAAGAGATTTAACTATAACAGGCTGAACAGCTGATTTTCGACTTGTGGAAGATTTTCGCGCACAATATAAACCAGACATACTTATTATTATTAAAAACGATATTTTTTTTAGAATTTACCATTTTACTTTGCGTTAGATGCCTCTCGCGATTTTCAGTTTGAGTAAATTTGGCTAAATTGTTAGGAATTTACCCGAGAATTGTACATTCAAGAACAAACTTTTCCGCGAAAATGCGATAATCCTATGCGAATAGACGATGGTGGAGTTAAAAATAATGTTTTCAATACCCGAAAAGAATATTATCGGAAGTTTTATTATGATGTGTTTGATCAAGTTCTCTTTTACTTCTGACTGTTCTGTGGTCTTCTTGTTCTAACGAGGGAAGCTTTTGCCGCGAATCCGCCGCTGACGATTTTTTTCGCGTCGGTGTGATGATCACTTTTATCGAATTAAACATTAGCCTTGTACATTGTATGAAGATGTGCGCGAGTCTGTTGTGTAATGCTTCGACCACACATGAACGTATTCGGGAATAGTTAGGCAAATACGATAACAACAAACACGGCAGACGCATGGTCTTTCGCGAGCGCGTCGTGTTTGTTGTTACTGTATTTTCCTAAATGTTCCCGAATATGTTCATGTGTGGACGAAGCATTACACAACAGACTCACGCACATCACGTGTGGTTGAAATGTATTCGAAATTTGCCGAATCGCAGTGTCAAGTTCGGATTGCTTCTCAATCTACATCTGCGATTTGGGTCATGATCAAAGTACGAAAAAAATAAAAATTACTGACTACTGTCTCATTGGTGGTCTCTTTTTGGCTAGCTGGAGAAGGAAATTTATTGGTTACTCATATTACTTGACTGGAAGAACATTAAGGATATGAGCGCAATACAGGTCGATCATTTCAGTAGCAGTGCAGGCTGGCTTGCGACTTAGATTTAATAAGGACATCACTATTTGCACAGACAGTCAGGCGGCGATTCGTTCACTCGAATCCGTCCTCACGACATCTAAAACCATTGATAACTGCCTCTCAGCCCTCGCAGAGATGGGTGGCTACTTCAATATCACTCTCTGTTGAATCCTGAGCTTTGTGGATAACTGCCAGGCGGATGAACTGGCTCGGAGGGTACAACTGGGGTGGTTGACGAAAGACGCAGAGACATTAAAAGGCCACTTAGCATGTGCAAATTGTCGATTGTGACAGCTTCTGTGAACAGGGCTAATACAAGATGGCTCAGCCGCAACACCTGCCAAATAACGAGGACGATTTGGCCGATATTTGATCCCAGTCGCTCTGCCACACTGCTGTCACTGAACAGAAAGCACATTGGCAGGGTAGTGGGGGCTATTACGGGACACTGCCCAATCGGGGAGCTCGCCTGGAGGCTCCGGATTCCTCATCACGTCTTCTGCCGGAGTTGTGGAGATGTATTGTAGATGAGGAGGAGGGTGTTCTCCACCTTCTATGTCACTGTCCGCCCTTGACCGGCAGGAGAAGGAAATTTTTGGGCTCTTGGGTTTTCTACGATCTGGATGACGTTATGAATATGACAGCCACAAGGCTCAACAGTTACATCGCTAGCTGATTTGATAAGTAGGTTCGTTTGGAGGCGATTTTTGGTGGTACTACAGCGGACCCAATGCTGGTCTAAGTGTGCCGTGATACATCACGGCAGCCCCTACATCAAACCTAACCTAACCTAGGTTTTATAAGGTGTAGTGATTTTTGTGGTGTCACAACGGGTCTGTTGGTGGTCTATGTGTGCTGCATTACAGCAGCCGCTTTACCCAACCTAATCTACCTATACATTCTGAAAGATTGACACTATGAAACCTAGCGGCTCGTTTTTTTCTTTTCGGCACGGATATCGTTCTCGTTTGTCAAGTGTTATTTATCGGCTCTCATCGTCCCATATTATCCCGTCTGTGACCCCGTGTAATTGACAGTCCATAGGGGAAGCGAGCCGAATAAAAATAATTTGTATGGCCGGTGTGTGATGCTGATGATGACCATTCTAGCTGTCTTTATATTTTTAAAGTCAATGCATGTCGTAGTAATCAGAACTTAATCTATCTATCTACGTACCTATTACATACATACTCGTATTTCCTTAATGTGATCCTGGGTTCCGACTGTCTTTGTTTATATTATTCATGTTTGCTCTGAAAAAGGTCCGTCTTTAGGACAGTAACCCATACTGTCTAAATTAAATACATAGTAGAAATGACACCCCAAGGATTAAAACCATTCTACCACTTTAGACCAAATAAAACAGCTGTGATATTTATTTAAAACTTGCTTTTCGTTTTGGTTGTTTGTAGTAGATTCATCAGACATCTCATACAAATACATAGTGTCCTCGTGTTCATACAAACAAGTTGTGCTAAATAAACCTTCGTGACTTTTATCCTTTACCCATAGCCAAACTAACCAAACAAAATACGTACATCTCTCCCTTTTATCCTGAAATTGAAAAATTATTTCACTTCACCATACTTCATTTCCATCCTTAAAATTTCCCGGGCGTTGTGGGAAATCAAGCATGAATCGATATCTAAACATTGCTGGCTATAACACTTGCTTGTTGCCGGGCTTGAGTAAGCAACCAACCTGCCAACTCAGTTGAAAACAAGCTGCACAAACTAGAGCTCCCAGATTTTCGGGGATCTGGGACCGAGCTGAAATCAGTCATAAGTAAAGGACGTGACCTTAAGGGAATACAGTGAGCTCAAAGGTGAAGAGGGAACTGAGCGATAAAATTTTGTTGCCGTGGATACAAATTCGCTTTTTAGGATTAACTAAGCATACTGTGTTTTATATTTTTGTTGCATTTGAATAGGTTATAAAATACGAGAAAGAAAAAAGTTTATAAAAATCAATGTGTATGGGTATAACTTAAAGTTTACACCTTTTTAATAAAAACAGGATGAATGCCTTTGTATAATGAAATATTGCAATATTGTCACCCCAATACGCTTATTTTATTTTTTTAGAGAAGCCCTCACGCTAGCGACAAATATTTCATGGAGATACTGTGAGATTGGTGCCGTATCTTAGTATTCAAGGTGGCTTTTGATTCATCTGAGGTTGGGGGGCTTTACTGTACGTTTGGAAGCACTTCCAATATATCGCCGATACTGTTCCCATCTATGCATGTATGTAAGTTTAAGGCCCGGGAAACGCTCTCGATATAACAACGGCAGGACAAGCAAGAGAATTACGAAGAAAAAAAATCGTTCAAAAAGTAATCCATTCCTGTTTTGTCCTCTGATGAAGACACCATTCTTTATTCTCACATTTTGTCCTTATCTCTCGGTCGGTTGACAATATATCGATTTTTACAATGTACTCCTGTGTATTCAGTGAAACAGAAGCGACGTTATACACCGATACCCATGTATTTGTAATTCTAAAACGTTTCCTGCTAGTTGGAATTTACTTTTGAAAGGATCAAAATCCTTGTGAATTCTGTCAGATGATGGCACACAAGAAAGCTAGAGACACTTGTAGTTTCCGTTTGGAGGCTGCAGTCTCTATTGTCATTGTCAGTTTTCATTGCCTTTGGTTGAACTTATTGTGGGAAGTCCGGGTGGAGGGTGTTCATGGTGCAGGTGTTTTCCACTAATATCCCTCTGAATGATTGTCATATTTCATGTAGATACTTGTATAGTACTCAATTGTAGATTTGAACTGTTGTTTCAAGTGTCAATTACGATGGTGGGAAACTAGAGTGAAATTGGTACGAGGTTAATGGCATGGTCCAATTTCACTAAATTATTTCCCTAGCAATCATGAAAATTAATTGTGGGATTGATGAAGCTTCCAGGCTTCGCAAAATTCTCTGCACCGATCCACCTACACTAAGCTCTCTTATTAATCAGAATTGTTTATGGACGACCTCAAGTAAGAAAACAATTGATGTTTTGTTGGATACCCACTTCCCCAATAGTACACCAATCGGGACGTCATCGTATGCGGCAGCAACAGATACAAAACTCTAATATTGTGATAGATATTCTTGCAAGGATCCTTGCCGATTTTATTGAAAGCAGGATATAGCCATGGCTATATCCTGCTTTCAATCAAATCGACTGATCTAAACGGTTTTATCGCGACGGATGTACAGCAAACGTCCGCGATTGTCATTCCATGGATCTCAACTATTTTCAGTGCCTGCTTGAAGATGATATACGAGTACATTAATTGTATTTGGATGGAGGCTAAAGTGGTATGTATTTATCTCTAAAGAGGGTAAAAGTTCATTCACACGTCAAAAGGAGCTTAGGCCTATCAGCCTTTCCTCAACCCTTCTTAACATGTTGGGAAAGTTATGGGAGATTGACATACGAAGTATTATTCCGCAGAATCTCCTATCAACTTTCACAACATGCTCAGAGTGTGGGCACAGCTTTGAACTCCATTGTCAGCTGAATATTGAGAAACCTGTGGTTTTCAAAGAGTACAAAATGATGTTAAGGTCCCCCACATTGATGCTCGGTTGTGCAGGTGTCCTTGTCGTCGATTGCATCATTATTTTAGTTTTACCCTCGTTAATACGTAGTCCAACTTCTTTTGCAACGGTATCGAGCGTATGCAGAAGTTCTTCTGCGTCGGCCAATCTTCGGGACATAATGTTGATGTCGTCGGCGTACGCTGCTAATTGTGTCGACTTGATGAGTAGCGTATTGCTGTTGTCCATATTCATAGCCCGAATAGCGTATTCCAGTGCTAGGTTGAAGAGCGTCGGTGCCAGTCCATCGCCCTATTTCAGACCAGTGCGTGTTTCAAATAGATCAGAAAGTCTATATATCTATGGATCCTGACCTATGAGACGGAGTTGGTCATCGTCATCTTTGTCAGTCACACTAGTTTTGCTGGTACACCAAATTGCAGTATGATGTTGTATATTACACCACGATCGAGACTGTCGTGTGCCTGCTTAAAGTCGACAAAGATTTGGTATACGTTTACGCTGTATTCCCAGCACTTCTGGAGTATCAGTTTGCCCGTAAAGAGCTAATCGGTTTCGAAGCGACCAGGTCTGGAACCGCCTTGATATTCGCCAATGATTCGTTCTGCGTACGGTTTTATTCTATTTTCCAGAATTTTCGTCAAAATTTTATAGGACGTACAAACTAGTGATATGCCCCTGTAATTCTCGCATCGCAGTTTATCTCCCTTTTTGTGAATTGGACAGACGATGCTTCTGCGCCAATCGTCTGGGTCTGGGATCACCTCGTCCTCCCATATTCGCAGGAGTAATTGGTGCATGGCATTAACTAGACCCGTTTCACCGAATTTTAGCAGTTCAGCTGGAATCTCGTCAGCGCCCGGCGCTTTATTTCGTTCTAGTGAACGCAATGCGAGATCAACTTCCTCTACTGTCGGGGGTTGTGGGTGGGCCTAGATCAACAATATCGTCGAGAGCTTCTTGTGAGGGGGTGTTAGATGGTAGGTTCAGAAGCTCTTCAAAATAAGAGGCCCATCGTTTGTTAATGCCATCGGTGTCGCTGATGGTTTTGCCATCCTTGTCCTTACAAAGGCTAGTCCTGGGTTGGTAGCCGTTCTTGATTGTATTTACTAGTTTGTGCGCTTGTCTGGTGTTCCTATTAGCTAAGTTTTCGTTAATATTCAGCAACTGCTCGTCAAAGCATTTACGTTTCTTACGTCTAATTATTCTATTCGATATTCGCCATAGCTTGTCATATTTTTCTCTTCTGGCTCTGTTTTCCCGTTGAATCCATTGTCTGTAGGCCTCGTTTTTCGCGTCAAGTGTTTTTTTTTGCATTCTTCGTCGAACCAGTAATTTCGCGCTAGCCGGGCTTTATATCCCACGACCTTGTGACCTCTTTTATGGTACTCTTGAGTTCTTCCCAGAACCCATGGACGCCTGTATTGCTGATGTTGTGTAGCACAGGTGACAATCTTTCCCCAATGGCGGTTGTATACGCCAACGCCGTTGCATCGTTCAGAAGCTTATCAACCGCAAAGATTTTAGGAGGGCTGATTGTCGATTGGTGCATTGAGGAAATTTTACATCTGTAGGTCGTCTTCACCAATTGATGAACTGAGTCGCAGTTTGCTCCTCGATAGGAGCGGACATCCATCACACTAGACGCCCATCTCCTGCAAATGAGGACGTGATCAATTTGGTTGACGGTATGTGCGTCTGGAGATTTCCAGGTCTGCCTGTGAATGCGTCGATGTGGGAAACACGTAGAGCTTATGACCAGATTTCTGCTGCAGGCGAAGTCGATAAGTCGCTGGCCGTTGTAGTTATATTTTTTATGGAGACTGTATCCTCCAGTGGTCCGCCGGTGCCAACTTATATTCTCCCAACAACATTTTGACATCGTTTGTTGGAAGTGAGTCGAAGAGGGTCACAAGGCGGACCTAGAGCTCGTCTTTTACTACGTCTTCTATAACTTCAGTAGGGGCGTGCACATTGATGAGCCAAAGGTGGAAGAGTCGAGTCTTAATGCGAAATAGGGCATTGCTAACGAAAAATATTATACCCTGAACTGGCAACTATGGTAATGGATTCTGCTTTTCGCTACTCAACCTACTCAATTTGTAATTTATTTCAAATACACATGTACGTTACATATCAGGACTATTATCAAAATTTCACAATCTACATAACCACAATTAACATAATCGTCGCCCAAACTATTTTTTGTAATTAATCTCAAACTTATTAAAATTTCATCCGTCCGTTTTGCTAGCTGTTTAATAAATTTTCATAATTCGTAATCCGCTATCCTTTTGTAATCCAACCGGAAGAATAAAGTTAATCCGTTAATTTTCAATCATGGCTTTGAACATAGCGTAATGGTTAAAAAGTGAAAAGTGGGCGGAATCCCACACATGGGAGTACCCACTCTAATCGTTGACCTGTTCACGGAAAAGCCATTACCAACCCTTTTTTTTCCTGCGCGTTTCACTGCGGAGAAATTCTCTTTGATTTCAACATAAAAGTCGCAAGGTATTGTATAATTGTGGCCCTCCAAGAATCTCCATCGTAGATCACTGTAACCTTTTTTCGTCCGTTTTTTATCGTTTTATGAATTAATTTATGGTTAGTAAATAAGAGGAAAAGTAGGATTGAGGGTAGAGTTTGATGTTCATTTTTTCGTGTACCTTTCAACCTTACTCAGAACGAAGAAGTGAAAAGAGGAGCTTGCTTTAATTTTCAGATGGGCTTTTTGTAGAAAAGTTTAATTTTTTTGTTGAAATAAATGGAGACATTCAAAGATAAAACAAAAGGATTTAGGATGTCTTGCTTGAATAATAATAATGAATTGAATAGTAAATACATCATTATAAGTATTAAATACTCCGTTGAATCTTTATTATTAGGTAAATCTGCATATACATCAGGCCTGTTATAAGCTACGCACGTTGAGACAGGAGAGAAAAAATGGTGGAGTGTTAAGAAAACCTCGGTAGAGAGTGACACGCGTAGAGCTCCAGCGTAGAGCTTCACGCGTTATCTACGAGAGAGTATTTTGTAGAGATTTCTCTACCGTGTGAACTCCTTTCGTAGAAAAGTTTTCCGTTTCTACATCTGCTCTACAACTTCTACATAGAGATGTATAAGTTGGTAGAGCTCTACCATTTTTTATGTCCTCCGATCATTCGCTTCTTGACAGTGAATGACAGGTACATTATTGAGCTTCAAAAAAATAAATATAATAGAAGTTTTTATTTGACATACTCATTTGCCCTAACCTCTAGTGGGGCATAGTGCGTCAAATACTCGTATTCCATGTGGCTTAGCTAAAGTTTCGTTGTCATAAACCAGTTTCGGACGATGCACGTTGTCAGCATTCACCTTCTGCTCCCATTTAGCCACCTATCCGCGACAAGTCGAGAGATGTTGGGGCTTTACGGGGGAAAACAAAACAACACAAACATACATAGCCACGAACGCCGTGGACGGGACTTGAACCCGTAACGATCGTAGTTAGACATGAGACTGACGCCTCTACGCACTGTGCTACAATGTATTTCGAGAGCAACTTACATTCGGAAAATAGTAAGTTTTGTTTGTAAAATTATTATTATTTTGGTTCAAAGATTCGTTTATCTGAAGGATGCTTTTTTGCAATGCAGAGTCGGCGACCGTGCGATTTTGATCATACGCACGAAAATTACTTATCAGAAAGTCAAAGAGTTGTGAATACAACACAATTACCCTTTACCATGTTAATGGTGATGTCTTTTACCCTTTACGAACAGTCATGCAATTTAAGCATCAATTTTCCATTCTCCATTGACGATGAAAAGTTAAATGCCTCTCATTGATAATAGTCTTGTGCATGTTGAACAAAGTCAAGCCAGTCAACCATTTTTTTTTTTTTGTAAATTCGTTTTCAGCACAGTCACGCAATTTCATTCTGAACAGCACATTTAATGTTTCCGAACACTCGATAAAATTGTATCTTTATTTAGAAACCAATCATTTCGAATGAAGGGCCCGCGAAATTTTCACCTTGTCAGTTTAACTTTTTTTTTACAAATCACCCGGATACGTCTAAATTATTCACAACGTGTCGACAATTGGCTACCACATTGGTCGGGGAAGCGATTTAACACCCACAAAATATTTTATGCAAGACTTTATCTAAGTCATTTGCAGATATGTTGCCAGTATCCGACTATATCCACGGACGACTCGACTGTTTTCGCCACTATTTTTTCTTCACTTCTATAAATCCCTTGGAGGTAATTTAGAATGTCTACTTTTGCTCTTTAACCCATATTTTAGTTCATACGTATATGGAATTTTCAAAGACGTTCTCGTAAAGACCCGCGGTATCCACCTGGCTATAATGGGGATATCCTTTATATGTACCATTCATCTTGGCATCACACATAAGCGGCAATGAACGTCGGAAGAGCAGGAAACGTCGTGGAAGATATTCACGTAAAGTGCCAATCATAACCACAAGTTTAGCTCCCACATGATTTTCTTCTATGCGACCTTAGAGAGATACCTAACATACTCGTATGCTTCTTGTTCTTTACTCTTGTCGAAATCATGCCGTATGGTAGAACGGAGAAGGAGCCATGAAGGACTTTTGACGATGGCTGAACTTTATTGACTCATGTTACGACAAATTTGGCAAAAAGTTCTCTATGAGCTCTTCTGTTGAGCCGATTTCTTATATTTGCGCCCAGCGTGGGTTGATTATGCCTGATGACAAAAAAAAAAGAAAAAAAAAACTGAGTTCCCAAAATGAGAGTTAAAGTTTATGAATGAATGTAGCGGGAATGATTCGAAGTACGGCCAGGAATGCAGGATTTGTTTGACTATGCCATTTAAGGATGTGTACATTTTCGTTGCCTTTTATGGTTTTCATTTTTTGCGTGGTTGCCTTGGATTAGGTGTATGCTTTCATTTCATCATTGACATTATGGAAATATTCAATTTGAGTTTCTTTTGGTAGTCTTGTAATTCAAATTTAACTTATGTCATCACTTCGGCAGTGGTTAATATTTTTTTTGTCATTTTTGGCTAAAATTCGAAGCATATTTTAAGAGTGTAAATGAGGACGCGGTCACATGACCGAGATAATTTGAGGACAACGATCCAGGCGGCCAAAGCCCGACGTCGGGCTGTCGCGCCGTGATGATGATGAAATGAAGTATCCGTAGTTTTGCTCAGATTCAACTGGGACTTGGGCAGTGAGTCGCGGGGGATTTAAATTTTTACACACCAAATTTTTTATCCCAACCCTTGAGTGATATAGAATCGGCCGAAGCTGATAACGAAATGATGGAGTTGCCTGACCTTAACGTTAGAAAAGTTTGTTCAATAAAAAAAAAATTATTTTGATATTAAGCAGATATGCATGTCATTTGAAGTCAGCCTAGTAACCTCCTGCAGTAAATGGTCATACACGGATATCCCCAGTTATATTGATGCCTGCAAGATACTGCTGTTTATTACACTGCAGTATTGTTGAACTACTCCTCACCGCAAACGCCACCATGAACCTCATTAACATGAATACAGCCACACTCAATCATTCTCATGAGTGTGAGTGAGCTTACCTGAAAAGTATAGCTCTTCTATGACCAATATGGCTTCAGAGAAGTGCGCCTTATTGCCCTTGGATTAGGTGAATCGTATTCAATATGCAGAAGACTTTTCATCTTGTGATGGACATGTTTCTCGCGGTTCAAGTATGGTTTAAGTCAAGCTGTCTTCCGATGGCTGTTGGAGCAGGTATTTTAAACTAATCGTTTTGTTGTATCATACACATATGCGTAATTTCTTAGTATTTTATTCCCTTGTTGGGGTATAAAGACCGTGGTCAGTATCCTCCAAATATATATATAATGGTCAATCTGGTTGACGTTCGTGTATCCGGAGATTTTCAGGTTGCTTTATGAATGCGTTGGTGCGGAAAGCATGTTGAGCTTACTGTAAGATTCCTATTGCATACGAAATCGATTAGTCGTTACATTTCTTGTGAAGGCTGTGTCCTCCAGTGGTTCCCCGATGACAACTCTCGTTCCCAACTTTCGCATTGGGATCTCCCAGCAGTATTTTGACGTCATTTGTTGGTAGTGAGTCGAACAATGTCTATGATTGGCTTTATAATTTAAATTTAAATTTTGTCGTTACCGTCCGATTCAGGAGATACTCATATCTACCAGGCGAATGCTAGGATGTCCTCATTTTCTTACCCAAGGACTCAGAATACCATCAACAGTAGTCAAGTACATGTGCATCAACATCCCCAGTCATATGATAACCATCTAGCCTAGATATCACTTAATTGCGAAGAGTGTCCCTTTTCCACACCAAAGGACTCAAAATGCTTTCAACTGTACTCCAATGTGTTGGTCTCGTCACCCCGAATTATGAGGTACCCATATCTACTAGGTTTGGCTTTAGTTTCATTTCATGTTCAAGAGAGTCCTTTTGTCCTGACGCACATCTGCAACAGGACCATAATATCACCGTGTGGTACTTATAATGACCAAAGCAAGCTAAGTACCAACTTTGATTGAAATCGGACCACGGGAAATGCCTGCAGAATCGATATTTCGATAAGACTTATTCGAGTAACTCTGGTTTGAACATAAGAGAATATACCGTTATTCCAGTCGATGATCAAAATTGCGGTCCCCAATTTGTGCTCAGGGGCACACAAGGAACCTACACATCAAATTTGGTTGAGATCAGAACATGGGAAGTGCCCGGACACGCGAACTAACGAACAAACAGCATGTTCCGGACTATATGCCCGTCCATTATATTCTTATATGGGACGGGCCAAAAATAAGAGGTATAGAGGCTTATCTCGCCAATACCCAATACTCTCCATTGCCCGTACCGTCTCCCTTTGATTTGCATCTCCATAATTCATTGGAAAACATCACCAAAATGTTCATTTTTATTTTAGGAGATATTCACGGAGAACCGCATTAATTTTTTCCGAAGTTCATTCTTCGAGAAGACTTTTTTTCTGTCTGTTTCTGTTTGTCTGTCTTTGTGAGAAACACTTTTTTGTTTAATTGTATCTATTGCCAAACCACGTACCCAAATTTGGTTGAAATTGGAGTACTATATCATATTGATGTAATAAGAACGACCGGTTCAGTAGTAAGTTTCTGTTAGAAAAACTTTTGTATTTCTAAAGGTATCTTTACCAAATTTCACATTAATCGATCATAGTTGCTGCCAAGCCACATTCCTAAGTCTGGGTGAAATCGGCCCACTATTTCATATACCTCTCATCGGAACAGTGGAATCGGAACAAGTTTTACTGCTGATTTCAAAGTGGGAAATGCAGGATGGTTAATATACATAAAATACATTAACCTAACCCTTCTATTGTTCCTGGTTTCGTCCACATAATGGATTGTGCTCATCAGCTCGACCACGCCAGGTGGTCGGTATTCCGAGCAAAATAGCGCTTATGCAATCATTAATCAGAAAGATTTTCATTGGAAAGTAATTCACAACCGTGTCGTACAATGCACACTATTATCGTGTAGCCATTGCATCCAGGGGCGTATTCCGATTTAGGTCAGAATATTAACAACCTGGTCTTGTCAAGCTATTGTACTTCCCCGATTTGATTACAATGCGATACGATGAGCACAATGCATTGTGTGGACGAAACCACGGACACTGGAAGTGTAGTGATCATTTTTGTGGTAGTGGATAGCTAAGCTTCCACTCCACTTCACCCTTTACCTATGATACCCCATGATTTTCGAAATGGTTTAATTTCTTAAGCAGGAAATTTCGCCTGATTACCTCACACGCTGTTCACTGCACTGTCTGCGCATATGGTAGAGCCAGATCTGTTTATATTAGCGTATTTTTATCCAAATTCAAAATATTGCGGAAGGGGTTCGGACCCCCTGGACCCATTCCCTGGCTACGTCACTGAGCCATTGTGAACGGTATTAAAAATTTCAGAACACTTCCCATAAGCTCAAAATATAGTCCAGTAAAATTAAAGTTTTTACCTGAACCAATTACCAAAGTTTCTCTTCTATTTTTTTTGGAAATTGTTCGGAGGAACATTACACTAAAAGTCCCAATAAATTGGGAGTGAATGAAATCTCGGAAAAGTCACGAAAAATTAACCTTTTTTTATTTTTGAAATTATTTTTAAAACAACCTTTACTCAGCTAAAATATATCTGAGACAGAAAGAAGGACCATAAAAAAATGCATAACAAATGTTGTCACCACTTTTTCGGTGCTTGAAATTTATGATAGGCCCGGGGGCTTGCGTGCGATTTTTTCTCTCTAAAGGGGTGATGACGCCATAAAGATTAAGAACCCCTGATTAGTCGAACCCATTTCTCTATTTTTTTTTTACGTTTCTAGATTTTTGACGATTTTTGTCAACTAAATGATTTTTATTTGGAATTGAAATGCCCACGGTCGATTAATGCGATAAGGAATTACGACCCATTATTATCTTACATCTTATATACGATCAAGAAAACATTTAATAAATGTAAACTGCATCCACTTTTCCGTAAACTCATTTATTCTATTCTACCGTCCTGATAATAAAAATAAAATCCATATCCTTGGACTTGGATTGATTATCACAATAAATTCCCAAAATCTACTTTCTCAGACATTACCTCGGCGGATGAAACTTCGGAATCTGTTTTGTTGCGTCTTTTTTTTTTTTTGTTCGAGAATGAAAGGACGAGGAAGCAGAAAAAAGAAAATGTATTATTGGTTTTCTTTTCTTAGTTGTTTTTCTGTTGTGCTGTTGTTGGAGCACGAATCAACTCCCTGTTTTTTGTCCAGTGGGAATCTTCAAACTTGGAAGATTTAGATATTGTGAGTGCGGACTATAGTACAGCAGAGGTGCACAGTACAGTAGTATAATACATAACAATGTAATACAGGACAAAATGACTGTAGTTATCTGTTAGAAATGCGTTTAATTTCAACGTATGAAAAACGGGAAAATCGATTTGTTTCTGTAGGAAGAAAATGCCAGGGAACATTTTTGGATGAAAAAGAACATCGGGGGGAAAGTATTTAAATTAACATTTCCAAACATGATTTAATTTCGTCAGACTTACGCACAATAGCTGGGCTCGTTTCACCGGATTTCGGTCTATTTCCATAGAAAGCGACAAACCGGTTTTGATCCAGGTCTCGTACGGGATCTCATCAGATCAGAGTTGAAAGTGAATTGGTTGAACGTCAACTTGTTTCGCACCTATCTAAATGTATGCTGAGTTCGCAATTCGCCTCCCACGCGGAGAAGTATCTGTATGGTAGCTATTTAAGTTCGCTTGTCGCAGATCCGTGGCGTTCTTTTCACTCGTGGTCGGGCTGCAACCTAATATAACAAAAACAAAAAACCCAAAATGTACGAGTATATATTTTTTTGTTAATTTAAAATAGTATTATTTTTACACTTTTCTTAACTCATTAGTTAAATTTCCATTCATCTGCTGAATATTGTTCTTCTGAAAATGAGTCAAAACTTTTCATTTTCATTATAATCAGAATTACGAGTTGGAAAACTCTAAGCCGATTCCACGAAATTTCATTAAAATGAACAACTTTTATATGAGCATAGAATACGGTAAAAAGTATAAATTCTCACAAAATGTTCATTGAAGTTTCATTAAATATAATTATTATACCTGGAATTCTGTGAGCGCTTTAAAGTTGAGAAGTTCTAACTCGGAGTGATGTTGATGGCAGACAGGCGGCTCTACAGTGTTGGATTAACACTAACAATGTATGTATACTCGTATATATGAATCAAGTTCACACAGGAAAAATCAGTTTCATAAAACTAGTTTCATGAAACTAGTTTCATGTTTTGATGCACAAACAGGAAACCACTTTTTAACTGATTGTATAGTTTAGGATATTTTTCAACACATTCTATTAACTTAATACTCATTATTAAACAAAAAAGAATTAAAAACAGTCTGAACAGCCTAGATCAGGGGTCGGCAATCAACTCAAACTCACTTTCGGGATCTTAATTTTGACGCCCTTCTCCCATTCTTTAGAGACATTGGCATCCGCTTCAAAAAGGCCCACCGGAATTTCATCTATCCCCTGGACTTTACCCGCATCCATCGATTTAATAGCCGCAGATACTTCCAGTTTAGATGGTTTGCTGGTATCAACTCTGGCTATTTGCGGAATATCTTCTGCTACTAATGAGGATGCATTGAAGGTCCAAAGGTGTTGTTGAGGACCTCAATGAAGTGTTCTCTCCATTTCCGCAGTTGGTGTTCTTCGGTTACCAGTAGAGACCCATGTTTATCTTTCACAGGATGTTCTGTTGCAAAAGATTTGCCAGTTAATGGCTTAATAAACTTAAAAAGGATTCCACTGTCACCGCGGCAAGCCGCTTCCTCTGCCTTCTCCGTTAATGCGTTGATCTAATTTCGCTTGTCCCGTCTTACGTTTCTTTGCACGCCTTTCTGTAGCGAACGGTATTCAGCTCTGAGTTGGCATTTGGCTGAGCCGTTAGCAACTGAGTTAATCTGTCCCTTAACTCTCTTGCGTGCTGAGATTAGACACCATGTAGAGTCGCTATTGAATGGTCTCCTACCGCGCCTGCAAATGTTACGCCACACGAAGTAAATGAGTTCTAAGCGACGTTCCATCTATCATCCGTCTAGCTACCACGGCCAAATCTTCTAAATTTACATTTAAACTTTTCCATTAAAAAATAACCATCATTGAATTTAAAAAAAAAAGTTAAAGCGAAAGTTATTTGACAATGAAATCCGCAAAAATGATGCTATTATCGAAAGAAAAACTCATGTAATTTGAAATTATCATACCAGCTCTAATTGGTTCAACATCGAGAATTATTAATTAAAGTAATTACTCGTACACAACATCCTACATTTAATCCCGTCTCATTACTTCATACTACACGTGTTCGTACACATTTATAACCGTCTCTCCCAAACTTAAGTCCTGAATAATTAATCATACTTAATACTCAAGAACCATGTATAGTTATCCACGCCATTCATGCCTTACCTCACAATAACGATAACCAACTTTGAACTACAATTAATGTTGTTATTGTCGTAGGGATTTAATGGTTCAAATTTGCCGGTAAATCCTTCTTGTATGGACCGACCGTACCATCGAGTTTCCCTCAACACTCATAACGATGTTCTTCAACCAAAAACCAAAAATTAAACACTGCTCCATGTATGGGCTTCGTACTTCAGTTTGGTACTAGAACTAAAAAGTTTTCTAAGTTTATCTAGGGATATCCTATCCCTTTCCTATTAGGGATACTTATAATTCAGGATTTCCATGAAACTTTAATCCATTATTGCATGTATGATAATCGTATTTGGCCTGGTGTTTTGAGAGCTCTTTATCTTATAGGGATACGGGTCAATCATCATACATTATTAAATGAGGCTTCGATTAAGCTGGATTCAATGGGTATTTATACAGGGTATGCCGCGTTGGGTGGGTGATAGGGTGGATAGTACAGTTTGTTTGTGGAAAAATGGAACCAAAAGAATTTGATAACCCGATATTGTATAACGATAATCCCTGTAACAACTTAAGATATATCGTCAATTGTTACGGGGTTATCGCTCTTTCTGTGATTGTTACCAAAAAACTCGACTTGCCAAACAAAATCAAAATTATTGATGCAAGTTTTTGTTGTTGCCGGGATCAATATTTGTCTATAGAATAGGTCTTGTGTTTCCTCCAAAGTGATCCACGATAATAAAAAATTTGAATATTTGTTAGGCCAATACATTTCGGGCGAAGCCAATCTTCAGAATCAATTTTCCACGAAAACATACAGACTTAGGAATTAAAAATACAAAATGAACAATTTTAAGTCAAAGTTAACAATAAATATCCAACAATTATATAAAAATCACCAATGAACAAAAACGATATGAGTCAACGAAAATCTTACCAAAATGCCGGAACAATTAATGTAAACATAAATGTCACAGGTGTCAATGCTTTAAAATAGATACATATTGTGAATATCTGTTGTAAAAGATACAAAACCCTTTCTTGATTAAATTAATATACACTCCCGGCCACTTGAATAGAGGCAGCCGCTTTAAGAATTGTTTTATTCGAAATCTGCAGTACCTAAGAGCAAAACTTAGTATAAATTGTACGTCCAAAATTGGACCACTTGAATTGGGACAGTAGCAAAATTCTGCTTTTACACCAAAAAAGGACACTTATAGTATGGAATTTTTATTTCGAATAATGGGTACTTTCTTTTGTATCGAAAACTGCGTAAAAAAATGTATACGACTAAGATACGTCTCAGAATTTACCGTAATTTAGTGAAAGGCTACCCAAAGCAACGTGGATAGCCTAAATTAGTTGTTTTTTGTCCTCGAACTGCATGCTTCCTGCGTCATTTTTTCGAGTAAGTCATCCCCAAACGTTTTTCATAATATTTAAGTGTAGGGGGCACGGGAGTTGTGTCATAAAATTAATATTTTGATCCTGGGTTCACATTTTTATCAGTTGTACTGTATGAATGGGAACATAACCCTGCTGCTATTTTCATCTAAGTAGATCAAAAATATTCTAGAGTTATGGAAAACGTTTTTACCGAATCGTATGGTACAATTTTGTCGTCATTTTGTATGCAGGACCTAGGACGAAGCTCATCGAAAATTTAAACGATAATTTTACAACGGTGCTTCGAATTGATAAATCTGCAAATTTTTCAAAATTTTCCCTTGGCTTTCTAGTCCAAACATTTGGACTTGAAAAATTTCGAATAATACGGATTAAAGAAAAAAAAAACGTGCTTACAACTGCAAGAGTTTGCTTGGTAAGGAGTGTGGGCTAAAATCATTCTGATTCAGAGACTGGGATGCCTGAGAACCACGTATACGAAATCTCTTATATCTATCCCTAATTGATCTTCTTCCGGTGAATGTACGAGTAGTGTCCAAATGTGCCCTGACACTCAGGGAAACAATTTCCAATATTATCAAAGTATCAAATTACCAGACGAGACCACTGACTACATACAGTGATGTCTTTCAATAGAAACTTCTCAATACTCATACCAGACAGAGATTTCTACGCGTTAGGTGAACAAAAACCTAGGAAATCTCTACGCTGATGGCTCAAAGTTGAAAGCAGGTGTAGGAACAGCAGTCCACTCACCGGAGCTTTCATTCAATCTATCCATCTGACTACCAGATGAGTACAGCATTTTCCAGGCGGAAATTCTTGTTATTTAAAAGGCAGCAGAATTATTGTCAACAACACAAAAAGGAAAGATTTTTATTTATTCGGATAGCCAAGCAGCATTAATGTTACCATCCATTTCTATTAGATCAGTGACAGTGTTTGACTGCTTTACACCTCTCCAAATGCTAGGAATTCCTATGGGTACCAGGCCACAGTGGTAACTTATTTAATTAAATTGCGGATGGTCTAGCAAAGCTAGGTGCGGCTCTTCATTACACGGCAGCGAAAATGGTTCCTATGCAAACACTAAAGATGAGAATGGAGTCTAAGATCATGGAGCTGGCCAATACTCACGGAAACAGCACCGCCAACTCCAAAATAACTGGAAAACTCGGGGTCTCTTATAACCCAGTGAAAACCAATGTACTCTTAGAGCTTTCCAAAAGAAAATGTGCAATGTTAGTTGACTTAATAACTGGATCTTGCCTGATAGGGGACTATGCATATATTGTAGATTGGGCTTAATCACAAGTATTGGCTGCATGAATTGTAAATAACACTAAGGAAACCTTGAAACACCTTCTGTGCGAATGCCCAGCACTCGTCGGATAAAGACAAAAATATCTAGGGGCCTACTTTTTTCGCAATTTGAAAGCACTTGCAGACCTTACCATGAAAAGTCGTCTAACATAGTTGCCACAAAAAACTTTGAACTCAATAAAGACTAACGATCGACAATATTACATAATGGGCACCGTAGATATGTGGCGTCGCTATGGATTTAAGCGATCTATGCGGACCGTACCTAACCTAAGCTAATGTTGACACACCAGTTGGTGGTTATCCAACCACGTTGAATCTTCCGTGAAGTTACGAGGGCATATGGCAAAGTTCAATCCCCGCTGGACGGCTGAACTAGAGGCAATGAAAAAAGGGGTCATTCGTTTACATCATCAGCTTGCCAAACACAAAAACTCCCCTCAGGTGAGCGAGTTTGCAAATCTGCAGGGATGGAAAAATAAAGTACGCTAATTTAATATAGCAAATCACACGTCACACGGGACGTAAGATACACGTGTTTTTCCCCAAAAGTACCAGCGGCGTGGGAGTTTTGTAAAATATATGCGACGATTGAATTAAAATTGCACATTCGTACAGCAAACTTGCTGCCACTGGTGCTTTTTGCGAGAATCTATTATACCGTACGAGCCATGTGAAACCGGCCTACACTTCATTCTCCCAGGATGCTCACCTCGTCGGTAATACGCTAATGCCGGAACCAGATTGATCGCAGAAAACAGCAGCAGCACCTGCAGTAAAAACAGCAACATTACTGATGTGAATTTACTCTTATAAAACCAAAAATAAACGCCAGTTATCTGTTTGGATATTTCAAAATGAAGGAAAGCCGACAAAAGTCATACGTTATCGAAGTATCTCCAAGAAGATGGTTGCGACATTACTCAAAAGCAGGTCATGTAGCAACAATTCCTCTGCAAGATCAAAGAATAGTTACTGCCGATTGGTATGCAACTATTTGTTTGCCAGAAGTCATCGTCGAGCTTCGAAAAACCTACCCCAAACGACGAATCGTCTTCTACCAAGACAATGTAAGTTCGCACGCAGCTCGCAAGACAATTGCATTTTAAAAGCAACAAAACGTCGAATTGTTAGACCATCCTCCGTACGGTCCCGACCCAAGCCCCAACGATTTCTTTACCTTTCCAAAAATTTAGAATAGACTGCGTGGTTAAAGCTTCCAGTCACCAGAAGAAGCAGTTGACGCCTTCAAAAACGCAGTTTTGACTGTTCCAACAAAAGAATGGAATAACTGCTTCCAGAGTTGGTTCGAGCGCATGCAAAAGAGCATTAGTCTTCGTGGAAAATACTGCGAAAAACAAAGTCTTTAAAAATTATATACTGTTTTTATTCATCCCTATATGCAAAATTTAAAAGACAATCTTAGTCAAATCAACATATCATATATATAGGTAGTATAGTACTCGACATCATGAAATTTATTCGATTAATATTAAGTACTAGCTGTCGCCCGCGAACATCTAGGGTTCGCTACGCTCACGATTGTGACAATTTTGAATGCTAGTGTATTAAAGTATGTTAACAGAATGTTAACAGTGCATTTACATTTGGATTAGATTAATCGGTACTTACAGTTGACGAACGGCGTACAAATTATAATCGCTAATGATATACTCACGGCTTGAGAACGACAAATTTCCCTGACCACAAAATATCTCAAAAAAAAAAAAACGGTTGTCAACGTATATTCGAAGTTTGACTATTGCTATAAGCTTTGTGTCTGTTTCTTGCCGTGTGATTAAGTATTTTCTTTTTCACAACACAGAGAATTTGCAACTCGGACCAAGCCTATAGCGCAGTGACATAATGAATCGTTGTAAAAATTTTCATGTCATTCTGTGCAGCGGTTTAGGCGGTATAAGCGATCATACATACACACATTCACTTTTATAGATATAGATGTATAATATTAAATACAGTGCTTACTTCCCTTTGTTAAAAAGAAAACGAATCACTAATCTCTTCAATTCATATTCTTAATATTTTTGTTAAAATGTATGTATATTTCTCTATTTCTCACATGAATCGTCTTATTTAATTTCAGGTACGTACACAACATCTGGTAAGCCAACAGTAGATCCACTCAAGGTTTGCATATGTACTCGTAGTATATAAAATGCTCAAATGAGGGAAATTGGTTACGATTTTGAAAGGACAGCCTTATCCTTGCTTGCGGACAAAACTTTTCCCACCAATGTTCAATTAAATCGGATAGTATAGTAAGTGATTGCAAACTAGTTATCCCGGCAGCACCACCATTGGGCTTCCAGTTCAATAATACGAGTAGATCCCCTTTAACATACCTTATTCACTGAATGCAGCCTAGCTTCCATGTTGGCATTGACACCACATACACTGCATACGACATACATAAGCCTATATCTGTGTATATATGTAACTAGTACAGGATCCTATACATATCCATACATAATTGCAAAGTACCAACTAAAACCACTAACAGAGTCGCATTCGCAATTGAAAACCCTGCATACACCCTCTTGGCTTGTGGCGTGCGGTTGGCTAAATGTGAGGACTAGTTATCCTTTACATTGCCGAAGTTGAGCGAATGATTTTGTGTAAGGCGGTTGGTGGTAGGCGAACGAAAAGAGCTGGCGGCGCGGCGGTCGTTCAGTGGGGAACTGATGATATAACTGAAACACAGTGTTACCGATGGATCATGGGCTTGCTCCATCGACGAATCGTGTTTGATTGGTAACAGGACGAGGGAGGACGAAAAAAAGACAAGACAACATGCAAAGAGTATGTCAAGTGGGTCCTCGAAAAAGTGGTTATTCCCTCTAGGCCACATCACTTCTAAATGCACTTGTATGCTCTGTACACGAATGTGGAGAAGAGGGAGACAATAGGTGGGCGAAGTTCGAAGATGAAGATGTCGAAGCGGAAGCACCGGCATCAGCAAGCGAAGAAGGAGACGATCAATCCACTCCAAAATGGAAGGAATGACATGCAGTCAGAAACAAGAGGATGCTAACAAAATGCTGATTTCCATGACCATGGCAAAATGTTCGGTGCTAGGATGGTTGAAAAACGAGCAAGATTGGATTTTTTTGTGACTGATTCAACTTTTCAACAGCGTTTCCATTATATGCTCACTTTACCCATTCCAAAGACGTGCAGAGCATTTCCATTTTGAAGGAAGACATTATTTATTCATTTATCATAATGTACATAAAATCTGAGGTTGATTTGAATACTAGTGAAAGGAGCACTCTGAATGGAATTGCGGTTGAAAGTTTGAGTAGAAAAAATCAAATGTTGGTTTTTCGACAATAAATTAGTCACTTGGGTGAAGAACGCTTGCTAGCTTCAAAGAGAATATGAGATTTTCTAATTATGAAAAAGAAACCTTTATTTGCCTTTATGGAAATTAGTAGCGTATATGATGTTTGACAAACAGAAATTATGTATCAAAAGCTACAAATCACTAAATCCACTACAGGAAAATCAGTGCCCAACGTAATATTGAATCAAACGCTTCGCCGTGCAATCTTTAGGTGTGCTTTTTTTTTGTACAACGGTGTAGCGTAAGTTAACTCGTAGAGCAAAAAAAAAACGATCAAGGTTTAAATTTTAAATGTTATGTTGTTTGATTGGCTTCCAAATTTGACATTTCATCATCATCATCGTGGCGCAACAGAACACATTTATTGAGAGCATTTATTTTTTTATTTTTTCACTTCATAAGAAGTCGTTTACAGAATCCATTCAATTCGAAAATAATAGATGGTCGACACACACAAAGAGCTAAAAGCTAAGTAATCTCGCTCCGAGTCAAAACTTGCAGTGTGTGTCAAGTTGGATATTTGACTGGCCCAAAATCCACAAACGCAGCCACTGGCATCCAAATTCAATGGAGTAAAATTTTGTTGACAGAACACTGGTCTGTTTTCAATTAACGCAGATGCGGTCAGGATGCAAGCGTTGCACTAGTCAACTTTATCCGAAAGGTGACCCGGTGGGGCTTTTATGCGATATGCCGATAACGTATCACAACTGATAGCGCATAGAAACACACGACAAGTGAAAATCCATTCACAAAACAATCACGGCACCTGTTTGAATGCACTTTTCGATCGAAAACAATCACTTTCGGCGGCACGATAAATGCGCCTCCTCACCTCCGGCACACATACTTGGAATTTTCGGCGTATATTCCGCGGTAGCCAGAATTTTCAGGCGGTCGACTAAAATACCGTCTTGCACCGACTGCGACGCAAAACTCTCACAAAAACGACGTAAAACGCGAAATCTCAATTGCATGTTATGCGAGCGAAGACTTGAGAGCAAATGAATTTGCGGTCACTAACAAGAAAAAATTGGCGTCGTCTTTTCTCGAGTTTTCAATTATAAGGTTATAAAATAACCAAAAAGTGTTGTATCAAAACATAATTGTTACAATTTCAACAAACTTGAATATTGTTGTAAACATAACAATCTGATTTCAAAAATATCACAATATTGTCGTTTATCAAAAATGGTGCAACGTTAGAAGGCTAAAGATAAGCTGAACAATTTTTGGGTGGGGATAATTGCTAAGTGGTCTTGTTGACTGCTTAGCAATGGTACACTCCACTTTTATTCACAAAAAAAAATATATATAAAACTGCGCTTATGCGTGACAACTGGGTAATGCGTAACTAAAAAGTTATATACCTATAGTAGCATTGGTTGTTATAATTATAACAATATATTAAATTGTTATAGATAAATCAGTT
Organism: Chloromyia formosa; assembly: GCA_964017055.1. Taxonomy (NCBI): domain Eukaryota; kingdom Metazoa; phylum Arthropoda; class Insecta; order Diptera; family Stratiomyidae; genus Chloromyia; species Chloromyia formosa. The sequence goes on along the minus strand of OZ024813.1, from coordinate 20,479,531 downwards.
TCAGTTCAGCTGCACTACTTCCTAATGGACAAAAGCGCTGCTGAGACACATCATTTGCTTATAAATGTTTATGGTGACAATGCCCCGTCGAGTACTTTGACAAAAGAATGGTTTCGGCGATTAAAAAATGGCGATTTTGATGTACATAAGTGACAAATCACGCGAGGGAGCCCCCAAAAGATTCGAAGATTTTAAGCTGAGAGAATTACTCGATGAAGGTTCGTGTCAAACGCTTGAGGAGTTGTCAGAAATATTATATGTTAATAAATCAACAGTTAGGAAACGCTTACATGCAATGTGAATGGTGCAGAAACTAGGAAATAGGCTGCCACATCAACTGAAGGAGAGAGACATGGAGAGGCGTTTGGTTACATGTGAGATACTGCTTGAGCGGTACCGAAAAAAGAGTTTCCTGCATCGAATTATTACTGGGAACGAAAAATGGATATACTACGACAATCCTAAACGACGTAAGTCATGGAGTATGCCAGGTGAACCTGGTCCATCGGTGCCAAAACTAAATATCCACAGTTCGAAGATTTTGTTGTGCATTTGGTGGGATCATAAAGGAGTCGTGTATCATGAACTCCTGAAACCGTCCGAAACCATCACTGGGGATCGTTATCGACTGCAGCTTATACGTTTGAACCGAGCTTTAAAAGAAAAACGGCCAGAATGGAACGATAGACATGAAAAATTAATTCTGCTCCATGATAACGCCAGGCCCCATTTTTCAAAGCCGGTCAAAAACTACCTCAAAGGAGTGAAATTGGAAATTTTAACCCACCTGGTCCATGCAGACAGCCCTTTCTGGAGGAAGGTTCTCTTCTTTCGAAAACATCGAAAATTTGCTCGAAAATTGGATCGGGTCAAAAGATCAAGAATTTTTTTTATTGAGGAATCCATCTATTGCCTGAAAGATGGAGTAAAGTTATCGCCGCAAATGGAGCATACTTTTAATGAAGTCATTTTGTAAGTAATTACTTTATGTATTAATGTTCTTGCAAATGTACAAGTGCGAATCATTTTCAATTTAAATTGGAATTGTTTGTGACACTTGGTTTCATTCTGCACACCAACTTAGTATGCGTCTGTAGCTTAGCTCGGTAACGCACCGGGCATTTTTTGCTACTCGAAACACGGTCTCTGCGGTTCGCGCCCCGCAACGGGACCAACTATTTTTTATTCTCAATTCGTGGTCGTCTTGCACATGGATAGCTGCAAAGATGCAAGACCTGATGAGTGCTACTATCCATACGAAACCACTAAGCTCGGAGAAATTAATTCAGAGGGAATTTGAGAATAAAAAATAGTTGGTCCCGTTGCGGGGCGCGAACCGCAGAGACCGTGTTTCGAGTAGCAAAAAATGCCCGGTGCGTTACCGAGCTAAGCTACAGACGCATACTAAGTTGGTGTGCAGAATGAAACCAAGTGTCACAAACAATTCCAATTTAAATTGTAAGTAATTGTTTAAATAAATATCAAATATCGAAAAAATAAGGCGGAAACTTATTCAACGACTCAATATAACAATGAATGGTTGTTTTGTAGTTAAAAATATAACACAATAATTTCTGAGCAATATAGGTGAAAAACAATTAAAATATAACTCATCATTATCGTTATATTCTAACCATGGTTATAATGTGATACTTGCGAAGGGTCACCCAAGGAATCTACATACGAAAATTGGTTGAGATCGAACCACGGGAAATGCAGCGCCCAGACGAACGTGAAGCGCCCAATCGTACAGCACAGCATGCATCATACTATAAGCCGGTCCATTATGTGAATTTATTGGACGGGCAATTTCCATTCCGAAACGAACAAATTACTCGTGATTATATGACTCGGGTATTGTTGGACCGAAAACTTTAAAAGACAACGGCCAAATGAACACGCGGTGCAGGATTTTTTACCGCATGGCATCTTCTACCCAATCTTTTCCAATTTTAAACTTTGCACTTCAAATTTAAATTAAATAAATGTAACAGTTGGTTGGTAATTAAGGTTAAAAAGAAAAGTGATTATATCTGTGGTCAGACTACCACTGAAAATTAAAAACAATTAAATTATCATCATCGTGGCGCAACAGCAACAGTCAGTCTCTGGCCACCTGGATCGTTGTCCTCCAATTATCTCGGTCACGTGACATTTAAATACATAATCTCTAAATGCAGATATGTAGTGATTAATGTAATATAATCTTTCAATAATCAATTAGTATCTAACGATATCGCTGAGTTTTGTTATACATACTTATATTCTCACTTGTCTAAAATACATATACTTACATATATTTGTTCCCCGCCGAGCTTCCAATTCAGAATTTTTTTTTTTTTAATATTCATTTCTGTTCCAAATACGAACAAACAGTTCTTTATGTAGGCTTTTGATTTTCTTGTAATCTCTCCTTATCTATTGTATCTATTGTTCTATAATATTTCGATGATTATATTGCCATGAATAGGCACAGTTCGTATGCGATTCATTTCCCCCAAAAATCGGTTGGCTTTATGGATTGAATGGAAAGAGTCCTGAATGTATGATATTACATCCATGATGGTATTGATGATTGCTTCAGTTCTTTTTTGGAGCTTACGTGATTGAAATTCCCAATGAATAAAACCGAACATCTCATTACAAAGCCTATTTGCTAGCATACTCGTACTCAGTTTCAACCTTGTATTGTCTGTCTGCTGTAGATGGGCATTTGTGGTGGGTACATGTATAGATAACCTATCTAATATGTGGCCGTGTTATAGACGTCTAATCAGTTGTGATTGACGTATCATTGTGATTGATTTCATTATGTAATTGGCAGGCATAATTTGATTTCAATACAGACTTTGCCCATACTGTTCCTCAATTTCTAATTAAATGAAATAATGTGGATGGTTTCTTTCTCTCTGTGGATATATTTGATCCTTGAAATTCATCAAAAACTGATTTTGATCGTTTCAGTGATGATGATGCTATTTTCAGAAAATGTGGATAGGTACTCGTATTTGTAGAGAAAATTGTTCATTCATTCAATTGTTCAATTGATCATTCCCAGAGCAGAGCAAACGTATTCCTTTTTATTGTGTGCAGTGCCACATATCCTGAAAATGCATTGAAAAATGGAAATAGCAGATGGCTTTTCAGCTGTCAAATCGTCTATTGATTTGATTAGCACACAACATAACTACCAAACTATTCATTTTCACGATGTGTTGTAAGATCCTTCTCTTTTTTTTTTAAATCGCCAGATTTCTTATTTGTTTCGTCCTTTTACGAAAACTAATCATTTGAACAATAAAATTGCAAAAATTCGGTAGGAGTCGACATTTCACGTTGATTTCACACACATGTACATATCGGTTGATAGGCATCCGAAGATGGCCGTGGGGACGGAGCCCAAGGCATAATAACCGTGTAGGTCGGGCATTTGGCTAAGAAAAAGGCCCCTCACGGAGATAAACAGCGGCGTATGGTTACTGTAGCTAATTTCGAGAGACGTGGGCGGGGTTTTCGCCGCTTGTTTCCCCTGTCCCTTATGTATTTGTATTAGTAAATTCATAGCCCTACGAAAAGACAACACAAACATAGGAGCAAAGAAGATTGGGGATCGAAAAAATGGAGGTTATACTGATAGAATGGCTGTCGAGCGGCCCAGGTGCCATCGCGCACGCATCTGGGTCCCTTTTCGGACCATACAGTGGAATTCGATGGTCCTTAACATCTTATCTGCAACATCTTGACTTAGTTGACGACATATGCCTTCTCTCCCAAAAAATTATGGATCTAAACGAAGTGGCCTTAGATCTCGAGAGGAAGGCAAGCACGGCTGAGCTAAAGATTAACACCACCAATACCAAGGTTCTTAGCCTGCTGTTGCAAAAATGAAGAAGTCCAACTCGTCCGATTGCCATCAGTATCGTCCGATTGCCTGTCAGTAGACAGCTTGTGGAAAAGGTGGACCTGGGTAGCATTGTTGCCGAAACTGTTGGCACGAAGCAGCACCTCGTTCGTCGTATCAACCAGGCTAATTGCACATTCGGCATGCTGTCTAAAATCTGACAATGCAGTTCTCTCTGTATTAAGACCAAGCTGGGCTTATTTTGCTCCCTGGTTCTGTCTGTGCTGTTGTATGGGAACAGCACATGGAAAGTCTACGTAAAGGTTACCAGAAAGCTGCAAGTTTTTGTTAACTCGTGTCACCCGTCAAGCTGACATTTCCCCCTAAATTGGATGACTGCTCTCAGCTGTTGTGGGGCAGTTCAGTGTCTGTTTAATTTTGTACGCGTAAACGTCATTCTTAAAATTTCAAATAATTCTTCACAAATACATTAATTTTGAAAATATCAAAACAAATGTATTTGCAAAAAAAAAACTTCGAATCAAAAATGACACGCGTCAAATTTGATTCATTTGAGTTCTTAAGGCGCTGTCTTGTAACATGCTGTGCCAGCAGTATTGAATCTACATTGCAGCGGCCTATTGCATTCTGAAGAGCAGTCGCATCTAGTCATCCATCAATTGTCAAATTTCTTAGCTCAAAACTAACTACAGTAATCCCTTGACTTACGTCTCCCTTGTTATACGTTTTTTCGACTTACGTCGTTCATTACTTTGAGACCAAACCCTTGAAATTACGTTGTCCGTCCCTTGACTTACGTCGCCGTTTTCAGCGAAGATCTTTCCAAACACTTTACATGATATTATTGAAAATGGAGGATATTGCGCACAGGAGGTGTTTAATGTTGACGAGACAGGCCTGTATTAGAAACGCATGTCCTCAAGAACATTTCTTTCGATTGAAGAAAAAAGAGCTCCTGACTTTAAGGCAGAAAAATCCAGGATTACTTTGCTTCTCGGAGGGAATGCATTAGGTGATTTGAAACTGAAACCTCTTGCTATTTATCAATCAGAAAATTCAAGAGCTTTCAAAAATGTGTACAAGGAAAATCTACCGGTTATTTGGAGGTCCAACAAAAAGGCCTGGGTTACTTCTAATATATTTTGTGATTGGTTCGATCAATATTTCTGTCCGACAATAAAGAATATAAATAAAGAAATATTTGGAAGCCAATAATCTTTCTCATAAAGCGTTACTAATCATAGATAACGCTCCAAGTCATCCCATAAATCTCAACAATGATGCCATTAAGGTGATTTTTTTGCCTCCTAATACGACCGCGATTCTTCAACCAATGGATCAAGGTGTTAATGCATCCTTTAAGGCCTATTATTTGCGGCGTACATTTCACCAATTAATTGAAGCTATTGAGTTGGGGGACAACAGTGAAATGTCAATTAAAAAACCAGGCCGAAGCTTCGTTTCGGCCCGGAGTCCGAAGCGTATATACCCTAGACTTGTACAGACCTAGTGGTGATACCAAAAGTATCAATTGGCAACGACCATATGCATTAAAAGTGAGTTTCCTATATGGCCAGTTTATAGGGGAGGTTGGCACACATTCAGGAGGACCTTGGCCATTCTAAAAATCAATTAGCTAACCCATTCTACAAATACTTGTCGAATTTTTCAAGTCGCTAGCTTCATTCTATCGAAAGTTATTGCATATTTGAAGTCTCACTTAAAGGGGAGGTAAAGGTTTCGTTTGGTGAACCTTGCGCATTTTTAATAACAACCAACTAGATTCCAGTACAAATATTTTACCAAAATTTCAAGCCACTAGCTTAATTTTTTCGAAAGTTATCGCTTATTTGCCACCAACCAATTAGATCACCCTACAAACATTTAAAAAAAAATGTCAGGTCTCTAGCTTCACTCTATCGAAAGTTATCACTTATTGGAAGTTTCATTTGTAGGGGAAGCAGGGGTTTCATTGGTCGGATTTAACGTATTTTCAGTATTAGCCAACTGGATCCTACTACAAATATTTGACCAAAATTTCAAGTCGCTAGCTTTATTTTGTCGAAGTTATCGCTTATTTAAAATTTTATTTCTAGGGGAGGAAGGAGTGCCTTAGGTCGGATCGAACCCATCTTTAATGCCAACTAACTTAATCTCACTTCAAACATTTGACCAAAATTTCAAGTCGCTGGCTTCATTCTATCAACAGTTATCGCTTATTTGAATTTTCATTTGTAGGGGAGGTAGGGGTTCCTTGGGTCGGATCTTGCCCATTTTCAATGCCAACAAACTTAATTTTACTACCAACGTTCTGCCAAATTTTCAACTCACTAGTGTTATTTCTATCGAAAGCTATCGTAATTAAAGTAATATTTAATTTTTTTAATTTTGTAGGGTAGGTAGGCGTTCCTTTGATCTGATTATGCCCAACTTACTGTAAGAAAATTACCGTTAGTTTTTAACTGATCGATTTTATTTTTCCAGGGGAGTATAGGATTACCCTCACGAGCAATCTACCAAATCTAGAACTTTTGATGTTTATTTAATCGGGAGTTATAAATACATTTATTTATTTTACATATGTAGAGGAGGTAGGCGTTCTCTTGGCCTGATCATGCCCATTTTCAATACCAACCAATCATCAGATCATACTTCCAATATTTGACCAAAATTTCAAGGCTCTAGCTTCATTCTATCGAAAGTTATCGTGCGAACGGACAGACAGACAGACAGGCAGACGGACAGACAGACAGACATGGCTAAATCGAATCAGGAAGTGACCCTGATCATTTATAAATATACATTGCTATACCTCCGGAGCCTCCTTTAAGGTGTTACATATTTCCGTCGTGACAAAACAATATACCCTATGCCTATACTAAAAGTCTAGGGTATAATAAATACAATACATTCATATTCAAAAAATGAAAGCTTATACATTTATCGCCTGAAGTTGTTTCTACCCTCGAGTTACGTCGTTTTCGACTTACGTCGCAAATTCTCGGAACCTAACTCCGACGTAAGTCGAGGGACTACTGTACTGACCAAAAATCGTATGAATAAGATAGCACGAATCTCACTTCTGAATTGTCAGCATATGCTGGTCCCAGTCAGCGGAGAAATTCTTGTGATGGAGAAAATGACATTTGGTACAGCATGTTGTGTCAATCGGAAACTCTGTGGAAAGAATTCCTAAAACATATGTCCAGCAGTAGGCCAGCCGTTGTGTGTCATGAACGCAGCCATTTATGTGTATATGTCACTAGCAAAACGAATTGGTCATTGCCAGCAATTAGCGATTCGCTGAATGATCATTCGGGTGTATCGTCTGTCCGAGGGATTATGTGGAAATTGAAAAATTGGTACATTGTTCTGGTCATGAATTAAATATAAAAATTGAATTATGTAACTAAATCGTCGACTTATCACCTATTCACATTAATCCATTTCTTTCCAAGAAGCTGCACAACATTTTTAATTAATTAATTAATTAAATTTCTTCTTGAGAAGTAGGCAGGCAATCTACGGATCCCAAGTCTGGGCTAATTCCAAGTATTCACCAACGACAATCGACACAATAATGTGGAAATCTCTGAAAGTAAAAAGAAACTTTGAATCTACTTTTGCACATTTCAATTCAATGACCCTTTTAATTACTTTTATATTTTTCCGAATTTCTATCTGTACCCTATGTCCCACCCAATGTATAAGATTGCACTTATTGTAATTATTATGCACAGAACACTATTTATATCATAAAACAATTAATTTATTCATTTAGTTTTATGGTTATCACATTTTATACAATAGTTGTTTATTTATTATTATGTTCGGTTTATATATGCAAAAGTTGTTTAATATATTAAGCGACCATCTTGATACGATGGTGCAGAGTGAGTGAGTGAGCCAGTCATCATAAAGATGATTAAATTGAAATAGGAGACAAGTTGAAATAAAAACGGAAGTTACAGTGGAATGTTGGAATGAAAATAGAGTGAATAATTAATGGGAAATGAATTTAAATTGTTAGAATAATTATGAACTGGAATGGTGATTTTAAAATGTAAAATAATGGTTTCTTAATTATAAAATAAATATGGTATTGAACCGCCACATCACTCCCCCCTTATGTAAAAGATTGTTACAAATTTAAAGTACAATATGAATAACTATCGCAACAGTCCAATTGTATAGCATGCAATTCATATAATTCAATTCAGTTATATACTAGTATGTATTGTATTGTATATCGGTATTCTATACAATGAATGTTTGTAGTCCTATAAATGTACATAAATTTCTTTAAAACTTAATTTTATTGGAGAATTCAGTATTAAATTAAATTTTAAACATTACTTTAGTTTTGCTAGTTGATCTAGTACTTCGCTCTGCGTTAAACATATCTGGATTTAATATATAAGCAGGTTTTAACCTATCAATAGATATTAATCGTTCCTTATCATTAAAAAGAATTAGAAAGTTTTTACCTCTCTTCGATAATACTTTATACGGTCCGCTGTAAGGTTGACAAAAACTACCTTTATTTACTTCTTCGCGAACCAAAACATGTGAACATGTATTAAAGTCTTTTGGTACAAAAATATTTTTTTGGTGTCGAACTCTCGAAGTACTAGGTCTAATTTTCGAAATTGAATTTTTAATATCTTTACCTAAATTTGACGTAATTTGTCGGTCAGGGTGTGTGTCAGAAACGACAATTTCCCCGGGCAGTCTTAAAGCTTGTCCATATAATAATTGTGCAGGGGCTAGTCCGATATCTTCCATTAGAGCTGATCTGATCCCGAGAAGTATCCAGGGCAAATTATCATGCCAATTCTTGGGGTCATTAGTTGCTTTAATTGCAGCTTTTAATTGTCTGTGGAAGCGTTCTATGAATCCATTCGCCTGAGGATGGTAAGCAGTAGTGCGAATACGATGACAACCTAAAATTTTCGTCAGATCTTTGAATAAGTTTGACTCAAATTGGGTACCCTGGTCTGTAGTTATGGTTTCCGGTACACCATATCGAGAAATCCATTCTTGTATGAGAGTTTTTGCAACGGTTTCCGAGAATATATTTCTAATTGGGATTGCCTCTGGCCAACGTGAAAACCGATCTCTGATGGTTAGCAGATATGTGTAGCCCTTGGATGGCGTAAGCGGTCCTACCAAATCCATATGGATATGTGCGAATCTACCCGAAGGTACTTCAAACTCGCCGAAAGGTGATGACGTATGCTTATAAACTTTTGATTTTTGACAAGATATGCATGTCTTGGCCCATGTGTTTATATCTGAGTTCATTTTTGGCCAAAAATATTTCAAAGCAATCAACTTTCGTGTGGATCTAATCCCGGGATGGGAAAGGTTATGGATTGAATTGAAAACTACACGACGAAGAGATAAGGGGATATACGGTCTGTTTTTACCTGTAGAGATTTCACACCAAATCCCTTGATCCTCCAATGGAATGTTTATTTTCTCGAGCTTGAAAGAAAGTTGCGAATTCAACGACTTTTGGCGAATTTCTTCAAGTTCATGGTCTTTATTTTGTTCCTGTTGTAAAATTTCGAAATTTAATTGATCTATCTGATCCACAGTATTGATGTGAGATCTAGATAGAGTATCCGAGACTATGTTTTGACAACCTTTAATATGTCTGATATCATTCGTAAATTGCGATATATAATCTAAGTGGTTGGTTTGTCTAGGATTCTTCTCGGTTTTCGATGTAAGTGCTTTTGTCAAAGGCTTGTGATCTGTATATACAGTGAAGTCTCTTCCCTCTACATAATACCTATATCGTTTGATAGCAAGATATACTGCCAGGAGTTCTCTATCAAATGTCGAATATTTTCGTTCAGCTGGCTGTAATCTCTTTGAAAAGAAAGAAAGTGGTTCCCATTTTCCAGAACTGCACTGTTGGAGAACTGCACCAACAGCATCACTTGAGGCGTCCACCCATAGACCAATCTTTGCATTAATATTAGGGTGAACAAGAAGTGTTTGAGTTTGTAATAACTTTTTAATACGATCGAAAGCTTCTTCGTGCACTTTAGACCATTGAAACTCAACTTTTTCCTTCCTTTTGGGTTTGACTTTCTTTAGTAAGTCATACAACGATGCAGCTATATTAGCGATGTTAGGTAGAAAACGATGGTAGAAATTAACCATACCCAAAAATCGTTGTAGTTGTTTAATTGATGCAGGAGTCGGGAAATCAATAATGGCTTGAACGCGATCTTTACATGGTACAATGCCTTCTCCAGATATTGAGTGACCTAGAAAATCAATTTCTAATTGGCCAAATACGCATTTATCTGGATTGACTTTAATGTTGAATTTTTGTAGCCTTGCGAAAAGTAGTCGCAAATGTTCCTTATGTTCATTTGGATTTTTGCTAAAAATGAGTATGTCGTCAACGTATACAAAAATGAAATCCAATCCATTGACAATTTGGTTAATGAAGCGTTGAAATGTTTGAGCTCCATTTTTAACTCCAAAGGGCATTCGGGTAAATTCAAACAGACCAAAAGGGGTTGTAACAGCTGTTTTATGAACATCTCCAGGCGCTACTGGTATTTGGTTATATGCTCTTACTAGATCAACTTTTGAAAAAATATTGCAGCCATGAATTTGTATCGTACAGTCTTGTATGTTAGGCAAAGGATACTTATCGAAGATGGTTACAGAGTTTAATAAACGGTAGTCTCCGCAAAGACGCCATTGGTCGACTTCCTTTTTTGGGACCATGTGTAGGGGAGAAGCAACATGCGAAGAAGATGGTCGGCAGATGCCTAACCTAACCATTTCTTCAAATTCTGCTTTTGCCACCTTAAACTTCTGCGGATTGAGTCTCCTAGGTTTAGTTGAAGGTAATGGACCATTAGTATTGATGTAATGTAACACGTTATGTTTAATGTCCATGTTAAAATCGGGAGGAGTTTTAAGTAAGGGGAAATCGTTAAGTATAGAGCCAAATTCTCCTTGAATTGGAAAAAGTTTAGGAGAGCAAACTTTAACTTCACGAACAACACAATTTATTGAAAGTAGTGTTTGTTTGTGTATAAGTTTACGATCTCTTAGATCTACTAATAGATTATTGGCATACAAAAAATCAGCTCCTATAATATGGTGGTCAACTGCGGCTATTACAAAATTATGTTTGTAAGTTTTTCCAAGTCCCAAATCCAATGATAGACACTTAACACCAAATGAATTGATCGGGGATCCGTTTGCCGATACGAGTTTAAAGGATGTGTTGGGCATTATGTTGGGGAATCCTCGATTTGATACAATGGAGACGTCGGCTCCTGTATCAATTAAGAATTGTGTGCCTGTTGACCTGTCAGTTACGAATAAGCGGCGTGAAATGTCGCGAATCTCCGATGCCGCAGTCGAAGTTTCTACTTTTCGTTTTTTTTGCTCATTTTGTTTGGTGAATTTGCAGGGACTTATGCATTTATTTGCTTTATTCCCAAATTTATAATGGTACCAACATAAACTGTGACCATTTTGGTTATTGGTAGAGGACCTATTTTTGGATTTTTGTCTATTTTGGGAAGAACTTCGTTTTGTGCTACGAGGATTTCGAGTTTCCAACCGTTTTATGCGGTTAGATAATTCGTTCACTATTTCTTCAATTGCGCAAGACGAACTTGTTGGTTTGCTCTTATGATCTACCGAAGATACTGCTGTACGGGTGGAATCATATATCTTATCGGCTATGGAGAACATTTGCTCCTGCGTATGTGTGTCCTCAATTGCGATTAGACACGCTTGTACCGAAGAAGGGAGTTTTTTTACCCATAATTTTTTAAGTAAAGATACATTGATTAGGCTATTACCCCCAGCTAGAGACTCCATGTGTCGGAAAAGTTCGGAAGGTTTGTAATCACCCAATTGCATTTGGTGGAGGAGAGTATCTAATCTCCTCTCTTCTGAATCCTTACTTCTCTCCAACAGAACTTTTTTTAAATTGTCGTATTTGTCTACACCTGTGCTTGGATTTAGAAGGATATCAGCGACTAATTCCATATTTTCAGGTGGCAAAGCGCCGACAAGATAGTCATATTTCGTGTTTGAGGTGCTAATACCTTTGACACGAAATTGAGCCTCTACCTGGGCAAACCACAAATCTGGCCTATTAGCCCAAAATGGTGGTATTTTCAAGGTTGATGCGAAAGGGGTAAAAGAACCGGCTTCCCTACTCGACAGACTATTTCTAGGAATATCATTACTACACTCTCCAGTAGTTTTTGTCTCCCCTGTCGTACTCATATTTACAAAATTTTACAATATTTGGGAAATACAATAATAGGAATGGATAGATATTTAAATTTGAAAACAAAAATTCACCTTAGGATTAATAGCCTTCGTTGATGTTTACTTCGCTGTCACAGTGTCGTTGCGCGCTGTAGGCAACTTGCCTAGAGGCCCGATGTGGTGCGGCAATTGCTTCGTACCTGGAGTGATTTGACTTGCCGTCTTGTGTGTCGTGTGAAACGTGACGTACTTGGATGTGCGGCGCGCGTGCGAGTGCTCCGGATACTGAGGCGCTGCGTGCTGTCGAGGCGTGTGCGAATGCTCCGTGTGTGTGTGTGTGTGTGGACGCTCTCTGTGCTGGGGTGCGGTGGTATGTAGGCGCTCCGGATGTTTGGGGCGCCGTGTGCTGGAGCACTTTATGTGGGCACTCCGTATGTTGGGGAACGGTGTGTGGGCGCTCCGGATGTCACTGTAGCGTGACGATGCGGCGTGCTGAGGCTGTTATGCTGAGAGTGTGGGGCGCACTGGGAAAACTCAAAAGCGCGGCAATAAAATGTATTGTGGTGGCGGTTGACGTCGTGTGGAGCTTGCTGATCTGAACCGTCCAGGCGCTGTAGAAGTGGGAGCACTGTAGATTTGGGGGCGCTGTGGAATGTCAGAGCCCCGTGGGTGTCAGGACGCCGTAAATCTGAGGCTTGCTGAATTGTGGCGTGAGTCGAGTGTTGCACGTCGGATATCACTTCAGTAGCCGCACAAAGTTCAGCTGAACTGATGAATATACTCCCGAGAATGTATGCACTACCGATGATTTTGACGTAAAAATGTTGTCTTCGCTGTGACGGTCAAACTTGAAAAAGAAATAAAAACATAAATGTCGATACCTGCGGATTGTTGTACCAGATACTCAATTTTTCCAAGCGAAAATGTCATTCGAAAATGTATATTTCCGATGTTTCACGTGTTATGGAATCAGGAAAACCACGTGTCCAATTGGGAATCCGGGAATATCTTGTATGGTTTCAAGAATCCAAACTTTACATTCTTATTAGGCGACGTCAAAAGATTTCCGCACTTAATCCCAAGCCTGATAGTCGCAAATTGAAGTTGAATGTGTTTTTTTTGTATGGTCGGGGTCACCAATTGTCCCACCCAATGTATAAGATTGCACTTATTGTAATTATTATGCACAGAACACTATTTATATCATAAAACAATTAATTTATTCATTTAGTTTTATGGTTATCACATTTTATACAATAGTTGTTTATTTATTATTATGTTCGGTTTATATATGCAAAAGTTGTTTAATATATTAAGCGACCATCTTGATACGATGGTGCAGAGTGAGTGAGTGAGCCAGTCATCATAAAGATGATTAAATTGAAATAGGAGACAAGTTGAAATAAAAACGGAAGTTACAGTGGAATGTTGGAATGAAAATAGAGTGAATAATTAATGGGAAATGAATTTAAATTGTTAGAATAATTATGAACTGGAATGGTGATTTTAAAATGTAAAATAATGGTTTCTTAATTATAAAATAAATATGGTATTGAACCGCCACACCCTACTTTAAATCCCCTTGAAATTCAATGTTGAACTTCTTTAACAAGGGTAATAAGTATTGTACTCGTACAACGAGCATTGTAATTATGTTATAAATAAAGGGAAAAGAAGCGAAAGGATTGAAAGAGCTACCCGAGTTTGAAAGCGGAATCGTTCGCGCTGAGTGCACTTGTGCATTTTTAATGAGTTCCCCTGGAATTTTAATGTCCTTGTTCAACAAAAGCTCTCGACAATATAAGATCGTCTCAACGCCACGTTTTCTGCTATCCTCGTTCCTCGTTTCCTCTCGGTCGTCCGACAGTATAAATTTCAAAATCGCTTGAACTTCGTATTCTTGAAGGACAAATAAAATGTATGAACCGCTTTGTTGCACCACAGTATACAATCGTAGTTGTGTGTGGGAAATACTTACCCGCGACAAACTTTTAAGAAATTAAAGTTTTTCTAAAGTGAAATGAAAATTATGGAGATATAAATGACGTTCCCAAGCATACGAGTATATGTACATATTTAGTCTTATTAGATTAAGAAATGATTCGGTTTTCTAAAGTCTATTTCGATTAAAGAGATCTGACGGAGTTGCTACTAATTCAATCGTCGGTGTGTCAGATTCTGGAAAAATTCATCCTTTTTTCATATTATAAAAAATGTCCTTGGAGTTTATGCGTCTTTTAGGTCCCCTCACTCTAGTCAATAAGAGTTTCTGGATAGAAATATCGGTACCACAAAAATGGTCTATGGGATGTTGTTTGGACTAGGACTGAGACTGAGGCTGGCGAATCCCCCACTAGTTCAGTCAATCACCGGTACTCGGCGGGCTTCAGGTTGGGGCCGTCACCACCGTCGAGGCGAGCGGCGAGCTGCGCACCAGTTCAGCTGGGTGCCTACGGCAGCGTTCCGTAGCACGGTCCGTGAGAATGTATGTGTTGACGAAGCGCAGGTAGGTCAGCTGCGTCGTGAAGGACTTCGTTGAGGTAGTAAATTTCTTTCCGGTCTTCGGTATAGTCCTGTGCAAACCCGTAGTATCCGTCTCACCAACCGTTGCAGTCGGAGCCAGTGGGTCTTTGGAGCGCTGTTCCACAGTGGAGTTCCGTACGTGGGCCTTATCAATTGGCGACTCATCAAGGGTTTTCCCGTCTTGGCGACCGAATGTCTGGAGCTGAAATGAAAGGCAGGAAGAACATAGGCAGTAGCTAGCTGCCTTGGTTAGTGTGTCCTTGGCGTGGCTGTCAAACGATAATAAGAGGTCCAGGGTTACCCCTAGACACCATACCTCATTAGAAGTGAAGATTTGTTTATCCGCAATTTTTAGGCAGATGTTGGACAGTCCACTAATCCAGCGGTTGCGGTGTATGCACGGTTTTCTGAAAAAGGTGAACTCGCATTTCGCCGAATTTATTCTGATTCCCCACATCCTGTAGTATGTTAGGAGTTTGTTGATATATTCCAGTAGGTGGTAAGCTGCGATTTTGGCATTGTGATGTACGTACGTGCCTTACCATAAGGTCGTCCGCATAGAGGTTTGGGCACGTGCCGTAAGGCGAGCTGCTATTGATGTCCGGTATATCCGACGTGAATAGGTTAAAGAGAATTGGCCCTAGGATGGAACCCTGTGGCACTTCAGATTCTATGGCAAAAGTCGCAGAGGTGGCGGCCTTGTTGGTGACAGAGGCATTTCTGCCATGAGGCTGTATTTGATTTCGGTTAGGTGGGCTGGGAATTCTCAGTCAATCAGCTTGTAAGTAAGGCCCTTTATCAACACCGAGTCGAATGCTTTTTCGACATCGATGATTCCTGCACCCACGAATTTGGAATCAGATAGGCTCTTTGCGGCGTTGGATAGAAAAACCTGCAGGGCATCTATTGTAGAATTCCCTTGCTTGAATCCAAACTGCCTTATACGAATAAGGTTTTTGTCAGACGTCAAGTTTTTGACTGGTGTTAGAAAAACCTTTTCCAGGCGTTTTCCTACGTTGGAGAAAAGTGAAATGGGCCTCGTGTTCGGATTTTACAAGTGGCGGGTTTTTTGGGAACTGGGATAATTTTTGCTCTTTTCTACGCTTTGGGAAAATAGCCGGTGTTTATACAATTGTTAAAGATGACAGGCACCAGTCAAGAATCAGCCCTCCCAAAATCTTTGCGGTTGATAAGCTCTTGAGTGATGCTACAGCGGTGGCGTATACTACCGCCCTTGAGGAAAAACTATCACCTATCCTACACAACATCAGCAACACAGGCGTCCATGGGTTCTGGGAAGAACTCAAGGGTACCATCAAGGATGTCGCAGAGAAGGTCGTGGGATATAAAGCCCGGCGAGCGCGAAATGACTGGTTCGACGAAGAATGCAAAAATTCACTTGACGCGAAAAACGAGGCCTACAGACAATGGATTCAACGAGGAACCAGAGCCAGAAGAGAAAAATATGACGAGCTACGGCGAATATCGAATAGAATAATTAGACGTAAGAAACGTAAATACTTTGACGAGCAGTTGCTGAACATAAACGAACACTTAGCTAATAGGAACACCAGACAAGCGTACAAACTAGTAAATACAATTAAGAACGGCTACCAACCCAGGACTAGCCTTTGTAAGGACAAGGATGGAAACATCATCAGCGACACCGATGGTATTAACAAACGATGGGCCTCTTATTTTGAAGAGCTTCTAAACCGACCATCTAACATCCCCACACAGGAAGCTCTCGATGATATTGTTGATCTAGGCCCACCCATTCAACCCCCGACAGTAGAGGAAGTTGATCTCGCGTTGCGGTCACTAAAACGAAATAAAGCGCCGGGCGCTGACGAGATCCCAGCTGAACTGCTAAGATTCGGTGGAACGAGTCTAGTTGATGCCATATATCAATTACTCCTGCGAGTATGGGAGAACGAGGAGATCCCAGACGATTGGCGCAGAAGCATCATCTGTCCAATCCATAAAAAGGGAGATAAATTGCGGTGTGAGAATTACAGGGGCATCTCACTAGTTTGTACGTCCTATAAAATTTTGACGAAAATTCTGGAAAATAGAATAAAACCGTACGCAGAACGAGTCATTGGCGAATATCAAAGCGGTTTCAGACCTGGTCGCTCCACAACCGATCAGCTCTTCTCAGTCAAACTGATACTCCAGAGGTGCTGGGAATACAACGTAAACGTATACCAAATCTTTGTCGACTTCAAGCAGGCATACGACAGTATCGATCGTGGAGTACTGTACAACATCATGCTGCAATTTGGTATACCAGCAAAATTAGTGCGACTGACAAAGATGACGATGACCAACTCCGTCTCACAAGTCAGGATCCAGAATAGACTTACTGATCTATTTGAAACACGCACTGGTTTGAAACAGGGCGATGGACTGGCACCGACGCTCTTCAACCTAGCACTGGAATACGTTATTCGGGCCATGAATATGGACAACAGCAAGACGCTGCTCATCAAGTCGACACAATTAGCAGCGTACGCCGACGACATCAACATCATGTCCCGAAGATTGGCTGACGCAGAAGAACTTCTGCATACGCTCGATACCGCTGCAAAGGAAGTTGGATTACGTATTAACGAGGGTAAAACTAAAATAATGATGCAATCGGTGACAAGGACACCTGCACAACCGAGCATCAACGTGGGGGACCTCAACATCGAGTTCGTGAACAACTTCATCTACCTGGGTTGCAACCTGTCAAGAGACGCCAACGAAACTGACGAAATCAAGCGACGGATACAGTTAGCTAATAAGACTTTTTTCTCGGTTCTCCCCATAATGAAATCGAAACATGTGCACAGAAACACGAAGCTCCGCGTGTACAAAACCATTATACGACCAGTGCTATGCTATGGCTGCGAAGCATGGACCCTAACTCAAGCCTCCGAAAACATGCTAGACACTTTCGAACGTAAGGTTCTACGGCGAATTTTCGGGGCTGTTTGCGATCGAGATGGATGGCGCATCCGGTACAACCATGAGTTGTATGAAATGTACGATGAGCTGCAAGTCTCGAAAATCGTCAAACTACAACGACTTCAATGGGCAGGGCATGTACAAAGAATGGACGATGATCGCATGCCTAAGAGAGTAATGAATGCAGAACGAGTCGACGGTGCGAGACTGCGAGGACGACCGAGATCTCGTTGGGAGAGCTCAGTAGGTGTGGACGCCGCGCAGCTGCTGGGCTCCCAAAATTGGAGGACGCGGTCACGTGACCGAGATAATTGGAGGACAATGATCCAGGCGGCCAAGGCCCGACGTCGGGCCGTCGCGCCACGTTGATGATGAAAGATGACAGGCAGAAGAACAAAAAAAGAGAAAGGCATTTTCTTTAACATGAAGTTTGACACCCTGTCCTCCCCGGCAAATTTTTTATTCGAAAGACCTTTGGCTACTTCAGCGAATTCTTGAGGTCTAACGAAGGAGCTCTCTCCTGCAGGACGGTCGGCCGGAGACTCTGTGGAGAAATCCGTAAGAGTGAGGTTGGCCTGCTCTTCTTCATCCTCAAAGACATCATCAGTTTCGCACACTTCGCAAGCATACGGTGCATCACCACGGAAGATATTTGAGAAGTGGGGTGGTCTCATTATCTGGTAGTAAGGTGCCATCCATTCTGAGGTCTTGGATCCGATCTTTACGGCGGGTTATTCTATTGATCTCCTTGAACATGACTAACGACGCCATAACGCACTAGTCTATCAGTCCGCCAACCTGTATAATGACATAAGCCAAATAGTTCGATTGATATGTTGGAATGCCCTAGAACGACTAGCATATTAGTAAATACTTAACAAGTAATAATGCTCAATATGATCAATAATGCTAATTATCTATTTCTGAAGTTATCACCTGAACATTGAATTTATCGATTATAGGCTGTTTATAGCACATAACAGTAGTATTTTCGTGTCGGTCGCGACTATCAATTGGACAGTTCATTAATTATTTTGATGGAATGTGTGCTTCGGTAAGACGAACACCATCTCTTTATACTACGTATAGTACATGTTGTGATATTTCAATCGATATGAATTAGGTACTCGTGGTTTTATTTTGTATTGGCATCGTTTTCCTCGATACTTTGACCGAATGATGCAAGACACTTTCAGTAGATTCTGGGTTGTGTGCTCAGGAGTTTTTCTCCGCCCATCCTCTCCCAATACATTTGAATACACATACCTATAGGAGACTGTCACATGTATGTTCTAGAGCTTTTGTAGCTTCAGGATCAGATACTTTGCCTCTATTTTATTCGATTTTCATAGGCTATAATGGCAAACAGCTAATTTAATATCTTCCTATGAAACTACGGCCAGTCAAATGAATGTTAACGTTGCCGGATATAAATTTAAGATAATTGTATCCTCTCCAACGCTTTGAACCTCGATTCACGGTACCCCTGATGAGGAGGTAATCAATGCACTGGAAACATTCCTCGTCATTGTCAGAGTAAAAATTCAAAACCGTAATTTAGGAAAAACCAGTAATCATCATCATGTGGCGCTGCAGCGCGACGTGACATCGGGCCTTGGCCATATCTCCTTTTTGGCCCATCCCAACCATTCATATTCGTATGATGGATGGGCATATGCAATGATCCATGCTGTGCGTTTGTGTGTTTGTGCCTTAGTCCGTGCACTTCCCGTTGTCCGATCTTAATCAAATTCGGTATGTACAAGTATTAGGTGTGCAACTTTTCTTCCGCCGTTTTCGGACAGGCGACTGCATCGGTCAGGGCTGGCCAAAAACCGTAGTTCAAAAGTATCACAAAGTGAGTTTGGACGTCTGTAAATCGACATCGACATCCCCGCGTTAGTAAAAGTTGTTCGCATTTTAAATAAGATTCGCGTCACTGGGAGTGACTCGGCAAGCCATCTCGAAACGCCTCAAGGCCATGGGCATGATTCAGAAACAGGGAAATTGGGTTCCGTACGAGTTAAAACCGAGAGATATTGAATATGTTCCTGATTTCGGAACAGTGGCAGCAAGTTCCACTATGCACTAGACTACTATTGACTAGTCCCCCAGGGGGTCGCGACCCACACTTTGAGAACCAATGCTCTAGACTACTGTTGAAGTCATTTTGAGTTCTTTGATGACGAAAAAGGGAATTATTAACAATGAAATTACGTATATACAGCCTTGGCCAAAAGTATTAGGCACCCTGTAAATAACTGAATATTTTTTGTTTAAATGAAAAAAACAAAGTTTTTTTTTCGAAATTATTATGTATCGATGAAATTAAACTAAATACATTAATATCTTGTGGGTCCACCCTTTGCTTTTATTACAGCAGCAATCCTCTTGGGCATACTCCTAACGAGCTTTGTACAGTCAACGGTACTTATGGAGTTCCACTCGTGTACCAAAGCTGTTTTTAACGCCACTTTTGATGTGATGGTGTATTTCTGTATGTTACGCTTCAGACTACCCCAAAGGTGTTCGATAGGGTTCAGGTCTGGGGACTGCGCTGGCCAATTTAATAATTCAATATTGTTGTCTCTAAACCAGCGCATCGTAATCGCCGATTTGTGACAAGGAGCATTATCTTGTTGGAATTTGACTCCACGTAGATTCGTGTCACCAAAAATGCGCGTTAACGAAGTCATTAGTACAGTTTCCAGCACATTTATGTACTTTTGACTGTTCAAACGGTCTTCACAAACGAACATCTCGCCGACTCCACCAGCAGCCATGCTACCCCAAACCATGATACTGCCTCCTCCATGTTTAACTGTAGGCACCACGCAATCTGGATGATATTCCTCACCAACGCGCCGCCTAACAAAAGTCACACCAGGTGTTCCAAATACCTGTTAGAAAATACAAAAAACCTGTTTCAATTTTTTGGAAAAATTTTCTGAAATCGAGGCCTCCGTAAAAAATTACGGTTATTGTTGTTTGAAAAAGGTTATAATTAAGCTTACCTGGAAACTAGATTCATCGGACCACAGAACATTTGCCCAATCCTCTGCTGTGAAATGCTGGTACCGAAGAGCCCATTCCAAGCGATTTTTTTTGTTGGCTGCTGAAAGCCACGGCTTCTTTCTAGCTTTACAACCTTTCAAGCCTGCTTCTACGAGACGCCTTCTTATCGTTCGAGCACTTATTACTTTCCCCAAGTTTTCCGACAGGTTAGCAGCAAGCGCAGAAGATGTTTTTTACGCTCCTTCAAAGAGTCGCGGACAAGTTTTCTGTCCTGGCGTTTTGAAGTTACGCGTTTTCTGCCTGTTCTTGGCTTATTTTCATGAGCACTGGTCTCCGCAAACCGCATGATAGCAGATTGCACTGCGCACCGAGAACATTTCACTCGCTTGGCAATCTCAACTTGAGATTTGCCCTGTTCATGTAATAACTGAATTCTACAGCGTTTTTCAATACCAAGCTCACTCGTTTTAGGCATATTGTATTGCACAGAGTGTCTAGTTTGCAAATAAATTACAAAAACAAGCAACCTCACCCTATAAGTAACAAATGGAGACTGACAAAATGTTATCAACAATTTCTCAAATACCCCATTTCTTGGAATTTGCACGCCAGATGTTTCATGGCTCTTCAAAGAAGATCATTTATTGCTGTTATTATTGTTTGGACAAACCAGTATCGTAAATATTAAAAGAAATTATCAATTTTAACACACGTTTCAAATTACATGTGTTTTGAAGGGGTGCCTAATACTTTTAGCCAAGGCTGTATATAGGCAAAATGGGTGTCATGTGACTGCGTGGGTGTTGAGACGAATGCACTAGATTACTGTTGAAGGCATTTGGAGTCCTCTGGGGACGAAGTTGAATATTCTTGGTAAAGAAGTGGTATAGGCAAGATTAGTATCATATGCCGGGGTTGTTGAGGCAAATGCACTGGACTGTTGAAATCATTTCGAGTCCTTTGGTAAGAAAAAGGACTCTTGGCAATGAAGTGATGCATATGCAAGATGGGTATCATATGACTGGCAGTCATGAGGCGAAAGCAGTAGACTACTGTTGATGGTATTTTGAGTCGTTTATTCAGGAGAAAAATGAACTTATTGTATTCGCCTAGTACACACGGGTATCTCCTGAATCGGGCGGTATGGACAAAATTTTTCAAAGCAAATTTTATGCAACTTGAGAGCAAATGAACTAAAATTAAAATGTATTTGCATGAGATGGAGATAAAGCGCCGATCAACATCATGGCTCTTTTTCGTCATTTAATATCTGGGTTTCCTTTCAGTTTACGATTTATTAAGATCTTCACAATTTCTGATTTGGCTTCACAGCGTGTTGGATATTTCAGTTGGTCGACCGCGTCTCTTTCGTTGATTTTTTTTTGTGCATGACTTTGAAATTGTGGAAACCTATTTTGTTAGTTATTCTTAATTGTCTTTTCGAGGTAATATACGGCGAAGAAGAAAAGAAGAAGAAGAACAAAAAATGGTTACCATAGACATACATTCTGTCAAAAAAGTATCGGGAATAAATTTTTAAAAAAGTCTGCCCGACAGGATTGTCAATATTCTTTTTGTCGCTGAGTTGGCACAACTGTCCTCTATACTGTCACGGAGTTTGACAGTCATCTCTAATTTAGTTTGTTTACAGTACTCGATATTGTCAGTTCATCTCAAGTGTGTTCTGCGAATTCTGTTTTATGTCTTCTATCAACTGAAAGCGGGTGCCTCGAAGTTGTAATTTCAGTTTCGGGAAGAGAAAAAAGTCGGACGGAGCCATGTCTGGTGAATACGGTGGTTGTTCAATGGTATTTGTTGAGTTTTTGGTCAGAAATTCCTTCACAATGATAGCCTTATGTGATGGTGCGTTGTCGTGATGCAAAATTCAAGAGTTTTCTTTCCACAAATCTGGCCTTTTTAGACGAATTTGCTCTCTCAATCGCTACATAACGCTCAAATAATATTCTTTATTAACCGTCTGACCTTCGGGCAAGAATTCTGAGTGCAGGACACCACGGTAATCAAAGAAAACTGTCAACATTAGACTTTTGATCGACTTTGACGTGGTTTTTCCGGTTTCGGCTCAGTTGGAAGGCGCCATTCCGTTTGGTGTGCATGTCAAACTCGTAAACCCATGTCTCCATCACCAGTCACAATGCGTTTTATGAATGTGAGGTCGGAATTGCAACGCAAAATTTAAGACAAATTCTTTGTTCGATAATGCCATCCATTGCAAAAATCGTAGAACACACTTGAGATGAACTGACAATATCGAGTACTGTAAACAAACTAAATGACAGATGACTGTCAAACTCCGTGACTGTATAGAGGACAGTTGTGCCAACTTAGCGACAAGAAGAATATTGACAATCCTGTCGGGCAGGCTTTTTTAAAAATTTATTTCCGATACTTTTTTGACAGAATGTATATACACCTCATCTATATTGCACCTCATCATTTTGCAAACACTAAAGATTTTAATTTTACCATTAAATATTGCTGTCGTAAAACGGACAAATAACATTCAAATATGCAAAAGAAAGTAACGTTAAAGTTACGATCTCTCAGACAGTATAAAATTTAGGTAGCTATCGTAAAATATCGCACGAAACATTACCTTGTCCAATCCTTTTTATTTCGAAAGACATAAAATCGAATAAGCCGCATTAGATCCATTCCAATAGCGCTACCTGTAAATAACCTGAATTATTTGCTTATTGCAGAATATGTACTAACTTTCAACAAGCTGTTATTGCCTAAATCTAAGGATTCCACTTACATTTATGGGTCCACACAAAAAGAAAACAATTGTGAATCGGTGGCTTTTATCCTAACGAAGCAATGAATCTTTCGATATTCAAATTGCAATAAAGACGTAAACCTTATATTATATTCCGTTAGGTATATTCCAGTCCAAATCAGAGGGATTGTGATTAAAAATGAGAGGCTGTTGGTGAAAAGCCAGTCTTTGACTTTTAATCCTCTAAAACAGAAGTTGACAACCTCTATAAGTTTTTGTGCGAACCGCTAGGCAATAACGAATTATGTACTTTAAGTTAGTATCTGCAAAACGTGAGCATACCGTCAACACTTTGCAGTTTTGTAGGTTGTGGAAATACGTGTATTAAGTCTGTAATCTTCATTGAAAAAAAGCCAAAAGTCATTTGCTCGCAGTTATGATACATAACCGCAAGCAGCACTTGTTTGGTAGTACAGGGGTAAGCTAGCATGTTGCGGCAGTTTATTCGGATATTAAATACAAAAACAATGTCAGACGACATCATAATCGCTAATAAACCGACCCTACTCAAGTTCACAGTTTTGATTCGAATGCTATTCGATTCAAGACACCGCCTCAAGTATCAGTGCGAAAACACGGACCGAAATTCACTTTTGTGACATTGTAGCAGAAGCCCTTAAAATTGGAGATTTGATGTGGATACGTTTCACCGCCGAAACGTCAAGTTTCGGTGTTTACTTTAAAAGAATTTTTTGGAATGAAACTTGTCGGAGTGTCAGTGATGCTAAAGGGGGAAACATTTTATAATTTATATAAATTCTATAATCGTATTTTTTTAGGCAAAACCCAGCAGGCATACAATTGACGTTAAGGCTTTTTTTTAATGGTTATAGCACACATTTTTCCAGCTTTAATTTTTTTTATGGGGAAACAATTATTTTTTCGCAGAAATGTTTTAAGAAGCACATTTGTTATCGACTGAAGATATTTCTTTAGGAAAAATTGACAAAAATCTTGTAAAGTGCCAACGTGAACCTGTAGGAAACACTGACGATATTTCTACAGAAAAACTGAAGATAACCGCCAGCAGACTATTGTCGGTTTTTCCTACAGATTCTCGTCAGCACTTCAGATTGTCGTGAGTTATTCCTACAGTTTCTCCACTGCACTTTAAATTTTTGTCAGTCATTCCTACAGATTCTCGTCAGCGCTTCAGATTCTCGTTAGTTATTCCTATAGAAATTTTTCGTCAGTTCTTCCTTTAAGATTATCGTATTTTTTTCAGCAGAAATGTCGTCATTGAAACTGATAGTTAATGGGTTGAAATCATATCGCCCGTTGTCCCTGTAGGAATATCGCCAGGAGTTCATTCACAGTCAGTTTATGGTCGTAAAAGTAAAGTCAAATCACAGAGGACTACAAACTGAACAATTTGAAACCAACTAGAGTTTTCGAAGATGAGGGTTGTCGCGTTATGATTGATTTTTTGGAGCGACAATGATTATTGCAGAAGTTGTGGGGACAAAGAGGAGAAGGAAACTATTCATCACCTCCTGTGCACTTGCCCTCGCCGATAGGAGAAAAGACACTCTGGAGTCCTTTTACTTTATGGACCTGGACGACTTGAAAGATGTAAGTGCTTTTATAGTTTTGAGATGGCAAGGTATCACAATGGAGCCACTGGTGGTCTATGTGTACTGTGTTCTGTACAGCAACCTCTATAGCCTAACCTCTCAAAATTCGATATCAGAAATGCTAAGGCTTCTTCTTATCGAAATCTTAAAAATAACAACTAACGCCCTAAAAAAAAACCCGTTCTGTTCATATTGTATGTACTTTTTCCGGGATATACGCCGAGCTGCACCTAAGCAACGTAAACGGAATAGCTTTGTTATTGATTTTCTTTATCCCTCTCTATCCTCTTCGATCGGCACTAGTTAATTTACCGTACGGACTCTGAAAAAATCTATTTGGGCTGATTGAGCTCCCTGTGTGTGGGAGCACTTAAAATGACTGGCCCGTTTTCTCAATATCTGGTTAAACTGCTAGTTAGCTATCCGGGACACTAAATGAAACCTTAACGTATGCAACGCTCAAAATATGATAGTCCAGTAAAAAAATCAGGTAGTGCAGTAGAAAATCAGCTGATTTTCTTCTGCCGCCTGTTCTACTCTATTCTACGTCTGTACCGCTTCTCAGCATTAATTTGCGGTTGGTTTCAAATCCTCTTCCATCGAATAAATTTCCAGAACTCTGTTATTTATGACCCGTTTAATTGTCTCATTTGAATGTGCAAACATAAACAGTTCTAACTGTCAAAATCTCTGTTTGGAATTATCGTCCGTTAAATTTTTAACTGGTGGATGGGTACCGTTTAGCGTTTATCTATAGGATAAACTTTAACAAGACATTGTGAAAACGACCCTTTATAGAACATATTATCCTTCCAGTTAAACACATTTTAAGGTCATGTGTGATCAAAATCTACACAAATCAAAGCAGCACGTGGTTGTCTCCTGAGCCTGGCGCTTACGACATTACAAGCTTCCTTATTCAAACATCAACGCCATATTTCTCACCTGGATTTACATGTACCATCAGAACTAGCAAGTGATGCATTAAAATTTCCTTCTATGCCACTCATGCATGCGCCATTGCGAGTGTTAGGGTGGCACCGGCATGCTGTCAGCAGACAGGATGAGGGTTGAAGTGGCTGGCAGTGAAGCATGAATTCGAGAAAAGGGACATGAAAAACTAATATTCTGGAAATATTGAATTGAAATGTTCAATTCGTTCCATCTCTAAAATCTGCTCGACATCTTCGGGTGAAACTCAAAGCTGAATTTTTTTTTTATAGAGACAAACATTAAATGCAAATATGTAAATATCATCTCAGATATATTCGTATTCTCGCATATTCATACATTATTCGAACGAAAGTAGAATTCAATGTAAATTCACATAAGGTTCTGAAATTTTTATAAATTTGGTACTGGCTACAATAAGGAAATTTGACACATGATAGAATCTCAATTTTTTTAATGGCTTCGAAGATCGACAGTATTTAGAAATATGTTTTCCATTTAGGTTTCATATTACTTTCAAAGATAGTGACATGGTTGTGAGGTGAGACCATAAATTTACGTAAAGGCCGTCATAGACGACCCGCAATTCGTCTCCGGAAAACTGATTAGGCCTGGCCTTGAGGAGTTCCGGATCGTGTATGTAGAATTTTGGCCGGTTCAGGCGGGTTTTAGGCGGCGGAATGTAAAATCTGTTCAGGACTGGTCTTTACCACAAACATTTCGGAATTCTGAAATCTGATCGGGGCTGGCCTTCACTACAGACGTGGTCGAATTCCCTCCGGAAAAATTGATCCGACCTGGCCTTTTGGAATTCCGGATCGTTTATGTAGAAACTGGACAGTTCAGGCGGCCTTCAGGCACTCGGATTCGTCTTTCAGGTGACCGGATCGTCCTTCAGCCGACCGAATGCACAATTAAATAAAAATCAATCGACCATACGTACTCATAGATATTTGCACATACGTAATTTCAGATGCAAGATACTCGTATCTGAATATTCAACAATGAATTAATCTGCGGATTTTCTTAGTGTTGATGGAAGACAGACGCTCATCCATTTGATTGGAATATGAAACCCAACTTTTCAGATGCGCTTATGCGTGACTACAATAAAATGAGTGTGATAATTTAAGTAATATTATTTTGCAAACATGGTTTCTAGAAAATACGGTTGTCTTTTAATTATGCTATAAATATAGAAAATAAGAAGAAACTACTAAGATACAAAAAAGTTATTAGTCTTTAAAATCTTCGGCAACCTTTGTGACAGACAAATACGATTTGTCAACTCCAAATTAATGCTACTGGTATATCAATTCCAGCGATCCAGTTAATCAGGATACCAATGACTTAAGTACGTTATGTTTGCATCACTATCTTAAGAATACTTGAGATTCATATTAGGGCTTATCGTACGCTCATGCCGTGGATATATCAGGGATCGTACGAATACTACGCTAGAATTCTGGCTTTAGTTTGTTCACTTTCCATACTTATCCGTCATTCTGCTACTGCCATTTAACTAAAACATTCATTGAACACCATGTTGTCTTCTCTACACTTTAGGCGCGTTCTTTCGTACTCCCGTTTAGCTTAAGGTTAAGCGCAATGTAAAAAATATTCCGGGACAACTATTCAGTCAATTTTGTTTTTTTTTTTAGCGTTTTGAATTGTGTCCCCCAGATTAAAAGTATGGACATATCCAGAAGACTATCTTCGAAAGGTTTTCCAATAAACTTGATATCAAAAATCAACTGGTAGCATTAATTCTCCCTTATAAATTCGTCATTAGCAGTGCAAGCGATATCTGTTGACATATCTATCCGGTATAGGTTTATTGCCCCATTGAGTTTTACACGTCCATTCAGGTTAACGCATTGTTGTAATTGCGTGTTGTTAACCTGAACTAAGCTAGACATGCGTACAAAAGAAAGCGCCTTTAAAATTAAGAATAACATTTTTATTACACATATTATAATTTTCATTGTACTCCTCAATTTCGTTATATTTATAAAATTACTTTTATCTGTTATCAGTCGCGTCTGATTTTGACGCTTCAATACATGGTGGTGGTCCGAACCCCGATCCCGATCCTTGGATACCAATAGTGGCTTATTTGGAACCTCTGCCTAAACCAACTAAGTCGCCAAGTAGGTCAAAATTTCGATTATTTGATTGTGTTCAGAAAATCAACAAAATATCCATTTGTCACAATCAGTGCATATTTTTTTATGTTTTGTTTTCTTTCGTAAAAAAATGTTAGTAGTTTTTATTTCACACATTTCAAACGGATCTCTCGTAAAAGATACAAACATTCATCCCCAAACGAAGTATATACGAGTACACTAGACACATGTTCAATTAATAATTTAGATATGGTGATGTTCGAGCCTTGAACGAAAACCTCTTCCTTTGTTCAATTAAAAACAATAATTACAATAATTAAAAATATACTTTTTTTAATTTTATTTGATCACGGAATGTGTTAGCTATGCTTCAGTTGTAGTTAAACGTTTGCTTGCAAAAATGCTATATTTCTGCAGTTAGCCTTTACAGAAAAAGTTGTTAGCCTTATACCATAATTAGTCATTCTATTGTACATATTTATACGATCCGAAAGTGGCTCTTTAAACAAATTTTCCTTACTTTCCTTTTTATTGCAGAATGCGATCAAACATTTATTTCGCGTGCCGGTGGGCCACAAAACGGAACATTCACGGCGCCTCTCCTTCAGATTCCAGCGAATTTTACCAGGCAGTGTTTGTATATTTTCTTAGCAGGCCCCGGGCAACGTGTTGAAGTAGTTTTTACGACTTTTAACCTGAGAGGAACACCACCTGAGTAAGTATACCATAGTATCCTGGCTTCATACTGTTTCCTTTTTTGTTTTGCCGTTTATATTTCAACGGTCCCTAACGTAACGTATGATGATGATGACGATAATTTTTTTTCTCGTACATTCCTTTTACTGCCCGTTTTTTTTTTCTTCTTATCGACTTGAGTGCTACATTTAGAAAGGGTGTGGTTTAAATTCCGCCTGTAGTTTGAGAAATCCTTAAACAAAAATAGAAAAAGTTTAAAGTATGCTTTCATGTGAATTGTTTAAGATGAGTGCACACAAATTTTATTTCAGCATACTTTCTCGATTAACTGAAAAATTCTGTTTTTTGTTTCTTTATAGCGGATCAGCTGTAGGCGAAATACCAGCGTAAGTAATACGAAAGAATGTTATTTGCGAGTCGAGAAATCTTGAGGTGTTTTCAGAATTTTCAAAAATATTTCACAAATTACTGACAAATAAGTCCTAATTTTTATTCGAGGGGTATATGTTGGTGTGAATTGTTGATTGATCTGGAATATTGAGTTAACTTCTCAATGGGGAATTACAAATGATGAAAAGTGGTTTTCTGTACGTTTGTGAGCAACGAAATACGGTTGAGTAAATTTATTCCTATCTAGGGACGCGGGAGAAGCGCCCCGCCCGCCAAAGAAAAACGAAGAAATCGAAAAAAAAAACGAAAATCGTAAATGCGACCAAGACCATGTTTACGCGACACAACAAGTACGGCTTTTCGGGTCTCTGTCCTCGGGCCTCTGGTGGTCTTGGGGCTTAAAATAGTAGGGTCATTGTTGAAAACCGTCTTAGGAAGTGTGTTTAATTTGAAGTCGATATAATTAAAATCACCCGAGATATAACAGTTCGAAAATCGCTATTTTTTTCAATTTTTTCTTGTTCTCGTTGTTCTTTGACAGGGCTGCACCTCGTAGTGAGCGTATCGAGTTCTACTTTCTTTCTCACGGATTGGCTCTGTCCCAAGGGTGTGCATAGGCTATCATTTGCTCTGATCCGTGCAGTAGAAAAAAGATACATCCAAAAATGTAAGATTTCAAAGAGTTTTTCGGTTACGTCTTTTCAAAGATTTCAAAGAAAACTTCTTCTGGACATTAACCGTGGCCTGATTTCGACCGAATCTGATACGTAACTTCCTCGACTTATTATAAGTATCTCACGGTGATATTTTGGTCCTGCTGCAGGTGTGCGCCAGGATAAAAGGACTCTGTTAAACATGAAATAGAACAGAAACCAAACCTGGTAGATATGGGATCTTCTAATTTACTTAAAATATGATGATGAAACCAAACCAGTGGAGTACTGTTAACCGAATTTTGAGTTCTTTGGTCGGCACTGATGACGTTTTCAGCCCTTGGGGAGGAAAACAAAACATTCTTGGCCTGAAAGAGATACCTAGGCAAGATGGGTATTGCATGCGTCTGCGGCGAATGCATTAGACTACTTTTGACGACATTTTGAGTCCTTCGGAGAGAAAAAATGATATTCTTGGTAAGGAAGTGATATTTAGGCAAGACGTGTCGCATATGACTGGGAGTTATCAGGAAAAGGTGTTAAGCTACTCTTGATGGCAATTTTAGTTCTTTGGTCAGGAAAAGAGCACCTTCTTGGGCACGAATTGGAACAGAAACCAAACCTAGCAAATTTCGGTAATTTCTGGATAGAGGTTACGACACCAATACTCTTTGATGTCAGGAATATATAGGATATAAAGGACTGAACAAACGTCAAGGACCGAAATTTAAAGTCATGTCAAATCAAAAACACATTTTTAGACGGACGCGCAATTAAAGAATTAGTTCTTTGGAGGCAACCTTTTTGAATGAAAATCATAGACATCTTTAAAGCAAATGAAATAAATTATGTAAATGCGTTTGCCAGTCTCATGCCTAATGTGCCGATGAATTCATCGCTCTTTTTGTGTCATTCGGACCTAGCCCGGCACTTAGAAAAATAGTTCGGACAATTCTCTCTCAATTGTCTTAACCCCTTGTGGGGCATAGCGCGTCAACTGTTCCATGTGGCCCAGTTGACGTTTCGACGGCATAAATTGGTTTCGGAGAATGCAGTTGCCAGCATGCACCTCCTGCACATCCATGGCCACGAACGTCGTCGTGGACGGGATTCGAACCCGAAACGCCGGTAGTCAAACATGAGACTGCGGTACAGGTTGGTAATACTTACAGAGAAAAAAATTATAAACAGAGATCTCTGTCGCCCTCGCAGTTTCGCTCCGTCGACTCGTTCTACATTCATTACTCTCTTAGGCATGCGATCATAGTCCATTCGTTGTACATGCCCTGCCCATTAAAGTCGTTATAGTTTGACGATTTTCGAAACTTTCAGCTCATCGTACAGTTCATACAACTCATGGTTGTACCGAATGCGCCATCCATCTCGATCGAAGACGACCCCGAAAATTCGCCGCAGAACCTTACGTTCAAATGAGTCTAGCATGTTTCCGGAGGTTTGAATTAGGGTCCTTGCTTCGCAGCCACAGCATAGCACTGGTCGTATAATGGTTTTGTACACGCGGAGCTTTCTGTGTCTGTGCACATGCTTCGATTCCATTATAGGGAGAATCGAGAAAAAAGTCTTATTAACTAACAGTATCCGTCGCTTAATTTCGTCAGTTTCGTTGGCGTCCCTTGACAAGTTGCTACCCAGGTATATGGAGTCGTTCACGAACTCGATGTTGAGGTCCCCCACATTGATGCTCGGTTGTGCAGGTGTCCTTGTCGTCGATTTCATCATTATTTGAGTTTTACCCTCGTTGATATGTAGTCCAACTTCTTTTGCAGCGGTATCGAGTGTATGCAGAAGTTCTTCTACGTCGGCCAATCTTCCGGACATGATCTTGATGTTGTCGGCGTACGCTGCTAATTGTGTCGACTTGATGAGTAGCGTATTGCTGTTGTCTATATTCATAGCCCGAATAGCATATTCCAGTGCTTGGTTGAACAGCGTCGGTGCCAGTCCATCGCCCTGTTTCAGACCAGTGCGTAAGTCTATTATGGATCCTGACCTGTGAGACGGAGTTGGTCATCATCATCAGATTATTTGACTTAAGTGAGGGGCTTTTCCACTTCGCCATGCTTTCGATTGTATCATAAGTCCTATTTGCGATACTTGAACGTTAAAGTCTAAGTTCGACTAGTAACTGAGTAGTGTTAAGATCTGAACTGTCAAATGGTTTAAGAGTTTTTACGTGAACTATCAACAACTGCCACAGAGGATTAGTTCTATTCAAGTGCTATTGCACCGTTTCGTTAACCCAGAACGGTTTCCATTTGAATTAAGCAGCATTCTCACGAGGCGACTTTTATTGAACGATAAAAGTCTAACGAAACAGCACTTTCAACAGTGTTGAAAGCCTTTTCAGTCGAACAACAAAGTATTGTCCCGGCCTAAATTTCCTCGTTTGACTTTGAGTAACCGCTTCAACACAGCATGCTATCTCTTTCGCTCCGTCATTGTGAACATATGATTTTAAATGAATGAAATCAGATGAGGTGACTTTATACGAATGAAATTTAATTGATGTGACTGCAACTTGTAGCTGAATTAGTGTATGTGCGTGTTTCGTGTTAAATCATGTGCGAAATTCGTGCATGTGTTTTGCAAATGCTGAACGACTTTTATTGAAACGTGAAAATAAAATATAGTTTAGTCGCGTTTAACTTTTATCGTCGAACTTTTGTCGTTCAACAAAAGTCGCCGCTTTTGAAAGTGTATGACATCGTCTTGTTTACCCGCGCTTGTTCTTGGCGTATGTATTAGTTTACAGACAATCTGTCCTGCTATTTTTATATATAGGTATAATCAAGGTCCGACATTTATTTTATGAGACAAACACTGAATTGTTTCTTATCCTTTTTCAAACAACGAATCGATTACAGGAATTCATGCCATTGAATCGATCTGAGAAATCAATCTGAAAAAGGACTCAAGATATTGTTGGCGCCAGTCAATTTTATGAATTGACTGAGACTCAAGCATTCAGCAGTAAATAAGTTTTCCCTGAAAATGTAACTTCTTTCTTCGTTTCCTGTGAACATTCTTTCGTAAGCGCCCACACACACGTGGACCAATAATAATAAGTTTATAAGCATGTCTTACAAGAGGATTTCATGGAGAGTATTCTTGTCACGTTGCCTACAGTTGGTATTGAACGAGGAAAGAGGACAATGCGGATGAGGTTGAAACGTTGAGCCTTGACGTTGACCTAGAGATATGCATATATTCCGTGTGTACTGGGATGGCACTGTGGCAAGCCTTTTGTATTCATATAATCAAATCAACTAGGCAAATTATTTTTTTTGTAGTAATATGATGTAATAACAGTATCGCATAAATCGATTTGCATGTACAGGTATCGCCAAGAGAAACGTCGAAGCATTATCATCGATTAGGATAAAGCGTAATTGTGTAAAAAGGATGTATGTATACCTAAAGGCCGAGTTAATATTTATTAGTTGCGTCTAAATTGATTAGCCATGTTCAATTCAAGTGAATCTAATTGAATTTAGGATGAATAACTCGTTCGAGCGCGTTGCTGATCACACACTTCTGCACAAAACACACCGTCACGACTGTTGCCCTAGTTATACGAGTATTTATGATTTCCAAATGGGCATATGGCGTAGGCTACGGGGTGACGTATTCGCATTCCGTTATGCACCTCCAAACTGCGGATTCCACCGGGTTGGGACAAAAACTTACATTTTCAGTAAAAGCCATGTCATTAATCGCATTAAAACAAACATTTATGTCTTCGTTAACTTACGCCTCCTCTTTGAAAAGTACCTTAATAAAACAAGACAATGCTTAACAGGGAGCACGAAGCCAAGTAAATGTACTCTCCTCATATTGCAATTAGTTTTAGCAGTACTTCAAGCAAGAAAAGTGATAATTTTATGTAAGCTAAGTGAACGAAAAGTGTACATTCCAACGAATCTGAAAGGACTCTTGACACATTCACGGCCAAGGACCAGTCAGCCGAGAAGGAGGCCGTGACTAAGACTCTAACTCTGAGAGGTCGCCGCGTCGTCGGACTTAAGCCTCCCACTTAACTTGCAAATTTATAGAGGCAAACAAACTCGAAGGCTAAATGCTATCTTATTAAATGTTTTAATTAAAATACTTACATTCCTTGCTCAGCGTGGATGAGCATATGTTGGCCAAATGGTGTCGGGAAAAGCGGATATTAACATTTTTTTCTGCTGTGTAAGTGATAGCAATAAGGATGGTTGATTCCTAAAAATAGCTTCCGCCGAAGGTGAAAGGATGAAGGAGGATTTGGACTCTCATAGGGCACGAATGACTTATTGATTGCATTCACTGTGGGAAGTTGATGTCGGTAGCCGGGTTAATTGCTTCGTTGTTACAATATTTTCAGGAGGCATGAAAAAGTGGCAGTATGTATGATTCGACTGGGATATTACCTGAGGCTACAATGTGCCTAACACAAGGGACACAGTCATGAAAGGTCACCTACTTGTAAATTTATATGGTATTTATATTGCCTTTAATGTTTGACTTATCTTTTGCGACAACTGGCATTATTTAGTTAAGAAGGAATGATGTCGTATACTATGTTGGTGCCCTAATAGACTAGTCATTAAGTGCTTATAGGATCTGTTCTAGTAGCCCTGCGCGATTAATCGTATGATAATCGATCATTTCTGATAATTGATTAATCAACTATTTTTGATGTACAACTTCTGAAAAAATACGATTAACCGATTAATAAAAAAATACGATTAATCCTTTAATCGAAAAATACGATTAACGACGACTGATTATTACCAAATAACGTATGCGAAGAAAAACGAAAGTGTCCATCCATGGCAACTTTCGATTTCAGCGGAAATTGTCCATTAATGGCTAATTTCCAAATGGCTAATTTCATAGCGCCAACGAAAACTATTCCCTCAAAAAACCAGTATGATATCAGTGCTTAAGAAAATTAGCAATCGTTTCTAAATTTTCTCATTACTTATTTTTTACATATATAGACAGGAAACTGAAAACACCTAGTTTTAAGAAGATATTTTCATAGATATAGTATCTGGTATCTTAATTACTTTTTTCTTTGTTCTATCCAACAGATGTGCACATGAATATATGGACATTTATGCTGAAGTTCAAACATCAGATGCCGCCGATCTAATTAATTCGCCATTTGGTGGCCGTTATTGTGGTCCGATACCACCACGTCGTCGAATATCGATGTATCGAGCAATAGCTCTATCCTTTTTTACAAATAAAAACGAAACACTACCTGACTTGTTTACAGGACGTTATTCATTTATAAATGCATGTACGTATCAAGGATGTTCGAAACAATGTAACATTTTCCCGAATTGAACTATCCTCCTAATTAATTAAATCCTGTTACTGAACTTGATTGAATAGATATCATTTACAAATGCATTATCTATTTATAGCGGAATATGAAATTGGTATACCAATATCCGGATCACCATGTTCCTACACTGTCACTCCTAGTTCGAATAAAACAGGTGCTTTAATATCGCCAACTTATCCAGGTGCCTATCCGAAAGATTTATCGTGCACATATACATTTCTCGGTGAAACGAATCAGAGAGTTAGATTAGAATTTCGTGATTTTGATCTGTTTTTTGGCGGACCACAGTAAGTATAAATTAGACTAATGACTAGAAAAAAATATGTATATAGTATAAACGAGCCCCTGTATTATACCCATTTTAATTTTATCTATTAATCAATACAATTCCCTTCCTTTTTATGACGGACTTAGTAAAATTCAGTTGAAAATGTTTACTTAGTACACGCGCACCCAAGTTCGGTAATATTTTAACAGTCTGCATCAAAATTCGAATCTCCTCATTAAGTACATCCAGTGCAGATGTCATTATATGGAAGTCCAAGCCTCCTGGCATGTTCCCCAATTAGGCAGTGGCTAGTGATGACTCCCATCACCGCACTGATGTATTATCTTATCAGTGGAAAAAGTCTAGCAGAACGACTCTAATTCAACGTGGGCCACAAAGGCCTTATGAAATGGCAATTGCCGTCTCTCCATCTGTGAATAGTCTTGCGAATCGACCCAGACATGTAGGAATCTTCTAAGGATACCGGTGTATGTGGTAGAATAGAATATGACATTTAGCATCGGTCATGTACGATTTTTACTGACTAAACCCAAAATCACCTTACCATTTTTCGGCACACATTAACGGCACTGCCTAGTTCCTTTCCAAATCTTCACGACTTTGATTAAACCTTGTACAGCACGTCCTTCGCTTTTTCCGCGACTCCTTTGCTTCTGAGCATTCTGCTGGGTCTTCCAACCTACCCTATGTAAATATTTTCGATATCCATCATGCCCCGTGAAAAATTGAGTTGGGGAGTGGTTTAACTAGTCGTGCTTTCTATTCAACCACCTCTCGATAAGGATAAGACTGTACGTCCAACGCCGCCTGTTGTTGTCTGCTCCCACCGCTGCTGCCATTTTTCCAGAGACTCGATCCTTTGTCTGTTTCTACGTTCCTCTGATGCATCCCAAGACTCCAAACGTCGACCGCCGTAAAGCCCACACGTTTAGACCACCAAAACACTATTGGGAGCACTACATCTACGTCGTAGGCCGCTTCATCTCATGTTGTTCGGTATGCACAGCGCACTCTCAATGGCTGCCTTTTGGCGAGCTCTCGTTAAATTTCGTGGATCTGACTTTTCTTCTCCATATGCTTTCCCCTCCGGTAAAATATGTACCAAGAACTGTGAATGTTTGGATCTAAAATGTTCCCCTCCGGATCTGAACAGTATTCTGAACCAGAGGGGAACATTTTCAGATTCAAAAATTCACAGTTCACGGTACTTATTTTATTGGATGGGAAAGCATATGGAGGAGAAATCGAGAAACGTCAGATCCATGAAATCTAACCAGAGGCTCACAAAAACGCACCCAATGTGATCCTTCCACATACCGAGCTAATATTTCTGGTGTTGCAAGCGTTGCGATACGCTTCACCCCATACTGTAAACCGCGACGCGCAAAGTATTGTAGAATAGAGGTGATTACTCGGGACAGCATGAGCTTGGGCTTTCTTTCTGCTTCTAAAGCCCCGATGTTCGGCATCATTCTCGCAGACAGAGCCACAGTGTTGTTTGCCGCTTTTTCACTCTAATACTTATGATGTTCTCCAAATGTCAGCTGCTTCAACACAATCATTACCCCCAGGTACCTGATGCAGGGCTTGGAGGTAATGATTCTGCTTCCGACTTTGATCTTCAGAGAGTTCCTTTCCTGCGATTTCTGCTCCGCCAGCTCCAGTCCGACTTTCTCCAACCACAACTAATCATCCGCAAATACAACTATTGTTACCTATTTAGGAAAGGTACAAGATGTTGTTGTACATTGTGTTTCATAGGAATCTTTAGTGAACACCTGCTGACACGAGATATTGTTTAGATCCTTCGAAGATCTCGTATTGAAGATCTCAATTAGAGACGTAGCTTTTGATTATTAAATAAATGAAACAATAAATGGCGCAATAGTCTAAATTTGGACCAAGGCCTCGAGATGAGTTAGCATCATCTCATTTACTAGATTGTGACCAACCACACATTACCGCGAGGACTGAGCGAGTATTCGCAGTTGTTTTCAATGTACATACATAGTAAGAACCGAATCAGATGAACGTATTGCACCTTAACTGTCCATAAAAATAGTAACATCTCTGGAAGTCACCGCACGTGACTTCCCAACCAGTTTAGAGTATCCGAAATAGTCAAAACCTCTGCCTAGAGGACGCTACAAAAGTCAGGTAGACGGAACCATAAATTAATTCTGGAGGTGCATGCTAGCAACTGCACCATCTAAAAATTATATGTTATCGAAATCTCCACAATCCATAGCTATGCAAGAAATATCGACGCGTCCGTACTTCTGGAGGAGTCAAGGCAATTAACGCTTCCGAATATATGTCAGCCCCAACAGCGTCGTCCGTTTTAGAGCCTTCTGTATTGATTACCATGTCGTCGGGGATACAAGGGTATATTATCTACCCAAAGATTCCTAGAGGGAATTATACTGGTGTAGTTTTTATCGAAAATGTATTTCGGAGAGAAGTAGTCAGTATCCGAGTTCCTAGTTACGCAGAATAGATGTATGTCAACTCTGCGGATGCCACTGGCCAGTTTCACAAAGGTGTAGAGCCGTATATGGCGCCAGTTGTGCGCACCTTCATCAGCAGGTTGCAATAGGCAGCTACTCTGAGTACCGTCGACCACACACATAGACACACATAAGTTGGGTTAGGTGCCGGAGCTGCCATAATGTATCACGGCACACTGAGGCCACCACTGGGTCCGTTGGGGTACCACCAAAAAAATCACAGCGTGGCCGAGCGGCCTGGGTTAAAAATTAGCCAAATCATCCTTGTTGTTTGGCATGTGTTGCTGCGGAGCCATCTTATATTAGCCTTAATTGCCACTTAGTGCATGGTAAATGGCATTTTTATGTCCTCGCGTTTTTCGTCAATCACCTCAGTTGTACCCTCCCAATTCAACTCATCTGCTTTGCTGTTACCAGTATAACCACTATGGCTCGGGATCCAATAAAGGGTGATATAAAAAAGCCACTTATCGCTGCAAGGGCTGAGCGGCAAATCTCAATGGATATACATAGATGTCGTCAAGACGGATTCAAGTGAGCGAATCGCCGCTTGACTGTCAGTGTAAATAATAAGGTCCCTCAAAGTAATGAATGACATGAATGCCCAGCCAAGACTGGACTTCAGAAATCGCGGAAACCTCCGCCTGCATGAAAGATCAATTATTAGTAGCTCCGAGTGAATGTCAATCCCGATATCTTCTCTGGTTCTGGAGCCATCTGTATAGATGACAATGGATTCGGTGTTTAAGAGCATTTCCGCCGTCCATAGATGGGATCAGACTAGTGAAGTTTCTGCCAAAATGATGTTTTGGAAAAATTTAGTCCGTCTCCCTAGGGAGATCCAGGTTGCTCAGTACTATAGAGTGTCCGCACTCATCGCACGCCACTGTCCCGTCTCGCGAAGGCGCAAGGCTATGTTTTTCACGAGCTGTTCGCCTAAAGTATCCAGTGGGAGCAAGCCGAGTATAATATCTATCACACACACATACTAAACCGAAATAAAGGACGCACCACAGGAGTATATATCTAATGTACCGCCTTCGGCTGCAGGCCCAAATTTTTAACAATGGCCTTTCCACACAATTAGAGTCCAATAGTAGGGCTTCCAATTTAGTTTACTATCTGGAATCAAAGCAAGGAATTGGGCTTTGCCATTAAAACCCAGTCTCTTTCCCTCCAGGGCGGGGGGTTTGATAGGACAGAGTTTATCCCGTCTGATGAAAAGCATTAGTTTTGTCTTGTCCGGGTTAACCTTGACACTATGGTTTGCCCAGTCGGTTAGAATGGATAGCGCATTCTGCAGTACCCAATTGAGGACGCTCGCAAATTTACAATCAGTAGTGTAAGTCATGAACTAAGAAGTGAATCGTCATTGAAACTTCTTTTGTTATAGGATTACGATAATCCATTTATTGGTGACGTCAAGAAAAGTTAAGCTTAAGTTCAAATAAAATAAATCCACTCCAATATCGTAATTTTTTCATTTTTCGTATCTTCTACAGTTGCCCATTTGATTTTGTTAAAGTATATGATGGTCCGGACAATTCATCGGCATTAATAGGAACATATTGCGGACAACAAAGAAATTTAGTTATATACTCAAGCGAATCGAGTCTATTCGTTCATTTTTTTACGCTACAAAGAACAGCGAATACACAAAATCGTGGCTTTAAAGGAATTTATGAATTTAGCGAAAGTTTTGTTAAACTAGATTTTATACGTAAGTACCGCTTTCTAAAGCTAATTAGTGTTGATATATTCCTATTAAAAAATATTAGATAAATAATAAATTTTAAGCATATTTAATTAATTTATTAAATTTCCACTGCAGAACAAAACGATGGCATTCACATGCGTGGCTCAGAATGTGATCAGAAAGTTTTATCGAAGAAGCAATCCGTAGGATATGTTTATTCTCCCAATTATCCTTATCTGTATATACCGAAAACAGTTTGTAGGTAAGTCTCAGTTGATTTCTTTTTTGCAGTCTTAAGCTATGTCTTGCTTAAGATCCATTTTGCTAGACACCACTCTGCGTCGATGAGGGTGATAATTAAAAAGATACACGCAACTAGTGCTCCGTCCTCCATGGCACACTTTGTGATCATCGCCTGCGATCGGCGCAGAGTGATGCCTAGCAAAACGCACCTTACCACGACTCTGCGTCGATCGCAGGCGACGATCGAAAAAAATACACATAAATATTGCTTCGTGTTCTATGGCTTTATCGTTAAAGGCTGGTACTAACCTCTTCGTTCGAAAATGTTACACTTATCTCTCCCACGAAAAAGTGACAGAGTAGACTTGCACACAGCACATATCCGCGTGGCTCTACACTGCACTTGAATTTCCCCTTCTCACTCAAACGCGAGCAATCACTACTGTAATGACCGGTTTCCACGCGATATTAAATGCAAAGTAATTGTTTTCGCGTGGAAATTGCCCACAGCAGTGTGGAGACTTCCCATACACAGGGGATTTTGGTGCGAAGAGTGATCATTTTCGTGCGAACTGAATTTTTGCCAGTTTTGTATGAAATTTCACAATAAAAACGGAGGTTAGTACCTTCCTTAAGGCCGAGTTTATGCAAATTGCGGCAGCCACCGCGGCGACTCTCGCAGCTTCTAAACACGGCCTAATAGCGAACAATAAGTGACGATCGGGTGCATAGCATGATGGACCTTTAAGGTTTGTTTCACTAGTCGCGGCTGAGCGACTTTCGTTCTGTAATGGTAGGTTTCTTTCAGAGTCTCTAACATTAGTCGCTTAGCCGCATCTAGCAAAACAAACCTTCAAGTGATAAATACAAGACTACTCTTACACAATACACAATACAATATTACTCTTATTTATAAAATTCTCTTTCTATTTGATAGATATTTTATATATGGCATGCAGGACGCGCAACATTTAGAACGAGTTCGTTTAGAGTTTTTTCTTTTTGATATACCGAAAGTTGAACACAAAGACAAAAGCGAGTAAGTATCCGAACAGTTTTCTTTAACGTTTAATAATAGTTTTGACGTCCTAATATTCTTAGCGAAGGACATTTTGTATCATCCATTGACAACAATCCTTCCATTCCCTTACAGATCGAACTGCACAGATGGCTACCTCAAAGTTTATCTAAAAGGACAAGAAACTATGGATGCCTACGATAAATTCGATCACGAACTGTGCGGCAACGAGACACATTCCGTGGTTAGTGATGGTCCGCGTCTGGCCATGGTATTCAGTTCCGGTGAAATTCAAGGACGCGGCTTCAAGGCGAAATACACTTTCGAAACTGAATACAAAATTCCGGGAACAGCAGCGCCGGACGGTTCGTGCAGCTTCACGTATCGAAGTTCGTCGAAAAAGCGAGGCGATTTCAATAGTCCACGATACCCTTCCAACTATCCATCCGATACGAATTGTTCATATACGTTTGTGGCCATGCAAAACGAGCAAATAACCGTTGTTTTCGACCATTTCCGGGTGAAGGCCGACAATGCGAATACCACAGGCGGAGCATACGGGTAAAGAAAGTCCTCAACGACGTTGTCCAATAATTCCTCTAACTCCTTTGCCTTTCTGTATAGCTCGTCCGTTTGCTTCGAAGATTGGGTTGAAATCTACATTTTGTATCGTGAGAGTGCCGATCGCTTTATTGGTCGGTATTGTGGAATGACAGCTCCCGGCCCAGTGGAGAGCCCCAGAGGGGCTGTTGGCATACGTGTTCTATTACATACCGACCAGGAGAATGTGGCGAGTGGTTTTAAGGCACGTTACATTTTCGAAAATGCCAAATCCGACTTTGGCGATTGCGGTGGAAATTATTCGGGTCAAGACTCAGGTATTATAACGTCACCAAATTATCCATCTAATTATAAGGGTCCGGCTAAAAATATGGCTTCGAGTGCCTGTAATTGGTATATAACTGCCCGATCTGGATATAAGATTTCAATTAATTTTGAATTTTTCTCGGTCGAAGGTGATCCGCCTGGTGAGTATTCGGTCTGTAACCGATGAACATCTTACCGAGATCGTGTTTCTTAAAACTTTTTGTGTTTTCATTTCGAATGAATAGGACGCGGATGTGCTGCAGCGGTTCTTCGCCTTTGGACCAATCTAGAATCCGATGCTTCGCCATTTGAACTATGCGGAGAGAAAAACGCTCTAGATTGGCATTATATATCGCAAGGACAATCGGTTAGAATAAGTTTTATAACCACTGATAAAACTATCGGTGCACAGGTAAGATGATAAATTTTGATTGTATGCGAATACATATTCTAGTTAGATAATAATTTCGCAAATCAAGGGGAAAATAAAGGAAGGTGACACCGGAATTCAATTAACAATTTCCTAAAAGATAAAACGGCATGCAGTGTTGGAGACTTTCATTACTCACATTTATTGTGCGCCTGTTGTTTGTTAGGCAAATATACTCTGAACTCATATTCTTGGACTTACAGTCGGCCCAGGGCCCCATAATTAGTAGAATTTTTCCATCAAATTACCGACATTAGTAGTAGTACATTTGTATACTTTTTCACGGTCACTGGCCTCGGGGGAAGGATATTTTGGGAGCGCAACCTTTCACCCCATTGACCCCGAAGACCATTGGTTTGACACTCTCAGTCTCCCCAGTGTTTATTGCTATCATATTGGCCTCTATTCGAATATGCATGTTCTGCGTTCCCACTCATTCCAATGCATTGCGAAATAGGCGTACTAATGAATTTCCGCTTGTGGAATGTCTTTGAAGATCAGTCACAACTCATAATTTGCTCCGGAAATGTTTGGCAAACGCTGTTCCATTTGTTGTGTTCTTTGTTGCCCATGAAATAAATTAGGTCGGTGAGTGGAAAAGTGAGACTACTTTATAGTATATCTGACCCTGTACTTTAAACGTTGGCATCTATTTACCCTCGTTAACAACTTTTTTTTGCTCCGAACGATGCAATTGGAAAGGAAGCATTGTTCTGCCTAATATTTCGGAGGAAATATTTTGATAGGGTAACTCGTACAAAATATTTTGAGAGCTCTTCTGGTGAGTTATCCGTAAATTTCATTAACCTATTTTAGATGACACCGACCTCTTTAGAATGGCTAGCCACAAACTGTTGAACACGAACATGGTGCAAGTGTCCTCCGAATGGCTCAAGGTACACACAAACTTCACACAAATTTGAATAAAATTGTCCACTTGTATCATGTTTGTGATAGAGTTTGTGTTCAATAGTGTGTGCGCTGGGCATAAATTGGATTTTACTATACCTATATATTAAAATATTATTTAGTCGCTAACCATCTTACTTCATAAATATGTTCGTGTCAAATTTCGTTATCCGAATCGACGTCGCCCTCTTGGTTCAGTTAATCGCGGTTTTACTGTATGTGGTAACATTTTGGAGCCGCGAACCATCTTATTTTCCTCCCTGGTCTCCCCAAAGTACTACTTTGTATGGGAGCAGTACATAGAAAGTTTCCGTAAGAGTTACCAGAAAGCTGCGAATTTTTGTTAACTCATGTCTTCGTCGAATTATAAGAATTTTCCGACCCGAAACAATACCAAATGATGAGCTAAGTCGTCGTACGGGTAAGATGCCAAATGACGAATTAATACGCAGGCGAAAATGGTAGTGGATAGGTTACACATTGCGAAAGGATGATAACTGCATTACTTTACAAAGACCGACCAAGAGGGGGTCTTAGAATAGCTTGGCGTCGGTCTATGGCAAAATATTCAGATTCGCTGGGTATGACATGGGGGGAGTTGCCTCCCTTGCCCGGAACAGAGTACGATGGCACGCAGGAGTGGTTAACGCGAAGCCAAAGTGTGTTAATCTTCTTGACCCCTCTAGGGGCATGGGGACGTTAACATCTCTGGCATTTCAATGCCTTGTTGACGCTTCGATAGCATATCTACTTTTCGGAAGTGCAGTTGCTAGCATGTCTTTATACTGACAAACTCGGAGAACTGTAAGAATTCTGATAGTACCCACAGGTAGTTTTTGGTCGCGCCGAGATTTGAACTCCGAGCTCTAGATTAGTACCGAACGACCACAGCCGCCGAGCGCGACAAAGGCAATTTAACACTAATTTTGAATATTTTTTTAACTTTTAGTAGTAACCATCTGTAATGGACGGTTTTGTGGGCATCCGAAGATGCCCGCGGGGACGAAGCCTAAGATAGCATAACGACCGTGATGGTCGGGCCGTGCCATCTGGCGAAGAAAAGGGTCCCTCAACGAGCTAATCAGCGGCTTGTGCTTGCTGTAGCTCAGTTCGGGAGACGTGTGCGGGGTTTTTGTTGCTCGTTACCCCTGACCTTTACGGATTAACGAAAATTTATAGGCCTGGGAAAGACAACACAAACATGGGAGGCAAAAATGGGGAATAATAAAAAATGGGGCGATAAGGATAAAATGGTTGGCGGACGGTGCAGATGCCCTCCCGCTCACATCGGGGTCCGGGTGT
Source organism: Chloromyia formosa (assembly GCA_964017055.1). NCBI lineage: Eukaryota > Metazoa > Arthropoda > Insecta > Diptera > Stratiomyidae > Chloromyia > Chloromyia formosa. The sequence goes on along the minus strand of OZ024813.1, from coordinate 20,435,107 downwards.
AATGGTACCCTCGGCTCCTAGTTTCGTACCACCAACATATACTCATTAGATGCTGCCTTCGATCTGCCGGTAGGAGCAGCACTACCAGGATATGGTCCATTATTGGTGGTTCATCTTATTTTCATCCCCGTCTTCCCAAATACCTATATACTTGTGTCAAATTTCGTTATCACAAATAACACGGCCCTGTTTGTTTCGGTTAAATGTTTTTTTTTTTTTTACTGTATTCGGCATCACTGTGTTCACTTGTGTTTTCCTCCCCGGCCTCCCAAAAGTACTTATGAAAAATTTTGTTATCCGAAATGACGCCGCACCCTTGGGTTCGGTTAAACGGGGTTTTACTGTATGCGATCGGGAATCACCTTACTATCTATTCCAGCTCCCCAAATGTACTCGGCGAAATTTGGTGGCACTCGCCTCGGTGGTTTAAAAGTTTTTGCACTACAAACATACACAAATCATCACTTTTACTATATATAGACTCTAGAAGATTACTAATTGAAGGATATTTAGAATTGAATTAATTCAAAATATTTTCAAAATGTACAATTACCTATATCACTACACTGTTGCATTTTTTTTTTTCATGCACTCTTTCTCAGGGCTTCCGTATTGTTTGGACTGAAATCCAAGATTCTGGTCCCGGACCACCATCTTCCATGTCAGCACAATGCGAATCAACCTATCATTTTGAATGCGCTAGCGGCTACTGTATAGCTGACAAATTGCGCTGTGACGGTATCAAAAATTGCGGGCCGAGGGACGATAGCGATGAAACGAACTGTGAGTCGTGAGTGAGTCGAACGGTTCAGTTCATTTTTATTTACTTTTTACTTTTCTTAGTATTTTTTCTGGCTAAGTTTCGTCAACATTAAGTTTATATAGTTTAAGTTTGACATACTGAGAAGAAGGAGACAAAAATTTATAATTTCTTTCTTCTCGGATTTGAATTATGTTTCGTTTTGACTCAATTGACGTTATCAGTTTCGAGCAGAAGAAATTCAAAAAGTTCATTTTTTTATTTTACGTATCTTTTTTTAGTACATATTTTATTATTTATTATGTCAGTTATATAAGAAAATAAATTGAACCAGACGAAACACTTCCATAAATAAATATAAATATATTTGGTATACTAAATAACTTTAGATTATAAGCAATTCTATTGATTTGATATATATAAACTTTTTTTTTCTTCACTCTATGAATACTCTACCTATATATCTATATCAATTCTGAAACTATATTAAAATATACTCTTATTGTCAGCCGGTAGCACGCAGCACGATAATGCGTTTTATTGAATATTTTATTGAAGTAATATCCCCTTGCTCTGTTTAGGTTTATCCTGTTTGAAAATTTATTTCCTGTACAATATTATATGCTGCAATAACAATGAGCACTTTTTACGTTAAAATTATCGATGAATATTTTAAACTACGAGTAATAATGAAAAATGAACCCGATCCCTATGGAAAACCTTGTGTTTCTCCTGCGGTTGAAAGAATTATTTTTGCACAATCTAATGAATTCGCCCTCATACCTGCTACCCGTTTATAGCCTTCTGTGCAATTATTTGCTCTCATTATAAGTTTTCAGTTCATAGGAGGAAATGTCCCTTTCGAATTTCATGTATTTCGCATTCTCTAATGAGCGACTCAATTAGTTGATAAACAATATTTCTCCACGTCATCCTCAAACGGTGTGCCATTTCTTACCCCCCAGAGCCCTTTAATGCGTAATTTTCCTCCAACCAGTCATCCTCTTTGCAACTGGATATCATTAATCAACGGTAAGCTCCGTTCCCTTATTTATCCACCATCTTTAGGCCAAAAAGATTTTAAAAGAATCACAACCGAAAAAAGGTTACTCAAACTTTTCACGTTCTTGATTAATTTTACGTTTTCAAGGGGATGAACATTACGGTAGCAATAACGACGACGATGTCGTCGGGGCATCGTCGTTTCGCAAAGAAAAGTTCTGTACTATATATGTACCATGCTTCACCGGAGGACATTGAATTTCTAAGAAATGACATTTTCAACGGAAATTTTCGATTCAAATTTTCGATATGAACTCGTTCATTTATCTGAAAAGGGCTGTAAAAGATGATGGGTCGGTCGCAGGACTCGTCTACGCGAAAGTTAATTGCTTAAGGATTGAGAGTTTCGACCATATCTGAATTCCATTCATTTGCTTGGGATCAATTAAAAGTTTTCGGTACGATAATGAAGGGAAAGTTTTGCTTTATGCCGGTACGCCGGTAACGACGACGACGGTGAACAACGACCCATCAGATAAAATTACACTGAACTACATAGCAAAAGTACTCATTGTTAGTGTCATCCATACGACCACTTAAGATAAATTCAAAATTCACAAAAGAATCTCACCGATCTATTTCTATCTATTTCGACTTTTTAATTGGAAAAAACTGATCCGGAAAGTCGCAGCAAAAGAAGCTAATTTTTTTTTAATTTTTAGTTATACATTATGATATGTTAATGAACCCTTCAACAAAGATACAGTAATAGTTTTTGAATTAAAAGCAGACAGCTTTAAACTCCCATATTAATTGCATTCAACTGAGCCCGTAATTTTGCTAATACGTGTACCCGACGAACTATTGAGCTTATGTATATTGCAAGGTACAAAAAAACGTGCACAATTTTTGAATGTTGGATGCATTATTTGACATGTAAATAATTATGTAAAATGAACTGCACATATCGAGAAGTTTGAAACGTGTCTAAGAAGGATATACATGATGTGAACGGATTAATAGTTTAACTAATCGGTGAAAGGCAAGTGCGAAGCCTTTTTGGTATTTTATGTTTTGTTTTATTTTAACACTTTTTTGTATAGTTATTGACCTATGAGTCGTATTTGAAAATACATGTTTTGAAATATCGTTTCTCGAGCGCAGGTTTCCTACCTCATCATCATGGCGCAACAGACCGACGTCGGGTCCTGGCCGCCTGAACCATCGTCCTCCAATTATCACCGTCAAGTGACCGCGTCCTCCAATTTTGGACGCCCAGCAGTTGTTCGGCGACCTCATCTACTGAGTCTTTATAATAAGCTCTCGGTCTTCCTGGCTTCCTGCTCCGTTGACGCGTCGTCCATTGAATATTTTCTTAAGCATGCGTTCATCGTCCATTCGTTGTATATTTCGTGTCTATTGTGGACGTTGTAGTTTGACGATTCTCGAAACTCCCAGTCACATCGTGCAGTTCGTAAATCTCATGATCGTCCCGAATGCGCCATCCATTTCGGTCGTAAACTGCTCCGAAAGTTCGTTTCACTGCACATGCTTCGATCATCCTTGTCCTTACAGAGGCTTGTCCTGGGTTGATAGCCATTCTTATTCATGTTTACTAGTCTGTATGCACTCTACTGTTGTAAGAACGCCACCAGATAAAGTTGGGGCCTGCAACGGAAGGTTGTGCATTGGCTCTATATGGCGGCTATTCGCCCCATACTTTTGCACGGCATTGTTGTGGGGTGGAACCCGCTTAGGAGCACTTTGCCTCTCTCCCGTCCAGTGATTCATCGAATGAACTAAGTTAGGACTGCAAAAAATCGTAGAAGAGGAACCTCGAAAAAATCCGAACGTACTCTCTGCAAAGCTGTCTTTTGATCCATGTGAGTATAGCATAATGCAGGCCGCGATAAGTATCACTAACACGAGATGGCTAAGTGGCAGCACTTGCTCTAAAACAAAGCTGATATGACTCAGATTGGACATGAGTCGTTCCTCTAAGCTATTGTCGCTGAAAAGACATCACGTTGGTACGGTCGCGGGCGTCATCACTGGGCACTGTCCAATTGGGGAGCACGCCAGGAGGCTTCGGCTTCCGTATAACGACTTATGTAGAAGCTGTGGGGATGAGGAGGTAGAGGAGAGTACTTTCTCCCTTCTCTTTGCATGCTCGTGCCTGGAAAGTGTTAGGAGGGCTACCTTTGGGGCCTACTACTTTGTCGAGCTAGGTGACTTGTAGGACATCGATGTTAGCCAGCTCCAACGTTTCGTTGTGGGCCCGGGCTGGTTCGAGATTTAGAGTGGGTCGGGACAACATATCCCGTTGGGTATCACAACGGACCCAGATGCGGCTATGTGTGCTGTGGATAATCATAGCAACCCTGTAACCTGACCTAACCTAGCCTAGTCTGTACGCTTGTATGGTATTTATATTAGCAAGTTTATCATTAATCTTCAGCAAGTCGAAGAATTTTCGTTTCTTACGTCTAATTATTCTATTTGATATTCGCCGTAGCTCGTCATATTTTTCTCTCTCAGCTCTAGTTGAACGTTGGATACGCAAAGAACGAACGCTTCGTTCTTCGCGTCAAGTGATTTTTTGCATTCTTCGTCGAACCAATCATTTCGGGCTTGCCGGGTTTTATGTGTCACGACCTTCTCTGCGGTTTCCTTGATAGAGCTTTTAAGTTCTTTCCAAAGCCCGTGTACACCAATTTTGCCGATGTTGTGTAGCATAGGTGTCAGTTTTTTTTTCAAGGACGGCTGTATATACTTGCGCCATAGCATGGTTTAAAAGTTTGTTAACCGCAAATATTTTAGGAGGGCTAGTTCTTGATTGGTGCACTGAAGAGGAACTATACCAAACTCTTTATGCCCAGATGGTTTACCGCCTTTGAAAATTGTGTGCGATTTGTATTTCTCGACCTGTTGTTGGAGGGCCTTCTCGGCCCCTAGTTTGTTCAGGGAGCGTACATTCTAGGATCCGATAGAATTATCAGTTAAACGTTTTGCGTGTTTATCGTTGCTGATTTGTCCAATCCGATGCTCTTTTTCCCGGTTTCTTGACATGGTGTAGTTTTTACAAGGATGGGTTATCTGCCCATCGCCTAACTCTATTAAGAGGTGGCACCGGTGATAGCTGCTTTAGGTGGTTCGTAATATGCCAGAGTTCACATAACTATGTTGCAGGTCTGACTACGTGATTCATGCCATCCTAATAACCTGGGACGCTTAGGTGTAACTCAGTCAGTCAGGCTACAGCTATCATTCCTTTCTCCTTTCACAACCATGGTTTGGGACAGGCTTCGGCGAAGTTATCTTACAGTGTGAACCAATTTATACGTTTAAACACCTTCAGAAATTGTCGAAACACCGCACCTTCCATACTAAGATTTGACTGTGTGGAGATTATGGTCGCGCTAAAATCTGGAGAAGAAAAAACGAAAGTTTCCTACCTTGTGCCCTTCAACCCACATCACGTTTTGACGATGGATTCTTAATGGTGTGAGGTGATGACACAAGCGATTTAGTTATGATCGCTAACGGTAATTTGACAGTTCAGCGATACATCAACGAAGTGCTTTATGTTACGGGAAGAGCACGTGCTGGTGGACAGAATTTGATGCAAGATAGAGCCTGCCCTCATACTGCAAACATAGTGCGTGAATTTCTCACGCCAATAATACCGATCTTCTTCGCTGGCCAGCTTGCAGCCCAAATTTAAATCCCGCATAGAACATTGATGGGACCAGCTGGGGCAACACATCAGGACCCGTTCAGTCTTTACGAAAACTGGAACAATCCCTAAATGGGCGAATATTTCCCAAATTTCACTTGCCTAAGCGAATACGGGCTGTTATTTGAACTCATGCTTGCTATGCGCGAATAAAATACTAAAAATAGAAATAAAAAATCACAAAATATTGCCGTATACCCGTTTTTTTAAGAGTTTGTAATATCTGCATGAAATGAAGATAGAAATTAATTTTTAAGAATGTTTTATTCTTTTTACCCTCCCTATACTATAAAACGATCGCCGCGCCGTCATCTTAGTGGAACTAGGCGGCTACTGAATAGTTGACGGTTGTTGCGTCGCTGCCATCGATGCGGCTTGTAGCTAACTCACAAAATCTTATGAGATCCCAAATGGGTTGCCGCCGTTGCAGAAACTCTTTTGCACTATAATTACTCATAGTAAATCTTCCCAATACATACGAGAGAATATTGTGAAGCAACATCATTTAAATTGTTTTTACCCATGATAGAAGGAGGACAAGATATGGCCTTGCGCATGCCGGCTCTCTGAATACGTACGTCACACGCTCATTCAATTGTATGAATACTTAGTTTTTGGCTTTTATCTCTGTGACTATTAATCCTAGCAAAAAACTTTCTGACGTGAAATTGAAGATCACAGCAACTTTTTTCTATCTTAAATAGTTTTCGAGATAATCTCATTCATTCGCACGAAATTGAAAAAACATATCAAGCAGAGCCAGCACACGGACTGGTGGTTCATAACTATGGGTACAACAGCGGCAACCCAGTTTTTCTTCGACAACATTTATTAGATGCGATTTAGGATAAAGGTTGGTTGGAATATGCAATAAGCTTCCAAATGGAAATAGACACCGGGGCGCTGCGATCTCTAAAAGATTTTAAAGCATTTCTATCTACGTCAGACTTTTTTCGACGTACCCCCAAAGGCGTTATCACGTCAAAAGCAAAAATTTTAATAATGCAACAAAAAACCCTTACCCGCTATCATTACTTTGAACGATACGGCTTTCATCAATAGGATAGTAGTTACTGGATGGTACCGTCTCCGAGGACACGTATCGAAAAGCTGCTTGATACACTTTAATTGTGCAAATGTGAAGAACCTTTGGTTCATATTGTTCGTGCATTGGACGAGCCATTGGAAAAATCTACCTCTACGATGCCTGGGAAATCCGCAAACATTGAATTCAAGGGTTCTACCACACGTATTCTATCTTTTCCTATAAAATAGAATTTTTTTTTAAACCGTTTTTTTTTTTTAAAGTTGGTCATCAAAATTTGCAATATTTTATATTAATTCGTGCGCATATGTATATCCATAATATTCGTAATTTTCGAGTCGCATTCTATCCTCTACTCTTTATAATCATTACTATCCAATATACAAATCTATCTACTCAAATCTAAAGTATCTGAAACTATTATTCTGCTCTCTATTGTCATGAAATTAAGTTGAACATTCGTTCACTATAATTCGACCTTAAAAAAATAATAATATGTAATACTATTTTATAATATTCTATTTCTCTTTTTCCTTATTTTTTTCTCTCTTTTTTATCGCTCTACCAAAACATTACGCGTCCTCTTCGTGCACCAGGTCACGGAAGTGGCGTTTTATTGCCAATTAATAATCAACTCCTGGTGTTAACATTTTCGGCGACAGCATACATCGCACTAAATTTCAATTAAAATCGTTTTGTAATTCACAAATTCGTAAAAATTAATTAAGTTAAAATTATTCGGTTGCCAGAAAAAAAAACAACGAAAATTTTTTATTACTTCATTTATTCTTTTAATTTATTGCGCGACTGCTGTCGTTCTATTGCATTTAATTTCTTATGAAAAAAGTGCTGATCTGTTATTTACGGTATTATTTATTATTATTATTTTTTCATCATTAAGGATTGTACTCGATATGCTTTTCTGTTAATCCTTTCTCTTATATTATCTCTTTTTTTATTTTCCTATTTTTCTTATCTTTTTTAAAAAATACCAAAAAAAAATAGTTGTTCGATTTTATTTTCACCTTAAAAATAAAGTAATAAAAAATGTTGACATGCTCAAAGCTCGTTAAAAATAAATAAGTTGAATCGTCAAAAAAACCCAGACTAATCAAACTCGAAACTAAAAAAAATCCACTACCGCTCTAATATACGTAAAATTCTATTCAAAGTGAGTCTGCCTTTTGATCGTTAAAAGAAAAGTAAATTGCAAAAAGCCACTTATATCATTTTATTGTTTTGCTGAAAATGTTTAAAGTGTTAAATAGTTGTTCCAAAACGAGAATTAAAATTAGATTAAAGTTGATAGTCTTTAGGCCCGTAGCTGACTTGTTGTTAGCATTTTGTGAATAGTGTAGTTATCATCGAGAAAATAAACACATTGAAGGTCCAGTGATTGTGTTAGGCATTTATTGATTTAATATTCCTATAATTTCATAGTTTTAGCGAAACTTAAAATTAAAATTTATAAATGAGAAATTAGAATTGGAAAAAATAAAACAAAAACAAAAATCTGAAACTATAGTTGTCCCAGAACGGCTTGCATAAAATTTCAAAGCTTAATACTCGGGATCCATGTGGTCCTTTTGCCTTTATCATAACTCCTTATAGAGGAGAACTGATGGTTACACTTTTGAACGGATGCTGCTTACCGTCCAACCGAATATAATACTGGTATCTATGATTTGTGATACATATATAGCAATTCCAGGTCCAGTACATAATTTTCCGAGACAAATCCCGCCCGTCAAAGAAAAGCGAATACGAGAAAGAGTTACCAAGAATGTTTACGCGACACAACAGGTACGGCTTTCCAGACCTATGTAGCTCAGACCCCGGGTGAGCATGGGGGTTCAAATTTAATAAAGTCATTTCCTAGGGTCGTCTTGGGAAGTGTAGTGAATTTGAAGTCGATAAAAACAACCGAGATATGGCAGTTTGAAAATCGCTATTTTTTTTAATTTTTCTTTTCGTTGTTTTTTGTTCCTTGACGGGGCTACAGCCTCATAGGGGGCGTCTCGAGATCCGCTGGCTTTTCTCATGTATTGACTTTGTCCGAATGGTCTGCATAAGCTATTATTTGATCTGATCCGTGCAGTAGAAAAAACAATTAAACCAAAAATGTTAGATTTTACAGAGTTTCTAGCTTAAGTCTTTTAAAAATTTCAAAGAGCAAATTTCTTTCAGCCATTTCCTGTGGTCCATGGTTTAATTAAATTTAGTATGTAGCTTCCTTGGGTTATTCTAAGTACTACACGGTTATATTTTGGTCCTGCTGGAGGTATGCGTCAGGACAAAGGACTCTGTGGTTATGAAATGAAACAGAAACCAAACCTTGCAAATATGGGTATCTCCCGAATCGTGCCGATGAGCCCAATGCAATGAAGTGCAGTTGAAGAGATTGTTAACCTTTTGCATGTATTTCTAACCCTTTGGTCAGTCAGAAGGACTGAAATGAAAATGGAACTTAGTGGGTTCCAAAGCAGATCAACTTCTTAATTCCATCAGTACGACTGGTGAGTTGGAGTTGGCTGCGGAACAGCTAAACGACGTCCTTATTATCTCCTACGAAGATAGTACTGTAGCATGTGGCTTTCGTACGGCGCGTAGGGTTCCCTGGTGGAACGAAGAACTGGCGCGCAAAAGGGCCCAGGTTAGGAGGAAGTTCAACAGAGCAAAGCGTAATAATGAATGGGGCGAATACAGACATTCGCTCACCGAATATAATCTCCTTATCAGACGCTCCAAACGGGAGAGCTGGAGGAGTCATTGTGAGATCATTCCTCAAGCGGCACGCGTTCACAAAGTCCTATCTAGGGAGCATACTAACGGCATTGGACAGCTTAAGAAGCAGGACGGATCCTTTACTGAGGGTCCAGTGGAAACTCTGGAGCTCCTCCTACACACCCACTTTCCGGGTTCAGTGCAAGCTGGAGCCTGTGCGTATATTCCATGGGCAGACCATCTGGTTCCGTGTAGCCGGTTAAGTAGCCTATCGGAGGTCATTTTCAGAAAAGAAAAGGTCAAATGGGCCGTGGAGTCCTTTGAACCCTTCAAGGCACCTGGTGCCGATGGCATTTTCCCTGCTCTTTTGCAATACTCCCTTGATTTTATTATCACCCCATTGATTGTACTGTTTAGAGCCAGCTACTCCTTCAGCTATATACCACGTTTATGGAGGGCTGTGGACGTGGTGTTTATTCCGAAAAACGGAAACCTGCCGGAGGAGCTACCGAAATCTTATAGGCCGATCAGTCGCTCATCGTTTCTCTTAAAAACGATTGAGAGGAACATTAAAAGTCCAACAAAATTCTCGGGAAACTATTTTTTTTTTCTTTTGTATCATACTTTTTTGTTTTTTTTTTTTTGTATCTTAAATATCCCAGATGTTTTTAGCTGCAATTAGGAGTTCTAAAAATAATTTCAAAAATCTAAAAAATTTTTTGTTTTACCGAGATTTCGTTCACTTCGATTTTTTAGGACTTTAAGGACCCCGAAACTTTTAGTATAATGTACTCCTAGTACCAACCAGCAAATTACACCAAGTCTAAAAACTTCTTTAATTTATTCTCTCGATCACCAAATATTGGCACTCGTCACCTGGGGTATTACCGCTGGTGTAAAGTACAATATGGTTACCAAAAATACAGAAGCAGAGCCGAAAAAACCGAACCGGAGTTATTTACCCAATGCATGGTGTAAATAATTATATCATATTAGTTTTATTCCTCTTCCGAAACACGTATCTGCAGAGCGGTGAGTCGGTAGCTTAGTGCGTTAAGGCTCCAGTCTGATGTATTCATCCTGCCATCCGAGGGTTCAAATCCACCTGTGGTATTCGTTTTTGTCCGTGCTTTTTTTCGATTTGAGTGAAAATTATATATTTACTGTCTATGGATAATTTGCTTTCATCATTTTGATGGATAATATTTAATCCATTCGGGGTGCATTGAAATTCACCTAAAGGAGTATAAATATTATCCGCATAAAAGTTATTTTATTTGCATCGAAAAAACCCGTCATAATGGTACACCGAATCGGTGATTTTTGTCTAGGTAAATTTTTTCTTTGAGTTCGAAAGTTTTTTGAATATTTTGAGAGAATTGTCGTAGCTGAGGGCTCCATATCACTTTAATGCAATAGACTAGGCCGACCAATTTTTTCGTTTGTTGAAAAATGTTGACAATATTTTAAAGAAATTGAGAAACCCGAAATGGAAAAGTTGAGTCCAGAACGTGTAATGGGTCGTAGTTTAGGGTTCCATGACACCAGCGTTGCCACTTCAATGCGAAAAAAAGTAAACCACAATTAAGCAGGTACAAAGGGCTTAAAAAAAACTTTTGTGTTTTACAAATCCGGCCCCCCTCTGGAAGACCAGATCGGGAGAATCACCTCGTTCCCCACCCTCTCGTCAGGCCTAGCCTGAAGCATAAAATGCGTAGGAATACGCTGGATTACGCAGCTTTTTGACTTTAAGGCATTTTTTCACCCTTCTTAATTTTAAATGCGTACGATGTGCATATCAAATATTTTAGCACCACTAGTGAGTTTTTTAAGCCAACATTTTTAGGGTTTTGTAGTCCCCCATAGAGGGGAAATGAAGGTCGAAATTTGTTTTTCGTTTGGGATAGGCAAGTGGGGTATCGTAAGTAAGATATCATCGAGTACATTCCATTTTTGACATTTTCTTCAAATTTAAAGAAAGGAGAAAAGAGACAGAGGGGAAAATATGTGATCCGAGTTTGATACTATCCATACTAAAAATACACCTACCGGGCTCATGCATAGGTTCGAGTACTATACTATATACTTGCATATTGTTTTTCGTAGAGCGAATTGTAGTTTAACCATTTCTGTAAGAGTAAAGATTAGTGTGTGAGGAGGGGGGGGGGGGGGTAGGCTGGTCGCTGACTCTAATATTTGTTTTTTTATGCAAGTTTGCAATTTACAATGTCGTCTTAACATGAATGGTTAAGCATCTCGAAAAGTAGGACAGTTTATCTCGTATACACACATATCTATCTACAGTACAGCTTCTCGTATTAAAACTATTACTTTGAGAGGTGACAGATGGATATTTAATCAAAAAATTACCGATAAGTTGAAATTTGTATGTGTTTGGTTTACATATTGAAAACCATTTAATTCTTATATAAATACATATTTGTGATTCATTATAATTAAGGGAATGTCATACACAATCACTGGACTCTGTTAAATCAAAATCAAAAAACAAAAAAGATTTAAAAAAATTATATCGTTCATGAAGTCTTCATTTCATCAATCAATCATTTAGGCATAAATCATCGAAAAATGTCATTCCGTTTATAACACATAAAAACGGATATGCCATCCCTTCAGCAACGGCAACGAAAAAACAATGATACCGAACCCATTCATCATACTCATCATCTGGCATTTTATTTCGTAGATTTTAATTTCGAATGCATCCGTAGTATATATTCTATGAAGTAGATATCCGTAGTGTTTGCTCGGTTGGACGGATAAGCCCATTAAGTTCTTTTTATTTTGTATTGTTACATTCCATTTTAAGTTTCATATCTACTATATAGTTGTATTAGAACAATAATTCCATATGGTTGAATGGATAAAGGACTCGCCTTCACTTGCACCAGTTTGAAAAAAGAGCAGACGCGCATTTTGTCTGTTGTTTATGTTGTTGTTGTCGTTAGTTACGTGAAACCCAGTGCTAACTTTTCACAGACATTATACATTCTCAACAGTTCATTACAATATCAATTGGAGATAAATACTCAGATTACGAAGTTTATAAATTATTCATACATTTTGAAATATATTCTGTTGAAATACGTGGACAATACGGTCTGGCACACAAAATTACAATAAATTTCAATCAGACAACTGAAACCCTTAAAAAAGATATATATATACCTTCCACAACAGGATATACCATTCAGCAAGGATTATATATAGCACCTTCACAATATATTGTATGGTTAACGTGTCACCGCCACACAGTCACATCCAATTTGTTTCAAGACACCCACACACACACACACATGCCGACATCTAGTTCTTATTATTATTTATATATTTTTTAAGCAAAATTACTCTTCATTAAGTATTCTGAATAAATGGAAAGATTATCACTAAACGTTATCTTTTATTTTTACTTATCGCCCACCAATTAAATACGTCCATAATCAAAACACATGCAATTTCTGACGAATTCGTGTTACACAAAACTGTTGTTGTTGGCTGCATAAAAATAAAACCCAACTGAATACACAGGTATCACGGAGGCTCCCAAAGAGGATCACGGCGTTCTTATAATTTGCATCATAGCCGCCGTCTCGTTCCTAACTTGTCTCCTATGCACACTTTGTCATCGCAAAAGAAAACGACGACATCATAGACAACTAGGCCTACATCGAAACGCAGCTCATTACGATTCAACAACAAGCGCAACAGGTAAGTGTTGTTATAAGCAGTTCATTGTTTAATAATGTCCTTTTTGGTTATTTAGTCTTCGTTTTAATCTTTTTGTACTAGAAGGCAGAAAACTTTTGCTACTTCTTTGAGTCTTCACACCGCCCCTTCCAGTTTTCAACTGTGCGCTGCTTTTTCCTCTTTGATAAAGTTGCAAACATCTGAACAGGCACTAGAGCCTTGAAAAGGACAACTATGTATATGTCCTGATTCTTGATTCTTTTTTTTTTGTTAGCATCCTGCATTAAAACTTGGTTTTCTAGACGGGGCCTTTCTTCCTCGCCGTTTGATCTATTAATTTGTCACAGCCATGAACATTGAACGTACCCTTCGCTCCAGTGCCAAAGGAATCTCTTCACCGTCACGAAGGCCATCTCTAAGATTTCAATTTGTGTTATCGTAGAACTACTAATGACTGGCAAAGTTCTCTTGCTTCTAGCAGCTCCCTAGTGGATCGACAGGTAAATCTGATTGAATACTAAAGATACTAAAATGGACAGGATATGTATACCAGCAACGTGTATTATCGGAAACCTGCTATATCCTAACGTAACGTTAACTAGGCCTCTTAGGGATAGGTAAAGCGCTATGTCCAACATGGGGCTACGACAAATAATATGAGCGCAGAGCCGAGGAGGCAGTGGTGCCACGCTACAAAGCAAGCTGGTCAGTCTATGTTTTATGCCACTAGAGGTTATGTGCTCTCATCTTTCCAGGGATCGCCGAAATTTAATGCCCCTGAAACATGTGAATGTATCCTGTTGATTGTTCTTGCTGAGCTCATTATCGCTGTTCGTTAACAAGCATTGTTTCCGCAAAATAAGTAAATGTTTGAGCAAGAGAGCGCCGCTCGTATAGCATCTGTGGTTTATTAAGAGGTAGACTCAACTCAGAGGGGAAAGCCAGCTGTCCTGATTGTAGCGATTTTCCGTTATTTCTAATATTTTCAGTTTCACTGCCTATTTGATTTGGTAGTTTGACAAAGGCCGGCCATATACGTTCGGGTTTACCTTGAGTCATGCCAGTCCAAATATACCTTGAGGTATACCAGCACAAGTTTACCGTAGTGTGTGCAATCTCGCTGCACAGGCATTCAGACCTGTAAAGTTGTATCTGGGCAGGTTTACCTTTAATACTGCCATTTTATCATATAGCTGTTCCAGTCCCTTGTCCATTCGCAGAATTTTACGTTAGGAATATTTTATTCTTAATACCTGGTATGCTATATTTTTTAGTTGTAGTCTCCGAAACCCAATTTCGTAGATTGGTGGACGAGACTAATACCTCCTACCCCTCAACCCGTTCACTTTCCCATATGGGAGTGCACAACAATACCAGCTGATTGAAGAGGATTTTAATGCAGTTCATATCTTTCGTTTTTTGACGCCTAAGTCTACTCCTTTCATCCACACTGACTGTTATTGGCGCCCAATGTGAGGCTCGAAGCCATGATCCTTATAGCCGCCATACATTATCCGATCCGTCGTCCGATCGATCGGCCGATGGATCGCCACAAAATATCTGCCGATCTTCACTGCACACACACTGAGCGATTTTCGTGCGATGCGATAACGAATGACAATTCAAAAAATAGGTTATGATTCACTCCCAATCCAACCTAGATTCATTTTTGTTAACTATTTGGATGTGTGTGGTATTTTCGTATACCACATATTTTATATTTCAATTGTAGTGCCATTTAAATCATTAGAATCCTTGAAATTTCATCATTTAATAATTTGGTAATTTGACATTCACTTGCGATAATCACATACACTACCCAATCGATCGTCACCGATCGATCGCACGAAAATCGCACTAAAATATCGGCAGATCAAAATTGATCGCCCGATCGGTGCGATTTCCACATACACACGCCAATCCGTCGGCCGATATTGATTTCGGGTGACGGATTGGCCGATCGATCGGTGTGTGTATGGCACGTTTTAGGTTAAGAGTCTCATTCTTCCGTATGAGGTGTACGACTGTATAAGGACTGGTAGGGGAGGGGGTAACAACCTATAGAAATCCACTTTCAAAAGGTTAACTCTTTGTTGTCCAAGCCAATCAAGCCCATTATTGTTGTGAACACTGGAGGATGACAGGCGATAAATAGTTGCATCTGGTTTAGTGGAGAGCTTTTCCCTTTACGGCCATTCACCACAAAGCAAGCGATTGGTGAAGGTAGTTTTGCTATCGCGGCCATATAAAGTCATTCATGTGAGACAGTATGAGTGCGTTCCATAACTATAGTCAGAGCTGTAGTCAACTCTGACTACTGTCATAGTCAGCTATAGCTATGGGTGTTATGGAACGACAATAGTCGTAAAGTAGCACAAACACCCGCCATCTTTTCCACTACACACACATTTGCGTCGGTATTTCACTCTCCATGCAAAAATTTGTAACACACAAACACTCTTTCGCACCAATTTTCCTCAAATTAAATTTAACGTGCTCTAAACTGCATAAAACAATTCAAAATTAAAGCAATAATAAAGTAATTTTGCACAACATTGACTGTTTACTGTCAGTTTGCCTTCGTGTGTACGTGTGTGTGTGATAGCTATCGATAGCTATCGATAGCTTCCCCTCATGAGCACGAGCTAGAATAGTTGACTACAGAGCTGACTATTGTGTGTTATGGAACGACGATAGTCAACTACAATAGTTGACTATCGGAGTTATGGAACGGCAATAGTCAGTGATAGTTGACTATAGTCAACTATAGTTACGTTATGGAACGCACTCTATGTATATCTAGCCCAAAAACACCATTTTTCCTACGGAAATACCTTCAGACATTATATCGCAGAGCTGGTTTTGGTTAATTAGCCATCACTTACGTGATTACACATATACGAGTAGATACTGTCGCAGCTGTGTGGCTACCGTTGGCTCATAGTGGCTGCCTTGCGCAGTGCTTCCGCTTTCCGGAGTTCTCGGTGTATTTGTGTTGTGTGTTGCTCACCGCTTCCAAATTCCGCGCTGGCCCCAGCATACAGGTTAGGTTAGAGGGCTACCATGATAAACACGACACACAAAGGTCACGTCTGGGATCTTTGTGATACCTCAAGGGATAAGTAATCGGAGCATCCTATGCCCCGAACCAGTCTGAGCATACGATAAAACCTTGGAGCTGGCCAATATCAACGTTTTCCATGTCAAATAGATCGGCAAAGAGTATTCTCCAAGAATTGACCTGCTTATACCCGCCAAGCCCGGACATATGTATACAGAGAAGATGAAATGTACTCTCCCCCTCTTCCAAAAGGTTCCGCAGAAAACGTTATACGGAAGCCGAAGCCTTCTGGCGTGCTCCCAGATTGGACAATGTCTCATGACAACGCCACGACAGCACCAATAATGTTGATTTTCAGCGTTAGCAACCTTGTAGAGCGGCGGAGATCCTGGTGATATCATCTTTGTTCTATAACACATACTGCCATTAAGCCATCTTGTTCGCCAAGCTAATCGCCACCAGCCTAATGGCATGCTTACATGAGTCCCTGGGCATACCAATACTGCATTGATTTTCTGGTACAATTTCCATTATCCTCCGCGGAGCCAACTCATCAGCTCTACAATTTCCGACAAAGCCACTATGGCCCGGAATCCAACACAGGGTAATGTTGAAGAATTGGCACATTTCCAAAAGAGAGCCGCGACAATCCACCACCGCTGTTGAGGTGGTAAGTATGGATTCAACGGATCTAACCGCAACTTGGCTATCCGTAAACATAGTAATATCTTTCGTGGTTATTACATGGCGTCCCAACCAAGTCAGAACTTCCCGAATCGCTACGAGTTTTGCCTGGACAAAACTACAGTGAGAAGGAAGTCGAACCGATAGGTTTAAAAGAGGCCCGTCGGCATGAACGAAGGTTCCGACGCCAGACTCAGTCTTGGAACCTTCCATGTGGAAGTGCATCGAGTCCGGGGAAGAAGCAAGATTATTTTCCCAATGAGCTCATGATGGTATCAAGCTTGTAAAGCTCTTACCAAACAAATATTCAGGCGTAGAATAATCCGTCGTTTAAGGGATATCTCCGATTGTTTAGAACCATCGAGTGCGAAGTATTTAATGTCTTCCACTGACCTGTCTCGCGAAAGCGGACAGCTGTACATGCAGCCATCTGTTCAGTGAGGATTTCTAAGGAAAGAAGGTGGAGTATAATATCTAAGGCATCGGCCGGGGTCGTTCAGAGGACTCCGTTGATTGCCACACTAGCGGATCTTTACACTTTCTCCACCAAATTATGGTTAGTCCCGATGCAAAGTGCATTCCACCAAACTACCATGCCGTGCAAGACTATAGGGCGAATACCCGCCACACATAGCCAGTGCAGTACTTTCGGTTGCAGTCTTTAAGTTTTTCCGATGGCTCTCCTGCAAGGGTAGAATGCAATCACAGCCTTGTTTACACGCTCCTGAATATTGGGCCTCCAGCTGAGCTTACTGTCCAATATAACATTAACGAACTTCGCCTTTTCCGCGAAAGCCAGTTTCGTCCTCTCCATCTAAGGAGGCTTTACAGGTGGTATTCTATATTTTCTTGTGAAGATGACAGTCTCCGTTTTGTTTGAATTCACCCCAACGCCACAATTTGTTTCTCAGTTTGTTAACAGAGAGAGGGCGTTCTGTAGTACCTCGCTTACTTACCTGAGAGTATAAGTGTCACAAGATTTTCCGGGCAGATGGAACGCCCACCAATTTCTCCCATGCTTCACGATTTTCCGCAAATCACCAGTAATAAAAAAAAAACATAAAAAAAAACACATTTTTCGCATCTTCTTCGACACCCGCAAAAATGAGATACCTATGCAAGTATCTCGTATACCCTCCAGAGAAACTGTGTAAGGTAATGGTTCACTTCACCGTGGTTTCGGTTACCCCTGCCGAACCCAAATGTCTTCCGTTGTAGAACCTTCCCATTTCATCCGTTAGTATGTCTATAGGTATCAGTCACTACGTAGACCGCCTCGTTAGATGTGGTGCGATAGGCGCAGCAAACCCTTAGTGCACTTCTGCGGTAAATCGGATTAACAAGCCTTGCATTATATGCTTTGCTCAGTGCTTTAACCCAGAATCTTTTGCTGGGTTTCGGACCACCGCAATTTGGCATCAAACTTGACAAAGCTGCGGTTTTCTTCGTCGCGTTCTCACAGCGGTTTGACTATTCGATTAGGTACTAGGATCGAATTGGGACTTTTTAGCCTGTACGACTAGTGTAACCTAGACCTTAAATTCAAATCCTTTTAGTTTCCATATTTTTCATTAGACCACACTACCCAATAATTCACACAGTGCTTAACTCGTTATTAGTGTTAAATTCATTTCCAGGTTTAAGTTCCAGTCGACGACATTTACAAGGACCTGCTGGTAGTCTATCGGATAGTTTACATGGCATTAATACAGGAGCGCTGACAATACCGCCAGCTCCTTCACCACCCACAAGTGTACCACCACCACCGCATATTTGTATAGCAGCCGGTAGTAGTGGCATGCTAAACGATGGTCTCAATGACGATGACGACGATGATGACGATGACGAGGATAATCAAGATTTATTTATAAACGATATACGATTCGATGACGACGATAATAATGGCGAAAGTGTATAGTTAATAAAAACAAAATTACTAATAAACAAATTTGCGATACACATTCGCACACGCGCATAAAACCGAATATAGAACTAAACAATAGAACAAACAAGACAACCATATTAATAAATTGAATTTTTAAAACTGACAGAGTTATTTAACGAAGACGAAATAAAAAAAAACATAAATCTCCCAAAAAAAGACGTGAATAATGAAAAATAACTCCTTAGGCTCATTGCAAATTAAACTAATTAACATTTTATACATACATGTATATTTTTTTGTAATCGAAATAAAAACTGAAAAAAAAATAAAAAAAAACTAGCGAGAAATTGAGAAAAAAAACTTCTTGACAAAGTATAACAAATTATAGTAAAAACAAAAGTATCCGACAGAATTATAGAAACAATGAATATTAATAAATATTCAAATAAAACTCAATAAATAGGAAAATTAAATAAATTAAAGGGTAGGTAAATGAAATTGTTTCGTTGAATAAACGAGGAAAATTTAAATAAAATAAATGTTAAAATACCAAAGGCGGCAACCCATTATAGTAATTCAGGTAGGAAAGCAAGGAGGATAATTTTAATTTATTTATTTTTTTTAGAAACGGTACATAAAAAATAAACGCGCATTCGCTTATGTAATTCCAAAAGAGTGATATAGTTATCTTGAGTGCTCCTAATTTCATATTCGAGAGAGAGAACTCCCTCGTTCTCTCTCTCGAATATGAAATTATGAAAATCTTTCCACTAAATTTTTGACTATTCTCCATTTAGCATCATTATCCGAATAATTTATTTCAACCCTAATTTATTAATTAATTTTTATTTATTAATTTACGTTATATCCCAGCAATAATTGAAAAAATATAATTCGTTGAATGGACAACTCTTCGGCTTTGTCATAATTCATTCTGATATCAGTAGAATTCTGGAAGAGTACATCCATTTTCCTCGCTACTGAAAGTTTCCAAGTTGGAAAACACATACCTGATAGTTTCTTCCACTAATTCCTTCTGAGATCCTTCCAACTTTTTTTTGCAAAGGATACTCATTTGCCGTAATCCCTAGTGGGGCATAGCGCGTCAACTATTCCACGTGGCTTAGCTAACGCTTCGTTGGCATAAACCAGTTTCAGACGATGAATGTTGCCAGCATGCACCTCAAGTATGTCAGTAAAATTAATTCTGCACGTCCAAATACTGCCTAATTTTGTCCGAGTCACAAAATCCCCAAATGAAAAAAAGCTTCTCAAACACAAAATTCCCAATCAAAAGGTACCCAAATATAAAATCCCCAAAACACAAAATCCCCAAAATACGAAATTCTCAAATACAAAATCCCCAAGTACAAAATCCCTGTAGGTATTCATAAACATCAATACAAAAATTCTTTATAACCATTTTGCCGAGTTTCAACTCACAAAATCAAGAAAAAATTAGAACCGATTCTAGGGACTTTTTACTTTTATGTAAGAGTAAGAGCTTAAGAGTTAAGTAAAGCCTGAAGGCTTGGCAAAGTTTTATCAACGAATTCATCTATGCCCAGCTTCCTGAAAAGGCAAGATGACTCGTAGACGTCTTCTAGCAAGGAATCTATTCAGCTTTTGCAGGATTCGCATTGCCCTGGCAGCATGAAGGCTGCAGCTTTGAGGAATTTATCCGTCTTTCATGAAGCACCTTAAAATTATACATCCATTAAGGGAAAAGATTTTGTGGACGATCGATAGTTTCGAGCCCTTTAAATCTGCTGAATCCGATGGCATTATTCCTGCGGACCTTTTGCATCCGCGAGTTTTATATTAAAACGATAAAAATATTTAACCGCAAAGTCCATGGATTTTATAATTTAAAATTAAAACACCTTACTGACTTTGCTAACATTTAAATGTACTCGCTGAGAATGGCAATAGTCGAAATGCATCCGAGATAATTAAATTTATTGTAAAATAAATTTAAATAAATTAGCAAAGTGAATAAGATATTTTAATTTGTACATCCGAGGTCGAGGCAATCTTAACTGCATACCTTGAATTAGTATACGTTCCTTGAAGCTGGAGGGAAGTACTGGTCGTTTAGATCTTTAAAGCGGTTAGAAGCTTGCATGCCCGGCCTAATGACCACAGACCCATCAGCCTCTCTTCAATCTTGGTTAAACTACTAGACAGACTGATTGACTTTTCTTCGTAATACCATCCAGCCACCTCGGAACATGCTTACTGGGAAGGAACGTCAGGAGTGTCCTGTGAAGAGTTCACAGATAATTCTGACTCTGTTCCCACTCAAGTTGAGTACAGTAGGGGTACGTGAGTAGCCCGAGATGAATAATTTGGCCAGGGAGAAACTCTTACGGCAAGGCATCTTTCTTGTTTCCAGTTTCTTTATTTTATACCCATAGAATAAAAATATAAAATCATTTAAAAATTTATATCCCCCGTTAAAAAATGTCCAATCTGGTGACCCTGCTCCGAGCCTCATCCCCATCCATTGTTTTAAATCGTGCTTACGTCCTTCCTTCTCATCAAATCGACCTAATTTAAGACTCAAAACATAATCTCACTCCATTTGTATTAGCCAGGTGTTCCAGTCTTTCCCTGTTAATAACACCTCACCTCACAGCGGAATTTCTATCGGTGCTCTTTTAATTCTGCTATCAATCAAGCTTTTGCCGGTAGGATGGTGGTGGTGGATAGGATGTTTTACTAATGCACGGGATTACATCAGCACCTATGAAAAAGGCAATATTTGTGCTTCCAATCCACTGCTCGAGACTTTTTAAGATGTTTATGAGAATCTAAGAATCTAGCACAGAAGTGCTTGAGGCGTGCTTAAATATAGTTGGCGTGAGGAGTACTTAAAGAGGTGTCTTCTTTTAAGACCACAGCACAGTCTTTAGACACACGCGCTTTACCCAGCGAAAGCCTGAATATGGCTGTTTCACGCAGGAAAGCGCCCAAGTGTAAAGGCCGCTATTGACGTGGGGCCGAAGAGTACTTAGAAGCACTGCAACTGAAGTTCTTTTGTCTTAAAGCGAAATTGTGCATAGAAAAAAAAATGGTGGATACAGATAATCCATGCATTCACGTGCAATACTGAGGGTTGTGAATCAACAGTCCCTTGTTATTCGTTACGCTCGCCCTGTGCTTAAGAGATCGTAACCCTCAGTATCGCGTAAACATGAACGCTCTGGATGCAACAGTCTCTTGTGTGGGAACCGTTCGCTACGCTCGCGCCGCGATTAACGGATCACAACCCTCAGTATCGCAAGGGCGGCATCCCACACAATTGTCAATTTGGTATTTTTACCCTGGACACTGCATGGCTATTTTCGTTTTCCTTTTACGCATGCCTTATTTCGATTTGAAACCGATATTATCCACGCATGGCTTCTTTCGTTTATTTTCCGATGGACACTTTCGGTTCGAAACGTAATGGCTCAGATGGCTCATTTCGGTGCCCCATCGTGAATCAGTGAGGAGTCCACGGACTATTCCGGCGGCTGCTTTTCGCTCCCAATCCCTAACATACCTTTGATACTAAATAGAAGGATAGCCGCAGGGACTTTAAAAAGGGTGATTGCAGCAGAATCGGAAGTAGTAGAGAAACAGAGGTGCGATTCTCGGCGTGTTAATAAAAACTGGCTGTGGTTACTACTACAACTCCCACCGCGTTCCGAACTTGTCACTAAATAGACTACTAAGCATAGTAATGCATGAGATGTTGACGCACCCATGCTACTAGAGGGGTCACGGCAATTAACACATTTTGTGGTGCAAAAATTTTACTGCTGAGATTCTAATCAATTAGTTCGATACTCAGATATGTCGAATCTTTCGGGGTCCAGAGACTTAAGTAACGGACAATGGTGTCCAATTCGAATATCACGCTTTCAAATCGCTGCTGCATAAATTTGGCGTGAACTACTTATACACGGCTCCCTCCTGCTCGCAACAACCTTCTGCTTCTGAACGAACAAATCGATCCAAAGTGGCGGCAACTCAGGCGTATTAAGTATTCCTACCAGAGATTAGCACTTGAGACTGTCCACCATCAATTATGTCCTTAGACTTACTCACCATACCGCAATTAATCCGTCACCATGCTATGTTGCATTGGGTCAGCCAATGGCCTCATATGTGACCACTTTGGAACATTTCTAGTTCACCGGG
Source organism: Chloromyia formosa (assembly GCA_964017055.1). Lineage (NCBI taxonomy): Eukaryota > Metazoa > Arthropoda > Insecta > Diptera > Stratiomyidae > Chloromyia > Chloromyia formosa. The sequence goes on along the minus strand of OZ024813.1, from coordinate 20,412,314 downwards.
CGACGGATAGTGGTTCGTGTCTTTGAGTAATAGTATGGATTTTAAAATGATATGATTTCGCACTCCCCTTACGTAGGCTGCTTAAGGGGCTGCAACCTCTCTAAATTGCCATAACACCTTGTGGGGCATGGTGCGTCAACTGTTCCATGTGACCCAGTTGACGTTTCGTCGGCATAAACTGGTTTTGAAGAATGCAGTTGCCATCATGCGCCTTCTGTACATCTATGGCCACGAACGTCGTCGTGGACGGGATTCGAACCCGAAACGCCGGTAGTCAAACATGAGACTGATGCCTTAACACACTGCGCTACCGGTCGCCCCACCCTCACTATACTACCCTAGAACGGTCGCTTCGCTTGCTCTATACGCTACTATTAGCCAAGACGTCCACCGTGATGCGTCGCCTTGTGTAATAGGAATATACCGCAACTTCTACAATCTTTTGCTTCGGCTTAAGTTGCTACTGTCATTTCCGATTTCAAGGACGGAATACCGGTAATTTTGATTATTTTGTGTAAAGCTCTCCAGAAATTAAACAGAGAGAATTTGAGAATAAAAAGTATTGTATTTGGTTCTGTTGCAGAGCTTGAACCGCAGACGACCGTGTTTCGAGTTGCAAAACATGCCTGCGGCCTTGCCGAGCTAATCTACAGACGCATACTAAGTTGGTGTGCAGAATGAAACCATGTGTCACAAAAATTCCAAATTTTCTCTCCAGTTTGTTTTTTTTTTACTTTTTTTTGTATAATATTTATGCAACAGTGTTAGTAAACTTTTTTTTGCCGTTTTTCTGGACAGTTTCACACTAACTTCGATTCAACGGAAGAGTTTATCAGTGCTTTGATAACCCCTTGACGATCCGTGTCGATTGGAATGTGTAGATAAGTGCAGGTAGCAAGTAGAAAGACAAAGTTTAAATCGTCTGTCAGACGCTGTTGCACAAATTAACTTCGACAGCGTTATTAAGCTGGACATTCAAGGGACCTCGAAAGTAAAATTATAGGCCATTCACGAAAGAGCCGAACCATTGAGCTAAGCAACAATATGTCAGTTAACTGCCCTCATCTCGTGCTTTGACACTTGACAAAATTGCATTTATCAGTGAATGTTTTGGTTATTATTCGTTTGCAGCATAATTATTTTTTGTCCGGGCAGTTTTTTCTCTGAATTTGTTACTACTTAATGTAACGAAACATATACAAATTTTGACACAGTTTAGTTTGAGTGTCGCCCACCAGGTAGCGGGGTATTCGGTGGCTTTGGCTTCACGATATTGGGTGAGATGAATATCCAACTTGGCTTCCGTAAATGTCACTTTAATGTCAGAGCCATCAGTTGACCCCCACTGACGATGAGTTTTGACTTCGACCGAAGTCATTTGGTTCCGTGGCGTCGATATGAATTTCCAGCTGTCTGTCAAGGTAGTGCAGATTTGTTGTCTGGGGCTTCTAACGGTTGAACTAGAGCCCTCTGTTAATATTAAGCCACCCATGCATGAACCCCTGAATGGTGTACCGAGAACCCGAAAAATTCACGATCGAACAGAACCAACAGGCAACGCCGTCTATTATTTTAGAACCATCTGGTACCATTGCGACGAATGAAGATTCGTTGCGTGTGGAGAGCTAACAAAATACCCCATCACTGGTACTCGCCCAAATGGAGTGCAACAGAGTGGTAGTGGACATTTCGGTTCGGTTAAGGTCTGTTTTGCTAGACACCACTTTTCATCGATCGCGATGATCGTGTACCTAGCAAAACGTACCTTTATAAATGTCGGCCTCAAGCCCCATATTGGAGTGCAGAATGGTATTTTCCATCAGCAATCATGTCGTATATATGTAGAGGAAGACGAAGTAGTTACTCTAGTTGTTGGACAGAAGCGGTCCTTCTCATCGTATGACAAAGCGATTCGTTATCTAGCACAAGATGCCGGATTTGTTCATTATGAAATTCATTTTATAATTGTTTTAATGATGCCGAAAAAATACAGATTCTTCTACCCAAAATCGACTGATCCTTTTTTTATTTTGGCTTTTCTTATCGATAGTTTCGACTCTAACCATTTCTGTTCCGAAATTCCTGTGGAAAGTTTATTTGGATTTATTTTTAACATATCACTATTTTCAAAAAATAAATTAATAAATGAATAAAACCGTAAAGCACGTTATATCTAAGCTAATATATAGTTGCCTACTATAAAAGTAAAGAAAAAAACGGAATTGAAAGAATTTTTTACAAAAAAAAATAAATATGAAAAAAAATCGAATAATCATTAAACAAATAAACAATAACTAAAATAAACGCCTAAGTTTATTTATTTAAATGTGTGAGCTGATTTTACCTATTTTTCATTTATTTCAACGTCTTATTTCTTAAAAAAAAATTAATTCACTGTTGGAACACCTGAAACTAAAACAAAAACAACGAAAGGACACAGTATCTCCTAATTATTTTATTTAACAATGAAATGTTATTAAACTGAATCTGAATGCAATCAAATGAAGGAAATGATGAAATTCGATGAAAAACCCTCGAAATTATTATCGTAAACGTTAAGAGACCGTGCAAAAATGTATGAAACCGTATCAGCGAGTATTAAATTTAAATTAAAAAGAAAAAATGTGTACCCAATAGCTTTAAAACAACACAAAAAGATATTTAAAATCATTACTAATTAAACTATACGGTTTACTAATTGCTCTAGACGAAACAAACTAACGATACATGAATACACAAAATTATTATTTTAAGATAAGTGTCGTACGACAACCATTTTGGTCGCGAGCCACCATCGAACCACATCAATGGGTGCATTCGGGCGTCACGGAAAAAAGTGTAATGCGCTGCATAGAAATAGCGAATTCCTAAGCAGCACATAACAATTTTTTTTGTGACGCCCGAATGGTATGCTGGCTCTCGTGTTGTAAATTGACATGCCTGCATTCACGAATCGGTAGCGCTACTTGAGCGTTCCTATTTTTGTCCCAATTTTGCACTGAATTACAACAACAAAAATGGGAGCGCTCAGGCAGCGCTATGATTTCTGAATGCAGGCAATTCATTCGAACTGTCAAATCTCCGCTAAGCCAAGACAGCGAACAAATTTTGTGCTGCCTAAAAGTGTTAGCGCCTAGCTATTTGCGCTAAGTTTAGCAGTGGTTTAGCGCAACATTCGGAATACAAATCACGAGGCAGCACTTAAAGCTAGCTAGCAACCGTGATTCCCGAATGCACCCAATATCAATAGAACAGTGGAAATGAGGAGATTCTTTTTTTCCGCACGTTCTATTGATTTTACGTGGTTCGATGGCGGCTTGCGACGGAAATGGTTGTCGTGTGTGTGGAGCGTAAGGTAAAACTATTACGAAATGTCACATCCCAGATAAAAAAAAAGGAGAATTTATTTAACAAGTAATGACCTGCGTTTCGTACTCTTTAAATTTTAAGTTAAGTGTTAAGTTGCCATTAAATATTACCTAACAAATGATCGGAATTCAAAGGTGGACACACATTTACGTCCAAAATCCAGATTTTCTCCGGTCGAATCCAAAATTTCCCTGTCAAATTCATACATCGACCGTGGAAATTTTGGATTCGACCGGGGAAAATTTGAATTTTGGACGCCAGTGTGTGTCCACTATAAGGCTGCCCGTAAATTGGCTCACGGTGTTGCTTTCCAGTGTCGCGTTCACGTGTTTTCCGTCAACGGGTTTCACCTTTGCCCATTATACAGACAATCTGTTGATATCATATCAAGTTGTGCTAATTGTTTTTTAATGAAACAAATAATTAGCTAGGAAACGACTGTATGCAGTAGTAGTAGTGAAATGTAGCACGAGTAAAACGTATATCAGCACATACGAGTATTGCTTACTTAATTATAAGTTTTAACATACAAAAATTAGCTCAACTTGTTGATAGGATAACAGCCAAATGTTTGTTAAACTGACCAAGTTGCGTCTTTGCTGCGCAGAAAACACGCGACAGTCATTCACGATGCGGGCGGCGTAATGGTGCAGGAGCTGTAACGTTTTGTCGAAATTCAAGAATGTCATTCTCCGCCTGATCGTAAAATGTCACTTTTACGTTAATTTTGACACTTTTCATTGTTTTGCAATTTACAAAATGTAATTTTCCTTTGTCTTTACTTTACTACTTTGGAATTTTTAACAATTATTTACTCGTACGCCGGCCACATATTGCGTCGCAGGCAGGGTAGCCCGCGCAGCGCGCACATGGTATTGTTGCTGTAAAATGTGATTTTGACACTTGTTACAACAACAATACCATGCGTGTGCTGGGCGGGCTGTCCTGCCAACGACGCAATGTGCGGCCGGCCTTAAGGTGATAGCCTGAACGGAGTTAAAAGCCAAAATGTGGGGGTTCAACTTAATGGCTCCGCGATCCAAGTTGGGTATTTGACTCGCCCGAAAATCTATTTTTTGGCGGACTCATGATAAGGGATACCGTACCGTCCACCTTTTTAATAAAGGACACTTTGTCTTTAGCAGGAATCAACGCGATGTTTGCAGTGCTGATAGTAGCCTGCCCGTGGAGCGATATCCTATAACGCGCGATGCCGGACATTCGCACAAGATGGGTTTGGTCGTTTCCACGTCCTCCAGACAAAGACGGCATTCAGTCTCTCTGGACAGACCCATCTAAGTACGATAAGTACCCCACTTGAAGTCTTAGATGGGCTCTACTTGTTTGAGTAGTACCCTTGTAAATGAAGGGCATTATCAGCTCCTTTTATTGACGTAGCCCTGAAAGGTTATTCCAGTACTGATGACTCAATAGCTCAGACCAGTGTGTTATTCGCAGTTTGGCCGAGGCCAGCCCAAAGCCACAGTGAGGCTCAGGTCCATGAAAGCGACTGGATGATCATTCGCAGCCTCGTTCCTCTCAATGCCCTAGTGGCCTGGTACCCAACACAAAACGACTCGGTTTTTGATTGCCATCAGTTGGAGAAGTTCGTAAGAGTAGAAGATGGGACCTTATATGAGGAGAGCACCTTTATAGCTGCTTGGCTGCCTAAGTAGATAGCAATGTGAGTGCCGCAAAGTCCCGTTTCCAAGATTACTCTGGCGTAGACCACAATGGCGTGGATCTCAGCTTGAAAAACTCTGGGCGAGACTCCCATTGCGATCTGATGTTGGGTCCAAACACACCTGCCACCTGCACCAATGACCTGTTCTGTTTTAGATTCATCGGAGCACCACTTAATACATTTGGAATTTGGACAAGGCGTGTCATTTTCCCATTCGGAGCGGTCGAAAGGGCTGAAAATTTTCTGCCGAAGCAAACCTCCATGATCATGCTATCTGATCTCAAGCAGATCTCTACGTCAGGAATTTGATTCAGAATGCTCATGTGACCGGCTTCTCCATTACCTACGTACGTCGGAAGTTAAACGAAGTCTAAGAATATTTAGAGCTGCTGATTCTTGAATGAATATATGCAACGGAGTAAGTCCAATAATCGCCGCCAGGACTGGTCAAGTGCCCATAGGTCCAATGATGATTACACTTCTGTTACACGGAAGATTGCTGAGTTTTCATCCGCCTCCCTCTCCTTGTCGGAGTCGGAAGAGTCGCACGCAAAAGACGGATAAGGCAGCAAATCAGAGCCAAGGGATGGCTGCGAGTGTCATCTAAGGCCCCCACATCGGAGCCTAGGGACACACATTATTCATCCGTGTCCCTGTCGACGAGCCTAGAGACTACGAAGGGAGGATCGTCCGTTGTTGGAACCGTATCCTCCTCCATGGGTGTAGATACCGGATTATTTACCCTCTTAGCATCACTCTTGTGGATGCGCAGCTGGATTTCAGTAAATTCGAGACTAATGACTCCATCTGTCCTTAGCGAGGAACGCCAATGACTCCTTATTTAATACAAAGACTGCGGATCTACAGTCATAAACGGATTCTTCCAACTTCACACTCCTCCAATCCTGATTTGGGAGGTCCTCATTGCAAAGTCGAATGAGTTTTAACACTTCATTCGTATCCGAAAAGAATGGTGGCAGCCCAGTGCGAGCCCTAGAGCGCAATGTGATCTCGTCCCTCGTCACTACCTCCAGCCTAGCAGCGCCAGGCCAGATTTCACCAGTCTCGCTGAATATTTGAACTTCATCATCTTAAGGCGGCCTTGATACCAGCATGCGTCTTTACAATCAGGAAGCGGTCCTGGAAAAGCCTCCATGACGGTATACTGAAGTGAACGGTGAAGATGGCCTCTACCTTTCTCCAGTTATCCTCCGAAATCTACCCGTCGTCCAAATTAGTTCGATCCAACACTTTGTCGCCTCTGCATAGGAGGCAACCGGATCATTAGGAGCAGTAGTTCTCTGCCGGTTCGGGCCATCCTACGTTTCTTCCGCCGATCGTTCTCTTTTCGAAATTCCAGTGTCTTGCGGAACCTCGGCAATGACTCGATGTGCCCACTCAAGAGACACATTCTGTCTTTCGCTCCTCTGCGATTCCTCGATACGAGAAATCACGTCCCGGATACGAATAGCGTTCTGTCTTTCTTTTGAGCGAGCTTACGGTGGGGTCAGGTGTTTCTTCCTACCTTCACCCTTGTTGAAAGTGCCCCCACTTGAGCCCGGGTTAGTCTCAGTCCTAGGCACAGATTTAGCGTCAGAAGCTCTCTTCGAGATTCTCAATTCGCCACTGGAGCCTGGTGTACTAGGGCCAGTCTTGTTCATGGCTCTGGCACCAAATGCCGTCCGGGACTTCCTGACGCCTAGTCCCAGGTGTCGGTCTAGTTTTGGAATGTTTCACCGGACCAGCACGTGGTGAGAAAACCTTTGACAGGTCTTCCTGTTGACTAGTTCCCGGCATGGGACTAGTACACATGCGTCTAGCTGGACCATTTGTATCTTTCGTTTGGCTTTGACGTAAAGAAGGCGGGCCTTCGACGAAAAATTACGTCCCGGACACGAATAGCGTTCCGACTTTTTTTTGAGCGAGCTTACGGTGGGGTCAGGTGTTTCTTCCTTCCTTCACCCTTATTAAAAGTGCTTCTACTTGAGCCCGGGTTAGTCTCAGTCCTAGGCACAGATTTAGCGTCAGAAGCTCTCTTCGAGATTCTCAATTCGCCGCTAGAGCCTGGTGTACTAGGGCCAGTCTTGTTCCTGGCTCTGCCACCAATTGCAATGCCGTCCGGGACTTCCTGACGACTAGTCCCAGGTGTCGGTCTCGTTTTGGAATGTTTCACCGGACCCGTACGTGGTGAGAAAACCTTTGAAAGGTCTTCCTGTTGACTAGTTCCCGGCATGGGACTAGTACACATGCGTCTAGCTGGACCATTTGTATCTTTCGTTTGGCTCTGACGTAAAATAAGCAGATCTCCGCCTCCTTTATCGGGCGCTCTACCAAATAATCATGCAGCCGAACTTCAATACAATAGAAGAAGAAATAACAACACCTACCTCGTCTCACTCCTCTATCTCTATCTTTCTCACGTATCCCTTTTCCGGCGCATCCGTATCGGACAATGTCGTGTCGAGTCGTCATTATGTGACACAGCTACTCGGCACCACTATACGAAGTACTATATGGGCACACCAAAAATAAACGGACATCGCGAAAAAGGAGGCGCGCGCGGACCGACAAAGCTTAAAAGTAGGAGATACAGGCAAAGGGTTAAAATAACGCTTGGCTCGCGTTGGCTCGGCTCCGCAGTGTGTGACCTAGAAATCCATTTTGGTCCGTTTCCAAATGAACGCGTTTACTTTAACAATTTTAAATCATACTATAATATTACTATCTGTCTTTCATTTAGACTGGAATTGAATTTCGTAGTGTTTAGCTTTAATCGGTTTTGAACATGATCTAATTAGAACCCTTTTAATTCGATAGTAACCAGAAGGAAGGAGCAAAAAAAGCGCATATTATTATATAAAATAAAAATAAATTCAAGTAAATACTTTATAAACCACCACCAATGATAAAATGTTATTAAAGTTAAACCTAAACATGCTATTAAAATATTAAAACAAATATATGCTAAACTAAAAAAATTATATATATATATATAAATATATACATATATTTAAACTGACAAAATTAAATAAAAATCCAATAAATTAATAACAAACAAAAATCCACGTTCATCAAAGCATAAACTGTACAAGATACTTTCGTTCCTTTTTTCGAACAAAGCAAGTCGATTGTTAACCCGACTAAAAATTCAATCTCCCGATATTACATACACTAAGACTCTCAGACACACCCATAAGAACAAAAGAAATAAAACGATAAAAAACGAGAATACGTAATCGCAATGTTATTAATTTATTTCGGTATAAAAATATAAATATTATAAATAAACAACTTAAATTAAAAAAAAAGGTGAATATAAATATTAAAACCGAATATGCGTAGATTTTGTGCAAACACATTTTTATGGGATTAGTGAAAAGTAGTGAAATTAACAGAGAAAAAGAAAATTGAAGATATATTATTATATACATATACACACCTTAGCGTGTATGTGTATTCGTTTTTTATATAATGTATCATTTTGCACTTGAAATCGCATTGTTAACAATAAACGAAAAATAAAAAAATATAGATACAAAAATAATAAATAATTTGTTTGGTATTTTCTATGAGAAAGCCAACGGTATAAGCGCGAACAAAACAAAAAACTCATACTAAAGAGCAAGTCGTAGGCATATGATGTTAATAAAATTACCCAATAAATAATAAATTATAAAATACATTAAAACATAGCAAACAAAATCATTCCACTAAATACTGAATAATTAAAAAGACAAAAAATAAACTAACATAAATATGATTATTCACACACAAAAAAAAATGAATAAAAAAACAGCAAAATAGAAAAAGAAAACATTATAATGATAAGGCATTTATATAAACGAAATAATTATTGGTTTCATAGACGTCGTAAATTTTCAACGGTATAGGTGAAAACAGAAGAACAGAAAAAATAAGCAACAAAGAAACTATGAAAATTCCCTAAATGAATAATTAAATTAATAAATTGAAAAGAAACATCAGAGTGATTGAATAATCATTAGATACTAATAGAGGCTCGTAAAAACAATGTAAACGAAAATTTAGAAATCATGGACGATACAAAAAGTAAATAAATAATGTTACGTTAAAATAAAACAAAAACATACAATGACAACAATGAACTAGTCCGACCGGGATAATCGAGACAAAAAATGAAAAAAAAAAAATACTACCGCGACTTGTATCGTACAGAGTAACAGTAAGTGTAGGTATGCGTTGTTTACAGTTTATTATGAAATTCACACCCATGAAAATGTAATAAAATTAATAAATAAACAAAAAATTAGACAAATATACATTTTGAAAATCATGTGTATATTGTTGATCCGTTTATTTCCTCCCCCCAAACCGTTGGTTGTGTATTATCCTCATACAATAATAATCGCCGCTAATCTATTATCTATAACATATATATATAGAATTCTTTGACATTCAATTTATTTTTATATATAAACACACACACTCAAATTAACTCAATTATGTATTATTCCCTAAACTATTAAACTGAATACAGATTTTGAAAATATCATTAAGCCATAAGTTCAACCACGTTGCCAGCATTAGAACTATGCAATACAGTCACATTATCTTTTAATTTTAGGAAACGTCCTAAGAAAATACATAAAACCGAAACGATAACATTTAAATTAAGTTTAAATCAATAGACAAATCAAGAAGTAAAAAAAAAATATATATACCAAAAATTCATCCAACATTTACGAAACCAAAAAAAAAGAAACACTTTTGTTAACAATAAAAAAAAATCATAAAAAATAAAAAAATAAGGAAAATTAAAAATAGGTAATCAATGTTAACATTAATATAATGAAGTATATATATACATAAAGTAATAAGAGATGAAAAAGAAAACATAAAGAGCAGGCGAATGAAGGTAAAACTGAGAAAAAAATGTTTAATCAATTAAAGAAAAAAAAACGATTTTTTAGATTTACTATATATATAATAAAAAACAAAAAAAGACAGAGAAACGATCACACACTCAAACCCATTATAATGCAAGACGCGGGTGCGGTCGAACAAAGAATGAATAACATACGAATGATGAATAGTATGGAAGAATGGAATAAAATAAACATAATAATAAAAAATAAACAAACAAAGAAAAAAAAAACAAATGAACTAATTATATGAAATATTTATTACTCGGTTTTAATGAAATGAAAATAAGACAAAACAAAAACAAGGATTGGAGAAATGATTAAAAATAAAGAAAAAAAAACAATGCATTATTAAAATATTGTTGTGTTGTTTAATTTGAACACGGGAGTGAAACTAGTGAAAGCAGTTGCCATTAAGGATGGGCAATACCGTTACTTTTAAGTAACAAGTATTCAGCCTTGCTGATCGCCCGGTATCAAGTGAAATCACTATTAATCGGAAAAGGACTAACTGGTCTGCGTATCGGAATGCCCTTGTCGAGAGGCTACCTTCACTGCCAAGTCAACCCTGCTGCAGACATGAGCTGGATGATATGGCCAATTATCTGACATGTGCTATGAATGCGGCGGTGTCTGCATCATGTCCTACTAGCGGGTACCAAGGTAAGAAAAAACCAGCCTGGTGGATCACTATAATCTCCGAACTCAGAGCTGCCTGTGTGAAGAGTTTCAATAAGGCTAAGGCTTCTAGGCTAGAGTCTGATTGGCACACCTATAAAGTGCATCTGAGATGCTTCAAGAAAGAGTTGCGAGAAGCCAAACGGAACTCATGGAGAAATATCTAATATACACTGCTTGTCATAACTATAACCGCACTATGAAATAGCAGATTTGTGAAGTTTAAAAGGAACCTAAAGCTATTACTATTATGTCATACTTTAGAAAAGTCAAAAAACAAACATTTAACAAATATAATTCATTTATTTCAAACCGTTATTCTTTTATAGAGCAAAAAAGTGTTCCCCAAGTTGCATAACTATAACCGTACTTGAGAAAAACGTGGAAAAATCGACACAAATAAGGAAAATAAAGAAAATCAATAATGGGTAGGACTTCCCCTGTTTTAAAAAAGCTCAAAGAGCCTATCTGGCATACTGTCCACAAAAACTCAGCCTCAATTCTTCGGCTACCGACCTTCCCGCATCGATAACCGCTTCCTTCAGATGAAACACACTTTGATATTGTCGATTTTCTCAGTAAACTTGACGCACTTATGTTCCCAAAAGGTTTTCTATAGGGTTTTGATCAGGGGAGCAAGCGGGTAATTCCATAACATTGATACCATTTTCATTGTAACCAACTTTAAGTAAGACGACTGGTATGAACAGGCGCGTTGTCCTTTTGGAAAATCAGTTCTGTGTCGTCTCTCCTTCCCAAAAAAGGAATCAATTTATCTTTCAGAACGTCGACATAATCTTACGAAGTCATTCGTGTACTGGGAAACGCTAAATCAACTGTTCCATCAAAGCAAAATGCTCCCAACACCATTCAGGAACCTTCTCCGAAATTTTGCTTAGAGAAATATCGAGGTTCCTTCTGCAGATCCCTCCAACAGTTGTTAAATCCGTCTGGGCTGTCAAGATTGATTTTTTTTTCATTTGAAAAAATCACTTGATAAAGAAAGATTAGGAAAATGGTCAAAACAGAAGTACCGCAGTATAGTAGCGACCTTTTTCCAGTTTGTCTGCAAATTTTTCCTTGCAAACGCCGTACGAGCATATTTGTGCGGAAGATGCAATTTCGGCATCGTAAGGAATCTTTACCATTTAATGCGTTTTGACTGTTTTACAACTCTATTTATTACAGATAGATATAGATAGATACTTCCACCCTACTCTCGTTAGCTATCGTCGATAGACTTTTCATAGAGTTACTTGCGGTATTCAAAATGCGGCACTTGTCTCTTTCAGATAGCTTGGATTTTGGGCCTCCAGTCTTTTTTTCTCGCATTCTTTTTGGTTATTGACGAAATTTCCGATGACTCTGTCCGAACGCCTCAATTTTCGTCCGATTTCCGGTAAATTTAAGCCTTTTCGGATCAAAAATTATCCAAAAAGGATAAAATTTTGCCTTAATCGACTTCGATCAGATATGCGCCATATGGCATTTTGTTCGAGAATGAATGACAAAACAAGAAAATATAACGGTACTGTGAATGAAGTTCTACGCGTTTGCATTTTCTTCAAAGAAAACAAAAAATATGGCTATATTTCAGTGTGCAAATGTAGTGCGGCTATAATTATGACACACTAACAAAATAAGGAACATGGCTTAATTAAACCAATTTAAAGAATAGACAGCTCCGATTTGACAAAATAGTATAGTAATAGTAATTAGTTTTATCAAAATATCTCATAAAATACTAAAATTACTGGAATATATGATGCGGCTATAGTTATGCTACGCAGTGTATATATCGAACGGATTGAAGGTTCCTGCGAGAGCTCTCGCTTTCGCAAAGTTCTGGAGTCTAATCCTTCTGCCCCAAGCTTCCTACAAAAGTAAGAGGGGTCCTGGACATCTACAAGTAAAGAACTATCGAGTGTCTGCTAGATACGCATTTTCCCGGCAGTTCGACTGCTGTCTCATCTGAAAAGCCCCCCCACCTGTTGCTCAACGCCTTGTGACGACAGTACATCAATCTTTTCTCGAGAGAAGATTATGTGGGCGATATCTAGCTTCGAACCTTTTTTTTTGCAACAATGTTCGGATGCTCTTTACCCTTGGATAGAGGGTATCTTAAAGGCCTGCCTGGAGTTGGTCTAAGTCCCTCGAATTTGGCTGGAGGCTAGGGGTGTTTTTATCCCGAAAGCAGGTAGAAGTGTGCATGCGCGCCTGAATGACCTCAGACCGATTAGACTATCTTCAAAACTGTTGAAATTGCTAGGGAGACTAGTTGATGTCCATTTGCGGAATACCATACCACCTCGCTTTTTATCTGCATCGAAACATGTAGAAAGGCAAATCAGTGGACGCAGCACAGCACTCTTTGGTCGGTTTTATTGAAAAATCTCTCGAGCAAAAGGATTACACGATGGTTGTTTTCCTGGATATCGAGGGCGCTTTCAATAACATTGAACCTAGTGCGATCATCGAAGCACTCTTGAGCCTGCAGGTTGATGAGCTGCTGTGCATTCTTATTAACACGCTATTAAGACAAAGACTGGTTCATACAACAATGGGTACATCGTCTGTCTGCAGGCGTTTGTAGGGGAACTCCACAGGGGGCATATTGTCTCCTCTTCTCTGAAATCTGGCGATTAACAGACTGCTTTTGGATCTGAAGAATATTGGGTGTAAAGTCATTGCTTATGCAGACCTTATTGCCATCGCCGTCACGGGTACCCTCAGCGGTGTGCTACAGAATGACTTATCCACTCTAACAGGGTGGGCTAATCGGTGCCGCCTTAGGGCTAACCCGAATAAGACGGATCTTGTGCTTTTCACTAGAAAGCACTCAATCCCTTCTATTGAACCTCCTACCCTGGAGGGCACTCAACTGGTTTTTACGGATAAGGCTAAATTTCTTGGTCTTATCTTTGACAGAAAGCTAAGGTGGAAGCTTAATATTCAAGAACGAGTAAGGCGGCTATGGCCTCGTTTATGTCGCGGAACTATCTTTGAGGATTAACTAATTCGAGCTAACTTACGACGACACAAACATGTCGCATTAGCTAGTTTTGGTACTAATTTTAGCTCCTCTTCCTATGCAGAACTGGACTGAAAAATTGGGACTAGATGGTGTTGCTGTCTTCGCTAATGGTGTTGTTGGTGTAAATTCTATTTTATTTATTATATAAATACCTCATCCTTTCCTGAAACTCTGCATTCGTTTCATCCTTTGATTGTAGCGGTATAAACGCGTTTTTGTTAGGAGGCTACTGCCTCTTGACATTTTCATATCTTCATATGGAGATTCAAAAATCGAATAGGCCTAAATGTATTTTGGTGTGAATTCCCTAGAAATGCTAAAATCAAGCATTGCCAGTGGCAAAGTGAAAATTCACAATGGTGGATATTCTTTCTTAATTCAGCCGGATCTGGAACTAATCACTTTTCAATTGGTGCCACCTTCACACGTATTGGCCGACGACAACGTCAAAGTGACAGCGTACGTCTCGGGCATAGTCGCGCATGTAAACAATTTTCTGGCACAAACAGTGGAAATAAATTCTTGCCAAAATGTCTATTGAAATCGAATCAGCCGAGTATGAATCCCTGCCGACCTTCCAATTACTTTAAATAATTGTTTCAATGCATTTTCACAGCGTTATTCGATTAATCCAACAGTACCTGAAGGAGTCTAACCTTCACAAAACTCTGCAGACTTTGCAAGTAAGTTTCTGTAAATTTAGAAGGGACGGGTAATTGGAGTTGATCTACTGCCTTTCAGGAAGAAACGGGTGTCTCCCTTAATACCGTCGACAGTGTGGATGGATTCGTCTCCGACATTCACAACGGCCACTGGGACACGGTCCTGAAAGTTATTCAGTCGCTCAAGCTGCCAGACAAAAAGTTGATCAATCTTTACGAGCAGGTAATTTGATAGTTGTTTGCTGTTAGCAGAATGTTTTCTGAACGCTGTTCCTCAGATTGTTTTAGAGCTAATCGAACTACGAGAATTGGGCGCTTCGCGGTCGCTTTTGCGGCAGACCGATCCAATGATTATGCTGAAGCAGCAGGAGCCCGAGAGATACATCCACTTGGGTAAGACAGTGACTTTCTTGCTAACAATGTTACATTGAGTTTCACCATAAATTCCCAGAAAACATGCTGCAGCGCGCCTATTTCGACCCTCGCGAAGCCTACCCCGAGGGTAGCAGCAAGGAGAAGCGTCGCAACGTCATTGCTCAGGAGTTGAGCGGCGAAGTTCACGTCGTGCCCTCGTCCCGTCTTCTCGCCCTGCTCGGCCAGGCCCTGAAATGGCAACAGCACCAGGGACTCCTTCCGCCCGGCACAACTATCGATTTGTTCCGCGGCAAGGCAGCCATTCGTGACCAGGAAGAGGAAATGTACCCGACGCAAATGGCGCGCCAGATCAAGTTCGGTCAAAAGTCGCACGTTGAGAGCGCCGTATTCTCACAGGACGGTCAATATCTGGTCACAGGCAGTATCGACGGTTTCATTGAAGTTTGGAACTTTACCACGGGAAAAATTCGTAAGGATTTGAAGTATCAGGCACACGACCAATTCATGATGATGGAACAGGCTGTTCTGGCATTGACTTTCTCCCGGGACTCGGAAATGCTGGCGTCCGGCTCGCAAGACGGGCAAATTAAGGTGTGGCGATTGACGACGGGCCAGTGTTTGAGGCGCTTCGAAAAGGCCCACCTGAAGGGCATCACTTGTTTGCAATTCTCCCGGGACAACAGTCAAGTGTTGTCAGCGTCGTTCGATCACACAATTCGACTGCACGGCTTGAAATCGGGGAAAATGTTGAAGGAATTCAAGGGCCATCACTCGTTTGTTAACGAAGTTACATTTACGCCTGACGGGCACAGCATACTCAGGTGGGAATTTTTTCTCTTTGCGATTGAGGAACCCTGTTAATACTTTCATCCCTTTCAGCGCATCCTCCGACGGAACGGTTAAAATCTGGTCATTGAAAACAACTGAATGTGCGTCCACTTTCAAACCGCTCGGCAACGAACTTTCCGTCAATACAGTTTTGCTTCTACCAAAGAATCCCGAGCATTTTATCGTCTGCAATCGATCCAACACTGTCGTTATCATGAACATGCAAGGACAAATCGTGCGATCCTTCTCGTCCGGTAAGAGAGAGGGCGGTGCATTTATATGTGCGACGCTATCGCCACGGGGAGAGTTCATTTACTGTGTCGGGGAGGATCAGGTGCTGTATTGTTTCTCGGTGTCGTCGGGCAAATTGGAGCGGACCCTGAACGTAAGCTACCTTCTGCACTGGTCCTTAATCAAAACAGTGATACATCATTTTGCTTTCAGGTTCACGAAAAGGACGTCATCGGACTGGCACATCATCCGCATCAGAACCTGTTGGCCACATACAGTGAAGACGGGCTGCTCAAATTGTGGAAGCCTTAGTTCTAAGCATTTAGTGTAATTTGTATCGAAAATAAAGTCAAGTTTTAATATTGAAATCAAGCGTAAGACTGCCCGTATATTGCGACGCGGTCGCGTGTTCACAGAAAACACGCGAACGCGATGTGTTCTATTTAGTGTTGTTTCGTTTCAACTTGGTCCTGACATTTCTGTGTTCACGAGCCCTATCATGGAATTCGATTCAAATTGTTTTGATGAAAATGGCACCATGTAACACGCAAACCCATTTTACTCAATCGTGGAACTAAAAGGCAATTTAAATAAATTTTTCAGTGTTTCAGTGTTAGTACTTGTTCGTGGTGTGTTTATACCGACCATACCGAGATGTACTAATTATCAAAGATGTCAGTTTTTTTTGTTTGTGACTTTGGTTTGGAAAATGTCAAGAGGCAGTAACCTCCTAATAAAAGCGTGTTTATACCGCTACAGTCAAAGGATGAAGCGAATGCAGAATTTCAGAAAAGGATGAGGTATTTATATAACGGGGCAAAAGACCTTTTTCATAGTCCTCCAGGTGTGTGCCCCCTGGTAACGGCAGTGTTTCAAACCGCTGACGGCCAAGTCTTAGCGATAAGACAGTTTGGAGAAAGGCAGATAGCTGTAGCCTGAATGGCTGACCAACACCTAAGCGTCTCAGGTTTAGAAGGATGGAATGACTTGCTTAGCTGGACCTGCAACATAGTTGTGTGAACTCCAGCACGTTTGTTAAACCATCTGAAGCAGCTCTCCGAAGCCATCCCCTGAATAGGGAGGGATGTGCTGCCAACTCGCCCTTGAAAATACCACTCCACGTCAGGAAACCTGGAACAAAAGCCTCGGATTGGACGGATCAACAACAACGACCACGCAAACGACTAACGGATTATTCTTTCGGATCCTGGAATGTTCGCTCCCTGAACAAACCGGGCGCCGAGAAGGCCCTCCTTGAACAGGTCGAAAAGGACAAACTGAGCATTACTGCAGTTCAGGGAGCAAATTGGCTCGGCCGTGACAAGAAATCGGACACAATTTTTAGAAGTGGCAGCCCATCGGGCCGCAAGGAGTTTGGAGTGGCATTTATAGTGAACAATTACCTCAAATCGCATATTACTGATTTCAAATCCATAAATGAGCGGCTGTGTGCGATTCGCATTAAGACTCGATTCTTCATTCTCTGGCTCATCAATGTGCATGCCCCCACTGAAGTTAAAGAAGACGCAGTAAAAGACGAGTTCTACGCCCGCCTTGAGACTCTCTTCGACTCACTTCCAACAAACGACGTCAAATTGCTGCTGGGAGACTTTAACGCGAAAGTCGGAAATGAAAGTTGGCACCGGGGGACCACTGGAGGCCACAGTCTCCATGGAGAATGTAACGACAACAGCCAGCGACTTATCGACTTCGCCTGCAGCAGGAATCTAGTCGTAAGCTGTATGTGTTTCCCGCATCGACGCATTCACAAGCAGACCTGGAAGTCTCCAGACGCACATACGGTCAACCAAATTGACCACGTCCTCATTTGGAAGAGATGGGCGTCTAGTGTGACAGATGTCCGCTCCTATCGAGGAGCAAACTGCGACTCAGATCATCACTTGGTGACGACCTACAGATGTAGAGTTTCCTCAGTGCACCAATCGATAATCAGCCCTCCCAAAATCTTTGCGGCTGATATGCTTCTGAGCGATACCACGGCGGTGGCGTATACTACCCCCCTTGAGGAAGGACTATCGCCTATGCTACACAACATCAGCAACACAGGCGTCCATGGGTTGTGGGAAGAACTCAAGGGTACCATCAGGGATGTCGCAGAGAAGGTCGTGGGATATAAAGCTCAGCGAGCGTGAAATGACTGGTTCGACGAAGAATGCAAAAATTCACTTGACGCGAAAAACGTGGCCTACAGACAATGGATTCAAAGAGGAACCAGAGCCAGAAGAGAAAAATATGACGAGCTACGGCGAATATCGAATTGAATAATTAGACGTAAGAAACGTAAATATTTTGACGAGCAGTTGCTGAATAGTAATGATAACTTAGCTAATAGGAACATCAGACAAGCGTACAAAAGCGTAAATACAATTAAGAACGGCTATTAACCCAGGACTAGCCTCTGTAAGGACAAGGATAGAAACATCATCAGCGACACCGATGGCATTAACAAACGATGGACCTCTTATTTTGAAAAGCTTCTGAACCTACCATCTAACATCCCCACACAAGAAGCTCTCGACGAAATTGTTGATCTAGGCCCACCCATACAACCCATGATAGTAGAGGAAGTCGATCTCGAGTTGCGGTCACTAAAATGGAACAGAGCGCTGGGCGCTGACAAGATTCCAGTTGAACTGCTAAACTTCGGTGAAACGGGTCTAGTTTATGCCATACATCAAATGCTCCTGCGAATATGGAAGGACGAAGTCATCCCATACGATTGGCGCAGAGGCATCATCTGTCCAATTCATAAAAAAGGAGATAAACTGCGGTGTGAGAATTACAGGGGCAAATCACTAGTCTGTACGTTCTATAAAATTTTGACGAAAATTCTGGAAAATCGAATCTAATCGTACGCAGAACGAATTGGCGAATATCAAAGCGGTTTCAGAACTGGTCGCTCCACTAGCGATCAGCTCTTTACGGTCAAACTGATACTCCAGAAGTGCTGGGAATACAACGTAGATGTATACCAAGAAGTCATACGACAGTATCGATCCTGGTGTACTGTACAACATCATGCTGCAATTTGGTATACCGGCAAAATAAGTGCGACTGACAAAGGTGACGATGACCAACTCCGCCTCACAGGATCAATAATAGACTTACTGATCTATTTAAAACACGTACTAGTCTGAAACCGGGCGATGGGCCGGCACCAACGCCTTGAGGCCGCCGGACAGGCCTTACAATTCAATGTAATAGATAAATGCTTTCATTCTATGGCGATCCATCCGGCCGCCTTAAAGGCCTGTCCGGTCCCCTCAAGGCGAACTATCCGGCCGCGTGACTAGAATGAATTTTCACTGGAGGTTATTTCAATAGACCAATGCATCTGAAACTTGGCCATGGAAAGTAAAATTCAATTCAGTAGATGGAATGATGCTTCGAATCTCTGGCGATAATATTGATTTGCAATTGTGCATCCGGCCGCCTCAAGGCGGCATGCACATGCCATTCACGATCCGGAATTCTTCAAGGCCAGGCCTGAAGAGTTTTTCCGGAGAAAAATTCCGGAACTTGTGTGGTGGAGACCTGGCGGGAACGGAATATATAGGTATGTATGTAGTAAATTTCAATATAAAAATTGCCTGATTTTATGGCGATGGCTTGCACTTCCATGGTGATGTCGTTGTTGGTAACATCTGTTTAACAACAAGCCGAACCCAGAATGTATATCCCGTGCAGGTAAAATAACCTGCCGCGCTAAACAACATCTATTTCTCGGTATTGCGCGGACCTCGATTTCTGCACTGACTGGCAGTAAATGAAGGATTCTAGTGCCTGTGATTGTTTAGACCCGAGCAGTTCCCCAGGTGACACCACTCGTCGCAGCAGTTGCATCTCACTGACGTCGCATTAGGATGCAGCTCTCTATTGCATACGCAACAGATCCATGGACCTGGGTTGTTTTCAATGCCGGCGCGGAGAAGTAGTATTGTGAGCAGTTCCGCCGAGATGTGTTGCCACCAATAAACACAAAAAAAGAATACAGCATGTAACACAAAGACACACATCCTTCTTGCATTGAAGGGGTTTGGCAGCTCTTGGCCGTTGTAAAAACGGGTCGCTCCGGTACGTAGAACCGGCTGCCGCAGGAACGGTCACTATCGTCGTTATGGAATAAGGGAGATTGGAAGGGTGATTTCCATATTGAAACCATCACCCCATATCACTATTGTCACCAAGACGGCTGAAGCGCTACTTCTACCATTACTAACGATTCATGCTCGACTAGCCAATCATCAACATGGCTTCTGGAGCATGCACAGCACGATAGGCTTGGATGCAATAACATCACAAATCCATAGAGGCTTAAATCAATCTCGTCCGTGTCATAGAACGATTCTTCTTCTTCCTTCTCTTGTGTCCAAGAAGGGCTTGGTATCCTGGTGTCACCACTGTAATACAGGAGTCCACAGGTGGAGCTCCTAACTTGGACAGTTGATTAAAGCTCGCCACACACTAGCCACCAAAATCCAGTTTGTCCCGCGTCCAATCCATAATTCGTAGTGTATGGGGTTAAAGTTGAGAGCTCCGGAATCCACCGCCGTTCAAGTTGAATATTCAACTTGCCCAAAATCCACCCGACTGCCGCGACATTTGTGCGCGAAACCCGAACTTAGGAGTCAAATTGTGTGCCTGAAATATTGCCACTAGGGGTTAGGGTAAACAGTCATAATCCCTGTCAGATCCTAGCCTATAAGTTTCTCATATAAAATAAAACATACCCAAACAGCCACAACAGATTAAATTCAAATAATAAAACTGTTTTTTTTTTTTTTAGATTAGAAGTATTATTGATAAAAATTGCCTATGTTTATTCAGTTTTCTTTTCGTATAATCGACATAATATTATACATAAATATAAAAAAAATAAATTAAACGCACTTCTGGCATTATTAAAAAAAAGCACAACTATGTTATTTTAGCGTTTCCTTTGGAAGCGGTACGTGTTTGACCATTTCTACATCATGAAAGTAGGCGTGCTGCATGGCATTTCGGGCCGAAATCCGACGATTCGGATCGAAAACCAATAATTGCTGAAAATGATTCAAATAATAATAAGCGCTCAAAACATTTAATCCGCCTAGATTGTACCTTAAACAAATCATACGATTCGTGTTTCACTAGAGGCTCGGGCAAGTTTTGCGATTCCCATTTTGGAAATTTCGATTTATAGTCGGGCAAATGTGAGACACCGGGCCATGTATTCTCGTCGGGTGTGCCAAGCGTTCGGAATATTCGATAGAGCTGATCAATTTCACTGTCGCCCGGGAATAAAGGACGCCGCATGATCTATGAATTGGAATTTTTATTTTTGTTGTTAGCAGGGAAACAAAAATCAATTACCCACCATCTCTGCAAAAATACAGCCTAAACTCCAGATGTCTACTCCAGTGGCATAAAATTTTGTGCCCAATAAAATTTCCGGAGCTCGATACCATAGTGTTACGACTTCATGAGTGTATGCACGCATTGGGAAATTGAACGAGCGTGCCAGACCAAAATCCGCTAGCTGAAATTATTATAATAGATTATGTTTTTTTTTTGTACGAATCAGGTTTCATTTTTGCATCAACATAATACCACGTGGTTGTACATCACAAGCTTATTAATCCTGGAAGATAAAATCAATTTTATCTTACCTTAATATAGCCTCGATTATCCACCAATAAATTTTGTGGCTTGAGATCACGATGCAGAATACGATTCATATGGCAGAAAGCGATTGAGTCGAGCATTTGATACATATAGGACTGAAAAAAGAATGCTTATTTCGTCAAATGCTAAAAACGCTGTTTTCTGAGCCGTACCTTAATCAATTTGGGTTTGAAGAGATCCTTACATTTGTCCAGCATTTTCTTGAGGTCCATATTCAGATACTCAAATACCATATACAGGCTGGAATCAGCGACGACTATATCAAAAAGTTGGACGATGTTTTTGTGTTTCAAGTCTTTCAAGAGGGATATTTCGCGTATGGCGGTGGAGGGAACACCCTCAGATTCGCTGAAATGATCATAGAGGCGAAACGTTAAAATCTATTTCTTTCAGGTGTATCGGTTGATGGCATGAAAATATCTGGAAAATTAACAAGATACCTTTCAATTCCACATCCTCTTTTAAAGACCTGTTGAAAAATCATGGGAAATAAATCAATAATCGCTTATATTGGATTATCCGACCAAAACACCGAATTTAATAAATTACTGAAGATGAAACAAATAATGGCAAGAACAAGCGAAAATATTCAATTTCTGCAACAGTGTAAAAGAAGGGGACTAACACCGAAACGTTATCGAGTGAAAATATTAGCTGAAAAAAAAACAGTTACCAGTTAAGGATAAGAAGGACTTCGAACTAAAACTGACAATTCAATCAAAAGTGCATATTTAAAGCTTGACACGATTACGTTAAAAGCATACAACACCCACTTGAAATTGGCTAAAAAAACGACGGAGATTGGCGCATCGATAGAAAACGTGATCCACAAAATCAGCAAATGTAATGAAAAGAAAATTAAAAGCTTTGGCAACAAAGATGGAAAATATCGACTCCAACGAAATAGTACAGGTAGAAAACTTTGTCATTAACAAATCCTCAATCACATATACGATCGACGAATCGAAAATGCATAACAATGGGTTGGGATACACACAACCACACCAACGCTCAGATGAAGACACCATAGTTAACATTGAAGCAGCGATAAAATGAAAACCAATGGAGGAGAAGGTAGAAGTTAGAAGAGCTATAGGGAAAATCTTTAAAAAAGAACGAGATGATTGCAGCCAAAACACTAATAAGAAAGACAAAGTAACATTGAAGAGCCTGAGGGATAAGCCTGTGTATTACCTTAAGGCAGACAAAGGGAATAAAATAGTTGTTATGGACAAAACCAATTACGACGAGCTAGTTGTGGATAAGCTTGCTGGTGGCAATTTCTTCAAATTACGCACAGATCAGTTACCAGACTCCATTAAACGAGTAGATAAGCCTCTAAAGGAAGCTAGTGTGGTTTTCGATAAAATGTTTAAACTACGTATGCCCAACCCATCGTTGCCAAGGATATCATGTCAACCAAAAGTGCACAAGCAAGGTAGCGAATTAAGAGAGATCATTGCAGATACGAATTCACCCACGTATAAAATCGCAAAGTGGTTAATACAATAATTCCAGGAATTGAGCGCAGTGGCGTGGCGTCCATGGAAGCAAGGGAAGCATTGCTTCCCTTATATTTGGCGATTGGTGGAAAATTTTCTAAATAATTTTTTCTGAATCGCGCAAAAAAGTCGCGAAAAAAACTCTTCGGCACAGTCTATGTAAATAAAAGTTCCAAAGAAACTAATCGCGAATATCTTACACAGCCGAATTGGTAACACCGCGAAAACCACCACACCACACCAAGAAGAAGACACATGGAAGCATATCAAAATTTGCATCTATGAGCGTTTATTTTTTTCCCCAGTAAACCTACTGTGTCGCGATAAAAAAAAATTCACGTACACGGTAGGTTGGAAGCACTCAGGAATTTGCTTCCAAGTTCCCCTCACATGTAGTAGAGGAAATTCTTGCCTGCAGCGGAGCTGCTGGCGCATGGACGCTGGGGAACTTTTCTTCCCATTTCCTCTTTGTTCGTATTTTCTTGTGGACTGAAAATATTTGCTGTGTTGCAATGCGTATGTGATGTGCTATATGAGTTTCACAAGGGTTACCAGAGTAGGATAGGAATTGAATTGTGGAAAAAGTTTCGATTTGAAATATAATGGCTTCATGGTTAAAAATTATTATTGGTAAATTCGAGAAGAAGTGATTTCGCATAGAATTATTAGTGTATACGAGTATTAGTAAGAGACGAACTCAATTATAGGGATATTTATGCATATTTCAATAACTTATATCTAATCGAAAACCATTTAACGGAAAATTCCAAGAAAAAATAAGTGGGAGATGGTAATACTGCCTCAAGTCATTGACGTCACAAGGAATTGAATGAGCCGTTAAATTTAAAACTCATTTGCTCTAGTGTAGTGCGATTTGTGTGCTTTTTGTTGGTGAAAAGGTGAAGGGGTTTTTTAATCGGTCTAGGTGCTTATAATTGCTTATAGTGTTTTGATTTGTTTTTAAAGTAGCATGGATCAATATTGTGTTGTTGATGATCTTTTTCGATTGTCTTTTGGATCTCGATCTTTCGCAGAAAAAAAAGACATTATCGAAAAGGGTCGACCGAAACCGATTTTGGAAATTGTTTCTAAAACAAAAAGATGTACTAGGCATTTTACTGCTAAGATTTATGAAGATACGGAATGGATTACCGGTTGTAAGACCAAGCAAAAATTATTTTGTTGGCCATGCTTGTTATTTTCAAATGATTCAAATGTTTGGCGAACTACCGGGTTTTGTGACTTAAATAATTTACATAAAGCTGTGGACAGGCATGGTACGAAAAGCGTTGATCATTTAAAGTCAGTACTTCTTCTTTCCAAGTTCGGTTCCGGCCCTAGAATTGAAGAATTATTAAGTAGCCAACATAGATCTTCAATAATATTGCACAATGAGAAAGTTTCGAAAAATCGAGATATACTAAAAATGCTAATTGACGTTGTGTGCCATTTAGGATGTCAAGAACAGGCATTTCGTGGTCACAATGAAAATGTGAATTTTTGCAATAGGGGAAATTACGTTGAACTTTTAAATCTTTTAGCTAAATATAATCCGGACTTGCGAGCTCACTTGGAGCAAGCGACTGTTTTTTCCAGAATATCAAATTATATTCAAAACGATCTCATTAGTAGCATTTCTAAAATTTTATTAAAACAGATTTATAATGAAATTCAGCAAACTAAATTTATAGCAATAATATTAGATGAAACAACCGATGTTTCATGTCGTTCTCAACTCTCAACAACCTTTCGTTACATTACTCCTTCCGGTGAGGTTAAAGAAACTTTCATAACTTTTACAGATATTTCTGATGATCAGACTGCGTCGCGTTTATTTGACCATGTTTTAGATGTTGTTCAAAAATTCAATTGCGGTAACAAACTTATTTGTCAAAGCTATGACGGGGCTTCGGTAATGTCTGGTAAAATAACTGGATTACAAACACGTGTAAAGGATGTGTATAAAAACGCAATATATATTCATTGCTTCGCTCATCGGTTAAATTTAGTTTTATCTAAATCATGCGATAAAATACGCGAATGTCGAATTTTTTTTCAATCTATTACTTGTTTTTCAACATTTTTTAATCATTCAACAAAGAGAACAGTTGCACTAGATTTATTCCTCAAAAAAAGGCTTCCAAAATTAGCTCCAACACGTTGGACTTTTAATGGTCGATTAGTTTTAACCATTTTTGATAATTTAGATCAATTAAAAGAACTCTTTGAATATATCATTGAAAATGAGAGTGGAAAGTGGGATGGCGAGACCGTTAATAGCGCAAGGGGACTTCTTGTTTTACTTACAGATTTTCAGTTTGTTTTCCTGCTCAATGTTTTTTCTAAAATTTTTCCACAAACCGACGTACTTTTCGATATATTTCAAAGTAAACAAACTGATATAATGTACTGCATTCAAAAAATTACAGATTTTGAAAATCAACTTCAATCGTTAAGAAATAGTTTCACGGAAATTTGGACCCAAACCACATCTATTTGCGAAACTCCACAACGCCGGAAAAAAGCCAGGTGCCTTGTTGACAGTAATGAAAATGTTGAACTATTCTTTACACGTATTTATGTCGAAATTATAGATAATATTACCGCAGAAATAAATTCAAGATTTTCATCCTTAGCAAGTTTCACATTTTTAAACCTATTAGATTCTTCTAAATTTAACCAATATTTGAAAACATTTCCGGACAATCTTTTACTATTTTAAATTTAACTAAAACTTATGCTGATATATTTGACCATATTTCATTAAAGACTGAACTCATTGTGCTTTATTCTGATTCTGATTTGCAGGGAAAATCTTTTCAAGGTATTTTTAACTATTTCATTAATAACAAATTAAAAGATAGCTTCACACAATTTTATAAATTAATATGTTTAGTTTTAACATTACCAGTAACCAGTGCGTCCGCAGAGCGCAGTTTTTCTTGCTTAAAAAGGATTAAAACGTATCTTAGAAATTGTACAGGCGAACAACGGCTTAGCGACTTGGCAATAATGTCAATTGAAAAGGTTTTCCTTAAATCATGTTTGTGTGAGCAAAGTTTTTATACAGATATTATAGATGAATTCGCAAAAAAAGAAAGACGAATAGAATTAAATTACAAATAATAGTATGTACGGATCTTATTATTTATTTTGACTTGTAATATATTTATTTATTGCCCAATTATTATTATTTTATTTTACTCACTAACTGTGATTTTTTAAATAGTAAATAGTTGAATTATTTTTAATTTTTATTGTATTGTTATTGTTTTTATTATTCAAATTTTGATTCGCTGAACATGATTACTTTCTTTATGAGTGTATGGATATTTATTTTGCAATTTTTTTGCTATTGTTGTTATTGTTATAGTAGTTCTAATAATTCGAATATGCTTTATTTATATACTTATAGTTACAGCTTTGCTTTTTTGATAAGTCTACCAACATATAATTTTTACAATTATTTATTTAAAAGTAAATTATTATATATTGGTAGCATGGGAATTAAAATGCTGATAAAATACAGTATACCTACTCTCACGTCCCCGTTCGTGATTCCTGGGTGCTTTTATATTAGAAATGTTAAAAGTAGCTAACGAGAGGGGTTCAATTAATACGCAGTAAATTTGTGGAAAGCATAATAATAGTAAATTTTTAATACCAATTGCTTCCCCTAGTTGAATTATCACGCCACGCCACTGATTGAGCGACACACAGAGCAAACATTCAGTGCAAAACTCGGTTGACCTGATGATGAAATTGCAGAGCATTGAACCACTCAAAAATGACGAAATGATGGTATTATTTGACGTTAAGACGTTTCCGAGCACACCAGTGAAACAAGCGATATAACAATTGGAAAAATGGCTGAAAAAAATCGATACAACCCCGCAGACATTATATCAAACTAGCGGCACTATGTATGAATGAGAATTATTTTACCTTCCGCAATAAATTCTTCGAAACGACTGCAGGAGTAGCTATGGGCAACCCGTTATCACCCTTGTTGACGGAAATGTTTATGACATTTTTTTTTTTTTTTTTTTTATGTTTATACCAAAGCTTAGGGGGTAACCCTTTGATGCGAGAGCACAGCATTGGCGGTAAGGGATTAAGGTAGTGGGGAGATGGGTTGAGTTTGAATAAGGTGACGGTGTACATTCCGTTTAAATTTTTGTAGGTCATAGTTGCGGGGGAAAACAAAAGATGGTAGATCGTTCCACATTCGTGTTGTCCTAGATACAAACGAGTCATGGAATTTGGCGGTGCGACTATTGCTGAGTTCTAGAAGATGAGGATGGACACGACTGGCTAGTCGGGTGTTACGTAAAGGAAAAGTACGCTCAGGAATGAGGTTGGCTATTTCATCAGAGCAACGGCGGTTGTAGTAGCGATAGAAGAGTGAGAGACAGCCGACACTTCGCCGGTGTTCAAGCGGTTCGAATTTAGATGTTATGGGTTCCTCGCCAATAAGCTTGAAGGCTTTCCGTTGAACTTTGTCTAACGCGGATAATGCGGTTCTACCTGCGCCTGCCCATATGTGGGAATTAAATTCAAGTCTCGGTCTTATATGAGCCTTGTAAATTTGAGCCAGATCAGATGGTGGAAAGTATCTTTTACAGCGATTCAGAAAGCCCAGACACTTCATTGCGTTTTTTGCAACGCAAAAAATGTGGTCGGACCAATTTAGTTTACTGGAGATGTTAATACCTAGTATGTTCAGTATGGGCGAATCAGGAATGCTGACCCCATCGACAAGAATGGGTTGGGCGGTAGGTGGAGCACATCGCTTATTGGAAAGTAGACAACATTGAGTTTTTGAGGCGTTAAACTCTACTCGATTCGCTTTCCCCCATGCAATAATTTTTGAAATGTCTTCATTTAGTGAGTCAAACATGCGATCTCTGTTGATAGATGTTGAATTTCGGCGAGAGTCAGCTACAGAGTTGAAAGAGTAAGTGTAGTCAAGGGTGCTATCGTCTGCAAAGCTATGGATTGAGTTGGAAGTCACGCTGAGAAGATCGTTGATGAAGAGAAGGAAGAGTGTTGGTGAAAGGACAGTACCTTGGGGGACCCCTGTGTTGGTGGTATGGCAATTTGATTTAACTCCATCAAGGACGACCTGAAGCGAACGGTCGTGAAGGAAACTTTCGATCCATTTAACTAATTTTGGGTCCAAACCAAAAGCCTGGAGCTTAGCTAGAAGAGCCGGATGCCAGACTCTATCAAAAGCTTTCGAAATGTCGAGGGCAATGATTTTAGCTTCGCCAAATTGGTGGATACAGCGATTCCATCTTTCGGTGAGGTATGTCATTAGGTCGCCGGTGGAGCGCGAAGACCGGAAACCATATTGCCGATCATTGATGAGATGATGTGAGTCAAGGTAGCTCATTAGTTGGTTGTTAACCAGGGTTTCGAAGACTTTTGATAGGGTCGAAGTTAGTGCTATTGGTCGGTAGTTAGATGGATCACATGCTTCTCCTTTCTTGGGGATTGGTTGGACATAAGCTAGTTTCCACGATGATGGGAACACTCCTGTTGCGTAGGACAGGTAAAAGAGTTTTCGGAGAGGTTTGGCTAGCGAGGAAGCGCAGTGTCTGAGAACTAAGGGGGAGATGCCATCAGGTCCAGCCGATTTTGATACATCGAGTTTTGAGAGTACTTTAAATACTTCCCTAGTGCGGAAATGCAAAGGTCTCTGGTGTGAATCACATAAGGGTATGGCTGGTGGACTCTGAGTAGTGGGTAGTAGGCAAGAGTTTGCAACAAAAGTTTCGGCCAACAGGTTGGCCTTGTCTTGCGGTTCACTGTAAATTTTGCCATCATATACCAGTGGTGGAATAGAAGAGGAGGTGAAGTTATTCTTCACAGATTTGACGAGTGACCAGAAACCTTTGCTAACTTTCCGTTGAACGAACACTTTCTGCCTAATTTTGCAGTCAAACTGGAATTTAGCCTTATTTATGACTGATTTGCAGATGTTACGCGTAGAATTGTAAACTTCTCTCAGTTCGACAGAGGGGCATTGTTTGTATGCACGGTATGCCGCTTCTTTTCTCTTTATAGCCTCTTTGCAATCTCTGTTAAACCAAGAGTTGGTGGTTGGTTTGGTATTCTTAGAACTGTGTGGGATAAAGCAGTGCATTCCATACCAAATGATGTTACTAATTGACTCGCTTATATAATCGACGTTCTGCGTAGAGAAGCAGTCAGACCAGTTCAGTTCACTGATGAATTGATTAAATGCAACCCAGTCCGCCTTATCATAATGCCACAATAGTCTCTTGTTGGAAGATAGATTATTGACATTTAGTGACCTAGTTGTGAATTTGGTCGGTATCAATTTATGATCGGAGTTTCCCAAAGGAGATGAAACAGATACTGAATATTTGTCGGGGTGTGAGGTTATAAACAGGTCCAATAAGATGGCGTTTTGACCTTCTATATCAGGTATTCTGGTTGGGGAATCTACTAATTGGTGTAGGTTGTATGATTCACAGAATAGCTCAGCCAGTCTTCCTGCTTGGCTTGTAGATGAAGAATATTTAAGCCATTGTACATTGTGTACATTGAAGTCGCCTGCCAAGACGATTTCTGATGCAGGGTATTTATCTAAGAGCTCATCGACATTGGTGGAAAGTATATCGAAGTAACGTTCAGTATCAGGATCAGAAATCCCAGGGCTTCGATACAGAAAACACAGGAATAGAGTATGTTTATTGAAATTGAACCTAATCCAGGTGTATGTGAATTCTGGATTAGATAAAGTGAACTGGGGACTGATGGTGGAAAAGGCGATATTATTTCGGATGTACATTGCAATCCCCCTTTGGGTTGCAAAAACGGGCAAAAAACGATAGCCTTGGATGTTAAATTGGCTTATTTCGCAATCGCTAAGGACTTTTGTTTCGCTTAACGCCATAACTGCTGGGTTGTGTAGCATGAGATGGGCATGTACCGCAGTATAATTCGCTCTAATTCCACGAATGTTGCAAAAATTAAATCTAAATTCTTGCATGTTTAGACGGAATGTACAAAGTTATGGGGGGTAGAATTGGTCACTCGATAACTGAACGCAGCAGCAATAATCCAATCACAGCTAACAGTAGTGTTATGCCTACTTGCTAGTTGTCGTTGAATTGAAAGCGGCCAGTATTCAATTATGGTTGCGATTAATGCAAATGCATTAAATTCAGAAGTTGGACAGGATGTTAAGTCTACAAGGAACGGACTCACCGGGACTTTGCTGTGCTGTCACTAGGGGGCCCTTCGCTATTGCACACAACACAAATACGCCCGCACACACGATTTTTTTTTACGAACAAATGTGGCGCGCACATGTATCTTTAGCCCGGATGCACTTCGTTTCTATTTTTCTATTTTTAGATTTGGTTTTTTTATACCCTAGTTTTTTTTTAGGGACGATGTCGCGCACGTCCGTTCCTCTGGACGGTCCGAACTCGACATACATAGAAAAGACGATTAAGGTCAAGCGAATTTGGTACAGATGTGTTCGCTATAGTGGAAAAGGATAAGCTTGAAGAACTCAAAGCAGCCATAAACAAAATTCACAAGAACATTGACGTTCCTGCGGCAGCCGGTTCTACGCACCGGAGTGACCCGTTTTACAACGGCCAAGAGCTGCCAAAACCCTTTAACGCAAGAAGGAAAGTGTGTTTGTATGTTACATGCCTCGTATCGTCTTTTTTTTATGTTCACTGGGGGCCAAACATCTCGGCGCACCTGCTCTCAGTGCTATTTCTCCGCGCCGGCATTGAGAGAAACCGTGGATCTGCTGCGTATGCGACAGAGTGCTGCACCCAAACGCGACAACGGTGAGATGCAACTGCTGCAATCAGTGGTGCCACTTAAGATACTGCTCTGGACTCAACCTTCACAGGCACTGGAGTTCCTCCTTTACTGCCAGTCAGTGTAGGAACAGAGGACAACTAGTAGCAGCCTCGTCTAACACGCCCCAACATCCAACACCATCGAGCGCTCAGACAGGTTTACAGTCATCCCCGATGACTCCTGCTAACAGTTCCCACATGATTTCTCAACACAATCTTACGCCTGCACCACCGACTGCCATCTTCAACACGCTCTCACTCGTCCAATTCAATTGCAATGGGTTGCAGAACAAGATCGCCGAACTCGCATCATTTATGGACAGACATCGCATCCAAGTTGGAGCTATACAGGAGACGAAACTGCACTCCAACTCGTCCGTCAACACACATGGCAACTACACTATTGTCAGGAAAGACAGGTTGACCAAGACTGGAGGAGGGCTTGCCTTCATTATTCACCATTCCGTGCAATACCGGGAAATCGATTCCATTAGTAATGATAACACCATGGAAGTGCAGGCCATCGCCATAAAATCGGGTAATGTTGATATTGAAGTTTATAATATTTACATTCCACCGGTATACAGCTGTCCCTCAGGATACCATGTAAATATCAACCATCTCCTTACCGGTCAACATCGCCTCCTGCTCGGTGACTTTAATGCTCACCATGAACTATGGCACTCCAACCTTAGTGTCACCATACACTGTCGAACTCGAACTCGAGCACAAACCTGGTACAAATGTCCTCTGACACACACATACACTTCACATAGGTGTGAAGAAAACCGGTCCACTTGTACTAGGTTCGTGCTCGAGTTCGACAGTGTATGGTGACACTTAAGAACGACGCCAGAGGAATCTCAATAGCTGAACAGTTTGATGCCTCCGATTTCTGTACCCTAAATGACGACATCCCCACTCGCATCGCCGGTACATGTTCCAGTTCACGATTGCCAGTGCAACCCTCATAAACGAAACACAATGGGCGCTCCCATGGCAGCCGGTTCTACGCACCGGAGCGACCCGTTCACCAGCAACGGCCAAGGGCTGCCAAGCCCCCTCAACGCGAGCAGGCGTTGCTATAACAACAACAATAAACACAATGGGAGCCGGTCTTAACACTATCTTCAGACCACTTACCAATCGTGATAAGGCTTGACAAACCGACAAAGATCATATCTGCCGAACACCGCACGTTTGTCAATCACAATAAGGCTGACTGGAACGGTTTCACCTCCTATACCAACGCTAAATTCCTCGATCTGCCAACGCCAACCGACGTTCTTACAGCCGAATCAAACATAAGGAAAGTCCTGAACAAAGCGACTGCGAAGTTCATTCCTGCAGGACGGATTCCGAATATACGGCCCAACTTTCCAACCACTGCCGCCAGATTGGCAGACGAGAGAGACAGCACCAGGAGTGTAAATCCGGACGACCCCAGAATTCACGAGATGAACTGCGAGATTCATAGACAAGTAGCCGAACACAGGCGGTCAAAATGGAGCATCCATCTGAATAGCTGCAATCTAACCACAGGGTTGAGCAAGTTATGGTCGACTGTCCGAGCCCTTTCCAATCCACCAAAACAGAAAGGGAACGTCGCCATTCAGTTCGGTGAAAATTCAACAAGTGACCCTATCCACTGCGCAAGTCGTTTCAATAAACAATTTATTGAACATCCCGCACCAGACAGACTTAAGCGCGAAATTTGTAGGGAGATTCACAACCGAACCACAGACAGCATACCTGTTTTCACCACGGGCGAAGTAGTTGCAGCTATAAGGAAGGCGAACAACTCGAAAGCATTGCGACCAGATGGCATTTCAATGACTATGCTCAAACACCTCGATCTGCCAGCCATCAACTATCTCACGGCTACTTTTAATCTATCCATCTCCTCGCTGATCGTTCCGAAAATCTGGGAAAAAGGGAGAGCCATCCCAATATTGAAACCAGGGAAGAAAGCGACACTCGGCGAATCCTATCGTCCAACAACTCTACTGTCTCCAGTTGCCAAAACGCTAGAAGCACTAATCCACCCTGTTCTTGCGGCCCACATCCAGCTTGCGGATCACCAGCATGGCTTCCGAAGCATGCACAGTACGACCACGGCCTTGGATACCATTACATCCCGCATCCATAATGGTCTCAACCAGGCTCGTCCATGTCAAAGAACAATACTGGTGGCGCTTGACCTGTCGAAGACCTTCGACACTGTCAGCCATTCAGCGCTTTTGTCTGACATCAACTGTTCATCGCTTCCGACGCAAATAGTCAAATGGATTGCCAATTATGTCGCTGGCAGGCAATCCTATACAGAATCCAGGAGCAGCAAATCAAAGCTTAGGAAGATTAAAGAAGGTGTACCTCAAGGAGGAGTTCTATCTCCTACCTTGTTTAATTTATATCTATCAGGACTCCCAACACCACCTGAAGGGATCGACATCATCTCCTACGCCGACGACTGCTCCATTCTGGCAACAGGGAACGACATAGCGGATATGTGCGAAAACATCAACGGTTATCTTGAAGAACTTAACTCGTTCTTCATAAGCACGAACCTTACTGTCTCAGCGCCTAAATCCTCGGCAACCCTATTTACCACCTGGACGAAGGAGGTCAGGATGCAGCTTGAAATCTCGATCGGGAATCATCCTATTCCTACTATAAACCATCCTAAAATCCTAGGAGTCACGCTAGACAAGCATGGCCACATCATCACTCCATGCCCTAACCGTGTGCGACAGGATGCGTACTAGGAATAAAATCCTCAAAGCCGCTGGCCGGTAGTATCTGGGGCAAGGATAAGGAAACTCTACTGGTCACATATAAAGCAGTCGGAAGATCAGTGGCCAACTATGCGGCTCCTGTGTGGTCGCAGAATCTCTGTGACATACAGTGGAAAAAGATTCAAACGTGCCAAAACGCCGCTCTCCGTACTGTTACTGGCTGTCTCCTGATGTCACCCCAGGACCATCTACATCAGGAAATCTGGACCACAACCAGCTTTTTGCCAAGCAATTCCTGGTGGGTTGCTACCGTAGTGATCACCCAAACTCCAACCTCATGGACAAGACGCCGTCGCCCAGACATGTCAGGCGCGACTTGAGGGACCTAGAGAGGGATGTCCGGAGGTACAAAAAGGTGCCCTTTGATAGTGGCGCACAAAGGCTGGCCATCGCAGCGATTCATCGGGAGGAGGTTCATCAGTCAATCGCAGGTTTAGGTTCGAATCCAGTTCTCTCGTCCATACCACCAATGATATCTCCGAAAGAGGAAAGACTTCCGAGAGCTACGAGAACGACACTCGCCCAACTTCGGTCAGGCTGGTGTTCACGACTGAACTCCTACCTATCCCGCATCGACCAAGACGTCCCAAACATCTGTCCTGCATGTAATGGCGCCTCTCACGACGTAAGCCACATCTTTAACTGCCCAGCTGCACCCACGCACCTGACTCCTAGATCGCTGTGGGAGAACCCAATAGAAGCAGCTAACTTTCTATCCATCAACAACACCGGGGATGAAGACGAATCCGTAGGTATGTAACCAACGAACACACCGAATTCTGACAATTGCTACAACAACAACTGCCCTGTACCCTAGGGGGTACTAAAGTAAATAACGTATTTGAACGACAGCATTGTCAAACAATACAACAATAGGGGGATTCACGCTCCCTGTTGTATTCGTCGTAAACTTCTGTCATCTCCATAGTAAAATAACAGAAGTTTACAACTTTACGACAAATACGGCGTGAGCATGGACTTGTCATGAGCTGGAATGAATAACGACGAAAAAGAGTTTTATTTTTGGTTCCAGAGGATTCTTCTTTTTTTTTCTGCTCATTACAATATTTAAGATAAAATTGATTTTTAGAACCGATTGCTCATAATAGTGTTGCAACGCGTGCACATAAATGGAAAGGATATGTTAGAAAGATAGAACAAAAAAAAACTTGCCCTTAAACATCCAAAAACGTTGAACATTTTTCCAACACAGGCAACAAACATGATATCCTTCCACACAACCAGCTGCACCGTGCCTCACGACAAAGCCGAATCATGTGGTGCTACGATTTCTAGGACAACGCATCACACACAAGATCCGGCTTCGTAGTTTAGCGTCTGAAACCTCCAGCCCTAAATATCACTCAACACCAGATCGCCTCAAGATCAACCACACGCCAAGCACCCAATGAACTGCATGACATTCTTCAAGGACATTCCAATGTCCTTTTCAATTGGATTCTCGTGAAAACCCACGCACCTCTGACAAATGCCCGGGCCAGTCAACATGTCGAGCCGAAACAACTTGTCGTCGACCCAATCATAAACTTGTAATGCACGGTCGTGCAACTTATGAAATTTACCTCTCGAGTCGTATTTTCTTGAGGGCGACATCCTGGCCCGTTTTCGTGTCTTTCGCTCGGTAAACAATTCCGTACGTTCCCTCGCCGATTTTTTCGACTTTCCTGAAGTTTCCCACGTCGCACATTGCGCCTAACGATGGTTTGTGATCATATGCGGTAGGAGCACGGCCGTAGCGATACACTTTTATTTAGTTTTTCCACCTAGACGCCGATTATTTTGATGGTTTCGTACATCTGAGCCGCGGCTTCTAACCTTTTGACAGAAAACAAAAATTCGAAAGCGCCAAAATATCGATTGAATGCCGTTGAATATGCACTTCAGCGGGTAGAGCGAAGCGACGTTGTGCGGTGTTCAGCGAAATGTTTCTGACAGTGGTTTGAGCAGATGATGAATGCAATGCATGTACAGTTAGGATGGAAATTTAGATTTGTTGCACAGAGCCACATAGAAGGAGATGAAACCACCATTTACAGTACACTAAATTCTGGACGTAATTCCACCGCATACAAACTAGTAAAAGGTAAACAGAGAGACACACGCCCTCCACTGCGCAACACCCGCGCAGTCTATATAAAAGCACAGGAAGCACATGAGATGTCATCCCCTCTCCTACTTCTCCTATTGGAACAATAATATTCCAGTCTGTCTCTCTGCCGCGGAACACCCGCCCGGTCCATATAGAACCAGAAGAGATGTCAAATTTCCATCCCCTTTCCTACTTCCTCACTTGTGCCGAATTATTTCGTTTCTCTCGCTCTTTTTAATTTCCTCTGATTCTCTCTTCAAAGATTTGGTGCCATAGAGAATTTATGGAGGAGCAGTCCATATATACCATAGATATATATTGAACAGATCGGTAATAGTACTATCCCCACTTTGTTCTTCAGGTTATTTTCGAACCAACTCGCGCATGCACACTGCTGCCCATTTGCACGCGGTCGCTATAGGTTCGGTAAATGTCGTGACGCCATCGGCCACTCAGCCACAATTTTGACATTTACGAAGCATTTGGTCCCTCGCTCCTCGGGCCCCTGGGCCAAATGTTAGTACGTGTTGTGCGTGTTTCACTGCGCAGACGCGAATAAGTCAGCCATAACTCGATATTCAAATTTTTACCCCCCACTCTGTCCCTATTGCATATCTGTTCAATGTATATCTATGGTATATACTTAACATTAAACTCTTTAGAGTAATTCCATTCGTAATGGCAGCTACAGACAATGGCCTAGCCGCGGCCATTCGGGACCATCGCCATTGTGTTGACGGGCGGACGGCGTTCAGTGGCCAATGCCGCGTAACCGTCGGCTTCGAGAGTGATTTTCCTCCACGCGATGGTCCATCGCGTAGACAACTTTGAACAGCCGATTTAAGTTGACAGTCCACTATACAATTATCGCAATGCTACAATCACCGACCTTCTGTCGTACGCGATCCGTTTGATTGTAGCCGCCGTGATGCACAGAGCAACAGCTTTCAATTTCAATGGCACACTATACGCAATTTCCTGATGGCCCATCGAAGACCATTGTGTGGACGGACATTATTTGAAAATTCTTGAATTGGCATTTGGTGTGTGATGGCAGCCATCAATGTCACCATTGTCTGTAGCACGCATAATGGCTGCTAATGACAGTGGCCCATCAATTCAAATATTGTCCGTCCACACAGGTCTTCGATGGGCCAGCAGGAAATTGCGCATAGTGGGCCATTGAAATTGAAAGTTGACAGAAGGTCGGTGATAGTAGCATTGCGATAATTGTGTAGTAGCCTGTCGACTTAAATCAGCTCAAAGTTGTGTACGCGATGGGCCATCGCTTGGAGGAAAATGGCTCTCGAAGCACTGTCATCTTTACTAACAGCAGTGCCATCTCTAATAACAGGCCAGAAGATAAAATTTCACGATTTTCGTGCGTAAAAGTGAGTTTGGTGTCGCGATTTCAAGTGCAAATAAAAGCAGTGGCTACCAGTGACGTGTGGAAGTGAGAAAAATGTAAAGTGCCGTGAAATACCGAGCAAAATGGACTTAAAAAGTGCAATGTTATGAAAGTGAGAAACGCAAAAATTTCGTATTTTTCATTAATTTGCCGGAAATTTAGCTAATATTACGTTTACACTATACGCAGATTACTTCATCTGCTGCGTAATCTGGGTGTGGTGAGTTTAAAATTGTATGTATCTGACAGTTGCAGACTAAATCAGCCGGCGCAGATGAAGTAATCACGGTATAGTGTAAACGTAATACAATATAATAGGGGATTCATGCTCACGTCGTTAACGTTGTATCTGACGTAAAGTTGTAAACTTCCGTCATTTTACTATAGAGATGAGAGATGACGAAGTTTACGACGAAAACGACGTTTAAACGTGCCTTAAACGTGCCATACACACACCGATCGATCGGCCGATCCGTCGCCGGAAATCAATATCGGCCGACGGATTGGCGTGTGTATGTGGAAATCGCACCGATCGGGCGATCAATTTTGATCTGCCGATATTTTAGTGCGATTTTCGTGCGATCGATCGGTGACGTTCGATTAGGTAGTGTATGTGATTATCGCAAGTGAATGTCAAATTACCAAATTATTAACCCTTCGTGTCATTTTGTAGCAAATATGCAACATACTACTTCCTTTATATGCAATTGCATAGGTACACACTTTGAGCAAAAATTTCATCTTGTAGCACATTTGCAACGTTCATTACAACGTAATGAAATAGAAAATGCGTGAAGATAATTTTCGTAGCCGACTGTATTTGACATCAAGTATCCCGTTATTTGCTGTGAGTTTTCAGTGCCAGACGCATTATTCGGGAAGTGAATTTTATTGTGGAAAATTTGGTTTATTTTGATCAGAAGTAGTTAGTAGTTTCAAGAAAAGGTTTGTATAATGATGCTATAGTGCGATGTGTTTAGTGAAACTGTATAATTGACTGCTTCTGGAACATGCAAAGTGATTGTTGCAAATTTGCAACATCATGAAGGTTTTTTCTAATTTTGGGGTACATCGTTCTCATTTTAGCTAATCATGTCACATCGACAAAAACGATCAAACGAACCACTTACAGATGCTGAACTTATAGAGATTATGGCAAATTGGGAAAATAGCGAAGACGAATTCGATTATGATTCGGATGACAGTATCAATGATGTAGACTATATCCCAGAAGAGGATCATATCCAGATCCAGGAAGATGCCGGTACTGACGAGAATGTAGTTGTAAATGATAATGACGAGCAGCCCTTCACTTCAAATGAGACGAAAACAACTTTGAAAAAATCCGTTTCTTGGCATAAGAAACACCTTGAAGTAGACGAAGATGCCCTGAAGTTCAAGGGGAATACGGCACTAACGAGAGATACATTGGAATTGGAAACGCCATTTGCTTTCTTCAAATATTTTTTCACAGATAGTCTTGTGAAAAATATTGCAGAACAAACTTGTTTGTACAGCGTGCAAAAGAATCGAAACAAGCCTATAAATTGTTCTGCAAAAGAAATTCATAAATTTCTAGGTATATGTCTGTATATGTCAATAGTCAGACTACCACGGCCTCGTTATTTATGGAGACCAGACATAGGCATTGAGACTGTACGTAGAACGATGTCAATAAATAATTTTGACAAATTGAAAAGTGTTTTACACTTCAACGACAATTCTCGAATGCTTGAGAAACCCGACCCACAATATGATAGTCTCTTCAAAATAAGACCAGTTATTACTGAACTAAACGAACGGTTTTCATTGGTGCCAATGGAATCTAAACTTTCTGTTGATGAGCAGATCTGTTATTCCAAATGCAAACACCATTTAAAACAGTATAACCCGATGAAACCTCATAAATGGGGTTTCAAACTGTTCATGTTATGCGATACCTCGGGGTTCTCGTATAAGTTTGAGATCTATAACGGATCATCTAACTGGTTCACAAAAGTCCAACCTGAAGAAAAGGATTTAGGTG
The DNA here is from genome assembly GCA_964017055.1 of Chloromyia formosa. NCBI lineage: Eukaryota > Metazoa > Arthropoda > Insecta > Diptera > Stratiomyidae > Chloromyia > Chloromyia formosa. The sequence continues at coordinate 20,373,173 of OZ024813.1, read as the reverse complement.
CAAGTGCTAATATTGTCGTCAGGCTTGCAAGGATTGTACCGCGGCATCTGAACTACCAGATTTACTGCGACAACTACTACTCTTCAGTTTGACTTTTCCAGTACCTAGCAGCGCAGGGAGTTCATATGCTAGGCACGATTCGGCGAAATAGAATACCAAGCAATCCCTTGCAACAAGAAAATTAGTTTCGGAAAGTACCACGCGGTACCTCAGAAGAATATGTGGCCAACATAGATGGCGTTGATTTGAGTACCACTGCATGGAACGATAACAAAGTCGTAACCATGATGTCTACATGTTATGGCGAACTCCCACAAAATTCTGTGAAGCGTTTTGACCACAAGCGAAAAGAAACAATAATAGTTGAATGTCCCAAAGTTATTCAAGAATACAATAGACATATGGGCGGCGTCGATTTGTTAGACAGCTACATTGGGCGAAACAAAATTCCTCAGAGGTCAAAAAGATGGCATTTGAGGATTTTTTTTCATCTCGTCGATGTTAGCGTCATAAACGCGTTTATTTTATATAAAAGAGTAATGCGAGCCAAAAATATTGAGGATAAAATGACTCTTTGGCAGTTTAGAGTTGAAGTAGCTGAAACACTTTGTTTGTTTGATGGAACAACAGATAAAAAGCGTGGAAGACCCTCAGCAAGCGCCGTGGAAGATGGTATCGAAGCAAAACGGCATAGAGGTCCTTCTACTCATGTTCCTCCCAAAGATGTCCGGTTGGACGGAGTCGCCCATTGGATAAAATATGACCAACAACGGCAGAGGTGCAAGATGCCTCTTTGTAACGGGTTTACGCACTGGAAATGCGAAAAGTGTGGCGTACACTTATGTCTAACTAAAGACAAAAATTGTTTTTACACATTTCATTCATCTTAATAATAATGTGTGATGTTGCATATTTGCAACAAAGCGTTTTATACTAAAATAACGAAAAAATATTAATTTTGTTGTATTTTTTATTTTAAGATCAAATATATGTGCCTGAATTCCGATACCAAATAATTTTGTTTCACTTATTTCGAAATTCATGAGACGAAGGGTTAAATGATGAAATTTCAAGGATTCTAATGATTTAAATGGCACTGCAATTGAAATATCAAATATGTGGTATACGGAAATACCACACACATCCAAATAGTTAACAAAAATGAATCTAGGTTGGATTGGGAGTGAATCATAACCTATTTTTTGAATTGTCATTCGTTATCGCATCGCACGAAAATCGCTGAGTGTGTGCAGTGGAGATCGGCAGATATTTTACCGATCGATCGGACGACGGATCGGATAATGTAAGGCGGCTAATACACGCAGCGATCGATCGGCCGATCCGTCGTCCGATATCGGCCGATGGATCGGCCTGTGTATGCGCTTATCGTTGACGATTTTTTTGACAGTTCCATACAAAATGCATGGCTTTTACAACGCAGATCTGCTAGTCGACTGCAGCAAATAGATTTTCGAAGGCAATTGCTCAACATTATTGTACCACAGTGTCAGTGGCATTCAATGCAAAATCCACGGACTCTTAATGCAGATCGCCTCGACAGATAGGATCATTTACCCGTCAAATGTGCGAAAAGGCGGTGTACTCGCCGTGAGAGAAAACAGATTTCAAATTCGTGCTCAGGAGGCCTTAATTACTATGTGCATGAAGTTTCACACGAAAATTCGAAAAAAAAAGTTCCTCCGCAGGCAATGGATAAAAATACCTGAAACTATCAACTTATTATTGCCGTAAGGAAAGCAATTTTATAAGTGCTACATTGGCTTAAAACATCTCATTTCATCCCAGTTAAAGCAGATCTAATGGCTCGATTTACATAAGACTTCTCCTTGCACATGATTTATGTGTTTTCCCGGAAAGTGCTTAAGCAAACGAGCCAATTAAATCGGTCGGTCACTTCTCACAAAAACATTTCCGGTACTATCAGTTAAATACTCTAATACATATCACATCCATTCACGCTTGACGAAACGTACTGAAACATACTGACCATATCCATATTTACTGAACATCCTTTGCATTCGCCCCCACCCCGGACATTGATGCTAGCTTCCGTGTCTCTCACTGGCATTTCTATCATTTTTCACCACAGTCCAGAGAGTAGTTAATACGTAAATATTGTACTCGTACATACATATTTGATTGACGTAGCAAATGTTGTCGTAAGCAAGTTTTAGGATTGTTGCGGACAAAAAGGACATATGTACGACTGAGCGAATATTATATGGTGGGTGGGTGGATCATGCCTGCTGCCTCCATGGGGTGACTACGGCGGTAGCTACTAGAAGTAAAAAGGATAACGCTCGACCATTACGGATGAACGCGGAAATACGGGGCCGATTTTCACATATCGGCTTCGACAGGAACCCAGGCTCTAGTTAGAGGGATTATGACGTGGTGGTGCATTTGATTTGATTTAACTGAAATTTATCAACATGACATGCCTAACGATGTATGAAGTAATAAATTTTGGTATGTTATTGCTTGCATAACTACATTTGGCATGCTCGATTCCCGACCCGGATTGGTCGAGTGAAACTCGTGTTGTATCCTGCGAAACGTGTAACGTGTTATGTGCGAACTCCATAAACAAATGCTATTAGACACGTCGCGGGTTTGGGGTTATTTGTTAGTTGGTCTGCGTTTGATTGTGGCTATATTCGAGTTGGATACAGTTCATTGATTGGTTTTTCAAGTCATATTTCAAAATTGAACACACGCGAATAAATGAACGTTATATATTTTAGGAAGATTTAGTGATTTGGACAATGAACAATTAGCTTTTGGGTGTTTAGTTATTGATTGTTCGGATTTAATAAATAGAGTGCTTTTGGCAGAGTTACTTATCGATTTGACGTGAAAAATTTATAAAAGTTGATGACACAAAAAGAGCGATGTTAATCGGCATTTTAGGCCCGTCTCCTGCAAATTCATTTTCATTTTCATCCACCTGCTTTCAATTTGTCCATGATTTGTCTTGAAAACTGTTGTCCCCAAAGAAGTAATTCTTTTGGTGCGCATTCTATGAAATAACTTTGAGTTGCTTCCGAGGCCATTATGTCCTTGTGGTCATATATACGTTCAGTCCTTTGCGTGGTTCGTTAGTGTGGCTTTTTACAACCCAGTAGAAAAACACAAGTAGCGGCAATTGTGCTCCGTTTTTATGCCACACGCCTCATAAAGGGAATAAACCGTTGTTATCGAAGTCGTTCTGAAGTATTCGATCTCAGATGCATCATGCGGAGTCGGGAAAACGTATTATCTGCATGATACCCTTCGAAGAGTTATAGGATACATTTCGGAAGACAGCAGCATTGAGGAAAAATATAACAGAGTTGGAACTCACAATCAGTATAAATTAAGCAAAGGTTGCCCATAGTATTTCACTTGCGTATGTGTTGTGTTCACTAATCGGTACACAATGGATGTGCAAAAAGTGAAAACTAAAGCCCCCATCTACCTTGCGATCAGTCGACGCCTATCTGGCGATATTGTGATCGTCAGTTCGATCGCAGAGTGTATGCGCCTATCGTTGTCGTTTTGTTTCTACAGTTCCATATAATTTTAGCCGCGAAATATTTTGTGGCGATCCATCGTTAGATTAATCCGACGATGAATGGCGTTGTCGTCTTACGATGAATTGCATTGGCCACGTTTAGACCGTGGAACTAAAAGTCGATTTAACTAAATCATTTTAGTGTTAGCACTTGTTGGTGGAGTGTTTATACCGACCATACGGAGAGGTACTTCTTCTTCTTCTTTCTCCGTTGAAAGCACAGATAAATTTGATGGATATAAATTTTACGACAGAAAAAGGCTTTTTCTTGCCCGTGATCACGCACTGCTTTCCTGAAATTGCAAACAAAACAAATACCGAACAAAAAAAACGACAACAACGTCAACATTAGCGATGACAGCGACATAGTCCCAATTTTTTTAGTGCAGTTCCGCATCGCAAGTAGAGATAAGCCAAGTCCAAAACGAACTAAATCGATACGTTTATATCGTCGAGAGTTAGATCGATTTAGTTAAATCTCGAAGATAGTCCCGCGGTCTAAACGTAGTGACTGTCTATGGGGGTCTTATATCCGCGTTCATTGTGCCTGGCGGGGCCTCTAAAATCGGAGTGAACTTCGCATGGCAACGGATAGCAAACCCATTTCGTATTGGATGCATTATCATTGACTGCGTTCACATTTTGGAGCGCTTCGGTTATTCAGCAATTGAAATGCATGTAAACGGAAAAATCAGTGATTTTTTCCGTTTACATGCATTTCAATTGCTGAATAACCCGAGCGCTCCAAAATGTGAACGCAGGCAATGAGATCGCATGCTGTTTGATCCTCTCTGGCAAATGTACATGAACGCTGATAAACTGTGAAAAGATGGCGACCGTGCGCTCGTCAGGTAAGGGGAACCATGCGAAATTGTGGGATGGTCACCAAGAATTTTTGTGGGTGTGGGTGGGTGAATCTTTGTGGTTGTGGCTTGTAGCAAGTGAATGAATAAAAAGTGTGTGATGAAAAATCGGAAACTGAATCTTTATGGTCGCATTTTAGGATATCCGGAAAGAAAAAACATGCTATGTGGTCTATGATTTAGTATTATATATGATTTATGGCATACGAATTATGATGTAAAATGATTTTTTCTAAAGTGGTGGAGGTGCTATTAGGGTGTTTTTAAAATTTGTAAAATCTTTCAAATAAATCGTTTTTTCATCACAGACGTTTCATCATGCACTTGACACAAGCCACGCCCCCAAAGATGGAAATGCACGAATGCAATGGCCGAAAATGGTAACTCACACATATGAAATTGAGGAACCATGTCACGCATACAATAGCAACTGCGGAAGCTTGGGCGTTTTAATCAACAGACACAGTTGATTTGATGTGTTGCTGTCCTTATCACTCTAAAGGTTGGTTTACTTTAAATTGTAGCCGTTGCTTCTAGAGTGGTGAGGCTTATTTGTGTGCGTGGGATTATTTGCATCCTGCTTTAAAAATAAATCTGTTCTGAGTTCCTGCTCTTAGTATACCTGCTCTGTGCTAGAGGGGAATTTTAGCTTCAAATGCAGCCTGAACAAAAAATACCATTCCGGACGAAAACCTGCGAAAAACACCGAAAATTTCAAGGCAAAGTGACCCGTCGACTGCCAAATATAAAAGTGCCTGTAACTTCGTTATTTGAGCAGCTAGAGGGGTCAAACTTGCACTTTTTCAAAAGGCACCTTCTTCAAAACCCCGGAGGCTAGAGGCTTGAATTTTAGCTTCAAATGCAGCCTGAACGCTGCCCCAAAAACCAAAAATACCATTCCAGACGAAAACCTGCGAAAAACCCCGAAAATTTCATGGCAAAGTGACCCCTCGACTGCCAAATATAAAAGTGCCTGTAACTTCGTTATTTGAGCAGCTAGAGGGGTCAAATTTGCACTTTTCCAAAAGGCTCCATCTCCAAAACCACGGAGGCTAGAGACTTGAATTTTAGCTTCAAATGCAGCCTGAACCCTGCCCCAAAAACCAAAAATACCATTCCGGACGAAAACCTGCGAAAAACCCCGAAAATTTCATGGCAAAGTGACCCCTCGACTGCCAAATATAAAAGTGTCTGTAACTTCGTTATTTGAGCAGCTAGAGGGGTCAAATTTGCACTTTTCCAAAAGGCTCCATCTCCAAAACCACGGAGGCTAGAGACTTGAATTTTAGCTTCAAATGCAGCCTGAACCCTGCCCCAAAAACCAGAAATGCCATTCCGGACGAAAACCCGCGAAAAACCCCGAAAATTTCATGGCAAATTGACCCCTCGACTACCAAATATAAAAGTGCCTGTAACTTCGTTATTTGAGCAGCTAGAGGGGTCAAACTTGCACTTTTTCAAAAGGCTCCATCTCCAAAACCACGGAGGCTAGAGACTTGAATGTTAGCTTCAAATGCAGCCTGAACCCTGCCCCAAAAACCAAAAATACCATTCCGGACGAAAACCTGCGAAAAACCCCGAAAATTGCATGGCAAAGTGACCCCTCGACTGCCAAATATAAAAGTGCCTGTAACTTCGTTATTTAAGCAGCTAGAGGGGTCAAACTTGCACTTTTTCAAAAGGCTCCATCTCCAAAACCACGGTGGTTAGAGACTTGAATTTTAGCTTCAAATGCAGCCTGAACCCTGCCCCAAAAACCAAAAATATCATTCCGGACGGAAACCTGCGAAAAACCCCGAAAATTTCATGGCAAAGTGACCCCTCGACTGCCAAATATAAAAGCGCCTGTAACTTCGTTATTTGAGCAGCTAGAGGGGTCAAACTTGCACTTTTTCAAAAGGCTCCATCTCCAAAACCACGGAGGCTAAAAACTTGAATTTTAGCTTCAAATGCAGCCTGAACCCTGCCCCAAAAACCAAAAATACCATTCCGGACAAAAACCTGCGAAAAACCCCGAAAATTTCATGGCAAAGTGACCCCTCGACTGCCAAATATAAAAGTGCCTGTAACTTCGTTATTTGAGCAGCTAGAGGGGTCAAACTTGCACTTTTTCAAAAGGCTCCATCTCCAAAACCACGGAGGCAAGAGACTTGAATTTTAGCTTCAAATGCAGCCTGAACCCTGCCCCAAAAACCAAAAATACCATTCCGGACGAAAACCTGCGAGAAACCCCGAAAATCTCATGGCAAAGTGACCCCTCGACTGCCAAATATAAAAGTGCCTGTAATTTCGTTATTTAAGCAGCTAGAGGGGTCAAACTTGCACTTTTTCAAAAGGCTCCATCTCCAAAACCACGGAGGCTAGAGACTTGAATGTTAGCTTCAATTGCAGCCTGAACCCTGCCCCAAAAACCAAAAATACCATTCCGGACGAAAACCTGCGAAAATCCCCGAAAATTTCATGGCAAAGTGACCCCTCGACTGCCAAATATAAAAGTGCCTGTAACTTCGTTATTTGAGCAGCTAGAGGGGTCAAACTTGCACTTTTTCAAAAGGCTCCATCTCCAAAACCCCGGAGGCTAGATACTTGAATTTTAGCTTCAATTGCAGCCTGAACCCTGCCCCAAAAACCAAAAATACCATTCCGGACGAAAACCTGCGAAAATCCCCGAAAATTTTATGGCAAAGTGACCCCTCGACTGCCAAATATAAAAGTGCCTGTAACTTCGTTATTTGAGCAGCTAGAGGGGTCAAACTTGCACTTTTTCAAAAGGCTCCATCTCCAAAACCGCGGTGGCTAGAGACTTGAATTTTAGCTTCAAATGCAGCCTGAACCCTGCCCCAAAAACCAAAAACACCATTCCGGACGAAAACCTGCGAAAAACCCCGAAAATGTCAAGGCAAAGTGACCCCTCGACTGCTAAATATAAAAGTGCCTCTAACTTCGCTATTTGAGCAGCTAGAGGGGTCAAACTTGCACTTTTTCAAAAGGCTCCATCTCCAAAACCACGGAGGCTAGAGACTTGAATTTTAGCTTCAAATGCAGCCTGAACCCTGCCCCAAAAACCAAAAACACCATTCCGGACGAAAACCTACGAAAAACCCCGAAAATTTCATGGCAAAGTGACCCCTCGACTGCCAAATATAAAAGTGCCTGTAACTTCGTTATTTGAGCAGCTAGAGGGGTCAAACTTGCACTTTTTCAAAAGGCCCCATCTCCAAAACCGCGGTGGCTAGAGACTTGAATTTTAGCTTCAATGCAGCATGAACCCTGCCCCAAAAACCAAAAACACCATTCCGGACGAAAACCTGCGAAAAACCCCGAAAATGTCATGGCAAAGTGACCCCTCGACTGCCAAATATAAAAGTGCCAGTAACTTCGTTATTTGAGCAGCTAGAGGGGTCAAACTTGCACTTTTTCAAAAGGCTCCATCTCCAAAACCACGGAGGCTAGAGACTTGAATTTTAGCTTCAAATGCAGCCTGAACCCTGCCCCAAAAACCAAAAACACCATTCCGGACGAAAACATGCGAAAAACCCCGAAAATTTCATGGCAAAGTGACCCCTCGACTGCTAAATATAAAAGTGCCTGTAATTTCGTTATTTGAGCAACTTGAGGGGTCAAACTTGCACTTTTTCAAAAGCCTCCATCTCCAAAACAACGGAGGCTAGAGACTTGAATTTTAGCTTCAATGCAGCCTGAACCCTGCCCCAAAAACCAAAAATACCATTCCGGACGAAAACCTGCGAAAAACCCCGAAAATTTTATGGCAAAGTGACCCCTCGACTGCCAAATATAAAAGTGCCTGCAACTTCGTTATTTGAGCAGCTAGAGGGGTCAAACTTGCACTTTTTCAAAAGGCTCCATCTCCAAAACCACGGAGGCTAGAGACTTGAATTTTAGCTTCAAATGCAGCCTGAACCCTGCCCCAAAAACCAAAAATACCATTCCGGACGAAAACCTGCGAAAAACCCCGAAAATTTCATGGCAAAGTGACCCCTCGACTGCCAAATATAAAAGTGCCTGCAACTTCGTTATTTGAGCAGCTAGAGGGGTCAAACTTGCACTTTTTCAAAAGGCTCCATCTCCAAAACCGCGGTGGCTAGAGACTTGAATTTTAGCTTCAAATGCAGCCTGAACCCTGCCCCAAAAACCAAAAACACCATTCCGGACGAAAACCTGCGAAAAACCCCGAAAATGTCAAGGCAAAGTGACCCCTCGACTGCTAAATATAAAAGTGCCTGTAACTTCGCTATTTGAGCAGCTAGAGGGGTCAAACTTGCACTTTTTCAAAAGGCTCCATCTCCAAAACCACGGAGGCTAGAGACTTGAATTTTAGCTTCAAATGCAGCCTGAACCCTGCCCCAAAAACCAAAAACACCATTCCGGACGAAAACCTACGAAAAACCCCGAAAATTTCATGGCAAAGTGACCCCTCGACTGCCAAATATAAAAGTGCCTGTAACTTCGTTATTTGAGCAGCTAGAGGGGTCAAACTTGCACTTTTTCAAAAGGCCCCATCTCCAAAACCGCGGTGGCTAGAGACTTGAATTTTAGCTTCAATGCAGCATGAACCCTGCCCCAAAAACCAAAAACACCATTCCGGACGAAAACCTGCGAAAAACCCCGAAAATGTCATGGCAAAGTGACCCCTCGACTGCCAAATATAAAAGTGCCAGTAACTTCGTTATTTGAGCAGCTAGAGGGGTCAAACTTGCACTTTTTCAAAAGGCTCCATCTCCAAAACCACGGAGGCTAGAGACTTGAATTTTAGCTTCAAATGCAGCCTGAACCCTGCCCCAAAAACCAAAAACACCATACCGGACGAAAACCTGCGAAAAACCCCGAAAATTTCATGGCAAAGTGACCCCTCGACTGCCAAATTTAAAAGTGCCTGTAACTTCGTTATTTGAGCAGCTAGAGAGGTCAAACTTGCACTTTTTCAAAAGGCTCCATCTCCAAAACCACGGAGGCTAGAGACTTGAATTTTAGCTTCAAATGCAGCCTGAACCCTGCCCCAAAAACCAAAAACACCATTCCGGACGAAAACCTGCGAAAAACACCGAAAATTTCATGGCAAAGTGACCCCTCGACTGCCAAATATAAAAGTGCCTGTAACTTCGTTATTTGAGCAGCTAGAGGGGTCAAACTTGCACTTTTTCAAATATCTCCATCTCCAAAACCACGGAGGCTAGAGACTTGAATTTTAGCTTCAAATGCAGCCTGAACCCTGCCCCAAAAACCAAAAACACCATTCCGGACGAAAACCTGCGAAAAACCCCGAAAATTTCATGGCAAAGTGACCCCTCGACTGCCAAATATAAAAGTGCCTGTAACTTCGTTATTTGAGCAGCTAGAGGGGTCAAACTTGCACTTTTTCAAAAGGCTCCATCTCCAAAACCACGGAGGCTAGAGACTTGAATTTTAGCTTCAAATGCAGCCTGAACCCTGCCCCAAAAACCAAAAATACCATTCCGGACGAAAACCTGCGAAAAACCCCGAAAATTTCATGGCAAAGTGACCCCTCGACTGCCAAATATAAAAGTGCCTGTAACTTCGTTATTTGAGCAGCTAGAGGGGTCAAACTTGCACTTTTCAAATATCTCCATCTCCAAAACCACGGAGGCTAGAGACTTGAATTTTAGCTTCAATGCAGCCTGAACCCTGCCCCAAAAACCAAAAACACCATTCCGGACGAAAACCTGCGAAAAACCCCGAAATTTCATGCAAAGTGACCCTCGACTGCCAAATATAAAAGTGCCTGTAACTTCGTTATTTGAGCAGCTAGAGGGGTCAAACTTGCACTTTTTCATTTCAAAAGGCCCCATCTCCAAAACCGCGGTGGCTAGAGACTTGAATTTTAGCTTCAATGCAGCATGAACCCTGCCCCAAAAACCAAAAACACCATTCCGGACGAAAACCTGCGAAAAACCCCGAAAATGTCATGGCAAAGTGACCCCTCGACTGCCAAATATAAAAGTGCCAGTAACTTCGTTATTTGAGCAGCTAGAGGGGTCAAACTTGCACTTTTTCAAAAGGCTCCATCTCCAAAACCACGGAGGCTAGAGACTTGAATTTTAGCTTCAAATGCAGCCTGAACCCTGCCCCAAAAACCAAAAACACCATTCCGGACGAAAACCTGCGAAAAACCCCGAAAATTTCATGGCAAAGTGACCCCTCGACTGCCAAATTTAAAAGTGCCTGTAACTTCGTTATTTGAGCAGCTAGAGAGGTCAAACTTGCACTTTTTCAAAAGGCTCCATCTCCAAAACCACGGAGGCTAGAGACTTGAATTTTAGCTTCAAATGCAGCCTGAACCCTGCCCCAAAAACCAAAAACACCATTCCGGACGAAAACCTGCGAAAAACACCGAAAATTTCATGGCAAAGTGACCCCTCGACTGCCAAATATAAAAGTGCCTGTAACTTCGTTATTTGAGCAGCTAGAGGGGTCAAACTTGCACTTTTTCAAATATCTCCATCTCCAAAACCACGGAGGCTAGAGACTTGAATTTTAGCTTCAAATGCAGCCTGAACCCTGCCCCAAAAACCAAAAACACCATTCCGGACGAAAACCTGCGAAAAACCCCGAAAATTTCATGGCAAAGTGACCCCTCGACTGCCAAATATAAAAGTGCCTGTAACTTCGTTATTTGAGCAGCTAGAGGGGTCAAACTTGCACTTTTTCAAAAGGCTCCATCTCCAAAACCACGGAGGCTAGAGACTTGAATTTTAGCTTCAAATGCAGCCTGAACCCTGCCCCAAAAACCAAAAACACCATTCCGGACGAAAACCTGCGAAAAACCCCGAAAATTTCATGGCAAAGTGACCCCTCGACTGCCAAATATAAAAGTGCCTGTAACTTCGTTATTTGAGCAGCTAGAGGGGTCAAACTTGCACTTTTTCAAAAGGCTCCATCTCCAAAACCACGGAGGCTAGAGACTTGAATTTTAGCTTCAAATGCAGCCTGAACCCTGCCCCAAAAACCAAAAATACCATTCCGGACGAAAACCTGCGAAAAACCCCGAAAATTTCATGGCAAAGTGACCCCTCGACTGCCAAATATAAAAGTGCCTGTAACTTCGTTATTTGAGCAGCTAGAGGGGTCAAACTTGCACTTTTTCAAATATCTCCATCTCCAAAACCACGGAGGCTAGAGACTTGAATTTTAGCTTCAAATGCAGCCTGAACCCTGCCCCAAAAACCAAAAACACCATTCCGGACGAAAACCTGCGAAAAACACCGAAAATTTCATGGCAAAGTGACCCCTCGACTGCCAAATTTAAAAGTGCCTGTAACTTCGTTATTTGAGCAGCTAGAGAGGTCAAACTTGCACTTTTTCAAAAGGCTCCATCTCCAAAACCACGGAGGCTAGAGACTTGAATTTTAGCTTCAAATGCAGCCTGAACCCTGCCCCAAAAACCAAAAACACCATTCCGGACGAAAACCTGCGAAAAACACCGAAAATTTCATGGCAAAGTGACCCCTCGACTGCCAAATATAAAAGTGCCTGTAACTTCGTTATTTGAGCAGCTAGAGGGGTCAAACTTGCACTTTTTCAAATATCTCCATCTCCAAAACCACGGAGGCTAGAGACTTGAATTTTAGCTTCAAATGCAGCCTGAACCCTGCCCCAAAAACCAAAAACACCATTCCGGACGAAAACCTGCGAAAAACCCCGAAAATTTCATGGCAAAGTGACCCCTCGACTGCCAAATATAAAAGTGCCTGTAACTTCGTTATTTGAGCAGCTAGAGGGGTCAAACTTGCACTGTTTCAAATATTTCCATCTCCAAAACCACGGAGGCTAGAGACTTGAATTTTAGCTTCAAATGCAGCCTGAACCCTGCCCCAAAAACCAAAAACACCATTCCGGACGAAAACCTGCGAAAAACACCGAAAATTTCATGGCAAAGTGACCCCTCGACTGCCAAATTTAAAAGTGCCTGTAACTTCGTTATTTGAGCAGCTAGAGAGGTCAAACTTGCACTTTTTCAAAAGGCTCCATCTCCAAAACCACGGAGGCTAGAGACTTGAATTTTAGCTTCAAATGCAGCCTGAACCCTGCCCCAAAAACCAAAAACACCATTCCGGACGAAAACCTGCGAAAAACCCCGAAAATTTCATGGCAAAGTGACCCCTCGACTGCCAAATATAAAAGTGCCTGTAACTTCGTTATTTGAGCAGCTAGAGGGGTCAAACTTGCACTTTTTCAAAAGGCTCCATCTCCAAAACCACGGAGGCTAGAGACTTGAATTTTAGCTTCAAATGCAGCCTGAACCCTGCCCCAAAAACCAAAAATACCATTCCGGACGAAAACCTGCGAAAAACCCCGAAAATTTCATGGCAAAGTGACCCCTCGACTGCCAAATATAAAAGTGCCTGTAACTTCGTTATTTGAGCAGCTAGAGGGGTCAAACTTGCACTTTTTCAAATATCTCCATCTCCAAAACCACGGAGGCTAGAGACTTGAATTTTAGCTTCAAATGCAGCCTGAACCCTGCCCCAAAAACCAAAAACACCATTCCGGACGAAAACCTGCGAAAAACCCCGAAAATTTCATGGCAAAGTGACCCCTCGACTGCCAAATATAAAAGTGCCTGTAACTTCGTTATTTGAGCAGCTAGAGGGGTCAAACTTGCACTGTTTCAAATATTTCCATCTCCAAAACCACGGAGGCTAGAGACTTGAATTTTAGCTTCAAATGCAGCCTGAACCCTGCCCCAAAAACCAAAAACACCATTCCGGACGAAAACCTGCGAAAAACCCCGAAAATTTCATGGCAAAGTGACCCCTCGACTGCCAAATATAAAAGTGCCTGTAACTTCGTTATTTGAGCAGCTAGAGGGGTCAAACTTGCACTTTTTCAAATATCTCCATCTCCAAAACCACGGAGGCTAGAGACTTGAATTTTAGCTTCAACTGCAGCCTGAACCCTGCCCCAAAAACCAAAAACACCATTCCGGACGAAAACCTGCGAAAAACACCGAAAATTTCATGGCAAAGTGACCCCTCGACTGCCAAATATAAAAGTGCCTGTAACTTCGTTATTTGAGCAGCTAGAGGGGTCAAACTTGCACTGTTTCAAATATTTCCATCTCCAAAACCACGGAGGCTAGAGACTTGAATTTTAGCTTCAAATGCAGCCTGAACCCTGCCCCAAAAACCAAAAACACCATTCCGGACGAAAACCTGCGAAAAACCCCGAAAATTTCATGGCAAAGTGACCCCTCGACTGCCAAATTTAAAAGTGCCTGTAACTTCGTTATTTGAGCAGCTAGAGAGGTCAAACTTGCACTTTTTCAAAAGGCTCCATCTCCAAAACCACGGAGGCTAGAGACTTGAATTTTAGCTTCAAATGCAGCCTGAACCCTGCCCCAAAAACCAAAAACACCATTCCGGACGAAAACCTGCGAAAAACACCGAAAATTTCATGGCAAAGTGACCCCTCGACTGCCAAATATAAAAGTGCCTGTAACTTCGTTATTTGAGCAGCTAGAGGGGTCAAACTTGCACTTTTTCAAATATCTCCATCTCCAAAACCACGGAGGCTAGAGACTTGAATTTTAGCTTCAAATGCAGCCTGAACCCTGCCCCAAAAACCAAAAACACCATTCCGGACGAAAACCTGCGAAAAACACCGAAAATTTCATGGCAAAGTGACCCCTCGACTGCCAAATATAAAAGTGCCTGTAACTTCGTTATTTGAGCAGCTAGAGGGGTCAAACTTGCACTTTTTCAAAAGGCTCCATCTCCAAAACCACGGAGGCTAGAGACTTGAATTTTAGCTTCAAATGCAGCCTGAACCCTGCCCCAAAAACCAAAAACACCATTCCGGACGAAAACCTGCGAAAAACCCCGAAAATTTCATGGCAAAGTGACCCCTCGACTGCCAAATATAAAAGTGCCTGTAACTTCGTTATTTGAGCAGCTAGAGGGGTCAAACTTGCACTTTTTCAAATATCTCCATCTCCAAAACCACGGAGGCTAGAGACTTGAATTTTAGCTTCAAATGCAGCCTGAACCCTGCCCCAAAAACCAAAAACACCATTCCGGACGAAAACCTGCGAAAAACCCCGAAAATTTCATGGCAAAGTGACCCCTCGACTGCCAAATATAAAAGTGCCTGTAACTTCGTTATTTGAGCAGCTAGAGGGGTCAAACTTGCACTGTTTCAAATATTTCCATCTCCAAAACCACGGAGGCTAGAGACTTGAATTTTAGCTTCAAATGCAGCCTGAACCCTGCCCCAAAAACCAAAAACACCATTCCGGACGAAAACCTGCGAAAAACCCCGAAAATTTCATGGCAAAGTGACCCCTCGACTGCCAAATATAAAAGTGCCTGTAACTTCGTTATTTGAGCAGCTAGAGAGGTCAAACTTGCACTTTTTCAAAAGGCTCCATCTCCAAAACCACGGAGGCTAGAGACTTGAATTTTAGCTTCAAATGCAGCCTGAACCCTGCCCCAAAAACCAAAAACACCATTCCGGACGAAAACCTGCGAAAAACCCCGAAAATTTCATGGCAAAGTGACCCCTCGACTGCCAAATATAAAAGTGCCTGTAACTTCGTTATTTGAGCAGCTAGAGGGGTCAAACTTGCACTTTTTCAAATATCTCCATCTCCAAAACCACGGAGGCTAGAGACTTGAATTTTAGCTTCAAATGCAGCCTGAACCCTGCCCCAAAAACCAAAAACACCATTCCGGACGAAAACCTGCGAAAAACCCCGAAAATTTCATGGCAAAGTGACCCCTCGACTGCCAAATATAGCAGTGCCTGTAACTTCGTTATTTGAGCAGCTAGAGGGGTCAAACTTGCACTTTTTCAAAAGGCTCCATCTCCAAAACCACGGAGGCTAGAGACTTGAATTTTAGCTTTAAATGCGGCCTGAACCCTGCCCCAAAAACCAAAAACACCATTCCGGACGAAAACCTGCGAAAAACCCCGAAAATTTCATGGCAAAGTGACCCCTCGACTGCCAAATATAAAAGTGCCTGTAACTTCGTTATTTGAGCAGCTAGAGGGGTCAAACTTGCACTTTTTCAAATATCTCCATCTCCAAAACCACGGAGGCTAGAGACTTGAATTTTAGCTTCAAATGCGGCCTGAACCCTGCCCCAAAAACCAAAAACACCATTCCGGACGAAAACCTGCGAAAAACCCCGAAAATTTCATGGCAAAGTGACCCCTCGACTGCCAAATATAAAAGTGCCTGTAACTTCGTTATTTGAGCAGCTAGAGGGGTCAAACTTGCACTTTTTCAAAAGGCTCCATCTCCAAAACCACGGAGGCTAGAGACTTGAATTTTAGCTTCAAATGCAGCCTGAACCCTGCCCCAAAAACCAAAAACACCATTCCGGACGAAAACCTGCGAAAAACCCCGAAAATTTCATGGCAAAGTGACCCCTCGACTGCCAAATATAAAAGTGCCTGTAACTTCGTTATTTGAGCAGCTAGAGGGGTCAAACTTGCACTTTTTCAAATATCTCCATCTCCAAAACCACGGAGGCTAGAGACTTGAATTTTAGCTTCAAATGCAGCCTGAACCCTGCCCCAAAAACCAAAAACACCATTCCGGACGAAAACCTGCGAAAAACCCCGAAAATTTCATGGCAAAGTGACCCCTCGACTGCCAAATATAGCAGTGCCTGTAACTTCGTTATTTGAGCAGCTAGAGGGGCCAAACTTGCACTTTTTCAAATATCTCCATCTCCAAAACCACGGAGGCTAGAGACTTGAATTTTAGCTTCAAATGCAGCCTGAACCCTGCCCCAAAAACCAAAAACACCATTCCGGACGAAAACCTGCGAAAAACCCCGAAAATTTCATGGCAAAGTGACCCCTCGACTGCCAAATATAGTAGTGCCTGTAACTTCGTTATTTGAGCAGCTAGAGGGGTCAAACTTGCACTTTTTCAAAAGGCTCCATCTCCAAAACCACGGAGGCTAGAGACTTGAATTTTAGCTTCAAATGCAGCCTGAACCCTGCCCCAAAAACCAAAAACACCATTCCGGACGAAAACCTGCGAAAAACCCCGAAAATTTCATGGCAAAGTGACCCCTCGACTGCCAAATATAAAAGTGCCTGTAACTTCGTTATTTGAGCAGCTAGAGGGGTCAAACTTGCACTTTTTCAAAAGGCTCCATCTCCAAAACCACGGAGGCTAGAGACTTGAATTTTAGCTTCAAATGCAGCCTGAACCCTGCCCCAAAAACCAAAAACACCATTCCGGACGAAAACCTGCGGAAAACCCCGAAAATTTCATGGCAAAGTGACCCCTCGACTGCCAAATATAAAAGTGCCTGTAACTTCGTTATTTGAGCAGCTAGAGGGTTCAAACTTGCACTTTTTCAAAAGGCTCCATCTCCAAAACCACGGAGGCTAGAGACTAGAATTTTAGCTTCAAATGCGGCCTGAACCCTGCCCCAAAAACCAAAAACACCATTCCGGACGAAAACCTGCGAAAAACCCCGAAAATTTCATGGCAAAGTGACCCCTCGACTGCCAAATATAAAAGTGCCTGTAACTTCGTTATTTGAGCAGCTAGAGGGGTCAAACTTGCACTTTTTCAAAAGGCTCCATCTCCAAAACCACGGAGGCTAGAGACTTGAATTTTAGCTTTAAATGCAGCCTGAACCCTGCCCCAAAAACCAAAAACACCATTCCGGACGAAAACCTGCGAAAAACCCCGAAAATTTCATGGCAAAGTGACCCCTCGACTGCCAAATATAAAAGTGCCTGTAACTTCGTTATTTGAGCAGCTAGAGGGGTCAAACTTGCACTTTTTCAAATATCTCCATCTCCAAAACCACGGAGGCTAGAGACTTGAATTTTAGCTTCAAATGCAGCCTGAACCCTGCCCCAAAAACCAAAAACCAAAAACCAAAAACACCATTCCGGACGAAAACCTGCGAAAAACCCCGAAAATTTCATGGCAAAGTGACCCCTCGACTGCCAAATATAAAAGTGCCTGTAACTTCGTTATTTGAGCAGCTAGAGGGGTCAAACTTGCACTTTTTCAAAAGGCTCCATCTCCAAAACCACGGAGGCTAGAGACTTGAATTTCAGCTTCGTTATTTGAGCAGCTAGAGGGGTCAAACTTGCACTTTTTCAAAAGGCTCCATCTCCAAAACCACGGAGGCTAGAGACTTGAATTTTAGCTTCAAATGCAGCCTGAACCTTGCCCCAAAAACAAAAAACACCATTCCGGACGAAAACCTGCGGAAAACCCCGAAAATTTCATGGCAAAGTGACCCCTCGACTGCCAAATATAAAAGTGCCTGTAACTTCGTTATTTGAGCAGCTAGAGGGGTCAAACTTGCACTTTTTCAAAAGGCTCCATCTCCAAAACCACGGAGGCTAGAGACTAGAATTTTAGCTTCAAATGCGGCCTGAACCCTGCCCCAAAAACCAAAAACACCATTCCGGACGAAAACCCGCGAAAAACCCCAAAAATTTCATGGCAAAGTGACCCCTCGACTGCCAAATATAAAAGTGCCTGTAACTTCGTTATTTGAGCAGCTAGAGGGGTCAAACTTGGACTTTTTCAAAAGGCTCCATCTCCAAAACCACGGAGGCTAGAGACTTGAATTTTAGCTTCAAATGCAGCCTGAACCTTGCCCCAAAAACCAAAAACACCATTCCGGACGAAAACCTGCGGAAAACCCCGAAAATTTCATGGCAAAGTGACCCCTCGACTGCCAAATATAAAAGTGCCGGTAACTTCGTTATTTGAGCAGCTAGAGGGGTCAAACTTGCACTTTTTCAAAAGGCTCCATCTCCAAAACCACGGAGGCTAGAGACTAGAATTTTAGCTTCAAATGCGGCCTGAACCCTGCCCCAAAAACCAAAAACACCATTCCGGACGAAAACCTGCGAAAAACCCCGAAAATTTCATGGCAAAGTGACCCCTCGACTGCCAAATATAAAAGTGCCTGTAACTTCGTTATTTGAGCAGCTAGAGGGGTCAAACTTGCACTTTTTCAAAAGGCTCCATCTCCAAAACCACGGAGGCTAGAGACTTGAATTTTAGCTTTAAATGCAGCCTGAACCCTGCCCCAAAAACCAAAAACACCATTCCGGACGAAAACCTGCGAAAAACCCCGAAAATTTCATGGCAAAGTGACCCCTCGACTGCCAAATATAAAAGTGCCTATAACTTCGTTATTTGAGCAGCTAGAGGGGTCAAACTTGCACTTTTTCAAATATCTCCATCTCCAAAACCACGGAGGCTAGAGACTTGAATTTTAGCTTCAAATGCAGCCTGAACCCTGCCCCAAAAACCAAAAACCAAAAACACCATTCCGGACGAAAACCTGCGAAAAACCCCGAAAATTTCATGGCAAAGTGACCCCTCGACTGCCAAATATAGTAGTGCCTGTAACTTCGTTATTTGAGCAGCTAGAGGGGTCAAACTTGCACTTTTTCAAAAGGCTCCATCTCCAAAACCACGGAGGCTAGAGACTTGAATTTTAGCTTCGTTATTTGAGCAGCTAGAGGGGTCAAACTTGCACTTTTTCAAAAGGCTCCATCTCCAAAACCACGGAGGCTAGAGACTTGAATTTTAGCTTCAAATGCAGCCTGAACCCTGCCCCAAAAACCAAAAACACCATTCCGGACGAAAACCTGCGAAAAACCCCGAAAATTTCATGGCAAAGTGACCCCTCGACTGCCAAATATAAAAGTGCCTGTAACTTCGTTATTTGAGCAGCTAGAGGGGTCAAACTTGCACTTTTTCAAAAGGCTCCATCTCCAAAACCACGGAGGCTAGAGACTTGAATTTTAGCTTCAAATGCAGCCTGAACCCTGCCCCAAAAACCAAAAACACCATTCCGGACGAAAACCTGCGGAAAACCCCGAAAATTTCATGGCAAAGTGACCCCTCGACTGCCAAATATAAAAGTGCCTGTAACTTCGTTATTTGAGCAGCTAGAGGGTTCAAACTTGCACTTTTTCAAAAGGCTCCATCTCCAAAACCACGGAGGCTAGAGACTAGAATTTTAGCTTCAAATGCGGCCTGAACCCTGCCCCAAAAACCAAAAACACCATTCCGGACGAAAACCTGCGAAAAACCCCGAAAATTTCATGGCAAAGTGACCCCTCGACTGCCAAATATAAAAGTGCCTGTAACTTCGTTATTTGAGCAGCTAGAGGGGTCAAACTTGCACTTTTTCAAAAGGCTCCATCTCCAAAACCACGGAGGCTAGAGACTTGAATTTTAGCTTTAAATGCAGCCTGAACCCTGCCCCAAAAACCAAAAACACCATTCCGGACGAAAACCTGCGAAAAACCCCGAAAATTTCATGGCAAAGTGACCCCTCGACTGCCAAATATAAAAGTGCCTGTAACTTCGTTATTTGAGCAGCTAGAGGGGTCAAACTTGCACTTTTTCAAATATCTCCATCTCCAAAACCACGGAGGCTAGAGACTTGAATTTTAGCTTCAAATGCAGCCTGAACCCTGCCCCAAAAACCAAAAACCAAAAACACCATTCCGGACGAAAACCTGCGAAAAACCCCGAAAATTTCATGGCAAAGTGACCCCTCGACTGCCAAATATAAAAGTGCCGGTAACTTCGTTATTTGAGCAGCTAGAGGGGTCAAACTTGCACTTTTTCAAAAGGCTCCATCTCCAAAACCACGGAGGCTAGAGACTAGAATTTTAGCTTCAAATGCGGCCTGAACCCTGCCCCAAAAACCAAAAACACCATTCCGGACGAAAACCCGCGAAAAACCCCAAAAATTTCATGGCAAAGTGACCCCTCGACTGCCAAATATAAAAGTGCCTGTAACTTCGTTATTTGAGCAGCTAGAGGGGTCAAACTTGCACTTTTTCAAAAGGCTCCATCTCCAAAACCACGGAGGCTAGAGACTTGAATTTTAGCTTCAAATGCAGCCTGAACCTTGCCCCAAAAACCAAAAACACCATTCCGGACGAAAACCTGCGGAAAACCCCGAAAATTTCATGGCAAAGTGACCCCTCGACTGCCAAATATAAAAGTGCCGGTAACTTCGTTATTTGAGCAGCTAGAGGGGTCAAACTTGCACTTTTTCAAAAGGCTCCATCTCCAAAACCACGGAGGCTAGAGACTAGAATTTTAGCTTCAAATGCGGCCTGAACCCTGCCCCAAAAACCAAAAACACCATTCCGGACGAAAACCAGCAAAAAACCCCGAAAATTTCATGGCAAAGTGACCCCTCGACTGCCAAATATAAAAGTGCCTGTAACTTCGTTATTTGAGCAGCTAGAGGGGTCAAACTTGCACTTTTTCAAAAGGCTCCATCTCCAAAACCACGGAGGCTAGAGACTTGAATTTTAGCTTCAAATGCAGCCTGAACCTTGCCCCAAAAACCAAAAACACCATTCCGGACGAAAACCTGCGGAAAACCCCGAAAATTTCATGGCAAAGTGACCCCTCGACTGCCAAATATAAAAGTGCCGGTAACTTCGTTATTTGAGCAGCTAGAGGGGTCAAACTTGCACTTTTTCAAAAGGCTCCATCTCCAAAACCACGGAGGCTAGAGACTAGAATTTTAGCTTCAAATGCGGCCTGAACCCTGCCCCAAAAACCAAAAACACCATTCCGGACGAAAACCTGCGAAAAACCCCGAAAATTTCATGGCAAAGTGACCCCTCGACTGCCAAATATAAAAGTGCCTGTAACTTCGTTATTTGAGCAGCTAGAGGGGTCAAACTTGCACTTTTTCAAAAGGCTCCATCTCCAAAACCACGGAGGCTAGAGACTTGAATTTTAGCTTTAAATGCAGCCTGAACCCTGCCCCAAAAACCAAAAACACCATTCCGGACGAAAACCTGCGAAAAACCCCGAAAATTTCATGGCAAAGTGACCCCTCGACTGCCAAATATAAAAGTGCCGGTAACTTCGTTATTTGAGCAGCTAGAGGGGTCAAACTTGCACTTTTTCAAAAGGCTCCATCTCCAAAACCACGGAGGCTAGAGACTAGAATTTTAGCTTCAAATGCGGCCTGAACCCTGCCCCAAAAACCAAAAACACCATTCCGGACGAAAACCCGCGAAAAACCCCAAAAATTTCATGGCAAAGTGACCCCTCGACTGCCAAATATAAAAGTGCCTGTAACTTCGTTATTTGAGCAGCTAGAGGGGTCAAACTTGCACTTTTTCAAAAGGCTCCATCTCCAAAACCACGGAGGCTAGAGACTTGAATTTTAGCTTCAAATGCAGCCTGAACCTTGCCCCAAAAACCAAAAACACCATTCCGGACGAAAACCTGCGGAAAACCCCGAAAATTTCATGGCAAAGTGACCCCTCGACTGCCAAATATAAAAGTGCCGGTAACTTCGTTATTTGAGCAGCTAGAGGGGTCAAACTTGCACTTTTTCAAAAGGCTCCATCTCCAAAACCACGGAGGCTAGAGACTAGAATTTTAGCTTCAAATGCGGCCTGAACCCTGCCCCAAAAACCAAAAACACCATTCCGGACGAAAACCAGCAAAAAACCCCGAAAATTTCATGGCAAAGTGACCCCTCGACTGCCAAATATAAAAGTGCCTGTAACTTCGTTATTTGAGCAGCTAGAGGGGTCAAACTTGCACTTTTTCAAAAGGCTCCATCTCCAAAACCACGGAGGCTAGAAACATGAATTTTAGCTTCAAATGCAGCCTGAACCCTGCCCCAAAAACCAAAAACACCATTCCGGACGAAAACCTGCGAAAAACCCCGAAAATTTCATGGCAAAGTGACCCCTCGACTGCCAAATATAAAAGTGCCTGTAACTTCGTTATTTGAGCAGCTAGAGGGGTCAAACTTGCACTTTTTCAAAAGGCTCCATCTCCAAAACCACGGAGGCTAGAGACTTGAATGTTAGCTTCAAATGCGGCCTGAACCCTGCCCCAAAAACCAAAAACACCATTCCGGACGAAAACCTGCGAAAAACCCCGAAAATTTCATGGCAAAGTGACCCCTCGACTGCCAAATATAAAAGTGCCTGTAACTTCGTTATTTGAGCAGCTAGAGGGGTCAAACTTGCACTTTTTCAAATATCTCCATCTCCAAAACCACGGAGGCTAGAGACTTGAATTTTAGCTTCAAATGCAGCCTGAACCCTGCCCCAAAAACCAAAAACCAAAAACACCATTCCGGACGAAAACCTGCGAAAAACCCCGAAAATTTCATGGCAAAGTGACCCCTCGACTGCCAAATATAGTAGTGCCTGTAACCTCGTTATTTGAGCAGCTAGAGGGGTCAAAATTGCACTTTTTCAAATATCTCCTTCTCCAAAACCACGGAGGCTAGAGACTTGAATTTTAGCTTCAAATGCAGCCTGAACCCTGCCCCAAAAACCAAAAACACCATTCCGGACGAAAACCTGCGAAAAACCCCGAAAATTTCATGGCAAAGTGACCCCTCGACTGCCAAATATAAAAGTGCCTGTAACTTCGTTATTTGAGCAGCTAGAGGGGTCAAACTTGCACTTTTTCAAAAGGCTCCATCTCCAAAACCACGGAGGCTAGAAACTTGAATTTTAGCTTCAAATGCAGCCTGAACCCTGCCCCAAAAACCAAAAACACCATTCCGGACGAAAACCTGCGAAAAACCCCGAAAATTTCATGGCAAAGTGACCCCTCGACTGCCAAATATAAAAGTGCCTGTAACTTCGTTATTTGAGCAGCTAGAGGGGTCAAACTTGCACTTTTTCAAAAGGCTCCATCTCCAAAACCACGGAGGCTAGAGACTTGAATGTTAGCTTCGAATGCGGCCTGAACCCTGCCCCAAAAACCAAAAACACCATTCCGGACGAAAACCTGCGAAAAACCCCGAAAATTTCATGGCAAAGTGACCCCTCGACTGCCAAATATAAAAGTGCCTGTAACTTCGTTATTTGAGCAGCTAGAGGGGTCAAACTTGCACTTTTTCAAATATCTCCATCTCCAAAACCACGGAGGCTAGAGACTTGAATTTTAGCTTCAAATGCAGCCTGAACCCTGCCCCAAAAACCAAAAACACCATTCCGGACGAAAACCTGCGAAAAACCCCGAAAATTTCATGGCAAAGTGACCCCTCGACTGCCAAATATAAAAGTGCCTGTAACTTCGTTATTTGAGCAGCTAGAGGGGTCAAACTTGCACTTTTTCAAAAGGCTCCATCTCCAAAACCACGGAGGCTAGAGACTTGAATTTTAGCTTCAAATGCAGCCTGAACGCTGCCCCAAAAATCAAAAATACCATTCCAGACGAAAACCTGCGAAAAACCCCGAAAATTTCATGGCAAAGTGACCCCTCGACTGCCAAATATAAAAGTGCCTGTAACTTCGTTATTTGAGCAGCTAGAGGGGTCAAACTTGCACTTTTTCAAAAGGCTCCATCTCCAAAACCACGGAGGCTAGAGACTTGAATTTTAGCTTCAAATGCAGCCTGAACGCTGCCCCAAAAACCAAAAATACCATTCCGGACGAAAACCTGCGAAAAACCCCGAAAATTTCATGGCAAAGTGACCCCTCGACTGCCAAATATAAAAGTGCCTGTAACTTCGTTATTTGAGCAGCTAGAGGGGTCAAACTTGCACTTTTTCAAAAGGCTCCATCTCCGAAACCACGGAGGCTAGAGACTAGAATTTTAGCTTCAAATGCGGCCTGAACCCTGCCCCAAAAACCAAAAACACCATTCCGGACGAAAACCCGCGAAAAACCCCAAAAATTTCATGGCAAAGTGACCCCTCGACTGCCAAATATAAAAGTGCCTGTAACTTCTTTATTTGAGCAGCTAGAGGGGTCAAACTTGGACTTTTTCAAAAGGCTCCATCTCCAAAACCACGGAGGCTAGAGACTTGAATTTTAGCTTCAAATGCAGCCTGAACCCTGCCCCAAAAACCAAAAACCAAAAACACCATTCCGGACGAAAACCTGCGAAAAACCCCGAAAATTTCATGGCAAAGTGACCCCTCGACTGCCAAATATAAAAGTGCCTGTAACTTCGTTATTTGAGCAGCTAGAGGGGTCAAACTTGCACTTTTTCAAATATCTCCTTCTCCAAAACCACGGAGGCTAGAGACTTGAATTTTAGCTTCAAATGCAGCCTGAACCCTGCCCCAAAAACCAAAAACACCATTCCGGACGAAAACCAGCAAAAAACCCCGAAAATTTCATGGCAAAGTGACCCCTCGACTGCCAAATATAAAAGTGCCTGTAACTTCGTTATTTGAGCAGCTAGAGGGGTCAAACTTGCACTTTTTCAAAAGGCTCCATCTCCAAAACCACGGAGGCTAGAAACATGAATTTTAGCTTCAAATGCAGCCTGAACCCTGCCCCAAAAACCAAAAACACCATTCCGGACGAAAACCTGCGAAAAACCCCGAAAATTTCATGGCAAAGTGACCCCTCGACTGCCAAATATAAAAGTGCCTGTAACTTCGTTATTTGAGCAGCTAGAGGGGTCAAACTTGCACTTTTTCAAATATCTCCATCTCCAAAACCACGGAGGCTAGAGACTTGAATTTTAGCTTCAAATGCAGCCTGAACCCTGCCCCAAAAACCAAAAACACCATTCCGGACGAAAACCTGCGAAAAACCCCGAAAATTTCATGGCAAAGTGACCCCTCGACTGCCAAATATAAAAGTGCCTGTAACTTCGTTATTTGAGCAGCTAGAGGGGTCAAACTTGCACTTTTTCAAAAGGCTCCATCTCCAAAACCACGGAGGCTAGAGACTTGAATTTTAGCTTCAAATGCAGCCTGAACGCTGCCCCAAAAACCAAAAATACCATTCCAGACGAAAACCTGCGAAAAACCCCGAAAATTTCATGGCAAAGTGACCCCTCGACTGCCAAATATAAAAGTGCCTGTAACTTCGTTATTTGAGCAGCTAGAGGGGTCAAACTTGCACTTTTTCAAAAGGCTCCATCTCCAAAACCACGGAGGCTAGAGACTTGAATTTTAGCTTCAAATGCAGCCTGAACGCTGCCCCAAAAACCAAAAATACCATTCCGGACGAAAACCTGCGAAAAACCCCGAAAATTTCATGGCAAAGTGACCCCTCGACTGCCAAATATAAAAGTGCCTGTAACTTCGTTATTTGAGCAGCTAGAGGGGTCAAACTTGCACTTTTTCAAAAGGCTCCATCTCCAAAACCACGGAGGCTAGAGACTTGAATGTTAGCTTCAAATGCAGCCTGAACCCTGCCCCAAAAACCAAAAACACCATTCCGGACGAAAACCTGCGAAAAACCCCGAAAATTTCATGGCAAAGTGACCCCTCGACTGCCAAATATAAAAGTGCCTGTAACTTCGTTATTTGAGCAGCTAGAGGGGTCAAACTTGCACTTTTTCAAAAGGCTCCATCTCCAAAACCACGGAGGCCAGAGACTTGAATTTTAGCTTCAAATGCAGCCTGAACCCTGCCCCAAAAACCAAAAACACCATTCCGGACGAAAACCTGCGAAAAACCCCGAAAATTTCATGGCAAAGTGACCCCTCGACTGCCAAATATAAAAGTGCCTGTAACTTCGTTATTTGAGCTGCTAGAGGGGTCAAACTTGCACTTTTTCAAAAGGCTCCATCTCCAAAACCACGGAGGCTAGAGACTTGAATTTTAGCTTCAAATGCAGCCTGAACGCTGCCCCAAAAACCAAAAATTCCATTCCAGACGAAAACCTGCGAAAAACCCCGAAAATTTCATGGCAAAGTGACCCCTCGACTGCCAAATATAAAAGTGCCTGTAACTTCGTTATTTGAGCAGCTAGAGGGGTCAAACTTGCACTTTTTCAAATATCTCCATCTCCAAAACCACGGAGGCTAGAGACTTGAATTTTAGCTTCAAATGCAGCCTGAACGCTGCCCCAAAAACCAAAAATTCCATTCCAGACGAAAACCTGCGAAAAACCCCGAAAATTTCATGGCAAAGTGACCCCTCGACTGCCAAATATAAAAGTGCCTGTAACTTCGTTATTTGAGCAGCTAGAGGGGTCAAACTTGCACTTTTTCAAAAGGCTCCATCTCCAAAACCACGGAGGCCAGAGACTTGAATTTTAGCTTCAAATGCAGCCTGAACCCTGCCCCAAAAACCAAAAACACCATTCCGGACGAAAACCTGCGAAAAACCCCGAAAATTTCATGGCAAAGTGACCCCTCGACTGCCAAATATAAAAGTGCCTGTAACTTCGTTATTTGAGCAGCTAGAGGGGTCAAACTTGCACTTTTTCAAATATCTCCATCTCCAAAACCACGGAGGCTAGAGACTTGAATTTTAGCTTCAAATGCAGCCTGAACCCTGCCCCAAAAACCAAAAACACCATTCCGGACGAAAACCTGCGAAAAACCCTGAAAATTTCAAGGCAAAGTGACCCCTCGACTGCCAAATATAAAAGTGCCTGTAACTTCGTTATTTGAGCAGCTAGAGGGGTCAAACTTGCACTTTTTCAAAAGGCTCCATCTCCAAAACCACGGAGGCTAGAGACTTGAATTTTAGCTTCAAATGCAGCCTGAACGCTGCTTCAAAAACCAAAAATACCATTCCGGACGAAAACCTGCGAAAAACCCCGAAAATTTCATGGCAAAGTGACCCCTCGACTGCCAAATATAAAAGTGCCTGTAACTTCGTTATTTGAGCAGCTAGAGGGGTCAAACTTGCACTTTTTCAAAAGGCTCCATCTCCAAAACCACGGAGGCTAGAAACTTGAATTTTAGCTTCAAATGCAGCCTGAACCCTGCCCCAAAAACCAAAAACACCATTCCGGACGAAAACCTGCGAAAAACCCCGAAAATTTCATGGCAAAGTGACCCCTCGACTGCCAAATATAAAAGTGCCTGTAACTTCGTTATTTGAGCAGCTAGAGGGGTCAAACTTGCACTTTTTCAAAAGGCTCCATCTCCAAAACCACGGAGGCTAGAGACTTGAATGTTAGCTTCAAATGCAGCCTGAACCCTGCCCCAAAAACCAAAAACACCATTCCGGACGAAAACCTGCGAAAAACCCCGAAAATTTCATGGCAAAGTGACCCCTCGACTGCCAAATATAAAAGTGCCTGTAACTTCGTTATTTGAGCAGCTAGAGGGGTCAAACTTGCACTTTTTCAAAAGGCTCCATCTCCAAAACCACGGAGGCCAGAGACTTGAATTTTAGCTTCAAATGCAGCCTGAACCCTGCCCCAAAAACCAAAAACACCATTCCGGACGAAAACCTGCGAAAAACCCCGAAAATTTCATGGCAAAGTGACCCCTCGACTGCCAAATATAAAAGTGCCTGTAACTTCGTTATTTGAGCTGCTAGAGGGGTCAAACTTGCACTTTTTCAAAAGGCTCCATCTCCAAAACCACGGAGGCTAGAGACTTGAATTTTAGCTTCAAATGCAGCCTGAACGCTGCCCCAAAAACCAAAAATTCCATTCCAGACGAAAACCTGCGAAAAACCCCGAAAATTTCATGGCAAAGTGACCCCTCGACTGCCAAATATAAAAGTGCCTGTAACTTCGTTATTTGAGCAGCTAGAGGGGTCAAACTTGCACTTTTTCAAATATCTCCATCTCCAAAACCACGGAGGCTAGAGACTTGAATTTTAGCTTCAAATGCAGCCTGAACCCTGCCCCAAAAACCAAAAACACCATTCCGGACGAAAACCTGCGAAAAACCCCGAAAATTTCAAGGCAAAGTGACCCCTCGACTGCCAAATATAAACCAAAAACTCCATTCCAGACGAAAACCTGCGAAAAACCCCGAAAATTTCATGGCAAAGTGACCCCTCGACTGCCAAATATAAAAGTGCCTGTAACTTCGTTATTTGAGCAGCTAGAGGGGTCAAACTTGCACTTTTTCAAAAGGCTCCATCTCCAAAACCATGGAGGCTAGAGACTTGAATTTTAGCTTCAAATGCAGCCTGAACCCTGCCCCAAAAACCAAAAACACAATTCCGGACGAAAACCTGCGAAAAACCCCGAAAATTTCATGGCAAAGTGACCCCTCGACTGCCAAATATAAAAGTGCCTGTAACTTCGTTATTTGAGCAGCTTGAGGGGTCAAACTTGCACTTTTTCAAAAGGCTCCATCTCCAAAACCACGGAGGCTAGAGACTTGAATTTTAGCTTCAAATGCAGCCTGAACCCTGCCCCAAAAACCAAGAACACCATTCCGGCCGAAAACCTGCGAAAAACCCCGAAAATTTCATGGCAAAGTGACCCCTCGACTGCCAAATATAAAAGTGCCTGTAACTTCGTTATTTGAGCAGCTAGAGGGGTCAAACTTGCACTTTTTCAAATATCTCCATCTCCAAAACCACGGAGGCTAGAGACTTGAATTTTAGCTTCAAATGCAGCCTGAACCCTGCCCCAAAAACCAAAAACACCATTCCGGACGAAAACCTGCGAAAAACCCCGAAAATTTCATGGCAATGTGACCCCTCGACTGCCAAATATAAAAGTGCCTGTAACTTCGTTATTTGAGCAGCTTGAGGGGTCAAACTTGCACTTTTTCAAAAGGCTCCATCTCCAAAACCACGGAGGCTAGAGACTTGAATTTTAGCTTCAAATGCAGCCTGAACCCTGCCCCAAAAACCAAAAACACCATTCCGGCCGAAAACCTGCGAAAAACCCCGAAAATTTCATGGCAAAGTGACCCCTCGACTGCCAAATATAAAAGTGCCTGTAACTTCGTTATTTGAGCAGCTAGAGGGGTCAAACTTGCACTTTTTCAAATATCTCCATCTCCAAAACCACGGAGGCTAGAGACTTGAATTTTAGCTTCAAATGCAGCCTGAACCCTGCCCAGAAACCAAAAACACCATTCCGGACGAAAACCTGCGAAAAACCCCGAAAATTTCATGGCAAAGTGACCCCTCGACTGCCAAATATAAAAGTGCCTGTAACTTCGTTATTTGAGCAGCTAGAGGGGTCAAACTTGCACTTTTTCAAATATCTCCATCTCCAAAACCACGGAGGCTAGAGACTTGAATTTTAGCTTCAAATGCAGCCTGAACCCTGCCCCAAAAACCAAAAACACCATTCCGGACGAAAACCTGCGAAAAACCCCGAAAATTTCATGGCAAAGTGACCCCTCGACTGCCAAATATAAAAGTGCCTGTAACTTCGTTATTTGAGCAGCTAGAGGGGTCAAACTTGCACTTTTTCAAAAGGCTCCATCTCCAAAACCACGGAGGCTAGAGACTTGAATTTTAGCTTCAAATGCAGCCTGAACCCTGCCCCAAAAACCAAAAACACCATTCCGGACGAAAACCTGCGAAAAACCCCGAAAATTTCATGGCAAAGTGACCCCTCGACTGCCAAATATAAAAGTGCCTGTAACTTCGTTATTTGAGCAGCTAGAGGGGTCAAACTTGGACTTTTTCAAAAGGCTCCATCTCCAAAACCACGGAGGCTAGAGACTTGAATTTTAGCTTCAAATGCAGCCTGAACCCTGCCCCAAAAACCAAAAACACCATTCCGGACGAAAACCTGCGAAAAACCCCGAAAATTTCATGGCAAAGTGACCCCTCGACTGCCAAATATAAAAGTGCCTGTAACTTCGTTATTTGAGCAGCTAGAGGGGTCAAACTTGCACTTTTTCAAAAGGCTCCATCTCCAAAACCACGGAGGCTAGAGACTTGAATTTTAGCTTCAAATGCAGCCTGAACCCTGCCCCAAAAACCAAAAATACCATTCCGGACAAAAACCTGCGAAAAACCCCGAAAATTTCATGGCAAAGTGACCCCTCGACTGCCAAATATAAAAGTGCCTGTAACTTCGTTATTTGAGCAGCTAGAGGGGTCAAACTTGCACTTTTTCAAATATCTCCATCTCCAAAACCACGGAGGCTAGAGACTTGAATTTTAGCTTCAAATGCAGCCTGAACCCTGCCCCAAAAACCAAAAACACCATTCCGGACGAAAACCTGCGAAAAACCCCGAAAATTTCATGGCAAAGTGACCCCTCGACTGCCAAATATAAAAGTGCCTGTAACTTCGTTATTTGAGCAGCTAGAGGGGTCAAACTTGCACTTTTTCAAAAGGCTCCATCTCCAAAACCACGGAGGCTAGAGACTTGAATTTTAGCTTCAAATGCAGCCTGAACCCTGCCCCAAAAACCAAAAACACCATTCCGGACGAAAACCTGCGAAAAACCCCGAAAATTTCATGGCAAAGTGACCCCTCGACTGCCAAATATAAAAGTGCCTGTAACTTCGTTATTTGAGCAGCTAGAGGGGTCAAACTTGCACTTTTTCAAATATCTCCATCTCCAAAACCACGGAGGCTAGAGACTTGAATTTTAGCTTCAAATGCAGCCTGAACCCTGCCCCAAAAACCAAAAACACCATTCCGGACGAAAACCTGCGAAAAACCCCGAAAATTTCATGGCAAAGTGACCCCTCGACTGCCAAATATAAAAGTGCCTGTAACTTCGTTATTTGAGCAGCTAGAGGGGTCAAACTTGCACTTTTTCAAATATCTCCATCTCCAAAACCACGGAGGCTAGAGACTTGAATTTTAGCTTCAAATGCAGCCTGAACCCTGCCCCAAAAACCAAAAACACCATTCCGGACGAAAACCTGCGAAAAACCCCGAAAATTTCATGGCAAAGTGACCCCTCGACTGCCAAATATAAACCAAAAACACCATTCCAGACGAAAACCTGCGAAAAACCCCGAAAATTTCATGGCAAAGTGACCCCTCGACTGCCAAATATAAAAGTGCCTGTAACTTCGTTATTTGAGCAGCTAGAGGGGTCAAACTTGCACTTTTTCAAAAGGCTCCATCTCCAAAACCACGGAGGCTAGAGACTTGAATTTTAGCTTCAAATGCAGCCTGAACCCTGCCCCAAAAACCAAAAACACCATTCCGGACGAAAACCTGCGAAAAACCCCGAAAATTTCATGGCAAAGTGACCCCTCGACTGCCAAATATAAAAGTGCCTGTAACTTCGTTATTTGAGCGGCTTGAGGGGTCAAACTTGCACTTTTTCAAAAGGCTCCATCTCCAAAACCACGGAGGCTAGAGACTTGAATTTTAGCTTCAAATGCAGCCTGAACCCTGCCCCAAAAACCAAAAACACCATTCCGGCCGAAAACCTGCGAAAAACCCCTAAAATTTCATGGCAAAGTGACCCCTCGACTGCCAAATATAAAAGTGCCTGTAACTTCGTTATTTGAGCAGCTAGAGGGGTCAAACTTGCACTTTTTCAAATATCTCCATCTCCAAAACCACCGAGGCTAGAGACTTGAATTTTAGCTTCAAATGCAGCCTGAACCCTGCCCCAGAAACCAAAAACACCATTCCGGACGAAAACCTGCGAAAAACCCCGAAAATTTCATGGCAAAGTGACCCCTCGACTGCCAAATATAAAAGTGCCTGTAACTTCGTTATTTGAGCAGCTAGAGGGGCCAAACTTGCACTTTTTCAAATATCTCCATCTCCAAAACCACCGAGGCTAGAGACTTGAATTTTAGCTTCAAATGCAGCCTGAACCCTGCCCCAAAAACCAAAAATACCATTCCGGACGAAAACCTGCGAAAAACCCCGAAAATTTCATGGCAAAGTGACCCCTCGACTGCCTAATATAAAAGTGCCTGTAACTTCGTTATTTGAGCAGCTAGAGGGGTCAAACTTGCACTTTTTCAAAAGGCTCCATCTCCAAAACCACGGAGGCTAGAGACTAGAATTTTAGCTTCAAATGCGGCCTGAACCCTGCCCCAAAAACCAAAAACACCATTCCGGACGAAAACCTGCGAAAAACCCCGAAAATTTCATGGCAAAGTGACCCCTCGACTGCCAAATATAAAAGTGCCAGTAACTTCGTTATTTGAGCTGCTAGAGGGGTCAAACTTGCACTTTTTCAAAAGGCTCCATCTCCAAAAGCACGGAGGCCAGAGACTTGAATTTTAGCTTCAAATGCAGCCTGAACCCTGCCCCAAAAACCAAAAACACCATTCCGGACGAAAACCTGCGAAAAACCCCGAAAATTTCATGGCAAAGTGACCCCTCGACTGCCAAATATAAAAGTGCCTGTAACTTCGTTATTTGAGCTGCTAGAGGGGTCAAACTTGCACTTTTTCAAAAGGCTCCATCTCCAAAACCACGGAGGCTAGAGACTTGAATTTTAGCTTCAAATGCAGCCTGAACGCTGCCCCAAAAACCAAAAATTCCACTCCAGACGAAAACCTGCGAAAAACCCCGAAAATTGCATGGCAAAGTGACCCCTCGACTGCCAAATATAAAAGTGCCTGTAACTTCGTTATTTGAGCAGCTACAGGGGTCAAACTTGCACTTTTTCAAATATCTCCATCTCCAAAACCACGGAGGCTAGAGACTTGAATTTTAGCTTCAAATGCAGCCTGAACCCTGCCCCAGAAACCAAAAACACCATTCCGGACGAAAACCTGCGAAAAACCCCGAAAATTTCATGGCAAAGTGACCCCTCGACTGCCAAATATAAAAGTGCCTGTAACTTCGTTATTTGAGCAGCTAGAGGGGTCAAACTTGCACTTTTTCAAAAGGCTCCATCTCCAAAACCACGGAGGCTAGAGACTAGAATTTTAGCTTCAAATGCGGCCCGAACCCTGCCCCAAAAACCAAAAACACCATTCCGGACGAAAACCTGCGAAAAACCCCGAAAATTTCATGGCAAAGTGACCCCTCGACTGCCAAATATAAAAGTGCCTGTAACTTCGTTATTTGAGCTGCTAGAGGGGTCAAACTTGCACTTTTTCAAAAGGCTCCATCTCCAAAACCACGGAGGCCAGAGACTTGAATTTTAGCTTCAAATGCAGCCTGAACCCTGCCCCAAAAACCAAATACACCATTCCGGACGAAAACCTGCGAAAAACCCCGAAAATTTCATGGCAAAGTGACCCCTCGACTGCCAAATATAAAAGTGCCTGTAACTTCGTTATTTGAGCAGCTAGAGGGGCCAAACTTGCACTTTTTCAAATATCTCCATCTCCAAAACCACCGAGGCTAGAGACTTGAATTTTAGCTTCAAATGCAGCCTGAACCCTGCCCCAGAAACCAAAAACACCATTCCGGACGAAAACCTGCGAAAAACCCCGAAAATTTCATGGCAAAGTGACCCCTCGACTGCCAAATATAAAAGTGCCTGTAACTTCGTTATTTGAGCAGCTAGAGGGGCCAAACTTGCACTTTTTCAAATATCCCCATCTCCAAAACCACCGAGGCTAGAGACTTGAATTTTAGCTTCAAATGCAGCCTGAACCCTGCCCCAGAAACCAAAAACACCATTCCGGACGAAAACCTGCGAAAAACCCCGAAAATTTCATGGCAAAGTGACCCCTCGACTGCCAAATATAAAAGTGCCTGTAACTTCGTTATTTGAGCAGCTAGAGGGGCCAAACTTGCACTTTTTCAAATATCTCCATCTCCAAAACCACCGAGGCTAGAGACTTGAATTTTAGCTTCAAATGCAGCCTGAACCCTGCCCCAGAAACCAAAAACACCATTCCGGACGAAAACCTGCGAAAAACCCCGAAAATTTCATGGCAAAGTGACCCCTCGACTGCCAAATATAAAAGTGCCTGTAACTTCGTTATTTGAGCAGCTAGAGGGGTCAAACTTGCACTTTTTCAAAAGGCTCCATCTCCAAAACCACGGAGGCTAGAGACTAGAATTTTAGCTTCAAATGCGGCCTGAACCCTGCCCCAAAAACCAAAAACACCATTCCGGACGAAAACCTGCGAAAAACCCCGAAAATTTCATGGCAAAGTGACCCCTCGACTGCCAAATATAAAAGTGCCTATAACTTCGTTATTTGAGCTGCTAGAGGGGTCAAACTTGCACTTTTTCAAAAGGCTCCATCTCCAAAACCACGGAGGCCAGAGACTTGAATTTTAGCTTCAAATGCAGCCTGAACCCTGCCCCAAAAACCAAATACACCATTCCGGACGAAAACCTGCGAAAAACCCCGAAAATTTCATGGCAAAGTGACCCCTCGACTGCCAAATATAAAAGTGCCTGTAACTTCGTTATTTGAGCAGCTTGAGGGGTCAAACTTGCACTTTTTCAAAAGGCTCCATCTCCAAAACCACGGAGGCTAGAGACTTGAATTTTAGCTTCAAATGCAGCCTGAACCCTGCCCCAGAAACCAAAAAAACCATTCCGGACGAAAACCTGCGAAAAACCCCGAAAATTTCATGGCAAAGTGACCCCTCGACTGCCAAATATAAAAGTGCCTGTAACTTCGTTATTTGAGCAGCTAGAGGGGCCAAACTTGCACTTTTTCAAATATCCCCATCTCCAAAACCACCGAGGCTAGAGACTTGAATTTTAGCTTCAAATGCAGCCTGAACCCTGCCCCAGAAACCAAAAACACCATTCCGGACGAAAACCTGCGAAAAACCCCGAAAATTTCATGGCAAAGTGACCCCTCGACTGCCAAATATAAAAGTGCCTGTAACTTCGTTATTTGAGCAGCTAGAGGGGTCAAACTTGCACTTTTTCAAAAGGCTCCATCTCCAAAACCATGGAGGCTAGAGACTTGAATTTTAGCTTCAAATGCAGCCTGAACCCTGCCCCAAAAACCAAAAACACCATTCCGGACGAAAACCTGCGAAAAACCCCGAAAATTTCATGGCAAAGTGACCCCTCGACTGCCAAATATAAAAGTGCCTGTAACTTCGTTATTTGAGCAGCTTGAGGGGTCAAACTTGCACTTTTTCAAAAGGCTCCATCTCCAAAACCACGGAGGCTAGAGACTTGAATTTTAGCTTCAAATGCAGCCTGAACCCTGCCCCAAAAACCAAAAACACCATTCCGGCCGAAAACCTGCGAAAAACCCCGAAAATTTCATGGCAAAGTGACCCCTCGACTGCCAAATATAAAAGTGCCTGTAACTTCGTTATTTGAGCAGCTAGAGGGGTCAAACTTGCACTTTTTCAAATATCTCCATCTCCAAAACCACCGAGGCTAGAGACTTGAATTTTAGCTTCAAATGCAGCCTGAACCCTGCCCCAGAAACCAAAAACACCATTCCGGACGAAAACCTGCGAAAAACCCCGAAAATTTCATGGCAAAGTGACCCCTCGACTGCCAAATATAAAAGTGCCTGTAACTTCGTTATTTGAGCAGCTAGAGGGGCCAAACTTGCACTTTTTCAAATATCTCCATCTCCAAAACCACCGAGGCTAGAGACTTGAATTTTAGCTTCAAATGCAGCCTGAACCCTGCCCCAGAAACCAAAAACACCATTCCGGACGAAAACCTGCGAAAAACCCCGAAAATTTCATGGCAAAGTGACCCCTCGACTGCCAAATATAAAAGTGCCTATAACTTCGTTATTTGAGCAGCTAGAGGGGTCAAACTTGCACTTTTTAAAAAGGCTCCATCTCCAAAACCACGGAGGCTAGAGACTTGAATTTTAGCTTCAAATGCGGCCTGAACCCTGCCCCAAAAACCAAAAACACCATTCCGGACGAAAACCTGCGAAAAACCCCGAAAATTTCATGGCAAAGTGACCCCTCGACTGCCAATTATAAAAGTGCCTGTAACTTCGTTATTTGAGCAGCTAGAGGGGTCAAACTTGCACTTTTTTAAAAGGCTCCATCTCCAAAACCACGGAGGCTAGAGACTTGAATGTTAGCTTCAAATGCAGCCTGAACCCTGCCCCAAAAACCAAACATACCATTCCGGACGAAAACCTGCGAAAAACCCCGAAAATTTCATGGCAAAGTGACCCCTCGACTGCCAAATATAAAAGTGCCTGTAACTTCGTTATTTGAGCAGCTAGAGGGGTCAATTTTGCACTTTTTCAAAAGGCTCCATCTCCAAAACCACGGAGGCTAGAGACTTGAATTTTAGCTTCAAATGCAGCCTGAACCCTGCCCCAAAAACCAAAACCACCATTCCGGACGAAAACCTGCGAAAAACCCCGAAAATTTCATGGCAAAGTGACCCCTCGACTGCCAAATATAAAAGTGCCTGTAACTTCGTTATTTGAGCAGCTAGAGGGGTCAAACTTGCACTTTTTCAAATATCTCCATCTCCAAAACCACGGAGGCTAGAGACTTGAATTTTAGCTTCAAATGCAGCCTGAACCCTGCATCAAAAACCAAAAACACCATTCAGGACGAAAACCTGCGAAAAACCCCGAAAATTTCATGGCAAAGTGACCCCTCGACTGCCAATTATAAAAGTGCCTGTAACTTCGTTATTTGAGCAGCTAGAGGGGCCAAACTTGCACTTTTTCAAATATCTCCATCTCCAAAACCACCGAGGCTAGAGACTTGAATTTTAGCTTCAAATGCAGCCTGAACCCTGCCCCAGAAACCAAAAACACCATTCCGGACGAAAACCTGCGAAAAACCCCGAAAATTTCATGGCAAAGTGACCCCTCGACTGCCAAATATAAAAGTGCCTATAACTTCGTTATTTGAGCAGCTAGAGGGGTCAAACTTGCACTTTTTAAAAAGGCTCCATCTCCAAAACCACGGAGGCTAGAGACTTGAATTTTAGCTTCAAATGCGGCCTGAACCCTGCCCCAAAAACCAAAAACACCATTCCGGACGAAAACCTGCGAAAAACCCCGAAAATTTCATGGCAAAGTGACCCCTCGACTGCCAAATATAAAAGTGCCTGTAACTTCGTTATTTGAGCAGCTAGAGGGGTCAAACTTGCACTTTTTCAAATATCTCCATCTCCAAAACCACGGAGGCTAGAGACTTGAATTTTAGCTTCAAATGCAGCCTGAACCCTGCCCCAAAAACCAAAAACACCATTCAGGACGAAAACCTGCGAAAAACCCCGAAAATTTCATGGCAAAGTGACCCCTCGACTGCCAATTATAAAAGTGCCTGTAACTTCGTTATTTGAACAGCTAGAGGGGCCAAACTTGCACTTTTTCAAATATCTCCATCTCCAAAACCACCGAGGCTAGAGACTTGAATTTTAGCTTCAAATGCAGCCTGAACCCTGCCCCAGAAACCAAAAACACCATTCCGGACGAAAACCTGCGAAAAACCCCGAAAATTTCATGGCAAAGTGACCCCTCGACTGCCAAATATAAAAGTGCCTATAACTTCGTTATTTGAGCAGCTAGAGGGGTCAAACTTGCACTTTTTAAAAAGGCTCCATCTCCAAAACCACGGAGGCTAGAGACTTGAATTTTAGCTTCAAATGCGGCCTGAACCCTGCCCCAAAAACCAAAAACACCATTCCGGACGAAAACCTGCGAAAAACCCCGAAAATTTCATGGCAAAGTGACCCCTCGACTGCCAATTATAAAAGTGCCTGTAACTTCGTTATTTGAGCAGCTAGAGGGGTCAAACTTGCACTTTTTTAAAAGGCTCCATCTCCAAAACCACGGAG
Organism: Chloromyia formosa; assembly: GCA_964017055.1. Taxonomy (NCBI): domain Eukaryota; kingdom Metazoa; phylum Arthropoda; class Insecta; order Diptera; family Stratiomyidae; genus Chloromyia; species Chloromyia formosa. The sequence continues at coordinate 20,335,470 of OZ024813.1, read as the reverse complement.
GCTAGAGACTTAAATTTTAGCTTCAAATGCGGCCTGAACCCTGCCCCAAAAACCAAAAATACCATTCCGGACGAAAACCTGCGAAAAAACCCGAAAATTTCATGGCAAAGTGACCCCTCGACTGCCAAATATAAAAGTGCCTGTAACTTCGTTATTTGAGCAGCTAGAGGGGTCAAACTTGCACTTTTTCAAAAGGCTCCATCTCCAAAACCACGGAGGCTAGAGACTTGAATTTTAGCTTCAAATGCAGCCTGAACCCTGCCCCAAAAACCAAAAATACCATTCCGGACGAAAACCTGCGAAAAACCCCGAAAATTTCATGGCAAAGTGACCCCTCGACTGCTAAATATAAAAGTGCCTATAACTTCGTTATTTGAGCAGCTAGAGGGGTCAAACTTGCACTTTTTAAAAAGGCTCCATCTCCAAAACCACGGAGGCTAGAGACTTGAATGTTAGCTGCAAATGCAGCCTGAACCCTGCCCCAAAAACCAAAAATACCATTCCGGACGAAAACCTGCGAAAAACCCCGAAAATTTCATGGCAAAGTGACCCCTCGACTGCTAAATATAAAAGTGCCTGTAACTTCTTTATTTGAGCAGCTAGAGGGGTCAAACTTGCACTTTTTAAAAAGGCTCCATCTCCAAAACCACGGAGGCTAGAGACTTGAATGTTAGCTTCAAATGCAGCCTGAACCCTGCCCCAAAAACCAAACATACCATTCCGGACGAAAACCTGCGAAAAACCCCGAAAATTTCATGGCAAAGTGACCCCTCGACTGCCAAATATAAAAGTGCCTGTAACTTCGTTATTTGAGCAGCTAGAGGGGTCAATTTTGCACTTTTTCAAAAGGCTCCATCTCCAAAACCACGGAGGCTAGAGACTTGAATGTTAGCTTCAAATGCAGCCTGAACCCTGCCCCAAAAACCAAAAATACCATTCCGGACGAAAACCTGCGAAAAACCCCGAAAATTTCATGGCAAAGTGACCCCTCGACTGCCAAATATAAAAGTGCCTGTAACTTCGTTATTTGAGCAGCTAGAGGGGTCAAACTTGCACTTTTTCAAAAGGCTCCATCTCCAAAACCACGGAGGCTAGAGACTTGAATGTTAGCTTCAAATGCAGCCTGAACCCTGCCCCAAAAACCAAAAATACCATTCCGGACGAAAACCTGCGAAAAACCCCGAAAATTTCATGGCAAAGTGACCCCTCGACTGCTAAATATAAAAGTGCCTGTAACTTCGTTATTTGAGCAGCTAGAGGGGTCAAACTTGCACTTTTTTAAAAGGCTCCATCTCCAAAACTACGGAGGCTAGAGACTTGAATTTTAGCTTCAAATGCAGACTGAACCCTGCCCCAGAAACCAAAAACACCATTCCGGACGAAAACCTGCGAAAAACCCCGAAAATTTCATGGCAAAGTGACCCCTCGACTGCCAAATATAAAAGTGCCTGTAACTTCGTTATTTGAGCAGCTAGAAGGGTCAAACTTGCACTTTTTCAAATATCTCCATCTCCAAAACCACGGAGGCTAGAGACTTGAATTTTAGCTTCAAATGCAGCCTGAACCCTGCCCCAAAAACCAAAACCACCATTCCGGACGAAAACCTGCGAAAAACCCCGAAAATTTCATGGCAAAGTGACCCCTCGACTGCCAAATATAAAAGTGCCTGTAACTTCGTTATTTGAGCAGCTAGAGGGGTCAAACTTGCACTTTTTCAAATATCTCCATCTCCAAAACCACGGAGGCTAGAGACTTGAATTTTAGCTTCAAATGCAGCCTGAACCCTGCCCCAAAAACCAAAAACACCATTCAGGACGAAAACCTGCGAAAAACCCCGAAAATTTCATGGCAAAGTGACCCCTCGACTGCCAATTATAAAAGTGCCTGTAACTTCGTTATTTGAGCAGCTAGAGGGGTCAAACTTGCACTTTTTCAAAAGGCTCCATCTCCAAAACCACGGAGGCTAGAGACTTGAATTTTAGCTTCAAATGCGGCCTGAACCCTGCCCCAAAAACCAAAAATACCATTCCGGACGAAAACCTGCGAAAAAACCCGAAAATTTCATGGCAAAGTGACCCCTCGACTGCCAAATATAAAAGTGCCTGTAACTTCGTTATTTGAGCAGCTAGAGGGGTCAAACTTGCACTTTTTCAAAAGGCTCCATCTCCAAAACCACGGAGGCTAGAGACTTGAATTTTAGCTTCAAATGCAGCCTGAACCCTGCCCCAAAAACCAAAAATACCATTCCGGACGAAAACCTGCGAAAAACCCCGAAAATTTCATGGCAAAGTGACCCCTCGACTGCTAAATATAAAAGTGCCTATAACTTCGTTATTTGAGCAGCAAGAGGGGTCAAACTTGCACTTTTTAAAAAGGCTCCATCTCCAAAACCACGGAGGCTAGAGACTTGAATGTTAGCTGCAAATGCAGCCTGAACCCTGCCCCAAAAACCAAAAATACCATTCCGGACGAAAACCTGCGAAAAACCCCGAAAATTTCATGGCAAAGTGACCCCTCGACTGCCAAATATAAAAGTGCCTGTAACTTCGTTATTTGAGCAGCTAGAGGGGTCAAACTTGCACTTTTTCAAAAGGCTCCATCTCCAAAACCCCGGAGGCTAGATGCTTGAATTTTAGCTTCAAATGCAGCCTGAACCCTGCCCCAAAAACCAAAAATACCATTCCGGACGAAAACCTGCGAAAAACCCCGAAAATTTCATGGCAAAGTGACCCCTCGACTGCTAAATATAAAAGTGCCTGTAACTTCGTTATTTGAGCAGCTAGAGGGGTCAAACTTGCACTTTTTCAAATATCTCCATCTCCAAAACTACGGAGGCTAGAGACTTGAATTTTAGCTTCAAATGCAGACTGAACCCTGCCCCAAAAACCAAAAACACCATTCCGGACGAAAACCTGCGAAAAACCCCGAAAATTTCATGGCAAAGTGACCCCTCGACTGCCAAATATAAAAGTGCCTATAACTTCGTTATTTGAGCAGCTAGAGGAGTCAAACTTGCACTTTTTAAAAAGGCTCCATCTCCAAAGCCACGGAGGCTAGAGACTTGAATGTTAGCTTCAAATGCAGCCTGAACCCTGCCCCAAAAACCAAACATACCATTCCGGACGAAAACCTGCGAAAAACCCCGAAAATTTCATGGCAAAGTGACCCCTCGACTGCCAAATATAAAAGTGCCTGTAACTTCGTTATTTGAGCAGCTAGAGGGGTCAAACTTGCACTTTTTCAAAAGGCTCCATCTCCAAAACCACGGAGGCTAGAGACTTGAATGTTAGCTTCAAATGCAGCCTGAACCCTGCCCCAAAAACCAAAAATACCATTCCGGACGAAAACCTGCGAAAAGCCCCGAAAATTTCATGGCAAAGTGACAAATGCAGCCTGAACCCTGCCCCAAAAACCCAAAACACCATTCCGGACGAAAACCTGCGAAAAACCCCGAAAATTTCATGGCAAAGTGACCCCTCGACTGCCAATTATAAAAGTGCCTGTAACTTCGTTATTTGAGCAGCTAGAGGGGTCAAACTTGCACATTTTCAGAAGGCTCCATCTCCAAAGCCACGCAGAGGAGACTTGAATTTTAGCTTCAAATGCAGCCTGAACCCTGCCCCAAAAACCCAAAATACCATTCCGGACGAAAACCTGCGAAAAACCCCGAAAATTTCATGGCAAAGTGACCCCTCGACTGCCAAATATAAAAGTGCCTGTAACTTCGTTATTTGAGCAGCTAGAGGGGTCAAACTTGCACTTTTTTAAAAGGCTCCATCTCCAAAACCACGGAGGCTAGAGACTTGAATTTTAGCTTAAAATGCGGCCTGAACCCTGCCCCAAAAACCAAAAATACCATTCCGGACGAAAACCTGCGAAAAAACCCGAAAATTTCATGGCAAAGTGACCCCTCGACTGCCAAATATAAAAGTGCCTGTAACTTCGTTATTTGAGCAGCTAGAGGGGTCCAACTTGCACTTTTTCAAAAGGCTCCATCTCCAAAACCACGGAGGCTAGAGACTTGAATTTTAGCTTCAAATGCAGCCTGAACCCTGCCCCAAAAACCTAAAATACCATTCCGGACGAAAACCTGCGAAAAACCCCGAAAATTTCATGGCAAAGTGACCCCTCGACTGCTAAATATAAAAGTGCCTATAACTTCGTTATTTGAGCAGCTAGAGGGGTCAAACTTGCACTTTTTAAAAAGGCTCCATCTCCAAAACCACGGAGGCTAGAGACTTGAATGTTAGCTGCAAATGCAGCCTGAACCCTGCCCCAAAAACCAAAAATACCATTCCGGACGAAAACCTGCGAAAAACCCCGAAAATTTCATGGCAGAGTGACCCCTCGACTGCTAAATATAAAAGTGCCTGTAACTTCGTTATTTGAGCAGCTAGAGGGGTCAAACTTGCACTTTTTAAAAAGGCTCCATCTCCAAAACCACGGACGCTAGAGACTTGAATGTTAGCTTCAAATGCAGCCTGAACCCTGCCCCAAAAACCAAAAATACCATTCCGGACGAAAACCTGCGAAAAACCCCGAAAATTTCATGGCAAAGTGACCCCTCGACTGCCAAATATAAAAGTGCCTGTAACTTCGTTATTTGAGCAGCTAGAGGGGTCAAACTTGCACTTTTTCAAAAGGCTCCATCTCCAAAACCCCGGAGGCTAGATGCTTGAATTTTAGCTTCAAATGCAGCCTGAACCCTGCCCCAAAAACCAAAAATACCATTCCGGACGAAAACCTGCGAAAAACCCCGAAAATTTCATGGCAAAGTGACCCCTCGACTGCTAAATATAAAAGTGCCTGTAACTTCGTTATTTGAGCAGCTAGAGGGGTCAAACTTGCACTTTTTCAAATATCTCCATCTCCAAAACTACGGAGGCTAGAGACTTGAATTTTAGCTTCAAATGCAGACTGAACCCTGCCCCAAAAACCAAAAACACCATTCCGGACGAAAACCTGCGAAAAACCCCGAAAATTTCATGGCAAAGTGACCCCTCGACTGCCAAATATAAAAGTGCCTGTAACTTCGTTATTTGAGCAGCTAGAGGAGTCAAACTTGCACTTTTTAAAAAGGCTCCATCTCCAAAGCCACGGAGGCTAGAGACTTGAATGTTAGCTTCAAATGCAGCCTGAACCCTGCCCCAAAAACCAAAAATACCATTCCGGACGAAAACCTGCGAAAAACCCCGAAAATTTCATGGCAAAGTGACCCCTCGACTGCCAAATATAAAAGTGCCTGTAACTTCGTTATTTGAGCAGCTAGAGGGGTCAAACTTGCACTTTTTCAAAAGGCTCCATCTCCAAAACCACGGAGGCTAGAGACTTGAATGTTAGCTTCAAATGCAGCCTGAACCCTGCCCCAAAAACCAAACATACCATTCCGGACGAAAACCTGCGAAAAACCCCGAAAATTTCATGGCAAAGTGACCCCTCGACTGCCAAATATAAAAGTGCCTGTAACTTCGTTATTTGAGCAGCTAGAGGAGTCAAACTTGCACTTTTTCAAAAGGCTCCATCTCCAAAGGCACGGAGGCTAGAGACTTGAATGTTAGCTTCAAATGCAGCCTGAACCCTGCCCCAAAAACCAAAAATACCATTCCGGACGAAAACCTGCGAAAAACCCCGAAAATTTCATGGCAAAGTGACCCCTCGACTGCCAAATATAAAAGTGCCTGTAACTTCGTTATTTGAGCAGCTAGAGGGGTCAAACTTGCACTTTTTCAAAAGGCTCCATCTCCAAAACCACGGAGGCTAGAGACTTGAATGTTAGCTTCAAATGCAGCCTGAACCCTGCCCCAAAAACCAAACATACCATTCCGGACGAAAACCTGCGAAAAACCCCGAAAATTTCATGGCAAAGTGACCCCTCGACTGCCAAATATAAAAGTGCCTGTAACTTCGTTATTTGAGCAGCTAGAGGGGTCAAACTTGCACTTTTTCAAAAGGCTCCATCTCCAAAACCACGGAGGCTAGAGACTTGAATGTTAGCTTCAAATGCAGCCTGAACCCTGCCCCAAAAACCAAAAATACCATTCCGGACGAAAACCTGCGAAAAGCCCCGAAAATTTCATGGCAAAGTGACAAATACAGCCTGAACCCTGCCCCAAAAACCCAAAACACCATTCCGGACGAAAACCTGCGAAAAACCCCGAAAATTTCATGGCAAAGTGACCCCTCGACTGCCAATTATAAAAGTGCCTGTAACTTCGTTATTTGAGCAGCTAGAGGGGTCAAACTTGCACATTTTCAGAAGGCTCCATCTCCAAAGCCACGCAGAGGAGACTTGAATTTTAGCTTCAAATGCAGCCTGAACCCTGCCCCAAAAACCAAAAATACCATTCCGGACGAAAACCTGTGAAAAACCCCGAAAATTTCATGGCAAAGTGACCCCTCGACTGCCAAATATAAAAGTGCCTGTAACTTCGTTATTTGAGCAGCTAGAGGGGTCAAACTTGCACTTTTTTAAAAGGCTCCATCTCCAAAACCACGGAGGCTAGAGACTTGAATTTTAGCTTAAAATGCGGCCTGAACCATGCCCCAAAAACCAAAAATACCATTCCGGACGAAAACCTGCGAAAAAACCCGAAAATTTCATGGCAAAGTGACCCCTCGACTGCCAAATATAAAAGTGCCTGTAACTTCGTTATTTGAGCAGCTAGAGGGGTCAAACTTGCACTTTTTCAAAAGGCTCCATCTCCAAAACCACGGAGGCTAGAGACTTGAATTTTAGCTTCAAATGCAGCCTGAACCCTGCCCCAAAAACCAAAAATACCATTCCGGACGAAAACCTGCGAAAAACCCCGAAAATTTCATGGCAAAGTGACCCCTCGACTGCTAAATATAAAAGTGCCTATAACTTCGTTATTTGAGCAGCTAGAGGGGTCAAACTTGCACTTTTTAAAAAGGCTCCATCTCCAAAACCACGGAGGCTAGAGACTTGAATGTTAGCTGCAAATGCAGCCTGAACCCTGCCCCAAAAACCAAAAATACCATTCCGGACGAAAACCTGCGAAAAACCCCGAAAATTTCATGGCAGAGTGACCCCTCGACTGCTAAATATAAAAGTGCCTGTAACTTCGTTATTTGAGCAGCTAGAGGGGTCAAACTTGCACTTTTTAAAAAGGCTCCATCTCCAAAACCACGGACGCTAGAGACTTGAATTTTAGCTTCAAATGCAGCCTGAACCCTGCCCCAAAAACCAAAAATACCATTCCGGACGAAAACCTGCGAAAAACCCCGAAAATTTCATGGCAAAGTGACCCCTCGACTGCTAAATATAAAAGTGCCTGTAACTTCGTTATTTGAGCAGCTAGAGGGGTCAAACTTGCACTTTTTAAAAAGGCTCCATCTCCAAAACCACGGAGGCTAGAGACTTGAATGTTACCTTCAAATGCAGCCTGAACCCTGCCCCAAAAACCAAAAATACCATTCCGGACGAAAACCTGCGAAAAACCCCGAAAATATCATGGCAAAGTGACCCCTCGACTGCTAAATATAAAAGTGCCTGTAACTTCGTTATTTGAGCAGCTAGAGGGGTCAAACTTGCACTTTTTAAAAAGGCTCCATCTCCAAAACCACGGAGGCTAGAGACTTGAATGTTAGCTTCAAATGCAGCCTGAACCCTGCCCCAAAAACCAAAAATACCATTCCGGACGAAAACCTGCGAAAAACCCCGAAAATTTCATGGCAAAGTGACCCCTCGACTGCCAAATATAAAAGTGCCTGTAACTTCGTTATTTGAGCAGCTAGAGGGGTCAAACTTGCACTTTTTCAAAAGGCTCCTTCTCCAAAACCCCGGAGGCTAGAGGCTTGAATTTTAGCTTCAAATGCAGCCTGAACCCTGCCCCAAAAACCAAAAATACCATTCCGGACGAAAACCTGCGAAAAAACCCCGAAAATTTCATGGCAAAGTGACCCCTCGACTGCTAAATATAAAAGTGCCTGTAACTTCGTTATTTGAGCAGCTAGAGGGGTCAAACTTGCACTTTTTCAAAAGGCTCCTTCTCCAAAACCCCGGAGGCTAGAGGCTTGAATTTTAGCTTCAAATGCAGCCTGAACCCTGCCCCAAAAACCAAAAACACCATTCCGGACGAAAACCTGCGAAAAACCCCTAAAATTTCATGGCAAAGTGACCCCTCGACTGCCAAATATAAAAGTGCCTGTAACTTCGTTATTTGAGCAGCTAGAGGGGTCAAACTTGCACTTTTTCAAAAGGCTCCATCTCCAAAACCACGGAGGCTAGAGACTTGAATGTTAGCTTCAAATGCAGCCTGAACCCTGCCCCAAAAACCAAAAATACCATTCCGGACGAAAACCTGCGAAAAACCCCGAAAATTTCATGGCAAAGTGACCCCTCGACTGCCAAATATAAAAGTGCCTGTAACTTCGTTATTTGAGCAGCTAGAGGGGTCAAACTTGCACTTTTTCAAAAGGCTCATTCTCCAAAACCACGGAGGCTAGAGTCTTGAAAGTTAGCTTCAAATGCAGCCTGAACCCTGCCCCAAAAACCAAAAATACCATTCCGGACGAAAACCTGCGAAAAACCCCGAAAATTTCATGGCAAAGTGACCCCTCGACTGCCAAATATAAAAGTGCCTGTAACTTCGTTATTTGAGCAGCTAGAGGGGTCAAACTTGCACTTTTTCAAAAGGCTCCATCTCCAAAACCACGGAGGCTAGAAACTTGAATTTTAGCTTCAAATGCAGCCTGAACCCTGCCCCAAAAACCAAAAATACCATTCCGGACGAAAACCTGCGAAAAACCCCGAAAATTTCATGGCAAAGTGACCCCTCGACTGCCAAATATAAAAGTGCCTGTAACTTCGTTATTTGAGCAGCTAGAGGGGTCAAACTTGCACTTTTTCAAAAGGCTCCATCTCCAAAACCATGGAGGCTAGAGACTTGAATTTTAGCTTCAAATGCAGCCTGAACCCTGCCCCAAAAACCAAAAACACAATTCCGGTCGAAAACCTGCGAAAAACCCCGAAAATTTCATGGCAAAGTGACCCCTCGACTGCCAAATATAAAAGTGCCTGTAACTTCGTTATTTGAGCAGCTAGAGGGGTCAAACTTGCACTTTTTCAAAAGGCTCCATCTCCAAAACCGCGGTGGCTAGAGACTTGAATTTTAGCTTCAAATGCAGCCTGAACCCTGCCCCAAAAACCAAAAATACCATTCCGGACGAAAACCTGCGAAAAACCCCGAAAATTTCATGGCAAAGTGACCCCTCGACTGCTAAATATAAAAGTGCCTGTAACTTCGTTATTTGAGCAGCTAGAGGGGTCAAACTTGCACTTTTTAAAAAGGCTCCATCTCCAAAACCACGGAGGCTAGAGAATTGAATGTTAGCTTCAAATGCAGCCTGAACCCTGCCCCAAAAACCAAAAATACCATTCCGGACGAAAACCTGCGAAAAACCCCGAAAATTTCATGGCAAAGTGACCCCTCGACTGCCAAATATAAAAGTGCCTGTAACTTCGTTATTTGAGCAGCTAGAGGGGTCAAACTTGCACTTTTTCAAAAGGCTCCATCTCCAAAGGCACGGAGGCTAGAGACTTGAATGTTAACTTCAAATGCAGCCTGAACCCTGCCCCAAAAACCAAAAATACCATTCCGGACGAAAACCTGCGAAAAACCCCGAAAATTTCATGGCAAAGTGACCCCTCGACTGCCAAATATAAAAGTGCCTGTAACTTCGTTATTTGAGCAGCTAGAGGGGTCAAACTTGCACTTTTTCAAAAGGCTCCATCTCCAAAACCACGGACGCTAGAGACTTGAATGTTAGCTTCAAATGCAGCCTGAACCCTGCCCCAAAAACCAAAAATACCATTCCGGACGAAAACCTGCGAAAAACCCCGAAAATTTCATGGCAAAGTGACCCCTCGACTGCCAAATATAAAAGTGCCTGTAACTTCGTTATTTGAGCAGCTAGAGGGGTCAAACTTGCACTTTTTCAAAAGGCTCCTTCTCCAAAACCCCGGAGGCTAGAGGCTTGAATTTTAGCTTCAAATGCAGCCTGAACCCTGCCCCAAAAACCAAAAATACCATTCCGGACGAAAACCTGCGAAAAAACCCCGAAAATTTCATGGCAAAGTGACCCCTCGACTGCTAAATATAAAAGTGCCTGTAACTTCGTTATTTGAGCAGCTAGAGGGGTCAAACTTGCACTTTTTCAAAAGGCTCCTTCTCCAAAACCCCGGAGGCTAGAGGCTTGAATTTTAGCTTCAAATGCAGCCTGAACCCTGCCCCAAAAACCAAAAACACCATTCCGGACGAAAACCTGCGAAAAACCCCTAAAATTTCATGGCAAAGTGACCCCTCGACTGCCAAATATAAAAGTGCCTGTAACTTCGTTATTTGAGCAGCTAGAGGGGTCAAACTTGCACTTTTTCAAAAGGCTCCATCTCCAAAACCACGGAGGCTAGAGACTTGAATGTTAGCTTCAAATGCAGCCTGAACCCTGCCCCAAAAACCAAAAATACCATTCCGGACGAAAACCTGCGAAAAACCCCGAAAATTTCATGGCAAAGTGACCCCTCGACTGCCAAATATAAAAGTGCCTGTAACTTCGTTATTTGAGCAGCTAGAGGGGTCAAACTTGCACTTTTTCAAAAGGCTCATTCTCCAAAACCACGGAGGCTAGAGTCTTGAAAGTTAGCTTCAAATGCAGCCTGAACCCTGCCCCAAAAACCAAAAATACCATTCCGGACGAAAACCTGCGAAAAACCCCGAAAATTTCATGGCAAAGTGACCCCTCGACTGCCAAATATAAAAGTGCCTGTAACTTCGTTATTTGAGCAGCTAGAGGGGTCAAACTTGCACTTTTTCAAAAGGCTCCATCTCCAAAACCACGGAGGCTAGAAACTTGAATTTTAGCTTCAAATGCAGCCTGAACCCTGCCCCAAAAACCAAAAATACCATTCCGGACGAAAACCTGCGAAAAACCCCGAAAATTTCATGGCAAAGTGACCCCTCGACTGCCAAATATAAAAGTGCCTGTAACTTCGTTATTTGAGCAGCTAGAGGGGTCAAACTTGCACTTTTTCAAAAGGCTCCATCTCCAAAACCATGGAGGCTAGAGACTTGAATTTTAGCTTCAAATGCAGCCTGAACCCTGCCCCAAAAACCAAAAACACAATTCCGGTCGAAAACCTGCGAAAAACCCCGAAAATTTCATGGCAAAGTGACCCCTCGACTGCCAAATATAAAAGTGCCTGTAACTTCGTTATTTGAGCAGCTAGAGGGGTCAAACTTGCACTTTTTCAAAAGGCTCCATCTCCAAAACCGCGGTGGCTAGAGACTTGAATTTTAGCTTCAAATGCAGCCTGAACCCTGCCCCAAAAACCAAAAATACCATTCCGGACGAAAACCTGCGAAAAACCCCGAAAATTTCATGGCAAAGTGACCCCTCGACTGCTAAATATAAAAGTGCCTGTAACTTCGTTATTTGAGCAGCTAGAGGGGTCAAACTTGCACTTTTTAAAAAGGCTCCATCTCCAAAACCACGGAGGCTAGAGAATTGAATGTTAGCTTCAAATGCAGCCTGAACCCTGCCCCAAAAACCAAAAATACCATTCCGGACGAAAACCTGCGAAAAACCCCGAAAATTTCATGGCAAAGTGACCCCTCGACTGCCAAATATAAAAGTGCCTGTAACTTCGTTATTTGAGCAGCTAGAGGGGTCAAACTTGCACTTTTTCAAAAGGCTCCATCTCCAAAACCACGGAGGCTAGAAACTTGAATTTTAGCTTCAAATGCAGCCTGAACCCTGCCCCAAAAACCAAAAATACCATTCCGGACGAAAACCTGCGAAAAACCCCGAAAATTTCATGGCAAAGTGACCCCTCGACTGCCAAATATAAAAGTGCCTGTAACTTCGTTATTTGAGCAGCTAGAGGGGTCAAACTTGCACTTTTTCAAAAGGCTCCATCTCCAAAACCGCGGTGGCTAGAGACTTGAATTTTAGCTTCAAATGCAGCCTGAACCCTGCCCCAAAAACCAAAAATACCATTCCGGACGAAAACCTGCGAAAAACCCCGAAAATTTCATGGCAAAGTGACCCCTCGACTGCTAAATATAAAAGTGCCTGTAACTTCGTTATTTGAGCAGCTAGAGGGGTCAAACTTGCACTTTTTAAAAAGGCTCCATCTCCAAAACCACGGAGGCTAGAGAATTGAATGTTAGCTTCAAATGCAGCCTGAACCCTGCCCCAAAAACCAAAAACACAATTCCGGTCGAAAACCTGCGAAAAACCCCGAAAATTTCATGGCAAAGTGACCCCTCGACTGCCAAATATAAAAGTGCCTGTAACTTCGTTATTTGAGCAGCTAGAGGGGTCAAACTTGCACTTTTTCAAAAGGCTCCATCTCCAAAACCATGGAGGCTAGAGACTTGAATTTTAGCTTCAAATGCAGCCTGAACCCTGCCCCAAAAACCAAAAACACAATTCCGGTCGAAAACCTGCGAAAAACCCCGAAAATTTCATGGCAAAGTGACCCCTCGACTGCCAAATATAAAAGTGCCTGTAACTTCGTTATTTGAGCAGCTAGAGGGGTCAAACTTGCACTTTTTCAAAAGGCTCCATCTCCAAAACCGCGGTGGCTAGAGACTTGAATTTTAGCTTCAAATGCAGCCTGAACCCTGCCCCAAAAACCAAAAATACCATTCCGGACGAAAACCTGCGAAAAACCCCGAAAATTTCATGGCAAAGTGACCCCTCGACTGCCAAATATAAAAGTGCCTGTAACTTCGTTATTTGAGCAGCTAGAGGGGTCAAACTTGCACTTTTTCAAAAGGCTCCATCTCCAAAACCACGGAGGCTAGAAACTTGAATTTTAGCTTCAAATGCAGCCTGAACCCTGCCCCAAAAACCAAAAATACCATTCCGGACGAAAACTTGCGAAAAACCCCGAAAATTTCATGGCAAAGTGACCCCTCGACTGCCAAATATAAAAGTGCCTGTAACTTCGTTATTTCAGCAGCTAGAGGGGTCGAACTTGCACTTTTTCAAAAGGCTCCATCTCCAAAACCACGGAGGCTAGAGACTTGAATTTTAGCTTCAAATGCAGCCTGAACCCTGCCCCAAAAACCAAAAATACCATTCCGGACGAAAACCTGCGAAAAACCCCGAAAATTTCATGGTAAAGTGACCCCTCGACTGCCAAATATAAAAGTGCCTGTAACTTCGTTATTTGAGCAGCTAGAGGGGTCAAACTTGCACTTTTTCAAAAGGCTCCATCTCCAAAACCGCGGTGGCTAGAGACTTGAATTTTAGCTTCAAATGTAGCCTGAACCCTGCCCCAAAATCCAAAAATACCATTCCGGACGAAAACCTGCGAAAAACCCCGAAAATTTCATGGCAAAGTGACCCCTCGACTGCCAAATATAAAAGTGCCTGTAACTTCGTTATTTGAGCAGCTAGAGGGGTCAAACTTGCACTTTTTCAAAAGGCTCCATCTCCAAAACCACGGAGGCTAGAGTCTTGAAAGTTAGCTTCAAATGCAGCCTGAACCCTGCCCCAAAAACCAAAAATACCATTCCGGACGAAAACCTGCGAAAAACCCCGAAAATTTCATGGCAAAGTGGCCCCTCGACTGCCAAATATAAAAGTGCCTGTAACTTCGTTATTTGAGCAGCTAGAGGGGTCAAACTTGCACTTTTTCAAAAGGCTCCATCTCCAAAACCACGGAGGCTAGAGTCTTGAAAAATAGCTTCAAATGCAGCCTGAACCCTGCCCCAAAAACCAAAAATACCATTCCGGACGAAGACCGGCGAAAAACCCCGAAAATTTCATGGCAAAGTGACCCCTCGACTGCTAAATATAAAAGTGCCTGTAACTTCGTTATTTGAGCAGCTAGAGGGGTCAAACTTGCACTTTTTAAAAAGGCTGCATCTCCAAAACCACGGAGGCTAGAGACTTGAATGTTAGCTTCAAATGCAGCCTGAACCCTGCCCCAAAAACCAAAAATACCATTCCGGACGAAAACTTGCGAAAAACCCCGAAAATTTCATGGCAAAGTGACCCCTCGACTGCCAAATATAAAAGTGCCTGTAACTTCGTTATTTGAGCAGCTAGAGGGGTCAAACTTGCACTTTTTCAAAAGGCTCCTTCTCCAAAACCCCGGAGGCTAGAGGCTTGAATTTTAGCTTCAAATGCAGCCTGAACCCTGCCCCAAAAACCAAAAATACCATTCCGGACGAAAACCTGCGAAAAAACCCCGAAAATTTCATGGCAAAGTGACCCCTCGACTGCTAAATATAAAAGTGCCTGTAACTTCGTTATTTAAGCAGCTAGAAGGGTCAAACTTGCACTTTTTTAAAAGGCTCCATCTCCAAAACTACGGAGGCTAGAGACTTGAATTTTAGCTTCAAATGCAGCCTGAACCCTGCCCCAAAAACCAAAAACACCATTCCGGACGAAAACCTGCGAAAAACACCGAAAATTTCATGGCAAAGTGACCCCTCGACTGCCAAATATAAAAGTGCCTGTAACTTCGTTATTTGAGCAGCTAGAGGGGTCAAACTTGCACTTTTTCAAAAGGCTCCATCTCCAAAACCACGGAGGCTAGAGACTTGAATGTTAGCTTCAAATGCAGCCTGAACCCTGCCCCAAAAACCAAAAATACCATTCCGGACGAAAACCTGCGAAAAACCCCGAAAATTTCATGGCAAAGTGACCCCTCGACTGCTAAATATAAAAGTGCCTGTAACTTCGTTATTTGAGCAGCTAGAGGGGCCAAACTTGCACTTTTTCAAAAGGCTCCTTCTCCAAAACTACGGAGGCTAGAGACTTGAATTTTAGCTTCAAATGCAGCCTGAACCCTGCCCCAAAAACCAAAAACACCATTCCGGACGAAAACCAGCGAAAAACCCCGAAAATTTCATGGCAAAGTGACCCCTCGACTGCCAAATATAAAAGTGCCTGTAACTTCGTTATTTGAGCAGCTAGAGGGGTCAAACTTGCACTTTTTCAAAAGGCTCCATCTCCAAAACCACGGAGGCTAGAGACTTGAATGTTAGCTTCAAATGCAGCCTGAACCCTGCCCCAAAAACCAGAAATACCATTCCGGACGAAAACCTGCGATAAACGCCGAAAATTTCATGGCAAAGTGACCCCTCGACTGCTAAATATAAAAGTGCCTGTAACTTCGTTATTTGAGCAGCTAGAGGGGTCAAACTTGCACTTTTTAAAAAGGCTCCATCTCCAAAACCACGGAGGCTAGAGAATTGAATGTTAGCTTCAAATGCAGCCTGAACCCTGCCCCAAAAACCAAAAATACCATTCCGGACGAAAACCTGCGATAAACGCCGAAAATTTCATGGCAAAGTGACCCCTCGACAGCTAAATATAAAAGTGCCTGTAACTTCGTTATTTGAGCAGCTAGAGGGGTCAAACTTGCACTTTTTCAAAAGGCTCCTTCTCCAAAACCACGGAGGCTAGAGTCTTGAAAGTTAGCTTCAAATGCAGCCTGAACCCTGCCCCAAAAACCAAAAACACCATTCCGGTCGAAAACCTGCGAAAAACCCCGAAAATTTCATGGCAAAGTGACCCCTCGACTACCAGATATAAAAGTGCCTGTAACTTCGTTATTTGAGCAGCTAGAGGGGTCAAACTTGCACTTTTTCAAAAGGCTCCATCTCCAAAACCACGGAGGCTAGAAACTTGAATTTTAGCTTCAAATGCAGCCTGAACCCTGCCCCAAAAACCAAAAATACCATTCCGGACGAAAACTTGCGAAAAACCCCGAAAATTTCATGGCAAAGTGACCCCTCGACTGCCAAATATAAAAGTGCCTGTAACTTCGTTATTTGAGCAGCTAGAGGGGTCGAACTTGCACTTTTTCAAAAGGCTCCATCTCCAAAACCACGGAGGCTAGAGACTTGAATTTTAGCTTCAAATGCAGCCTGAACCCTGCCTCAAAAACACCATTCCGGTCGAAAACCTGCGAAAAACCCCGAAAATTTCATGGCAAAGTGACCCCTCGACTGCCAAATATAAAAGTGCCTGTAACTTCGTTATTTGAGCAGCTAGAGGGGTCAAACTTGCACTTTTTCAAAAGGCTCCATCTCCAAAACCACGGAGGCTAGAGACTTGAATTTTAGCTTCAAATGCAGCCTGAACCCTGCCCCAAAAACACCATTCCGGTCGAAAACCTGCGAAAAACCCCGAAAATTTCATGGCAAAGTGACCCCTCGACTACCAGATATAAAAGTGCCTGTAACTTCGTTATTTGAGCAGCTAGAGGGGTCAAACTTGCACTTTTTCAAAAGGCTCCATCTCCAAAACCACGGAGGCTAGAAACTTGAATTTTAGCTTCAAATGCAGCCTGAACCCTGCCCCAAAAACCAAAAACACAATTCCGGTCGAAAACCTGCGAAAAACCCCGAAAATTTCATGGCAAAGTGACCCCTCGACTGCCAAATATAAAAGTGCCTGTAACTTCGTTATTTGAGCAGCTAGAGGGGTCAAACTTGCACTTTTTCAAAAGGCTCCATCTCCAAAACCGCGGTGGCTAGAGACTTGAATTTTAGCTTCAAATGCAGCCTGAACCCTGCCCCAAAAACCAAAAATACCATTCCGGACGAAAACCTGCGAAAAACCCCGAAAATTTCATGGCAAAGTGACCCCTCGACTGCTAAATATAAAAGTGCCTGTAACTTCGTTATTTGAGCAGCTAGAGGGGTCAAACTTGCACTTTTTAAAAAGGCTCCATCTCCAAAACCACGGAGGCTAGAGAATTGAATGTTAGCTTCAAATGCAGCCTGAACCCTGCCCCAAAAACCAAAAATACCATTCCGGACGAAAACCTGCGAAAAACCCCGAAAATTTCATGGCAAAGTGACCCCTCGACTGCCAAATATAAAAGTGCCTGTAACTTCGTTATTTGAGCAGCTAGAGGGGTCAAACTTGCACTTTTTCAAAAGGCTCCATCTCCAAAACCACGGAGGCTAGAAACTTGAATTTTAGCTTCAAATGCAGCCTGAACCCTGCCCCAAAAACCAAAAATACCATTCCGGACGAAAACTTGCGAAAAACCCCGAAAATTTCATGGCAAAGTGACCCCTCGACTGCCAAATATAAAAGTGCCTGTAACTTCGTTATTTCAGCAGCTAGAGGGGTCGAACTTGCACTTTTTCAAAAGGCTCCATCTCCAAAACCACGGAGGCTAGAGACTTGAATTTTAGCTTCAAATGCAGCCTGAACCCTGCCCCAAAAACCAAAAATACCATTCCGGACGAAAACCTGCGAAAAACCCCGAAAATTTCATGGTAAAGTGACCCCTCGACTGCCAAATATAAAAGTGCCTGTAACTTCGTTATTTGAGCAGCTAGAGGGGTCAAACTTGCACTTTTTCAAAAGGCTCCATCTCCAAAACCGCGGTGGCTAGAGACTTGAATTTTAGCTTCAAATGTAGCCTGAACCCTGCCCCAAAAACCAAAAATACCATTCCGGACGAAAACCTGCGAAAAACCCCGAAAATTTCATGGCAAAGTGACCCCTCGACTGCCAAATATAAAAGTGCCTGTAACTTCGTTATTTGAGCAGCTAGAGGGGTCAAACTTGCACTTTTTCAAAAGGCTCCATCTCCAAAACCACGGAGGCTAGAGTCTTGAAAGTTAGCTTCAAATGCAGCCTGAACCCTGCCCCAAAAACCAAAAATACCATTCCGGACGAAAACCTGCGAAAAACCCCGAAAATTTCATGGCAAAGTGGCCCCTCGACTGCCAAATATAAAAGTGCCTGTAACTTCGTTATTTGAGCAGCTAGAGGGGTCAAACTTGCACTTTTTCAAAAGGCTCCATCTCCAAAACCACGGAGGCTAGAGTCTTGAAAAATAGCTTCAAATGCAGCCTGAGCCCTGCCCCAAAAACCAAAAATACCATTCCGGACGAAAACCGGCGAAAAACCCCGAAAATTTCATGGCAAAGTGACCCCTCGGCTGCTAAATATAAAAGTGCCTGTAACTTCGTTATTTGAGCAGCTAGAGGGGTCAAACTTGCACTTTTTCAAAAGGCTCCATCTCCAAAACCACGGAGGCTAGAGACTTGAATGTTAGCTTCAAATGCAGCCTGAACCCTGCCCCAAAAACCAAAAATACCATTCCGGACGAAAACCTGCGAAAAACCCCGAAAATTTCATGGCAAAGTGACCCCTCGACTGCCAAATATAAAAGTGCCTGTAACTTCGTTATTTGAGCAGCTAGAGGGGTCAAACTTGCACTTTTTCAAAAGGCTCCTTCTCCAAAACCCCGGAGGCTAGAGGCTTGAATTTTAGCTTCAAATGCAGCCTGAACCCTGCCCCAAAAACCAAAAATAACATTCCGGACGAAAACCTGCGAAAAAACCCCGAAAATTTCATGGCAAAGTGACCCCTCGACTGCCAAATATAAAAGTGCCTGTAACTTCGTTATTTGAGCAGCTAGAGGGGTCAAACTTGCACTTTTTCAAAAGGCTCCATCTCCAAAACCGCGGTGGCTAGAGACTTGAATTTTAGCTTCAAATGCAGCCTGAACCCTGCCCCAAAAACCAAAAATACCATTCCGGACGAAAACCTGCGAAAAACCCCGAAAATTTCATGGCAAAGTGACCCCTCGACTGCTAAATATAAAAGTGCCTGTAACTTCGTTATTTGAGCAGCTAGAGGGGCCAAACTTGCACTTTTTCAAAAGGCTCCTTCTCCAAAACTACGGAGGCTAGAGACTTGAATTTTAGCTTCAAATGCAGCCTGAACCCTGCCCCAAAAACCAAAAACACAATTCCGGTCGAAAACCTGCGAAAAACCCCGAAAATTTCATGGCAAAGTGACCCCTCGACTGCCAAATATAAAAGTGCCTGTAACTTCGTTATTTGAGCAGCTAGAGGGGTCAAACTTGCACTTTTTCAAAAGGCTCCATCTCCAAAACCGCGGTGGCTAGAGACTTGAATTTTAGCTTCAAATGCAGCCTGAACCCTGCCCCAAAAACCAAAAATACCATTCCGGACGAAAACCTGCGAAAAACCCCGAAAATTTCATGGCAAAGTGACCCCTCGACTGCTAAATATAAAAGTGCCTGTAACTTCGTTATTTGAGCAGCTAGAGGGGCCAAACTTGCACTTTTTCAAAAGGCTCCTTCTCCAAAACTACGGAGGCTAGAGACTTGAATTTTAGCTTCAAATGCAGCCTGAACCCTGCCCCAAAAACCAAAAACACCATTCCGGACGAAAACCAGCGAAAAACCCCGAAAATTTCATGGCAAAGTGACCCCTCGACTGCCAAATATAAAAGTGCCTGTAACTTCGTTATTTGAGCAGCTAGAGGGGTCAAACTTGCACTTTTTCAAAAGGCTCCATCTCCAAAACCACGGAGGCTAGAGACTTGAATGTTAGCTTCAAATGCAGCCTGAACCCTGCCCCAAAAACCAGAAATACCATTCCGGACGAAAACCTGCGATAAACGCCAAAAATTTCATGGCAAAGTGACCCCTCGACTGCTAAATATAAAAGTGCCTGTAACTTCGTTATTTGAGCAGCTAGAGGGGTCAAACTTGCACTTTTTAAAAAGGCTCCATCTCCAAAACCACGGAGGCTAGAGAATTGAATGTTAGCTTCAAATGCAGCCTGAACCCTGCCCCAAAAACCAAAAATACCATTCCGGACGAAAACCTGCGATAAACGCCGAAAATTTCATGGCAAAGTGACCCCTCGACTGCTAAATATAAAAGTGCCTGTAACTTCGTTATTCGAGCAGCTAGAGGGGTCAAACTTGCACTTTTTCAAAAGGCTCCTTCTCCAAAACCACGGAGGCTAGAGTCTTGAAAGTTAGCTTCAAATGCAGCCTGAACCCTGCCCCAAAAACCAAAAACACCATTCCGGTCGAAAACCTGCGAAAAACCCCGAAAATTTCATGGCAAAGTGACCCCTCGACTACCAGATATAAAAGTGCCTGTAACTTCGTTATTTGAGCAGCTAGAGGGGTCAAACTTGCACTTTTTCAAAAGGCTCCATCTCCAAAACCACGGAGGCTAGAACTTGAATTTTAGCTTCAAATGCAGCCTGAACCCTGCCCCAAAAACCAAAAATACCATTCCGGACGAAACCTTGCAAAAAACCCCGAAAATTTCATGGCAAAGTGACCCCTCGACTGCCAAATATAAAAGTGCCTGTAACTTCGTTATTTGAGCAGCTAGAGGGGTCGAACTTGCACTTTTTCAAAAGGCTCCATCTCCAAAACCACAGAGGCTAGAGACTTGAATTTTAGCTTCAAATGCAGCCTGAACCCTGCCCCAAAAACACCATTCCGGTCGAAAACCTGCGAAAAACCCCGAAAATTTCATGGCAAAGTGACCCCTCGACTGCCAAATATAAAAGTGCCTGTAACTTCGTTATTTGAGCTGCTAGAGGGGTCAAACTTGCACTTTTTCAAAAGGCTCCATCTCCAAAACCGCGGTGGCTAGAGACTTGAATTTTAGCTTCAAATGCAGCCTGAACCCTGCCCCAAAAACCAAAAATACCATTCCGGACGAAAACCTGCGAAAAACCCCGAAAATTTCATGGCAAAGTGACCCCTCGACTGCCAAATATAAAAGTGCCTGTAACTTCGTTATTTGAGCAGCTAGAGGGGTCAAACTTGCACTTTTTCAAAAGGCTCCATCTCCAAAACCACCGAGGCTAGAGTCTTGAAAGTTAGCTTCAAATGCAGCCTGAACCTTGCCCCAAAAACCAAAAATACCATTCCGGACGAAAACCTGCGAAAAACCCCGAAAATTTCATGGCAAAGTGACCCCTCGACTGCCAAATATAAAAGTGCCTGTAACTTCGTTATTTGAGCAGCTAGAGGGGTCAAACTTGCACTTTTTCAAAAGGCTCCATCTCCAAAACCACGGAGGCTAGAGTCTTGAAAGTTAGCTTCAAATGCAGCCTGAACCCTGCCCCAAAAACCAAAAATACCATTCCGGACGAAAACCTGCGAAAAACCCCGAAAATTTCATGGCAAAGTGACCCCTCGACTGCCAAATATAAAAGTGCCTGTAACTTCGTTATTTGAGCAGCTAGAGGGGTCAAACTTGCACTTTTTCAAAAGGCTCCATCTCCAAAACCGCGGTGGCTAGAGACTTGAATGTTAGCTTCAAATGCAGCCTGAACCCTGCCCCAAAAACTAAAAATACCATTCCGGACGAAAACCTGCGAAAAACCCCGAAAATTTCATGGCAAAGTGACCCCTCGACTGCCAAATATAAAAGTGCCTGTAACTTCGTTATTTGAGCAGCTAGAGGGGTCAAACTTGCACTTTTTCAAAAGGCTCCATCTCCAAAACCACGGAGGCTAGAGACTTGAATGTTAGCTTCAAATGCAGCCTGAACCCTGCCCCAAAACCCAAAAATACCATTCCGGACGAAAACCTGCGAAAAACCCCGAAAATTTCATGGCAAAGTGACCCCTCGACTGCCAAATATAAAAGTGCCTGTAACTTCGTTATTTGAGCAGCTAGAGGGGTCAAACTTGCACTTTTTCAAAAGGCTCCATCTCCAAAACCACGGAGGCTAGAGACTTGAATGATAGCTTCAAATGCAGCCTGAACCCTGCCCCAAAAACCAAAAATACCATTCCGGACGAAAACCTGCGAAAAACCCCGAAAATTTCATGGCAAAGTGACCCCTCGACTGCCAAATATAAAAGTGCCTGTAACTTCGTTATTTGAGCAGCTAGAGGGGTCAAACTTGCACTTTTTCAAAAGGCTCCATCTCCAAAACCACGGAGGCTAGAGACTTGAATGTTAGCTTCAAATGCAGCCTGAACCCTGCCCCAAAAACCAAAAATACCATTCCGGACGAAAACCTGCGAAAAACCCCGAAAATTTCATGGCAAAGTGACCCCTCGACTGCCAAATATAAAAGTGCCTGTAACTTCGTTATTTGAGCAGCTAGAGGGGTCAAACTTGCACTTTTTCAAAAGGCTCCATCTCCAAAACCACGGAGGCTAGAGACTTGAATGTTAGCTTCAAATGCAGCCTGAACCCTGTCCCAAAAACCAAAAATACCATCCTGGACGAAAACCTGCGAAAAACCCCGAAAATTTCATGGCAAAGTGACCCCTCGACTGCCAAATATAAAAGTGCCTGTAACTTCGTTATTTGAGCAGCTAGAGGGGTCAAACTTGCACTTTTTCAAAAGGCTCCATCTCCAAAACCACGGAGGCTAGAGACTTGAATGTTAGCTTCAAATGCAGCCTGAACCCTGCCCCAAAAACCAAAAATACCATTCCGGACGAAAACCTGCGAAAAACCCCGAAAATTTCATGGCAAAGTGACCCCTCGACTGCCAAATATAAAAGTGCCTGTAACTTCGTTATTTGAGCAGCTAGAGGGGTCAAACTTGCACTTTTTCAAAAGGCTCCATCTCCAAAACCACGGAGGCTAGAGACTTGAATGTTAGCTTCAAATGCAGCCTGAACCCTGCCCCAAAAACCAAAAATACCATTCCGGACGAAAACCTGCGAAAATCCCCGAAAATTTCATGGCAAAGTGACCCCTCGACTGCCAAATATAAAAGTGCCTGTAACTTCGTTATTTGAGCAGCTAGAGGGGTCAAACTTGCACTTTTTCAAAAGGCTCCATCTCCAAAACCACGGAAGCTAGAGACTTGAATGTTAGCTTCAAATGCAGCCTGAACCCTGCCCCAAAAACCAAAAATACCATTCCGGACGAAAACCTGCGAAAAACCCCGAAAATTTCATGGCAAAGTGACCCCTCGACTGCCAAATATAAAAGTGCCTGTAACTTCGTTATTTGAGCAGCTAGAGGGGTCAAACTTGCACTTTTTCAAAAGGCTCCATCTCCAAAACCACGGAGGCTAGAGACTTGAATGTTAGCTTCAAATGCAGCCTGAACCCTGCCCCAAAAACCAAAAATACCATTCCGGACAAAAACCTGCGAAAAACCCCGAAAATTTCATGGCAAAGTGACCCCTCGACTGCCAAATATAAAAGTGCCTGTAACTTCGTTATTTGAGCAGCTAGAGGGGTCAAACTTGCACTTTTTCAAAAGGCTCCATCTCCAAAACCACGGAGGCTAGAGACTTGAATGTTAGCTTCAAATGCAGCCTGAACCCTGCCCCAAAAACCAAAACTACCATTCCGGACGAAAACCTGCGAAAAACCCCGAAAATTTCATGGCAAAGTGACCCCTCGACTGCCAAATATAAAAGTGCCTGTAACTTCGTTATTTGAGCAGCTAGAGGGGTCAAACTTGCACTTTTTCAAAAGGCTCCATCTCCAAAACCACGGAGGCTAGAGTCTTGAAAGTTAGCTTCAAATGCAGCCTGAACCCTGCCCCAAAAACCAAAAATACCATTCCGGACGAAAACCTGCGAAAAACCCCGAAAATTTCATGGCAAAGTGACCCCTCGACTGCCAAATATAAAAGTGCCTGTAACTTCGTTATTTGAGCAGCTAGAGGGGTCAAATTTGCACTTTTTCAAAAGGCTCCATCTCCAAAACCACGGAGGCTAGAGTCTTGAAAAATAGCTTCAAATGCAGCCTGAACCCTGCCCCAAAAACCAAAAATACCATTCCGGACGAAAACCTGCGAAAAACCCCGAAAATTTCATGGCAAAGTGACCCCTCGACTGCTAAATATAAAAGTGCCTGTAACTTCGTTATTTGAGCAGCTAGAGGGGTCAAACTTGCACTTTTTAAAAAGGCTGCATCTCCAAAACCACGGAGGCTAGAGACTTGAATGTTAGCTTCAAATGCAGCCTGAACCCTACCCCAAAAACCAAAAATACCATTCCGGACGAAAACCTGCGAAAAACCCCGAAAATTTCATGGCAAAGTGACCCCTCGACTGCCAAATATAAAAGTGCCTATAACTTCGTTATTTGAGCAGCTAGAGGGGTCAAACTTGCACTTTTTCAAAAGGCTCCTTCTCCAAAACCCCGGAGGCTAGAGGCTTGAATTTTAGCTTCAAATGCAGCCTGAACCCTGCCCCAAAAACCAAAAATACCATTCCGGACGAAAACCTACGAAAAAACCCCGAAAATTTCATGGCAAAGTGACCCCTCGACTGCTAAATATAAAAGTGCCTGTAACTTCGTTATTTAAGCAGCTAGAAGGGTCAAACTTGCACTTTTTTAAAAGGCTCCATCTCCAAAACTACGGAGGCTAGAGACTTGAATTTTAGCTTCAAATGCAGCCTGAACCTTGCCCCAAAAACCAAAAACACCATTCCGGACGAAAACCTGCGAAAAACACCGAAAATTTCATGGCAAAGTGACCCCTCGACTGCCAAATATAAAAGTGCCTGTAACTTCGTTATTTGAGCAGCTAGAGGGGTCAAACTTGCACTTTTTCAAAAGGCTCCATCTCCAAAACCACGGAGGCTAGAGACTTGAATGTTAGCTTCAAATGCAGCCTGAACCCTGCCCCAAAAACCATAAATACCATTCCGGACGAAAACCTGCGATAAACGCCGAAAATTTCATGGCAAAGTGACCCCTCGACTGCCAAATATAAAAGTGCCTGTAACTTCGTTATTTGAGCAGCTAGAGGGGTCAAACTTGCACTTTTTAAAAAGGCTCCATCTCCAAAACCACGGAGGCTAGAGAATTGAATGTTAGCTTCAAATGCAGCCTGAACCCTGCCCCAAAAACCAAAAATACCATTCCAAACGAAAACCTGCGAAAAACCCCGAAAATTTCATGGCAAAGTGACCCCTCGACTGCCAAATATAAAAGTGCCTGTAACTTCGTTATTTGAGCAGCTAGAGGGGTCAAACTTGCACTTTTTCAAAAGGCTCCATCTCCAAAACCACCGAGGCTAGAGACTTGAATGTTAGCTTCAAATGCAGCCTGAACCCTGCCCCAAAAACCAAAAATACCATTCCGGACGAAAACCTGCGAAAAACCCCGAAAATTTCATGGCAAAGTGACCCCTCGACTGCCAAATATAAAAGTGCCTGTAACTTCGTTATTTGAGCAGCTAGAGGGGTCAAACTTGCACTTTTTCAAAAGGCTCCATCTCCAAAACCACGGAGGCTAGAGACTTGAATGTTAGCTTCAAATGCAGCCTGAACCCTGCCCCAAAAACCAAAAATACCATTCCGGACGAAAACCTGCGAAAAACCCCGAAAATTTCATGGCAAAGTGACCCCTCGACTGCCAAATATAAAAGTGCCTGTAACTTCGTTATTTGAGCAGCTAGAGGGGTCAAACTTGCACTTTTTCAAAAGGCTCCATCTCCAAAACCACGGAGGCTAGAGACTTGAATGTTAGCTTCAAATGCAGCCTGAACCCTGCCCCAAAAACCAAAAATACCATTCCGGACGAAAACCTGCGAAAAACCCCGAAAATTTCATGGCAAAGTGACCCCTCGACTGCCAAATATAAAAGTGCCTGTAACTTCGTTATTTGAGCAGCTAGAGGGGTCAAACTTGCACTTTTTCAAAAGGCTCCATCTCCAAAACCACGGAGGCTAGAGACTTGAATGTTAGCTTCAAATGCAGCCTGAACCCTGTCCCAAAAACCAAAAATACCATCCTGGACGAAAACCTGCGAAAAACTCTGAAAATTTCATGGCAAAGTGACCCCTCGACTGCCAAATATAAAAGTGCCTGTAACTTCGTTATTTGAGCAGCTAGAGGGGTCAAACTTGCACTTTTTCAAAAGGCTCCATCTCCAAAACCACGGAGGCTAGAGACTTGAATGTTAGCTTCAAATGCAGCCTGAACCCTGCCCCAAAAACCAAAAATACCATTCCGGACGAAAACCTGCGAAAAACCCCGAAAATTTCATGGCAAAGTGACCCCTCGACTGCCAAATATAAAAGTGCCTGTAACTTCGTTATTTGAGCAGCTAGAGGGGTCAAACTTGCACTTTTTCAAAAGGCTCCATCTCCAAAACCACGGAGGCTAGAGACTTGAATGTTAGCTTCAAATGCAGCCTGAACCCTGCCCCAAAAACCAAAAATACCATTCCGGACGAAAACCTGCGAAAATCCCCGAAAATTTCATGGCAAAGTGACCCCTCGACTGCCAAATATAAAAGTGCCTGTAACTTCGTTATTTGAGCAGCTAGAGGGGTCAAACTTGCACTTTTTCAAAAGGCTCCATCTCCAAAACCACGGAAGCTAGAGACTTGAATGTTAGCTTCAAATGCAGCCTGAACCCTGCCCCAAAAACCAAAAATACCATTCCGGACGAAAACCTGCGAAAAACCCCGAAAATTTCATGGCAAAGTGACCCCTCGACTGCCAAATATAAAAGTGCCTGTAACTTCGTTATTTGAGCAGCTAGAGGGGTCAAACTTGCACTTTTTCAAAAGGCTCCATCTCCAAAACCACGGAGGCTAGAGACTTGAATGTTAGCTTCAAATGCAGCCTGAACCCTGCCCCAAAAACCAAAAATACCATTCCGGACGAAAACCTGCGAAAAACCCCGAAAATTTCATGGCAAAGTGACCCCTCGACTGCCAAATATAAAAGTGCCTGTAACTTCGTTATTTGAGCAGCTAGAGGGGTCAAACTTGCACTTTTTCAAAAGGCTCCATCTCCAAAACCACGGAGGCTAGAGACTTGAATGTTAGCTTCAAATGCAGCCTGAACCCTGCCCCAAAAACCAAAAATACCATTCCGGACGAAAACCTGCGAAAAACCCCGAAAATTTCATGGCAAAGTGACCCCTCGACTGCCAAATATAAAAGTGCCTGTAACTTCGTTATTTGAGCAGCTAGAGGGGTCAAACTTGCACTTTTTCAAAAGGCTCCATCTCCAAAACCACGGAGGCTAGAGTCTTGAAAGTTAGCTTCAAATGCAGCCTGAACCCTGCCCCAAAAACCAAAAATACCATTCCGGACGAAAACCTGCGAAAAACCCCGAAAATTTCATGGCAAAGTGACCCCTCGACTGCCAAATATAAAAGTGCCTATAACTTCGTTATTTGAGCAGCTAGAGGGGTCAAACTTGCACTTTTTCAAAAGGCTCCTTCTCCAAAACCCCGGAGGCTAGAGGCTTGAATTTTAGCTTCAAATGCAGCCTGAACCCTGCCCCAAAAACCAAAAATACCATTCCGGACGAAAACCTGCGAAAAAACCCCGAAAATTTCATGGCAAAGTGACCCCTCGACTGCTAAATATAAAAGTGCCTGTAACTTCGTTATTTAAGCAGCTAGAAGGGTCAAACTTGCACTTTTTTAAAAGGCTCCATCTCCAAAACTACGGAGGCTAGAGACTTGAATTTTAGCTTCAAATGCAGCCTGAACCTTGCCCCAAAAACCAAAAACACCATTCCGGACGAAAACCTGCGAAAAACACCGAAAATTTCATGGCAAAGTGACCCCTCGACTGCCAAATATAAAAGTGCCTGTAACTTCGTTATTTGAGCAGCTAGAGGGGTCAAACTTGCACTTTTTCAAAAGGCTCCATCTCCAAAACCACGGAGGCTAGAGACTTGAATGTTAGCTTCAAATGCAGCCTGAACCCTGCCCCAAAAACCAAAAATACCATTCCGGACGAAAACCTGCGATAAACGCCGAAAATTTCATGGCAAAGTGACCCCTCGACTGCCAAATATAAAAGTGCCTGTAACTTCGTTATTTGAGCAGCTAGAGGGGTCAAACTTGCACTTTTTAAAAAGGCTCCATCTCCAAAACCACGGAGGCTAGAGAATTGAATGTTAGCTTCAAATGCAGCCTGAACCCTGCCCCAAAAACCAAAAATACCATTCCAAACGAAAACCTGCGAAAAACCCCGAAAATTTCATGGCAAAGTGACCCCTCGACTGCCAAATATAAAAGTGCCTGTAACTTCGTTATTTGAGCAGCTAGAGGGGTCAAACTTGCACTTTTTCAAAAGGCTCCATCTCCAAAACCACGGAGGCTAGAGACTTGAATGTTAGCTTCAAATGCAGCCTGAACCCTGCCCCAAAAACCAAAAATACCATTCCGGACGAAAACCTGCGATAAACGCCGAAAATTTCATGGCAAAGTGACCCCTCGACTGCCAAATATAAAAGTGCCTGTAACTTCGTTATTTGAGCAGCTAGAGGGGTCAAACTTGCACTTTTTAAAAAGGCTCCATCTCCAAAACCACGGAGGCTAGAGAATTGAATGTTAGCTTCAAATGCAGCCTGAACCCTGCCCCAAAAACCAAAAATACCATTCCAAACGAAAACCTGCGAAAAACCCCGAAAATTTCATGGCAAAGTGACCCCTCGACTGCCAAATATAAAAGTGCCTGTAACTTCGTTATTTGAGCAGCTAGAGGGGTCAAACTTGCACTTTTTCAAAAGGCTCCTTCTCCAAAACCACGGAGGCTAGAGTCTTGAAAGTTAGCTTCAAATGCAGCCTGAACCCTGCCCCAAAAACCAAAAACACCATTTCGGTCGAAAACCTGCGAAAAACCCAGAAAATTTCATGGCAAAGTGACCCCTCGACTACCAGATATAAAAGTGCCTGTAACTTCGTTATTTGAGCAGCTAGAGGGGTCAAACTTGCACTTTTTCAAAAGGCTCCATCTCCAAAACCACGGAGGCTAGAAACTTGAATTTTAGCTTCAAATGCAGCCTGAACCCTGCCCCAAAAACCAAAAATACCATTCCGGACGAAAACCTGCGAAAAACCCCGAAAATTTCATGGCAAAGTGACCCCTCGACTGCCAAATATAAAAGTGCCTGTAACTTCGTTATTTGAGCAGCTAGAGGGGTCGAACTTGCACTTTTTCAAAAGGCTCCATCTCCAAAACCACGGAGGCTAGAGACTTGAATTTTAGCTTCAAATGCAGCCTGAACCCTGCCCCAAAAACACCATTCCGGTCGAAAACCTGCGAAAAACTCCGAAAATTTCATGGCAAAGTGACCCCTCGACTGCCAAATATAAAAGTGCCTGTAACTTCGTTATTTGAGCTGCTAGAGGGGTCAAACTTGCACTTTTTCAAAAGGCTCCATCTCCAAAACCGTCGTGGCTAGAGACTTGAATTTTAGCTTCAAATGCAGCCTGAACCCTGCCCCAAAAACCAAAAATACCATTCCGGACGAAAACCTGCGAAAAACCCCGAAAATTTCATGGCAAAGTGACCCCTCGACTGCCAAATATAAAAGTGCCTGTAACTTCGTTATTTGAGCAGCTAGAGGGGTCAAACTTGCACTTTTTCAAAAGGCTCCATCTCCAAAACCACCGAGGCTAGAGTCTTGAAAGTTAGCTTCAAATGCAGCCTGAACCTTGCCCCAAAAACCAAAAATACCATTCCGGACGAAAACCTGCGAAAAACCCCGAAAATTTCATGGCAAAGTGACCCCTCGACTGCCAAATATAAAAGTGCCTGTAACTTCGTTATTTGAGCAGCTAGAGGGGTCAAACTTGCACTTTTTCAAAAGGCTCCATCTCCAAAACCACGGAGGCTAGAGACTTGAATGTTAGCTTCAAATGCAGCCTGAACCCTGCCCCAAAAACCAAAAATACCATTCCGGACGAAAACCTGCGAAAAACCCCGAAAATTTCATGGCAAAGTGACCCCTCGACTGCCAAATATAAAAGTGCCTGTAACTTCGTTATTTGAGCAGCTAGAGGGGTCAAACTTGCACTTTTTCAAAAGGCTCCATCTCCAAAACCACGGAGGCTAGAGTCTTGAAAGTTAGCTTCAAATGCAGCCTGAACCCTGCCCCAAAAACCAAAAATACCATTCCGGACGAAAACCTGCGAAAAACCCCGAAAATTTCATGGCAAAGTGACCCCTCGACTGCCAAATATAAAAGTGCCTGTAACTTCGTTATTTGAGCAGCTAGAGGGGTCAAACTTGCACTTTTTCAAAAGGCTCCATCTCCAAAACCACGGAGGCTAGAGACTTGAATGTTAGCTTCAAATGCAGCCTGAACCCTGCCCCAAAAACCAAAAATACCATTCCGGACGAAAACCTGCGAAAAACCCCGAAAATTTCATGGCAAAGTGACCCCTCGACTGCTAAATATAAAAGTGCCTGTAACTTCGTTATTTGAGCAGCTAGAGGGGTCAAACTTGCACTTTTTCAAAAGGCTCCATCTCCAAAACCACGGAGGCTAGAGACTTGAATGTTAGCTTCAAATGCAGCCTGAACCCTGCCCCAAAAACCAAAAATACCATTCCGGACGAAAACCTGCGAAAAACCCCGAAAATTTCATGGCAAAGTGACCCCTCGACTGCCAAATATAAAAGTGCCTGTAACTTCGTTATTTGAGCAGCTAGAGGGGTCAAACTTGCACTTTTTCAAAAGGCTCCATCTCCAAAACCACGGAGGCTAGAGACTTGAATGTTAGCTTCAAATGCAGCCTGAACCCTGTCCCAAAAACCAAAAATACCATTCCGGACGAAAACCTGCGAAAAACCCCGAAAATTTCATGGCAAAGTGACCCCTCGACTGCCAAATATAAAAGTGCCTGTAACTTCGTTATTTGAGCAGCTAGAGGGGTCAAACTTGCACTTTTTCAAAAGGCTCCATCTCCAAAACCACGGAGGCTAGAGACTTGAATGTTAGCTTCAAATGCAGCCTGAACCCTGCCCCAAAAACCAAAAATACCATTCCGGACGAAAACCTGCGAAAAACCCCGAAAATTTCATGGCAAAGTGACCCCTCGACTGCCAAATATAAAAGTGCCTGTAACTTCGTTATTTGAGCAGCTAGAGGGGTCAAACTTGCACTTTTTCAAAAGGCTCCATCTCCAAAACCACGGAGGCTAGAGACTTGAATGTTAGCTTTAAATGCAGCCTGAACCCTGCCCCAAAAACCAAAAATACCATTCCGGACGAAAACCTGCGAAAAACCCCGAAAATTTCATGGCAAAGTGACCCCTCGACTGCCAAATATAAAAGTGCCTGTAACTTCGTTATTTGAGCAGCTAGAGGGGTCAAACTTGCACTTTTTCAAAAGGCTCCATCTCCAAAACCACGGAGGCTAGAGACTTGAATGTTAGCTTCAAATGCAGCCTGAACCCTGCCCCAAAAACCAAAAATACCATTCCGGACGAAAACCTGCGAAAAACCCCGAAAATTTCATGGCAAAGTGACCCCTCGACTGCCAAATATAAAAGTGCCTGTAACTTCGTTATTTGAGCAGCTAGAGGGGTCAAACTTGCACTTTTTCAAAAGGCTCCATCTCCAAAACCACGGAGGCTAGAGTCTTGAAAGTTAGCTTCAAATGCAGCCTGAACCCTGCCCCAAAAACCAAAAATACCATTCCGGACGAAAACCTGCGAAAAACCCCGAAAATTTCATGGCAAAGTGACCCCTCGACTGCCAAATATAAAAGTGCCTGTAACTTCGTTATTTGAGCAGCTAGAGGGGTCAAACTTGCACTTTTTCAAAAGGCTCCATCTCCAAAACCACGGAGGCTAGAGACTTGAATGTTAGCTTCAAATGCAGCCTGAACCCTGCCCCAAAAACCAAAAATACCATTCCGGACGAAAACCTGCGAAAAACCCCGAAAATTTCATGGCAAAGTGACCCCTCGACTGCCAAATATAAAAGTGCCTGTAACTTCGTTATTTGAGCAGCTAGAGGGGTCAAACTTGCACTTTTTCAAAAGGCTCCATCTCCAAAACCACGGAGGCTAGAGACTTGAATGTTAGCTTCAAATGCAGCCTGAACCCTGCCCCAAAAACCAAAAACACCATTCCGGACGAAAACCTGCGAAAAACCCCGAAAATTTCATGGCAAAGTGACCCCTCGACTGCCAAATATAAAAGTGCCTGTAACTTCGTTATTTGAGCAGCTAGAGGGGTCAAACTTGCACTTTTTCAAAAGGCTCCATCTCCAAAACCACGGAGGCTAGAGACTTGAATGTTAGCTTCAAATGCAGCCTGAACCCTGTCCCAAAAACCAAAAATACCATTCCGGACGAAAACCTGCGAAAAACCCCGAAAATTTCATGGCAAAGTGACCCCTCGACTGCCAAATATAAAAGTGCCTGTAACTTCGTTATTTGAGCAGCTAGAGGGGTCAAACTTGCACTTTTTCAAAAGGCTCCATCTCCAAAACCACGGAGGCTAGAGACTTGAATGTTAGCTTCAAATGCAGCCTGAACCCTGCCCCAAAAACCAAAAATACCATTCCGGACGAAAACCTGCGAAAAACCCCGAAAATTTCATGGCAAAGTGACCCCTCGACTGCCAAATATAAAAGTGCCTGTAACTTCGTTATTTGAGCAGCTAGAGGGGTCAAACTTGCACTTTTTCAAAAGGCTCCATCTCCAAAACCACGGAGGCTAGAGACTTGAATGTTAGCTTCAAATGCAGCCTGAACCCTGCCCCAAAAACCAAAAATACCATTCCGGACGAAAACCTGCGAAAAACCCCGAAAATTTCATGGCAAAGTGACCCCTCGACTGCCAAATATAAAAGTGCCTGTAACTTCGTTATTTGAGCAGCTAGAGGGGTCAAACTTGCACTTTTTCAAAAGGCTCCATCTCCAAAACCACGGAGGCTAGAGACTTGAATGTTAGCTTCAAATGCAGCCTGAACCCTGTCCCAAAAACCAAAAATACCATTCCGGACGAAAACCTGCGAAAAACCCCGAAAATTTCATGGCAAAGTGACCCCTCGACTGCCAAATATAAAAGTGCCTGTAACTTCGTTATTTGAGCAGCTAGAGGGGTCAAACTTGCACTTTTTCAAAAGGCTCCATCTCCAAAACCACGGAGGCTAGAGACTTGAATGTTAGCTTCAAATGCAGCCTGAACCCTGCCCCAAAAACCAAAAATACCATTCCGGACGAAAACCTGCGAAAAACCCCGAAAATTTCATGGCAAAGTGACCCCTCGACTGCCAAATATAAAAGTGCCTGTAACTTCGTTATTTGAGCAGCTAGAGGGGTCAAACTTGCACTTTTTCAAAAGGCTCCATCTCCAAAACCACGGAGGCTAGAGACTTGAATGTTAGCTTTAAATGCAGCCTGAACCCTGCCCCAAAAACCAAAAATACCATTCCGGACGAAAACCTGCGAAAAACCCCGAAAATTTCATGGCAAAGTGACCCCTCGACTGCCAAATATAAAAGTGCCTGTAACTTCGTTATTTGAGCAGCTAGAGGGGTCAAACTTGCACTTTTTCAAAAGGCTCCATCTCCAAAACCACGGAGGCTAGAGACTTGAATGTTAGCTTCAAATGCAGCCTGAACCCTGCCCCAAAAACCAAAAACACCATTCCGGACGAAAACCTGCGAAAAACCCCGAAAATTTCATGGCAAAGTGACCCCTCGACTGCCAAATATAAAAGTGCCTGTAACTTCGTTATTTGAGCAGCTAGAGGGGTCAAACTTGCACTTTTTCAAAAGGCTCCATCTCCAAAACCACGGAGGCTAGAGACTTGAATGTTAGCTTCAAATGCAGCCTGAACCCTGTCCCAAAAACCAAAAATACCATTCCGGACGAAAACCTGCGAAAAACCCCGAAAATTTCATGGCAAAGTGACCCCTCGACTGCCAAATATAAAAGTGCCTGTAACTTCGTTATTTGAGCAGCTAGAGGGGTCAAACTTGCACTTTTTCAAAAGGCTCCATCTCCAAAACCACGGAGGCTAGAGACTTGAATGTTAGCTTCAAATGCAGCCTGAACCCTGCCCCAAAAACCAAAAACACCATTCCGGACGAAAACCTGCGAAAAACCCCGAAAATTTCATGGCAAAGTGACCCCTCGACTGCCAAATATAAAAGTGCCTGTAACTTCGTTATTTGAGCAGCTAGAGGGGTCAAACTTGCACTTTTTCAAAAGGCTCCATCTCCAAAACCACGGAGGCTAGAGACTTGAATGTTAGCTTCAAATGCAGCCTGAACCCTGTCCCAAAAACCAAAAATACCATTCCGGACGAAAACCTGCGAAAAACCCCGAAAATTTCATGGCAAAGTGACCCCTCGACTGCCAAATATAAAAGTGCCTGTAACTTCGTTATTTGAGCAGCTAGAGGGGTCAAACTTGCACTTTTTCAAAAGGCTCCATCTCCAAAACCACGGAGGCTAGAGACTTGAATGTTAGCTTCAAATGCAGCCTGAACCCTGCCCCAAAAACCAAAAATACCATTCCGGACGAAAACCTGCGAACAACCCCGAAAATTTCATGGCAAAGTGACCCCTCGACTGCCAAATATAAAAGTGCCTGTAACTTCGTTATTTGAGCAGCTAGAGGGGTCAAACTTGCACTTTTTCAAAAGGCTCCATCTCCAAAACCACGGAGGCTAGAGACTTGAATGTTAGCTTCAAATGCAGCCTGAACCCTGCCCCAAAAACCAAAAATACCATTCCGGACGAAAACCTGCGAAAAACCCCGAAAATTTCATGGCAAAGTGACCCCTCGACTGCCAAATATAAAAGTGCCTGTAACTTCGTTATTTGAGCAGCTAGAGGGGTCAAACTTGCACTTTTTCAAAAGGCTCCATCTCCAAAACCACGGAGGCTAGAGACTTGAATGTTAGCTTCAAATGCAGCCTGAACCCTGCCCCAAAAACCAAAAATACCATTCCGGACGAAAACCTGCGAAAAACCCCGAAAATTTCATGGCAAAGTGACCCCTCGACTGCCAAATATAAAAGTGCCTGTAACTTCGTTATTTGAGCAGCTAGAGGGGTCAAACTTGCACTTTTTCAAAAGGCTCCATCTCCAAAACCACGGAGGCTAGAGACTTGAATGTTAGCTTCAAATGCAGCCTGAACCCTGCCCCAAAAACCAAAAATACCATTCCGGACGAAAACCTGCGAAAAACCCCGAAAATTTCATGGCAAAGTGACCCCTCGACTGCCAAATATAAAAGTGCCTGTAACTTCGTTATTTGAGCAGCTAGAGGGGTCAAACTTGCACTTTTTCAAAAGGCTCCATCTCCAAAACCACGGAGGCTAGAGACTTGAATGTTAGCTTCAAATGCAGCCTGAACCCTGCCCCAAAAACCAAAAATACCATTCCGGACGAAAACCTGCGAAAAACCCCGAAAATTTCATGGCAAAGTGACCCCTCGACTGCCAAATATAAAAGTGCCTGTAACTTCGTTATTTGAGCAGCTAGAGGGGTCAAACTTGCACTTTTTCAAGAGGCTCCATCTCCAAAACCACGGAGGCTAGAGACTTGAATGTTAGCTTCAAATGCAGCCTGAACCCTGTCCCAAAAACCAAAAATACCATTCCGGACGAAAACCTGCGAAAAACCCCGAAAATTTCATGGCAAAGTGACCCCTCGACTGCCAAATATAAAAGTGCCTGTAACTTCGTTATTTGAGCAGCTAGAGGGGTCAAACTTGCACTTTTTCAAAAGGCTCCATCTCCAAAACCACGGAGGCTAGAGACTTGAATGTTAGCTTCAAATGCAGCCTGAACCCTGCCCCAAAAACCAAAAATACCATTCCGGACGAAAACCTGCGAAAAACCCCGAAAATTTCATGGCAAAGTGACCCCTCGACTGCCAAATATAAAAGTGCCTGTAACTTCGTTATTTGAGCAGCTAGAGGGGTCAAACTTGCACTTTTTCAAAAGGCTCCATCTCCAAAACCACGGAGGCTAGAGACTTGAATGTTAGCTTCAAATGCAGCCTGAACCCTGCCCCAAAAACCAAAAATACCATTCCGGACGAAAACCTGCGAAAATCCCCGAAAATTTCATGGCAAAGTGACCCCTCGACTGGCAAATATAAAAGTGCCTGTAACTTCGTTATTTGAGCAGCTAGAGGGGTCAAACTTGCACTTTTTCAAAAGGCTCCATCTCCAAAACCACGGAAGCTAGAGACTTGAATGTTAGCTTCAAATGCAGCCTGAACCCTGCCGCAAAAACCAAAAATACCATTCCGGGCGAAAACCTGCGAAAAACCCCGAAAATTTCATGGCAAAGTGACCCCTCGACTGCCAAATATAAAAGTGCCTGTAACTTCGTTATTTGAGCAGCTAGAGGGGTCAAACTTGCACTTTTTCAAAAGGCTCCATCTCCAAAACCACGGAGGCTAGAGACTTGAATGTTAGCTTCAAATGCAGCCTGAACCCTGCCCCAAAAACACCATTCCGGTCGTAAACCTGCGAAAAACCCCGAAAATTTCATGGCAAAGTGACCCCTCGACTGCCAAATATAAAAGTGCCTGTAACTTCGTTATTTGAGCAGCTAGAGGGGTCAAACTTGCACTTTTTCAAAAGGCTCCATCTCCAACACCACGGAGGCTAGAGACTTGAATTTTAGCTTCAAATGCAGCCTGAACCCTGCCCCAAAAACCAAAAACACCATTCCGGACGAAAACCTGCGAAAAACCCCGAAAATTTCATGGCAAAGTGACCCCTCGACTGCCAGATATAAAAGTGCCTGTAACTTCGTTATTTGAGCAGCTAGAGGGGTCAAACTTGCACTTTTTCAAAAGGCTCCATCTTCAAAACCACGGAGGCTAGAGACTTGAATTTTAGCTTCAAATGCAGCCTGAATCCTGCCCCAAAAACAAAAAATACCATTCCGGACGAAAATTTGCGAAAAACCCCGAAAATTTCATGGCAAAGTGACTCCTCGACTGCCAAATATAAAAGTGCCTGTAACTTCGTTATTTGAGCAGCTAGAGGCATAGAGGAAAAATATGACAGAGTTTAATCTCAGTATAAATTAAGCAAAGTTTGCCCATAGTATTTCACTTGCGTATGTGTTGTGTTCACTAATCGGTACACAATTAATGTGCAAAAAGTGAAAACTAAAGCCCCCCATCTACCTTGCGATCAGTCGACGCCTATCTGGCGATATTGTGATCGTCAGTTCGATCGCAGAGTGTATGCGCCTATCGTTGTCGTTTTGTTTCTACCGTTCCATATAATTTTAGCCGCGAAATATTTTGTGGCGATCCATCGTTAGATTAATTCGACGATGAATGGCGTTGTCGTCTTACGATGAATTGCATTGTCTATGGGGGTCTTATATCCGCGTTCATTGTGCCTGGCGGGGCCTCTAAAATCGGAGTGAACTTCGCATGGCAACGGATAGCAAACCCATTTCGTATTGGATGCATTATCAATGAGATCGCATGCTGTTTGATCCTCTCTGGCAAATGTACATGAACGCTGATAAACTGTGAAAAGATGGCGACCGTGCGCTCGTCGGGTAAGGGGAACCATGCAAAATTGTGGGATGGTCACCAAGAATTTTTGTGGGTGTGGGTGGGTGAATCTTTGTGGTTGTGGCTTGTAGCAAGTGAATGAATAAAAAGTGTGTGATGAAAAATCGGAAACTGAATCTTTATGGTCGCATTTTAGGATATCCGGAAAGAAAAAACATGCTATGTGGTCTATGATTTAGTATTATATATGATTTATGGCATACGAATTATGATGTAAAATGATTTTTTCTAAAGTGGTGGAGGTGCTATTAGGGTGTTTTTAAAATTTGTAAAATTTTTCAAATAAATCGTTTTTTCATCACAGACGTTTTATCATGCACTTGACACAAGCCACGCCCCCAGAGATGGAAATGCACGAATGCAATGGCCGAAAATGGTAACTCACACATATGAAATTGAGGAGCCATGTCACGCATACAATAGCAACTGAGGAAGCTTGGGCGTTTTAATCAACAGGCACAGTTGATTTGATGTGTTGCTGTCCTTATCACTCTAAAGGTCGGTTTACTTTAAATTGTAGCCCTTGCTTCTAGAGTGGTGAGGCTTATTTGTGTGCGTGGGATTATTTGCATCCTGCTTTAAAAATAAATCTGTTCTGAGTTCCTGCTCTTAGTATACCTGCTCTGTGACAGCAGTGCCCAATTCTTGATGCCTGATTCTTGTAACAGCCGGACATTTGCCTTAAAAATGGTTTCCTTCTCCTCCTAGTTCCTGCAGCTCCGGCAGAATATATTGTATTGTAAGGTATACCCAATCTGGCCGCGTGCACTCCCACTGGCCAATCTCTCTCTCTCTAATTGCCTTGACCCCTCCAGGGGCATGGGCGCGTTAACATCTTTAGCATTTCTATGCCTTGTTGACGTTTCAATAGCATATCTACTTTTCGGAAGTGCAGTTGCTAGCAAGCACATCCTATCCGCGCCGTCTTTATACTGACAAACTCGGAGCACTGTGAGAATTCTATTAGTACTCACAGGCAGTTTTTGATCGCGCCGAGATTTGATCTCCGAGCTCTAGATTAGTATCGTAGAGCGGTGACCGAACGATCACGGCCACCGAGCGCGAAAAACCCCGTGGTGTCGTAATCGCTACAACTCTAGTGACATCCGGCCGTGTTCTCCTCAGACGGGTCATTTGTTTTACGTGGGTCGTATGAAGGCCAGGGCTCTACCATATGTGCAGAGTGAGCATTTGAACAGGGTGTTATTATATAGGGGCGCGAAGATTGCTGCCTAATAAAACAAAATGTTACATTTAAGCCTTAAAGTACATAAGGTTTAAAAAGTTTCGGTTTTGTGCCTTATAACAAGCTGCACAGCGCGCTTATTCGATTGCCATTTCGGTTTCAATGACTGGACTAAATCACACTGACCACATTGGCGCCGATTATCCTCGGACTTTTTCAACCATTTTCCGACGATCGTAATTTTTCATTGGTATACAAGTAACGGAGGTGCATGCTAGCAACTGTACTTCCGAAAACTAGATATGCTATTGAAACTTCAACGAAGGATAGAAATGCTAGAGATGTTGACGCGCCCATGCCCTGGAGGGGTCAAGGCAATTAACAAGTAACATCAAAAAAGCCTTAGTGTGACCTTAACGTAATATTACGTTTACACTATCCCCAGATTACTTCATCTGCAGCGTAATCTGGGTGTGGTGAGTTCAAAATTGTATGTATTTGACAGTCGCAGATTATCTCAGCTGGCGCAGATGAAGTAATCTGGGGATAGTGTAAACGTAATATTAGATACTAGAAACCCTCTGTTTTGCCACTAACGCAACCGTATTCGATGGCTTATTCGAGTTGTGTCCAAGAGATAAAATGCCACTAACCCCACATTGATCGCCGATTTTCTTTCGGGATTTTTCGACATTTTTCAACTAATTTCTACAGTTTTCACTGACGTAGGACACAAGAGAGCCAACCTTAAGGCGAAA
Source organism: Chloromyia formosa (assembly GCA_964017055.1). Lineage (NCBI taxonomy): Eukaryota > Metazoa > Arthropoda > Insecta > Diptera > Stratiomyidae > Chloromyia > Chloromyia formosa. The sequence goes on along the minus strand of OZ024813.1, from coordinate 20,296,477 downwards.
TTCACACACACGACACCGCGCTGCACGACGCAGCCACGCACAATAGTCAAGCATAGTCGATCGTATCTCATGCTGAGCGATGAGTGTGAATCCGCCCATTTGATGCTGTGTACTCGACTGAAATTTCAAGCAGTCGTGCAGCGCGGTGTCGTGTGTGTGAATTTCGCCTAAGGAAGATTAAGATACCCTTAGGAAAGATAAGGGATGGCCTAAGATGACCTTAAGTTATGTCAAAGTCTAAAAAGGCTTCGGTTTCATTAATTGGATAAAATCCAAAATCACAATAATCTCACATTGGACGCCGAATGCGAGCTGTATCGGCTATATGTTGATAGATTGCTCTTTCTGGTGGTGCTTTTACACAAATGAAGACGATAACTAACTTAGGGTTAACTTTATAAAGTAAAGACATTTCAGAGCTTATGTCTAAGCCCGGTCAAAGACTGTCGAATGCGAACTGAAACACGAACCCATGTTCAATGGATAATTTTCTTCAGATTTGTGTGAAGTGTCTTGGAGGGTCACCTTACTTCGAGTGATATGTTAAGATTTTGCAAAATTTCTGAAAAAAATTGTCCACTGTGACCATCTTCGTGTTTGAAAGTGTGTGGCCGGGCTAACATGCATTTTCAAGCACTTTCCTAGAATGTTACGAGCCATGTCTATTAATTGGACAAGGCGCGAAAATGTTTAAGGCCGACACTGATGAAGGCCATAGTTTCTTAGACGTGGCACACGTTGCCAGTGCGACCGATCTTTTACCAGCCCATGTTGTGAAATGTATATGTATCTGGCTCGCTTCTTTACAGCACTTGACGGCGTAGATGGACAGTCACCGCGCAGGACTTGTGTGGTGCGGAGCCCTGTCTCGCCAATTGGTCGGCTTTCTCGTTCCCCTCTATATTTCTATGACCAGCAACCCATAGAAGAAACTGAAGATTTCGGCCAGTCCAGCCAGCTCTTTGCGGCATTGTTTATCTAATTTCGAAAAGATTTTCATTCCAAAGCCTTAATCGCGGCCTGGCTATCTGTGAAGATGCCGGCGCTCCTAGTGGTTCCTGTGCTCTGCTTCAGGATCCTTCAGGCCTCCCTTATTGCTAGCACTTCAGCTTGAACTACACCTGTATTATTTGAGAGCCATAAGAACATAGGTGTTTTGAGATCCTCGGAGAAAATCCCGGCACCGACTTCACAATCCATTTTAGAGCCATACGAGTGAATATTTTACTATCGTACCTCCCGGTACATGCCAATTCTATTTAGAGCCCACGCAGATGGCAATTGAAAGAAGTGCTTGTCAGTGACATGTGAAAGTGAAAAAAAACACAAGGTGCCGTCAACTACCGACCAAAATGAACTGCTCGAAATTGCGCGAGGCATAAGTATGGTTATGAAAGTGTGAAACGGGAGATTTCGCATTTTTCGTGAATTTACCAGAAATTTGGCTACTGTGAATGGTGTAGCACTACCCTGGGACTAATGCCCGAATCAGATTAAACGCAGAACGCAGAAAGCAGCAGCAGCGGCAACAACAACAGGCAGATCTGCTTTCGCCGCTGTTGCTGTCGCTGCCGTTGCGTTCAATCTAGGTCGCTTAAGGGAAATGCATGCTTTCTAACTTGATATTTCGGCTGCTGCTGCACTCTCGGTTCATTCTGGTTCGGGCATAATCCTCGGGCTGGTAAATTCAGCGGAAACTCACGGAAATGCCCCAAAAAGTGGCTGTAAAGTGTTTGTCAAATGACATTTCAGATAATTTGCAACTTTTTCATTGGAATTCATAGGCAAGGCCGGCCGCACATTGCGGCGTAGGCAGGGCCTATGCAAATTGCACACAACATTTCATTAATAGGTTTAAAGTCAATAACGTGCGGGTAGAGCTGCTTGCTCACTTTGAATGCAACTCGACACTCCTTGTGACCCGATGGTTTGCCGCATTTGAAAACTGTGTGTGAACTCATGTTGTCTATCTCACTGCAAATCCAATTTATTTTCTGGACTGCCGTGATGCTCAGTTTGTAACTCTTGACCTGCTGAAGGAGGCATTTACGGCCCCCGGTTTGTTCAGGGAGCATACATTCCAGGATCCGAAGGAATGATCCGTCCAATCCGAGGCTTTTGTTCCAGGTTCCTTGACATGGAGTATTTTTTATAAGGATGGATTGTCGGCCCATTGCTAAACCCTATCCAGGCCTGGCCTGACTCTCGGTGATAGCTGTTTCAGGTGGTTCCGAGAGTGCCAGAGTTCAAACAACTATGATGCAGGTCTGACTATGTAATTCATTCCACCCTAGTGACCTGAGGCGCTTAGGTGTTAACCAGCCGATCAGGCTACAGCTTTCTAATTGCCTCAACTAAATGTTTTGCCCTCTTCGGTTTTAGATCCATCTGTATACCACTAACAGTGTTGGAAGGGAGGGGGTTGAATTTCCGATTCCAATTCTCTCTACTCCAAATTTCGGTTGAAAATGGAAGATTGGAGCGTAGCCAACACAAAATTTAAGTCCAAAATTGTCGCGAGACCCTTCTCCAGAGACTCAAATGAAACGTCTTAATTTGGGCTAAAAAGCAAATTGAAACTCAATCAAGGCACTTGCAACGACGACGGCTTTACATCGTTACTTCCAAAGTTGGAACTTTGTAAAATATACAAGTTTTGAAACATCAACGAAAAAATTTAGTTTTCCAGCTGAGCAATCAGCCGTGGTCTAATCCTAGTTTGTCTGTTAGCATACTTTTTCTCGCGAATCTCAAATCGGAGCACTCATCCTCATCCAAGTTCAGAGTCGCAGTAAGAGCGTTTAGAAAAAACACCAATAGCACTGCACATATAGTAGTACACAAATGAACCCTTGCATCACGTGAACCTATCTGGATGTCTAGATATCCCCATACATGACTGAATTTTAACTTCATCCATCATCGAAGCTTAACTTGGCTTAGATCCGGACTCGCCTAACACTTATCCCATATACTCGAATTCTTCCATCTTCATAATTTCCCACAGTTCTCCGATGGATGCTGCGAATAGTCGAGAAAAGGCGGTAAACGTCGTGTATTTGTGAAAGGATCATGTAACATCATACTCCACGTCCTTTATCACCTCCATTCCGTTTCAGCTTTCGTCGGCTCGACTGGATGGTATTTTTCTTTCATTCAATGCCCGTAATTCATACCATTTTTTTCCGCTGATGTTTGTAGACGTGTATCAATGATCAGCGTATGGAATACGAGTAGTTTGAATAGATTCACTTGCCACATATTCAAGTGAATATGTAAGCCTGCAGGCGTTATCCTCCCGTTCATTGAGTTCTTCCCCCAACACAGGGGGAGATGTGATGTAAACGATTTCATGCATGCCAGTCACGCCGTATAGGTAAATATTCCAAGATGTTCCCAATATATTCCCAACGTAAACGTATCCTTGTATGACGGGCGAGAGATATAAAGGATAACACCCTTGGAGTTTAGGAGGAGGTTAGTCAGAAGTCGGGATGAGCGCAAGGGATGGACGAGAGCGAAGATTAGTGAATGGTTTTAGCATCGACAAACATTGAAATTTGCTTCATAGTCTCACCGATATTTCACCATGGTTTTCCATCGGTTCCCGTCTAACCCCCGTGCAACACTTTCAACCTAAATGTTGACTTTTCTTTGTTGCCGCCGCCACTAGAGAGACAGTAACAAATGAACTTTTTTAAGGCTTTTCTTGGAACATTTGTCAAACGGCGAATGTGACAAAGTTTGTGATACAATTACGAGACTTTTTTGTCATAGCACATCACGCATCGCTTGACTCCCTGTCGCTGTCGCCTTTGCTCATCGTCCGACAGCGCTCGACAAGGACGATTGATAGCATTCGATATGTATTGTACTTACATATACGAGTATGTGAAAAGTTTCCTGTCTTCTTTTACGTGTGCCACAGCCAAAGAGTTTGAATTTTTTCTGTTCTTTTTATTTAGTCCTTTTACAAAGTTATAGGCGTTCTAGGTTTTCCTAGCCTCGAGTCGCACAGTCTTTTGTTTTTCTTGCTGGAACCAAATACAACATGATGGGAATTTGTAATCAAAGACCAAAATATATGGCGACCACTTCGGCATTTGTCGACCGTTTTGTGAAATGGAAAGTGTCCTCAACAGGTTTCAGGACTACTTTGGAAAGTGTAAAATTCGTATATGTACAATAAGAATACACAACGGTTTGCTTTTGTTTGATTCAAAGGCATCAGAATGGTTGGGGCGAAGTTTCTATAAACTTTACGAGAAAAGTTTTTAATCAATTTTGTTTAGGATTTTTGTTTATGTTGGCTTGGGTCGTAGGAGGAAGGTTGCTTTTGATTATGAATCATTCATATCAGTGTAGAGTGTAACGTTTCATTCACGTATCATTGTTTCTAGTGAAGTCTACGAGTCCAATTTTAAAGTGATCGTTGCACTTATAAACTGGGAGTATGGAACATGTATTGCAGAGAGACTATCATCACACACAACCCATACGTGTTTCGTACACATTTTTTTTATAGCCTGCCTTCTTCTTTCCCTCGTTTGCTAAATGAACTGACTGAAAGTTGCAATTTGTGTCGGCTTTCTACAATATTTTTTCTATTGCCTACTTTCTCCTATCAGATGGTGCACCCTCGGTTGTGGTATGATGGAAAATCACAAAAAATTATTTGACAGCCGGGGGAACATTTTTGTGGTGTATGTAATATGTCTTAAGGTCGCCACCCATTGACGAGCACAACCACGACCAAACTTCCATTGAACCATCAAATATCATAGGACGTGTGGAAAAAAAATTCCCCCGATTTCCACCGTTCTATGATATTTGATGGTTCGATGGAAGTTTGGTCGTGGTTGTGCTCGTCAATGGGTGGCGACCTTTAGTGTGTAAAAGGGTATCAAAAACTTTTGGCTAATTTTCGTTCTTTATACAATGTTTATATTCTCAGCTTATAAAGCTCGCTCGCCACTGGTGCTTTATGATAGAATCTTGTGGATCGTGCGTTCCGTGTGAAAGCCACCTTAGGCTGCTTTCACACGACGCCGTTCGATACGATATTTTCTCGGATGAGCTTTTCTCGAAATCGAAAGAGCATTTCACACGGCGACATCCGATTTTTCACATAATTGGTTTTATGGAATAGTCTCCGATGCGGAATGATGGCGCGTGTGCTTAAAATGTTTTCGAGCTTTTGAGAATACTACATAACAGACTAGCGCATATCATGTGTGCTTGGAATGCATACGAGTTTTATCGAATCGCAGAGGCAAGTGTCGTATGTGCATGATAAACCATATTTCTCGACTATATGATTTTCTCGCATTAGCTCCGTGTGAACATCTTCATATTTTTTACATTGCACTGTTTAATTCTATAAAAGCTTCCGTCAAACAGTGTGTAACGTACACGTAAAACCGACCTAAGGCTGCCTTCACACGGCACGTATTCAATATACGAATATGCAATTTTAATTCAATAGTCGTACATAAAAAGCTCACTCGCCACTGGTGCTTTTCGAGGAAATTTCCTGTATCGTAGGTTCCGTGTGAAAGTGGCTTTACTGTTGAACCGTCGCGTCGCCGCCCTTTGTTTTTTGTTTTTTTTTTTTCAAAGCTCTACCTTTAGGGAACATAGGTTTCTGAAACGGATTTGGTGGGGTTTGATTGCAAGTTCTCCCACTTTTCATGTCCGAAGAAAATTACGAGAATCGATTCGGAACGATTCCGTGAGCCTTCCCGCAAATCTGTGGTTTCACTACTTCTTCTTTTTCTTGGTCCTTCGTCTGCGTCCGTCGACCAGCTTTACACACACCTTTAGTGCCCCTAATTTGTAATTCCTTGTGCGAGTTCCTTCATCATAGGGCCTACAACATCCAAAACACTGACCTACAAGCAGGACGCCCCACTGTTTAGCCTTTTGCTACCTTTTGCTTTCACAAATCCCAAGAATTTAGGAAGAAGATTGAGACTGCTGCTCTTCTGAATTCATCTAAAGCGAAATTCACATTCGCGACAACGACTCCTTAAATATAAGTCGAGAAACACACATCAAATGAGCAGATTCAGCTGTTCCGATTCTGATACGACGGACTCGGTCCGAAGGTAAAATTTCGCTAGCAAATGGTGAGCATGTCGTATCAACCGAGGGATACCATACTACTCATTTGCCCTAACCCCTTGTGGGGCATAGCGCGTCAACTGTTCCATGTCGCCCAGTTGACGTTTCGTTGGCATAAACTGGTTTCGGAGAATGCAGTTACCAGCATACACCTCCTGCACATCCATGGCTACGAACGTCGTCGTGGACGGGACTCGAACCCGAAACGCCGGCAGTCAAACATGAGACTGATGCCTCAACACACTGCGCTACCGGTCGCCCCAATACATTTTATCTTTCTTGATAGCAGAGTGCAGCGTAAGTGCGGCTTTCAAGATGTACGCTAAATTTTTGCATATATTAGCTGCGTTTTTTTTCGTACAGAGCAGAGTGAAGCAGGTTAAGCGACAAAACAAAAAAAAAACCATCGAGAGCAAATTAGGGTAGGGAACACGAAAACGGGGCATGTCTATGCTGCAAGTGTGTCTTGGTTTAGTTAGAATTTAAATGTCAACTCAAATTTCAAGAGGAAAATTAAATTCTTAGTACATATAAAAAATAAATAAATAACTGTCGCAACAGTACAATTTGAACCACGGCCTCGAGATGAGTTAGCATCATCTCATTTTCTAGATCGTGATGTCTTGTGCAGAGGTGTGTGATCACCAACACGCTCAACCGAGTAATTTACCCCATAAATGGGTACTCATTTAACAGTTGAGTGGGTTCATAGTCCGACATGTAAATCCCCTTTTTTATCGAAAACTACCGCATTCAGTAGGAATTGAACCGGGGCCCAGTGCGTAGAAGGCGAACATGCTAACCGTTGCGTTATTGGGTGTGCACCATTCTGCCGTCACTTGCAAAAACTTGGAAAAATGAAAAAGTTTGGCAAGTGTTGGCAAGTAAGAGCGCATGCTCTTACCGAGTCGCATTAGCTAGTTTTGGTACTAATTTTAGCTCCACTTGCGATGCAGAAGTGGACTGAAAAATTGGGACTATATGATATTGCAGTCTTGGCTAATGATGTTGTTGGTGGAAATTGTATTTTATATGTCACACAAATACCTCATCCTTTCCAGGAAGTCTGCATTCGTTTCATTCTTTGGTTGTAGTGGAGGGAAGGAGGGGGGGGGGGGGGGCGTCACATGGCGTCGATCTGTGGCAAAGGAATGTAGGGCGCTGGGTAAGTCCCAGAAAAGAGTACGATGGCGCGTAAGAGTAGTTGACACGCTATGCCCCACTAGGGGTTAAGGCAAAGTAGTATAGATATTGAATCGTCGCGATAGAAGCATGGCCAAGTGTGAACCAAAATATGCTTGGCTATTTTGCGTGTCCAGATCGGAGCCGGAAATGCTGTGAGTGTGTATTTCGCCTAAATCTTTTGTCAGTGTTTTGATTACTTGTTATTTGATCTCTACCATTTTCCAACCTCCAAATCAATCTATAAAAACCATTTCATAGTTTCTCATTCAATCGTCATCATCTCTAAAATTGGTTCGATTGTTTCCCACTGAATTCAAGTTCCCACGTATGCGTACGTGCACCGATGAACGATCCAATTAATCTGAATAAAAAAAGCCGGAAAATCGTTTTTCTGTTGAATTGAGTTTTTAAGCTTCAAGAGTTACGTCTATCTAGTATCTGTCCAAGTTTGTAGCTACGTATGTGCAAACCACATGTGTTATCATTTCACACACTGCCTGCATTGGACATGGTTTTTCTAGCTATTCGAAAGTATTTTAGGACAAAATGTGAAAATGTATTGTATATACATGAAATGTTCCTTTTTGAGCTCAATTTCGAGTATTTTTTTGAGTAGGAAGATTCATTTGTTGATTCTAGATACCGCGAATCAATTTTGGCGTTCGACGAATATTTGTCCATGACATTCAATATTTTAGAAGAGTCCTTTGGGAGCTATCAGAATGTTGGATTACAATATCAGACAAATAATATGGAAACCGTTTTGTGCTTCTGTGAAATTGATTCTGCAATGGATACAGAAAAAAAAAGAATATTTTTCTTTTTTTAGAAAATGTTTATGCTTTATGGAAATGGGGAAGATTTTCAATATTATATTATGCTGGATACCAGGCTATTGTAGTTTCACAGGTAACTGAGAAGTTGACAAGCTCACTAGAAGCGGGATTCCCGAATTTAACTTCCAGCGTATCGGTATTTGTTGAGGGGATATTTAGCATCCTGTGTACGGTTGCCACCACGGTCGCGTCTCTCGCCCGGAAAGTTTTCGTGAAGTTAGGGAAAATAAAAAAAAAATCTTTCATACTTAATGTAATATCTCAAATTGTAGGAGCATTAGAAAAAACATTCTCTCACATTTTGTCGATCATTGTGCACATTAAGTTATCAGTCAAATGTTTTGGCATTAATCCTTCAGACACTTGATTAAAATTCTACATAAACATTAACATCAAATTTGACCTCTTTCTACCCCTGCAAATAAAAATGACATTACAAATTGAGTAAAGCTGTCTATTTTCTTTTGCAAGTGTATCTTCCATCATGTATGGTATAGCTTTTCGCGAGAGTGGCTCTTGCTTCGCGTGAGTTATGTTAAATGTTAAAATTTAATTTTGTCAGGAGTTCTGCATTCTACACTCATTCGATTTCTTAAGTCCGTCCAAACATTCTTCAGTACTGAAAAAACTTTCTCCGCGTATGCGTCATTAATGGGGATGGATAAAATTTTTCCAACAAGAAAGGCAATTTGGAAAAATCGTTCAGAACTTTCACAAATTTTGACACATTTCATATTTACAGCTAGGTCAATTTGTTTGATTTTTGCGATAATCTTCAACAACAGAAGTATTCATCGTAAATAGCGTTTTCGTCAACAGTCAAATTAACAGCTTCAGCCGCTCGAAGAAATGGTTCTTGTTCTAATATTTCGTCTTCCAGATTCAGACACAACCGAAAAATGTTGGAATGGAGACTTTTCGCGCCATTTTTCCAAATATGTCACAGCCCGATGGTAAGCTGCAAAATCAAAAATTTTAATCGTGGATATTATGTTAAGCAGGGTAAATTTTTTTTTCCATTTGGATCCGAAGCATTTGTCATTCATTCTGGTTTGCAACCCGCCCCTCAATGCGGTTATTGTACTGTGACTATGTGTGCTTTGTCTGACTTGTCAGTAGGATTGTAATGGAGTGATTTGACATTTCGTATATAAACATCTTTTTCGAACATTGATCGCGCGGCGGTCCTCCTAGACCGTCGGGTAAGGCCCGTGCAGGTGGTAACTCTAATTCTGCTGTTTATGTTATCTACTAAGCAACGAACGAAATCATTGTGAGACAATGGCGCAAGTTACACCCAAAACACCTGTCTGTGGTCCTAAAAATAGTGACATAAAAAGAGCGATGATGTTCATCGGCACTTTAGGCCCGTCCCATGCAAATATATTTTGATTATGATACATTAATTTTTTTAAGCTGTCAATGATTTTCTTTAACAAATGCTGTTCTTATCGCCTCGTTTAATTTACTGAGTAACACATACAGTATCTATTGACTAACAGATACATCATCTGCTAAGCAAAACAAACAGTATCTATTGAGCAACAGATAGAGAACTGACAGAGAAAAGATACAGTATTAATTGGCTAACATACACAAAATCTACTCAGCAACAGAAACTGTATCTACAGACCAATAGATTAAAATTCGGTTGAGCAACATATACGCGTACTTTTTCCGTAATCAAAGGACCCAAAATATTTACTCTGCTGCATTCGCCTCAACACCACCAGTCATATGATACCTGCCCATCTTGTCTATATATCACTTAATTGCTAAAATTGTCCTTTTTCCTCGTCGAAAGACTCAAAATCACTTCAACAATAGTTTAATAAGTTAAACGCCTCATCACTGTCATACCCATTTTGCCTATATTTCACTTCATTGCTGAGAATGTCCTTTTTCGTCTCCAAAGGACTCAAAATACTTTCAACTCTAGTCTAAGTGCATTCGCGTCAATACCCTCAGTCATATCATACCCGTTTTGCCTATATATCACTTCATTGCCAATCATGTCCTTTTTCCTCGCCGAAGGACTCAAAACGCCATCAGAAGTAGTTTAGCAAAGAATTCAAAATGACCTCAACAGTAGTCTAGTGCATTCGCCTAAACAAAGCCGTGTCATATGATACCCATCTTGTCTAAATATTACTTTAATGTTCTCCCTGAATGAAGCCTCTATTGATTTTTCCCCAGCAGATTTTTGCAAACCGTCTGAACTGAAGAAAGTAATAAAAGATTTAAAAGTCAAGAAGGCAGTTGGCGATGACCATATTGGAAATATTTTAATAAAAAACCTACCTAGACGAGCGATTGTTGCCCTCACCTATATTTTTAATAGCTGCATGAAATTAGGATATTTTCCGGATCGGTGGAAAAATGCTATCGTCATTCCTATTCCCAAGCCTGGGAAAAATCCATACATAGCTTCTAATTACCGTCCAATTAGCCTCCTGCCATCATTTAGTAAAATTCTTGAGAAAATCATCCTCACACGTCTTCAACGCAAATTAGAGCAAGACCATATTATTCCAGACTGGCAATTCGGTTTTCGACCCAGACTTTCCACAAACCACCAATTACGAAGAGTGGTCAGTCATATCCGGACAGGCTTCGACAATAAACAATCAACTGGCCTAATTGCTCTAGATATCCAGAAAGCGTTCGATTCTGTGTGGCACAAAGGTTTAATATATAAAATGGTCAAGTATTCATTTCCGAACTACCTAACAAGAATTGTTTACTCCTTCTTAGATTCAAGAACTTTCGGGGTTAAAACCAAGTCTGTATCTTCCAAACGGACCATCCCTGCTGGTGTACCACAAGGATCCGTAGTAAGTCCGACTCTATACAACATATACACGTCCGACCTTGAGAAGCTACCAAATTGCGAAATTGCTATGTTTGCCGATGATACTGCGATTTATTGCACTTCTGACTCTCCATCAGAAATTGTTTACACCCTACAACAGCAACTCATCGTTCTAAATGATTTCTATAACAAATGGAAGATCCAAATCAATGCAGGAAAAACACAAGCCATATTTTTCACGAAAAGACGTGCCAGGAGATATATCCCAAATCCGCAACTAAATGTCCTAGGAGAAACTGTCGCCTGGTCCAAAAGTATTAATTACCTAGGCTTACACTTGGATAATAAGCTCACTTTCAAGATCCATGTTGACGAAACCACATCCAAACTGAATAAATGCATCCACTCTGTATATCCCTTCATCAATAGGAAATCTAGACTTTCCCTGGATAACAAAATACTAATCTATAAAACAATAATGCAGCCGGTGATACTATATGGTTCCCCTGTGTGGCACAATTGCGCCATTATCCACAAGAAGAAGCTGCAAATACTACAAAACAAATGTCTTAAAATTATAACGAACCAGCCATTCTTCTTCTCAACTAAAAAGCTTCATACAATGACTAAAATAGATCTAATATCCGCTAAGACGCTCAAAATTTACAATAAATTCATTGCTAAGTGTTCATCTTCGGACAACCCACTAATCAGACGATAGCATCTTCTCTGAGCTTGTGTTAATCACAGTAACACATGTTAGGTTAGTACAGTAGATTTTAAGTTAGGATAAGGTAGCCGTTAAGTTACAGTAGTTTTTTTTAGTGAATTTTTCCTCAACACATTATCTGCAATATGCAAAATACTGTCTTGTCATGTATATAAATAACATTAATTTAGCTGTAAAGACCTTGTCTAAACTCTAATCTAAGTATTGTATCTCAAAAACTGAATTTAAAACAAAATAAATATTATTATTATTATTATTATTTACTTTAATGTTAAGAAGGTCATTTTATCCTGACACACATCTGCAACAGGACCAAATAATCGCCGTGTGGTATTTGTGATAACCTAAGGAAGCTACGCTGGCCAGGAGAGGGACCGTCCTAGAAAGCCCTCATGCGGAATCTGTTTGTATTTCGCTGAGGACTGTTAAGAGCATGATCTCCTCTTACTACCTCAATGTTGCGGATTCCAAATGGCAGAATCTGCCCACCTGCGCCGTATCAAGGAAGATATGGCCCTCCTATGACAGAAAGAAAACATCTGAGCTATTAACCATGTCCTGCAGAGACGTCGCCAGGTTCACGGCGGTCATTATTGGACATTGGCCTATCGGAGAACATGCAATAAGGCTTGGCATCCCTTATAATCCGAACTGCCGGAGCTGCGGGAATGAGGATGAGAAAGAAACCCTCACTTACTTCCTCTACGAATACCCGGCTCTTGCTAGGGCCAGACATCGAGCATTGGGTGAAGCTTTTTTTGTTAACCTGGGCGATGTATCGGGGGTGAAGATCGGGTGGCTACTATACTTCCTGAACTCCTCCGGTTGGATCTAGGCATCCTTGCATCCCCTGTTAGTCCAAACATCTTCTTAAAAACGATTTTACCGAGGTTTGTGGTTACAAAACGGCGCATTCGCGCTAATTGGGTTCTGGCAAGTTGTGCTTCAGCCACCACTTATACCAACCAAGGAAGCTACGTGTCAAATTTCTGTGAAATTGGACCGCCGGAAAAGCGTGGAAGAGTGAGTTTTGAAAAGGCTCAGGCGAGTAATTCTGGTTTGAACACAGCAGCTTATACCGTTAGTCCAGTCGATGACCGAATTTGATGCCTCCGAGCGAAAGGTCACTCAAGGAACCTTCATACTGAACTTGGCTAAGATCGGACCACGGAAAGTGCTCGGACTACGTACAAATACACAAATGCACAGCATGGACCATTGCATATGCATCATATGAATACGAGTAGATGGGACGGGCCAAAAATCTACAGTATAAAGGAAACCACTGTATTTGATTAGAGGAAAAATAATTTTCCCATGCGTTCAAACTTTAGAAATCGAAAACTTCACCTCGCCATTAATAACTGATAAACAGCTCAAACTCATTTTACATTAAAAGGACATCCAATGAGTGTGCAATCCCTGTACTCGTACTAGCACGGCATATTAGATTTTCCAAATGACCAGTTTAATTTAGATTTCAAAAATTTTGTCGTAGAACATGGAAAGGACTTATGATTGATGATTAATGAATGACTGTGTCGAGTCAACCCGTCAGCCCATTAGGATTGAATATTTCCGGAGCCCATAAAGGGATAAAGGTCACTCCCCAGTCAAGATGTGATATCCTGTAAACATTGTCTAGCGTTGATGTATTGTATATCCCTTTTTTCGTAATATGCAATGTATATACTGAACTCTGCTCTTAAGCATTCTAAAGTGATTGAGGGTGTACTCGTAGGATATATTTTCTCCAGCACAATCTGGCTTTTGTTATACTTTGGTTGCTGTTTTTCCGTCAAAAGGTTAATGACTATCCATTTTTCACGTTGAAATCACATTAACAGGTAATTTTTGAAAAATGGTCGTTAGCTGGTGAATAGTTTTACCATGGACATTTTCAGTTTCACAGAGAAAAGTAAATATACAATATTTAGGACTAGTCGGAGTGGGTGGATTAATTAATTTTCAAATATTTCTGACAAAAAACTAGTCACGTATTAACCGTAAAATTTTTTTTTGGGAGATTGTTGAACGGTTTTGGGAAACTATCGAGTTGCAAAAGGATTTCGTAATTTCCAAATAATTTGTTATCGACTTCTTTAAGGATAAGGTATTGCCTGTGTTTGAAATTGTTTTTTTTTATTTGACAGCCGAATGTTAGGGAACCAACCAATGTAGACTTGCCCGTTGTGTATGCGAACTGACTTCTGTGCAAAGGAAAGGTACATGCCATTGTTTAGCTCATTTAAGCTGGCAGAGCAAAAGTAGCAGACATAATTGAAACAAGTGTACTACATTCGGTTGAAAAACATTACTATTAACTATTATTAAAATATTAAACAATTGTATGCCTACAAAATGAAAACGCTTGCAGTATAAGGTAAAACCTAGTTTTCTTTTTACTCCTATTTATTACGCTTTACTTTTAAAAGTTACAGTAGTGTCTGCCAGCTTAAGATTTTAGCTGGCAGATATAATTTGTGAACTTTGCTTTACTTTTACTTTACTCTTTTTTAGAAACTTAAAAAAGAAGTGCAACTATTTTTTTTCGCGTGTACTAAATTAGCACTAAATAGACCCGAATTTAGTTCACTTCCATTAATTATTGCTATTTTTGCTCTGCCAGGTTAAGAGAGGTCCATTATTTGCCTGATGTGCAAATCCAATAGTCTTTCGATGGTTTTCAAGGGAAATGATGTTGGCTGCAGACCAATTGCACGGTTTCTGGTCTCTCTAATCATGGTATATAACTCAAGTTTGATTAGCGGAGAGATAATAAAATCCAGGCTGCTCCGTAGGTAGGTAGGGAAGATACCATCTGTTTCAGCCAGGTGCCTTGAAAGGCTCAAAAGACTCCATAGCCCATTTGACTTCTTCCAGATCAAAGATGACTATGGAGAAACTGCTTTTGTCGGGTAACGTATAAAAACGACGAAGTGTCATTTTCCCATCCCAGCAGAGTTGTGACAAAGCATATTCGAAGTCGTTAAAAAACTTCCCTCCAAAACAGAGTCTCATTAACATATTGAAGACTGATAAATGTTAAACAATGGAAAATATGATGTTCCAGTTCATGCTATTTTTAATCAATTCAAATCAAAATTTCAAACAATTAAACACGATATTCATTAAACATGGACTACACGGACGGGTTGTTGCACAAAATCCTTGCTCTCGATTATCGCCACATCATATACCCATACAGCTTTCGTGAAATGGTAATTTTGCAAATTTCGTGGAATGAAGCACTTCATCAACTTGCATCCCGACACACTATAACACTCTCGACTGTGTCATGCAGGTTTATTAATTATTCTGCTAATTAATAGCGTGCTTTCAAATTATTCACAATAATCATAGCCACTAATCTAATGGATGCATGAAAACTTACTATTACCTAACACAGTGGGTCGTCGGTTGGTATCAACCGATTCTGGGACAACACGCCACGGATTTAGTACGGATCAGAATGATTTAAGCCTTAAAGTTTTTGCATTAATTATGCAGACGAGAGGAATCCCGCCCCGTTCAGCCTTTAACGCGTAGTCATTTAGATATGTATGAGTATGTGGAATGCACGATAATATCAAAAGGGTGGATGCATTGGAAATAGCGGACAACATTGTTCTTTAGGTCCTGGTGTTGGGGTGGAAGGAATTTGTTGAAAATACGGGTATGTACACGTATAAGTGTTGTATTGTATCTATCCTTGATGCGCAATTGTATGGTTAGCGAAACATTAGGAATTGATCGCTAAAAGATAATAAAACACAATCATTTTCAAAAGAAATCTACATATATAAAAGTACTTTCGTACTCTGTGTGCTTATATTAAACATGGATGTGTCTTATGGCTGGGGGTCATCCTGACAATTTGTCTGTCACGTCTGATGTCCTGATTTTAATTAGGCTATCAGAAGTGGAAACAAATCAATTGAAAATGTTTCCAAGTGCCATGAATTTGATCGCTGATTGTATTTCCAACCAGGCTCGCAGAATTGTCAGCCGATCAAGTTTCATTTAAACGAGTGCAATGAGTAAATTATTCTCATTCAATGTATGTGTCAGTCAATTTGACACACACGAGTCTTGAGCTTTTTCATAAATTGTGCAACATAATTCCATATATTGTAGTAACCATTTTTCAAAAAGAACTGGCTAATGTGTACAAGCAAAAGCTGTAAAATTACTCTCGACAACGAAGTTACGCACATGATGTATGCTTGGTTTATAATAGATATGTTCAATGACAATCTCCGAAGATCTATTTCCCCATGAGCGACAGTGAGTTCCTCTCCCTTCTGAGCTCAACAGTCTTCATCTTGTAGGTAATAAATGCAAGCACAAAGCTCTGAAATGTTCGCCTCGTGAGAAAATAGCGTACTTCGCAACGTCCCGCATCTATAAACAATGAGCTTTTGAAAAATTTTATTTGGTGAGTGATCAATGGGGAAACAATTGATTGCCATTGAATGAAATTGACAGGTCCAGCTTTAGCATGAAAGTAGTCTACAGTCAACCAAGGAAACTCATACCGAATTCAGTTAAGAACTCGTGCAGACAGCAAACTCTTTAGTTCGGAGAAAAACTAAATACATAGTTAAGTCAGAAAAATAGAACATACGGTGTCTTAGGGGACCGCGCACACAGCAGACTAAACTATTTAGTTATCGTTGAGTCTCATAAATGTTCTATTTTTCCGACTAAACTATTTAGTTTTTCTGCGAACTACAAAGTTTGCCGTTTGCGCGAGCTCTAAGATAGGCCAGTGTGCCCGGACAAGAACATCAAGAATATGCCTGTCCATCATATTTTTATATCTGACTGGCCAAAAATAATGGGTATGACTTCGTAGGGGTGCATTTATGTTGGAGTTGCGATAAACAATTAAAGTGTCGCTGAGAGCAGCTTTTTCGGGCCACTGTCATGCCTTTTCCACAACCAAGTTTATTGCATACCGACTAGTATATTGCTCCCCGTCTTTTTTTAGGGTTTTGTAGTAAAACAAAACCCTTATGAAATCGGTCATGCGTCCGACTGTCTGTCTGTCTGTCCATGGAATATCTCACGAACCGCTGAGGCTACATGTATGAAATTTAGTGAAAATATGTAGAAGTACTATAATTCTCTGGAGGAAGTGATGCATCGTAATAGGTCAACTTTGAGGGGGGGTCCCCATAGAGGGGAAATGAAGGACGAAATTTTTTTTTCATTTGGTATAGGCAAGTGGGGTATCGTAAGAAAGGTACCATCGAGTACAATCCATTTCTGGAATTTTCTTTAAATTTGAAGAAAGGGGAAAAGAGGGAGAGGGGAAAATATGTGATCCGAGTTTGACCCCCCCCCCCTTGCATTTCCAAACCGTTATACTTAGAGATATGAAAATTTACAGAAAAGCGGCATTTTACTAACATAGAAAACTATAAATAATAGAATTCCAAAATCTCATCAAAAAAGGTTAATAATAGTACATTTCTATTTTTTCAGTTAGCACACCCCTGCACCCCTTAAGCACACCCGAGGTCAAAAATATTGATGGCCAATGATAACCAACACCATAGGCAATAATGCCTCTACGTTTCATTACAACCATGTAATATTTAACAATAGTACATTCACTTAAAGTTAGGCATTTTTACACTATTCATACAAAAAATACACCTACCGGCTTCAAAGGTGCGAGTACTACTTGCATGTTGTTTTGCGTAGTGCGAATCGCAGTTATTGTTACATATTATGGTTAATCAATATGAAAAAAACGGATACAAGATGGACACAATCTTGGAGCTAATAAGGAAAAAGCAGTATCAGCAAATGAGGAACCAGTGCTCAACACTTTTTACTCAGAATAAAGACGATGATAAACAATGGCTCAGTATCCCAATATCTGAGTCATTCTATAAAATCAAATCATTTATGAAACGGTTTGACTTCCGGATAGTTGCAACCAGTAGTGCCACCACACTCAAAAATAGACTGGGAAACGAAAAGGACCCTTTAGTAGCATTCGAAAAAAGTGGAATTTACCAAATCAACTGTAGCGATTGTGAGAAATTCTACATTGGCCAGACCAAGCGGCTCATTACCACGCGTTTCTTTGAGCACATCAGGGAAGTGACAACTGGAGGAAGGCGTGGCCTAGACACGGTGCGATCGGCAGTAGCGACACACATACTCGAACAAGGGCATAATGTGGAAAAACAACACCTGCAGTTGCTTCGGTACGTTAATCGCAGTCAAACTCTTGATGCCTGGGAGAGCTTACAAATACTACGACAAGATAAGAACAAGCTGATGAACACCGACGAGGGTAACTGTGCATCAAGATTAATTAAGTATGTTGCCAATAGAGGGAAAACCCAATCTTCCTCTACCATAATTGCAATTGTATCGTAATATCTTCCACCTGTGACATCATGTTGGACATTCCAGGGTTAATTAACATCTTAAAAGTGGCATTGTTATTTTCAGATAATTTTTATTGTATAAAATAAGTGTATTCCTTGACAATGATTTAGTAGCTAAGTACTGATGATGGGAGTATGTTGCTTCCCGAAATACGTATATACAGATACTAAATAAATTTTGTAGTAGAAGAAGCTACCAGTCTTTTCATTTATGGTTAATCACATTTATGAAAGGGTAAAGATTGGTAGGGGGCGATGTGTGGTAATTGGCCAACTGTAACGGGCGGGGGAGGAGAGGGTGAGTGGCGAAATTAAGGTCAAATTTTGTTTATCGACTGGTATAGGCAAGTGGGGTGTTGTGAGAAAGGTAATGTTGAGTTTACTTTACTTATATTTGAAAAAAGGGGAACAATGAGAGAGGATAAATTATTAGATCGTAATTTGCCCCACTCCCCCTGCATTTCCAGACCGTTACACTTAGAAAAATGAAAACTTCCAGGCGGGTGGGTTTCGAACAGTGTATAAAACGGGAAATATTGGAATTTGTATATCTCCTCAAAATAGGTTAATAATAGTTTGTTTCCATAGTTACAGTTAACGCATCCCTGCATCCCTTAAACACGTCCGAGATCAAAAGCACCGATGGCCAAGGATAACCAACACCATAGGCAATAATATGTTCTAAGTTTCATTACAATCACGTAATATGATTGGGCATATAAGATACTATATTATGGGTCAGACATTTTATTTATTTTTATCCATCTAAGTGGTACCAAGAAGAGCAAGGAGCCGATACTTACATACCAAAATAAGTACTTGCTACAAAACCCTCGGATTGCGGGCGTAGCCCTCTATATTCCGGTTTCATTTATTCTTTTCATCCCGAATGACTGCATAGAAAGCAAAATGAACTAAAAGTGCTAATACGATTATCTCTAACTGATTTCCTCCATAAACAAATTGAACCCTAATTGGCCATGTGATATATAAGGCTTTTACGCTAATTTTAGTGATGCCAAAAATTTATTGCAGCGCCACTTAAATTGTAAAGCGCCAAAGAGTTCAGCCAGCATCGATGCCAATACCGCGAGTAACCAAATGTTTTTCATACTTCGTTTGTCGGCTCCCGTTGTGCCCATCAGCAGCCCCCAATCAGCTCCAATCCCTTGATATCCTCTCTATCGAAGCATTTCCCGGCCACATATCAATGTCGATTTTTCCCAGTATACTCGTACATATAGGCGGAATAGCAGTCACCGCAGCAGGCTCACTGGTAACAGCAGGCGGATTATAGTATGTAACTAATTCGGATATATTAAATTATTTCCTCGTATTAGTTTGGTAATTAATTTAGATGTCACTGGTTGTGATAATAATTGATGGTGATAATCTCTCCATCCGACTCTAACATAGAATGGAAATACGAGTATCTGTCTGATGGGTGCTTCCCTACTTTGTAACTTATTGGATGCATACAGGAAGTTGATCAGATTGATCTATTTCTAGTAATTTATTACAGAGTTATTCTTTTATATGTATTTGAGAGTTTAGAAGGAAGCAAGGAAAATCTATCAGAATTAATTATGTATCGATTCCAATATGTAATAGCTTTTCGGCAGTTATAGTGATTCATATAGCAATTCAATTCCTCCAAAATATTATGTGTTCACTCAGGGGTGCACAACATCTCTTGCATTGTTGTTAATTGGCTTGACCCCTCCAGGGGCATGGGCGCGTAAAAATCTCCAGCATTTCTATGCCTTGTTGACGTCTCGATAGCATACATTTTTTGGATGGTGCAGTTGCTAGCATGCACCTGCCATCCACGTCGTTTATATACTGATCAGCTCGGAGCTCGCCGTGGGAGTTCTAGTAGTATCCACAGGCATTTTTTTATCAACCGGCCGAGGACTCAACCTCCGTCTCTCTAGATGTAGCATCGTAGAGCAGTGACCGAGACCACACAGCTACCGAGCACGTCAAATTGCTCTAAAAGGCCAGTCGGAATTGTTAATTTTTTCTAAAACTACAGTTCTGCCTAAGTCGACCATTGAAATAATTCGAAAATTATTACCTGATAAATAATCCGAATGTGTTGCGTCGCTTAGAGCCGTTTACAGAAAAACCAGCAATGAGATAGTTAAGCGTTTCCAACACCGAACCACACATTCTGCATCGATCGTCATGCACCCGTTGCTTATGGTTAAAATATGCATGGGTGAGTATCACGCCGCGCCGTCCAGAATGGCAACCGTCGGTCGTTCTGTTTCGGCAAAGAGGTACCCTGCACGAAGCCACCTGTTTGAAAGGTGAAGATCGCACAAATAGCTGCCAAAGGCCACTCGCATGTTTACCATGCATTGCCTTTACCTTACATTTGTCGATCTTCCCTTGGTCTGATTTGACCAGACTTACCAACCATCGTCTACCTTGCAGACAGCATCATGCTTGTTGTTGCTTTGCCTCTGAAATAAGTGCGAATTGAGTTGACTTGCTGAAGATTTAAGTTATTAATGTCAATTGAACATCTATCTTCGATGTTACGATGTAGACATATTCGCTCCACTGACGATTTTGGATTTAGCATTCGGAATTTGGACATTAAAACACGTGGCCCCTGTTCAATATCTGCCTATGATGCGACAGACTACGGGACTATTCCCAATGAATATGTCAGCGAAGGAATGGCATACAGGTTGATGTCACTTATTTTGTTCCTTCCCGAAAAATTGGATTTTATCACCAATTTGAATCTGCGCAAGAACTCAACCTATAATCCTTCTCTGAAGTTATCAATGCTGGTGCCGAATTCCCAGATATTTGTAAAAGTCTGCCTCCGACATTGAACTTATGTGGATATCATCCAAGGTGATACCAGGGTGCGCTGCGTGAATGCCTTTGCGGATGGCATGGATTCGACATTTGTCTAACCCAAAGTCCATCCGAATGTCTGCTGAAATTTTCGGTGATCCACAGCAGACTTTGTGCGTCGCTTCCCGAGTATAGTTTGATGTCATCTAAGTACTTCAAGGGAGACGTCTCGAATTTGGAAAACATTCCATGGAGACCATGCTTGCTCGAATAGCCGCACTATCTAGCCGAATTCAAAAGTGATGAAGTGATGGTTCAGCGTCTTGCAGAACCAGAGAGGACTTAAAGAGTCCTCTTGGAATATGCCTCTTCGGATGTGTATCGGTTGAGAGAGCATATTGCCTTCCGTTGATGGCACTGATAGTGTTGTGCGCCATCCTTCTATCACTTTTGTAAGAGTTTGATTAGGGTAGGACTTACGCGGTACATGAAGAAGACCTCGATTAGCTAGGGGATTCTGTCAAAAGCTTGGCCTAATCGATGAAGCAGCAATACAGATTCCTGTCATTGCGCGTAGCTTGTCCTACCACAACCGAGTCGATAGTTAGTTGTTCTTGCAATCCCTGACTAGATCCGACTCGGCAGCCCTTTTACTCCTCGGCTAGGATATCGTTCTGTTCGAGGTGTGAGTGGATCCTGCAATTAATAATGGCTGTAATGTGCTTGTACAGTGTCGGCAAGCATATCATTGGCCTCGTTTCAGCACGGATTTCTTCTGTTTCCCGTTAGGGTAACAAATAGGTAACGCCCGCTATGAGAAAAGATGAAAATTCCTGAGGCCTATTTATCAACAGATTTATCTGTTGTGCAAGCTGAACACATATACTCGGGAATCGCTTATACCAGAAATTCTGCAATTTGTCAGGACCTGGCCCTTTCCAATTTTAGGACCGCTTAATAACTTCGCGGACATCGGATTCAGTGACCTCAGCGAAAATCATACCAGACAAGCTGGCATGGCGGGTGGATTCGGAAGAGATTCACTCGGTATGTTGGGTGTGCTGAGCGGGAGTTTGCCAAAGTCCTCCCCAGTATTGCGCTGTTATTGCCTCCACCTCCTTCATTATCGTTTTACAGTTTTGTCGACACTAGTCGATATTTAAAAGCCTTACACAAGTACAATCTGCAACCCTGTCCTCTACGTATTAACAAAAATGCATAGGTCTGGAGAAGACAACACAAACATGGGAGCAAAAATGGAGAATGAAAGAAAAATGGGGCGATAAGAGTGAAATGGTTGGCGGACGGCGCAAATTTCCAGGCGCTTGCATCGGGGTCCAGACGTAATGGGCCCTCGGCCTCTGGTTTCGTACCACCGACAGATCCTTACTCGTCAGGTGCTGCCATAGATCTGCCAGTAAAAGCAGTACAACCAGACCAGAATATGATTCATTACAGTGCAGTTTCTACTTCGAGGTTTTCAAAGAAGTAGAAGCTGAGAGCAGAGTGTGCTGCAAAAAAAATTGAACTGGGCTCCTGAGCTACCCGGTACTCACTGTAGACGAGAGAAATAGCAAAAAAAAAATATTGCCTCTCCCATCATCCAGATGATCAACAGGTTACAGAGGATCCTGAGGCCAGCAGAGGCGCAACACCGCATTCCTTGCCGTAATTCACTCATAAACTCTGTAAGCTGCTGAGCACGTGAATAATAGAAAAATGCAATACTGTGTAAAGAAAATTTTTTTAAGGTACTTAAAAGTACAAGCCTGACAAACAAAAAGGTATCCAGGGCTGGTCCGCGTTTCGTCCGGTCACCGAAGAAGCTCCCAATGCCGGTAATTCGCAGCCTTTATGGGGACCTTAAATACGTGGCTAAACCACAAAAGAGGAACACAAAGCCAGGACTGCCATCAATATCGATGGGCAGCTGGTAAAGAAGGACTAATTCGCCTACCTAGGTATAGCAATGTTTCCGAAAATAGCGGTATGGAGCAGGATAGCAAAAACAGTTATATCCATGTTACGACCAAGCTCGGCCTGATACGTTCCCTGTGCAGTAGTGTAGGAGCAGCACAGCAAGTTATATAAAAATGGTAGCGTTATTCGAGGTCCCTTACACCCTTTTTAAGGGAAATTGTAACATTTTCTATTTCCAGATATTGAATTTTTCCTCCTACTTTCTACTCCAAGTTTTTCTTATAAGTTTTTCATTGAATTTGATCATGAATAGTACTATCCCGTAATAATAATTTTAATAACAACTCCAATCAATCAGGAAAATCCCCAAAAAATTAAAGTTTGTATCAAATCTCGTTAAAACTTTTTGCAATCTACTTGACTTGTACTTGACGGAAAGTAAAAGGATTCTTCTTTCAATACCGATTGCTCGCATTCGCCGCTCCCCCTTCAATGTGCAATATTTTTGCAGTATTTTCGCCTAAATTGATTCAATACTACGTCGAGTTAATATTTAAAATATCTCATAAATGTTCAGAAATTAATAAAGAGCACGCGTACAACAAGATTGCAAAAGTTTTCCGAATTTTCCTAAGCCAAACATGAAAGGTGAAACTTTGTTTCCTTTTTTTTTTGATTTTTGATTTTTTCATTTTCTTTTCCTCGGTGTATTTTCTCTCCCCAGGCTGCCGGAACGTTTCGATGAGTCCTCAAAAGGATCAACTTGTTTCCTTGCAACATTGATGATGTTCGTCCTATGTATGCTTTCCGCTCATATCGCTCGTCTATTCGTCATAGACGTTGCCATAACCCATAAGTATCAAAAGTTTTTCCGTTCTTGATAGACGACTCAGCGACAACAGGACGCTGTCCAGTCTTCAGGCTCTCTGTACTTGTTTCAAAGACTATTTTTCTTATTTTTCCTGTGACCGCCGAACCGTTTTTTTCTTGCCCTATGCACTCTGTCTGCAAAGAATAACATGAATATTTTAAAATGTGGAGATCGAATGGAGCGCGGACGAACGAAAAATAAGTTAGTGAAAGTTATTCTGTTTGTAAAAGTATCGCTAATATGATACACAGTTAGCGAAATTTCTGAGAAAAGTTTTCAAAGGCGAACAAACTTGACGGTGGACGGAGTTTATTAGAAATTTGTTGTGGCACCAATTTCATGTGAATCGGATTTTGGAGACGAAGGATGAATTGGAATGATGGGCTGTAAATTGGTCCGATATCTCGATCCTTTGATTAATCTGTCAATCATGCATGCAACTCTCGATTCTTATCCCTTGTCTGATGAAAATGGTTCGACATTTCGTGAGTGAACTCTTTATTAATTTTGATTACTTTTTTCATTTCTGCTTTTGTGATTTTAAATGTGAGGGAGTATTACTTGTGCGACTCATTCCTGACCACTGATAGCTTGACATTCAGCTTTTTAAACAATTAGGTATAAAATTTTGTGGGGACAAGCTTTCATAGAACAAGAACAACTCTGTGCCGATTTAAAGCGCGATCAACACGCAACGACTTAGCCATTATTTTGCTTGCAATGGTGCAACGCACAGATGTGATTGATCAATATCTCCTCTGGCTACATGGCTCATTATCGACCCTCACCAACTGAAGAGCTACTCCACCTAACCCAAGAAATGGCGGCCAGTACTGCAAGCCTGCTTGAGGAAGCCGACGCCAATGCCAGGCACGCTCTGTGGGAAAATTCCTTGACGAACCAGAGAGGTGAGTCACTTTTTGATAATATTATTAGCAACAACCTCACAGTGTGTAACAGAGGAAGTACGCCCATCTTCACCTTTCCGAGTACAGATAACTTTCAGGGGTGGGAGAAGGTTCTAGGTATCACGCTGACGACCAAAAACAACGAGACTTTGAGAATTGAAGATCCAATCTGATGTTGTTCTCGGCCCTCAAGTGGATCTTCTTTTCGGTAGCTCTCAGAGTGAAGGAAGCGAATACTCACAAAAATCCCATGAGAATAGACTGGAAGAAATTCAGACTGGTTGTTATCTCTAAACTATCGGGAACACACAACCTGAGCATGGACACAATACAGGACTTGGAGCACAAATTCGAAACATTTGGAAAGGTCTTGGACACGGGCTTCAAACTCTCATGTCCGATAAGATATAGTAAAAAAACCCTTCCCCCGTGGTCAAACGAAGACCTAAGCAGCCTCCGAAAAATGACAAGGGAGATTTTCAATATCTGCTAATCATAAGTTTGGCAACTGTACAAAGACTGTCTGGGAATATACAAGAAAGCCATCAAGACCGCTAAGCGGGACTCTTGGCGGGAGTGCTGTCACTCCTCAGCAAGAATATATAAGATCTTATTCAAATGCCACAGCTGTCCGTCGCTTATCAAAAGACCCGACGGTGAACTAGATCTTAAGCGGAAACCCTTGAACTTCTCATAACGAACACTGTTCCCGGGCAGCGAGTAACGCCACGGAGACGTAGAAGAACCAGGTGAGCAATGCTCTTCATGGGAAGAAATCGCATCGGTAATCACTGAAGAGAGGACGATGTGGGCCATTGACAGCTTCTCGCCATATAAATCTTCGGGGCTTGACGGCATAATGGTTCAAATTGAACTGTTGCGCCAGTTATTTATTTATTTATAAATTTAGATAGAAAAAAAAACAAGTTGACACTCAACCAAATGACCCCTTCCCCTGCCTGGTCCGGCGCCATTGCCGTTGTCTGACGGCACCGTTTCTCTTGAAAATCCCGGCTTTAGTCAATATAATCTTTATTTCGTTAATTTGCTAGCCTTTGCAAATTTTCACTATGGACGTGTTTGCGTATAGACAAAACCATACCACCTCACATAGTGCAAACGATCAGAATTATTGCACTCGAGGGACTTGTTGGGTATTTGGGATCATCTCTCTATATTTTTGGAGATGTTAAGGAAAAGTCTTGGTATAAAAGACACGAAGTTCTTCTTCAACTTCGACTATCCTGAACGGTTAATAAACAAAAGGATGTTATACTACTACAAGAGTTAAAATTGGAAATTAATGTTTCCAAAAACTCGGTGTAGAAATCAGAATAAGTCCGGGCGACAGGAAATATGCTTGACGGCATAATGGTTCAAATTGAACTATTGCGCCAGTTACTTATTTATAAATTTAGATAGAAGCAAAACAAGTTGACACTCAACCAAATGACCCCTTCCCCTGTTTCGGCGCCATTGCCGTTGTCTGACGGCACCGTTTCTCTTGAAAATCCCGACTTTAGTCAATATAATTTCAATCAGAATTGTTAGCACCACTGCAACGACTTTTCGATTCAGTTGAACTCACTTCAGCTCTTTCTCCTTTACAATATTTCTTTTTTTTTCTCGTCAAGACCTTCAGTCAATAAGTTGCACCCAAAAGTGAATACCTTTTTTTTTCCACTGCACTACATGCAGAGCTTCGTACAAACGCGTGTACACATACTAAGTTTACATCTTCCATTTTTTTTCATCAGCTCGTTTATTTGTACAAAAATACATTTTGTGGCATCGAATCGTATTGCATCGTCGTGGTTTCGCCGTAGTAGCCGCCATATCATCGGTCGTCCTGTGTGAATCCTCGAGCTATCGTTTACCAATTTTTCTGCCTGCTTCGCTATTCGAGCTGAAGCTCAACTCATATGTACTCTAAAGTTATTTTCTGCTGGTTGATTTTACCCTGAAACTTTTCTGCTCACGATAGAAGGACGAAATCTGATTCTCGAGCATCGAGAGTGCACCAGCGCCGGTTAAAAAGGCAGAAAAGCAGAACCCTAAAGTGGAAAGAGGATAAGGGTGGGCGAGTGATGAAAAAAAATTGAGGATAGTAAAAAAGGATACTGAGATGAAATGAACTAGAGAGAAGTCGAGTTAAATAAACATACGTTTGGGCTTTTGGGAAGGGTATTCGATTTAAGAAATACATAGTGTAAGTTCGGAAATCTAGCTAACGGTTTGCGGATATATAGCGGTATAGACAGACGGAGGTCCTAGTGTTGCGGAGGCAAAACCTTGAAAGCCATACAAAAATGAATGGAGGGCAAAAGATTTTAATGAGTATACACACTTGGGAAAGTTCATACCTATTCAAGTGTAAAAATGAAAACTATAGTTCAGTGAATCAGCAAATAATTTATTTAGGAGACATACAGAGAGTACGTAACTTGTTCAAAAGACTTGAACTGTTTTACTGTCAGAAACGACGGGTAAATTTCTAAGTTGGTTTTTCGGTTAGTAAAAGGAAAGTGAAAAAAAACTGTGGTTCGAAATTGTTTTAAGTTGATGATTTTTATTTCGTCAGACTCGAATATCCTTCTCTGAATAGATTCAATGAGTCGGAACCAAACAGGAAATTTAGTCATGTCAAACTTTATTTCCAGTTGTTATTGTAGCCTAGTTTTATTTAGTTTTGTATTTACTTTATCGAAAATTTATCCTAGTGATCCCTAATTTCAAAAGTTATTTTTACTTTAAAACGTTCGTTGTCTAGACAACTTCTAGCTCCCGAAAGTCATCTCGGTATAAGTTTTATCTTAACTGGACAAAACAGTAAACATATGCATACTTCATCACTTCATATACTTCTACAATACATTGCGCATTTTACTCGTTATGTGGGAGCGTTAGGGGGCAGTAATACTCTCTACATAGTTTTCCTTGAGGGCGCTCCCCTGCAACGGCAGTGGTCGTTGACCATTGCTAACCAAGTGAAGCCATTGATGGTGGTGCGATGATTTGGTTGAGGTAAATATCCCTCCTGTGGTGTGGGGCGTAAGAATAATAAAACGGCTTTTCCCTTTGCCGGCCTGTCGTAGAAACTGATAAACAAAGGGCAAGATGTGTATGCCAGCAATTTACTCAATTGCCCTAACCCCTTGTGGGGCATAGCGCGTCAACTGTTCCATAAGGCCCAGTTGACGTTTCGTTGGCATAAATTGGTCTCAAAGAATGCAGTTGCCAGCATGCACCTCCTGCACATCCATGGCCACGAACGTGGACGGGATTCGATCCCTAAACGCCGGTAGTCAAACATGAGACTGATGCCTCAATACACTGCGCTATCGGTCAGCAATTTGCATTATTCGAAATCTTTATATGCTAACGAAACGTTAACTATGCCTCGGATAAGGACTCACTAAAGGGTTACGACTTTTGGCTATTGACAAAGATTGGATTCTGGAATGTGTGTACTCTGGTTACTCTGGTGTACTGTACAATGGATCAGAAGGTCCTCATTAGAGAGTGAATTTCTGCGGTAAAAATTAAACATCTTAGGAGGTAGTGAGACAAGATGGTGGAGCAGCGCAGAATTTATCTCTCAAACGGGAAGCACTGAAATGTTTTACTAAGGTAGAGCTACCGGTAGTGCTCGTGAATCAGGTGTGGGTAAGCTTAAGAGTATAGAAAGTAAAAGAAAAAGCCTAACTGAAAGTTCAATTAACTAAAGCAAAATGCAGTTTCATTTAAAGCAATTTGTATGGAAGATAAGCGTTTTTTATATAAGAGTGCTAGCATCTATAATCAATAAACTCCTTCGAAATTATTACTCAAATCTAATAAAAAGAATTCCATTTTCATTTCGTCTAGATTTTCTCTGAGCAAATGACGTCAAACAAGAGTAATTCAACTTTAACATGCTTGACACTCAAATGTCCTTTGCAATCTCGTTCGCTTTCGACTGACTCAGTCGAATGTGTCACAGTACACGGTCGCTAGCCAGCCGTCAAATTCGAAATAAATTGCATTCCAGCAAAATTTCGCCGGGAATATCATTTGCTTGCACTTTTTCCCCCCATTTTCAATTCAGGCCAGGACAGCCTGCCGCTTCTCACCGTTTGCACCAACTGCATCGACATGAAGTTATTACAACTTGCTGGAATGATTGCACCAGCAATAATCGTGTGATATATTGCCAGCGAATATTCCTTAAAAGGACATTGCATTGAAGCGAATTAAGATGACAATAAGAAAAGAATTGTCGTGCAAAGACAGTCAGACCAGTCAGGCTTCCATTTCATTCCTCGAGTCATTGGCGAGAGCCAAAGTTTGACAAGTTTTACAAGAACTTTTATCCGGCTACCTAGCAAAGGTGATTTCCAAATACCTCGTGAAACTTTAAACTTTTTCGCTTAATTTTTTTTTTGTTTGAATTTTGCCGAAGAATACCTGACACCTTCCACGTGGGAAGTGCTTCCGTTGAGAGCTCAGCGTCAGGTTCAAACATCTGACTCGGAGTTTTCTGATGTTTTTTCCTGCTTGCTTTTCCCCAAATACCCACTTGGCTCGTCGTCTTTCTATCCACTCGCTAATCTCCAGTCGCTCCGTGTTGTTTCTTGTAGACCTACCCGACACACAGGTAATCCTTTATCATTCCTGACGGCTTGCCAATTGATTTTAATTCTTTTCACTTTTCTACCTGAAGTATTTATGGGTTTTCACAAGTCCAAGTTTTTCAATTGGAGTTTGACAATGTTCCCGCGATACGACTTTCAAGTAGTAGAAGGATGTCGACACGAGCACAATACACAAAGTCCCGAAGTTTCGGCGACACTGGGAACAGAGCGAACGGAAGGAAGTGGAAGTAGTTGACGAAGTGCAGTGCAGGATACATTCATATGGTATAGTACATGGAGACGATGCACACAAAAAAGGATTGCAATTGCTCGGGAAACTGTTTGAAGGAGTTTTGAGTATGTGCAAAAGTTTCACGCATATTTCATGTTTGGATGATTTATTTTGAATAGTTTTGTGAAGTTAAAGTGTTGCAACTTTTGGTTTGACATTTAAAAATGACATAGTGACAAATTGGAAATTACGTATGTTTTAAATAAGTTGTATTTAAGGATTTTCGTTGAATAATATTAGTCATATTTTCAAGCTCTTAAAGATTGACGTATACATTATCTGAAACTTTTAAGTATAGTTATGGTTTAAGTTCCGCATTGATTCTTTTCTTTGGCTAGGTTAGAGGCAGTCATGACTCCACGACGCACATAGGCTGGATATCCCATCGCCACAGTTCCCAGAAAAGTCATTAAAAGCAAGCTGAAGCCTCCCTCGATTACACAGTGTCCAGTGACACCCAAGACTGCACTTATTTAACTTTTATTCAGATAGATGCATCTCACACTATTCGCCGTAACCCCTAGTGGGGCATAGCGTGTCAACTATCCCCATGTGGTTAAGTTGACGCTCCGTTAGCATAAACTGGTATCGGACGATGCATGTTGCTAGCATGTACCTCCTGCCCATTTAGCAGCATACCTGGTACAAGTTGGGAAATGTTGTGGCTTATTAAAAACGATTACGTTATTTTTTTGAAACCTCAGGTAAGCCCATTAATTGTGAAAGAGTGAGAGAGAGGAGGCTACGTCAGAGTCCAGCAACTTGATACTTGAGACTTCTTTCGTTTGTGGCCAAGACGCCGAAGATCTCCGAATCAAGTTTCGTACACCAAAAGATCTCTCGTCAGGCGCTGCCTTCGAGCAGTCGGTGTAAGCAGCACGACCAGATGTTAACCCGCCAAGCATCTTACTTAGACTGAGCGCGGGTACGAATCATGTTCAAAACGAAAGCGATTACGTTATTTTCCGTAACGCTCAGATTAGCCCATTCATTGTGAAATAGTGGGAGGAGGCTACTTCAAGATCCAGCAACTTGCTTGAATTGAGCCTTTCTCCGTTTGCGGCCAAGACGCCGAAGAACACCGAATCTGGTATCGTACACTGAGAATGCGAACTAGTCTCTCAGTTTTAAAGCTACTGAACTAAAATTTTGTACAAAGCCTTCTTTTTTTTGCACGATGTATATATGTCGGTAGTCCGGATGGCGCAACGGTTAGCACGTTCGCCTTCAACGCACTGGGCCCCGGTTCGATTCCGGGGATTTACGTGTCGGACTATGAGCCCACTCAGCTGTTAAACGAGTACCCATTATGGGGTAAATAACTCGGTTGAGCGTATTGCTGATCACATACCTCTGCACAAAAACCGTCACGATCCAGAAAATGAGATGATGCTAACTCATCTCGAGGCCGTGGTTCAAATTGGACTGTTGTGCCAGTTATTTATTTTATTTATATATGTGGGAACCAACGGAATTGGACCACTCCGTCAAAACCAAGTTTTTGTTACAGAAACTTTTTTATTTCTGAAAACATCTTTACCAAATTTCAAATTATTCAATCATATTGGCTGGCAAACCAAGCTCCTAAATTTGGGTGAAATCGGCCCACTTTTTCATATACCTCTCATAGGAACAGTGATATCAGAACAAGTTTTAATACTAATTTCAAAGTGGCAAATGCACCATAAGTCACAACGAAGGTATGATACCCTTTATTTTGTATTGTTATATTTTTTTTGCTCTCGATATAGGCGCCCACTCCTAATGGCGCCCAGGGCGGTGGCCCCCTTCGCACAGAAAAGGATTTTCGTACGATGGGAGCCTATGAGAGAAGCGGAAACTGGCATAACAAACAACAAGGAGTCCGCGTCGCTAAAATCGTTGGGAGCGAGATACATAGTTGTGCGACCCAACAGCTGCGTAGGAAGCTGGAAATACCAATAAACTTAATCATCAACTGGAACAGTATTCGGTGGCGTTCATCGCTGAATTGTAATATCCACTGCAAATTCCTCAGCGTATTCAAACTATTCATTTTCAATAAACACTAGCCGGATCTACCTTTCATTTGGCAATAACAAAGTAGCAACTGTACAGCTTAACATGCATGTCACATTGGAAATTTACATCGAAATCCATGTCCGCTGAGCATATAATAATATGTATTTCAGGAAACGTAAACATTCGGACAATGACAAAATGGGAACAAAATGAAGCGGAGTCCTATATGTCCTTTTTGCCGCTTTGCACTTGCAAAACCTTTAGTATGCGAAAACACAGGCGTGCATACAATACTCGTATGTAGTCGTATTTACACACGTCAATGAGTCCAATCCATCCGTTGGCTGGATGGGCTTTACGTTGGCGTCAAATATGTAACCTTCTGGCTTGTTAACTTTTAATGTTAGTACGCGTTCAAGCGCGAAAATCCAGTTACAAAAAGAGAGTACGATTAATGCGGACTCAAATTAAAGGTGTTTAATTTTAAATTAATTTTCTTCAAAATAATAAAGAGTACGATTATTTAAGGGACTTTAATTTATATGAATTTAAATGAATTTTCGGTATTTTCAGAGAATTTGGTGATCGAAAATGATGGAATGTGTGCGGATAAACGGTAGAGGCACTTAAAGAGATAACTACTTATTATCAAATATTTTAATTTTTTTATTTATTCCAACTTAACAAATACATTAAAGGTTATCGCCTTAAAACTACGTAATATATTTTATTATTATATTAATTTAGTTTAATTTTTAATCGTCAAAATACAACGCCTTAAATTGGCAGGGTATGTACAACGAATGAAAGATGTTCGCATGCCTAAACAAGTAATGAATGGACGATGAGTCGACAGACCGAGACTGTCAGGAAAACCGAGAGCTCATTGGGAGAATTCAGTATAGGCTGACGCCGAGCAACTACTGGGCTTCCCAGATTGGAGGACGCGTTGGATTTTTTGACATAGATATGTCTTATAGCTGGGGGTCATCCTAAAAATCTGTCCGTCACACGAAATGTCTGTTTTTCTACTCGGGGGTCAGAAGAGGAAACAAGCCCATTGAAAATTTTTCCGAGTTATATGAATGTAGTGGCCGATCCTCAGTCAATCCGAGTCAGTCATCAAAGGGAACTCACGAAAAACGAAAAACATCGCGTCATGAACTGACTAAACAACCAGGCCCCCATAACGGAAGTCAACATCATTCAACTGCCATCCCCTCGTGATTCAAATCTGCTCACAACACCAGCCACATCCAGACAACCTGTCTCCCTAACTCGTGCACAGCACTATGGCTCCTCCTTCACAGCAATCTTTTTGTTTTCATCAATTAGTCACTAACCTGACTCAGTAAGAAAATCGTTGGGGTAGGTCGGGAAATAGCTTCAACTTCACACACACACACACACATACACACACACTCGTATGCAGGCAATGGAGAGACGGTTGAGTCGAAGAAGTTCAATGGATGGGCGTTGCTTCGTCATCGGCGACAGTGCGAAAGAGATGCTTGCTCCACGGACCTTGGACTACACTTCCGCGGCGGATCCACCACTTTCTTGTGATGGCCAATCCCATCCAGCCGACTGAAATCAGTGTCACCAAGGTCACCAACGTGTTTTTCCCGTGGATGTAAGGAACTTACGACCGTACTTGTATCGCGCATACCGCGTACTATCACGATCGATGATATATCAACTAACAGTGCACAATTCTGATTTAGTGAGGAGAATAGTGCAGATGATGCAGTTTGTGCAGCGCGAATAACGTAAACGTTAATGCAATAAAATTGTGTTGTCGCGCTTACCGTCTTTAGACTTAGACGAGTACTATCTAAGTATCTAATAGTAAGTGTGTTTAGCTAGACCGCGGCTTGACACGATCGATCGCGGATTGACGTACTAACGAAGCACAGGCGCATATAAATATATAGAGTGTATGATCGCTTGATCCACACACGGGGCAAGGGTTGGGTTAATTTGTATTCTCCTGTACACTATGCGGGACGGTATGTCTTGAAAATGATACAAAGTATCTACACTGCATGCAGATACATCGGTACATGGATATGTCTACCTGCCTACCGAAAGCGTGGGACGTGTTTTGTCGAATGAATTCATCCAGTATAACTATACTGGGATCTTTATAAAACTTACGTCGATATCTTCAACACAACAGGTTCCACGCAGTCGGTAGCCAAAGACATATCCATGTTCCGATGTATCTGCATGCAGTGTAGATACTTTGTATCATTTTTGACATGGATATGTCTTATAGCTAGGGGTCATCCTAAAAATCTGTCCGTCACACGAAATGTCTGTTTTTCTACTCGGGGGTCAGAAGAGGAAACAAGCCCATTGAAAATTTTTCTTTTCTGGTTGTGCATGTCATTTGAGTGAAGTGGCTGTGCATGGCTGTTGCTTGTAGATCTGCGCGGGCGGTGCGCTTGCGGGGATCCTGTATGTACATGTTGGGATGTTGATTTGATAGCGATAAAAGTTGACGTTGTGGACGGCAAGAAATAACATAGTGTACGGGTGAACGGGCGGACTTTCAATGACCTTCAATTTCCGCCAATTCCCATTCATCATTTAATAAAATAGCCCGTGTTGTACTATCTGAATCACTAGGGTCCCAGAAAAGGTAGCAAGTAGTCAGTTCGACTAACATTTGGACATGCGCAGACGCAATTTGAGAGAGTGTACATAGTTCCCGCCCCCCCCCCCCCCCCCCCCAAGATGAGCGAGAGCGGATGAAGTTCATTCGAGCCAAATCGGGTGATCCAGCGACTGTGTTTGTGCATTTGCAATGGCGGCGATTTGAAGTCTGACTGGCCCACAATGTGGCCCCCACCACACATGCAATAAACATATCATAAAACAAAATGGCGGATTCGTACTGCGCGAGTTAAAATCTCCCAAGCCCCGAAATAGAGAAATATTCGTCGCAGGATGTTATAGTTCTGGGCAGCTCATCGTGACATGAGGTCTGCAGAAGATCAAATGCCCCCCCCCCCCCCTCCTTCTGCAAAAATTCCAAAATTTTTCTTGTGCATTCTCTTTGTGCGTGTGTTGGAATGTTTTGTTTACTTTTGTTAGTTTCCCTTTCTGTTTGCCGGACACAATCGCATCGAGTCGCACGCGTTACTTGAGAAACGGATTGTGTGTGCCGGACCCGGACTGTTGATTAAAGGGGCGGGATGAGACGGATAGTGTGGGAGCGATTTTGCAATAGATACACAAACACAATACACGTCCGATTGGGAAAAGATGGTGGGAAGCGTGATTGCGATTAGCAGAAACGTACTCAGAGAAATGTCGATAGGCTGCAGTCTGCAAACTGTACCGAACGGGTAGATGGAACAGGTAGATGAAACAGGGTGCACGAGAGGAGGTGAATATTGCACACACGCGATGCGAACGAAAACGAAACGAATCCCGCGAGAGAAAGTAGCCCAAGCGGACAGGACAAAGCAAAGCAGAATTTATGACGAGTATCTACACTGCCACCAGATACATGGGTACATGGATATGTATTATGCCTACCGAAAGCGTGGGACGTGTTTTTTCGAATGATTTCATCCAGTATAACTATACTGGGATCTTTACAAAACTTACGTCGATATCTTCAACACAACAGGTTCCACGCAGTCGGTAGTCATATTCATATCCATGTTCCGATGTATCTGCATGCAGTGTAGATACTTTGTATCTTTTTCAATCGGCAGTTCGGGTATAGTTTGACGTACTCGTATAACTTACAGTCGAGTTATATTATTTTAGGAAAAAACTCCCTCCCAGGCCATTTGTTTATCAATTTTTTTTCTGGCAAAACTACTTGCATGCATTTTTTGAAGAAACAAAAATATTTCTTGTCAAATTCTTCACAGAAAAGGCTATTTTCGTATTTGCCGTAAGACAAATAGTTTTCGATGTATTGGATTTTGAGGAAGATTAAAATTCGATTGAAGTACGAGTTTGGCAATCGTTTCAGTTTCCAGCATGTTATGAAAGGCGGATAAATTCAGACGTTGCAGAAAGATAATCTGTTCGAGAGGTTGATCTCCGAGAACACTAACCCACACATTCACGCTGAATTCAGGTTGGTACGGTGAAGAGCGAATTGCGTGAGGGTTTTGTTGAGTCCAAACATGTGTGTTGCGAGAATTAAATACGCGACTCCGGTGAATGTTGCATCATCCGTTCATAGCACTTTCTTCTGGAAATGACGATCTGTTGCAATTTTTTCTAAAAAAAAACCAGCTACTGAAAGTCGTTCTTCTTTCCAAGTCTGTAGGTAATAGATTCTGATGTTCCATCTAACAATATGGATATACCGATTGTCAGCGTGGAGTACTCGATGAATTGCCATATGAGGGACATTTAATTGAATTGCATCGCCTCATGTGCTTGAACTGGGGTTAGCGTCAAAGTGATGAAGGGTCTCGTCTTGCTTCCTTATCGGAGTACGTTCACTTTGATCGCTGGTGTTGTAGTTTTGTCTCCTCCCCGTTTCACTTAAAATCTGGAAAGTTCCTGCAAACGTTTAATTGTCTGGAAGCTGTCTTTGGGGAAGCGCCGACAGAACTCCCGAGCTGCCTCGCGTTCGTTACCTCTAGCGATACCATATAAGAACACCATCGGCGTACTCGCCATCCGGATCAATTAACTTGCGAGTAAATACAAGCACGTCTAAAAAAAAAACAAGTATTAACGGTTGTAATCACCGTTATATTGTATTAACAAGAAAATTGTGACATAATTTTAACAACAAACAGCGCCAATGCAAAGTTTTTTGCCACATTTAATTTAACACTTTTAATAGTTATAATCGTCACATATAAGTCAATTTGTTCTATATCAGAACCACGTTTTTAGGGTTTTGTATTAAAAACAAAACCCTTATGAAATCGGTCAAATGTCTGTCCGTCTGTCCGTCTGTCCATGAAATATCTCACGAACGGCTGAAGCTAATACATGAAAATTTGTGGGAGTATGTAGAATTATTATAATTCGCCGGAGAAAGCGATTTGTTGTAATACGCTGACTTTAAGGGGATGTCCCCATAGAGGGTAAATGAAGGTAAAAATTTTTTTTTCATCTGGTATAGGCAAGTGGGGTATAATGAGAAAGTTAACACCGAGTACATTTCATTTCCGGTATTTTCATCAAATTTGAAAAAAGGGGAAAAGAGATAGAGGGGAAAATATGTGATCCGAGTTTGTCCCCCCCCCCCCCCCTTGCATTTCTAGACCGTTATACTTAGAAATATGAAAATTTGCAGAAAAGCGGCATTTTACTAGCGTAGAAAATCTAGATTAATAGAATTTTGAAATTTCACCAGAAAAGGTTAATAATAGTACATTTCTATAGTTGCAGTTAGCACACCCCTGCACCCCTTAAACATACCCGAGGTCAAAAATATTGATGGCCAATGATAACCAACATCATAGGCAATAATATCCCTAGGTTTCATTACAATCACATAATATTTAATAATAGTACATTGATTCAAAGTTAGGCATTTCGACACTATCCACACAAAAAATACACCTATCTGCTTCATAGTTGTGAGTACTACTTTCATGTTGTTTTTCGTAGTGCGAATTAATCATTTTTGAAAGGGTAAAGATTAGATGCGTCGTAATTGGCAAACTTTACCGGGTGGAAGGGGGGAGGGGTCCACATAGAGGCGAAATTAAGGTAAATTTTTTTTTAATCGACTGGTATAGGCAAGTGAGGTGTCGTGAGAAAGGTAAGGTTGAGTACATTCCATTTTTTTGCATTTTCCTGAAATTTGTAGAAAGAGGAATAGTGGGGGAGGAGAAAATATTAGTTCGTAAAAATGTAAGTGGGTAAGACATTTTAATTGTGTTTTTTTTTTTATCAATCTGAGTGGTATGAAGAAGCGCAAGGAGTCGATATTTATATACCAAAATAAGCGCTTGCTACAAAACCCTCGGATTGCGGGCGTAGCCCTCTATATTCCGGTTTCATTTCTCCTTTTCATACGTAATATGTAGTCCGGATTGCGCAATGATTAGCACATTCGCATGCACTGGGGGGTTTACATGTCGTACTATGAGCCCACTCAGCTGTTAAATGAGTACTCATTTGGGGTAAATAACTCGGTTGAGTGTGTTGCTGATCACACACCCCTACGTAAAACACACCGTCGCGTCGCGATCTAGTAAATGGGATGATATCTACTCATTTCGAGGCGTTGGTCCAAGTTGAACTGTTGCGCCAATTATTTATTTTTAATACGTAGCATTTGCAAATTTTCAAATCTAAGAAATTGATCTTTCATTAACTTTGCAGATTTCACAAATCAAAGTACCGTTACAATAATCTTTGAATTTTCGATGAAAAATCGTTTTGAAATTTCTTTAAAGTTTGAATAGTTGAGATGTTTGAAGTAACGCTGATCTATGCAACTGGGGAAAAGTCAATTTATATGAAGTTTTATGCAGTTTCAGAAAGTGAGGTAAAATCTCAGATTAAATGATCGGGGGAATGTAAAATTTTGACTTTGCTCGACAAGTCAAGGTTTTAGGACACAAGGACACAATTTAGAAAAAAATTCTATAGCTCTGTAACGCTTAAAGAGAGAGTGTACAACGTGGACACTCTCTCTTACAATTAAAGTATTTGCCAGCAGCAACGGTACACCCTGTATAGGCGAAATTACTTTTTGATTTAACTAGTATTATTTATTAAAAAATAGTTGAAGCTAAAAATATTTTTTAAAATTTTTTTAAAATTTTGTTTACTGCAATGTTTTAAGAACAAAACCAGAAACCATTAATTGAATTTCGCTGAGCTTATAACAGTCAATTTCGATTTCAGTCAAAACAATCAATTGAAATTTTTTTGTTCAATACTGTGCTATTTAATCAACATAATAAAGCTTTCATTTAATGCACCATAAATTCGCTTTTGGAATTATTCATTATTCCTCTGGTAAAATATTCAATGATAACATTCGACATTTTACCCATTCACTTGAAAAAAAAATATATATACATATATATGTATATGTATATACTATTGTATATTACCGTACACCTCGAAATAAATCTAAAATAAAATTGACCCAATATTTTCGAATACAGGACACGGTAGCGCATAAAAAAATGTATAGCCAGCGTTATAAAATTCGCAAAGTTCCTTATCGTCTCCGTACTGAAAGCTTGAATGAAGGAGCCCGTCGACAAAATCGCATGATGGATACAGGTCTATTCTCATACGCATTACAATAAATTGTAAAAAAGACCACAAAATTGTTATCGTCCTATAATAAATCGAATTCATTGAATATTCCGCGAAGGTGTTTTTCGATGTGGCCGAGGTTTGTATTGGCAGCCTTTTGCATTTTTTCCAGACTGTCATGCCGACAGTTGTGCCAATATTGCACAAGAAATGTCCCTTGTGACTGCGTGGCACATCATAAAAGTGGTGAGAGCGTGATGGCGAAGTGTACGGAGTGTTACGATGACAAAAATACTGTGAAAAATATTCACCATAAACATTGTCAAAATGTCGGAAAATTTAGATTGGTAAGGGGAACATTTGCATGGATACCATGGATACATATCATTGATACTTGGAGATTTAGGGGATCGCATTTGAATACTAAGATATTGGTTACATTCATCATGAAATGTTTATAGAAAATGTGAATAGGTATTATTTTTCAACATTACATAGGAAAAAAAATGAATACTGGGACAATGTTCAGTTTATTCATCGGTTGTGATACTTTGTGTATTTAGGGGCTTTTCTGCGTACGTCGCGCTGCTGGTTTCTCACTTGTTCATTAACTTGCTTGTGAATTATACTGAGTAGATTTAACAAAGTATGACTTGCTGTGGCGCAACCACGAATTGGGCTAAGGGGGCTAAAGCTCCTCCCAAGGACAAAAAATATAAAAATGCCTGTTCTATCATTTTGTAGCTAAGGTTAAATATCTGCATGCATTTATTATTTTGTGAAAGATTGACATTCATCCAAATTAAAAACGACATTACTCTACATGGTATCCGTAAACAATAATAATTGTAACAATAATAATTGCAAACATGAGTAAGTCGAAAACAAACAACATCACCTATCAGCAGCCCTCGCCAATTCATCTACTCCAGATATCAAAGCATCTCGCGGACAAGCGTAATATGCTATGGATTATGTCTGGATGGCCCAAAATAAGACAACTATGTGATGCATATCGTACACAAGTTAAATACGATATGCATCACGTCTGGAACAGCGGACGTATTGGCAGGAATTTGAAAAATAACCCAAGAGAAAATTAGGAAGGCGCAAGTTGCCTAGTAAGCAAAAATTGTACTATATAATAAGCTCCTAAATACAGAAAATACACAGGTTACCAGAAACACTCGTTGATTCAATAGTGGAGCTACAGCTTATAGCTGCTCCCTACTATCTGTTGCCCGATTGCTAGAAGTCGAGCTCTTGAAGCTACTTCAGAAACCAGGCACTACGAAAGGAGAAGCGAGGTGAAGTTGAGCCATTAGCTATGTACTTCCCTATTTGGCTGCCAGAAGTCGAGCTCTAGTGGCTACTTCGGCGTCGAGATTGGTCTCCTACATGGCAACCACAAGGAACCCGTATCCTACCACAGTTTATTTATTTATTATTATTAAATGATTTATTTATTATCGTTCGGCTTGCATAATCTCAGCCCACTGGCCGGTTTTATACCCGTAACGGATGCAAGTATCACATAGATGTCTTGGGCAGGTGTTAAGCCGGCATCCAGCTTGGAGTAAAATTAAAATTAGGTCACCGAGCACTTTCCTTACAATTGCACAAGTATGCAGAATAACTGATTGTGCGGCAGGTTTAATTTGGTGGTGGCAAGTCGGAATTTCATTTTGTTATTATTGGGCGTGCCAAATATTCGGGATTATTTCAGGAATTATCTGGGGCATAGTACCCTTAAAAGGCTTCACTGCATCAGCATTATTCGCAGTTAAATGGATAATACTCGTATTCTACACCGAATTACATTTCGATAGATTAAAATATACGAAGTAAAGAACGTTGTGACTTCAAAAACATTAAAAGGAATTAATTTTTTTTTGATAGTCATAGAGGTGTAAGGCGCGTAACCGCTGTGAATTCGGGTGTTTCCTTCACGAAAATGCTATGATACTCGTCGTCTGCGTATTTAACGATCTGTATAAATACGATTATGCGTATCACGGTCAAAACGTTCTATTAAGAATACTCGACATTAAGAATTTAAATTTAATTTAAAACCGCGTAACCCATGCAGGTCAAATTTTCCCTGTAAATATGCCCTAAAAACGTGATGAACTTTCCCTACTTTTTTCTAGAAGAAAAGAAAGGAAACCAAATTGAATTAATGTCACATGAAATAATAGTTATTATAAGCGAACTAACACCTTTACGTAGTTCTATTTTTATACCCTAGACTTTTTAAGTATGGGTATTTGGGCTTGTAACTTGCGTCCCTGAAATCAATTTACACTCGAAACATTAAACGAGCCTCGGATACCGCGGACTGATTCGCCGACAACGATTTTTGGCTACAAACAACGGACTACGATCGATTTTTGGAACGTTCGAACGATGTGGGGCGAGCGCAGTAGTGCGAGGCTCACTGAAGTCGAACGGGAAATGTCCGCATATAACATGATATACTGGGACTGAGCGAAACAAGATGATACGGTAAAGCCGACCATACACCATTCGGAATTCCTGTCCGGAAAAACTGATGAGGCCTTACCTTCCGGTTTGCCTGAATATAGAATATACCATATACCATCCGGAATTTCTGCCAGAAAAACTGATGAGGCCCCGCCTTGAGAAATTCCAGATCGTGTATGGCTGCTTCAGGCCGCCTTTAGGTGGCCGGTCAGGCCTTATCGTCAGAGATTCGAAATATCATTCTATTTACTGAATCGAATTTTACTTTCCATGGCCAAGTTTCAGAAACTTTGGTCTATTGAAATAAACTCCAGTGAAAATTCATTCTGGTCACGCTGCCGGACAGGCCGCCGGACTGGCCGCCGGACTGGCTATTCTGGTGGCTGGATGCATAACTGAGAATCGATCCTATCACCATGGAATCAAAGTATCTATCTATTGAATTGAATTGTACGACATTTTACTTTCCATGGCCAAGTTTCAGATACATTACTATTGTACATTGAAATAATCTCCTGAAAAAATTCATTCTTGTCAGGTGGCTGGACAGGCGGCCAGGAGTTTATTGCAATGTATCTTCAAGGCCACCTGTCGGGCCGTGTGACCACCATGAATTTTTGCAGAAGTATATACTATATTTCAGTGTAGTAATGTATCATATCTGAAATTTGGTCATGGAAAGTAAAATGCCGTACAATTCAATCTAATGTATAGATACTTTGATTCTATGGCGATAGGGTCGATTTTCAATTATGCATCCGGCCGCCTGAAAGCCCTGTTCGTCCGCCTCAAGGCTAACTGTCCAGTCGCGTGACCAGAATGAAATTTCGCTGAAGTTTATTTCAATAGAAGGCCATGGAAAGTAAATTCCATTTAATAGATGGAATGATATTTCGAATCTCTGGCGATAAGATGGATTTGAAATAGTGCATCCGGCCGCCTCAAGACGGCCTGAAGGGGCCATTCACGATCCGGAAATCCTCAAGGAAAGGCCTGATCAGTTTTTCCGGGGAAAAATTTCGGAACGTGTGTGGTGGAGGGAGGTCTGGCGGGAACGATATTCCTTCCAGCCGCCTGAAAGGCCAATCCGGCCGCCTGAAGGCGGCCTGAAACGGCCTACACGATCCGGAATTCCTCAGGGCCGGGCCTGATCAGTTTTTCCGGACAGGAATTCCGGATGGTGTATGTTTGGCTTAACAGGGTAAGGAGGGCAAGGATGTTAGTTCAGATTTGTTTCCCATTTTCTATGGATATCCTTCAGAGTCCCCGTAGCAACAACATGTTCATTTCAAGAAAAATCTACACAATAATAATTAAATGGTAGACAATTCGGCACCCAAACCAAATGGAAAAGGTCGAACACTAAACCTATATTTTAGTACAATAGTGAAGGACGTCAACATAAATATTGCCACTCTGCAAGGCTTGATAGTGGCAGCTATGAGGAAAAAACACATTGCCTGCTGAACTGGAAGATTTAATTTGATAAAAGCTTGTGGTGTGTGGAGCAAAATACTCTCGTCCGACAGCATGGTCACTCTTTTTTCTCCACTTACCCGTTCGCGCTACTCGTATTTTTACGTATAGATAGTTTCACTTTAGAAGAATATCATAGATTCGCTTTTGCCTTTCATTTATTCCAGAATAGTCGGCCTTTGATGAATTTCATTTTTTACTGATACTTCCTTAATGGATATCGGACTATATGGTTCCGATTGAAAAATATTTATCACGGAAAATTTCCAAAATTTGGA
This sequence comes from Chloromyia formosa, assembly GCA_964017055.1. Classification (NCBI taxonomy): domain Eukaryota; kingdom Metazoa; phylum Arthropoda; class Insecta; order Diptera; family Stratiomyidae; genus Chloromyia; species Chloromyia formosa. The sequence continues at coordinate 20,253,512 of OZ024813.1, read as the reverse complement.
TGCAGTAATATTGACTATTCATGCCTAGTGCTTTGAAAAATGAAATATTGGCGATATTTTTGTATGCGTGTGCTCTACGGTTTTTCAACCAGTTCGATTTATAATTGATTATATGTAAACATAAAGACATACATATAGTTTGATGCGTGTTGTTGGTCCGTTAGTACGGGCACTTCCCGTGCTCCGATCTGAACCAAATTTGGTAAGTAGCTTTCCTGGGTCACCTTGACTACAACCCGGTGACAGCTGTTTTTTTTTCAACTTAAATACCGGTAGTCCGGATGGCGCAACTATTAGCACATTCGCCTTTTACGCACTGGGCCCTGGTTCGATTCCTACTAAATGCAGTAGTCTTCGAAAAAAAAAGGATTTACGTGGGGGACTATAAACCCACTCAGCTGTTAAATGAGTACCAATTTGGGGTAAATAACTCGGTTGAGCATGTTACTCAATTGCCCTAATCTCTTGTGGTGCACAGTGCGTCAACTGTTCCATGTGAACCATTTAGCCACCTACCTGCGACAAGTCGGGAGATGCTGTGCCTTATTATTACACCTCATACCACAGGGAGAACAAAACACAAACATCCATGCCACGAACGACGTCGTGGACGGGATTCGACCCCGAAACGCCGGTAATCAGACATAGACTGGTGCCTCTACGCACTGAGCTACCGATCGCCCGATCACACACCTCTGCACAAAACACACAGTCACGATCTAGTAAATGAGATAACACCAAATTATCTTGAGGCCTTGGTCCGATATTTCCATTTATTTATTTTAAATTAAAAAATTGAACTTTGTGAAGGATTCATTTCACTGAGTTTCTTTCTTAAGACTTTTCTAACCAAATTCGTTCGTCCAGACATTTCCAACCATAGCATCTCAACAAAATTTGGTGCATACGTAGCTCCATTTGGTGATCTTAAGCACCACCCAGGAATACGTTTTGGTGCTGCTCCAGATGCGTGTCAGGACAGCTTGACCTTCTTGGACGTCAAGTGAAATGGAAACCAAACACATCCAATATGCGTATTTTCGGTACTTGTGTGAGGAAACCAATGGACATAAAACAATAGAAGACAAAAAGGATATAGAAGACAAATTTGGTACGAACTTTTACAATTTTATAACCACACCTTTGATGACCCAGCTTGACAATTTGATTGATACAAAGGATGAAAAGACAAGTGATTATTGGGTTTTATCGGCTTATAAGCCTTATGAGCACGTTGATAGCTTCCCTAACGAAAACCTAAAAAAAAGCTGTCCACAATGCTAATTCGCCGAAAATTGGTCTTGTTCTGGGCTGCGACAAAAACGCGCATTTTTCATTGGCGCCAACCTGCTGTTGTGCAATAGTGGACACGAGCTCACGGTCGTTACCATAAGAACGGGCAGGAAGTTTTAGACATAACTCTTGTTTCGGAGACTGCTCAACATTTAGCGAAAGATTGGACTGTGTCGACGGAGCACTCATTCACTGATCATCGCTATCTCCAATTCAGTATTGATAAGCTTCCAGAGTTGGGCTCTTTTCATTTTTTACCAGAAGAGAATAAATTGGGACAAGTGCAGGGAGATTCTACTGAAAATACTACCACCCCCGCCCCCCTCCCTCCTGCCTCACCAGCAATCAAGCAAGCCAGAGCTGAATGATATGGAACAAACTCTGACTGGTAGATGTACTTAACAGAGCTGCTTCCAAATCATGCCCGCTCAGTAGCATTAAGGGTAAGATTATATCTACATATATGGTGGAATGCGCAAATTTCTGAATACAGACTTCTATTTAGGAGATCGTTTAATAAAGGAAGATCCACAAGGCTGGAATCGAATTGGGACTTACATAAAAAGGATCTTAGTATATTAAGGAAGGAGCTACGAAGTGGTAAGAGCAGCTCTTGAGGAATTACACAAAGCGGGGTTCTATCTAGAGCGGTTAACTCACTGCTTCTTGAAATGGTTGGGCTGGGCTGCAGGGTGATAGCCTATGCGGATGAAGTTGCCATTGTTATTTTGGGTAAGCTCCCCAACGTCCTTGGTAAGGTGCTTCAGGGCGGCTTTTATTGCTTTGTACTCCTGTGGGAGAGCCAGAGTTAGTTACTCTGCAACCAAATGTTGTGCATTGTCCTTACGTTTCTGTTTTCCGCCCCCATACTTGTTCCCGGTATTGTGATTTGGTGGAATTCCCTTCGCATTGCAGCCTATTACAACTTGCTTAGTGATGTTAAAAAAACTAGCCAGTGTGTTCATAAGCGGGGTATTTGAGGACAACATCGTCTGCTGCATTGGACGTGCTGCTCAAACTTCTCCCTCCGGATGTGATGACTGATGAGTGAACAAACTGCTGCAATCACTGCCGTACGTCTTCGTGAAACCGGCCTGTGGATCATCTGCCTATGGCCACTCAGCAATTTTATATAGTTTAGATATTCCTGTGGTAACTGACTATTCTACTCCAAAACATCTATTTGATAAGAACCTCACAAGCGTCTAGCTAGACGAAACTTAAAACTGTGGCAAATTGTCGATTATCCTCCTCCGAAGTGGGGGGCTATTTTAACATTGTCCTGTGCTGGGTTCCTAGCCACAGTGGATTGAGAAGTAACTGTCTGGGTGCGTTCTTCTAACATGGAGCTACACCAGTATGGAAGCCCATTGCTTCGTGTAAATTGATTCTGAAATCTAAGACGATTAACAGTACCAATGCAAGATAAATTGATGGAAATACCTGCCATACAACTAGGTCGCTGTGGTTTAGACTTAACGTCATCATATCCGCAAATCTACTGTCACTAAATAGAAAGTTTATTGGCTCGGTGGTGGGTATCATCACAGGGGCCTCTCATCGGGGAGCATGCCAGAAAACTTCGGTTTCCCTACAATTAGCTGTAGAGATGTGAACGTAGAGTATTTTCCAACTTCTCTGTTCCTGCTTAAAGGTCGAATCAGACATATCAGTCACGTCAAGTCACAGTTCCGTCAGAACCGTCCAGTATCAGTCACAAAAAATATCGTTTCATGAAAGTCAAGTGGCGCTGTCTACATTGAGCCGGCGCAGTCACGAATCGGAACCGTCAGTCGCGCTTCCGTCACCGAACAGTCAAATTCACATTTCTTCCCAACGATATTTTTTGTGTTTGACGGACGTCAGTTTAGAAAGTGAACATGGGCGACGATGAAAAATTAATCGAGTTGGTTCGAAATTACCCCGTTCTGTACGATTTATCGCATAATAAATATATGGATATAGCATATAAAAACAGGATATGGAAGCAAATTGGAAATGAAATAAAAATATATGGTAAATCGAGGTACACTCGAGAGCATACACAAAAAATGACTGACTACGGTCTGAATACCCTGACGGCTATATGTGAATAAAGCCGCTATTTTGACTGTGACTTGACAGCGACGGTTATGATTTGATTTGGAAGGTTGACTGAACTGTGACGTGATTGATGTGTCTGAATCGACCTTAAGAAGGTACATTGGTGCACAGAGGAGATCCTACATTGATGCAAGTGTTTTAATCAGGTGATGGTCGGATGCTGAAGAGGTCTCTTGCTCCCTAAGTTGCTTTGTTGTCATAATGGAAAAATACAAATTACTTTGGTTTACGTCCCTCCCTATATCTTTGCTGTTTCCCCGAAAACACTCCACAATAGTGAAATCGAAAATTGTCTCTTTATCATTCTATTTTACTACCAAAAATTCATTGGAATTAAGGTTTTAACCTGCGAACTTTTTTTTTCGTTTGTCAACTTAAATCTTATCACATCCAATTACGCACGAACGAACAATTTTACAGCATTAAAATTCAGAACAGATTAACCTCACTTTACAGGACCGATTAAAGTTTTCCAGGACCAACAACAGAAAAAGCCATCAGCAAGAGAAAAAAAAAACGCAATCGAAAGACATGCATGGCAAAGCTCTGGAAAAGGATGTTAAACGCGCGCATTTGTCTGAAATTCATTCCACTTATTATCGCTGTGCATTTATTTTCATGGAGATTATGTGAAATGAGGAAAAATTTTTTTTAGCGAAATTCCAGCGAGTTTCTACGTATATTTCGATATGAATCTGACTTTTGGGCGATATAATGAATTAAAGTCGCGTCAATTGGGCGCCTAAGAGTGAACAGACTTTGCAGTGATTATGGAAGAATGCATTAACTAATTGAGCCAAATATGACCTACATCTGCTAACAATTTAAGGCACTTCGGCCGCACGATTTAATAGGATAAGTGCTTTTTATATGTGTTTTGTTAAAGGTCCATGGCTTAATTCAGACTTAAGTCGTGCGATGTACTATAAATGCTGTGATTGAACATGCCACTTTTTTTAACATTAAGAAAATAATCTGGTGACCGGAAGTACGAAGTAATTACGAATGTTTTAAGGTGTTCTCAGAAGAAAATATTATCATGAGACTGATTTCATTCTCGTGAGTCATCTAAATTGCAATGAGAATTAATTCTCAGGAAATTTTTTGGTTCTTATGCATTCTCATAATCCAGGCGGCCAAGGCCCGACGTCGGGCTGTTGCGCCACGATGATGATAATGATGCATTCTCATAGGAATTATTCTCATCATCGTGTATAAGATAGCGTTGGAGTATTCACATGATCGTAGCCATTCTCAGGACTGAAATTTATTATGATCAACCTGTTCCCGAGAACAACTATTCTCATAAATACCAGAGTGTAGCGAATGTGTGAAAAAGTGTACCAAAATCAATATCTCGAGAACGGATAAACCGATTTTAATGAAATTTAAGGTGCACATATTAAATAGTTGGGGCAAAAGACCTCTTACATAGTCCTCCTCGTAGATGCTCTATGGAACGGCTAACCATGCCAACCAAGTTTTGCAGTTCAAAACATTTTGTAGAGGCACATAACGATGATCATCCTGAATGCCCAATAACACCAGTGCGTCTCAGGAAATAGGTGCACATGCAACATAGTTGTGAGAACACCAACACGTCAAACCCACCTGAAAGATTATCAAAAGAACGCGGATCAAAACACTATTGAAGAGCTACCTCTGCGTTTTTTAACAAATAGCTCCTGGCGACTCTTAGGGTACCTAAGGAAGCGGCCTTTCCCCTAAGATTGGGTATGTAGGTTTGCAACCTAAAATCATTTTACACTCGAAACATTAAACGAGCCTCGGATACCACAGACTGATTCCCAGGCAACGACTTTCGGCTATAAACAACGGACCACGATCGGTTTTTGGAATGTTCGAACGATGTGGGGCGAGTGCGTAGTGCAAGGCTCACTGAAGTCGAACGGGAAATGACCGTATATAGTTGAGAGAGAGGGTCCCTCAATAGGCTAGGCGTGGAGTGAGCTGAAAGCGATGGGCTGACTTGGTTAGCAATGGTCAGGGACCACTGCCACTCCAAGGCGCCCACGAGGAGAACTATGAAAGAAAAATTTTGCTCCTCACTGACTTGACTTTTCTTCATTTTTACCACTTTAAGATCAAATTTTCTACCTGTTAGCAACACGTTCCGGTAGTCAGATTAACTTTTTCTTGTACGAGTACATCTAATAAAGCACTTTTCAATGATATATATTAGAACTGTTAGCAAATGGCTTTTTTCTGGGTTTTAGACTATGAGAAGGTCTATCGAGACATATGTAGTCATTTGCGAATATCTGAATTCTACATGTAAAATATATCTTTCAAATACTGAACGTGCTACTCCCAAAAAAGCTATACGGAAACTTCGTAGTTCCAGACTAGTCGAAGCTGGCACAATGTGTGCGTTCACGTTTTTGAGCGTTGCGGTTATTCAGCAATTCGAGTGCATGTAAACAGAAAAATCAGTGATTTTTTCCGTCTACATGCATTTCAATTGCTGAATAACCGAAACGCTCAAAAATGTGAACGCAGGCAATCTTGGTTAAGTTGATTTCCTCCATGGCTTGGCCGAATAAAGCTCATGTTTTGTTAGGTCAATAATATAAGGGAGCGTCAGAGCTTCCCTCCCCTTCTCAACGTAGGATAGTACAGTCTCTGAGAAAATCAAAGTGGTTTTGAATGATCTGACGCTTTGACAGCTTCTGATGGGGATGGACTCGCCAATGAGGGAGTACCCTGTAATGTCTGGGACTAAGAATGCATTTTTCTTACATTAAGACCTAGTAGGGATCAGGCATGCTTATTTGTCTGGTCATTTCCCAACAGATTGCTATCTCGCTTTATCCACTAGACAACAAGTCTATGGGTAACTATTGGACGGCATTGAAAATCCATTACACAGATGAGCTTTACTCTGTAGAATAGCAACAAACTATATTCAAAAAAAAAGGTAAGGAAAAAGTCCTACGAATCAAACACGGATCACATTCCTGTGAAAATGTGTAAAATGCATTAGAGCGTAATTGTGAATGCTAATTCTGCATCAGTGGATTACATATACACAAATAAATCAGATGTCATGCGTCGTCGCAATAAATTAAGTTTTAAAAGTGTCAGATCCTTCTTCAAAACAGGACACATTCCACTTGCCAAATCGTCTAGCGCTCTCTACCTCATTGTCCCGTAACATTGCAATTCGTCTTACGGTTTGTAGACAAAAAGCAAAAATAGTCGAATTTCCTTATAAACCCTTATCCGTATCCTCTTCGGCTGCTACGTGGAGGGATGAAGAACATCAACGGCATTTTTCGGCTCTGTACTATTTCATTCCTGCCAGCACGAAAATGACGGAGACGGAGCGAAGAGCCACATCAACAGTAGAGCGACTATTCTTATCTACAGGTGAATGAGAATGTGTGACTTTGTCCTTATATGGTTTCTTTGTCATACAGGCAGACGGAGGAGCACGAGAGAACAAGAAGCCGTTTTTAGTCCTTCCTTGTGACGGGAAACTTATTTATGGCCATCATATACGAGTATGCCTGCAGGTGATTATACATGTATTTCGTAAGAACGAAACACATCCTACATTATCTCCGAGCATTTACGACAAATTGCACAATTTAGTGTTCAAGATAAAGAATAATTACAATGGCACTTAAAATCTACAATCTGCCAGAGCGACAAATTAATTTTGTAAAAAAGTGCAATGCTTTGAACAGGCGTGCGCCACTTCAAAGAGCTTTAATTGTCACAAATAAAGCAATTAACTGTTTGGTAATCATCAGATTCTTCTTATTCGGCAGGAACTTATGTTGAAAAATTCAATCTTGAATCCTGTTCACTTTATAGTGCTACGGGCTGCAACGGAGGATTGGAGTGACATCCGAAAATGTCCGTGGGGACACACCGTTAATCACAATTATACAATGCTAGGTTCCTCTACGAACAACTTAATTCTACGCCACGCCGCGCCGCGCCGCCTCATCCAGAGCAGAACAATCAAGAGTGACAATGTAATGGTTATGGGAGATTTGAGGGAAAGTGGGTCCTGATAAAAATGGACACAGGTATGTGATGGGGAGACACGGTCTTGGTGATCGTAACGACAACGGTGAGAGATTTGTGGAGTTTTGCAACTTTCACCGTCTCTTCATCGTTGGTACCATGTTTGAGCATATGGACAGCTACAAAATCAGTTGTCATTAGTAAAAGATTCAAAAGTGGCCTTCTGGACATACGAAATAAGAAGGGCATAGGAGCCGTGACGCGCTCGGTGACTGTGTTCGTTCAGTTACCGTTTTACGATCTAGAGCAGTTTTCGACAAACTCCGGCCTGCGGAACAATTTCGCCCCTTCTCCGATTATTATTCGGCCCGCCAGTAAATAATATTTTTGACATGAACAAATTAAGAAAGACTCAAATTTATATTTTAATTTAATTTCTCCATATACAAGTAACATAATTTCTTTAAATTGCATTTAAATCAGTGTCAAGTACTTAATCCGCAATCAAGTACTTATTCTTTTTGATATTTCTTTTTCGGAGGGTCGTGGAACCTCTGGCACCTTTCTGTGTGCTGCTGCACCTGAAAAATAAAAATAAAAATAATAACTACATCACCAATTGATTTAGAACAGTTGCTAAAAACACTTAATGACTAGGCTTATTTGTTATCGATCCGTTTTAATGCGTTGTGCCATCCGAACATATGTTTACTTAGCAAGAAACAATCAAATATTCCAGTAACTCATCCTTCAAAATAAATGTTGCTTCATGCCGAACTCAACGAGCTTGCACCAAAACTAATTCAGGGAAAATTAGAGAGAAATATTGATTCCGGTTTCACTCTTCATGAGTGTGTTAAATTAATTCCAGCAAAAATCATAAAGGTAGGGGTAAGGAAAAAAGAAGCCTCTGTTTGCATTTGGTAAAGCATTGACCGCTTTTCTAGCGAACTTTCGTCCAATTCAAAACCACCTTCACATCTAATCAGCATTAGATGCTCTAAGCGCTCTTTACCCATGGTAGAACGGAGTCAATTTTCAATCAATTTCAACATGAAAAAGGACCATCCTGCAGATTTAGGTGACACAGAAAGAGCACGAATTGTTCTGTAGATTATGTAAACACTAGACTTTCCTCTACTTGCCGCTGCATGTAAGCACCTTAATTTCTGCATTTTCGAGGAAAAAATTCTACAGAGTAGGGGGCCCCCTGAAGGCGGAGGCCTCCACAACTGGCGAACCTAGGTATACCTATGGCTGGCACGGCCAAGACTATATTATTGGATTTTGTATAAAGCTCGGTTGAATATGCAATAACGTTTCAAATGGCAATTGATCATAGGGGCACAACGATCTCCAAACGGATTTTAAAGCATTTCCATTTCTTATCCACATTTTTTCGACATACACATGAAAGACGTCAAACCACAAATTCTAGTTCTCTGCTCTCGTTTACCTCTACTATTATTCAAGAATGACAAAAATAGCAATTTATTGTGATTACCTATATATTGGCGTTGTATGCTGTTAACTGGTATAAGTGAAGCCAACCATAATGCTTCAAGGTCGCCCAGGACTCTGCCTTTGCCAACTTTGTAAAATTCGCCCTTATTAGTTCGACCTCAAGACATTTTCAGGAAACATGGTAATAAGAATTCCCGATGACGGGAATTTCAGGGTAAACCAAATACGGTCTTTCGTAAGATGAGCAAAAATTGCTATGCAGATACATAGATACGTGTATTCCTCTTTTTTTCTTATCTCTATCCACTCATCTTGTTATTTTTCTGTAGAATCGCATAGCATAGCGACGTGGCATTCACAAGTCAAACATTAAGTGAAAAAAATCGAGGATAAACCATATCCGGCTGATATCCTAATAGCGATTCACTCCATTAATCTGTATTCATATCATGCATCCTTTCATGAAAAAAAAAAACGATATGGTATATTGAGAATGTAAAGAAAAAGTATGAAACAGTGGAGCATGTTGGCTACTCCTCCTTCCCCATATATTATTCTTGTATCTTGGAGGGCTGCTGGATATCTTGCTCTCCATATTCACATTATGAAAGTTTAAGCTTGGCACTAGTTTTACCCAACTACTACTAGTTCCTGGCGGACTTCGACTCGTATTCGTGCCGTTGTTGCATCAGTCGCCGCCATCTTCTTCATCTATACGCTAAGAAAAATTGGAAAAGTTTTTACCATAAATTCCTTTATGGCAGACACTTTAAATTGCAAATGTGTCGATAAAAGGCAAATTCTCCAACATCATATTCATGCCACGCTTATAAGATTCCCTCCACTGTATATTCGTAGTTAGCAGAATATTTAATGGGTGGTATATGACGGGGTTAAGAAAGGAGAGAACAAAAATATACAGGGTGTCTGGATATTGCCGCACAAACGCAGTAACAAATATTGAAGAATTTTTTTTCGAATTATCTACCACAAGCACTTACATTTTTCTTGAAAATTCATTTTATAATAAGTGTTAAACATGACCACCTTAAAACTTAAAAAATATCGTGCCCTCTCTGGGAAACTACGTACAGCCCATCCCACTATTCCTCTTGTACGAGTAGTGTCAGCAGATACATCGTTCATTTTCTTACAATTATTCTAAAACAAAATAAAAAAATAGCACATTAAAAATTAAATTATCTTTCATATCTCATTCGAAATATTTCAATTTTAAAATCCGGCAAGGCTGTTACGCATAAAAAATTAACGAAATTTTTAATGAAAAAGTTGAGTTTCGACGGATTTTTTAAAATAAAATTTTGACATTATGTAAACGAAAATTCGGGAAAAAATGATAAAAATCGAAGATTTGAAAAAAAAAAAAAAAATTAAGGAAACATTTTAATTTCATAGAGGTACACTCACTAAGCTGTTGCTCTGAATTTAATGCGATTAATTTTAAGAGTAAGGGCAAGGCATTAGCTGAGTTTAAGAGATTATTTGGAAGTTATTACTTGCGCAGTTCTAGAGTTATTGCGTTTTTAGCAATGTAAAAGTAGGGGGGGGGGGGGCAGATTCTTTTTTCAAAGTCTTCCCCGTGGGCGCCCCCTGGTAACGCCAGTGGATCAAACCGCTGACGCCCAAGTCTAAGTGTTAAGGCAGTTTAGAAAAAGGCAGATGGCTGTAGCCTGAATGGCTGACCAACACCTAAGCGTCTCAGGTTTAGTAGGATGGAATGATTTGTGTAGTTGGATCTGCAATATAGTTGTATAAACTTCAGCCCGTTTATTGAACCATCGGAAGCAGCAATCTCCGAGGCTATCACCTGAATGGGGTTCAGCGATGTTCTGACAACTCGTCCTTGTAAAAACCACTCTACTCAAGAAATTTGGACCAAAAGCCTCGGACTGGATCGATCAACAACGACGAACACACAAGCGGCCAACGGAGTATTCTTTCGGATCTCGCAGAGAAAATCGTGAGATATAAAGCCCGGCGAGCGCGAAATGACTGGTTCGACGAAGAATACAAAAATTAATTTGACGCGCAACACAAGGCCTATAGTCAGTGGATTCAACGAGTAACCAGAGCCAAAAGAGAAAAAACATGACGAGCTACGGCGAATATCGAATTGAATAATTAAACGTAAGAAATGTAAATACGTTGACGAGCAGTTGCTGAATATTAACGCAAACGTAGCTAATAGGAACACCAGACAAGCGTATACTAGCAGATACAATTAAGAACGGCTATCAACCCATAACTAGCCTTTGTAAAGACAAGGATGGAAACTTCATCAGGGACACCGATGGCATTAACAAACGATCTGAATTCTGAATTTACCATCTAACATCTCCACACAAGAAGCTCCTGACGATATTGTTGATCTAGGTCTACCCATACAACCCCGGACAGTAGAGGAAGTTGATGGCTGTGGCACCTTTGGGGCAAGAGTTCGGAAAAGTGTTCCTTAGTATTTTTTACTGTAAATTGCATGCAGAATCACGTGGCAGTGCGTTTATCCGACAATTTCCGGACACCCTGTATATGAAGAAAATGATTCTAAAAAGGTGTGCTCGTATAGCTAACAGAGCAGGAAAGGTTCCATTAATTTTGAGAGGAATGAAAAATAAACACTTATCGTAAACCAGATGATTGATTTACAGGACAGTGAACTGTTTTTTCAGTTTGTTTGAATTGTACTTAATTTATATTTTGATGAGGTGCATTTTGAGCATGGATGACGTAATGGTAAATGTGAGTGTGAGTGAGTGAGTACTTCTACGGGTTCTGCGAGAGCGCAACCGGAGCTTAGCACCTGCTAGTAGGAAGCTCTGCTCCGGAAAATATGGGTCGGGATTAAAAAAAGGCAAAGTTCTGCGGCAAAAGGTCACACGCGTCACTACTATACTCAAGTGCTAGGTCATAGTCCGATAAGAGGAGTGGGTGAAAACTTAAAATGAAACCGGAATATAGAGGGCTACGCCCGCAATCCGAGGGTTTTGTAGCAACCGCTTATTTTGGTATATACATAAATATCGGCTCCTTGCTCTTCTTGATACCATTTAGATGCATAAAAAAAAACATAATTAAAATGTCTTACTCGCTTACATTTTACATGCCAATTCATATTACGTGATTGTAACAAAACTTAGAACATATTATTGCCTAAGGTGTTGGTTATCGTTGGCCATCAGTACTTTTGACCTCGAAAGTGTTTAAGGCATGCAGGGGTATGCTAACTGTAACTACAGAAATAAACTATTATTTACCTATTCTGAGAAGATATACAGATTCCATTATTTTCCATTTTATTGTATATGCTATTCGGAACCCACCTTCCTGTAAGTTTTCATAATTCTAACAGTCTCGAAATGCCACGTGGGGGGGGGGGGGGGGGGGAAATTACGAACTAATGTTTTCTCCTCCCCCACTATTCACCTTTCTACAAATTTCAAGAAAATGCGAAAAAATGGAATGTACTCAACATTACCTTTCTCACGACACTTCACTTGCCTATACCAGTCGATAAAAAAAAATTTGACTTTAATTTCACCTCTATGTGGACCCCTCCCCCTTCCAGCCGGTAAAGTTTGCCAATTACGACGCAGCGCCCCCAACTAATCGTTACCCTTTCAGAAATGATTAATTAAATAACTGCAATTCGCACTACGAAAAACAACATGAAAGTAGTACTCACACCTATGAGGCCGGTAGGTGTAATTTTTGTGTGGATAGTGTCAAAATGCCTAAATTTAAATGAATGTACTATTATTAAATATTATGTGATTGTAATGAAACTTAAAGATGTTATTGCCTATGATGTTGGTTATCATTGGCCATCAATATTTTTGACCTTGGGTGTGCTTGAGGCGTGCAAGGGTATGCTAACTGCAACTATAGAAATGTACTATTATTAACCTTTTTTGATGAGATATCAAAATTCTACGATTTTCGGTTTTCTATACTAGTAAAATGCCACTTTTCTGCAAATTTTCATGTTTGTAAGTATAACGGTATCGAAATGCAAGGGGGGGGGGGACAAACTCGGATCACATATTTTCCCCTCTATCTCTTTTCCCCTTTTTTCAAATTTGATGAAAATACCGGAAATGAAATGTACTCGGTGTTACCTTTCTCATGATACCCCACTTGCCTATACCAGTTGAAAAAAAATTTTTGACCTTCATTTCCCCTCTATGGGGACATCCCTTTCAAGTCAGCCCATTACAACGAATCGCTTTCTCCGGCAAATTATAATAATTCTACATACTCCCACAAAATTTCATGTATGTAGCTTCAGCCGTTCGTGAGATATTTCATGGACAGACGGACAGACGGACAGACGGACAGACATTTGACCGATTTCATAAGGGTTTTGTTTTTAATACAAAACCCTAAAAAAAGAAGGGAAGCGAACGAATGAACATTAGCTAGTCTTAGGCATGCGGCGTATGAACCGAACACACCGTAGGAGACTAAGAGTCTCTGAGTGGGTATCCAGGCGGAGAAAAGGGCACCAGGAAGACCAGCTTCTGAACCCAAAGTGCCCTGGGCGTTAGAGAATCATGGAGAAGAACCTCCCCTATTCGGACCTCCATCGATACACCCGCGATGCAAAGACACCTTTAATTATGTTTAAGAAACACCAAATTTTTTTTCATATTACTTGTATGTAAAAATACTGGCCGCTACAGGAGGTTTGACAACTATATGTGATCTGGCGAGTGAAGAGGCGATGATCAAAGTTGGAAAGGATCTAGCAGCCTCATTAAAATAAAAAATAACTGACGCATATATTAAAAACACAATATTTGGTATTCTCTAGATCTAGAGGAAGACCTCTGAAGATGCTCGAGTGAGCAAAATGCGTCTGGAAAAATAAAAATCCGTGGAAAAGACAAAAATATTGTGTCTTAAACATATACCGAATGATTTAGGATTGTGTTTCCAAAACGAAAAATGATTAATTGTTCAGTCTTATTGAATTTATACATAATTATTGCTGATTTAGATCTAGGTACAAAGATGCAATGATTTAAAAAAATGCAGTCGGTAACAAAAAGACAGTCATAGTGCAATATTGCTGATTATATGAAATTTTGAATTAATTGATATGTTTTTTGTTCAGTTCGATAAATATCGAACACTGCAGCCCGCCAAGAAGCATTGGACTCTTAAAATATGTTGAAGATCGCACCATCTGTCGTCGGCGTACGCTGCTAATTCTGTCGACTTGATGCGTAGCGTCTTACTGTTGTCCATATTCATAGCCCGAATAGCATATTCCAGTGCTAGGTTGAAGAGCGTCGATGCCAGTCCATCGCCCTGGTTCAGACCAGTGCGTGTTTCAAATAGATCAGTAAGTCTACTATGGATCGACCTGAAAACCCGTCGATATTGGTACCGGTAGTGAAAAGCGGTACCAAAACAGTGTACCGGCTTAAGGATTAGGCCTAACAGCAAGTCTTCTGTCGACGTTTTTTTTAATTAATAATGGAGAAACATTTCCTGAAACTCATTATCATAAACAATCGGTTCAAAACTACTGCAGAAACTCGGAGCGATTTTGTTTGACCACCGAAACTAGCAGTACAGCAATACAGCGAAGTGTGGGGGAGGCCGGCCTATTTGATCGAAAACTAAAAAGGACCTTCAGACTCCAAAAATGCATCAAAAACGTATGCAGCTAAACAGCACTAGATTTGGAAAAGGAAGAATTGATAGAAGATGATACTTTTGTATGGATCAAAAGTGAATCCCTTCGTGTCTGATGGAATATCCTACTGCTTGTGACAATAGCATACGCTGTGTCCACCGGTAGAAATTTGAGTCTTGAGGAGGATTTTCCAATGGTCAGTACTAATCTCGATGACATATCTAAAAAATAATTGTTCCTCACACCCTTCAAATCAGAGTAAACAATTCTTTGAAAACAATTACAAAGACACGAAATCAAAAATTACTGCATATTCTCCAACCTCCATAAATATTGCCATGATTATCCATTGACAAAAAACTTTGCCCGGTGTCGACGAAAAAAAGAACATCCCCTGGGGCAATAATGTCGTTTAAGTACTTTGGCGGTAATTCGACAACCTTTTTTCAATACCCATTCTCCCCGCTATGCTCATTTCACCAGACTTTTCCATTTGCCATTCGTCGAATCTTCCCGCCCATTCTCACACCATTTATTAAATTATAAACCAAAATGAGTTTTATTTCGTTGCCTATTTTGAAAACATTCTGGTGCTTTCAGGCTTTATCGTTCCTAGGTCATCACCAAACCTCCCTCGAGGGAAAATCTCAGTGTACTGTTTCGTATTCCTGCGGAAAAAAGAAAGAAAAACAAACCTCCTTTCTATCGTTCAATTTTTCATATCACCCTCTCCGTTTTCTGCCGCCAATTTTCACACGACTCCCTTCGTCGAAGGCCTTATTGGCACTTACCTTAATTTTATGTTGTGAAAGGTACTCTAGACCTGTCTAACGAAAATAATTTCGTTATCTGGTTGCTGTTTTTTTTCTCTTCGTCCTTTTTCTTTCGTTTTCGGCTTTTTTCCAACTCCCCCAAGACCTTTGGAGCGTGGAATGAGCAGCAAGATGAGAGCGTTTGATGATTTCCTAAGGACCGTTCTTTTCTTCCTGATATGCCATCGGTTGAAGCAAAAAGGTGTTCGACTCAAAGGTGTCGTAAGGTAAGTCGTCGTAACCCTCGGATTATGATGCTCCCTAGGGGCGAATTTCAAAATGTTGGGGTTCCGTTTCTTTTAACCATGTGACGAAGGCGTTAAACCGCCTTTGGACAAATTTCCAACCAAAACGACGACGGGTATCTGGCGCAATGCAAAACACCGCCGCCGCCGCCGTTCCGGGGAGCATGGGAAGCGAGCACGTGAGGAATAATACACGGCGAAAAAGATAGATAGGTTCAGATATGAAATATTTGCGGAAAAGACATATTATGCAAATCAGTATCATGCGGAAGAGATAGTTAAGCCGCAACTGGGTGATGAAAGGCATACGATAATATGCCCAACCGCCGCGCCGCCAACAGACGATCCCCGGCGCACGTACCGACGACAACGACGAGACTTTCACACAGGTATGACATCGAGACGTGTACGACGGGCGATGAAATGCGTATCCAGAAAATTATTAAGTCGGATAAAAATTCAATTTGCTTTCCAATAAATTCTCGTATTCGCATTCGCATCTTTTGTAGGGCGGTCGGAAAATATTTACCGGAAATTTAAGCACTTTTATTTATGATTGTCGTAAGTAAGAAGGATATGCCGGAAAGCAACAACGTATCACCAACAAATGCTGGCAATTTATATTTCAATACGATTTACTGCTAATAAGGATGGAGAAATTGTCCTTGTATGCTATTTCAAATTCATTACAATGCGTATGCGTAATTTTGTCAGGATACGCCGATTAATTTTCGAGCACAGTGTTGGTATGACAATATTCATGAATCTTATCTATGGCCGAATGGCACTATTTAATGAGATGTTGTTAAGGAAATTGCAGAAATGGTGCTTGATGCAATGATAAATTGGTCTTGGGACGAAGACAGGAAAAGGAAATTTGTTGAGATCTAATAAATCTAATGGTGAGAGTTTTTACAGAAATTTTCAAATGAGGATTACTTACGTAAACATATTGAGTGTATCATTGTAAACTGGATTGTAGTCAAGTGGTAGCTTCTAGTCATCTGGACAAGGGATCGCTAACTTTTTCTGAACAGGGCCAGACCGTTGAAGTTTTGGGGTCAAAGGGCCGGCTAAAACGTAACTGTTCACCGGTATGGTCAACCAACCACTCACTGTTAATTGATGGCTTGACGGAAGCACCTCAATTATGCAGTCAAATAGACTTCACTAATTTGCATTCACACCTACTTTGGCATAGCGCGTCAACTACTCCTACGCGCCATGGTGTAGGGTTTCGGTCTACAGTTGCCCTGTAATCCTGTAATAAAGCAATAGGAAGCTGAGGCCTATAACCTAAAGTTCTATACTGGTTTTTCGCTTTTCGCTTCTGTTGTGCGCCCAATACTCACGCATGTAATTATCGTCGGGTGGAAGGCCCTCAGGTTAGTGACCTATTGCGGCTTGCTGAGCAGGGTCCAAAGACTAGCCAGTGTACTCATTACTGGAGCCCTGAGAACCACTCCATGTACTGCCTTGGGTATGTTACTCAACCTGCTTCCTCTCGACATTTTTGGAGAGAAGATTGATGGAAACGCGGCCATTGGCCGTCGAGAATCAAGTCACTGGCTCTCGTCAGCCACTGGCCACTCTCCAATTCTATATCTGATGGTTCCAAGACGGACGGTGGACCGGTGGTTTACTTACTCTGATTAACTGGTTATACTGCTGTCATTTCGATTTACCCGACCACTGTAGCATTTTCCAGGCGCTTACCTCTACCTCAGTAAATCAATGAAAACACAGTACATTAGTTAGTCAACAATGCATAGAAATGCTAGAGATGTTGACGCGCCCATGCTCCTAGAGGGGTCAAGGCAATTAACATAGGTGTTATCACTGGACTGTTGCTCGGAGACTTATCGGGTCGCGTTTGGTCCGCAGGCCGTAGTTTGCCGACCTCTGATCTAAACGTATATGTACATATGTGAAGCCCAGAATTATATTGATAGCGCTTTTAAGGAACATTATCGGGCACTCGAAACTGCCAGTGGAGACGAATGTTGACCAAATGATCGCGAAGGTTTGAAAGCATTTTTCCAGCAACACGCTGATCAGCGACAGAAAGCGGGAGGGATTCTCGGGGGTGTTCTAGGCAATCAGAACCCAGCATAATTACAAAAATTAGCACCGGAGAAAAATTAAATTAGAGTTTTGCGTTAAATTGCAGCTTATACCTTCACAAAAAATAGAAAATTCGATTTCGAACCAGAAGCTGCAACCCTTTGAAAATAAAGTCATTCCAGACTCCCTACGTGTCACCATACACTGTCGATCTCGAACTCGAACCTGGTACAAATGTCCTCTGAATAGCTCAAGACACACATACACACACACTTCACATAAACGTGAAGAAAACCGGTCCACTTGTACCATGTTCGAGTTCGAGATCGACAGTGTATGGTGAAACTAATACAAAAACGAAAATGTCTCGTAAACCAGAGCGGCTAGACGGTCGAAATTTTCACTTTTTCAATTGGCTCTAAAACGAAAACCACGGCAGCTAGCGAGATGAATTTTGACATAAAATGCAGCTTGAACCTTCCCCCAAAAATAGAAAATACCAATCCGGACGAAAAACTACGAAAAACCCTTCAAATTTGAAGCCCTCGACTGCCAAATATAAAAGTGCGTTTTCTCACATTATTAGATCAGCTAAAATAAAATGTCCAAACTTGCATTTTTTCAAATGGTTCTAACTCAAAAACCACGGCAGCTAGGGAGTTGAATTTTGCCTTAACATTCCCCCAAAAACAGAAAATACCAATCTGGAAGAAAAATTGCGAAACACCCCGAAAATTTCATGGCAAAGTGACCCCTCGACCGCCAAATATAAAAGTGCCTGTAACTTCGTTATTTTAGCAGCTGAAGGGGTCAAACTTGCACTTTTTCAAATGGCACTATCTCCAAAACTACGGCAGCTAGAGAGTTGAATTTTGTCTTAAAATGCAGCCTGAATCCTGCCCCATTTTCTCGACTGGCTTGGGGATTGCTTGCGGTTATGTTCCTCCTTTCAAAATAAATTCTGTCAGGAGCAACCGGTGCTGGGTGACCGCAGATTCACCCAAGATCCCTTTGCAGTCTTTCCCCCAACGCCTCATGAAATTTAAACACAGATGACAGTGTATCTGCGTCGCATGAGCTCCACTGCTATATGTGATCAGGTGCCTTTGGTTCTTAATGAACCATGTGTTGAGGATGACCAGACCGTGTCATCTACACATAGTCAGGATAGCCTCACCTTCATCATTTCTGGCTGTAGATTGGCTACCTTTCCCACCATGGCAGTCCTCGTAATCATAGTTCGATTCTCCCACATGGCCATTGAAATCTCCTCCTAAAAAAAACCAGCTCAGCTGGTATACTTTGAAGCAGTGTGTCAACATCACTCCAAAATGCCTCTTTTTCACTTTGCTGCAAACCAACTTGGGGAGCGTAGGCACTTATGACGTTCCACACTCTTTCACAGATAACTAATTTTCATCAAGCTTATCTTCGAGATACTCACGATGCTGCCAAGTAAAGCCGGTGACAGAATAACGCCAACGCCGTTCCTATCATTCGAGATTCCATAATATTGTAGTACAATTTGCACTTTTTGGAATTCGTCAGAAACGAGCTCGGTCGACTGGTGATTTCGCCACTTGGTCTCCTGCACGCACATTACGTCTATCCTTCTCCGTTTCATGACGTCCTCCAGTTCTTCGCTCTTTCCCGTCATGGATCCGACATTGCAACTTGCAACCCTCAGCTTTTCTACAGTGTACATGGACAGCTTAAAAGCTAATGGATCAAAATTAAAATGTATTTGCATGGGACAGGACTAAAGTGCCGATGAACAGCATCGCTCCTTTGCCGTTTTTTACCAATTTGCCGTACAACCTTACCCGCGATTTGTATTTAGGGGAACACGGTAATATCTCAGACTGGCGTAGCGTGTCGGAAAACCATCTTTAAAATATTCAAACAATTAAATAGATTCAAAGAACCTAAAAACTAATCTCAAGATTGGACTACGGAAACTTCAATGTACAGAAATTTCATCGATAATTCGCAAATGATGGAAACCACATTGAGATTTGCAGAAGAGATTTCGTTTCATTTATTCAGCCGTATAAGACCCATCAATGCAATATTCGAGAGTACGAGTATCTTATCCCAGGACGGTTTGCAAAACGATTTAATTTCAAATGTATTTACCACCATCGTGTGAGAATTTCATGAGGCATTTATATTGATATCCATTTGGGGTGGATGTGCGTTTTGTATATACGAAATGGGTATCCTGGGAATTTCCTACATATTTCAAACGGAAGTTTACACATCTCTTCACAACACATTGGTGGTGTCCTCATGGGAATATGGAAACATGTGTATGAAGCATCCACCAATGGGATAACATCCATTCAGCTCCTCGTATATGTATACTACGTTCATAAGGATACTGTATTCAGTATTCCGACAAGAATACAAACAGAAGTACGAACAGATTAAATACTCAATCGCTTTGCTGGGTATAATCAAGAGCATTTACGGCGAGTCACTTGAGATTGTGTGGTTTTTTGGACAATCCGAGTTTGATTTGAAATTTCTGTGGATTAAGGGTGGTAGAGATAGTAGGTTTAGAAATCTAAAGTAGAAGATACTCGTAGACTCGTATGTGACGATGATGTTGTGTTTCGACAGATGTGGTCGTCGTATGTTTGTCGGATGTGACAATTTTCACATCAATAAATTTCAATGGTACCGCATTAACATCCATCAATGTCGTGCGGCTTTCATTAAAATGATTTCATTCTCAACAAGCGTTCAAATTCCAAAACAAAATAATTGGAAAAAACAAGTCACAATTCTAAAAAAATCATTCCAGTTTACAGTTCGATTCACCCACTCCCCGACATTTTCACAGATCCTTCAATTTTTAATATGTTTCCTCTTGAATTTGCCACCATGGAAACGATTCTGCCGAGAAGTTGAAGTTTTTTTTTCGCCTTCCTGCGTTCATTTCCCGTACTCATATTTCCGCCAACTCAATTCTCTCCTGTAGGAGTCGTTATCCCCTTTGATTGAATCTGAATCGCAGGTATCAAACCATACCATACCATTGGTTGCTGTGCGGTTGGGTCGAGTCCTTAATGCAAGAATGTCAGTAACGCGCAGGCAGGGAGTAAAAAGGGCACTTTTTACCGGAAATCAAATTATGGCCGAAGCTAAAAATTTCATTTCCCCGAACATTGATGAGACTTTTTGTGTTTGTTTGTGCGTGTGCGAGAACGCTCCTGACTTGTGGGAGCACAGGATGTCGATGGGAATATACATGCCGTCAACGAAAACCAAATTAAGAAGTTCTCATGGTCCCGTAATTTGACCAATTGTTAACGTCGATGAGGCGTATGATGTGAAATTGCTTCACTATGAATGTCCAGAGGACCAAAATATACACGGTTGCGAAACGTGCATGCAGCGAATTTGTTCTGTCAAGGTTGCTGAGAAGATATCTGGCTCATGTAAGCCAGAATATAAGCAACACGTACGTTACAGTGTTGTTTGGAATAAAGCCTCAGGAGGATGCCTAGAAACTAAATTTTTTTTTACCAATTGCTAATTTACAGGCATATAGAAACAATACAACACCAACTGCGACGAGCAAAATCCAACACAAATGTGGAATGCTTTGGATGAAATGTTAGTGGGTCAGGCTTAAAAGACACTGGGAGTTTCGAAAGGCCCTCCACCCGAACAAGGAGACGTGGTGGTGGAATAACGAAACCAAAGAAGCTGTGCAGGCCAAAACGAAAGGATTCAAGGCTTGGACAACATGCAAGACAAGCAGTGAAGCCGCGAATGTTCAACTTAGGGAGAAATATGAAAAATGGCGGAGGGAAGTAAAGCGAAAGGTGGCTCAAGCAAAAGAAAAGAAAAATTTTCGCGAGAAGCTTTTCAAGCTGTAGAGCCAAACACCACTAATATCGTTGATTTTTCCGTGGAGGAGGTGATAAAGGCTTTCACTACGTTTGTATTGCGGGCCTATTTTCGAGATCTAACTAAAGCGATCTAACTCTCGACGATATAAACGTATCGGTTTAGTTAGTTTTGGTTTTGGCTTATCTCTACTTGCGATGCGGAACTGGACTAACAAAATTGGGACTATATCCCTGTCATCGCTAATGTTGACGCGGTGCTTGACGTGTCCTTTGTTGTCGTTTTTTTGTTCGGTGTTTGTTTTCTTTGTAATTTCAGGAAAGCAGTGCGTGATCACGGGCAAGAAAAAGTTTTTTTCTGTCGCAAAATTGATATGTGTCAAATTTATCTGTGCTATCAACGGAGAAAGAAGAAGAAGAAGTACCTCTCCGTATGGTCGGTATAAACACTCCACCAACATTTAGTTAAATCGTCTTTTGGTTCCACGGTATAAAAGAGGCCAATGATGCAGATGAAACGCAGAAAGGCAGTCGGACCGGACAAAATACCCTTGGAATTTTGGTTGAAGATGTTTCATGTCGGGCTTAGCTGGCTCACTGTTCTTTTCAACAAAATGAAAACAGGGCAACCGATGCCTGACGCTTTCAGAAAAAGTTTCCTTCTCCTGTTTTATAAGAACAAGGGTGACTCACGCAAGCTCAACAACTATAGAGTAATCAAGTTAACACCTCGCACATTGAAGCGAGTTGTTTGCAATCGATTGAAAGAGATTGTACGGTTGGGTGACAATCAATGCGGCTTTGTGTAGTGTCGGTCCACAATTGATGCTATTCAGTGCATACGTGCTACGATGGAAAAGCATCCTGATGCACGGACGGACTTGCTTTGTGTTCATCGATTTGAAAAAAGCTTTCCACAGAGTTCCTCGTGATCTGATATGGGTGGCATATGTCAAGATGTTACAAGACATGTATGATGGGGCGACTACTAAAATAAGATGCACAGCTGGTGAGTCTGAAGAATTTTCGGTTAAAGTCGGAGTTCATCAAGGCAGTTTATTGAGTCCCTTGCTCTTCAACATCATCATGCTCTATTTATTAACACTCATTTTTGACGGCCTGGACATATCCCTTCTCTTCGCCGATGACGTTGTCCTGGGTAGCAAAGACATCGTTGCTTTGCAGGCTGCATTGACCAAGTGGTGTAAGATACTGGAGGATGGATCATGGATTAGCATACCAAAGACAGAGTATCTTTGCTGTTCTTTCTCAGCTCCAGAGAGATCGATACCAGATATTTACATTAAAGGAGAGCAGCTGAAGTCCAGTACAAGGTTCAAATACCTGGGCTCAATGGTCAGCAAGGAAGCTACTTGCGATGATGACATCAAACATCGTATCAGTGTCGGTTGGATGAAGTGGCGAGAAAACTCTGGAGTTTTCTGCGACAAGAAGATGCTACGAAAGGTTAAGGGCAAGTTGTACAAAACGGTCGTACGTCCCGCACTCATGTATGCTGAATGCTGGACTATGTACAAGACATACGAAAGTATGCGACTGAGATAAAAATATAACGGATGTCTGCCGGTGTGACCAAAAAGGATCGTTTCAAAAGTACCTACATCCGAGGAAGCTTGTTTGTTGAGCAACGGATCACTGAGAAGCTCGGAAATCGTCGTATGGATCGGTATTGCCATGTTCTAAGGTATCCGCCTGAGAACTCTGTCATGAAGGCACTATCAATGAATGTTCCATTTGTTGGACCCAAACCCCGGGGCAGACGGAAACACACGTGGATCGATCAGATGAAGAAGCAACAACAACGAATTAATCTCGGCGATAATACGATCCAAGACCGAGCTGCCTGCAGAAGGAAGCTGAGATTATACCGCCAGAATGGGCGAAGCGACAACACCACAGGGAGAGCACCGCGAAGCCGCAGAGTGGTATGAAAGGGCAAGGAAGAAAAAGATAAGGACTGTTTGAAATTATCCAAGCAAGCCATTAGAACCGCCAAGACGGAATCTTGGAGAGACTACTATAAGTCAATTGAGGGCACTGGAACTTCAACAAGGCTGCACAAGATTCTTTCTAAAAGCCAATATGCGAAATATTTGACAAACCGGAGGCCTCCAGATTCATCGTGCTACGAAGGCTAAAGTAGGCAAAACACATGGAGCGAATGGATAACCATCGAATACCCAAGAAGGTTTTCGTCGAGAAGTGCAACGGTACCAGGATCCGCGAAGACGGAGAAAAAACAATGAGAGGCTGCCAGTGTGGCAAATTTGAAGCAGCAGTGAATGGACGGAGACATATGGAGGCGAAAACTTGGAGAAACCAAATCCCGCAGCCGATAATATGGCTATTAAGTAAAGTAGGCTGGTGACCGAAATTCCAAAGCGTCGTGTGATCGAGCATTACAATGGATGAAAATATTTCGTAAATTTCATTGTCCCAAGGGTAGAAATAAATAACACTAAAGTAAAAATTTCCGCACTGAACCCCTGTCCAAAAAAAAAAGGTACGCTTGGTCTACCAGAAGTTTTCAGCACCCTAAGGAGGGGGTTGCCACTTTGTTGAAATATACGCATATTCACCACTCCCAAACTACATTTACTCGTATGTGCTTTCTTCACAAACAGACTGTTCAATGTCAGAAGGACTCTCAATTCAACGTTTAGACTTTATTCACCGCTGCCGCGCTACGCCCCGCGCATCGAGGACCACTACCAATGGAACTTCCCAGGGAATCGTTCTTCCCGATGTATACATATATTGGCGAAATAACCACAAAGTTTCCTCCAAAGTAATGCTAACTCATAAAATTGTCAGACAAGAAATCTAATGAAAACTTGAATAGTCAACTTATTAGACAAGTTCATTTGAGGTTGAAAGTATTCGTAAGTTTGCAGAGAATGGTCAACTGAATCTTCTCCCATTTATGCTATCATAAGTTCAAAAGAAGTGAAGCAGAGTGTAGCTTGTCCACGAACGAGAGTTTTGAATTTGATCGTAGTCAAAGAGACAATCATATCAAACATTGTTCACTAGGGAAACGGAAAAATATAGGTTTGTACGTATTTGTTGAAATAGAAATAGCAGAACATGGACAAGTTGCTCAATTATAGTAAAGTTTAACTGTTGATGAAGTTCAGTAATTAGTCGAGTCAACATGCGATGAATTTATGTTTGACGGAGCTCATTAACAAAATTTTTTTAAACTTCTCTTTTTTTTTTAAATGATGAGTTTTAATATATTTCTTCAGTCAAATAAAATATGATCTTCTGTAAGCCAATGTTCTCATTTATTTCAGTTGACTTGACTTTTGATTACACCTGGTTCTGTTAGTCGCTTTATTGAAAAGGGTCGGCTGGAATGCAAGATCTGATCCTAATCCCCAAATTTATGCCAATGGCACAATAGATCCATGTTCACAGTGCTTGCACAGTTGTTCAAAGTGAACTACTGTACGTTCCTCCCTGCGAGCGAACACGATGAACAGCTCGCGAGCTGATCGTATTTGCACGAAAAAGGTGCTAAATGGGTCCCTAGAGGTGTAAAAGCGGTTGGCTGCAAAGTATGCCCGGCTACGCCAGGGTGGATCATCCTTTTCAAGTTACTCGTGGGATTCAAATGGTTCAAAATCTAATCCTTGCGAGGCTTCAGGAGGATCTTCGTCAGGGGAGGACAAACTGATCCTCCAGCCGGGGACCACCATATTGTTGGTGCTGATGTCCCGGGCTCAGAAGCTTGAAAAATAACATAGCTTAGGAGGAGAGCAGCGAGTGCCGAGTGCCATCCATAGCACTCAAGCGACCTGGAAGACTTCCAACTATTTCGGAGCAAAAAGAAACCACAAGGACAGTACCGGCCACAGTACTTCCAAATGCTCCAATGCCGCGGCAAACACTATCGGAGCAGGGCCTGCGGTGCATACCAGGCAAGTACAACACTTTCCATTTGCCCCAAACCAGTTTATGCTAACGAAAAGTCAACTGAGCCTCATGGGAATTGTCGACGCACTATGCCTCACTATGAGCTAGAGCAATAGTAATAGTAATAACCCTTCCTCCGCAAATAAGTTTTAATTATTGTCGTACCGGAATCCAAAACGTTTTTTTTTCGTATATCAAACAAATATTCATGTATTGGAAAGGATCCATGCAGTCTTGAAGATGGAATACTCGTACATGAGTGAAAATTAATTGAGTATTAATGTGCATCGATATGTATTTCTAATATAAAAAAAAATACTATTACCCCTTGACTGCCATAAATTAAATCCAACCATGAATCACGATGTGCTGACGAAATATATCGCCTTTGACACAAACATGACAAACTACACCTTAGTCAATACAGAATACCTTAAGGACAACAAAGCCAGCAACAAGTCTGTCCACTTACGTTCTCATGTCCGCTCAAACGCCCGATCTCGAATTTCGTATTTAATTCACGTAATCAATAACTCAAGTCATATGTCTTGGTACGCTCCAATAAAACGGTCGCCTCGACCCTTAAGGTCACATCTTGCGACTAGTGCAAATAAGTACATAATACATTTATGAACTCGCCTTATTCCCGCATAAAACGGCTTTTATTAATATTTGAGACTTGATTAAACAATAAAAGACCCAGAAAAATATTCCGAATGGCAATCGTAAAGGCGAGCATAGAGTAACCTCCAAGAGCTTATCCGCCTCGTCGTCGTTGGTGTCCGGGGACATGATCCAATCCGTTGCCTCTTGTCCTTTAGCGGGCGCGCCGCTTTTAGCCACACCACCGTCCGAATTGCCACCCTATCCCAATCTATGACTATTTTCTGAACGATTCGATTCATTTAGCGTACTGGGGCCAATCATAACTTTCTCCTTATTCTACACGCCGCATTAGCCATCGGCAGGAAGCACAAATTGGGTTCATATCCTTATTGAGTTTATTATGCTGCAGGAAAGCTTGCTCATAATAATTACACCTTTCCTCTGTTTGGGGACTCCATGACAGATCCTTCGTATTGATATCAACACTATCGAGGGAAAAAAGTATAAAAGTACGAAGGACTTTATGCTCACGTAGCAGGAAGTCTAATAAAAATGGTTGGAGGGAAGGTCGAGATGTGAATACGTGGAAAATATGTTCAAGAAGAAAAAGGGTATTGTACGGAAAAGAAAGTTACGACTAAGAGCAACCCACTATATTCAGGATGACTTTAGCTACGCATAAAATAGAAGGAAAATTGCTTCATACGTTGCAAGATATGTGGTGAGAAGAGAATATGTTGT
This sequence comes from Chloromyia formosa, assembly GCA_964017055.1. Classification (NCBI taxonomy): domain Eukaryota; kingdom Metazoa; phylum Arthropoda; class Insecta; order Diptera; family Stratiomyidae; genus Chloromyia; species Chloromyia formosa. Next base: position 20,226,730 of record OZ024813.1, on the reverse strand, counting down.
GATTCTGAAGAAGGGGGAACGTTTTGACAATCTAAGCAAGGTTTTTAAAGGAGAATATGGAGAATGGAGGAAAATTCAGAAAGAATTCGATTTATGGGCTAATGTATTAAAAATAAAAATGCGAGTCATCCTTGGCGGAAATTACCGATATCTAATGGTATTCGTCTTCAAAATAAAAAAATTACAACAAGTCCTAATATAAACTGACCCAATTATTGACGATAATTGTACATTTTTATATTTTTTCCAGGAACTGTATTCTAAATCAGGGGATCTCGTGAGGGAGGGGCGTAAATATTAATAAACCAATAAATTACAATATAAACCATAGCTTCTACGCAGTGGTCACGCCAACTTCCCATCAACAAGTATCCCGGAAGCTATTAAATTTATTAACAGTATTCAATACGTCTCCAAGATGGGAGCGAAATCGATACGTGTTTCAAGTGGTGGAATGCCCGTAAAACCGCATGGAATTCGTCTTTTTGGGGCACGAAACTGATACGTTTCTCGAGTGTATTTTTCATCTAAGATTGCTCCAAACCAGTCTCCAATACGACCAACAGATGGAGACGAATAGGTGTCGAGATTATGGCCAATGTAACTGTTATATTAGGCGCGTTCTTTTCTGTATCTACCGGGTGTATTCTAGGGTAAAGAACAAGCATTACACAAACAACAAGTCGCTTGTTGTTTGTGTAATGGGTGTTTGTTGCCCTAGCTTACACCTGGTAGATACGCAAAAGAACGCGCCTATACTCACTGAATACTGAATGCAGCACACACACTCCTTAAGCGCGGAGCTCGCGCAGCGATCGGAACCCACACAAGAAATTAGTCCACACTATTATTATTAGAATTATTCATATCCTAAAGGTGTGAGTTCCTAAGCCGGGACTGAGTGAAATGTGTTTGCGACTGCGAAAAAAAACTATCATAACCCAAGTAGCACAAATGTCATTGTCCGGTAAAAACCTGCCTGGTATACAACCGTAAGTTTATAGACCAGGCGAAAACGGTAACATTGCCATTTGGCAAACGTTTAAATAATACTATTAAGGCCAATTTTCTAAATGCCCTGTTAAACTGCCTGTTAGCTAACAGGGACTTATTTATCAAAGGCCTTAACCTAAATCATATACAACACCCAAAATACGATAATACAGTTCAAAATAAGGGGAGAAAATCCCCTTATTTTGTCGTATTTTGAGTGTTGTATATGATTTAGGTTAAAGCCTTTGATAAATAAGTCCCTGTTAGTTAACAGGTAATTTAACATGACATGGAGAAAACGGGCCTAAGACTTTTTTTTGAGAATAACATTAAGAGCTCGCGCACACGATAAACTCGCAGAAAAACTAAATAGTTTAATCGGAAAAGTAGAACACACTGTGGTTTATGAGACCGCGCACACAGCGTTAGCTGAATAGTTTATTCGGCTGCTTTGCCGTGTGCACGAGCTCTGGTGCTACTTGTAAACTAAGCATTACTCGTGTGTCTTTTATGTGGAAGTACAGTCGTACAACTATAGTCTACATTTGACATTTGACAACTTTAAAAGGCTCCATTGTGATTATTTTTATCAGAGTCGCAAATCGCTCAGTTGCGGCCTAAGAGCTCCTAGCTTAAGTATTCGAAATAAATCTCCTGAGTGTGGGGTTTGCGGTTTCCGTGCTACCTTGAGTATCCAGCCCTGAGCCGCTCCCTGTATGTGCAACAGCTGTAAGCGGTCCATACTATGTGGCTCTCGAAAACCCCTCACTGTTTCGTCTCCTCAAGTTGAAAAAATCGATAGGGGTTTTACGGAAATCCAATCACTAAAACACCGTATCGATTTCGTCGCCAGTTTGGAACTTGGTAGATTTAAGTTTCATTTTGAGTCGGTGCACTAAATCAAGAGTCCATGGATGTTTGATAAAGGTCTCAAAATTATTTCTTCATTTTGTAGTAGGATTCTTATGTATATTTTAAATATACGTATAAGTATTTTGAAAAAAAAAAAGAAATTTTCTCTCATCATATTTATTTTTAATTGTAGGGCTGGCGAGCTCGCACGGAACGCTGCAAACGATATAACTCTTCAGATGGGTCGGGGTTTCGCCATGCCCATCTCCAGGTGTAAACATAAGCTAACTATGACAGCGATAGACAGGGCTAACTCGAGGTGGTTAAGTGGTAGTGCCTGCCAAAATGCGAAGTTATTATGGCCCTTATTGAACAAAAACCGTACTTCTAAACAGCTGTCGATGAGTAAGCAACACATCAGGATAGTGGTGGGAATTATTACTGTGTTATCGGTGAATACGCGAGGAGGCTCCGACTTCCATACCATGACTTCTGCAGAAGTTGCGGAGGCATAGATGAGGAGGAGAGCATCTTCCATCTACTCTGCACCTGCCCGGCATTAGCCTACAGGAGAATGTCGATTCTAGGTGAATTTGCGTATGCGGATCTAGGAGACCTTGCTAATGTATAGGTAGATGCGGGTCGACTCCTGCGATTCGCTATTAGCTCCGGATGGTTCAACAATGGATGACGGATGGAATTACACAATTCCAGGGCAACACAAGGGACCTTCTTTTGGTCTAAGTGTGCTGTGAAAAGATTACGGCAGCCCCTCTTATCATACCATAATTAATCGGTTAGTGTGCGATGGACCCCTATCGTCAATTTAGTTTTCCATCATGTTGATTGTGTTAGCGAGATTTAATATCAAAAACACATCAGTGAAAATATCTATGACATGTTTACAAATATCACCTTTTAGCGATGCCAACGACATCTATTCGTCATATCTATACAGTGAAGGTTAAGTAGCCCGTAGAGTTCTACAGGTTAATTCAGGTAAACGCATGGTTGTAATTCCGGGGTTTTTAAGCTGCATTAGCCCCACCAAAGTGCAAAAGACCGCGCATATTATTATTATTTAGGCAGCAACACATTTTTGTCCAAATGATGACTTTTCTATGGGGTGTTTGAAGACCCCGACACCCTTCTCCCTGCGTATAGCATTGAGTAAGGTATACCTTAAGTGTCAACACTATTGGAACTCTTTTCTAGGTCTTCATCGAAACCGCGTCAAATAAAAAATAAAACATTTTGTTTTGATACTGCAGTATAATAATTACGAAATGTAGTAGCTACCATATTGTTTTTAAGACGTAAAGGGAGTTTCTCCATCACATCAACCTGCACCATAGCCGTAATCCCACAAAAACGTCAAACCATAAATGAAAACAAATGTTCACTTTGAAACCTAAGACCGAAAATTGGTCCTTAATTCACCTATATACGAACCAAGCGTTTCTACTCGAAAAACCCTTCACGTCTCGACACATCTTTGAGATAAGGTTATAATGGGAAATCATTAAATTTTAGCTGTTGGCATTGAACGATATTGGATTGGATAATAGCGTTTTTCTCTATCGATGGATAAACACCTTAATGGAATCGACCGTATAAGCGATTATCGCCATCTACCGAGTATACATCTATTCAACATTAAGAAACAATTTCTATTATTTCTCGTTTCCTTTTAAATCCATTTAAGCCATTTTAGGCTTGATATAAAAACGTAGACACAGAATTATAGCGAATCACATTGGATCCTATGGCGAACACATATGTATAACGCCTATTGCTATTCTAGAATATTAAATGCCTTCAAATTTCGTTTACTCTTTTTTTTTGCTTTGTGTTCCCTTGTTTTTCGGTTCCCATGCTTATACTTTTATGGGATTCTTTTATCGATTCCCGTGAAGATTCTAGGCTGCGTACAGCTTGATTTCTTTGAACGACGGACAAATTGTATTTTACAGATAGAAATACTTGAGAAAACCTCTCACAGACGTATATGGGATTTTTATAACCCTCATGAGGACACCTAAACCTTTAACGCCTCTCCTAACATTTACGACACATTGAGGCGGCAATAGGCTCGAAAGCAGTGGTCGTATCACTCCATTTCCAATTAATTTAAGTTAAGGAACACATAAATTTAACATGTTGGCATATGTCTTCGGGGGGATATCTTTTAGGTATAAAACCGATTGAAATATTCTGTTACGTTGACCTTGTGCAGCAAAGTATTTTCCAAATCGTGAATGGAATAGTTGAATAATGGGAGAAATTTAGGCGCTCTTTCGGAGAGAAGTTTTTTTTTCGGTTTTGCCATTACTACTCGCATGAGAAAAATTGTTGTCGTTGGGTTATTAGGATTAGGGTTAAGAGATTAAGGGTATGATACCAAACTGACCATTTTCCTGCTCCAGTTAGGTAAAGTTTTCGGTATTTAACCGAAGCCAGCGACCCGAACTAAGTTGCAGCAGCTACATGCCGTCGGGCAGCGCAATCAAGGGGTTCCTTTTCTGCATCTGATTACGCTGCCCAATTTAATGGTCGACATGGCTACCTTGGGCTCTATTCTCACGGGTACTTTCAGGTAGTTACCATGGACGGTATGGTTACAAACCGAAGAATTCTTGAGATAGTGCTAAGATAGCTACATGCAATTCGCAGCCTATTGACAATTCATTGTTTCTGCATCTCGTAGTTATGTTAGGCTCTGCGGGATTTTCAGATTGCGGGTAGATTTTATTCAAAACGAAGCCAACAGGAGATGAACTGTCCAACTCCTGGAGATGTTTAGCCATTTATGTCAAAATGAAATTGCAAGCTTGCATTTAAAAAAAAAAAGAAATTGTATGACTAATTTTAGTTAGAAAACAAGTTTCACGTTCACCAATAGCGTAGGGGATTATATTTTTGGCGACTGGACAATTTTTTTGGCTAGTTTCGAAATTTATTGTTGTTGCAGGTATGAATATTGGGGTGACAGGTAGCACAGTGTGTTGAGGCATCAATCTTATGTTTGACTACCGGCGTTTCGGGTTCGAATCCCGCCCACGACGACGTTCGTGGCCATGGATGTACAGGAGGTGCATGCTGGCAACTGCATTCTCCGAAACCAGTTTATGCCGTCGAAACGTCAACTGCACCACATGGAACAGTTGACGCGCTATGCCCCTCAAGGGGTTAGTGTAATGGAGAGAGAGGTATGAATATTGTTTAAAGTTCGCCATAGACGATCAGTCAAACCGCTCGTGAATACCATCCAACCCCATCAACTTCATAAAACGTGCCGAACGAAATACTCATCACATTTCTAAAGTTTCATGACGAGCACAACCACGACCGATGTTGTGTAGCATGTAGTCCTTCCTCAAGGGCGGTAGTATACGCCACCGCCGTAGCATCGCTCAGAAGTTTATCAACTGCAAAGATTTTGGGAGGGTTGATTCTCGATTGTTGCACTGAGAAAATTCCACATCTGTAGGTCACCTTCACCAAGTGGTGGTCTGAGTCGCAGTTTGTTCCTCGATAGGAGCAGGCACCTATCACACTAGATGCCCATCTCTTACAAATGAGGACGTGATCAATTTTGTTGACTGTATGTGCGTCTGGAGATTTCCAGGTCTGCTTGTGAATGCGTCGATGTGGGAAACACGTAGAGCTTACGACCATATTCCCGCTGCAGGCGAAATCGATAAATTGCTGGCCGTTGCCGTAACATTTTTCATGAAGACTGTGGCCTCCAGTGGTCCATCGGTGCGAACTTTCTTTTCTGACTCGCGTTAAAGTCTCCCAGCAGCAGATTGACGTCGTTTTTTGGAAGTGAGTCGAAGAGAGTCTTAAAGCGAGCGTAGAACTCGTCTTTTACTGCATCTTCTTTAACTTCAGTGGGGGCGTGCACATTGATGAGCCAGAGATTGAAGAATCGAATCTTAATGCGAATCGCACACAGCTATTCATTTATGGTTTTGTTGTCAGTAATGTGCGGCTGGATGTGATTGTTCACTATAAATGCTACTCCAAACTCCTTGTGGCCCGATGGTTTACCACCATTAAAAATTGTGTGCGATTTCTTGCCATTGATCTCGCTGCCAAGCAGTAATGCTCAGTTTGTACTTTTCAACCTGTTGAAGGAGGTCCTTCTCGGCTCCCGGTTAGTTCAGGGAGCGTACATTCCAGGATCCGAAAGAATAATCCTTTAGTCGTTTGCGTGGTCGTCGTTGTTGATCCGTCCAATCCGAGGCTTTTGTTCCAGGTTTCTTGACGTGGGGTGTTTTTTACAAGGACGAGTTGTCAGCACATCGCTTAGCCTCATTCAGGGGATGGCCTCAGAGATAGCTGCTTCAGTTGGCTTAATAAACCTGCTGGAGTTTACACAACAATGTTGCAGGTCCAACTACGCAAGTCATTCCAACCTACTAAACCTGGGACGCTTAGGTGTTGGTCAGCCATTCAGGCTACAGCTATCTGCCTTTTTCCAAACTTTCTTATGGCCAAGACTTGCCCGTCAGCGGTTTGACTCACTGCCGTTACCAGGGGGCGCCCACGTGGAGGACTATGGAAAAAGTTTTTTGCCCCCTAATATATTGATAATTAAATCAGTCGGAGGTAGGGTCATCCGGAAGAATGATACGACAACCTTTTTACAACGAATGGAAAACAATCGCTCACCAAATCGTGTAATCAAAGGAAGCAGTTTAGAAGCAAGGCTGATAGGAAAACCAAGGGTTCGTTAGGAATGCTCAGTAGGCGCGGTTACCGATCAACTCCTGGGTTTTAAAAAATGTAGATCACGCTCACTGGACGAAAATAATTAACGACCAGGTGCCTGCTAGCCATTGGACCATCCGAAATTTATATTCTATCCAAATGTCAGCAAGGCATAGCTATGCAAGGGATGCTAACGCGCCCAAGCCCCTGAAGGGGTCAAGTAAAATAACAAAAACAAGGCACCAAGTCGCGTAATGCTTTTGAGCTACAATACAATAATGATAACGAGGGTTTAGAAAACGACATAAGCTTTCACTCATTCGGCTTAATATAATTCGAAGGGAGGAATTTTCTCTGGAACATCTTGGATAGAATGAAAGCTTTTCAGATACAATCAGAGGCCTAGTTAGTGCCAATATGATCTGGGAGCCTTTTCAGCTTCTTTTTTTAAATTCTTCCTTTAATCTTTATATTTATAATTTATATATACATATTGAGTACATTGCAATAGTAAAATATTTTCCTGATATGAAGAGATGAAAAGGATCCCGGAGGGAATTACTACAGCTCAGTAGTATTTGAATGAAACTTCTCTGCTATATGCATTACTTTTTCAACAGACTGATTTGCAAATGCGATAATTTATGACCTTTTGTCCAAATTACAAATAGCCTTTCTAATTCATTAAGCATGTGATCAATTTATTGAATGCACTGCATTGACTCTTGGCCATAGTTCACAGTTTAACTCAATGGGTGGAGTTCTGAATAGTTCCTGCAAGTTCAGAGCCATGGGTCTGATGGCATTCAATTTAAATGTTTCGGGGAGCATTCATTGTCCTCTGTCAATGTGGACAATTTAACTGCGAAAAGCTGCTTTCGGTACGAGATTACGTCGATACTCGTACATCGGTGAACTTGTCCACAAAAATGATTATTTCTTCAGAGATAGATAACCATGATATGATGAATAGAACGGAATTGCAAATTTCATATTCATAGCATTCTGCATGATGGTGGCGCTCCTCCAAAGGACCTGTTCCGTCAACTTTTCCGACTCTGATCCATCATTTAGGAATCATGTTGAAAGTTTCTTAACTGAACATCAAAACTTAAATGTAAGGCACTTTTGAGTACATCACCGTTCGTTATATGGCGTCATGTCACCTCTCCCTTCGTAGGATCTACCTCTTCGATAAGTACACATATAGTCCCCCAAAATGCAAGTTGGTGCCAGTGGCTGAGCTATATTCCGCTATTGCCATAACAATCACACACCCTCTCAACTTTGGAAATGGATAACAATATCCTCTGGGATGTGCCATTACTATGGCAGCTGAGCAGCATGACGGAACCAACATTCCATTTGCAGGATACGAAGCATCTAGCGTATTATCTGCCATCCCATATAAACATGTCGACCCAGCATGCGAAAACTTTAGGTCATACTATGAGCCCAATGACGGACGCTTTACACGAAGGACGAAGCGGGTCCAAATGAGATGATTTATCTGACTTGGTGGGTAAATAATGTGGTGTCGTCGATTATTTGGGCCAGGACTTTATTTTGATGTATTGTCGACTTTTTGTGCGATTAGTCGCTACATGATCCGTAGCATAACAGTTGATGGATATGGGGAATCATCAATTTTTACCGCTAATGGAAATCTAATGACCCATGCTTTGCTTATTTTTAGCTTTTGGCTAGCGTAACGCTTGTCAACGACTAAAGCATGCGAATATCATATATATGAGTAGAAGACGCTAGGACTCGACACGGATGATAGAAAGGGGCAAAATTCCGTTCGCCTTCAGATAGATAGGGTGAGGGATGTTGCCAAGAAGGCACAAGGCCACGGTTCTGGTTTACATTCGGATTATTAGCAATTTGTACTAAATTAGATGGCTACCAAATTGTAATATACATAAATTAATGTCGTCGAAATGGAAAATTTATGAGACATGCCATTGAATTCTATTGAATTTGCACAACAATGAAATTGACAATGTAATTTTGATGGGAGATGAATTGGAAACAATTCATTTGAAACGGACAGAGCGGACAATTCCCCCTCGTACCGACCGCTCTGTCCGGGTATGGTTCCATCAAGTCGACTTCAATTTACAATGATGAATGTTGTCTCTGCTGATGATTTATCGGTGTCTTAATGCGGATCAGCAAATTATGGCGTTTTTAAACAGTTTTAGTTGGAAATATTGTGATTTATGGAGTCGAGAGTTTTGCGATTTGCAAATGGCTTCGTATAATAATTATTCTATAAATAGGTATTAGTCTAGGATTTACATATACGTACTGAAATTAATCAAGTTCCAGGTCCAGGTATCATCTAGCTGTTAAGGGGTTTTTGAACGTAATGCCAGTCTAGCTACCAAACCTGCCGTCAGGCCTGCGGTCCAACCTTCCGTAAATGCTGCCGTAAGGCCTCAATCAGGCCTGCTCTCAATACTGCCGACAGACCTCTCATCAGCCCTGCTATCAGTCCTGGCGTTATCGTACCATCTCTCTCTCTCTGGATCCTGTCAACCCCTTGTGGGGCATAGGGCATTAGCCACGCCGATTTTCAACCTCATCCTGTTCGCCACCATCGCCTATAACTGACCCCACGATTTGCCTAATAACTTACCCTCGACCTTAACTGATCTGCACCATATGTTTCTAGGTCGTTCAACGAGGCGACTTGCATCGGTTAGAAAAAACACAAGCCGTGGAAATTTCGACGAATAAGGAAGACATTCGCTCAAAGTGGCAATTCGGTTCAATTTTGAATCAAAAAAGGAATTTTTCCAAAGCTGTTGGACTAAAAATCGACAGCATCTGCTTTGAATGGTTTTCAAGAGTCAGAAGTCAAAATATTCCGATATCAGGGTCATTCGTTAAGGCGCAGGCAAAGGAAGTACATAGATGAGAAGATGGGTTACGACTAATTCAGGGCATTTGATAGATGGGTCCAAAAGTGACATAAAAGGCATAACATAGACTTTAGGTTCACATCCACAAAACTTCCCTCACTCTTGCTTGGATATAGGGAAGAGGACGTATAAAACAATGACGAGCGCGAACTTTTTTCGCGTATTAGCTAACAAAATATTAGCTTTAAAATCGAAAAAATGTGCCGGTGGAAAATTATCTGAAGCAAGGCTTACCGTTCTGTTTTGTACGAATATGGCTGGGCAAAAAGAAGATTTATTGTGATTGGAAAAGCCACCTGCCCCCCGTGCCTTCAAAAAAATTGTAATCAAGGATATGCCAGCAATTTGGAAATCGAATAGAAAGGCATGGAAGACTCGAGACATCATGACGGAGGTTTTGTTACAATTCAACCGAAAGATGAGCATTTAAAAGAGGAAGATAATTTTGTTCTTGGATAATGCTGGGTCACATCCTCGAGAGTTAAATTTGGAACATAAAAATCAAGTTTTTTACCTCCTAACACTACTTCCGTTTGCCAACCCTTGAATCATACAAAACTTCAAGGCTTATAATAGAACCTCCATTACTATTACTACTCCTATCAAATATTGAAATAAATTCGCCAACGGCATCTTCGAAAAAAATTTACGTCCTGGAAGCACAGTATTTTATAAAATCAGCGTGGGATAATGTTAAACAAGAGGCAATAAAAAAATGTTTTCAAAAGGCAGGATTTCAGAAGTATCGATGCAGTCTTCCCGAATCTGATGATGTTCCCTTGGCAACATTTGCAACTCTGTTGAGAGGAGTTATAGATTTTGATCAAAATATGGCGGAATTTATAAATATCGCTAATAGTATACAAACAAAAGACGGCAGTGCTGAAATAGAAATTACAGGGTAATTGATGAGAATGCGGAGGAAATTAGTTCAGAAGACGAAGTAGAAGTGACAGTTCCAGATTCCTATGAAGAGGCTTTGCGACGTATTTGCAGCTTAAAACTCTTTGCAAGTGATGACTTCACTGCATTTCAGTATCTAAAGCATTTGGAAACTTATTTTCAAAATCGTTCGATTCAGCAAAATTAGGCAAGATTGCGCCAGACAACTGTTCTGAAATTTTTCTTTTTAAATTTGATAAACTTTTAAATATTTTACTACATACATAGTATATAATTCTTTTTTAAGAATAATGCGGAGTGGTTCATTGCGATTCTAAGTCAAAAATGACTCAACTCGCTCTCCACTACCACACGGAAATAATCAGCTTAAAGCCAATTCCTCCTGTTCCTTGGTTTCGTCCACACCATGGGTTTACTCTTCAGGAGCTGCCTTAATCCATGGGGGAAGCAGCTGGATCCAGCCAGGGGTTTGTATTCCGACCTAAATCGGAGAAAGCGATGCATCGTAATTGGTCAACTTTAAGGGGAGGGGGTGGTCCCATAGAACGGTTTCACAAAATATGCAAAGCAACTATGATTATTGTATATTTTGTTTTGAGTTTCAAAAATTTTAAGTGAAAAAAAGTAAAGTTGAATTAAGACAATTTTTCCGTTCGTAAGCACGAACAGCAGCTGGAAATGGGTTAGTAAACAGCATTGAATCGCCCTAACCGATTATCATCGCTGTAACAGCCAGAAATTAGAAATTACATTGTACTGGTATTGCACATTGCAAATTGCACACAATAAAATAGTTTTTTCCCTGTGGCAATTACGCGATTTGTTGGTGAGAATTTAAGAAACAAAAATCAAGTAAAAATTGTTTAGCTGCAAACCAAAATATTTTCAACAGAGGTGCATTTATCTTGTAAAATGTTTATCCATATAGTAAACCCTGATGAAGGGCTTGTCCCGAAATATGTTGGTTTGATGGTATAACAAAAGTTACGACTTTCATTCGAGAATCAACCTGGAGGCCATTCAAGGACCAGCACTAAAAATTCTTAAATTTTTTGGTAAGAATTGCATGAGGAATAGTCTAGTGAGGCGATTATGCGTTAGAATTGAGACATCCTGCTTACTATATATGCCACTTTATGCACCAAGGGTATGAATCATAATACGTACGAGTATTTAAATGAAAAATTTTCATGTGACGCCAGGATTTTCAAGTTGAGTCTTTTAGAATATACAATAGTTGAGTGGAGGAGAAATATTACAAGTCATAACACAAATGGCTTGGGAATTCTGTACCCCTAAGCTCAACTCAATACTAAAAGCCGCAACCTAGCTATTCAGGAGTCACATGTTATGCCAATTCATAATCTATCTTTAATGACCCGCCAATATGTATAAAAAAACATGGCTGAAAATAAGTGTCAGCTAACAAAATCAAAATATTCGCAAGCCCCTTCCTCTAAATGAATGGATGGAAATTTGTATTGTTTACTCCAATCATCCAGCCATTAATCAAAGTCTTCAATCAAAACCACCACATATAAATAATTGACTGTCGTATAGTCTTAAAATGCCCATTTAAAAGCATATTTCCTACACTATTTGCACGACTTCAAGCCAATTCGTATGTGGGTCAACGCGCTCAGTCTCGCTTCATATAATCCAATAAAAAATTGTTGATCCATTCTCAATCATCACAGCTATGTTTACATTATCTTATTTCCATTAATATTGATCTATGATGTAACATACTACACGAGTTGAGAATAAGCCGAGGCTTAACCACATGGAATCCCTACACATGTTGTCAGTGCCCGGAACTCCATATCGTCCACATCAGATTCATCTAACAAATCCTAACATTGGCCATTTGTAAGTAGGATATTTGCCTTATTCCAGGCATCTACATATATTCATATATGCATGCGTTTGTATCTATACGAATTTCCAACAAGATATTTTGTTTGCCACAAATGCTTGAATACAAAGTGCCTTTAAAAGACTGTTGGCAAATAATCGATGTCCTTTCGATACAATGAAAGATAAAGAAGCGACCAAAACAATTTGTACCATCGCATCGTTGCTCCCTTGCTAGTCAGTCATTCAGCTATTCTGTAGTTCATGCTTTCAATAGACATACAAACAAACTATGACGACGATAGCAGGCTGAACTCTACGGCCTGCAAGGAGGGAATAAATGTGTCCACCCACAGTTGCTGGGATTTTTTTTTGTACTCGGATTCAAGCTTATTCTCCAACTCTTCTGCTGGAAGTTTTTCATTATTCAAAGGACAAAAGCATAAAATCTCGAAGATTCTATACCATTTCAGGACATTTTAGTTGTTGTTGTTGCCTCATTCGTTTATTCTTTTCTTCTCGCCAGTTCAAGCTATTGTGTGTTGGAAGAATTGCTTTTTTTGTCCTTGCTGTCATCAACAATGTTGTTGTTGTCATGCAGAACGATGACCAAATGCTTAACTATGGAAAGAGATCATGATGCGAAAGGATATCATTGATATATCGAATGCTGAAGATGGCCTGGAGGTGGCACCTGCTGGCTATGAGCAGGCTGGGAACTTTTCTTTCTGGAAGGTATTGGTTGAACAAGAAAAAAAATACTGAAGATGGACAAATATTTTGCTTGAAAACTGCACTCAAAAAATAATACGTCGGTGACAGATATAAAACAACAGAAATATAAAATATCTCCAGCGTATAAGTTGGACAAGGGGAAATATGTATATGCCAGCGATATATGAAAATTAGTAGACAAGTATAATGTATACCCAAAAACAACCCTGTTGTAAAAAGTTTCCCGCCAAAAAAGGAAAGAAAAGAACTCTTGCGCGTCAATGACCCTACCATAATTGGAACCCACACGACAACAAGGGGCCCGAGCTACAGAGGTTCGAAAACCCACACATTACTAATTAATTTTTTTTTCGATTTCTTCGTTTTTCTTTAGCGGGCCTAGATTATTTTGTTACATTGCAGTTTATTTCAGTTTTGTTTGTGTATAAGTGGTAGCGGTATTTTGGTTTATTATTTTGGACAGCAGCTTTCCTTTCTCCGAACGACCGTACTGATCATCGGGTGAGTTTTTCTTTTCATGTGTGTGTTTATTTAATTATTATTCATAATTCTGCTACTTTTCACTTGGATTTTATTTAGTCTATTTTGTTTCTTGTTTTTGTATCACATGCTACCACAAAACAGTCAAATTTAATCAAATAAAAGTGGGTTTGTTGGTTTTGATTTTAAAAAGTGGCTTACCTTTGTGGAACTTCCCCTCAACGTCTTTCGGGTTGGGTTTGCCATGAGATGAAAACCTCCTATCTGTTTTGCCATGGAAGGCTCTGATATTTTGCCGGAATTTTATTGGTTTGGTTTTTATGTATTTGGGTATATAGACCAAGTGACAGCAACATCAAGACCCGGAGCATGTATACATGAGCCGACTACTTTTTCTGTGTACTTCTAAGGCACTATGTTATGTTTTTTGGGGCAACGACAGTGCAAACAGCCCGCGTGAATCTACCGAACCTGAGCTGCAATACGCAAGTGCCACCGCTCAGATCGTTATGGAGGATTCGCTTCTAGCGCCAGTTGTCTGACTTTCACGGTTTCTTTGACAAATTTCCGGCTAATTCTCCAGAAACACATTACAAAATCACATATGTGACAGTATGGTTCCGAGTCCTTAGATAAGGGTAATAAGTATTATCTAAACTCGCGGGCTGGATCAAAATCAGAGGCGGGCCAGAGTTTGGCGGTCCCTGCTCCAGCGCATTCCAAATCCAATTTTGGACTTTTTTTCACTCCAGGCAGTACAAACCAGTGGTACCATGTCGCACACAAAGCGCCACTACACCCTGTAATTTAAATGCAGTGAAAATTTCTTCTTGACGTTTAAAAAATGGTACTTTAAAAGTTCGGAATAGATTCATTTGAATTGCAAAACATTGTAGCCCACGATTACTATTTCATGTAAACGGTTGAGATGGAAAGTTTTGCAGACCTTTCGATATTCACATACCTTTATGTTTTTGGTTTGAAGATTCGGCTGGGAAATTTTTTTATCGGCGAAAATAGCGTTTTTGGGCTAACCTTCTATCGGTTATTTTAATATACCAATTATTATTTTTCCGTAAAACAAAAATTGGCTTTTTTCCAATGGTGTTTCGGTTGCGAAAAAAATTCTGGGGCTTGCCAAAATTTTTTACCGATTTAAACTTCGCACTTTTTCCGGTTTTTTCCTTGATATCTCCCGATGAACACGTCCCACAAAAAAGTTACTCTAGGTTTTGTTAATCACACTAAATTTGATAAAGTATCACACCAAAATGAGCTTTGCATGATCAGACGTTTCTGAAAAAAAGCTCATCAAAAATGAAAAATGTTTATTCTTGATTTGTGAATAATGTTTATTTTAGTGATATTTGTTTGCCAATATCGGGAAAATTGAACATAAATGTAGGGGACTTCAACATTGAGTTCGTCAACGACTTCATATACCTTGGCTGTCAAAGGACCCCAATGAAACTGACGAAATCAAGCGACGGAGACAGCTAGCTAATAAGACTTTTTTCTTAGTTCTCCCCATAATGAAATCGAAGTATGTGCACAGAAACACGAAGCTCCGCGTGTGCAAAACAATTAAACGACATGACTACGAAACGTGGACCCTAACTCAAGCCTCCGGAAACATGATAGATACATTCGAACACAAGGTTCTGCTGCGAATTTTCAGGGCTGTTGGCGATCGAAATGGATGGTGCATCCGGTACAGCCATGAGTTGTGAACTGAACTATGAGCTGGAAGTTTCAAAAATCATCAAACTACAACGACTTCAATGGGCAGGGCATGTACAAGGAATGGACGATGAACTCATGCCAAAGAGAGTAATGAACGGACAACGAATCGACGGAGCGAGACTTTGAGGACAACCGAGAGCTCGTTGGGAGAATTCAGTATACGAGTATGCGGACGCCGCTCAACTATTGGGCTTCCAAGATTGGACAACGCGGTCACGTAGTCCAGATAACTGGAGGACAACGATCTAGTTGGCCAGGGCCCGACTCGGGCTGTCGCGCCACGATGATGATGATCGGAAAAGATAGTGATCTCACGAGGAAAATTATATTGATCACAATTGATGATAACTAAATTTTTTATGTTACGTACCCAATATACTTGCAATATGCAACTTAGTAACGCACCGGGCATTTTTTGCTACTCGCAACACGATCGTCTGCGGTTCGAGTCGCGCAACGTGTTCAAATACGTTTATTCTCAAATTCCCCCCGTTTAATTTCACCAAGCTTAGTGGTTTCGTACGGATAGAAGCATTCATCAGGTCTTGCATCTTTGCAGCTATCACACACTTTCGTTGTCGGCTTGCACACGGATAGCTGCAAAGATGCAAGATCTGATGACTGCCTCTATCCGTACGAAACTACTAAGCTTGGAGAAATTAAACCGGGGGAATTTGAGAATTAAAAGTATTTGATCCCGTTGCTGAACTTGGACTTTAACGGTTATGAGTTCGCAAAAAAAAGGACTGCAGATTCGTTTATTTCAGATCAAATTTGATGGAAAACCATCATAAAAATTCGACGCATCAGATATTGAAGTCGCCCCCAAATCGATGACATATTCATTGAACCACCTGAATTAGGCTGTTCCGAAACCTTCGGCATTAAAGAATATTCTAAAAATGATTCTATCCAAGAAGTTCTTCTTGTTATTCGAGTTGATCGATTAAACCAAAATGTAAATAACCATCGAATAGGCTGTCAGCCGCGATTTCATAAGCGGTTTAACAAACTCAAGCTCAGACCTCTTGTGAAATCGCGTTTTCTAAATGCTTCCTAAGTACTATGGAGAATTACGATTTCAGTTAGGTCCCAGGCGACAAAGACGTGAAAAAGATCTGGTAAAAAGCATTTGTTATAGAGTCAATCACTTTGTTGGCCCAATCTCAAACAGGAGGCTGTAGCGATGGAGTCGGGAGGACGAGGGTGAAGATGGCCGTGAAGGCCTAAAACCACAGCAGGTGAAGAAAGACCCTCTCCGATGAGCACCCGTGACGTGCGTTGGCAGACCAGCTGAGCTGTCGGGAGTGGCGACAAAAAGGTATCGCATGTCTGCCCGATTGATAACAGGGAAAATTGTTCAATCAGGACAGATCCTTTCCCTCTCAGGTCACGAACCCGGGCTCGGTCCTTCATTTAGACTTTTTCTTTTTTTTATATATTTTTTTGAACACTATATTTGAATAATTTATGGTTTGTGGAAAATTTGTAACTGTATGGGCAAAAAACATGATTCAAAACCCTATTCAAATTTCGGATAACGAAATTTTGTGCGTGTATAGGGTAGCAAGGGAAGCCAATAAGGTGGGTCGCGACCCCAAAATTCTACCACACAGAGTAAAACCACATTTAAGCATAACAACGGGTGCGGCGACTGGCAGTGGGCACCCGCTGATTCATAAAGAACGCGTTCCCACTGTCGGCAAGGCAAGAATCACGACGGAGAGGATCGATCTCGCGCCGGGCTCATTTCAGCATCAATTTGAATATTTTCAATGAAGAATTGGTGTGCAATTGGTAATGCAACGCGACGTTTTCATATATTTTAAATTTGTGCGTATCAAGTGAAGCAACCACCTCAATTTCAGAAAAATTTGGTCAATCGCCTGCGTTCTGACAAAAAAAATACTGTAGGGTTATGAAGACATTACCACAATCCCTAGGGTAGTGGAGACGTGGGGGTAATGTTAAATATAGTGCAATACTATATTTACAGTTTTTGGTGTTTCTGGGGTGAATACTCTTGATGGTGTATTTTTCATCATCTTCATTCATGAGAGGCAGGGGATAAAAAGCTAAATTTTTAATTACAAAATTCACCATGCTGGCAGCCTTGACAATATTTTTAAAAGTTACACTTTTGACGCGCGGTAATCTTAGCACGCATTTAATTTTTTTTAGGTCAGGGTAGCCCAGTCTATAATCCATGTGAAAATAATTACAAAACTCGAAAAAAATAATTCTGGCACCATTCGGGTAAATATGACAAACATAAGTATCCCTCATGAAATTGAATTGGAATCCTAAATCACATTTGAATTTTATAAATCCATCAAAAGAACTACATAGTTCGTCGCATTTCTGCACTGTGGTTTCAAAAGGATCAAACGTGAGTAAGAGTTTTTCTTCTTTGAAAGCCTATCGGAGGAGAAACTCGCGTAGTACTTATTATAAAAAGGCTGTATTTGTGCGTACATAGTACTACGCTTCTTTCATTTGATTGCCTTTGTTAACGGTCGACTATTTCAACGTAATTATCGTCCGAACAATCGGCATTCATCCCTTATAAAATTTGCTCATTTATGGTAGGTAAATCTCATTTGAAATTGCAATCCTTTCATCGAATTTTCCATATGAGCAAATAATGATGTTCCGCAGCATTCATCCATTGAAGTGTTACAATAAATTTACTAGCTTTATGTCTGTACCAGTTGTATACATTTATTTGCCGACAACTATTACGGGAACTATACATATAGTATACGTGTATGTCCTAAAAGCCTAGTGTCCGTCCAATTGTCTCTAGGCACATTCGTACAAGTGATGTTGCTCGGCGGGCCTAACAAGGATACACATCGCATGAATTAGCTGCAAGGCTCGTTTCATTAGCAGACAGACATTCAACTCTCTGCTTTCTACAAGTCATGTTTATGCCGACGTTTAGTTGTTTTTGTTGTGTTGCCATTAGCCATCGCCATTGTTGCCGGTGTTGTTGTTGATGTTGTTGCTGGCATGCTGTCCTTGATGCTGTAGTTTGCTTTGCTTCTTGCATTCTCTATTATGTTATACTTCCAGGTTTTCACAGTCGAGTTTCCCGTGCCAACAGTATTTTATGTAATTAGCATTAAAAGTAGTGCAATTTGTTTAAGTTGCTTTTTAGTCGTGAAGTTCAACTGTACGGTGCAGGCGCGGAGCGGTGCAACGTCACTACAAGGCAAAGGGTGAATGTAATGCAAGTCTTTTGTTTGTCCTTTGGTATCCTGCCAAGTAAAATTGATTAGGTAGGAATTGTTTACGCTCGAGATTCCGCTACTGCATCCGATAAATGGCTATCATGCTGTTGCTGGTGCTGTCAGCAAGTATTTTTCAGGCTTCTGGCGAGTGAGCAAGGATCGTCTATTTTCCGGCTAACAGCTTTAGTTACTTTGAAGCACGACGTGTCTCATTGACAAAGGAAAAGTTTGGTATGTTTCCAATTTAATTTCCATCGTCACGGTATCATTACAGTCAGGTGAAGAGGAAATCCGGGCCTGGGGGTACAGTGATTGCGGGTCCCAACCTCAAAGGGTTAAAATCAAGTAAAAATGTTATTTGAAAAGCCGAGAGGAACATATAGAAAGCTTAAAAGATACAATACTATTCTAGCCTAATAAGCTGCTTTGATGCACTTGGTGGCCGTGTTCGTTCGGTCACCACTCTACTAATCTAGTGAAGGGAGGTTCGATCCTCGGTGGGAACAAAAACTGTCTTTGTGTACATATACTCCGAGCTTGTCAGTATAAAGACGGCGCGGATAGGAGATGCATGCTAACAACTGCACTAAAGTGGATCCGCTATTGAAAAGTCAAGGCTTAGAAATGCGAGAGATGTTGACGCGCCCATGATTCTGGAGCGGTCAAGGCGATTAACATTTAAGTGCTCGTCGGTTTATTTCGTCCATTATATTGAAATTCGACGAAAATCGTATTGAATGTGTAATGGACGATGGAGACACCCGATGATGTCGACGGGGATGGAGTTCATGTGACCATGAAAGTCCGGTAGTGACAGCTATCAAAGCTCCTCAGTGAGCTAAGCAGCGGCATGAGATTGTTGCTGCAGCTGAGACTCGGAATACGGACGTGGGACCTTAGCTGCTCACTGCCCTTGTCCATCCATATTAATAAAGGGAATACTCATGCCTGAGGTACGGACAACATAAGAGGAGTAGGAAATTTGAAATTGAGTTTGTTAAAAAAAATGGAAACATTGCGGCAGCATGCTCAGATGCCATCTTTTTATGCTCCCAGGTACAGACGGCGGTAGACCTCGGCCTTTTTACCGCTCTGAATAATTACAATAAACCCGCCCTTGAGGCCTCCCGTGGCCTAGAATATAGAAAAAAATTTGCCTGCCTCCAGTAGCGAACCAGAGATCAGGCTTTTCATCCCATCTCGTCAAGCAACCTCAAAGAGGACAGTGGTATTCCTCGAAGAAAAACGCAAATATTTACAGTAAACACCAATTATTATTCTGCGTTTATATAGGCAATAAGAGAAAAAATCGTTCTTATTAACAAAAGGAAGAAAGAAAGCACCGCCATTCAAGGAAAAGTGAAGGAATAACATAAATCAAAGCAATGTGATGACAAAAAGATTAAGAAAAAACACGCTAAATATAGAACTTACCGCGCATCCTCGATTGCCATCGCGAATTAGGATCTAAAAATTACCAAAATTAACAATTTACCGAAAAAAAATTAATCAAAGCTGTGGTGAAAAAAAAAGTTAAATAAATAGTAACAGTAAACAGGACAGAGTCCTGGAACTTAAATCCGATACGGCTACTACTGCGATGCTGTTGTTGTAACTACCCAGTAGTTTAGTTTTTTTAATTATTTGCGGAATTCCGAAGTCGCGATCGTCAAACAATTTAAAAATTTATTTTCGTGCAAGAAGATTTCTTTCAGCATACACTGTACGCAGAAATGACTGGCTGAATTCTCAAAACAAAGCCATACGATAAATCACTTACGGAAATGTTACCGCGTTTCTCAAGGACAAGACAGAAAAATAACGGTAGGGGTTACCAGGTGTGGGCTAGGAGAAATCGCGCTGAATAATTGAGAATTTTTTGCGTGTGAATAGATGTAATGAACTATATTGCGGTCTGGTCGTGCAGCTTCCACCGATAGATCGAAAGCAGCACCTGATGAGTAGGATCTGTGGGAGGTACGAAATCAGAGGCCGAGATGTCCACCAACCCGTCCATAACAAGGCGTCGGAAGGGGAGATTTGAGTTTTCCGAACTTTGGCCCACAATTTGTCGCGGAAATTATGCACACAATTTTTGTCCCAAAAGCTTCCCACAGAATTTAAAAAAAAAAAACAATGTTTGCCACTACTATTATTGAGGCACGGCAATGAACTCCTCTCTAATTGCCTTGACCCCTCCAGGGGCATGGGCGCGTCAACATCTCTAGCATTTCTATGCCTTGTTGACGTTTCAATAGCATATATGCTTTTCGGAAGTGCAGTTGCTAGCATGCACCTCCTATCTGCGCCGTTTTTATACTGACAAGCTCGGGGCACTGTGAGAGTTCTATTAGTACTCACAGGCAGTTTTTGATCGCGCCGAGATTTGATCTCCGAGCTCAAGATTAGTATCGTAGAGCGGTGACCGAACGACCACGGCGACCGAGCGCGACACAAAGCACAATGTTCATTACAACCACCTGAAATGAACCATATTATGGTCTGGTTGTGCTAGTCCCACCGGCAGATCGAAGCAGCAGCTGATGAGTAGTGATCTGTTGGTGGTACGAAACCAGAGGCCGAGGGTCCCATTACACCCGCACCCAGGTGCGACCGCGTGGGCGTCTGATCCGTCCGTCAACCATTCCATCCTTATCGACTGTTTTTTTTTTGATTCCCCATTTTTACCTCCTCTGTTTGTGTTGTCTTCCCGACGCCTATGAATTTTTGTTAATACGTAAAGGACAGGGGCAACGAGCGGCGAAAACCCCGCCCACATCTCCCGAACTGAGCTACAGCAAGCATAGGCCGCTGCTTAGCTCGTTGAGGGGCCTTTTTCTTTGCCAGATGGCACGGCCCGACCTTCACTGTCATTATGTTACCTAAGGCTCCGTCCCCACAGGCATCTTCGGATGCCCACCAAACCGTGCGTTACATAGTCTTCGGGTTGCGTTTCCCGACCCGGATGGTATAAACTTGTCTCCACTTAAGCTTCTAGTAACTAGCACAGTGCGATCAAGCTTGATCGGCAGGCTGAGTCCTGATATTAGATTTTCGGGCTATAGCACAAGAGACCTATTGGTCAGTACTTGTGAGACTCTTTGGCTCGCAAAACTTCGTTCTATCTATCTATCAGATACGAAACACCACGCGAGACATATAACTGACAATTTATTGAATAACACGGATTGATTCATGCCTACCGAAATATCAACCAGCGCCGATTAATCGTGTTCTATAAATTCATAAGCAATACTATTGTCTTACAAATTTGAAACTATCAAACAAACTTTGTCCGTCAAAACAAGCCACCAGCACGTCGACTTTGTCTCGCTAAATGGACAAAATCTTTGACACCGGCTCTTCCGCAATCCCTATGAGTACATACCAACAGTAATGGTAATATAAAAAAAAGAGACGGTCAAAACTTTTATGCTTGCTGCTGCAACAAACAATAACAATCATGCCCACGATTTTCAATTCATTCGGACAGACTAGACGAAGCGAATTTATTCGAGTTTATCCTTGTTGACCAATGAATAACCCAAGCAAACCAAGCCAGTTAACTTTTTTGATTATAGTACTATATATTAAAAAAAATGCAAGGAAAACACACTACCCCCAAAATAGCGTATAGCTGCATCCCCCATTGGGACCACCCTCAGATGTGAGCACAAAAAGCGCCAGCCAAAATCCCTGAATATAACAAAAGTCCTGAATGAGCAACATTTGCTACTCGGATTGTTTGAACCGTAGTGGCCAAGCGTGCAAACCGGAGGTCGGTCACAGTATGGCAGGGAATGCTGATGAAAATGCATGTTTGCCACAAAGCGGGCTTTAAGAACTGTGAATGGAATATGACACATTTATTACTATTAAAGGATCCACATGCACATGTGTGATTGCAATTGTCCCGACGAAACTTTTCCAGTTGCATTGTTGCAGCTATCATGCATTTGTGACTGACCAATTGGGAACCATCGTCATTGCAGCCAGGACATTCGCCTCTATCAAAATGTACAGGCACTATGGCCATAGTTGGCCGATTCGGAACGGCTTTATCACGTCTGATCCGTAATGGACGTTGGCTCCCTTCGACCAAGGATGCAATTGCTTTATGTGCCTTGTTCCTGTGACACCATTGCTAATCTGTGATGTTGTTGAGGTCGCAAAATATCGCAAAGGGGAGCCACCAATGACATAAAGAATCGATGAATTTGTTTGTAGAATCAACACACTTCATAAATTCACTACATGCGTGTTCCCCGGGCTATCACTATTATGAATGACTAAAAATGGATTTAGAAGCAGTGATGGCTTTCAATGCTATCATTAATCAGCGGATGGAAGCGAGACCGTGAGTTGGGTATCACATTGTACCCGATCCCTAGTATCCGCTGGTCAACTCTTACTTGATGGCTTTTTCATTTGGAGCATCCATTTCAAAAACCTGTGAGCTTGAAAAGTGATAAGAGCGTAATTTTTCCAAAAAGCCTCAAAAATTGCGGTTTTTTGGCTATGAATTTAGACTATACTACTGAACTAAATTTCAAGTTTGAGCAGTGCATTTCCTCTTGCTCTTTAATACTCATCCTATATAATTTTTCGATTCAACACATCGCTTGAAAGTTATAAAGAAAATAGTGAAAAACAGAACTTAAAATTTTCGGATTTTCGACTGTCAAAAGTTAAGCTCATCGTCTGCGATGTGAAAACTCAGTTTCGATTTTTTGAATATCTATAGAAGGGATTCAAATTACATCCAGATCTTTCCCAATAATATCCTGTAATTATCTAAAATTGCCTGGCGTAATAAGCGTCTTCTCATTTAACTTTACAATAGTTTTTACTTTTTATATGCCATAGGCAATTTTCGTAATGGTACATTGAAATAATCTCCTCCAAAAATTCGATCCGGTCAGTTTTTCCGAATCAATTTTAGATTGTGCTTCCGGCCGACTGAACAGGCCGCCTGAAGGCCGCATGAACCGTTCAATTTCTACATACACGCTCCGGGATTCCTCAACACCAGGCCTGAGCAGTTTTTCCGGAGAGAACTTCTGGAACGCCTGTGGTTAGAGCCGGGTCTGATCAGTTTTTCCGGATCGATTTTTGATTTTGCATCCGGCCGAATGAATAGGCCGCCCAAAGGCCGGCTGAAGCGATCAATTTCTACATACATGGTTCAGAATTCCTCAAGGCTAGGCCTGATCAAGAAAGCAGAAATTCCGGAACGTCTGTATTAAAGATCAGGTCTGATCAGTTTTTTCGATTTTTGATTTTGCATCCGGCCAATTTATACAATACGGTCCGCACTTTCTCAAGTTCAGTCCTGATCTTTTTTCACGGAGATAAATTCCGTATCGTCTTTGGCGGCCTGGAGGACCGTCACGAATTGGAAGGAGCTTTCTTATCAGATGCCATAATGTACGAGTAACTTTTGTCAATTGGGATACAACTTACACCTCTTCGAAATCGTGTCTTCCTTTCACTAAAATCTTTTCGATATTTTGCTGACCACTTCACTCCCACTCCATGCCAATGTGTCGTCCATTGATTTTCCGCTTGATTCTCCCCAAAATATATCCTAGTTCAGCCGTTCACTGTTTGTTAAGAGAAAGTTGAATTGGTGAAAGAGTCCTTTGAGGATAAAACTTTTTTAGCCATTTTGAATGGTGCACCGATGAAAACCACATATAAGCCCGGATATGCAATCATGTAGTGAAGATTTAACGCAACGATAGCATAACTGAATGATGTGGGATTTAAAGGAGCGAGATAGAGGGAACAATCAAAAGTGCTTAGCGGAACTCAAGAAAGATCTATTAATAGTTGCATTCGATTCACAAGGATTATTTATCCCCCCAGCTAGCCACAAACTCACTAAGTTGCTTAATTATTCTTATAGAGATACATAATCTCTATTCTATAAGAATAATACTTAAGCTTAAATATCGCTTAAGGAATGATATAAGAACAATAGCCACCCTTTTTTGCTTAAATTTCTCTTCCTTCGTACTTAAATCATAATATGCAAGAACCCGAAGTGAGATTTAAAAGGTATATAAAAAGCTTATAAAGAAACATACAAGAACGATGTAAGAAAGATTTGAGCTTGGCAAAAAAAGTAGTCTGGATGGCGCAACGGTTAGCATGTTCGCCTTCTACGCACTGGGCCCCGGTTCGATTTCTACTGAATGCGGTAGTTTTCGATAAAAAAGGGGATTTACATGTCGGACTATGAGCCCACTCAGCTGTTAAGTGAGTACCCATTTATGGAGTCAATAACTCAGCTGAGCGTGTTGCTGATCACACACCTCTGCACAAGACACCGTCGCGATCAAGAAAATGAGATGATTCTAACTCAAGTCGAGACCATGGCTCAAAATGGGCTGTTGCGCAAGTTATTTATTTATTAAAAAAAAAAAAAATACCCAAAAGTGTTTTCGGTTCGTGTATTTTTGTATTCTATTTTTTTCGCCCTCTGTAACTTTTCCCCGTAGTATTTATATTCGATTAATTGTTCATTTGTTATGACATAATTGAGAACATGACAGAGAGAGTGAAAGAAATTTTAATATTTTTAGACCTACCGAGCTTCGAATCCACAACTGCCTGTTGCATAGTCCAACGCCTTCCAGCATACGCCACACCGCTCTCATACAATACCATCTCTTTATATTGTATACTATCGTTATGTGATATACTTAGCAGCACTTTCTTGTATGATGATTGTTGATTGTTGGGTTGATGAGATGTTTTTTTTTTATCAGGCTAGGAGCCTTCTCCGAAGTGCCAAATTTTCGAAGTAAGTTTATTACAGAACGATTAAAGACTGATATAAAAAAAAAACCTTTTTTTTTTAGATTGTCACTGCGATATTGGTTTCTTAAGGCATATTTAAGAATGATAGAAGAGACCAGCCTCGCAGAAAAACCATCAAGCAATTAATTTTTCTAGTGTGGTTGCTTAAATCATTCTTGAAACATGATATAAGAGACTAGCATCACAGAAAGCTGTTCCGACAAAATGCTGCTTCTTAAAAGTTTCGTAAAGCATTATATAATAAACCACAAACATTTAAAATGCTTTAAGGACGGTATAAGAGAGTTTGTGTTTACTGGGCTTGCATCCACAAAAAAAAACATGATTTTTTTTGCAATCCAAATTCTTATGAACTGGGAATATAAGAAATTGGTCGGTCAACATAAATTTGAATTGTCGAATAATGGCATTGTTTCAGATCTTTATCGTGACCTAAATTGAGTTAATCGCACGCCATGGATTTTAAATGTCAAATATGAAACATCCCAGTTGGGAATTGATATGCATACTATAGTACATATTTCGCAAGGATCCAAACCCTTGATCCGATGATAGCCTTTATCAGACCTGCATCTGCCTCGATTAAAGACCGGTCGTTTTTGATGAAAATTGATTAGAGTCTAAACGAAATGAAAGCATCTAATAGCCGCGTTCGTTTCCTTCTTAGACAGGTCACTTGTGAAAAGAACGTTACGGATCTGAATTCAAAAAGCCACCATAGATCATACAGACATTTCGCCGCGCAGAGGCGGATTGCGAGCTCGCATAGAGGCGCACTGCCGATAAAATGATGAATGACGTAGATTTGACCACTTCATCTTTGGCTAAAGACCCCATAATTTGCCGCTGCTTCTCCGGCAGGCATAGAGGTCTATGTAAGCCTTTCTTTACACCGTACTCAGTGTGCATCTTCCAGCTAAGTGTAGAGTCGAAAATGACTCCGAGACACTTAACGTTGGATATATAGATATGTAGCTTTAAAAAGGGCCATTAAGTGGTGGAAGTTTAAACTCCAGTATTTTTGAGTTTGTGGTAAAAAGGTCTAGTTTGGTTTTGCCAGGATTCACACTTAGTCTACATTCAGCAGTCCATGTGTTTACTTTGTCCAGGGCTCTCGCTCATCACAGAGAGGAGCTTTCCCGAAACCAGAATTATCACATCGTCTGCGTACGCGATTACATTTTGTCCAATGAAGCTCCCATCTTCCTAAGATTTCCGTCCATCACTATTAACCAAAGCAGGGTGGAACACCACCCCGCCTTAAGGCGTTCCCTTGCATACGAATCTACTAGTGGCTTGGCAATCTCCGAGCTTCGATGTAATTATTCTTATTTTTAGAATGGTCAGAAGCTATCCTACATGGCTATCTGAAATTCGTTCCACTGTCGTCATTAAAAAGGACGTGAGGCTGGTAGGCCTGAAATCCTTGGCGGATTCTGCCTGCTTTCGGAATGAACAATAAACATTATACGAACACGTTTCCAAAACAGCACCGCACCTCAAGTTTGCCCCTATAGCATAATCATATCGATTATTTATAAAAAAGTCGTCCGTCTAGTCTTTGTAATTTGAGAATACTCAATATTTTCGCCTCCATAATATAGAGTTTGAAGACTATTTCAAACAACACTATATCAAAGGCGCATGATGTAATTCTATATAAATTAATAAGATACGATCTCCTTTCATGGCAATTTAATGAGCCATTCTAATTGGCATTAGTTTCAGCTCATTTGTAATCTATAACACGCATTAAGTACTAAAGATTCTCCTTAGCTTCTCATGCATTTTCGCCGCAGATCAGCTCGTAGTATTTTCTCGTGCGCTTCTCATGGACTTTTGTCTCTGATATTCCTCGCAATCATAATATGCAACGGTAGCGAACGAAGTGCAATCTTATTTGCATATTTTTGCAAACAAGATTTTTTATCTATTATCTTTTTGCAGTCTATGCTTCTTTTTGGAGTGCCGTCATGTTTGCTGTTATCCGAAACCACATCTTGACATCTTTTGAACGCCACCGGCATTCTAGATTGCAGCTCAGAGCTCATATCTGCGTCCTCTATTTGTTGGACGTTGTTGGCGTCATTGCCTTTTCATTGCGCTACTTGTAAGATGATACTTTCAGACGAGACGACTGGAAAAGGATTGCGTTTCTCTTTTTTTCCTGTTTCTTTGGCTGCATTTCCATATTTGAAATTTCAAAAAAATATGAAGTGTTTTGCAAGTTGCAGTGGGGCAACTAAGTGAAATCGTCTAGTCGTTGGCCTTATTTACTTTTGACTACATTTTCATTGGATTACTTTGCAAGGATAAACTTACTCGTACGTTTCGGAGTGCACTTTCCTTAGATTTGAAAAAACGCATATTTAAAATTTTCCAAGTGTAGTTTAGTCTCGAAAAATCGGGCATACTCACTTTCATTGTTTCAAAATTGTTCGTAGTCTTATTGTCTGAATGTGCGGTCGTGTCTGCCATGAAATTATAAAGGACGATCTACTAACTTCATTGCTTCTAAAAAGTCCACCTGACTTCTGACCCTGACCCTAATTTTTTGAATTAGATCATACATACTCGTAATATTCTCCCAATTGCAGCACTTTACCTTTGATCCCACATAATGCGATGAGTGGGAGTCCTTATCCCGAATATATCATGTGCCTTTTTCTCTAAGCTTCAACGTCGCATTGCTTGCAGAGATGACTTACCATTGCTTATCATCTCATGAATTCCAATTGCTGAATCCAATCGAGCATTTCATCGCTTTCTTGGGAGTCTTAGCTGGCATAAGAAATGAACAATTGTAGGTAGGGTGTAGTGTTGTGCTCAACGCGACCTTGAGGGCAAACGTAGTGGTTGACGTGATAAAATATTATTCAAATTGCCAATTATTCGCACTGAATGAAAATGCTAATTTCGGTTACGGCATTTATCCATGGAAAAAAGGATATTTTCCATCAATATTAATGTACATGCACTTTTTACATACACATGCCCTACAGTCATTTTTATAGGGTGTTTGCGGCACAGTCTCGGAAATATGACTCAGTTAAGGGATTTAATTATGTAAATGGAAAGTGACAATTACGAAAATTGAGTGGCCGTGATTACGTAATAATTGCGATGAGCGTTCTCAGTACGCTTCGTATGGGTGAGGTTTTTTAACCAAAATGTGTATGAGATATGACTACGTTTATGTGGGCAGATTTGGCACGCATTTTGTTATTCACCCGCATAATGAAATGTTGACCTTGTATGTACTATATTTGTCATATGCCAAAATACTTAGTAGATTAAGTGGAAATTTTGTTCTATGGGTTGGGAAGAGCAATTAGCGTCATGCATGCTGAAACTTTGTACTCATTAACTCATTACAAAAAAAATAGCGGCTGTTGAAGTGCAAATGTTTTCAGAAAAAAAAGGATATGAGTAATACGATATCCTTTTTTTCTGTATGTGATGCAGGAATCTTCCCAAGATACCGATAAGTTGATATGTCTTCCGCATTATCGGTTCTGTCGGATTTTCACCGACTAAACCCAAAAACCTTTTTCTTTCCAATTTCCTTGTGGGATAACCCCTTATCATTATTTCGCAGGACTGGCTCCAGCTGATCAGCGGTCGCTTCACCTTGCCAACTTACGCCTTTCTTCGCTCTCCTGAAGTTTCATATGGATCTCACATACGGTGAGGATTGTAGCATGTGGTCCACCAAATCCTGGCGGGCGACTAATGCCAGTGCTCAATTCCGCCTACATTTCTTATATATGTATGTACACGCTTCGGCAAAGAAGAGGAAAAGAATGTTGCCAATTTGTCTTAATCCCTATTGAGGCATAGCGCGTCAAATACTCCTGCACACTTTCGTACTAGGCTCGCCGGACGTTATTGGGATTGGGATCCCACTTCATAGAAATGCCTGGTTGATACGACGAGCGATCTCCTGCTCGTACTACCATTTTCGCCCGTACTACCATTTTCGCTACCCAGGTAGACGAAGTTGTCCACCTTCTCCACAGGCTGCCCATTAGAATCTTGGTACTGTTACCTTTAGTCTTTACCCCAACCTTGCTCGCTTCCCTCTAACGTCATTCAGTACAGATTCATGATTTTATGATAGAGTGGGCATATGTCGTCAGCGTAGCCAAGATGCCTCAGATATAAGTCAATTGCACTGCTCTGTCTAGTCCGGCTGCATGCAACACATCGCCAATCACTAGGAGGAATCGGTAGTAGGATGCACTTCTGTGGAACTCCACTTCAATTCTCAAAGCCATACATTTATCCAGAATGCGGCATTTAGCGCCATCGTAGGTAGATTTAATAATATGTAGCTGAACACTTCTCAAGGATGCGTCTCCTGCGAGAGGCCGCCCATATAGATTTACCCTGTCAAAAGCCTTCTTGACATCAAAGAAAAGCAAGTGAAGCGGAGAATTATATTCGGTGCATTGTTGTGATTCGCAAGGTGTTAATGTGATCGGCACATGAGAATACGGATCGAAAACCGGCCTACTCTTCATCAATTGTGCTTTCCAAGTGAGACATTAGTCTCCCCAACATAATTTCAGCTATTATCTTTGCAACGACAGGAAGCACACAAATGCCTCTCAAATTATTACAGTCTTCAAGGCTACCCTTTTTTGGAAGCTTGATGATCAATCCCATTCAATCAGTGGAAAAGGTCTCTGTTTTCCACGGGTTATCAACACGTGGGTGCAGCAACTCGGTAGATATACTTGCCGCAGCTTGATAAAGCTCGGCAAGGCTAGCAAAAAAAAAAATTTTTTTTTAAGTATTTTGAAAACCGTCAATAGGACAAAACTTAAAAAAAAAAACAAAATGAAAGATCGTGATCAGCTCGATAAAAAATATCCGCACTATTTTTACGGATCTTTAATAGGTTTCGAGGTATTATCTCTTCAAAAGTACATCAGATAACGGAGATTTTCTCTTTTTAGCCTTTTTTAAGTGCGAATATCTCGAGAACTATTGAAGATACGGAATGGCTGAGTTAAGTTTTTTATTTATCTGTTCAAGATCCTTCATTTTGTGAGTTCGAGCCCCACCATGGCCTCGTGTTTTTTGTATGGTTTTCCCCTGAATTGGATGGTGTTGGTCGTGAGAATAAGCCGCAGCCTTACCCGGCTTATCATAAAATTGCGACCAAATGAACAGGAAGTGTTATCATATGCCGGCAACATGCAGCATCTGAAACCGGTTATTTGATAACGAAACGTCAAACAAGCATCTCATCATCGCACTATGCCTCGTAAGGTGTTAAGGCGAATTGTATATGATAGCCTCCTTAATATTCATATGTTTTGCCCATCTTATAATTAGTCAAACAAACTCTTCCATATCAATCGCCAGTATCTTCAATCTTAATCATTAACCGCAATCACAAAAACCTGCAAAAAAAGGAAATTACCAAGCATTTAATGCCTGATTGAAAACCGATAGCCTTTCGATTAATTATGTATGTACATAAAAAACTAGCACAGCTACTCCGCAGGATCCCGTCACTTCCGTATTCAAGCTAATGAGAATTCGTATCTGTATCAGCAAGTAAATGTCCTCCTTCCATTAATTCGAATGGAGCATATCGACTCGACTATCAAGTCAACCAACCACACCATTCAGGCTAAACGGCATTTCTGCGGAAAATCCTATGCTCTACCTGTTGACGTAACATTTAATTATGTGCCCGTCTTTCCGTACAATCTGTTCGATACAATCTCCAATTTAACTGTCATCTGCCAGTCACCAAGTGCGATATCAAATCGCTTAGACAAACACATCCTACACTGTCAGTTTGTCTCCTGGTTGGTGGCTGTAGCTCAGGGCAAAGTGTTGCAGAGCTTGTGATGGAATCAAAAAGCTTCAGTCTAGTATATGTATAGTATCTGCAGACATGCTGTTTCTTTTGCTACAATCGTCCTTTTGCAACAAATGATGCGAGTATCCTTTGTAATAAAGATGGATAGTGGTGTACTGAGCTCGATTGCTTTGGATGATTAGTAGTCGAACCTTTCACCTACACTGATTACAGACGGACCTGACAAAATGTGTCAAAAGCAAAAGATTCGCCCGAGGATAGGTCCAGGACAGCTGACCGTAATAAGAATTTTTATTTCCTGATTGGTGTCGGAAGGTCGTTTGGAGAAACGTATTCGGAGAGAGAGTGAGAAATAGCTGCAAAAAGCGGCGAGAGAGTATCTTTTCAGGATACCAAGTTTGACTGGAAAGCGCTTGCGTTTACAGAGTTTCGTGTAGATTGTTTAGGGGAAGCGTTGCCATCGGCTGCAATTCTGTGCAATTATTAATTTGCAATGATGGGTAGTGAATTTAAAATACGAATTTTAGTTTGAGATTTTAACTGCTTTCCTTTTGCTTTCTGTTGTGTTAGTGGGTTTTGTGGCGGAATGATTTAACCCAACCGAGTGAATTACCAGAAATCAGAAACGAAAATCGCAGAAGGAAGAGAGGGTGTCTAGGGGGAAGTAGTGAAGCATCCATTTTAGATAGGTCTTGTTAGGTTGTCTTGTCCCGTTTGGGAGTACAGTTAATCATCCGTTTCGTATTATCTATTTTATATTCATTTGCAAGAAAAAAAAAATCGAAAAAAAAATGGAAAAATAAATCATTTTTAGAGGCCTTGTACTTTTTTTCCGTGCTCTCTATTTTCCATTTACATATTTCCCATTCTCGTTCTTTTTAGGCAATGAAGTAACCTCGAGCAGCTTTTCCGTAATTTTAAGGAGGAATGAGGTTAAGCTAATCGGTCTATACAATTTAGGTAAATCCTCCGGTTTGATACTATGTTTCGGTACGAAACCACCGCATTGGCTTTCCTCAATAACTGTGGCATGTACCCTATAATACGAGTATAACTTGTCAGTTGATTCTGTGAATGGTCAAGATCCTACTGAATGAGCCCCAATCTCCCCTATAAAGCTAACATACTGGTGTAGGGTATTAACGCTTTGGTCTAGTTCCGTAAACTGTTCTTAACTAATTAAATCAACTTCGAAGGGAAATTTCCTTGATCCGTATTTAACAGTCGTTTCGTGTTTTCCCGCACCATTTCGAAGCTCTTCCACGGGTCCACGGTTCGTATCTCGCAGTAATTTCAAGTTTTCTCGCTGAACGGTAAGTCCTTTCAGTGGAGGATCCAGAGAATGTGATGGGGGCCGGGTCTCTCCAAAATGTTTGGTATGTATAGCTTGATCTTGGAACCCTGACCCAAATATGCACTTCACAAGCATTTTGCCAATCTAGTAATCACGCACTCAATCGGATGAGAAGGTGTTTCTGCTGCCTAAGTCAATAGTAATCTAAGATGGCTCCAAGACCGGTTAAGGATTATTGGTCAGAGTTTCCTCTGATTAACCTAAATCTCTCTTTTAGTTTCTCTGAATACTGCAATGCTTTCCAGGTCAAGGTTACGGCAATTACGGAAGCTCTCCTGTGTCATTAAGCCTCTTGAACCGGGTCAAAGACCGTGGCAGAATGTTGTCCAATGCTTTTTCGAATTTTTTATATTCGATTCTGGGTCACGGTGCTTTCGCCGATGACAGTAGACTGGACGAGCTTACCTTGCAGGGTACAAACAAGCGACGCTGCGCAAATTCGTCGAAACATCTATACATATACCTACAGTTACTTCCAAACTAGCGATTAGCAGGTCCCAAATCTGGATGGATATATGATAAAAGAAGCCATTTAACAAAGCCGCGTGGACCAGATTTTATTGTAGCCGCACTAGTTTCGCTGTAAAAGTAAGTCTGCTCTGGCTTAAGAAAAAGGAAGACATATCGTTCTTCACTGAGCTGTATGACTTAACTAAATTTAATTTAAATTTAGTTTAATTGGAAGTTCTGTCTGGGTGAATGATTAGGATTTCCGGGTGATGAGTCTGTGGTGGTAACGGAACGGACTCTATTTGAGTCCACGTGTTCTGTGGTAAACACAGAAGCCCACTGTCTCTTGAGATCCTAAAGTTGAATGAGCGTGGACATACCCTTAGTTCTCCAGGTAACAAACAAAGTCGGTCCCCCTACGAACTTGATTTCTAGATCCTTCACTGTGTCCTTCTCCGATGATACGAGCTACCACAGATGACCGTACTGATGAGTTAGATTTCCGAATGCTATTTACCGCTTGATATGTTCGTTTAATCGGGTAGTTATAAGTCGTTTTATTCGCCCTATGTAAACTTTATCGCAATCGCTACCGTTACCCGACATATGCAGCTTTTCTCCCCGAGTTTCAGTGGGTTCACGGTGCCTAGTAAGTTCCTCAGGATGGTGTTTCTGCTTGATCATTGATGCAACTACTCTCTTCGCATGAAAGAATGTCATGTACTTCGTCAAACTCTGGCTTCAAAAAACTAAGTCATCTTGTTTTGGGTACCAGGCCATCATTGTAGCGAGGGAAACGAGATGGCGGAAGAACTTGCAAGGTAAGGTTCTTCCTTCTATTTTCTCGGACCGGAACCATACCGTGTTGTCTGAGCGTGACTTCTACCAAAATGTCTAACGCAGCAATACTGGGATACTCTTCAAGGGCTTGGTCGTTCAAAGGAGCTAAAAGCGCCCTTTAAAAATAGAAGCGCTACTTACATGAATAGAGTCGATCTTGGGCTTCTTGTAGGCTGCTTATCGGAACATCACTGGGTGAAATATCAAATGACTAAAATGGGCCCGTCTAGCGGGACTGAGTGTCGTCTTTGCATGGGGGACGATGAAGCCACTATGCACATCTTGTGCAAATGCTCGATAATCGTGAGGGCTAGGATCAGGTTTTTGGGACAAGTCACGGTGAGCCCTGCAGCTATCAGATAAACTCCCGCAACAGACCTAATGCCATTCGTAAAGATGGTGGAGAGTCATTCACAATAATATGGGCTACGAGTATGTTACAATATCCGCCGTATGGGTAAAAAAGCCCCAATTTATAAATAATAAAATAATAATAGTTCCGAAAAAGAAAATCGAAAAAATTGTAAAGAAACAAAATTATAAGCAATTTAAATCCTTTCGTGATTTACGGGCCACAATTTCCCTGGGAACTTGGAACGCAAACTGCATAATATTCTTTTAGAAAACTTGTTGCAATCTTTCATTAACTCTGTCGATAGAATTGCAAATAACAAGTTACTCTATTTTTAAAGACAACGAAAACTCCTGCTCGATTCAATTATCCCGGCACAAAATCGCCCAAGCTTTCAACTGACTTATTTGTCTACATTTCAAGCTACCCTTGGTATCCTGCAGGAGCATTCTCTCACATTTCTCCAACAATTTTTCCTCTCAATCCCAACCAAGTCTGCACAACGAGGACTATGCTTTGGCTAGTCTCTCGTCATCCGAATTTGTGGATGCTGCTGGAATATGCATCAACGGAGATATCTTTAGTTGAATTTCCTTTCAGTATCCCAATGCTAGCCGGTCAGATAGGTCCGATTCTCGTCTGGAATTCGTCGCATATGGGACGGAACGTGTTTTCCATTCAACTCGATATCGTTTTCTGCTTTTAAAGCTTTTCACAATAGAGCATATTCGGTGCTAACGGATTCCGACACCCAAGCGTGTGTATCTCGCGGCGAACGGAAAAGCGGATGAACATATGACACCTTGGCCTCGTTTGGATTTCAAAATGACGGATGGTGGTAAAATTTAAATATTCGATAGCGCCCAACGTGGAAGGATAACGACGTCACTAGGGCCATTTGTTATTCGGTTTGTGGTAGCCCGACGTCGAACTTTTTTTTTACCTAACCTTCGTCTCCCATAGACGCTGCTGTCGCGGTTTTTTACTTTTTCTTTCGTAGAGTGGAGCGTCCTTTTTTGCAGTGTGCTACCGCCGAAGGTTTGAACGGGGTGGCGTTTTTATCACTACCGGGAGTCAAGTGGTGGAAAATGAAATGAAAGTAGTTTAGAGGAAATTTTAACATTTCGGGGGTGTGTACACTCATATCGGTTGAATTTGTGGTGCCGCGTCTAGGTGAGGAGGAATTTGAAAAGGAGAGTCGTCAAGTAGAAATTTTGAAAGATTTAGATATTTGACGAAGTGCGTGCGAAGGGATAACATACGGTGTTGCAACGGCAGTTTGTTTTGGAGAAATAAGAAATTTATTTCACAATTACTACTCCAAAAATACTGGGCTAACATAAAATTCCCGGTGCAGATAAATGTCAACGGCCTAATCCTAGTGATTAATAAAAATTAAAAAAAAATAATAATTTATTGTTAGTGCGACAGTTTGTTGTTTGTTGTTGTGCTCTGATTGTGTGAGAGTTTTGTGTGTAGAGTTGACCGCAACATTGAACATCACCCGTGCGTACGGACAACAACTACCCAGGTTAAGCATTGGATTATCCCTTTTTCGACGCTTCGTTCCCACATAAAATGTAAGTCCTTTTCTCTCCTTTTTTTGACCAGGATGCATTATATTTTACAATTACGGCTGACAACGGGACCAGCTTTTGGGACAATATCGAGAGTAATTAGGTTAAGAGTGTTATGAATTTTAATTTTTTAACGGGTCCAATCCGAAAATGTGTTCATTTTAAATGACGAATTGGTATGTACATAGTTTGGGATGTGCCAGTCGGCAGGACATTATAGTGGTTCTGTAATGGAGCCAACGAGTGATACTCATGGAAGGGTGTGAATATATTTATTAAAAACGTTCATTACGTCCAGTAATTAATTCATGGTCGGGGCGATACGCTCCGGCACTGTTGATGGATTATTAAGTGACCTATTATAACCGTTGACACAGATTTTTTTTTTTGAAAAGAGAAAGAGGGGTAATTGAGGTTCCTTTTTTACAAAAGGGTTGCGATTAATGTGTGTCTGGGTGTGGGTTAAGTGGGTTTTAATGGGATCCATTGCTATAATAAGCGGTAATGGCTTATTAGTTTTTAATATTTTGTGTTTAGTTGATAAGGATATGCATAGTCATTTTGACGACGATTGCTCGCTAGTTAAAGACCGTCACAGGTTGAATTATTTTTAATGATTGAATCGTGTAGTGCCAGGTCTGATCAGAAACTTACGGAATCCTATCAAACACATGTTGATGGATCAGTGCGGCGACGGGCGATTGGCAGCACTGCAACGGTTATAACCTTCCGTTTAACTGACTGTTCAAAGATATTTTATGCCTCCTTTAGTTTCTAAGTTATTGGTATTTAGTCCAAGAATTTGGGTGAAATTAAAAGAAAGTTTTGGTGGAATTTTGATTTCTAGTAATTTGGTGTTTTTGGGGTTGCTGAATACGAAGCTGAGGTTTTCCAACAACAATTTTTCCGGGAAATGTGTGTTTTTTTTTTACACAAAAAACCTGTTAAAAATTTACGCAAAAGTTGGATATTATAATATTAAAGAGGATGAATTTTTCTATCGTACATTTTGTATTTACAAAGTTTTTTTTTAATCAATTTTTCCCATCCTTAATGCCAACTAACTCAATCTAACTTCAAACATTTGACCAAAATTTCAAGTCGCTGGCTTCATTTTATCAAAGTTATCGCTTATTTGAAGTTTCATTTGTAAGTTCCTTTGGTCGGATCTTGCCCATTTTCAATACCAACTAACTAGATGTTACTACCAACATTCCGGAAAATTTTCAACTTGCTGGTATCATTCTATCGAAAGTTATCGTAATTAAAGTAATATTTAATTTTTTGAATTTTGTAGGGGAGGTATGCGGTCCTTCGATCAGATTATGCCCAACTTCCTAAAACCCAAGCAGCTTCTCACCTCAGTGTTACATTCCAAAAATCAGATGTCTACGTCAATTGGTTCAAGAGTTATAGACAAATAACCTGAAAAGTAATGTAGTACGGGCTCTTTGTAAGGAAATTACCGTTAGTTTTCAACTGATTGATTTTGTTTTTCCAGGAGAGTATGAGATTACCCTCACGAGTAATCTACCAAAGCTAGAGCTTTTCATGTTTATTTAATCGGGAGTTATAAATACATTTAATTAATTTTACATATGTAAAGGAGGCAGACTTTCTCTTGGCCTGCTCATGCCCATTTTCAATACCAGCCAACTAGATCATACTGTTAACTTTTAGCCAAAATTTCATGGCACTAGCTTCATTTTATCGAAAGTTATCGTGCGAACGGGCAGACAGACATGGCTAAATCGAATCAGGAGGTGACCCTGATCATTTATTATATATAATTTGCTATATGTACCTCCGGAGCCTCCTTTAGGGTGTTACATATTTTCATTGTGACAAAAGCAATATACCCTATACTATAAGTCTAGGGTATAAAAAAACTCTAAAAGCAGGAATTACGACACTGTACGTCGATGTGATACGAAAACTACCCATTTTAAGCAAAACTTGATCATTTGTTGTGTTTCTTGGTGACCTAAGAAGCACTCAAAACGGGTTTTTGGTATATATGTCGTTTACGTGCTGCTACAGATCCGTGTCAGGGCAATAGCACACTTTTTGACATGAAATGAAACAGAAAACAAACCTTGACAATATGGATATTGTCGGAACCCTTACATACAGAATGAAGCGAGTTGAAAATTTAATCGGATGTTGGTATTGGTAGTAATGGCTAGTTGGTATTGAAAATGGGCAACACCGATCAAAGAAACCCCTACCTCCCCTACAAACGGCACTTTAGGTTAGGTTACGAAAACTGACAGAGTAACGGCTCTGCATAGAACGCTGGGTCCATAGCTATTCCAGATATTTCAGGTACTCACCCCGTGTCGTTGCTAGCCCTTACCAGAAGATTGTTGTTGAGCTGGAAGGAACTTGAACCCCACACACTACGAATTTTGGATTGGATGCAGGACAAACTGGATTTTGGACGCTAGTGTGTGGCGACCTTTACACTTCAACAGCGGCTCAATAGAAGCATCATTCACCTCGAGGACGAGGTGCTGGGATTTCTTGCTTATCCACTGATTCAGTATCGACATTCCATTGACAGTTGATTCTGAATGTCTAAAGCCGAACACCATCCGGAATTCCTGTCCAGAAAAACTGATCAGGCCCAGCCTTGAGGAATTCCGGTTCGTGTATGGCCGTTTCACGCCGCCTTCAGGCGGCCGGGAGGAAAATCGTTCCCGCCAGGCCTCCACCACACACGTTCCGGAATTTTTCTCCGGAAAAACTGATCAGGCCTGGCCTTGAGGAATTCCGGATCGTCAATGACATGTGCAGGCCGCCTTGAGGCCGCCGGACAGCTCTTTGAGGCGGCCAGATGGATAATTGGTAATCGATCTTATCGTCATAGAATGAAAGTATAGATCTATTGGATTGAATTGTACGGTATTTCACTTTCCATGGCCAAGTTTCAGATAGATTCGTCTATTGAAATAAACTCCAGTAAAAATTCATTCTAGTTACGTGACCGGACAGTTCGCCTTGAGGCGGCCGGACAGGCCGCCGGATGAAACGACCGTTGAGGCGGCCGGACAGGTGGCCTGCAGGCGGTCGGATGCAATTCAGTTAATTCACAGTTCGAAATATTTTGCCACAGTACACTTGAATTTACTTGGAAATGGAGGAGACTGACAACGTTTTGGCTCTAGTCCGGCCGCCTCAAGGCGAATTGTCCAGCCGCGTGACTAGAATGAATTTTCACTGGAGTATATTTCAATAGACAAATGTATCTGAAGCTTGGCTATTGAAAGTAATATGCTGTACAATTTAATCCAATAGTTAGATACTTTCTTTCTATGGCGATAAGATCGATTTCCAATTATCCATCCGGCCGCCACAAAGGCCTGTCCGGCGGCCTCAAGGCGGCCTAAAGCAGCCATACACGGTCCGGAATTCCTCAAGCCCGGGCCTGATCAGTTTTTTCGGCAGGAATTCCGGATGGTGTATGGTGTATTCTATATTCAGGCAAACCAGAAGGCCGGGCCTGATCACTTTTTCCGGACAGGAATTCCGGATAGTGTATGTTCGGCTTAAGAAAGCAAACAACCCCTCGATTGTAAGCGTGCAGCTAAGAAAAAGAAGCCACAAATTATATGTGGCCACATATGGGACTTTTCATCATCAAGGATGATTGGGGTTTGCAATTTATATATCCTATAGATTCTTAGGAATCGATTTCACAGTCACTGAGTTGAGAAAGACTAACAGAAACCAGCCTGTTCGGGGAACACAAAAATCTATTATACAAAGTCCTAACTGTCGGAGGCCTTTGTTGGGATTTGACGCCAATGATTGCAGTATTGAAGTAAATCCATTTTGCCGTGGAGTTCGCTGACAGGGAGTGTAAAACTAGGTTTCTACTTTTACACTCTCTGTCGCTTTGGCGAACTCTTCGTGAGTCTTGAGTCTTGTTAGACAGTAGATACTACAATAGATATAATTATATCTGCAACGGACATGTAAATTCCTCTTTCAAACGTTCATTTCACGGACTTTTAAAATAAACATTATACAAACTTTAGTACGCGTTCCACCCTTATTGCCTAATTTAGGGTTTAAATTAAATCCGAACAAATATCAATGAAAAATGCGCTAATTTCTCGAAATGCCTTCATAAGCCAATAACTCCCCCGATAAACACTTACAGGATACTTAGAGTTCACAAACTCCGCTGATGTCATAATCATGCCTGTTCCAACACTCACAACCAGGTACCAACTTACGACGCCTGATGGGACGAGCTGAAATCGTAAAACGAAATTGGGTGAATTCATGCTTTCAAGTGCAGACAAAATGCCGTGAAATTGCGACTCTAGGGCCACACATATTGAAGAGCCCTGTTTATAACCTATAACACATTTTATACGTAATTAAGTTGTTCCAAGTAAGTTACTGAAGTGCCACTCATATATCCTTGAACAAATAGCTCATTGTTCTCATGCTGTTTCCTTCTCCTACTGTGCCATGCAAACATACACGAATATGTGTGTGTATTGAAATATAGGAGGAAATAATAAAGGAAACATGCAAATACTCCACATTTTAACTTGGCTTTTGTAGCCGACCGAGTGTTGTAATGAACCCACTCAAAGCTTATCATCAAGTCACTATGTGACGCTCTAAATCCTGAGGGCAACTCTTACGAAACGCACATTATACTTCAGCTAATGTGTTTATCTAATTTTCATAATTTAAATTTTTCATGAGGAGGAAAAAAACAAATCATCTTAATTTCAAATATTGCACCACTTACACGCTCCACCGGGTTTGTGTGAAGAACGACCTAATGTATTTGGGAAGGATATAGAGTCGTTCAGGATACACAAAATGCAAACAGTGATAGGGAGAGAGAGAGTGTGGGGGCCGAAATAGTCTGACACAGAGAACGGACAATAAAAAGAAATGGAACCACAAAACACAGTGTAAAACGTGCAATACCTCCAAGGATTTTGTCCTTATTGCAGCTGTTTTCTAGTCGAAATGAGTCAGTGGGGAGGAGCGCAAGAGGGGAGATAATATGCAAACCAAGTTACGGTCTAGCGCCTGGTTTGTTTGTTTGTTTGTCTGCTTGTTTGTTGGCATCATGTACGTAAGCCACTTCAGGTTATGTCCTTTTCGCTTGTCTCAGATGAGATTTGAATTGTAATTTTATCTGGAAGAAGACTAGTGCTAACGCTGTTTTTTATGAATGATAGTTCACATGCAATTGGTGAGCTTGAAAAAGTGCCTTAAAAAATCACTTGTTCTTGTGAACAATTTAGGTGAGAATAAATTGATAACTTTTTAAATAATACGTCATAAAAGAAAGAGCTGCATCTACTGATTCAAATTATATCACGTCATAAGCCAGTTTATCTGATGTTGCACTGAAACCATGGATTACCACGAGCCGCCCGCCGTTTCCAAATAAGTACAAGGGCGGGGTTTATTAACCCGTAGAGATATCCAGGTTGATTTAGGTTAACGCATTGTTGTAATTGCGTGCTGTTAGGCCGAATTAACCTTCACCGCAGTACGAAAGAACACACCTATTATTAGTTAAGCCGTAAGTTAATAAGCTCTTCAGGCTATTCACAGCAATGCTTTAGCTGTTTATCGCATCTCCAATATAACTCACACGGCGATACTCAAATCTCCGAGTGACTTTGATAGTCGGCGAAGAGATCTGTCATGTGTAGTCACTCATGCAGGGATACTCCAGTGCGGAGTACTCGTCAATTGCGCGAGCGGAGACTAGGAGACTCGACATGATAGTGTCCGAGTAGCTCAGTCTTGTTTCCCGTAGAAAGATGTGAATTGGATTGATCAAGAAATCAACGTAACATTTTTGGCGGAAGTGGAAAAATTCCCCAAATTATTTAAAAATAAGTTAAAAGGCTATTCTAGGAAAGATGTGACGAAGTAACGTTATCTCGTTAGGCAAAGGCATGTGAGTAAAAACTGGCACCATGAAATAGTGCATTCTCAATAATGCGTATTAGTCTGGTCAAAGAATAATTCTAGCCGGAAATTCAATAAGCCCAAAAACTGATTTCGGGATTTTGGACTGGTTAGTACAACAACATATTAAAAGTCCTTGACCTTTAGGTTGGCGAAAGGCGCAGCAGAGCCCTTCAAAGGTACTTTTTTTTGGTTTTCCGAGCGAATATCTTGAAAACGGTTGGTCCCACAAAAAAAAGTTATTAAAGAAAATTATAGCTGACATATTTTCCTATATTTTTTCATGTATGGTTTTCTTCTATTATCAAATGTTAACGAGTTACAAACTTCTAAATACGGTTACTTTTCAAAAAAGCATTTTCCGCGCTACGTTTTTTGTCAAACTTGTAGCGTTAGCGCCTCAGTGGTAGAGAATTAAATTTCCTTCAAAATAGCACACAATTTTACCTTTTTATTTTAAATTAATTGAATCTTAGAACGCTCTTAAAATATCGCTGAAGCCGGCCATCTCGGTAATAAAACATAATACATAGAGCTGGTGTAGCTAGCAACTGCATCCCCGAAAAGTAGCTTTGCTATCGAACCGTCAACATGGCATAGAAATGCTAGAGATGTTGACACGTCACTCCTTAAGGGGTCACTCCTAAGATGTTTAAGTTATACCTGGGAAATTCACTCTCTAATTGAAGAAATCGTGCGTTCTGATCCATTGTCCAGTAGAGTATTCACATTCCAGAATCCAATCTTTGTCATTGTACGATAGCCAAAAGGCGTAACCGTTGAGTCACTCCTTATCCGAGGGATAGTTGACGTATCGTTAGCATATAGAAGATTTCGAATAGTACAAGTTACTGGCATACACATCCTGTCATTTGTTTGTCGGTTTTAACTACAGGCCGTCAAAGGGAAACGCCGGTGTATTATTTTTACGCCCCACCACACATTGGGAAGTTTTTCCTCAACCAAATCATCGCACCGCCATCACTGGCGTCTTGACATTGGTTAGCAATGGTCAGTGACCACTGCCGTATCAGTGGGCGCCCATGCGGAGGACTATGGGATGGGAACTTTTGCCCCAAATTCGAGTATTCGAGATTTAAGTATCACCGTGTGAGCAGAGCCCAAGCCATTCAACAATAATTTAATTCAAAAGCCTGTTGAATGTGTTGCGTCTTTTGATAGTCGAACAAATATCTACGACCAACCCATAATGCAATTGACTAGGTGCTAATAAAATAAATCAGCTGAGAACCTAGGCGGCCACCGTGGCTATGGTCTTTCTTCCACTGTGTGGGGCGTAACAGTAATAATCAGCCAAGGCCTTTTCAAAGGATGAGTATGCCTCCAATATGTACCATCCGAAAAATTCCAGATGCTAACGAAACGTCAACTAGGCATCTTAGGAGTAGTTGATGCGCAATAACTCACGATGGGTTAATGCAAATAGTAACCTAGATGAACCACGATTTTCCATTGAAACTGCTAACAAACTTTTAAAATCAATTCATGATTCTCTTGGCTAACCATCTTTTACTTAACCGCAAACTAATACGATTAGGCGAAGGTAGATAAAGAGATTCGCTCGCCAAAATTCTGTTTTAAAAAACTTTCACTTTTTTGGGGAAAAAATATGTTTAAGTAGATTTTGCTTAAATTTTCGGTATCCCTGTTTTACCTGCACATAACGACCACGGTCGTTTTACACGATTTAATATAACGTAAACAATATGACGGTTATACGAGTAATGACAATCGGCTATAACGATATAATCTACTGGGTCCCCTCAATGTCGTTATAAATGATATCCAGTGTATATGCTAACGAAACGTTAACTAAGCCACTTAGGAGCAGTTGACGCATTTTTGCCCTAGGATTAGGACAGATAGGTAAATAGAATTGCAATGTATGCAACAATTGTAGTAGTCTCCACATTTACTTTACTCGTAAAATAAGCTCGAAATAATGAACACCTCAAATTCAATTCTCCTTGTGTCTATACCCATCCCATCGTCGGCGATTATTAAAGGAAAACCACTTTCTCTCTTCAACAATCCAAACAAAACAGAATATCACAACATGGGCATTCTGATTTACGTAAGGTGGTGAAAATTTTAGGATTCCACTTAGTTTGCCATTTGTTTACATTACCACCAACACTGAGTCGATGAGGAAAATTCTCTCTTGAATGTCGATGTCATGCTTTTCCTCGGAAATTGTTGAAGCACGAAAGGACGAAAGCGTATCCTCTTTTGAATCAGACATACAAACGAATTGTTGTGCGAAACGTATCGATAAAGGTGTCGTGGGGC
Source organism: Chloromyia formosa (assembly GCA_964017055.1). Taxonomy (NCBI): domain Eukaryota; kingdom Metazoa; phylum Arthropoda; class Insecta; order Diptera; family Stratiomyidae; genus Chloromyia; species Chloromyia formosa. Next base: position 20,182,786 of record OZ024813.1, on the reverse strand, counting down.
TGGGACGAGGATGCTCTATCTATATCTTCGCATCCAGCATCGACCATTATGAGCCAGAGGTTCGAAAAGTTCATTTATACGTATGAAGGAGTAGAATTTTCGGATCATTTAAGCTTGGAAGTAAACGATGACTAAATTTTTGCCATTGTTTACTTTGTAACGTTCATACAATACACAACCATCATGCCAGTGGGGTAGTGTCTGCTTTGGCAACAAAGGGAGGCACAAGCACCGGGGTCATCATGTTTTTCGTACTGAATGTACTCGTACTTAGTATTCATGTCATTGTACGATGCGGATAAAGGATTCACAAGTTTTGAGAAACGGGAGCCATGTATAGTGAAAAGTGTCTGTTCGTGGTACTCCGTAGATGGTGGTTTGATGCTAAAGATTGGACATTGCTTTTTAGTTGGTGTTGTAACATAGCAGGAGCCGAAACGAATGAATGGATTTCACGGAGGTTTGTAAATGAGATTAACAAAGCTCTTCTTTTGGAACGTTGTTCTTTTGTTTTGCCAACACTTGGCTCCTGCTACGCTTGTTGTGTTGTTATTAGAGTATTTTGTGCAAATGCTTTATGACCGTAATTTGCTACACAGAGACAGATTATGTAATCTCCCTATATTTTAGTGTATTGTTTACAAATCTGCATTAGGAATTAATACGGTTTCTTTGAGACTAATCGGGGAATAATGTTTTCAGGATATTTATGGAGATAATGAGGCTTGTTTGAATTTTATTTGAATTAAAATTAGTTCAATCAAATGATGTCGCGAGACAGCCGATCCACAAAAAAAAGGTTGTTTTGAGGTGCATTTCAAGCCTCCTGTAAAAGTTCTTTTGTATTTTTAAGTTTTTTGCTCATAAGGCTTAGTTTACAGTTCCCATGTTCCCATATGCCACATTTTCATTGTTATGATGCCGGTCGGCCGCCGCATCGGTTTTAGGGATCGTTCCTCGAAATCTTAGTACAGTACCAAAGCCATCCACAAAAGCTGTAGTAAGACAGACACACACCTTTGTCTGCGTCTAACCCCACACTGGGTGCCGAATATCTTCGGACTTTTCACCTTCGATTATTTTTTACCATCAAGTTTTATTGATGTAGAGTAAAAAAAGCCTAAAAAGGTTTCGTTTTAATTTTTTTTACATCGACGTGTTACAATCGAATTTCCGCGGAAGGTAATCGGTTTGTGCCGGCTCGCTTCGGAGCTAGGGTGTGGGATGCCACATTTAAAATTTTCCCCAACCGCAACGCGACCTTCAAATCCGTGCCAAGTGCGAACACGAAACGGTCAACGGTTCACCCTTCCGAATTCGATTAACACGCCGGAGCACACTTCACACAAATTATGTTCCTACGCCGCCGAATCTCCACCGTCGTTGTTCTCACTGGCGCCACTGTCGATTCGCCCAATTGAATGCCAGTTGACGGTCGGTTGGAATCTCAGCTTCTACAGATCCGTAATTCACCACGTCGCGTTGTCTGTCGTCAATCGTCTTTCCTCGTTGAATAAATCACGCAAAAAAGTTAGATACATTTCTTCCAGAACTTATGGATATCCAAACCATATGGACCACGGAACATTACTGTAGTCCCTGCAGTGATTCTCAAATCGATCTAACCGAATGTCAAAACCAGCTGATCGTGTCAATTGGCAATTGTTTGTGTACGTTTGATTCCATAAGTGACTGGAACTCTGTTTACGTTTCACGGAGTTGATTGTGCCAACCGAATCAGATAAGTATTTCCTTATTTTTCTTAGAAGAAGCTTGTGGTACTTTGTGTGTACTTCTCATTGCAGGTACGTTTTATCCTCCGGCAGCCCAGTCGCCGAACATCGTTGTGGCATTGTCAACAGGATGGAGGCTATTCCTATCAAGGTAAGCAACCTGCCTAACTGCCGCCTTTTGCACTATGCCGCCCATCACATAATTACTAAATACTATTTTTATTACAGGTTGGCTCCGGAATGTAATATCCGTAGACGAGATAAAATCACAATCCAATAATTATGACCTGCAAAAGTTTAAGCGGAATATGCACGGGTACCTCCTAATCACTCAGCCTTCCCCCCATCCCTGATGTTAATTTGTTTTCAGCCAAGGTTCATCACCTAAAGCATTAGCAAACAAATAACAAAAACACATTAATCGCCTAATACTTCCGGGCTTTTTCGACGCTTTTTTGACCAATTTATTCTGTTTTCAATGAAGTAGGAAAGAAAGGTAGTTTAAGATGGCCTTATGCTTCGTCTACACGTGAACGCTGAGCCAAACACCGAATATTGAAAAATTGCATTTAAAAACACCAACAACAAAAGATACCATTTCTATTCTTAGTTGGCCAACATGAATTCACGCGCATTTGAGTCGTTCCCACAAGCAATGGGGACGACTCAAATGTTCACGAATTCATGATGGCCATGCAAGGGCAGAGTAGTCCGGATGGCACAACGGTTAGCACGTTCGCGTTCTACGCACTGGGCCCCGGTTCGATTTCTACGGAATCTCTTAGTTTTCGATAAAATAAAAGGGGATTTGTGTCGGACTATGAGCCCATCTGTTAAATGAGTACCCATTTATGGGGTAAATAACTGGGCTGAGCGTGTTGCTGATCAGCACACACCTCTGTGCAAAACATACCGTCACGATCTAGAAAATGAGAGGATGCCAACTCATCTCGAGGCCATGGTTCAAATTGCTCTCTTGCGCCAGTTATTTATTTTTACTTTCTACAGCTCAGCGTTCACGTGTAAACGAAGCATAAGAATAGCTTGAAGCATCCCTCAAACTAACGTGAATCCACAACGAATAAATCGCGACGATTAAGTCGCGGCGGATTATTAACTGCGGACTCGCAATTATGTTCACACCAACGCGATATATTCTCTATTGCAATTCGAAGGAAATTTAAGTGAAATCAAATACGAGCAGCCATACTCACGCGAATGTTTTACGGGAAAAATAAAAAAGTCGCTGCAAAATCACTATTGCCGCGAATTCGTGTCGCGTTGGTATAAGCAACGCCATGTAAACAAATTTGCGAATCCGCCGCGAATAAGTCGCGTTGGTTTGAGAGATGCTTAAAGATGCCCTAAGACGCTCTTAAGATAACAATTCCACTGCCTATTTTGCTTTCATTGAGTAGATAAAATATCACCGATCCCACATTGGATGCTAAATATCTTCGGACATTTTCTGCCAGTTTCGTCGACCAGATAAAATCACACTGATCCCACATTGTGCGCCGAATATTTTCGGTTTCTTCGACAATTTTTTACTACTATTTTCACTAGGACTCAAAAAAGTCTTAAGGTAATCTTAACGAAACTTAAGATAGCGTTAGGAATGCTTGAGGATTCCTAAAGATGGCTTTAAGGTATGTTAAAATCACAATGAGACCACATTGGGCGCCCAATGTTATCTGCACCGGCTATTATGTTGATAGATTGTTCGTTTTGGTGGTGCTTTCCCACAAATACGAGTATAGAGTATAGTTAACCTAGAGTCAAATTTGGGAAGCACAGAGATTTTGGAGCTTCCTGTATTATGTCTAAGAAGCATTTTGAATGCTACTTAAGAATATTACGAGCCATTTTATATTAATTGGACAGGGGGCTCAAATAATTAAGGCCGGAACTGTCACTAACCAGTCGTTCAGAATCTTTAAAGTCATTAAAATGCAAAGATGAACAATTGCGAAACCATTGAGTTGTTCGGTTATTAGAGGCTTAGTCTGAAAAAATAACTGAAAAATGCGTGTCCGTGACCGGCTATAGTAGCGTTCCGTTAGGGGAACCTAATTTGTTGGAAAACATGCAAAAAATGTTGGGGACTTGAAAAATTGTCCGTTTGTAGTAGTGTCCGGTTATGGGACGTGTTCGTATAGGGAGCGTACACTGTATATCGATATGCGATTAAGCTCATTTTGAAAATACTCATTTTCTAGGAAACTGTAATCAAAAAATCCAGGCGGCCAAGGCCCGACGTCGGGCTGTCGCGCCACGATGATGATGATGAATCAAAAAATAACGTTCCCTCCGTAGACTTAACAATTTATCCATTTGATTCTTGAGTAAAGACCGGAAACTAATGAATCCTCTAATATAGGGGTCGGTAAACAGCGGCCCTCCATAAGGTCTTGTGCGGCCTGCTAGCCAATAACGAATTATGTACTTTGCAAAACATAAGCATGCTGTGTACGCACACAAGTGAATTTTTGTAGGGCTTAGAAATACGTTAAGTCCAAATAGACCTTCTCTAAGTCAGTTATTGTCAAGGAAAATAAGCATTTATGCATACACGTTCCTTTTGACCTTCTAAACATAGGCTAAAAAGACCCACAAATTCACGTGTACGAGCCTTAAAATATTTAACGGTGAAGTCATAAAAATCGGGCTTTAATGGATTTTAAAAGAAATCGGTTGCGGAAGAAGTTATAAGGGCGAAACTTGTCAAATGAGTAGGCGTTAGTAAGGACAAGGCTTATATTCAATTTCTACCAAATAAATCAATTTGTTCAAAATTTACAGCTAGATAGCGGCTGCACTTTATTAGCATAATATTTCTATAACAAAAGAAGCTTGCTAAGTAAAACTTGTAAAATTTGTCGCCGTTAGAAAGGAGTAGGCTCCTACTTAATTCCAACAAAATTCTTCAACTCAATTAAAAGTTACAGCTACGGTTAAATTTGTAAATAACGTCTAAATAACGGAAGAAGCTAGCTGATCCAAACTCGCCTAATTGGTTTGTACTAGTAAGGGCTAGGTCCTTATTTAATTTCAGCAAAATTATATAATGAACACCTTTTTTATACCCTTCACGAATGTAATAGGGTATACATATTAACTTTGTCTCGAAGTTTGCAACGCATAGAAGGAATCATCTCCGGCCATATAAACTCTACTTATTCTTGGTCAGTATGATTAGGTGAGTCGATTAAGCTTTGTCCGTCTGTCTGTCTGTCCGTATGTTTCTATGCAAACTAGTCCTCAGTTTTAAAGCTATTGAACTGAAATTTTGCACAAAGATTTCTTTGTATTGAATGCTGTATATAATGTCGGAATCGGATTGACGTAGTATATTGCATTGAACCACCGGTAATGAACCATATTATGGTCTGGTAGTGCTGGTAGCTGGACCCAGGTGCGACAGCGTGGGCGTCTGATCCGTCCGCCAACCATTCCATCCTTATCGACTATTTTTTTTTATTCCCCGTTTTTACCTCCCCTGTTTGTGTTGTCTTCCCCAGGCCTATGCATTTTTGTTAATACGTAAAGGACAGGGGCCACGAGCGGCGAAAACCCCGCCCACATCTCCCAAACTGAGCTACAGCAAGCATAGGCCGCTGCTTAGCTTGTTGAGGGGCCTTTTTCTTCGCCAGATGGCACGGCCCGACCTTCACGGTCAATAATGCTAAAACCAAACCGTCCGTTACAATATGTATAGCTGGCATAGGAACGACCGGTCCAAAAGTCCGTCTTTGTTAGAAAAACTTCTTTATTTCTAAAGCTATCTTTTTCAGATTCTACATCATTCAATAGTATCTAACGCGAAATCACATTCCCGAATTTGGTGGAAATTGGACTACTGTATCGTATAGTTGCCATGTGAACCTCTGTATTCTTTCACCGCCAACCCATCATCTGACTGTATTATTCATTTTATAAAAATTTTAAATATTTTTTTATTTTACCCGACAGTATCGAATATTACAAATTGAACGAATCCTAAAAAGCCCATAAATTTAAATCGAGCATCAAATTGACATGCTTTTAATCATTTTCAGATCTAATTTATGTAAATATTACATTAAGACCCTTAAATGGCATACGAATCCGCATTCATCTCACCAGAATCGTTTCGTATCGCATGACTTGTCCTCGTATTCTTATTTCCTTCCTTACGCCAAAACCACAGACCCATCTACTAAATGTGCGAACATAAATGCCGCGCGATATTGCCTGCCTTTTACAATGAATATATTTTGTTCACACATTAATTCGGATCATAAATCAAAAACGTTCAGGACATTCGAAGTGTGCAAGACTTTCTTCTTTTTTCTGCAAATTTCGTTATTAGCTTTTGCAACAGTTGCCCCGAAATACATTAGAGCGTCACCATCACCACTTCTATATCCGGCAGATCGGCACATACACTAGAAAGCACGTTGCGATGAAAGTAAATGGAGGAATACGTTCTGAAAATAAAGTGAAGTCAAGGAGATTGGGCAAAATATGCTCGCACGAGGCAGGGAATTAAAAACACCCTCCCAACGCTTTTCAGACTGGCAAGTGTACTGTGTATACATATTGTCGCCGTACAGCCCTTCTTTAGACTTTCACTCATCATTTAGACCTGAGGTGGATAAAAACCGACCTATTCGGATCACAAATGATGGCTTTCGGAACTCGCATAGGGTATAACATCCGAATACCAGTGAAGGGATGAAAAAATGAGACTTTCTTAAAAACCCTAGCCAAAAACGAATAAGAAATGGTTCCTGTAAATGTAATGTGTCTGCCTGGTCGACACAAAACCCAAACCGTTTTCTCTTGTAGCCAATATTCGTTGCGTCAACCGCTTTTTCATCGCTTCCGTTCTTCAGTCAATGGATATTACAGGATTCTACCATCCAAAGATGGCAATTAATCATATCCTCGGGTGACACTTTTACATTTCTCCATTAATCAGGAGCATACAGAACACACAAAGTCAATCATTCATCGTAACGAGATTTCTTATGCTTTCAGGACCCATGCCATCTCGCAAGCTGCTTCTTTTTTTTTGCCTCATTTTCCTTTGGTTTTTTTTTCCTTGACTGTCGTATTTGCAAGGAGCAGCTAGTATAAACGACGATCAAGTACGTATATTGACAAAGAAAATGACTTCGTGGATGTTGTAAAAATCGTTGAACGAAATCAAAGGATAATCTGTCATAGGTCTCCAAAGGATTGCTTGTGAATTAAGTTTCGATGAAGAGTCGAGCAGTGGCAGAGAGAGAGAGAAAAAAAAGAAATCGAGGTGCTGCTAACAAGGGTTTTTAACATGAGAGCACTTAACAAAGAACAAGAGCTCGTTATGTGTCCTTGTGCCATATACGAGTGGAGACGCAGGTTAAGGAGAGATGACACAAAGTACATCAATAACAGCACTGTCAACAAGCCATCAAGTGTGTTCGTTAAAGGATATAAATATAGTATGTGGTCTTAACTACTGAAATGAAACTTTATGACAAATTCCTTTCAGGGGATTCCTTTCTCGCAAGCGTATTGGTTGTCAGTCAAAGTCAGTACTCGGTATTGATACTTTTCCACATATTAGAGTGTTACGTTATGGAATTTTTATTAATTCGTATATATGATTTGAGACGATTTCATGGATTTGTTTGCTTTCTGTTTAAGCAAAAAAATTAAATAGTGCCGATGCAATAAATACTTAACTCCGCGATGGCGATCACTTGAGGTTCCAGTCGTATGAGTTTTTGAATCCGTTAGAAGTTTATCTTTCTTGTGCATCACAGAAGCTTTCATCTCGGGACTACTGGGTTTCCCTGCATCAATTTACAATACTTACTTCACGTATAGCCTAGTTATCAAGTAGGTTTCCTAAAGCAAATTGTGTTTTTTCCTTATTATGTTTTTTTTTTTGAGTGCTAACTTTGAATCTGAGGTTTGCAACCAAACTGTTTTGTGGAGTTTGAGTTATAGCCAAGAAAACAACAATAAAAACACCGTTTTTTGTTGTTTTTTTTTTTAAATATTTTCAAAACGGTTGACTCAAGCGAAAAACTATTTGAGACAAATTTAAAGATCTTGAACTGGTTAAGAAAAAAGATTGTGTGCGTTCAGAAGGAACTGAGCAACTTCCGCTCAGCGAACATGTTCAGAACGAGCGGGTTCAGAAGTGACTGAGCAACTTCTGCTCGGGTGAGCATGATCAAATTTCACCGAGCAAGAAATATTTCTGCTCACTGATCAGTGCTCAGTGCTCAGGTTCTTCTTCTTCTTTTTCAACCTCACGCTCATGTTGCGAGTTTCCGAGTTTTGACAGTTATCAAATTGGTTGTTGTGTTTTCGCCGTTTTCGGCTTCTAGTTCTTTGGTTTTCGGGTGCTTTTGAGTTTGTTTTCTCGTTGTTCGTGATTTTTGTAATGGATAGCGTGGGATTCATGTATTTTCCACTTTTCGGCACTTGACGTCTAAAATTGTCATCGTCAGCTTTCAGCTGGTCGATTTGTCAGCTGGTGAAGTAGCGTTCAGCAGGTGCAGACTCCAAACCGAGCAGCTGCAGAGCTGCTCGCGAGCGGTTTCTGCTCTTTTGCCACCTTCTGAACGCACTCATTATCGCAATATTTTTCGTATCTTCTATAGTTTTTGAGATATTTTTCTTTGAAAAAAACGGTATTTTTTTTAATAATTTGGATATTGGCAAAAGCAAATATCCTATAAAATCTACTGGGGAGAAAAAATTTAAACATCTTAAAATTATTTTTAATTTTAAGAAATCGTCAAGTTTGTGTCCCGAAGACAAATATCTTATATTTCTTTGAAAGTAAAGGGACTGCCGGGTCCTCATCCAGCACACTTAGTCCATCATTTGGTCCGTTGTGTTACCACCAAAGTAACCTAATTAAACCTAGGCACCAAACCAGCCTGTGCTGGTGACAAAGCGATAAAGCTGCATGACACTCGTATTGTTAAGGTCGGCCAGATCTTGGAAAAGTCAAGAACCAAGAAATTTCTTCCGCCTCGCAGTCAAGGCGGGACAGTGACAGAGAAGATGCAAAACGCTCTCGTCCTCATCCACGTCCTCACAGCTCCTGCAATAGTCGTTATGAGAAATACTAAGCCTTCAGGCGAGCTTACCAATAAGACAGTGTCCTAATAATCCCAACAACCCTGCCAATGTGGTTCCTATTCAGTGAAAGCAGTGCGGCAGAGCGGCTAAATCCAAGCTCCGGCCAAATCAACTTCGTCGTTTGGCACGTGTCGCCATTTAACCATCTTATATTCGCTCTGTCAATCGCAACGGCTTGAATTATCATATAATTTTACACGATACGATTGCCATTCTGATGTTTAAACGGTCTTCGTTAACAGCACCGGTAGTCCTCTCTCTAGCCATTTCATCTGCGACGCAGTTACCCATGAAGTCACTATGGCTCAGTATCGAACAAAGTGTAATGCTGAAAAAAAGCACCCATCTCTTTGTGGACCGACCGACACTTTGAGGTTTTTGATGTAGTCAGGATCCGCATAAATGGTAATGTCTCTCGCGATCACTACATGATTTCGTAGCCAGGTCAGAGCTTCAAAAATTGCCGTAACCTCCGCCTGCATGACACTGCAGCTATCGGGAAGACGGAATGACGGGTTGATCCCCAGGCACGCCCCGCCCTAACACCACAATCGGTCTTAGAGCCATCCGTGTAGATGACCATGGAGTCGGACCGACGAAATCAGGTTTGTGTGTTGTCGGCCATGTCCAGCCCGGCTGACGGACTGGTTCTAAAAGCCCCTGTCATGGCCATCGCAACTAGTCTTTGCACCTTACTCAGTAATTTATGATAAACCACTACTCGAAGTGTTGTCCACCACACACTAATTCCGTACAGTAGTATGGGACGTACGAGAGCCGTATATAATCAATATAAAATAGCTTTAGGCCCCAGTTATTACCTATAACCCTTTTAGACGTGTAGAGTGCGATAGTAGCTTTATTAACCCGTTCCTCGATGTTGGGCTTCCACCTTAGTTTCCTATCTAAAATAATACTTAAGGAACTTCGCTTTGTCGGCGAAAACCAATTTAGTATCCTCCAGTACGAAAGGTTCAATGGGAGAAGTCGTGCTTCTTCTAGTGAAGAGCACAAGCTCCGTCTTAACAGGGTTAATTCCAACGCCGCTAAAGTTTGCCGATTCTGTTAGAATGGTTAGGGCATTCTGCAATAACCCACTGAGGACATCAAGAAACTTACCAGTGACAGCGACGGCATCGTCATCTGCATACGCGATGACTTTACACCCAATTTCTCCCCGCCTCAGAATCAGTTTATTGATTCCTGATCCAAAGGAGGGGAAACAATACCTCCCCCCCCCCCTTCGTGAGTTCCTCTATAGATACCCCTACATACTGACGATGCACCCAAGGTAGTGTGTATACGCCTAGAAGTTAATAACATGTTTACGAGTTTGCAGAGCAACTCATCCACCTGGAGACCTCGGAGTGCCTCAATGATCGCACTAGGTCTGATATTGTTGAAAGCCCCTAGATGTCCAGGAATATAAACATCGTATATTCCTTTTGATCAAGAGATTTCTAAATGTAACAGGCCAATGAATGCAGAGCCGTGTCCACCGACTTACTCTTCCAATAGGCCTGTTGCGATGTGGATAGAAGGACTGACGGAATGTTATCTCGTAAATGGATGTCCCCCAGTCTCTCTAATAGTTTCAGCATGGTTGAAGAAAGACTGATGAGACGGAGGTCGTTTGGTCGCGCATGCAAGCTTCTTCCGGTTTTCGGAATAAAAACCACCCGTACGTCCCTCCAGATACGAGGAACCTACACCAGCATCAGATACGCCTTCAGGAATGCTGCAAGTCCGCCTGAATGATGCCATCATGTCCAGCTGGGTTCAATGCTGCAGATCGCCCAAAATTAGCACTTACTTCTAATGAAAAAATTAGTTAAATCTATAACATTATCTTTTCTCGTGACACGATAGATTCACTGTCGCATGGCGATGTGCGACACGTGGAGAAGTCCCCAAGTGAGGCAGCAGCCAAACTTCCTGGGAAATGTGTGTCAAGCAGGCACTCGATTGTTTACTTGAAGGCGTTCATGATCCGTCCTCCTTTTGTAGAAAACTTGGCATAGATGGATTGGAAGCCAGAATTTCCCCAAGCCTAGAATTCTCGCAGGACACTTCGATACTTTCGCAGAAGCTCCTCCATGCATGTTGCCTGGCACAGTTCGGAGATTCTAGTAATCCACCAGGTTGGTTTTTTCCTTCCCCCACATATGAGCTATCCAGATACGATGTAGACACTGCCGTCTTCATCGCATCTGTCAGATTGGTAACCATATCGTCTAGTTCCTGTTCATTGCATGGCTTTCGTGGAAGTGAAGGCAGCCCTTCATAAAGAGCGTCACGATACTTAGGCAAATTTGTCCTTCTGCGATTAATAGTACGCTCAATTGCTTCAGGACGCTAAGCAAGGCTTAACTGAAGGAAACGTTGATCAGGAAAGGAGTGTTCCGACGACACTTTCCAATCTCTGATAAGGTGAATGATATCATACGATGCCAGAGTGATATCTAAGACCTCCTGTCTGGATTGGTTATAAAAGTGGGTTCGCGGCCCACGTTGCAGATGAGCTTAGTTCCCATAATGTACTCGAGAAGAGATTCACCGCGCTCATTGGTGTCTGAGCTACCCCAGACATCGTGGTGCACATTAGAGTCGCAGCCAATGATCATACTGATTTTCTATGACCGCACTGCTGCAATGGCCTAATTCAAACTGGAAGAGGAGTGCGTGCCTACATTGTCATGCGGCATATATACCGATGCAACCCAATAAACCTTACCTCCAGGCAGACTACCACAGAGTCCATCTCGCTGCTAGTTGATAGTAGGAAGGCCTTGCCGGTTTCCTTAACGAGAATGCAAGATCGTGGTCTACCCTGGCTTTTAAAATAAAAACTGATCTCAAACCTCTGACAAGATCGTGTACAGGCGAAGGTTCCTGAATCATGACGATATCTTCTTCACTGCGCGCCAGTCGAAGAAGAAGAGTAACCGAGGCTGCTTTCGAATGGAGAAGGTTTTTTTTTTGAAGAGGCCTTACCATAACGCTTTCCCTTCAATCACCGTGACATCTACCTCCTCTTCCGTGTCGGATTCAAGGGAGTCGTGCACCAAAAAAGGTTGGAAAGTGTAATCCATTTCAGCCAGATCCGAACCAAGTGGCACACAGTCATCGGCCGTGCTCTCCTCGGCAAGCAAACGAGAGGATTCGCTCATGCTCGCCTCGTCCTTCTCAGCTCTGCATCGGTACATTGAGTTGATAGAAATTAATAATGTAACAGGAAGACGCGCGTAACACTGACCACTTACCTCAACAACACCAACAGTCTCGAAAACTAACCACATGTTACCACCTTGGAACAACAAGGGAACTAGTTATACAATTTAGCAATTTGCGCACCATTAGGTGGCCTTTTGTAACCAAGTCAACGGATGAAAAGTGATTCGAAAAAATTAATTATCACCATCAGCATGCCTACGCAACCCTTGCTCACTATTACATGTCGCCTTTCATATCAAAGCAACCAATTAGTGTCCCATTCAAATCTCAGTGTGGATCCCCTTATCCTGCCAACCGTCTCTTCAAGAATGCAGTAAGATGTTAGCTGTTCTTAGCATCAAAATTGTTAGTCTCGAATTTGCATAAAACATGTTATTACAATACAATATATGCTGAAATCAATTCTGATATGTTTGCAGATTATTGGATTAGTAAATGTTGTCGTTATCCTTGTTCAGAAGGTGACTATGGTTCCAGTATACAAATGTTTGCCAGTGCCTGTCATATACATTTTGTTACGATTTGCATTCGTTACATGATACAAATTTGTGATATGAAATTGAATGGGAACCAGGAGCTTATCGACAACTTCACGAGCACATGTGCCGTTTACTGCTCGCACGATTACGACAGATGCATACTACATCCTTACATTACTTTTTTGTGTATAACATTTATTTTTCACTTTGGGATACAAGAACCAATCACCATGAACATAAAAGGTCAACCTGTAACGCTCTTCTGTTTGCTTCCTGATTTGCTTTACCAAACCTCAATGAAATATATGTTAAAGGTAATGTCGATAAGTCTTACCACCTTTCAGCATTGAACTCATGGTAATGGCAGCAGGAAACTTTTCCTATTAACCTAAGGGTCAGGCCATGAAACGATATATTCAACACCAGTGATCGTTGCCGTGCCGAAGGGACTGCGAACGGATGGTCACAAGGTCACACTTAACCACTGCAGGCGTTAGTTACCTACCCGGATACGATATCCTAAATATGCCGGGGATACAAATAATAATATTGTACAGGCGAATAGACCTTCGCACCCGCACATATACCGACCGAGGGAGATTTCATGGCTCATATAGCTGCTTTGCTTTGGTATTTGATTTATCCTTGCCCAACATCTCTATGTCACACCACTTGATTGCTGTTTCCCTTACACCAAGGGATTATAGCGGTTAGCATAACATCGGCATCCGATAACACCCCCATTATGCCGGCAGTCATCAGCATATGTAGCCGTGTAGTCGTACGCCCTATATTGGATGCGATGTATAAAATGTCAATCCGCTTCACTAATTTCTGACTGCGGAATGAGAAATAATTAATAGTCGACTATTCTTAGCCAATGAATCGTGAAATTAATTTGTTGTATGATTTTCATGTAATGAGGCATCCTTTTTCTCATGAGTGCTAGAGTCAGAATACGGGGCCTGAAGGAAATTTCGGGTTGACACTTTTGCAATGTAGGATAGAGATTGAGGACGCTGAAACAATAAGACACCTTATTTATGGAATGATTCTGTTAATTACCAATTTTGAAAGAAAAAGAAGCACCTACGAGTATATTTTTATTCATTGTAATGTACAATATGGAGATATTTAACTCCCGGATCAGTTTGTATCCAGAAAGTTTATAGCATTGGTCACTGCTACGTAGAGAATATCTATGCAGCAGAAAGCTGGCCTCACTCAGTAATATGGAATAAATTATAATAGTTCTTAAGGGAAGAATTCGCGCTCGGTGGCCGTGGTCGTTCGGTCACTGCTCTACGATATTAATCTAGAGCACGGAGTTAAAATCTCGGTGCGATCAAAAATTGCCTGTGGATACTAATAGAACTGTCACAATGCTCCAAGCTTGTCAGTATAAAGACGGCGCGGATAGAAAGTGCATTCTAGCAGCTGCACTTCCGAAAAGTAGATATGCTATCGAAACGTCAAGAAGGCATAGAAATGCTAGAGATGTTGACGAGCCTATGCACCTGGAGGGGTCAAGACAATTAGCGACAGGCGTAATTATGAAGTCGCGGAGTAGGAGCAATCTTCTGCTGCAACCTTCATGTGATTTCGTTCAATAGGAGGCCAGTACCAATAACATAAAGTGATACGGCTTGTTGCCGCTTATACCCTTGCAACGATGTTGCGTTGATTCATCCCGACATAATTTGTCGGAAATCCGTTCGCATATGCAACGCATTTAAGCGAGTTGAGGCAACACTTAATTGTAGCTTGGTAAACCCCCTCCGCCTGGTATAAACCCCCAGCGATTTTGTTTGTACTCGTCGTATAGCTCCCCTCAAAAGCAACCTCCATAGTGAGGTCTCTTTTGGTGTGTGCCGAAAATCAGAACAAATTCGCGAAATTAGTAAAGGTGATGGTATATTCCTATTTTACCTGGTTTTGCAGCCCGTAACGTATAGAGCGAGCGAAGCGAATGTTCTAGGGTGGTATACTGAGGGTTGCAACCCCTTAAGCCGCGAAGTTCACGAAGCTATCGAAGCCCACGCAAAGGTAGTGCGAAATAACCACCTTCTCATCTTAAATAAAAAAAACTCCACTATTATTTAAAGACACGAATCACTACACGTCTGATGCCTTGGATATAATACTCAGCTTGCTCCCCTTAGATATTCTTGCTGAGCGGACCGCTGCATGTACGTCCGTTTGCCTACGTAAGGCGGGGCTGTGGAGGCCCTAAGCACTGGACACTAAAAAGTTTGTAAATCGAGAAATACATACACCCCAAAATCTACTGACTAGACATCGTCAAAATTGGTTTATGCAAAAATTTTCCCAAGCGGAGTACCACTCTACCAACACCTCTTTCTGTTTGCTTCTACACAGACGATCGCAAGGCTGATACGGATCTAGGAGCTGGTATTCACCCCGAGAAGCTCAGCTTAAATATGTCAACCGCCTTGCAATGTCGAACTTGACACCAGTCGAAATCCAGGTTCCCACGTTCCATTGGAACGTGAGAGATTGGATTCGAACCGTATTTCAGTTTCGGGGTTCCAACGCGCATCTGCTACTCCACCGCAGATGTCGTACCTCGGGTCATCGGGAGGGGGGTGCGGAAGGGGCGAAACGCTTCGGGCCCGTGATTTTAAAGGGGCCGGGAAATTTTAAACATCGATAGAAAAAGTCGGTCAGTTTTGTAAAAAAAAAAACGAAACGAATCAAACCTTGTTAAAGGATGGCGCAAGAATAATTCTTCTATTTTAATTAAGCATGAAAATTTCGATATTACAACTTGTTTTGTATAACAATTTTCAATTTCCTTCTTTCTATGTTAAATTTTCTACTTGCCCTAGTGCAGGTCCAGTCGCTACTCGGTCCGCACTCGACTTGGTCCGCTAACAATGATAGTAACACCAGTGATCAGGGTCGGTGCAGATACGAGGGCCAGGTCTCGGAGTGAGTAAGTGGACTGGTACATAGTTATATTATACTCGTATTATTCAAATTACTCATCCTTTGACAAAAAAAAAAGAAAAAAAAAGCTTGAATTATAAATCAACTCTCTACTCATTTAGGTACCACAATTCTCGTTTAGTATTTCGGTGAAAAATGTAACACAGTCATCGGCTACTTAGCTGATGACGACGTGATGAATTTATCAATTACTTTCATTAAATATTTCATCAGTTGATGAGCGACGGTATGATTAGCAGGGTATCTTCTACAGAATATTGATTTGATTTGAGGGAAATTGACTTATTTATTTTCAACTATTTGATAGGCAAAATGTACAGAAATAAGCCCCAAACAATTCAACAGCTGAAAGGCATTGTTTCAGAGCAATAGAGCCAGTAAAACAAAAATTTCCTTCAAGTGCTTCTTTTTTATAAATTGAGACTGTGATTATTTCTCTCTCAATTGCCCTAACCCCTTGTAGGGCATAGCGCATCAAATGTTCCATGTGGCCCAGTTGACGTTTCGTCGGCATAAACTGGTTTCGGAGAATGCAGTTGCCAGCATGCACCTTCTGGACATCCATGGCCACGAACATCGTCGTGGACGGGATTCGAACCCGAAACGCAGGTAGTCAAACATGAGACTGATGCCTCAACACACTGCGCGACCTGTCGCCTCAGGGGTATATGGACAATGCTAAATGCCCGGTGGGATTTTTCGTACACGCTAAGATCGGCTATTGCTATGAGTAAACAACTTTTTCCACATAGAGCATTATACGAAATTTACCCTATGCATTCTTTCTAAACCGGCTAAATATGGGATGCAAATTTGGTGGGCATGTGATTCTTCAAACAAATTTTCCTTGAAAGGAATTCTGTATACCGGTAAAAATGCTAAAATGTCTAGAGGTGGGAGAGCTTTGCTGGATTGCTGCAAGGAAATACTCAATTTCTTAAAGAACAGTATTTGCAGAAATTTTTTTTCGATAAACGGAAGAATATTATTTTGGCATATGTTGCCACAATTCGAAAAAAAAACGTACATATCGAAGGAGATGTTACCGAACCGTAGCCTACGGTTGAAGGATGGCCATCAAGGGTTCTAGCAGTTAACTCAGCGACTTCGAAAACTAGAGACTTAAAACTAACGTTTTCGATTTGTATTTAACATCACTACTCCAGCGCATTCGCCTAATCACCCCGATAAATATGGTACCCAAGTTGCCTAGATTGGTATTAATTGCCAAGCAAGTCCTTTTTTCTGTCCAAAAGGACCCAAAATGCTATCAAAAGTACTCCAGGGTATTCGCTTCACCACGGCTGTCCAGACGACACCCGTATTTCATACATTTCACTTTATGTCCAAGAATGCGCTTATGCCAACACCATAGGGTTGAAAACTCCCTCAACAACACCTAGCAAAAGAAAATCACGTCGATTCAGAGACACCCGTATTTCCTAAATTTCACTTGATGTCCAAGAATGTGCTTATGCCAACACCATAGGGTTCAAAACGCCTTCAACAACACTCCAGTACATTGAGCTCATCACGCTGATTCAGACGGCACCCGTACTTTCAAGATTTCACATCATGTCCAAAAATGTGCTCATTTCAACACCATAGAATTACAAATACGTCGGTGGCTTCGGCAATCGAACCAGTGACCAACTGCTCACAAGTCCGTCTCACCAACCCACGAAGTTTCTGACAAATTCGATTTAGGTTGTGTAACATGGGTTGAGAAACGTCGACTTTTAAAATCTCGATTAACTTAATATCGACTGTAAATATCTCGACTGTACTTACTTAATTACTGTACTGTAAACTTTGAGGTGAAAGTCTCGCTCGATTCATCAAAATCTCGCTCGGTTCATCAAAATCTCGATTTTTAGAATATCGACAATGCATCAAAAAATTATGTTTTCAAAGTCGCTCGCCAACTTTGAAAATATAATTTTTTTATTCATTACTTACAGTTACATTGTGATTTGGGGCGACCGGTAGCGCAGTGTGTTGGGGCATCAGTCTATGTTTGACTACCGGCGTTTTCGGGTTCGAATCCTGTCCACGACGACCTTCGTGGCCATGGATGTGCATTAGGTGCATGCTGGCAAATGCATTATCCGAAACCAGTTTATGCCAACGAAACGTCAACTGGGCCACATGAAACAAGGGGTTAGGACAGTTGAGTAGACTTTTTATTTCCTAGCACACGTACACACAAGAGACTATTGTGAATCAACAGTCTCTCGTATGGGCTTCGCTTCCTACGCTGGAGCTTAAGGGATTGCAACCATCTGTATCGAACGCTCGCTGCGCTCACTCTGGGTGCAACATTCTTTCGAGTGGACTACGCTCTAACCCTCAGGAAATAGACCTGGTGCGCTCCTCGTTCTCTAGTATAAATTTCGAATTAGTCCATATTACTGAAGCGCAAACTTACCTCAAGGTATGGGACCCCACTACTTAAGCGGCAAAAAGCGACATAATGTCAATTGACCTTATTTCTTTTTCAAAAGGTAAATAAAGTCAACAGACCTTGTCACCTTTGAGATGGACTATTACACCTCAACATCGAATTCATTTTAAATTAGTCGAGATTAGGGAGATTTTTTTCTGTCGAGATTATCGTGTAGTCGAGATTTTTTCATGTTGAAATTTTGAAATAATTTCTCCAAAAGAAAGTCTCGACTTTTGTAATCAAGACCTTTCGTACCGGTCCCGCATTTTCCTGAACACTCTCAATGATATGCCACCCATTTTCCCTAGATTTCACTTAATTGCAAAAAAGGCCTTTTTTGGCCAAAAAGGTGTTACACTTATCTCTCTCACGAATAAGGAAGCGTGGAAACTTTTACACACTGCTGATATACGTGGGGCTCTACAAGACACTTGATTTTTTCGCTGCACTCTTCAAACTATATCGACGTCCACCACACTAAAAACTTCCCCTTCTCACTCAAAATGAGAGCGATCACAGCTGTGATGACTGGTTATCACACGAAATAATATCAAATGTCCTTTCGCAGCGAAATTGCTCACAACGCACGGTGTGAAGCCATTTATTTGTCGGTGGGGTTTCGACGAAATATGTTAGTACCGATGTTCCGAAGAATTTTGTTGCGAACGAAACTTCTGCCATTGCGCGTGCTGTTCGTCATGAGAAATATAGTGTCTCACTAGAGAAGGAAATGTTTAAGAAAAAGCGCTGTCTTTAGGTTCAAGGCTTGTTTTTGGCACGTGATTGTCACCCTATAGCGTTGCTATGAAACATTTCGAAATTTTTGGGACAGCATGTTTTATCTACATGGACTCTCTGAATTCATTCCTCTGCTTCATTGAACTTCAACACACAGAAATTCTAAGAAGTCAAAATTCTCATTCTACTAATGTCAAGTAGCCATTCCTAGCAATCGTTCCATCAGATGACTCAAACGCATGAAGTCCTTTTGCTTGTGAGGGAAACCAATAAAACACGACAATACCAAAAAGGCACGTATGCGCACGTAACGTACTAGTATTCATCACAATAAAAAACCAGATCATCAAAATTTCATTACGAAAATTCAACAAGAGCTTTTGTTATACTGTTGCCAGTGCAACAAGGTCGAGTACCTCATTTTTCATCGTACAATGGGCTTTCTTCAATTTAAGCAAATAAAAAACGGATGTGTACAAAAAGGTATCAAAGAGGAAATGCGGACTAAAAGTGAAGTCAGACTGGAAAGGAAAAACTCCAAATGAAATGCTTTAACATGAATCCAAGAAAACATAATAGGCCAGTCAAATTAAATAATATTAATAATAATTAGGGAAAGATCTGTTAATAATTTTAATCCCTTCTATAGATACTGATTACATGGAAACTGAGTTTGCACGGCTGTAGAAGGTGAGCTTAACTTTTGGAGGGCGAAAATCCGAGAAATTTGAGCCCTTTTTTTAATATTATCATTATAACTCCTAAACGGTGCCTCGGGTCGAAAAAACTTGCCAGAGTAAATTAAAGACCGTTGAATTCTGCGTTCAATGCATTGCTCAAAGTTGAAGTTCAGTGCAGTAGCGTAGTCAAAATCGATAGTCGAAAAATGACAATTTTCGAGGCTCTGCAGAAAAATCGCACTTTATCACTTTTCAAGCTCACAGATCTTTGCAACGAAAGCTCCAAATGGAAAAACTTGTCCGTAAAAGTTTGGGATAATTTCATTTTGAGTCTAACGTGGCCAATATTTTTCAATTCGGGCCATTTTTAGAGAAGCCATGAGCAAAAATTCAAAAATGAATGCTCATCGATTTATGCCTTAAAAGCTTTATCTCGGTAAGTATAACAGCTTTATTTTAGTCTCAAATTATAGATAAATTAATCTAGTTAAATAAAGATTTACAAGATTTCTTGTGAGACCAATTTAGGAGATACTAAAAAGAAACAGGACGAGCCAAACAATTAGGCATATTTTAAACATGGTGGCGGGGTCCGTGGTGTTAGGGGGGAAATAGAAAACTCGAATTTTTAAGCAATGTACCAACTCAAACAATATATCAAAAATAGAAACTACCTTAATTGAAGCAACCAGTGTTATAACATTTTGACTGACCAAAGTATTTTAACCTTTGCAGAATCACCGACTTTTTTTTAATAAAAACGCAATTACTCAAGAACTATACCCGCTAGCATATTCTAGTAAAGAGTGAGTCGCAGGTAACATCTTACCCTAAAAACAGAAAATAGCCTGTAGAAATCAGATAAACTGTTTATTAGATATTTGATAGCTCGAAAAAATAAGAAGGATATGTAGCCCACGATTAACATTTTGCTGTTTTATCTTATTTTTCTTGAGTTTTTACCTACATATTATACTAAATTTATCAAAAATAAAAACTTCCTGTTTTGTTGTAAACAATTTGTTTTAACATTATATAATACTAATTTTTAAATTTCGAGTCATTTACAGCCCTATAATTAAAAAAATAATTTGTTCACACTTTTTTTATTTTATTTTCCAGGGCCATATCTAATTAACAGTTTATCTGATTTCTAAAGGCTATTTTCTGTTTTTAGGGTAAGATATTACCTGCGATTCACTCTTCGCTAGAATATGCTAGCGGGTATAGTTTTTGAGTAATTGCGTTTTTATTTAAAAAAAAGTCGGCGATTTTGCAAAGGTTAAATTACTTTGGTCAGTCAAATTGTTATAACACTGGTTGCTTCAATTAGGGTAGTTTCGATTTTTGATATATTGTTTGAGTTGGTACATTGCTTAAAAATTCTAGTTTTGTATTTCCCCCCTAGCACCACGGACCCCGCCACCATGTTGAAAATGTGCCTAATTGTTTGGCTTGCCCCGTTTCTTTTTAGTATCTCCTAAATTGGTCTCACAAGAAATCTTGTAAAACTTTATTTAACTGGAGTAATTTATCTACAATTCGAAACTAAAATAAAACTTCTAGCTGTTATACTTACCGAGATAGAGCTTTTAAGGCATAAATCGATGAGCATTCATTTTGGAATTTTTACTCATAGCTACTCTAAAAATAGCCCGAATTGAAAAATATTGGCCACGTTAGACTCACAATTAAATTGTCCCCAACTTTGACAGACTAGTTTTTCCATTTGGAGGATCCGTTGCAAAGATCTGTGAGCTTGAAAAGTGAAAAAGTGTGATTTTTCTCGGGAGCCTCGAAAATTGTCATTTTTTGACTATAAATTTTGACTACGCTACTGAACCGAATTTCAACTTTGAGCAGTGCATTGAAAGCAGAATTCAACGGTCTTTAATTTATTACTGCAAGGTTTTTCGTCCCGAGGCACCGTTTAAGATTTATAACGATAATATTAAAAAAAAGGGCTCAAATTTCTCGGATTTTCGCCCTCAAAATGTTAAGCTCACCTTCTACGACCGTGCAAACTCAGTTTCCATGTATTCAGTATCTATAGAAGGGATTAAAATTATTTCCAGATATTTCCCTCATTATTATTAAAAGGCCGCAAAATTGGCTTAATTTGACTGGCCTATAATGGAATGTTTGGTTTGTTTGGATTTCCTCGAAAGCAAAAAAATGGGAACTTTCCTCGCCTCACGCTGTAGGCGACTTTTTCCTCTCCCTTTTTGAAATTCACTTTCCTCTCTCTTTTTTAAGTTTTTTTTTTTTTTAGTGGGAACTTCTATCGTTTCTTTCAGTCTCATGACTTCCGTTCTATAAAATTACAAGGAATTATCCTCTTTTTTTTCGAGCAGAATTAATTACGTCTGAGTTGAGAATCCAATTCGAGTTTATGGAACTTCTGTTGTTGGGTTTTTATTGTTTGTTTCCATCAGGATATCAGAATCGTTAGCATAGGTTTCGTAAGCAGTTGTCGGAAACTCCTCACTAAATCCTCTGACGAAGTACCTTAGCTGTTCGATTTGCTGTAAAACCATAGTTGTTGCCTCATCTTTTCCGAATTCCTGGTGTATCCGATTTTAAAACAAGCTTGCCGAAGGTATGATACCCTTCACGCGAAGCGACTTATGTGACCTATGGTGCATTTGGCACTTTGAAATTAGTAGTAAAACTTTAAGTTAGTTAAGTTAGATAGTACTGATCATTTGTGGAAAATTGGCACCAAGGCGGACACTCTGCTTTTAACAGTTACAGAGTTATAGCATTTTTTGTAAATTGTGCCAAAAAAAACCCTGACTTTCCGAATGAAATAAAAATTTGCCACTCTTCAGATCATTTAATCCGAGGTTTGCACTCAACCACGTAAAATTTCATATTAAACATAGTAAATTCCTCTGTTTCGAGATTCACCGTTACTTCAAAGATACAACTGTTTAAAATATCAAAATCGATTTTTCATCGAAAATTCAAATGATAATTTTACAACGGTACTTTAAACTGACAAATGTGAAAATTTGACAAAAGTTATCCCAATGTGTTGGCTTTCCAACGGAATTTGAATTTACATTTTGATATGTACTTTAAACAGTTATATTTTTAAGTAGCGGTGAATTTCGAAACAGGGAAATTTTATGTTTTGTATTGAATTTTATATAAAATAGTTTCAAAAAGTGAGGACAAATCTCGGACTAAATGATTGAAAGAGTCGCAAATTTTGATTTTGTTCGGATAGTCAAAATTGTTGGCACAATTTACAAAAACGCTATAACTCTGTAACGGGTAAAGGCAGAGTGTCCACTTTGGTGCCAATTTTCCACAAATGATCAGTACTATCTAACATTAAAGTGTCTACTATCCGAAGCGGGGCACCCTGTAAATGCTCTTTACTTTTAGTTAAGTGGTTCGTTTTGATTGCGAGGTGTATTTTCGAACTTTTGAAGCTTATATCATTTTTTGTGTACTAAGAAGAAAAAATAATTGTAAAACACACTGAAATCAGAGACTTACATGTTGAGACAATTAGTTCATATAAAAACAATTTTAATTTGAATGATTTTTCAGCCATTTTTTAAATACCCGTAGTTCTTTCTCTGACATAAGATGGTTAATTTTGACTGTGACTCACTGTATGTGCCATCCGAGGGTTAAAATAATTCATATATTTTCTTTTCGTACAAAATAGCTTCCCTCACCGCCAATCGCCCTGCGGCTTTCATCCAAAAGACCGGGATCGAATATAAAAAATCCGGGAAAATATATCAACGGCAGATGTTATGAATACCAAAAGCCATGTATCCGAAAACTTGTAAATAGACACCGGTCACATGTTCATGCCATAACAATAACAAATTGATATCCTTCCATATTTGTCAACCCCCCACATTCATTCCCCGAAAACATCATCAGGGCATCTCTGGCCGGCAGCTTCGAAATATGAGACTATGTTTAGTTAAAGCATTCGTTGTACAGGGACACGTTCTACACGGACTTGCTTGAAACTAAAATCCAAAACTTCCGAAGAAAATTACGACGGAAGAGCTGAGAATGAAAGAAAAGTTGAGTGCTGCCTTTCCCTCTACGTACAGTATAGTTCTCAGTGTCCTCGCCCCAAGGAGTTTCACGAAATGAATGAACTTCTGATTGCTTTATGACATCGAGGGATTCCAAAGATTTTATTGCGGTTACGATGCCGGAAAAAAGGCATCCGATAACTTACCACAAGTGGAACTTTAAACAACTTTCCGTTCTGCCAGCACCGTACTGGAGGACAACTATGAGTACTTGTTCTTCTCATTTTGTTGTTCGTCCATTCGGTTTTTGAATCTCGCAAAAATTTTCATAAAATTCCAAACATAAAATCCAGACAAAATGTAGTTCTTGTAGTTGAGGAGAACTTTCTTTTGATCAATTGGATTCGAAGAGTCCTGAAATTTTTCGAATGCTTGCCGTAATGGTTTGAACATAGTGAACCGGAATAGTATTCAGAAGTTTTTGGAGAATAACAACGTTGATGTGATGAATGGGGTGCGTTGACAATGATGGGCTAGGGAAGATTTGTTTTTTGTTAATATTGGAAGACATACATGTAAGCGATGTTCCGATGTAAGGTCGATTCAGACACATCAGTCACGTCACAGTTCAGTCAACCTTCCGAATCCTAACCGTCGCCGTCAAGTCACAGTCAAAATTGCGGCTGTATTCACATATATCCGTAGCCGTCAGTAGTCAGTCATTTTTTGCGTGTACTCTCGAGTGTACCTCGATTTAATTATTAAACTATTTCAACTCAGAGGAAGGGAGTGTACCGTGGCAACATGCAAGAATTTAAAAATACATTTAATTTTTGGTGTTTCAATTTTCAAAACGAATTGATTGTATTTTATTTATAATAATAATCTTGTTTTTTTGCTTACCATCTATTTTTATTTCATTTCCAATTTGCTTCCATATCCTGTTTTTTATATGCTATATCCATATATTTATTATGCGATAAACCGTACAGAACGGGGTAATTTCGAACCAACTCGATTAATTTTTCGTCGTCGCCCATGTTCACTTTCTAAACTGACGTCCGTCAAACACAAAAAATATCGTTGGGAAGAAATGTGAATTTGACTGTTCGGTGACGGAAGCGCGACTGACGGTTCGGATTCGTGACTGCGCCGGCTCAGTGTAGACAGCGCCACTTGACTTTCAAGAAACGATATTTTTTGTGACTGATACCGGACGGTTCTGCCGGAACTATGACGTGACGTGACTGATGTGTGTGAATCGATCTGTATGCTGCTAGACTAGTTACTACACTTGCAGCGAAACTAGCCATGAGATCCTCTGTAACTCTAAAAAAAATTGACCTTGTTTGTAATTCGAAAAGAAGTATATTGCTTTCTGAGTTATCATCAGTGCTGCAATAACTAACTTCTCCTTGAATGTGTGTTTCGTCTGCGTCTGAATTGTCACTCTTAGGACTGGTTGCTCAATGTTCGATTAAATTTTATCTTAAGAATAAACTGCCATTTAGTACAATTTGATTTTCTCAATATCTGTTTAGTGCTATTAATCGGACAAACGCTAACCGTCCCCTAGCATTCGATTAATCTCTTATCCAAAACAAAACCCAACTCCTGGTTTCCGGCTGAAAATTTATCCTAAACAAAACCCCGGCACCTGATACCGGATGCTGAGATTTCGACAACTAGAACTGTTCACTTTTGTAAATTCAATTGAAAACTATAAAAGTGGCCAGAGTTCCAGAAAATTCATTGGATAGAAGAGAATTTGCAAAAAAAATCAGCTGCAAGTGAATATGCTGAGAGACCGTACTAACACAAAATAGATTCGTGTACGGTAGAATTACGCCAAGAAAATCAGCTGATTTTGCCGTAATGGTGGTCTGAGATAAGGTCCACACTTTATGGCTTGGTAAATTGTATGAGACGTATGAGAAAACGAAAATGCTTATCTGGCTTTTTAAAGCTTCGATTAATTTGTGTCCCTGTTAGTTAACAAAGAGTTTAATCGGACACTGAGAAAACGGGCCTTAGTGTGGTGAAGCAGTACATCTGATAGGAAATATGTGCGACGTTGTGTTCACTATCCGACAAATCAAAATCTAGCAACAGCTCGGAGATTTTCCTCGAAGGAAGCGTCGGATACTCGGAAACTTTTTTTGTTGACTTATAGGTCAAACTTCCTGGTGATCGCTATACTCGCCACTTTCTGCCATTTTATGTCGATAAATAAGAAACAGTAACACATTGTATGAATAATTTGTATGACAACCATGGACGTGAGTTCTGACAGACCTCGTCCGATTTTTTAATAACTGTAACTTACATTCAATGCACCAGAAATTAAAATTGCTACTCTTCGCATTCGTTTCACAACTAAAACTGCTATTGAATTGCTCCATTCCAAATTCCAAAGGTCTGTAAAACCAGCCATACACCATCCGGAATTCCTGTCCGGAAAAACTGATGACGCCTGACCTTCCGGTTTGCCTGAATATAGCATACACCATACACTATCCGGAATTCCTGCCGGAAAAACTGGTTAGCCTTGAGGAATTTCGGATCGTGTATGGCCGCTTCAGGTGGCCTAGAGGCGGCCCGACAGGCCTATCAGGCGCCCGGATACACAAATGTAAATCGATCTTATCGCCAGAGATTCAAAGTATCTTTCTATCTATTGAATTGAATTGTGCGGCATTTTACTTTCCATGGCCAAGCTTCAGATACATTGGTACATTCAAATAAACTTCTGCGAAAATTCATTCTGGTCACGCGGCCGGACAGGTGTATCTGAAACTTGGCCTTGGAAAGTAAAATGCCGTACAATTCAATTCAATGGGTCGAAAGATACTGTGAATCTCTAGCGATTTTCAATTGTGTATCCGGCTGCCTGAGAGGCCTGTCCGGCCGCTTCAAGGCCACCTGTCCGGATGCTTCAAGGCCACGTGTCCGGCCGCAAGGCCAGAATGAATTTTTTCAGTATGTTTCAATATACCAATATGTCTGAAGCTTGGCCATGGAAAGTAAAATGCCATACAATTCAATTCAATGGGTCGAAAGATACTTTGAATCTCTTGCGATAAAATCGATTTTCAATTGTGCATCTCGTCGCCTGAAAGGCCTGTCCGGCCGCATGGCCAGAATGAATTTTTGCAGTACTCAATGTACCAATATATCTGAAACTTGACCATGGAAAGTAAAATGCCGTACAATTCAATTGAATAGATAGAAAGATACTTTGAATTTTCGGCGATAAGATCAATTTTCAGTTGTGCATCCGGCCGCTTCAACGCCGCCTGAACCGGCCATTCACGACCCAGGATTCCTCAGGGCCAGGTCTGACCAGTTTTTCCGGAACGTGTATGGTGGAGGCCTGGCGGGAACGATTTTCTTTCCGGCCGCCTGAAACGGACTTACACGATCCGGAATTCTTCAAGGTCGGGCCTGATCAGTTTTTACGGACAGGAATTCCGTTTGGTGTATGGTCGGCTTAAGACCTCACGTCCATACTCGAAGGTTAAGCATGCGAAACTTATTTCCAAATATTTATATTTATTTGGTATATTCAGATTTATCGGGCGACGCATCGTGGTTCGCATTTTGGCTAATAGTGACTTTACCGCTACAGCGTACAGAGGCGAGCGTAGCGGTACACTGGGGTAGCAAATGCCTTAACAACTGGAGCAAGTACAAGAGGAGTACGAAATCATTTCAATCTAACACCCACTATTGGTCAAAGAAACGAACCATTATGCGTCGGCCGGTCAACTAGGAATTATTTTTATTGGAATGTTTTTCGCATCCAAAAGAAAATAGTTTCTTCAAGTCAATTTGAATCTTCTGGCCACTTACAGTTAATTCTCAACTCAACACAAAAAAAAAACACTTAGATTTTCGCCCACTCTTTCATTCAATTCTTCTTAATGATTCCTACTGCTTGCAACTGGCAATTGCAATTCAATATTCATTGTCTGTGTAATCCGATCACTGTGCAAACTTCATTTTGTTCTTATCAATAAGATTAGATGGAATGGAGAAAGATTACAAGTACGTATCAGCGTTGTGTTCCAATAAATGTCGAATGAATTTTCTTTCGAAATTCTGTAGTACTTCAATAGTTTCTTTGCTCGAAAGTATAATGGAGAAAGGAAAATGAGGACAGTGAAGAATTAAGAAGAATCATTTTTTCTTTCTAAAACAAAAAATCTTTTCCATTGCTTTTATTCTCCTCGATCAAAGATAGTGTTGCAATGAGAAAGTACATAAAAAAAGGATAGTATTATACATACTCCGTTCCAAATATTACGTCACGTTACATAACGAAACGAAGACGAATGCACAAAAGTGAGACGTTGCTGTTAAGCCCTTCGTTACATGCTACAATACTTTTGCGTTCATTTGGGTGTGAAACATGGCGAACAACTCTTAAGATGACAAGCAATAATCAGAGCAAATTTAAACTTTTCTCGTTAGCAATTTTGATTAAAATTTTATGGTTTAATGTACTAAGAAAAAAAAAGTTTTCACTCGACGCGACGAGAAGAGTGGGTTGAATCGAATGGAATGGTATGATGCTTTTAAGTACGAGAGTAAGTTTTACCTGAATGCATACTTCCTTTTAGATATTTTTAGATCTTTCGCGTGAAGGATTTTTTCAGCACGTCTGCTGGTATTTAGTATAATGGTTTGATGGGGTTATATTGAATTTAAATAAAAGGGATTGAAACATCGAGTAACTTTTTAATTAATGTTAACATTTCCAGATCACAAGTTGGGAATTGGTAATACAGTTGAAATTTTACTAAATATAGCATAGAGTATGTTCCTATCTTGATCATTAGGCCAGCGGCTGGGTGTTTCCGTACAAAAATTATGGTTTTAATCGTTTCGGTTGAGTCCCTTCATGACTATTCTAAGTTTCCTCCTTGGTGGAGGTGTGAGTTCCGAGAAAACTGCACGGAACTGCGCGAACAAATCTCTTTTTAAAATTTTTGCATATAACTTCAGTCCGGATGGCGCAACGGTTAGCACGTTCGCCTTCAACGCACTGGGCCCCTGTTCGATTCCGGGGATTTACGTGTCGGACTATGAGCCCACTCAGCTGTTAAATGAGTACCCATTATGGGGTAAATAACTCGGTTGAGCGTGTTGCTGATCACATACCTCTGCACAAAAACCGTCACGATCTAGAAAATGGGATGATGCTAACTCATCTCGAGGCCGTGGTTCAAATTGGACTGTTGCGCCAGTTATTTATTTATTTATATAACTTCAAAACTATTAAGTTTTTCGAAAAAAAAATTGTCAAATCAAAAATAGGAGGTTTCTTCAGCAAATGAATAGTTTGGACACCAGAGGGCGTTGAAATCTGACGATAGTTCCAAAAGAGCCATCATTTGCAATTTGCAAACCCAGTTTGTGGGATTCATTTTGGTGCCTAACTACTGTATATTTGAACTTGTAAGTGTTGACGTGTTGCTTCTTGCGTTGGATGAAGGGAAGTGGGAATGAAGTTGGCTTTCACAAGAGCTCTTGCAACAAATGGAATCGTAACCTACTAAGAGTTTCAAGATTCATATCTTTGAACATGAAAACTTCGCTGACTTCTAGAAGCTTTCCATTGGTCATAGCCAACTTTACGAACTTATTTTTCTCCCTGCCTATAAGGTGTCGAAGTGGTATCGCATCGACTGAATGCGTGGAGATAAAGAAGGACGTTCATAACATTTTGGGAATACGGGAAACTGTTCACGGAGTACATGTTTTCGGTCTTTCCCTGGCTTCATGAAGTACAGCTTGGCTGTTGGTGGTACATACTAATACCCATAATGTAATTTGATTCAAATTTAATTGCTTTCAACTGGATGAAAATGGTACCGTGAAACTCTAAAACTAATTTTCCAACTTCAAAAATCATTTAGTATCCCAGGTGACGAGTAAAAATCGAGGGACCAAATAAATGAATTTTGAAACTTGCCGCGATTTGTTGGTTGCAGGGTGGTGCGAAGGGAGGGGTGAAGGGGGCGACCGCCCCGGGCGTCATCAGCATGGGGCACCGAAAACGAATTTGATATTTGGGAATTTCAATAACGCATTTCAAAAAGGACATTTATATAAATTGGTACAATTCCTCCTTTCACACGGCAGTAGGTGCATCCGGTACAACCATGAGCTGTACGAAATGTACGATGAGCTGGAAGTTTCGAGAATCGTCAATCTATAACGTTTGCAATGGGCATGTACAACGAATGAACGATGCTCGCATAACTAAGAAAATATTGAATGGACGACGCGTCGACGAAGCAAGGCTGCGAGGAAGACCGCATATACACCGATCATACATACAAGTATCACTTATCGACAGTTTGGCATCCATGCAACAATGTAAGTCTAAGAAAGTCCTTGTACAGAAGAGCGAAAATCTTTCTCATCAAACACTAAAACATTTGCAATATAAATTCTTCTTATGCCCTTAGTTCCTTTCGAAAGTTCTACTATTTTATTAGGCAAATTTCTGTGCCAGGCTCACCATCAACAAGGACCTAAATGTCTTCATTAAATCCATTCGAATATTTTACAACAAAATACATTTGCTTATCAACCACCAATTGAGCACTCAAGTCCCCGAGCCAAATTTCACAGATTCGCCTCGGTAGTTATTAAAGGATACACATATGTACGTATGTATGTACTCGCCACTTTGACTACATAAACATTGAAATCCTAAAGTGTGCCTCTTCGTTTGCCCGTATTAGCATTAGCGACCAAACTCCACTGCAAACATTTGTGCTATCATATCCCCTGTAATATTCGCACGTATGTATATATAAATGTATACATGGTTTCATCATAGTCTTGCCACCATAAAGCCACCATATGTTAAAATAAACAAAATGTAACGATGCGTATACAAATTGCTTATACATATCTAAACACTATTAAATGTCAATGATAATAAATCTGACCCCCTAAATCCTTGCTTGATTACAAAAGCTTGCCAAAACTCCGATTATAAAATTCCCTGTTTTTGCTTTTGTCGCTATTGTTGTTTCCCTTGTTGTACGATGCTTCGGGGGGTTTCCTTTGGAGTTTTCCGGGAAGATGGTTGGCTCAAGCGAAGGGTTGCTTTTGATAGAATATATATACATAGTTCGTTCCGACCAATTCGTCCCATTTAATGATCCTTCTTGCGTGTCGAGCAACATAAGAAAACGGATTTTGTATCGTCTCAGGACTCAGGATAGTAACGAAGGAGAAACGGAGGTCTGCTCTGCTATATTTATTTCTTAACCATATGACCGAGAAAAGTGTATGCACGAGTATGTATTGTAAGTATATTGGGTAGTGCGGATTTGCTTATTTTGGTATATTGAGATGACAGTACTGCCAATTTCAAATGGAAATCGAAATAGGACTTAAAGAGTTTAGTCTAATAAAATTGTGTTTATATTTATCAAAATATAAGGGCCGGTTGCTCAATGTCCGATTAAAATTTATCTTAACAATAAACAGCCTAGCACAATTTAAGTAATTAAATTGGCTAGTGCTATTATTCGGATAAACACTTACCGTTTCCTATCCTCCGATTAATCTTTTATCCGAAACAAAATCCAACCCCTGGTTTTCAGTTGAAAATTTATCATAAGCAGAAACCCGACATTTGATACCGGATGCTGAAATTTTGACAGCTAGAACTGTTCACTTTTCCAAATTTAAATGAAAACAATGAAAGTGGTCATAAAGAACAGAGTTCCTGGAAATTCATTCGAAAGAAGGGAATTTTGGAACAAACTCAGCCGCAAATGAATATGCTGAGAGACTGTACTGATATAGAATACTATCCTATTCGACGGTAGGATTCCGCAAAAAAAAAAATACGAAAATCAATGATTTTGCAATAATTTGAGCTTTGAGATGCGTTCCACACATTTTGGATTGGTAGTTTAACTGACCTATGAGAAAATGCAAATATTTAACGGGAAGTTTAAGTCTTGGATATGCTGATGTCCCTGTTAGTTAACAAGCAGTTTGACAGGGTATTGAGATAACGGGGTTTAGTCTTGAAAACTTAAAAATATTAATTTTAATTCATTAATTTATGAAAATACTGGATATTGCCCGGTGTTTGGTGTCTGCTCTAAAAAATAATAGAAATTCAAACGTTTCTAGAAGCAGGAAGGGTCCTGGGCCAAGAAATGAGTCCTTAGTGTTAGCCCCGAAGAAAACCAAACTTGTGCCATTTACTTAGAAAAAATATTATCCCTCAGTGAAGACTGCTACCTTAGAGAGGGTGAGACTAACCTTCACCTAAGGGCGAATTTCGTGGGCCTTGTATTGGACAGGTAGCTCAACTCGGGACTGAGCATTCTGGAACGCGTCAACAAAGTCATCATAGGACTCTACAGCTGCAGTGGGGCTAAAGGTAAGACATCGGGCCTGCAGCATAGTCGGTGTTGCATTGGCGCTATATATCAGTTTTACGTCCTATATTCCTGTATGATGAAACGCCCTTCGTACGGAAGTCAATCGCAAATTTTTGAGTGCGGTACAGAGAGCAGCCTGCTTGGCGATCAGCGGAGCTTCCTTGAAAGCCCCTCTTTCATCACCGTTGATCGTAATCGATGGGATTATGAGCTGTTAATGATAAGTTGGGAACGATACTGCGCCTTACAAATTCACGCAATGTATAATCCCGCCATTCAAAATTCCACCAATTCAAAATCACGTCAATTTAAAATCCCGCCGGTTTAAAATTCTGTTAATTCCAAATCCTGATAGTGAAAAATATCGCCAGTACAGAATCTCGTCAGTTCAAAGTCTAGTCTAGACGATAGACCGAAATGCACAATCAATTTGCTATGAGGAAACTCTTTCCATTTTTCATGTTTTCATATTCATGAAGCATTTTTTTTATTTGGCGGGATCATGACGGGATTTTATTTTGGATTGGCAGTATCTAAAGAGAGAGATTTGGTGGAATTTCCAAGTGGCGGGCTTTTTATCTGACGGGATTTCAATAATGCACGATCTTAGCTTTGCACACGGTAAAAGTTTTGGATTTTTTCTAAACCGAACGTTTGATTGAAAACATATACTCGTACAATACAAGAAAAGCTAGCATTTAATCATTTGAGTAGTTTATTTTGTTTCGTAATTAAATACGGATTAAAATGTAATCTATTGTAGACTATTTTCCAGTGTTTAATCCTCTGGATTAAAAATTAATATATTTTTATTAAAACTTACAATGTTCAGTCCTGGCCAGATTAAAAGCAAATTCCTAGCATTAATTTCTAATCAAAGTGAAATTAAAATGTAAACCTAAAAATGTTTATTTTTTTAGACTCAAGCCTCAGCATAACTATTCGCTGTCAGCTCAAAATATTATAGTATGCTGCGTGGCCGATCGGTCTAGGTCGCAACACTACAACACGGAGTTCACAAGTTCGATTCCACGCCATGGCGAAAAATGTCGACACTGGCTGGCTAATCTTCGATGGGCTTAACAAAGAATCTGGGAGTTTAGAAAACTGAAAAAAAACTCATTGAAAGGAAAAAGAAAATTTACAGAAGGGTTAAAAAAAAATGCAGGAAAATTAATGCTTTTTCTATATTATAATTAATATTAAGATTAAATTTTAAACCAACTGGTTTGTATGTGTATATTTAAACCCAATATATCTTCATTTAAATACTTAAACTTTAACTGACCCGTTTTTAATCACTTCAACTTATTACAATTTAATAGTTTTTCGGTCGAGTCATATATCCAATGCCGAAAAGATTAAAATTTAGCCCAAAATTTGTTACCATGTAAATAAGATAAACGGTATTCGTTTTTCTCAAAAAAATATAATTTTATTATAATTTAACACTTGTTGTTACAGCTCGATGTTTCCTTACTAACTAACAAGATACTTATGCTAAGAGGGTTTTTATCTCCTCTGGTAACTGACTCAGCAATTCGGGTTATGGGAATTGCTCGCGATCTTGTCTGTTTCCCACAGTCGCTATCTGTTCTAGGAAAGAATGGAGATTCATAAAAAATCTAAATATTACGATTACATGCAAGATGCATCGGAATTCTAAACATTGCGATGCATCTTCAGACTTATATTATATTTCATTTAATTTTTCCAAGTTGAAGATGCTGGGGTACGTAACCTGTATAAAAAGTCCCAAAAATCGGCCAGAGTCTGGTTTCGTACCATGGTGCAAGGCACGAACTCATCAGGCGCCTCCACACCTCGTGCCTCGCACCATGGGAGAGGCGCCACCAGATCAGTGATGACTGGCTAGATATCACTTTGCCTTATATACACTCAACAACACGACAAAGGGACGGATCATATCTCTACGAAAACACACCTGGGCTTTCTGCGATATGTTGTTCTAGCATGCCGCTAGTAGCAATAAAAAAGAGTTTGCGGGGAGCTGGCATCGAACCCATACAACTTGTATGGGTCTTAGCATCGGACTCCCCTTATACTATTACTCTTTATGAATAAAAAGTCCCATCAGGCGTTCAACGCCTGATGAGTTCGTGCCTTGCACCATGGTACGAAACCAGACTCAGATTTTTGGTTTCATAAAGAGTAATAGTATAAGGGGAGTCGGATGCTAAGACCCATATAAGTTTATGGGTTCGATGCCAGCTCAAGGCAAACACTTTTTTATTGCTACTAGCGGCATGCTAGAGCAACATATCGCAGAAAGCCCAGGTGTGTTTTCGCAGAGATATGATCCGTCCCTTTGTCGTGTTGTTGTTGAGGCAAAGTGATATCCAACCAGTCATCACTGATCTGGTCGCGCCTCTCCCATGGTGCGAGGCACGAGGTGTGGAGGTGCCTGATGAGTTCGTGCCTTGCACCGTGGTACGAAACCAGACTCAGGCCGATTTCTGGGACTTTTTATTCATAAAGAGTAATAGTATTTTATAAGGGGAGTCGGATGCTAAGACCCATATAAGTTGTATGGGTTCGATGCCAGCTCCCCGCAAACACTTTTTTTTGTTACCATGTAGTTTTAGTAGGTAAGTCATTACTGATATGACAAAACTCCAGGGAATATTATCAGTATTTAGGAAAGCCTCAACCGCATCCTAGCATATTGGACGGTTGGTCGTGGCGGTAAGACTGGTGCCTTTTGCTAATTTATGCTCCCATTGTCATGCATGCTGCCATCGATTTTCTCCAAATAAAGAAGATAAAACAGAAATAAGCACCAGATTTTCCTTCAAACACGGATTCCATTGCAAGGTTTTAGTTTCATTGTATAATAACTGACTATTTTTCGATGTTAGTTCGTATTTGCTCCTTTGGCGAATACACTTCGCTATCTCCGTAAATAATCTCAGTACATAGAATAAAATATATAATGTATAAGCACACAAGGTCCTCGACATACATATATGACTTTCGAGGTCACATCGGGGAACTTCCATCGCTCGAGGATATTCATATGCTTCCTGATTTTCAGATTTTCGAATTCAAAGATTTCACCCAAAAATAGCTCAGGTTCTCTCTATGAGATTGTTGTTCAGCCAGGAGGACCGCAGAAACGCCTGAAAGCTTTCGAATGGTCTATTCAAAACTGTCGTCATAGATTGAGCATGCATTTGAATTTTTAAAAATTGCTTAAGAGGGTTACAAACGAGTCCTCTCGGAACACAACTTATTCTCGAATTGACAATGGAAGCCAACATGACATAATATCGTATAAAATAAATTCTCTCGGTGCGGTGTGCTTTGTTGTTGTTGATGATGACGATGATGATGGTTGAGTTCGTTTTGTAGTGTCTTTATTCGTCGTCGTCGGTTTCTTGGGTTTCGCTGTGTATGCCACTGGCAACTTTAAGTGAGTCGTTTCTCATTAGAAACATAAAGCCACAACCAACAAACACGAAGGACATTTTGAGAATACTATTGCTGTATGGTTGGTACATGCTATATTGAATTTCTGCAAGAACGATTTCACAGAAGACAATAACACTGTGGTTTGGTCCCATTTGGATATAAGATGGCGTCTCAAAGAGGAACAGTCTCAGTCAGTCGCGTTGTTGTTCGTTCGTGACAGGAGAGGGTGATGATTCAGGACAGCTTCTAAAAGCACCTCAGGATATTATGTGATCTGATAATATTGCAGCATTATTGAAATCACTGTACATATACGAGTATCTGTATATGATATCCAGTGGCGGATCTAGAAATCGAGTCTGGAGGGAGCCTCACTTTCCTTGTCTCCTTTAGAGGTAGGTAGTTAGGGTAGATAAGTTGACTGCCATGACTAATACAGCACACTTAGACCATCAGTTGGTCCGTTGTGAAACCAAGTGAATCCATCACATTTGACCTTAAAACTTTTTTAAACCAGCCCGAGCTAACGATGGAGCATACCAACTCTCGCACCTTCCATATCATATGGCTCTTAGAAGAAGTAGGATCCAAGAATTAATAATAACTGGACAAGTTCAAAGAAGATGGAAGCAACTTTCATCCACCACGGGAGGAGCTCCTGCAGAAATCATTGTATGCGAGACGAAGTCTCCTGGCATGATCTCCAATAAGACAGTGCCCAATGATAACACCCACGACCGCACCAATGTCCTGAGTCTTTAGAGATAGAAGATGAGACGAGCGGATAAAATCAAGTCTAGGCCACAACGACCTGGTTGCATGATATGTGTTACCATTAATTCATCTCGTATTTCCGTTGTTTATAGCTACAGACTTTTAAGTCTGTTTACATTCCGAAATGGGCGAGCTAACACTACTATGTTGTTGCAGTACTTCGCCCATAGTTCCCTGTCTAGCAAGCTCATCTACCTGGACGTTACCGCCAAGGCCACAGAGGCGTGGAATCCAGTACAGTGAGATGCTAAAATAATTTCCCATCATTATTAGGGCAGTGCGGCATTCTGCTACTGTCTTGGATATTATAGCAAAAGGGAAGATTCCAAGGACCTTATCTCCACCTGACTGTCTGTGTATATTGTAACGTCACTAATTAGTATGATGTGCCGCCCCAGCCAGGTTAAAGCTTTTATTATAAAATAAAAACAACTTCCGCCTGGAAGACGCTGCAGTGGGGTAGACAGAACGACAGGTTTATGCCTAGTGTATCAGAGTATACTTTCGCTCCTACCCTCCCTTTCGTCTTCGAACCAACCATATAGATGCCTACAAAGCGTGGCAAGAGAAATTCACGCTCGACCCACTGATCCAGAGTAGTTATCAAGCATGTGAAGTTCCTTTCGGTCATAATTCTAGGAGACAAATAGTCCGTTGCCCCTGGGATATTCAGATTATTTAGAATTAAAAAAATAAAATTATTACCAGTCACCTGATTCTCGAAGGCGGATCGCCGTACTGGCAGCACATTATTTCCCAAAAATACCGATAGGAAGCAGGCTGAGTAACATGTCAAAGGCAGGAGATGGAGTCAGAGTCCCTGTGATGAGAACACAGACTTGTCTTTGGTCTTTGGACCTTACTTAATAAGCTACCTTAAGGGCCTTCCGCCAGACAATAATTCCGTACGTCAGTATAAGTCGCAAAACCAACACGTAGAGCCTGTAGACAACTTTAGGTTGCAGGCCCCATCTCTGCCTACAGCTTTCTTGTAGGAGATCAACGCAATTATAGCTTTCCTTACGCGGTCCTGTATATTTCGCTTCCATCCCAACTTTTTGTCAGAAATTACTCAGTACCTCAAAACTTCCAGTTCCAAAAGCAGTCTGTTAACCACAACGTTCCAAAGAAAGGGGAGAAAACTCCACATTTTCTGCCTCTCTTAACACATCTATGCGCAGACGAAGAGCCGAGGCTAGTACAAACAATCCTGCTGTAAGTAGCTCATGAACGTGCGTCGGCTATAGTTTCAGGTTAAACGTTGTTGAATATCCAGCAAGGTTACCAGGGTGTACTTCTTGAAACTAAAAGATTTCTGGATGTGGCTTTCCAAGGAGTATAGTGCCGTATCCATCGATCTACTCTTAGTGCAGGCATGCTGAGATTTAGACAAGAGCTGAGTTGGAATACTACTACGTAGATGAAAATCTACCATCCTCTCCAACTTCGTGAAAAGAGTTGAAGATAAGCTGATCGGTGTAAACTCTAGGGCGTACGTGAGAGCTTTTTCGGGATAAAGACCACCTCTCTCTCTCAATTGTCGTAACCCCTTGTGGGCCATAGCGCGTCAACTATTCCATATGGCCCAGTTGACGTTTCGTCGGCATAAACTGGTTTCGGAAAATGCAGTTACAAGCATGCACCTCCGCACATCCATGGCCACGAACGTCGTCGTGGACGGGATTCGAAGCCGAAACGCCGGTAGTCAAACATGAGACTGATGCCTCAACACACCGCGCTACCGGTCGAAACCCCCCCCCCCCCCCCCCCCCCCCCCCCCCCCCCCTCATCCAAAGACCGACCACCTCTACCTCTGTGCAAACACAAACTAGTCCAAACAATCTCTGGAAATGGTCTCCATCCAAGGTAATACAATATCTTGAGTATGATGTAGATCTGCCAGAATGATACCATCCAGTCCAGCAGACTTAAAAGGCTCAAAGATCCTAATAGCCCATAAAATCTTTTCCCTAGATAAGATGGATGCAAAGTCACACAGAGCCGTCTCCACTAAACAGGTGGAGGAGAGCGTAATTTCATCTGTACTTTCGGGAAAGTGAATGTCTAGCAATTTACAAATTGTTTTCGAGCTCGTGGACATCCAGGAGCCATCGTGTTTCATTAAAAAGCTAGGTACAGAGGGATTTGGGCCCAGATCTGTTGAAAGGCATATTTTATCATTTGTCCATCATCCGTCGGTTGATCCATGATACAAGGAAGACAAGATACCGCTTTCCCCACGTCTCATTTT